>CM077637.1:30000000-40000000 GCA_039660915.1 Euphorbia tirucalli | reverse complement strand
TCAAACTCTTCTAAGGGAAGTTCCTTCAAAGTTGCAGTCAAAACAATTCCCTCTATCACAATCGGAACATCTCGAAAGGCACGTCGACAAGAAAGGTTCTCTCCATTCGGGAGGGTAACCAAGGATTTAATAGGCACAGAAGATTGCAGTTTAGCCTTCTTAACAAAGGCAGTAGAGACACAAGATAGAGAAGCACCAGTATCGAAAAGTACAAAAGCAGGTAAAGAATTCACAAGTATAGTACCTGTCACCACGTTAGCGTCGACATCATCCTCAGCCTCATACTCAGTCTCTTCCATGTTGTAAACACGGTTCCGCACAGGAGCTCCTTGTCTAGCAGGGGGTCTCACTTGAGTAGCATTAGGGTTCTTGGGACAAGCGAATGAGCGGTGTCCCTCACCATTACAGAAAAAGCACTTCACCACCGATCCGTCACAATTCTTGCCAGGGTGGTAGTCTTTCTGGCATTTAAAGCACTTCCTAGAATCAGTACCCAAAGCATTAACGACTCTTTTTGCAGGCGCAAACCTCGGCTTCTTGACAGCCGGAAGAGCAAAACCAGACTGCTGAGTCCTCTTCACAAGATTAGCACGTCGAGCAGCGTCTTCCTCTTGGACTTTCGCAGATACACTAAGAGCAACCTCATACGCTCTTTGAAAGGTAGAAGCTCCGGAGACTAGGACCAAATTACTGATGCGGGGGTCCAGTCCCTTAACATACATCTGTACCTTCTCCATCTCATCGGGCAGCAAAGTAGGAACAAAACGGGCCAATTCAGAAAATTTGTCGGTGTACTGCTGCACCGTCATAGTACCTTGAGTCAAACGGAGGAATTCAGTCCTCTTCTGCCATCTCAGCTCCTTTGGATAGAAGCGATCCTTCAATTTCTCTACAAACTGATCCCAGCCGAAGGCAGCATCGGCCAAACATTCATCTTGCACCAATCCCCACCAATTGTCAGCTTCCTTTCGGAGATAGTAAGTGGCAATGGCTACCTTCACTTCAGCAGGGCAGCCCGTCGCTGCGAACAGCTTCTTCATCACTCGTACCCACTCCTCTAAGACCACGGGGTCAGGCTTCCCATCATAAATCGGGGGTCGGTGTCTATCGAAGCGATCGAAAACAGTTTGGTTATTAGCCGGAACCGCAGGTGGAGGCGGCGGCGGCGGAGGAAGGGGATTCTCCTGACGATTCGCAAGAGCTATGACAACCTCCTCCAAAGTCTGGAGTCGGTCAGGGTTCTGTCGCGGGGCTCTTCTCGGAGGCATACTGAAATTAATGATTCAAGTAAAGCACAAACATAAGCACACATGTAAGAACAGATAAGCAATTAGTACACAAAGCAGGTAACGTCCCGTTTCCACCTACCCAGCACTCTCGCTAAAGTTTTAAGTCTCTATCCTATTTTCCTAGTTCAGTTCCAAGTGACTTACGCTTTGTAAGCTTTGGAACCAAATTCGGCTCTGATACCAACTGTGACAACCCCGACCTCGGTAAGCGTGCAAAGGCGGAATTCAATGCACGAGATCGGTAATCATCGAGCAAACCAACTATCTAACTATATAAATTGAGCCTTAAAAATGCTAAGTAATGAATAAATAAATAAATAAATATCCTTACAAACCATTGTTAAGCAATAAATGAATAAATGAAATAAAGTCTAGTAATATGCCCAACTATAGTAGCTAATGCCTAAAAAGAATCCGTCCACTCGCCCAAGTCCCATCACGACACAACAATCACACGTCAAGCATCGGCATCGGTACCTACAAAATCTGAAAAAAAAATGGTCGCCACTTAGTGACGAGTAACTACAGTGTCCATATTCGAACACTTAAAACCGAATAGCTTGAAAATAAGGCAAAAACAAATTGAAATAAAGCTGAGCGAGTAAAACAGTTTAAATAATAAAACAAGAATAAAGTAAAGCGAAGAAAAAGAGTTTAAACTAATTAAATTAAGAAACATGATACGAAATCAAACCAACATTTGTATAAAAATCTCATGATAAAAAAAATCAGTCTCGGATATAAAACTCATCAGTCAATTTCTCAATCCAAAATCGCCAACGAATAACAAATAGGTCGGACGCTCGGGAAAAAAACGCAGTCCCCTAATCCCACAATCAATCAAAAAGTCTAAGCTGGCCAACTCTCCCATTTACGAGGGAAAAACCGCAGTCCACTCGCCTAATGAGAACGACTAGACCGCCTACTCGAAAAACCGCAGTCAAGCAGGTCCATCATTGGACAAATACCAATGAAGAGGTCTATGACCACTCAATCGAAAAACCGCAGTCGAAAGAGTCCATCATTGGACAAATACCAATGAAGAGGTCGGACCACTCACAAGAAAAACCGCAGTCAAGTGAGTCCATCATGGGCCAAGTGCACCATGAAGAGGTCAAAAATATCACAAGGGAAACACTGTCCATATGCCAGAAAAACCGCAGTCCGGCAACTCCCATATGCAATCGTGTATCAAAAACCAATTTTCAAACCAATCTCATCAAATCAACATTAGGGTGCCACTTTAGGCTTAACCCAAAATCAATATCAAATCCAAGGACCAATTGTCCAAAACATGCCATTATAGGCTATTCTTCCTCAATATAAAACCAAAAGACCAAGTGTCCACATAAACCAATTCAGTTCATCAAAAATCCACCAAGTGTGGTATAAAAACATCCTTAATCCAAAACACCAAATATGGCAGATCCACTGCCTGAATTTCAAAACAGTATAAACCATATGAAAACTCTTCCAAAAATTCTCAAAATTTTAAGGAACCAAGTTCAATTTAATATACACAAAATGCAATTCGTTTCGTGTCATTCGGATAAGTGTACAAAAAAATATAGGCCAAACAGTGAGGCTGTCCCGAAAACAGGGCAGGCAGCAGGTCAGGAAAACAAAATTCAGAATAAAATAGTTGCACTTGTCCAAAAATCATGAAATAATTCAGGGAGCAACATAGCATTATAATCTTCAAATACCAACTGGAATTTCATGCATTCATTAACCAGAGCAAAAGTTAAAAGCGTCCAAAGATTACTGATCACAGATTCCTGGAAACAGAGCACCAAATTTTACACTATCTTAAAATCAGTATAACCCCAGTTTACCATCAGAATTAGAAGAGAAAATATAAAGCACTTTTGTAGTTCATAATCTTAGAAAAATTTTGCAAGTGGTTTCATGTAAAAATTCGAAGTACACAAAAAAGATATGAATTTTCAAACATTATAGGTCAGTGCTGAAAACAATCAGGGGCAGTTTCAAGCAACAGTTTTGGGTGAATTTTTAGGACATGAAAACCAATGAATTTTGACATGGTTTCTTCTACGAATTTTCAGTTTAACATGTTATCTAAAACATATAAAAATTTCAGAAGTTTCTGAGAACCATAACCTATTTAAAACGAATTTAGAAAAATGTTGTGCAGGCTGTCCAGCAAGGGTATTCTATCAAACACCTTATGTGCAAGTTTTTAAATCATCATACCAGCCCTATAATTCGAATTCTATCAACCCAATTGACCAAAATCAGTAAACAAATCATGCCAATTCAAATTCTAGCAATACCAATTAAGTTATTACAATTAATTTAATCAATTCCAACATAAAAAAAAACATAAAAGCCCTAATTTCTACCATTCAACCCTAAGTGTAGGAGTATGGATAGAGTAGTTACCTTTGATTGCTAAGTCCTATTGCTCAAATTGATGATCCAAGGGAAGAATTAAAGGTGTTGATGGCCAAATCCAAGGAGCAAATCAAACCCAAAACCAACTTCCTTGAATTGAGCTTCTAAACCTCAAGTATGCAATGAGAACAATCAATGAAGGGGTGTGGTAGAGGTAGGAGGTCGAAAATTTGAGAGAGGGGAAGGTGGGATGCTTGGCCGAATTGCACACACAAGGGAGAGGGGGAGATGAGCTTTAGTGTAGTTAGGACTTTATGTTGTAGAATGAGTGTGAATTAGGTTAAGGAGGGATTAAATAGAGAGGGATTATGATAAATACAAGTTGGCCGAAATGTCTAAATATATTAGTCCTAAAATATATAATTTTCCTAACCCCAAAATATTCACAAAATTTAATCATGTTTAAAGATGCATTTAAATATAATAAGCTTAAGGTATTAAATTAAATTAATTAATTAAGCCTAAAAATATTAAATGCCATAAAATTAAAATAATGAGAATAATTTATTTAATAAAAATAATGATGAAAAATATTATTAAAATATTCGGGGTATTACAGTATTGCTCCACCATCGCCGTGGTGACGCCTCGACCTGCGGGAGGGCCAGCTAGTAAAGGAGCATTCAGTCCATACTCCTTGGACCCTTATCTAAGAACTATTTGTAAGTTCCTAGCCTAGTCCAGGAAGTTAGTCCCTGAAAGCTTCTCCTTCCCCAGGAGTGACCTAAGTGAGAGTGAGTTGTTGTTTGTTGTAGCAATTTAAATTGCTTTTATGAAATGGGATTATCTACATGGAAGAAATCATTGCTTGAGATAGAAATAAAGGCCTTTTTCTAATTCAAATTAATTATCCGATTTTAATTTGTTCGTTGGTGATGTTAATTGGCTGACTTGACGAAGATCCACAACTTATCAATGACTGGCCGAACTAGGGCTCGCTAACCAACCATTGATTTGCTTGGTAGGACAACCTATCCAATCCTTCCATGAAGGACTCTTGGTTTGATGGGATTATTGATACTTTACCCATCTGTGCTTAGGTCTTGCTCTGAGCTAATGCTATCTATTTTGAGTCAAACCACCATTCACATGTTAACTATACCAAGTATCCTAACCCTCGATGGCCCGCCGAATACAACAATGTACCCAGCTAGGGCATGGCGCACATTACAGCATCAATGGGAGGAAGAGGTGTGAATGTGGGAAGCACTTTTAAACGACTCAATATTTAAATATCCGGATTAAAATTAAGTGATACGGCTTAGCATGCATATACGCGGGTTATAATCTAGTGATCCATACATCCATATCATATGTCAAATGCAATAGCAAACTTAATTTAAAATAAATGAGATCCTATAGGCCTTTAATTACATCCTAATGAAAAACAAGATATCCTATCTAATTCTTCATGGGCCGGACTACAATCCTTCTTGGGGTCCCACCATGGGCTTGCTCTATCTGGGCTTTCCTCCATACTTGATGCAATTACAACAATTTTATTTTAAATAAAATCTATTCTCAAATTACATCAAAATAAAAGAAATGGCACGCATGCCATATTTCCCAAAATCAAATTACAACCTATAATAATTTAGGACCCATAGAACTCAACATCACATTTCAAACAAAGTACTTGTCGTGCACATTCATACCAATATGATGTATGATCAAGGCATTGTAAATTATAAATATAAATGTTAAACCGAGTTACTTAGGGTGAAATTGTCAATTTCAACAAATGTGACTAAGGCCATAAAGGTCCAATGGATAACATCCATTAATGCAAATTTGATAATTTTGCTCCCACTAGAATTTGGGTTGTCACAAATTTAAAATTTTGCTCTCCCAATTTTAACCGGTGCAACGGTTTATTAGGCCAATTTCACAAAGTCCATATTCAATTTAATATGTAAAACAATTAAATTATATATGTATGCCACCAAAATAAAAAATTTAAATACAAACTAATTTAAAATAAAACATTTTAATTGAATTTGCATTACGGGCCAGGGATAAAAAAAATACCCGCAAAATCCAAAGCCAGACCCGAACCCCACGTGCGGCAACTTGCCACTGCAGGGGATGGGAATCGCAAATTTGCGATTCCCTTCCCCAAATCAATTATTTTTTTTAAATCATAGAAAAAAAAATTCCAGCTATCAAATAAAATAATTAATCAATAACAATAACAATTTTAGATGGAAACTAATTGGGGAAAAATAATCAAAAACCCCAATCCAATAATTCTAGGATTCATCAAAAACCAAAACCAATTGAATAAGAACCCTAAAATCACATTTTTGAAACCCATTCTTTCTTCAAGAATGGTTTCAAGAACTAATCCAATCAATCTAGTGGACAAAACCTAGGCTCTGATACCACTGTTGGGATTCGTCATCAGAAAAATAAAGCGGCACAATAGAAATTACACCGTTAAAGTTTTCCTAGATTCCACCTATCATGTCCAATTACCATTGATTGGAATAAAAACCAATTTGAATCAAGAGAGATTAACTCACCGTATTTGTCTCTTCTAGAGACTGCTGCAGAGTCATTTCTTGAAACTATGATCTCCAAAGTCCGGTGCAAGACCAACTATCGAACGAGAACCGGTGCTAGCCGAAGAAGCGGAAGGAATGGAGAATTAATTGCTTTAAATTGTGGCTGTTTTGGGGCTAAAATTTCCAACAAATAAAATAGGGTTAGGGTTAGGTTTTCTTTCTTAAGTGCGCCCTTATATAGACACCTTGTCTAATTAGTTTTAATTAGGTTAATTAAACCCAAACCCACTAGGATTATAATTACATAAATAAACTTTAATTAAAAAGTATATACTATGTAATTTAATTCCATTTGGCTAAATTTAATTACTTTTAAATAAAATTAAATCACACTTAAGTAAATACAATACATGTATTTAATTTTCCTACTTAGGAAAATTATTTAATTAATTGTTTACTTTATGTAATTCAATTAATTGATAAATTAATTAATTACATTATGTAAACTTATTAATTAAATTAAATCAACCTAATGTTAATTAATTACCTTGACACCGAATGTCAACTAATTAATTAACGCATTCCTTCCAATGTACATTACATGTACAATTTCTATAAGTTCCGGTTCAGTTGATCTATGTGCATGATCCTATGTGTCTGTCTTTATGTTGGCAGTAGGCCCAATACCCATAGACTGTAAGTGGGTTCTAGCAAACCATTACAGCTCCAAATTAAGATAGACATGCAGCAGTCTATTAAAGACACTGACCCATTAGTGATCTCATAATGTCCTTTGCCAAACGATATCAATATGAATAAACAAGAGGCATGGTGTCCGTCATCCTCTTCTGCTGTTTATTATATTTCTTAATCTTGAGTTGACTGATTAAGCAAATAAGCAACCGACTTACTTGGGTATGGCCATACACTTATCAATCCCACTCATCAAGTGGCCAATGATATCATCTCGGTGTTACCTGAGTGGCGATTCCATCACTTCATCATCAATATCAATATGTTCATCGGTCCACCCAATCATACCCGCATTTAGCATCCTTTTATAGACCTGTTAGGTGTGTGTCAAAGTGAACCGGATTCCATATTGATACTATAATGAAATCTGGTCTGAGCACAAAAGAGACCTACTCAAGAAAGACTTATAACACGACAACCATATGGCTTTCTTGTGGGGATCGATCCAGTCCCATGTCAATGACATGTACCTATATTCATGACTGACTATACAAGTACTATGGCTAGTTTAGAACTGCCATATAGTCATCGAATGTACAAGTCTATGGTTCTATTCGTTCCCACGATTAGAACAGACCTGGGTAGGTTTTATGATTATCAATCAATGGATACTTTACTCATATTATAGCACAAGATATAAATGAAATAGATTAATTGCCCTTATTAATGTTACACAAATAATGTATTCATACAATGAGTCTTAATGTACAATACAAAATAGAAGATCCAATGCCCTAAGAACTAGGGCACACCAACATTGGAAATCTAGTATACTGAGAATTACACTAAGGAGTATTTAAAGGAATCCTTAACCTTATTCTCTCTAACCCTAGAAGCAAGGATTCAGCCACCAAATAAAAATATAGCAACACCCTTTTGCTCTCTCTCTTTTGGTTTTCGTTCAATCTGTTCGTTAGCACGAGTTCCGTTCAAGAGTCGTTCGTGTACTGGATTGTGGAGGAAATGCGTTTGGGTTTCTGCAGCAGTCTCTAGAGGAGATAGTTAAGGTGGGAAATTTTTTTTTTCTCTATTCTTGATTTCATTCTATTAATCTACATGTATCTTTGGCTTTGGAATCGAGGAAAATTTTAATCGGTATTCCACTTCGCGTTTAATTTTTCCCGTGACGATTCCCTACAGTGTTATAAGAGTATATAGGTTCATGTTTTGATTAATAGAATGATTGGTATTAGGGTTCTTGGTGTTTGATTTGATTTTATTGAAATTGGTTTTCAATTTAATTTTATTTGGAACCCTAATTTGGTGATTTGGGGTTTTAATTATTTTTCCTCAAATTGTTATTTATTTATTTTTCTGATTTAAGAAAAATAAAATAATATTTGATGGCCAAATTGGAATCGCAATTTTGCGATTCCAATTTGGGCATCTTTTGCGGCTGGCAGTAGCCCCTTGTGGGCTGCTGCTGGCAACAAGCTGCCTTGCGGCAGCGCTTCTGCCTCCATATAGCAGCCGATTTGGATTTTTTTGCTGGTAGTTTGATTTTTCGGATCCTATGTGAATTTTTAAATTGGTTTTAAAATTCGCATGATTTTATTTTCATGATTGGATCCGTGTGGTTTCTTGTGTGGTTTAATTCATGCATATAGTTTAATTTTTGGTTAAAATTAAATTAGTTAATGAAATTTATCCAATTGGCCCTTGGCACGGGTTAAGAATTGGACGGCTAATTCGGGTCCGTGACCGGCATCGGTTGTGGATGCCAGAATCGATGATTTCGCAAACGGCTGGACATAATTAATTAAAATTGGAATTTCCATGTTCATGCATTTTGATACATGTATATACATATTGATATTTGCTATGTGTATATATATGCTTCTATGCTTGGTTGTATGGATTTAAGCACTCTTAGGCCTTAGATGAAGTTGGGTTGTAAAATTTAATTCTGGAAAATACAGCCTGCGTGTCGTTTTATTTTATTTTGATGTAAAATTTAACTATAATTGCAATACATTGGAGAGGAAGCTCATTGGTGCCAAGCCCAAGAGGAGTTTGCAAGCCCACCTAGTAGATCTCTAGTATAGGCTTACTAGTTATTCATTAGGTTGTAAAATAGGGCCCATAGTGTCTCTTTTATTTATATACATATTTTATACTTATGTCAATTGTATATATATTGTATGAATGTATGTTTTACCATTCTAATCACCCATGATTATGCATGCTAAGCCGTTATTAATCAATCCAATTAAATATTGAGTCGATTAAAAGTGCTTTCCACATTAGAACCTTGTCTGTTTTTGAATAGTGCAATGTGGGCTGCGCCTCCACTGGGTGCATTGTAGTATTCATTTACTATATAGGGTTAAGGTACTAGGTACGCTTAGCACTATAATGGTGGTTGGACTCAACATGGGTAGTAGGATAAGCTCCTAGCCCTAAGCACAGATGGGTAAGTGCCAATAAGCCCATCAAACCAAAAGTCCCTAGGTTGGGATTGGAAGGAGTTCCTACCTAAATAGTTAAGGGTTGTTGACAAGCCTCCGCATGGCCAATTCTTAATGAAATATGGATCTTGGTCTTGTAACTATACATTTCCAGCAAATTAATTAAAATGGATTGTTAATTAACGTGGTTAAAATAATAAAGCGCTTTATTCATCACTCTGTAAATTTTTCTATGTAGATAATCACTTAAAATGGCTGGTAATTCATTTTCACTGTGATCACTCCTCGAAAAGGAGAAACTATCTGGGCCTAACTTCCTAGATTGGGCTCGGCAGCTATGAATAGTGTTGAGACAAGAGTCCAAGGAATATGTGCTAGATAGGGCCTTACCGGCCACACCGCCTATAGGTCGGGGGTTTACTCAAGCTCAAATTGAGGAGTACGACCTGCATAGGAGGGATGATAGAGATGTATATTGCCTTATGTTGGGCACGATGGTTCCTGAGCTGCAAAAATAGTTCATGGACTTTCAAGCCTATGCGATCATGGATGATCTCAAAAGAATGTACCAAGATCAGGCATGTCAAGAAAGGTTCTTGACAACTAAGGCACTCAACATCTGTAGGATGGCAGTTGGGACATCTGTGAGCACCCACGTGCTCAAGATGAAGGGCTATTTCCACGTATTGGCCCATCTCGATAAGCCAGTCCCGTAGGAGTTGGTGATAGACATCATCTTTGGATCCCTCCCTAACTCTTATGATCAGTTCATCATGAACTATCACATGCAGGGCATGGACAAGACTGTGGCTGAGCAACATGGAATGCTCAAGCTTGCTGAATAGTCTATCAAAAAGACTCTACCGATGCTGCTAGTAAATAAAGGGAATACCCCTACTGTGAAGGGCAAAGGCAAGGCTAAAGCTAAAACCAAGGCCAAGAAGGCCAAGGCTAAGAAGGCTAAGCAAGGGCCCAAGCCCAAGGCTGCTCCCCGAGGATGTGTGCTTGGAATGCAAGTAGAAAGGACACTGGAAAAAGACATGTCCAAGGCTCATGGGAGAGTAAGTGAAGAACTAGGGTAGTTCTTTAGGTATATATGTTATTAATGTTAACCTCACTGTTTTGATATCTTGGGTGTTGGACACTGGATGTGGTTCTCACATTTGTTGCAATGTGCAGGGACTGAGAAATAGGAGGTTATTGGGACCCGGAGAAGTAGATCTTCGAGTCGAGAATGGCACTAAGGTTGCTACCATCGAGATTGGAGACTTCTACTTGGAGATGCCCACTGGATTGCTTTTGATTTTGAAAGATTGTTATTTTGTACCTGCCATGTGCAGGATTATTTTTTCAGTTTCTGTCTTGGATATTTCTGGATTTTTTTTCAATATTGGTTTTGGAAAAATTGACATTGTGAAAGACAATATTATTTATGAAAATTCTTTTCTAAATAACGGTTTATATATCCTAGACTTAATCAAAACAATCCAATCTATAACTTAAACACTAAAAGGGTTAAGCCCAATGAACTTAATCCTGCTTACTTCTGGCACTATCGTTTGGGCCACATAAATGAGAAGCATATAGCTGGACTTCACAAAAGTGGAGTCCTAGGGTCATTTGACTTGGAATCTTATGACACATGCAAATCTTGTTTAAGAGGCAAAATGACAAAGGCGCCTTTTCAACAAGAAAGCTGAGAGGGCCAAGGGCTTGTTGGAGCTAATACACTCGGATGTGTAAGGGCCCATGAGCACTAGTGCTAGAAATGGTTTCACTACTTCGTTACTTTCACAGACGACTTCAGCAGATATGGCTATGTCTATCTAATGAAGAACAAGTCTAAAACCCTTGATAGGTTCAAGGACCACAAGAACAAAGTGGAGAACCAACTAGGCAAGACTATTAAGGCACTTCGGTCTAACCGAGGTGGTGAATATCTGAGCCTAGAGTTTGATTCATTCTTGAGAGAGTGTGGGATAATCTCACAGTTCACTCCTCCTGGAACACCCCAATGGAATGGAGTGTCAGAAAGGAGGAATAAGACCTTGTTAGACATGGTCCGCTCGATAATGAGTCAAACCACTCTCCCAACATCCTTCTGGGGATATGCAATAGAGACAGCTGCATTCACACTTAACTGTACAGCAAGTAAGGCAGTTGAAAAAATGCCATATGAACTATGGACGGGCAAGGAGCCTAGCGTCTCTTTCATGCTGATTTGGGTTGTGAGGCCCATGTCAAGAAATTGACAAGTGGTAAGCTAGACTCCAAAATCAAAAAGTGCCTGCTTATGGGTTACCCTAAGGAAACAAGGGGATATTACTTCTACAACCCTGCTGAGAATAAGGTGTTCATAGCACGAAAGGGTGTCTTTCATGAAAAAGAGTTTGTCTCTAAGAAAGACAATGGGAGCAATATTGAGCTAAAGGAAGTTCAAGATCTGTAAACACCTGTTCAAGATCTGTAAACACCTATACAAGATAGCTTGGAGATCAAACCAGAACCTCAAGCAATTGAGGAATCTAAATTGATCACACAGGACCTTAGAAGGTCTGGTAGGGTCCATCGTCAACCTGAGAGATATGGGTTTCTCGTGACCGATGATGGGAATCTTCTAGTCTTTGACCAAAAAGAACCCAGGACCTACCAGGAGGCTATTGAAAGCCCACAGTTAGCTAACTGGCTAAAGCCATGGAAGCTGAGATGCAGTCGATGTACGATAACCAAGTCTGGAATTTGGTTGATCCACCTCTAAGTGCTAAGGTAATCGGTTACAAGTGGTGTTTCAAGTTAAAGGTTGACAACACCTTCAAAGAGCGACTGGTGGTGAAGGGTTTTAGACAAGTCCAGGGAATTGACTATGATGAAACCTTCTCTCCAACTGCAAGGCTCAAATCCATTAGGATACTACTTACCATAGCTGCATGGTATGATTATGAGATATGGTAGATGGATGTTAAGACCGCTTTTCTGAATGGAAAGCTACTCGAGGATGTGTACATGACACAACCTAAGGGTTTTATTGATCTAAAGTATCCTAACCAGGTATGCAAGCTTCAGAATTCCATTTATGGATTAAAGCAAGCTTCTTGGAGTTGGAACCTGAGATTCAATGAGGTTATTAAGGAATATGGCTTCATACAGAATCCAAATGAGCCCTATGTGTATAAGATGGTTAGTGGGGTGTATCTACATTCTTAGTCCTATACGTAGATGACATCCTTTTTATTGGAAGCGACATACCAACACTGCAAGGGGTTAAGCAGCAGTTGAGTAAGTGATTATCAATAAAGGGCTTTCGAGAAGCTGGATGATCTTAAGGATCAGGATCTATAAGGATAGGTCCAATCGGCTTCTGGGCCTAAGTTAGGCCTCTTACATAGACAAAGTTATGAAAAGGTTTGGCATGGATAAGGCAAAGAAAGGTTTCTTACTTATGTACCATGGGCTCAAACTAAGTAAGAACAATGATCCTAAGATGAAGGAGGACCGAGAGAAGATGCTGAAGATCCCATATGCTTCGGCTATAGGATCCATCATGTATTCCATGTTATGTACAAGACCTGATGTTGCTTTTGCATTGAGTATGACTAGACGATCATAGTTAGATCCCAGGGAGGATCACTGGACAGCAGTCGAGGCAATCCTTAAGTACCTTAACTTGACTAAGGATAGCTTCTTGGTATATGGAGGTCAAGAAGAGCTATCATTGTTGGGGTACACTGATGCAAGCTTCGAGGCCAATCAGGATGAACACCAGTCGCAGTCTGGTTATGTCTTCCTATTGAATGGTGGGGCCATCAGTTGGAGGAGCTCAAAATAGCCAACCATCATCGCTTCTACCATAGAAGTTGAGTATACTACTGTATGTGAAGCTGCAAAGGAAGCTGTTTAGATGAAGAAGTTTATCACTGAGTTAGGAGTAGTTCCATCTATCCTAGACCCAGTGAATGTCTTCTGTGATAACAACAGGGCATCACACAAGCTAAGGAGCCTCGTTCACATAAGAAGTCCAAACACGTACTCAGGAAATTTCACCTCATCCGAGAGATCGTAGATAGAGGAGACATTTCACTTCAGAGTGTTGACATCGGGAACATTGTCACTGATTCATTGACCAAAGCGATGCCATAGGCATAGCACGGGGTTATACTAGATCTATAGGGATTAGGGCAAAGCCCAGTTGGAACTAGTGCAAGTGGGAGATTGCTGGTGTGCCCTAGTCCAAATGGCATTGGTTCTTGTATTGTATTATACTTTATATTTGGATATTTTGTATTATACATTTTATGTTGAAATAAAGGCATGAATCTATTTATTCATATCTTGTGTTATTTGTAAATAGAGTATCCAATTATTATAACCATACTAAAGTGAACCAATGTAGGCCATTAGATTATGAGACCTTTTAGTAGAGTTAAAGTTATAATCATAAAGATATCCCTAGTCTGTTCTAATAATGGGAATGAATAGAACCAAAGACTAGCATGTCCTTGACTGGATGGCAGTGTCTCACCGGCCATTGGACATGGAATGTCAGTCAATGATATAGGTACATGTTGGGTTGCATGGTACTGGATCGATCCGCCATGAGAACACCACATGGTTTGATCATCATAAGTGTTTCTCGGGTAGGTCTTATTATTATCCTTAGACATGATTTTCATTGTAACATAACATGGGATCTCATACTCTTTGTTATACACCTAACATGCCTGTAACAGGGTGCCAAGTATGGGTAAGTTGGGTGGGCCAGTAAACATGTTGATGTTGACAGTGAAGTTGACGGAATTGCCACTTCGTGTCCCTTGAGATGACATCACTGGCCACTTGATGAGTGGGACTGACAAGTGTATGGCCATACTCGAATAAGTTGGGATACTTATTTGTTAGGTTCAGTCCACTCAGTATCAAGAGATAAATAAACATATAACAGGATGACAAGGCCATGCCTCTTTCCTATATATCGATGTCAGCTGGCAAGGGATATACAAGATCACTACCGGGTTATGTTTCATATTAGATTGCAAGTCTCCATCTTAATTGGGGGCTATAACGGTTTGCTAGAACCCACTTACAGTTTGTGGGCTTTGGGCGCACTGCCAATATAAAAACGGACCCACAGGATCATACACATAGAACCACTGAACGTTGACAAATCGGAATTGGAACGGAAACCAAATTAATTGAGTTATTGACATTAGGTTGTGTCATAATTAATTCAATAAGGGAGAAATTAATTTTATTTGATTAATTAATTACATGTAGTAAATAAATTAATAATTAAAATAATATTTCCCTGGTGGAAATAAAAATACACAGGTTGTATTTATTAAGGCTGACTTTAATTTAACTTTGGGTTGTTTTAGTTTGATAAAATTGTATTTAGTTGTATCAATTACAATTTTATAATATGTTTTATTTAATCCTAATGATACAAGGTAAATCAATTAAATCAAATTAAATAATCTATAGTTTAATTTAATCCTTGTACACTAAGGAGTATAAAAGGAATGAGAAACCTTGTATACCGAGAATTACACTAAGGAGTATTTAAAGGAATCCTTAACCTAATTCTCCCAAACCCCAAAAGCAAGAATTCGACCACCAAATAAAATTACAGTAGCCCCCTTTTGCTCTCTCTCTTGGTTTTTGTTCAATCCGTTCGCTAGCATGAGTCCCGTTTGAGAGTTGTTCGTGTACCAGATTATGAAGGAAACACATTTGGGTTTCTGCAGCAGTCTCTAGATGAGATAGTTACGGTGAGAAAATTTATTTTTCTCTATTCTTGATTTCATTTTATTAATCTACATGTATCTTAGGCTTTGGAATCAAAGAAAATTTTAATTGATACTCCGCCTCGCGTTTAATTTTTCCCATGACGATTCCCTACAGTACCCCCCGAATCCCGTTTTATTGAATGTATCCCCTATGATAGTCATTTGATCGGTTTGTACATATTTTAAATTTTCTAAATTTATTTACTTCTTTCTGAATTTTTTTATCATTTTCAGTATTTTATTATTCCTCATGTGTGAGCATTAGCTAATAAATCAAGATAAAATCAACCATAGAAATATAAAAGGCATTGATATAAAACTATTAAACACATTTTAAATTGAGAAGAAATAGGTGAGTTGTTTGAACCCAATCTCTAATTAAAAGGTATAGCCATTTGTAGCGCATCTCAGCTTTACCACAATTTCGCGATTGAGTTGAGATGGATGGCGACTCTTGTCACTTTCAATGAGAGCGTTCGAGTTTGTTCGTTTTCTCGCTATAAAACCCTTTTCACTTATTGAAATCTTCTCGGCCTGGTCTTGAGGCTCGTGCTTTTTAGGATCATCCACTCACAGTGGCGACTTTGCTGGGGATTTTTGGTTTTGATTTTCAAAATCAAAAATTGACAAACACTAAAAATTCTTTATTCAAAATGTTTTGATACTTTTATATCAATGCCTTTTATTTGCATATTACTTAGAAGAAATTTTCACACACACTTTTCAGGTACCCTTTTAAACCCCGGTCTATTTTTGAAGTGTCGCCTAAGTTCTGCCATGTCTTAGGGGCATGAAAATGGTACATTACTCATAGTCTCGTATGAACACCTTCATTTGTACCCTTTGTTAGTGTGTGCCCTAGTCCCTTTGACAATGTAATCTAATTTTTGATAATTAATAAAAGGCATTAATCTATTTCATTAATTTCTTGTGCAATTAATAGTTATAGAATATCCATTAGTTAAGTCATACTTTTGTTTGGGAGGAGCATCTCCTAACAAGTATGTTTGAGAGTAGGGTTAACACTTAATTATAGATATCCCTAGTCTATTATATCATGGGAATGATACTAATTAAAGACTAGCATGGTCTTTGATTGTATGGTGGTGTCCTATTGACCATTGGACATGGATTGCCAATCAAAGAGATGGGTACATGTTAGGTTATATGGTACTAGATCGATCCACTCAGAGTATTACACTTGACGCCTATAAGACAAGTGAATCTCTAGTAGAACTTGTATTAGATCCTTAGACCTAATGTTGTTATGGACTTAGGGATGATCTCACATGCTTTGACATATGCCTAACAGGCTTATAACAGAGTGGCAAGTATGGGTATGATTGGGCATACCCGTGAATACCTAAGGATTATGAGCAAGGTGAAGGGAAATGCCAATCTCTTAAATGAGATCGTGATATCACCAGCCACTTGATGAGTGAGATTGAGAAGTGTTTGGCCAAACCGAATACTTAATTACTAAGGGATTAAGTGAATGAGTTTTTCATCCTAATCGGTATCAAGAAATGTACTTGCAGCCATAGGGGATGACTTAGTCATGGTACTGGCAGTACAGAGATATTCGTAGGGCATGGTATATATGTCCAAAAGATATATTCATCTTAATTAGGAGGCTATAATGGTTTACTAGAACCCACTTATATTTTGTGGGTCCAAAAGTTTAGAGCCCACTGCCAATATAAAGATGAACCTACCAGATCGCACGGATAAGGTCAAGATTGGATGTTTAGGATATAAATATATGTTGGATATATATATATATATATTTATTTATTTGAAGGAGAAATTGTTATATTTATATTGATTTGGTCAAAATTGGATTTTGACATTTATGGAATTGGAAATATATTCATATTAAATTAATTATTGCATGGTACAATAGATAATTTATTTAGAATGTAATTTGTCAAAATTAGATTTTGATATTATAGGGAATTATATTATATTTAGGTTAATTTGTTTTACTGCATGGTATAAATAGATTAAGGTTAAAATATAATTATGTTAAAATTGGATTTTAACATATATATATGGTTGATGGGGATTTAATTGAATTAAAAATTTACCCTAAAGTTTAATTAATTAAACCCAATTGACATAGAGTATAAATAGAATATTATTTTCTTAATTCCCTAACCTAGCACATACTGCGTCTCCTTCCCAATACACAGTGAAAATTTTTCCCTCTAGCTCTCCCTAGGGTTTGGCCATTCTTGCTCCTGTTCAATGCTAGCACACTCGTTCGATTGTTTAAGGCCTGCATGTGTGAAAGTGGAGATCACCTGCTTGGAAATTTATAGTACAAGCTTCATATCTTAGGTAAGATTTATGATTGCTTTCTAGTTGAGTCGTTTCTTCCCAATTTGAATGGGTTCCTGGGCTGGATTTGACTACAAAATGACTTCTTCCACAGCTAAAATTTTGTTTTACACAGTGAAAATCCCTACACCCAAGGCGAGGGAGAAGTGACGATTCTATAATGAGAGCCTTGATGTGAATCCGAGACTTTTGACTTGGCCCATATTAAGTAGCCATAGTAATCTCCCTTAGGAAACTATAACCCAAATTGCATTAAAATGTCGAGAAACGACCTTTATTCCCCATTGATAATAAAGAGAACCAACTTCTAGGATAGATTTGTGTTGACCAAACATGGAGAAATAAGGTCAGAAGGGAGTGTAAATTTATGCATGTTTTGATGTTTTTTTCCACGCGCAGGAATTTACATATATTGCATTTTCGTAAACCATTTGAATTTACATACATTTGTGCATCATAGTATCATTTCATCACCAAAATCCCTAAAATGCATTACCCAAAACCCTAAATCACCAAAAACCCTAAATTACTAAAACCCAAAATCACTAAAAACTCAAAATTACCAAAACCCTAAATCACCAATGTTGGTGTGCCCTAGTTCTTAGGGAATTGGATTCTTGTATTTTGTATTATACATTAAGAGTCATGTATGAATACATTATTTGTGTCACATTAATAAAGGCAATTAATCTATTTCATTTATATCTTGTGCTATAATATTAGTAGAGTATCCATTGATTGATAATCATAAAACCTATCCCAAGTCTGTTCTAATCGTGGGAACGAATAGAACCACAGACTTGTATATTCGATGACTGTATGGTAGTTCTTAACTAGCCATAGTACTTGTATAGTCAGTCATGAATATAGGTACATGTCATTGACATGGGACTGGATCGATCCGCACAAGAAAGCCACATGGTTGTCATGTCATAGGTCTTTCTTGAGTAGGTCTCTTTTGTCCTCAGACCAGATTTCATTATAATATCAATATGGAATCCGGTTCACTTTGACATATGCCTAACAGGTCTGTAAAAGGATGCTAAATACGGGTATGATTGGGTGGACCGGTGAACATGTTGATATTGATGATGAAGTGATGGAATTGCCACTCGGGTGACACCGAGATGATATCATTGGCCACTTGATGAGTGGGACTGATAAGTGTATGGCCATACCCAAATAAGTTGGTTGCTTATTTGATTAATCAGTCAACTCAAGATCAAGAAATATAATAAACAACAGAAGAGGATGACAGACACCATGCCTCTTGTTTATTCATATCGATATCATTAGGCAAAGGACACTATGAGATTACTACCGGGTGAGTGTCTTCTAAAGACTGCTGCATCTCTATCTTAATTGGGGGCTGTAATGGTTTGCTAGAACCCACTTACAGTCTGTGGGCTTGGGCCTACTGCCAACATAAAGACAGACCCATAGGATCGTGCACATAGATCAACTGAGCTGGAACTTATAGAAATTGTACATGTAATGTACATTGGAAGGAATGCGTTAATTAATTAGTTGACATTTGGTGTCAAGGTAATTAATTGACATTGGATTGAATTTAATTTAATTAATAAGTTTACATAATGTAATTAATTAATTTATCAATTAATTGAATTACATAAAGTAAACAATTAATTAAATAATTTTTCTTAGTAGGAAAATTAAATACATGTATTGTATTAACTTAAGTGTGATTTAATTTTATTTAGGGGTAATTAAATTTAGCCAAATGGAATTAAATTAGATAGTATATACTTTTTAATTAAAGTTTATTTATGTAATTATAATCCTAGTCGGCTTGGGTTTAATTAACCTAATTAAAACCCAACTAGACAAGGTACCTATATAAGGGCACACTTAAGGAAGAAAAACCTAATTCAACTCTAATTAATTGCTGGAAATTTCAGCCACCAATAGCAGCCCCAAAACAGCCGAAAATCCCAGCATTAAACCTCCATTCCTTCGCGTCTTCGGCTAGCACCGGTTCCCGCTCAATAGTTGGTCGTGCACCGGACTTTGGAGATCGCAGTTTCAAGTAATGATTCTGCAGCAGTCTCTAGAGGAGACAAATTCGGTGAGTTAATCTCTCTTGATTCTTAATTGTTTTATTCTAATCAATGGTAATTGGACACGATAGGTGGATTCTAGGAAATTTTAAACTGTGTAGTTTTCGCTGCGCCACGTTATTTTTCCAATGACGAATCCCAACAACCAAAACCACTAAATCACCAAATAAACTAGGTCAAAATGTCTATTGTACAGAGCCAAAATTCCTTTCAAAATCCCAAAAATTTGCCAAATGCTACCCATTTATAGTCAAATTCACACAAATATGCCAAATATGTGTCAAAATCCAAAACTTCGTATAAGACCCACTCTACACATTTA
The DNA here is from genome assembly GCA_039660915.1 of Euphorbia tirucalli. Lineage (NCBI taxonomy): Eukaryota > Viridiplantae > Streptophyta > Magnoliopsida > Malpighiales > Euphorbiaceae > Euphorbia > Euphorbia tirucalli. The sequence continues at coordinate 39,980,108 of CM077637.1, read as the reverse complement.
TCCAAAGCCCTGTATAAGACCCACTCCATAAACTAATCCAAAGCTCGTATAAGACCAGCACTACACACTAATCCAAAGCGTCGTACAAGACCAACTCTATACACTAATCCAAAGCACTGTATAAGACTAACTCTATACACATATTCAAAGCCCCTCTACACATATATCCAAAGCTCCGTACAAGATCCGCTCTATACAGATATTACAAAACCCCGAAAGAATTTATTTTGTTCATTTACCAAAACCTCATACATGGTACACTATATCATGTATATTCAACCCAATTTCATTTACCCAAAGCCCCGTACATGGTACACTATATCATGTATATTCAACCAAATTTCATTTAGCCAAAGCCCTGTACATGGTACACTATATCATGTATATTCAAACAAATTTCATTTACCCAAAGCCCAGTACATGGTACACTATATCATATATATTCAAACAAATTTCATTTACCCTAAACCTCGTACATGGTACACAATATCATGTATATTCAACCAAATTTTATGTCACCCAAAGCCCCGCATATGGTCTACCATATATACAATTTTCAATCTTAGCATTAATGTCATTTATCGTGCATTTATGACATTTTACTTCATCTCACATATATATATGTATGTATACATACATTTATTCATTTGTTTGATTTTCCTCACATCGTCATTTCATCCATTCATCATGATTCACATTCCTAACATTTCATGTTTGATTTGAAACAGAACATACCTGGAAAAGAAAACTTGGTAAGAGTTTAGAGAGAAAGAAGTTTCAGTTAGAGAGTTCATTGAGAAAGAAACTGGATCTGCATAAGAAGAATGCTGAGTCTGTAAGGGTTGAAGAGGAATCAGTGACAGTTGAAACTAAAACTGACACAGAGTCTGTTGAGAATCTTAAGATGGCAAACCAAACATTAAGTGTTATTGATATTCTAAAGGATTTCCTGAAGTCATAGGAGTTCCGAGATATTTCGAAGGAAGATTTGAGAGCTATTATGAAAGAGGATGGTGATAGCAACTAGACTAGGAAAGGAGAATATAGCTGAATCATCCCAGTCTGGGGGTGATATTTCTGCTAGTGTGGAAAAGCATCAAGAGATTAAGGCTGGAATGGAAAAGAAGTTGAGGGCAAAATGCACAAAGTTAGATGAGGTAGTCTCTGAATTAAAGAAAGGAGCCAATATCAACATGAAGTCTAAGAAGGGTGTGAATGTAGATGCCATGATTAACGAAGGCATTGAAACCTTCACTATCGAGTTTTAAATGTCAAAGATTTCTATGTATAAGGGTATTGGTTCTCCAGCAGCTCATGTGAATCTGTACACCCGTGTGATGTTAAGAACGGGTGCTATGAAGCAGTAACATATTAATCTCTTTCTAACTACACTTAAAGAAGGTGCATTGATGTCTGAAGAAATACAGTTAGATTAGGAAGCTTTGTCAGCCACTTTCATCAAGCACCATAGTTTCTGTTGGAACCTATCCCAGCTTGAAAACAAAAACAAATATGCAGAATTAACATGATCAAGCTAAGGTTCAAGCCCAAAATCCCAAAGCTAGGTTATGGATCAAACAAATCAAAGAGGAAGAAATGGGACTTCTCACCTAAGCTGTTCCCACACTAGATTGATTTGACCAAGGGCTTCACGTGTCGCTCCTCTACTTTCCCACACGCGGAGTCTCATCGACCAGGATCGAGTGTTAGCTCTTAAACCAATGGTTCTCCCTTTGTGCCAAAACCCTTTTTGTCCAAAAGAGGAAGTTGAGGAGGCTAGTCAAAGACCATTAGTTCTTAGGGTTTTACACCTTACCCTTTATGTACGAAACATAAGGTAAAATACCCAAAGTACCCTTTATGTAAAATATCCATTGCATTCTACATGTCTTATGATTTTACAAAGTCACCACATGGTAATTTTGAAAAATCATAAAACCAATTTCTCATCCTAGGTTATTTCATTTTATTTGGACTTAGCAATTAATCCCATGAAATAAATACTCCAATAATTAATATGTATCCAATACATATCAATTGGTCCATTATAAAGCCCGTCTAAACTCCCAGGCATGTGATCCTGTAGGCCCATACATATATTGGCCATGGGCCCAAACGATATTCGGCCCATAAGTTTCAAGTGGGCTCTAGCAAGCTGTTACAACCCCCAATTGGGATGGAGATATCAAAATCATAACAATATACACCTATAGTATTCTTATATGATCCTTTACACATTTGATATCGATGTCCTACACAAGGCATGGCACTGTCATCCTTAAGTGCTAGAATATTTACTTGACATCTAAGTAGACTGATAAGATCAAATAAATGATTATCCAATAATCATTCTATTTGGGTACGACCATACACTACTCAGTCTTACTCGTCAAGAGGCCGATGATATCATCTCTTTGGTGAATGGATAGGCAATTCCTTCGCATTACTCCAGTCCTAACAAGCTTCCTAATATACCCAACGTACCCATACTTGGCACCCAGTTACAGGCCCATTAGGCGAAAATCAAAGTATACAAGGTCACATCTAGAAGTGTAGTAATATTAGGTCTAAGGATCCAATATAAGCAATACGTGTGAAACACTTATGACACTAGACCATGTAATGTTCTCATAAGTGGATCGATCTAGTACACTATTCACTAACATGTACCTATGTCCTTGATAGACTTTCCAAGTCCTATGGTCAATAAGATAGCACTCATCCCACAAGGAACATGCTAGTCTTTAGTTATTCATTCCCATAATTATAAGAGACTAGGGTGTTAGGATTTTTCACCGGAAATCACCCGATAAAAGCGGAAGAACGCGGTGATTTCCTCAATCCAGTCCCAGGAGCAATTGAAGTAGAAATTGAAAAACTTAAAATTAAATAGAAAGGGATTAATTTTCTTACCAGAAAATCTCTTTCTAGAGATGGATGATGACTGCAGAATTCAAAGTAGAATTCCTCCTCGTTCACGTACACGAGCGGCTAACGAACACCGCACAAAAATCATGAAGATTAGAGAGTAAGGAGGTAGGGAGAATTTGGCCAAAAGGGGGACTACACACACATGTGTGTTGGCCGAATTCCCCTAAGGGTTTTAACCCTAGGGCTTCCAAATTCCCTTGTTGGAATTTGGGCCCAGTCTGGCTTTTATGTCTGTGTGGGCTTCCTCCTTTTAATTTAGGCCCAAACTTATTTTAATTAATCTGGTTTAAATCAATATCAAGCCCAATTTTAATTAACCCATGTATTTAATATATTACTCCAAGTAACATATTATTTACATTTAAATTAAAATTAGTTTGACTATTTAATTTAATCCATCAAATTAAAATTAAGTCTTCACAAAACAAATTCATATGTAAACCTATACATATGAATATTTCCACCTAGGAAATAATTTCATAATTAATCCAATTAATTATGTGAAGCCAAATATTAATTTTATTATAATGATCAATCCAATTGATCCTTATAATATAATTAATATATATACTTCTCTCTCTCTAGTGTGTACACTCCAAGTGTACTTATGATTCTTTAAGTCTGTGTCCAGTCGATCAATGTGTACGATCCCGTGGGCCCATCTTTATGTTTGCAGCGGGCCTTTTGGCCCACAGACTGCAGTTGGGCTCTAGCAAGCCACTGCAGCCCCTAATTAAGATGGAGATGGCAGTCTAACTGTTATCATAATCCTGTAGTTTAAACTTGTACATCCCATGTCATTGATGTCGGTGTCCAACACAGAGGCATGGATTGATCACCCTCTTTTATGTTGGAAATGCCCTAGTCCCGAGGCATTGGTCCTTGTGTTTGAATAATACATTTGGTACATTAATGTAAACTTTATGTATTATACAATTTGTGTCAAGGAGATAAAGGCATTAATCTATTTATTATATGTCTTGTGCTATATTTTAAATAGAGTATCCAAAGGACATATCCATATCCATATTGTCAAGTGTGAGGCACTTGGCAGTAAGACCGTGGATAGGGAAAACGATATGGCCATAAAGTCATCCGTAGTCTGCTCCAATCATGGGAATGAATGGAACTAAAGACTATCATTAGCCTGGTTGTATGGCAGTGTCTTACCGGTCATAGAACATGGAATGTCAACCAGGTTAATGGGTACATGCAAAAAGGGCATGGTACTGGATTGATCCACTTAAGGGGAATCTACATGGTATAGTATCACAAATGATTCTCACGTAGTACTTGTATAAGTCCTTCAACCGGACCATATGATGGTGTTGCATGTGAAGTGGCACACTTCGGTGTACGCCCAACGGGCCTGTAAAAGGGTGCCAAGTAAGGGTACGTTCAGGTGTGTCAGTGAGCATGGCAGCACTATGGATATGCAGAAGGGAATGTCACTCAGTGATTCACTGAGACGATATCATCGGCCTCTTGAAGAATGTTACTGATAAGTGTGCGGCCGCACCCAAACAAGATTGGATCTTGTTTGTGAGCATCGGTTCATTCGGTATCAAGTAAAGGTCCAGACACAAAGAGGGTGATACTTCCATTCCTCCGTGTTGGACACCGATATCAGCGACATGGGATTTACAAGTTCAGACTACAGGGTTACGTTTTCAGTTAGACTGCTTACTCCGTCTTAATTGGGGGCTGCAGTGGCTTGCTAGAGCCCGCCTGCAGTCTGTGGGCCTTGGCCTACTGCCAACATAAAGACGGGCCCATTGCATCGTACACATTGAACGTTTGGACTTTAACTAGTCGGATTAAGTGTGTACTTGGAGTATACACGTTTGAAGAGAGAGATATATATTAATTATATTATATGACTCAATTGGATTGATCAAAGTGATATAATTAATATTTATTTTGGCCTTCTCATAATTCATTCAATGAATTAATTTATGGGATTATTTCCTAGGTGGAAATATTCTTATACATGTATAGGTTTGCATGTATCTCATTTTATGTATGTCTAATTGAATCCCTTGATTAAATTACTAGGGCAAATGAATTTTAATTTCAATGTATGTAATATATTATATGGTATAATATATATATGCATACATGTTAAATTAAAGTTGCATTTGAAATTAATTAAAACAATGGGATTAAAATTGGGCTTAGGCTTTTAAAGGAATAAAGTCTACATTTAATGGGATATGTTGGCCGAAATTTGCATGGACTTAGTAAGAATTGTGAGTCATTTTATGGACAAAAATGATGATGACATATTCTTATGGACCAATGAAAGAATGGTGAGTCATTGGCATGACATATGATGGGGCAAAGTGGGACTTTGCCACCTTGCATCTTGCTTTTCCTTTATGGTAAGGAAATGATGAAGGTGGGATCACCAATCCTTCTTTTGGCCGAATGTTATTTTTGGCAAGAGAGGATGAGTCATTCTTTTCATCATTAGCATGGTGAGTCATATGGATGAGTCATAGGTTTGACTTTGATGAAGCAAAGTTGGACTTTGCTTTCCTTGTGTTGATCTTCGTTTCTTTAAGTGAAAAGAGAATAAAAAATCTGCCAAGACTCACCTTGCATGGCCGTGGGGTATATATCTATTCTTGAAAAGAAATTTGGCCAACCTTGATGCATTTTTGTTTTGGAAAGAAATTGGGTGCACACTTGAGAAAATTGGTTCTATCTTTGGATAGATAGATATTTCTTTTAAAAAGAAATAGGGACAGCCATATTTCTTCTTGTGGGCAGCCCTCTCTCCCTCTCTTCTTGTCATCCGAGTCGCTAGCACGGGTTTTGGTCCGAGAGCCGTTCGTGTACGCATCGGTGGAGGAAATCTACACTTGATTTCTGCAGTCCGCATCCGTCTCTTAGAGAGACTTTGTGGTAAGGTTTTGAAACTCTTTTTTTATGCTTTTGTTTTTGATTTCCACATCATAAGCTCCTGGGCCGGATTCGAGGAAATCGACGCGTATTTCCGCTTTTATCGGTCGGTTTCCCGTGACGAATCCCAACAGTGGTATCAGAGCGGGCTTTTGATCCGTGGAAATCTTTAACTTGGCGGATCCCGTGTTTTAAAATTGGAGATTTTTGTGGACGGGATTCTTTTGGTTTCGGGTTTGTGATTTTGCCTGTTGAATTTTGCAAATGGAAAATTTTGTTGCATATTGGGTTATGCTTGGTTTTATTTTCTATTTGTGATATTTGTTATGGAAATTTTATTTTGCATATAGGTTTTATGCTAGATTTAATTTCCTATGCTTGATTTTATTTCTTGGTGATTTAATTTCATGTTGTTTTTTTTTTCGGAAAAATCACGGACCGTTTCGGGTCGAAACGGGGGCAGCAGCGCCGCGGCTGCCCCGCGCGGCGGGCCGGGCCCGTTTTTGGATTTGGCGGGATTTTTTAGGCCCGGCCGGATTTAAAATTTTAGAAATATGCGTGTTTAAATTTTGGTAATTTTTATGAGCGTGGGATTTTAAATTTTTAATTGGTTTTAAAATTGTGCGTGTTTGATTTTGGAAATTTTATGCGCATGTTTTATGAATGAATTTATGTTTCGTTCATGCGATATTTATTTTAGAAATAAATACGGTTAATTGAAATTGGTTCGGGTTTTCTTGGCACGATTACCCGGACGGCTAATTTTGGAATTCATGGTTTCCCAATTGGATTGGGAGCAATTTTTGCCTGGGTTGGAGGCCCAAAGCCCGCACGGGTTCAGAACCATGATCGGCCAAAATTTGGCGATTTCAAAATAATGGCTATGGACATTATTGAAATGGGATTAATTCATGCATTTAACATGTTTATAAATTGTATGTATTGGATACGTGTATGTATGATTAAATGCATGAATGGATGTTTTGGGCCTTATTTATTTGGGTTGTAATATTCTTTTGGTAAATACGGCCTACGCGCTGTTTTCTTTTTATGTATACGCGTTGTTTTCTTTTTATGTAATTTTATTTTATGTGTTTATTATGGAATTATGTAAAGAAGAAGCCGATTGGCTTGGCGTGCTAGAAGGATGAGGATGCGGCCCACCTGATGTCGTTCTAGTATAGGTTTACTAGAATTATATTAGGATGTAAATTTTGGCCCATAGCATTTCATTTTTATGTAATTATGCTTTATTTATTTACATGTGAGAATGTCTGTACAAACCCTATTTCACCCGCCTATGCATCTAAGCCGTTATTAATTGAATCTAATAACCAAGAGGTAATTACTAAGTCTCTTAAAAGTGCTTCCCTCATTCATAACCTACTCGAAGTGGGGATAGGCCAGCTGTAGACCAACCCTCGTTGGATGCACTGGAGTATCGTCATTTTGTATTGGGTTGGAGTATTGGTTACTCTAACACTTGGATGGAGGTTTTGACTTAGCGTGGGTAGTAGGATGTTCCTGGCCCTAAGCACAGATGGGTAAGTGCCAACAGACCCATCAAACCGAGAGTCCCTAGCTTGGGATTGGACGGCTTTCCTACCTAAAAATTGGGATATAGTTGTTCCAGGCCCTCGTCTGGCTATATCTTGATATAATATGGATCTCGGCCCATGAGCCCAACAACTCGAGTTAATTAATAACACGATTCATTATTAATTATAATATGGGAAGAACATGTTAAGTCCTTTATTAACACTCGTAATTTTTCTGTGTAGAAACCAATGGCTACGAATGATACTTTATCACTGCGATCTTTCTTGGAATGGGACAAGCTTTCTGGCCCTAACTTTTGGGACTGGTCTATGAACTTAAGGAAAGTTCTAAGACAAGAGTCTAAAGAGTATGTGCTCGAAAAGCCTATACCGGTTGTGCCAACAGGAAGTAATCCACCGGCTGCCCAGCTGGAGGAATACTTGGCACATGTAAAAGATAACCGGGATGTGACATGCCTGATGTTGGCTAGTATGGTTCCTGAATTGCAAAAGCAGTTCTTGGATCATCAGGCCTTTGCTATAATGACAACTCTTAACGAGATGTTTTATGAGCAAGCTTATCAGGAAAGGTACCTAATCCACAAGGCATTCCGCAGCTGTAAGATGGGAGCTGGGACATCTGTGAGTGCACACGTGCTCAAGATGAAGGGCTATCTCGATAATTTAGCCGTCTCGGAACGCCTATCTCACGGGGGCTTGCGGTTAGCAAGATCCTGGCTTCTTTACCGGATTCTTATGATCAATTCATCCTAAACTTTTACAAGCAAGGGATGGACCGTACTGTTAGTGAGCTGCATTGGATGCTTGAGCTCGCTGAACTGTCGATCAAGAAGACTCTGCCGGTACTTGAGGTTAACAAGGGGAAACCTCCTTTTGCTAAAGGCAAGGCCAAGGCCAAGGCCAAGGCTAAGGAAGCCAAGGCTAAAGCCCAGCCCAAGGCCCATTCCAAGGATGTCTGCTTCGGTTGTAAGCAGGCTGGACATTGGATAAGATCGTGTCCTAAGCTTTTGGGAGAGAAAAGGAAGACGCAGGGCGTGTCTTCGTCAGGTATACATGTCATAGACATTAACCTCTGTTTCAACATCTTATGTATTGGATACTAGATGTGGTTCTCACATTTGTTGTAATGTGCAGGGACTTAAGAACAGGAGATCACTGGGATCGGGACAAGTGGACTTGCGGGTCGGAAATGGAGCAAGGGTTGCTGCCATAGAGATCAGTAGGACCAGCTTATGATGCCCAGTAGATTAGTTTTGTTACTGAAACTATGTTATTTTGTACCTGTTATGTACAGGAATATTATTTCTGTTTCAGTTATGGATATTTCTGGATGTACATTTACAATTGATAATAGTAAAAAGGGTTTATCTAGAAAAGAATTATTTTATGGAGTAGCTCTGTTAAATAATGTCTTTCATATCCTGGATCTAAATGAAACTAATCATGTCTATACTATACATACTTAAAGGGTTAAGCCTAACAAACTTAATCCGGTTTACCTTTGGCATTGTCATTTAGGCCACATAAACAAGAAGCGCATAGCTAGGCTTCACATAGCTTGAATCCTAGGATCATTTGACATGGAGTTACTTGATATATGCGAGTCTTGCTTATAAGGTAAAATGACTAATGAACCTTATAGCAAGGAGGCTAAAAGGGTCGCTAGCTTATTGGACCTAATGCATTGAGATGTATATGGACCGACAAGCATAGCAACTAAGGGTGAACATCTATACTTCGTATCCTTCACAGACAATTTCATCAGAAATGGCTATGCCTATGTAATGAAATATAAGTCTGAGACCCTTGATAGGTTCGAGGGATTGAGGAACGAAGGACAGAACTAACTAGGCAGAAATATCAAAGCCTTTCGGTTGGACCGAGGTGGTGAGCATATAAGCCTATGGTTTGACTCATTTTGAGAGAGCATGGAATAGTGCCACAGCTCACTCCTCCAGGAACACCACAATGGAATGGGGTGTCCGAACGGAGGAATAGGACCCTGTTGGACATGGTCCGCTCAAACGATAAGTCATGCCTCTCTCCCAATAAGTTGTAATGGATACGCTCTTGCGACAATGGCTCTCAGTTTCTATTATACTCCGACTAAGGCTTTGGAAAAGACCCCATTTGGAAAATGGACGGGCATGGTTCCTAATGTGTCTTTCTTACGGATTTGGGGTTGTTATGCACAAGTTAAGAAATTGACTGTGAGCAAAACTAGCACCCAAAACCGACTAATGCCTATTTGTGAGCTACCCTAGGGAAACCAAAGGGTATTACTTCTACGACCCCGCTGAGAACAAGGTGTTCATGGCTCGAAAGGGGGTCCTTCTTGAAAAGGGGTTTCTTTCCAAGAAAGACAGTGGGAGCGATATTGAACTCAGGGAAGTTCAAAGCTCAGAAACTCCTAAAAAGGATAACTCGGAGACCAGGGTGAAGCGTCCAAAAGGGGAAGCACCAGCCCAGGTCACACAAGGACCTAAAAGGTCTGGTAGGGATCATCAGGAACATGAGAAACATCGGTTTTTGTTTCTAATGATTGCACTCCTTTTGTCTTGGACGAAGAGGAGCTCAAAACCTACTAGTAGGCTATAGCTAGCCCACTGTCTGCCATGGTGGTGGATTTGCAATCTATGTACGATAATCAGGTTTGGAACCTGGTTGATTCACCTCCAGGTGCTAAGGTAATAGGTTGCAAGTGGTGCTATAAGCTATAGGCCGACAATGCCTTTAAGGGTGTGTATAAGAGGTTTAGTGGGAGCATAGTAACTTTCCTAGTATTGTATATGGATGGCATCCTTCTGATTGGAAGCGACATACCAACACTACAAGGGAAGTGTAATGGTTGTGTCAGTGCTTCGCAATGAAGGACTTAGGCAAAGCTAAGATGATCCTAGGGATCAGGATCTACAGGGTTAGATCCAATCGGCTTCTAGGCCTAAGTCAGGCCAAGTACATAGACATAGTTCTGAAAAGATTCAGCATGGACCAGGCTAAGAAAGGTTTCTTGCCAATGGGTCATAAGCTGAAACTTAGCAAGAAGTACTATAGGGAGAACATGAATTGGTTCTATATGCTTCGGTTATAGGATCAATCACATACTCCATGCTATGTACAAGACCTGATGTCGGCTTTGCACTAAGTATGATGAGCCGGATCCTGAATGTATCACAGGTAGGCTATCAAAGCAATACTGAAGTACCTTAACCGGACTAAGGATAGCTTCTTAGTGCATGAATCTTAGGAAGAGCAGTCAGTTACTAGGTACACTGATGCAAGCTTCCAGACCGACCAGGATGAATATAAGTCGCAGTATAGGTATGTGTTCATGCTAAATGGTGGTGCTATTGTTGGAGAGGCTCCAAGTAATGGACCATCACGATTTCTATCACAGGAACTAAGTACATTGCAATGTGTGACACAGCTAGGGAAGCTGTGTGGATAGAGAAGTTTATCACGGAACTGGGGATAGTATCTACTATCCGGGAACCAGTTGATATCTTCTGTGACAACTAGGGGCTGTTGCACAAGCTATGTGCCCCGGTCACATATATACACGAAGCACGAACTCAGGGAGTTTCACCTATTGCGAGAAATCACTGAGGGGGTGACATCTCATTACAAAGAGTGGACACAAAAGACAATGTCGCAGATCTTTTGACCAACATGCTTGGCTATGCCTCTGCACGAAGGTTATACTGGATCTATAGGGATTAGACCCATGCCTAGTAGGTACTAGTGCAAGTGGGAGATTGTTGGAAATGCCCTAGTTCCGAGGCATTGGTCCTTGTGTTTGAATAATACATTTGGTACATTAATGTAAACTTTATGTATTATACAATTTGTGTCAAGGAGATAAAGGCATTAATCTATTTATTATATGTCTTGTGCTATATTTTAAATAGAGTATCCAATGGACATATCCAATCCACGTTGTCAAGTGTGAGGTACTTGGCAGTAAGACCGTGGATAGGGAAAACGATATGGCCATAAAGTCATCCGTAGTCTGCTCCAATCATGGGAATGAATGGAACTAAAGACTATCATTAGCCTGGTTGTATGGCAGTGTCTTACCGGTCATAGAACATGGAATGTCAACCAGGTTAATGAGTACATGCAAAAAGGGCATGGTACTGGATTGATCCACTTAACGGGAATCTACATGGTATAGTATCACAAATGATTCTCACGTAGTACTTGTATAAGTCCTTCAACCGGACCATATGATGGTGTTGCATGTGAAGTGGCACACTTTGGTGCACGCCCAACGGGCCTGTAAAAGGGTGCCAAGTACGGGTACGTTCGGGTGTGTCAGTGAGCATGGCAGCACTATGGATATGCAGAAGGGAATGTCACTCAGTGATTCACTGAGACGATATCATCGGCCTCTTGAAGAATGTTACTGATAAGTGTGCGGCCGCACCCAAACAAGATTGGATCTTGTTTGTGAGCATCAGTTCATTCGGTATCAAGTAAAGGTCCAGACACAAAGAGGGTGATACTTCCATGCCTCCGTGTTGGACACCGATATCAGCGACATGGGATTTATAAGTTCAAACTACAGGGTTACGTTTTCAGTTAGACTACTTACTCCGTCTTAATTGGGGGCTGCAGTGGCTTGCTAGAGCCTGCCTGCAGTCTGTGGGCCTTGGCCTACTGCCAACATAAAGACGGGCCCATTGGATCGTACACATTGAACGTCTGGACTTTAACTAGTCGGATTAAGTGTGTACTTGTAGTATACACATTTGAAGAGAGAGAGATATATTAATTATATTATATGACTCAATTGGATTGATCAAAGTGATATAATTAATATTTATTTTGGCCTTCTCATAATTCATTCAATGAATTAATTTATGGGATTATTTCCTAGGTGGAAATATTCTTATACATGTATAGGTTTACATGTATCTCATTTTATGTATGTCTAATTGAATCCCGTGATTAAATTACTAGGGCAAATGAATTTTAATTTCAATGTATGTAATATATTATATGGTATAATATATATATGCATACATGTTAAATTAAAGTTGCATTTGAAATTAATTAAAACAATGGGATTAAAATTGGGCTTGGGCTTTTAAAGGAATAAAGTCTACATTTAATGGGATATGTTGGCCGAAATTTGCATGGACTTAGTAAGAATTGTGAGTCATTTTATGGACAAAAATGATGATGACATATTCTTATGGACCAATGAAAGAATGGTGAGTCATTGGCATGACATATGATGGGGCAAAGTGGGACTTTGCCACCTTGCATCTTGCTTTTCCTTTATGGTAAGGAAATGATGAAGGTGGGATCACCAATCCTTCTTTTGGCCGAATGTTATTTTTGGCAAGAGAGGATGAGTCATTCTTTTCATCATTAGCATGGTGAGTCATATGGATGAGTCATAGGTTTGACTTTGATGAAGCAAAGTTGGACTTTGCTTTCCTTGTGTTGATCTTCTTTTCTTTAACTGAAAAGAGAATAAAAAATCTGCCAAGACTCACCTTGCTTGGCCGTGGGGTATATATCTATTCTTGAAAAGAAATTTGGCCAACCTTGATGCATTTTTGTTTTGGAAAGAAATTGGGTGCACACTTGCGAAAATTGGTTCTATCTTTGGATAGATAGATATTTCTTTTGGAAAGAAATAGGGACAGCCATATTTCTTCTTGTGGGCAGCCCTCTCTCCCTCTCTTCTTGTCATCCGAGTTGCTAGCACGGGTTTCGAACCGAGAGCCGTTCGTGTACGCATCGGTGGAGGAAATCTACACTTGATTTCTGCAGTCCGCATCCGTCTCTTAGAGAGACTTTGTGGTAAGTTTTTGAAACTCTTTTTTTATGCTTTCGTTTTTGATTTCCACATCTTAAGCTCCTGGGCCGGATTTGAGGAAATCAACGCGTATTTCCGCTTTTATCGGTCGGTTTCCCGTGACGAATCCCAACATTTTGTGTCCAGACATTAACTTGATCCCGAATGCACTGAACCTCACAAACAAGTTCCAACTTGTTTGGGTGTGGCCACACTCTTATCAGTCACATTCATCAAGTGGCCGGTGATATCTTCTCAGTGGGTTACTGAGTGACAATTCCCTTCTGCATATCCATAGCATTACCATGTTCAGTGACATACCCAAAAGCACCCATACTTGGCACCCTATTCAGGCCCTTTAGGCGTACCCCTAAGTATGCGACTTCACATGTAACACCATCATATGGTCAGGTCAAAGGATCCATACAAGTACTACATGAGAATCCATTGTGATACCATACCATATGGATTACTCGTTTAGTGGATCTATCCAGTACCATGCTCCCAAGCATGTACCCATTAACTTGGTTGACATTCCATGTCCAATGACCGGTAAGACACCGCCATACAACCATGTTAATGATAGTCTATTGTTCCATTCATTCCCATGACTGGAACAGACTACGGATTTATTTATGGTCATATCGTTTACCCTATCCATGGTCTTACTACTAAGTGCATGACACTTGTCGTCATGGATATAGATATGTCCATTGGATACTTCATTTAATATATTGCACAAGATAGATATAATAAATGAATTGATGCCTTTGTTAATAACACAAATGAGTACAACACATGAATCCAATAAATGTATAGTACAAATACTAGGACCAATGCCTCGGGACTAGGGCATTTCCAACAATCTCCCACTTGCACTAGTTCCAACTAGGCATGGGCCTAATCCCTATAGATCTAGTATGACCCTCGTGCTTGGGCTGGGCCAGGGCCTTGGTAAATGGATCTGCGACATTATCCTCGGTGTCCACTCTGTGCAATGCAATGTCACCTCTCTCCGCGATTTCTCGTATGAGGTGAAACTTTCTGAGCACGTGCTTTGTGTTCTTGTGTGACCGGGGCTCCTTAGCTTGTGTGACGGCCCCATTGTTGTCACAGAAGATATCGACTGGGTCTTGGATAGTTGGCACTACTCCCAACTCAGTGATAAACTTCTTCATCCACACAGCTTCCTTAGCTGCATCACACGCAGCGATGTACTCAGCTTCTGTTGTAGAGTCTGCTATGGTTGGTTGCTTTGAGCTCCTCCAGCTTACAACTCCACCATTCAGCAAGAATACATAACCTGACTACGATTGGTACTCATCCTGGTCTGTCTGGAAGCTCACATCAGTATACCCAGTAACTGATAGCACTTCCTGACCACCATACACCAAGAAGCTATCCATAGTCCGGTTAAGGTACTTGAGGATCGCCTTGCCAGCTTTCCAGTGATCCTCCCCGGGATCCTGCTGGTATCGGCTCGTCATACTCAGTGCAAAGGCGACATCAGGTCTCGTACATAACATAGAGTACATGATTGATCCAATAGTCGAAGCATATGGAACCAATTTCATGTTCTCCCTGTCCTCCCTTGTTTTAGGATAGTTCTTCTTACTAAGTTTCAGCCCATGGCCCATTGGCAAGAAACCTTTCTTGGCCCGGTCCATGCTGAATCTTTTCAGAACTTTGTCAATGTACGAAGCCTGACTTAGGCCCAGAAGCCGATTTGGTCTATCCCTATAGATCCTGATCCCTAGGATCATCTCAGCTTCGCCTAAGTCCTTCATTGCGAAGCACTTACTCAGCCACTGCTTTACCCCTTGCAGTGTAGGTATGTCGCTTCCAATGAGTAGGATGTCGTCTACATAAAGTACCAAGAATGTGACTATGCTCCCACTAGTCCTCTTATACACACAAGGCTTATCTAGATTCTGTATGAAGCCATATTCCTTTATATCCTCATTGAACCTTAGATTCTAACTACGGGATGCTTGCTTCAGTCCATAAATGGACCTTTGAAGTTTGCATACCCTTCCCGGATACTTAGGATCGACAAAACCCTCAGGTTGTGTCATGTACACATCCTCGAGTAGCTTTCCATTAAGGAAAGTAGTTTTGACATCCATCTGCCATACCACATAGTCATACCATGCGGCTATGGCCAGCAGTTCCTGATGGATTTGAGCATGGCTACTGGTGAGAAAGTTTCATCATAGTCTATTCCATGGACTTGTCTGAAACCTTTCGCAGCCAGACGCCCCTTGAAGGTATTATCGGCTTTTAGCTTATAGCACCACTTGCAACCTATTACCTTAGCACCCGGAGGTGGATCAACCAAGTTCCAAACTTGATTATCGTAAATAGATTGCATTTCTGCCTCCATAGCTTTACGCCAATTTGTAGACTGTGGGCTAGCCATAGCCTCCTGGTAGGTTTTGGGTTCTTCTTCATCCCAGATGAGAAGAGTTTGATCATCGGTGACGAGGAAACCATACCTCTCCGGTTCCCGATGATCCCTACCAGACCTTCTAGGTTCTTGTGTGGCCTGGGTCGGTACTTCCACCTGTGGAAGCTCCACCTGGGCCTCCGAGTTATCCTTTTCAGGAGCTTGTGGACCTTGAACTTCCCTGAGTTCAACGTTGCTCCCACTATCTTTCTTGGAAAGGAACTCCTTTTCCAGAAAGACCCCCTTCCTTGCCACGAACACCTTGTTCTCGGCGGGGTTATAGAAGTAATACCCTTTGGTTTCCCTAGGGTAGCCCACAAACAGGCATTTATCGGTTTTGGGCTCCAGTTTGCTACTAGTCAATTTCTTGACATGTGCTTCGCATCCCCAAATCCTTAGGAAAGACACATTGGGCTCCTTGCCCGTCCATATCTGGTATGGGGTCTTTTCCACTGCCTTAGTCGGAGTATTGTTTAAGATGAGAGCTGCTGTCTCGAGGGCGTGTCCCCAGAAACTAATTGGGAGAGATGCTTGACTCATCATTGAGCGGACCATGTCCAACAAGGTCCTATTCCTCCGTTCGGACACCCCATTCCATTGTGGTGTTCCAGGAGGAGTGACCTGTGGAACTATTCCATGCTCTCTCAAGTATGAGTCAAACTCTAGGCTCATATACTCACCGCCTCGGTCCGACCGAAGGGTTTTGATATTCCTGCCTAGCTGGTTCTGTACCTCGTTCCTAAATTCCTTGAACCTATCAAGGGTCTCGGACTTGTGTTTCATCAGATAGACATAGCCATATCTGCTGAAATCATCCGTGAACGTGACGAAGTACAGATGCCCACCTCTGGTCACTGCGCTCATAGGTCCATATACATCTGAATGTATTAGGTCCAATAAGCCAGTAGCCCTTTCAGCCTTTTTGCTAAAAGGCGCCTTTGTCATCTTGCCTCTTAAACATGATTCGCATGTATCAATTGACTCCAAGTCAAATGACCCTAGGACCCCAGCTTTGTGAAGCCTAGCAATGCGCTTCTCGTTTATATGGCCAACACGACAATGCCATAGGTAGACAGGATTAAGTTTGTTGGGCTTAATCCTTTTAGTGTTTATGTTATAGATATGATTGGTTTTATTTAAGTCCAGGATATACAGGCCATTATTTAATAGAGCATCTCCATAAAATAATCCCTCTCTAGATATAGAAATTCGACCATTTAAAATAGTGAAATTAAATCCAGAAATATCCAACATTGATACAAAGATAATATTCCTGCATATGGCAGGTACAAAGTAACAATGTTCTAAAATTAAAACCAATCCACTGGGCATCATTAGGTGGTATTCGCTGATCTCTATGGCAGCAACCCTTGCTCCATTCCCGACCCGCAAGTCCACCTCTCCTGAACCTAGCAACCTTCTGTTCTTAAGTCCCTGCACATTGCAACAAATGTGAGAACCACATCCAGTATCCAATACCCAGGATGTTGAAACAGTAAGGTTAATATCTATAACATAAATACCTGAAGAGGACACACCTTGGCCCCTTCTTTGCTCTCCCATCAGCCTGGGACACGATCTCTTCCAATGACCCGCCTGTCTACACCCGAAACAGACATCATCAGGACCTGCCTTCTGCTGGGCCTTGGGTTGGGCCTTGGCCTTCTTGGCTTTGGCCTTTTTGGCCTTGGCCTTATCCTTAGCAAGAGGAGGGTTCCCCTTGTTAACCAGTAGCACCGGCGGAGTCTTCTTGATCGACTGCTCAGTAAGCTTAAGCATCCCATGCAGCTCACTGATAGTATGGTTCATCCCTTGCATGTTATAGTTAAGGATGAACTGATCATAAGAATCCGGCAAGGACGCGAGGATTGTGTCCACCGCCAACTCTTGAGAGATAGGCGATCCGAGACGGGCCAAAGTATCCAAATAGCCCTTCATCTTGAGCACGTGTGCACTCACAGATGTTCCAGCCCCCATCTTACAAGAGTGGAATGCCTTATGGGTCAGGTACCTTTCCTGACGAGCTTGCTCTTGAAACATCTCATTAAGAGTTGTTATCATAGCATAGGCTTGGTGGTCCATAAACTGTTTTTGCAGTTCAGAGCCATGCAAGCCAACATAAGGCATGTCACATCCCGGTTGTCCTTGACGTGCGCCTCGTATTCCTCCAGCTGGGTAGCCGGTGGATTACGTCCCTGAGGCGTAGCCGGCACAGGCCTTTCCAGCACATACTCTTTTGACTCTTGTCTTAGAACTATCCTCAAGTTCCTAGACTAGTCTAAAAAGTTAGGACCGGAAAGCTTGTCCTTTTCAAGAATGGATCGCAGTGATAAGGTATTTGTGTTTGCCATTTGGGTGTTTCTACACAGAAAAACATTGAGAGTGTTAATAAAGGGCTTTGCTTTGTTGTTCCCATATAAAATTAATAATGAATCAAGTTATTAATTTAAACCGAGTTGTTGGGCTCATGGGCCGAGATCCATATTTCATTAAGATATAGCCAAACGAGGGTTTGGTACAACTACACCTTAACTATTTAGGTAGGAACGCTGTCCAATCCCAACCTAGGGACTCTCGGTTTGATGGGCTTGTTGGCACTTACCCATCTGTGCTTAGGGCCAGGAGAATCCTACTACCCACGCTAAGTCAAAACCTCCATCCAAGTGTTAGAGTATCCCATACTCTAACCCGATACAAAGTGACAATACTCCAGTGCATCCTACGAGGGCATGGCCTACAACTGGCCTATTCCCACTTCGATTCGGTTTTGGATGAGGGAAGCACTTTTAAGTGACTTAGTAATTCCGTTTGGTTATTAGATTCAATTATAACGGCTTACATACATAAAGCGGGTGAATGAGCAATTGGAACATACATTCATACATGCAAATGAATATAAAACATGATTAAATAAAATTAAAATGGACTACTATGGGCCTATGTTACATCCTAATATTATTCTAGTAAACCTATACTAGAAATAGATATTAGGCGGGCCTTCATCTTCTCCTTCTGGGCTTGCACCTCCAATTGGGCTTGCACCTCCAATTTGGGCTCATCACTCCATGGGCTTCTTCTTTTACAAATTTTATAATATTTAATTTAAATAAAATAAAATTACATTAAAAAGAAAAACGACACGCAGGCTGTATTTACCCAAAATAAAATTACAACCCATCTTGTTCAAGGCCCAATAGCATCCAATCATACATTCATTCAACCATTCATATGCATCCAATACATACAATTCAAAAGCATGTCATAATGCATGATTTAAGCCCATTTAAATTATGTCTAAGCCATTATTAGGAAATCGCCAATTTTGGCCCACCATGGTTCTAACCCTTAACGGGCTTTGGGCCTCCAGCCCAGGCAGTCCAACTGCTCCCACTGGAATTGGGAAACCATGGGTCCAATTTAGCCGTCCGAGTAATTATGCCAAAATTACCCGAACCAATTTCCATTGACCATATTAATTTCCAAAATTAATATCACATGAACGAAATTAAAATTCATCCAAGAAACCATGCGCATTTAAATTACATAAATTTAAACACACGAATTTTAAAAACCAATTAAAATTTCAAAACTGGGCCCCGGACTCAAAAACCCGCAATATCCAAAAAGACAGGGCCCGGCCCACTGCAGCCGCCTAGCGGCTGCTGCTGCTGGCGCAGCAGCAGGCAGCGGCCGCTGCCTGTGGCGCCCAGCACCAAGGGTAGCGGCTGCCGCCACGCCTCCCGCCGCCGGCAGCCCCGCACCCAGGGAGGCAGATTTTTTTTTTTTTTAAAACAGAATTAAATAAAAAAATACCCATCCATCATCCAAAGCAATTCACCAAGAATTCCAATAACATACAACAAAATTAAAATACATAAACCAATATGCAATATTAATTTTCATTGTATAAAACATATGGGAAAAATCATAAAACCCATACCATGAATCCCAATTAAAAACCTCCAATTTCAAAATAGGGATTCAACCAAATTAATCAATTTCCACGGATCAAAAGCCTGCTCTGATACCACTGTTGGGATTTTTCACCGGAAATCACTCGATAAAAGCGGAAGAACGCGGTGATTTCCTCAAATCCAGTCCCAGGAGCAATTGAAGTAGAAATTGAAAAACTTAAAATTAAATAGAAAGGGATTAATTTTCTTACCAGAAAATCTCTTTCTAGAGATGGATGATGACTGCAGAATTCAAAGTAGAATTCCTCCTCGTTCACGTACACGAGCGCCTAACGAACACCGCACGTGCTAGCGTCAAAAATCACGAAGATTAGAGAGTGAGGAGGTAGGGAGAATTCGGCCAAAAGGGGGACTACATACACATGTGTGTTGGCCGAATTCCCCTAAGGGTTTTAACCCTAGGGCTTCCAAATTCCCTTGTTGGAATTTGGGCCCAGTCTGGCTTCTATGTCTGTGTGGGCTTCCTCCTTTTAATTTAGGCCCAAACTTATTTTAATTAATCTGGTTTAAATCAATATCAAGCCCAATTTTAATTAACCCATGTATTTAATATATTACTCCAAGTAACATATTATTTACATTTAAATTAAAATTAGTTTGACTATTTAATTTAATCCATCAAATTAAAATTAAGTCTTCACAAAACAAATTCATATATAAACCTATACATATGAATATTTCCACCTGGGAAATAATTTCATAATTAATCCAATTAATTATGTGAAGCCAAATATTAATTTTATTATAATGATCAATCCAATTGATCCTTATAATATAATTAATATATATACTTCTCTCTCTCTAGTGTGTACACTCCAAGTGTACTTGTGATTCTTTAAGTCGGTGTCCAGTCGCTCAATGTGTACGATCCCGTGGGCCCATCTTTATGTTGGCAGCGGGCCTTTTGGCCCACAGACTGCAGTTGGGCTCTAGCAAGCCACTGCAGCCCCCCAATTAAGATCGAGATGGCAGTCTAACTGTTATCATAACCCTGTAGTTTAAACTTGTACATCCCATGTCATTGATATCGGTGTCCAACACAGAGGCATGGATTGATCACCCTCTTTTGTGTCCGGACATTAACTTGATCCCGAATGCACTGAACCTCACAAACAAGTTCCAACTTGTTTGGGTGTGGCCACACTCTTATCAGTCACATTCATCAAGTGGCCGGTGATATCTTCTCAGTGGGTTACTAAGTGACAATTCCCTTCTGCATATCCATAGCATTACCATGTTTAGTGACATACCCGAAAGCACCCATACTTGGCACCCTATTACAGGCCCTTTAGGCGTACCCCTAAGTATGCGACTTCACATGTAACACCATCATATGGTAAGGTCAAAGGATCCATACAAGTACTACACGAGAATCCATTGTGATACCATACCATGTGGATTACTCGTTTAGTGGATCTATCCAGTACCATGCTCCCAGGCATGTACCCATTAACTTGGTTGACATTCCATGTCCAATGACCGGTAAGACACCGCCATACAACCAGGTTAATGATAGTCTATTGTTCCATTCATTCCCATGACTGGAACAGACTACGGATTTATTTATGGTCATATCGTTTACCCTATCCATGGTCTTACTGCTAAGTGCATGACACTTGTCGTCATGGATATAGATATGTCCATTGGATACTTCTTTTAATATATTGCACAAGATAGATATAATAAATGAATTGATGCCTTTATTAATAACACAAATGAGTACAACACATGAATCCAATAAATGTATAGTACAAATACAAGGACCAATGCCTCGAGACTAGGGCATTTCCAACATAGGGATAGCTTTAAAACTGTGTTCTATAAAATCACGGTCTTACTCGTTCAGTACACGCTACTAACAAACATGAGCGAACACCAGCTTACGGATTTTCAATATTTATTAATTGCACAAGTAATTCAATAAATATGATTATGTCTTTTATTAATATAGAGCAAAAGTGTTCTCATACACAAAATAAACAGAGTACATCATATAGGGACTAGGTCATAATGTTGGTGTGCCCTAGTTCTTAGGGCATTAGATTCTTGTATTTTGTATTATACATTAAGACTTACTGTATAAATACATTATTTGTGTCACATTAATAACGGCAATTAATCTATTCATTTATATCTTATGCTATAATATGAGTAGAGTATCCATTGATTGATAATCATAAAACCTATCCCAGGTCTGTTCTAATCATGGGAACGAATAGAACCACAGACTTGTATATTCGATGACTGTATGGTAGTTCTTAACTAGCCATAGTACTTGTATAGTCAGTCATGAATATAGGTACATGTCATTGACATGGGACTGGATCGATCCGCACAAGAAAGCCACATGGTTGTCATGTCATAGGTCTTTCTTGAGTAGGTCTCCTTTGTCCTCAGACCAGATTTCATTATAATATCAATATGGAATCCGGTTCACTTTGACATATGCCTAACAGGTCTATAAAAGGATGCTAAATACGGGTATGATTGGGTGGACCAGTGAACATGTTGATATTAATGATGAAGTGATGGAATTGCCACTCGGGTGACACCGAGATGATATCATTGGCCACTTGATGAGTGGGACTGATAAGTGTATGGCCATACCCAAATAAGTTGGTTGGTTATTTGATTAATCAGTCAACTCAAGATCAAGAAATATAATAAACAACAGAAGAGGATGACAGACACCATGCCTCTTGTTTATTCATATCGATATCGTTAGGCAAAGGACACTATGAGATTACTACCGGGTGAGTGTCTTCTAAAGACTGCTGCATCTCTGTCTTAATTGGGGGCTGTAATGGTTTGCTAGAACCCACTTACAGTCTGTGGGCTTGGGCCTACTGCCAACACAAAGACAGACCCATAGGATTGTGCACATAGATCAACTGAGCCGGAACTTATAGAAATTGTAGATGCAATGTACATTGGAAGGAATGTGTTCATTAATTAATTGACATTCGGTGTCAAGGTAATTAATTAACATTGGGTTGAATTTAATTTAATTAATAAGTTTACATAATGTAATTAATTAATTTATCAATTAATTGAATTACATAAAGTAAACAATTACTTAAATAATTTTCCTAAGTAGGAAAATTAAATATATGTATTGTATTTACTTAAGTGTGATTTAATCTTATTTAGGGATAATTAAATTTAGCCAAATAGAATTAAAATACATAGTATATACTTTTTAATTAAAGTCTATTTATGTAATTATAATCCTAGTGGGTTTGGGTTTAATTAACCTAACTAAAACCCAATTAGACAAGGTGCCTATACAAGGGCACACTTAAGCAATAAAACCCTAATTCAACCCTAATTAATTGCTGGAAATTTCGGCCACCAAGAGCAGCCCCAACTCAGCCGAAAATCCCAGCATTAATCCTCCATTCCTTCGCGTCTTCGGCTAGCACCGGTTCCTGCTCAATAGTTGGTCGTGCACTGGACGTTTTTCAAGAAATGATTCTGTAGTAGTCTCTAGAAGAGACGAATCTGGTGAGTTAATCTCTCTTGATCTTGATTCAAATTTTTTTTATTCTAATCAATGGTAATTGGACAAGATAGGTGGATTCTAGGAAATTTTAAACGGTGTATTTTCCGCTGCGCTACGTTATTTTTCCAATGACAAATCCCAACAGTGCTATCAGAGCCTAGGGTTTGTCCATTAGATTGATTGGAATTGGGTCTTGAAAGCGTTCTTGAAGAAAGAATGGGTTTAAAGCTTGTGATTTTAGGGTTTCATTCAATTAGTTTTGTTTTTGGATAAACCCTAGAATTGTTGAATTGGGGTTTTTGATTATTTTTCCCCAATTGGTTTCCATCAAAAATAGTTGTTTTATTGATTATTTTTTTCTTGATGGCTGGAATTTTTTTAATGATTGAAAAAAAATAATAGTGTTTTAGGCAAACTGCTGCCCTGTCGGGACAACAGCGCCACGCGCGGGATTTGGGTCCGGCTTTGGATTTTACGGGTATTTTTTTTATCCTGGACCCGAATGCAAATTAAATTAATTTTTTTAAATTAATTTGTATTTAAATTGTTTATTTTGTTGGCATGCATATTTAATTTAATTGTTTGCATATTAAATTGAATATGGACTTTGCGAAATTGGCCCAATAAACATTGACACCGGTTAAAATTGGGAGAGCTAAATTTTAAATTTATGACAACCCAAATTCAAGTATGAGCAAAATTGTTAATTTTGCATTTATAGATGTTATTCATTGGGCCTTTATGGGCCTTAGTCACATTTGTTAAAATTGCCGATTTCACCCTAAGTAACTCAGGTTAACATTTTATTTTAATTTGGAATGCCATGATCATGCATCATATTGCTATGTATGTGCACGACAAGTACTTTGTTTGAAATGTGATGTTTAGTTTTATGCGCCCTAAATTATTATCAGTTGTAATTTAAATTTGGGCAATATGGCCTGCGTGCTATTTTTTATTTTGATGTAATTTTAGAATAGATTTTATTTTACAAAATTATTGTAATTGCATCAAGTATGGAGGAAGGCACAGATGAAGCAAGCCCATGGTGGGAGCCCAAGAAGGATTGTATAGTTCGGCCCGTGAAGAATTAGATAGGATATCTAGTTTTTCATTAGGTTGTACTTAAAGGCCCAAAAGATCTCATTTATTTTAAATTAAGTATGCTATTGCATTTTTCATATAATATGGATGTATGGATCGCCAAATTATTACCCGCGTTTATGCATGCTAAGCCGTATCACTTTATTTAATTTGGTAATTAAAATATTGAGTCATTTAGAAGTGCTTCCCACATTAGCACCTCTTCCTCCCATTGATGCTGCAATGTGCGCCACGCCCTAGCTGGGTACATTGTAGTATTCAGTGGGCCATCGAGGGTTAGGATACTTGGTATGGTTAACATGTGAATAGTGGTTTGACTCAACATAGGTAGCATTAGCTCAGAGCAGGCCCTAAGCACAGATGGGTAAAGTGTCAATAAGCCCATCAAACCAAGAGTCCTTCGTGGAAGGATTAGATAGGTTGTCCTACCAAACGAATCAATGGTTGGTTAGCGAGCCCTAGTTTGGCCAGTCATTGATAAGTTGTGGATCGTGGTCAAGTCAGCCAATTAACATCACCCACAAAAAAATTAAAATCGGATTATTAATTTGAATTGGTAAAAGTCCTTTATTTCTAACTCAAGCAATGATTTCTTTAATGTAGATAATCCCATTTCACTTAAACAATTTAAATGGCTACAACAAACAACAACTCACTCTCACTCAGGTCACTATTGGAGAAGGAGAAACTTTCGGGGACTAACTTCCTGGACTAGGCTAGGAACTTACAAATAGTTCTTAGACAAGAGTCCAAGGAGTATGTACTAAATGCTCCTTTACCAGCTAGCCCTCCCACAGGTCGAGGCATCACCACAACGATGGTGGAGCAGTACGATCGGCATGTGAGGGATGACTGAGATGTCTAGTGCCTCATGCTGGGTACCATGGCTTCTGATCTTCAGAAGCAATTTATGGACGAGCATGCTTATGAGATGATGGATCAACTTAAAAAGATGTTCCAAGATCAGGCTCGTTAGGAACGTTACCTGACAACTAAGGCACTTTGCACAACTGTGATGGCAGCTAGGACTTCTGTTAGCACTCATGTGCTAAAGTTGAAGGGGTATATTGATACACTTGCTTGCCTCAGCTCGCCAGTTCCACAGGACATGGAAGTAGACTTTATTCTCGGGTCACTTCCTGAGTCTTACAACCAGTTTATCATGAACTATCATATGCAAAGGTTGGATAAATCTGTTGTTGAGCTGCATGGCATGCTCAAGCATGCTGAGCAGTCTCTTAAGAAGATTTCTATAGTATTGCTGGTGAACAAGGGCAATACACCCATTGCTAAGGGAAAGGCCAAATCTAATGCTAAGGCTAAGGCCCAAAAGGCCAAGGCTAAGGGCAAAAAGGTGGTGGCCCAACCTAAAGCAAGGGTTGCTTCTCCTGACGATGTCTGCCATGAGTGTCATGAAAAGGGGCACTGGAAGAGCTCAAGTCCAAAGCTAAGGGAGCAACTGAAGGGCAAAACTGCTGCTTCAGGTATTTATGTTGTTGAGATTAATATGGCTATTTCTACATCTTGGGTCTTGGACACTGGATGTGGATCTCACATTTGTTCAAATGTGCAGGGTCTAAGAAATAGGAGATTATTAGGATCTGGAGAAGTAGATCTTCTAGTCGGAAATGGTGCTCGAGTTTAGGCTATGGAGATCATAGATTATTTATTGGAGATGCCTAGTGGACTTGTTTTGGAACTAAGAAACTGTTATTTTGTACCTACGATGCGCAGGAATATTATTTCCGTTTCTTTGTTGGATATTTCTGGTTTCGTATTTAATATTGGACATGGTAGAATTTCTATGCAATGTGGCAATATTATTTATGGAACAACATTTCTTGAAAATGGCTTATATATCCTTGATCTAAAACTGAAAGTTCAATCTATAACATAAATACTAAAAGGATTAAACAAAATGAAATTAATCCTACTTACATCTAGCATTGTTGACTTGGCCATATAAATGAGAAGCGTATAGCTAGGCTTCACTCTAGTGGAGTGCTAGGGTCATTTGACATCCAGTCTTATGACACATGCGAATCTTGTTTGAGAGGCAAGATGACAAAGGTGCTTTTTAGCAAAACTGCTGAAAGGGCCTCAGAGCTATTGGAGCTAATACATTTCGATGTATGTGGCCCAATGAGCACTAGTGCTAGATCTGGTTTTCTATACTTTGTCACCTTCACAGATGACTTCAGCAGATACAGTTACATGTAACTGATGAAGCATAAGTCTGAGACTCTCTAAAGGTTCAAGGACTTTAAGAATGAAGTAGAAAACCAACTTGGCAAGAAAATAAAAGCACTTTGGTTTGACCGAAGGGGTGAATATTTGAGCCAAGAGTTTGACTCGTTTTTGAGAGAGTGTGGGATTGCATCCCAACTCACTCCTCCTGGTACACCCTAGTGGACTGGAGTGTTAGAAAGGAGGAATAGTGTTGGGATTCGTCACGGGAAACCGACCGATAAAAGCGGAAATACGCGTCGATTTCCTCGAATCCGGCCCAGGAGCTTAAGATGTGGAAATCAAAAAACTTAAAGCATAAAAGGAGGGTTTCAAAAACTCACCACAAAGTCTCTCTAAGAGACGGATGCAGACTGCAGAAATCAAGTGTAGATTTCCTCCACCGATGCGTACACGAACGGCTCTCGGACCGAAACCCGTGCTAGCGACTCGGATGACAAGAAGAGAGGGAGAGAGGGCTGCCCACAAGAAGAAATATGGCTGTCCCTATTTCTTTCCAAAAGAAATATCTATCTATCCAAAGATATATCTATCTATCCAAAGATAGAACCAATTTTCTCAAGTGTGCACCCAATTTCTTACCAAAAGAAATAATGCATCAAAGTTGGCCAAAATTCTTTTCAAGAATAGATATATATCCCACGGCCAAATCAAGGTAAGTCTTGGCAGATTTTTTTTTCCCCTTCACTTAAAGAAAAGAAGATCAACACAAGTAAAGCAAAGTCCAACTTTGCTTCATCAAAGTCAAACCTATGACTCATCCATATGACTCACCATTCTAATGATGAAAAGAATGACTCATCCTCTCTTGCCAACAATAATATTCGGCCAAAAAGAAGAAGACCATGAAGATGTCATATTTGTTCTTACCATAAGAAGAAACAAAATATCTAACAAGCAAAGTCCAACTTTGCTTACCAAAAAGTCATGTATGACTCACCATCTTCATCATTACTTTTTGTCCAACAAAATGACTCATTCTAATCATCCCTTTCAATGCAAACTTTCGGCCAAATAAAATCCCACTCCATGTGGGAATTGTCATTTTAAGTTTTAGGCCCAATTTAACTTGCTTTGATTTAATTAAGTTCAAATGCAATTCCATGTTAACATGTATGTATACATATGATACCAAGTAACATATGACATACATTTAAATTAAAATGCATTTGACCTATTAATTGAATCAATGGCTTAAATTAGACACACATAAAACGACAAACATGTAAACCTATACATGTCATAATATTTCCACCTAGGAAATAATCCCATAAATTAATTCATTGAATTAATTATGAGAAGGCCAAAATAAATATTAAGTATATCACTTTGATCAATCCAATTGATGCATATAATATAATTAATATATCTCTCTCTCTTCAACTATGTATACTCCAAGTACACACTTAATCCGACTAGTTAAAGTCCAGACGTTCAATGTGTACGATCCGATGGGCCCGTCTTTATGTTGGCAGTGGGCCAAGGCCCACAGACTACAGGCGGGCTCTAGCAAGCCACTGCAGCCCCCAATTAAGACGGAGTAAGCAGTCCAACTGAAAACGTAACCCAGTAGTTTGAACTTGTAAATCCCATGTCGCTGATATCGGTGTCCTACACAGAGGCATGGAAGTATCACCCTCCTTGTGTCTGGACCTTGACTTGATACCGAATGAACTGATGCTCACAAACAAGATCCAATCTTGTTTGGGTGCGGCCGCACACTTATCAGTAACATTCTTTAAGAGGCCGATGATATCGTCTCAGTGAATCACTGAGTGACATTCCCTTCTGCATATCCATAGTGCTGCCATGCTTACTGACACACCCGAACGTACCCGTACTTGGCACCCTTTTACAGGCCCGTTGGGCGTACACCAAAGTGTGCCACCTCGCATGCAGCACCATCATATGGTCCGGTCGAAGGACTTATACAAGTACTACACGAGAATCATTTGTGATACTATACCATGCAGATTCCCGTTAAGTGGATCAATCCAGTACCATGCCCTTTTGCATGTACCCATTAACCTAGTTGACATTCCATGTTCTATGACCGGTAAGACACCGCCATACAACCAGGCTAATGATAGTCTTTGGTTCCATTCATTCCCATGATTGGAACAGACTACGGATGACTTTATGGTCATATCGCTTTCACTATCCACAGTCTTACTGCCAAGTGCCTCACACTTGACAACATGGATATGGATATGTCCATTGGATACTCTATTTAAAATATAGCACAAGACATATAATAAATAGATTAATGCCTTTATCTCCTTGACACAAATTGTATAATACATAAAGTTTACATTAATGTACCAAATGTATCATACAAACACAAAGACCAATGCCTCGGGACTAGGGCATTTCCAACAATCTCCCACTTGCACTAGTACCTACTAGGCATGGGTCTAATCCCTATAGATCTAGTCCAACCTTCGTGCATAGGCTTAGCCAAGCATGTTGGTCAAAAGATCTGCGACATTGTCTTTGGTGTCCACTCTTTGCAATGAGATGTCACCCCCTCAGCGATTTCTCGCAATAGGTGAACCTCCCTGAGTTCGTGCTTCGTGTATATGTGTGACCGGGGCACATAGATTGTGCAACAGCCCCGCGTTGTCACAGAAGATATCAACTGGTTCCCGGATAGTAGATACTATCCCCAGTTTTGTGATAAACTTCTTCATCCACACAGCTTCCCTTGCTGCTTCACACGTTGCAAGGTACTCAGTTCCTGTGATAGAAACCGCGATGGTCTATTACTTGGAGCCTCTCCAACAATAGCACCACCATTTAGCATGAATATATATACCTATACTGCGACTTATATTCATCCTGGCTGGTCTGGAAGCTTGCATCAGTGTACCTAGTAGCTGACTGCTCTTCCTGACCCACATGGGCGACATTAGGTCTTGTACATAGCATGGAGTACATGATTGATCCCATGGCTGAAGCGCATATAGGACCAATTCATGTTCTCCCTATCCTGCCTTGTCTTAGGACAGTACTTCTTGCTAAGTTTCAGCTTATGACCCATTGGCAAGAAACCTTTCTTAGCCTGGTCCATGCTGAATCTTTTCAGAACGAAGTCTATGTACTTGGCCTGACTTAGGCCCAGAAGCCGATTGGATCTAACCCTGTAGATACTGATCCCTAGGATCGTCTCAGCTTCGCCTAAGTCCTTCATTGCGAAGCACTTACACAACCATTACAATTCCCTTGTAGTGTTGGTATGTGGCTTCCAATCAGAAGGATGCCATCCATATTTCATACCAGGAAAGTTACTATGCTCCCACTAAACCTCTTATACACACCCTTAAAGGTATTGTCGGCCTATAGCTTATAGCACCACTTGCAACCTATTACCTTAGCACCTGGTTCCAAACCTGATAATCGTACATAGATTGCAAATCCACCACCATGGCAGACAGTGGGCTAGCTATAGCCTACTAGTAGGTTTTGAGCTCATCTTCGTCCAAGACAAAAAGAGCGTAATCATTAGAAACAAAAACCGATGTTTTCCATGTTCCTGATGATCCCTACCAGACCTTTTAGGTCCTTGTGTGACCTGGGCTGGTGCTTCCCCTATTGGAAGCTTCACCCTGGTCTCCGAGTTATCCTTTTCAGGAGTTTCTGAGCTTTGAACTTCCCTGAGTTCAATATCGCTCCCACTGTCTTTCTTGGAAAGAAACCCCTTTTCAAGAAGGACCCCCTTTTGCGCCATGAACACCTTGTTCTCAGCGGGGTCGTAGAAGTAATACCCTTTGGTTTCCCTAGGGTAGCTCACAAACAGGCATTGGTCAGTTTTGGGTTCTAGTTTTGCTCACAGTTAATTTCTTGACTTGTGCATAACAACCCCAAATCCGTAAGAAAGACACATTAGGCACCCTGCCCGTCCATATTTCAAATGGGGTCTTTTCCAAAGCCTTAGTCGGAGTATAATAGAAAATGAGAGCCATTGTCTCAAGAGCGTATCCATTAAAAAACTTATTGGGAGAAAGGCATGACTCATCGTTTGAGCGGACCATGTCCAACAGGGTCCTATTCCTCCGTTCGGACACCCCATTCCATTGTGGTGTTCCTGGAGGAGTGAGCTGTGGAACTATTCCATGCTCTCTTAAAATGAGTCAAACTATAGGCTTATATGCTCACCACCTCGGTCCAACCGAAAGGCTTTTATATTTCTGCCTAGTTCTGTACTTCGTTTCTTACTCCCTTGAACCTATCAAGGGTCTCAGACTTATATTTCATTAAATAGGCATGGCCATTTCTGATGAAATCGTCTGTGAAGGATACGAAGTATAGATGTTCACCCTTGGTTGCTATGCTTGTCGGTCCATATACATCTCAATGCATTAGGTTCAATAAGCTAGCAACCCTTTTAGCCTTTTAGTCATTTTACCTTATAAACCAGACTCGCATATATCAAGTGACTCCATGTCACATGATCCTAGGATTCAAGCAATGTGAAGCCTAGCTATGCGCTTCTTGTTTATGTGGCCTAAATGACAATGCCAAAGGTAAACCGGATTAAGTTCGTTAGGCTTAACCCTTTAAGTGTGTATAGTATAGACATGATTAGTTTCATTTAGATCCAGGATATAAAAGACATTATTTAATAGAGCTACTCCATAAAATAATTCTTTTCTAGATAAACCCTTTTTACTATTATTAATAGTAAATGTACATCCAGAAATATCCAAAACCGAAACAGAAATAATATTCCTGTACATAACAGGTACAAAATAACATTGTTTCAGCAGTAACAAAACTAATCTACTAGGCATCATAAGCTGGTCCCGCTGATCTTTATGGCAGCAACCCTTGCTCCATTTCTGACCTGCAAGTCCACTTGTCCCGATCCCAGTGATCTCCTGTTCTTAAGTCCCTGCACATTCAACAAATGTGAGAACCACATCTAGTATCCAATACATAAGATGTTGAAACAGAGGTTAATGTTTATGACATATATACCTGATGAAGACACGCCCTGCGTCTTCCTTTTCTCTCCCAAAAGCTTGGGACACGATCTTTTCCAATGTCCAGCCTGCTTGCAACCGAAGCAGACATCCATGGAACGGGCCTTGGGCTGGGCTTTAGCCTTTTTAGCCTTGGCTTCCTTAGCCTTGGCCTTGGCCTTTGCCTTGCCCTTGCCTTTGGCAAAAGGAGGTTTCCCCTTGTTAACCTCAAGTACCGGCGGATTCTTCTTGATCGACAGTTCAGCGAGTTCAAGCATCCAATGCAGCTCACTAACAGTACGGTCCATCCCTTGCTTGTAAAAGTTTAGGATGAATTGATCATAAGAATCCGGTAAAGAATCCAGGATTGTACTAACCGCCAGCCCCCGTGAGATAGGAGTTCCGAGACGGGCTAAATTATCCAGATAACCCTTCATCTTGAGCACGTGTGTACTCACAGATGTCCCGGCTCCCATCTTACAGCTGCGGAATGCCTTGTGTATCAGGTACCTTTCCTGATAAGCTTGCTCATAAAACATCTCGTTAAGAGTTGTCATTATAGCAAAGGCCTGATGATCCAGGAACTGCTTTTGCAATTCAGGAACCATACTAGCCAACATCAGGCATGTCACATCCCGGTTATCTTTTACATGTGCCAAGTATTCCTCCAGCTGGGCAGCCGGTGGATTACTTCCCGTTGGCACAGCCGGTACAGGCTTTTTGAGCACATACTCTTTAGACTCTTGTCTTAGAACTTTTCTTAAGTTCATAGACCAGTCCCAAAAGTTAGGGCCAGAAAGCTTGTCCCATTCCAAGAAAGATCGCAGTGATAAAGTATCATTCGTAGCCATTGGTTTCTACACAGAAAAATTACGAGTGTAAATAAAGGACTTAACATGTTCTTCCCATATTATAATTAATAATGAATCGTGTTATTAATTAACTCGAGTTGTTGGGCTCATGGGCCGAGATCCATATTATATCAAGATATAGCCAGACGAGGGCCTGGAACAACTATACCCTAATTTTTAGGTAGGAACGCCGTCCAATCCCAACCTAGGGACTCTCGGTTTGATGGGTCTGTTGGCACTTACCCATCTGTGCTTAGGGCCAGGAACATCCTACTATCCACGCTAAGTCAAAACCTCCATCCATGTGTTAGAGTAACCAATACTCCAACCCAATACAAAATGACGATACTCCAGTGCATCCAACGAGGGTTGGTCTACAGCTGGCCTATCCCCACTTCGAGTAGGTTATGAATGAGGGAAGCACTTTTAAGAGACTTAGTAATTACCTTTTGGTCATTAGATTCAATTAATAACGGCTTAGATGCATAGGCGGGTGAAATAGGGTATGTACATACATTCTCACATGTAAATAAATAAAGCATAATTAAATAAAAATGAAATGCTATGGGCCAAAATTTACATCCTAATATAATTCTAGTAAACCTATACTAGAACGACATCAGGTGGGCCGCATCCTCATCCTTCCAGCACGCCAATCCAATCGGCTTCTTCTTTACATAATTTCATAATAAACAATAAAATAAAATTACATAAAAAGAAAACGGCGCGTAGGCCGTATTTACCAAAAGAATATTACAACCCGAATAAATAAGGCCCAAAACATCTATTCATGCACTTAATCATACATACACGTATCCAATACATACAATTTATAAACATGTTAAATGCATGAATTAATCCCATTTCAAATATGTCCATAGCCATTATTTTGAAATCGCCAAATTTTGGCCGATCATGGTTCTAAACCCGTGCGGGCTTTGGGCCTCCAACCCAGGCAAAATTGCTCCCAATCCAATTGGGAAACCATGAATTCCAAAATTAGCCGTCCGGGTAATCGTGCCAAGAAAACCCGAACCAATTTCAATTAACCGTATTTATTTCCAAAATAAATATCGCATGAACGAAAAATAAATTCATTCATAAAACATGCGCATAAAATTTCCAAAATTAAACACGCACAATTTTAAAAACCAATTAAAATTTTAAAATCCCATGCGTATAAAAATTACCAAAATTTAAACACGCATATTTTTAAAATTTTAAATCCGGCCCGGCCCAAAAAATCCCGCCAAATCCAAAAACGGGCCCGGCCCGCTGCGCGGAGCAGCCGCGGCGCTGCTGCCCAGCAGCAGCCTGCTGCTGGCGTGCAGCAGCTGCTGCCCAGCAGCAGCTGCTGGCGCGCAGCAGCCCTGCTGCTGGCGTGCAGCAGCTGCTGGCCAGCAGCAGCCCAGCTGCTGCCGAGGCAGCAGCCAGCAGCAGCTGCTGCCTGTGGCGCCTAGCGCCGCAGGCAGCGGCTGCTGCCCCCGTTTCGACCCGAAACGGTCCGTGATTTTTCCGAAACAAAAACAAGCAACATGAAATTAAATCACCAAGAAATAAAATCATGCATAGGAAATTAAATCTAGCATAAAACCTATATGCAAAATAAAATTTCCATAAACAAAACACAAATAGAAAAATAAACAAAGCATAAACCAATATGCAAAACTTTTCCATTTGCAAAATTCAAGGGGCAAAATCACAAAAACCCCAAACCAAAAATAAATCCCGTCCACCAAAAATCGCCAATTTTAAAATACGGGATCCGCCAAGTTAAAGATTTCCACGGATCAAAAGCCCGCTCTGATACCACTGTTGGGATTCGTCACGGGAAACCGACCTATAAAAGCGGAAATACGCGTCGATTTCCTCGAATCCGGCCCAGGAGCTTAAGATGTGGAAATCAAAAAACTTAAAGCATAAAAGGAGGGTTTCAAAAACTCACCACAAAGTCTCTCTAAGAGACGGATGCGGACTGCAGAAATCAAGTGTAGATTTCCTCCACCGATGCGTACACGAACGGCTCTCGGACCGAAACCCGTGCTAGCGACTCGGATGACAAGAAGAGAGGGAGAGAGGGCTGCCCACAAGAAGAAATATGGCTGTCCCTATTTCTTTCCAAAAGAAATATCTATCTATCCAAAGATATATCTATCTATCCAAAGATAGAACCAATTTTCTCAAGTGTGCACCCAATTTCTTACCAAAAGAAATAATGCATCAAAGTTGGCCAAAATTCTTTTCAAGAATAGATATATATCCCACGGCCAAATCAAGGTAAGTCTTGGCAGATTTTTTTTTCCCCTTCACTTAAAGAAAAGAAGATCAACACAAGTAAAGCAAAGTCCAACTTTGCTTCATCAAAGTCAAACCTATGACTCATCCATATGACTCACCATTCTAATGATGAAAAGAATGACTCATCCTCTCTTGCCAACAATAATATTCGGCCAAAAAGAAGAAGACCATGAAGATGTCATATTTGTTCTTACCATAAGAAGAAACAAAATATCTAACAAGCAAAGTTATGACTCACCATCTTCATCATTACTTTTTGTCCAACAAAATGACTCATTCTAATCATCCCTTTCAATGCAAACTTTCGGCCAAATAAAATCCCACTCCATGTGGGAATTGTCATTTTAAGTTTTAGGCCCAATTTAACTTGCTTTGATTTAATTAAGTTCAAATGCAATTCCATGTTAACATGTATGTATACATATGATACCAAGTAACATATGACATACATTTAAATTAAAATGCATTTGACCTATTAATTGAATCAATGGCTTAAATTAGACACACATAAAACGACAAACATGTAAACCTATACATGTCATAATATTTCCACCTAGGAAACAATCCCATAAATTAATTCATTGAATTAATTATGAGAAGGCCAAAATAAATATTAAGTATATCACTTTGATCAATCCAATTGATGCATATAATATAATTAATATATCTCTCTCTCTTCAACTATGTATACTCCAAGTACACACTTAATCCGACTAGTTAAAGTCCAGACGTTCAATGTGTACGATCCGATGGGCCCGTCTTTATGTTGGCAGTGGGCCAAGGCCCACAGACTACAGGCGGGCTCTAGCAAGCCACTGCAGCCCCCAATTAAGACGGAGTAAGCAGTCCAACTGAAAACGTAACCCAGTAGTTTGAACTTGTAAATCCCATGTTGCTGATATCGGTGTCCAACACAGAGGCATGGAAGTATCACCCTCCTTGTGTCTGGACCTTGACTTGATACCGAATGAACTGATGCTCACAAACAAGATCCAATCTTGTTTGGGTGCGGCCGCACACTTATCAGTAACATTCTTCAAGAGGCCGATGATATCGTCTCAGTGAATCACTGAGTGACATTCCCTTCTGCATATCCATAGTGCTGCCATGCTTACTGACACACCCGAACGTACCCGTACTTGGCACCCTTTTACAGGCCCGTTGGGCGTACACCAAAGTGTGCCACCTCGCATGCAGCACCATCATATGGTCCGGTCGAAGGACTTATACAAGTACTACACGAGAATCATTTGTGATACTATACCATGCAGATTCCCGTTAAGTGGATCAATCCAGTACCATGCCCTTTTGCATGTACCCATTAACCTAGTTGACATTCCATGTTCTATGACCGGTAAGACACCGCCATATAACCAGGCTAATGATAGTCTTTGGTTCCATTCATTCCCATGATTGGAACAGACTACGGATGACTTTATGGTCATATCGCTTTCACTATCCACAGTCTTACTGCCAAGTGCCTCACACTTGACAGCATGGATATGGATATGTCCATTGGATACTCTATTTAAAATATAGCACAAGACATATAATAAATAGATTAATGCCTTTATCTCCTTGACACAAATTGTATAATACATAAAGTTTACATTAATGTACCAAATGTATCATACAAACACAAAGACCAATGCCTCGGGACTAGGGCATTTCCAACAAATAGGACCTTGCTTGACATGGTCCGCTCGATCATGAGTCATGCTACACTCCCTGTCTCCTTTTGGGGATATGCTTTAGAGACAGCTGCTTACATTCTTAATAATACACCAAGCAAGGCAGTTGAGGGAACACCATATGAACTATGGAAGCGTCGAAAGCCCAATGTTTCCTTCTTAAAGATTTGGGGTTGTGATGCACATGTTAAGAAATTGACAAGTGGCAAACTCGAGTCCAAATCTATCAAGTGCCAATTTGTGGGTTACCCTAAGGAAACTAAGGGTTATTACTTCTACAATCCGACCGAAAACAAAGTTTTCATAGCCAGAAATGTAGTCTTCTTGGAGAAGGAATTCCTTTCCAAAAGAGACAGTGGGAGTAATGTTGAACTTTCAGAAGTTCAAGACTCATAAACTCTTATAGCTACTGCTGAGGATGCTTTAGGAACCGATCCGACCACTCAAGAAATTAAGGAACTAGAACTGGTTACACAGGACCTTAGAAGGTCTGGTAGGACATGTCATCAACCAGAGAGGTACGGCTTTCTCGTGACTGATGATAGGGACCTTATGGTCGTTGACCAAGAGAAGCCCAAGACCTATCAGGAGGCTGTTGAAAGCCCACACTCAGATCAATGGTGCAAAGCCATGGAGGCTGAGATGCAATCTATGCACGATAACCAAGTATGGAACTTGGTGGATCCACCTCCGGGTGCTAAGGTGATAGGTTGCAAGTGGTGTTTCAAGTTAAAAGCCAACAACACCTTCAAAGGGCGATTGGTGGCAAAAGGATTTAGGCAAGTTCAAGGAATTGACTATGATGAAACCTTTTCACCAGTTGCTATGCTCAAATCCATTAGGATACTACTAGCCATAGCTGCATGGTACGATTATGAGATATGGTAGATGGATGTTAAGACCGCTTTCATTAATGGAAAGCTACTTGAGGATGTGTACATGGCACAACCTGAGGGTTTTATCGATCCAAAGTATCCAAACCGAGTATGCAAGCTTCAAAGATCCATTTATGGATTGAAGAAAGCATCGAGGTCAGGGAATCAGAGATTCAATGAGGTCATTATGGAATATGGCTTCACACAGAATTCTGATAAGCCCTGTGTGTATAAGATGGTTAGTGGGAGCGTTTCCACCTTCTACCTTCTTAGTGCTGTATGTTGATGACATCCCTATCATTGGAGGTGACATACCAACACTGCAAGGGGTAAAGCAGTGGTTGAGTAGGTGCTTCGTAATGAAGGACTTAGGTGAAGCTGAGACGATCTTAAGGATCAGGATCTATAGAGATAGATCCAATCGGCTTCTAGGCCTAAGTCAGGCCATGTACATTGACAAGGTTCTAAAAAGATTCAGCATGGACAAGGCAAAGAAAGGATTCTTGCCTATGCGCCATGGGTTGAAGCTTAGTAAGAAAGATGGTCCTAAAACAAAGAAGGACCGGAAGAACATGGAAAAGATCCCTTATGCATCTGCTATTGGATCTATCATGTACTCCATGTGATGTACGAGGCCTAATGTCATGTTTGCACTAAGTATGACCAGTCGGTACTAGTTGGACCCCGGGGAGTAACACTGGAAGGCTGTCAAGGCAATCCTAAAGTACCTTAATCGAACTAAGGATTCTTTCTTAGTGTATGGAGGTCAAAATGAGCTGGTAGCATCAGGTTACACTGATGCAAGCTTTGAGACCGATGAGGATGAGAACCAGTCTTCTCCTAAATGGCAGTGCCATTAGTTGGAGGTCCTCAAAGCAGGCCACCATTATTGACTCTACAACGGAAGCTGAATACATAGCTGCGTGCGAAGCTGCAAAGGAAGCCATTTGGATCAAGAAATTCATAACCGAGTTAGGAGTAGTACCCATTATCCTAGACCCAATTGATGTTTTTTGTGACAACAATGGGGCCATCACACAAGCTAAGGAGCCCCGGTCACACAAGAGATCCAAACATGTGCTTAGAAAGTTCCACCTCATTTGGGAGATCGTGAACAGAGGTGACATATCATTACAGAGGGTTGACACCAAGAATAATGTCACAGATCCATTGACCAAAGCACTGCCACAGACACAGCACGACGGTCATACCAGATCTATAGGAATTAGGGCAATGCCCACATGGAACTAGTGCAAGTGGGAGATTATTGGTGTGCCCTAGTTCTTAGGGCATTGGATTCTTGTATTTTGTATTATACATTAAGACCTATTGTATAAATACATTATTTGTGTCACATTAATAAAGGCAATTAATCTATTTCATTTATATCTTGTGCTATAATATGAGTAGAGTATCCATTGATTGATAATCATAAAGCCTATCCCAGGTCTATTCTAATCGTGGGAACGAATGCATATTTGATGACTGTATGGCAGTTCTTAACTAGCCATAGTACTTGTATAGTCAGTCATGAATATAGCTACATGTCATTGACATGGGACAAGATCAATCCGCATAAGAAAGCCATATGGTTGTCGCGTCATAGGTCTTTCTTGAGTAGGTCTCTTTTGTCCTCAGACTAGATTTCATTATAATATCAATATGGAATCTGGTTCACTTTGACATACGCCTAACAGTTCTGTAAAAGGATGCTAAATACGGGTATGATTGGGTGGACCTTTGATATTGATGATGAAGTGATGGAATTGCCACTCGGGTAACACCGAGATGATATCATTGGCCACTTGATGAGTGGGACTGATAAGTGTATGGCCATACCTAAGTAAGTCAGTGCTTATTTGATTAATCAGTCAACTCAAGATCAAGAAATATAATAAACAACATAAGAGGATGACAGACACCATGCCTTTTGTTTATTCATAGCGATATCATTAGGCAAAGGACACTATGAGATTCCTACCGGGTGAGTGTCTTCAAAAGAGTGCT
Source organism: Euphorbia tirucalli (assembly GCA_039660915.1). Taxonomy (NCBI): domain Eukaryota; kingdom Viridiplantae; phylum Streptophyta; class Magnoliopsida; order Malpighiales; family Euphorbiaceae; genus Euphorbia; species Euphorbia tirucalli. Next base: position 39,940,949 of record CM077637.1, on the reverse strand, counting down.
GCATCTCTATCTTAATTGGGGGCTATAATGGTTTTCTTGAACCCACTTACAGTCTGTGGACCTTGGGCCTACTGCCAACATAAAGACAGACCCATAGGATCATGCACATAGATCAACTGAGCTGGAAATTATAGAAATTGTACATGTAATGTACATTAGAAGGAATGTGTTCATTAATTAATTGACATTCGGTGTCAAGGTAATTAATTAGCATTGGGTTGAATTTAATTTAATTAATAAGTTTACATAATGTAATTAATTAATTGAATTACATAAAGTAAACAATTAATTAAATAATTTTTCTAAGTAGGAATATTAAATACATGTATTGTATTTACTTAAGTGTGATTTAATTTTATTTAGGGGTAATTAAATTTAGCCAAATAGAATTAAATTACATAGTATATACTTTTTAATTAAAGTCTATTTTTGTAATTATGATCCTAGTGGGCTTGGGTTTAATTAACCTAATTAAAACCCAATTAGACAAGGTGTCTATATAAGGGCACACTTAAGCAATAAAACCCTAATTCAACCCTAATTAATTGCTGGAAATTTCAATCACCAAGAGCAGCCCCAAATTAGCCGAAAATCCCAGCATTAATCCTCCATTCCTTCGCGTCTTCGGCTAGCACTGGTTCCCGCTCAATAGTTGGTCATGCACCGGACTTTGGAGATCGTAGTTTCAAGAAACGATTCATGCACCGGACTTTGGAGATCAGAGTTTCAAGAAACGATTCTGCAACAGTCTATAAAAGAGACGAATCCGGTGAGTTAATCTCTCTGGATTCAAATTGGTTTTATCCTCATCAATGGTAATTGGACACGATAAGTGGATTCTAGGAAATTTTAAATGGTGTATTTTCCACTGCGCCATTATTTTTCCAATGACGAATCCCAACACATAACCCAACAATTTCAACACAAAGATTCAAGTGAAGTTGTATGATTTGGAAAGGATAAAGCAGAAACTGAAAGAATCTTTTCATGAATACTATCGAAGATGGATGAATAAAATGATTCTGTTGAATAATCACCCTGATAAGGATGAATTGATCTAGAAGTTGATAAATGGTAGCAGGGATGTGTATGGAAATAACATGAAGTTTCACACATTTAGTGAACTCAATGAAGTGTATAGTATGGATAGTAAGGTTGAAAGAGATGAAGAAGAGAAAGCTGCAAGTCATAGAGGTGGCAGAAGTATTGGATTTGGTTCAGAGTACAAATTAACAACCTCGATTGGGTCAAGAAGTGGATCTGGTTCTAGTTCTGCAAGTAAAAGGGGACAGTCATAAGAAGTAAAGCAAGTAGAAGTGGCTGTAGTGTCTCAACAACAAGGTAGTCAAGGAAGGAATCTAGGATGTCAAGGCATCTCTCCTTAGACTTTCTCCTTGTCCAGGATTTTTGTAAAGTGTAGAAATGGAGGCTTATTAAATTCTTTGAAGCCATTTGAGAAGCCAACAGATGCAGATAGGGATAATTTCTGTACATATCATGTAGTTGTTGGTCATAAAACCAATAATTGTTACAAGCTGAGAGATGCTGTCTAAGTTGATAGATGAAGGCAAATTGTAAGAGCCTGCAAAGCCCAACATGAAAACTAATCCATCGCTAAAGTTTGGAAAGCAAGTTAATATGATGCAGTCAGGGTTGCCAGCTGTGAGCACGGGTTTTCACGACCTCCGTGATGAAAATCCTATGTTACCTATTTAGACAAAAGAATGTGAGTTGGATTTGAAAATGAGCCAAATGTTGCCTGGAATGTCTCATATGCCTCGAAAACATAATTGTCCTCGATCCGAAACCCTGAGATAAAGGCCTTTCAAGTGATTAGAAAGCTTAGATGTGAGTTTAGGATTTAGAAAAAGCCTTGATAGCTCTGCTTAGAGCCACACGGCTGTAGTTGCATAACTACAGCCGTGCGACTATAACATCAGAGTCACATGGTTATAACATCTAACAGTTGAATGGGTTATTTCCTAATTATCTTTTGACCAACTTGTTTAATGCCATAATTAAATAAATTATACAGGGATATTCTAGGGTTAAGAAGCGAAAACGTGGGGGAGGAGGCAGAATCCGTTTGGGAGAGAAAGAGAAGAGAATTATAAGGGAAAAGAGAGAGAAAAGGGATAAAAACACTCAAGAAACACTAAGAATGAGAGTTTTTAGACGTTCCACATTCATTTGAATTGATTTCGAGTTTCTTCGGATTGGTTCGAGGTTCGTATTCAAAGTTTTAGGATGTTTGAGGGATTCTAGGCTATTCCGACGTTCAAATCCACTTCTGGTCATCAAATACACTGGAACACAACAAAGGCAAACTTTGAGAGGCCTTAAACTCATGATTGATTGCTTTGTGCTTTGCATTTTTTGATTTTTGTGAAAACCCATAAACTACCTGTTTAATTATAACCGTGAGGCTCTAATTTGAGCCCAGTGGCTATAACCCTTAGAACAGAACTGTGTGGCTATACACTTACAGCTCCGCAGCAATGTTCTTCTGGGCAGAAACCCGAAATGCCCTAAAACGATCGAATATAGTCAGTTTCCCATTTTATTCATTTTGTTATGGATCATTTCAGTCAAATCACATCCGTTATATTCAAAATTGTAGTTTTCGGATTTCCAATATTGTTGATGAGATATTTGGGTTTCGTTGATTTTGATTTTTGGAATCTGGGGTTGTTCGATCCAAATCAGATCCCTGGTTTAGCTTTAGCGGACCCCTAGATTCCTCAAAATCCTTAGAAATCATCGAAACGATTCAAAATAGAGGTTTACAAAGGCAAAGAAAACCAATTCGAGTTCTGGACACTACAGCCGCATGGCTGTAGTGGCTATAGCCGCACGACTCTAACTAGAGCTGCATAGATATAGTTGTGAAGAGGAGACAGAATCTTGGGATGACTCCCGCGGACATGGTCGTGTGATGCTATCTTCGGATTTGAACTATTTTCGATGTGTTTACTGGTTTAGACCTTAGATGGATGTTGGAATTAGGGAACCTCATTAACAGAACCCCGAGTTTTGCGATAACTAACTCACTGAAAATGAAGTAATTTCCATGTAATTGAGCCAAACCATTTTTCAAATTGTTTTTTAGCACAAAAATCTACAAGGTGTTTCTAAAATGGGTTTCCAGGTCTAATCTAGTAAGTCGCCCGGACTTCTCAATTACCCCTTAGATGTATTCTCCCATTTCCTAAAATCTCCCATTCTGTCTGTTGGGATTTTTCACCGGAAATCACCCGATAAAAGCAGAAGAACGCGATGATTTCCTCAAATCCAGTCCCAGGTGCAATTGAAGTGGAAATTGTAAAACTTAAAATTGAAATAGAAAGATATTAAATTCTTACCCGAAATATCTCTTTCAAGAGATGGATGAAGACTGCAGAAATCAAATTAGATTTCCTCCTCGTTCTCGTACACGAACGCCTAACAAACACCACCTGTGCTAGCGTCGAAAAATCATAAAATTTCAGAGAGGGAGGAGACTTGGGAATTCGGCCAAATGGTGGCTTACACTCTTGTGTGTGTTGGCCAAATTCTCCCTTGGGTTTCCAAATTCCCTTATGGGAATTTAGGCCCAGTTTGGCTTCTGTGTCTGTGTGGGCTTCCTGCTTTTAAATCAGGCCCAAACCTATTTTAATTAGTCTGGTTTAAATCAATTTCAAGCCCAATTTTAATTAACCCATGTATTTAATATATTACTCCAAGTAACATATTATTTACACTTAAATTAAAATTAATTTGACCAATTAATTTAATCCATCAAATTAAAATTAAGTCTTCATAAACAAATTCATATGTAAACCTATCCATATGAATATTTCCACCTAGGAAATAAATCCATAATTAATCCAATTAATCATGTATAGCCAAATATTAATTTTTTATTATAATGATCAATCCAATTGATCCTTATAATATAATTAATATATATACTCTCTCTAGTGTGTATATACTCCAAGTATACATGTGATTCCTTAAGTCGGTGTTCAGTCGCTCAATGTGTACGATCCCGTGGGCCCATCTTTATGTTGGCAGTGGGCCTATGGCCCACAGACTGCAGTTGGGCTCTAGCAAGCCACTGCAGCCCCCAATTAAGGTGGAGATGGCAGTCTAACTGTTATCATAACCCTGTAGTTTAAACTTGTATATCCCATGTCATCGATATCGGTGTCCAACACAGAGGCATGGATTCATCACCCTCTTTTGTGTCCGGACATTAACTTGATCCCGAATGCACTGAAGCTCACAAACAAGTTCCCACTTGTTTGGGTGTGGCCACACTCTTATCAGTTGCATTCATCAAGAGGCCGGTGATATCTTCCCAGTGGACTACTGAGTGACAAATCCCTTCTGCATATCCATAGTATTACCATGCTAAGTGACATACCCAAAAGTACCCATACTTGGCACCCTATTACAGGCCCTTTAGGCATACCCCTAAGTATGCGACCTCACATGTAACACCATCATATGGTCAGGTCAAAGGATCCATACAAGTACTACACGAGAATCACTTGTGATACTATACCATGTGGATTGCTCGTTTAGTGGATCTATCCAGTACCATGCCCCTTATGCATGTACCCATTAGCTTGGTTGACATTCCATGTCCAATGACCGGTGAGACACCACCACACAACCAGGTTAATGATAGTCTCTTGTTCGATTCATTCCCATGACTGGAACAGACTACGGATCTATTCATGGTTATATCGTTTACCCTATCCATTGTCTTACTGCCAAGTGCATGACACTTGTCATCATGGATATAGATATGTCCATTGGATACTTTATTTAATATATTGCACAAGATAAATATAATAAATGAATTGATGCCTTTATTAATAACACAAATAAGTATAATACATAAATCCAATTAATGTATGATACAAATGCAAGGACCAATGCCTGGGACTAGGGCATTTCCAACACTGTCATGTTGGGATTCCTATGTGTGTTTGTGATATAATTGTGCTAACCGTCTGTTTTGCAGCTTTTATTTTTGTTTTTATTATTTTGGATGTATTTAATAGATCAAATCATGTATTCTAGGTGATTGTACTTTTTAGATTTTCGTGTATCTAGGCGGTTGTAAGGTGAGGATGAGAGTTTTTATCTTTTTGGGTTGTAATAACTGGCTTCTATCCTTTTGTTTGGTTTGGATGTATGGTTTACTTTTCTACACTTTTATTTTATGCTATTAGTTTATTTCATTGAATGAGCATTGGCTAATATTAAAAGATAAAATGGGTAGAGAATAAGTGAATATAATATGGTGGTACAAACTATTAAATGAAAGCAAGATTGAGGTTGAATAGGTAAGTTGCTCAAACCCTGAATCTTTGGATCAGGTATGGCAGTCTACATTTGGTAGGGAGCTATATCGGAATTTCCCGGATGAGCTGATCCGGGTGGCGACTCCATCACTGATCTCAAAATTTGGATTTCGAGGTCTTTAAGGTAATAAAATGAGATTTTCTAAAATGTAAAACCAGTTTTCCCAAAACTCACATTCAAAATGATGTTTCTTACAAAAGGGATTTTCAATCATATCAACTCGTTTTCTTAAGAAAAATCATTAAACCCATTTTCTTTGTCAAAACAAATTCTCCACACATCCATCAAACCCTCCCCGGTTTGCTTCACCTCGTTCCAACCTTAAGGTCGTCCGCTCACAGTGGCAACTCTGCTGGGGATGAAATGTTTCTTAAAACCCTTTTTTATATAAAAACTTAAGGAACTTAGGCAACTACTGGAATATAATCTCGCTTGTAGTCATTCATTAGTTCATAATACCATATTTTACTCACAACCGCATAGCATGAAATTTTCTTCTTCTCAACCCCTCAAACTTGGTTTATTCCAGAAGGTGACCTACCTCTTCTGCCAGGATTGGAGGCACTCAAAGGGGTAAACCACTCATAGCACCGTATGAACCTCACATGTTCTATGTTGAGGACTGTATATTCTCTATGGAAACCTGTACGACCCTTGGTATGACTTTGGCCCACATGTAATGACCTAGTAATTTCCTGTTAGGATTACCAAAACATAAATATGAAATTGGACATTGAGAGTACACCTTTGGTATCCCCGGTTGGTATCAAAGAGGCCCAATGCCTAGGAATAATGTGTGCCAATCTAAAGGAGGAATAAGGTTGGAAGGGTGAGCATATTGTTGCGTGTGCTAACATTTGTTCTATGATGGTTTTATTTGACCTTTTCACGAAACATCAAGCACGCATAATCATTCGTGTGCCATTCTAACCATGTTTTCGTGCAGGCATTTTCAAGACATAAGCATATGTATGACATGGATGCTAACCACATTTTCGTGCAGCCATGACATTTTATTTGTGTTCCATATACATTTTCATCTCGTGTGTTGACATTTCCACGAAGCATACATAACATCATTGTTGGGATTCGTCACGGGAAACCGACCGATAAAGCGCGGAAATACGCGTCGATTTCCTCGAATCCGGGTCCCGGGAGCTTAAGATGTGGAAATCAAAAACAAAACACAAAGGAGGAGAATAAAGTCTTACCAAGATATCTCTTTAAGAGATAGAAGAAGACTGCAGAAATCAAGGATAAATTTCCTCCACCGATGCGTACACGAACGGCTCTCAGACCCAACCCATGCTAGCGACCCGGATTATATGAAGAGAGGGAGAAAGAGAGAAGAGAGGGGTTGCCATGCCACCCCATATGGCTGTACCATTTTTCTTTTTGATAAGCAAAAGAAGAACCATCATTTTCAAGTGTGTTAACCCATTCTTATCAAAAGAAACAATTTAATCAAAGTGGGCCAAATCTTCATTAATGAAAAAACTATTTTTCCATCAATATGCCAAGAAGTGGGCGGCCAAAATGATGGGAAATTTGCAACTCATTCTTGATTGGTTTAAAGAATGAGTCACCCATCTTTTAATTGGTCCTTTGAATAAGTCATCATCTCTTTTGTCCTAAGAATGACATATTCTTATCAAAAAAAATGCCTCATCATTCAACCCAAATGCATGAAAATTTTAGCCAACTTTTCCCATAAATTTCGGCCATACAAATCCCACTCCATGTGGGCATTTTTCATTTTACGCCTAAGCCCAATTCAACATCCTTTGATTGAAATTAATTTCAAATGCAACTTTAATAAACCATGTATGCTTATATATTATACCATAATATATTACATACATTAAATTAAAATTCATTTGACCTATTAATTTAATCAATGGATTAAATTTGACATACATAAAATGAAATACATGTAAACCTATACATGTAGTAATATTTCCACCTAGGAAATAATCTCATAAATTAATTCATTGAATTAATTAAGCGAAGGCCAAAATAAATATTAATTATAATATATTGATCAATCCAATTGACTTATATAATATAATTAATAAGTCTCTCTCTCTTCAAACGTGTATACTCCAAGTACACACTTAATCCGACTAGTTAAAGTCCAGACGTTCAATGTGTACGATCCAATGGGCCCGTCTTTATGTTGGCAGTGGGCCAAGGCCCACAGACTACAGGCGGGCTCTAGCAAGCCACTGTAGCCCCCAATTAAGACGGAGATAGCAGTCAAACTGTCACCGTAACCCTGTAGTTGAACTTGTATGTCCCATGTCACTGATATCGGTGTCCAACACAGAGGCATGGTTGATCACCCTCTATATGTGTCCGGACATTACTTGATCCCAAATGAACTGATACTCACAAACAAGATCTCATCTTGTTTGGGTGTGGCCACACTCTAATCAGTAACATTCATCAAGAGGCCGGTGATATCGTCTCAGTAAAATACTGAGTGACATTCCCTTCTGCATATCCATAGTACTGCCATGCTCACTGACACACCCGAACGTACCCATACTTGGCACCCTTTTACAGGCCCGTTAGGCGTACACCGAAGTGTGCCACTTCACATGCAGCACCATCATATGGTTCGGTCAAAGGACTTATGCAAGTACTACGCGAGAATCAGTTGTGATACTATACCATGTAGATTCCCGTTAAGTGGATCAATCCAGTACCATGCACCCTTTTACATGTACCCATTAACCTAGTTGACATTCCATGTTCTATGACCGGTAAGACACCGCCATACAACCAGGCTAATGATAGTCTTTAGTTCCATTCATTCCCATGATTGGAACAGACTACGGATGACTTTATGGCCATATCGTTTTCCCTATCCATAGTCTTACTGCCAAGTGCCTCACACTTGACAACATGGATATGGATATGTCCATTGGATACTCTATTTAAAATATTGCACAAGACATATAGTAAATAGATTGTTGCCTTTATTTCTTAACACAACTTGTATAATACATGAAGTTCATATAAATGTACAAAAGTATGATACAAAGACAAGGACTAATGCCTCGGGACTAGGGCATTTCCAACAATCATCCCTGTGTGTCATGCATACTAACCACATCTTCGTGCAGCCATTTGCATTTCATGTCACATAGACATTCATACATTTCATTACACTTAATATAAGAAGTTCTGAGAATGCCCATCATGATCATTTCATTTCATATCGGGTGTCCCAAAGCTACCCGTATTATGCCTGTGCATCAGATTACACTTAGCCATTTCACTAGACCATTTCATTCACTAGAGGACCACGATGGTCTTAGGTCTATATTCATGTGGTGGGTCACGCGATAACATTACATGACATCATGCCCATTCATCATTGTTGTCACGATGATGCCGGAGTCTTGTTTGTGTGTCGCAATCCACATTAGATTGTCCCATGACATTATTGAATCATTTGAGGTACTCCATGAGTATAGAATTACTACACACATAGGAACATTTCACGATATTACTAAATCATACAAGGTGTTCCATGAACGCCGAACCTCTGTCCATGTCTCGATCCACATGTGACTTATTTGTAACACCATTTCATGTCGGATGCCCTAAAAGTGTTGAAACTCTATCCCTAGGATGGCCCCATGTGACCATTTCATATCACCTCATTGACCTAAAAAGTGTCGAAACTCTGCCCGTGTGTTGGTACGCATATGACCATTCCATGACATTCACTAGGTGTCCCAAAAGGGCCGAAACTCTGTCTGCGTGAGGGTCACATGCGACCATCTCACATTGTCTTTCGTATGACATTGGGTATTCTTAGGACATCAAAAATAAAAGAAATGAAAACATAAAGAAGATCATCCTCATTGCCATTTTCATCCATAAGGCATCATTCAACCCTGATCATTTCATGACCATACCATACACGTCACTTAGTGCATCGTGTCTAAAATCATGACATCCATCCATGATACTAACCCTATGTTGAACATGCAGTTTGGAGTCAAACTTTGAAATGATTGCACTCAGCTGATAAAGGCCATTTGATAGTTGGTTACTGATAGGAAGATTGTGGAACCACCTTTCAAACCAAGCGTGCAAAGTAACCCTTTGCCCAACGTTGGGAGTTCAAATCCGCTGTTGTAGTGGGTGATACTACAATTTGAGAAGACCCTCTGCATGTGGAGGATGATAATCATTTTGATGTATATTTTCTTATATTCATAATGTGAACAATTTAGCCTGTAAGGCCTTTAATGCAATGAAGTCTGATTTCGCTTACTTGAGTGACGTTTTTTCGGATGGAACCATGCATACATACAAACATTCATTTAATGTTTTTAGCATAAATGATGCATCATTGCATGAAATGAATCTAGGGACAAGCATGAAATGAATCTAGGGACAAATGATGACCCAAAAATGGTATCATTCTCAAAAGACCTCACGCTTGATGAGAGAAAAGAAATTGTAAAAGTACTGTAAAAGCATGTGAAAGCCTTCGCCTGGTCCTGCGATGATATGCCGGGGTTGACAGGGAGATTGCAGAACACCGAATTCTGACAGATCCAAAAATGAAACCTGTCGAATAGAAGCTCAAGAGACTTAGACCAGAATGGGCTAAGAAGGTTAAGGAAGAGGACCAATTGGGTGTAGCTCAATCGGTACATCTCTCAATGTGGAGGTGGAAGTTTGTGGGTTCAATACCGAACCTTTTCAAAATCCAAATTTACCAAAAAAAAAAAATTAACAAAGAAGATTGCCAAGTTCGTAGAAAAGAACATATTTGTGCGATTTGTGCGATATCGAATCCCGCATCATGTTGTGACCGACAATGGAGTACAGTTCAGATGGTAACAGAACAGTTTTTCAGAACAAAGGGGTTGAACATCATAGATCATCTCCTTATCTTCCACAAGCCAAAGAGGTAGTAGAAACGGCCAATAACTCTATCATGAGAGTTCTGTCAAAAATGGTAGTTACCTACAGAGATCAGGCCGACATGTTACCATTTGCCTTGCAATCAAGAAAATGTTTTCAAAGGGTGCTGTGAGGATCATGGATATGGACAGAAACGAATCCGTCAACCCCAACAAACAAGACAAGCTCAGGCGATATTACATGTAAGAAAAAGGAGTCTGATGGATCAAAAGTCGAAAAAAGGCAATCCATGCAAGAGTTATCACAGTCCAATGGATCAAAAATCGAAAAGGCAGTCCATGAAAACGTTAGGACAGTGAGGTGAGCACTATCAGCGGGAAAATTTACAATGACCAGTTGATAGCAGTCGTGGATTCAGTCGAGACGGATACCATTACTGATTATGTCCTTGTCTTCATTTCATCTTTGATATGCATTGTACTAAAACATTATTAATGAATGAATGAATGCTTTGTTCTGTTGTTTAAATGTCCCAAGTTTCTTGAAATTGAGTTCATATAATATATGGCTGTATACATTTTCTATTTGCATGCATCTCACTTCAAAAAAAAATCCGATAGATTGAAAACCTGAAAAGGCGATCTACACAAAAATTGGGATATAAACAAAAGTCTGCTAAGTCAAAAACCCAAAAGGGTGGTTCAGGCAAAAATTAAGATAGTATGATAGGCTGAAAACCCAAAACGGCGGTTTATACAAAAATAAGGCATAAAACAAAGCAAATAAATGCCAATCAGCAATAGTCCTAGATGATACAGATACTACAACCTAAGATATCTCAAAGTCAATGCCTCACGCTCACGTCTCGTAGGGCAGGTCACCAAGTCAGCCAACCAAGCTCTATAACGACCATCCATCTCCACTGGAGCTATGTTATCATACCTCAGAATCTCAAAGCGAATACGGCTTATCCATTGTTGCTGCACATGTCTGGGCTTCCACTGTGTGAACTATCCACACTCGGTCGCGCATAGGGAATGAGGCACTCCCTGTGCCTACCCATATTTTCTGCATAATCCTACAAGAGAGTAGAATGTCACCTTGGTCAATCTGAGCAACTGCACACCGCCTGCCTAAGTCTCGATGGTCACATGTGAAATATCCCACCAGGAGCAGACCTAATGGATGGACGCATCTGTCCTCTCCCCCAGCTAAGTAAACCACTCCTCTGTAGAATGGGTGGCAAAGTCTGTGATATCGATGCATCAAGCTTAATAGCACTTTGGAGCATACCTTAGATAAGGTGGAGGAATACTTAGGAGGCTCAACATCTCCAGTGGCCAGATCTATATAATAGCCAATCGATTAGAAGGGTGTTGAGATAATCAGATTGAGAAAACATGGAATAGAAACATACCTGAAGTAGGAAGGGGGCATCCCCTGGTCTCAATGGGGCAACCAGAATGAATGGAATCCAAATTAATCAGGGTCTCAGCTAAGACAACCCTCACAAGTGAAGCGTCATTGGCCATCTGGGCCACTACGAGGCTAGTCGGAAGCTGCAAGTTCTGTCTGTGGACTCGCACAAATAGCAAGACATCAGCAACAAACTCATCAGAGGGGCCCAATCAAGGGCAGAAGTGGGTAAGGTGAAGCACAAATCCATGATAGTAGATAAGGTGAAACTCATAGGGGCAGCTCCACCAGAAAGCAAACAACCTGAACCTGCCATCTCTAATGCGAATAGTCTCTAAAGTGTATGTAAATCACTAGAATCGGACTCAAGAACAGCTAACCTGACTCCACAGGGGAAAGGGATGCAAAGAATGGCACTAAACTCCTCCACCATGGGTATAGCTCTTGCCTAGAGAAACATAAAACATGATTCATCGGGTCCCAGAAACTGGCCGCAACAGTGAAAAAAGCCTAATTTGGAGCCAAAGTAGTGTAGAAGTGCGTGGACTGTAGGCGGAAAGGTATAGTAAGGCCCAGTTAGGAGAGAAAAAGGTCCTCCAATAATCTCTAAGGTGATCACAGAATTGATCCATCGAAAAAAGGGTAAAGAAAGAAGAAATGCTGTTGAAGGCTACCTATAGCCGTACGGCTCTAATTGGAAATTTCACCTATAGTCGTGCGACTGTACCTATAGCCATATGGCTATAATTCATAGACAAAACTTTCTCTATACTTAAATATAGAATTCCAAGGTTATAGCCGCACAGCTCTACTATTTAGAGGCAGTTTTCGGTTGAAATCAAGTCTAAAATCATCGGATAAAGTCTTGGGAAGTGTTAAACTGATTCAAATGGCAATAAAAGTGAGTATAGTCAAAAAAACATTCATCCAGAAATGCAAAGTCGGCAGAGGAAAGTAGTGAATATCAGATAAAGTATTAGAATAGCCAAGTATCATATCAAGTTAACAAATGTAGCGAGGAAAACCCCACAAATGGGTAAAATTTGCTAAAATACAGAATGCTAAGCCCACAGACGGGCTGTCATATCAATAGAAATAAAAGGGAAGGAGCCTAAGACTGTCCCCCCATCACCTTGATCATCCACCTAGTTCTCATCCATGGTGTCCTTATAAGAAACGAGCTGCTCCTCTAATGTGTCCACCCGCATCCAGAAGGTCTGGTTCATAAGCTCCAAATCCGCGACACACCTCTGTAGCCGGTCCACCTCTGACCTCAGATGAGTGGACTTGTGATGCTAAATGCCAAGTGCAGACTACACCAAAGCCAATAGTAGAAACATCATGTCACCTACATGTATACACTGGAAACATACACACACACACACATGCATATATGCATCAATACTAACTCAAGTACAGGTACTTACTATCATCATCGTGTTGTCCTAAATCATGAGCGCTCTAAACGTAGAAATAGCCTGACACTGGGACATCCCTTAGGATACCAGAATCTGCATAGGAAATAGTTGCACAAGTCAGACAAATAGACAATAGTAAGAATCAAAAAGTAGATGAAAGTAACAAGAAATCACCGAGAGGGGTGACATTTCATTACATAGAGCGGACACCGAGGATAATGTTGTAGATCCTTTGACCAAGGTGCTGTCTCAGCCCAAGCATGAGGGTCATACTAGATCTATAAGGATTAGGCCCATGCCTAGTTGGAACTATTGCAAGTGGGAGATTGTTGGATGTACCCTAGTCCCAAGGCATTGGTCCTTGTATTTGTATTGTACATTTATTGGATTTATGTATTATACATTTTGTGTCATTAAATAAAGGCATCAATCTATTTATTATATATCTTATGCTATGTTTTAAATAGAGTATCCAATGGACATATCCATATCCATGTTGACAAGTGTCATGCACTTGGCAGTAAGACCATGGATAGGGAAAATGATATGACCATAAAGAGATCCATAGTCTAATCCAGTCATGGGAATGGATGAACCAAAGACTATCATTAGCTTGGTTGTATGGCATTGTCTTACCGGCCATTGGACATAGGATGTCAACCAAGTTAATAGGTACATGCAAAAGGGGCATGGTATTGGATAGATCTAGTAAACGAGAAATTCACATAGTATAGTATCATAAGTGATTCTCGTGTAGTACTTGTATGGATCCTTTGACCTGACCATATGATAGTGCTACATGTGAAATGGCATACTTTGGTGTATACTTAAAGGGCCTGTAACAGGGTGCCAAGTATGGGTATGTTCGGGTGTGTCAGTGAACATGGCAATGCTATGGATATGCAGAAGGGAATGTCACTCAGTAGACCACTGAGAAGATATCATCGGCCTCTTGAAGAATGCAACTGATAAGAGTGTGGCCGCACCCAAACAAGTTGGAACTTGTTTGTGAGCATCAGTTCATTCGGGATCAAGTAAATGTCTGGACACAAAAGAGGGTGATCAATCCATGCCTCTATGTTGGACACTGATATCATTGACATGGGATGTACAAGTTTAAACTACAGAGTTATGATTATAGTTGGACTACTATCTCCATCTTAATTAGGGGCTACAGTGGCTTGCCAGAGCCCGCCTATAGTCTATGGGCCACAGGCCCATCTGCCAACATAAAGAAGGGCCCACAGGATCATACACATTGAATGTCTGAACTCGAACTAAAAGGATCAACTGTATACTTGGAGTATACGCACTGGAGAGAGAGGATTATATTAATTATATTATATAGATCAATTGGATTGATCAAAATAATATGATTAATATTTGTATTGACCTTCTTATAATTAATTCAATGAATTAATTTATGAGATGATTTCATGGGTGGAAATATTTTACATGTATAGGTTTATATGTAGTTAATTTCATGATTGTCTAATTTAATTCCTTCGTTAAATTTATTGGTCAAATTAATTTTAATTTAAATGTATGTAATATATTATATGGTATAATATAATGACATGCATGTTGAATTAAAATTACATATGAAATTAATTTCGCAGAGAATTAAATCGGACTTGGGCTTAAAAGAAAAGAAAAGCCCACATGATATTAAAGTGAAAATTGGGCCTAAAATTCCCTTGGTAATTTTGGCCATCTAGGTTAAAAAACGAGAAGAGATTTTTGGCCAGAACCAAGGAAATTACAATAGAAATTTCCAGCCTCTATTCCTCTCATTCCAGCCGATTCCGACGCTAGGAGGGGTTGAGTTCTAAAGCCGTTCGTGTACGGGAACGTGGGGGAAGTTGGTTTCGATTTCTACGGCCATCTCTTAAAGAGATTTTCTGGTGAGACTCTATTCTTTCTCCATTTGATTTTGTTGTTTTCAATTTCCACCTCAATTGCTCCTGGGCAAGGATTTGAGGAAATCACTGCGTTTTTCCACTCTATCGGTTGATTTCAGGTGAAAAATCCCTACATTCCTAACAAAAAGTGCCTTCCACAATCGAACCTCGTCAAAGTGTCAATCGTCTAAATATGGGCCATGCCAAAGCCGGGTAAATTTGGGCTATCTTCATGAGACTAGGCTTAGAGGTTAAAGTTGCGCTTTAACACTCGATTGGTGGTTTGACTTAACATGGGAACAGAATTTCTAGACCCTAGGCACAGTTGGGAAAATGCCAATAATCCCACCAAACCAAGAGTCACATAGGATGTGGATTGGATGTTATCCTACCTAAATAACCACAGGCTAGGTGTATAAGCTCAGCTTGACTAAGTCATGGTGAAATATGGATCTTGGTCTACTTAAACAGCATAACCAACATGAATAATAAATTTGGAATATTATTCATTAAGTGGAAAAATCAAAAGTCCTTTTATTAATCAAAACCTTAATGTTTTATGTGTAGATTAATGGCAAACCATAGTAACACTTTTTCACTGTGATATGTCCTCGAGAAGTACAAGTTATCTTGGACTAGTCAAGGAATCTTTGGATAAGTTAAGGAGTATGTCCTAGATAAGGCCTTACCTAGAGCATTACCAAGGAATGCATCTGATGATGTTGTGGTTCAGTTTGAGGACCACAAGAAGGACTCTTGAGATGCCACCTATTTGATGCTAGCCACCTTGACTTTTGAGCTACAACAACAGTTCATGGACATGGAGGCGTATGCTATTATGGAGAATCTCAAGGAGATGTTCCAGGTACAAGCCCGTTAAGAAAGGTTCTTGAAAGCTAAGGCTTTGTACACCTGCAAGATGGCACTAGGCTCATCTATTGATGCTCATGTGCTAAAGATGAAGGGGTTTATTGATATGCTCTTTAGGCTCGGGACTCCCATCCCACAGGACTTGGCTATTGACATTATTTTGTCATCTCTACCGGAGTCTTATGGCCAATTCATCTTCATTACAACATGGAAGGAATGAGTAAGACTATTTCAGAGTTGCATGGGATGCTTAAGAATACTGAATAGCCAATCAAGAATGCTAACCCAGTGCTCTTGTTGAATAAAGGGAATGTCCCATTGGCAAGGGAACATAAAAGGCCAAGGTTGGTCCAAAAGGTAAGAAGGGTTTTGTGCCTAAAGGAAAGTAACCCAAGTCTACTGCAAAGCCTAAGGCCAAGGCCCAAGCTGAGGATGTTGGGATTCGTCATTGGAAAAATAATGTGGCGCAGTGGAAAATACACCGTTTAAAATTTCCTAGAATATACCTATTGTGTCCAATTACCATTGATTATAATAAAAACAATTTGAATCAAGAGAGATTAACTCACCGGATTCGTCTCCTCTAGAGACTGCTACAGAATCATTTCTTGAAACTGCGATCTCCAAAATCCGGTGCACGACCAACTATTAAGCGGGAACCGGTGCTAGCCGAAGAAGCGAAGGAATAGAGGATTAATGCTGGGATTTTCGGCTATTTGGGGCTGCTATTGGTGGCTGAAATTTCCAGCAATTAATTAGAGTTGAATTAGGTTTTTCTTCCTTAATTGTGCCCTTATACACCTTGTCTAATTGGGTTTTAATTAGGTTAATTAAACCCAAGCCCACTAGGATTATAATTACATAAATAAACTTTAATTAAAAAGTATATACTATGTAATTTAATTCCATTTTGGCTAAATTTAATTACCCCTAAATAAATTTAAATCACAC
The DNA here is from genome assembly GCA_039660915.1 of Euphorbia tirucalli. NCBI lineage: Eukaryota > Viridiplantae > Streptophyta > Magnoliopsida > Malpighiales > Euphorbiaceae > Euphorbia > Euphorbia tirucalli. The sequence goes on along the minus strand of CM077637.1, from coordinate 39,924,148 downwards.
TTAACTAAATACAATACATGTATTTAATTTTCCTACTTAGGAAAATTATTTAATTAATTGTTTAGTTTATGTAATTCAATTAATTGATAAATTAATTAATTACATTATGTAAACTTATTAATTAAATTAAATTCAACCCAATGTCAATTAATTACCTTGACACCAAATGTCAACTAATTAATTAACACATTCCTTCCAATGTACATTACATGTACAATTTCTATAAGTTCTAGCTCAGTTGATCTATGTGCACAATCCTATGGGTCTGTCCACAAACTATAAGTGGGTTCTAGCAAACCATTACAACCCCCAATTAAGACAGAGATGCAATAGTCTTTAGAGGACACTCACCAGGTAGTAATCTTATAGTGTCCTTTGCCTAACGATATCGATATGAATAAACAAGAAGCATGGTGTCCGTCATCCTCTTATGTTGTTTATTATATTTCTTGATCTTGAGTTGACTAATTAATCAAATAAGCAACCAACTTATTTGGGTATGGCCATACACTTATCAGTCCCACTCATCAAGTGGCCAATGATTTCATCTCGGTGTGTTACCCGAGTGGCAATTCCATCACTTCATCATCAATATCAACATGTTCACCGGTCCACCCAATCATACCCATATTTAGCATCCTTTTACAGACCTGTTAGGCGTATGTCAAAGTGAACCAAATTCCATATTGATATTATAATGAAATCTGGTCTGAGGACAAAAGAGACCTACTCAAGAAAGACCTATGATGCGACAACCATGTGGCTTTCTTGTGCGGATTGATCCAGTCCCATGTCAATGACATGTACCTATATTCATGACTAACTATACAAGTACTATGGCTAGTTAAGAATTGCCATACAGTCATTGAATATACAAGTCTGTGGTTCTATTCGTTCCTACGATTAGAACAGACCTGGGATAGGTTTTATGATTATCAATCAATGGATACTCTACTCATATTATAGCACAAGATATAAATGAAATAGATTAATTGCCTTTATTAATGGGACATAAATAATGTATTCATACAATGAGTCTTAATGTATAATACAAAATATAAGAATCCAATGCCTTAAGAACTAGGGCACACCAACAATCTCCCACTTGCACTAGTTCCAAGTGGGCATTGCCCTAATTCCTATAGATCTGGTATGACCACCATGCTGTGTCAGCAGCAGCACTTTGGTCAATGGATCAGCGACATTATTCTTGGTGTCAACCCTTTACAATGATATGTCACCACTGTTCACGATCTCCCGAATGAGGTGAAACTTTTTTAGTACATGTTTGTATCTCTTGTGTGACCGGGGCTCCTTAGCTTGTACGATGGCCCCGTTGTTGTCACAAAAACATCAACTGGGTCTAGGATAGTGGGTTCTACTCCCAACTCAGTTATGAATTTCTTGAACCAAACGGCTTCCTTTGAGCTTCGTACACAGCTATGTACTCTGCTTCCATTGTAGAGTCAGCAATGGTGGCCTACTTTGAGGACCTCTAACTAATGGCACCGCCATTCAGGAGAAAAACATAACTAGACTGTGACTAGTTCTCATCCTCATCGGTCTCAAAGCTTGCATCAGTGTAACCTGACACTACCAGCTCATCTTGACCTCCATACACTAAGAAAGCATCCTTAGTCTGGTTAAGGTACTTCAAGATTGCCTTGACTGCTGCCTTGACTGCCTTCCAGTGTTCCTCACCAGGGTCTGATTGGTACCGGCTAGTCATACTTAGTGCAAACACGACATCAGGCCTTGTACATAACATGGAGTACATGATAGATCCAATAGCAGATGCATAAGGGATCTTTTCCATGTTCTCCCGGTCCTTCTTCGTTTTAGGACCATCTTTCTTACTCAGCTTCACCCCTTGGCGCATAGGTAAGAATCCTTTCTTTGGCCTTGTCCATGTTGAATCTTTTCAGAACATTGTCAATGTATGTGACCTGACTTAGGCCTAGAAGTTGATTGGATCTATCTCTGTAGATCCTGATCCCTAAGATCGTCTCAGCTTCGCCTAAGTCCTTCATTGCGAAGCACCCACTCAACCACTGCTTAACCCCTTGCAGTGTTGGTATGTCACCTCCAATGTTAAGGATGTCATCAACATACAGCAGTAGGACGGTGGAAACGCTCCCACTAACCATCTTATACACACAGGGCCTTTAACTTGAAATACCACTTGCAACCTATCACGTTAGCACCCAGAGGTGGATCCACCAAGTTCCATACTTAGTTATAGTGCATAGATTACATCTCAACCTCTATGGCTTTGTGCCATTGATCTAAGTGTGGGCTTTCAACAACCTCTTGATAGGTCTTGGGCTCCTCTCGGTCAACAACCATAAGGTCCCCATCATCAGTCATGAGAAAGCTGTACCTCTCTGGCTGATGATGTGTCCTACCAGACCTTCTAAGGTCTTGTGCAACTGGTTCTGGTTCCTCAATTTCTTAAGTAGTCAGAACGGTTCCCGAAGCATCATCAGCAGTAGCTGCAGGAGTTTGTGAGTCTTGAACTTCTGAAAGTTCAACATTACTCCCACTGTCTCTCTTAGAAAGGAATTCCTTCTCTAAGAAGACTGCATTTCTGGCTATGAAAACTTTGTTTTCGACCGGATCGTAGAAGTAATAACCCTTAGTTTCCTTAGGGTAACCCACAAACTGGCACTTGACAGATTTGGACTTGAGTTTGCCACTTGTCAATTTCTTAACATGTGCATAACGGCCCCAAATCTTTAAGAAGGAAACATTGGGATTTCGGCCCTTCCATAGTTCATGTGGTGTTCCCTCAACTGCCTTGCTTGGTGTATTATTAAGAATGTAAGCAGCTGTCACTAAAGCATATCCCCAAAAGGAGACAGGGAGTGTAGCATGAATCATCATCGAGCGGATCATGTCAAGCAAGGTCCTATTCTTCCTTTCTCACACTCCATTCCACTGGGGTGTACCAGAAGGAGTGAGTTAGGATACAATCCCACACTCTCTCAAAAACGAGTCAAACTCTTGGCTCCAATATTCACCCCCTCGGTCAGACCAAAGTGCTTTTATTTTCTTACCAAGTTGGTTTTCTACTTCATTCTTAATGTCCTTGAACCTTTGGAGAGTCTCAGACTTATGCTTTGTCAGATACACATAACCGTATCTGCTGAAGTCATCCGTGAAGGCGACAAATTACAGAAAACAAGATCTAGCACTAGTGCTCATTGGACCTCATACATCGAAATGTATTAGCTTCAATAGCTTTGAGGCCCTTTTAGCAGTCTTGCTAAAAGGCGCCTTTGTCGCCTTGCCTCTCAAACATGATTCGCATGTGTCATAAGACTGGATGTCAAATGACTCTAGCACTCCACTAGAGTAAAGCCTAGCTATGCCTTCTCATTTATATGGCCAAGTCGACAATGCCAGATGTAAATAGGATCAATTTCATTTTGTTTAATCCTTTTAGTATTTATGTTATAGATTGAACTTTCACGTTTTAGATCAAGGATATATAAGCCATTTTTAAGAAATGATGTTCCATAAATAATATTGCCACATTGCATAGAAATTCTACCATGTCCAATATTAAATACGAAACTAGAAATATCCAACAAAGAAACGGAAATAATATTCCTGCACATCGCAGGTACAAAATAACAGTTTCGTAGTTCCAAAACAAGTTCACTAGGCATCTCCAAGAAATAATCTCCGATCTCCATGGCCTGAACCCGAGCACCATTTCCGACTCGAAGATCTACTTCTCTAGATCCTAATAATCTCCTATTTCTTAGAGCTTGCACATTTGAACAAATGTGAGATCCACATCCAGTGTCCAAGACCCAAGATGTAGAAATAGCCAGATTAATCTCAACAACATAAATACCTGAAGTAGTAGTTTTGCCCTTCAGTTGCTCCCTTAGCTTTGGACATGAGCTCTTCCAGTGCCTCTTCTCATGACACTGATGGCAGATATTGTTAGGAGAAGCAACCCTTGTTTTAGGTTGGGCCACCACCTTTTGCCCTTAGCCTTGGCCTTTTGGGCCTTAGCCTTGGCCTTAGATTTTGCCTTTCCCTTAGCAATGGGTGTATTGTCCTTGTTCACTAGCAATACTTCAGGAGTCTTCTTAAGAGACTGCTCAGCAAGCTTGAGAATGCCATGTAGCTCAACAACCGATTTATCCAACCCTTACATATGATAGTTCATGATAAACTGGCTGTAAGACTCAGGAAGTGACCCCAGAATAATGTCTGCTGCCAAGTCCTGCAGAACTGGCGAGCCGAGGCGGGCAAGTGTATCAATATACCCCTTCAGCTTTAGCACATGAGTGCTAACATAAGTCCCAGCTGCCATCACAGTCATGCAAAGTGCCTTAGTTGTCAGGTAACGTTCCTGACGAGCCTAATCTTGGAATATCTTTTTAACCTGATCCATCATCTCATAAGCACGCTCGTCCATGAACTGCTTCTGAAGATCAGAAGCCATGGTACCCAGCATGAGGCACGAGACATCTTGGTCATCCCTCATATACCGGTCATACTGCTCCACCATCACCGTGGTGACGCCTTGACCTGCGGGAGGGCCAGTTGGTAAAAGAGCATCCAGTACATACTCCTTAGACTCTTGTCTAAGAACTATTTGTAAGTTCCTAGTCTAGTCCAAGAAGTTAGTCCTTGAAAGCTTCTCCTTCTCCAAGAGCGACCTAAGTGAGAGTGAGTTGTTGTTTATTGTAGCCATTTAAATTGCTTAAGTGAAATGGGATTATCTACATGGAAGAAATCATTGCTTGAGTTAGAAACAAAGGACTTTTAAGCCAATTCAAATTAATAATCTGATTTTAATTTATTTATTGGGCCAATTTCACAAAGTCCATATTCAATTTAATATGCAAACAATTAAATTAAATATCCATGCCAACAAAATAAACAATTTAAATACAAATTAATCTTTAAAAAAAATTTAATTTAATTTGCATTAGGGTCCGAGAAAAAAATACCCGCAAAATCCAAAACCGGACCCGAATCCCAAGTGCGGCGCTGCTGTAAGCGCCGGAATTTTCTATACTTAAAAAAAAAGTATAGTTGTACGACTTTAGCTACAGTCGTATGACTGTAGATCGCGGCAGGTGAGCCAACCCATACCTCAAAAGCTGAAAGAACAGAAGAAAAGAAAAAAAAAAGAAAGAGGGACAGACAGAAAAGAAAAAAAGAAAGGAAAAGAAGAAGAGGAAAACAGACAAAGACGAGGAACAAAGAAAGAAAGAACTAAACTTCAAGAATCCCTAAGCATTTGGAAATCTTTGGACCCAAAATCCCTAACCCTAACTTAAGGAGAAATGTGCGGATTTCAGTGGATTGGAGAGACGCCAGGGGTCAATCCTACGGTGGATGCACGCCAAAGAGGTAAACACTTCTTTTCCCCTCTCTTTTACAAGCTTTCTGGGTGTCTGGTGTGCTTTTTCTGCGTTTCTGTTCTGGAAATCAAGAACAGTCGTGCGACTGTTCTTGAGTTCGATGAATAGTCGTACGACTGTAGTTACAGTTGTACAAGTGTTCTTGATTTCCAGTATTTTCTTTCCAGTTTTCTTCAAATAAGATTTTGGCGAAATCCTGAGTCTGGAATGTTTACAGTCGCACGACTGTAACTCTCGTTCCAGAATCAGAATTTCTGCTTTTATCCCCAAAAAATTTATAAAAATCCATAAAAATCCGAAAAATCCAGAAAAATCATCGAAATGAATTTTGTTGTGTGCATCACGACCATAGATTCAATTTCCAGTAAAATTGCATTTAGAACAATGCCACGACGGAGACCCAGTTTGTTGGAGATTGTGCCCTAAGGCCAATATTGGATTATGTAATTTGACTTCTAAGATTAATCTAGTGTAGATTAATATTATCATTTATGTTTGTATGTTAGCATTTATGATAAGTATCCATGAATAAATCGTGTTATTCTAAATATCCCTAGTCGATTGTTATTATGGGAATAATAACAAACTAAGACTAGTGTGAGTGATAATGGATATTCATAAGATGAATATAGTGTATACAGATACAGATTATACTCACGGGTAATATGTTAGAGAACATGTTACTGGAGACCCACTATGAGATCAAGTTCATGGTTATGTGTCACAACTGATCTTGATTATAGTAGTGTCATTAGCTGATTCCTTTGACCTGAGGTCACCATGGATTCCGGGATGAATTCATGTTGTGTTTTGACGCAGTCAAACGCTGCTTGTAACAGAGTAGTTATAAAGGCTGTGATTGGGTACGATATGACTCATGCCTTGGGATGTGAGTGACAGATATGGGATTTTGTCCCTCTCTAACAAGAGAGCGATATCACTGGGCCCCTCGATAAGTAAGACTGTTAAATGCATGGCCGTGCTCAAATAATTGATAAGAGTATCAATTGATTTGTCTGAACAGTTTACTTTGAGATCGAGAAAGCATATGATTAATTTATATAAGATTGACAAGTGTACCATGTCTTATAATTAATCATGATATCAAGAGACAAAAGGGAATATGACACATTCTATAAGTAGGTTTATTGGATTATACCAATCATATGAATTGGGTAGTCATAATGGCTTGCTAGAGTCCGCTTATGACTTATGAGGGCATTATGGTAATTTCCTCATTGCCAATTTATATGATCCTACGGGGTCACACACAAAGAGCAAAATGAGATTCACTTAATTCGGGGATAAATCATTATGAGATAATGATTTATTATTGATGAGAAATTAAATATATATAAAGATATATATTTACATGTATATGTATATACACATGAACATATTAATAAGATTAATATATTTATGGCATAAAATATGCTATATATATATGTGTATATTATAATTATATTATATGGTGATATAATTAATTATAATATACATTTACGTATATGTGTATATATATATATATATATGTATGTATGTATGTAAATATTAATAAGATTAATATAGCATAAAGTATGCTAATTATATTATATGGAGATATAATTAATTTTACATACATATGTGTATATGATGGAGAATTGACTAAGTTTAATATTAATTGAGAATTAATAAAACTTATGGGGGCTAATTTATAATTATAATTAAATATAGTATTTAATTACAATTATAAGTTAATAATAATAAAAAAAACCTATAACAAGGATGTGATACAGGAGCAGCCGCCTCATCTCCATCAAAATGGCCGAAAATTGCTTTTGGCCAAGAGTGAAAAATATCGATTTTTCACCTTCTCATTCGAAGAACTGTTCTCCGATCCCGGCGCTAGCACGCGGTGAGTCAATTGCTCGGTGTGGATCAACCGTAGAGGGAAGCTACTTTGGTTCCTAATTGATTCAAAATCTACAAAGAATTAAGGTAATTCTTTAACCCTCCTTCCAATTCAATGCAATGTACATGGGTCCTTGGTGGGGATTAATCCTTTTATTTCCGCTGCGTATTTATTTTAGCGATTAATTCCCAACAGTGGTATCAGAGCCACTTGTATTTTGATTGAATTGGATTTATGTTTTGATTGGATCAAAATTGCATGTTAGGGTTTGTATAATTTTGATTGGATCAAAATTGTTGTTAGGAGTTTGTATGTTTTATTTAGGGTTCTATGTTATTGTGAATAACAAAATAAAATTTGATTTTATTGATTAATCATTGTGAATGATTTTATGTTAATGATTTGGAATGTTTAAGGGGTTTTTGGAATCATGAATTTGATTCATGGGTTTTTATTGAAATTGTTTCAATTCAATTTAATCAAAAAAAAAAAAAAAAAAAAAATGCTACTGTTCGTATTCTGGGCATAATGCCCAGAATACTAATTGCAATTGCAAATTGCAATTGCAATTTGCAATTGCAATTTGCAATTGCCGTGCTGCGTAAGCAGCATGCTGCTTACGCAGCATGGGCTGCGCGCAGTATGCGCAGCCCGATGAGCCTGCTGTCCGACAGTTTTTTTTAACCCTTTTTCGTTTTAAGTGTGGAAAATTGTTTTCTGCATATTTACGAATTTTTCCAAATTAATTAATTCTAAATACAATGTGATTGTATTTTACCACTTTGAACCCTAAATATTTTAGATATAAAATTATTGTTGATAATTTTATGCATGGTGTTATGGTATGGTTTTGGACCCCGTGGATGCTTTATTTTATTTATTATGGTTTTATATAAATACGACCTGCGAGTCGTTTGTATTTATGTAAATTTTAATTTTAATTTTACTAGATAAATTGTATAGGATGCAATTTATGATATGTAAAATTTATTTTACTAGAAAAATTGTATAGGTTGCAATTTTTTTTTGTAAAATATAAATCCATGAGATGGTGCTTAGAAGCAAAGACGTGGAGGCGGATCCAAGAGGCGGTGCAATGACCATGTGATGGATGCTACCACCTAGGATATGACCTTGTTGATTTTCATATTGGCCTATACCATAACACGGTTCGAGTCATATGCATGCTTTATTTTATTTAGATGCCATGTGATGCCATGCTAGATATTCTATATGCATGCTAGACAATTGTATGCCATAAGATGCCATGCTAATTAATATTAACAAAAGTATGATTAATATTAATGCCATGAAATTGTATATGATACAATTAACTCACAGGATTTAATAAACCCTAAATAAACTTATGAAGTTTATATTTGCCACCCAATTACGTATAACACTAGTCAAGTACTATGTTCGCATCATGGTAGCCACGCCAAAGCGGGTACGCATGTTGTGACCTTAGCGAAGCGATAATATGAGAAATGGTGATTCTCATTGTGTTGTAATTGGTTTAACAAAGGGTTAATCAAAACGGTGTTTGAGCCCGAGGCAAAGATGAGATGAGTAACATACAATTAAATATGATATATGATATCATGCATCTCATAAATTAGAAGAGTTGCATAATGATGCAATTGGCAAAGAAGTGCACATCCAAAATATGTTTAAATGGTTTAAAGCATGATTTTGAGTCTTTGCCTACCGAAATTATATTTAATCATAGGGACATGCCAAAGCAGTGCTATGGTTAAGTATGGATTTTGGATCTTCACCCACTTAAATATTTTAAAGGGTTTTATAATTTAAGTGGGAGCATTTAAATAAAAAATCTTTACACGCTTTATTATAGTTATGATTGCTATTACCATGATCTCGATTGTTATTGAACTTTGAGAATTGTTCTCAAATCAAAAGGAATCATATGTTCTCAATAATCCTTTTCCCCAATGAACCACTAGCAATTGTAACATGAGTATAAAAGATGCTTACTTGAAGCATCGAAGGGACTCTGTTTAAAATTTATTATCTTACACTTGCCACCAATTCTTCCGCACGTGGAAGTTTTACTTGAGGTATATGATACATCACAAATGGAAATGTTCCATCAGTTAGTGAGCAAGAAAAGATAAGTGTTTGAGGCAACAATTTCTCATTGGCATCCAAAAGGGCATTAAGATGTGATCTTGAATTCATTAATTGATAGTCATTGGTGATGAACTATCATTTGAATGACATGGAGAAAATTGTGAATTAGTTGCATAAGATGCAAAAGAATGTTAAGTTATCCATAAAGGATAAGCCCGCCTCGAATTGTGTGCTTAAGGTTCAAAAGGAAAAGGATAAAAGGAAGGTCGAAAAGCTTAAAGACCGAAAGGTTCGGGTGAAACATGTTTTAAAGACCAAAGCTGTTGGCATAGAGAGATCTCCAAAAGAAGGATGTTGCCATTTCTAGAATGAATCGTTCATTAGAATGAAAATAGCAAACTTTGTTTGGAGATCTATGAGAAGATGAAAGGCAGTAAGACTGCTACCTTAAGTATTTATTAACTATTCTACTTTTGTTTCTATATCAAAGGTATTAGATACCAGTTGTGGATCTCATATTAGTAGAATATGATGAATCGCAACTTGAATAGAAACCTTATGAAGGTGAAAGGTAGAATGCGAATAGACAAGAGAAGCAAAGGTTGCTACTCGAAGGTTCTGAACTTTTACATGAAAGTTGTGAACTTCAAGTTAAAAGTTACGAACCTCTTTTCATAAAAGTTATGAACTTTTATATGAAAGTTATGAACTTTGGTTAAAGGTTATGAACTTTTACATGTGAGTTACGAACTCTTGTTGTCTATTGAGCTTGTTGGCTTGAGTAAACAAATGTTGTTTATTTTATAATTGTGAATTATAAACTTTATAAAGACATGATTATGAAATATAGATTTACATAATTGTCTTTATATGTGGAGCCCATCTGTAACATAAATACTGTAAGGATCGAATCAAATAGTTTGATCCAATCCATTTTGGCAGTGTCGTCTTGGAGACATAAGCAAAGTTGCATTTCGAAACTCCATGAGAATGGACCTTTGGATTCGTGAGATTATGAATCATCTTGAATCATGCGAATGTTGTTTATTGTAAAAGATGACAAAAGGTTTTCTTTGCTAAAAGTAGTCAAAGAACAATCGATTTATTAAGCATTATACATGTGGATGTATATGAATTATAAATCAACTGCTAAAGGAGGTTCTAATACTTCATTACTTTCATGGAACTTTTCACTAGATAAGAGTATCTAATGAAACACGAGTTTGGAACTTTTGAAGTGTTCAAAAGCTTGTAAAAGGAGTATGAAGTATCTTGACATGATAGTAAAGTCACTTAGATATGATCCAAGTGGTGAACATTTGAGTCAAGATTTTGACAATCATCTTAGAGATTGTGGGACTGTCTCACAATTAACTCCTCCAATTACGCCACAAAGGAAGTTGTGTCGAAAAGGGAGTAGTCGAACTCTATACAGATATAGTTCAATCTATGATGAAGTCAAGTTGATCATCGTTTTCTCGAGAATATGCCATTAAAGTAGCTGTGTATATTGTTCCGTCTAAAACAATTCATGAATCAACATATGAGATATGGTTGGGTAAGAGACCCAAGTTGTTTCATTGAATAAGTTTAGGGCTGTAAAGCTTATTTCGAATAAGTTGGCACCTAAATTTAAATGTCGTATTGTGGATTACTCAAAAGGAAAGTAGGAGTTGTTACTCCTGTGTTTCTTTGGGATACAGAGTAGTTGTAGCTAGAAATGGTTTCCCCTTGAAGAGGGAGTTAATTTTTAGAAGAGTTAGTGGGAGTAAAGTACACCTACAAAACTCGTAATTCACAAAGTGACATTAACGTTGAAGAGGAACATGGAAATGGTTTCATGATCATTGTTGAAATTACACAAGTCCAATGAAAGTCTAGTAGAATACGACATGAATAGGAGAGATATGGATTTCTCAAAGTCATGATGTAATTTTACTAGATTGAAGTAAGTCTTCTTTTATGAAGAAGCAATGTTAGATTATGAATCTAATAAGTGACTTGATGCTACAAAGGTTGAAGATAAGTCCATGTGTGACAGTCAAAGTATAGACTTTGATAAATCTTTTAGAAGATGCATATGCAATGGTTGCAAGTGAGTTTTCAAATTGAAAACCGACATGGATGGTGATCTTCAAACTTATAAAGCACGACTAGTGACAAAAGGGATTATAAACAAATTCATAGTAGTGACTGTGAGGATACGAGCAAATTCATAGTACGGACTATGATAAAATCCTCTTTCGCCATTAATCATGATCAAGTCATATTGAGTTCTTGTTGCCATATCTGCATAATATGATTATAAAATATGGCAAATGGATATCAAAATCTGTTTTCTACGTGAAAACATGATTGAGGGTGTGTACGTGACACAACCCAAAGTTTTGAGCATTCAAAGAATTCAAGTAGCGTATGCAAGTTTCAAAGATTCTTATAAGGATCGAAACATGCATCAAATAGTTGGAGTCATAGTTTTGATAAAGAAATCAAATGGTTTGATTTTATCAAAAGGATGATGAATCTTGTGTTTCAAAAGGATCAGTGGGAGCATATCGACATCCTAATGCTATATGTGGATGACATATTGCTTGTTTGAAATAACATTCTTACCATGCAAGAAGTAAAATCTTGGCTAAGAAAGTAATTTCAATTAATGTTTAAGCAAGGCTGCCTATATTCTTGAAATTAGAATCTATAGAGATAGATCCAAAAGAATGTTTAGGTTTAAGTCAAAGCATTGAAAGCGTTCAATGAGAAAGACTTAAAAGAAGCTTGCTTATGTTAACTGTGTAAATAGTTGCACATATACAACTGATTGCAATTAGTTGCAATATATCAATCGAGATATCGTATTCTCTTAAAAGAGATGTTATGATTTTGAAAGGTTCAAAATAAAACGTTATAGCTAAATATCTATAATAATAGTCAAAGTATATAGCTACATATGATGTAAATTTTGGATGAAGAAGTTCATCAAAATTTTGTGTTTTGTTCTAAGCATTGCTTATCCTGTGAGACTATTGTAGGGACAATAGTTCAATGCGTAAGAACCCTGTATGACACAAGCATATACTTAGGCGTCTTTCACTAATTTAGAGAGGCTGTCTCTAAAGAAAGAGTGAAAATGTGTAAAGTAGCAACGGAAGCGAAAATTAATAATTCACTGACAAAGACTCCTGCACGAGTGAATACATGAAGGTCATGTAGGTCAATGGGTATAAGATACATGTATGATTGGCCATAGTGCAAGTGGGAGATTGTTGGAGATTGTGCCCTAAGGCCAATATTGGATTATGTAATTTGACTTCTAAGATTAATCTAGTGTAGATTAATATTATCATTTATGTTTGTATGTTAGCATTTATGATAAGTATCCATGAATAAATCGTGTTATTCTAAATATCCCTAGTCGATTGTTATTATGGGAATAATAACAAACTAAGACTAGTGTGAGTGATAATGGATATTCATAAGATGAATATAGTGTATACAGATACAGATTATACTCACGGGTAATATGTTAGAGAACATGTTACTGGAGACCCACTATGAGATCAAGTTCATGGTTATGTGTCACAACTGATCTTGATTATAGTAGTGTCATTAGCTGATTCCTTTGACCTGAGGTCACCATGGATTCCGGGATGAATTCATGTTGTGTTTTGACGCAGTCAAACGCTGCTTGTAACAGAGTAGTTATAAAGGCTGTGATTGGGTACGATATGACTCATGCCTTGGGATGTGAGTGACAGATATGGGATTTTGTCCCTCTCTAACAAGAGAGCGATATCACTGGGCCCCTCGATAAGTAAGACTGTTAAATGCATGGCCGTGCTCAAATAATTGATAAGAGTATCAATTGATTTGTCTGAACAGTTTACTTTGAGATCGAGAAAGCATATGATTAATTTATATAAGATTGACAAGTGTACCATGTCTTATAATTAATCATGATATCAAGAGACAAAAGGGAATATGACACATTCTATAAGTAGGTTTATTGGATTATACCAATCATATGAATTGGGTAGTCATAATGGCTTGCTAGAGTCCGCTTATGACTTATGAGGGCATTATGGTAATTTCCTCATTGCCAATTTATATGATCCTACGGGGTCACACACAAAGAGCAAAATGAGATTCACTTAATTCGGGGATAAATCATTATGAGATAATGATTTATTATTGATGAGAAATTAAATATATATAAAGATATATATTTACATGTATATGTATATACACATGAACATATTAATAAGATTAATATATTTATGGCATAAAATATGCTATATATATATGTGTATATTATAATTATATTATATGGTGATATAATTAATTATAATATACATTTACGTATATGTGTATATATATATATATATATGTATGTATGTATGTAAATATTAATAAGATTAATATAGCATAAAGTATGCTAATTATATTATATGGAGATATAATTAATTTTACATACATACGTGTATATGATGGAGAATTGACTAAGTTTAATATTAATTGAGAATTAATAAAACTTATGGGGGCTAATTTATAATTATAATTAAATATAGTATTTAATTACAATTATAAGTTAATAATAAAAAAAAAAACCTATAACAAGGATGTGATACAGGAGCAGCCGCCTCATCTCCATCAAAATGGCCGAAAATTGCTTTTGGCCAAGAGTGAAAAATATCGATTTTTCACCTTCTCATTCGAAGAACTGTTCTCCGATCCCGGCGCTAGCACGCGGTGAGTCAATTGCTCGGTGTGGATCAACCGTAGAGGGAAGCTACTTTGGTTCCTAATTGATTCAAAATCTACAAAGAATTAAGGTAATTCTTTAACCCTCCTTCCAATTCAATGCAATGTACATGGGTCCTTGGTGGGGATTAATCCTTTTATTTCCGCTGCGTATTTATTTTGGCGATTAATTCCCAACACAGTTCTCCCGAAAACCGACCCGTCTCATGTGTAAAAAATGCATGTAAACCAGAAAATTTGTTTTCAAAATGATTTTCCCACAAAAGAAAAAATACAGGGACGTTTCAAAATGTTTTCTAGGTCTAATAGGGCCGGCTAGCTGAGCCAACCCGGTTATCCCCTAACTGCATGCCCCCAATTCTTGATTTCCCAATTCCGTCTATTTGAGTCCAACTTGTGGCATGCCGTAAATTGTGCTAACCCTCTGTTTTGCAGGTTTAATTTCTTTTATTTTTATTATTTGGATGTAATTTGATAGATTAAATCGTGTATCCTAGGGGATTGTATTTTTCTAGATTCTCGTGTATCCTAGGCGCTTGTAAAAGTGAGGTTGAGGGTTTTATCTTATATTCGATTGGGATGTAATAATTTAATTATTTACCATTTTACCTTTAACCTGTATGCGCGCTGTATGTCTACTTATTTCAATAAAATTGACTTTAGAACTTGAAATACCATCTTTGAACATTGACCAATATTTATTTTAATTAGACACGAAATAAGGGATTTGTCCATACCCGAATCTCTGGACACCATATGAGATATGGATGGGCAAGGCAGCCAATATGTCTTTCTTACAAGTTTGGGGATATGAGTGTCATGCCAAGAAGTTGAGCATGGACAAGCTATCCTCCAAAATCAACAAGTGCTTATTTGTAGGGTACCCTAAGGAAACAAAAGGGTACTATTTCTACAACCATGATGAGAACAAAGTGTTTATGTCTTGGAAAGCTATTTTTCTTGAAAAGGAGTTTACCTCCAAGAAAGACAGTGGGAGTAGAATTGAACTCAGTGAAGTTCAACAACCATAAGCTCCTATGAAAGATAGCTTGGAGATCGTGCAAGATTGTCAAAGGGTTAAGGAATCTATGCCAATCACACAAGATCCAAGAAAGTCTGGTACGATTTATCATCATCTAGAGAGATACAGATTTCTCATGACTAATGATAACACTCTTCTGATATATGATTAGGAAGAGATGACCACCTACCAGGAGGCTATGGCAAGCCCCAACTCAAATGAATGGCTTGGAGCCATGCAACTTAGATAAGTGTTGCTTCAAGTTAAAGGCCAACAACACCTTCAAGGGGCGATTTGTGGTGAAGGATTTCAGACAAGTCTATGGAATAGACTATGATGAAACCTTTTCTACAATTGCAATGCTCAAGTCCATTAGGATACTACTCGCTGTAAGCGCCACAATTTTCTATACTTAAAAAAAAAAAGAAAGAAAAAAGAGTTATAGTCGTACGACTATAGTTACAGTCGTGCGACTATAATTTAAAAATTACAGTCGTACGACCGTAACGTCGGACAGACTGTAGTAACCCATACCTCTGCAGCAGAAATGGAGGAGAGAGAAAGGGAGCATTAATTGCTCCCTTGTTGCAGCAAGCGAAGAGGAAAAAGGGGGCAGAGATAAAAAGAAAAAAAAGAAAGAGAAGGGGGGATTTTTCTGGTAAAAAAAAGAAATCTAGAGAGGGAAAGAGAAGAGAGAAAAAAACCACAAAAAGAAAACTCATTTCTTCCCCTTTGATTTTCTTTAATCTCTCGAAATTAAGGTTAAAACTTATTAGAAATCTCTAGGCTAATCAGTTAACTTCTCAAACAAATCAAGAATTCGGACTTAAATCATCAGAATCCCTTGCAATTTGGAATTTGGACAAAAAGCTCTCAACTTCCATTCCAAAGGAAAAAGTACGAATTTGTTGGGATCGGAGCGACACCAGGGGTCAAAACGACTTGGATTAGCTTCTAAAAAGGTGGACACTTCCTTTCCTTACACTTTTTCTCGCTTTCTGGGTGTTTGAAGTGAGTTTCGTGCGTTTTTTGCTGCATTTTCGTATTTCTGTTCCTGGAAATTAAGAACAGTCGTACGACTGTTCTTGGTTTTCACAAGAACAGTCGTACGACTGTTCTTAATTTCCAATTGATTTTTCGTCAGTTTTTGATTCAGAATGAAATTTTGATGAAATTCTGATCCTGAACTGATTACAGTCGCACGACTGTAAACTATAGTCGTACGACTGTAATCCTTTTTCTAGAATCAGAATTTCAGCTTTTATCCGTAAAAAATCCCGAAAAAATTAGAAAACCCCAAAAATCATCAAAATGAATTTTGTTGTGTGTATCACGACCATAGATTCAATTTTCTAGTAAATTTGCATTTAGAATAATTCAACGATGGAGACTCATTTCTCCTGAAAACCGACCCATTTAACATATGAAAAATGCATGTAAACCGAAAAAAAAAAAATTTGTTTTCAAAATGATTTTCCCACAAAACCAAAAATACAGGGACGTTTCAAAATATTTTCCAGGACTAACCGGGCCGGCTAGCCGAGCCAACCCGATTATCCCCTAAATGCATGCCCCCAATTCTTGATTTCCCATTTCTCTCTATTTGAGTCCTAATTGTGGCGTGCTGTATAAATTGTGCTAACCTTCTGTTTTGCAAGGTTTTAATTTCTTTTATTTTTATTTTGGATGTAATTTAATAGAATTAATCGTGTATCCTAGGCGGTTGTAATTATTTTTAGATTTTCATGTATTATAGGCGATTGTATAAGTGAGATGAGAGTCTCTATTTTTCCATTCGATTTGGTTGTAAGCCAATTAATATTTATTTCTTTTCCTTATTTTTGTATTAAATATTTTGTATGTGCGCTGTATGCCTTTTATATTCAATAAAATGGACTTTAGATTTTGAAATACCATTCGAGAACATTGGCAATATTTATTTTAATTAGACACGAAATAAGGGACTTGTCCGGACCCGAATCTCTGGATAGTGTAGCGACCGCTCGTCCGGTTCAGCTGCATAAGAATTTCTCGGTTGAGCTGAGCCGGGTGGCGACTCTACAATATTCATCGAGACTTAGGTCTCGGTTCTTTTATTTATTAATTCTATTTATTTTTTCCGAAACACGGGTTTCCATTATAAAAACCCCACGCGAGGGAGGGGCCCGCCCGAGATCGTGGCGCCCCATTCCGAAAGGGAGTCCCGCGTCCCGTCGAAAACGCGTCGTCCGCTCACACTCGCCATTGCTGCATGGTATAAATATGACATATGGTAGATGGATGTCAAGACTACTTTACTAAATGCAAACCTCCTTGAGGATGTTTACATGGCTCAACCAGAGGGGTTTGTTGATCCTAAGTATCATGATCAGGTGTGCAAGCTGCAAAGATCAATTTATGGTCTTTAAGCAAGCTGATAATGTTGGGATTCGTCATGGGGAACCGACCGATAAAAACGGAAATACGCATCGATTTCCTAGAATCCGGTCCTAGGAGCTTAAGATGTGGAAATCAAAAACTTAAAGCATAAAGAGAAAGTTCGAAAACTTACCACAAAGTCTCTCTAAGAGACGGATGCGGACTACAGAAATCAAGTGTAGATTTCCTCCACCAATGCGTACACGAACGGCTCTAGGACCAAAACCGGTGCTAGCGATTCAGATGACTCAGAAGAGAGGGAGAGAGGGCTGCTCACTCTGAGAATTATGGCTGTCCCTATTTCTTTACAAAAGAAATGTCTATCTATCCAAAGATAGAGCCCATTTTCTCAAGTGTGAGCATCCAATTTCTTTCCAAAAGAAATATGTCAAACGTGGGCCGTATTTCTTTTTCCCTAAAGAATTAATATCACATTTTTCTTCTCATGATAAACGGCCAAATTGGTGAGTCTTTTTATGAGATAGCCAAGTCCAACCTTGTATTTCAAAGTCAAAAGCAATGACTCATCTCATATGACTCACCATCATATTAAATAAAAAGAATGACTCATCCTTTTCATTAAATGAAAAAACCATGACTCATCATCTCTTTTGTCTCATGAATAAGTCACCATACTCATCCATATAAGACATAATTTCGGCCAAGCTAAGTCCAATATATGTGGGCTTTTCAATTTCAAGCCCAAGCCCAATTCTAACCCCTTTAATTTAATTAATACCAAATGAAATTTTAATTTAACATAAGCTAAGTCCATTATATGTGGGCTTTTCAATTTCAAGCCCAAGCCCAATTCTAACCCCTTTAATTTAATTAATACCAAATGCAATTTTAATTTAACATGTATGGTTATACATTATACCATATAATATATTACATACATTCAAATTAAAATTAATTTGACCTATTAATTTAATCAAGGGATTAAATTAAACACACATAAAGGAAAAACATGTAAACCTATACATGTCATAATATTTCCACCTAGGAAATAAGCTCATAAATTAATTCATTGAATTAATTAAGCGAATGGCCAAAATAAATATTAATTATATTATTTGGATCAATCCAATTGACCTATATTATATAATTAATGCATCTCTCTCTCTTCAACATGTATACTCCAAGTGTACACTTAATCCTACTAGTTAAAGTCCAGACGTTCAATGTGTACGATCCGATGGACCCGTATTTATGTTGGCAGTAGGCCAAGGCCCACAGACTACAGGCGGGCTATAGCAAGCCACTGCAGTCCCTAATTAAGACAGAGTAAGCAGTCCAACTAAAAACGTAACCCAGTAGTTTGAACTTGTAAATCCCATATCGCTGATATCGGTGTCCGACACAGAGGCATGGTTGATCACCCTCTATATGTGTCCAGACATTTACTTGATCCCGAATGAACTGATGCTCATAAACAAGATCCAATCTTGTTTGGGTGCGGCCGCACACTTATCAGTAACATTCTTCAAGAGGCCAATGATATCGTCTCAGTGAATCACTGAGTGACATTCCCTTTTGCATATCCATAGTACTGCCATGCTCACTGACACACCCAAACGTACCTGTACTTGGCACCCTTTTACAGGCCCGTTAGGCGTACACCAAAGTGTGCCACTTCACATGCAACACCATCATATGGTCCAGTCGAAGGATTTAAACAAGTACTACGTGAGAATCATTTGTGATACTATACCATGTAGATTCCCGTTAAGTGGATCGATCCAGTACCATGCCCTTTTTTTGCATGTACCCATTAACCTGGTTGACATTCCATGTTCTATGAAAGGCAAGACACCGCTATACAACCAGGCTAATGATAGTCTTTGGTTCCATTTATTCCCATGATTGGAACAGACTACGGATGACTTTATGGTCATATCGTTTTCCCTATCCACAGTCTTACTGCCAAGTGCCTCACACTTGACAACATGCGTGATTTCATTAGAAATGGCTATGCCTATGTAATGAAATATAAGTCTGAGACCCTTTATAGGTTCGAAGGATTGAGGAACGAAGTACAGAACCAACTAGGCAGAAATATCAAAGCCTTTCGGTTGGACTGAGGTGGTGAGCATATAAGCCTATAGTTTGACTCATGTTGAGAGAGCATGGAATAGTTCCACAGCTCACTCCTCCAGGAACACCACAATGGAATGGGGTGTCCGAACAGAGGAATAGGACCCTGTTGGACATGGTCCGCTCAAACTATGAGTCATGCCTCTCTCCCAATAAGTTTTTTTTAATGGATACACTCTTGAGAGAATGGCTCTAAATTTCAATTATACTCCGACTAAGGCTTTGGAAAAGACCCCATTTGGAATATGGACGGGCAGGGTGCCCAATGTGTCTTTCCAACGGATTTGGGGTTGTTATGCACAAGTCAAGAAATTGACTGTGAGCAAAAATAGAACCCAAAACTGACTAATGCCTGTTTGTGAGCTACCCTAGGGAAACCAAAGGGTATTACTTCTACAACCTCGCTGAGAGTAAGGTGTTCATGGCACGAAAAGGGGTCCTTCTTGAAAAGGGGTCTCTTTCCAAGAAAGACAGTGGGAGCGATGTTGAACTCAGGGAAGTTCAAAGCTCAGAAACTCCTGAAAAGGATAACTCGGAGACCAGGGTGAAGCTTTTAAAGGTGGAAGCACCAGCCCAGGTCACACAAGGACTTAAAAAGGTCTGGTAGGGATCATCAGGAACATGAGAAACATCATTTTTTTTGTTTCTAATGATGACGCTCCTTTTGTCTTGGACGAAGAGGAGCTTAAAATCTACCAGTAGGCTATAGGTAGCCCATTGTCTGCCATGGTGGTAGATATGTAATCTATGTATGATAATCAGGTTTGGAACCTAGTTGATCCACCTCCGGGTGCTGATGTAATAGGTTGCAAGTGGTGCTATAAGCTATAGGCCGACAATACCTTTAAGGGTGTGTATAAGAGGTTTGGTGGGAGCATAGTAATTCTCCTGGTATTATAAAGGGATGGCATCCTTCTAATTGGAAGCGACGTACCAACACTGCAAGGGTAAAGCAGTGGTTGTGTAAGTGCTTCGCAATGAAGGACTTAGGCGAGGCTGAGATGATCCTAGGGATCAGGATCTATAGGGATAGACCTAATCGGCTTCTAGGCCTAAGTCAGGTCTAGTACATAGACATAGTGCTGAAAAGATTCAGTATTGACCATGCCAAGAAAGGTTTCTTGCCAATGTGTCATGGGCTGAAACTTAGTAAGAAGTACTGTCGTAAGGCAAGGTAGGACAAGGAGAACATGAAGTAAGTTGGTCCTATATGCTTCGGCCATGGGATCAATCATGTACTCCATGCTATGTACAAGACCTGATGTCACCCACGAAGGTCAGGAAGAGCTGTCAGTTACTAGGTACAGTTATGCAAGCTTCCAGACTGACCAGGATGAATAACAATAGCAGTCTAAGTATGTATTCATGCTAAATGGTGGTTTTTTTATTGGAGAGGCTCCAAGTAATCGACCATCGCGGTTTCTATCACAAGAACTGAGTACATTGCAACATGTGAAGCAGCTAGGGAAGCTGTGTGGATATTGAAGTTTATCATGGAACTGCGGTAGTATCTACTATCCAGGAACCGGTTGATATCTTCAGTGACAACGATGGGGCTGTTGCATAAGCTAAGTGCCCCAGTCACACTTAAACACGATGCACGTACTTAGGGATTTTCACCTATTGTGAGAAATCGCTGAGGGGGTGACATCTCATTACAAGGAGTGGACACCAATGACAATGTCGCAGATCTTTTGACCAACATGCTTGGCTATGCCTATGCACGAAGGTTGTACTAGATCTATAGGGATTAGACCCATGCCTAGTAGGTACTAATGCAAGTGGGAGATTTATAAATTGTATGTATTGGATACGTGTGTGTATGATTAAATGCTTGAATGGATGTTTTGGGCCTTATTTATTTGGGTTGTAATATTCTTGCGTGCCGTTTTCTTTTTTATGTAATTTTATGTTATTTGTTTATTATGATATTATGTAAAGAAGAAGTCGATTGGATTGGCGTGCTAGAAAGATGCGGAAGCGGCCCACCTGATGCTGTTCTAGTATAGGTTTACTAGAATGATATTAGGATGTAAATTTTGGCCCATAGCATTTCATTTTTATTTAATTATGCTTGATTTATTTACATGTGAGGATGTATGTACCAACCTTATTTCACCCGCCTATGCATCTAAGCCGTTATTAAATGAATCTAAAAACCAAAAGGTAATTACTAAGTCTCTTAAAAGTGCTTCCCTCATTCAAAACCTACTCGAAGTGGGGTAGACCAGCCCTCGCTGGATGCGCTGGAGCATCATCATTTTGTATTGGGTTGGAGTATTGGTTACTCTAACACTTGGATGGAGGTTTGGACTTAGCGTGGGCAGTAGGATGTTCCTGGCCCTAAGCACTGATGGGTAAGTGCCAATAGACCCATCAAACCGAGAGTCCCTAGGTTGGGATTGGACGGCATTCCTACCTAAAAATTGGGATATAGTTGTTCCAAGCCCTCGTCTGGCTATATCTTGATATAATATGGATCTCAGCCCATGAGCCCAACAACTCGAGCTAATTAATAATACGATTCATTATTAATTATAATATGGGAAGAACAAGTTAAGTTCTTTATTAACACTCGTAAATTTTTCTGTGTAGAAACCAATGGCTACAAATGATACTTTATCACTGCGATCTTTCTTGGAATGGGACAAGCTTTCTGGCCCTAACTTTTGGGACTGGTCTATGAACTTAAGGAAAGTTCTAAGATAAGAGTCTAAAGAGTATGTGCTCGAAAAGCTTGTACCGGCTGTAACAACGGGAAGTAATCCACCGGCTGCCTAGTTTGAGGAATACTTGGCACATGTAAAAGATAACCGGGATGTGACATGCCTGATGTTGGCTAGTATGGTTCCTGAATTGCAAAAGCAGTTCATGGATCATCAGGCCTTTGCTATGATGAGAACTCTTAACGAGATGTTTTATGAGCAAGCTTATCAGGAAAGGTACCTGATCCACAAGGCATTCCACAGCTGTAAGATGGGAGCCGGGACATCTGTGAGTGCACACGTGCTCAAGATGAAGGGCTATCTGGATAATTTAGCCCGTCTCGGAACACCTATCTCACGGGGGCTGGCTGTTAGCATGATCTTGGCTTTTTTACCGGATTCTTATGATCAATTCATCCTAAACTTTTACAAGCAAGGGATGGACCGTACTGTTAGTGAGCTGCATTGGATGCTTCAGCTCGCTGAACTATCGATCAAGAAGACTCCACCGGTACTTAAAGTTAACAAGGGGAAACCTCCTCTTGCTAAAGGCAAGGCAAAGGCCAAGGCCAAGGCCAAGGAAGCCAAGGCTAAAAAGGCTAAAGCCCAGCCTGAGGCCCGTTCCAAGGATGTCTGCTTCAGTTGTAAGCAGACTGGACATTAGAAAAGATCGTGTCCCAAGCTTTTGGGAGAGAAAAGGAAGAAGCAGGGCGTGTCTTCATCAGGTATATATGTCATAGACATTAACCTCTGTTTCAACATCTTATGTATTGGATACTAGATGTGGTTCTCACATTTGTTGTAATGTGCAGGGACTTAAGAACAGGAGATCAATGGGATCGGGCGGGTCAGAAATGGAGCAAAGGTTACTGCCATAGAGATCAGCATGACCAGCTTATGATGCCTAGTAGATTAGTTTTGTTTTTAAACTATGTTATTTTGTACCTGTTATGTACAGGAATATTATTTCTGTTTCAGTTTTGGATATTTCTGGATGTACATTTACTATTGGTAATAGTAAAAAGGGTTCATCTAGAAAAGAATTATTTTATGGAGTAGCTCTATTAAATAATGTCTTTTATATCCTGGATCTAAATGAAACTAATCATGTCTATAATATACATACGGAAAGGGTTAAGCCTAACAAACTTAATCCGGTTTACCTTTGGCATTATTGCTTAGGCCACATAAACAAGAAGCGTATAGCTAGGCTTCACATAGCTTGAATCCTAGGATCATTTGACAGGGAGTCATTTGATATATGCGAGTCTCATTTACAAGGTAAAATGACTAAAGAACTTTTTAGCAAGGAGGCTAAAAGGGTCGCTAGCTTATTGGACCTAATGCATTGAGATGTATATGGACCGACAAGCATAGCAACCACGGGTGAACATTAAATTAGACACACATAAAGGAAAAACATGTAAACCTATACATGTCATAATATTTCCACCTAGGAAATAATCTCATAAATTAATTCATTGAATTAATTAAGCGAATGGCCAAAATAAATATTAATTATATTATTTGGATCAATCCAATTGACCTATATAATATAATTAATGCATCTCTCTCTCTTCAACGTGTATACTCCAAGTATACACTTAATCCGACTAGTTAAAGTCCAGACGTTCAATGTGTACGATCCGATGGGCCCGCCTTTATGTTGGCAGTAGGCCAAGGCCCACAGACTGCAGGCAGGCTCTAGCAAGCCACTGCAGCCCCCAATTAAGATAGAGTAAGCAGTCCAACTGAAAACGTAACCCAGTAGTTTGAACTTGTAAATCCCATGTCGCTGATATTGGTGTCCAACACAGAGGCATGGTTGATCACCCTCTATATGTGTCTAGACATTTACTTGATCCCGAATGAACTGATGCTCACAAACAAGATCCAATCTTGTTTGGGTGCGGCTGCACACTTATCAGTAACATTCTTCAAGAGGCCAATGATATCGTCTCAGTGAATCACTAAGTGACATTCCCTTTTGCATATCCATAGTACTGCTATGCTCACTGACACACCTGAACGTACCCGTACTTAGCACCCTTTTACAGGCCCGTTGGGCGTACACCAAAGTGTGAGACTTCACATGCAACACCATCATATGGTCTGGTTAAAGGACTTAAACAAGTACTATGCAAGAATCATTTGTGATACTATACCATGTAGATTCCTGTTGCTTGTACCCATTAACCTGGTTGACATTCCATGTTCTATGACTGGTAAGACACCACCATACAACCAGGCTAATGATAGTCTTTGGTTCCATTCATTCCTATGATTGGAACAAACTACGGATGACTTTATGGTCATATCGTTTTCCCTATCCATAGTCTTACTGCCAAGTGCCTCACACTTGACAACATGGATATGGATATGTCCATTGGATACTCTATTTAAAATATAGCACAAGACATATAATAAATAGATTAATGCCTTTATTTCCTTGACACAAATTATATAATACATAAAGTTCACATTAATGTACAAATGTATTATACAAACACAAGGACCAATGCCTCAGGACTAGGGCATTTCCAACAGATAAGTGCTAAAAAGGCACTTATATATGATATAATCTATAAGGAATTTATGATGTTTTTACTTATCATATATTAGATTTCATTTTGTTATTGCTTGCTTTTGATGATTTACAGTTTCAAAGATCAAATATGCAAGTATGTGGAATTTAGCTATAAAAAAGAGCAAAATCAAAGAAAGATTCAAGGAAAAAGACAGGTCACAAGAGCGACACCGATCACGGTCGTGATCTAGCCTTGACTTCAGTAATTTCTATAGAAACCCATGTGAATCACAACCGCGACACTCTGTCACAATCGTGACATGCACTCAGTAGTAGTTATTTGATCCTATCTATTTGGAATTTCAACCGCCACTTTGGAAAGACACAACCCTTCATGAAAAGATATAATCCTTCATGAAAAGACACATCCCTTCATGAATAGACAAAATTGTTCATGGAAGGACACAAATTTCAAAGAAGGACCAATAGTATTCAAGAGACGTAACTCTTCACAAAGAGACACAACTCTTCATGAATCAACACAACTTTACAAAGAGACACAACTATTCAATGAACCAACACAACTTTACAAAGAGATACAAATCTTCATGAACCAACACGACCTTTCATAAAGGGACACAATGGTTCAATGCTTATAAATAGAGGAAGAAATTCCAGAATTTGACACAACATATACAGAAAGAGGAGGAGATAAATTGGCAAATGTTAGAAAAATAAAGTGTCTAGAGAGTTCGAGTGTTGTTGTAATATTTAGTATACGTAAAGGGGAGCCTAATGTCAAGGTCCTTGAATCAAGTATTGTCGCCGTATAGAGAAAAGATACCCTATGGTTGCAATATACCTATAGGCATAAGGGAGTGTTTTATACCCACTTGCTTTCTTAAGTCTATTCTTATGCTTTTCCTTTATGAAAGCGTCACACTTGTATATGTATTGAATATTTAGGAAATCAATATCGATGAGTTTTCTTATATCTTATTCTTTATTGCATGACTAACGCCAAGTATGCATTTTTAACATAATTCGTAATAAGATATAGAGAAATTCGTATTTTACTTTGCCTTGTTTAGTTAATAAGATATAATAAATTATGATGTATGATTGCTTTGCTTCACTTTGTTAAATTAGTTAGAGATCATCTTAATATAGCTTGGCCATTGTGTATTAAGACCTTTAGTTGTTTTGGCAAAGGTATTTGATAATTTGTCTATGAGTTATCAAATAAAATCCATTTCTAGACACACCCGTTGAAATAAAACTAATCCAACATACTCTTATCAGAAAAATTCAATAGGTAATCAATGCATAAACAATGAATATCCAAGATAAAATACTTATATATTTATGTGATTAAATGTTAAACAATAAATCAACTCGTAACTAGTACCTTAATTGATTTAACTTGCTATTTACTCAAATCTCCATATCACTTTATAATTCGATACTCTATAAACGCAAAGAAAATAAACTAAAATGCACATACTTATTCCTCATGGGATCAATATCTTTTATTACTACGTTGCGATT
The DNA here is from genome assembly GCA_039660915.1 of Euphorbia tirucalli. NCBI lineage: Eukaryota > Viridiplantae > Streptophyta > Magnoliopsida > Malpighiales > Euphorbiaceae > Euphorbia > Euphorbia tirucalli. The sequence goes on along the minus strand of CM077637.1, from coordinate 39,897,705 downwards.
CATATACTTACGAGCACTAATCTCTGAAATTACTATTATTATTATTATTACTATTAAAAGCTAAGTAAGAGATTTGTACTAAACAAAGCAACAAGTTTTTTGTGCCTTTGCCAGGGAATAATTGTTTTGTCATTTGATGTTTGTTAAGTATTTGTAGATTGTAGAATTTTATTTTATTCTAGTTTAGTGTGTTTATTTTATTTTTGTTATTTTACTAAATTTTATTTATTTTGTTTAGTTTGTAGTTTATGCGTAGAACCCATAGTTCTGTAGACAAACTTAAGCCAGTTAATCCTGAAGTCGAGTGTCTTATATCAAAAGGAAAGAAAAAGACTAAGAAGAAAAATCAAAAGGGATCGAAAGAAGAAATGGAAGAACAACCAAAGAAGTTGATGGATTATTCCATCCCTAGTCTTAATGGTAAGCAGGATGATGTAGTAAGGCCACCTGTTACTACAAATTCTTTTGAAATTAAACCTGCTCTTTTGCAAATGCTTCAAAATAGTGTTACTTTTCATGGTTTTCCTAATGAATGTCCTAATGCTCATTTATCTAATTTTCTTGAAATATGTGATTCTTTTAAAATTAATGCAATTTCAGCGGAAGCAATCAAAGTTCGGTGATTTCCTTTTACTTTGAAGGATAAAGCAAAGGCTTGGTTGAATTCGTTGCCTCCAAATTCGATAACAACTTGCCGAAGCATTTTTATTAAAGTATTTTTTCTTTAGCAAAAATTGCTAGATTAATTAAAGAAATTACTTTATTTACTCAATTTGAAATTGAGTCTTTGTATGAGGCTTGGAAAGATATAAAGAAATGCAAAGATTATGCCCTCACCATGGCTTGCCTAGCAATATATTAATACAAACTTTCTATAATGGGGTTAATCCTATTACTAGAGGTACTATTGATGCCATGGCTGGCGGTTCTTTAATGCGAAAAACAATCAAAGAGGCTTATGAATTATTAGAAGAAATGGCTAGTAATAATAGCATGTGGCTTACTGAAAGGGCACAAGTTCAATCTTCGAATAACTTAAATAGTCCTTTGAGTTCATCAAATTCTATCATGAAAGGAGTGCATCATATTGACTCTCTTACTATGTTAAAAGCACAAATTTCTGCTTTAACTAATAAGGTTGACAATTTATCTATGGGAGTTACATCTCATAAACCTGATATTGTATGTAGTCAACAATGTCATGTTCCTAGTGAATGTAAGGAATTGAATATAGAGGAACAAGTGAATTAGGTCCAAGGGCAAGTTTGTAGTAACCCATATTCAAATACTTATAATCCGGGATATAGAAACCATCTGAATTTTTCTTGGAAAAATGATGAAAACCAAGATCGGATAATTCTAATTACCAATCGCAAGATAGAATTGGAATGTTATCATTTAAAATTGACAATTTTTTAGAAGGATTTCATGCTAAAGTTAGTAATCAAGATGAAAATTTTAAGAAAATGGAGTCTGTGAGCGGACGACCTTTTAAAGAAATCATGCACGTGACGAAGCGAACCGGGGAAAACGTTTTCGTTATGTTTTGGTTTTGGAAAAAATGGGTTTTGTTTATCTTGAGTTAGGAAAATCGTGGATTTGATTTGGAAATCCCTTTGTAGAGAACATTTTCCCGTTTTAACTTAAATCCCGAGATTAGTGACAGAGTCGCCACCCGGATCAGCTCATCCGGGAATTCCGGTACAGCTCCCTACCGAGGACAGACTACTATACCTAAGCCAGAGATTTAGGGTTCGGGCAAGTAACTTACTTAACCTCTAGCTTGCTTTCACTTTACAGTTTATATTACCATATTTAATTCAGTTTACTATCTTTCTCTAACCCCAATTTGTTTATTTTAATCAGCCAATGCTAAAGCAAAATGCAGAAAATAAATTGCAGAAAAATAAAGCATACATCCAAAATATACAAGAAAATAGTAGAGGCCGATTATACAACCCAATCGAATAAAAGATAAAAACCCTCATCCTCACATTATAATCCCCTAAGTACACGAGCATCTAAACATTACAACCGCCTAAAAATACACGAAATAATCTATTAATTACATTGAAAACAAAAATAAAATAAAAGCTATAAAACAAATTGGTTAGCACAATTTATATTGCACACACAGATAGGACCCAAATAGGACAGAATCAGGAATTTAGGAAACAGGGGCATGCATTACCGGGTTGACCCGATCGGTTAGACCTGGAAAATGGTTTTGAAACACCCTATAATTTTTGTGCTGAAAAATCATTTTTTTGAAAGCAATTGGCTTGATTACATGTAAATTTCTGTTTTTTTCTTTTATGGGTCTGTTATCCATGAGTTCAAGGTTTCGTTCGTGCGGGTTCCTAAATACACAATCCACCTAGGGTCCAAAGTGCAATAAACATGCCAAAAACATTTTTGGAAACACCATTTTACTCATTTTCAATAATTTCCAGGGATTTTATAGGGTTCGGGGGTCCGCTAATGCTAGACTACAAATCCGATTCGGATAAAATAACCTTGAAACTCAAAAAATAAAACCCCATAAAAACCAAAAACCCTAATATACATATGTATAGAAATCCAAAAACCAAAATTTTATAACATACGGATGGATTTGGGTCGAAATCGATCACAACAGAAACCGTAAAATGGAAAACGGATTGTTTTTGGCCAATCAGGACTATTCAGAAATCTATCCTTACAGAACAGAGCCGAGAGCCGCCCGGCTCTGTTCATCATGAACACAGGCGTGTGGCTCTCTCGGCTCTATTCGGGCAATCCGGTTTCCAAAAGTTGCAAAAACGAAGAAAACACACAGAAAAGACAATGCAAACGGGTTTAAGGCCTCTCAGAGTTTACCTTGATGTTGTTTTAATGCTTTGAACATCAAGAAATGGATTGAAAGGTTGGAATTTGTCTTGGAAGCTCAATAGGCCTAAAGTCGCAATAATCCGAAACAATCCAAAATCAATCCGGAATAATCCCCAATCGATGAGCAAAGGCTAAGTAACTTGTTATTAGAGTTTAAGGATTGATTTTATGTCTTAACCTTCTGTTTTTGGGGTCCCTTTGCTTGCTCCTGTGTCACAGTTTCTATCTCCCTTTCTTTTTTCCTCTGCTTCTCTTTTTTTCTCTGTGTTTCTTAGAAATTTGGTTTCTCCCTGCTCAAGATTACCAACCCTCTTTTGATTTGATTTTTGCCTTTCTTTTTATACTCTCCTCTCCTCAGCATTTCAAACATTAAATGGCTGCCTAACTTTCTGATTTTTGCCCTATTTCTCCTCTGTCGAGCCAAGTTGCTCTACTTTGTAGAGCAACTTGGTTCACCCACTAGAGCCGGGGTAAAATTTCGAAAATCGGACACGCACCCTAAACCCTAGAAACCACTCGGGAGACCTTCTCAGAGATTTTGGATCATGGATAGCTTGGTTTTTAGGATTTTTGAGGAACTCCGGGTGACATTCCATCGTTTTCAAGTCCGGTTCGAGTCCGTTCGTTCCATAGGTAACACAGGAACTCTCATCATAGAGGTCGGGAAAACCCAGCGCTTACAACTGCCCCTCGCATGATCAAATTAAATACTCAATACCCGGTACTTGAGGGGAATTTGAGAACGTGAATGAAAGCACCGTAAATGGAATGAAAGAGAGACATACCTAAGTTGTAGCTAATATGGGCCTGACATCAGGTTCATGTTACCCGTGACGGATCTACTAAAGTTTTGAGGTGGAAGCAAATCTAAGCCCGACACCAAGTATAGATTACCCATGACGAATCTGCTGAAGTTTTGAGGTGGAAGCAAATCTAAGCCTGACACTGGGTTTAGATTACTCAAGACGGATCTGCTAAAGTTTGAAGTGGAAGCAAATCTAAGACTGACACCGGGTGCAGATTACCAGCGATGGATCTACTAAAGTTGGAGGTGGAAGCAATTCTAAGCCTAACACCAGGTTTAGGTTACCCACGATGGATCTGCCAATGTTTTGAGGTGGAAGCAAATCTAAGCCTGACACCAGGTTTAGGTTACCCACGGCGGATCTGCTGGATTTGAGAAGAAAGCTGATATGAGTCTGACACCGGGTTTAGGTTACCTGGGGTGGATCTGCTGGATTTGAGAAGAAAGCTGATCTGAGCCTAACACCGGGTTTAGGTTACCCACGGCGCATCTACTGGATTTGAGAAGAAAGTTGATCTGAGTCTGACACCGGGTTTAGGTTACCCGCGGTGGTTCTGCTAGATTTGAAAAGAAAGCTGATCTGAGCCTGACACCAGGTTTAGGTTACCCACGGTGGATTTGCTGGATTTGAGAGGTTGCGTTGGCGATGCTTATTTATTCCTTGATCGATAATTTTGGAACAAAAAGTTTTTTCCCCTTCGATGAAGAATAAATACGGCCCGACTGCCTTATTCTTGGATACCTACATTTGGATTGGTCGTGATGCATGTATGCATGTGTATGTGCGTGTTTGAATGCTTGTGTGTGCATGTTTCAATGTATGCATATGCGAATGGACTCTGGGAGATGCATTTCCCACTATTCATCCGGCCTTGAAATGCTACGCTCTTGCTGGGGAGATCGGGTCGTGCCTCTAGCTAGGGAAAGCACATCATGTTGGGATTCGTCACGGGAAACCGACCGATAAAAGCGAAAATACGCGTCGATTTCCTCGAATCCGGCCCAGGAGCTTAAGATGTGGAAATCAAAAACTTAAAGCATAAAAGGAGAGTTTCAAAAACTTACCACACAGTCTCTCTAAGAGACGGATGCGGACTGCAGAAATCAAGTGTAGATTTCCTCCAACGTCACGTACACGAACGGCTCTCGGACCCAACCCGTGCTAGCGACCCGGATCTTATTGCAAGAGAAAGAGAGAGCTGAAATTTTCTTTCCAAAAGAAATAATTCACCAAGTGATGGGCGGCCAAAGCTCAACCCTTATGGCAATGATGATATAGTATTTCAAGCACATCATGCCTATGACTGATCTAGCTGGGGAGTACATTCTTTATGTGATGCGACTCTTGCACCTCTGCTGGGGATATGCAGGGATATGAAATGGCTATTAGGGAAGTCCGATGACCGCTGCAGAGAAAGTGGTCATGTTCTTTGTGATGGTTCCGCTAGGGAATAGTGTAAAGGATCCCGCTGGAGAATAGTGGAAGAGTTTCTGCTAGGGAATGGTGGAAGGGTTCCACTTTTCTGTCCCTAGGAATGCTGAGTCTGGAAGTGCTCTAAATTTTACCTGAACCACCCAATGTGGGTTTTCAGCTCAGCGAGCTGCTCTAACTTTTGCCTAAGGCGCCTTTTCGATTTTCACCTTAGCGAGCTCCTTCTTTTTTTTTTTTTTGGTCCTGTGGAATTTGGATTTCGGTTTGCATCAAAATTTTTTGTCAACTCTAGAAATGATGAGTTAGATTTGGAGGATAAGAAAGGATTACAGATTGCACGCATTTAGCACATTTTCCTTGTTAAAGTAATGTGAGGTTTAACCAATTAAATGCAAAGTGCTTTCTTTAAATGGATGTTTAGGCGAGATAACTTTGTTTATGCATTTTGATATAACCATGCGAACACATTTAAACATAACATAACACTTTATTGATGAAAGTAGCATGAATACATTTGAAAAGGTTGGTTTACACTCCATACAGAACCAAAGTCCATCACCAGTCGTCCCTTGTGGATTTTCTGACTGATCATTTTCTCTCGTGTCCTGAATTTTGCCTAGGCTGCCATTTTTTAGTTTTCAACCTAGCAGACTCCTTTTTTCTTTTTACAAATAGTAAGACTTCAAGCGGTCTTAGTTGACAGGATTTGCAAATTCATTCCCATCCATGTCTGTGATGCTTACACCACCCTTCGATAGCACTTTCTTCACCACATAAGGGCCCTCCCAATTCGGTCTGAATTTCCCATAGGCATCCACATTTGTAGGCCTTAACTATTTCAGAACAAGATCCCCGACCTTCAGCTGCTATCTGGGATACTTCACATTTTGATTATAGGCCCTAGCCATTTTGCATTGATACATCTGTAGATGATCCAGTGCCTTCAACCGCTTTTCATCTAATGTAGCCAACTACTCATATCTAGCTTGAACCCACTCTATTTCTGGTAGTTGAGCTTCCAAGGCTACTCTGAGTGATTTGAATTCCATTTCCACTTGCAACACTACTTACATTCCATACACCAAAGCGCAAGGAGTCTCATCGGTTGGTGCTCTGACACTAGTTCTGTAACCCCAAAGAGTATATGGCAATTTGTCAGCCCAGTCCCTATAGGTGGTTACCATTTTTGATAAGATCTTCTTAATCGACTTGTTAGCCGCCTCCACTATGCCATTAGCCTGTGGTCTGTATAGAGAAGACCTATGATGTTCAACGCCATGTTCTGAGAATAAATTAGCTATTGCCCCTTGGAATTGCACCCCGTTATTAGTCACTACATGGTGAGGGATTTCGTATCGAGAAAGGATGTTCTTCTGAATGAACTTAACCATCCTCTTAGCTGTCACATTGGAGAAGGATTCTACTTCCAGCCATTTTGAGAAATAGTCTACTGCAACCACTATGAATCTATGCCCATTAGATGCTGCGGGATGAATTTCACCAATCATGTCAATCCCCCACATCGAGAATGGCCAAGGAGATGCCAAGTTTTGTAGTTCAAGTGGTGGTAGATGACTGATATCCGCATAGATTTGGCACTTGTGACATCTCTTTCCCTCCTTCACACAATCATACTTCATTGTCATCTAAAAATACCCTTGTCTCATTATCTTTCTAGCCATGGCAATCCCATTCATATACGGCCCGCAAAATCTGGCATGCACTTGCTGCATTATAGTTTCTGCTTCTCATTCTGTCAAGCATCTTAAAAATACCCCATTCGTAGTTCTCTTGTACAGCTTATCCTCAAAGATTCTGAACTAGCTAACTAATCTTCTTGATGACATTTTATCAGCAATGCTAGCTTCTTCTGGATACTTTTTCCTTTTCACATACTGATGAATGTCAAAGAACTAGGGCTTTTCCTCGGCTGTCAACTCCATCACTTCATGCATATCGAAGCAGGGTTGCCTGGAAATTGCTATGACCAAAGGTTGCATCTGTGTCTTTTCTAGATCTTCCCACATGGAGGACAGTGTTGCTAGTGCATCCGCCATCTTGTTTTCCTCTCTAGGATTGGTCAAATATCCCTCTCCTGTACTGCAGTAGTTCTAAGTAGGGCCGTAAAGCTTCTTCTCTCAAATCCCAGTCGCCTGGTGCCTGCCTAATCACCAAGAGTGAGTCCCTAACAATCAGGACATTGTCTACCCCTAGTGTTAAGAGAGCTTCCATTATGAATAAGCACACTTCATACTCTGCCCCATTGTTGGTTATGGAGAAGTCCAACCTCTTTGACAATGGATTAATCTCACCATCTGGCGTTGCTATGATCACCCCAATTTCAGCACCCTTTCTGTTTACGGCACCATCAAAGCACATAACCCATCTTCTCACTTCTACTACAGCCAACTGTTCGTCAGGGAACTCCATATTTTCTATGCGGTTTGATTCTAGTGGATGGTTTGCTAGGAATTCTGCCACAACTTGCCCTTTGATGGTTTTTCTAGTGATGTACTCGATGTTGAATTCTGATAAGAGTAGTAAACACCTAGATAATTTCCCAACCAGCACCGGTGCTTCGTACAAGTATTTCATTGGATCCACTTTAGCCACGGCTTGTACTTTCTATGACTGAAAGTAGTGGCATAACTTCTTAGTTAGCCAAATCATTGCTACACATGTCTTTTCTACCAGTGTGTACTTGGTTTCATATTCTAGCAGCTTCTTGCTGAGGTAGTAAATGGGGTACTCCTTCCTACCATCCTACTCCTATGCTAGCATTGCCCCCATGGAGGAGTCTTCAACGGCCAAGTACAAAATCAAAGGCCTTCCTGGAGTTGGCGGGCTGAGAACTGGTGGATTTACCATGTAAGCTTTGATCTTTTCGAAAGCCAACTGGCACCTATCATCCCATGCAATCGGCTAATCTTTCCTTAATAGTTTGAAAATCAGCTCACACACTGAAGTTAACTACGCTATGAAACGGCTGACATATTACAAAGAGCCCAAGAATGATCAGACCTCCTTTTCTATTTTAGGGGCTGGCATATCTCAAATGGCTTTGATTTTGTCTAGGTCCATCTCTATCCTCTCTGGCTGACCATATGACCCAGCAGCTTACCTGATGTAACCCCGAACATGCACTTCTTGGGATTAAGTTGTAGGTTGTATTCCCCAATGTGTGTAAGAAATCTATCCAGGATAGCAGGGTGCTCCTCCCGGGTCATTGATTTAACAAGCATGTCATCGACATACACCTCCACTTCTTTATGAATCATGTCATGCAGCAACGTTGTGACAGCCTTCTTGTAAGTGGCTTCAGCATTTTTCAACCTGAAGGGCATTACCCTGTAGCAGAAGGTGTCCCATTCTGTAATGAAGGATCTTTTCACCTTGTTGATCACATCCATCAAGATCTGGTTATATCCCAAAAATCCATCCATGAAAGAATACATGGCTGCTTTGGCTGCACTGTCTATTAAAACATCAATGTGAGGCAATGGGAAATTATCTTTTGGGCAGGCTTTGGTCAAGTCCCTGTAGTCAACACACACTCTGACCCTTCTGTCTTTCTTAGGCACTAGCACAATGTTGGCTAACCATTCTGTGTATTCCACTAGTTCGAGGAACTTAGCTTCAATCTATTTAGCCACCTCTTCCTTTACTAATGCAGCCCATTCTGGTCTTAGCCGTCCTAACTTTTGCTTTACTGGTCTGAATCTGGGATCTGTTGGAATCTTGTGAACTGCTATTTCTGTATTGACCCCTGGAATGTCTTCATATGACCACACAAAAGTCTTAACATGTTTTTGCAGTATTCTTATCAATTCTCTCTCTTCTTTAGATTTTAGTTCGTGTGAAATGAATACCATTTTGGGATTTTCATCCGTACTTATGTTCATTTCATGCAATCTAGTGTCATGAATCCTAAATATGCTTGATGGTGATTCAAATGCATGCATAGAATTATTAGGATAAACATCACACAAGTAAGCAAACTGGGATTTTATTGCATTCAACTTGTTAAAAAGTAAATCGTTCACATCAAAAGGAGAAGAAGCATATACAACAAGAGCATTTTCATCCTCCATAGGTGGAGGGCCTTGAACTTCTTCAGCATCCTTGCTCAGCTTTAGGATGTTGTCTAGGTCAACAGCAACTTCAGACTCCTGTTTAGTAGGAAGAGCAGTCTTCTCGATTTCAGCCACCTGTGCCTTGGCTTTCATCATGATACTTGCTATCTCAGCAACCACAGAATCCGGGCTTGCCTTGGTCATCAGCTCTGTAGTGGATCCTTCCCTAGATTTTTCAAATGCTTCACCTAAGGCAGCAGCCAGTGCCTCCAAAATTGCTTTCACAGATTCATCACAGACTTTTTCTTTAACTTTCACTATGGCCACTTCTACTACTTCTACTATTATTTCAGATGGTTTCTCATGGGGGATTGCCTCCTCCACTATCAATGGCACCACTGGCTCCTCCTGACTCTTTTCAAAGTCCACAACATCAAAAAATATCTCAAAGCCTGGGAGTTCGATGCTCCTGACCTTCACGGGTTCAATTTGCCCCTTGTATAGTTATTCGCCAGCCTTAATGAATGGCTTCATCATAGGCTTGCCATTCTTTCCTCTTTTCGGGTCTTTCTTCTCAGATGCATCTACTGTGTAGCCTAAGCCAAACTGCCTCGGCTTTCTAGAATCAATGTTAAATTCGGGCATCCCTGTAGGTTGGCTCCGAGTCCATACCCGGAACAAAGTCATGCCTATGAAGGTATTGAGACAACCATTCTAGCATATAATTCTCATAGATAACCATCGGAGCCTCTGTAGTTTCCTCCTCACTAACCATGGCGACTTGGAATCCGCCGAATGGTATGGTCTCCTCACTAACAATAGCAATCAAGGACTGAGAATCTGCCTCGACTATCACAACCTCATTGCCTACTGAAAACTTGATCTTTTAGTGCAAGGTTGAAGGGACACCCCCCAATAGGTGGAACCATGCCCTCCCCAACAGCAAGGAGAAGGTGATTGGAATGTCAATCACAGTAAAGGTGACCGTTGACTTGACCGGTCCTACTTCCACTTTGGCTTCAAAGGTCCCAATTATAGTTCTCTTGGAATCATCATATGCCCTAATCACAATGGAGGACTTTTTCAAGCTGTCTTCACTCAGGCCCAAGAACAACAGCATCTTTAATGGACATATGTTCAGGGCAGATCCATCGTCTACCATCACACATGGCATAACTCGGTCCAAGAGGTTAACGTTGACATACAACCCTTTGTTATGAGCTCTCCCCTTGTGTGGTAAATTTTTTTTGGCAAAAACAATCTCAGGGGGCCCTATATGAATCATGTCCAGTAAGCAACACATGGTCTCCGGAGATGCAAGTGGAGGAACCTCTATTTCAGATAGCTTTTTAACCAGTGCTGCTCTGTGTTCCTTGGAAGTCAGTAACAAATGCCACAGACTAGCCTGTGCTAGAGTCTTTTTCAATTGGGAGATAACCAGGTCTTCCTTTTCTACTTCTTTGGGCATTAACATGCTGCCTGACCCAGTCACTGGAATCGTGTCACTCTGTTGAACCACTGGCTGGTATACCCTACCGCTCCTTGTTACAATTTGTACTTCCGGAACCTTTGACTCTTCCATGACTAGCGGCTTGACTATTTCAATACAGCCATATTCTTTGTATTCATCTTCTGAATCCATATCATCCAGACTTACAGGCTTCACTTCCTTCTGCTCTGTCAACTTCTCACAATCAGACTTTGCCCTATCTCCACTAGCCACCACAGACTGTACGGTGGCATTTGCCTATAGGACTTATGCAAAAATGAAGTTGTCCAGTAGGCCCAACTGCACCATATTAACCTGCCTTTTAAATGCTGGCAAAGGGTTAGTCTTAGTACTGGGCTTGGCAGGCTCCTACATCGATCAACTTTTGTATGGCATCCTTCAGCCTGTGACAGTTGTTGGTTCTATGTCCCACCATGACATGGTAGGTATAGAAATTGTCTTTATCTTCCTCTACTGGTTTCTCAAAAGGCCTGAGGGAGCTTAATAGACTGCCATTCCTACACTTAGCAAAGATCTTAGCCAAGGAGAAAGCCCAAAGAAATATACCCTGGCCTTCTGAATTTCTGCCTTGGTTTCCCCGCTACTGAGACACAACGGTAACCCCTGCTCGCTTGGTCTCTGAAAACTGTCCACTTTTACTTGCAGAACTAGACCCAGACCCACTGCTTAACCTAGTTGCAGTAGTTGACCGATACCCTAAACTATACAGGGAGCCTCTACTGCCCCTTTGGTTCACTGCCTTTTCTTCTTCATCTCTCTTAATTTTCATTGCCATGCAATATACTTCACTGAGCTCACTGAAAGTGGAATTTCATGTTGTTTTGAAAGATGTCCCTACTACCATCAATCAACTTTTGAATCAGGTCATCCTCATCGGGGCGGTTCCTTAGTAGAATCATCTTATTCATCCATCTCTGATAGTATGCATCAAAGGATTCATTGGGCTTCTACTTAACCCTCTCTAGATAGTATAGCTTCACCTAGATTTTAGTATTGAAGATGTAGTATTTAATGAAAGCCACTGATAAGGCTTCCCAGTCAGATTGCATATCTTCCACCAGAGAGTTATACCAATTCAAGGCTCCTCCTTTCTAGTGTAGTCGGGAAGAAGGTAACCAGCTGCTGTTTAGTGGTGCCCGCTGTCAGCATTATCTGGGCATACAGATTCACATGAGCTTCTGGGGAGCCAATCCCCTTATAAGAAGGGATCTTTAGCACTTGAAACCCAATAGGGAAGGTCTCAATGCCCTTGTTAATCATTGCATCTACATTCACCCCTCTCTTAGAGCCCAGATTGATGTTGGCCCCTTTCTTCAGTTCAACCACTACTTTGTCAAGTTCAGAGTACTTGGCCTTCGTTTTCTTTTCCATGGCTGCTTCCATCTCTTACAGCTTCTCCACACTGGCTGAGACATAAGCCCATACTGAGAAGATTCATTTACCTTTTATATTCTAGGCCTACTAGTTCCGATATCCCCGGTTTCCCTTACAAAAGTTTGTATCTCTTCTTTCAGCATGTCACAAAAATCCTGGGATCTCAAGAAATCCTTTAAGGCATCCGCAAGACTTGGTGCTTGATTAGCCATTTCCACTTCCTCCCCGGAATCAGAATCACTATCGGTTTCTACTACTCTCTGTTCCCGAACAGCCCTCAAAGCCTGAGACCTTGTCCTTGGTTGATCCAGCTTACCCTGTGAACTATCTTTATGGAGCTTTAGCCTTTTCTAGTCTCACATGTGTATGGTCCTACGTCATAAGTGGAGAGTTAGGGATGGTAGATAAATGACATGGTGTCATGGAGAATGATGCTTGACTGATGCTTCATGAATAGAAATGAAAATAAGGATGATCTTTGCATGCTTGAATTTCCTTTGTTGGGATATCCCAAGAGTGCCCAATGTTATACAAAATAATGCAAAAATGTCTCATGGGAGCCGCCGCACGGACAGAGGTTCGACGCCTTTAGGGCACCTAATGACTTGTAGTGAGATGGCCGCGTGTGTACCGGCATACGGGCGAGGTTTTGATGCTTTGTAGGTTGATGTCATGAAGTGAAATGGTCGCGTGGGGACCATCCCACGGACAGAGTTCTGATGCTTTTGAAGCAATGTGATATGAGATGGCATTACAAAAAAGTCACGTGTAACCGGGGACACGGACAGAGGTTCGGTATTCGTGGAACACCTTGCATGATTTTTGTTAATGCTATGGAATGCCCCTATATAGCACCTCGAATGATTTCACAGTGTCATGAAATGGCCCGATGCAAACCATAATGCATAAATGGGATTTCAGCATCACAGGGATGCCTATGATGGATGCATATGATGCCATGTGATGACATCGTGTGGACTGCCACACAGAAATAAATCTAGGAACATTGTGGTCTTTATTGAATGATATGATATTTGTGAAATGGCTGAGTGCAATCCAGTACACGGCAGAATACGGGTAGTTTTGGGATACCCAATATGTTATGGGATGAAGTGATCGTGAAGGGTACACTTGGAATCATCCCTTTATTAGGTGAGATGAAATGATATGGATGTGTATGTCACACGAAAAATGCAAGTGGCTGCACGAAAATGTGGTTAAAATGCATGACACATGGAATGATGTCATGTATGCTTCATGGAAATGTCGCACGCGAGATGTGGACGGTATACAAACAAAATGTTGTGGCTGCACAAAAATGTGATTAGTGTCACGCATATGTCAATGTTTGAAAATTGCTACATAAAGATAGGATTAGAATGGCACGCGAAAGCTATGTGTGTTTGATGCTTCGTGAAAAGTCAAATAAAAAACACCATAGAGCAAACATTAGCACATGCAACAATGTGTGCTCCCTTCCGACCTTATTTCTCCTTTCGATTGGTCTTGCATTCTTCCCAGGTGTTGGGTCTCTTTGGCATCAACGGAGGATACCAAAGGCACACGCTCAATGTTCAATTTAAATTTATGTCATGGCAATCCTAGGGGAAGTTACTAAGCCATTACATGTGGGTCAAAGTCAAAACCAAGGGTCGTACAGGTTCCCATAGCGAAGATACACTTCCCCACCGTAGAAAACGATGTAAGGTCATGTGGTGTTATGAGTGGTTTACCCCATCGGGTGTCACCAATCCTGGCAGAAGAGGTAGTGCACCTTCTTGGGTAAACTGGGGTTGATCAGCGTGTTGGAGGGATTGAGATTGAGAAGAAGAAAATGTCATGATATGCAAGGTGCAAATAAATACAGTAATATGAACTAGGTAAAGTGACTACAAGCAAGGTTTTATTTCGGTAGTTGCCTAAGTTCCTTAAGTTTTTGTGAAAACTTTTTAAGAAACCATTTTCCCCAGCAGAGTCACCACTGTGAGCGGACGACCTTTTAAAGAAATCATGCACGCGGCAAAACAAACTGGGGAAAATATTTTCGTTATGTTTTGGTTTTAGAAAAAATGGGTTTTGTTTATCTTGAGTTAGGAAAATCATGGATTTGATTTGGAAATTCCTTTGTAGAAAACATTTTCTCGTTTTAACTTAAAGACCTCGAAACTTAAATCCCGATATTAGTGACAGAGTCGCCACTCGGATCAGCTCATTCGGGAATTCCGATACAGCTCCCTACCGAGGACAGACTACTGTACCTAAGCCAGAGATTTAGGGTCGGGCAAGTAACTTACTTAACCTCTAGCTTGCATTCACTTTACAGTTTATATTACCATATTTAATTCACTTTATTATTCTTTATTTTAATCAGCCGATGCTAAAGCAAAATGCAAAAAATAAATTGCAGAAAAATAAAGCATACATCCAAAATATACAAGAAAATAGTAGAGGCCGATTATACAACCCAATCAAATAAAAAATAAAAACCCTCATCCTCACATTACAATTGCTTAAGTACACGAGGATCTAAAAATTACAACCGCCTAAAAATACAGAAAATAATCTATTAATTACATCAAAAAATAAAAATAAAATAAAAGCTGCAAAACAAATTGGTTAGCACAATTTATATTGCACACACAGATAGGACCCAAATAGGACAAAATTGGGGATTTAGGAAACGGGGGCATGCATTTAGGGGGGTAACCAGGTCAACCCGACCGGTCGAACCGGTTAGACATGGAAAACGATTTTGAAATGCCCTATAATTTTTGTGCTGATAAATCATTTTTTGGAAAGCAATTGGCTCGGTTACATGCAAAGTTCCATTTTTTTTTTGTGGGTTTGTTATCCCGGACTTCAGGGTTCCATTCGTGCGGGTTCCTCAATACACAATCCATCCGGAGTCCAAAGTGCAATAAACACGCTAAAAACATTTGTGGAAATACCATTTTGCTCGTTTTCAATATTTTTCGGGGATTTTATAGGGTTCGAGGGTCCACTAATGCTAGACTACAGATCTAATTCGGATAAAATAACCTCGAAACTCAGAAAATAAAACCCTAGGAAAACTAAAAACCGTAATATCCATACGTATAGAAATCCAAAAACCAAAATTTTATAACATACGGATGGATTTGGGTCAAAATCGATCACAACAGAAAGCATAAAATGGAAAACGAACTGTTTTTCACCGATCGGGACGATTCAAAAATCTGTCCTTATAGAACAGAGCCGGGCGGCTCTGGACACTAGAGCTGCTTGGCTCTATTCGGGCAATCCGATTTTCGAAAGTTGCAAAAACGAAGAAAACACACAGAAAAGATAATGCAAACAGGTTTAAGGCCGTTCAGAGTTTACCTTGATATTGTTTTGATGCTTTGAATGTCAAGAAATGGATTGAAAGCTTGGAATTTATCCCGGAAGCTCAACCGGCCGAAACCGTAACAATCCAAAACAATCTGAAATCAATCCAGAACAATCCCCAATCGATGAGCAAAGGTTTATTTAACTTGTTATTAGAGTTTAAGGATTGATTTTCAGTCTTTGCCTTGTGTTTTAAGGGTCCCTTTGCTTGCTCCTGTGTCTTGGTTTCTATCTCCCTTTTTTTTTTCCTCTGCTTCTCTTTTTCTCTCTATGTTTCTTGGAAATTTGGTTTCTCCTTGCTCAAGATTACCAACCCTCTTTTGATTTGATTTTTGCTTTTCTTTTTATACTCTTCTCTCCTCATCATTTCAAACATTAAATGGCCACCTAACTTTCTGATTTTTGCCCCATTTCTCCTCTGTCGAGCCAAGTTGCTCTGCTTTACAGAGCAACTTGGTTCACCCACTAGAGCCGTACGGCTCTAGACTAGAGCCGCCTAGCTCTAGCTTAAAAGCTAGAGCCGGGGCAAAATTTCAAAAATCGGACACGCGTCCTAAACCCTAGATGTGACAACCCTAACTTTTGCAAGCATGCAATGGCGGAAACATTACATAAAGTTTAGGTCATCATTTTCAAAACTTCCTTTTTATCTTTAAAATAACATAATCATAAATGAGTACTCGAAAATTTCCATTTCAAAAACAGTAATTTAACATAAATAGGTATTTCAAAAGGTAATATAACGGAGTAAAAAAAAAAAATAAAAAATAAATAAATAAATAAATCTTTGAACATCCATAACAACGAATAGATGATAAAATAACATGACGGAAACTCTCCACACAATCCCCGAGAACAGACATCAGGCATCTCCTATTCTGCACCGGCAAAATCTGAAAATATCAACAGCGCCACTTAGTGATGAGTAACTAATAAATCCCAAACATCAATTCAAAGTTCACATAGGAAGATGACAGATCATAAATTTCATATTACATTACTTAAGTATACTTCATCATGATTAATAGAAAGCAAATTTATCAATTTATACAAGCATGCATAATTCTCATAGTAACAATCATGTATCAGGGATCTTACCCTTATTTGTTAGCTGCATCACATACAACATATAAAGTTCAAGTTCAGCATATCACATAATTATCTATTTCAAATAATAGTACAAAACATTCCAAGTGGATAATCAATATCATCAAAATTCAGATTTCCAAGATAAGTCATGTACATACAAATACATACCAACATCCCAAATCAAAGTACTTCATCACAAACTTGACATCAACTCAATTATACCTTAACCTTTATTAATTTTGTGGTATACGCGTATAAATCATTTGTATTGACCTATACACCTATGTCCTTAGAGAGTTCGGCTCAGACGCTTCGGGGAACCACAACGGGACTTACCCCCTTATCAATAAGAAAAGAGTACCACGAAGGGATTTACCTCAGAGTGCCAACGAAGGGACTTACCTCACAGAGTGCCAACGAAGGGACTTACCTCAAAAATAAAATAAATTAGAGTACCACGAAGGGATTTACCTCTCTGAGTGCCAACGAAGGGACTTACCTCGAAACAAAGGGCGCTGTCCTAGTGTCAACCAATCAAACATGGAAAACACTTAGCCAAACTAACCAAGACACCAGAATATATGCCACTACAAACAACAATTTAATTATCATAATTATATCAATATTCAAAAGGTGCCTTTAACATAGGACTTATCCCAACCAATTCAATAACCATAAGGTGCCATTAAAATAGGACTTACCCCAAAACATAATCTGATACATCAATAAACACATGGTGCCATAAAAAAAATAGGACTTACCCCAAACTCGATTTCATAATTCCAACATGTATTAAATTTACCAAACCATATATGTAATTATTAGATTTCATGTCAAGAGTTCTAGCATAAATTCCTAGAATCAAATTATGCTTTGCACACATTAAAAAAATCAGTTCAAGGCCTAAGGTGAAAATTTCAGAATTCATAGTTCATGCCTCAACTTGCATATAATATTCCAGTAGGTTAGACTCAGAATTCAGCATGGCAATACAAAGGTAAATTTAGCCTTACATCTTAGGAACACACGCCAACTTAAATCATGCAATTCGGATTCCTATAGCAAAAGATATTAAGGAAACACTAAAAACATGCAATCTGTAAATTCACTTCAGATCACTGCACATAGTCTGACTTCAACAGACAAAACAGATGTGTTACTCACTGATTTAGCAAAAATAATATAAAGCAACATTGAACATCAGAATTTCAGGAATACATAGAATTTTGTTTCATGGAAAACGGAGCTACAGAGAGAAAATAAAGCCATAATCAACACAAACTGTACAAACTGAAATTCAGCAGTTCCAGGAAATCGGCACAGTGCACATAAGGCAGTTTCAACAGGGAATACGAGCACTTTACTCACAGAATTTGCCAAAATAGTATAAAACAACCTTGTACATTTATGTCTCAGGAAAACACAGAAAGTTGAATCATGCCAATCGGAGTTATATAACGAAAATAAAGCTAAAATTATCACAACCTGTACAATCTGAAATTCAGCAGTTCAAGAAAAATCGGCACAATGCACATAAGGCAGTTTCAATAGGGAATATGAGCACTTTACTCACGGAATTTTCCAAAATAATGTAAAACAACCTTGTACACCTATATCTCAGGAAAACACAGAAAGTTGAATTATGCCAATCGGAGTTATATAACGGAAGTTATGCCATAATTACCATAAACAGTCAATTCTGAAAATACAGCAGCTTACCAATTTCGACTCAATCACATGTATTTTCATATTTCTACCAATCTTTTAACCTAAAAGCAATTTCTTACACCAATATCATATACATTCATGTCTCAACAATAATTTCAGTAATAATACAACCTAGGATCAAATTCATCTACCATACATCCTATATAAATTTCGAACCGACATTTAGGGTTTAGTTGTTACCCTGTTTGCAGTGAAACCAACTGAGGCAATTAACTCGGAATGGAGAAGAATGAAGCAGAGTCTGAATGAATGAAAGTGAGGGAGAGAAAGTTAAGAATTTCGGCTGCACTGGAGCTCCACACAATGGAATGGCCGAAATTTTAACCCTAATAGAGATGAAGAGATTGCCTTGGAGTGAAACTTGGAAAGTGGAAGAGATTAAGGAGAGATTTTCTCCTTAGGTTAAGGATTCCTAATTTTTTTGAATTGGTCAACTGAAAAATGGGATATTTATCATGGATTTTCGGAATTCCAACCTTCCCAACACAAAAATAAAAAGGCACAAAAAAAAAAAAATAAATTTAAGCCAGGTAAGGTTCGAACTCTAGACCACTAGCTATTAGTCAGGACTATCTACTGTTGGAAATGTCCTAGTCCCGAGGCATTGGTCTTTGTGTTTGTATGATACATTTGGTACATTAATGTAAACTTTATGTATTATACAATTTGTGTCAAGGAGATAAAGGCATTAATCTATTTATTATATGTCTTGTGCTATATTTTAAATAGAGTATCCAATGGACATATCCATATCCATGTTGTCAAGTGTGAGGCACTTGGCAGTAAGACTGTGGATAGTGAAAACGATATGACCATAAAGTCATCCGTAGTCTGTTCCAATCATGGGAATGAATGGAACCAAAGACTATCATTAGCCTGGTTGTATGGCGGTGTCTTACCGGTCATAGAACATGGAATGTCAACTAGGTTAATGGGTACATGCAAAAGGGCATGGTACTGGATTGATCCACTTAACGGGAATCTGCATGGTATAGTATCACAAATGATTCTCGTGTAGTACTTGTATAAGTCCTTCGACCGGACCATATGATGGTGCTGCATGCGAGGTGGCACACTTTGGTGTACGCCCAACGGGCCTGTAAAAGGGTGCCAAGTACGGGTACGTTCGGGTGTGTCAGTAAGCATGGCAGCACTATGGATATGCAGAAGGGAATGTCACTCAGTGATTCACTGAGACGATATCATCGGCCTCTTGAAGAATGTTACTGATAAGTGTGCGGCCGCACCCAAACAAGATTGGATCTTGTTTGTGAGCATCAGTTCATTCGGTATCAAGTAAAGGTCCAGACACAAAGAGGGTGATACTTCCATGCCTCTGTGTTGGACACCGATATCAGCGACATGGGATTTACAAGTTCAAACTACTGGGTTACGTTTTCAGTTGGACTGCTTACTCCGTCTTAATTGGGGGCTACAGTGGCTTGCTAGAGCCCGCCTGTAGTCTGTGGGCCTTGGCCCACTGCCAACATAAAGACGGGCCCATCGGATCGTACACATTGAACGTCTGGACTTTAACTAGTCGGATTAAGTGTGTACTTGGAGTATACACATTTGAAGAGAGAGAGATATATTAATTATATTATATGAATCAATTGGATTGATCAAAGTTATATAATTAATATTTATTTTGGCCTTCTCATAATTAATTCAATGAATTAATTTATGGGATTATTTCCTAGGTGGAAATATTATGACATGTATAGGTTTACATGTTTGTCATTTTATGTGTGTCTAATTTAATCCATTGATTAAATTAATAGGTCAAATGAATTTTAATTTAAATGTATGTAATATGTTACATGGTATCATATATATAAACATACATGTTAAATTAAAGTTGCATTTGCATTTAATTAAATCAAAGGAATTTAAATTGGGCTTAAGGCTTAAAATGAAAAATTCCCACATTAAGTGGGAAGTGTTGGCCGAAATATTGGGCAAGGAAAGGAAAGGATTATGAGTCATCTTAAGACAAAAGAAGATGGTGGAAAGGATGAGTCATGGATGACTTTAGGTGGCAAAGTTGGACTTTGCTTCATGAGATATTTTTTGGTCATTATTATGGTATGATGATGAGAAAAATATCCACCCCTTTCTCTTTCCTCTCTTGGCCGAATTGTGGAGTCTTGGTGAGTCATATCCTTGACTTTTTGGTATTATGGATGAAGATGAAGAAAAGGTGATGGTGAGTGATGGTGGTGAGTCACCATGGTGAGTCATTAGTTTGACTCATTGGTAGCAAAGTTGGACTTTGCTCTTCCATCTCATCTCCTTTTCTTTTATGAGAGATAATCACCATGAACTTGACACTACTTTTGGCCGTCCATCATGGGTGTGCTTTAAAAAGAGAAATTGGTTTTCTTTTGCCCACTTGAAGGAGGATTTTTCTTTTGGAAAGAAATTGGATGCACACTTGAGAGAAACTTGGTTCTATCTTTGGCTAGATAGATTTTTCTTTTGGAAAGAAATTTGGACAGCCATATTTCCTCTTGTGGGCAGCCCTCTCTCCCTCTCTTCTTGTCATCCGAGTCGCTAGCACGGGTTTCGGTCCGAGAGCCGTTCGTGTACGCATCGGTGGAGGAAATCTACACTTGATTTCTGCAGTCTGCATCCGTCTCTTAGAGAGACTTTGTGGTGAGTTTTTGAAACCCTCCTTTTATGCTTTTAGTTTTTGATTTCCACATCTTAAGCTCCTGGGCCGGATTCGAGGAAATCGACGCGTATTTCCGCTTTTATCGGTCGGTTTCCCGTGACGAATCCCAACAGTGGTATCAGAGCGGGCTTTTGATCCGTGGAAATCTTTAACTTGGCGGATCCCGTATTTTAAAATTGGCGATTTTTGGTGGACGGGATTTATTTTTGGTTTGGGGTTTTTGTGATTTTGCCCCTTGAATTTTGCAAATGGAAAAGTTTTGCATATTGGTTTATGCTTTGTTTATTTTTCTATTTGTGTTTTGTTTATGGAAATTTTATTTTGCATATAGGTTTTATGCTAGATTTAATTTCCTATGCATGATTTTATTTCTTGGTGATTTAATTTCATGTTGCTTGTTTTGTTTCGGAAAAATCACGGACCGTTTCGGGTCGAAACGGGGGCAGCAGCCGCTGCCTGCGGCGCTAGGCGCCACAGGCAGCAGCTGCTGCTGGCTGCTGCTGGGCAGCAGCTGCTGCACGCCAGCAGCAGGGCTGCTGCGCGCCAGCAGCTGCTGCACGCCAGCAGCAGGCTGCTGCTGGGCAGCAGCCGCTGCGCGGCAGCGGGGCTGCTGCTGGGCAGCAGCGCCGCGGCTGCTCCGCGCAGCGGGCCGGGCCCGTTTTTGGATTTGGCGGGATTTTTTGGGCCGGGCCGGATTTAAAATTTTAAAAATATGCGTGTTTAAATTTTGGTAATTTTTATACGCGTGGGATTTTAAAATTTTAATTGTTTTAAAATTGTGCGTGTTTAATTTTGGAAATTTTATGCGCATGTTTTATGAATGGATTTATTTTTCGTTCATGCGATATTTATTTTGGAAATAAATACGGTTAATTGAAATTGGTTCGGGTTTTCTTGGCACGATTACCCGGACGGCTAATTTTGGAATTCATGGTTTCCCAATTGGATTGGGAGCAATTTTGCCTGGGTTGGAGGCCTAAAGCCCGCACGGGTTTAGAACCATGATCGGCCAAAATTTGGCGATTTCAAAATAATGGCTATGGACATATTTGAAACGGGATTAATTCATGCATTTAACATGTTTATAAATTGTATGTATTGGATACGTGTATGTATGATTAAATGCATGAATGGATGTTTTGGGCCTTATTTATTCGGGTTGTAATATTCTTTTGGTAAATACGGCCTACGCGCCGTTTTTCTTTTATGTAATTTTATTTTATGTGTTTATTATGGAATTATGTAAAGAAGAAGAAGCCGATTGGATTGGCGTGCTAGAAGGATGAGGATGCAGCCCACCTGATGTCGTTCTAGTATAGGTTTACTAGAATTATATTAGGATGTAAATTTTGGCCCATAGCATTTCATTTTTTAATTATGCTTTATTTATTTACATGTGAGAATGTATGTACAAACCCAATTTCACCCGCCTATGCATCTAAGCCGTTATTAATTGAATCTAATAACCAAAAGGTAATTACTAAGTCTCTTAAAAGTGCTTCCCTCATTCATAACCTACTCGAAGTGGGGATAGGCCAGCTGTAGACCAACCCTCGTTGGATGCACTGGAGTATCGTCATTTTGTATTGGGTTGGAGTATTGGTTACTCTAACACTTGGATGGAGGTTTTGACTTAGCGTGGGTAGTAGGATGTTCCTGGCCCTAAGCACAGATGGGTAAGTGCCAACAGACCCATCAAACCGAGAGTCCCTAGGTTGGGATTGGACGGCGTTCCTACCTAAAAATTGGGGTATAGTTGTTCCAGGCCCTCGTCTGGCTATATCTTGATATAATATGGATCTCGGCCCATGAGCCCAACAACTCGAGTTAATTAATAACACGATTCATTATTAATTATAATATGGGAAGAACATGTTAAGTCCTTTATTTACACTCGTAATTTTTCTGTGTAGAAACCAATGGCTACGAATGATACTTTATCACTGCGATCTTTCTTGGAATGGGACAAGCTTTCTGGCCCTAACTTTTGGGACTGGTCTATGAACTTAAGGAAAGTTCTAAGACAAGAGTCTAAAGAGTATGTGCTCAAAAAGCCTGTACCGGCTGTGCCAACGGGAAGTAATCCACCGGCTGCCCAGCTGGAGGAATACTTGGCACATGTAAAAGATAACCGGGATGTGACATGCCTGATGTTGGCTAGTATGGTTCCTGAATTGCAAAAGCAGTTCCTAGATCATCAGGCCTTTGCTATAATGACAACTCTTAACGAGATGTTTTATGAGCAAGCTTATCAGGAAAGGTACCTGATACACAAGGCATTCCGCAGCTGTAAGATGGGAGCCGGGACATCTGTGAGTACACACGTGCTCAAGATGAAGGGTTATCTGGATAATTTAGCCCGTCTCGGAACTCCTATCTCACGGGGGCTGGCGGTTAGTACAATCCTGGATTCTTTACCGGATTCTTATGATCAATTCATCCTAAACTTTTACAAGCAAGGGATGGACCGTACTGTTAGTGAGCTGCATTGGATGCTTGAACTCGCTGAACTGTCGATCAAGAAGAATCCGCCGGTACTTGAGGTTAACAAGGGGAAACCTCCTTTTGCTAAAGGCAAGGGCAAGGCAAAGGCCAAGGCCAAGGCTAAGGAAGCCAAGGCTAAAAAGGCTAAAGCCCAGCCCAAGGCCCGTTCCAAGGATGTCTGCTTCGGTTGCAAGCAGGCTGGACATTGGAAAAGATCGTGTCCCAAGCTTTTGGGAGAGAAAAGGAAGATGCAGGGCGTGTCTTCATCAGGTATATATGTCATAGACATTAACCTCTGTTTCAACATCTTATGTATTGGATACTAGATGTGGTTCTCACATTTGTTGAATGTGCAGGGACTTAAGAACAGGAGATCACTGGGATCGGGACAAGTGGACTTGCAGGTCAGAAGTGGAGCAAGGGTTGCTGCCATAAAGATCAGCGAGACCAGCTTATGATGCCTAGTAGATTAGTTTTGTTACTGCTGAAACAATGTTATTTTGTACCTGTTATGTACAGGAATATTATTTCTGTTTCGGTTTTGGATATTTCTGGATGTACATTTACTATTAATAATAGTAAAAAGGGTTTATCTAGAAAAGAATTATTTTATGGAGTAGCTCTATTAAATAATGTCTTTTATATCCTGGATCTAAATGAAACTAATCATGTCTATAATATACATACTTAAAGGGTTAAGCCTAACGAACTTAATCCGGTTTACCTTTGGCATTGTCATTTAGGCCACATAAACAAGAAGCGCATAGCTAGGCTTCACATTGCTTGAATCCTAGGATCATTTGACATGGAGTCACTTGATATATGCGAGTCTGGTTTATAAGGTAAAATGACTAAAAGGCTAAAAGGGTTGCTAGCTTATTGAACCTAATGCATTGAGATGTATATGGACCGACAAGCATAGCAACCAAGGGTGAACATCTATACTTCGTATCCTTCACAGACGATTTCATCAGAAATGGCCATGCCTATTTAATGAAATATAAGTCTGAGACCCTTAATAGGTTCAAGGGAGTAAGAAACGAAGTACAGAACTAGGTAGAAATATCAAAGCCTTTCGGTTGGACCGAGGTGGTGAGCATATAAGCCTATAGTATGACTCATTTTGAGAGAGCATGGAATAGTTCCACAGCTCACTCCTCCAGGAACACCACAATGGAATGGGGTGTCCGAACGGAGGAATAGGACCCTGTTGGACATGGTCCGCTCAAACGATGAGTCATGCCTTTCTCCCAATAAGTTTTTTTTTTAATGGATACGCTCTTGAGACAATGGCTCTCATTTTCTATTATACTCCGACTAAGGCTTTGGAAAAGACCCCATTTGGAATATGGACGGGCAGGGTGCCTAATGTGTCTTTCTTACGGATTTGGGGTTGTTATGCACAAGTCAAGAAATTGACTGTGAGCAAAACTAGAACCCAAAACTGACCAATGCCTATTTGTGAGCTACCCTAGGGAAACCAAAGGGTATTACTTCTACGACCCCGCTGAGAACAAGGTGTTCATGGCGCAAAAGGGGGTCCTTCTTGAAAAGGGGTTTCTTTCCAAGAAAGACAGTGGGAGCGATATTGAACTCAGGGAAGTTCAAAGCTCAGAAACTCCTGAAAAGGATAACTCGGAGACCAGGGTGAAGCTTCCAAAAGGGGAAGCACCAGCCCAGGTCACACAAGGACCTAAAAGGTCTGGTAGGGATCATCAGGAACATAGAAAACATCGGTTTTTGTTTCTAATGATTACGCTCTTTTTGTCTTGGACGAAGAGGAGCTCAAAACCTACTAGTAGGCTATAGCTAGCCCACTGTCTGCCATGGTGGTGGATTTGCAATCTATGTACGATTATCAGGTTTGGAACCAGGTGCTAAGGTAATAGGTTGCAAGTGGTGCTATAAGCTATAGGCCGACAATACCTTTAAGGGTGTGTATAAGAGGTTTAGTGGGAGCATAGTAACTTTCCTGGTATGAAATATGGATGGCATCCTTCTGATTGGAAGCCACATACCAACACTACAAGGGAATTGTAATGGTTGTGTAAGTGCTTCGCAATGAAGGACTTAGGCGAAGCTGAGACGATCCTAGGGATCAGTATCTACAGGGTTAGATCCAATCGGCTTCTGGGCCTAAGTCAGGCCAAGTACATAGACTTCGTTCTGAAAAGATTCAGCATGGACCAGGCTAAGAAAGGTTTCTTGCCAATGGGTCATAAGCTGAAACTTAGCAAGAAGTGTTGGAAATGCCCTAGTCCCGAGGCATTGGTCTTTGTGTTTGTATGATACATTTGGTACATTAATGTAAACTTTATGTATTATACAATTTGTGTCAAGGAGATAAAGGCATTAATCTATTTATTATATGTCTTGTGCTATATTTTAAATAGAGTATCCAATGGACATATCCATATCCATGTTGTCAAGTGTGAGGCACTTGGCAGTAAGACTGTGGATAGTGAAAACGATATGACCATAAAGTCATCCGTAGTCTGTTCCAATCATGGGAATGAATGGAACCAAAGACTATCATTAGCCTGGTTGTATGGCGGTGTCTTACCGGTCATAGAACATGGAATGTCAACTAGGTTAATGGGTACATGCAAAAGGGCATGGTACTGGATTGATCCACTTAACGGGAATCTGCATGGTATAGTATCACAAATGATTCTCGTGTAGTACTTGTATAAGTCCTTCGACCGGACCATATGATGGTGCTGCATGCGAGGTGGCACACTTTGGTGTACGCCCAACGAGCCTGTAAAAGGGTGCCAAGTACTGGTACGTTCGGGTGTGTCAGTAAGCATGGCAGCACTATGGATATGCAGAAGGGAATGTCACTCAGTGATTCACTGAGACGATATCATCGGCCTCTTGAAGAATGTTACTGATAAGTGTGCGGCCGCACCCAAACAAGATTGGATCTTGTTTGTGAGCATCAGTTCATTCGGTATCAAGTAAAGGTCCAGACACAAGGAGGGTGATACTTCCATGCCTCTGTGTTGGACACCGATATCAGCGACATGGGATTTACAAGTTCAAACTACTGGGTTACGTTTTCAGTTGGACTGCTTACTCCGTCTTAATTGGGGGCTGCAGTGGCTTGCTAGAGCCCGCCTGCAGTCTGTGGGTCTTGGCCCACTGCCAACATAAAGACGGGCCCATTGGATCGTACACATTGAACGTCTGGACTTTAACTAGTCGGATTAAGTGTGTACTTGGAGTATACACGTTTGAAGAGAGAAAGATATATTAATTATATTATATGCATCAATTGGATTGATCAAAGTGATATAATTAATATTTATTTCGGCCTTCTCATCATTAATTCAATGAATTAATTTATGGGATTATTTCCTAGGTGGAAATATTATGACATGTATAGGTTTACATGTTTGTCATTTTATGTGTGTGTCTAATTTAATCCATTGATTAAATTAATAGGTCAAATGAATTTTAATTTAAATGTATGTAATATGTTACATGGTATCATATATAAACATACATGGTAAATTAAAGTTGCATTTGAATTTAAATAAATCAAAGGAATTAAATTGGGCTTAAACTTGAAATGAATATTCCCACTTGGCTTGGAATGGTTTGGCCGAAATTCATGGGTGGAATGGGCAAGAATGGTGAGTCATTTTGTTGGACAAAATGATGATGACACATTCCTTGGGGCCAATAGGAAAAGAGTGAGTCATTCTTTGATTTTGAGGTAGCAAAGTTGGACTTTGCTTCCTTAAATGAAATAGAATGATGACAAATTTTGTGTTGGCCGAAATTATGTCTTATATGGATGAGTATGGTGACTTATTCATGAGACAAAAGAGATGGTGAGTCATGGTTTTGTATTAAGGAAAAGATGATGAGTCATGTGTTTTCATTTAATGAAAAGATGAGTCATTCTTTTCATTTAATATGATGGTGAGTCATATGAGATGAGTCATTGCTTTTGACTTTGAAATTCAAGACTATCTCATAAGAGACTCACCATTTTTTGGCCGTCCATCACTTGTGGTTTTTAAGAGAAATTGGTTTTCTTTTAAAGAAAGAAGATTGCCCACTTTTGATGAATTAATTCTTTTGGTAAGAATTAGGTGCACACTTAAGATTATTGATGCTATCTTTTGGAAAGATAGATTTTTCTTTTGGAAAGAAAATAGGGACAGCCATAAATCTCAAAGTGAGCAGCCCTCTCTCCCTCTCTTCTTGTCATCCGAGTCGCTAGCACGGGTTTCGGTCCGAGAGCCGTTCGTGTACGCATCGGTGGAGGAAATCTGCACTTGATTTCTGCAGTCTGCATCCGTCTCTTAGAGAGACTTTGTGGTGAGTTTTTGAAACCCTCTTTTTATGCTTTAAGTTTTTGATTTCCACATCTTAAGCTCCTGGGCCGGATTTGAGGAAATCGACGCGTATTTCCGCTTTTATCGGTCGGTTTCCCGTGACAAATCCCAACAAGAAGTACTGTCCTAAGACAAGGCAGGATAGGGAGAACATGAATTGGTCCTATATGCGCTTCAGCCATGGGATCAATCATGTACTCCATGCTATGTACAAGACCTAATGTCGCCCATGTGGGTCAGGAAGAGCAGTCAGCTACTAGGTACACTGATGCAAGCTTCCAGACCAGCCAGGATGAATATAAGTCGCAGTATAGGTATATATTCATGCTAAATGGTGGTGCTATTGTTGGAGAGGCTCCAAGTAATAGACCATCGCGGTTTCTATCACAGGAACTGAGTACATTGCAACGTGTGAAGCAGCAAGGGAAGCTGTGTGGATGAAGAAGTTTATCACAAAACTGGGGATAGTATCTACTATCCGGGAACCAGTTGATATCTTCTGTGACAACGCGGGGCTGTTGCACAAGCTATGTGCCCCGGTCACACATATACACGAAGCACGAACTCAGGGAGGTTCACCTATTGCGAGAAATCGCTGAGGGGGTGACATCTCATTGCAAAGAGTGGACACCAAAGACAATGTCGCAGATCTTTTGACCAACATGCTTGGCTAAGCCTATGCACGAAGGTTGTACTAGATCTATAGGGATTAGACCCATGCCTGGTAGGTACTAGTGCAAGTGGGAGATTGTTGGAAATGCCCTAGTCCCGAGGCATTGGTCTTTGTGTTTGTATGATACATTTGGTACATTAATGTAAACTTTATGTATTATACAATTTGTGTCAAGGAGATAAAGGCATTAATCTATTTATTATATGTCTTGTGCTATATTTTAAATAGAGTATCCAATGGACATATCCATATCCATGTTGTCAAGTGTGAGGCACTTGGCAGTAAGACTGTGGATAGTGAAAACGATATGACCATAAAGTCATCCGTAGTCTGTTCCAATCATGGGAATGAATGGAACCAAAGACTATCATTAGCCTGGTTGTATGGCGGTGTCTTACCGGTCATAGAACATGGAATGTCAACTAGGTTAATGGGTACATGCAAAAGGGCATGGTACTGGATTGATCCACTTAACGGGAATCTGCATGGTATAGTATCACAAATGATTCTCGTGTAGTACTTGTATAAGTCCTTCGACCGGACCATATGATGGTGCTGCATGCGAGGTGGCACACTTTGGTGTACGCCCCACGGGCCTGTAAAAGGGTGCCAAGTACGGGTACGTTCGGGTGTGTCAGTAAGCATGGCAGCACTATGGATATGCAGAAGGGAATGTCACTCAGTGATTCACTGAGACGATATCATCGGCCTCTTGAAGAATGTTACTGATAAGTGTGCGGCCGCACCCAAACAAGATTGGATCTTGTTTGTGAGCATCAGTTCATTCGGTATCAAGTAAAGGTCCAGACACAAAGAGGGTGATACTTCCATGCCTCTGTGTTGGACACCGATATCAGCGACATGGGATTTACAAGTTCAAACTACTGGGTTACGTTTTCAGTTGGACTGCTTACTCCGTCTTAATTGGGGGCTACAGTGGCTTGCTAGAGCCCGCCTGTAGTCTGTGGGCCTTGGCCCACTGCCAACATAAAGACGGGCCCATCGGATCGTACACATTGAACGTCTGGACTTTAACTAGTCGGATTAAGTGTATACTTGGAGTATACACATTTGAAGAGAGAGAGATATATTAATTATATTATATGAATCAATTGGATTGATCAAAGTTATATAATTAATATTTATTTTGGCCTTCTCATAATTAATTCAATGAATTAATTTATGGGATTATTTCCTAGGTGGAAATATTATGACATGTATAGGTTTACATGTTTGTCATTTTATGTGTGTCTAATTTAATCCATTGATTAAATTAATAGGTCAAATGAATTTTAATTTAAATGTATGTAATATGTTACATGGTATCATATATATAAACATACATGTTAAATTAAAGTTGCATTTGCATTTAATTAAATCAAAGGAATTTAAATTGGGCTTAAGGCTTAAAATGAAAAATTCCCACATTAAGTGGGAAGTGTTGGCCGAAATATTGGGCAAGGAAAGGAAAGGATTATGAGTCATCTTAAGACAAAAGAAGATGGTGGAAAGGATGAGTCATGGATGACTTTAGGTGGCAAAGTTGGACTTTGCTTCATGAGATATTTTTTGGTCATTATTATGGTATGATGATGAGAAAAATATCCACCCCTTTCTCTTTCCTCTCTTGGCCGAATTGTGGAGTCTTGGTGAGTCATATCCTTGACTTTTTGGTATTATGGATGAAGATGAAGAAAAGGTGATGGTGAGTGATGGTGGTGAGTCACCATGGTGAGTCATTAGTTTGACTCATTGGTAGCAAAGTTGGACTTTGCTCTTCCATCTCATCTCTTTTTCTTTTATGAGAGATAATCACCATGAACTTGACACTACTTTTGGCCGTCCATCATGGGTGTGCTTTAAAAAGAGAAATTGGTTTTCTTTTGCCCACTTGAAGGAGGATTTTTCTTTTGGAAAGAAATTGGATGCACACTTGAGAGAAACTTGGTTCTATCTTTGGCTAGATAGATTTTTCTTTTGGAAAGAAATTTGGACAGCCATATTTCCTCTTGTGGGCAGCCCTCTCTCCCTCTCTTCTTGTCATCCGAGTCGCTAGCACGGGTTTCGGTCCGAGAGCCGTTCGTGTACGCATCGGTGGAGGAAATCTACACTTGATTTCTGCAGTCTGCATCCGTCTCTTAGAGAGACTTTGTGGTGAGTTTTTGAAACCCTCCTTTTATGCTTTTAGTTTTTGATTTCCACATCTTAAGCTTCTGGGCCGGATTCGAGGAAATCGACGCGTATTTCCGCTTTTATCGGTCGGTTTCCCGTGACGAATCCCAACATCTACCGCTAGGCCAAAGCCTACGAATTGTTATAAGCATACAAAACATCGGTTAAATGCAAAAATGCTCACTCATATGCACACATCACAACATAACTAAGTCAACTTATATCTGGGGCGTTACAATCCTCCCCACTAACAAAAAGTTTCACCCTCGAAACTCAAGGACAAAAGAGTAAGCTAGGTTCTAACCTTGATTAGTTGCAAACAATTCCGGATATTTGGATCTCATGGTCTCTTCTAGCTCCCAAGTAGCCTCTTCAAACTTCTGGCTACGCCAAAGCACCTTTACCAAAGGCATCTCTTTTCTCCTGAGTTTGCGAACCTGACGGTCGAGGATCTGAACAGGCTTCTCCTCATATGTCAAATTGGGTTCCACCTCCACCGAATCCACAGCAATAACGTGAGAAGGGTCGCTCACATATCTTCGTAGCTGTGAAACATGGAATACATTATGAACTTTTGCCAGTTCCGGTGGTAGAGCCAACCGATATGCAACTTCCCCAATCCTTTCAAGCACTTCATATGGACCAATATACTTGGGACTGAGCTTGCCTCTCTTGCCGAACCTCATCACTCCCTTCATAGGAGATACTTTCAGCAATACCTTGCTACCGACTTCGAAGGTAAGAGGTCTTCTCTTGAGATCTGCATAAGACTTCTGACGATCCTGGGCAGCCTTCATATTCGCCTGAATCACCTTCACCTTCTCAACTGTATCCCGAATCAATTCCGGACCCAACACCAATGTGTCACTAATGTCGTCCCAACATGTCGGACTACGACATTTCCTCCCATAGAGGGCTTCATACGGGGCCATACGGATACTAGCGTGATAGCTATTGTTATAGGAGAACTCTACCAAACTCAGACATTTCACCCAAGATTTCTGGAAGTCAAGAGCACATGACCGCAACATATCCTCTAAGGTTTGGATTGTCCTCTCCGTCTGTCCATCTGTAGCAGCATGAAAAGCTGTACTCAACTTCAACCTAGTGCCCAAAGCTTCTTGCAATGATGTCCAAAAATGTGACAAGAACCGTGGGTCACGATCTGACACAATCTCCCTAGGCACACCATGTAGCCTTATAATTTCACTCGCATATGCCTCAGCTAACTGCTCCATAGACCAGGTCTTCTTCATAGGAATAAACCGAGCCACCTTGGTCAAACGGTCTATAACAACCCACACTGTGTCTAAACCATTAGCAACCTTTGGTAAACCCGACACAAAGTCCATAGAAACCGAGTCAAACTTCCATGCTGGAATAGCCAAGGGCTGCAATAATCCCCCAGGCCTCTGATGCTCAATTTTCACCTTTTGACAAGTCAAGCACCGGGCCACAAACTCAGCTACCTCTTTCTTCATTCTAGGCCACCAAAACTGCATCTTCAAATCTTTGTACAATTTCGCACCTCCCGGATGCACAGAGTAGGGAGTGCAATGAGCTTCACTTAAGATCTGCTCTTTCAACATTGAATCATTAGGCACACACCATCGGCCTTTAAATTTCATACTCCCATCTGCAAGAATCTCGAAATCTATAGCATTACCCTGCTCCTTCGCTGCACGAATCTTCTGAAGTACAGGATCACTCAACTGCTTCTCTTTCAATTCTACAAACAATACTGGTTCCACACTGATTGCATTTAAACTCGCCCGAACCACTCCTCTCGGGACCACTTCAATTTCCAACTTGCTAAACTCCTTGCAAAGATCAATAGGAAGTCTTTTCATGAAGTTCACCGAATGGATGCTCTTTCTGCTCAATGCATCTGCGACTCTGTTTGCCTTTCCTTCTTTATACTCCAAGGTTAAGTCATAATCCTTGATAAGCTCTAACCAACGTCTCTGTCGCATGTTTAGTTCTTTCTGGGTGAAAATATATTTGAGGCTCTTATGATCGGTGTATATCTTGCACGGCACACCATACAAGTAATGGCGCCAAATTTTAAGAGCAAACACCACCGCAGCTAACTCCAAATCGTGAGTCGGGTAGTTCCTTTCATGAACCCTCAATTGCCTTGAAGCATAGGCAATCACTTTTCCCAACTGCATAAGTACACACCCAAGTCCGTACTTGGAAGCATCACTGAACACTTCATACTCTACTCCGTCAGTCGGCAATGCAAGAACTGGGGCTGAAGTAAGTCTCTCTTTTAATATCTGGAACGCTTCTTCACATTCTGCAGTCCATTGAAACCTACAGTCCTTCTTCATCAACTGAGTCAAAGGTCGTGCAATAATTGAAAAGTTGTGCACAAACCTTCTGTAGTATCCAGCAAGACCAAGAAAACTTCTTACTTCGGTCACATTAGTAGGACTGGACCATTCAAGAACGGCTTTAATCTTCGCCGGGTCCACCTTCACACCTTCTTTGGTAATCACATGGCCTAGAAAAGCCACCTCTCCAAGCCAAAACTCACACTTAGAGAACTTGGCGTACCACTTCTGCTCTCTTAATACTTTAACACCATTTTGAGATGCTTAGCATGCTCCTCTTCATTCTTCGAATATACTAAGATATCATCAATGAATACCACAACACACATATCAAGGAGCTCGTGGAAGGTTCGGTTCATCTGATCCATAAACACTGCTGGTGCGTTAGTGAGACCGAAGGGCATTACTTCGAATTCATAGTGCCCATACCTTGTCCGGAAGGCAGTCTTCTGAATGTCGTCTTCTTTTACCGGAATCTGATGATAGCCGGATCTCAGATCAATCTTAGAGAACACACCTGCACCCTTCAATTGATCAAACAAATCTTCAATTCTTGGCAGGGGATATTTATTCTTGATGGTCACCTTATTCAACTCATGGTAGTCAATACATAATCGCATGCTTCCATCCTTCTTCTTGACAAAGAGTACCGGAGCACCCCAAGGTGACACGCTGGGTCTAATAAAACCCTTATCAACAAGTTCTTGCAACTGGGTCTTCAATTCTCGCATCTCCGAGGGAGCCATCCGATAAGGAGCTTTAGAGATTGGAGCTGACCCCGGAATTAGGTCGATGGCAAATTCTACATCCCTTCCTGGTGGAATCCCTGGCAGTTCATCAGGAAACACATCCGCATATTCTCGAACAATAGGAATATCCTCGATCTTCAGTTCTTCTGAGGTATCCTTTATTCTACACAGAAATACTTCTTCGCCTTTCATCGCCATCTTTTTCAATTTCATAGCCGAAACTACCTTCACTCCTGGTTTCATCTTAACATTTGAATAAGAAACCCTCTTCCCTTTACCGTCCTTCAGCACAATTTTCTCATCCCTACAATAGAACACCGCTTGATGCTGCTTCAGCCAGTCCATACCGAAGATAACATCAAATTCGGTCAATGGAAATTCCCTCAAATTCGCCTTCAATTCAACTCCCTCGATAACTACGGGAACTTCGGGGAAAACACGACAGCAAGCAACACTCTCCCCATTAGGGAGGGAAACCACAGAATTAATTGGAACAGATACAGATAAATTCAACTTCTGAGCAAAAGTAGTAGAAATACAGGATATAGACGCACCAGTGTCAAATAATACATAAGCAGGAAAAGATTTGACAAGGATGGTACCTGCAACGATGTCATTCCCTGCCTCGTCAACTTCGGACTCCATCATGTTATAGACTCTGCTGCGAACAGGGCCTCCTGAGCTAGAATCGGGCTTCTTACTTCCTGACTTCTTCGGGCAAGATTGAGAGTAGTGACCCTCTTCCTTACAAGTGTAGCATCGGACAGGCGTCCCATCACAGTTCTTCCCATAGTGCCACTCTTTCTTACACTTGAAGCACTTCTTCTCCCTAGTCTGAGCGGTACTAGCAGCTTCCTTTGCCGGAACATACTTGGGTTTCTTGGAAGTCGGATGAACATACGAGGTAGGCTGAGACCTCTTTAAGAACATGGTCCGCCTCACCGCTTCATCCTCCTGAACGGATGCATAAACTCCTAAAGCCACTTCATAGGCTCTCTGGAAAGTTATTGCTCCAGAACATAGGACATGTGTCCTCACTTTGGGACTCATCCGCTTGATATAGAACTGCACCTTCTCCTCTTCAGTGGGGATGACTGAACCTGCAAATCTGGACAGTTCAGTAAATTTGTTGGTGTACTGCTGAACAGACATGCTTCCTTGAGTCAAGCATAGGAATTCCTCTCGTTTCTGCCACCTCAACTCACTTGGGTAGAAACGATTCTTCAACCTTTCAGTGAATTGTCCCCATCCAAACTCAGCCAATTCCAGGCACTCGGCCTTAACCATGCCCCACCAGTTATCAGCCTCGCCTTTCAAGTAGTAGGCTCCAATCACGACTTTCTCGGCGTTCGGACAGCCGGTCACATCAAAGAGTTTCTCTATCTCCCGGATCCATCCCTCAAGCACCACCGGGTCGGAAGATCCTTCATAAGTTGGGGGTCGGTGACGAGCAATGCGATCGAAGACAGTTTGGTTATTTGGATTTCTTTGAGCCATAGCGAGCACGGCATCTTCCAACAGCCGCATACGTCGCTGAGGAGAGTCATCGCGAACGGAATCTCTACGTGGAGGCATTCTAAAATTTTTGTTCTAGTTAGGTCTAAGCATATAATACATACAGCTAATAATAGAAAACAAGTAATCCAAAGCAATTAAACCCGTTCTACCTACCCATGCACCTCACACTATGTTCAAATCTCTATCCTAGGATTCTGAGTTTTGGTTCCAAGTGACTTATGCTACCAAAGCCTTGGAACCAACGCGGGCTCTGATACCAACTGTGACAACCCTAACTTTTGCAAGCATGCAATGGCGGAAACATTACATAAAGTTTAGGTCATCATTTTCAAAACTTCCTTTTTATCTTTAAAATAACATAATCATAAATGAGTACTCGAAAATTTCCATTTCAAAAACAGTAATTTAACATAAATAGGTATTTCAAAAGGTAATATAACGGAGTAAAAAAAAAAAAAAAATAAATAAATAAATCTTTGAACATCCATAACAACGAATAGATGATAAAATAACATGACGGAAACTCTCCACACAATCCCCGAGAACAGACATCAGGCATCTCCTATTCTGCACCGGCAAAATCTGAAAATATCAACAGCGCCACTTAGTGACGAGTAACTAATAAATCCCAAACATCAATTCAAAGTTCACATAGGAAGATGACAGATCATAAATTTCATATTACATTACTTAAGTATACTTCATCATGATTAATAGAAAGCAAATTTATCAATTTATATAAGCATGCATAATTCTCATAGTAACAATCATGTATCAGGGATCTTACCCTTATTTGTTAGCTGCATCACATACAACATATAAAGTTCAAGTTCAGCATATCACATAATTATCTATTTCAAATAATAGTACAAAACATTCCAAGTGGATAATCAATATCATCAAAATTCAGATTTCCAAGATAAGTCATGTACATACAAATACATACCAACATCCCAAATCAAAGTACTTCATCACAAACTTGACATCAACTCAATTATACCTTAACCTTTATTAATTTTGTGGTATACGCGTATAAATCATTTGTATTGACCTATACACCTATGTCCTTAGAGAGTTCGGCTCAGACGCTTCGGGGAACCACAACGGGACTTACCCCCTTATCAATAAGAAAAGAGTACCACGAAGGGATTTACCTCAGAGTGCCAACGAAGGGACTTACCTCACAGAGTGCCAACGAAGGGACTTACCTCAAAAATAAAATAAATTAGAGTACCACGAAGGGATTTACCTCTCTGAGTGCCAACGAAGGGACTTACCTCGAAACAAAGGGCGCTGTCCTAGTGTCAACCAATCAAACATGGAAAACACTTAGCCAAACTAACCAAGACACCAGAGTATATGCCACTACAAACACCAATTTAATTATCATAATTATATCAATATTCAAAAGGTGCCTTTAACATAGGACTTATCCCAACCAATTCAATAACCATAAGGTGCCATTAAAATAGGACTTACCCCAAAACATAATCTGATACATCAATAAACACATGGTGCCATAAAAAAAATAGGACTTACCCCAAACTCGATTTCATAATTCCAACATGTATTAAATTTACCAAACCATATATGTAATTATTAGATTTCATGTCAAGAGTTCTAGCATAAATTCCTAGAATCAAATTATGCTTTGCACACATTAAAAAAATCAGTTCAAGGCCTAAGGAGAAAATTTCAGAATTCATAGTTCATGCCTCAACTTGCATATAATATTCCAGTAGGTTAGACTCAGAATTCAGCATGGCAATACAAAGGTAAATTTAGCCTTACATCTTAGGAACACACGCCAACTTAAATCATGCAATTCGGATTCCTATAGCAAAAGATATTAAGGAAACACTAAAAACATGCAATCTGTAAATTCACTTCAGATCACTGCACATAGTCTGACTTCAACAGACAAAACAGATGTGTTACTCACTGATTTAGCAAAAATAATATAAAGCAACATTGAACATCAGAATTTCAGGAATACATAGAATTTTGTTTCATGGCAAACGGAGCTACAGAGAGAAAATAAAGCCATAATCAACACAAACTGTACAAACTGAAATTCAGCAGTTCCAGGAAATCGGCACAGTGCACATAAGGCAGTTTCAACAGGGAATACGAGCACTTTACTCACAGAATTTGCCAAAATAGTATAAAACAACCTTGTACATTTATGTCTCAGGAAAACACAGAAAGTTGAATCATGCCAATCGGAGTTATATAACGAAAATAAAGCTAAAATTATCACAACCTGTACAATCTGAAATTCAGCAGTTCAAGAAAAATCGGCACAATGCACATAAGGCAGTTTCAATAGGGAATATGAGCACTTTACTCACGGAATTTTCCAAAATAATGTAAAACAACCTTGTACACCTATATCTCAGGAAAACACAGAAAGTTGAATTATGCCAATCGGAGTTATATAACGGAAGTTATGCCATAATTACCATAAACAGTCAATTCTGAAAATACAGCAGCTTACCAATTTCGACTCAATCACATGTATTTTCATATTTCTACCAATCTTTTAACCTAAAAGCAATTTCTTACACCAATATCATATACATTCATGTCTCAACAATAATTTCAGTAATAATACAACCTAGGATCAAATTCATCTACCATACATCCTATATAAATTTCG
Organism: Euphorbia tirucalli; assembly: GCA_039660915.1. NCBI lineage: Eukaryota > Viridiplantae > Streptophyta > Magnoliopsida > Malpighiales > Euphorbiaceae > Euphorbia > Euphorbia tirucalli. The sequence goes on along the minus strand of CM077637.1, from coordinate 39,859,843 downwards.
AACCGACATTTAGGGTTTAGTTGTTACCCTGTTTGCAGTGAAACCAACTGAGGCAATTAACTCGGAATGGAGAAGAATGAAGCAGAGTCTGAATGAATGAAAGTGAGGGAGAGAAAGTTAAGAATTTCGGCTGCACTGGAGCTCCACACAATGGAATGGCCGAAATTTTAACCCTAATAGAGATGAAGAGATTGCCTTGGAGTGAAACTTGGAAAGTGGAAGAGATTAAGGAGAGATTTTCTCCTTAGGTTAAGGATTCCTAATTTTTTTGAATTGGTCAACTGAAAAATGGGATATTTATCATGGATTTTCGGAATTCCAACCTTCCCAACACAAAAATAAAAAGGCACAAAAAAAAAAAATAAATTTAAGCCAGGTAAGGTTCGAACTCTAGACCACTAGCTATTAGTCAGGACTATCTACCGCTAGGCCAAAGCCTACGAATTGTTATAAGCATACAAAACATCGGTTAAATGCAAAAATGCTCACTCATATGCACACATCACAACATAACTAAGTCAACTTATATCTGGGGCGTTACACTAGAAACCACTCGGGAGACCTTTTCAGGGATTTTGAATGCCGGATAGCTTGGTTTTCAAGACTTTTGAGGAACTCCAGGATACATTCCGTCGTTTTCAAGTCTGGTTCAAGTCCGTCCATTCCACAGGTAACACAGGAACTCTCATCATAGAGGTCGGGAAAACTCGATGGTTGCAGAGTCTAAATTTGACCAACTTATTAAAAATCACTAGTCCTCTATCCATAATTTGGAGGTTCAGATTGGGCAATTGGCCAATGCCATTCCTTCTCGTGGACTGAGTGCTTTTCCAAGTAATACGGAAAGAAACCCTAAAGAGCAAGTGAATGCAGTGATATTAAGATCCGGTAAGAAGTATGAAAATGTAGATCCTACTAGTCTTGAAACTAACCCACTGCAGGACAAGACGTTCCAAGATGAAGAAATCATTCAAAATAGAGAAGAAGAAGCAGTTTCTGATCAATCAAATGTCAGCAAGGTTAAGAATGATAATTTTCAACCAAAACCGCCATTTCCGCATAGGCTAAAAAGGAATGATCAAGATAAGCAATTTCATGCCTTTATTAATAAATTGAAAAATCTCCATATTAATTTATCATTCATTGAAGCCATTAGTCAAATTCCTAATTATAGTAAATTCTTGAAAGAACTTGTTTCTAAAAAGAAGAATTGGGCTGATGTTTCAACTATTGCCTTAAATGAAGATTGTAGTACTATAGTGTCTAGTAAAATTCCTACAAAGCTTAAAGATCCGGGTAGTTTTACTATTCCGTGTAAATTGGGTGAAATAGAATTTCCTAGATGTTTATGTGATTTAGGAGCTAGTGTGAACTTAATGCCATTAAATATTTTTAAGAAATTGTGCTTAGAAGTAGATGTGAAACGTACTTCTATGATTTTGCAACTTGCTGAGCAATCTATTAAGAAACCTTTTCGTATTATTGAGGATGTTTTAGTCAAAGTTGATAAATTTATTTTTCCTCCGGATTTTGTGATCCTAGATTTTGCTTACGGTGAGCAATGTTCGTTAATTTTAGGTAGACCTTTTATGAATACCGGTCATGCCTTGATTGATGTTTCAGAAGGAAAAGTATTTTTGCGCATCGCTGATGATAAAAGTGAATTTCACATGGATAAAGCTACTAAATACCCTATGGATAATGAAGTTTGCATGGAAATTGATGTTATTGATGAGTGTGTTAAGGAAATCTTAGATATAATTGATGATGAGATTGATATGCAAGATAAGACTTTTGAACATGAAAATGAATTTGTTAAACCTGAATTATTAGTAAGAAATGAGGGTCCTTTACCTGCATCCATTGATGTTCCACCAAATGTTGAATTTAAAAAGTTACCAAGTCCTTTAAGATATGCATTTTTAATGAAAGATGATAAGTTGCCTATAATATTCTCTGATAAACTTAGTTTAAACCAAGAAAAGGAATTAACTAAGGTGATTAGATGAAGGATTTGGAGTATAGGTTGGCAAATCTCTGATTTAAAAGGAATAAGTCCTAATGTAGTAATGCATCGTATTTATTTAGAAGAGGGTATGTCACCTAAGGCGGATAGACAAAGAAGTTTAAACCCTAATATGAAAGAGGTAGTTAAGCAAGAAGTGATCAAATTGCTTGATGCTAGTATCATATATCTGATTCCGGATAGTGAATGGGTTAGTCCGATTCAATGTGTGCCTAAAAAGGGTGGTATGACTGTGTTAAGAATGAACAAGGAGAAATGGTACCCACAAGAACAACAACTGGTTAGAGAGTGTGTATTGACTATAGAAAGTTAAATTTGGCAACTAAGAAAGATCATTTTCCACTTCCTTTCATTGATCAAATGCTGGAAAGAATTACGGGACATGCTTTTTATTGTTCTTTAGATGGATTCTCAGGTTATTTCTAGATTTTTATACATCCGAATGATCAAGAGAAAACCACTTTTACTTGTCCATAGGGAACTTTTGCCTACAATAGAATGCCTTTTGGTTTATGCAATGCAACTGATACATTCCAAAGATGCATGACTTCTATTTTTGGTGATTTTATTAAGGATATTATGGAAGTATTCATGGATGATTTTTCAGTTTATGGCGATTCATTTGAGGAATGTTTAGTTCATTTGATAAAGTTTTGTCCAGATGTGAAGAGTTTAATTTAGTGCTTAATTGGGAGAAATGCCATTTTATGGTTGATGAAGCTATAGTTCTTGGCCATAAGATTAGTGAAAGAGGAATAGAAGTTGATAAAGCCAAAACTGACTTAATAGGAAATTCACCTCCACCAACTTCAGTTAAAAGGGTGAGGTCTTTCCTAGGACACGCTTGTTTTTATAGATGATTTATTAAGAACTTCTGGATAATTGCTAAACCATTGACCAATTTGTTAGTTAAAGATACACCTTTTGTATTTACACCTAAATGTACGAATGCCTTTAACATTCTTAAACAATCATTAGTTAGTGCACCTATAATCACAAGTTCGGATTGGAACTTGCCATTTGAGATTATGTGTGATGCTAGTGATGTTGCTGTAGGGTGTGTTTTAGGACAAAGGAAAGATAAGAAATTGCATGTTATTTACTATGCAAGTGTAAGCGCCGGAATTTTCTATACTTAAAAAAAAACGGTCGTCACGACTATCATTACAGTCGTGCGACTGTAATTTAAAAATTACAGTCGTACGACTGTAATGTCGGGTAATCTGCAGAGGCCCATACCTCTGCAGCAAAAATGAAGGAGAGAGAAAGGAAGCATTAATTGCTCCCTTGTTGCAGCAAGCAAGGAGAGGGGGAGAGATAAAAAGAGAAAAAAGAAGGAGAAGGGGGGGACTTTTTCTGGTGAAAAGAAATCTAGAGAGAGAAAGAGAAAAGAGAAAAGAAACCACAAAAAGAAAACTCATTTCTTCCCCTTTCATTTTCCTTAATTCTCGAAATCAAGATTAAAACTTGTTAGAAATCCCTAGGTTAATCAATTAAATTCACAACCAAATCAAGAATTCGGACTTAAATCATCAGAATCCCTTACAATTTGGATTTTGGACAAAAATCTCTCAACTTCCATTCTAAAGGAAAAAGTGCGAATTTGTTGGGATCGGAGTGACGCCAGGGGTCAAAACGACTTGGATTAGCTTCTAAAAAGGTAGACACTTCCTTTCCTTACACTTTTTTCTCGCTTTCTGGGTGTTTGAAGTGAGTTTCGTGCGTTTTTTGCTGCATTTTCATATTTTTGTTCTTGGAAATTAAGAACAGTCGTACGACTGTTCTTGGTTTTCATGAACAGTCGTACGACTGTCTATACAGTCGTACGACTGTTCTTAATTTCCAGTTAATTTTCCTCAAGTTTTTGGTTAAAAATGATTTTTGGCGAAATTCTGATCCTGGACTGATTACAGTCGCACGACTGTAAACTATAGTCGTACGACTGTAATCCTTGTTCCAGAATCAGAACTCCAGCCTCATCCCCAAAAAAATTCCCAAAATAATCCCAAAAAAAATTAGAAAACCCCAAAAATCATCAAAATGAATTTTGTTGTGTGCATTACGACCATAGATTCAATTTTTTGGTAAATTTGCATTTAGAACAATTCAACGACGGAGACCCAGTTCTCCTGAAAACAGGCCCATTTAACGCATAAAAATGCATGTAAATCTGTAAAATTGTTTTCAAAAATGATTTTCCCACAAAACCAAAAATACAGGGACGTTTCAAAATATTTTCCAGGTCTAACCGGGCCAGCTAGCCGAGCCAACCCGGTTATCCCCTAAATGCATGCCCCAAATTCTTGATTTCCCATTTCTGTTTATTTGAGTCCTAATTGTGGCGTGCCGTAGAAATTGTGCTAACCTTCTGTTTTGCAGGTTTTAATTTCTTTTATTTTTATTTTTATTTTTGATGTATTTTAATAGATTAAATCGTGTATTTAGGCGGTTGTAATTATTTTTAGATTTTCATGTATTCTAGGCGATTGTACAAGTGAGGCGAGAGTTTTTTATTTTTCCATTCGATTTGGTTGTAAGCCCATTAATATTTATTTCTTTTCCTTATTTTTGTATTAAATATTTTGTGTGCGCGCTGTATGCTTTTTATATTCAATAAAATGGACTTTAGATTTTGAAATACCATTTGAGAACATTGGCAATATTTATTTTAATTAGACACGAAATAAGGGACTTGTCCGGACCCGAATCTCTGGATAGTGTAGCGGCCGTTCGTCCGGTTCAGCTACATAAGAATTTCCTGGTTGAGCTGAGCCGGGTGGCGACTCCTACAATATTCATCGAGACTTAGGTCTCGGTTCTTTTACGTATTGATTCTATTTTATTCTCCAAAACTCGTTTTCTATTTATAAAAACCCCACGCGAGGGAGGGATTCGCCCTAGATCGTGGCGTCCCTTCAAAAAGGGAGTCCCGCGTCCCGTCGAAAACGCGTCGTCCGCTCACAGTGGCGACTCCGCTGGGGATTTCTTCAAAAAATTTTCTTGAAAACTTAAAAGAATTTTGACAAGCCCTGAAAAGTGTCTAATTAAAATAACGTGGATGATTCTCTTTTGGTATTTTATTTGCATTTTTAGTTAGCCATTTTTTGCATTAGATTAGGTATCCTTTTATAGCCCGGTGGATTGTTGAAGTGTCGCCTAAGTTCCTCCTGGTCTTAGGGGCACGAATACAAAACACCACTCATAGCCTCGTACGAACCCCTTCGCTAGGACCCTTGAGTGGGGAGAAGTGAGGAGTATATCTTGCTACGAGAGCCTTGATGTTATCCCGACTTTGACCGAACCCATATAGGCAGCTCTAGTTGGATTCCCTTAGGATACCAAAATAATTGTGTGAATAATAATAAAATCGCGCCTTCATCACCCCCGGTTGGTGATTGAAGTGAACCCCGCCTAGGACTCGGTTAGAAATTTTTGAGACCGACCACGTTGGAGGAATAAGGTTGGAAGAATTCGTTTTGCTTGCTATGTGTTCTTCACCATTTCGTGACACATCGCCGACGCATGCATAACATACCATAATCACCATTTTCCATACACATGACATACCATACACAAACATCTTTGTGTGATACTAACCCACATTTTTTTTGCAGCCATTTTGCATTTTATTTCGTGTGTAAAACATTAATTCATTCGCTTGTCATCCATACTAACGATTTCTTTTTCAGCCATAACATTAAACTTGTGTGATTAGCATCTTATTTTTGACATAGCGTACATAACATCATTATGCATGTCATGCATCCTAACCCATGTTTTTTTTTGCAGCCATTTGCATATTGTGTGACATGTTCATTCACTGCATTTCACTCAAACTAAATCAAGGGGCATTTCAAGGATGCCTATCATGACCATCCCATCCCATTTCATAACATATTGGGTACCTAAAATTACCCGTGTTTTGCCAATGTACCGGATTGCATTCGGCCATTCCACCAATATCATTTCATTTAATAAAAGCCACAATGGCCTTAGGCTCATTTTTGTGTAATAATTTACACGATGCATTTCATGACACCATACCCATATATCATAGATATCATATAACGCTGTGGTCCACATCCGACCACTTCATGACATTAATTCACCATTTAAGGTACTCCCCTAGTGCCCGATTAGTATACATATAGGCCCATAACATCACCAAATCATGAAAGGCGTTCCTCGAATGCCGAATCCTTGTCCGTGTTCCTGTTACACGTGACTTTCTTATAACATCATTCCATATTATGTGCTCAAAAGCATCAAAACCTTGTCCACAGGCCCGGCCCATGTGACCATTTCATACCATTTCATGGACCTATAAAGAGTCAAAACTCTGTCCGTGTGCCGGTATACACGCGACCATTTCACAAATTCATTAGGTGCCCCAAAGGCCCCGAAGTTCTGTCCGTGTGACGGCCCGCACGTGACGTTTTTGCATTAACATTGGGTGTTCTTGGGATTCCTCGAAAAAAAATAATAATAATAAAAGGAAACCATTTATATCATTATTCCATACATAATTCCATTCCATGCATCTCAAGCATGTTCAATGTCTTAATTTTCATGTCATATCACGTCATTCATTCACGACCCTAATATCTCCTACCTACTCCCAAGCAGAATACACTGGAGCGACCTTGGACAAGATCCCAAGCTTCAAGGGCAGCTAGGAGATAGAGGGTAGTCAAGAGTGACAGTGATTCTGAGCCTGGGGAAGGAGTGAATATGGCAGAACAAACACCGAGCATGGCTGATGTTTTGAGAGATTTCTTCAGGTCGCAAGATTTCGCGACATGTTAAAGGAAGAGATGAGGGCAGTAGTTAGAGAAGCTGGTGAGACCGGTGGTAGTGGAGCCGGGAAGGAAAAAGAAGCTGAGTCATCCCAACATGGTGGTGACGCTTCGGCTAGCCTTGAAAAGCTGCAGGAGATAGAGGCAGCTATGGAACAGAGGATGAAAGCCAAGTGTTCTGAATTAGACGAGGTCATGGCCCAGTTGAAGAAGGGGGTCGGGATCAGTGCTGAATCCAAGAAGGGGGTGAATGTTGATGCCATGATCAGTAGGGGCATCGAGACATTTCCTATCGGCTTCCAAGTGCCGAAAGTCCCCACTTACAAAGGAATGGGCTCCCCGGAGGCCCATGTGAATTTATATGCCCGAGTTATGCTAAGAGCTGGCGCTACAAAGCAACAATTGATCAATCTTTTCCCCACCACACTGGAGTGAGGTGCTTTGGGATGGTATAACTCACTGTCAGAGGAGGAGCAATTTGACTGGGAAGTATTGTCAGCAGCCTTCATCAAATACTACAGCTTCAACACCAAAATCCAGGTGAAGCTGTATGATTTGGAGAGGGTGAAGCAGAAATTCAATGAGCCCTTTGATGAATACTACCAGAGGTGGATGAACAAGATGATCCTCTTAAAGAACCGCCCTGATGAAGACGAGCTTATACAGAAGCTCATTGATGGCAGTAAAGATATTTTCAAGAACAACATGAAATTCCATCCCTTCAAGGAGCTTAGTGAGGTTTATAGCATGGCCATGAAGATAGAAAGGGATGAAGAGGAAAAGCCAGCTGGTCAGAAAGGGGGAAGAAGTACAGGGTATAGTTCAGGGTATAGATCAACCGCAGCAGCTGGGTCTGGTACTGGTTCTGGTTCAGGGTCTAGTGGCAAACAAGGGCAGTCATTAGAGGTGAAGCAAGTTGAAGTGGCTAATGTGAATCAGCAACAAGGCAACCAGAATAGGGGCCCCGGAGGACAAGGCATAATGCCCTGGACTCTTACTTTGGCAAAGATATTCGCCAAGTGTAGGAATGGTGGCCTATTACAGTCCTTGAGGCCATTTGAGATCCCATTTGAAGCTGACAAGGACAACTTCTGCACTTATCACGTAGTGACAGGCCACCGAACCAACAACTGCTACAAGTTAAGGGATGCTATCCAGAAGCTTATCGACGAGGGAAAGCTGCAAGAACCACCTAAACCTAGCACTAAAACTAACCCACTACCGGCATTTGAGAAGCGGGTTAACATGGTTCAGTCGGGATTGCCGGCTAACTTTATATTTGCCCAAGTTCTGCAAGCGAACCCTACGATTCAGGCAGTGGCGGTAGGGGAACCTGAAGTGAAACCCGAGTGTGAGAAGGAAGAAGGATGTAAGGAGATCAAGCCCATAAGTCTAGATGATCTCGACTCCGAAGATGAGTACGAAGAATTTGACAGAAGAGAGGCTGTTAAACTCCCAGCTGTTGAGAAGCTGAAAATTTCAGAAGTGCAGCACGTGACCCGAAGTGGAAGGGTATATCAGCCGGCAGATCAGACGAAAGATAAAGCATCGATGACTGGGTCGGGCAGCACTTCGGCAACGGAAGGAGTCGAGAAAGAAGACTTGGTCATTTCCCAATTGAAGAAGACCCCTGCACAAGCCAGTTTGTGGCATCTACTTATGACCTCCAAAGAGCATAGGGAGGCTTTAGTGAAAAAGCTATCAGAAATTGAAGTCTCCCCTATAGCTTCACCAGAGGCTATGTGCTGCTTGCTAGACAAAGTCCATGCTGGAGCTCCTAAAATTGTTTTCTCTGAGAAAGACCTACCAGCAGAAGGCATGAATGAAGAAGTGACAGTCATTCGGGCGGATGATGATTCTAAAAGAACAGTGATAGGGACCTTTGAAACAGAAGCGGAAGTTGGGCCCATCAAGTCCATGGTTATTTTCACAGTGATCGATATCCCGGTCACTTTCTCCTTATTGCTTGGAAGGCCCTGGTTCCATCCTTTAGGAGGTGTCCCTTCCACATTGCATCAGAAGATTAAATTCTCTATGAATGACAGAATTATGACTGTTGAGGCAGACGCCCAGTCGATGGTAGCTGCAGTGGATGAAGGAGTGGTTCCTTTTGGTGGATTCCAAATTGCTGTCATTAAGGAGGAGGAAACCACAGATGCCCCTATGGTCCTTTATGAGAACTACATACCGGAGTGGCTATCCCGATATCTGTACAAGCTGAACTTTGTCCCGGGAATAGGACTCGGGATTAATTTGCAAGGTGTGCTAGAATTCAAGATCGACTAGGGAAAGTCAAAGTAGTACGGCCTTGGTTATGTAGAAGGGTCATCCGAGCATAAGAACCTGAAAAAGGGTAAGAATGGCAGGGCCATGATGAAGCCATTTCTGAAGGCGGGAGAAAGCCTTTACAAGGGCCAAGCTGAACCGGTGCTGGTTGGAAATGTCGAGCACCCTGGCTTTGAGATTTTTGCAGATGTTCTAGATTTTAAGAAAAGCTAGGAAGAGCCAGTAGCCCCTGTAATGATGGAGGAAGCTATTGCTGAATCTGAAATTTTGAAAGGAGAATCATCTGAGGTGACAACAGAAACATAGAGGTGGCCAAGGAAGAAGATGAAAAGGAGACCTATGCCGAAGCTACAGAAGTGATCTCGGGAGCTTTGACTGCTGCATTAACCAAAGCTTTTGGGAAATCGAAGGAAGAATTTGGCGAAGAACTGATGGCCAAAGTGAACTTAGACTCTGTGGTTGCTGAAATCGCCAAGATTATGGAGGAGGCTAAGGCACAGGTGGCCGAGAAAGTTGCAGTCCCAGATGATGCTCCGGAAGGGAAGATGGAAACTGATGAAGAACAAGGCCCTCCGCCTGTGGAGGATGAAAATGATTTTGTTGTATCTATTTCTTCCATTTTCAATGTAACTGATGTACTTTATGATAAGTTCAATGCAATGAAATCCCAGTTTGCTTACTTGTGTGATGTTTATCCTGATAATTCTGTGCATGCATTTAAATCACCATCAAGCATATTTAGCATACATGACACTGCATTGAATGAAATCAATATAAGTACAGATGAAAACCCTAAAATGGTACTCATTTCACATGAGCTAAAATCCGAGGAAGAAAGAGAATTAATAAGAATACTCCAAAAACATGTTAAAGCTTTCGCCTGGTCGTATGAAGACATGCCGGGTGTAGATACAGAAATAGCAGTGCACAAAATCCCAACGGACCCCAAGTTCAGACTGGTAAAGCAGAAGTTGAGAAGACTAAGGCTGGAATGGGCTACACTGGTGAAGGAAGAAGTGGCCAAACAGATAGATGCCAGGTTTCTCAAAGTGGTGGAGTATACGGAATGGCTAGCCAACATTGTCCCCGTGCCTAAAAAGGATGGAAGGGTCAGAGTATGCATTGACTACAGGGACTTGAATAAAGCATGCCCAAAAGATAACTTTCCACTGCCACATATTGACGTCCTAGTTGATAACGCAGCAAAAGCGGCAATGTACTCCTTCATGGATGGCTTTTCAGGGTACAACCAGATCCTGATGGATGTCATTGACAAGGTGAAGACGTCATTCATCACCGAATGGGGTACTTTCTGCTATAAAGTGATGCCTTTTGGATTAAAGAACGCCGGTGCCACTTATCAGAGGGCTGTCACAACTCTGTTGCACGATATGATCCATAAAGAAGTCGAAGTGTATGTCGATGATATGCTTGTCAAATCAACGACCCGGGAGGAACACCCTGTTATCCTGGATAGATTTCTAACACGCATTGGAGAGTACAACTTGCAGCTTAATCCCAAGAAGTGCATATTCGGGGTCACATCAGGGAAGCTGTTAGGCCATGTAGTTAGCCAGAGGGGGATAGAAATGGACCCAGATAAAATCAAAGCCATCCAAGACATGCCAGCTCCAAAGACTGAAAAGGAGGTCAGATCATTCCTGGGTTCCTTGCAGTATGTCAGTCGCTTCATAGCCAAGCTAACTTCCACTTGTGAGCCAATTTTCAAGCTATTAAAGAAAGATCAGCCGGTTGTGTGGGATGACAAGTGTCAGCTGGCCTTCGAGAAGATCAAGGCCTACCTGGTAAAGCCACCAGTGTTGAGTCCTCCAATTCCAGGGAAGCCCCTGATTTTGTACTTGGCAGTTGAAGAATCCTCTATAGGGGCAATGCTAGCACAGGAACAAGATGGCAAGAAGGAGTATCCCATCTACTACCTCAGCAAAAAGCTGTTGGAGTATGAAACCAAGTACACACTGGTGGAAAAGACATGTGTGGCGATGATTTGGTTAACCAAGAAGCTGCGCCACTATTTCCAATCCTACAAGATACAAGCCGTGGCTAAGGTGGATCCAATGAAGTACCTCTATGAAGCACCAGCATTGGTTGGGAAGTTGTCCAGGTGGTTGTTACTTTTGTCTGAATTCGACATCGAGTACGTTACGAAGAAGACCATTAAAGGGCGAGCCGTGGCAGAGTTTCTGGCAAGCCAGCCCCTAGAATCAGATTACACAGAGAACCTGGAATTCCCTAACTAGCAGTTAGCCATGGTGGAAGTGAAAAGATGGGTCATGTGCTTCGATGGGGCAGTGAATAGAAAGGGCATTGGAATTGGAGTACTTATAGCAACGCCAGATGGTGAAGTCATTCCCTTATCCAAGAGGTTGAATTTTCCCATAACCAATAACGGGGCAGAGTATGAAGCATGCCTATTTGGGATGGAAGCTTTGCTAACACTAGGGGCAAATGATGTCCTGATTGTTGGAGACTCACTTCTAGTGGTTAGGCAAGCTCAGGGAGAGTGGGAGTTGAAAGAAGAAGCCTTACGACCTTACTTGGAGCTGCTAAAATTCAGAAAAGACTTATTCGGCCAGTGTGAATTCAGACATGTCCCCAGGGATGAGAATAAGATGGCTGATGCATTAGCTACTTTATCCTCCATGTGGGAAAATCCAGAAGAGACACAAGCTCAACCACTGGTCATAGCCACTTCCAGGCATCCTTGCTTCGAAGTGCACGAAGTAATGGAATTATCAGTCGAAGAAAAGCCATGGTTCTTTGACATTTACCGGTATGTTAAGGAGGGAAAGTACCTAGAAGAGGCCAGTGCTGCTGATAAGTTGACATTAAGAAAGCTGGCCAGTCAATTTAGAATCTTCGAGGACAAGTTATACAAAAGAACAGCACATGGAGTCCTTTTAAGGTGTCTAACAGAACAAGAAGCAGAGGATGTGATGCAGCAGGTACATGCAGGATCCTGTGGGCCACATATGAATGGACTTGCCATGGCTAGGAAGATAATGAGACAAGGGTATTTCTGGATGACAATGCAAGCAGATTGTATAAGAAAAGTGAAGAGATGTCATGAATGTCAGATCTATGCAGACATTAGTCATCTTCCTCCATTTGAACTTCAGAATCTAGCGTCTCCTTGGCCGTTTTCAGCATGGGGGATAGACATGATTGGTGAAATTCATCCAGTTGCATCTAATGGGCATAGATTCATAGTTGTGGCAGTTGATTATTTCTCCAAAAGGGTCGAAGCGGAATCCTTCACTAATGTTACAGCCAAGCACATGGTCAAGTTCATCCAGAAAAATATCTTCACTCGGTATGGGATTCCTCATCACATAGTAACAGACAATGGAGTACAGTTTCAAGGGGCAACGGCTGAGCTATTTGTAGAATATGGTATTGAACATCATAAGTCTTCCCCATACAGGCCTCAGGCTAATGGTGCAGTAGAAGCAGCTAACAAGGCAATAAAGAAGATATTATCAAAGATGGTAACCACTTACAGGGATTGGGCTGATAAACTGCCTTATGCTCTTTGGGGTTACAGAACCAGTGTCAGAACGCCGACAGGAGAAACTCCTTATGCCTTGGTATATGGAATGGAAGCAGTGTTGCCAGTAGAGATAGAACTCAAATCACTCAGAGTTGTCCTGGAAGCTCAATTGCCAGAGACTGAATGGGTTCAAGCTAGATATGAGCAGCTGGCTGCACTAGATGAAAGGCGACTAAAGGCACTGGATCACCTGCAGATGTATCAGCGCAGAATGGCTAGAGCCTATAATCAAAATGTGAAATGCTCCAAGCGGCAATTGAAAGCAGGAGATTTGGTTCTAAAACAACTAAGGCCTTCAAATGTTGATGTTAGGGGCAAGTTCAGACCTAACTAGGAAGGACCCTATGTGGTGAAGAAGGTGTTATCAAAAGGCACTGTCAGCATTATGGACATGGATGGAAATGAGTTCACCAACCCGATCAACCAAGACAGGCTAAAGCTTTATCATGTATAAAAAAAAAAGGGAGAGAGAGGTCTGCTAGGCTGAAAACTCGAAAAGAGCGGTCTAGGCAAAAGTTAAGACATGAGAGAAAATAATCAGCCGGAAAACCTGAAAAGGACGACTGGTGATGGATTCTGGCACAATGTGAAATGTGTATCATTTAGGAACCAACTTGTTTCAAATGTACTCATTTTGACTTCATCAATAAAGTGAAGTGTTTGTTTAAATATATTTGCATGGTTATGACAAATGCACAAACAAAGTTGTCTTGCATAAACACACATTCAAAGAAAGCACTTTGCATTCAACTGATCAATATCATCACATTATTTGGCAAATGAAAATGTATTAAATACGTGCAATTTAAAATCTTTTATCGTCCTCTAAAGTCCAATTCATCTTCCCAGACGAGCAATAAAGGGTCACAACACCATTTTAGTCAAATCTATATATATATATATATATATATATAAAAACACTCGTTGAGGTGAAAACCGAAAAAGGCACCTCAGGCAAAAATTAGAGTGGTCCGCTAAGCTGAAAACCCATATCGGGCAGTTTAGGCAAAAGTTAGGGCACATGAAAAGCTCGCTAAGGTGAAAACCGGAAACGCGCCTTAGGCAAAAGTTAGAGCGGCTCGCTGGGCTGAAAACCTGATTTGGGCTACCCAGGCAAAAATTAGAGCACTTAGAAAAAAAAAAAAAAAAAAGGAAAAAACTCAAAAACTCATAACTTCCCACGGAGGGAAAAAACAGAACATCCTCAGTATTCCCCGCAGAATTCGTCACATCACTCTCCAGCAGAGTTTCCCCCACTAATCCCCAGCAGAATCTACATAAAGAACACCATCAATTACTTCCCCGCAAAGTCGCCATGCTACTCCTCAATGTAGTCTACACAAAGAACACCACGATTGTTTCCCCAGTCAAGCTGTCACACTCTTCCCCAGCGGAATATCTACAAGGAATACTACGATCATTTCCCCAACAGTCACCTCGCTTCTTTGATAATCATCAAACAATGCCCCAAGAAAAGCAAAATCAATAAGGGGCACAACATATCTCCCCAGCGGAAGACAGAAACGTCCAATAACAGAAAATACATACATGTACATATACATCATCATGCATCCATACATTGCATATGTCAATTACTTATCCCCGGCTAGCCTTCATTCTTGATCGAAGGGGCAAAAATTTTTGTTTAAAAAATCTCTCGATCAAGGAATTAAGACTTGCCATTTTAAGTTCAGGAATTCATCCCCAGCTCAATATCCTCAGCAAGTCAGCAGATCCGCCTCGAGTAATGTAAACTCGGTATCGGCCCAGGTCCGCTCTATTATCTCAACTTTCTCCATCGAGTCCGCCTCGAGTAATGCAGCTCGGAATCGGCCCAGATCTGCTCCATCATCCAAGTTCCCTAGCAGATCCACCTCGAGTAATGAAAACTCGGTATCGGCCCAGATCAGCTTCATCTATTTCCCAGTAAAGTTCGCCTCGGGTAACCTAGACCCCGGTATCGGCCAATCTCTTCATCAACTCGCCTCGGGTAACCTAGACCCGGTATCGGCTAATTTCTTCATCAACTCGCCTCGGGTAACCTAGACCCGGCATCGGCTAATTTCTTCATCAATTTCACCTCAGGTAACCTAGACCCGGTATCGGCCAATCTCTTCATCAACTCGCCTCGGGTAACCTAGACCCGGTATCAGCTAATCTCTTCATCAATTTCGCCTCGGGTAACCTAGACCCGGTATCGGCTAATCTCTTCATCAATTTCGCCTCGGGTAACCTAGACCTGATATCGGCTAATCGCTTCACCAACTCGCCTCGGGTAACGTAGACCCGGTATCGGCTAATTTCTTTATCAACTCGCCTCGGGTAACCTAGACCCGGTATCAGCCAATTTTTTCATCAATTTCGCCTCGGGTAACCTAGACCCGGTATCGGCCTATGTCATCAGAAGATTCATTCCAGCGTTCGCGGCGCTTTAATTCACGCTCTCAAATTCATCATCACAGGTATTATGGACCTGGAGCTAGATGTCGAATTTGATCACGCGAAGGGCAGCTGTAAGCGCCGGAATTTTCTATACTTAAAAAAAAAAAAAAAAAAAAAACAGTCGCCACGACTATCATTACAGTCGTGCGACTGTAATTTAAAAATTATAGTCGTACGACTGTAATGTCAGGTAATCTGCAGAGGCCCATACCTCTGCAGCAAAAATGAAGGAGAGAGAAAGGGAGCATTAATTGCTCCCTTGTTGCAGCAAGCAAGGAGAGGGGGAGAGATAAAAAGAGAAAAAAGAAGGAGAAGGGGGGGACTTTTTCTGGTGAAAAGAAATCTAGAGAGAGAAAGAGAAAAGAGAAAAGAAACCACAAAAAGAAAACTCATTTCTTTCCCTTTCATTTTCCTTAATTCTCGAAATCAAGATTAAAACTTGTTAGAAATCCCTAGGTTAATCAATTAAATTCACAACCAAATCAAGAATTAGGACTTAAATCATCAGAATCCCTTGCAATTTGGATTTTAGACAAAAAGCTCTCAACTTCCATTCTAAAGGAAAAAGTGCGAATTTGTTGGGATCGGACCGACGCCAGGGGTCAAAACGACTTGGATTAGCTTCTAAAAAGGTAGACACTTCCTTTCCTTACACTTTTTTCTCGCTTTCTGGGTGTTTGAAGTGAGTTTCGTGCGTTTTTTGCTGCATTTTCGTATTTCTGTTCCTGGAAATTAAGAACAGTTGTACGACTGTTCTTGGTTTTCATGAACAGTCATATGAATGTCTATACAGTCGTACGACTGTTCTTAATTTCCAGTTAATTTTCCTCAAGTTTTTGGTTAAAAATGATTTTTGGCGAAATTTTGATCCTGGACTGATTGCAGTCGCACGACTGTAAACTACAGTCGTACGACTGTAATCCTTGTTCCAGAATCAGAACTCCAGCCTCATCCCCAAAAAAATTCCCAAAATAATCCCAAAAAAAATTAGAAAACCCCAAAAATCATCAAAATGAATTTTGTTGTGTGCGTCACGACCATAGATTCAATTTTCTGGTAAATTTGCATTTAGAACAATTCAACGATGGAGACCTAGTTCTCCTGAAAACAGGCCCATTTAACGCATAAAAATGCATGTAAATCTGTAAAATTGTTTTCAAAAATGATTTTCCCACAAAACCAAAAATACAGGGACGTTTCAAAATATTTTCCAGGTCTAACCGGGCCGGCTAGCCGAGCCAACCCGGTTATCCCCTAAATGCATGCCCCCAATTCTTGATTTCCCATTTCTGTCTATTTGAGTCCTAATTGTGGCGTGCCGTAGAAATTGTGCTAACCTTCTGTTTTGCAGGTTTTAATTTCTTTTATTTTTATTTTTATTTTTGATGTATTTTAATAGATTAAATCGTGTATTTAGGCGGTTGTAATTATTTTTATATTTTCGTGTATTCTAGGTGATTGTACAAGTGAGGCGATAGTTTTTTATTTTTCCATTCGATTTGGTTGTAAGCCCATTAATATTTATTTCTTTTACTTATTTTTGTATTAAATATTTTGTGTGCGCGCTGTATGCTTTTTATATTCAATAAAATGGACTTTAGATTTTGAAATACCATTTGAGAACATTGGCAATATTTATTTTAATTAGACACGAAATAAGGGACTTGTCCGGACCCGAATCTCTGGATAGTGTAGCGGCCGTTCGTCCGGTTCAGCTACATAAGAATTTCCCGGTTGAGCTAAGCCGGGTGGCGACTCCTACAATATTCATCAGGACTTAGGTCTCGGTTCTTTTACGTATTGATTCTATTTTATTCTCCAAAACTCGTTTTCTATTTATAAAAACCCCACGCGAGGGAGGGATTCGCCCGAGATCGTGGCGCCCCTTCCGAAAGGGAGTCCCGTGTCCCGTCGAAAACGCGTCGTCCGCTCACAGCAAGTCATTGTTGGTGTGCCCTAGTTCTTAGGGCATTGGATTCTTGTATTTTGTATTATACATTAAGACTCATTGTATAGATACATTATTAGTATCACATTAATAAAGGCAATTAATCTATTTCATTTATATCTTGTGCTATAATATGAGTAGAGTATCCATTGATTGATAATCATAAAACCTATCCCAGGTCTGTTCTAATCATGGGAACGAATAGAACCACAGACTTATATATTCGATGACTGTATGGCATTTCTTAACTAGCCATAGTACTTGTATAGTCAGTCATGAATATAGGTACATGTCGTTGGCATGGGACTGGATCGATCCGCATAAGAAAGCCACATGGTTGTTATGTCATAGGTCTTTCTTGAGTAGGTCTCTTTTGTCCTCAGACCAGATTTCATTATAATATCAATATGGAATCTAGTTCACTTTGACATACACCTAAAAGGTCTGTAAAAGAATGCTAAATACGGGTATGATTGGGTGGACCGGTGAACATGTTGATATTGATGATGAAGTGATGGAATTGCCACTCGGGTAACACCGAGATGATATCATTGGCCACTTGATGAGTGGGACTAATAAGTGTATGGCCATACCCAAGTAAGTTGGTGCTTATTTGATTAATCAGTCAACTCAAGATCAAGAAATATGATATGTTGGGAAATTAATCGCACAAAACAAAACGCAGCGGAAATAAAAGGATTAATCCCCACCAAGGACCCATGTACATTGCATTGAATTGGAAGGAGGGTTAAAGAATTACCTTAATTCTTTGTAGGTTTTGAATCAATTAGGAACCAAAGTAGCTTCCCTCTACGGTTGATCCACACGGAGCAATTCATTCACCGCGTGCTAGCGCCGGGATTGAAGAACGATTCTTCGAACGAGAGAAGGCCAAAGTTTCGAAAACCTTGGGAGATGGAGAAGGGGAGATTTCGGCTGGCCCCTTGGAGGCTGCAGAAAATCTGCATCTTATGTTAAAATGACTAGGGTTAGGGTTTTTAGGTTATAAAACTTCCTTTTATATATCCTTTAAACTTAATTATAATTATAACTTAATACCCTTATTAGTTATAATTATAAATTAACCCACACAATTTAATATTAATTCTCAATTAACATTAAATCAATTCCATTTTCCATCATACACATATGTATATTTGATATTATAATTAATTATATCTCTATATAACTGAATTATAATATGTAGCATACTTTATGCAATATTAATCATATTAATATTTATACACATATATAAATATATATATCATTATATATATATTCATTCTCTTTCTCATTCATAAATTATTATCCAATAATAATTTATACCCGAAAAGATGAACTTCATTTTGCTCTTTGTGTGTGACCCCATAGGTTCATATCAATTGGCAATAAGGAAATTACCATAATATCCTTATAAGTCATAAGCGGACTCTAGCAAGCCTTTATGACTACCCAATTAATATGATTGGAATGATCCAATACCTATTTATAGAATGTCATATTCCCTTTTGTCTCTTTGATATCATGATTAATCATAAGACATGGTATACTTGTCAATCTTATATAATTAATCATATGCTTTCTCGATCTCAAAGTAAACTGTTTAGACAAATCAATTGATACTCTATCAATTATTTGAGCACGGCCATGCATTTAACAGTCTTACTTATCGAGGGGCCCAGTGATATCGCTCTCTTGTTAGAGAGGGACAAAATCCCATATCTGTCACTCACATCCCAAGGCATGAGTCATATCGTACCCAATCACAGCCTTTATAACTACTCTGTTACGAGCAGCGTTTGACTGCGTCAAAGCACAACATGAGTTCATCTCGGAATCAATGGTGACCTCAGGTCAAAGGAATCAGCTAATGACACTACTATAATCAAGATCAGTTGTGACACATGACCATGAACTTGATCTCATAGTGGGTCTCCAGTAACATGTTCTCTAACATATTACCCGTGAGTATAATCTGTATCTGTATACACTATATTCATCTTATGAATATCCATTATCACTCACACTAGTCTTAGTTTGTTATTATTCCCATAATAACAATCGACTAGGGATATTTAGAATAACACGATTTATTCATGGATACTTATCATATATGCTAACATACAAACATAAATGATAATATTAATCTACACTAGATTAATCTTAGAAGTCAAATTACATAATCCAATATTGGCCTTAGGGCACAATCTCCAACATGATAAACATGCAAAAGATCCCTTATGCATCTGCTATTGGATCTATCATGTACTCCATGTTATGTATGAGGCCTGATGTCGTGTTTGCACTAAGTATGGCTAGCCGGTACCAGTCGGACCCCGGTGAGGAACACTAGAAGGCAGTCAAGGCAATCTTGAAGTACCTTACCCGGACTAAGGATGCTTTCTTAGTGTATAGAGGCCAAGAGGAGCTGGTAGTGTCAGGTTACACTGATGCCTGCTTTGAGACCGATGAGGATGAGAACCAATCACAGTCTGGTTATGTTTTTCTCTTGAATGGCGGTGCCATTAGTTGGAGGTCCTCAAAGCAGGCCACCATTGCTGACTTTACAATGGAAGCTGAGTACATAGCTACGTGCGAAGATCAAAGGAAGCCGTTTGGATCAAGAAAATCATAACTGAGTTGGGAGTAGTGCCCACTATCCTAGACCCAGTTGATGTTTTTGTGAAAACAACAGGGCCATCGCACAAGCTAAGGTGCCCCGGTCACACAAGAGATCCAAACATGTACTCAGAAAGTTTCACCTCATTCGGGAGATCATGACCATAGGTGACATATCATTGCAGAGGGTTGACACCAAGAATAATGTCGCTGATCCATTGACCAAAGCGCTGTTGCAGACACAGCACGACGGTCATACCAGATCTATAGGAATTAGGGCAATGCCCACTTGGAACTAGTGCAAGTGGGAGATTGTTGGTGTGTCCTAGTTCTTAGGGCATTGGATTCTTGTATTTTGTATTATAAATTAAGAGTCATGTATGAATACATTATTTGTGTCACATTAATAAAGGCAATTAATCTATTTCATTTATATCTTGTGCTATAATATGAGTAGAGTATCCATTGATTGATAATCATAAAACCTATCCCAGGTCTGTTCTAATCGTGGGAACGAATAGAACCACAGACTTGTATATTCGATGACTGTATGGTAGTTCTTAACTAGGCATAGTACTTGTATAGTTAGTCATGAATATAGGTACATGTCATTAACATGGGACTGGATCGATCCGCACAAGAAAGCCACATGGTTGTCATGTCATAGGTCTTTCTTGAGTAGGTCTCTTTTGTCCTCAAACCAGATTTCATTATAATATCAATATGGAATCTGGTCACTTTGACATACACCTAACAGGTCTGTAAAAGGATGCTAAATATGGGTATGATTGGGTGGACCGGTGAACATGTTGATATTGATGATGAAGTGATGGAATTGCCACTCGAGTGACACCGAGATGATATCATTGGCCACTTGATGAGTGGGACTGATAAGTGTATGGCCATACCCAAATAAGTTGGTTGCTTATTTGATTAATCAGTCAACTCAAGATCAAGAAATATAATAAACAACAGAAGAGGATGACAGACACCATGCCTCTTGTTTATTCATATCGATATCGTTAGGCAAAGGACACTATGAGATTACTACCGGGTGAGTGTCTTCTAAAGACTGCTGCATCTCTGTCTTAATTGGGGGCTGTAATGGTTTGCTAGAACCCACTTACAGTTTGTGGGCTTGGGCCTACTGCCAACATAAAGACAGACCCATAGGATCGTGCACATAGATCAACTGAGCTGGAACTTATAGAAATTGTACATGTAATGTACATTGGAAGGAATGCGTTAATTAATTAGTTGACATTCGGTGTCAAGGTAATTACTTGACATTGGGTTGAATTTAATTTAATTAATAAGTTTACATAATGTAATTAATTAATTTATCAATTAATTGAATTACATAAAGTAAACAATTAATTAAATAATTTTCCTAAGTTGGAAAATTAAATACATGTATTGTATTAACTTAAGTGTGATTTAATTTTATTTAGGGGTAATTAAATTTAGCCAAATGGAATTAAATTACATAGTATATACTTTTTAATTAAAGTTTATTTATGTAATTATAATCCTAGTGGGCTTGGGTTTAATTAACCTAATTAAAACCCAACTAGACAAGGTGTCTATATAAGGGCACACTTAAGGAAGAAAAACCTAATTCAACTCTAATTAATTGCTGGAAATTTCAGCCACCAATAGCAGCCCCAAAATAGCCGAAAATCCCAGCATTAAACCTCCATTCCTTCACGTCTTCGGCTAGCACCGGTTCCCGCTCAATAGTTGGTCGTGCACCCGACTTTGGAGATCGCAGTTTCAAGTAACGATTCTGCAGCAGTCTCTAGAGGAGACAAATCCGGTGAGTTAATCTCTCTTGATTCTTAATTGTTTTATTCTAATCAATGGTAATTGGACACGATAGGTGGATTCTAGGAAATTTTAAACGGTGTATTTTTTGCTGCGCCACGTTATTTTTCCAATGACGAATCCCAACAGTGGTGACATTCTTTGTGATGGTTCCACTGGGGAATAGTGCAAAGGATCCTACTGGAAAAAACGGAAGGGCTCTTGCTGGGGAATAGTGGAAGGGTTCCACTTTTCTGCCCCTAGGAACGGTGAATTTGGAGTGCTCTAAATTTTTCCCGAAGTGCCTGATATGGGTTTTCAGCTCAACGAGCTGCTCTAACTTTTGCCTAAGGCGCCTTTTCAGTATTCACCTTAGTGAGCCTCTTTTGAAAGTCCTCTAACTTTTGCCTAAATTGCCCAATGCAGGTTTTCAGCTCAGCTAGTATGAGCGGACAATGTTTTTCACCTCTTGGAAGGGAACCTCAATATTGGGTAACCCTCCCTCGCTTGTGGTTTTTGGAATCGAAATTTAGTTTTCGAAAATTAAATTGCTTTATAAAAGAACCGAGACCTAAGTCTCGATAGAGAGTGTAAGAGTCGCCACCCAGCTCAGCTCAACCGGGAAATTATAGTGTAGCTGAACCAGGTGAAGGCTGCTACACTTTCTAGAGATTTAGGTCCGGACAAGTCCCTTATTTCATGTATAATCAAAATAAATTCGGCTAATGTTCATTGATGATATTTTAAATTTCTAAGATGGATTTTTATTGACATAAACATGCAGCGTACCACGAATAAAAATAAAGCAGTGAATAAATAAGTTATTACAACCCAATCGAATAAAAATAAAAACTCTCATCCTCATATTACAAGCGCCTAAAATACACGATGACCTAGAAAATTACAATGGCCTAAAATACGCGGATCAAACTATTAATTACATTAAATGAAAATAAAAAGAAACTAAAAGCTGCAAAACAAATGGTTAGCACAATTTATAGCACACCACAAATAGGACTCAAGCAGGACAGAATTAGGAAATTAAAGATTGGGGACATGCACTTAGGGGGGATAGTCGGGTGAACTCGGCTAGTCCGTCCGACTAGACCTAGAAAATGGTTTTGAAACGTCCCTGTATTTGTTTTATGAGGAAATGCATTTTGAAAACATTTTCCTTTCCGGTTTACATTCATTTAGCATGTGAGGTGGGTCGGATTTCCAGAGATTCGGGTCTCCGTCGTTGTTCTGTTCTAAGTGCAATAACTTCAAAAATTAAATCTAAGGTCATGAATGCACACAACAAAATTCATTTTGATGATTTTCTGATTTTTCTGAAATTTTTATGGATTTTTCTGAATTTTCTGCTCCTGGCCAAAAATTACAGTCGCCCAACTGCGATTACGACTGTTCTTCCTACCTAGAAATGGCAAAACAGAGGATATCGATTTTATGCACGGAAATCAACCAAAACATCCAAAAAGAGCAACGAAACAAAAGTTTTAAGTGTAGTTACCTTTGTGGCACTGATCCACCATCGATTTGACTGCTGGAAACACCTTAATTGACTTCAAATTGCTCCTCCCCCTTTGTGTATCAAGGTTCCATAACGGGTCAAAAAAATCTCCAAAAAGTCATGGATTTGAGTGTGTTAAGGGTATGGGATTGATTAAATTTGGTGTGTCAAGTTATTAACCTATTGATTTCTAACCGGTTTTTAACATACAACACAAAATTAAAAGAAAAAGAGGAGAAAAAAGATTGTGTTTGGTGTTGGATTTTTCCTTTTTCTCTCCTTTTTTCTTCTCTTCTTTTTAATCTCAAAATCTGTCCAAAAGTCCTCTCCTTTTCTTCTTCTTCCCCTTTTATCTTGCCTTTCTTGCTGCTAAAAAACGGGCATTAATTGCCCTTTCAAATCACCCATTTTTTTTCTTAAGGTATGGGCTTCTGCTACCTACTATGATTTTACAGTCGTATGACTGTAATTTTTTTTTACATTCGTATGACTGTAAAAATAGCCGCACGACTGTATTTTACAGTCGTGTGACACAATTTTTCTTCCTTCTTTTTTTTCTGACTAGAAAATTCCAATGCTTACAGTTGCCCCTCGCATGATCAAATTCGACACTCGACTCCAGGTCTAAAATACGTGAGGTGATGAATTTGAGAGCGCAAATCGAAGTGCCGTAGACGTAAGAAAGAAAACGCGCAGTTGACTCGTTGAAGTCTCACTATCGTAGTGATGATTTGATTTGAGTTGATTGGACGAGTTGAGTCGATACTGGGTTTGTGTTACCTGAGGCAAAGCTGATCTGGGCCTATATCAGATTTACTTATATCCGAGGCGGATCTGCTGAATTGATGAATCTGACATAAGTCGATACTGGGTCTATGTTACTCGAGGCGAGGTTGATGATGAAATAAGCCGATACTGGGTCTAGGTTACCCGAGGCGAGGTTGATAATGAAATAAGTTGATACCATGTCTAGGTTATCTGAGGCAAGGTTGATGATGAAATAAGCCGATACCGGGTCTAGGTTACCTGAGGCGAGGTTGATGATGGAATAAGCCGATACCGGGTTTATGTTACCCGAGGTGGATCTGCTGAGGATCTGAAATGAAGCCGATCTAGGCCGATACTGGGTCTATGTTACCCGAGGTAGAGCTATTAAGGATCTGAAATGAAGCTGATCTGGGCCGATACCGGGTCTATGTTACCCAAGGGCGGATCTGCTGGGGATCTGAAATGAAGCTGATCTGGGCCGACACTAGGTCTATGTAACCCGAGGTGGATCTGTTGAGGATCTGAAATGAAGCTGATCTGGGCCGATAATGGGTCTATGTTACCCAAGGCGGATCTGCTGAGGATCTGAAATGAAGCTGATCTGGGCCAATACCGGGTCTATGTTACCCGAGGCAGATCTGTTGGGGATCTACCTGTGTCCGAGATAGTGATGATGAATTCCTACATTTGAAATATTGAGTTTTCATTCTTTGATCGAGAGATTTTGAACAAAAAATTTTTGCCCCTTCGATTAAGAATGAAGACTAGCTGGGGATGAATGCTCCTTGTATGTTATGTATGTATGCATAATGATGCATATGCATGTGGATCCTAAAGGATGCATTTCTCATCGTTTGTTCAATACTGATATTTCCTTTCTCAGCTGGGGAAGATGTGTCATGCCCCTGGCTGACTCTGGCTAGTGGTAGACATTCTTTGCACAAAGCTTTTCCTTCTTTTGTATAGTATATCTTTTTGTTGAAAATGTATGGCGATTGCTTGAAGAAATGAGATGACTGCTGGGGATGTATGACAACTGCCAGGGAAAAGGTTGTAATATCTTTTATAAAGGTTCCACTGGGGAATAGTGTGGAGGATCCTTCTGGGGAATGGTGAAAGAATTCTACCTTTCTGCCTCTAGGAATTGGGAATCTGGAAATGCTCTAAATTTTGCCTGAGCTGCCCAATGTGGGTTTTCAGCCCAGCAAGCTGCTCTAATTTTTGCCTAAGGCACCTTTTCGGTTTTCACCTCAGCGAGCTCTTTTTTTTTTAAACATGTTGATGATAAACAAAGATTGATTGAAATGGTACTATGGCCACTTGCTCCGTCACCATTCTGATGATGAAATGATGCAGGAAGAAACTACATGTGGTAGCATTGCGGTCCAATTTTCAGCTTGATTTCTTCAACAGTTAAGTTCTTGGACAACCACTGTTGTTCTTCGAAAAAGATGAATTAGATTTGGAGGACGATAAAAGATTTCTGATTGTATGTATTTAGTACATTTTCATTGCTAAATAACGTGATATGCTTACCGGTTAAATGCAAAGTGCTTTCCTTAAATGGACGTTTAGGCAAGATAACTTTGTTTATACATTTGACATAACCACACAAATATATTTAAACAGACACTCCACTTTATTGATAAAATCAAAATGAGTACATTTGAAAGGTTTAATTCCCAAAATGGTATACATTCCACACAGGACCAAAATCCGTCACCTGTCATTCCTTTCAGATTTTCCTACTGATCATTTTCTCTCATGTCTTAACTTTTGGCTAGACCACTCTTTTTGAGTTTTCAGCCTAGCAGACCCTTTTTTTTTAAACATGATAAAGCTTTAAGCGGCCTTGGTTGACAGGATTTGTGAACTCATTTCCATCCATGTCCATGATGCTGACACCACCTTTTGATAGAACTTTTTTCACAAAATAAGGAACTTCCCAATTAGGTCTGAACTTCCCCCAAACATCGACATTTGAAGGCTTTAATTGTTTTAGAACCAAATCCCCTGCTTTTAATTGCCACCTAAGGTACTTCACATTTCGATTATAGGCCCTAGCCATTTTGCATTGGAACATCTGTAAGTGATCCAGTGCTTTCAGGTTCTTTTCATCTAGCATTGCTAACTGCTCAAATCTAGCTTGAGCCTATTCAGTCTCTGGTAACTGGGCTTCAAAGGCGACTCTGAGTGACTTGAGCTCTATTTCTACTGGTAACACCGCTTCCATACCATACACTAAGGTATAGGGAGTCTCACAAGTTGGTGTGCTAACACTGGTTCTATAACCCCAAAGAGCATACGGCAGCTTGTCAGCCTAATCTCTATAGGTGCTTACCATTTTTTATAAGATCTTCTTTATTGCCTTGTTGGCTGCTTCCACTACACCGTTAGCTTGGGGCCTGTATAGAGAAGATCTATGATGCTCGATGCCATGCTCTACAAGTAACTCAACTGATGCCCCTTGAAACTGCACTCCGTTGTTAGTCACTACATGGTGAGGAATCCCGTATCGAGCGAATATGTTCCTTTGAATGAACTTGACCATTTGCTTAGCTGTTACACTGACGAAGGATTCTGCCTCTACCCACTTTGAAAAGTAATCAATTGCCACAACTATGAATCTGTGTCCATTAGATGCTGCAGGATGAATTTCTCCAATCATATTTATCCCTTATGCTGAAAATGGCTAAGGAGAGGCCAGATTTTGTAGTTCAAGTGGTGGCAAATGACTGATGTCAGCGTAGATCTGGCATTCGTGACATTTCCTCACTTTCCACATACAATCAGCCTGCATAGCCATCTAGAAATAGCCATGTCTCATTATCTTCCTGGCCATAATGAGTCCATTTATATGTGGTCTACAGGATCCCGCATGTACTTGCTGTATCATTTCTTCTGCTTCTTGTTCTATCAAACATCTTAGAAGAACCCCATTTGTTGTTCTTTTGTATAGCTTATCCTTGAAGATTCTGAACTGACTGGCTAATCTTCTTAATGACACTTTAACAGTGATACTGGCTCCTTCTGGATACTTTCCTTCCTTCACATACTGGTAGATGTCAAAGAACCATTGCTTTTCTTCAGTTGTCAATTCCATTATTTCGTGCACCTCAAAGCAGGGTTGTTTGGAAGTTGCTATAACCAGCGGTTGTACTTGAGTTTCTTCTGGATTTTCCCACATAGAAGACAGTGTTGCTAGCACATAAGCCATCTTATTCTCATCTCCAGGGACATGTCTGAATTCACACTGGCCAAAAAGCTCTCTTCTGTACTGTAGCAGCTCCAAGTAGGGCCGTAAGGCTTCTTCTTTTAGCTCCCATTCACTTTGAGCTTGCCTAATCACTAAAATTGAATCTCCTAAGATCAAGACATCATTTGCCCCTAGTGTTAGCAGAGCTTCCATCCCGAACAAGCATGCTTCATACTCTGCTCCGTTGTTGGTTATGGGAAAATCCAATCTCTTGGACAAAGGAATGATTTCACCATCTGGTGTCACTATGATTACCCCAATTCCAGCACCCTTTCTATTCACAGTGCCATCGAAGCACATAAGCCATCTCTTTACTTCTACCATGGCCAGCTGCTTATCTGGGAACTCCAAATTCTTTATATAATCTGATTCTAGCGGCTGATTTGCCAAAAATTCTACTACAGCTCGCCCTTTGATGGTTTTCTTGGTGATGTATTCAATATCGAATTCTGACAAGAGTAAGAGCCATCTAGATAATTTTCCAACCAACACCGGTGCTTCATGCAAATACTTCATTGGATCGACTTTGGCTACGGCTTGCACTTTGTATGACTGGAAGTAATGGCGCAGCTTCTTGGTCAGCCAGATCATTGCCACATACATCTTCTCCACCAGTGTGTACTTGGTTTCATACTCCAGCAACTTCTTGCCGAGGTAGTAGATAGGGTACTCCTTCTTGCTCTCTTGTTCTTGTCCCAGCATTGCCCCTATGGAGGAATCTTCAACCGCCAAATACAAGATCAGAGGCTTCCCTCGAATTGGAGGGCTCAGAACTGGTGGATTTACCAGATAAGTTTTGATTTTCTCAAATGCCAACTGACATCTGTCATTCCAAACAACAGGCTGATCTTTCCTTAATAGCTTAAAAATTGGCTCACAAGTGGAAGTCAACCGTGCTATGAAGCGACTGACATACTGTAAGGAACCCAAGAATGATCAAACTTCCTTTTCTGTTTTTGGAGCCGGCATATCTCGAATAGCCTTGATTTTGTCTGGGTCCATCTCTATCCCTCTTTGGCTAACTACATGACCCAGCAGCTTTCCTGATGTGACCCTAAATATGCACTTCTTAGGGTTGAGTCACAAGTTATACTCTGCAATGCGTGTAAGAAATCTATCCAGGATGGCCCCGAGTCATTGATTTAACAAGCATATCATCGACATACACTTCGACTTCTTAGTGGATCGTATCATACAACAAAGTTGTGACAGCCCTCTGGTAAGTGGCTCTAGTGTTCTTCAATCCGAAAGACATTACTCTATAGCAGAAAGTACCCCACTCTGTAATGAATGATGCCTTCACTTTATCAATTACATCCATTAGGATCTGGTTGTATCCAGAAAACCCATCCATGAAGGAATACATTACCGCTTTAGCTGCACTATCGACCAGGACATCGATATAAGGTAGTGGAAAATTATCTTTCGGGCATGCCTTATTCAGATCCTTGTAGTCGACACATACTCTAACCCTTCCATCCTTTTTAGGTACTGGGACGATATTGGCTAGCCATTTTGTATACTCCACCACTTCGAGGAATTTGGCTTCTATCTGCTTAACCACTTCCTCCTTCACCAATGTAGCCCACTCTGGCCTCAATCTTCTCAGTTTCTGCTTCAGTGGCTTGAACTTAGGGTCCGTTGGGATCTTGTGAACTGCTATTTCCATGTCTACACCCGGCATGTCCTCGTATGACCAAGCAAAAGCTTTAACATGTTTTTGTAATATTCTTGTTAATTCTCTCTCTTCCTCGGGTTTTAGCTCGTGTGAAATGAATATCATTTTAGTGTTTTCATCTGTACTTATGTTGATTTCATGCAATGCAGTGTTACGAATGCTAAATATGCTTGATGGTGATTCAAATGCTTACACAGAATTATCAGGATAAACATCACATAAGTAAGCAAACTGGGATTTCATTGCATTGAACTTGTTATAAAGTACATCATTCACATTGAAAATGGAAGAAATAGATACAACAAAATCATTTTCATCCTCCACACGCAAAGGGCCTTGCACTTCTTCATCTTTCTCATTCAGCCCCAAGACATCATCCAGATCTGCAGCTACTTTGACTTTCTGTTTAGCAAGAATAGTGGTCTCCTCAATTTCAGTCACCTATGCCATAGCCCTCTTCATGATCTCAGCTATTTTGGCAGCTACAGAATCCATGTTCACCTTGGTCATCAGCTCCTTTTCAGACCCCTCCTTAGATTTTCCAAACACTTTGCTTAAGGCGGCAGCTATCACCTCCGAAATTGCTTCTACAGATTCATTACAGATTTTCTCTTCAGCTTTCTACTTGGACACTTTTACTGCTTTTGTTATCACCTCAGATGGCTCACTTTATAGGACAATAGGCTTACCAATTGCCTCTTCCACTATCACAGGTGCTATTGGCTCTTCGCGACTCTCTTCAAAGTCTACAACATCAGAGAATATCTCAAAGCTCGGGTATTCAATGCTCCAGACTCTCACTGGCTCAGCCTGGCGATTATACAGCTCTTCTCCTGACTTTATGAATGGCCTCATCATGGGTTTGCCGTTCTTCCCCCTTTTCAGACTTTTCTCCTCAGATACCCCTGCTGTGTAGCCTAAGCTGAACTGCCACGGCTTTCCAGAATCAATGTTAAATTTGGGCACACCTTGTAAATTAGCTCCTAGTCCTATTCCCGGAACAAAATTCTGTTTGTGGAGGTACCTAGACAACCATTCAAGCATATAGTTCTCATAGATGACCATCGGGGTCTCCATGGTTTCCTCGTTACTAACCATGGTGACTTGAAACCCACCGAATGGAATGGTTTCTTCATTAACTGTAGCAATCATGGATTGAGAGTCTGCCTTAACTATCACAACTTCATCATCTACCTCTACCTCAGCTTCAAAGGTCCCCGATCACAGTCCTTTTCGAATCATCATAAGCCCTGATCACGGTGGTGGACTTTTTCAAACCATCTTCGCTCAGGCCCATGAATGGTAACATCTTCGAGGGACATATATTTAGGGCAGATCCATTATCTACCATCACACACGACATAACCGGGTCCATGATGTTAACCTTAATGTAAAGGGCCTTATTGTGAGCCCTCCCCCAGTGTGGTAGATCTTTATCAGAAAATACAATGTTGGGGGACCCAACATGAATCTTGTCAAATAAGCAACACATAGCCTCCGGGGAAGCAATTGGAGACACTTCAATTTCAGAGAGCTTTTTGACCAATGCCGCTCTGTGCTCCTTGGAGGTCAACAGCAGATGCCATAAACTGGCTTAGGTAGGGGTTTTCTTTAACTGAGAAATAACTAGGTCTTCCTTCTCAACTCCCTTCTGTGTTGATGTGCTACCCGACCCAATCATCGGGGCCTTGTCTTTCAATTGGGCCGCTAGTTGATAAACCATGTCGCTTCGGGTCACATTCTGAACCTCTTGGATTTTTAGCTTTTCAACGACTGGCAGCTTAACTATCTCATCCCCACCAAAATCCTCGTATTCGTCCTTTGAGTTGAGGTCATTCAAGCTCACCGACTTGATTTCTTTCTGTTCCATCTGCCCCTCACATCTTAACTCTACCTCAGCTTCACCGATTGCTATGGACTGTATAGTAGGATTTACCTGTAGGACTTGAGTGAAAATGAAATTGGCTGGCAATCCTAAGTGTACCATGTTAACCCACTTCTTGAATGTTGGCAACGGGTTATTCTTTGTCCTGGGTTTAGCAGGCTTTTGCAATTTCCCCTTATCAATTAATTGTTGGATGGCGTCCCTCAATTTGTAGCAATTATTGGTTCTGTGGCCCATCACAACATGGTATGTGCAGAAATTGTCTTTATCTGCATCAGCAGGTTTCTTAAATGGTCTCAGGGACTACAATAAACCTCCATTTCTACATTTCATAAAAATTTTAACCAAAGGGAGAGTCCAAGGGGATATGCCTTATCCTTTTAGGTTTCTACTTTGATTGCTTTCCTGTTGGTTTACTACGGCAACCTCGACTTGCTTTATCTCTGAAGACTGCCCCCCTTTACCTCCAATACCTAAGCTAGAGCCATTACCAGACCCGACCGCAACCGTTGACTTGTACCCAGAGCTATATCTCGAACTTCTGCCATGTCTGTGGCTTGCCGCTTTCTCCTCCTCATCTTGCTCAATTTTCATGGCCAAACCGTAGACTTCACTTAGCTCATTAAAAGAATGGAACTTCATGTTGTTCCTATAAATGTCTCTGCTACCGTCAATCAATTTCTAGATCAATTCATCTTTATCAGGCCGATTCTTCAGCAAAATCATCTTATTCATCCACCTTTGGTAATATTCATCAAAGGACTCATTCATCTTTTGTTTGACCCGCTCCAAGTCATACAGCTTAACCTGGATCTTAGTGTTGAAACCATCGTATTTAATGAAAGCTATGGATAGAACTTCTCAATCTAATTGCACTTCCTCTGATAATGAATTGTACCAGGACAAGGCTCCCCCCCAAGTGTGGTAGGGAAGAAATAGATTAATAGCTGCTTGGTAGCACCCGCCGTCAACATTATTCGAGCATACAGATTCACATGGGCCTCTAGCGACCCAATTCCCTTGTAGGACGAGATCTTCAGCACTTGAAACCTGATAGGGAAGGTTTCAATACCCTTGCTGATCATAGCATCTACATTTACTCCCCTCTTGGAGTCTAAACTGATACTGGCCCCCTTCTTCAGCTAGGCCATAACTTTATCCAACTCAGAGTACTTAGCCTTCATTTTCCTTTCCATAGTTGCGTCAATCTCTTCTAGCTTCTCCAAGCTAGCTGAGGCATCAGCCCTATGTTGAGATGATTCACCTTCTTTCTCTTTCCAAACCCCACGAGCACCGGTTTCACCAGTTTCTCTCACAACTACCCGCATCTCCTCTTTTAGAATATCACGGAAGTCCTGAGATTTGAGGAAATCTCTCAGGATATCAGCACCATTAGGTGTCGGATTAGCCATCTCAAATTCTTTAGCAGACTCTGATTCTTAACTTGCTACAACAGTCTTCCTTTTCTCACGCTCTCTTGTAGTCTGTGACCTTGTTCGGGGTCGCTCCATCTTACTCTACTTGCCATCATATGGGAAATATTAGGGACAATGAGTGAATGACATGACACAAAGAGTGAGACATTAAGGATGATTTATGATGAATGGGTGAAATGACGTGATGAGAGAAATGATAATGAGGATGATCTTTATGTGTTAATTTCCTTTGTTTTAGACGTCCCAATAGTGCCCAATGCTATGCAAAATAATGCAAAAAGATCATGTGTGAACCACCACATGGACAGGAGTTCGGTGCTTTGGGGGCACCTAGTGAACTTTATGAAATGGTGGCGCGTGTGCCGACACACAGATATAATTTCAATGCTTCCTAGGTGCATGAGATGAAGTGAAATGGTCACGTGGAGACCATCCCACGGACAAAGTTTCGACGCTTTTAGGAGCATCTAACATGACGTGATGTTGCAAATAAGTCACCTGTACCTTGTGACACGGACAGAGGTTCGACATTCATCGAGCACCTAGCATGATTTAGTAATGTTATGAAATGCACTTATATATGTAGTAATCTGGTACTCATGGAGTACCTCAAATTATGCAATAATGTCATGCAACAATTTAAAGTGGATTGTGACACACCAGCAGAACTTCGGCATCACTGTGACACCAATGATAAGTGACATGATGTCATGTAATTATATAGTGTGACCTACCACACGAAAATAGACCTAAGACCATTGTGGTCCCTATTGAATGAGATGGTTTGGTGAAATGGCCGAGTGCAATCCGGTGCACTGGTAGAACACGAGCAGTTTTGGGACTCCCGATATGTTATGAAATGGAATGACCATGATGGGCATCCTTGGAACATCCTAAATTTAAATGAGATGAGATGACATGAATGCTTATGTCACATAACATGCAAATGGCTGCATAAAAAAGTGGTTAGGATGTATGTCCCACGTGATGATGTCATGTATGCTTCGTGAAAATGTTAACACACGAAGATAATGTTATGGCTACAAAAATGATGTGAGTTAGTATCACACAAATGTTTTGCATGTAGCATGCCATGTTTGTGGAAAATGTTGATGATGGTATGTCATGAGAGAATAAGAAACACATAGCACGCAAAGCGTATTCCTCCAATCGTGGTCAATTTTGAGAAAATTCTAACCGAGTCCTAGGAGTTCACTTTAATCATCAACCAGGGATGATGAAGGCATAATTTGTAGCATTCACACAATTTATTTCGGTATCCTAAGGGAATCCAACTAAAGTAGCCAATATGAGTTCGGTCCAAGTTAGGATCACATCAAGGTCCCCACAGCAAAATATACTCCTCACTTCTCCCCACTCAAGGGTATGAATGAAGGAGTTCGGACGAGGTTATGGGTAGTGTTTCGTATCTGTGCCCCTAAGACCAAGAGGAACATAGGCAACACTTCAACAATTCACTGGGTTGGAAATTGGATACTTAACCTAATGCAAAAATGTCTAACTAAAAATGCAAAATAAAATACCATGCAAGAATCATCCACCTTATTTTGATTAGACATTTTTCAGGGCTTGTCAATTTCTTTTTCGTTTTTAGAAAACTTTTGTAAGAAATCCCCAGCAGAGTCGCCACTGTGAGCGGACGACATTTTTCACCTCTCAGAAGGGAGCCTTGATATCGGGCAACCCTCCCTTGCGTGGGGTTTTTGGAATTGAAATTCGGTTTTGGAAAATTAAATTGCTTCATAAAAGAACCGAGACGTAAGTCTCGATAGAGAGTGTAAGAGTCGCCACCCAACTTAGCTAAACCGGGAAATTATAGTATGGCTGAACCAGACGAAGGTTGCTACTTTTTCCAGAGATTTAGGTCCGAACAAGTCCCCTTTTTCATGTCTAATCAAAATAAATTCGGCCAATGTTCATTGATGATATTTTAAATTTCTAAGATGGATTTTTATTGACATAAACATGCAGCGGACCACGAATAAAAATAAAGCAGTGAATAAATAAGTTATTACAACCCAATCGAATAAAAATAAAAACTCTCATCCTCACATTACAAGCGCCTAAAATACACGATGACCTAGAAAATTACAGTCGCCTAAAATACACGAATCAAACTATTAATTACATTAAAAATGAAAATAAAAAGAAACTAAAAGCGGCAAAACAAATGGTTAGCACAATTTATAGAACACCACAAATAGGACTCAAGTAGGACAGAATTAGGAAATTAGAGATTGGGGACATGCACTTAGGGGGGATAGTCGGGTGAACTCAGCTAGTTCGTCCGACTAGACCTAGAAAATGGTTTTGAAACATCCCTGTATTTGTTTTATGAGGAAATGCATTTTGAAAACATTTTCTTTTTCGGTTTACATTCATTTAGCATGTGAGGTTGTCAGATTTCAAGAGATTCGGGTCTCCGTTGTTGTTCTGTTCTAAGTGCAATAACTTCAAAAATTAAATCTAAGGTTGTGAATGCACAATTTTGATGATTTTCTGATTTTTCTGAAATTTTTATGGATTTTTCTGAATTTTCTGCTCCTGATCGAAAATTACAGTTGCCGGGCTATGTTACAGCCGTGCGACTGTAACTCACCTAATTACAGAAAATCACCAAAATTTGTTCAAATAAAACAGATATCAGCGGGAATTTAAGAACACTATATGACTGTAGCTACGGTGGTACGACTGTAATTACAGTTATGCGATAGAAATGGCAAAACAAAGGAAATCGATTTTATGCACGGAAATCAACCAAAATACCCAGAAAGAGCAACAAAACAAAAGTTTTAAGTGTATGATCCACCGTCAATTTGACTGCTGGAAACACCTTAATCGACTCCAAACTGCTCCTCCCCCTTTGTGTGTCAAGGTTCCACAATGAGTCCAAAATATCTCCAAAAAGTAATGGATTTGAGTGTGTTAACGGCCTGGGATTGATTAAATTTGGTGTGTCAAGTTATTAACCTATTGATTTCTAATCGGTTTTTAACTTACAACATAGAATTAAAACAAAAAAAGGAGAAAAAAGATTGTGCTTGGTATTGGAATTTTCCTTTTTCTCTCCTTTTTCCTTATCTTCTTTTTAATCTCTAAATCTGTCCAAAAGTCCTTTCCCTTTCTTCTTCTTCCCCTTTTATCTGGCCTTTCTTGCTGCTGAAAAATGGCCATTAATTGCCCCTTCAAATCACCCATTTTTTTATTCTTAAGGTATGGGCTTATGCTACCTGCTATGATTTTACAGTGGTACGACTGTAATTTTTTATTACAGTCATACGACTGTAAAAATAGCCGTACGACTGTATTTTACAGTCGTGTGACACAATTTTTCTTCCTTTTTTTTTTTACTAGAAAATTCCGTCGCTTACAGCGAGCTGCTCTAATTTTTTATGGAGGCGCCTTTTAGGTTTTCACCTCAGTGAACTTTTTTTTTTTTTTTTTTTTGAGTGAGATGCATGTAAGTAGAAAATGTGGATAGCCATATATGATGCATAATCTGAATTCAATTTCAAGCAGACTTGGGACATTTAGGTGAATGGAGCAAGGATTTCATTCATTCATTCATTGATAACGTTTTAGCATAATGTACATCATAGATTAAATGAAGTGAAGGACGGAATAAGTAATGGTATCCATCTTGACCAACTCCATGACTGCCACCAACCGGTCCTTACAAATTTTCCCACTGGTGGTGCTCACCTCACCGTCCTAACTTTTGCATGGACCATCTTTTCGGTTTTTTATCCATCGGACTATCTTAATTTTTACGTGGACCGCCTTTTCGTATTTTGATCCACCGCACTTCTTTTTTTTTAAGCCCATCCTGGTTTATAGGATCGACAACTTGGTCTCTCTTCTCCCTGGTAGAACCGTTTCCACCCTGTAGGTTAATGACGATGGTGCCTCCCTTGTGAGTGCTCTGATGCCAGTCTAGTGTCTTTGCAAAGCAAATAGTGACATGCCAATCTACTTTTGATAGAATTCCTTTGACAGATTCGTTGGATGCTTCCATCACCCCATTGGCTTATAGATGATGTGGAGGTGACGAGCAATGCCCTGGCCCTTTATTCTGGAACCAATGCACTGTTGCCCCTTGAAACCATAGTCTCCTCTTGGTCATGATGGGATGCGGAATTTTGTATCGTGCAGAAGTGTTCTTCTTCCTAAATTTGGAACCACGTTTTTTTTAGGCTGTGTCACCTGCACACGACTCCGTTTTCATCCATTTTTGGCGGTTGACGGTCGCGACTATGAACTGATGTTTGTTTTCTGTGAGTAGTCCTGTTTTTCCGGCGACGTGAGTTTCTCCTGCCATGGTCTCCCCTCTTTGCCTGGTGTGGGTACGTGGAGTTTCTGCTCAACTGATTCTGCCCTTAAATCCTTTGAAGTCCGGCATTTGGTAACTTCTTTGTCAACCCCAGGCATGCCATGGCAGGATCAGGTGAAGCCTGTTACGCACTTTTTAGGGTATTTTGTAATTTTTTTTTCTCTTATCAGGCGTGAGGTCCTTCGAGACAGATACCATTTTTGGGTCATCACCTGTTGTTAGATTCATTTCATGCAATGATGTGTCATGTATGCCAAAGACATTAGATGAATGTTTGTATGTATGCACAATATTCCATCCAGAAAAATATCGCACAAGTAAATGAAATCAAATTGCATTACATTAGACGCTTCATGGGCTGAATTGTTCACAAAATAGGATAGAAAACAATAGCAAATACATCAAAATAATTGTCGTCCTCCACATGCGGAGGGTCTTCTTTTGCTGCTGCACCATTGCTTCAATAACTTGAACATGCGGATTAGTCAAAGCTGGGCAAGGGATTGTTCACTAGGCTTTAAAGGTGGTTCCACAATCTTCCCTTCAGCGATCAATGTCGAATACCCCTCATTAATTACATGCAGTCATTTATGTGGTGCCCCACTGTCACATGATATGAACAGAAATTACCGTTGTCTGTCTCAGCCGGCTTTTCAAATGGCTTCAGGGAATTCAACAGATCACCATTCCTGCATTTCACAAAAATCTTGGCAAAGGAAAGGGTCCTAGGGGATAGGCCTTGATTTTACAAGTTTCCATCCTG
The DNA here is from genome assembly GCA_039660915.1 of Euphorbia tirucalli. Taxonomy (NCBI): domain Eukaryota; kingdom Viridiplantae; phylum Streptophyta; class Magnoliopsida; order Malpighiales; family Euphorbiaceae; genus Euphorbia; species Euphorbia tirucalli. The sequence goes on along the minus strand of CM077637.1, from coordinate 39,822,705 downwards.
GACACCTCGTTACTGGGACACAACAGCAACTTCAGCTGGCTTATCTTCTGAGAATTGCCCGCTTTTACCTATAGAGTCGAACCAGATTCGCTGCCTGATCCAGTTGTAGTCACTGATCGATACCCAAAACCATACCCGGAGCTTTTGCCACCCCTTTGGTTCACTGCCTTTTCCACCTCGTCTCTCTCGATTTTCATGGCCATACTGTAGACCTCGCTGAGTTCATTGAAGGTATGGAATTTCATGTTGTTCCTGAAGACGTCCTTGCTACCATCAATCAGCTTCTAGATTAGCTCCTCCTTGTCAGGACGGTTCTTTAACAGGATCATCTTATTCATCCACCTTTGATAATATTCATCAAAGGATTCATTAGGCTTCTACTTAACCCTTTCTAAATCATATAGCTTTACTTGGATCTTAGTGTTAAAGCTATAGTATTTGATGAAAGACACTGACAAGGCTTCCCAGTCTGATTGCACATCCTCCAATAATGAAATGTACCAGGACAAAGCTCCCCCCTCGAGCGTGGTTGGGAAGAAGTTGATTAGCTGCTGTTTGGTGGCGCTTGCCGTCAACATGATTCTGGCATAAAGGTTCACATGGGCTTCTGGTGAACCAATCCTCTTGTAGGAAGGAACTTTCGGCACTTGAAAACCGACTGGGAAAGTTTCAATGCCCTTGCTGATCATTGCATCTACATTCACGCCCCTCTTGGAGCCCAGGCTAATATTGGCCCCTTTCTTTAGCTCGGTGACCACTTCATCCAACTCTAAATACTTTGCCTTTATCTTCTTTTCCATGGCTGCTTTGATCTCTTGCAGCTTCTCTACACTAGCTGATACATCACCCCCAATCTGAGAAGACTCAGCCACTTTTTCCTTTCCAGGCCTACTAGTTCCAATTTCCCCACTTTCTCTTACAATAGCCCACATCTCTTCTTTCAGAATGTCACAGAAGTCTTGAGATGTTAGGAAATCCTTCAGGGCATCAGCAAGACTTGGTGTTTGATTAGTCATTTCCACTTCCTCCTCGGAATCAGACTCACTATCTGTTTCTACTATCCTCTGCTCCTCAACAGCCCTCAAAGTCTGAGATCTTATCCTTTGCCGATCTAGCTTATTTAGTGCACTGGTTTTACACACTTTCCCACATCACATGTAGAGAGTTAGGGGTAATAAATGAATGAAGCGATGCCGTGAAGAATGATGCCCGGATGATGTTTGATGAATGGTAATGAAAATGAGAATGAACTTTTAGGTTTTGATTTCCTTTATTTTGGACATCCCGAGAGTGCCCGATGCTATGAAAAAATAGTGAAAAAAGGTCTCGTGTGAGCCATCACATAGACAAAGGTTTGGCCTTTTTAGGGCACCTAACAAATGTCTTGAAATGGCCGCATGTGTGCCGTCACACGGGCAGAGTTTCGATGCTTTATGGGTCAATGAGATGACATGAAACGGTCGCATGGGGACCGTCCCATGGACAAAGTTCTGATGCTCCTAAGGCATGTGATATGAGATGATGTTATAGAAAAGTCACGCGTAACTCGAAACACGGACAAGGGTTTGGCGTTCGTGGAACACCTTGCATGATTTGATAATGTTATGAAATGCCCCTATATGTGTACTAATCTGATACTTAGGGAGTATCTTGAATGACTTCGCAATGTTATGAAATGATCCAATGTGGACCATGATGCTTAGGCGGGACTTCGGCGTCACCGAGACACCTTATGAAGAATGAATATGATGTCATGTAATGACATCATGTGAACCATCACACGGAAATAGACTTAGGACTATTGTGGTCTTATACGAAATGACATGGTATAGCGAAATGGCCGAGTGCAATCTGGTGCATGGGAAGAACACGGGTAGTTTTGGGATACCTGATATGTTATGGAATGAAATGAAATGATCGTGAAGAGCACACTCGGAACATCCTTTATTAGGTGGGATGAAATGACATGAATGTGTATGTCACACAAAAATGCAAGTGGCTACACGAAAATGTGGTTAATACATATGACACAAGGGATGATGTCATGTATGCTTTGTGGACATGTTATGAGCAGATGACGTTTTTCAGGCGCACAACTCTCTCGGAAGAGAGCCTCAAGAACGGGCAACCCTCCCTTGCATAGGGTTTTTATAATGGAAATTCGATTTTGGAAAAATTAAATTAATTCATAAAAGAACTGAGACCTAAGCCTCGATAGAGTGTGTAGGAGTTGCCACTAGGCTCAGTTCAATCGGGAAATTGCAGTGTAGATGAACCGGAAGGAGGCTGCTACACCTTCTAGAGATCTCGGTCCGGGCAAGTCCCCTATTACATGTCTAATCGAAATAAAATTTGGCCAATGTTCATAGATGGTATTTTAAATTTCTAAAGTTCATTTTTAATGAATTAAAGCACACAGCATACATACCAAACAAAATAAAGTAAAAAGCAGTGAATAAATAAATTATTACAACCCAATTGAATAAAAATAAGAACTTTCAGCCTCACTTTACAATGCCTAGAATACACGATGATCTAAAAAATTTACAATCGCCTAAAATACACGAATTAAGCTATTAATTACATCCAAAATGAAATATAAAAATAAACTAAAAGCTGCAAAACAAATGGTTAGCACAATTTATAGCACGCCACAAATAGGACTCAAATTAGACAGAATGGGATTTTAAGGAGTTCCGGGGCATGCAATTGGGGATAACCGGCTCGACTCGGCTAGCTGGCCCGATTAGACCTGGAAAACAATTTTGAAATGTCCCTGTATTTTGTTTTATGAGAAAATCATTTTGAAAACATTTTCTTTTTCCGATTTACTTCAATTTAGCAAGTGAGGTGGGTCGGTTTTCAGGAGATTCGGGTCTCCATTGTTGCGTTGTTCTAAATGCAATAACATCAAAAATTAAATCTAAGGTCATGAATGCACACAACAAAATTCATTTTTGATGATTTTTGGATTTTTTTGAATTTTTATGATTTTCGGGAATTTTTAGGCATTATTCTGGAAATTCTGCTCCTGGACGAGAATTACAGTCATGTGGCTGTAATTACAGCCGTACGACTATAACTATAGTTTGACCACTGTAATTACAGTCGTGCGACTGTAGATCATCTAGGTGCAGAAAATCGCCAAAATTTGTTCAGATAAAAATAAAAGCCGCGGACAATCAAGAACACTCGTAAGACCGTATATACATTCGTGACTGTTCTTGATTTCCAGAAATAGCAAGCCCAAAAAAAGAGTTTTTATGCACAAAATCACATCAAATCACCCAGAAAAAGCAACAAAATGGAGGTTTGAGGTATAATTACCTTTGTGGCACTGATCCACCGTAAGTTTGACTGCTGGAAACTCCTCAATCGCCTCCAAATTGCTTCATTTTCCTTGAGTGCTAAGGTTCTAATAGTTGTCCAAACTTCTCCAAAATGTCATAGATTTTAGCAAATTTAAAGTCTGGAATTGATTGAGTTTGAAATGTCAAGTTGTTAACCTATGGTTTCTATCTGATTTTAAACTTATCACACTAGAATTAAAAGAAAAAGAGGAGAAAAAGATGGCTTGGTGTTGAATTCACTTTTTCTCTCCTTTTTCTCCCTTTTCTCTACCAATTTTTCTCTAAATTCAGCCAAAATCCAAGAGTCCAAAAGTCCTTTCTCTTCCTCTCTTTCTCCCTTTTATCTCTGGTCTTTCTTGCTGGAGAAAACGAGCATTAATTGCTCTCAAATAAACCCATTTGTTTTATATTTTTCAGGTATGGGTTGTTGTACCTGCTTTGCATTTACAGTCGTATGACTGTAATTTTTCAATTACAGTCTCATGACTATAAATACCGTTGCATGACTATAACTACAGTCGTGTGACAGAAATTTTTTTTTTAAGTCTGGAAAATTTCGGCATCTATAGCTGCCCCTCGCGTGAACAAATTCGACACCCGATACCAAGTCTAAAATACCTGAGGTGATGAATTTGATAGCGTGGATTGAAGCACCGTAGACACAAGAAAGAAAACACAGCTGATCTGGGCCGATATCTGATCTACACATATCCGAGGCGGATCTGCTAAAATGATGAATCTGACAGAAGCCAATACCGGGTCTAGGTTACCCGAGGCGAAATTGCTGGTTGAATAAGCCGATACCGGGTCTAGGTTACCCGAGGCGAGGTTGGTGATGAAATAGGCCGATACCGTGTCTAGGTTACCCGAGGCGAAGTTGATGATGAAATAAGCTGATTTAAGACGATACCGGGTCTATGTTACCCGAGACGGATCTGCTAGGGATCTGGAATGAAGCTGATCTGGGCCGATACTGGGTCTATATTACCCGAGGCGGATCTGCTGGGGATCTGGAATGAAGCCGATTTGGGCCGATACCGGGACTATGTTACCCAAGGTGGATCTGCTGGGGATCTATCCGTGTCTAAGACAATGATGATGAATTCCTGCATTTGAAATAGTGAGTCTTCATTCCTTGATTGAGAGATTTTGAACAAAAATTTTTGCCCCTTCGATCAAGAATGAAGACTAGCTAGGGATGAATGCTCTATGTATGTTGTGGGTGTATTCATGGTGATGCATATGCACCTCTATCCAAAAGGATGAATTTCTTGTTGTTTGTTTAATATTGATGTTCCTCCTTTCTGCTGGGGAAGATATGTTTTGCCCCTGGCCGGTGTAAGACACTCTTCACACAATGCTTTTCCTTATTGAAAACATATGAGGACTGCTGGGGAAATAAGATGACTGCTGGGGATACGTGACAACTGCTGGGGAAAAGATCGTAGTGTCCCTTGTAAATGTTCTGCTGGGGAGTAATGTGGAGGATCCCGCTGGGGAAATGCTGTAAGGATTCCTATGGGGAAACGGTGGAGAAGTTCTACCCTTTTGCCCTTGTGATTTATGAATCTGGAAGTGCTCTAAATTTTTCCTGGGTTGCCCAATGTGGGTTTTCAGCCCAGTGAGCTTCTCTAACTTTTGCCTGAGGTGCCTTTTCGGTTTTCACCCCAACGAGCCCCTTTTTTTAATTTAAGATGAATGAAGACCGACTGAAACGGTGCCATGACTACTTGTACTGTCATCCTTCTGGTGATGATATAATGTAGAAAAGTGTTGTATGTAGCAGCATTGGGATTCAATTTCTTGTTAGAAGCCGGCTTGATTTCTTCAATAGTTAAGTTCTTGGACAACCACTGTTGCTCTTTGGAAAGATGAATTAGATTGGGAGGATGATAAAAGATTTCAGATTGTATGTATTTAATACATTTTCATTGTTAAATAACGTGATATGTTCAACCAGTTAAATGCAAAGCATTTTCCTTAAATGGATGTTTAAGAAAGATAACTTTGTTTATGCATTTGACATAACCACACAAACATATTTAAACAAAAAATTCACTTTATTGATAAAATCAAAATGAGCACATTTGAAAAGGTTGGTTCCCTAGATGGTATACATTCCACACAGAGCCAGAATCCGTCACCAATCGTCCCTTCCAGATTTTTCGACTGATCATTTTCTCTCGTGTCTTAACTTTTGCCTAAACCGCTCTTTTCGAGTTTTCAGCCTAGCAGACTTTTTTTTCTTTTCTTTTTTTTAGACATGATAAAGCTTTAAGCGATCTTGATTGATAGGATTCGTGAACTCATTTCCATCCATGTCCATGATGTTGACACCACCTTTTGATAGCACTTTCTTCACAACATAAGGTCCTTACCAATTAGGCCTGAATTTCCCCCTAACATCGACATTTGAAGACCTTAATTGCTTCAGAACCAGGTCCCCCGCTTTCAAATGCCACCTAGGGCACTTCACATTTCAATTATAAGCTCTGGCCATTCTACTTTGGTACATTTGTAGATGATCCAATGCTTTTAGCCGCTTTTCATTTAGCACCGTGAATTGCTCGTATCTAGCTTGAACCCATTCAGCTTCTGGTAACTGAGCTTCCAACGCGACCTTGAGTGATTTGAGCTCTATTTCTACTGGTAACACTACTTCCATACCATACACCAAGGCATATGGAGTCCCCCCTGTTGGTGTTCTGCCACTGGTTTTGTAACCACAAAGAGCATATGGCAGTTTGTCAGCCCAATCTCTATAACTGGTTACCATCTTTGATAGGATCTTCTTTATCGCCTTATTAGCTGCCTCCACTTCACCGTTAGCTTGGGGCCTATATGGAGAAGACTTATGGTGCTCAATGCCATGTTTTGCAAGCAACTCAGCTATTGCCCCTTAAAACCGCACTCAGTTGTTAATGGCTTTATGATGGGGGATCCTGTATCGCGCAAAGATGTTCTTCTAAATGAACTTGACCATCTGCTTAGCTGTTACACTGGCGAACGATTCCGCTTCTACCCACTTTGAAAAGTAGTCCACTACCACAACTATGAATCGATGTCCATTTGATGCTGCAGGATGAATTTCTCCAATCATATCTATCCTCCATGCTGAAAATGGCCACCGGGATGCTAGATTCTGTAGTTCAAGTGGTGGAAGATGACTGATGTCAGCATAGATCTGACACTCCTGACATCTCTTTACTTTCCTTATACAATCAACTTGCATAGTCATCTAGAAGTACCCCTGTCTCATTATTTTTCAAGCCATGGTGAGTCCATTCACATGTTGTCCACAGGAACAACATGTACTTGCTGCATCACTTCTTCTACTTCTTGTTCTGTCAGGTACCTCAAAAGGACTCCATTTACAGTTCTCTTATATAGTCTATCTTCGAAGATTCTGAACTAACTGACTAGCTTTCTTAATTGCACCTTCCAGTAGTACTGGCTCCCTCTGGATATTTTCCTTCCTTCACATATAGGTAAATATTGAAAAACCATGGCTTTTCTTCAGCTGTTAATTCCATTACTTCATGAACTTCAAAGCAGGGTTGTTTGGAAGTTGCTATAACCAGTGGTTGTACTTGAGTTTCTCCTAGATTTTCCCACATGGAAGACAGTGTTGCTAGGGCATCAGCCATCTTGTTCTCATCTTTGGGGACATGTCTGAATTCACATTGGCCGAAAAGCTCTTTTTTGTGCTATAACAGCTCCAAGTAAGGCCGCAATGCTTCTTCTTTTAACTCCCATTCGCCTTAAGCTTGTTTAATAAGTAAGAGTGAATCTCCAATGATCAAGACATCATTTGCCCCTAGAGTTAATAGAGCTTCCATCCCAAACAAGCATGCTTCATACTCTGCTCCATTGTTGGTTATGGGAAAATCCAATCTCTTTGACAAAAAAATGATTTCACCATTCGGCATCGCTATGGTTACCCTGATTCCAGCACCTTTCTTGTTAACGGCACCATCGAGGCACATAACCCATCTCTTTACTTCCACCATAGCTAACTGTTCATCTGGGAACTCGAAATTCTTTGTGTAATCTGATTCCAGCGGCTGATTTGCTAGAAATTCTGCTATGGCTCACCCTTTGATGGTTTTCTTAGTGATGTACTCAATGTCAAATTCTGACAAAAGCAAAAGCCACCTGGATAATTTCCTAACCAACATCGATGCTTCATAAAGATACTTAATTGGGTCTACTTTGGCCATGGCCTGTACTTTGTATGACTAGAAGTAATGGCTAACTTCTTGGTCAACCAGATGATTGCCACACACGTCCTCTCCACCAGTGTGTATTTGGTTTCATACTCTAGCAGCTTCTTGCTGAGGTAGTAAATAGGAGACTCCTTCCTGCCATCTTATTCTTGGGCCAACATTGCCCCCACAGAGGAATCTTCGACAGCTAAATACAAGATCAAAGGCTTCCCTGGAATTGGTGGGCTCAGAACTGGTGAATTTACCAGATAAGCCTTGATTTTCTCGAATGCCAACTCATATCTGTCATCCCATACAATCGGCTGATCTTTCTTTAACAGCTTGAAAATTGGCTTACAAGTGGAGGTCAATCATTCTATGAAGCCACTGACGTACTGTAAGGAACCCAAGAATAAGCAGACTTCCTTCTCTGTTTTTGGAGCTGGCATGTCTCTAATAGCTTTGATTTTATCTACATGACCCAACAGCTTCCCTGATGTGACTCCTAATATGCATTTCTTAAGGTTGAGTCGCAAGTTATATTCTCCAATGTGTGTAAGAAATCTATCCAGGATAACAGGGTGTTCCTCCCGGGTCATTGATTTAACAAGCATATCATCGACATACACCTCGACTTCTTTATGGATCATGTCATGAAGCAAAGTTGTGACAGCCCTTTGGTAAGTGGCTCCCACATTCTTCAATCCGAAGGGCATTACTCTATAGCAGAAAGTGCCCCATTCTGTAATGAACGATGTCTTCACTTTATCAATTATGCCCATTAGGATCTGATTATATCCTGAAAACCCATCCATGAAGGAATAAATTACTGCTTTTGCTGTACTATCAACTAGGACATTGATATGCGGCAACAAGAAGTTATCTTTTGGGCATGCCTTATTCAGGTCCCTGTAGTCGACACATACTCTACCCTTCCATCCTTTTTAGGCACTGGGACGATATTAGCTAGCCATTCTGTATACTCCACTACTTCGAGGAATTTGGCTTCTATCTGCTTAGCCACTTCTTTCACCAATGTAGCCCACTCTAGCCTCAATCTTCTCAGCTTCTTCTTCACTGGCTTGAACTTAGGGTTTTTTGGGATCTTGTGAACTACTATTTCAATGTCTACACCCAGCATGTCCTCGTATGACCAAGTGAAAGCTTTAACATGTTTTTGCAATATTCTTGTAAGTTCTCTCTCTTCTTTGGGTTTTAGCTCATGTGAAATGAATACCATTTTGGGGTTTTCATATGTACTTATGTTGATTTCATGCAATGTAGTGTCATGAATGCTAAATATGCTTGATGGTGATTCAAATGCATGCACAGAATTACCAGGATAAACACCACACAAGTAAGCAAACTGAGATTTCATTGCATTAAACTTGTTATAGAGTACATCATTCACATTGAAAATGGAAGAAATAGATACAACAAAATCATTTTCATCCTCCACAGGCAGAGGGCCTTGCTCTCCTTCGGCTTTCCCATTAAGCTCCAGGACATAATCCAGATCTACAGCTACTTTGGCTTCTTGTTTAGCAGAAATGGTGGTCTTTTCAATTTCAACACCTGCGCCTTAGCCTTCTTCATGATCTCGGCTATCTCAGCAACCACAGAATCCAAGTTCACCTTGGTCATCAGCTCTTCTTCGAACCCTTCTTTGGACTTCCCAAATGCCTTGCTTAAGGTAGCAGCCAGTGCCCATGAAATTGCTTCTACTGATTCATCGCAGACTTTCTCTTCGGTTTTTTGCTTGGGTATCTTCACTGCTTTTGTTATCTCTTCATGCAGCTCATTTTGCAGAACAGCAGACTTAGCAACCATCTCTTCCACCACTTCGGGGGCTATTGGTTCTTCCTGGCTCTTTTCAAAATCCACGACATCATAAAATATCTCAAAACCCGGGTACTCAATGTTCCCAACTGTCATTGGCTCAACTTGGTTTATACAGCTCTTCCCCTACCTTTATGAATGGTTTCATCATAGGCTTGCTATTTTTCCCTTTCTTCAGGATTTTCTCATCAGATGCCCCTGCTGTGTAACCCAAGCTGAACTGCCTCGGTATTCCAGAATCAATATTAAACTCGGGCACACCCTGTAAATTAGCTCTGAGTCCCATGCCAGGAACAAAATTCTGCTTGTGAAGGTACTTAGACAACCATTCTAACATATAGTTCTCGTAGATGACCATCGGAGCATCTATGATTTCCTCCTCACTAAGCATAGCGACTTGGAATCCACCGAATGGTATTATCTCTTCATTAACTATAGCAACTACGGATTGAGAATCTGCCTCAATTATTACAACTTCATTGCCTATCAAGAATTTTATCTTCTAGTGTAGGGTTGAAAGGACACACCCCAGTGGGTGAAACCATGGTCTCCCTAAAAGTAAAGAGAAGGTAACTGGGAGTCAATAACAGTAAAGATGACCGTCGACCTGACTGGTCCTACCTCTACTTCAGTTTCAAAGGTCCCGATCATGGTCCTTTTCAAATCATCATAGGCCCTGATCACAATGGAAGACTTTTTCAAACTTTCTTCGCTCAGGCCCAGGAATAGTAGCATTTTCAAATGACATATATTCAGGGATGACCCGTCATCTATCATCACACACGGCATAACCCTATCCATGATGTTGACCTTAATGTATAGAGCTTTATTGTGAGCCCTTCCCCTGTGTGGCAGATCTTTCTCTGAAAGTACAATGTCAGGGGATCCTACATGAATTTTATCCAACAAGCAGCACATCACCTCCAGAGAAGCAATCGGAGATACTTCAATTTCAGAAAGCTTTTTGACCAAGGCTGCTCTGTGCTCCTTGGAAGTCAGCAATAAATGCCACAGACTGGCTTGGGGTGGAGTTTTCTTCAGTTGCAAAATAACCAGATCTTCCTCTTCTACTTCCTTTGGCATTGACATACAGCTTGATCTGGTCACTAGGGTTTTCTCATTCTGCTGCACTACTGGTTGGTACACCCTACCACTTTCTACAACAGGCAGCTTAAGAGTCTTATCACAGCTGTACTCTCATATTCATCCTCTGAATCCAGGTCATCCAAGCTCACAAGCTTCACTTCCCTCTGCTCTATCCGCTTTCCACTTTTTGATTTCACCTCAACATCATTGGCCACCACAGACTCTACGGTGGGATTTTCTTGGAGGATTTGAGCAAAGATAAATTTTTCTGGTAACCCCGACTGTACCATGTTGACTTGCCTTTCAAATGTTGGCAGCAGATTATTCTTTGTACTGGGTTTGGCAGGCTCTTACAGTTTTCACTCGTCGATAAGCTTTTGGATGGCGTCTCTCAGCTTATAACAATTGTTGGTTCTATGTCCTACCATGACATGGTAAGTACAGAAATTGTCTTTATCTTCATCCGCTAGTTTCTCGAATGCCTGAGGGAACTTAACAGTCCACCATTCCTATACTTAGGAAAAATCTTGGCCAGGGAGAAAGCCCAAAGGGATATGCCGTGACCATCCAGACCTCTACTTTGGTTTCCTCGCTGCTGAGACACCGCAGCAACGCCGGCTTAGTTAAACTCAGAAACTTGTCCTCCCTTACTTGTAGAACTAGAGCCAGATCCACTGCTTGACCCAGCTGCAGTAGTCAATCTATACCCGAAGCAGTACCCAGAGCTTTTGCTTCCCTTATGGCCTGCGACCTTTTCCTCCTCATCTCTCTCAATTTTCATGGCCATACTGTATACTTCGCTAAGTTCACTGAAAGAGTGGAACTTCATACTGTTCTTGAAGATGCCCTACTACCATCAATCAACTTCTGGATCAATTCATCTTCATTAGGGTAGTTCTTTAGCAAGATCATCTTATTCATCCACCATTGATAGTATTCATCAAAGGCTCATTTGACTTCTACTTAACTCTTTCCAGGTCGTACAGCTTCACTTGAATCTTGGTATTGAAGGTGTAGTATTTGATAAAGGCTACTGATAAAGCCTCCCAGTCTGATTGCTCCTCTTCAGATAAAGAATTGTACCAGCTCAATGCTCCTCCCTCAAGTGTAGTCAGGAAGAGATTGATAAGTTGTTGCTTAATGGCATCGGCTGTCAGCATGACCCGTGCATAGAGATTCACATGGGCTTCTAGTGAGCCCATTCCCTTGTAGGAGGGAACTTTCGGCACTTGAAAACCAATAGGAAAAGTCTCAATGCCTTTACTAATCATGGCATCTATATGAACCCCTCTCTTGGAGTCCGAACTGACACTGGCCCCTTTCTTCAGCTAGGCCACAACTTCATCTAATTCTGAATACTTCGCCTTTATTTTTCTTTCCACAGCTGGCTCAATTTCTTGTATCTTCTCCAGACTAGATAAGGCATCACCACCCTGTTGAGACAATTCAGCCTCTTTCTCCTTTCCATCCCCATTAGCGCCAATTTCCCTAGCTTCTCTGACAACAGCTCACATTTCCTCCTTTAGCATGTCACAGAAATCCTGTGATCACAGGAAATCCATCAAGGCATCAGCAAGACTTGGTGTCTGATTGGCCATCTCCACTTCTTCCCCGAAGTCAGATTCACTTTCTGGTTCAACCACTCTTTGTTCCCCAACAGCCCTCAGAGATCTTGTCCTAGGTCGCTCCAGTTTACTTTGCTTGACATCACGTGGGAAATGTTTAGGGATAATGAATGAATGGAATAGTGACAGGAAGAGTGATACACTAAAGGTGATTTATGATGAATGGATGAAATGATGTCGTGACTGACATGATGATAAGGATGATCTCTATTTATTATTATTATTATTTCCTTTCGGACATTCCAAGAATACCCAATGCCATACAAGAGATAATGCAAAAAGATCATGTGTTGACCATCACATGGATAAGGGTTTGGTGCTTTCGGGGCACCTAATGAATTTTGTGGAATGGTCGCATGTGTGCCGACACACGAATAGGGTTTCGATACTTTGTAGGTCTATGATATGACATGAAATGGTCACATGGGGCTGCCCTATGGATAAAGTTCTGATGCTTTTAAGGCATATGATATGAAGTGATGTTATAAGAGAGTCACGTGATACCGGGGACATGGATAGAGGTTCGGCGTTCGGGGAACACCTTGCATGATTTGGTGATATTATGAAATGCCCCTATATATGTACTAATCCGACACTCGGGGAGTACCTTAAATGGTTTCACAATCTTATGAAATGGTCCAATGTGAACCATGATGCACAAGCAGAATTTCGGCATTACCGTGATGCCTATGATGAATGGGTATGATGCTATATGATGACATTGTGTGAACCACCACACGAAGATAGACCTAGGACCATTGTGGTCTTATATTGAATGACATGGTATCGAAATGGCCGAGTGCAACCTGGTGCACGGGCAAAACACGGGTAGTGTTGGGACTCCCGCTATGTTATGGAATGATCGTGATAGGTATCCTTGGAATGTCCCTAATTTAAATGAGATGAGATGACATGAATGCTTGTGTCACACAAAATGTAAATGGCTACACGAAAATGTGGTTAGGATGCATAACATACATAATGATGTTTTTTATGCTTTGTAAAAATGCTAATACATGAATATAATGTTATGGCTGCAAAAGAAAGGGTTAGTGTGAATGTCACGCGGATGATTTAATGTTTTCACACACGAAAATAAAATGCAAGTGGCTGTATAAAAGATGTGAGTTAGTATCACACAAATGCTTTGCGCGTATGGCGTGTCATGTTTATGAAAATGGTGATGATGGTATGTCATGGGAGGGCAAGAAACACATAGCACACGAAGCGTATTGCTCCAACCTTATTTCTCCAATCGAGGTCAGTCTTTGACAATTCTAACCGAGTCCTAGGGGGGTTCTCTTCGATCATCAATCGGGGGATGATGAAGGCGCAATTTATAGCATCCATACAATTTATTTCGGTATCCTAAGGGAATCCAACTAAGGTTGCCTATATGAGTTCGGTCCAAGTCGGGTTAAAATCAAGGCTCCCATAGCAAAATATACTCCTCACTTCTCCCACTCAAGGGTCCAAACGAAGGGGTTCGTACTAGGCTCTGGGTGGTGTTTCGTATCCATGCCCCTAAGACCAAGAGAAACATAGGTGACACTTCAATAATTCACCGGGCTAAAAATGGGATACATAACCTAATGCAAAAATGTCTAACTAAAGAATGCAAAATAAAATACCATATAAGAATCATCCACCTTATTTTGATTAGACATTTTTCAGGGCTTGTCAAATTCTTTTAAGTTTTAAGAAAACTTTTGTAAGAAATCCCCAGCAGAGTTGCCACTGTGAGCAGACGACGTTTTTCAGGCGCACAACTCTCTCGGAAGGGAGCCTCAAGATCAGGCAACCTCCCTTACGTGGGGTTTTTAGAATGGAAATTCGGTTTTGGAAAAATTAAATTAATTCATAAATGAACCGAGACCTAAGCCTCAATAGAGTGTGTGGGAGTCGCCACCTGGCTCAGCTCAACCAGGAAATTGCAGTGTATCTGAAGCGGACGGAGGCTGCTACACCTTCCAGAGATCTAGGTCCGAACAAGACCCTGATTTCATGTCTAATCGAAATAAAATTTGGCCAATGTTCATAGATGGTATTTTAAATTTCTAAAGTTCATTTTTTTTTGGAATTAAAGCACACAGCATACATACCAAACAAAATAAAGTAAAAAGCAGTGAATGAATAAATTATTACAACCCAATTGAATAAAAATAAAAACTCTCAACCTCACTTTACAAGCGCCTGGAATACACGATGATCTAAAAAATTTACAATCGCCTAAAATACACTAATTAAGCTATTAATTACATCCAAAATGAAAAATAAAAATAAACTAAAAGCTGCAAAACAAATGGTTAGCACAATTTATAGCACACCACAAATAGGACTCAAATTAGACAGAATGGGATTTTAAGGAGTTCGGGGGCATGCAATTAGGGATAACCGGCTCGACTCGGCTAGCTGGCCCGATTAGACCTGGAAAACAATTTTGAAATGTCCTTGTATTTTGTTTTATGAGAAAATCATTTTGAAAACATTTTCTTTTTCCGATTTACTTCAATTTAGCAAGTGAGGTGGGTCGGTTTTCAGGAGATTCGGGTCTCCATTGTTGCGTTGTTCTAAATGCAATAACATCAAAAATTAAATATAAGGTCATGAATGCACACAACAAAATTCATTTTTGATGATTTTTGGATTTTTCTGAATTTTTATGATTTTCGAGAATTTTTAGGCATTATTCTGGAAATTCTGCTCCTGGACAAGAATTACAGTCGTGCGGCTATAATTACAGCCGTACGACTGTAATTACAGTCGTGCGGCTGTAGATCATCTAGGTGTAGAAAATCGCCAAAATTTGTTCAAATAAAAATAAAAGCTGCGGGAAATCAAGAACACTCATACGACCCTATATACAGTCGTGCGACTGTTCTTCACCACAAGAACAGTCGTTAAAATGTTCTTGATTTCCATAAACAGCAAGCCCAAAAAAAGAGTTTTTATGCACAACATCACATCAAATCACCCAGAAAAAGCAACAAAATGGAGGTTTGAGGTATAATTACCTTTGTGGTGCTGATCTGCCGTAAGTTTGACCACCGGAAACTTCTCAATCGCCTCCAAATTGCTTCTTTTCCCTTGAGTGCTAAGGTTCCAAGAGTTGTCAAAAATTCTCCAAAATGTCACAGATTTTAGCAAATTTAAAGTCTGGAATTGATTGAGTTTGAAGTGTCAAGTTGTTAACCTGATTTCTATCTGATTTTAAACTTATCACAGTAGAATCAAAAGAAAAAGAGGAGAAAAAGATAGCTTGGTGTTGAATTCACTTTTTCTCTCCTTTTTCTCCCTTTTCTCTACCAATTTTTCTCTAAATTTAGCCAAAATCCAAGAGTCCAAAAGTCCTTTCTCTTCCTCACTTTCTCCCTTTTAGCTCTGGTCTTTCTTGCTAGAGAAAACGAGCATTAATTGCTTTCAAAACAACCCATTTTTTTTTATATTTTTTAGGTATGGGCTGTTGTATCTGCTCAGCATTTACAGACTGTAAATATAGTAGCACGACTGTAACTACAATCGCGTGACAGAAATTTTTTTTTAATCCTGGAAAAATCCGGCGCTTACACATGTCACACGTGAGATGTAAATGGCATACAAATAAAAAGTCATGGCCGCAAAAAAATGTGATTAGTGTCACACATATGTCGATGCTCGAAAATGGCTGCACAAAGATATGGTTAGAATGGCACATGAAAGCTTATGCATGTTTGATGCTTCGTGAAAAGTCAAATAAAAAACACCATGGAACAAACGTTAGCACATGCAATAATATGCACTCCCTTCCAACCTTATTTCTCCTTTCGATTGGTCTTACATTCTTCCTAGGTATTGGGTCTCTTTAGCATCAACGAGGGATACCAACGGCGCACACTCAATGTTCAATTTTGATTTTACGTTTTAGTAATCCTAGGGAAAGTTGCTAAGCCATTACATGTGGGCCAAAGTCAAACCAAGGGTCGTACAGGTTCCCAGAGCGAATATACACTCCCCATCGTAGAATAAGATGTAAGGTCATGCGGCTGTGAGTGGACGACGAGTTTTCGACGGGACGCGAGACTCCCTTTCTGAAGGGATGCCACGATCTCGAGCAGGCCCCTCCCTCACGTGGGGTTTTTATGAATGGAAAATCATTTTGGAAAATAAATGGAATTAATCCTTAAAAGAACCGAGACCTAAGTCTCGATGAATATTGTAGAGTCACCACCCGGCTCAGCTCAACCGGGAAATTCTTAAGGTAGCTGAACCGGACGAACGGTCGCTACACTATCCAGAGGTTCGGGGTCGGACAAGTCCCTTATTTCGTGTCTAATTAAATTAAATATTGCCAATGTTCTCGAAATGGTATTTTAAATTCTAAAGTCAATTTTATTGAATATAAAAGGCATACAGTGCGCATTCAAATACATAATACAACAATGAATAAAAGAAATGCATATTAATCGGCTTACAACCAAATTGAATGGAAAAATAAAAACTCTCGCCTCACTTATACGATCGCCTAGGATACACGAGAATCTAAAAATATTTACAACTGCCTAAAATACACGATTAATTCTATTAAAATACAAATAAAAATAAAAATGAGAATAAATAAAAGCTGCAAAACAAAGGTTAGCACAGTTTATACGGCACGTCACAATTAGGACTCAAACATGACATAATGAGGAATCAAGAATTGGGGGCATGCATTTAGAGGATAACCGGGTTGGCTCGGCTAGCCGGCCCGGTTAGACCTGTAAAACATTTTGAAACATCCCTGTATTTTTGGTTTTGTGAGAAATTCATTTTAAAAATGATTTTTACCGGTTCACATGCATTTTTATGTTTAAGGCAGGTCGGTTTTCGGGAAAACTGGGTCTCCATCGTTGAATTGTCCTAATGCAATTTTACTGGAAATTAAATCTAGGGTAGTGAATGCATATATCAAAATTCATTTCGATGATTTTCGGATTTTTCTGATTTTTTATGGATTTTTGGAAATTTTCGGAGATAAAAATGGAAATTCTGATTCTGAAACGAGGGTTACAGTCGTGTGACTGTAACTACAGTTGTACGACTGTAAGTTACAGTCGTGAGACTGTAAACGACCCAGAATCAAGATTTCGCCAACATTTATTTTGAATTAGAATTGAAGAAAAAAAATCTGGAAATTAAGAACATTCGTACGACTGTATATACAGTCGTACGAATGTTCATCAAATCCAAGAACAGTCGTGCGACTGTTCTTAATTTCCAGAAACAGAAGCACAAAAACACAGCAAAAATGCACAAAAATTCACTTTAAACGCCCAGAAAGCAAGAAAAGTGAAAGGAAAAGGAGTGTCTACCTTTTTAGAAGTTAATCCAAGTCGATTTGACCCCTGGCGTCACTCCAATCCATATAAATTCGCACTTTTCCTTTGAAATTGGGAGGGGAAGCTTTATGACCAAAAATTCGAAATGCTTGGGATTTTGATGGTCTAGGTCCGAGATTTTGATTTGTTTGTGAAGTTAATTGATTAACCTAAGGATTTCTATCAAATTTTAACCCTAATTCTGAGAATTAAAAGAAAAAAGAAGAGGAAAAGATGAACTTGAGGTTTTTTTGCTTCTTTCATTTCCTTTTCTCTTTTCTCCTTTCTCTCTTTAATTCCTTTCACCAAAAATCCAGCTGCCTCCTCTCTCCCCTCCTTTCCTTCTTTTTATTCCGCTTTCTCTGGTTGCTTCCTATCCATCCCGGTGCATTAATTGCGCCACCCTCTCTCCTCCATTTTTCTGCTGCAGAGGTATGGGCTCCTGCAACTGCTCTGATATTACAGTCGTACGACTGTAATTTTTAAATTACAGTCGCACGACTGTAAGGATAGTCGTACGACTCTTTTCTCTTTTTTTTTAAGTATAGAAAATTCCGGCGCTTACAGATGCCCCTTGCGTGATCAAATTCGACACCTAGCTCTAGGTTTACAATACCTAAGATGATGAATTTGAGAGCGCGAATCAAAGCACCGCGAACACTAGAATGAACCCTCTACTGAGATAAGCCGCTACCGGGTCTAGGCTACCCCGAGGCGATACTGGGAAGGAAATAAGCTGATACCGGGTTTAGGTTACCCGAGGCGAAGGAGTGGGTGAATCGCGGTTTAGCCGATACCAGGTCTAGGTTACCCGAGGCGAGGAAAGATGGATTGCGGATTGGCCGACATCGGGTATAGGTTATCGGAGCCAAAATTAATGAAGAGATTGGCCGATACCACGTCTAGGTTACCCGAGGCGAAATTGATGAAGAGATTGGTCGATACCGGGTCTAGGTTACTAGAGGCGAGCTTTGCTGGAGAAATAGATGAAACTGATCTGGGCCGATACCGAGTTTACATTACTCGAGGCGGATCTGCTGAGAAAATGGATGATGAAGTCGATCTGGGCCGATACCGAGTTTACATTACTCGAGGTGGATCTGCTAAGAAAATGGATGATGAATCCGATCTGGGCCGATACCGAGTTTACATTACTCGAGGCAGATCTGCTGAGGAATTGAAGCTGGAGATGATGAATTCCTGCACTTAAGATAGCAAGTCTTCATTCCTTGATCGAGAGATTTTTAAACAAAAATTTTTGCCCCTTCGATCAAGAATGAAGACTAGATGGGGATGAGTGATTGATATATGTAATGTATGAATGCATGATGATGCATATGTACATGTATGCATTTCCGTCATTTGAAGTTTCCACCTTCCGCTGGAGAAAGATGTGTCGTGTCCCTGGTTGATTTTGCTTTCTTCTGGGCTTTGCTTGGTGATTTTCAAAGGAATAAGGTGACTGTTAGGGATGTGTGATACTGCTGGGGAGATAATCGTAGTGTTCCTTACAGAGATTTCGCTAGGGACAATTATGGCAACTCGATTGGGGAAACAATTATGGTGTTCTTTATGTAGATTCCACTGGGGAATTATGTGATGACTTTATGGGGAGTCGATGTGAGGACTTCTGTGGGGAATGTTGGGGACACTCTGCTTTTCCTACTCCGTGGGGAAATTATGAGCTTGTAAGTGCTCTAATTTTTGCCTGGGTTGCCCAATATGGGCTTTCAGCCCAGCGAGCCGGTCTAATTTTTGCCTGAGGCGCCTTTTCGGTTTTCGCCTTAGCGAGCTTTTCATATGCACTAGCTTTTGCCTAAACTGCCCAATATGGGTTTCAGCTTAGCGGGCCACTCTAATTTTTACCTGAGGCGCCTATTCGGTTTTCACCTTAGCAAGCTTTTCATATGCCCTAACTTTTGCCTAAACTGCCCAATATGGGTTTTCAGCTTAGCGGGCCGCGCTAATTTTTGCTTGAGGCACCTTTTCGGTTTTCACCTCAGCGAGATTCTTTTTTTTTTTTTAAGATGATTGAAAAGTCACCATGACCATTTTATTGCTCTTTTAGGAAGATGAACTGGATCTTAGAGGTCGACAAAAGATTTCAAATTGCATGTATTTAGTGCATTTTCACTTGTTAAATAATGCGATGATTTCAATCAGTTGAATGCATAGTGCTTTATTTAAATGTATGTTTATGCAAGACAACTTTGTTGGTGCATTTGTCATAACCATGCAAATATATTTAAAAAAACACTTCACTTTATTGATGAAGTCAAAATAAGTACATTTGAAACAAGTTGGTTCCTAAATGGTACAGATTCCACACTGAGCCAGAACCCGTCATCAGTCGTCCTTTTCAGGTTTTTCGACTGATATTTCCTCTTGTGTCCTAACTTTTGCCTAGACCGCTCTTTTCGAGGTTTCAGCCTAGCAGATTTTTTTTATTTATTTTTTTTGTTTTTATTTTTTTATACATGATAAAGCTTTGGCCTGTCCTGGTTGATAGGATTAGTGAACTCATTTCCGTCCACGTCCATGATGCTGACAGCGCCTTTTGATAGCACCTTTTTCACCACATAGGGCCCTTCCCAGTTGGGTCTGAACTTGCCCTTAACATCGACATTTGAAGGCCTTAGCTGCTTTAGAACCAAGTCACTTGTTTTCAACTGTCATTTGGAATACTTTACATTCAGATTATAGGCTCTGTCCATTCTGCGCTGGTACATCTGAAGATGATCCAATGCCCTCAGTCGCCTTTCATCTAATGCTGCCAACTGTTCATACCTGGCTTGAACCCATTCAGTCTCTGGCAGCTGAGCCTCCAGAGTGACTCTAAGTGATTTAAGTTTTATTTCCACTGGCAATACTGCTTCCATTCCATACACCAAGGCATAAGGAGTTTCTCCTATTGGCGTTCTGACACTGGTTCGGTAACCCCAAAGAGCATAAGGCAGTTTATCGGCCCAATCTCTGTAAGTGGTTACCATCTTTGATAAGATCTTCTTTGTCACCTTGTTAGCTGCTTCCACTACACCATTAGCCTGTGGTCTGTATGGAGAAGACTTATGATGTTCAATACCATGCTCTACAAGTAGCTCGCTGTCGCCCTTTGAAACTGTACTCCATTGTCAGTTACTATGTGGTGAGGAATCCCGTACCGGGTGAAGATGTTCTTCTGGATGAACTTGACCATTTGCTTGGCTGTCACATTAGTGAAGGATTCTGCTTCGACCTATTTGGAGAAGTAATCAACTGCCACAACTATGAATTTGTGCCCATTAGATGTTGCTGGATGAATTTCACTAATCATATCTATCCCCCATGCTGAAAACAGCTAAGGAGATGCTAGATTCTGAAGTTCGAGTGGAGGAAGATGACTAATGTCTGCATAGATCTGACATTCATGACATCTCTTCACTTTTCTTATACAATCTGCTTGCATCGTCATCCAGAAGTAGCCTTGTCTCATGATCTTTCTGGCCATGGCAATTCCATTCATATGTGGCCCACAGGACCCTGCATGTACCTGCTGCATCACTTCTTTTGATTCTTGCTCTGTCAGGCACCTCAAAAGGACTCCATGTGTGGTTCTTTTGTACAGCTTATCCTCGAAGATTCTGAATTGACTAGCCAGCTTTCTTAGTGTCAACTTATCAGCAGCACTGGCCTCTTCTGGATACCTCCCTTCCTTAACATATTGGTAAATATCAAAGAACCACGATTTCTCTTCAGCTGTCAGCTCCATCACTTCATGCACCTCAAAGCAAGGATGTCTAGAAGTGGCTATAACCAATGGTTGCACTTGAGTTTCCTCTGGATTTTCCCACATGGAGGACAAAGTCGCTAATGCATCAGCCATCTTATTCTCATCCCTAGGGACGTGTCTGAATTCACACTGGCCGAATAAACCTTTTCTGAACTGTAGCAGCTCCAAGTAAGGCTGCAAGGCTTTTTCTTTCAGCTCCCACTCACCCTGAGCTTGCCTAATCACTAGAAGTGAATCACCGACAATTAAGACATCATTTGCCCCTAAGGTTAACAAAGCTTCCATTCCAAATAAGCATGCTTCATATTCTACCCCATTATTGGTTACGGGAAAGATCAGCCTCTTGGATAAAGGAATAATCTCACCATCCAGCGTTGCTATAAGTACCCCGATTCCAGCGCCTTTTCTATTCACTGCCCCATCGAAGCACATAACCCATCTTTTCACTTCCACCATGGCTAGTTGCTCATCAGGGAATTCCAAATTCTCCGCGTAGTCAGATTCTAGGGGTTGGTTTGCCAGAAACTCTGCCACGGCTCGCCCTTTAATGGTTTTCTTCGTGATGTACTCGATGTCGAACTCAGATAAGAGTAACAGCCACCTGGATAGCTTCCCAACCAATAACGGTGCTTCACAGAGATACTTCATTGGATCCACCTTAGCCACGGCTTGTATCTTATAGGATTGGAAATAATGGCGCAGCTTCTTGGTCAACCAAATCATCACCACACATGTCTTCTCCACCAGTTTGTACTTGGTTTCATACTCCAGCAATTTCTTGCTAAGGAAGTAGATAGGATATTCCTTCTTGCCATCTTGTTCTTGTGCAAGCATTGCCCCTATAGAGGATTCTTTAACTACCAAATACAAAATCAGATGCTTTCCTGGAATTGGAGGACTCAATACTGGTGGCTTTACCAAGTAAGCCTTGATCTTCTCGAATGCCAGTTGACACCTATCATCCCACACAATCGGCTGATCTTTCTTTAATAGCTTAAAGATTGGTTCACAAGTGGAAGTTAATCATTCAATGAAGCGACTGACATATTGTAAGGACCCCAGGAATGATCTGACTTCCTTTTCTGTCTTTGGGGCTGGCATTTCTTGGATGGCCTTGATTTTATCTGGGTCCATTTCTATACTATACCCCTATGGCTGACTACGTGACACAACAACTTCCCTGATGTGACCTTGAATATGCACTTCTTGGGGTTAAGTTGCAAGTTGTACTCTCCAATGCGTGTTAGAAACCTATCCAGGATAACAGGATGTTCCTCCCATGTTGTTGATTTAACAAGCATATCATCGACATACACTTCGACTTCTTTATGGATCATATCATGCAATAGAGTTGTGACAGCCCTCCGATAAGTGGCGCTAGCATTCTTTAATCCGAAAGGCATCACTCTGTAGCAGAAAGTACCCCACTCTGTGATGAACGATGTTTTCACCTTGTCGATCACATCCATCAGAATTTGGTTGTACCCTGAAAAGCCATCCATGAAGGAGTACATTGCCGCTTTTGCTGCGCTATCAACCAGAACATCAATATAGGGCAGTGGAAAGTTATCTTTTGGGTATGCCTTATTCAGGTCCCTGTAGTCGATGCATACTCTGACCCTTCCATCCTTTTTAGGCAGCCATTCCGTATATTCCACCACTTCGAGATACTTGGCATCTATCTGCTTAGCCACTTCTTCTTTCACCAGCGTAGCCCATTCCGGCCTTAATCTTCTCAACTTCTGCTTTACTGATCTAAATTTGGGGTCCGTTGGGATTTTGTGCACTGCTATTTCTGTGTCCACACCCGGCATGTCTTCATACGACCAGGCGAAAGCTTTAACATGTTTTTGGAGTATTCTTATTAATTCTTTCTCTTCCTCAGATTTAAGCTCATGTGAAATGAGTACCATTTTAGGGTTTTCATCTGTACTTATGTTGATTTCATGCAATGCGGTGTCGTGTATGCTAAATATGCTTAATGGTGATTTAAATGCATGCACAGAATTATCAGGATAAACATCACACAAGTAAGCAAACTGGGATTTCATTGCATTGAACTTATCATAAAGTACATCAGTTACATTAAAAATGGAAGAAATAGATACAACGAAATCATTTTCATCCTCCATAGGCGGAGGGCCTTGTTCTTCATCGGCTTCCATCTCCCCTTTCAGAGGATCACCCGGGACTACAGCTTTCTCTACTTCTTTTTCAGTCACTTGCATCTTAGCTTTCTCCATAATCTTGGCAATTTCAGCGACCACGGAGTCTAAGTTCACTTTGGCCATTAATTCTTCACCGAACCCCTCCTTGGATTTCCTAAAAGCTTTGCTTAATGCAGCAGTCAAAGCACCCGAGATCACTTCTATAGTTTCAACACAGGTCTTCTTTTCATCTTCTTCCTTGGCCACCTCTATGGCTTTTGTTACCACCTCAGATGATTCTCCTTGTAAAATCTCAGATTCAGCAGTCGCTTCTCTGCCATTACAGGGGCTACTGGCTCGTCCTGGCTTTTATCAAAATCAGCTACATCTATAAAGATCTTAAAGCCAGGACACTTGACAGCTCCTACCATCACTGGTTCAGCTTGACCCTTATAAAGGCCTTCTCCTACCTTCAGAAATGGCTTCATCATAATCTTTCCATTCTTGCCCTTCCTCAGATTCTTCTGCTCATATGCCCCTTCTACATAACCAAGGCCACACTACTTCGACTTCCCTGAGTCGATCTTAAATTTTGGAACCCCTTGTAAATTGATTCTGAGTCCCATTCCCGAGACAAAGTTCTGCTTATACAGATACCGGGATAGCCACTCCGGCATATAATTCTCATAAAGGACCATAGGAGCATCCGTGGTCTCTTCCTCTTTGATTACAGCAACTTGAAATCCACCAAAGGGAACCACTCCTTCATTCACTGCAGCTACCATCGATTGGGCATCCGCCTCAACAATCACAATTCTGTCATTCATAGAGAACTTAATCTTTTGATGTAATGTAGAAGCGACACCTCCCAAAGGATGGAACTAGGGCCTTCCAAGCAACAGAGAAAATGCAACTGGGATATCAATCACTGTAAAAGCGACTATGGACCTAACCAGCCCAACCTCTACTTCTGCCTCAAACATCCCTATCACTGTTCTTTTAGAGTCATCATATGCTCGAATGACTGTTGAGGACCTCTTTAACACTTCCTCGTTCAGCCCCAGAAATGGCAACATCTTTAGTGGGCAGATATTCAGCGTCGATCCATCATCCACCATGACGCAAGGCATTACCTTATCCATCACATGGTCTCTGACATAAAAAGCCTTGTTGTGGGCCTTCCCTTCAGCAGGCAGGTTCCAACATGGACTTTGTCTAACAAACAGCACATAGCCTCTGCTGAAGCAATAGGGGAGACTTCAATCTTTGATAATTTTTTTAGCAGCCCTGTGCTCCTTGGAGGTCAGAAGCAAGTGCCATAAGCTAGCTTGGGCAAGAGTTTTCTTCAGTTGGGAAATGACCAGGTCCTCCTTCTCAACTCCTTCTGGTGCTGAAGTATTGCCTGACCCATTCATCTGTGCTTTATCTTTCATCTGATCTGCCGGCTGATATACCCTACCACTTCGGGTCACATGCTGCACTTCTTAAATCTTCATCTTTTCAACAGCTGGGAGTTTAAATGCCTCTCCTCTGTCAAATTCTTCGTACTCATCCTCGGAGTCAAGATCATTCAGACTTATGGGCTTGATCTCCTTACATTCCCCCTTTTTCTCATATTCGGGTTCCACTTCGGGTTCCCCTACTGCCACTGCCTAAATTGTAGGGTTCGCTTGAAGAACTTGGGTGAATATAAAGTTAGTCGACAACCCTGACTGGACCGTGTTAACCCACTTTTCGAATGTCGATAGTGGGTTGGTTTTAGTGCTTGGTTTGGCTGGCTCTTACAGCTTTCCCTCTT
The DNA here is from genome assembly GCA_039660915.1 of Euphorbia tirucalli. Taxonomy (NCBI): domain Eukaryota; kingdom Viridiplantae; phylum Streptophyta; class Magnoliopsida; order Malpighiales; family Euphorbiaceae; genus Euphorbia; species Euphorbia tirucalli. Next base: position 39,797,550 of record CM077637.1, on the reverse strand, counting down.
CAATGAGCTTCTGGATGGCATCCCTTAACTTATAGCAGTTGTTGGTTCGATGGCCTGTCACTACATGATCAGTGCAGAAGTTATCTTTGTCAGCTTCAGATGGCTTCTCAAATGGCCTTAAAGATTGTAGCAGGCCACCATTCCTACACTTTGCGAATATCTTTACTAAAGGAAGAGTCCAAAGCGATATGCCTTATCCTCCAGGACCCCTATTCTGGTTGCCTTGCTGCTGATTTACAGTAGCCATTTCAACCTGCTTCACCTCTGAAGATTGCCCCTGTTTGCTACTGGAACCTGAACCAGAACCACTGCCAGACCCAGCTGCTGTGGTGGATCTATATCCTGAGCTGTACCCTGTGCTTCTTCCTCCCTTGTGACCGGCTGGTTTCTCCTTCTCATCCCTTTCTATTTTCATCGCCATGCTATAAACTTCACTGAGTTCGTGGAAGGGATGAAATTTCATGTTGTTCTTAAAAATATCTTTGCTGCCGTCAATCAGTTTCTGTATGAGCTCGTCTTCGTCAGGGTGGTTCTTTAGGAGGATAATCTTGTTCATCCACCTCTGATAGTATTCATCGAAGGGCTCGTCGAATTTCTACTTCACCCTCTCTAAATCATATAGCTTCACTTAGATTTTGGTGTTGAAGCTGTAGTATTTAATGAAGGTCACAGACAAAGCTTCCCAATTAGATTGTTCCTCCTCTGACAGTGAATTATACAATCCTAAAGTACCTCCCTCCAGTGTGGTGGGGAATAAATTGATTAGCTGCTGCTTTGTGGTGCCCGCTGTAAGCATAACTCGGGCATACAGATTCACATGGGCCTCCGGCAAGCCCATTCCTTTGTAAGTAGGGATTTTTGGCACTTGGAAGCCGATAAGGAATGTCTCGATGCCCTTACTGATCATGGCATCAACATTTACACCCTTCTTCGATTCAGCACTGATACTGACCCCCTTCTTCAACTGGGCCATAACTTCATCTAGCTCAGAACATTTTGCTTTCATCCTCTATTCCATAGCTGCTTCTATTTCCTGCAACTTCTCAAGGCTAGCCGAAGCGTCACCACCATGTTGGGATGACTCAGCCTCTTTCTCTTTCCCGGCTCCACTACCACCAGCCTCACCAGCTTCCCTTACAACTGCCCGCATCTCTTCCTTCAACATGTCGCGGAAGTCTTGGGATCTGAAGAAATCTTTCAAAACATCAGCCATGCTTGGTGTCTGATCCACCATATTCACTCCTTCCCCAGACTCAGAATCACTGTCACTCTTAACTACCCTCTGTCTCCTAGCTACCCTTGAAGCCTGGGATCTTGTCCAAGGTAGCTCCAGTATATTCTGCTTGGGAGTAGACAGGAGGTATTAGGGTCATGCATGAATGGTGTGATGTGACATGAAAATTAAGGCATTGAGAATGCTTGAAATGAATGGAGGGGGATTATGTATGAAATGATGTTATTAATGGTTTCTTTTTTTTTTTATCTTTCTTCTTTTTGGGGCATACCAAGAACACCCAATGCTTATGCAAAAATGTCACATGTGGGCCGCCACACGGACAGAGCTTCGGCGCCTTTGGGGCACCTAATGAATTCGTGAAATGGTCATGTGTGTACCAACACACGGACAGAGTTCGACACTTTATAGGTCTATGGGATGATATGAAATGGTCACATGGGACAAGCCCATAGACAAAGTTTTAATGCTTTTGAGCATATGATATGAAATGATGTCATGAGAAAGTCACGTGTAACAAGGACACGAATAGAGGTTCGGCATTCGTGGAACACCTTTTCATGATTTGATGATGTTAGGGATCTATATGTATACTAATTGGGCACTCGGGGAGTACCTTGAATGGTAAATTAATGTCATGAAGTGGTCGGATGTGGACCACGGTGTTATATGATGTTCGTGATGAATGAGCGTGATGTCATGAAATGCATTATGCAAATTGTTACACGAAAGTGAGCCTAAGACAGTTGTGGCTTTTATCGAATGAAATGATTTTGGTGGAATGGCCAAATGCAATCCGGTGCATCGGCAAAACACGGGTAATTTTGGGTACCCGATATGTTATGAAATGGAATGGGATGGTCATAATATGCGTCCTTGAAATGCCCCTTTAATTAAATTTAAGTGAAATGTAGTGAATGAACATGTCACACAATATGCAAATGGCTGCACGAAAACATGAGATAGAATGCATGGAATACACAATGATGTTATGCATGTTATGTGAAAAAAATGCTAACCACACGAATTTAATGTTATGGATGAAAAAAGAAATCGTTAGTATGAATGACAAACGAATGAATTAATGTTTTACACATGAAATAAAAATGCAAATGGCTGCATAAAATATGGGTTAATTAACACTCTTATGTTTAATGTTTGCAAAAATGTCATGTGTATGAATTATGGTATGCTACGCGCATGTAGGTAGCAATGGCGATGTGTCACGAGACGGCGAGAAACACATAGCAAGCAAAACGAATACTTCCCACCTTATTCCTCCAACTTGGTCGGTCTCAAAAATTTCTAACCGAGTCCTAGCGTTCACTTCGATCACCAACCGGGGGTGATGAAGGCGCAATTTTATTATAAGTCACACAATTATTTTGGTATCCTAAGGGAATCCAACTAGGGCTACCTATATGGGTTCGGTCAAAGTCGGGATAACATCAAAGCTCTCATAGCAAGATATACTCCTCACTTCTCCCCACTCAAGGGTTCGAACGAAGGGGTTCGTACGAGGCTATGAGTGGTGTTTCGTATTTGTGCCCCCAAGACCAAGAGGAACTTAGGTAACACTTCAACGATCCACGGGGCTATAAAAGGATACCTAATCTAATGCAAAAAAAAAAATGGCTAACTAAAAATGCAAATAAAATACCAAAAGAGAATCATCCGCCTTATTTTGATTAGACATTTTTCAAGGCTTGTCAAAATTCTTTTAAGTTTTAAGAAAACTTTTTAAGAAATCCCCAGCGGAGTCGCCACTGTGAGCGGATAACGAGTTTTTGACGGGACGCGAGACTCCTTTTCAAAAGGGGCGCCACGATCTCAGGCAGGCCCCTCCCTCGCGTGGGGTTTTTATGAATGGAAAATCGTTTTGGAAAATAAATGGAATTTATCCTTAAAAGAACTGAGACCTAAGTCTTGATGAATATTGTAGAGTCGCCACCTGGCTCAGCTCAACCGGGAAATTCTTAAGGTAGCTGAACCGGACGAACGGTCGCTACACTATCTAGAGATTCGGGTCCGGACAAGTCCCTTATTTCGTGTCTAATTAAATAAAATATTGCCAATGTTCTCGAAATGGTATTTTAAATTCTAAAGTTAATTTTATTGAATATAAAAGGCATACAACACGCATTCAAATACATAATACAAAAATGAAGAAAAGAAATACATATTAATCGGCTTATAACCAAATCGAATGGAAAAATAAAAACTCTCGCCTCACTTATACAATCGCCTAGGATACACGAGAATCTAAAAATATTTACAACCGCCTAAAATACACGATTAATTTTATTAAAATACAAATAAAAATAAAAATGAGAATAAATAAAAGCTACAAAACAAAGGTTAGCACAGTTTATATGGCACGCGACAATTAGGACTCAAACATGACAGAATGAGGAATCAAGAATTGGAGCATGCATTTAGGGGATAACCGGGTTGGCTCGGCTAGCCGACCCGGTTAGACCTGGAAAACATTTTGAAACATCCCTGTATTTTTGGTTTTGTGAGAAATTCATTTTAAAAACGATTTTTACCGGTTCACATGCATTTTTATGTTTAAGGCGGGTCGGTTTTCGGGAGAACCGGGTCTCCGTCGTTGAATTGTCCTAATGCAATTTTACTGGAAATTAAATCTAGGGTAGTGAATGCACATATCAAAATTCATTTTGATGATTTTTGGATTTTTATGATTTTTTATGGATTTTTGGAAATTTTTTGAGATAAAAACGGAAATTCTGATTCTGGAACGAGGGTTACAGTCGTGCGACTGTAAACGGCCCAGAATCAAGATTTTGCCAAAATTTATTTTGAATCAGAATTGAAGAAAAAAAATCTGGAAATCAAGAACACTCGTACGACTGTATATACAGTCGTATGACTGTTCATCAAATCCAAGAACAGTCGTGAAACAGTCGTGCGACTGTTCTTAATTTCCAAAAACAGAAGCGTGAAAACACAGCAAAAATGCATAAAAATTCACTTTAAACACCCAGAAAGCAAGAAAAAGTGAAAGGAAAAGGAGTGTCTACCTTTTTAGAAGTTAATCTAAGTCGATTTGACCCCTAGCGTCGCTCCAATCCACACAAATTTGCACTTTTCCTTTGAAATTGGGAGGGGAAGCTTTATGTCCAAAAATCCAAAATGCTTAGGATTTTGATGATCTAGGTCCGAGATTTTGATTTGTTTGTGAAGTTAATTGATTAACCTAAGGATTTCTATCAAATTTTGACCCTAATTCTGAGAATTAAATGAAAATAGAAGAGGAAAAGATGAACTTGAGGTTTTTTTGCTTCTTTCTTTTCATTTTCTCTTTTCTCCTTTCTCTCTCTAATTCCTTTCACCAGAAATCCAGCTGCCTCCTCTCTCCCCTCCTTTCCTTCTTTTTATTTTGCTTTCTCTTATTGCTTCCTGTCCATCCCGGCACATTAATTGCGCCATCCTTTCTCCTCCATTTTTCTGCTGCAGAGGTATGGGATCCTGCAACTGCTCTGATATTACAGTCGTACGATTGTAATTTTTAAATTACAGTCGCACGACTATAAGGATAGTCGTACAAGTCTTTTCTCTTTTTTTTATTTTAAGTATAGAAAATTTCGGCGCTTACAGCGGTGCTATGAGTGGTTTACCCCGTCGAATGCCTCCAATCCTGGCGGTAGAGGTAGGTCACCTTCTTGGGTAAACCGGACTGATCAGTGTATTAGAGGGATTGAGAAGAAGAAAATGTCATGATATGTAAGTTCAAACAAATATGATATTATGAACTTGGTAAAGTGACTGCAAGCGAGGTTATATTTCTATACTTGCCTAAGTTCCTTAAGTTTTTGTGAAAACCATTTAGGAAACCTTGTATTCCTAACAGAGTCACCACTATGAGGGGACGACCTTTCGATGGAAAGAAAGCGGGATGCGGCGAAGCAAACCGGGGAAAAAGGAAAAAAATTTTCGTTGATTTGTGTAAAAACATGTTTGTTTATCTTGCTTTAGGGAAAGTCATTTGTTTATTTTGGAAATCCCTTTTATAGAAAAACTTTTCCCATTTTTAACTTAAAGACCTCGAAACTTAAATTTCAAGATCAGTGACAGAGTCACCACCCAGATCAGCTCATCCGGGAAATTCCGATACAGCTCCCTACCAAGGGTAGACTATTGTACCTAATCCAAAGATTTAGGGTTCGAGGCAAGTGACTTACTCAACCTCAAGCTTACTTCACTTTACAATTCATATTACCATATTTTATTTGCTTTATTATCTTTCTCTACCCCAATTTGTGTTTATTTATCAGCCGATGCTCAAGCAAATGACAGAAATAAATTGTAGAAAAATAAATCATGTATTCAAATGATACAAAAATAATAGAGGCTGCTTATATAACCAAATTGAATAAAAATAAAAACTCTCGTCCTCACTTTTACAAGCGCCTAAAATACACGAATATCTAGAAAGTTACAGTCACCTAATTTATATGAAAATCTATCAAAATACATCCAAAAATAAAAATAAAAGCGACAGAGGCTGTAAAACAGATCAGTTAGCATAATTTATATCACACCACAAAATAGGACTCAAATTGGACGGAATTGGGAATTTTAGGAACGGGAGCATGCATTTAGGGGGTAACCGGGTCGACTCGGCAAGCCAGCCTGGTTAGACCGGGAAAATGGTTTTGAAACGCCCTGTAGGTTTTATGCTAGAAAAAAATTTTGGAAAATCATTTGGCTCGATTTCATGCAAGTTTTTCCGTTTATCAGGTTTGTTATCCCGGAACTCAGGGTTCCGTTCATGCAGGTTTCCTAAATCCAACATCCACCTAGGGTCTAAAAAGCACTAAACACACCAAAAACATTTTGAATCCAAAAATAGCATCGAGCAACGGCGTCCATACAGGCCGTTCCGTTATTCTGTTTCTCTCTAGAAGTTACAGCCGTGCGGCTATGACTACCAGAACCCGAAAAATGATTTTCTCATTTTTTGAAAATGATGTTTTGCTCGTTTTCAATGTTTCCCGGGGATTTTATAAGGTTCGGGGGTTCGCAAATGCTAGACTACTGATCTTGTTCGGATTGAACAACCACAAAATTCAGAAAAACGAAAATCTAGGAAACCGAAAACCTCGTATCCGCGAGATCAGAAATCCGGAAACCAAAATTTTACAACACACGGATACATTTGGGCCGAAAATGAATCATAAACAGAAGGATAAAATGGAAAATGGACCACTTTCAACAGAACGGGGCAGTTTCGGGATTCTGCCCATACAAAACACAGCCGTGCAGCTCTGAGTGCCAGAGCCACGCCCCTGTTCATGCAAAATATAGCTGTGCGGCTGTATTCGAGAAAGTTCATTTTCCAAAAGTTGAAAAATGAAGAAAATTGCAAAGAAAAGGCAATGTACACAGGTTTAAGGCCTCTCAGAGTTTACCTTGATGTTGTTTTGGTGTGTTTAGCGCCCAGAATCGAGTTGAAAACTTGAAATGCACCTTCAATCTTCAACCAACCAAAATCCCAAACGAATCCAAATCGATCCGAAACCAATCCGAGATGATTCCACTTTATTAAGCAAAGGTTAAGGAACTTCCTTTTGATGTTTAAGTATTAGTTCTTAGTGTTAAAGTCTTGTTTTGGTTCACTTTCCTTAGCTCCTGGTATTCAATCACCTTCTCTGGTTCTCATCTCTCTTCTTTCCTTTGTTTTTTTTTCCACCTCTCATTTGATTTCTCTTACCTTTTCTTTTTATACCCCTCACTCATAATCATTTCCAAAATTAAATGAGCTGCTTGTTTTCTCTGCAAATTCGGCCAACTTTCTTTTCATTCAGCCAAGTTGCTCTGCTTTGCAGAGCAACTTGGTTGAACCCACTAGAGCCAGACGGCTCTAGTTGTGCTAGAGCCGTGTGGCTCTGGGCTACAGCTGTGCGGCTCTAGATAGAGCCGGGCTGAAATCCGTAAAAATCCAACGCTCACCCTAAACCCTAAAATCATCCGGGGGACCTTCTCGGGGTTTTAGATCGAGGATAGCTCGGTTTTCGGGATGTTTGAGATACTCCAAGTGACATTCAGGTTGTTTTCAAGTCCAATTCATGTACGTCTACTCAACAAGTAATACAGGAATTCTCATCATAGAGGTCGGGAAAACCCGGCACTTACACCTGCGTTGTTATGTGCCAAGCCATGCATCCAACAAACTCATTCAAGATGAGGCAATGTTTTACTTACATAAGTTCATTGCACATTCATTGTTTTACCGAGTGGACAGTTCCATTGTTCGACCCCCTGATCTTTTTGTGTTAGAATGCATAAGGGTGTTCCCATTGATTTGTGCTACATTCTCTTCAATGCAATTAAAAATGCATCGAAGCAAAGATATGGGCCGATTGGTGGAGCGAACATCATGACTGCAATAGTAATGGGTGCAAGAGGAGAACTTCCATGTCGTGTTGATTCGGGAGCTTGTGTCAATTTCCTTGATGGTATGGTAACGATTCAAGAGGCACTTTCTAAGGTAGATAATCTAGGGCACCATATGTTCTTGCCTTACATGGAATGCCTTAAATCTACCCTAAGTCCAGTTGATCCATATGAATCATTAACCATTGACAACAAAGGAGATGACCACATTGATGATTCCCTGATAACTTAGGAGGATGGTCCAGAACCTACAAGTACATACATTGCATGGATCATATTGGAGAGCTGCAATACGAGATTAACAACATGCATAGGATGGTTTTCCAAATTCGTCAAGCCCATTCGTCTTTGAAGAACAAAATCCTGTCTTGGGCTAACAATGCCAACTTCACATTCACTCCGTGTTCCTCATTGTCATCGGAGGAGTGATTCTCCTTCAGTCTAAACATGTCCATTTATATGTTAAGTGTGGTGTGCTATTTCTTACATATCTCTTATTCAAAGTGTTTGTTTGATTGGTTTGTTTGTTTACTTATCATTGTTGTTAATGTTTGGTGATCAAATAAATAAAGTGTCCATTGTTCTTATGTTTCTTTTGCAATTTAATATGTGATTTATAAGTTTTCGTGTTAGATTTTTTATTTTTGTTGTTTCCACTGACATAAAATATGATTAAAAGACTTAAATTGCATGAATAAAGTGTATCACGATTATGACAAACCATTGTGATTGTGATTCAGCAAGATAAAAGAAGGAAATCAAAGAAAAAGCATGCGTCACGATCGCGACTCATCTACACAAAACAAGAAAAACATTATGTTTCCAAATCACGATCGTGACGTACGTGTCATGATCGTGACCCTGCCTTCTCCTTGCATATATTTTTTTGCCTCGTGTGTGTCACGATCGTGACCTGAGTGTCACGATTGCGACATGAATAAACAAAAACGGCCATCTTTTAATTTCTAACGGTCCAATCGGCTACAATTTATGACCATTGGAATAGTCAAAAGCTGTATCTATTGGTTCATGATAATAATTTATTATTATTATTATTATTATTAAATTTAATGAATATAAGTGTGAAAGAATGTGTCTTTTGGTGAAATTCACTATAAATAAGACTTAATCTCTTTGTTATTTATCATATACGAAATTCTTCCCCTATTATACCTCCTTTGCAAATTCTTTGTTATTCCATCTATTTTCTTCTCTTTAAAGATCATCTTCCCATAAATCCTAAAAAAATTATTTGAGAATGCCTAGACAAAAGAGGATTGCAACAAAGAAGGGTCAAAGTTCTTCGCGAACTACTCAACCTGTGGATTTACGAAAAACTTATGGCCCTAACTTTCCAATCCGTAATGAAAAGGAGGGACAGCAATTCACGTGATTTAGAAATATCAAAATCATTGGTATGTTCTTTCTTCACGAAGTTTTTATGATAAACAATGGCATCCATAACGAGGTAAGAAAGTTCTTGACTATTCCTAGGCTTTCAACGTTTGCGTCCATGTTCTTTCCCCTAAATCGTGAATGGATTATAGAATTATTAATAACCTTTCACTATGTGGATAAAAACTGTATGGCCATTACTTTCCATATTAAAGGTAATGAATATACAGTTGGTTATGAGGAAATGACCAATTGGTTTGATTTTCCTATGAAAAGTGAGGGGTGGCGATTTCCATTCTCTGAATATAACCCGCATCCATTCTGGAAAAGTATCACCGGGTTGAAGAAATATTCAACGAAGAATTTGCCAAACTGGTTGATTAAAAATAATGTTCTTTTGTATTTGCACAAGTATTTGTGCCATTCCATTTTCTGCAGGGTGGAGAGTAATAAGGTGCAAACTAAAGACTTATATGTCTTAAACCAAGCCGTAAAGGGCAGAAAAGTGGATTGCACGGATCACATTTAGGAAGGAATTTCTCAAGCAGCAGATTCCAACAAGAAGAAGTTGGCGGTGGTCATGTAATGACAGCCTTAATTTTGGCTGCTAGAGGGGAATTGCCTTACACTTTGCAACAAGGCAAGAAATTGCAATTCCTAGATGGACAATTGATGAAAAACGCTGGATTGGCTAAGGAAATCAATAGAGGTTTGAAATTCACTTCCTATGAAGAAAGAACGAGGAAGGTTCTTCTCACTTTGGATGAAGAAGGAGGAGCTGGACCTTCAGCCATAGTTTAGGAGCAAAGGAAAGCAAGTCCAACGGGTAGAAAGTGGTGATGAAGATGAAGAAGAAGAGGTTGCTGATGAAGGACAAGAAACAGAAACTCAAGGTTGGCAACAAGTGCTAACCAAAGGTTGAAGAGGTGGAGCAAAATGTCCACCAAGGTTGAAGAGGTGGAGCAAAATGTCCACCAAGTTTATCAAGAACTTAAGGCAATGCAAAAGGAGAACGCATCGTTAAAAAGAAAGCTTCTCAAGTTCTTTCAATGTCAAAACATCGAGTTTACTCCAAGTCCACCAGGATCACCGGAGACTTGATTTGGTTTTTTCTATCTTTTTCTTCTTTACTTTATTTTATTTTCTGTTTCTAGTGCTTTCTAGTTTTTAGTTTGCATTGAAGGTAGTTTAGTTTCCTACACATTGAGAGCAATGTGCAATTCAAGTGTAGGGGGTAAAATTAGGATAACTTTAAATTTTATATCATTATAATATCATGTATTCTTGCATTTTTATCTTATTTTGTGATTGTCAAAAGCTTATGATATCTTTTTCTATCTTAAGTTGAAGTGTATGATCATGATAATACAATCTTTAGATAATGCAAATGAAGATCATCTCACCTTAAGTTAAGGAATAAAAGGCTTTGATTATATAAAAGTATGTATATTCAGTGGTACAAATATTGAAAAAGAAGTATGTTTATTGTTGGAGTAGTTTGAAAAGCAAGACAAAAGAACAAATCCTATAAGTGTTTAGGTATCCATTGGCAATTCTTGTTTAAAAGATGCATGATTTTCTGCCTTATAAGACTAAGTTTGAAGCGATTGAACTAGGGAAACTATAGCCATAATACGGATTAGCATTATTCAATAAAAGATGAGGGTATTGCAAATTGAGTGTTGAGTGAATAACCAAAGTGTTATGTAAACGGGGAGAGTGGTATGGAGCATAAAATGCAACCACTAAAAGTGAGATAAAGAGTAAATGAAAAATATCTACTTTTTATATAATACAAGAAAAGAAAAATTGCAATATAAGTGGTAACAAACAAGATAAAATGGGAGGTGTGATATGGAGCGAAACATAACCACGCATGAGTGCTTAGAAAAATCTAGGGTACCTAAAAATGCTTTAAGAACAATGGCTAAACGTGTGCTAAAATTTGTCCCGAAAAGCTTTCACCGATATGCTTTTGGTTGAGTAAGCAGAAATTATGTTGATTAAGGCATAAACATGGTTAAAGGTGTATACAAATTCTACATATGGTCGATAATTCTAAGTTAAGCTCAGTAAGACAATCTCTTGGCAATACGCATACTTAATAATATAAAAGAAGGATATAAATATATGTTGTTAAGATTCAAAAGCCTCATAGTTGCCTTAGAAGTTGAAGGTTGAGACTCTTTATTTTGTGTTTCAAAGATTAAAGTAAGATTGATCATCAAAGAAGATTAAGAAATTCATATTTTGCTTGAGGACAAGCAAAAGATAAGTGTAGGGGCTTGATAAGTGCTAAAAAGGCACTTATATATGATATAATCTATAAGAAATTTATGATGTTTTTACTTATTATATATTAGATTTCATGTTGTTATTGCTTGTTTTTGATGATTTATAGTTTCAAAGATCAAATATGCAAATATGTTGAATTTAGCTATAAAAGGGAGCAAAATCAAAGAAAGATTAAAGGAAAAAGACAGGTGATGAGCACGACACTGATCACGGTCGCGACCTAGCCTTGACTTCAGCAATTTGTATAGAAACCCGTGCGAATCATGACCGTGACACTCTATCACGATCATGACTTGCACTCAGCAGCAGTTATTTGATCCTATCTATTTGGAACTTCAACCACCACTTTGGAAAGATACAACCCTTCATGAAAAGATATAACCCTTCATAAAAAGACACATCCATTCATGAATAGACATAATTCTTCATGAAAGGACATAACTTTCCAAGAAGGACCAATAGTATTCAAGAGACATAACTCTTCACAAAGAGACACAACTCTTTATGAATCAACACAACTTTACAAAGAGACACAACTATTCAGTGAACCAACACAACTTTACAAAGAGACACAACTCTTCATGAACCAACACAACCTTTCATAAAGGGACACAATGGTTCAATGCTTATAAGTAGAGGAAGAAATTCCAGAATTCGACACAACATATATAGAAAGAGGAGGAGAGAAATCGGCAAATTTTAGAAAAATAAAGTATCTAGAGAGCTCGAGTGTTGTTGTAATATTTAGTATACGTAAAGGGGAGCCTAATGCCAAGGTCCTTGAATCAAGTATTGTCGATGTATAGAGAAAGGATACCCCAAGGTTGCAATATACCTATAGGCGTAAGGGAGTGTTTTATGCCCAATTGCTTTCTTAAGTCTATTCTTATGCTTTTCCTTTATGAAAGCATCATACTTGTATATGTATTGAATATTTACAAAATCAATATCGATAAGTTTTCTTATATCTTATTCTTTATTGTATGACTAAAGCCAAGTATGCATTATTAACACAATTTGTAATAAGATATAGAGAAGTTCGTATTTTACTTTATCTTGTTTAGTTAATAAGATAGAATAAATTATGATGTATGATTGTTTTGCTTCACTTTGTTAAATTAGTTAGAGATCAACTTAATATAGCTTGGCCATTGTGTATTAAGACCTTTAGTTATTTTGGCAAAGGTATTTGATAATTTGTCTATGAGTTATCAAATAAAATCTATTTCTAGACATACCCGTTGAAATAGAACTAATCCAACATACTCTTATCATAAAAATTGAATAGGTAATCAACGCATAAACACTGAATATCTAAGATAAAATGCTTATATATTTATGTGATTAAATGTAAAACAATAACTCAACTCATAACTAGTACCATAATTGATTTAACTTGCTATTTACTCAAATCTCCATATCACTTTATAATTCGATACTCTATAAAAGCGAAGAAAAATAAACTAAAGTGCACATACTCATTCCTTATGGGATCGATATCTTTTATTACTACGTTGTGATTCGTATACTTGTAAGCACTAATCTCTGAAATTACTATTATTATTATTATTACTATTAAAAGCTAAGTAAGAGATTTGTACTAAACAAAGCAACACAAGCTCCCAAAGTTGGAATCTTTGTTCTTCCCCAAGAATGAAGATGAGCCTTATGTGTACAAGAAGGCTAGTGGAAGCAGAGTTGTATTTCTAGTCTTATATGTGGACAAAATCCTACTCATTGGAAATGACATCCCAACACTCTTAAGTGTTAAGGAGTGGTTGGGAAAATGTTTTGCAATGAAGGACTTAGGCGAAGTGGAGACTATACTGGGTATTAAGATTTATAAGGATAGATGTCTTCGGCTTCTAGGCTTGAGTCAAGAGAGGTACATAGACAAAGTCCTTGAAAGGTTCAACATGACAAATGCTAAGAAAGGTTTCTTGCCATTTCGTCATGGCCTTACTTTAAGTAAGAAGGATTGTCCCTTCATAAGGGAACAGAGGGAATACATGAATGCGATTCCATATGCTTTGGCAATTAGATCCATTATGTATGCTATGTTATGTACCCGACCTGAGGTCGCACATACACTGAGTTTGACTAGTCAGTACCAATAGGACCCGGGTGAGGCCCATTAGACTGTGGTCAAAGCCACCCTAAAGTGCCTTAAAAGGACTAAGGATAGTTTCTTAGTGTTCGGTGGTTAAGAAGAGCTCCCCTTGTAAGTGGTTACACTGATTCTAGCTTCCAGACAGATGTCAATGACTTTAGATCATAGTTTAGTTATGTGTTTATGCTGAATGGGGGTGTTGTAATCTGGAAAAGTTCAAAGCAAGACACTGTTATTGATTCTACCATAGAAGTTGAGTATATTATTGCATCGGATGCTGCAAAGGAGGTTGTTTGGATTAGAAAGTTTGTCACTAAGTTAGGAGTTGTTCCCTCTATCCTAGACCCAGTTGACCCCTTCTATGACAACAACGAGGCCATAGCATAAGCAAAGGAGCCATAGTCACATCAAAGATCCAAGCACATACTCAAGAGATTCTATCTCATTCGGGAGATAGTCAACCAAGGGAATGTGAAGATTTATAGGGTTGCTTCAGAGGATAACATCGCTGATCCTTTGATCAAGGTGTTGGCACAGTCCAAGCATGATTGTCATATTAGATCTATGGGGATTAGGCCCCTGTATAGTAGTGACTAGTGCAAGTGGGAGATTGTTAGGTTCTGCCTTAGTCCTTATATGATGTACTCTATTTATCTTATGTATGAGAACACATTTGCTCTATGTTAATAAAAGGCATAATCATATTTATTGAATTACTTGTGCAATTAATAAATATTGAGAATCCATAAACTGGTGTTCACTCATGTTTGTTAGTAGCGTGTACTGAACGAGTAAGACCATGAGTTTAAAGAACACAGTTTTAAAGCTATCCCTAGTTTGTTATAATCATGGGAATGAATATAACTAAAGACTAGTATGTTCTTTATGGGATGGGTGGTGTCTTACCAACCATAGGACTTGGAAAGTCTATCAAGGACATAGGTACATGTCGGTGAATGGTGTACTAGATCGATCCGCTTGTGAGAACACTACATGGTCAAGTGTCATAAGTGTTTCACATGTATTGCTTATACTGGATCCTTAGACCTAATATTACTACACTCCTAGATGTGACCTTGTATACTTTGATGTGAGCATAACAGGCCCATAACTAGGTGCTAAGTATGGGTATGTTGGGTATATTGGGAACCATGCTAAGACTGGGAGTAATGTGAAGGAATTGCCTGTCTTTTCACAGAAGAGATGATATCACCGGCCTCTTAATGAGTGAGACTGAGTAATGTACGGCTGTACCAAATAGAATGATTATTGGATAATCATTTACTTAGATGTTAAGTAAATGTCTTACCACTTAGAAGAATGACAGTGCATGCCTTATGTAGGACACCGATATCAGATGTGCAAAGGATTATATAAGAATACTACATGTGTATGTCGTTATGATTTTGACATCTCTATCCAAATTGGGGGTTGTAACGGCTTGCTGGAGCCCACTTACAACTTATGGGCTGAATATCATTTTGGGCCCATGACCAACATACGAATGGGCCTATAGGATCACACGCTTAGGAGTTTAGACAAGCTTTGTGATGGACCAATTGATATGTATTGGATACATGTTAATTATTGGGTTATTCATTTTATAGGATTAATTGTTAAGTCCAAATAAAATGAAATAACCTATTATGAGAATTTGGTTTTGTGGTTTTTCAAAGTTATCATGTGGTGACTTTAGTTAAATCATAATATATGTAAAGTATAATGGATATTTTACATTAAGGGTATTTCGGGTATCTTGGTTTATGTTTCATACATAAAAGGAAAAGAATAGACCCTAAAACCCTAAGGTTAATAACCTAGCCTCCATTTCATTTTCTTCCCTAGTGTAAAAAGGGTTTTGGTGCAAGGTATAAACCATTGGTCAAAGACTAGCACTTGATCCCGGTTGATGAGACTCCGTGTGTGGGAACATAAAGGGGCGACATGTGAAGTCAAATCAATCTAGTGCGAGGCGCTTAGGTGAGAAATCCAATTTCTCCCTCTTTGTTTTAGTTAAATCCATAACCTAGCTTTAGGATTTTAGGCACGAAACTTAGCTTGGAGACATGTATTCCCCAATTAATTTTTGTTTTCAAGCCCGGATAGGTTCCTATAGTTGGCACAAATCAGCTAGCAGCATTGGAATGTTTTTTCTCAGAACCTTTATTATCTTCCTCTATGTAGAGTCAGACAATGAGATCCTCAACAGCCATCTCCTTTTGGTTATGCTTAAGGTAATTTTTAAAGTCACTCCATCTAAGTGGCAATTTCTCAATCATTGCAGCCACTTAGAATGACTCATTAATCACCATACGTTAAGCATGCATTCCATGGATCAGAAGCTGAAGTTCCTGCACTTGACTAACAATAGATTTAGAATCATTCATCTTAAAATCAAGGAATTAGCCTACTAAGAATTTCTTAGCACCCCCATCCTCAATTTTATATTTCTTGTTGGGATTCATCATGGAAAACCGACCAATAAAAGCAGAAATACATGTCGATTTCCTGGAATCCAGGCCCAGGAGCTTAAGATGTGGAAATCAAAAACTTAAAGTACAAAGGAGAGAGTTTCAAAACCTTACCACAAAATCTCTCTAAGAGACGGATGCGGACTGCAGGAACTAAAGTAGACTACCTCCAACGTACACGTACACGAACGGCTCTCGGACCCAACCTGTGCTAGCGACTCGAATTATGCAAGAAGAGAGGGAGAGAGATGTATGTGGCTGTAATTTTTCCTTACCAAAAGAAAAATCTCACTACCATAAAAGGGGCGGCCAAAAATAATAATGACAAAAATGGATTATATTCATTTTTTCTCTTTCTTACCAAAAGAAAGAAGATCAAAATCAAGTAAGCAAAGTCAAACTTTGCTACATGACTCACCACTTTTTCATCAACATCTTTTGTCCAAAAAATGAATCACCAAATCACTTTATTCACAAAGATAAATGATGGGGAAAAATGGTTGATTTATTTTTCTTCTTTCTTACCATAAGAAAGATGACAAAATCAAAGAAGCAAAGTCCAACTTTTCTACCTAAAAGTCATACCATAAGACTCACCATTTTTCATCATTACATTTTGTCCAACAAAATGACCCATCATTCCAATCCCTTTCTTCACAATTTCGGCCAACTCTCCCATGCCTAATTTTAATCCCATTGATTTAATTAATTTCAAATGCAACTTTAATTTAATATATATGCATATATATTATACTATATAATGTATTACATACATTTAAATTAAAATTCATTTGACCCATTAATTTCATTAATGGATTAAATTAGACGCACATAAAATGAGATACATGTAAACCAATACTTGTAATAATATTTCCACCTAGGAAATAATCTCATAAATTAATTCATTGAATTAATTAAGAGAATGCCGAAATAAATATTAATTATATAACTTTGATCAATCCAAATGATTCATAATATAATTAATAGATCTCTCTCTCTTCAAACGTGTATACTCTAATTACACACTTAATCCGACTATTTAAAGTCTAGACGTTCAATGTGTACGATCCGAAGGGCCCGTCTTTATGTTGGTAGTGGGCCAAGTCCTACAGACTGCAAGCGGGCTATAGCAAGCCACTGCAGCCCCCAATTGAGATGAAGTATGCAGCCCAACTAAAAACGTAACCCTATAGTTTGAACTTGTAAATCCCATGTCGCTGATATCGGTGTCCAACACAGAGGCATGAGAGTATCACCCTCTATTGTGTATGGAAATTTACTTGATACCAAATGAACTGATGCTAACAAACAAGATCCAATCTTGTTTGGGTGCGGCCGCACACTTATCAGTAACATTCTTCAAGAGGCCAGTGATATCGTCTCAGTGAATCACTGAGTGACATTCCTTCTGCATATCCATAGCACTACCATGTTCACTAACACACCCGAACGTACCCATACTTGGCACCTTTTTACAGGCTCGTTAGGCATACACCAAAGTGTGCCACTTCACATGTAGCACCATCATATGGTCTGGTTAAAGGACTTATACAAGTACTACACGAGAATCATTTGTGATACTATACCATGTAGATTCCCATTAAGTGGATCGATCCAGTACCATGCCCTTTTTGCATGTACCCATTAACCTAGTTGACATTCCATGTTCTATGACCGGTAAGGCATCGCCATACAACCCGGCTAATGATAGTCTTTAGTTCCATTCATTCCCATGATTGGAACAGACTACGGATGACTTAATAACCATATTGTTTTCCCTATCCACAGTCTTACTACCAAGTGCCTCACACTTGACAACATGGATATGGATATGTCCATTGGATATTCTATTTAAAATATAGCACAAGACATATAAAAAATAGATTGATGCCTTTATCTCTTGACACAAATTGTATAATACATAAAGTTCACATTAATGTACAAATGTATTATACAAACACAAGGACCAATGCCTCGGGACTAGGGCATTTCCAACATTTCTTGTCTAAGGATTCCCATATTTCCTTTGTAGTTGGTATAACTTCATACATATTGTATATTGAATATACTAAACAATTTAAAATATGATTCTTACGAATGAAATTCGAATGATTCAAGGCATACACAGCCCACTGGATTGAAGGATGCCACATCCTCTCAAACATTGGGAGGATCCTCCTTTAGGAATCCCTAAAGGTTCATGATAGTCAAGAAAAAGAACATCTTCTTTTGCCATGTCTTGAAATTCGCACGAGAAATTTTCTCAGGCTTGTCCCAATGATTCGTTCCAGGTGGCATCACATGACCAGAACTCATAGGGCCCGAACCACTAAGACCTAAACCAAAAGGACCTGATCCACTAGGACCAGAACCATAGGACCCAAACCAATTGGACCAGTATGTCCATTTTGGGTACCTTCTTAACCAGGTGGAGTCAAATCATCACCTATGATAATTCTAAAATTTATAATCTAGAATATTAAAGAGAAAATAAAAACTATGATAATACTGTTTTAAATAGGACAATTAGATTATTCAAAAACAGTCCGCACAATAGAGTTAATATGTCCAAATTGTTCAAATATTATTCTCCAAAGTTAAGGTATTCCAGTAAGGGCAGTAAGGGTATCTTTGTTCATCTCTTACACTAATCTGTCTTAAGAATGTTAGAAACAATGCATATATATATATATATATATATATATATATATATATATATATATATAGAGAGAGAGAGAGAGAGAGAGAGAGAGAGAGAGAGAGAGTAATAAGAACTAATAGAAATAGGATTTTATTAATATATATACAAATCATAAATTACAAAAGTTTATGATTAAACCTTAACCAGAGATTTGCTAAGGCTCAAATGAAACCAGTCTCCTGAATATAGATTAGTTCACATTGAACTTTCACCTTCCAGGGTACAACAGCTACAAAATGAACTCATGTGCGTAGACCATATCACCATATTTCGAAGTAAAAAATGAAAGCTTGTGAAAAATTTTGAATGTGACAAACATAATGAAAATAATTTTTACATATAGGCTAAAGAGGGAGTTGCAGGAATTAAGAAAAGACCAGACAATTAAGGAGAATAATTCTCCATAAAGAAAATTAAAACCAAATTTAATTGTATTTAATACAATTAATTTCTAGAAATTTTTCTGTTGAAAATTCAAAAAAGACTATCTTTAGAGGAAAAAATAAACAGGCTGGAGCAAAAGTAGGCAGTCCAGTTTTGGTTCGGCATTCGCGCTGCCCACGTTGTGCGGGTAAGTATTGGGCCTTTGTGTTGGGATTTGTCACCGGAAATCACCCGATAAAAGCGGAAGAACGCGGTGATTTCCTCAAATCCAGTCCCAGGAGCAATTGAAGTGGAAATTGAAAAAACTTAAAATTAAATAGAAAGGGATTAAATTTCTTACCAGAAAAATCTCTTTCTGAGATGGATGATGACTGCAGAATTCAAGGTAGAATTCCTCCACTCTTACGTACACGAACGCTTGACGAATGCAACCCGTGCTAGCGTCGGAAAAACAAAACAGTGGAGAGGGAAAACACTAGAGAATTTCGGCTAGGGGCTAAAGACTTCTGTGTGCCGAAATTTTTAACCCTAGGTATTTATACCTAGGGTTGGCCGAATTCCCTTAGGGGAATTCAGGCCCATCTTGGCTCCTGTCTATTCTATGCGGGCTTCCATGTTTTAATTTAGGCCCAGTCTAGTTTTAATTATTCTGGTTTAAATTAATTTCAAGCCCAATTTTAATATACCCATGTATTTAATATATTACTCCAAGTAATATATTATTTGCATCTAAATTAAAATTGGTTTGACAATTAATTTAATCCATCAAATTAAAATTAAATCTACACAAAATAAAATCATATGTAAACCCATACATATGAATATTTCCACCTAGGAAATAATTTCATAATTAATCCAATTAATTATGAAGAGCCAATTGAATATATTAATTTTATTATTATGACCAATCCAATTGATCTTTATAATATAATTAATATATACATGCTTCTCCCTCCACTGTGTATACTCCAAGTATACATGTGATTCCTTAAGTCTTATCGTTCTATGTGTACGATCCTGTGGGCCCATCTTTATGTTGGCAGCGGGCCTTTAGCCCGCAGACTGCAGTTGGGCTCTAGCAAGCCACTGCAGCCCCCAATTAAGATGGAGATGGCAGTCTAACTGATATCATAACCCTGTAGTTGAAACTTGTATATCCCATGTCATCGATATCGGTGTCCAACACAGAGGCATGGATTGATCACCCTCTTTTGTGTCCGGACATTAACTTGATCCCGAATGCACTGAACCTCACAAACAAGTTCCAACTTGTTTGGGTGTGGCCACACTCTTATCAGTCACATTCATCAAATGGCCGGTGATATCTTCTCAGTTGGTTACTGAGTGACAAATCCCTTCTGCATATCCATAGTATTACCATGTTCAGTGACATACCCGAAAGCACCCATACTTGGCACCCTATTACAGGCCCTTTAGGCGTACCCCTAAGTATGCGACTTCACATGTAACACCATCATATGGTCAGGTCAAAGGATCCATACAAGTACTACACGAGAATCCATTGTGATACCATACCATGTGGATTACTCGTTTAGTAGATCTATCCAGTACCATGCTTCCTGGCATGTACCCATTAACTCTGTTGACATTCCATGTCCAATGACCGGTAAGACACCGTCATACAACCAGGTTAATGATAGTCTGTTGTTCCATTCATTCCCATGACTGGAACAGACTACGGATCTATTCATGGTCATATCGTTAACCCTATCCATGGTCTTACTGTTAAGTGCATGACACTAGTCGTCATGGATATAGATATGTCCATTGGATACTTCATTTAATATATTGCACAAGATAGATATAATAAATGAATTGATGCCTTTATTAATGACACAAGTGAGTACAACACATAAATCCAATAAATGTATAGTACAAATACAAGGACCAATGCCTCGGGACTAGGGCATTTCCAACAATCTCCCACTTGCACTAGTTCCAACTAGGCATGGGCCTAATCCCTATAGATCTAGTATGACCCTCGTGCTTGGGCTGTGCCACCGCCTTGGTCAATGGATCTGCGACATTATCCTCGGTGTCCACTTTGTGCAATGCAATGTCACCTCTCTCCGCGATTTCTCGTATGAGGTGAAACTTTCTGAGCACGTGCTTTGTGTTCTTGTGTGACCGGGGCTCCTTAGCTTGTGCGACGGCCCCATTGTTGTCACAGAAGATATCGACTGGGTCCTGAATAGTTGGCACTACTCCCAACTCAGTGATAAACTTCTTTATCCACACAGCTTCCTTAGGTGCATCACACGCAACGATGTACTCAGCTTCTGTTGTAAAGTCCGTTATGGTTGGCTGCTTTGAGCTCCTCCAGCTTACAGCACCACCATTCAGCAAGAATACATACCCTGACTACGATTGGTACTCATCTTGGTCTGTCTGGAAGCTTGCATCAGTATACCCAGCAACTGATAGCACTTCCTGACCACCATACACCAAGAAGCTATCCTTAGTCCGGTTAAGGTACTTGAGAATCGCCTTGACAGCTTTCCAGTGATCCCCGGGATCCTGCTGGTATCGGCTCGTCATACTTAGTGCAAAGGCGACATCAGGTCTCGTACATAACATAGAGTACATGATTGATCCAATAGCCGAAGCATATGGAACCAATTTCATGTTCTCCCTGTCCTCCCTTGTTTTAGGACAGTTCTTCTTACTAAGTTTCAGCCCATGGCCCATTGGCAAGAAACCTTTCTTGGCCCGGTCCATGCTGAATCTTTTCAGAACTTTGTCAATGTACGAAGCCTGACTTAGGCCCAGAAGCCGATTTGGTCTATCCCTATAGATCCTGATCCCTAGGATCATCTCAGCTTCGCCTAAGTCCTTC
The DNA here is from genome assembly GCA_039660915.1 of Euphorbia tirucalli. Classification (NCBI taxonomy): domain Eukaryota; kingdom Viridiplantae; phylum Streptophyta; class Magnoliopsida; order Malpighiales; family Euphorbiaceae; genus Euphorbia; species Euphorbia tirucalli. The sequence continues at coordinate 39,775,683 of CM077637.1, read as the reverse complement.
ATTGCGAAGCACTTACTCAGCCACTGCTTTACCCCTTGCAGTGTAGGTATGTCGCTTCCAATGAGTAGGATGTCGTCTACATAAAGTACCAAGAATGTGACAATGCTCCCACTAGTCCTCTAATACACACAAGGCTCATCTAGATTCTGTATGAAGCCATATTCCTTTATAGCCTCATTGAATCTTAGATTCCAACTTCGGGATGCTTGCTTCAGTCCATAAATGGACCTTTGAAGTTTGCATACCCTTCCCGGATACTTAGGATCGACAAAACCCTCAGGTTGTGTCATGTACACATCCTCGAGTAGCTTCCCATTAAGGATTGCGGTTTTGACATCCATCTGCCATACCTCATAGTCATACCATGCGGCTATGGCCAGCAGTATCCTGATGGACTTGAGCATGGCTACTGGTGAGAAAGTTTCATCATAGTCTATTCCATGGACTTGTCTGAAACCTTTCGCAACCAGACGCCCCTTGAAGGTATTATCAGCTTTTAGCTTATAGCACCACTTGCAACCTATTACCTTAGCACCCGGAGGTGGATCAACCAAGTTCCAAACTTGATTATCGTACATAGATTGCATTTCTGCCTCCATGGCTTTGCGCCAATTTGCAGACTATGGGCTAGCCATAGCCTCCTGGTAGGTTTTTGGTTCTTCTTCATCCCAGATGAGAAGAGTTTGATCATCGGTGACGAGGAAACCATACCTCTCCGGTTCCCGACGATCCCTACCAGACCTTCTAGGTTCTTGTGTGGCCTGGGTCGGTGCTTCCACTTGTGGAAGCTCCACCTGGGCCTCCGAGTTATCCTCTTCAGGAGCTTGTGGACCTTGAACTTCCCTGAGTTCAACGTTGCTCCCACTATCTTTCTTGGAAAGGAACTCCTTTTCCAGAAAGACCCCCTTCCTTGCCACGAACACCTTGTTCTCGGCGGGGTTGTAGAAGTAATACCCTTTGGTTTCCCTAGGGTAGCCCACAAACAGGCATTTATCAGTTTTGGGCTCCAGCTTGCCACTAGTCAATTTCTTGACATGTGCTTCGCATCCCCAAATCCTTAGGAAAGACACATTGGGCTCCTTGCCCGTCCATATCTGATATGGGGTCTTTTCCACTGCCTTAGTCGGAGTATTGTTTAATATGAGAGCTGCTGTCTCGAGGGCGTGTCCCCAGAAGCTAATTGGGAGAGATGCTTGACTCATCATTGAGCGGACCATGTCCAACAAAGTCCTATTCCTCCGTTCGGACACCCATTCCATTGTGGTGTTCCAGGAGGAGTGAGCTGTGGAACTATTCCATGCTCCCTCAAGTATGAGTCAAACTCTAGGCTCATATACTCACCGCCTCAGTCCGACCGAAGGGCTTTGATATTCCTGCCTAGCTGGTTCTGTACCTCGTTCCTAAATTCCTTGAACCTATCAAGGGTCTCGGACTTGTGTTTCATCAGATAGACATAGCCATATCTGCTGAAATCATCCGTGAACGTGACGAAGTACAGATGCCCACCTCTGGTCGCTGCGCTCATAGGTCCACATACATCTGAATGTATTAGGTCCAACAAGCCAGTGGCCCTTTCAGCCCTTTTGCTAAAAGGTGCCTTTGTCATCTTGCCTCTTAAACATGATTCGCATGTATCAATTGACTCCAAGTCAAATGACCCTAGGACTCCAGCTTTGTGAAGCCTAGCTATGCGCTTCTCGTTTATATGGCCAAGACGACAATGCCATAGGTAGACTGGATTAAGTTCGTTAGGCTTAACCCTTTTCGTGTTTATGTTATAGATATGATTGGTCTCATTTAAGTCTAGGACATACAGGCCATTATTTAATAGAGCATCTCCATAAAATAACCCCTCTCTGGATATAGAAATTCGACCATTTATAATAGTAAAATCAAATCCAGCAATATCCAACATTGATACAGAGATAATATTCCTGCACATAGCAGGTACAAAGTAACAATGTTCTAAAATTAAAACCAATCCGCTGGGCATCATTAGGTGGTATTCGCCGATCTCTATGGCAGCAACCCTTGCTCCATTCCCGACCCGCAAGTCCACCTCTCCCGACCCCAGCAACCTTCTGTTCTTAAGTCCCTGCACATTGCAACAAATGTGAGAACCACATCCAGTATCCAATACCCAGGATGTTGAAACAGTAAGGTTAATGTCTATAACATAAATACCTGAAGAGGACGCACCTTTGCCCCTTCTTTGCTCTCCCATCAGCTTGGGACACGATCTCTTCCAATGGCCCGCCTGTCTGCACCTGAAACAGACGTCCTCAGGACCTGCCTTCTGCTGGGCCTTGGGTTGGGCCTTGGCCTTCTTGGCCTTAGCCTTGGCCTTTTCCTTGGCCTTACCCTTAGCAAGAGGAGCGTTCCCCTTGTTAACCAGCAGCACCGGCGGAGTCTTCTTGATCGACTGCTCAGTAAGCTTAAGCATCCCATGCAGCTCACTGACAGTGCGGTTCATCCCATGCATGTTGTAGTTAAGGATGAACTGATCATAAGAATTCAGAAAGGACGCGAGGATTGTGTCCACCGCCAACTCTTGAGAGATAGGCGATCCGAGACGGGCCAAAGTGTCCAAATAGCCCTTCATCTTGAGCACATGTGCACTCACAGATGTCCCGGCCCCCATCTTACAAGAGTGGAATGCCTTATTGGTTAGGTACCTTTCTTGACGAGCTTGCTCTTGAAACATCTCATTAAGAGTTGTTATCATAGCATAGGCTTGATGGTCCGTAAACTGTTTTTGCAGTTCGGGGACCATGCAAGCCAACATAAGGCATGTCACATCCCGGTTGTCCTTGACGTGCGCCTCGTATTCCTCCAGCTGGGCAGCCGGTGGATTACGTCCTTGAGGCGCAGCCGGCACAGGCCTTTCCAGCACATACTCTTTCGACTCTTGTCTTAGAACTATCCTCAAGTTCCTAGACTAGTCTAAAAAGTTAGGACCGGAAAGCTTGTCCTTTTCAAGAATCGATCGCAGTGATAAGGTATTTGTGTTTGCCATTTGGGTGTTTCTACATAGAAAAACATTGAGAGTGTTAATAAAGGGCTTTGCTTTGTTGTTCCCATATAAAATTAATAATGAATCAAGCTATTAATTTAAACCGAGTTGTTGGGCTCATGGGCCGAGATCCATATTTCATTAAGATATAGCCAAACGAGGGTTTGGTACAACTATACCTTAATTATTTAGGTAGGAACGCCGTCCAATCCCAACCTAGGGACTCTCGGTTTGATGGGCTTGTTGGCACTTACCCATCTGTGCTTAGGGCCAGGATAATCCTACTACCCACGCTAAGTCAAAACCTCCATGCAAGTGTTAGAGTATCCCATACTCTAACCCAATACAAAGTGATAATACTCCAGTGCATCCTGCGAGGGCATGGCCTACAACTGACCTATTCCCACTTCGATTCGGTTTTGAATGAGGGAAGCACTTTTAAGCGACTTAGTAATTTCCGTTTGGTTATTAGATTCAATTATAACGGCTTACATACATAAAACGGGTGAATGAGCTATTGGAACATACATACATACATACATGCAAATGAATATAAAACATGATTAAATAAAATTAAAATGGACTGCTATGGGCCTATGTTACATCCTAATATTATTCTGGTAAACCTATACTAGAAACATATATTAGGCGGGCCTCCATCTTCTCCTTCTGGGCTTACACCTCCAATTTGGGCTTGCGCCTCCATTTGGGCTCACCACTCCATGGGCTTCTTCTTTTACAAATTTTATAATATTTAATTTAAATAAAATAAAATTACATTAAAAGAAAAACGACACACAGGCCGTATTTACCCAAAAGAAAAATACAACCCATCTCGTAAAAGCCCCAATAGCATCCAATCATACATTCATTCAACCATTCATATGCATCCAATACATAAAATTCAAAAGCATGTCATAATGCATGATTTAAGCCCATTTAAATTATGTCAAAGCCATTATTAGGAAATCGCCAATTTTGGCCCACCATGGTTCTAATCCTTAACGGGTTTTGGGCCTCCAGCCCAGGCAGTCCAACTGCTCCCACTACAATTGGGAAACCACGGGTCCAATTTAGCCGTCCGAGTAATTGTGCCAAAATTACCCGAACCAATTTCCATTAACCATATTAATTTCCAAAACTAATATCCCATGAACGAAATAAAATTCATCCAAGAAACCATGCGCATTTAAATTACATAAATTTAAACACACGAATTTTAAAACAAATTAAAATTTCAAAACTGGGCCCCGGACCCAAAAACCCGTAAAATCCAAAAAACTGGGCCCGGCCCGCTGCAGCTAGGGCAACGAGGTTGCCCTAGCCGCAGCAGCGGCTGCCCGCTGCCCACCAGTGGCTGCAGCCTGCAGCAGCGGCTGCTGCTGCCAGTGCAGCGGCAGGCAGCGGCTGCCGCTGCGTCTCCCGCCGCGTGCGGCGGCCGCCGGCGGCAGCCCCGCACCCCGGGATGCCGAATTTTTTTTTTTTTAAACCTGAATTAAAATAAAAAAAATATACATCCATCATCCATAGCAATTCACCAAGAATTACAATAATACAACAAAATTAAAACAACATAAACCAATATGCAATATTAATTTTCATTGTATTAAAACATATGGGAAAAATCATAAAACCCATACCATGAATCCCAATCAAAAACATCCAATTTCAAAAATGGGATTCACCCAAATTAATCAATTTCCACGGATCAAAAGCCCGCTCTGATACCACTGTTGGGATTTGTCACTGGAAATCACCCGATAAAAGCGGAAGAACGCAGTGATTTCCTCAAATCCAGTCCCAGGAGCAATTGAAGTGGAAATTGAAAAAACTTAAAATTAAACAGAAAGGGATTAAATTTCTTACCAGAAAAATCTCTTTCTGAGATGGATGATGACTGCAGAATTCAAGGTAGAATTCCTCCATTCTCACGTACACGAACGCTTGACGAATGCAACCCGTACTAGCATCGGAAAAACAAAACAATGGAGAGGGAAAACACTAGAGAATTTCGGCTAGGGCCTAAAGACTTCTGTGTGCCGAAATTTTTAACCCTAGGTATTTATACCTAGGGTTGGCCGAATTCCCTTAGGGGAATTCAGGCCCATCTTGGCTCCTGTCTATTATGTGCGGGCTTCCATGTTTTAATTTAGGCCCAGTCTAATTTTAATTATTCTGGTTTAAATTAATTTCAAGCCCAATTTTAATATACCCATGTATTTAATATATTACTCCAAGTAATATATTATTTACATCTAAATTAAAATTAGTTTGACAATTAATTTAATCCATCAAATTAAAATTAAATCTACACAAAATAAAATCATATGTAAACCCATACATATGAATATTTCCACCTAGGAAATAATTTCATAATTAATCCAATTAATTATGAAGAGCCAATTGAATATATTAATTTTATTATTATGACCAATCCAATTGATCTTTATAATATAATTAATATATACATGCTTCTCCCTCCACTGTGTACTCCAAGTATACATGTGATTCCTTAAGTCTGCATTCTATCATTCTATGTGTACGATCCTGTGGGCCCATCTTTATGTTGGCAGCGGGCCTTTAGCCCGCAGACTGCAGTTGGGCTCTAGCAAGCCACTGCAGCCCCCAATTAAGATGGAGATGGCAGTCTAACTGATATCATAACCCTGTAGTTTAAACTTGTATATCCCATGTCATCGATATCGGTGTCCAACACAGAGGCATGGATTGATCACCCACTTTTGTGTCCGGACATTAACTTGATCCCGAATGCACTGAACCTCACAAACAAGTTCCAACTTGTTTGGGTGTGGCCACACTTTTATCAGTTACATTCATCAAGTGGCCGGTGATATCTTCTCAGTTGGTTACTGAGTGACAAATCCCTTCTGCATATCCATAGTATTACCATGTTCAGTGACATACCCGAAAGCACCCATACTTGGCACCCTATTACAGGTCCTTTAGGCGTACCCCTAGGTATGCGACTTCACATGTAACACCTTCATATGGTCAGGTCAAAGGATCCATACAAGTACTACACAAGAATCCATTGTGATACCATACCATGTGGATTACTCGTTTAGTGGATCTATCCAGTACCATGCTTCCAGGCATGTACCCATTAACTCGGTTGACATTCCATGTCCAATGACCGGTAAGACACCGTCATACAACCAGGTTAATGATAGTCCGTTGTTCCATTCATTCCCATGACTGGAACAGACTACGGATCTATTCATGGTCATATCGTTAACCCTATCCATGGTCTTACTGCTAAGTGGATGACACTAGTCGTCATGGATATAGATATGTCCATTGGATACTTCATTTAATATATTGCACAAGATAGATATAATAAATGAATTGATGCCTTTATTAATGACACAAGTGAGTACAACACATAAATCCAATAAATGTATAGTACAAATACAAGGACCAATGCCTCGGGACTAGGGCATTTCCAACACTTTGGAGGTCTTGGCTTGGATTTACACCCCCTGCACATGCAAGAGAGAGCATCTTGGCTGAAAATTCTTACAAACCTAAGGAAGTGCAATTCCTTATAAACCACTCAACTTTCCCATAAACAAGGGATATAGGATATGCGAATTTCAATTCATTTCTCTCTACAAAATAATTTCTCTCAAGCTCACTTAGAGCATCAAATTTTCATTCATTCTTAATTCATTTTAGGCATATTATATACCATAGGAAAGATGTTATTCAAACCGCAATCTAACTATAATATAATTAAGCCTAAACTTGACTAAAAATCATTAGTCAAATGTCAAATTTTTCCAACAATATATATATAAAAAGAAATATTGGAGAAGTCTTAGCAATATGATGAATGGAAGCTTCACGCCAATAGTAATTGATCCCTATGAATGCTGGTGTGAGCGGACGACGTTTTTAGGTGTTTGACTCTCTCGGAAGGGAGCCTTGATATCGGGCAACCCTCCATCGCGTGAGGTTTATAGAATGGAAATTCGGTTTTGGAAAATTGAATTAATTCATAAAAGAACTGAGACCTAAGTCTCGATAGAGTGTGTAGGAGTTGCCACCCGACTCAGCTCAATTGAGAAATTGCAATGTAGTTGAACCGGACGATGGCCACTACACCTTCCAGAGATCTAGGTCCAGAAAAATCCCCTATTTCATGTCTAATCAAAATAAAAATTGGCCAATGTTCATAGATGGTATTTTAAATTTCTAAATTTCATTTTTATTAAATTAAAACACACGGCGTACACATAAATCAAAATAAAGCAATAAATAAATAAGTTATTACAACCCAATTAAATAAAAATAAAAACTCTCAACGTCACCTTACAAGTGCCTAAAATACATGAATGATCTAGAAAAATTACAATCACCTAAAATACACGGATTAATCTATTAATTACATCAAAAATAAAAATAAAAGAAATTAAAAGCTGCAAAACAGATGGTTAGCACAATTTATAGCACACCACAAATAGGACTCAAGTTGGACAGTTGGGAAATTAGAGATCGGGGGCATGCATTTAGGGGATAACCGGTCGGCTAGGCTAGCCGGCCCGATTAGACCTGGAAAACACTTTTGAAACGCCCTGTATTTTTGTTTTATGAGAAAATCATTTTGAAAATATTTTCTTTTTCTGATTTACTTTAATTTAGCATGTGAAGTGGGTCGGTTTTCGGGAGATTCGGGTCTCCATCGTTGCGTTGTTCTAAATGCAATAACATCAAAAATTAAATCTAAGTTCGTGAATGCGCACAACAAAATTCATTTTTGATGATTTTCTGATTTTTCTGAATTTTTATGATGTTTTGAGAATTTTTCAGGATTTTTCTCGAAATTCTGATCCTGGACAAGAATTACAATCGCCCGGCTATAATTCCAGTCGTACGACTGTAATTACAGTTGTGCGAATGTAGATCATCCAGATGCGGAAAATCGCCAAAATTATTTAAATGAAAAGAGAAAGCAGGGGAAACTAAAAACAGTCGCACGATTGTTGTTTAAATGGCACGACTATAATTACAATCATGCCACTGTTTTTTGTAACAAGAACAGTCGTACGGTTGTTCTTATTTTTCAGAAACAGCAAGCCAAAAAAGTATGAGTTTTAAGCACGAAATCAACCAAAACACCCAGAAATCAGAGCAACATGAAGGTTTTAGGTATTATTACCTTGATGGCGCTAATCCACCGTTGGTTTGACCGCTACAACCACCTTAAATTGCTCCAAATTGCTCCTTTTTCCTTGTGTGCTAAGGTTTCAAAAGTTGTCCAAATGTCCCCAAAAGAATTCATGGGTTCAGAAAGTTTAAATTCTAGAATTGATTGAATTTGGAGTGTCAAGTTATTAGCCTATTGATTTCAAACCAGTTTTTAACTTTACTTCACCAGAATGAAAAGAAAAAGAGGAGAAAAAGATGGCTTGGTTGAGTTTCTTTTTTTCTCTTTTTCTCTCCTTTTTCCTCCTCTTCTTCCTTTCAATTTCTCTCTCTCTAAAAATCTACCAAGAAAAAAAATCCTTTTCTTTCTCTCTTGTTCTCCCTTTTTGTCTCCTTTCCTTCTGCTGCAAATCTAGGCATCAATTGCCTTTCAAATCACTCCCATTTTTTAATTCTTAAGGTATGGGCTGCTGCTACCTGCTCCGCATTGACAGTCGTATGACTGTAATTTTTTCAATTACAGTCGCATGACGGTAACTACAGTTGCACGACTGTAACTACTATCGTGTGACACAATTTTTTTTAAGTATGAAAAATTCCAGCGCTAACAGTTGCCCCTCGCGTGATCAAATTCGACACCCAACTCCGAGTTTAAAATACTCGAGGTGATGAATTTGAGAGAGCAAATTGAAGTGCCGTAGACGCAAGAAAGAAAAGGTGCAACTAACTTGTTGAAGTCTCACTGTCGTGATGATGCACTGATTAGAATGGATGAAATAAGCCGATACCGGGTCTAGGTTACCCGAGGCGAGATTGATGATGAAATAAGCCGATACTGGGTCTTGGTTACCCGAGGCGATGTTGATGATGAAATAAGCTGATACCGGGTCTAGGTTACCCGAGGCGAGGTTGATGGTAAAATAAGCTAATACCGGGTCTAGGTTACCCGAGCTGAGGTTGATGGTGATCTAGAATGAAGCTGACCTGGGCCAATACCGAGTCTATATTACCCAAGGCGGATCTGCTGGAGATCTAGAATGAAGCTGATCTGGGCTGATACTGGGTCTATATTACCCGAGGCGGATCTACTGGGGATCTGGAATGAAGCCGATCTGGCCTGATACCGGGTCTATATTACCCGAGGTGGATCTGCTGTGGATTTGGAATGAAGCCGAATGGGCCGATACCGAGTCTATGTTACCCGAGGCGGATCTGTTGGGGATTTATCCGTGTCCGAGATAGTGATGACGAATTCCTGCATTTGAAATAGCGAGTCTTAATTCCTTGATCGAGAGATTTTGAACAAAAATTTTTGCCCCTCCGATTAAGAATGAAGACTAGCTAGGGATGAATGCTCCATGTATGTTGTATGTGTATGCATGATGATGTATATGAACGTGGATGTCAAAGAATGCATTTCTCGTTGTTTGTTTAATATTGATGCTTCTCCTTTCTGCTGGGGAAGGTATGTTTTGCCTCTGGCTAGTAGAAAACACTGTTCACACGAAGCTTTTCCTTTTTAAAGATAAATGAGGACCGCTGAAGAAATGAGATGACTGCTGGGGATGCATGACAACTGCCGGGAAAAGGATCGTAGTGTTCCTTGTAAATGTTCCGCTGGGGAGTAATGTGGAGGTTCTCGCAGGGGAAATGTCGTAAGGATTCCTGTGGGGAAACGGTGGAGAAGTTCTATCCTTCTGCCCTTATGATTTCTGAATCTAGAAGTGCTCTAAATTTTTCCTGGGATGCCCAATGTGGGTTTTCAGCCCAGTGAACTGCTCTAAATTTTGCTTGAGGTGCCTTTTTGGTTTTCATCCCAACGAGCATTTTTTTTAAGTTTAAGAGGAAATGGCATCGTGATTACTTGTCCCGTCATGCTTCTGGTGATGATATGATGCAGAAAAATGCTACATGGAGCAGTATTGCAATTTAATTTCTTGTTAAAAGCCATTGACGGTAGAAAATAAGGTTTTACAGAATCAGTCCAAGAGAGCAGATGAAAGGAGCAACTCATCGGACCAATGTAGCTTTTACTCAGCTCGATTTCTTCAATAGTCATGTTCTTGGACAACCACTGTTGCTCTTTTGGAAAGATGAATTAGATTTGGAGGATGATAAAAGATTTCAGATTGTACATATTTAGTACATCTTCATTGTTAAATAATGTGATATGTTCAACCAGTCAAATGCAAAGTGCTTTTCTTAGATGGATGTTTAAGCAAGAAAACTTTGTTTATGCATTTGATATAACCATACAAATATTTTGAAACAAACACTCAACTTTATTGGTAAAATCAAAATGAGTACATTTGAAAGGATTGGTTCCAAAAATGGTATACATTCCACATAGAGCCAGAATCTGTTACCAGTCGTCCCTTTTAGATTTTCCAACTGATCATTTTCTCTCGTGTCTTGACTTTTGCCTAGACCACTCTTTTTGAGTTTTCAGCCTAGCAGACTTCTTCTTTTTTTTTTTAGACATGATAAAGCTTTAAGCGGTCTTGATTGATAGGATATTTGAACTCATTCCCATCCATGTCCATGATGCTGACACCACCTTTTGATAGCACTTTCTTCACAACATAGGGCCCTTCCCAGTTGGGTCTGAACTTCCCCCTAACATCGACATTTAAAGGCCTTAATTGTTTTAAAACCAAATCCCCTGCTTTCAACTGCCGTTTAGGGTACTTCACATTCTGATTATAGGCCCTAGCCATTCTGCATTCGTACATCTGCAGATGATCCAGTGCTTTCAATCGCTTTACATCTAGCATAGCTAGCTGCTCGTATCTAGCTTGAACCCATTCTATTTCTGGTAACTGAGCTTCCAAGGTGACTCTAAGTGACTTGAGCTCCACTTCTGCTGGTAAGATTGCTTCCATACCATACACCAAGGCATAAGGAGTTTCCCCTGTTGGTGTTCTGACACTGGTTCTGTAACCCCAAAGAGCATATGGCAATTTTTTCAGCCCAATCTCTCTAAGTGGTTACCATTTTTTATAGGATATCACCTTATTAGCTGCTTCCAATGCACTGTTAGCTTGGGGCCTATATGGAGAAGACTTATGATGCTCAATGCCATGTTCTGCCAGTAGCTTAGTTGTTGACCCTTGAAACTACATTCCGTTGTCAGTCACTATATGATGGGGAACCCCATATTGAGTGAAGATGTTATTCTGGATGAACTTGACCATCTGCTTAGCCGATACAATAGCAAAGGATTCTACTTCTACCCACTTTAAGAAGTAATCAACAACAACCACTATGAATCTGTGTCCATTAGATGCTGCAGGATGAATTTCCCCAATCATATCTATCCCCCATGCTAAAAATGGCCAAGGGGATGCCAAATTCTATAGTTCGAGTGGCGGAAGATGACTGATATCAGCATAGATCTGACACTCGTGACATCTTTTTACTTCCCTTATACAATCAGCCAGCATAGGTATCTAGAAGTACCCTTGTCTCATTATCTTCCTGGCCATAGCGAGTCCATTCATATGTGACCCGCAGGACCCCATATGTACCTACTGCATCACTATTTCTGCCTCTTGCTCCGTCAGGCACCTCAAAAGAACACCATTTGCTATTCTTTTGTATAGCCTATCTTCAAAAATTCTGAACTGATTGGCTAGCTTTCTTAATGATACCTTATCAGCAGTACTGGCCCCTTCTGGATATTTTCCGTCCTTCACATACTGGTAGATATCAAAGAACCATGGCTTTTCTTTAGCTATCAACTCCATTACTTCGTGCACTTCAAAACAGCGTTGTCTGGAAGTTGCTATAACCAGTGGTTATACTTGAGTTTCTTCTAGATTTCCCTACATGGAAGACAGTGTTGCTAGCACATCAGCCATCTTGTTCTCCTCTCTGGGGACATGTCTGAATTCACATTGGCCAAATAACTCTTTTTTATACTGTACTAGCTCTAAGTAGGGCAGTAAGGCTTCTTCTTTCAACTCCCATTCGCCTCGAGCTTGCCTAATCACTAAAAGTGAATCTCCAATGATCAAGACATCATTTTCCCCTAGTGTCAGCAGGGCTTCCATCCCAAATAAGCATGCTTCATACTCTACTTCGTTATTGGTTATAGGAAAATCCAATCTCTTCGACAAAGGAATGATCTCACTATTTGATGTTGCCATGATTACCCCAATTCTAGCACCGTTCCTATTTACAGCACCATCGAAGCACACAACCCATCTCTTTACTTCTACCATAGCTAACTGCTTATATGGGAACTCCAAATTCTCTGTGTAATCTGATTCCAGTGGCTGATTTGCTAGAAATTCTGCTACGGCTCACCCTTTGATGGTCTTCTTAGTGATGTATTCAATGTCGAACTCTGACAAAAGCAAGAGCCACCTAGATAATTTCCCAACCAACACCGGTCTTCACATAGGTACTTCATTGGGTCTACTTTGGCCATGGCCTACACTTTGTATGACTGGAAGTAATGGCGCAGCTTCTTGGTCAGCCAAATCATTGCTATGCACGTCTTCTCCACCAATGTGTACTTGGTTTCATACTCCAACAGCTTATTACTAAGGTAGTAAATAGGGTACTCCTTCTTCCCATCTTGCTCTTGTGCTATCATTGCCCCTACGGAGGAATCTTCAACGGCCCAGTATAAGATCAAAGGCTTTCCTGGAATTGGTGGGCTCAAAACTGGCAGATTTACCAGATAAGCCTTGATTTTCTCGAATGCCAGCTGACATCTGTCATCCCATACAATTGGCCGATCTTTCTTTAATAGCTTGCAGATTAGCTCACAAGTGGAAGTCAACCGTGCTATGAAGCGACTGACGTATTGCAAGGAGCCCAAGAATGAGCGGACTTCCATTTCTATCTTTGGAGCTAGCATATCTCGAATAGCCTTAATTTTATCTGGGTCCATTTCTATTCCTCTCTCACTAACCACATGACCAAACAGCTTCCCTGATGTGACTCTGAATATGCACTTCATAGGCTTGAGCTGCAAGTTATACTATCCAATGCGTGTAATGTTGGGATTCGTCATGGGAAACCGACCGATAAAAGCGGAAATACTCGTCGATTTCCTCGAATTCAGTCCCAGGAGTTTAAGATGTGGAAATAAAAAACTTAAAGCATAAAGAGGAGAGTTTCAAAAACTTACCACAAAGTCTCTATAAGAGACGGATGCGGACTACAGAAATCAAGTGTAGATTTACTCCACCGATGCATACACGAAAGGCTCTTGGACCGAAACCCGTGCTAGCGACTCGGATTATGCAAGAAGAGAGGGAGAGAGGGATGGCCCAAGGTGAATAATATGGCTGTTCTATTTACTTTCCAAAAGCAAATACTATCTCAAGTTGGGCTAACACATTTCTTTCCAAAAGAAAATGATGCATAAAGTTGGCCAAAATTCTTTTCAAGAAATAGATATATGTCACGGTCAAGCAAAGTGAGTGATGGCTGATTTTTATTCTCATTTAACTTAAAGAAAAGAAGATCAACACAAGGAAAGCAAAGTCCAACTTTGCTTCATCAAAGTCAAACCTATGACTCACCCATATGACTCACCATACTAATGATGAAAAGAATGACTCATCCTCTCTTGCCAAAAATGACATTCGGCCAAAAGAAGGAGAAAATGAAGATGGGATATTTGCTTTTCCATTTTACCATAAGAATAAACAAAATATCTAAGAAGCAAAGTCCAACTTTGCTTACCAAAAAGTCATGCATGACTCACCATCTTCATCATCACATTTTGTCCAACAAAAAGACTCATCCTTCTTACCCATTTCATGCTAAATTTCGGCCAACACAATTCCACTTCATGTGGGAATGTTCATTTTAAGTCTTAAGCCCAATTTTAATTCCCTTACTTAATTAATATCAAATGCAACTTTAATATAACATGTATATATATATATATATATTATACCATATAATATATATTACATACATTTAAATTAAAATTAATTTGCTCTATTAATTTAATCAAGGGACTAAATTAGATACACATAAAATGAAATACATGTAAACCTATACATGTAATAATATTTCCACCTAGGATATAATATCATAAATTAATTCATTGACCTAATTAAGAGAAGGCCAAAATCAATATTAAGTATATTATTTTGAGCAATCCAATTGATCTATATAATATAATTAATAAATCTCTCTCTCTTCAAACGTGTATACTCCAAGTACACACTTAATCCGACAAGTTAAAGTCCAGACGTTCAATGTGTACGATCTAATGGGCCCGTCTTTATGTTGGTAGTAGGCCAAGGCCCACAGACTGTAGGCAGGCTCTAGTAAGCCACTGCAGCCCCCAATTAAGACAGAGATAGCAGTCAAACTGTCACCATTACCCTATAGTTTGCACTTGTAAATCCTATGTCGCTGATATCAGTTTCCAACACAGAGGCATGGATGTCTCACCCTCTTTGTGTTTGGACCTTTACTTGATACCGAATGAATTGATGTTCACAAACAAGATCCAATCTTGTTTGGGTGCGGCCGCACACTTATCAATAACATTCTTCAAGAGGCCAGTGATATCGTCTCAGTGAATCACTGAGTGGCATTCCCTTCTGTATATCCATAGCACCGCCATGTTCACTAACACACCCGAACATACCCATACTTGGCACCCTTTTACAGGCCCGTTAGGCGTAAACCAAAGTGTGCCACTTCACATGCAGCACCATCATATGGTCCGGTCAAAGGACTTAAACAAGTACCACACGAGAATCATTTGTGATACTATACCATGTAGATTCCCGTGAAGTGGATCAATCCAGTACCATGCCCTTTTTGCATGTACCCATTAACCTGGTTGACATTCCATGTTCTATGACCGGTAAGACACTGCCATACAACCCGGCTAATGACAGTCTTTAGTTCTATTCATTCCCATGATTGGAACAGACTATGGATGACTTCATGGCCATATCATTTTCCTTATCCACAGTCTTACTGCCAAGTGCCTCACACTTGAAAACATGGATATGGATATGTCCATTGGATACTCTATTTAAAATATAGCACAAGACATATAATAAATAGATTGATGCCTTTATCTCTTAACACAAATTGTATAATACATAAAGTTCACATTAATGTACAAATGTATTATACAAACACAAGGACCAACGCCTCGAGACTAGGGCATTTCCAACAATCTCCCACTTGCACTAGTACCTACTAGGCATGAGTCTAATCCCTATAGATCTAGTATAACCTTCATGCATAGGCATAGCCAAGCATATTGGTCAAAAGATCTGCGAGTCTTTAGTGTCCACTCTGTGTAATGAAATGTTACCTCTCTCAATTATTTATCGTATTAGGTTAAACTTCCTGAGTTCGTGGTTCTTGTATATGTGTGACTAGGGCACTTAGCTTGTGCAATAGCCCCAACATGGTCACAAAAGATATCAACTAGTTACTGGATAGTTGACACTACCCCCAGTTCCGTGATAAACTTTTTTATCCATACAACTTCCCTAGTTGCGTCACACGCTGCAACATACTCAGTTCCTGTGATAGAATCCGCGATGGTCGGTTGCTGGGAGCCTTTCCAACAATAGCACCACCATTTAGCATGAATACATACCTTGACTATGACCAGTATTCATCCTAGTTGGTCTAGAAACTTGCATCAGTGTACCCAGTAACTGACAGCTCTTCCTGACACGCATGTACTAAGAAGCTATCCTAAGTTCAGTTAAGGTACTTCAAGATTGCTTTGACAGCCAACTAGTGATCCATTCTAGGATCTGGATCATCATACTTAGTGCAAAGGTGACATCAGGTCTTATACATAGCTAGGAGTGCATGATCGATCCAATAGCTGAAGCATATGGGACCAATCTCATGTTCTCCCTGTCCTGCCTTGTCTTAGGATAGTTCTTCCTACATTATTTGTGTCACATTAAGACTCATTGTATGAATACATTATTTGTGTCACATTAATAAAGGCAATTAATCTATTTCATTTATATCTTATGCTATAATATGAGTAGAGTATCCATTGATTGATACTCATAAAACCTATACCAGGTCTGTTCTAATCGGGGGAACAAATAGAACCACAGACTTGTATATTCGATGACTATATGGTAGTTCTTAACTAGCCATAATACTTGTATAGTCAATCATGAATATAGGTACGTGTTGTTGACATGGGACTGGATCGATCCGCACAAGAAAGCCACATGGTTGTCGCGTCATAGGTCTTTCTTAAATAGTTCTCTTTTGTCCTCAGACTAGATTTCATCATAGTATCAATATGGAATCCAGTTCACTTTGACATACACCTAACAGGTCTGTAAAAGGATGCTAAATATGGGTATGATTGGATGGACAGGTGAACATATTGATATTGATGATGAAGTGATGGAATTGCCACTCGGGTACCACCGAGATGATATCACTGGCCACTTGATGAGTGGGACTGAAAAGTGTATGGCCATACCCAAATAGGTTAGTTGCTTATTTGATTAATCAGTCAACTCAAGATCAAGAAATATAATAAATAACAGAAGAGGATGACGGACACCATGCCTCTTGTTTATTCATATCGATATCGTTAGGCAAAGGACACTATGAGATTACTACCGGGTGAGTGTCTTCTAAAGACTGCTGCATCTCTATCTTAATTGGGGTCTGTAATGGTTTGCTAGAACCCACTTACAGTCTGTGGGCCTTGGGCCTACTGCCAACATAAAAACAGACCCATAGGATCGTGCACATAGATCAACTGAGCCGGAACGTATAGATATTGTGCATGTGATGTACAATGGAAGGAATGAGTTAATAAATTAGTTGACATTCGGTGTCGAGGTAATTAATTAACATTGGGTTGGTTTAATTTAATTAATAAGTTTACATAATGTAATTAATTAATTTATCAATTAATTGAATTACATAAAGTAAACAATTAATTAAATTATTTTCTTAAGTGTGATTTTATTTTAATTAGGGGTAATTAAATCAAGCCATATGGAATTAAATTATATATTATAAATCTTATGGAATAAGGATTTAAATATGTAATTAAAATCCTAATGGGCTTGGGCTTACTTAACCTAATTGGAGTCCATATTGCATAAGGACTATAAAAGGCACATTTATGGGAAAAATCACTCTCTTAACCTGAGGCATAAAGGATATTCGGCCAGCAACAATATCAGCCCCAATAGCTGAATTCTTTGGTGCAATTTCTTCCGTTCTTCGACTAGCATCGGTTCCCGTTTGATAGCTGATCGTGCACCAGACTGTGGAGATCAATTTTAAGAAATGATTCTGCAGCTGTCTCTAGAAGAGACATAATCTGGTGAGTTCAATCTCTTGATTCAAATTGTTTTATTTCAATCAATGGTAATTGGATATGATAGGTGGATTCTAGGAAATTTTAAACGGTGTATTTTCCGCTGCGCCACGTTATTTTTCCGATGACAAATCCCAACAGTGACTCCATGTCAAATGATCCTAGGATTCAAACTTTGCGAAGCCTAGCTATGCACTTCTCGTTTATGTGGCCTAAACGACAATGCCAAAGGTAAACAGGATTAAGTTTGTTAGGCTTAACCCATTAAGTATGTATATTATAGACATGATTAGTTTCATTTAGATTCAG
Source organism: Euphorbia tirucalli (assembly GCA_039660915.1). Lineage (NCBI taxonomy): Eukaryota > Viridiplantae > Streptophyta > Magnoliopsida > Malpighiales > Euphorbiaceae > Euphorbia > Euphorbia tirucalli. The sequence goes on along the minus strand of CM077637.1, from coordinate 39,757,882 downwards.
GATATAAAAGACATTATTTAACGAACCTACTCCATAAAATAATTCTTTTCTAGATAAACCCTTTTTACTATTACCAATAGTAAATGTACATCCAGAAATATCCAAAACTAAAACAGAAATAATATTCCTGTACATAACAGGTCAAAATCACATAGTTTTAGTAACAAAACTAATCTACTAGGCATCATAAGCCGGTCCTGCTGATCTCTATGGCAGCAACCTTTGCTCCATTTCTGACCTGCAAGTTAACTTGTCCCGATCCCAGTGATCTCCTGTTCTTAAGTCCCTGCACATTATAACAAATGTGAGATCCACATCTAGTAGCCAATACATAAGATGTTGAAACAGAGGTTAATGTCTATGACATATATACCTGATGTAGACACGCCCTGTGTCTACCTTTTCTCTCTCATAAGCTTGGGACATGATCTTTTCTAATGTCCAGTCTACTTACAACCAAAGCAGACATCCTTGGAACGGGCCTTGGGCTGGGGATTAGCCTTTTTAGCCTTGGCTTCCTTAGCCTTGGCCTTGGGCTGGGGATTAGCCTTTTTAGCCTTGGCTTCCTTAGCCTTGGCCTTGGCCTTTGCCTTGCCCTTAGCAAGAGGAGGTTTCCCCTTGTTAACCTTAAGCACCGGCGGAGTCTTTTTGATCGACAGTTCAGCGAGCTGAAGCATCCAATGCAGCTCACTAACAGTACGGTCCATCCCTTGCTTGTAAAAGTTTAGGATGAATTGATCATAAGAATCTGGTAAAGAAGCCAGGATCATGCTAACCGCCAGCCCCCATGAGATAGGCGTTCCGAGACGGGCTAAATTATCCAGATTGCCCTTCATCTTGAGCACATGTGCACTCACAGATGTCCCAGCCCCCATCTTATAGCTGTGGAATGCCTTGTTGATCAAGTACCTTTCATGATAAGCTTGCTCATAAAACATCTTATTAAGAGTTGTTATCATAGCAAAGGCCTGATGATCCATGAACTGCTTTTGCAATTCAAGAACCATACTAGCCAACATCAGGCATGTCACATCCCGGTTATCTTTTACATGTGCTAGATATTCCTCCAACTGGGCAGCCGATTACTTCCCGTTGGCACAGCCGGTACAGGCTTTTCTAGCACATACTCTAGCCAGAAAGCTTGTCCCATTCCAAGAAAGATCGCAGTGATAAAGTATCATTCATAGCCATTGGTTACTACACAGAAAAATTTACGAGTGTTAATAAAGGACTTAACTTGTTCTTCCCATATTATAATTAATAATGAATCATGTTATTAATTAAACTGAGTTGTTGGGCTCATGGGCCGAGATCCATGTTATATCAAGATATAGCCAAATGAGGGCCTGGAACAACTATACCCCAATTTTTAGGTAGGAATGTCGTCCAATCCCAACTTAAGGACTCTCGGTTTGATGGGTCTGTTGGCACTTACCCATCTGTGCTTAGGGCCAGGAACATCCTACTACCCACGCTAAGTCAAAACCTCCATCCAAGTGTTAGAGTAACCAATACTCCAACCCAATACAAAATGACGATACTCCAGTGCATCCAACGAGGGTTGGTCTACAGCTGGCCTATCCCCACTTCGAGTAGGTTATGAATGAGGGAAGCACTTTTAAAAGACTTAGTAATTACCTTTTGGTTATTAGATTCAATGAATAATGGCTTAGATGCATAGGCGGGTGAAATTGGGTTGGATCATACATTCTTGCATGTAAATAAATAAAGCATAATTAAATAAAAATGAAATGCTATGGGCCAAAATTTACATCCTAATATAATTCTATTAAACCTATGCTAGAACGACATCAGGTGGGTCGCCTCCTCATCCTTCTAGCACGCCAATTAATCGGCATCTTCTTTACATAATTCCATAATAAAAAAATATAATAAAATTACATAAAAAGAAAACGGCACGCAGGCCGTATTTACCAAAAGAATATTACAACCCAATATAAATATAGCCCTATAACATCCATTCATGCATTTAATCATACACATATGTAAACCAATACATACAATTTATAAACATGTTAAATGTATGAATTAATCCCATTTCAATTATGTCCATAGCCATTATTTTGAAATCGCCAAATTTTGGTCCATTCATGATTCTAAGCCTGTATGGGCCTTAGGCCTCCAATCCAGGAAGAACATTGCTCCCAATCCAATCGGGAAACCATGAATTCCAAATTAGCAATCCAGGTAATTGTGCCAAGAAAACCTGGTCCAATTTCAATTAACCGTATTAATTTTTCCAAAATTAATATCTCATGAACGAAAATTAAATTCCATTCATAAAACACGCGCATACAAATTACCAAAATTTAAACATGCACAATTTTAAAATCAATTAAAATTTTAAAACCCGGCTCGGCCTAAAAATGCCACCAAATCAAAATTCGGGCCCGGACCGTTGCCGTGCAGCGGCATGCTGCTGGCAAATGCATAATAATTTTCCATTTGCAAAATTCAACGGGGCAAAATCACAAACTCGAAACCAAAAGAATCTCGTCCACAAAAACTCCAATTTTAAAACACGGGATCCGCCAAGTTAAAGATTTCCACAGATTAAAAGCATGCTCTAATACCACTGTTGGGATTCGTCATGGGAAACCGACTTATAAAAACGGAAATACGCATCGATTTCCTCGAATTCGGTCCCAGGAGTTTAAGATGTGGAAATCAAAAACTTAAAGCATAAAGAGGAGAGTTTCAAAAACTTACCACAAAGTCTCCATAAGAGACGGATGCGGACTGCAGAAATCAAGTATAGATTTCCTCCACTGATGCGTACACGAACGGCTCTCGGACCGAAACCCGTGCTAGCGACTCGGATTATGCAAGAAGAGAGGGGGAGAGGGACGGCCCAAGGTGAATAATATGGCTGTCCTATTTACTTTCCAAAAGCAAATACCATATATCTCAAGTTAGGCTAACACATTTCTTTCCAAAAGAAAATGATGCATAAAGTTGGCCAAATTTCTTTTCAAGAAATAGATATATGTCACGGCCAAGCAAAGTGAGTCATGTCTGATTTTTATTCTCATTTAACTTAAAGAAAAGAAGATCAATGCAAGGAAAGCAAAGTCCAACTTTGCTTCATCAAAGTCAAACCTATGACTCACCGTACTAATGATGAAAAGAATGACTCATCCTCTCTTGCCAAAAATGACATTCGGCCAAAAGAAGGAGAAAATGGAGATGGGATATTTGCTTTTGCATTCTTACCATAAGAATAAACAAAATATCTAAGAAGCAAAGTCCAACTTTGCTTACCAAAAAGTCATGCATGACTCACCATCTTCATCATCACATTTTTTCCAACAAAATGATCATCTTTCTTACCCATTTCATGATAAATTTTGATCAACACAATTCCACTTCATGTGGAAATGTTCATTTTAAGTCTTAAACCCAATTTTAATTCCCTTAATTTAATTAATATCAAATGCAACTTTAATATAACATGTATATATATATATATATATATATATATATTATACCATATAATAAATATTACATATATTTAAATTAAAATTAATTTGCTCTATTAATTTAATCAAGGGATTAAATTAGATACACATAAAATGAAATACATGTAAACCTATACATGTAATAATATTTCCACCTGGGAAATAATCTCATAAATTAATTCATTGAATTAATTAAGAGAAGGCCAAAATCAATATTAAGTATATTATTTTGAGCAATCCACTTGATCTATATAATATAATTAATAAATCTCTCTCTCTCTTCAAACGTGTATACTCCAAGTACACACTTAATCCGACAAGTTAAAGTCTAGACGTTCAATGTGTATGATCCAATGGGCACGTCTTTATGTTGGTAGTAAGCCAAGGCCCACAGACTGTAGGCGAGCTCTAACAAGCCATTGTAGCCCCCAATTAAGACGGAGATAGCAGTCAAACCATCACTGTTACCCTGTAGTTTGCACTTGTAAATCCCATGTCGCTGATATCGGTGTCCAACATAGAGGCATAGATGTATCACCCTCTTTGTGTCCGGACCTTTACTTGATACCGAATGAACTGATGTTCACAAACAAGGTCCAATCTTGTTTGGGTGCGGCCGCACACTTATCAGTAACATTCTTCAAGAGGCCATTGATATCGTCTTAGTGAATCACTGAGTGACATTCCCTTCTACATATCCATAGCACGGCCATGTTCACTAACAGACCTGAATGTACCCATACTTGGCACCCTTTTACAGGCCCGTTAGGCGTACACCAAAGTGTGCCACTTCACATGCAGCACCAACATATGGTCCAGTCAAACGACTTAAACAAGTACTACATGAGAATCATTTGTGATACTATACCATATAGATTCCCGTTAAGTGGATCGATCCAGTACCATGCCTTTTTTGCATGTACCCATTAACCTGGTTGACATTCCATGTTCTATGACCGGTAAGACACCACCATACAACCCAGCTAATGATATTCTTTAGTTCCATTCATTCCCATAATTGGAACAGACTACGGATGACTTCATGGCAATATCATTTTCCCTATCCACAGTCTTACTGCCAAGTGCCTCACACTTGACAACATGGATATGGATATGTCCATTGGATACTATATTTAAAATATAGCACAAGACATATGATAAATAGATTGATGCCTTTATCTCTTGACACAAATTGTATAATACATAAAGTTCACATTAATGTACAAATGTATTATACACACAAGGACCAATGCCTCGGGACTAGGGCATTTCCAACATGTAAGAAATCTATCCAAGATAACAAGATGTTCCTCCCGGGTCATTGACTTAACAAGCATATCATCAACATACACCTTGACTTCTTTGTGGATGATATCATGAAGCAAAGTTGTGACAGCCCTTTGGTAAGTGGCTCCCGCATTCTTCAACCCGAAGGGCATTACTCTATAGCAGAAAGTGCCCCACTCCGTGAAGAACGATGTCTTCATCTTATCAATTACATCCACCAGGATCTTATTATACCCTGAAAACCCATCTATGATGGAGTACATTGCTGCTTTTGTTGTACTATCAACCAGGACATCGATATGAGGTAGTGGGAAATTATCTTTTGGGCATGCCTTATTCAGATCCCTGGAGTCGACTCACACTCTGACCCTTCCATCCTTTTTAGGTACCGGGACGATATTGGCTAGCCATTATGTATATTCCACCACTTCCAGGAATTTAGCTTTCTTCTTTCACCAATGTAGCCCACTCTAGACTCAATCTTCTTAGTTTCTACTTCACAGGCTTGAACTTAGGGTCCGTTGGGATCTTGTGAACTGCTATTTCCGTGTCTACACCCGGCATGTCCTCGTATGACCCAGCAAAAACTTTAACATGTTTTTGCAATATTCTTGTTAATTCTCTCTCTTCCTCTGGTTTTAGCTCATGTGAAATGAATACCATTTTGGTTTTTTCATCTGTACTTATGTTGATTTCATGCAATGCAGTATCATGTATGCTAAATATGCTTGATGGTGATTCAAATGCATGCACAGAATGATCAAGATAAACATCACACAAGTAAGCAAATTGAGATTTCATTCCATTGTACTTGTTATAGAGTACATCATTCACATTGAAAATTGAAGAAATAGATACAACAAAATCATTTTCATCCTCCACAGGCAGAGGGCCTTGCACTTCTTCAGCTTTCTGTGAGCGGACGACCTTTTTAAGGAACAGGAAAGCGGTGAAGCGAACCGGGGAAAAACGTTTTCATTCCGATTGGTTTTGGAAAACGGGTTTTGTTTATCTTGAGTTAGGAAAATCATGGATTTATTTGGAAGTCCCTTTGTAGAAAACATTTTCCCGTTTCAACTTAAAGACCTCGAAACTTAGATCCCGAGATCAGTGACAGAGTCGCCACCCGGATCAACTAATCCGGGAATTCCGATACAGCTCCCTACCGAGGACAGACTACTGTACCTAATCCAGAGGTTTAGGGTTCGGGCAAATGACTTACTTAATCTCTAGCTTGCTTTCACTTTATAGTTTATATTACCATATTTAATTTTCTTTATTATCTTTCCCTAATCCCAATTTTTTTTTAATCAGCCGATGCTAAAGCAAAATGCAGAAAATAAATTGCAGAAAAATAAAGCATACATCTAAAATATACAAGAAAATAGTAGAGGCCGATTATACAACCCAATCGAATAAAAGGTAAAACTCTCGTCCTCACTTTACAAGTGCCTATGGTACACAAATATCTAAAAAATTACAACCACCTAAAAATACACGAAATAATCTATTAATTACAGCAAAAACAAAAATAAAAATAAAAGCTGCAAAACAAATTAGTTAGCATAGTTTATATTGCACGCACAGATAGGACTCAAATAGGACAGAATGGGAATTTAGGAAATAGGGGCATGCATTTAGTGTTGGGATTTTTTACCAGAAATCACCTAATAAAAGCGGAAGAGTGATCCTTCTCTTGGCCGAAAATCCTAGGGGTATTAAACCCTAGGTGGCCGAAATTCACCAGTGAATTTCGGCCCAAGCTAGCTCCTCCATTTGTGTGGGCTTCCTTCTTTTAATTCAGGCCCAAACCTATTTTAATTAATCTGGTTTAGATTAATTTCAAGCCCAACTTTAATTTACCCATGTATTTAATATATTACACCGAGTAATATATTATTTACATTTAAATTAAAATTGGTTTGACTAATTAATTTAATCCATCAAATTAAAATTAGATCTTCACAAAATAAATTCATATGTAAACCTATACATATGAATATTTCCACCCATGAAACAATTTCATAATTAATCTAATTAATTATGAGGAGCCAATCAAATATTAATTTTATTATTATGATCAATCCGATTGATCTTTATAATATAATTAATATATACCTCTCTCTCCAGAGTGTATACTCCAAGTATACATGTGATTTCTTAAGTCAGTGTTCAGTCGCTCAATATGTACGATCCTGTGGGCCCATCTTTATGTTGGCAGTGGGCTTATGGCCCACAGACTGCAGTTGGGCTCTAGCAAGCCACTGCAGCTCCTAATTAAGATGGAGATGGCAGTCAAACTGTTATTATAACCCTGTAGTTTGAACTTGTATATCCCATGCCATCGATATCAGTGTCCAACACAGAGGCATGGATTGATCACCCTCTTTTGTGTCCAGATATTAACTTGATCCCGAATGCACTGAAGCTCACAAACAAGTTCCAACTCATTTGGGTGTGGCCGCACTCTTATCAGTCACATTCATCAAGAGGCCGGTGATATCTTCTCAGTGGACTACTGAGTGACAAATCCCTTCTACATATCCATAGCATTGCCATGCTAAGTGACATACCCGAAAGCACCTATACTTAGCACCCTATTATAGGCCCTTTAGGCATACCCCTAAGTATGCAACCTCACATGCAACACCATCATATGGTCAGGTCAAAGGATCCATACAAGTACTACACGAGAATCACTTATGATACTATCCCATGTGGATTTCTCGTTTAGTGAATCTATCTAGTACCATGCCCCTTATGCATGTACCCATTAACTTGGTTGACATCCCATGTCTAATGACCAGTAAGACACCACCATATAACTAGGTTAATGATAGTCTCTTGTTCCATTCATTCCCATGACTGGAACAGACTACGGATCTATTTATGGTCATATCGTTTACCCTATCCATGGTCTTACTGCCAAGTGCATGACACTGGTCATCATGGATATGGATATGTCCATTGGATACTTCATTTAATATATTGCACAAGATAAATATAATAAATGAATTAATGCCTTTATTAATAACACAAATAAGTATAACACATGAATCCAATGAATGTATGATACAAATACAAGCACCAATGCCTCGGGAATAGGGCATATCCAACATTTAGGGGATAACCGGGTCGACCTAACTGGTCAGACCGGTTAGACCTGGAAAACGGTTTTGAAACGCCCTGTAATTTTTGTGCTGGAAAATCAATTTTTGGAAAACATTTGGCTCGGTTATATGCAAATTTCCATTTTTGTGGGTCTGTTATCCCAGAATCCAGGGTTTCGTTCATGCGGGTTCCTAAATTCAACATCCATCTAGGGTCCAAAATGCAATAAACACACCAAAAACATTTGTGAAAAATACTATTTTCCTCATTTTCAATATTTTTCGGGAATTTTATAGGGTTTGGGGGTCCGCTAATACTAGACTACAGATCCGATTTGGATAAAATAACCCCGAAACACAGAAAATAAAACCCTGGAAAAGTCGAAAACCCTAATTTTATGACATATGGATGGATTTGGGCAGAAAATGATCACAATAGAATGCACAAAATGGAAAACAGACTATTTTCGGCCGACCGAGACAAACCGGGAGTCTGTCCCTGTAGAACAAAGCCAGGCGGCTCTGGCACTAGAGCCACCCGGCTCTGTTCATCATGAACACAGCCGCCAGCTCTATTCGGGTAATCCGGTTTCTGAAAGTTGCAAAAGTGAAGAAAACACACAAAAGACAATGCAAACAGGTTTAAGGCCTCTCAGAGTTTACCTTGATCTTGTTTTGATGCTTTGAATGTCAAGAAATGGATTGAAAGCTTGGAATGTTTCCTGGGAACTCAACAGGCCGAAAACCGCAATGACCCGAAATAATTCGAAACGAATCCGAAATGATCCCGAATCAATAAGCAAAGGTTAAGCAACTTGTCACCAATTTTGAATATTGATTTTTCGGTTTTTGTCTTTGTGTTTGGTCCACCCCTTTTGCCCCTATGTCTCGGTCTCTCTTCCTCTCTTTCTCTGCTTCTCTTTTTCTCTCTATGTTTCTTGGAAATTAGGTTTCTCTCTGCTTAAGATTACTACCCTTTGATTTGATTTTCTCTTTTCTTTTATACCCTCCCCTCCTCATCACTTCAAACATTAAATGGCCGCCTGACCTTTCTGATTTTGCCCATATATCCCTTCTACCGAGCCAAGTTACTCTGCTTTACAGAGCAACTTGGCTCACCCACTAGAGCCATACGGCTCTAGTCTAGAGCCATCCAGCTCTAGCTTAAAAGCTAAAGCCGTGTGGGTTTAGCAAGAGCCGGGCAAAATTTCGAAAATCGGACGCGCATCCAAAACCCTAGAAAAAACTCCGGAGACCTCTTCGGGGATTTCAGATTGCAGATAGCTTGGTTTTCATGATGTTTGAGAAACTCCAGGTAACATTCCATCGTTTTCAAGTCCGGTTTGTATCCGTCCATTCGACAGGTAACACAGGAATTCTCATCATAGAGGTCGGGAAAACCCGGCGCTCACACTTTCCCATTCAGCTCCAGGACATCATCCAAATCTGTAGCTACTTTCACTTTTTGCTCGGCAAGAATAGTGGTCTTTTCAATTTTAGCCATCTGTGCCTTAGCCTTCTTCATGATCTCGGCTATCTCAACAACCATAGAATCCAAATTTACCTTGGTCATCAGCTCCTCTTCAAAACTTTCTTTAGACTTCCCAAATGCCTTACTTAAGGCAGCAGCCAAAGCACCTGAAATTACTTCTACTGATTCATCGCATATTTTCTCCTCAGCTTTCTGTTTGGGTACCTTCATTGCTTTTGCTACCTCTTCTAGTAACTCATTTTGCAAAACAACAGACTTAGCAATTTCCTCTTCCACCATCATGGGGGCTACTGGTTCTTCCTAACACTTATCAAAGTCCACAACATCAGAAAATATTTCAAAGCCCGGGTATTCAATGTTCCTGACCCTCACTGGCTCAGCTTGGCCATTATACAGCTCTTCCCCTGCCTTTATGAATGGTTTCATCATAGGCTTGCCATTCTTGCCCCTTCTCTGATTCTTCTGGTCAGATGTTTCTTCTGCATACCCTAGCCCGAACTGTTTTGGCTTTCCCGAGTCAATGTTAAACTCAGGCACTCCTTGCAGGTTAATTCTAAGTCCCATGTCCGGGACAAAATTCTGCTTCTGAAGGTACTTAGACAACCATTCTGACATATAGTTCTCGTAGATGACCAATGGAGCATCTGTGGTTTCCTCCTCACTAACCATTGCGACTTGGAATCCACTGAATGGTATTATCTCTTCATTAACTGCAGCAACTACGGATTGAGAATCTGCCTCAATTGTTACAACTTCATTGCCTATCGAGAATTTTATCTTCTGGTGCAGGGTTGAAAGGACACCCCCCAATGGGTGAAACCATGGTCTCCCTAAGAGCAAGGAGAAGGTAACTGGGATGTCAATGACAGTAAAGATGACTGTCTACCGGACCAGTCCTGCCTCTACTTCAACTTCAAAGGTCCCGATCACGGTCCTTTTTGAATCATCATAGGCCCTTATCACAGTGGAAGACTTTTTCAAACTTTCTTCGCTCAGTCCCAAGAATGGTAGCATTTTCAAGGGACATATATTCAGGGCTGACCTGTTATCTATCATTACCCACGGCATAACCCTGTCCATGATGTTGACCTTAATGTACAGAGCATTATTATGAACCCTTCCCCCGTGTGGCAGATCTTTCTCCAAAAATACAATGTCAACGGATCCTACATGAATTTTATCCAACAAGCAGCACATTGCCTCAATAGAAGCAATCGGAGACACTTCAATTTCAGAGAGCTTTTTGACCAAAGTTGCTCTGTGCTCCTTGGAAGTCAGCAATAAATGCCACAAACTAGCTTGGGCTGGAGTTTTCTTCAGTTGTGAAATAACCAGATCTTCCTTTTCTACTTCCTTTGGCACTAACATACTTCTTGATCCAGTCACTGGGGTTTTCTCATTCTGCTGCACTACTAGTTGGTAGGCCCTACCACTTCTTGTTACATGGTGATATACCATGACTGTCCAGACCTCTGCTTTGGTTTCCTCGCTGCTGAGACGCCGCAACAACCCCAGCTTGCTTAACCTCAGAAACTTGTCCTTCTTTACTCGTAGAACCAGAGCCAGATCCACTGCTTAACTCGGCTACAGTAATCGATCTATACCCAGAGCTTCTGCTTCCCTTATGGCCTGCGGTCTTTTCCTCCTCATCTCTCTCAATTTTCATGGCCATACTGTATACTTTGCTGAGTTCACTGAAAGAGTGGAACTTCATATTGTTCTTGAAAATGTCTCTACTACCATCAATCAACTTCTGAATCAATTCATCTTCATCAGGGCGATTCTTTAACAAGATCATCTTGTTCATCCACCTTTGATAGTATTCATCAAAGGGCTCGTTTGACTTCTACTTAACGCTTTCCAAGTTATACCGCTTCACCTGAATCTTGGTATTGAAGCTGTAGTATTTGATAAAGGCCGCCGATAAAGCCTCCCAGTTTGACTACTCCTCTTCAGATAAAGAATTGCACTAGCTCAATGCTCCTCCCTCGAGTGTAGTCGGAAAGAGATTGATAAGTTGTTGCTTAGTGGCGCCGGCTGTCAACATGACCCGTGCATAGAGATTCACATGGGCTTCTAGTGAGCCCATTCCCTTATAGGAGGGAACTTTTGATACTTAAAAACCAATAGGGAATGTCTCAATGCCTTTGCTGATCATGGCATCTACATTAACCCCTCTATTGGAGTCCAAACTGACACTGGCCCCTTTCTTTAGCTGGGCCACAACTTCATCCAATTCTAAATACTTCACCCTCATTTTCCTTTCCATATCTACCTCAATTTCTTGTAGCTTCTCCAAACTAGCCGAGGCATCAACGCCCTGCTGAGATGCTTCAGCCTCATTTTCCTTTCCAGCTCCACTAGTGCCGGTTTCACCAATTTCCCTCACAACAGCTTGCATCTCTTTTCAGCATGTCACGGAAATTTTGGGATCTCAGGAAATCCTTTAGGGCATCAGCAAGACTAGGTGTTGGATTGGCCATCTCAAATTCTTCCCTGGAATCAGATTCACCTTCTGTTTCTACTGCTCTTTGTTCCCCAACAGCCCTCAGAGATCTTGTCCTCGGTCGATCCAGTTTACTCTGCTTGACATCATACGAGAAGTGTTAAGGATAATGAATGAATGGAATGGTGACATGAAGAATGATACATTAAAGGTGATTTATGATGAATGAATGAAATGATGTTGTGAGTGAAATGACGATAAGGATGATCTCTAGTTATTATTATTATTATTATTATTATTATTATTATTATTATTATTATTTTATATATATATATATTGGTTTTTTGGACATTCCAAGAACACCCAAGGCCATACAAGAGATAATGCAAAAAGGTCATGTGTGGACCGCCACACGGACAGGGTTTCAACGCTTTGCAGATCTATGATATGACATGAAATGGTCGCATGGGGCCACCACATGGACAGAGTTCTGATGCTTTTGAGGCATATGATATGAAGTGATGTTATAAGAGGGTCACGTGTAACTAGGGATACGGACAGAGGTTCAGCGTTCGAGGAACGCCTTGCATGATTGGTAATATTATAAAATGCCCCCATATGTGTACTAATCTGGCACTCGGGGAGTACCTTAAATGGTTTCACGATGTTATGAAATAGTCCGATGTGAACCATGATGCGCAAGAAGAATCTAAGAGTTACTGTGGCACTTGTGATGAATGGGTATGATGCTATATAATGACACCGTGTGAACCGTCATATAGGAATAGACCTAGGACCATTGCGGTCTAATATTGAATGACATGGGGTATTGAAATGGCCGAGTGCAATCTGGTGCACGGGAAGAACACGGGTAGTTTTGGGACTCCCGTTATGTTATGGAATGATCATGATGGGCATCCTGGGAATGTCCCTAATTTAAATGAGATGAGATGATATGAATGCTTATGTACACAAAATGCAAATGGCTACACAAAAATGTGGTTAAGATGCATGACATACATAATGATGTTGTGTATGCTTTGTGAAAATGCTAACACATGAATGTAATGTTATGGCTGCAAAAGAAATGGTTAGTATGAATGTCACACGGATGATTAAATGTTTTCACATACAAAAATAAAATGCAAGTGGCTGTACAAAAGATGTGAGTTAGTATCACATGAATGCTTTGCGTGTATGGTGTGTCATGTTCATGAAAATGGCGGTGATGATATGTCATGGGAGGGTGAGAAGCATATAGCACACGAAGCGTATTCCTCCAAACGTGGTCAATTTTTTAAAATTCTAAACGAATCCTATGAGGGGTTCTCTTCAATCATCAACAGGGGATGATGAAGGCACAATTTATAGCATTCATACAATTTATTTTGGTATCCTAAGGGAATCCAACTAAGGTTGCCTATCTGAGTTCGGTCTAAGTTAGGTTATAATCAAAACTTCCATAGCAAAATATACTCCTCACTTCTCCCCATTCAAGGGTCCGAACGAAGGGGTTCATACGAGGCTATGGGTAGTGTTTTATATCTGTGCCCCTAAGACCAAGAGGAACATAGGTGACATGTCAACAATTCACCGGGCTAAAAATGGGATACTTAACCTAATGCAAAAATGACTAACTAAAGAATGCAAAATAAAATACCGTATAAGAATCATCCATCTTATTTTGATTAGACATTTTTCAGGGCTTGTCAAATTCTTTTAAGTTTTAAGAAAAATTTTGTAAGAAATCCCCAGCAGAGTCGCCACTGTGAGCGGACGATGTTTTTAGGCGTTCGACTCTCTCAGAAAGCAGCCTTGATATGGGCAACCCTCCCTCGCACGGGATTTTTAGAATGGAAATTCGGTTTTGGAAAAATTGAATTAATTCATAAAAGAACTGAGACCTAAGTCTCGATAGAGTGTGTAGGAGTCGCCACCCAGCTCAGCTCAAGTGGGAAATTACAGTGTACCTGAACCGAATGAAGGCTGCTACACCTTCCAGAGATTTAGGTCTGGACAAGTCCCCTATTTCATGTCTAATCAAAATAAAACTTGGCCAATGTTCACAAATGGTATTTTAAATTTCTAAAGTTCATTTTTATTAAATTAAAACACACAGCGTACACACAAATCAAAATAAAGCAATAAATAAATAAGTTATTACAACCCAATTGAATAAAAATAAAAAATCTCAACCTCACCTTACAAGCGCCTAAAATACACGAATGATCTAGAAAAATTACAATCGCCTAAAATACACGGATTAATCGATTAATTACATCAAAACTGAAAATAAAAGAAATTAATAGCTAAAAAATAGATGGTTAGCAAAATTTATAGTACACCACAAATAGGACTCAAGTTGGACAGAATTGGGAAATTAGAGATCGGGGCATGCATTTAGGGGATAACTGGGTCGGCTTGGCTAGCCGGCCTGATTAGACCTAGAAAACAGTTTTGAAACGTCCCTGTATTTTTGTTTTGTGAGAAAATCATTTTGAAAACATTTTTTTTTTTTGGGTTTACTTTAATTTAGCATGTGAAGTGGGTCGGTTTTCAGGAGATTCAGGTCTCCGTCATTGCATTGTTCTAAATGCAATAACATCAAAAATTAAATCTAAGGTCCTGAATGCACACAACAAAATTCATTTTTGATGATTTTCTTATTTTTCTGAATTTTGAGAATTTTTAGGGATTTTTCTGGAAATTCTGCTCCTAGACGAGAATTACAGTCATCCAGCTGTAATTACAGTCGTGTGACTGTAGATCATCCAAATGCAGAAAATTGCCAAAATTACTTAAATGAAAAGAGAATGCGGGGGAAACTAAGAACAGTAGCACGACTATTGTTTAAATGGCACAACTGCAATTACAGCCGTGCCACTGTTCTTTGTAACAAGAACAGTCGTACGGCTGTTCTTATTTTCTAGAAACAGCAAGCCAAAAAAGTATTAGTTTTAAGCATGAAATCAACCAAAACACCCAGAAATCAGAGCAAAACGAAGGTTTTAGGTATTGTTACCTTTATGGCGTTGATCCACCATTGGTTTGACCACTGGAAACACCTTAAATTGCTCCAAATTGCTCCTTTCTCCTTGTGTGCTAAGGTTTCAAAAGTTGTCCAAATGTCCCCAAAAAAAGTCACGGGTTCAGAAAGTTTAAAGTCTGGAATTGATTGAATTTGGAGTGTCAAGTTATTAGCCTATTGATTTCTAACCAATTTTTAACTTTACTACACTAGAATCAAAAGAAAAAGAGGAGAAAAAGATTGCTTGGTTGGGTTTTTTTTCTCTTTTTCTCTCTTTTTTCCTTCTTTTCTTCCTTTCAATTTCTCTCTCTCTAAAAATCTACCAAGAAAAAAAATCCTTTTCTTTCTCTCTTTTTCTCCCTTTTTATTTCCTTTCCTTCTACTGCAAATCCGGGCATTAATTGCCCTTGAAATCACCCCCATTTTTTAATTCTTAAGGTATAGGTTGCTGCTACCTGCTCTGCATTTATAGTCGTACGACTGTAATTTTTCAATTACAGTCGCACGACTGTAACTATAGTCGTGTGACACAATTTTTTTTAAGTATGGAAAATTCCGATGCTTACAGCTGGAGATGCGTTTCTCGCCTAAGTAAGACATCATGTTGCTCTAACTAAATATGGAATTCTTATTTAAATAGGAGATCATGCTGCCCTGAATGGAAATCTAACTCCTAAATAACAAGACCACTACCCCTTGTTTTAGTGGAACTAATTATGCCTAAATAAAGGGTTAAGCCCGAATAGGTTTGATTCATAATTCATACTTTTTCTCTTTACAAGTTTAAGAATTTGACTTAGATACCAAAGTGTCCCGAGCTCTAACAACTAGCATCTTTTGCTTTGAAGATGTTGTAGGAAGATTTGACTTTGGTGAAGAACGTTTAACGACCAAGACAAAATTTTCCTAGGCATCATCAATGGTGTTGTGAGTGGATGACGTTTTTCTATAGTTACGGAGGTGGCAAAGTGAACCCAAAAGCTTTTATTTATTTAGTGTAATGATAGTTATAGTTATGAAATTCCTTTTTAGAAAACAATATCCATAAAAGATTCAAGACCGAATTCTCGAGGAAAGTATAGGAGTTGCACCCGGCTCAGCTCAACCGGGAAATTTAGGTATAACCGAAACCGAGTGAGGACCACTATACCTTCCAGAGATCTAGGTCTAGACGAGTCAATTACTTGTTATCTAATTCAAATACATGCTTCAACAACCAAATTATGGCATTTTATGAACTAATTTGATTTTATTTAGAGCATACGGTGTTCAAGCAAGGTACTAGAAATAATAAATTAATTAATTATTACAACCATATCGAATCATATAAACTACCCTAGGGGATACACATAAATCAAATGGGGAGTAGGGATACAATCACCTGAAATACATGGATTTATCTAGCATAATAATAAAACCTAACATACATCTAATCCTGCAAAACAGAGGTTAGTAGGCAAATAATTGCATGTAGGACTCAATCAAGAAGGAATGGGATAATAAATGGGTCAGGGTCATGCACTTAAAAGGGATAGCCAAAGGAACTCGACAAATCCTGCCGACTAGACCTGGAAAATGTTTTGAAACATCCCTGTATTTGATTTTTGAGAAAACGATTTTTCTGGTTAATTATTTAACATGGCAAGTGAGTCGGATATCAGGAAAGTAGGTTTCCATCATTGTTTTGTTCTAATGCAATCTTCTGGAATGCAAATCTAAGGCTTAAAAGTTGTGAAATGCATGAAAATCAGTTTTTGATGATTTTTTCCCGAACCAACACCCACGTGGGTGTTGACACAACAGTCGTGTGGGTGTTACTTTAAGATCAGTGAAAAATTATGAATCACAAACTTTCTCGGTTTTGTTATGAGAACAATAAGCTTTAATACAACCCTACAGCTATTGCGATGGTCGCACTGCTCTGGTTCTCAGCCCAAAATAAAAAAAAATAGAGTACTTTGAAAAAGATACAAATGATGTCCAAATACAGCACAAACAAGTCAAATGCTCAGGGTTCTCCGATATTTACTCTTGTAGCACGGATCCACAGCTTTAGGAGGGGAAGATCTTTAAGAAAAAGCTCTGATTGGAACCTAAACTTCAAGTTTTGGTAACGGCAAACTCAGAAATTTAAGGTTTTAGCGTCCAAATTAGTCTCTAAACCTATTAAAAGACTTAGTGAAGTGTTTTCCTAAGATTTCTAACCAATTTTAAACCTAATAACAGAGATTGAAGATGAAAATTGAAGAAAAAGATTGGATTTCTTCCTCTCTTTTTCTTCCTTTTTCTTCCTCTTTCTCACTCTAAAACTTGCCAACCCCTTAAACCAAAGATTAGGAGCCTTTATTATATAGGCAAAATTTGGTCTTACTTTGTAAAATCCACCTAGAAAATCCAAAAAATCATTTCCAAGAAAAAGAGTCATGGTTTCTTCCAGGGATCAACAACCGTACGCATATTTATACAATAGCCGTGCGGCTGTTGGTGCATCAGTCGTACGGCTCATGTTATAGTCATGTGCCCAAACAGCCTCCTCTTCATCCGAGAAATGTTCCAAGGCTTTAAGTTCAATCGACCGGAGCTTTGATCTTGAATTGAATTTAACTCCTATGACTGTGAAAAGCTATAGAAGCAAATAAATAACTCCATCATCATCAAAACCGGGGATGAAAATCTCACGCTCACAGGTGCAATGAATTAGGAAAGATTGAAATGAGAAACTTTAAGAAATACCCAAAACAAACACTCACGATTAATGAAACTGACAATGGAGAACAAACTAGCAAGAAGCTGCCAACATCACAGGCACAAAAGTTGATAAAAAATGCTATCAATGGAGGCAATAATAGGGTTTTCCCACAATACTATCATGCCTTAGTAGTTGAGGAAATCTTAGAAGCGTTTATGGTAAAAAAAATCCTTATCAACAAAGTTAGCTCAATGAACATAACCACATATGAAATGTGGATGAAATCCATCCAACAGAGAAGCAAAATTCATTAATGTTTTCTCCCATGGTTGGGTTAAAAGACAACACAATTTTAGTTTTGGTTGCGTTACCGTGAGATTAAGGTAGGAGATAAAAATAATTCTATAGAAGGTGGCATGCCTTAGATAGCAAACTCTTAGTCAAGCAACCGAAAAGTGACCTCCTAGAGAGCTTAGTCAATAACATTATCTTATATAAGGAATGAGATCCTTTTTGACACTTTTAAAACTTATGTGGATCTTTTTCATACTGCTAGGAAGGTAGAGGTAACTAGAGCTATACTAAGGGTACCACTATATAGGACTAAAGCTCAACAAAAGATAGTAGTGCCTAGATTTTTTAGCTTAGTAAAAATGATCATGTGGTTTTTGGGGAGAATGAATTTAATCTTAACATAAAAAATTATGCAAATTCTAATATTAAGGTTCAAGACAATATGTACCCTCATTCAGGAAATGCATTTTTGAAACCTCTTATTTCACTTTAGTATAACATTATCTCATAGATTTTGTTACTATATACACATGTCATCGACTTGACATTGCTCTTTGCAAGTAAGAAATCATATCTTGAGCACTTT
Organism: Euphorbia tirucalli; assembly: GCA_039660915.1. Lineage (NCBI taxonomy): Eukaryota > Viridiplantae > Streptophyta > Magnoliopsida > Malpighiales > Euphorbiaceae > Euphorbia > Euphorbia tirucalli. The sequence goes on along the minus strand of CM077637.1, from coordinate 39,739,471 downwards.
AACAACACATTGCTTAACATCTAACTTTTACCTCTAAAAGTAATGCCATGTCAGTGATATAGGTAAAACACGTGTCGATAAGCTCGAGTGTTGTTATTGGAAAGTTGGACCGCTTCAATAGTATTTGCTGTTAATAGGGTTCAAACTGCACGTTGTCGCAGATTTTAGGATTAAAATTACACTTTGTTGCAAACTTTAGGGTTAAAAATGCATAGCCCCACCGGTCATAAGATCCTTTTAATCGTTGACACTTTTTTCAATCCAACTATAACTTTTTAAAGGGAAAAAAAGAGAGAATTCGAATTAAATTATTAAATAAACAACTATGGAGAGTAGTAATGTCAAATTAAAATGAGTCGAGAGTAAATGACTTTATAGTTTTTAAGGAAGAATAAATTTTACCTAACATAAATATTTGTATAATTTTGATCCTAAAATCTGCGATGATGTTTAATTTTGATAATAAAGTTTGCGACAAGATGTAATTTAAGCCCTCTTTAACGGCTAGCACTGCTGAAATTGCTCAGTTTTCTTTTAACAACACACCAGCTCAAATGCACATGTGCTCGAAGTGGTGTGAAAGTCACTTATGCGATACATGTTACCAACGTGATACTGTTGTTTAGAGGTAATAAGTCATGTTCTTAGAAATATGGGGCCAAAGTGTTTAATATGCGACTTATTATCCCAAATGATAGTGATATGTTGGTGACACATAAATGCAATAATTAAATTTGTGAGATGAACTTGTGTTGATGAGATGGAGCACCTTTAATGAGAAATTAAGGTATTTAAATACTATTTGATGTTAATTAGGGTTGAAATTACTCTTTATCACATACTATACGACCAACTTACATAATCTTTCAAGTAGATGTTAAATTTTTTATCCCAAAAACAGTGGACTCATTTTAAATTTTAACCCAATTAAAATCTTATTTGTTATCTTTAAAAAATATATTTTTTTGTTATAGTATTTTTTTTTTTTTTTGTATGTGAACATAAGTCACAATTCCCAATTTCTACACTAGTAGATAAATCCCCAATTTCAAGTCCATGCAAAATTTCCCCAAATCCCTGCCCCTTATCTCCCTTACAACCTCAACACCACTACTTGCGTTTCTCTTGCAGGCTCTCACTCACGTCCCACACACGTCACTCACGGGCAACTCTCGTCTCCACCTTTATTGTTGAGTGCTTCTCTCCATAGTCTCCATTCGCCCTCACTAGGCTAGTTTCTTCACTTCAGTTATTCACTGTTAGGTTGTGTTCATTTGAGAAACTGATTTAGTTTTTACTTCAATTAGAAAGGAATTAGTTGTATAGTATTAGTGTATGTTTGTTCCTTGATAAAATCGATCTAATGATGACCACTTGGGAATTAAAAACCAGACTCACAACCCATGTAACAAGCTACACCAAGTAAGAAGTGTATATTTAGGAGCCAAAGTTTTAACACATGAAAGTCGAAGTATATATTTTATCTAGGGTTGCACACGGTTGATTAACCAGTCCATGTGGACTTTTGCTAACGGTTAACTGCTTGAACGGTTTTTCTATTTTACTAACCATACATTGTCCACTAAATTTGGTTAACCATTAATTTTGGTTGGTTAACCATTTTTTTATGGTTAACCATTTCCGAAATAAACACTACATTTTAAACCTCAAAATTTTAAACTATAAATCTCAAATATCAAAGACAAATATGAAATTACAAACCATAGTCTTCGTAATTGATTAAAAATGGCTTTACAACCATAAACTAAAGTAATTAAAATATTAACCAAAAAAAATCCCAAACATGGAATTTGTGATATGTTTGCTCCAGGATAACATTTTGCTGGTCTACTGGAGCTTGATATTGGGTTTCTCTCTTTTATTTATTAGGAATGATGTATATGTCTCTGCCAATTATATGATGATGAAATTGGATAATGCAAAATCTCAACTGATGAGCTAATACCAAATTATTCTTCAACACAGAAATTAGATAGGAATATTAGCTAAATAAATAAATATAATACTAAGGGATAAGGAGGAAAAAATTATCTTTATTGGAAAAGATCAAATATGCCCTATCATAAAATATTGTGTAGTGTTAAATCCAAGCCTCATGAACCCAATAGAAGCAATGATCCAATAAAGGAAGTACATGTACCTTCTTTCAATAACTAGCCAATGGCCGTTTGTTTTGTTTTATTAGTGAGACCCGAAATTACATTATATTTAGAACATTAAGCCAAAAATAACACTATTTTTCACAATAGAATCATATTTGATCTCCCCAAGAAATTATATTTTACCCTTATTCCTAAGATTAATTTGTAATATTCATATAAATATAGGCTTCATAAAGGTGTATACGCATGTTACATGAAATATTTTTCCAGAAGACGAAAAGAAATAAGTACATATTCATAGTAATTTGTTGACAAGTAATAAAATTTCTAAAAACCAGATATATATCTACAGAAACATCACTGTATGGATAGCTGATTGCATAAACACATGCACTATATATCTCCAATCTGATTTTGTTTATAATAATGTGTTAGTTGAAGATTATAGAAAACACAATTAAAAATAAACGGAAGAACAAACGAAAGATTTAAAATACTTTTCAACCTAATAGAAGGAAGGAAACAGTAGAGCCGAGGCCTGTATAAACAGTTTCCTTAAGACAATTATCTGCCCCGTAGTGGCGATTTGTCTCCCAGGATACAACAACTCTCGAAGGCGAACCGAACTATGCGTAGTGGGCTATCACCGGAAAAGGAAGGATTTCTTGAAGGAAAGAACAGAATGTAGAGAAGGAGATGATTTTCGAATTTCAACAGATACAAGTCCAAGAAAAAATTGGTAGAAGGAGGATTTTAAAAGAATGGAAATAAATGACATTAAATTGGATTAATTCTCTCATTAAGGGAATTAATTTTGCAGTTATATTTTTATTCAAAAAATAAAACTGACACAGAATTCGAATAAGCTCAAAAATATCTAGAGAAAATTTAGTTGGGCCGGAGCAAAAACTAGGCAGGCCCGTAGTGGCCCATTTCTGTCCGGCATTCGCGAAGCCTACGTCGTGTGGGTGCGCATTGGGCCTTTGAAGGCTTGGGGCTAGGATTTGCACCTTACAAAAGTGTAAATTATATACAAAAGTGTGTTTCAATATAAACACCTTTTCCTCTTTATATTTTTCCCATGTGGGATAAGTTAACATAAGCAAAAATTTTCTCCAAATATTCCATTCCATTAGGCTAACTTTGAGCAACAATTTCTCATTCACTACTTGTCCGTTTTGGGTAAATTATATACCGTTGGAAAGCTCACGTTACGTACTATACAATGACACTAATCATTTAATTAAATACGCTTCCTTTCCATAATATAATTTGGCCCAAAGTTGACAAATAATCACTAATATATAATCCAATATATTTGTCAAATTTCCAACAATCCCCCACATGAATGAAATTGATTGACGAAAAGAAAGATCAAAATCAAAGTGGTGATAATAAACTACAGTCGATATTTGCATAGGATAGATAAGCATCAACCCTTGAACCTTCCCTTGTGCTAGTATATTTACTTTACTGGCTGACTAGTAGACATGATGTCCTTGAACTATTCTACCATGTGTGTAAACGACGATATACCTCACACAAATACCAACATAACATAGTTTTTGGTTCTTATGGTTATGTCCATTATGGTCATGGACATCTCCTGGTTCTGCAAGAGTTTCAGAAAACTAGGCCCCATTAGTTTCTTTTGAAGCGACCCCACTTCACTCTCATATAGGTGATCTCTTTTGCTCAAACTTTTGAAGCACAAAGAATCATTAAAAGCATAGCTTAACCTTTCCACATTTTATCATTATTTACATCATAGGAATGGACAAGGGTTTGACCCCCACAGTGACCTCACAAGGTCTATGCAATTACGTTGTCCCATTGAACCTAGATCTTGGGATCTCCAGTCAACAAGGTTGGGTTTTCCTTCACATAGCACCTTAAATATTCATGGGCTTTATTCCCATTCCTCTTGATGTCTTTTCAACTTGATCTCAGTTTAAACCTTTGGTTAGCAGATCCGCAGTGTTATCCTTTGACCCTACAAAGTCAATAGAGATAACTACCATTGAGATCAGTTGTCTAACGGTATTATGACGACGACGCATGTGTCGCAACTTACCGTTGTACATAATGTTCTGTGCTCTTTTAATCGCTGCTTGATTATCACAATGTATACAAATTGCGGGCACAGGCTTTGGCCATTCTGGAATATCTTCTCAGAAATTTCGTAACCATTCTGCTTCCTCTCCAGTTTTATCCAAGGCTACAAACTCAGCTTCCATAGTGGATCTAGTTATAATCGTTTGCCTTGAGGATTTCCAGGACACTGCTCCTCCTCCTAGAGTGAACACGTACCCACTTGTACCTTTACAATTCTTGATGTCAGCTATCCAACTGGCATTAGAATATGCTTCTAGTACCGCAGGTTCTCTCGTATAGTGTAAACCATAATTACGAGTATATCGCAAATACCTTAGTATTCTCACGATAGCTACCCAATGAATCTTTCCTGGATTACTCGTATATCTGCTTAAACTACTTACAGTGTAAGCAATATCTGGTCTTGTACAACTTGAAAGGTACATCAGACTACCTATAACCCTGGCATACTCCACTTGGTCTATGCCTTCACCTTTGTTTTTCGACAAATGTTGACTAATGTCCAACGGAGTTTTGGCTATACTAGAATCATCCTTGTTAAACTTATCAAGTATCTTGTCCACGTAGTGTGACTGAGTTAAAATGAGACCGTTAGGTGAACGTTTAACTTGGATGCCTAAAATCACATCCGCCAGTCCCATAACTTTCATGTCAAATCTGGAATTTAACATGTTCTTTGTACTCCTTACCATCTTCTCATTGCTTCCCACAATGAGTATGTCATCAACATACAAGCATAGGATAACATATCCTTCAGTTGTAGTTTTGACATAAATACATTTGTCACACTCGTTGATACGATAGCCACTAGCCATCATGGCATCATCAAACTTTTTGTGCCATTGTTTTGGTGCTTGCTTTAAACCGTATAAAGACTTCACCAATTTACAGACTTTCTTTTCTTGACCTGGAACTACACAACCTTCAGGTTGTTCCATGTAGATTTCTTCTTCCAGATCTCCATTCAGGAAAGCTGTCTTTACATCCATTTAATGTACCTCAAGATTCCGTAGAGCGGCAATAGCAAGTACCATCCTAATGGATGTTATTCTCGACACTGGAGAATAAGTATCAAAAGTAGTCAAGGCCTTCCTTTTATCTATAACCTTTTATAACCAAACGAGCCTTGTACTTATCAATTGTTCCATCTGCTTTCAATTTCCGTTTGAAAATCCATTTAGAGCTTAGTGGTTTAGTTCCGGGAGGAAGATCCATTAATTCCCAAGTATGATTTTGCAGAATGGAATCAATCTTACTCCTTATGGCTTCTTTCCATAAAGGACTTTCAGTTGATTTTACAACTTCTTTGTAAGTTTGTGGTTCAGCCTCTAACATGTAAGTTAGAAAATCTGGACCAAAAGATTTTTCCACCCTTGCCCTTTTACTTCTTCGAGGTTCAACCTCTATATCCATCTCATCCTATTCTTGAAGATCTTGAACATTCTCTTCAACCTCTTGTTGAAGTTCTTCACTATTCTCAACTTCGTCATGTTGACCATCTTGACTATCGACTTCAACAGTCTCACGAGACCGTTTAGATCCCGACCCCACATCGTTTTGTTTACGTGGAAACACGTTTTCAAAGAACGAGGCGTCCTTTGACTCCATTAATGTATTCTTGTGTATTTCTGGGTTTTTAGATTCATGCACAAGAAACCGATACGCATTACTGTGTTCCGCATATCCAATGAAAATACAATCCACTGTCTTTGGGCCTATTTTCATTCTCTTAGGTAATGGGGCCATTACCTTTGCAAGACACCCCCACACTTTCAAGTAATTATAAGAAGGTTTTCTACCTTTCCATAATTCATAAGGGGTTTTGTCTTGTTTCTTACGGGGTACCTTGTTTAAAAGGTAATTTGCTGACAACACAGCATCCCCCACAAGTTTTGTGGTAACCCAGAACTGGTTAGCATCGAATTCATCATTTCTTTTAAGGTACGATTCTTTCGTTCAGCTACACCATTAGATTGAGGAGAGTACGGTGGTGTTACTTCGTGAATAATACCATGTTGGGAGCAAAACTCGCCAAATGGTGCAATATTCACCACCACGATCACTTCTTACCACCTTAATCTTTTTATTAAGTTGGTTTTCTACTTCTTGCTTATAGAGAACAAATTTCTCTAAAGCCTCATCTTTGCTTTTAAGCAAATACACATAACAATATTTTGTGCTATCATCTATAAAGGTAATAAAATATTTATTTCCTCCCCTTGATTGAACAAACTTCAAGTCATAAATATCTGTGTGTATAAGATCAAGTGGTTCTGAATTTCTTTCAACAGAATAAAATGAGGATCTTGTCAATTTTGTCTTTACACAAATTTCACATTTATAGTTTTTATCAATTTGAAAGATGGGGATATGATTCAAGTTAATTAAACGTCGCAACGTATCAAAATTAACATGTCTAAGTCTACTATGCCATAAATTAGAAGACTTAATAATATAAGCAGAAGAAATGTTATTCTTATTCATTTCAATTGAATTTGATTTATAAGAGATACAATTAAATTTGAACATCCCATGAAATTCATATCCCTTACCCATATACATACCCCCTTTAGACAAAATAAATTTCTGAGACTCAAAAACCATCTTGAAGCCATGTGAGCTCAAGAGGCTCCTAGAAACCAGATTCGTCCTCATTTCAGGAACATACAAGACATTTTGAAGCTTCACTTCTTTCCCAGAAGTCATTTTCAGAATGACAGTTCCATGTCCCTTGATCTTTGAAGTAGTAGAATTGCCCATGTAGAGATTCTCTCCTTTCTTTGTAAGAGTCAATCTAGCAAAAGACCCTTTGTCACAACAAATGTGGCGTGTAGCACCAGTATCAAGCCACCAATCTCGTGGATTTGAGTCAACCAGGTTGACTTCAGAAATCACTACACACAGATCGATGTCAGACACATCTCTAGCAATTTCTTCCACAGCATTTGCCTCATTTTTGTTGATCCTTTTTGGCAGCCTACAATCAGAGGACTTGTGTCCCATTTTGTTGCAATTGAAGCATTTTCCATTAAACTTTGGTTTCTTGGAAATGCCCCCTTTAGGTCCCAATTTGGATTTGGATCCAGTAGGCTGTTTGCCCTTCTTGGGCCTTTCTTGACCTCCACAACATTGGCTCTAGCCATAGCTTGATTAGCAGCAACAGAAGATTTCCTCTCTGATCTTTTATTGTCTTCTTCAATACGAAGTCGGACAATTAGATCCTCAACAGACATCTCTTTCCTTTTATGCTTGAGATAGTTTTTGAAATCAATCCAACTAGGTGGCAATTTCTCATTGATTGCAGCCACTTGGAAGGTTTCACTAGTCTCCATCCTTTCAGCTTGCATCCCATGGATCAAAAGCTGAATTTCTTGCACTTGACTCACAACAGATTTGGAATCAACCATTTTGTAACTAAGGAATTGGCCTACTAAGTATTTCTTAGCACCCACATCCTCAGTTCTGTACTTCCTATCCAAGGAGTCCCATAATTCCTTTGCAGTTCGTTTAACAGTGTAAACCTCATACAAATCAAGAACCAATCCATTCAGAATGTGGTTTCTACAAAGGAAATCCAAGTGATTCCAAGCATCAACAGCTAATTGAATAGAAGGATCCACCACACCCTCGGGAACAACAGGAGGATCTTCTTTCAGCAGCCTATGATATTGCATGCTTGTCAAGTAGAAAAGCATTTTCTACTGCCACATCTTAAAATTCATTCCGTTGAATTTTTCCTGCCTTTCAGGCACTGTTACTGGGTATGAACCCGAACCAGCTACAGGACCGTTAGGTATAACAAGCCTAGAACCACTAGGACCATTTTGTCCATGTTGGTTATTCTGGCCTTGGCTAGTTTCAGAACCATTGCCTCCAATAGGTGGGACAATATCAGCCATTTTTCAATCTGAAATTTCAAACAAACAAAGTTAGTGAAATTCCAAAATCAACAAATTAAACACAGAAAATGAATCACAAAAAGAACTGTTAATTTAGAACAACAAATGTCCAAACAGTCCACAATAATCCAATAAAAGGTTTGAAAAATTCTCCAAATGTCAAGGTATAAATATCCAGAATGTCAAGGTTTTAATATCCAAATGTCAAGGTATTAAAAATCCAAAATGTCAAGGCAATCCTGCAAAACTTAACCAAGCACTACGTATATAATTGTCTTAAGATTGTCAGTTACAGATTATAGAAAACACAATTGAAAATAAACGGAAGAACAAACGAAAGATTTAAAATACTTTTCAACCTAACAGAAGGAAGGAAACAGTAGAGCCGAGGCCTATATAAACAGTTTCCTTCAGACAATTATCTACCTCGTAGTGGCGATTTGTCTCCCAGGATACAACGACTCTCGAAGGCGAACCGAACTGTGCAGGCCCATAGTGGCCCATTTCGCTCCGGCATTCGCAACGCCCACGTCGTGCTGGTGCGCATTGGGCCTTTGAAGGCTCGGGGCTAGGATTTGCACCCCCCCCTACGCGCGCAAGAGGGAGCCTTTTGGCTTATACAAGTTAAAACCTTACAAAAGTGTGTTCCAATATAAACACCTTTTCCACTTTATATTTTTCCCATGTGGGATAAGTTAACATAAGCCAAAATTTTCTCCAAATATTCCATTCCATTAGGCTAACTTTGAGCAACAATTTCTCATTCACTACTTGTCCGTTTTTGGTAAATTATATACCGTTGGAAAGCTCACGTTACGTACTATACAATAACACTAATCATTTAATTAAATACGCTTCCTTTCCATAATATAATTTGGCCCAAAGTTGACAAATAATCACTATATATAATCCAATATATTTGTCAAATTTCCAACATAATGACAACAAAAACATCAAAACAAAAGGAACATTCTAAACACAGGCACAACATTAACAAAGTAGAATCATATATAGATTATTGATTCAATTATTTAAACTTTCTGCGCATGCATATGTTGTTAATTTCCAACATATATACAAGCAAAGGAAAAAGCCCTTGGATCAGCAGTCAATACTCAAAAATAAATAAATCACAAAACAATAATTCAGTTGAAATTTAGTAATTCTTGTTGCTCCAGGATAACATTCTATTTTTAGATAATAGAATAAGCAAACCCACACTAATAAATGAAGATATTTGGAAACACAAATCAAAAAAGACAGAACCCTCTCAAGGTCGACAATACTTACAGTTGGTGGCGGCGGCGACGGCTGGATTTCCCCTGGTCTGCCTCTAATCGACCAGCCTGTGTTTTGTACCTTTCCTCTCCTTGTCATTTGCGTTGAATCGAGATTGAGATAGAAAGGGTAGGGGCTGTAAACTTAAGATTTGAGAGAGAGGAAGAAGGATTAGGCTAGGGATTGAGAAGAATTTCAGCGATTTGGGTTGGGAGAGACAAAGTGCAATTCGGGATTGAGAGTTGAGAGAGAGAGGAGAAAGAGATCGAGTGAGTGAGGAGAGTAGCGAAGTGAGCGACTGAATATTGGGAATTAAGGCAAAATTACAATAAACACCCAAATGTTTCATCTTTAATTCATTTAACCTATATATATATATATATATATAAATTTCCAACGGTTGGTTAACCGAGTCCACATGGACTTTCGGTATAAAAACCGAAACCGTTTATTTTTAAAAATAAAAACCGTACACTAGTCCATTGGTTTCGGTTGACCACATTTTTGTTGGTGTGCCCTAGTTCTTAAGGCATTGGATTCTTGTATTTTGTATTATACATTAAGACTTATTGTATGAATACATTATTTGTGTCACGTTAATAAAGGTAATTAATCTATTTCATTTATATCTTGTGCTATAATATAAGTAGAGTATCCATTGATTGATAATCATAAAACCTATCCCAGGTCTGTTCTAATCGTGGGAACGAATAGAACCACAGACTTGTATATTCGATGACTGTATTGCAGTTCTTAACTAGCCATAGTACTTGTATAGTCAGTCATGAATATAGGTACATGTCATTGACATGGGACTGGATCGATCCGCACAAGAAAGCCACATGGTTGTCGCGTCATAGGTCTTTCTTGAGTAGGTCTCTTTTGTCCTCACACCAGATTTCATTATAATATCAATATGGAATCCAGTTCACTTTGACATACGCCTAACAGGTCTGTAAAGGGATGCTAAATACGGGTATGATTGGGTGGACCGATGAAATGTTGATATTGATGATGAAGTGATGGAACTGCCACTCGGGTAACACCGAGATGATATCACTGGCCACTTGATGAGTGGGACTGATAAGTGTATGGCCATACCCAAATAAGTTGGTTGCTTATTTGACTAATCAGTCAACTCAAGATCAAGAAATATAATAAACAACAGAAGAGGATGACGGACACCATGTCTTTTGTTTATTCATATCGATATCGTTAGGCAAAGGACACTATGAGATTACAACCGGGTGAGTGTCTTCTAAAGACTGCTGCATCTCTGTCTTAATTGGGGGCTGTAATGGTTTGCTACAACCCATTTAGGGGTGAGCATGGACCGGTTCGGTTCAAAAACCGAACCGAACCGAAAAAACCGATCCAAAAAGCACTGTATTTTATAAACCAATCCGATCCAAACTAAATTTTGGTTCGGTTCAGTCCAAACCGAACTACTTCGGTTCGGTTTGGTTTGGACTAGCTCGAACCAAAAAATCAACTTTTTTTAAAAAAATCAAAATAAAAATATTATATAAGTAGTTTGTTTAAAAAAAAAAGAAATACAAAAAAATTAACTTAAAAAAATAGTAATACTAAATAATACTATTACATCACAATAAAATACTAAAATTCTCTTCCTTTTTTTTTCAACTCTCAAGTTTTAACAACTATAAATTAGCTTAAAAAAATCACAATAAAACTATAAAGGAATATAATGTCTAAAATTCTCTACAATTAGTATATATCAATTTTATAATTAATTTTAATATTTTATCAATTATTCGGTTTTTCGGTTTTTTTGGTTTTGAACCGAACCAAACCAAACCGAATCGAAGTCCAAACTTCTTCATAACTTAAAACCAAACTGAACCAAACTATGAAATGGATCGGTTTGGTTCGGTTCGGTTCGGTTTGGATTTTCGGTTTTGGGACATTGGTTTGGTTTTGCTCACCCCTAAACAGAGTTACAGTCTGTGGGCCTACCGCCAACATAAAGACAGACCCATAGGATCATGCACATAGATCAACTGAGCTGGAACTTATAGAAATTGTACATGTAATGTACATTGGAAGGAATGCGTTAATTAATTAGTTGACATTCGGTGTCAAGGTAATTAATTAACATTGGGTTGAATTTAATTTAATTAATAAGTTTACATAATGTAATTAATTAATTTATTAATCAATTGAATTACATAAAGTAAACAATTAATTAAATAATTTTCCTAAGTAGGAAAATTAAATGCATGTATTGTATTTACTTAAGTGTGATTTAATTTTATTTAGGGGTAATTAAATTTAGCCAAATGGAATTAAATTACATAGTATATACTTTTTAATTAAAGTTTATTTATGTAATTATAATCCTAGTGGGCTTGGGTTTAATTAACCTAATTAAAACCCAATTAGACAAGATGTCTATAAAAGAGCAAACTTAAGGAAGAAAAACCTAATTCAACTCTAATTAATTGCTGGAAATTTCAGCCACCAATAGCAGCCCCAAATAGCCAAAAATCCCAGCATTAATCATCCATTCCTTCGCGTCTTCGGCTAGCACCGGTTCCCGCTCAATAGTTGGTCATGCACCGGACTTTGGAGATCGCAGTTTCAAGAAACGATTCTGTAGTAGTCTCTAGAGGAGACGAATCCGGTGAGTTAATCTCTCTTGATTCAATTTGGTTTTATTCTAATCAATGGTAATTGGACACGATAGGTGGATTCTAGGAAATTTTAAACGGTGTATTTTCCACTGCGCTACGTTATTTTTTCAATGACGAATACCAACAATTTTCTATTCGGTTTCGGTTTGGTTTCACGGTTTTTAGGTTTTTCAGTTTTTGTTGTGCACCCCTAATTTTATCCGATACAAACTCTTTTTACCATCTATGAAAAAGTTGTTGTAGTTAAGGATTTTAAAAAGTTGTCGTCATACATATGATAAACTTTGTCATTCATTTCTAAAAGGAATAACTTTCTTCAGGTGCTTGGAAGTTTGTGCTACTTTGCTTAAAGGTGGAGCAAGAATAAAACACTTGGGAGGTCAATGGAAAAATTAATGTTAATTCAAATAAATATGTGTGTGAAAAATGTAATATACTAAAATATAACAAACTTGCTCACTAAAATTTCTTTACCTACATTCAAATTTTTTTTACAAAAATTGATTATTTTTTACCAAAATGACAATTATAAAAATAAGATAAAGTTCATAATGAACACAATGAAGAGAAAGATGATGACAGTAACACACGAGAATGTCATTCTTATAAGCAGGTGACACACTTGAGAATTATATTAATTTATACTATATAAACTACCTTTGTTTTGTGTTCTTAATTTTTTTTCTTATGATTATTTATATGTGGTTATGATTTAAGATTATTCGAATTTGTGGGTATATGTAATTCAGATGAGAAAGAATACAACTTTTTATTACGGGCTTTATTTTGAAACATGTTTATTATATAGCATTGTGTTTGTTTTGGTGAACAATTTATGGTTTCAATTTGAAGTATCGGTGATTTCCATTGGATAAGCGAGATGACTTAAATTTTGTGGAAGAGTATTTCCAGCTATTGATGGAGAAAAGACTAGTATGCTGCTTTGGGTAGGTAGATCTTTACTCAATGGTAGAGCCAGGACCTAACTCTTTGGGAGGGAAAAAGAAAAGGATGTTGACTGCTTGTCGCCGACTGAAAGGTGTTTTTAAGGTCGGGAAACACCCTTACTAGGATTATTTTCAAGAATTGTTATCGTATTTATTTTAGTTCTAATAACAAACTTATTTATATCTCTAATTCCTAAAACAAAAACACAAACAAAATATTAAACATAAGTTTAAATTCATGATCTACCAATTTCAATCTAAGTTATAACACAAATTAATTAATTCAATAATTAACTTTCTAATTAAATAATTAATTCAATTTCGATCCAAAATACATATAAATTATCAAATAATAGATATTGTTTACAAATTAGCTTAATTCAATCAATTTATCAAATATCAGTAATTTAATAATTTTATTTTGTATAAAACAAATAAAAAAGTAAACCTTAATTACAAACCATAATTTATTAAATTCATGAATAGTAATTGAATAAATATTTAATTAAGTAAAATTGAGAATATTAATTGAAAACAATTGTAAATTTGATTAATCAATACTTTATGAAAAAAAGTAAAAATTTTAAATAAAATTAATATTTGATAAATAAATTGGAAAATAAATTACTTACATTCTTAAAGAAAAAAAGACAAAAGAAAAATAAAAAATGAAAAACAAAAGTAAAATGACACGTGGATGGTTGGCTTTGCAGGTTTTTTTAACTTTTTAGGGTTTGTTTGGTTGGGGTAGAAGAAGGGTTATTCAAGAAGAGAAATAAGGTGTTTTGGTAGCAAAAGCAAGGAAAAGACCTTCGTTTTTCCAAAGTTAAACTATAAAGAAGTTGGTGGGTTTTTAGCCGTTAATTAACCTTACGTTTCTAACAACCTGCCAACCAAATAAGTTCCTCCATAACAAACAAACACTGTTGTTTAACTAAAAGAAAAGAAAAAGAGGGGTGTCATCTTCTTCATCAAAACCTACAGATGAACTGCCGCTTCGCCGTTCAATAGCAGGAGCCAAAGGGCCAAAGGAAGGCCGATTTCTATGACTTGCCGGCGGCATCCAGCAGGTTCGTTCCTTCATAAGGGATTGATCTCTCTTATTTTGGGGGGGCAAAATGCTCCCCAAAATCCCTAATTCAAGGGGCGAAGGCCGCCGGCTAAACACCTCTAGTAGGTGCTTTTCCCGACGGCTGGAGGACACCGGCCCCCCTCCCTCCGCCCCTGGACTTTACTGCAGACTGTGAACTTGGGAATATATTACTTTATTTTGTTAAGATCTCTTTTCCTCTGAATGCAGCTGTTGGCTTATTTTTTTCTGATGCATGATGTCCCGGAGAATAGCACAAATTAGATTGGTTGGTTCGCACCCTGAGGTTTATGAGCCGTGTGATGATTCATTCGCTCTAGTTGATGCACTTTTAGCTGACAGATGTAACCTGTTGGAGCATAATCCGAGACTATGTATGGAAGTGGGTTGCGGTAGTGGTTATGTTATCACTTCTTTAGCTCTTATCCTTGGCCAGCAGAATCCTGGGGTCTACTGTATCGCCACGGATCTCAATCCTCACGCAGTAGATGTGACTCGTGAGACACTAGAAGCACATGGCGTTCACGCAGAGTTGATTGCCACGGATATTGCATCTGGTCTGGAAAACCGTCTTGAAGGAACAGTTGATGTTATGGTTGTGAATCCACCTTATGTGCCCACACCTGAAGATGAAGTGGGACGTGAAGGAATTGCTTCTGCTTGGGCTGGAGGAAACAATGGCCGCAGAGTTATTGATAGGATACTCCCTGTTGCAGACAAACTTTTATCTGACAGAGGCTGGTTGTACATGGTCACTCTTACGGCAAATCATCCTTCTCAGATATGTCTTGAGATGAGAAAGAGGGGTTATGCTTCTAGAATTATCGTCCAGCGATCAACAGAAGAAGAAAATCTTCACATCATCAAGTTTTGGCGGGATCCTGATACTCAATTAGATGTAAAGAAAACCTTGACCTCAAATAAAACAATTCCTCAGAGGGTTATGGAGTCGCTGGTGTCACAATTTCCCCAATTGCCGTTATGGAGAAATGACAGTAACAACTGATCAATTAGATGGTAACGTGATGTATGCAGTTACCTCTTGTTTATCGTTGCTCTATTATTCTTAACGTCTTGATCTCGCGTTATATCCCTGTATGATTGTATTGCTGCCTTGGTAAATTATAGTTAAAAGCTCTTGTGTTTGTTTTCCTTGAAAGCAGCATCTGCTTCACATTAATGCTGGCAAAACGATATTTTCGTCCTAAACTTGGTTAAATTTTGACTTTTTTGTCCCTTGAACTTTAGTTTAGTGAAATTTGGCAGCTGAACTTTGATCTTGGTTAAAATGTACCCCATAATGGACAGTACTGCAATGCATGAACGCCACGCGCATTGAACTTTAGAGGAGAAGGCTCTTATTTAAAGCGTAAGAAGCATGGTGCTCAAATGTAACTGACAGTCCTTTAAGGTTTACATTTTAACCAAAATCAAAATTTAGGGGCCGAAAGTCAACATTTGCCAAGTATATTAACCAAAAATACTGTTTTCCCATAATGCCTTCTGACTGATCCCTGCTTTTGTCTTCCTATCCTCGTATTCTTATTTGCCTTAGGTTCTTGTTGCATATAATTTTAGTAGTTGTGACTGGCCATAATGAATATTGACTAATATGTGAAATTTTTTCTTGTTAATCATTTATCTGCCTCTACTCGGTCTCGGTGCTAATGAAATTACTTGTTAGGTTTCTTATATAACTTTTGTTTTTTCTATAAGGGTGCTGGCAATCTGATATGGTGAAACAGAAAATCTTGCATTTGATGGAACCATTTTCATGCTTGAATCTCCAAGAATACAACTCAAGAGCCTGTGAAACCTAACTTGAAGCAAATTTTGGGGCAGACGGATCTCAGGCCTCAAAGGTCATCTACAGTTATAGCACAGCTTCTGTAATTACGTATAATGGTCAATGCTGAGTATATTCATTGGTTTTGCAGACCGAGAACTCTTGTAGTTGTCCATTTTGGGAAAATAGCTAAAATTTAGCCTTGCGCGTACTTGTCTCATTTTATCATGATTTTTCATTTTGTGAATGCTCAGGTGGTTGCATTGCACATGTATAAGTTAAAGAAGATCCATGATTGTCCATTATGGTGATGAGAATGTAGTGGTATGGTTCTTTTCCCCTAACAGTGGAAAACCTCTTTCAGATTCTTTAATTCATCCATGCCGCTAATTCTAAAATAGCTAGCTCATTTGTAATCCACTAGCTCAATTGTAATCCAACATCCTTAATAGTGACTAATATCGTGCTCCGATATGTGCCTACCTTCAAGAGTGGACAACTACCTCAAGGATTTAAAGCTGTTTCATGGCCGAGTAGAAGATCAAATGCTCAACACTTGATTAAGGGTTGTCCAACCACACTTGATTTGGTTAAGGGTGGATGAGTCTCTACACCAAATCACACTTGGTTTGGTTAAAGGGTGGATAAGCCTTTGACCATACTTAGTATACTAAATTTTGCTGATTATCTTGCTTAATGTTTTTTCCCAAATCAAAATCAGCTTGCCAATTTTAGATCTTTGGATGAATTAATCAAGAGTATTCTTGAAAATTCCATACTAAATGTTTTACGAAACAAAGGTTGCAAATGCATGGTGTTTTTACGTGTCTTGGTCCAATTTCTGGGTTTTTGTTGCAAATGGTTAATTTCTTAATATTGTGAACTAGAAAATCTCGATGCATGCTAACAGAAAATACATATGCTTTGCCTTGCATAGGAAATGAATGAATACAGACATCACTTTTCCTCATTAACATACCATGTAACAAAACCCTGGTTCATCTGTTTGATTAAAGCTAATTTAACTAGTTTGAGTTTATGATTTTCACACTGCTTAATCCAGCCTTTCCATTCCCGTAGAATATCAATCCTCATAAAATTAGCTACTTTTGGCTCCTAACTGTAGCAAAATTTGTCTATTTAGCCCTGACTTTATTTTCTAACAGTCAGTCTCTCATTTTTTATTTTTTTATTTTTTTATTTTTTATTATTTTTTTTCAGACATTGGGCTTTCATTAGGAATCTAAATGCATGAAATCCACACATATGCCCCATCTAGGTACGCATAATTTTAAAGGATGCATAAATTTCACATGTATTGGCTCCATTTAGAGGGGGAGACTCGGTGTTAAAAGAAAAAAAAAAAAAAAAAAACGTAAGGCTCAGGGCCAAATGCGTGAAAATAAATGATTATGAGCCAAATCGATAATATCTGTCATTAACAGAAACAAAAAGGATTTTATCCCCTTAAAAATATAGACAAGTGGAAAGAAACACATCATTCTAATGTCCATTTTTCATACTTCACCTCAAAGGCGAACGTAATTAAGTTGAAGATAGATGTATATGAATATAAACATGTATAACCACATGAACTTGAATATGTGCACAGAGCTCCCATAATCTCACCAGCTTTCATACACACAAAGTGTGAGCATTAAGAAAGTTCATCAACTTTATATTTACACATCTCTATCCAACCATTTCTTGGAAATAAAATCCGAATATCTTTTGGCAACCCTTGCAATGCCAACCCCAACTCTATGAATATGCCAAGGTATTAGATCACCCACAACAGTATTTCTGTGAGAAGGACGAAATATATCAGCCTCATTTTCTTACTCTGGAAGTTAACAAGATGGCAAATAGTTCCTAGTCAACCTCACCTGATATGAGATGAGAAATAGTGATGGAAGGTCATGAAATCTGAGAGATCATTTTAGTCTTCTTCGACTTGTTAATAGCATCACATATCTCTCTTCTTCGCTTGTTGTTGGTGGTGTTTGTGGTTGCAGGGGTTGCATTCTTGCTCTTCTTGCCATTGATGTTTGTGATCTCCTTATGTTCATCTTTGTTGTTGCCACCCGTGCCTGCAGAGTTCCTGCCCATACCTTTTAATGCATCTTTCACAAAAACCCTTAACCTCCATAGCGTCAATTCACTCTGTAGACAGCAACAATAAAGTATAAACTAATGCTCTTCTTGATTGACAACTATAGCATTGTTAATCAAATATAATCTAAGAATCCAAATAAACTCGATGGTAACATTTACAACTTCTTAAACTTGAAATGAGATGGGAAAAAGCTAATATTTGGCCTCCTGTACTTGGCACATTTTATCACTTTAAGTCCCTGTACTTTAATTTTGGTACATTTTACCAGTACTTCAGTTTTCCATAAAAATTTAGCCTTTGATAGACAGTTCCATGTGCAGTATTACACGCATTTTACACAACACTGCTAATAGAATCATTTTTCAAGGGCCAATTCTTTTTTTTTTTTGGTCGAGGATCAGATTTTTCACAAGAAAAATTAAAGTAAATAGGCCAAATGTGCCAAAATTAAAATATAGGAGCCAAAAAGTGAGATTGTACCCAACACAGGGTCTAAACTTTAACTTTTCCCAAATGAGATGTAAGTTTCACCTGACTATCCATGTCTAGATCCACTTCTTGAGCTGTTGCTTGGAAGCTTGGATTGTCATCAGCAACTATCTCGAGAGCCTTAATCAGATCTTCAGGGGACAATAGAGTAAGAGCTGTTCCTAGTTTCTTTTTCTCCTCAACGGTTGTTTTTCTGTCAAATGGTATAACGAACCACAGTTGAATTGCCAGACAATTAACCAACAAGTATCAAACAACATATGAAACACCAACCACATACATGCACTTAAGGTAACACTGGCTTCATATCTTACATAGTCAGTTCAAAGGTTTATGAAGCTCTGAAACTACACAAGCATGGTGGCACATACAAATACGTATTAGTGTATACATACTATGTATTCATTTGTCGTGTCCGAGAGATTGTAAAACACATTTCTTTTTTCTATACTCAAAATAAGAAATTAAAGAAGGAAAAGAAAATAATTGCAAACCACGGAAGTCATCAACTAACTTGTTAATGATGGCACAGCATTAACAATTTTATTCAGATGCAGCCCAGGAAAAACAAACTTTAGGAATGATTTTGATTAACTTCTCAATTTCTGATCCTAGAGACTAAGAAACATTAATTAGGTCCACAACAAAATCATCACTATCAAATTATTTTCCACAGATTTGAAATGCAATCAAGTATCTGAACTGATTTGAAAGGTATGGCTGCCAAATAATTTTTCATGTCCCTCTCTCGACTCTGCTTCTTTTTTCCCTGATCTGCAGGGATACCTCAGGCAGTGTTCTAAATACCCAAGACACAGAATTTTACAGTGATATTACGGGAAAATGAAGAATGGTTACATGGCTTTACAAACCAACCTGCATTCTTGAATTACCATTTTTCGGAGATTCTCCAGTTGCATATCAACCTCACAAAGCTGTAAGCAATTACAAAACATACTGTTCAAAACATCTAGCAGATCAATACTTAAGCTAAACTTTTAAAGTAAGCACAATTCAACTTTGGAGGAAATGCGAAAATTTTCAACAAAAGATTATAGAATATACTAAGAAAAACTATAGGCTTATAGTGTACTTCCGTATAAATTTGAACGACTGACATACTTCATTGTTCAAATCTCTAGCCATGTTGGCATGTGAGGCCTCCAGAGCTGATTTCATAGCTGCTTGTACTGCCACTTGGTCCTTTGCTTGTCTTTTTTCCTACAGGCATTTGGATACTTTATTTATCCACCAATCCAAGGAATAAAACAACTCGAAAGAAAGATAATAAAAAAAGCTCATATCGGACCCTAGAGAAGGATTCAATTAATTAGTAGTTGATTGATCTGTAGTAAAATTGATTGGTACCTCTTCAGCAACTTTAGGCAACAGTTGCAACCACTTCTCTTCAAACTTTTCCAATAATGTTCTGGCCATTACATGGACATCATCCCTTTCATCATTGTATTTCATTGCGTTCTTGAAAACTAGTCTAACATCAGCATACATTTCCCGGACATTCCTGTACCCAGTACCATCCTCAGCCTCCATTTTATCTTTTATTGTACCTAAATCCATTGGCTTTTCAATGACCTGGTATTCACAAGCGTTTAAGTATTTAATTGAAGTCATTTACCCAAAAAAAAAAAAAAAAAAAAAAAAGAAAAGAAAAAACACTAGTGATGGGCAATGATTTGATGCTGCAGCAAGTAAATTTATAAAAAGGTCAATGAGAAAAATTTAATGGCAAAATAAAATACATAAATATTTAAGTTATAGACAATGTTAACTGGCCTTCTATCCCAAGTTAAAAAGAAAATCTCTGATGCAAACAAAAGCATGATAGAACTCGAACTTTTTCAATGTGTAATATATTTAGATTAAAAAGGGGGTTAAGTACAAGAATAAACCCTGTGGTTTTGGCCATTTTCAAAATGGTACCTGTGGTTTAAATTTTTACAAAATAGGACATGTGGTTTCACAATTCTAACAAAAAGTAGTCTATCGTCCAATACACTCCCTAAAAACTCATCCTTCGAATTTTTATCTGAAATTTTATATGTTGATTAATTAAAATACTATGAACGATAGTGTCGAAACTTGAAATTTTTCATGAAACGCTTATATTTTTAATAATTAATAATGCAAAAAACTTTAAAAAATTCATAAAAATTGAAAAATGGCTAGAAAATTTTTAAATCTTCAAAACTTTATGGAATTTATTTAATAATGCGCATAAATTATTGGGAAGACAAATAGTAGAAAACATTGAGTTTTGCACGGAGATTAAATTAAGAAACCAAAGTTGAAACTTAATTTTTTTCTTTACGATTATTATCTCAATATTTTATACATATTGTTTAACATTATGTTACAAATTTTTAAAATTTTTCGGCTTTTTTCTATTTTTTATGATTTTTTTCTCTTTTTCTCGTTATTAATTAAAAAAAAAATACATGCACTTTCCAAAAATTTATGAACTTTATCACTAACGTTCATTATGTTTTAATCAGCCAACATGCAAATTTCAGGTGAAAATTCGAAGGATAAGTGGGTTTTCAGGGAGTGTATTGGGCGATAGACTACTTTTGTTAGCATTATGAAACCACAGGTCTCATTTTGTAAAACTTTAAACCACAGGTACCATTTTCCAAATGGCCGAAACCACAGGGTTTATTTTTGTACTTATCCCTTAAATACATGGGGGACAGCCAGCTATAGACCACTTACACTAGATCAATAAATTATGATCTTTTAGTTGGAATCTCACAAACAGTTCATTGAATGAGAAGACCTCAGATCCTAATTCTTCCTATTTC
Source organism: Euphorbia tirucalli (assembly GCA_039660915.1). NCBI lineage: Eukaryota > Viridiplantae > Streptophyta > Magnoliopsida > Malpighiales > Euphorbiaceae > Euphorbia > Euphorbia tirucalli. Next base: position 39,718,155 of record CM077637.1, on the reverse strand, counting down.
TACTTGGCTCCAATATCACATATGGGAAGCAACTGTTTTACTATAAAAGTTGGAAGTGTGAAATCAGAGAGCATCTTTTAAATTTATCAAACTCTCTAAAAGAATCAATTGCACCAGAAGCAAATATCCAAAAATGTCTTAATTTCTGTCGTTTTTTCTTTGCTTACATTTGATCATGCAAAACAAGTCACAGAACCTTTATCTACAGACGTTTTGAAAATCCTTTATGTCTATATTCTGGAATGCTTCTGCTGTTGCATTAAGACACAAATTAAGGTACACAACAGGAAGAAAGAAGAGTTTTTTTTTTTTTTTTTTTTTTACCTTTTAACTTCTTTTTCAATTGAAAAACATTTCAATAATTTATTATGATGTGATTGACAGAATGAAATGTGCCAATTCTGTTGGGCAAAAAATGACACCTGTATTGATAAATTTGGACTAGAAGCCCACTATTGTATGGGATAAATAAACTTTTGGGTTTAGTAGTACCCAGCCCTGGGTTACAGATTGTTCACCAGACAGTTTTGTTCCAACCGTATCAAGCGCAAAGGGGAAAAACAAGAGCTAAAATAATATGTACATTGATGAATGAACCCTGACCAGGAAGATTTCAAAAGCAACATTTGACTTTACCTTGTAATAGTCATGCAAACCAAGACCGACAACATCTACTGGTTTCATGAAAGGCCATGCCCACTTGTGCTGAGTGATCTGACAAGAGAAGAAGACAGAAATAAACAAATTTAATTCTTCATGTGGCGAAGGTATAGAAATGATTTATTTAGCAACAATTGAAGTTGTCAAAGCTAAGATGAGATTCCATCAACACACAATTGGAATTGACCATGGATTCAGTAGCAGCCTCATAAATTTAGGAAGGTTCTAACTTGTAAAAAATGTAACCTGTGTAAGCTTCAGCAATATCTTAAAATATCAATCACTATAACAGCTCAGCGAAGCAAGAGACATTTAAAAGAGGCACTTGAATAACCTTATTATGTAATACAGACATAGGAAAATCACTAACTCCAAGGATAACAAGAAAAGTATAACTAAGGTGATGGATGCAGGTTCAGATCGTCGGGATAGGTAAAGTAAATTTACTTAAACAGCTAGGCAAAAGCATCTCCAATCCATGAATTCAGGGGATAAAAGTGGTTACCAAAGTGATACCTGAAACAAGTATTCCTTTTTGTCAAGAAGTCAGCTTCTTCCTAAGAGGACCTACACTAGCTCAAAGAGAAAGGGCAACAATCTCACAAATCAAAAGCTGAGGATCCAAATTATAAACTTAGTGCAGTCTCTAGAAATGAATAGTGAAGTGTCACCTTCATCAAAAGATTGAAAGACCATCTAGTCTTCTTTGATACCATACTACTGAGAGATATTACAAATTGTATAGAACTAAAAGTCCTATGCATGTACACAAAATAGAATAGTAACCCAATCAACCCTCCATAGGACAATATCTAACACGAAATCATAATAACTAAAGCTGTCATAGTTGTGAGGCTGGAATTTTGATAATTCCCTAAGATTGAGATGTTTCCATTGCATAGGTATTTGGAATAATAGTTAGTCCCTAATTGATGCATCATATATTAAAAGTTGCTATCAAGATTCTAGAAGTTATTCATTTTAAAAAAACTCAAAATATAACATCTTTAGATCTCAAAATTTTATGAGACTAGATTATCAGTACACTGTAAATCAAATTTGGTAAGAAGCACAACAAACTACAGTTCTTTCAGTGAAATTCCGGTGTTCATAATGGCAATGGTAAAACAGAAACCAAAAATATACTATTGCTATGGTCACAGTCACATATGAGGTTCTGAATAATTTGCCACCCATTATGCATAGAAAAGTTCTGGAACCGCTGTTCAACTGTCTCACACTAGTCACCAAGAGAAGGCTTCAACGTGGGGAACAATACACATCTATGTTGCATGGAAATGGAAATGAATATGGAAACGGACACCGGGAAACGGTATTTGTGAAAAATATAGGATGCGGAAACATAGGGGAAACGTGTAAATAATAAAATATAAGGGTATATTTATAAATTTAAAAATTATAAGGATGCCTTTTTTTAACCTTTTTATACATGTACATTAAAGAAAAAATAAATGCAAGTCATATAAGAGAGGAAAAAAATGAAATTTCAACTTTTTACATTAAAAAAATGAGTTTTCAATTTTCTAAAATCACAAAAACATGACCCGAAATGTTTTTACAAGTTTCCAAGAGTTTCCGATTTTCAAAATGTTTTGGAAACGTGGAAACCAGGAAATGCTTGAAAATTAAAGTTTTTGTGCAACATAGATACACATCAATACTCTATAGCTTAGAATTGTATTTCTTATACCAATTCATTTCAACAGAGTCAGTTCCTTATTCGAGATAGAATACTCTATCAGGCCATGCTTAAACAGCCATTTTGGGCCAAAATACACTTCGCAATATCAACTATGTCCAGATACTTGAATTCTAATACAAATCATCTCAACCCATTTAAAAGGAAAAAACCAAATAATGTCTCATACCCCAAGGGAAAACAGATTATGAAAGGCGACCGGAACATGAATTGAAACAAAAAGATTAAACAAAATATAAGTTCAGCATCAAATATCCAAATGCATGTCAAATTCAAACCTACAACCGAGCCAAATGTTAAATGCATGTGTACTTAATGATACATGCATTTTTAACTCTTAAGTTTTTGTGTTTATGATATTGAACCCCTCAACTAGAAAAATGTTCTATTAATTGAGATCTGGATATTTTGTCCTTGAAGGTAGAACAAAAGAAGTAAAGTTACAAGAGCAAAACAATTAATTTTTTGCTCATAAACCTTTGTGTATTATGCCATGATACGCCTTCGATGGGACACTTAAAACATGCAAGTTAATTGAGTTAAACAAAAAGGGCACAATAGGTTCAAATTTGAAAGACAAAGGACTTCATGTTTTTTTTTTTCCTTTCTTTTGAGGGGCTCAATAGAATAATACAAACAATTCAGGTGCTTAACATGTGTTTTGCCTAAAATAAACTCAAACAGAATTACAAATGCTGTTACTTACATGATAAAATATTGCTGCAAACTGTTGCATAAGTTCCTGCTTTTTCTTCTCTGCAGCTGCTTCCCTGTTTGATGCATGTCGCTGTTGCTTTTCAATGTTCATCAAATAATTATCCTTGATTTTGTCCTTCACAATTGAGCTACATTTAGCACTCTCCAGATTCTTCTTATCTTGAGCCATGTAGAACTGTTCCACGACAATTACCCCTTGCTCAAGCTGCAAGAGAAACAATAGATTTTTAGGAGCAGTTTAGCATGCAGTTGAACATACAACTCTATCAGCATCAAAATGACGGGAAGGGGAAGCTTGAAAGCCAATATTTCCAAGTGTCATCATAAGTATCAAGATTTTACAAAAACTTTCATTCTTCATCACAATACACAAACCTTTGTTCTTCGGTTAGAATCCAAACATTCATTATTAGACGAACTTGAACTAAAATCAAATAATCAAATTAAAATTTAGTTGAACCCACATTCCCCAGCAAATATGTAACTAGCAACAAGCAAAGACTATAACCCTTACAGATTTTAAATAATAATAATAATAATAATAATAATATCTATTTAACTATGAACTAAAGGAAACCGCTAAAACTGCAAATTTTGAATTACATAAAAAGGAAATGTCTTAACTAGCAATGGATTAGCACTCACCTCATTAACTTTTGAGAATAATTCATCAATGGAATGGCTAAAACCATCCACTTCCGGTGCGTTGCCATGCCCCAGACCCTTGTTCATTTCCGGTCTGATTGGGAAAACAGGAAAGTGAAACATTGTAGAAAAAACTGCCGAGGATAAAATCCTTAAAAAGTTATCGAAATTGAGATTGCAAGGGATGGTGCCAACTGCCTAGGAAATGAAAAAGATGGCCAATTCTAGGTTTCCTTCGACATAAGAACTAATTAAATTTTAATAAATAGACTGGCAAGAGAGCGAAAGTCGCAGACAAAGAAGATAAACATAAACATCAGAAAAAGAAGATGGAATGAGAAATCGATGTGATTTTCGGTAGATGTAAATGAGGAAGAGGAACGATAATAATAAAAGAAACGAAACCTGAAGAGCGATTAACTGTTCGATAAACCAATTTATGATTACAAAACCAATTCCTAAGGACCGTACCTGCGGAGCAAATACATTCAAAGTCAAGAGCAGAGAACACACAGCCCCAGTGTTGAAACACTTCTCTTTTTCCAGGAAGGCCAATTGAAAAAGTATAATATATGATATGGTTGGTGATGATACGTACACATGTATATCCGGTTAGTGGAAGCGGGTCACTTTTTGTTGCGCAGAATTCACAGGAATAAACGCAGTGGAAAGATCTACGACCCTATTGCGTATTAACGGTCAATAGGAAATTTATACCGACGTATGCGGAAGGAATCCGTGTAATCCACGAACTAAAGTAACAGAGATGAAGAGAGCAAGAAGCTAGAGAGAAGATAAGGAAGGAAAAAATTCTGAACTAATAAGCTATTCACAGCTTATTAGCTTCTCAACTTATAAGCCACAACATATTAGCTTCTCCACTCATAAGCCACGGCTTATTAGTTTCAATACTGGGTCTGATTGAAACGGGAAGATATGATCCATAAACCCAACATCTCCCACTCGCACGTAACAGAACCGATTCATTACATCGTCTCCTTCATGCTCTCAAATAGTTCATGCGACCAGCATACCTTGATAGCTTAAATGCTATACACTTGTTGGAGATATATAATAACTCGATGAAAATATCGAAACACTGTATGCCTTATCCTAAATCTCATATCACATCCATTGTAATCCTTTTGATTTCTACAATTTTCTATCATTACATATATGCACACATGCATAACTATCGGGATTGTAATGTATAGAAACTCAAGAATTGAACACATGGTGATCTTGCTCTTTTACTATGTTCTTTCTATCATAATCTAACTCGCTTGTCCAGTCGGGCTTATCCAAGGTCGAATCATACTTGACTCCTTCAAAATCTCCTTCCAAAACAACCACGTTAGACTATACTTCCAAAATAAGTTAGGGTCTTAAGAATAGTTAATTCAACAAAACCTCGGTTTCGTTGCTAGAGTCTCACACTAGGAAAAGTTAAGATCACTTCTTTTCCATCTCAAGATAGCTAAGCACACATGGTATGAAAACATGTGTTATGATGTTCTCTTCTTTCATATTAAAAGAAGTGCATGTCTATATTAACATCATACGAAAGCGTCGGTCAGACGTGCCAAAACATCCAACCTTAGTCCACTTATAGACTACTTCCGGCTACAAAGACAGATAGGCTCTTGTTGCTTACAACAAGCCTCTTAGATTACATATAATCTCTTATATACTTGCCTTTTGCATGCATATGAATTTCGCACTTTAATAAAAACTCTTTTCCATAATTTAAGTGAAACGGCTTCTATTATTGAACAAGCTCCCATTTGTTCAAAAACTGACTCATCCTTTATATTTGTCAACAAATGACAAAATAAGGGTAAATGCTCGTGTGAGTGAGCTACTTTTCTGTCCGACATGCATCTCAGAATATAACAGCAAATATTAAAAAATTAATATTTGCACTCGTGTATTGCAATTCAAACTTTATTGAATAATATGTTCTCAAACACACGGAAATATGTAATTCAGATCCTACGCAAACCATGGGATCTTACATGTTTCACAAAAACATCTCTCGTGACAGTCTAGTTAATGGATCTGCTACCATGTCACGAGTCGATACATATTTCAAATTAACTTCTTTGCATGCTATTAAGTCCCTAACAAAGTGATACTTAATCTCTATATGCTTTGACTTGCTATAGAACCTTTGATCCTTAGCAAACGTAATAGTAAATTGACTATCACTATTTATCACCACTGGAGCATTTGAGGAAGTAATACATAAAAGGTTCATAAACCTATTTAACCATACTCCCTCTCGAACTGCGGACGAGTATGACACATACTCTGCTTCCATCGTGGATAGGGCAATACAGGCTTGTTTCTTACTGCTCCATGATACTGCACCATTACTAAGCAAGAAAACAAAACCAGAAGTGGATTTCCTCTTATCCACATCTCTTGCCCAATCTGCATCTGTGTATCCTCTCAATTGCAGATCCTTGCCTTGATAATACAGAGAGTAATCCACCGTGGCTTTGAGATATCTCAGTATCCTCTTTACTGCTATCTAATGTGCTTGTCCAGGATTGGACTGATATCTACTCACCATGCCAACTGCATGATAGATATCACATCTAGTACACATCATGGCATACATGAGGCTGCCCACAACACTCGCATAAGGAATATTTTTCATTCGATCCATTTTTGTTTATGTTTTGGGATACATATCAGTACTAAGGGTCACTCCCTTAGACATTAGGCTATCTACGGTTTACAGTTGCTCATATTAAAACGTTTAAGAACCTTGTTAATATATGTCGATTGAGACAATACTAACAATTTCTTTGAACGATCCCTTTAAATCTTAATTCCAAGAATAAAAGCAGCTTCACCCATATCTTTCATCTCAAAACTTGAGGTTAACCAAGCTTTGATTTGATTCACATATTCCATATCATTTCCTACAATCAGAATGTCATCAACATATAATGACATAATCACAAATCTACTTCCAGAGCTTTTCTTATAAACACAATGGTCTTCTTCAATCGCCTTGAAACCATTTGATGTCATCACATTATGAAATCGAAGGTACCATTATTTAGAAGGCTGTTTAAAGCCATAAATTGATCTTTCAATTTGCAAACCTTTTGTTCGCTGCCTTTTACGATGAAACCTACTGGTTGATCCATGCAGATTTCTTCGTCTAATTCTCCATTGAGAAAAGTAGTCTTAACATCCATTTGATGTAGCTCTAGGTCCAGACTTACAACAATTGCTAGGATTAATCTTATAGATGTGAACCTCACAACAGGTGAGAAAGTTTCCTCATAATCTATCCCTTCTTGTTGTGTATAGCCCTTAGCAATTAGGTGGGCCTTTTATCTTTCAATACTGACATTAGCCTTATGCTTGATCTTGAGAACCCACTTGTTCCCAATAGCTTTTCTTCCCTTTAGCAGGCAACAAGTTCCCAAACTTTGTTAGATCTCATGGAAGCCATTTCTTCTTCCATAGGCTTAATCCATTCATTTCTTATGGGCCATAAGAGAGCTTCGTTGTAATTTCTAGGCTCATCATCATCTTGTGGGGTGACTAAAAGAGTCATGCTTTCAATTCTAAATCATCGGCGTTCGACTTTTTGTCTTTTAGATTTTTGCCGTACCGAATCCTGATAAACATGTCTCATATATTCATCGTAATTCGGTATGCTCCCACTTGGACCATGTTCCATACTCCCACTGAAGTCTAGATCCATATGCTCACTAGGAATTGGAGTTTGATCTAGACCTTGATCTTGATCATTCGTAATGTTTTGAGGTTCATGAACACTTTCATGTTCCTCAAAATTTCTCCCACTCGAATGGAGAGATCCGTTAGTTTCCAATTCCTCGTAAAGTGGTAAATCATGGTCCACCTCACCTATCTTAGGGAACTCATTCTCTAAGAAAATAACGTCATGTGATTCGAACTCTGTCACTTTTCCGTCTTCTGTTTCTCTCACTAAGACGTGTCCTTTTGATACATCTGGATACCTTATAAAGACGTACTTTTTGCCTCTTGAGCCTAGTTTCCTAAACTTAATCGAGGTATCATGGGCAAAAATAGTGCAACCCCATGGTTTGAGGTTACTTAAATCAGGTTTTTGACCCGTCCATAGCTCATAAGGAGTGGATGTAACAGATTTAGAGGGCACTCGATTGAGAACGTATACAGCTGTAAGCAACGCATCTCCCCAATAGGAGACAGGCAAATTTGCTGCAGCCATCATAGATCTCACCATATCAAGAAGAGTTCTATTTCTCCTCTCAGCAACACCATTTTGTTACAGAGTGTAAGGAATCGACAACTGATGTACAATTCCTCTTTCATCACACAAATCTTTGAATTCATCCGATAAATATTCCCCGACCATGGTCAATTCTCAAAGCTTTGATTTTCACATCTAATTGATTCTCAACAAGGTTCATAAACCTCTTAAAGCAACTTAAAGCTTCAGATTTGTGAGACATCAAATAAATATGACCATACCTAGTATAGTCATTAATAAAAGTAATGAAATAATAGGCCCCATGCCTTGCCCTCACATTCATAGGACCACATACGTCAGAATGGATTAATTGTAAAGGGAACTCAGCCCTAGTTGCCTTTCTAAATAGTTTCTTACACATTTTTCCTTTAAGACATGATTCACAGGGAGGTAATTCAACCTTAATTAAATTGCCCAATAAACCTAATTTGTCTAACCAACTCATTCGGTCTTCGCCAATATGGTTTAACCTGGTATGCCATATTACATCTTCACTATCTCTATCGCGTATAGAAGTAGAAGCAGATTGTAAGAAAAATGCATTATTTATTGGAACAATATCCAAAACAAGCAAACCATTTGAAACATATCCCGAACCATAAAAGGTTTCAGCCAAACACAAACGCAAACTGTTATTATCCAAGAACAAATTGAATCCCATATTCAATAAAGCTGAAACAGAAATTAAATTTTGGCAAATTTCGGGAGCAAATAAAACATCATGCAGGAGAAGGGTCTAACCACATGTCAGAATTAATCTACATGTGCCAATCTGTTGGACTTCAAATCTCAAGTTGTTTCCAACATAGATCCACTTTGATCCTGATGGGATTCGACAAAACTCAATGAAGGACCCCCGGTCCTTTGTCATATGGTCCATTGCACCTGAATCAACAATCCAAATAGGATCATATTCAGTTAGATTAACCGTACTAGATACATATAATTTACTCACACATGAGTTTTTAATATTTACCTTAGCTTCAGATCTGCAGTCTTTGGCATAATGCCCCTTTTCCTAGCAATTGAAGCATTTCACTCTTGAAATGTTCACTTTTCTAGTCTTGTTTTTATTTTCCTTTCTTTTCAGATTTCTTGGGCTCACTAGCCTACTCTTTCCCTTTGCAGTAGAAGCGCTTACGCTTCTTGCCAGAACTATTTCCAGCAGATGCATAGTTAGCCTCAGCATTGACCTTAATCGATGGTAGGCGATCCTCCTCCAACTCAAGGTGGCAAGCAGCATCATTGAAATTCTTAATACTTTCGGTATAAGTTAGGTGCATCTTCATATGCTCCCAACTATTAGGCAAAGAGTAAATAACATCTTGAACTTTCTACTCTTTGGTCAACTTATGACCTGCATCGCTAAGCTCAGTGATCATATTAGAAATTTCTCTTAAATGTCTTTTCATTGTATAATCAGGACATTTCTTGTAAGTGTCGAGCTTAATCATTAGAAAACGAAGTTTTGTCAGAGATACCTCTGAACTTTTCTTTCAGAGCTTTCCACAGATCGTTTGCATTCTCATACTTACGAAACTGTTTAGTGATGTCATCATCTGTTGCACTTAACAGGATGAGACGGGCAGTGGAATTTCTCTTTTTCCAAGCTTCAAAAGCTTCTCTATCCCACCTATGTTGAGTAATATTCCCTTCTTGGGGTTCGGTCATAACCATCACTAGGGAATCTAGAAGATGTTAATCCTCTAGTACATATTAGATCCTCATGCTCCAGATCTTATAATTGTCTCCATTCAATCTGAGATCCTTATTCAAATCGGCCACAATCGATTTGCTAACAGATGTCATTTTGTGTACTTGATCTACAACATATGTAGTAGCATGACTTATTAGAAGTTAACACAATACACGAATATTCAATACACAACCAATAGCCAATTAGTAAAGTCTTACACTAGAATTCAATTCGAAAAAGAGACCATAAAGGCTCTAATTACCCTCTAAGTTCTAATGTTTAACCTTATTAATAAAATATTTATATGCGTAATGAACTTGATTAATGGTTTTAATCTCATAACTCTTTCATGAGAAAATTTATTATTATTTATGTTGATTTAATTTTCTTATTACCCAAAACAATGAAACCAAATAAGCATCCTGAAATATTTATTTCACCAACATAAATAAATAATAATTAGCCAATAATCAATTATAGAAAATAAAACAAATTTATTTTCTATAATTATTAATTTGAACAATCTCATATAGTTCAAACAGAGAAACTAATTCTCAAAAATTTTAGACCGAAAATGTCCTTATGACATTATTCTCAAAAAACCTTTACACAAACCTCCTGCCCAAATGCACTCTTGCAATATGATAATGTAAGAAACAATTTCCTCATTATTATCTCACTGAACAACACGGCTTATTTTGCGATTTTGATATCCCTTAAGACATTGGGTAATTTATATAACTCGAATCATCATTGTAAAACATTTACAATAAACAAAATAAAGATTAATGTACTTATACATTCTCTTTAATAATTGAAACACGTTTCAATATATTCAAGTCACATAAAAATTACCCCACTGATTTTCTGGATTTTTAAATATTTTATTAATTTTCTGAAATTTTTTCACAAACAAAAAATAATTTTTATATAATTTTCAAATATTGAAAATACGAAATAATATTTTCTGGTTACAAAAGATTAAATGAAATTCACCAAAAAATCAGAAAAATCGCAAAAAGCCAATCTACAGGAAAACGACGACTGAAACTCACCGGGAGGATGCCACACGAGCCAGCATGCGTTGTAGGACGCGCTGGCATGCTTGGAATACACTTGCGACGTGGCGAGCACGGATTGGACAGACAATCACCATGTGGCTGACACGGACCAATCCGAGTGTGCCGCGTGGGGTCCAAGTCCGCGCCTCATTGGCGCTTATGGGGCCAAGTGCCATGTGGCTCTCTTTGATTGGACCGACAGTTGCAACGTGGTCCAATCAGAACATGCCATGTGGCTCGTGGCCAGTGCCTCAGCGCTGGCACTTGAATTTTGTGGGTGGTGTGTGCACTTCACGCGCCGCCTTCCTGCCTTTTTCAGGCTGTGAATTTCCATCCGTCCTATGGTTTTTGGGGTCTTCGGTCATGGTGGTGGTGTCAGTTTGTCCATTTGACAACCGGAACTATGAGTTTGATGCTCAAACTCCCACTGGTGAGACTGAAACTCGTTTCAGATCAGAAAACCCCGTATTTCCACTGGAAAACCTTGCGTTTCACCGGAAAAAATGGAAAAACATGTATTTCCACCAAAATGGTCCGATTTTCACAAAAATCACCATAATACAACCACCCAAAAAATTATTTTCCACTAAAAATAATTTTTCTGCCAACAAAAAATAATTTTCCTTCCATCAAAATAATTATCTTCCACAAAAAATAATTTTTCCTCCATCAATATACATCATTTATGTATAAATCAAGCTTAAAATTGACAGAATATGCAAATTTAAGCTTTGATACCATTGATGGATACATACACATATATATCCGGGTTAGTGGAAACGGGTTACCTTTTATAGCACAAAATCCACAGGAATGAACGTAGCAAAAAGATCTACGAGCCGATTGCGTATTACCGGTCAACGAGAAACCTACAACGACGTATTCAGGAGGAATCCCTGTAATCCGCGAACTAAAGCGACAGAGATGGAGAAAGGGAGAAGCCAGAGAGAATATAAGGAAGAAAAAAATTTCTTCTGCTTATTAGCTTATTATCTTCTCTACTCATAAGCCTCAGCTTATCAGTTTCTCAACTTATAAGCCATAACTTATTAGCTTCTCAACTCATAAGCCACAGCTTATTAGTTTCACTATGGGTCTAACTGATACGGGCAGATCGGGTCCATAAACCCAACAGTTGGGATTTAAGATTCAATAAGCTAAAATCATTGAAATATTTTAGGATTTTATTTTAGAAAAACAAATTCAAAGTAATAATTTTAAATTCAAATTTTATAAATCTCAGTGCAATAATTGAGTATTATGTTGATTTTATTATTGGTTAGGGTGTATGTAGGTTGTTTATGGGTTTAATAAATTTGGATGTAATGATGTTATATTGGTATGTCAAGATGCGATTATATGTTTCTTTGACAATTTTAAAAATATAATTGAAGTTAATATATTAATGTTGATGTCACATTGTCTAATTCCTTGGGTTAAACTTAGCACCAACAAACTACATATATTTAAAAAAGATCAAATTCTATCATCAAGAATTGGAAACATAAGAGATGCATATATTAATATTCAAAGAGGTTACAATGTTATATATGAAGGGTGTATAACAATAAAAAATTCAAACAAAATGTAAACAAAACTAAGCAACTAGCATGTTATGTCGTTTTTACTCGAAATTAAGTGTATGCTAAAATTCTCTCATCTTTTGTCCAATATATTCTTGGAAAACTATGATTTTATATCTTTTGAAGTCTACAATTGCAATACTTTTAAGTTTATCTTCTAATGGAAATTCAGATTATAAAATATTTTATAGGCCTATGACTGTACATTTATTGAAACATTAATTGATAAAGGAGGTGCTTAAATAACTTTTTCCGTATCTGATTGACCTGTAAGTATATATACAAAGGAGGACATTAGGCAAGACAATGTCTTATTGGGGAAATGATGTACATCATTTCTTTGTGCTCCCTTGTATAACAATCAAATTGATGAAATAGTAAGATTACATGGTGTTCCAAAAACTATCATTTCAGATACAGATCCTCAATTCACATCCAGATTTTAAAAGAAGTTACAAGAATCTCTGGGAACCAGGTTGAACTTTAGCACCGCATTTCACCCAGAGACGGATGGAAAGTCAGAAAGAGTTATCTAGATATTAGAAGATATGCTGAGAGGATGTGCTATTGAGTTTGAAGGAAGTTGGGATAAGTACATACCTTTAATGGAGTTTGCATATAATAATAGCTATCAAACTAGTATATGAATGGCAACATATGAAGCACTGTATGGAATGAAATGTTGGACACCATTGTGTTGGACAGAGTTGAGTGAGAACAAAGTAATTGGTATAGACTAGATAAAAGAAACAGAAGAAAAGGTTAAAATAATTTAGGGGAGAATAAAGGCAACAACCGATTGCTAAAAATCCTATACGGATCTAAAGTGAAAGGAAATTGACTATACAATAGGTGATAAAGTTTTTTGAAGGTATTGTGAGAGGACGATCCTATAAAGCACGGGCCTCACGACCTGGCCAAAAAGATTTTAATAAGTGAAAATGGGTTTTATAGCGAGAAATGAACAAACTCGAATGCTCTCACTAAAAGTGACACGAGTCGCCACCCAGCTCAGCTCAACCAAGAAATTGCAGCATAGTTGAGACAAGCTACGAATCCTTATACCTTTTAATCAGATATTGAGTTCGGACAATTCACCTACTTCTTCTTAATTCAGAATGTGTTTAATAGTTTTATATCAATGCCTTTTATATTTTTAGAGTTGATTTTATCTTGATTTATTAGCCAATGCTCGCACACGATGAATAATAAAATACTGAAAACAATAAATAAAAATTCAGAAAACAGTAAATAAATTTAGGAAATTTAAAATATATACAAACCGATAGGGTATACATTCAATAAAATGAGATTCGGGGGTACAAATCTGTCTATATACAAAATATCTAAAAAATGAAAAGCTAGATATACATTTATCATAATATCTATCTACCTACAAAACAGAGTTAGAACTAGAATTAAATATATACATGTAGAACTCAGATAGACCGAAAATAGAGAATTTAGATAGCTCGGGGCATGAAATGGGGAAAATCAAGAAAATTGATAAATTTACTCGACTTGACTTGGAAAACATTTTGAAACGCAATTCGATGGGACTGGAAATTTGTTTAAACATAATTTATCATATTAAAATATACACATATAAAAATGGACTGATTTTTAAGAAACTGGTGTTTCTATTGTTGAACTAATTTATGGAAATAAATACAGAAATTAAATTTAGGTCAAAACGATATGCAAATTTATGAAAAATACATAAAAATGTAATTCTGGAATCAAGACAATAGTTGTACATGTTGGATATGCCCTAGTCCCAAGGCATTGGTCCTTGTGTTTGTATTATACATTGTACCTTTTATGTAAGATATGTATGATACAATTTGTGTTAATCAATAAAGGCATCAATCTATTTACTATATGTCTTGTGCAATATTTTAAATAGAATATCCAATGGACATATCCATATCCATGTTGTCAAGTGTGAGGCACTTGGCAGTAAGACTGTGGATAGGGAAAACGATATGTCCATAAAGTCATCCGTAGTCTGTTCCAATCATGGGAATGAATGGAACTAAAGACTATCATTAACCTTGGTTGTATGACGGTGTCTTACCGGTCATAGAACATGGAATGTCAACCAAGTTAATGGTTACATGCAAAAAGGGCATGGTACTGGATCGATCCACTTAACGGGAATCCACATGGTATCACATCACATCGGATTCTCGTGTAGTACTTGTATGGATCCTTTGACCTGATCATATGATGGTACTGGATGTGAAGTGGCATACTTTGGTGTACGCCCAACGGGCCTGTAAAAGGGTGCCAAGTACGGGTACATTCGGGTATGTTAATGAACATTGCAGTGCTATGGATATACAGATGGGAATGTCACTCAGTGTTCCACTGAGAAGATATCACCGGCCTCTTGATGAATACAGCTGATAAGAGTGTGGCCACACCCAAACAAGTTGGAACTTGTTTGTGAATATCAGTGCATTCGGGATCAAGTTAATGTCCATACACAATAGAGGGTGATCACACCATGCCTCTGTGTTGGACTCCGATATCGATGACATGGGATGTACAAGTTTAAACTACTGGGTTAACGTTTCAGTTTGACTGCTTACTCCGTCTTAATTGGGGGCTTCAGTGGCTTGCTAGAGCCCAACTAGAGTCTGTGGGCCTTAGCTCACTGCCAACATAAAGACGGGCCCATCGGATCGTACACATTGAACGTCTGGACTTTAACTAGTAGGATTAAGTGTGTACTTGGTGTATACACATCAAAGCAAGAGAGGTGTATTAATTATATTATTTAGCTCAATTGGATTGGTCAAGTATAATATAATTAATATTTCTTAGGCCATCACTTAATTAATTCAATGAATTAAGTTAAGTGTTTATTTCCTAGGTGGGAATAATTTTACATGTATAGGTTTACATGTTTGTCATCTTATGGATGTCATATTTACTCTCTTGGTTTATTTGATATGTCACATATGAATTTTATTTTGGTGTAAGTAACCTATTATATAGTATAAGAGTGTTACATACATATAGGAATAAAATTTAATGTGACATCACATAAAATCAAAGATGTAAGTATGGTATTGGGCATGAAAAAGTGATGCCTTTCCTTGGTGACATGTTGGCCGAATTTTTGGAGATATTTTGCCAAGTTATGGTGAGTCATATGTGATAAGAAGGATGACTCATATTAAGGACAAAAGGTGATGATCATTTGTGATGAGTCATGGTTTGACTTAGGGTGGAAAGTTGGACTTTTCTACTTGAGATATTTGTGTGATGAGTCATGGTTTGTCCTTAGGTGATATAAAAGAAATATGGCAGCCATATTTCTATACACTTGGCCGAAATTTTCATCTCCCCTCACTCTCTCTTATTGATTTTCCGAACCGCTAGCACGGGTTTCAGTCCGAGAGCCGTTCGTGTACGGGATGAAGGAGGAAATCTAAGTTGGTTTCTGCAGTCATCATCTGTCTCTTGGAGAGACTTAAGGTGAAATTTTAAAACCTTCTTCCTTGTGCTTTGTGTTTTTCATTTCCACTACTTAAGCTCCTGGGACCGGATTCGAGGAAATCGACGCGTATTTCCGCTTTTTCGGTCGATTTCCGGTGACGAATCCCAACAGTACGAGTGTAGCCAGAGAAATGGCTAAATCCTAAAATCAACAATAGTTGTACAGTTCATAAAAGAATAGCCGTGTGGCTATAGCAATAGTCATGCGGCTCTCATTACATCCGTACAGCTTTGATTTGCCAGAAATACAAAAAAAAAAAAAAAAAAAAGAACAAGATGAAAAGAATGCAAAAACACACCAATTCAACCTAGAAAGTTATAAATAGGTTTAAGGCCTCTCAGAATTACCTTTTACTTATTTATCCAGTGTTCAATTTTAAAGAAAATTGATGCTTGAAGCTTGAATCCAGATTTAAACCAAAATTAAAACCTTGAATCGAAAGCTTGAAAAATTCTCCAAATTGAGCTCCAAATTCCATGATTCCAGCAATCAAATAAGTCTTTGAAAGTTTGCGTTTGGTTTGGATGATGATTTGGTGATTGAATTTGATGAATTTGTGGTTTGATCGATTGATTTTGGATTTGTCAAGTTTTGAGAAATTTTCTTTTCTTGCCTTTTGTTCTCTAATGATTATTGCTTAATTATGTTTTTTTTATTCTCCTTTCTCACTAGAACTCCCTCCAATCCAAAAAAATCTCGTAATCCTCAAGATTAGTGGGAATTAGGGTGTCAAACCTATAATCCAACAGCTATCCATCTCCATGCAAAATTCTGGTGACACATCAACAACTGCCCAGCTGTCTAATCAATAACCGTGCGGCCCTTCCTATGGCTATATGGTTCTTCTCTCAGTTTTAGCACTAATTCTTCAAATTCTTCTTGATTTCAAGTTTTAAGTTCGTTTGAATTTGAATCCTTACTTCTCAAATCAATTTTCATGATGTTTAGTAAAAGTGGATAACATTTTGGTATTTTATCATGATTGAGGTCGGGAAAACCTCGCACTCACAGCTGCCCCTCTTGTGATAAAATTCAATACCGATACCTGGTCTAAAATACCTAAGGTGAATTTGTTAACACGGAAAAGAGCACCGTGAATGAAGGAAAGAAAAACTTAACTGCCTTGGAATTCGATGTTGTAGATCCCACGCTTCAATTGTTGACTCCACTAGGTATTTAACAATTTGACTTGCTAGGGATTTTAAGAATTTAATAAGGGCTTTAATACTTTATGAGTAAAAAAAAGCTTTATTAGCAACTGGAATAGTGAGAATGATGTTTCGCTGCCTTGTGTGTCACTTTATTTGAAGCTTTCTAAATCCTTTGTTGAGTAATTTGCTAGAGATGAAATTCTTTTCGCTGAGGATTACTAAATTTCTGTTTTTTATGTAGTGAGTCTTCATTCCTTGATCGATAAATTTTGGAACAAAAATTTTTGCCCCTTGGATTAAGAATGAAGACTAGCTGGGGAGGATTTGAATTTCCTGTGAATGAATGTTTAATACATGTTATGCATATAAACATCAAAGGATATGTTTTCAGCTATTGTCCAAGCTAGAGATTCTTTTGATCTTTTCATATGCTGAGAAGAATTGCACCATGTGCGTAGTTAACTTCAGCTGGGGAGCACACTCTTTATTTAATAAAATCTTTATTGGAGAATATATTTTGAGAAATCTGCTAGGGATATATGATTGCTATTGAAGAAAATTGAGATATTCTTTACTGCACTTCTGCTGGGGAATAATGAAAAATTTTTACAATTTGCCCTTGTCAACTATTGTGAAGGAGAAATGAATTTGGAAATGCTCTAATTTTTTCCTAAACTGTCCAATATGGGTTTTCAGCTTAACGAGCTACACTAACTTTTTCCTGAGGCAACTTTTCTGTTTTTACCTCAGCGAGCTTTTTTTTTTAGAAATAAAATAATGAACCATATGTGCTTTATTTATACAAATCAAAATTACATAAAGCTTTATAACATTCAAGCTTAAACCTCTATCAGAATTTTTAGTGACATTAAGAAAAGATAAATCAAATTTAGAGGATAGAAACAATTTCAAATTGCATATGTTTAATATATTTCCATTGTTAAATAGTGTGAGCTTTATAACCAGCTAAATGCAAAGTGCTTTCTTTTAATGAATGTTCAGGCAAGATAACTTTGTTTATGCATTTTGACATAACCGTATAAGCATATTTAAACAAAACATCACGCTTTATTAATGAATTCCACATGAGTACATTTGAAAGTATTGGTATCCAAAAACGGTGTACATTCCACACAAAACCAGAACCCATCACTAGTCATCCCTTTCGAATTTTCCAATTGATCATTTTCTCTCATGTCTTAATTTTTGCCTAGGCCTCCCTTTTCAGGTTTTCAACCTAGCAGACTTTTCTTTTCTTTTTCTTTTATTTTATTTTTTATTTTTTATTTGACATGTGATAAAGCTTCAAGAGATCTTGGTTGACTGGATCCATAAATTCATTTCCATCCATATCCATAATTTTGACACCAGCTTTTGATAGCACTTTCTTCACAACATATGGATGTTTCCAATTTGGCTTAAACTTTCCTTGAACATTCACATTCGTAGGTCTCAACTGCTTTAAAATCATATCCCCAACTTTCAATTGCTTCTTGGGATACTTCACTCATATATGATAAGCTTTAGCCATTCTATCTAATACATCTGTAAATGATTCAGTGCTTTCAATCTTTTCTCATCTTCCACTACTAACTGCTCGTATCTAGCTTGAATCCATTTAGTTTCCAATAATTGAGCTTCCAAGGCTATTTAGAGTGACTTGAGTTCTAACTCTACTAGCAACATTGCTTCCATACTATACACCAAAGAATATGTCATTTCTCCCATTGGTGTTCTGACACTAGTTCTATAAAGAGCATATGGCAACTCCTCAACCTAATCTCTATAGGTGGCTACAAAATTTGACAGAATCTTCTTTATTGACTTATTAGCTACTTTCATTGCACCATTAGCTTGTGGTCTATATAGAGAAGATCTATGATATTTAATGCCATATTCTACAAATAATTTAGTAGTTGTGCTTTGAAATTGGACTCCATTATCAGTCACTACATGATAGGGAATTTCATATCGAGTAAAGATGTTTTTCTGGATAAACTTAGCCATCTTCTTAGCTGTCACACCAGTGAATGACTTTGCTTCTATCCACTTGGAAAAATAATCAACTGCAACTACTTTGAATCTATGCCTATTAGATGTTGCAGGACAAATTTCCCCAATTATATCTATCCCCCAAGTCAAAACCTGCCAAGAAGATGCAAAATTATGTTGCTCAAGTGGTGGTAGATGGCTAATATTAGCATGTATTTGACATTCATGACATCTTTTCACTTCCTTCACATAATCAGACTGCATTGTCATTTAGAAATAACCCTGCCTTAGTATCTTTCTGGCCAAAGCTACTCCATTCATATGTGGTTTACATGATCCCAAATGTACTTGTTATATCACTGCTTCTGCTTCTTGTTCTATAGACACCTTATAAGAACTCCATTCACTATTCTCTCGTATAGATTATCTTCAAAGATTTTGAACTGGTTGGCCAACCTTCTTAATGAAACTTTATCATCAGTACTAGCTCCTTCTGGATACTTTCCCTCTTACACATACTGGTAAATGTCAAAGAACCATGGCTTCTCTCCATTTGTCAATTCCATCACTTCTTGAACATCAAAACACAGTTGCTTAGAAATTGCTACAATCAAAGGTTATACTTGTGTTTTCTCTGGATTTTCCCATATAGAATATAATGTTGCTAGTGAACCAACCATTTTATTCTCTTCCTTGGGAACATGTCTGAATTCACATTATCTAAATAACTCTTTTTTATACTGTAGCAGTTCTAAGTAAGGTCTTAACGCTTCTTTTATCACTTCCTATTCATTTTGAGCTTGGTGTGAGCGGACGACGCATTTTCGACGGGACGCGGGACTCCCTTTCGGAATGAGGCGCCACGATCTCGGGCGAGCCCCTCCCTCGCGTGGGGTTTTTATAAATGGAAATCCGCGTTTTGGAAGATAAATGAAATTAATACATAAAGAAACCGAGACCTAAGTCTCAATGAATATTGTAGAGTCGCCACCCGGCTCAGCTCAACCGGGAAATTCTTATGTAGCTGAACCGGACGAACGGCCGCTACACTATCCAGAGATTCGGGTCCGGACAAGTCCCTTATTTCACGTCTAATTAAAATAAATATTGCCAATGTTCTTGAATGGTATTTCAAAATCTAAGTCCATTTTATTGAATATAAAAAAGCATACAACGCACACACAAAATATTTAATACAAACATGAAGAAAAGAAATAAATATTAATCGGCTTACAACCAAATCGAATGGAAAAATAAAACTCTCGCCTCACTTATACAATTGCCTAGAATACACGAAAATCTAAAAATAATTACAACCGCCTAAATACACGATTTAATCTATTAAAATACATTAAAAATAAAAATAAAGAGAAATTAAAACCTGCAAAACAGAGGGTTAGCACAATATACACAGCACGCCACAATTAGGACTCAAATAGACAGGATGGGAAATCAGGGATTGGGGGCATGCATTTAGGGGATAACCGGGTTGGCTTGGCTAGCCGGCCCGGTTAGACCTGGAAAACATTTTGAAACGTCCCTGTATTTTTGGTTTTGTGGGAAAATCATTTTGAAAACAATTTTTTCCAGTTTACATGCATTTTTATATATTTAAGTGGGTCGGTTTTCAGGAGAAATGGGTCTCCGTCGTTGAATTGTTCTAAATGCAATTTTACTAAAAATTGAATCTATGGTCGTGATGCACACAACAAAATTCATTTTGATGATTTTTGGGGTTTTCTAATTTTTTGGAATTTTTTGGGAATTTTTGGGGATGAGGCTGAAATTCTGATTCTAGAACAGGGATTACAGTCGTACGACTGTAGTTTACAGTCGTGCGACTGTAATCAGTTCAGGGTCAGAATTTCGCCAAAAATCATTGAAAATCAAAATCTGAAGAAAATAAATCTGGAAATTAAGAACAGTCGTGCGACTGTATATACAGTCGTACGACTGTTCATGAAAACTAAGAACAATCGTACGACTGTTCTTAATTTCCAGGAACAGAAATACGAAAAATACAGCAAAAAGGCACAAAACTCACTTCAAACACCCAGAAAGCGAGAAAAAATGTAAGGAAAAGAAGTGACTACCTTTTTAGAAGCTATTCCAAGTCGTTTTGACCCCTGGCATCGCTCCGATCCCAACAAATTCGCACTTTCCCCTTTGGAATGGAAGTTGAGAGCTTTTTGTCCAAAATCCGAATTGCAAAGGATTCTGATTGTTTTAGTCCGAATTCTTGATTTGGTTATGTAGTTAATTGATTAACCTAGGGGTTTCTAACAAGTTTTAGGTTTAATTTCGAGAATTAAAGAAAATCAAAGAGGAAGAAAAATGAGTTTTTTGTGGTTTTTCTTTTTCTCTCTCTTGTCTTTCTCTCTCTAAGTTTCCTTTCACCAGAAAAAAAAATCTCTTTTCCCCTTTTCTTCTTCTTTTTCCTCTTTTTATCTCTCTGCCTCCTCCTTGCTTGCTGCAACAAGGGAGCAATTAGTGCTCCCTTTCTCTTTCCTTCATTTCTGCTGCAGAGGTATGGGCCTCTGCAGATTTTCCGACATTACAGTCGTACGACTGTAATTTTTAAATTACAGTCGTACGACTGTAACAATAGTCGTACGACTATAATTTAATTTAATTTTTTTTTAAGTATGGAAAATTCCGGCGCTTACACTTGGTTAATCACCAAAAGTGAATCTCCAACAATCAACACATCATTTGCCCCTAGCGACAAAAGAGCTCCCATTCCAAATAAGCATGCTTCATACGCAACTCCATTATTAGTTATGGGAAAATCCAATCTCTTCGACAACAAAATAATCTCACCATTTGGCGTTGCTGCAATTATACCAATTCCAGCACCTTTTCTATTTATAGCACCATCAAAGCACATAACCCATCTCTTCACTTCTACCATAGCTAGCTATTCATCAGGGAACTCCAGATTCTCTATATAATCTAATTCCATTAGTTGACTTGCTAGAAATTCTACCATAGCTCATCCTTTGATGATTTTCTTGGTGACATACTCAAAATCAAATTCTGATAAAAAGTAGCAACCATATGGATAATTTTCCAACCAACACTAGTGCTTCGTACAAATACTTTATTGGTTAAACTTTAGCCATAATTGGTACTTTATATGACTAAAAATAATGCCTCAGCTTCTTCGTCAGCTAAACCATTGCCACATATGTCTTCTCTACCAGTGTATACTTGGTTTCATAATCCAAGAACTTCTTGCTAAGATAATAAATAGGGTACTCCTTCTTTCCATCATGTTCTTGTGCTAACATTGCGCCTATTGAGAAATCTTCAACAGCCAAATATAAAATCAGAGGCTTTCCTGGATTGGTGGACTCAAAAATTAAGGATTTACCAGATAAGCTTTAATCTTTTCAAATGCCAACTAACACCTGTTATCCCATACAATCGCCTAGTCTTTCTTCAACAACTTGAAAATGAAGGGATTTTTCATTGCAAAACGTCCGATTAAAGTGGAAGCTTGAATCGATTTTCTCAAATCCAATACCCAGGAGAAATTGAAGTAGAAATCAAAACAACAAAATTAAACGAGAAAATTCAGATTTTGACCAGGAATATCTCTTTCAGAGATGGTTGCAGAAATCAAATTTGATATCCTCCACAATCCCGTACACGAATGGCTTTGGAGCGGGAACTTATGCTAGCATCGGATCGTTGGAAAAGAGTGATTTTGGTGGCTGAAATTTTCTGCCTTGGAATCTCTTATGTTGGCCAAAATTTCACCTAGGGTTTTCAACCCTATTGGTTGAAATTCCCATGTGAAATTTAGGCTCTTTTGGTTTTTATTTTATGTGGGCTTTTCACTCATTTAATCCCAAGTCTGAAATCAATTCTTTTGTTTTATTTTAATTGCAAATCTAATTTTAAATTGTCATGTATGTGAACATATTATACCATATAATAGATTACATGCTATTTAAATTAAAGTTAATTTGACCAATTAATTTAACCTACGTCTTAAAATTGGACTCTCCTTAAAATAAAACACATGTAAACCTATACATGTGAAATATTTCTACCTAAGAAATAATATCTTAAATTAATTCATTAAATTAATTATAAGAAAACCAATATAGATATTAATTATATTATTTTGATCAATCCAATTGATTTATATAATATAATCAATAGAATCCTCTCTCTCCAGTTGGTATACTCCAAGTATACGGTTGATCCTTTAAGTTCAAGCTCAGACGTTCAATGTGTATGATCCTATGGGCCTGTCTTTATATTGGCAGTGGGCCTATGGTCCACTAACTGCAGGCGGGCTTTAGCAAGTCACTACAATCCCCAATTAAGACGGAGATAGCAGTCCAACTAAAATCAAAACCCTGTAGTTTAAACTTACATATCCCATTTCATTGATATCGGTGTCCAACACAGAGGCATGGATTAATCACCCTCTTTTGTGTTTGGACATTAACTTGATCCCGAATAAACTGATGCTCATAAACAAGTTCCAACTTGTTTGGGTGTGGCGACACTCTTATTAGTTGCATTAATCAAGTGGCCGGTGATATCTTCCCAGTGGACTACTGAGTGACATTCCTTTTGTATATCCATAGTCTTGCCATGTTTATTGACAAACCCGAACGTACCCATACTTGGCACCCTGTTATAGGCCCTTTAGGCGTACACCAAAGTATGCCACTTCACATGCAGCAACATGATATGGTCAGGTCAAAGGATCCATATAATTACTAGACGAGAATCACTTGTGATTGTATACCATGTGGATTTCTCGTTTAGTGGATCTATCCAGTACCATGCCCCATTGCATGTACCCATTAACTTGGTTGACATTCCATGTCCAATGGCCGGTAAGACATCGCCATATAACCAAGCTTATGATAGTCTTTGATTTCATTCATTCCCGTGACTGGAACAAACTATGGATAACTTTATGGTCATATTGTTTCCCCTATCCATGGTCTCACTGCCAAGTGTATAACACTTGTCAACATAGATATGGATATGTCCATTAGATACTCTTTTTACAGCATTGCACAAGGTATATAATAAATAGATTAACACCTTTATTCATTGACATGAATGTACAATACATAAATCTCATCAAAATTTATGATACATTACAAGGACAAATGCCTTGGGACTAGGGCATTCCCAATAATCTTCCACTTGCATTAGTTCCAACTAGGCATGGGCCTAATCCCTATAGATCTAGTATGACCCTCGTGCTTGGGCTAAGCCAGCACCTTGGTCAAAGGATCTGCGACATTATCCTTGGTGTCTACTTTGTGTAATGAAATATCACCTCTCTCGGGGATTTCTCATATAAGGTGAAACTTCCTAAGTATGTGCTTCGTGTTCTTGTGTGGCCGAGGCTTCTTAGCTTATGCAACAGCTCCGTTGTTGTCACAAAAGATATCAACTGGATCCTGGATAGTTAGTGCTACTCCCAATTTAGTGATAAACTTCTTTATCCACACAGATTCCTTAGCTGTATCACACGCTGCATTGTACTTAGCCTCTATAGTAGAATTCATGATGGTCGGTTGCTTGGAGCTCTTCCAGCTGACAGCACCACCATTATGTAAGAATAGATACCTAGACTGTGACTGGTATTCATCTTGGTTGGTCTGGAAGCTTGCATCAATGTACCCAATAACTGCCAGCTCTTCCTGATGCCCATTCACTAAGATGCTATCCTTAGTCTGGTTAAGGTACTTTAGGATTATTTTGACAGCCTTCTAGTGGTCCTCGCTGGGATCCTGCTGGTATCGGCTCATCATACTTAGTGCAAAGGCGACATCAGGTCCCGTACATAGTATGGAGTAATGGGACCAACTTCATGTTCTCCCTGTCCTTCTTTATCTTAGGACAGTTCTTCTTACTAATTTTCAGCCCATGGCTCATTGGTAAGAAACCTTTCTTGGCCTGATCCATGCTGAATCTTTTCAGAACCTTGTCTATGTATGTGGCCTGACCTAGGCCTAAAAGCCGATTGTGTCTATCCTTGTAGATCCTGATCCCTAGGATCGTCTCAGCTTCGCCTAAGTCCTTCATTGTGAAGCACTTACACAACCACTACTTTACTCCTTATGTTGGTATGTGACTTCCAATCAGAAGGATGTTATCCACATATAACACCAGGAAAGTGACGATGATCCTACGAATCCTCTTATACACACAAGGCTCCTCTTGATTCTGTATGAAACCATATTCCTTTATGGCTTCATTAGATCTAAGATTCCAACTTCGGGATGCTTGCTTCAATCCATAAATGGATCTTTGAAGCTTGCATACCCTTCTAGGATGCTTTAGATCAATAAAACCCCTAGGTTGTATCATGTACACATCCTTGAGTAGCTTTCCATTAAGGAAAGTGGTTTTGACATCCATTTGCCAGACTTCATAGTCATACCAAGTGGCTGTGGCCAATAGGATCCTTATGAATTTGAGCATAGCAACTGGTGAGAAAGTTTCATCATAGTTTATTCCAGAGACTTGTTTGAAACCTTTTGCAACTAGCCGCCCCTTGAAGGTATTGTCGGCCTTCAGCTTGTAGTACCACTTGCAACCTATGACCTTAGCACCCGGAGGTGGATCAACCAGGTTCCAAACCTAATTATCGTACATAGATTGCATCTCCGCCTCCATGGCTTTACACCAGTTGGCAGACTGTGGGCTATCAATAGCCTCCTAGAAGGTTTTGGGCTCTTCCTCATCAAAGACGAAAAGAGTGTGATCATCAGTAACAAGAAACCCATATCTCTCAGGTTCCCGACGATCCCTACCAAACCTTTTAGGTCCTTGTGTGACCTAGGTTGGTGCTTCCTCCTTTGGAAGCTCCACCCTGGTCTCCAAGTTATCCTCTTCAGGAGTTTGTAAGCTTTGAACTTCCCTAAGTTCAACATTTCTCCTACTGTCATTCTTGGAAATGAAATCCTTTTTAAGAGAGACCCCCTTTCGTGCCATGAACACCTTGTTCTCGGCAGAGTTGTAGATATAATACCCTTTGGTTTCCCTAGGGTAGCCACAAATAGGCATTTATCGGTTTTAGGTTCTAGTTTACCCCAGTCAATTTCGTGACATGTGCATCATAGCCCTAAATTTGCAGGAAAGACACATTGGGCGCCTTGTCCTTCCATATTTCATATGGCATCTTTTCGACAGCCTTATTCGGAGTATTGTTTAGAATGAGAGCTGTTGTCTCGAGAGCGTATCCCCAGAAACTTATTGGCAGAGAGGCATAACTGATCATTGAGCGGACTATGTCCAACAAGGTCTTATTCCTCCTTTCGGACACCCCATTCCATTGTGGTGTTCCTGGAGGAGTGAGCTGTGGAATGATTCCATGCTCTCTTAGATATGAGTCAAACTTTAGGCTTATATACTCGCCTCCTCGATCTGAGTGAAGGGCTTTGATATTTCTGCCTAGTTGGTTCTATACTTCGTTATTAAATTCCTTGAATCTATCAAGTGTCTCGAATTTATGTTTCACTAGATAGATATAGCCATATCTACTGAAATCATCCATGAAAGTGATGAAGTACAGATGTCCACCTCTGGTAGCTACGCTCATGGGCCCACATACGTCTGAATGTATTAGGTCCAATAAGCTAGTAGCCCTTTCTGCTTTCTTGCTAAAAGGCGTTTTAGTCATTTTACCTTATAAACAAGACTCACATATATCAAGTGACTCCAAGTTAAATGATCCTAGGATTCCAGCTTTGTGAAGCCTAGCTATGCGCTTCTTGTTTATGTGGCCTAAATGACAATGCCAAAGGTAGACATGATTAAGTTCATTAGGCTTAACCTTTTTAGTATTTATGTTATAAACTTGATTAGTTTCATTTAAATCCAGGATATGAAAACCATTATTTAATAGAGCTTCTCCATAAAATAATCCCTCTCTAGATAAACCAATTCTACCATTACCAATAGTAAAATTAAATCCAGAAATATCCAAAACTGAAACATAAATAATATTCCTGCATATTGCAGGTACAAAATATCAATGTTCCAGAATCAAAACCAATCCACTAGGCATCAATAGATGGTACTCACTGATCTCTATGGAAGCTACCCTTGCTCCATTTCTAACCCGCAAATCCACCTCTCCATATCCCAGTGATCTCTTGTTTTTAAGTCCCTACACATTACAACATAAGTAAGAACCACATCCAGTATCCAATCCTTGGATGTTGAAATAGTGAGGTTAATGTCTATGACATATATACCTGATGAAGACGCACCCTGGATCTTCCTCTATTCTCCCAACAGGTGGGGATAAGATCTCTTACAATGTCCAGCCTGCTTGCACTGGAAGCAGACATCCTCAGGACCATCCTTGGGCTTGGCTTTAGCCTTCTTGGCCTCAGCTTTCTTAGCCTTGGCCTTGGCTTTCACCTTAGCCTTGCCCTTAGTAAAAGGAGGGTTCCCCTTGTTGACCAGCAGTATCGGTGGAGTCTTCTTGATTGACTGTTTAGTGAGCTTGAGCATCCCATGCAGCTCACTAATAGTATGGTTCATCCCTTGCATATTGTAGTTCAGAATGAACTGATCATAAGGATCCAACAAGGACACTAGGATCGTGTCAACTGCCAACTCCTACGAGATAGGCAAACCGAGATGGGCCAAAGTACCCAAATAGCCCTTCATCTTGAGCACATGTGCGCTCACTGATAAGTGTATTTTATATGCATATTTTGCCTTGGTTTTGCACTTTAATCGAGTTGTTTTTATTCATTTAAGGCATATTTTACTTCCCTTTGTGCTATTTTCTATGATAGGACATTAAAGAGAAAAATATAGCTAAAAGTGTATGAAAAAGGGAAGGATCTAGCTTAAAGCAGTCCAAGAATAGTCCTAAGGCATGATCATGCCTTAGGAGTGCTGATTTTGGAGTTTTAAAGCTAGTTTGGTGTTTTAGGTCTGCATTTGTGATGGGCCAAAGAGGGGCTACGGGTTTGATTCATGGGAGAGATGTTAAAGTCTTTTACTGGGATATTTTTATCCTTTTTATGGACTCCTATTTCTAGTGGGAGTGTCTCTTTCAGTAGTTTCCCCTTTAAAAGAGTTGTGTTTTACTTTTATCACAATTCTTTTCTCTTTAGTTTTTAAGGAGAATTTCAGCATTAGTTTGAGGGAGTTAGTTTTTCTTTAGTTTTATTTTATGTTATATCTTTTGGCAAGAACATCTTGAAGAACGTGACTTGGAGCTAGGGTTGGAGGATCACTTCAATCTTTCCACCTCGATGATTCGTACACCCTTCCGTCATCCATCTCAATTCTAGTTTTCTCTAAACCTTATCTTTACCTTGTTTTCCTTGATTTTCTTGTGTGTTATTAGTTTAGTTATGAACTAATTCCACCATAGCTAAGGCTATGGTGGATCTTACCAATTGTTCCATATAATTATTTTATAGTTTAAATGCAATTTAATTCGTATTATTTTCCAATATTGTGTTATGTATGCTTAATGCTTTGGATGCGTGACCATCAATTCCAATGTTCATAGATAATTTATAATTGACCAAAGGACTAGATTAACAGAATCATACAACACAACATTTGTATGACCATTGCTCTTAAGGCTCACTAGCAAGTGCTAGGATTTCTTAGACTTAATGCTTTCTTGCTTAATCACTTAGAACTGAGAGGTTTAAGGGTTTAGGTTAAGAATTGGAGTTGATATCCCTAACCAGTGTTAATTACTTTTGGAAATCACCATCTTGGAATTTAATCGGATTAGTTGCATAACTTAAAATATTACTGGGATTAGTGTTAAGTGAAGCCAGCTGCCTTAGTAAGCCTTCCTATCGAATTTATCTGTTCAATTTTCCCTCATTTAATTAATTGCTTTCCTTAGTTTTAATCTTAGATATAAAAAAAAATCAAAGATATATTATTCTTTCCGCCTTGATTAATAGAAATCCGACTGTGTTTAGGATTAGCATAATTAATCCTCGTAGGATCGATACTCTATTTACTATATATTACTTGAGTGACGAAGTGCACTTGCTTCTATTAGTGTGTGTATTTATTACGCATCACTCACAGATGTCCCAGTCCATATCTTGTAGGAGTGGAATGCCTTGTTGGTTAAGTATCTCTCTTGACGAGCTTTCTCCTGAAATATCTCATTTAGAGTTGTTATCATAGCAAAGGCCAGATGGTCCATTAATTGCTTTTGCAGCTCAAGGACCATGCACTCTAGCATCAGGCATGTCACATCCCGGTTATCCTTGACATACATCTCATACTCCTCCATCTGTGCAGCTAGTGGATTACGCCCAGTAGTTGTAGGAGGTACAGGTCTTTCCAGCATGTATTCGTTAGATTCCTGTCTTAGAACTGTTCTTAAGTTCCTAGACTAATCCAGGAAATTTGGCCCAGAAAGTTTGTCCCTCTCGAGGATAGATCACAATGAAAGAGTATTATTATTTGCCATGTGATTACTATACAGAAATTAAAGAGTGTCAATAAAGGTCTTACTTGTTTTTCCCATATTTAATTAATAATGAATTATGTTATTAATTAAGTTAAGTTGTTGGGCTAATGGACTAAGATCCATATTTCATCAAGATATAGCTAGACGATAGCCCAGAAAAACTATACCCTGATTATTTAGGTAGGAACGCCGTCCAATCCCAACCTAGGGACTCTCGGTTTGATGGGCTTGTTGGCACTTACTGTAACATCCGGGGATCTGATCGTCTGTCCCCACAAACCAATACGTGTCTTTCCAGCATGCTTTGTCCTCACTCACATGCTTCCTGGAAATTTCTTCCCAGGAGGTCACCCATCCTGAAATTTCCCCAAGTCAAGCACGCTTAACTTTGAAGTTACTTCGAATTGGCTACTGAAAAGAAGATGCATCTTGTTGGTATAGGTAGTACCTATCAAATCTCTTATGCCCTTTCTCAACTGTACCGTCCCATACCAGTACAGTCTCGAAATCTAGCCGCTCTTAACTATACCGTCCCATACCAGCATAGTCTTGAAACCCTCTCTTTCCGGTATAGATTCGGTTCATTCCTGGCCCCATCGACATCCTTCAGGGCCGCTCCTTGCTCAGGTTTCTCTACCCCGGCGCCACCCCTCACTGGGCCGCTCCTTGCTCAGGTTTCTCTGCCCCGGCGCCACCCCTCACTGGGCCGCTCCTTGCTCAGGCCATCCACCCCGGTGCCACCCCTCTTAGGACCGGGTCGTTACACTTACCCATCTGTGCTTAGGGCCAGGAGAATTATATTACCCATGCTAAGTCTAAACCTTCATCCAAGTGTTAGAGTAACCAATATTCTAACCCAATACAAAATGACGATACTCTAGTGTATCCTACGAGGGCATGCTCTACAACTAGTCTATCCCTACTTCAAGTTGGTTTTGAATGAGGAAGCACTTTTAAGTGACTTAGTAATTTCCTTTTAATTATTAGATCCATTTTAATAACAGCTTAGATGCATAGGCGGGTGAACATGGAATTGGATCATACATTAAAGAATGTAAATAAATAAATGCATAAATTAAATAAATAATGGAATGCTATGGGCCTATCTTACAACCTAATATGATTCTTGGTAAACCTATACTGGAAAAACACTAGGTGGGCCTCCTTCTTCCTTCTGGGCTCGCCTCTCCAATGGGCTTTCTTCTTTACAACATTTGATAATAAATAAATAAATAAATAAAATAAAATTACATAAAAAAGAAAACGGCACGCAGGCCGTACTTACCCAAAAAGAAATACAACCCATCTTGAAATAAGGCCCAATAGCATCCATTCAAATATTTTATCATACAAACATGTATTCCAATACATCAATTCATAAAAATGTTAAAATGCATGAGATAAATCACATTTAAATATGTCCTTAGCCATTATTTAGAAATTGCCAATTTTGGCCCATCATGGTTCTAACCCTTAACGGGCTATGGGCCTCTAGCCCAGACAGAACTCTGCTCCCATTGGAATTGGGAAACCATGAATCCAAATTAGCCACCCTGGTAATCGTGCCAAGAAAACCCAAACCAATTTCATTACGCTATATTAATTTTCCAAATTAATATCTCATGAATAAAATAAAATTTCATTCAAGAAACCATGCGCATTTAAATTACAGAAATTTAAACACACAAAATTTTAAAACCCATTAAAATATAAAATAGGCCTGGACCAGAAAAACCCGCCAAATTCAAAACATGGCCCAGCCTGCTGCTAGGGGAAGCAGCTGCTGCCGGTCTCAACGGCAGTTTGCCTATGGCGCCCAACGCTATAGGCAACACCGGTATAGTGGTGGCCGGTGGTGGATTCCACCGCTGGCAGCCCCATACCTGTGAAAACGACCCATGATTTTTTTTTTTAAAAAAAAATCAAATCACCAAGATCCAAACATCCAACAAAAAATTAAATCAAACATAACCAATATGCAAAATTAATTTTCAATTGAAAAATCATATGGGGAAAATCATAAACCCCAAATCCAAGAATCCAAAAATAAAACATCAAATTTTAAACCCCAAGGATTAAAGCCTGTTAAGAATTTCCACAGATCAAAAGCCCGCTCTGATACCACTAAAGGGATTTTTCATCGCAAAACGTCCTATTAAAGCTGAAGCTCGTATCGATTTTCTCAAACCTAATACCTAGGAGCAATTGAAGTGAAAATCAAAACAACAAAATTAAATGAGAAAATTCAGATTCTCTCTAGCAATATCTCTTCAGAGATGGCTGCAAAAATCAAATTTGATCTCCTCCACAATCCCGTACACTAACTATTGGATATGCCCTGGTCCCGAGGCATTGGACCTTGTATTTGTATTGTACATTTATTGGATTTATGTATTATACACATTTTGTGTCATTAATAAAGGCATTAATTCATTTATTATATATATCTTGTGCAATATCTTAAATGAAGTATCCAATGGATATTTCCATATCCATGATGACAAGTGTCATGCGCTTGGCAGTAAGACCATGGATAGGGAAAACGATATGACCATAAAGAAATCCGTAGTCTGTTCCAGTCATGGGAATGAATGGAACTAGAGACTATCATTAACCTGGTTGTCTGGCGGTGTCATGGGATGTCAACCAAGTTAATGGGTACATGCAAAAAGGGCATGGTACTGGATAGATCCACTAAACGAGAAATCCACATGGTACAGTATCACAAGTGATTCTCGTGTAGTACTTGTATGGATCCTTTGACCTGACCATATGATGGTATTGAATGTAAGGTCACATAC
The DNA here is from genome assembly GCA_039660915.1 of Euphorbia tirucalli. NCBI lineage: Eukaryota > Viridiplantae > Streptophyta > Magnoliopsida > Malpighiales > Euphorbiaceae > Euphorbia > Euphorbia tirucalli. The sequence continues at coordinate 39,685,886 of CM077637.1, read as the reverse complement.
TTAGGGGTACGCCTAAAGGGCCTGTAATAGGGTGCCAAGTATGGGTACTTTCGGGTATGTCACTAAGCATGGCAATGCTATAGATATGCAGAAGGGATTTGTCACTCAGTAGTCCACTGAGAAGATATCACCGGCCTCTTGATGAATGTGACTGATAAGAGTGTGGCCATACCTAAACAAGTTGGAACTTGTTTGTGAGCATCAGTACATTCGGGATCAAGTAAATGTCCGGACACAAAATAGGGTGATCAATCCATGCCTCTGTGTTGGACACCGATATCAATGACATGGGATATACAAGTTCAAACTACAGGGTTATGATTACAGTTGGACTGCCATCTCCATCTTAATTGGGGGCTGCAGTGGCTTGCTAGAGCCCGCCTACAGTCTGTGAGCCATAGGCCCACTGCCAACATACATATGGGCCCACGGGATCGTAGACATTGAGCGTCTGAACACAGACTTAAGGAATCACCGATATACTTGGAGTATACACACTAGAGAGAGAGGATTATATTAATTATATTATAAAGATCAATTGGATTGATCATAATAATGAAATTAATATTAGTATTGGCATTCTTATAATTAATTCAATGAATTAATTTATGAGATTATTTCCTAGGTGGAAATATTTCACATGTATAGGTTTACATGTGTCTTTGTCTTATGAATGTCAAAATTAATTCCATGGTATAATTAATTCATCAAATTGATTTTAATTTAATTGTATCAAATATATTATTTGGAATAATATGTTAAAGATACAAGTTAAATGAAATTGGGTTTGATAATTAATTGGTCCTGGCAAATTAATATTGCACTAGGTTTTAAAAGGAGAAAAGCCCACATGAGACAAGGAAGCAAAAATTGGGCCGAAATCTAAGGAGAATTTCGGCCCATGCTAGGTAAAATACCTAGGGATTTCGGCCAAGAGAGAGACCACTCCTTCTAGCCAAAATTTGCAGCCTCTCCCTCCCAAAAAGTTCTTCGATTCCAACGCTAGCACGGGTTGTGTTCCATAGGCGTTCGTGTACGTGAACGAGGAGGGAATCGACGTTGATTTTTGCAGCCATCTCTAGAAAAGATACTCCTGGTAAGACTTTAATCTCTTCTTGATAAAATTTTGATTTGGCAATTTTCATCTCAATTGCTCCTGGGCACGGATTTGAGGAAATTGTCGTGATCTTCTGCATTTATTATGATGATTTCCGATGAAAATCACAACACGAACGGCTTTGGAGCGGGAACCCGTAAGGGATTTTGGTGGCTGAAATTTTCTTCCTTGGAATCTCTTGTGTTGGCCGAAATTTCACCTAGGGTTTTTAACCCTATTGGCTTAAATTCCCATGTGGAATTTAGGCCCTTTTGGTTTTTATTTTATGTGGGCTTTTCGTTCATTTAAGCCCAAGTCTGAAATCATTTCTTTTGGTTTATTTTAATTACAAATCTAATTTTAATTTTTCATGTATGTGAATAGAATATACCATATAATATATTACATGCCATTTAAATTAAAATTAATTTGACCAATTAATTTAACCTATGAATTAAAATTAGACTCTCCATAAAATAAAACACATGTAAGCCTATGCATATGAAATATTTCTACCCAGGAAATTATATCTTAAATTAATTCATTGAATTAATCATAAAAAATCCAATACAAATATTAATTATATTATTTTGATCAATCCAATTGATTTATATAATATAATCAATAGAATCCTCTCTCTCCAGTTGGTATACTCTAAGTATACGGTTGATCCTTTAAGTTCAAGCTCAGACGTTCAATGTGTATGATCCTATGGGCTCATCTTCATGATGGCAGTGAGCCTATGGTCCACAGATAGGCGAGCTCTAGCAAGCTACTACAAACCCCAATTAAGACGGAGATAGCAGTCCAACTGAAATCGAAACCCTGTAGTTTAAACTTGCATATCCCATGTCATTGATATCAATGTCCAATACAGAGGCATGGATTAATCACCCTCTTTTGTGTTCGGACATTAACTTGATCCCGAATGAACTGATGCTCACAAACAAGTTCCAACTTGTTTGGGTGTGGCCACACTCTTATCAGTTGCATTCATCAAGTGGCCAGTGATATCTTCTCAGTGGACTATTTATTGAGTGACATTCCCTTTTGCACATCTATAAAATTGCCATGTTCACTGACATACCCAAACGTACCCATACTTGGTACCCTGTTATAGGCCCTTTAGGCATACACCAAAGTATGCCACTTCACATGCAGCACCATGATATGGTCAGGTTAAAGGATCCATACAAGTACTGCACGAGAATCATTTATGATAGTATACCATGTGGATTTCTCGTTTAATGGATCTATCCAGTACCATGCCCCATTGTATGTACCCATTAACTTGGTTAACATTCCAAGTAAGACACCACCATACAACCAAGCTTATGATAGTTTTTGGTTCCATTCATTCCCATGGATGGAACATACTATGGATAACTTTATGATCATATCGTTTCCCCTATCCATGGTCTCACTGCCAAGTGTATGACACTTGTCAACATGAAGATGGATATGTCCATTGGATACTCTATTTATAGCGTTGCACAAGGTATAAAATAAATAGATTAATGCCTTTATTCATTGACATGAATGTATAATATATAAATCTCATCATAAGATACAAAATGTATAATACAATACAAGGACCAATGCCTTTGGACCAGGGTATTCCCAACAGAAAATTGGCTCAAAAACTGAAGTCAACTGTGCTATAAAATGACTGACATATTGCAGAGAACCCATAAATGAGAGAACTTATTTTTCTATTTTAAGAGCTGGCATATCCTAAATATCCTTGATTTTATCTGGATCTATCTCAATTCCCTTTGATTTTATCTGGATCTATCTCAATTCCCCTCTAACTAACCATGTGACCGAGCAGTTTTTCCTGATGTAACCCCAAATATGCACTTTTGAGGATTAAGTCTGATGTTATACTCTTCAATGCGTGTTAGAAATCTATCCTGGATAGCAGGGTGCTCTTTTTGGGTCATCGATTTAACAAACATATCATCAACGTAAACCTCCACTTCTTTATGAATCATATCATGCAATAATGTTATGATAGCCTTCTGATACGTAGCCCTAACATTCTTCAATTCAAAGGACATTACTCGATAGCAGAAAGTACCCCATTTTGTGATAACAATGTTTTTACTTTTCAATTATATCCATAAGGATCTTATTATACCCTAAACACCCATCCATGAAAGAACACATCACTGCTTTAGTTGCACTGTCAATCAGAATATCAATGTCGGGCAACGAAAAATTATCCTTCAGACAAGTCCTATTCAGATCCCTATAATCAACACATACTCTAACCTTTCCATCTTTCTTGGGCACTGGAACAATATTAGCTAGCCATTTTTTATACTTTATAACTTTAAGAAACTTGGCTTCAATCTATTTAGCCTCTTCCTCTTTCACCAATGTAGCCCATTCTGGTCTCAGCCTTATCAGCTTCTACTTTACTTGGTTGAATCATAGATTTGTTAGAATCTTATGCATTACTATTTTTGTATCAACCCCTTGCATATCTTCATATGACCATGCGAAAGCTTTCTCTCTCTTCTTTAGGACTTAGTTCGCGTGAAACAAATACCATTCTGGGTATTTCATTTGTACTTATATTAATTTCATACAATGCAGTGTCATAAATGCTAAATATGCTATATGGTGATTCGAATGCATGCACAGAATTATCAAGATAAATATCATAAAAATAAGCAAATTGAGGCTTTGTTGCATTAAACTTATTGTAAAGTACATCATTTCGATTGAAAATGGACAAAACTGATACAACAAAGTCATTTTCATCCTCCATAGGTAGAGGGCCTTCCACTTCTTTTTCTTCTTTGACATCCAGCTTCAAAAGGTCATATAAATCATTAGCCATTGCAGACTTTTGTTCCACAGAAAGAGTTGTCTTCTCAACTTCAGCCAAATCATGCCTTGGCCTTCATCATAATTTCTACAATTTCAGAGACTACAGAATTGAGACTTCTTTATTCATTAGCTTCTTCTTATCTCCTTTCTTAGCTTTGGCAAAAGCATTGTTCAAGGCAATAATCAATGCCTTTGATATCACCTCAAGAGCTGCATCATAAATCTTTTGCTCAGCCTTTTTCTTGGATGCTTCCTTTTTAGGATAGATCTTGTTCGTTTTTGGTCTCCACCACATTGGCTTTAAATACTTTCCTCTGACACACAATAGCTTTAGAACTATCTCTTCCTCTTCATTCAACACTGCTATAATTGGCTTTTCTTGACTTTTCTGAAAATCAACTACATCCGAGAATATTTCAAAAACTGGCCATACTACATTTCCAACTTTCATGGGCTCAGCTTGCACCTTGTATAACTCTTCACCAGCTTTAATAAATGGTTTCATCATATACTTACTATTCTACCCTTTCTTTTGTTTCTTCTTAGATTGTTGGTATGCCCTAGTTCTAGGGCATTGTATTCTTTTATTTTGTATTGTACATTAAGACTCTATGTATGTATACATCATTTGTGTCATATTAATAAAGGCAATAATCTATTTCATCTATATCTTATGCTATAACATATCCCAAGTTTATTCTACTCGTGGGAAGGAATAGAATCACAGACTTAAATATTCGATTACAGTATGATAGTTCTTCACTAGCCATAGTACTTGTAAAGTCAGTCGTGAATATAGGTACATGTCATTGACATGGGAGTGGATCGATCCGCATAAGAAAGCAGTATGGTTGTCACGTCATAGGTCTTTCTTGAGTAAGTCTCTTTTATCCTCATACCAGATTTCATTATATTGTAAATATGGAATCTGGTTCACTGTAACATTCACCTAATAGGTCTGTAAAAGGATGCTAAATATGGGTATGATTGGGTGGATAGGTGAACATATTGATAATGATAATGAAGTGATGCAATTGGCACTCGGGTAACACCGAGATGATGTCACTGGCCACTTGATGAGTGGGACTGATAAGTGTATGGCCATACCCAAATAAGTCAGTTGCTTGTTTGATTAATCAGTCAACTCAAGATCAAGAAATATAATAAACAACAGAGAAGGATGACGACCATTCCTCTTATTTATTCATATCGATGTCATTTGGCAAAGGACACTATGAGATTACTACCGGACGAGTGTCTTCTAAAGACTGCTGCATCTCTATCTTAATTGGGGACTGTAACGGTTTGCTAGAACCCACTTACATTCTATGGGTCTTGGGCCCACTGCCAACATAAAGACAGACCCATAGGATCGTGCACATAGATCAACTGAGCCGGAACTTATAGAAATTGTACATGTAGTGTACATTGGAAGGAATGGGTAAATTAATTAGTTCACATTCGGTGTCAAGGTAATTAATTAATATTGGGTTGTTTTAATTTAATTAATAAGTTTACATAATGTGATTAATTAATTAATTAATTAATTAAATTACATGATGTAAATAATTAATTAAATAATTTTCCTAAGTAGGAAATTAAGATACATGTATTGTATTTTCTTATGTGATTTAATTTTAATTTTGGGGTAATTAAATTCAGCCTAATGGGATTAAATTATATAGTTTAAACTTTAATTAAAGTTTATGTATATAATTGTAATCCTAGTAGGATTGGGTTTAATTAACCTAGTTAAAACCCAATTAGATAAGGAGTCTATAAACGACACACTTAAGAATAAAAAATCAGCTCTAATCCTAATTTAATAGCTGGAAATTTCAGCCAGCAAGAGTAGCCGCAATAGCTAAAAATTTCAGCATTTATTCTTCTATTCTTTCGCTCTTCAGCTAGCACCGGTTCCCACTCGATAGTTGGTCGTGCACCGGACTTTGGAGATTGCTATTTCAAGAAACGATTCTACAACAGTCTCTAGAAGAAACGAATCCGGTGAGTTTAATCTCTCTTGATTCAAATTTGTTTTGATTCTAATCAATGAGAATCGGACATAATAGTTGGATTCTAGTAAATTTTAATCAATGTAATCCTGCTGTGCCCTATTATTTTCCCATTGATGAATCTCAATAGTGGTATAAGAGCCTAGGTTTTAATCCATTATATTGATTGGGTTTTGATTCTTGAATGTGTTCTCGAAGAAAGAATAGGTTTCAAGAATTGTTTTTCGGGTTTTTGATATTTTTCCATGATTGGTTTTATCGATTCTTTCCGTTGTTAGTTTTAATTTCGGGTTTATTGAATTAATTATGCTTGCTAATTTTTTTTTTGTTGTGGCTGGAATTTTTTTGTTTTATTAGTTGCCCGCAGCAAGCTATTGTTGCCATGCATCGGCACTGCTGCTCCACCGGGACAGCAGTGTCGTCGCGTGGGGGTATCACGCCCTTTTTTTTTGCTTTTGCAGGTATTTTATTTTACTCGGGTCCGTAATACAAATTAAATTAAAATATATATTTTAAGTCAATTTGTATTTAAATTTGTTTATTATGTTGGCATGCATATTTAATTTAATTGTTTTGCATATTAAATTGAATATGGACTTTGTGAAATTGGCCTAATAAACCGTGGCACCGGTTAAAATTGTGATAGCTAAATTTTAAATTTGTGACAACCAAAATTCCAGTGGGAGCAAAATTGTTATTTTGCATTAATGGATGTAATTCATTGAGCCTTTGTGGGCCTTAGTCATATTTGTTGAAATTGGCGATTTCACCCTAAGTGACTCGGCTTAACATTTATATTTATAATTTGAAATGCTATGATCATGTATCATATTGATATGTATGCGCACGACAGGTACTTTGTTTGAAATGTGATGTTAAGTTCTATGGGCCCCAAATTTGATTTTGGGAAATATGGCCTGCGTGCCATTTCTTTTATTTTGATATGATTTTAGAATAGATTTTATTTTAAATAAATTTATTGTAATTGCATCAAGTATGGAGGAAGGCCCATATGGAGCAAGCACATGGTGGGAGACCAAGGAGAATTGCAGTCCGGCTTAATGAAGAATTAGATAGGATATCTAGTTTTTCATTAGGTTGTAATTAAGGCCCATAGGATCTTATTATTTTAAATCAAGTATGCCATTGCATTTTTCATATAACATGGATGTATGGATCACCAAATTATAACTCGCATTTATGCATGCTAATTCGTATCACATAATTTTAATCCGAAAAATTAAAATATTGAGTCATTTAAAAGTGCTTCCCACATTCACACATCTTCCTCCCATCAATCCTGCGATTGGCGCCATGTCCTAGTTGGGTACATTGTAGTATTCAGTGGGCCGTCGAGGGTTAGGATACTTGGTGTGGTTAACATGTGAATGGTGGTTTGACTCAATATAGGTAGCATTAGCTCAGAGCGGGCCCTAAGCACAGATGGGTAAAGTGTCAATAAGCCCATCAAACCAAGAGTCCTTCGTAATGGGGTTGGATATGTTGTCCTACAAAACGAATCAATGATCGGTTAGTGAGTCCCAGTTCGACCAATCATTGAGGAGTTGTGGATCTTGGTCAAGTCAACCAATTAACATCACCAATGAAAAAATTAAAATCAGATTATTAATTTGAATTAGCAAAAGTCCTTTATTTCTAACTCAAGCAATGATTTCTTCCATGTAGATAATCCCATTTCATAAAAGCAATTTAAAATGGCTAGGAGAAGCTTTCAGGGACTAACTTCTTAGACTAGGCTAAGAACTTACAAATAGTTCTTAGACAAGAGTCCAAGGAATATGTATTGAATGCTCCTTTACCAGCTAGCCCTCCTGGAGGTCGAGGCATCACCGCAGTGATGGTGGAGCAGTACAACCAGCACATGAAGGACGACCGAGATGTCTCATGCCTTACGCTAGGTACCATGGCTTTTGATCTTCAGAAGCAGTTTATGGAGCAGCATGCTTATGAGATGATGGATCAGCTTAAAAAGATGTTCTAAGATCAAGCTCATCAGGAACAATACCTAACTACTAAGGCACTTTGCACTACTACAATGGCAGCCGGGACTTCTGTTAGCACTCATGTGCTAAAGTTGAAGGGGTATATTGATACACTTGCCCACCTCGGCTTGCCAATTCCGCAAGACTTGGCAATATACATTATTCTCGGGTCACTTCTTGAGTCTTACAACCAATTTATCATAAACTACTAAATGTAGGGTCTTGATAATTGGTTGTTGAGTTGCATGGCATGCTCAAGCTTGCTGAGAAGTATTTTAAAAAGACTCCTAAACTTTTGCTGGTGAACAAGGGAAATACGCCCATTGCTAAGGGAAAGGCCAAAGCTAAGGCCCAAAAGACTTAGGCTAAGGCTAAGAAAGTGGTGGCCAACCCTAAAGCGAGGTTTGCTTCTCCTAATGATGTCTATCATGAGTGTCATGAGAAGGGGCATTGGAAGAGCTCGTGTCCAAAGCTAAAGGAGCAAATGAAGAGCAAAGCTGCTGCTTCAGGTATATATGTTGTTGAGATTAATCTGGCTATTTCTACATCTTGGGTTTTAGACATTGGATGTGGATCTCACATTTGTTCAAATGTGTAGGGTCTAAGAAATAGGAGATTACTAGGATCTAGAGAAGTAGATCTTTGAGTAAAAAATGGCGCTCAAGTTCAGGCCATGGGGATCGGAGATTATTTCTTAGAGATGCCTAGTGGACTTGTTTTGGAATTAAGAAACTGTAATTTTGTACTTGCGATGTGTAGGAATATTATTTCTGCTTCTTTATTGAATATTTCTGGTTTCATTTTCAATATTGGACATGGTAGAATTTCTATGCGATGTGGCAATATTATTTATGGAACAGTATTTCTTGAAAATGGCTTATATATTCTTGATCTAAAACATGAAAGTTCAATCTATAACATAAATACTAAAAGGATTAAACAAAATGAAATTAATCCTAAATACATCTGGCATTATCGACTTGGCCACATAAATGAGAAGCGCATAGCTAGGCTTCACTCTAGAGAGTGCTAGGGTCATTTGACATTCAGTCTTACGACAAATGCGATCTTGTGTAAGAGGCAAGATGACAAAGACACCTTTTAGCAAGACTACTGGAAAGGCCTCAGAGCTATTGGAGCTGATACATTTTGATGTATACGGCCTAATGAGCACTAATGCTAGATCAGGTTTTCTGTACTTTGTTACCTTCATGGATGACTTTAGAAAATACAGTTACATGTATCTGATGAAGCATAAGTCTAAGACTCTTTAGAGATTCAAGGACTTTAAGAACAAAGCAAAAAACCAACTTGGCAAGAAAATAAATTACACTTCAGTCTGACCGAGGGGGTGAATATTTGAGCCAAGAGTTTGACTTGTTCTTGAGAGAGTGTGGGATTGTATCCCAACTCACTCCTCCTCGTACACCCCAGTGGAATAGAGTGTCAGAAAGGAGGAATAGGACCTTGCTAGACATGGTCCGCTTGATGATGAGTCATTCTACACTCCCTATCTCCTTTTGGGGATATGCTTTAGAGACAACTGCTTACATACTTAATAATACACCAAGCAAGGTAGTTGAGGGAACACCATATGAACTATGGAAGGACGAAAGCCCAATGTTTCCTTCTTGAAGATTTGGGGCTGTGATACACATGTCAAGAAATTGACAAGTGGCAAGCTCTAGTCCAATTCTGTCAAGTGCCAATTTGTGGGTTACCCTAAGGAAACTAAGGGTTATTACTTCTACGATCCAGTAGAAAACAAAGTTTTCATAGCCAAGAATGCAATCTTTTTGGAGAAGGAATCCCTTTCTAAGAGAGATAGTGGGAGTAATGTTGAACTTTTTGAAGTTCAACATTCATAGACTCCTACAGCTACTATTGAGGATGGTTTGGAAACGTATTTGGCAACTTAAGAAATTGAGGAAGCAAAATCGATTACACAAGACCATAGAAGGTTTGATAGGACACGTTATCAGCTAGAGAGGTATGGCTTTCTAATGACTGATGATGAAGACCTTATGGTCTTTGACCAAGAGGATCCCAAGACCTATTAGGAGACCATTGAAAGCCCACACTCAGATCAATGGCACAAAGTAATAGAGGTTGAGATGCAATCTATGCACGATAACCAAACATGGAACTTAGTGGATCCACCTCCGGGTGCTAGGGTGTTAGGTTGCAATTGGTGTTTCAATTTAAAAGCTGACAACACCTTCAAGGGGGGATTGGTGGTAAAAGGATTCAGGCAAGTTCAAGGAATTGACTATGATGAAACCTTTTCACTAGTTGCCATGCTCAAATCCATTAGGATACTACTAGCCATATCTGCATGGTACGATTATGAGATATGGTAGATGGATGTTAAGACCACTTTCCTTAATGGAAAGCTACTCGAGGATGTGCACATGGTGTAACTTAAGGGTTTTATCGATCCAAAGTATCCTAACCAAGTATGCATGCTTCAAAGATCCATTTAAGGATTAGAGCAGGCATCCAGGTCTTGGAACCAGAGATTCAATGAGGCCATTATAGAATATGGCTTCACACATAATTCTGATGAGCCTTGTGTGTATAAGATGGTTAGTGGGAGCATTTCCACCTTCCAGGTGCTATATGTTGATGACATCCTTATCATTGAAGGTGACATACCAACACTGCAAAGGGTTAACCAGTGGTTGAGTAAATGCTTCGTAATGAAGGAGTTAGGTGAATCTGAGACAATCTTAGGGATCAGGATCTACAGAGATAGATCCAAACAGCTTCTAGGCCTAAGTCAGGCCACGAACATAGACAAGGTCATAAAAAGATTCAGCATGGATAAGGCAAAGAAAGGATTTTTGCCTATGGACCATGGGTTAAAGCTGAGTAAGAAAGATGGTCCTAAAACAAAGAAGGACCGGGAGAACATGGAAAAGATCCCTTATGCATCTGCTATAGGATCTATCTTGTACTACATGTTATGTACGAGGCCTGATGTCGCATTTGCATTAAGTATGACTAGTAGGTACCATTCGGATCCTGGTGAGGAACAATGAAAGGCAATCAAGGTAATCGTAAAATACCTTAACTAGACTAAGGATGCTTTCTTAGTGTATAAAGGTCAAGATGAGCTGGTAGTGTCAGGTTACACTGATGCAAGCTTTAAGACCGATGAGGACAAAACTAGTCATAGTCTGGTTATGTCTTTCTCTTGAATGGCGATGCCATTAGTTGGAGGTCCTCAAAGTAGGCCACCATTGCCGACTCTATAATGGAAGCTGAGTACATAGCTGCATACAAAGCCGCAAAGGAAGCCATTTGGATTAAGAAGTTTATAACTGAGTTAGGAGCAGTACCTACTATCCTAGACCCAGTTGATGTTTTCTACGACAACAATGGGGCCATCACATAAGCCAAGGAGCCCCGGTCACATAAGAGATCCAAACGTGTGCTTAGAAAGTTTCACCTCATTCGGGAGATCATGAACAGAGGTGACATATCATTGCAGAGGATTAACACCAAGAATAATGTTGTTGATCCATTGACCAAGCTGCTGCCTTAGACACAACACAATGGTCATACCAGATCTATAGGAATTATGGTAATGCCCACTTGGAACTAGTGTAAGTGGGAGATTGTTGGTGTGCCTTAGTTCTAGGGCATTGTATTCTTAGATTTTGTATTGTACATTAAGACTCTATGTATGTATACATCATTTGTGTTACATTAATAAAGGTAATAATCTATTTCATTTAACATGAATAGAGTATCCATTGATTGATAATCATAAAACATATCGCAAGTCTATTCTAGTCGTGGGAACGAATAGAATCACAAACTTGTATATTCGATTATCGTATTGCTGATGTGCCCTAGTCCAAATGGCATTGGTTTTTGTTTTGTATTATACTTTATATTTGGATATTTTGTATTATACATTTTATGTTGAAATAAAGGCATGAATCTACTTATTCATATCTTATACCATTTATAAATAGAGTATCCAATGATTATAACCATACTAAAGTAAACCAATGTAGGCCATTGGACTATGAGACCTTTTAGTAGAGTTAAAAATATAATCATAAAGATATCCATAGTCTGTTCTAATCATGGGAATGAATAGAATCAAAGACTAGCATATCCTTGACTGGATGGTGGCGTCTCACCAGCTATTGGACATGAAAATGTCAGTCAAAGATATGGGTACATGTTGGGTTGCATGGTACTGGATCGATCCGCTAGAGAACACGACATGGTTCGATCGTCATAGGTGTTTCTTAAGTAGGTCTTGCTATTATCCTTAGACCCGATGTTCACTATAACATAACATGGGATCTCATACACTTTGATGTACGCTTAACGGGCCCGTAATAGGGTGCCAAGTATGGGTATGTTGGGTGGGCCAGTGAACATGTTGATGTTGATAATGAAGTTAACGGAATTGCCACTCAGGGTCCCCTGAGATGACATCACTGGCCACTTGATGAGTGGGACTGACAAGTGTATAGCCATACTCGAATAAGTTGGGATACTTATTCGTTAGGTTCAGTCCACTCGGTATCAATCGAGAAACAAGCATATAAGGGGATGATAGGGCCATGCCTCTTGCTTATATATTGATGTCAGTTGGCAAAGGATATACGAGATCACCACTGGGGTTATGTTTCACATTAGACTACTAGTCTCCATCTTAATTGGGGGCTGTAACGGTTTGCTAGAACCCATTTACAGTCTGTGGGCTTTGGGCCTATTGCTTGTTTACTAAATCTTTAAATTAGCTTTTGATAATAATTTTTCTAATAATAATTCCACTTAGAGATTAGTGCTCGTAAGTATATGAATTGCAACGTAGTAATAAAAGATATCGATCCCACGAGGTATAAGTATGTACACTTTAGTTTGTTTTTCTCTGCGTTTATAGAGTATCAAATTATAAAGTGATATGGACAATTGGGTAAATGACAAGTTAAGTCAATTAAAGCACTAGCATTGAGTTGAGTTTTTGTTTAATATCTTAGTTACATAAAATATACAAGCATTTTATCTTTGATATTCATTGCACATGCATTAATTATCTATTCAATCCCTATGATAAGAGTAAGTCAGATTAGTTCTAGTTCAACGGGCATGTCTAGAAATAGATTTTATTCAATAACTCATTGACAAATTATCAATACCTTTGCCAAAATAACTAAAGGTCTTGATACACAATGGCTAAGCTGTATTAAGATGATCTTCAATTAATTTAACAAAGTGAAGCAAAACAATCATACATCGTAATTTATTCTATCTTAGCAACTAACTGATAAGGTCGGTTTTTGACCTTATCTTTTAGGCAATTTCGTGGTTTGAACGGTAATTTTGAGCGTCTTTTGCGTGAATGTTTGTGTGGTTTTTGAATATTTTGTGCTTTTTATGTTTTGGATAGTTTTTATAACTTTTAGCATTTTTCATGTTTTCTAGGGTTGTTTTTGTAATTTTTGTTTATTCGTTGTTTTTATGGTCCGTGGCGTCGGTGCCGTTATGTTCTTTGTGCTTGTTTTGGACAGGTATTATGACCCGGACCGGAAGTTGGTGCATCAGCGGCGAAGAAGAGTTCATAGTGCTGAAAATCAAGGTGGCACGGCGTGCCACAATTAGGGCACGGCGTGCCAATCCGGCGTGCCATTCAGGAGCAGTCCAGTGGAGTGGCACGAAAACGTGCCACTCAGGTCAGCGTGGCGTGCCAACCCTAAAATCACACGGCACGGCGTGCCAACTCCAGCAGCACGGCGTGCCGCCTTCAGTTCTGCACAGCACGACGTGCCAACTCCACCAGCACGGCGTGCCGAGCCCCGAAACCTGCTGTTGCCCTACTTTCATCTCTTCTTTTTGCTGGTTTGAACCTAGCCATATAAATAGGTTATTTTCTGCATTTCAAAGGATCTTTTTCCAGTCTTTTTGAGTGATAGCAAAAACTTGTAGTGAGGTTTTGAGCTTGAACTATTTGTTTGCTTCGAGTTTTGCACTATTGATTGGTTGTAGCTTTACTTAGAATTTTCCCCTTTTGCGACGTTCCTAGTTCCGACTCGAGTTCGTCTATAGAGGTACACCCCAAGCATCTTCACACCGTCGGAATCCGGTTAATCGGACCAAAAGGGCATAAGTTTTTCTTCTTCTCTTTTGTAATTTGATTAAGCTAGTTTTGATTCCACAATTTGATTGTGCTTGGTTGTAAACATTGAACTCAGTTCATCTTTCTCGATTAATACAATTGTTTGCAAGTTAATTTCAATTTTTATTCCTTTTCTTTATGCAATTCCTTTAATGAATGTCTAGTCTCATAAGATCTTAATTTAGTAAAGTTCATATTTGTGGCATTACCTAGATTGACACCTAGGAAACCATTAGTATTGACGACACTGTGGAACTTACATGCCCCTATTTTCTGAGCTTTAGAATTAGACCGCCTCTAAACAAGGGAAACCGGCTAAGGACCTAAAAGATCTAGATACGCTAGGTTGTATTATCGAAAGTGCATAATCAAGGATTAATTGTTGAGTTAAATTCATCTTTTGTAATTAATTGATAAAACCATCCCCATTAGTATTCATAGGTCGGTAAACCGCCAATTGATAACACAAAACTCAAGTGCAAAGTAAGCTGGGATAGATCAATTAGGAGTAGGATAGTTTAGCCGTTAATATAATCAACCCAAACTACATTCCGCCTAGGACACGCAAGGAACCCGAGTAGTTTAGTGTTTGCAGATTATTCTTTTCTCTGTGGGATCGATACTTGGACCAACCAGAATTATTACTTGTCAACGATAGGTACACTGCCTTAGTTGTGCGTTTCTAGGTTTAGTTTTACTACTACGCCTAGGACCCATCAAGTTTTTGGCGCCGTTGCCGGGGAAATTTATATTTCTGCATCATTTAGCAAAAGGTCTATTTGCTGATCTAGGCAACATTTCTGTGCATATAGTTAAATAATTTTTCTTTTCTGTGAATAGTTATTACAATTTAGTTTCTTTAATTTCTGTGTGTGTTTTCTAGCTTATGCGAACTCGCTCTCAGCATCCTGAGCTTTTACCTTATAACCCTGAAATTGAACGTTTGTGTAGCAGGAACCGTAGAGTACGCCAAGAGCAGATTGTTCAAATGGAGCAGCAGCAGCGTGATGACGAGGAGAGACAACTCCGGGAAAGAGTTGAACAAGAGCAACTCCGGCGAGAGCGGGAGGAGTTTGACAGAAGAAGGGGTGGTGACAGAGATAACATGGTCATGACAGACCTAATGGCTCCACATCGGCCCCGGAACAGATCCGGAGTGGTTATCCCAGCCATCACTGCCAATCAATTCGAGCTGAAATCCAGTATGATCCATTTGATTCAAGGGAACGGACTATTCAGTGGCGGACTAAGTGACAACCCCAATGATCACTTAGACCGGTTCCTCATGGTGGCCGATATAGTCCGAATCGGTGGGGTGCCCCAAGATACTGTGCGGTTGAAGCTGTTCCCCTTTTCACTATGCGGGGGAGCAATGGAATGGTACAAATCCTTGAGGCCCGGATCAGTGACATCATGGGACCAATTGGAGGGGCAATTCTTGGCATACTACTTCCCACCATCAAAGACGGTTCAGCTAAGGAACGAGATCATGGGATTCCGGCAATTTGGGACGGAGACTCTTAATGAAGCATGGCAGAGATTCCAACGGTTATTGCGGAACTGCCCCCACCATGACATGCCGCGTTTCACTCAGGTAAGCACGTTTTATCATGGTTTAACACCAGCTAACTGTGCCATTATTGATTCTTCTGCAGGTGGGGACATTTTTAAGAAGACTGCTACACAAGCCGAGGAATTGATTGCGGAGCTGGCTAGAAAGAGTACCCTGTGGCAGTCGGACGCGCCAACAAGGAATGAGGTTCGAGCTGCAGATTTGGGACGCCAAGATGCAGCTATGGACCATGTAAACAAGAAGTTGGACCTGTTGATGTCTCGCCTGAACTTAAATGGACCACAATACCAACTGGTGTTGTGTGTATCATGCGGAGCGGAGCATCCCGGGCAAGATTGTGAACTGGGCAACCCATTCGCCCAATCGTCCGAAAACATAAGTTTTGTGGGAGGAAACCAAAGGTACAATAACTCTAACTCTTATTCACAAAACTTCAATAATAACAATTACGGAAGAAGGTATCAACACCCGAATATGTCCTATAGTAACAACCAAAATGTGTTGAGACCTCCTTCCGGATTCCATTATGAGAACCGTGAGCAGGGGTTAGGTAAGGCCCCATTTATTCCTAATGATCAATCTCCACAGCAGCCTCAACAGTCTAAGCAAGATGAGACGGTTTTGTCGTTACTGAAAGACATCTCGTCTCGGCTTGCTGATAATGAAGCGTACTGTAGGGATCTTGGTAAGCAGGTGGCTCAATTGAGTAGGGAGAGGCAGGAAAGACCTCAAGGAGCACTCCCGAGTAGAACTGAACAAAACCCTAAGGGTAATCAAAGGGAGACAGCTCAGGTTATAACCCTACGAAGCAGTAGGCAAGTGGAGGACCGGGTGCACAACGCTGATATCCCATCTCAACCTACCGAGGTAAGTGAAGAGTCGGGAGAGGTAAGCAACCCCGATTCGATTTCTGAACCCGAACCTAGCATAAACGAAAAAGGGAAAATTCCTGAACCAGTGAGAGCCTATGTGCCTAAACTCCCTTATCCTCAAAGGGAGAAGAAAGATAAACTGGAGCAGAAATATTCCAAATTCCTTGAGATTTTTAAGAAGTTAGAATTTAACATGCCGTTAATTGAGGCTCTCCGAGAGATGCCCTCCTATGCTAAATTTTTTAAAGAACTTCTTGCAGGGAAAAGAAAGCTAGGCGAGGATGAAGTGGTGGCTTTGACAGAGGAATGTTCAGCAATTATAACTAACAAACTCCCACCTAAGCTCAAAGATAGGGGCAGTTTCACTATTCCATGTCGGATAGGAAACTTGGAGATTGCCAATGCCCTGTGTGACTTAGGTGCGAGTATAAATTTGATGCCTTTGTCCTTTTTCAGGAGACTCGGATTGGGGAACCCAAAGCCAACCAACATGACCCTCCAATTGGCGGATAGATCCCTCACGAGACCAAAGGGGGTGGTCGAAGATGTGTTAGTAAAGGTGGACAAGTTTATCTTCCCTGCGGATTTTGTGGTAATGGATATGGAGGAAGATAGCTCGGTGCCCCTTCTACTTGGGAGACCTTTTCTCGCGACCGGTAGGACTTTGATAGATGTCCAGGAAGGTAAGATCATTCTTAGGTTGCATAACGAGGAGGTAAGTTTCAATGTCTATAATTCAATGAAATATCCGTTAGACGTTGAAAATTGTAACTTTGTAGACTCCTTTTGTCCTATTGATGCTTGTGTGGTTGAGAGTTTGTGCAGTGAACTAGATTGCATCATAGGAGAAGGTCTAGGTGAAAGTGAGGCAAATGCAGTGATTAGTGAGGAATGCTCATGGGTGAAGGGACGGTTTGATAAGCTGGAGCGTGAAGTCAAACCAGCACCTAAATCCTCATTGGAGGAACCTCCATCATTGGAGCTCAAAACCCTTACCCCTAACCTTAAATATGTTTTTCTGCAACCTCCAAAGGACTTACCCGTAGTAATCTCTTCTTTGTTAACAGGAGAGGAGGAAGACAAGCTGCTAGAGGTGCTAAGGAAGCACAAAGGAGCATTCGGGTGGACAATCCACGACATCAAGGGAATAAGTCCGATGTTTTGCACACATAGAATTTTTCTAGAAGATGAGGTAAAGCCGTGTGCACAGCCTCAGCGTCGGTTGAACCCCAACATGAAGGAAGTGGTAAGAACCGAGGTGATAAAACTCCTCGACGCAGGTATCATCTTCCCTATTTCTGATAGTCAATGGGTGAGTCCGGTCCAATGTGTGCCTAAGAAAGGAGGCACGACGGTAGTGAAAAATGATAAAGGGGAACTAATCCCTACTAGAGCTGTCACGGGTTGGCGTATGTGTATTGATTATAGGAAGTTGAATGACGCCACCCGGAAAGATCATTTTCCATTACCGTTCATTGATCAAATGTTAGAAAGGATGGCCGGGCACGAATATTTTTGTACTTTGGATGGGCTATCCGGTTATATGCAAATTCCAGTGGACCCTCTCGATCAAGAGAAAACCACATTTACGTGTCCATACGGGACATTTGCATATAGGCGGATGCCTTTTGGATTATGTAATGCCCCGGCTACTTTTCAAAGATGCATGCTAGCCATTTTTGCTAATATGATTGAGGATTTTATGGAAGTCTTTATGGATGATTTTTCTGTTGTTGGTCATACGTTTGAGTCATGTTTGGGGAATTTGGACCGGGTGCTTCAGAGATGTGAAGACACCAATTAGGCACTTAGTTGGGAGAAGTGTCAATTTATGGTCCGGGATTGTATTGTCTTAGGGCATAAAGTGTCGGGAAAGGGAATCGAGGTCGACCCGGCCAAGATTGAGGTGATTGAGAAACTGCCTCCCCCAAATTCAGTTAAGTTAGTTAGGAGTTTCTTGGGACATGCGGGCTTTTATAGGCGCTTTGTGAAAAATTTTTCTAAAATTGCTAAGCCGTTGACTGAGTTACTCTTAAAGGATGCCCCATTTAATTTCAATGATGAATGTATGTATGCTTTTAATTTGCTTAAACGGAAATTGATTGAGGCACCGGTTATGGTGAGCCCGAATTGGGAAATTCCTTTTGAACTTATGTGTGATGCAAGTGATAATGCTGTTGGGGCATGTTTAGGTCAGAGGGTGAACAAAATTTTTCACCCAATTTATTATGCTAGTAAAACATTAAATGGTGCTCAAATGAATTATACTGTGACTGAGAAAGAATTACTGGCTGTTGTGTTTGCTTTTGATAAGTTCAGGTCTTACTTGGTCTTATCAAAAGTTATTGTGTATACTGACCATGCTGCCCTTAAGTATTTGTTGGCTAAACAGGATGCAAAGCCCAGATTGATTCGGTGGATTCTACTCCTCCAGGAGTTTGATGTGGAGATTAAGGATAAGAAAGGAGTAGAGAACGTAGTGGCCGACCATCTGTCAAGACTACCAAGTGAAGGATCCGTATCCTCTCCGGAAGCGAACATTCGTGACACATTCCCCGATGAACAGTTGTGTGGGGTAACTTCTATACCATGGTTTGCGGACATCGCAAACTTCAAAGTCGGTAACATTCTTCCACCTAACCTTTCATATGCACAGAGGCGTAAATTCTTTCATGACGCTAAGGATTATTTTTGGGATGACCCTTATCTTTTTAGATTATGTGCTGATAGTGTGATTAGGCGGTGTGTTACGTATGAGGAGGTTCCCTCCATTATTGAAATGTGTCATGATAGAGAAGCGGGTGGCCATTTTGGACCCGATCGAACTGTAGGAAAGATCTTATCTAGTGGGTTTTATTGGCCAACCATGAAACAGGATGTCATTAGTTATATTCGAGCCTGTGATGCGTGTCAAAGGACGGGAAATATTTCCCAAAAGAATGAAATGCTCCAACAGGGTATTTTGGTGTGTGAACTTTTTGATGTTTGGGGCATAGATTTCATGGGACCCTTCCCAATATCTCACAACAACCAATACATTCTTGTGGCGGTTGAGTATGTGTCTAAATGGGTAGAAGCTGTCGCTTTACCAACCAACGATGCGAGGGTAGTTGTCAGGTTTCTAAAGAAAAACATTCTTACTAGGTTCGGAACCCCAAGAGCTATCATCAGTGACGGGGGTTCCTATTTTTGTAATAGGCAATTTGACAATCTTTTGCACAAATATGGGGTTAAGCATAAGGTAGCAACTCCTTACCATCCTCAGACGAGTGGGCAAGTTAAGGTTTCGAATAGGGAACTAAAGCGCATCTTAGAAAAAACAGTAAGTGCATCTAGGAAAGACTGGAGTTTAAGGTTAGACGATGCACTATGGGCATATAGAACTGCTTTTAAGACACCTATAGGGATGTCCCCCTACCGTTTGGTCTTCGGTAAATCTTGTCATCTACCTGTGGAATTAGAGCATAAGGCATATTGGGCTTTAAAATTTCTTAACTTTAATATGCAAGCTGCAGGTGAGATTCGATTAAGGCAACTCATGGAGCTGGATGAACTTCGGTTGAGCTCGTATGAGAATGCCAAGATTTACAAGGAGAGGACCAAGAGATGGCATGACCAGCATGTAATAAAGAAAGGTTTCAACCAAGGAGAGTTGGTGCTCTTGTATAACTCCCGGTTGAAACTCTTTCCGGGCAAAATGCGGAGTCGATGGACGGGACCATTTACCGTGCATAAGGTTTACCCCTCCGGGATGGTGGAAATTGAAACCCCGGAGGGAATTCAACAAGTGAATGGGCACCGGTTGAAGTCCTATGTCAGCGGAGGAATAAAGGAGGAGAAGCAAGTCTTGCTCCTTCGTGATATGTAATGCTAAACCGCGGGCGTATAAGTCGAGCTATTCCGACTATAAACATAGCACTGAGGTACGTATACCTCCCGTGTACATTAGTTTTTACGTTAATATGTTTTTGTGTGTTTTTGTGTGTAGGATTAGGTACTTAAGCAAGTTAATCGGAAATCGTGTTCAAAATGTGAAGAAAAGCAATAGTTGGCAGAATTCAGGGTGGCACGCCGTGCCACTACTCAGCACACCGTGCCAAGGTGTAGTTGGGTGTGGCACGTGGCGTGCCAAGGTGGCACGAAATCGTGCCAGGCTGCTGTTCCGGAAGAAAAGTGTACACAAGACTTCAGCACGCCATGCCATATTCAGCACGCCGTGCCAAAGTAATCTTATGCAGGGTGGCACGGCATGTCACTTCAGCACGCCCGCGTGCCGCTGTTCTGTCCTACGCGAGATTTGTGAGAAAAAAGCCAGCACGCCGTGTCAAAACTCTGCACGCCGTGCCTATCAATGTTCTGAAGAACAGCACGCTGTGCCAAGTGGGCACGCCCACGTGCCGGCTTTCTGTTCCAAAAAGGGAGTTGCGAGAAAAAGGATCAGCACGCCGTGTCAAGACCTTAGCACGCCGTGCCATATGTTTAAATTCCAAGGCAGCACGCCGTGCCAAGGTAGCACGCCGGCGTGCCACCTATCTGTTTCCAGGTACGTACATTTAACCTGCTTAGCACGGCGTGCCAAACATTTGGCACGGCGTGCCGAGCGTTCAAATTTTGAATCCCAAGGGAATTCCACCGCCTATTTAATGTTCTTCCCCCTTCCACCTTCTCATAACCGCCCACTTCTCCTTCTTCTCCTTCCTCTCTCTCACTTTCTCTCACCTTCTCACTTTCTCTCTCCCCTTTTCACTCTCTCTCTCTAAAAACCCATTCTCTCCTTCTCCTTCTCCATTCTTCATCTTCTTCCTCCCTTTCTCCCCTTCTCCTTATCTTTTCTTACTTTCTTCTTCTTCTTCATCTTCTTTTTCTTTTTCTTCTTCTTCTCCATCTCATCCTTTTTCCCCCATTCTTTTGCCCTAGGTTTTTATTTTTGTTTCAATTTCCTTGAATCAGGTATGAATTCTTGCTTTATTCTCTCTTTTATTCATTATTTTTATTATTGTTGTTCTTTTTCTCATTTTGGCTTGATGGATTGACTGCTTAATAGGGTTTTATTTTATTTTATTTTCTTCTTCTTTGGGGTTTTGTATCTTTGACAGTAGTTGTTCTTTGGTTTTGTGTTCTTGTGTTTTTTGATTCTTGTTTTATTTTTATGTTTGTGCAATTGCAGGATGAAGAGAAAAACCGTCGCCGATCGGAGACACGGTTCGTCTCGCCAACCCCTGGAACCGTCACCAGAGCCGGTGCCACGTGACGCGCCGCCCACCGACCCATTGATGGCTCCACTGACAAATCTCTCCCGGAAATACAAATGTCACTTTCCCTTACTTTCGGACGATGAAGGTAAGAGGTACAAAACTCTATTTCCTTTAGAAAGCACTCCATTTCGTACTTTCGATTGGCAATTCCTGTTTGTGCAAGATAGGTCGGAGGGCGTGAAAGCTAAGTTGACTAGTCTAGGGTGGTACGAATTTGTGAAATCTAACCCCCCGGTCTTTAGGGAACTAAACCTAGAATTTTACTCTACTTTGAGTCTTAAAACCAACCCGGACACGGGCCTTAGAAGCATGACCTTCCGCCTCTTTGGCGTCGAGTGAACTTTGGATATTGATGGCCTTAGGGCTTGTATAGGGATTGACGGGAATGGTTACAAGTGGCCCGAAAATCTGGATGCCAAGAAATTTTGGCGATTGATAGGGCAAGGGGTTTACCAACCCCGGTTTGCCAAGACCTCCCAAATCCAAGACCCTGTGTTGCAATTAGTTCATAAATTTTTATGCTTTAATTTTTCGGGAAAGACTAAGAGCAACCGGGTTAATGCATTTGAATTGTTGATTTTGTGGCATGTGCATAGTGAAATAAAGGTGCATTTGGGCTTCTTTGTCATGGAAGCCTTATACAATCATCACAACAGAGCCAAGTCCGAACTAGGACTAGGGCATATTGTGACTTGCATTGCATGTTTTTTTCACAGTAATACTTGTTATAGGAACCTCGAAAGCATTCTTCCCAAGAAGCTTTCGACGGGAATCTTGTCTTGTTCCTATGTTGGTGCAGCTGCAGGTCCTTCAAGTGTAGGAGGTTCAAGTCGGGGAAAGGCCCCCATTGAAGTAGATGAGGAGGAGGAGAGTGAAGCAGGAGAAGACGGCGAAGAGGACGCGGAGAACGTGTCGGTGGGGGTAGATTTTATGGGGAGGATTGAAGGACGGTTGGATGGCATTATTGAGCAATTGGAAGGCTTAACCGTCCATCAGGTTCTGCTGGAGCAGCGGCTGACCGCGCGCCTTGATCGGTAAGCGGCTCAGCTCGCCAACGTCGAGGCGTTCGCCTCCCGCTACTGTGCCGCCCAAGGGTGGCCGTACCCACCGCCCCCACCGCCAGCTCCCGATATGTGAGGTAACCCTTCTCCTTCCCCATTTAGTTTGTTTCTTCTTCCATTGCACTTTTGGAAGTAAGTGCAATCTAAGTGTGGGGTGGGTAAAGGGACTTCTCCTTTTTCTTTTTCTTTTTCTTATATTGCACTTTTTGATTGTTGTTTAGCCTGTTTGTTGGTGTTTTTGCATGATTGAATGTTTTGTGTTGGTTTTTGGTTAGATTTAGGATTTACTTTTCAATGCATGTGAAGTTGGTTTTGGTTGTTTTGGTTTGTTAGTATTTTTAGGTTGCTTTTGTTTCAAGTGCCGTTTGAATAGCATTGCTTAATCCACCCTCGAACCTAAGTCTCTGTGCTTGGATTGATAGCGATTGGCTAGGGATATTAGGAGTTGTTTGCAAGTCATTAGCTTGTTTGTGCGTGGTTTGTGATTCTTGATGGTAACCATTGGTTAGATTTGTCATTTAGGTTGCATTAGGGAATTAGTCCTCTACCCCGACTTGCATGATTGAGCTAGGATTACGCCTTGGAACATTGGTTGAGTCACACGACCTAGCATACAAACCCTAATACACTTGTGCGAATTTGAGCCTTTAGAACCATTTCACATCGGTTCTATTTCTTTGTGAGGGTAAAAACAATCGTGGCACACTAGATCGTAGAACCCGGTGTTGTTTTGCACTTGGCATCGAGAGCTTAATATGTGGAGACCCTTAGGATTAACCCATTGACTTAAATAACCCTAACCCTAACTACTAATTCATCCCTTAGATCACCTATAGCCACTAAATTAACCTTTTTGACTTAAAAAACCTTCACCAAGCCAACTCTATAATCCTAACCTTTTCCCATTTCACTTCGATTTTCCTTTCTCACCCTCCTCTCCTAAATCAAGTAATTGGCTAAGTTGTTCATTCATTTTGGGGTCAATCACCATTTGCATTTCAACTCTTTCATACCTAGTCCTATGGAAAAATTGTGTTAAAAAATATATATATAAAAAATATATATATATATATATAATCAAAAAAAAAAATCCAAATAGAGTCAATGTGGTTGTTCGGTTTCTTTTTGTAAAACTCGGAGTCTGTAAACGCCTGTCTTGGTTATCCGGTTTGCATCTTTCAGCCGGTATTCGTGTTCCATGTTTTGTAATTTTTTTTGTTATTTTATTGGTTGAATAAAGGATTAGGGCGATCATCTAATTGCCTTGATCCATGCCTTGTAATTTTTGTTTTCGTTTTCTCATTAAGTTGTGTTTCGGCCTTTGGGTGTGGATAAGGCCTTCTTTTTGTCAAGTTAATTTCAAAAAAAAAAAAAAAAAAAAAAGCAAACACTCTTAGGACTAGTTCTGAGTTGAAAATTGCATGACCCGTTTTTAGTGCTTAGTCAATTTGTATGTTACTTGATTCGTAGGAGTTGTACACCTAAAATTTCCCTTATCAAACCTACCCTAAGCCGTAACATTACAAGCCCCAGGTTCTCTGATTTTGCTCCTTGACCAATGACTTCACCGGGATTGCCATTAGTTCGCTATGTGATGTGTGCCATTGTTTGTTTTTGTGTGCTCATCCGCCTTGCCTTGAACTTGAGTGTTGGAGTGACATCTTGTGAGGTGCTTTGTGGTCGTATAAACTCTATTTGTTCTTCGCCTTTGACTAGCTGAATTGTGTTGGGTTTGGGTATTGAGTGGTTTTGAACCTTTTGCACCTAATGTCATTTCAAAGGTGATGCTTTACTTTCTTGAGTTTATGAATCTCGTACGGTTAAACCCTTAGTTGGATTTGTAAGTGAAAGCGAGCAAGTTTACTCCTTTATCTTTAGTTGATTCGCTTGAGGACAAGCAAGACTTTAAGTGTGGGGTGGTTGATAAGGTCGGTTTTTGACCTTATCTTTTAGGCAATTTCGTGGTTTGAACGGCAATTTTGAGCGTCTTTTGCGTGAATGTTTGTGTGGTTTTTGAATATTTTGTGCTTTTTATGTTTTGGATAGTTTTTATAACTTTTAGCATTTTTCATGTTTTCTAGGGTTGTTTTTGTAATTTTTGTTTATTCGTTGTTTTTATGGTCCGTGGCGTCGGTGCCGTTATGTTCTTTGTGCTTGTTTTGGACAGGTATTATGACCCGGACCGGAAGTTGGTGCATCAGCGGCGAAGAAGAGTTCATAGTGCTGAAAATCAAGGTGGCACGGCGTGCCACAATTAGGGCACGGCGTGCCAATCCGGCGTGCCATTCAGGAGCAGTCCAGTGGAGTGGCACGAAAACGTGCCACTCAGGTCAGCGTGGCGTGCCAACCCTAAAATCACACGGCACGGCATGCCAACTCCAGCAGCACGGCGTGCCGCCTTCAGTTCTGCACAGCACGACGTGCCAACTCCACCAGCACGGCGTGCCGAGCCCCGAAACCTGCTGTTGCCCTACTTTCATCTCTTCTTTTTGCTGGTTTGAACCTAGCCGTATAAATAGGTTATTTTCTGCGTTTCAAAGGATCTTTTTCCAGTCTTTTTGAGTGATAGCAAAAACTTGTAGTGAGGTTTTGAGCTTGAACTATTTGTTTGCTTCGAGTTTTGCACTATTGATTGGTTGTAGCTTTACTTAGAATTTTCCCCTTTTGTGACGTTCCTAGTTCCGACTCGAGTTCGTCTATAGAGGTACACCCCAAGCATCTTCACACCGTCGGAATCCGGTTAATCGGACCAAAAGGGCATAAGTTTTTCTTCTTCTCTTTTGTAATTTGATTAAGCTAGTTTTGATTCCACAATTTGATTGTGCTTGGTTGTAAACATTGAACTCAGTTCATCTTTCTCGATTAATACAATTGTTTACAAGTTAATTTCAATTTTTATTCCTTTTCTTTATGCAATTCCTTTAATGAATGTCTAGTCTCATAAGATCTTAATTTAGTAAAGTTCATATTTGTGGCATTACCTAGATTGACACCTAGGAAACCATTAGTATTGACGACACTGTGGAACTTACATGCCCCTATTTTCTGAGCTTTAGAATTAGACCGCCTCTAAATAAGGGAAACCGGCTAAGGACCTAAAGATCTAGATACGCTAGGTTGTATTATCGAAAGTGCATAATCAAGGATTAATTGTTGAGTTAAATTCATCTTTTGTAATTAATTGATAAAACCATCCCCATTAGTATTCATAGGTCGGTAAACCGCCAATTGATAACACAAAACTCAAGTGCAAAGTAAGCTGGGATAGATCAATTAGGAGTAGGATAGTTTAGCCGTTAATATAATCAACCCAAACTACATTCCGCCTAGGACACGCAAGGAACCCGAGTAGTTTAGTGTTTGCAGATTATTCTTTTCTCTGTGGGATCGATACCTAGACCAACCAGAATTATTACTTGTCAACGATAGGTACACTGCCTTAGTTGTGCGTTTCTAGGTTTAGTTTTACTACTACGCCTAGGACCCATCACTAACCAAGACAAAGTAAAATGCGAACTTCTTTATATCCTATTCTGAATCACAATACATACTTGGCGTTAGTCATGCAATGTAAAACAAGAAATCAAAACATACTTGGCATTAGTCATGCAATGAAGAGTAAGATATAAGAAAACTTATCGATATTGATCTCGTAAATATTCAATACAAATACAAGTGTGACGCTCTCATAAAGGAAAAGCATAAGAATAGACTTAAGAAAGCGATAGTATTCCCGTCTGTCACACCGGAAACACTCCCTCATGCCTATAGGTATTGCAACCTTGGGAGTATCTTTTCTCTATATAGCAATAATACTTTATTCAAGGACCTTAGTGTTAGGCTCCCCTTTATGTATACTAAATACTACAACAACACTCGAACTCTCTAGACACTTTATTTCTCTAACATTCGTCAATTTTTCCTCTCCTTGGCGTCCCATTGAGGGCACACCTTGCAATCTGGAATTCCTTCTCTATTTATAAGCATTAAAGCATTGTGTCTCTTCGTGAAAGGTTGTGTTGGTTCAATGAATGGTTGTGTCTATTTGTAAAGTTGTGTTGGTTCATTGAATAGTTCTGTCTCTTTGTAAAGTTGTGTCCTTTCATGAAGAGTTGTGTCTTTACATGAAGGGTTATGTCTTTTCATGAAGGTTTGGGTCTTTTCATGAAGGGTTATGTCTCTTCATAGTGGTGGTTGAAGTTCCAAATGGATAGGATCAAATAACTGCTGCTGAGTGCATGTCACGATCGTGGTAGGGTGTCGCGGTCATGATTCGCACGGGTTTCTTTGCAAAACGCTGAAGTCAAAGTCTGTCCAAGTGCTAGGTCACGACTGTGATAGGTGTCGCGCTTGTGACCTGTCTCTTTTCTTTAATTTCTCTTTGTTTTTGCTTCCTTTTATAGCTAAATTCCACATATTTGCATACTTAGTCTTTAAAACTGTAAATCATAAAAAACAAGCAATACCAACGTGAAATCTAATATATAATAAGTAAAAACATCACAAATTCCTTATAGATTATATCATATATAAGTGCATCTTTAGCACTAATCAAGGCCCACTGCCAACATAAAAACGGACTCATAGGATCGTACACATAGAAGGACTGAACGTTTACAAATTGGAATTGGAATGGAAACCAAATTAATTGAATTATTGACATTAGGTTATGTCATAATTAATTCAATATATATTAAGAGAGAAATTAATTTTATTTGGTTAATTAATTACATGCACTAAATAATTAATTAAATAAAATAAAATTTCCTTGGTGGAAATATAAATACAAAATGTGTATTTAGTTAGGTTGGTTTAAATTTAACTTTGGGATATATTAATTTGATAAAATTATATTTAATTGTGTCAATTGAAATTTTATAATAAGGTTTTATTTAATTCTAATTGTACAAGTTAAATTAATTTAATCAAACTAAATAACCTATAGTTTAATTAAAATCCTAGTAGGCTAAGGAGTATACTAAGGAGTATATAAAAGGAAGCCTTAACCTAATTTCTCCCTAACCCTAACCCTAGCATAAGGAATTTGGCCAACCTAATGAAAATTACAGTAGCCCCTTTCCTAGCTTTCTCTTGGTTTTCGTTCAATCCGTTCGCTAGCACGAGTCCGGTTCGAGAGTTGTTCATAATCGGATTGTGGAGGAAACACATTTGGGTTTCTACATCAGTCTCTAGAGGAGATAGTTAAGGTGAGAAAATTTATTTTTCTCTGTTCTTGATTTCATTCTGTTAATCTACATGTATCTTGGGCTTTGGAATCGAGAAAAATTTTAATCGGTATTCTGCCTCGCGTTTAATTTTTCCCGTTACGATTCCTTACAGTGGTATCAGAGCATAGGTTCATGTTCCAATTAATAGAGTGATTGGTATTAGGGTTCTTGGTGTTTGATTTAATTTTGTTGAAATTGGTTTTCAATTTGATTTTATTTGGAACCCTAATTTGGTGTTTTGGGGTTTTTAATTATTTTTCCCCAATCCTTTTTTTCATATAGTTAAGGTTTGATTAATAAAAAAAAAGTTTTTTAATTGGACAGATTGGAATCGCAATTGTGATTCCATCTGTTTCCTTTTGTGCTGCTTGTCACAGCCCCGCAGACTGCCGTGCGGTAGCGTTGCTGAGGTGCGGGTCCGATTTGGATTTTTTTGGTATTTTGTTTTTTCGGACCCTATGTGAATATTTTAAATTGGTTTTAGAATTCGCATGATTTTATCTTCGCGATTGGATTTGTATGGTTTCTTGTGTGATTTAATTCATGCATATAATTTAATTTTTTTTTGTTAAAATTAAATTGGTTAATGAAATTGGTCTAATTGGTCATTGGTATGGGTTGAGAATTGGACGGCTAATTCGGGTCGGTGACCAGGGAATGGTTACGGATGCTAGAATCGGCGATTTCACAAACGGCTGGACATAATTGATTAAAAAAATTTGGAATTGCCATGTTCATGCATTTTAATTCATGTATATAAATTGATACTTGCTATGTGTATATATATGCTTCTATGCTTGGTTGTGTGGATTTGAGCACTATTGGGCTTTAGATGAAGTTGGGTTGTAAAAAATTTAATTTTTTTGAAATACGGCAGGCGTGTCGTTTTATTTTATTTTGATGTAATTTTATTTAACTTATATTTTGTAAATTTAATTGTAATTGCATCAAGCCATTGGAGAGGAAGCCCGTTGGTGCCAAGCCCAAGAGGAGTTTGCAAGCCCACCTAGTAGATCTTTAGTATAGGCTTACTAGCTATTCATTAGGTTGTAAAATAGGGCCCATAATGTCTCTTTTATTTATATACATATTTTATGCTTATGTCAATTGTGTATATATATGTATGAATGTATGTTTAGCCATTCCAATCACCCGCGATTATGCATGCTAAGCCATTATTAATCAATCCAATTAAAAATTGAGTCGATTAAAAGTGCTTTCCACATTCGAACCTTGTCGGTTTTTTAATAGTGCTATGTGAGCCATGCCTCCGTCGGGTACATTGTATTATTCAATTACTGTATAGGGTTAAGGTACTAGGTACGCTTAGCGCTCGAATGGTGGTTGGACTCAATATGGGTAGTAGGATAAGCTCCTGGCCCTAAGCATAGATGGGTAAGTGCTAATAAGCCCATCAAACCAAGAGTCCCTAGGTTGGGATTGGAGGTAATTCCTATCTAAATAGTTAAGGGTTGGTTGACAAGCCTCCGCTTGGCCAATTCTTAATGAAATATGGATCTTGGTCTTGTAACCACACATCGCCAGCAAATTAATTAAAACGGATTGTTAATTAACATAGTTAAAATAATAAAGCCCTTTATTAATCACTTTGCAATTTTTGTGTGTAGATAATCACTTAAAATGGTTGGTAATTCATTTTCACTATGATCACTCCTCGAAAAGGAGATACTATCTGGGCCTAACTTCCTAGACTAGGCTCGACAGCTAAGAATAGTGTTGAGGCAAGAGTCCAAGGAATGTGTGCTAGACAGGGCCTTACTGGTTGCACCGCCTACAGGTCGAGGGGTTACTTAAGCTCAAATCGAGGAATACGACCTACACAGGAGGGATGATAGAGAAGTTCTCTGAAACTCTTGCAAAACCAAGAGATGTTCACAACCATAGTGAACATATTCATGAGAACCAAAAACCCTATTATGTTGGTATTTGTGTCGGGTATATTATTGTTTACACAAATAGCAAAATAGTTCAAGGATATCGCATCCACTAGTCAACCAGTAAAGTAAATATACAAAGGAAGGTTCAAAGGTTATAGCCTACCTATCCTATGCAGATATTGACTGTTACGTCTTATCACCACTTCGAATTTTGAAATGTCCGTTTCCTTTTTCAATTTTCATTCATGTAGGGATTGTTGGAAAAATTGGGCATTTGACTAGTGATTTTTAGTTAAATTTAGGCTTAATTATATTATGGTTAGATTGCAGTTTGAATAACATGAGTTGTGTCATCGTATTCTACGTAGCGAGATCTTTCCAATGGTATAATATATACCTAAAAAGGATTAAGGATGAATGAAAAATTGATGCTCTAAGTGAGCTTGAGAGAAATGATTTTGTAGAGAAAAATGGACTGAAATTCTCAAATCTCACATCCCTTGTTTATGGGAAAGTTGAATGGTTTATAAGGAATTGCACTTCTTTAGGTTTGGAAGAATTTCTAGTTAAGAGGCTCTCTCTTGCTCGCACAGGGCAAGTGCAAATCCAAGCCAAGACCTCTAAAGGCCTAATGCGCATCGACATTGAAGCGAATGCCAAAGTGAAATGTGCCACTACAGGCCTACCTACTTTTGCTCCGGCCTATTTATTTTTTCCTCTAAAAATGTTCTTTTCGAATTCTCAACAGAGAAATTTCTGGAGATTAATTGTATTAAATATAATTAAATTCAGTTTTAATTCTCTTTACGGAGAATTATTCTCCTTAATTGTCTAGTCTACTCTTAATTCTTGCAACTTCCTCTCTAGCATATATCTAAAAATTATTTTCATTCTGTTTGTCACATTCGAAATTTTTCACAAGCTTTCATCCTTTACTTGGAAAATTTCGTAGGCTGGTAGACTAGGTTTTGGTAATATGGTAATATTTTTTGTGCATAGTTCAGTTCGTTTTGTTGTTATTGTATCCTGGGAGACGGAAGTTCAACGCGAACTAATCTGTCTGGAGGAGAGTGGTTTCATTCGGACCTTAGCAAATCGTTATTGTTTTTTTCTAGTTAAGGTTTAATCATAAACTTCTATAATTTGTGATTTGTATATATATTAATAAAATCATGCTTTTGTTCGTAATGTTTTCGTAATTAATTAAAAATTTTTTTTTTTGTGCAAAATGTATAAAGCCCGTTGCCACGTCATTATTAGCAAGATATGAATTAAATTTTCACTTTCTATGACAGTTGTGGATATTTAATCAGTATTTTTTTTTTTTTTTTTAAAGTAGCCCTTGATTTTCCACGAGGTAATGTTGCTATGGTTTTGGAAGCGTGAGTTGCATATTGAAAAAGATATAATTTTGTATAGAATAAGACTCAAATTGCATTGTGCCAATAAGTAGTAATTACAGGTAAAGAAGAATGAATAGATCCTATAATTGGCTATTAATCAGCACTTTAAAATGAATTGGGGAGCATAAGATGGATATGATATAAAGAAATAATGGGGTGGGGTGGGGTATGAAGGAATACTGATACCCAATGCCACTGTGATTGAATCAGTCAAAAAAACACCTTTGATTCCTTTCTAAGCATTACCACAACTCACCATTCCTTTTCCTTTTCCTTTTTCTTTTCCTGATTCCCATTTTCACCACTTTTTTGCTTTTCTCTCTTTTTATTCAATCTTTATTTTGTAAACTATATATTTTAATTCCATTTTACATTCATTCCTCATACATATAACAAATTTTTAATTCAATTGTTTCAGCACTCTAATTATTTTATACAAATGGTATTTTACTACTTTTAGGATATAGGGTTTGGCCTTATGGATATAATTTTTTAGCAACACAACATATTTATAAATTTATTCTTATATAGAATAAATCAAGTTTTCTGTAATCAACAGCCAAACAATATATATATATATATATATATATATTGGTCGAAGTGAGGGTTGAGTTCAATCCTACAATTTCTAATTTCAACAAAATACCTTATATTTATATAAAATCGAAAAGCTTTAAAAAAAAAAAAAAATTAAAGACCGATAACTAACTTTGGTTGAGATTTTGTTAAATACATTTGATATGACATGCGGATTTGAAGGAATTAATGGCACAACAATTTTTTACTACAAATTTAACTAAATCTACACTTTTTTTTTTTTTTTATAGAAAAATTAAGTTTAAGAATAGGGCTACCAATTACTTAAGGCTTTTTTCCAACATTTTTAATGTCTTAAAATTAACTAGATAATGTATCCACCAATCAACATTACATATTAAAATTTTAGTGCATGCAAAATATATCAACCTTTTTGTAATTTTAGAAACTCTTAAGTCAACTAGTATTTAAATATTTTATCGATATTTACATCCTCGATAGTCAGTGGCACAGAAAAATATCAACATTCAAACTTGCGAGAGAGTAATTTGGTAGGCTCATCATCATAATAAACTTTCATGCGCTGATTTCTTTAAAACAACTTTAAGACTTTAATTATTTTATTAGCACTAATTGAAGTAATTGAAATATGGGATAATGTTAATTTGGTGATACATTTAATAACAAAAATCTCCCCCCCGCCCAAAAAAAAAAAAAGAACATTTTTGTAAATTTCTCTTAAAATGTTAGTTTTATCTAGAGGCGGTAAAGGAAATTTATTGGATGAAAAGGTGGAAAACATTGGATAAGATAGAAAGAAAGAAAGGAAAAAAAAAAAAGCATGTTATTCTCTTTCATAAATAATATAATATATTATATAATTCATACTATATAAAATTGGCAGATAAAATAAGAGAAATTGCAGAAATATTTTCCGAATTTAGTTTTCAATTATAAATCCATTTAAAGTCATGATGATGCAAAATAGAAATGAAGTATAGTTGTGATATTTTGGTTTGGAATCTCTAATTAATATAATTTGAGCTACCCAAGGTACGTAGATTGCATCATAAGAAAAAGGGTGCAAATGTAAGTTGATTTTCAAAAGTAACATAACATATTTGATTCAAAAAAATAAAAATAATAATTTAAAGTTGAATGAAATGGTCTATTTGGCAAACACATCCATCTTTATGCAAGCATTTTGCTTTTGCTTTTCTTTTTTAAAAGCAGGCAAAAGAAAAAGATTCATTAAATTCTGTAGCTTTATTTATTTGTCTAGTATATGAAATGGTTATCAACTTAACTGAATCTTCAGTAGAAGCCATTTTTTTGTTGTAGAACTAGAAGCATGGCTGCTGCTGGTTCTTATGATATGAAATTTGGTTCAGTTTCTTCCTCTCTAGTTCTACTACTTCTTGTACTACTATTTGATGTGTTCCCCGGTTCTCATTCTCTTTCTCCCCATAATCTTAACCTGAAGAGACAAGCTTCTATTCTTGTTTCTGTCAAAAAAACATTTGAATCCTATGATCCTAATTCCCTCAATTCCTGGAACATGTCTAACTACTTGCTCTTATGCACTACTTGGCCTGGTATTCGCTGCGACCAAACCAACACTCGTGTTGTTTCTTTAGACATTTCAGGTTTTAACATCTCTGCACCTTCTCTCTCTTCTGTCATTACCCACCTCCACACCCTCGTGAATCTTTCTCTTGCCGGAAACAGCTTCTCCGGCCTCTTCCCACCAGAAATCCACAAGCTCTCTAGGCTTCAGCTGTTAAATATTTCTGATAATCAATTCACCGGAGAGCTGGACTGGGATTTCTCCCAGTTAAAAGAGCTGGAAATTCTTGATGTTTATGACAATAACTTGGACGGTTCGCTGCCATTAGGTGTAACCGAGCTTAAAAAGCTGAAGCACTTGGATTTTGGAGGGAACTATTTCACAGGAACCATTCCTGGCAGCTATGGAAGTATGCAGCAGCTAAAATATCTGTCTGTTAAAGGGAATGATTTGCGTGGTTTTATACCAAGAGAGCTTGGTAATCTTACTAATCTTGAGCATCTTTACTTGGGTTATTACAACGAATTCGAGGGGGGAATTCCGCGGGAGCTTGGGAAATTGGTGAATCTGGTGCACTTAGATCTAGCAAACTGTAGCTTGGAGGGTCCGATTCCCCCGGAGTTGGGGAATCTGAGAAAGTTAGATACACTTTATTTGCAAACAAATGAGCTTAGTGGTAAGATTCCAGGTGAAATTGGGAATTTAAGCAGATTGCATTCACTGGATCTTTCCAACAATTTGTTAACAGGAGATATCCCTGACGAGTTTTCGGCCCTTCAACACCTCACCCTGCTCAACCTTTTCCTTAACAACCTACATGGTGAGATCCCTCATTTCATTGCCCAGCTTCCCAATTTGCAAGTCCTCAAACTCTGGCGCAATAATTTCACTGGTTCGATTCCTGATAACCTTGGTGAAAATGGGAGATTGATTGAACTTGATTTGTCTACCAATAAGCTTACCGGATTGCTCCCTAGATCACTCTGCTTAGGAAGGAAACTCCAGATTTTGATTCTGCGAATCAACTTCCTTTTCGGTCCTCTACCTGATGATTTAGGCCGTTGTGGCACGCTATCAAGAGTTCGATTGGGGCAGAATTACTTGACAGGATCCATTCCCCCTGGGTTTCTTTACTTGCCACAGCTTCTGTTGATGGAATTGCACAACAATTATCTCACAGGGCAGCTTCCGAAACAGACAAGCGAGCTATCCTCAAAGCTTGAGCAGCTAAATCTTTCCGAAAATCGGTTATCAGGGCATCTTCCTCCATCCATAGGGAATTTCTCTAGCTTGCAGATTCTTCTTTTGAGTGGAAACCGATTCACTGGGGAAATTCCAGCTGAAATAGGTCAGTTGAAAAATGTACTCACATTGGATATGAGTAGAAACAATTTGTCCGGGTTTATTCCAGCTGAGATTGGTAATTGTCCAATGTTGACTTACTTAGATTTGAGTCAAAACCAATTCTCAGGTCCAATTCCTCTTCACATCTCTCAAATTAAAATATTAAATTACTTCAATATTTCCTGGAACCACATGAACAGCAGTCTGCCTAAGGAAATAGGATCGATGAAGAGCTTAACATCAGCAGATTTTTCACACAATAATTTCTCCGGCCCTGTACCTGAATTCGGACAATATTCATTCTTCAATTCCTCTTCTTTTCTTGGTAATCCACTTTTGTGTGGGTATTACTCAAAACCCTGCAACAAATCCTCCTTGTTCACATCTCCGAATACTGATCAGTTCCACGACGAAAACAAGTCCAATTTGAAATTTGTAGTCGCGGTGGGACTGTTAGTCTGTTCAGTGGTTTTAGTTGTGGTGGCAATAATCAAGATGAAGAAACGAAACAAGTCAAAGAAAAGCTGGAAGCTGACAGCATTCCAGAAACTGGAATTCGGGTGCGAAGAAATCCTCGAAAGTGTGAAGGAAAACAACATAATAGGCCGAGGAGGAGCTGGAATTGTATACAAAGGAACAATGAGAAATGGAGAGGAAGTAGCAGTGAAGAAATTGCTAGGAATAAGCAAAGGTTCGTCGCATGATAATGGACTGTCAGCTGAAATACAAACACTAGGAAGAATAAGGCACAGAAACATAGTAAGATTGCTTGGATTTTGTTCAAATAAACTAGAGAATCTGCTAATATATGAGTACATGCCAAATGGAAGCTTAGGGGAAGTTGTACATGGAAAAAGGGGTGGATATTTAAAGTGGGAAACAAGGTTGAAAATTGCAATTGAAGCTGCTAAAGGATTATGCTATTTGCATCATGATTGTTCTCCTCTAATTATTCATAGAGATGTCAAGTCCAATAATATTCTTCTTAATTCTGATTTTGAAGCTCATGTTGCTGATTTTGGACTTGCTAAGTTCTTACAAGACACTGGAACATCTCAATGCATGTCTGCTATTGCTGGCTCCTATGGCTATATTGCTCCAGGTAACTAACTTCCACCATACTTTTATTATTAATCTAATTAATTACTTTTTGACTTGACTTGGGATAATCATTAATTCAAAAACATTACTCATTTCTTTTTCTTCGGATTGACATGAATTCTGTTTGATGTGGAATGGTACTAAAGGATTTCCACTATAAGAGAGAGAAGGGAAAGGTTCTCTCTTCCTTTAGCTTTTCTGTGAAACACAAGTCGTGGGTAGTGGAGGAGTGAGCTTTATTCTCATCACTAACAAACTTTTTGACCTTAACCAATTACTTTACCTCTACCAATACCCTAATCCACAAAAACCTATGCATGCCGAAAAATTTTCTGTTAAATTGTCACACCTCATCATCTGTGTTAAGTTAATAAAATTATGGCAATTCATACTTTAACCAATAAAAAAAAATATAATATATAATTATGTATTTATTTATGTATTTAATATGTTAATTATTTAAAAAGAATCCTAGATACTAAAATATAAACCATACTAATTTATAAACTCTAAACCATAAAATATGTTACGTGGTATAATTTTATTGGCTTAAGACACGGATAATATGGTGTGACATACTCTTCTAATTTCTACTTCCCATGTTTCCTCACAATTTTTGTTGTTTATTTATGCTTGCTTTTTTTTTCCCCCTACTTGCTTTACCTTGGGAGATGAGTTCATTTTACCCTTTTCTGGGTTACAACAATAGTGCTACTGCTCGGTTACTCCATTCACCCCCGTTCTTTTTTTTTTTCTAATGTACATCTTATTATCCTTTAAATGTATACCATTTCATTCCAATTCTTTTTGGATAGCAGTTGGGTACATCTCCACAAAGTGAAGATGGAAGTTCAACATTATTTGTTGTATGCTTAGAGTACATCACTCCTTGTCAATAGGAACATAACACGTCAGCATAGTACTTCTAACATACACATGGTTTTTTCTGGAAGATCTTTATTTTAAACCTCTTCAGAAGCGAATAATAGTAGTAGTAGTAACAGTAAAAGTGACTTAGTTGTGGTTCATTCTAGGATAGAAACTCTAGCCTGATTTTTAGGGATTTCATCAAAACATCTATTAGTAATTAATAGCAGACTATAGTTCGTTAGTGATTGTCAGGGGTATGTACTCCAAACAACTACCAAAGCAAACTAAAAATATAGAAGCAAATAAGAAAGAGGATTGGAAGGAACTTGCTCCTCCTTCTTAGCTAAAAACTTTTGCTGAAAACTAGAGAGAAAATGGTAGAGAGAGGAGCAAGGGTATGTACTTTAAAAAGATGAAAATTAGGCTGGGATTTCGGTTGTGGGATGAAATTGAGTCATTTTGAACCATAAAAGTTAAATTTCTCTTCTAAAAAAAAAACTTAGAATTGTTACTAAACTTTAATGATATTGTTTTTGCAGAATATGCATATACGTTGAAAGTGGATGAAAAGAGCGATGTATATAGCTTTGGGATAGTACTGTTGGAGCTAATAACGGGGAGAAGGCCGGTGGGGGATTTTGGAGAAGAAGGAATAGACATAGTACAATGGACAAAAATGCAGACAAATGCAAGCAAAGAAATGGTAATAAAGATATTAGATGAAAGGTTAGAAGAAATTCCGCTGAATGAGGCAATGCAGGTGTTCTTTGTGGCTATGCTATGTGTTCAAGAACAAAGTGTGGAAAGGCCTACTATGAGAGAAGTTGTTCAAATGCTTTCACAAGCTAAACAACCCAATACTTTTTACATCCACTGAATCATATTTCTTTTTCATTATTACCTAATTATTCCCTATTCTACTTTTACTTTGCAAATTGGCTAAACCAACACCTACTCAACTGCATACTTTTTTTTTTTTTTTTTTTTTTTTTGTTGTTGTTGTTGTTGTTTGTACTAATGTTTGGAAGAAATATTTGCATATTAATATGGTCAAACTTATCAAATATATGATGGATGTAGTTTGTTTCTGTCCATCTCAAGAAAATCCACTAGAAATTTGATATCAATATAAGAGAAATGTTAGATTTAGTAGTAAAACTCATTTAGCATCAATATTTAAAAGCCAGTGCTTTATGTATCCCAATTGCAATAAAATTTTATCAAAATTGGTTGCTACATATACACACTCATAACTCTATAGTAAAAACTTTTCTGTTGGCAGCCAAAATTTTTTTATTTTTAATAGTACTATTGGTTTCACCTACCACAAATTTTATAATACGCTTGAAATATATTATACTACCCTAAAAGACCTTTGCATCTACCCATCTAAGCTTTTTAAATTTCGGTAATCAATATGATTTACATATCCAAGTAAGTAAAAATTTAATTTCACCATCTATTTTTATAGGCAAAAAGACCTTGAATGTTTAAATAGGTATATACAATTAATATTTGAATCGTAATTAAGTAGAGGTTCAATTACTCCTTTGAGGGTTCTGCGACTCGAGTCAAGAGTTTTTTTTTTTTTTTTTTTTTTTGAATATTGCTAGCTAATCAAGATTCTCTGTATTGATTTCATTAGGATTCTTAATCCTATTAGAATTCAGAAAAAATGTAGTCATGCCAGGTTTGATCCAGTTGTATTGAAATTAATTTTTCTGGCAGTGAATTCGAGGTTCAATTTTTTTTTTTTTTATGCGACAAAGTATGACTAAGAGATTAAAGTGTAAAACAAAAGAAGTTTTGAAGAGCATCAGTGTTGGAATTTATGCAAGAAAGAATTTACTCCATAATTGTTGTTGGCTTCATTACTGTGTCATCATTTAGATGTTATGAGAAATGATTTTAAGTGTAACCCAAAAGAAGAAAAAAAAACAATTAAGCATTATTTTTTCTTTTAGTCAAATACTTCTCCTCCAAAACGACCCTAAATTCATCAAATCTTAAATTTTATGCGTTATTTATATCATCTCTAATAGTTTGAGTCTTGCTTCACAATTTTCAAGTTGTAAAAGCGATTTAGAACATTTAATAACGTTTTCTAAATATACTCTCATTTTAATGTTGATTACAATATAAAAATAAATAATAAAATGTTTCATATTCTAAAAGTAAATTAATTATATGAATATTTTAATAAAGGGCGAAAAATTTATTAGTTTCTATAATTTTACATATTATACTAGTCAATCTTTAATTATAGTGCTTGACTTTTATCCTAAAAAATTCCTTGGTCCTTTATTATAGTCAATAGTCAAATTGGACTAAATAATGATAAAATTACCCTTGATCCTATTTTATAATGTTAAAAAATATTATTTTTCCTATTTTATATTTCTTTTTCCTTTTTTTTTTCAAATAATCCTAATTAATTTCTAGTATTGATTAATAAATTTATTTATTAATTTACTTTTATATTATGGAACTTTAACCTATCAGCGCAGAGCTTGTTTTATTAAAATAAGTAAATAAATAATTATTTCAAAAAATATAAAGTTAAGAGTAGAACTATACAAAATTGTAAACATGAAGTTTTCTCTAAATATTTCTTATGAATAATATTAACAAAAAAATATATTTTGAAAAAATGATCAATATTAATTATAACATTTATTTTTTGTTATATTATACTAAATTAATAAAATAATAATAATAATAATAATAAGTTAAAAGAATAAATAATAGATAAAATTTTATTTTTGTGACTAATATATGTAAGTATACAAATGTTTGTTGGTCATGGGATGAAATTGAGTCGTTTTGAACGATACAATTTAAAGTTCTCTTGTTAAAAAAAAAAAACAAAAAAAAAAAAACAAAAAAAAAACTGAATTGTCACTAAATGTAATCATAATGTTTTTGTAGAATATGAATATAAGTCGAAAGTGGATGAAAAGAGTGATGTATATAGCTTCGGGATAATACCGGTGGACCTAATAATAGGGAGAAGGTCCTTGGCTGATTTTAGAGAAGTAGACATAGTACAATGGACAAAAATGCAGACAAATTGAAGCAGAGAAAAGGCAATAAAGATATTAGATAAAAGGAGTACACATAGTATATATCTTTTTTCATTTGAGTTAAATTGTGAAAGAAAATACATCATTTCCTTTTCTTTTTGATTTTTTCCTTTTCATATGCATCAATAATATTTGTTGGTTGACTGGAATTCTTTTTTTTCTTCACTAAACTTTCATATTAGCTTGCAAATGGGATAATATAAACTTCCATTAGCGAATTTTAAAAAGTAAATTATCAAAATTCAGCTGAAACATTTGACAAAAAAAAAAAAAAAAAAAAAAGAAGTAAAGTTACAAATAAAGGAATAAAGTTATGCTGGACCCCATTCAAAACTAAATGCATGCTAAATCCAGAAATTGTCCCTAATCAATGTCATGTCTGTCAGTTGCACACCATTGAAGGCATAATCTTGACTTCAAAAATAGTTCCAACCATTGACGCTGCATGTGAAACTAAAACAATGAAGCTATATGTGAGAGGACGATCTTAAAATGCACGGGTCTCACAATCGCATCAGGAGAATTTAAATAGGTTTTTTTTTTTTTTTTTTTATAAAAATGGATTTTATGGCGCGAAAACGAATAAACTCGAAACTCACTAAAAGTGACAGGAGTCACTATCCAGCTTAGCTCAATCAAGAAATTGCAGTATAGCTGAGACAAGCTATGAATCGCTATACCTTTTAGTCAGAGATCGGGTTCGAATAACTCACCTATTTTTTCTCAATTCAAAATATGTTTAACATTTTATATCAGTGCATTTTATATTTCTACGGTTGATTTTATCTTGATTTATTAGCCACTGCTCACACAAGAGGAAAAATAGATGCTGAAAGTGATAAATAAATTCAAAAAATTTAAAATGTACACAAACCAATCAAATGACTATCCTAGGAGATACATTCAATAAAATGGGATCCAGGGGTACAAATCTAATTATATACAAAATATCTGAAAAATGAAAAGTTAGGCATATATCTATCCTAACATACATCTACCTGTAAAACAAAGTTAGTACAAAAATAAATATATACATGATATACACGTAGGAACAGACTTAAAATAGGGAATTTAGATGGCTCAGGTGTGAAATGGGGAAAATTAAGAAATTCTACAAATTTACCTGATTTGACGTGAAAAATGTTTTGAAACGAATTTTGATGGGACTAGAAGTTCATTTTGAAAATCGTTTTATCTGGTTTATTATTTTCATGTACAAAATATCGGTATGCAGTTAAGAAATTGGCATTTCTATCGTTGAACTGATTTATTAAAATAAATACAAAAATTAAACTAGGTCAAAATGATATGCAAATATATGGAAAATACACAAAAATGCAATTTTGGAATCAAGACAATAGCCTTGCGAGTGTAGGAACAATAGCTGTGTGGCTATTATAACACCTGTATGGCTCTGGTTTTGAATGAGCCAGAGAAATCGCTAAATTTTGAAATAAACAATAGCCATACGGATCGAAGAATAATGGCCGTGCAGTTATAACAATAGTCGTAGGGGTCTTGAAACAGTCGTGCGGCTCTGGTTTACCAACAACGCAGAAAAACAGAGCAAGATGAAATGAATGCAAAAACACACCAATTCAACCCAGAAAGTGATAAATAGGTTTAGGGCCTTTCAGAATTACCTTTTAGTTGTTTATCCAGTGTTCAATTTAAAAAAAAAGCGATGCTTAAAGCTTGAATCTAGATTTAAACCAAACCTGAAACCTTGAACCAAGACTTGAAATCTCCCAAATTGAGCTCCAATTGTCGTGACTCCAGCAATCAACTAAGTCTCTGAAGGCTTAGGTTTGGCTTGGAATGTGAATTTGTGAATAAACTCAGTGAATTTGTTGTTTGATTGATTGATTTTGATTTGTGAAATTTTTGAGAATTTGGTCTTTTCTTGCCTTTGTTTCTTTGATTTCTCTCCTTAATTTTTTGTTGTTAACGGTTAATTCCCTTCTTCTCCTAATCTCCCTTTAATCCAAAGACCATAATACCAGATTAGTGGGAAATTTGTTGTCTCCCTCAAATCCAAACATCTATCTTCTCTATGCAAGATTGCTGCCAATCATCGACAGTCATGCAACTATCACGTAATAGTCGTGCGGCTGTCTACACAATAGTCGTATGGCTCTTCAAATGGTTGTGCAGCTCTTGTTTTATTGTTAACCTTAATTCTTCATATTCTTTTCGGTTTCAAGTTTCAAGTTCATTTGTATCTGAAACCTTGCTTCTCAAATCGATTTTCAAGAGGAACAATAAGAAAGGATAACATTTTGGTATTTTATCATCATTGAGGTTGGAAAAACCCGCCGCTCACACTATGTAAAATTTTTTTCCTGAGTTTAAGCTTAGGAATGACATACTTTTTTATATTTCTTTCAAAAATGGCTTGACATATTTTTCCATAATGGATATGGAGATTGTTCAATTAAGAAAGACTAGTTTTAGTAAAGAGGTAGCTCAATCCTTTTAGATCTACATAATTATAGTGTTAAATAGTTGATTTGGAAATCTAAAATTTTCTCTCATATTACAAAATTCGAAGGCAGAGTGCACAAAGAATGGCTTCCATGTGTTTTTTCCATTACACAACACCTATGATGATGATTTTCTAAAACATCATGAGATTGATTGCTTGTGTTTTTTCCGCATTTCATGACAACTATTACTATAAAAAAGATACGTACAAAAAACAATATTGTAGTTTTGGTCATTTGCAAACTGATACATGTGGTTTAAAATATTACAAAATAAGACATATGGTTTCACAATGTTAATAAAAGTAGTCTATCATTTGATACACTCCCTAAGAACTCTTTCATTCTTTTAATTTTCACTTGAAATTTTTCATGTTGGTTGATAAAAATACAA
This sequence comes from Euphorbia tirucalli, assembly GCA_039660915.1. Taxonomy (NCBI): domain Eukaryota; kingdom Viridiplantae; phylum Streptophyta; class Magnoliopsida; order Malpighiales; family Euphorbiaceae; genus Euphorbia; species Euphorbia tirucalli. The sequence goes on along the minus strand of CM077637.1, from coordinate 39,643,123 downwards.
TGTACCTTAGTGACAAAGCACAAACATTTTCAGGAAGAGCGTTAATTAATAATGCCAAAAAAAGGAAAAAAATCACAAATAAATTAAAAAATGGTTGAAAATGTTTAAATCCTTGTGACATATTCTTAAATAATGTGGATAAACTGTTGATATGCTACATATATAGTAAAAAAAATTAAATCTTGCACAGAGATCGGGTTAACAGTGTAAACCTTAGGTTTTTAACCTCATGTCCGTGCAAAACTCATTATTTTGTGTTATATAACATCTCAGTAACTTATACATATTTTGGATTGTCCTATTGATTCAAATTCTCCCAACCAGAAAATGTAGAGTCATATTGAGAAAATATCGGCCATTCTTTTCATGTTGAGGTTGAAATCTCTTTCTCAAAATAATGGCAAAACACATCCTGATTCTCCTATACTTTTTCTTTCTATGCAATTAGCCAATCAGTCCTCTTATCTTTATTTTGAGGACATTGGATACATTTGCCCCAACTTTAATGTACCCATTAAGCGTTCAAAGCACTTACCACGTGTTAGAGGCACATTAGACCCCTTCTTTTGCCACGGTAGACAATTCTCTAACAACCCATTAAAACCAAATATCCGACCCGATGAGGTCCATATCTCTTATCTTCATCTCCATTTTTATGCAATCCTTTTCTTCTCAGCTAAATTTTCTACAACAAAATTTTAAATCTCTTTGTAATCATGTAGTGCTTTAATAATTTTTAAAAAAATTAGAATTTAATCATCTAACACATCGTTGTTCTTACCATTACTGCCGTTGTCTTTCTTCGACTGAGGAGATATAATATCAAATTTCTTATGATTTATTAAATTTGTTTATATCCTTTAAAATTTGCATATTTTTAATTGAGTTTGTGATTAGTTCAAATACAATGTTTATTCATATTTATAATTGGGTTAGAGAATTTCAATTCATACAAGCTCAATAGTATTAGTATTATTGATTTATAAAATTTTAAGCATCTTTATATGCCATATCACAATTTTATATGTATTGGTCAAATTTTCTTTAATAATAATAGTTATAATCAGATTATTTATACAATTTTTATTTGTAGAACAATTATCTAATTATTTATAATTAACTATTTAATATTTAATATTATTTTTTTAATTTGTACTTATTACCTAAAATGGAAAAAATTAATTTTGGATTGTTAAATTGTTTTTTGAGAGGAATTTTTTTTTAGTAGGAAATGGAGTAATGGATTGGAATACTGTTACTGTAGCAACTGCATAAATAAGAGAAAGGAGGTTAAAAATAGAGTTTGGAGTAGAGAATACAGAGTATTGGGTTGAAGATGGCTTAACTATCTTTGCACACTCCAAACACAGTTCTCACTTGAAGCATCACAGCTAAAAGGGTATTTATAAAATTGGTCACTTTATTCATAATTTGTTTACCTAACTTTTCCATCATGAACTTGACCTTTCTCATCACCTTATTTTCGCTCTTTTCTCGACAGAAAAATAAAGGCCGGAGGCAATGCTGGAGCTACTGAAGATATCAATTTTGGAGACAAAGCCATGGTGACAGAGACGTTTAAGCCGCACTTTTTTTTTCTTTACTCACTTCATTAGGGGACTGGTGACTTAATAATCAATCCTCTCCATCAGATCCCACCGCTATAGTGCCACCTCAGTCACTTGTGCTCACTGTAGAAATTATCGGAGGTGAGAGAAGAGATAGGGAAAGATGACTAAGTGGATCGGAAGTGGGTTACTTGGGTCAGGTATTAGGATTTTTTTTATGGGTTGTGAGATTATTGTCTACTATGGACCACAAGTGTAGCAACACATGGTGGAAAAAAATGTAACACGCCATTTGTCCCTCCTTTTCTTCTTATTTTATTATTTTGAACAATGTTTAGGGGTAATACCGTCAATTTTATTGATTTATCCCTATCCCTATCTAACATACCAAACATATCTTATATTATTCCTATCCCACTTTTAACTTTTATCCCTATCCCTATCCTAATCTTTTATCCCTATCCTAATCCTTATCCCTATCCCTATCCCTATCAAATACCAAACGCTCCATTAAGGTATATATACAATATATTGATATACCTTGAGGGTGTTTGTTAGGTGGGACAAGAGAGTGGAATAGGGATATATTATCCCATCTATCTCTTATCCCTTGTTTGTTAGGGAGAATGATGATTTTTAATGAGTTGGGATAAGTATTAAAGAGATGAATTATCCCAAGTATTCTATCCCATGGAGGGGGGTGGTATAAGGGTGATGATAAAAATTAAATGTTGGAAATGTCTATTTTACCCATTTTTTTTTAAAAAAAAAGACCTACAAAGCTTTATTTTATATATAAGGGTAATATAGCAAAATATATTGTTTTATCCTTATCCTATCTAACACAACAATCATATCTTATATTATCTCAATCTCAATCTTATTTTTTTATCCCCATCCATATCCCAATGTTTTATTTTTATTCCTATCCCAACCCTTATCTCTATCCCTATCCCCATCACATACCAAATGCCCCGTTAAGGTATATTAATATAACTTTTAATGTATATTTGTGTAACATTTTCTGTTAATTTAGGTATATTTAATAAGTTTATTGAAGGTATCTTCATTGATGACATGTATATTTGATATTTTCATATTATCATACTCTAATAAATTTTTTTTCTTGAGAATTACAATATCAAGGTGTAGGAGGAGAAGTGTTTATAATTTGTCATAATCTTCAATATTTTTATTATTCTATAATTTAGTTTTTTTTATAAAGGATTCCATATTTCAGTTATTTATATATTTAATATAGTTATTATTTTTGGTAATTTTTAAACTCTTCCCTAAAAAAAGGGATTTAACTGGTTGTAATTATGATACACTTGTTGGAAAGGCCCTAGTCCCAAGACATTAGCCCTTGTATTGTATTGTGCATTTTGGATCTTTTAATAAGATTGATGTATTGTACATTTGTGTTATTAAATAAAGGCATTAATCTATTTATTCTATATCTTGTGCAATATTATAAATAGAGTATCCAATGGTCATATCTATATCCATGTTGTCATGCACTTGGCAGTGAGACCATGGATAGAGAAATGATATAACCATAAAGCCATCCGTAGTCTGTTCCTCTCATGGGAATGAATGAAACCAAAGACTATCATAAGCTTGGTTGTATGGCGGTGTCTTACCGGCTATTAGACATGGAATGTCAACCCAGTTCATGGGTATATGCAATGGGGCATGGTACATGATAGATCAACTAAACGAGAAATCCACATGGTTCTCGTGTAATACTTATATTGAATCCTTTGACCTGACCATATTATTAGTCTGGCATATGAACTCGCACACTTTAGTGTTCGCCTAAAGGGCCTATAACAGGGTATGAAGTGTAAGTGCATTCAGGTGTGCCACTGGACATGGCTAGGCTATGTATATGCAGAAGGAAATGTCACTCAGTAGTCCATCAGCCACTTGATGAGTGCAACTGATAAGAGTGTGGCCACACCCAAGCAAGTTGGAACTTGTTTGTGAGCATCAATTCATTTAGGATCAAGTAAATTTCTAGACACAAAAAAGGTTGATGACACTATGCCTCTATTTTGGGCATCGATATCAATGACATGGGATATATAAGTTAAACTACAGGGCTACGACTTCCATTAGACTGTAGTCTCTGTCTTAATTTGGAGCTGTAATAACCTGCTAGAGTCCAACTACAGTCTGTAGGCCATGGGCCCACTTCCAACTTAAAGACGGGTCCATAAGATCGTACACATTGAACGTCTGAACTTGAACTAAACTGGTCAACTGTGTACTTGGAGTATACTGACTGGAGAGGAGATATTTCTTGACTAAATTATAGATCAATTGGATTGATCAAAATAATATAATCAAATTTTATTGGGTTTTATTGAATTAATTTGAATAAATTGACTCATGAGTTTATTTCTGGGTGGAAATTATTGGATATGCCCTAGTCCCTGAGGCATTGGTCCTTGCGTTTGTATCATACATTTGTACATTTTATGTAAGATATGTAAATTTGTGTTAATAAATAAAGGCATCAATCTATTTACTACATGTCTTGTGCAATATTTTAAATAGAGTATCCAATGGACATATCCATATCCATGTTGTCAAGTGTGAGGCACTTGGCAGTAAGACTGTGGATAGGGAAAATGATATGGCCATAAAGTCATCCGTAGTCTGTTCCAATCATGGGAATGAATGAAACTAAAGACTATCATTAACCTTGGTTGTATGGCGGTGTCTTACCGGTCATAGAACATGGAATGTCAACCAGGTTAATGGGTACATGTAAAAAGGGCAGGGTACTGGATTGATCCACTTAACGGGAATCCACATGGTATCACATCATATTGGATTCTCGTGTAGTACTTGTATGGATCCTTTGACCTGACCATATGATGGTACTGGATGTGTAGTGGCATACTTTGGTGTACCCCCAACGAGCCTATAAAAGGGTGCCAAGTACGGGTACGTTCGGGTATGTCAATGAACATTGCAGTGCTATGGATATGCAGAAGGGAATGTCACTCAGTGTTCCACTGAGAAGATGTCACTGGCCTCTTGATGAATGCAGCTGATAAGAGTGTGGCCACACCCAAACAAGTTGGAACTTGTTTGTGAATATCAGTACATTTGGGATCAAGTTAATGTCCAGACACAATAGAGGGTGATCAAACCATGCCTCTGTGTTGGACTCCGATATCGATGACATGGGATGTGATGGGATTTTTCACCGGAAATCACCCGATAAAAGCGGAAGAACGCGATGATTTCCTCAAATCTAGTCCCAGGAGCAATTGAAATGGAAATTGTAAAACATAAAATTGAAATAGAAAGAGATTAAATTCTTACCCAGAATATCTCTTTCTAGAGATGGATGCAAACTGCAGGAATCAAAGGAGATTCCCTCCACTCTCACGTACACGAACGCCTATCGAGTACAACCCGTGCTAGCGTACGAAAAAAGAGAAATGGTGAGAGAGGGGGCTAGAGAATTCCGCTATGGTGTGGCTCATTTCCTTTGGCCGAATTCTCATAGGTTAAAACCTAGGTTGGCCGAATTCCCTTAGGGGAATTTAGGCCCAGCTTAGCTCCTTTACTTTTGTGTGGGCTTTCTACTTTTAATTCAGGCCCAATCTAATTTTAATTATTCTGGTTTAAATTAATTTCAAGCCTAATTTTAATATACCCATGTATTTAATATATTACACCAAGTAATATATTATTTACATCTAAATTAAAATTAGTTTGACCAATTAATTTAATCCATCAAGTTAAAATTAAATCTTCACAAAATAAAATCAAATGTAAGCCTATACATATGAATATTTCCACCTAAGAAATAATCTCATAACTAATCCAATTAATTATGAAGAGCCAATTGAATATATATATTAATTTATTATTATGATCAATCTAATTGATCTTTATAATATGATTAATATATATATACCTCTCTCTCCACAGTGTATACTCCAAGTATACATGTGATTCCTAAAGTCTGTGTTCAGTCGTTCTATGTGTACGATCCCGTGGGTCCATCTTTATGTTGGCAGCAGGCCTTTAGCCCACAGACTGTAGTTGGGCTCTAGCAAGCCACTGCAGCCCCCAATTAAGATGGAGATGGCAGTCTAATTGTTATCATAACCCTGTAGTTTAAACTTGTACATCCCATGTCATTGATATCGGTGTCCAACACAGAGGCATGGATTGATCACCCTCTTTTGCGTCGGACATTAACTTGATCCCGAATGCACTGAAGCTCACAAACAAGTTCCCACTTGTTTGGGTGTGGCCACACTCTTATCAGTCACATTCATCAAGAGGCCGGTGATATCTTCCCAGTGGATTACTGAGTGACAAATCCCTTCTGCATATCCATAGCATTACCATGCTAATTGACATACCCGAAAGTACCCATACTTAGCACCCTATTACAGGCCCTTTAGGCGTACCCCTAAGTATGCGACCTCACATGTAACACCATTATATGGTCAGGTCAAAGGATCCATACAAGTACTATACAAGAATCACTTGTGATACTATACCATATGGATTTCTCGTTTAGTGGATCTATCCAGTACCATGCCCCTTATGCATGTACCCATTAACTTGGTTGACATTCCATGTCCAATGACCGGTAAGACACCGCCATACAACCAGGTTAATGATAGTCTCTTGTTCCATTCATTCCCATGACTAGAACAGACTACGGATCTATTTATGGTCATATTGTTTACCCTATCTATGGTTTTACTGCCAAGTGCATGACACTACTCATCATGGATATGGATATGTCCATCGGATACTTCATTTAATATATTGCACAAGATAAATATAATAAATGAATTAATGCCTTTATTAATAACACAAATAAGTATAATACATGAATCCAATTAATGTATGATACAAATGCAAGGACTAATGCCTCGGGACTAGGGCATATCCAACAGGATGTACAAGTTTAAAACTACTAGGTTAAAGTTTCAGTTGGACTACTTACTCCATCTTAATTGGGGGTTATAGTGGCTTGCTAGAGCCCAACTGTAGTCTGTGGGCCTTCGCTCACTGCCAACATAAAGACGGGCCCATCAGATCGTACACATTGAACGTCAAAGAGAGAGAGGTCTATTAATTATATTATATAGCTCAATTGGATTGATCAAAATATAGTATGATTAATATTTATTTAGGCCATCACATAATTAATTCAATTTTGTGTATTTATTTCCTAGGTGGAAATATTGATACATGTATAGGTTTACATGTATGTCATCTTATAGAGGTCTAATTTAATCTCTTGGTTAATTTGATGTGTCAAATAAATTTTAATTTAAATGTATTTTACATATTATATGAGATAATATATTACCATACATATGGAATTAAAATATTATTTGAAATCAAATAAAAACAAAAGTATTAAATATGGCTTGGGCTTGAATAATTAAAGCCCACATTTGGTGAAGTGTTGGCCGTAATATTTGGGATGGTTTTATGCCATGGAAGGCGAGTCATTTGGGATAAGAAGAATGACTCATTAAAGGGACAAAAGATGATGATTAATATGGTGAGTCATTTGTTTGACTTTGTGGTAGAAAAGTTGGACTTTTCTTTCTTTTATTTTTTGATCTTTCTTTTGGTGATATAAGAGAAAAAAAATCTGCCATATTATCACATCACTTGGATGTCCAACATAGCTCCATACTCTCTCTTTTTGATTGAACCGCTAGCACGGGTTTCAGTCCCAGAGCCGTTCGTGTACGAGACGAAGGAGGAAATCTAATTTGGTTTCTGTAGTCTTCATCTGTCTCTTGGAGAGACTTTAAGGTGAGATTTTAAAACCTTGTTCCTCATGCTTTGTGTTTTTGATTTCCACTACTTAAGCTCCTAGGACCGGATTCGAGGAAATCAATGCGTATTTCCGCTTTTATCGGTCGATTTCCAGTGACGAATCCCTTCAGTGGTATCATAGCGGGCTTGTGTACTGTGGAAATCTCTAACTTGAAGTGAATCCCATGTTTTAAAATTTGGCGATTTTGTGGATGGGATTTGTTTTCGGTTTGGGGTTTGTGATTTTGCCCCTTTAAATTTACAAATGGAAAATTATATGCATAGAGTTTATGCTAGATTTAATTTTCTATTTGTGTTGGTTATACATGATATTTGCATATGAAATTGTTTATCATTTGGAGCATGCTAGGGTTCAATTTCTTTTTGCAAATTTTTTTTATGCTTGAATTTAATTCTTGGTTGATTTAATTTCTTGCATCTAGGTTGTATGCTAGATTTTATTTCTTGGTGATTTAATATCTTGCATATGTTGTTTTATTTTTATTTTTTTTAAAATAATCACGGACCGTTTCAGGTAGAAACGGGGGCAGCAGCAAGGCTGCTGCGCGTCAGCAGCATACCGCTATTGGGGAGCAGCGCCGCGGCTGCCCCGCACGGTGGGCTGGGCCCGAATTTGGATTTGGCAGGATTTTTGGGTCGGGCCGGGTTTTAAAGTTTGTAATTGGTTTTAAAATTTGCGTGTTTAAATTTTGGAAATTTAATGCGCGTGGTGTCTTGAATGGAATTTATTTTTCGTTCATGTGATATTTAGTTTGGAAATAAATACGGTAAATTGAAATTGGTTCGGGTTTTCTTGGCACGATTACCCGGATGGCTAATTTTGGAATTTATGGTTTCCCAATTGGATTGGGAGAAATTTTGCCTAGGTTAGAGGCCCAAAGCCCACACAGGTTTAGAGCCATGATCAACCAAAATTTGGTGATTTCAAGATAATGGCTATGGACAAGTGAAATCGGGTTAATTCATGCATTTACATGCTTATAAATTACATGTATTGGTTTACATGATGTACGATTGAATGTGTAGATGGATGTTAATGGGCCTAATTTATGTTGGGTTGTAATATTCCTTTTCGGTTTTTACAGCCTGTGTGTCGTTTTCCTGTTATGTAATTCTATTATATATGTTTATCATGAAATTATGTAAGCAAGGAGCCGATTAGATTGGCGAGCCCAGAAGGATGAGGAGGCGGCACACCTGATGCTGTTCTAGTATAGGTTTACTAGAATGAAAGAAGGATGTAAATTTTTGGCCCGTTGCATTCCATTCTTTAATTTAATTATGTGGTATTTTATTTGCATGTGCGAATGTATGTCCAAATCCAATTTCACCTGCTTTTGTATCTAAGCCGTTATTAATTGAATCTAATAACCAAACGGTAATTACTAAGTCTCTTAAAAGTGCTTCCCTCATCCAAAACCTACTCGAAGTGGGGATGGACCAGTTGTAGACTAGCCCTCGCTGGATGCGCTGGAGCATTTTCATTTTGTATTAGGTTGGAGTAATGGTTACTCTGACACTTGGATGGAGGTTTGGACTTAGCGTGGGCAGTAGGATGTTCCTGGCCCTAAGCACAGATGGGTAAGTGCCAACAGACCCATCAAACCGAAAGTCCCTAGGTTGGGATTGGACGGCATTCCTACCTAAAAATTGGGGTATAGTTGTTCCAGGCCCTCGTCTGGCTATATCTTGATATAATATGGATCTCGGCCCATGAGCCCAACAACTCGGTTTAATTAATAACATGATTCATTATTAACTATATTATGGGAAGAAAAAGATAAGTCCTTTATTAACACTCAATTAATTTTTCTGTGTAGTAACCAATGGCAATGAATAATACTTTATCACTGCGCACTATCCTTGAAAGGGACAAGCTTTCTGGCCCTAATTTCCTGGACTGGTCTAGGAACTTACGGATAGTTCTAAGACATGAGTCTAAGGAATATGTGTTAGAGAGGCCTGTACCGGTTGCACCTACGTGTCGTAATCCACTGGCTGCCCAGCTGGAGGAATACGAGGTGCATGTTAGGGACAACCGGGATGTGACTTGCCTTATGCTGGCTAGTATGGTCCTCGAGCTGCAAAAGTAGTTTATGGATCATCAAGCATTTGCTACGATGACAACTCTAAATGAGATGTTTCAAGAGCAAGCGTGTCAGGAAAGGTACCTAACTAATAAGGCATTCCATTCCTGTAAAATGGGGGCTGAGACATCTGTGAGTACTCACGTGCTCAAGATGAAGGGCTATTTGGATACTTTTGTTGGGATTTTTCACCGAAAATCACCCGATAAAAGCGAAAGAACGTGATGATTTCCTCAAATCCGTGCCCAGGAGCAATTGAGATAGAAATTGGAAAAACAAAAATTTAATAGAAAGAGATAATTCTCTTACCCGGAATATCTCTTTCAGAGATGGATGCTGACCATAGGAATCAACTTAGAATCCCTCCTCGTTCACGTACACAAACGCCTAAGGAACCCCACCCATGCTAGTGTCGGAACACACGAACTTTGGAGAGAGGGGCTAGGGTGAATTTCGGCTATGGTGGCTACATTTTTAGTGGCCGAAATTCCTAGGGTTATTAAACCCTAGATTGGCCGAAATTCCTTTGAGGAATTTGGCCCAACTTGGCTCCTTATTTGTGTGGGCTTCCTTCTTTTAATTCAGGCCCAATCTTATTTTAATTAGTCTGGTTTAAATTAATTTCAAGTCCAACTTTAATTTACCCATGTATTTAATATATTACACCAAGTAACATATTATTTACATTTAAATTAAAATTAGTTTGACCAATTAATTTAATCCATCAAATTAAAATTAGATCTTCACAAAATAAAATCATATGTAAGCCTCTACATATGAATATTTCCACTTAGGAAATAATTTCATAATTAATCCAATTAATTATGAAGAGCCAATCGAATATTAATTTTATTATTATGATCAATCCAATTAATCTTTATAATGTAATTAATATATACCTCTCTTTCCAGAGTGTATACTTCAAGTATACATGTGATTCCTTAAGTCAGTGTTCAGTCGCTCAATGTGTACGATCCCATAGGCCCATCTTTATGTTGGTAGTGGGCCTGTGGCCCACAGACTGCAGTTGGGCTCTGGCAAGCCACTGTAGCCCCCAATTAAGATGGAGATGGCAGTCTAACTGTTATCATAACCCTGTAGTTTAAACTTGTATATCCCATGTCATCGATATCGGTGTCCGACACAGAGGTATGGATTGATCACCATCTTTTATGTCCGGATATTAACTTGATCCCAAATGTACTGAAGCTCACAAACAAGTTCCAACTTGTTTGGGTGTGGCCATACTCTTATCAGTCACATTCATCAAGAGGCCGGTGATATCTTCTCAGTGGACTACTGAGTGACAAATCCCCTCTCCATATCCATAGCATTGCCATGCTAAGTGACATACTCGAAAGCACCCATAGTTGGCACCCTATTACAGGCCCTTTAAGCATACCCCTAAGTATGCGAGCTCACATCCAACACCATCATATGGTCAGGTCAAAGGATCCATATAAGTACTACACGAGAATCACTTGTGATACTATACTATGTGGATTTCTTGTTTAGTGGATCTATTTAGCACCATGCCCCTTATGCATGTACCCATTAACTTGGTTGACATCCCATGTCCAATGACTGGTAAGACACTGCCATACAACCAGGTTAATGATAGTCTCTTGTTCCATTCATTCCCATGACTGGAATAGACCACGGATCTATTTATGTTCATATCGTTTACCCTATCCATGGTTTTACTGCCAAGTGCATGACACTGGTCATCATGGATATGGATATGTCTATTGGATACTTCATTTAATATATTGCACAAGATAAATATAATAAATGAATTAATGCCTTTATTAATAACACAAATAAGTATAATACATAAATCCAATGAATGTATGATACAAATACAAGGACCAATGCCTCGGGACTAGGGCATATCCAACAACTTTGGCCCATCTCGGATCGCCTATTTCACAGGAGTTGGTGGTTAACACGATCCTGGTATCCTTACCAGAGTCTTATGATAAGCTTATCCTGAACTATAATATGCAAGGGATGAACAGGTCTGTTAGTGGGCTGCATGGGATGTTTAAGCTTACTGAACAGTCGATCAAAAAGACACCACCGGTACTTACGGTCAGCAAAGGGAAAACCCCTGTTCTAAGGGCAAGGTAAAGGCCAAAGCCAAGGCAAAGGCCAAGGCTAAGAAAGCCAAGGTCAAAAAGGCTAAGGCCCAGCCTAACTAAACGCCCGTCCCGAGGATGTCTGCTTCAGGTGTAAGCAGACTGGACATTGGAAGAGATCATGTCCCAAGCTCTTGGGAGAGCAAAGGAAGACCCAGGGCGCGTCTTTGTCAGGTATATATGTCATAGACATTAACCTTACTGTTTCAACATCTTGGGTATTGGCTACTGGATGTGGTTCTCACATTTGTAGTAATGTACAGGGACTTAGAAATAGGAGATCACTGGGATCGGGAGAAGTGGACTTACGGGTCGGCAATGGAGCAAGGGTTGCTACCCTAGAGATCGGCAAGTATCAGCTTAAGATGCCTAGTGGATTATTTTTGTTACTGGAACAATGTTATTTTGTACCTGCAATGTGCAGGAATATTATTTCTGTTTCAGTTTCAGATACTTCTGGATATGTATTTACTATTGGTAATGGTAAAATGGTTATATCTAGAGAAGGCATATTTTATGGAAATGCTCTATTAAATAATGGCCTTTATATCCTGGATTTAAATGAAACTAATCAAGTCTATATAATAAATACTAAAAGGATTAAACCAAATGAACTTAATCCTGTGTACCTTTGGCATTGTCGTTTAGGCCACATAAATGAGAAACGCATAGCTAGACTCCACAAAGCTGGAATTCTAGGATCTTTTGACTTGGAGTCACTTGATATTTGTGAGTCTTGCTTACGGGGTAAAATGACTAAAGCGCCTTTTAGCAAGAAAGCTAAAAGGGCTAATGGCTTATTGGACCTAATACATTCGGATGTATGTGGACCTATGAGCACTGCTGCCATGGGTGGGTTTCTATTGTGGAAATATTGATACATGTATAGGTTTACATGTATGTCATCTTATGGAGGTCTAATTTAATCTCTTGGTTAATTTGATGTGTCAAATAAATTTTAATTTAAATGTATGTTACATATTATATGAGATAATATATTACCATACATATGGAATTAAAATATTATTTGAAATCAAATAAAAACCAAAGTATTAAATATGGCTTGGCTTGAATAATTAAAGCCCACATTTGGTGAAGTGTTGGCCGTAATATTTGGGATGGTTTTATGCCATGGAAGGTGAGTCATTTGGGATAAGAAGAATGACTCATTAAAGGGACAAAAGATGATGATTAATATGGTGAGTCATTTGTTTGACTTTGTGGTAGAAAAGTTGGACTTTTCTTTCTTTTATTTTTTGATCTTTCTTTTGGTGATATAAGAGAAAAAAAATCTACCATATTATCACATCACTTGGACGCCCAACGTAGCTCTATACTTTCTCTTTTTGATTTTCCGAACCGCAAGCACGGGTTTCAGTCCCAGAGCCGTTCGTGTACGGGACGAAGGAGGAAATCTAATTTGGTTTCTGCAGTCTTCATCTGTCTCTTGGAAAGACTTTAAGGTGAGATTTTAAAACCTTGTTCCTCATGCTTTGTGTTTTTGATTTCCACTACTTAAGCTCCTAGGACCGGATTCGAGGAAATCGATGCGTATTTCCGCTTTTATCGGTCGATTTCCAGTGACGATCCCTTCAGTGGTATCAGAGCGGGCTTATGTACCGTGGAAATCTCTAACTTGAAGTGAATCCCATGTTTTAAAATTTGGTGATTTTGCGGATGGGATTGTTTTCGGTTTGGGGTTTGTGATTTTGCCCATTTGAATTTACAAATGGAAAATTATATGCATAGGGGTTTATGCTAGATTTAATTTTCTATTTGTGTTGGTTATACATGATATTTGCATTTGAAATTGTTTAGCATATGGAGCATGCTAGGGTTCAATTTCTTTTTGCAAATATATTTTTTTTGGATGCTTGAATTTAATTCTTGGTTGATTTAATTTCTTGCATCTAGGTTGTATGCTAGATTTTATTTCTTGGTGATTTAATATCTTGCATATGTTGTTTTATGTTTTTTTTTTAAAAAAAAACCACGGACCGTTTCGGGCGGAAACGGGGGCAGCAGCCACTGCCTGTGGCGCTACGCGCCATAGGCAGTAGCTGCTGCATGCCAGTAGCAGGGCTGCTGCCCAGCAGCTGCAGGCCGGGCCCGAATTTGGATTTGGGGGCCGGGTTTTAAAATTTGTCACCTTTACAGATGATTTCAGCAGATATGGCTATGTCTATCTGATGAAACACAAGTCTGAAACACTTGATCGGTTCAAGGAATTTAAGAACGAAGTACAGAACCAATTAGGCCAAAATATTAAAGCCCTTTGGTCGGACCGAGGTGGCAAGTATATGAGCCTCGAATTTGATTCATATTTGAGAGAACATGGAATAGTTCCACAGCTCACTCCTCCAGGAACACCACAATGGAATGGGGTGTCCGAACGGAGGAATAGGACCCTGTTAGACATGGTCTGCTCGATGATGAGTCATGCTTCTCTCCCAACAAGTTTCTGGGGATATGCTCTTGAGACAGCAGCTCTCATTTTGAATAGTACTCCGACAAAGGCAGTGGAAAAGACCCCATTTGAGATATGGATGGGCAGGTCGCCCAATGTGTCTTTCCTGTGGATTTGGGGTTGTTATGCACATGTCAAGAAATTGATTGGGGGCAAACTGGAACCTAAAACCGACAAATGCCTATTTGTGGGCTACCCTAGGGAAACCAAAGGGCATTACTTCTACAACCCCACCAATAACAAGGTGTTCGTGGCATGGAAGGGGGTCTTTCTTGAAAATGAATTCATTTCCTAGAAAGATAATGGGAGTAATGTTGAACTCAGGGAAGTTCGAAGCTTAGAAACTCCTAGAAAGGATAACTCGGAGACCAAGGTGGAGATTCCACAAGAGGAAGCACCGGCCTAGGTCACACAAGGACCTAGAAAGTCTGGTAGGGATCATTGGGAACCTGAGAGATATGGGTTTCTTGTTACCTATGATAACACTCTTTTTGTCTTCGACGAAGAAGAGCTGAAAACCTACCAGGAGGCTATAGCTAGCCCACTATCTGCAAATTAGCAAAAGGCCATGGAGGCGGAAATGCAATCTATGTACGATAATCAGGTTTGGAATCTGGTTGATCCACCTCCGGGTGCTAAGTTAATAGGTTGCAAGTGGTGCTACAAGCTTAAGCTAGACAATACCTTCAAGGGGTGGCTAGTAGTGAAAGGTTTCAGGCAAGTCCATGGAATCGACTATGATGAAACTTTTGTTGGGGATTTAATCGCACAAAAACAATACGCAGCGGAAATAAAAGGATTAATCCCCACCAAGGACCCATGTACATTGCATTGAATTGGAAGGAGGGTTAAAGAATTACCTTAATTCTTTGTAGGTTTTGAATCAATTAGGAACCAAAGTAGCTTCCCTCTACGGTTGATCCACACGGAGCAATTCATTCACCGCGTGCTAGCGCCGGGATTGAAGAACGATTTCTTCGAATGGAAAAGCCAAAGTTTCGAAAACCTTGGGTGAAGGAGAAGGGTGAAGTCGGCTGGCTCCATGGAGGCTGCAGAAAAACTGCATCTTATGTGTAGGCTAGGGTTAGAGATTTTAGGTTATAAAACTTCCTTTTATATCCATTAAACTTAATTATAATTATAACTTAATACCCTTATTAGTTATAATTATAAATTAACCCACACAACTTAATATTAATTCTCAATTAATATTAAATCAATTCCATTCTCCATCATACACATATGTATATTGATATTATAATTAATTATATCTCTATATAATTAAATTATAATATGTAGCATACTTTATGCAATATTAATCATATTAATATTTATATATACATATATATATATAAATATATATATCATTATATATATATTTATTCTCTTTCTCATTCATAAATTATTATCCAATAATAATTTATACCCGAAAAGATGAACTTCATTTTGCTCTTTGTGTGTGACCCCATAGGTTCATATTAATTGGCAATAAGGAAATTACCATAATGTCCTTATAGGTCACAAGCGGACTCTAGCAAGCCATTACGACTACCCAATTAACATGATTGGAATGATCCAATACCTATTTATAGAATGTCATATTCCCTTTTGTCTCTTTGATATCATGATTAATCATAAGACATGGTACACTTGTCAATCTTATATAATTAATCATATGCTTTCTCGATCTCAAAGTAAACTGTTTAGACAAATCAATTGATACTCTATCAATTATTTGAGCACGGCCATGCATTTAACAGTCTTACTTATCGAGGGGCCCAGTGATATCGCTCTCTTGATAGAGAGGGACAAAATCCCATATCTGTCACTCACATCCCAAAGCATGAGTCATATTGTACCCAATCACAGCCTTTATAACTACTCTGTTACAAGCAGCGTTTGACTGCGTCAAAGCACAACATGAGTTCATCCCGGAATCAATGGTGACCTCAGGTCAAAGGAATCAGCTAATGACACTACTATAATCAAGATCAGTTGTGACACATGACCATGAACTTGATCTCATAGTGGGTCTCCAGTAACATGTTCTCTAACATATTACCCGTGAGTATAATCTGTATCTGTATACACTATATTCATCTTATGAATATCCATTATCACTCACACTAGTCTTAGTTTGTTATTATTCCCATAATAACAATCGACTAGGGATATTTAGAATAACACGATTTATTCATGGATACTTATCATAAATGCTAACATACAAACATAAATGATAATATTAATCTACACTAGATTAATCTTAGAAGTCAAATTACATAATCCAATATTGGCCTTAGGGCACAATCTCCAACAATCTCCCACTTGCACTATGGCCAATCATACATGTATCTCATACCCATTGACCTACATGACTTTCATGTATTCACTCGTGCAGGAGTCTTTGTCAGTGAATTATTAATTTTACCTTCCGTTGTTACTTTACATATTTTCACTCTCTCTTTAGAGACAGCCTCTCTAAATTAGTGAAAAACGCCTAAGTATATGCTTGTGTCATACAAGGTTCTTACGCATTGAACTATTGTCCCTACAATAGTCTCACAGGATAAGCAATGCTTAGAACAAAACACAACATTTTGTGATGAACTTCTTCATCCAAAATTTCCTTTACATCATATGTAACAATATACTTTGACTACTATTATAGATATTTAGCTATATCATTTTATTTTGAACCTTTCAAAATCATAACATCTCCTTTTAAGAGAATACTAGATCTCGACTGATATATTGCAACTAATTGCAATCAGTTGTATATGTGCAACTATTTACACAGTTAACATAAGCAAGCTTCTATTAAGTCTTTTACATTGAACGCTTTCAATGCTTTGACTTAAGCCAAAACATTCTTTTAGATCTATCTCTATAGATTCCAATTTCAAGAACACAGGCAGTCATGCTTATAACATTAACCGAAATTACTTTCTTAGCCAAGATTTTACTTCTTGCAAGGTAAGAATGTTATTTCCAACAAGCCATATGTCATCCACATATAGCGTTAGGAATACCGATATGCTCCCACTGATCCTTTTGAAACACAAGATTCATCATCCTTTTGATAAAATCAAACCATTTGATTTCTTTATCAAAACTATGATTCCAACTATTTGATGCATGTTTCGATCCTTATGAGAATCTTTGAAAACTTGCATACGCTATTTGAATTCTTTGGATGCTCAAAACTTTGGGTTGTGTCACGTACACATCCTCAATCATGTTTTCACGTAAAAAATAGATTTTGATATCCATTTGCCATATTTTATAATCATATTATGGGGATATGGCAACAAGAACTCAATATGACTTGATCATGATTAATGACTAAAGAGGATTTCATCATAGTCCTACTATGAATTTGTTCGTATCCTTATAGTCACTAGTCGTGCTTTATAAGTTTGAAGATCACCATCCATACCGGTTTTCAATTTGAAAACTCACTTGCAACCATTGCATATGCATCTTCTAAAAGACTTATCAAAGTCTATACTTTGATTGTCAGACATGGACTTATCTTCAACCTTTGTAGCATCAAGTCACATATTAGATTCAAAATCTAACATTGCTTCTTCATAAAAGAAGACTTACTTCATCTAGTAAAATTACATCATGATTTTGAGAAATCCATATCTCTCCTAATCATGTCGTATTCCACTAGACTTTCATTGGACTTGTGTAATTTCAACAATGATCATGAAACCATTTCCACGTTCCTCTTCAACGTTAAATGTCACTTTTGTGAATTACGAGTTTTGTAGGTGTACCTTACTCCCACTAACTCTACTAGAAATTAACTCCCTCTTCAAGGGGAAACCATT
Source organism: Euphorbia tirucalli (assembly GCA_039660915.1). Lineage (NCBI taxonomy): Eukaryota > Viridiplantae > Streptophyta > Magnoliopsida > Malpighiales > Euphorbiaceae > Euphorbia > Euphorbia tirucalli. Next base: position 39,625,186 of record CM077637.1, on the reverse strand, counting down.
TCTAGCTACAACTACTTTGTATCCCAAAGAAACACAGGAGTAACAACTCCTACTTTCCTTTTGAGTAATCCACAATACGATATTTAAATTTAGGTGCCAACTTATTCGAAATAAGCTTTACAGCCCTAAACTTATTCAATGAAACAATTTGGGTCTCTTACCCAACCATATCTCATATGTTGATTCATGAATTGTTTTAGACGGAACTTGGTTCACAATATACACAGCTGCTTTAATGGCATATTTTCGAGAAAACGATGATCAATCTTGACTTCATCATAGATTGAACTATATCTGTATAGAGTTCGACTACTCCCTTTTCGACACAACATACTTTGTGGCGTACTTGGAGGAGTCAATTGTGAGACAGTCCCACAATCTCTAAGATGATTGTCAAAATCTTGACTCAAATATTCACCACTCGGATCATATCTAAGTGACTTTACTATCTTGTCAATATACTTCATACTCCTTTTACAAGCTTTTGAACACTTCAAAAGTTCCAAACTCGTGTTTCATTAGATACACTTATCTAGTGAAAAGTTCCACAAAATAATGAAGTATTAAAACCTCCTTTAGCAGTTGATTTATAATTCATATACATCCACATGTATAATGCTTAATAAATCGATTATTCTTTAACTACTTTTAGCAAAGAACCACTTTTGTCATCTTTTACAATAAACAACATTTGCATGATTCAAGATGATTCATAATCTCATGAATCCAAAAGTCCATTCTCATGGAGTTTCGTAATGCGACTTTGCTTATGTCTCCAAGACAACATTGCCAAAATAGGTTTAATCAAACTATTTGATTCTATCCTTACAGTATTTATGTTATAGATGGGCTCCACATATAAAGACAATTATGTAAATCTACATTTCATAATCATGTCTTTATAAAGTTTATAATTCACAATTATAAAATAAACAACATTTGTTTACTTAAGCCAACAAGCTCAATAGGCAACAAGAGTTCGTAACTCACATGTAAAAGTTCATAACCTTTGAGTAACAACCTTTGCTTCTCTTGCCTATTCGCATTCTACCTTTCACCTTCATAAGGTTTCTATTCAAGTTGCGATTCATCATATTCTACTAATATGAGATCCACAACTGGTATCTAATACCTTTGATATAGAAACAAAAGTAGAATAGTTAATAAATACTTAAGGTAGCAGTCTTACTGCCTTTCATCTTCTTATAGTTCTCCAAACAAAGTTTGCTATTTCCATTCTAATGAACGATTCATTCTAGAAATGGCAACACCCTTCTTTTGGAGATCTCTCTATGCCAACAGCTTTGGCCTTTAAAGCACTTTCACCCGAACCTTTCGGTCTTTATGCTTTTCGACCTTTCTTTTATCCTTTTCCTTTTGAACCATAAGCACACAATTCGAGGCGGGCTTATCCTTTATGGATAACTTAACATTCTTTTGCATCCTATGCAACTAATTCACAATTTTCCCCATGTCATTCAAATGATAGTTCATCACCAATGACTATCAAATAATGAATTCAAGATCACATCTTAATGCCTTTTGGAGGCCAATGAGAAAATGTTGCCTCAGACACTTATCTTTTCTTGCTTACTAACTGATGGAACATTTCCATTTGTGATGTATCATATACCTCAAGTAAAAACTTCCACGTGCGGAAGAATTGGTGGCAAGTGTAAGATAATAAATTTTAAACAGAGTCCCTTCGATGCTTCAAGTAAGCATCTTTTATACTCGTGTTACAATTGCTAGTGGTTCATTGGGCAAAAGGATTATTGAGAACATATGATTCCTTTTGATTTGAGAACAATTCTCAAAGTTCAATAACAATCGAGACCATGATAATAGCAATCATAACTATAATAAAGCGTGTAAAGATTTTTATTTAAATGCTCCCACTTAAATTATAAAACCCTTTAAAATATTCAAGTGGGTGAAGATCCAAAATCCATACTTAACCATAGCACTGCTTTGGCATGTCCCTATGATTAAATATAATTTCGGTAGGCAAAGACTCAAAATCATGCTTTAAACCATTTAAACATATTTTGGATGTGCACTTCTTTGCCAATTGCATCATTATGCAACTCTTCTAATTTATGAGATGCATGATATCATATATCATGTTTAATTGTATGTTACTCATCTCATCTTTGCCTCGGGCTCAAACACCTTTTTGATTAACCCTTTGTTAAACCAATTACAACACAATGAGAATCACCATTTCTCATATTATCGCTTCGCTAAGGTCACAACATGCGTACCCGCTTTGGCGTGGCTACCATGATGCGAACATAGTACTTGACTAGTGTTATACGTAATTGGGTGGCAAATATAAACTTCTTAAGTTTATTTAGGGTTTATAAAATCCTGTGATTTAATTGTATCTCATACAATTCATGGCATTAATATTAAACATACATTTGTTAATACTAATTAGCATGGCATCCTATGTCATACATATGTTAAGCATGCAATCTAGCATGGCATCACATGGCATCTAAAAGAAACAAGGCATGCATTTACACATATATATAAACATTTGCATCACATGCAAAATAATTTCTAACATGCATCAATATTTATTAACATGGCATCTTATGGCATAAAATAAATATAACATGCATAAGACTCAAAACCGTGTTATGGTATGGTTTTATCTACATTGATTTTCATAGGCCAATATGAAAATCAACAGGTCATTTCCTAGGTGGTTGTAACCATCGCATGGTCACAGCTCTCCCGCACCCCTTGGATCCGTCCTCACGTCTTTGTTCCTTGGCACCATCTCATGGATTTACATATATTACAAAATTGCATCCTATACAATTTTCTAGTAAAATAAAATTTACAAACAATAAATTGCATCCTATACAATTTATCTAGAAAAATAAGGTTACATAAATACAAACGACTCGCAGGCCGTATTTATAAAACCTTACATCTATAAAACCAAAAGAAACAAAACCATCCATGGGGTCCAAAAACCATACCAAAACACCATGCATAAAATCTTCAAGATTTAGGGTTCAAAACGCTAAAACACAATCTCATTGCATTTATAAATAATTGATTGGAAAATCGTAAATATGTAGAAACAATTTCCACACTTAAACGAAGAACACCAAACCCAAACTCCAGCGATCCAACTCGCTGCTGAGTTGGACGGGGGTACGGGGGCGGTAGCCCCTGTTGCGAAGCAAGCGCCGCAGGCAAAAAATTTTTCGCGCACTGCAGCATCCAATGCTGCACGTAGCATCAAGGGAGCACGGCGTGCCACTCATGTTGGCACGGCGTGCCAATCAGTTGGCACGGCGTGCCGATCCAGCACGCCGTCGTGCCCCCAAACTGCTTCTCAGTTGCATTTGTCAAACAAACAGCACGTCGCGCAGAAAAACAAGCCATTCTGAAAATTCCCAGGTGGCACGCCGTGCCAAGGTTGGCACGCCGGCGTGCCACCATTCTGGTTCATTTTCTGGAAACAATTTCCAGTTGGCACGCCGTGCCATGCCAGCACGCCGGCGTGCCAACAAGCTGAACCCAGAATTTTCAGCCCCCAAATGATCCAAATCAAGTGTAAAACAAATCATTCATAATGATTAACTTCCAAATCAAATCAAAAATGTTATTCACAATAACATAGAACCCTAAATCAAGATCATACAACCCTAACATGCAATTTTGATCTAATCAAAATAACAAATCCAATTCAACCAATGCACAAGTGGCTCTGATACCACTGTTGGGGATTTAATCGCACAAAAACAATACGCAGCGGAAATAAAAGGATTAATCCCCACCAAGGACCCATGTACATTGCATTGAATTGGAAGGAGGGTTAAAGAATTACCTTAATTCTTTGTAGGTTTTGAATCAATTAGGAACCAAAGTAGCTTCCCTCTACGGTTGATCCACACGGAGCAATTCATTCACCGCGTGCTAGCGCCGGGATTGAAGAACGATTTCTTCGAATGGAAAAGCCAAAGTTTCGAAAACCTTGGGTGAAGGAGAAGGGTGAAGTCGGCTGGCTCCATGGAGGCTGCAGAAAAACTGCATCTTATGTGTAGGCTAGGGTTAGAGATTTTAGGTTATAAAACTTCCTTTTATATCCATTAAACTTAATTATAATTATAACTTAATACCCTTATTAGTTATAATTATAAATTAACCCACACAACTTAATATTAATTCTCAATTAATATTAAATCAATTCCATTCTCCATCATACACATATGTATATTGATATTATAATTAATTATATCTCTATATAATTAAATTATAATATGTAGCATACTTTATGCAATATTAATCATATTAATATTTATATATACATATATATATATAAATATATATATCATTATATATATATTTATTCTCTTTCTCATTCATAAATTATTATCCAATAATAATTTATACCCGAAAAGATGAACTTCATTTTGCTCTTTGTGTGTGACCCCATAGGTTCATATTAATTGGCAATAAGGAAATTACCATAATGTCCTTATAGGTCACAAGCGGACTCTAGCAAGCCATTACGACTACCCAATTAACATGATTGGAATGATCCAATACCTATTTATAGAATGTCATATTCCCTTTTGTCTCTTTGATATCATGATTAATCATAAGACATGGTACACTTGTCAATCTTATATAATTAATCATATGCTTTCTCGATCTCAAAGTAAACTGTTTAGACAAATCAATTGATACTCTATCAATTATTTGAGCACGGCCATGCATTTAACAGTCTTACTTATCGAGGGGCCCAGTGATATCGCTCTCTTGATAGAGAGGGACAAAATCCCATATCTGTCACTCACATCCCAAAGCATGAGTCATATTGTACCCAATCACAGCCTTTATAACTACTCTGTTACAAGCAGCGTTTGACTGCGTCAAAGCACAACATGAGTTCATCCCGGAATCAATGGTGACCTCAGGTCAAAGGAATCAGCTAATGACACTACTATAATCAAGATCAGTTGTGACACATGACCATGAACTTGATCTCATAGTGGGTCTCCAGTAACATGTTCTCTAACATATTACCCGTGAGTATAATCTGTATCTGTATACACTATATTCATCTTATGAATATCCATTATCACTCACACTAGTCTTAGTTTGTTATTATTCCCATAATAACAATCGACTAGGGATATTTAGAATAACACGATTTATTCATGGATACTTATCATAAATGCTAACATACAAACATAAATGATAATATTAATCTACACTAGATTAATCTTAGAAGTCAAATTACATAATCCAATATTGGCCTTAGGGCACAATCTCCAACAACTTTCTCACCGGTCGCTATGCTTAAATCCATCTACAGGGACAAATTCGCACTTTTTCCTATGGCAGATGGATTTCAAAACCGCTTTTCTTAATGGAAAGCTACTCGAGGATGTGTATATGACATAGCCTGAGGGTTTTGTCGATCCACAGAATCCTGAAATGGTATGCAAGCTTCAAAGGTCCATTTATGGATTGAAGCAAGCATCCCGGAGTTGGAATCTTCGATTCAATGAGGCTATAAAGGAATATGGCTTCATACAGAATCAAGATGAGCCTTGTGTGTACAAAAGGATTAGTGGGAGCATTGTCACATTCCTGGTATTATATGTGGATGACATCCTTCTTATTGGAAGTGACATACCAACACTGCAAGGGGTAAAGCAGTGGTTGTGTAAGTGCTTCACAATGAAGGACTTAGGCGAAGCTGAGACGATCCTAGGGATCAGGATCTACAGGGATAGACCCAATCGGCTCCTGGGCCTAAGTCAGGCCAAGTACATAGACAAAGTTCTGAAAAGATTCAGCATGGACCAGGCTAAGAAAGGTTTCTTGCCAATGGGTCATGGGCTAAAACTTAGTAAGAAAAACTGTCCTAAGACAAGGTAGGACAGGGAGAACATGAAATTAGTCCCATATGCTTTGGCTATAGGATCAATCATGTACGCCATGCTATGTATAAGACCTGATGTCGCCTTTGCACTAAGTATGACTAGCAAGTACCAGCAAGATCCTGGGGAGGATCACTGGAAAGCTGTCAAAGCAATCCTAAAGTACCTTAACCGGACTAAGGATAGCTTCTTAGTGTATGGAGGTCAGGAAGAGTTATCAGTTACTGGGTACACTGATGCAAGCTTCCAAACCAACCAGGTGTAAGCGCCGGAATTTTCTATACTTAAAAAAAAAAAAGATTATGGTCGTACGACTATTCTTACAGTCGTGCGACTGTAATTTAAAAATTACAGTCGTATGACTGTATTATCGGGGCAGGTGCAGAACACCATACCCATGACATAAGAAAGAGGAGGAGAGATTTTGAGAAATTAATGCTCGGATTTTGGAGAGAAAATGGGAGAAATCAGAGTAGAAAAAGGGAAGAAAAGAAAGAGAAAGGAGAGGTTGGAATTCTGGTAAAAAAAATCTAGAGAGAGAAAGAGAAAAGAGAGAAGGAAAAGAAAGAAGTGGAAAAACCTCCAAAAATTCATCTTTTCCTATTCTATTTTCTTTTAATTCTCAGAATTAGGGTTAAAATTTGTTAGAAATCCCTAGGTTAATCAATTAAATTCACAACCAAATCAAGAATCCGGACTTAAATCACCAGAATCCCTTGCAATTTGGATTTTTGGACAAAAAGCTCTCAACTTCAATTCCAAAGGAAAAAGTGCGAATTTGTTGGGATCGGAGCGACGCCAGGGGTCAAAACGACTTGGATTAGCTTCTAAAAAGGTAGACACTTTCTTTCCTTACACTTTTTCTCGCTTTCTGGGTGTTTGAAGTGAGTTTTTGTGCGTTTTCTGTTGCATTTTCGTGTTTCTGCTCCTGGAAATTAAGAACAGTCGCACGACTGTTCTTGGTTTTCATGAACAGTCGTACGACTGTATATACAGTCGTACGACTGTTCTTAATTTCCAGTTGATTTTCTTTAGTTTTGATCCAAAATGAATTTTTGGCGAAATTCTGATTCTGAACTGATTACAGTCGCACGACTGTAAACTATAGTCGTACGACTGTAATCCTCGTTCCAGAATCAAAATTTCAGTTTTTATCCCTAAAAAAAATCCCAAAAAATTAGAAAACCCCACAAATCATCAAAATGAATTTTGTTGTGTGCATCACGACCCTAGATTCAGTTTTTTAGTAAATTTGCATTTAGAACAATTCAACGACGGAGACCCAGTTCTCCTAAAAACCGACCCACTTAATATATAAAAATGCATGTAAACCGAAAATCCAAAATTGTTTTCAAGTGATTTTCCCACAAAACCAAAAATACAGGGACGTTTCAAAATGTTTTCCAGGTCTAATCGGGCCAGCTAGTCGAGCCAACCCGGTTACCCCCTAAATGCATGCCCCCAATTCTTGATTTCCCAATTCTGTCTATTTGAGTCCTAATTGTGGTGTGCCGTATAAATTGTGCTAACCTTTGTTTTGCAGCTTTTATTTATATTTATTTTTAAATTTATTTGTATTTTAATAGAATTAATCGTGTAATTAGGCGGTTGTAAATATTTTTAGATTCTCGTGTATTCTAGGCGATTGTATAAGTGAGGCGAGAATTTTTATTTTTCCATTCGATTTGTTTGTAAGCCAATTAATTTTTATTTCTTGTCCTTATTTTTGTATTAAATATCTTGTATGCGCGCTGTATGCCTTTTATATTCAATAAAATTGACTTTAGATTTTTTAAAATACCATTCGAGAACATTGGTGATATTTATTTTGAATTAGACACGAAATAAGGGACTTGTCCGGACCCGAATCTCTGGATAGTGTAGCGACCGTTCGTCCGGTTCAGCTACCTTAAGAATTTCCCGGTTGAGCTGAGCCGGGTGGCGACTCTATAGTATTCATCGAGACTTAGGTCTCGGTTCTTTTATGTATTAATTCCATTTATTTTCCAAAACGCGATTTTCCATTCATAAAAACCCCACGCGAGGGAGGGGCCCGCCCGAGATCGTGGCGTCCCATTCCAAAAGGGAGTCCCGCATCCCGTAAAACGCGTCGTCCGCTCACAGTGGCGACTCTACTGGGGATATTCTTCAAAAAGTTTTCTTAAAAACTTAAAAGAATTTCACAACCCCTGAAAAGTGTCTAATTAAAATAAGGCGGATGATTCTGTTTTGGTATTTTATTTGCATTTTTAGTTAGCCATTTCTTGCATTAGATTAGGTATCCTTTTATAGCCCGGTGGATTGTTGAAGTGTCGCCTAAGTTCCTCTTGGTCTTAGGGGCACGAATACGAAACACCACTCATAGCCTCGTACGAACCCCTTTGTTCGGACCCTTGAGTGGGGAGAAGTGAGGAGTATATTTTGCAATGAGAGCCTTGATGTTATCCCGACTTTGACCGAACCCATATAGGCAGCTCTAGTTGGATTTCCTTAGGATACCAAAATAATTATGTGAATAATAATAATAAAATCGTGCCTTCATCACCCCCAGTTGGTGATTGAAGTGAACCCCGCCTAGGACTCGGTTAGAAATTTTTGAGACCGACCACGTTAGAGGAATAAGGTTGGAAGAATTCGTTTTGCTTGCTAAGTGTTCTTCACCATCTCGTGACACATCGCCATTGCTACCTACGTGTGCATAACATATCATAATCACCATTTTCCATGCATGTGACATATCATACATAAACATTTTTGTGTGATACTAACCCATATTTTTATGTAGCCATTTGCATTTTATTTTGTGTGTAAAACAATAATTCATTCGCTTGTCATCCATACTAACGATTTCTTTTTCAGCCATAACATTAAATTTGTGTGATTAGCATTTTATTTTTGACATAGCATATATAACATCATTATGTATGTCATACATCCTAACCCACGTTTTTGTGCAGCTATTTGCATATTGTGTGACATGTTCATTCACTACATTTCACTTAAATTAAATTAAGGGGCATTTCAAAGAATGCCTATCATGACCATCCCATTCCATTTCATAACATATCAGGTACCCAAAATTACCCGTGTTTTGCCAATGCACCGGATTGCATTCGGCCATTCCACCAATATCATTTCATTTAATAAAAGCCACAACGGCCTTAGGCCCATTTTCGTGTAATAATTTACACGATGCATTTCATGACATCACACCCATCTCTCATAAACATCATATAACACTGTGGTCCATATTCGACCACTTCATGACATTAATTCACCATTCAAGGTACTCCTCGAGTGCCCGATTAGTATACATATAGGCCTATAACATCACCAAATCATGAAAGGCGTTCCTCGAATGCCGAATCCTTGTCCGTGTCCCTGTTGCACGTGACTTTCTCATAACACCATATCATGTGCTCAAAAGCATCAAAACCTTGTCCGTGGGCCCGACCCATGCGACCATTTCATAATATCTCATAGACCTACAAAGCGTCAAAACTCTGTCCGTGTGCCGGTATACACGCGACCATTTCACGAATTCATTAGGTGCCCCAAAGGCGCCGAAGCTCTGTCAGTGTGACGGCCCACACGTGACGTTTTTGCATAAACATTGGGTGTTCTTGGAATGCCTCGAAAAAAAAAATAAAAAAAAATAAAATAATAAAAAGAAACCATTCATATCATCATTCCATACATAATTCCACCCCATGCATCTCAAGCATGTTCAATGTCTTAATTTTCATGTCATATCACGTCATTCATTCACGACCCTAATATCTCCTATCTACTCCCAAGCAGAATACACTGGAGCGACCTTGGACAAGATCCCAAGCTTCGAGAGCAGCTAGGAGACAGAAGGTGGTTGAGAGTGACAGTGATTCTGAGACTGGGGAAGGCATGAATATGGCGGAGCAGACACCGAGTATGGCTGATGTTCTGAGAGATTTCTTCAGGTCGTAGGATTTCCGCGACATGTTAAAGGAGGAAATGAGGGCAGTGGTTAGAGAAGCTGGTGAGAGCGGTGGTAGTGGAGCCGGGAAGGAAAAAGAAGCTGAGTCGTCCCAACATGGTGGTGATGCTTCAACTAGCCTTGAGAAGCTGCAAGAGATAGAAGCAGCTATGGAACAGAAGATGAAGGCAAAGTGTTCTGAATTAGACGAGGTCATGGCCCAGTTAAAGAAGGGGGTCGGTATCAGTGCGGAATCCAAGAAAGGGGTGAATGTTGATGCCATGATCAGTAGGGGCATCGAGACATTTCCTATCGGCTTCCAAGTGCCGAAAGTCCCCACTTACAAAGGAATGGGCTCGCCGGAGGCCCATATGAATTTATATGCCCGGGTTATGCTAACAGCAGGCGCTACAAAGCAACAATTGATTAATCTTTTCCCCACCACACTGGAGGGAGGTGCTTTGGGATGGTATAACTCATTGTCAGAGGAGGAGCAATCTGACTGGGAGGTATTGTCAGTAGCCTTCATCAAATACTACAGCTTCAACACCAAAATCCAGGTGAAGCTGTATGATTTGGAGAGGGTGAAGAAGAAATTCAATGAGCCCTTTGACGAATACTACCAGAGGTGGATAAACAAGATGATCCTCTTAAAGAACCGCCCTGATGAAGACGAGCTTATACAGAAGCTCATTGATGGCAGCAAGGATATTTTCAAGAACAACATGAAATTCCATCCCTTCAAGGAGCTTAGTGAGGTTTACAGTATGGCTATGAAGATAGAAAGGGATGAAGAGGAGAAGCCAACTGGTCAGAAAGGGGGAAGAAGTACAGGGTATAGTTCAGGGTATAGATCAACCGCAACAGCTGGGTCTGGCAGTGGTTCTGGTTCTGGTTCCAGTGGCAAACAGGGGCAATCATCAGAGGTGAAGCAGGTCGAAGTGGCTACTGTGAATCAGCAGTAAGGCAACCAGAACAGGGGTCCTGGAGGACAAGGCATATCGCCTTGGACTTTTACTTTAGCAAAGATATTTGCCAAGTGTAGGAATGGCGGCCTGTTGCAATCCTTAAGGCCATTTGAGATGCCATCAGAAGCCGACAAAGATAACTTCTGCACTTATCATGTGGTGACAGGCCACCGAACCAACAACTGCTACAAGCTAAGGGATGCTATCCAGAAGCTCATTGACGAGGGAAAGCTGCAAGAGCCAGCTAAACCTAGCACTAAAACCAACCCACTGCTGGCATTTGAAAAACGGGTTAACATGGTTCAGTCGGGGTTGCCGGCTAACTTTATATTTGCCCAAGTTCTACAAGCGAACCCTACGATTAAGGCAGTGGCGGTAGGGGAACCCGAAGTGGAACCTGAGTGTGAAAAGGAGGGATGTAAGGAGATCAAGCCCATAAGTCTGGATGATCTCGACTCCGAAGATGAGTACGAAGAATTTGACAGAAGAAAGGCTGTTAAACTCCTAGCTGTTGGGAAGCTGAAGATTTCAGAAGTGCAGCACGTGACCCGAAGTGGAAGGGTATATCAGCCGGCAGATCAGACGAAAGATAAAGCACCGATGAATGGGTCGGGCAGTACTTCAGCACCGGAAAGAATCGAGAAAGAAGACTTAGTCATTTCCCAATTGAAGAAGACCCCTGCACAAGCCAGTTTGTGGCATCTGCTTATGACCTCAAAAGAGCATAGGGAGGCTTTAGTGAAGAAGCTATCAGAAATCGAAGTCTCCCCTATAGCTTCACCAGAGGCTATGTGCTGCTTGCTAGACAAAGTCCATGCTGGGGCTCCTAATATTGTTTTCTCTGAGAAAGACTTACTTGCAGAAGGAAAGGCCCACAACAAGGCTCTTTACATTAGAGCCTATGTCATGGATAAGGTGATGCCGTGCGTTATGGTGGATGACGGCTCAGCTCTGAATATATGCCCGCTGAAAATGTTACCGTTTCTAGGCATGAATGAAGAAGTGTTGAAGAGGTCCTCGACCGTCATTTGGGCTTATGATGATTCTAAAAGAACAGTGATAGGGACCTTCGAAACAGAAGTGGAGGTTGGGCCCATCAAGTCCATGGTTGTCTTCACAGTGATCGATATCCCGGTCACATTCTCCTTATTGCTTGGAAGGCCCTGGTTCCATCCTTTGGGAGGTGTTCCTTCCACATTGCATCAGAAGATTAAATTCTCTATGAATGACAGGATTGTGACTATTGAGGCAGACGCCCAGTCGATGGTAGCTGCAGTGGATGAAGGAGTGGTTCCTTTTGGTGGATTCCAAATTGCTGTCATTAAGGAGGAAGAAACCACAGATGCCCCTATGGTCCTTTATGAGAACTACATGCCAGAGTGGCTATCCCGATATCTGCACAAGCTGAACTTTGTCCCGAGAATAGGACTCGGGATTAATTTGCAAGGTGTGCCAGAATTCAAGATCGACTCGGGAAAGTCAAAGCAGTACGGCCTTGGTTATGTAGAGGGGTCATCCGAGCAGAAGAATCTGAAAAAGGGCAAGAATGGCAAGGTCATGATGAAGCCATTTCTGAAGGCAGGAGAAAGCCTTTACGAGGGTCAAGCTGAACCGGTGTTGGTTGGAAATGTCGAGTACCCTGGCTTTGAGATCTTTACAGATGTTGTTGATTTTGAGAAAAACCAGGAAGAGCCAGTAGCCCCTGTAATGGTGGAGGAAGCAATTGCTGAATCTGAAATTTTGAAAGGAGAACCATCTGAGGTGATAGCAGAAACCATAGAGGTGGCCGAAGAAGAAGACGAAAAGAAAGCCTACACTGAAACTACAGAAATCATCTCAAATGCTTTGACTGCCGCATTGAACAAAGATTTTGGAAAGACCAAGCAAGGATTTGATGAAGAACTGATGGCCAAAGTGAATTTAGATTCTGTGGTTGCTGAAATCGCCAAGATTATGGAAAAAGCTAAGGCACAGGCGACCGAAAAAGAAGCAGAGAAAGCTGCAGTCCTAGATGATGCTCTGGAAGGGAAGATGGAAGCTGATGAAGAACAAGGCCCTCCGCCTGTGGAGGATGAAAATGATTTTGTTGTATCTTTTTCTTCCATTTTCAATGTATCTGATGTACTTTATGATAAGTTCAATGCAATGAAATCCCAGTTTGCTTACTTGTGTGATGTTTATCCTGATAATTCTGTGCATGCATTTGAATCACCATCAAGCATATTTAGCATACATGACACTGCATTGCATGAAATCAATATAAGTACAGATGAAAACCCTAAAATGGTACTCATTTCACACGAGCTAAAATCTGAGGAAGAAAGAGAATTAATAAGAATACTCCAAAAACATGTTAAAGCTTTTGCCTGGTCGTATGAAGACATGCCGGGTGTGGACACAGAAATAGCAGTGCATAAAATCCTAACAGACCCCAAGTTCAGACCGGTAAAGCAGAAGTTAAGAAGACGAATGGGCTAATCTGGTGAAAGAAGAAGTGGCCAAACAGATAGACGCCAGGTTTCTCGAAGTGGTGGAGTATACAGAATGGCTAGCCAATATTGTCCCTGTGCCTAAAAAGGATGGAAGAGTCAGAGTATGCGTCAACTACAGGGACTTGAATAAAGCAAGCCCAAAAGATAACTTCCCACTGCCACATATTGACATCCTAGTTGATAATGCAGCAAAAGAGGCAATGTACTCCTTCATGGATGGCTTCTCGGGATACAACCAGATTCTGATGGATGTGATCGACAAGGTGAAAACATCGTTCATCACAGAGTGGGGTACCTTCTGTTATAGAGTGATGCCATTTGGGCTGAAGAATGCTAGTGCCACTTATCAGAGGGCTATCACAACTCTGTTGCACGACATGATTCATAAAGAAGTCGAAGTGTATGTCGACGATATGCTCGTTAAATCAGCAACCCGGGAGGAACACCTTGTTATCCTGGATAGATTTTTAACACGCATCGGAGAGTACAATTTGCGACTTAACCCCAAGAAGTGCATATTCGGGGTCATATCAGGGAAGCTTTTGGGCCATGTAGTCAGCCAGAGGGGTATAGAAATGGACCTAGATAAAATCAAAGCCATCCAAAATATGCCGGCCCCAAAGACAGAAAAGGAAGTTAGATCATTCCTGGGTTCTTTACAGTATGTCAGCCGCTTCATAGCACGATTAACCTCCACTTGTGAACCAATCTTCAAGCTATTAAAGAAAGATCAGCCGCTTGTGTGGGATGACAAGTGTCAGCTAGCATTCGAGAAGATCAAGGATTACCTGGTAAAGCCACCAGTGTTGAGTCCTCCAATTCCAGGGAAGCCTCTGATTTTGTACTTGGCAGTTGAAGAATCATCTATAGGGGCAATGCTAGCACAGGAACAAGATGGCAAGAAGGAGTATCCCATCTACTACCTCAGCAAAAAGCTGTTGGAGTATGAAACCAAACACACACTGGTGGAGAAGACATGTGTGGCAATGATCTGGTTGACCAAGAAGCTGCGCCACTATTTCTAATCCTACAAGATACAAGCCATGGCTAAGGTGGATCCAATGAAGTACCTCTATGAAGCACCAGCATTGGTTGGGAAGTTGTCCAGGTGGCTGTTACTTTTGTCTGAATTTGACATCGAGTACATCACGAAGAAAACCATTAAAGGGCGAGCCGTGGCAGAGTTTCTGGCAAACCAGCCCCTAGAATCAGATTACACAGAGAATCTGGAATTCCCTGATGAGCAGTTAGCCATGGTGGAAGTGAAAAGATGGGTCATGTGCTTCGATGGGGCAGTGAATAGAAAAGGTGCTGGAATCGGTGTACTTATAGCGACACCGGATGGTGAGGTCATTCCTTTATCCAAAAGGCTGATCTTTCCTGTAACCAACAATGGAGCGGAATATGAAGCATGCTTGTTTGGAATAGAGACTCTATTAACGTTAGGAGCAAATGATGTCTTAATTGTCAGTGATTCACTTCTAGTGATCAGGCAAGCTCAGGGTGAGTGGGAACTAAAAGAAGAAGCCTTACGGCCTTATTTGGAGCTGCTACAGTTCGGAAAAGGTTTATTCGGCCAGTGTGAATGCAGACATGTCCCCAGGGATAAGAATAAGATGGCTGATGCATTAGCTACTTTGTCCTCCATGTGGGAAAATCCAGAAGAGACACAAGCTCAACCACTAGTCATAGCCACTTCCAGGCATCCTTGCTTCGAAGTGCACGAAGTAATGGAATTATCAGCCGAAGAAAAGCCATGGTTCTTTGACATTTACTGGTATGTTAAGAAGGGAAAGTACCCAGAAGAGGCCAGTGCTGCTGATAAGTTGACACTGAGAAAACTGGCTAGTCAATGCAGAATCTTCAAGGACAAGTTATACAAAAGAACAGCACATGGAGTTCTTTTGAGGTGTCTAACAGAACAAGAAGCAGAAGATGTGATGCAACAGGTACATGTAGGATCCTGTGGGCCACATATGAATGGACTTGCCATGGCTAGGAAGATCATGAGACAAGGCTACTTCTGGATGATGATGCAAGCAGATTGTATAAGAAAAGTGAAGAGATGTCATGAATGTCAGATCTATGCAGACATTAGTCATCTTCCTCCACTTGAACTTCAGAATCTAGCGTCTCCTTGGCCGTTTTCAGCATGGGGGATAGACATGATTGGTGAAATTCATCCAGCTGCATCTAATGGGCATAGATTCATAGTTGTGGCAGTTGATTATTTCTCCAAATGGGTCGAACCGGAATCCTTCACCAATGTTACAGCCAAGCACATGGTCAAGTTCATCCAGAAGAACATCTTCACTCGGTATGGGATTCCTCACCACATAGTAACTGATAATGGAGTACAGTTTCAAGGGACGACGGCTGAGCTACTTGCAGAACATGGTATTGAACATCATAAGTCCTCTCCATATAGACCACAGGCTAATGGTGCAGTAGAAACAGCTAACAAGGCAATAAAGAAGATCTTATCAAAGATGGTAACCACTTACAGGGATTGGGCTGATAAACTGCCTTATACTCTTTGGGGTTACAGGACCAGTGTCAGAACACCGACAGGGGAAACTCCTTATGCCTTGGTATATGGAATGGAAGCAGTGTTGCCAGTAGAGATAGAACTTAAGTCACTCAGAGTTGCCCTGGAAGCTCAATTGCCAGAGACTGAATGGGTTCGAGCTAGATATGAGTAGCTGGCTGCACTAGATGAAAGATGACTAAAGGCACTGGATCACCTGCAGATGTGTCAGTGCAGAATGGCTAGAGCCTATAATCGAAATGTGAAATACTCCAAGCGGTAGTTGAAAGCAGGAGATTTGGTTCTAAAGCAACTAAGGCCTTCAAATGTTAATGTTAGGGGCAAGTTCAGACCCAATTGGGAAGGACCATATGTGGTGAAAAAGGTGCTATCAAAAGGCGCTATCAACATTATGGACATGGACGGGAATGAGTTCACCAACCCAATCAACCAAGACAGGCTAAAGCTTTATCATGTATAAAAAAAAAGAAGGAGAGGTCTGCTAGGCTGAAAACTCGAAAAGAGCAGTCTAGGCAAAAGTTAAGACGCGAGAGAAAATAATCAGTCAGAAAACCTGAAAAGGACGACTGGTGACAGATTCTGGCACAATGTGCAATCTGTACCATTTAGGAACCAACTTGTTTCAAACGTACTCATTTTGACTTCATCAATAAAGTGAAGTGTTTGTTTAAATATATTTGCATGGTTATGACAAATGCACAAACAAAGTTGTCTTGCATAGACACACATTCAAAGAAAGCACTTTGCATTCAACTGATCAATATCATCACATTATCTGGCAAATGAAAATGTGTTAAATACGTGCAATTTAAAATCTTTTATCGTCCTCTAAAGTCCAGTTCATCTTCCCAAACGAGCAATAAAGGGTCACAACACCATTTTAGTCAATTCTAAAAAAAAAAAAAAGCTCGCTGAGGTGAAAACCAAAAAGGCACCTCAGGCAAAAATTAGAGCGGCCCGCTAAGCTGAAAACCCATATCGAGCAGTTTAGGCAAAAGTTAGGGCATATAAAAAGGTCGCTAAGGCGAAAACCGAAAAGGTGCCTTAGGCAAAAGTTAGAGCGGCTCGCTGAACATCCTCAGTATTCCCCACAGAATTCGTCACATTACTCTCCAGCAGAGTTTCCCCCACTATTCCCCAGCGGAATCTACATAAGGAACACCATCAATTATTTCCCCACAAAGTCGCCATGTTACTCCCTAGTGTAGTCTACATAAAGAGCACCACAATTATTTCCCCAGTGGAGCTGTCACACTCATCCCCAGTGGAATCTGTACAAGGAATACTACGATCATTTCCCCAGCAGTCACCTCACTTCTTTGATAATCACCAAACAATGTCCCAAGGAAACCAAAATCAACCAGGGGCACAACATATCTCCCCAGCGGAAGACAGAAATGTCCAATAACCGAAAATCCATACATGTACATATACATCATCATGCATTCATACATTGCATATATCAATTACTTATCCCCGGCTAGTCTTCATTCTTGATCGAAGGGGCAAAATTTTTTTGTTTGAAAATCTCTCGATCAAGGAATGAAGACTTGCCATTTTAAGTGCGGGAATTCATCCCCAGCTTAATATCCTCAGCAAGCCAGCAAGTCCGCCTCGAGTAATGTAAACTCGGTATCGGCCCAGATCCGCTCCATCATCCAAGTTCCTCGGCAAATCCGCCTCGGGTAGCCTAGACCCGGTATCGGCCAATCTCTTCATAAACTCACCTCGGGTAACCTAGACCCGGTATCGGCCAATCTCTTCATCAACTCGCCTCGGGTAACTTAGACCCGGTATCGGCCAATCTCTTCATCAGCATCGCCTCGGGTAACCTAGACCCGGTATCGGCAAATCTCTTCATCAACTCGCCTCGGGTAACCTAGACCTGATATCGGCTTATTCTCTCCCCAGCATCTTGGTAACCTAGACCCGGTATCGGCTTATTTCATCAGAAGATTCATTCCAGTGTTCGCAGCGCTTTAATTCGCGCTCTCAAATTCATCATCTCAGGTGTTGTAAATCTGGAGCTAGATGTCGAATTTGGTCACGCGAGGGGCAGCTGTAAGCGCCGGAATTTTCTATACTTAAATAAAAAAAAAGATTATGGTCGTACAACTATTCTTACAGTCGTGCGACTGTAATTTAAAAATTACAGTCGTACGACTGTATTATCGGGGCAGGTGCAGAACACCATACCCATGACATAAGAAAGAGGAAGAGAGATTTTGAGCAATTAATACTCGGATTTTGGAGAGAAAATGGGAGAAATCAGAGTAGAAAAAGGGAAGAAAAGAAAGAGAAAGAGAGGTTGGAATTCTGGTAAAAAAAATCTAGAGAGAGAAAGAGAAAAGAGGAAGGAAAAGAAAGAAGTGGAAAAACCTCCAAAAATTCATCTTTTCCTCTTCTATTTTCTTTTAATTCTCAAAATTAGGGTTGAAATTTGTTAGAAATCCCTAGGTTAATCAATTAACTTCACAACCAAATCAAGAATCCAGACTTAAATCACCAGAATCCCTTGCAATTTGGATTTTTGGACAAAAAGCTCTCAACTTCAATTCCAAAGGAAAAAGTGCAAATTTGTTAGGATCGGAGCGACGCCAGGGGTCAAAACGACTTGGATTAGCTTCTAAAAAGGTAGACACTTTCTTTCCTTACACTTTTTCTTGCTTTCTGGGTGTTTGAAGTGAGTTTTTATGCATTTTCTACTGCATTTTCGTGTTTCTGCTCCTGGAAATTAAGAACAGTCGCACGACTGTTCTTGGTTTTCATGAACAGTCGTACGACTGTATATACAGTCGTACGACTGTTTTTAATTTCCAGTTGATTTTCTTCAGTTTTGATCCAAAATGAATCTTTGGCGAAATTCTGATTCTGAACTGATTATAGTCGCATGACTGTAAACTACAGTCGTACGACTGTAATCCTCGTTCTAGAATCAAAATTTCAGTTTTTATCCCTAAAAAAAATCCCAAAAAATTAGAAAACCCCAAAAATCATCAAAATGAATTTTGTTGTGTACATCACGACCCTAGATTCAAGTTTTTAGTAAATTTGCATTTAGAACAATTCAACGACGGAGACCCAGTTCTCTCGAAAACCGACCCACTTAATATATAAAAAGCATGTAAACCGAAAATCCAAAATTGTTTTCAAGTGATTTTCCCACAAAACCAAAAATACAGGGACGTTTCAAAATGTTTTCCAGGTCTAATCGGACCGGCTAGTCGAGCCAACCCGGTTACCCCCTAAATGCATGCCCCCAATTCTTGATTTCCCAATTCTATCTATTTGAGTCCTAATTGTGGTGTGCCGTATAAATTGTGCTAACCTTTGTTTTGCAGCTTTTATTTATATTTATTTTTAATTTTATTTGTATTTTAATAGAATTAATCGTGTAATTAGGCGGTTGTAAATATTTTTAGATTCTCGTGTATTCTAGGCGATTGTATAAGTGAGGCGAGAGTTTTTATTTTTCCATTCGATTTGGTTGTAAGCCAATTAATTTTTATTTCTTTTCCTTATTTTTGTATTAAATATCTTGTATGCACGCTGTATGCCTTTTATATTCAATAAAATTGACTTTAGATTTTTTAAAATACCATTCGAGAACATTGGCAATATTTATTTTGAATTAGACACGAAATAAGGGACTTGTCCGGACCCGAATCTCTGGATAGTGTAGCGACCGTTCGTCCGGCTCAGCTACCTTAAGAATTTCCCGGTTGAGTTGAGCCGGGTAGCGACTCTAGAATATTCATCAAGACTTAGGTCTCGGTTCTTTTATGTATTAATTCCATTTATTTTCCAAAACGCGATTTTCCATTCATAAAAACCCCACGCGAGGGAGGGGCCCGCCCAAGATCATGGAGTCCCATTCCGAAAGGGAGTCCCGCATCCCGTCGAAAACGCGTCGTCCGCTCACACCAGGATGAATATAAGTCACAGTCAGGATATGTATTCATGCTTAATGGTGGTGCTGTAAGCTGGAGAAGCTCTAAGCAACCGACCATAGCGGATTCTAACATAGAAGCTGAGTTCATTGCAGCGTGTGATGCAGCTAAGGAAGCTGTATGGATAAAGAAGTTTTTCATGGAACTAGGGGTAGTGTCAACTATCCAGGACCCAGTTGATATCTTCTGTGACAACAATGGGGCTGTTGCACAAGCTAAGGAGCCCCGGTCACATAGGAACTCGAAGCACGTACTCAGGAAGTTTCACCTCATCAAAGAAATCGTTGAGAGGGGTGACATTTCATTACGATGAGTGGACACCGAGGAGAATGCCACAGATCCTTTGACCAAGGCACTGGCTCAGCCCAAGCACGAAGGTCATATTAGATCTATAGGGATTAGGCCCATGCCTAGTTGGTACTAGTGTAAGTGGGAGATTGTTGGATATACCCTAGTCCCGACGCATTGGTCCTTGTGTTTGTATCATACATTTGTACATTTTATGTAAGATATGTATTATACAATTTGTGTTAATAAATAAAGGCATCAATCTATTTACTATATGTCTTGTGTAATATTTTAAATAGAGTATCCAATGGACATATCCATATCCATGTTGTCAAGTGTGAGGCACTTGGCAGTAAGATGGATAGGGAAAACGATATGGCCATAAAGTCATCCGCAGTCTGTTCCAATCATGGGAATGAATGGAACTAAAGACTATCATTAAACTTGGTTATATAGTGGTGTCTTACCAGTCATAGAACATGAAATGTCAACCAAGTTAATGGGTTCATGCAAAAAGGGCATGGTACTGGATCGATCCACTTAACGGGAATCCACATGGTATCACATCACATCAGATTCTCATGTAGTACTTGTATGGATCCTTTGACCTGACCATATGATGGTACTGGATGTGAAGTGGCATACTTTGGTGTACGCCTAACGGGCCTGTAAAAGGGTGCCAAGTACCGATATGTTCGGGTATGTCAATGAACATTGCAGTGCAATGGATGTGCAGATGGGAATGTCACTCAGTGTTCCACTGAGAAGATATTACCGGCCTCTTGATGAATGCAGCTGATAAGAGTGTGGCCATACCCAAACAAGTTGGAAATTGTTTGTGAATATCAGTACATTCGGGATCAAGTTAATGCTAGACACAATAGAGGGTGATCAAACCATGCCTCTGTGTTGGACTCCGATATCGATGACATGGGATGTACAAGTTTAAACTACTGGGTTAAAGTTTCAGTTGGACTGCTTACTCCATCTTAATTGGGGGCTACAGTGGCTTGCTAGAGCCCAACTGTAGTTTGTGGGCCTTCGCTCATTGCCAACATAAAGACGGGCCCATCGGATCGTACACATTGAACGTCAAAGAGAGAGAGGTCTATTAATTATATTATATAGCTCAATTGGATTGATCAAAATATAATATGATTAATATTTATTTAGGCCATCATATAATTAATTCAATTTTGTGTATTTATTTCCTAGGTGGAAATATTGATACATGTATAGGTTTATATGTATGTCATCTTATGGAGGTCTAATTTAATCTCTTGGTTAATTTGATGTGTCAAATAAATTTTAATTTAAATGTATGTTACATATTATAAGAGATAATATATTACCATACATATGGAATTAAAATATTATTTGAAATCAAATAAAAACCAAAGTATTAAATATGGCTTGGGCTTGAATAATTAAAGCCCACATTTGGTGAACTGTTGGCCGTAATATTTGGGATGGTTTTATGCCATGGAAGGTGAGTCATTTGGGATAAGAAGAATGACTCATTAAAGGGACAAAAGATGGTGATTAATATGGTGAGTCATTGTTTGACTTTGTGGTAGAAAAGTTGGACTTTTCTTTCTTTGATTTTTTGAACTTTCTTTTGGTGATATAAGAGAAAAAAAATCTGCTATATTATCACATCACTTAGACGTCCAACATAGCTCCATACTCTCTCTTTTTTATTTTCCGAACCACTAGCATGGGTTTCAGTCCTAGAGCCGTTTCTGTACGGGACGAAGGAGGAAATCTAATTTGGTTTCTGCAGTCTTCATCTGTCTCTTGGAGAGACTTTAAGGTGAGATTTTAAAACTTTTTTCCTTATGCTTTGTGTTTTGATTTCCTCTAATTAAGCTCCTGAGACCGGATTCGAGGAAATCGACGCGTATTTCCGCTTTTATCTGTCGATTTCCAGTGACGAATCCCTTCAGAAATATATTATACATATACAGGTTTATATGTTTTTCATTTAAGTAAAGTCTAAATTAATTTATTAAGTTAATTTAATTAGGCAAATTAATTTTAATTTAAATGATATGTGTTATATTATATGGTTTAATATAATCACATACATATGAAATTAAAATTGAATTATAATTAAATTTTAACCAATGCTTTTAATTTAGACCTAGCGTTTTTAAAGCTATATAAACCCGCTTAAGTGAAAGAATCAACACCCTAAGCTTTTTTTGGTGCAAAATTCGGCCACCATATTTTTCTTGGAGAAAAATATTTCGTGCCCCCCTTTGTTCACTCCTTCATTTTTCATGTTGAGAATGCCCTAGTCCCAAGCCATTAGTCCTTATTTTGTATTGTACATTTGGTATCTTTTAACAGATTAACGTATTATATATTTGTGTTATTAAATAACGGTATTAATCTATTTATTGTATATATCTTGTGTAATATTATAAATAGAGTATCTGATGGTAATATCTATATCAATGTTGACAAGTGTCATGCACTTGGCAGTGAGACCATGGATAAGGAAACGATACAATGATAAAGGCATCCATAGTCTGTTTCAGTCATGGGAATGAATGTAACCAAAGACTATCATAAGCTTGGTTATATGGTGGTGTCTTACCGGCTATAAAACATGGATTGTTAATCAAGTTTATGGGTAATGTAATGGGGCATGGTACTGGATATATCCACTTAACGAGAAATCCACATGATATAGTATCATAAGTGATTCTTGTGTAGAACTTATATCAGATCCTTAAACCTGACCATATTATGGTCTTGCATGTGAACGCATACACTTTGGTGTACACCTAAAGGGCCTGTAACAGGATGCCAAGTATGGGTACATTCGGGTGTGCCAGTGAACATGGCAAGGTCATGAATATGTAGAAAGGAATGTCACTCAGTAATACACTGAGATGATATCACTGGCCACTTGATGAGTGTAACTGATAAGAGTGTGGCCACACCCAAACAAGTTGGAACTTGTTTGTGAGCATCAGTTCATTTGGGATCAAGTTAATCTCCAAACACAAAAGAGGGTGATGTGACCATGCCTCTATGTTGAACACCGATATTAATGACATGGGATATGTAAGTTTAACTATAGGGATAAGACTTCCATTAGACTGCTGTCTTCATCTTAATTGGGGGTTGTAATCGCTTGCTAGAGCCCGCCCACAGTCTGTGGACCTTGGGCCTACTTCCAACATAAAGACGGTCCCGTAGGATCGTACACATAGAATGTCTGAGTTTGAACTAGTCGGATCGCCTGTATACTTAGAGTATACTAATTGGAGAGATAAATATTTTATTGGATTGCATAAAGTTGATTTAAGTAATTTAACTTGTGAATAAATTTTCCGGTGGAAATTTAACACATATATAGGCTTATATGTATTTATTTCTAGTCAAATCTTAAATTAATTTGTTGGGTTAATTCTAATTGACAAATCAATTTAATTTAAATGACATGTATCTTATATAGTATGATATTATATAATTACATGCATAGAAATTAAATTAGAATTGACTATGATTTAACCCATACTAATTAATTAGGATTTAAGGAATTATGGGTATGAATTCCATTTTTGGAAACAAATTAATTCACCCCAAAATTATGGCTATAATTTTAGCCGAGGGAGCTAATTTCTCATTAGAGAATTCCGGCCATTAGTGTGTGTTAGAGGCTGAATTTTTTGGCCAACACTTGCTCTCCTCCTTTGATCGGCCGCTAGCACAGGTTCCACTCGATAGACGTTCGTGTACGTGAGAGTGGAGGAAATCGATTTTGGTTTCTGTAGCAGTCTCTAAAAGAGACATAGAAAGGTGATAATCTAATTCTTAATCTTTGATTTTATGTTTTTGATTTCCACTTCAATTGCTCCTGGGTCACGGATTTGAGAAAATCGATTCGGGCTTTTGCTTTTATCAATTGATTTTTAATGAAAAATCCCTACAGTGGTATCAGAGCGGGCTTTTGATCCGTAGAAATCTTAAATGGTTTGAATCCCATGGTTTTGAAATTGGGAATTTTGAATTGGGATTCATGGATTTGGGGTTTTAATATTTTTCCCCAATTTGATTTTCTAAATGGAAATTGGTTTTTGCATATTAGGTTATATGTATTTATTTCTATTTGATTTTTTTTATTTTGTTCTTGGTTGAATGTTGTTTTTTTCTTTTTTTTTTTCTATTTGTGATTTTAAAAAAAATTATGGGTTGAATTGTTTTTTTTTTTTGTTTCCCTTAACTTTCGCAGCTTTCTGAGCACACCGCACAGCAAGAGCTGCTGCCGCCGCACCGGGCTGCTCGGTGGGCAGATTTTGGATCTTTACGGGTATTTTTACTACCGGGCCCCTTTTTGTTTTTTTTAATGGATTTAAAAATCTTTTTGTGATTAAATTTGGTATTTAAATGCGCATGGTTTATTGAATAAATTATTTTGTTCATTATATATATTAATTTGGAATTAATATGGTGTAATGAAATTGGTTGGGTTTTTCTTGGCACGATTAACCGAATGTGTAATTTGGATTCATGGTTTCCCAATTCCAGTGGGAGTAGTATTCTGCCTGGGCTGGAAGCCCAAAGCCCATTAAGGGTTAGAACCTTGATGGACCAAATTGGCGATTTCTAAATAATGGCTAAAGACATAATTTATTGGGATTAATTTCATGCATTTTAACATGTTTATAAATTGATGTATTGGATTATATGTTGGTATTAATTCCATTACTTATTTAATTATGCATTTATTTATTTTGATGTTATATGCCATGATCTAATTCCAATTTCACCCATTTATGCATCTAAGCCATTATTAAAATTGAATCTATATCAAATGGTACTAAGTCACTTAAAAGTGCTTCCCTCATTCAAAACCGACTCGAAGTGGGGATAGGCCAGTTGTAGACCATGCCCTTGTAGGATACACTGGAATATCATCATTTTGTATTGGGTTGGAGCATTGGTTTCTTTAAACACTTAGATGGAGGTTTGGACTTAGCATGGGTAGTAGGATTCTCTTGGCCCTAAGCACATATGGAAAAGTGCCAACAAGCCCATCAAACCAAGAGTCCCTAGGTTCGGGGTGTTCTTACCTAAATAATTAGGGCATAGTTTTTCCAGGCCCTCGTCTGGCTATATCTTGATAAAATACGGATCTTGACTCATTAGCCCAATGACTTGACTTAATTAATAACTTGGATTCATTATTAAATAAATATGGGAAAAACAACTAAGACCTTTATTGATACTCTTTAATTTTTCTATGTAGTAATCAAATGACAAATAACAACTCTTTATCACTACGTTCACTCCTTAAGAAGGACAAACTTTTCAGGCCAAATATCCTGGATTGGTCTAGGAACTTAAGGATAGTTCTTAGACACGAATCTAAGGAATACATGCTAAAAAGAGCTGTACCGCTTGCACCAACTGGGCATAATCCACCAGCTGTATAGCTAGAGGAATACTCGGTGCATGTCAGGGACAACCGGGATGTGACATGCCTGATGCTAGCATGCATGGTCCCTGAGCTGCAAAAGTAGTTCATGGACCAACAAGCCTATGCTATGATAACAACTCTTAATGAGATGTTTCAGGAGCAAGCACGTTAAGAGAGATACTTGACTGCCAAGGCATTCAACTCCTGCTGGATGGGGACTGGGACATCTATGAGCGCTCATGTGCTTAAGATAAAGGGTTATTTAGATTCTTTAGCCCATCTTTGCATACCTGTCTCGCAAGAGTTAGTGATTGACACGATCCTGGCATACTTGCCGATTCTTATGATCACTTCATCCTGAAGTACAAGGGATGAATCATATTATTAACGAGTTGTATGGAATGCTCAAGCTCGTAGAACAGTCGATCAAGAAGACTATGCCGGTATTGCTGGTCAACAAGGGGAACCCTCCTCTTGCAAAGGGCAAGGCAAAGGTGAAAGCCAAGGCCAAAGCTAAGAAAGCTAAAGCCAAGAAGGCTGAGGCCAAGCCCAAGGTAGGTCCTGAGGATGTCTACTTCTAGTGCAAGCTGGTAGGACACTGAAAGAGATCTTGTCCCCAGCTGTTAGGAGAGCAAAAGAAGAGCCAGGACACATCTTCATCAGGTATATAAGCCATAGATATAAACCTCACTGTTTCTACATCTTGGGTATTAAATACTGGATGTGGTTCTCACATTTGTTGTAACGTGCAAGGACTTAGGAACAAGAGATCATTAGGATTTAGAGAGGTGGACTTGTGAGTTGGAAATGGAGCAAGGGTAGCTGCCATAGAGATCGACAAGTACCACTTAGAGATGCCTAGTGGATTAGTTTTAATACTAGGACAATGTTATTTTGTACCTGCAATGTGCAAGAATATTATTTCTGTTTCAGTTTTGGATAATTCTGGATTTAATTTTACTATTGGTAATGGAAGAATTGCTTTATCTAGAGAGGGATTATTTTTATGAAGATGCTCTATTAAATAATGACCTATATGTCCTAGATTTAAATGAAACTAATCATGTCTATAACATAAATACTAAAAGGTTTAATATCTACTGTTGGCATTGTCATTTGGGCCATATAAATGAGAAACGCATAGCTAGGCTTCACAAAAACTGGAATCCTAGGATCATTTGACATGGACTCACTTAATATATGCTAATCACGTTTACGCGGTAAAATGACCAAAGTGCCTTTTGGCAAGAAAGCTGAAAGGGCTACTAGCTTATTAGACCTAATACATTCAGATGTATGTGGGCCCATGAGCGCAGCTACTAGAGTTGGACATCTGTACTTTGATTTCAGAAAATATGGCTAGGTCTATCTGATGAAACACAAATCCAAGACCCTTGATAGGTTCAAGGAATTTAAGAATGAGGTATTGAACTAAATAGGTAGGAATATTAAAGCCCTTCACTCAAACCGAGGAGGCGAATATATGAGCCTAGAGTTTGACTCATACTTGAAAGAGCATGGAATCATTCCACAGCTTACTCCTCCAGGAACACCATAATGGAATGGTGTGTTCGAAAGGAGGAATAGGAACTTGTTAGACATGGTCTGCTCAACTATAAGTCATGCCTCTCTCCTAATAACATTCTGGGGATATGCTCTTAAGGCAGTAGCTCTCATTTTGAACAATACTTTGATTAAGGTAGTGGAAAAGACCCCATAAGAAATATGGATGGGCAAGGTGCCCAATGTGTTTTTCCTGTAGATTTGCAGCTATGATGCACATGTCAAGAGATTAACTGGGGGCAAACTAGAATCCAAAACTGACAAATGCCTATTTATGGGCTACCTTAGGGAAACCAAAGGGTATTACTTCTACAACCCCACCGAGAACAAGGTTTTCATGGCATGAAAGGGGATCTTTCTTAAAAAGGATTTTATTTTAAGAAAGATAGTGGGAGCAATGTTGATAATATCTATATCCATATTGATAAGTGTCATGCACTTGGCACTGAGACCATGGATAGGGAAACGATATAACCATAAAGCCATCCATAGTTTGTTCCAGTCATGGGACTGAATGGAACTAAAGACTATCATAACTTTGGTTGTATAGCGATGTCTTACCGGCTATAGAACATGGATTGTCAATCAAGTTTATGGGTTCATGTCATGGGGCATGGTACTGGATAGATTCGCTTAACGAGAAATCCACATGGTATAGTATCACAAGTGATTCTCATATAGTACTTATATCGGATCCTTAGACCTAACCATATTATGGTCTTACATATGAACCCATACACTTTGGTGTACGCCTAAAGGGCCTGTAACAGGGTGCCAAGTATGGGTACATTCGGGTGTGCCAGTGAACATGGCAAGTTCATAAATATGGAGAAAGGAATGTCACTCAGTAATACACTGAGAAGATATCACCGGCCACTTGATGAGTGCAACTAATAAGAGTGTGGCCACACCCTAACAAGTTGGAACTTGTTTATGAGCATTAGTTCATTCGGGATCAAGTTAATCTCCAGACATAAAAGAGGATGATGTGACCATGCCTCTATGTTGAACACTGATATTAATGACATGGGATATGTAAGTTTAACTACAGGGTTAAGAGTTCCATTAGACTGATGTCTTCGTCTTAATTGGGGGTTGTAATGGCTTGCTAGACCCTGCCCACAGTCTGTGGGCCTTGGGCCTACTTCCAACATAAAGACGGTCCCGTAGAATCGTACACATAGAATGTCTGAGTTTGAACTAGTCAAATTGCCTGTACACTTGGAGTATACTAACTAGAGAGATAAATATTTTATTGGGATTAAAGACCTTTTTAGCCCCCGTATTATCCTCAGTTTGCCCCTTTGACCCTTATGCTATTGAAATTTCCCTTTTGCCCCCTGTGTGGTATGCAAAAAGGTTCCAAATTGACACCTAGAAAGCATAATTCATTAGACTCTGTCAGATTCTGTTAACAATTTTATCAACGGAATCTGACGGGATATGCTTTTTAGGTGTTAATTTGGAACGTTTTTGCATACCACAGGGGGCAAAAGGGAAAGTTCAATAGCACAGGGGCTAAAGGGGCAAACTGATGATAGGGGCTGAATAGGTCTTTATTCCTATTTTATTGGGTTGCATAAAGTTAATTTAAGTAAATTAACTTGTGAATAAATTTCCTAGTGGAAATTTAATACATATATAGGTTTATATGTATTTATTTCTAGACAAATCTTAAATTAATTTGTTGGGTTAATACTAATTGACAAATCAATTTAATTTAAATGACATGTATCTTATATAGTATGATATTATATAAATACATGCATAAAAAGTAAATTAGAATTGACTATGATTTAATCCATACTAATTAATTAGGATTTAAGGAATTATTGGTATGAATTCCATTTATGGAAACAAATTATTTCACCCCAAAATTATGGCTATAATTTTAGCCGAGGGAGCTAATTTCTGATTAGAGAATTTCAGCCATTAGTGTGCGTTAGAGGTTGAAATTTTCGGCCAACACTTGCTCTCCTCCTTTGATCCATCGCTAGCATGGGTTCCACTTGATAGACGTTCGTGTACGTGAGAGTGGAGGAAATCAATTTTGATTTCTGCAGCCATCTCTAGAAGAGACATAGAAAGGTGAGAATCTAATTCTTAATCTTTGATTTTATGTTTTTGATTTCCACTTCAATTGTTCCAGGGTCACAGATTTGAGAAAATCGATCCGAGATTCCACTTTTATCAGTTGATTTTCAATGAAAAATCCCTATATTTTGATCCACCGCTAGCACGGGTTCTTGCTCGATAGCCATTCGTGTATGGGATTGTAGAGGGAGCCTCTTTTTGTTTCTACAGTCGTCTTTAGAAGATACATACAATGTGAGATCTATTTCTTCTCTTCATCTATTTCCATTGTTTTTTTATTTCTATTGCATAAGCTCCTGGGCTTGGATTCGAGAAAATCTCAATTAGCTTCTGCTGCCAAACGGTTGATTTTCAATGATGAATCCCTTCAACACTTATACCAATCAGAGAGAAATTCTATATGGATCAGACTAATAAAAAAAGACATGTCTATGAGCACGAGCTTTTTCGACCTCCGTGATGAGAGTCTTTTATTACCTGTTAAGCAGTCGGACTTGGGAATGAGCAGGAGGTCACCTGGAACGCCTTAAATGCTCCAAAAACTAAACCACTCATGACCCGAAACCCCTGAGAAAGGTCCCTCAAGTGATTACATGGTTTAGAGGTGAGCGTAGGAATTAGGGGAGTCTACCCTGGCTCGGTCTGGAGCTGTACGGCTGTAGTTTCAAAACTACAGCCTCACGGCTATAGATCCAGAGCTGCATGGCTCTAACACTTAGCTGAAATGAAGGATTTTGACTAGGCTGCGGCCTGATTTTTTTTGGGCCAATTAATGCGTGAAGTGACCAAAAGAGAGAGGGATATAAAAAGAAAAATTCGGATCAAAGGAGAGAAGGACATTTCTTAGAAAACATTGGAAAAAGCAAAAGAGAGGAAAAGAAACAGAGAAAGGAAAAAAAACCAAAAAAAGAGAGAAAAGCAATAGGAGGAAGGAGGAAAACAAGGACCAAAAACACACCAAAAGAGAACAAGGAGAGTTCTTGACCATTTTTCACTCATCCGGACACATTTTTGGATTGGTTCGGGTTTCGTTTTCAAAATTTTGAGAAGTTTGTGGATTCAAGACACATTATGGCTCTTTAATCCATTTTTGATTGTCCAATACACTGGAACAACAACAAGGTAAACTCTGAGAGGCCTTAAGCTTGTGTTCATTATGTTTTTGTGCATTTTCTCCTATGCTTTGTCAATTTCCAGAAAACTGACTACCCCAATAGAGCCACACAGTTGTGTTTTCTTAAAACACAGCCACGCAGCTATAGTCTCTTGGAACAGAGCCACACGACTGTGTTACTTTCACGCAAAAACCTGAAAAAGCCCTTGAATCGACCGAAACAGTCCGTTTTCCATTTCGATCATCCTTTTGAGATATATTTTAGCCCAAATACATCTGTCCATTATCAAACTATGGTTTTCGGATTTCTATATGTACGGATGCTAGGTTCTCAGTTTTTCTGGATTTTATTTTCTAGAATTAAGGGTTGTTTGATCCAAATCAGATCTGTCGTCCAGCATTAGCGAACCCCCAAACCCTAAGAAAGTCCTTGGGAAACATAAAAAACAAGTAAAACAGTGATTTTTGAAAAAACGAGAAAACCGATTTCACTTTTCGGGTGGAACAGCAGCACAGCTGTGGATGTTATAGCCGCACGGCTTTAACTTGAGCCGCACGGCTCTAACCATAGCCGTACAGTGGTAGTTCCCGGAAGAAGGTAGAATCACGGGATGACACACACGGACGTTGTCACGCAATGCTGTCTTCAGAATCAAATCGTTTTTGGTGTGTTTACCGCTTTCAGACCTTAGATGGTTATTGAAATTAGGAAAACATGCACGAACGGAACCCTGAGTTTGGAGATAACAAACCCGCTAAAATGTAGAAATTTGCATAAAACCGAGCCAAATGGTTTTCCAAATTGTTTTCCATCACAAAAGCCTACAGGGCATTTCAAAACTGTTTTCCAGGTCCAGCTGGGTCAACTAGCTGAGTCGACCCGGCAACCCCTAAATGCAAGCCCCTACTCCTAAAAATCCCAATTCTGTCCTTTGTGAGTCCTATTTGTGTTTGTGTGATAATTGTGCTAACCATCTATTTTGCAGCATTTACTTTCCTTTTTATTATTTTAGATGTATTTGATAGATTAATTCATGTATTTTAGGCGTTTATAAATTTTTTAGATACCCGTGTATTCTAGGCGCTTGTAATGTGAGGACGAGAGTTTTCCTTTTTTTTATTCGATTTGGTTGTATAAGCGGCCTCTATTATTTTTGTATAATTCGGATGCATGATTTACTTTTCTGTAATTTATTTCTGTCATTTGTATGAGCATCGGCTGATAATTAAACGAAATGGGATAGAGAAAGATAATAAAGTGAATAATATATGTTAATATAAACTATAAAAAAAATACAAGCTCGAGGTTGAATGGGTAAGTTGCCTGAACCCTAAATCTCTGGATTAGGTACGACAGTCTACGCTCGGTAGGGAGCTGTACTGGAATTTCTCGGATGAGCTGATTTAGGTGGCGACTCTGTCACTGATCTTGAATATTAGGTTTCAAGGTTTTTAAGCAATAAAATGGAAAAATGTTTTCTACAAAAGGAATTTACAAACAAATTAATAGTTTTCCTAAAGCAAGACACAAACCTAGTTTTCATCTAATCCAAAACCCTATAAACATCCCCGGTTCGCTTCCCCGCGTTCTGCTTTTTAGGTCGTCCGCTCATGGTGGTGACTCCACTGGGGATAAAAAATTTTGGTAAAACGTTTTTGTAAAAAACTTAAGGAACTTAGGCAACTACTAAAATATAACCTCGCTTTTAGTCATTTACTAATTTATAGTACCATATTTATTCACACTTGCATATTATGACACTTTCTTCTTCTTAACCCTTCAAACACACTGATCAACCCGGTTTACTAAGGAAGGTGACCTACCTCTTCCACTAGGATTGGAGGCACCCGAAGGGGTAAACCACTCATAGCACCGCATGAACCTTACATCGTGTTCTACGATGAGGAGTGTATTTTCGCAATGGGGACCTGTACGTCCCTTGGTTTGACTTTTCCCCACATATAAAGGCTTAATAATTTCCCCTATGATTACCAAAACATAAATTTGAAATTGGATATTGAGTGTACGCCTTTGGTATCCCGTTGATGCCAAAGAGACCCAACACCTAGGAAGAATTGCATGACCAATCGAAAGAAGGAATAAGGTTGGAAGGGAAAGCATATTATTGCATGTGCTAACATTTGTTCTATGATGGTTTTTCTTTTAACCTTTTCACGAAACATAAAGCACGCATAATCATACGTGTGCCGTTTTAACCACGTTTTTCTTGCAGCCACTTTTAACACACATACATATGTATGACATTTATGCTAACCACGTCTTCGTGCAGCCACGACATTTTATTTATGTGCCATGCACGTCTTGTGTGCCAACATTTCCATAAAGCATACATGAAATCATCCTATTATGAGTGGACAACCTAAAAAAGGGTGGGACGTGGCGAAGCGAATTGGGGAAAAATGAACGGGGTTTTATGATTGGATTAGATGAAAACGGGTTTGGTGTCGTGCTTTAAGGAAAACTATTAGTTTGTTTAGAAATTCCTTCTGTAGAGAACATTTTCCCATTTTATTACTTAAAGACCTCGAAACTTAAATTTCAAGATCAGACAGAGTCGCCACCCGGATCAGCTCATCCGAGAAATTCCGATACAGCTCCCTACCGAGCGTAGGCTGCCATACCTAATCTAGAGATTTAGGGTTCGGGCAACTTACCTGTTCAACCTCGAGCAGGTATTCATTTTATAATTTATATTACCATATCTATTCAATTTATTATCTTTCTCTACGCCATTTTGTTTAATTATCAGTCGATGCTCACACAGATGACAGAAATAAATTGCAAGAAAGTAAATCATGCATCCAAATTATACAAAAATAATAGAGACCACTTATACAACCAAATCAGATGAAAATGAAAACTCTCATCCTGACATTACAAGCGCTTAGAATACACGGAGATCCAAAGAAAATTACAATCGCCTATAATACACGATAATTTATAAATTTACATCAAAAGTAGAATAAAGATAAATAAAGGCAGCAAAACAGATGGGTTAGCGCAGTTTATGTCACAAACACATAGAAAACTCACAATAGGGCAGAAGTTGGATTTTAGGAGCGGGGCCATGCATTTAGGGGATAGCCGGGCCAATTCGGCCAGTCGACCCGCCTAGACCTGTAAAACGGTTTTGAAACACCCTGTAGGTTTTGTGCTGGAAAATGGTTTTGAAAAATAATTTGGCTCGGTTTCATACATATTTCTCCTTTTTAGCGGGTCTGTTATCCCGGAACTTGGGCTTCCGTTCGTGCAGGTTTCCTAATTTCAACATTCATTTAGGGTCCAAAAACAATTTTAATTTCGAAGACAACATCACACGACGACGTCTGTATAGGTCATCCTGTGATTCTGTCTCTTTCTTGAGACTACAGCCGTACGGCTAGAGCTAATGCAGCCGTGCGGCTGTAGTACCCAGAACCTGAAAATGGTTCTCTTAGCTTTAGAAATCTCTGTTTTAATCCGTTTCGATGATTTTTGAGAATTTAATGGAATCTGAAGGTCCGTTAATGCTGGACACCGGATCCGATTCGGATCGAACGACCCTGGATTTTAAAAACTGAAATCAAAGTAACAGAAATGTCACAACCACACTGTTAGAAATCCGAAAACCTTAACTTTAAGCACGGCGGATGTGATTTGGCCGAGGTAGATCATTGTAGAGCAAACAAAATGGGAAACAGATTGTGTTCGGCCATTTCAGGGCTATTCAGGTTTCTGCCCAGGAAAGCAGAACCGTGCGGCTCTACTCTCAAAAAATAGAGCCGTACGGCTCTGTTCTTGAGAAATAGAGCTATGCGGCTCTGTTCTTTAGGTATTAGAGCCGTGCGACTGTAATCAATAGCCAGTTTCCGAAAAATTTGCAGAGAAGAGAAAAAAATCACAACAACAACAAATCAAAGTGAGTTTAAGGCCTTTCAGAGTTTACCTTGTTGATGTCCTAGCATGCCTGACGTCCGAAAGTGGGCTTGGATAGCAGAATATGCCTTGAATTCCATAAACACCTGAAATTCCCGAACCAAGCTTTAAGATAATCCGAATTGAACCCGAGACAATCCCGGACAAATGTAATATAGTCTAGAACTTAACACTCTCAGTTTCTAGGGTGTATTTGGATTTGTGTTTCTGGTTCTTCTTTATTTTTTTCTTTTCATTCTCTTTACTTTTCTTTTCTTTCTCTCTACTTTTCTTTCCCTCTTCTTTCTTTTCTTTTTCCAATCTTCTAAGACAAATCTCCCTCATTTTTTCAATATGATTTTCTTTCTTATATACCCCTCTCCCCCTGGTCACTTCTCATTAAATTCTCCCCTAAGGATTTCGGCTGAAATCATCTCAGCCTCCTCCTTGTGCGAAGATGTTCTGCCTTTTGCAGAGCAACTTGGCAGCCCATCAGAGCCGCACGGCACTGATCTACAGCCGTGCGGCTGTAGTTTTGAAACTATAGACATGCGAATCTGGCTAGAGCTGGGGCAGATTCCCCTAATTCTTATGCTCACCTCTAAACCCTGTAATCACTCTAGGGACCTTTCTCGAGGTTTCGGATAACGGGCCCCTGCTCATCCCCATTCCTGATTGCTTAACAGGTAAAATGGGATTCTCATCATAGAGGTCGGGAAAACCCATGCTCACAGGTTGCCCCTTCACGAGATCAAAGTCGACACGGTCGGGCTATTAAGCTCGGTTCGAGTTTGGTCTCACGACAGAGAGCACGGTGAGAAGAGGAAAGAAAACGTACATGATGCCTTGGTTTGTCGAGGAAGTTAGGTGCAATGTCTAGCTGGGGGACGTGTCTTGGCTCTTTATGAAGGAGCTATACCGTTGAAATCGTCTCATTGTGGTGGAGCCATGCCATTGAAATTGTCTCACTGTTGTGGAGCCATACCATTGGAATTGTCTCACTGTGGTGGAGCCATACCATTGGAATTGTCTCACTGTGGCGGACCCATAGCATTGGAATTGTCTCACTATGGCGGAGCCATACCATTGATATTGTCTCACTGTGGCAGAGCCGTACCATTGAAATTGTCTCACTATGGTGGTGCGTACCATTGAAATTGGCTCTCTGTGATGGAGCGTACCATTGAAATTGGCTCTCTGTGGTGGAGCGTACCATTGATGAAATTATACTGATTTCAGGGACTCGCTTCGATGTCCGGCGCGAAGCAGTGGTCTTGCCCGGATTGGATTCTCCTTGCGAATCGATATTCACGATGGGGAATGTATTTTGGTGACTTTGTAGCTTGGAATGTTGGTGTCGTTTGGAGGACGTGTACTTTGGTAATTTGGTAGTTTGGAACGTTTGTGTCGGTGTTACTGAAGGAAATGATGATAGTGTTTTTCGTTAAGCTTGTGTTGCTAGGGAAAAGATGCTTTGGCGAAGTGAGAAGTTTGATTATCTTTTTTTTATCTTTTAAAGTTTTTTTGGGTAGGTATTTGTTCCTTGATCAATAATTTTGGAGACAAAAATTTTTGCCCCTTCGATCAAGAATGAATATGGACCGAATATCTTGCCCCTTGATACCGGAGATTTTAAACTACACCGTTCCAATTTGCAATGAGTAGCCAAGGAAATGCCCTAGTGCTGGGCTATTTCTGCCTCCAGAATGCTCACAATTCAGGATAGCCCTACGATGATAGTTGGTACCTACACTTAGGTTGATTTCAATGCATGTGTGCATGAATGGGTGTATGTCTCGAGTGTATGCATGCATATGACATGATGCTTCTACTATTGTCCTTGGTGTCTATGTGAGGCTAGGGATGGGAATTATGACTGCCGATGATCCTCTATGGTGGTCCAGATGGTTTACAGTGTTTCACCTGTGGGGGGTTATCTCAGCTGAGACCCTGATTTCCCTGAGTTCTGTTTATTCTATTTGCCCTATTGAGACCGACGGATGCTTCTTCCCCTGCTTGGGGCATGTTTCTATGTCGTGCTTGCTCAATCTGGTATTCTCCAGACCTTTCTGATCAACTGGCTATTACATAGGTCTGGTTACTAGAGGAGTTGAGCCTCTTGGGTATTCTTCTATTTTATCCGTGGTACGCTTCAAAGTGCTAGCGGGCTTGGCATATCAATACCACAGACTTTGCTACCGTTTTGCCAAGGAATGGACTATTTGTCTGAGTGGGAGGATAAGAGTTAGATCTTGTATTCTGTATTGCATTCTTGGATGTCAGATCTGGACCAGGAATTGCCATCTATAATAGGAATTCCATTTGTGTCGTCTTGGGCTTAGATGCAATGGCCTACTGATGGATGTTTATATGTAATGGCACGATGCATGCAATACAAACATCTAAGCAAAATCAAACATGCCTAATATCATTATGATGGCATCAGAATAAGTATGATAGGGAAATCAAAAGTGACTCTGACTCTAAACATAACCCTCTTCTTGTTACAAACACGTCCTTTCAGTTTTCCATGTCGGAAATTTTCTCTTCGTGATTACTCTCTTTTTTTTAATGGACCAAAAATTCTGCACGAGCACCCCAGCCGAGTAGATCTATTCGTACTGGCTTGTCTTAGGATTGGAAAGTGTGCTTCTACATGTCCACCGAAGGTCGTGAGAGCATTGTTCTTGATGATGCCCAGTGGCTTAGCTTTTACCTACCCCTAGTGTTAGGGATTCGAATTTGGGTGTAAAACACTTCATCAGATCTGGTTCACTACATGCTATAATCCTTATGTGGACACTGACATGTAATGACATGATGAATGCATATTGAACATCGAAACAGAATATGAAACATCTATGGCATAATGAACGTCAATGCATTAGGAAAATCCAAACTGTGGCTGTAGTTTTGATCAATGCCCCTTCATGCTACCAATATGTCCTTTCGGTTTTCCACATTGGAGAGATTTTTTTTATGCAATACTAATACATGTTAAAAGCAAGCCATCAAAGTATACAACCGAACATTGAACGAAGTCAATTAATTAACCACTGGGTCTGAACCTATATTCATGTTTTCAATTCACCCAAAATTCCAATTTGCACATAGTCCCCAAAGATGGACACAGCTTTTAGTCCTTTAGAGTATGACCTGATTCAGAATGACTTGAGTTAATTTTGGTTTCCTCATGCCTACCAATCACAATAACCCTGTAGCAAATCACACCATCTTTAGGAGGTGAAAGGATCATTGGTAAGTAGTCACTTTTGTTGCAACTGAAGACCGAGTTCTTGAAATGGTTGGTAAATGCAACTTTCCCTCGAATATTGGCACAGCAGGCTTCATAAGTCTTCCTGTTGATAGGAACGTTCCATTCACGATTGTTGAAAGCTTTGTAAAACCCGGTTGCTCCAACACTATTGGTGAAGTTCACAAATGTACAACCAAAACTTCCTCTGGTCTGAAACTGATTCGATATATTTCTAATCATCAGGCTTGTTTTTCCATCAAAGTTAACTTCAATCTCTTTCTTAGTCAGCCTTGTTTTTCTTTTATTTTTCTTTAGATAAGAGGAAGAATCCTACCACCTACCCAAAACAAGGACTTACAAGGGTAGGTGTCAGTCTCCTCCCTCTCCCTGTCACATTTTGCTCAACTGAACCCCTTGCACCATCCCTTGCTGGGTTAAATTTTGGTGGCAAATAATAACCCCTTTCACACTCAAATATTGACCTTTCAAAATATCTCATCAGCTCCTCTTTTACTTGAAGTATAGCATAGGC
Source organism: Euphorbia tirucalli (assembly GCA_039660915.1). NCBI lineage: Eukaryota > Viridiplantae > Streptophyta > Magnoliopsida > Malpighiales > Euphorbiaceae > Euphorbia > Euphorbia tirucalli. The sequence continues at coordinate 39,587,164 of CM077637.1, read as the reverse complement.
TACAATGCGGACTTTGCTAGACAAGAAGAGTAGCCATCTCTTATTGTGAACTGCTTGCTGAAAGTTGCATAATAGCTTTTGGGTTTATGAAATTTACAAATGCTTGCCCTTTCATAAACTTTTTTTTTTAAAAGGAAGCTAAATCCAAGTCACAGCCACCTTTTGGTTTTCCTATTGCATTTAAATTCATGCATGTCATGTGTGTTTAATATGCTTTTTTGGATGAACAATGCATGTCATGTACACAGGAATGTCATACGGACAAGAAAATATATGCACTATAACCAAGTACTGCTTCAAAGTTTTACCACATGAGGGGTGATGAAGGTCATTTGAATTTCCCATGGGTTGGGGATTTTGACGAGTTTAGGAATTTTAGCTTTAGGGTTTTGGCATGGGGTACTTTCGTGGATAAGGAATTAGGCTTGGGGCTTCATTTTGGAGTTTAATTTTGAGGTTCAACAGTAGCTTTTGGCTTGGAATAGCTCAAGTATCATGTGTGCCATTTAAATTGAAACTTTGGAGCGGGGCCAATAGCATCTTGAATCGTGATTTGTAAGGATCATTGGCGCAGCAAATGACTTGATGGAGGTGATGCCACCACGTCATTTATTTATCTCACAGGGTCACTTTTCAAGAGAGAGTTCGGTCAAGACCAAATTGACTTTTAGGTTCCCTACAATACTCAAACTGATGTCATGCATTTCGATATTATGCGTATTGGATATGTCGTTTCAGATGGTCAAATGCATGCATAGTGCCATGTACATACAATCACCATATAAGTAAGAAGATAAAGAACCGCACTGCATTCAAAAATAAGTTCAATACACCTTACAAACAAAATGAGTCCCCTACAAGAAGGAAGTCTCTAAGGGTATTGATCTCATAGAATCTGATTATTCTCCGACCAGTCACCGTCTCAGCTTCAGTGCCACTACCCCACTCTTATCAGATCAGACCTTGTAGTTCTTCATCATATTCCTCTCCTCGAGAAGTTTAAGGAATTTCCTCGACAGTCTCTCTGATTGCCCCAGGTCGTCTATCAAAGCAAGATAGGACTCCCAATTTTCCTTCGTCGATTAGCTTCTGGATCTCATCTCTTAAAGCAAAACACTCTTTGGTCCGGCGGCCCATTGTCACATGATAGTTGTAGAAATTACTCTTTTGTGCTAGTGCTAGTTTCAAGTATGGCCTGACATTCTACAGTAGACCCTCCCTTCTACACTTGGTAAATATTCTGTCCAATGAGCGGGACCAAGGGTCTATGCCTTTTCTGTTACCCTTGGGAGGTGGGTTTCAGGCATGTCGTGCAACAGAGTCAGCGTCGACACTGGTCTCAAGGGGCACCTTCAATTCTACTTCATTGGTCAGCCCTGGTAGACCCGAGTCCTGGTGAGAGAGCCTTTCAAGGTGTCGAGGGTGAGTGTCAGCAATCTAGCCATTCTGCTTCTTGTTAGCATCGATATTGGAGTCTGTGCATACCATATCTCTTATTTTTCCTTCGATGCACCTTGCCGTCAGCCTCTCTACTCTACTAAAATCACTCCTTAGCATTTCTCTCAACATTGCTACCGCTTCCTCCCTGACCGCCTTTTGAAATCATGATGAAGTGACATAATCGTCCACGACATTTGTTATGGTGTTGAAGTTCATTGGGTTGGCCATTCTCGCGATTCTTTCCCTTCCCCAGGATAAGAACACTTGTTAGTGTCCACGGTGTAAGCGCCGGAATTTTCCAGGATCAAAAAAAGAAAAAAGAAGAAGACTTGAGCCACACGACTGTAACTACAGTCGTGCGACTGTATTTACAGTCGTACGACTATAATCGAAAATTATAGTCGTACGACTATAGTATCGTAGCAGGTGCAGCAGCCCATACCGTGAGATAGAAAATTAGGCGTGATTTGAGGGGCATTTAATGCCTCATCTAGCCAGAGAAGCGAGGAGAAAGGGATTAGAAGAAAAGAGTAAAGTGAAGAAAAAAAGAAACAGGCAGAAAATTGGGATTGAAGGAAGCTCTTAAAAATTGAAAAAAAGACCACTAAAAACTCACCTTCTTCTACTCTCTTTTCTTTAATTTCTGGTATTTGTTAAGTAAACATTGATAGAAACCATAGGTTTTAACTTAACAAACAATCACAAATCATTCCAAAGCCATAAATCCGTAACTTGTGGAGTTTTTGGGACGCTATTTTGATACCTTGACACATAAAAGAGGAGGGGCAATTTGAAGCCAATTCAAAGCGTTTTCAGAGTCAAATCGACAGTGGATCAGCGCTACAAGGGTAACTATACTTAAAACTTGTGCTTTGCTTCATCTTCTATGTGTTTTGGTTTGATTTCGTGCATAAAATTTGAAAATGTAAGCTTGCTGTTTCTGGGTAGGATGAACAGCCGTACGACCATAATTACAGTCGTGCGACTGTAAATACGATCGTACGACAATAGTTGGTTCCCACGGCTGTAAATCCTCTCATCTTGCGTCACCTCAGCATAAAATCCAAAAATAAAAGTATTCTGGTTCTGGACAGGATGAACAGCCGTACGGCTATAATTACAGTCGCACTACTGTTCTTGCTTCTTGGCTTTGAATCCTATCCATTTAAGTGATTTCTTTTTTTTGGATCAGAAATGCATTACAGTTGCACGACTGTAATTACAGCCGCACGGCTGTAGTTTCTAGTCAGGAGCAGAAAATCATAAAATGCATAAAAAATCATAAAATCATCAAAAATGAATTTGTTTTGTGCATTCCACGACCTTAGATTTAATTTTTGAAGCTGTTGCAATTAGAATAATGCAACGACAGAGATTCGAATCTCCCGAAAACCGACCCACCTTTGTATGCTAAATGGAAGTAAGCCGGAAAAAGAAAATATTTTCAAAATGTATTTCCTCATGAATAAAAAACACAGGAACATTTCAAAACCATTTTCCAAGTCTGGTCGGGCGAACTAGCCGAGTTTACCCGACTATCCCCTAAATGCATGTCCTCAAATCTCTTATTTCCCCGTTCTATCTGTTTGAGTCCAATTTGTTGTGTATATTTGTGCTAAGCTTTGTTTTACAGGGTTTGGTTTTATTTATTTATTTTAATTTCAATCCATTAGATATTCGTATAAAATAGGCGATTGTACCCCGATCCCCAAATTATACAAATGTATCCCCTAGGATAGTTTATTTGTGATTTGATTGGGTTGTAATAATTTATTTATTTACTGCTTTATTCTTATTTGTGTGTACGCTGTATGATTAAATCAATAAAAATCAATTTTAGAAATATAAAATATCATCAATGAACATTGGCCAAATTTATTTTGATTAGACATGAAATAAGGGACTTGTCCAAACCTAGATCTCTGGAAAGTGTAGCTGCCCTCGTCTGGTTCAGCTGCGCTGTAATTTCCCGGTTGAGATGAGCCGGGTGGCAACTCTTACACCTTCTATCGAGACTGCGGTCTCGATTCTTTAACAAAACAATTTAATTTTCCAAAACCGAATTTTCATCACAAAAAACCCCTGCGAGGGAGGGTTGCCCGACATCGAGGCTCCCTTCCAAAAGTGGAAAATGTCATCCGCTCACAGACAGGCACATGCATGAAGAATACCAAATAGAGGATGATGTATGCATGAGTGTGTGATGTGATGTGTGTATGTATGAGTGGTGAGTTGTACATATGATGTAATGCCATGCCATGTTATACTATTCCGAACCAACCAAGTGTATGCAAAGTTAAGCATAGAAACGTACAAATGTAATGAATGCCGTTGAGGTGGTCGCAGATTACGACAGGGTATGGTGTAGAAATATACACCACGGGGATAAAATGACATGTGGGGTGTCCACGGATCAAAGTAAGATGATACTTATGAGAGGATTTGAAATAGGGTGTATAACTATACACCCGAGGGATAAAATGACACACGGGGTGTCCGCGGGTCGAAGCAAGATGATACTTGTGAGGGAATTCGGAATAGGGCACATAACTATGCACCTGGGGAATAAAATGACACACGGGGTGTCCACGAATCGAAGTAAGATGATACTTGTGAGAGGATTTTATGCCATGGATGCATGCATGTGCTGGTGTATGGACGTAATTTCGGTACTTGTAAAGTGCCTTTGATTGTCATGCACGAAGTGAGATGAGTTTGCACTTGCCGCATGAGCAGATTTTCGGTGCAGTAGGAGAACCTTGGGTTTTTATGCAGTGAAATGAAATGAGCTCACACTTGGCGCATGAGATCAGTTTCGACGCTCAGGGAGCACCTAGGGTTTTCATGCAATGAAATGATATGAGATGACGTGCTTGACACACGAATAGCGTTTCGGCACTCGGGGAGCACTTGGGGTTTTCATGAGATGAAATGATATGAGATGGTATGCTTGACACACGGACAGCTTTTCGGCACTCGGGGAGTACCTTGGGTTTTCATGAGATTGATATGAAATGAGTTTGTGCTTGGCACGTGAGCAGAGTTTTGGTGCTCGGGGAGCACCTAGGGTTTTTATGTGATGAAATGATATGATTCGTGCTTGGCATACGGATAGCGTTTCGGCACTCGGGGAGCACCTTGGGTTTTCGTGAGATGAAATGATATGAGATGGTGTGCTTGACACATAAGTAGATTTTTGGAGCTCGGGGAGCACCTAGGGTTTTTATGCGATGGAATGAGGTGGGAAGGTGTGCTTGGCACACAGGCTACATTTCTGCGCTCGAGGACACCTTGGGCTTTTATGAGATGAAATGGGATGAATTCATGCTTGGAGCGCAAGCAGATTTTTGACGCTCAAGGAGCACCTTGGGTATTCATGGATGAAATGGGATGAAAAGGCATGCTTGGCACACAGATAGCGCTTCGACGCCCGGGGAGCACCTAAGGTTTTTATGCAGTGAAATGAAATGAGCTCACGCTTGGTGCATGAGATGAGTTTCGGTGCTCGGGGAGCACTTTTGGTTTTTATGGATGAAATGGAATTAAAAGGTGTGCTTGGCACACAAACAGCGTTTCGGTGCCCGGGGAGCACCTAAGGTTTTTGTGCAGTGAAATGAAATGAGCTCACGCTTGGCGCATGAGATGAGTTTCAGCGCTTGGGAAGAACCTTGGGTTTTAATGGATGAAATGGGATGAAAAGGTGTGCTTGGCACACAAACAACGTTTCGGCGTCTGGGGAGCACCTAAGGTTTTTATGCAGTGAAATGAAAAGAGCTCACGCTTGGCGCATGAGATGAGTTTTGGCGCTCGGGGAGCACCTTTTGTTTTTATGGATGAAATGGGATGAAAAAGCCTGCTTGGCACATAAACAACATTTCGGCACCCGGGGAGCTCCTGAGGTTTTTATGCAGTGAAATGAAATGAGCTCAAACTTGGCACATGAGATGAGTTTCGGTGCTCGGGGAGCACCTTAGGTTTTTATGGATGAAATGGAATGAAAAGGCATGCGTAGCACACAAATAGCATTTCGGTGCGCGGGGAGCACCTTAGGTTTTTATGAGATGAAATGATATGAGATTTTTTGATATTCACAGAATATTAATGTGTGAAGTAGGTCTTCGATGCTTGTAGAGCTCTTAAATTGATTGATGGTGTTTTCGGCATTCATTGAATACCTAAATGACTCAGCGTATAAGATAAAGTTTTTGGCACTCATGGAGCACCTAAACGGCTTGATGTATGAATGAGATGTACGATTGTGAGTTAATCATGATTGAATGATGTCAGATGGATGGAAACAAAAATGGGGATGGTTTGCTTTGTTTTATTTTATTTTTATTCATTTTAGATGTTCTTAGAATACCCAATGTTATGCGAAAAAGCAAATGTAAATAGGTCATATATGGGCCGGCACGCGGGCAGAGGTTCGGCGTCTTCAAGGTACCTAGTGGATGTCATGAAATGGTCACGCATGTGCTGACACACGGATAAGGTTTTGACACTTTGTAGGTCTATGAGGTGATATGAAATGGTCTAGTGGAGGTCATCTCGCGGACGGAGTTCTGACACTTTTGAGGCATCCGATATGAAACGATGTTATGGATAAGTCACGCGTAACTTGAGACACGGATAGAGTTTCAACATTTGTGGAACATCTTGTATGATTTGATAGTGTCATGAAATGCCCCTGTATGTGTAGTAGTTGGGTACCCGTGGAGTACCTCGAATGATTCGATAATGTCATGAGCAATCCGATGTGGATTGCAACGCACAAGCGAGATCTCGGAATCCCCTGACACCAATGATGAATGGATTTGATGTTGTGCAACATTTATCACGTGACTCACCACATGAACACAAATCTAGGATAGTGATGGTGCTCTAGTGGATGTCATTGTGTAACGGAATGGCCGAGGACAAACCAAAGCACAGGCAAAACACGGGTGGTTTTGGGACACCCAACTATGGGCATCCTTAGAATGTCATTTATTTAGATGGAATGAGATGGTTTGGGTGAATGCTCATGTCACACAAGATACCAATGGTTATACAAGGACGTGTTCAGAATGTATGACACACGGGATGATGTAGTGTATGTAAGGTATGAATGCATATGTCACACAAATAAAGTGTCGTGGCTGTACAAAGACGTGGTTAAGACATATGACACATGGGATGATGTCTTGTATGCTTCATGGAAATGTTAACACACAAGGTGTGTATGGCACATGAATAAAATGCTATGGCTGCACAAAGATGTGGTTAGCGTTAGTGTCATACATATGTCGATGTCTTGAAAATGGCTACATAAAGACGTAATTAGAATGACACACGGATGATTGTGCGTGTTTGATGCCTCATGAATGAAAATGATAATAAATATGACTTCTTTGTTCTGGACATTCCAAGGGTGCCCAACGTCATGCAAAAGAAGTCGTGCATGAGCCGACACACAGATGGAGGTTCGACGCTTTTGGGGCACCTAGTGGGTGTTATGAAATGGTCACGTGTGCACCGACACATGGATAGAGTTTTGATGCTTTATAAGTCAAAATGCAATGGTATGATGTGGTCACGTGGAAGCCATTCTGCGGACAGAGTTCTAATGCTTTCGAGGCATCTAACATGAAGTGATGTTGCAAACAAGTCACGTGTGAACATGGACAGAGGTTTGGCATTCATGGAATGCCTTGCATGATTTGATAATGCTATGAAATGCCCTTATGTGCATAATAATTCGGCACTTATAGAGTACCTCGAACGAGTTATTAATGTCATGAAACGAATCTGATGTGGATTGCAACACACAAGCAAGGTTTCAGAATCACCGTGACACCAACGATGATGTTATGTAATATTGTCGCGTGGCTTGCCACACATACACAGACCTAAGATCATTGTGATCTTCTAGTGAATGACATGATATAGTGGAGTGGCCAAGTGCTAACCGGCACATAGGCAGACCACGAGCAGTTTTAGGATACCCGATATGGTATGAAATGAAATAATCATGATAGGCATTCTCAGAACGTCCTTTATTAGGTGTAATGGAATGAAATGGCGTGAATGTGTATGTCACACCAAATGCAAGTGGCTGCAGAAAAATGTGGTTAGGACGTATGACACACAGGGATGATGTCATGTATGCTTTACGGAAATGTTGGCATACGAGATGTACATAGCACACAAATAAAATGTCGGGGCTACACGAAGACGTGGTTATCATAAATGCCATACATAAGTATATGTGTTAAAGATGGCTGCATGAAAACATGGTTAAAATGTTACAAGGATGATTATGTGTGTTTGATGTTTTGTGAAAAGGTTAAAAGAAAACCATCACAGAACAAAAGTTAGCACACGCAACAATATGCTCTCCCTTCCAACCTTATTCCTCCTTTTGATTGGTTATGCAATTCTTCCTAGGTGTTGGGTCTCTTTGGCATCAACGGGGATACCAAAGGCGTACATTCAATGTCCAATTCCAAATTTATGTTTCAGAAATCCTAGGGGAAGTTACTAAGCCATTACACATGGGCCAAAGTCAAACCAAGGGTCATACATGTCCCCATAGTGAAAATACACTCCTCATCGTAGAACACGATGTAAGGTTCGTGCAGTGTTATGAGTGGTTTACCCCTTCAGGTGCCTCTAATCCTAGCGGAAGAGGTAGGTCACCTTCTTAAGTAAACCGAGTTGATCAGTGTATTTGAGGGGTTGAGAAGAAGAAAATGTCATGATATGCAAGTATGAATAAATATGGTACTATGAATTAGTAAATGACTACAAGCGAGGTTATATTTCAGTAGTTGCCTAAGTCCTTAAGTTCTTTATAAAAACGTTTCAAGAAACTTTTGATCCCCAGTGGAGTTGCCACTGTGAGCGGACGACCTAAAAAAGGGCAGGACGCGGCGAAGCGTACTAGGGAAAAATGAACGGGGTTTTATGATTGGATTAGATGAAAACGGGGTTTGGTGTCTTGCTTTAGGGAAAACTATTAGTTTGTTTAGAAATTTCTTTTGTAGAAACATTTTCCCATTTTATTACTTAAAGACCTCAAAACTTAAATTTCAAGATCAGTGACAAAATCGCCACCCGGATCAGCTCATCTGAGAAATTCTAGTACAGCTCCCTACCGAGCGTAGGCTGCCTTACCTAATCTAGTGATTTAGGGTTCGGGCAACTCTCCTATTCAACCTCGAGCTTGTATTCATTTTATAACTTATATTACCATATCTATTCAATTTATTATCTTTCTCTACCCAATTTTGTTTAATTATCAGCCGATGCTCACACAGATGACAGAAATAAATTGCAAGAAATTAAATTATGCATCCAAATTATATAAAAATAATAGAGGCCGCTTATACAACGAAATCAGATGAAAATGAAAACCCTCATTCTCACATTACAAGTGCCTAATGCACGATATTCTATCAAAATACATCAAAAGTAGAATAAAGATAAATAAAGGTTGCAAAACAGACGGGTTAGGGCAGTTTATGTCACAAGCACATAGAAAACTCACAACAGGACAGAAGTGGGATTCTAGGAGCGGGGCCATGCATTTAGGGGATAGCCGGGCCAACTCGGCCAGTCGACCCGACTAGACCTAGAAAATGGTTTTGAAATGCCCTGTAGGTTTTGTGCTGGAAAACGGTTTTGAAAAATAATTCGGCTTGGTTTCATACAGATTTCTCCTTTTTAGCGGGTCTGTTATCCCGGAATTCAGGGTTTCGATCATGCATGTTTCCTAATTTCAACATTCATCTAGGGTCTAAAATCAGTAAACACACCAAAAACAATTTTAATTTCGAAGACAGCATCATGCAACAATGTCTGTATGGTCGTCCCATGATTCTGTCTCCTTCTGGAGACTACAGCCATACGGCTCTAGCTAATGCAACCGTGCGGCTGTAGTAATCAGAACCTGAAAATGGTTCTCTTAGCTTTAGAAATCTTGTTTTAATCCGTTTCAATGATTTCTGGGAATTTCATAGAATCCGGGGATCCGCTAATGTTGGACAGTGGATCCGATTCGGATCGGATGACCCCGGATTTCAAAAACCAAAATCAAAGAAACAGAAAATGTCATAACCGCACTGTTAGAAATCCAAAAACCATAACTTTAAGCATGGCAGATGTGATTTGGCCGAGGTAGATCATTGTAGAGCAAACAAAATGGGAAACGGACTGTGTTCGACCATTTCAGGGCTATTCAGGTTTCTGCCCAGGAAAGCAAAGCCGTACGGCTCTAGTTAGAACCGTACGGCTCTGATCTTGAAAAATAGAGCCCCGCGGCTCTGTTCTTCAGGGATTAGAGCCACCCGGCTCTGGTTAGAGCCGTGCGGCTATAATCAATAGCCAGTTTCTAGAAAATTTACGGAAAAGAGAAAAAAAAATCACAACAACAACAAACCAAAGTGAGTTTAAGGCCTCTCAGAGTTTACCTTGTTGATGTCTTAGCGTGCCTAATGTCCGGAAGTGGGCTTGGATGCCGAAATACGCCTTGAATTCCACAAACGCTTGAAATTCCCAAACCAAGATTTAAGACAATCCAAATTGAACCCGAGATAATCACGGACAAATGTAATATAGGCTGGAACTTAACACTCTCAGTTTCTAGGGTGTATGTGGACTTATGTTTCTGGTTCTTCTTTTTTTTTTCTTTTCTTTCTCTCTGCTTTTCTTTCCCTCTTCTTTCTTTTCTTTTTCCAATCTGCTGAGACAAATCCCCCTCCTTTTTCCAATCTGATTTTCTTTCTTATATATCCCTCTCTCTCTGGTCACTTCTCATTAAATGCTTCCCTAAGGATTTCGGCTGAAATCATTTAAGCCGACTCCCTACGCCAAGTTGTTCTACCTTTTGCAAAGCAACTTGGCTGCCCATCAGAGCCGTGCCGCTCTGATCTATAGCCGTGCGGCTCTAGCCAAAGCTGGGGCAGATTTCCCTAACTCCTATGCTCACCTTTAAACCTCGTAATCACTCGAGGGACCTTTCTCGATGTTTCGGATCACGGACGGTTCAGTTTTCAGAGCTTTTGAAGCATTCCAGGCTACTCCCTGCTGGTCCATAAGTCTGATTGCTTAACAGGTAAAAAGGAATTCTCATCATAGAGGTCAAGAAATCCCGTGCTACACCTGTGTGTCATACATCCTAACCACATTTTTCTACAGCCACTTGCATTTTGTGTGACATACATATTCATGCCATTTCATTCATTACACTTGATGAAGGACGTTCTGAGAATGCCTATCACGATCATTTCATTTCATACCATATCAGGTATCCCAAAAACTACCCCGTGGTCTACCTGTGCGCCGGTTTTCCCTTGGCCATCCCACTATACCATGTCATTCACTAGAGGATCGCAACGATCTTAGGTCTATGTTTGTGTGGCAATTCACACGACAATACTACATAACATCATGTCCATTCATCAATGGTGTCACGGTGATGCCAAAACTTTACTTGTGTGTCGCAATCCACATTGGATTTGTTTCATGATAATAATAATTCATTCGAGGTACTCCACAAGTGCCAAATTATTACGCACGTAGGAGCATTTCATAACATTACCAAATCATGCAAGGCGTTCCATGAACGCCTAACCTCTATCCATGTCTCTATTTACATGTGACTTGTTTGCAACATCATCTCATGTTAGATGCCCCAAAAGTATTAGAACTCTGTCTATGGAATGGCTTCCACGTGACCACACCATACCATTTCATTTTGACCTATAAAGCATCGAAACTCTGTCTGTGTGTCGACACACATGCGACCATTTCATAACGCCTACTAGGTGCCCCAAAAGTGCTGAACCTCCATCCGTGTGTCGGCTCACGCACAACTTCTTTGCATTTTCTTTTGTATGACATTGGGCATTCTTGGAATGTCCAAAACAAAGAAGTCACATTTATTATCATTTTCATTCATGAAGCATCGTTCAACCACGACCATCCCACGATCATACCATACACGTCACTTCGTACGTCGTGGCTAGGATCATGACATCCATCCATGATTCTAACTCTATACTGAATGTGCAGTTTGGAGTCGAACTTCAAAGCGACTAGTATAAGTCAAATTTGGTCCTAGTCAATCAGTTCAATCAGGTCATACAGAATCAGTCACCGTGGAAGGGGTCAGGGTTAGTTCAGATTCAGAGTCAGAGCAAGAGTTCGGGGGACAGTTGCCTTCCTTGCCAGTTGACAGTCAATTTGTGCTAGAAGAAGCTGATAGAATAGAAATGGCTCAAGACAGATCTGGTGGAGGGATGCCTTTTGACATGAATGCATTCATGACTGCCTTTCTAAAGTTGGATAAGTTTAAAGCTACTATCAGAGAGCAAGTGCAAGCTGTAATGGCCGCCAGTGCAGGTCAGACCAGTCAACCAATTCAAGCTCTAGTTGAGAATGAAGGGAATGTTGTTCAAGGAGCCCCCAACTCAGGAAGAAACATTCCCGGCAGTAGTAAAGTGGCCGTTCCACACTGGGAAGTGGATCATTAGTCTAAAGAAGATAAGGCTTATGTAAGGGCGAGGGAGGCCTCGATTGAGACTGATGCTGAAAGGCGCCTCAAGGAAAAGTCCTCTGATTTTGAGGCACTACTGCCGAAACTAAAAAAGATAGTGCATTATCACCCCGTCAAGTGTGCAGATCTGACTACTCTGTTGGCAGAAGGGGGGAGCCAACGGTTGGTTTCCAGATGCTGTACTTGCCTTCGTACACTGGAAAGGGTCTGCCTGAGGCTCACTTGGACAGCTATGTAAGAATTATGTCTATTTTGGGAATCGGGAAAGTCCATTTGCTGAATCTATTCCCAACGACTCTGAGGGGTGCAGCTGCTAAGTGGTATTTGAAGATGCCAAGACACACACGCTCCACATGGGAGGATTTGTCTGAGGCATTTGTGAAGCAATATGCCTATAACACTCAGGTGGAGACCACACTAGAAGATCTAGAAAGGATCCATCAGAAGCCCAACGAATCTTTCTCCTCATACTATAAGAGATGGATGGATGTACAGGTACTGGTGGATGGCGCTCCAAAGCTGGAATCCCTTGTTGTGAAATTAGTTGACGGCAGCTTACTACTTTATAAGGAGAAGATGAAGCTGAAGAGATTCCACTCTTTCAATGATGTTATGGACTTTGCAAAGCACATCAAGAGATATGCAGAAGAGGAACAGATGAACAGACAGGGATTAGGCAATTATCGGGCTAGCAGGGGGTATACACCAGGATATAAGGCTAGTAGCTCCACAACCTCCCCGATGGGATCTAGTTCAAAGCCATCCCAGACCTCAGTATTGAACCGAGTGAGAGAAGCAGATGTGGCAACAGTGGCCCAGGGCGGGGCAATCAAGGACTCCTCAAAGGCTCACTAACCCGTGGCTCGACTCTTTGGGTCGTATTTTTGCCAAATGCAGGAAGGCTGGTTTATTATAGAGTTTAAAGCCTTATGTTCCTCCTTCCGAGTCAGATATGGACAATTATTGCACCTACTATGTGATAGTAGGCCACCGCTCGAATGAATGTACTGGTTTGATAAGGGCTATTCAATGACTGTTTACTGAAGGGAAGATTATGGAGCCCGCCTTGAAACCTAATATTTAGAAAAAGCCTTTGCCTAACTTCGGGGGTCAGGTCAGCATGGTTCAGTTTGGAATTCTAGCTAATTACGTGTTCGCTCAAATAATCAAGGCTAATTCCAGTGTATAAGCAGTTGTAGCCGAAGAGGAGGAAGGAAAGCCAGAAGGGACTGAAGAATAAACATCTATGGTATGAAATGAGCAGGGTCTGATTGATTTGGATGACATTGATGTAGATGATAATGATGAGGACTTTGGGTTTAAAGAATCGAAGCCAATTTACCCGATTGAGACAAGAAAAGGAACAGTGATCATAAAGGATGGTCCCGTTATGCATAATACCAGAAGTGGCAGAGTTTACTAACCTACTAATGTGACTCCTCAAGCACCACCTAAAAGAAGTAATCCAGTTGCAGAGGCAGACATCACCATTCAAGGGTTGAAGAATAAGGAACAAGATGCTGTGGTTGAGCAGTTAAAGAGAACACCTGCCCGAGCTAGTATATGGCACCTCCTCATGGAGTCCAAAGGACACCGCGAGGCAGTGGTGAAACAGTTGATGGAAATGGATGCTACCCCTACAATGTCCCCGAATGAAGTATGTGCCATGATAAAGGGAGTTAACGTGAAAGCCAACCAGGCCCCGGAGATCAGTTTTAGGGTGTCTGACTTGCCACCAGAAGGCATGAATCACAACCGGGCTTTGTATTTTAAAGTGGAGATCATAGAAAGGGTAATGCCTTGTGTAATGGTCGATGATGGCTCAGCCTAAACATCTGCCCCTCCAAAGTTTTGCCATACTTGGGTATTAGCACGGAAGCACTCTACCGATCCGGTACTGTAATCAGAGCATATGACAACAGCAAGAGGTTAGTGATTAGCACGTTTAAAGCTGAAGTCAGTGTTGGGGAGGTTAAGTCTAAGGTACTGTTCACAGTCATTGACATCCCCATCATATTTTCTCTACTTCTTGGAAGGCCATGGTTTCATGCCTTGGGAGGAGTGCCTTCGACTCTGTACCAGAAAGTGAAGTTCCTGATAGGGGAAAAGTGGTAACTGTAGAATCTGATGAGCCGTCTGTGGTGGCTGCTTTAAATGCTGTAGAGTAGCCGATGACTGGGTTTCAGGTAGCAGTGAGAGTGAATTGAGGTTCCCGAAGTGGATCCATAAGTACTTTGCTAAGCAGAAGTTCAAACCCGGCATAGGATTGGGGGTAAGGTAGCAAGGCATCCCCAAGTTCAATATTGAAGGTGGAAAGTACCGTCATCACAGGCTTGGTTATAGTGAAAAGGGGAATAAGCCAAGCAAAAGGTATGTGAATTTGGTCGACACCTTCATCTGTGCAACCGAAGAAGTATATAACGGAGCTTCAGAACTAGTGAATATTGATGGGGATCAGCTCCCATGTTTTGAGATCTTTTCTGACGTTATGGACTTCAGTAAGTATGGGGTTGAGCCGGTTGTGAACATGTTACATGCTGGGACAGAGGGTAAAAGGAAGGAGGTTTTGAAAGGGCAAGAAAAAGCAGTCGACTAGGTCAGAGTTAAGTTTGGAAACTAGGGTGAATCTGCTGAGAAGGTAGGCCCGGAAAGTAAGGAAGCTAAAGTGGTCGTTGAAGCTATCACTAAAGCACTGTCTGCATTGATGAAAGTTAACATGGGCTCTGGGCAGAAGCAAACACCTATGGCAAAGACTCAGAGAAGCTAATGAGTCAAGCTATGGGAGAGCTGGCCAAGCTAATGATGGCAGGAAAGGCTAAGATGGCCAAAAAAGAACTATCCACCGACCAGGAAGAAGCCCTTGAGGGTGACATGGGGAACTTGTTTGAAGAAATTGAGGATGCTACAATAGGAGAAGACCCGCCGTCTGTGGAGGATGATAATCATTTCAATGTATCTGTTTCTTCTATTTTTGATGTAAATAATTCAGCCTATAAGGCTCTTAATGCAATGAAATCCAATTTCGCTTACTTGTGTGATGTTTTTCCAGATGGAACTATGCATACATACAAACATTCATTTAATGTCTTTATCATACATGATGCATCATTGCATGAAATGAATCTAGGGATAGATGATAATCTAAAAATGGTATCCGTCTCAAAAGACCTCACGCTTGACAAGAGAAAAGATGTTGTGAAGGTTCTCCAAAGGCATATAAAAGCCTTCGCCTGGTCCTACGATGACATGCTTGGGGTTGACAGAGAAATCACAAAGCACATAATTCTAACAGATCCGAAAATGAAGCTTATCAAGTAGAAGCTCAGAAGACTCAGACCAGGATGGGCAGAGAAAGTTATGGAAGAAGTGGCCGAACAAATAAAAGCAAAGTTCCTGGAAGTAGTGGAATATCCGAAATGGTTGGCCAACATAGCACTAGTTGCAAAAAAGGACGGCAGGGTCATGGGTTGTGTAGACTTCAGAGATCTGAACAAAGCATCACCCAAGGATGATTTCCTGCTACCACATATTGATGTTTTGATCAACAGCGCCGACAGGGCGACAATGTACTCATTCGTGGATGGATTCTCAGGGTATAACCAGATTCTAATGGACATCATCGACAAGGTAAAGATAGCCTTCATCACAAAATGGGGAGTCTATTGCTACAGAGTTATGCCATTTGGGCTGAAGAATGCTGGAAGTGCACAGTCACTGCACTTCTGCATGATATGATTCATAAGGAGGTTGAAGTCTATGTAGATGACATGCTAGTCAAATCAATGACCCGGGAGGAGCACCCTGATATCTTGGATAGATTCCTAACTAGAGTCGAAAAGTATAACCTTAGCCTTAATCCCAAGAAGTGTGTGTTTGGGGTAACCTCAGGGAAACTTCTCGGCCATATGGTGAGCCAGAGGGGAATCGAAATGGATCTGGACAAGATCAAAGCCATCAGAGATATGCCTACACCAAAGACAGAAAAGGATGTGAGGTCATTTCTGGGATCACTGCAGTATGTCAGTCGGTTCATTGCGAGATTGACAACAGTCTGTGAACGCATCTTCAAACTCCTAAGAAAGAATCAGCCCTTGAAGTGGAACGATCAGTGCCAATTAGCCTTTGATAGAATCAAGGCTTATTTGATGAATCCACCAATCCTAAAGCCCCCAATGCTGAATAAGCCTTTGGTCTTGTACCTGGCTATTGAAGATGCTTCAGTAGGGGCAATGCTAGTGCAAGAATAGGAAGACGGGTGAGAACATGCGATCTACTAACTGAGTAAGAAATTGCTTGATTACGAGGTCAGGTATACTGTATTAGAAAAGACTTGTACTACCATAGTGTGGCTGACTAAGAAGTTAAGACATTACTTCTAGTTGTATAAGGTTAAGGCAGTAGCAAAAGTTGATCCAATGAAGTACTTATGCCAGACCCTTACATTGGCCGGAAAACTATTAAGGTGGTTACTTTTGTTATCAGAATTTGACATTGAGTATGTAACCAAGAAGATGATCAAAGGGAGAGCTGTTGTAGAGTTTCTGGCCAACCAGCCTCTAGAGTCGGATTATGTTGAGAACTTGGAGTTTCCAGATTAACAGCTAGCCGTAGTGGAGACAGAACCAAGCAGATGGGTATGTATTTTGATGGGGCTGTAAACAAACACGGTGCAGGCCTGGGGGTGATTATCCATACACCTGACGGAAATCATCCCCTTGGCTAAACGCCTTGAGTTCTTAGTAACTAACAACGGAGCAGAGTACGAAGCTTGCCTTTTTAGGATCTATGCCTTGATCACTCTAGGAGCGCATGAAGTATTAGTAATCGGAGACTCAGCTTTGGTAATGCATCAGATTACTAGAGAGTGGGAGATAAAAGAAGGGTCACTCCAGCTGCTTTGGGAAAAGGTGAAGGCATTTGGGCAGTGTGAGTTCAGACATGTCCCAAGAGAGGAGAATCAGATGGAAAACTCCTTAGCCACGCTTTCATCAATGTGGGAGGAACCCCAAAAGTATCCAATACAGCCAGTGATATTGGAAACCGTTCAGAATCCTTGCTACCTGTCAGTCAGTGTTATAGCAACAATGGAGGAACATCCTTGGTATCATGACATCCTACAATTTATTCAGAATAGGCAATACCCTAAAGATGCCAATGACGCGGATAAGATATCTCTTCAGAAGTTGGCGGTACAGTTTAGATTATTTGAGGATCAACTCTTCAAGAGAACCACTAACGGCCTACTTCTGAAATGTTTAACAGAAGAAGAAGCAAAAAAAGTCATGAGGCAGATCCATACAGGCCCTTGCGGGCCACAAATGAACGGGTTAGCCTTGGCTAAGAAAGTATTAAGGCTACTTTTGGCTTACCCTACAAGCTAATTGTGTCGAAGAAATGAAAAGATGCCACGAGTGCCAAGTGTACGGAGACCTCAATCATCTCCCACCACTTGAACTTCAGATATCATCAACTCCATGGCCATTCGCCGCTTTGGGGATAGACATTATTGGTGAAATAAGGTAGCCTACATCAAATGGGCACTGCTTCATAGTTGTGGCTACTTCTCGAAATAGGTTGAAGCAGAATCGTTCGCACATGTCACGACTAAGAAAATGGCCAAGTTCATTGAGAAAAACCTTGTCGCATGGTATAGAATTCTGCACCATGTCGTGACAGACAACGGGGTCCAGTTTCAAGGGTAGCGGCACAATTATTTCAAGATAAAGGGGTTGAGCATCACAAGTCATCTCCCTATCGTCCGTAAGCCAATGGTGCGGTAGAAGCAGCCGATAAGTCCATCAAAAGGATTTTGTCAAAAATGGTAGTCACCTACAAGGATTGGCCAGACATTATGCCATTTGCCTTATAGGGATACAAAACTAGTATCAAAATTCCTACTGGAGAAACACCATATTCCTTGGTCTACCGAATGGAAGCCGTCTTGCCAGTGGAAACTGAGGTTAGGTCACTGAGAGTGGTCATAGAAGCGCAGTTGCTAGAATCAGAAGGGGTTCAGTCGAGATATGAGCAATTGGCATTGATCGATGAAAGGCATCTTCGAGCACTAGATCATTTACAGATGTATCAGTAGAGAATGGTCAAGACTTATAACAGTAAAGTTTGTCATCAAAAACACCCACTCAAAGCCGGAGACTTGGTACTGAAACAGATGAAACAGGTCAACACGGATGTAAGGGGAAAATTCAGGCCTAACTAGGAAGGTCCATATGTAATCAAAAGGGTACTTTCAAAAGGTGCTGTAAAGATCATGGACATGGATGGAAACAAATTCGTCAACCCCATCAACCAGGACAAACTCAGGTGATACTATGTGTAAAAAAAAAGTGTTTGGTGGATCGAAAACCAAAAAGGCAGTCCACACAAAAATTAGGACAGTCCGATGGATCAAAAATCGAAAAGGCGGTCCATGCAAAAGTTAGGACAGCAAGGTGAGCACCATCAGCTGGAAAATCTGCAAAGACCGGCTGGTGGCAGTTGTGGATTCGGTCAAGACGGATACAACTCTGTTCTTAGCTTCATTTCATCTTTGATACACATTGTACTAAAACATTATTAATGGATAAATGAATGAATGCCTTTTTTCTATTCGCTTAAATGTCTCAAGTCTGCTTGAAATTGGATTCGTATTATACATATAGTTATGCACGTTCTATATTTGCATGCATCTCACTAAAAAAAAAAATATCTGATAGACTGAAAACTGAAAGGCGGTCAATGCAAAATTTAGGATACAAATAGAAGTTTGCTAAGTTGAAAACCCAAAAAGGCAGTTTAGGCAAAAGTTAAGATAGTTTGATAGATTGAAAATCCACAAGGGTAGTCTATGCAAAAATAAGGACATAAAATAAAACAATAAAGCAAATAAAAATCAACCAATAATAGCTCCATACAATCTGAAAACCCTACAGACCAAGGTATCTCAGGGTCAGTATCTCACGCTTGCATCTTGTAGGGCAAGTCACTAAGTCGGCTAAACAAGCCCTGTAACAGCCATCCATCTCTGCTGGAGCTATACCATCATATCTCAAGGTCTTAGAGCGAATAGGGTTCATCCACTACTGCTGCACATGTCTGGGCCATCGATGTGTGAATTCTCCACACTTGGTCGTGCATAAGGAAAGGGGTGCCCCCTGTACTTGCCCATACTGTCCGCATAACCATGCGGGAGAGTAGAATGTCACCTTGGTCAGCCTGAGAAGCTGCACACCTCCTACCCAAGTCTTGGTAGTCACATGTGAAATATCCCACTAGGGGCAAACCCAATGGATGGATGCATCTGTCCTCCCTCTCACCTAAGTAAGCCACTCCTCTACAGACCGAGTGGAAAAGTCTGTGATTTCAATATGTCGGGCCCAATAATACTTTAGAGCGTATCTCGGAAAAGGTGGCGGAGTACTCAAAAGACTCAATTTCTCCAGAAGCCAAATCTACACAATCGCCAGTTAATCAGAGGGGTGCAGAATCGATCAGGATGTCAAGCATGGGTTAGGAACAAACCTGAAGTAGGAAGGGACATCCATTGGTCTCAGTGGGGCAACCAGAGTGAACAGAATCTAGATAAATCAGGGTCTTGGCTAAGATAACCCCCATGGGTGAGACACCGTTGGCCATCTGGGCCACTACCGAGACTAATTGGAAACTGCAAGTCCCATCTCTGGACTCACACAGATAGAGAGACATCAACAACAGGCTCATCAGAGGAGCCCAGCCAGGGGCAGAAGTGTTTAGGACAGAGCACAGGTCCATAATAACAGACATATTGAAGCTCCTAGGGGCAGCCTCATCAGGAAGTAAGCGGTCTAAATCTGTCGTGTCCAATACGGATAGCCTCTGAAGCATATGTAAGTTATCCAAATTGGGCTTGGGGATAGCTAACCTGACTCCGAGTGGGCAAGGGATGTAGAGAATGGCACTGAACTCTTCGACCATGGCGCATAGCTCTTGCCCAAAAAACTGGAAGACATGATCCATCGGATCCAAGAAAACTGGCTGCGGCTGCCAGAAAGGTCTAGTTCAGGGTCAGATTCATATAGGACCGCATAGACTGCAGACTGAAAAGGGCCAATAAGGCCCAGTTAGAAGAGCGGGAAATCTTCCAATAATCCCTGAGACGGTCATAGAGTTGATCCATCGGAAAGGAGTATAGAAGAAAGAAGAATTGCTAAAACTCACACAGAGCCGCGTGGCTATGGCTGTAGTCGTGCGGTTATATATAGAGTTGTACGGCTCTAGTTGCAGTAGATGACTATAATCAGAGCCGTGCAGCTGTAATCCAACAACAGCACTCATTATACTTTCATACAAAATTCAAAACCTATAGCAACGCGGCTCTATTGCTCGGAAGTGGTTTTCAGTCAAAATCAAGCCCAGAATCATAAAACAAGCTTTCAGGAAAGCCTAAGTTGATTTGAGCGATGATAAGAGCAAGTGAGATGAAAGAAAGTGCATTTAGAAAGGTAAATCCAGCGAAAAAATAAAGAGAAGGGCAATGAACTTCAAAATAAACATCAGAACAGCTAATATACCAAGTCAAACAAACAAATGTAATAGAGAATGGCCCACAGACGGGCAAAATGTACTACAGCATAATAAAACTCAACCCACAGGCAGGCTATTACATCTAAACTACAGAAATAAAAAGAAGGCTATGACTATCCCCTATTGTCTTGTCGTTAGCCTCATCCTTACTCTCGTCCGCGCCCTCACCCCATCGACGGCATTCCCGACTGTCCACACATCCACCTCTATACGGAGGGTCTCGTTTATGAGCCTGAGATCTAAGCAGCTCCTCTGTAGCCGGTCTACCTCCTACCTTAGGCGAGCCTCCTCACGCTGACGAGCGCCAATTGCAGCATGCACCAGAATTAACAACGTGAACATCATGTCATATACATGCATATGTTCACAACACGCACACACACACATGCATATAATGATGACTCAAATACAAGTACTTACCAACGTCGACCCCTTATCCCATATCGCAAGCGACCTAAAGGCAGAGACTGCTTGGTACAAGGCCACCCCTTGAGATACCGGAATCTACACAGGAGATAGTGTACAAGTCAGACCAATGGCAACAATGAGAATCCAAAGCAAGTAAAAGCATGTGTACTAATATGGGTAGTATCAGAAGATAAAATAGCAGGAGGTAGCTGGTTTTGGAGGTACAGGTCGGCCTGATAAGGATGCCTGAACTCGTCTAGCAGCAGAATCGACGGCTCTAATGAGAGCTCGAACTGACCCGAGATGAAACCGGCGGGGGGAACCACCGAAGGCACCATCATATGAATGGGTGAGGTGCTCTCCATCCTAACGTCAGTGCCATACTAGTCCCCAAATGCAGAAGAGCTCCCATCGCCATGACCACTAGCGATCGAGGATTCACGGCCGCCAAAACGCCTGTCAGATAAAGTACGAGGGCACTTGCCTTTCCCAAATGACTGTAAAAAAAATGCCAGCAAGCAACCAGAACGATGCAGATAAACGGCAAGTAAAGGAAGAAATATACCTCTAACTGCACAGTTCCAGTCAGAGGAAGGAGGTGTGTAGCAATAAACTAGAAGTAATCTCCCTCCACTCCGTTAGCCATATACCCAGACCCGAAGAGGCCCGAATGGTCCTCGGCTAATAGCAGATGTGGCTAAAAAAGCCCTACCGGTAGAGCAGCTGGGATCCTACGCTCTATGCGACCAGCACGCCAGTTGACGACCCACTCCCTCAAATACCACTCCAAGCCAAATGGACACTCCATGAGAAACCTCCGGGGCGTCAGCCTCAAGGCATCCATGACCTCCAGAGGCAACACAGCTCCCCTCCACGGCTCTTTGATCAGTTGAAATCAGAGAGTCAGAAATCAGAAAACCAGAAAAATAGCCATAAGATAACAAAATTCAGAATGCATAAGGAAGGGAAGGTGTGTACCCCCTCAAACATCAGGTTGGCTAGAAGGTGGCGGTAGTCCCCCACATCATTATCCACCTCGCTCTAACTGAAGCCCAACCACCACCTCAGTCGAGGGAAATGTGGGAACTCAGCGGTGCCTGGTATGCTAAATTTTGGTTGGGGGATAAATGCATACTCGTACGCCCAAACCTACATAATGAGAAAGTAAAAAAAAAAAGAATGAAATTGATGAAATTGAGAAACTCACATGCACGACGATCCATAGGCCCTTCAGCTCATTATGCTTCCCCTGGGCGAAGATATCAAAGGATTAGTACAATTGAGCTAGCCCAGCTCGTCCCCAACTCAAATTCCTCATATCCTCCAATTGAATCAGTGAGGGGAGGACGGCCAAGTTCAGGTCACTCTGACCTGTAGGGAAGAGCAAAGTGCTAAGGGCGTAGAGGAGGAAAGCCCTAGCATAGCGGCTCGCATCCACCGGTGCGAAGGTGTAGCCCTCGGGGAGCGCAGCCTGCCTCCCCAGCCAGTATACAAGGGCGTTACATTGGATCCTCTTGTCCCGAGGGACTAAGCCGATCAGCATGCCAATGATTAAAGAAAGCCTGGTGATGGCCGCAAAGTCCTCGGGCGTGATAGTATGCTCTCCAGTCAGGAAATGAAAAGTATGTATGGAATCCATCCACCACTCAACCAGCACCGACAACAGACCGTGGCTCGTCCGGGGTGCCTGCTCGCTCATGGAGCATATCATCCTATCCAACCCGGTGGAGTTCATAATCCTCCTCACACTGTCTGGGAGCATCCTATAGCACTTCAAGGCGTCCGTCACCGCCCTGGCCCTATGGTTATAGGTCCACGTCTGTCAAAATAATGAACAGGGAGTTTTTATGAGTTATTTGTGCTGTGCATTGATTGTGTAAATCGAATAAAAGCATCGAAATAAAAATAAAACATAAAGAATTTTTTCTATTTTGCCTATCCAGAGCCGCATGGTTGTAGCCAGAGCCGCACGGCTATGCTACAGCCGCGTGGCTATGTTCTTGGCAGATAGAGCCGCGCGGCTCTGTTCATCAAATCTTCAGTTGAGCTCAAGAATAAAGCCACACGGCTCTATCGTTGAGCCGCGTAGCTCTATCTGGAAATCAACAGTTTTGTGATAAACCCTAGGTTTTGCATTTTTTACACTAAAACCATCTCTAATCAACTCTAAATCACCAATCAAAGTTCCTAGGGGCATAATCTACTCTAAACATGCATCAAATTTCATTTAATTTTGCATAATCTCGTTTACATTTGCAAAAAGCCATAGAAATTGAAAAAAGAGGGATTTAAGAAAACTAACTAAATTTTGGCACGTATGTGTGGACAGCTAAAGCGTGGCAGGCACGGAATCATTCCTCCTAACCCCACAGTATGCAATCGACTCCTAGAGCCTGTAAACAACCACCGTGGTCTCGGTGGGCAATAAAAAATCCCCCTCCGGTAAAACGTATCTCGAAGGGCGGGTTGTGAAGGAGCAATCGGGTGAAGCGCCTTTCGCATTTTCTTCAACATTTTTGAAGTGGAATTCGGGTTGAAAGTTTGAGAGAGAAAGAAATGAGGGAGTTGAAGAAAAGTGAGTTTTGGTGAAAATGGCCTTCCATTCCCCTTTTAAGGATTCTACCTAATGTGGCAAGTCACAGCCGCACGGCTCTAATACAGTCGCGTGGCTGTGTCTTGTAAAATCAGAGCTGCACGGCTCTGACACTAAAGTACGTAAATTTTTCTCTCGATTTTTCATAATTTCCATTTATTCCAATATGATCCCGAGGAGCGTATTTCTTACCTTTTGTAGGTATCCAGGGGTAAAACAAGCAAGCCGTATTTGTTCTTGATCGAAGGGGCAAAAATTTTTGTTTCCAAAATTATCGATCAAGGAATAAATACGCGCTTTCAACTCAATTCCAACGGTATGGTACACCACAAAGAGCCGATTCCAACAGCTATACCTAATTCCATCGATCCACTCCACTACAGAGAGTCAATTTCATCGATACACTCCACTATAGAGAGTTAGTTTCCTTGGTATGCTCCACCACAAAGAGCCAATTCCAACAGCTATATCCAGTTTCATTGGTACACTCCACCACAGTGAGTTAATTCCCATGGTATGCTCCACAACAGAGAGACCATTTCACCAAATATACCTAATCTCAATGGCACGCTCCGCCATAGAGAGCCGACCTTAGGGTCAGAGCCAACACCTCCAGCTAGGTGTTGTGCCTATTCCTCAATAAACCGAGATGTCAGGTACGTCTTCATCTCCTTTCTCACTGCGCTCCTAGTCGCGAGACCAAACTCGATTCAGGCTTGATAGCCCGATCATGAATCGACTTTGATCCTGTGAGGGGCAGCCTATGAGCATAGGTTTTTCCGACCTCTGTGATGAGAGTCTTTTATTACCTGTTAAGCAGTCAGACTTGGGAATAAGTAGGAGGTCACCTGGAATGCCTTAAATGCTCTGAAAACCTAACCACCCATGATCCAAAACCCCGAGAAAGGTCCCTCAAGTGATTACAGGGTTTAGAGGTGAGCGTAAGAATTAGGGGAGCCTGCCCCGGCTCTATCTAGAGCCGCACGGCTGTAGTTTCAAAACTACAGCCACACGACTATAGATCTAGAGATGCATGACTCTAACACTTAGAGTCGCACGTCTCTAATGGGCGGCCAAGTTGCTCTGCCGAAAGCAAAGCAACTTGACTGAAATGAAGGATTTCAAATGGGCTGCGGTTGGATTTTTTTGGGGGGACAATTAATGCATGAAGTGACCAAAAGAGAGAAGGATATAAAAAGAAAAATTCATATTAAAGGAGAGAAGGAGATTTCTCAGAAAAAATTGGAAAAAGAAAATGAGAGGAAAAGAAACAGAGAAAGGAAAAAAATAAAAAAAGAGAGAAAGGAAATAGGGAGAAGGAGGAAAACAAGGATCAAAAACACACCCAAAGAGACCAAGGAGAGTTCTTGACCATTTCTCACTCGTCCGGACACATTTTCGGATTCGTTTCGGATTGATTCGGGTTTCGTTTTCGGAATTTCGAGAAGTTTACGGATTCAAGGCACATTCTGGCTTTTTAATCCGTTTCTAATTGGCTAATACACTGGAACAAAAATAAGGTAAACTCTGAGAGGCCTTAAACTTATGTTCATTGTGTTTTTATGCATTTTCTCCTCTGTTTTGTCAATTTCCAAAAAACCGGCTGCCCCGACAGAGCCGCACGGCTGTGTTTTCTTAGAACACAGCTGCATAGCTATAGTCTTTTAGAACAGAGCCGCACAGCTGTAACACTACAGTCGTACGGCTGTGTTCCTTCCGGGCAGAAACTTGAAAAAGCCCTCGAATCGGTCGAAAGTAGTCTGTTTTCCATTTTGATCATCCTTTTGAGATACATTTCGGCCCAAATACATCCGTGCATTATCAAACTGTGGTTTTTTTATTTCTATATGTACGGATGCTAGGTTTTCGGTTTTTCCTGGATTTTATTTTCTAGAATTCGGGGTTGTTCGATCCAAATCAGATCTGTCATATAGTATTAGCAGACCCCTGGACCCTACGAAAGTCCTTAGGAAACATCGAAAACAAGTAAAACAGCGATTTTCGAAAAATTTCGGGTTACGGGTGGTACAGCCACACGGCTGTCGATGTTATAGCCGCATGACTTTAACTTGAGCCACACAGCTCTAACCATAGTCGTACGGCTGTAGTTCCTGGAAGGAGGCAGAATCGCGGGATGACCCACACGGACATTGTCGTGCGATGCTTTCTTCAGAATCAAATTGTTTTTGGTGTGTTTACCGCTTTCAGACCCTAGATGGTTATTGAAATTAGGAAAACACGCACGAATGGAACCCTGAGTTCTGGGATAACAGATCCGCTAAAATGTAGAAATTTGCATAAAACCGAGCCAAATGGTTTTCCAAAATTATTTTCCATCAGAAAAACCTACAGGGCATTTCAAAACTATTTTCCAGGTCCAGCCGGGTCAACTTGTTGGGGATTAATCGCACAAAACAAAATACGCAGCGGAAATAAAACGGATTAATCCCCGCCACGGATCCATGTATATTGCATTGAATCGGAAAGAGGGTTAAAGAATTACCTTAATTCTTTGTAGGTTTTGAATCAAAGGAACCAAATTAGCTTCCCTCTACGGTTGATCCACACGGAGCAATTGATTCACCGCGTGCTAGCGCCGGGATTGAAGAACGATTCTTCGAACGAGAGAGAGAGAGACCGAAAAATCATATTTTTCTTTGGGTGTCAATGGTGAAATTCGGCTGCCACACCACTTTTTCTTTTTGTCTGCCAAAAACCAGTTTTTCATATCTGGAAAAATCTAATCTCTTTTAGGTTTTTATATCCTTATATATAAAACCTAAAAATTAATTATAATTATGACCTAATACACTTATTAGTCATAATTATAAATTAACCCACACAACTTAATATTAATTCTCAATTAATATTAAATCAAATCAATTCTCCATAATACACTTATGTATATACAATATTATAATTAATTATATCTCTATATAATTTAATTATAATATGTGGCATACTTTATGCAATATTAATCACATTAATATTCACATATACATATATATATAAATATATATCACTATATATATTTATTCTCTTTCTCATTCATAAATTATTATCCAATAATAATTTATACCCGATAAGATGAACTTCATTTTGCTCTTGTGTGTGACCCCATAGGTTCATATTAATTGGCAATAAGGAAATTACCATAATGTCCTTATAGGTCATAAGCGGACTCTAGCAAGCCATTACGACTACCCAATTAATATGATTGGAATGATCCAATACCTATTTATAGAATGTCATATTCCCTTTTGTCTCTTTGATATCATGATTAATCATAAGACATGGTTCACTTGTCAATCTTATATAATTAATCATATGCTTTCTCGATCTCAAAGTAAACTGTTCAGACAAATCAATTGATACTCTTATCAATTATTTGAGCACGGCCATGCATTTAACAGTCTTACTTATCGAGGGGCCCAGTGATATCGCTCTCTTGTTAGAGAGGGACAAAATCCCATATCTGTCACTCACATCCCTAAGCATGAGTCATATTGTACCCAACCACAGCCTTTATAACTACTCTGTTACAAGCAGCGTTTGACTGCGTCAAAGCACAACATGAATTCATCCCGGAATCCATGGTGACCTTAGGTCAAAGGAATCAGCTGATGACACTACTATAATCAAGATCAGTTGTGACACGTGACCATGAACTTGATCTTATAGTGGGTCTCCAGCAACATGTTCTCTAACATATTACCCGTGAGTATAATCTGTATCTGTATACACTATATTCATCTTATGAATATCCATTATCACTCACACTAGTCTTAGTTTGTTATTATTCCCATAATAACAATCGACTAGGGATATTTAGAATAACACGATTTATTCATGGATAATTATCATAAATGCTAACATACAAACATAAATGACAATATTAATCTACATTAGATTAATCTTAGAAGTCAAATTACATAATCCAATATTGGCCTTAGGGCACAATCTCCAACAATCTCCCACTTGCACTATGGCCAATCATACAAGTATCTTATACCCATTGACCTACATGACCTTCATGTATTCACTCGTGCAGGAGTCTTTGTCAGTGAATTATTAATTTTCGCTTCCGTTGCTACTTTACACATTTTCACTCTTTCTTTAGAGACAGCCTCTCTAAATTAGTGAAAGACGCCTAAGTATATGCTTGTGTCATACAGGGTTCTTACGCATTGAACTATTGTCCCTACAATAGTCTCACAGGATAAGCAATGCTTAGAACTAAACACAAAATTTTGATGAACTTCTTCATCCAAAATTTACATCATATGTAGCTATATACTTTGACTATTATTATAGATATTTAGCTATAACGTTTTATTTTGAACCTTTCAAAATCATAACATCTCTTTTAAGAGAATACGATATCTCGATTGATATATTGCAACTAATTGCAATCAGTTGTATATGTGCAACTATTTACACAGTTAACATAAGCAAGCTTCTTTTAAGTCTTTCTCATTGAACGCTCTCAATGCTTTGACTTAAACCTAAACATTCTTTTGGATCTATCTCTATAGATTCTAATTTCAAGAATATAGGCAGCCTTGCTTAAACATTAATTGAAATTACTTTCTTAGCCATGATTTTACTTCTTGCATGGTAAGAATGTTATTTCAAACAAGCAATATGTCATCCACATATAGCATTAGGAATACCGATATGCTCCCACTGATCCTTTTGAAACACAAGATTCATCATCCTTTTGATAAAATCAAACCATTTGATTTCTTTATCAAAACTATGACTCCAACTATTTGATGCATGTTTTGATTCTTATAAGAATCTTTGAAACTTGCATACGCTACTTAAATTCTTTGGATGCTCAAAACTTTGGGTTGTGTCACTTACACATCCTCAATCATGTTTTCATGTAGAAAACAGATTTTGATATCCATTTGCCATATTTTTATAATCATATTATGCGGATATGGCAACAAGAACTCAATATGACTTGATCATGATTAATGATGAAGGAGGATTTCATCATAGTCCTACTATGAATTTGTTCGTATCCTCATAGTCACTACTATGAATTTGTTTATAACCCCTTTTGTCACTAGTCGTGCTTTATAAGTTTGAAGATCACCATCCATGTCGGTTTTCAATTTGAAGACTCATTTGCAACCATTGCATATACATCTTCTAAAAGATTTATCAAAGTCTATACTTTGATTGTCAGACACGGACTTATATTCAACCTTTGTAGCATCAAGTCACTTATTAGATTCAAAATCTAACATTGCTTCTTCATAAAAGAAGACTTACTTCATCTAGTAAAGTTACATCATGATTTTGAGAAATCCATATCTCTCCTAATCATGTCGTATTCCACTAGACTTTCATTGGGCTTGTGTAATTTCAACAATGATCATGAAACCATTTCCACGTTCCTCTTCAACGTTAAATGTCACTTTTATGAATTACGAGTTTTGTAGGTGTACCTTACTCCCACTAACTCTACTAGAAATTAACTCCCTCTTCAAGGGGAAACCATTTCTAGCTACAACTACTTTGTATCCCAAAGAAAACCAGGAGTAACAACTCCTACTTTCCTTTTGAGTAATCCACAATACGATATTCAAATTTAGGTGCCAACTTATTCGAAATAAGCTTTACAGCCCTAAACTTATTCAATGAAACAATTTGGGTCTTTTACCCAACCATATCTCATATGTTGATTCATGAATTGTTTTAGACGGAACAATATACACAGCTGCTTTAATGGCATATTCTCGAGAAAACGATGATCAACTTGACTTCATCATAGATTGAACTATATCTGTATAGAGTTCGACTACTCCCTTTTCGACACAACTTCCTTTGTGGCGTAATTGGAGGAGTTAATTGTGAGACAGTCCCACAATCTCTAAGATGATTGTCAAAATCTTGACTCAAATGTTCACCACTTGGATCATACCTAAGTGACTTTACTATCATGTCAAGATACTTCATACTCCTTTTACAAGCTTTTGAACACTTCAAAAGTTCCAAACTCGTGTTTCATTTGATACTCTTATCTAGTGAAAAGTTCCATAAAGGTAATGAAGTATTAAAACCTTCTTTAGCAGTTGATTTATAATTCATATACATCCACATGTATAATGCTTAATAAATCGATTATTCTTTAACTACTTTTAGCAAAGAACCACTTTTGTCATCTTTTATAATAAACAACATTCGCATGATTCAAGATGATTCATAATCTCATGAATCCAAAGGTCCATTCTCATGGAGTTTCGAAATGCAACTTTGCTTATGTCTCCAAGACGACACTGCCAAAATGGGTTGGATCAAACTATTTGATTCGATCCTTACAGTATTTATGTTACAGATGGGCTCCACATATAAAGACAATTATGTAAATCTATATTTCATAATCATGTCTTTATAAAGTTTATAATTCACAATTATAAAATAAACAACATTTGTTTACTCAAGCCAACAAGCTCAATAGACAACAAGAGTTCGTAACTCACATGTAAAAGTTCATAACCTTTAACCAAAGTTCATAACTTTCATATAAAAGTTCATAACTTTTATGAAAAGAGGTTCGTAACTTTTAACTTGAAGTTCACAACTTTCATGTAAAAGTTCAGAACCTTCGAGTAGCAACCTTTGCTTCTCTTGTCTATTCGCATTCTACCTTTCACCTTCATAAGGTTTCTATTCAAGTTGCGATTCATCATATTCTACTAATATGAGATCCACAACTGGTATCTAATACATTTGATATAGAAACAAAAGTAGAATAGTTAATAAATACTTAAGGTAGCAGTCTTACTGCCTTTCATCTTCTCATAGATCTCCAAACAAAGTTTGCTATTTCCATTTTAATGAACGATTCAATCTAAAGATGGCAACATCCTTCTTTTGGAGATCTCTCTATGCCAACAGCTTTGGCCTTTAAAATACTTTCACCGAAACCCTTTCGGTATTTATACTTTTCGACCCTACTATTATCCTTTTCCTTTTGAACCATAAGCACACAATTCGAGGCGGGCTTATCCTTTATGGATAACTTAACATTCTTCTGCATCTTATGCAACTAATTCACAATTTTCTCCATGTCATTCAAATGATAGTTCATCACCAATGACTATCAAATAATGAATTCAAGATCACATCTTAATGCCTTTTGGATGCCAATGAGAAATTGTTGCCTCAAACACTTATCTTTTCTTGCTCACTAACTGATGGAACATTTCCATTTGTGATGTATCATATACCTCAAGTAAAACTTCCACGTGCGGAAGAATTGGTGGCAAGTGTAAGATAATAAATTTTAAACAGAGTCCCTTCGATGCTTCAAGTAAGCATCTTTTATACTCATGTTACAATTGCTAGTGGTTCATTGGGCAAAAGGATTATTGAGAACATATGATTCCTTTTGATTTGAGAACAATTCTCAAAGTTCAATAACAATCGAGATCATGGTAATAGCAATCATAACTATAATAAAGCGTGTAAAGATTTTTATTTAAATGCTCCCACTTAAATTATAAAACCCTTTAAAATATTTAAGTGGGTGAAGATCCAAAATCCATACTTAACCATAGCACTGCTTTGGCATGTCCCTATGATTAAATATAATTTCGGTAGGCAAAGACTCAAAATCATGCTTTAAACCATTTAAACATATTTTGGATGTGCACTTCTTTGCCAATTGCATCATTATGCAACTCTTCTAATTTATGAGATGCATGATATCATATATCATATTTAATTGCATGTTACTCATCTCATCTTTGCCTCGGGCTCAAACACCATTTTGATTAACCCTTTGTTAAACCAATTACAACACAATGAGAATCACCATTTCTCATATTATCGCTTCGCTAAGGTCACAACATGCGTACCCGCTTTGGCGTGGCTACCATGATGCGAACATAGTACTTGACTAGTGTTATACGTAATTGGGTGGCAAATATAAACTTCATACAGTTTACTTATCGAGGGGCCCAGTGATATCGCTCTCTTGTTAGAGAGGGACAAAATCCCATATCTGTCACTCACATCCCTAAGCATGAGTCATATTGTACCCAACCACAGCCTTTATAACTACTCTGTTACAAGCAGCGTTTGACTGCGTCAAAGCACAACATGAATTCATCCCGGAATCCATGGTGACCTCAGGTCAAAGGAATCAGCTGATGACACTACTATAATCAAGATCAGTTGTGACACGTGACCATGAACTTGATCTTATAGTGGGTCTCCAGCAACATGTTCTCTAACATATTACCCGTGAGTATAATCTGTATCTGTATACACTATATTCATCTTATGAATATCCATTATCACTCACACTAGTCTTAGTTTGTTATTATTCCCATAATAACAATCGACTAGGGATATTTAGAATAACACGATTTATTCATGGATAATTATCATAAATGCTAACATACAAACATAAATGACAATATTAATCTACATTAGATTAATCTTAGAAGTCAAATTACATAATCCAATATTGGCCTTAGGGCACAATCTCCAACACAACTGGCCAAGTCGACCTGGCTACCTCCTAATGCATGCCCCCGCTCCTAAAAATCCCAATTCTATCCTATGTGAGTCCTATTTGTGTTTGGGTGATAACTGTGCTAACCGTCTTTTTTGCAACATTTACTTTCCTTTTTATTATTTTAAATGTATTTAATAGATTAATTCGTGTATTTCAGGCATTTGTAAATTTTTTAGATAGCCGTGTATTCTAGGCGCTTGTAATGTGAGGACAATAGTTTTCCTTTTTTTTATTCGATTTGGTTGTATAAGCGGCCTTTATTATTTTTGTATAATTGGGATGCATGATTTACTTTTCTGTAATTTATTTCTGTCATTTGTATGAGCATCGGCTGATAATTAAACAAAATTGGGTAGAGAAAGATAATAAAGTGAATGAAATATGGTAATATAAACTATAAAAAGAATACAAGCTCGAGGTTGAATAGGTAAGTTGGCCGAACCCTAAATCTCTAGATTAGGTATGGCAATCTACGCTCGGTAGGGAGCTATACCGGAATTTCCTGGATGAGCTAATCCAGGTGGTGACTCTGTCACTGATCTTGAAATTTAGGTTTCGAGGTCTTTAAGCAATAAAATGGAAAAATGTTTTCTACAAAAGGAATTTCCAAACAAATTAATAGTTTTCCTAAAGCAAGACACAAATTCATTTTTCATCTAATCCAAAACCCCGTAAACATCCTCAGTTCGCTTCGCCGCATTCCGCTTTTTAGGTCATCTGCTCACAATGTCATTAATAGATGACATAATTTTTCTAAAACCTAAATCCTTTGCTTTTTGGCTTCTTCAACCTGTTAGTGTATGCCTCAGCCCCATTATGATGTAATCGAATTTTGTTATAAATAAAAAGACACAATCATATTATTACCTTTCTTATGCATTTAATAAATTATGAGAATCCATTGACTGTTGTTTTACTCTTTATGTCGGTAACTGTTGGATATGCCCTAGTCCCGAGGCATTAGTCCTTATATATGTATTGTACATCTATTGGATTTATATATTATACATTTTGTGTCATTAAATAAAGGCATTAATAGGTTTAGTATATATCTTATACTGTATTTTAAATGGAGTATACAATGGACATATCCATGTTAACAAGTGTCATGCACTTGGTAGTAAGACCATGGATATTGAAAACGATATGACCATAAAGAGATCCGTAGTCTGTTCTAGTCATGGGAATGAATAGAACTAAAGACTATCATTAACCTGGTTGTATGGCGGTGTCTTACGGGCCATTAGACATGGGATGTCAACCAAGTTAATGGGTACATGCAAAAGGGGCATGGTACTGGATAGATCCACTAAACAAGAAATCCACATGGTAAAGCATCACTAGTGATTCTCGTGTAGTACTTGTATGGATCCTTTGACCTAACCATATGATGGTGCTGCATGCGAGGTGGCATACTTTGGTGTACGCCTAAAGGGCCTGTAAAAGGGTGCCAAGTATGGGTACGTTCGGGTATGTCACTGAGCATGGCAATACTATGGATATGTAGAAGGGATATGTCACTTAGTAGCCCACTGAGAAGATATCACCAGCCTCTTGATGAATTTGACTGATAAGAGTGTGACAACACCCAAACAAGTTGGAACTTGTTTGTGTGCATCAGTACATTCGGGATCAAGTAAATGTCCAGACACAAAAGAGGGTGATTAATCCATGCCTCTGTGTTGGACACCGATATCAATGACATGTGATATACAAGTTTAAACTACAGGGTTACGATTACAGTCGGACTGCTATCTCCATCTTAATTGGGGGCTGCGGTGGCTTGCTAGAGCCCGCCTGCAGTCTGCGGGCAATAGGCCCACTGCCAACATAAAGACGGGCCCACATGATCGTACACATAGAATGTCTAAGTTCGAACTAGTTAGATCGCCTGTATACTTGGAGTATACTAATTGAAGAGATAAATATTAATCAATTAAATTAAAGATCAATAGGATTGATTAATATAATTTAATTGACATTGTGAGAGGATGACGTTTTCGAAGGAACGCGGGCTCTCTCAGAAGGGAGCCTCGAGATCGGGCAACCCTCCCTCGCGTGGGGTTTTTATAATAAAATTCATTTTTGGGAAGTTAATTACTTCATAAAAGAACTGAGACCTAAGTCTCGATAAATAGTGTAGGAGTTGCCACCCGGCTCAGCTCAACTGGGAAATTTCAGTATAGCTGAACCAAACGAAAGGCGGCTACACTATCCAGAGATCTAGGTCCGGACAAGTCCCCTATTTCATGTCTAATCAAAATAAAATTCGGCCAATGTTCATAGATGGTATTTTATAATTCTAAAGTTCATTTTTACTAATAAAAAACATGCAGCGTACACACAAATAAAATAAAATAGAAAGCAGTAAAATAATTAAGTTATTACAACCTGATCGAATGAAAATAAAAACTCTCGTGCTCACCTTACAAACGTCTAAAATACACAGTAATCTAAAAAATTTACAATCGCCTAAAATACACGGATTAATCTATTAATTACATCAAAAATAAAAATAAAAATTAAAAAAATTAAAAATTGCAAACCAGATGGTTAGCATAATTTATAGCACACCACAAATAGGACTCAAGTAGGACAGAATGGGATTTTAAGGAGTTCGGGGGCATGCAATTGGGGGATAACTATTGGGATTTTTCACCGGAAATCACCCGATAAAAGCGGAAGAATGCGATGATTTCCTCAAATCCGTGCCCAGGAGCAATTGAGATGGAAATTGGAAAAACAAAATTTTAATCACAAGAGATAATTCTCTTACCCGTAATATCTCTTTAAGAGATGGATGCAGACTGCAGGAATCAATATAGAATCCCTCCTCGTTCACATACACGAACGCCTAACGAACACCACCCGTGCTAGCATCGGAAAACACGAACTATGGAGAGGGGGCTAGGGAGAATTTCGGCTATCACTATATCTCACTTAGTTGGCCGAAATCCCTAGGGTTATTAAACCCTAGGTTGGCCGAAATTCCCTTGAGGAATTTGGCCCAACTTGGCTCATCCATTTTGTGTGGGCTTCCTTCTTTTAATTCAGGCCCAATCTTATTTTAATTAGTCTGGTTTAAATTAATTTCAAGCCCAACTTTAATATACCCATGTATTTAATATATTACACCAAGTAATATATTATTTACATTTAAATTAAAATTAGTTTGACCAATTAATTTAATCCATCAAATTAAAATTAGATCTTCACAAAATAAAATCATATGTAAACTTATACATATGAATATTTCCACCTAGGAAACAAACTCATAATTAATCCAATTAATTATGAAGAGCCAATTAAATATATATTAATTTTATCATTATGATCAATCCAATTGATCTTTATAACATAATTAATATATATACCTCTCTCTCCAGAGTGTATACTCCAAGCATACATGTGATTCCTTAAGTCGGTGTTCAGTCGCTCAATGTGTACGATCCCGTGGGCCCATCTCTATGTTGGTAGTGGGCCTTTGGCTCACAGATTGTAGTTGGGCTCTAGCAAGCCACTGCAGCCCCCAATTAAGATGGAGATGGTAGTCTAACTGTTATCATAACCCTGTAGTTTAAACTTGTACATCCCATGTCATTGATATCGATGTCCAACACAGAGGCATGGATTGATCACCCTCTTTTGTGTCTGGACATTAACTTGATCCCGAATGCACTGAAGCTCACAAACAAGTTCCCACTTGTTTGGGTGTGGCCACACTCTTATCAGTCACATTCATCAAGAGGCCGGTGATATCTTCCCAATGGACTACTGAGTGACAAATCCCTTCTGCATATCCATAGCATTGCCATGCTAAGTGACATACCCGAAAGCACCCATACTTGGCACCCTATTATAGGCCCTTTAGGCGTACCCCTAAGTGTGCGACCTCACATGCAACACCATCATATGGTCAGGTCAAAGGATCCATACAAGTACTACACGAGAATCAGTTGTGATACTATACCATGTGGATTTCTTGTTTAGTGGATCTATCCAGTACCATGCCTCTTATGCATGTACCCATTAACTTAGTTGACATCCCATGTCCAATGACTGGTAAGACACCGCCATACAACTAGGTTAATGATAGTCTATTATTCCACTCATTCCCATGACTAGAATAGACTACGGATCTATTCATGGTCATATCGTTTACCCTATCCATGGTCTTACTGTCAAGTGCATGACACTGGTCATCATGGATATAGATATGTCCATTGGATACTTCATTATTGCACGAGATTCATATAATAAATGAATTAATGTCTTTATTAATAACACAAATAAGTATAATACATGAATCCAATTAATGTATGATACAAATACAAGGACCAATGCCTCGGGACTAGAGCATATCCAACAATCTCCCACTTGCACTAGTTCCAACTAGGCATGGGCCTAATCCCTATAGATCTAGTATGACCCTTGTGCTTGGGCTGGGCCAGCGCCTTGGTTAAAGGATCTGCGACATTGTCCTCGGTGTCCACTCTGTGCAATGCAATGTCACCTCTTTCCGCGATCT
Source organism: Euphorbia tirucalli (assembly GCA_039660915.1). Taxonomy (NCBI): domain Eukaryota; kingdom Viridiplantae; phylum Streptophyta; class Magnoliopsida; order Malpighiales; family Euphorbiaceae; genus Euphorbia; species Euphorbia tirucalli. The sequence continues at coordinate 39,550,560 of CM077637.1, read as the reverse complement.
CTCATATGAGGTGAAACTTTCTGAGCACGTGCTTTGTGTTCTTGTGTGACCGGGGCTCTTTAGCTTGTGCAACGGCCCCATTGTTGTCATAGAAGATATCAACTAGGTCCTGGATAGTTGGCACTACTCCCAACTCAGTGATAAACTTCTTCATCCACATAACTTCCTTAGCCGCATCACACGCACCGATGTACTCAGCTTCTGTTGTAGAGTCCGCGATGGCTGGCTGCTTTGAGCTCCTCCAGCTTACAGCACCACTATTTAGCAAAAATACATACCCAAACTACGACTGGTACTCATCCTGGTCAGTCTGGAAGCTTGCATCAATGTACCCAGTAACTGATAGCACTTCCTGACCACCATACACTAAGAAGCTATCCTTAGTCCGGTTAAGGTACTTAAGGATTGCCTTGATAGCTTTCTAGTGATCCTCCCCAGGATCCAGCTGGTACCGGCTCGTCATACTCAGTGCAAAGGTGACATCAGGTCTCGTACATAACATGGAGTATATAATTGATCCTATAGCTGAAGCATATGGAACTAATTTCATGTTCTCCCTGTCCTCCCTTGTCTTAGGACAGTGCTTCTTACTAAGTTTCAGCCCATGGCCCATTGGCGAGAAACCTTTCTTAGCCTGGTCCATGCTGAAACTTTTCAGAACTTGATCTATGTACGAGGCTTGACTTAGGCCCAGAAGCCGATTTGATCTATCCCTATAGATCCTGATCCCTAGGATCATCTCAGCTTCGTCTAAGTCCTTCATTGCGAAGCACTTACTCAGCCACTACTTTACCCCTTGCAGTGTAGGTATGTCGCTTCCAATGTGTAGGATGTCATCCACATAAAGTACCAAAAATGTGACAATGCTCCCACTTGTCCTCTTATACACACAAGGCTTATCTTGATTCTGTATGAAGCCATATTCCTTTATAGCCTCATTGAATCTAAGATTCCAACTTTGGGATGCTTGCTTCAGTCCATAAATGGACCTTTAAAGCTTGCATACCCTTCCCGGATACTCTGGATCGATAAAACCCTCAGGTTGTGTCATGTACACATCCTCGAGTAGCTTTCCATTAAGGAAAGCGGTTTTGACATCCATTTGCCAGACTTTATAGTCGTACCATGCGGCAATGGCTAGCAAGATCCTGATGGATTTGAGCATGGCTACTGGTGAGAAAGTTTCATCATAGTCTATTCCATGGACTTGTTTGAAACCTTTCGCAACTAGATGCCCCTTGAAGGTATTGTCGGCCTTTAGCTTATAGCACCACTTGCAACCTATTACCTTAGCACTCGGAGGTGGATCAACCAAGTTCCAAACTTGGTTATCGTACATAGATTGCATCTCTGCCTCCATGATAGGTTTTGGGTCCTTCCTCATCCCAGACGAGAAGATTTTGATCATCGGTGACGAGGAAACCATACCTCTCTGGTTCCCGACGATCCCTACCAGACCTTCTAAGTCCTTGTGTGGCCTGGGTTGGTGCTTCCTCCTATGGAAGCTCCACCTGGGCCTCCGAGTTATCCTCTTCAGGAGCTTGTGGACCTTGAACTTCCCTGAGTTCAATATTGCTCCCACTGTCTTTCTTGGAAAGGAGCTCCTTTTCTAGAAAGACCCCCTTCCTTGCCACGAACACCTTGTTCTCGGCGGGGTTGTAGAAGTAATACCCTTTGGTTTCCCTAGGGTAGCCCACAAACAGGCATTTATCGGTTTTGGGCTCCAGCTTGCCACTAGTCAATTTCTTGACATGTGCTTCGCATCCCCAAATCCTTAGGAAAGACACATTGGGCTCCCTGCCCGTCCATATCTGATATGGGATCTTTTCCATTGCCTTAGTCGGAGTATTATTTAAGATAAGAGCTGCTGTCTCAAGAGCGTGTCCCCAGAAATTCATTGGGAGAGAGGCTTGACTCATCATTGAGTGAACCATGTCCAACAAGGTCCTATTCCTCCGTTCGGACACCCCATTCCATTGTGGTGTTCCGGGAGGAGTGAGCTGTGGAACTATTCCATGCTCTCTCAAATATGAGTCAAACTCTAGGGTCATATACTCACCACCTCGGTCCGACCGAAGGGTTTTGATATTTCTGCCTAGCTGGTTCTGTACCTCGTTCCTAAATTCCTTGAACATATCAAGGGTCTCAGACTTGTGTTTCATCGGATAGACATAGCCATATCTGCTGAAATCGTCCACGAACGTGACGAAGTACAGGTGCCCACCTCTGGTCGCTGCGCTCATGGGTCCACATACATCTAAATGTATTAGGTCCAATAAGCCAGTGGCCCTTCCAGCCTTCTTGCTAAAAGGCGCCTTGGTCATCTTGCCTCGCAAACATGATTGGCATGTGTCAATTGACTCCAAGTAAAATGACCCTAAGACTCCAGCTTTGTGAAGCCTAGCTATGCGCTTCTTGTTTATGTGGCCAAGACGACAATGCCATAGGTAGACAGGATTAAGTTCGTTGGGCTTAACCCTTTTTGTGTTTATGTTATAGACATGATTGGTTTCATTTAAGTCTAGGATATACAGGCCATTATTTAATAGAGCATCTCCATAAAATAATCCCTCTCTAGATATGGAAATTCTACCATTAGAAATAGTAAAATAAAATCTAGAAATATCCAACATAGAAACTGAAATAATATTCCTGCACATAGCAGGTACAAAATAACATTGTTCTAAAATTAAAACCAATCCACTAGGCATCACAAGATGGTATTCGCTGATCACTATGGTAGCAACCCTTGCTCTATTTCCGACCCGTAAGTCCACCTCTCCTGACCCCAGTGACCTTCTGTTCTTAAGTCCCTGCACATTGCAATAAATGTGAGAACCACATCCAGTATCCAATACCCAGGATGTTGAAATAGTAAGGTTAATGTCTATAACATAAATACCTGAAGAGGACGCACCTTGGTCCCTTCTTTGCTCTCCCATCAGCTTGGGACACAATCTCTTCCAATGGCCAGCCTGTCTACACCCGAAACAGACATCCTCAGGACCTGCCTTCTACTGGGCCTTGGGTTGGGCTTTGGCCTTCTTAGCCTTGGCCTTCTTGGCCTTGGCCTTACCCTTGGCAACAGGAGGGTTCCCCTTGTTGACCAGCAGCACCGGTGGAGTCTTTTTGATCGATTGCTCAGTAAGCTTAAGCATCCCATGCAGCTCACTGACAGTGCGGTTCATCCCTTGCATGTTGTAGTTCAGGATGAACTGATCATAAGAATCCGGCAAGGATGCTAGGATAGTGTCCACCGCCAACTCCTGAGAGATGGGCGATCCAAGACGGGCTAAAGTGTCCAAATAGCCCTTCATCTTGAGCAAGTGTGCGCTCACAGATGTCCCAGCCCCCATCTTACAGGAGTGGAATGCCTTGTTGGTCAGGTACCTTTCCTGACGAGCTTGCTCCTGAAACATCTCATTTAGAGTTGTTATCATAGCAAATGCTTGATGGTCCATAAACTGTTTTTGTAGTTCGAGGACCATACAGGCCAACATTAGGCATGTCACATCCCTATTATCCTTGAAATGGGCCTCGTATTTCTCCAGCTGGGCAGCCGATGGATTTCGTCCTTAAGGCGCAGCCGGTACAGGCCTCTCTAGCACATACTCTTTGGACTCCTGTCTTAGAACTATTCTCAAGTTCCTAGACCAGTCCAAAAAGTTAGGACCGGAAAGCTTGTCCCTTTCAAGAATCGATCGCAGTGATAAAGTATTATTGTTTGCCATTTAGAATTTCTACACAGAAAAACATTTAGAGTGTTAATAAATGACTTTACTTTGTTTTTTCCATATGAAATTAATAATGAATCAAGTTATTAATTAAACCGAGTTGTTGGGCTCATGGGCCGAGATCCATATTTCATTAAGATATAGCCAGATGAGGGCCTGGTACAACTATATCCTAACTATTTAGGTAGGAACGCCATCCAATCCCAACCTAGGGACTCTCAGTTTGATGGGTTTGTTGGCACTTACCCATCTGTGCTTAGGGCTAAGAGAATCCTACTACCCATGCTAAGTCAAAACCTCCATTCAAGTGTTAGCGTATTCCATACCCTAACCCAATACAAAGTGACAATACTCCAGTGTATCCTGCGAGGGCATGGTCGACAACTGGCTTATTCCCACTTCGAGCCGGTTTTGAATGAGGGAAGCACTTTTAAGCGACTTAGTAATTTCATTTGGTTATTAGATTCAATTAACAACGGCTTGCATACATAAGGCGGGTGAAATGCGGCTGGATCATACATTCATACATGCATATAAATATAAAGTATAATTAAATAAATAAGTAAAATGGACTGCTATGGGCCTTTACATCCTAATATTATTCCAGTAAACCTATACTAGAAAACAATATCAGGTGGGCCTCCATCTTCTTCCTTCTGGGGTTGCACCTTCACTTGGGCTCACCACTCCATAGGCTTCTTCTTTTACAAATTTTATAATAATTGAATAAAATAAAATTACATTAAAAAAAGAAAAAAGACACGCAGACCGTATTTACCCAATAAAGAAAATACAACCCATCTTGAATAAGGTCCAATAACATCCAATCATACAAAATATTTAATCACCCATATGCATCTAATACATATAATTCATAAGCATGTTATAATGCATGATTTAAGCCCATTTCAATTATGTCCAAGCCATTATATAGAAATCGTCAATTTTGGCCCACCATGGTTCTAACCCTTAACAGGCTTTGGGCCTCCAGCCCAGGCAGTCCAACTGCTCCCACTGGAATTGGGAAACCATGGGTCCAATTCAGCCGTCCAAGTAACTGTGCCAAAATTACCCGAACCAATTTCAATTAACCATATTAATTTCCAAAATTAATGTCACATGAATAAAATAAAATTTCATTCAAGAAACCACACGCATTTAAATTACATAAATTTAAACATACGAATTTTAAAACCAATTAAAATTTTAAAACTGGGCCCCGGGCCCGAAACCAGCCAAATCCAAAATTACTGGGCCCGGCCCGCTGCGGCTGCCAGCTGCTGCCGCCTAGCAGTAGCCTGCGGCTGGAACCAGTGGCCACCGGCGGCAGGCCCGCACCCTGGGAACAGCCAGATTTTTTTTTAAAATATATATATATATCATGGCATCCAACAACAGGAAATTCACCAAGAATTCCAAAACGCACAATTAAATTAAACAAATATAAACCTATATGCATATTCAATTTCAATTGCACAAAATCAAATGGGAAAAATCTTAAACCCAAACCGAGAACCCCAATAAAAAATCTCCAATTTTAAAACATGGGATTCAACCAATTTTAACAATTTCCACGGATCAAAAGCACGCTCTGATACCACTGTTGGGATTTTTTTACCAGAAATCACCTGATAAAAGTGGAAGAACGCGATGATTTCCTCAAATCCGTGCCCAGGAGCAATTGAGATGGAAATTGGAAAAACAAAATTTTAATCACAAGAGATAATTCTCTTACCCGTAATATCTCTTTAAGAGATGGATGCAGACTGCAGGAATCAATATAGAATCCCTCCTCGTTCACGTACACGAACGCCTAACGAACACCACCCGTGCTAGCGTCGGAAAACACGAACTATGGAGAGGGGGCTAGGGAGAATTTCGGCTATCACTATATCTCACTTAGTTGGCCAAAATCCCTAGGGTTATTAAACCCTAGGTTGGCTGAAATTCCCTTGAGGAATTTGGCCCAACTTGGCTCATCCATTTTGTGTGGGCTTCCTTCTTTTAATTCAGGCCCAATCTTATTTTAAGTAGTCTGGTTTAAATTAATTTCAAGCCCAACTTTAATATACCCATGTATTTAATATATTACACCAAGTAATATATTATTTACATTTAAATTAAAATTAGTTTGACCAATTAATTTAATCCATCAAATTAAAATTAGATCTTCACAAAATAAAATCATATGTAAACCTATACATATGAATATTTCCACCTAGGAAATAAACTCGTAATTAATCTAATTAATTATGAAGAGCCAATTAAATATATATTAATTTTATCATTATGATCAATCCAATTGATCTTTATAATATAATTAATATATATACCTCTCTCTCCAGAGTGTATACTCCAAGCATACATGTGATTCCTTAAGTCGGTGTTCAGTCGCTCAATGTGTATGATCCCGTGGGCCCATCTTTATATTGGCAGTGGGCCTTTGGCCCATAGACTGCAGTTGGGCTCTAGCAAGCCACTGCAGCCCCCAATTAAGATGGAGATGGCAGTCTAACTGTTATCATAATCCTGTAGTTTAAACATGTGCATCCTATGTCATTGATATCGGTGTCCAACACAGAGGCATGGATTGATCACCCTCTTTTATGTCTGGACATTAACTTGATCCCGAATGCACTGAAGCTCACAAACAAGTTCCCACTTGTTTGGGTGTGGCCACACTCTTATCAGTCACATTCATCAAGAGGCCGGTGATATCTTCCCAGTGGACTACTGAGTGACAAATCCCTTTTGCATATATATAGCATTGCCATGCTAAGTGACATACCCGAAAGCACCCATACTTGGCACCCTATTACAGGCCCTTTAGGCGTACCCCTAAGTATGCAACCTCACATGCAACACCATCATATGGTCAGGTCAAAGGATCCATACAAGTACTACACGAGAATCACTTGTGATACTATACCATGTGAATTTCTCGTTTAGTGGATCTATCCCGTACCATGCCCCTTATGCATGTACCCATTAACTTGGTTGACATCCCATGTCCAATGACCGGTAAGACACCGCCATACAACCAGGTTAATGATAGTCTCTTATTCCACTCATTCCCATGACTGGAATAGACTACGGATCTATTGATGGTCATATCGTTTACCCTATCCATGGTCTTACTGCCAAGTGCATGACACTGGTCATCATGGATATGGATATGTCCATTGGATACTTCATTGAATATATTGCACAAGATTCATATAATAAATGAATTAATGCCTTTATTAATAACACAAATAAGTATAATACATGAATCCAATTAATGTATGATACAAATACAAGGACCAATGCCTCGGGACTACGGCATATCTAACAATAACCGGGTCGGCTCGGCTAGCCGGCCCGGTTAGACATGGAAAACAGTTTTGAAACGTCCCTGTATTTTTGTTTTGTGAGAAAATCATTTTGAATACATTTTCTTTTCCGGTTTACTTCAATTTAGCATGTGAGGTGGGTCAGTTTTCGGGAGATTCGGATCTCCGTCGTTGTATTATTCTAAATGCAATAACATCAAAAATTAAATCTAAGGTCGTGAATGCACACAACAAAATTCATTTTTTATGATTTTCTGATTTTTCTGAATTTTTATGATTTTTAGGAATTTTTAGGGATCATTTTGGAAATTCTGCCCTTGGACGAGAGTTACAGTCGTGCGGCTGTAACTACAGCCATGCGACTGTAACTACAGTCGTACGACTGTAATTACAGTCAGAAAATCGCCAAAATTTATTCAAATAAAACTAAAAGCAGCGAGAAATCAAGAACACTCGTACGATTGTAATTACAGTCTTATGACTATTCTCCACCACAAGAACAGTCGTACGGTTGTTCTTGATTTCCAGAAATAGCAAGCCTAAAAATTGAGTTTTTATGCACAAAAACACATCAAATCACCCAGAAGCAGCAAGAAAATGAAGGTTTGGAGTATATTTACCTTTGTGGCGCTGATCCACCGTAGGATTGACCGCTGGAAACGCCCCAATCACCTCCAAATTGCTTCTTTTTCTTTTGAGCTAAGGTTTGAAAAGTTGTCCAAAATCTCCAAAATGTCACGGATTTTGTTAGGTTTAAGGTCTGAAATTGATTGAGTTTCAAGTGTCAAGTTATTAACCTATGATTTCTATCAAGTTTTAACTTTAACACTTAAGAATCAAAAGAAAAAGAGGAGAAAAAGATTGAGTTGTATTGGTTTTGCTTTTTCTCTCCTTTTTCTCCCTTTTCTCTATCAATTTCTCTCTCTATAAATTCCAAATCCTAAGAACCAAAAAAAAGTCCTTTTCTCTCCTCTCTTTCCTTCTTTTATTTCTGGTTTACTTGCTGCAAATTTCGGGCATTAATTGCCCCTCCCATTAATCCAAATTTTTATTTCACAGGTATAAGCTGTTGTACCTGCTTTACTAATATAGTCGATGACTATATTACACTCGTATGACTGTAATGTTGCCCAACGACTGTAATTATAGTTGTGGCATTTTTTTTAAGTCTGAAAAATTCTAGCGCTTACAGCTACCCCTCGCGTGATCAAATTCGACACCCGATACCAGGCCTAAAATACCTGAGATGATGAATTTGAGAGCGTGGATTGAAGCGCCGTAGACACAAGAAAGAAAACATGCAACTGACTTGTTGAAGCCCCACTGTTGCGTTGATGCACTGAGTTGATTGGATGAAATAAGCCGATACAGGATTTAGGTTACCCGAGGTGAGGTTGAAGATGAAATAAGCCGATACCGGGTTTAGGTTACCCGAGGCGATGATGAAAATGAAATAAGCCGATACCGGGTTTAGGTTACTCGAGGCGAAGTTGGTGGTGAAATAAGCTGATACCGGGTTTATGTTACCCGAGGCAAGATTGATGATGAACTGGAATGGAGCCGATCTGGGCTGATACTGGGTCTATTTTACCCGAGGCGAATCTGCTGGGGATTTGGAATGGAGCGCATCTGGGCCGATACCTGAGGCAGATCTGCTGGGGATGTGAAATGGAGCCGATCTGGGCCGATACCTAGTCTAGGTTACCCGAGGCAGATCTGCTGGGGATCTGGAATGAAGCCGATCTAGGCCAATACCGGGTCTATGTTACTCGAGGCAGATCTGCTAGGGATCTGGAATGAATTCGATATGGGCCAATACCGGGTCTATGTTACCCGAGGCGGATCTGCTGGGGATCTGGAACGAAGCCGATCTGGGTCGATACCTTGTCTATGTTACCCGAGGCGGATCTGCTAGGGATTTATCCGTGTCCGAGACAGTGATGAAGAATTCCTGCATTGGAAATAGCGAGTCTTCATTCCTTGATTGAAAGATTTTGAACAAAAATTTTTTCCCCTTCGATCAAGAATAAAGACTGGATGGGGGTGAATACTCTGTATATGTTATGTATGTACGCATGATGATGCCTATGTATATGGATCCTAAATGACGCATTTCTCGTTGCTTGTTTAAAATTGATGTTCCTCCTTTCTGCTGGGGAAGGTATGTTTTGCCCCTAGCTGGTGGAAGACGCTCTTTGCACAAAGCCTCTCCTTGTTGAAGATATATCAGGGCTGTTAGGGAAATGAGATGATTGCTGGGGATGTGTGACAATGCTGGGGAAAAGGATCATAGTGTCCTTTTGTAAACGTTCCGCTAAGGAGTACTGTGAAGGATCCTGTTGGGGAAATGCCGTAATGATTCCTATGGGGAAACAGTGGAGAAGTTCTATCCTTCTGCCCTTGTAATTTTTGGAAGTGCTCTAAATTTTTCCTGGGTTGCCCAATGTAGGTTTCTAGCCCAGTGAGCTGCTCTAACTTTTGCCTGAGGTACCTTTTCGGTTTTCACCCCAGCGAGCTCTTTTTTTTTCAAGTTATGATGAATAAAGACCTACTAAAATGGCGTTATGATTGCTTGTCCTGTCATCCTTCTGGTGACGATGATGTAGAAAAATGCAGGCCAATATGGCTTTTACTCAGCTTGATTTCTTCAATGGTCAAGTTCTTGGACAACCACTGTTGCTCTTTGGAAAGATGAATTAGATTTGGAGGATGATAAAGGATTTCAAACCATATGTATTTAGTACATTTTCATTGTTAAATAACATGATATGTTTAACCAGTTAAATGCAAAGTGCTTTCCTTAGATGGATGTTTAACCAATATAACTTTGTTTATGCATTTGGCGTAACCACACAAATATATTTAAATAAACATTTCACTTTATTGATAAAATCAAAATGAGTACATTTGAGAAGATTGATTCCCCAGATGGTGTACATTCCACAAAGAGCCAGAATCCGTCACTAGTCGTCCCTTTCAGATTTTCCGACTGATGATTTCCTCTCATGTCTTAACTTTTGCTTAGACCACACGTTTCGAGTTTTCAGCCTAGCAGACTTCTTTTTTTTTTAAACATGAGAAAGCTTTAAGCGATCTTGGTTGATAGGATTGGTGAACTCATTTCCATCCATGTCCATGATACTGACACCACCTTTTGATAGCACTTTCTTCAAAACATAGGGTCCTTCCCAATTAGGTCTAAATTTTCCCCTAACATCGACATTTGAAGGCCTTAATTGTTTCAACACCAAGTCTCCTACTTTCAATTGCCGCCTGGGACACTTCACATTCTGATTATAGGCTCTGGCCATTCTGCGTTGGTACATCTGTAGATGATCCAGTGCTTTCAGGCATTTTTCATCTAGCGCTGCCAACTATTCGTATCTAGCTTGAGCCCACTCAGTCTCTGGTAACTGAGCTTCCAAGGCTACCCTGAGTGACTTGAGCTCTATTTCTACTGGCAGAACTGCTTCCATACCATATAGCAAGGCATATGGAGTCTCCCCTGTTGGTGTCCTGACACTGGTTCTGTAACCCCAAAGGGCATACGGCTGTTTGTCAGCCCAATCTCTGTAAGTGGTTACCGTTTTTTATAAGATCTTCTTTATTGCCTTATTAGCCGCTCCTACAGCCGAGTTAGCTTGGGGCTTATATGGAGAAGACTTATGGTGCTCGATGCCATGTTCTGCATACGGCTCAGCTGTTGCCCCTTGAAACTTCACTCCGTTGTCAGTCACTACATGGTGGGGAATCCCATATTGAGCAAAGATGTTCTTCTGAATGAACTTAACCATCTGCTTAGCTGTTACACTAGCGAAGGATTCTGCTTCCACCCACTTTGAAAAGTAGTTAACTGCCACGACTATTAATCGGTGTCCATTAGACGCTGCAGGATGAATTTTACCAATCATATCTTTTCCCTATGCTAAAAACGGCTAAGGGGATGCCATATTCTGTAATTCAAGTGGTGGCAGATGACTGATATCAGCATAGATTTAACACTCATGAAATCTCTTTACTTTACTTATACAATCAGCCTGTATAGTCATCCAGAAGTACCCCTGTCTCATTATCTTCCTGGCTATAGCGAATCCATTCATATATGGGCCATAGGACCCCGCATGCACCTGCTGCATCACTGTTTCTGCTTCTTGTTCTGTCAGGTATCTTAAAAGAACCCCATTTGCTATTCTCTTGTAGAGTCTATCTTCAAAGATTCTGAACTGACTAGCTAGCTTTCTTAATGATACCTTATCAGCAGCACTGGCTCCCTCTAGATATTTTCCTTCTTTCACATACCGGTAGATGTCAAAAAACCATGGCTTTTCTTCAGCTGTCAATTCCATTACTTTATGCACTTCAAAGCAGGGTTGTCTGGAGGTTACTATAACCAGTGGTTGTACTTGAGTCTCTTCTGGATTCTCCCACATAGAAGATAGAGTTGCTAACACATCAGCCATGTTGTTCTCATCTCTGGGGACATGTCTGAATTCACATTGGCTGAATAACTCTTTTATGTACTGTAGCAACTCCAAGTAAGGACGTAGGGCTTCTTTCTTCAACTCCCATTCACCTTGAGCTTGCCTAATCACTAAAAGTGAATCTCCGACGATCAAGACATCATTTGGCCCTAGAGTTAACAAAGCTTCCATCCCGAACAAGCATGCTTCGTACTCTCCTCTGTTGTTAATTATAGGAAAATCCAATCTCTTCGATAAAGGAATGATTTCACCATTCAGTGTCACTATGATTACCCCAATTCCAGCACCTTTTCTGTTCACAGCACCATCGAAGCACATAACCCATCTATTTATTTCCACCATGGCCAGTTGTTCGGCTAGGCACTCCAAATTCTTTGTGTAATTTGATTCTAGCAGCTGATTTACTAGAAATTCTGCTACAGCTCACCCTTTGATGGTCTTCTTGGTGATGTACTTAATGTCAAACTCTGACAAGAGTAACAGCCACCTAGATAATTTTCCACCCAACACCGGTGCTTCATATAAATACTTCATCAGGTCTACCATAGCCACGGCTTGCACTTTGTATGACTGGAAATAATGGCGTAGCTTCTTGGTCAGCCAGATCATCGCCTCACATGTCTTCTCTACTAGTGTGTACTTGGTTTCATATTCCAGCAGCTTCTTGCTGAGGAAGTAAATACCTTGCTCCTGTGCCAACATTACCCCTATAGAGGAATCTTCGACGGCCAAATACAAGGTCAAAGGCTTCCCCGGAATCAGAGGACTTAGAACCAGCGGATTTACCAGATAAGCCTTGATTTTCTCAAATGCCAGCTGACATCTATCATCCCACACAATAGGCTGATCTTTCTTTAGCAGCTTGAAAATTGGCTCACAAGTGGAAGCCAATCTTGCTATGAAGCGACTGATGTATTGTAAGGAGCCCAAGAATGAACGGACTTCCTTCTCTGTTTTTAGAGCCGGCATATCCCGAATGGCCTTGATTTTATCTGGATCCATTTCTATTCCTCTCTGGCTGACTACATGACCCAACAGCTTCCCTAATGTGACTTCGAATATTCACTTCTTGGGGTAGAGTCGCAAGTTATACTCTCCAATGCGTGTGAGAAATCCATCCAGATAACAGGATGTTCCTCCCGGGTCATTGATTTGACAAGCATATCATCAACATACACTTCGACTTCTTTATGTATCATATCATGCAGCAGAGTTATGACAGCCCTTTGATAAGTGGCTCCAGCATTCTTCAATCCAAAAGGCATTATTCTGTAGCAGAAAGTACCCCACTCTATGATGAATGATGTCTTCACCTTATCTATCACATCCATCAGGATCTGGTTGTACCCTGAAAACCCATCCATGAAGGAATACATTGCTGCTTTTGCTGCACAATCAACCAAGACATCGATGTGAGGCAATGGGAAGTTATCTTTTGGACATGCTTTCTTCAGGTCTCTGTAGTCGACACATACTCTGACCCTTCCATCCTTTTTAGATACTGGGATGATATTGGCTAGCCATTCTGTATACTCCACCACTTTAAGGAATTTGGCGTCTATTTGCTTAGCCACTTCTTCTTTCACTAATGGAGCCCACTCTGGCCTCAGCCTTCTTAGTTTCTGCTTCACTGGTTTGAACTTAGGGTCAGTTGGGATCTTGTGAACTGCTATCTCTGTGTCTACACCTGGCATGTCTTCGTATGACCAAGCAAAAGCTTTAACATGTTTTTGCAATATTCTTATAAGTTCTCTCTCTTCCTTGGGTTTTAGCTCATGAGAAATGAATACCATTTTGGGGTTTTCATCTGTACTTATATTGATTTCATGCAATGCAGTGTCATGAATGCTAAATATGCTTGATGGTGATTCAAATGCATGCACAAAGTTATCAGGATAAACATCACACAAGTAAGGAAACTGAGATTTCATTGCATTAAACTTGTTATAAAGTACATCATTCACATTGAAAATGGAAGAAATAGATACAACAAAATCATTTTCATCCTCCACAGGTGGAGGGCCTTGCACTTCTTCAGCTTTCCCATTAAGCTCCAGGACATTATCTAGATCTACAGCTACTTTGGTTTCTTGTTCAGCAGAAATGGTAGTCTTTTCAATTTCAACCATCTGTGCCTTAGCTTTCTTCATGATCTCAGCTATCTTAGCAACCACAGAATCTAAGTTCACCTTGGTCATTAGCTCTTCTTCAAACCCTTCTTTAGACTTCCCAAACGCCTTGCTTAAGGCAGCTGTCAGTGCCCCTGAAATTGCTTCTACTGATTCATCACAGACTTTCTCTTTGATTTCTACTTGGGTATCTTCACTGCTTTTGCTATCTCTTCAGGCGGCTCAATTTGCAGAACAACAGACTTAGCAATTACCTCTTCCACCACTACAGGGGCTACTGGTTCTTCCCGGCTGTTCTCAAAGTCTACAACATCAGAAAATATCTCCAAACCCAGGTATTCAATGTTCTCGACTCTCACTAGCTCAGTTTGGCCATTATACAGCTCTTCTCCCGCCTTTATAATGGTTTTATCATAGGCTTGCCGTTCTTGCCCCTTCTCTAATTTTTCTGGTCAGATATTTCTTCTGTATACCTTAGCCCAAACTATTTTGGCTTTCCCAAGTCAATGTTAAACTCAGGCACTCCCTGCAGGTTGATTCCAAGTCCCATACCTGGGACAAAATTCTGCTTGTGCAAATATCTGGACAGCCACTCCGGCATATAGTTTTCGTAAATGACCATTAGAGCATCTGTGGCTTCCTCTTCCCCGAACATGGCGATTTGGAACTCGCCAAATGGTACAACTCCTTCATTTACAGCAGCAATCATGGATTGGGCATCTGCCTCAACAGTCACAATCTCCACATTTATCAAGAACTTTATTTTCTGATGCAAAGTAGAAGGGACACCTCCTAATGGGTGGAACCATGGTCTTCCTAATAGTAGGGAGAAAGTGACCATGATGTCTATCACAATGAAGACGACCATTGACTTGACTGGCCCAACCTCCACTTTAGCCTCAAAGGTCCCGATCACGGTCCTTTTTGAATCATCATAGGCCCTGATCATAGTGGAAGACTTTTTTAAACCATCTTCATTCAGACCCAAATGTGGTAACATTTTCAACGGACATATGTTCAGCACCGACCCGTCGTCCACCATCACACATGGCATTATCTTGTCCATCACATGGGCTCTAATGTAAAGGGCCTTATTGTGGATCTGTCCTTCACTAAGTAGATCTTTTTCCGAAAAGACAATGTCGGGAGACCCAGAATGGATCTTATCCAACAGACAACACATGGCTTCTGGCGATGCAATGGGGGACACTTCAATTTTTGACAGCTTCTTTACTAAGGCCGCCCTATGCTCCTTGGAGGTTAAAAGCAAATGCCACAAACTAGTTTGGGCAGGGGTTTTCTTTAACTGAGAAATGACTAAGTCTTCCTTCTCAACTCCCTCTTATGTTGATGTGCTACTCGACCCAGTTACCGGGGCCTTATCTTTCACTTGGGTTGCCGGTTGATAAACCCTACCACTTCGGGCCATATTCTGGACCTCTTGAATTTTCATCTTCTCGATAACTGGAGGCTTAACTGTCTCTTCCCCACCAAACTCCTCATATTCCTCCTCCTAGTCGAGGTCATTCAAGCTCTCACAGGCTTAATTTCTTTCTGTTCCACCTTCGCGTCACATTCTGCCTTTACCTCAGCTTCACTGATTGCTACAGACTGTATAGCAAGGTTTGCTTGTAGGACTTGGGCAAAAATAAAATTGGCTGGCAATCCTGAGTGTACCATATTAACCCACTTCTCGAATGCCGGTAATGGGTTAGTCTTTGTGCTGGGCTTAGAAGGCTCCTACAATTTCCCTTCATCAATTAACTTCTAAATAGCTTCCTTCAGCTTGTAGCAATTATTGGTTCTGTGGCCAGTCACAACATGGTACGTGCAGAAATTATCTTTATCCGTATCAGCAGGTTTTCCGAATGGTTTCAGGGACTGCAACAAACCTCCATTTCTACACTTTACAAAAATTTTAACCAAGGGTAGAGTCTAAGGGGATATGCCTTGTCCTCCTGGGTTTCTATTTTGACTGCTTTGCTGCTGGGTTACTGCAGCAACCTCAACTTGTTTCACCTCCAAAGACTGCCCCCCTTTTCCTCCAGAACCTGAGCTAGAGCCACTACCAGACCCGGCTGCAGCTGTTGACCTGTACCCAGAACTATACCCTGAACTGCTACCACTTTTATGGCTTTCTGCTTTCTCTTCCTCATCTCGCTCGATTTTCATGGCCATGCTGTATACTTCACTAAGCTCACTAAATGGATGGAACTTCATATTGTTCTTGAAGATGTCCCTACTATCGTCAATCAGCTTCTGGATCAATTCATCTTCATCAGGGCGGTTTTTCAGCAAGATCATCTTGTTCATCCATTGTTGATAATATCAAAAGACTCATTGGGCTTTTGCTTAATTAGTTCTAAATCAGACAGCTTCACCTGAATCTTGGTGTTGAAGCTGTAATATTTGATAAGGCCGCCGATAAAGCCTCCCAGTCTGACTGCCCTTCCTCTGATAAAGAATTATACCAACCCAATGCTCCTCCCTCAAGTGTAGTCGGGAAGAGGTTAATAAGTTATTACTTAGTGGCACCCGCCGTCAACATGACTCGGGCGTACAGATTCACATGGGCCTCTGGTGAACCCATTCCTTTGTGAGAAGGAACCTTCGGCACTTGAAAGCTAATAGGAAATGTCTCAATGCCTTTGCTGATCATGGCATCCACATTAACTGCCTTCTTGGATTCAGAACTGACACTGGCCCCTTTCTTCAGCTGGGCCACAACTTCATCTAGCTTAGAATACTTCACCTTCATTTTTCTTTCCATAGCTGCCTCAATTTCTTACAGCTTCCCCAAACTACCCGAGGTAGGCACCTTGTTGAGATGATTCAGCCTCTTTCTCCTTTCCGGCCCCACTAGCACCAGTTTCCCCTGCTTCTCTCACAACAGCCCGCATCTCCTCCTTCAGCATGTCACGGAAACCCTGAGATCTTAGGAAATCCCTCAGGGCATCAGCAAGACTAGGTGTTGGATTGGCCATCTTAC
Organism: Euphorbia tirucalli; assembly: GCA_039660915.1. NCBI lineage: Eukaryota > Viridiplantae > Streptophyta > Magnoliopsida > Malpighiales > Euphorbiaceae > Euphorbia > Euphorbia tirucalli. The sequence continues at coordinate 39,533,895 of CM077637.1, read as the reverse complement.
AGATTCACTTTCTGTTTCTTCTCCTCTTTGTTCCCCAACAGCCCTCAGAGCCTGAGATCTTGTCCTAGGTTGCCCCAGTGTATTCTGCTCGACATCATATGGGAAATGTTTAGGGACATGAGTGAATGGAATGGTGACATGAAGAGTGAGACACTGAAAGTGCTTATGATGAATGAATGAAATGATGTTGTGCGTGAAATGATGATAAGAATGATTTCTAGTTATTATTTGATTTTCTTTTCCGGACATTCCAAGAACACCCAATGCTATGCAAAAAGATCACGTGTGGACCATCACACGGACAAGGGTTCGATGCCTTTGGGACACCTAGTGAATCTTGTGAAATGATCACGTGCGTGTCGACACACGGACAGAGTTTTAATGCTTTGTAGGTCTATGAGATGATATGAAATGGTCGCATGGGGCCGCCCCATGGATAGAGTTCTGATGCTTTTAAGGTATATGATATGAAATAATGTTATAAGAAAGTCACATGTAAGAGAGGACACGGACAGAGGTTCGGCGTTCGGGGAACACCTTGCATGATTTGGTGATATTATGAAATACCCCTATATGCGTACTAATCCAGCACTCGGGGAGTACCTTAAATGGTTTCACAATGTTATGAAATGGTCCGATATGAACCATGATGTGAAGGTAGAATTTCGACGTTATCGTGACGCCTATGATGAATGGGTGTGATGCTATATGATGATATCATGTGAACCACCACATAAAGATAGACCTAGGACCATTGTGGTCTCTATTGAATGAGATGATTTGGTGAAATGGCCAAATGTAATCCGGTGCATTGGCAGAACACGAGCAGTTTTAGGACTCCCGATATGTTATGGAATGATTATGATGGTGTGAGCGGATGACCTTTTTCGAAAGGAAATTTGGTACACGGCGAAGCGAACCGGGGAAAAACGTTTTTGTTCCGATTTGGTTTTGGTGGAAAAGCGGTTTTGTTCATCTTGAGTTAGGAAAAATCATTGATTTGATTTGGAAATTCCTTTGTAGAAAACATTTTCCCATTTTAACTTAAAGACCTTGAAACTTAAATCCCGAGATCAGTGACAGAGTCGCCACCCGGCTCAGCTCATCCGAGAATTCCGGTACAGCTCCCTATCGAGGACAGACTATTGTACCTAATCCAGAGATTTAGGGTTCGGGCAAGTGACTTACTTTAACCTCTAGCTTGCTTTCACTTTACAGTTTATATTACCATATTTAATTTGCTTTGTTATCTTTTCCTAATCCCAATTTCGTTTATTTTTAATCAGCCGATGCTAAAGCAAAATGCAGAAAATAAGTCATAGAAAAATAAAGCATACATTCAAAATATACAAGAAAATAGTAGAGGCCGATTATACAACCCAATCGAATAAAAGATAAAAACCTCGTCCTCACATTACAATCACCAAAGTACACGAGGATCTAAAAAATTACAACCGCCTAAAAATACACGAAATAATCTATCAATTACAGTAAAAATAAAAATAAAAAAAAAGCTGCAAAACAAATTGGTTAGCACAGTTTATATTGCACACACAGATAAGACTCAAATAGGACAGAATTGGGAATTTATGAAACGAGGGTATGCATTGAGGGGGTAACCGGGTTGACCCAACCGGTTGGACCAGTTAGACCTGGAAAACGGTTTTGAAATGCCCTGTAATTTTTGTGCTGAAAAACCATTTTTTTGGAAAGCAATTAGCTCGGTTACATGCAAATTTTCATTTTTGTGGGTCTGTTATCCCAGAATCTGGGGTTCTGTTCATGCGGGTTCCTAAATACACAATCCGTCTAGGGTCCAAAGTGCAATAAACACACCAAAAACATTTGTGAAAATACTGTTTTGCTTGTTTTGAATATTTTTCGGGAATTTTATAGGATTCGGGGGTCCGCTAATGCTGAATTATAGATCCGATTCGAATAAAGTAACCCCGAAACTCAAGAAATAAAACCCTGGGAAAACCGAAAACACTAATATCCGTACGTGCAGAAATCTAAAAACCAAAATTTTAAAACATATGGATGAATTTGGGCCAAAATCGATCACAACAGAATGCGCAAAATAGAAAACGGACTGTTTTTGGCTGATCGGGACAAATCAGAAATCTATCCCTACAGACGAGCTCACGGCTCTATTCCTCATGAACACAGCCACCCGGCTCTGTTCGGGCAATCCAGTTTCTGAAAGTTGCAAAAACGAAGAAAACGCACAGAAAAGACAATGCAAACAAGTTTAAGGACTCTCAGAGTTTACCTTGATGTTGTTTTGATGCTTTGAACGTCGAGAAACGGATTGAAAGCTTGGAATTTGTCCTGGAAGCTCAACCGGCCAAAAACTAAAATTTGATTCGAAACAACCCGAAACGAATCCGAAATGATCCCAAATCAATGTGCAATGGTTGATAAGCTTGTTGTTAATGTTTTAGGATTGATTTTAGGTCTTAACTTTGTGCTTTGGATCACTTTACCTAGCTCCTGTGTCTTGATTTCTATCTCCCTTCTTTTCTCTATTTTCTTTTTTTCTTTCGGTTCCTTAAGAAGTTGAGTTTTCTGTCTAAGATTTCTAACCCCTTTCTCATTTGATTTTTACTTTTCTTTTTATACTCTCCTCTCCTCATCATTTCGAACATTAAATGGCTGCCTGACTTTCTGATTTTTGCCCCATTTCTCCTCTGCCGAGCCAAGTTGCTATGCTTTGCAGAGCAACTTGGTTCACCCACTAGAGCCATACGGCTCTAGTTTGTACTAGAGCCACCTGGCTCTAGCTTAAAAGTTAGAGCCGTGTGGCTTTAGCAAGAGCCGGGGCAAAATTTTAAAAATCGAACGCCCACCCTAAACCCTAGAAACCACTCGGGAGACCTTTTCGAGGATTTTGGATTGCAGATAGCTTGGTTTTCAGGACGTTTGAGGAACTCCAGGAAACATTCCATCGTTTCCAAGTCTGATTCGAGTTCGTCCGTTCCACAGGTAACATAGGAATTCTCATCATAGAGGTCGGGGAAACCAGACGCTTACAAATGGGCATCCTTGGAATGTCCCTAATTTAAATGAGATGAAATGACATGAATGCTTACGTCACACAAACTGCAAATGGCTGCACAAAAATGTGGTTATGATGCATGACATACATAATGATGTTGTGTATGCTTTGTGAAAATGCTAACACACAAATATAAAGTTATGACTGCAAAAGCAATGGTTAGTATAAATGGCACACGGATGATTTAATTTTCACACGTGAAAACAAAATGAAAGTGGTTGCATAAAGACATGGGTTAGTATCACACAAATGTTTTGTGTATGGTATGTTATGTTCATGAAAATGGCGATGATGGTATGTCACGGGATGGCTAGAAACACATAGCACACGAAGCGTATTCCTCCAACCTTATTCCTCCAAACGTGGTCAATTTTTGAGAAAATTCTAACCAAGTCCTAGGAGGGGCTCTCTTCGATCACCAATCGGGGATGATGAAGGCGCGATTTATATCATTCACATGATTTATTTTGGTATCCTAAGGGAATCCAACTAAGGTTGCCTATATGAGTTCGATCCAAGTCAGGTTAAAATCAAGGCTCCCATAGCAAAATATACTCCTCACTTCTCCCCACTCAAGGGTCCGAATGAAGGGGTTTGTACGAGGCTATGAGTAGTGTTTCGTATCCGTGCCGGTAAGACCAAGAGGAATATAGGGCTAAATGGGATACTTAACCTAATGCAAAAAATGTCTAACTAAAGAATGCAAAATAAAATACCATACAAGAATCATCCACCTTATTTTAATTAGATATTTTTCAGGGCTTCTCAAATTCTTTTAAGTTTTAAGAAAACTTTTGTAAGTACTCCCCAGCAGAGTGGCCACTGTGAGCGGACGACGTTTTCGAAGGAACGCGGACTCTCTCGGAAGGGAGCCGCGAGATCGAGCAACCCTCCCTCGCGTGGGGTTTTATAATAAAATTCATTTTTGGGAAATTAATTACTTCATAAAAGAACCGAGACCTAAGTCTCGATAAATAGTGTAGGATTCGCCACCCAGCTCAGCTCAACCGGGAAATTTCAATGTAGCTGAATCGGACAAAAGGCCGCTACACTATCCAGAGATCTAGGTCCGGACAAGTCCCCTATTTCATGTCTAATCAAAATAAAATTCAGCCAATGTTCATAGATGGTATTTTATAATTCTAAAGTTCATTTTTATTAATAAAAAGCATGCAGCGTACACACAGATAAAATAAAATAGAAAGCAGTAAAATAATTAAGTTATTACAACCCGATCGAATGAAAATAAAAACTCTCGTCCTCACCTTAGAAACGCCTAAAATACACGATAATCTAAAAAATTTACAATTGCCTAAAATACACAGATTAATCTATTAATTACATCAAAAATAAAAATAAAAATAAAAGAAATTTAAAACTGCAAAACAGATGGTTAGCACAATTTATAGCACACCACAAATAGGACTCAAGTAGGATAGAATGGGATTTTAAGGAGTTCGTGGGCATGCAATTCGGGGATAACCGGGTCGGCTTGGCTAGCCGGCCTGGTTAGACCTGGGATACAGTTTTGAAACGTCCCTGTATTTTTGTTTTGTGAGAAAATCATTTTGAATACATTTTCTTTTCTGGTTTACTTCAATTTAGCATGTGAGGTGGATCGGTTTTCAGGAGATTCGGATCTCCGTCGTTGTATTATTCTAAATGCAATAACATCAAAAATTAAATCTAAGGTCGTGAATGCAAACAACAAAATTCATTTTTGATGATTTTCTGATTTTTCTAAATTTTTATGGGTTTTAGGAATTTTTAGAGATTATTCTGGAAATTCTGCCCCAGGATGAGGATTACAGTCGTGCAGCTGTAATTACAGTCATGCGACTGTAGATCACCCAAATGCAAAAAATCGCCAAAATTTATTCAAATAAAACTAAAAGCAGCGGGAAATCAAGAACACTCGTACGACTGTAATTACAGTCGTACGACTATTCTCCACCACAAGAACAGTGGTACGGCTGTTCTTGATTTCCAGTAACAGCAAGCCCGAAAATTGAGTTTTTGTGCATAAAAACACATCAAATCACCCAGAAAAAGCAAGAAAATGAAGGTTTGGAGTATATTTACCTTTGTGGCGCTAATCCACCGCTGAAAATGCCCCAATCACCTCCAAATTGCTTCTTTTTCCTTTGAGCTAAGGTTTGAAAAGTTGTCCAAAATCTCCAAACGGATTTTGTTAGGTTTAAGGTCTGAAATTGATTGAGTTTTAAGTGTCAAGTTATTAACCTATGATTTCTAACAAGTTTTAACTTTAACACTTAAGAATCAAAGGAAAAAGAGGAGAAACAGATTTAGTTGTATTGGTTTTACTTTTTCTCTCCTTTTTCTCCCTTTTCTCCACCAATTCCTCTCTCTATAAATTCCAAATCCTAAGAACCAAAAAAAAGTCCTTGTCTCTCCTCTCTTTCCTTCTTTTATTTCTGGTTTACTTGCTGCAAATTTTGGGCATTAATTGCCCCTCCCATCAATCCAAATTTTTTAGTTCACAGGTATGGGCTGCTGTACTTGTTCCGCTAATTCAGTCGTACGACTGTAATACAGCCCCAAGACTGTAATTACAATTGTGGCATTTTTTTTATAAGTCCGGAAAATTTCCGGCGCTTATAGACATATATTTATATTTATTGGGTTGGACAAAGTTGATTTAAATAAATTAACTTGTGAATAAATTTTCTGGTGGAAATTTAATACATGTATAGCTTTATATATATTTGTTTCTAGTCAAATCATAAATTAATTTGTTGGGTTAATTCCAATTGGCAAATCTATTTAATTTGAATGACATGTATCTTATATAATATAGTATTATATAAATACATGCATAGAAATTAAATTAGAATTGATTAGGAATTAAACCTTATTAATTAATTAGGATTTATGGAATTATTGTTGGGATTCGTCACGGGAAACCGACCGATAAAAGCGGAAATACGCGTCGATTTCCTCGAATCCGGCCCAGGAGCTTAAGATGTGGAAATCAAAAACTAAAAGCATAAAAGGAGAGTTTCAAAAACTTACCACAAAGTCTCTCTAAGAGACGGATGCGGACTGCAGAAATCAAGTGTAGATTTCCTCCACCGATGCGTACACGAACGGCTCTCGGACCGAAACCCGTGCTAGCGACTCAGATGACAAGAAGAGAGGGAGAGAGGGCTGCCCACAAGAAGAAATATGGCTGTCCTTATTTCTTTCCAAAAGAAATATCCATCTATCCAAAGATAGAACCAATTTTCTCAATGTGTGGCACCTAATTCTTACCAAAAGAATTAAGGCATGAAAAGTGGGCAAAATAGCTCAAGCTCTTTTTCTTTTATTCTCAAAAGGAGCAAAAGTGGTCGGCCAAAAATTCTCCCACAGAAAAGAAATGATATGGAGAAGTCATAAGTAAAAGAAAGTAAAGTCCAACTTGCAATCACAAAGTCAAACCAATGACTCACCTTATGACTCATCACATATCACCTCCTTATCAAGCATGACCCACCAAGCTATTTTGTCCCATGAATGAGTCATCATACTCACCCAAATTCATGCATGAATATTCGGCCAAGGATGAAAGAAAGGAGAAGATATTTCCTTAAGGAAGCAAAGTCCAACTTTGCAACCAAAAAGTCATACCATGACTCACCCTTTTTAATCATTCACCTTTTGTTTCAAGAATGACTCATCACTCTTAACACAAAAAGCATGACTCATCCCTTAGCCATAAATTTCGGCCATCTCATCCCACTTTAGGTGGGCAATGTCATTTTATGTCTTAAGCCCAATTTGACTTCCTTTGATTTAATTAAGTTCAAATGCAATTCCAATTTAACATGTATGTATCTATATATTATGCTATATAATACATTACATACATTTAAATTAAAAATTCATTTGACCTAGTAATTTAATCAAGGGATTAAATTAGACATACATAAAATGAGATACATGTAAACCTATACATGTATAATAATATTTCCACCTAGGAAATAAACCCATAAATTAATTCATTGAATTAATTATGAGAAGGCCAAAATAAATATTAATTATATATCAATCCAATTGATGCATATAATATAATTAATATATCTCTCTCTCTTCAAACGTGTATACTCCAAGTACACACTTAATCCGACTAGTTAAAGTCCAGACGTTCAATGTGTACGATCCAATGGGCCCGTCTTTATGTTGGCAGTGGGCCAAGGCCCACAGACTACAGGCGGGCTCTAGCAAGCCACTGTAGCCCCCAATTAAGACGGAGTAAGCAGTCCAACTGAAAACGTAACCCAGTAGTTTGAACTTGTAAATCCCATGTCGCTGATATCGGTGTCCAACACAGAGGCATGGAAGTATCACCCTCTTTGTGTCTGGACCTTTACTTGATACCGAATGAACTGATGCTCACAAACAAAATCCAATCTTGTTTGGGTGCGGCCGCACACTTATCAGTAACATTCTTCAAGAGGCCGATGATATCGTCTCAGTGAATCACTGAGTGACATTCCCTTCTGCATATCCATAGTGTTGCCATGCTCACTGACACACCCGAACGTACCCGTACTTGGCACCCTTTTACAGGCCCGTTGGGCGTACACCAAAGTGTGCCACTTCACATGCAACACCATCATATGGTCCGGTCGAAGGACTTATACAAGTACTACGCGAGAATCATTTGTGATACTATACCATGTAGATTCCCGTTAAGTGGATCCATCTAGTACCATGCCCTTTTTGCATGTACCCATTAACCTGGTTGACATTCCATGTTCTATGACCGGTAAGACACCGCCATACAACCAGGCTAATGATAGTCTTTAGTTCCCTTCATTCCCATGATTGGAGCAGACTACGGATAACTTTATGGCCATATCGTTTTCCCTATCCACGGTCTTACTGCCAAGTGCCTCACACTTGACAACATGGATATGGATATGTCCATTGGATACTCTATTTAAAATATAGCACAAGACATATAATAAATAGATTAATGCCTTTATTTCCTTGACACAAATTGTATAATACATAAAGTTTACATTAATGTACAAATGTATTATACAAACACAAGGACCAATGCCTCGGGACTAGGGCATTTCCAACAATTATGACATTAATTCCATTTATAGTAACAAAGTTAAAACACCAAATAAAAAAAGGCCATGATTTAAAGCTTTTGGTAGGATTTTCCTTAAGTGAAAATTTCGGCCATAATGGTTTTTAATGGGGTTGAAATTTTCGGCTATGGTGTGGGAATTCTTTCTCTTCTCCTTTGATCCGCCGCTAGCACGGGTTGGACTCGGTAGGCGTTCATGTATGTGAGAGTGGAGGGAATCGATTTCGGTTTCTGCAGCCATCTCTAGAAGATATATTCCTGGTGAGAATTGATTCTCTTCTTCTTTAATTTTAAGTTTTACAATTTCCACTTCAATTGCTCCTCGGCACAGATTTGAGGAAATCACCGCGTTCTTCTGCTTTTATCGGGTGATTTCCAGTGAAAAATTCCAACAGTGGTATCAGAGCGGGCTTTTGATCTGTGAAAATTGTTAAATTAGATTGAATCCCTTGGTTTTGAAATTGGAGATTTTGATTTGGAATTCTTGGATTGGGGTTTTATATTTTTCCCCATTGGATTTTCAAATGGAAATTGGTTATGCATATTTGGTTATATGTATGTTTTCTTGATTATGTGGTTTTATTTTTGGTTGATTATATTTATTTATTTTCTAAAAAAAAAATAGGATTGAGGAGCTGTGCCCCTTGGCAGCTTGTTGCTGCCGGCCAGCCGCTGTACCAGCGGCGGCGCGTTACGCCGCACCGCGCAACAACACGCTGCAGCACTGCGGGCCGAGCCCGATTTTGGATTTGGCGGGGTTTTTTAGGTTAGGCCCAGTTTTAAAATTTTAATCGGTTTTAAAATTTTGTGTGTTTAAATTTTGTAATTTAAATGCGCATGGTTTCTTGGATGAAATTTTTAATTTTATTCATGGGATATTAATTTTGGAAACTAATATTGTTAACCGAAATTTGTTCGGGTTTTTTTGGCACAATTACCCAGGCGGCTGACATGGACTCATGGTTTCCCAATTCCAGTGGGAGCAGTTATCTGCCTGGGCTGGAGGCCCAAAGCCCGTTAAGGGCTAGAACCAGGATGGGCCAAAATTGGCATTTTCAAAATAATGGCTTTGGACATAATTGAAATGTGCTTAAATTCAAGCATTATAACATGCTTATAAATTGATGTATTGGATGCATTTTGTATGATTGAATATATGTATGCTTGGATGCTATTGGGCCTTATTCAAGTTGGGTTGTAATTTTTCTTTTTTGGGTAAATACGGCCTACGCGCCGTTTTTCTTTTTTAATATAATGTAATTTTATTTTATTTATTTAGTATAAAATTTGTAAGTGGAGAGGCGAGCCCAGGAGGAAGGAAAAGGAGGCCCACCTAAGGTATTTTCTAGTATAGGTTTACTAGATTTATATTAGGTTGTAATATAGGCCCATAGCAGTCCATTTTACTTATTTAATTATGCTTTATATTTATTTGCATGTATGAATGTATGATCCAAACCCATTCTCACCCGCCTATGCATGTAAGCCGTCATTAAATGAATCTAATAACCTAATGGAAATTACTAAGTCACTTAAAAGTGCTTCCCTCATTCAAAACTGACTCGAAGTGGGGACAGGCCAGTTGTAGACCATGCCCTCGCTGGATGCACTGGAGTATCGTCATTTTGTATTGGGTTAGGGTATAGGTTACTCTAACACTTGAATAGAGGTTTTGACTTAGCGTGGGTAGTAGGATTCTCCTGGCCTTAAGCACAGATGGGTAAGTGCCAACAAGCCCATCAAACCGAGAGTCCCTAGGTTGGGATTGGACGGTGTTCCTACCTAAATAATTAGGGTATAGTTTTTCCAGGCCCTCGTCTGGCTATATCTTAATGAAATATGGATCTCGGCCCATGAGCCCAACAACTCGAGTTATTAATAACCTGATTCATTATTAATTAAATATGGGAAAAACAAGCTAAGTCCTTTATTAAACACTCTTGTAATTTTTCTGTAGTAACCAAATGGCAACAAACAACTCACTTTCACTGCGATCTATACTGGAAAGGGACAAGCTTTCCAGTCCTAACTTCTTAATAACCTGATTCATTATTAATTAAATATGGGAAAAACAAGTTAAGTCCTTTATTAAACACTGTTGTAATTTTTCTGTAGTAACCAAATGGCAACAAACAACTCACTTTCACTACTATCTATCCTAGAAAGGGACAAGCTTTCTGGTCCTAACTTCTTAGACTAGTCTAGGAACTTAAGAATAGTTCTAAGACAAGAGTCAAAGGAGTATGTGCTGGAAAGGCCTGTGCCGGCTACGCCTCAGGGACGTAATCCACCAGCTGCCCAGCTGGAGGAATACGAGGTGCATGTAAAGGATAACAGGGATGTGACATGCCTTATGTTGGCGTGTATGGTCCCTAAGCTGTAAAAACAGTTCATAGACCATCAGGCCTATGCTATGATAACAACTCTAAATGAGATGTTTCAAGAGCAAGCTCCTCAGGAAATGTACCTGACCAATAAGGCATTCCACTCCTGTATGATGGGGGTTGGGACATCTGTGAGTGCACACATGCTTAAGATAAAGGGATATCTGGATATTTTAGCCCGTCTCGGATCACCTATCTCACAAGAGCTGGCGGTGGACACAATCCTTGCTTCCTTACCGGATTCTTACGATCAATTCATCCTGAACTATAATATGCAAGGGGTGAACTGTACTGTTTGTGAGCTGTATAGGATGCTTAAGCTCACTGAGCAGTCAATCAAGAAGACTCCGTCGGTGCTGTTGGTCAACAAGGGGAACCCTCCTTTTGCAAAGGGCAAGGCCAAGGAAAAGGCCAAGGCCTAGGTTTGGAAAGCCAGGCCAAGAAGCCTAAGGCCCAACCCAAGGCCAGTCCTGAGGATGTTTGCTTCAGGTGCAAACAGGTAGGGCATTGGAAGAGATCATGTCCCGAACTATTGGGAGAGTCGAGGAAGACCCAGGGTGCGTCTTCATCAGGTATATATGTCATAGACATAAACCTCATTGTTTCAACATCTTGGGTATTGGATACAGGATGTGGTTCTCACACTTGTTGTAATGTGCATGGACTTAAGAACAGGAGATCATTGGGATCTAGGGAAGTGGACTTGCGGGTCAGTAATGGAGCAAGGTTACTTCCATAGAGATTAGCGAATACCACCTCATGATGCCTAGTGGATTGGTTTTAATATTGGAACAGTGTTATTTTATACCTGCCATGTGCATGAATATTATTTCTATTTCAGTATTCGATATTTCTGGATTTAATTTTACTATTTCTAATGGTAGAATTGGTTTATCTAGAGAGGGATTATTTTAGGGAGAAGCTCTATTAAATAATGGCCTATATATCCTAGATTTAAATGAAACCAATCATGTCTATAACATGAACACTAAAAGGGTTAAGCCTAAGAAACTTAATCCTATCTACCTTTGGCACTATTGTTTAGGCCACATAAACGAGAAATGCATAGCTAGGTTGCACAAGGCTGGAATACTAAGGTCATTTGAGTTGGAGTCACTTTACATATTTGAATCATGTTTACGAGGTAAAATGACTAAAGCGCCTTTTAGCAAGAAAGCTGAAAGGACTACTGGCTTACTGGACCTAATACATTCAGACGTATGTGGGCCTATGAGCGCAGCTACCAGAGGTGGACATTTGTACTTTGTCACGTTCACGGACGATTTCAGCAGATATGGCTATGTCTATCTGATGAAACATAAGTCTGAAACCCTTCATAGGTTCAAGGAATTTAGGAATGAATTACAGAACCAGCTAGGCAGAAATATCAAAGCTCTTCAGTTGGTCCGAGGAGGCGAGTATATGAGCCTAGAGTTCAACTCCTATTTGAGAAAGCATGGAATAGTTCCACAGTTCATTCCTCCAGGAACACCATAATGGAACGGGGTGTTCAAACAGAGGAATAGGACCCTGTTGGACATGGTCACTCAATGATGAGTCACGCCTCTCTTCCAATAAGGTCTTGGGGACACGCCCTCAAGACAACCGCTCTTACTTTGAATAATACTCCAACTAAGGCAGTGGAAAAGACCCCATATGAGATATGGATGGGCAGGGAGCCCAATGTGTCTTTCCTACCTATCTGGGGATGCGAAGCACATGTCAAGAGATTGACTGGGGGCAAGCTAGAACCCAAAACTGATAAATGCCTATTTGTGGGCTACCCTAGGGAAACCAAAGGGTATTACTTCTACAACCCCACCGAGAACAAGGTGTTCATGGTAAGGAAGGGGGTCTTTCTAGAAAAGGATTTCATTTCCAAGAAAGACAGTGGGAACAATATTGAACTCAGGGAAGTTCAATGCTCACAAGCTCTTGAAGAGGATAACTTAGGGACCCGGGTGGAGCTTCCACAGGAGGAAGCACCAACCTAGGTCACACAAGGACCTAGAAGGTCTGGTAGGGATCGTCGAGAACCAGAGAGGTATGGTTTCCTCATCACCAATGATCACACTCTTCTCGTCTTTGATGAGGAAGAACATAAAGCCTACCAGGAGGCTATGGCAAGCCCACAGTCTATAAATTGGCTTAAAGCCATGGAGGCGGAGATGCAATCTATGTATGATAACTAGGTTTGGAACTTGGTTGATCCACCTCCGAGTGCTAAGGTAATAGGTTGCAAGTGGTGCTATAAGCTAAAAGCCAACAACACCTTCAAGGGGCGTCTAGTTGCAAAAGGTTTCAGGCAAGTCCATGGAATTAGCTATGATGAAACTTTCTCACCAGTCGCTATGCTCAAATCCATTAAGATCTTACTAGCCATAGCCGCATGGTACAACTATGAGGTCTGGCAAATGGATTTCAAAACTGCTTTCCTTAATGGAAAGCTGCTCGAGGATGTGTACATGACACAGCCCGAGGGTTTTGTTGATCCAGAGTATCCTTACAGGGTATGCAAACTTTAAAGGTCCATTTATGGGCTGAAGCAAGCATCCCGAAGTTGGAATCTTAGATTCAATGAAGTTATAAAGGAATATGGTTTCATACAGAATCAAGATAAGCCTTGTGTGTATAAGAGGATTAGTGGGAGCATTGTCATATTTCTGGTATTTTATGTGGATGATATCCTTCTTTTTGGAAGTGACATACCAACACTGCAAGGGGTAAAGTAGTGGTTGTGTAAGTGCTTCACAATGAAGGACCTAGGCAAAGCTGAGATGATCCTAGGGATCCAGATCTACAGGGATAGACCCAATCGGCTTCTGGGCCTAAGTCAGCCATGTACATAGACAAAGTTCTGAAAAGATTCAGCATGGATGGGGCCAAGAAAGGTTTCTTACCAATGGGCAATGGGCTAAAACTTAGTAAGAAGAACTGTCCTAAGACAAGGGAGGACAGGGAGAACATGAAGTTGGTCCCATACGCCTCAGCTATAGGATCAATCATGTACTCCATGCTATGTACAAGACCTGATGTCACCTTTGCACTAAGTATGATGAGTCAGTACTAGCAAGATCCCGGGGAGGATCACTGGAAGGCTGCCAAAGCAATCCTCAAGTACCTTAACCGGACTAAGGATAGCCTCTTAGTGTATGGAGGTCAGGAAAAGCTATCAGTTACTGGGTACACTGTTGCAAGCTTCCAGACTAACCAGAATGAGTACCAATCACAGTCTGGGTACATGTTTTTGCTAAATGATGGGGCTGTAAGCTGGAAAAGCTCCAAGCAACCGACCATCATGGTCTCTACTACAGAAACTGAGTACATGGAAGCATGCGACGCAGCTAAGGAGGCTGTGTGGATAAAGAAGTTTATCACTGAATTGGGAGTAGTGCCAATTATCATGGATCTAGTTGATATCTTTTGTGACAACAATGGGGATGTTGCACAAGCTAAGGAGCCCCGGTCACACAAGCACATACTTAGGAAGTTTCAACTTATATGAGAAATGGCCTAGAGGGGTGATACTTCATTACATAGAGTGGACACCGAGGATAATGTCGCAGATCCTTTGACCAAGTTGCTGGCTCAGCCCAAGCACGAGGGTCATACTAGATCTATAGGTATTAGGCCCATACCTAGTTGGAACTAGTGCAAGTGGGAGATTGTTGGATATGCCATAGTCCTAAGGCATTAGTCCTTGTATATGTATTGTACATCCATTGGATTTATGTATTATACATTTTGTGTCATTAAATAAAGGCATTAATCTATTTAGTTTATATCTTGTGCTGTATTTTAAATGGAGTATCCAATGGACATATCGATTTCTATGTTGACAAGTGTCATGCACTTGGCACTAAGACCATGGATAGGGAAAACGAAATGACCACAAAGAGATCCATAGTCTGTTCTAGTCATGGGAATGAATGGAACTAGTGACTATCATTAACCTGGTTGTATGGTGGTGTCTTACTGGCCATTGGACATGGGATGTCAACTAAGTCAATGGGTACATGCAAAAGGGGCATGGTACTGGATAGATCCACTAAACGAGAAATCCACACGGTAAAGCATCACTAGTGATTCTCGTGTAGTACTTGTATGGATCCTTTGACCTTACCATATGATGGTGCTGCATTCAAAGTGGCATACTTTGGTGTACACCTAAAGGGCCTGTAAAAGGGTGCCAAGTATGGGTACGTTCGGGTATGTCACTGAGCATGGCACTACTATGGATATGCAGAAGGGATATGTCACTCAGTAGCCACTGAGAAGATATCACCGACCTGTTGATAAATGTGACTGGTAAGAGTGTGGCCACACCCAAACAAGTTGGAACTTATTTGTGAGCATCAGTACATTCGGGATCAAGTAAATGTCTGGACACAAAAGAGGGTGATTAATCCATGTCTCTGTGTTGGACACTGATATCGATGAAAGTTTAAACTACAGGGTTACGATTACAGTCGGACTGCTATCTCCATCTTAATTGGGGGCTACAGTGGCTTGCTAGAGCCCGCCTACAGTCTGTAGGCCATAGGCCTACTGCCAATATAAAGACAAACCCACAGGATCATACACGTAGAATGTCTAAGTTCGAACTAGTCAGATCGCCTGTATACTTGGAGTATACTAATTGAAGAGATAAATATTAATCAATTAAATTAAAGATCAATAGGATTGATCAATAGAATTTAATTGACATATATTTATATTTATTGGGTTGGACAAAGTTGATTTAAATAAATTAACTTGTGAATAAATTTCCTGATGGAAATTTAATACATATATAGGTTTATATGTATTTGTTTCTAGTCAAATCATAAATTAATTTGTTGGGTTAATTCCAATTGGCAAATCTATTTAATTTGAATGACAAGTATCTTATATAATATGGTATTATATAAATACATACATAGAAATTAAATTAGAATTGATTAGGAATTAAACCTCATTAATTAATTAGGATTTATGGAATTATGGCATTAATTCCATTTATAGAAACAAAGTTAAAACACCAAATAAAAAAAGGCCATGATTTAAAGCTAATGGTAGAATTTTCCTTAAGTGAAAATTTCGGCCATAATGGTTTTAATGGGGCTGAAATTTTCGACTATGGTGTGGGAATTCTTTCTCTTCTCCTTTGATTTGCCGCTAGCACGGGTTGGACTTGATAGGTGTTCGTGTACGTGAGAGTGGAGGGAATTGGTTTCGGTTTCTGCGGCCATCTCTAGAAGAGATATTCCTGGTGAGAATTGATTCTCTTCTTGTTTAATTTTAAGTTTTACAATTTCCACTTCAATTGCTCCTGGGCACGGATTTGAGGAAATCACCGTGTTCTTCCGCTTTTATCGGGTGATTTCTGGTGAAAAATCCCAACAGTAACGTTCTCCGGGCAATAAGACATTGAGTAGGGAAAGAACATAGTTATAGAGTTATCCCTAGTCTGTCAATGTCATGGGAATGATAATAACTAAAGACAAGCATGGGCCTTACAGGTGGTGTCTTACTGACCATTGGACATGGATTGTCAATCAAAGGCATGGGTACATGTTAGGTTACATGGTAGTTGATCGATTCGCTTGAGCGCACTACATGGTTCCTATGTCATAGGTGGCTCTTAAGTAGTACTTATGTTCAGTCTTTTGACCTGATATCGCTATAGACTTAGGTGCTAGCGCGTATACTTTGACTTGCATTTAATGGGCCCGTAACAGGGTGCCAAGCATGGGTATGATTGGGCATGCCACTGAACATGCTGGGAATGTGAGTGATGTGAAGGGATTTGCCTTTTCTCTTAATTGAGGGTTAATATCACCGGCCTTTTGATGAGTAGGATTGATAAGAGTGTGGCCACACCCAAATAAGGTAATCACTAGGTGATTAGTTATTTGTGACTTCACCATGCCTCTTGCAGGATACCGATATTGCATGGCATAGATATATAAGTTTACTACATGGGAATCTTCTCCATTGAGATTGATAGGCTTATGGGCTTAATGAGTTATTGAGCCGATTTCCAACATAAGATGGACCCACATGATTGCACACATAGAAAATCTGAGCAA
Source organism: Euphorbia tirucalli (assembly GCA_039660915.1). Classification (NCBI taxonomy): domain Eukaryota; kingdom Viridiplantae; phylum Streptophyta; class Magnoliopsida; order Malpighiales; family Euphorbiaceae; genus Euphorbia; species Euphorbia tirucalli. The sequence continues at coordinate 39,517,278 of CM077637.1, read as the reverse complement.
GTTTGTTATGGACTTTTGTTATAATATGCATTGGATACATATTTACATAAAGCATTTGGACTAATGGGCCTTATGGTTAAAGCCTAGTCAAATAAAATCGTAGAGAATTAATCAATTTAATTATATGATATAATTAAATTAAATATTAGATGGGATGTTAAATAAATATTTGGTGTATTTATTTAAGTCATGAAATTAGAATAATGAGGTTTACTTTATTTCTTATTTAGTTTCTATTATTTCTCATCTAGTTATTTTCTTTTGGGGAAAGAGAACTAAAAATGAATAACAGAAATAAGGAAGAAATAAAACCTAACATAAAACTCTCTTTCTTTTTTTGGTGGTGGAATTTTCGGCCAAGGGAGGGGATTAGTAGACTTCTCTTTCGTCCCATGCTAGCACACCAACGTGTTCTTGAGGTGTTCGCATGCGTGATCATAAAGGTTCTTCGTGCAAACACAAGAACTCATATTCAATCTTTTGCGGAGGCGGCATAGGTATGGTTTAAATCCGCTATATGGTTGAGTCTATCTTGGTTGTTCATCTCTGAACGTGTTATTCTTAGGTCTAGGTTTGAGTATAAATCTTGTTATGCTTCCACTGAATTTTTTTTTATATCGGGAAAACCCCACACTACCTATAGTTATCAACGGGGAAGCGAGGGCCCGCTCGAACAGGGACAAGGATTTCCTATTTAGGATTCTCGCATGGTGGGGACAGGGACAAATTTGTCCCCAATGCTAAATGGGGATGGGGATGGGGATGGGATTACCTCTTCCCGCTCCATAGGGTCTGATCCTCGTTAGTCCCCATCGGGATCCCTGATAATATCCACGTTAAATTCCAGTTAAAATCCTAACTTCTTATTATTTATATTATTATATATACAGCTATATATTTATCTTATATAGATAACTGTGATTAATATAAGATAAATATATTATCTTATATATGTTGAATTGTGATTCTTTTTTTTATGTCTATCTGTTTGAAAATCGAGATGTAACTTGAAAGGGTTTTATGTTGATTATTCAATGCACTTATGGACTTAATTAGGTATTTATTTAGATCATGGATGTTTGTTAATATTATGTTGGCCTTCAAAAAGCCATGGCTTTAAAACCAAATTTTCCTTCTTTTTTTTAAATTGTCTTAAAGGAGACGGGGATCCCCTGGGGAAGCCATTCCCCAACAGCACCGGAGATGGGGTTAGGATTGTCCCCATTTGCTAAACAAGAATGGGACGGGGATGGAGATGAAGATCCCCGCTTAGCCAAGGAACGAGGATAAGATTGCCAATCCCCGCACTGCCCTATTTACACCATTACTTCCACCTCATCTCTTTTTTCTCACATCAAATCGCTGACAGAAATATAAGGCAGGAATTTTCAAGTCTGCGCACTTCCTAAAAAGCCAACATTGTTTGTAACATGTGGAAGGGAAAAAAAGGCCATGCCTGCCCATTCTGTTTCGAACCCCACAAAACACGTGTTTCTTCTAATTCCTTTCATTAAATATTTTAAATTCTTTTTCTTCTTCCTTTTTTCATTACTATCTTTTCACAACACAATTTTTTTTCCTCTCTCACACTTTCTTTAAGGACTTCTTCATTCTTATACATGGATTCCAAAACTTATTTTCTTTTTGGTTTCCTTTTTTTTGCTTTTTCTCCCTTCCTTCTTCTATTCAAGTTAACCTATTAAAGTGTAACAGGTTTTTTTTATTAATTTTGAAAAAAAAAAATCCATTAGTCCTTCCCATTATTTGTTTTAGATCTATACACACTTTTCTAAATTTCGTTTCATACCTACTAATTTTTTCAACTGGTTTTGCTTATCACCATGGATGAGAATACCCAATAGAAAATTATTTATATTAAGTTAAAAAACTACATTTTTTGTTCATTTGCAAACTGATACTTGTGGTTTAAAACATTAGAAACAAGGACTTGTGGTTTGAGAATGTTAACAAAAATAGTTTATCATCCAATAAGCTCTCCTAAAAACTCTCTTATTCTTCAAATTTTCAAACATTGGTTGATTAAAATACAATGGACCTTGATGTCAAAGTTTGAAAATTTTCGAGAAACACTTATATTTTTATTGATTAATAATGCAAAAACATGAAAAAAAATCACTAAAAATAAAAAAAATGGTCAGAAAATTTTCAAATTTTAAAATCTTAATGAAAAATTATTAAATAATAGGTAAAGCTATTCTGAGCCCCTTTCATCTTTTACCAAAATCACAATTGATTCTTTGATCAATTTTTTAAACACATTGGATACTTCATCTTTTCATTTTAATATTATTAGCCCTAAACTCGATGTATCTTTTATGTGTGTAATATGCTTCATTCAAATACATATTTTTGAAACAAACATTTCCAAATAATTTAAGATACTTGGTTTCATTGCTTAAAACTGTGAAATAGACACTTCTAGTTAATCTGTTTTCTTATCTAGACAATAATATGAAATCGTGTTACGTGCTGAAATATTATTGGTCATGCCACTTAACAAAACATGTTACAGGCACACAAAATAAAATTGAGTTTGGGGCTAATTATATTATAATGAATAGATAATGTACTTAGTGTGTTCAAAAAATAAATTAAAGATTTAATTATGATTTTGGTAAAAGATTAAGGGCCTCACGATGCATTTTGCCCAATATGAATTAAAATTGTAAATGTAATACTTTACTTATTTGCTGGGATTGAGAAAGGTCTAAAGACCATTTTACCCATTGTGCTATCAACGGTTTGCCCTTTGTCCCTGTCCTATTATTGTTTCTTTTTTGTCTCATGCGCCATTCAAAAAGTTCTAAAATGGCCCCTAATAAACATACCTTGTTAATAAAATATGAAGAAATATGCTTGTTAGGACCAATTTTGGAGGTTTTCACAAGGGACGAAAAAGAAATAATGGAATAACACACGTGTAAAGATCTTTAATCAATAGTGAATGGCAATGGTGGATGGACTCGAGTCAAAGTTGAAATAAAAAGGCAAAAACACCTTTTTAGCCCTTATTCTATCAATTGGTAAAAATCATCAATAGTACATAAACTTTCACTTACTAACATAATGGTACATGGACTTCAAAACTTGACATAAAAATACACAAAATTAGCACTTTACTAACATAATGGTCAAAATTACCGTTGACCATGAAAAATACCTTTAACCTTGTGTGAAACTGGTAAAACTTAATGAAGTCACTAATTATGTCTTTTTTCATATTTTTCTCTTCCACTTTTACCCTCATATTAAAGTTAACTTCTCTCCCTTTTTATTTCTTCTTCGGCCCTCTCTTTTTATTTTTTTTCTTCCACTTTTGCATTCTCTTCTTTCATAATCTCTCCTGATTTCTTACATTTGCTTCCTTTTTCTCTTTTTTAAGTCTTCTTCTTCTTCTTCTTCTTCTTAAGCTCTACTCCATCTTTCTCTTATTTTTTATATCTGAAAACCCTAATTTTTTTCCTTTTCAATAATTTCATGAATTTGTTAATTAAAATTATTTTACCTCTTAACTAAAATTTTACCTATTATGTAAGATATGTAATTTTACTCAAGAACAATGCAAATTTACCTTAAAATTGACCATTAAATTTACCAATTAGTCATAAGGACCATTCTAAATAACAAAAAACCTAACTAAGCCTATGTAAAATAACCCTAATTGTATTGTTAGGCAAAAAACCTAACTAAACATATACAGAATAACCCCAATTGCATCTGTTGGCAAAATCAACCAAAAGTTCAAAAGGAAATGTACCTAGCTATTCAGAAAATTCCTAACCAACTAACTTTAAATTATTCCCCATAATCTCCATAGTGTTGGACCTTGAGTTGTACCCCTACCTCTTCTTACATTGCTTCTACCTCTGCCTCTGCATCTATTTGGTTGGCCTCTCCCTTTATTTGCATTGCTTCTGCCTCCTCTACCTCCTCTGCCTCTGTTGCTTGCATTTCCCCTTCCTGCAGATGCTTGAGTACCACTAGTGGAAGCTTAACTGCCAATTAGATTAGGAGCAGTAATAAAGACATCTGATGATCCTTGGCCTTCAGATGATGATAGATATTGGCAAGAACCCTATTAAAATAAAAATTGTACAAACAAAACCAACATCATAAAAAAAAACCAACAACATTGTAAAAAAACAACAAAAATAAACCAAACATAAAATTAACCAAATAAAAACATCAAACATTAATAACAACAGTCACATCCATCATCCAACGTACAGTATGGGGTGAATTTGATGATGATGGAGGTTGTTAAGTGTTTCAGTTGGTGTTGAAGATGGAAACTGGTACACAATGACAAAACCACGAAATCACAATGACACATACAAGATCACAAAATCACCAATTCACTAAGAATAACCAAATAAATACTACCAATTCATAAAATAACCAAATAACTAACAACTACCAAATTGCATATAGTTGAAATTTTACCTCAGTACATACTTATAATCTGTGAGCGAACGACGTTTTTCTCTCGGAAGGGAGCCTCGAAATCGGGTAACCCTCCCTCACGTGGGTTTTTGTAATGAAAATTTGGTTTTGGAAAATTAAATCATTTCGTAAAAGAATCGAGATCTAAGTCTCGATAGAAGTTGTAAAAGTCGCCACCCGGCTTAGCTCAATCCGGAAATTACAGCGTAGCTGAACCAGATGAAGGCCACTACACTTTCCAGAGATCTAGGTCTGGATAAGTCCCTTGTTTCATGTCTAATCAAAACAAATTTGGCCAATGTTCATTGATGATATTTTATTTTTCTAAGGTTGATTTTTATTGATTTAATCATGCAGCATACACACAAATAAAAAGCAGTAAGTAAATAAATTATTACAACCCAATCGAATAACAAATAAACTATCCTAGGGGATACATTTGTATAATTTGGGGATCGGGGTACAATCGCCTATTTTACACGAGTATCTAATGAATTGAAATTAAAATAAATAAATAAATAAATAAAACCTTACAAAACAAAGGTTAGCACAGATATATGCAACAAGTTGGACTTAAACAAATAGAACGGGGAAATGAGGGATTTGGGGACATGTATTTAGGGGATAGTCGGGTAACTCGGCTAGTTCGCCCGACTAGACCTGGAAAATGGTTTTAAAACGTTCCTATGTTTTGTTTCATGAGAAAATACATTTTGGAAAATATTTTCTTTTTCTGGTTTACTTCCATTCAGCATGCAACTTTGAGTCGTTTTCAGGAGATTTGGATCTCCGTCGTTGTTCTGTTCTAAAATGCGCCAACTTGAAGAATAAATCTATGGTCGTGAATGCATGAGATGAATTTATTTTGGTTTTTCTGAATGATTTCCTTATTTTTATGCATTTTTATAATTTTTTTTATTTTTTGGGATTATTCTGAATTTTTTCGGATTTTTTGTTTTTTGTGATTTTTTGCTACTGACCAGAAACTACAACCATGCTGCCGCAATTACAGTCGTGCGGCTGTAAATATAGTCATACGACTAAAATTACAATCATGCGACGGTAATCCATTCCTGATCCAAAAAAAAGGACTGAAATTATTTAAGTGGGCAGGATTTAGAGCCAGAACAGTCGTGCGACTGTAATTACAACCGTACGGCTGTTCATCCTGCCCGGTACCAGAAGTCTATTTTTGGAGTTTTATGTTGAATTGTGGGGGGATTTACAGCCATGGAGAGCTATCTATGGTCGTACGACTGTATTTATAGTCGCATGACTATAATTACAGTCGTACAGCTATTCATCCAACCCAAAAACAGCAGACAAAAATATATGAATTTATGCATGAAAATGAACCAAAACATCCAGAAAGTAAAGCAAAACACATGTTTCAATTATAGTTACCCTTGTAGCACAGATCCACTGTCGATTTGACCGTTGGAAACACCTTAAATTGACTCCGGATTGCTTCCCCTCCTTGGAATGCTAAGGTACAAAATAAAGTCCAAAAAAAATCTCCACAAGCCAAGGATTTAGCCAAAGTTTAGGTTCTGGAATTAATTACCTTTGGGTGGCAGATTATTAACCTATGATTTCTATCCGATTTTTACCTTGCAATGCAAAGATTAAAAAGAAAAGAGTAGGAGAAAATGAGTATATTTTTTCTCTTCTTTTCCTCTCCCTCAATGCCCACTTTGAGCTCCCTTCAATCCAAAAATCTATCAACCCCCCATCCCTCCTTTTCTTCTGGTCTTTATAGCCCAAAAAAGGGCAATCAGAGGCATTAATGCCTCTGAAATGTGCCCATGCCTCTCCCCATTGGGTATGTCAAAAAATTGTCCACAATCGTACGACTGTAAAGAGATTTTCACGACTGTCATGTGTGGTTATTTGTTTGACTTTGACCAAAAAATTCAAATTTCAACCATGGTGATGAACTACGGTCGTACGACTGTAGTTACTGTTGTACGACCGTAAATTTTAGTTCCAAGACTATCCTTTTTTTAAAAAAAAAAATTTCGTGTTCACAGGCTACCCCACGTGTAACTAAAGTCTGATTCTTTGCGCGGATTTAGGTACACGATAAAGAACACGGGGTCAATAGCAGTGTGCATGTGTGTGGCTTGCGCATTTATTCCTTGAGACCTTTGGTAGTCAAGCGGTTTCTTATGATGATTTTCGCATAAGAATGACGCTGGGGAACTATGACTTTTGGAGTCAGACGGTTCCTTATGATGATTTTCACATAAGGATGACACCGGGAAAATATGACTTTTGGAGTTATGCGGTTTCTTATGATGATTTTCACATAAGAATGACGCGGGGAAAATATGACTTTTGGAGTCAGGCGATTTCTTATAATGATTTTCACATAAGAATGACGCCAGAAAAAAAATGACTTTTGGAGTCAGGCGGTTTCTTATGATGATTCTCGCATAAGAATGATGCCGGGAAAAAAAAATGACTTTTGGAGTCAGGTGTTTTCTTATGATGATTTTCGCATAAGAATGATGCCGGGAAAAAAAATATGACTTTTGGGGTTAGGCGGTTTCTTATGATGATTTTCACATAAGAATGACGCCGGGAAAATATGACTTTTGGAGTCAGACGGTTCCTTATGACGATTTTCGCATAAGAATGACGCCAGGAAAAAATATAACTTTTGGAGTCAGGCGGTTTCTTATGATGATTTTCGCATAAGAATGACGCTGGGAAAATATGACTTTTGGAGTTTGGCGGTTTCTTATGATGATTTTTGCATAAGAATAACGCTTGGAAAATATGTCTTTTAGAGCCAGGCAGTTCCTTATGATAATTTTTGCATAAGGATGACGCCAAGGATGAAGGGTTACGAGACTTTTAGGATCAAATGGCCGCATATGACCTACCATACAGAGCCATAATGTATATAGCATGCAATTGATGAACGTATTTATTCCTTAATCGATAATTTTGAAGAAAAAATTTTTGCCTCTTGGATCAAGAATAAATACGAGTAAATGTGTTTTTGTGAAGTGTGACTGTTGCGTATGACTTGGCATACAAGACATGTTGAAAGTGTAATATATATTTTGTGGTTTAAGGTCGTGGGAGACCGTGATTTGTGAAAAGTGAGACGATCTCATATGACTTGGCACACGGGATACATCGAAATTGAATTTTGGATTCCCTTTTAAAGTCGTGGTGGTCTGATTTGTGAAAAGTTAGATGATCTCATATGACTTGGCATATGGGATATGTCGAAATTGAATTTGGGATTCCCTTTCAAAGTCATGGTGGACTATGATTTGTGAAACGTGAGACGATCTCATATTACTTGGCATACGGGATATGTCGAAATTGAATTTTGGATTCCCTTTCAAAGTCGTGGTGGACTGTGATTTGTGAAACGTGAGACGATCTCATATGACTTGGCATACGGGATATGTCGAAATTGAATTTTGGATTCCCTTTTAAAGTCGTGGTGGACTATGATTTGTGAAAAGTGAGACAATCTCATATGACTTGGCATACTGGATATGTCGAAATTGAATTTTGGATTCCCTTTTAAAGTCATGGTGGATTGATTTGTGAAAAGTGAGATGATCTCATATGACTTGGTATACGAGATATGTCGAAATTGAATTTTGGATTCCCTTTCAAAGTCGTGGTGGACTATGATTCGTGAAAAGTGAGACAATCTCATAGTATGTCGAAATTGAATTTTGGATTCCCTTTTAAAGTCGTGGTGGACTGTGATTTGTGAAAAGTGAGACGATCTCATATGACTTGGCACACGGGATACGTCGAAAATACAATTTTGTGGAGTGAAATGTTGTATAAGATTGTGCTTACAGTGAATTTTTTGTGTTTCCTCAGGTATCATGCCCCTAGACGAGGTGGATCATTGTAGGAAAAATTGGATGCTAATGCGTTGGCCCTATAAAATCACTCCGAGCCCTCTAATGACCCGAAGGGCCTTTCTCAAGGTTTCGGATCGAGGATCGCTTGGTTTTCAGAGTGTTTGAGACATTCTAGGCGATATTCCGTGCATTCTCTAGTCTAATTAGCATTCGTCTAACGTCCCTTACCGGGGATGCTGGTTTCGGTTCCAAGCTTCGAATTAGTGTGGTGGAGCCGTGCCGTTGAAATTCGATTCCCCATGTGGTGCAGTGCCCCATGAAATTGACTCGCTGTGGTAGAGTGCCCTACAATGTTGACTCGCTGTGTGTGTATTTATTCCTTGATCGATAATTTTGGAAACAAAAATTTTTTACCCCTTCGATCAAGAATAAATATGGCTTGGTTGTTTTGCCCTTAGAATCTGCAAAAAAAGTAAGGAGCACCCTTCTCGGGATTATATTGGCATGAACAAAAATTCTGACAATTGAGGAATTTTTCATACCGGAGATTTGGAGTCGTATAGTTCTGATTTGCACGTTATAACTCTGAGGGTGCCCCTGGATTAAGCCATTTCCGCTTTAGGAGCGATCCCGATTTAGGATAGCCTGATGATAGTGGTGAGTACCTGTACTTGGGTTGATTTTAATGCATGAATACATGAATTGTGTGCATGCTTTGAGCGTATGCATGTATGCATGTATGTTTTAAGTGTATGCATGTATGCGGCATGATGCTTCTATTTTTGTTCTGGGTATCTGTGAGAGTCTGGGGATGAAATTTGTGTCTTAAGATTAACCTCAGTGGTAGCCCAGATGATTTACAACATCGCGTTTATGGGGTTTGCCTTGGCTAAGGCCCCGATTTATCTAGATTCTTTTTATTCTAACTACCCAATTAAAACCCACGGAAGCTTCTTCTCGATTTCAGGCAAGTTTTTGTACCATGCTGACTCAGTCTGATTGTCTCAACATCTTTCTGTCAACTGCATATCACCAAGATCTAGTTATTGGAGAAATTAAACCTCTCAAGAATCCTTCCACTTTATTCGTGGTATGCCCCAAAGTGCTATCAGGCTTAGTGGATCAGGATCACAGGCTTTGCCAAGGAACTGTCTATCTGGTCGAGCAAGAGAATGAGAATTAGACCTTGTATTTCTATATTATATGACGTTCTGACCTGGTATCGATGTTTATAATAGGAGTTCCATTTGCATTATCATGGGCTTGGATGCAATGACCTTCTGATGGATGTTTATATGTAATGGCACGATGTATGCGATATGAACATCTAAGCAGAAGATCAAACATGCATAATATCATTATGATGACATCATAATGAGTACAATAGGGAAATTAACAGCGACTCTGACTTTGAACATCACCCTCTTCTTATTTCCAACACGTCCTCTCGGTTTTCTGTGTCAGAAATTTTGCCTTTGTAATTTAATTTTTTTTAGGGATGAATGGCCCAAAAATTCTACGTGAGCATTCCGTCCGAGTTGACCCCTTTGCACTAGTTTGTCTTAGGATTGGAAAGTGTGCTTCGATATGTTCATCGAAAATCGTGAGAACATTGTTGCCAATGAAATCCAATGGTGTGGCCTTTACTTGCCCCTATATTGGAGATTTGTATTTGAGACATAAGACACTTCATCAGATATGGTTCGCTACATGCTGTAATCTGTATGTGGACATTGGCATGCAACGACATGATGAATGCATATTAAACATCAAAACTAAATATAAAACATCAATGACATAATGAATGTGGATGCATTAGGAAAATCCAAAGTGTGGCTCTAGTTGTGATTGACGTTCCTCCATATTACAAATATGTCCTTTCGATTTTCCATATTGGAGTTTTTTTTTTTTTTTTTTTTTTTTTTGCGGTGCTAACATATGTCAAAGTGTACAACTGAGCATTGAACTGAATCAACTGATTATCCACCAGATCCTCCAAGAGTTTGAACCCATATGCATGTTTCCAATTAACCCCAGATTCTAATTCGTGCATAGTTCTCAAAGATGGCCACAGCTTTTAGCCTTTCAAGGTATAGCTTGACTCAGAATGACTTGAGTAATTTTGGTTTGTCTATGCCCACAAATCACAATAACTCTGGAACAAGTCGTATCATCCTTAAGAGGTGAAAGAACCACTGGTAAGTAGTCACTTTCATAGCAACTAAAGACTGAGTTCTTGAAATGGTTGGTAAATGCAACTTTCCCCCGGCTATTAGCATAGCAGGTTTTTGCAAGTCCTCCCATTCACGACTGTTGAAAGCTTTGTAAAACCTGGTTGCTCCAACACTATTGATGAAGTTTATGGGTGCACCACCAGTGTTTCTTCCAGCCTGAAAGGGACTAAGTGGCAATCTCCACTTTCTCCTTATCACCTTTTGCTCAACTGAACCCCTTGTACCGTCCCTTGATGGAATGAACGTTGTTGGTAAACAACCATCCCTTTCACACTCAAATATTGACCTCTCAAAGTGCCTTACCAGCTCCTCTTTGCTCTGAAGTCTAGCATAGGCCATAGTGCAGATTTTACTGGACAAGAAAAGTGGCCATCTCTCATTATGAACTGTTCGCTGGAACTTGCATACGGCCTTTGGATTTATGAAATTTACAAATGCATACCTTTTGTTCACTTTTTTTTTTTTGGAAAACAATGGGAAGATATAAGAAATTAGGTACATTTCTTATCATCAGATTTGTCTTCCCATCAAAGTTGACTTCAATCTTTTCTTTGCAGCTTTGCCCCTTCAATGGTCAAGTACTTGGGTAACTTATGCTATTCCTTGTCCAGCTCATTTGAAGCAGACTTATATTCAAGTCTTCTCTCTACCATGGAATGAAAACCCTTCCCGCAGTCCAAGGGTACAAAACCATTAGCCTGGAAGTTTGGATCAAATAGGAGTGTCATGGGATAAACAGGTATTCCTAATCTTGTACAGGTTAATGACAAATGAAGACTGATTGAAACAATGCCATGACCACTGGCTCTGTCACCTTTCTGGTGATGAGATGACGTGAAAAAAATGAGATATGGGGTAGCATTAGGGTTCAATTTCTTATTAGAAGCCATTGGTGGTAGAGAATAAGGTTTCACAGAATCAGTTCCAGGGAGAAGAAGAAAGGGGCAATTCATCAAACAAGGGTTTATGCCTTACATGTAAACAGAGGAGCAAGGGTGTTGAAAGTACGGATGAAAGTTAAAAAGGGGAGTGTTCTAGGTTTGAAAACAGGGGAGCCCAATTCTTTCACAGGTTGTTTGAAAATAGGAAAGTCCAAATCTTTCACAGGAAGGGTGCAAAATCTGAGAGTGATGGAAATTGGGACATGGAGACATTCCCATGTTAGCTGTAGCGGCCATGTATGAGAGAGAAAGACTCTTCTGTCTGCACTGATTTTTTTTAAGGAACTAAATACAAGCCACGGCCACCTCTTGGTTTTCCTACTGCATTCGAATTCATGCATGTCATATGTGTTTAATATGTCTTTTGGATGAACAATGCATGCGTAATGTCATGTGCATATGAATTTCATACAAACAAGATTATACATGCACTACAGCCAAGAACTACTTCAGAGTTTTACCACACGATGGGTGATGAAGGTCATTTGAATTTCTTATGGGTTGGTGTTGTCGATGAGTTTGGAATTTTATCTTCAGGGTTTTGGTACAAGGTACTTTCTTGAGTATGGGATTAGGCTTGAAGCTTCATTTTGGAGATTAACTCTGAATTTTAGCAATAGCCTTTGGTTTGGAATGGTTAAGATATTACGCGTGCTGCTCAAGTTGAAACTTTAGGGTAAGGACAATAGCATTTTGGATTGTGATTTGTAAGGATCATTGATCTAGGTCAACAAATGGCTTGGCAGAGGTGATGCCATCCCATTACTTATTTATCTCGCAAGATCGCCTTTCAAGCGAGGCTTCAATCAGGGTTAGATTCACTTTTAGGTTTCCTATAATACTCAGATTGATGTCATGCATTTTAATATTATGTGTGTTGGATATGTCGTTTCAGATGGTCAAATGCATGCATAATGCCATGTACATGTTAGTGTGCCCTATCTCTTAGGGCATTGAATTTTTGTATTTTGTATTATACATTAAGACTCATTGTACGAATACATTATTTATGTCACATTAATAAAGGCAATTAATCTATTTCATTTATATCATATGCTATAATATGAGTAGAGTATCCATTGATTGATAATCATAAAACCTATCCCAGGTCTGTTCTAATCGTGGGAACGAATAGAACCACAGACTTGTATATTCGATGACTGTATGCCAGTTCTTAACTAGCCATAGTACTTGTATAGTCAGTCATGAATATAGGTACATGTCATTGACATGGGACTGGATCGATCCGCATAAGAAAGCCACATGGTTGTCGCGTCATAAGTCTTTCTTGAGTAGGTCTCTTTTATCCTCAGACCAGATTTCATTATAATATCAATATGGAATTCGGTTCACTTTGACATACGCCAAACAGGTCTGTAAAAGGATGCTAAATACGGGTATGATTGGGTGGATCAGTGAACATGTTGATATTGATGATGAAGTTATGGAATTGCCACTCGGGTAACACCGAGATGATATCATTGGCCACTTCATGAGTGGGACTGATAAGTGTATGGCCATACCCAAGTAAGTTGGTGCTTATTTGATTAATCAGTCAACTTAAGATCAAGAAATATAATAAACAACAGGAGAGGATGACGGACACCATGCCTCTTGTTTATTCATATCAATATCGTTGGCAAAGGACACTATGAGATTACTACTTGGTGAGTGTCTTCTAAAGACTGCTGCATCTCTGTCTTAATTGGGGGCTGTAATGGTTTGCTAGAACCCACTTACAGTCTGTGGGCCTTGGGCCTACTACCGACATAAAGACAGACCCATAGGATCGTGCACATAGATCAACTGAGCTGGAACTTATAGAAATTGTACATGTAATGTAGATTGGAAGGAATGCGTTAATTAATTAGTTGACATTCGGTGTCAAGGTAATTAATTAACATTGGGTTGAATTTAATTTAATTAATAAGTTTACATAATGTAATTAATTAATTTATCAATTAATTGAATTACATAAAGTAAACAATTAGTTAAATAATTTTCCTAAGTAGGAAAATTAAATACATGTATTGTATTTATTTAAGTGTGATTTAATTTTATTTAGGGGTAATTAAATTAGCCAAATGGAATTAAATTACATAGTATATACCTTTTAATTAAAGTTTGTTTATGTAATTATAATTCTAATGGGCTTGGGTTTAATTAACCTAATTAAAACTCAATCAAACAATGTATCTATATAAGGGCACACTTAAGGAATAAAACCCTAATTCAACCCTAATTAATTGCTGGAAATTTCAGCCACCAAGAGCAGCCCCAAATCAGCTGGAAATCCCAGCATTAATCCTCCATTCCTTCACGTCTTTGGCTAGCACCTATTCCCGCTCAATAGTTGGTCGTGCATCAGACTTTGGAGATCGCAGTTTCAAGAAACGATTCTGCAACAGTCTCTAGAAGAGAAGAATCCGGTGAGTTAATCTCTCTTGATTCAAATTGGTTTTATTCTAATCAATGGTAATTAGACATGATAGGTGGATTCTAGGAAATTTTAAACGGTGTATTTTTCACTGCGCCACGTTATTTTTTCGATGACGAATCCAAAAAGTACATGCAATCATCATATAAGTAAGATGAAAATAAATCTCATTGCATTCATAATGAGTTCGATACATCTCACAAACAAAATGAGCCCTTTGCTAGCAGGAAATCTGTAAGAGGTATTGATCTCATAGAAGCTGATTATTTTCCGATTGGTCACCATTTCGGCTTCGATGCCCTTGTCGCACTCTTATCAGACCATACCCTGAAGTTCTTCATCATGTTCCTCTCCTGAGAGACTTGAGGAATCTCCTTGGCAGTCTCCCTAAGTGTCCCAAGTCGTTTACCAGAGTCAGACAGGACTTCCAATTTTTCATCGTCGACTAGCTTCTGGATCTCATTTCTTAAACTAAAACAATCGTTGGTCCGGTGGCCTTTTGTTACCTGATAACTGCAGAAAGTACTCTTATGTGCTTTTTCTGGTTCTACAAATGGCCTGAAACTCTACAGCCGACCCTCCCTTCTACATTTGAGAAATAGCTTGCTTAACGAGTCGGCCCATGGAGAAATGCCTTTTCCGCTACCCTTGGTAAGTGAGCTTCTGGTATGCAGTGGAATGGAGTCGGTGTCGACATCAGTCTTAAGGGGCCTCTTTAGTTCTAGTTCATTAGTTAGTCTTGGTAGACCTGAATCTTGGTGAGGGGGTCATCCAAGGTGTCGGGGTGAGTGTTAGCAATCTGGGCATTCTGTTTCTCACTAGCACCAGTATTAGAAACTGTGCTCACCATACTGTTTACTTTTTCTTCGAGCTCTGCCACTCGTGCTTCCAACTTGCTGCACCTTGTCGTCAGTCTTTCTACCCTGTTAGGATCACCCCCTAGCATTTCCTTTAGCATTGCTGCTACTTCTTCCCTGACCACCTTTCGAAACCGTGATGAAGCAACATAATCATCCATGACATCTGTTATGGTGTTGAAGTTCATTGGGTTGGCCATTCTCGAGATTCTTCCCCCTTTCCCTCCTGATAAGAACACTTGTTAGCATTGACGGGCACATGTGCACGAAGAATACCAAATCATGGATGATATAGGCATGAATGCAAGGATGCGTATGTGTATGAATGATGAGTTGCATATGGATGTCATGTAATGCCATGTCACGTTTCGTAATTCCAAACCAGCCAAGCGCAGGCAAAGCCAAAAATGAATGTTGTTGAAGAGACTGCATATTAAAGTAAGGCATGGCGTATAAATATACACCACATGGATAAAATGACACGCAGAGTGTCCACGGATCGAAGCAAGGTGATACTTGTGAAGGACTTTGAAATAAGGCATATAATTATACACCGGGGCAAAATGACAAATGGGGTGTCCACGGATTGAAGCAAGATGGACTTGCGAAAGTCATTGGCATGAGGTGTATAATTATACACCGGGGGTAAAATGACACACGGGGTGTCCACGGGTGGAAGCAAGACGGACTTGTGAAAGTCATTGGTATAAGGTGTATAATTATACACCGGGGGCTAAAATGACACACGGGGTGTCCACGGGTCGAAGCAAGATGGACTTGCAAAAGTCATTGGTATAAGGTGTATAATTATATACCGGGGGGGAAAATGACACACGGGGTGTCCACGGGTCGAAGCAAGATGGACTTGCGAAAGTCATTGGTATAAGGTGTATAATTATACACCGGGTGGTAAAATAACACACGGGGTGTCCACGGGTCGAAGCAAGACGGACTTGCGAAAGTCATTGGTATAAGGTGTATAATTATACACCGGGGGGTAAAATGACACACAGGGTGTCCACGGGTCGAAGCAAGTAGGACTTGCGAAAGTCATTGAAATGAGATGCATAACTATGCATTCGAGGGATAATATGACACGCAAGGTATCCACGGATCGAAGCAAGATGGACTTGCGAAAGTCATTGAAATGAGATGTATAACTATGCATTCGGGGATAATATGAGACGCAGGGTATCCACAGATCGAAGCAAGGTGGGCTTGCAAAGGAATGTTCATGTGTGTGGTATATGGATCGAATTTCGGCGCTCGAGGAGTGCCTCAGTTTTTCATGAAATGAACACATGCCATGATGTGATGTGAATGTGTGATTGGCAAAAGGGCAGAGTTTCGGCGCTCAGGGAGCACCTTGGGTTTTAACGTGTGAGATTTTCGGCACTCGTGGAGTGCCTAAATGTCTTGATGTGTGAGATGATATCTTTCGGTGCTTGTGGAGCACCTAAGTAAACTTGATATATGAAATGATGTTTTCGGTTCTCGTGGAGCACTTAAACGGCTTGATGCATGGGATGATGTCTTCGGTGCTAGTGAAGTACTTAAACGGTCTGATATATTAAATGGCGTTTTCGGTGCTCATAGAGCATCTAAATGGTTTGGTGTATGAAATGAGGTTCTTGGCGCTCGTGGAGCATCTAAATGACTCAGTGTATGATATGAAGTTTTCGGTGCTCGTGAAGCACTTAAACATTTGACTGGTGAATGAGATGTATGTCATGAGTTAATGAGAATGACTTCCTTTGTTTTTATTCTTTTTATTTTGGATGTTCAAAGAATACCCAATGCCATGCAAATGGTAATGCAAGAACGTCGCGCATGAACTGGCACATGGACAGGAGTTTGGTGCTTTTGGGGCACTTAATGAATGTCATGAAATGGCTGCATGTGTACCGTCACATGAGCAGAGTTTCGACACTTCATAGCATCATATGAAATGGTCATGTGGGGGCCAGCCCACGGATGGAGTTTTGACACTTTTTGGAGCATCTGAGATGAAATGGCATTGCAAACGAGTCGCGTGTAACTTGGGACATGGACAGAGGTTTGGCGTTCGTGGAACACCCTTCATGATTTGGTAATGTTATGAAATACACTTATATGTGTAAAAATCCGGTACTCGTGGAGTACCTCGGATGATGTAATAATGTCATGGAGCAATCCGGAGTGGATCACGACACACTGACAGAACTTCGATATCACCGTGACACCAATGATAAATGACATAATGTCTTGTAATGATATCATGTGACCTGCCACACAAAAATAGATCTAAGACCATTGTGGTTCCTTATTGAATGAAATGGTCTAGTGAAATGGTCAAGTGTAATCAGGTGCACGGGCAGAACACGGGTAGTTTTAGGACTCCCGATATGTTATGAAATGAAATGACCGTGATGAGCATCCTCAGAACGTCCTTAATTTAAATGAGATGAGATGACATGAATGCTTGTATCATACAAAAATGCAAATGGCTGCACAAAAACGTGGTTAGGATGCATGACATACATGATGATGTTGGGAATTAATCGCACAAAACAAAATATGCGCAGCGGAAAAACGGATTAATCCCCACCAAGGACCCATGTACATTGCATTGAATTGAAAAGAGGGTTGAAGAATTACCTTAATTCTTTGAAGGTTGAATCAATAGGAACCAAAATTGCTTCCCTCTACGGTTGATCCACATGGAGCAATACGTCCACCGCGTGCTAGCGCCGGGATAGAAGAAACGCTTTCTTCGAATCAAGAGAAGAGCAAGATTTCGAAAACTCTTGGAAGGAGAAGAAGAGGAGGTCGGCTGCTCTTAGCCCTTTTTTGGTGGCTGGCCGAAATCTCTTGTATTATTAGTGTAGAGGGTGATTAGGTTTAGGTTAATTGTTTCCTTAAATAATTAACCTAAATAGTTAATTATAATTATAACCTAATACACCTATTAGTTATAATTATATATTAACCCACACAATTTAATATTAATTCTCAATTAACATTAAATCAAATCAATTCTCCATAATACATATATGTATATATAATATTATAATTAATTATATCTCCATATAATTTAATTATAATATGTAGCATACTTTATGCAATATTAATCACATTAATATTTATATATACATACATAAATATATATCACTATATATATTTATTCTCTTTCTCATTCATAAATTATTATCCAATAATAATTTATACCCGATAAGATGAACTTCATTTTGCTCTTTGTGTGTGACCCCATAGGTTCATATTAATTGGCAATAAGGAAATTACCATAATGTCCTTATAGATCACAAGCGGACTCTAGCAAGCCATTACGACTACCCAATTAATATGATTGGAATGATCCAATACCTATTTATAGAATGTCATATTCCCTTTTGTCTCTTTGATATCAAGATTAATTATAAGACATGGTACACTTGTCAATCTTATATAATTAATCATATGCTTTCTCGATCTCAAAGTAAACTGTTCAGACAAATCAATTGATACTCTTATCAATTATTTGAGCACGGCCATGCATTTAACAGTCTTACTTATCGAGGGGCCCAGTGATATCGCTCTCTTGTTAGAGAGGGACAAAATCCCATATCTGTCACTCACATCCCTAAGCATGAGTCATATTGTACCCAACCACAGCCTTTATAACTACTCTGTTACAAGCAGCGTTTGACTGCGTCAAAGCACAACATGAATTCATCCCGGAATCCATGGTGACCTCAGGTCAAAGGAATCAGCTGATGACACTACTATAATCAAGATCAGTTGTGACACGTGACCATGAACTTGATCTTATAGTGGGTCTCCAGCAACATGTTCTCTAACACATTGCCCGTGAGTATAATCTGTATCTGTATACACTATATTCATCTTATGAATATCCATTATCACTCACACTAGTCTTAGTTTGTTATTATTCCCATAATAACAATCGACTAGGGAAATTTAGAATTACACAATTAATTCATGGATACATTATCATAAATACTAACATACAAATATATATATGATAAAATAAGTCTTTATTAATGACTTAAGAAGATTGTTTACATAATCCAACATTGGCTTAGGGCACAATCTCTAACAATCTCCCACTTGCCCTAAGTCCAATCTTCAAATGTATCTAATACCCATGGACCTAGCATGGCCATCATGTACAGCTTGTGAAAGAGCTTTTGTTAGTGGATCGGCAACATTGTCTTCAGACGCAACTTTGCATATCTTCACATCTCCTCTTGAGATGACTTCTCTTATGTAGTGAAAACGCCGAAGTATATGTTTGGATTTCTGTGACACACTAGGTTCCTTAGCAAGTGATATTGCCCCATTGTTGTCACACAAGAGGCTCACAGGATTCACTATGCTAGGAACGACACCAAGTTCTTCGATGAACTTCTTGATCCAAACAGCCTCTTGGGCTGCATCTGATGCAGCAATATACTCGGCTTCTGTTGTAGATGCAGCTATCGTGCTTTGCTTAGAACTCTTCCAACTTATCGCACCTCCATTCAGAATGAACACATACCCAGACTGTGACTGCATCTGATCTTGATCAGTTTGGAAACTTGCATCCGTGTAACCATTTACAACAAGATCTTCGTCCGAGCCTCCATATATCAAGAATGTATCTTTAGTTCTTCTCAAGTACTTAAGAATACTCTTGACAGCAGTCCAGTGACTATCACCTGGATCAGACTGATATCTACTTGTCATGCTCAAAGCAAAAGAGACATCTGGCCGAGTACATACCATGGCATACATGATAGATCCTATAGCTGACGCATAAGGAATCTTGTCCATGCGTTGACGTTCTTCAACTGTCACAGGACATTGCTTACGACTAAGCTTTATCCCTTGCCCAATAGGAACATTTCCTTTCTTTGATTGATCCATACTGAACCTTTTCAGTATTTTGTCAATGTATGTACTCTGGCTCAAACCTATCAATCTCTTAGATCTATCTCTATAGATCTTTATTCCAAGAATGTAGGCTGCCTCACCCAAGTCTTTCATAGAAAAACACTTTCCTAGCCAAGATTTTACTTCTTGCAAGGTAGGAATGTGATTTCCTATTAACAATATGTCATCGACATATAGAACTAGGAAAACTATATTACTCCCACTGAACTTCTTGTACACACAAGGCTCATCTTCGTTTTTGATGAAGCCAAACTTTTTGACTGATTCATCAAAACAATGATTCCAACTTCTTGATGCTTGCTTCAAACCATAAATGGCCTTTTGAAGCTTGCATACTTTATCAGGATTCTTTGGATCGACAAAACCTTCAGGCTGTGTCATGTACACATCCTCAACAAGGTTTCCATTTAGGAAAGCTGTTTTGACATCCATTTGCCATATTTCATAGTCATAATATGCTGCTATGGCAACAAGAATTCTGATGGACTTGATCATAGCTACTGGCGAAAAGGTTTCGTCATGAACTTGTCGGTAACCCTTTGCCACTAACCTTGCTTTATAAGTCTGAATATTCCCATCCATGTCCGTTTTCAACTTGAAAACCCATTTGTGCCCTATTGCTTTAGCACCCTTTGGGAGATCAACCAAAGTCCATACTTTGTTGTCGTCCATGGATTGAATTTCTGACTTCATAGCATCAAGCCATTTTTCAGATTCTGAATTAGAGACAGCTTCCATGTACGTGGAAGGTTCATTCTCTTCTAACAGAATCAGATCATTTTCGTTCGTGACGAGAAATCCATATCTCTCGGGCTCATGACGAACTCTACTTGATCTACGTTGGACTTGTGTTGCTGGTTCTGACTCAACAACTTCTTGTGAATCAGGTTGTTGTTCCATTTGAAAACCATTTTCATTTTGGTTATCCATATTTTCTTGTAGGTGTACTTTACTCCCACTGATTCCTTTGGAAATAAACTCTTTTTCCAGGAATGTACCATTCCTAGCAACAAACACTTTGTTTTCACTAGGATTGTAAAAGAAATAACCTTTAGTTTCTTTTGGATAACCAACAAAATTGCACTTCACAGATTTTGGTGCTAACTTATCTGAAATCAAGTATTTCACATAAGCTTCGCAACCCCAAATCTTGAGAAAAGACAAATTTGGTCTCTTACCAACCCATATCTCATATGGTGTCTTTTCAAC
Organism: Euphorbia tirucalli; assembly: GCA_039660915.1. Taxonomy (NCBI): domain Eukaryota; kingdom Viridiplantae; phylum Streptophyta; class Magnoliopsida; order Malpighiales; family Euphorbiaceae; genus Euphorbia; species Euphorbia tirucalli. Next base: position 39,496,362 of record CM077637.1, on the reverse strand, counting down.
TGCTTTTGATGGAACTCGGTTCAGTGTGAATGCCGCTGTTTCAAGTGCATATCCCCAAAAGGATAGAGGAAGATTTGTTTGACTCATCATCGACCGAACCATATCCAATAAAGTACGGTTCCTCCTCTCAGACACACCATTCCACTGTGGTGTACCAGGAGGAGTTAGTTGTGAGACAATCCCACACTTTCTAAGATGATCGTCAAAGTCTTGGCTCAAATATTCACCACCTCGATCAGATCTAAGTGCTTTAATTGTCTTGCCAAGTTGGTTTTGTACTTCATTTTGGAAGGCTTTGAACATTTCAAAGGATTCCGACTTATGCTTCATTAGATATAGATAACCATATCTACTGAAAGCATCAGTGAACGTAATGAAGTATTGAAAACCACCTCTAGCAGTTGTGCTCATAGGCCCACATACATCTGTATGTATGAGTTCTAATAAGTCACTAGCCCTTTCACTGTGACCAGTAAAGGGACTCTTGGTCATCTTACCCATTAAACAAGACTCGCAAGTGTCATATGTTTCAAAAACATCTAGACCCAAAATTCCATCTTTATGGAGTTTTGAAATGCGTTTCTCATTAATGTGTCCTAGACGACAGTGCCAGAGATAAGTAGGATTCACAACATTTGTTCTTATCCTTTTGGTATTTATGTTATATACATGCTCATTATAACCTTCACTAAGGTTCAACAAATAAAGACCATCATGTAAATCCGCATTTGCATAAAACAAGTCTTTATTGAAAAGCAATAAGTGATTATTCTCAATAACACATTTAAATCCTTCCTTGTCCAAACATGAAATAGAAATGATGTTCCTAGACAAATTAGGAACAAAATAACAATTATTCAAAGAAAGAACAAGTCCACTTGGCAACTTGAGCTCGTAGCGACCGACTTCATAAGCAGCAACTCTAGCTCCATTCGCCACATGGAATTCTACCTCGCCCTTCTTGAGCTTTCTACTTCCTTTAAGCCCCTGCACATTCATACAAATGTGAGAACCACAACCGGTATCTAATACCCACGAAGTAGAAACAGAAGTAGAATGAAATATTTCAATAACATAAATACCTTGATTAGCGGTCTCACCGCCTCTCTTCTTCCTCAAGTCCTCCAAATAAAGCTTGCAATTTCTGCGCCAATGACCAGGCTGATTGCAGAAATGGCATGTGCCTTCCTTTGGAGGCTTTGCCTTGGTAACAGCTTTGGGCTTCTTTGCATCCTTCCCAAACTCTTTGGGTTTGTTTGCTTTACTCTTCTTCTTCTGGATCCTACCCTTTTGCACCATATGGATCCCTTTGGAGCTTGGCTTCTCTTTTATCGTTACTTCAGCGTTTTTCAGCATCCCATGCAGTTCGCTGACCGTTTTGTCCATATCATTCATGTGATAGTTCATGACAAAATGGGAGTAACTCTCGGGAAGAGAATTAAGGATCAAATCCGTTGCCAACTCAGGTCTGAGTGGCGAACCAAGCCTCTCCAACTGATCAATGTACCCTTTCATCTTCAGAACATGGGCACTAACCGAACTCCCTTCGGTCATCTTGCACCCAACCAAAGATCTCAAGGTCTCATACCTTTCCCTTCTCGCTTGCTTTTGGAACATTTCCTTAAGCTCTTGAGACATCTCATATGCCTCAAATGTTTCCAGATCCTTCTGAAGTTCCGGAATCATTGATGCGAGCATCAGGCATTGTACATCAATCTGATCATTTTGATGCTTGTGAAAAGCATCCCTTTCAGCTCTTGAAGCTGTGGTGGGTGGAGGGTTAGCGGGCAAAGGCCCATCCAGAACATACAGCTTTCGCTCTTGCTTGAGAACAATTCTCAAGTTGCGATACCAATCTAGGTAATTGGTTCTGTTCAGTTTATCCTTCTCAAGGATAGATCGAATAGAACCGGGATTGCTTGTGTTGGCCATTTATCTACAACAGAAAATATATGCAAAGTTAATTACATAAGAGAATTAAACTCCCACTAAAATTATAAAACCCTTTAAAATATTTAAGTGGGTAAAAGACCCAAAATCCATACTTAACCATAGCACTGCTTTGGCATGTCCCTATGATTAAATATAATTTCGGTAGACATCACCATGTCAATTACATCATTATGTAACTCTTTTAATTTATGAGATGCATGATATCATATATCATATTTAATTTGCATGTTACTCATCTCATCTTTGCCTCGGGTTCAAAACACCATTTTGATTAACCCTTTGTTAAACCAATTACAACACAATGAGAATCACCATTTCTCATATTATCGCTTCGCTAAGGTCACAACATGCGTACCCGCTTTGGCGTGGCTACCATGATGCGAACATAGTACTTGACTAGTGTTATACGTAATTGGGTGGCAAAAATATAAACTTCATAAGTTTATTTAGGGTTTATTAAATCCTGTGAGTTAATTGTATCATATACAATTTCATGGCATTAATATTAATCATACTTTTGTTAATATTAATTAGCATGGCATCTTATGGCATACAATTGTCTAGCATGCATATAGAATATCTAGCATGGCATCACATGGCATCTAAATAAAATAAAGCACGCATATGAGTCGAACCGTGTTATGGTATGGTTTAAATCTACATTGATTTTCATAGGCCAATATGAAAATCAACAAGGTCATATCCTAGGTGGTAGCATCCATCACATGGTCATTGCACCGCCTCTTGGATCCGCCTCCACGTCTTTGCTTCTTGGCACCATCTCATGGATTTACACATTACACAAAATTGCATCCTATACAATTTTCTAGCAAAATAAAATTTACAAACAATAAATTGCATCCTATACAATTTATCTAGAAAAATAAGGTTACATAAATACAAACGACTCGCAGGCCGTATTTATAAAACCTTACATCCACCAAAACCAAAAGAAAACAAAAAAACATCCACGGGGTGCAAAACCATACCACAACACCATGCATAAAATTATCACAATAATTTTACATCTACAAGATTTAGGGTTCAAAGGTAAAATACAATCTTATTGCATTGAGGAATTGATTTGAAAAGGCTAAATGTGTAGAAACAATTTCTACACGGCAGCACCAAGGGAACACGGCGTGCAAAACCGGTTTGCACGGCGTGCAGCACCTGCATGCCGCCGTGTTCCTCGCTGTGTCTCAGCACACACGGAAACAATTTCCGGTTGCACGCCGTGCCAAACCATCACACGGCGTGCACTTCATGTTTGCACGGCGTGCAGAGCCTGCACGCCGTCGTGTTCCGAACTGAAAGCCAATACTGGAAACAATTTCCAGTTGCACGCCGTGCAAAGACAGCACACGGCGTGCACAGCATGTTAACACGGCGTGCAGCACCTGCACGCCGACGAGTTCGGAACTGAACTCATATCTGGAAACGATTTCCAGTGCACGAATGAGCAAAACAATTGAAGAAACACATCATTCACAATGATCAATTCCAAATCAATTCAAAATAGTTATTCACAATAACAGAACAAATCATTCATAATGATCAACATTGAAATCAAATTTCAATTTGTTATTCACAATAACAAAAGAACCCTAAATCAAAACACACAAACCCTAACATGCATTTTGATCTAATCAAAATAACAAATCCAATTCAACCAATGCACAAGTGGCTCTGATACCACTGTTGGGAATTAATCGCACAAAACAAAATATGCGCAGCGGAAAAACGGATTAATCCCCACCAAGGACCCATGTACATTGCATTGAATTGAAAAGAGGGTTGAAGAATTACCTTAATTCTTTGAAGGTTGAATCAATAGGAACCAAAATTGCTTCCCTCTACGGTTGATCCACACGGAGCAATACGTCCACCGCGTGCTAGCGCCGGGATAGAAGAAACGCTTTCTTCGAATCAAGAGAAGAGCAAGATTTCGAAAACTCTTGGAAGGAGAAGAAGAGGAGGTCGGCTGCTCTTAGCCCTTTTTTGGTGGCTGGCCGAAATCTCTTGTATTATTAGTGTAGAGGGTGATTAGGTTTAGGTTAATTGTTTCCTTAAATAATTAACCTAAATAGTTAATTATAATTATAACCTAATACACCTATTAGTTATAATTATATATTAACCCACACAATTTAATATTAATTCTCAATTAACATTAAATCAAATCAATTCTCCATAATACATATATGTATATATAATATTATAATTAATTATATCTCCATATAATTTAATTATAATATGTAGCATACTTTATGCAATATTAATCACATTAATATTTATATATACATACATAAATATATATCACTATATATATTTATTCTCTTTCTCATTCATAAATTATTATCCAATAATAATTTATACCCGATAAGATGAACTTCATTTTGCTCTTTGTGTGTGACCCCATAGGTTCATATTAATTGGCAATAAGGAAATTACCATAATGTCCTTATAGATCACAAGCGGACTCTAGCAAGCCATTACGACTACCCAATTAATATGATTGGAATGATCCAATACCTATTTATAGAATGTCATATTCCCTTTTGTCTCTTTGATATCAAGATTAATTATAAGACATGGTACACTTGTCAATCTTATATAATTAATCATATGCTTTCTCGATCTCAAAGTAAACTGTTCAGACAAATCAATTGATACTCTTATCAATTATTTGAGCACGGCCATGCATTTAACAGTCTTACTTATCGAGGGGCCCAGTGATATCGCTCTCTTGTTAGAGAGGGACAAAATCCCATATCTGTCACTCACATCCCTAAGCATGAGTCATATTGTACCCAACCACAGCCTTTATAACTACTCTGTTACAAGCAGCGTTTGACTGCGTCAAAGCACAACATGAATTCATCCCAGAATCCATGGTGACCTCAGGTCAAAGGAATCAGCTGATGACACTACTATAATCAAGATCAGTTGTGACACGTGACCATGAACTTGATCTTATAGTGGGTCTCCAGCAACATGTTCTCTAACACATTGCCCGTGAGTATAATCTGTATCTGTATACACTATATTCATCTTATGAATATCCATTATCACTCACACTAGTCTTAGTTTGTTATTATTCCCATAATAACAATCGACTAGGGAAATTTAGAATTACACAATTAATTCATGGATACATTATCATAAATACTAACATACAAATATATATATGATAAAATAAGTCTTTATTAATGACTTAAGAAGATTGTTTACATAATCCAACATTGGCTTAGGGCACAATCTCTAACAGATGATGTCGTGTATGCTTCATGAAAATGCCAACATATGGGACGTAAATGTGCATGGCACACAAATAATGTGCTGTGGCTACACGAAAATGTGGTTAGCATTAATGCCATGCATATGTTGATGTCTTGAAAGTGGCTACACGAAAACATGGTTAGAATGGCATACAGGTAAAGTTTCGGCTCGAGGGGAGCACCTTGGGTTTTCATGTTGTGACATGAGATGAACGTGCACTCGGCACACGGTCGGGATTTTGGCGCTCGGGGATCACCTTGGGTTTTAATGTCGTGATATGAAATGAGTTCATGCTTGGTACATGAATGGAATTTCGATGCTCGGGGAGCAACTTGAGTTTTACATCGTGATATGAGATGAATGTGTCCTTGGTGTACGGACCGAGTTTCAGTGCTTTGGGGGCACCTTGGGTTCTTATGTCATAATATGAGCTGAAATAATCTCGTGCTTGGTACACGAATGGAATTTCGATGCTCGGGGAGCACCTTGGATTTCACATTGTGATGTGAGATGAAATGATCTCGTGCTTGACACACGAGTAGAGTTTCGGCGCTCGGGGAGCACCTTGGTTTTTTATGATGTATGGGATTTTTTAATGTTCATGGAACATCTATGTATGAAGTGGGATTTTTTGCGCTCGTCGATCACCTAAATTACTTGATGTATGAAATGAAATTTTTCGGTGCTCATGGAGCACTTAAATGGTTTGATACATGAAATGAGGTGTTCGGTGCTAGTGGAGCACCTAAACGGTTTGATGTATGAAATGAGATTTTCAGCGTTTATGGAGTGCCTAAATGGTTTCCTACTTGGTAGGTGATGTGATGTGTGTGACCCTTATGGGATTGTTCAAGGCCCACATGAATGTTTTATGCATGACATGCATTCCATATGGCTACAAAACAAATTGGTTAGTGCTTATGACATTCTAATGATGCGCATGAATTAATGCTTTTCACACAATGAGGGGATGTATGGCTGCAAAAGGTATGGTTAATATGAATGTCACACGGGTGATTAATGTATTTACACACAAAAAATGCAAGTGGCTGTACAAAAGATGCGAGTTAGTATCACACAAATGCTTTGCGTGGAGCATGTCATGTTCGTGAAAAGTGTTGATGATGGTATGTTGTGAAGGAACGAGAAACACATAGCACATAGCATGCGAAGCGTATTCCTCCAACCTTATTCCTCCAATCGTGGTCAATTTTTGAGAAAATTCTAACCGAGTCCTAGGAGGGGTTCACTTTGATCATCAACCAGGGATAATGAAGGCGTTATTGTAACATTCATGCAATTTATTTTGGTATCGTAAGGGAATCCAACTAAGATTGCCTATATGAGTTCGATCCAAGTTGAGATAAAATCAAGGTCCCCATAGCAATACATACTCCTCACTTCTCCCCGCTCAATGGTCCAAACGAAGGGGTACGTACAAGGCTATGGGTGGTGTTTCGTATCCGTGCCCCTAAGACCATGAGGAACAAAGGCGACACTTCAACAATTCACCAGGCTGAAAATTGGATACTTAACCTAATGCAGGTATGTCTGACTAAAATGCAAGATAAAATACCATGCAAGAATCATCCACCTTATTTTGGTTAGACATTTTTCAGGGCTTGTCAAATTCTTTAAGTTTTAAGAAAACTTTTGTAAGAAATCCCCAGCGGAGTCGCCACTGTGAGTGGACGATGTTTTTCTCTCGGAAGGGAGCCTTGAAATCAGGCAACCCTCCCTCGGATGGGTTTTTTTAATGAAAATTTGGTTTTGGAAAATTAAATCATTTCGTAAAAGAATCGAGACCTAAGTCTTGATAGAAGGTGTAAGAGTTGCCACCCGGCTCAGCTCAACCGGGAAATTACAGTGTAGCTGAACCAAACGAAAGCCGCCACACTTTCCAGAGATCTAGGTCCGGATAAGTCCCTTGTTTCATGTCTAATCAAAATAAATTTGGCCAATGTTCATTGATGATATTTTATTTTTCTAAGGTTGATTTTTATTGATTTAATCATGCAGCATACACACAAATAAAAAGCAGTAAGTAAATAAATTATTACAACCTAATCGAATCACAAATAAACTATCCTTGGGGATACATTTGTATAATTTGGGGATCGGGGTATAATCGCCTATTTTGCACGAGTATCTAATGAATTGAAATTAAAATAAATAAATAAATAAAACCAAACCCTACAAAAACAAAGGTTAGCACAGATATATGCAACAAGTTGGACTTAAACAGACAGAACGGGGAAATGAGGGATTTGGGGACATGTATTTAGGGGATAGTCAGGTAACTCGGCTAGTTCGTCCGACTAGACCCGGAAAACGGTTTTGAAATGTTCCTATGTTTTGTTTCATGAGAAAATAAATTTTTGAAAATATTTTCTTTTTCCCGTTTACTTCCATTTAGCATGCAACTGTGAGTCGGTTTTCGGGAGATTTGGATCTCTGTCGTTGTTCTGTTCTAAAATGCGCCAACTTGAAGAATAAATCTATGGTCGTGAATGCATGAGATGAATTTATTTTGGTTTTTTTTATGATTTCCTAATTTTTATACATTTTTATAATTTTTCTGATTTTTTGGGATTTTTCTGAATTTTTTCCCTTTTTTTGTGATTTTCTGCTACTGACTAGATAGAAACTATAGCGGTGCTACCGCAATTACAGTCTTGCGACTATAATTACAGTCGTGTGACTGTATTCCATTCCTGATAAAAAAAATGGCTGAATTATTTAAGTGTGCAGGATTTAGAGCTAGAACAGTCGTGCGATTGTAATTACAGCCGTATGGCTGTTCATCCTGCCCAGAACCAGAAGTCTATATTTAGGGTTTTATGTTGAATTGTGGGGGGGATTTACAGCTGTGGAGAGCTATCTATGGTTGTACGACTGTATTTATAGTCGCACGACTATAATTACAACCGTACGGCTGTTCATTCAACCCAGAAAATAGCAGACAAAAATATATGGTTTTATGTACGAAAATGAACCAAAATACCCAGAAAGTAAAGTAAAACACAAGTTTCAAGTATGATTACCCTTGTAGGACGGATCCACTATCTTTTTGACCACTGGAAACACCTTAAATTGACTTCAGATTGCTTCTCCTCCTTGGAATGCTAAGGTACAAAATAAAGTCCAAAAAAAATCTCCATAAGCCAAGGATTTAGCCAAGTTTAGGTTCTGGAATTAATGACCTTTGGGTGGCAGACTATTAACCTATTATTTCTATCTAATTTTTACCTTGCAATGCAAAGATTAAAAAGAAAAGAGTAGGAGAAAAATGATTATATTTCTTCTCTTCTTTTCCTTTCCCTCAATGCCCACTTTGAGCTCCCTTCAATCCAAAAATCTGTCAACCCCCCGTCCCTCCTTTTCTTCTGGTCTTTATAGCCCAAAAAAAGGGCAATCAGAGGCATTAATGCCTCTGAAATGCGCCCATGCCTCTCCCCATTGGGTATGTCAGAAAACTGTCTACAGTCGTATGACTGTAAAGAGATTTTCACGACTGTCATGTTTGGTTATTTGTTTGACTTTGACTGAAAATTCAAATTTCAGCTGTGGTGATGAACTACGGTCGTACGACTATAGTTACAGTGGTACAATCGTAAATTTCAGTTACACGACTGTCCTTTTTTTTTTTTTTTGAAAAATCCCGTGTTCATATAATCATATGAGCATGCTATACTTTTAACTAACTCAAAAGCTAAATCATAACAGAGCACAATTTAAAACAATACTTGAGTTGATGGATTTGAAGGACAACACCTTTTCTTGTGGTTTTTACCTCCACACTTGGAGCAAGTCATAAAGACACACTGCCTTTTCTACTAAGCTTTCCCTTTGCTATTGCTTGCTCAAGTTCTTCGAGCTGTTTTCTCCTTGATCTCTTCTTCCTACCTCTCTTAACTTTCACTAGAGAAGGAAGAATCACAGGTGGATGATTATCAACTAATGGGCATTGATCATGGCCGTTGATTGGTTCAATAAAGTGGTTGTAAACCTTCTTGTTAGTCTCTATACTATAAATATCATCCAAATAATCTTTAGCCTCTTTCTTTTGTTCAAAAATAGCAGTAACAGCATGGATGCATGCAATTGCAGTAAGCTGCCATTTTCTACAGTTGTAGGTTCTAGCATCCAAATATACTACAAACTGATCTCCCTATCCACTAACTTCCATCCTCGGTCCTCCATTAAATGTTGCAACAAAGTTTGTAGCTATTTCCTTGGCCTTTGTAAGTTTCTTAAGAATCTTAGGACACCATTTTTCTTTGTATTTCTTACTCTAATCTACCTTTGCCTTCATTCTCTTCACTAACTTCACTCTTACTGACTCATTCATTGTAATTATACCTTTATCTCTTATATCTAAAATATATTTGTTTAAACATTCGTAGAGGTTATTAAGAAGTATGTCACATTTAGGTTTCTCAGAGAAACATGCTCTTGACCAATGATTAGGTGACCTTTCCCCTAGCCACTTCCTAGCATCAACAGATATTTCTTCAATTTTGTCCAAATGCTTATTCATAGCAGCCTCATATGGAGCTATAGCTGCTGCCCATAATAGGTCTTTTAACTTCTTACCTTTAAAATATTATCTAAAGTTAGTGTACATGTGCCGTACACATAACCTATGCTCTGATTCTAGAAATAGCAGTTAGACCCTATACAGCAGCAAATGCACAAATAAGTAATGTAAAAAAAACAAAATTAGAAAAATACAATCACAGCAAATAAATATAAAATTCCATGGAGTTTCCCCTTCAAAGATATATCATGATCGTAAGTATAAAACACAAAGCAGTTTATTCTCAAGTTGCATAACTCTAAATTTTCCTCAGTCACAAATAATCCTATAAGAGGTGTATTGCAACAGTTGGATTGAGCATTTGATTCATGATTATCTGTTCTAAAAATGTAAATAGCTCAAAAAGCAATAGCACTATTAGTAAAGAAATTTAGGCCACATCTTTAAACACTTAATCTAAAATCCACACAACCAACATTTAGATCAAGATATAGCAAGCCAAATAGGCATTAAGAATAAATGAGAAAAAAGAAGGCACCTAAATGGAAATAATAATACAATAATTAATAGAGGAAGATGCAAATTAAGTGAAGTCATAATGTCTTATAATAAAAAAAGGGAAGGTGAAAAATACAAACTAATACTCCACTAAGAAATGATATACATGAGCTATACAAACTATACAATTTCAACAATTACCAAAGGATAATATTGCATCATATCACCCAAAATACATGGAAGAAAAGAGAAACCCTATTTTTAATCAAAAAACCACAAAAATCTAAGATAAATCAAAGAACATTTTAGAACAACAACATTGTCAATATCATATTCATTTGTAAACATAAGAAAATAGATTTATTATTTATGAACCAGAGCCATAATAATGATGATGATGATGATGATGATGATGATGATGATGATGATAATAATAATAATAATAATAATAATAATAATAATAATAATAATAATAATAAAGAGTTAGAAGTAGCTAAAAAGCAAAGAGTATATTGAAAGGTGTTTTCATAGTTATGTCTACAAAATTATCAGAGAGAAGAAAAGGCCACAATGAAGAAACATACATAAAAAACCAAAGAAGAAAAAACATTACCTTTTGCCTATCAAACATAAAGGTCCATTCACTTGAATTTGTAATGTCCAAATCTTCAGGCAACAGTTCTAAGAACCAAACCCATGTTTCTTTACTCTCTGTTTCCACCATTCCAGTAACAATCAGGAACATATAATCATTTGGATCAATACCTATTGCTGAGAAGAGTTAACCCCCATATGTACCCTTTAACGAGCATCCATCAATGCATATTAATTTCCTGTATCTTGCCTTGAATGCATTCTTCAGTGCTGCCAAGCAAACATACAGTCTTATATGTTTATGTGTGCCCTAGTCCCTTTGACAATGTAATCGAATTTTGATAATTAATAAAAGGCATTAATCTATTTCATTAATTTCTTGTGTAATTAATAGTTATAGAGAATCCATTAGTTTAGTCATACTCTTGTTTGTTAGGAGCATGTCCTGACAAGTAGGACTAAGAATAGAGTTAACACTTAACTATAAACATCCCTAGCCTGTTATATCATGGGAATGATACTAACTAAAGACTAGCATGGTCTTTGATTGTATGATGGTGTCCTACTGACCATTGGACATGGATTGTCAATTAAAGAGATGGGTACTTGTTAGGTTACATGATACTGGATCGTTCCACTCAGAGTATTTCACCTGACCCTAAAAAGACAAGTGAATCTATGGAAGCACTTATATTGGATCCTTAGACCTGATGTTGCAATAGACTAAGGGACGATCTCACATACTTCGACATATGCCTAAAGGGCTTGTAACAGGGTGCCAAGTGTTGGTGTGCCCTAGTTCTTAGGGTATTAGATTCTTGTATTTTGTATTATACATTCAGAGTCTTTGTATAAATACATCATTTGTGTCACATTAATAAAGACATTTAATCTATTCCATTTTATATCTTGTGCTATAACATGAATAGAGTATCCATTGATTGATAATCATAAAACATATCCCAGATCTATTCTAATCATGGGAGCAAATAAAATCACAGACTTGTATATTCTATGACTGTATGGTAATTCTTAACTAGCCATAGTACTTGTATAGTCAGTCATGAATATAGGTACATGTCATTGACATGGGACTAGATCATCCGCACAAGAAATCCATATGGTTGTCACGTCATAGGCCTTTCTTGAGTAGGTCTCTTTTGTCCTTAGACCAGATTTTATTACAGTATCAATATGGAATCCGGTTCACTTTGACATACGCCTAACAGGTCTGTAAAAGGATGCTAAATACGGGTATGATGTTGGGATTCGTCATTGGAAAAATAACGTGGCACAACGGAAATTGCACCGTTAAAATTTTCCTAGAATCCATCTATCGTGTCCGATTACCATTGATTGGAATAAAATCAATTTGAATCAAGAGAGATTCACTCACCAAATCCGTCTCTTTTAGAGACTGCTGCAGAATCGAATCTTTAAACGGAAACGATCTCCACAATCAGGTGCACGACCAACTATCGAGCGGGAACCGGTGTTAGCCGAAGATGGGAAAGGAATGGAGACTTAATTGCTGTAAATTGTGGCTATTTTGGGGCTGAAATTTCCAGAAAATAATTTTGGGTTAGGGTTAGGTTTTCTTCCATAAGTGTGCCATTATCTAGACACCTTGTCTAATTGAGTTTTAATTAGGTTAATTAAACCTAAGCCCACTAGGATTATATACTATGTAATTTAATTCTATTTGGCTAAATTTAATTACCCCTAAATAAAATTAAATCACACTTAAGTAAATACAATACATGTATTTAATTTTCCTACTTAGGAAAATAATTTAATTAATTGTTTACTTTATGTAATTCAATTAATTGATAAATTAATTAATTAATTACATTATATAAACTTATTAATTAAATTAAATCAACCTAATGTTAATTAATTACCTTGACACCAAATGTCAACTAATTAATTAACGCATTCCTTCCAATGTACATTACATGTACAATTTCTATAAGCTCCGACTCAGTTGATCTATGTGCACGATCCTATGGGTCTGTCTTCATGTTGGCAGTGGGCTCAAGGCCCACAAACTGTAAGTGGGTTCTAGCAAACCATTACAGCCCCCAATTAAGATAGAGATACAGCAGTCTGTAGAAGACACTCACCCGGTAGTAATCTCATAATGTCCTTTGCCAAACGATATCGATATGAATAAACAAGAGGCATGGTGTCCGTCACCCTCTTCTACTGTTTATTATATCTCTTGATCTTTAGTTAACTGATTAATCAAATAAGCAACCGACTTACTTGGGTATGGCTATACACTTATCAGTCCCACTCATCAAGTGGCCAATGATATCATCTTAGTGTTACCCGAGTGGAAATTCCATCACTTTATCATCAATATCAATATGTTCACCTGTCCACCCAATCATACCCGTATTTAGCATCCTTTTACAGACCTGTTAGGCGTATATCAAAGTGAACCGGATTCCATATTGATACTATAATGAAATCTAGTCTGAGGACAAAAGAGACCTACGCAAGAAAGACCTATGACACGACAACCATGTGGCTTTCTTATACGGATCGATCCAGTCCTATGTCAACGACATGTACCTATATTAATGACTGACTATACAAGTACTATGGCTAGTTCAGAACTGCCATACAGTCATCGAATATACAAGTCTATCAGAGCCTAGGTTTTGTCCATTAGATTGATAAGAATTGGCTCTTGAAAACGTTCTTTAAGAAAGAATGGATTTCAAGAATGTGATTTTAGGGTTGTTACTCAATTGTTTTTGTTTTTGTTGAACCCTAGAATTTTTGGATTGGGGTTTTTGATTTTTTTTCCCAAATTGGTTTCAATCTAGAATTATTTTTCTTTATTGATTATATATATTATTGGCTGGTTTTTTTTATGGTTTTATAAAAAAAAAAGTTGGCCAAAATTGGAATCTCATTTGCGATTCCAATTGTGGCCAACGCTACTGCTTGTCACAGCAGGCAAATTGCCTGCTGCTGGTAGCTGGCAGCTGGCTGCTGCGCAGCAGCGCCGCCAGTGGGGTTTAAGTCCGGTTTTGGATTTTACGAGTATTTTTTTATCCCGGGCCCTAATGCAAATTAAATTAATTTTTTTTAATTAATTTATATTTAAATTGTTTATTATGTTGGCATGCATATTTAATTTAATTATTTTGCATATTAAATTGAATATGGACTTTGTGAAATTGGCCCAATAAACCGTCGCATCGGTTAAAATTGGGAGGGCTAAATTTTAAATTTGTGACAACCCAAATTCTAGTGGGAGCAAAATTGTTAATTTTGTATTAATGGATGTTATCCATTGGGCCTTTACGGGGCCTTAGTCACATTTGTTAAAATTGGAGATTTCACCCTAAGTAACTCAGCTTAACATTTATATTTATAATTTGGAATGCCATGATCATGCATCATATTGGTATGTATGTGCACGATAGGTACTTTGTTTGAAATGTGATGTTGGGTTCTATGGACCCTAAATTATTATCGGTTGTAATTTGATTTTGAGAAATATGGCCTGCGTGTCATTTCATTTATTTTGATGTAATTTTAGAATAGATTTTATTTAAAATAAAATTGTTTTAATTGCATCAAATATTGAGGAAGGCCCAGATGGAGCAAGCCCATGGTGGGAGCCCAAGAAGGATTGTAGTCCAGCCCATGAAGAATTAGATAAGATATCTAGTTTTTCATTGGGTTGTAATTAAAGGCCCATAGGATCTCATTTATTTTAAATTAAGTATGCTATTGCATTTGTCATATAATATGGACATATGGATCACCAAATTATTACCCGCGTTTATGCATGCTAAGTCATATCACTTAATTTTAATCTGGAAATTAAAATATTGAGTCGTTTATAAGTGCTTCCCACATTCACTCCTCTTTCTCCCATTGCTGCTGCAATGTGCGCCATGCCCTAGCTGGGTATATTGTAGTATTCGGTGGGTCGTCGAGAGTTAAGATACTTGGTATGGTTAACATGTGAATGGTGGTTTAACTCAACATGGGTAGCATTAGCTCAGAGCGGGCCCTAAGCACAGATGGGTCAAGTGTCAATAAGCCCTTCAAACCAAGAGTCCTTCGTGGAAGGATTAGATAGGTTGTCCTACCAAACGAATCAATGGTTGGTTAGCGAGCCCTAGTTCAGCTAGTCATTGATAAGTTGTGGATCTTGGTCAAGTCAGCCAATTAACATCACCAATGAACAAATTAAAATCGGATTATTAATTTGAATTGGCATAAAGTCCTTTATTTCTAACTCAAGCAATTATTTCTTCCATGTAGATTATTCCCATTTTCACATAAGCAATTTAAAATGGCTGTAACAAACAACAACTCACTTTCACTTAAGTCACTCCTGGAGAAGGAGAAGCTTTCGGGACTAACTTCCTGGATTGGGCTAGGAACTTACAAATAGTTCTTAGACAAGAATCCAAGGAGTATGTACTAAATGCTCCTTGACCAGCTGGCCCTTCCGCAGGTCGAGGCATCACCACGGCGATGGTGGAGCAGTACGATATGCATATGAGGGATGACCAAGATGTCTCGTGCCTCATGCTGGGGACCATGGCTTCTGATCTTCAGAAGCAGTTCATGGACAAGCATACTTATGAGATGATGGATCAACTTAAAAAGATGTTCCAAGATCAGGCTCGTTAGGAACGTTACCTGACAACTAAGGCACTTTGCACATCTGCAATGGCAGCCGGGACTTCTATTAGCACTCATGTGCTAAAGTTGAATGGGTATATTGATACACTTGCCCACATCAGCTTACTAGTTCTGCAGGACTTAGCAGCAGACACTATTCTTGGGTCACTTCCTGAGTCTTACAACCAGTTTATCATGAACTACCATATGCAAGGGTTGGATAAATCAGTTGTTGAGCTACATGGCATGCTTAAACTTGTTGAACAGTCTCTTAAGAAGACTCCTGAAGTTTTGCTGGTGAATAAGGGCAATTCGCCCATTGCTAAGTGGTGGGTCCTAGGCGAAGTAATGAAACTAAACCTAGAGTCACACAACTAAGGCAGTGTACCTATCGTTGACAAGTAATAATGCTGGTTGGTCCAGGTATCGATCCCACAGAGAAAATATTCTGCAAACACTAAACTACTCGGGTTCCTTACGTGTCCTAGGCGGAACTTAATTTTGGGTTGTGATTATACTAACAACTAAATTATCCTACTCCTAGTTGATCTATCCCAGCTTACTTTGCACTTGAATTCGGGTAATCAATTGGCGGTTTAACCAACCTATGAATGCTAATGGTGATGGCTTTATCAATTAATTAAAACAGATTAATTTAATTAAAACAGATGAATTTAACTCAACAGTTAAACCTTAATTATGCTCTTTCAATGATTCAACCTAGCGTGTCTAGATCTTTTAGGTCCTTAGCCGGTTTCCCTTGTTTAGAGGCGGTCTAATTCTAAACCTCAGAAAATAGGGGCACGTAAATTCCACAGTGTTGTCAATACTAATGGTTTCCTAGGCGCCAATCTAGGTAATGCCACAAATATGAACTTAATAAGTTAAGATCTTATGAGACTAGATTATCATTAAAGGAATTGCATAAAAAAAGGTGTAAATATTGAAATTAAATTGCAGTCAATTGTATTAATCAAGAAAGATGATAAGAATTCAATGTTTACAACCAAACATAATCAATTGAGGAATCAAAAACTAACTAATCGAATTACAAAAGAGAAGAAGAGGAACTTATGCCCTTTTGGTCCGATTAACCAGATTCCAGCGGTGTGAAGATGCTTAGGGTGTACCTCTATCAACGAACTCAATCTGGAACCAAGAACATCGCAAAAGGGGAAGATTCAATGCAAAACTTCTACCAATTAAGGGTTCAAACACAAAGTAACAAAGAGTTCAAGTAATAAACCTAGCTACAAGTTTGTGCTTTCTACTTCAAAAGTCTGGAAAAAGATCCATACAACTTAGAAAATATCCTATTTATAGGGCTAGGCTAAAACCACTAAACAGGAAGGAGGAAAGTAGGGCAACAGCAAAATTCCGGAGCTCGGCACGCCGTGCTTGGTAGATTTGGGGGTTGGCACGTCGTGCTGGGGTTGACACGCATTCGTGCCGGCCTACTGAACTCCATCTTTTGGCACGCTGGAATGGCACGCCGTGCCCTCATTGCAGCATGCCATGCCACCTTGCTTTTCAGCACTTCAATCGCTTCTTCGCAGCCATCGCTCCAAATTTCGGTCTGGGTCATAATGCCTGTCCAAAACAAACATAAAGAAACATAACCGCACCACAGCAACGGACCACAATCAAGACGTATTTTCCAAAATTACAAAAACACCCCTAAAAACACGAAAAAAACACTAAAAGTTATGAAAATCTAACCAAAACATAAAAACCACAAAATACACAAGACCAAGCAAGCATTCACACAAAGGACTCTAAAATATTGTCGTTTAAACCACGAAATTTCCTAAAAGATAAGGTTAAAAACTGACTTTATCAACCACCCCACACTTAAAATCTTGCTTGTCCTCAAGCAAATAAACTAAAGACAAAGGAGTAAAATTGCTCGCTTTTACTTGCAAATCCAACTAAGGGTTTAACCGTACGAAATTCATAAACTCAAGGAGGTAAAACATCGCTTTCGAAATGACACTAGGCGTGCTAGGTTCAAAACCACTCAATACCCGAACCCAACAAGATTTAGCTAGTCAAAGGGCGAGGAACAAGCAAAGTTTATACGACCACAAAGCACCTCACAAGATGTCACTCTAACGCTCAAGTTCAAGGTGAGGCGGACGAGCATAAAAACAAACAATGGCACACATCACATAGCGAACTAATGGCAATCCCGGTGAAGTCATTAGTCAAGGAGCAAAATCAGAGAACCTGGGGCTTGTAATGTTACGGCTTAGGGTAGGTTTGATAAAAAGAAAGTTTTTAGGTGTACAACTCCTACAAATCAAGTGATATATGCAAATTGACTAAGTACTAAAGACGGGTCATGCAATTTCAACTCAAAACTAGTCCTAAGAGTGCTTGCTTTGCTATATTTTTTTCCTTTTTTTTTCTTTTTTTTTTATATAACAAGAAATTCTACTAACAATGAGAAGGCCTTATACACAACCAACGGCCAAAGCACAACCCAACGGGGAAAAGATGACAAGACATGGGTCAAGGCAATTAGATGATCGCCCTAATCCCTTATTCAAACAAATGAACTGAAAATGGAACACACACCAGCTTAAAGACGAGAGCCGAACAAACAAGACATGCCTCTACAAACTCCGATTTTTAAGGAGAGAAGCCGGACACACACATTGACTCTATTTGGAAATTTTTTTTTTTTTGAAAATATATATATATTGCACAATTTTTCCATAGGACTAGATGTGAAAGAGTTGAAATGCAAATGGTGATTGACCCCAAAATGAATGAACAACTTAGCCAATTACTTGATTTAGGAGAGGAGGGTAAGAAAGGAAAATCAAAGTGAATGGTAAAAGTTAGGATGATAGATTTGGCTTGGTGAAGGTTTTTTAAGTCAAAAAGGTTAATTTAGTGGCTTTGGGTGATCTAAGGGATAAATTAGTAGTTAGGGCTAGGCTCATTTAAGTCGAGGGGTTAATCCTAAGGGTGTCCACATACTAAGCTCTCGATGCCAAGTACAAAACGACGCCGAGTTCTACGATCTAGTGTGCCACGATTGTTTTTACCCTCACAAAGAAATAGAACTGATATGAAATGGTTCCAAGAGCTCAAATCCTCACAAGTGTACTAGGGGTTGTATTCTAGGTCGTGTGACTCAACCAATGTTCCAAGGCGTAATCCTAGCTCGATCATGCAAGTAGAGGTAGAGGGTTAATTCCCTAATGCAACCTGAATGACAAATCTAACCAATGATTACCATCAAGAATCACAAATCATGCACAAACAAGCTAATAACTCGCAATCGACTCCTAATGTCTCTAGCCAATTGCTACCAATCTATGCATAGAGACTTAGTTTTGAGGGTAGATTAGGCAATGTTACTCAAACGGCAATTGACACTTAAACAACCTAAAACACTAACATACCAAAAATAAACCAAACCAACACCACATGCATCAAAAGCTAAAGCCTAAACCTAACCAAAGCACACCTGGAACCAACCATGCATGTGAACACTAAAACCATCACAAAACATCCAAACATGCAAAAACACACACAAATATACGAAAGAAAACAATCAAAATTTGCAATGTAGAAAGAAACAAAAGAAAGGGAGAGATCCCTTTACCCACCCCACACTTAGATTGCACTTACTTCCAAAAGTGCAATGGAAGAAGGAACAAAATAAAGCGGGAAAGGAAAAGGGTTACCTCATATGTCGGGGGCTGGTGGTGGAGGAGGCGGGTATGGCCACCCTTGGGCTGCACAAAAACGAGAGGCGAACGCCTTGACATTGGTGAGCTGAGCCACCTGTCGGTCAAGGCGCACGTTCATCCGCTCCTCGAGCACAAACTGATGGACTGTCAAACCTTCCAGCTGCTCAATTATACCATCCAGCCGCCCTTCAATCCGCTCCATAAAATCCAGGCCCACCGAAACATGCTCCTCATCCTCCTCATTATCCTCGGCTCCCTCACCCTCGTCCTCAGCATCCACGTCCATAGGGGCCTTACCCGTGCCCGAACCTCCCGCACTTGATGTACCTGCAGCTGCCATAACATGGGAATAAGATAAAATTTCCCTCGAAAGGTTCTTGGGAAGGATGCCATCGAGGTTCTTATAACAAGTATTACCACGAAAGAAACATGCAATACAAGTTATAATATGCCCTAACCCGAGTTCTGACTTAGGTCGGTTATGGTGGGTGTATAGGGCTTCCATGACGAAGAAGCCCATGTGCACCTTAACATCATTTTGCACATGCCACAATATTAAAAGCTCAAATGCATTGACCCGGTTACTTTCAGTTTTTCCTGAGAAATTAAAACACACAAATTTGTGGATTAATTGCAGGATCGGGTCATGTAATTAGGAGGTTTGGGCGAACCTAGGTTGGTATACCCTTTGACCCACAATACGCTAAAATTTCTTGGCATCCATATCCTCTGGCCACTTATAACTATCCCCCTCAATTCCTATGCAAGCTTTAAGGCCCTCAACGTCTAAAGAATGCTCATCACCAAATAGGCGGAAGGTCATGGTCCTAAGGCCAGTGTCGGGGTTCATTTTGAAGCTTAAAGTTGAGTAGAATTCTAAATTCAACTCTCTAAAGACAGGTAGAGTAGACCTCACAAAATCATACCACCTAGACTGTTTAATTTAGCATGCATAGCTTCGGACCTATCTTGCACGAACAAAAATTCCTAATGAAAGGTTCGAAAATGGGTACTCTCTAAAGGAAAAAGAGTTTTATAGCATTTACCTTCATCATCAGAGAGAAGAGGGAAAGGGCATCTATACTTCCTGGAGAGGCTAGTTAAGGGACCCATCTGCTGCTCAGGAGGCAATTCTTCGTTTGGCATCGGTTCCGGTAATGGGTCTATTGGCCGTCGCGAAGAACTGTACTTCCGATCAGCTACCGTCTTCTTTTTCATCTTACTACTGCACAACCATCAAAATACAACTAAGACCAAAAACAAAAGAAGACAAATCCAATTAAACCCTACTCACATAAACACAAACCCACTAAATATGAACATATAAAGAAAAATACCGAAATACAATCACCTTATTAAGCAAGTAAATCAATCAAAATCAAAGTGAGAGAAGAAAGCAATAAAAAGAAGAAAGGAAAATCAAAGCATGAGTTCATACCTGAGTTCCAAGGAGAGTTATGCAAAAACAAAATCCTAGATAAAAAAAACGGTTGAAGAGGAGTTGAAAGGAAGAAAGTGAAGGAACAATAAGGGTAGAGAGTGAGAAGGTGAGGAAGATGGTGAAGGAGGGGGTTGGTTCAAGAGAGAGAAAGGGGTAGAGAGTGAGAAGGTGAGGAAGAAGAAGGAGAAGGGGGGACTGATACAAAGGAAAAACATAAGAAGGGTTTATATAGGGCGGCAATTTTTGACCTAAAATTTCGAATTTTAAACACTCGGCACGCCATGCCAAACAAACCACACGGCATGCTGAGCAGAGCATAGAAGCTTACCTGGAAACAGCACGATGGTACGATGGCGTGCTAGCTTGGCACGTCGTGCTGTGCTAGCTTGGCACGTCGTGCTATCTTGAAAATCCTTTAATTGGCACGGCGTGCTGCTTGCTCTTGCACCAATTCACTTTCGAAATAGCACGACGGCATGATGGCTTGTTGGCTTGGCTCGTCGTGCTGTCTTGAAAATCCTTTCTTTGGCATGACGTGCCAATGGTGGCGCACGGCGTGCCAAATTGCTCAAATGCACGCGTTTGGTTCCAGCAGACTAGCACGATTACGTACCAGGCCAGCACGTCACGTGCTAACCCCACGCTCATCCTAGCACGACGTGCCCATGATGGCACGGCATGCCACCCCGGAATTCTGCCAACCTTTGTATTTTCACACTTTTAATCAAGACTATGATTGACTTGCTTAGTGACCTATTCCTACACACATAAACACACAAAAACATATTAACACAAAAATTAATGTACAAGGGAAGTACACGTACCTCATTGCTATGTTTATAGTTTGAATAGCTCGACTTCCATGTCCATGAGTATGTATTACACATCACGAAGGAGTAAGACTTGCTTCTCTTCCTTCACCCCTCCGCTGATGTAGGGCTTCAACCGATGCCCGTTTACTTGTTGAATTCCCTCGGGGGTTTCAATTTCCACCATCCCGGAGGGATAGACCTTATGCACGGTAAATGATCCAGTCCACCGACTTCTCAATTTGCTCGGAAATAGTTTCAACCAGAAGTTATACAAGAGCACCAACTCCCCTTGATTGAAACCTTTCTCTATCACATACCGGTCGTGCCACTTCTTGGTCCTCTCCTTGTAGATTTTGGCATTCTTATACGAACTCAATCGAAGCTCATCTAACTCCATGAGTTGCCTTAATCAAAGCTCACCTACAGCTTGCATATCAAAGTTAAGAAATTTTAAAGCCCAATATGCCTTGTGCTCTAGTTCCACAGGTAGATGACAGGATTTACCGAAGACTAAGCGGTAGGGGGACATTCCTATAGGCATCTTAAAGGCAGTCCTATATGCCCATAGTGCATCGTATAACTTTAAACTCCAATCTTTCCTAGATGCACCCACCGTCTTTTCTAAGATTCGTTTCAGTTCCCTATTCGATACCTCAACCTGCCCACTCGTCTGAGGATGGTAAGGAGTTGCCACCTTATGCTTAACTCCATACTTGTGCAAAAGATTATCAAATTGTCTATTACAAAAATGGGATCCCCCATCACTTATGATAGCCCTTAGGGTTCCAAACCTAGTAAGAATGTTTTTCTTTAGAAACTTGACAACGACCCTTGTATCATTGGTTGGTAAGGCGACAGTTCTACCCACTTAGACACATATTCAACTGCCATAAGAATGTATTGGTTGTTGTGAGATATTGGGAAGGGTCTTATGAAATCTATGCCCCAGACATCAAAAAGTTCACACACCAAGATACCTTGTTAAAGCATTTCATTCTTTTGGGAGATATTTCCCGTCCTTTGACATGCATCACAGGCCCCGAATATAGCTAATGACATCCTATTTCATGGTCGGCCAATAAAACCCACTAGATAAAATCTTTCCTATGGTTCTATCGGGTCCAAAATGGCCACCTGCTTCCTTATCATGACACATCCTAATAATGGAGGGACCTCCTCATAAGCAACACACCGCCTAATCACATTGTCCGCACATAATCTAAAAAGGTAAGGATCATCCCAAAAATAATCCTTAGCATCATGAAAGAATTTACGTCTCTGTGCATGTGAGAGATTAGGTGGAAGGATGTTACCGACTTTGAAGTTTGCGATGTCCGCAAACCATGGCATAGAGGTTACCCCACATAACTGTTCATCCTAGAATGTGTCACGAATGTCCGCTTCTGGAGAGGATACGGATCCTTCACTTGGCAGTCTCGATAAATGGTCGGCCACTACGTTCTATACTCCCTTCTTGTCCTTAATCTCTACGTCAAACTCCTGGAGGAGTAGAATCCATCGAATCAACCTGGGCTTTGCACCCTGTTTAGCCAACAAATACTTAAGAGCAGCATGGTCAGTATACACAATTACTTTTGATAAGACCAAGTAAGACCTAAACTTATCGAAAGCAAAAACAACAGCTAGTAATTCTTTCTCAATCACAGTGTAATTCATTTGAGCACCGTTCAATGTCTTACTAGCATAGTAAATTGGGCAGAAAATTTTGTCCACCCTCTGACCTAAACATACCCCAACAGCTATGTCACTCACATCGCACATAAGTTCAAAGGGGATTTCCTAATTCGGGCTCACCATTACCGGTGCCTCAATCAATTTCCACTCAAGCAAATTAAAAGCATGCATACACTCATCATTAAAATTAAATGGGGCATCCTTTAGGAGTAGCTCAGTCAACGGCTTAGCAATCTTAGAAAAGTCTTTCACAAAACGCCTATAAAAGCCCGCATGTCCTAAGAAGCTCCTAACTAACTTAACTAAACTTGGGGAAGGCAGTTTCTCAATCACCTCAATCTTGGCCTGATCGACCTTAATCCCCTTCTCCGATACCTTGTGCCCTAAGACAATGCAATCCTGGACCATGAATTGATACTTCTCCCAACTAAGTGCCAAATTGGTGTCTTCACATCTCCGAAGCACCTAGTCCAAATTCCCAAGACATGACTCAAAAGTATGACCAACAACGGAAAAATCATCCATAAAGACTTCCATGAAATCCTCAATCATATCAGCAAAAATGGCCAGCATGCACCTTTGAAAGGTGGTCGGGGCATTACACAAACCAAAAGGCATCTGCCTATATGCAAATGTCCCGTATGGACACGTAAACGTGGTTTTCTCTTGATCGAGAGGGTCCACTGGAATTTGCATATACCCGGATAGCCCATCTAACATATAAAAATTTTCGTGCCTGGCCATCCTCTCTAACATTTGATCAATAAACGGTAATGGAAAATGATCTTTCCAGGTGGCGTCATTCAACTTCCTATAATCAATACACATGCGCCAACCCGTGACAGCTCTAGTAGGGATTAGTTCCCCTTTATCATTTTCCACTACCGTTGTGCCTCCCTTTTAGGCACACACTGAACCGAACTTACCCACTAACTATCAGAAATAGGAAAGATGATACCTGCGTCGAGGAGTTTTATCACCTCGGTTCTTACCACCTCCTTCATATTTGGGTTCAACCGACGCTGAGGCTGTGCACATGGTTTTACCTCGTCTTCCAGAAAGATTCTATGTGTGTAAAGTGTCGGACTTGTTCCCTTGATGTCGTGGATTTTCCACCCGAACGCTCCCTTGTGCTTCCTGAGCACCTCTAGCAGCTTGTCCTCCTCCTCTCCTGTCAACAAAGCAGAAATTACAACTGGTAAGTCTCTTAGAGGATGCAGAAAAACATACTTAAGGTTAGGGGGAAGGGTTTTGAGCTCCAATGATGGAGGTTCCTCCAGTGAGGATTTAGGTGCAAGCTTGACTTCACGATCCAGCTTGTCAAACCGTCCCTTCACCCATGAGCATTCTTCAACTAACACTTCATTCGCCTCACTTTTAATTAGGCCTTCTCCTATGATGCACTCTAGTTCACTGCACACCTTCTCAACCACATAAGCATCAATAGGACAAAAAGAGTCTACAAAATTACAGTTTTCAACATCTAATGGATATTTTATTGAATTATAGACATTGAAACTTACCTCCTCGTTGTGCAACCTAAGAATATATTGGAAATGCCCTAGTCCCGAGGCATTGGTCCTTGCATTTGTATCATACATTAATTGGATTTATGTATTATACTTATTTGTGTTATTAATAAAGGCATCAATTCATTTATTATATTTATCTTGTGCAATATATTAAATGAAGTATCCAATGGATATATCTATATCCATGATGACAAGTGTCATGCACTTAGCAGTAAGACCATGGATAGGGTAAACAATATGACCATGAATAGATCCGTAGTCTGTTCCAGTCATGGGAATGAATGGAACAAGAGACTATCATTAACCGGGTTGTATGGTGGTGTCTTACCGGTCATTGGACATGGAATGTCAACCAAGTTAATGGGTACATGCATAAGGGGCATGGTACTGGATAGATCCACTAAACGAGAAATCCACATGGTATAGTATCACAAGTGATTCTCGTGTAGTACTTGTATGGATCCTTTGACCTGATCATATGATGGTGTTACATGGAGGTCGCATACTTAGGGATACGCCTAAAGGGCCTGTAATAGGGTGCCAAGTATGGGTACTTTTTGGTATGTCACTTTGCATGGTAATACTATGGATATGCAGAAGGGATTTGTCACTCAGTAGTCCACTAGGAAGATATCACCGGCCTCTTAATGAATGCAACTGATAAGAGTGTGGCCACACCCAAACAAGTGGGAACTTGTTTGTGAGCTTTGTTGGAAATGCCTTAGTCCCGAGGCATTGGTCCTTGCATTTGTATCATACATTGATTGGATTCATGTATTATACTTATTTGTGTTATTAATAAAGGCATCAATTCATTTATTATATTTATCTTGTGCAATATATTAAATGAAGTATCCAATGGACATATCTATATCCATGATGACAAGTGTCATGCACTTGGCAGTAAGACCATGGATAGGGTAAACGATATGGCCATAAATAGATCCATAGTCTGTTCCAGTCATGGGAATGAATGGAACAAGAGACTATAATTAACCTGGTTGTATGGCGGTGTCTTACCGGTCATTGGACATGGAATGTCAACCAAGTTAATGGGTACATGCATGGGGGCATGGTACTGGATAGATCCACTAAACGAGTAATCCACATGGTATAGTATCACAAGTGATTCTCGTGTAGTACTTGTATGGATCCTTTGACCTGACCATATGATGGTGTTACATGTGAGGTCGCATGCTTAGGGGTACGCCTAAAGGGCCTGTAATAGGGTGCCAAGTATGGATACTTTCGGGTATGTCACTTAGCATGGTAATACTATGGATATGCAGAAGGGATTTGTCACTTAGTAGTCCACTGGGAAGATATCACCGGCCTCTTGATGAATGTAACTGATAAGAGTGTGGCCACACCCAAACAGGTGGGAACTTGTTTGTGAGCTTCAGTGCATTCGGGTTCAAGTTAATGTCCGGACACAAAAGAGGGTGATCAATCTATGCCTCTGTGTTGGACACCGATATCGATGACATGGGATATACAAGTTTAAACTACAGGGTTACGATTACAGTCGGACTGCTATCTCTGTCTTAATTGGGGGCTGCAGTGGCTTGCTAGAGCCCGCCTGCAGTCTGTGGGCCATAGGCCCACTGCCAACATAAAGACGGGCCCACAGGATCGTACACATAGAATGTCTGAGTTCGAACTAGTCGGATCACCTGTATACTTGGAGTATACTAATTGAAGAGATAAATATTAATCAATTAAATTAAAGATCAATTGGATTGGTCAATATAATTTAATTGACATATATTTATATTTAATGGGTTGGACAAAGTTGATTTGAATAAATTAACTCGTGAATGAATTTCCTGGTGGAAATTTAATACATATATAGGTTTATATGTATTTGTTTCTAGTTAAATCATAAATTAATTTACTGGGTTAATTCCAAATGGCAAATCTATTTAATTTA
The DNA here is from genome assembly GCA_039660915.1 of Euphorbia tirucalli. Taxonomy (NCBI): domain Eukaryota; kingdom Viridiplantae; phylum Streptophyta; class Magnoliopsida; order Malpighiales; family Euphorbiaceae; genus Euphorbia; species Euphorbia tirucalli. The sequence continues at coordinate 39,469,725 of CM077637.1, read as the reverse complement.
AATGACATGTATCTTATATAATATGGTATTATATAAATACATGCATAGAAATTAAATTAGAATTGATTAGGAATTAAACCATATTAATTAATTAGGATTTATGGAATTATGGCATTAATTCCATTTATAGAAGCAAAGTAAATCACCCAATAAATATAGGACATAATTTAAAAGCTAAATGGGGAATTTTCTTAATTGGAAAATTCGGCCATTATGGTTTTATGGGGCTGAAATTTTTGGCCAAGGGTAATGGATTCTTGTCTCTTCTTTTTGATCCGTCGCTAGCACGGGTTGGACTCGATAGGCGTTCGTGTACGTGAGAGTGGAGGGAATCTCCTTTGATTCCTGCAGTCTTCATCCATCTCTAGAAAGAGATATTCCGGGTAAGAATGTGAACTCTTTCTATCTAATTTAAAGTTTTTCAATTTCCATTTCAATTGCTCCTGGGACTGGATTTGAGGAAATCACCGCGTTCTTCCGCTTTTATCGGGTGATTTCCGGTGAAAAATCCCAACAGTGGTATCAGAGCGGGCTTTTGATCCGTGGAAATTGATTAATTTGGTTGAATCCTATTTTTGAAATTGGATGTTTTTTATTGGGATTCATGGTATGGGTTTTATGATTTTTCCCATATGTTTTATACAATGAAAATTAATTTTGCATATTGGCTTATGTTATTTTAATTTTGTTGTATGTTATTGGAATTCTTGGAGAATTGCCTTGTGTTGATGGATGTTTTTTTTTTTATTTAATTCTGATTATTTAAAAAAAAAAATCTGCCTTCCGGGGTGCGGGGCTGCCTGCGGCGGAATCGCCACCGGCGGCCGCCGCACGTGGCAGGAGGCGTGGCGGCAGCTGCTGCTGCTGAGCAGTGGCTGCCGCACCGCAGCAGCGGGCAGCCGCTAGGCGGCTGCAGCGGGCTGGGCCCAGTATTTTGGATTTTGCGGGTTTTGGGCCCGAGGCCCAGTTTTGAAATTTTAATTGGTTTTAAAATTCGTGTGTTTAAATTTATGTAATTTAAATGCGTATGGTTTCTTGGATGAATTTTAATTTCGTTCATGTGATATTAATTTTGGAAATTAATATGGTTAATGGAAATTGGTCCGGGTAATTTTGGCACAATTACTTAGACGGCTGAATTGGACCCATGGTTTCCCAATTCCAGTGGGAGCAGTTGGACTGCCTGGGCTGGAGGCCCAAAGCCCGTTAAGGGTTAGAACCATGGTGGGCCAAAATTGGTGATTTCCTAATAATGGCTTGGACATAATTGAAATGGGCTTAAATCATGCATTATAACATGCTCTTGAATTGTATGTATTGGATGCATATGTGTAATTAAATGTTTGTATGGTTGGATGCTATTGGGCCTTTTACAAGATGGGTTGTATTTTTCTTTTTGGGTAAATACGGCCTGCGTGTCGTTTTTTCTTTTTTTAATGTAATTTTATTTTATTCATATATTATAAAATTTGTAAAAGAAGAAGCCCATGGAGTGGTGAGCCCAAGTGGAGGTGCAAGCCAAGAAGGAAAAGATGGAGGCCCACCTGATATTCATTTCTAGTATAGGTTTACTAGAATAATATTAGGATGTAATATAGGCCCATAGCAGTCCATTTTCCTTTTATTTAATTATGTTTTATATTCATTTGCATGTATGAATGTATGTTCCAGTAGCCATTTCACCCGCCTTATGTATGTAAGCCGTTATAATTGAATCTAATAACCAAATGGAATTACTAAGTCGCTTAAAAGTGCTTCCTTCATTCAAAGCCGAATCGAGGTGGGAATAGGCCAGTTGTAGACCATGCCCTCGCAGGATGCACTGGAGTATTGTCACCTTGTATTGGGTTAGAGTATGGGATACTCTAACACTTGGATGGAGGTTTTGACTTAGTGTGGGTAGTAGGATTCTCCTGGCCCTAAGCACAGATGGGTAAGTGCCAACAAGCCCATCAAACCGAGAGTCCCTAGGTTGGGATTGGACGGCGTTCCTACCTAAATAATTAAGGTGTAGTTGTACCAAACCCTCGTTTGGCTATATCTTAATGAAATACGGATCTCGGCCCATGAGCCCAACAACTCGGTTTAAATTAATAACTTGATTCATTATTAATTTTATATGGGAACAACAAAGTAAAGCCCTTTATTAACACTCTAAATGTTTTTCTGTGTAGAAACACCCAAATGGCAAACACAAATACCTTATCACTGCGATCTATTCTTGAAAGGGACAAGCTTTCCGGTCCTAACTTTTTACACTGGTCTAGGAACTTGAGGATAGTTCTAAGACAAGAGTCAAAAGAGAATGTACTGGAAAGGCCTGTGCTGGCTGCGCCTCAAGGACGTAATCCACAGGCTGCCCAGCTGGAGGAATACAAGGCGCATGTCATGGACAACCGGGATGTGACAGGCCTTATGTTGGCCTGTATGGTCCTTGAACTGCAAAAACAGTTTATGGACCACCAAGCCTATGCTATGATAACAACTCTTAATGAGATGTTTCAAGAGCAAGCTCGTCAGGAAAGGTACCTGACCAATAAGGCATTCCACTTTTGTAAGATGGGGGCCGGGACATCTGTGAGTGCACACGTGCTCAAGATGAAGGGCTATCTGGATACTTTGGCCTGTCTTGGATCGCCTATCTCTCAAGAGTTGGCAGTGGACACAATCCTCGCGTCCTTGCCGGATTCTTATGATCAGTTCATCCTTAACTACAATATGTAAGGGATGAACCGTACTGTCAGTGAGCTGCATGGGATGCTTAAGCTTATTGAGCAGTCGATCAAGAAGACTCCGCCGGTGCTGCTGGTCAACAAGGGGAACCCTCCTCTTGCTAAGGGTAAGGCCAAGGAAAAGGCCAAGGCCAAGGCCAAAAAGGCCAAAGCCAAGAAGGCCAAGGCCCAACCCAAGGCCTAGCAGAGGGCAGGTCCTGAAGATGTCTGTTTCGGGTGTAGACAGACGGGCCATTGGAATAGATCGTGTCCCAGGCTGATGGGAGAGCAAAGAAGGGGCCAAGGTGCGTCCTCTTCAGGTATTTATGTTATAGACATTAACCTTACTGTTTCAACATCCTGGGTATTGGATACTAGATGTGGTTGCCACATTTGTTGCAATGTACGGGGACTTAAGAACAGAAGGTCATTGGGGTCGGGAGAGGTGGACTCGCGGGTCGGAAATGGAGCAAGGGTTGCTGCCATAGAGATCAGCGAATATCACCTTGTGATGCCCAGCGGATTGGTTTTAATTTTGGAACATTGTTATTTTGTACCTGCTATGTGCAGGAACATTATTTCTGTATCAATGTTGGATATTTCTGGATTTAATTTTACTATTTCTAATGGTAGAATTTCTTTATCTAGAGAGGGATTATTTTATGGAGAAGCTCTATTAAATAATGGCCTATATATCCTGGACTTAAATGAAACCAATCATGTCTATAACATAAACACTAAAAGGGTTAAGCCTAACGAACTTAATCCTGTCTACCTATGGCATTGTCGTCTTGGCCATATAAACGAGAAGCGCATTGCTAGACTTCACAAAGCTAGAGTCCTAGGGTCATTTGACTTGGAGTCAATTGATACATGCGAATCATGTTTACGAGGCAAGATGACAAAGGCACCTTTTAGCAAGAAGGCTGAAAGGGAAACTGGCTTGTTGGACCTAATACGTTCAGATGTATGTGGACCTATGAGCGCAGCGACCAGAGGTGGGCATCTGTACTTCGCCTGGTTCACGAATGATTTCAGCAGATATGGCTATGTCTATCTGATGAAACACTAATCCGAGACCCTTGATAGGTTTAAGGAATTTAGGAACGAGGTACAGAACCAGCTAGGCAGGAATATCAAAACCCTTCGGTCGGACCAAGGCGGTGAGTATATGAGCCTAGAGTTTGACTCATACTTGAGAGAGCATGGAATAGTTCCACAGCTCACTCCTCCCGGAACGCCATAATGGAATGGGGTGTCCGAACGGAGGAATAGGACCTTGTTGGACATGGTCCGCTCAATGATGAGTCAAGCAACTCTCCCAATTAGTTTCTGGGGACACGCCCTCAAGACAGCAGCTCTCATCTTAAACAATACTCCGACTAAGGCAGTGGAAAAGACCCCATATCAGATATGGACGGGCAAGGAGCCCAATGTGTCTTTTCTAAGGATTTGGGGATGCGAAGCACATGTCAAGAAATTGACTAGTGACAAGCTGGAGCCCAAAACCGATAAATGCCTGTTTGTGGGCTACCCTAGGGAAACCAAAGGGTATTACTTCTACAACCCCGCCAAGAACAAGGTGTTCATGGCAAGGAAGGGGGTTTTTCTAGAAAAGGAGTTCCTTTCCAAGAAAGATAGTGGGAGCAATGTTGAACTCAGGGAAGTTCAAGATCCACAAGCTCCTGAAGAGGATAACTCGGAGGCCCAGGTGGAGCTTCCACAAGTAGAAGCACCGACCCAGGCCACACAAGAACCGAGAAGGTCTGGTAGGGATCATCGAGAACAGGAGAGGTATAGTTTCCTCGTCACCGATGATCAAACTCTTCTCATCTGGGATGAGGAAGAACCCAAAACCTACCAGGAGGCTATGGCTAGCCCACAGTCTGTAAATTAACGTAAAGCCATGGAGGCAGAAATGCAATCTATGTACGATAACCAATTTTGGAACTTGGTTAATCCACCTCCGGGTGCTAAGGTAATAGGTTGCAAGTGGTGCTACAAGCTAAAAGCTGATAATACCTTTAAGGGGCGTCTGGTTGCGAAAGGTTTCAGACAAGTCCATGGAATAGACTATGATGAAACTTTTTCACCAGTAGCCATGCTCAAATCCATCAGGATACTACTGGCCGTAGCCGCATGGTATGACTATGAGGTATGGCAGATGGATGTCAAAACCGCTTTCCTTAATGGAAAGCTACTCGAGGATGTGTACATGACACAACTTGAGGGTTTTGTCGATCCTAAGTATCCGGGTAGGGAATGCAAACTTCAAAGGTCCATTTATGGACTGAAGCAAGCGTCCCGTAGTTGGAATCTAAGATTCAATGAGGCTATAAAGGAATATGGCTTCATACAGAATCTAGATGAGCCTTGTGTGTATAAGAGGACTAGTGGGAGCGTTGTCACATTCTTGGTACTTTATGTAGACAACATTCTGCTCATTGGAAGCGACATACCTACACTGCAAGGGGTAAAGCAGTGGCTGAGCAAGTGCTTCGCAATGAAGGACTTAGGCGAAGCTGAGATGATCCTAGGGATCAGGATCTACAGGGATAGATCAAATCGACTTCTGGGCCTAAGTCAGGCTTCGTACATTGACAAAGTTCTGAAAAGGTTCAGCATGGACCAGGCCAAGAAAGGTTTCTTGCCAATGGGCCATGGGTTGAAACTTAGTAAGAAGAACTGTCCTAAAATAAGGGAGGACAGGGAGAACATGAAATTGGTTCCATATGCTTCGGCTATAGGATCAATTATGTACTCCGTGTTATGTACGAGACCTGATGTCGCCTTTGCACTGAGTATGACAAGCTGATACCAGCAGGATCCTGGGGAGGATCACTGGAAAGCTGTCAAAGCAATCCTCAAGTACCTTAACCGGACTAAGGATAGCTTCTTAGTGTATGGTGGTCAGGAAGTGCTGTCAGTTACTGGGTATACTGATGTGAGCTTGTAGACCGACCAGGATGAGTACCAGTCACAGTCTGGGTATGTATTTTTGCTAAATGGTGGTGCTGTAAGCTGTAAGAGCTCAAAGCAGCCAACCATCACGGACTCTACAACAGAAGCTGAGTACATTGCAACGTGTGAAGCAGCTAGGGAAGCTGTATGGATAAAGAAGTTTATCATAGAACTGGGGATAGTATCTATTATCCGGGAACCAGTTGATATCTTCTGTGACAACGAGGGGCTGTTGCACAAGCTATGTGCCCCGATCACACATATACACGAAGCACGTACTTAGGGAGTTTCACCTATTGCGAAAAATCGCTGAGGGGGTGACATCTCATTATAAAGAGTGGACACCAAAGACAATGTCGCAGATCTTTTGACCAACATGCTTGGCTATGCCTATGCATAAAGGTTATACTAGATTTATAGGGATTAGACCCATGCCTAGTAGGTACTAGTGCAAGTGGGAGATTGTTGGAAATGCCCTAGTCCCGAGGCATTGGTCCTTGCATTTGTATCATACATTAATTGGATTCATGTATTATACTTATTTGTGTTATTAATAAAGGCATCAATTCATTTATTATATTTATCTTGTGCAATATATTAAATGAAGTATCCAATGGACATATCTATATCCATGATGACAAGTGTCATGCACTTGGCAGTAAGACCATGGATAGGGTAAACGATATGGCCATAAATAGATCCGTATTCTGTTCCACTCATGGGAATGAATGGAACAAGAGACTATCATTAACCTGGTTGTATGGCGGTGTCTTACCGGTCATTAGACATGGAATGTCAACCAAGTTAATAGGTACATGCATGGGGGCATGGTACTGGATAGATCCACTAAACGAGTAATCCACATGGTATAGTATCACAAGTGATTCTCGTGTAGTACTTATATGGATCCTTTGAACTGACCATATGATGGTGTTACATGTGAGGTCGTATGCTTAGGGGTACGCCTAAAGGGCCTGTAATAGGGTGCCAAGTATGGGTACTTTCGGGTATGTCACTTAGCATGGTAATACTATGGATATTCAGAAGGGATTTGTCACTTAGTAGTCCACTGGGAAGATATCACCGGCCGCTTGATGAATGTAACTGATAAGAGTGTAGCCACACCCAAACAGGTGGGAACTTGTTTGTGAACTTCAGTGCATTCGGGGATCAAGTTAATGTCTGGACACAAAAGAGGGTGATCAATCCATGCCTCTGTGTTGGACACCGATATCGATGACATGGGATATACAAGTTTAAACTACAGGGTTACGATTACAGTCGGACTGCTATCTCTGTCTTAATTGGGGGCTGCAGTGGCTTGCTAGAGCCCGCCTGCAGTCTGTGGGCCATAGGCCCACTGCCAACATAAAAACGGGCCCACAGGATCGTACACATAAAATGTCTGAGTTCGAACTAGTCGGATCACCTGTATACTTGGAGTATACTAATTGAAGAGATAAATATTAATCAATTAAATTAAAGATCAATTGGATTGGTCAATATAATTTAATTGACATATATTTATATTTATTGGGTTGGACAAAGTTGATTTGAATAAATTAACTCGTGAATAAATTTCCTGGTGGAAATTTAATACATATATAGGTTTATATGTATTTGTTTCTAGTCAAATCATAAATTAATTTATTGGGTTAATTCCAAATGGCAAATCTATTTAATTTAAATGACATGTATCTTATATAATATGGTATTATATAAATATATGCATAGAAATTAAATTAGAATTGATTAGGAATTAAACCATATTAATTAATTAGGATTTATGGAATTATGGCATTAATTCCATTTATAGAAGCAAAGTAAATCACCCAATAAATATAGGACATAATTTAAAAGCTAAATGGGGAATTTCCTTAATTGGAAAATTCGGCCATTATGGTTTTATGGGGCTGAAATTTTCGGCCAAGGGTAATGGATTCGTGTCTCTTCTTTTTGATCCGCCGCTAGCACGGGTTGGACTCGATAAGCATTCGTGTACGTGAGAGTGGAGGGAATCTCCTTTGATTCCTGCAGTCTTCATCCGTCTCTAGAAAGAGATATTCCGGGTAAGAATGTGAACTCTTTCTATCTAATTTAAAGTTTTTCAATTTCCATTTCAATTGCTCCTGGGACTGGATTTGAGGAAATCACCGCGTTCTTCTGCTTTTATCGGGTGATTTCCAGTGAAAAATCCCAACAAGCTTCAATGCATTCGGGATCAAGTTAATGTCCGGACACAAAAGAGGTTGATCAATCCATGCCTCTGTGTTGGATACTGATATCGATGACATGGGATATACAAGTTTAAACTACAGGGTTATGATAACAGTTAGACTGCCATCTCCATCTTAATTGGGGCCTGCAGTGGCTTGCTAGAGCCCAACTGCAGTCTGTGGGCCATAGGCTCACTGCCAACATAAAGATGGGCCCACGGGATCGTACACACTGAGCGACTGAACACATACTTAAGGAATCACATGTATACTTGGAGTATACACTATGGAGAGAGAGGTATATATATATATTAATCATATTATAAAGATCAATTGGATTGATCCTAATAATAAAATTAATATATTCAATTGGCTCTTCATAATTAATTGGATTAATTATGAGATTATTTCCTAGGTGGAAATATTCATATGTATAGGTTTACTTATGATTTTGTTTTGTGAAGATTTAATTTTAATTTGATGGATTAAATTAATTGGTCAAACTAATTTTAATTTAAATGTAAATAATATATTACTTGGTGTAATATATTAAATACATGGGTATATTAAAATTGGACTTGAAATTGATTTAAACCAGAATAATTGAAATTAGATTGGGCCTAAATTAAAAGATGGAAGCCCGCACAGAATGAAAGGAGCTAAGCTGGGCCTGAATTCCCCTGAAGGAATTCGGCCAACCTAGGTTTTTAACCTAGGTTTCCACTTCAATTGCTCCTGGGACTGGATTTGAGGAAATCATCACGTTCTTCCGCTTTTATCGGGTGATTTCTGGTGAAAAATCCAAACAGAATAATCTTACCTTCCTGGACATCTATCAAAGTCCTAACGGTTGCAAGAAATGGCCTTCCGAGCAAAAGGGGCACCAAGCTATCTTCCTCCATATCTATTACCACGAAGTCCGCGGGGAAGATAAACTTGTCCACCTTTACTAACACGTGCTTGACCACCCCTTTTGGCCTCGTGAGAGATCTATCCGCCAATTGGAGGGTTATATTGGTCGGCTTTCGGTTTCCCAGTCCGAGTCTCCTAAAAAACGACAGATGCATCAAATTGATACTTGTACCCAAGTCACATAGGGCATTGGCAATCTCCAAGTTTCCTATCCGGCATGGGATAGTAAAACTGCCCCTATCTTTGAGCTTGGGTAGAAGTTTGTTAGTGATAATTGCCGAACATTCCTCTGTTAAAGCCACCACTTCGTCCTCGCCTAGCTTTCTTTTCCCTGCAAGAAGTTATTTAAAGAATTTAGCATAAGAAGGCATCTCTTGGAGAGCCTCAATCAATGGCATATTGAATTCCAACTTCTTGAAAATTTCCAGAAACTTGGAATATTTCTGCTCCAGTTTATCTTTCTTCTCCCTTTGAGGATAAGGGAGTTTAGGCATATAGGCTCTCACTGGGTCAGGAATTTTCCCCTTTTCATTTGAGCTAGGTTCGGGTTCAAAAATCGAGTCGGGGTTGCTTACCTCTCCCAACTCTTCACTTACCTTAGTAGGTCGGGATGGAATTTCAGCGTTTTGCACTCGGTTCTCCACTTGCCTACCACTTCGCAAGGTTATAGCTTGAGCTGTCTCCCGTTGATGTCCCTTAGGGTTTTGCTCAGTTTTACTCAGGAGTGATCCTTCAGGTCTTTCCTACCTCTCCCTACTCATTTGAGCCACCTGCTTGCCCAAATCCCTACAGTATGCCTCATTATCGGCAAGCCGAGACGAGATGTCTTTTAACAAAGACAAAACCATCTCATCTTGCTTGGATTGTTTAGGTTGCTGTGGGGATTGGTCATTAGGAACAAAGGGGGCCTTACCTAACCCCTGCTCATGGTGCTCATAATGGAACCCGGAAGGGGGTCTTAACACATTTTGGTTATTACCATAAGACATGTTCGGGTGTTGATACCTTCTTCCGTAATTGTTATTATAATTGAAATTTTATGGGTAAGAGTTAGAGTTATTGTACCTTTGGTTTCCCCCCACAAAACTTACATTCTCGGACGGTTGGGCGAATGGATCGCCCAATGCACATTCTTGACTGGGATGCTCCGCTCCACATGATACACACAACACCGGCTGGTATTGTGGCGCATTTAAATTCAAGCTGGACATCAACAGGTCTAGCTTCTTGTTCACATGGTCCATGGCTGCATCTTGGCATCCCGAGTCTGCAGCCCGAACCTCACTTCTTATTGGCATGTCCGAGTGCCATAAAGTACTCTTCCTAGCCAGCTCCACGATCAACTCCTCGGCTTGCCTAGTAGTCTTCTTAAAAATGTCTCCACCTGCAGAAGAATCAAGAATGGCATGGTTAGCTGGTGTCAAACCATGATAAAACGTGCTTACTTGAGTGAATCGCGGCATGTCATGGTGGGGACAGTTCCGCAACAACATTTGAAACCTTTGCCACGCTTCGTTGAGAGTCTCGGTCCCAAATTGCCGGAATCCCATAATCTCGTTCCTTAACTGAACCGTCTTTGATGGTGGAAAGTAATACGCCAAGAATTGTTCTTCCAATTGGTCCCATGTAGTCATTGACTTGGGCCTCAAGGACTTGTACCATTCCATTGCTCCCCCGCATAATGAGAAGGGAAACAACTTCAACCACACCGCATCTTGGGGCACCCCCCACCAATTCAGACTGTATCGGCTACCATGAGAAACCGGTCTAAGTGATCATTGGGGTTATCACTTATTCCGCCACTGAACAGCCCGTTCCCTTGGATCAAATTGATCATACTGGACTTCAATTCAAAGTGATTAGCGGTGATGGCTGGGAGAACCACTCCGGATCTGTTCCGGGGTCGATGTGTAGCCATTAGGTTAGCTATGACCATGTTGTCTCTATCACCACCCCTTCTTCTTTCAAACTCCTCCCGCTCTCGCTGAAGTCACTCTTGCTCAGCTCTTTTCGCGTAGCTGTCTTGCCTCTTCCTCACGTTGCTGAAGATCCATTCGGGTAATTCGCTCTTGTTTGTGCTCTACGGTTCCTGCTACAAAAATGCTCAATTTCAGGGTTATAGGGTAAAAGCTCAGGGTGCTGAGAACGAGTTCGCATAAGCTAGAAAGCACACACACACAGAAAAAAAAACAGAAAAAAAAAATTCACAACTAATATCCACAAAAAGGAAAATTACATAACTATATGCACATAAACAGTACCTAGATCAGTAGATAGACCTTTGGTTCAATGATGCAGGAAAATAAATCCCCGGCAACGGCGCCAAAAACTTGGTGGGTCCTACGCGAAGTAATGAAACTAAACCTAAAGTCACACAACTAAGGCAGTGTACCTATCATTGACAAGTAATAATTCTGGTTGGTTCAGGTATCGATCCGACAGAGAAAATATTCTGCAAACACTAAACTACTCGGGTTCCTTGCGTGTCCTAGGCGGAACTTAATTTTGGGTTGTGATTATACTAACAACTAAATTATCCTACTCCTAGTTGATCTATCCCAGCTTACTTTGCACTTGAATTTGGGTTATCAATTTGCGGTTTAACCGACCTATGAATGCTAATGGTGATGGCTTTATCAATTAATTAAAATAGATGAATTTAACTCAACAGTTAAACCTTAATTATGCTCTTTCAATGATTCAACCTAGCGTGTCTAGATCTTTTAGGTCCTTAGCCGGTTTCCCTTGTTTAGAGGCGGTCTAATTCTAAAGCTCAGAAAATAGGGGCACGTAAATTCCACAATGTTGTCAATACTAATGGTTTCCTAGGCTTCAATCTAGGTAATGCCACAAATATGAACTTAATAAGTTAAGATCTTATGAGACTAGATTATCATTAAAGGAATTGCATAAAGAAAATGTGCAAATATTGAAATTAAATTGCAGTCAATTGTATTAATCAAGAAAGATGATAAGAATTCAATGTTTACAACCAAACATAATCAATTGAGGAATCAAAAACTAACTAATCAAATTACAAAAGAGAAGAAGAGGAGCTTATGCCCTTTTGGTCCGATTAACCGGATTCCAACGGTGTGAAGATGCTTGGGGTGTACCTCTATAAACGAACTCAATCCGGAACCAAGAATGTCGCAAAAGGGGAAGATTCAATGCAAAACTTCTACCAATTAAGGGTTCAAACACAAAGTAACAAAGAGTTCAAGCAATAAACCTATCTACAAGTTTGTGCTTTCTACTTCAAAAGTCTGGAAAAAGATCCATACAACTTAGAAAATATCCTATTTATAGGGCTAGACTAAAACCACTAAACAAGAAGGAGGAAAGTAGGGCAACAGCAAAATTCCGGAGCTCAGCACGTCGTGCTGGTGTTGGCACGCATTCGTGCAGGCCTACTGGACTCCATCTTTTGGTACGCTGGAATGGCACGCCATGCCACCTTGCTTTTCAGTACTTCAATCTCTTCTTCGCTGCCATCGCTCCAACTTTCGGTCCGGGTCATAATGCCTGTCCAAAACAAACATAAAGAAACATAACCGCGCCACAGCAACGGACCACAATCAAGACACATTGTCCAAAATTACAAAAACACCCCTAAAAACAAGAAAAAAACACTAAAAGTTATGAAAATCTAACCAAAACATAAAACCACAAAATACACAAGACCATGCAAGCATTCACACAAAGGACTCTAAAATATTACCGTTTAAACCACGAAATTGCCTAAAAAATAAGGTCAAAAACCGACCTTATCACTAAGGGAAAGGCCAAGGCTAAGGGTAAAAATGTGGTGGCCCAACCTAAAGCGAGGGTTGCTTCTCCTGATGATGTCTGCCACGAGTGTCATGAGAAGGGGCACTGGAAGAGGTCATGTCCAAAGTTAAGGGAGCAACTGAAGGGCAAAACTACAGCTTCAGGTATTTATGTTGTTGAGTTTAATCTGGCTATTTCTACATCTTGGGTCTTGGACATTGGATGTGGATCTCACATTTGTTCAAATGTGAAGGATCTAAGAAATAGGAGATTACTAAGATCTGGAGAAGTAGATCTTTGAGTTGGAAATGGTACTCGGGTTCAGGCCATGGAGATCGCAAATTATTTCTTAGAGATGCCTAGTGGACTTGTTTTGGAACTAAGAAACTATTATTTTGTACCTATGATGCACAGGAATATTATTTCTATTTCTTTATTGGATATTTCTAGTTTTGTATTTAATATTGGACATGGTAGAATTTCTATGCAATGCGGCAATATTATGTACGGAACAACATTTCTTGAAAATGGCTTATATATCCTTGATCTAAAACGTGAAAGTTCAATCTACAACATAAATACTAAAAGGATTAAACAAAATGAAATTAATCCTACTTACATCTGGCACTATCGACTTGGCCACATAAATAAGAAGTGCATAGCTAGGCTTCACTCTAGTGGAGTGCTAGGGTCATTTAACATCTAGTCTTATGACATATGCGAATCTTGTTTGAGAGGCAAGATGACAAAGGTGCCTTTTAGCAAGATTGCTGAAAGGGCCTTAGAGCTATTGGAGCTGATACATTCCGATGTATGCGGCCCAATGAGCACTAGTGCTAGATCTAGTTTTCTGTACTTTGTCACCTTCACGGATGACTTCAGCAGATATGGTTACATGTATCTGATGAAGCATAAGTTTGAGACTCTTCAAAGGTTCAAGGACTTTAAGAATGAAGTAAAAAACCAACTTGGTAAGAAAATAAAAGCACTTCGGTCTAACCGAGGGGGTGAATATTTGAGCCAAGAGTTTGACTCGTTTTTGAGAGCGTGTGGGATTGTATCCCAACTCACTCCTCTTGGAACAACCCAGTGGAATGGAGTGTCAGAAAGAAGGAATAGGACCTTGCTAGACATGGTATGCTCGATGATGAGTCATGCTACACTCCCTGTATCCTTTTGGGGATATGCTTTAGAGATAACTGCTTATATTCTTAATAATACACCAAGTAAGGCAGTTGAGGGAACACCATATGAACTATGGAAGGGCCGAAAGCCCAATGTTTCCTTCTTAAAGATTTGGGGTTGTGATACACATATTAAGAAATTGACAAGTGGAAAACTCGAGTCCAAATCTGTCAAGTGCCAGTTTGTGGGTTACCCTAAGGAAACTAAGGGTTATTACTTCTACGATCCGGCGGAGAACAAAGTTTTCATAGCCAGAAATGCAGTCTTCTTGGAGAAGTAATTCCTTTCCAAGAGAGACAGTGGGAGTAAAGTTGAACTTTCAGAAGTTCAAGACTCACAAACTCCTGCAGCTACTGTTGAGGATGCTTTGCGAACCGATTTGACTACTCAAGAAATTGAGGAAACAGAACCGGTTACACAGGACCTTAGAAGGTCTGGTAGCACACGTCATTAGCCAGAAAGGTACGACTTTCTCGTGACTGAGGATGGGGACCTTGTGGTCGTTGACCAAGAGGAGCCTAAGACCTATCAGGAGGCTATTGAAAGCCCACACTCAGATCAATGGCGTAAAGCCATGGAGGCTGAGATGCAATCTATGCACGATAACCAAGTATGGAACTTGGTGGATCCACCTCTGGGTGCTAAGGTGATAGGTTGCAAGTGGTGTTTCAAGTTAAAGGCCGACAACACCTTCAAGGGGTGACTGGTGGCAAGTTCAAGGAATTGACTATGATAAAACCTTTTCACCAGTTGCTATGCTCAAATCCATTAGGATACTACTAGCCAATAGCTACATGGTACGATTATGAGATATGACAGATGGATTTTAAGATCGCTTTCCTTAATGGAAAGCTACTCGAGGATGTGTACATGGCACAACCTGAGGGTTTTATCAATCCAAAGTATCCAAACCAGGTATGCAAGCTTCAAAGATCCATTTATGGATTGAAGCAAGCATCAAGGTCATGGAATCAAAGATTCAATGAGGCCATTATGGAATATGGTTTCACATAGAATTCTGATGAGCGTTGTGTGTATAAGATGGTTAGTGGGAGCGTTTGCACCTTCCTAGTGCTATATGTTGATGACGTCCTTATCATTGGAGGTGACATATAAACAATGTAAGGGGTTAGGCAGTGGTTGAGTAAGTGCTTCGCAATGAAGGACTTAGGCGAAGCTGAGACGATCTTAGGAATCAGGATCTACATAGATAGATCCAATCGGCTTCTAGGCCTAAGTCAGGCCACGTACATTGATAAGGTTCTAAAAAGATTCAGCATGGACAAGGCAAAGAAAGGATTCTTGCCTATGCACCATGGGTTGAAGCTAAGTTAGAAAGATGGTCTTAAAACAAAAAAGGTCCGGCAGAACATGGAAAAGATCCCTTATGCATCTGCTATTGGATCTATCATATACTCCATGTTATGTACAAGGCCTGATGTCCCGTTTGCACTAAGTATGACTAGTCAGTACCAGTCAAACCCTGGGGAGGAACACTGGAAGGCTGTTAAGGCAATTCTAAACTACCTTAACCGGACTAAGGATGCTTTCTTAGTGTATGGAGGTCAAGATGAGCCGGTAATGTTAGGTTACACTGATGCAAGCTTTGAGATCGATGAGGATGAGAACCAGTCACAGTCCAGTTATATTTTTCTCCTGAATGGCGGTGACATTAGTTAGAGGTCCTCAAAGCATGCCACCATTGCTGACTCTATCACGGAAGCTGAGTACATAGCTGCATGCGAAGTTGGCAAAGGAAGTCGTTTGGATCAAGAAGTTCATAACTGAGTTGGGAGTCATACCCACTATCCTAGACCCAGTTGATGTTTTCTGTGACAACAACGAGGCCATCGCATAAGCTAAAGAGCCCCAGTCACATAAGAGATCCAAACACGTGCTTAGAAAGTTTCACCTCATTCTGGAGATCGTGAACAGAGGTGACATATCATTGCAGAGGGTTGACACCAAGAATAATGTCACTGATCCATTGACCAAAGCGTTGCCGCAAACATAGCATGACGGTCATTCCAGATCAATAGGAATTAGAGCAATGCCCACTTGGAACTAGTGCAAGTGGGAGATTGTTGGTGTGCCATAGTTCTTAGGGCATTGGATTCTTGTATTTTGTATTATACTCTAAGACACATTGTATGAATACATCATTTGTGTCACATTAATAAAGGTAATTAATGTGACACCCAACTCCAAAATAATTTAACATTTATACTCCTTCTGACATCTCTCAAACCACCCAATATATTTTTACTTTCTAAATTCCTCCACATAATTTTTAATTCTTTTCGATTATATCCTTACTGTGCATATAATTTTTACCCCTAGAACTTTCTATTTTTTATATTTCCTCAATATTTCACCCCATATATATATTTCACCGCTGAACCTTGTTCTATAAAAATCTTCAAATTATAATATCACTTTTTAAATATTAATACTTATTAAATTTTCGGGATGTTACATTTCTCCCACAGAGACTCATCGGAAAATATTCCGGTCACCGGAAAAATACCCATAATTCGAACGGAGAATACCACTAGATTCACAGCACTGCTAGGAGTCCAAAAATACAAATTTTATTCACATATCACTTCATATTTAAAAGTAATTTACAAAAGTACTCTAAAATTTCATTTCCAAATACCATATCATATTGACCTCAAAATAAAATCTTACCCGTATATGTTGAAATTCACTTAGCTTTTTCTTTTTATATATTATTAAAAATATCTTTCTTTTAGAATTACTTTTTTACCTTTAATATAATATTTTTACTTTCTAAATTCCTCCACATAATTTTTAATTCTTTTCGATTATATCCTTACTGTGCATATAATTTTTACCCCTAGAACTTTCTATTTTTTATATTTTCTCAATATTTCACCCCATATATATATTTTACCGCTGAACCTTGTTCTATAAAAATCTTTAAATTATAATATCACTTTTTAAATATTAATACTTATTAAATTTTTGGGATATTACAATTAATCTATTTCATTTTTATCTTGTGCTATAATATAAGTAGAGTATCCATTGATTGATAATCATAAAACTAATCCCAGGTCTGTTCTAATCGTGGGAACGAATAGAACCATAGACTTATATATTCAATGACTGTATGGTAGTTCTGAACTAGCCATAGTACTAGTATAGTCAGTCATAATATAGGTACATGTCGTTGACATAGGACTGGATCGATCCGCACAAGAAAGCCACATGGTTGTCACGTCATAGGTCTTTCTTGAGTATGTCTCTTTTGTCCTCAGACCAGATTTTATTATAGTATCAATATGGAATCTGGTTCACTTTGACATACACCTAACAGGTCTGTAAAAGGATGCTAAATACGGGTATGATTGGGTGGATGGGTGAACATATTGATATTGTAATGAAATATGGTCTGAGGACAAAAGAGACCTACTCAAGAAAGACCAATGGCGTGACAACCATGTGGCTTTCTTGTGCGGATCAATCCAGTCCCATGTCAACGACATGTACCTATATTCATGACTAACTGTACAAGTACTATGGCTAGTTCAGAACTGCCGTACAGTCATCGAATATAAAAGTCTGTGGTTCTATTTGTTCCCACGATTAGAACAGACCTGGGATTGGTTTTATGATTATCAATCAATGGATACTTTACTCATATTATAGCATAAGATATAAATGAAATAGATTAATTACCTTTATTAATGTGACACAAATGATGTATTCATACAATGGGTCTTAAAGTATAATACAAAATACAAGAATCCAATGCCCTAAGAACTAGGGCACACCAACATATGATTGGGTGGACAGGTGAACATATTGATACTGATAATGAAGTGATCGAATTGCCACTCGGTTAACACCGAGATGATGTCACTGGCCATTTGATGAGTGGGACTGATAAGGGTATGGCCATACCCAAATAAGTCAGTTGCTTATTTGATTAATCAGTCAACTCAAAATCAATAAATATAATAAACAGCGGAAGAGGATGACGGACACCGTGCCTCTTATTTATTCATATCGATGTCATTTGGCAAAGGACACTATGAGATTACTACAAGATGAGTGTCTTTTAAAGAATGCGACATCTCTGTCTTAATTGGGGGCTGTAATGGTTTGCTAGAACCCACTTACAGTCTGTGGACCTTGAGCCCACTGTCAACATAAAGACAGACCCATAGGATCGTGCACATAGATCAACTGAGCCAGAACTTATAGAAATTATACATTTAATGTACATTGGAAGGAATGGGTTAATTAATAGTTGACATTCGGTGTCAAGGTAATTAATTAATATTGGGTTCTTTTAATTTAATTAATAAGTTTACATAATGTGATTAATTAATTAATTAATTAATTAAATTATATAAAGTAAATAATTAATTAAATAATTTTCCTAAATGAGAAATTAAAATACATATGCTGTATTTTCTTAAGTGTGATTTAATTTTAATTTAGGGGTAATTAAATTCAGCCCAATGGGATTAACTTATATAGTATAAACTTTTAATTAAAATTTATTTATATAATTATAATCCTAGTGGGATTGAGTTTAATTAACCTAATCAAAACCCAATTAGACAAGGAGTCTATAAAAGGCACACTTAAGAATAAAAATATCAGCCCTAACCCTAATTATTGAGCTGTAAATTTCAGCCCCCTTTGAGAATTTTACAGCTGCAATTTTTCATTGATCTCGAAATTAGAGACAAGAAGGGCTCTGAAAACTTGGTGGCTGACCACCTCAGTCGTTTAGTTCGAGAACCCGAAAGAGAAGCACTAAGAGAAGAGTTTCCAGATGAAAGGTTATTCCAAATTAATACCTTCATTCCATGGTACGCGGACTTGGTGAATTTTCTTGTTACAGGTGTTGTTCCCGATGACATGTCACGATCGGAAAAGGACAAACTTAGGAGGGATGCAAGGTACTACACTTGGGATGAACTGTACCTTTGGAGATATTGTTCAGATCAGATTATCAGACGATGTATCCCAGATGATGAGGTTCAATCCGTGTTGAGATTCTGCCACACCGAAGCTTGCGGGGGACACTTTGGTCACAAACGTACTTCAAGGAAAGTGTTAGAATGTGGGTTGTTTTGGCCAACTATATTCCGGGATGCCTACCTCTACTGTAAGTCTTGTGCCAATTGTCAAAAGTTTGGAAATTTGAGCCATAGGGATCAACTGCCCCTTACCTCAATCATATCATGTGAGATATTTGATATTTGGGGGATTGATTTCATGGGACCCTTTCCCAGCTCCTATGGCAATCTTTACATCATATTAGCGGTAGACTATGTTTCGAAGTGGGTAGAGGCGAAGGCAACGAAGAAAGATGACTCCCACACGGTGGATCAGTTTATAAAATCCAACATTTTTAACTGCTATGGAAGGCCAAAGGTCCTAATCAGTGATAAAGGTACTCATTTTTGTAACCGGGTCCTAGCAACATTATTAAAGAAGTATGGAGTGCATCATAAGGTCTCCACCGCTTATCACCCACAAACTAACGGGCAGGTTGAAGTTTCCAATCGGGAATTGAAGTCTATTTTGAGCAAGACGGTGAACTTGTCAAGGAAAGACTGGAGCGCTAAGTTAGAAGACGCACTGTGGGCCTATAGGACTGCTTACAAAACTCCAATCGGAATGTCTCCGTATCGGTTAGTCTTTGGAAAAGCATGCCACCTTCCGGTGGAGTTGGAACACAAAGCCTTTTGGGCTATTAAAAAGTGCAATGCGTCCTATGAAGCTGCTAGAGAAGAAAGGAAGTTGGAGCTAATGGAGTTGGAAGAGTTGAGGAATGAGGCCTATGAGAGCTCCAAGATATATAAGGATCAGACTAAGAAATTCCACGATAAGATGCTAAGCAGGAAGCAATTTGAGGTTGGGCAAAAGGTTCTACTCTTTCAATCTCGTTTGAGGTTGTTTCCAGGCAAATTACGTTCCAAGTGGATTGGTCCGTTTTTGGTTGTTCGGGTTCATGACCACGGAGCAGTTGAGATACAAAGCCTTACTACCAGAAAGTTGTTCAAAGTTAATGGCCACCGACTCAAACCGTTTTACGAGGGCGTTGAGCCAGCATATGATCATGAGGAACACTTAAAAGATCCCCCTATGGAGTCTTGATCCTAAGGGAATGGAAGTCTGGCCACAGACCGTAAATAGAGCCGCTTCCGAGAGGCAACCCAAGTTATTTTGAGGAATAAGGAAACCAAGCAACGAACCATAACTGAAATGAAGAGTGAAAGAATGAGGCAAGATCTCCAGTTCTTCACTGAATGGCACGCCTCTATTGCTGAGGTACGACACTACACTTGTACTTTCATTTCTATATCTTTTTGTATTGAGTAGCTTGAGGACAAGCTGATGGTGGGTGTGGGGATGCTTTTAAGGTTGCTTTGGTCTGGGTTTTGGATTTGTTTTAGATGTGTTGGTTTTGATTTGGTTTTGCAAATACAAATTATGTGAATTGTTATCCATGATGTATCCACACAATTTTTTTTTTATTTTGTCATCTGGATTGTGTTTGGATTATTTTCGAACCCTAGAGAATGAGTTTGTTTAGGGTTGTTCTCCGATCCAGAGGTTTAATGTTTCAAGAAATATTGATTTAAAGGGGTTTCTAAACTAGTTGTTACCTAGCTAAGTTGAATTTTAATGTGTACCATGCATAGAGTCTTCTAATTCTCTCTAGACTTTCTGTTATCCAGCCTTAATTCAATATCGAAACAATTAATTTGTTTGCATGAACTATAAAACTTGTCATCTTGCTTATTTTGGGGTTGAGTTTGGGTGCATCCTAGGTAGTCAAATCACAGGTGTTTCTTTGTTAAAAGGAGGAATAAATACTCAATTCCATCCATCACATAAAAAAAATCTGTGATAAATAAATGAATAAATAAATAAATAAATAATTAAATAAATAAATAATTAAATAAGTTTCTTATTCTGTTTTGTTAAATAACGGTTCCGCTGGCCAATGCGCCATGAGCCGAGCTAGTAGCAGCAAGGGTTCGTGTTGCTTGAGTAACCGGGTATATGCAGGTCAGAACCGGGTATCCTCGCGTAAAAAGGGCTCCTACAACCCAAAGTAAGCAAAGATAAAAAATAAATTAAAAGTTAGTTTTTATTGCAATTTATTTTTTTTATTTTTTTTATTTTTATTTTTTTTCCTTTTTCTGTTCTCCCCCTCTTTTAGCATAGAAATCATTTGTTTGATAAACTCTTAGGATTGTTTCCGGCTTGGTTCCACGTTTGCAAGATGTGATCTATTAAAGCGAAACCTAATTGATTGTGTGCTAAACTTTGTGGCTTGGTAATGGGAGTTAGGAGTCTTAAAGGCATCTTATGTATTGTTGTATTCTTGGAATGAAGCTTAGTGAGTTTGATGGCTTGGTGTGAGCCAATTTGGATCAATTATTTCTGTTCATTTTTCCTTGTGTTTCGGAGGTTAATCTTAGATGAATTGGTCATTAAAAAGGGTTTTGTCTTTATCCTTCCGGCCCATACTTGAGGACAAGTATGAAATGGGTGTAGGGATGTGATAGATAGCATAATTTGCATAATTTAGTTGAATTTTATGAATTTATTTCGTTATGTTTTGTGTGATTTTCGTTTGTTTGTGCTCTAATTAGTGTTTTGAATGTTTTTAGTGGTTTATGGCGGTTTTTAGTGATTTAAGGGTTTATTTTCATATTTTTCGGGTTATGCTTTATTGTGGACAAATACCGTGGTGCCGTTATGTGTTTCGTGTTTGTTTTGGATAGGTATTTGGACCCGAACCAAGAACCGGAGTGGAAAGGTGCTTGAAAAGCTTGAAGTGCTGGAAATTCAATGTGGCATGGCATGCCAAATTCGAAGCAAGAAGTTCCATTTCCAGAGACTCGGCACGTTTCCGTGCCAAGTTAGCACGCCGGCGTGCCGACATCCGATGCCAACAGCACCAGCTGCACTGTTTTGGCATTTGCCAGAGTTCTGACCGTTGGATCGCCTTGAAATTTGAATAGCTTCTTCCTTACATCCATGTCTCAAATCTGAACGGTGGAGATCGTTGTTGAAGATCCAGAAGGCATTTTTTATCTAAAGGCAGATTGGGTGTAATTGTTGCAGCAATTCAGCCATGCCAAGCCCACCAAATGGATGATTTCATGCGTTTATTAGCTGTAATTATTAGCTTTAAACAAAGGTGTTTCTCCTTGACAAACTTACATGGATATTAATTAGGAATTAAATAACAAATTTAAGTGGAGAATAAATAACAAACGTAAGTGGAATATGGGTGGTTACTACAAAGGTTGGCTTTTTGGCAGCTATAAAAAGAGCCATCAAGGGGAGAACAAAATATATATATCATAATAGAAGAAGCCTTTTGGCAGCTGAAAAATATTCCATTATAGCCATTGAGGGCTGCAACTTTCTTTCATCTATTTCTTTATAAGTTTTTCATGTCTTTTATGCTTTCAATTGGTGTTATGTCTAGCTAGTTTCTTATTCTCTACCTAAGGAATTCAAGGCTTGGAAGAACTTGATTGTGAGATTGTTCTTATACTTTAATGCTATTTAATTGTTTCATATTCTTGTTTTTGCTTCAAGGGAGGGACCCTCTCTTTTTATTATTCTGTGGGTTAATTTCTTGGCCAGCTATTTTACTTGCAATCTAATAAATTGTTTCAATGAATCGTATCCGTGATCGATTCATTGAGTTAGAACACTACAGGAAACAAGGGTTTAAACTTAAATTGATATCGCTAAGAATTGATTGGTTTAGATTAGGCTTCTCTAGTTTCTAATGCTTTCGGTAAATTAAATTCTGGCCGCTAAGGAAGGGTTGTTTATCGATTAGGTAGTTGTTTGAGCCATGCTAAGCAATCACATGTTAGGAGAAGTTGGTTCGTATGCGCGAAGCTACGAACTATAACTAATCTGGAATGATTAAATTTTATCCTTGTACAATCTATGATCAATCTCGAATTATTCTAAGTCGAAGAATTACCTTAGGTAGGGGTCTCACTTATTTGATTTTTATTCATTCTTTGATCTTAATTCAATTACTTTAAAATTTATAATTATTAGCACTTAATTCTTTATCATTCGAAAAATCATCAATTCCCCCCTTTAATTTTATTTATGTTTGTTCTTGCTGGATCATTAACGAATTAAATCAATTGATAGCTCTCTAGGGTTCGACCTCGATTTACCACTACGCTACTGTTATTGTTATAAGGTGAAACGAGTTTATAAATTGTATTTTTGGCGGAATCGACAACCGACCAATATTGGTTATATATTTAATTAAAGGAGCTATTGTCATATTTATATTAATTTAATTATTGCATAGTGTAATAAATAAATTAATTAAAATATGACTGGTCAAAATTGGATTTTGACATTTATGGGATTGAAACTATATTCATATTAGATTAATTATTGTATGGTATAATAAATAATTTAATTGGAATGTATTTTTTTTTGTCAATATTACATTTTGACATTATAGGGAATTATATTATATTTAGATTAATTTGTTTTATTGCATGGTGCAATAAATAAATTAAGGCTAAAATATAATTATGTTAAAATTGGATTTTGACATAAGGAATTATTTATATTTATGTCATAAGGTTGATGGGGATTTAATTGAAATAAAACTTTAACCTAAAATTTAATTAATTAAACCCAATTAACGATATAAATAGAATATTTTTCCTTAATTCCCTAAAAAAACACAGACTGCCTTCTCTCCCAAATTCACAGTGATAATTTCGGCCCCTCTAGCTCTCCCTAGGGTTCAGCCCTCTCTTGCTCCTAGTTTAGTGCTAGCACCCTCGTCCATTCGTTTGAGGCCTGCATGTGTGAATGTGGAGATTTCCTGTTTGGAAATTCATAGTACAAGTTTCAATTTATGATTGCTTTCTGGTTAAGTCATTTCTTCCTGATTTGAATGGTTTCTTGAGCTGGATTTGAGTGCAAAATCAATAGCTTCCGCTTTTAAAAATTTTGCTTTGCACGGTGAAAATCCCTATACTATAAACCTCTCATCCTTATATCCACCCTTAACAGTGCTGCCAGGGTTAAATCTCAAAATCTCAGCCCTATACCTGAATAATGATACACAAACAATTATAAATTGGAGTAAAAATATAAGACTACATGCTAACAATTATAAATACTATAATTTGCAAGCATATATGTGCTGTTTGGATTAAGAAAAATACCTAAAGACATTTTCATATTGAGATTTCTCATCTCCATTTATCAATTCTAGTGCTAGACACATAGCTCGATAAGCCTTCTGAAAACCAATAGTTAGACTTTTATCCCTTCCAATCTGATCAATGAGGGCTTGGACTTCCAGTCTTGATCCGATCAAAAATTTTCAACATATCGTTTTTTAGTCCATTTGTATGTACAATGGAAGTGTTTATGGACCTTGGTGTATGTATGTACAAAATGGCCACTCTTAATTTGCATGGTGGGATTTTTTTTCTCCTTCAAATCCTGCCTTGATGCATATAGCCTTCAACTGCATTTCTTCTCAACACATACTACTTAACAATAGATTTTGTATTTATCTTGAACTTGTTTTGGAATCTATTGTTGATTCCATGGTTTCTGCATACTTCTTTAAGTTGACTTGCACTGCTGAATAGCATACCAATCTCAAATGTAGGGTTTTCTGGATCCCTAACATTGAATTAAGGAATCTAATATGAGTTTCATCATCTAAATCAGGCTCAGTGTGCAACTGATCAGAATCTTCATATTCATACTCATTTTCTAGCACTTTGAAGTTCATCTATGATTCTAGGCCACTGCTTCTCACCCTTTCACCAGTTCCTCTTGGCCTACCCATTGGTGCTCCTGTTTGTGATTATAAACCATTGCTACTCATACTTTCTCCAGCTCCTTTTGGAAGGCCTTTCGATGCTCCTACCTCTGATTCCAAGCCACTACTTCTCACATTATCTCTATTTCCACCTGTTATGTCCATAGGTGCTCCTTTTTGTGCATTTTGCAATCCATTCACTACATCCTCATCTCCATCTTCAAGGATGTAATCTGGGTCAACAAAATCATCTTCATTCTCAAGTGTACTTGAAGTTCCAGCCTCACCACTTCCAATCTCTACATTTCCACTATCCATATTCACTGTTTCTGCATATCCCATGTCAATATCTCCATAATGCAAATCTCTAGCCTCCTCATCCTTAAGTCCTTGATTTCCATCAACATTATGTACTTCAGCTTGTTCATCATCAACATTTCTAATCTCTATGTGTACTTCCTCTTCTATTTCTTCAGCATTTACCTCATTTTCTACAACATGTTGAGTTCATTTAAAATAAAATCTAACTAAAAACATGTCGATCAATACTTTTCATTTAAAGATAACATAAACAAATGAACTTTAAGATATAATATATGATATTATTACCTTTACATGAGCCATTATATCCACCATCTATTTCAAATTCTACATTTGATTGTAATTCTTTATTTCCAACTTCAGTTAACATAAATACAGGAGAATCAATTTAGAAAATACTAAAACAAAACAAACTTTAACCATATTTACATTCATATGCAATAGCATTAATAAAAAAAACACTATATAAATAACATTACTTTGATAATTTGCATCATGAACTTCCTCTTCTGTAAAATCATAGTAACAATTAGCTTCCATTTCCATGCCTTCCATTCTAATATCTCCAATCTCAGTATATCTACCCGAATCAATATTCCCACTAATAGTAGTATCTTCTCTCAAATCCTTATCAGCATTGTACTCCAAGTACATCAATCTTGTAGAAGCTTCCTTATCCCTTTGCTTACCACTTTTAAGCCTTCTAGTATGTTCATCATCCTTGATGCGGTCATCACACCACAAGGATATGGAGGCGTGGGGCATGGAGGCAAGAGAGATCCTATGGAGCTGCCCATTAGTCCAATAACACGGAGTCGTGCAAAGAAGATGCAACAAGTGCTTAATGGCCTAGTTATGCACTTATTTAAACATATGGGGATTGGGGCTAATTACAACACACCAAATATTTCACATGGAGATAATTCAATCTTGTGTTGTATTTAAGTCCACAAAAGTGATTATGGATCTTATAGTAATGTTTAGTTAGATTGGGCCTAATTAGACTTCTTTGTGTAAGCTAAGGACAATTAAGTGTTAGCGCTTAAGACACCTTTAGGGAATATGTATGGATTTCGAATTGAGCTTAGGTATCTTTATTTAATTGTTATTTTTTCAATAAGTGAGCTGTTTTGGGCTTAAAAAATCAGCCCATAAACAACACTCAAAAAGGGATTTCATTTTTATTCATCCTTATTGCATAAGGATTGGTTTAAAGTTTTCCTTATTTATTTTGATTTAATCTTTACTAGTCAGATAAGGATTTGTTTTCATTTTTAGTTTAGGATTAGGTTTAATAAGAATATAACCTAAAATTTTTAGAATTTACTCTCTTTGTTGAGAATCTAGTCCGGGGCTGTTTTATGGTATTGTGAGTTTATGAGATCGAGTTCTACATTCTTATGATATTATCATGATCGTGAACAAGTATTTTGGTAAGACACTTGTGAGTCGCCCACAGTCAGGTTCTAAGAATGCTTAATTGAAGATGTCAGATTTGAATTCCTTTCATTGTCAATTAAACAACTTAGGATTGGTTTATTATCACCAATCTTTGTTCATGTTTGTGAAATTTCGAATTATATATTGTTGTTCTTAGTGATTATAGTTCATCCTTCTACGTTCTTTGTTACAATTACATGTTTATTTCCATTAAGTATTTAATTCTCTAAATACATGTTTACTGCAATTGAATTGTTTTAATTGAACAACACATATAAAATTCATATTCTGTTTAAGTGTTTAATTTGGTTAAAATCCTTCAAGATAGATAAAAAAAAACCGTAATGATCTCAATTTTTTAACTGGTATCACATCAATTGGTAGTAGAGCTTTGGCTTTTGAGGATTTTAATTTTTCCAACAAAATTTGAAGTAATCAACTTGGTTTCGGCGTGTCCGAAAACCCTAAAAATGGACTAGCCCTTTTACAGTCTAATTTACTGATTCAGTTGCTCGTACTTTTGCATCTAGATTACTAGGTTCATAGTTATGGTGTATTGATTAATTTTTGGCTGCCACCGTGATGATGGAGGAGAGGCGAGTAAGGCGGTTTGGAAGGGGACAAAATCACAGTGTACTACCCCTCCAAACTTCGCAACCTCCAAGTCGTTATCTATCAAACACCATTTCTTGCTGGTATTGCGATTACAAAATCTCAGCCTTTAATGGTCCCATTTTTCGTTTTGGAAGGAGGCATGCCGGATTTTTTAAAGTTTGGTTTTCGATTGGGGTCGGTTTTGCCCTAACCTCACTGTTAATTGTTATTCTGGTATTGGTCTTTCATCTTTCAACCGCTCTCAACCTCCCCTCTCATCTCCTCCGTCCTTTGTTGTTCATATTAATATGGTTTTTTTTTTCTCGCATACAGATTCTATTTTGGGAATTGGGCATTACTCTACATATTTTTGGTGAAAGCACGGAGCTCAAAGATGTTCTCAGTTCCTTCTTGTTTGGATTTTCTCCACGGGTTGAAATTTCGATACTCTGTTTAATATATAACGGTGATGCGAATGTGTTTCTGATCAGATTCTTACTGGTCATTTTGTTTTTGTTTTTGTTTTTTTTTTTTTTTTTTTTTTGGTGCAGGTTTATGCTTTGAGGCTATCACTTGTTGATGCTTCTTATTTATTACTTTCTACATTGATTTCTGTATCCGTGCATGAATTTGGACATGCCATTGCTGCCTCCAGGTCACATCCTTCTAGCCTTGTTGAATATGTGTTTCTCGTCATTAAATTACTTGTTGATATGGGAGATGCCTTCTTAAGGCGTCTTTAGATATAAACGAACTGCGTGCCCTTTCAATCTATGAGTGTTTTTGTTCATTCTGCACGTTCTAATTTGTAATTTAAGTCAACAATAAACCTAGTCCATTGTTGGAGGTGCGGAGAGCCGTAGCTTATTGATGCTAGCTACAGTTTGCACTTAATTCAAGAAAGCAGAGAAAATACTTTTACTTTATTAGCCAACTATATATATCTGTAGTGTAAGAATGTGATAAAAAGACCTTGCATTTATGGGGCAAAACACGAAGAAATATGAAGTATTTTCCAGATTTGCTGCTTGAGATGTCTTCGTTTTTTTTTTTTTTTTTTGTTGTCCATGTCAGATTAATTTGCTCATTTATGTTACTTCTTGAGAAAAGTTGTGGAAGTTGCTATTCAGAACGGAAAAGGAGTTAGCTCTGTTTAGAAGTCGGTTAGAATTTTCTTTTGACATGATTGTACTTCAATCCGAGAACATCTATTCAATTCTGGTCTTTAGAGTTCAATCTTTTATAATATTGTATGGAAAAAATTAACATGCACTTAATGTAGAAAAATTTTATGAACCTCAAACTTTAGACCTGAATTTGCAGAAGGCTAGATTCTCATGGTTGGTACTGTAGGCACCTTTCAAAAGCAGTGAGGGCATACAGACAGAATACATAGCCATATTTGTAGCAGTCCTTTTTCCTGGTGCTCTCGTAGCTTTCAATTATGAGTTGCTGCAGATTCTAGAACCGTTTTCTGCCCTTCGTGTATACTGTGCTGGCATATGGCACAATGCTGTGGTAAGGTTCTATATGTAGTACCTGTTGCTTTATGATGTTCTTGATCATGGATTCAAATAATGGTTGTGTACGAGGTTATGAAGGCCATAAAAAACGATTCACAGCTTATTGTCGCACACTTTTTTTTTTTAAATTGCAAAATATTTAAATGTGTTAGAAGTAAAATGATTTCACTAATACTATCAAAAACTGCAATATTATGAACATAAATGAAGTGTTATATAAACATATAAATTCCATCATTTATTCATCTGATTGGAAAACTCAACATTAACAGGCTAAATGGAATAGATAGAGAAAGCACAACACAAAATATGGTTAGTAAGCCGAGTATATTATTCATGATATCTATTAAATAACATAGCCCTAGGATCTATCCCCTTCGTTAAGGCACAACGAAGAGACCCTAAATGATTGGTTCTCCAAAACTACCCAGTATGACTACCATTACTGACTTAAAATAACTAAGAGCCCTTCAACCGATGTTCCCCGCTAGCTTCTAGAATAGACTTACTTTACATGTCTTAATTGATCTAGCAATACCCTAAATGACTGTGTCCACACAAGAATCATTTCTAACATTAATCCTAAATTAGTCTTGTTCTTGAGATTAATCGTAGGAAATCAGCACTTACTATAATGAACTCATCTTCACATGATGCTTCTCCAATAGGTTTTCCGTACCACTCTATCGACCGTTGAGAGACAGCCTCCCCATCTTTGTGGCCTATGTGTGTGGCTAAAATCTTGGCTGAACCATTTAGTTTGGTACCTCCATTCTGACAGGTAGTGAAGCTACCACAAGTTCAATGTTTATAGCCTGTAGCTGTGAATGTAAAAAACTCGATGTGCCCTAGGTTCTGTTGTCTCTAAGCAGATAAGCAATTGGTCCCTTCCTAGTTGGAAAGATCTATAACATTGAGCAACGGCGTTACTATGTTGAGCCACATAACTCACCCCAATAGACAACATTATAAGTCTTGGTCTCTAGTGACTATATATATGCAAAAGGCGCGGAGGCAATTGAACTATAGACTTTATTTTTTTAATCTTTTTGCTTGAATAAAATTGTCTTTACTGTTTTACAGAACTAATGGTTTAGCAAAGATATTTCAAAGCAAGTCTATAAACTATACCTTTCGGTCTTATTGTATAATTACTCCATTAAAAAAAAAAAAATACGCTTGGGCATATGTCTTTAATCATGCAATTGGGAAACACTTTGTCGTATGTCCTCTCCTTAAGATCCCCAAATGAGAGTTTTTTTTGTTATTCTTTTACGGCAAGAATCAAGTCTATAGTTTTACAATCTTAAAGCGTCCAAGTAAGTGAATCCTACTCTCACTTACTCAACCTCAAGTTTTCACAAGACAAATTGAGAAATTTTAATCCTCAATTTTCACAAGACATTGAGAAACTTTGAAAGAAATAAAATCAAGTTCAAGGATAGAGTAAGAGAAACATGCTTTTTCGGAGCAACCAAGCGTGGAAGCTTTGGGATTGAGTCTTTAACCCTTTCTTTAATTTATTAGTCAGCTAAATTATCATTCTCATTAGTGTTATTCAAAGCGTTGATGGCAATCGAGCAAGGCCATGCTTTGTCAGACCGCCTCGGCAGCCCCAGGGTGAGACGCTGCTTAAGCATGCGCCCCAGCCCATGTGCTAGGCAGTGCAAAGCAGGCCTTGCTTACCTTTTTTAAGGGAATTTACTTTATGAAATTTTTTAAAATTTATTTAGAATTTACTTTTCGAGAAGGAATAATCATGCTAAGACTATAAAAGCGAGAGTGAGAGATGGCCTTGAGAGGTAAGAGTCCATTCTTTTTCTTGAAATGCCGATGAAATCTTGAAACTGAATTGTTTCAACTTTGGTTGTTGAGGCATGTGAGTATGGGTTATTGGGATACGACTTTAGCTTTTATTTATTCTAGTAAAACTATAGCTCTTTGTATTGTATTTGTTGATGGCCAATGATTTATGATTGGGGAGTAACTTCAATTGAGAAGTAAGACACTTATAAAAACTGTTTTCGTGCCTTGAGGCCCTTGACACATGTTGGAATTGAGAATCATGCATGTGGTTAGTGGAGTGCTACATGTTAGAAGTGATGCTATATGTATATCCATATCTACACCATAATAGATTATTATTTACCATAGTTTGCTATTACGCCAATCAAATAATCCTAACTCATTTATAATTTCAAGACTTATTTTTAACTTTGAAATTTTAAATATTGAAATCTGTTATTTTTTAATTCTAAAATTGAAAATATTAAACTATTGCTTGTGATTCTAATTTTTTTTTTTTAATCTTTATTAGATTGTTTTTAGTATGAAAGCAGCTACCTCACTAGAATCACTAAACAAAAATAAGGAGATAAAGCTAAGTTAGTGAACTATGTATTTATAAACCTTTAATGCTATTTTCTACATATTTGTTTTTTTAACAGTTTTATGAAGTAGCGCCTCGTTTTGCTAAGGCAAGCTTGTAGGGTGTTGCGTAGCACCTTGGGCAATTTGAGGTCTCAATGCCTTAAAGGCGCTTAGCATTTTTAACATTGCTGATCCTCTTATAGTCCTTGGCTTGGCTGTTTGGTGAGGATCTACTTTAGTTAATTACACTGTCCGTCTCTGACAACCATTAAATAATCCTTTAACTTGGTCTTTATTTTAGATTACTTGATGCTTCTTGTAAGCTGATGGGTAAACATTCTTTCTCGTATGGATACCATAGACACATGCTTGTTATCATGTTATTTTGTAATTATTAAAATTAGATCCAACAAAAAGAAATATCTCTTCTATGAGAGTATGCTTTACTCTTCATTTCATACTAGGCTTGTTTTGGATTGTACTTCAATTCATTGTGATCTTGCAATTCCCTTGCGATTGCTTTTACACTTATTTCATCTGGAATATGTTGTATAAAAGAAGTCGATAAACAATTAAAAAGGTGAGATGCTCGTAGTGGCATGGAAGGAAGAATTATACCAAAATGTGCTCGTGGTAGCCAAATAGCCCAATTCTGTGGTTTTATATAGCAAAACAGTAGGGACATGTTTCCAAACACTAATTCACCACCTTGGTTTGACCATCAGACTCGGATAATAAGAACTTATGTTGACATTGGTTCCTTGACTCGGAAATCTCTTCCCAGTGATGACTCATGAATAAAGGAGACTAAGGATCAATTTTGCTAACCCATGAAGGTGTATGCTGAAGAGACTCTGTGGGTTTTGAGATTGTTGGGCTTGACTGGATGAGTGAGTACGTAAGTGGGGTTAAGCCTATATAACACAAAACCAATTGGCTTGTGTTAAGGTCCAATCTACACTACTTATATACTACTCTTTGATCTTATTTATTTTCAGTGTAGGATTCATTCATCAACATCTCCAACATATGCCTTCTTACAAACTTTGATGGATGAAGAATTAAGGACATTTAATGGCGCAAAATGGATATATTTTTTAGAGTGTTAACTGCTACCATTATAGATTCATATTCCTTAGACTTGGGTAATTCGGAAATAAAATCTAGTGATATGTTAGATAATACCCAAAATGCCCATTAGCACTCGAACAGTGAACTTCTTGCAGGACTTGGGAAATAAGTGATGAATCATGATTGGGCTGATGTTGCAAGTCTGCCCTTGTGATAAAGAGTACTTTTCTCCAAAGAAAATTCAGGCTTAGCACTTGGATTATCTTGCAAAATTTTGTCAATATATGGAGTTGTGAATCCCCATTGATTTTAGTCAATAGTTTCATGCCTTGGTTCCATATTGGCAAAGAAACCATAGTGACAAGAGCACCTTCTTCCTCCCTTGGGGATAAGGCATTAACAACTTTGTTGCCCTTTCCTGGTTTATAGAAGATATGAAAGTTGCTTCCCCCGTATCTTAGACACCCACTTTTGTTGGTTTGGGGTGGTGATTCTTTGCTGAAGTAGATATTTCAGGCTTTTTTAGCGATGTAAACTTTTAAATTGTTCCCCAATGGTGTGCCGAGTGCTAGAGACATGGTTTTGTTTCAATATGTGGACTTATTGCCCTGTTGTGAAAATCATTGGTCTGTCTAGAACTGCTCCATAACCCTTCTTGAAGCATCATATTCAACAACAAAGGCTCAAAAGGTTTTTGATAAGGTTAGGCTAGTGCTTTTGTCACAATTGTCTTGAGTTTCTTAAAAGTTGATTGTGCATGTTTCCCCATCATAAACCATTTTTCTTTGTGAGTTCTGTTAATGGCTTAGCAGTAGTTGCCATAATTCCTTATGAACTTTTGATAATTATGTGTCGATCCTAAGAAACTCTGCACTCCTTCTATGTTTTTGGGAACAAGATGGAAAACTGATAGTTGCAATCGTGCCCTTTTCCATTGACACATCCTTCAAATTAATTGTGTCGTAACTACCCTTGAAGTTTGCCCAAACATTTTTTCTTGTTAACAAAGAATTTATGAGTCACTAGGAGCTGTAAAACTGATGCCAAATGCTAGAGTTTGTTCATCACAACTTGGAACGTTTAGTCCAAATGACATCACTAGATGCTCATAGTGACTCTTAGGAGTTCTGAAAGTGATGGTCTCCTTTGCATCCCTACTCTTCATTCTTATATGATGATACCCTGACTTCAAATATATTTTTGAAAAGTATTGAGCCCCATCTAACTCGGTGATTGTTTTACAACAACAATAGGATGCTTTTCTAGTCCTGTTATCTTATTCAATGCACAATAGTTGATGCACATACACCATTAACCATCCTTCTTAATGGGCCAAATGATCGGATTATAAAAAGCACTCTTGTTAGGCCGAATAACCCATATTGACAATTATTCAATTATTTACTAGAAGTTGAATTTTGGCTTAGTGAGCATGTGGATACCGATAGGGCTGAACACACACTGGTCCATATAGCATTGCTGATCTGGTTTTTACCCTATACAGCTTTCATTTTCGTCTTATAGACATTTCTGTCATGTAACTATTACTTTGATGGGCCTGTTACAGCAATTACTCGAAATGAGGTAAACATATCTTGATGATTACTTTTTCATATCAGTCATCACCTACAAACGCATTTCTGCTACTTAATGAAAATCCTGTTATATTAAGTTACCAAAACTTTTATCATGCAAGAATGTTGATCCTTTTTGTGATTTCATAGTGCTGTGCAGTATGTGGACTACTGGTATTCCTCTTGCCCTTGATTTTGTTTCCCTTCTATGTGCATGGTGAAGGCCTAATGGTACACAACACACTTGTTTACAAATTTTGACATGATATTTTTGATATATATATTTTTTTTCCTTCACTTGTGTAATATATATTAATCACTGTGAATAGGTTTTGGATGTACCTTCAACTTCGCCTTTATCTGGTTATTTATCTCCTGGTAATGTAATTGTATCATTGGATGGTAAAAGAATCCATAATGAAAAAGAATGGGGAGAGATGACTGCTCTAATAAATGATCAGGTGCTTCAAAGTTCAAAGCATACAGAAAATTACGAAGGCCTGGCCATTGTACATGGTGGAATGAGTTACTGTGTCTCTAATTCTCTAGTTGAAGAAAGCATGAAGATTAATTTGGTAAACGATGAGTCTGCTTGCCCTAATGATCTTACTGAATTTGTAGCCATTAAATGCTTGTATTCTAGTGAATTAGACGTGGGTATTGGATATGGTCATCCAAACGGAACAGAGAATAGGCACTGCTTGAATGCCAAGGATGTTGTCAAACTTAATAAATGCAGTCGTGGATGGGTTACAAAAACAACCAATGGAAGCAACTGTTTATGTTCCCAGGTAAAGGTTTCAATTTTCAAATGTTATTACCATCTAAAGCAATGTTATGTTATTTGTTTATCACACTTGCTCGAAGTTCTTTTTCTGGAGAAGTAATATAGATTTGATGGGCATGCAACTACTTTTAAATACTTGATGTATAGAAACAGCCGTTTCAAGCAAACTTCCGGTGGCTTTGTTTATATGGTCTACTGTGAAGAAAATGACCTAATATGCTGTTCACTGCGACTGATAAATTCTTTGACAATATCTCTAGGATGAATCTTGTTTAAGTCCCATCCAGTTTCCTGGGTTATTATGGGCTGAAATCACCTATTCAAGCCCATATTCTCCTGAATGCTTGCAAGTTGGATCAAACTCTTTTCTGCATACAGAATCTGCAGACTTCATAGAAAACTGTGGTGGGACATTTGTGTTTGTTGGTGATGTTATCTCCATGGCACATTCAATTCAGTCAACTTCCTATCTACCTCGTTGGGCATTTGTTTTCTGTGCATATCTTCCGAAGGTTCTGGAGAAGAACTTAATATGCCTATTTCAAGTTTCTCTTACGGTAGCTCTCCTCAACAGCTTGCCGGTAAATTTCTGACCATAGAATAATTATGTTCAAGCAAAAATGCATGCTATGCTAGACTTTTGAGAAGTTTATGAAAATAACAAATATTTGTTCTCAAGAAAGGAGCTCTATCAATATCTTTGGCTTCATGCATATAAATTTGATAATTCTTAGAAAATTGAACCTGAGAAAGTTTTTTTTTCCCCTCTTGTAAAGAATACTGTATATCTTGTTAATTAATTAGCTCAGAAGTTTGAGTTCCGAAATTACTGTATGTAAGTGCCATGAATCTGTGGTTTGTATTGCTAGAGTGGAGGCTTAGCTGGGTTTGAAATGAATGTTTAGTGAAATCATGTTGTTGTGATGAAAAATTTACCTAGCTTGGTGATATGTTTGATCCTTCATTAACTTATTGTCTTAGAGATTGTACTTATAGCGTATGAAATTTTTCGCTTGGCATAGAAGTAGCTGATATGAGTTAACATGTGCATTTTATTGGTCAATTTCTAAGGGTGTATAGTGTTAGAGACTTGCTTCACATGCAATCAATACATGACAACCTTGTTTATAAATTGAAAAGGAAATATCTCGTGTGTAACATACATCCTGTATATTTACGGCACATAGTAGACACTGTCTTAAGTCTTTTTGTTACGACAATTCTGATTGAAAAGAGGCAAGGTCCAAAATATGTGTCTGGTAGTCCTTTTATTATTTGTTTTCCACATGGTTGACTCTTTCTTATTTTTTTGTTGGAATAAAATGTATTGGATAAGTTGGTTAAAACCTTAATAAACCCAACACTTTTTCATGATTAGTTTTCCAACGATTGCTTTTATAAGTAAAACAAGATTACAAGGTAACAAGATAAATCTCTTAAAAATTGAAATTGATGTATGAATATGTCATTACAGTTTGGTTGTAATTTTTTCTCGTACTAAATTATTATTTTTTATTAAATATGAGTGAGCCATTTTTATTTTATTATCATGATATGGTATGTACTTTTTACATAATGATCTTAACGCGATAACATATGGATAATTATATATATATATATATATATATATATATATATATATATATATATATATATATATATATATATATATATCTATTCAAAATTGCTTTATTGTTGTGTCTCGGTCAGTATATCGATGTCTGCATTATAATGTCGAACAAAAATGTTTTAGGTAGAGGTAGAATTAGATCAGTGCTTGTAGGCCAGAGGATTATGTTTTGTGGGATAAATTTAGATGATATGTTTGTTCTCAAAGGGAGAGAGATGTTCATATATTTTTACGAATAATATTTATTTACATTGTTTTGGTATTCTATTGATTGACTACTTTGAGGATGGTCCTACCCAGTTTAAGAATCAGATGGTTGAGTTCCTTGTATTCATATTATATTTACATCACCAGCACTCTGAAAACATATGGAAATCTATGAAGACAATCAACTACCTTTGAACATGTTCCTGTCTCTGTGCTTATATGTTACAGATGTACTTGAATTTATTTTGCTTTCAACTCTCCCCTTTAGGTATACTTCTTGGATGGTGAATCTATTTTAGAGGCAGCTCTGCGCCACTTCACTTTGCTGGACCAAAGGAAAAGGGCTAAAATACTAAAAGCCTGTCTTTTTTGGGGAACTATTACTTGCATGATCTCCTTTTTTAGGATCTTTTTCCTCAGTTTTTCGTAATCACCAGGTAAGCAGATTAATTTTCAAGAAAATTTGTTAGCTTTATGTTGGTTGGTTTTGCTGAGAAGTTCTACTGTGGTCCCGATAGCAGAATTTTTGGGTTTTGCATCCCAAAATAGTGGGATTCGTGTAGTCTGCTGAGCTGGCCCTATTGTTACCTGACTTCCGGAACTTAATATTTATTCTCCTAAAAAATTATGCGTATGCATGCATAACAAAGAACGGTATTCTTCAGTTTAATTACTTTTGGCAAACGCATTCTAAACCCCCCAACTTTTAGGAATTTTGCAATTGGTCCTTTG
This sequence comes from Euphorbia tirucalli, assembly GCA_039660915.1. Taxonomy (NCBI): domain Eukaryota; kingdom Viridiplantae; phylum Streptophyta; class Magnoliopsida; order Malpighiales; family Euphorbiaceae; genus Euphorbia; species Euphorbia tirucalli. Next base: position 39,432,877 of record CM077637.1, on the reverse strand, counting down.
ATCAATTTTTTCAACACATTGGGTGTATGATTTTTCTGTTTTGATAGTATTATCCCTAAATTTGACACTTTTTTTCTCGCTTGGGCTGTAATATCTGTTAGCTAACATGTGACACAACTTTTGGGGACATGTGAGTCTAAATTGGAGCTATGGTTTACATTTGTAGCTGTCGCACTACTGCATAAGAAGCGTAATTTACACCTCTCCAGTGAACTTTAAAGTAATCTACTTTTCTAAAAAACGTGTCACGTGCTAGTTAACAGATATGTGGTCCACGTGAGACAAAAAATTATCAAATTTGGAGCTAATAGTATTAAAAGAGAAAGATCGTGTACTTAATGTGTTAAAAAATTGATCGGGGAGTCAATTATCACAAGAGTTTAAGGGGCTTTAAGGGGCTGAGGATGCGTTTTGCCATTACTTTTTGCTTGCTGTTTTTGTGTTATATAATTTTTCAAATATCTTACTACTATATGGGAATCATAAATGTACTGAAATTTGTAGAATTGAGGAATTGGACTGCAAATGAATACAATATGATATCAATGGAATCCAATTTACACCCTTGTTAATGTAACTTTCCTTAGAACAACTCAATTTAGTTTAATTATTAAAAAAATTCAATTAATCTTGATATAAACATTTCACATGTTCCATTGTTTTCCTTGCTAAATAGAGAATAGAAAAAAGATATTGAATAAGTAAAATATTAAAATTTCCACAAAATAGCACGGGGATATGGCATTCATTATATTCAATAATTTGTCACCAGCTTGTCCTGATCTGGCCTTGTGTGATAGTTGCATGCAATGCAGGTTGTGTATCTTAATCGATGGAGATGGAGTTGTGCAACCGATGAATGGAGCACCTATGGTTGTAAGTTTTGTTTTCTTTTTCCTATATGCAGATTTAGAAAATGTAATTTGTAAGTAGTTATCAATTTCATTGAAACATGACAACCATAATCCTGTTATCTTGATTCTGATTACGCAGCGCCTTGCATATCATGAGTTATCTTTTTTGACGAGCTGGCCAAATTCAATTGGCCCAAAGGGACAGGTTACAACATCTGTTTCATGGCTACACGTGTCCTTGATGCATAATAAATTTGATAGTGGGCTTCATATTCAAATATAGTGGAGGGACTGCATAATATATAGTGGAGGGGCTGAATACTAATGGGTGGTTGGACACATTTTTATGGTCATGCACATGCATAATATACATGTAATGGACTCAATTAATGGTCAGTTGGACTACATATATTAAAAAGGATAGGATGGTTACATGTAACTATTAGCCACATTTATGATGGGGATATTAATTTTCTAACATACAACATGCGAATTATGTAGTGGGATATATATAGTTGTATACTACAACATAAACTTGGTATCAAATGCAAAATTGCATATCGCTAATTAAATCTAATCAGATGCCTCATGTTACAAATATATATTATCTGTTAGTTCTGATATTTATTGTTTGTAATTCTAAAATTAATTTTATTTCTCATCAAGACAATTTTAGATCTTTAAACTTGAATTTATGACTTGTTTGATTCTATGATTCACTTCTGAGCTTTGAACGGTAGAATTTTTTTAACTATTTGTTTCAAGTAGAATCTCATTTTGCATAGATATATAGGCTCATGTCTGATTGAAGAACTAGTTTTACTTGGCCGTTAAGCTGGATATTTGACTAAAATTTATTAGTTTCCGTTTTCATTTTTGAAATGAAACAGGGATTACTGAGGATCGAAATTATGAGGATGTTTGAATGAAATTAAGCCAATAAGTTATTTGAAATTTGGAAAATGGATTTTAATTTAGATGCTGAACTTCATTGTTCATGAAACATGCATGGAAGCTTGCAAATTGACCATCTAAATCAAGGACCTTGAAGGGCTTTTTCCTATGACCCGAGTATTATAGGTTGCAACTTTTTTATTTTTTATTTTTTATTTTATTTTCTTTTTTAACTTTGTAAACCTGTGATTATTCTGGATAATGATAAGACTTCTCAGCCGACACATTAGTCAGAAATTAAACATAATGAGTGTATAATTCCTTGACTTATTATTATTATTATTTTTATTATTATCTTGGGATAGGGTGTTGTAATTCAACAAAGAGGTGATATGCATTAAGAAAATTCAAAACCCACATGCATGTTGCTCCTTCACCGGTAAGGGTCAATGGCTCTTGGCTTTTGGGATTTTCTGTGTCTTTATGTGAAAATAGAGATTTGATGGTTTTTCAATTGCACATTTGACTGCCATTTAGCACCCCTATATAATATAGCCTACACAATTTATTATTTCCTATTCAATTCATATATTTTAAGGTTTTTAAGTTTTATTTCAATTAACTTTGTAATCTTTCCATATATTTTTGTTATAAAAGTACAAAACTGTTATTGATTACAAGTAAAAAAAACATACTCTCTTGTTTTCAAGTTTAATTAGAATACTTGTAATAAATTTTTTGTAGTATACATATGCACACCAATATTTGTATATATTAATTACGAAAATAAAAATTTCGCTATTGTTTATTCTTTTAATTTTTTTTAATCATTTATTTACTAGTTAATGTAATATCTTTAAACTAACAATTAATGGAAACATAAATCTTGATAATTTTTTAAAGTAATATATATTTTTTAATGTTATTCATAAGGTCAAGATGAAATATTTGTGTTTCAAATTTTATAGTTTTATTCCTATTTTATATTTTTAAACATATTTGTTTATTTACTCAAATAAAATAAATTTTACACCTATAACATTAGTAAAATTTGAATTAGGATTGTAAATTATGATAAATGGTAATTTTGATATTTTTAATCTAATTTATATCTAGGATTGAAAAGGGCAAATGATAGTTTTCATCTGCTTAAGAGATAATGAGGAGGTTGTATAACATTCAATAAATATTCAAATGTGAAGAACTGGTGCAGGGTCATTTTCAATTGTGGGTTATATGAAGAAAACTCCAAAGATGTTTACCAAATTTGCATGTGAGAGCTTTTCAATCCATTCTCTCAAATTCGTTTTCCAAGTCCATTAAACATTTATAAACTTGTTTACCTATTCTAAATGCAATATTAAGTAAAATTCTCTCTTATACCGTGTTTGTATTCAGTCATTTTTCCTTAAATTGTGTTATTATGAAATGTCAAAGTCAATTCATTGCTCATCTAATAAAAAATAATTAACCTTCTATCAATTACTAATTCCTTGTTAACCGTTGGATCAGTACTTGTTTAAGAAAAGTTTGGATGATAACAGAAAGAATAGACAATCAAGCTCAAAATATACATTGTATCAATGTTTTGAATATCTTTTGCCTAACAAATACAGAATCATTAGTGAATAAGACAAGGGTGGCGCTTTTTAGAAATAAAATTTAGCTAGCTAGCTATATCTTATAGCTTGTTTGTTTAAAGGGATGTAGAGGTGAGATACGGATTTGTTATCCCTATCTCCCTCTATCTCATGTTTGTTTAGGAGACACGGATAATGGACAATTGTCTTAGTCAGAATTCAGTAAAAACTGCACTCAGAAATCTGCTTTAAAACCTGTATTCATATTGCTAATGGTAGCCAACTCGCACAGCCGATCATGCATTTGACCAATCGAAATAATCTCTCAATATTTCAACATATTCCAGGCAAAGTTTTTACTGGATTCTGACCAAAGGGAATCTTGGCATTGAAAGTTTGGGAAAGTGAATCCAATAGTAGCTATGGTATAAATTGACAATTTAATGGACCCATGGTAGCAAATACAGTTTTATCCATATCCACCGTTATTTCAATAGGTCTAGTACTATTACACCAGAAATGTAATCTGTTTCATATAATTCTGAAAAATAATACTTTATTTCAAGAAAATCCACAACTCTAAAAGACAAAAAAATTAGGACGAACGAATACATTGACTTCAAATGCAGTCTCAATTGACTGAGAGACCGAACGCAATCAGTATCAATTTTTCATGGCCTCAATATTTTTTTTTTTCCCCTTTTCCTGTTCACCTTAATACTATTGTTAACCTAGCTTAATTTTTTTTTAACCGTGATTTGAAAAGAAGCAAAAACCCAGAATCAAGAAGTTGGCAATCTGGGTTTAAACACATATATAAAGATGGGACAGGGGTGCAATATGTGTTTAGAAGACCAATTTGAATGATGAAATGGAAATGGAAATCATGTTGTCACAATTAAATACATAACTTGTTGAAGCAGGAAAATATTCCCACTTATCTTGGACCAGAGCAGACCAGACATTTTGATTTTGTCAATCCCATCCAAGGTTTAAGAAAATTCCTACAAATATCAAATTCTAGTTATTCATATTAATTACTCAACTTCATATACAATTCTCATAAATGTCTATTATCTTGTCATCGATCAAAAGGCCTACCATCAATATCAACCCATAACATTATATGTACCTACAACTCATATTTATGTTACTTTAATCAATATTAATTAAAAAAAAACAAAAAACAAACATATTATTAATATATTTGGGGCATCATGTTAATGGATTAAAAAAAAAAGTGGTTTCAATGATTTGCGAACTGTTACTTGTGGTTTAAAACCTTATAAATTAGGACATGTGATTTCATAATGTATTCAAAAGCAGTCTATCGTCAAATATAATCATCTAAAAACTCTCTTGTCCTTTGAATTTTTATCTGAAATTTTACACGTTGGTTGATTAAAATATAATGGACCTTAATATCAAAACTTGAAAATTTTCAAGAAGCACTTATATTTTTATTAATTAACAATGAAAAAATAGAAAAATCATGAAAAATAGAAATTAATGGCTAGAAAATTTTCAAATCTTCAACCTTGATGGAAAGCTATTAAATTATGTGTATTAATTATTGTGATGCTAAATGGTAGAAAACATTGAGTTTTGCACGGATATTAAATTAAAAAACCCAAGGTTCACACTAGTAATCCAATTTTTGCACAAAACTTAAATTTTTTCACTCTTTATTATCTCAATAGTTTATCTATATTATTTAAATCTATGTCACAAAGATTTCAAATTTTCTAGCGATTTTTTTTTGTGACTTTTTTCTCAATATTAATTAAAAAAATACATGCACTTCTCAAAAAATTTATGAACTTTGTAACTAAAAGTTCATTATATTTTATGAACCAATATGCAAAATTTCAGATGAAAATTTAAAAGGTAATCAAATTTTTTTATAGGGGAGTGTATTGAATGATAAACTACTTTTATTGTGAAACCACAAATCCTAGTTTATAACGTTTTTAAACTACAGATATCAGTTTACAAATGACCGAAACTACATTTTTTATTTTTGTAATTATTCATTTTGTTAATATTTGGAGAATTTATTTTGATATAATAAATGACTTAAAGGCAATAACTTTTAACTATCTCACATTGGTTGGTTATAAAGAAAATATGCATTTATTAGTGCGACTCTTTCGAAGTGGTTGTTTGGGAGAATTAGGCCAAACTTAACATAGTATTAGAGGATTTTTATGGATATTGGATGATACATAGTGTGATTGAGCAAAAACAAAGTATATATAATAAAAAAAAGTTTTATTCAAGGTATGATTGAATCCTATAAAATATGTTAATACTGTCTCCGATTATAATAGATGGTGTTTAAGAGTGCTTACTAAAGCAATAAAGCATTAAGTAGACTATTAAAATTGGTTACTTTACTCTTAACACTTCTTGTAAAACTATTTCTCACGTAAAATTTCTTTTTCTTCTTTCTCCTAAAACTATTTCTCATGTAAAATGCAATAATTCATTCATCTAATATCTCATATATATTTATTATGAATTGGAGGGAGTAGTTAGGGATGATAATCGATACGAATTTCGCAGTATCCGACTGTACCTGATCCTAATGAGTTATCAAAACCCGGCATAAGAGAATATAGGATGAGAATAAAATTTAATTTACTACCTCTCATGGATAGGAGACAAAAACAAAATTACTCTATAGGTATCCGCTACTTGTACCCGTTTATTTATTTTGTTGTTTAATTTATTTTTTTTAAAGTTGTATTATGGTATAACTTGTTAATTTTTGTATCTTTTATTCTTTGGAAGGGTGATGAAACCATATTGAAGAATGGTGAAAGGAATAGAAGAATGATAAATTAAAGTGTTTTTAATTAATAATTTATTATTGAATGTGTTACATTTGTTTGTTACCTCAAAAATTTGAATGTAAAGTATTTGTTAAATTTAAAGTTTATTTATGGATAAATTTTTAATTTTTAGATTGATTTGTTATTTACTTTTTTTTTTTTTTAAACTAACAATAAAGAGTTTTGTAAGATGGGAAGGAGAGTTACTGAATTAGTGTGGATAATAGAAAGAGATAGATATTTATATTCAAAAAAGAGTACGGAAGGGATAGTGGCCTACGCATTGATATATGTAAAGTTGTAAAAAGGTCAAAAAAAGAAAGAGCGGTGGTAAAATATTGAATGATGAAAGAGAAAGGTAACAATGAAAGAATAAAAAGGGGAAAAGCAGCAATAATTGCCCGTGCGTCTTTTATGGCCTTTATTAAGGGCAGGAGGCATCTGTTTGACGCATAACTGCCATAACTACCGCTGCTCTTTCTTTCCTCACATGCTTTGCCTTTAATTTTTAATTTTTTTTTTTTAAAATAAAAATAAAAAAGAAAGAAAGTGAAAGATTTAGTTTTGTAGTGAACATGTGAATCATAGCCACGTAAGTTGTCGGCATGTTTACCAAATTGACTAAACACCTCTTCTCCCTCCTCACATCATCACATGCTCCTTTTTTTCAAATTTCTTCCAACACATTTTCTGGATCCTACCAACTGTTTCATCCTACTTTATCCATATCCAATTCTAAACTACCTTTCGTTTTCTCCATTCCCTCTTTTCAAACATTTATACTAATATAACAAAAGTTTCACAATTGTTCATGAACAGGTTTTTTTAACCAATGAATTAATTACATGATGCTCTAAATTTTATTCATTTATCTTGCCTGACTTTCAATATCTATAGTTTACCAAAAGATTTGAATCATATTTTTTATATAGGTATCTCATTATATATGTTATTTAATTTCACGTGCTCGCAAAACTTGTATTAAGTGCTAGTCAACGGCTATTGCTATTTACACGAAACAAATGTATTAAGTTTAAGGTCAATACTATCAAAACAAAAAGATAACATATGTTGAAAAAATTAATCAATGAGCCAATTAGGAAATTCATAAAAGTTCAAGTAAAAGAATTACAAATACATTAGCAACAAAAATAAACATATCATACCTATTTTTTTCTAAAGAAAAAACTACAAAAACAGAGACAAAAATTCAGTTGATAATTATGATATTTTTCGTGCAAATTCATTTAGAGATGGATAACACAGAGCAAAATTTTTCTTGGAATTCAGCTTATTACCAAGAAAATTCTTGCATATTCAATACGTATTCAAAATTATTCAACGATCCGTTGATATATATATATATATTTTTTTTATAATAGTCTAATGACATATGTAATGATGTAATTAAGAGATTGTTTATTTTCAAGAAACCTCGTAAAAAAAAAAAAAAAGAATACCCAACAAACACATTTTTAGAATATGCATGCAAACAAAATCATTCATGTGATACATTCACATTTTCTTTTATCTTATACTATATTTCATTTAATTTTCTAGTCACATGCACACTGACTTTTATCCTAAGGAGGTGTGTCTATTGCCATGGAAACCATGCCCTATTCTATGGACAAAGACAAACTCTTGTGTCATCTAATTTTCAACTTTTTTTTTTTTTAATATTCTATTTTCATTTAGCCTTTCTATTCGGTGCTTATTATATTGAAATGTGTATTTATAATACATTTAAATTTAATTACAAGAATGCGGTTACATTTACTAAAATGGGTATTTCAGCATGAACTTCATTTCACTGAATACAACAAGTGTTTCTAATGGCTGAAGTATGTAAAATTTAACAGAAATATTACAGCGAGATGAAATCGACATATAGCTGTGTTAAAATTGATGTTTCAAAATATGAGAACATTATTCCTATATTTTATCAAACCTCATGTTAGTTTAGTTAAAATATTTACATAATAATTACAAAAGTTTTGATATCCCCTAATTCTAGTTCTAATCTACATTTAACTCATTCTCAATAAATTTTAAGTAAAATATTTCTTCTATTCCAATTTGATAGATTACTTTCAACTTTTTTTTATATAGTTAAGATAAGTTAAAGAATAACTTTTTCGTCTTTTTTTTTTTTTTTAATTTACCTTTATATTTTTTATAGATCGGAGCCAATTTTATTGATAAAAGACAATAGAAACAAAAGTCATAAAACAGCTTAAGGGAGCACACAACAATGCAATTGTAACCAACTAAAAATGCAGTTGCAGCTAACTAAATAGAACTAAGAGCAAAACAAAATATGCTACTACAAGAGGACAAAGGGGACACGATACACAATTAGCATTTAGTACTCCATCTTTTTGTAGAGTTGCTTTGGTAGTGACCCTATCTTGAATTGCCATCCATACAAAGATTTCAACCTTTAGAGAGGATAATCCGGTGCAAATATTAAAAAGAATAGAAGAGAAAGATTGAGAGTTTCTACATTAGATTGAAAAGAAAGCATGCCGATTTCACAAAAAATATCGCTTTTGTGTCATGAGTTCAAATTAAATGATCCTTTCTAAATTGTGAGATAGAAAAGGAATCAAGAACTGACATCAAATCATTTAAAGTAATCAACTCCCAAGAACAATGCAATCTCCTCCAAGATAGAGACCATTCCCATTTACCATTGATACATTCTCCACAATCCATAATCTTGAAATTTTGATTTGTTCAAATTAAGAATAGACGATGAAATATAACTTTAAGAGGGGAATTCCCAAGCTAGACATCATGCCAGAATAGAAAAACATTACCTTTTTGAAATACGAATCTAGTTCCATTTGAGAAAGGAGGCTTAAGTTTAGTGTTATCAATATCTTTCCAACTATTAATGAGATAAAAGACAAGGAGAAATGAAATTGGAGGACCCGTTAGAATAGTATTTGCCCTTAATAACTGATAACTAAAGAGAATTATCAGTGGACTGGAGACATCACAACCATTTGAACAACATACTTTTATTTTAATTTCCTATGGAACCTGTTAGTCCCAAATAGGCTAGCTACAGAACTAGGATGGTGAATAATACTTTATACCGAATAAATATTTTCACAAACTCTTTTAAAAATTCTTTTTGATGAAAAATAATTTTCTTTCAACAAACACAAGTTTTACAAAAGTTGCGGAATTGATAAAACAGTAAAACTTGTGAGTATTAATTTGCTTAACTAGTATAAGAATGTCTTCAACTAATAATGCTATTAATTTAAATTACAGAAATGTAAATATAAAGAGTATAGGGATAGAGAATTAAAGACACTGAGATTTATACTGGTTTGACCCAACCAGTTTACAAGCAGTCTCCAAACCAATCGCTTGAGATTTTTCACTAATTTTTCCTTTACGAGCAGGAAACAAGCCTGGATTACCTTTTATGAGTTCAAGTAACAAACTCAATACTTTTGTAGGCTAAGTATCAAAACTCCACCTTTACTTTTTCTGTCAAGTAACAAAACTCTTCTATTGCTTTTTCAAAGCTCAAGACCAAACTTTTACAAATTCTGTTAATTCACACACTTAACAAAGTAAACCCCCTCACATAACTTTCTTGTGTGAAATACAAAACCTGAATATATAATTTGAATTGAATGAACTCTGATGAAGCTTTTCCCTCTTTGATTGCTTGAAGGATTTTGTTGGAAGACTTAATTAACTTACTCTAAATGTGTGAAATATTTCTAAGTCTCTCTACTTGTCTAATTCAATTTTTCTTGCTTTTATAGTCAGGAGCGTGCACTGGACAATAAGACTGTTGGCTCAAATAAGGCTGAAATATACTAGAACGGGTGAATAATGTATAATACTGGCTTAAAAAATCATTTGAAAACTTGTTTTGGTAAAAATAGATTTGCCCGATAAAACTAGTTTGACAAAAAATTGCGGAATTAAGTACGTTTGTAGAACTAGTGAATATAATTGCTTTTGGTAACATTCAACAACATCTCCAAAACTAATGCTACTAATTTAAATGCATAATAAGTAAATAGAGTAGGGATAGAGAAATTGGACACATAACTATTTTATATAGGTTCGGCCGAACTAGCCTACTTTTGTCTCCAAGTGAACCACTTGAGATTTTCCACTACAATTTCTTTGATGGTAGGAACCAAGCTAAATGATCTTCCTTCGATCCAAGATTCGGGCAATCAATCCTACTTCAGTTTAGGATTAGGACAATGATTCTACTTTAGTCTAGAATCAAGACAACAATCCTACTTTAGTCTAGGATTAAGACAATGATCTTGCTTTTGTCCAAGATCAAGACAGGGATCTTGCTTCGGTCCAAGATCAAGACAGGAATCCTACTTCGGTCTAGGATCAGGATAAAGGTTTTTACAAATGTTGTTTGTAGTTGAAAAACAAAACTTGGTGAGTTGTTTTGTAGATTAACAACCAAATTTGGGTACACTTTTTAGTTTAAGTATGAAACATTACAATGCCTTAGACCAAGGCTCCCCTTCACACAAAACTCCTTTTTTATGTGAATCAAAATTCCCTCTCTAAGTACATATGAATTTGATTGCACTCTTGGAATTGTTTGATGAAGATTTTTTTTCTTTCTTAGAATTGCTCTTTGAAGATTATGTTGGAAAGACTCAAATGTAAGCTTGTATGTGTGATTTTCTAATTTTGTCTTCCTAATAGTGAATGTTGGTTTGGTTTTGTATTTATAGGTATTCTTGAAGAAATAGTCGTTACTCACAAGCCTAAATATAGCTGTTGAAGAAATATGACTGTTGAAGATTATCGCTATTGAGAAATATAGCTGTTGGAGTTTTTGTTCCAATGTTCTCCAAGGTTACAACCTTCTAAAGCTTTTAGTTACATTTTTATATCTTTCTGGAGTGGTATTCTTACATTATCCTTCTATAGCCGTTATTCTTGCTTCATCCTTTTGTAGCCATTATTCTTGCTTCTTCCTCATGTAGTCATTATTCAGTGTATTCTCATGAAGGTGATTGTTATACAGTGTCTAGCCCCTTGAAGATGATCTTTATTCATAGTATAACCTTCTGAAGTTTCACTGACATATCCTTTTCAATACCTTCAGACTCTTGAAGCAATATGGCTTTACTACATTAATTCTTCTTTGTATAAAGTCTTCCAACTTCCTTTTCTTTTATTAATTCTTCACTTTCTTAATGATATACTCTTGTAGTTAAATCATTAATTTAATTACCAAAGTAATCACTATTGCTTTTATCTTTTTCAATTTTCAATCCACTGGTTGTTATTGTTGGAAATGCCCTAGTCCCAAGGCATTGGTCCTTGTTTTGTATCATACATTCTTAGACCATTTATGGATTGATGTATTATACACTTGTGTAAATATATAAAGGTATAATCTATTTGATTTATATCTTGTGCAATAAATGTAAAGAAAGTATCCAATGGTGATATCTATATCCATGTTGTCAAGTGTCATGCACCAGGCAATGAGACCATGGATAAGGAAATGATATAACCATAAAGCCATCAATAGTCTGTTCCAGTCATGGGAATGAATGAAACATAAGACTAGCATTACCTTGATTGTATGGCAATGTCTTACCGGCCATAGTACATGGACTATCAATCAGGTATATGGGTATATGTAATGGGACATGGTACTGGATAAATCCATTCACGAGAAATCCACATGGTATAGTATCACAAGTGATTCTCGTGTAGTACTTATATTGGATCCTTTGACCTGACCATATTATGGAGTTACATGTGAACTCACATACTTTGACATGTGCCTAAAGGTCCTGTAAAAGGGCCCCAAGTATAGGTACTGTTGGGTGTGCTAGTGAGCATGGTAAAGCCATGAATATGTAAAAGGAACATGTCACTCAATGATTCATTGAGAAGATGTCACCGACCCCTTGAATATGTAAAAGAGACATGTCTCTCAATAGTGTCTAATCCATCCCCTCCACATTGAGTCAAAGTTCATTTGCTCCATTACTGAATCCAAATAACTCCAATTAATTGAGTCCACTAGAAGGGAGTGAATAATTTCATTAGCAACTAACTCTCTATCAAGAGTTTGTCTATCCTTCATGAAAGCAGATTGTTTGTTACTAACAACCTCCCCAATAATTGATTTCAGCCGATTGGCTAACAATGTGGCAAAAATTTTGTAGAAACATCCAATAAGGCTTCTAAGTTAAAAATCCATAAGACTAGATGCACCACTCATCTTAGGAATCAAAGTAACAAAAGAAGAATTAAAACCTACTGGAAGTCTACCATAATCATAAAAATAAACAACCATAGAGAAAATATCACCACCAATCAAATCTCAGACTGCTTTTAAGAAAGCAAAGTTGAAACCATCCAGTCCCGGAGATTTTGAGCCATTATAGCTTCAGACTGCCATCTTTACTTCTTTCATTGTGAAAGGAGACTCTAATTAAGCAACTAAACCATTTGAAAGTTTCTCAAAGATATTCGAAGGCATCTCCATTTTAATGATACTTTTGATTGAAGAGACTATTGTAGAATTTATAAATATGTTTCTAATTCAATTCGGATATGAAACAAGCTCATCAGTGGAATCTAACTGAATGATTTTGTTGTTAGATGCTCCAATAGATGTTGCAATATGAAAAAACCTTGTATTCTTATCCCCATCATTGTGCCATTTAACCTTTAATTTTTCTTCCAAAGAGAATTATTAAAGCCTTGTTTTTCCATAGTTCATGCCAGAGAAGTCTTCTTCTGTTCAACATAAATTTTCCTGAGTACGTCATGGCTATCTAGATTTTCAAGATCAGGATCTATAATACTCCCTATCTTTTATCATTCATAGAAATTCATAATAATTTTTTTAATAACAAACCGTATTTATTTATTAAGAGAAAAGTCATTGTTTACAACCTATCAACTTTGCTATTACACATATCAAAACTCAAACATATCTTACATAATTCTCAATCCAGCTTTATCTATTCTATATTCTTGTGATGAGAGGAGAGGGTATGAGATGGAACTACTCCGCCGACTGACCTTTCATCCATGATGTCTCTAGTATTTTGAACTTCTAGAGAAACTAAGCTTTATCTACAACTTCAGTTGGAAAAATTAGTGATTTATTTGAGTCACTACTTAGTGAATATAAACAATCATTGAATTACAAGCACACACAAAGGACATATATAAAATTCATCAAATAGTCATACATATATATAGGAATGAGCCATTTAGTAATTTTTGTGATTGACCTTTAGGTCCAGATAATCAGATATTTCATATGGTTGACCATATAGATCCAGATGATTAGATAATCCATATGATTCATATAGTTGCAGTGTCTAGACAGATATGTCACAACGCTCTTTTATGTTTCATGTATTCATGTACAAGTACATATATATTATAAATCATGTGTCATGTAATTCACAAATATTCACATATAAGATTCTCACCAATTTCACATATCACATATATATACAACTCATCACATACACTATTCATATACATTTATGTCAATATATAATAATAACACACACCATCAAATATTTACATAATATCACAAAATCATATATAAATTCATATCAAGTTTATGCTTACAAAATTAATGGCTAATGTTCTTGAAAGCGAACTGTACCCTCCTTCAGAATATCATCACAATTCTGAACTCCTATACATATAAATTTACATTAAGTATATTTTTCCTTTCTATGAAAATACTCCTATACACAACTATCTCTACTTGTATATATTTTCTCATGGCCTTATTACACTTAAAAATTCATAACTTTTTACTTACATACTCAAATTACCTGATTCTTGTTTCTTTTTACTCCTGATATAACTGGGCTATACCATACTAAAATTACATAATTTTCTAATAACATAGCATTTATTATGAAATTTATTTCCAAGCTCTATTTCTGCTTAGTTTCACATATACAAATCACAGTAAAATACTTATAAATTTGTTTTTACAACTTGGATCAAACTAATTTTTTTCTTCTTAAACTAGACATATAATAACATTACTAATGTAGTAGAGGAATATGCTTTGCTATTTTTGGAGAAGTGGCAGTCTGGTAATTATTGACAAATACGGGTTGTCGGTTTTTCGCATTTTCAGACCCTAATTTTATCTGAAACGAGCCAACGGTTCGAAATCACTAGCTTTGCTTGTGTGATCCGTCGCTTTTTGGCCAAATTCTTTCGTTGAAGGCCTCAAAATCGCATTTCTTCATTTTTCAGGACTTTTTTGTAATTTTCTGCCTTTTGTTTTCCTTTTTCGTTTTGGATTCTAATTAGGGTTTTACTATACAAGCTGATTTTTGGGAAGTCAGTTTTTATGATTAATAATAATTTCAAATTTGTTCAAATTCATATTCCCTGTAATTGCAAAATTTAGGCTATAGAAGGCTAATTTCCGGCATCTCAATCACATATCTCAAATCAAAATTTGTTTGGTGCTAGAACAACTATAGCATAATTTCTAATCTAACCTTATTCCTATATAAATGTAGTTTTGAGCACATCACTTTTTAAAAATTATAGTTTCCAAATTTTGCAGAAACAATTCGTCACTTTACAAATTTTTCATATTTTTCTTCTAAAGATATGGAATTAATAGTACAAAATACTTGAACTCACATCTTCCTTAATTTTCTCTTCAACTACTTTTTTCTTATTCTTCTTCCTCTCTTCAACTTTCAGCAATTTCTGTAGATTTTTTTACAGATTTCATTGCTTAAGGAGACTTATCTCAACCCTTCTTATGTCTAGTTATTTCCTATTGGTTCATTTTGTAAAGCCTTAAATATCTCTATCCAATCTATGTAAGTCCTCATTATTTCACTTGATAAGCTTTGATTTAAGAAATTTTAGTTTTGCCACTATGCCAATTATTTCCTTCAATTGAGCCTTAGAGAGCCAATCTTTTATAATCTTAAGAAATCCAAGGAACCGAAGCCAACAATTTAGAAATTTGAAAGGTTTAGGGCCCCAATTGACGGCGGAGAAATCAAGTAGAATAGGGCAATGATTTGAAATACCTCTACGCAAACAAACTCGACTAAAATGATTAGCAGCAAATACCCAACATCCATTGACCAAATACCGATCAATTCTGCTTTTGTGAAGGGAGTTAGACCAAGTGAATTGCTTTCCAACAAGAACAAGATCAATAAGACTAGTCTTCTCTATAAAATCTCTAAACTAGAAATCTTTGTTATTCAA
Organism: Euphorbia tirucalli; assembly: GCA_039660915.1. Classification (NCBI taxonomy): domain Eukaryota; kingdom Viridiplantae; phylum Streptophyta; class Magnoliopsida; order Malpighiales; family Euphorbiaceae; genus Euphorbia; species Euphorbia tirucalli. The sequence continues at coordinate 39,417,457 of CM077637.1, read as the reverse complement.
AGAAAGAGAACTACGCTATTGAGACCTTAGCACTGATTGAAATTACTCGTAATAATAATAGTGATCAAATCAACTAGAATAGGCCCAAGAGAATTCCACAAATAGAGTTGGGCAATATCATCACAAGGTGCATATACCGCAATGATAAGACATACTAAATTGAGATGGTAAATTTTCCCTTTTACAACAATCCAATTATCTCCATTAAATTCCTCAGGAATAACAATAAAAAAGACTTTTTCTAAGAAATTAAAATGTCCCAATAGCATTTGTAGTTCTCCAATCACGATCAAAGTTTCCCTACAAAACTCTAGCATCCTTGTTACAAAAGGAATGCAATTTAGTTTCCAAAATAAAAACCATGCTGATTTGCTTCTTCTTAATCCACTTTGCAACCATCTTCTTTTTAATAAGGGAGCCTAGTCCTTTAATATTCCAACAGAGGAGATTCATATATAAATGAATCAAAACCCAATAGATGCAAAAACAAAAATCACCTTACACTAATTGAAAATCATGCCCATCTGCACCATTCACCCCATTCACCATCTTAGACTGTGCTTCATTATCCATCTGCTCTAATTCCACAATAACTTTTATAAAGTTCTCCTTATTACCCAAAGTACCAAATCCCATCAAATTAGCAAGAACATACTTAGCTTCAATTTCGTTCGAGAAATTAGAATATTCATCAGAGTAAATTTTTGACCTGAGAATACGTCGATTGTTAGTAATACACCCATCTGAGATTGAGCCTTACATACTAGGTTAATGAATTTGATCAATTGAGTATTAAATTATTACAAATTTTAATAATATTTATGTTAATATTTATATATAGCTTGAAAGTTAAATTAATGTACTTATTGATTATTTTGCATAATATATAAGGATTATACTAGAAAGATTAGAAAATAATTGATATTTATAGATATAAAATTATGAATAATTTAGGACAGGAGAGTAACTACTTTAGTATGGGGATCACATGGTTCTCACTATTCGGTAATTAACATGTATGATTGATGATGTGTCAAATATCCAACAATGCAGATAATCATGATTTAAACCGCACTAGAAATTTTCTCACGACGGACTAAAATGATAAGATAACAGGATTTTATATTATTTTTAGAAAAAAGGAAGAAGAAATGTGGGGAGCACCAAGATCCACATGGGGAGTATGGGTAGAGAAAGGCATAAAATCTTTGAAATGTGGGGGTATAGAGTTAGGTATAGTAGTTGGTATGTTCTTCCAACGGACCAACCAACTTCCATACAAAATTCTTTGTTTCTTTTTCTTTACCATCTTGATTAATTTTGACCCTTAAATTATATTAAATATATATATAAAAAAATCCTACTACTGTAAATGGAAACATTGATTTATCCTTATATTTTACTAATTCAACTAATATTGATTGCTTAATATATTTTCTATACTTAATTGTCTCAACATAATTTGTCCAATTGAGATTTGAAAATGCCACAGCTCAAAATACTTCTCCTTACGTATTGTCATTTTCAATACTCTAGTGGTTGATTCAAATATTCAATATAATACCATATATTATTGAAAACGATACTGTTATTATTATTGTTATTGGATTCCGAAAACAGGTTAAATCGTTATTTTATAATTATATTTTAAATTGAATTAAATTAGTAATTATTTAAATCTTATATTTTTTTCTCACCTTGTAACAAACTGGGATTACGTAACAATTATTAATCTCTAAGGGCTCACATACATGACTCTCACATAATTAACTAATTTTTTCTTTTACTTTCATTCATCTTTAAAATTTTCATCTTAATTTATTTATTACACTATTTATAATTTTTTTAATTAAAAAAAAATTCAAATTTAAACTACTATATATATATATATATATATATATATATATTTTTAACTAATATGCACAAACACTGAATTACAATTTAGATATATATTCACAAATCTACAATGTGAGGTACATAATTGTTGCAAAGTACAAATAGTTATCTTAATTTATGTTTTTAAATGATAATATTTGGAGAAATCACACAAATAAAAGATTAAAAGAGAGTGCTTAACCCATGGACAAATATTATCTCGTCGCAGCAACCAAATATTTTCAAAACCAGTCTGACATAAACTGAATTTTTAAAAAGGTCTTAGTGATCACCCGAACTTTTTGAGAGATCTTAGCAATATGTTTGAAGAAACATCCGGACTTTCGGTCATCAATTTCGACATAAGTTGAAAATGCATTTGTTGCCTAAATAAGAGAGCACGCTGTCTAAATAATTAGAAACTGTTGCCTTGAAGGGACACTAGATCTTTCATGTGTCCTATACTAGAAAGTTGCATTCTAAGTGAAAATCTAACTTCTAAATAGGCAAAGGCTTTGCCCTTGTTCTAGTGGGACTATGAGTCTCTCATGCTTATATAAGGAAAGGAGATGAGTGTGAGCGGACGACCTTGAAAAGAGTGGGACACAGCGAAGCGAACCGGGGGTTTTCGAAAATGGGTTTCGTTTATCTTACTTTGGGGAAAATCCTTCGTTTGTTTTGAAATTCCATTTTGTAGAAAACGTTTTCTCATTTTATAACTTAAAGACCTCGAAACCTAAATTTCAAGATCAGTGACAAAGTCGCCACCCGGCTTAGCTCATCCGGGAAATTCCGGTACGACTCCTTACCGAGTGCAGACTACTGTACGTAATCCAGAGATTCAGGGTTCGGGCAATTTTCCTACTTAACCTCAAGCTTGTATTCGATTTATTATTTATAAAACCATATTTATTCAATTTATTATCTTTTCTAACCCCAATTTCGTTTATTTTATTAGCCCGTGCTAAAGAAGAATGCAGGAAATAAATTGCAGAAAAATAAATTATCCATACAAATATACAAAAGAATAATAGAGGCTGCTTATATAACCAAATTGAATAAAAATGAGAAAAAACTTTCGTCCTTACATTTACAATCGCCTAAGTACACGAAGATCTAAAAATACAGCCGCCTGAATACACAAATTAACCTATTAAATACAGCAAAAATAAAAATAAATGCTGCAAAACAGATTGATTAGTGCAATTTATATTATAAACACAAGTAGGACTCAAATCAGGACAGAATTGGGATTTGGGAAACGGAAGCATGCATTTAGGGGGTAACCGGTTCGAACCTACCGGTCGAACCGGTTAGACCTAGAAATCAGTTTTGAAACACCTTGTAGATTTTTATGCTGGAAAACAATTTTTGGAAACCATTTGGCTCGGTTACATGAAAATTTCTGTTTTTGTGGGTCTGTTATCCCGGAATTCGAGGTTCCGTTAGCGGGTTCCTAAACTCAACATCCATCTAGGATCCAAACACAATAAACACACCAAAAACATTTGTGAAATATACTATTTTGCACATTTTCAATATTTTCCGGAGATTTGGTAGGATTCGGGGGTCCGCTAAGGCTGAACTGTGGATCTAACTCGGATAAAACAACCCTGAAACTCGTGAAATAAACCCGGATAACATCAAAAACCCTAATATCCGTACGTATAGAAATTTAAAAACCAAAACATTACAACATACAGATGGATTTGGATCAAAAACGATCGCAGCAGAATGTTTAAAATGGGAAACGGGCTGCTTTCGGCCGATCGAGACAGACCAGAGATCTGTCCCTGAGGAACAGAGCCGGGTGGCTCTAGGGTCAGAGCCAGCTGGCTCTATTCATCACTAACACAGCCGTACAGCTGGGCAGCCCAGTTTCTAGATTTTTGCAAAATGAAAGAAAACACACAGAAAACACAATGCAAACAGGTTTTAAGGCCTCTCAAAGTTTACCTTGATGTTGTTTGGATGCTTGGAGCGTCAAGAAGCAGATTGAAAGCTGGGAATGTGTCCTGGAGACTCAACTGGCCGAATCCCACAACTGTCCGAAACAATCCAAAGCCAAGCCGAAATGATCCCGAATCAAAGAGTAAGGGTTGTAGACTTGGTTGTTGTCGTTTGGAGACTAATTTGAGGGCTTGAGTTTTGTGGTTTCTGGGTTCTCCCTTCTCGCCTTATGTCTCAGCCTCTCTTTATCTCTTTCTCTGCTTCTCTCTTTTTCTTCTTTTTTTTTAGAACCAGTCCCCAAAAGTCCCCCCCCTTTTTTCTTCTGATTTTCTGTCTTTATATCACTCTCTCTCACTCAACCAATTTAGCCATTTGACCCTCTGAAATCCTGCGCTAATCTTTGTCTATCAAGCCAAGTTGCTCTGCCTTACAGGGCAACTTGTTTTTGACCACTAGAGCCGGCCAACTCTTGCTCAAAAACCAGAGCCGCCCGATTCTACCGAGAATTGGGGCAAAATTCTGAAAGTCGAACCAAACCCTCAAAATGATTCGGGAAACCTTTTCGGGGGCTTCAGATTGAGAATAGCCTAGCTTTCAGGGCGTTTGAGATTCTCCAGGCAACATTCTGGTCGCTTTCAAGTCTAATTTGAGTCCGTCCGGTCCACAGGTAACTAAGTAATTCTCATCACCGAGGTCAGGAAAAACTCATGCTCACAGGCTACCCTTCGCGGGATCAAAGCCAACTAAATCGGTAGCTTATGCCCGATTCGAGTTTGGTCTCGCGATTGGGAGCGTGGTGAGTAAAGGAAAATAAAGTGTACCTGAGGGTTTTGCTTGTGTCGGCCTCTGCGGCATTGGGGACTTGCTCCTGTCGAATTGCGGAACAGCGGTCTTGCCCGAGCTATCTGGATTGCCTCCGAGAGGACTTCTTGGGTCTAATTGCCTCAAGGAGGGCTTTTTAGTTCGATTGCCTCAAGGAGGGCTTTTTAGGTTTAATTGCCTCAAGGAGGGGTTTGTGGTTCGATTGCCTCAAGGAGGGCTTTTTAGGTTTGGTTGCCTCAAGGAGGGCTTTTTAGATTGGTTGCCTCAAGGAGGGCTTCTTCAGTTTGGTTGCCTCAAGAAGGGCTTCTTAGGTTTGGTTGCCTCAAAGAGGGCTTCTTAGGTTTGGTTGCTTCAAAGAGGGCTTCTTAGATTTGGTTGCCTCAAGGAGGGCTTTTTTTAATTTGGTTTCCTCAAGGAGGGCTTCTTAGGTTTGGTTGCCTCAAGGAGGGCTTTTTTAGATTAGTTGCCTCAAGGAGGGCTTCTTCAGTTTGGTTGCCTCAAGGAGGGCTTTTTAGGTTTGGTTGCCTCAAGGAGGGCTTCTTCATGGTTGCCTCAAGGAGGGCTTCTTCAGTTTGGTTGCCTCAAGAAGGGATTTTTCAGATTGGTTGCCTCAAGGAGGGCTTTTTAGGTTTGGTTGCCTCAAGGAAGGCTTTTTCAGTTTGGTTGTCTCAATGAGGGCTTCTTCAGTTTAGTTGCCTCAAGGAGGGCTTCTTCAGTTTAGTTGCCTTAATGAGGGCTTTATCAGATTGGTTGCCTCAAAGAGGGCTTCTTCGGTTTGGTTGCCTCAAGGAGGGCTTCTTCAGTTTGGTTGCCTCAAGGAGGGCTTCTTCAGTTTGGTTGCCTCAAGAAAGGCTTTTTAGTTTTGGTTCCCTTAAGGAGGGCTTTTTCAGTTTGGTTGCCTCAAGGAGGGCTTCTTTAGTTTAGTTGCCTCAAGGAGGGCTTCTTCAGTTTGGTTGCCTCAAGGAGGGCTTTTTAGGTTTGGTTGCCTCAAAGAGGGCTTCTTGGGTTTGGTTGCCTCAAGGAGGGCTTTTTCTTCTTAGGTTTGGTTGCCTCAAGGAGGGCTTCTTAGGTTTGGTTACCTTAAGGAGGGCTTTTTCATATTGGTTGGAGACTACTCTCGAGGACGTCTCGAAGTTGCATCGGGTACGTATTCATTGCTTGATCGATAATTTTGGAAGCAAAAAAAAAAAAAATTAAATAAATAAATAAATTTTTGCCCCCAGATACCTGTTAAATGTAAGAAGTACCCTTCTCGGGGTGATATTGGTGTGAACGAAAATTCTGGTAATTGTAGAAATTTTTCATACCTGAGATTTTGAATCGCAGAGTTCTGATTTGCACATTATGACTCTAAGGGCGCCCCTGGATTAGATCTTTTCTGTCCCAGGAGGGTCCTTAAGTTGGAATGACCTAATGACTGTGGTAAGTGTCTTAATGAGATTGATGCAAGAGCACGTATTTATTCTTTGATCGATAATTTTGGAAACAAAAATTTTTACCCCTTCGATTAAGAAGAAATACGGCTAGATTATTGACACATGTATGCGTGTATGCGGGCATGATTCAAGTGTATGCATATATGCGACATGATGTCCCTGATACTATGCTTGGTATCTGCGCTATGCTGGGGACTGAACTTCTGATTTCTGATGATCTCCTGTGGGGACCGTTTCAATCGGGTGACTTCATCAAGGATTTTGACTCAGTGGGGATTGTTTTAGCTGGGAACTCCACTGGGGAGAACCCTGATCCACTTAACCCTATAGGGGATCTGTTGGAAATTCTGATTCAGTGAGAAATGTCTTAGCTGGTTACTCCACTGGGGAAACTTAGACCTTTTTAACCCTACTGGGAATCTTGCTGGAGACCCTACCTTAATGGGGATTGACTTAGCTGGGGACTCTGTTAGGGATTTTGATGGAGACTCTGTGGGGATGATCCTGCTAGGGACCACTCTGTTAGGGATGGTACAACTGGGTCGGCAGTTGCCATTTGTAGTAACAATTTCATTGAAGCCGTCATGAGTTTGGATGCAATGGTCTACTGATGGATTTTTACATGTAATGGCACAGTGTATGCCATATGAACATCAAAGCAGAAAATCAAATATGCCTAATATCATTATGATGACATCAGAATGAATGTGATAGGAAAATCAGAAGTGACTCTAACTCTGAATGTCACTCTCTTCTTGTTACCAACACGTCCTTTCGGTTTTCCGTGTCAGAAGCTCTCGCTGGGGATTGTTGTTTGTTTGTTTTTTTTTTTTGGGAATGATGACCAAGTTTGCAAGAGCACGTCAGCCGAGTTGACGTCTTACCGCTGGCTTATTTTAGAATTGGGAAATGCGCCTTGACAAGTCCGCCGAGGATCATGATAGGATTGTCCTTGATGATGTTTCGTGGCTTAAGTTTTGCTTGTCCCTAGTATTAGAGGTTTGTGTTCGAGTGTTTGGTTGTAAAACACTTTTATCAGATCTGGTTTGCTGTGTGCGGTAGCCTGTATATGGACATTTATATGCAATGGCATGATGCATGCATATTGAACACCTAAACAGCATATGAAACATTTATGATATGATGAATGTGAATGCATTAGGAAAATCCAACCCGTGGCTCTGGTGTGGATCAATGTCCCTTCATTACACCTCTTTTTTTTCCGCTGGAGATATGCTAAGGGCAGGTCACCAAGTGTACAGCCGACCACTGGATGGAGTCGTCTCTGTGAGCAAACAACCCGAGATGGATTCAATTAACCACTGAAATCTCCAAGGGTCTGGAACTGTGTTTATGTTCTCAATTCACCCCAGATTCCAGCTTATGCGCAGTCTCCAAAGGTGGATACAGCTTTTAGTCCTTCAAGGAGTGGCCTGATTCAGAGTGATTTGAGTTAATTGTGGTTTCCCTATGTCTGCCAACCACAATAGCTTTGAAGCAAATCACACCATCTTTACGAGGTGAAAGGAACCACTGATAAGTAGTCACTTCTGTTGCAGCTGAAGACTGAGCTCTTAAAATGGTTGGTAAATGCAACTTTCCCTTGAATATTAGCACAGCAGGCTTTGCAAATATTTCTGTTGATGGGAACATCCTATTCATGATTGTTGAAAGCTTTATAAGACCTGGTTGCTCCAACACTGTTAGTGAAGTTCACAGGGGTGGGTGTCAGTCTTCTCCTTTTCCTAGCACATTTTGCTCAACAGAACTATCCCTTGCTGGGTTGAGTGATACTGGTGGATGACCATCCCTTTCACAAGATGTCCCACCAACTACTCTTTTCCCTGAGGTTCAGTACAGGCTATAGTATGGACTTTGTCGGATAGGAGCAGTGGTCATCTAGGAGTTCCATCAATAGTTGCTTGTGCAGTGACAAACTCTAGCTCAATTAAAGCAGGCTTATATTCAAATCCTCTCTCTGTCATGAAATCAAGGCCTTTCCTGTCAGTCTGGGGTTACAAAATATTTGGTCTGGGGGTTTAGGTTGAAGAGAAATGGCATGGGGCAGAAGGAGAATCCCCAATCTGGTACAGTTTAATGATAAACAAAGACTGATTGAGTCAGTACTTTGTCATAGGCCCCTGTTACCTTTGTGATAATGAGATGATGCGAATATGGAACAGCATTGGGATTCAATTTCTTGTTAGAAGGCATTGATGGTGGAAAATGAGGCTTCGCAAAATCAGTTTAGGGGGAAGGAAGAAAAGAAGGGGTTCTGTCAAATGGGTTTTGGTGGTTGGGTGGTAAATAGAAGACAAAGGATGTTGAAGGTGTGGAAGAAATTGGAAAAGGGAAGGGGAAGAGCTTTGGTTTTGAAGACAGGAAAGTCCAAACCTTTCACAGATAGGAGGGAAGGATTTGATAATGACGAGAGCTGGAGATTACCCTTTAATGCTATGAGACACTCTAGTGTTAGTAATGGTGGCCATGCATAAGAGGGAGAAAGACTCTTGTCTGCACCGATCCCCTTTTTGTATGTTCTTTTGTTTTTTTTTTTTGAAGGACTATGCCCAAGCTGGTGCCACCTGTCGGTTTTCCTGCTGCATTCAAATCCATGCATGTCATGCATGTTTAATATGCTTTTTGGATGAAAAATTCATGTGAAATGTCATGTACATATGAATGTCATACGAACAGGATAATATATGCACTACGACCAAAACTGCTTCAGCATTTTACACATGGCGGGTGATGAAGGTGATGAAAACCATTTGAATTCCCTCGGGTTGGAGGTTTTGGTGAGGTTGGAATTTTTAGCTTTGGGGTTTTAGCGTGGGATGCCCTCTCAGACATGGGATTAAGCTTGGGGCTTCATTTTGAAGTAGGGTTTTGAGTTTCAATAATAGTTTTTTTTTCTTGGAATGGTTTGGGTATCATGTGTGTCATTCAAATTGAAACTCTGGGGCAGGGCCAATAGCATCTGCAAGGATTGTTGATTTGGATCAGCAAATGATTCGGTGGAGGTGTTGCCATCACATCACTTATTTATCTCATAAGCTCACCTTTCAAGAGAGAGTTTGGTCAGGGCCACGTTCACTTTTAGGTTCCCTACAGTATTCAGAATGATGTCATGTATTTTGATATTATGCGTATTTGATATGTCATTTTAGATGATCAAATGCATGCATAGTGCCCTGTACATGCAATCACCACACAAGTAAGAAGACAATGAACCGTATTGCATTCAAAATGAGTTCAATACACCTTACCAACAAAATGAGTCCCCTTCAAAAAGGAAGCCTCTAAGGGTATTGATTTCATGGCATCCGATCATTCCCCATCCGATCACTGTCTCAGCTTCGATGTCACTGCCCCACTCTTGTCAAACCAGACCTTGAAGTTCTTCATCATATTCCTCTCCCTAAGAAGTTTGAGGAATTTCCCTGGTGGTCCCCTTGATTGACCCTGGTCGCTTATCAGAGGTAGATGGGACTCTCAACTTTTCCTCGTCGATTGCTCTGGTGTTGGCCCCACATATGGTTTGACACTCTACATCAAACCCATCCTTCTGCATATGGCAAATAGCCTATTCACCAAGCGAGGCCCAGAGGATGTGATTTCCCCGCTACCTTCGGGTGGTGGGTTCTGGATATGTCGCGGAACAGGGTCAGTGTTGGTACTCGTGTCAAGAGGCCCTTGCAGTTCTCCTTCATTAGTCAACCCTGATAAGCCCAAGTCCTGGTGAGAGGGCCTTCCAAGGTGTCAAGAATGAGTGTCAGCAATCTGGGCATTCTGCTTCTTGTCAGTATCAACATTGGAGTCCATGCTCGCCATGCCCCTTATTTTTCCTTCGAGCTCTGCTACCCGGGTTTCCAACTCAGCGCATCTTACCGTCAGCCTCCCTACTCTGTTAAGATCATCCCCGAGCATTTCTCTAAATATAGCTGCCGTTTCTTCCCTGACTGCCTTTCGGAGAAGCGACATAGTCTTCCATAACATCTGCTATGGCGTTGAAGCTCCTTGGGCTGGCCATCCTTAAGATTCTTTCCCCCTGATGAGAGCATTCATTAGTGTCAACAGGCGCATGCGTGGCAGACACCAAACAGGGAATGGCGTATGCATGAATATGCGATGCAACATGTACATGTGTGGATGTTGAGTTGCACATGTGATGTCATGTAATGCCACATCATGTTATACCTTTTGGGACTGACCAAATGTATGCAGAGTGGAGAAGAGAAATGTGTAGATGCAATAAATGCTGTTGGGGATGATGCATGCATGCTGAAGTAAAGCGTGGCGTATAAATACACACCACATGGATAAAATGACACACAAGGTTGTCCATGGGTCGAAGCAAGTAGTACTTGCAATAGAAAGTTAAGATAATAGTGTGTATAACTATACACCCTAGGAAGAAATGACACACTGGGATGTCCATGGGTCAAAGCAAGATATGACTTGTAGAGGAGTTGTATGCATGAATGTGCGCATGCTTGTGGTGTGCGGACATAGCTTCTGTACTTGGGAATTACCTTCGAATACATGGATAACATGGAATGAGGGTACGTGCTTGGCATGCAGACAACGTCTCGGTGCTCGGGGAGCGCCCTGGGCTATTATGATATGAAATGAATGGTGTGGCGGACAGAGAGATAACATTTTAGCGCTCAAGGTGCACCTAAAAGGCTTGGTGTATGAATGAGATGTGACTTAGTCATGGTTGAATGATGCCAGATGGATGGAAATAAGAATGAGAATGATTTTCTTTATTATATATTTTGGACGTTCCGCGGATGCCCCTATGCTATGCAAAAAGGCAATGCTAATAGATCGCATGTGATCCCGCACACGGGCATAGGTTCGGTGCCTTCGGAGCACCTAGTGGATGTCATGAAATGGTCATGTGTGGCTGGCACACAGATAGAGTTATGATGCTTTTGAGGCACCTAATGGATGTTATGGAATGGTCATGTGTATGCTGATACACAGATAGATTTCTGATGCTTTTGATGCATCTGACATGAAATCATGTTACAGACAAGTCACGTGTAACTTGAGACACGGACAAAAGTTTGGCGTTCATGAAATGCCTTTGTATGATTTAGTAATGTCATGGAATGCCCCTATATATATAGTAATTGGGTATTCATGGAACATCCTAGATGATTCGATAATGTCATGAGCAATCCAACCTGGATCACGACATACAAGCAAGATCTTGGTGTCCCTGTGACACCAATGATGTATGGATGAGATATTATGCAATGTTTTTTCACGTGACTACCCACACGAAAATAGATCTAGGACCATTGTGGTCTCCTAGTGAATGTGATGATATAGAGGAATGGCCGAGTGCAAACCAGAGCACAGGCAAAACACGGGTGGCTTTGGGACACTCGTTACAAAATGAAATGATCATGATGGAGCATCCTTAGAACATCCTTTATTAGGTGTAATGGAATGAAATGGTATGAATGCACATGTCGCACATAATACAAGTGGCTGCAGAAAAATGTGGTCAGGATGCGTGACATACAGAATGACGTCGTGCGTGCAAGGAATGAATGCATATGTCATCCAGAGTGTAGGTGGCTGCAGAAAAATGTGGTTAGGATGCATGACATACGGAACAATGTCTTGTAGGCTATATGGAAATGTTAACACACAATGTTCATTTGGCATGCGAACAAAATATTATGGCTGCACAAAGACACGGTTAGCGTCGATGTCATACAAATGGCGATGTTTTGAAAATGATTGCATAAAGGCATGATTAGAACGACACAAAAATGACAGTGTATGTTTGATGCTTTATGAATGAAAGTGATAATGGGTGGGAGTTCTTTATTCCAGATGTTCCAAGAGTGTCCAACGCTATGCGAAAGAAGATGCAAAGGAGCTGTGTGTGAGTCGACACACGAATGGAGGTTCAGCGCTGTTGGGGCACCTAATGGAGGTTATGAAACAGTCGCGTGTGGCCAACACACGGATAAAGTTTTGATGCTTTTTAAGGCAAAATGAGATGGTATGAAATGGTCTCATGGAATTCGTTCCTCGGACAGAGTTCTGATGCTTTTGGGGCATCCGATATGAAGTGATATTGCAAATAGGCCACGTGTATGTCGAGACATGTACAGAGGTTTGGTGTTCATGGAACACCTTTCATGAGTTAATAATGTTATGATATGCCCCTATATGTGTACTAATTTGGCACCCGAGGAGCACCTTGAATGATTTCACGATGTTATGAAATGGTTCGATATGAACCTTAATGCACAAACAGGACTCAGCTTCACTGGGACACCTATGATGAATGAACGTGATGTCATGTGATGGCATCATATGAACTGTTGCACGGAAGCAAATCTAGGACCATTGTGGTCTACTATTGAATGATATGATATTTTGTGAAATGGCCAAGTGTAATCCGATGCACAGGCCGAAATCGGATAATTTTGGGGTATCCGACATGTCATGGAAGAAATGATAGTGAGGGGCATGCTTGAAACATCCTTTTATTAGGTAGGGTAATATGTCATGGATGCATATGTCATATGAAAATGCAAATGGATGCACGAAAACGTAGTTAAGATGCATGACACGCATGTCGTGTATGCTTCGTGGAGATATCACACGCGAGATGTAAAAGGCACATGAATAAAATGTCATGGCTGCACAAAAATGCGATTAGTGTCACACATATGTCGGTGTTCGAAAATGGCTGCATGAAGATATGGCTAGCATAAATATCACACATACGCATATGTATTTAAAGATGGCTGCACGAAAACGTGATTAGGAATGGCACATGAGATAAAAAAGTAAAGAGAAAATTGCCACGGAGCAAACGTTAGCAAATACAAAAATATGCTTTCCCTTCCAACCTTATTTCTCCCTTCGATTGGTTACGCATTCTTCCTAGGTGTTGGGTCTCTTTGCCATCAACAGGGGATACCGAACGTGCACACTCAATCGTTCAATTTTAGATTTATGTTTTCGTAATCCTAGGGGAAGTTACTAAGTCATTATATATGGGCCAAAGTCAAACCAAGGGTCGTACAGGCTCCCATAGCAAATAAACACTTCCCCACCGTAGAACATGATGTAAGGTCATGCGGGGCTGTGAGTGGTTTACCCCATCGGGTGTCTCCAATCCTGGCGGTAGAGGTAGGCCACCTTCTTAGGTAAACCGGGGCTAATCAGTGTATTTGAGGGGTTGAGAAGAAGAAAATGTCATGATATGCAAGGCATGAATAAATATGGTATTTATAAATCAATAAATGAATACAAGCGAGGTATATTTCAATAGTTGCCTAAGTTCCTTAAGTTTTTATGAAAACTTTTCAATAGTAAGGTCATGCGGGGCTGTGAGTGGTTTACCCCATCGGGTGTCTCCAATCCTGGCGGTAGAGGTAGGCCACCTTCTTGGGTAAACCGGGGCTAATCAGTGTATTTGAGGGATTGAGAAGAAGAAAATGTCATGATATGCAAGGCATGAATAAGTATGGTATTTATAAATCAATAAATGAATACAAGCGAGGTATATTTCAATAGTTGCCTAAGTTCCTTAAGTTTTTATGAAAACTTTTTAAGAAACTGTTTATCCCCAGCAAAGTCGCCACTGTGAGTGGACGACCTCAAAAAGAGCGGCACGCGGCGAAGCGAACCGGGGGTTTTCAAAAATGGGTTTCATTTATCTTACTTTGGGGAAAATCCTTCATTTGTTTTGAAATTCCATTTTGTAGAAAACATTTTCCCATTTTATAACTTAAAGACCTCGAAACCTAAATTTCAATATCAGTGACAGAGTCGCCACCCGGATCAGCTCATCCGGGAAATTCTGGTACAGCTCCCTACTGAGTGCAGACTACTGTACCTAATCCAGAGATTCAGGGTTCGGGCGACTTACCTACTTAACCTCAAACTTGTATTCGATTTATTATTTATAAAACCATATTTATTCAATTTATTATCTTTTCTAACCCCAATTCATTTATTTTATTAGCCCGTGCTAAAGCAGAATGCAGAAAATAAATTGCAGAAAAATAAATTATCCATACAAATATACAAAAGAATAATAGAGGCCGCTTATACAACCAAATTGAATAAAAAGGAGAAAAAACTCTCGTCCTCACATTTACAATCGCCTAAGTACACGAAGATCTAAAGATACAACCGTCTAAATACACAAATTAATCTATTAAATACAGCAAAAATAAAAATAAATGTTGTAAAACAGATTGATTAGTGCAATTTATATTATAAACACAAGTAGGACTCAAATAAGGACAAAATTGGGATTTGGGAAATGGGAAATGGGAGCATGCATTTAGGGGGTAACCGGTTCGATCCGACCGGTTGGACCGGTTAGACCTGGAAATCGATTTTGAAACACCCTGTAGATTTTTGTGATGGAAAACAATTTTTGGAAACCATTTGGCTCGGTTACATACAAATTTCCGTTTTTGTGGGTCTGTTATCCCGGAACTCAGGGTTCCGTTCATGCGGGTTCCTAAACTCAACATCCATCTAGGATCCAAATGCAATAAACACACCAAAAACATTTGTGAAAAATACTATTTTGCACGTTTTCAATATTTTCCGAAGATTTGGTAGGATTCGGGAGTCCGCTAAGGCTGAACTGTGGATCCGACTCGGATAAAACAACCCCGAAACTCGTGAAATAAACCCGGAAAACATCAAAAACCCTAATATCCGTACGTATAGAAATTTAAAAACCAAAACATTACAACATACAGATGGATTTGGGTCAAAAACGATCGCAGTAGAATGTTTAAAATGGGTTACGGGCTGTTTTTAGCCGATCGGGACAGACCAGAGATCTGTCCCTGAGGAACAAAGCCGGGTGGCTCTAGGGTCAAATCCGGTGTAAGCACCGGAATTTCCGATCTTAAAAAAAAAGAAAAAAAGAAAAAGAGAGATAGAATAGTCGTAGCAGGTGAACCAGTCCATACCTTGAAAGCAGTAAAGTGGGGAAAGAAAAGGGGAGCATTAATTGCTCCAGTTCTGGCAGCAAGTGAGAGGGATAAAAAGAAGGAAAAAGGAAAAAGAGAAGAGGGGGGATAATTTCTGGTTGGAGAGCTGGGATTTGAGAGATTTTAGAGAGAGAAAATAGAGAAAAAGGGGAAAGAAAGAAACTCTCAAAACCTCAAGCTTTCCTTCTTCTTTTTCTTTTGATTCTCGTGTATTAATGTCTAAAACCGGATAGAAATTATAGGTTAACGACTTAACACTTTAACTCAATCAAATTCGGACTAGGAACTCTCAGAATCCTTGACATTTTGGAGATTTTGGACCTAACTCTTCAAACCTCAACTCAAAGGGAAAAGAAGCAATTTGGTGTGGATTGGTGAGTTGCCAGGGGTTAATCCTATGGTGGATCAGTGCCAAAGAGGTAAACACACTTCATTCCCTCCTTTTCTCATGCTTTCTGGGTGATTTGGTGTGTTTTTGTGCATTTTATTTCAATTTTTGCATTTTCTGTTTCTGGAAATCAAGAACAGTCGTGTGATTGTTCTTGAGTTGATGAACAGTAGTTAGATTCGTACGACTGTATTTACAATCGTACGAGTGTTCTCGATTTCCTCCTAAGTTTAGTTGTTTTTTGAATAAAATTTTGGTGAAATCCTGAAACTGGAGGGCTTACAGTCGTACGACTATAATTACAGTCGTACGACTGTAATTACAGTCGTACGACTGTAATTATAGTCGTACGACTGTAACATCCGGCCAGGAGCAGAATTTCTAGATCAGTCCATAAAAATTTCTAAAAATCCTTAAAAAATCAAAAAAATCCGAAAATCATCAAAATGAATTTTGTTGTGTGCATTCACTCTAGATTTAATTTTTAGTATTATTGCATTTAGAACTATGCCACGACAGAGACACAATTCTCCCGAAAATCGACCCACCTCACATGCTAAAATTAAATTAAACCGGAAAATAAATTATTTTCAAAATTGTTTTCTCAAAAAACCAAAATACAAGGACGTTTCAAAATGTTTTCCAGGTCTAATCGGGCCGGCCAGCCGAGCCGACCTGGTTATCCCCTTAAATGCATGCCTCGAATCCTAATTTCCCAATTCTGTCATGTTTGAGTCCTATTTGTGGTGTCCCATAAACTATACTAACCCTCTGTTTTGCAACTTTTTATTTTTATTTTGGATGTATTTAATAAATTTATCCGTGTATTCTAGGTAATTGTATTTTTCTAGATAAATCGTGTATTTTAGGCGGTTGTAAAGTGAGGACGAGAGGTTTTATTTTTTATTCGATCAGGTTGTAATAATTTAATTATTTACTATTTTACTTTATTTGTGTGTGCGCTGTATGCTTAATTTAATGCAATAAAATTCATCTTTAGAATTTAAAATACTATACTTGAACATTGACTGTAGTTATTTTGATTAGACACGAAATAGGGGACTTGTCCGGACCTAGATCTCTGGATAGTGTGGCGGCCGTTCGTCCAGTTCAGCTACACTGAAATTTCCCGGTTGAGCTGAGCTGGGTGGCGACTCCTACACTATTCATCGAGACTTAGGTCTTGATTCTTTTATAAAGTATTCTAATTTTCTAAAACGAATTTCCATCCTAAAAACCCCACACGATGGAGGGTTTTACCCGAAATTGAGGCCCCCCTTCCGAAAGGGAGTCCACGTTCTGCCAAAAACGTGGTCCACTCATAGCCGACCGGCTCTGTTCATCACGAACACAGCCGTACGGCTATGGTGGGCAGCCCAGTTTTTGGATTTTTGCAAAATGAAAGAAAACTCACAGAAAACACAATGCAAACAGGTTTTAAGGCCTCTCAAAGTTTACCTTGATGTTGTTTGGATGCTTGGAGTGTCAAGAAGTGGATTGACAACTGGGAATGTGTCTTGGAGACTCAACCGACTGAATCCCACAACGGTCCGAAGCAATCCAAAACCAAGCCGAAATGAACCCGAATCAAAGAGTAAGGGTTGTAGACTTGGTTGTTGTCGTTTGGAGACTGATTTGAGGGCTTGAGTTTTGTGGTTTCTGGGTTCTCCCTTCTCGCCTTATGTCGCAACCTTTCTTTCTCTCTTCCTCTGCTTCTCTCTTTTTCTTCTTCTTTTTTAGAACCAGTCCCTAAAAGTCCCCCCCTCTCTTTTCTTCTGATTTTCTCTCTTTATATCACTCTCTCTCACTCAATCAATTTAGCCGTCTGAGCCTTTGAAATCCTGCGCCAATTTTCGTCTGTCAAGCCAAGTTGCTCTGCCTTGCAGAGCAACTTGTTTTTGACCACTAGAGCCGACCGGCTCTAGTTTGTACTAGAGCCGTACAGCTCTAACTCAAAAACTAGAGCCGCCCGATTCTACCGAGAATTGGGGTGAAATTCCAAAAGTCGGACGTGCAGACCAAACCCTGGAAATGATTCGGGAGACCTTTTCGGGGGCTTCAGATCACGGATAGCCTAGATTTCAGGGGGCTTGAGATTCTCCAGGCAACATTCTGGTCGCTTTCAAGTCCAATTCGAGTCCGTTCGGTCCATAGGTAACTAAGTAATTCTCATCACTGAGGTCGGGAAAAACCCGTGCTCACAATGAGGCCCTTAAGTTTGATTTAGTATGTACTCAACTCTTTCTCTTTACTTGTTCTTGAGAAACATTACTGATTTAGGCAATAGAGTGTCTCTAGTTAGGACAACCGGCGTCTCTTTATTCTTTCGGTGTTCAAGTAAGAAGATTCAACAGCTAAGACACAAAACATTTAGCAACCAGAGGGAATTTTCCTCAGCAACATCGGTGGTGCGGTGAATATCGACAAATTACAATGAAAAATTTGAAAAATATCCTGAATTAACTATCATGGTGTGAGTGGCAGGAAGCGGGCTTCAACCCTGTGCTCAAGTGTTGGAATCGACTAGTCGGCACCCCGATTCATTAGACTGAGAAGGCACAATAAACACGAGTAAGCCTACTACACCTTTCAGAGATTTGGGTTCAAGAAAAATAACTTAATTTAGCATTAGAGGCATAAATCAATTTTAACAACTTAATTTACATAGAGATGTGTAGATATATTTTAGCTTAAAGATGCTTATGCAACAAAATTAAATTACAAACAAAGTTGCATATAGAGCCAAGAGCGAGATACAAATATCTAAAGAGGGGTTTTAAAGTTATGATGACATTATTAAAACAGTAAAATAAACATGCACGATGTGTAATGCTAAAATGGATAAAATATCTGTAACTACTGTACGAAAATCAAAGACTTAAGCAGACTATACCTAAAGATCTAATTTTCCTTATTGGGCTTTTGAGACTCGCTTTTATCATTCTCTCCTCTTGCTAGACTGAAGCAGACTATACCTGAATTCGATTGATCATAGTTCATCAAACAGATTGATATTAGAGTCGTAATTGTGCTAGATATAGTCATCGAGGATTTTAAACACATTCCTAATATAAAGGAAGGCCTTTTGTACTGCCAACAGGTTTGAATCCAGGTTTTATAATGAGAATAAATAAATAGAATGGTTTTAGGGTTGTTTCCCGAAGAGCTTTTATTTTACAAACCAAGGATTCATAAAGGAATGATTTTTTATGTAAAATAAAGCACAGGCAATAAATATCAGCCACTCATTGGCTTACCAACACACAATATGTAAATAAAAGTTTAATGACATAAAACTCGAATATGCGTTGGGATCTATAATCATTCGACTATAGGTAAAGTCGATCGACTATAACACCTGGAATTTTTCTAGAAAACAGAAAACTTAAAGTGTAAATGCAAGAAAGGTCAGATTTTTAATCCACTCAGTTTTACCTTACAATAGATGCAAATCTTAGATCTAAAATAAGGTTTAGGAGTTTTTTGGTTTTTGTTTTAGTCTTTATTTTAGAGCAAAATGAGATTTTGATGATTGTTTTTGAAGATGAAGATGAGTTTAGTGTGTTTTGGTGTTTGTGAGAGAACTTCCTTCATTCAAAATGGGTTAGATTTAGGTTAAGAAACAAAAAGTCAGAGATTTCTTAAGGTTTAAGCCAAAGTTCGACTTTCTTCTTTAATTCTTCACCTATTTATAAGCAAAAAATGACACAATGAGGTGTCGCTTTATGGTCGATTGAATATATGATGCCTGATTGATTATAAAGCGATTTTAGAGATAAGGATGACTTATGCAAGATGACAAGGATTTTTGTTATGAGAAATCACTTTATGGTCGATTGACTATAGGTATGCTTAATCGTTTACAAATTGATATGGTCGATTGACTATAGGTATGCTTAATCGTTTACAAATTGATTTCCTTGGGAATGAAGTCAAAAAAGGTGGCAAAAGATTTTAGGAAGAAATGAAAGTATAGTCGATCCACTACAGGTATAGTCGATTGACCTTAGTTTGGTCATTAGCTCCATTTTGGTTACAAATAGGCTTTTGTGTTGGGAAAGGTCCCAGATATGAAGTTTGGGATTTTTGTGGTTACACGGGTAGAATTGTAAGTGATCCTAAATCCTCACATGAAGCTTTGTTTGGAAATTATGGTATTTCCTCATTCGGGAACAAAAATCAATGCTCACATATGGTTAATTATGAAGAAGACAGAGAACTAATAAAAAAGACGTTGCAAGCACCATAAGAATTATCCTAAATCACCATCTATTAATGTATGCCCTAATCCCAAAACATTATATCGCAAATTGTATTATTATACATTATGTTATTAATAAAAATGCATAATTTGTTTTATTAATTTCTTATGAAATAAATAGTAAAAAAGAATTCATTAATTGTGTTTATACTCATGTATGTCGGTAACGTTCTCCAGGTAGTAAGACCGTGAGTAAGGACTGAACATAGTTATAAAACTATCCTTAGTCTGCTAGAGTGATGAGAATGATAATAACTAAAGACTAGCATGTGCCTTGATTGTATGGTGGTGTCTTATCGACCATTAAATACAGAATGTCGATCAAGGACATAGACAAATGTTAGGTTATATGGTACTAGATCAATCCACTATTGATAACACCACAGGGTCCCTATGTCATAAGTCGTTCTCAAGTTTTTACAATTACCTAAGAAGAACACCTTAACCTTACAATACTAATCAACAGCTTCTTTGTACTTGGCATTCGATTGCTCAATCTTTAGCCTAACTTTTTCAGTAACTGATTGCCAATTTTCTGCCATATGCTTCACTGCAACACTAGTCTCAGTTTCCTTAGGCAACTTGATAAGATCAACAACATGCTAAGGCACATTGGTATAAACCATATAAAAAGGTGACCTGCCTATTATTCTATGGACAACATTATTGCAAGTAAATTCCGCTTAAGCCAAAGCAACATCCCACTACTTATGTTTCTGTCCCACCAAAACCTTAAGTAAGTTGCCAATAGTTTGATTAGTAGCTTCTGTCTGACCATCGATCTGTGGGTGTGATGTACTACTATAGTTCAGCCAAGAACCAAACATCTACCAAAGGGTCTTAAAGTGACTAAGGAACTTGCTATCTCAATTAGAAGTGATCTATTTAGGAACTCCATGCAAATAAACTACCTCCCTACAAAACAGTTTGGCTATTCGCCTTGCATCATCTACCTTCTTTCAAGGAATGAAATGAGCAATCTTGGAAAACTTGTCGACCCACAACAAAAAATAGAATCTACACCTCACTATGTCATAGGCATCCCAAGCATAAAATCCATTAACACATCCTTCCAAATATTTTCAAGAATAAGTAGAGGCATGTTGTGAACGCATTTGGGTTTTTTCCCCACGGCTCAAGTTTTAGGATCATGTCATTGGCATAATAATATTGAACTGGAAAACACTACTCAGACTGCTATACCCGGAAGGCACAATAAACATCGATCAGCCTATTACACCCTTCAGAGATCGAGTTTAGGATAAATGAATTACTTTATTATTAGGGGTTATTTTGGTCATTTATAGTTTAATTTATCCAAAATGTCTAGATTGATGTTATTATTAAATGTTCACACAATATAAAATAAATAAATAAATAAATAACTGCACATAAGCTATTAACACATTTGATCTACGGAACAGGGTACAAATATGTAAAACAGGGATTTGTAGAAAATAAAGGGTTGTATTTAAAGACAATATTTAAACATGACTGAGATGTAGTATTGAAAAATAGTAAAGCAAATAAATATCTAGATTCCACCACAAAAGCTAGATCTGTCAGGGTTTCCCATAAAATTGCCTAAGATGGACTCGGGGAAGGTAAAATCGAGCTAACTTTCCATGCGGGTAACCCGAGACTTAGTTTCATGACTCAATCCTCTATTTGTGCAAAGATCAAACTAACCCGAGCTTAGTGGGTCCCACTCGAGCTTAGTTAGTCTTATTCAAGCATAGGTCCTCGGACCGAATTTTTACATAAACTTCCTCATGTTTATTTTTCCATTATGAATCCATAGATTATCTGATGGCAATAAAAAATCCATTTTGGGTGTCAAATGGGTCCGGATCTAAGTTTTAGAGGTTTTGAAAATAAGAAACAATATAAAAAGAGTTTTTAGGATTCGTGACCTAAAAAAATCCCTCGCTTGTAGAAAATATCTCATTTTCAGTGGAAAAATTTAGATCTGACAATTAAAGGAGCAAAATATGATTTTAATGCTAATGAAACACATGCAACAATACCATTCATTCATGGACCTATCAACACACAAATATTTAAATGAAGCAATAAAGTTGAAAACGAGAAATTTATCTAGGAAAACAAACTGTAAGAGTATGGAGAAGCTTAGAGAGTTATTTTTTCTCCGACCACATTTTTGAACACCAAAGAAAAAATAATTAAGAGATGCAATGAAAGTGGATTTTAAATCCCTTAGCTTTATGCTTAAGAATGAAGGCAAGAGGATCTGTAGTGAAGATAAAAGAGAGGTTTATTCAGTTTTTTAGGTGATTCCTGAGTAAAAATAGATGATATAATGAGAGGTTGGTGTTTTTAAGGAAAGTTTATGGTTTTGAGAGAAGAATTTGGTCGGGTTTTGGCACTAATCCTGAACAAGCTCCTCTTATTTCATTAACTTTACTGTTTATTTATAAGAAAAAATTAGGGCAACACTTGGGGAACTATACTCGATCAAGCATAGTGATAGCAAACTATTCTTCATCAAGCATAGTGATTTTAAGGAATGGTGAGTTACACACCGTGATAAAAAAAAGGCACCTTTCGGGAAGTTGTCCTTAGCTCGATCAAGCTTAGCATGTGGGTATGACTATGCTTGATCGATCATAGTATTTCTTGGGGAGCAATTTTTGCCAGGTGGTAAAAATGGATAAGGATGAAGGGGATTAAGCTCGATCGAGATTTGTTGGAGAGCACTAAGCTCGATCGAGTATAGTATGCTTGAAGGCTAAGTTCATAGGGCTTAAACTAAGCTCAAACAAGTGCAAACTATGCTTGGGAGGGATGGTGAAGATATTTTGAAGGTTTTGAGGTGTTTTCGGTGGTTCGAAGAAAGTTTTAGGTTAAGTTTTTCGGGTCAGATGTATAAATCTCCACTTCATTCCTCACTTGTGGTCTTGTTCAGTATCCTAGTACTTTCCTCATTAGGGAAATGAAAAATCCATGCTCACAAGCTACCCCCGATTAACATGGTTCGGATCCAAGTTACGGGGACTTATTTGTTTATCCAAATTTTATTAAGCAGTTGTTAGCACAATGAAATGATTGAGAATACGATACCTGATGTGTCTTTGGTGGTTGTGTTGATGCGGTCATTCCTTGACCAATTAAATTTTGGAACAAACATTTTTTGCCTTCTTCATTGAGAATGGGCGTGTATAATCTGTCATTTCTTCTGAGTTACAAGGATGTACATCGCTATAGTCACCCATACTGAGGAAGGACATGTGGTTTTTTTTCTAACCAATTAGATTGTGGAACAAAACCTTTTATCCTCTTGGTCAAAATTGGCCACATATTGGAGGAGATTTTGCTGAGGATTACTTTTTTGTATTCATGTAGCTACTGCTAAGGAGTAATTATCGCTCCGCTAAGGATGACTTTGTTAGAATCTTGTTACTTTATGGGGAAAACAGTGTTGAAGAAACTGTTTCCTATTAGTGGAATGGACTATCCATCTATGGTCAGTTCGACATGACACTTCCCTAGTATGCTTGATGTGCACTAAGCTGGATGGAACACTAGTCCCTGTTATGCTGGATGTGCATCTAGTCTTCGAAATCACTTGCCTCTAGTATACTGGCTGTGTGCCAAGTTTTCTAGGATTGCTTGTCCCTATTACGATGGATGTGCACCAAGTTTAACCATACTAGTCCTTAGTCTACTAGATGTGTGCCTAGTCTGTAGAATCACTTACCTCTAGTATCCTAGATATGCACCAAGTCTTCTGGGATTGCTTGTTCCCAGTACGCTGGGTGTGTGACAAGCTGAAAAATACTAGTCCCTAGTACACTGGATGTGCGCCAAGTCTTCGGGGATAGCTTGTGCCCGGTACGTTGGATGTGCGATAAGTTGAAAAATACTAGTCCCCAATATACTTGATATGCACCTAGTCTTCAAAATCACTTACCTCCAGTACGCTGGATGTGCGGCAAGTCTTTTGGGATTGCTTGTCCTTAGTACACTGGATGTGCATCAATCTAAAAAAATACTAGTCCCTAGTATGTGCTCTTAGTTTTCAAAATCACTTGCCCATAGAATTCTGGATTTGATCTAAGTCTATTGAAAATAGATCGTCAATCTGTGGTTATTTATTGCTTTAATTTGACCGCCTTTACATGCTGCTCGAGCTTTTGGGGATATAAATTCACTACAAAAGTTTTTGTTTTGACTATAAGACTTGATGTGGGCCCTACCAAATGCGTTTCGGGCTTAGTGTTGTCACTTTCGAGCATAGTTAAGACCTCTAAGATGAGCTCGAGCATAGTTGATGGATACCCAAGCACAAGTAAGCTTGATTCCTTAAGTATAAATATCCCCTCAAGCACACCCCTAATCTCTTATTTCCCCAATTTTGTCTTACTGTGAGTCTTATGTGCAATAACACAGATTCATATATATAATAGGCCTACATGCCTTTAACCCCTTCACATGAAAGATGAGCTAGACTCGCACACCTCTAACTGTGTATTGTTTTGTAGGATGTATGTTATCTAATTTTACATATTTATTTACTTTCTTTTACAAACTATAGATACCTCAAGTTGTATCTCCTAAATTATTTATATTATGTGACATCCAGTAAACCGGGTCAAGAGGAAGATCAACAAAAATTTGAATAGGAACTACTAAGAGGGACGGATGACTTAAAAGTTATATGGTCAATTGAAATGCGAGAACTGACAGAACTGATTCAGAGGTAGAGGTTGTCATTTAATAATGACCAGACCAAATTATTGTTGGGATTCGTCATTGGAAAAATAATGTGGCATAGCGGAAAATACACCGTTTAAAATTTCCTATAATCCACCTATCGTGTCCAATTACCATTGATTAGAATAAAATCAAATTGAATCAAGAGAGATTAATGTGAGCGGACGACGCATTTTCGACGGGACGCGGGACTCCCTTTCGGAAGAGGCGCCTCGATTTCGGGTGGGGCCCTCCCTCGCGTGGGGTTTTTGATTTGGAAATTCGTTTTTTGGAAAATTAATTGTTTCTTAAAAGAATCGAGACCTAAATCTCGATAAAAAGTATAGGAGTCGTCACCCGGCTCAGCTTAACCGGAAAATTACAGTGTAGCTAAACCAAAGTGAGAACTGCTACACTTTTCAGAGATCTAGGTTCGGACAAGTCCCTTATTTCATGTCTAATCAAAATAAATTGGTCAATGTTCTAATTATGACACTTTAAATTGCTAAGATAAATTTTATTGGATTAATACACGCGGCGCGCATACATAATAATACAGTAAAAATAAAAAGTAAAAGGAATAAATATTTAGGAGCTTACAACCCAATTGAAAGAAAAATAAAACTCTCGGCCTCACAATACAAGCGCCTAAAATACACGAAAATCTAGAAAAAGAATTACAATCGCCTAATATACACGGTTTAATCTATTAAATACATTAAAAATGAAAAATAAAGAAATTAAAGCTGCAAAACAAGTGGTTAACACAAATATAAAGCACACCACACTTAGGACTCAAGTTTGATAGAATTGGGAATTCAAGGGTTCGGGGTCGTGCAATTGGGGGTAACCGAGTTGGCCCGGTCGGCCAGTCCGGTTAGACCTAGAAAATCATTTTGAAACGTCCATGTATTTTTGGTTTTGTGAGAAAATCATTTTGAAAAAAATTTTCCGGTTTCATACATTTATCACATGTGAGGTGGGTCAGTTTTCGGGAGAACCGGGTCTCCGTCATGGTTTTGTTCTAAATGCAAAAAACACCGAAAAATAAATCTAGAGTCATGAATACACACTCCAAAATTCATTTTTGATGATTTTTTATTTTTCAAGATTTTTTATTTTTATGAAATTTCTTATTTTTATGAAATTTTTGGGATTTTATGAAATTTTTGATTTTTAGGGATTTCTGCTTCTGGCGGAGAACTACGGTAGTGCGACTGTGGTTACAGTCGTACGACTGTAAACTACAGTCGTGCGACTGTAGTCTAACCTGGAGCAGAAATCGCCAAAACACAGTCGTGGGACTGTAGGCCAACCTGGAGCAGAAATCGCCAAAACTTTGAAAAGAAATAAAACTGAGGAAATTCAACAACAGTGGTACGACTATAGATGAAGTGGCACGACTGTAATTACAGTCGTTCCCCTGTTCTTTGTGACAAGAACAATCGTACGACTGTTCTTAATTTTCCAGAAACAGAAGTGTGAAAAGTTGAATAAAAATGCACAAAAACCAGCCAAAACACCCAGAAAGCAGGAAAAAGAGAAGGGAAAAGGAGTGTCTACCTCTTAGAAGCTACTCCAACGTCGAATTGACCCCTGGCGTTGGTCCAATCCACTGAAATTTGCTCCTTTTCCTTGGTTTGTTGAGGTTGCAAATGAGGTCCAAAAATCCTCCAAAAAGTCACAGATTCTGATAGTTTAAATCCCAGATTTTGATGTGTTTGTGAAGTCAAGTTATTAATCTAGAATTTCTAATTCATTTTACTCTTTAAAACACTGGATTTCAGAAGAAAAATATTGAAGAAAAGTTGGGTTTTGTTTTTTTGTTTTTCTCTCCCTTCTCTCTTCTTTCTCCCTCTAAATTTTTTCAACTTTTCTGCCCAAAAGTCTAAAGTCCTTCTCTTTCTTTCTTTCTGCCTTTTTATTTCTTCTTCCCGGAAAATCTTGAGCATTAATTGCTCAAGATTTTCCCCAATTTTTTATTCTAGGGGTATGGGTTCTGCAACCTGCCCCCGAGCATACAGTCGTACGACTGTAATATGATTACAGTCGTGCGACTGTAACAAAAACACCACGACTGTACTTACAGTCGTGGTAATCAAGGCTTTTTTTTTAGACCCAGAAAATTCCGTGTTCACAATTAACTCATCGGATTCGTCTCCTCTAGAGACTGCTGCAGAATCGTTTCTTGAAACTGCGATCTCCAAAGTCCGGTGCATGACCAACTATTGAGCAGGAACCGGTGCTAGCCGAAGACGCGAAGGAATGGATGATTAATGCTTGGATTTTCGGCTGTTTGGGGCTGCTCTTGGTGGCTGAAAATTTCCAGCAATAATTAGGGTTGAATTAGATTTTTCTTCCTTAAGTGTGCCCTTATATAGACACCTTGTCTAATTGGGTTTTAATTAAGTTAATTAAAACCAAGCCCACTAGGATTATAATTACATAAATAAACTTTAATTAAAAAGTATATACTATGTAATTTAATTCCATTTGGCTAAATTTAATTACCCCTAAATAAAATTAAATAACACTTAAGTAAATACAATACATGTATTTAATTTTCCTACTTAGGAAAATTATTTAATTAATTGTTTACTTTATGTAATTCAATTAATTAATAAATTAATTAATTACATTATGTAAACTTATTAATTAAATTAAATTTAATCCAAAATTAATTAATTACCTTGACACCGAATGTCAACTAATTAATTAACGCATTCCTTCCAATGTACATTACATGTACAATATCTATAAGTTCTAGCTCAGTTGATCTATGTGCACGATCCTATGGGTCTGTCTTTATGTTGGCAGTAGGCCGAAGGCCCACAGACTATAAGTGGGTTCTAGCAAACCATTACAGTCCCCAATTAAGACAGAGATGCAGCAGTCTTTAGAAGACACTCACCCGGTAGTAATCTCATAGTGTCCTCTGCCTAACGATATCGACATGAATAAATAAGAGGCATGGTGTCCGTCATCCTCTTCTATTGTTTATTATATTTCTTGATCTTGAGTTGACTGATTAATCAAATAAGCAACCAACTTATTTGGGTATGGCCATACACTTATCAGTCCCACTCATCAAATGGCCAATGCTATCATCTCGGTGTTACCCGAGTGGCAATTCCATCACTTCATCATCAATATCAACATGTTCACCAGTCCACCCAATCATACCCGTATTTAGCATCCTTTTACAGACCTGTTAGGCGTATGTCAAAGTGAACCGGATTCCTTATTAATATTATAATGAAATCTGGTCTGAGGACAAAAGAGACCTACTCAAGAAAGACCTATGATGTGACAACCATGTGGCTTTCTTGTGCGGATCGATCCAGTCCCATGTCAACGACATGTACCTATATTCATGACTGACTATACAAGTACTATGGCTAGTTAAGAACTGCCATACAGTCATCGAATATACAAGTCTGTGGTTCTATTCATTCCCACGATTAGAACAGACCTAGGATAGGTTTTATGATTATCAATCAATGGATATTCTACTCATATTATAGCACGAGATATAAATGAAATAGATTAATTGCCTTTATTAATGTGACACAAATAATGTATTCATACATGACTCTTAATGTATAATACAAAATACAAAAATCCAATGCCCTAAGAACTAGGACTCACCAACAATCATAGATCCGATATAGAAACGAAGTTCATATGGAAATCTGGAAAAATGGGAGATTCAGCAAAATTCAGAGAGAACACAATGAATCTCAGTGTTGAGTAGAGAATCTAGTTATTAAAATTAATGACAAATCACAGCGAGACTCGGTTAAATACGGAATCTAACAAAAATGTAAGTGATGCGGAAAAATGAAGGAGGGGGGTAAAATGGTAAAAGATATTTTAGAGAAGGAGAGAGAATAAGTGGAAGAAGATATTTTTGCATGAAAAAGGCTTAGATGGTTGAAGGAGAAGCAACAACGTATTAGAGTAGGTAAAATGTGGATAGAAATGTGCCACGTGTACTAAAACCTAAAAGAATCAATAGTATAAAAAGAAAGAGAAACATAAACAGAAGGGGGAGGCAGATTAGTAAGAAATTTTAGAAGGAAAATAAAAGAATTCTGGAGAAAGAAGGAAGGGAAGATGGCAGATTTTCAAGGGATTAGAGAAAGGAATAATAGAACTATGTTAGGCTTTGATTCCCAATAGTAGATATGGGATACGTAGGTAGCTTGGTAAGAATTTACTAAGTTTAAGCCAAAATTTTCAATGTTAAGTTTAACATTTATGTACTAGCTGGATCTGTGAGCCAAAATGAAGAATTTGTCAGATTTAGTAAAAAGGAATAGGTGGAAATGGTAAGAACTACTGGAGATGGTACTTGAAGGAATTGAGCAAAGCGCCAAATGGAAATGGAGGAGGACTCAGTCAAGGTAATGACCTAAATCTATAATCTAATGTTGGGTTATGTTATTTAGGGAAATTATTTTGTGTTGAGAATTTACCTTTGCTCTATTAATGTAAAGTTTAATATCAATTCTTTACAAGCTTATCATTGTTGTAATTTGTAATTAGTAAAGAGAAAAATAGTGATAAGATAGTATTTTTAGTTGAGAAATTATAAGTGCTTAATTGATTATGGAAGTTGAATGTATTGTTTTATTATTCTAGAACTTTTAAAGGAAAGCAATAGAAACTAAAAACTGTGGTATGAATTATGTGTATTTTGGTTTGGTGACTGCTGTACTTGTGAGAAGGACTTATTGAACTATGATTTGAATATTACTTGTTAATGGTAAAATAATTTGAGATTCAAATAGTTAGCAATTGGATTAATGGATTATGTAAATGAGAATTAACTTCATGGAATTATTGGGAAAGAAAGCAATAAGTGAGTGGAGACTTGAAAAATACTCTCGTTGACCAAGTTGGTTATGGTAGAAGTAGGGGTTGCATGCCCTAAGAAAAACGCTAAATGAGTTGGTATCTGGATTACTGTAAGAGTGAACTTGTGATTCCGGTCATAGAGGAGGTACTAGTCAGTGATATGGTATTTGAAGCGATCCGATAGAGGGCACCTTATAAGGCTTGGTAGCCATACATAAGGATGGACCATGAAGGATCATAAGTTTGCATGTAAAGGGTCATGTCAAAACACATGAGGTAGCGTCCTGGATGAAAACAAGTTCTTGTTCTTGTTCTTGTTAAATATTAAAGCATGTTTGTAACTAGACTACCAGATTAAATTTCTGAGATGACTTAATGAAGAAAGCTTGAAAGAAACAATTATAAATCTTAATAAAGAGAAATCAATTAAAGGTGAAGAATTATAGTGAATGAATGAATAACATCCAAATTGATACGGTAAGAACTATATAAGCTAAGAGTTGAAATCGAATCATCTGTTGGGTCAAGATCTGGTAAAATAGTCTTAAAAAGCAATAAATAACATTTGATAAATGAGAGAAAATCTCATCAAATCAGTTAAAGAGGGGCAATGGTTAAACAGTTTTCTTAAATTCTTTTTTACAAGACTTGGCCAAGCAGGATCATAAAGTTAATGTAAAGAAGATGAAAAATAACTAAAAGATGATTTATAACTCTTTGATCAGGTTATGTCGAGTTAGGGTGTTACACTAATGCCATATCTAGCCAGGCATTCGGCATTATCTACCTCAGAGAGAGATGGAATTCAACAAAAATATCTACAATGAAGGGATCCATTGGCAAAAGGAACCCCAATTCTATCTACCTTATGTAGACATTGACGCTACTTCAATACGAATCGTTGGCCTAGTCTCTAGTATATGGCATATGCCATTGAATATCTATCCCAATGCATATTTGGTTTAATAAAAACACTAATTGTTTGTTAGTAATCTTAGTTAGGCACTGAGTACTTTAAGGTTCACAGTCTTTAGCTCAAAACCCTCAGCCATTAGCTTTTTATCTTTATATTTACCATTGGAAGAACTTTATTTAGACAGGTTCACGACAATGGGATGAGATGAGTAGGAGCAAACTCTAGCCACAGGCGACGAAGGAGGATGAACCACATTAAAGGGGGAATTGGATAAGGTGCAGTCGTAGAGTGGGAGCAAACAGTGGGGCATTAGCATTTGAAGAACGATAGAGCAACACTGAAATTTCCCAGTGGTGGTCATTAGCCTTCTTCTATGGTTACAATGGTTGAAAGAGATTTCCTCAGAGGAAGAACTTATAATGCTTGAAAAGTAAAGAAACCAAAAGAATAAAAGGATAAAAACAAAAACGAAAAGCATACTTACTAAAGAACAAGAAGGAAACTTTGTTACAAGCAACCGACATTTTTGTAGAAAAGAGTAAAATGGTGAAGGAGAAAATGTTGGGCATTTATAGATTTTGAAGAAGTAACCCCGCTTTAGGTGAAAGGTGGTGTCTGAGCTTCACGCGCTTTTACTAATTAATCATGTCTACTCATTAATACCTCTTCATAATAAGGCACGAAATGTGGAGACAGTGTGAACAAACAAAACCAATGGCAGTAGAGATATGAAAAGACGTTTAACATGACAATGTTTCAAAGAAGATCAATAGATTGATTCCCTATCAGGGGTAATACCGAGCCTAAAGACATCGGCAATACACTTTGGGGGGACAAGTATTTTGCACAAAAATCAAAATAAAAAGGTGAAAGACCAAACCCTAAAGAGATCCGGTCATAGACTGGGGGACATCTAATAATAGGAGATATAGGAAATATGAGAGACGTATTCCAGTTGTGACTCCATTGAGGGGACACATGTCAAGTAAAGTTAACAACTTTAATAGAATCTACTATCTTCGCACACGTATAAGGGCAGATGAGCTAAGCCCAATCGCGGAGCCAAACCATTTTCTTAAAGGGGGCCAAGTAGTAAGAAATAAATTGTGTAAAGATTTTCGAATAAATTATATACTCAATAAATTGTATAATAAAACAAAACGAAGCAAGATATAATATATTTGTTTATATTGTAATTGATATGTCTTATAAAATATAGAAAGCTTATGTTGTGTTGGGGATTCATATGTGAAAATTATCCAATTTAGTGTTTAAAAATTTAAAAATACTATAAAGAATCTCAAAGCAAAAAAATAATTGCAAGCGGACGAAGGCCAACACTTGTCATAAGGTGGCACTGTCCTTTTATAAAAACCAATAATTAGAAAAATAAATTATTTAAAAATCATTGACAAGTAAGGCTAGCATATATATACAATAAAATTTATAACTACAAGCACTAAATTTATCTATAACGTATAATATAAGAGATCAACTAAGATAATGAAATTTCAAAATTTTTAGCAATGTAAAAAGATTACAATTTATTCATTTTGACATTCAGCTTATTACTATTCATAAAAAAAAATTTTAATAAAATTTATATTCTAAAATGGAAAATTATATATATATATATATATATATATATATATATATATATATATATATATAAAATTTGGGTTCGACCATCAAGTAGTTTGTCATTTAGCTAACCCTTGTGCAACAAGCACAATAACAGCTTGGTTCATCCCACTCTACATGTGTAAAGCAAATAAGTGAGTCCATCATTACTCACTACATGGACCAATCTCATGTTGGTGTGCCCTAGTTCTTAGGGCATTGGATTCTTGTATTTTGTATTATACATTAAGACTCATTGTATAAATACATTATTTGTGTCACATTAATAAAGGCAATTAATCTATTTCATTTATATCTTGTGCTATAATGTGAGTAGAGTATCCATTGATTGATAATCATAAAACCTATCCCAAGTCTGTTCTAATCGTGGGAACGAATAGAACCACAGACTTGTATATTCGATGACTGTATGGTAGTTCTTAACTAGCCATAGTACTTGTATAGTCAGTCATGAATATAGGTACATGTCATTGACATGGGACTGGATCGATCCGCACAAGAAAGCCACATGGTTGTCATGTCATAGGTCTTTCTTGAGTAGGTCTCTTTTGTCCTCAGACCAGATTTCATTATAATATCGATATGGAATCCGGTTCACTTTGACATACGCCTAACAGGTCTGTAAAAGGATGCTAAATACGGGTATGATTGGGTGGACCGGTGAACATGTTGATATTGATGATGAAGTGATGGAATTGCCACTCGGGTAACACTGAGATGATATCATTGGCCACTTGATGAGTGGGACTGATAAGTGTATGGCCATACCCAAATAAGTTGGTTGCTTATTTGATGAATCAGTCAACTCAAGATCAAGAAATATAATAAACAATAGAAGAGGATGACAGACACCATGCCTCTTGTTTATTCACATCGATATCGTTAGGCAAAGGACACTATGAGATTACTACCGGGTGAGTGTCTTCTAAAGACTACTGCATCTCTGTCTTAATTGGGGGCTGTAATGGTTTGCTAGAACCCACTTACAGTCTGTGGGCTTGGGCCTACTGCCAACATAAAGACAGACCCATAGGATCGTGCACATAGATCAACTGAGCTGGAACTTATAGAAATTGTACATGTAATGTACATTGGAAGGAATGCGTTAATTAATTAGTTGACATTCGGTGTCAAGGTAATTAATTGACATTGGGTTGAATTTAATTTAATTAATAAGTTTACATAATGTAATTAATTAATTTATTAATTAATTGAATTACATAAAGTAAACAATTAATTAAATAGTTTTCCTAAGTAGGAAAATTAAATACATGTATTGTATTAACTTAAGTGTGATTTAATTTTATTTAGGGGTAATTAAATTTAGCCAAATGGAATTAAATTACATAGTATATACTTTTTAATTAAAGTTTATTTATGTAATTATAATTCTAGTGGGCTTGGGTTTAATTAACCTAATTAGAACCCAATTAGACAAGGTGTCTATATAAGGGCACACTTAAGCAATAAAACCCTAATTCAACTCTAATTAATTGCTGGAAATTTCAGCCACCAACAGCAGCCCCAAAACAGCTGAAAATCCCAGCATTAAACCTCCATTCCTTCGCGTCTTCGGCTAGCACCGGTTCCCGCTCAATAGTTGGTCGTGCACCGGACTTTGGAGATCGCAGTTTCAAGTAACGATTCTGCAGCAGTCTCTAGAGGAGACGAATCCGGTGAGTTAATCTCTCTTGATTCTTAATTGTTTTATTCTAATCAATGGTAATTGGACACGATAGGTGGATTGTAGGAAATTTTAAACGGTGTATTTTCCGCTGCGCCACGTTATTTTTCCAATGACGAATCCCAACAGTGGTATCAGAGCCTAGGTTTTGTCCATTATATTGATTGGAATTGGTTCTTGAAAGCGTTCTTGAAGAAAGAATGGGTTTCAAGTTTGTTATTTTAGGGTTTTATTCAATTGGTTTTGATTTTGATAAACCCTAGAATTTTTTATTGGGGTTTTTGATTATTTTCCCCAATTGGTTTCCATCTTAAAAATTATTGTTTTATTGGTTATTTAATTTTTGTTGGATTGTTTTTTTTTATGATTTAAAAAAAAAAGGGTTTTTGGGCTGGATGGAATCGCAAATTGCGATTCCATCCAGCGGCAGCAGCAACTGCTGCCGCGGCAGGCTGCCGCGCAGCGGCACTGCTGCCCTGCCGGGACAGCGGCGCCGTGCGCGGGTTTTGGGTCCGGTTTTGGATTTTGCGGGTATTTTTTTTATCCCGGACCCTAATGCAAATTAAATTAAATTTTTTTTAAATTAATTTGTGTTTAAATTATTTATTTTGTTGGCATGCATATTTAATTTAATTGTTTGCATATTAAATTGAATATGGATTTTGTGAAATTGGCCCAATAAACCGTGACACCGGTTAAAATTAGGAGAGCTAAATTTTAAATTTGTGACAACCCAAATTCAAGTGGGAGCAAAATTGTTAATTTTGCATTTATGGATGTTATCCATTGGGCCTTTATGGGCCTTAGTCACATTTGTTAAAATTGGCGATTTCACCCTAAGTAACTCGGCTTAACATTTATAATTTGGAATGCCATGATCATGCATCATATTGGTATGTATGTGCACGACAGGTACTTTGTTTGAAATGTTATGTTGAGTTCTATGGGCCCTAAATTATTATCGGTTGTAATTCAATTTTGGGAAATATGGCCTGCGTGCCATTTTTTTATTTTGATGTAATTTTAGAATAGATTTTATTTTACAAAATTATTGTAATTGCATCAAGTATGGAGGAAGGCCCAAATGGAGCAAGCCCATGGTGGGAGCCCAAGAAGGATTGCAGTTCGACCCATGAAGAATTAGATAGGATATCTAGTTTTTCATTAGGTTGTAATTAAAGGCCCATAGGATATTCATTTTAAATTAAGTATGCTATTGCATTTTTCATATGATATGGATGTATGGATCACCAAATTATTACCCGCATTTATGCATGCTAAGCCGTATCACTTAATTATAATCCGGAAATTAAAATATTGAGTCGCTTAAAAGTGCTTCCCACATTCACACCTCTTCCTCCCATTGATGCTGCAATGTGCGCCATGCCCTAGCTGGGTATATTGTAGTATTCGGCGGGCCGTCGAGGGTTAAGATACTTGGTATGGTTAACATGTGAATGGTGGTTTGACTCAACATGGGTAGCATTAGCTCAGAGCGGGCTCTAAGCACAGATGGGTAAAGTGTCAATAAGCCCATCAAACCAAGAGTCCTCCGTGGAAGGATTGGATAGGTTGTCCTACCAAACGACTCAATGGTTGGTTAGCGAGCCCTAGTTCGGCCAGTCATTGATAAGTTGTGGATCTTGGTCAAGTCAGCCAATTAACAACACCAACAAACAAATTAAAACCGGATTATTAATTTGAATTGGCTTAAAAGTCCTTTATTTCTAACTCAAGCAATGATTTCTTCCATGTAGATAATCCCATTTCAGTTAAGCAATTTAAATGGCTGCAACAAATAACAACTCACTCTCACTTAGGTCACTCTTGGAGAAGGAGAAGCTTTCGGGGACTAACTTCCTGGACTGGGCTAGGAACTTACAAATAGTTCTTAGACAAGAGTCTAAGGAGTATGTACTAAATGCTCCTTTACCAGCTGGCCCTCCTGCAGGTCGAGGCATCACCACGGCGATGGTGGAGCAGTACGATCGACATGTGAGGGATGACCGAGATGTCTCGTGCCTCATGCTGGGTACCATGGCTTTTGATCTTCAGAAGCAATTCATGGACGAGCATGCTTATGAGATGATGGATCAGCTTAAAAAGATGTTCCAAGATCAGGCTCGTCAGGAACGTTACCTGACAACTAAGGCACTTTGCACGACTGTGATGGCAGCTGGGACTTCTGTTAGCACTCATGTGCTAAAGTTGAAGGGGTATATTGATACACTTGCCCACCTCGGCTCGCCAGTTCCGCAGGACTTGGCAACAGACATTATTCTCGGGTCACTTCCTGAGTCTTACAACCAGTTTATCATGAATTACCATATGCAAGGGTTGGATAAATCGGTTGTTGAGCTGCATGGCATGCTCAAGCTTGCTGAGTTGTCTCTTAAGATGACTCCTGAAGTATTGCTGGTGAACAAGGGCAATACGCCCATTGCCAAGGGAAAGGCCAAATCTAAGGCCAAGGCTAAGGCCCAAAAGGCCAAGGCAAAGGGCGAAAAGGTTGTGGCCCAACCTAAAGCAAGGGTTGCCTCTCCTGACAATGTTTGCCATGAGTGTCATGAGAAGGGGCACTGGAACAGCTCATGTCCAAAGCTAAGGGAGCAACTGAAGGGCAAAACTGCTGCTTCAGGTATTTATGTTGTTGAGATTAATCTGGCTATTTCTACATCTTGGGTCTTGGACACTGGATGTGGATCTCACATTTGTTCAAATGTGCAGGGTCTAAGAAATAGGAGATTATTAGGATCTGGAGAAGTAGATCTTCGAGTCGGAAATGGTGCTCGGGTTCAGGCCATGGAGATCGGAGATTATTTCTTAGAGATGCCTAGTGGACTTGTTTTGGAACTAAGAAACTGTTATTTTGTACCTGCGATGCGCAGGAATATTATTTCTGTTTCTTTGTTGGATATTTCTGGTTTTGTATTTAATATTGGACATGGTAGAATTTCTATGCAATGTGGCAATATTATTTATGGAACCGCATTTCTTGAAAATGGCTTATATATCCTTGATCTAAAACGTGAAAGTTCAATCTATAACATAAATACTAAAAGGATTAAACAAAATGAAATTAATCCTACTTACATCTGGCATTGTCGACTTGGCCATATAAATGAGAAGCGCATAGCTAGGCTTCACTCTAGTGGAGTGCAGCCTTATGACACATGCGAATCTTGTTTGAGAGGCAAGATGACAAAGGCGCCTTTTAGCAAGACTGCTGAAAGGGCCTCAGAGCTATTGGAGCTAATACATTCCGATGTATGTGGCCCAATGAGCACTAGTGCTAGATCTGGTTTTCTGTACTTCGTCACCTTCATGGATGACTTCAGCAGATACGGTTACGTGTATCTGATGAAGCATAAGTCTAAGACTCTCCATAGGTTCAAGGACTTTAAGAATGAAGTAGAAACCAACTTGGCAAGAAAATAAAAGCACTTCGGTCTGACCGAGGGGGTGAATATTTGAGCCAAGATTTTGACTCGTTTTTGATAGAGTGTGGGATCATATCCCAACTCACTCCTCCTGGTACACCCCAGTGGAATGGAGTGTCAGAAAGGAGGAATAGGACCTTACTTGACATGGTCCGCTCGATGATGAGTCATGCTACACTCCCTGTCTCCTTTTGGGGATATGCTTTAGAGACAGCTGCTTACATTCTTAATAATACACCAAGCAAGGCAGTTGAGGGAACACCATATGAACTATGGAAAGGCCGAAAGCCCAATGTTTCCTTCTTAAAGATTTGGGGCTGTGATGCACATGTTAAGAAATTGACAAGTGGCAAACTCGAGTCCAAATCTGTCAAGTGCCAGTTTGTGGGTTACCCTAAGGAAACTAAGGGTTATTACTTCTACGATCCGGCCGAAAACAAAGTTTTCATAGCCAGAAATGCAGTCTTCTTAGAGAAGGAATTCCTTTCCAAGAGAGATAGTGGGAGTAATGTTGAACTTTCAGAAGTTCAAAACTCATAAACTCCTGCAGCTACTGCTGAGGATGCTTTGGAAACCAATCTGACTACTCAAGAAATTGAGAAACCAGAAACGGTTGCACCGGACCTTAGAAGGTCTGGTAGGACATGTCATCAGCCAGAGAGGTACGGCTTTCTCGTGACTGATGATGGGGACCTTATGGTCGTTGACCAAGAGGAGCCCAAGACCTATCAGGAAGCTGTTGAAAGCCCACACTCAGATCAATGGCGCAAAGCCATGGAGGCTGAGATGCAATCTATGCATGATAACCAAGTATGGAACTTGGGGGATCCACCTCCGGGTGCTAAGGTGATAGGTTGCAAGTGGTGTTTCAAGTTAAAGGTCGACAACACCTTCAAGGGGCGATTGGTGGCAAAAGGATTCAAGCAAGTTCAAGGAATTGACTATGATGAAACCTTTTCACCAGTTGCTATGCTCAAATCCATTAGGATACTACTAGCCATAGCTGCATGGTACGATTATGAGATATGGCAGATGGATGTTAAGACCGCTTTCCTTAATGGAAAGCTACTCAAGGATGTGTACATGGCACAACCTGAGGGTTTTATCGATCCAAAGTATCCAAACCGGGTATGCAAGCTTCAAAGATCTATTTATGGATTGAAGCAAGCATCGAGGTCATGGAATCAGAGATTCAATGAGGCCATTACAGAATATGGCTTCACACAGAATTCTGATGAGCCCTGTGTGTATAAGATGGTTAGTGGGAGCGTTTCCAGCTTCCTAGTGCTGTATGTTGACGACATCCTTATCATTGGAGGCGACATACCAACACTGCAAGGAGTTAAGCAGTGGTTGAGTAGGTGCTTTGCAATGAAGGACTTAGGCGAAGCTGAGACGATCTTAGGGATCAGGATCTACAGAGATAGATCCAATCGGCTTCTAGGCCTAAGTCAGGCCATATACATTGACAAGGTTCTGAAAAGATTCAACATGGACAAGGCAAAGAAAGGATTCTTGCCTATACGCCATGGGTTGAAGCTGAGTAAGAAAGATGGTCCTAAAACAAAGAAGGACTGGGAGAACATGGAAAAGATCCATTATGCATCTGCTATTGGATCTATCATGTACTCCATGTTATGTACGAGGCCTGATGTCGCGTTTGCACTAAGTATGACAAGCTGGTACCAGTCAGACCCCGGGGAGGAACACTGGAAGGCTGTCAAGGCAATCCTAAAGTACCTTAATCGGACTAAGGATGCTTTCTTAGTGTATGGAGGTCAAGATGAGCTCATAGTGTCATGTTACACTGATGCAAGCTTTGACACCGATGAGTATGAGAACCAGTCACAGTCTGGTTATGTTTTTCTCTTGAATGGCAGTGCCATTAGTTAGAGGTCCTCAAAGCAGGCCACCATTGCTGACTCTACAACGGAAGCTGAGTACATAGCTGCGTGCGAAGCTGCAAAGGAAGCTGTTTGGATCAAGAAATTCATAACTGAGTTGGGAGTAGTACCTACTATCCTAGACCCAGTTGATGTTTTTTGTGACAACAACGGGGCCATCGCATAAGCTAAGGAGCCCCGGTCACACAAGAGATCCAAACATGTGCTCAGAAAGTTTCACCTCATTCAGGAGATCGTGAACAGAGGTGACATATCATTGCAGAGGGTTGACACCAAGAATAATGTCGCTGATCCATTGACTAAAGCGCTGCCACAGACACAGTACGACGGTCATACCAGATCTATAGGAATTAGGGCAATGCCCACTTGGAACTAGTGCAAGTGGGAGATTGTTGGTGTGCCCTAGTTCTTAGGGCATTGGATTCTTGTATTTTGTATTATACATTAAGACTCATTGTATAAATACATTATTTGTGTCACATTAATAAAGGCAATTAATCTATTTCATTTATATCTTGTGCTATAATATGAGTAGAGTATCCATTGATTGATAATCATAAAACCTATCCCAAGTCTGTTCTAATCGTGGGAACGAATAGAACCATAGACTTGTATATTCGATGACTGTATGGTAGTTCTTAACTAGCCATAGTACTTGTATAGTCAGTCATGAATATAGGTACATGTCATTGACATGGGACTGGATCGATCCGCACAAGAAAGCCACATGGTTGTCATGTTATAGGTCTTTCTTGAGTAAGTCTCTTTTGTCCTCAGACCAGATTTCATTATAATATCGATATGGAATCCGGTTCACTTTGACATACGCCTAACAGGTCTGTAAAAGGATGCTAAATACGGGTGTGATTGGGTGGACCGGTGAACATGTTGATATTGATGATGAAGTGATGGAATTGCCACTCGGGTAACACTGAGATGATATCATTGGCCACTTGATGAGTGGGACGGATAAGTGTATGGCCATACCGAAATAAGTTGGTTGCTTATTTGATTAATCAGTCAACTCAAGATCAAGAAATATAATAAACAACAGAAGAGGATGACAGACACCATGCCTCTTGTTTATTCATATCGATATCGTTAGGCAAAGGACACTATGAGATTACTACCGGGTGAGTGTCTTCTAAAGACTGCTGCATCTCTGTCTTAATTGGGGGCTGTAATGGTTTGCTAGAACCCACTTACAGTCTGTGGGCTTGGGCCTACTGCCAACATAAAGACAGACCCATAGGATCGTACACATAGATCAACTGAGCTGGAACTTATAGAAATTGTACATGTAATGTACATTGGAAGGAATGCGTTAATTAATTAGTTGACATTCGGTGTCAAGGTAATTAATTGACATTGGGTTGAATTTAATTTAATTAATAAGTTTACATAATGTAATTAATTAATTTATTAATTAATTGAATTACATAAAGTAAACAATTAATTAAATAGTTTTCCTAAGTAGGAAAATTAAATACATGTATTGTATTAACTTAAGTGTGATTTAATTTTATTTAGGGGTAATTAAATTTAGCCAAATGGAATTAAATTACATAGTATATACTTTTTAATTAAAGTTTATTTATGTAATTATAATCTTAGTGGGCTTGGGTTTAATTAACCTAATTAGAACCCAATTAGAGAAGGTGTCTATATAAGGGCACAATTAAGCAATAAAACCCTAATTCAACTCTAATTAATTGCTGGAAATTTCAGCCACCAACAGCAGCCCCAAAACAGCTGAAAATCCCAGCATTAAACCTCCATTCCTTCGCGTCTTCGGCTAGCACCGGTTCCCGCTCAATAGTTGGTCGTGCACCGGACTTTGGAGATCGCAGTTTCAAGTAACGATTCTGCAGCAGTCTCTAGAGGAGACGAATCCGGTGAGTTAATCTCTCTTGATTCTTAATTGTTTTATTCTAATCAATGGTAATTGGACACGATAGGTGGATTCTAGGAAATTTTAAACGGTGCATTTCCCGCTGCCACGTTATTTTTCCAATGACGAATCCCAACATCTCGTACTTGCACATAACGATTAGGGTTATCAATGGGGACGGGGATCCCTATCCCCATCAAGGGCCTTGTTGAAGGGGGACGGGGATTCCCTATTTGGCAGGGACGGAGACAAATTTGTCCTCGAATGCAAAACAGGGATGGGGATGGGAATACCCGTCCCGTCCCCATTTAGCCCCAATAGGGATCCCCGGTCAATTCCCTGTCCCCGTCCCATATTCCCAATATTAATATTTATAAAAATTTTAAATTATATTATTATTGTTTGAAATTGAAAGTTAAACTAGGATTTCAATTTTCACTCAACTCAACTCTCACTCTGTTTTGCTTCCGCCTCCCAACCCTCTCTCCCTCTCTCAAGTCGCTCGGTTGTCGCCTTATCGGACTTCTGCCGCTCAATCCCTCTCTCTTGCAACGCTAAATCATTGGCAATTCGGCGAAGGCCGAAGCAACTTCTGCTGCTCACCCTCTGTTTATTCCATTTAGGTTTCCTTCCTCTTCCGTTTAGTCTGTATGTTCTTGTTTAAATTGGATAGGAAAGAAACAGTGTTGGATTTGGCAAAATTTGTCGACAAGGGTGTTCAAGTCAAGCTTGAAAGGATAATAAGCCGTAGTATTTCCATTGATTGAGATGAATATATATACAAGGAGAGAAACCCTAATTAGGGTATTACAATTACATAAGGACTCCTAGTCCTATTCTAAATAGGATACATACAAATGGAGTTATAATACAATTATAATTCCCTTACACTCCCCCTCAAGTTGAACTGGGAAAGGATTGAACAGTCAACTTGTCACGTAACCAGAGAAAACGAGACTTAGATAGCCTTTTAGTCAAGACATCGGCAATTTGATCAACAGAACCAATAAATGATACACGAAGAACCCCTTGGCGTACACGATCACGGACAAAATGGAAATCCACCTCAAGATGCTTGCTGTGATTATGATAAACAGGATTGAGGGTCAAATAAGTAGCACTTAAGTTGTCACAAAAAAGAGAAGGCACTGGCAACTGAGAAAAACCGATTTCATGAAGAAAGGTTTGAAGCCACTGCAATTCAGAAGTGACAGATGCAAGCGCACGATACTCAGCCTCCGTCGAAGAACGTGACACAACCCTTTGTTTCTTCGAAGACCATGATATCACATTGCAGCCGAGATATATAACAAAGCCAGTGGTAAACTTGCAGTCATCAAGACAATTAGCCTAGTCAAAATCCGAAAATCCATTGAGAGCAATGTGACTAGGGCGCATAAGGAGACCATGACTAACTGTACCCCAAAGATACCGCAAAATCTGTTTGACCGCACTCCAATGCTCAACAGTGGGTGAGTACATGTATTGTGAGACCCGATTAACCGCAAAGGAGATATCAGGTCGCGTGAATGTCAAGTACTGGAGGCCACTAACAATGGATCGAAAAAGTGTTGAATCCGAAAAGGGCTCACCACCGTTGAGGGTCAATTTTTGACTAGTGTTGACAGAAGAAGAAATAGAACTGCAAGAATACATCTGAGCCCGAGCAAGTAAATCATTCACATATTTAGTCTGATGTAGAAAGAGCCCCTTAGAACACCGATCAGCCTCAATGCCAAGAAAATAGTGGACAACCCAAGTTTTTGACAGCAAATTGACTTTGAAGAAAATTGACAACTTGATCCATAAAGGATTGAGAGTTACTTTGAACAGGCTCCATATTTTTTGAATTTGAATGTTGAGTTTGTTCATTTGATCCACTAACAAATGAGATAATGTATTATGCCCTAATTCAGTGTTGGAATATTTTTTAGAATGTCCATTGATGATGGTAGGAAGCTTTCTAATTGATGATAATTTCTATTAATTTAGATTGGTATCTTGAATTAGTTATTCCTATATATATTAGATTGTATTTGGATTTTGACATTTTCGATGTGAGTTGGACATCAAACTTTATTTAGATGATGATTGTTATGGATGTTTGGCTTGATTTTAAATAGAGTGATAAATGATAACTTAATTTACACTAACAGGTTAATTTCACTGGGTAAAAAAAAATAGTCTTTGCGGGGATAGGATACCTGCGGGGAACCATATCCTCACCAGTAACGGGGACAGGATATAAATCTGTCCATACTTATTAAACAGGGACAGGGACGGGGATTACCAACTAGTTGGGGGATGGGAATGACATTTCCAATCCCATCTCTCCCCGCCCCGTTTACAACCGTAATAACGATCGAGTATCACACGTGACATGGTTAAATATAAAAGTTATGGTACGGATTTCTCCATTTAGGTTTTTATTGTTTATTTTTTCTAATAATCCGACTGACTTAATTGTCTTAGGGGTTTTGTAGGATACCCGCCTCCCTTAACTTTCACATTTATTTCACGTTCACCAATGTCCTGCATGATAGAGTCATCTGCAGAGACTATCATGGTCAAATAATGAAAATAATAGTAGAAGTCGTTAACGTCGGTGATGTGATGTTGACAAATCAAGCATACTAAATTAATTTCATGACGTTTCATGCATGGTGCAATTGAATCTTAGCAAACCTTATCTTATCCACTAATTAATATTCATTCGTGTATTTTCTAATAAATAAATAGAGAAATAAAGAAACGTACGTAGAATATGCATTTGAAAGGTCAGAAATATTAGGGAATAAATAGTTTGATAGTTGATAGTAACCGAAGGAGGAAATTATAAGAAAGTGAAGTCTTCATCTTTTCTTTCATTTTTTCTATTGATAATCTATTGAATTCGTTTGCGTGTTCAAATTTCTACCTCTCTCACGAATGTGGGTTAGATAATATTTTCTTTTCATTTAATTATATATATGTTTAATGAGTCAAATACTAGTGACGGAAGAAAACATTTTCAT
Organism: Euphorbia tirucalli; assembly: GCA_039660915.1. NCBI lineage: Eukaryota > Viridiplantae > Streptophyta > Magnoliopsida > Malpighiales > Euphorbiaceae > Euphorbia > Euphorbia tirucalli. The sequence goes on along the minus strand of CM077637.1, from coordinate 39,373,663 downwards.
AAAGTATTTTATTTTTATCTTTCCCAATTTATATTTAGCTAAGTTAGATGTACAAAATATTCAATCTTAACGTCTTTTTCTACCAATTCAAATTGTAACACTACGTCCTCATTTTAACATGGTGTCATCCTATTTTTTATAATTAAAATTTCGGCAATACTTTTATGCTTATTTACGTTTCAAACTAACATCAATATGACCAAATTATTAAAATCGTATCAACAATTTTTTTTTTTTATATAGATTAATAAATATGCTGAAACGTAACTATTATACATAAAGAAAATATTATTTTGAACGGAAAAAAAAATTGTTGAAAGAGCATGAAATTTGGAGTGGATGAATGATTTGAAAAATACATGAAGTGAGGCATTTGTTTATAATATTCCCGCAATAGAAAAAACAAGGCAGATAACACCGGAAATGACTGAATCTTTTTAAAAATTCCTATTCACGTGTGGATCCTCATTTCTTTTTTTTAATATCACATAATTTTTTCTATTTAAAATACCATCAACAGATATTTTTCTTTTTCAAAACGCTTTATAATGTCTCTAAATCCGCACCTCCGTAAGAATTTCATTACCATTGTGTTAATGACTTGGAATATTTTCTTAAACCTGGACTTTACTCCCAAAATGCACCTTTGATGAGAAACATTGCACCACTCTTATAAATGACATTATTTTTATTGCTAGTCAATATAATATACTTAATACACCGAGAGATAAACATGTTGATGACATCCGGATATATTATTACCGAGTCTCTTGCCCAAAGTGAACAGTAGCAGCAGGTCTGCCAAGTGAGACCTAGTGGACGGATTCGGGCATTCATGGCTGAAGCTAGTTGAATCTTCTAGAAGAAAGGGATGAGTGTCCTCTTCAAAGCCCATTTCTACATAGGGAGCGTGTTCTAGTGGGACTCTTGGATCTCCATGTGGGACATAAGATGGCGAACTCCTATTCCAACTGTGGCAAGGGTGGTAGGCATTCCTAATCCTTGTCAAACTCTGCCACTAACCCTATAAAAGGGTGAGTGCAAGGTGGTAAGAGGACTAAGCTAACAGAGCTAGTGATTTAAACCATAATCAGAACTGACTTAGGCATTAGAGACCAGCCCAAAGGTTACTGATATCTCATTCTTATTCTCTTGGAGGAACCCAAATAAAGCAAGCCTTGCCTGACGTAGATCCAGATCCGTTGAAGGATTTCCAACCGAATCCATCATTTGGTGCGGTGAGCTTGGACCTGACTGAACGATGACTTCATCTGGTTCAGCAAACACGACAACTTCAGAAGCAATCATCGAAAGCTCTTCCATGGCGACCATAGCAGCCCCACCACTAACTGCATTGAACTCTATAATATCTCCCCAGGCGGCGATGATCAATCGCATCGCCAACAGCCTTAGCCTCGCTGACACCAGCGAACTCAGGCATATAGTTCTTCATCATCAAAACTTCAGCATGGCGGGCTCCACCATTAGGGGTAGTACGTCTCCCCTAATCACTAGCACGACAGATGGCCCCGGAGGAATAGGGATGGCAAGAAACCTTTCCCTACAACCCCCGTAGAGAGATCATACAGCGCAATACATGGCAACCCCATCGGTTTTCTCTTTTTCCGGGGGTATAGGGTAGGCCAGTCAAACTAACATTGGGTTTGGGCAACAAGGAGATTACCTAGTAGCATACTAATAACATCCGATGATGGTAGTACCGCCGGACCTGTTTGGCCACCCGACGACCTCGTAAAACAAGCTCCCTAACTACCAGATTCTAATACAGACTCCTCCCCCTAACTACCACCCCACACACGGGTATATATTGGGACCACCACCTACTCTAGCAGCAACCACCATGCCAGAAGGAGCAGATGACCTAAAGATGATGGCATTATTTAAACATTACTTTTCTTGATTCTCGGTGCCAATCCAAGAGCCATTGATCGAAAGCGGATGACCTTGCTTCACAAAACAAATCTTAGAAATGCCTTGCGATCCGAAATTTAAATAGCTGAACTTTGAAAACTACAGGGCGGATACTGACCTTTATGATCACTCTAGAAACTACAAAAACCGGATGGAGATTGTACGGACAAACGAGGGGCTGATGTGTAAACTTTTCTCATCATCACTAGTAGCATCGACATCTTACTGGCTCGAAACTCTAGAACTGGCCTCGATAAATAGTTGGGAGCAACTGAGGGAGAAATTTTGCATAAAATTTTATGGATCTGTACCCACAAAAACGACGAGCCAGACCTTGCATGCAGTGAAGCAGCGGCAAGGAGAGTCCCACCCGGACTTCATAGATCAGTTTAATCTGGCAACAATGGAGGTTCGAAAGCATGGCTTCCATATGACACTTGAAGCACTGATAGCAAACACCATGAATGAATGAATGAGGGAAGACCTAGTCCTAAGAAAGCCACAGAACATAACCCAGATGATCTCCATGGTAAAAAGTTCATTAAGCTAGATGATGTGGGAACACTGGCTAGGAACCGTAGGGATTCTAAAAGAAACAAATCAGATGACAGGCGAATGAAAAGAGATAGGAAGGACTCCAGAAAGAACCAATCTAGAGGGTTCACCCCCTTGAACCGACCCCTCAGCTAAGTATTAGTAGCTATGGAGAAAAGCTCAGACAAGAAAGGCCTCTCCTACCTTGAGGCAAGAAGAGGACATATAAGGGGCGAATACAAGAATTCCTACTACAAATACCACTGGGTGAATGGTCATAATACTGACAAATGCAGACACTCGGCGGAAGACATCGAAGAGCTGATTAAAAGAGGCAGACTCCAAAAGTTTGTTGACAAAAAAAAAGCAAAGAGGAGCCTAAGGACCAGGACTCGGAGGGAAGCATGCCTGCAAAAAAGTCGAAAGGCGTAGAAATGGTGATAGCCGGAGGCGATCCGCCTAGCAAGAAAACCAAGAGACCTTAGGAGACAGGAGAAAACAACAAGTTGAACCTTACTTTTTCATCCAGGAATCAGATCCAAGTAGGACATTCAGATGCTCTAGTGATGGAGGCAGAATAGAAGGCTACACAGTAAAGCGAATCCTAGTGGACATAAGAAGATCAACTAGCATCATCATAAAAGATACGGTGGAGAAACTGAGGATTACTCTGGACCGAATTCAACAGGTCCATGCACTGCTTACCGGATTGAGCAGTTACATAGTACCAGTAGTGGGACAAGTAACTTTAGACCTCAAAATTAGGGACAAGGAGCACATCTAGAGATCGAAGGTTGATTAAACAGTGATAAAGTCGCCATTGGCATATAACGTAATCTTGGGAAGAGCATTCTTATCGCAATCGGAGGTAGTGCTATCCATCTAGTACGTAGCACTATAGATACCAACTCCCTTGGGGGTGGCAGTGGTGAGAGGGAGCCAACAAACGGCCCAAAGAACATACTTAGCATCCCTGCAACCCGAAAAGATCGATCTGAAACCTGAAGAAGAAGAAAGGAAGACAAAACCAATAAACGAGCTGGAAACGTTGGTAATAGCACTAGAAAGATGAATTTGAATCTCCACAGAGCTCGACAAAGACAGCAAGGAATAGATAATGCAGGTGATAAAAGAGGAACAAAACACCTTTGTCTTGAAGATCAACGACATAGAGGGTTTGCCATCGGAAATAATAAAGCACTCCCTCAAAGTCGATCCGACCATGGCACTAGTAGTATAGAAAAAGCGGAAGTATGCATCAAAAAGGTAGAGGGTTATATAGTAGGAGGTCCAGAAGCTGATGGAGTCCACACACATAAGGAAGGTCCACTAACCAAAATGGCTAACAAACGTAGTAATGGTGAAAAAAGTAAATGGGAAATGCTGTACGTGTGTGGATTTCACCAAACCTCAACAAAGCTTGCCCAAAAGACAGTTACCCCCTACCAAGCATAGACCAGCTGGTAGACTCAATGGCAAGGTATGCAGTGTACTCATATTTAGAAGCTGCATCAGATTATCACTAGATCCCCATGGACCCAGCCGACCAGGAGAAAACCTCCTTCATTACTCACGAAGGGACCTATTGCCATCAAGTCATGCCCTTTGGGATAAAGAACGTTGGGGCGACTTACTAAAGATTGGTCAATGACATGTTTAGAGAGCAAATCGGAAAAACAATAGCAGTCTAGGTCAATGACATGATCATCAAAAGTTCGACTCTAGCCGAACATCCTAAAGAGACGTTCTCCATTCTTCAAAAGTACAAACTCAAGCTCAATCTGGAAAGGTGCATATTTGGGGTAAAATGAGGGAAGTTCCTAGGGTTCATGATCTCATAAAGAGGGATAGAGGCAAACTAGGAAAAGATCAAGGCAATGTTAGATGTGGCCCCTCCTAAGACTATTAATAAAATCTAGAAGCTGAATGGGCGCATCACAGCCCTTGGGATATTCATTTCATTTTCCGCCAAAAGGTGTATGTCATTCTATAAAGCACTAAAGAAAGGTCAACGCTTTAAGTGGGATAAAGAGTGCCATGAAGCGTTCGACTAGATCAAGCAATTCCTAGTTTCCCCTCCATTACTTAGTAGGCTGGTTGAAGGAGAGAAGCTGTACATATACTTAGTCGCTATATGAAAAAGCCATAGGATCCGTCTTAGTAAGGCAATAGGACAGCCAACAATTTCCATTGTGCCAGTACTAAAAGGAGCAAAAATCAGATACCAAGCATTGAAAAACTTGCACTAGCCTTGTTATCAGTAGCAATCAGGCTACGACTGTACTTTCAAGCCCATACAGTCATAGTCAGAACTAGATTCCTACTGAAAAAAGTACCCCATCCGGGTATATTATTATCGATTCTCTTTCCCGGAGTGAATAGTAGCAGTGGGTCTGCCAAGTGAGACCCGGTGGACGGATCCGGGCATCCATGGCTGGAGCTAGTTGAATCTTCTAGAAGAAAGGGATGGGTGTCCTCTTCGAAGTCCATTTCTGCAGAAGGAGCGTGTTCTAGTGGGACTCTTGGATCCTATGTGGGATATAAGATGGTAGACTTCTATTCCAACTGTGGCAAGGATGGTAGGCATTCTTAATCCTTGTCAAACTCTACCACTAGCCCTATAAAAATATGAGTGCAAGGTGGTAAGAGGACTAACCTAACAAAGCCAGTGATTTAAACCATAATCAGAACTGACTTAGACATCGAAGACTAACCCAGAGGTTACCAGTGTCTCATTCTTATTCTCTTGCAGGAACCCAGACAAAGCAGGCCTTACCCGATGTAGATCTAGATTCGTTGAAGGATTTCGAACCGAATTCATCACATGTTAGAACATATATTGTATAATCCAGAAAAAATAAAGCATAGTACAAATAAATTATTAAATTAGATTATAGATAAAACAATACAAAATTACAATACAAGTGTCGAAATACTATTTAACTTCAAATAACAAAAAAGAATAAAGGAATTGTTGAGGCCTAAACTCAGTCAGTTTTCTTAAGCCAATTTTTGTCCGAGCATAGAAGAATTGTCTTCCAAGATACTATAGCAACTGTGGCCAACTCAACTATGTATAGGGTCTATACCTTTGAAAAGATCTGGCGGCGTAGCATACAATGAAATAATTCATGTTATTCAAAACTAAATCTTAAGATGAAATAATTAAACCTAAAGTTGATAAATAATCACACATATTTTTGCCAAATTTTTTGTAAGATATTTTGATCAGTTAATTTGATGCTCTACCTTGTCAAAAATAATCTAAGTCAACAACTCAAAGCACGGTTAATGTGTCTTTAATGAAATGTGGAGTAGAATTGTAATAAATTTTTAAATAATGTGTCAATTACGGTGGAAGATCAATTATTAGTGTATCAATATGGTATTTAATATATTTATCATAAACATTGTGCAGAAAACATTTAAAATTTTAAAAGCTTGATGGTGTGTTTATTTTATTTTTCACAACCCAAAAGGTGGTATTTGTAAGAAGACATTGGTTAATATTGGCAAAACCATATATATATATATATATATATATATATATAACCAAATTCATTAAGCCTGATGGCAAGAGGAATCCGAAACAAGGAGGTTCCAAACATGAGAGGGGCAATCCTCCAAGAAAACTAACGGAGAGGATAGGTCTTTTACTTAGGAAGTCGACGCATGGGCTACCCTATTGCCTGATCTATGAACAAAAGCAAAATTACAGGACATAAACAACTGACTCAGGGTTTAAGCATCCTAGTACATGGAAAATAGAGAAGATTGAGGTAAAGACCCCTTCGTCAGTGCATCAACGACTTTTTTTGCATTAGACTTAATACATAAATGAAATGAAATGACCACTTTTAACAGTGTATATTCTCGACTTGGAATCTGCCCAGTAAAACTCATCTAACGGTTTACGAAAGCTCAATTTAATTTTTAAAATGGTGTCTCTTTCTTCAGGTACAAAGCAGGCTTAGATTAAGGTTTGGTTCCATTGATGATCATCAGGGTTAATCAACTCATTTACCAAGCTAGGACGAGGAGAAATTAGGGCTGTGAGAGGTTTCTTCCAATTTAACTCTGGGACCCAATTGTCGTCCCATACATTAACCGAACTACCATTCCCAATCTGCCACATAAGTCCCTTTTTTATAATAGAGCGAGCTTCGCATACACCTCTCCAAAAAAAACTAGGATTTGATATAGGAATCACATCAAAGAAACTAGTATGTGGAAAATATTTAGCCGCCAAAACTCGAGAACATAGGGAATAGGGATATTTAATGATCCGCCAACATTGCTTAGCTAATAACGCCACATTGAAAGATTACAGCCACCTGAAGCCTAACCCACCTTCCTTCTTAGTTTTACATAGAACATCCTAAGAGAGCCAATAAATTGGTCGGCCACCGTCTTTCGCACCCCACCAGTACCTGCTGATGATCCCTTGAATTTTAGCACAAAAAGAATAAGGCAGAAGGAAACAAGACATCACATATTGAGGGATAGCTTGGGCTATGGCTTTTATCACAACCACTTTCCCTCCTGCAAATAAAAGCTTTTCCTCCCAACTTCGGAGCTTTCGTTAAATACGGTCCTTGATAGAAGCAAACACCAACTTTTTTGACTTTCCAATAATTGTTAGTAAACCTAGATATCGAGGGAAAGCACTTGTTTCTTTCACTCCCAGACCAGCAGCAATGGACTCTCGCCTTTCGATTGGAACTCCATTGCTGTAGAAGATTTCGGACTTGTCATAGTTCATTACTTGACCTAATGTCGTTTCATAGTTGGCCAGGATTCCTTTAAGCACTTCCATTTCCTCTAAAGTCCCTTCCAAAAATCATAGAGTCATCTGCGAAGAACAAATGCGAAATAATTGGCCCCCCTGGACAAACTGAGATTCTGTGTATTAAACCGACCCTCTCTGCCTTCTTGATCACTGCTAAAGACCTTCTGTGCAAATAAGAAAAAGATACAAGGAGATTGGTTCTGCTTGTCTAAGCCTTTTCATTGGTTTTAAAAACCCTTTAGGTTGACCATTAATCAGGAAAGAAAAAGAAATAGATAACACATATATCATCACAAGGTGAACAAAATGTCCAGGGAACCGCATTTGAATAAGTATTCGCTTCAAAAACTCCCATTCAATTTGGTCATAAGCTATGCTTATATCTAGTTTTAAAGCAAAGTGACCCCGCTCCCCTTTTAGCCTAGTTTTCATGCTATGAAAAATCTCAAAAGCAATGATAGCATTATCAGTTATGGGAAGTCTAGGAACAAAAGTTGATTGAGTAGCACGAATAAGATCAGGTAAGACAAGTTTCAATTTGTTTGCCAAGACTTTTGAGATTACTTTATATAAGGCATTGTAAAGAGCGATAGGTCTTAAATCCTTAACTTGTAAGGGATTTTAACTTTTGGGATGAGTGTGACCTATGTATGATTAATTATATCTGGCAAACTTGCAGAGCTAAGACAACCCAAGACCAAGTTAGTGACATCAGTACCAACAGTGTCCCAGCAGAGAGGGAGGGCATGCCGTCAGGTCCAGGAGCTTTCGTGGGATTGATCTGATTCAAAGCCTGAACAAATTCCTCCTTGGTGAAAGGTTCCTGAATAATAGTTTGATGATCAGCCGATAAAAAGGAATCAATGGCTGTTGTGAAGACATCAAAGCCTCGAGGATCAAAGCAGATGAAAAGCTCAGAATAGTAGTCGTGAACCACTTCTGTAATCCCATCATTTTCATACACCCAGTCCTTACTACATTCTTCAGTCTTTTCAAAGAATTATTCCTGCGTCGAGCATTGCATTTAGCATGAGAGAAGGAAGTATTTATGTCCCCTGTTCGTAGCCAATCTACTATTGATCTTTGCTTCCATAAAATCTCCTCTCTTGCTAACAATTCCCCAATTTGAGAATTAATTGCATCCTGCTGCTCTTTCTTATCTGGGTTTGCTTCCTTTTGAATGTCATTTAATTGTTCATATAGTAGCTTAAGGTTCTTTTTTATGTTTCCAACAGAATGGTAAGTCCAGGTTGCCAAAGAAGAGCACATAAAGATTTTATCCTGAACTATTGCTCCATCAAGGTTTAGGCTATTTCAGGATTGATTAATGACCTCCTTACAATTAGGATCCCTCAACCACATAGCCTCAAATCTGAACACTCTCTTCCTTCTATGCTCTGACATTATACAGCCATCTGTTTCAAGAATGATAAGATTATGGTCAGAAGAGACCTTAGCTAGATGTTGAACCTTTGCTAATGGGTACAAAAGGGCCTAATCCTCGCTGACTAGGACTCGATCCAGGTGTTCCCAGATAGCATCCGTCCTTTTTCTTCTATTATACCATGTGAAATCGGAGCCTTCATAGCCTATATCTTGATGTTTACAAGTGTCGATACAACTGTGAAATGCTTCCATTTCTAATTTTCCTTAATCCTGCCACCTCTTTTCTGAAAGCCATAGAATTTCTTTGAAGTCCCTAAAACTATATAGTGGTTCGGCTTCTAGTTGAGAGAAATGGTTAATTAACTCCTAAGTTAGCTTCTTATTCTGTTTCTCAGCCCACCCATAAACGCCAAGACCCCGCCATTCGACCTGATTATCCTTCTTCAGGTGGAAATAAATATAGTGACTAGAGAATCTATTAGTTTCCACCTCTAACTCCTTCCATCCAAAACTTAGCCCTCCACTCTTCCCAAGTGCATCTACTATAAAGAAATTGAGGTCACTAAAACATCGAAACAAATCTCAACAATCTTTCTTCTCCATACTGGTTTCCATCAGAAAGACCATCTCCGGGCAATTTTCCCTCATCGCCTTCTTGAGGGTACAGAATGTCCAGGGATTACCCATCCCCTGAACATTCCAGCTTAGGAGTTTCATTGCGCATGGTGGGACCGAGCACCGGTTGCCACCCTCTGGTGAAATGAGGTTAACATCTTCTTTTTGTTGCCTTTTTCGGTATCATCTGCACCTATATTTGCCACTTCTACAATTCTTTTATTATTCCTCTTCATTCGTTCTACTACTCTGTGGCCCTAAACCGGGCTAGGACTTTCATATTTTGACTTGGCTTTGTAGTTCTTTGCTAATCATCTGTCCTTGGCAGACCGGTTGTTTTCTCTGCTTCTGTCTGGTCAGCACCTTTCTGGTGACTTGTGACCTCATCTTTTTTTCGATGCGTATCTAGCCTATGTTCTGTAGCAGTTTGGAGATTCTATTGGACTGGATGTACTCTACTACTTTGCACCTCTTTTGCTGCTCCTTCATTAAAAATCTTCCATCTTGATCTTGGAAGTGTTGAAAAGGATTCACACTTTCCTGATTGTGTCTTTGTACCCCCTGCATTCTCTTGGATACCATAGTTGAAGCTGCTCAATTTCAAAGGTGATGCCCGTAGGGCTGGTGTATAAGGCCAATCTTCAACTTCTCTATCATCTTTTTCTGTAGAACAATCCTCATGAACATGCCCCAGCAAACAGCAACTATAACAAAAGTTTGGGAGTTTTTCATATCGGAAGTATACCCAAATTGCTTGTCCTTGACTTCCTTTTATCTACACCCCCCTCTTCAATGGGACAATAATATCAATTGTAATCCTAGTTCGCATATATTTAGCCCATCTGCCAATGTCAGCCTCATCTATCTTCTTAACATTTCCCAATCTTGCTGCCACTTGCTTTATGGATTCCTTGTCTCTGCCATTTAAAGGTAGATTACAAATACGTACCCAGAAATCATATAAATTCATGTTTATATCTGTCAATTGTTCAGCTCCCTCAGGTCGTGAAAAGATCACCAAGTTACGATCGTAGTGCCATGGGGCATCACTAAGAACTTTCTCCAAATCCCTTGCAGATTGAAATTCCACAACGAATAATCCATTGTTGTATTCATCAATCTTAAAACCCTTATTAGTTTTCCATATGGAGGAGAAAGCATTAGCCATCGATCGAAGATTTAGCGGATGTGAGGAAACGATGCGTCCAACTAGGTTATTCTTTATCTCCTTTTCACCTGGTTCAACCTTCAGTTCAATAGGGCTCTCCTCATCCTCCGTTAGAGTAAACCTTTGCCATAGGAATTCCATATTTTGATCCATCAGAAATCTAAGCTACTTACAAGATAGCAGGAGCAGTACCAAAACTGGCCAGAAAACCCTAACCCGCCTTAGAACCCTAGAGGAAGATAGGTGCTAAACCACACGAGGGGCTGGATTTTTAAATTTTAATCCCTTACCGTGATTTCAATACGACTAAACTTTAACTTCAATCATAAAAATAATTGAATATATTTTTTTTTTCACATGAAAGTCACTTACGTTATAATTTACCGTCTAAATTTATGTTGAAAAATTATCATGACATTACTTTGATGATGGATTAATTAATCCTATCACCTTCATTAATGTCATATCATAAACAACATATATATCCTAATAGCAATCAACTAGAATTTGGGGTATTTTTGTTGCTCATGTGATAATAATAGAGCTGATAAGGCGTCTTTTGGGTTTTTTACATGGCTTGAATGCATAGTTATATGTCACGTTAGTTTTCTAAGATGAAATTGGCAAAAATTTGTAATGGTGACTTCAATAGAAAAATTCAACATTTATTTATCTATATAACATAAATTGAAGTTTAGTTATCACATAACTGAAACAATATAAAAAATTAGATAATCTTCGTTGAGTTTAATCCCCGATTAAATTTTAACTTTTTACTAGTGAATTTTGGCTTTTTTTTTTTTTGGAATTATTTTCTAAATTTGGCTTTAACAATACATTATAAAAAGTTGCTGACACACATATATATCTATGTCAATATAGTTATATCAATTTTTGGTTCATTTAAATATATACAATTATAATTTTATAGTAGTAGCATGTAACAACTTTTATCACTGCCAAAAAATATGTTAATAATTTTTATGCTTTTATTAAAATTTTTTTACTTTTATTAAATTTTTTTTGCTATGAAACCCAATATTTCTTATATTGTCTAGACTTTATATTGTATTGGATAAATTTAGGGCATTTTTCAATTTCTAAGATTTTGCATATTTAACTCATAATTACGCACTTTTTTACAGTGCAATACCCACCAAACATTGTTTAATTTATTTCAATAAACCCTCCACTATTTCAGCTAGCTAATTAAAAATGAATGTTACTGAAAAAGAAAATACATACTACATAATATTTACTTTTTTGAAACATGAATAATTATAACCATTTCCCATATATAATATAATAAGAATAAGCAATTTATGACTATATTTCTTTTTACATATTACATTAGTTAGTCCAAACATATATTTTAAAGTCCTAATTTTCATCATATTCAACGTTTTAGTTTATCCACTTATTTTTACATAAGAAACAACAAATTTATACTTATTTGTAAGTATAAATTTTATCTTTTAGGTTTTAAATTTCATAAAATTATTTCTAATGAAGTTTTTGTTATAATTATATGCACCACTATTTTTATATCTGTATATATTAATTATAACGATAAAATTTTTACTATTATTTATTTTTTAAATTTTTATTGCCATTTATTTATTAATTTAATATAATATATTTAAAATAAAAATAATAATTATTATAAATATTGATAATTTTTTTAATGTTATCCGTAACGTATATTAGAAATGAAAATTTAGGTTCGCAATTTTATATAATTCTCATTCTAATTTTAAAATAATTTTTTCATTTATTTTCTCAATGAAACAAACTCTAAGCTAATAACTTAAATTTCCACAATTATATAAAACTTAAAAAATCAATTAATCAATATTGAAAAGACTAGTATCATGTGAAAGAAAAAAAATAAAACAAGAAATGCAATATATTTTATCATTTTCAAATAAAATAAAAGCACATTTGTCATAATTTAGTCAAATTTAAACGTTGACTTAATAAAAGGACTAGAAAAATTGATAAAGACAATACTTAGGGACTACATAATTATTTCTAAAAACACAAGAACTAATTAGTGTAATATTTTAAAACATAGACACTAATAAATTGTTTATCCAAATAATAATAATAATAATAATAATAATAATAATAATAATAATAATAATAATAACAATAATAATAATTACTATTACTATTATTGTTGTTATTATTATTTGAGTTAGAGAATTTTATATTAGTTTCTATACATGCTCACGAGGAATTTTATAGTGAATCAAGTCTAATGGAATCAACCAATTCATGGAATTATGGGGCTGCCCATGACCTTATTTAATATAATACCTATTTAGTATAATATAAAATATGACTCAAATGGAATAATAGTTTATATTATTTAATCAGTGTTGTTACTCCTAATGAGGAGTTTGGGTTTTAATTAAGGACTATTATGCCTATAAATAGGAAGGCTAAGGTCTAACCTAAACACATCAATAAATTGTGAAAGCACAATTTGCTCTCTTCCTCTCCCAAATATTCAACCAACTCTTCTCTTTCTCTCTCTCTCTCTCTCTCGCTCTCTCCATCTCTCTCTCTCTCTTTCTCTCTCTCTCTCTTCATGTTCGTTCGGTTTTTAGACTGTGAAATCAAATAAATATCTCATACTTGTGGATACTAATCTGACTGGTAACATAAATAAGATTCTTTCCACTGCACTTGAGATTTGGATTGCAAATCAGCTACGATAGGTGCTACAAAAGGCAGGCCAAATCCCTTTAACTAGATTCATTGCATTGATTAGATTAGGATCTATGTTTGTGATGAATTTCATGCTTTGTATTCCGCATCAAATATGCTTTCATTGGTATCAGAGCCTTTAGGTTTGTGTTTTGGTTGTGGCTTGTATGTTTATTTTCGTAGTAACATACTGGAGTTCAATTTTAGGGTGGTTTAAAATTCGTTTTTTCACCTGTTAAAATCATACTGGGTTGTGTTTTACTCCTGAGGTGGTACATAAATTAATAAAATGAAATACTAGGAGTAGGAATAATTTATTTTTGTCCTCACCATTGCAATTAGTGACCCCGAAAATACACATATATTCCTCAATTAGTGTATAATTTATTCTTACAAAATACACATGTATTCCTCAGTACACATGGATTTTGTCATACATTAGTGTATTTTTACCAAAATTATTATTATTATTTTTTTCTGAAATATGTTACAGAAAAGATGATGATACAGTTAATTATCCTCAATCTGAAGAGCACAGAGCTTACACAAATGAAAGAGTGCACATTATAAGAAATACGATATTAAGTTCCCATACAAAAGAAAATGATATTGACGCAATATTGCATCATATAATCGAGATGCATGAACAAATGCAAGAGTGTATCTGGATTTGTGGTATAGGATTGGGTCTTTATCAATCGTGGCTTCATGTTGTAATGCTTGGTCATTAGAGAATCATCCTTAGGTCTATGTCACAATGACAAAAACTTGGAAAAGATCTAATAGTAATTATAAGAATTCTTTTTTTCTTTTGGATGAAGTTGCCAGAAGAGGGATCCTAAGAAGTAACACTATCGATTCAATATTGACATTAAGAAGTGGTCACACAATTAACCATCTTTGAATGGAAAATTAGAGATTGGAATTCGTAAAAGAATTAAGAGAGATGCTCTATGATACATTCTCGGTCAATAGAAAGCGTTTGTAAATTGTTTTCTATTTGTTTCCTAGTTATATTTTGGTAATTAGTGTCAATTTTGTTTATGTTTGTTTTATTAGTTTACGAAGAATTAAGTTTCTTATTGTTAATGTAAATTTAGTATTTAAATAGAATAATTGAATAAATGTTTTTCAATTAAAATTTAAATTTAGTGTTTAAGTTTGAATAATTGGAATATTTTTGTTTAGTTTGTTGATTAAATGCATATGAATATTTAATTATGGCTTGTTATAATTATAATTATAATGATAATTATAATTAATTAATTTTATTAATGGTATATTAAATGTTTAATGTTCTATTGTTAATGCATGCCTTTAGTCATTGACCAATTATTTGTGCTCCACATAAGTTTAAGAACTTATTTAATTTCTAATAATTTTGTAACATTTATTATGCATGAAATATAATTAGTAAACTTGAATATTAGGATTTAGAGGGTAATTAAAAGCTGTAAATATTTTTTTTATCGAATTTGGGCCTAATAGAATCTCTTACTAGCTTATTTTTCTAAATGCATAATACATTGCAAATATTGTTTAATCTCTTATTGTTATTATGTATAATATTATCTATGCAACTATTTATTTAGAAGATCTATTATGTTTAATGAGACAATTTTATGGTCTGGAATGTGAAAATTTAGATTGTACTTAAAGAGCAAGAGGCTCTAAAAACTTTAAATTTAGTTATGTCCAAACCTAAAGATGTCATGATCACCCAACATAAGTGAATAACATATTATCAAGTGAACTTGGTGAAACAGATTGTAAGTTGACCAAAGAGGAGTAGGCCTAAGTAGTTATCCATTCTTTACCTTAGAGTTAGGAGCACAAATGGTGTAATTAACTCGTATTGACAGTAAAATGATATTTAAGGATGTCACGTTGAAGCTTAAATAAAATTAATTTGACAACGATTAAGATTAATGTTTAAGTACATATGGTACATTCCTATTCTGATACAAAGAGTTCTAATCAAAAGAAAAGGAAAAGCTTCTCCTACAAAGAAAAACATAGGCTCGTTAGCCAGAAAAGCCAAAGGTGGATAAGAACATTTGATAGTTTCAATGGTGAATAAACGGTTCTTATATGAAATATTTTATTGCCAATTGTGAGCAACCTATGCTCACACCAGCAAAAAGGGTTATGCAAAGGATTACATTTTTTATACACCTTTCCGAACTCATATATGAATGGAATAAGTGTATTAACTTCTACTTTGTAATTGAGTTTCATCCTTTGTAGGTGATGCAATCAGAGCAAAGGACCACCCCACATAGGAATGACATATCTACTCTGAAGTTTTTTGGTAAATTTCAAAAGAGATAGATGGATCTATGTAGAATACAATGCCTAAGTGGAACTGTGAAAACGAGCACAGATTAGTCATGCAGAAAGGTCATACCTTACTCCCATGTAATACATTTTCTGCTCCACAAATTCATAGGAATATATTTTTTGGTTCCGACCCTTATGAAATTTGGTTTCAATTTTTTTTTCCTATAAGGATATTTTTCGCTTAATTTTTGTTGATGCATATTATGGTTCAGGCAATCTTTTCAAAAAAATTTTCCTATTTGGATATTGATCTTTATTCCTTTTCTAAAAAGATTATTTTTCCTTTAATTACTTTTATTTTACTTAATCATGAGGATTATGTAAGTTATGGCAAGATCGAATGAGTTGATGATCACCTAAAAATATTAATTAGTTTAGTTTTTGTTGGAAGATTTGAATATTATTTTCCCTTATGTAAGCAATGTCAAAAGGAAATACTAGTTGGGGAAACAAGCTAGAGGCTGCTTTTTTTTTTATTGTAACTAGTTCATTTTGGCATATGTGGTTCAATGAATGTGAGGGCCAGACATGGAGCCCATTATCACATTTATAAATGACTATACAAGGTATGGTCATTCTATTTAATCTTTTTTCAAGTCAAAAAGCATTGAGGCATTTCTCATTGAGGATCACTTAAATATAAAATTTAAGGTAATGAGAATTGATTATGGTTGAGAATATCTTTCAGATAAATTCAAAGCCTTATATGATGAAAAATGGATTGAACAATCAATTGCTTATTCCTAGAACTCTACAACAAGACGGTGTTGCAAAGAGGAGAAATAAATATTTCTCTAAGATGATTAGATCAATGATGGTAGAAGCAAATTTTTCCATCTCCTATAAGAGGGGATAGTTTTTGCACACTGCCACTTGTACTTTGAAATTATGTTCCCTCTAAGTCTGTGGTAACAATGCCTTATGAGTTGTGGTTGGCAACCCAACTCAAGCCACTTAGGACCTTAGGATTGTACTACTTACGTCAACTGTGCCCGAAGTAATTTGAGGTATAAAAAGTATCTTAACAAGATATTTTGGAGTATCAAATTGATAAATTTTAGCAAGCAAGCATGAAAATGGCCCTAGGATAGAATTTGAACCATAAGATTTCACATTCTTTGAGAATGGTTTTCAAAGCCTAGGGCATGTGAATCAAAATTTTACTTTCTAAAAAGATTCAAGAAGAGGAACATAAAGGATCACTCCATTCGGGTGGGAGGAATTTTTGGAGGATGAAGGCCAATTCCTTACACCATTAAATGATCTGAATATTCTTAATTTGGTTCTAATGAGAGTGTATATCTTGATTTGGGAGGTAGTATTCTGAACCGTGATGGATGTAGTGAGACATGTTTATAAAAAAAATTTAGAAAATCATAAATCTAATAGGAAAAGTTTCCCGAGCTAATGATTTCAAATCAAAGCTTTAGGCAAGGCTCTATTAGTAGTCCCATAGGATGAGGACAAGCCTAAAAACATAAAGGTTTTCTTAGCAAGAGTGCAAGTACCATGGGTAGTCTAATGTATGTTGTGTATTAGACTTAATATTTGCTAAGTAATGAGCTTAGTAAAACAAATTTAGCTTGACCTAGGCAAAGCACATTAGAAGTAGTAACACAGATACTTGGATATCCTATAGGTATGATGGCCTACACTTTGTAGTAACACAGATACTTGGATATCCTATAGGTATGATGGCCTACACTTTGTGTTTTCAAGGGAAACATTAGGTTACGCAGATGCTGATTGGGTTGTGGATGACAGAAAATCCATTTTGAGGTATATGTTCTTGCCTAACGAAAAGGTAGCAAAAACTTGCAAGAAAAAATCTTGCGTCGCCCTATCCACTTTGGAAGCTAAAGTTATAGCTTCCTTTACCATTGTATAAGAGGCTGTATAGTTGAAAAGGCTTACGAACCATTTGCAAGTTACTGCCTCCAAGATACCAATGACCATTTGTGGTGTTAGTCAATTGTCGATTAGCATACCGGCATTAAATATCATTACATAGTTGCATAAAAAGAATTAAACCTTTAGTACACATCCATGCATGAGATAGTAGATCCCTGACTAAAGTTATCAATAGTAATGTGTTTGAGAAATACATTTGACCTCGTGTTTAGTGTAGGACTTGAAATTTTAAATAATCCCTTATACTTTGTTATTTCAAGGAATAATAATGAAGGTTTAATGTTGACAATTCTTGTGTGTGAATGATATATGTGTATACATTTACTGTTAAATTTATGATTGAGAATGTCGAATAGAAAAGTAGCCCATTTACAGTGGTATTTACCTCAATTTTACCGAATGAGTTGACAAAGACTAAGATGAGGTGAATTCTTAAACATAAATGAGACCATGGTCAAAATAAAAGTGTCGTTTTATAAAAGCTACAAGATTAATCTTGTTAAGGTATAATAAATTCATACAACACAATGTATGCTTTGGATGATGTTTCGAAAATTGGTTGAGGGTAAGTGATTGGTGAGTCTAACACTGACCACCATAATTTGTCTAAGTCCTTAAGTACGTGGACCAAAGTTAGATGCTTTGGTGCATTCGAACTTTACATTTCTGTGTGGTGTTTCTCTAAGACATGTACTACTCTTAAGGTAAGGAAATAACACCATAACACATGTTTTGTAGCATGTGTGCTTAAGGATGGAAATTAATGATGATCTCCACTTTTCCTAGTGTGAGACCTATATCTTTTCTTCAACGTTCAGGATCTTTAACTTATTCCTGAAGTATGGCTTTAATATGGCTGGTTTAACTAATCACTAAAAGTTTATGATAATTCGACCAGGCAGAATTAGTTAGCTAAGAGACTTAAGCCATGATGTATGATATTTAGTAAGGGGAAGACTGTCTTTCGATCAATTGTAATAGTTTCGTGATTTATTCATGCATCTATTATTATGTTTTTCAAAACATAATAATGAATACAAGTAAAGTTCTTCAAAGATTACTTGGATGAAAACAGTGAATGTGGAAGACAATCACAAGATCTAACATGCAAAATTTCTCTTTTGAGAATCTTTGTATAGCCCTAACAAGTGTACAACACTAGTGTTCTTAACGTATGCTGGTCACATGGTTTATCTTTCTACAGAATGGAGATGAGGAAATAATGTCAATGTGAGAAGTTTTTTTTTCGAGAATATTAGTATTTTCGTCATATGCGGGTGGGAGATGATATAGAATTATGGGGTTCGCCCATAACCCTGTTTAGTATAATACCTATTTAGTATAATATAAAATGACTCAAAATTAATAATAGTTTATATTATTTAATCAGTTTTGTTAAACTCCTAA
Source organism: Euphorbia tirucalli (assembly GCA_039660915.1). Classification (NCBI taxonomy): domain Eukaryota; kingdom Viridiplantae; phylum Streptophyta; class Magnoliopsida; order Malpighiales; family Euphorbiaceae; genus Euphorbia; species Euphorbia tirucalli. The sequence continues at coordinate 39,354,869 of CM077637.1, read as the reverse complement.
TTAGGAGTTTGGCTTCTAATTAGGGACAACTCTGCCTAGAGAAGCCAAGGTCTAACCTAAAGGTACCAATTAATTGTGAAAGCACAATTTGCTCTCTCCTTCTCCCATATATTCGGCCAACTTTTCTATCTCTCTTTTCGCGTTCGTTCGGTTTTCAAACTATGAAATCGAATTAATATCCCGCACTTATAGATACTAATCTGACGGGTTTCACAAACAAGATTCTTTCCACTACTTCGGAGTTTGGATGGAGAATCGGCTATGATCTGTGCTATAAGAGGTAGGCCTAATCTTTTCAGTTAGATTCATTACATTAATTAGATTATGATCTATGTTTGGATGAATTGCATGCTTTGTATTCCGTATCAAATATGCTTTCACAAATAACAAAACGGACGGATACCACATTATAGGAATGGATTGAAGTTAAAAATTAATGATACACAAGTGCCACATTTTCATTAGTAGGATTCTCTAGACTCGATCAGCTATAAAAAAAATTTGCTCTAGGCTTATCAAAAAAATATTTGCACTTGCATATCTTTTGCACAACATTGCATCTGTGCTCTCACATGACGACTACAAACATTTATGTATTGTTAAAATTAGATTCTAATTTAGTGTGCTTAAGTGGTAATCTAAGTTAAGACATGCGACACAAATTAAATATATTTCTTGGAGTTCTTTATACATATATTTCATCCTTATAAGTTAGTTTCAAATCTCACTACCTACATATATACAATTTTAAATTAAATGAAATATAAATTTATTTTCTTATATGTACGCTTAACTTCATTTACTGAAGCTCGTTAATTAAATCTAAATCTGTTGATGTTATTTATTTATCGAAGAACTTTTATGTTTACTCAAGCAAAGCAGAATTGGCATAAGAAAATAATTCGATCAATGTATATATGGACGAAAGCTACAAAACAAATAATTATAATAAAATCCAATAGGATGATGCCGAGTTTTAAGTTTTAACAATACAAAGTAAGTTAAATTAAATGTCCCTCGAAAGAAAACATATAATAGTGTACGAAGGTAGATAGAGAGAGCGGGGGAAAGGAGTAAATAGTTGTGATTTGTCGGCAGAAATGAGATTAGGTGGGACCCAAGAAAACAGCCGTACATCAGAACGGTCAACCGTCAAGCAACGGAAAACGGGACCCACAAAGAAATAAAACAGAATGATGGGGAAACCACGTGTCCCTAACGTGGCATCAATAACCGACAATAACCGTGTCATTTTTTTCTCCTCGAGTCATGAGTTAGCCAAGTCCTAAACGACAAAAGCAACAGTTGACAAATCAACTACTCCCTTACATTTTGGTCCTTTTCTTGTTTATTTACTATGTAGTATTTGACCGCCTTCCGTTTTTTCTTGGGTTAATTAAAGTCTTTTTAGCCTTCTCAATTTATTTAATAACTCATTGTACCTCTTGATTTTATGATAATGCAACTAACAATAAATTTCTATTCTATTCATCTTCCATATGATAAATCATCAAAATTAAGACAATTCACTTTTCAATATAAATTAATTTATTAATTTAAATAATCTAAACTCTAAAATAAAAATTTCTAAATCCTAAAACATATATCATCCAGTTTAATTTATTCCTAAATCCTAAAATATATCACGTATCATAATTATATTGATTTGTCACATGGATGACTTGGTGTATCAGACATATTATAAATTTTCTTACAGACACACTGATATCTGCCTAAAGGAACCAATTAACCCAAAAGCTTAAACTGATAGGTAAGACTCAATTATAGCTTTTTATTATTATCTCTGACACTCCTTCGCAAATGAATGTTTCTTGGACTTGAAGGGTGTATAACACAGACCCTCTCTGCTATGTGTTGAATTTTAATCAATAAATAAAATTATCAAGATTTGAATCCTCGACCTCTCGGTTTAAATAGATCTGTTACTATGACATGAAACCATTTGACCCAAAAGTTTAAGCTTATAGGTAAGGTCCAATTATAGTTTTTATTATTATCTTTGACACTTCCCCGTACGTGAATACCTCTTAAGCTTGAAGTGTCTACAACACAGGGTTATCCTGTCATGTGTTGAATTTTTAATAAATAAATGGAGCTGCTAGGATTCAAACCCTCGACTTCTAAGTTTAAACGGCTCTGATACCATGTCATGAAACCAATTAACTCAAAAGTTTAAAATGATATGTAAGACCCAATTATAGCTTTTTATTATTATCTCTGACAGGACACGCGCTAGGTATCATCAAATTTAAGGAATCAAGTAAAAACAATTTAAACTTTGTGAATTAAACTAGAAAATAAATTAATTAAGAGGTAAATTACAGAAAAAAAAAAAAAAATCTGTCCTTTCCAAAAAATTTTAAAATATTCCTAAAGCGTGATACTTTTAACAACACGCAAAGCGTAAAAATAATGTATGGTATTAAAAAAAAAATACAAACTCTCTTTTATAAGTACAGAAATATATAGTAAGAGAGTATTATGCAATTTCTCTTTCTTTCCTCTATCACTTTTTTTTTTTTTTTCTGGATTATCCTGCTTATTTAATATTTCCTCAAATATCCATCCCATTCATTATAAATTAAGCAAGAAAGGACCGATTAATCTCATGCTATCAAGTGCAAAAGAAAAATAAACAGGCTAAGAAAAAGAAGAAACAACAATTTCAAAGTAATAGCAATAACTTTTCTTCAGTCAGTAATATCAAGGTAGTATTTGATTTAAGACATGATACGTGTTCGGTGGTGGATCATGTTGCTTGTACTTGTCTTTAATTGGATTCATAAACTAGTGAATTTTAATTAAACCAATGGGTATTTTTGATTGCCCTTGTTTTTGTTCATTTCATCGAGTATAGGATTAGTGGATTTTTTAGGTTTTACTCTTGATTTTTAAATTTCATACTTTCAATTTGAGATTTTAAAATTTTAGATTTCTATGATTTGACATCTGATGGTTGGTGATTTGAGTTTGATAATTTGGGTTGTTTCTGATTTTGTTCATGTAGACGAAGAGAGAGAAAAAAAAAAGGGAGGAGGAAGAGCGTATCAGTGAAAGAAATAAATAAAAATAAAGGACTATTATGAATATTTAAAGATTAATTCAAAACTTTTTCCTAATTCACTCCTTTCTTTTCCTCTCTCATCTAGGTGTCGTGTCAAATTAGCAGCGAAGAAAGTTTTGGTTGCCCTGTTTTAGAATTAAAGGTTCAATAAGTCAAGGGGTTAAGCACTTTAACGAGTTATTAGTAAGTTGTGAAAACCGGACCGGACCGGTCGGTCGGACCGGCGCCAAAGGTCAGACCGATCAGTTTCTATCCGATTTTCACTTTGGTCAACGACCGATCAACACTCGGTCGGACCGGCTGGTTGAACCAGAAAACCGTGAACCGGTCTGGTTTTACGGTTCGACCAGACTATTTTTGTTTTAAAAAAATTATTTAAATATTAAATTTAAGTTATTATTTTTAGGTGTTTTTAATTAAAATAAAATATAATTTGTATTTTTAAATTATTTTAAATTAAATTGATATTTAATTGTAACTATAAAAATTATATTTCATAAATTGAGTTTTTTCAATTACTATATTGTATTTGAAATGCTTAAACTTAAAGAATTATAATAAAAATATTCAAATTTTCATAAATTATAAATATAAAAATAAAAATATATTAATATTTTAATATATTTATTAAATCCGGCTCGATTCCGGTTTATTCCGGTTTAATCCAAAATCCGTGAATCCATCCCTTCACCGGTTCGATGACCGGTCCGGGTCTGAAAACCATAGTAACAATACGTTTTTTTAAGTGTGGTTTCCGTGCATATATTTTTCTATTTTTGTAAATAAACCTTTTTTTGATTTTTTTTTTTAAATAAGTTAACTACTTATACTCTTATTTTTATCCGCCTTTTTCCTTTTTTTTTTTTACCTTTTCCTATTTTCTTTTTCTCTTCTATGCACAATTCACTGTACTGTTTTTCTCCATGATCCATGTTTATCCATTGTTTTCTCCTCCACAAGTTATGATTATCCATTGGTTTCTTCTGCACAATCATTGTATTGTTCTTCTATCATATCCGGTTTTGCGATTTGATAATTTATGTTCTGTTTGTGTTTTTTCTTTTTGCATTAGGGTTTTTTGTGTGAATTTTTTCATTTTGCATTTAGTTGTTTTTTTTTTTTTTGGGATCAATGGTTAAGAGAGAGAGATGATAGCAATTTGAGGATAATGTTCCGATTTGTGAAACTTTTTGGACAATGAAGTTTGTAACATAGCTTATGACTCTGCGGGTCACTAGGAATACTAATAAGAAGATTAAGGTTGGTAAGGTTTCTAAGAAAATGGATGCTGGGAAGAGTAAGAATAAGAAGGAAGCTACTAGACCATCGATTGAGAGACCTTTAGTGATATGTGTCTTTTTTGTTTGGTTTTCTTTTATCTTTTTTTAATTTTTGTTTGTTTGTTTGTTGTTTATAAATGGTGATACATGGGCGATAATATTTTTGATACATTCGTAATATTGTGTTGATACATGTTTTGGTTGTTGTTATTGCGTTTTTTTGCCATATGCTGTTTTCATACATATTTGATGCATTTTTTTATACATTTTGTGATACTGTGTTGATACATGTGTTTGTGTTTGGTTATTGTTATGTATACATTGTTGATACATTTGACACATCGTTGATACATTTTTTATATTGTGTTGATACATTTTTTTTCTTTTGAGATTTTTTTGTTGTTATATATGCATTTTTTTTTTTTTGCTATATACTATGTTTATACATCTATGATATAATGTTTGATACATTTTTTTCATCTCAGGTCGGCTAACCTGTGTACCTTCCTTCTGAGTACTAGACGTTGAGGGTTACTATTTTTCGGACCTTAGAGTAATTGTATTTTTAAAGACTAATCTGTCAAAAAAACAAATTAGTTTGTTTAGATGTCCTATTTTTTGTTATTTTTTGACTTGCTTGAGATGAAAGTCATTAAACAGTTGTTGCATGCTCTGTGGCTGAGAGAGATTTACCAGCCTAAAAATGATTGAATTATAGTGGAAGATCTTTGGTTGATATCAGGTTATGAAATTGTACAGTGAAGAGGATTTTAAATGTATCTTTCTGGTAAAGGTTTGAGGTTGAGGAATTGTTATTTTCCTGGTAAATCAGATTTTTATAGGAAAGATTTAAGGTGTTAGAGAATGGGAAATTTGCTTCTCATGATAATGCTTTGAAGCTCGCTATTCTTTATTTTTTCAACACCTTTTTGCTGGGTTTAGATTTTGAGCATCATGTACCTCGGGCTCACTTTTATTTGGTAGAAAGTGGTGATTATATGAAGTATGCATGGGGTGCTATTGTTTTTGGTTCATTTATCAAGTCATTGAAGAGAACTGGTATTTCAAGGATAGGGCCTGGTTCTTATTATATGTAGGGCTATCTATTGATTTTTCAAATTTGGTTTTTATGAAGCATGTACTGGATGCAATGGGGTTATTTGTGATATTCTTGGGAAAACTCCTGCTATTCCTAAAATGTTTTAGTTGGTAGAGTTATCGGGAGAAATATCACATAGTTAAATTGAATGCAAATATACACATGAAAGTCTATGTTTTGATCCCTTTATTATTATTATTATTATTATTATTATTATTATTATTATTATTATTATTATTATTATTATTATTATTATATATGTTTTGTTATCTGATTTTCCTTTTTTTAATTGGGACTGAGAAATCTGGAAGCTTCGCATGTTGAGATTAACGAGTTAGGGTTGGAGACATTTTTTGCTAAAAGTAAAGTTGAAAAACATGAGGCTGATGATTGTAAGGCTGATGATGTTGTGAAAGCTTCATTTTCTTAGTTTTCTAGTATTTTAATTTTGATGAGGTGACATGAAAGAAAGAAGGGGGAATCTCCTTGTGTAGTTTTACCATAATAGATGCTATAAATCTTTTTAACCTTCTCTCCATAATCTCTCACATTTATGAGGCAAAAATTAATAACAAACGAGAAGCAAAAACAATATTTTGAATTCAATTTCAAGAGAAATTAATAGGAATTTGGTTTCTTACCCTCTTTACGTTTGGCATTAAAGAGTTTGTGTGAGCGGACGACATTTTTCGGAACCCGCGGTGAAGCGGGAACCGGAGATTTTCTTTTTAAGAGAGTGTGTGGTTTGGTTTTGAAAATGGGTTTTAATCTTTCTTAAGGAAACCGTTCATTTTATTAAGAAAACTCATTTTGTAGAAAACTTAATTTTAAGTGTGAATTTTGGAAAACAGATTTTAGAAAATCCTAATTTAAACTTAAAGATCTTGAAACCTAAATTTCGTGATCAGATACAGAGTCGCCACCCGGATCAACTCATCCAGGAAATTCTGATACAGCTCCCTACCAAGTATAGACACAGTACCTGATCTAGAGATTCAAGGGTTCGGGCAACTCATCTACTAATCCTCAATTCATTTTCAATTCTTATTTCATAATACGATATAAAATTCACTTAATTCTACCAATTTTATCCTCTTTTAATTTTAGTTAGTGATTATGTAAATGACCTAAATATAAAGCATCAATAAAGTGCGGAAAAATAAAAGTGTGGGAAAAGTAAAAGAAAGGCCAAATTATACGACCGAAAAAGAAAAAAACTCTCATCCTCACCATTTACAACCGCCTATAATACACGATAATCTAAAAAGGGTACAATCGCCTAGATGCATAAAATGATCTATTAAATACATCAAAAAATGAAAAATAAAAGGCTGCATCCAAATACAGTTAGCACAAGTATACAAATCACACCAAGGGCTTACATAAGATAGAATAGGGGTATTTTGGGAAACGGGATCATGCATAGGAGGATAATCAAGAAGTCCGGATGACTACTTGATTGGACCTAGAAAAAATTTTATAAAAATGCCCTATAGATTTTGTGAATGAATACCAATTTTGAAAACAATTTGGCTCAGTTTACATGCATTTTGCATCTTTTGGTGGGCCGAATATCCGAGATCCCGAGAGTTCCGTTCATGAGTGGGCCTAATTTGAACATCCATCTAGGGTTTGGAAACGTAAACACAACAAAAATCCTTTTTGAGTCGAAAAGAGAAACAAAATTGCAAGTTAAAGGTCAAAAAGGCAAAACTTGTAATTCTGATTCATCAACTACAGCCGAGCCACTGTAGTATGCTACAGCCGCGCCACTGTAGTGGCTAGGATAGCTGTAGCATCTACAGCCAAGTGGCTGTAATGCCCCAGAAGCACTAATTCAATTTTCTTTCTTGTTTTGAAAATCATTTTGATTCTTTGATGGTTTCGAGTGATCTACGGTTTCTGGAAACTTACAAAATCCATGAAATAGATCCGGATCAGATCAAATGAATCCGGAAAACCCTAAAACCCTAAATCAACAAAACTAAATCTCAATCCATCAATCAATAACCCAAAAACCACAAATCTAATCATATATGGATGAGATCCGACCGATATTATTCACAAAAAATACATTTGATTTGAAAAAGGAAGTATTTTCGGTCGATTTAGGGCATTTAGGGCCTCTGCCCTTGAGATTACAGCCACAGAGAACTATAACCATGCCACTATAGGTTACAGCCGTGCCACTGTAGTCATCAGACTACAACTGAGCGGCTGTAAGCAACAGATAGGGCAGTTATAGCTGGGTTGTCATTTCCAGCCTTTTGAAAAAACACAAAAACATATACAATAACACCCAAAGAAATTTCAAATGAGTTTTTAGGGCCTCTCAGAGCGTACCTTATTTGTGTTCCAGTGTTTTGGACTACCAGAAATGGATTCGGACGCCGGAAAACTCCTCAGAATCACGAACAACCCGAAATCATCCATGAACCTCTAAAACTCGAACGGAACCCCAAATCGACTCGAACGAACACCAAATCAACCAGAATCACTTTCAAATATTATTTCTCAAAGGAAACTAGTGATTTCTATAGATTTGATTTGAGATTGGATGGTTTTTGAGTGGATTTAGGGATTTTTCTCGCTAAAACCTAGTTTTCTTTCTCTAAGACCCAAACCAAACCCTTCTGATCAGAATCTCCCCAAGTTTTTGGATGAAAACCCTAAACCTAGATGAACCCTAATGATTCTAACCTATTTTGGTGAGGATTGGATTGAGGATTGGATTGAAAAGATGAGTTTTGGGTTGAAAACTCCTCTTTCTCTCTCTAACTCTCAAAATTTCAAAACCATAGCTCTCTCTCACTGATTGTGGCTGAAAATATTGCTCCTCATCCTAATTTTGAGTTTTTGCTTTTATATGGTGAGATTAGGGGTTAAAAATCCGAATTAAGGAGATAAAATAAACCCTATTTAAGAGAAAACCAGACCTGGCAACTACAGCCGAGCAGCTGTTGTGGCCTATAGTTGGGAGGTTGTAGTTGTGCAAACTACAGCCGCGCCCCTATAGGGCACTATAATTGGGCGGTTATAGTAGTCAGTTTTGCATTTCTCACCTTTTCTCATTTTTCTCTCCGATCCTTTTAAGCGCTCAATCGACCTTCTTCGGGGTTCCGCACCAAGATTTGTTACACTTCTTCAGGTCATCCGAGACATCTCTTACATCATTCCGATCATTCTAAATCTACCTTACACTTATCCTTGAAGAAGGTAATGAAGGCTTTCATCATCAAGAATGGGAAAAAACCCGTGCTCATCGGCTGCCCCTCGCGTGACCAAAGTCGACTTAGACAGGTGCTTGTGCCCGATTCGAGTTTGTTCTCAGGATAGGGAGTACGGTGAGAAGGAAAAGAGGATGCACCTTGGGGTTTTCCTCTTGTTGACCTACTATGATGTTCGTAGGGACTTCTCTTAGTTGATTCGTGAAACAACGGTTTTGCCCTAGTTGACTTGATTTTTCAGGGACTTCAACTCTGTTGCAAAGCATAGGACTTTGCCTGAATAGATTCAATGTTCTAGGGACATACTTTGACTCCCTTATGAAGCAGAGGACTTTACCCAGATTGGATTGGTTCTCTAGGGATGTGCTTCGACTCCATTAGGAAGCAGAAGACTTTGCCCAGATTGGATTGGTGCTCCAGGGACGTGGTTCGACTTCATTGCGAAGTAGAGGACTTTTTCCAAATTAGGTTGATGCTCTAGGGATGTGCTTTGACTCTGTTGTGAAGCTGAGGACTTTGCCCAGATAGAATTCTCCTTGTGAATTGATGTTCATGGAAGGGAAGGGTATTTTGGTAATTTTATAGCTTAAAAAGTTGGTGTCCTTTGGAGGAAGGGTACTTTGGTCATTTCACTTCTCGTAGGGCCTATGGCATGAAAAGAAATGATTTTTAGTGATTTGGTATCCCCCATGGTGAGGAAAAGGGTATTTTGGTCATTTGGTAGCTTGGCGGATAACCAAAGGGTATTTTGGTCATTTCACCTCTATTGGAGCTTATGTCACTAAAGGAAGAAATATTTCGATGATTTGGTTTATCATGAAGTTTGTGCCACTAAAGGGAAGGTGTTTTGGCCGTTTGGTAGTTTGGCTACTAACAGAAGGGCATTTTAGTCATTTTACTTTTAGTGGGGGCCTATGTCACTGAAGGAAAGGATAATAGTGTTTCCTGTGAAGCTTGTGTTGCTAGGGAAAAGATACTTTGGTGATTTGAGAAGTTTGATTATCTCTTTTGATGTTTTGAAGTTCTTTCGGGTGCGTATTCGTTCCTTGATCGATAATTTTGGAAACAAAAATTTTTGCCCCTTCGATCAAGAATGAATACGGACCAAATATTTTTCCCCTTGATACCTGCAAGACATGAAAACTACCTTTCTCAAGATCAAATTGGCATAAAATAAGCTTTGAAAAACGAAAGAACGAAGACTTTGCAAAACGATGAACTACAGGACACCACTGTAGTGCTACAGCCGCGCGGCTATAGTGCTTTTAAACTACAGCTACTCAGCTGTAGTGGTGGTAAGGCATGGCTTTTAATAGCCATTAAAACCTCATCCACCAGCCACATTTCCTTTCTCTCTTCAAGGCCGAAAACTCTTACCCTTTTTGGGTAATTTTTGCTCCAAATCCTTACAAATCTTCCAAAAAACCATCAGATGAAAGTTACGAAAAGTCCTTAGACCTACTCCTCCCGCTCAACCCACTCCTCAAACAAGGTTTGGCTCACAAATCCACCGAAAGTGTTTACAGGTTAAGGGAGGACGAAGAATATTGTGGAATAAAGATTGATGCTCAAGTACCCATCCGGCTTCAACTTTTGAGCCATGCTTTCTTGAATCCGGTTAGTTTTCTTGGATTTCCCTCTTTTTCCAAGTTTTTCAATTTCTGCAAAATTAGAGAAATTAGTCCATGATAGATGAAATTGATGCATGATTTGAGTAGAATATGCCCCTAGGATGCTTGATTGATGATTTGGGTTTAGATAGAACGAGATTTAACCGAAAATGGGCAAATTTATGGTTTGAGCTAAAAATGTGCAGCTATAGCCGCCCCATGGGTTGCTCATAGCTGCACCACTATAGTTTTGAAGACTACAGCCGCTCGGCTATAAGCCCCTACAGTTGGGTGGCTGTAGCTGACAGATTCAGGGCAGCCCTATCTTTTTGCAATTCTAAGGCTATTTTCTTAATTTTTATGATGCACGTGCATTCTAAAGAGCTCATAAACTCCCTGATCATTGATTTTACAGGTGAGATCCGGCCATTGTGGTAGCGGATCCATTTCAGAGTCTTTGAGATGGTACAGGTAGCTTCTCAACGGAGTGAAAGTGCTTGTGAACTCCACAGGCTTACATCGATTGGTTTGGAGCATGACTGTCACCACTTCTCAAACGAGCTGAGGACTCTTGGCTACTCTCATAGGGAGATGGATGGATACTACTCATTCATTTCATTTCCCGTCCGGTGAGTACATGGTGATACCTGAGGACCTTATTGCTATCACTGGGCTTTCTTTCTCCGGGCAGGTGATTCAATTCAATCAGGCTTTGGCACAAAGCAGCTACTGTTCAGAGCTAGTAGCAAAGCTTATTAGGATTGAGTCCCCCGATAACAGGATTTAATGTAGGAGCATCAAGAACTATTGGTTGGATCGGTAGGTTGAGCTTCCAAAGGGGATTGCTTTTGAGGCTACCGACGAGAGATGATATGTGAGGGCCTTTCTTCTCTATGCCCTTTCCACACTCCTCTTCCCCACAAGTCGGAGCAGCTTGAATTTGGCCCTGCTACCATCCTTGATTGAGCTAGAGTCAGTAAGGACTCTTAACTGGGGTCAAGAAGCTTTGGCTCAGCTTTACTATACCCTTGACCTTTGTGCTCGAGGCTCTCGAAAGGAGCTGAAAGGCCCTTGGATTGTGCTACATATGAGTTTCTTGAACCCTTTATCTTATGATTTCTACTAACCTCTGTGCATTTCCTAGATTGTTATCGACTTCGTACACATACTTCTTTTGTAGATTTAGGCCTATAAGTACTGTTTCGCTCCTACCCCAGTGGTGCATATCCCTGATGATTATGAGCTTGCTGAGTTTCCCCTTCTGAAACGGTGGTTAGGGTTCATTTGGAGTGATGTTCATAAGGATGAGGATGAGTGCTGTCAGTTCCTGAGAGAGATGACCTTTGCTGGGGTATGCTTCTTACCCTTTTCAGAATTCCTAAACTCATTACTCGATGATTGCTTTCTCTAATTTTGAACTTCCTGATTTTCTAATTCTAGCTTGCCAAGACCCCTTGGAGACGAGAGGGAGATGATTTGCCCCAGCTACTTCGGGATGCACAAGCGTTGTCCAATAGGGGCTTTATGATGGAGTGCCCCTTCAGGCAAGAGTGGTATCGTGGTGAGAGAGTTCATGATTTATGCTCCAGCCCCGAGAGCTGTAGGATTCCAGCCACGAGAGGCGTAAGATTCCAACTGCCTTACCGGTGGGGTTATTCTGGCCTCACCTCCTATCTTCCAAGCTGCATCCTGATCTATATGGAGCTGGTTACGAGGCTGGTAGTGTGGACAGTAACTACCACCAGTTCATTGCCACTCATCTTCTTCCTCTGACCGCTGATGCTGACATTGGTGTTGGGGTACTTTCCAAACTTTTCTCTTTCTGTTTTTCTATCTGTACTTGCTTAAAGTCATTATTCACTGACATTCCTTTCTCAACTGACTTCAGCCATCTTCGAGGGGTGGGCATGCACGCCCTTCCTTAACTGTTAGAGGAGCAGGTAGGAGGTCTGGTATTGGCTCTGCTCGGACTGCTGGAGCAGGTTCCGTTGCTAGAGTGAAGGATGCTATCGTTCCTCCTCCACCTCCTCAGGCTCCTGTTGCTGATTATCTGTATGGTCAGCTCGAGTTCCCAATTAAGAGCTCCATTTAGCTGTTCGATGAGTCTCGATAGTCTTATAGAGCTGACCTTCATCTCCGTGACCATTCTTTTCTCTAGCCATTCTCGATGGCACCACACATGTGAGTATCTATGCTTTTCTCTATTTCTCCCCCTTTTACTGATTATCTATCATAGATTGATCCCCTTTAATATGGTCTCTGTAGATTCTATGATGCAGGGTGTGTTTATAGGCCAGGCCATTTCCGCATTAAGGGCGCTCACCGTTCGGGATAACTCCGTGTTGACGGTAAGTACCTGTATTTGGTTTTATGCTTGTGTATGAAGGTATGCATGTATGTATGTTTTATATGTATATGTATGTGATTGTGATTTTTTTTAAGCTTTGCTTGGTGTAGAAGATGATTAGGATTGAGCACCGAGAGTCCACCCACTTGAGGGCTAAGGTAGACCAGTTGCATCGACGGGTCATCAAGCTAGAGATCATGAATCAGACCTTCAGAGATCGGGTGGATGATTTGGAGGCCTAGATGGGGATTGCGGGTGAGCATGTGAGTGAGAACTCGACCAAGGAGCTAGGAGATGATGGAGATGATGATGATGATGATGATGCCGGCTTTGCACCTCCTTAGGACTATTTCTCCCTCTTCCTACTTGTCACGTATCGACCCATTTGTGGGTTACTTTCTTTGACTTTTGCACATTCTGGCCCTTGCATGGGTCTTGCTTTGTGATGTACTTGATCGTTTGGATGATTTATACATGGTTTATAACATTTACATCTTCTATTCATTGAATTTAATCCTTTAAGTGTATATTTTCTGCCTTTTCATGCTTTTATTGCCCCTCGGTTCAATCTTATCTGTTTTGGGACATGTTCTGATGCCTTTAGACTTCATTTTCCTTGAAAAACTACCCCTGGAACTTATAGCCGCGTATCTATGATCATCAGAAATCATATAAAGATATAAGTGTTGTTTGCACTACAGCCGCTCCACTATAACATTTTAGTCGCCTGGCACATTACAGCCACACCTCTATAGGGCATTACAGCAGCCAGACACCTAACAGTTACCCCCACACTGAATTTTAGCTTTTCTTTTCTTTCTTTCACTCCTCTTTTGGCATGGATCAACTCCGAGGATGACTCCGTGACTATTGGGATATGACCCGCTCTTCCAATTGGGCTTTGCTAGCGCCCTTCGGCTTACAATACCTTAGATTCTACACTATTTTGACACCGAATCGGGTCTTTTTAGATACTGTTACCAGTTTCTGGGATCCGATGGATCACATCTTTTGCTTCACTAACCAAGAGTTGTGCCCTTTGGTAAAGGAGTTTAGCGCCATCCTCTGTGTTCCTTGCCCTTGAGGAGTCTGGTTAGCTGTTTCTGATCCTGATTCGGGTGATATTCATACATTTCTGAGTTGATTTGCCCCAGACATAGCAGGTATGGGTCGTGCACTTTCTGGCAGCCTGCTTCTCTTAGACTTAGACTTTCTGTTATTATGGATTTATGCTTTGCTTTACCCACTTCTGCCCCTGGCTAGGCTCGGCTGATAAGCTTACTACTGATGGCATGCTACTTGTGCGAGTCTCGAGATGGTACTTGCATCTTTAGATTAGCCTCGATAGTGACCAAGATGGCTCGGGTTGCATCACCTATGGGGATTGTCTTAGCTGAGACACTAATTCATTTGGATTCTATTCACTCTGATTCTCTTGTCGAGAGTTATGGATCCCCTTTTCTGCTTCAGGTATGCTTTTGTACTGTACTTTCTGAATTCAATTATCTGTTACCCCTTTCAATTTCACTAACCCTTGCATAGATTTGGTTGCTAGAGAAGCTGAGCCTCCTGAGCCCTCCTCCACCTTACCTGAGATATGCTCCAAAGTGTTACTAGTCTCAGCGCATCGAACTTCCAGGTTTTTTGCTTTATGTCCAGGGAGGATTGGTTTGACTGGCTAAGGAGCCAGACTGACGCCTCTATCCGATAGGTCTACCCCTGGTGGGATATTTTTGATGTGACTACTGAGACCTGGGCCAGAGGTTTCTAGCTGCTTGGATTGACCCATGTGACTTTCTACTCTCCCGCTGAGCTTTACAGACAGTATGGTTAGCTACAGGGGGTCCCTAGATATTTATGCACCATCGAGTGCAGAGTATTTAAACCACAGTGGCCTCGACACTTGCAGCATCAGTGGATGCATCCTATTCGCATCGAGATTCTGACATATGATAGTACTGTGCCTGTTGAGATGAATGCTCACTACAGAGCTTGGATGACTGACCTGATTGCCTGCCCCACGAGACGTGGACGTGAGGTACTGACTTTGAGGTACCTCAGTCTTTAGAGGATTAGGTTTATTTGAGCCTGATGCTACTGTATGACTTTTATTTTGTTTTTATTTTATGTCCTAACTTTTGCATAGGTCGCCCTTTCGGGTTTTTAGCCTATTGGATTGTCTTTACTTTCACCTGAACTGCCATTTCGGGTTTTCAATTCAGCAGACTTTATTTTGTGTTCTAACTTTTGCATAGACCGCCCTTTCAGGTTTTCGATCTATCGGACTTCTTCTTCTTCTTCTTCTTCTTCTTCTTTTATTTTATTTATTTTATTTATTATTTATTTTTTGTGTTCCATTCAATCTATGGATGTGAGATATGCAAAAGGTATGAAGCCAATTATGCATAAAATGATATGAATTTCAAGCAAACTCGGGACATTTAAACGAACAGAATCGAACATTCATTCATAAATAATGCTTTGGTACAATGCGCATCAATGATGAAATGAAACTAGGGACAGAATCTGTGATGATACATGTCTCGATTGAATCCATAACTACCACCAACCGGTCTTTGCAGATTTTCCAGTTGATAGTCCTCGCCTCTCTGTCCTAATTTTTGCATGGATCGCCTTTTTGGTTTTCGACCTATCAGATTGTCCTAACTTTTGCATGGATCACCTTTTCGGTTTTTGACCCATCGGACCTCTTTTTTTTTTCTTTACATGTAATAATGCTTCAACTTGTCCTGGTTGATGGGGTTGATGAATTCGTTCCTGTTCATATCCATGATCTTCACAGCACCCTTCGAAAGTACCTTTTTGACTACATACGGACCTTCCCAGTTCGGCTTGAATTTCCCCCGTACATCTGTATTGGTCTGTTTCATCTGCTTAAGTACCAAATCCTCCGCCTTAAGTGGACGTTTCCGATGACGAACCCTGTTGTTGTAGGTCCTAGCCATTTGTTATTGGTACATCTGTAATCGGTCTAAGGCCCGAAGTCGCTTTTCATCAATCAGTGCCAACTGTCCGTACCTTGACTTAAGCCATTCAGATTCCAGCAAGTGTGCTTCCATGACTACTCTTAATGATTTGACTTCTATTTCCACTAGCAAAACGGCTTCCATCCCGTAAACTAGTGAATATGGTGCTTGTCCAGTAGGGGTTCTAATGCTTGTCCAGTATCCCCACAAGGCCAATGGTAACATGTCAGCCCAATCTCTGTAGGTCACTACCATTTTCGACAAAATCTTCTTAATAGATTTATTAGCCGCTTCTACTGCCCTATTGGCTTGTGGGTGATACGGGGATGACTTATGATGCTCAACTCCCTTCTATTGAAACAATTATGCTGTTACTCCTTGAAATTGTACCACGTTATCCATCACGACGTGATGTGGGATCCCATACCTCGCAAAAATGTTCTTCTCTATGAACTTGGCCATCTTCTTAGCTGTAACATTCGTGAATGATTCTGCTTCGACCCATTTTGAGAAGTCATCCATAGCCACGACAATGAATCGGTGTCCATTTGAGATGGGCGGCCTTATCTCTCCAATGATATCTATACCCTAAGCTACAAATGGCCACAGAGTCTAGGATACCTGAAGTTCTAGTGGAGGGAGATGATTGAGGTCTCCGTACACTTGGCATTCATGGCGCCTCTTAATTTCTTCGATACAGTCGGCTTGCAGAGTGAGCCAAAAGTATCCTTGCCTCAATATCTTCTTTGCCAGGGCTAACCTGTTCATATATGGTCCGCAAGCTCTAAAGTGTACCTGTTTCATGACCTTAACTGCATCTTCTTTTGTCAGACACTTCAGAAGGATTTCATTAGCTTTTCTCTTTGAAGAGCTGATTCTTAAATACCTGAAACTGCGCTGCCAATCTCTAAAGGGAAAACCTTATCAGCCTCACTAGCATCTTTGGGGTACTGACCATTATGAAACTATAAAATGTAATAGTACCAGGGGCGTTCTTTAGTTGTTGCAACTGCGTTGACTGATGAATAGCACAGATTCTGAGCAATTTCCAAGATTACCGGCTATATCGGCTGTTTTTGGGGTCCTTCCTACATTGACGACAATGTAGCCAAGGAATCTGCCACCTGATTCTCTTCCCTGGACGCATATCGAAATTCACACTGACTAAATACCTTCACCCTTTCCCAAACCATCTCGAGATAAGGCCGGAGTGATCCTTCTTTTATCTCCTAATCTCCGATAATCTGCCGAATCACCAAAGCCGAATCCTCGATAACTAATACCTCATTTACCCCTAGTGTGATCAGAACATCGATTCCAAAGAGGCAAGCTTTGTATTTTGCTTCGTTATTAGTTATTTGAAAGGCAAGCCGTTTCACCAGAGGAATGATTTCTCCTTCAGGTGTAGCAATGATCACTCCTAAACTTGCGCCGTGTTTGTTCACTACACCATCAAAGTACATCATCCATCTATTTGCTTCTACTTCCACCACCGCCAACTGTTCATCGGGAAATTCCAAATTGTCGACATAATCTGAATCTATCGGCTGATTGGCTAGAAATTCTGCTATAGCCCTTCCTTTGATTGTCTTCTTCGTCACATACTCTATGTCGAATTCCGACAACAAAAGCAACCATCTCAACAATTTCCCAGCCCATGCTAGATCTTGGCATAAATACTTCATAGGATCCACTTTGGCTACTGCCTGAACCTTATACAAATGGAAGTAATGCCTTAAATTCTTTGTCAACCATACCATAGTAGCACAGGTTTTCTCTACTACTGTATATCTAGTCTAGTATTCCATTAGCTTCTTACTTAAGTAGTAGATCGCATGTTCACGCCTGTCTTCTTGCTCTTGTACCAACATTGCCCCTACTGAAGTCTCTTCAATAGCCAAGTACAGAACCAAAGGCTTGTTCGGTATTGGAGGCTTTAGAACTGGCGGGTTCATCAAATAAGCCTTAATTCTGTCGAAAGCTATTTGACACTGCTCATTCCACTCCACTGGCTGGTTCTTCTTTAGAAGCTTGAAAATTGGCTCGCAAACTATTTTCAGCCTTATAATAAACCAACTGACATACTATAGTGCTCCCAGAAATGACTTTACTTCCTTTTCTATCTTTGGTGTCGGCATGTCCCTAATGGCCTTGATCCTATCTAGATCCATTTTGATTCCCTTCTGACTGACTATATGACCAAGCAGTTTTTTCGAAGTTACCCCGAACGCACACTTCTTGGAATTCAGGCGGAGATTGTGCTTCTCGATTTTAGTTAGAAATCTATCCAGGATAGCCGGGTGCTCCCCCCGAGTCATGGATTTAACTAACATATCGTCCATATAAACCTCGACTTCCTTGTGGTTCATATCATGTAGAATTGTCGTGATTGCTCATTGATAGGTTGCCCCGGCATTCTTCAACCCAAACAGCATTACTCTATAGCAATAAACTCCCCACTTTGTGATGAAGGCCATTTTTACTTTGTCGATTATATTCATCAGAATCTGATTGTACCCCGAGAACCTATCCATGAACGAGTACATTGCTGCCCTGGCGGCACTATCAATCAGAACATCAATATGCGGGAGCGGGAAATCGTCCTTGGGAGATGCTTTATTCAGATCCCTGTAATCCGCACAGACCCTAACTCGACCATCTTTCTTCGCAACAGGTATGATATTAAGTAACCATTTTGGATACTCTACTACTTCTAAGAACTTAGCCATATCTGCTTAGCTACTTCTTCCTTAACATTTTCAGCCCATTCTGGTCGAAGTCTTTTGAGCTTCTGCTTAACTGGTTTTATCTTCGGATCTGTTGGAATTCTATGCTCTGCAATCTCTCTATCAACCCCAGGCATGTCGTCATAGGACCAGGCGAAGGCTTTCATATGCTTTTGGAGTACTTTTACAATTTCTTTCCTCACATTAGGCATGAGGTCTTTCGAGATGGATACCATTTTTGGATCATCATCTGTCCCTAGATTCATTTCATGCAATGATGCATCTGTTAGGATTTTTCACCGGAAATCACCCGATAAAAGCGGAAGAATGCAATGATTTCCTCAAATCTGTGCCTAGGAGCAATTGATATGGAAATCGAAAATGACAAAACAAAATTAAATAAATAGAGATTCTCACCAGAAAATCTCTACAAGAGATGGCTGCAGAAATCGAAACCGATTCCTTCTACTCTCACGTACACGAATGCCTATCGAGTCCAACCCGTGCTAGCAGCGAATCAAAAGAGAAGAGCGAGAATCCATATCCATGGCCGAAAATTTCAGCTACCTTAAAAACCATTATGGCCTAAATTTTTTATTTGGAAAAACTACCATTTAGCTTTAAATCATGGCCTTATTTTATTGGCTGATTTAACTTTATTTCTATAAATGGAATAAATACCATAATTCCATAAATCCTAATTAATTAATAAGGTTTAATTCTTAATCAATTCCAATTTAATTTCTATGCATGTATTTATATAATACCATATTATATAAGATACATGTCATTTAAATTAAATAGATTTGCCAATTGGAATTAACCCAACAAATTAATTTATGATTTGACTAGAAAAAAATACAGATAAACCTATATATTTATTAAATTTCCACCAGGAAATTTATTCATAAGTTAATTTATAAATAACTTTGTGCAACCTAATAAAATATAAATATATGTCAATTAAATTATATTGACCAATCCAATTGATCTTTAATTTAATTGATTAATATTTATCTCTTCAATTAGTATACTCCAAGTATACAGGTGATCCGACTAGTTCGAACTCAGACATTCTATGTGTATGATCCTATGGGCCCGTCTTTATGTTGGCAGTGGGCCTATGGCCTACAGACTGCAGGCGGAATCTAGCAAGCCACTGCAGCCCCCAATTAAGACGGAGATATCAGTCTGACTATAATTGTAACCTTGTAGTTTAAACTTGTATATCCCATGTCATTGATATCGGTGTCCAACACAGAGACATGGATTGATCACCCTCTTTTGGGTCCAGACATTTACTTGATCCCGAATGAACTGATGCTCACAAACAAGTTCCAACTCGTTTGGGTGTGGCCATACTCTTATCAGTTACATTCATCAAGAGGCCGTTGATATCTTCTCAGTTAACTAATGAATGACATTTCCCTTCTGCATATCCATAGTACTGCCATGCTCATTGACATACCCGAACGTACCCATACTTGGCACCCTTTTACAAGCCCTTTAGGCATACACCAAAGTATGCCACTTCACATGTAGCACCATCATATGGTCAGGTCAAAGGATCCATACAAGTACTATATGAGAATCACTTGTGATACTTTACCATGTGCATTTCTCGTTTAGTGGATCTATCTAGTACCATGCCCCTTTTGCATGTACCCATTAACTTGGTTGACATCCCATGTCTAATGACCGGTAAGACACCGCCATACAACCAAGCTAATGATAGTCTCTAGTTCCATTCATTCTTATGACTAGAACAGACTACGGATCTTTCTATGGTCATAGCGTTTTCCCTATCCATGGTCTTACTACCAAGTGCATGACACCTGTCAACATAGATATGGATATGTCCATTGGATACTCTATTAAAACATAGCACAAGGTATATAATAAATAGATTAATGCCTTTATTTAATGCACAAAATGTATAACACATAAATCTAATAAATGTATAATACATATGCAAGGACCAATGCCTCGGAACTAGGGCACATCCAACAATCTCCCACTTGCACTAGTTCCAACTAGGCATGGGCCTAATCTCTATAGATCTAGTATGACCCTTGTGCTTGGGCTAAGCTAGTGCCTTGGTCAAAGGATCTGCTACATTGTCCTCGGTGTCCACTCTATGTAATGAAGTGACACCCCTCTCTGCAATTTCTCGTATAAGGTGAAACTTCTTGAGTACGTGCTTTGTGTTCTTGTGTGACCGGGGCTCCTTAGCTTATGCAACAGCCCTATTGTTGTCACAAAAGATATCACTTGGATCCAGGATAGTTGGCACTACTCCCAATTCAGTGATAAACTTCTTCATCCACACAACTCCCTTAGCTGCATCGCACGCTTCCATGTACTCAGTTTCTGTAGTAGAGTCAGTGATGGTCGGTTGCTTAGAGCTTTTCCAACTCATAGCACCACCATATAGCAAAAAACACATACCCAGACTACGACTGGTACTCATCCTGGTCAGTCTAGAAGCTTGTATTAGTGTACCTAGTAACTAACAGCTCTCCTGACCTTTATAGACTAAGAAGCTATCCTTAGTCTAATTAAGGTACTTTAGGATTGCTTTGACAGCCTTCCAGTGATCCTCCTCGGGATCCTGCTGGTACCAGATCGTCACATCAGTGCAAAGGTGACATCAGGTCTCGTACATAGCATGGAGTACATGATTGATCCTATAGCCGAGGCATATGGGACCAATTTCATGTTCTCCCTGTCTCCCTTGTCTTAGGATAGTTATTCTTACTAAGTTTTAGCCCATGGCTCATCGACAAGAAACCTTTCTTGGCCCGATCCATGTTGAATCTTTTTCAGAACTTTGTCTATGTACGTGGCCTGACTTATGCCCAGAAGTTGATTGTATCTATCCCTGTAGATCCTGATCCCTAGAATCATCTCAGAATCACGTAAGTCCTTCATTGCGAAGCACACGTAAGTCCTTCATTGCGAAGCACACGTAAGTCCTTCATTGTGAAGCACTTACACAACCACAGCTTTACACCTTGCAGTGTTGGTATGTTGCTTCCAATAAGAAGGATATCATCCACATATAATACCAGGAATGTGATAATACTCCCACTAATCCTTTTATACACACAAGGCTCATGTTGATTTTGTATGAAGCCTTATTCCTTTATGGCTTTATTGGAATATAAGATTCCAACTTCAGGATGCTTGCTTCAGTCCATAAATAGACCTTTGAAGCTTGCATACCCTCCCAGGATACTCTGGATCGACAAAACCCTCAGGCTGTGTCATGTACACATCCTCGAGTAGCTTTCCGTTAAGGAAAGCGGTTTTGACATCCATCTGCTAGACCTCATAGTTGTACCAAGCGGCTATGGCCAGCAGGATCCTTATGGATTTGAGCATATCGACTGGTGAGAAAGTTTCATCATAGTCTATTCCATGGACTTGTCTGAAAAATTTTGCAACCAGACACCCTTTGAAGGTGTTGTCGACTTTTAGCTTGTAGCACCACTTGCAACTTATTACCTCAGCACCCGGAGGTGGATCAACTAGGTTCTAAACCTGATTATCGTACATAGATTGCACCTCTGCCTCCATGGCCTTATGCCAGTTAGTAGACTATGGGCTAGCTATAGCCTCCTGGTAGGTTTTGGGCTCTTCCTCATCTAAGACAAGAAGAAAATGATCATCGGTGATGAGATACCCATATCTCTCTGGTTCCCGACGATCCCTACCAGACCTTCTAGGTCCTTGTCTGACCTGGGTCAGTGCTTCCGCCTATGGAAGCTCTACCCTGGTCTCCGAGTTATCCTCTTCAGGAGTTTGTGAGCTTTGAACTTCCCTGAGTTCAACATTGCTCCCACTGTCTTTCTTGGAAATAAAATCCTTTTCTAGAAAGACCCCTTTCCGTGCCATGAACACCTTGTTCTCAGTGGGGTTGTAGATGTAATACCCTTTGGTTTCCCTAGGGTAGCCCACAAACAGGCATTTGTCGGTATTGGGTTCTAGTTTGCCCCCAGTCAATTTCTTGACGTGTGCATCATATCCCTAAATCTGCAGGAAAGACACATTGGGTGCCCTGCCCATCCATATCTCATAGGACGTCTTTTCCACAGCCTTAGTCGGATTATTATTCAAAATGAGAGCTGCTGTCTCAAGAGTGTATCCCCAAAAGCTTATTGGGAGAGAGACGTGACTCATGATTGAGTGGACCATGTCCAATAGGGTCCTATTCCTCCGCTCGGACACCCTATTCAATTGTGGTGTTCCTGGAGGAGTGAGCTGTGGAACGATTCCATGCTCTCTCAAATATGAGTCAAACTCTAGGCTCATATACTTGCCTTCTTAGTCTGACCAAAGGGCTTTGATATTTCTACGTAGCTGGTTCTACACTTCGTTCCTAAATTCTTTGAACCTATAAAGGGTCTCAGACTTATGCTTCATCAGATAGACATAGCCATATCTGCTAAAATCGTCCGTGAACGTGACGAAGTACAGATGTCCACCTTTGGTAGCTGTGCTCATGGGCCCACATACGTCTGAATGTATTAGGTCCAATAAGCCAGTAGTCCTTTCAGCTTTCTTGCTAAAATGCGCTTTAGTCATTTTGCCTCGTAAACAAGACTCGCATATATCAAGTGACTCCAAGTCAAATGACCATAGGATCCCAGCTTTGTGAAGCCTAGCTATGCGCTTCTCGTTTATGTGGCCTAAACGACAATGCCAAAGGTAGATAGGATTAAGTTTGTTAGGCTTAACCCTTTTAGTATTTATATTATAGACATGATTGGTTTGATTCAAATCCAAGATATATAGGCCATTATTTGATGGAGCTTCTCCATCAAATAATCCCTCTCTAGATAATCCAATTCTACCATTAGAAATAGTAAAATGAAATCCACAAATATCCAATATTGAAATAGAAATAATATTCCTGCACATTATAGGTACAAAATAACAATGTTTCAATATTAAAACCAATCCACTAGGCATTATGAGGTGGTATTTGCTGATCTCTATGGCAGCAACCCTTTCTCCATTATCGACCCACAAGTCCACCTCCCCAGATCCCAGTGACCTCCTATTCTTAAGTCCCCACACATTACAACAAATATGAGAACCACATCCAATATCTAATACCCAGGATGTTGAAACAGTGAGGTTTATGTCTATGACATATGTACCTGACGAAGACACGCCCTGGGTCTTCTTCTGGTCTCCCAACAGTTTGGGACACGATCTCTTCCAATGCCCTGCCTGCTTGCACCCGAAACAAACATCCTCGGGACTGGTCTTGGGCTGGGCCTTAGGCTTCTTGGCCTTGGCTTTCTTAGCCTTGGCCTTGGCCTTTTTTCTTGGCCTTGCCCTTAGCAAGAGGAGGGTTCCCCTTGTTGACCAGCAGTACCGACGGAGTCTTCTGTTGGATATACCCTAGTCCCGAGGCATTGGACCTTATATTTGTATTGTATATTTATTGGATTTATGTATTATACATATTTTGTGTCATTAAATAAAGGCATTAATCTGTTTATTATATATCTTGTGCTATATTTTAAATAGAGTATCCAATGGACATATCCATATCTATGTTGACAAGTGTCATGCACTTGACAGTAAGACCATGGAAAGGGAAAATGATATGATCATAAAGAGATCCGTAGTCTGTTCCAGTCATGGGAATGAATTCCAGAGACTATCATTGACTTGGTTGTATGGCGGTGTCTTACCGGCTATTGGACATGGGATGTCAACCAAGTTAATGGGTACATGCAAAAGGGGCATGGTACTGGATAGATCAACTAAACGAGAAATCCACATGATAAAACATCACTAGTGATTCTCGTGTAGTACTTGTATGGATGCTTTGACCTGACCATATGATGGTGGTATATATGAAGTCGCATACTTTGGTGAACGCCTACAGGGCCAGTAAAAAGGTGCCAAGTATGGGTACATTCGGGTATGTCACTAAGTGTGGCAGTGCTATGGATATGCAGAAGGGATATGTCACTCAGTAGTCCACTAAGAAGTTATCACCAGCATCTTGATGAATGTGATTGATAAGAGTGTGGCCACACCCAAACGAGTTGGAACTTGTTTGTGAGCATCAGTACATTCGGGATCAAGTAAACATCCGAACACAAAAGAGGGTGATCAATCTATGCCTCTGTGTTGGACACCGATATCAATGACATGGGATATACAAGTTTAAACTTCAGGGTTATGATTTTAGTTGGGCTGCCATCTCCATCTTAATTAGGGGCTGTAGTGGCTTGCTAGAGCCCGCCTGTAGTCTGTGGGCCATAGGCCCACTACCAACATAAAGATGGGCCCACAGGATCTGCCAACATTGAACGTCTGAACACGGACTTAAGGGATCACCTGTATACTTGGAGTATGCACACCGGAGAGAGAATTATATTAGTTACATTATAAGGATCAACTGGATTGATCGAAATAATAAAATTAATATTTGCATTGGTCTTCTCATAATTAATTCAATGAATTAATCTATGAGATTATTTCCTAGGTGGAAATGTTTCACATGTATCTTAATTTTATGTATGTCAAAATTAATTCCATGGTGAAATCAATTGATCAAATTAATTTTAATATAAATGTATGAAACATATTATATGGTATAATATGTTAGAATACATGTTGAATAAAAATTAAGTTTGATAATTAATTGGGCCAAGAGAATTAACATTGACTTGGGCTTAAAAAAAGGAGAAAAGCTCGCGTAAAATTAATAAGGGATTGGGCTTTCAGCCATCTAGGTTAACATTTAACCTAGAGGATTCGGCCAATAGGGTAACACAAGCTGAAAATTTCAGCCCTCTCTCTCTCTCACTCTCTTTCGATCTCATCGCTAGCACAGGTCATGTTCGATAGTCGTTCGTGTACGTGAACACGGAAGGAATCTATATTGGTTTCTGCAGCCATCTCTAGAAGAGATATTTCTGGTGAGAAATCAATTCTCTTCTATTTAATTTTAAGTTTTACAATTTTCACTTCAATTTCTCCTGGGCATGGATTTGAGGAAATCACCACGTTCTTTCGCTTTGATCGGGTGATTTCCGGTGAAAAATACCAACAGTGGTGTTCGATCGGGCTTTTGATCCGTGGAAATTGTTAAAATTGGATTGAATCAATTGGTTTTGAAATTGGAGATTTTAATTTGGGATTCATGGATTGGGGTTTGTGATTTTCCTCTTAGATTTTTCAATTGAAAATTAATTTGCATAAAGGTTTATGTTTATTTAATTTTCTGTAGATTGGATTATATTTCTTGGTGATTATTAATTTATTTTTTTGGCTGCAATTTTTTTCCCACAAAAAATCACTGGCTGTTTCCGCGCATACAAGAATGCTAGCGGCGGAATCGCGGCCGCATGCCGCTGAAATAGCAGCAGTAGCTGCTGCCGCTGGGTCCAGTAGCAACTGCTGCTGGGCAGTGGCTACCTCACGGCAGCAGCGGCGGCTGCTGCTAGGGCAACTCGGTTGCCCTAGCTACAGCGGATCGGACCCAGTTTTTGTTTTGGGCCCGGGGCCCAGCTTTGAAATTTTGATGGTTTTAAAGTTTCGTGTGTTTCAATTTTTGTAATTTAAATGCGCATGGTTTCTTGGATGAAATTTTAATTTTATTCATTGGATATTAATTTTGGAAATTAATATGGTTAATTGAAATCGGTTCGGGTTTTTTTTTGGCACAATTACCCATGCGGATGACACGGACTCATGGTTTCCCAATTCCAGTGGGAGTAGTTATCTGCTGGGTTGGGGGCCCAAAGCCCGTTAAAGGCTAGAACCATGAGAAGCCAAAATTGGCGATTTCAAAATAATGGCTTTGGACATAATTAAAATGGGCTTAATTTCATGCATTATAACATGCTTATAAATTGATGTATTGGATGTATTTTGTGTGATTAAATGTATGTATGGTTGGATGCTATTGGGCCTTATTCAAGTTGGGTTGTAATTTTTCTTTTTGGGTAAATATGGCCTGCGCGCCGTTTTCTTTTTAATGTAATTTTATTTTATTTATTTATTATAAATTTTGTAAAGAAGAAGCCCAGTGGAGCGGTGAGCCCAAGTGGAGAGGCGAGCCCAGAAGGAAGGAAAAGGAGGCCCACCTGATGTATTTTCTAGTATAGGTTTACTAGAATTATATTAGGTAGTAATATAGGCCCATAGCAGTCCATTTTAGTTATTTAATTATGCTTTATATTTATTTACATGTATGAATGTATGATCCAAACCCATTCTCACCCTCCTATGCATGTAAGCCGTTATTAAATGAATCTAATAACCTAATGGAAATTACTAAGTTGCTTAAAAGTGCTTTCCTCATTCAAAATCGACTCGAAGTGGGAATAGGCCATGCCCTCGCTGGATGCACTGGAGTATCGTCATTTTGTATTGGGTTGGAGTATAGGTTACTCTAACACTTGGATGGAGGTTTTAACTTAGCGTGGGTAGTAGGATTCTCCTGGCCCTAAGCACAGATGGGTAAGTGCTAACAAGCCTATCAAACCGAGAGTCCCTAGGTTGGGATTGGACGACATTCCTACCTAAATAATTAGGGTATAGTTTTTCCAAGCCCTCGTCTGGCTATATCTTAATGAAATATGGATCTCGGCCCATGAACCTAATAAAGTCCTTTATTAACACTTTTAAAATTTTTCTGTGTAGAATTTTAAATGGTAAGCAACAATTCACTTTCACTGCGATCTATCCTGGAAAGGGACAAGCTTTCCGGCCCAAACTTCTTAGACTGGTCTAGGAACTCAAGGATAGTTTTGAGACAAGAGTCAAAGGAGTATGTGCTGGAAAGGCCTGTTCCAGCTGCGCTTCAAGGACGTAATCTACCAGCTGCCCAGTTGGAGGAATACAAGGTGCACGTAAGGATAATAGGGATGTGACGTGCCTTATGTTGGCGTGCGTGGTCCCCGAGCTACATCGGGCCTATACTATGATAGCAACTCTAAATGAGATGTTTTAAGAGCAAGCTCGTCAGGAAATATACCTGACCAAAAAGGCATTCCACTCCTGTAAGATGGGAGCTGGGACATCTGTGAGTGCACACGTGCTTAAGATGAAGGGCTATCTGGATACTTTAGCCCGTCTCGGTTATCCTTCACATGTACCTCGTACTCCTCCAGCTGGGCAGCCGGTGGATTACGTCCTCTAGGTGTAGCCGGTACAGGCCTTTCCAGCACATATTCCTTTGACTCTTGTCTTAGAACTATCCTTAAGTTCCTGGACCAGTCTAAGAGGTTAGGGCCGGAAAGTTTGTCCCTTTCCAGGATAGATCGTAGTGAAAGTGAATTGTTTGTTGCCATTTTGGTTACTATAGAAAAATTATAAGAGTGTTAATAAAGGACATAACTTGTTTTCCCCATATTTAATTAATAATGAATCGTGTTATTAATTAACTCGAGTGGGCTGAGATCCATATTTCATTGAGATATAGCCAGACGAGGGCCTAGAAAAACTATACCCTAATTATTTAGGTAGGAATGCTGTCCAATCCCAACCTAGGGACTCTCGGTTTGATGGGCTTGTTGGCACTTACCCATCTATGCTTAGGGCTAGGAGAATCCTACTACTCACGCCAAGTCAAAACATCCACCCAAGTGTTAGAGTAACCAATACTCCAACCTAATACAAAATGACGATACTCCAGTGCATCCAGCGAGGGCATGGTCTACAACTGGCCTATCCCTACTTCGAGTCGGTTTTGAATGAGGGAAGCACTTTTAAGCGACTTAGTAATTTCCTTTGGTTATTAGATTCATTTTAATAACAGCTTAGATGCAAAGGCAGGTGAAAATGGGTTTGGATCATACATACATACATGAAAATAAATAAAGCATAATTAAATAAGATGGACTGCTATGGGCCTATATTACAACCTAACATAAATCTAGTAAACCTATACTAAAAATATATCAGGTGGGCCTCCTCTTCTTCCTTCTAGGCTCGCCTCTCCAATGGGCTTCTTCTTTACATCATTTTATAATAAATAAATAAAATAAAATAAAATTACATAAAAAAGAAAACACGAAAAGAAAATATAACCCAACTCGAATAAGGCCCAATAGCTCCCATACATACATTTAATGATACATCCATGCATCCAATACATCAATTTATAAACATGTTATAATGCATAAATTAAGCCCATTTCAATTTTTGTCCATAGCCATTATTTTGAAATCGCCAATTTTGGCCCATCATGGTTCTAGCCCTTCATAAGCTTTGGGCTTCCAGCCCAGCAGAAAACTGCTCCCACTGGAATTAGGAAACCATGAGTCCATATCAGCCGCCAGGGTAATTGTGCCAAAATAACCCGAACCAATTTCAATTTAACCATATTAATTTTCAAAATTAATATTTCATGAATAAAATTAAAATTTCATCGAAGAAACCACATGCATTTAAATTGTAAAAATTTAAACACGCAAAATTTTAAAACCTATTAAAATTTTTAAAACTGGGCTCGACCCAAAAACCCGCCAAATCTAAAATTGTCTGCCCAGCAGCGAGCTGCTGCAGGCAGCGGCTAGCTGCTGAGCAATTGATATGGAAATTGAAAACAACAAAACAAAATTAAATAAATGGAGATACTCACCAGAAAATCTCTACAAGAGATGGCTGCAGAAACCGAAACCGATTCGCTCTACTCTCATGTACATGAACGCCTATTGAGTCCAACCCGTGCTAGTGGCGAATCAAAAAAGAAGAGCGAGAATCCGTAGCCATGGCCGAAAATTTCAGCTCCCTCAAAAACCATTATGGCTGAAATTTTTTCATGTTGAAAAACTACCATGTAGCTTTAAATCATCGCCTTATTTTATTGGGTGATTTAACTTTGTTTCTATAAATGGAATTAATGCCATAATTCCATAAATCCTAATTAATTAATAAGATTTAATTCCTAATCAATTCCAATTTAATTTCTATGCATGTATTTATATAAAACCATATTATATAAGATACATGTCATTTAAATTAAATAGATT
The DNA here is from genome assembly GCA_039660915.1 of Euphorbia tirucalli. Taxonomy (NCBI): domain Eukaryota; kingdom Viridiplantae; phylum Streptophyta; class Magnoliopsida; order Malpighiales; family Euphorbiaceae; genus Euphorbia; species Euphorbia tirucalli. Next base: position 39,325,499 of record CM077637.1, on the reverse strand, counting down.
TGCCAATTGGAATTAACCCAACAAATTAATTTATAATTTGATTAGAAACAAATACACATAAACCTATATATGTATTAAATTTCCACCAGGAAATTTATTCACAAGTTAATTTATTTAAATCAACTTTGTGCAACCTAATAAAATATAAATATACGCCAATTAAATTATATTGACCAATCCAATTGATCTTTAATTTAATTGATTAATATTCATCTTTTCAATTAGTATGCTCCAAGTATACAGGTGATCTAACTAGTTCGAACTTAGACATTCAATGTGTACGATCATATGGGCCCGTCTTTATATTAGTAGTGGGACTATGGCCCACAGACTGCAGGCGGGCTCTAGCAAGCCACTGCAGCCCCCAATTAAGACAGAGATAGTAGTCCGACTGTAATCGTAACCCTATAGTTTAAACTTGTATAGTCCATGTCATTGACATCGATGTCCAACATAGAGGCATGGATTGATCATCATCTTTTATGTCTGGACATTTACTTGATCTTGAATGAACTGATGCTCACAAACAAGTTCCAACTCGTTTGGGTGTGGCCACACTCTTATCAGTTGCATTCATCAAGAGGCCAGTGATATCTTCTCGGTTAACTACCGAGTGACATTTCCCTTCTGCATATCCATAGTACTGCCATGCTCACTGACATACCTATACGTACCCATACTTGGCACCCTTTTACAGGTCCTTTAGGCGTACACGAAAATATGCCACTTTACATGCAGCATCATCGTATGGTCACAAAAATATGTGCAATTAATAGTAATAGAAAATCCATAAATTGTTGTTTTACTCAAGTTTGTCGGTAACGTTCTCTGGACTGTAAGACCTTGAGTAGGAAAATATCACAGTTTTAAAGCTATCTATAAGCAGATGATGTTTTGGCGAAACGGAAAAATGGAATAAAAAAAGCGATAGTGCACTGTGAAGTGGACCACAAAAATGGGGGTTTTGTTTATTGAGTAAGTAATAATATTGAAATGGAAATTCGTTTTAGAAAATAATGTTTATAAAAGATTCAAGATCGAAATCTCGAAGAAGATATAGGAGTCGCCACTCGGCTCAGCTCAACCTGAAAATTCAGGTACAATCGAAACCAAGTAAGGTGCTACTGTTGGGGTTTTTTTTATCGAAAATCAATCGCTGGTAGAGGAAGCCTACTTAAATTTTCTCAAACCCAATCCCAAAAGCTTATGCAATAGAAATCAAAAACAAAAAAATATGAACAAGACAAGAAACCAATTCTCACCTTGTATGTCTCTTCTAAAGACGGCTGTAGAAACCAAAAGATGCTCCCTCTACAGTCCGTACATAAACGCCTATCGAGCAGGAACCCATGCTAGCAAAGGACTGAAGAACTAAAGAGACAGCAGTAGGGTAGCCGAAATTTCCTCTAAGGAATTTTTTTCTATGGGCGAAATTTTCAATCTATTTCTTAAGGTTAGGGTTTCTTTCATTTAAGTGGGTATTTATAGCATTTAAAACCCTAGGTCCAAATTAAAAGCATAGGTTAAAATTAATTGCAATTCAATTTTAATTTTATATGTATGTGATTATATTAAACCATATAATGTAACACATAGCATTTAAATTAAAATTAATTTGCCCAGTTAAATTAACCCAATAAATTAATTTAGACTCTACTTAAATGATATATATATAAACCTATATATGTATTTTATTTCCACCAGGAAATAAATTCATGAATTAATTTATTTAAATTAATTCAATGAAACCCAATAAATTGATTATATTATTGATCAATCCAATGATCTATAATTTTAATCAATTAATAATCCCTCTCTAGTAAGTTTATTCCAAGTACACAGATGACTCATTTAGTTCAAGCTCGGTCATTGAATGTGTATGATCCTGTGGGCCCATCTTTGTGTTAGTAGTGGGTCCGTGGTCCATAGACTGTAGTTAGGCTCTAGCAAGCCATTACAACCCCAATTAAGATGGAGACAGTAGTCTAACAGAAGCTGTAACCCTGTAGTTAAACTTATATGTCTCATGTCATTGATATCGGCATCCAACATAGAGGCATGATGTTATCACCCTTTTTTGTATCCAAACATTAACTTGATCCAAAATGAACTGATGCTCACAAACAAGGTCCAACTTGTTTGGGTGTGGCTACACTATTATCAGTTGCACTCATCAAGCAGCTGGTGATATCTTCTCAGTGAATTACTGAGTGACATTCCCTTCTGCATATTCATGTCCTTGCCATGCTGACTGGCACACCCAAACGAACCCATACTCTGCACCCTGTTATAGGCCCTTAAGGCGTAGACTAAAGTGTGCGAGTCCACATGTAAGACCATGATATGGTCAAGTCTAAGGATCTGATATAAGTACTACACGAGAATCACTTGTGATACTATACTATGTGGATTTCTTGTTTAGCGGATCTATCCAGTACCATGCCCCTTTCCATATACCCATAAGCTTGATTGAAAATCCATGTTTTACAGCCAGTAAGACACCACCATACAATCAAGTTTATGATAGTTTTTGGTTCCATTCATTCCCATGACTGGAATAGACCAAGGTTGGCTTTATAGTTATATCGTTTCCCTATCTATGGTCTCACTGTCAAGTGCATGACACTTGTCAACGCAGATATAGATATGACCGTTGGATACTCTATTTACAATATTGCATAATATATATAATAAATAGATTAATGCCTTTATTTAATAACACAAATGTATAATAAATTAATTTGTTAAAAGATACAAAATGTACAATACAATACAAGGACTAATGCCTTGGGACTAGGGCATTTCCAACAGCTACACCTTCCAGAGATCTAGGTCTGGACGAGTCACTTACTTATTATCTAATTAAATTAAATGGTTCAACAATCAAATCATAGCATTTTATAAAACTAAGTTGATTATATTTGAAGCATACGATGTTTATGCAAGGTACAGAAAGCAATAAATAAATTAATTATATAGACCAAATCAAATAAACTACCTTAAGGGATACGTATGAATCAAATGGAGAATCGAGGTTCAATCGCCTAAAATACACGAATTCATCTAATATAAGAATAAAACTGAATATATATTTAATTCTGCAAAACAAATGTTAGTATGTAAATAATCACATTTAGGACTCACACATGACAAAATAAGATAATAAGTGAGTTGGGATCATGCATTTAGAGGGGCATAGTTGATAAGACTCGGCTAGTTTCACTGGCTAGACCTGGAAAACATTTTAAAATATTTCTCTATTGATTTTTGAGAAAACGATTTTACCAATTATTTATTTAACATGGCAAGTGAGTTGGTTTTCAAGAAACTAGGTTTCAATCATTGTTCTAGTCTAATAATGCTTCTGGAATGTAAATCTAAGGTTTAATTGTCATGAAATGTTTGAAAATCGGTTTTTAGTTATTTTGTCTCAAGGTGATATCTATGCAGATGTACAGTTAAGAGTAGTACAACTATAATTACATCTGTACGGATGTTACTTCTAAATCAGTAGCCATAATTTAAATTTTTGAGGTTTCACGCTACTTTCCTGAGTGCAAAAGCCATACGACATTTGTGGCTATATCCGTACGGCTATTAGGATAGTCGTACTACTTCGGTTCTCACACTAGAAAGCCCAAAATAAAGTATGTTGAAAATATAGAGATGATGCTCATAATACAACATAAACAAGTCAAATGCTTTTGGTTTCTCAGATATTTACCCTTGAAGCATGGATCCACAACTTTAGGAGGCAAAAATCCTTCAAGAGAGGCTCTAATTGAACACTCGAACTCCAAGCTCTGAAAATGGTTTTGAGCTCCAATATTTATGGTTTTGGTGTTCAGATTAGTCTCTAAACCTATTAAAAGCTTTAGTGAAGTGTTTTCCTAAAATTTCTAACTGATTTTAAGCCTAACAACAGAGATTGAAGATGAAAATTGAAGAAAAAGTTTGATTCTTCTTTCTTTTCTTCCCTTTTCTTCTCCTTTCTACCTGAGTTAAATCTACAACCCCTTTTTTTGATTCTGATGAGGATTTTATAGGTAGAAAAGGCCTCATTTCTTGTAGAATCTGCCCCAAAGAAACCAAAAAATCATTTCTAAGAAGAAAGTCATGGCTCTATTAGAGAATAAGACCCGCGTGGGTCTCGAGTCGATAGTCGTGCGGCTGTCACAAGATAGTCATGCGGCTCTTAATTATAGTCGTGTAGATGTTGATTTGGGACAACCTTTCTCTCCATCTGAGAAATGATCCAAGGCTTGAAGTTAGATTGACTGCAACCTCAATCTTGAATCGACTTTGACCTCTGCAGCTAGGGAAAAAGCTATAGAAGCAAACAAACAATTTGTTCATCATTGAAACTAAGGGATGAAAATCCCACACTCACATTATCCCTAGTCTGTTAGAATCGTGGGAATGATAATAACCAAAGACCAACATGTGCCTTGATGTATGGGTCCTATCTTACCGACCATAGGATGTGGAACTTCAATCAAGGACATGGGTATATGCTAGGTTATATGGTACTGAATCAATCCACTATGAGAACACCACATGGTTCCTATGTCATTGGTGGTTCTCTAGTAATACTTATATCATATCCTTAGACTTGATATTATTATAGACTTGGATGCTTGCTTATATACTTTAACGTACGCCTAACGGGCCTGTAATAAGGTGCCAAGTATTGATATAGTTGGGTATGCCAGTAATCATGGTATGGATATGAATGATGTGAAGGAACTTGCCACTTTCTTAATTGAGAGTAGATATTGCTGGCCACTTAATGTCTGAGACTGAGAAGACTATAGCCATACGGAAATAAGGTGATGACTGGGTGATTACTTATTAGTGATTTTCAGTCTACTCGAATATCAAGGAACATCCTAGCAGATAAAGAGGGTGACAATACCATAGCTCTTGCTAGGCATTAATATCGTTGTGCAAAGGATATATAAGTTACTAGAAGGTATACGTCTCCAACTAGGTTGATTTCTTCATCTTATTTGGTATCTATAACAGTTTTCTAGAACTCACTTATAGTTTGTGGACCTAAAGGATATAGGTCCACTGCCAACATAGGATGAACCTACAAGAGGTGAAATGTTAACTTCAGCCTATTAATGTATTTACCGTGTGGTAATTTAATTAAAAGAGGTGAAATATTAACTTAAGATAAATAAATAAATAATACATATATATATATATATGGAATATTTATTTTAATAAGAGGTATGATTAAAATTAAGGTTAATTTTTATTTAGGTTTTGAATTTCTAATTTAGATATTATTATTTGGTATAAAAATACCTAATTAGAAAATCAAATAATAAATAAAAACCTAATCTAATCTTACTTTGTAATATAGCTAGAACTAGTTTCTTGCATGTGCGTTGAGCGATGTGTTTTCTTTTTTTAATTGTTTGTTTTTATATTTGTTTCCTATTAAATCATGAAATACTGAATGTATTATATAAATAAATAAATAAATAATATTTTTAATGGGTATATTGTTAGAAATATGAATAATAGTACAACTTTTCCACCATCGTGCACGTTTATTTTCTTTTGGAAATCTCTTACGAATTTCTTCCATGGCATGACACATACCTCTTGGCTCTATACTTGTTTTTTTAGGGTGCTTTTATTGGAAGAAAATTCTTATGCATTTTAAAAATTAATTTATTTAAAATGTTTGATTTGTTAGAAAAAAAACTTACTCTTCAATTTGAAGCATTATTTCTATTTTTATTTTTCTTACTGTTTCCCTGTGAATTGGAAACTTTTCAAGTAATTTTTTCCAATTAGCTCTTTGCTATTATTTTTTCTATGACATTTGTAGATGGAAATGATATTATATTATTATATTTCTACTAAAAACTATAGAGCCATTTTTTTAATAAGTTGAGATAATTTTCATTTTCTTAACTACTGAATTTACTTGATAGCATTTTGTTGTCATCGCATCTTTGTGTTATCAATTTGTAGTTGGTAAAATCGATCTTTTCCTTTTACATTTCATGTTCTCCTAAATCAATTTTTGCGATTTTTGTTGTTAATAGAAAAGTTATCTTGAATTTAGTTTTTATGCTTTTGTGGGTTACAAATGAAGCACCCAATTTGAAATTTACAATTAGGTAGATGTTCCTTTCTTCTACCTTTGCCTTGAATCTATTACTTTGTATACTTGCTTGGATTATGTCATCTACAAGTGTATTCCATTAACATGATTTTAAAATATTTGGTTCAAATTATGTAATACATGTATTTATACAAACATATTTTGAATATTTTATTATCCAGCAAAAGTATTTCTAAGCTCATGCCGTCATTTTTAATTTTATTGATAGCTTCCCACATTCAAATAATATGTTTAAGGTCAGAAAATGTTATTAATGTAAACTGATGATTAAGCCATTTTTTTGTTGGTATATGAAATTTTGGATGTTGGAATCCTTGATTTGTATGTCAAAATTAACTCGTATGATTTTGGTATTCACAGTTTTTATATTTATATTAGTCTTTATTGAAATCTTATTTTGAATTTTTCAAATTTTTTAGCCATTATATTTCATTCAATTCATGATTTATGATAGAATTTTTAAATTCATAATATAAATCAAATTAATTTTTGGTTGTTTTGAATTATTAATTTCTCATTAATGAAGTATTTAACTCTTGGTTTTTTTTAATTGTACTAATAAGAGCTATTTATAAAGAATTATATTGTCATTTACATGTACATGATAGAGTACTGATTTTTCCATGATTTTATGACCGTTATAATTTGTTATGTTTTTGCACTTATTACATAGAACTTTGTGTATGTTACCTTTTACTTTTAATTAGTACTCATTAATTTTGTAACGTATTCGTTTTATTTATTTCTAGCTTCTAATATTTTATAAATGTTGGCTATTGGCCTAAATATTATGATATATATATATATATATAAAGTCTTGGATATAACGTGGGCAACAATAGATAAATTTAAAAGTAATAGTAACTAAAAAATAATAAATATTGATACAATTAATTAGATTTGAACTAATTAATCTTAGTTAACATTAGAAAAATGAAGAAATAAATTAGATTAATTAGTATTATTAAATAACTATTATTTGAACTAATTAATTAATTTCAATTTAACGAAAATAAATGAAGAAATGAATTGGAAGTGTTGAATATATTTTGTATCATTAATATGGTTAATACATATAATAAATTTTTAGCCAGTTGGAATTATTAATTTTTTATTTTTGAGATTCAAAACAATTTTCAAAATAGTTGATGATGACAATATGTGATTAATTAATTATAAAATTTTATAGCCTAAAATATAAACAATGGACTATATTAGAGTCTAAAATATTTTAAGTGGTGCTTTTTCTTGGTTTGGAACATGGATGACAAGGTTTTTTTGGAGTATGTTATGTAGCACTACATTTGTAGTATATCCTTATGTGCCCACTTAACATGCCAACATTAAATTGAAAATGAAAATTTTACAATATTAATCTTTTAGTTCAATAAGTTTTTTCCTTTCTAAATTTAATTATATGAAAGTTAAAGCCAAAAAAAAAAAAGGTCAAACTAAGTGATAAACCACTGTCCCAAGCCTACATTGTTTACATTGTATTGAAAAAAAGAAAAAAAAAAGAAGCGAAAAGAGTCAAATGTATATTACACAAATGAATTCTTTAATCATTTAATAAGTGTAACAACTATATTTTCTTGAAGGCAGTCTATATTTTGAGCAAAATACGGTTTTGGTACATGTAATAGACCTACTGTACTTACAAAGATATCAACAGTGGATCTCTCGTTGAAACCCATTTTCCTTGGCTTTTCATTGAAAATATAATTAGGAATGATATTGATACAATTAAGTTAGTAGTTACCTACATTGGGATATGCCTTAGTCCCAAGGCATTCGTCCTTATTATGTATCATACATTATTGGATATTTTATTGATCAGTGTACTATACATTTGTGTCATTAAATAAAGGCATAATTTGTTTTATTTATTTCTTATGCAATGAATTTAAATAGAGTATCCAGTGGTCATATCAATATTCATATTGTCAAGTATCATGCACTTGGCAGTGAGACCATAAATAAGGAAACGATACAACCATGAAGCCATTCCTAGTCTGTTCCAATTATGGGAATGAATGGAACAATAGAATAGCATTACCTTGATTGTATGGTGGTGTCTTATCGACCATAGTACATTGGTTGTCAATCAGGTACATGGGTACATGTGATAGGACATGGTACTGGATAGATCCACTGAAAAGAAATCCACATAGTACAGTATCACAAGTGATTCTCGTGTAGTACTTATATTGGATCCTACAACCTGACCACATTATGGAATTGCATGTGACCTTACACACTTTGACGTATGCCTAACGGGCCTGTAACAGGGTACCGAGTATGGGTATAGTTGGGTGTGTCAATGAGCATGGAAACACCATAAATGTACATAAGGGATATGTCAATAGATGTTTCACTGAGAAGATATCATCGGCCTCTTGATGAGTGGAACTGATAAAAGTGTGGCCACACCCAAATAAGCTGGATCCTATTTGAGAGCATCAGTTCACTAGGTATCAAGTAAAAGTCCAAGCACAAAAGAAGGTGATGAAACTATGCCTCTATGTCTGACTCTGATATCAATGAGAGAGGACATATAAGCTATACTACAGGGTTGTGACTTCTGTTAGACTTCAGTCTCCGTCTTAATTGGGACTATAGTGGCTTGCTAAATCCCATCTACAGTCTATGGGTACATGTGATAGGACATGGTACTGGATAGATCCACTGAAAAGAAATCCACATAGTACAGTATCACAAGTGATTCTCGTGTAGTACTTATATTGGATCCTACAACCTGACCACATTATGGAATTGCATGTGACCTTACACACTTTGACGTATGCCTAACGGGCCTGAAACAGGGTACCGAGTATGGGTATAGTTGGGTGTGTCAATGAGCATGGAAACACCATAAATGTACATAAGGGATATGTCAATAGATGTTTCACTGAGAAGATATCATCGGCCTCTTGATGAGTGGAACTGATAAAAGTGTGGCCACACCCAAATAAGCTGGATCCTATTTGAGAGCATCAGTTCACTAGGTATCAAGTAAAAGTCCAAGCACAAAAGAAGGTGATGAAACTATGCCTCTATGTCTGACTCTGATATCAATGAGAGAGGACATATAAGCTATACTACAGGGTTGTGACTTCTGTTAGACTTCAGTCTCCGTCTTAATTGGGACTATAGTGGCTTGCTAAATCCCATCTACAGTCTATGGGATATGGGCCCACTGCCAACATAAAGACGGGCCACAAGATCGTACACATTGAATGTCTGAACTAGCACTTAACGGATCACTAATATACTTAGAGTATATTGGCAAGCAGGGAAAGTAATTATTTAAATTATTGCTCAATTGGATTGATCAAAATAATTTAATTAATATGAATTGATTATTTCATAGAATTAATTTAATGAATTAAATTCCTGGATGGAAATTAAATTTATATATATATATATATATATATATATATATATATATAGGTTTATATATATTATTTCTTAAGTTAAGTCTCAATAATTATTGGGGTTAATTTTAATAAGCCAATTGCATTTAATTGACATGATATAAGTTATGTCATATTGTATGATTTAATTTATGCATATAACATTAAATCAAATTGGAAATTAAATTCTAACCCAAAGTAAGTAATTAAGCCTAGGGTTTAATAAAGTATAAATACTCACTTAAGAAAGACAATTCCTAACCCTCCTTTGATAAGCAAAAATTCGACCCCCCTTCTCCTCTCTTCTTGGTTTTTAAAAATCCTAGTGTAAGGAGTAGAGCTTCGCTTTATCCGACACTAGCACGGGTGCTCATTCCATAGCCGTTCGTGTACGTGAGCATAGAGAGGATCTGCTTTGATTATTCAGTAGTCTTTATAAGAGACAAGAAAGGTGAGAATCATATTCTTATTTCTTGTTAAAACTGATTTTGATTTCATCTATATAAGCTCCTAGGATCTGGATTCTAGAAAATTGAAAAGGCTTCTGTTGCCATCTGATTCAATTTTCAAGGATGAATCCCAACAACCTATTCGATAGCGGATTAGAAGACACTTTGGAAAACTAACCAAGAATTAATCCATGAAAGAGCAAACTAAATCTTGTTGTCACACAAATAAAAAAATATCAATATTAAATTTATAATATCAAAAAGTTGAAATATCTTACCTTTGACATATATTTCAATTTCAAATATTTATAGTAATTCTTCGTAGTATACAAATATGGTGCTACGTCGATTCTATATTTTCTCATAAGAAGTTCATCAAACAAATTCAGCAAATCAATTTTCTTTTCTTTTTTTTTCTTTTTTATTAAAAAAGAAGAAGAAAGACAATAAACAATCATAATGAATCAAATCAAGAAACATACTATCCACTAAAAGAAATAGATAATTATGCACAAAATAGAAGAGATCGATGATGAGCTTACTACTCTTATATATTGCAGATCCTAATTGAGTTTCGACTTAGGGAAGAAAACAAAAGACTTGTACAAACTCATAATTTAATAAGAAATAAAATGAATATTTTGACTTAATTAGCACAAGGTTGTTCCTCTCGCACAAATAATTGGCTAAAAATCACAAACTCTACAACTAATACATCCTCTGAGATATAAAATATTAGTTTCAAACCTGAAACCGTGAAAATTTTAACAAAAATTATGATATCTTAGAAATAAGTATAGCAATCAAATGACAATTAAAAAAATAAAAATTAGAAATTACAGACAAATACCATATTCTTTCTTAGTGTAATTATACCATCATATACATGTGTGTAGATTGAAAACATTTTTTTGTCAAAATCTACTATCCATGGTAAAAACGTTGTTGCCTTAATCCATGAACCATTTGCACCATTAACATTGTATTAAGACTATATTTTGAGGAAAAATAAAAATTGGTGTTGCAAATTTAAGTAGATCAACGAACTATATTCACCTGTAACACCATGAGTCATTGCATTAGTTTTCACAAATTAAAAAAAAAAGCACTAAATAAATAAAAAATATAATAATTATACTAGCCTAAAGAGAAGATTTACCTCTATGAACAAAGGATCAAAACAAAGGTGAACTGAATACGAGATCCATTTGAAAAAGAAAATAAACAACGAACACATGAGCTGTAATCCAAGCACAACAATAAGCATAATTAGGAAAATGTTATTGGAGATTATAGAAAGAGAGGGAAACAAAAAAGAGAAGGAGAATTGAAAAAAAGAGACAAGAAAAAATTAAAAAATTGCAAAGAAATAACAATTCCATTTTTCCTTGAAATTGCCTTCATAAACAATGGGAGATTGATTTCTATCTTTTATTGGGCATCCTTCAATTTCTTTTGCTAAAAATCAATTGGTAATTGATTGAGGAGTTTTCTTTTTGAGAATGAGTAGTTATATTTTTAATTCCATTATAAGCAATTAATTAGAGAGACGTTACAAATAATAAAGTGTAATGATTCATTTTACAAACTTTTAAGTATGAAAATTTTGTAAATTGATTGGGAAAATTGTGATTAAAAGTTTGAAAATCCCCCCCCAAAAAAAAAGGAGAAGATAAATAACAATGAGACGATCTGAGAAGGTGAGAAAAAATTCCTAAACCCTTGTTTTATTATATATATAGATTTTATTGGAAAAAGAACTCTCTCCCTCTACTTTCTCTCTTGCGAAAAATTGGCCACCACTAGCAAGAAAGACTAGGGTTACGGCTAACATAGGAAAAAGGTGAAAAAGCTCGTGCTAGCACACCGGCTCACTCTGCAAGCATCAGTGTGTGTGAAAGTGAAGGTTCTTCGCGTACAAGCAAGAACTAGAAATCAATTCTTTGCGTGACACATGTATGATTTTAATAACTTTTTGGTTGAATATCTGTCTTTTTTAATCAAACTAGTTTGTTCCTGGCATGGTAACTAATGAGAAAACGCACCAGTTCCACTAAAATTTTTTTTTCTCACCAGGATGAATCCCTACAATTTATATAGGAATAACCGAAAATTCCACATATATTTATATTAATTATATATGAATATATACATAATCGGTTAGTTTTTCTTTTTCTGAAATAAATATCATAAGTGGACTCGTTGGACCAACAATTGTTTCTCTTTCGTGTCTCTCCAAAATTGCAATCCACCATCCATTCCAAGTTAAGGAACCTCCTCTATGCATTTCACCACTCCACGGGAAATTCCCTCTTAACTCTTGAACATTGCACAAAAATAATGAAAAAAGAAAAAAGACAAAGACATCCTGAGCCCCTTGAACTTTTAGGGATTTTGCAATTGGCCTATTGATTAATTTTTTTCAACACATTCAGTATATGATCTTTCTATTTTGATAGTGTTAGACCCAAACTTGACATTTTTTCTCGCATGGGCTGTTGTATTTGTTAATTGGCACGTGACATAATTTTTGAGGACACGTTAGACTAAATTGGAAGTATGATTCACATCCGTAGTTATAACATACATGCATAGAAAGTATGGTTTAAACCCCTCGAGTGAATTCCAGAATCTTCTATTTTGCTTCAAATTATATCATGCACCAGTTAATGGATCAATATAGCCCATAGTACAAAAAAGTGTCAAGTATGGGGTTAATATTATCAAAACAGAAAGATCATGTACTCAATGTGTTAAAAAAATTGACCGGGAAACTAATTGTAAAATCCATAAATGTTCAGGGGGCTCAAAATATGTTTTTCTATAAAAAAAAATAACATTGAAACAATTACCCTCTATAATCCATCAAAAGATTATGAATTGCTAAAGAAGCTAAGGGGTGAGTCTTCTATTTTATATGGTTAGGTACTCCTCCATGGAAGAGCTCGAAGAATGCATTTTTATGTGACATAAGAGTAAATTGTAGAAAGAATAAGTTTCAATATATTGGGGTTATCTCTATTTATACGGTTCTTAAAATGAAAAACTATAATTTACCCCATCAATTTCGATTAATCTATTTTTTTTTTTTTTAATATTAGTTTCAAAAATCGATTTTTTTAGTTTTGGGTTAATTTTGAGAAGCGATTAACCACGAAAGCATTATAAAATTTCATGCAAAAGCTAGTTTATAGCTTGTCGCGTGTCAAAAGTCGGTTGTTCCATGTATGCTTTATATTATCCACGAAACATGTGATAATATAGTTTGAATTATGTATGGATGGACCAAAATCCATTTATTAGTATAATATGGTGCTTAAAGAAGTCAAAACCACACTAGAAGCTAAATCAACATTAACCACACTAGAAGCTAAATCAACATTACTTTCAGCTGTAACAATGAAAATTTTAACTTTTAGGTCCAAACTATTACTTCAATAATAAATTCACTCACTTTAGATTGGTCTCAATTTCGCCCAAGAAATAAAAACACATTTGCTGTGTTTAACTATGCAAAGCCATCACATTTTTTTAAAATAATTGTGTATCAATTTATGTTATTATTGTAATATTAATTGCTCAAAGGTAGCCTCGCTAAATTATCTATTGCTACATAATGTAAAACATGGAACTATTAATGTGCTAGTGAAATGCAATAATGGTCACTGAAATTTTACATTTATTCATCAATTATTAATAAATTCAATTTCGTGTCAATAATAAATTTAACTTGATTTCAATTAAGTCACTGTATGATCAAATTTAAGGAAAAAAAAAAAAAGAAAAAAAAGTGAATTGGAAAAACGACATGAAAAATTCCCACTTCTAGTATGTCAATTCATCGCTAATGAAATTACATTCTTCTGCTACGTGCTACTGGAAATTTATGATACAAAAAAAATAAAAAAATAAAAAAATAAAAAATAAAAAATTGTAGAACTAATGGTAAAAATTTAAGTAAACTATAAAATTATATTATAAACATTAAAAAAAGTTTAACAAATATTAAAAGTTTTACAAATTTAATTTTTAATATTTTGAATTTTAATTTTTTTAAAATACTTTTCATTTGTTTTAACTTTTTTTAATTCTTTTTATATTTTTTTATTTGTTTAATGTTTTTAGTTTTTTTTAATTAGTTTTTGTTATTTTTTTTAAAAGATAATTTAATACAACGTGACAGATTCTTAGCAAGAGAATTTGATGTGACAATGAGCTAAAAAGTTAAATTTTCTGTTGACTCGCCGTATCATATTTCTAGTTGACTTTTTCATAATTCAAACCATAATAACTTTATTGATACCGAAACTAAATTTTAGTCACTTTATCGATAAAAAATTGATGAATAAATAAAATATTTTTTTTAAACTTGAGATGAATAAATAAATTTATGTTGTCAACTCATTTGAATTTTTGAGAGAGAAGTTGAAATTAAATATTTCTTTTATATATATATATATATATATATGTGTGTGTGTGTCAATGGTCAACCTAGCTAAATTATCTTATAAGAGGGTGGCGTTAATTAAATATCTAAAAAAAGAGAATTATACAAAATTCAAAAAATTAATTTAATCTTTATATTACTCTGAGTCATTAAATAAAAAATAAAATATTAAATTAATATAACTGCCAAAGTTCCATCTTCTATTATTATCTATAAAAGTAGTTTCATCTCAATTTAAATTCTAATAAAAAGTTTTAATTATTATAAGCACCGGAATTTTCTAGTCTCGTAAAAAAAAAAAATCTTGCGTCACACGACTGTAATTACAGTCGTACTACTGCACTTAGAGTCGTGCGACTGTAATTGAAAAATTACAGTCGTACGACTGTAAGTCCGTAGCAGAAGCTCATACCTTAAGAATAAAAAATGGGTGACTTGAAGGGGCAATTAATGCCCATTTTTCAGCAGTAAGCAAGGCAAATAAAAGAAAAAAAAAAGAAAGAGAAGAAGGGACTTTTGGGACAAATTTAGAGATTAAAAGAAGAGAAGGAAAAAGGAGAGAAAAAGGAGGAATCCAACACCAAGCACCATCTTTTTCTCCTCTTTTTCTTTTAATTCTGTGTTGAAGTTAAAACCGGTTAGAAATCAATAGGTTAATAACTTGACACATTAAATTTGATCAATCCCAGACCCTTAACACACTCAAATTCGTGACTTTTTGGAGACTTTTGAAATCATTGTGGAATCTTGACACACAAAGGAGGAGGAGCAATTTGGAGTCTATTAAGGTGTTTCCATCAGTCAAATCAACGGTGGATCAGCGCCACAAAGGTAATTACACTTAAAACTTTCGTTTTATTGCTCTTTCTGGGTGTTTTGATTAATTTCCGTGCATAAAATCGATTTCCTCTGTTTTACCGTTTCTGGATAGGAAGAATAGTCGTACGACTGTTCTTGTAGCGCTGAATGGTCGTACAACTGTAATTACAGTCGTGCCACCGTAGCTACAGTCGTACGGGTGTTCTTAAATTCCCGCGGCCATCTGTTTTATTTGAACAAATTTTGGCGATTTTCTGCAATTGGGTGAATTACAGTAGCCGTACGACTGTACTGTAATTCACCCAATTGCAGAAAATCGCCAAAATTTGTTCAAATAAAACAGATGGCCGTGTACTATAGTTATAGTCGCACGACTGTAATCATAGCCGGGCAACTGTAATTTTCGTCCAGGAACAGAAATCCATAAAAATTCAGAAAAATCAGAAGATCATCAAAAATGAATTTTGTTGTGTGCATTCACAACCTTAGATTTGATTTTTGAAGTTATTGCATTTAGAACAATACAAAGACGGAGACCCGAATCTTCTGAAAACCCACCCAACTCACATGCTAAATGAAAATAACCGGAAGAAGAAAATGTTTTCAGAATGCGTTTTCTCACAAAATAAAAATACAGGGACGTTTCAAAACCATTTTTCAGGTCTAGTCAGGTGAACTAGCCGAGATCACCTGACTATTCTCCTGAATACATGCCCCTGATCTCTAATTTCCCAATTCTGTCCTGTTTGAGTCCTATTTGTGGTGTGCTATAAATTGTACTAACCGTCTGTTTTGCAGCTTTTAATTTCTTTTTATTTTCATTTTTAATGTATTTAATAGTTTGATTTGTGTATTTTAGGCAATTGTATTTTTCTAGATAATCGTGTATTCTAAGCGCTTGTAAGGTAAGGATGAGAGTTTTTATTTTTATTCGATTGGGTTGTAATAATTTATTTATTTACTGCTTTATTTTTATTTATATTTGTGTGTACGCTGTATGGTCTAATTAATGAGAATCAACTTTAGAAATTTAAAATATCATCAATGAACGTTGGCCAATTTTATTTTGATTAGACGTGAAATAAGGGACTTGTCCAGACCTAGATCTCTGGAAAGTGTAGCAATACTCGTCTGGTTCAGCTATACTGTAATTTCCCGGTTGAGCTGAGCCGGGTGGTGACTCCTACAGCTTCTATCGAGACTTAGGTCTCGGTTCTTGTGAGCACGGGTTTTTTCCCGACTTTTGTGATGAAAGCCATTGTTGCCTTTTTCACGGATAAGCGTGAAACGGATTCGGATCGACCGGGATAATGTCAGAAATGCCCCGGATGACCCAAATGTGTGTGACAAGTCTTCGTACGGAGTCCCGAAGGAATTCGAGTGAGTATTTAAGAAAACTGAAGAAAAGAATGAAAAACAAGCTAAATAAGCTAATCTGGTCACTACAGCCGCTCGCTGTAGTGCTCATAGCTGCGCGGCTGTAATCACCAGACTTTCTTTTTTACCGAAAATCAGCATTTAATTCAGATTTTTAGCCAAAACGGGAGATATAAAAGTCTCATATCCGGAACTAGGGTTAACAGAACAGAGGAAGAGGCAGAAAATTTGAGAATTTGAGAGAAAAACACAAAAAAACAATAACACAGATTTAGGGACTTTTTTCAGGGTTCTTAAGAAAAATAAAAGAGTTTGATCTAAAAATAACTTAAAAAAAAATTTCAATGAAACAAATAGAAACCGTTGTAGGGTGTTGTAAAATCGTCACCACTCATTCAATCTCCCTTGGGGTTCCATTCTAACTTCGGAGATCGCGCATTTTTCGGGTTGTTCATGGCTGCAAGACGCTTTCCTGCATCTGAATCCATCCTTGGTGATCCAAACACTGGAACACAGACCAGGTAACATTCTGAGAGGCCTTAAAAATCCATTTTTGTTCATTCTGGGTGTTGTTTATTGATTTTTTTTTATTTTTTAACGATTTCGGAAGCAGTTTCTATTACAGCCGTGCCCCTATAGGTCACAGCCGCGCGGCTGTAGCCACTCGGCTATAATCTCTGGGGCAGAAGCTCCGAATGCCCCAAAATCGGCTGATAACGCTTCCGTTTTTCGATTAAATGTGTTCTTCATGTTTATTATCGGTCAAATTATATCCCTCTATGCTTAGATTCCTGGTTTTCTGATTTTTAATTGTTGGATGTAATTTAAAGTTTGGTGACTTTGAGGGATTAGGGATTTTCGGACTTGATTCGATCCATTTCGGATCCGTTTTGTTGATTTTAGTATATTTCCAGAAATCCCAGATCCTCCAAAATCACTAAATTTGCAAAGTGGTTTTCAAAAAAAAAAAAAAAAAAAAAAGAAAAAGAATATTGGAATCAGTTCTGGAGCACCACAGCCGCTCGGCTGTGGTTCAGGAAGCAGAATTACAGTTTTGCCCTTTTAGGCCCCAAACTTGTAATTTTGCACCCTTTTCCTATTCAAAACTAAAATTTGACGTGTTTACATTATTTTTGGACCCTAGATGAATGTTTAAGTTAGGCCCACAGACGAACGGGACCCCTGGGTCCCGGGATATCTGGCCCACTAAAGTTGGAAAAATGCATGTAAATGAGCCAAACTATTTTCAAAATGGGTTTTTCACCCACAAAAACTACAGGGCGTTTCAAAAAACCGTTTTCCAGGTCTAACCAGTCCGACCGATCGGGTCGACACGGTCACCCCTTAAATGCATGTCCCCACTCCTACAAATCCCTATTCTATCCTATTTGAGTCTTTTACATGCCTTGATTATTTGTGCTAACCGTATTTGGATGCAGCTTTTATTTTTGTTATTTTTCATTTTTAATAGATTATCTCGTGTAATTAGGCGATTGTAATTTCTTAGATTATCGTGTATAGTAGGCGGTTGTAAATGGTGAGGATGAGAGTTTTCTTTTTCTTGGGTTGTATAATTTGGCCTCTGATTTACTTTTTTGCACTTTTATTTTTCCGCACTTTATTTTAATATTTATATTTATGTCATTTGCATGAACATCGATTAATAATTAAAAGAAGATAAAATGAGTAGAATTAAGTGAATGCAACATTACATTATGAAATAATAATTGAAAATAAGTGAGGATTAGTAGATTTGTTGCCCGAACCCTGAATCTCTGAATTAGGTACCGCGTCTACACTTGGTAGGGAGCTGTACCGGAATTTCCCTGATGAGCTGATCCGGGTGGTGAGTTTGTATCTAATTTCAAAATTTAGGTTTCAAGATCTTTAAGTTCAAATTGGGATTTTCTAAAAACCTATTTGTTTTTAAATTCACACTTACAATTAAGTTTTCTACAAAAGGGTTTTTCCAATAAAATGAAAGATTTTCTTAAGACAGATTAAAGACCCGTTTCCAAACCACATCTTCACATCTCAAAAAGAAAATCCCCGATTCCCGCTTCACCTCGCGTTTCGTAAAAACGTCGTCCGCTCACAGTGGCTACTCCGCTGGGGATAAACGGTTTCTTTAAAAAAGTTTTCACAAAAACTTAAGGAACTTAGGCAACAATTGAAGTGTATCCTCACTTATAGTCGATTATTAAATCATAATTCGATGTTTTCATTCACAATTGCATAAGCATGACATTTTCTCTTCTTAAATCCCCCCAACACTCATTTAAGCTTGGCTTATCTTCAAAGGTGACCTACCTCTTTCGTTAGGATTGGAGGCACCCGAGGGGTAAACCACTCATAACCTCGTACGAACCCCTTTGTTTGGACCCTTGAGTGGGGAGAAGTGAGGAGTATATTTTCACTATGGGAACCTGTACGACCCTTGGCTTAACTTATACCTTCATGTAATGGCCTAGCAACTTCCCCTTAGGATTACCAAAACATATATTCGAAAATGGATATTGAGAGTGCGCCTTTGGTATCCTTGGTTGATGCCAAAGAGACGCAACACCTAGGAAGAATGCGAGACCAATCGAATGGAGGAATAAGGTTGGAAAGGTGAGCACATCTTTGTGCATGTGCTAACGTTTGCTTTGTGGTTGTTTTATTTTCGAACTTTTCATGCAACATAAACACGCATCATCTGTGTGTCATTTCCTAACCACATTTTTATGTAGCCATTTTGGAGCATCATCATACGTGTGTTATACTAACCACATTTTCGTGTAGGCATGATTTTTTTTCGTGTGCCATATTCACTCCGTGTGTTCATATTCCCATAAAACATACACGACATCACTTTATGTGTCATGCATCCTAACCACATTTTTGTGCAACCATTTGCATTCTGTATGACATGGGCATTCATCTCATCTTATCTCATATAAAATGTAAGGATGTTCTAAGTATGCCCGTCACGACCATTTCATTTCATGACATATCGAGAGTCCCCAAGACTACCCGTGTTCGCTTATGCACCGGATTGCACTTGGCCATTTCATTACATCATTGCACTGTGAGAGGACCACAACGGTCCTAGGATTGTGTTTGTGTAGCGGACCACACAATAACATTACATGACATTATATCCATTTATCATGGTGTCATGGTGACACCAAAGTCTTGCTTGTGTGTCACGATCCACATCGGATTGTTTCATAACATTGAAAATTCATTCAAGGTACTGCACGAGTGCCAAACTAGAATTCATATTAGGACATTTCATAACATGTCCAAATCATGCAAGGTGTTCCCCGAACACTGAAATGCTGTCCGTGTCTCGATTTGCACGTGACTTATGTGTGACATCACTTCATCTTAGATGCCATAAAAGCATCAAACATTTGTCTGTGGGACGATTACCATATGACCATTTCATATCATCTCATTGACCTACAAAGTGTCAAGCTTATATACCTGTGTCGGTACACATGCGACCATTTCACGACATCCGCTAGGTGTCCCGAAGGCGCCGAATTTCTGTCCGTGTGCCGGCCCACACGTGACATCTTTGCATTTTCTTTTGCATGGCATGGGGTATGCTTGGAACATCCAAAGCAAAAGAAAGAAAAATACAAAAGTCATTTTCGTCATCGTCCACATCTATCAAGCATTAGCGGATCATGAACATGAACACACCATACACACCATTTTGTGTGTCGAGTCTAGGTCCATAACATCCATGCGGGCTGCTAACCCTATTTTAAATGTGCAGTTTGGAGTCGCATCTCGGGAAGATTAGTTTGAGTTGAGTTAGAACCAACACTTCGATTCAGTCAGTTCAATCAGAACTGATCACTATGGAGGGAATCAATTCAGGGTTGGATTTAGACAGGGAGTTCGAAGTTCAGTTGCCTACTCTACCGGTTGACAGTCAGGTGTTGTTAGAAGAGGTTGACAGAGTGGAGATGGCCGACGAAAATAGTGGGAACAACGGAAACAATGGAAACATGCCCTTCGACATGGCTGCCTTTATGAGGAGCTTCTTATGCTCGGATGAGTTCAGGGCTACTCTCAGGGAGCAGGTGCAGGCGGTGATAACCACCCTCCCTATTCAGGTTGTTCAACCGGCTTAGATCTCGGATGGAAGTAGGGGACCATAGTTTGTCCAAGTCACTAACAGTGCTGGAGGGAGTCTTTCCGGAGTGAATGGTGCAGTGATGAACCAGAGGGAACCTAATCGACTGTCCGAGGAGGATGAAGCCATTGAGAAGGCAAAGGAGGCTTCGATTGAGATGATGCTGGAGAAGCATTTCAATCAAAAATTTTCTGACATCGATGCCATGATGCCCAAGTTGAAGGAGATCGTCCACTTCAATCCTATCAAGTGTGCCAATCCTGCTACATTGGTGGCTGATGGAGAAGGGCCACTTCTGGCTGGTTTTCATATGCCATACCTTCCTTCCTACACCGGGGAAGGACCACCAGAAGCCCACCTGGATAGTTACGTGAGGTTGATGACCAGCATGGGGATTCGAAAGGGTCATCTTTTTGATGACCAGCATGGGGATTGGAAAGTGTCATCTTTTGAACTTATTTCCTACTACTCTGAGAGGCGCTGCGGCGAAGTGGTACATGAAGATGCCTATACACACCTGCTCCACTTGGGAAGAATTATCTAATGCTTTTATGAAGCAATACGCCTACAACACCCAAACTGAGATAACTCTTGAAGATCTGGAGAGAATCCACCAGAAGCCGAACGAGTCTTTCTCGGCTTATTACAAACGGTGGATGGATGTGCAAGTCTTGGTGGATGGGGCACCAAAGTTGGAATCTTTAATCGTGAAGCTGGTGGATGGCAGCTTGCCTCAGTACAAGGACAAGATGAAACTCAAAAGGTTCCATTCATTCAATGAGGTGGTAGATTTTGCCAAGCGTATCGAGCGATACGGGGAGGAAGAGTAGAGGGGTAGACAGAGTTCGGGCTCCTATAGAAACAATCAAGGGTATTCCCAAGGGTACAAGAGTGGCAGTTCTAAAACTACTACAGTGGGGTCTAGTTCAAAGGCGGCACCGAAGGCAGCCTCTATTGAAGCGCGTGAGGCAGAAGTGACTGCTGTGAATCATGGGAGGCCAAGTGTTTCGAGAATTACCAATCCATGAGCCGAATCAGTTAGTCGAATCTTTGTCAAGTGTAAGAAGGCCGGGTTGTTACAAAGTCTGAGGCCATTCTCACCTCCAACTGAGGCAGATAAAGAGAATTTTTATTCCTACCATGTGATGGTGGGTCACCGTACAAACAAGTGCACCCAACTGATTAAAGCCATCAAACAGCTGGTCATAGATGGCAAGATAGTAGAGTCGGCTCTGAAGCCAAATGTGCAGAAAAACCCACCCCTACCTTTGGAAGTCAGGTGAACATGGTGCAGTCAGGTCTGCCAGCCAATTATGTGTTTGCCCAAATCATTAAGGTGAATCCGAGTGTGCGAGCCGTGTTGGTAGAAAAGGAGGAAGAACCAGAGGTAGATGAAGAGCAGAGCTTGGCGGTAAGGGATAAGGCAGGTCCCATCAATTTAGATGAATTTGAAGCGGATGATGATTATGATGAATTTGAGGTTCAAAAGTCGAAGCCAGTTTATCCAGTGGAGACAAAGAGGGGACTGTGATAGAGAAAGATGGGCCAGTGATGCATATCACAAGAAGCGGTACGATTTATCAATCCACCAACCCACCACCTCCACACCCCCAAGGAGGAACACTACACCGGTGCAGAATGATACTGTCTAATCACCTCCTGTAGCCAAGAAAGAAGACATGGTGGTGGACCAGCTGAAAAGGACACCGGCTCGTGCCAGTGTGTGGCATCTGCTTATGGAATCGAAGAGGCACCGAGAGGCGGTGGTTAAACAATTGATGGAGATGGGTGCCAACCCTACTATGTCCCCCGATAAGGTGTGTGCAATGATCAGGGGAGTGGATTTAAAGGCTAACAGGGCCCCAAAGATCAATTTTGGGGTAGAGGACCTCCCGCCCGAAGGGGTTAATCACAAGAGGGCTTTGTACTTAAGGGTGGAAGTCATGGATAAGGTGATGCCGAGTGTGATGGTTGATGACAACTCAGCCTAGAATATTTATCCTTCTCAGATCCTGCCTTTCTTGGGGGTGAGTGCTGAAGCTCTTTGTCGGTGCAACACCGTTATTAAGGCTTATGATGATAGCAAGAGAGCTGTATTGGGAACCTTCGAAACTGAAGTTAAAGTGGGGGAAGTCAAATCAAAAGTACTGTTTACCGTGATCAACATTCCTGTCACCTTCTCTCTACTCTTAGGGAGACCATGGTTCCATGCTTTAGGAGGAGTTCCATCAACTTTGCACCAGAAGGTGAAATTCTCAATTGAGGGGAAAGTAGTAACAGTAGAAGCAGATGAACCTTCTGTAGTGGGTGCATTGAGTGCTACCAAGCAACCGATGATGGGGTTTCAAGTTGTTGTAATCTCTGACAAGCCTGAGTTTCCATACTAGATTCACAGGTATTTCACTAAGCAAAATTATGAACCAGGAAAGGGATTAGGGGCCAAGCAACAAAAGATCCTTGAATTTACTATTGAGGCTGGCAAATAGAGACAGTTTGGGCTGGGGTATCAAGAAGGAAGGGCCAAGCAAAAGAGGAAGCGTGTGAACCTGGTGGACACTTTCGTCTGGGCCACAGAATCAGTGTATGACGGGACTCCTGAGCCGATAACTGTAGAGGGAGGTCAACTCCCGAGATTTGAAATTTTTGCTGATGTGTTTGATTTCAACAAGTATGGAATGGAGCCTGTTGTTAGCATGCTGCAAGCCAGAGCTAGGGATAAGAGCAAGGAGGTTCAGAATCAGAAAGTTGTCGACCAAGTTGGGGTTGAATTTGGGGATAAAGGAGAAGCCTTCAAGAAGACTGACCTGGTGAGGAACGAGATGGAAGTAGCTATGGGGGCCATTACAAGGGCACTATCCACTTTGATGAGGTCAAACAGGGATTCAAAAAAGAAAGCACCACCTGCTGAGAGGACACATGAAGAGCTAGTGGAGGAAGCAGTGAAGGAGGTCATTAAGCTGGTCATGAGGGGCAAGGCTGAGACGCTAGAAGAAGAGCTGATCGAGAAACAAAAGGAAGACCTGGAAGGAGACCTGGGGTACCTGTATGAAGAGTTTGACTGTGCTACTGTTGACGAAGACCCTTCGCATGTGGAGGATGGAAACTTTTTGAATGTATCTGCTTTTTCTATTTTTGATGCGAACAATTCTGCCTACAAGGCACACAATGCAAAAAAATCTGATTTTGCTTACTTGTGTGATGTTTTTCTGGATGGAACTGGTGCATACATACAAACATTTATTTAATGTCTTTAGCATCATGATGCATCATTGCATGAAATGAACCTAAGGACAGATGATGAACCAAAGATGGTATCCGTCTCGAAAGACCTCACACCTGATGAGAGAAAAGAACTTGTAAAAATCTTGCAAAAACACGTCAAAGCCTTTGGCTGGTCCTACGATGACATGCCTGGGGTTGACAGAGAAATTACAGAACACAGAATCCTAACAGATCCGAAAGTGAAACCAGTTAAGCAGAAACTCAGACGACTTCTACCAAAATGGGCTGGAAAGGTTAAAGAAGAAGTAGCCAAACAGAAAAAGGCCAAGTTCTTAGAAGTAGTAGAGTACCTGGAATGGTTAGCCAACATCATGCCGGTTGCAAAGAAAGATGGCCGGGTTAGGGTCTATGTGGATTACCGAGATCTGAATAAGGCATCTCCCAAAGATGACTTTCCGCTCCCGTATATCAATGTCTTGATTGACAGTGCCCCCAGGGCAGCTATGTATTCTTTCATAGACGGGTTCTTGGGGTATAATCAGATCCTGGTGAATGTAATTGACAAAGTGAAAACGACCTTCATCATAGAATAGGGGGTTTATTGCTACAGGGTCATGCCTTTCGGGTTGAAGAATGCCGGGGCAACTTATCAACGAGCTGTCACAACACTTTTACACGACATGATCCATAAGGAAATCGAGGTTTATGTGATGACATGTTAGTCAAATCCATGATCCGGGAAGAGCACCCAGCTATCCTGGATAGATTTCTAACCAGAATCGAGAAGTACAATCTTCGCCTCAACGCTAAGAGGTGTGTATTCGGGGTAACTTCTGGGAAACTACTTGGTCATATAGTCAGCCAAAAGGGAATCGAAATGGATCCTGACAAAATTAAGGCCATCAGGGAAATACCGGCACCGCAGTCAGAAAAAGAAGTAAGGTCATTTTTGGGTTCACTATAGTATGTCAGTCGGTTTATTGCAAGATTGACGACAGTTTGTGAGTCAGTTTTCAAACTTTTGAAGAAGAACCAGCCAGTAGAGTGGAATGAGCAGTGTCAGATAGCCTTCGACAGAATTAAAACTTACTTGATGAACCCTCCAGTTCTAAAACCTCCGATACCAGACAAGCCTTTGATTCTGTACTTGGCCATCGAAGAGACTTCTGTAGGAGCTATGTTGGTGTAAGAGCAAGAGGATGGATGCGAACATGCGATCTATTACTTAAGCAAGAAGCTACTGGAGTATGAGACTAGGTCAAAGAAGTTAAGGCACTGCTTCCAATCGTATAAGGTTCAGGCAGTAGCCAAGGTGGATCCCATAAAGTACTTATGCTAAGCTCCAGTGCTAGAGGGGAATTTATCAAGGTGGCTGCTTTTGTTGTCAAAATTCGACATAGAATATGTGACGAGAAAGACAATTAAAGGGAGAGCCGTAGTAGAATTTCTAGCCAATCAGCCAATAGATTCAAACTATGTGGAGAACTTAGAATTCCCCAACGAACAAATGGCAAGGATAGAAGAAGAGTCCAACAGATGGGTGATGTATTTTGATGGGGCAGTGAATAAACACAGCGCAGGCTTGGGGGTAATCATTGCTATGCCGGAAGGAGAAATCATTCCCCTAGCAAGGCGACTTAACTTTCAAGTGACCCTCTTTGGTATTGATGCCTTGATCGCATTAGGAGCAAATGAGGCGTTAGTCATTGGGGACTCAGCTTTGGTGATTCGGCAGGTTACTGGACTCTAGGAAATAAAAGAAGAATCACTCCGACCTTATCTCGAGATGGTTTGGGAAAGGGCGAAGGTATTCAGTCGGTGTGAATTCTGACATGTGCCGAGGGAGGAAAATCAGATGGCAGACTCTTTGGCTACACTATCATTAATATGGGAAGGTCCCCAAAAACAGCCAATACAGCTGGTCATCCTGGAAATTGCTCAGAATCCATGCTATTCGTCAGTCAACACGGTCGCAACTATTGAGGCATGCCCCTGGTATTATGATATTCTACAGTTCATTCAGAATGGTCAGTACCCCGAAGATGCTAATGAGTCCGATAAGGTTTCCCTCAAAAGGTTGGCAGCACAGTTCCGGATATTTGAGAATCAACTTTTCAAAAGGACAACTAACGGAGTTCTTCTGAAGTTTCTCACGGAGGAAGAGGCCGTCGTGGTTATGAAACAGATACACTCTGGTGCGTGTGGTCCACATATGAATGGGTTGGCCTTAGCAAAGAAAACACTAAGACAAGGATACATTTGGCTCACTCTGCAAGCTGACTGTATTTAGGAAGTTAAGAATGCCATGAATGTCAAGTGCATGTGGTATAAATATTATTGGAGAGATAAGCCTGCCTACCTCAAACGGACACCGATTCATCATTGTTGCAGTGGATTACTTTTCTAAGTGGGTCGAAGCGGAATCATTTGCAAATATCACCGCTAATAAAAATGGCCAAATTTATAGAAAAGAACATCTTTGCAAGATATAGGATCCCTCATCATGTTGTGACAGACAATGGGGTATAATTCCAAGGGGTGACGGCGCAGTTATTCTAAGAGAATGGGGTCAAGCACCATAGGTCATCCCCGTATCACCCACATGCCAATGGGGTGATAGAAGCAGCCAATAAATCCATTAAGAAGATTTTGTCAAAGATGGGGGTGACCTATAGAGATTGGGCCGACATGTTACCATTGGCTTTGTAGGGATACCGGACAAGCATCAAAACCCCTACTGGAGAAACTCTGTATTCACTGGTTTACGGGATGGAAGCAGTATTACCAGTAGAGATGGAAATCAGATCATTAAGAGTGGTTATGGAGGCACAGTTGCCAGATCTGATTGGCTCCAGTCGAGACATAAACAGCTAGCAATGATGGATGAAAAGTGTCTTCAGGTCTTAGACAGGTTGCAAATGTATCAACAGCGGATGGCTAAGACATACAACAACAAGGTTCATCATTAGAAGCATCCATTTAAGGCTGGGGATTTGGTACTCAAACAAATGAAACAGACCAACACAGATGTACGGGGGAAATTCAAGCCAAACTGGGAAGGTCCATATGTAATCAAGAGGGTACTTTCGAAGGGTGCTGCAAAGATTATGGATATGGACGGGAATGAATTCGTCAATGCCATCAACCAGGACAAGCTAAAACACTACTGTGTGTAAAAAAAATCCAGTGGATTGAAAATTGAAAAGGTGATCCTAGCAAAAATTAGGACAGTCCAATGGGTCGAAAACTGAAAAGGCGATCCATGCAAAAGTTAGGACAGAGAGGTGAGGACCATCATCTAGAAAATTTGCAAAGACCGGTTGGTGGCAAGCGTGGGTTCATTCGAGACGTACACTATCAATGATTCTGTCCATGGTTTGATTTCATCATTTGATGTACATTGTGCTAAAACATTATTTATGAATGAATGAATTAAACGTTCCAAGTTTAATTGTAATTCAGATTATTTTATGCATATTTGTCTTTATACCCTTTACATATCCTATATCCATCAACTGAACATGTATATATATATATATATAAAAGGAAAGTCCGATGGGTTGAAAACTAAAAAGGCAATCCACGCAAAAATTAGGATGGTCCGGTAGGCTGAAAACCCAGAAAAAAAAGGTCTGCTGAATTGAAAACCCAAAAGGGCAGTTCACACAAAAATTAGGACAGTCCAATGGGTCGAAAACCAAAAAGGCGATCCATGCAAAAGTTAGGACAAGAAAAGCAGAATAAAAGTCATACAGCAATAATCAACTCTGATCCTAATTAGCTAAAGACAGAGGTACCACAACGTCAGCACCTCATGCCCACACCTAGTGGGGCAACCGATTAGATCTGTCAGCCAAGCCCTATAGCAAGCATCTGTCTCCACGGGTGCAAGATCGTCATACCTCAGGATCTCAGTACGGGTAGGATGCATCCACTAGTGCTGCACATGACGATGCCACTGCGATTTAAATACCCCACACTCAGTAGTACACAAGGATCGAGGGACTCTTTACAGTTGTTCATACTATCTGCATAGACGACCAGGAGAATAAAAGGTCACGTGTGTCAATCCAAGTAGCTGAACACCCCCGGCCCAAGTCTCAGTAGTCACATCAGTGATATCCCACCAAGGGCACACCCATCGGATAGAGGCGTCGGACCGCCGACTCAGCCAGTCGAACCAGTGCTCCATGGACATGAAACCGAATTTGGGAGCTCGATGCACTGAGACCAATAGCGCTTCGGAGCATATCTCGGATGAGGCGGAGGAGGGCTCAAAATAAGCAACTTCTCCAACAGCTAGATTTGCATGTGGTTTAGTCAGGATGAAGGGGTAATGAATGTGTGAATTCAGAAAGTACAGTACCAAAGCATACCTGAAGCAGAAAGGGATATCCACAGCTCTCGATGGGAGAATCAGAATGGATGGAATCTAAGTGGATTAGGGTCTCAACCAAGACAACCCCCATAGAATATGCACCCTGAGCCACCTGAGTCACTACTGAAGCCAGCCTAAGGCTACAAGTACCATTTCGGGACTCGCACAGATAGCAAGCCATCAGTAACAGACTCATCAGCGGAGCCCAGCCAGGGGCAGTGGGAGATAAAGCAAAACATAACTCAGCAATGACAGAAAGACTGAGTCTAGGAGAAATAGACCTACCAGTAAGTGCACGACCCATGTCTGCTACAGTTGGAGCGAATCGGCTTAGAAAAGTGAGAACATCACCGGAGTCTGGGACGGGAACAGCTAACCGGAACCCCCTGGGGCAGGGGACACAGAGGATGGCACTAAACTCCTCTATCAAGGGGCATAACTCTTGACTGGAGAAGCGGAAGACATGATCCATTGGATCCCAAAAGTTGATAGCTGCATCCAAGAAGACTCGGTTCGGAGTCAAAGCGGTGTAAAACCTGAGATATTGCAAGCCAAAGGGAGCAAGTAAAGCCCAATTAGAAGAGCGGGTCGAACCCCAGTAGTCCCTGAGTCGTCCTCTGAGCTGATCCATGCCGAAAGAGAAGTGAAAGAAGGAGAAAGGCTGAAAAACAGATGGGCGGCTATAGTGTATATAACGGCTATAATGCACTACAGGACTGTAGTAAATGGGGCGGCTGTAGTATATATAGAGGCTCGGCTATGCTGAAGGAAGTTTGAAAATCGGTGTGGGATAGATTTGGTGTGGGGCGGCTATAACCATACACAGTCACGCGTTTGTAGCCTACAGGGGCATGACTGTAGTATGTGGGGCGGCTGTAATGTTTACAGGGGCACGGTTGTAGTGCAAACAACACCTTATCTACATCCTTATATGATTTTTGATGATTATGGCCGCGCGGCTCTAGGTTCTAGGGGTTGTTTTTCAAGTGGAATAAAGTTTAAAAACACTGAAATACATCCCAAACCCGATCAAGGTGAACCGAAGAGTGATAAAAGCGTGGAAAAGCAAAGAAACATGCATTCAAAGATTCAAATCCAAGGCAAAAAGGGTAAAAATGTCATACAAGAGTCATGTATATCAAATACATCAGATACATCACTGAGCCGAGCCTATGCAAAGCCCAAAATGTGCAAAAAAATAACCTACACATGGGTCAATACATCACAAATAAGGAATGGGAAATAGATCTAAGAGGAGTCAAAGCCATCCTCGACATCATTATCCCCGTTATCTCCTGCCTTGTCATCTGGAGTCCCGCTTGCGTCCTCGCCTGCATCTCCCATCTGAGCATCCCAATCGCCTGCCTAGTCTCTGAAGGTCTGATTCATGACCTCCAATTCGGTGACCCGATGCCGCAACTGGTCATTCTCCGCCCTCAAGTGAGCGACTCGCGGCGCTCTACTCTGATCGTCGTCTGCATCGAACGAAACATGAAAAACGTCACATTTGCATGCATATGCATCTATACATACACGCATACATCCAGACATAAGCATAAGATCACGTACAGGTACTTACCGTCATAGCAGCATTGTCTCGAAAAGAGAGCACCCTCAAAGGATAAATGGCCTGACCTATGTACATGCCTTACATCACTGGAATCTGTAAAGATGGTGATTTGAGGGATCAACTAATGGCAGAAAGGGGGCAGAAATAGATAAGCGAGGAAATACTCATATGTGTGGTGTCAGGAGGAATAGCAGGGGGAAAATTATGGTCCTAGAGATGGAGGTCGGCCCGATAAGATTGCCGAGAATCGTCATAGAGCTGAATGGAATCCTCTATCGGAAACTCAAGCCGACCATGCACGTACCCAATTTCAAGAGCTTGAGGGACTTAAGGTTGGGGAATGGGGACATCCTCCACTCCAACAGAAGAACCTGCTCTAGCGGTCTGGGAAGCAGTGGTACCAGACCTCCTTCCCCTTCCCCTAGCAGATGAGGACGGACGTGCACGCCAACCTCGCGTAGATGGCTGGAACTAGTTAAAAACAATAATGTTAAAAAAAAAATTTACCCCAGTGTCAGTAGACGGTGGAAGCAAATGGATAGTGATGAAACAACTATAATCACCATCCACACTGCCAGCCTCATACCCAGAGCCGTAGAGGTCCGGGTGCAACTCAAGAGATAGGAGATGAGGCTAGAATAACCCATCGGTAAGGCCGCTGGAATCCTACGTGCCCCAGGACCGGAACGCCAGTCGTGAGTCCTCTCACCCAAGAACCACTCCTGACCATAAGGACACTCCATCACGAAGCGTCTGCTCTCGAGCACCTGTGCATCACGAAGCTGCTGGGGTAAATTATGACCTCCTCGGCTCCAAGGGGCCTTGGCAATCTGGGGATAGGAAACCACAAAATAAAAAAAAAAAGGAAATATACCCCCTCAAATGTCATCTCCCTTAACGCCTGACGGCACTTGTCCTGATTTTTATCGACCTCACTCTAGACGAACCCCATATATCGTTGGAGGCGGGGAAATTCAGCCAAGTTGTAACCGTCAGGAATCTGTACCAACAAAACAGTACTCGTTGGCCCAGATCTGCGAAGGGAGAGTAAAGCAAGTCAGCAAAAAAAAAAAAAAAAAAAAGAGGTCCAAGATACTTACGTGCAGCAAAATCCAAAAAGCCTTCAACTCCTTGTGGGAGCCTAGGGCACAAAGATCTAGGGCATAGTAGATTTGGGCTAAGGCTGGCCGAGCCCAATTAAGAGTCCTCACAGACTCCAGGTCAATCAGTAAAGGCAACACGGCCAGATTCAGACTGCTCTGGCCCGTGGGAAAAAGGATAGTGGAGAGAGCATGCAACAGGAACGCTCTAGCGTACTTCCTCTCATCAGTGGCATTAAAGGTAGTCCCTTCCGGGAGCGCACGCTGCCGCCCAAGCCAGTACTCATAAATACTCCTACACTGAATCCGGCTATCTGGGGAATCAATCCCAATAAGCATGGATACTAACTCCTGACGATAGCCACCATGCACGAAGACCTGATTGAAGTGGATCGTTTGACCGGAGAAAGAAAGACCAGTGATGGCGACGGTATCCTCCTGGGTCATCGTATACTCTCTGGAGGGGAAATGAAATGTGTGGGTGGAGTCCATCCACCTCTTTAAAAGTGTAGCCAAAAGCCCTCGGCTCGTACGAGGAGTAGTGATGGACATACTACGAACTAGCCGGTGCAAGCCAGTGGAGTTCATGATATCCTTCACTCCTTGGGGAAGATGCTTACACCACTACAAGGCCTCCGTAATGGACCTGCTGCCGTGATGGTCGAATCTCGACTACAAAATCAACAATCGGGGAGTTTATGAGCTTTTTTAGAATACATATATATCATAAAAATCGAAGAAACACCATCGAAATCGTAAAAAATTGGCCCGCCTTGAATATGTGGGCTACAGCCGCCCGGCCATGGAATCACAGCCATGCGGCTGTAACCCTCATAATCACAATCCATGGGGCAGGTATAGCTGTAAATTTTTGGCCAACTTTGATTTTTCTCATTTTTTTCGGTTAAATCTTGTCCTAACTCAAACCAAATCAACAACTAAACATCCTAGGGGCATATTCTACTCAAATCATACATCAATTTCACATATTTTCTTTAATTTTGCAGAAATTCCAAACTTGGAAAAAGTGGAGAAATTTGAGAAAACTAACCGGATTCGTGTAAGCATGGGTCAGAATCTGGAGTTGGATAGGTACTGGGGCATCGATCTTCACTCCGCAATATTCATCTTCCTCCTTTAATCCATATATACACTCCGTGGGTTCAAATGCTAGAGTAAAGTTTCCCTCCGGAATGGAAAACCGCATTTGAAAGGTGGGTTAAGCAGCGGGAACGGGCCGAAGGACTCTACGCATCTTTTGCCTCATGATTTTAGGTTCAGGAGAAGAAAATCACTGAAGAAAGGAGGAGTTTTCAACTGAAATGGGAGAGGATGAAGCTACCTTCATTTTGTGGTGGTTTTAACACATTATTTACCTATTACTACATCCGAGCGGCTATAGTTTCAAATCACTATAGCCGCGCGACTGTAGTGTCACAACCGCTCGGCTGTAGCTTATTTTTCTTGCAAAATTTTCTTCTTTTTCCTTTCCAAAACTTGTTTTATATCTATTTGACCCTGAGAAAGGTAGTTTCCATGTCTTGTAGGTATCAAAAGGCAAGATACCCGGACCGTATTCATTCTTTATCGAAGGGGCAAAAATTTTTGTTTCCAAAATTATCGATCAGGGAACGAATACGCGCCTGAAACGACTCCAAAACGTCAAGTGTTGATCAAGCTCTTTAAACCATCAAAGCATCTTTTCCCCGGATACACGAGCTTCACGGGAAACATAATTATCCTTTCCTTCAGTGACACAGGCTCCACTAGAAGTGAAATGACCAAATCACAAAACACCTTTCCTTTAGCGACACGAGCAATTTGGAAGATCAAATCACAAAAACATTTCTTTCCCTAGTGACATAGGCTCTATTACGGGTGAAATGACCAAAATACCCTTTTGTTGACCACCAAGTTACCAAATGACCAAAGTACCTTTACTTCAAGGAATGCCTACTTCCCAAGTTGTAAAATTACCAAAATACCCTTTCCTTTCATAAGCATCAAATGACAAGGAGAATTCAATCCGGGCAAGTCCTCTGCTTCACAATGGAGTCGAAGCATATCCCTGGCAAATCAAACTGATTTGGGCAAAGTCCTCTGCTTCACAATGGAGTCTAAGCACGACCCTGGAAAACATCAAATCAATTCGGGCAAAGTCCTATGCTTCGTAACAGAGTCGAAGTAAGACCCCGAAGAATCAAACCAACCTAGGCAAGACCACTGTCTCACAAAAGCAACCGAGACAAGTCCCAACAGACATCAAAACAAGTCAACATGAGGAGAACCCCAAGTACATTCTCTTTTCCTTCTCACCATGGTCCCTATCACGAGGCCAAACTCGAATCAGGCACAAGCACCCGTTCAAGTCAACTTTGGTCACGCGAAGGGCAGCCTGTGAGCACGGGTTTTTTCCCAACCTCTGTGATGAAAGTCATTGTTGCCTTTTACACGGATAAGCGTGAAGCAGATTCGAACCAATCGGGATAATGTCGAAAATGTTCCGGATGACCCAAATGTGTGTGATAAGTCTTGGTACAGAGCCCCGAAGGAATTCGAGTGAGTATTTAAGAAAAATGAAGAAAAGAATGAAAAACAAGCAAAATAAGCTAATCTAGTCACTGCAGCTGTTCGGCTGTAGTGCTACAGCCGCACGGTTGAACTACAGGGGTGCAGCTGTTCTACAGCCGTGTGGTTGTAGTACATTACATCCACGCGGCTGTAATCATCAGACTTCCTTTTTTACCGAAAATCAGCATTTAATTCCGATTTTTAGCCAAAACGGGAGATATAAAAGTCTCATATCCAGAACTAGGTTAACAGAACAGAGGAAGAGGCAGAAAATTAGAGAATTTGAGAGAAAAACACACAAAAACAATAACACAGATTTAGGGACTTTTTTTAGGGCTCTTAAGAAAATAAAAGGGTTTAATCTAAAAATAACTTTAAAAAAAATTTCAACGAAACACATAGAAACCGTTGTAGGGTGTTGTTAAATCGTCACCGCTCACTCAATCTCCCTCGGGGTTCCGTTCAGGCTTCGGAGATCGCGTATTTTTCGGGTTGTTCGTGACTGCAGGATACTTTCCTGCATCCGAATCCATCCTTGGTGATCCACACATTGGAACATAGACCAGGTAACATTCTGAGAGGCCTTAAGAATCCATTTAATTCATTTTGGGAGTTGTTTATTGATTTTTTTTCGATTTTTTTATGATTATGGAAGCGGTTTTGATTACAGCCGCCTCGATTAAGATCATAGTCGCCCGGTTGTAACCTACAGCCGCGCGACTGTGACCTATAGGGGCTTTACTGTAATCCTCTGATTACAGCCGCTCGGCTATAATCTCTAGGGCAGAAGCTCCGAATGTCCTAAAATCGGCCGATAACGCTTCCGTTTTCCGATTAAATGTGTTCTTCATGTTTATTATCGGTCCAATTACATCCCTATGTTCTTAGATTGCTGGTTTTTTGATTTTTAATTGTTGGATGTAATTTAAAGTTTGGTGATTTTTAGGGATTAGGGATTTTCGGACTTGATTCGATCCGTTTTGGATCTGTTTTGTTGATTTTAGTATATTTCCACAAATCTCTGATCTCCTAAAATCACTAAATTTGCAAAGAGGGTTTCAAAAAAAAAAAAAAAAAAAAAAGAGAAAAGAATATTGGAATCAGTTCTGGAGCACCACAGCCGCTAGGCTGTAAGTGTTACAGCCGCCCAGCTATGTTACAATCGCGCGGCTGTAATGCCCTACAGTCGTTCGGCTATGGTTCAGGAGGTAGAATTATAGTTTTGCCCTTTTGGGCCCTAAACTTGTAATTTTGCACCATTTTCCTATTTAAAACTGAATTTTGACGTGTTTACATCCTTTTTGGACCCTAGATGAATGTTTAAGTTAGGCCCACGCATGAACAGGACCCCCGGGTCCGGGGATATCCGATCCACTAAAGTTGGAAAAATGCATGTAAATGAGCCAAACCATTTTTAAAATGGCTTTTTCACCCAGAAAACCTGCAGGACGTTTCAAAAACCATTTTCCAGGTCTAACCAGTCCGACAGATCGGGTCGACCCGGTTACCCCCTTAAATGCATGTCCCGCTCCTACAAATCCCTATTCTGTCCTATTTGAGTCTTTTGTACGCCTTGATTATTTGTGCTAACCGTATTTGGATGCAGCTTTTATTTTTGTTATTTTTAATTTTTAATGTACTTAATAGATTATCTCGTGTAATTAGGCGATTGTAATTTCTTAGATTATTGTGTATAGTAGGTGGTTGTAAATGGTGAGGATGAGAGTTTTCTTTTTCTTGGGTTGTATAATTAGCCTCTGATTTAGTTTTTCTCACTTTTATTTTTCCACACTTTATTCTAATATTTATATTTATGTCATTTGCATGAGCATTGATTAATAATTAAAAGAATATAAAACGAGTAGAATTAAGTGAATGCAACATTACATTATGAAACAATAATTGAAAATAAGTGAGGATTAGTAGATTTGTTGCCCGAACCCTGAATCTCTGAATTAGGTACCGCGTCTACACTTGGTAGGGAGCTGTAACTGAATTTCCTGAATTAACTGATCCGGGTGGCGACTCTGTATCTAATTTTGAAATTTAGGTTTCGAGATCTTTAAGTTCGAATTGGGATTTTCTAAAAACCTACTTTTTTTAAAAAAAATTCACACTTACAATTAAGTTTTCTACAAAAGGGTTTTTCCAATAAAATGAAAGATTTTCTTAAAAAAGATTAAAGACCCCCCCCAAACCACATCTTCACATCTCAAAAAGAAAATCCCCCTTTCCCACTTCACCGTGCGTTCCGTAAAAATGTCGTCTGCTCACAGTTCTTTTACGAAATAATCTAATTTTCCAAAACCAAATTCCCATCCCAAAAACCCCCGCGAGGGAGGGTTGCCCAATATCGAATCTCCCTTCAGAGAGAGGTTTAAAAACGTCGTCTGCTCACAATTATCATATCATTACCTTATTAGTGTAAAGGATAATTATTATAGGAATATTTGTTTGCATAGAATTCCTATTCTGTATGTATTTATGTTGGTTCCCAATTAGTGTTACTTGAGAAACACTTTTTCCACGTGTATATATATTGTGAAATCAATACAATCCTTAACCTGTGCACCTCATTATGTGGTATTAGAGTAAAGCCTAGGGTTAAATTATGTCAACCTGATGGGTACATACATAAATATATCAGGGTTGAGGAAACGGGTTACCTCTTATAGCGCAGAATCCACAGGAATGAACGCAATGAAAAAATCTACGAGCCGATTGCGTATTACCGGTTAATGGGAAACCCACACCAATGTATTCGGGAGGAATCTGTGTAATCCACGAACTAAAGTGACAGAGATGGAGAGAGAGAAAAGCTAAGGAAGAAGAAACAAGTTTCTTCTGCTTCCTTATTCTTTTTCTCTTCATATCAACCCCTTAATATATATATATATATATATATATATATGTATGTATGTATGTATGTATGTATTCTCAACTAATAAGCTATTTTCAACTCATAAGCTACTCACAGCTTATTAGCTTCTCAACTCATAAGTTACTCACAGCTTATAAGCTTCAATACTGGGTTTGACTGATACAGGCGGATCGGGGTCCATAAACCCAACATCTCCCATTCGCACGTAACAGAACAGATCCTTTACATCATTTCTTTCATAGTTGTAAATAGTTCGTGCGACTAGCATACCTTAAGAGCTTTAATGCTATACACTCGTTGGAGACATATAGCAGCTCGAGGAAAATGTCGAAACATTGTATGCCTTATCCTAGATCCCACATCACATGCATTGTAATCCTTTTGATCTCTAAAATTTTCTATCATTACAGATATGCACATATGCATAACTACCTGGGTAGTAATGTATAGAAACTCAAGATTTGAACACATGGTGATCTTCCCCTTTTACTTTATTCTTTCCATCATAATCTAACTTGCTTATCCAGTCAGGCTTATCAAAGGTCCAATCATACTTGACCCTTTCAAAGTCTCCTTCCAAAATAGCCACATTAGACTATACTTCCAGAATAAGTTAGGGTCTTAAGGATAGTTAACTCAACAAAACCTCTGTTTTGTAGCTAGAGTCTCACATTAGGAAACGTTGAGATCACTACTTTTCCATCTTAGGGTCGCTAAGCACACATGGTATGAAAACATGTTTTATGATGTTATCTTCTTTCCTCTTAAAAGAAGTGCATGTCTATGTTAGCATCATACAAAAGCATCGGTTAGACATGCCAAAAAATCCAACCTTAGTCCACTTATAGACTACTTCCAGCTACAAAGACATAACAGGTTCTTGGTGCTTACAACAAGCCTCTTAGATTACATATAATCTCTTATATACTTGCCTTTTGCATGTATATGAATTTCGCACTTTAATGAAACCTCTTTTCCATAATTTAAGCGAAACGGCTTCTATTATTGAACAAGCTCTCATTTGTTCAAAAATAGCCTCATCCTTTACATTTGTCAACAAATGACAAAATAAGGGTAAACGCTCGTGTTAGTGAGCTACTTTTCTGTCCGACATGCATCTCAAAATATAACAGCAAATATTAACAAAATAATATTCGCACTCGTGTATTGCAATTCAAACTTTATTGAATAATATGTTCTCAAACATATAGAAATATGTAATTCAGATCCTACGCAAACCATGGGATCTTACATGTTTCACAAAAACATCTCTCGTGACAGGTTTAGTTAATGGATCTGCTACGATGTCATGAGTCGATACATATTTCAAATTAACTTCTTTGCGTGCTATTAAGTCCCTAACAAAGTGATACTTAATCTTTACATGCTTTAACTTACTATGGAACCTCTGATCCTTAGCAAACACAATAGCAGATTGACTATCACTATTAATCACCACTGGAGCATTTGAGGAAGTAATAGATAAATGGTTCATAAACCTATTTAACCATACTCCCTCTTGAACCGCTGACAAGTATGACACATACTCTGCCTTCATCATGGATAGCGCTATACAGGTTTGTTTCTTACTACTCCATGATACTGCACCATTACTAAGCAAGAAAACAAAACCAGAAGAGGATTTCCTCTCATCCACATCTCTTGCCCAATCTGCATCTGTGTATCCTCTCAATTACAGATCCTTGCCTTGATAACACAGAGAGTAATCCACAGTGGCTTTGAGATAGCTCAGTATCCTCTTTACCACTGTCTAATTTGCTCATCCAGGATTGGACTTATATCTACTGACCATGCCAACTGCATGATAGATATCACATCTAGTACACATCATGGCGTACATGAGGCTACCCACAGCACTCACATAAGGAACATTTTTCATTCGATCCATTTCTGTTTATGTTTTAGGACACATATCAGTACTAAGGGTCACTCTTTTAGACCTTGGGCTATCTATAGGTTTACAATTGCTCATTTTGAAATGTTCAAGAACTTTGTTAATATACATCTCTTGAGACAATGCTAACAATTTCTTTGAACGATCCCTTGAAATCTTAACTCCAAGGATAAAAGCATCTTCACCCATATCTTTCATCTTAAAACTTGAGGTTAACCAAGCTTTGATTTGATTCACATATTATATGTCATTTCTTGCAATCAGATTGTCATCAACATATAATGACATAATCACAAATCTAGTTCCAGAGCTTTTCTTATAGACACAGTGATCTTCTTCAATCACCATGAAACCATTTGATTTCATCACATTGCAAAATCGAAGGTACCATTGTCTAGAAGACTGTTTAAGGCCATAAATTAATCTTTTCAATTTGCAAACCTTTTGTTTGCTGCCTTTTACGATGAAACCTACAAGTTGATCCATGTAGATTTCTTCGTCCAATTCTCCATTGAGAAAAGCAGTCTTAACATCCATTTGATGTAGTTCTAGGTCTAGATTTGCAATAATTGCCAGGATTAATCAAATGGATGTGAACGTTACAATAGGTGAGAAAGTTTCCTCATAGTCTATCCCTTCCTGTTGTGTATAGCCCTTAACAACTAGGTGGGCCTTGTATCTTTCGATACTGCCATCAGCCTTACACTTGATCTTGAGAACCCACTTGTTCCCAATACCTTGTCTTCCCTTTGGCAGATCAACAAGTTCCCAAACTTTGTTAGATCTCATGGAAGTCATTTCTTCTTCTATAGCCTTAATCCATTCATTTCTAATGGGCATGAGAGAGCTTCGTTGTAATTTCTAGGCTCATCATCATCTTCTGAGGCAACTAAAAGACCCGTGCTTTCGATACTAAATCGTCAGCATTCGAATTTTTATCTTTTAGATTTACATGGTACCAAACCCTAATAAACAAGTCTCATATATTCATCATAATTCGGTATACTCCCACGTGGACCATGTTCCATACCCCCACTGAAATCTAGATCCATATGCTTACTAGGAATTTGAGTTTGATCTAGACCTTGATCTGATCATTCGTAATGTTTTGAGGTTCATGAACACTTTCATTTTCTTTGAAATTTCTCCCACTCGAATGGAGAGATTTGTTAGTTTCCAATTCCTTATAAAGTGGCAAATCATGGTCAACCTCACCTATCTTAGGGAAATTATTCTTTGAGAAAATGATGTCATGTGATTCAAACTCTATCACTTTTCTGTCTTTTGTTTCTTCTACTAAGATATATCCTTTTGATACATTTGGATACCTTATAAAGATGCACTTTTTGCTTCTTGAGCCTAGTTTCCTAAACTTACTCGAGGTATCGTGGGTGAAAACGGTGCAACCCCATGGTTTGAGGTTGCTTAAATCGGGTCTTCTACCCATCCACAGCTCCTAAGGAATGGATGTGACATATTTAGAGGGCACTTGGTTGAGAATGTATGCAGTTATAAGCAATGCATCTCCCCAATAGGAGATAGACAAATTTACTGCAGCCATCATAGATCTAACCATATCAAGAAGAGTTCTATTTCTGTTCTCAGTAACACCATTTTGTTGTAGAGTGTAAGGAATCGACAACTGATGCACAATTCCTTTTTCATCACACAAAGCTTTGAATTAATCTGATACATATTCTCGACCATGGTCAGTTCGCAAAGCTTTGATTGACATTTAATTGATTCTCAACAAGGTTCATAAACCTCTTAAAGCAACTTAAAGCTTTAGATTTATGAGACATCAAATAAATATGACCATACCTAGTATAGTCATCAATAAAAGTGATGAAATAATAGGCCCAATGCCTTGCCCTCACATTCATAGGACCACATGTCTCAGAATGGATTAATTGTAAAGGGAACTCAGCCCTAGTTGCCTTTCCAAATGGTTTCTTACACATTTTTCCTTTAAGATATGATTCACAGGAAGGTAATTCAACCTTAGTTAAATTTCCTAATAAACCTAATTTGGCTAGCCGACTCATTCGATCTTGGCCAATATGGTTTAACCTATCATGCCATATTACATCTTTACTATCTCTATCGCGTATAGAAATAGAAGCTGATTGTAAGAAAAATGCATTATTTATTGGAACAATATCCAAAACAAGCAAACCATTTGAAATATGTCTCAAACCATAAAAGGTTTCAGCCAAACAAATGCAAACTGTTATTATCCAAGAACAAATTGAATGCCATATTCAATAAAGCTGAAACAGAAATTAAATTCTGTCGAATTTCAGGAATAAATAAAACATCATGTAGGAGAAGGGTCATACCACCTGTCAAAATTAATCTACATGTGCCAATCCTTTGGAATTCAACTCTAGAGTTGTTTCCAACATAGATCCACTTTGATCCTGATGGGATTCGACAGAACTCAATGAAGGAACCTCAATCCATTGTCACATGGTCCGTTGCACCTGAATCAACAATATAGGATCATATTCAGTTAGATTAACCGTACTATATACATATAATTTACTCACACATGAGTTTTTAATATGTACCTTAGCCTCAGACTTGCAGTCTTTGGCATAATGCCCCCTTTCCTAGCAATTAAAGCATTTCACTCTTGAAATGTTCACTTTTCTATTCTTGTTTTTATTTTTTCCTTTCTTTTCAGCTTTCTTGGGCTCACTAGCTTGCTCTTTGCCTTTGCCATGGAAGCGCTTACGCTTCTTGCCAGAACTACTTCCAGCAGATGAATAGTTAGCCTCAGCATTGACCTTAATGGATGCTAGACGATCCTCCTCCAACTCAAGGTGGTGAGCAGCATCATCAAAAGTCTTAATACTTTCGATATGAGTTAGGTGCATCTTTATATGCTCCCAACTGTTAGGTAAAGAGCGAATAGCATCTTGAACTTTCTGCTCTTCGGTCAACTTATGACCTGCATCGCTAAGCTCACTGATCATATTAGACATTTCTCTTAAATGTCTTTTCATTGTATAATCAGGATGTTTCTTGTAAGTGTCAAGCTTAATCGTCAGAGAATGAAGTTTTGTCAGAGACACACCTCTGACTTTTTCTTTTAGAGCTTTCCACAGATCGCTCACGTACTTATACTTACGAAACTGCTTAGCGATGTCATCATCCGTTGCACTCAACAGGATGAGACATGCAGTGGAATTTCTCTTTTTCCAAGCTTTAAAAGCTTCTTTGTCCCACCTATGTTCAGTAGTATTCCCTTCTTGGGGTTCGGTCATAATCGTCACCAGGGAATCTAGGAGATCTTAATCCTCTAGTACATATTGGATCCTCATGCTCCAGATCTCATAATTGTCTCTGTTCAATCTGAGATCCTTATTCAAATCAGCCACAATCGATTTGCTAACAGATGCCATTTTGTGTATTTGATCCACAACACATGTAGTAGCATGACTTATTAAAAGTTTAAACAATACACGAATATTCAATACACAACCAATATGCTATTAGAAAAGTCTTATACCAAAATTCAATTCGAAAAAGAGACCATAAAGGCTCTAATTATCCTCTAATTTCTAATGTTCAACTCTGCTAATAAATATATATATGCGTAATGAACCCGATTAATTGTTTTAATCTCATAACTCTTTCATGAGAAAAATTATTATTATTTATGTTGATTTAATTTTATTATTACCCATAACAATAAAACCAAATAAACATCCTCAAATATTTATTCAACCAACATAAATAAATAATAATCAACCAATAATCAATTATAGAAAAATAAAACAAATTCATTTTCTATAATTATCAATTTGAACAATCTCTTATAGTTCAAATAGAGAAACTAATTCTCTAAAAAATTTTTAAGACCGAAAATGTTCTTATGACATTACTCCAGAAAACCTCTACACAGGCTTCTTGCCCAAATGCACTTGCGATTTTAATATCCCTTAGGACATCGGGTAATTTATGTAACTCGAATCATTATTGTAACACATTTACAATAAACAAAATAAATATTAATATACTTATACATTCTCTTTAATAATTGAAACACATCTCAATATATTCAAGTCACATAAAAATTACACAGTGATTTTCTAAAAATTTTATTAATTTTCTGGAATTTTTTTACAAACAGAAAATAATTTTTATATAATTTTCAAATATTGAAAATACGAAATAATATTTTCTGTTCACCAAAAAATTAAATAAAATTCACCAAAAAATCAGAAAAATCGTAAAAAGCCAATCTGTAGGAAAACGGGGATAGAACATCACTGGGAGGACACCACGGTCCATCACGCGCCGCTGGACGCGCTAGCGCGCTCAGCGTACGTGCGCCATGTGGTGCACGTGGATTGGACGATCGGTCGCCACATGGCCTACGTGGACCAATCTGCGCGTGCCGCGAGGCGTCTCGCATCAGTGCCTCAATGCTGGCGCATGGCCCCCAGAAAGCAGCACTTGCACGTCGCGCGCTGTTTTTCTGGCTTTTCCAAGCCTCGAGATTCAGTCCGTCTTAGGGTCTTTGGGGTCTCCGGTCACGGTGGTGGTTTCGGTTTGTCCATTTGACAACCGGAACAATGAGTTTGACCCTCAAACTCCCACTGGTGAGATTGAAACTAGTTTCAGACCTGAAAATCGAAAAACCTTATTTTTCGCCGGAAAAAATGGAAAACCTTATTTTTGTCGAAAAAAATGGAAAAACTTATATTTCCTCCAAAATGGTCCGATTTTCTCAAAGATTGACCAGTTTTCACAAAAATCACCATAAAACAACCACTCAAAAAATTATTTCCACCAAAAATAATTTTCTACCATTAAAAAATTATTTTCCAAGAAAAATAATTTTTCTCCATCAATATACGTCATATATGTACAAATCAAGCTTAAAATTGACAGAATACGCAAAATTAAGCTCTGATACTAATGACAGATACATACACAAATATGTCCGGGTTGTGGAAATGGGTTACCTCTTGTAGCGCAGAATCCACAGGAATGAACGCAGCGGAAAGATCTACGAGCTGATTGCGTATTACCGGTCAACAGGAAACCCACACCGACGTATTCGAGAGGAATCCGTGTAATCCACGAACTAAAGCGACAGAGATGGAGAGAGAAAAGCTATGGAAGAAGAAACAAATTTCTTCTGCTTCCTTATTCTTCTTCTCTTCATATCAACCCCTTTAAATATATATATATATATATATATATATATATATATATATATACGTTTCAACTAATAAGCTAGCTTATTAGCTTGATGTCAACTCATTGATATCACACACACACACACACACACACATATATATATATATATATATATATATATATCTATATCTATATATATATATATATATATATATATATATATATATATATATATATATATATATATATATATATATATATATATATATATATATATATTCTCAACTCATAAGCTACTCACAGCTTATAAGCTTCAATATTGGGTCTGACTGATACAGGCGGATCGGGTCCATAAACCCAACACAACCAAAAGTGCAACCGTGTCTATGATAGTCAAAACAACTCCTACTAGTGCAAGTTTTTTTGCAGTAATCTTTGTTCTAGTAAACTATGCTCCGATCAGCGTGTTGTCTCCTATCAGTAGCTCAACATCAGTTTCCTTAGCCACTAATACAAAGATGGCCAAAATCTTGTTTGCCACAAGCAGCCCCCT
This sequence comes from Euphorbia tirucalli, assembly GCA_039660915.1. Taxonomy (NCBI): domain Eukaryota; kingdom Viridiplantae; phylum Streptophyta; class Magnoliopsida; order Malpighiales; family Euphorbiaceae; genus Euphorbia; species Euphorbia tirucalli. The sequence continues at coordinate 39,281,373 of CM077637.1, read as the reverse complement.
TGCTCTAATGAATAGTGTAGTGGCGCCGATTTAGAATTTTGATTCTCAGTTGTTTGGTATGGCTGTCCCGAGAAACACAACCATAAATTCCACAGTTCCCTAACCCAGTGCATACCCACCTGTAACATACAACTCATTCTGGCCAAATTTATCTCACTCGATAGAAAGTTGCTTAAACTCTTTTAATTTCTAGTTATGGAGGACATCACATTAGTTTATGGCAGTTGGAATTGAGAGTCTAGTGTGAGCGGATGAGCTTTTTTAATGCTGCAAAGCGGATCAAGGTTTTGATAAGAATGAGTTTTGGAAAATAATGTACATAAAATATTAGAGATCAAAATCTTAAAGACGTATAGGAGTCACCACCCGACTTAGCTTTACCAGAAAATTTAGGTACAACCAAAATCAGGTGAGAGCTATTGTACCTTCCAGAGATCTTAGTCCGGACAAGTCACTTACTCATTATCTAATTAAAATAAATACTTCAACATTCTTTTATATTGCATTTTATAGGCTAAGAATAATTTTATTTGGATCAGTCAGCATGCATGCAAAGGATACATGAAGTAGTAAATAAATAGATTATTACAGACCGAATCACATAGGCTATTATAGGGGATACATTTGAATAAAATAGGGGATCTGAATACAATCACCTAAAATGCATGATAATCTAATTTTATATCCGCCTAAAACACACGAATTTATCTAAAAATACATCTAATCTTGCAAAACAAGTGTTAATACATGAATAATCACATTTAGGACTTAAACATGACAAAATGGGGTAATAAAAGGATCGGAATCATGCATTTAGAGGGGATAGTTAGGGAAACTTGACAAGTTTCATTGACTGGACCTCGAAAATATTTTGAAACGTCCATGTATTGATTTTTGAGAATACAATTTTGAAAATGGTTTTACTAATTTAAGCCTAATATATGCTTCTAGATAGTAAATTTAAGGTTCAAATGTAATGAAATACATGAAAATCTATTTTTAGTGATTTTTTCTCGAGCCAACACTCGTGTGGCTGTATATCCAGATCAGTGAGGTTCAACATGACACCTATACGGATGTTACTCTTGAACCAGGGGCTAAAGTTTGAATTTTGGCAGTTTCGATGGTTTTTTGGGCTTCAGGGGGTGTAATACAGTCATGGGACTATTACGAATAATCGTGTGGCTCTACATTATAAACAAGAAAACCAAAATAGAGTATGTTGAAAATATGCAAATGATACTAAAAATACAGCACAAACAAGTCAAATGCTTTCGATTTCTCAAATATTTACCTTTGATGCGTGAATCCACAGCTTTGGGAGTTGAGAATCACTTAAAGAGGGCTTTGATTAGATGCCTAAACTCCAAGCTCGAATACACACTAAGATTTTGTTTGATTCGGGTGAAGAAAGAGTTATTAAAGGGAGGGAAATTAATGATTTTGATGGAAATGCAAGGGAATGGCCTTAACCCTTCTAAATCCTCCAATTTGATGGGTTAAAATTTAAGAGAAATTAGTGGGTTTTGAACCCTTAATAAACCCTCACCCTTTTAATAACCCTCCTGTGAACACGGAATTTTCCCGGTCCTTAAGGAAAAAAAAAGCCTTGTTTCACACGACTGTAGTTACAGTCGTGCGACTGTAATTGAAATTACAATCATATGACTATAAGATTGTAGCAGGTAGCAGAAGCCCATACCTCAAGAATAAAAAAAAAGGGTGATTTGAAGGGGCAATTAATGCTCGGTTTTGTGCAGCAAGGAAAGGCAGATAAAAAGGGGAAGGAAAAGAGAGAGAGGAGGCTTTTGAGACAGAAATCTGAGAATTGAGAGAAGAGAAGGAAAAAGAAGAGGAGAAAAAGAAAACTAAAACAACCATTTTCCTTCTACCATTTCTTTTTAATTCTGGAGTGTTAAAGCTTAAAATTTGTTAGAAATCATAGGTTAAAACTTGACACACTAAACTAAATCAATTCCAGACCCTAGACTCACCTAAATCCGTGACTTTTTGGAGAATTTTGGACTTATTTTGGAACCTTGACTCATAAAGGAAAAGAAGCAATCCAGAGCCAATTAAGGTGTTACCAGCGGTCAAATCGACAGTGGATCAGCGCAATAAGGGCACTATACTTGAAACCTTCGTTTTGCTTCATTTTCTGGGTGTTTTGGGTGATTTTCGTGCATAAAAACTCACATTTTTGGCTTGCACTTTCTGGGAAATAAGAATAGCCGTGCGACTGTTCTTGTGCCAAAGAACGGTAGCACGACTATAATTACAGTCGTGCCACCCCAGCCACAGTCGTACGACTGTTCCTAGTTTTCCTTGCTTCCTCTTTTTATTTAAAACAATTTTGGCGATTTTCTGCATTTGGGCGAATTACAGTCACAGGACTGTAATTACAGTCGTACGACTATAATTATAGTCGCACGGCTGTAATCATAGCTGGACGACTGTAATTTTCGTCCAGCAGCAGAATATAAAAAAAAATCCATAAAAATTCACAAAAATCATAAAAATTCAGAAAAATCAGAAAACCATCAAAATGAATTTTGTTGCGTGCATTCACGACCTTAGATTTAATTTTTGAAATTATCGCACTTAGAACAATGCAACGACGGAGATCGAAATCTTCCGAAAACCAACCCACCTCACATGCTAAATGAAAGTAAACCGGAAAAAGAAAATGTTTTCAAAATAAATTTTCTCACAAAACAAAAATACAGAGATGTTTCAAAACTGTTTTACAGGTCTAATAGGGCTGGCTCACCGAGCCGACCCGGTTACCCCCTAAATGCATCCTCCGATTTCTAAAATCCCAATTCTGTCCAATTCGTGTCCTATTTGTGGCGTGCTATAAATTGTGCTAACCATCTGTTTTGCAGCTTTAATTTCTTTTTATTTTCATTTTCAATGTAATTAATAGCTTAATTCGTGTATTTTAGGCGATTGTAATTTTTAGATTCTCGTGTATTCTAGGCTTGTAATGTGAGGACAAGAGTTTTTGTTTTCATTCGATCAGGTTGTAATAATTTATTTATTTACTGCTTTATTTTTATTTGTGTGTATGCTGTGTGTTTTAATTCAATAAAAAATCAATCTTTAGAAATTTAAAATGTCATCAATGAACATTGGCCGAATTTATTTTGATTAGACATGAAATAGAGACTTGTCCGAACCTAGATCTCTGGAAAGTGTAGCAATCCTCACTTTGGTTCAGCTACACTGTAATTTCCCGGTCGAGCTGAGCCGGGTGGCGACTCTTACACTTTCTATCGAGATTTAGGTCTCGATTCTTGTTCGAAATAATTGAATTTTCTAAAACCGCATTTTCATCACAAAAACCCCCGCGAGGGATGGTTGCTCGATATCGAGGCTCCCTTGCGAGAGGTTAAAAATGTCGTCTACTCACAGTGGCGACACCGCTGGGGAATTCTTACAAAAGTTTTCTTAAAACTAAAAAGAATTTGACAAGCCCTGAAAAATGTCTAATCAAAATAAAGTGGATGATTCTTATATGGTATTTTATTTTGCATTTTTACCTAGACATTTTTGCATTAAGTTAAGTACCCAATTTTCAGCCCGGTGAATTGTTTGAGTATCGCCTATGTTCCTCATGGTCTTAGGGGCACGGATACGAAACACCACTCATGGTTTCATACGAACCCCTTCGTTTGGACCCTTGAGTAGGGAGAAGTGAGGAGTATATTCTGCTATGGGAGCCTTGATTTTGACCCGACTTGGACTGAACTCATGTAGGCAACCTTAGTTGGATTCCCTTAGGATACCAAAATAAATTGCATGAATGCTACAAATTACGCCTTTATCATCCCCGGTTGATGATCGAAGTGAACCTCTCCTAGGACTCGGTTAGAATTTTCTTAAAAATTGACCATGATTGGAGGAATAAGGTTGGAGGAATACACTTCGCGTGCTATATGTTATGTATTGCTCATTCCCTCATGACATACCATCATTGACTTTTTCCATAAACATGGCATGCTACATGCAAAGAATTTGTGTGATACTAACTCACATCTTTTATGCAGCCACTTACGTTTGATTCTCGTGTGTGAAAACATTGAATCATTTGTGTGACATTCATGCTAACCATTTCTTTTGTAGCCATGACATTATATTTGTGTGTTAACATTTTCACAAAGCATACATGACATCATCACATATGTCATGCATCTTAACCATGTTTTTGTGCAGCCATTTGCATTTTTGTGTGACATAAGCATTCATATCATCTCATCTCATTTAAATTAAGGACGTTCCGAGGATGCCCATCATGGTCATTTCATTTCATAACATATCGGGAGTCCCAAAACTACCCTTGTTTTGCCTGTGCACCACATTGCACTCTGCCATGTCACCATACCATGTCATTCAATATAAGACCACAATGGTCCTAGGCTTATTTCTGTGTGGCGGTTCACACAATGTCATTACATGGCATCATACTTTTTCATCATAGGTGTCCCGATGATGCCAGAGTCCGGTTTGCGCATTATGGTTCACATCGGACCGTTTCATAACATTGTGAAAACATTTATGGTACTCCCCGAGTGCCGGATTAGTACACATATGGGGGCATTTCATAGCACTATTAAATCATATAAAGATGTTCCACGAATGCCGAACCTCTGTCCGTGTTCCAAGTTACACGTGACTTTTCTATTACATCATCTCATATCACATGCCTCAAAGGCATCAGAACTCTATCCATAGGATGGTCCCCATGCAACCATTTCATGTCATTTCATTGACCCATAAGGTGTCGAAACTCTACCCGTGTGTTGGCACACACGCGACCATTTCATGACATCCATTGGGTGCCCTAAAAGCGCCAAACCCCTGTCCATGTGATGGTTCACACGTGATGCTCTTGCTTTATCATTTGCATGGCATTGGGTATTCTTGGAACGTCCAAGATAAAAAGAATAAAAACAAAGGAAGTCATCCCCATCATCTCACGACGTACATCTCATTCACCTGACAAATGCTTAGGTGCTCCACGAGCGCCAAAAATCTCACCTCATACACCAAACTATTTAGGTGCTCATCGAGCGCCGAAAACTTCGTTTCATACATCGAATCATTTAGGTGCTCCATGAGCGCCTAAAACCTCATTTCAAGCATCAAATCATTTAGGTGCCCCATTAGCACCAAAAAATATCCTCTCACGCATCAAAACCAAAGGTGCCCCCGAGGGTCGAAATCCTGTCCCTGTGTCACGCGCACATAAATGCACCCAAGCTCTCGTATAAGATCCGCTCTATACGTCAAGCCAGTCCTTGTATAGGATCTACTCCATACGTATAACCGCTCCGTAAGTATGATCTTGCTTCGATCCATGGTCACCCTGCATGTCATTTTATCCATGTGGTACGCTTGGCTGGCTTGGAATTGCATAACATGACACGATATCACATGACATCATTATTCACACATGTATGCATCACATCACACATTCATGCCTACACCACCTTGATTTGGTACTCTTCGTGTGCATGTGGCTGTCAATGCTAACCAGCATTCTTATTAGGGGGGAAAGTGCAAGAATCTCGAGAATGGCCAACCCAACGAACTTTAACACCATAACAGACGTGGATGATTATGTTGCTTCGTCATAATTTTGAAAGGCGGTCAGGGAGGAAGTGGTAGTAATGCTGAGAGAAGTGCTAGGAGATGATTTTGGAAGAGTAGAAAAACTGGCAGTAAGGTGCAGCAAGTTGGAAGCGCGAGTGGCAGAGCTCGAAGGAAAAATGGAAAGTATAGTGAGCGTGAATCCCAATACCGGTGCTAGCAAGAAGTAGAATGTCCAGATTACTGACACTCATTGTCGACACCTCGGAAGGCCCTCTCACCAGAACTTGGGTTTACCAGGGCTGACCAATGAATTAGAGCCAATGGTGTCCCTTGAGACTAGTGCCAACGCCAACTCCATTCCCCGGCATGCCAGAAGCTCAATACCAAGGGCAGCAGACAAGGCATTTCTCCATGGGCCGATTCGTTAAGCAAGCTATTTCTTAAATGTAGAAGGGAGGGACTGCTGTAGAGCACCAGGCCATATATGGAACCAATGCCAGATCAAAAGAACAACTTCTGTAGTTATCATGTGATGACGGGCCACCGGACCAACGAATGCTTTGCCTTAAGAAAGGAGATCCAAAAGCTAGTCGATGAAGGAAAGTTAAAAGTTCCATCTACCACTGATAAGTGACTAGGGGCAATCAGGGAGACCAGTAAGGAAATTCCTCAAACTTCTCAAGGAGAGGACTATGATGAAGAACTACAAGGCCTGGTCTGATAAGAATAAGGCGCTGAAACCGGGACGACAACTGGTCAGAGCATAGTCAACTATGAAATCAATACCCTTGGAGGCTCCCTTCTAGTAAGGGACTCATTTTGTTTGTAAGGTGTATTGAACTCATTTTGAATGCAATGTGTCTTGGTGTTTTCTTACTTATGTGGTGATTGCATGTACATGGCATTATGCATGCATTTGATCATCTGAAACGACATATCCAATACGCATAATATTAAAATGCATGATATCAGTCTGAATACTATAGGGAACCTGAAAGTGAACATGATCTTGACCGAACTCTCTTTTAAAAAGTGAGCTTGTGAGATAAATAAATGACACGATGGTATTGTGAGCAGGTTTTTTTCGGACCTCTATGATGAGAATTCCTGTGTTGCCTGTGGAATGGACGGACTCGAATAGGACATGAAATCATTTGGAATGTTTCTGGAGTATCTCAAACGTCCTAAAAACCAAGCTATCCGCTATCCGAAATCCCCGAAATGGTCTCCCGAGTGGTTTCTAGGGTTTAGGGTGCACGTCCGATTTTCGAAATTTTGTCCCGGATATCGTTAGAACCACACGGCTCTAGTACAAATTAGAGCCAGGCGTCTCTAGTGGTCAAAACAAGTTACTCTGCAGGCAAAATTTCAGAAGTCAGCTGGCAAATTGATTGATTGAAATAAGTATGAGAGAGAGATATAAAAGAGAGGGAGGACTTTCTCAGAAAGGGGATTTTTGGCCTTCTCAGAAAGAAAAAAGAAAAGAAAAAAACAGAGAGAAGAAAGAAGGCAGAGAAAGAGAGATAGAAACCGAAAAAGAGAGGCCCCAAAAAGACAAAGACAAAAACCTAAAATCAATCTCCAAACATTGGTGACAAGTTCTACAACCTTTGCTCATTGATTCGGATTTGTTTTGGATTATTTGGGATCATTGCGGTTTTTGGCCGATTGAGTTTCCAGTACACATTCCAAGATTTCAATTCGTTTCTTGACATTCAAAGAATCAAAAAAACACCAAGGTAAACTCTGAGGGGCCTTAAACCTGTTTGCATTGCTTTCCCTTTACGTTTTCTTCATTTTTACAATTTTCGGAATCGGATTGCCCGAATAGAGCCGTACGGCTGTGTTCCTCATGAACACAGCCGCACGGTTATGTTCATGATGAACAGAGCCACCCGGCTCTATTCTGCAGGGACAGATTCCCGGTTTGTCACGATCGGCCGAAAACAGTCTGTTTTTCATTTTAAGCATTCTATTGTCATCATTTTCGGCCAAAATTTATCCGTATGTTGTAATATTTTGGGTTTTTGGATTTCTGTGCGTACGGATATCATGGTTTTCAGTTTATCCGGGGTTTTATTTCCTGAGTTTCGGGGTTATTTTATCCAAATCGGATTTATAGTCCAGCATTAGCGGACCCTCGAATCCTATGAAATCTCCGGAAGATATTGAAAACGAGCAAATAGTATTTTTGTAAATGTTTTTGGCGTGTTTATTGCATTTTGAACCCTAAATGGTTGAGATTAGGAAAACCCGTACGAACAGAACTCCGAGTTCAGGGATAATAGACCCGCTAAAATGTGGAAATTTGCATGAAACCGGGCCAAATGGTTTTCAAAAATTGTTTTCCAACACAAATTTACAGGGCGTTTCAAAACCGTTTTCCAGGTCTAACCGGTCTTACCAGTCGGGTCGATTCGGTTACCCCCTGAATGTATGCCCCCGCTCTTAAAAATCCCAATTTTGTCCTGCTATGAGTCCTATCTGTGTTCTGCTAACCATCTGTTTTGCAGCATTTATTTTCATTTTTACTATTTTTCATGTATTTAATAGATTAATTCGTGTATTTTAGGCGTTTGTAAATTTTTAGATTTTTGTGTACTCTAGGCGCTTGTAATGTGAGGACGAGAGTTTTTCCTTTTTGTTCGATTTGGTTGTATAAGCAGCCCTTATTATTTCTGTATATTTTGGATGTATGATTTACTTTTTTGCAATTTATTTCTGTCATTTGCTTGAGCATGGGCTAATAAATAAACAAAATTGGGTAGGGAAAAGATAATAAATTGAATAAACATGGAAATATAAATCATGAATCGAATATAAGCTCGAGGTTAAGTAGGTAAGTTGCCCGAACCCTGAATCTCTGGATTAGGTACAGTAGTCTGTGCTCGGTAGGGAGCTATACCAGAATTTCCCGGATGAGCTGATCTTGGTGGCGACTGTGTCACTGATCTTGAAATTTAGGTTTTGTGGTCTTTAAGTTATAAATCGGGAAAACGTTTTCTATAAAAAGAATTTCCAAGACAAACGAATGACTTTCCCTAAAGCAAGATAAACAAAAACCCACGTTTCCCAAAAACATCATGAAACCAGTTTTCGAAAACTCCCCGATTCGCTTCGCCGCGTCCGTTTTACGTAACAGGTCGTCCGCTCACAGTGGCAACTCTGCTGGGGATTTGAAAAGTTTCCTAAAATTTTTTTTCTTAAAAACTTAAGGAACTTAGGCAACTATTGAAATATAACCTCGCTTGTATTCATTTATTGATTTATAGATACCATATTTATTCATACCTTTGCATATCATGACATTTTCTTCTTCTCAACCCCTCAAATACACTGATTAGCCCTGGTTTACCCAAGAAGGTGGCCTACCTCTACCGCCAGGATTGGAGACACCCGACAGGGTAAACCACTCATAGCATTGCATGACCTTACATCGTGTTCTATAATGGGGAAGTGTATATTCGCTATAGGAGCCTGTACGACCCTTGGCTTGACTTTGGCCACATTTAATGGCTTAGTAACTTCCCCTAGGATTGCCAAAACATAAAATTAAAATTGAATACTTGAGCGTGTGCCTTTGGTATCCCCAATTGATGCCAAAGAGACCCAATACCTACGAAGAATGTGAGACCAATCAAAAGGAGAAATAAGGTTGGAAGGGAGAGCATATTTTTGTGTGTGCTAACGCTTGTTCTATGGTTATTTTCTTTTTACCTTTTCATAAAACATCCAAAATGCATAATCATTTGCGCGCCATTTCTAATCACATTTTCGTGTAGCCATCTTTTTACATAAACATATGTATAGCATTTGTGCTAACCACGTCTTTGTGTAGCCATGACATTTTATTCGCATGCCATACATATATACATCTCGTGTGCCAACACTGCCATAAAACATACATGACATCATTCTGTATGTCATGCATCTTAACCACATTTTTCTGCAGCCACTTGCATTTTGCGTGACATACATGTTCATGCCATTTCATTTCATTACACCTAACAAGGGACATTCCAAGATGCCTATCACGATCATTTCATTTCACACCATATCGGGTACCCCAAAATTACCCGTAGTCTGCTTTTGCAACGGTTTACACTTGGCCGCTTCACCATATCATATCATTCACTAGAAGATCACAAAGATCTTAGGGCTAGACGGCATGACAAGTCATATGACGACATAACATAACATTACATCCATTTGTCGTTGGCATCGAGGTGATGCCAAAAACTTGCTGGTGTGTCGCAATCCACATCGGAATTGTTTCATGACATTGATAACTCATTCGAGGTACTCCACGAGTGCCAAATTTTTACGCATACAAGAATATTCCATAACATTATCAATTCATGTAAGGTGTTCCACGAATGTCAAACCTCCGTTCGTGTCCCTGCTTACACGCGACTTATTTGCAACATCACCTCATATTAGATGCCCCAAAAGCATCAGAACCATGTCTGAGGAACGGCTTCCACGTGACCATTTCATACCATTTCATTTTGACCTACAAAGTGTCGAACATATGTCTGTACACGTGACCATTTGATAACACCAGTTAGGTGCCCCTAAAGCACCGAACCTCCACTCGTGTGTCGGCTCACGTACAACTTCTTTTGAATTCTCTTTTGCATGACAATGGGCACTCTTGGAATGTCCAGAATGAAGAACTCTCACCCATTATTGTTTTCATTCACAAAGCATCCAACACGCACAATCATCCGTGTGTCATTCTTAATCATGTTTTCGTACAGCCATCTCTTACACATATGCATATGTATGGCATTTGTACTAATCACGTCTTGATGCAGCCACGACATTTTACTCACATGAAATATATATATACACATCTTGCGTGCTAACATTTCCATAAAGCATACATGACATCATCCCGTGTGTCATGTATCCTAATCACTTTTTTTTGCAGCCACTTACGTTTTGTGTGACATACATATTCATGCCATTTAATTCCATTACACCTATTTAGGGACATTCTAAGAATTCCTATCACGAACATTTCATTTCACACCATTTCGGGTACCCCAAACCTACCCGTGGTCCACCTGTGTGTCGGTTCGCATTTGGCCACTCTACTATATCATATAATGTCTGTGTCGTGTAGCAAGTCGTAAGACGACATAACACAACACCTTTTTTCATCCCATGTCCATTCATCGTAAGCGTCACAGTGATGTTGAAGCTTTACTTGTGTGTCGTAATCCATATCGGAATTGTTTCATGACATTAATAATTCATTCGAGGTGCTCCACAAGTGCCTAGATTATTACACACATAGGAGCATATCATAACATTACCAAGTCATGCAAGGCGTTCCACGAACGCTGAACCTTTGTCTATGTCTCTATTTACACGCGACTTGTTTGCACTATCACTTCATGTCAGATGCCCCAAAAGCATCAAAACTCTGCCCATGGAACGGCTTCCATGTGAACATGTCATGCCATTTCATTTTGACCTATAAAGCTTTAAAATTTTATCCATGTGACGGTGCATATGTGACCACATCATAACACACATTAGGTGCCCCAAAAGCACCAAACCTCCATTCGTGTGTCGGCTCACGCACGACTTCTTTTGCATTCCCTTTTGCACGACATTAGGCATTCTTAAAATGTCTAGAACAAAGAAATCACATCCATTATCATTTTCATTCACAAGGCGTCAACATACACAATCATCCATGTATCGTCATCATTACATTTTATCAACATATGATGACATTGACACTAACCACATCTTCGTGTAGCCATGACATTTCATCTGTGTTTCGTTCACATCTCATGTGTGGCATGTTCACGAAGCATGCATCACTTCATGAGTTATACATCCTAACCACATCTCTGTGTAGCCATGACACTTTATTTATGTGACATATGCATTCGTACCTTGCATGCACTACATTGTCCTGTATGTCATTCTAACCACATCTTCGTGCAGCAATCCACATTTTGTGTGATATGAACATTCATTTAAACCATTGCATTCCGTTTCAATATAGGATGTTTCAAGGATGCCCATCATGGTCATTACATTTCATAACGGATGTCCCAAAACCATCCGTGTTTTACCTGTGCTCTAGTTTGCACTCGGCCATTCCTCTATACCATTACATTCACTAGGAGACCACAACGGTCCTAGATCTATTTTTGCGTGGGGAGTCATATGACAAACATTGCAAAACATCTCATCCATCCATCATTGGTGTCATAGGGATACCGTGATCTTGCTTGTGTGTCGTGATCCATATGGGATTACTCATAACATTATCGAATCATCCGGGGTACTCCATCAGTGCCTAGTTCCTACATATATAGGGGCATTCTATGACATTACTAAATCATGCAAGGTGTTCCACGAACGCCGAATCTTGGTCCGTGCCTCAGGTTACATGTGACTCACTAATAACATCATTCCATGTCGAATGCCTCAAAAGCATCAGAACTCTGTTCATGTGTCAGCACGCACGTGGCCATTCCGTAACATCCATTAGGTGCATCAAAAGCATTGGAACTATGTCCGTGTGTCGGCCACGCGTGACCATTTCATGACATCCACTTGGTGCCCTGAAGTCTCCTAACCCTTGCCCGTGTGCCGGACCACACATGGCTTATTTGTATCGCCTTTTGCATCGCATTGAGGCATCCGCGGAACATCCAAAATAGATAATAAACCAATAAGAATAAAAAGAAGTAAAATAAGGCAAGTCACCCTTATTCTAGCTTCCATATGTTTGACATTCGTTCGACCATGACTAAGCACATTTCATTCATACATCAAGCCATTTAGGTGCTCCCTGAGCACTGAAACGCTATCTGTGTGTCCGTCACACCATCTCATTTCATATCATCGCATAAAAACACAAGGTGCTCCCAGAGCATCGAAAATCTGCTCATGCCTCAAGCGCGAACTCATATCATACCATTGCATAAAAGCATAAGGTGCTCCCCGAGGGCCGAAACCGCCCATACACCACACGTATGCATGCATCTACGACATAAAACTTTGTCTGCAAGTACTACTTGCTTCGATCCATGGACACCCCGTGTGTCATTTCATTCCCCGAGTGCATAGTTATATGCCCTATTCCAAGTCTTCTCCGCAAGTACCGCTTGCTTCAATCCGTGGACACCCCGTGTGTCATTTCATTCCCTGGGTGCATAGTTATGTGCCCTATTCCAAGTCTTCTCTGTAAGTACCACTTGCTTCGATCCGTGGACACCCTATATGTCATTTCATTCCCCAGGGTGCATAGTTATGTGTCCTATTTCAAAATCTCTTCGTAAGTACTACTTGCTTCAACCCGTGGATAGCCCGTGTGTCATTTTATTCCCTGGGTGTATAGTTATACACCTTATTTCAAAATCTCCTCGCAAATACTACTTGCTTCGACCCGTGGACACCCCAGTGTGTCATTTTAGCCTCGGGTGCATAATTATGCACCCTATCTCAATTCCTTTGCAAGTCATATCTTGCTTTGACCTATGGATACCCCTGTGTGTCATTTTATCCCTGTGGTGTATATTTATACACCATGCTTTACTTTAGCATGCATCATCCCCAATAGCATTCATTACATTTATACATTTCCATTCTTGGCTTTGTATACACCTAGCTAGCTTGGGATTGTATAACATGACATGGTATTGCATGGCATCACACGTGCAATCCACCATTCATACACATACACGTCACGTCAAGCATTCGTGCATACATCATTCCCTGCTTGGTATCTGCCACGCATACGCCCGTCAACATTGACAAGTGCTCTTATAAGGGGGAAAGAATCTTGAGGATGGCTGACCAATGAACTTTAATGCCATAACAGACATTGTGGAGGACTATGTCGCTTCATCCCCGTTTCGAAAGGCGGTCAGGGAGGAAGTGGCAGCGATGTTGAGGGAAATGCTAGGGGGTGATTTGGACAAAGTAGAGAGACTAACGACAAGGTGCACTGAGTTGGAAGCACGGGTGGCAGAGCTCGAAGGAAGAATGAGGGGCATGGCAAGCACAGACTCCAATGCCGATGCCAACAAGAAGCAGAATGCCGAGATTACTGACACTCACTCTCGACACCTCGGAAGGCCCTCTCACCAGGACTTAGGCTTACCAAGGTTGACCGACGAAGTGGAACTGAAAGGGCCTCTTGACACCAGTGCCAATGTTGACCCTATTCCGCGACATACCCAGAGTTCACCTCTTGAAGATAGTGGAAAAATCGCATCCTCTGGGCCACACTCGGTGAACAGGCTATTTGCCATATGCAGAAAGATGGGTTTACTGTAGAGCATCAGACCATATGTGGGGCCAGCACCAGAATAAAAGGGTAACTACTGCAACTATCATGTGATGGCAGGCCACCGAACCGATGAATGTGTCGCTCTGCGAAGAAGGATCCAGAAGCTAGTCGACGAAGGAAAATTGAGAATCCTATCTACCTCCAATCAGTGACTAAGGGCAATCAGGGAGACCGCCAAGGAAATTCCTTAAACTTCTCAGGGAGAGGAATATAATGAAGAACTACAAGGTCTAGTTTGATGAGAATGGGGCAATGACACTGAATCCGAGACAGTGACTAGTCGGGGAATAATCAGATGCTATGAAGTCAATACTCTTAGAGGCTCCCTTTTTATAGGGGACTCATTTTTGTTTGTAAGGTGTATTGAAATAATTTTCAATGCAATGCATTTGGTTATCTTCTTACTCGTGTGATGATTGCATATACATGGCATTATGCATGCATTTGATCATCTAAAATGACATATCCAATATGCATAATATCAAAATGCATGACATCAATCTGAATACCGTAGGGAACCTAAAAGTGAATCTGGTCCTGACCGAACTCTCTCTTGGAAGGTGAGCTTGTGAGATAAATAAATGATATGATGGCACCACCTCCACCGAGTCATTTGCTGATCCAAATCAACAATCCTTGCCAGATGCTATTGGCCCTGCCCCAAAGTTTCAATTTGAATAGCACACATGATACCTGAACTGTTCCAAGCTAAAAGCTATTATTGAAACTCAAACTAAACCCCAAAATAAAGCCCCGAGCCTAATTCTTGATCCAAGAAGGTTCCCCACGCTGGAACCCTAAAGCTAAAATTCCAAACTCACCAAAATCTCCAACCCATGGGGAACTCAAATGGCCTTCATCACCTTCATCACCCATCATGTGGTAAAATGCTGAAGCAGCTCTTGGTTGTAGTACATATATTATCTTGTTCATATGACATTCATGTGTACATGACATTCCGCATGCATTGTTCATCCAAAAAGATATATTAAACACATATGACATGCATGAATTTGGATGCTATGGCTTGGATTTAGTTTCCTTAAAAAAAACAGAGAGAAAGAGAGATCGATGCAGACAGAAGTCTTTCTCCCTCTCATACGTAACCGCCATAGCTAACACTAGAGTGCCTCATAGCATTAAATGGTGAGGTATAATAAGTAATCTCCACTTCCCAATTTTCCATCATGATCAGATTTTTGTACTTTTTCTGTGAAAGATTTGAGCTTTCCTGTCTTCAAAACCAAAGCTCTTCCCATTCCCTTTTCCAACCTCTTCCACACCTTCAACACCCTTTTTCTTCTGTTTACTTGTGAGCCGCAAACACCTATTTGATGAAACCCCTTTTCATCCTATTCCCTGAACTGATTCTGTGAAGCCTCATTTTCCACCATTAATGGCTTCTAACAAGAAATTGAACCCCAATGTTGTCCCCGTATTGCATCATCTCATCACTAGAAGGGCGATGGGATAGGCAGTTACAGCACTACCTCAATTAGTCTTTGTTTATCATCAACCTGTACCAGATTGGGGATTCTCTTTCTATCCCAAGTCACTTCTCTTCAACCTAAACTCCCAAACTAATTGCTTCGCACCCTCAAATTACAGGAAAGGCTTTGATTTCATGACAGAGAGAGGATCTAAATATAAGTCTGCTTTAGCTGAGCGGAAGATTACCCATGCACAAGCATCTATTGGTGGAACTCCTAGATGAGCACTTCATGAAAGAGAATGAGAGTAACAATGAGAAATCAGTGTCAATCTTTGATCTCTCATGCCTCCCTCTTGCTTTCAAAAACAAAGTGAACAAAGGGTATGCATTTGTAAATTTCACAAACCCAAAAGCCGCATGCCAACTTCAGCGAGCAGTTCATAATAAGAGATGACCACTGTTCTTGTCCAGCAAAGTCCGCACTATAGCCTATACTAGGCTTCAGGGAAAAGAGGAGCTGGTGAGGCACTTTGAGAGGTCAATATTTAAGTATGAAAGGGATGATTATCCACTAGTAACATTCAACCCAACAAGAGATGGTACAAGGGGTTCTGTTGAGCAAAATACAACAAAGAGAGTAGATGACTGTCACTTGACCCTGTGAGTCCCTGCTTATGGCAGGTGGTGGGATTCTTTCCCCTGTCTAAAGTGAGAAGCAGATTGGAGTTAACTTCGGTGGAAAAACAAGCCTGATGATCAGAAATTTACCAAATTAGTTTCAAAGACATAATCTGCTAAAGATTCTGATCAAGCATTGTCCGAAGGAAAACAAGAATAAGTCCAAAGGTTTGCTCATGATTCCTTCAGCCTGTGGATTTCAAGACAGTGGGAAATTTCGGTTGTGCATATATAAACTTCACCAACATTTTTTGAGCAACCAGGACTTACAAAGCTTTCAACAATCATGAATGGGATGACCCCATCAACAGAAAGACCTATGAAACCTGATGTGTCAACATTCAAGGGAAAGTTGCATTTACCAACAATTTCAAGAACTCAGTCTTCAGCTACAACAAAAGTGACTACTTACCAGTGGTTCTTTCACCTCCTAAAGATGGTGTGATTTGATAAAGAGCTACTGTGGTTGGCAGACATGGGGAAACCACAATTAACTCGAGCTATTCTGAATCAGGCCACACCTTGAAGGACTGAAAGCTGTGTCCATCTTTCAAGACTGTACATGAACTGGAATCTGGGGTGAATTGAGAACATGAATACTATTTCAGATCCTTGGAGAATTCAGTGGTTAATTGACTCCATCACGGGGTTGTCTGCTCACAGAGGCGGCTCCATCCAGTGATCGGCTGTATACCTTGGTGACCTGCCTTTAACATGTCCCCAGCAGAGACCAAAAAAAAAAAACCCCTCCGATATGGAAAACTGAAAGGACATATTGGAAGCATGAAGGGACATAGACCAAACCAGAGCCACAGGTTGGATTTTCCTAATACATTCACATTCATCATGTCATAGATGTTTCATATTCTGTTTTGATGTTCAATAGGCATGCGTCATGTCATTGCATATAAATGTCTATTTATAGGGTGCCGCACACGACAAACCAGATCTGATGAAGTGTTTTACAGCCAAACACCTGAACATAGACCTCTAACACTAGGGGCAAGTAAAACCTAAACTGCTAAGCATCATCAAGAACAATCCTTTCGCAATCCTTGATGAACATATTGAGGCGCACTTTCTAATCCTAAGACAAGCCAGTGCGAAGGAATCTACTCAGCTGGAGTGCCCACGTAGAATTTTCAGTCCAACCAAAAAAAAAAGAAAAAGAAAATCTCCAGGAGAAAATTTCCAACACGGAAAACCGAAAGGACGTGTTCGTAACAAGAAAAGAGTGACGTTCAGAGTCAAAGTCACTCTTACTTTCCCTCTCATACTTATTATGATGTACCCACGATGGCTCTAATGAAATTACTGTTACAGATGGCAACTTCTAGCCCAGGTGCATCATCCCCAGTAGGGTTGTCCCTAGCAAGGTCTCCAGTAGAACGCAATAAAGGATTCAAGGTCCAATTCTCATTCCCCCTGCTCAGACAAATAGGCCATCCCCTGACAAAGCGGGTAGCAAGTCAGTGATATCGATGTGCCAAACCTGTCTGTACAGTTAATCAGAAAGGTCTGGAGAATACCAGAACGGACAAGCTCGACCTGGAAGCATGCCTAAATCTGAAAGAAACATCTGTTGGTCTCAATCGGGCAGATAAAATGAATGGAATTCAGGGTAAATAGAATCCCCAGTATAGACAACTTCTCACAAAATCTAAACAGATCAGGGGTCCCCCATAGAGTCCCCAGCTAAGACGATCCCCACTAAGGCAGGGTCTCCAGCAGATCCCCAGTAGGGTAAAATGGGTCAGGGTTTCCCCAGTAGAGTCCCCAGCTAAGACGATCCCCACTGAGTTAAGATCCCCAATAGATCCTCAGTAGGGTCCCCGATCAAGGTAATCCCCATAAAAGATCATCAGAAGCCATAAGTCTCTTCCCCAGCCTAGTGCAGATATTAAGCAAAGTAACATAAACATTGTGTTGCATACGTGCATATACTCAAATCATACATGCATGCACGCATACATGCATCAAGCAACTCAGCCGTAGTTATTCTTGATCGAAAGGGCAAAAATTTTTGTTTCCAAAATTATCGATCAAGGAATAAATACGTGCTCTTGCATACAATTTTGTTGAAGCACTCATCATCATCATTGGGTCGTCTCAAGTCGAGATCTCTCCTGAGACAAAAAAGATTTAATCCAAGGGCACCCTTAGAATCATAGAATGCAAACCGGAGCTATATGACTCCAAATCTCAGGTATGAAAACTCTCCAATTATCAGAGTTTTTGTTCATGCCAATATAATCCCAAGAAGGGTATTTCTTGCCTTTAACAGGTTCTGGGGGCAAAACAACTGTCGTATCACTCCTTACGGGCACACTCCACCGCAGCGAATCGACTTGGAACTACGACCGACATCCCCAGCAATGGATGCCAGGTATGTTTCCTTTTCCTTTCTCACTCCTTCCGAGAAGGGTATTTCTTGCCTTTAATAGGTTCTGGGGGCAAAGCAACTCAGCCGTATTTATTCTTGATCGAAGGGGCAAAAATTTTTGTTTCCAAAATTATCGATCAAGGAATAAATACGTGCTCTTACATACAATTTTGTTGAAGCACTCATCATCATCATCGGGTTGTCTCGAGTCGAGATCTCTCCTGAGACAAAAAAGATTTAATCCAGGGGCACCCTTAGAATCATAGAGTGCAAACCGGAGCTATACGACTCTAAATCTCAGGTATGAAAATTCTCCAATTATCAGAGTTTTTGTTCATGCCAATATAATCCCGAGAAGGGTATTTCTTACCTTTAACAGGTTCTGGGGGCAAAACAACTGTCGTATCACTCTTTACGGGCACACTCCACCGCAGCGAGTCGACTTGGAACTACGACCGACATCCCCAGCAACGGATGCCAGGTACGTTTCCTTTTCCTTTCTCACTCTTTCTGAGAAGGGTATTTCTTGCCTTTAATAGGTTCTGGGGGCAAAGCAACTCAGCCGTATTTATTCTTGATCGAAGGGGCAAAAATTTTTGTTTCCAAAATCGTCGATCAAGGAATAAATATGAACTCTTGTATCAATCTTCACAGGCACACTCCACCGCAGAGAGTCAACTTGGAACTACGGCCTGCATCCCCAACAATGAATGCTAGGTACGTTTCCACCTTTTCAACCTGTTCACCACATAGGAAGGGAAGAACAGTCATTTCAACCTCTTTGCCATATGAAAAAGGAAGAAATGCCTATTAAAGAATGTTCCAGTCCGTGCTGCCTCTTCACCACATAGGAGGGACAGTGCATTTTGTTCAACCTCTTCACACATAGAAGGGGAAGAACAGCCATTTCAACCTCTTTGCCACATGAAAGAGGAAGAAATGCCTATTAAAGAAAATTCCAGCTCGTGTTGCCTCTTCACCACATAGGAGGGACAACGCATTTTGCTCAACCTTTTCACCATATAGGAAGGGAAGAACAGCCATTTTAACCTCTTTGCCATATGAAAGAGAAAGAAATGCCTATTGAAGAAAAATTCCAGTTCGTGCTGCCTCTTCACCACATAGGGGGGACAGCGCATCTTGTTCAACCTTTTCACCACATAGGAAGGGAAGAATAGTCATTTCAACCTTTTTGTCACATGAAAGAGGAAGAAATGCCTATTGAAGAAAAATTCCAGCTCGTGCTGCCTCTTCACCATATAAAGGGGACAAAGCATCTTGTTCAACCTTTTCACCACATAAGAAGGGAAGAACAGCCATTTCAACCTCTTGGCCATATGAAAGAGGAAGAAATGCCTATTGAAGTCATGTTGCCTCTTCACCACATAGAGGGATAGCACATTTTGTTCAACCTTTTCACCACATAGGATGGGAAGAACAGCAATTTCAACCTCTTTGCCACATGAAAGAGGAAGAAATGTCTATTGAAGAAAAAAGAAATTCTAGTTTGTGCTGCCTGTTCACCATATAGGAGAGATGGTGCATTGCATTAAACCTTTTCACTATAAAAACCAAATGCCCGCTGGGCCGACTATGAAAACCAAATGCCCCCTGGGCCGATCGAGAAAACCAAATGCCCCCTGGGCCGATCGAGAAAACCAAATGCCCCCATGGGCTGATCTCGAGAATTAGATACTCCCTGGGCTGATTACAGGACTAAAGCTAACATCCCCAGATGGATGTTGCGCCTATTCCTTGATGCACCAAGCAATCAGGTATGTTTTCTTTTCTTTTCTCACCGTGCTCCCAGTCGCGAGACCAAACTCGATCTAGGCCTCCCAGCCGACCATGAGCAGACTTTGGTCTCGCGAGGGGCAGCTTGTGAGCACAGGTTTTTTCCCGACCTCTATGATGAGAATTCCTGTGTTACCAATGGAATGGACAGACTCGAATAGGCTATGAAAGCGACCGGAATGTTTCCCAGAGTATCTCAAATGTCCTAAAAACTAAGCTATCCGTGATCCAAAATCCCCGAAAAGGTCTCCCAAGTGGTTTCTAGGGTTTAGGGCACACGTCCGATTTTCAAAATTTTTTCCCAGCTCTCGTTAGAACCACACGGCTCTAGACTAGAGTCGGGTGGCTCTAGTGGTCAAAATAAGTTGCTCTACAACTTGTCTTGACAAAAGAAAAAGGCGGACAAAATTTCAGAAGTCAAGCGGTAGATTGATTGATTGAAATAAGTATGAGAGAGAGATATAAAAGAGAGGGAGAACTTTCTCAGAATGGGGGATTTTTGGCCTTCTCAGAAAGGAAAAAAAAAAAGAAAAAAAAACAGAGAGAAGAAAGAAGGCAAAGAAAGAGAGATAGAAACCGAAAAAGAGAGGCCCCAAAAAGACAAAGACAAAAACCTAAAATCAATCTCCAAACATTGGTGACAAGTTCTACAACCTTTGCTCATTGATTCGGATTTGTTTCCAATTGTTTGGGATCATTGTGGTTTTCGGCCGGTTGAGTTTCCAGTACACATTCCAAGCTTTCAATCCATTGCTTGACATTCAAAGCATCAAAACAACACCAAGATAAACTCTGAGGGTCCTTAACCTATTTGCATTGCTTTCCCTGTGCGTTTTCTTCATTTTTACAATTTTCGGAATCGGATTGCCCGAATAAAGCTGTACGGCTGTGTTCCTCATGAAAACAGCCGCACAACTATGTTAATGATGAACAGAGCTGGCCGGCTCTGGCATCCAGAGCCACCCAGCTCTGTTCTGCTGGGACAGATTCCCAGTTTGTCCCGATTGGCCGAAAACAGTCCGTTTTCCATTTTAAGCATTCTGTTGTGATCAATTTCAGCCCAAATTTATCTGTATGCTATAATATTTTGGGTTTTTGGATTTCCGAACGTACGGATATCGGGGTTTTCAGTTTATTCAGGGTTTTATTTCCTGACTTTTGGGGTTATTTTATCCAAATCAGATTTATAGTCCAGCATTAGTGGACCCTCGAATCCTATGAAATCTTCGGAAGATATTGAAAATGAGCAAATGGTATTTTTGTAAATGTTTTTTGCGTGTTTATTGCATTTTGAAACCTAGATGGTTGAGATTAGGAAAACCCGCACGAACGCAACCCCGAGTTCCGGGATAAGAGACCCACTAAAATGTGGAAATTTGCATGAAACCGAGCCAAATGGTTTTCAAAAATTGTTTTCCAGCACAAAAACTTACAGGGCATTTTAAAACCATTTTCCAGGTCTAACCGGTCCGACCGGTCAGGTCGATCCAGTTACCCCCTGAATGCATACCCCCGCTCCTAAAAATCCCAATTCTGTCCTACTGTGAGTCCTATCTCTGTTCATAATATAAACTGTGCTAACCATCTGTTTTGCAGCATTTATTTTCATTTTTACTATTTTTCATGTAATTAATAGATTAATTTGTGTATTTTAGGCATTTGTAAATTTTTAGATTTTTGTGTACTTTAGGCGCTTGTAATGTGAGGATGAGAGTTTTTCCTTTTTATTTGATTTGTTTATATAAGCGGCCTTTATTATTTCTGTATATTTTGGATGTATGATTTGCTTTTCTGCAATTTATTTCTATCATTTGCTTGAGCATGGGCTGATAAATAAACGAAATTGGGTAGGGAAAAGATAATAAATTGAATAAATATGGCAATATAAATCATGAATCAAATACAAGCTCGAGGTTAAGTAGGTAAGTTGCCCGAACTCTGAATCTCTAGATTAGGTACAGTAGTCTGCGCTCGGTAGGTAGCTGTACCGGAATTTCCCGGATGCGCTGATCCGGGTGGCGACTCTGTCACTGATCTCTAAATTTAGGTTTCGAGGTCTTTAAGTTATAAATTGGGAAAACGTTTTCTACAAAAAGAATTTCCAAAACAAACGAATGATTTTCCCTAAAGCAAGATAAACGAAAACCCATGTTTCCTAAAAACATCATGAAAACAGTTTTCAAAAACTCCCCGGTTCACATCACCGCCTCTGTTTCACGTAACAGGTTGTCCACTCACAGCTATCACCTCCGCCGAGCCATTCACCAACCCAGATCAGCTATCCTTAGAGGTCACAACCTAAAGCTCCATTGGCCTTGCCCTTAGAGTTTCAAGTTGAGCCACACGCATAATACCTGAACCATTCCAAGTCTAAGGCTATTGCTAAAATTCAGAGCCAAATTTCAAAATGAAACTCTAAGCCTAATTCCATGCCTAAGAAAGTACCTTACACCAAAACTCCGAATCTAAAATTCCAAACTCGTTGAGATCATCAACCCATAAGAAATTCAAATGACCTTCATTGCCCATCATGTGGTAAAACTCTAAAGCAGTTTTTGGTTGTAGTGTATGCATAATCTTGTTTGTATGACATTCATGCGCACATGACATTACGCATGCATTGTTCATCCAAAAGATGTATTAAACATACATGACATGAACCAATTTAAATGCAGCAGAAAAACCAATAGGTGGCTGTGGCTAGGATTTAGTTCCTTAAAAAAAAGATGCAGACAGAAAAGTCCTTCTCTCTCATACATGGTTACTACTGCTAACACTAGAATGTCTCACCATCCCAATTTCCATCACTATCAGGTTTTTGCACCCTTCCTGTGAAAGATCTGTACTTTCCTATTTTCAAACAACTTGTGAAGAATTTGGGTCTTCCTATTTCCAAACCCAAAGCACTTCTCTTCTCAACCATTATCCGTACTTTCAACAGCCTTTCTCTTCCATTTACATGTAAGGCGCAAACACTTGCTTGATGAATTGGCCCTTTCTTCTTCCCTTTAGAACTGATCCTGTGAAACCTTATTCTCTACCATCAATGGCTTCTAACAAGAAATTGAACCCCATTGCTGTCCTATATCGCATTTTTCCGCATCATCTCATCACCAGAGAGACGACGGAGCAAGTGGTTATGGCACTGTTTCAATCAGTCTTCATTTATCATCAACCTGTACCAGCTAGATTAGGAATACTCTCTTATCCCGCACTACTTCTCTTCAATCCTGGTAGTGCATTGGTGAACTTCACCAACAATATTGGAGCAATGCTGCAAATTCTGGACAAGCATTGTCTAGAGGAAAACAAGGACAAGTCCAAAGAGTAGTCTTCTTATGTTTTCCTCTATTTGCCTATGGACTCCAAAACTGGAAGAAATTTTGGTTACGCATCCATGAACTTCACCAACAGTGTTGGAGCAACCAGGTTTTACAAAGCTTTCAACAATCATGAATTGGAATCTGGGGTGAATTGGAAACATGTATATGGGTTTAGACTCTTGGAGAATCCAGTGGGTAATTAATTGATTCAGTTTAGTGCTCGGTTGTATATTTTGATGACTTGCTTTAATATGTGCTAGAATCACACAAAAAAAAATCAAATCTCTCCAATGTGGAAAACAGAAAGGACATATTGGTAATTTGAAGGGGCATCAATCAAAACCAGCACCATAATTTGAATTCCATTTCGATGTTCGATATGCATTCGTCATGTTGTCAATGTCCATATACGGGTTACAGCATGCAGCGAACCATATCTGATGAAGTGTTTTACACCCCAAATACAAATCTCTAATACTAGGGGCAGGTAAAGGCCAAACCATTGGATGTAATCAGTAGCAATGTTCTCGCGAATTCTGATGAACATGTCGAGGGGCGCTTTCCAATCTCAAGACGGATCAATACGAAGAAATCAATTCGACTGGAATGCTCACGTAGAATGTTGGACCATAAAAAAAGAAGAAAATCACCAAATCACAAAGGGAAAATTTCTGACATGGAAAACCGAGAGGACGTGTTAGTAATAAGAAAAAGGTGATGTTCAAAGTCAGAGTCGCTGTTAATTTTCCTATTGTACTCATTATGATGTTGTTGTAATGATATTATGCATGTTTGATCTTCTGCTCAGATGTTCATATCACATACATCATGCTACTACATATAAACATCCATCAGTAGGTTATCGCATCCAAACCCGCGACAATGAAAATGAAGTTCATGTTATAAATAGTGAAGCTCAGTTAGAATGTTATGTATAAAAATTCAATGCAGAATAAAAAGAACCCTCATCTAATTCTCATCCTCTCCCTCCTCGGAAGACTCAGACTCACTCGGATGCGCTGCTCTAAAAGTATCAAAGTCGACCTGCACTCGATTCAAGTCAGCCTGCATCCGGCCCAACTGAGTCTAATAATCAACTCGCACCTAAGTCAGCTCATGCGTCGTAGCCAAGGCCCGAGCCTCAGAAGTGTCACCTGCCTAGCTTGCTCTTGTAGCATCTGCGCCCAAGTCTGCAAAATGATAATACAAATTAACATACATACATATTCATCCATGCATCGCATAAATCATATGAAGAAACAGAGACTATAGAATACTTACATCCCAGGCGGTATTCTCCTGAGTCACAAAGTACTCCAAGCCCAAGTACTGCTGGACCATGTCCTGTACCTGAGCCCGAGTGATTGTTAAAAAAAAAAAAACAAACGGAAGATTTACATGAGTAGTATCCTCCGGGGCAAACATGATCTGATGATGACGATAAGCAAGCAGGTCCCTAAAAGCGTATCTACCATCCGAACCCATCAGATTGAAGCTCGTCCTTAGCTCCATCACCAACCGACCCTCTACTACTCCGACAGCCTAGGAGGTGGATGCCGCAGCACTGCTGGAACGCACAGGATGGCTCTTGTCCTGAATGGGTGTATGCCCTCCAGTAGTGGCGGCCTCAGTATTCTTATCTCCTGGGGCAGACTGTCGAGCGGAAGTCGACCCCCTCCGTCTCTTGGCCTGCAAGTGAAAGGATGTTAGACATTGAAAATTAAAACCAAAGAACAAAGCAGCAATGAATAGAAGATACCTGACGGGGAAGAGCCGCTGGCACATTACCCCGGACTGGCAGTAAGCACTCACAGATGAAAGCCACATAGTCGTCATCAGCAGAATCAACTATGTATCTGACCCCCATAAATATCCGGGCACTCGGGGGGATTTGCAAAGTGCGGCCAAAACAAGACACGCGGTAGCATCGGAGGAATAGCTAGGCCAGCAGGGCCGTTTATGTCGTCTGCAAGATGGAGGCGCTCGTCCAGATACCACTCCTGGGACATTGGGCACTCCATGACAAGTCGGCGGTCATCAAACTGCAAAGAAGCCTACACAATGGGAGGCAAGACTCCCTGACTGCGTCATGGGAGGTGATCAAGCTGCAAAAACACAATCAAAGAAGCAAACATTCCAGTACAGGTAAGTAAATATTGAATTAAATTTTTTCTTACTAACGAAATTAGTTTGCTTACCCTCTCCCAGGAGATTTCCCGAAGACCCTGTCGGATCTCTGCAAGATTGCAGCCGATGCCCTACCACCCCTGCGTCCGGGTGCACAAGACGGTAGGGTGCTCCTCACCCTGAACATACCTTAAATCGGGTGGCTTCAGAATACGGTGCTCGAACACCCAGATCTGTAATCAATGAAACAGTTAAAAAAAAAAGAAAAAGGAAAAAAGAAAAAGAGAGAGAGAGAGAAGAAGAAGGGTAATACCAGTAGGCCGCGCCAGAACCCAAGATCTCCTGCTGCCTTCCTGTGGCACATAGGTCCAATCCATAGTATAGTTGCCCAAGCATAGCTTGGGCCCAACCCAAGTTAGGGAAGGCGGCCAGGTCCACCAAAGTCGGGAGCAGAGTCATGTTGCACATACTCTACCCAGTAGGAAAAAGCATTCAGGACAGCAGAACAAGCACAAAGGCCCGAGCGTATCTCTCAATGTCCTCCTCAGATAGGTCCAGGCGAGCAGCCCAATACGCCTCCACCCGGGAGCACAGAACCTTCCCCTTCTCAGGGGAATAACCAATCAATCTGCTGACGTAGTCATCTGCCAGCTACTGTCAAGTCAAGAAGTAGTTGAATCGGATCGGGGTCCCGCCAAAGCCAAATCCGATGATCGCAGCAAAATCTGACGGGGTGACGGTGAGCTCGCGGATAGGTAGATGGAAGGTATGGGTGGTGCGGACCCATCTCTCGCACAATGCCGTCATCACGGCATGAGTAGTATGAGGCGTGCTCTTCGGCAATGACAGGATGAACGCCTCCAGACCCAAAATCCTGATCGGACTCTCACATTCTCGAGGAGCCATCCCCACCAGACTCGAGGCAAGGAAAGGTTCCCGCAACCTGAAATCCCCCTATCCTGCACTTCTAGTGAAGTACAATGCACACACATTTAACGTTTGCACAAAAAAAAAGGCAGCTACAGTCGTACAACTGTAGGAACACTCGTACAAGTGTTCATACCACACTCGTACGAGTGTTCATACCACACTCGTGTGGGTGTTCATCCCTGCGGGCAAAAATATTCCAAATCCAATTTTTTATGATTTCTAACTCGGTTTTCCTAGATTCTCGTTCCTATGAACTACAGGACACCCCTGGCATGCATTCTACTTAACCAATTCATCCAAAAAGCAGTAAAAATATGCAAATCAAATCGAAAAGGATTCAAATAGATAATATCAAAAAATTCAAAATTGAGGCTCGGATTCAGGTACCAACCTAGAGCGACGACAAATGAGAATCCATCTCCAGCAAGATGGGGATCTCCAACCCGAAACAGACTTCGAAATGGTCCATGTAGCATAGATGGTAGTACCCATCTGAAACGCTCATGAACGGGATATCTTGCACGTCACCGGGTCTCTGAATCTCATTAGGAGTGAGCTTCCTCAACTTCTTGCCAAGTTTCTTCAACATTTTTGCAGATTTGGAGGTTTGATGTTTGGTCTTTTTGAGAGAAATGAGAAGAGAGGGCGAATGGGAAACGAAGGGGTGAAACTCCCCCTTTTTATTTTTCTTCCCATGAAGTACAGTCGTACGACTGTACTTCATCTACAGTCATACGACTATACTTGAAATCAAATACAGTCGTACGACTGTATTCAAAAAAGAAGAGGGAAATTATTTATTTATTTATTTTAATTATCTTTAATCTCCTCATTTATTTTCTAAACCCCATTTTATCACCAAATATTTAATATTCCCCACGAGAAAGTATTTCAGTGATCTTGTAGGGCCAATACATCAGCAACCAATTCTTCTAACAATGGTCCGCCTCGTCTAGGGGCATGAAACCCAAGGAAATCATAGAAAATTCACTGTAAGCATAATCTCGTGCATCATATCACTTCACAAAATTGCATTTTCGATGTATCCTATATGCCAAGTCATATGAGATCGTCTCACTTTTCACAAATCACAGTCCACCACGACTTTAAAAGGGAATCCAAAATTCAATCTCAGTGTGTCCCATGGGCCAAGTTGCACGCGACTGTCACACACTTCATAAATTTAGTCCCGCATGACTATAAAAGGTAACCAAAATGCATTTACCCGTATTTATTCTTGATCGAAGGGGCAAATATTTTTGTTTCAAAATTACCGATCAAGGAATAAATACGTTCACCAATTGCACACTACAAACGTTATGGCTCTGTATGGTAGGGCATACACGACCATTTGACTCCAAAAGTCATATTTTCTTAGCATCATCCTTATGCAAAAATCGTCATAAGAAACCGCTTGTCTCCAAAACTCCTATTTTCCTGGCATCATCCTTATGCGAAAATCCTCATAAGGAACCGCCTGACTCCAAAAGTCATATTTTTCTGGCGTCATCCTTATGCGAAAATCGTCATAAGGAACCCCCTGATTCCAAAAGTCATATTTTTCTAGGGTCATCCTTATGCGAAAATCATCATAAGGAACTGCTTATCTCCAAAAGTCATATTTTCCTAGCATCATCCTTATGCGAAAATCGTCATAAGGAACCGCTTGTCTCCAAAAGTCATGTTTTCCCCTGCGTCGTGCTTATGCGAAAATCATCATAAGAAAATGCATGACTACCAAAAGTCTCATAGAATAAAACATGAGCCACACACGTGTATATCATCGCGAGCTCCGTGTTCTTTGTTGTGCACCTAAATCCGCACTGAAAATCGGACTTTAGCTACACGAGGGGCAGCCTATGAACACGAAATTTTCTGGGTCCTTAAAAAAAAGCCTCATGTCACACGACTGTAAACAGTCGTACGACTGTAATTACAGTCGTATGACTGTAATTGAAATTACAGTCATACGACTGTAAGATCGTAGCAGGTAGCAGAAGCCCATACCTCAAGAATAAAAAAATGGGTGATTTGAAGGGGCAATTAATGCCCGGTTTTGTGCAGCAAGGAAAGGTAGAGGGTTTAGGGAAGGAAAAGAGAGAGAGGAGGCTTTTGAGATAGAAATCTGAGGATTGAGAAAAGAGAAGGAAAAAGAAGAGGAGAAAAAGAAAACTAAAACAATCATTTTTCTTCTACCATTTTTCTTTTAATTCTAGAGTGTTAAAGCTTAAAATTTGTTAGAAATCATAGGTTAAAACTTGACACACCAAACTAAATCAATTCCAAACCCTAGACTCACCTAAATCCATGACTTTTTGGAGAATTTTGGACTTATTTTGGAACCTTGACTCACAAAGGAAAAGAAGCAATCCGGAGCCAATTAAGGTGTTTCCAGCGGTCAAATCGACGGTGGATCAGCGCAACAAGGGTAACTATACTTGAAACCTTCGTTTTGCTTCATTTCTTTGGGTGTTTTGGGTGATTTTCGTGCATAAAAACTCACATTTTTGGCTTGTTGTTTCTGGGAAATAAGAACAGCCGCACGACTGTTCTTCCCAGCCACAATCGTACGACTGTTCCTAGTTTTCCTCGCTTCCTCTTTTCATTTAAAACAATTTTTGCGATTTTCTGCATTTGGACGATTTACAGTCGCACGGCTGTAATCACAGCCAGGCGACTGTAATTTTCGTCCAGGAGCAGAATATCCAGAAAAATCCATAAAAATCATAAAAATTCAGAAAAATCAGAAAACCATCAAAATGAATTTTGTTGCATGCATTCACAACCTTAGATTTAATTTTTGAAATTATCGCACTTATAACAATGCAACGACGGAGACCCAAATCTCCCAAAAATCGACCCACCTCACATGCTAAATGAAAGTAAACCGGAAAAAGAAAATGTTTTCAAAATGAATTTTCTCACAAAATAAAAATACAGGGATGTTTCAAAACTGTTTTCCAGGTCTAATCGGGATGGCTGACCTAGCCGACCTGGTTACCCCCTAAATGCATGCCCCCGATCTCTAAAATCCCAATTCTGTCCAATTCGAGCCCTATTTGTGGCGTGCTATAAATTGTGCTAACCATCTGTTTTGCGGTTTTAATTTCTTGTTATTTTCATTTTCAATGTAATTAATAGCTTAATTCGTGTATTTTAGGCGAGTGTAATTTTTAGATTCTCGTGTATTCTAGGCGCTTGTAATGTGAGGACGAGAGTTTTTGTTTTCATTCGATCAGGCTGTAATAATTTATTTATTTACTGTTTTATTTTTATTTGTGTATACGCTGTGTGTTTTAATTCAATAAAAAATCAATCTTTAGAAATTTAAAATGTCAACAATGAACATTGGCCAAATTTGTTTTGATTAGCATGAAATAAGGGACTTGTCCGAACCTAGATCTCTGGAAAGTGTAGCAATCCTCACTTTGGTTCAGCTACACTGTAATTTCCTGGTCGAGCTGAGCCGGGTAGCGACTCTTACACTTACTATCGAGATTTAGGTCTCGATTATTTTTCGAAATAATTGAATTTTCTAAAACCGCATTTTCATCAAAAAAACCCCCACAAGGGAGGGTTACCCAATATCGAGGCTCCCTTCCAAGAGGTTAAAAACGTTGTCCGCCCACACCTCCAACTAAATAAGAGTAGTTGTAGGCCATTCTTTTATTAACCCCTAAAGCTCTAAATTTTAAGGTTTTGATGGTCAAATTAGTCTCTAAAACCCATTTGACATAGTTAACCTTTCTTAACCTAGGATTTCTAATGATTTTAACCCTAGAGTACTAGAAAACAAGAAGAAAAATGAGGAAGAAGTAGATGTTTTTCCCTTCTTCCTTTTCTTTCTTCCCTTTTTTCTTTAAGTTTTCAGCTAAAAATGTTTAGCCCCTTATTTGAGCTTTTTGGTGGCCCTTTTATAAGTAGGAGAGATGCTTCCAAACTTTGTAGAATCCGCCCCTAAAATCCAAAAAACTAGTTCTAAGAGAAAGAGTCACAGAGCTGTCATGGATCAAGAGCCTTACAATTATTGACCCAAGACCCGTATAAGTGTCGATGCAAGGGTTATACGGGTGTTGATTTTTGCATCCACACCCGTGCAGCTAAAAACCAACTTGACTTTGAGATTTTCAATAAACCACAGTGTTGATCTTAAGTTAAACTGAACTTTAAGGCTACAAGGTGACGAGTGTTGGGATTCGTCATTGGAAAAATAACATGGCGCAGCGGAAAATACACTGTTTAAAATTTCCTAGAATCCACCTATCGTGTCCAATTACCATTGATTAGAATAAAAACAATTTGAATCAAGAGAGATTAACTCACTGGATCCGTCTCCTCTAGAGACTGCTGCAGAATCGTTTCTTGAAACTGCGATCTCCAAATTCCGGTGCACGACCAACTATTGAGCAGGAACCAGTGCTAGCCGAAGACGCGAAGGAATGGAGGATTAGTGCTGGGATTTTCGGCTAATTTGGGGCTGCTCTTGGTGGCTGAAATTTCCAGCAATTAATTTGGATTGAATTAGGGTTTTATTACTTAAGTGTACCCTTATATAGACACCTTGTCTAATTGGGTTTTAATTAGGTTAATTAAACCCAAGCCCACTAGGATTATAATTACATAAATAACTTTAATTAAAAAGTATATACTATGTAATTTAATTCCATTTGGCTAAATTTAATTACCCCTAAATAAAATTAAATCACACTTAAGTAAATACAACACATGTATTTAATTTTCCTGCTTAGGAAAATTATTTAATTAATTGTTTACTTTATGTAATTCAATTAATTAAATTAATTAATTAATTACATTATGTAAACTTATTAATTAAATTAAATTCAACCCAATGTTAATTAATTACCTTGACACCGAATGTCAACTAATTAATTAACGCATTCCTTCCAATGTACATTACATGTACAATTTCTATAAGTTCTGGCTATCTATGTGCACGATCCTATGGGTCTGTCTTTATGTTGGCAGTAGGTCCAAGGCCCACAGACTGTAAGTGGGTTCTAGCAAACCATTACAGCCCCCAATTAAGACAAAGATGAGCAGTCTTTAGAAGACACTCACCCGGTAGTAATCTCATAGTGTCCTTTGCCTAACGATATCGATATGAATAAACAAGAGGCATGGTGTCCGTCATCCTCTTCTGTTGTTTATTATATTGCTTGATCTTGAGTTGACTAATTAATCAAATAAGCAACCAACTTATTTGGCTATGGCCATACACTTATCAGTCCCACTCATCAAGTGGCCAATGATATCATCTCGGTGTTACCCGAGTGGCAATTCCATCACTTCATCATCAATATCAACATGTTCACCGGTCCACCCAATCATACCCGTATTTAGCATCCTTTTATAGACATGTTAGGCGTATGTCAAAGTGAACCAGATTCCATATTGATATTATAATGAAATCTGGTCTGAGGATGAAAGAGACCTACTCAAGAAAGACCTATGACACGACAACCATGTGGCTTTCTTATGCGGATCGATCCAGTCCCATGTCAATGACATGTACCTATATTCATGACTAACTATACAAGTACTATGGCTAGTTAAGAACTGCCATACAGTCATCGAATATACAAGTCTATGGTTCTATTCGTTCCCACGATTAGAACAGACCTGGGATAGGTTTTATGATTATCAATCAATGGATACTCTACTCATATTATAGCATAAGATATAAATGAAATAGATTAATTGCCTTTATTAATATGACACAAATAATGTATTCATACATGACTCTTAATGTATAATACAAAATACAAGAATCCAATGCCCTAAGAACTAGGGCACACCAACAACGAGTCGATACTTCATCATGGAATCCAAATCCCGCGCTCATAGCATGCAAATATTGTGGGATGTTGGTGGACTTTTTGAATAAAAAGGTGCTGGTGTGCCCTAGTCCAAATGGCATTAGTTCTTGTATTGTATTATACTTTATATTTGGATGTTTTGTATTATACATTCTGTGTTCAAAGAAAGACATAAATCTATTTATTCATATCTTGTGATATTTATAAATAGAGTATCCAATGATTATAACCATACTAAAGTAAACCAATATAGGTCATTGGATTATGAGACCTTTTAGTAGAGTTAAAGTTATAATCATAAAGATATCCCTAGTCTGTTCCAATCATGGGAATGAATAGAACCAAAAATTAGCATATCCTTGACTGGATGGCAGCGTCTCACCGGCCATTGAACATGGAATGTCAGTCAATGATATGGGTACATGTTGGGTTGCATGGTACTGGATCGATCAGCCACGAGAACACCGTATGGTTCGATCATCATAGGTTTTTCTCAGGTAGGTCATGCTATTATCCTTAGACCCGATGTTCGCTATAACATAACATGGGATCTCATACACTTTGATATATGTCTAACGGGCTTGTAACAGGGTGCCAAGTATGGGTATGTTAGGTGGGCCAGTAAACATGTTGATGTTGATAGTGAAGCTAATGGAATTGCCACTCAGCGTCCCCTGAGATGACATCACTGGCCACTTGATGAATGGGACTGACAAGTGTAT
Organism: Euphorbia tirucalli; assembly: GCA_039660915.1. Classification (NCBI taxonomy): domain Eukaryota; kingdom Viridiplantae; phylum Streptophyta; class Magnoliopsida; order Malpighiales; family Euphorbiaceae; genus Euphorbia; species Euphorbia tirucalli. Next base: position 39,248,229 of record CM077637.1, on the reverse strand, counting down.
GGCCATACCCGAATAAGTTGGAATACTTATTTGTTAGGTTCAGTCCACTTGGTATCAAGAGATAAATAACCATATAAGAGGATGACAGGGCCATGCCTCTTACTTATATATCGATGTCAGTTGGCAAGGGATATACAAGATCACTACCGGGTTATGTTTCACATTAGACTACAAGTCTCCATCTTAATTGGCGGCTGTAACGGTTTGCTAGAACCCACTTAAAGTCTGTGGGCTTTGGGCCCACTGCCAACATAAAGACAGACTCACAGGATCGTACACATAGAACGACTAAACGTTGACAAATCGGAGTTGGAACGGAAACCAAATTAATTGAGTTATTGACATTAGGTTATGTCATAATTAATTCAATTATAAAGGGAGAAATTTGTTTTATTTGATTAATTAATTACATGTAATAAATAATTAATTAAATAAAATAATATTTCCTTGGTGGAAATTAAAAATACAAAGGTTGTATTTATTAAGGGTGACGTTAATTTAAATTTGGGTTATTTTAATTTGATGAAATTGTATTTAATTGTATCAATAGGATTTTATAATATGGTTTTCTTTAATCCTAATGATATAAGGTAAATCAATTAAATCAAATTAAATAATCTATAGTTTTAATTAAAATCCTAGTAGGTTAAGGAGTATATATACTAAAGGAGTATATATAGGAAACCTTAACCTAATTCTCCCTAACCCTAATAGAGAATTTTAAGCCACAATAAGAAAATTACAGCAGCCCCCTCTTGGACTTTCTCTTGATTTTCATTGAATCCATTCGCTAGCATGAGTCCCGTTCAAGAGTCGTTCGTGTATCGCATTGTAGAGGAAACGCGTTTGGGTTTCTACAGCAGTCTCTAGAGGAGACAGTTAAGGTGAGAAAATTTATTTTTCTCCGTTCTTGATTTCATTCTATTAATCTACATGTATCTTAGGCTTTGGAATCGAGGAAAATTTTAATCGGTATTCTGCCTCGCGTTTAATTTTTTCCGTGACGATTCCCTACAAAGGGAAGCCAAATGGAACAATTGATAAATATAAAGCTTAGTTGGTTGGAAAAGGATTTCATCAACGCCTAAGAATTGACTTTAAAGATACCTTCAATCCAGTTGTTAAACCTACTACTAATCGTGTTTTACTATCACTGACACTTTATTATAAATGGTTGGTTTTTCAATTAGATGTGTCGAATGGTACTCTTCAAGAGACTGTTTACATAGAACAATAGCCTAACTTTATTAATCATGATCATCCTCAGTTTGTCTGTAAATTGAAGAAATCTTTTTATGGGCTAGCTCAAGCAAGCTCCGAGGACATTAAATCAGTGTTTGTCTACTCATTGCTTAATTTAAGGTTTCAAGAATACAAGGTTGATTCCTCACATTGTTTTTCATTAACAATGTGCATGTCCAAATATTATGTGTTATTTATGTTGATAATTTGTTGTTCATGGAAAGCAATGCTGGATTTCTATGCAAGGTTATTGTGAGCGCCCATAGGGTTTGAGCCCCCCACTCAAGTGAGATGCGATTTTGTCACCAGAACAGATTATTATGTGATTGATCTTCTTTAAAGAAATATGGTGAGGAGTTTCCATCCGATTCTATCATACTGGGAAATGATATGACAAAAACCGCATTAGACTGCTATATCCTTCAGAGAAAGGGTCCGGGACACCCACTCACTTGAAGCCAAATACTTTAATTTTTTTTATCACAAGTATTTTACTTTAATTCCTAAGTTGATTTTAATTTTGATTTAATATGCTCATACGATGCACCAATCACAGTATTAAAAAAGTAAATTATTACAAATTTTATGAGGAAGGATACATTTAATCAAATGGGGATTACAATTTGAGTGATACAATTCTGGAAATATAAACCTGCAAAACAAAAGCAGTCATGGTTGTATGAGCAAAGCTTGTCTTACACGTGTTTGCGGGTTATAGGTGCATGGACCCATCATGCATACGAGCAAGTGTGTGGGTATTGGACACGTTTGTTAGTCAAATTAAAACTTCAATACTTATAACATAAACATAAATAAATAAAAGTGCAGCACAATAAAGTACAAATAAATCAAATGAAAATGTGATACTTAAAGTAAATATTCAAAAAGGATTGAAAACGTATTATGATATGTTCAGGAGTGGTAATGGGCTTATGGAACCTTAAGAGCGAGGTTCGGGGACTCACACTGGTGCACGTATGCCAAACATATTAATACATAAATAAAGTTTGAATTAATTAAACAAAAGATGATAGCAAAAAGAAACCTTTAAACGTGTTTTAACGCGGTTATAGGTACTTTGAAAGGTTTCGAGACCTCAAACAATAGGGCAGAGCATCTCTATATGGTATGCATATGCTAACACCCGTAAACGGGCTAAATTAAGTGAACAAAAAAATTAAAAAAAAAAAAATTCACATCTAGGAGGTAATGGTATGATCTCGAACTTGATTTCTATGCCGCACATTCTGTTGAATAGGTGGTGGATCTTCCATTATCTCTTTGATCACATTATCAATAAATTCATGTGTCAAAATTTTAAATAGTTCTTATGTGTAAAAAAGTTAACAAAATTTTTACTTATTTAGTCACTAAAGATGGAATAACTTATAGATTAATACATTTGACGTTTTACATAGTCCACTTTTAATAAGTATTATGACAAATTATTTTTTCAGTTTACATTTGGTATCCAATTTTTATTAAGTCATTAAATTTAATATGTTGATATTTAGGTATTAAATGAGATATAATAGGACTAAGTTCCAAATATGATTATTATGGTGATAAATGGGACACAAAATTTCCGTTTTCACTGGGGACCTGTCCCGATAAAGAAACAGAATCCCGAATAAAAATCCACACAGAGCAGGGATAAGGATAGGAATAGCGATCGGGATACCGATAATCTCTCATTGGGAATCCGCAAAAAATACATGATATTTTATTTTATTTTCATCTTTTATTAGTTGTTACCTAATAGTTATAGGTAATTAATAGGCTATTGATATTTGCTGAAATGATAATAACCCTTTATTTTATATTCGATCTAGTCTAGTTTCGCCAACATGTTTATATCAGCTAACTTTTTATTTATTTTTAGATTGCTGATTGTTAATTTTTAGTCTTGTTTAGAAAGAATTTATACTTACTGATCTTCTTGTTTAACAATAAATTTAGGTTGTTCACCACTAATCCCGCTGGAAATGATCAGTTTTATTTATATAACAATAAACCCACTAATTGACCCATTCATTCTGTAAAGAACATCCCACAAATAATAAAAATTAGAAAAAATAACAATCAAAAATAAAATTTTTAAAACTTTAAATATTTACATTCACTTTAGTCAAAATCCTAGTTCCGCCATTTGAAAGGACACTTGTACTCTTCAATATTACTACAATTTAACTTAGTGCACTTATGATAAGTGCTAAAAAGGCACTTATATATGATATAATTTATAAAGAATTTGTGATGTTTTTACTTATTTTATACTAGATTTCACGTTGGTATTGCTTGTTTTTTATGATTTACAGTTTTAAAGACTAAATATGTAAATATGTGGAATTTAGCTATAAAAGGGAGCAAAAACAAAGAAAGATTAAAGAAAAGAGACAGGTCATGAGCGCGATGTGTACCACGAGCGCGACCTATCTCTGACTTCAACAAATTGTCTAAAAATCCATGTGAATCACGATCGCGACTGTATATCACGATCGTGACATGCCCTCAGAAGAAGTTATTTCAATCTTATCTACTTGGAACTTCAACCACCACTTTAGATAAATACAACCCTTTATGAAAAGACATAACTCTTCATGAAAGGACACAACTTTCCAAGAAGGACCAATAGTATTCAAGAGATACAACTCTTCACAAAGAAACACAACTATTCAATGAATCAATACAACTTTACAAAGAGACACAATGCTTCAATGTTTATAAATAGAGAAGGAATTCCATATTTAAAGGCGTGCCCCCAATGGGACGCCAAAGGGAGAAAAAATCGGCAAATGGAAGATACCTGTAGTATATAACGTTAGAAAAATAAAGTGTCTAGAGAGTTCGAGTGTTGTTTGTAATATTTAGTATACGTAAAGGGGAGCCTAATGTCAAGGTCCTTGAGTCAAGTATTATCGCTGTAGAGAGAAAAGATACCCCCAAGGTTGCAATATACCTATAGGCGTGAGGGAGTGTTTCCCGTGTGACAGACGGAAATACTATCGCTTTCTTAAGTCCATTCTTATGCTTTTCCTTTATGAGAGTGTCACACTTGTATATGTATTGAACATTTACGAGATCAATATCGATAAGTTTTCTTATATTTTACTCTTCATTGCATGACTAACGTCAAGTATGTTTTGATTTCTTGTTTTACATTGTATGACTAACGCCAAGTATGTATTGTGATTCATGATAAGATATAGAGAAGTTCGCATTTTATTTTGTTTTGGTTAGTTACTAAGATAGAATAAATTATGATATATGATTAATTTGCTTCACTTTGTTAAATTAATTGAAGATCATCTTAATATAGCTTGGCCATAAATTATGATATATGATTATTTTGCTTCACTTTGTTAAATTAATTGAAGATCATCTTAATATAGCTTGGCTATTGTGTATTAAGACCTTTAGTTATTTTAGCAATGGTATTCGATAATTTGTCTATGAGTTATTGAATAAAATCTATTTCTAGACATGCCCGTTGAAATAGAACTAATCCGACATACTCTTATCATAGGGATTGGATAGATAATTAATGCATGTGCAACGAATATATAAGACAAAATGTTTGTATATTTATGTTACTAGATATTAAACGACAACTCAACTCATAACTAGTACTTTAATTGATTTAACTTGCCATTTACCCATTTCCCCATATCACTTTATAATTCAATACTCTATAAACGTAAAGAAAAAAAAAACTAAAGTATAGATACTTATTCCTCGTGGGATCGATATCTTTTATTACTACGTTGCGATTCGTATACTTGCGAGCACTAATCTCTAAGTGGAATTATTATTAAAAAAATTATTATCAAAAGTTAAATTAAGAGATTAGTAAACAAGCAACAACTTACCAGTGGTGCTTTCAGTGAACATTAACACCATATATGTTCAGTCTAAATATTTTTAATTCTTATTAAGTTTTTTACCTCAAAGAGTTAATGTATGTCAAAGTATATTAAAAAATAATTTTATTGTGTCCAATTAATAAAAGAAGTTTAGAGACGGGATAAAATGAAATTCAATCAAATCGCTATTTGAAAGAAAACATAAAATAAACGTAAAAGTAACATGTAAAAATAAGTTATAAAAGTTCCTTCAAAACTATATTAAGACTTGTACTACGTAAAAAGATAAAAGAAAACGAAAACGAAAACGAATGGGTGAAAGTGGACAGAATGGATATAAGTAGGAATTATAGCAAAAGAAAAGTGAGAACAAATTCATTATCCAAAATCCGAAATACCAAAAACTTAAATTGTGGGTCCCAGTAGCTGGTAGATATATAAAATAAAGCATATAACTACTTCATTATAGTTTGGAAGATCTTGTGGATATGATGATCAGCAAGCAATAACATTAGGAGATGGGTCAATTTTGTAAAATTAAAGAATAAAATTTTTTCTTCTATTTTGCATAATAAATGGATTAGATACAACTTTGCCTCTAGTCTCATCTAATCATGCGGATGCTATAATTCCATTCCATTGTAAGTTTAAGTTAATTAGTTGGTTTGGTTGGTAGGGGGTTTTCTTGAAACAAAAGTATTTATATTCCAATCTATCTTTTAATTTATATTCATACAAATGCCCATTACTAAATCATTAAATTTAGGGGTGTTTACTTTCAATCATCAAGGATAATTTACTGCAGCAATCATGGGTAGATTTCATAGCTTTTCAGACTCTCTTTTAACGGACGCGTTTAGTTGTAGAAAAGCTTTATCTTGGTTAAATTCTCTTTTCTATCGGAGTCTTTCAATCAATTTTCTTACATCTCTACCAAAAGAATAGTGTTGATTCTTCTATGGTTGGGTTAGTACTAGAGTATTGCAAAGCTTTTAACAATTCTTTCTCCTTAATTAGTTATTTAAAGCTCTTCTTGTTGTACCTTCATACATGATCCCCTACTAGAATTGTGGATGACTTCGTTCAGATTATTAAAGCGCTAACACATCTCTCAATTAAAGAAAATAATTCAATTAATTATTTAATAAGTTCTTGATAATTAATTAATTACTTTAATGTAACCTAATATATTCATCGTATTAGTAAGTGCTAGAATGTAATAATAAAATAATACAAGAAGTAAGAGAAAGTAGAACGTAATAGATTAATTTCTAAACTTTAGAGTGTGGAATTTTTATTTCGTATTATTTACTAGAAGAAAAGTTAGATTCGATAGCAAAAAAAAAAAAAAAAAACTCTTTTAGCAACATTATCTGAAAGTCGTTGCAAAAAAGTTACCTCAAAATTATATCCATTTTTTTTTTTATTACAAATACATACAATCACAACTTTACAGCAACAATTTTTTTATTGTTGCCTAATGTTATAATATCAAGTTTTATATTTGTAGCAACAAAATTTTTTGCTACCATTTCTTGGATTTGTTGTAGTGATTATCTATTGAATCAAATTGCAAAGTGAAAAAAAAAAAATTTTTTAAAACAAAACATAAATCATTATACGAGAAATTTTACAATACTTCAAGAGTACATGCTCTCTTAGTTATGTGATTTATATTTTTTTGGCGAAACACATCTTGAGTCCCCTGATCTTTTTCAAAACTACAATTGGTCCCCTGATCAATTTTTTTAACACATTAAGTACATGATCTTTTCATTTCAATATTATTAGCTCCAAACTCGACGTTTCTTTTACGTACGTGTAATATGCTTCGTTCAGTGATAGAACTGTGAAACAAATATTTCCAAATAATTTAAAAATAATATGGTTTTATGACTTGAAATTGTAAAATAGACACTTCCAGCAAATCTGTTTCTTATTCAGATAAATTTCTAAAATTATGTTATGTACTAAAATATTATTGATCGTGTCACTTAATAGTGCTTGTTACATAGACATCAAATAAAATCGAGTTTGAGGCTAATAATATTTAAATGAAAAGATCGGGTACTCAATGTGTTTAAAAAATTGATTAGGGGGTCAATTGCAGTTTTGATAAAAGATGAGTGGACTCAATATGTGTTTTGCCTTTATATATATACACTTTAAATGAACACGCATGAACCCTTTTTGCTAATGTTTTTTTAGAGTATCATGCTCCATACTCTATTGTAGATTTTAGTTTTCGACTAAAAGAATGCTCCATCCAAATGCTATTTAATTAATAAATTTTGTTTTTCTGCTTATGAAAAAATTCTTTTTTTTTTTTTTTTTTTTTTTTTTCAAAATTCACTTGACAGCACTTTCGGAAAGTGAAACAAAGGACAAAAACTTTATTTGAATTTTCTAGTATACTTTGTTGGAATATCCTTTGCTTCCACAGCAGCACAAACGAAGACCGACTTTGCCATGAAAATCGTTTAATTGATTGTTTTTTCTTATGATTCTTTGAAATTGCACATCAAATTTTGTTGGAGTTAAATGATTCCATCGGTCCCTTCCTACAGAAATATACATTAATACCATCTTTTTCCAAATGAAATGAATATCTACCAAAAATATATCCATCCTTAGTTCAAATTATATTCATGCATTAAAAAGTAAAGTTTACATATTTGATTATACAAATTTGGTTGGATAAAGTCGACAATATTAATTTTTTATGCAAATCTGATACCTACACATAAAATTGTGCATGTTAAAATTAAAAGTAATGTGAAGCTAAAACATTTAATAAATAAAATACTAAATTGTGAAAGGAAAAAAAATAAATAAAAGTTTAGCACCAAGTGAAAATGGTGAAGCGGAGTGGTGATTGGTCACAGCACAGGGCTCACAGTTTTTATTTTACTAACTGACAAAAAGAAAGGGTTTTCTGTTTTGGTTCAAGTGGACATGTTCTGCTCTTTATTTATTTATTATTTTATAATAGTTTTTTTCAATTTTTTTTTTATAAAAAGAAAAAAATCCTAATATCATTAAAATTTTAAAAAAAAAAAAAAGTGAGAGAGAGTTGAAAAATATATGCAGTTAATGTTTGGTATATGCATATATAAAAGGCCGCCAAGAGTAACCAATCTCTTCATTAATTCTCTTCTCTTTTGTTTACATGAATGGTGTTTTAGCACTTCAACTCTCTGCAACTGCCAAATCTTTTATTTTTCTTTGCCTTTGAGGTGTGGTTTAAACTGAAAATGAACTAAGTTTCCATTCTCATTTATACCTCCTCCTCCTCCTTCATCAGGCTCATGATCTGTTCTCTTATTTTAGAAATTTTGCCTCTGAAAAATATAAAAATTGCTGCAATAGCTTTTCAATTTTTTTTTTCTTTTTTTTGCTGCAAAACTTAAAAACTTTGTTGTAGTCTGTTGAGTCGTAGCATTGCAGAATGGTTGAATTGATATTGAATCCTAAAATGTTGAATGATTTAAATGGTAAAAAAAAATAGGTGTAAAAAGGGAAAAGAAGAAGAAGAAGAAGAAAATGAAGTACGTGTTGGTGAGTGGAGGAGTAGTAAGCGGACTGGGGAAAGGAGTGACAGCTAGTAGCATCGGACTTCTTCTTAAAGCCTGTGGACTTCGAGTTACTTCCATCAAAATAGGCCAGTCTCTCTCTCTCTCTCCTTTTCTTCCCTTCTTATTTTCCCTGTTCAAATCTTTATTTTTTCTTTTCTTATCTTCCTTTACTGATTTTTTACTTCATCCTTCATGGGATTTCTTTTGAAAAAAAAAATAAAGAAAGTTAAAATTGAAGTTTGAAGTTTGTTTTAATTCATAAACTCAGATCCTTACTTGAACACGGATGCTGGGACAATGTCACCTTTTGAACATGGGGAAGTTTTTGTCTTAGATGATGGCGGCGAGGTACAATTTTCTTCCATCCATTTCTTCTTCTTTTTTGACCCAAAAAAAAAAAAAGAAAACTATATCACAGGACAAGACGCATACCTACAAATATTATGCCTAATTCATTTTTATTCAGTTCTTCAGATTATAGATTATGATAGACAACAGTTTCATAATAACTTCAAAAATAGAAAAAGCAAAAAAAAAAAAAAAAAAAGTTTTTGATATTTGTGAAAATTGAGGAAGAAGAAGAAAAGAACCAGATTATGACTTTATTTTATTATTTGATAGGTGGACCTGGACCTTGGAAATTATGAAAGATTTCTTGATATTAAGTTAACAAAAGACAATAATATCACTACAGGAAAGATTTTCCAGGCAAGTTGCTTTAATAATTTTGACAATTTCTATGCGGATCTTCTCCTAGAGAAATTGAAAAATGTGTTTGCATTATATAGGCTGTTATTGACAAGGAAAGAAGGGGAGATTATTTGGGGAAGACTGTGCAGGTAGAAGCAAATCTCATGTAACTGTACTGTTTACCGTTGAAGGCGTGATAATGATGCATATTCTTTGAAATTTGTAGGTGGTTCCTCATGTTACTGATGCTATTCAAGAATGGATAGAACGGGTAGCTATGATTCCAGTAGATGGATTGCCTGGTTCTGCTGATGTTTGTGTTATCGAACTGGGTGGTACTATAGGTACTGTTAACTGCAGCATTCTTCATAACTGTTTTTTATAAAAGATTTCTCTGTTTTAAGCATCTCAATTTTGTGCTTTGCAGGAGATATTGAGTCCATGCCATTCATCGAGGCTTTAGGCCAGTTCTCATATCGCGTGGGTAAGAATAATGCCTTTTGTTCAATGAAATTAAGAATTAAACCTTTTTCAGGGACTTATATAAATGATATTTGTTTCAGGAGCTGGTAATTTTTGCTCGATTCATGTCAGCCTGGTACCGGTTCTAAATGTTGTTGGTGAACAGAAAACAAAACCAACTCAGCATAGTGTTCGTGGACTAAGAGGTTTAGGGTTGACACCTCATATCTTAGCTTGTCGCAGTACATCAGTATATCTCTCTCTGTCTACCTCAATCAGCTGTATGAACAGATAGAATAATTACTCATTCATGTTTTAACATTTATCCAATTTTGCAGGCGCTTGATGAAAATGTAAAGCTGAAACTCTCTCAATTTTGCCATGTCCCGGTATGTTTTCTTTCTGTGAATCTTACTTGACAATTATGATTTGTCTAATTTTCGCAAAATTAAAACCGTATTGTTCTATTCTATGTTGTACAGGCAGATAATATCATCACTCTCTACGATGTTCCCAACATTTGGCGCATTCCTTTACTTCTAAGAGTTAACTTTCATTCCTTTTAGCACTACTCTGTGGATCTCATTTCCTTAACTAGTAGCTTCAGGTCTTACAATAATATTGAATTTTTTTCGCTCAATTAGGATCAGAAGGCTCACGAAGCAATATTAAGAGTGCTGAACCTTCAAGGGTTGGTATTTGCTTTTCTTGATTGATGCATAGACGCTACAAATTGCTATGCTATATTGTATGCTTACGAGACAATTTTTATGAACGTGCAGAAGTACAACCGAACCTAGGCTGAAGGAGTGGACTTCAAGGGCTGAAATCTGTGACATGTTGCATGAACAGGTAGATCTTAATCAGGACGAACTCAACTCGAGTCATCAGTTTCAAGAAACTCCTCAATGTTTTTAATCAGTTAAGTAATGAACTAAATTAACAGGTCAGAATTGCCATGGTCGGGAAGTATACAGGGCTTTCAGATTCATATCTATCAGTAATAAAGGTATATTTTGTTTTTGTTATAAAAAAAAAAAAATCTGTTTTGGCCAATTAAAAATTATATATCATGTGGTTGCAGGCTCTTCTGCATGCAGCTGTTGGTTGCAGAAAGAAACTTGTTGTGGACTGGGTTCCAGCTTGTGATCTTGAGGATGGAATGTCGAAAGAGGTATTAAATTCAGATCATTCCTAAAACTCGACGTTTTTGAATTACCATCTTAGAACTGAGTCCTTCCCTAATTTTGCAGAATCCTGATGCTTATAAACTTGCATGGAAGTTGTTAAAGGGTGCGGATGGCATACTCGTTCCAGGAGGGTTCGGGGACAGAGGCGTGCAAGGAAAAATTCTAGCAGCCATGTATGCTAGAGAGAATAGAGTCCCATACCTTGGTATTTGTCTAGGAATGCAGATTGCGGTTATTGAATTCGCACGTTCTGTTCTTGGTTTGCATGATGCTAACAGCACAGAATTTGATCCTCTCACCAACAATCCCTTTGTCATACTTATGCCTGAGGTATTAATTCTGTCAACTCTCTTTGGGATTCCAATTCATTGAATTCAGGTCCCATACTAGTGCTATTTCTGCAGGGCTCCAAAACCCACATGGGCGGTACAATGCGTCTTGGGTCAAGGAGGACATATTTCCAAGTGATGGACTGCAAATCAGCAAAATTGTAAGTAACTAGTCATGTACTAATAATTGTAATTAGTTATTAAAAAACTACTCATATGAAGCTACTAAACTGAATTACTTTTCTTTCTTTTTCTTTTTTTTTTTTTTTTTTTTTGGCTTTAAATGTCAAGGCTTCTAATCCACATGCTTTGACATTGTACCAGATATGGGAATAAAAGTTTCATTGATGAAAGACACAGGCATAGATATGAGGTAAGGAGGATGCAGAAGCACACATAAGTATCTGTCTTGATAGTTGCTGTGCACCTAATGAAGCATATCCTTATGCAGGTGAATCCTGATATGGTATCTCGCCTTGAGGATGCCGGGCTTTCATTCACCGGCAAGGATGAAACTGGTCAACGCATGGAGGTACGTTTTGTTTTGCAGACTACAAAATGACTGATTTCATTTTTTTGGTTTTTGGTGTGAATACATCTGATGTGAGGATGATTCCGAGTAAAATCTTGAGGTTGCTTATTAATGTCACAGATCGTTGAGCTGCCAAAACATCCATACTACATTGGTGCTCAATTTCATCCTGAATTTAAATCAAGACCTGGAAAACCATCTCCATTATTCTCAGGTACCATCTCGCTCTGAAATGAACTTGGTTTCGTACAGTTCGGCTTTTTTTTTTTTCTTACTGTCAATTGAGACGTATCAATATGTGATGAATGCAGGTCTAATAGCAGCAGCATGCGGCCAGCTAGATTCTTTGTTCCAAAGCCAAAAGGTTCCAAATGGAATAAGCAATAGCATAGCAATACATAAAGTAAACGTTTGCCAAAATGGAAACGGGGCAAAGTACGCGAAGATTGCAGCAGATGGTATGTATACCAACTGCAATGGGGTGCATTATTAGCAAGCTTGTTGCCGCTGGAAGGAACTCTATATAATAATTAGTATACTCTTTAACTAGTTATCATAGGCTTCTGCTTGTACAGAGATTTGAGTATGGATAGGTTCCTTGTCTTTAGCTTTGATACACGGGGGCGGGGGGAGAGAGAGAGAGAGAGAGAGAACGAAGCTGGTTCCTGGTCTTTTAAACGGGAGGGCTCTGTTGTAATTTTACACTCTTGTAATGGACTTTATGCTGTGTTTTCAAGTAGATAAAGAGACAAATATGGTTGAGAATATATTGAAGAGTTTCCTGGCTTTATGGCTTCTTCACGATTCAGTGTCTTATACAGCAACATCAATGAACAAACAACTATGAGAAATTAAAGATGATCGGTTTAGCATATATAACCAAGTGAAAGAGTAAATAATTTTCATGGAATAGTGGCACAAAGCTTCCATTTCCTAACATTTTCGCTTAAAGGATCTGGGAGATTACTTGACCATAATGTCAGATCCGGGAAAGGTCCGGTTAAAGCAAGATAATTTGCACCTTGTGTTTCGGGTAACCGCTTCCAGCTTACCTGTTCCAAACAAATATTGTTAGTTCAATAAGTTGCTCAATGTCTAGTCAGTAAACATTTTAAATGCTTTAAACACTATAGTATCTACAATACAAGTAACAGAGTGAATTCGCAACCCAAGTCATATTTATTTGGATCTTTGGTTTAGACTGATCACCGAGCTATTTTACAGTTTGACTAGTCATAATGAATGTTTAAGATCATTTGAGACATTCTGCCTGTACGTTGAACATGTACAGATTCAAACTGACTGAAAGGTTGACAAAATCATCACTTCAACAAAGCATAAAACTTGATATTTTTATTTAAATTAGAGTTGAGGAAACACAAAAAGAGAGGTCATACTTGTCCAGGAAATGCTTCAGATAATGCCATAAGGGTAGAGTTTTTGACCCAATTGTCACCAGCTGATTTAGGACGGGGTATACCATAACTTGATATTTCATTTATCCCACCACAGTTCACCATGAACCGTCCACCACCCATCAATCTATCATTCAATTTAAACCAAGTTTCCACCTGCACTGAAACACATTTGTATGATTTACTCAAACCTTTTCAATTCAGATTATACGTTTTACATGTCTGCCACCAGAATAGGAGAATGAATATATAGTACAAATGGAATGGATTAATTATTAATAACCCCTAAATGCCAGTATACAATCAACTTATCTTATTTGCATGCCCTTCATCAATTGATTATAATCACATAGACCATCATAAGAGTTACTTTACACCTTTTCCCCTTCTCTCTCTCTCTCTCTCTCTCTCTCTCTCTCTTTTTAAATATCAGTTGGTGAATTATCTTTGACAACTAACTTGATTCAAGATTAACCTACCATTAAAAAAGTTATGAATTTGAAATAAACACGTCTCGCCAAATACATTATCCCCTCGTTTGCAGACATTTATTTTGATGGATTTTGGAGGTACTGAATTCCTTTTCCCATGAAATATACTGTTTGGAAAGAAAGCAAACAAGAAAATTCAATAGTTTTCTTTACAAAACAAGGTCAATTGAAGAAATGACAAATCACGAGAAAATTCTAATTGAATTAATTTCTTGTAAGAATTTTTTCCAAACAATGACGAATTGACAATACCATTCCATTCAGATTCAATTCCATTATCCAGTTTGAACTCAAACCAAGGACCATACATTTCAACCTCCTCATGTCAGTCAAGAAAACCTATTTAAAATCCTTAAAACAGAGGTGTAACTCAGAACCAAGTAAACGTTCAGACTCAGACCTTTATTTTGTGTCATATGAACTGAGCCCAGCGCTCGACCATCAATACAAAGAGCAAAAAAGGCCAAGCAGACTTGATCACAGTATAATCGGATCCAAGATTCACACATGACAGCTCAATCAAACAACTATTAATGGCTCATATGAGCCACAATGGTTACATGCGTCACAAATGAGATTCAAATTTTCTGAAGGCTATAAAAAGACCTCACTACAAATCTGTAAAGAAATTAACAATTTGACAAGAAATGTTAGCGCAACAGCATATAATTGGAGTTGAAAGTCATGAATTTAGTATCTAAAACCTTTCTTAAAAACATCAGAAATTAAATTCTAGACAAGTAGCAAGAAAATAGAGTAGAAATCTTGGAACCTCGGTTTAAGTGAGGACATACCTCTTGTAACTGTGGCAAGATCTTTCCTTCATAGAACAGGTCGACAATAATTCCTTAATATGTCACATTAGCCTAAGTTAGCCAAAAAATGCAGAGACCTTCTAAGTTTGTGTAGTGAGAACACATGAAATGATCATTTGTAGAAAGAGAGACATAAAGGGAGACCGCAAATAGGATACATCAACCAAACATACAGAACTGTTATCCATAAATAAAAATTGAAGTGGGATTATGATTTAGCATTTATTTAGTTCAGATTGGATTTTTTTTTTTTTTTTCTTTAATTAAGCTTACTAGTAGATGAATGCAAAGGCAGTTTGCTGAAAAAGAAGTTTACTTTAACACAACACAAAATGGAAATGACATCATGCGAAAAAAAAAAAAAGGAACCTACCAGCATATCTTCCAGAATCATTTCCTGCAGAAGAAAGTGCATCCTTAATATGAATATGAAGTATGCCTCCAGCCGTATTATGTTTCTCAAGATCAGATAGTCCAAAATGCTGTCTGGCTTTATCAATCAACTAAATGCACAAAATAATTGGCTTCAGCATCGAAGAAGTCACATAATTACAGGGTCAAATACCAACGAACATATAAAGATATTTCGCCACGTTCACAATAATCAATTCGTGCAAAAAAAATAAAAAGTCATAATTATTCTATTCCAGTGCCATTGAAGTCATAATATGCACATACCGTTCTCTAATAGGCTAGCAAGCTAGGGGTTCACCCGCCATCTCTTAAGTTATACCAATCATGTAAGATAAATAAAAGGGCAATGTCGTACATCAGTTAGTCATTTCTACGGCAGAAAGTGGGATCCAGCTACAGTAACAAATTCTTAATATCACACCAAATTAATCATTTTGCTTCAGCATAGAGGAAGCACCAAGGTGAGAGGGGGGAAAAAAACATTTCTCAAGTCAAATGATGGTATACTCTAAGGCACTAGAATATCCTTACAATTGGATCAATCTCCCAACCTTCAAGCTGTAATGAAGGCCACACATCAAGCAACAAATGTGCTGCAGTACCACCCCCCTAGAAAATTGAAGAGAAACATGAGTCAAATAATTTGTTTCGTGTTTTATTTGTATGACAAATTGAAGACAACGAACCATTATAGAAATAGAAGCAAAATACCAGGCCTAATATTGCAATTGGACCTTTTGGTATAATAGCTGGTAAACTGGTAAACTCATCCTGCAAAAGAGGGCAAAGGAAACACTAATGAAACAATGAAATAGTATGAAATGTTGATTCCTACTTAAGCAAGTACAATGCTTATGGATATCTAATGTCTTGTTAAATTAAAATTATGCTCAAATTATAGCTTTGCTACAATCTTTCTCTACAATTTCAGTAATGCATCAGCAGATGAGCTATATGTCAATAGAAATATTTCATCCACAAGCAAAATGCCAAAAGTAGAAAAAAAAAAATGATATTGACATTATACGAGCCAAATTATATGAATGAATTTTGAAAGAAATAAACTGAAATGAAATTATAGCATTGCCCTTCAGCATTTCTAACTGATATGAAATCAATCAACCATAAATAGAGAGAGGATTCTTTTGGTGCCATGGTTTGAGGGTATGATAAAATGAAAACCTGAGGGGCCTAGCCCTAAGTATGCAATATGGTATTAGAAAATTTTCCATATTTCAGTAATGAGAAGTGTTTTGTTGGAAAATGTTATAATGAAATCCTGAAGGGGGCCTATCCAAAATTGTTTTGTAGGTACAGAGAGATATTCACAATTAAGTACTCTCTCCCCGTTTCTTTTCATATGCCGTTTTGTTCATCAAAAGGAATGAAAAATTAATTAAATTACCAAAATGACTAATTTACCCTAATGCTTCTGTCCTAAAACAAAGCCAAAAGTACGTTTCTTCTTCTCAATGATTATCATAAACTTCATTGATACTAAAAATTTGAGAAACAATGGTCAAGAATGGATAAGTAATGTAAAACCTCATATAAAAAGGAACAAATTGCAAAAATTAAAAAAATAATAAAAAAAGAAACGGACGCAGGGTAGAGGAAAAAAAAATGGAGTATACCCAATAAGAGGCAGTCCATTTTGTGTGATCCTTATTGAGAATGCTTTGAACATTATCTGCAAAAATAATGGAAGATGAAATCATTAGAGAAAGGAAAGAAAGAAAAGGGGTAAAAGGGCAGTTAGCAGTTACGAGTAGAGTCAAGAAGCAGCATCCGGGCTGTAGGAGTATCCACTATTAATATGTCATTGTATTCACTTTTTACTGCTGATAGAACTTGATAATCTTCTTTCCCTTGTTGGATGGAAGAAGAATCTGAAGAAGAAGAAGCATGGAGGAGAATTGAAGCCTTTTTCTTCTTCTTCCGCAGCTTTGCATTAAAATCAGCTCGGAATTTAGGACAGAGAAAGAGCGAATGAGTGTTCCAGTAAGCAGTAACTGGGAGTGGCGATGACACCAAATTCTTGAGAGGGAAACTAAGCATTTAGCTTCCAATGGGATCTTATTTTATGGACTTTTTTTTTTTTTTTAATGATAAAATTGTATGATTTGTTCACTGTTCCACTCACACACAACACCTTCTTCTTATCTCGAAATACATATTATCTTTCGTACAATAAAATGGATTTACATAGTCGTTGTGTTAGTCGGTCATATAGTCCTTCAATTCTATCTTTATTAATTGTTTAACTTTTTTATTAGAATTAATGTCCAATTAAATTAAAAATTCTATTCTAATTTAAGTGTAAAACATATAATTATTCTTATTTTATTTTTCTCGCATAGTTCCAATATTATTAATATTAATTAATTTATTAAATTTAATATCATTATATAAAATTAATCTATTGGCCTAAAATTTATTTCATAAAAATAAATAAATATTTTTAATAATATATAGGAGTAAAAATATATAAAATTGGAAATACGAATATTTTATCTTGACCTTACGAATAATATTAATAAAAATATTTATTGTTAGGTTAAAGATATTATATTAACCTAATAAAAAAAATGATAAAAAAATTAAGAAAATAAATAATGTAAATTTTTATTTTTGTAATTAATACAGACAAATATAGAAATATTGGTACATATATATATATATATATATATATATATATATATATATATATACACTAAAAAAAAAGTAACTAAAATTATTCTAATTAAATTTGAAAATTAGAGGATTTAATCTTTTACTTATGATCAATGATAATTTTGAATTTTCATATGCAAAAATAGATGAAAAGATTAAAAAGTTAATTGAAACAAAAATTAAACATTTTAAAATACATAATTAACTAACTAGTATAATATATAAGAACACAAGAATTAATAAATTATTTAGCCTATTTTATCTTTTAGATAAATGATGAATCTTTACATACTTTTCTCTTTTTGGGATTTTTACACCTAAATCTTAGCACAAAAACAAACATCCAGAGAGTCTCTAAAAGACCAAGTAAAATTTTAAAGCAACACAAAACATAAGGTCTCACAAATGCTTTCCAGCGATTCCTTAATTTCTCAAATCAAAATATTTATCATTTTGTTTCTCACATTCAGAGAGAGTCATTTCTAATACCCAGAAGATGAAAAATGGCGTCGTGACAAAATAAATCAAGTTTGTTCAATTTTTAAACGAGTAAGGAATAAGAAAAGAATAAAAAGATTTCAAAATTAAACGAATGAAAAAATATTTAAAACTGTCATAGACAGTTCAAATTATAAGTGCGAAAATGATCAAAAGCCTAAAGACATACCAAATTTTTTAGAAAAATTTAAACAATTTGCTCATTTGTTGGTATACCTTTACTTGTTTCAATGCATATGTTTCTCATTTGTTTAGTCTACTTTTAAACAAATTTTATACATTATTAGCCTATTTTGGCTGGGCCTATTTACCTACTCATAGGTGATAAAATAGGTTATAGATTTAAGCAGCACGTAAATATCTAGTTGCAAGCATAAATGAAATGTCCTCTAATCTTGAAAGTGGCAAACAAGCAAATTGTTTGAATTTGGAGAGAAGATAATTGAGAAAAAAAAAAAAAAAAAAAAAAAGCAACAAAGAATCACTTCAAGCAATTCGTCTAGTCTTTTTGATTTATGTAGACCATGCTCATTGAATCAAAGGATGCCCGTCCAAAATGTTGACTTGCAAGTAACTTCACAACATTAGCCTCTTGATGCTCCATCAAATTCTTCAACGAGAAGCTCAATTGTCTTTCTCGAAATAATCCTGTCAATCTCGAATACCCTCATTTCTTCTTTGAGACCTAAAACTCCATTTAGACAATATAGAGAGTTAGTTTGATTGCATTTAGGAATTAATAATTATCTAATCCAGCCTTGTCAGAGTTTTTTTTTTTTTTTTTTTTTAAAAAAAACAATAATTGAACTCTTTCCATATATTGACGTACAGGGATTATAAGCTGCCGAATTGGAGAATTTGGCACCAAACTAACCTGGTCGATGGAGAACTTTGAGCTGTAGATGCGAAGCAAGCGAATTGAAGAACAAGACAAGACTTTTCATATGCTCAACAGATTCAGCAGCGACCAACATCTCTCTCTAAGTACACCAAAATATGCACAGCTGTCAGTTACCTACAGAGTATTATCAAAATGGTGCAAACAACAGGTAGTATGTCTTCAACATTCAATATGCTTTCTTTGAAAGGAAAAAAAAATATACATAAATAAAATATACATAAACTTTAACTGCTTTGACTTTTTGCAAGACTGAAAGCTTAAACTGCATTAATAGCATTTCCAAAAAAGTTTAAATATTCAAACTGTAATTTGTATGTGTCATGCTATTCTTTTTACAGCTGTTTAGAAATTAGCATTTCTAAGGGTGTATGTGTATTCCTTAGCTATTATGGTGGTAAAGGACATGTTGAAGTAGAAGGAAGAGTTTTTGGTGGGCTTGCAACCAAAGCTTTGGGTACAACCCATGCACCTATAGATACCAGCCATAAATGATCCTGTTCACCAATATTATAGTACTTGCAAGTTGTTCGCTAATATTCTCTGATGCTACATCACTCATTCTGTCGGTTCAATCATCTGACATTTTTGTGATCAGCAAATTTACCACTGCTTGCTATGTTCACTAAATTTATATTTTGTAGTAAACCATAAAGAAGAAATCAATTACTATCATCAGCTCAGTCTAAACATGATGCAATTCACAAACCATTTGATCTCAGAATGTCCTATCCTATTCTGAAGCTGCTTGCTTTATTTTTTTACTTGTATCTGCTAACTTAATTAATGAGGGTGAGCATCAGTGAATCAATAAGGTCGCTACCATATGACCTTGAGGTCATAGTTTGAGTTGCAAAAAGCAGAGGAAGGCTGCATACAAAAGAACTGGACCCCAAAAAGTTGGGAGCTATATGTGCTGGGTTTGCCCTTCCTTTTATTAGCTTGATTAATCTTTGGGTATTTGCATCTTAATTTATTATAACTTTTGTTTAGATGACTGCCTTAGCCAACCTAACTCGGCTTCAGCTCATGGCCAGTGGTTCAAGTTGTCCTACCACATATAAAAAAATGGACAAATGCTGAACAAAACGAAATGATAAGTCAATATTTTATTCTCCAAACCTTGAAGTTCTTTTGTGAATCGTAATACCCAGATACAATCATGAGCAGCCGAAGTTTCTCCAACTCTGAGTTCAAAAGGCAAAGCAAAAATGAACAATCAAATCCAAGCTCAACTTTTATGAAGTAGAAATCAAAACTGAAGCAAATGAAAGTGGAAAGTGGACATTGTCCTGCATGCATGGCATTTATAAAAGATGTTTGGTTAAGTTCAACGGAATAAGATTCAGATAAAAACAGAATCCTATAACTTACTCAGATTTCTAACAGGAATTTTTACACTGTAAATGACATAATAGAACTATATAATCTAAAACACAGTTGTTAAAGGCGCAAGGGGCATTAAGGCGCTAGGGGTTGAGCCTCACCCGAAGGCGAGGCACAAGGTAATGCAGGCGACCCGCAAGGTGCAGAAAAAAAAAAATTTGCAAAAAAACTATGGGGAACAAGAACTATAACTCCAGTACCAAACGCAATTAACATGATCCCCTGCCCTTGTATTCTGATTCACCATTAAGAGTTTTATTAGGCTTTTGAAACTTTTTAAATTTTAGTATTAGTATTGAATTGAGTATTTATCAGATATTTATTTTGGTTTTCAATTGTATTTAGGAAATAAAACATTAATTAAGGTATTAAAGAGGAAATTACAGATTTAAAGAAAGAATTCTAGACTGTTAGTAGGATAGCATTAGTGGACAACAGCTGAGAATTCTACTCCTAATTAAATTCTAAACTCTATTAAAGGAAAGAGATAAGAAGGAATGGAGACAATCATTCAATCAACGGAAATAATTATCTTTACTAATTTAGTTAAAAAATCCCTAGAAAAAATAATCTATACCAAGGCGAGCCTAGGCACACCCAGGCGCAGTCTCCCAGGTGTGCCTAGGTACGAGAGGCACGCGCCCATGATATGCAGCTCGCCTGGGGTATGGCGAGGCGCTGGGTTACGCGCTTTTAACAACTATGATATAGAAATAATGTAGTTAGTGTTCAAGTACTTAATCCTTGCTCTTGGACCTTCATGTAATAGCGACTAGGTTCTGAAAGAAAGTAATTAACCAAATGATGATTAGAAAGTCATTACTTTATCATCAGATAACATAATATACATAGAATCTGAATTTAGTACCAGATATGAGTTCATCTACTCACGCTGAAAATATTTTAGTTCTTTGGCTGAATTATCTCCGTGGTTCAGAAGTTGCTCAATTGGAATGCCAATAGAACTCATCCCAACATATGAGACCAATGATCGTGAACCAGTACCGTCCAACTTACCTGTAAAACAACCTCCTTATTAAAGGCAAGTTCATAATAAGACTGCAGATATAACACAAAGCATCATCTAGTAAGAAACAAAGTGCAGCCTAAAGCATAAATAAATAAAGAATGCAAATAACAAGCATGTAAACTTGAAACAATCAAAATAATACTGTATAAGCAAGGGCATTCCTGATTCCATACCATATGCAGTCAGTCAATTTAAATGATAAAACAGAGGAGGTTGAGAATTGCACCGACGATTATAATTAAGCTAGCAGATATATAATTGTAATTTCTGTAGGAACTTATCCTAACAAAACAAAATATAAGCATATTTCAAATATAAGCATATTATATGAGCTAAAATATAACGATATAAAGCATTTAAACGAGAAACAAACGAAAATAACACTGCATAAGCAAGGGCATTCATGATTCCATACCATATGCAGTCAGTCAATTTAAATGATAAAACAGAGGAGGTTGAGAACAGCACTGAAGTTTATAATTAAGCTAGTAGATATATAATTGTGATTTCTGTAGGAACTTATCCAAAATATATACAACCATTAAGCAATGCTAATCAATAAAAAACAGAAAATATCCTTTATGATAAGTTCCAAAAGCCTACAAGTGACAAGTACAAGCTGATCCAATTTTGTAATGTCATACATTCTTATTTGTACATTAAGCAATATCATGAATGTAAATGGAAGAGGTTCAGACATCAGTTGAATCTCCCATGACATTAATGTATCAGTCTAAACACAGTACATGCTCCTGTAGAACATTTGTATTTTCGTTCTAGCTCACCAAAATGTTAATCCGAAATTTTACTGACTATATTTCAATGGATTAGCTAAAAGTAAGCAATCCATGTTTATCTGAATTAGTACTGTATTACAAGCTGTAAATAGTCTATAAGCTTGATGTTAGGAACGGACTGTAGAGTCATATTTAGATTAATAGTCGGTTATTTCCTATAATAGTTTTATCAGATTTTCTTTAATAATTTTATTCTTAATTAGTTTTATTGCTAATTATAGGAATCAGATTTGCGTGGAGTTAGTATTATTTCCTATTCATATTTAGAAGTCCTATTTAATTGAGAAGTTTTATTGCCTAGATAGTCTATCTTTGTACCCTTACAAAAGGGAGTTTTCTAATCAATAAAAGTTAAAGCCATTATTCAATTGAGTTCTCTCTAACGAGCTCTAGGGATCTCTCTAACGAGCTCCAAACATAGGTATTAAGGCAAGGAAGAACCAAAGGGAAGGGAAGAATTACTCCCTGATTTCAAGGTTCGAGGACCCATAACTCGACCCAAAGCACAGGAACATAACAATTTGGTATCAAAGCCAAACACAATGGGTGATGATATACAGACCCAATTACAAGAAGAACGAGCTTTCACAGACGCAAAGTTATCTGCCATGGAACAATATTTGGGTGAGAAGGTTACACAAATACTCCAGGATCAATCATCTAGATTGGGATTTAGCGCCAACAAAACCCCAACAAATAGAAGTGAATCGAGCAGCGCTACTGCTCCACCAAACAGGCAAACTACTATTGGAAACACCAAGGGAGGCGGAACTCACCAATCTACTATTCCCTGGTTTGGAAAGTTAGATTTCCCAACTTGTGATGGTACAGAGGACCGTTTAATTTGGGCCCATCATTGTGAACAATTTTTGGAGAATTAACGAACAATCGAAGCAAAAAAGGCGGGGTTTAGCTGTTTCCAGCTTTTGGGAGAAGCACAGTTGTGGTATTACCAATTAAAGAGGGCAAAGAAACCATGACATGGGTAGACTTTCTAACACAGTATAACCCAATTGGAGAGCTATCCACCCTTTGACAAACAGGAACCTAGAGCTTTATCAAAGGCAGTTTTAGGAAAAGTTGGCACGAGCGGATGTACCAGAAACTTTACATGTTGGATTATTCATTGCAAGGCTAGATGACTCAATCTGGCTGGATGTCTAAAATGCTTAAACCACCAGACTTGTCCACAGCCATGAGCTTCGCCAGGGCTTATGAACAAAACACCCCATGTAGAAGATCACAACCAACCAACAACAGAATAACAAGGATACAAGGGGCAAAACGCCCTTCGTGAAGCAACTGAATAGGGCTGAAATGGAGGAAAGGAAGGCTAAGGGGCTATGTTATAATTGTGACGAGTTGTATACACCTAGGTGTAAAAGATTGTTTTGGTAGAAGGACTGGAAGAACCATTACTAGGACCAGATGACGAAGATCCTCTCCGCCGCTGGTCTACCTCGGCTTAAGTTCACCTTTTGCACATGAGGTCATGTGTTGTCTTGATGTGGTGGGCAATGTTAGGAACGGACTGTAGAGTCCTATTTCGATTAATAGTCGGTCATTTCCTTCAATAG
This sequence comes from Euphorbia tirucalli, assembly GCA_039660915.1. NCBI lineage: Eukaryota > Viridiplantae > Streptophyta > Magnoliopsida > Malpighiales > Euphorbiaceae > Euphorbia > Euphorbia tirucalli. The sequence continues at coordinate 39,224,352 of CM077637.1, read as the reverse complement.
TTTATCAGATTTTTGTAATAATTTTATTTTTAAATAGTTTTATTCCTAATTAGATTAGGAATCAGATTTGCGTGGAGTTAGTATTAATTCCTATTTCTATTTAGTAGTCCTATTTAGATTAGAAGTTTTATTTCCTAGTTAGTCTATCTTTCTACCCTTATAAAAAGGAGTTTTCTAATCAATAAAAGTTAAAGCCATTATTCAATTGAGTTCTCTCTAACAAGCTCTAGAGATCTAGAGTTCTCTCTAACAAGCTCCAAACATAGGTATTAAGGCAAGGAAGAACCAAAGGGAAGAATTACTCCCTAATTTCATGGTTCAAGGACCCATAACTCGACCCAAAGCACGGGAACATAACACTTGATCATAGGATTTCCTTCATTTTAGGAGTAAATAGAAAGATTTTGATGAGAAATCGCAAATTCAAAGACAGAAGAACAAACACTAAATTGAAGAAATAGAACTAGAATTGTGGATGACAAGAGGAAATTGACAATAGAACAAAGAAACAAATAATCTAATGCAGAAGAAACGCTTTCCTGCACTAGCCTAAGGAGAGAAACTCTCCTCCCGAGACAAAAGGCTGATTCCCAAAATGAATTACCAAAAGCTACCCTCTCTATCCCCTAATATGTGTCCCTTCATCCCTATTATGCCCTTAATCCCTCTAAGCTTTTCTCTATCACATTCTCTATCATTACTCTGCCCTTCAAAAAGTCTTGTCCTCAAGACTACAGAGAAACAAACCATTCTCAACAAAAAATGCATTAGTCCGAGTAACAACTTCCAATCCCTTCAATGGAATCAACCAGTTAAGCACCATTTTCCTTCTAAGCCATTAATAGCCTGAAATGTCCAGATTCAAATGCTCCCAAATGATTTCTTCATCCTCATCACTCCCATTACCCTTAGTCTGACTCTCAGCATCAAAAACTCAATCAAGAGGTTCCAAAGCACAAACAAAAATACATCAACTTCATCAGCAATGATCTCTACCACTCTATTTCCACTTACAATGGATTTCAAATCATCAACTAATATTGTTATGCCAATCAAACAACTTCCTATCCTAAAATACTCTAAATTCCAAAAGAATGAAACTGCCACCCCAATTTTCTCAGCAGCACGTATCTTCCCAATCTCAACCTTGGACCAATCAATAACTCTCTCAAAGCTCTCATAGAAGATGGTACCTATTCCCTTGGCATGCATAGCTTCTGAAGTAGGAAAATTTTCGAAAAGTTGACCCCTGGAACTACCATGGATCGTTCATAGAATTGGAAACCAAGACATATTTTTCCCCACTCTCTTCCCAACTTCATTTTGACCACAAGAAGAAAGAATTGAAACTTCGAACGTACCAAATAGCAGAGGCGTGGACAGTTCCGAAATTGTTCCTTTCTTTTTGTTCAACCATGGAGCTGAAAAAAAGCAATCACCATATATTGGGGAGGAAACAAGAAACTTCAAGAATCTGGCCTTAACAAAAATCAATTCTAGAGAACACAGTTGAAAGAAGGAATCCGATTGCTCAATTAATAATCATTTGCCCACCATCAACTTATCAACTTCATATTCAACCTGAATCTCCTTTATAATTGAAACATTGTTGCTGATTTTACCTACCCCCACTAAGGAGCTAATTAAAACCATGTTGGCCACCATTATCTTACCAACCACCACTAACTGTATGTCCAATTACAGCTGTCTTGATTTCAGCAATTTACTTTTGATGGACACATACCCTCTTTTCCACCTTCCATTCCTTTCTTGCTTCAGAAATCAGAGATATTGAAATCAATCTTCCTTCCACCCAAAACACAATTCTGCAAAATGAATCCTCCTTTATATTGCGATGGCAAAATTTTCTGATGGCTGTGCCAAGCATCTGCAACCCTAAAAGTTTTGGTGGTTTGATCAACCACAGTACATTGGTCCTCTTGCGTTTGTGCGGAAACATTAAAGCTTCTAATTACATATTCCTTGGTTGAAAATACCCAATTCCTTCGATAATTTGAAGGCACTGACCCGTGTTAGTGTAGAGTGTTTTTATAAAGGTAAAGGACACGTCACCTGTGGACCCCAACACAGAATCATCAGTAGCAAAGGCTCCCTTATTTGGCGCTAACCAATCATGCATTTACAAGGACAGGACTAACGATAACTTTCGCAAATCGTTTGAATCGATATCCGCCGTTTGATAAACAGAGAAATCAATCTGAGCTGGAGCGGTCTTTCCATCTGAATCGATCTCTGCCACCATTGGTTGATCGGAGAAATGAATAACGATCTGTCCAATAGTATTCTCGCTAAAAACTTCCGATTCAGATTTTTCAAGCACTTTTTTGAACTCATGTCTCTGATTTTCTTCAAATTCTGCCTTCAATTCAGTCTTTCCACTAGGAACAATGGATGAGCCAACATCAACAATGGATTCCTCCCTCTGATGCTTCATCCCATCACCTTCACCACCCCAATCCGTAGGTTCCGAGTCTACAACTTCAACAATGTTCGTGTCTCTTTTGCCTGCTTTATCCTCATCTTGAGTTTCAGAACTTCCAAACCTCTCCCTAAAATAATCCTTCAATACAAACCAAGTTATATTTGGAAAGAGTTCAAAAAGAACAATGAACCAATATTTGCCAGAATCCTCCATACATTTCTGAACTATAGAGAATCTACGATTCGCCAGCGTCCGATTGAATCTGAAGTATGTCTAAATGCGCATTAACCATTCCTCTGAATCTTTACCAGTGAAAACAAGTGGTTCCATCAAGTTCTGTATCAACTCTTTCATCTCTCAATCCCTCTATGATTTTCTCACAACTCCTCAAAAATACCTCAGTATCTCTCATTTGTGCCATAGCTCCGTTGTCTAAGGATCCGACAGGTCGAACCAACGATGAGAACCACAAATTCAAACACAAAAGAACAAACACTAAGTTGAAGAAATGGAACTAGAATTGTGGATAACAAGAGGAAATTGACAACAGGACAAGAAACAAATATGCAAACAAAACTCTATCCTACACTAGCCTAAGGAGAGAAACTCTCCTCCCAAGCCAAAAGGCCGATTCCCAAAATGAATTACCAAAAGCTACCTTCTATCTCTCCCAATATGATCTATATATATCATCTAATATAACAGACCCATTTAACAATAACCACATGTCCCTTCATCCCTATGATGCCCTTAATCCCTCTAGGCTTTTCTCTATCAAATTCTGCTTCAGAGTTTACTTACATTATACTTATATATTATACATATTCATTATTCATACTGAGAGTTCTCCACTCCATCATTGTTTACAAATACAAAGTTACCAACTCAACTTTTGAATCAGATCAAGAATTAGGATTCAAATGCCTAGTAATGAAATATTTCTACAACACATAGTATGTAAAGAGAGAAAAGGGCCAATTTTTCCCCTAAGATTTTAGGGGAAGATCAAAGTTACCCATATCGTAAATGTTCTCCCCATGGCAGACACCCTAGCTAAATTTTACCCTTTTCCAAATATATTCTAAGAAAAAAAAACCTGTCAATGATTACCAGCAAAATTTATGATGGGGTCCCATGGAAAAGGGTAAATTTGAGTTAGGATTTCTACCATGGGAGCAACATTGAGCCGTTTGTACAATAAGTTAACCTTTTTGGTCTTCTCCGATAACTTTAGGGGAAATTTTGGACCTTATCCCCAAGTAAAGATAACCAAAAACCATGAATTAGAAGAATTCACAGCAAATAACAGCAGTTTCAGATTACACAACAAAATTGGTGATTATTGCAAGTCCATACCTATTCTTGTCCACTTCTTAAAATCCTTTCGTAATATGTCAACTACTCTGAGATCAGACACATCATACATTTTGTATCTCACTGCATATACAGATTGTAGATCTATAAATTAGAACTGGCATGTCAATTTTACAAAACTTGCATATGCTTTGGATTATAACCAACGGAAATTGCAAATAAAAACAAACATACATAGTTGGTAAAGACCATTAGATCCGAATCGGCCAGCACCATTGATCAACAATGTAGCCATGTACTGATCTTTATTTGTACAATGCGGGTTAGCAAGATTTCCAGTATCCATGAGAATCCCTGCCAACTACATGAAAGTCAGAACCAACTGTCATAAAGGGCACTGGGGGTATTTAAGAAAATAATAATATCCTCTGAAATAACTTGGTTCAATGGTCAAAACAGAATGTATGCTCTTCAACTTTTTTTCATCCATTGTCTAGGAAACTTCAATTCAGCTGATAAAGCAAGCACATTGATAGAGAACAGAAACAAAGAAAGCCCATATTAGCACAGTTGACGCATGGCCCAACTATTTGGAACGTCTATTCCAGGAGACAGAAGTGATGAGGTGGAGGAGAGGGAGAGCACGCAGTTACTCTTTGGGAAGAGCAGATTAGTGACAAGGCAATTATGTGTCTGTGTTTTGGCGAGTTTTTATCTATTTTTGGGTTTTTGGCTCTCTTGCTGTTGAGAGAGAGGGGGAATTCATTTCCTGGTTTGCCTCGGCATTCTTTGTAACTTTCATTCCATTCTTCTTTCTTTTGCAATCAATAAAGCTTTTCCTCTATCCTATTTCTCTGTGTTTGTTTGAGCTGATTATTTCACTTTTAGCTGTTTGCTAACACACATGATGACAAAAACCATTTATAGGGTTAGCATAATCCCCTCACATGTGCAAATATGTAGAATTGAAAACATGATAACCATTAAAAAAATAATATAGAAAAAACAAATAACATAAATTATTGCTGAAGTCTACAGAATTAAAGGAAGCAAGTACCAAAAGTCTACTGAATCCTTGTCCAGCCAAAATCTCAGGAGAAGTCTGAGCAAACTTTTCAGCAATGAGTGTGCAGCAAGAAGAGTCCTGGTCAAATTTCATTGCTCAATCATAACAGTTCGTACTAATTATAGCAAAGGGAGAACATAAATCGTGTTTAATATTAAATATAAAAAACAGAATGCATTCCATTTTTACAGTAATTTCTAGATATTAACCTTAATCTAGAACTACTATCGTAGCGCATGCTCTGGAGATTGATACATTTTGATCCAAAATCAGTAACATGAGAATTCATTTGCAGATCATTAAAGGAGTAATTATATTAGTTAAGAAGTTTCTTCTAAGTAGTCTTTTACCAAGTTGTTGTATCAACGACTTTTAGGGATTATATGATGCAAAACTAGATAATGAATAGAATACACCAGAGGAAGATAAATAAGCAGGTGAGAAGAAAAATCAGATAATAGAAAGAGCCATAGAGAGCTTCAGAAAGCATAGAGGAATAGAACAAGATGAAAAATCTAATTCTCAATTCTCTTCCAACAACTCCAATCCTCCTTCAAAATAACATGGGAACATATATGCACCTAAGGAAGTCCCAAGAACATCCCAAGTGATGTCTAATTCCTCTAAATTAACCAATATGAAATATCACAAACTGAAATCTAGTTCAGCGGTACTTCCCAGAAATAGAAGGTCTGCCTAGGTCACAGCAGGATGCCATACTAAGTTCATATTCAAGGAACATATTTCTCTCATGTGCTTATTTCCTTGTAACCCAAAGCTGCTAAACTAAAATTTATTCATCTATGTGCGTGCTTATATGATCTCAAAAAAATACAGTATCTACACTTTTGAAACTTCAAAATTTTGCCATCACAGGTTCAACTGTATCAATACTGGAGAAGCATTAAACAATATGATGCATGCAAAAGTGGGGAACGGTCAAGCTAATTAAGCAACTCAAGCCTTGAAAAGTGTGAGCTTTGACATGTTCAAGCTTGATACTACGAAATTGACATCAGCACACTCTCTGTCTGACAAGCTGCAAACTCAACTTTGGATAGTGACAAATTTAATTCCATGCCAACACTTAAGTGATTAAGATAATAATCTTGCTCCTTCATAGCCCTAATCAGTGGCGGAACTAGGATCTGATTCGCGTGTGGGGGGGGGGCAAATGTATATATGATATATAAACATTTCTAGACTTTCAATTGTTCAAAATTTTATTACGTTATAGTAATTAAAGCTATGATTAATCCAAAACTAATAATTAAACAAAACTAAATTTCTAGCTATGAATTTTCACTATATGGTAAACGTAGGTTTCTCAATGTTGTTGAATACTTAGAAATAGAAAACTTGAGCTTGCGCACGGATGGTATATAATTATGGAGTTGATTCCCTCAAATTTAAAATTTGACTAAGAGTTTCTACCGTAGTAGTAGTAGTAGTAGTAGTAGTAGTAATAATAATAATAATAATAATAATAATAAAAAAATGATGTTAAATATCTAAGATTTAATTAGTTGTTTTGAAAAGAATTCTAACATTTTTTAAATATCAAAGATTTAAAATACCTAATTAAAAGTCAAAAACATTAGATGGGGAAAGATAAATAATATCAAAAAAAGGTACCAACCTACAATACAAGAACGATATATTGATTAGGTATGTTTTGTTAAAAAAAGAATAGAAATAGAAGAAAACATCAGTTTTCTTAGTTGCATTAAAGCCAAGCCCAGAAGCCCACAACCAAAACTTTAGTAGCAGAACGTGTGCCCACTGCCCAGTTACAAAAATAACATTTTTTTATTTTTTTTAATAGGACCATCCAAAACGACGTCTTTTCGGGCAGTCCCCACTTAAAAAAAATTAAAAGGAACCAAGTGGGTTACCTTCAACCTTGGCGAGACAACTTTTAAAGCCCTAATTTTCAATTGGGGGCTGTGCCAGAGGACTCCAATGGAGTTCCTCTGGCGATCAGAACCAGGGGGGGGCTTCAGCCCCCTGTTTCCGCCCCTGGCCCTAATCCTCATATCGTTATTGGTTTTGATGAAATCATTTTGAATGAAGCAACACATCATGCAGCACTTTAAGAGTGTACACACTCAATTGGTTCTATACAGTATTTACTTCTTAGTTAACCTAGATATAAGCACTCTGTAGTTTGAAAGTCAAGCCAGCCATTACAAAACCCCCTAAGAAACCACTTGAGCAATGTTATAAAGATTCCACTCATTTAAACCTACCAATGATTAGACATTGTATTGTCAAATCATTTGTAACTTCAAGTGGAAAAAAAATTTTCAATAACTTTATGTGGTGAGTTATGGACACCGTTAGGTTGTAAGACGATAAATTGGAGGATTCTAAAACATTACTGCTAGGCCAGAAGGAAGAGAGGAGCTGCATGTATTCCAAGTACAGGAATCCTAGTAGAAGAGTTTCCAAGGCAGAGAAACCTCCCTCTATTATTTAGAACTACACTAAAATCCTTGACATCAATACGAAAGACATTCTCATGCTCATACAATATGCTAATAAGATTTTGTAGATGATACTCTCATCCTGTAATTGGAGCTAGGAGCTCTCCAGCGAACATTTTCCACTTTTATGCAGCTCATCATTAGGTTACTAGTCTATAACTAATTTCTCTACCCATAACTAACTGTTGATGAATTTCCCTCCGTGCCCTGCTGCCCTTGTTTCTTCTTCCTCACGTACTGTACACCCTTAACACTTTAGGCCCAACTGACTTGCGATCCAAAATGGCCCCAATTTCAGCCCATTGTCTATCATTCTGAGATCAAGTCGAAGCCTTTAAATGATTTTTCTTAATGTCATAAATTGATGAACGGTTTAAACAATCATGTCGAGTGATATATCATTTGAGCCACTCGGTCAATCAAGATTTCCAAAACCATTAACCTTCGTCCATGACACAGTAAAATAATAAATTGCCAATCTCATCAAGTAGCTTCCATCCCTCCACTACAAGTAGCTAGACACAAATGCATAATTTATATCTTACCATGCCCATGGTGAAATCCTCAACCCCAGAAGATACAGATACATCCTGTTAAACAGACAGAGAAGTAACTTGCTTTCAAAACAATGAACCTTCTGAAATTAACAAGACAATTTTCAATAGTTGAACAAGTCTGCGTTGATGAAATGCACCTTTCTGTAATTGAATACTTCAACTACTGCTCCCTTTAAGGCCTTCAAATGTGAAATTAATTAGTATCAAGTCAGTTGATCATAATCAAATTCAAATAACAGTCAGTCCACAAAATGTTTACCTCTAATTTTGTCGGAAGCTTGTGTCCATTTAACAGAACAAGTTTGAGACTCCCAAACAGATGGTAATAGGTAAGGTCAATCTGCTCAACATATCGTCACTTAGGGGGAAAAAAAAAAGCATTTTGCTTGCACAACTTCCAGTGTTTTCATGAAAGAGGAGAACGATAAGATAAATCTAAACGGCAGATCCAATTATCAAAACAATACGGACTAAGTATAATTTCAAAATGTCGACGATTTTCACCAATTATTTCATATTAGAAATGATATTTTAATAAGTAAACAATATGTCAAAATGTTGAAGTTGATCAGTATACAATGATTAATAAAGATAACAAGAGACCAACATGCCATATGTCCCCAAATATAGAGAAAATATCAAAGCAACGAGCTTATCTCAGAACAGTGGAAGTAGGGTAAAATATATCGATCCTAGATATACATACTGGCAATATGTAAAACAAGAAAAAGATATATACAAAATACAAGTACACTAACTAATATTGTGAAACTTAATGGGGCTCTATTTTAATATCTCCTAAGGCAACAAAAAATAAGGAATTTTGCTATAAACAATCGAAATTTGGGTCACAGTTATACACACATACAGAGCACAGCACATGCTTCAACACATTCTTTTATTATTTTCCATCAATCAGTTGGATGGCCATAGTTTATGCATGCCAGTGTCAACAACCTTTTGACACAATTGCACAAGCACCACATCCTACCCACAACTCATTCTCAAATATTGTTATCAGTTCAGTAAGGCATACCTCATCAACAAATACTAGAGATGACTCATCAATTTGGCATGAATCGAGCAACCATTTCAGTTCAGCATGAGTGCCTAGGTCTGTCCTTTCCATATTGATGACTGGTACAGTGCACAACTGGTCACTTTCAAGCGTTTCATTCAAGAAGAAGGCAAACATGATTGTCGCAGCAACAGATCCAACGTCTGCATTAGGTTGGATCACAATAGCATGAGCATGTGATTGGTTCCAAGTTTAAGAGAAATTCTTAGTTTTTGGTTCTGTATTCCAACACTGCTATTCTGTATGACAACACTCCTATTTTCTCCGCTCTCTTACACAGCTATGGCATTACGATGTTTATGAATTATCAACCTTTTAGCCTTGTGCTAAGATTTCCAATTACAACAAGAAAAGAAAATATAGCCGCATGGCATGATGTATTCAAAGATATGTCTTGCAACCGAAATGAATGGCTGTTAGTAATTACATCCTGCACTTTTTCACAATATTTCTTTACCAAATTCACAAAACTATTTTTCTTCTTTCCCTTCCTACAACCTTATTCGTTGATCACTAAGAGGCTTTTAACTTAACACTTGTTGTTTGGGGCCATAGACCATCTAGGCAAAAGGCTTCCAATTGAAACAAGACATATGGATAATTCTACTTGTGTACTCCAGCAGAAATATTTGCATACAAATTACAGCATGTTTCAAATCGATAGAAAGTATAAACCAACTGGAACACTACATGCATTTGTATAGCTGCAAAACATATAAATGGATATTAAAAAGAAAACAAAGAAAAGTAGCAAAGAGTTCATTTGTCCATTAACACCAAATGTTATGAATTTTAATCAGAGGTTATATTGTCAAGCTCCTCTTCAAGTTTACTGAATATTTCATAATGAATCTATGGAGTTACAGGAGTTGAATAAAACTGCACCTGAACAGGAAAGACTGCTTTCAAACCGGACCTCATCTATTACGAGTTACTCAAGCTCATGACCAGAAATTTACATTTCCTTCTAGTTGTCAATAAATTTCACTTCCTTTTAACTGATTAGAAATATTTTTCACCACATTGTTCAATCTAATGCAGTATCCTCCTAAAGATTTTATTGTAGGCTAAGATCAAGCATGTATATGATCTAGCCTAAGGAAAATGATGAAACATTTTGTCCATGTTGGAAGAGAAAATTTGAAAAATTGAGGAAGCAGTAGTTTTACAAGACAATATATCAGAAGGAAATTACCAGAGATATCCTGTGCAATTACGGCATGTAAAAATTTTCCAGGAACACCAGCGCGGATATCTTCTTTTCTAGCTTGTAAGTATAAATTTAACCTTTTGGTGCTTTCACACGATTCCACAATGTCCACCTGTGGGGATAATGCATTGTAAAATGATGCTGCAGATTGAGGAAGTGGTATCACTGACAGATTCTGTTTATTCTGGTTCATACTGAAGCTTCTTTCAATCACGGGAGTAGACAAAATACGATACGCTTCAGCATCTGCAGAGATGGTAAGGCTAGGTTCTTTCTTTGATTCATAGGTATCGTCTAACTCAACGATCGCATCAGATTTAAAACTTGATAATGCAATAACTTGTGAAATCTTTGACAACTTCCCAAATGCAGAATGCTCGATAGGATGCAGAATAATATCAGAGAGTGAATCTTCTGTTGGTGAGTCCATAGATTTTTCAGATATGGATTGAATGAAACTTTTACTTCTACCATCACTAATATCTGATGCAGTTCGAGAAAGATTCCAGCTTCCACCATTCCCTTGATAAGTAAATGTCTGATCCTTTGAGGCATTATCACCTCTTAATAGACCATCAAAGTATGGGTGTTCTCGGGTTCGGAGATATGGTTCCTTCAAATATATTAAAACCAATTAGAATAAAGGCAGGCAATCTAATAGCTTATTGAAACAAATTTCACCATTGTCATCTTAAAGTGAAAAGGAATAATGACAAAGCAAATTTCTTTTTTTTTATTGCCATGAACTATTAACAATATAAAGACTATAGGATAAACTGAAAATTAGAAAACAAAATCCTAGAGTCATACAATTGATGGTATGTTTATCTTTATAGCAAGCTAATACTAGCATACTACAGTTGTCATCAAGACTGGAAAGAACTCTATGTCCTTATTGAGATCATGGGATATTTGGAGAAATTAAATTAAGTATAAATCTTAAAAAGAAGTGAACTCTAGCTTGTCGTGACATGCATCCAAAAGGAAAATTTGTCAAACATTTTAACCATTATATTGGTAATTACTAATTAGCAACACTACTGTAGTACCAATGAATCTCAAAAGACAGTCCCATAAGCAAAAAGAATGCCAAATTTTCCTGAGATTGACACTACATCAATATATATATTGGATAAACTAATGCCCTTTATAACCAAATTAAGCAGTCAAAATTTAAAAATTTCAGCACTAAATTGTAAAAATAAGTATTACTGTGTATAAAATTAAATCTTAATGTGAAAGCTAGCAACAATTCCTCATCTAAAAAGCAGCATGAAGCCACACAAATACAATAAGGATGACATCTGCTACTGTTTCTCTCAACGCCCCCATAACTGCCACAATAATCATCATTACAGCCACAAATGTAACTACTACTACTGTCAGCCTTTAGCAGCAACACAACAACCACCATCAGCTTATCAAACTTCAACTAATGGAAAAAAAGGTATCTTTAGGGTCCTAACCTTTTCAGTTTTTGTTGATTAAAACTTTAATCTTTTAATTTCACAAAACCCTCGATCAATTAATACCATACACATCAAAAAGCATACGGTTACACATCAGACATACAAAAAGTTAGCTGTTAAAAATGTAATTTCAACAACAAAAATGAAATGAGTAACTTTTCTTAACTGAGATGATTTATGTATACAGCAAAATAAAAATGAAAATGTTTTAGGGACCTAGGACGCCTTTTGGCTTAAGTAATCGACATATTTTCCCAAATCAATTACAAATTGGTCACGTACAATCAAAGAAAACCATCAACAACGGAATTAAATGTGATTTAGTAAGATTCAAGCACAGAAGTAGTTGAGCAATGAATAGTGACATAGACAGGATTCAAATTCGAGGACGAACGAGCAAATATTAACATTCAAAAAATTGGTCAAAATTTAAAATAAAAAATAAAAAAATAAAAAAGTAAAAAGAAAAAGTATAAAAGCAGAGAAACCTGCAAGGGAATTCCTGCCAGAGAACTCATTTGGTTCCGATTGTTGAAGGAGGATGAAGGTTGAAGAAGAACGAGAGAGGCCAACTTGATATAATGAGGAGGAAGATCGTAACACGGCAGATTCGGAGAATAACAAGAGGAAGAAGGGAAGACGACATTATGGAGAAAGTGGTAGACTCCGCCATTAGGACAAACCAAGCAACTATACCTACGAAATATATTTATGATTCGCTTTGCCCCAAACTTCCAAACATGGGAACTTTTCACCTACATCAGGGCTTACTCTAATTCAATATTCCTCCATGGCGCAAGTTGGTCCTTTCCAACAAAGTTTTGACACTTGTAAAAGTAGTACACATCGGATTATCATTAAAAAAAAAAATGCATAATTAATGTCTATTTCATACTATTGACCAGAGTTGTGAAAACCGGATCGGACCGATCGGTCGGACTGGGTTCGATCGGAACCAGAGATCAGACCGATCGGTTTTTGTCCGGTTTTTACTTTGATCAACAATTGATCAATTTTTGATCGGACCGTCCGGTCGAATCGAAAAACCGTGAATCGGACTAATTTTCTGGTTCGACCAGATTTTTTTTTTAAAAATTATTTAAATATAAAATTTAAGTTATTATTTTGAAATGTTTTTAATTAAAATAAAATATAGTTTGTATTTTTAAATTATTTTAAATTAAATTGACATTTAATTGTAACTATAAAAACTATATTTCATAAATTGAGTTTTTTTAATTAGTATATTGTGTTTGAAATGCTTAAACTTAAAGAATTATAATAAAAATATTCAAATTTTCATAAATTATAAATATAAAAATAAAAATATATTAATATTTTAATATATTTATTAAATCCGGTTCGATTCCGGTTTATTTCGGTTTAATCTAAAATCCATGAATCCATCCCTTCACCTGTTCGATGACCAGTCCGGATCTGAAAACCATGCTATTGATTGCGACAAACTTGTTTGAAATTTCACAACAATTTCAAAGATTTCTCGGAGGAGTTTTCCTGTGTTGGAGAAAAAAGTAATTTAATTTTTACTTCTCGTATCATTTGGTATCCTCATGATATAAAGATAATTCTTCTATTTGAAAGAAGTCAAATTAAAAGGATATTGAGCAGTGGTGTAAGCTATGGAATCAGAATACAAAATTGGTTATCATTTGGGTCGATCATCGAATTTCACTTGAAATCAATCCGACTTCGTTTACGATGGGGAGCGAGGTAATGGTGGGTCTGAATCGAAGAGAAAAGAGACGAAAATTTATCGCCACTACTAAAAGGAACTGAAGAAAAGCAAATCTGAATTCAGAATTTGAGATTTATGGAAGGAACTGTGCAAATTCTCCAATGGATTCATAAAATGAAGAGGAAGAAAGGTTCAAGGGCAATTGCAGTTTTTTTTTTTTTTTTTTTTATTGGCCTAGTAGGTATATCAAGGATGGCAACGAATTGGGTACGGGTTGGGTATCTGCATGAAATGGAACTATTTACAAATTTTATTAGTCGTCCTATCTTATCATTATTAGTAGGTATTGAATAAGTTTAATTTTATTTTTATATCACGAAAGATAACTGGTACTTGCTAATAATCCGAACCATGAAGGTTTTAATCAAAAGATAAAAAGTGAATAATAATAATAATATAATATATTAATAGTTTGTTATTAATAATAATTTAATAATATTAATATTTAAATATAGTAGATAATTATAAATTATCAAAAATTTTAAACTCTCTTAATAGTTAACTCTTTATCCCTTCAACTTAGATGTGGTGGGACTAACATACAAAATATATGCCATATTTTATATGTGTATAGACAGGTTCAAGTTGCCAACCCTATGTCTATTGTCCACTTTAACTTGGCTCAAATGACATAGTGTCACCGCCATCTTTAAGGATTATAAAGTTATTAAAATTGATCCTATATAACTCTCTTAATTTAACCTGATATAAAAAATGGTGTTTTCGTGTAAGCTTGAGCGCATGAGAATTTAAGAAAAACTAAAATAAAAATACAACTGGATATTACCAAATGACCAAAGGCGGGCAGAGAGCACAAAAGGGAGTGGTTTCAATGGAAGTTGCAAATAATAACAAAAATATTAAAAACTCAAAGATGAAATAATAAAAAAAATATTTTCAACCTAGAAGTCTCCTGGGCCGTCCTTCACCTTCTTTTTTTCCTGGCAACAAATCACAATCAACTATTGACAGAGGCAAAGGCAATGGGTATGATGTGCTGATCCTTAAGCCACTGAAAAACACCCTAGTGTTATCGGCAGCCACCATTCTCCTGCAACTAGGGTTTAGGGGAGCATTTTGCCCCCTCCCCCTCCCCCCACAAAAAAAAAAAAAAAATCTAATGGGAAGAAAGCACTTATGGACTTTCATCTCTTTATTTGTTAATTTGGCTGCCAAATTAAAAAAAAAAATTAGGACATTCAGCTCTGATGGGTTAATTTGTTGGTCTTTATAGGCATATATGATTTGATAAAGTATTTGGAATCCTGCAACTTAATTATTATTATTTTTTTTTTTTTTTGACTGATGCAACTTAATTAGTGGTATTTAAAATGGCTTAATTATACCCATGGTACACTAACTTTTACCTGTTTTCCAATGTCATCCATCAATTTCAGTTTTTCATACTATCATACACCAACTTATGGGTGACCTTTTATTATAGTACATATGACATGCTATTACAAACAATTCGTACCAACTCAGTATTATATTTCTTTTTAAAATAAAATTTTATATCCACTTTATGTAAAAATCAAATTTAACCTTACACAATTTTAACCTTAAATATTAATAAAATAAAAAAATGAGAATTACATTTTAATACTACATCAGAAATTATTTTTAATAATATTATTTTTACTTTCTTTTTATCTTATCCATCTTTTTCTCTCTTCTCACCTTCTCTCTCCCTCTCTTCTTCTTACCTTAAAAACCTAACACTAGTGTTTCTGCTTCATGCTACCACCGTCGCGACCGACATTTCCACCACCACCTCCATAGATGACTTCGCCTTCGCCTTTACCTTTTGATGGATTGTTTGAAATCCTTCGAGTGATCCGGGTGCGGGTTGTTCTTCGAACCGGATCTAGTATCATTCCTGCAAAACAGAAAAGCTAAGAAACCGGTAACCTCTGGGGTAAGCTCCGATGCCTAAATCAGTCTGGGTTATTTTTAGCTGTGAATGTATTAGCTTGGTTAGAATAAATTAGATTTACCTTTACGTACCCTCCTTTTATAGGGCTAGTGATAGAGTTGGTTTTGGTTTAGGAGAACTCCCAAACCCTACTTTCAGCCAAACTGAAAGACTCTCTTCTAGACTCCACGTGGGATATAGAGTCCTTCTCCTAGTACAACACAGCAAGTAGACTCCTAGCGGGACATCATCACCCATCTTCTTGTTGGTTTGCCCTAGTCCAAATAGCATTGGTTCTTGTATTGTATTGTACTTTATATTTGGATATTTTGTATTATACAATTTTGTGTTGAAATAAAGGCATGAATCTATTTATTCATATCTTGTGTTATTTATAAATAGAGTATCCAATGATTATAACCATACTAAAGTAAACCAATGTAGGTCATTGGATTATGAGACATTTTAGTAAAGTTAAAATTATAATCATAAAGATATCCCTAGTCTGTTCTAATCATAAGAATATAGAACCAAAGACTAGCATATCCTTGACTGGATGGCAGCGTCTCACTGGCCATTGGACATGAAATATCAGTCAATGATATGGGTACATGTTGGGTTACATGGTACTGGATCGATCCACCACGAGAACACCACATGGTTCGATCGTCATAGGTGTTTCTCAGGTAAGTCTTGCTATTATCCTTAGACCCGATTAACATGGGATCTCATACACTTTGATATACGCCTAATGGGCCCGTAATAGGGTGCCAAGTATGGGTATGTTGGGTGGGCCAGTGAACATGTTGATGTTGATAGTGAAACTGAGGGAATTGCTACTCAGCATCCCCTGAGATCACATCACTTGCCACTTGATGAGTGGGACTGACAAGTGTATGGCCATACCCGAATAAGTTGGATACTTATTCGTTAGGTTCAGTCCACTCAGTATCAAGAGATAAATAAGCATATAAGAGGATAACAGGACCAAGCCTTTTGCTTATATATGGATGTCAGTTGGCAAGGATATACAAGATCACTAGCTGGTTATGTTTCACATTAGAATGCAAGTCTCCGTCTTAATTGGGGGCTGTAACGGTTTACTATAACTCACTTACAGTCTGTGGGCTTTAGACCTACTGCCAATATAAAGACGGACTCACAGGATCGTACACATAGAACGATTGAACGTTGACAAATCAAAATTAGAACGGAAACCAAATTAATTAAGTTATTGACATTAGGTTATGTCATAATTAATTCAATTATAAAGGAAGAAATTTATTTTATTTGATTAATTAATTACATGTAGTAAATAATTAATTAAATAAAATAATATTTCCTTGATGGAAATTAAAAATACAAAGGTTGTATTTTATTAAGGGTGACTTTAATTTAACTTTGGGTTATTTTAATTTGATGAAATTGTATTTAATTGTATCAATCTGGATTTTATAATATGGTTTTATTTAATCCTACTGATATAAGATAAATCAATTAAATCAAATTAAATAATCTATAGTTTTAATTAAAATCCTAGTAGGCTAAGGAGTATATATACTAAAGGAGTATATATAGGAAGCCTTAACCTAATTCTCCCTAACCCTAACAGAGAATTTTCAGCCACAATAAGAAAAATTACAACAGCACCCTTTTGGATTTTCTCTTGGTTTTCGTTCAATCCGTTCGCTAGCATGAGTCCTGTTCGAGAGTCGTTCGTGTACCGGATTGTGGAGGAAACACGTTTGGGTTTCTGCAGCAGTCTCTAAAGGAGACAGTTAAGGTGAGAAAATTTATTTTCTCCATTCTTGATTTCATTCTATTAATCTACATGTATCTTGGGCTTTGGAATCGAGGAAAATTTTAATCGGTATTCCGCCTCGTGTTTAATTTTTCCCGTGACGATTCCCTACACTTCTAGAATCTTTCCACTGATGAAGATGATCTATACCGGATCAACTACAAAAACTTCTCTCTCCCTCTCTTCTTCTTACCCTAAAAACCTAACACTAGTGTTTCTGCTTCATGCCACCACCGCCGCGATCGATATTTCCGCCACCACCTCCATAGATGACTTCGCCTTCGCCTTTACCTTTTGATGGATTGTTTGAAATCCTCCGAGTGATCCAGATTTGGGTTGTTCTTCAGATCGGATCTAGTATCGTTCCTACAAAACAGAAAAGCTAAGACACCAGTAACCTTTAGGGTAAGCTCCGATGCCTAAATCAGTCTGGGTTGTTTTTAGCTGTGAATGTATTAGCTTGGTTAGAATGAATTAGATTTACCTCTATGTACCCTCCTTTTATAGGGCTAGTGATAGAGTTGGTTTCGGTTTAGAACTCCCAATCCCTACTTTCAGTCAAACTGAAAGACTATCTTCTACACTCCATGTGGGATATAGAGTCCTGCTCCTAGTACAACACAGCAAGTAGATTCCTAGCGGGACATCATCACCCATCTTCTAGAATCTTTCCACAGATGAAGAGGATCTATACCAGATCAACTACAAAAGTCTTCGTGTTCCCCCTAGAGAAACGGATGAGAGATCCGGCATATCGAACCCGGGTAATGGACTCGGTCTCTTAATGACCGGATGTCATTGGAAGTCCTCCCTAGTCCTAAGAAACCCTTTAGGGTTTGATGTCCAAAACCCTGCCTAGAGCCACGCGCTCACCAACCCTTTGCCACGTACTGGGTAACTTCAGATACGCGACCTTTAATCTGTCCCTCGATTTTCAAAAGCTGTAACTCTTCATTTTCCCCCTAGAAGGCTATTAATTAGCGCATTTGTCTTCTACGAGTATTATCTAGCCTCGTTCTAACTGTTGGAGATTGTGCCCTAAGGCCAATATTGGATTATGTAATTTGACTTCTAAGATTAATCTAATGTAGATTAATATTGTCATTTATGTTTGTATGTTAGCATTTATGATAAGTATCCATGAATAAATCGTGTTATTCTAAATATCCCTAGTCGATTGTTATTATGGGAATAATAACAAACTAAGACTAGTGTGAGTGATAATGGATATTCATAAGATGAATATAGTGTATACAGATACAGATTATACTCACGAGTAATATGTTAGAGAACATGTTACTGGAGACCCACTATGAGATCAAGTTCATGGTCATGTGTCACAACTGATCTTGATTATAGTAGTGTCATTAGCTGATTCCTTTGACCTGAGGTCACCATGGATTCCGGGATGAATTCATGTTGTGCTTTGACGCAGTCAAACGCTGCTTGTAACAGAGTAGTTATAAAGGCTGTGGTTGGGTACAATATGACTCATGCTTAGGGATGTGAGTGACAGATATGGGATTTTGTCCCTCTCTAACAAGAGAGCGATATCACTGGGCCCCTCGATAAGTAAGACTGTTAAATGCATGGCCGTGCTCAAATAATTGATAAGAGTATCAATTGATTTCTCTGAACAGTTTACTTTGAGATCGAGAAAGCATATGATTAATTATATAAGATTGACAAGTGTACCATGTCTTATAATTAATCTTGATATCAAAGAGACAAAAAGGGAATATGACATTCTATAAATAGGTATTGGATCATTCCAATCATATTAATTGGGTAGTCGTAATGGCTTGCTAGAGTCCGCTTGTGACCTATAAGGACATTATGGTAATTTCCTTATTGCCAATTAATATGATCCTATGGGGTCACACACAAGAGCAAAATGAAGTTCATCTAATCGGGTATAAATTATTATTGGAAAATAATTTATGAAAGAGATTGAGAATAAATATATATAATGATATATATTTATGTATGTATATATAAATATTAATGTGATTAATATTGCATAAAGTATGCTACATATTATAATTAAATTATATGGAGATATAATTAATTATAATATTATATATATACATATATGTATTATGGAGAATTGATTTGATTTAATGTTAATTGAGAATTAATATTAAATTGTGTGGGTTAATATATAATTATAACTAATAGGTGTATTAGGTTATAATTATAATTAACTATTTAGGTTAATTATTTAAGGAAACAATTAACCTAAACCTAGTGGGATTCTAAACTCATAATACAACAAGGAATTCGGCCACCACACATGAAAAAGGGGGCAGCCGAAATTCTCATGCTAAGCCACATAGAAAATTTGATTTTCTGCCTCTCTCTCTCGTTCGAAGAATCGTTCTTCAATCCCGGCGCTAGCACGCGGTGAATCAATTGCTCCGTGTGGATCAACCGTAGAGGGAAGCTAATTTGGTTCCTTTGATTCAAATCCTATAAGAACTAAGAGGTAATTCTTTAACCCTTCCTTCCAATTCAATGCAATATACATGGATCCTTGGCGGGGATTAATCCGTTTTATTTCCGCTGCGTATTTTGTTTTGTGCTATTAATCCCCAACAGTGGTATCAGAGCCACTTGTATTTTGATTGAATTGGATTTATGTTTTGATTAGATCAAAATTGCATGTTAGGGTTTGTATGATTTTGATTGGATCAAAATTGTTGTTAGGGGTTTGTATGTTTTATTTAGGGTTCTATGTTATTGTGAATAACAAAATAAAATTTGATTTTATTGATTAATCATTGTGAATGATTTTATGTTAATGATTTGGAATGTTTAAGGGGTTTTTGGAATCATGAATTTGATTCATGGGTTTTTATTGAAATTGTTTCAATTCAATTTAATTAAAAAAAAAAAAAAAAAAAAAAATATTATGGTACTGTTCGTATTCTGGGCATAATGCCCAGAATACATTTTGGGCAAATTGCAATTGCAATTTGCCCTTGCTGCGCAAGCAGCTTGCTGCGCAAGCAGCATGCTGCTTACGCAGCATGGGCTGCGCGCAGTATGCGCAGCCCGTCCAGCCCCCTGTCCGACAGTTTTTTTTTTTTTTTTTAACCCCCTTTTCGTTTTAAGTGTGGAAAATTGTTTCTGCATATTTACGAATTTTTCCAAATTAATTAATTCTAAATACAATGTGATTGTATTTTACCACTTTGAACCCTAAATATTTTTAGATATAAAATTATTGTTGATAATTTTATGCATGGTGTTATGGTATGGTTTTGGACCCCGTGGATGCTTTATTTTATTTATTATGGTTTTATATAAATACGACCTGCGAGTCGTTTGTATTTATGTAAATTTTAAATTTTTAATTTTACTAGAAAAATTGTATAGGATGCAATTTATGATATGTAAAATTTATTTTACTAGAAAAATTGTATAGGTTGCAATTTTTTGTAAAATATAAATCCATGAGATGGTGCTTGGAAGCAAAGACGTGGAGGCGGATCCAAGAGGCGGTGCAATGACCATGTGATGGATGCTACTACCTAGGATATGACCTTATTGATTTTCATATTGGCCTATGAAAATCAATGTAGATTTAAACCATACCATAACACGGTTCGAGTCATATGCATGTTTTATTTTATTTAGATGCCATGTGATGCCATGCTAGATATTCTATATGCATGCTAGACAATTGTATGCCATAAGATGCCATGCTAATTAATATTAACAAAAGTATGATTAATATTAATGCCATGAAATTGTATATGATACAATTAATTCACAGGAATTAATAAACCCTAAATAAACTTATGAAGTTTATATTTTTGCCACCCAATTACGTATAACACTTGTCAAGTACTATGTTCGCATCATGGTATACCGCCAGGGCGGGTACGCATGTTGTGACCTTAGCGAAGCAATAATATGAGAAAAGGTGATTCTCATTGTGTTGTAATTGGTTTAACTAAAGGGTTAATCAAAAAGGTGTTTGAGCCCGAGGCAAGGATGAGATGAGTAACATACAAATTAAATATGGTATATGATATCATGCATCTCATAAATTAAAAGAGTTACATAATGATGTAATTGACATGGTGATGTCTACCGAAATTATATTTAATCATAGGGACATGTCAAAGCAGTGCTATGGTTAAGTATGGATTTTGGGTCTTTTACCCACTTAAATATTTTAAAGGGTTTTATAATTTAAGTGGGAGCATTTAACTAAAATCTTTACACGCTTTATTATAGTTATAATTGCTATTACCTTGATCTCGATTGTTATTGAACATTGAGAATTGTTCTCAAATCAAAAGGAATCATATGTTCTCAATAATCCTTTTGCCCAATGAACCACTAGCAATTGTAACACGAGTATAAAAGATGCTTACTTGAAGCATCGAAGGGACTCTGTTAAATTTTGTTATCTTACACTTGCCACCAATTCTTCCGTACGTGGAAGTTTTACTTGAGATATATGATACATCACAAATGGAAATGTTCCATCAGTTAGTGAGCAAGAAAAGATAAGTGTTTGAGGCAACATTTTCTCATTGGCCTCCAAAAGGCATTAAGATGTGATCTTGAATTCATTGATTGATAGTCATTGGTGATGAACTATCATTTGAATGACATGGAGAAAATTATGAATTAGTTGCATAGGATGCAAAAGAATGTTAAGTTATCCACAAAGGATAAGCCCGCCTCGAATTGTGTGCTTAAGGTTCAAAAGGAAAAGGATAAAAGGAAGGTCGAAAAGCATAAAGACCGAAAGGTTCGGGTGAAACATGTTTTAAAGGCCAAAGCTGTTGGCATAGAGAGATCTCCAAAAGAAGGATGTTGCCATTTCTAGATTGAATCGTTCATTAGAATGGAAATAGCAAATTTTGTTTGGAGAACTATGAGAAGATGAAAGGCAGTAAGACTGCTACCTTAAGTATTTATTAACTATTCTACATTTGTTTCTATATCAAAGGTATTAGATACCAGTTGTGGATCTCGTATTAGTAGAATATGATGAATCGCAACTTGAATAGAAACCTTATGAAGGTGAAAGGTAGAATGCGAATAGACAAGAGAAGCAAAGGTTGCTACTCGAAGGTTCTGAACTTTTACATGAAAGTTGTGAACTTCAAGTTAAAAATTACGAACCTCTTTTCATAAAAGTTATGAACTTTTATATGAAAGTTATGAACTTTGGTTAAAGGTTATGAACTTTTACATGTGAGTTACGAACTCTTGTTGTCTATTGAGCTTGTTGGCTTGAGTAAACAAATGTTGTTTATTTTATAATTGTGAATTATAAACTTTATAAAGACATGATTATGAAATGTAGATTTACATAATTGTCTTTATATGTGGAGCCCATCTGTAACATAAATACTGTAAGGATCGAATCAAATAGTTTGATCCAACCCATTTTGGCAGTGTCGTCTTGGAGACATAAGCAAAGTTGCATTTCGAAACTCCATGAGAATGGACTTTTGGATTCATGAGATTATGAATCATCTTGAATCATGCGAATGTTGCTTATTGTAAAAGATGACAAAAGTGTTTCTTTGCTAAAAGTAGTTAAAGATTAATCGATTTATTAAGCATTATACATGTGGATGTACATGAATTATAAATCAACTGCTAAAGGAGGTTCTAATACTCCATTACTTTTATGGAACTTTTCACTAGATAAGAGTATCTAATGAAACACGAGTTTGGAACTTTTGAAGTGTTCAAAAGCTTGTAAAAGGAGTATGAAGTATCTTGACAAGATAGTAAAGTCACTTAGATATGATCCAAGTGGTGAACATTTGAGTCAAGATGTTGACAATCATCTTAGAGATTGTGGGACTGTCTCACAATTGACTTCTCCAAGTACGCCACAAAGTATGTTGTGTCGAAAAGGGAGTAGTCGAACTCTATACAGATATAGTTCAATCTATGATGAAGTCAAGTTGATCATCGTTTTCTCAAAAATATGCCATTAAAGCAGCTGTGTATATTGTTCCGTCTAAAACAATTCATGAATCAACATATGAGATATGGTTGGGTAAGAGACCCAAGTTGTTTCATTGAATAAGCTTAGGGCTGTAAAGCTTATTTCGAATAAGTTGGCACCTAAATTTAAATATCGTATTGTGGATTACTCAAAAGTTGGGATACAAAGTAGTTGTAGCTAGAAATGGTTTCCCCTTGAAGAGGGAGTTAATTTCTAGTAGAGTTAGTGGGAGTAAAGTACACCTACAAAACTCGTAATTCACAAAGTGACATTAACGTTGAAGAGGAACATGGAAATGGTTTCATGATCATTGTTGAAATTACACAAGTCCAATGAAAGTCTAGTAGAATACGACATGAATAGGAGAGATATGGATTTCTCAAAGTCATGATGTAATTTTACTAGATTGAAGTAAGTCTTCTTTTATGAATAAGCAATGTTAGATTATGAATCTAATAAGTGACTTGATGCTACAAAGGTTGAAGATAAGTCCATGTGTGACAATCAAAGTATAGACTTTGATAAATCTTTTAGAAGATGCGTATGCAATGGTTGCAAGTGAGTTTTCAAATTGAAAACCGACATGAATGGTGATCTTCAAACTTATAAAGCACGACTAGTGACAAAAAGGGGTTATAAACAAGTTCATAGTAGTGACTATGAGGATACGAACAAATTCATAGTAGGACTATGATAAAATCCTTTTTCGTCATTAATCATGATCAAGTCAAAATTGAGTTCTTGTTGCCATATCCGCATAATATGATTATAAAATATGGCAAATGGATATCAAAATCTGTTTTCTACGTGAAAACATGATTGAGGATGTGTACGTGACACAACCCAAAGTTTTGAGCATTCAAAGAATTTAAGTAGCGTATGCAAGTTTCAAAGATTCTTATAAGAATCAAAACATGCATCAAATAGTTGGAGTCATAGTTTTGATAAAGAAATCAAATGGTTTGATTTTATCAAAAGGATGATGAATCTTGTGTTTCAAAAGGATCAGTGGGAGCATATCGGTATTCCTAACGCTATATGTGGATGACATATGGCTTGTTGGAAATAACATTCTTACCTTGCAAGAAGTAAAATCTTGGCTAAGAAAGTAATTTCGGTTAATGTTATAAGCATGACTGCCTGTGTTCTTGAAATTGGAATCTATACAGATAGATCTAAAAGAATGTTTTGGCTTAAGTGAAAGCATTGAAAGCGTTCAATATAAAAGACTTAATAGAAGCTTGCTTATGTTAACTGTGTAAATAGTTGCACATATACAACTGATTGCAATTAGTTGAAATATATCAGTCGAGATCTAGTATTCTCTTAAAAAGAGAAGTTATGATTTTGAAAGGTTCAAAATAAAACGTTATAGCTAAATATCTATAATAGCAGCCAAAGTATACAGTTACATGTGATGTAAAGAAATTTTGGATGAAGAAGTTCATCAAAATTTTATGTTTTTGTTCTAAGCATTGCTTATCCTGTGAGACTATTGTAGGGACAATAGTTCAATGCGTAAGAACCCTGTATGACACAAGCATATACTTAGGCGTCTTTCACTAATTTAGAGAGGCTGTCTCTAAAGAAAGAGTGAAAATGTGTAAAGTAGCAACGGAAGCGAAAATTAATAATTCACTGACAAAGACTCCTGCACGAGTGAATACATGAAGGTCATGTAGGTCAATGGGTATAAGATACTTGTATGATTGGCCATAGTGCAAGTGGGAGATTGTTGGAGATTGTGCCCTAAGGCCAATATTGGATTATGTAATTTGACTTCTAAGATTAATCTAATGTAGATTAATATTGTCATTTATGTTTGTATGTTAGCATTTATGATAAGTATCCATGAATAAATCGTGTTATTCTAAATATCCCTAGTCGATTGTTATTATGGGAATAATAACAAACTAAGACTAGTGTGAGTGATAATGGATATTCATAAGATGAATATAGTGTATACAGATACAGATTATACTCACGAGTAATATGTTAGAGAACATGTTACTGGAGACCCACTATGAGATCAAGTTCATGGTCATGTGTCACAACTGATCTTGATTATAGTAGTGTCATTAGCTGATTCCTTTGACCTGAGGTCACCATGGATTCCGGGATGAATTCATGTTGTGCTTTGACGCAGTCAAACGCTGCTTGTAACAGAGTAGTTATAAAGGCTGTGGTTGGGTACAATATGACTCATGCTTAGGGATGTGAGTGACAGATATGGGATTTTGTCCCTCTCTAACAAGAGAGCGATATCACTGGGCCCCTCGATAAGTAAGACTGTTAAATGCATGGCCGTGCTCAAATAATTGATAAGAGTATCAATTGATTTCTCTGAACAGTTTACTTTGAGATCGAGAAAGCATATGATTAATTATATAAGATTGACAAGTGTACCATGTCTTATAATTAATCTTGATATCAAAGAGACAAAAAGGGAATATGACATTCTATAAATAGGTATTGGATCATTCCAATCATATTAATTGGGTAGTCGTAATGGCTTGCTAGAGTCCGCTTGTGACCTATAAGGACATTATGGTAATTTCCTTATTGCCAATTAATATGATCCTATGGGGTCACACACAAGAGCAAAATGAAGTTCATCTAATCGGGTATAAATTATTATTGGAAAATAATTTATGAAAGAGATTGAGAATAAATATATATAATGATATATATTTATGTATGTATATATAAATATTAATGTGATTAATATTGCATAAAGTATGCTACATATTATAATTAAATTATATGGAGATATAATTAATTATAATATTATATATATACATATATGTATTATGGAGAATTGATTTGATTTAATGTTAATTGAGAATTAATATTAAATTGTGTGGGTTAATATATAATTATAACTAATAGGTGTATTAGGTTATAATTATAATTAACTATTTAGGTTAATTATTTAAGGAAACAATTAACCTAAACCTAGTGGGATTCTAAACTCATAATACAACAAGGAATTCGGCCACCACACATGAAAAAGGGGGCAGCCGAAATTCTCATGCTAAGCCACATAGAAAATTTGATTTTCTGCCTCTCTCTCTCGTTCGAAGAATCGTTCTTCAATCCCGGCGCTAGCACGCGGTGAATCAATTGCTCCGTGTGGATCAACCGTAGAGGGAAGCTAATTTGGTTCCTTTGATTCAAATCCTATAAGAACTAAGAGGTAATTCTTTAACCCTTCCTTCCAATTCAATGCAATATACATGGATCCTTGGCGGGGATTAATCCGTTTTATTTCCGCTGCGTATTTTGTTTTGTGCTATTAATCCCCAACAGTGGTATCAGAGCCACTTGTATTTTGATTGAATTGGATTTATGTTTTGATTAGATCAAAATTGCATGTTAGGGTTTGTATGATTTTGATTGGATCAAAATTGTTGTTAGGGGTTTGTATGTTTTATTTAGGGTTCTATGTTATTGTGAATAACAAAATAAAATTTGATTTTATTGATTAATCATTGTGAATGATTTTATGTTAATGATTTGGAATGTTTAAGGGGTTTTTGGAATCATGAATTTGATTCATGGGTTTTTATTGAAATTGTTTCAATTCAATTTAATTAAAAAAAAAAAAAAAAAAAAAAATATTATGGTACTGTTCGTATTCTGGGCATAATGCCCAGAATACATTTTGGGCAAATTGCAATTGCAATTTGCCCTTGCTGCGCAAGCAGCTTGCTGCGCAAGCAGCATGCTGCTTACGCAGCATGGGCTGCGCGCAGTATGCGCAGCCCGTCCAGCCCCCTGTCCGACAGTTTTTTTTTTTTTTTTTAACCCCCTTTTCGTTTTAAGTGTGGAAAATTGTTTCTGCATATTTACGAATTTTTCCAAATTAATTAATTCTAAATACAATGTGATTGTATTTTACCACTTTGAACCCTAAATATTTTTAGATATAAAATTATTGTTGATAATTTTATGCATGGTGTTATGGTATGGTTTTGGACCCCGTGGATGCTTTATTTTATTTATTATGGTTTTATATAAATACGACCTGCGAGTCGTTTGTATTTATGTAAATTTTAAATTTTTAATTTTACTAGAAAAATTGTATAGGATGCAATTTATGATATGTAAAATTTATTTTACTAGAAAAATTGTATAGGTTGCAATTTTTTGTAAAATATAAATCCATGAGATGGTGCTTGGAAGCAAAGACGTGGAGGCGGATCCAAGAGGCGGTGCAATGACCATGTGATGGATGCTACTACCTAGGATATGACCTTATTGATTTTCATATTGGCCTATGAAAATCAATGTAGATTTAAACCATACCATAACACGGTTCGAGTCATATGCATGTTTTATTTTATTTAGATGCCATGTGATGCCATGCTAGATATTCTATATGCATGCTAGACAATTGTATGCCATAAGATGCCATGCTAATTAATATTAACAAAAGTATGATTAATATTAATGCCATGAAATTGTATATGATACAATTAATTCACAGGAATTAATAAACCCTAAATAAACTTATGAAGTTTATATTTTTGCCACCCAATTACGTATAACACTTGTCAAGTACTATGTTCGCATCATGGTATACCGCCAGGGCGGGTACGCATGTTGTGACCTTAGCGAAGCAATAATATGAGAAAAGGTGATTCTCATTGTGTTGTAATTGGTTTAACTAAAGGGTTAATCAAAAAGGTGTTTGAGCCCGAGGCAAGGATGAGATGAGTAACATACAAATTAAATATGGTATATGATATCATGCATCTCATAAATTAAAAGAGTTACATAATGATGTAATTGACATGGTGATGTCTACCGAAATTATATTTAATCATAGGGACATGCCAAAGCAGTGCTATGGTTAAGTATGGATTTTGGGTCTTTTACCCACTTAAATATTTTAAAGGGTTTTATAATTTAAGTGGGAGCATTTAACTAAAATCTTTACACGCTTTATTATAGTTATAATTGCTATTACCTTGATCTCGATTGTTATTGAACATTGAGAATTGTTCTCAAATCAAAAGGAATCATATGTTCTCAATAATCCTTTTGCCCAATGAACCACTAGCAATTGTAACACGAGTATAAAAGATGCTTACTTGAAGCATCGAAGGGACTCTGTTAAATTTTGTTATCTTACACTTGCCACCAATTCTTCCGTACGTGGAAGTTTTACTTGAGATATATGATACATCACAAATGGAAATGTTCCATCAGTTAGTGAGCAAGAAAAGATAAGTGTTTGAGGCAACATTTTCTCATTGGCCTCCAAAAGGCATTAAGATGTGATCTTGAATTCATTGATTGATAGTCATTGGTGATGAACTATCATTTGAATGACATGGAGAAAATTATGAATTAGTTGCATAGGATGCAAAAGAATGTTAAGTTATCCACAAAGGATAAGCCCGCCTCGAATTGTGTGCTTAAGGTTCAAAAGGAAAAGGATAAAAGGAAGGTCGAAAAGCATAAAGACCGAAAGGTTCGGGTGAAACATGTTTTAAAGGCCAAAGCTGTTGGCATAGAGAGATCTCCAAAAGAAGGATGTTGCCATTTCTAGATTGAATCGTTCATTAGAATGGAAATAGCAAATTTTGTTTGGAGAACTATGAGAAGATGAAAGGCAGTAAGACTGCTACCTTAAGTATTTATTAACTATTCTACATTTGTTTCTATATCAAAGGTATTAGATACCAGTTGTGGATCTCGTATTAGTAGAATATGATGAATCGCAACTTGAATAGAAACCTTATGAAGGTGAAAGGTAGAATGCGAATAGACAAGAGAAGCAAAGGTTGCTACTCGAAGGTTCTGAACTTTTACATGAAAGTTGTGAACTTCAAGTTAAAAATTACGAACCTCTTTTCATAAAAGTTATGAACTTTTATATGAAAGTTATGAACTTTGGTTAAAGGTTATGAACTTTTACATGTGAGTTACGAACTCTTGTTGTCTATTGAGCTTGTTGGCTTGAGTAAACAAATGTTGTTTATTTTATAATTGTGAATTATAAACTTTATAAAGACATGATTATGAAATGTAGATTTACATAATTGTCTTTATATGTGGAGCCCATCTGTAACATAAATACTGTAAGGATCGAATCAAATAGTTTGATCCAACCCATTTTGGCAGTGTCGTCTTGGAGACATAAGCAAAGTTGCATTTCGAAACTCCATGAGAATGGACTTTTGGATTCATGAGATTATGAATCATCTTGAATCATGCGAATGTTGCTTATTGTAAAAGATGACAAAAGTGTTTCTTTGCTAAAAGTAGTTAAAGATTAATCGATTTATTAAGCATTATACATGTGGATGTACATGAATTATAAATCAACTGCTAAAGGAGGTTCTAATACTCCATTACTTTTATGGAACTTTTCACTAGATAAGAGTATCTAATGAAACACGAGTTTGGAACTTTTGAAGTGTTCAAAAGCTTGTAAAAGGAGTATGAAGTATCTTGACAAGATAGTAAAGTCACTTAGATATGATCCAAGTGGTGAACATTTGAGTCAAGATGTTGACAATCATCTTAGAGATTGTGGGACTGTCTCACAATTGACTTCTCCAAGTACGCCACAAAGTATGTTGTGTCGAAAAGGGAGTAGTCGAACTCTATACAGATATAGTTCAATCTATGATGAAGTCAAGTTGATCATCGTTTTCTCAAAAATATGCCATTAAAGCAGCTGTGTATATTGTTCCGTCTAAAACAATTCATGAATCAACATATGAGATATGGTTGGGTAAGAGACCCAAGTTGTTTCATTGAATAAGCTTAGGGCTGTAAAGCTTATTTCGAATAAGTTGGCACCTAAATTTAAATATCGTATTGTGGATTACTCAAAAGTTGGGATACAAAGTAGTTGTAGCTAGAAATGGTTTCCCCTTGAAGAGGGAGTTAATTTCTAGTAGAGTTAGTGGGAGTAAAGTACACCTACAAAACTCGTAATTCACAAAGTGACATTAACGTTGAAGAGGAACATGGAAATGGTTTCATGATCATTGTTGAAATTACACAAGTCCAATGAAAGTCTAGTAGAATACGACATGAATAGGAGAGATATGGATTTCTCAAAGTCATGATGTAATTTTACTAGATTGAAGTAAGTCTTCTTTTATGAATAAGCAATGTTAGATTATGAATCTAATAAGTGACTTGATGCTACAAAGGTTGAAGATAAGTCCATGTGTGACAATCAAAGTATAGACTTTGATAAATCTTTTAGAAGATGCGTATGCAATGGTTGCAAGTGAGTTTTCAAATTGAAAACCGACATGAATGGTGATCTTCAAACTTATAAAGCACGACTAGTGACAAAAAGGGGTTATAAACAAGTTCATAGTAGTGACTATGAGGATACGAACAAATTCATAGTAGGACTATGATAAAATCCTTTTTCGTCATTAATCATGATCAAGTCAAAATTGAGTTCTTGTTGCCATATCCGCATAATATGATTATAAAATATGGCAAATGGATATCAAAATCTGTTTTCTACGTGAAAACATGATTGAGGATGTGTACGTGACACAACCCAAAGTTTTGAGCATTCAAAGAATTTAAGTAGCGTATGCAAGTTTCAAAGATTCTTATAAGAATCAAAACATGCATCAAATAGTTGGAGTCATAGTTTTGATAAAGAAATCAAATGGTTTGATTTTATCAAAAGGATGATGAATCTTGTGTTTCAAAAGGATCAGTGGGAGCATATCGGTATTCCTAACGCTATATGTGGATGACATATGGCTTGTTGGAAATAACATTCTTACCTTGCAAGAAGTAAAATCTTGGCTAAGAAAGTAATTTCGGTTAATGTTATAAGCATGACTGCCTGTGTTCTTGAAATTGGAATCTATACAGATAGATCTAAAAGAATGTTTTGGCTTAAGTGAAAGCATTGAAAGCGTTCAATATAAAAGACTTAATAGAAGCTTGCTTATGTTAACTGTGTAAATAGTTGCACATATACAACTGATTGCAATTAGTTGAAATATATCAGTCGAGATCTAGTATTCTCTTAAAAAGAGAAGTTATGATTTTGAAAGGTTCAAAATAAAACGTTATAGCTAAATATCTATAATAGCAGCCAAAGTATACAGTTACATGTGATGTAAAGAAATTTTGGATGAAGAAGTTCATCAAAATTTTATGTTTTTGTTCTAAGCATTGCTTATCCTGTGAGACTATTGTAGGGACAATAGTTCAATGCGTAAGAACCCTGTATGACACAAGCATATACTTAGGCGTCTTTCACTAATTTAGAGAGGCTGTCTCTAAAGAAAGAGTGAAAATGTGTAAAGTAGCAACGGAAGCGAAAATTAATAATTCACTGACAAAGACTCCTGCACGAGTGAATACATGAAGGTCATGTAGGTCAATGGGTATAAGATACTTGTATGATTGGCCATAGTGCAAGTGGGAGATTGTTGGAGATTGTGCCCTAAGGCCAATATTGGATTATGTAATTTGACTTCTAAGATTAATCTAATGTAGATTAATATTGTCATTTATGTTTGTATGTTAGCATTTATGATAAGTATCCATGAATAAATCGTGTTATTCTAAATATCCCTAGTCGATTGTTATTATGGGAATAATAACAAACTAAGACTAGTGTGAGTGATAATGGATATTCATAAGATGAATATAGTGTATACAGATACAGATTATACTCACGAGTAATATGTTAGAGAACATGTTACTGGAGACCCACTATGAGATCAAGTTCATGGTCATGTGTCACAACTGATCTTGATTATAGTAGTGTCATTAGCTGATTCCTTTGACCTGAGGTCACCATGGATTCCGGGATGAATTCATGTTGTGCTTTGACGCAGTCAAACGCTGCTTGTAACAGAGTAGTTATAAAGGCTGTGGTTGGGTACAATATGACTCATGCTTAGGGATGTGAGTGACAGATATGGGATTTTGTCCCTCTCTAACAAGAGAGCGATATCACTGGGCCCCTCGATAAGTAAGACTGTTAAATGCATGGCCGTGCTCAAATAATTGATAAGAGTATCAATTGATTTGTCTGAACAGTTTACTTTGAGATCGAGAAAGCATATGATTAATTATATAAGATTGACAAGTGTACCATGTCTTATAATTAATCTTGATATCAAAGAGACAAAAAGGGAATATGACATTCTATAAATAGGTATTGGATCATTCCAATCATATTAATTGGGTAGTCGTAATGGCTTGCTAGAGTCCGCTTGTGACCTATAAGGACATTATGGTAATTTCCTTATTGCCAATTAATATGATCCTATGGGGTCACACACAAGAGCAAAATGAAGTTCATCTAATCGGGTATAAATTATTATTGGAAAATAATTTATGAAAGAGATTGAGAATAAATATATATAATGATATATATTTATGTATGTATATATAAATATTAATGTGATTAATATTGCATAAAGTATGCTACATATTATAATTAAATTATATGGAGATATAATTAATTATAATATTATATATATACATATATGTATTATGGAGAATTGATTTGATTTAATGTTAATTGAGAATTAATATTAAATTGTGTGGGTTAATATATAATTATAACTAATAGGTGTATTAGGTTATAATTATAATTAACTATTTAGGTTAATTATTTAAGGAAACAATTAACCTAAACCTAGTGGGATTCTAAACTCATAATACAACAAGGAATTCGGCCACCACACATGAAAAAGGGGGCAGCCGAAATTCTCATGCTAAGCCACATAGAAAATTTGATTTTCTGCCTCTCTCTCTCGTTCGAAGAATCGTTCTTCAATCCCGGCGCTAGCACGCGGTGAATCAATTGCTCCGTGTGGATCAACCGTAGAGGGAAGCTAATTTGGTTCCTTTGATTCAAATCCTATAAGAACTAAGAGGTAATTCTTTAACCCTTCCTTCCAATTCAATGCAATATACATGGATCCTTGGCGGGGATTAATCCGTTTTATTTCCGCTGCGTATTTTGTTTTGTGCTATTAATCCCCAACACTAACTTCTCACCATCTCCAAGCAAAGCCAGTAAGTTCTTCCCTTTGCTTCTGTTGTTATTTCCATTTTGGTTGTGTTTTTCTTTCGTTTTGCGCCCTAGTTTTAGATTTCCTTGTTCCTACGAAAATCCTTCTGGAAACTATGGAATCTCCAAATTACTCCTGGTCTTCGAGCACTGTTCCTCGCCCCCTATCTCCTCCAATAGAGGTGAATTCCGCCACGGCCAGACTTTCCTCATCGAAGTCCTCAGAGAGGACACATTCTGCCTGAGAAACTAGTGCACCAACGTGCCTCCCTTAACACACAAGACCATCAGAACCGTCAAAGAGAAAACCCTAACACCCATAATCTTTGAAATGCCTTCCTCCATCACCGAAGGGGAAATACGCCAGCTACAGTCCAACTACCCATGGTTGGAAGTCTGCAATTAGCTCATTCCCTCCCCTAGCCAGAGAGTCCATCAACCTCCTAAAGGTTTATTCTCTATATACCTCCATCATATCGAAGACGGGTTCATTTACCTGTAGGAAATCGTCACCGAAAAAATTAAACGCGAAGCGGAATACCGATTAAAAATTTTTCTCGATTCCAAAGCCCAAGATACATGTAGATTAATAATGATCTCAAGCAAACTTTTGAATTGAAATTTTTTTGGTAATTTTAGGCACAAACAACACATCATAAAGTTTGAAATTGGAGTAAAAGGAAGTACCCATGTGAGTAATCGACATACCTTAACCATTAGCCACTCTTATTGTTGTGTCATTACAATAATGAGTCATAGTATGCAAGTGATTATAATCAGCTATCATAAGATGGGTAGCACCCGTATCAGGATACCACGGACGAACAGGTTGCGGTATAGGTGCAAGAGGGGGCGGCACATAAAAACTAGACCCAAGTGGAGAATATTGCACAGAGAGTCCCCATGCAATATTTTCTTGTGGATATGCAGGCTGAGCAGTCAGATTGTTCTGGAAACGTCGAGGTTAATTGGGTTGATAATTGTGGCTTTGAGGATTTCTACATCATCTATCAATAGAAGGATCATTGAGACCACAAATCTGGCATGGACCCCATTTACG
Source organism: Euphorbia tirucalli (assembly GCA_039660915.1). Classification (NCBI taxonomy): domain Eukaryota; kingdom Viridiplantae; phylum Streptophyta; class Magnoliopsida; order Malpighiales; family Euphorbiaceae; genus Euphorbia; species Euphorbia tirucalli. The sequence continues at coordinate 39,190,181 of CM077637.1, read as the reverse complement.
CCTAGTAGTGGGGTTTCGAGTAGGAGGCACAAGAGCAGGGCGTTGGCAACAAGGACCGTGGGGCTCGGTTGAGAATGAAGATGCTTGAGTAAAATTTCATGAGCAGAGCACCATGAAGCACATAGCATGAGGAAGGTGGTTCCTGCATAGACAGATTAGAGATGACATCATGATATGCACCACCAACATTGCAAAAAATATTCGCATTAAATTGACATTGTGTAAGGAGCTCCAACTGCTTCAAGTTGATCAACATACGGTTTAGCACGCGTAAGATAATCGGCAACACTGATACTCTTATTATTATTATTATTATTATTATTATTATTATTATTATTTCCCGCTAACTAATTCAATCGTTTTCCAAGATTTATTCGGTTTACAAATTAATAATATTTGATATTCAATTTATCAAATTTATTGAAGGTTAATTTGCAATGGCATTCCAAATTGTCAATTTATTTGATGTCCAATTTGTCAAATTTCTTGCAGATTAATTTGCATTGACATTCCAATTTGTCAATTTCTATTTGATATCCATTTTATCAAATTTTCTGCAAGTTAATTTCCATCGACATTCCAAATTGTCAATTTCTTTTATTATTTGATATCTGATTTATCAAATTTCTTGCAACTAAAGCATTGACATTCCAAATTGTCAATTCCTTATAACATTTGATATTCAATTTATTGCAAGTTAATTTACACTGACATTCCAAATTGTCAATTTATTTAATATCCAATTTATCAAATTTTTGCACGATAATATGCGTCGACATTCCAAATTGCCGATTTCTTTTAATATAAGATGTCCAATTTAGCAAATTTCCAGCAGAATAATTTGCACCGACATCTAATTTGTTAATTTTTTTGGATATCCAATTTATCGACTTAGTTTTATTTGATATCCAATTTATCAAATTTCCTTGCAAGTTAATTTGCACTGATATCCAATTTATCGGTTTATTTGATATGCAACTTATCAAGTTCCTTTGCAGGTTAACTTGGATTGATACTTCAAATTATCAGCCCCAATAACTCATTGGTTTATTATCTCCCTGCAGGATGACTTGCAATTCCCCAATGGCTGGGATTAATTACCTAACTTTATACTTCCCTAACAGACTAATTCGCAGGTACTATTCATGCAAGGGGCAACAAATCTCCACAGATCACGCCATTCATTTGTTGATCGAAGAAGAAAAATTTTTTTCCAAAAAATCTTTCGATCAAGCAAATGAATACGTGAATCCCCGTAACACGCTCAGGTTTTGTTTTCTCTTCCTAACTCATCATGCTCTCTTCCACTTAACTTCAGGTCGAGTTTCTAACTAAATCTACTACGACCAGAACTTAATCAAGCCGAAGGTAATCTGTGAACACGAATTTTTCTAACCTCAATGATTGGATTATTTTACACTCTTTTAATAGGTGTTGAGAAAGTCCGGTTAACCAAAAATGTCTTCATATGTTTGTAAAAAGCTTCCTAATTTTCCCGATCATGAAGGTTCGATTCAAACCGACCCAAACTGTGTGGCTGCCAGTGTAATTGTGGGGTTATAGCTGGTAACCGCATGGCTACCAATCTGATCAGCTTTAATTTTTAGCTTTGCAGTCTGATTAGGACTTTTTTAGTGTCTTTTGAGGCCTATAAATATGTCATAAACTTGCCATATTGTGGAGACGAACCCCACCCACCTAAACAAACCCTAGAACTCCAAAAAGTCGGAAAAGAAGCTGAAAAATTTCTCCCTAATTCATCCCAAAAACACTACATTTACACAAATAATCACCCTATTATTCCTCTAGACACTAAACTAATCCACTACTCTGATATTAATTTATCAAAAATAATTAATATTAGAATATTCAACCGTCATCCTTGTGTTTTATTTGTCGGCTGATATAGAATTCCAATTATACAAGTGAATCGGCACCGTTTACACGCGTGAAAAAGGCGTTTTGGGATCATCCGATTAATTTTTAATGTAATGAAATTTATGTTGGATAAATTTACAAAGTTTATAATTTTTTATTCTTAAAAAGGTACATGTCTAATTGAGGGAAAAACAAAATTAAAAATAACATCACATTAATGAGTCCACCACCGACGGCTTAAGGCTACAACCAACCAAAATATGTTTAAAGTAGCCCAGCCAAACGCAAATCAGCAAGAAAAAAAAAAAAAAAAACCAAATCAACCTGAGGTTAATCCTCTAAAATTATTTTAAATGTAAAGTACTTTTCACTAACAGCAACAAAATGCTAACGAAGGTAATTTGCAAAATCAATCATCAGCTTGCTTTTCCGAATACTTGTCAATCAGCAAACAAGTGTAAAGGAGGGAAACAAACACCCCCCAAATCTGTAAATCTATGCCTTCCATTATCTTTAGGCGATAACATTATTGACATTTTGAAAACGTTTAACATTTAACTCTATTCCATTACCTCTTTTTCCTTTTTTTTTAGGCCCCGTTTGGGAGGGCTTTCCCAAACGGGGGAAGGAGCTTTTTTCCATGGAAAGCCAGGAAAGCTCTATTTTTGGCGTTTGGTAAAGACACAGATGGGAAAGTTGAAAACACGGAAAGGAGATTTGCTGCCTCTCCGCAAAAGCTCCAAATCAAGGCTCTTTGCTTGAAAGCGCGGTCGGCTTCTCTTCTCCAAATCATCAAGCGTTCTTCTTCGCAATTTGCCCAATTACGATCTCCCCTCCTCCTCCTTTCATTCAAGATCGTGTACTGCTCTCTGTGTTCTCTGCCACAAATTGCTGCTCCCTTTCTTCTCCCTTTCTTGTCGCCTGCTGCTGGCCACCGCTGCTACTATTACCGGTGAGATTTTCTATCTCTTTTCCCTTTGAGTTATAATTTCTCTTTGTTGTTGTCCCTGATCTTGAATGAATGCTTTGAGATTCTGCTGTGTTTGGATTACATAATTTAGGAATTAGGATGTTAGCTATTTTGGGTATTGTTGTGGCCATAAATTTTATACTCTTATCTGTTGAGGCGGTAGGAATTGAAGAGGAAATATTAAAATTAAAAAGAAAGAAAGAAAGAGTCTCTTTTAGTTGGATTAAGGGGGGAACTTAGAAGATATGTATCTGTTCTGTGGCTCTAAGAATTTTGTTTTTGTATTTCTTTTGTGTTGCTGAATCATATATTAATTGTTGATGTTGGGTATGGGATCCATAGCTCGCAAAATAGGTTGAGATTGGACTGCTAAAGATCATGTTTGTGGTTTTTTTTCTCATGGGTATTATCCGAAATTTAATTTGTGCCGAAGAGAATGTGAATTTATACTGCATATAATATATGTTTGCATAAATGGAACTTGTTGCTTTTGCAAGATTGTTGGCAGCTGTAAATTATACTGATTGAGCTTGATTTGTACTTTGATTGGCTTTTACTAATAAGAACATATAGGACATGCATGATACGGATTGGATTCGAGAGAAAGTAGACTTTAGTCCTTAACCAACTAAGATTTGATAAAAAAAAAAAAAAAGCTTAATTAAACAAGCTTTGAGGTACTTCTCAGGCATTGCTGATGTTACAATACATAGAGTCTTGTATCCATCTTTCGTTGCTCAGAACAATCAATCCTGTTTGTTATCCTATTGATATTTTCGAGCTGCTTAATTTTCGTTAATTTTTTTGATTTAATTATTACAACACACCTTTATGATTTGAAGAACATGATCATATCCTATATGAGCTGTTCTAAAGTTGTGTATATCGCAGTTTGGCCTCCTAATTGCAGCTGAAGTTATTGAACTATGATATATTAGACTTCAGCTTCTCTGGTTTTGGCTCATATTAAGCCCTTTAAGGCACAGGTCAACGAGAAAATAATGTACTAGACTTGGCTGTAATTCTTCATATCCTACGTCTCTTTGAAATAATTTTACTGGAGATGGGTGGAAACGCAATTAAAGCTGTAGACTGGTTGAAAGAGGCTTTTCTGTCATTTGAAGAGGCTGATTGTAGATTTATCTTCTGTTGAAAGTTCATGGGGGTTGAAAATTTCTAAGGATGTCTTTAACAAGTAAGATAATTATATTTTTTTTTCTGTTGCAAATCTAGATTGGAAGAGGAGAAGGCGTTTCCCCATCAGCAGCAACTGACCTTAATGCGAGGCATGTATGACAACATTTCTTTCTTATGATGCCGATTAAGGGGAATATCATATAATATGACATTTCTGTTTACTCTATGCAATATTTAGCCCAATTTTGCCTTCCTATACTCTGCAGATTTCCGGTCAGGTATGTTCCGACATTAGTAAATTACCATTTCCCCTTCCTATACTCTTCTTATTTGGTCCAATAATAGTGCAATTTATGTGTTAGAATTTTGTTAATTTCTGGTTTGTGTTAATTTCTGGGTACTAATGTAAAGTAGTTATTTAGTTGGTGTTCTTGATCATGATTAATATAGTATCGCATCATAATTAATTAGCTCTAGTTTTGATTGTTTATTATGTTCTGGGTTGCATAATTATAGCCTGTATATATTGTCAATGGTCACTTTGTACATTTCGTGTCTTTTCTCAAATGGAGATTAGGTAGAAACTTGAGATTCTATTATGATTTGGGAATCAAAATGCTTGGTATTTTTTTATTTTGAGAATACACATTCTGCTGAGATGGATCAAAGACAAGTAAAGGTGCGCTGGTGCCTGCATAAATTTCTGTAATTGATAATTCTTGGGGAATCAGGGTTGCCTTGCCTTTGGGGTTATTAGGTGCTTGAAGGGTATAATCCCCTGAGAAAAAGTATTTAATATTTTACTGAAGTTTCATGATTTTTCTTTTGACTTTGAAGGCTAGTGAGCTTGTTGCACCGTTCTCATTTGCTGTACCTGTGACACAGTGGAAGCCACGTATCAGGTACTTTGCATGCAATTTAAACCAACTTGTGCTTTCAGTTATTATCTTTGTAGAAAACTTCTTTGATCCTTTTTATGACACGTGGATAATTGTGCTTAATTATTGTATGGAAATGGTGTTTTTACTTCCATGGGGATGCAGGTTCAACTTCACTTCTATAGGTAAAGCCAACAGCAAAACATCATAGACCATAGAGAGAGAGAGAATGATGTTATATCTGAATTGGAGCTTAAGCAAGCCCTAGAGATGCCTTAATTTTATGTATGGACACAGAGAAGATAATAAAATGTCCTTTTGTAACATCAATATTTTATTAGTCAATAAAATTTGAATTTGCAATCTTTCTTCTTTTAGATCATCAAATACCTTTTTCTTTTTACAGCTTGAATGTCTTTGTTATAAGAATAGAGTGTTTTTTTTTTCTTTTTTCTTTTAGCTTAATCTAATTAATCCATTCAATGCTACATGAATAAATTCCTCAATGTAGATGTCTTGATTTATCTATAAATTCGTCTGGATGCGGATGACACTGAAGCTTGTTGAATGTGTGCCTTTCAATCTAGGTTATAAATTACCTAGCTTTGTTTTTTTATTTAATGTGTGTGAAAGAAATTATTAATTTCTAATATTATTTAATTAATTAAATTAAGTAAAAATTAATTTGTATCATATATGTCATTTTATGTTATTTTATATATTAATTTATATCATTTTATATATTAACAGCACTTTTATAAACAATTTTATCAAACATCACACAAACTGTTTTTAAGAATAAATCTATTTCTACAAAAATATTACCAAACACTTGTCAGCTTTCCCAAACAGCACTTTTCCTAACAGCTCTTTCCCTGACAGCACTTTCACTAACAGCCCTACCAAACTGGCCCTTAATAAATAGAGGTCTCGTTGCAACCAAACTGCAAAAACAAAGCGCTTCTATACCACTGGACAATCATTGATAATTATAAGAAATATATCTTTGTTTTCAGGAGAGAAAAAGGATGTTGAAAGACGAATCAAATTAATGAACATAATCTCACTGGTCAATGGTGATATTACAAGACAATTCTGTAATTAATAAAGCATCAGGAAATGATACATGGAAAAAGAATAGAATAAAAACAAACAAAATTGTAACTACCACAAACTGTTCACCTAATTCAAACTTACAAATTCTATTCCAACTGCTAAAATGTTATGCTTCGGAGACTTCCTCAACATTCTGAATCTGATACAGTAATCTATCACCTAGATAAACACAATCAAACCACCTGGATAAATTAATTTTACATCATTAGTAATCCAAAAGTTTCAAATTCAAATATTACCAGACAGACTCTCCTAGAGAACTAAGGAAATTCAATCATCTCTTTAGTTTTTATCACAGACAACAAACTCTTTTTTCTAAAAATTACATTGACACCAAAAATCTAAACATCTACACTGTTTTAGTTGTAATGCCATATATATATATATAAACTTTAACCATTCACGGACTTGTAACCAGGTTCCAACCTATTGCAAATGAAATGTTCCGCACTTTTGACCAGGTTTTGGATGTTCATAGCTAGTTGTCCAGTTAAGTACAGACTTAAAACGTAATTATAATTAATCTTATGGCTCAATGTGTCAAGTTTTAAATATCACGAGGCTTAAATAAAAAAGTACGAAAATATTGAAGGCCCCAAATTTCAGAAGAAAAAGAACAAAAAAATCCTGAGAGCATACCAAGCATACACTCAATGTTTCACTTCATTTGACAAGCAAAGATATGCATCTATCTGCAATCAACATGCAAATATATTGTAATACAAACTACCAAGAGACTAGAGTTCACAACACACACTGATGTATTGCTTATACTAACAAATAAACAAATATACTTTGAGAAACAACTAAAGAAAACAGTAAAAATAAGCCGCCATATGGAACTGACAAACCCCGAGTAAGATATCATAGTAACAAACAAATCCTGCTAAACATCATAACCAGCTTTCATCTTCGAAACCATTTGAAATCAATTAGAAAAGTCCCACTAGTTTTCAGAAATAACATCGGAGGAAAATCAAAAGAATCGGAAAATATTTGTCATCTCATTAGATTTTCCCTCGATGATTTCATGATGTGTGTATGATCTCTCATTTCACAAACCAAAGAAGGAATGTACAGATGCCACTGAACAAGCAGACATGAAACTCGAATATTCCAAAGGGATCAACCAACTGTTTACATTAGCGACAGAAAAACCAACGCACAGACAATGTTGTGCAAGCAAAGACTGTCAAATGAGATCAACATAATTCTTCTAAGAGCTTACATGTATTTCAGAAGATAAGTTTCCACAAAAACATGTTGAGAGAGGATAAGCATTGTAAACATGTTGAGCTCACATATGCATGCAGCAAATAATTTATTGAACTCCAAATAAAAGATAAGCATGTTGTTACCTCAATTTTATTCTACTAGGTAAGTGTATAGGCTGAGAACGGGTTCTGAGATCTCTACTGTTATTCTGAAAGTCTTGCTGCAGCCTTCATCAGAAAAGCTGTGAACTTGGCACTTGAAAACAATTTTTAACCAGCTTCAGCTCCAAACTTTTGTGCCAAAAATTCATCAAGTTGGCCCCAGTTAGGAGTTGTAGATTTACCCAAATCATTAGTAGGTAATGATCTAATGCAGCCAAGAATATGCTTAACATCCCGAGACAGCCTGGCAAATGGAATAAGAAGAGGAAATCACTCGAAACCTGTAATAATATATTCAATACAGTATACAGATATCCCAATGTGAATGAAATAACAGAACCTGTCCTTTGCTTGCGGAGTTTTGATCTCTAACCGCGAAAATGATTCTGAAATTTGTGAATGAAAAATTATGACCACTTGCCTGCACAAAGCAAACCATAAAAATCATTTTTATGGAATGAATTAGGTGAAGCAAATAAAAACCATTCAATTCATACAAATGAATTCTAACACACACATGCACTCCAAATATGGGTAATCAAAGAGGACGCGGACAAAATAAATTTTAAAAGAGACAGGATTTTCTACCATCCTATTGCAACAGCGAAACTAGATATCCTACAAATTTGATAGAATCCCTATCACAACTGTTAGTAATTTGTTAGACAAACCAGTATCAAATTGAGTTTTGATTCTTTTGAACCTGCTCTAAAAGGCATCTGTTCCATCTGAGCAAATATTCCATTGCTAGGGCATCCTATCAATCAATCACATCCAATTACCCAAATCGATAAAACACGTACGCATTCCTAAGTTAAATGAAAGTCTTTAGCCAAGAACCTGGCCAACTGATGAATCAAGAAAGCAATTAACAAGAGGCCATTCGCAACACGGGGAACGCCACTTTTCAAGTTGAAATTTCATACCTAGCAAGTGAAATTCTCTCCTTTATATTAATTCTTTCCACCCTTGGCTTAACCCAAAAGACAAGGATAAGAATTTAACATAAAATATAAGGATAAAGTGTGGATCTTAACCAGACTATATATATTGAATATGGCTTCAAAAAATTAACTTGATTAAGCATCAATATCAAACCTATACTCTTGCTCACAACATGCCACTGATACCTCAAAACTTCATAATTCATAATATAATCTGAAAGCTGGAACGAAACGTGGGGCTAAGGTTATTTTCATTTGAGAAGGTACAACTTACCCATGAGTAATACACGTTTTAAGTAAATGGTTTATTATTGCACTCCCATTTGCAGCCTTTAATTTGGGCTTCCTGGAAACCTCATAACACTATTAAACCTCACAGCACTCAAATTTCAGCCTACTGTATTAGGGATGATTGCAGCTCCCTCTGAAGCAACCTGATGCTCTCTGGATGATTCTGTTCAGGGTGTTTGATAACTGCTTGTGGTTGCAGCCCCTTCAGGTCTCTTTGCAGAAAAAATGTAACTCCACCAAGCCCCTTACTTCTTCTCAGATGTTGTCCTTGATCTCATCAAGCTCTTAGATATTTTTTGTGAGCCTGTGCTCCAAATCATGAATCCTAGTCAACAACTGCTCAAAGTCACTTATGAAGCTAGGCTCCAATACCAAAATCCTAAAGGGCCGCAAATAGGATATTGTCACAGGAACAAACTCCCTGACTCCACTTGTTTCTCCTATCCTTTGAATAACCTATTAAAGTTCAATGGTGAACTTATAGGAGACTGAAAAACTCTCGACACGTTTCTTCATTGGAAATTAGTAATGAGTTTTATTGAATATGATCCTTCTCTTTAAATATACAAGGATCCTAAACATAAGGGTATGAATACTTATTTTGGAAAACTCCTGATTAACAAAACTTTTAAATCATTAAAAAAAATTTAAATAGAATCCTTAAAGAATCCACAACGTAGGCGAAAAGAAAGGAAACAAAAACTGAAGCAAACACCAAGTTATGCTACTTTTCTAAAGCATTGCATGAGAGAAGTCAGCCATCCACCTCATGATATACCGGAAACTGTAAATTGTAACACGAGATTAACTAACTACCTACACCAACCAGCCTGCCTTAGTTCTAGAGCATTTTAATGGAAATACTAGGACCATCATTAGCACCGTAATTTCTTTATTGGCATGAAAAGTGATACCTATGCATCACATCACAAAACAACATGATATGGTCATGTAATCAGGCAAACCCAACTTTTTGATACTTTTAAGTAACTGACAACACTCATTTCCAAGCAACTGCAGAATTGTTCAAAATTTCATCAATCAAACACATCAAGTTATCCATTCTATTGAAAACAACTACTAAAGAAATTAAAACAAGCATGTTACACAGATCACCTTCACACTTAGATCTAACCAAGTCATTCAGGATTTTTATATTATCTACATTCCTCTCCAAAATCTATTTATTCATCGTTAAAGCACACAACTGTAGAATATATATATATATATATTTATTCATCGTTAAAGCACACAACTGTAGAATATATATATATATAATCATACCTAAAAATTACTTGTACATCTTCCTCATGTAAAGTCCGTGACAAGACGCGTTGAAGGTATCCAACCTCCTGAGGATGATAAATTAAACAAGCAGTAAGGTATAATTGACCATGGAAAATCGTGATAGCATAATAGCAAACAAGTATCATTGAAATGCTGACATATAGCACTGAAATTTGCAAGAAAATTTCCAAAATCTAGACAAAACAGTGAAGATGACATGGTTTCTTATTTCTAAGACCTTTTCTCTTTTTGTCCGAGATTTTTTCTATCAAGCAGCGCCAATATTCATTCCAAAGCTGCTATTGAAAGATGCAGGTGTGGCCAATCAATGAAAAAACTAAAGTTGAGGCCACCAGGTGTGGTACAGCCTTAAATTCAGGGTTCTGTAATAAAACTGAGAGGATAAATATTGCTAGGGTGCAACATATCTGAGATTTGAAATAATTTTGCAATAAAATCTTCAATATGCCATATGTTTTGGGTGATAACTCTTCATTCCCCACAATGTCACACAAACCTATTTGTAGAGGACCTGCAGCAGAGTAACAACTCATGGACAAATAATTGAAAATCATATGTTTAACTGTTGCAATCTCTGTCCCTCCAATAACTTGTTAGAGTTGGGTTAGAGTGAAGGGTAGTATAGGTATTTAAATAAGGAGACACTTGTCTAGGTCTCTTAAGCGAGTATATAAGGAGAGTTAGTGAAGAGGAGAGGGCAGCTTTTTGGGTATTTGATATTTGAGGTCTCAGCCTTTGGTTGGGAAGGGGCACTGCCCTGTGGGAACAAGGTTTTGGGTCTTTGTTCATAGGTTCTTTTCATATATCTTAATTTGTTCTTTACTAGTTTCTGCTGTAAACCTAGAGGATAATCAATACAAGGTTATATTTCTCTATCTGTGTATTTCATTTTCTATCTATTGGTCAGACCTGCCGGATCCGACAACAGCGACACCATGGATACAAACTTTGATGACACTATGAGGAATTGCAAGAAAATGATGGAGACCTTAAGAGAGATAAAGTATATGTTGCAAGACCGGATGGAGCCGCCTATTTTCAAGTGTGAGGATTCAAAAGAGTGGTTAAGGCGGATTGAAACCTATTTCAAGTTTAATCAAACACCGGTCAATCACCGACTCCCTATAGTTCAGAAATGTATGGAGGTTTCCGGCAAAATCTGGTTCAACTTTATTTCCATACTCCATCAAAATTAAACTTGGTCTAAATTTAAGGTGTATTTCATGGAGAGATTTGGGGATTTGGAAACTCAGAGTGAGGGTAAGGTTGACACGGAAGGAGAAACTGACATTGTAGATGTTCTAGAGACAGATTCTAAAGCTGGGAAAGTTGAAGGCAATGTGGTGATGCAGCAAGAGGAGTCCATTGCCGATGATGATTCTGGTTCATCCCTTGTTCTTAAGAGGGAGTTCTCCCTCTTAAACCAAACAAGGATGATGCTTCAACAGTCAGTGGAAGAGTTGAGGCTCTAGCCGAGACGTCACAACACACAACCACAGGGGGGAGATGAATCTGTTTCTCAGGTTGGAGGAGGTGGTGGAACAGCCAACAAATCCGGAGTTCACAAATCCGGAGATGAATCTGTTTCTCAGGTTTTGGTTATTTCTGTCGATTCAGTACAACTTAACTTATGTTTGGTTTATTTACTTTCACCGAAGATCGCACTGCGATGGAGAAGAGCTTTGCTGATAAGGAACGATAAAGTGGTGAGAGAAAGAGAGGCCTCTACGCCTATGCCTAGGAAAACTAGGCGACCAACAGTACCGTATGCGGATACCGGTTAAAACCCGGAACCTAACAGCGGATTGCGACAGGGGAATAGGTCCAGTGAATGTCCAAGGTTTGAGGGCGGAAATGGAATTTCAATATCCAAACCCAATTTAATTTCTTTACTTGACCAATGTCCAAGGTTTGAGGGCAGAAATGGAATTTCAGTATCCAAACCCAATTTAATTTCTTTACTTGATTATCCTCTAAAAAATACAGATGAAGTTGGAGTTGGGTTAGAGATAAGAATTGTAGAATCCGACATGAAGTTGGGAAAGGGAACCAGCGAGCCGATGGAAGTATTCATGCAAAAGCTTGAAGAATTTATGGGTATAAACGTCTTTGATGAATCTCAGCCGATGGAAATCCAAGTTGAAGCTGTCTTTTTGTCCGAGAAAGAAATTTACAGTGCATTCAATCAAATTCCGACCGACTTCGGCATCTCTCTGACATCGGATCCCGGCTCCAAGGTGTTACACTCGCCAGTGACGGTTCGTAAAAGCGAAAGAAGTTTCCCGTCTTTGCAAATCCATAGCCATAGTATCCTGCGTGAGTGGGGGACCATTGGTCACATGCCTATAGTTGGAAGCAACAAATCACTTTATGTGGATACGGGTCAAGAACATGGACCCGAAAGTACAATGGGGCATAAGAATGGGCCAATTCTAGATAGAAGTACAAACCCACTTAATGGGAATATGGTTATTCCCTTGGTATTCGATCCACAACAAGCCCAGCTCTTCTCCGTCTCAAATCCCACCAGTGCTCTGCCGGACAGAACTACGGCTCAGTATTTTACGGATACAGGTCAATGTTGCGATATCTATGTAACTACCCCTTGGAGAATTAAGTCTGAATTCCTTGAGGAGACGAATTGGGTATCTTTGGTCTCCAAGCATGAAAAAGTTTATGGAGAGAGATACTATCATGGTCGATGTTGTAGGGGTTTGGGAAATCAAAGGTAATATATCGGCGGCTGCAGTCCCATGGGAAGACGCTGCTGTAACTTTACTTAAGAAAAGGGTTTTAGATTGGGTGATGCTATCGAGTCTTGATAGAATTCTAAAATTTACATGGCCGCTAATTACGGATGAGGTGTCAGTTTATATGCATAAGCAGCAAATGAAAGGAAATGAGTGGGCCAGCAAAGAGGGGCTGCTCTCATGGCCAAGAAGAGGTGCTAAGGTGTATAGTGGAAAACAAGTGTTGCATGATGAAGAATGGGGACCCACCACCATTGCATGCACTTTGATGTAGAACTCAATAGCTAATGACACATACAAGGAAACTCTAACTCAACAACTCACCAAGCACAAGTCCCAAAATTTACTCTCAACCTCCACCTTTTCATCAGAGCTCGTCCTCTCTACTCTGGATTTTCATATTTTCAGTACTCCACAAATGGGAATCAACAGAAACTGCGGAATTCTCCAATCAATTCCAACAAATTGGGAAGATTTGGGAAGATAAAAAGGTGAGCTGGTTCAGTTTTAGCTATTGGTAGTTGTACAATTTGCAATCAATTGTTGGAGGTTCCATTCCACCTAATGCTAAGGCTGCGGGAAGTAGACACATGGGTTGCATTACTTGTATTCTATGGTTTGCCAACTGCAGTTGCTCTCACATGGTGATCAAGCAATTCTGGCTTACTTTGCGACTGGGAGATTTTGTCCGAAATTCTGCTTTAGAAGACATGCTTGATGTATTGGAGGAGAGAGGGTCGCTTGCTGAAATTTGCAAGCTTGTTGGATGGTTTTCCTTTGTCTGGTACGGATTGGTTCATGTTGGTTGGATGACTCACTCTCACTCCTCCAAGAATTACAATCAGCAATTTGGTGTGGAAGAAAATCTGCTGACTTGTCTTCTTGTGAATGCCATCAACAGGCAAATTGGTGCCTTATTGATGAGTGCACGACAATTTCAAGCTGCCACAAACTATTTTGGTGCGCCCTATTCCAACCCTTTTCTGGGTCTAATCAACAGACGATGATTGGCTACAGTCTTGAGGACAAGACTGTTTTGAAGGGATGGGTAATGTTAGAGTTGGGTTAGAGTGAAGGGTAGTATAGGTATTTATATAAGGAGACATTTGTCTAGGTCTCTTAAGTGAGTATATAAGGAGAGTTAGTGAAGAGGAGAGGGCAGCTTTTTGGGTATTTGATATTTGAGGTCTTAGCCTTCGGTTGGGAAGGGGCACTGCCATGTGCGAACAAGGTTTTGGGTCTTTGTTCATAGGTTCTTTTCATATATCTTAATTTGTTCTTTACTAGTTTCTGCTGTAAACCTAGGGGAAAATCAATACAAGGTTATATTTCTCTATCTGTGTATTTCATTTCTATCATAACTCATCAACCTAATAATCCGAAGACTATAAGCACAAACGACACAAATGAAGTGGAGACCATAGAAAGATCCACTTGAACAATTCTATATTAAATTCCAATAATTCAATACAAGCACCTCCTGCAGCGAAAAGTTATCTGGTATGAGAATTTCTTGTTGACTCCTCTCTTTATCATGCACACACTTACAACAGAACACTCACAATGACAAAAGAATTGCAAACATAGTCAAGCCTCGACATAATCTAGCAGTAATTACCTTCGTAAGAGATCGGGCAAACTGACTAGGCTGTGAGTCAGCATCTTCAGGTCTATTCCAGTTCTCAACAATTTGAGGCAACCCACGCAAGTGAACCAACAATCTTTCTCTCATTATCTGAACCAATTTTGTATGTATTTCATCTCGATGGACCTTGTAATCCTAGATATAAGTTGTACATGGGGAAAAATGAGTAGAATCTCAAACAGCTTAAACTAAAAGCAATAGACAAAAAAAATCATTCTTTTCTGAAAAGCAGAGATAATAGAGAATAAATACACATGGAGGGCTCAACAAAAAAAGGGTAAAAAAAAGAAGAAAAAAGAAACATTCAACTAGAAGAAAAACAACCTAGAAGCACACCCATTTTAATAAGAGCCTAAGAGGGATAATTCACCAATGAAAGAAATTAAACTATCACTGAAATCCAGCGTGATATAACAAAAAATAAATCGTTACTTTTAAAACTGAGGAACTACAGAATATTATGATACTGGCACCCATTACAATTGAATACATTGTTCAATCTAAAATTTTTGGTAATCATTCCATTATGCCCTCAAGTAGTAAGAGCAGAGATGTCTAAGCATCTTCAAATGAACCTAACATACACATATAAAATCTTTAGAAGTCAGAGTACATCAGACTTTAATACCCTTATCCCTTCAGCTGTCAGGTTAAAGAGCATGCAGAAGTATGGATGGTATTATTCATAGAGAAACAATATAAGATACAAGGACAAAAGTATTTGAAAAAACATTACCTGTGCTACACGATCAATCTCAGAGAGCAGTAACGACCTCCTTGTGTCAGGTACTTTAAGGAAAAGAACATGCCTGATTTCTTAGCCCAGACAGAAAGCATGGAGGTTACTTATTTAGAAAGATTTCTGAATTTCAAAGTCTTCTATTCATTTCAAAATCAGTAGCACAAAGTGACAAAGTAAGAAGGAATATTCTTACCACACAACAGAACATAACAACTATGCCAGTTCAATTATTTGGAATGTGAAGCTATGCTAAGTCAAGTTAAACACATTATACAAACACCCCCACCAACAAAAAAACCACCACCACATGCACACACAGAGAAAATACAGGAAGGCATGAAAAATTCATACAGTGGCAAGTAAGATGCCAAACAAATGCAAACCATGTAAGCCTCCATCTTTGTGGCACAAGAGATCAAACAAATAGGAACAAGATGAATTAATTACACATACTAGATGCCACAACTTCACAACAGTTTCATCAATCGTTTCAATAATTATTTGAAATCTTTGATATTCCCATTCCACTTAAGAATAAGACCTGGTCATAATTAAATCAAGCAACACGCCTTTATCATATTAACTTACCAGGAATAATAGCATATGTGAAACTAATGACTTGACTTGCAAGGGCCAAGTGTTTAGACGTAATAGACTTCAAACCAGACACCTGCAACAGGCCATACACCCCAAATCAGAAATGCAAGTAATGGTTATAACTGCAGATAAAGATCATGAATAATTGCTTCTTAATGATAACAGTTTCAAATCCAAACCTTTATCATCTTCAGTACATTAGCAAACAAGTAACATGTTAGACGGCATAGATTTTAAAGTATTAAATACTTTTACCTGCATTGCACCAGCTCCAAGAACAAGTTGACAAGTCCTTGTGTTGAAGAATTTTAATAGCTCAACAACACGATGGACAACTTCCGATGACAGTGCTGGCAAAAAATTATTCATGTCGATGTACTCCGCCAACATCTTCAGCAATATTAAGCCACTGGCAAAAAAAGGGGAGAAAGAGTCAGAACTGGGATCAGAAATGTTATAAAAATAGCCACATTGTATCATAGGTGATGATCACACAATAGGAACTCTATATCTTTAAACAACAGATGCTTCAAGAACTACCGAGGGTAACACAAATACGAAATCAATCTCTGTAAAGGCTAGAAAAATGAGGTTGATAGGTTAAAACACAGGAAAAGGGGGAAAAATAACTAACCAGTTTACCATATGATAACCAACACCTCCGCAGATGAGTGTTTGAGAGGGAGGTTTACCACGCTCCTTTGTATTAGCATTAGCTGAAGAAATTTTAATATTGGCTTTATCTCTTTCTGTTGCTCCAGCTAAATTAGCAGATTTCACAGAATTTTGCAAAGATATATCATGAGAGTCCATCCTCTCAAGCTGCTCCTCAGAATTCTGTGCTTCAGTGCCAACCACAACTGAGCCCTCATTACTTGTGACTACTTCCCCATAGCTGTTTATCATGTTAGCTCGACCATCACCCATGTCCCCAGATATCAATCTCTCACAAGATAATGAATTAACAATAACCTGAAATTCATCAGGGACATCAACTTCCACCCATGTCTCTTGATCAAGCACTGCCTTAATTTTTGTGATCTATAAAATGCCAATAGAAAGTTAGCCAAAATAAAAATAAAACAAAGAGAGAGAGAAAAATAAGTTCAAAAACTAACTCGCATTTCATGCTGAAAATCAACAAAAGATTTGGCCTGTGACTGTAGTGTTCCACGAATACTATATCCCAACCTTCCACCTATCTGTTTAAGTCAGAAAATATACATATAGCACAGCCACCATTGACACAGAAATCCCACCATTTGTGAATCAAAGAGAGATAAGAATACCTTCTCAGTGGCAGTAATAAACTCTTGAGTAATATTGTATATGCTCAAAAACTCCTGCAGTCTAAGCTTTGGATGAAGGGTTGCGCGTACTCCTAGAAGCTTTGCCCACCTTCCATGGGCAGCATCACAAGCAGCAAAGACAGCTTCCGCATTCTCTCGTAAAACATCAGCCCTATCACAAAATTTTAAATTGAGAACATTGAACTTTTTAATACAATGGAGAAGAGCTCATACTGATGGTTCAAAGGACTCTTGATAAGTGTAAAATAAAGGTTCATTTCCATCACCAAAGTCCCACTCAAGTAGCTGAGTCTCAAAATGGGTTAACAAAGGCACTTCAATTTGGTCAAAGCAAAGTTCATAATGACCTAAACAATAGAACCATTAAGTATCAAAAGGGGCCTCAAATCCTTCTTAAAAGAGGACTGGTGAATCAGGTTCTACCAGTCACAATTACATTCCAACCTAGCAGAAATTTATATAATCACAAGCTCCAGTATGAACCTAGGATCCAGAAGAAAGTAAAGTATTTGTTTGCATGAGAGAATTTTAGCCGGCTAGAGCTGGAAAACATGGATTGAAAATGATGATCTCCCAAACAAATGCAAGCTGATGTGCTTCCAAAACCACTTTTGGCCCAAGAATGAAGCAGTACAAGGATAACACATTTTGCTTTAGTACCAACTATTTTATTCGAAGCAGTTTGATCTTGTGAGGAAGTTTCCTACTATAGAAGTAACATGAGTGCTTGTACCTGTAGATTTTATAGTAATAGGACATCACACTCTGGATCTAAATCAATAAAGGTTTTATCAGTTTTTACTAACACATTGGTATAAAAGTTCCATATCATCTAAACGAGCAACAGTTTTTTATTACTATGCAAAAGGTTTGAATTCCTTGCTGCCTGACAGTCTGCAGAACTAGTGTGCAGCCTTCTTCAATGCTGCCTACTGTGAAGCCTACTTTCATAAGAAGTTATGGCTGCCGTTTAAAGCTGTGCAGTACAGTTCAAGCAGCTTGGTGACCAGTGATACAGCAGTTGCTAAAGTTTTCATGCATGGCAGATGGAAAAAGATCTCCTGCTGAAAGAAAAGCCATATTGATCAATGGGAAGAATCTCTTTTGAAAAATCAGTTCTTCGAAACCAATTACCTTCTGTGGCCAAGGTCTTAGCTATTATTAATCTAAGTTCAAGGTCTGCAAGGATATGTCACTGGTAATAAGCTGAATTGGCAATTACAACCCTGCCTAAAATGAATGGGATGCAAGAACTCGCCAGTCTGTTATGCTGTGGCTTATAATTCCATGCAGCACCAAATGTTAGAGATTATTTATTACAGAATACTTCTTTATAAGATTTGGAATATAGCACCTCAAATCAATCTTAAATGGGCAATGACGCACAAGTTTATGAATTGGTCCAATAAGGCACATGACACATCTGAACATGGAATATGATCCAATACAGGCAGGTACCTGGTAAGGATCATTTATTTTCTTCAAGCAAAACTTATTTTTATGTACAGCAAGAGAAAAATGGAAGTAAGTCCCATGATTCAAACAGGTTCAGTAGATAACCAAACAGTTGTCAACAAAAATTGCAAACAGCTGAAGCCAGTGAACAAGATTTAGTTTAGTGGATACAGATCACTTAAAATATCAGCATCATGCCAAGCTGAGACACATTACAGAGTACAAGCTACAGAACGCATGGGTTCCATTCCATAAGACCAAAAAGAGATCTAAGGTTGCAGAAACCTTTGTGTCTAAAGAAACACCTAAGACTTGGGAGAAAGTATCAAGGAGGTTCAAACACTATGGCACGTTGTTTTGTGTTCGACCACAGTTGCTTTTTCTTCTAATCTTGCCAATCTAAAGTATTGCTTTTCTTGCCAATTTTGATACTAGCAGCAACTTTGAAATGTTTCTAATTTGGTATTATAGGAAATTTTGAAATGTTCCTACCTTCGTATTAGAGGAAATTTCTAAATGTTTCTACTCTCTAAAATGATCTCAGAAATCAACAAGCTGAATTCTACCAAGGCCCTTGCCAATTTGGTAGTACATGATTTCCTACTATGGTTTGCAATATCGACATGTATGTTATCTAGGCACCACATTTGAGGTGAGAGTCTCAACTAACGTCTAGTAGGGTAAATTTAGAAACAATCCTATTGCATCATTTAGCGATTTTACCAAATTAGGTACCACAAATGCTTCACTAACATGGTGGGAATTTTCGCTTTCAAAGATATTAGACTGAAGAAAACATCCTTTTGCTACCCTAACACTTCACTATTTATATCAGTAATAGTGTGTTGGGATCACTATATAGAATTCTCCAGTCCTCTGTGAGTATAATCACTTCAGTCATGGGAGTTCGGAATCATTCGCTAGTCTAGAGCACCATACAAAGCTCCTTTTGGTAACTACCTGAATACTGCCAGACACCAAACATGCTGTCTGAAAAACATTCAGCTATACAATTAAACAGAGTTCGCGCAGAAACAATTTTACAGAAATTAGCTGCATCTTCAGTGGAGCAGAAATCAAATCCCATCATAATGCCCATCATCCCAGCTTGACTAACTCTTGGGGAGCTAAGGAGATATTCTATTTGAAAATCCTGTAGAAAGATCAACCTTGTTTTCATGGCATGGGTTTTTACTCTACAGAACTTCCAAACTGAGTTCTTTAATTCCTTTTCCCACGGCAGAATTCTTCTTTAACCCAAACATCAAAGATAACTGCAATCAACAATACTACAACTTATAGGCAAGACAATTCATTCAATGCAGCCCAACTAACCCTGAAAAGATTCCTCAAAAGAATAACAATTAACTATTATGTAATTGACATAGCATACAGTTTCTTAATGTAGGAAACTTTGCAGATATGAACGGGAGGAGTCCATGCAAAAGTATCAAGTCAGCAACTTTACAACATAAACCAAGGAGAAGCAGTTTACCTGAAATTTCTTGTCATATTTGAGGGACTCGATGCATCATTTGTTTTCCCCTGTGGTGAAGGAATCCTGAAAGCACTTTTCTGAGGCAAAAATAGGGGAACTGAAGCACCCTGTCCATCACTCTCTTGGGCTGTTTCAGCAGCAGCAGCACCAACTGCAATTGCAGCAGCAACTGAATCAGCAGCATAGTGTCCATCCAGGTTGCACATAATCCACTCAATTGCCTTTTTCACTTCAGCAGCCCGTACCAAGTGTGCCTGCATTCACTAAAAGAAAATAAATCATATTACATCTTACTTAATTGGTACTTAACAAGAAAATCTAGAGCTGTCATGGAAGAAACTGTATCATGTCTTCCTCGACTAATTTCATTGATTACATGTATCGGCATTTTAAACATAACAAAATTTCTTAAATAAACATATTTTTCAAAGAAAAGCTACAAGCTAAAATAGAATATAGAAGGTGGATTCAAAAGTTGAGTACATGGAGATGTATCCCTTAATCAAGCAAGTGAAACATCTATGTAAACAGGTACAAGGTAAGCTGTTACCAAATAGCTCCTATTTGGAAATACATACTCTAACCTATAAGCTGGCTAAAGAGATAATAGCACTTCTGTTAGGCACAAACCAGGATTATTTGGGAAGCCCTAAGACTTTCAGAGTGCTCTTTTGATTTGGAATGTGACAAAACAGTGTACTAAGCTACTACTAGGCTTACTTCAGACTCTATGGAATTTCTTGGATCATTATTTGACTAGGTTGAAGGGCTCTTTTTGGATTCTCCTAGGTTCTCATATGTTGAGCTTAGGAGGATGCTCTTTCCTCCACGGCGGATGACCCTTTTCTCCACCATAATTCTCTTTTCAAACTAAACAAATTATGACAATCTATTTAAAAAGAAAAAAATAAGATGAAATAAAATAAAATACAAAAAGATGGTATGAACTCCTCAAGTTAATTATATGTATGGGGGCTTTCAATAGTCAATTCAAACCATTAAACCAAATAAATTCAAACTGCACTGTGCAATTGAGTTCGGCCTAGGATTAAAACTGCTCAATTTATTCCATAAAACAGCTAAGCCATTATAAAACACTGAGGTTTCTTTCAATGGAAGAAAAAAAATCCAAACCATAAATTATTATAATGATTTATATGGACACACATGGTTTATAAGCATAGAGATATTTATTGCTAACTTAAGTTCAAGATTATTCTAAATTAAGAAAAAAAAAAAATACAACACCGGCTAAAAGAATTATAAGAGTGACTAACCGACTGACTAAATAAATGAGAGCATGTCTGTGCTTTTTCAGTCCGACTTTTTAACTTCAAAATATGTGAACTATTTATTTAACATTCTATATGTTTCTGTAAGCGCCAGTATTTCACTTAGGCTTAATACATGAATACTCGCTTCAACTTGGCCTGAAAAGCCTATTGCCCCCTAAACTTTGCAGTTCTACTAGTCCCTTATATTAACTTAGAATGTGTCATGTAAACACCAAATATATGAAACACAGATTTGGATCAGAGGGTGAGATACACACACGTTGACTTGTTGACCAATCAAATAAAGTATTACCATCTGTTTTCATTAGACAATTCACTTCTTTTTTCATTAATGTGAGAACAGTTTCACAATCAAAGCAGCAAAATTGTTGCCAATATACAATAGAATTAGAAACAAAATTCTCCAATTTCCATCAATGGTAAGAAAAGGAGATGATGAAAAAAAAATTTAGTTCCTCACACATATATTATTTACGACAAACAGTTGAGTCCACCAAACCACTTTTCTCACAGGGATATAATCAAACACTTCAGACAGCTTCCACATTTGCCATACATTACTATCAGTGTATTACCCACAAAATCATCCAAAACCAAATCCAACTTTATAACCATCCTATGAATCACATCCCTAAACCTAACATCTAAGAGCCAACCACATGAAGGAAGAACAAAAATAGAAGTCCGAATAGAAGAAAATCCAGTATCAAACAGCAACGAGAAGAAAAGAGAGGAAACTCTTATACAAAGAAAAGTGAATGAGAAAGGAGACATTCGAAAAGAAGCAGCTCAACCTCCAAATATCATCAGCTATCAGTCCTTGTTGCCCCATAAACGCATTAAAAGTTAGAACAATCAATTTCTGCAACTACAAACTTGTAATCTGAAGCAACTAAAGAGCTAAAAAATACAGCTTCCCAAACATCATAGAGGTTGATAGCAGAGCACTGCAAAGAAGAACCTGAGAGAAAATAGGAAGAAGGGGGCGATGACGGAAAGGGATAAAGGGCGGCAACGGAGGCTTAAAGGAGAGGAAAAGATGGGAGACGGTGCATAGGGACTGAAGGAGGACTATTAAATTTTTTTTTATTTTTTAATCTGAAATATTAAATTTTTTTATTTTTTCTTTATGCTACCTTATGCGCGTGATATTGTTTGATGTTCAAACTCACTGCCACATAGGATTTAAGGGGTTAGTTAATTGTTTTAAACAAGTGTTAATAGGACGTTTGCAACATTCAAGGAGACATTAGGCTTTTCAAGCCAAGTTGAAGGGGATATTTATGTATTAAGACTTTTATTTATGCTTATATAATTTAAAATTATTTTAACCCACACCATTTTAAAAAAACAGACACATACAGTAATATTTCAACTCACTTTAGTTTGACCTCTTTCAGCCAAACAATTGGTTTGTTTAAAAAAAAAAAAAAAAAAGAAAATTACAGTAACAATTTGGCTCAGAAATTTCTCCACACTGCACTGAATCTGACCATGAACACCCCTTGGTATTTAAATTGATTATTCATTACTAAATACTATGAGCTCAGGCCGCTGAAGCCAAAGTTCATCTAAGTCGTTGAATTAATAATGAATAATCATGGTAATCATGGTATCAATCAGTCATGAGGATATGTAGTTTTTTCGTTTTTCTAGTACTGCACATCTTAAGCAAACTATCGACAACAATTTCAATCGCACATTGTAATTTTCAACTATAGACTGCAAACAACCAAACAACCAATAATAATAATCAAGACTCCAAGCAAGAACTTTATGGAACTTCAAGAAGATTAGTAGGGGCAAGGCCTCAGAGTCAGGATAATACTAGTGATGTACACATTACCCGTACGATGCTGAATATAGCCCCTAAAAGTTGAACAAAACTTTCAGATGACAAGCTTCTTAACTTGCTTGCAAGAGATACTACGCCGCCTGAATCAGCCACACAAAAAGAAGATAAGAAGAAATGAAACAGATGCACACACTTAGTCATTTAACAGCAACAGAATATAATATAAACGAATTGATGTTCCAGTGTCTTCAAATTCTTGCATATGGCATTATGAACATACCATCTGCATCTATTGAACGCTCTCCAGGTGTGAAATCTGACTCCAGAGGCCGTGCCAAAAGGATGGGAAGCAGTTCTGCAACTGCAGTTTTAATAGCCGTTTTCATGTCAGCAGTAAGTGTATCATGGTATATCCTCAACACAGAAGGGAGCTTAGCCTGAATGAAGAATTTGCAAGTATTAAGGAAATATAGCTTATAGTAGTGAAGCCAAGCCTGTGCTGCCCATTTATATTTATTATTTAGACAAGAAAGAATACAGATTTCACAAAGACATGGTCAACAGGTCAGGTATTCTATCTTAGTCCTTCTGCGTTATACAATATCCAATGTTAGCCTTTTAACCAGTTTTGTGTTGTTCTATCAAAAATTTCACATCAGCACAACTGACCAGAAAAGCAAACTTGCTAGAAATTATATCAAGTTCCTGGACAAGGACCCAAATATCATTGAAGTGGTATCAGGAAACCAAAACAAAATTGATTAAAAAGCTGCAAATATTAATCAAAGTTCTAACACGCCAATGTTTTCAAACTTGACAAATAAAAAAATAATTAACAAAAACATGGCAGGAACCACCATTATGCAGAAACTTTATTAATTGATAATAGCAAGAAGTAGGCAAGGTATCCAGGCAAACTGAAGCCATCCCCAAAAGAACTATATTCTCTAATGAAATGAAATATACAACCTGAAACAATAATGCATTGCAAAGATAAGTGGGCATGAAACATGATACGTACTGTTCTGAGCAACCCAACAGTGAGAGGCAGGAGATGGTCACGAAAACTAGAGGTTTCTTCCTCATCCAATTTAACCTGCTAAGATGGTGAATTCTGAAATTTGCATTACCAAAGATTTAAATGGAGGTGGATTCAAAAATAAATAAATATGAATAATAATAATAATAATAAAAGGAAGCAACCATCAATATATCACATAAAGAACAGGAAAAATTAACTAACATTAAATCAGCCCATGTAAGGTATTTCATATAGATCAGAAAAGAATTAGAAATCTATGTACTCTGTACTTTTGCAGTAAGGCTGTTAAAATTGACTACACTTTACACTTAATGCTCAAAACTTGAAAAGCTATAAAGAGCATTATACTTTTTCTTAAGATGATAAACTGTAGCCACCGTGATTGATTACCTAAACATGAGAAAAAAGGGCTAAAACAAATCAAGTAGTTCTAAAGCCAACCAAGAGTCAGAGTAAGGGTAAATGCAGATACTCCTTGCTTATTTTGAATCAATTGATAATAATGGATTTATCTTATTTTGATTTTAATTAATACTTTAGTCATAAACTTGTATCATTTAAATAAATGTTGAATTACTGATAGCAGTTAAATGTTAGTTTGAGATTGTGGTTATTTGATACCTTATTAACCAATGTAGTAATCTATTAATCTTTACTTCCTAACTGCCCCCAAATCACCAATCAAATCACAATTGCATCCCAATGGTTCAGGTGATTTGACAAACTTAGGTAGGTGGGCTTGCTTGAAATGTTTCTCAAACCGTCGCTTAAATCTGGATATACCCCAATCAAAAACATGTACCGCCCTATAAACAATTGGCAGGCGTTGGAGGAATAAAGGAACATAAAGAAGTGATACAAATCAATAGTAGCTCATTTTTTGCCAACTCTTTTCATTCTAGATAAGAACAGGATGAAAGTAATTGGACATGAAGTCATGAACACAGTAAGTCTTCCATGAAATGTGGTCCTCCCACCCACTGAATCTTAAGACACAGCTACATTCAAATATGAGACAGCACAATTTATAAAACAACCAATCCCTACACAGGTGGGTACAGTGTCCAATATCTCATTCATATAGAAGGATAAGCAAAACAAGACACATCCAGTAATAATCTTAAAATTAGCAGATATTCAAAATAGTGCAAATCGTCAAAGCAATGTGAACTTCTATTACAAAGCATACTTCCTCTCTCGCACCAATACATCGGACTATTTTTTTTCCACTTATAAGCACTCAATCTCACTAATCATGAAATTACTAATACATACAGAACAACAAAACGCAAAAGAGTGACCAAGGCAGCAAAACAAGGATTTTGTCAAAAAGTTGAAAACTAGACTGGAAATTTAGCTTACTTCGTCATAGCTTCCATTAGAGGAAATTGAAGCCTTAGCTTTTGCTCTAGTTAAAATAACCAAATCTGTATCCCCAGCATCATGTATAGCAGCACGCATAAATTCTGCTGAGAGAATGCTGTAAGGAATAAAATAAAATAAATGTGCAAATTAGTATAGACCAACACAATGGCATTCACCTCATTTCTTTGTTAAGTTCTACAATATTTCCTACTTAATTGATGTATAGAATACAAACTAATCACTGTTACTCTATATTGCATTCAAACTTCAACCATGAAGAGTTCACAACACTCTCAAAAACTTGTACAGAACCTGTTGGTCACAATTTTGTAATCTAAGAAAATTGGAAACTCGTTTCTTTGAATTTGAAAACACGATTCTTAAAATACAATGTGTTTCCATAAAAAAAAAAATCAATCTTGTAATCTTCGTCATGTGCCTATCACATAATTAAATCCCTAATTTTTTTTTTTTCAAATCATCTTGTTCAAGCTTTGAAAATCAGAAAGAAAACCTTCTTCTCTCCTCTTATGTAACTTTCATTTAAGTTTTTTAGGGTAAATAATTTAGGCCACCATCAGTTTCTACTAAATACACTAGTAGGTCCTCATATTTTCAAAAATAAATATAACATCCCTGTAATTTGATTCCAAACCTACAATAACACCTTTTTGTCTGTTTTTCACATGTTTCTAAGTTAAAATACTGCTTTATTCAGTCAAATGGAGTCAATGGACTTTGAAACACTCATTGTACCTTATTATCAAGTTTAAATGCGTGATATTAATTTCATATAGAAAATTAGGATCCATTTCTCCTTCCCAACTAACACACACTTTTTTCCTCTCATGAACTAGATGGGTATCATGCATTTTAAACTCGGTAAATAAGGATCTCACTAGGTATTTCCTAATGCATTCATTTGATCAAATAAAACAAGTGCTTAACAAAGGTAACATGTAGAACTGACACAAATGTGGTATAATTATTAACGAAAATACAAGGACCTGCTAGTGTATTTGGTCAAATCTAAAGGTAGTTTGAATAATTTACTTTCTTATAAGAATCCTTATAATTTTGAAATTTATAAATACGCATCTATGATTTTATTATTTACATGTTTCCCCATGTTTCTGTTTCTGCGGAACATAGTTGTTACTTCTTTGCACAAATTTCTAGAGAAACGGGGTTCAACCAAAATATTAAATTGACAAAAGCAAAACATGATCCCGAAGATAACTAATGGTTGCCTAGTTTGCAAAATAACTAATGGTTGCCACCGGCCATTATATTTTTAAGTAAGTGTACCTATTTATGGAATCTATTGAAGTTGCTACATGATCCCGAAGATGACGAAAGCAATGTAGACCAGTCAGCTCATCTCCATCCTATTAAAGATCAATAAAGAGAAGAGAAAAGAATTATTAGAAATCAATCTATTACTGACAGCAAAGTTTCTTTTTAAACCCATGTTATTACTATCTCAATAGTCAAGTTAGCTTTATCACATAGATAAAAAGAACCAAGTTAGTATAGTGAATGAGTAAAGTTCACTCAACTATTCTAATACACCTCTATATAGCTCATTAATTTAGCCATCAACTATCAATTGCTATTGCAAGTTACTGGAAAGTTGGACTGCACGGGAGTAAAAATAAACAACTTAATCACCAGGTAGTGCATGCTTTAGTGCTGAATTAATTATTCCCAATAAAACTATTCCTCTCAGATAACAAATACTAGCAAAAAGGCAGTTAGCTCAATACTACATCAAAAGGCCATTTTCCATAGTATCACAAGTGAGACAAGATAGAACAGCATTTTCCTTTTCCTGTGCAAAGCTATCAATGGTAGTCTGGTAGACGTAAAATTAATATAACATCATAAAACTTTTACTACACCATTTAAGATTTTCAAATTTGATTCCTTAACATTACAGCAAGATATGAGATACGATAATGCTTTTGAATACTCTACTGAGTTCTATTTGGGGGGCAAGACTAGGAAAATGAATTACCCTATATACTGAAAGAAGTGCTTCAGCATCTTAACCATCCCAGATACAGTTTCTTGAAACAAACATTCAGTTCTTCCTCATGGAATCTCAATAATAAAATTGACATTTACCAAAAACATAAAATACCAAAAGGATAAGGAAAGAAAGAAAATTTAAAAACAAATTGTAAAGATGGGGAATGGTTTTCAAAAATAAAAATAAACAAAACTTTCACATAAACGTTGCGAAAACATAAGAAAGATTAAGAAAACATCAGCTTACTAAATTAACTCCATAGATTAACCAGGGCATACCAATAAATGTTGTAAATCATCAGTTACATCCAAAGCTCCAGCACAATCTGCAGATGCAACAAGCTGCAAGAAATTCAAGAATCAAGAATGACTTAAATATTAATAGAGAACTTTGACTAAGGCTCACTCATAAGAAAAAAGGACAAAGGATATATGTGCAACAAAATTGCCATGCTGGTAGAATACATAATTGAAACAGTTTTTTGCAACCAAATTCATCAAATTTCTCCGTAGTCACATAACTGAATACATTGTATAATGTTGATATAAATTACTAAAGAAAGACATTTCCGTTATGCTGATGGTTCTGAGAGGTAAATATTTCAAGTAGAACAAATTTAGATTCGGTACAATCATTGTTCAAACTAAGACACACCACAACTAACTGAAAAATTGATCCCTATTTCATTTTGACTTGTTCAAGAAAGATATGATGATAATAATAAGAAATATACACATGCAAATAAGAACTTAGCTTACAGCACATAATCAAGAAGGTGCAAGAAGGCATTGGTATAATTTATAAATAAAAAATTACTGATCTTAGTACAGGGTTAACAAAAGTTTTACCAATTTAAGAGCTGAAAGGGCTTGGTTAACATATAATATAACCCTCAACTTATGCTGCAGAATCAACAAATTACTTCTGGTAGCATTTAATTCTTGAATATGTCTTGCGGACTCCACCAAATCCTTATCCAAAAGCCTAATAGTCTCTTTCAACTCCCGAATCCGATGACAACCTTCAACGATCTTCCCGTTAAGATCCTGCAACTGTCCCTGGGCCTCAAAAAAGGAATTGGAACGCAGCGAAATCTCTTTCACCAAGTGCAACTCAACCACGTCCAAATACTGCGACAACTTCTCTTGCAAAACCACGTTCTCGGATAAATTAGAGAAAGGGCAAGCGGCGCGGAAAGTAGGCCCATCTTCCAAAGCAAAATCCTCTTTAAAATACAGTGCAGGCACCTCTCTCAAACAAGCAACAAGTGCCTCACCTTGGCCGCCAATATTCTCCAAATTCAAATTCTCTTCTTTGCTTGTATGATTTCTAATGTCCTCAAATCGGTGGTAGGAGTCGGAAATTGAGGACAAGTAGGCTTGGAAATCGGATCTTGACAAGTCTGATGATGCCTTGTTGGGGATCAATGGAGCGAACTCTGGCGGAGCAATGGCAGTAGAAGAGGACCACCATCCCACCCAAGATCCATCGGAGCCATAGACACCAGATTTACCGACGTGAGGGTTGTTTAAAATCGAGGAAAGACTTTGGATGCCAGCATCGGAAACTGATTTTGCCAAGGAAGAATTGATTCTATCACTGGCGAGTGAGGTAGAGGTTGGAGAGTCAACTGATGACCTTCCCAATGGAGAAGGCTGTGAATCCATAATCACGGTTCGCTAACCATTCGAAACTGAGCTAGAAGTGAGCAAATAAAACCCTAATTTGGGAGATTGAGATATCTAAAAATCGACAAAGATCAAATGAGAAAGAGAGAGAAAGAATCTGATAGATCTAATGGTTTTGTAAACTATATTAATTGAAAGAAAGTGAAACATGATGAAACATATAATAAGCTTCTTTCTTTGTGTAGCCGTCAAGCTAGATCTCGCTGAATGTTCTGCATCTTCTTGATGGTTGTTTTTTTCAATTTTAATTATCAATAATAAACCATAAATGTTGCTGGAGGATGAGTCTTTCCTTTTAGAACAGAAGAGTGAAATGAAATGGTGGGAGAAGAATATATCCATGGATATTTTAGGTAATTTAAAGTACCGCTGCATATGGTGTGTTTGGTTAACCTATTTGTTTAATGCCGTAGTTGTTCTTGTTATTCTTTGTTAGCAGTTTGTTACTTCCACCGATGCTTTGCTACTACTGTAAATTGTTAACTAATTACTCAATAGCCCCTATTTTAATTTTTGTTTGTTTATTAATTTTTATATATCGTTTTATATTACACATGGACTTTTGATCTTATACTCAAATTTGTTCTTATTTATTCCAAAAAAGGGTTTAATATCAATTGAAAATATCGCATGGTAATTAAGAATAAAGAAAATTTTATTGAGGGTAAATTTATCATTTTAATAACTCAATTAATTCTTTGCTGGTCTTGGTGAACAACCTTAAACGACATATATTTAGGAATGGAGGGAATAGTATTTTTGTTGTTGGGACATAAAATGACCTATATATATATATATATATATTTTATATCAATATACAATAATTTTATATAAATAAAAAAGTTATACACAAATATCAGTAAAAAGTAATGTAGACAATTTAAAATAATCTCAAATTTCTTACACACTTTAAAAATTATCATTAATACATACAAATTTTAAAAGATGTGTAAAATTAATCTAAAGAAATTAATTGGATACAAATTTTAAAAGACGTGTGTGAGCGGACGACCTCAAAGCAGAACGCGACGAAACGAATCGGAGAAAAATTTTTTTAAGAAATTTAATGGTATTTGTGGAAAACGAAGGTTTTGTTTATGTTGAGAAAACTATTGATTTAATTTTGGAAATTCATTTTGTAGAAAACGTTTTTACGTTTATAACTTAAAGACCTCGAAACCTAAATCCTGATATCAGTGACAGAGTCGCCACCCGGATCAGCTCATCCGGGAAATTCCGGTACAGCTCCCTACCGAGCATAGACTACTGTACCTAATCCAGAGATTCAGGGTTCGGGCAACTTACCTACTTAACCTCAAGTTTGTATTCGTTTATTATTTATAAAGTCGTATTTATTCAATTTATTATCTTCTCTACCCAATTCTTTTAGTTTATTAGTCCGATGCTAAGGCTAAAATGCAGAAATAAATTGCGGAAAAATTAAATCATTCACACAAATATACAAAAGAATAATAGTGGCCGATTATACAATCAAATTGAATAAAATATAAAAACTCTCATCCTCACTTTACAATCGTCTAAATACACGAGGATCTAAAAATAATACAACCGCCTATTTACATGAATTAATCTATAAAATACAGTAAAAATAAAAGTAAATGCTACAAAACAGATGGGTTGGCACAGTTTATATTATAAACACTCATAGGACTCAAATCAGGACAGAATGGGGATTTCAGGATAAGGGAGCATGCATTTAGGGGGTAACCGGTTCGACCCGGTTGGTCGGACTGGTTAGACTTGGAAAACGGTTTTGAAACGCCCTGTAGTTTTTGTGCTGGAAAATCAATTTTTGGAAACCATTTGGCTCGGTTTCATGCAAATTGCTATTTTTGTGGGTCGGTTATTCCGAAACTCGGGGTTCCGTTCGTGTGGGTTTCTAAATGCAATTTTACTGGAAATTGAATCTAGGGTCGTGAATGCACACAAAAAAATTCGTTTTGATGATTTTTTTATTTTTCTGAATTTTTAGAAATTTTTAGGAATTTTTGGGAATTATTCTGGAAATTCTGATTCTGGAAAAGGGTTACAGTCATGCGATTGTAACTACATCGTACTACTATAAATTACAGTCGTGCGACTGTAAGCAATCCAAACTCATGATTTCGCCAAAATTTATTTGAAATAAAACTGAAAGAAAACAATCTGGAAACCAAGAACACTCGTACGACTGTATATACAATCGTACCACTGTTCATCAAACTGAAGAACAGTCGCATGACTGTTCTTGATTTTCAAAAACAGAAAACGCAAAACTTGAATAAAAAACACAAAAAACACAACCAATCACCCAAAAAGCTTAGAAAACAGAAGGGAAAAGGAGTGTTTACCTCTTAGGTGCAGATCCACCGTAGGATTGACCCCTGGCGTCGCACCAATCCACTTAGATTTTCTTTTTTGCTCCTTGAGTTAAGGTTAGGAAGTTTGGTCCAAAAATTCTCCAAAAAGTCACGGATTTTAACTAGTTTGTGGTCTGAAAATGATTTAGATTTCATGTGTCAAGTTTAACCTACGATTTCTAAATCATTTTAAGCATTAACACTTTGAAATTGAGAAGAAAATAGTTGAAGAAATTTTTTAGCTTTGGTTTTTCTTTTCTCTCTTCTTCTTTTTTCCTCTAATTCCCTCTCTCTCCGTTTTTTCTTTTTTTTTTTTCTTTCTGGCCAAAAGTCCCCCTTTTCTGCTTTTTCCCTCTCTTTTTCCCCAAGCATTAATTGCTCCCCCCCATTTCCCCTGTTTTTCAGTTTTCAAGGTATGGGCTGGTTCACCTGCCACGAACCTACAGTCGTACGACTGTAGTTTGATTACAGTCGTACGACTATAGTCAAAGTCGTACGACTATCGTTTGTTTTTTTTTTATGGAAAATTCCGAGGCTTACAGCTACCCCTCGCGGGATCAAAGTCTGATCATCGTGGGCACTAAAGCCTAAATCAAGTTTGGTCTCGTGACTGTAAGCACGGTGAGGAAGGAAAAGAAAACATACCTGGCGTTCCTTGCTGGAGGTGCCGGTCGTGATTCCAAGTTGACTCACTGTAGGGGAGTTCTCCTATGAAGTTGGCTCACTGTGGTGGAGCGCCCATAATGTTGGCTCTCTGAGGTGGAGCGCGCCCGTGATGTTGGCTCTCTGAGGCGGAGCGCGTCCATGATGTTGGTGTTGAGTAGCGTATTTATTTCTTGATCGACAGTTTTAGAAATAAAAATTTTTGTCCCCTCGATCAAGAATAAATACGATTGAATTACTTTGCCCCTAGACACCTGTTAAAGGCAAGTGAATCTACAATAGGCATTTCTTCCTTGTCCATGTGGCGACAAGGTTGAAGTGAAAGGCACTATCCTTTCTATACGTCGAAGAAGCAGTCCGAGGTTGATTGTTGTCTTGCCCCCAAATACCTGTTAAGGGCAAGAAACATCTTAATAGGCATTTCTTTCCTGCCTCTGCGATGACAGGATCGAAATGAATGTTCTTCCCCTGCTCTATGGCTAAAGGTCGAACGAGTTGGTCTGTTGTTCTGCCCCCAGATACATGTTAAGGGCGAGAAGCATCTTAATAGGCATTTCTTTCCTGCCTTTGCGATGACAAGATCGAAATGAATGTTCTTCCCCTGCTCTATGGCTAAAGGTTGAACGAGTTGGTCTGTTGTTCTGCCCTCAGATAACTGTTAAGGGTGAGAAGTTCATCAACAGACATTCTTCCCTGTCCATTGGGTCGACAAGGTCGAATAAGATGATGTGTTGTCCCCTCTATAAAGCGAAGAGGCAGCAAGAGGTTGGAAATGAATGTTCTTCCTCTCCTATGTGGCAGAAAGGTCGAATGAAATGGTCTGTTGTTCTACCCCCTATACCTGTTAAGGGCAAGAAGTTCATCAACAGACATTCTTCCCTGTCCATTGGGTCGACAAGGTCGAATAAGATGATGTGTTGTCCCCTCTATAAAGCGAAGAGGCAGCAAGAGGTTGGAAATGAATGTTCTTCCTCTCCTATGTGGTAGAAAGGTCGAACGAAATGGTCTGTTGTTCTACCCCCTATACCTGTTAAGGGCAAGAAGTTCATCAACAGACATTCTTCCCTGTCCATTGGGTCGACAAGGTCGAATAAGATGATGTATTGTCCCCTCTATGAAGCGAAGATGCAGCACGAGGTTGGAAATGAATGTTCTTCCTCTCCTATGTGGCAGAAAGATCGAACGAAAAGGTTTGTTGTTCTGCCCCTAGATACCTGTTAAGGGCGAGAAGTTCATCCACAGACATTTTTCCCTGTCCATTGGGTCGACAAGGTCGAATAAGATGATGTGTTGTCCCCTCTATGAGGTGAAGAGGCAGCACGAGGTTGGTTATCTTGCCCCTAGATCCCTGTTTAAAGGCAAAAAACTCCTCAATAGGCATTTCTTTCCTGCCCCAACGGTGATAGGATTGAAATGAATGTTCTTCCTCTGCTCTGTGGCTAAAGGTCGAATGAGATGGTCTGTTGTTCTGCCCCCAGATAAGTGTTAAGGGCGAGAAGTTCATCAACAGACATTCTTCCTTGTCCATTGGGTCGACAAGGTCGAATGAGAGATGTGTTGTCCCTTCTATGAAGCGAAAAGGCAGCACAAGGTTGGTTATCTTGCCCCCAGCTCCCTGTTTAAAGGCAAGAAACTCCTCAATAGGCATTTCTTTCCTGCCCCAGCAGTGACAGGATTGAAATGAATGTTCTTCCTCTCCTATGCGACGGAAAGGTCGAACGAAATAGTCTGTTGTTCTGCCCCTAGATACCTGTTAAGGGTAAGAAGTTAATCAATAGACATTCTTCCATGTCCATTGGGTCGACAGGGTCAAATAAGATGATGTGCTGTCCCTTCTATGAAGCGAAGAGGCAACACGAGGATGGTTGTTTTGATGCATGTATGCATGAATGTGTGCATAATTTGTGTATGCATATGTTATGATGCTTCTGATAATATTTTTGGTATCTGCACTATGCTGGGGAGTGAACTTGTGACTCCTAACGACTCCTGTGGGGATTATTCCTGCCGGATGACTTTGCTGAGGATAATGACTCAGTGGGGATCGTTTTGGCTAAAGACTCAGCTGGGGAGTATTCTGATCCATTTGATCTTGCTGGGGAATCTGTTGGAGACTCTGTAGGGAGCCTTGCTAGGAATCTGCCTGAGGATTCTGTTAGAGACCCTGTGGGGATGATCCTATTGGGACCACTCTCCCAGGGATAATTATGTTAGGGATGGTACAACTGAGCCGGTAGCTACCATTTATAGTGGTAATCTCATTGATGCCACCTTGGGTTTGGATGCAATGACCTACTGATGGGTGTTTATATGCAATGGCACGATGCATGCAATATGAACATCTAAGTAGACAATCAAGCATGCTTAGTATCGTTATGATGACATCAGAATGAATGCGATAGGAAAATCAAAAGTGACACTGCCTCTGTACGTCACTCTCTTCTTGTTACCAACACGTCCTTTTGGTTTTCCGTGTAGGAGATTCTCTAGCTGAAGATTTTTTTTTACGATGGCCGAGTCTATAAGAGTGCGCCAGCCAAGTGGATGTCTTAGTATTGGCTTGTCCTGGGATTGGAGGATGCGCCTTGACAATTCCGCCGGGGATCATGATAGGATTGTCCTTGATAATGTTTCATGGTTCAGCTTTTACCTGGCCCAAGTATTGGAAGTTTGGGTTTAAATGTGAAATGCTTCATTAAATCTGGTTTGCTGCGTGCTGTAGCCTGAACATGACATTTACATGCAATGGCATAACACATGCATATTGAACATCAAAACAGAATATAAAACATCTATGATATGATGAATGTGAATGCATTAGGAAAATCCAACCCGTGGCTCTGGTGTGGATCAATGTCCCTTCATTACACTTTTTTTTTAGATCCGCTAGGGATGTTACCAAAGTGTATAGCCGTCCATTGAATGGAACTATCTCTGTTGAGTAGACCACCTAAGATGGAGTCAATTAACCACTGAAATCTCCAAGGGTCTGGAATTGAATTCATGCTCTCAATTCACCCCAGATTCCAATTCACACACGGTTGCCAAAGATGGACATAGCTTTTAGTCCTTCAAGGTATGGCCTGATTTAGAATGACTTAAGTTAATTGTGGTTTTCCTTTGTCCGTGAACCACAATAACCCTAGAGCAACGCATACCATGGCTAGGAAATGAAAGAACCACTGGTAAGTAGTCACTTCTGTTGCAGCTAAAGACTGAGTTCTTGAAATGGTTAGTAAATGCAACTTTCCCCTGAATATTAGCACAGCAGGCTTTGCAGGTATTTCTGTTGATGGGAACATCCTATTCATGATTGTTGAAAGCTTTGTAAAACCTGGTTGCTCCAACACTGTTGGTGAAGTTCATAAGGGTGAGCGTCAGTCTTCTTTTTTTTTGTAGCACATTTTTGCTCAACAGAACCATCTCTTATTGGGTTGAGTCTAGTATAGGCTCTAATGTGGATTTTGCTGGGCGAGAACAGCAGTTACTTAAGAGTTCCATCAGCGGTTGCTTGAACGTTGGCAAACTCCAGCTCAATTGAAGTAGGCTTATATTCAAATCCTCTCTCTATCTTGAAATCAATGCCTTTCCTATCAGTCTGAGGTTACAAAATGTTTGGTCTGTAGTTTAGGTTAAGGAGAAATGGCATGGGATAGAAAGAAAATCCCTAATCCATTATAGGTTGATGATAAACAAAAACTAATTGAGTTAGTACTTTGTCATAGGCCCTTGTCACCTTTTTGATAATGAGATGATGCAAATATGGAACAGCATTGGGGTTTAATTTCTTGTTAGAAGCCATTGATAGTGGAAAATAAGGCTTCACAGGGTCAGTTTAGAGAATGGGGTGAAAAGGGTTTTTGT
Source organism: Euphorbia tirucalli (assembly GCA_039660915.1). NCBI lineage: Eukaryota > Viridiplantae > Streptophyta > Magnoliopsida > Malpighiales > Euphorbiaceae > Euphorbia > Euphorbia tirucalli. The sequence goes on along the minus strand of CM077637.1, from coordinate 39,154,182 downwards.
CAAATAGGTGTTAGTGGTTTGGGTAGTAAACGAAAGACAAAGGGTGTTGAAGGTGTGGAAGAAATTGGAAAAGGAAAGGGGGAGAGCTTTGGTTTTGAAGACAGGAAAGTCCAAATCTTTCACAAATAGGAGAGAAGGATCTGACAATGCCGAGAGCTGAAGATTATTCTTTGATGCTATGAGATCCCCTCTTTGTTTGTTTGTTTTTTTTTTAACTGAGCTCCAACCATGACCATCTGTTGGTTTTCTTGCTACATTCAAACCCATGCATGTCATGTGTGTTTGATATGCTTTTTGGATGAACAATGCATGTGTAATGTCATGTACATATGAATGTCACACGAACAAGATAATGTATGCACTACAACCAAGACTGCTTCAGCACTTTACCATATGATGGGTGATGAAGGTGATGAAAACCATTTGAATTCCCTAAGGATTGGAGATTTTGATGAGGTCAGGGAGTTTTAGTTTTAGGGTTTTGGCATGGAAGGCCCCCTCGGGATATGAGACCATGTTTTGCCTCTGGGAGGACTTTTTGGGTGTAATTGCCTCAAGGAGTGCTTTTAGGTTTGATTTTGCCTCGAGGAGGGCTTTTTAGGTTTTTTTTTTTTTTTGGGAATTTGGAGTTTCAAAGATGGCTTTCGGTTTAGAATGGTTTGGGTATCATGTGTGCCATTACAGTTGATACTTTGGGGCAGGACTGGTAGTGTCTTTCAAGGATTGTTGAGTTGTGCCAGAAAATGTCTCGGCGGTAGTGTTGCCATCGTATCATTTTATTTATCTCACAAGCTCACCTTTCAAGAGAGAGTTAAGTCAGGAACAGGTTCACTTTTGGGTTCCTATAGTATTCAGATTGATGTCATGCATTTTGATATTATGTGTGTTTGACATGTCATGTTAGATGATCAAATGCGTGCGCAATGCCATATACATGCAATCACCACATAAGTAAGAAAATAACAAAATGCATTGCATTCAAAATGACGTTAATACACCGTAGCAACAAAAATGAGTTCCCTACAAAAAAGACAGCTCTAAGGGGTTATAGTTTTTTTTTTGCCCCCGACTAGTCACTGCTTTGACTTCAGTATCATTGCCCTGTTCTCGTCAGATCAGACCCTGTAGCTCTTCATCATATTCCTCTCCCCGAAAGGATTGAGGAATTTCATTAGTGGTCTCCTTGATTGCCCTTGATCGCTCGTTAGAGGCAGACGACACCCTCAATTTTCCTTCGTCAACCAGCTTCTGGATCCTCCTTCCCAAACCGACACATTCATTAGTCCGGTGGCCTGTTACTACATGATAGCTGCAGTAGTTACCTTTTTGTTCTGGTGTTGGTGCCACATATGGTCAGACACTCTATAGCAGGCCCAGCTTTCTGTAGATGGCGAATAGTCTGGTCACTGAACAAGGTCCAGAGGATGCAACTGCCCTTGTGTCTTCGAGAGGCGAACTCTGGATTTGTCGCGAAGCAGAGTCAATGTTGGCATTGGTGTCGAGAGGTCTTTTCAGCTCTCCTTCATTAGACGACCCCAATAAGCCCAAATTTTGGTGAGAGGGTCTTCCGAGGCACCGAGAAGGAGTGTCGGCAAGTTTGGCGTTCTGCTCCTTATCCATACCAACATTGGAGTCCGTGCTCACCATGTCCTTTATTTTCCCTTCGAGCTCTGCCACCTGGGTTTCTAGTTCAGCACATCTCGCCGTCTGCCTTTCTACTCTGTCAAGATCATCCCTCAGCATCGCTGCCGCTTCCTCCCTAACTGCCTTTCGGAATAGAGATGAAGTGACATATTCTTGCACCGCATCTGTTATGGCGTTGAAGTTCCTTGGGTTGGACATCCGTAAGATCTCTTCCCCTGATGAGAGCACTTGTTAGCGTCGGCAGGCAGATACCAAACAGGGAACTATGTATGCATGAATATGCATGACGTGTTATGCACATGTATGTGGATGATGTATTACATGTGTGATGTCATGTAATGCTATTTGGAACCAATGAATATGCATGCAAAGTTAAGAAAGGAAACGTGTAAATGCAATGAATGCTGATGGGAATGATGCATGCTACAATAAAATATGGTGTATAAATATACACCACAGGGATAAAATGACACTCGGAAGTGTCCACGGATCGAAGCAAGTAGTAATTGCAATGGGATGCATAGTTATGCCCCCGGGAAGAAATGACACACTGGGGTGTCCATGGATCGAAGCAAGACATTGCTTGTAAGGGTAGTTGAGATGAGTGCATAGTTATGCCCCCGGGAAAGAACGACACACTAGGGTGTCCACGGATCGAAGCAAGACATTACTTGCAAGGGTGCATAGTTATGCCCCTGGGAAGAATGACACAACAGGGTGTCCAAGGGTCGAAGCAAGATATTACTTGCAAGGGTGCATAGTTATGCCCTTGGGAAGAACGACACACTGGGGTGTCCACGGGTCGAAGCAAGACATTTCTTGCAAGGGTGCATAGTTATGCCCTTGGGAAGAACGACACACTGGGGTGTCCACGGGTCGAAGCAAGACATTTCTTGCAAGGGTGCATAGTTATGCCCTTAGGGAGAATGACACACTAGGGTGTCCAAGGATCAAAGCAAGATATTACTTGCAAGGGAAGTTGAAATGGGGTGCATAGTTATGCCCCCGGGAAGAAATGACACACTAGGGTGCCCACGGATCGAAGCAAGATATTACTTGCAAGGGTGCATAGTTATGCCTCTGGGAAGAAATGACACACTGGGGTGTCCACGGGTCGAGGCAAGATATTACTTGCAAGGGTGCATAGTTATGCCTCCGGGAAGAATGACACACTGAGGTGTCCACGGGTCGAAGCAAGACATTGCTTGCAAGGGTGCATAGTTATGCCCCTGGGAAGAAACGACACACTGGGGTGTCCACGGGTCGAAGCAAGATATTACTTGCAATGGAGAGTTGAGATGGGGTGCATAGTTATGCCCCCCTGAAGAATGACACACTAGGGTGTCCACGGATCAAAGCAAGATATTACTTGCAATAGGATGCATAGTTATGCCCCCTGGAAGAAATGACACACTGGGGTATCCACGGGTCGAAGCAAGATATTACGTGCAAAGGAGAGTTGAGATGGGGTACATAGTTATGCCCCCGGGAAGAATAACACACTAGGGTGTCCACGGATCGAATCAAGATATTACTTACAATGGGATGCATAGTTATGCCCCCGGGAAGAAACAACACACTGGGGTGTCCACGGGTCGAAGCAAGATATTACTTGCAAAGGAGAGTTCAGATGGGGTGCATAGTTATGCCCCCGGGAAGAATGACACACTGGAGTGTCCACGGATCGAGGCAAGACATTACTTGCAGAGAGTTAAATACTGTGGTGGTGTGTATATGCATGATGACCTAACATAATCTTCAACACTCAGGGAGTACCTTGGATTATGAAGCATGATATGAGGTGAGACAGAACAGAGTGCTTGCCATGCGAATTGTTTTTCAGCACTCGAGGAGCACCTTGGGCTTTTATGGGATGAAATGATATGAGATAATGTGCTTGGTACGTAAGCCGAGTTTTCAGTGCTCGGGGAGTGCCTGATTATAATGTATTTTGGACGTTCCGCAGATGCCCCAATGCTATGCAAAAGGCAATGCAAACGGACCACGTGTGAACCGGCACACGGGCGCAGGTTTTGGTGCCTTTGGAGCACCTAGTGGATGTCATGAAATGGTCATGTGTAGCCGGCGCGCAGACATAATTCTGATGCTTTTGAGGCACCTAATGGATGTTATGGAATGGTCGTGTGTATGCCGATACACAGACAAAGTTCTTATGCTTTTGATGCATCTGACATGAAATGATGTTGTAGACAAGTCACGTGTAACTTGAGACACGGACAAAGATTCGGCGTTCGTGGAACACCTTGTATGATTTAGTCGTTTCATGGAATGCCCCTATATGTGTACTAACTGGGCACTCATGGAGTACCCTGGATGGTTTGATAATGTTATGAGCAATCCGATGCGGATCACAACATACAAGCAAGATCTCAGTATCCCAATGACACCGGAACAGATAGATAGATGAGATGTGGTGTAATGCTTATCATGTGACTCTCCACATCTGATCATAGATTTAGGACCATTGTGGTCTCCTAATGAATGTAATGATAAAGAGGAATGGCCGAGTGCAAACTTGAGCACAGGCAAAACATGGGTGGCTTTGGAACACCCGTTATGAAATGAAATGATTATGACGGAGGACCTTCGGAACGTCCTTTATTTGGATTAATGACATGAAGTGGTGTGAATGCACATGTCACACATAATGCAAGTGGCTGCAGAAGATGTGGTTAGGATGCATGACATACGAGATGATGCCGTGCATGCACGGAATGAATGCATATGTCACTCAAATACAGGTGGCTGCAAAGGAATGTGATCAGGATGTGGTATGAATGCACGTGTCACACAGAATACAGGTGGCTGCAGAAAATGTGGTTAAGGTGTATGACATATAAAGTGGTGTTATGCGTGCAAAGAATGAATGCATATGTCACTCCAAATGTGATCAGGATGCATGACACACAAAGTGATGTTGTGTGTGCAAAGAATGAATACATATGTCACTCAAAAGGTGATCAGGATGCATGACACGTAAAGTGATGTTGTACGTGCAAAGAATGAATGCATATGTCACTCAAAATACAGATGGCTGTAGAAAAATGTGATTAGCACACATAACACACACACACAAAGTAATGCCTTGCATGTCTCATAAGAATATTAACGCAATATGTGTATGGCACATGTGAATAAAATATCATGGCTACAGAAGAATGTGGTTAGTATTAATGATACACAAATGTTGATGCCTTGGGAATGATTATACAAGACATGATGTGAATGACATACAAATGATTATATGCATTTGATGCTTTGTGAATGAAGACAATAATGGACGTGAATTGTTTATTCTGGACGTTCTGAGAATGCTCGATGCTATGAAAAAGTAATGCAAAGAAGACCATGTGTGAATCGTCACACAGGTAAAAAGTCGGTGCTTTTGAGGCACCTAATGAATTATCATGAAATGGCCACGTGTGGGCCGGCACACAGGGAGAGTTCCGACATTTTATGGGTCGATGACATGAAGTGAAATGGTCATATGGGAATTGCCCCACGAACAAAGTTCTAATGCTTTTGAAGCAACGTGATATGAAATGGTGTTGCAGGAAAGTCGCGCGTAACTCGAGACACGGACAGGGGTGCGACGTTCGTGGAACGCCTTGCATGATTTGATAATGTTATGGAATGCCCCTATGTGCATACTGATCCGATACTCGGGGAGCACCTCGAATGATTTCACAATGTCATGGTGTGGTTCGACGTGAACCAGAATGTGCAAACGGGATTTCGGCATCACCAGGACGTCTATGATGAATGAATGTGATGGCACTGTGTGAACTGCCACACGGAAGCAAATCTAGGACCATTGTATTCTACTATTGAATGATATGATATTTTGTGAAATGACTAAGTGCAATCCGGTGCACGGGCAGAAATCGGGTAGCTTTGGGGTACCCGACATGGGATGAAATGATCATGATGGGCATTCCTAGAACGTCCCCAAATAGGTAAAATGGAATGAAGTGGAATGGACGCATATGTCACATAAACATATAAGTGGCTGAAAGAAAACATGGTTAGAATGCGTGACACGCAGAATGATGTCGTGTATGTTTCATGGAAATGCTAACACACGGAATGTATATCTATGTTACGCAAATAAAATGTCATGGCTGCACGAAGACGTGGTTAGGATGTATGACATACATAATGATGTCATGTTTATGTTTTGGGAATGTGGACATACGAAATGGGTAAATAACACACGAATAATATGTCATGGCTGTAAGAAGATGTGGTTAGAATGCGTGACATACGGAATGATATCGTGTATGTATCATAGAAATGTTGGCATACAGGATGTATATGTATGTCATACAAGTAAAACATCGTGGATGCACAAAGATGTGGTCAGTATAAATGTCACATATGCATATGTATTTAAAGATAGATGCATGAAAACGTGATTAGAAATGGTATATGAGATGATTAGGCATTTTGGATGCTTTATGAAAGGTAAAAAGAAAGGGAAAAACAACACAGAACAAACATTAGCACACGTAAAAATATGTGCTCCCTTCCAACCTTATTTCTCCTTTCGATTCGTCTCGTAATTCTTCCTAGGTGTTGGGTCTCTTTGCTATCAACGGGGGATACCAAAGGCGCACACTCAATGGTCATTTTTAATTTAAGTTTTGGTAACCCTAGGGAAAGTTACTAAGCCATTGCATGTGGGCCAAAGTCAAACCAAGGGTCGTACAGTCTCCCATAGTGAATAAACACTTCCCCACCGTAGAACACGATGTAAGGTCATGCGGGGCTATGAGTGGTTTACCCCGTCGGGTGTCTCCAATCCTGGCGGTAGAGGTAGGCCACTTGTTGGGTAAACCGGGGTGAAAACAATGTATTTGAGGGGTTGAGAAGAAGAAAATGTCATGATATGTAAAGGTATGAATAAATATGATGTTTATAAATCGATAAACGAATACAAGCGAGGTTATATTTCAATAGTTGCCTAAGTTCCTTAAGTTTTTAAGAAAAACATTTTAAGAAACATAATACTCCCCAGCAGAGTCGCCACTGTGAGTGGATGACCTCAAAGCGGAACGCAGCGAAGCGAACCGGGGAAAATTTTTTTAAAGAAATTTAATGGTATTTGTGGAAAACGAAGGTTTTGTTTATGTTGAGAAAACTATTAATTTAATTTTGGAAATTCATCTTGTAGAAAACGTTTTTACGTTTTATAACTTAAAGACCTCGAAACCTAAATCCTGAGATCAGTGACAGAGTCGCCACCCGGATCAGCTCATCCGGGAAATTCCGGTACAGCTCCCTACCGAGTATAGACTACTGTACCTAATCCAGAGATTCAGGGTTCGGGCAACTTACCTACTTAACCTTGAGCTTGTATTTGTTTATTATTTATAAAGTCATATTTATTCAATTTATTATCGTCTCTACCCAATTCGTTTCGTTTATTAGTCCGATGCTAAGGCTAAAATGTAGAAATAAATTACGGGAAAATTAAATCATTCACACAAATATATAAAAGAATAATAGTGGCCGATTATACAACCAAATTGAATAAAATATAAAAATTCTCATCCTCACTTTACAATCGCCTAAATACACGAGGATCTAAAAATAATACAACCGCCCTATTTACACGAATTAATCTATAAAATACAGTAAATGCAATTTTACTGGAAATTGAATCTAGGGTCGTGAATGCACACAACAAAATTCGTTTTGATGATTTTTGGATTTTTATGAATTTTTAGAGATTTTTAGGAATTTTTGGGAATTATTTTGGAAATTCTGATTCTGGAAAAGGGTTATAGTCGTGCGACTGTAACTACAGTCGTACAACTATAAATTACAGTCGTGCAACTGTAAGCAATCCAAACTCAGGATTTCGCCAAAATTTATTTGAAATAAAACTGAAAGAAAACAATCTGGAAACCAAGAACACTCGTACGACTGTTCATCAAACTCAAGAACAGTCGCACGACTGTTCTTGATTTCCAGAAACAGAAAACGCAAAACTTGAATAAAAAGCACAAAAAACACAACCAATCACCCAGAAAGCTTAGAAAACAGAAGGAAAAAGGAATGTTTACCTCTTAGGCGCAGATCCACCGTGGGATTGACCCCTAGCGTCGCACCAATCCACTTAGATTTGCTGTTTTGCTCCTTGAATTAAGGTTAGGAAGTTTGGTCCAAAAATCCTCTAAAAAGTCACGGATTTAAACTAGTTTGTGGTCTGTAAATGATTTAGATTTCGTGTGTCAAGTTTAACCTACGATTTCTAATTCATTTTAAGCATTAATACTTTGAAATTGAGAAGAAAATAGTTGAAGAAAGTTTTGAGCTTTGGTTTTTCTTTTCTCTCTTCTTCTTTTTTCCTCTAATTCCCTCTCTCTTTTTTTTTCTTTCTGGTCAAAATTCCCCCTTTTCTGCTCCTTCCCTCTCTTTTTCCCGGAGCATTAATTGCTCCCCCTATTTTCCCCGTTTTTCAGTTTTCAGGGTATGGGCTGGTTCACCTGCCACGAACCTACAGTCGTACGACTATAGTTTGATTACAGTCGTACGACTGTAGTTAAAGTCGTACAACTATCGTTCGTTTTTTTTTTCAATGGAAAATTCCGACGCTTACAACGTATAAAACTAATCTAAAGAAATTAATTGGATACAAATTTTAAAAGACGTGTAAAACTAATCTAGAGAAATTAATTGGAAATATTGAGCATTTTATTCATTGAAATCTCGATTTACTTTTTGATATTAATAGTTATAAAAAGAATTCCATAAAAATAAATTCAAGTATTTATGTAAAAATATAATTTCTTATTTTGGAAAAGTTAAACTTATAAAAAAGGATAGATACAAAAATAAATTTTGTGGTTTCCACTGTTTATAAACTGATGTATGTAGTTTAAAACTTTACAAATTGGGATTCATAGTTTCGCAATGTACACAAAATTAGTCTGTCATCAAATGCACTCTCCTAAAAACTCTCTTATCCTTCAAATTTTTACTTGAAATTTTGAATGTTGGTTGATTAAAATACCATGGACCTTGATGTCAAAGTTTAGAAATTTCCGGGAAGCACTTATATTTTTATTAATTAATAATGTATGAAATTGAAAAAAATCACAAAAAAAAAAAATAGCCCAAAATTTTTCAAACATTCAAATTTTGATGAAAAGTTATTAAATAATGTATATAAATTATTGGAATTCCAAATAGTAGAAAATATTGAGTTTTGCATGTAGATTATGTTAAAAATATAAGGTTCACATCGTTCATCCAATTCCCATGCAACACTTAATTTTTTTTATTATTTATTATCTCAATAGTTTATTTATATATTTAAGAATATGTCAGAAAGATTTAAAACTATTCAGCAATTTTTTGTATTTTTTCTTTTTTTCCCATTAGTAATTAAAAACATACATGTACTTCCCGAAAATTTTTGAACTTTGTCACTGAGGTTCATTACATTTTTATCAACTAACATGCATAATTTGAGATGAAAACTCAAAAGGTAAAAAAGTTTTTAGGAAAGTGTATTGGACGATAAATTACTTTTGCTAATATTGTGAAACCATAGGTTCCAATTTGTAACGTTTGAAACCGCATGTACCAATTTGCAAATAACTGAAACTACAAGAGTTATTTGTGTACTCATAAAGAAAAACTAACTAAATGTAAAAAGCTTCCATGAAAAGTTATAAATTAGAGTTTTTCATGAAGAACTGTTTTTTTTGTTCAAACTAGCTAAAAGATGTTATTTGATGAACCTAACCAAACACTACATTTTCTGCTATTTGGAGTAAAAACTTAAAAGGTACTCTGAAAAGCAGAAACTGACGGTCCCAAATGACTAATTATAGTCCTTGAGGGGGGTGAATAGTATTGTAAGGCAAATAAAAAGTTGCAGACTCCCTTAAAAAAAAAATTTATAAAATCACAAGTTTCTTTTTCAAAAATAAGTTTTATTAAAAATGTGGAATTAAAACTATAATAAAACTTGTGAATATAAAATTGCCTTAAAAAAAACTTTAAATACTAAAGCAATTAATTTAAATAACAAGAAATTTAATTTCATGAAATATAAAGAGAGTAGGGATAGAAAAATGTAGATGCAGAATTTTATTCTGGTTCGACCCAACCGGTCTACATCTAGTCCACAAGCCAACAACTTGAGATTTCTACTAACGTTTCTTTTACGGGCAGGAAACAAGCCTATGTTACTTTTTATGAGTTCAAGTAACAAACTCAATATTTTTACAGGCTCAGTATCAAACCTATACCGTTACTTTTTGGAACTTAAGTAACAAACTCTATCGATGCTTTTTCGAAGCTTAAGCACCAAACTTTTATAACCTTTGTTGATCAACCACCAACAAAGCAAAACCCCCTTCACACAACCTTGTGTGAAAATACACTTCCCAAGTATGTGAATATGTGAATGAAACAATATTTCTTCTTTCTTCCTTTGAACTCTTTTGGGAATATAGAAGACTATAAGTTGAAAGCTTAAGTATGAATGTTTCTTGAATTGTCTTTCATACCTTCAAATCTTCTTCTTCTTCCTTTTTATAAGCCAATGAAGATTGTAGCCGTTAGATATAAGGGATGACTGTTGTCTTCAAGTCATATGGCCGTTTATTTCATTTCATGAAGAAGAATGAGTTCAAGTGATAAGCATAAGAAAGGAATATAGCCATTGATCTCATAAGATTTTATGGCCGTTTGTACTTTTGATACATATCTTAATAAGGCCATAAAGCAAAGTATAGGTGAGTTCCTTTCTTATAAAAGACATGTGACAAATTTTGAAAAGTGAGAAGCAAATGTAACCTTAGTTTCAAAACCGTAGCTTAAAGATAGAGGTTGATCTTTTGAGATATGGTTTTGACACATGTGATCTTAAGGATGAAGACTTAAATAGCTAAGGTTACAAACTTAGGTTATAATGTCACATGTGGTACTTAAAGATATCTTAAATCTTTTTCATCACATGAGTTCACATTGTGCCCGAATTGTTCTTCAAATGTATCACCTCATAAGCAAACATGAGGTCAATAAATGAAATGATATTAAAAACAACTCACCCCATAATCAAACATGACATCAATATATGTGTAAATAAGTTGCCGAAATAGTTCTCAAAAGTATTTCATCCCATGGTCAAATATAAGGTCAACATATGTGTATGATCTCAAAACTTTTTTTACCTTATAATCAAATATGGGGTCAACATTGTAAGTATATATATATATATGCCAAAAAGATCTTTGAATCTTTCAAGTCCTAAGCTAATATTGGGTCAACTTTGAGCATATATATATGTTTGACCGAAATATAAAAACTTTCAAGTCATAAGCCATTTATGGGTTGGGCAAATATGGATTACCAAAACTTTTATCTCATAAGCTCTTATATGTGTGTGTGTGTGTATATGTATATATATATGGTACTTTTGTCATTAGTATTGAATGCCCAAGAGAGTTGATTCTCAACTCATAAACCAAGCATTTAAAATGCAATAAAGAGATTTTGCAATATATAGAAAACATTTTAACTTATAAAGCTCATTATTTTAAAAAGTCAATTATTGTGAAATCAAAACTTAACTCAACAGAAAGAAACACCCATTAGTCTTTGATTAGATGAGGTGTTAATAATGTAATATACAGTAAATTTTAGTATGAGAAAGTATTATAAAATCCTATTTGGTACCTTGTTTGTGTTTGGTATGGTGGTAAAGTAGATCTTTGTTGTCTCCAAAATAATACTAGCAAATGCACTAGGTCAGTTAAGTAGTATAATGGTGAGCATAAGTGTTATTTCCACATGGACTAGTAAGCAACCTCAAAGTTCTTAGTAAACAATGTATTTAATGTTGTCTTTTTATTTTTTGATAAAACGAGAAAAAATAAAAGCAATAAATATTTTGAAATAAGCAAGAATATATGAAGGCCGAATAATAAGAATGATGAAAGAATTAAACATAATATATTAAAGAGCACAAACTCCAATAAAGCATTGTCAAGTAGTTTCAGTTTTGTTTTTTTTATTTATTATGCAAGGTAAAGAGCATAGGTTTAAGGTCTTAAGTTATCGAGCTTAAGTCTCCTCCCCAGTTGGATTCTATGAGATTTCATTTGCTTAAGTCTCTTCCTTGTAAATTACATCTAAGCATTATGTTTTAAAAAGCATTTTACTAATCAAGTGACAAAAACCCTCAACGTGTACTCAGTCTTCTCTCGGTCTCATGATTTATATGTGTTCAATGGTTTTTCTGTAATATAAATATCCTCGATCTCATTATATTATTAAATATAAGGTGGCCAAGTCATAAGAAAAAAGTTTACCATTTATCAACCAATAATAGATTTTATGCTTATAATAAATAAGAAAGAAAGAACTTACTCGTGTCAGACAAGCTGACCCGAGCGTGCGGATTGAGACTACTCACGCTTCACAATTAGTTTCTAAGAAAACTCAATAAGAGCAATATTAGAAAGAGAAATTAATATATTATAGAAAGAGAAAGTTACATAAAACTTAATGGTGAATTAAGTGATCATTCAATGATATCCAACCACCCAAAATTACTAACTATTTATAATAGCCAAAAGGATAAACTAAACATTAAAAATTATGACACTGCTCAGTAAAATATCTAAAAGATAATGAAGCATGAGCTGTCTAAGCAAGATAATCTACTTGCTACAAAAAGGCTTATCCAATTACACCACTTACCTAATCCACTTAACTTTATAGGGGCAATCTCGAAATTTCTTCTATATAAAGGTCCTCTCCTTCTCTATTGATGGGCTTCACGGTCCTTAAGGCGGCCTAGCATGATTTTTGGCTTTAAGCAGCATCCAGCCTCTAACTTAACTTGCATAACAAGACTGCTCGACTCTGACAATACTTTTTCATCAAACAAGTTGAAAACAATCTTGTTATTTCTTTAATTACGCACAAAGGTCACTCAATAATTGCTTGTATATTTAGGTATAATTTCCACTTATGAATCTTGGTTTGATAATATTGATGACAAATTTACAAAATGACCCTTTAGTAGAAATAATTGTATTAATTATAGAAGCTTATTAAAATTATTTTCTTAAATAATGCATTGTGAAATAGTAAATTTATATTACATTCAAACATTTAATCTATTAAATTTGTATTTTTAATATTTAAAATAATTTAATTTCCTTATAATAAAATCGAACTTACAGTTATGTAGTAAGGAAAAAGATGGAAAACAAAATCCAAGACCGTGGAAACACCCCAATTTGGGTTACTAAGAAATTGAACAAATTCATGATTTTGAAACCATGAAAAAACCATATCATATTAAGTGAAACCTATAACTAAACACATACTTTGAGTAAACTAAACCATGCATTCCCATGTAAAACCATCAACCAAAACATGTTGATGGACATATTCACTTAAATATCTGAATAGAGTAATCGGATTACTTCTTGTAGCACAGATTACCCGAGATTGACTTGCAACGAAAAGATCTTGAACCACGGACATGTATTACTGGTCATGTTTACTCCACATCAGTTGATTGTGAGAGAGTAAGCGATAAGACCAAGAACTAGATGTGCGAAGGACAAAGGAAATCTCATAAAGAAATTTTGGTCAGTGAGAGTTAGAGAGAAAACTTGCAGGCACTGATTTGTATCTTAGTTGGTCCTTGTATTTTGATTCATTGCTATCTTTTATAGCAAGTGAATGGGACAATCCCAATCAAAATCAAACTCTAGTAGTAGTAAAAATCCTAATTACCTTAGATAATTATATCTCTAATTGTATTGTATTTATCCACTCATCAAACTAACGGGCGGACCACAACTCTAAACCTGATATAATTCCTACATCTCCCACTTGCATGTAACAGAACACTTTCTATTATCTTTGTTCTTTTTGTTGTAGATAGTTCGTGCGACCAGCATACAATTGAGAGCTACTTGCTATACACGTGTTAGGGATATATAGCCTCTTATTGAGAGCAGAACCTATACACCTGTTAGGGATATATAGTCTCTCATTAAAATAGAGGATTGTATACACTTGTTAGGGATATATATTCTCCTTGAGTAAATACCGTCATTGTATGCCTTATCCTAAATTTTCTTTTCACATTTACTGTACTTTCTTTTATCTTTACAGTTTTCTATTATCACAATTATATACCAATACATAATTACCATGGTGGTGAAAGATAAAACATTAAATGTGAATCCAAGAAACTCTTCCCTTCCTACTAAATTCTACACAATTTAACTCACTTATCTGGTTCGACCGGCCAGGCTGAATTTTTTCATAGCCCTTAATGGTATCCTTCTAAGGTAGCCACATCAAATTACGCTTCCAGAAATAATTAAAGGTCATAAGGATAGATTAATATCAAGAAAACTTTATTTCACAAAGTGAGTCTCATACTAGGAAAAGCTAAAATCACATATTTTCCATCTCGGTGGTCGCGAAAGCACACGTATGCCTTAATATGTGCTATGTGTAAGCGCCGGGTTTTTTCGACCTCTATGATGAGCATTCTTGTATTACCTGTGGAGCAAACGGACACGAATCGGACTTGAAGACGACTGGAATGTCGCCCAGAGTATCTCAAACATTCCGAAAACCAAGCTATCCTTGATCCGAAACCCCCGAGAAGGTCACCCGAGTGATTTTTAAGGTTTAGAGTGAGCATTGGATTTTTGAGAATTTCGGCCCGGCTCTTGCTAGAGTCGTACGGTTGTAGTTTTTAAACTACAGCCATGCGACTGTAGTCTAGAGCCGTGTGGCTCTAGTGGGTTCAACCAGGTTACTCTGTAAAGCAGAGCAACTTGGCTGAACAGAAAGGATTTCGGCCGAAATAGCAAGGATTCAGACAGCTCATTAATTGTTGGAAGTGATTGTGAGTGAGAGGTATAAAAGAAAAAGAAAAATCAAATCAGAGAAGGAGGGGCATACATTTTTAGGTCCCAAGGAAACAGAAACGAAAAAAAAAAGAGAGAAAGGGAGAAGAGAGGGCAGGAGAAACTGTGAGCAAGAGGATCCCAAAAACCAACAATCCAAGACCGAAATCAATACCAAAAAGATCAAAGGGGACATTCTTAACCTTTAGACATTTGTTTGGGATCATTTGGGATTGGTTTCGGATCGTTTTCGGCTTCGCTTTTGGATTTCAGCCGGTTGAGGTTTCGGATACATTTCGACTTTTCAATCCGTTTCTTGATGTTAAACACATCAAAACAACATCAAGGTAAACTCTGAAAGGCCTTAAACTTGTGCACATTGCTTTTTCCCTGTGTTGTTCTTATTTTTGCAACTTTTGGAAACCGAATTACCCGAATACAGCCGTAAGGCTGTAATTGTCATGAACAGAGCCGGGCGGCTCTGGTACCCAGAGCCACATGGTTGTGTTCTGTAGGGGAAGAATCCCGAAACTGCTCTGATCTACTGAAATTAGTCCGTTTTCCATTTTATGCATTCTGTTGTGATCAATTTCGGCCTAAATGCGCCCGTATGTTGTAAAATTTTGGTTTTTGGATTTCTGTATGTACGGATATTAGGGTTTTTGATTTTTTCTGAGTTTTATTTTCTGAATTTCGGGGTCATTTGATCCGAACCGGATCCGTAGTTCGGCATTAACGGACCCCCAAACCCTATAAAACCCTCAGGAAACATCGAAAACGGGCAAAACGGCATTTTTGGAAAATGAGAAAACCATTTTTCGGGTTCTGGAAGCCATAGCTACACAGCTATAATTTAGAGCTGTAAGGCTCTAATTACAGTCACGCTGCTATAATTACAGTCGTCCGGTTGTAGTTTTCGGAATAAGGCAAAATCGTGGAACGACCCGTATAGACGTCGTTGCGTGATGATGTCTTCGAATTCCAACTGTTTTTTATTTGTTTGCTGCGTTTGGACCCTAGATGGATATCAGAATTAGGAAAACCCACACAAACGAGACCCTGAGTTCCAGGATAGCAGACCCGCTAAATGTGGAAATTTGTATGAAACCGGGCCAAATTGCTTTCTAAAAATTATCTTCTAACACAAAAATTTACAGGGCGTTTCAAAACCATTTTCCAGGTTTAACCGGCCCGACCGGTCAGGTCGATCCGGTTACCCCCTAAATGCATGCCTCCGTTCCTAAAATCCCAATTTTGTCCTGCTGTGAGTCTTATCTGTGCTTGTAATATAAAATTGTGCTAATCGATTTGTCTTGCAGCATTCATTTTTCTTTTTATTATTTTTACTATAATTAATAGATTATTTCGTGTATTCTAGGCAGTTGTAATTTTTAGATATTCGTGTATTCTAGGCGTTTATAAAGTGTGGTCGAGAGTTTTTGTTTTTATTCGATTTGGTTGTATAAGCGGCCTTTATTATTTTTGTATAATGGTTTATTTTTCCTGCAATTTACTCTGTCATTCGCTTGAGTATTGGTTAAATAAATAAAAACACAATTGGGGTTAGAGAAAGATAATAAAGCAAATTAAATATGGTAATATAAACTGTAAAGTGAAAGCAAGCTTGAGGTTAAGTAAGTCACTTGCCCGAACCCTAAATCCCTAGATTAGGTACAGTAGTCTGCCCTCAGTAGGGAGTTGTACTGGAATTTCCCGGATGAGCTGATCCGGGTGGCGACTCTGTCACTGATCTTGGAATTTAAGTTTTGAGGTCTTTAAGTTAAAAATGGGAAAAGGTTTTCTACAAAATAAATTTCCAAAATAAAATCTATGATTTTTCTAAGATAAACAAAACCCGTTTTCCAAAATCAAAACGAACGAAAATGTTTTCCCCGGTTTGCCGCGTCTGTATCAGTAAAAAGGTTGTTCGCTCACAATGGCAACTCCGCTGGGGAAATAGTTTCTTAAAAAGTTTTCACAAAAACTTAAGAAACTTAGGCAACTACCGAAATATAACCTCGCTTGCAGTCACTTCACTAGTTCATAGTACCATATTTATTTGCACCTTGCATATCATGACATTTTCTTTTTCTCAATCCCTCCAATACACTGATTAGCCCCGTTTACCCAAGAAGGTGGCCTACCTCTACCGCCAGGATTTGAGGCACCTGACAGCTTATACAACTCATAGCACCGTATGACTTTACATCGTGTTCTACGGTGAGGAGTGTATATTCGTTATGGGAGCCTGTACGAGCCTTGGTTTTTGACTTTAACCCACATGTAATGGCTTAGCAACTTCCCTTAGGGTTACCAAAACATAAATTCAAATTGAACATTAAGTGTACGCCTTCGGTTTCCCCTGTTGATGCCAAAGAGACCTAATGCCTAGGAAGAATGCAAGACCAATCAAAAGGAGAAATAAGATCAGAAGGGAGTGCATATTTTTGCATGTGCTAACGTTTGTTCCGTGGTGTTTTTATTTGACCTTTTTCACGAAGCATCAAACATGCATAAGCTTTTATGTGTCGTTCTAACCACATCTTCCTGCAGCCATTTTTTTTCGGACATCAACATATGTGTGATACTAACCACATTTTTGCAGCCACGACATTTTATTTGTATGCCATTTTCATCTCGTGTGTGACATTTCCACGAAGCATACAAGGGATCATCCTATGTCTCATGCGTCTTAACTACATTTTCGGGCAGCCATTTGCATTTTCGTGTGACATACACATCCATGCCATTTCATCCCACCTAATACGGGATGTTTCAAGCATGCCCGTCATGATCATTTCATTCCATGACATATCAGGCATCCCAAGATTACCCGTATTCTGCCCGTGCAGTGGATTGCACTTAACTATTTCACCATGCCATGTCATTCAATATAAAACCACAATGGTCCTAGGTCTATTTTTGTGTGACAGCTTACACAATGTCATTACATGTCATCATACTCGTTTATCATAAGCATCACGTGATGCCGAAGTCTTGTTTGCACATTATGGCCCACATCAGGTCATCTTATGACATTGTAAAATCATTCAAGGTACTCCCTGAGTACCGGATTAGTGCACACATAAGGGCATTTCATAGCATTACCAAAATCATGCAAGGTGTTCCCTGAGTGCCGAACCTCTATTCGTGTCCCCGGTTACACGCGAATTTTCTGTAACATCATTTCATATCACGTGCCTCAAAAGCATCAGAACTCTGTCCATAGGATGATCCCTATGTGACCATTTCATTTCATGTCATCGACTTACAAAGCATCGAAACTCTGCTTGTGTGTCGGCACACACGCGGCCATTTCATTACAATTCATTAGGTGCCCCAAAGGCGAAGAACCTCTATCCGTATGGCGGCTCCCACGAGGCATTTTTGCATTATTTTTGCATGACATTGGGCACTCTTGGGACATCCCAAACAAAGGAAATCAAACGCACAAAGTTCATTCTCATTTTCATTTCCATTCACGAAGCATCATCCAAGCATCATACTTTATGACATCACCTCATTCATTTACCACCCCTAACTCTCCACATGTGATGTAGGACAACACGCATGTGAGACTAGAAAAGATCAAAGCTTCGTAAAGACAATTCATAAAGTAAGCTGGATCGACCAAGGACAAGGTCTCAGGCTTTGAGAGCTGTTAAGGAACAGAGAATAGTAGAAACTGACAGTGAGTCTGATTTCGGAGAGGAAGTGGAAATGGCAAATCCAACATCAAGTCTTGCTGATGCCCTGAAGGATTTCCTGAGATCTCAGGATTTCCGTGACATGCTGAAAGAAGAGATACGTGCTGTCATCAGAGAAAGTGGGGAAATAGGAACCAGTAGGCTTGGGAAGGAAAAGGTGGATAAGTCTTCTCAATTTAGGGCTGATGTCTCAGCCAGTGTAGAAACCCTGTAAGAGATTAAGGCAGCCATGGAAAAGAAAATGAAGGCGAAATACTCAGAGTTAGATGAAATGGTCACCGAGCTAAAGAAAGGGGCCAATATCAGCATGGGCTCCAAGAGGGGCGTGAATGTGGACCCAATGATCAACAAGGACATTGAGACCTTCCCCATTGGGTTTCAAGTGTTGAAAGTCCCTTCTTACAAGGGGATTGGCTCGCCGGAAGCTCATATGAATCTGTATGCCCGAATAATGTTGACAGCGGGCGCCACCAAACAGCAGTTAATCAACTGCTTCCCAACCACATTAGAAGGGGGAGCTTTGACCTGGTATAACTCTTTGTCGGAAGTTGTGCAATCAGACTGGGAGGCCTTGTCAGCGGCTTTCATCAAATATTACAGCTTTGACACTAAGATCCAGGTGAAGCTGTACGACCTGTAAAGGGTTAAGTAAAAACAGAATGAGTCCTTCGATGCATACTACTAGAGATGGATGAATAAGATGATTCTGCTAAGGAATCACCCTGATGAGGATGAATTGATTCAGAATCTGATTAAAGGTAGTAGGGACATCTTTAGGAACCATATGAAATTCCACCGCTTTAGCAAGCTCAGTGAAGTGTATAGCATGGCTATGAAAATCGAGAGAGACGAAGAGGAAAAGGCAGCAAGCTATAGGGGCAACAGAGGCTCCGGGTACAGTTCAGGGTATCAGTCGACTACTGTAGCTGGGTCAGACAGTGGGTCTGGTTCTGGTTCTATAGGCAAGAGTGGCCAGTTTTCAGAAAGTAAGCAAGCAGGGGTTGCCGTTGTGTCTCAGCAGCGGGGAAACCAAAGCAGAAATCCCGAAGGCCAGGGCATATTTCCGTAGGCTTTCTCCTTGGCTAAGATCTCTGCCAAGTGTAGGAATGGCGGTCTGTTAAGCTCCCTTAGGCCTTTTGAGAAGCCAGCAGAGGAAGATAGGGACAATTTCTGCACCTACCATGTCATAGTGGGACATAAAACCAACAACTATTATAAGCTAAGGGATGCCATCCAAAGGCTAATGAACGAGGGGAAGTTACTGGAGCTTGCCAAGCCCAGTACTAAGACTAATTCGCTGCCAGCATTTGAAAGGCAGGTCAATATGGTACAATCGGGGTTGCCAGACAACTTCATTTTTGTCCAAGTCCTGCAAGCAAACCCCATTGTGCAGTCTATGGTGGCCAATGAAACTGGGGCAAAGTCAGATTATGGAGAGTTGACAGAGCAGAAAGAAGTGAAGCCTGTGAGTCTGGATGATCTTGATTCGGAAGATGAATACAAAGAATATGGCTATAATGAGACAGTTAAGCTACTAGTTGTTGATAAGCCGAGAGTTCCCGAAGTATAGAATGTAACGAGGAGTGGTAGGGTTTATTAGCCAGTGGTTCAGTAGAGTGACAAGGCTTCAGTGATTAGGTCAGGCAGTATGTCAGCACCAAAGGAAGTAGAAAAGGAAGACTTGGTCATTTCCCAACTGAAGAAGACCCCAAGCTAGGCCAGTCTGTGGTATTTGTTACTGACCTCCAAGGAACACAGGGCAGCACTAGTTAAAAAGCTGTCTGAAATTGAAGTTTCTCCACTTGCATCTCTAGAGGCCATATGTTGCTTACTGGACAAGATTCATGTAGGGTCCCCTAACATTGTATTTTCAGAAAAAGATTTGCCGCACAGGGGGAGAGCTCACAACAAAGCTCTGTATGTCAAAGTTAACATCTTGGACCGAGTTATGCCATGTGTCATGGTAAACGATGGATCTGCTCTGAATATATGTCCATTAAAGATGTTACCATTCCTGGGTCTGAGTGAAGACGGTTTAAGAAAGTCCTCTACGGTGATTAGAGCTTATGATGATTCAAAGAGGACTGTGATTGGGACTTTTGAAGCTGAAGTGGAAGTGGGACCGGTCAAGTCAACGGTCACCTTTACTGTGATTGACATTCCAGTCACCTTTTCCCTACTGTTAGGAAGGCCATGGTTTCATCCACTGGGGGGTGTACCTTCAACTTTATACCAGAAGATAAAATTCTTAGTAGGCAGTGAGGTTGTGACAGTCGAGACAGATTCTCAGTCCGTGATTGCTGCTGTTAGTGAGGAGACCATACCATTTGGCAGGTTCCAAATCACCATGATTAGCGAGGAGGAAACCACAGATGCGCCAATGGTTATCTACGAGAATTATATGCTAGAATGGTTGTCTAAATACCTTTTCAGGCATGATTTTGTTCTGGGCATGGGACTCGGGGCTAATCTACAAGGGGTGCCCGAATTTGGCATTGATTTTGAAAAGCCGAGGTAGTTCGGCTTAGGCTACACAACAGAGGCATCTGAGAAGAAAAGTCTGAAGAAAGGAAAGAATGGCAAGCCCATGATGAAGCCTTTTATTAAAGCAGGTGAAGAGCCATATAAGAGGCAAGCTGAGCCAATGAAGATCGAGGGTGTTGAATACCCAGGCTTCGAAGTATTATCCGATGTTGTAGACTTTGAAAAGAGTTAGGAGGAGCTAGTTGCACTAGTGGCAGTAGCAGAGGCAATTGTTAAGACTGTCATCCCCCAGGGGAAACCATATGAAGTAATAGCAGAAGCGGCCAAGGAGAAAGCTGAAGAGAAAGTCTGTGATGAATCTGTGAAGGTAATTTCAGAGGCGCTGGTTGCTGCCTTAGGCAAAGCATTTGAAAAGTCTGAGGAAGGGTCCACTAAGGAACTGATGACCGAGGCAAATCTGGATTCTGTGGTTGCTGAAATAGCAGGAATTATGAAGAAAGCCAAGGTATAAGTGGCTGAGATTAAGGAGACTGCTTTTCCTGCTGAATAGGAGTCTGAAATTGCTGCTGACCTGGACAACATCCTGGGGCTGAGCAAGGATGCTGAATAAGTTCAAGGCCCTCCACCTGTGGAGGATGAAATCTATTTTGCTGTATATATTTCTTCTATCTTTAATGTGAATGATGTACTTTTTAACAAGTTTAATGCAATGAAATCCCAGTTTGCTTACTTGTGTGATGTTTATCCTGATAATTCTGTACATGCATTTGAATCACCATCGAGCATATTTAGCATTCATGACACTGCCTTGCATGAAATTAACATAAGTACAGATGAAAACCCCAAAATGGTATTCATTTCACATGAACTAAAATCCAAAGAAGAGAGAGAATTGACAAAAATACTGCAAAAGCATGTTAAGGCTTTTGCTTGGTTGTATGAAGACATGCCGGGGGTTGATACAGAAATAGCAGTTCACAAGATCCCAACAGATCCTAGATTCAGACCAATAAAGCAGAAATTGAGATGGCTAAGACCAGAATAGGCTGCATTAGTAAAGGAAGAAGTGGCTATGCAGATTGAAGCCAAGTTCCTCAAGGTGGTAGAATACACAGAATGGTTAGCCAACATTGTGTCAGTGCCTAAGAAAGATGGAAGGGTCAAAGTATGTGTCGACTACAGGGACTTGAACAAAGCCTACCCGAAGGATAATTTCCCCTTGCCTCACATTGACGTTTTAATTGACAACGCAGCCAAAGCAGTAATGTATTCCTTTATGGATGGATTTTTAGGATACAACCAGATCCTAATGGATGTGATTGACAAGGTGAAGACATCCTTCATTATAGAGTAGGGCACTTTCTGCTATAGAGTAATGCCTTTTGGATTGAAAAATGCTGGGGCCACTTACCAGAAGGCTGTCACAACATTGCTACATGACATGATTCACAAAAAAGTAGAAGTGTACATCGATGATATGCTTGTTAAATCAATGACCCGGGAGGAGCACCCTACTACCCTGGATAGATTTCTTACATGCATTGGAGAGTACAACCTGCGACTCAACTCTAAGAAGTGCATATTCGGGGTTACATCAAGAAAGCTGCTGGGTCATGTAGTTAGTCAAAGGGGAATAGAGATGGATCTAGACAAAATCAAGGCCATTCGAGATATGCCAGCTCCCAAAACAGAAAAGAAGGTCCGATCATTTCTGGGTTCTTTGCAGTATGTCAACCGCTTCATAGCACGGTTGACTTCAGTGTGCGAGCCCATTTTCAAGCTATTAAGGAAAGATCATCCGATTGTATGGGATGATATATGTCAGTTGGCCTTCGAAAAGATCAAAGCTTACCTAAATCTACCAGTTCTCAGCCCACCAACTCCAGGAAAGCCTCTGATTTTGTACTTAGTCGTCGAAGATTCCTCTATAGGGGCAATGCTAGCACAGGAGCAGGATGGAAGGAAGGAGTATCCCATCTACTATCTCAGCAAGAAGCTGCTAAAATATGAAACCAAGTACACATTGGTAGAGAAGACGTGTGTAGCAATGATCTGGCTGACTAAGAAGCTGCGCCACTACTTTCAGTCATACAAGGAACAAGCCGTGGCTAAAGTGGATCCGATGAAATATTTGTATGAAGCACCGGTGTTAGTTGTAAAATTATCCAGATGGCTACTACTTCTGTCAGAATTCGACATCGAGTACATCACTAGGAAAACCATCAAAGGGCAAGCTGTGGCAGAATTCCTAGCAAATCAGCCATTAGAATCGGGTCGTGTGGAGAATCTGGAGTTCCCTGACGAACAGCTGGCTATAGTGGAAGTAAGGAGATGGCTTATGTGCTTCGATGGTGCTGTAAACAGAAAGGGTGCTGGAATTTGGGTAATCATAGCAACGCCAGATGGCGAAATCATCCCACTGTCAAAGAGGTTGGACTTCTCCATAACCAACAACGGGCAGAATATGAAGCATGCTTATTCGGGATGGAAGCCCTCCTGACATTAGGGGCAGACAACGTCCTGATTGTTGGGGACTCACTTTTGGTGATCAGGTAGGCACAAGGTGAATGGGATTCGAGAGAAGAAGCCTTACGGCCATACCTAGAGATGTTACAGTACAGAAGTGGGTTATTCGGCCAGTGTGAGTTCAGACATGTTCCCAGAGAAGAGAATAAGATGGCCGATGCACTGGCAATGTTGTCCTTTATGTGGGAAGATCTGAAAAAGACACAGATACAACCTTTGGTCATAGCAATTTCCAGGCAACCCTGCTTTGATATGCACAAAGTGATGGAGTTAACAGCTGAAGAAAAGCCGTAGTTCTTTAACATTTATCAGTATGTGAAAGAGGGAAACTATCCGAAAGGGGCTAGTACTGCTGATAGTGTTTCATTAAGGAGATTAGCTAGCCAATTCAAAATCTTTGAAGATAAGTTATATAAAAGAACTGCAAATGGGGTTCTTTTAAGATGCTTGACAGAACAGGAAGCAGAAGCAGTAATGCAGCAAGTACACGCAGGGTCCTGCGGGCCACATATGAATGGGATCGCTATGGTTAGAAAAATAATGAGACAGGGATACTTTTGGATGACAATGCAGGCCGATTATGTGAAGGAGCTAAGAAAATGTCACGAGTACCAAATCTATGCTGATATCAGTCACCTGCCACCACTTGAACTACAGAACCTAACATCTCCTTGGCCATTCTCGGCGTGGGGGATTGGCATGATCGGAGAAATCCATCCTACAGCTTCTAATCAGCACAGATTCATAGTGGTTGCAGTCGATTACTTCTCAAAATGGGTAGAAGCAGAATCCTTCTCCAATATGACAGCTAAGCAGATGGTTAAGTTCATTCAGAAGAACATCCTCTCTCGATATGGAATCCCTCACCATCTAGTGACTGATAATGGAGTGTAGTTTCAAGGGGCAACTGTTGGTGTGCCCTAGTTCTTAGGGCATTGGATTCTTGTATTTTGTATTATACATTAAGACTCATTGTATGAATACATTATTTGTGTCACATTAATAAAGGTAATTAATCTATTTCATTTATATCTTGTGCTATAATATGAGTAGAGTATCCATTGATTGATAATCATAAAACCAATCCCAGGTCTGTTCTAATCTTGGGAACGAATAGAACCACAGGCTTGTATATTCGATGACTGTATGGCAGTTCTTAACTAGCCATAATACTTGTATAGTCAGTCATGAATATAGGTACATGTCGTTGACATGGGACTGGAACGATCCGTACAAGAAAGCCACATGGTTGTCGCGTCATAGGTCTTTCTTGAGTAGGTCTCTTTTGTCCTCAGACCAGATTCCATTATAATATCAATATGGAATCCGGTTCACTTTGACATACTCCTAACAGGTCTGTAAAAGGATGCTAAATACGGGTATGATCAGGTGGACCGGTGAACATGTTGATATTGATGATGAAGTGATGGAATTGCCACTCGGGTAACACTGAGATGATATCATTGGCCACTTGATGAGTGTGACTGATAAGTGTATGGCCATACCCAAATAAGTTGGTTGCCTATTTGATTAATCAATCAACTATCAAGAAATATAATAAACAACAGAAGAGGATGACAGACACCATGCCTCTTGTTTATTCATATCGATATCGTTAGGCAAAGGACACTATGAGATTACTACAGGGTGAGTGTCTTCTAAAGACTGCTGCATCTCTGTCTTAATTGGGGGCTGTAATGGTTTGCTAGAACCCACTTACAGTCTGTGGGCCTTGGGCCTACTGCCAACATAAAGACAGACCCATAGGATCGTGCACATAGATCAACTGAGCTGGAACTTATAGAAATTGTACATGTAATGTACATTAGAAGGAATGTGTTAATTAATTAGTTGACATTCGGTATCAAGGTAATTAATTGACATTAGGTTGAATTTAATTTAATTAATAAATTTACATAATGTAATTAATAAATTTATCAATTAATTGAATTACATAAAGTAAACAATTAATTAAATAATTTTCCTAAGTAGGAAAATTAAATACATGTATTGTATTAACTTAAGTGTGATTTAATTTTATTTAGGGGTAATTAAATTTAGCCAAATGGAATTAAATTACATAGTATATACTTTTTAATTAAAGTTTATTTATGTAATTATAATTCTAGTGGGCTTGGGTTTAATTAACCTAATTAAAACCCAATTAGACAAGGTGTCTATATAAGGGCACACTTAAGGAGGAAAAACCTAATTCAACTCTAATTAATTGCTGGAAATTTTAGCCACCAATAACAGCCCCAAATAGTCGAAAATCCCAGTATTAAACCTCCATTCCTTCGTGTCTTCGGCTAGCATCGGTTCCCGCTCAATAGTTGGTCATGCACCGGACTTTGTAGATCGTAGTTTCAAGAAACGATTCTGCAGCAGTCTCTAGAAGAGACGAATCCGGTGAGTTAATCTCTCTTGATTCAAATTGATTTTATTCTAATCAATGGTAATTGGACACGGTAGGTGGATTCTAGGAAATTTTAAACTGTGTATTTTCCGCTGCGCCATGTTATTTTTCCAATGACGAATCCCAACAGTGGTATCAGAGCCTAGGTTTTGTCCATTAGATTGATTGGAATTGGTTCTTGAAAGCATTCTTGAAGAAAGAATGGGTTTCAAGTTTGTGATTTTAGGGTTTTTATTCAATTGGTTTTGTTTTTTGGATTAACCCTAGAATTGTTAGATTGGGGTTTTTGATTATTTTCCCCAATTGGTTTCCATCTAAAGTTGTTTTGGGTTTTATTTGGATATTTTGATGGATGTTTTTTATTAATGATTTAATAAGTTAAAAAAAAATGATTTTAGGTGAAGGGTATCGCAAATTTGCGATTCCCTTCACCTAAAATCATTTTTTTTTAATCCCTCACCTGCAGCAGGCCGCTACGTGCTGCTGCTGCCGCACCGGGACAGCGGCGCCGCGCTCGGGTTTGGGTCCGGTTTTTTGATTTTGCGGGTATTTTTTTATCTCGGACCCTAATGCAAATTAAATTAAATTTTTTAAATTAATTTGTATTTAAATTGTTTATTTTGTTGGCATGCATATTTAATTTAATTGTTTGCATATTAAATTGAATATGGACTTTGTGAAATTGGCCTAATAAACCGTGACACCGGTTAAAATTGGGAGAGCTAAATCTTAAATATCTGACAACCCAAATTCAAGTGGGAGCAAAATTGTTAATTTTTCATTTATGGATGTTATCCATTGGGCCTTTATGGGCCTTAGTCACATTTGTTAAAATTGGCGATTTCACCCTAAGTAACTCGGCTTAACATTTATATTTATAATTCAAAATGCCATGATCATGCATCATATTGGTATGTATGTGCACGACAGGTACTTTTTTTGAAATGTTATGTTAAGTTCTATGGGCCCTAAATTATTATCGGTTGTAATTTAATTTTGGGAAATATGGCATGCGTGCCATTTTTTTATTTTGATGTAATTTTAGAATAGATTTTATTTTACAAAATTATTGTAATTACATCAAGTATGGAGGAAGGCCCAGATAGAGAAAGCCCATGGTGGGAGCCCAAGAAGGATTGCAGTCCGGCTCATGAAGAATTAGATAGGACATCTAGTTTTTCATTAGGTTGTAATTAAAGGCCCATAGGATCTCATTTATTTTAAATTAAGTATTTTATTGCATTTGTCATATAATATGAATGTATGGATCACCAAATTATTATCCGCGTTTATGCATGCTAAGCCGTATCACTTAATTATAATCCGGAAATTAAAATATTGAGTCGCTTAAAAGTGCTTCCCATATTCACACCTCTTCCTCCCATTGATGCTGCAATGTGCGCCATGCCCTAGCTGGGTATATTGTAGTATTCAGTGGGCCATCGAGGGTTAAGATACTTGGTATGGTTAACATGTGAATGGTGGTTTGACTCAACATGGGTAGCATTAGCTCAGAGCGGGCCCTAAGCACAGATGGGTAAAGTGTCATAAGCCTATCAAACTAAGAGTCCTTCATGGAAGGATTGGATAGGTTGTCCTACCAAACAAATCAATGGTTGGTTAGCGAGCCCTAGTTCGGCCAGTCATTGATAAGTTGTGGATCTTGGTCAAGTCAGCCAATTAACAACACCAACAAACAAATTAAAATCGGATTATTAATTTGAATTGGCTTAAAAGTCCTTTATTTCTAACTCAAGCAATGATTTCTTCCATGTAGATAATCCCATTTCAGTTAAGCAATTTAAATGGCTGCAACAAACAACAACTCACTCTCACTTAGGTCACTCTTGGAGAAGGAGAAGCTTTCGGGGACTAACTTCCTGGACTGGGCTAGGAACTTACAAATAGTTCTTAGACAAGAGTCTAAGGAGTATGTACTGAATGCTCCTTTACCAGCTGGCCCTCCTGCAGGTCGAAGCATCACCACGGCGATGGTGGAGCAGTATGACCAGCACATGAGGGATGACCGAGATGTCTCGTGCCTCATGCTAGGTACCATGGCTTCTGATCTTCAGAAGCAGTTCATGGATGAGCATGCTTATGAGATGATGGATCAGCTTAAAAGATGTTCCAAGATCAGTCTCGTCAGGAACGTTACCTGACAACTAAGGCACTTTGCACGACTGTGATGGCAGCTGGGACTTCTGTTAGCACTCATGTGCTAAAGTTGAAGGGGTATATTGATACACTTGCCCGCCTCGGCTCGCCAGTTCCACAAGAATTAGCAGCAGACATTATTCTCGGGTCACTTCCTGAGTCTTACAACCAGTTTATCATGAATTACCATATGCAAGGGTTGGATAAATCGGTAGTTGAGCTGCATGGCATGCTCAAGCTTGCTGAGCAGTCTCTTAAGAAGACTCCTGAAGTATTGCTGGTGAACAAAGGCAACACATCCATTGCTAAGGGAAAGGCCAAATCTAAGGCCAAGGCTAAGGCCCAAAAGGCCAAGGCTAAGGGCAAAAAGGTGGTGGCCCAACCTAAAGCAAGGGTTGCTTCTCCTGACGATGTTTGCCATGAGTGTCATGAGAAGGGGCACTGGAAGAGCTCATGTCCAAAGCTAAGGGAGCAACTGAAGGGCAAAACTACTGCTTCAGGTCTTTATGTTGTTGAGATTAATCTACCTATTTCTACATCTTGGGTCTTGGACACTGGATATGGATCTCACATTTGTTCAAATGTGCAGGGTCTAAGAAATAGGAGATTATTAGGATCTGGAGAAGTAAATCTTCGAGTCGGAAATGGTGCTCGGGTTCAGGCCATGGAGATCGGAGATTATTTCTTGGAGATGCCTAGTGGACTTGTTTTGGAACTAAGAAACTGTTATTTTGTATCTGCGATGCGCAGGAATATTATTTCTGTTTCTTTGTTGGATATTTCTGGTTTTGTATTTAATATTGGACATGGTAGAATTTCTATGCAATGTGGCAATATTATTTATGGAACAGCATTTCTTGAAAATGGCTTATATATCTTTGATCTAAAACTTGAAATTTCAATCTATAACATAAATACTAAAAGGATTAAACAAAATGAAATTAGTCCTACTTACATCTGGCATTGTCGACTTAGCCATATAAATGAGAAGCGCATAGCTAGGCTTCACTTTAGTAGAGTGCTAGGGTCATTTGATATCTAGTCTTATGACACATGCGAATCTTGTTTGAGAGGCAAGATGACAAAGGCGCCTTTTAGCAAGACTGCTGAAAGGGCCTTAGAGCTATTGGAGCTAATACATTCCGATGTATGTGGCCCAATGAGCACTAGTGCTAGATCTGGTTTTCTGTACTTCGTCACCTTCACGGATGACTTCAGCAGATACGGTCACGTGTATCTGATGAAGCAGAAGTCTGAGACTCTCCAAAGGTTCAAGGACTTTAAGAATGAAGTAGAAAACCAACTTGGTAAGAAAATAAAAGCACTTCGGTCTGACCAAGGGGGTGAATATTTGAGCCAAGAGTTTGACTCGTTTTTGAGAGAGTGTGGGATTATATCCCAACTCACTCCTTCTGGTTCACCCTAGTGGAATGGAGTGTCAGAAAAGAGGAATAGGACCTTACTTGACATGGTCCGCTCGATGATGAGTCATGCTACACTCCCTGTCTCCTTTTGGGGATATGCTTTAGAGACAGCTGCTTACATTCTTAATAATACACCAAGCAAGGCAGTTGAGGGAACACCATATGAACTATGGAAAGGCCAAAAGCCCAATGTTTCCTTCTTGAAGATTTGGGGCTGTGATGCACATGTTAAGAAATTGACAAGTGGCAAACTCGAGTCCAAATCTGTCAAGTGCCAGTTTGTGGGTTACCCTATCCGGCCGAAAACAAAGTTTTCATAGCTAGAAATGCAGTCTTGGAGAAGGAATTCCTTTCCAAGAGAGACAGTGGGAGTAATGTTGAACATTCAGAAGATCAAGACTCACAAACTCCTGCAGCGACTGCTGAGGATGCTTCGGGAACCGATCTGACTACTCAAGAAATTGAGGAACCAGAAACGGTTGCACAGGACCTTAGAAGGTCTGGTAGGACATGTCATCAGCCAGAGAGGTACGGCTTTCTCGTGACTGATGATGGGGACCTTATGGTCGTTGACCGAGAGGAGCCCAAGACCTATCAGGAGGCTGTTGGAAGCCCACACTCAGATCAATGGCGTAAAGCCATGGAGGCTGAGATGCAATCTATGCACGATAACCAAGTATGGAACTTGGTGGATCCACCTCTGGGTGCTAAGGTGATAAGTTGCAAGTGGTGTTTCAAGTTAAAGGCCCTGTGTGTATAAGATGGTTAGTGGGAGCGTTTCCACCGTCCTAGTGCTGTATGTTGACGACATCCTTATCATTGGAGCCGACATACCAACACTGCAAGGAGTTAAGCAGTGGTTGAGTAGGTGCTTAGTAATGAAGGACTTAGGCGAAGTTGAGACGATCTTAGGGATCAGGATCTACAGAGATAGATCCAATCAGCTTCTAGGCCTAAGTCAGGCCATGTACATTGACAAGGTTCTAAAAGGATTCAGCATGGACAAGGCAAAGAAAGGATTCTTGCCTATGTGCCATGGGTTGAAGCTGAGTAAGAAAGATGGTCCTAAAACAAAGAACGACCGAGAGAACATGGAAAAGATCCCTTATGCATCTGCTATTGGATCTATCATGTACTCCATGTTATGTACGAGGCTTGATGTTGTGTTTGCACTAAGTATGACTAGCCGGTACTAGTCGGACCCCGGTGAGGAACACTGGAAGGCAGTTAAGGCAATCTTGAAGTACCTTAACCAGACTAAGGATGCTTTCTTAGTGTATAAAGGTCAAGATGAGCTGTTAGTGTCAGCTTACACTGATGCAAGCTTTGAGATCGATGAGGATGAGAACCAGTCATAGTTTGGTTATGTTTTTCTCCTGAATGGCGGTGCCATTAGTTGGAGGTCCTCAAAGCAGGACACCATTGCTTACTCTACAACAGAAGCTAAGTACATAGCTGCGTGCGAAGCTGCAAAGGAAGCCATTTGTATCAAGAAATTTATAACTGAGTTGGGAGTAGTACCTACTATCCTAGACCCAGTTGATGTTTTTTGTGACAAAAACGGGGCCATCGCACAAGCTAAGGAGCCCCGGTCACACAAGAGATCCAAACATGTGCTCAGAAAGTTTCACCTCATTCGGGAGATCGTGAACAGAGGTGACATATCATTGCAGAGGGTTGACACCAAGAATAATGTCGCTGATCCTTTGACCAAAGCGTTGCCGCAGACACAACACGACGGTCATACCAGATTTATAGGAATTAGGGCAATGCCCACTTGGAACTAGTGCAAGTGGGAGATTGTTGTTGTGCTCTAGTTCTTAGGGCATTGGATTCTTGTATTTTGTATTATACATTAAGACTCATTGTATGAATACATTATTTGTGTCACATTAATAAAGGCAGTTAATCTATTTCATTTATATCTTGTGCTATAATATGAGTAGAGTATCCATTGATTGATAATCATAAAACCAATCCCGGGTCTGTTCTAATCATGGGAACGAATAGAACCACAGGCTTGTATATTCGATGACTGTATGGCAGTTCTTAACTAGCCATAGTACTTGTATAGTCAGTCATGAATATAGGTACATGTCGTTGACATAGGACTAGGACCATCCGCACAAGAAAGCCACATGGTTGTCGCGTCATAGGTCTTTCTTGAGTAGGTCTCTTTTGTCCTCAGACCAGATTTCATTATAATATCAATATGGAATCCGGTTTACTTTGACATACGCCTACCAGGTCTGTAAAAGGATGCTAAATACGGGTATGATTGGGTGGACAGGTGAACATGTTGATATTGATGATGAAGTGATGGAATTGCCACTCGGGTAACACCGAGATGATATCATTGGCCACTTGATGAGTGGGATCGATAAGTGTGTAGCCATACCCAAATAAGTTGGTTGCTTATTTGATTAATCAGTCAACTCAAGATCAAGAAATATAATAAACAACAGAAGAGGATGACGGACACCATGCCTCTTGTTTATTCATATCGATATCTTTACTATGAGATTACTACAGGGTGAGTGTCTTCTAAAGACTGCTGCATCCCTGTCTTAATTAGGGGCTGTAATGGTTTGTTAGAACCCACTTATAGTCTGTAGGCCTTGGGCCTACTGCCAACATAAAGACAGACCCATAGGATCATGCACATAGATCAACTGAGCTGGAACTTATAGAAATTGTACATGTAATGTACATTAGAAGGAATGCGTTAATTAATTAATTGACATTCGGTGTCAAGGTAATTAATTGACATTGGGTTGAATTTAATTTAATTAACAAGTTTACATAATGTAATTAATTAATTTATCAATTAATTGAATTACATAAAGTAAACAATTAATTAAATAATTTTCCTAAGTAGGAAAATTAAATACATGTATTGTATTAACTTAAGTGTGATTTAATTTTATTTAGGGGTAATTAAATTTAGCCAAATGGAATTAAATTACATAGTATATACTTTTTAATTAAAGTTTATTTATGTAATTATAATCCTAGTGGGCTTGGGTTTAATTAACCTAATTAAAACCCAATTAGACAAGGTGTCTATATAAGGGCACACTTAAGGAGGAAAAACCTAATTCAACTCTAATTAATTGCTGGAAATTTCAGCCACCAATAGCAGCCCCAAATAGCCGAAAATCCCAGCATTAAACCTCTATTCCTTCGCGTCTTCTGCTAGCACCGGTTCCCGCTCAATAGTTGGTCGTGCACTGGACTTTGGAGATCACAGTTTCAAGAAACGATTCTACAGCAGTCTCTAGAAGAGACGAATCCGGTAAGTTAATCTCTCTTGATTCAAATTGATTTTATTCTAATCAATGGTAATTGGACACGATAGGTGGATTCTAGGAAATTTTAAATGGTGTATTTTCCGCTGCGCCACATTATTTTTCCAATGAGGAATCCCAACAGCAACAGCCAAGCTACTCTTGGAACATGGCATTGAACATTATAGGTCTTCTCCATATAGACCACAGGCTAATGATGTAGTGGAGGTGGCTAACAAGTCAATCAAGAAGATCTTGTCAAAAATGGTAACCACCTACAGGGACTAGGTCGATAAGTTACCATATGCTCTTTGGGGTTATAGAACCAGTGCAGAACACCAACTGGCGAAACCCCTTACGCCTTGGTGTATGGGATGGAACTCAAGTCACTCAGAATAGCCTTGGAATTTCAATTGCCAGAAACGGAGTGGGTCCAAGCCAGATACGAGCAGTTGTCAGCATTAGATGAAAAGCGGTTGAAAGCGCTGGACCACTTGCAAATGTATCAACGCAGAATGGCTAGAGCCTATAATCAGAAAGTGAGGTATCCCAGACGTAAGCTGAAAGCCGGGGATCTGGTTCTGAAACAGTTAAGGCCTACAAATATGGATGCTTGGGGGAAGTTTAGGTAGAATTGGAAAGGCCCATATATCGTAAAGAACTGCTATCAAAGGGTGGTGTAAGCATTGCGGACATGGATGGGAATGAATTTGCAAATCCTGTCAACCTAGATCGCCTGAAGCCTTACCATGTTTAAAAAAAAAGAGTCTGCTAGGTTGAAAACTCGAAAAGGACGGCCTAGGCAAAAGTCAACACATGAGAGAAAATGATCAGTCGGAAAATCCACAAGGGACGGTTGGTGATAGATTCTGGTTCCGTGTGAAATGTATACCATTTTGGGAACCAATCCCTTCACATGTACTCATGCTACTTTCATCGATAAAGTGTGATGTTTTGTTTAAATACATTCATATGGTTATATCAGAATGCATAAACAAAGTTATCTCGCCTAAACATCCATTTAAAGAAAGCACCTTGCATTTAATTGGTTAAAAGACTCGCATTACTTTAACAATAAAATGTGCTAAATACATGTAATCTCCAATCTTTTCTTATCTTCCAAGTCTAACGCCTCATTTCTTGAGATAGCCGAGAATTTTGAAACAAAGCCAAGGTCAGATGTCATAGCACTCAAAAAAAAAAAAAAAAAAGGCAAGTAGGATCCTCTGTGCCATTCCCCAGCAGTAACCTTTCTATTATTTCCCAGTGGGACCATCGCAAAGAATGTCACCACCTGCTCCCCAACAGTCTCAAGACTTTCCCAACAGCCATTGTATATCCCCAGCAGAGGTGCAAAAGTCACATCACATAAATAATATACTCTCCAGCTAGAATCAGTCATAGGTGCAATGTACTCCCCCTAACCAGAAGCACGGCACGATCTCCCCAGCAGGAACATAGGATTATGAGGGTGAACCAATAGCGGGAAATGCGTCTTCCAGAGTTTATTCGCATATGCATATATTGAAACATTACACATAAGCATTCAAAACACACAGGTACACATGCATACACGCATCACGACCCATCCACAAGTAGGTATCTAGGGGCAGGACGATCGACCCGTATTTATTCTTGATCGAAGGGGCAAAAATTTTTGTTCCAAAATCATCGATCAAGGAATAAATATGCATCATCAGTACAACCTTAGAAATCTAGCAGATTCGCCTTGGGTAACCTAGACTTGGTATCGGTCTAGATCGGCTTTATTTCAGATCCTCAACAAATCCGTCTCGGGTAACCTAGACCCGATATCGGCCCAGATCGACTTTATTTTAGATCCTTAGCAGATCCACCTCTTTAACCTAGACCCAGTATCGGCCCAGATCTGCTTTGCCTCAGAAATCCAGTAGATCCGCCTCGGGTAACCTAGACCCGGTATCGGCCCAGATCAGCTTTATTTCAGATCCTCAGCAAATCTGCTTTGGGTAACCTAGACCAGGTATCGGTCCAGATCGGCTTTATTTCAGATCCTCAGCAGATCCGACGCGGGTAACCTAGACCCGATATCGGCCCAGATCGGCTTTACCTCAGAAATCTAGCAGATCCACTTCTGGTAACCTAGACCCAGTATCGACCCAGATCGGCTTTATTTTAGATCCTCAGCAGATCCGCCTCGGGTAACCTAGACCCGGTATCGGCTCAGATCGGCTTTATTTCAGATCCACCTCGGGTAAATTAGACCCGATATCGACCCAGATCGGTTTTATTTCAGATCCACCTCGGGTAAACTAGACCCGGTATCGGCCCAGATCGGCTTTATTTCAGATCCGCCTCGGGTAACCTAGACACGGTATCGGCCCAGATTGGCTTTATTTCAGATCCCCAGCAGATCCTACTCGGGTAAACTAGACCCGGTATCGCCCCAGATCGGCTTTATTTCAAATCTTTAGCCGATTCGCCTTGGGTAACCTAGACTCGGTGTCGGCCCATATCGGCTCATTTCATCACCAACCTCTCCTCGAGTAACCTAGACCCGGTATTAGAGTATTTCGAATCATCACTGCAACTCAGGTATGTCTTTCTGTCCTTCCGTTTACGGTGCTTCAATTCACATTCTCAAATTCCCCTCAGGTAACCTAAACCTGGTATCGGGTATCAAATTTGATCATGCGAGGGGCAGCTGTAAGCGCCGGGTTTTCCTGACCTCTATGATGAGCATTCCTGTATTACCTGTGGAGAAGACGGACACGAATCGGACTTGAAGACGACAGGAATGTCGTCCAGAGTATCTTAAACGTTCTTAAAACCAAACTATCCTATATTCGAAACCCCTGAGAAGGTCCCTTGAGTGATTTTTAGGGTTTAGAGTGAGCGTTGGATTTTCGTAAATTTCGGCCCGTCTCTAGTATAACCAGAGTCGTGCAGCTCTAGTGGGTTCAACCAGGTTACTTTGCGGCTCTGTCACTGATCTTGGAATTTAAGTTTCGAGGTCTTTAAGTTAAAAATGGGAAAAAGTTTTCTAGAAAATAAAATTTCCAAAATAAAATCTATGATTTTTCCAAGATAAACAAAACTCGTTTTCCCAAATCAAAAGGAACGAAAACGTTTTCCTCGGTTTACCGTGTCCGTATTGCTAAAAAGGTCGTCTGCTCACACTATGGTTTTTTCTTCTTTTGAAAGAAGCACATGTCATTTAATTTGACACACATATCAATTTAACACCATACGAAAGTATAAGTTACAATGAACCTAAAAATTTAACTTTAGTCCATGAGGACACCTTTCGGCTATAAAGACAGAATTAAGTCAAGGTAACCATTTAAACCTTGCCTCATGGATTACACTTAACCTATTAAGACACATGTATGTGTCTTTTAATCTTGCTACTTTTATGAAATAGTCTTTCATAGTTTCCAGCAATATGACTTATGTTTATTAGAACAAGCTCTCATTTGTTACCAAATATAGTCTTATCCTTATTAGCATCATCCATGAAGTAATAAAGGTAAGCACCTGTGTAAGTAGGTGTCATATCTATCTGACATGTTTAATAACAATAATTATTTGAAATATTTGCACTCGTGTATTGTAAACACCCATAAAACTTTATTAAACCAAAAACAAATCATGTTCTTTACATGATAAAAGAAGATAAGAAACTTATATCCAAAAAAGTCCTTGTGATCTAATATGCTTTATAAAATCGTTTCTCATGACTAGCTTTGTAAGTGGGTCTGCTACCATGTCATGCGGAGATATGTATTGCATATTATCTTTTTGACGTGCAACTAGTTTTCTCACGAAGTGATACTTGATCTCTATGTGCTTGGATTTGAAATGGAATCTTTGATCTTTAACAAAGGCAATTGCAGGTTGACCATCGTTATTTATGACAACTGGCGTATGAGAGCTAATAACATTTAAACGGTTCAAGAATTGGTTTAACCATACTGCTTTTTGGACTACTGATGAGTATAAGACATACTCAGCTTGCATTGTGGATAGGGTGACACATGTCTATTTCTTACTGTTGGGATTTTTCACCGGAAATCACCCGCTAAAAGCATAAGAACGCGGTGATTTCCTCAAATCCGTGCCGAGGAGCAATTGATGTGAAAATTGTAAAACTTTAAAATTTAATATCAAAGAGAGATTTCTCACCAGAGATATCTCTTTAAGATATGGCTGCAGAAATCAAAGTAGATTCCCTCCGCATTCACGTACATGAACGGTTAACGAACACAACTCGTGCTAGTGTTGGAATCAAGAGTTTGAGAGAGGAATATGGCTACAATTTTCCGCTAGTATCTCTTCCCCTTTGGCTGAAATATCTAGGCTAAAAGCATGATCTAGATGGCTGAAATTTTTACAAAAAATTTCGGCCCAATCTGTTGTAAGCGCCGGAATTTTTCATACTTAAAAAAAATTATGTCACACGACTGTAGTTACAGTTGTGCGACTGTATTTACAGTCGTGCAACTGTAATTGAAAAATTACATTCATACGACTGTAAATGCGTAGCAGGTATAGTAGCCCATACCTTAAAAATAAAAAAAATAGAGGTGATTTGAAAGGTAATTAATGCTCGTTTTTCAGCAGAAGCAAAGAGAGAAATAAAGGGGAGGAAAAGAAGGAAAATAGGGACTTTTTGGCAGATTGAAAGATTAAAAAGAAGAGGATGAAAAAGGAATGAAAAAGGGAAAATATCCAACCAAAGATACACAACCTCTTTTTCTTCTCTTTTTCTTTTAATTCTAGTGTCATAAAATTAAAATTTGATAGAAATCATAGGTTAACAATTTGACACTCCAAATTCAATCCGTTCCAGACTCTTAACTCTCTGAATCCGTGACTTTTGGAGACTTTTGGACAACTTTTGGAACCTTAGCACACAAGAAAAAAGGAGCAATTTGGAGCAATTTAAGGTGTTTCCAACGGTCAAACCAACGGTGGATCAGCACCATAAAGGTAACAATACCTAAAACCTTCATTTTGCTTTGATTTCTGGGTGTTTTGGTTGATTTCGTGCTTAAAACTCATACTTTTTTGGATTGCTGTTTCTGGAAAATAAGAACAGTCATACGACTGTTCTTGTTACAAAGAACAGTGGCACGACAGTAATTAAAGTCGTGCCATTTAAATAACAATCGTACGACTGTTCTTAGGATTCCCCGCTTTCTCTTTTCATTTAAATAATTATGGCAATTTTCTGCATTTGGATGAATTACAGTCGCACGGCTGTAGTTACAGTCGCACGGCTGTAGTTACAGTCGCACAACTGTAATTACAGTTTTACGACTGTAGTTACAGTCGCCTTGCTGTAATTACAGCCAGGCGACTGTAATTTTCTTCCAGGAGCAGAATATCCACAAAAATCCAAAAAAATTCTCAAAAATCATAAAAATTCAGAAAAATCAGAAAATTATCCAAAATGAATTTTTTTGTGTGCATTCACGACCTTAGATTTAATTTTTGATGTTATTACATTTAGAACAACGCAACGACGGAGATTCGAATCTCCCGAAAACCGATCCATCTCACATGCTAAATAAAGTAAACCGGAAAAAGAAAATGTTTTCAAAAATGATTTTCTCACAAAATAAAATACATGGACGTTTCAAAACTGTTTTCCAGGTCTAATCGGGGCCAACTAGCAGAGCCGACCCGGTTACCCCCTAAATACATACCCCAGATCTCTAATTTTCCAATTCTGTCTTGCTTAAGTCCTATTTGTGGTGTGCTATAAATTATGCTAACCGTCTGTTTTTGCAGCTTTTAGTTAGTTTTTATTTTTCATTTTTAATATAATTAATAGCTTAACTCGTGTATTTTAGGCGGTTGTAAATTTTCTAGATCATTCATGTATTTTAGGCGTTTATAAAGTGAGGTTGAGAGTTTTTATTTTTATTCAATTAGGTTGTAATAATTAACTTACTTACTGCTTTATTTTTATTTGTGTGTACGCTGTGTGTTTTTAATTTAATAAAAATCCATCTTAGAAATTTAAAATATCATCTATGAACATTGGCCAAATTTTATTTTGATTAGACATGAAATAAAGGACCTGTCCGGACCTAGATTTCTGGAAAGTGTAGTGGCCTTCATTCGGTTCAGCTACACTGTAATTTCCCGATTGAGCTGAGCTGGGTGGCGACTCCTACACTATCTATCGAGACTTAGGTCTTGGTTTTTTTACGAAACAATTTAATTTTCCAAAAATGAATTTCCATTCCAAAAACCCCAAGCGAGGGAGGGTTGCCTAATCTTGAGGCTCCCTTCCGAGAGAGAGTTGCGTTGCCTAAAAACGTCGCTCACTCACAGTGGCGACTCTGCTGGGGATTTCTTACAAAAGTTTTCTTAAAAACTTAAAAGAATTTGACAAGCCCTGAAAAGTGTCTAATCAAAATAAGGTGGATGATTCTTGCATGGTATTGTATTAGGTTAAGTATCCAATTTTTAGCCCGGTGAATTGTTGAAGTGTCGCCTATGTTCCTCTTGGTCTTAGGGGCACGGATACGAAACACCACCCATAGCCTCCTACGAACCCTTGAGTGGGGGGAAGTGAGGAGTATATTTTGCTATGGGAGCCTTGATTTTAACCTGACTTGGACCGAACTCATATAGGCAACCTTAGTTGGATTCCCCTAGGATACCAAAATAAATTGTATGAATGTTATAAATTGCACCTTCATCATCCTCGATTGATGATCGAAGAGAACCCCTCCTAGGACTTGGTTAGAATTTTCTCAAAAATTGATCACGTTTAGAGGAATAAGGTTGGAGGAATACGTTTTATGTGCTATGTGTTTCTCGCCCTCTAATGGCATACCATCATCGGCATTTTCCATAAACATAACACGCCATGCATGTAAAGCATTTGTGTGATACTAACTCACATTTTTGTGCAGCCACTTACATTTTATTTTCATATGTAAGGACATTAAATTATCTGTATGACACTCATACTGACCATTTCTTTTGCATCCATGACATTATATTCGCGTGTTAGCATTTTCACGAAGCATACACGACATCATCATATGTGTCATGTGATGTGAATCGAGATAGCCTGATCTTTGGATTAACTTGTCTAGTCAGTTTGGTTGATGCAAAGAATAATAACATCCTTTCAAATGCTGATTTATGGAGGATTCGGTGTAAAATGAAGCTTAATAGTTTATTTGTTAGGAATGTACGAGCCTATTAGGAATCTTCTGGGCCTAATTAGACTTCTACGTATGAGCTAAGGACAATTAAGTGTTAGCACTTAAGGCACCCTTAGGGAATATGTATGGATTTCGAATTAGGCTTAGGTATCCATTTTTAATTGTTATTTTTTTCAATAAGTGAGTTGTTTTGGGCTTAAAAATCAGCCCATAAACAATCCTCAAAAGGGAATTTCGTTTTTCAATCCTTATTGCATAAGGATTGATTTAAAGTTTTCCTTATTTGTGTTGGTTTGACTTTCCTAAGTTTAAGGCTGAAATCCAGCCATTCCTTTTTCTTTATTGTTCTTTTCTAGTCAAATAAGGTTTTTTTTTCCTAAATAGTTTATGTTTAAGTTTTCTATTTAAACACCAATGTAATAGTTAAAGATGATGGATGAAATTTAATACAATTTAGATTTTTCTCTCTTTATTGAGATTCCAGCCCGGGGCTGATTTTTAATTTTGTGAGTTTGTGAGATCGAGTTCTTCATTCTTACAATTTTATCTTGATTATGAACAAGTGTTGTGCTAAGGTACTTGTGAATCATCCAACATTTAGGTTCTAAAATTGCTTAATCGAAGGTGTCAAGTTTGAATCCCTTTCATTGTTGCGTAAACACCTTAGGATTGGTTTGCTATCACCCATCTTTGTTTCGTTTTTGTGAGTTTCAACCTTGATTGATAGAATTGGGAAATTTATTAAAGTTGATTTCGGCTTTTTCTTAGCCAATATCACATCAATTGGTATCAGAGCTTTGGCTTCAATCAAGGTTGATTAGTGTTTAAAAAAAAAAATTCGTTTTTGTCTTCTTTTTTTTTTCTTTTTAGTGAATTTTTCCATCGTAACTTTGTCTATAGAACTCGGAATTATGCAATTCAAAAACCGTTGGATTCTTAAGAAAAAGTTCTAAATAACGTCAGAATACTTCAAGTTTAGAATCGGTATGGAAGTTGCCCCAAATTAGAGTCAAAATTCTATTTCCAGTTTTGTTAAATTTGCTTCTAGTTGTGTCTCAGGTTCATCTGTTGCGTTTTTTTCTCTGAATCTTGGTACCTTTTTTTTCTTTTTCTTGTCTCTTTGTGAATGTGAGCTTTCATTATTAATGAGCCATGTTCAGTTTTAATTTCCATACTAGATGTCGAGTCAATGATAAGGTTTGCAGCGTGATTCTTCATAGAACTTATTTTGCAAACATTACTAGTCTTACTTTGGTAGAGAAATTAAATTGCCTCTTATTGACCATCCGAAGCCATATATCTTGCCATCATTAAATAAATGTGATATTGAAATAAATAAGCAAGTTGTAGTAAAATTCTCCATTGGTTGGTACAAAGATGAAATATTATGTGATGTTCATCCTATGGAAGATTGTCATCTATTTCTTGGCCGTCCATGGGAAGTTCATAGAGATGTTATCTTTGATGGTGAGAAGAATTGTTATTCACTTAAATCAGAAGGACGCATGTACGAGATTCTTCCCTTATGTGATGAAGAAGCTTATAAAGACATGTTGTATTTGCACAAACAACAGCAAAAGAAAGCTAATGAAGAAATTCCTTGCAATGATGATGCTGAATCTGATGTTAATAAAGAGGTGAAAGTTATTGGTGATCATGAAGGATGTGATGGTGACAAAACTGAAGCTGGTGTTGTTGAAGAGGCTGAACTTATTGAATATCTTATCCACAAAGATGCACAACCTGATAGAGAAAAGATTGGAGCAAATATTATGGTGAAACATGGAGAACATGAAGATCAGAATGTTGGAAAGCTTGTGAATGAAGTGGGAGATAATTACCAGTTAGAAAAAATTAACATGACTTCAACTAACATACTTAATAATTGTTTGTCTATTGTTTCTTTT
The DNA here is from genome assembly GCA_039660915.1 of Euphorbia tirucalli. Lineage (NCBI taxonomy): Eukaryota > Viridiplantae > Streptophyta > Magnoliopsida > Malpighiales > Euphorbiaceae > Euphorbia > Euphorbia tirucalli. Next base: position 39,112,535 of record CM077637.1, on the reverse strand, counting down.
CATGATTTTCAGGATGTAATTCTTCCTTATGATCTGAACATATGAGATTCGAGGATGAATCTTTTCGAAGAAAGGGAGAAATGATGTGAATCGAGATAGCCTGATCTTTGGATTAACTTGTCTAGTCAGTTTGGTTGATGCAAAGAATAATAACATCCTTTCAAATACTGATTTATGGAGGATTCGGTGCAAAATGAAGCTTAATAGTTTATTTGTTAGGAATGTACGAGCCCATTAGGAATCTTCTAGGCCTAATTAGACTTCTACGTATGAGCTAAGGACAATTAAGTGTTAGCACTTAAGGCACCCTTAGGGAACATGTATGGATTTCGAATTGGGCTTCGGTATCCATATTTAATTGTTATTTTTTTTTCAATAAGTGAGTTGTTTTGGGCTTAAAAATCCGCCCATAAACAACCCTCGAAAGGGAATTTTGTTTTTCAATCCTTATTGCATAAGGATTGATTTAAAGTTTTCCTTATTTGTGTTGGTTTGACTTTCCTAAGTTTAAGGCTGAGATCCAGCCATTCCTTTTTCTTTGTTGTTCTTTTCTAGTCAAATAAGGTTTTCTTTTCCTAAATAGTTTATGTTTAAGTTTTCTATTTAAACACCAATGTAATAGTTAAAGATGATGGATGAAATTTAATACAATTCAGATTTTTCTCTCTTTGTTGAGATTTCAGCCCGGGGCTGATTTTTAATTTTGTGAGTTTGTAAGATCGAGTTCTTCATTCTTACAATTTTATCTTGATTATGAACAAGTATTGTGGTAAGGTACTTGTGAATCATCCAACATTCAGGTTCTAAGATTGCTTAATCGAAGGTGTCAGGTTTGAATCCCTTTCATTGTCGCGTAAACACCTTAGGATTGGTTTGCTATCACCCATCTTTGTTTCGTTTTTGTTAGTTCAACCTTGATTGATAGACTTGGGAAATTTATTAAAGTTGATTTCGGCAAGTGATCCAGTGCTTTCAGGCATTTTTCATCTAGCACTGCCAATTGCTCGTATCTAGCTTGAGTCCATTCAGTCTCTGGTAACTGAGCTTCCAAAGCGACCCTGAGTGACTTGAGCTCTATTTCTACTGGCAATACTGCTTCCATACCATACACCAAGGTATATGGAGTTTCTCCGGTTGGCGTTCTGACACTGGTTTTGTAACTCCAAAGAGCATACGATAGTTTGTCAGCCCAATGTCTGTAGGTAGTTACCATTTTTGATAAGATCTTCTTTATCGCCTTATTGGCTGCCTCCACCTCACCGTTAGCTTGGGGCCTATATGGGGAAGACTTATGGTGCTCAATGCCATGTTCTGCAATCAGCTCAGCTGTTACATGTTGGGGAATCCCATATCGAGCGAAGATGTTCTTCTGAATGAACTTAACCATCTGCTTAGCTGTTACACTAGTGAAGGATTTTGTCTCCACCCACTTTGAGAAGTAATCAACTGCCACAACTATAAATCGATGCCCATTAGATGCTGCAGGATGAATTTCACCAATCATATCTATCCCCCATGCTGAAAATGGCCAAGGAGACGACAGATTCTATAGTTCGAGTGGTGGAAGATGACTGATGTCAGCATAGATCTGACATTCGTAGTATCTTTTTTTTACCTTTCTTATACCATCAGTGACGCGATCAGCCTATCTAACAAAGATCAATCTAAAGAGCAAGAGCATGGAGCTAAGGAACAAGGAGCTGATTATGGCGTGGACTTGAAGATTCCAAGTGGGCCTATTACAAGGTCTAAGGCAAAGAGGGTGCGTGAGGCATTAAATGGACTGATTGCACGCTTATGGGATAACCAAGGCATTCAAGAGGCACCATGGCCAAGTGAGATGGCATGGAATGGTTCAACTCGTTTGATGGTTTTAATTCAAGCCCAAGAAGACCAGCCCATCAGGGTTGTGATTTGAGGCTGAATTGGTTTAAGTCATATTAAGTGAGCTTTGGACATGCATGTGCATGGCACATGTGTTAACCATTGGGAACTTAGTATAATTTAAATTAATATTATCTTCATAAAAAGAGGCTGTTTCGTGCAAGTCAAATGGCGAGAGTGGGCTGATTTGTTGTGGGGGCCGAATCTACTCATTTGGACACATGGTAAAAGAAGAATCCTTGTCTATTTAGGTTTTCCTTGTGGGATAAGGATTACTAAGTGCTGATTTCTAGTTATTTTTCCTTTTTAGCTTAGGATTATTTTCTATTTCAGAATTATCTTATTTTAGCTTTCCTTTCTAAGTTAGTATTCCTTATTTTAGTAGGACAAAGCTTGTAAAGCCTATTTAAGGGCTATGGCCGAATTCTTTAGAGGAGGTCAATTTTGCTTTTGCTAATAAAAATTCAGAACTTTGTTCTTCTTTCTTTGTTGAGTGATTTGAGTGATTGGCTTAAACTCTTAACATATTATTTTGATTGTGATCAATCGTCAAGGCTAGGCGATTAGGAATCAAACCATATATCAGGTTCTATCATACGAATCGAAAGGTTGGGTTAATCGAGTTATTAACTTGATTGTTCATTCACGTGGTTGGATTGGGTATTTCTATTGCCAACTTTATTTTGCTGCAATTTCATATCAAGTTCCACTGCATCTTCCACATCTATTCGTGAACCTCAACTTGATTTCGAACGGTCGGGCAAATTTCGCATTCGGTTGCATCTCGCTTAACCGGAATCGCGTCAGTTGGTATCAGAGCAAGGTTTCGAAATTGAGGTTTGTCAATTCTGATTTTTCTTCTTTCATTATTTCTTTCATCGAGTTCCTCATCTTTTTGCATCTAGAAAAATTAGGGTTCACTCTGTTGCTGAATTTTTTCTTCCTTCTCTTCAACTTACATCTTTTCTTCTCTTGTGTGATAAACCACGTGTTCACCATCTCAAATTGCTGGTTGCGTGTTGTGTTCATGTTACCATTACCAATTTCGTGTTTCTCATCTCACAATTGCTGAATTACGTGATTTTCATCTTCCCCACTACTAAATTGCGTTTTTTTGCTTTCTGTTCCGCATTACTGCAACGTTTTGGCTGATTCGTCATTACTGAATTTCTGATTTGTGTGTGTGACATCTGATATAAAAAAAAAAAAAAAAAAAAAGGAGACAAAAAAAAAAAAAAAAAATCAGATCTGTGAAAATCAAGAACCAACAACCTGATTTGCTTTGTTCTTCACGAAAGAGGCACCTAAAATTCAAGAAACTTCAAGATTCACCCTAAACGAACCTGAAATTTGTTGAACTCAAATTGGCAGCCCTAGAATCACGTGTTCTACATATTTATCACACAAGCTAGCCCAATTTTTATTGAAACCCTCGTTTTGATTGAAACTCGTTTTTACCCTTCTTCTGTGTATTTCGTGCTTCATATTGTGTTTCGTTCCATCATATCAGTTTCGATTTCTTAGTATTCAACCGTCCTTTTTTTTCGTTTTGTGCCTTCTTGCTTCTGTTTGATTCTGATTCGTTTGGCCTAATACGCATTGAGCTTAATCAACATAATACAAGAGAGTATTGGAGCCAATTGTGAGTTATTTACTTTTATTCTGATTTTCTTTCTTTTCTTGCTTTTACATCTGTGTTTTTTATTTCTGTCTGTCTAACCATGTCCCTAGAAGACGAAAACAACGTCTTTGAAAATGTGGACCCAAAATTGTTGCGAAAAGCTGTTTCAGGACAATTTGAGAGGATGCAACAATATATAAACAACTTGGAAGACCGGTTGGAGCGTATGGAGCTTGAAAAGCAAAATCACGGCCGTCCCCACCATAGGAGGCGAAATCTGTCCAGGAATGATTCCGAGGCTGATTTGTCGGACGAGGACTCTAGAAGGAGTCCCGGGAGGAGATCGCAAGCTGATGGTAATCTAGGTACCATAAAGATGAAAATGCCTTCTTTCCAAGGTAAAAGCGACCCGGAGGCTTATCTGAATTGGGTAAGAAAGGTAGACGCCATATTTGATATTCACCATTATTCGGAAGAAAAAAAGATAAAATTGGTTGTTTCCGAGCTAACCGACTATGCAGCAATATGGTGGGATCAAGATAAAAAGACCCGGAGAAGAGATGGAGATCCGGCCATTCAGACTTGGGCCGAGATGAAACGCATCATGAAAAAGCGTTTCGTGCCGTCCTACTATCACCGTGAGATTCTCCACAAACTGCAAACGCTGAAGCAAGGTAGTAGAAGTGTTGAAGACTACCACAAAGAATTGGAGATGGCAATGATGCGGGCTGATATCCAAGAGAACGAAGAGGCCACTATGGCACGTTTTGTGAGTGGCTTGAATGAGGACATTGCTGATGCCGTAGACCTCCAGCACTACATGACTTTTGAAGAGTTGCTACATAAAGCCATCAAAATAGAGAAGCAGCTCCGACGCAAGAGTAAGCCGCGTTTTAACTCTTCTTCTTCCACTCCTTGGAAGTCGAGCTTTAAACGTGAGGATTCAAAGGGTGCAACACCAGCCCCGAAGCCGAAATCAGATTTCAAACCGAAAGAAGTCGCGCAAGGTGGAGGTAAGGCTTCTGAATCTCAAACCCGTAATCGTGATATTAAATGCTTTAAGTGTCAAGGCCGTGGCCATGTGATGCGTGATTGTCCAAATAAACGCACAATGGTCATAAAGCATGGTGAGACCATTACGGATGATGAATATGAATCTGATAGTAGCATGCCACCCTTAGAAGATTGTGATGACGCTGAAAATCAAGGAGATCAGTTTGAAGACGAAAATGTTACCCTTGTTGTTAGACGTGTGTTAAGTGTTAAACAAAAACTTTCTGATGAACAAAGGGAAAATATTTTTCATGCTCGATGTCGTGTCCTTGATAAGGTGTGTAGCCTTATAGTAGATGGCGGTAGTTGTTGTAATGTTGCTAGCACCACCATGGTTGAAAAGTTGGGTCTGCCAACGATTCGTCACCCCAAGCCATACCGGCTTCAATGGCTGAATGATAGTAACGAAGTAAAGGTGACGAAGCAAGTGTTAGTGAATTTGTCAATTGGAGCATACCATGACCAGGTTCTTTGTGACGTCGTTCCCATGCAAGCATGCCACATTCTCTTGGGCCGCCCATGGCAATTTGACCGAGAGGCCATACATAACGGCAAGCTGAATAAGATCACCCTTGTTAAGGATGGCAAACGATACACACTTATGCCATTGACTCCCGCTCAAGTGTATCAAGATCAACTCCACCTTCAAAATTCCACAAGTAAGGAATCGGGTAAGGTTGAGAAGAGTGAAAACAAGAGCGATAAAATCAGTAAGGGTGTGTTGAGAGAAGAGGTGAGTGAAAAGGCAAGTGAGTTGAGAGAGAGAGACGTGAGGAGAGAAGAAAGTAAGGGCGTAACAAAAGCCAAAGGATTAAGTCTATACGCCAAGATGAGGGATGTAAAGCAAGCTGAATTTAATAAACTAAATATGCTTTTATTTTATTGTAAAGATTTATGCTTGTCTGTAAATAAATCTGACCACTCTCTTCCGAGTGTTGTTTCTTCTCTTTTGCAGGAGTTCGATGATGTCTTTCCCGAGGAGATGCCGAGTGGACTGCCACCAATTCGTGGGATAGAACATCAGATCGATTTCATACCCGGAGCATCAATTCCTAACCGACCAGCCTATAAAAGTAATCCAGAGGAGACGAAGGAGCTTCAAAGGCAAATCGAGGAGCTGATGTCTAAAGGGTTGGTACGTGAAAGTATGAGTCCGTGTGCTGTTCCGGTCATCCTAGTACCGAAAAAGGATGGGTCTTGGAGGATGTGCGTTGATTGTAGAGCTGTTAACAAAATTACGGTAAAGTATCGCTATCCCATTCCTAGACTTGATGATATGTTGGATGAATTAAGTGGGGCTGTACTTTTCACTAAAATTGATTTAAAAAGTGGTTACCATCAGATTAGAATGAAAATAGGTGACGAATGGAAAACCGCTTTTAAAACAAAGCATGGTTTGTATGAATGGCTGGTTATGCCTTTTGGGCTAACTAATGCGCCTAGTACCTTTATGCGTTTAATGAACCATGTTTTGAGGGATTTCATAGGTAAATTTGTTGTGGTTTATTTTGATGACATTCTTATCTATTCGAAATCGCATTCTGATCACCTTGACCATATACGAGCTGTGTTGCTTGTGCTTCGAAAAGAAAGGCTTTACGCTAACTTTTCTAAGTGCACGTTTTGTATGGAAAAGGTTGTGTTTCTTGGTTTTGTAGTTTCTGGCCGTGGAATTGAAGTGGACGAGGAGAAGGTTAAAGCCATTCAAGAGTGGCCGACGCCTCAGTCCGTTACCGAAGTGCGGAGTTTTCATGGCTTGGCGAGCTTCTACCGTCGGTTTGTCAAGAATTTCAGCTCGATTGCTGCTCCGTTGACTGAGGTAATAAAGAAAAACGTTGGGTTCAAGTGGGGTAAGGAACAAGAACTTGCATTTGATACATTAAAACGACAACTTACTAGTGCACCTGTTTTAGCATTGCCGGATTTTGACAAAACATTTGAAATTGAATGTGATGCTTGTGGTGTTGGTATAGGGGCTGTTTTAATACAAGAAGGTCGCCCAATAGCGTATTTTAGTGAAAAATTAAATGGGGCAGCCTTGAATTACCCTACTTATGATAAAGAATTGTATGCCTTAGTTAGAGCTTTAGAGACTTGGCAACACTATTTATGGCCTAAAGAGTTTGTTATACATTCTGATCATGAATCCTTGAAATTTTTGAAGAGTCAAAATAAGCTGAATCGTAGACATGCCAAGTGGATGGAGTTCATAGAAACGTTCCCTTATGTGATTAGGTATAAGAAAGGGAAAGAAAATGTTGTTGCTGATGCATTGAGTAGACGCGTGAGTTTATTGAATATGATGCATGCTAAGTTGCTTGGATTTGAGTTTATTAAAGATTTATATGCGACTGATGTTGATTTTGCGTCTATATTTGAAGCGAGTGAATCTGGTGCGTTTGGAAAGTTCTATAGGCATGATGGATTTTTATTTAAGGAAAATAAATTGTGTTTGCCTAAGTGTTCATTACGTGATTTGCTGGTTCGTGAGGCTCATGGAGGAGGTCTCATGGGACATTTTGGTGTGACTAAGACTTTAGACATGTTATGTGAGCATTTTTATTGGCCGCACATGAAACGCGACGTTGAGAACATATGTGCGAAGTGCGTGAATTGTAGACAAGCTAAGTCTAAATCTAGGCCGTATGGTTTGTATACTCCTCTACCGGTACCGAGTGAACCGTGGACTGATATTTCGATGGACTTTGTGTTAGGTTTGCCTAGGTCGAAGCGTGGCAATGACTCAATTTTTGTGGTTGTATGTAGGTTTTCTAAGATGGCACATTTTATACCATGTCATAAAACTGATGATGCTACTAACATTGCTGGTTTGTTCTTTAGGGAAATTATACGTCTACATGGAGTTCCTAAGAGCATTGTGAGTGATTGTGATACTAGATTCCTAAGTCACTTTTGGAAGACCTTATGGGGAAAGTTGGGAACTAAGCTTTTATTCTCTACATCTTGTCATCCCCAAACTGATGGTCAAACAGAGGTCGTGAATAGGACTCTAGGTCAGTTGTTAAGGGCTGTTATAAAGAGTAATTTAAAGTCATGGGAAGAGTGTGTACCATTCGTTGAATTCGCATACAATAGGGCTGTGCATTCTTCTACTTCTTTTTCACCTTTTGAAATTGTTTATGGTTTTAATCCACTGACTCCTTTAGATCTAATTCCTTTACCTTGTGATGAGAAAAAGAGTTTAGATGGAAAGCGCAAGGCTGATTTGGTGAAGAAGTTGCATGAACAAGTGAAACAGCGAATCGAGAAAGCAAATGAGCGCTACGCCGCCCAAGCCAATAAGCATCGCTCGAAAGTGGTGTTTGCGCCCGGTGATTGGGTTTGGGTTCATATGCGAAAGGAGAGGTTCCCCGCCCAAAGGCGAACCAAGTTGCATCCAAGGGGCGATGGGCCGTTTCAAGTAGTGGCGCGTGTGGGAGACAACGCATACAAACTAGACCTTCAGGGTAAGTATGGTGTACATGCTACGTTTAATGTTTCTGATTTGTCTTTGTTTGGTGTAGGCGATGACGATTCGAGGACGAATCCTTTTGAAGAGGAGGGGAATGACGCGATCAGCCTATCTAACAAAGATCAATCTAAAGAGCAAGAGCATGGAGCTAAGGAACAAGGAGCTGATTATGGCGTGGACTTGAAGATTCCAAGTGGGCCTATTACAAGGTCTAAGGCAAAGAGGGTGCGTGAGGCATTAAATGGACTGATTGCACGCTTATGGGATAACCAAGGCATTCAAGAGGCACCATGGCCAAGTGAGATGGCATGGAATGGTTCAACTCGTTTGATGGTTTTAATTCAAGCCCAAGAAGACCAGCCCATCAGGGTTGTGATTTGAGGCTGAATTGGTTTAAGTCATATTAAGTGAGCTTTGGACATGCATGTGCATGGCACATGTGTTAACCATTGGGAACTTAGTATAATTTAAATTAATATTATCTTCATAAAAAGAGGCTGTTTCGTGCAAGTCAAATGGCGAGAGTGGGCTGATTTGTTGTGGGGGCCGAATCTACTCATTTGGACACATGGTAAAAGAAGAATCCTTGTCTATTTAGGTTTTCCTTGTGGGATAAGGATTACTAAGTGCTGATTTCTAGTTATTTTTCCTTTTTAGCTTAGGATTATTTTCTATTTCAGAATTATCTTATTTTAGCTTTCCTTTCTAAGTTAGTATTCCTTATTTTAGTAGGACAAAGCTTGTAAAGCCTATTTAAGGGCTATGGCCGAATTCTTTAGAGGAGGTCAATTTTGCTTTTGCTAATAAAAATTCAGAACTTTGTTCTTCTTTCTTTGTTGAGTGATTTGAGTGATTGGCTTAAACTCTTAACATATTATTTTGATTGTGATCAATCGTCAAGGCTAGGCGATTAGGAATCAAACCATATATCAGGTTCTATCATACGAATCGAAAGGTTGGGTTAATCGAGTTATTAACTTGATTGTTCATTCACGTGGTTGGATTGGGTATTTCTATTGCCAACTTTATTTTGCTGCAATTTCATATCAAGTTCCACTGCATCTTCCACATCTATTCGTGAACCTCAACTTGATTTCGAACGGTCGGGCAAATTTCGCATTCGGTTGCATCTCGCTTAACCGGAATCGCGTCAATCAGCCTGCATAGTCATCCAGAAGTACCCCTGTCTCATTATCTTCCTGGCCATAGCGAGTCCATTCATATGTGGGCCGCATGACCCTGCATATACTTACTGCATCACTGTTTCTGCCTCTTGTTCTGTAAGGCATCTTAGAAGAACCCCATTTGCTGTTCTCTTGTATAGTTTTTCTTCAAAAATTCTGAATTGACCGGCAAGCTTTCTTAATGACATCTTATCAGCATCACTGGCTCCCTCCGGATATCTTCCTTCCTTTACATACTAGTAAATGTCGAAGAACAATGGCTTTTCTTTAGCTGTCAATTCCATTACTTCATGCACTTCAAAGCAGGATTGTCTGGAAGTTGCTATAACCAGTGGTTGTACTTGAGTTTCTTCTGGATTTTCCCACATAGAAGATAGTGTTGCTAGCGCATCAGCCATCTTGTTCTCATCCCTGGGGACATGTCTGAATTCACATTGGCCAAATAACTCTTTTTTGTACTGTAACAGCTCCAAGTAAGGCCGTAATGCTTCTTCTTTCAACTCTCATTCTCCTTGAGCTTGCTTAATCACTAGAAGTGAATCTCCAATGATCAAGACATCACTTGCCCCTAGTGTCAACAGAGCTTCCATCCCGAACAAGCATGCTTCATACTGTTCTCCGTTGTTGGTTATGGGAAAATCCAATCTCTTTAACAAAGGAATGATTTCACCATCCGGTGTTGCTATGAGCACTCCGATTCCAGCACCCTTTCTGTTCACAACACCATCGAAGCACCTAACCCATCTCTTAATTTCCACCATGGCCAACTGTTCGTCTGGGAATTCCAGATTCTCTGTGTAGTCTGATTCCAGTGGCTGATTTGCTAGAAATTCTACTACAGCTCACCCTTTGATGGTCTTCTTGGTGACGTACTCAATGTCGAATTCTGACAACAGCAAGAGCCATCTAGATAACTTCCCAACCAACACCGATGCTTCATACAGATACTTCATCGGATCCACCTTGGCCACAACTTACACTTTGTATGACTAGAAATAATGGTGTAACTTCTTGGTCAGCCAGATCATTGCCACACACATCTTCTCCATCAATGTGTACTTGGTTTCATACTCCAGCAGTTTCTTGCTAAGGTAGTAGATAGGGTATTCCTTCTTCCCATCTTGTTCTTGTGCTAGCATTGCCCCTATGGAGGAGTCTTCAACAGCCAGATATAAGATCAAAAGCTTCCCTGGAATTGGAGGGCTCATAACTGGTGGATTTACCAGATAAGCCTTGATTTTCTTGAACGCTAACTGACATCTGGCATCCCACATAATCGGCCAATCTTTCTTTAACAGCTTGAAAATAGGCTCACAAGTGGAAGTCAACCGTGCTATGAAGCGACTGACGTATTGCAAGGAGCCCAAGAATGAACGGACTTCCTTCTCTGTTTTTGGGGCCAGCATGTCTTGAATAGCTTTGATTTTATCCGGGTCCATTTCTATTCCTATCTGGCTGACTACATGACCCAACAGCTTCCCTGATGTGACTCCGAATATGCACTTCTTAGGGTTGAGTCACAAGTTATATTCTCCAATGTGTGTGAGAAATCTATCCAGGATAACAGGATGTTCCTCAAGGGTTGACGATTTAACAAGCATATCATCGACATACACTTCGACTTCTTTGTGGATCATATCATGTAGTAAAGTTGTGACAGCCCTCTGGTAAGTGGCTCCAGCATTCTTCAGTCCGAAGGGCATTACTCTGTAGCAGAAAGTGCCCCACTTTGTAATGAATGATGCCTTCACTTTATCAATTACATCCATCAGGATTTGGTTGTAACTTGAAAATCCATCCATGAAGGAATACATCACTGCTTTAGCTGCACTATCTACCAGGACATCGATATGAGGCAGTGGGAAATTATCTTTTGGACATGCTTTGTTCAGGTCTCTGTAGTCGACATATACTCTGACCCTTCCATCCTTTTTAGGTACTGGGACGATATTGGCTAGCCATTCTGTATACTCCACCACTTCAAGGAATTTGGCTTCGATCTACTTAGCCGCTTCTTCTTTCACCAATGTAGCCCACTCTGGCCTCAGCCTTCTCAGTTTCTGCTTCAATGGTTTGAACTTAGGGTCAGTTGGGATCTTGTGAACTGCTATCTCTGTGTCTACACCTGGCATGTCTTCATATGACCACACAAAAGCTTTAACATGTTTTTGCAATATTCTTGTAAGTTCTCTCTCTTCCTCAGGTTTTAGCTCATGTGAAATGAATACCATGTTAGGGTTTTCATCTGTACTTATGTTGATTTCATGCAATGCAGTGTCATGTATGTGTGAACACGAAATTTTAGCTAAAAAAAAAAAAAAAAAAGGGGCCGTTGACCGTTGACCCACGACTGTAGTATACAGTCGTGGGAATTCGCTACAGTCGTACGACTGTAGGTTTCAGCCCATACTTCTTTGACTTGAGAGAGAAGGGAAATCTTGAGCATTTAATGCTCAAGATTTCCGGGCAAGTGGGGTATATAAGGAAAGGAAAAAGCAGATTTTGGGACTTTTGGAAGTTTTTGGAGTTGAAAACCAGAATTTTAGAGAGAGAAAAGGGGAGAAAAAGAAAGAAGAGAGAGAAGTGAAAAGGCTTGCTTTCTTCTCACATTTTTTCCTTGATTTCTTGCTTTTAATCTCTAAAACGAATTAGACATCTTAGGTTAACAATCACACTAACAAATTAAATCATCTCGGACCAAAAACAAACACAAATCCGTGACTTTTCTGGAGTTATTTGGACATACTTGAAACCTTGGCTTTTTGGGGAAAAAGTGCAAATTCACGTGGATTGGTGCGTAGCCAGGGGTCATTCCAGCTGTGGATCGTCACCAAGGAGGTAAACAATCTTTAACTTATCCTTTTTTCCAGCTTTCTGGGTGATTTGATTGTGTTCGGTGCATTTTTCTTCAGGTTTTTGCATTTTTATTTCTGGAAAAGTAAGAACAGTCGTACGACTGTTCTTGAAATAAGAACAGGGGCACGACTGTAAATACAGTCGTGCCAAACGCACTACAGTCGTACGACTGTCCTTCCTTCTCCAGTTTTAGGTTTTTCTTGTTTTAGGGTTTTTTTAGCGATTTCTGCCCAAACCAGTGCTACAGTCGCACGACTGTAGCTTGCGGCCAGGGACAGAAATCCCTAAAAAATCCCTAAAATCCAAATAAAATTCAAAAAATCCGAAAAATTTCATAAAAATCAGAAAATCCCAGAAAATCAGAAAAATTTGGAAAACCCTCAAAAATCATCAAAATGAATTTTGTTGTGTGCATCACGACCTTAGATTTATTTTTCAGTAAAGTTGCATTTAGAACAATTCCACGACGGAGACCCGAATCTCCCGAAAACCGACCCACTTTACATGTTTAATTATAATAAACCGGAAAAATTGTTTTCAAAAATGATTTTTCTCACAAAACCAAAATACAGGGACGTTTCGAAAATGGTTTTCCAGGACTGACCGGGCCGGCCGACCGGGCCGACCCGGTTACCCCCAATTGCATGACCCCGAATTCTAATTCCCTATTTCTGTCTACTTGAGTCCTATTTATGGCATGTCGTATAAATTGTGCTAACCTTTGTTTTGCAGCTTTTATTCTGTTTTAATTTTTCTTTTTATTTGTATTTAATAGAATTAAATCGTGTATGTAGGCGGTTGTAATTTTTCTAGATTCTCGTGTATATAGGCGGTTGTATCAGTGAGGCGAGAGTTTTATTTTTTTTTTCTTTCAATTTGGTTGTAAGCTCTTAAATATTTATTCTCTTTACTTTATATTTTTGTATTATTATCCTGTATGCGCGCTGCGTGTATTCTTTTAATAAAAATAAATCTTTAGCTACGTAAAGTGTTGTAACTAGAACATTGACAATAATATTTAAATTAGACACGAAATAAAGGACTTGTCCGGACCCGAATCTCTGAAAAGTGTGGCAGTTCCCGCTTTGGTTCAGCTACACCGTAATTTCCCGGTTGAGCTGAGCCGGGTGGCGACTCCTATACTTTTTATCGAGATTTAGGTCTCGATTCTTTTTCAAAATAATCCGCCTTTTTCCAAAAACGAGTTTCCAAATTAAAAACCCCATGCGAGGGAGGGTCCCGCCCGAAATCGAGGCGCCCCTTCCGAAAGGGAGTCCCGCGTCCCGTCGAAAACGCGTCGTCCGCTCACAGTGGCGACTCTGCTGGGGATTTCTCAAAAGTTTTTCAAAAAAACTTAGAAGAATTTGACAAGCCTTGAAAAGTGTCTAATTTAAATTAAGTGGATGATTCTTATATGGCACTTTATGCATTTTTGTAGTTAGGCATTTATTGCATTAAGTTAGGTATCCAATTTTAGCCCGGTGAATCGTTGAAGTGTCGCCTAAGTTCCTCTTGGTCTTAGGGGCACGAATACGAAACACCACCCATAGCCTCGTACGAACCCCTTCGTTCGAACCCTTGAGTGGGGAGAAGTGAGGAGTATATTTTTTTGCTATGGGAGCCTTGATGTTATCCCGACTTTGGACCGAACTCACTTAGGTAACCTTAGTTGGATTCCCTTAGGATGCCAAAACAAATTGTGTGAATAAAATAGAATAAAATCCGCCTTCATCACCCCCGGTTGGTGATCGAAGAGAGCCCCTCCTAGGACTCGGTTAGAATTTTATCGACCTGACCACGTTTGGAGGAATAAGGTTGGAAGAATACGATCCGTGTGCTAATTGCTACGTGTTTTTTTTTGTCCTTCCATAACATATCATCATCTACATTTTTCACGAACATAACATGCCGCATCTAAAGCATTTGTGTGATTCTAACTCACATCTTTTGTACAGCCATTTCCATTCTTTCGCTTGTAAATACATTAATCACTCGCGTGACATTTACACTAACCACATTTTTTTTTGCAGCCATGCATCTTTTGTTCGTGTGAAAAATTAATTAATTCATGTACATCATTCGAATGTCATGAACATTAACTATTTTATTTTGGCAGCCATGGGAAACGCATGTCATGCATAAAGCATTATGCGAATCTTGAATAATTCCACGAGGGTCACACACATCACGTTGCCTACCAAGTAGGAAGTCATTTTAGGCGCTCCACGAGTGCCGACAAAAATTCATCGCATTTCATTAAATCATTTTCATTTTTTTTAGGCGCTCCACGAGTGCCGACAAAAATTCATCGCATTTCATTAAAGCATTTTAGGCGCTCCACGAGTGCCGACAAAAATTCACCGCACTTCATTAAAACATTTTAGGCGCTCCACGAGTGCCGACAAAAATTCTTTGCATTTCATTAAATCATTTTCGGTACTCCGCGAGGACCGGAAAGTTTCATTTCACACATCAAAACATTTAGGTGCTCCCCGAGCGCCGGAACTCTGCCCGTTCACCAAGAACGCATTCACTTTGCATCGTGGCATGGAAACCGAGATACTCCCCGAGTATTGAAATTTCACCCGCAAGCCAAGCACGGGTTCATTTTACATCATCAAAATTCGAAGTGTCCCACGGACACCGAAACCTCGACCAAGCGCCATGCGCGTGTCGATCTCACTTCACAAAATTCAAGGCACTCCACGAGGGCCGAAACTCTGTTCACTCACTAAGGACATTCACATCATTTCACAAAAACCCGAGGTACTCCCCGAGTACCAAAGGTCTCATCCATGTATCCAGTTCTTGAATTGCAATATATGCATAAATGAATAAGAGTTCATGCATACTCCATCACCCGAAGGGTTAATTATTCAAGGTTTGTATTACAAATTCATTTCATACAACATCCATACATCGTCCATTCAACACACCATGCATACATGCATATCCCCTAGAGTTCATGACTCTTTGGGTGATCATAGTTCACTAACTTTTGTTTGGAATATTTTGTAGTTTGGCTCCGATCGGGACGACGACTCGTGAGGATAGAGCACAGTGATTCATCATCTAGTGAGTCTGAGGAATCTGTTCAGTTTGGGGAGGTTGAGGCGTCATCTGAATTGAGTGCCGGGTTTTCATTGGAACTTGAACAATTGCAACAAAGATTTCAAGATATGGCAATCCCACCCGAAGCTGCTGCCGCCGCAATGGCTACCTCTGCTCTTCGTGATTTCATGAGTTCTGATGAGTTCAAGAATCTTATCAAGAGCCAAGTGCAGAGTGCTTTGGCCGAATCATCCAGTCAGAGGCCGGAAAGAGGTGCTCGGGAAGAAAGTAATGGAGGGAGGCTGAACGACAGGCAGTCAGACGCTGAAGAAGGCCGGAGAGATAATGTTGAGCGGCCTGTGGAGTCCGCCTTGGAAAGAAAGATGAAGGAGATGGAAGAAACTATAGCAGAGCTGCGGGCCAGCTCTAAAATCCAATCTTCCAAACGGATCGACCCATCCACACTGATAGCCGGAGGGGTTGAAATGCTTCCAGTAGGCTTCCAAATGCCTCGGATCGCACCGTACGTGGGGAAGAGCCCTCCTACAGCCCATTTGAATCAATACGTGCGGATCATGACCATGGCCGGGCTCACTATGAATCAGTTGGTGGGACTATTCCCCACTACTTTGGAAGGGGGTGCTATCACGTGGTACAATAAGCAGCCTGAGGGGATACAAGGTGATTGGGACGCACTGTCTGATGCATTCATCAAGTATTTCAGTTTCAATACACAACTGGAAGTCAAGCTGCAAGATTTAGAAGCGGTGAGGCAGAAACCAAACGAGACCTTCTCTGAATACTACCAAAGGTGGATGGATAAAATGATTCTCCTTCATCAGAAGCCATTGGAAGATGAATTGATCGTGAAGCTAATTGACGGGAGCTTGGAGGTTTATAGGAATGTAATGAAGTACCATAAATTCCAGTCCCTGATAGAGGTGCATGAGCTGGCCCGCAAAGTTGAGAAGTACGAGATTGATCCAGCCCAGAGCAGTTATGGAGGAGGGTATCGGAGCCGGACATACTCCTCGGGGTATAAAAGCAACAACAACCCTGCGGCTTCTTCATCGACAAGTGCTAAGCCGAACCAGTCACCCGTCCCTGTTAAACAAATAGAGGTGGCAACAGTTGCGCAAGGGTCTAGTCAACAGACGGCCGGGAAAGGGATCTCTCCGTGGGAAGAGTCCTTGGGGCGGATCTTTCTGAAATGTAGGAATCTAGGCTTTCTTCAAAGTCTGAAACCGTACACGCCTCCGGCTGAGGCGGACAAGAACAACTTTTGCTCCTATCATGTGACTAAGGGGCATCGAACCAACGAGTGTCATGCTTTGAAAAAGGCAATTCAATAGCTGATTGATGAAAAGAAGATAGAAGCGCCCCGTTCAAAGCCCAATGTTCAGAGTAATCCGCTACCCCAGTTTGAAAGAAGAGTAAACATGGTGCAATCGGGGTTATCTCCTAATTTTGTCTTAGCCCAGATTGCAAAGGCGAATCCCGCAATTCAAGTGGTGGTAGGTGAAGATGTTAAGCCCTCAGTGGAGGAGAGCAAACCTGTGAATCTGGATGATATAGAATTGGATGATGATGCGGATGAATTTGAGTTGATGAGTAGGCCCGAGCCTCTGAACCGGACAACACCTGTCTATCCTGTCTGCACTAAGGATGGGATGTATGTAAGGAAGGAAGATGCTCCGGTGAATAATGTCACGAGAAGTGGAAGGGTATATCAACCCGAGCCACAACGATTGGGAGAGCCGAGTAAAAGGGCAGAAGCACCAGTTCAAGATTATTTGCCCATCAAGGTGAATGAAAAAGAAGATCTGGTAGTGGAGCAACTCAAAAAGATGCCCGCACGTGCATCTGTGTGGCATTTGCTTATGGAATCCCAAAGACATCGAGCTGCAGTGGTAAAAAAGCTTATGGAAATGGATGCAAACCCATTAATGTCTCCCGAGGAAGTATGCATGGTGATTGGGAGTACAAAGAGTCAACAATCTGATAATCCCGGGGGGATCACTTTTACCGAGGATGACTTACCTCCGGAAGGCACTAACCACAATCGTGCCTTGTATCTGAAAGTGGAGATGATGGATCAAATTTTGCCGTGTGTGATGGTTGATGACGGCTCAGCATTGAATATCTGCCCTCTGAAAGTTTTACCTAGCCTTCATATGTCTGAAGAAGCATTGTCAAGGTCTAACACGGTGATCCGGGCCTATGATGATTCCAAGCGTACTGTGATTGGAACCTTTGAAGCAAAAGTGTCAGTGGGAGAAGTTAAGTCAACCGTGCTGTTTACTGTCATTGATATTCCTGTGACTTTCTCCTTGCTTTTGGGAAGACCTTGGTTTCATGCATTGGGAGGTGTGCCATCAACTTTGCACCAAAAGGTGAAGATTCCGATGGGAGAAAAGATTGTGACTCTTGAGGCAGATGAATCTTCTATGGTGGCTGCTCTGAACTCATCTGAACAACCTTTGACTGGCTTTCAAGTGGCAGTTGTCTCAGAGCATAAGGAGAAAGACTTGACATTTTCTCCATGGATCCATAAGTATTTTCAGAAACAGAATTTCATTCCGGGAAGGGGGCTAGGAGTTCATCAGCAAGGGGTCACAAAGTTTGATATCACTGGGGGCCAATCACACCGAGGGGGTCTTGGTTACAAAGGTGCTGAGAAGAAGGAGATCCCGGAAACAAAGAAAGTCCATCTCTTGGATACTTTTGTTCGAGCCAGTGGAGGGCCGTATGGTGGTAAACCAGAGCCGATGGTTATCGATGGGGAAACAGTCCCCGGGTTTGAGATTTTTGCTGATATTGTAGACTTTTCGAAATATGGGGTTGGCTCAGTGGAAGAAATGCTTAGGCCCGACAGTGTGAAAGAGACTAGTCCTACTCCAATAAGCCAAGCTGAAGTGGTGGCTCCCATCATCCCGGGGGTGCAACCAAAAGAAGATACAGACCCCCTGGTGGATACCATTACCAAAGCATTTGCTGAACTACTGAAAAAAGGGTTGAAAGAGAGCCCCGTGAAGAAGGGAGCTATTTCAGGACGGGCAGAATTAGTGGAAAAAGCTGTTGCTGAACTCACCAAAATGATGGCTAAGGGAAAAGCGAAAGTGGAAGAAGATGCCTTAACTGAAGCTCAGAAAGAGACCCTTGAAGCTGATTTGGGTGACTTGTTCGAAAAAGAGCCTGCTGACCCGGAAGATCTTGCTGCAGAAGACCCTCCGCATGTGGAGGAAGAAAATGATTTCTTTGTAAATTTATCCTATGTACTTGATATGAACAATTCCGCTTTTAAGGCGATGAATGAAATGAAATCTGACTTTGCTTATTTGTGTGATGTTTTTCCTAATGGCTCTGTGCATACATGCAATCATTCATTCAATGTGTTCAGCATTCATGACACTGCATTACATGAAATTAATTTGGGCACAATTGAAAATCCTAAAATGGTATCTATCTCTAACGAACTCAACCCTGAAGAAGAGAGAGAATTGACAAAAATACTTAAAAAGCATGTGGGAGCGTTTGCATGGTCTTACGATGACATGCCGGGGGTTGACAGAGAGATAGCAGAGCACAGAATTCCGATTGACCCTAAGTTCAGCGCAGTAAAGCAGAAACTCAGGCGTCTACGTCCAGAATGGGCTGAGAAAGTCAAAGAAGAAGTGGCAAAGCAGATAAAGGCTAATTTCCTGGAGGTGGTAGATTACCCTGAATGGTTAGCCAACATAGTCCCAGTTGCCAAGAAGGACGGAAGGGTCCGGGTTTGTGTGGATTACCGGGATTTGAATAAGGCCTCTCCAAAGGATGATTTCCCACTTCCTCACATTGATGTCCTGGTTGACAGCGCAGCAAGGGCAGTTATGTATTCGTTCATGGATGGTTTCTCGGGGTATAACCAGATCTTAATGAATGTCATTGACAAGATCAAGACAGCCTTCATTACTGAGTGGGGGGTGTACTGTTACAGAGTGATGCCGTTTGGGTTAAAGAATGCTGGGGCAACATATCAACGGGCGGTTACGACGTTACTGCACGACATGATCCACAAGGAGGTAGAGGTGTATGTTGATGATATGCTAGTAAAATCAATGACCCGGGAGGAGCACCCTGCTATCCTGGATAGATTTATGACTAGGATTGAAAAGTACAACCTGCGACTCAATCCAAAGAAGTGTGTTTTTGGAGTTGCATCGGGTAAACTGTTGGGGCACATTGTCAGTCAAAAGGGCATTGAGATGGACCCAGACAAGATCAAGGCAATTCGAGATATGCCAGCACCAAAAACAGAGAAAGAAGTCAGGTCTTTTCTGGGGTCTCTTCAATACGTCAGCAGATTCATCGCCAGATTGACTACAGTCTGTGAACCCATTTTCAAGCTTCTTCGGAAGGAACAACCTGTTGTGTGGAATGATCAGTGTCAGATTGCATTTGATAGGATCAAAGAGTACCTGATTAATCCTCCAGTGTTGAAACCCCCAACTCTGGGAAGACCTTTGACTCTGTACTTAGCCATTGAAGAAACCTCCATAGGGGCAATGTTGGTTCAAGAACAAGATGACAAAAGGGAGCATGCTATTTACTATCTCAGTAAGAAGCTGCTAGATTACGAAACCCGATACACTGTCGTGGAGAAGACTTGCACTGCTATGGTCTGGCTTACGAAGAAGTTGAGGCACTATTTCCAATCCTACAAAATACAAGCCGTGGCAAAGGTTGATCCAATGAAATACCTCTGTTCTGCCCCATCCTTAACGGGGAAACTGTCCCGGTGGTTGCTTTTGTTATCAGAATTTGACATCGAGTATGTAACGAAGAAGGTGATCAAGGGAAGAGCAGTGGCTGAGTTCCTGGCCAATCAACCGCTTGAATCTGATTATGTAGAAAACCTGGAATTTCCCGATGAACAATTGGCTTTCGTAGAAGTGGAGATCAGGAAATGGATCATGCATTTTGATGGAGCTGTAAATAAGAGAGGGGCGGGCCTCGGAGTAATCATTGTAACTCCTGAAGGAGAGATAATTCCTTTGTCAAAACGGCTGGAATTCCCGGTAACCAACAACGGCGCAGAATACGAAGCTTGTTTGTTTGGCATTGATACTCTCATCACATTAGGGGCAAATGACGTGTCCATTGTGGGAGATTCACTGTTGGTAATTCGCCAAGCCACCGGAGAATGGGAAATCAAGGAAGAATCACTTAGCCCATACTTGGAAACTTTGTGGGAAATGGTGAAGGTATTCGGGCATATTGAATTCAAGCATGTGGCTAGAGATGATAATCAGATGGCGGATTCATTGGCTACCCTGTCATCCATGTGGGAAGGACCTCAGAAAGCACCGATGCGGCCTTTGATCCTGGAGACTGCCAGAACACCGTTTCATTGTCCTAGCGCGGTCCTGGCTTTAGTTGCAGACAATAAGCCCTGGTACCAAGATATAGTTGACTTTCTGCAGAATGGCCAATACCCTGAAGAAGCAGATGCATCGGATAAGACAACTTTGAGAAAGTTGGCAGCTCAGTTCAGATGGTTTGATGGGCAACTTTTCAGAAGGACTGCGGATGGGTTGTTATTAAAGTGCCTAACGGAAGCAGAAGCTAAGAAGGTCATGCAAGAAATGCATTCAGGGATCTGTGGCCCGCATATGAACGGATTAGCTCTAGTAAAGAAGATCATGAGACAAGGGTACTTCTGGCTCACTATGCAGACTGATTGTGCAGAGGAAGTGAAAAGGTGCCACGAATGCCAGATCTACGGGGACATCAGCCATCTTCCACCTACGGAGTTGCAAAACCTCATGACACCTTGGCCGTTTGCAGTATGGGGTATAGACATAATTGGTGAAATTCGGCCTCCTGCATCGAATGGTCACAAATTCATTGTAGTGGCAGTCGATTATTTCTCCAAGTGGGTTAAAGCCGAGTCTTATGTCACGGTTACAGCTAAGAACATGGCTAAGTTCGTGAAGAAGCACATCTTTACAAGATATGGTGTACCGCATCACGTGGTAACTGATAACGGAGTGCAGTTTCAGGGGGCCACAGCTGAATTGTTCGAGGAATACAATGTGGAACATCGCAAGTCTTCTCCTTATAGGCCACAAGCCAATGGTGCAGTAGAGGCAGCAAATAAGTCTATTAAGAAGATTTTATCCAAGACCACCTCAACCTACCGGGATTGGGCAGACAGATTACCTTATGCTCTGTGGGGGTACAGAACTAGTGTTAGAACACCGACTGGGGAAACGCCGTATTCGCTGGTTTATGGGATGGAAGCAGTCCTTCCTGTCGAAATGGAATTGAAGTCACTAAGGACGGTCTTAGAGGCTCAATTGCCTGAAACAGAATGGGTGAAGGCGAGATTTGAGCAGCTGGCTATGGTCGATGAAAGGCGTCTTAAGGCTCTGGATCATCTGCAGATGTACCACCAAAGGATGGCTAGGGCTTATAATCGGCGGGTTCGTCATCAGAAACAGCCGTTAAAAGCGGGGGATCTGGTGTTGAAGCAAATGAGACCGACCAACACAGACGCAAGGGGTAAATTTAAACCCAACTGGGAAGGGCCGTATGTAGTTAAGAAGGTACTCTCCAAAGGCGCAGTGAAGATCATGGACATGGATGGCAACGAATTCACCAATCCGATTAACCAAGATCATCTCAAACGCTACCACGTGTAAAAAAAAAAAAAAAAAAAAAAAAGAAGCCTGTTAAGTCGAAAACCCGTAAGGGCGACTTAAGCAAAAATTAAGGCAACGAGGGTTAGCTTATCGACCAGAAAACCTGTATAGGATGGTTGATAACAGGAATGAGTTCGTTCGAGATATGTACCAATTTTAGAATTTTCAATTAATGCGATAATTAAATTTCATTAATGAAGTGCGTTATGCTCAACATATTGCATGAATGTTTGGAGTATGTTACATGATACATTTGTCGAAACATCCAGATAAGCAAAGACATTTAAACGCCTAAGTGTGCAATTGCAAATATCATCCAACCCTTTAAAAAAAAAAAAAAAAAAAAAAAAGAGGCCTGTTAAGTCGAAAACCCGCAAGGGCGGCTTAAGTAAAAGTTAAGGCAGGAAGAAAAGAGCCTGTTAGGTCGAAAACCCGCAAGGGCGGCTTAAGCAAAAGTTAAGGTAAAAAAAAAAAAAAAAGGAAAAGGACCGCATCAATAATGGAAAAGATGTATATAAATAATAATAATTGTAACCAATACATGCACAATAGTGAAAATCACAGTTTTTCTTTTTATGCTCTTCTTTTCTTGACAGGAAGTGGTCTCGCAGCCTCAGAGGGGGCCAGCCATCGGAAAGTCGCACTCTCACGCGCCTCACGGGTCGGTAAATCCTGGATCTCAGCCAACCACTCCTTGTAACGACTATCTGTCTCTGTGGGAGCAAGTGAGGCATAATTCAATGCCACGCGGTGGGTATCTCCAGCCCAGCGAAGTCTGATATGATCTGGCCAAGCAGCAGTGTACTCCTCACAACGGGTGATGCAAGAGCGCTGAGGGATACCTTGTAGATGACCGTACTGCCGGCAGAGGCGACTCGGAGAATAGAATGTTACCCTGGTCTGTCCTAATAACTGCACACCATGTGCCCACATCTCTACAATCACGTGGGTAATCTTCCACCAGGGGCACACCCACCTAATCTGGTCATCAGTCCGTTGAGATAGCCAAGCGCCCCACTCATCAGCAGACATATCAGCATAGGAGTCGACGGAGAAGCCACGTTCTCTGAGATTGGCTGGATTGTATTTCTTGAAGTTTCCCCTCGGAATCTTAAGAATTGATAACTTCTCCAGCAACCAAATCTGCAGTTGATGGTAAGCAAGGGTTAGTGGCTCATTCGACTCAGAAATACACCAGACAATAAGGAATTTCACCTGGAGCAGAGTGAGGTGAGGGCCAATATGGAGAACACCATTTGCCTTGGATGCATGCAAACTAATCAGTGTCTCAGCAAGTGCAAAAGGAGCTGGAGATGCTCCCACGGCCATCTGAGAGATAAGGGAGACAGCCCTGAAGGAGATAATCCCATCACTAGGACCACAGAAATACCGGCTCACCAGTAACAGGCTAACCATGGAGGCCCAGCTTATGTGATCCCTAGGGGCATTGATACACCATCCTAATACGGAGTCTGAGCTCAATCCAGGGAAAGGAGAATCAGTAGCGAATAAAGCTTCCACCTCGGGATTGGGAAGCCCGAACAAGCTCACCAAGGAGGAAATGCTACCGAAAGTGAACCCGGGGACGGCGATGTCCACTCCCTTATGGCAGGGGATATTCAAGATAGCACTGAACTCTTCATATAAGGGGCAGAGTTCTTGGCATGAGAAGCGGAAAACGTTGTCCACTGGATCCCAGAAACGGTAACAGGCATTCAACAGCTCGATGTTCCACGAGTGTCTGTAATAGGCCTTGAGATTCCACAACCCGAAAGGCTTCAATTTGAGCCAATCAGAGTCTTGTAATGATTCTAGAAAATTGTAAAAGCCTGGATAAAAAGAAGCAAAAAAAATTGAAGAAGAAAAGGAAGAAGAGTGAATTTCTAAACATCGATGAAACAAAAGCAAATCCAATAATATGAAAAGTGCAATTCATAATGTATCTAAAAAAAAAAATCCAGTACAAAAGAAAAAAAAACTGTGAAAATAATAAATAAGACAAGCAGGATGCTCCAACTAGCTCTCATCCTGCCCCTCGTCCTCCTCCTCCTCCTCAGACTCACTCTGATGTGTGGCCCGGTAAGAGTCAAAATCCGCCTGCAGACGAGCCATCCCAGCCTGCAGCCTGGCTATCTCGGCTCTCCCTCTCTCCACCTCTTCGTTTGCAGTCCGGGCCTGAGCCACAGCAGAAGCAGCCTCCCTGGCCTGTTCTCGGAATATCTCGACTCGGGACTGCAGTTGACAACATAAAGTTAGCATCCATACATACATACACACATATGCATTCATGCATTACATAAATTTTGATGCAGGAAACACGAGATACTTACTGCCCAAACGCCGTTCTCCCGGACCAGGAAGTCTCCTAGACTCCTGTATCGGTAGGCCATCTCCTCCATGTCAGCTCGTCGGACCTGAAAGAACATCAAAGATCAAAAAAAAAAAAAAAAAAAAAAGAAGAGAGACTTACGTGGGTAGTGTCCTCCGGGAGGAACATGGCAGGCTCCTCACGAGAAATGCTCCAGGTCGTATAGGATTGGGTGCCATCCAACCCAATCAACGTGAAGCCGGTTCTGAGCTCGGAAATCAGGCGACCCTCCACGACACCACTAGCGCCGACGGCCTGCGAAGCCGAAGCTGCGGCGCTGCCTGCATGGACAGGGTGAGTCCTATCCTGAACCGGAGTATCCTCGTCTCCTGTGCCTACATCAGTGCTCCCACCAGCCGGCCCACTGGGCTGGGAGGACCCAGATCCCCTGCGCCTCTTAACCTGCAAGGAGAATATAAAGTAAAAAAAAAAAATGAATGAAAAAAATGATGAAATACGAATGAATACCTGACGAGGACGAGGAGGAGGAGCTGCTGGTGCGACGTCCGCAGCAGGCAATAAACACTGCTGGATATAGGCGGGGTAATCTCCGTCCACGGGATCCATGCTGTACCCCTCTCCAAATATCTCAGGGTCTGTCGCAGGGTCCGCCAGGTGTGGCCAGAAGAGCGCCTGAGGGAGTGGCGGGGGCACGAGCCGGCCAATCGGACCGTCGATATGGTCAGAAAGGAAAAGACGATCGCCCAAGTACCACTCCTGGGACATGGGGCTCTCCATGACAAAGCGGCGGCGGTCGAAGCGTGTCGAAGACTGGAAGAGGAGAGTGATGGCACCCAAATTCTCCCAAGGGTGGTGCCGGATCTGTAGAAGCGCAACAAAAGAAATCCAGTACAGGTAAACAAAAAGTTATTCAAATTTTCATACTAACGATTTTTGTTTACTTACCCTCCTCCAGGACGGGTCGAGTAGACTCTGCCGTATCTCCTCGATATCACGGACGGCACCTTGCCACCCCTGCGTCCAGCGACGCAGAACAGTCGGATGAACGTCACCCTGGACGTCCCTCAAATCGGGCGGCTCCAGCACCCGATGCTCAAAAGCCCAAATCTGTAATTATAAAAATAATTATAATGTCAAAAAAAAAAAAAAAAAGAGGAAAGAGGCAATACCAGAAGGCCGAACCAGAATCCCAGAATCTCCTGCTGCTCTCCCCGGGCGCATAAGTCCAGTCCGTAATACAGCTGCCCCAACGCAGCTCACGCCCAGTCCAGAGACGGGAAGGCAGCCAGATCCACCAATGTCGGGAGCAGCGTCAAATTGCAGGTACTCTGCCCAGTCGAAAATAATGTGCAGGACAGGAGGACAAGCACGTAGGCCCTAGTGTACCGCTCCATGTCCTCCTCAGCCAGGTCTGCGCGGGTGGCCCAATAAGCCTCCACCCGGGAGCACAAGATCTTTCCCCTTTCAGGGGCGCAGCCAATCAATCTCTGGATATAAGTGTCCACCTGCTGGTATCGGGTCAGGCTGCAGTTAAAGATAATTGGGGTCCCACCGAACCCAAAGCCAGTGATCGCCACGAAATCTGAGGGAGTGACGGTGAACTCCCCGATCGGCAAATGGAAGGTGTGGGTAGTGCAAACCCATCTCTCGCATAGGGCCGTCAGCACGGCATGAGTGGTGTGCGGTGTGCTCATAGGCAGAGACAGGACGAAAGACTCCAGCCCTAGGAGCCTAACCCGAGCCCGCACGGGCTCTGGAAGTCGGTCCCACCAAACCCGGGGTAGGGAAAGATTCCCACTACCAGCGATCCTGTGCCTCTGCATTACGGGGAAGTACAACACACATGCAGTCAGATTTTGTAAAAAAAAAAACAAAAAAACAAAAAAAAAAAATTATTTAACCTGTTTTCTTGCTACAGTCGTACGACTGTAGTACGCATTGCACGAGCGTAGCTACAGTCGCACGACTGTAGTGCCCACAGTCGTACGACTGTTCATCATTTGCATGAACAGTCGCACGACTGTTCATATTCCTGCAGAAAAAAATTCGCAATTCGTATAATTTTCGCGATTTCTAACCTGCTTTTCCTAGTTTCTTGTTTCTATTGACTACAGGGGACTCCTAGCATGCATTCTACTCAATCAATTCAACCCAGAAAGCAGTAAATCATGCAAATCAGTTCCAAAAGTTCAAAGAGAAAAATATTGGAAAACTTAAAATCAAGGCATAGGAATCGAAAACTAACCTGTGTAACAGACAAATGGGAGTCCATTGCCAGCAGAATGGGGATCATCATCCCGAACCGGATCCCGAAGTGGTCCATATAAAGCGGGTGCCCGTATCCTTAGGCGATTCCCACGAAAGCAATCTCCTCCGGATTGTTGGGCTCCGGAACCGCACTGTTTTAGATCTTCTTCAACTTCTTTCCCATTTTCTTCAACATTTTGGATGGTTTTTCGAGTTTCTGCGTCGGTTTCAGAGAGAAGGAAATGAGAGGTTTTGAGAAAATGAAAAGTGGGAGAGAAAGGGGCGGAAACCGCCCCTTTTATTTTGGCTGCCCGCGAAATACAGTCGTACGACTGTACTTCGCCTACAGTCGTACGACTGTATTCAAATTTTGAATACAGTCGTGCGACTGTAGTGAAAAAAGGGGGGGAAAATTTTTATTTTATTTTCCTTTATTCCTATTTATTCCTTAAACCCATTTTCATTATCTAATGTGCAATAAATCCCTGCAGGGGCATTTCAGTAATTTTTGCAGGACTAATCCAGCGACGATTAATTTATTTCAATGACAATCCGCCTCACCCAAGGGGCACGAAATCCAAGAAAAACCATGAAAAATTCACTGTAAGTATAATTACACCAGTCGCATTTTCAACGCGCCCCACGTGCCAAGCCACTCTGGGCCATTACATTCACACAAAAATCATAGTCCCCCACGACTTTAAAAGGGAACCCGAACCCGATTTCAGTCTGTGGAGTGTGCCCAGCCACACACGATCGTCATGCATTCATACAAAAATCATAGTCCCCCACGACTTTAAAAGGGAACCCGAACCCGATTTCAGTCTGTCGAGTGCGCCCAGCCGCACACGATCGTCATGCATTCATACAAAAATCATAGTCCCCCACGACTTTAAAAGGGAACCAAAAATCCTGTGTCAGTCCGTTGAGTGCGCCAGTCGCACACGACTATCACATCTTGCATTCACAAATCCAGTCCCGCACGACTATAAAAGGCAACCATGGCACGCATTCCCGTATTTATTCTTGATCGAAGGGGCAAAAATTTTTGTTTCAAAATTATCAATCAAGGAATAAATACGCTCATCAAACATGCATCACATGCATTTTTAGGCTCGGTGGGACAAACCGTCCACAGCCTTTTGACTCCGAAAGTCATTTCATCTCGGCGTCATCCTTGCGCGAAAACCATCGCAGGGAACCGCCCGACTCCAAAAGTCATCCGTATTCTCGGTGTCATCCTCATGTAAAAGGCATATGGACCACCTGACTACCAAAGTCACCTGCGAAACCTACCCTTGCATTTTCGTGTTCTTTGTCGTGTACCTAAATCCGTTTCGGAAATCGGATTCCAGTTACACGAGGGGCAGCCTGTGAACACGAAATTTTAGCTAAAAAAAAAAAAAAAAAAAAAATGGGGCCGTTGACCGTTGACCCACGACTGTAGTATACAGTCGTGGGAATTCGCTACAGTCGTACGACTGTAGTGTAAGTATAGTCGTACGACTGTAGGTTTCAGCCCATACTTCTTTGACTTGAGAGAGAAGGGAAATCTTGAGCATTTAATGCTCAAGATTTCCGGGCAAGTGGGGTATATAAGGAAAGGAAAAAGCAGATTTTGGGACTTTTGGAAGTTTTTGGAGTTGAAAACCAGAATTTTAGAGAGAGAAAAGGGGAGAAAAAGAAAGAAGAGGGAGAAGTGAAAAGGCTTGCTTTCTTCTCACATTTTCTCCTTGATTTCTTGCTTTTAATCTCTAAAACGAATTAGACATCTTAGGTTAACAATCACACTAACAAATTAAATCATCTCGGACCAAAAACAAACACAAATCCGTGACTTTTCTGGAGTTATTTGGACATACTTGAAACCTTGGCTTTTTGGGGAAAAAGTGCAAATTCACGTGGATTGGTGCGTAGCCAGGGGTCATTCCAGCTGTGGATCGTCACCAAGGAGGTAAACAATCTTTAACTTATCCTTTTTTCCAGCTTTCTGGGTGATTTGATTGTGTTCGGTGCATTTTTCTTCAGGTTTTTGCATTTTTATTTCTGGAAAAGTAAGAACAGTCGTACGACTGTTCTTGAAATAAGAACAGGGGCACGACTGTAAATACAGTCGTGCCAAACGCACTACAGTCGTACGACTGTCCTTCCTTCTCCAGTTTTAGGTTTTTCTTGTTTTAGGGTTTTTTTAGCGATTTCTGCCCAAACCAGTGCTACAGTCGCACGACTGTAGTAGACAGTCGTACGACTGTAACTACAGTCGTACGACTGTAGCTTGCGGCCAGGGACAGAAATCCCTAAAAAATCCCTAAAATCCAAATAAAATTCAAAAAATCCGAAAAATTTCATAAAAATCAGAAAATCCCAGAAAATCAGAAAAATTTGAAAAACCCTCAAAAATCATCAAAATGAATTTTGTTGTGTGCATCACGACCTTAGATTTATTTTTCAGTAAAGTTGCATTTAGAACAATTCCACGACGGAGACCCGAATCTCCCGAAAACCGACCCACTTTACATGTTTAATTATAATAAACCGGAAAAATTGTTTTCAAAAATGATTTTTCTCACAAAACCAAAATACAGGGACGTTTCGAAAATGGTTTTCCAGGACTGACCGGGCCGGCCGACCGGGCCGACCCGGTTACCCCCAATTGCATGACCCCGAATTCTAATTCCCTATTTCTGTCTACTTGAGTCCTATTTATGGCATGTCGTATAAATTGTGCTAACCTTTGTTTTGCAGCTTTTATTCTGTTTTAATTTTTCTTTTTATTTGTATTTAATAGAATTAAATCGTGTATTTAGGCGGTTGTAATTTTTCTAGATTCTCGTGTATATAGGCGGTTGTATCAGTGAGGCGAGAGTTTTATTTTTTTTTCTTTCAATTTGGTTGTAAGCTCTTAAATATTTATTCTCTTTACTTTATATTTTTGTATTATTATCCTGTATGCGCGCTGCGTGTATTCTTTTAATAAAAATAAATCTTTAGCTACGTAAAGTGTTGTAACTAGAACATTGACAATAATATTTAAATTAGACACGAAATAAAGGACTTGTCCGGACCCGAATCTCTGAAAAGTGTGGCAGTTCCCGCTTTGGTTCAGCTACACCATAATTTCCCGGTTGAGCTGAGCCGGGTGGCGACTCCTATACTTTTTATCGAGATTTAGGTCTCGATTCTTTTTCAAAATAATCCGCCTTTTACCAAAAACGAGTTTCCAAATTAAAAACCCCATGCGAGGGAGGGTCCCGCCTGAAATCGAGGCGCCCCTTCCGAAAGGGAGTCCCGCGTCCTGTCGAAAACGCGCCGTCCGCTCACAGTATGCTAAATATGCTTGATGGTGATTCAAATGCATGCGCAGAGTTATCAAGATAAACATCACACAAGTAAGCAAACTGAGATTTCATTGCATTAAACTTGTTATAGAGTACATCATTCACATTGAAAATGGAAGAAATAGATACAATAAAATCATTTCCATCCTCCACAGGTGGAGGGCCTTGCACTGCTTCAGCTTCCACTTTCATCTTCAGAGCATCATCCGGATTTGCAGCTACTTTGGCTTCTTGTTCAGCAGGAATAATGGTCTTCTCAATTTCAGCCACCTGTGCCTTAGCCTTTTCCATAATCTTGGCTATCTCAGCAACCACATAATCCAAGTTTACCTTGGCCATCAGCTCCTCACCGAACCCTTCTTTGGACTTCCCAAATGCCTTGCTTAAGGCGGCGGACAGCGCACCTGAAATTACTTCTACAGTTTCATCATAGGCTTTCTCTTTGGGCACTTCCTCTGCTTCTGCTATCACTTCAGACGGCTCACCTTGTAGGACAACAGGCTTAGCAGCTATCTTTTCCACCACCACAAGGGCTATTGGTTCTTCCCGGCTTTTCTCAAAGTTTATGACATCAGAAAATATTTCAAAGCCGGGGTATTCAATGTTCCCGACCCTTACTGGTTCAGCCTGGTCCTTGTATAGCCCTTCTCCTGCCTTCAGGAATTGTTTCATCATAAGCTTGCCGTTCTTGCCCCTTCTCGGATTCTTCTAGTCAGATGTTTCTTCTGTCTACCCTAGCCCGAACTGCTTTGGCTTTCCCGAGTCAATGTTAAACTCAGGCGCCCCCTGCAAGTTAATTCCAAGTCCCATACCTGGATCAAAATTCTGCTTGTGCAAATACCTGGATAGCCACTCCGGTATATAGTTGTCATAAATGACCATAGGAGCATCTGTGGTTTCCTCTTCCCTGACCATGGCGATTTGAAACCCGCCAAATGGTACAACCCCTTCATTTACAACAGCAATCATGGATTGGGCATCCGCCTCGATAATCACAATCTCACCGTTTATCAAGAATTTTATTTTCTGATGCAGAGTAGAAGGGACACCTCTTAATGGGTGGAACCATGGTCTTCCCAACAGCAGGGAGAAAGTAATCGGGATGTCTATCACAGTGAACACGACCATCGACTTGACTGGCTCGACCTCCACTTTTGCTTTGAAAGTCCCAATTACTGTTCTTTTGGAGTCATCATACGCCTGGATCACCGTGGAGGACTTCTTCAGGGCATCTTCATTCAAACCCAAGCATGGTAGCATTTTTTATGGACATATATTCAGCGCCGACCCGTCGTCCACCATCACACATGGCATTATCTTGTCCATCACATGGGCTCTAATGTAAAGGGCCTTATTATGGGCCTTTCCGTTGCTAGGTAAATCCTTTTCAGAAAATACAATGTCGGGAGCCCCAGAATAGATTTTATTCAACAAACAACACATGGCTTCCGGCGATGTAATAGGGGAAACTTCAATTTCTGACAGCTTCTTCACTAAGGCCGCCCCATGTTCCTTTGAGGTCAAAAGCAGATGCCACAAACTAGCTTGGGCAGGGGTTTTCTTCAATTGAGAGATAACCAAATCTTCTTCCTCAACTCTCTCCTGTGTTGATGTACTGCCCGATCCAGTCATCAGAGCCTTATCTTTCACTTGGGTCGCCAGTTGATAAACCCTACCACTCCGGGTCACATTCTGAACTTCTTGAATTTTTAGCTTTTCAATAACTGGAGGCTTAACTATCTCATCCCCACGAACTCCTCGTATTCGTTCTCCGAGTCGAGATCATTCAAACTTACCGGCTTGATTCCTTTTTGTTCCATTCGCCCCTCAGATTCTGACTTTACCTCAACTTCGTTAATTGCTACAGATTGAATAGTAGGATTCGCCTGAAGGACTTGAGCAAAAATAAAATTGGCTGGTAAGCCTGAGTGTACCATATTAATCCGCTTCTCAAATGTCGGCAATGGGTTAGTCTTCAAACTGGGCTTAGGGGTCTCCTGCAGTTTTCCTTCATTAATTAACTTCTGAATAACATCCCTCAGCTTGTAGCAATTATTAGTCCTGTCGCCAGTCACTACATGGTACGTGCAGAAATTATCTTTATCCGCATTAACAGGCTTTTCAAATGGTCTCAGGGAAGGCAATAAACCGCCATTTCTACACTTTTCAAAAATTTTAACCAAGGGGATATGCCTTGTCCCCCTGGGTTTCTTATTCTGATTGCTTGGCTGCTGGGTTACTGCGGTAACCTCAACATGCTTCACCTCTGAAGACTGTCACCCTTTTCCTCCAGAACCTGAGCTAGAACCGCCACTAGACCCGGTCGCAGCTGTCGACCTGTACCCAGAACTATACCCTAAACTTCTGCCACCTTTATGGCTTGCCGCTTTCTCTTCCTCATCTCGCTCAATTTTCATGGCCATGCTGTATACTTCACTAAGCTCACTAAATGGATGAAACTTCATATTGTTCTTGAAGATGTCCCTACTGCCGTCAATCAGCTTCTGTATCAATTCATCTTCATCAGGGCTGTTTTTCAGCAAGATCATCTTGTTCATCCATCATTGGTAATACTCATCAAATGGCTCATTGGGCTTTTATTTGATTTATTCCAGATCATACAGCTTCACTTGAATTTTGGTGTTAAAGCTGTAATATTTGATAAAGGCCACTAATAAAGCTTCCCAGTCTGATTGCTCTTCTTCTGACAAAGAATTGTATCAGCCCAATGCTCATCCCTCAAGTGTAGTCGGGAAAAGATTAATCAGTTGTTGCTTAGTGGTGCCTGTCATCAACATGACTCAGGCATAGAGATTTACATGTGCCTCTGGTTAACCCATTCCTTTGTAAGAAGGAACCTTTGGCACTTGAAAGCCAATGGGAAAAGTTTCAATGCCTTTGCTAATCATGGTATCCACATTAACCACCCTCTTGGATTCAGAACTGACACTGGCCCCTTTCTTCAATTGGGCCATAACTTCATCCAGTTCAGAATATTTCGCCTTTATTTTCTTTTCCATAGCTGCCTCGATTTCTTGCAGCTTCTCCAAACTAGCCAAGGCATCACCACCCTACTGGGATGACTCAGCCTTTTTCTCCTTTCCGGCCCCACTAGCGCTAGTTTCCCCGGCTTCTCTCACAACAGCCCACGTTTCCTCCTTCAACATGTCACGGAAATCCTGTGATCTCAGGAAATCCTTCAAGGCATCAGTAAGACTAGGTGTTGGATTAGCCATCTCAAATTCTTCCCCAAAATCAGATTCACTTTCTGTTTCAACTGCCCTTCGTTCCCTAACAGCCCTCGAAGCCTGAGATCTTGTCCAAGGTCGCTCCAGTTTATTCTGCTCGACATCATATGGGAGACGTTTAGGGACATTGAATGAATGGGATGGTGACATGAAGAGTGATACACTAAAGGTCATTTATGATGAATGAATGAGATGATGTTGTGAGTGAAACGATGATATGAATGATCTCTACTTATTATTCTATTTTCTTTTCCGGAAATTCCAAGAACACCCAATACTATGCAAAAAGATCACGTATGGACCGTCACACAGACAAGGGTTCGGCGCTTTTGGGGCACCTAGTGAATTTTGTGAAATGGTCACGTGTGTGCCAACACACGGATAGAGTTTTGACACTTTGTGGGTCTATGAGATGATATAAAATGGTTGCATGAGGTCGCCCCATGGACAGAGTTTTGATGCTTTTGGGGCATGTGATATGAGATGATGTCATAAGAAAGTCACGTGTAACAGGGACATGGACAGAGGTTCGGTGTTCGAGGAACACCTTGCATGATTGGTGATGTTATGAAATGCCCCTACATGAGTACCAATCCGGCACTCGGGGAGCACCTTGAATAATGAGATAATTTCATGAAATGATCCGATGTGCCCCACGGTATCACATGATATTTATGATAAATGAGTATGGTGTTATGAAATGCCTCGTGTAAATCATCACACGGAAATATACCTAGGACCATTGTGGTCTCTATTGAATGAGATAATTTGGTGGAATGGCTGAATGCAATCCAGAGCATTAGCAGAACACGGGTAATTTGGGATACCCGATATGTTATGGAATGATATGATTATGATGGGCGTCCTTGGAATGTCCCTAATTTAAATGAGATGAAATGACATGAATGTTTGTGTCACACAAAAATGTAAATGGTTACACAAAGATGTGGTTAGGATGCATGATACACATAATGATGTTGTGCATGCTTTATAAAAATGCTAACACACGAATATAATGTTATGGCTGTAAAAGAAATGGTTAGTATGAATGTCACACGGATGATTTAACGTATTCACACACGAAAATAAGATGCAAATGGCTGCATAAAAGATGTGAGTTAGTATCATACAAATGCTTTGCGTGTATGGCGTGTCATGTTTATGAAAAATGCCGATGATGGTATTCCATAAGTGGGAGAGAAACACAGCACACGAAACGTATTCTTCCAACCTTTTTCCTCCAAATGTGGTCAGTCTTTGAGAAAATTCTAACCGAGTCCTAGGAAGGGTTCTCTTCGATCATCAACCGGGGATGATGAAGGTGCGATTTATAACATTCATACAATTTATTTTGGTATCCTAAAGGAATCCAACTAAGGTTGCCTATATGAGTTCGGTCCAAGTCGGGTTAAAATCAAGGCTCCCATAGCAAAATATACTCCTCACTTCTCCCCACTCAAGGGTCCGAACGAAGGGGTTCATACGAGGCTATGGGTGGTGTTTCATATCCGTGCCCCTAAGACCAAGAGGAACATAGGCGACACTTCAACAATTCACCGGGCTAAAATTTGGATGCTTAACCTAATGCAAGAATGTCTAACTAAAAATGCAAAATAAAATACAAAGCAAGAATCATCCACCTTATTTTAATTAGACACTTTTCAG
This sequence comes from Euphorbia tirucalli, assembly GCA_039660915.1. Taxonomy (NCBI): domain Eukaryota; kingdom Viridiplantae; phylum Streptophyta; class Magnoliopsida; order Malpighiales; family Euphorbiaceae; genus Euphorbia; species Euphorbia tirucalli. The sequence continues at coordinate 39,077,901 of CM077637.1, read as the reverse complement.
GGCTTGTCAAATTCTTTTAAGTTTTTAAGAAAACTTTTATAAGAATCATTCCCCAGCAGAGTTTCCACTGTGAGCGGATGACGTTTTCGACGGAACATGGACTCTCTTGGAAGGAAGCCTCGATATCGGGCAACCCTCCCTCACGTGGCGTTTTTAGAATGGAAATTCATTTTCAGAAAAGTTAAATTGTTTCATAAAAGAACCGAGATCTAAGTCTCGATAAATAGTGTAGGAGTCGCCACCCGGCTCAGCTCAACTGGGAAATTTCAGTGTAGCTAAATCGGACAAAAGGCCGCTACACTATCTAGAGATATAGGTTCGGACAAGTCCCCTATTTTGTGTCTAATCAAAATAAATATGGCCAATGTTCATAGATGGTATTTTATAATTCTAAAGTCGATTTTATTAAATTAAATCGTACATCACACATACACAAATAAAAATAAAAGAGCAGTAAAATAATTAGATTATTACAACCCGATTGAATAAATATAAAAACTCTCAACCTCACATTACAATCGCCTAAAATACACGGATTAAGCTATTAATTACATCCAAAATAAAAATAAAAATAAACTAAAAGCTACAAAACAGAGGGTTAGCACAATTTACAGCACGCCACAAGTAGGACTCAAACATGACAGAGTTGGGGAATTGGAAATTAGGAACATGCATTTAGGGGGATAACCGGGTCGGCTAGGCTAGCCGGCCCTATTAGACCTGGAAAACGGTTTTGAAACGTCCCCGTATTTTGGTTTTGTGAGAAAATCATTTTGAAAACATTTTATTTTCCGGTTTACTTCAGTTTAGCATGTGAGGTGGGTCGGTTTTCAGGAGAATCCGGTCTCCGTCGTGGCATTGTTCTAAACGCAATTACACTGGAAATTAAATCTAAGGTCGTGAATGCACACAACAAAATTCATTTTTAGTGATTTTCTGATTTTTCTGAATTTTTAGGATTTTTGGGAATTTTTCTGGATCAATATGGAAATTCTGCCTCTGGACGGAAGTTACAGTCGTGCGACTGCAATCCTTCTAATTGCAAAAAATCGCCAAAATTTTATTCAAATAAAACTAAAGGCCGTGGGAATTCAAGAACACTCGTACGACTGTACTTACAGTCGTACGACTGTTCTTTAACACAAGAACAATTGTACGGCTGTTCCTGAATTCCAGAAATAGTTAGTCCAGAAATTGAACTTCCTATGCACCAAAACACATCAAATCACCTAGAAAAAGCAAGAAAATGAAGGTTTGAAGTATGTTTACCTTTGTGGCGCTGATCCACCGTAGGAATTACCGCTGTAAACGCTCCAATCACCTCTTAATTTCTTCTTTTTCCTTGTGTTAAGGTTCCCAAAACCAAGTCCAAAAATCTCCAAAATGTCACGGATTCTGATTGGTTTAAGGTCTAAAATTGATTGAGTTTTAAGTGTCAAGTTATTAACCTATGATTTCTATCAAGTTTTAACTTTAACACTTAAGAATCAAAAGAAAAAGAGGAGAAAAAGATTGAGTTGTGTTTTTTTTTTTTTTTTTTGCTTTTTCTCTCTTTTCTCTATCAATTCCTCTAAAATCTCAGAATCCAGAAGCCTCCCTTTCTTCTTCTCTTTCTCCTTTTTATCTGCTTGGTTTCTTGTTGCAAAAACGGAGCATTAATTGCCCCTCTAATCAGCCCTAATTTTTTATGTTACAAGGTATGGGCTGCTGTACCTGCTCCATGCTTATAGTCGTGGCATTTTTTTTAAGTCCGAAAAATCCGGCGCTTACACTAGTGTCAATTCGGACTCCAAGAAGGGGGTTAATGTAGATGCCATGATCAGTAAAGGCATTGAGACTTTTCCTATTGGCTTTCAAGTACCGAAAGTTTCCTCCTACAAAGGAATGGGTTCGCCAGAAGCCCACGTGAATCTCTATGCATGAGTCATGCTGACGGTAGACGCCACTAAGCAACAACTTATTAATCTCTTCTCGACTACACTCAAAGGAGGAGCATTAAGCTGGTACAATTCTCTTTCTGAAGAAGAGCAGTCAGACTGGGAGGCTTTATTGGCAGCTTTTATCAAATACTACAGCTTCAATACCAAGATTCAGGTGAAGCTGAATGACCTAGAAAGAGTTAAGCAGAAGTCAAATGAGCCCTTTGATGAATACTATCAACGGTGGATGAACAAGATGATCTTGCTAAAAAACCGCTCTGATGAAGATGAACTGATCTAAAAGTTAATTGATGGTAGTAGGGACATCTTCAAGAACAACATGAAGTTCCACCCCTTCAGTGAGCTCAGCGAAGTATATAGTATGGCTATGAAAATTGAGCGTGATAAGGAGGAGAAGGTGACAAGCCACAAGGGTGGCAGAAGTTCAGGATACAGCTTCGGGTCTAGGTCAACAGCTGCGGCCGGGTCTGGCAGTGGTTCTAGCTCAGGTTCTGGAGCTAAAGGGGGACAAGCTTTGGAGGTAAAGCAGGTCGAGGTTGCCGCAGTAACCTAGCAGTAAGGCAGTCAAAGTAGAAATCTCGAAGGACAGGGTATATCCCCTTGGGGCCTCCCTTTTGTTAAAATTTTTACAAAGTGCAGAAATAGAGGCTTGTTGCCCTGAGACCATTTGAGAAACCTGCTGATGCGGATAAAGATAATTTCTACACATATCATGTTGTGACTGGCCATAGAACTAATAACTGCCACAAGTTGAGGGACGCCGTCCAAAATCTGATTGATAAGGGGAAGTTGTAGGAACCTCATAAACCCAGTACAAAGATTAACCCATTACCGACATTTGAAAAGCAGGTTAATATGGTACACTTAGGATTGCCAGCCAATTTCATTTTTGCTCAAGTCCTACAGGTGAATCTTAGTATACATTTTGTAGCAACCGGTGAAGTTGAGGAAGAGTCAAGATGTGTGGGGCAGACAGAACATAAAGAAATAAAGCCGGTGAGCTTGAATGACCTAGACTCAGAGGATGAATATGAGGAATTTGGTGGGATGAGACAGTTAAGCCACCAGTTATTGAAAAGTTGAAAATTCAAGAGGTGCAGAATATGACCCGAAGCGGTAGGGTTTATCAACCAGCAGTTCAATTGAAAGACAAGGCCCCGATGACTGGGTCGGGTAGCACATCAACACAGGAGGGAGTTGAGAAGGAAGACCTGGTTATTTCTCAGTTAAAGAAAACTCCTGCCCAAGCCAGTTTGTGGCATCTGTTGTTGACTTCCAAGGAACACAGAGCGGCCTTGGTGAAGAAGTTGTCGGAAATTGAGGTTTCCCTTATTGCATCGCCGGAAGGCATATGTTGTCTGTTAGATAAGATCCATTCTGGGTCTCTTGACATTGTTTTTTCTGAAAAAGATTTGCCCAGCGAAGGAAAGGCTCATAATAAAGCCGTCTATATCAGAGCTCATGTTATGGACAAAGTAATGCCATGTGTGATGGTAGACGATGGGTCGGCGCTGAACATATGCCCATTAATAATGCTACCATGTTTGGCCTTGAGTGAAGATGCCTTAAAGAAGTCCTCAACAGTGATTTGGGCATATGATGACTCCAAAAGAACAGTGATTGGAACTTTCAAAGCTGAAGTGGAGGTTAGGCCAATCAAGTCAATGGTTGTTTTCACTATGATAGACATCCCGGTCACTTTCTTCCTGCTGTTGGGAAGGCCATGGTTCCACCCATTAGGAGGCATCCCTTCTACTCTGCATCAGAAAATAAAATTCTCGATAAATAGGGAGATTGTGACTGTTGAGGCAGATGCCCATTCCATGATTGCTGCCATAAATGAAGGGGTTATACCATTTAGTGGATTCCAAATCGCCATGGTCGGGAAAGAGGAAGCCTACTGAAGTGGCTGTCCAGATATTTGCATAAGCAGAATTTTGTCCCGGGCATGGGACTCGGAATTAATCTACAAGGTGTGCCTGAGTTTAACATTGACTCGGGAAAGCCAGAACAGTTCGGGCTGGGGTATGCAGAAGAAACATTTGACCAGAAGAATCAGAGAAGGGGCAAGAACAGCAAGCCTATGATGAAACCATTCATAAAGGCAGGAGAAGAAATGTACAATGGCCAGGGCGAGCTAGTGAGGGTCGGGAACATTGAATACCCGGGCTTTGAGATATTTTCTGATGTCGTAGACTTTGAGAAAAGCTGGGAGGAACCAGTAGCCCTCATGATGGTGGAAGAGGTAATTGCTAAGTTTGCTGTTCTGCAAAATAAGCCATCTGAAGAGATAGCAAAAGCAATGGAGGTACCCAAACAGAAAGTTGAAGAGAAAATCTGTGATGAATCTGTAGAGGCAATTTCAGGGGCACTGACTGCTGCCTTAAGCAAGGCGTGTGGAAAGTCTAAAGAAGGGTTCGAAGAAGACCTGATGACCAAGGTGAACTTGGATTCTATGGTTGCTGAGATAGCCAAGATCATGAAAAGAGCTAAGGCACAGATGGCTGAAATCGAGGAGACCACTATACTTGCTGAACAAAAAGCCAAAGTAGCTGCAGATCTGGATGATGTCCTAGAGCTGAATGGAAAAGCTGAAGAAGTGCAAGGCCCTCCGCCTGTGGAGGATGAAATTGATTTTGTTGTATCTATTTCTTCCATTTTCAATGTGAATGATGTACTCTATAACAAGTTTAATGCAATGAAATCTTAGTTTGCTTACTTGTGTGATGTTTATCTTGATAATTCTGTGTATGCATTTGAATCACCATCAAGCATATTTAGCATTCACGACACTGCATTGCATGAAATCAATATAAGTACAAATGAAAACCCCAAAATGGTTGTGAGCGGAAATTGAATTTTTACTAAATGCAATTTTAGTAAATGTAATTTTACTGGAAATTGAATCTAAGGTCGTGAATGCACACAACAAAATTCATTTTGATGATTTTCTGATTTTCTGAATTTTTAGGGATTTTTAGGAAATTTTAGAAATTATTCTGGAAATTCTAATTCTGGAAAAGTGTTACAGTCGTGCGACTGTAAGTAATCCAAACTCAGGATTTCGCCAAAATTTATTTGAAATAAAACTGAAAGAAAATCATCTGGAAACCAAGAACACTCGTACTACTGTAGTTACAGTCGTATGACTGTTCATCAAACTCAAGAACAGTCGCACGACTGTTCTTGATTTCCAGAAACGGAAAACGCAGAACTTGAATAAAAAGCACAAAAAACACAAGAAATCACCCAGAAAGCATGGAAAACAGAGGGGAAAAGGAGTGTTTACCTCTTAGGCGCTGATCCACCATAGGAATGACCCCTGGCAATGCACCAATCCACTTAGATTTGCTCTTTTTCTCCTTAAGTCAAGGTTTCTAAAAATCTCCAAATGTTAGGGATTCTGGCGATTGTAAGGTCTGAGATTGATTGAGTTTCAATGTTAAGTCATTAACCTATGATTTCTAACTGATTTTAGACATTAAAACTCTGAAATTGAGAAGAAAAAAGTTGAAGAAAGTTTTGGTTTTTAGTTTTCCTCTTTTCTCTCTTCTTCTCTTTTCCTCCAATCCCTCTCTCTCCTTCTGTTTCTTTTTTTTTCTTTTCTTTCTAAAAAGTCCCCCTTCTTCTGCCTTTCCCACTCTGTTTATCTCGGAGCATTAATTGCTCCCCCCATTTCCCCCATTTTTCAATTTTCAGGGTATGGCCTGGCTTACTTGCCACGAACCTATAGTCGTACGACTGTAGTTTGATTATAGTCGTACGACTGTAGTCAAAGTCGTACGACTATTGTTTATTTTTTTGTTTTTTTTTATGGAAAATTCCGGCGCTAACAGCTGCCCCTCTCGGGATCAAAGTCGAATCATCGTAGGCACTAAAGCCTAGATCGAGTTTGGTCTCGCGACTGTAAGCGCGGTGAGGAAGGAAAAGGAAATGTACCTGGTGTTCTTTGCTGGAGGTGCCGGCCGTGATTCCAAGTTAACTCACTGCGAGGAAGTATGCCTATGAAGTTGGCTCACTGTGATGGAGCATGCCCGTAGTATTGGCTCATTGAGGCGGAGAGTGTCTATGATGTTGGCTCTCTGAGGCGGAGCGCGTCCGTAATATTGGCTCACTGAGGCGGAGCGTGTCCATGAAGTTGGCTCACTGAGGCAGAGTGCGTCCATAATGTTGGCTCTCTGAGGCGGAGCGCGTCCGTGATGTTGGCTCATTGAGGCGGAGCGTGTCCGTGATGTTGGTGCTATGTAGCGTATTTATTTCTTGATCGATAGTTTTGGAAACAAAAACTTTTTGCCCCCTCGATCAAGAATAAATATGATTGAATTGCTTTGCCCCCAGATACCTGTTAAAGGCAAGCGAATCCACAATGGACATTTCTTCCTTGTCCATGTGGCGACAAGGTTGAAGTGAAAGGCACTGTCCCTTCTATGCGTCTAAGAAGTAGTCCGAGGTTAATTGTTATCTTGAGGGCAAGAAACATCTGAATAGGCATTTCTTTCCTGCCTTTGCGATGACAGGATCGAAATGAATGTTCTTCCCCTACTCTATGGCTAAAGGTTGAACGAGTTGGTCTATTGTTCTACCCCCAGATACCTATTAAGGGCGAGAAGTTCATCAATATACATTCTTCCCTATCCATTGGGTCGCAAGGTCGAATAAGATGATGTGTTGTCCCTTCTATGAGGCGAAGAGGCGACACGAGGTTGGAAATGAATGTTCTTCCTCTCTTATGTGGCGGAAAGGTCGAATGAAATGGTCTATTGTTCTGTCCCCAGATACCTGTTAAGGGCAAGAAGTTCATCAACAGACATTCTTCCCTGTACATTGGGTCGACAGGGTCGAATAAGAGAATGTGCTGCCCCCTCTATGAGTCGAAGAGGTAGCACGAGGTTGGTTGTCTTGCCCCTAGATCCCTGTTAAAGGCAAGAAACTCCTCAATAGGCATTTCTTTCCTGCCCCAGGGGTGACATGATTGAAATGAATGTTCTTCCCCTACTCTGTGGCTAAAGGTTAAACTAGTTGGCCTGTTGTTCTGCCCCCAGATACCTGTTAAGGGCAAGAAGTTTGTCAACAGACATTCTTCCCTGTCCATTGGGTCGACAAGCTTGAATAAGATGATGTGTTGTCCCCTCTATGAGGCGAAGAGACAGCACGAGGTTGGTTGTCTTGCCCCCAGATCCCTGTTAAAGGCAAGAAACTCCTCAATAGGCATTTCTTTCCTACCCTAGCGGTGACAGGATTGAAATGAATGTTCTTCCTCTCCTATGCAGCAGAAAGGTCGAACGAAATGGTCTGTTGTTCTGCCCCCAGATATCTGTTAAGGGCAAGAAGTTCGTCAACAGACATTCTTCCTTGTCCATTGGGTCGATAAGGTCGAATGAGATGATGTACTGTCCCCTCTATGAGGCAAAGAGGCAGCACGAGGATGGTGTTGTCTTACCCCAGATACCTGTTAGGGGCAAGAAACTCCTTAATAGGCATTTCTTTCCTGCCCCAGTGGTGACAGGATTGAAATGAATGTTCTTCCTCTCCTATGAGGCGGAAAGGTCGAACGAAATGGTCTGTTGTTCTGCCCCCAGATGCCTATCAAGGGCGAGAAGTTCATCAATAGACATTCTTTCTTGTCTATTGGGTCGACAAGGTCGAATAAGATGATGTGTTGTCCCCTCTATGAGGCGAAGAGATAGCATGAGGTTGGTTATCTTGCCCCCAGATCCCTGTTTAAAGGTAAGAAACCTCTCAATAGGCATTTCTTTCCTGCCCCAGTGTTGACAGGATTGAAATGAATGTTCTTCCTCTCCTATGAGGCGGAAAGGTCGAACAAAATGGTCTGTAGTTCTGCCCCCAGATACCTGTTAAGGGCAAGAAGTTCGTCAACAGACATTCTTCCTTGTCCATTTGGTCGACAAGGTCGAATGAGATGATGTACTGTCCCCTCTATAAGGCGAAGTTGCAACACGAGGATGGTGTTGTCTTATCCCCAAATACCTATTAAGGGTAAGAAACTCCTCAATAGTCATTTCTTTCCTGCCCCAACGGTGATAGGATTGAAATGAATGTTCTTCCTCTCTTATGAGGTAGAAAGGTCGAACAAAATGGTCTGTTGTTCTGCCCCCAAGATACCTGTCAAGGGCGAGAAGTTCATCAACAGACATTCTTCCTTGTCTATTGGTTCGACAAGGTCGAATAAGATGATATGTTGTCCCCTCTATGAGGTGAAGAGATAGCACGAGGTAGGTTATCTTGCCCCCAGATCCCTGTTTAAAGGCAAGAAACTCCTCAATAGGCATTTCTTTCCTGCCCCGGCAGTGACAGGATTGAAATGAATGTTCTTCCTCTCCTATGCGACGGAAAGGTCGAACGAAATGGTCTGTTGTTCTACCCCCAGATACCTGTCAAGGGCGAGAAGTTCATTAACAGACATTCTTCCTTGTCCATTGGGTTGACAAGGTCGAATGAGATAATGTGTTGTCCCCTCTATGAGGCGAAGAGGAAGCACGAGGTTAGTTGTCTTGCCCCTAGATCCCTGTTAAAGGCAAGAAACTCCTCAATAGGCATTTCTTTCCTGCCCCAGCGGTGACTGGATTGAAATGAATGTTCTTCCTCTCCTATGAGGCGGAAAGGTCAAACAAAATGGTCTGTTGTTCTGTCCCCAGATACCTGTTAAGGGTAAGAAGTTCATCAGTAGATATTCTTCCTTATCAATTGAGTCGACAAGGTTGAATGAGATGATGTGCTGTCCCCTCTATAAAGCGAAGAGGCAGCATAAGGATGGTATTTTGATGCATGTATGGGTGAATGCATGCATGATTCGTGTGTATGCATGTGTCATGATGCTTCCGATAATTTTTTGGTATCTGCGCCATGCTGGGGAGTGAACTTGTGACCCCTGATGACTCCTGTGGGGACTGTGTTCGCCGGATGACTTTGCTGAGGATAATGACTGAGTGGGGATCGTTTTGGTTGAGGACTCAGTTGGGGAGTATTCTGATCCATTTGATCTCGCTTGGGGATCTGTTGTAGAATCTGATTCAGTGGGGAGCCTTGCTGGAAACTCGTTGGAGATTTTGTTGGAAACTCCATGGGGATGATCCTACTGGGGACCACTTTGCCAGGGATAATTATGTTGGGGATGGTACAACTGAGCCGGTAGCTATCATTTATAGTGACAATTTCGTTAATGCCACCGTGGGTTTGAATGCAACGACCTACTGATGGGTGTTTATATGCAATGGCACGATGCATGCAATATGAACATCTAAGTAGAAAATCAAACATGTGTAGTATCATTATGATGACATTAGAATGAATGCGATAGGAAAATCAAAAGTGACACTGCCTCTGTATGTCACTCTCTTCTTGTTACCAACACGTCCTTTCGATTTTCCGTGTCAGAGATTCTCTCGCTGAAGATTGTTGTCGTTTTTTTTTTAACCATGGCCGAGTCTATAAGAGTGCGCTAGCCAAGTGGATATTTTAACACTGGCTTATCTTAGGATTGGAGGATGCTCCTTGACAATTCTGCCGGGGATCATTATAGAATTGTCCTTGATGATGTTTCATGATTCAGCTTTTGTCTGCTCCAAGTGTTGGAGGTTTGGGTTTGGATGTGAAATGCTTCATTAAGTCTAGTTTGCTGCGTGCTGTAGCCTGAACATGGACATTTACATGCAATGGCATAACACATGCATATTAAACATCAAAACAGAATATAAAACATTTATGACATGATGAATGTGAATACATTAGGAAATCCCAACCATGGCTCTGGTGTGGATCAATGTTCCTTCATTACACTTTTTTTTTAGGATCCGCTGGGGATGACACCAAAGTGTATAGTAGGCCACTGGATGGAGCTGCCTCTGTTGAGTAGACCACCTGAGATAGAGTCAATTAACCATTGACATCTCCAAGGGTTTGGAACTGTATTCATGTTTTCAATTCACCCCAGATTCCAATTCACACACGGTTGCCAAAGATGGACACAGCTCTTAGTCCTTCAAGGTATGGCCTGATTTAGAATGACTTGAGTTAATTGTGGTTTTCCTTTGTCCGTGAACCATAATAACAACGCACACCATGGCTAGGAAATGAAAGAACCACTGGTAAGTAGTCACTTCTGTTGCAGCTGAAGACTGAGTTCTTGAAATGGTTGGTAAATGCAACTTTTCCCTGAATATTAGCACAGCAGGCTTTGCAAGTCTTTCTGCTGATGGGAACATCCCATTCATGATTGTTGAAAGCTTTGTAAAACCTGGTTGCTCCAACACTGTTGTTGAACTTCATAGGGGTGAGCATCAGTCTTCTTCTTTTTGTAGCACATTTTGCTCAACAGAACCATCTCTTGCTGGGTTGAGTCCAGCATAGGCTATAGTGTGGATTTTGCTGAGTGAGAACAGTGGTTACTTAGGAGTTCCTTCAGCGGTAGCTTGGACATTGGCAAACTCCAGCTCAAATGAAGTAGGCTTATATTCAAATCCTCTCTCTGTCATGAAATCAAGGCCTTTCTTGTCAGTTTGAGGTTACAAAATGTTTGGCCTGGGGGTTTAGGTTGAAGAGAAGTGGCATGGGATAGAAAGAGAATCCCTAATTTGGTACAGGTTGATGATAAACAAAGACTGATTGAGTTAGTACTTTGTCATAGGCCCCTGTCACCTTTTGGATAATGAGATGATGCAAATATGGAACAGCATTGGGGTTCAACTTCTTGTTAGAAGCCATTGATGGTGGAAAATAAGGCTTCAGAGGTTCAGTTTAGGGAATAGGGTGAAAAGAGGTTTTGTCAAATAGGTGTTGGTGGTTTGGGTGGTAAATAGAAGACAAAGGGTGTTGAAGGTGTGGAAAAAATTGGAAAAGGAAAGGGGAAGAGCTTTTGTTTTGAAGATAGGAAAGTCCAAATCTTTCACAGATAGGAGGGAAGGATCTGACAATGCCAAGAGCTGAAGATTACCCTTTAATGCCATGAGATCCCCTTTTTGTATTTTTGTATTTTTTTTTGAATCGAGCTCCAACCATGACCATCTGTTGGTTTTCCTGCTGCATTCAAACTCATGCATGTCATGTGTGTTTAATATGCTTTTTGGATGAACAATGCATGCATAATGTCATGTACATATGAATGTCACATGAACAAGATAATGTATGCACTGCAACCAAAATTGCTTCAGCATTTTGTACATGTTAGGGTGATGAAGGTGATGAAAACCATTTGAATACTCCTTGGGTTGGAGATTTTAATGAGGTCGGGAGTTTTAGCTTTTGGGGTTTTGGCTTGGAAGGCCCCCTTTGGGATATGAAACCATGTTTTGCCTCAAGGAAGGCTTTTTAGGTTTTTTTTTTGGGTAGGATTTGGAGTTTCAAAGATGGCTTTCGGTATTGTTTGGGTATCATGTGTGCCATTACAGTTGAAACTTTGGGGCATGATCGGTAGTGCTTTGCAAGGACCATAGAGTTTAATCAGCAAATGCCTCGGCGGAGGTGGTGCCATCGTATCATTTTATTTATCTCACAAGCTCACCTTTCAAGAGAGAGAGTTCGTTCAGGGCCAGGTTCACTTTTAGGTTTCCTATAGTATTCAGATTGATGTCATGCATTTTGATATTATGGGTGTTTGACATGTCATGTTAGATGATCAAATGTGTGCGCAATGCCATATACATGCAATCACCACATAAGTAAGAAGATAACAAAATGCATTGCATTCAAAATGATGTTAATACACCATGGCAACAAAAATGAGTTCCTTACAAAAAGGATAGCTCCGAGGGGTTTCTTTTTTGCCTCGACTAGTCACTGCTTCGACTTCAGTACCATTGCCCTGTTCTCATCAGATCAGACCCTGTAGCTCTTCATCATATTCCTCTCCCCGGAAGATCGAGGAATTTCCTTGGTGGTCTCCTTGATTATCCCTGGTCGCTCGTTAGAGGTATACAACACCCTTAATTTTCCTTCGTCGACCAGCTTCTGGATCTTCCTTCTCAGACCGACACATTCCTTAGTCCGGTGGCCTGCTACTACATGATAGCTGCAGTAGTTACCTTTTTGTTCTGGAGTTGGCACCACGTATGGTCGGACACTCTGCAGTAGGCCCAGCTTTCTGCAGATGGTGAATAGTCTGGTCACTAAACGAGGTCCAGAGGATGCAACTGTCCCACTATCTTCTGGAGGCGATCTCTAGATTTGTCGCAAAGCAGAGTCAATGTTGGCATTGGTGTCTAGAGGTCTTTTCAGCTCTCCTTCATTGGACGACCCCAGTAAGCCCAAATTTTGGTGAGAGGGCCTTCTGAGGTGTCGAGAGGGAGTGTCGGTAATTTTAGCGTTCTGCTCCTTGTCAATGCTAACATTGAAGTCTATGCTCACCATGTCCCTTGTTTTCTCTTCAAGCTCTGCCACCTGGGTTTCCAACTCAGCGTATCTCGCTGTCAGCCTCTCTATTTTGTCAAGATCATCCCTTAGCATTTCTCTCAACATTGCTGCTGCTTCCTCCTTAACTGCCTTCCGGAATCGAGATGAAGCGACATAGTCTTCCATAACATCTGTTATGGCGTTGAAGCTCCTTGGGTTGGCCATCCTCAAGATCTCTTCTCCTGATGAGAGCACTTGTTAGCATCGGTAGGTGTATGTGTGGCAGATACCAAACAAGGAACAATGTATGCATGAATATGCGTGACGTGTTATGCACGTGCATGTGGATGATGCATTGTATGTGTAATGTCATGTAATGCTATTCGAAACTAATGAATATGTATGCAAAGTTAAGAAGGGAAATGTGCAGATGTAATGAATGCTGGTGGGAATGATGCATGCTAAAATAAAATATGGTGTATAAATATACACCATAGGGATAGAATGACACTCGGGAGTGTCCACGGATCGAAGCAAGTAGTACTTGCAATAGGATGCATAGTTATGCCCCCGGGAAAGAACGACACACTAGGGTGTCCACGGGTTGAAGCAAGATATTACTTGCAATGGGGTGCATAGTTATGCCCCGGGAAAGAACGACACACTGGGGTGTCCACGGGTCGAAGCAAGATATTACTTGCAATGGGGTGCATAGTTATGCCCCCGGGAAAGAACGACACACTAGGGTGTCCACGGATCGAAGCAAGATATTACTTACAATGGGATGCATAGTTATACCCCCGGGAAAGAACAACACACTAGGGTGTCCACGGGTTGAAGCAAGATATTACTTGCAATGGGGTGCATAGTTATGCCCCTGGGAAAGAACGACACACTGGGGTGTCCACGGATCGAAGCAAGACATTGCTTGCAAGGAGAGTTGAAATGGGGTACATAGTTATGCCCCCGGGAAAGAACGACACACTAGGGCATCCACGGATCGAAGCAAGGCATTACATGCAATGGGACTTGAGTGCTGTGGTGGTGTGTGTGCGCATGATGATCTAACATAATCTTCAGCACTCAGGGAGCACCTTGGATTATGAAGCATGATTTTTTGGCATGTGAATTGTTTTTTGGCACTCGAGGAGCACCTTGGGCCTTTATGTGACAAAATGATAAGAGATACTGTGCTTGGCACACAGGTTGAGTTTTCGGCGCTCGGGGAGCGCCTTATGTTTATGTATGAATGAGATGTACGGTCATGGGTTGACATGATTGAATGATGTCAGATGGGTGGAGATAAGAATGAATATGATTCACCTTATTATATATTTTGGATGTTCCGTTGATGCCCCTATGCTATGCAAAAAGGCAATGCAAACAGACCGCGTGTGAACCGGCACACGGGCTCAGGTTCGGTGCCTTTGGAGCATCTAGTGGATGTTATGAAATGGTCACATGTGGTCGGCACGTGGACAGAGTTCTGATGCTTTTGAGGCATCTAATGGATGTTCTAGAATGTTCGTGTGTATGCCGATACACAGACAGAGTTCTGATGCTTTTGATGCATCTGACATGAAATGATGTTATAGACAAGTCACGTGTAACTTAAGACACGGACAAAGATTCGGCACTTGTGGAACGCCTTGCATGATTTAGTAGTGTCATGAAATGCTCCTATATGTGTACTAACTGGGCTCTCATGGAATACCCTGGATGATTTGATAATGTTATGAGCAATCCGATGCGGATCACGACATACAAGCAAGATCTCGGTATCCCAATGACACCAGGAACAAACAAATAGATGAGATGTAGTGTAATGCTTATCATGTGACTCTCCACATAATCATAGATTTAGGACCGTTGTGGTCTCCTAATGTATGGAATATAAAAGAATGGCCGAGTGCAAACCTGAGCACAAGCAAAATACGAGTGGCTTTGGGACACCCATTATGAAATGAAATGATTATGATGGGGGACCTTTGGAACGTCCTTTATTTGGATCAATGACATGAAGTGGTGTGAATGCACATGTCACACAGAATGCAGGTGGCTGCAGAAGATGTGGTTAAGATGCATGACATACGAGATGATGTCGTGCGTGCAAAGAACAAATGTATATGTCATCCAAAATGCAGATGGCTGAAGAAAAATGTGGTTAGGGTGCATGGCATATAAGGTGACCTTATGCGTGCAAGGAATGAATGCATATGTCACTCAAAATATAGGTGGCTGCAAAGAAATGTGATCAGGATGTGATATGAATGCACGTGTCATACAAAATGCAGGTGGCTGCAGAGGATGTGGTTAAGATATATGGCATACAATGTGATGTTGTGCGTGCAATGAATAAATGTATATGTCATCCAAAATGCAAATGGCTGAAGAAAAATGCGGTTAGGGTGCATGGCATACAAGATGATGTTATGTGTGCAAGGAATGAATGCTTATATCACCCAAATAAAACATCATAGGGACACAAAGACGTGATTAGCATACATGACACACACACAAAAATTAATGCCTTCCATGTTTCATGGAAACACAATATGTGTATGGCACATGTGAATATGTATCATGGCTGAAAAAGAATATGATTAGTATTAATGCTACACAAATGTTGATGCTTTGGAAATGATTATACAAAGCATGATATGAATGACATACAAATGATTGTATGCATTTGATACTTCATGAATGAAAACAATAATGGGTATGAATTCTTTATTTTGGACGTTCTGAGAATGCCCGATGTTATGCAAAAGTAATGCAAAGAAGACCGTGTGTGAATCGTCACAAAGGTAAAAAGTCGGCACTTTTGAGGCGCTTAATGAATTATTGTGAAATGGCCACATGTGAGCTGGCACACGGGCGGAGTTTCGACACTTTGTAGGTCGATGACATGAAGTGAAATGGTTGCATGGGAACTACCCCACGAATAGAGTTCTGATGCTTTTGAAGCAACGTGATATGACATGATTCTGTAGGAAAGTAGCGTGTAACTCGAGACACGGACAGGGGTTCGGCGTTCGTAGAACACCTTACATGATTTGATAATGTCACGGAATGCCCCTATGTGCATACTGATCCGGTACTCGGGGAGCCCCTTGAATGATTTCACAATGTCATGGAGTGGTTCGACGTGAACCATAATGTACAAACAGGACTTGGTGTCACCCGGACACCTATGATGAATGAATGTGATGTCATCTTATGGCATCGTGTGAATTGTCACACGGAAGCAAATCTAGGACCGTTGTCGTCTACTATTGAATGATATGATATTTTATGAAATGGCCGAGTGTAATCCGGTGCACGGGTGGAAATCGGGTAGCTTTGGGATACTCGACATGGGATGAAATGAAATGATCATGATGGGCATTCTTAGAACGTCCCCAAATAGGTAAAATGTGATGAAATGGAATGGACGTATATGTTACACAAACATATAATTGGCTGCAAGAAAATGTGGTTAGAATGCATGACACACGGAATGATGTCGTGTATGTTTCATGGAAATGCTAACACACGGAATGTATATGTATGTTACGCAAATAAAATGTCATGGCTGCACGAAGACGTGGTTAGGATGTATCACATACATAATGATGTCATGTTTATGTTATGGGAATGTGGACATACGAAATGGGTAAATAACACACGAATAATATGTCATGGCTGTAAGAAGATGTGGTTAGAATGCGTGACATGCGGAATGATGTCGTGTATGTTTCATGGAAACGTTGGCATACATGATGTATATGTATGTCATACAAGTAAAACATTGTGGATGCACGAAGATGTGGTCAGCATAAATGTCACACATATGCATATGTATCTATAGATAGCTGCATGAAAACGTGATCAGAAATGGTATGTGAGATGATTATGCATTTTGGATGCTTTATGAAAGGTAAAAAGAAAGGGAAAAACAAGACAGAACAAACATTAGCACACGCCAAAATATGCGCTCCCTTCCAATCTTATTTCTCCTTTCGATTGGTCTCGCATTCTTCCTAGGTATTGGGTCTCTTTGGCATCAACGGGGGATACCAAAGGAGCACGCTCGATTGTTCAATTTTAATTTATGTTTTGGTGACCCTAGGGGAAGTTACTAAGCCATTACATGTGGGCTAAAGTCAAAACCAAGGGTCGTACAGTTTCCCATAGCAAATAATCACTTCCCCACCGTAGAACACGATGTAAGGTCGTGTGAGGCTATGAGTGGTTTACCCCGTTGGGTGTCTCCAATCCTGGCTGTAGAGGTAGGCCACCTTCTTGGGTAAACCGGGGTGAAAACAGTGTATTCGAGGGGTTGAGAAGAAGAAAATGTCATGATATGCAAAGGTATGAATAAATATGATGTTTATAAATCGATAAACGAATACAAGAGAGGTTATATTTCAATAGTTGCCTAAGTTCCTTAAGTTTTTAAGAAAAACATTTTAAGAAACTATCCCCAGCAGAGTTGCCACTGTGAGGGGACGACCTTCAAGAGGAACGTGGTGAAGCGAACCGGGGAAAAAGAAAAGAAACTTATGGTTTAGTGAAATTTGTGGAAAATGAAGTTTTGATTATGCTGAGTTGGGAAAATTATTGATTTGATTTGAAAATTCCTTTTTGTAGAAAATCTTTTTCCCATTTTTATAACTTAAAGACCTCGAAACCTAAATTTCGAGATCAGTGACAGAGTCGCCACCCGGATCAACTCATCCGAGAAATTCCGGTACAGCTCCCTACTGAGCGTAGACTACTGTACCTAATCCAGAGATTCAGGGTTCGGGCAACTTACCTACTTAACCTTGAGGTTGTATTCGTTTATTATTTATAAAGTCATATTTATTCAATTTATTATCTTTTCTAACCTTAATTTGTTTAGTTTATTAAGCCGATGCTAAAGCAGAAATACATAAAAGAAATTGCGGGAAATTAAACCATTCACACAAATATACAAAAGAATAATGGAGGCCGCTTATACAACCAAATTGAATAAAGAATAAAATCTCTCGTCATCACTTTTACAATCGCCTAAGTACACGAGTTAATCTATTAAATACAGCAAAAATAAAAATAAATGCTGCAAAACAGATTGGTTAGCACATATATTATAAACACAAATAGGACTCAAATCAGGACAGAATAGGGAATTTAAGAAACGGAGGCATGCATTTAGGGGGTAACCGGTTCGATCCGACCCGTCGGACCGGTTAGACCTGGAAAACGGTTTTGAAACGCCCTGTAATTTTTGTGCTGGAAAATCAATTTTTGGAAACCATTTGGCTCGGTTTCATGCAAATTGCTGTTTTTATGGGTCAGTTATCCCGGAACTCGGGTTTCCGTTCGTGTGGGTTCCTAAATGCAATTTTACTGGAAATTGAATCTAGAGTCGTGAATGCACACAACAAAATTCATTTTGATGACTTTCTGATTTTCTGAATTTTTCGGGATTTTTAGGAAATTTTAGAAATTATTCTGAAAATTCTGATTCTGGAAAAGTGTTACAGTCATGCGACTGTAACTACAGTTGTACGACTGTAAGCAATCCAAACTCAAGATTTCGCTAAAATTTATTTGAATAAAACTGAAAGAAAATCATCTAGAAACCAAGAACACTCGTACGACTGTGACTATTCATCAAACTCAAGAACAGTCGCACGACTGTTCTTAATTTCCAGAAACGGAAAATGCAGAACTTGAATAAAAAGTACATAAAACACAAGCAATCACCCAGAAAACATGGAAAACAGAGGGGAAAAGGAGTGTTTACCTCTTAGGCGCTGATCCACCGTAGGAATGACCCCTGGCAATGCACCAATCCACTTAGATTTGCTCTTTTTCGCCTTGAGTCAAGGTTGGGAAGTTTGGTCCAAAAATCTCCAAATGTTAGGGATTCTGGCGATTTTAAGGTCTGAGATTGATTGAGTTTTAGTGTTAAGTCATTAACCTATGATTTCTAACCGATTTTAGACATTAACACTCTGAAATTGAGAAGAAAAGAGTTGAAGAAAGTTTTGGTTTTTAGTTTTTCTCTTTTCTCTCTTCTCTTTTCCTCAAATCCCTCTCTCTCCTTCTGTTTCTTTTTTTTTCTTTCTTTCCAAAAAGTCCCCCTTCTTCTGCCTTTCCCTCTCTTTTTATCCCGGAGCATCAATTGCTCCCCCAATTTCCCCCATTTTTTAGTTTTTAGGGTATGGACTGGCTCACCTGCCACGAACCTACAGTCATACGACTGTAGTTTGATTACAGTCGTACGACTGTAGTCAAAGCCGTACGACTATCGTTCGTTTTTCCTTTTTTATGGAAAATTTCGGCGCTAACAATGGTATTCATTTCACATGAGCTAGAACCCGAGGAAGAGAGAGAATTAACAAGAATATTGGAAAAACATGTTAAAGCCTTTGTTTGGTCATACGAGGACATACCGGGTGTAGACATGAAAATAGCAGTTCACAAGATTCCAACAGACCCTAAGTTCTAGCCGGTGAAGCACAAACTGAGAAGATTGAGGCCAGAGTGGGCTACATTAGTGAAAGAAGAAGTGGCTAAGCAGATAGAAGCCAAATTCCTCGAAGTGGTGGAGTATACAAAATGGCTAGCCAATATCGTCCCAGTACCTAAAAAGGATGGAAGGGTCAGAGTATGTGTCGACTATAGGGACTTGAACAAGGCATGCCCAAAAGATAACTTCCCGTTGCCTCACATCGATGTTCTGGTTGATAGTGCAGTGAAAGTAGCAATGTACTCCTTTATGGATGGGTTTTTGGGGTACAAACAGATCTTGATGGATGTAATTGATAAGGTGAAGACGTCATTCATCATAGAGTGGGGTACCTTTTGCTACAGAGTAATGCCTTTTCGGGTTGAAAAATGTTGGAGCCACCTACCAAAGGGCCGTTACAACATTACTGCATGACAGACCTATAAAGAAGTCGAAGTGTATGTCGACGATATGCTTGTAAAATCAATGACCCAGGAGGAGCATCCTGCCATCCTGGATAGATTTCTTACACACATTGGAGAGTATAACTTGTGACTCAACCCTAAGAAGTGCATATTCAGGGTCACGTCAAGGAAGCTATTGGGCCATGTAGTCAGCCAGAGAGGAATAGAAATGGACCCAAATAAAATAAAAGATATTCGAGATATGCCAGCTCCAAAAACAGAAAAGGTAGTTCGTTCATTCTTGGGCTCCTTACAGAATGTCAGTAGTTTCATAGCACGATTGACCTCCACTTGTGAGCCAAATTTCAAGCTGTTAAAGAAAGATCAGCCAAATTGTGTGGGATGATAGATGTCAGTTGGCATTCAAGAAAATCAAGGCTTATCTGGTAAATCTGCCAGTTCTGAGCTCACCAATTCCAGGGAAGCCTTTGATCTTGTATTTGGCCGTTGAAGATTCATCCGTAGGGGCAATTGTTGGCACAAGAATAAGATGGTAGGAAGGAGTACCCTGTTTACTACCTCAGCAAGAAGCTACTAGAGTACGAAACCAAGTACACGCTGGTGGAGAAAACGTGTGTAGCAATGATCTGGCTAACCAAGAAGTTACGCCATTACTTCCAGTCATACAAAGTCCAAGCCGTAGCCAAAGTGGATCCGATGAAGTATCTGTATGAAGCACCGATGTTAGTTGGAAAGTTATTTAGGTGGCTCTTGCTTTTGTCAGAGTTCGACATTGAATACATCATTAAGAAAACCATCAAAGGGCGAGCCGTAGCAGAATTTCTAGCAAATCAACCACTGGAGTCAGATTATACAGAGAATTTGGAGTTCCTGGATGAACAGTTAGTTGGCCATGGTGGAAGTAAAGAGATGGGTTATGTGCTTTGATGGTGCCGTGAACAGAAAGGGTGCTGGAATTGGAGTAATCTTAGCAACACCGGACGGTGAAATCATTCCTTTGTCAAAAAGGTTGGATTTTCCTATAACCAACAACGGAGCAGAATATGAAGCATGTCTATTTGGGATGGAAGCTCTGTTAACTCTAGGGGCAAGTGATGTCTTGATTGTTGGAGATTCACTTTTAGTGATTAGGTAGGCTCAACGTGAATGGGAGCTGAAAGAAGAAGCCTTACGGCCTTACTTGGAACTGCTACAGTACAGAAGAGAATGTGAATTCAAACATGTCCCCAGAGATGAGAATAAGATGGCTAATACGCTAGTAACACTGTCTTTTATGTGGGAGAACCCAGGAGAAACTCAAGTACAACCACTGGTTATAGCAACTTCCAAACAACCCTGCTTTGAAGTGCACGAAGTAATAGAGTTGACAGCTAAAGAGAAGCCATGGTTCTTTGACGTTTACCAATATGTGAAAGAAGGAAAATACCCAGAGGGAGCCAGTGCTGCTGATAAGGTGTCATTAAGAAAACTAGCCAACCAGTTCAGAATCTTTGAAGATAGGCTATACAAGAGGACAACAAATGGAGTTCTTTTAAGATGTCTGACAGAACAGGCGGCAGAAGCGGTGATGCAGCAAATACATATAGGGTCATATGGGCCACATATGAATGGACTCTCTATGGCCAAAAAGATAATCAGACAGGGGTACTTCTGGATGACTATGCAGATGATTGTATGAGGAAAGTAAGGAGATGTCACGAGTGTCAGATCTATGCTGACATCAGTCATTTGCCACCACTTGAACTACAGAATCTGGCCTCTCCTTGGCCATTTTCAGCATGGGGGATAGATATGATTGGAGAAGTTCATCCTGTAGTGTCTAATGGACACCGATTCATGGTTGTGGCAGTTGATTACTTTTCAAAGTGGGTAGAAGCAGAATCCTTCGCTAGTGTAACAGCTAAGCAAATGGTCAGGTTCATTCAGAAGAACATCTTTGCTCGATACGGGATCCCCCATCATATAGTAACTGACAACGGCGTGCAATTTCAAGGGGCAACAACTGAGTTGCAGAACATGGCATTGAGCACCATAAGTCTTCTCCATATAGGCCCCAAACTAACGGTGCAGTGGAAGCAGCTAATAAGGTGATAAAGAAGACCTTATCAAAAATGGTAACCACCGACATAGATTGGGCTGACAAGCTACCGTATGCTCTTTAGGGTTATAGAACCAGCATCAGAACGCCGACAGGGGAAACCCTTTATGCCTTAGTATACGGTATGGAAGTAATATTACCAGTAGAAATAGAGCTTAAGTCACTCATGATCGCCTTGGAGGCTCAGTTACCTGAGATTGAATGGACACAAGCTAGATACGAGTAGTTGGCAGCGCCAGATGAAAACGACTGAAAGCACTGGATCATTTATAGATGTACCAATGCAGAATGGCCAGAGCCTATAATCAAAATGTGAAGTGCCCTAGGCGGCAGTTGAAAGCAGGGGACTTGGTTCTGAAGCAATTAAGGCCTTCAAATGTCGATGTTCGGGGAAATTCAGACCCAACTAAGAAGGGCCCTATGTTGTGAAGAAAGTGCTCTCGAAAGGCGGTGTCAGCATCATGGACATGGATGGAAATGAGTTTATAAATCCTATCAACATAGGGCTGAAAGAACACTTAAAGCTTTATCATGTCTAAAAAAAAGGGTCTGCTAGGCTGAAAACTCAAAAAGAGCGGCCTAGGCAAAAGTTAAGACACGAGAGAAAATGATCAGTCAGAAAATCTTAAAGGAACGACTGGTGATGGATTCTGGCTCTGTGTGGAGTGTATACCATTTTGGGAATTAATCCTTTCAAATGTACTCATTTTGATTTTATCAATAAAGTGAAATTTTTATTTAAATATATTTGTGTGGTTATGTCAAATGCATAAACAAAGTTATCTTGCTTAAACATCTACTTGAGGAAAGCGCTTTGCATTTAACTGGTTAAACATATCACGTTATTTAACAATGGAGATGTACTAAATACATACAATCTGAAATCTTTTATCATCCTCTAAATCTAATTCATCTTTCCAAAGAGCAATAGTGGTTGTCCAAGAACTTGACTATTGAAGAAATCAAGCTGGGTAAAAGCTACACTGGCCTGATGAATCGCTCCTTTCATCTGCTTTCTTGGACTGATTCTATGAAACTTTATTTTCTATTATCAATGGCTTCTAGCCAGAAATTGAACCCCAATGACTGCTAAATATAGGATTTTTTTGCATCATATCATCACCAAAAGGATGACGGGACAAGTGGCCATAATGCCATTTCAGTCGGTCTTTGTTCATCCCAAAAAAAAAGAGAGCTCACTGGGGTGAAAACCGAAAAGGTGCCTTAGGCAAGAGTTACAGTAGCTTGCTTGGCTGAAAACCCACATTGGGCAACCCAGGCAAAATTTAGAGCACTTCCAGCTTCGTAAATCACAAGGACAGAAGGGTAGAACTTCTCCACCGATTCCCCATAGGAATCTTTATAGTATCCTCCAGCAGGATTCTCCACATTACTCCCCAGTGGGACATTTACAAGGGATACTATAGTCTTTTCCCCGTAATTGTCACGCATCCCCAGCAGTCCTCATATATTTGCAACAAGGAAAAGCTTTATACAAAGAGTACTTTCCACCAGCCGGGGGCAAAACATACCTTCTCCAGCAGAAAGGAGAAAAATCAATATTAAACAAACAATGAGAAATGCATCCTTAAGGATCTATATGCATATGCATCATCATGTATACATATACAACATACACAGAGCATTCATCCCCAGCTAGTCTTCATTCTTGATTGAAGGGGCAAAAATTTTTGTTCAAAATCTCTCGATCAAGGAATGAAGACTCGCTGTTTTAAATGCAGGAATTCGTCATCATTGTCTCAAACATGGATAGATCCCCAGCAGATCCGCCTCAGGTAACATAGACCCGGTATCGGCCCAGATCGGCTTCATTCCAGATCCCCAGCAGATCAACCTTGGATATATGTAAATCTGGTTTCGGCCCAAATCAGCCTCGCATAGGGTAAAATAGACCCGGTATCGGCCCAGATCGGCTTCGTTCTAGATCCCCAGCAGATCCATCTCAAATATATGTAAATTCGGTTTCGGTCCAGATCAACCTCGCCTCGAGTAACCTAGACCCGGTATCGGCTTATTTCATCATCAACCTCGCCTCGGGTAACCTAGACCCAGTATTGGCTTATTTCATCATCAACCTTGGATCGGGTAACCTAGACCTGGTATCGGCTTATGTCAGATTCGTTGTTTCAGAAACTCATATGTAAATCCGGTATCGGCCTAAATCAACTTTGCCTCGGGTAATATAAACCCGGTATCGGCTTATGTTGTCCAATCAACTCAGTGCATCACCACAACAGTGAGACTTCAATAAGTCAGTTGTACATGTTCTTTCTTGCGTCTACGGCGCTTCTATTCGTGTTCTCAAATTCCCCTTAGGTATCTTAAACCTGATATCAGGTATCGAATTTTATCACGCGAGGGGCAGCTGTAAACGCCGGAATTTTTCATACATATAAAAAAAATTGTGTCACACGACTGTTGATGTGAATCGAGATAGCCTGATCTTTGGTTTAACTTGTCTAATCAGTTTGGTTGATGCAAAGAATAATGACATCTTTTCAAATGCTGATTTATGGAGGATTCGGTGCAAAATGAAGCTTAATAGTTTATTTGTGAGGAATGCACGAGCCCATTAGGAATCTTCTGGGCCTAACTAGACTTCTAAGTATGAGCTAAGGATAATTCAGTGTTAGCACTTAAGGCACCCTTAGGGAATATGTATGGATTTCGAATTGGGCTTAGGTATCCATATTTAATTGTTATTTTTTTCAATAAGTGAGTTGTTTTGGGCTTAAAAATCAGCCCATAAACAACCCTCAAAAGGGAATTTCGTTTTTCATCCTTATTACATAAGGATTAGTTTTAAGTTTTTCTTATTTGTTTTTATTTAAGCTTTCCTAGTCCGACAAGGATTTGTTTTCCTTTTTAGTTTAGGATTAGGTTTAAGTTTTCTATTTAAACACCAATGTAACAGTTAAAGAGGATGGATGAAATTTAATACAATTCAGATTTTTCTCTCTTTGTTGAGATTCCAGTCCGGGGCTGATTTTTAATTTTGTGAGTTTGTGAGATCGAGTTCTTCATTCTTCCAATTTTATCTTGATTATGAACAAGTATTGTGGTAAGGTACTTGTGAATCATCCAACATTCAGGTTCTAAGAATACTTAATCGAAGGTGTCAGGTTTGAATCCCTTTCATTGTCGCTTAAACACCTTTGAATTGGTTTGCTATCACCCATCTTTTTTTCATTTTTATGAGTTCAACCTTGATTGATAGACTTGGGAAATTTATTAAAGTTGATTTCGGCTTTCTCACTGCTGATATCACATCAACTGTAGTTATAGTCGTGCGACTGTAATTGAAAAATTACAGTCGTATGATTATAAATACATAGCCGGTATAGTAGCCCATACCTTAAAAATAAAAAAATAGAGGTGATTTGAAGGGCAATTAATGCCCTTTTTCAGCAGAAGCAAAGAGAGATATAAAGAGGAGGAAAAGAAGGAAAAAGGGGCAGATTGAAAGATTAAAAAGAAGAGGAGGAAAAAGGAAAGAAAAAGGGAAAATATCCAACCAAAGATACACAACCTCCTTTTCTTCTCTTTTTCTTTTGATTCTAGTGTCATAAAATTAAAATTTGATAGAAATCATAGGTTAACAATTTGACATTCCAAATTCAATCCATTCCAGACTCGTAACTCTCTGAATCTGTGGCCTTTTAGAGACTTTTGGACAACTTTTGGAACCTTAGCAAATAAGGAAAAAGGAGCAATTTGGAGCAATTTAAGGTGTTTCCAGCGGTCAAACCAACGGTGGATCAGCGCCATAAAGGTAACAATACCTAAAACCTTTGTTTTGCACTGATTTCTGGGTGTTTTGGTTGATTTTGTGCTTAAAACTCATACTTTTTTGGTTTCCTGTTTCTGGAAAATAAGAACAGCCGTACGACTATTCTTGTTACAAAGAACAGTGGCACGACTGTAATTACAGTCGTGCCATTTAAATAACAGTCGTATGACTGTTCTTAGGATTTCCCGCTTTCTCTTTTCATTTAAATAATTTTGGTGATTTTCTGCATTTAGATGAATTACAGTCGCATGACTGTAATTATAGTTGTACGACTGTAGTTACAGTCGCACAGCTATAATTACAGCCGGACGACTGTAATTTTCGTCCAGGAGCAGAATATCCAGAAAAATCCACAAAAATTCCGAAAAATCATAAAAATTCAGAAAAATCAGAAAATCATCAAAAATGAATTTTGTTGTACGCATTCACGACCTTAGATTTAATTTTTGATGTTATTGCATTTAGAACAACGTAACGACGGAGACCCGAATCTCCCGAAAACCGACCCACCTCACATGCTAAATAAAGTAAACCGGAAAAAGAAAATGTTTTCAAAAATGATTTTCTCACAAAATAAAATACAGGGACGTTTCAAAACTATTTTCCAGGTCTAATCGGGCCGACCCGGTTACCCCTAAATGCATGCCCCCGATCTCTAATTTCCTAATTCTGTCTTGCTTGAGTCCTATTTGTGGTGTGCTATAAATTGTGCTAACCGTCTGTTTTGCAGCTTTTAGTTAGTTTTTATTTTTCATTTTTAATGTAATTAATAGCTTAACTAGTGTATTTTAGCCGGCTGTAAATTTTCTAGATCATTCGTGTATTTTAGGCGTTTGTAAAGTGAGGTTGAGAGTTTTTATTTTTATTCAATTGGGTTGTAATAATTAACTTACTTACTGCTTTATTTTTATTTGTGTGTACAATTTAATAAAAATCCATCTTAGAAATTTAAAATACCATCTATGAACATTAGCCAAATTTTATTTTGATTGGACATGAAATAAGGGACTTGTCCGGACCTAGATCTCTGGAAAGTGTAGCGGCCTTTGTCCGGTTCAGCTACACTGTAATTTCCCGGTTGAACTGAGCAGGGTGGCAACTCCCACATTATCTATCGAGACTTAGGTCTCGGTTCTTTTATGAAGCAATTTAATTTTCCAAAAATGAATTTCCATTTCAAAAACCCCAAGCAAGGGAGGGTTGCCCGATCTTGAGGCTCCCTTCCGAGAGAGAGTTGCGTTGCCAAAAACCTCGCTCGCTCACATCCGTCTTAATTCTACGTGGGCTTTTTCTCCTTTTCAAGCCCAGTTCAATTTTAATTCTCTTGGTCAAATTTATTATCAAACTTAATTTTATTTAACATGTATTCTAACATATTATACTATATAATATGTTCTATACATTTAAATTAAAACTAATTTGATCAATTAATTTCACCATGGAATTAAATTCGACAAACATAAAATTAAGATACATGTAAACCTATACATGTAAACCTATACATGTAAAATATTTCCACCTAGGAAATAATCTCATAAATTAATTTTATTAATCATGAGAAGGCCAAATGATATGAATCGAGATAGCCTGATCTTTGGTTTAACTTGTCTAATCAGTCTGGTTGATGCAAAGAAAAACAACATCCTTTCAAATGCTGATTTATGGAGGATTCGGTGCAAAATGAAGCTTAATAGTTTATTTGTGAGGAATGTACGAGCCCATTGGGAATCTTCTGGGCCTAATTGGACTTCTACGTATGAGCTAAGGACAATTAAGTGTTAGCAGTTAAGGCACCCTTAGGGAATATGTATGGATTTCGAATTAGGCTTAGGTATCCATTTTTAGTTGTTATTTTTTCCAATAAGTGAGTTGTTTTGGGCTTAATGATATGAATCGAGATAGCATGATCTTTGGTTTAACTTGTCTAATCAGTTTGGTTGATGCAAAGAATAACAACATCCTTTCAAATGCTGATTTATGGAGGATTCGGTGCAAAATGAAGCTTTATAGTTTATTTGTGAGGAATATACGAGCCTATTAGGAATCTTATAGGCCTAATTGGATTTCTACGTATGAGCTAAGTACAATTAAGTGTTAGCACTTAAGGCACTCTTAGGGAATATGTATGGATTTCGAATTAGGCTTAGGTATCCATATTTAGTTGTTATTTTTTTCAATAAGTGAGTTGTTTTGGGCTTAAAAATCAGTCCTTAAACAACCCTCAAAAGGGAATTTCGTTTTTCATCCTTATTGCATAAGGATTAGTTTTAAGTTTTCCTTATTTGTTTTTATTTAAGCTTTCCTAGTCCGACAAGGATTTGTTTTCCTTTTCAGTTTAGGGTTAGGTTTAAGTTTTCTATTTAAACACCAATGTAATAGTTTAAGGGGGGGGGGGGGGGGGATGAAATTTAATACAATTCTGATTTTTCTCTCTTTGTTGAGATTCCAGCCCGAGGCTGATTTTTAATTTTGTGAGTTTGTGAGATCGAGTTCTTCATTCTTACAATTTTATCTTGATTATGAACAAGTATTGTGGTAAGGTACTTGTGAATCATCCAACATTCAGGTTCTAAGATTGCTTAATCTAAGGTGTCAGGTTTGAATCCCATTCATTGTCGCTTAAACACCTTAGGATTGGTTTGCTATCACCCATCTTTGTTTCTTTTTTGTGAGTTCAACCTTGATTGATAGACTTGGGAAATTTATTAAAGTTGATTTCGGCTTTCTTTCAACTGATATCACATCACCAAAGCAAATATTAATTTTATTATTATGATCAATCTAATTGATCTTTATGATATAATTAATATAATCCTCTCTCTCCAGTATGTATACTCCAAGTATACAGGTGATTTCTTAAGTCCGTGTTCAGATGTTCAATGTGTATGATCCTGTGGGCTCATCTTTATGTTGGTAGTGGGCCTATGGCCCACAGACTGTAGGTGGACTCTAGCAAGCCACTGTAGCCCCCAATTAAGATGGAGATGGTAGTCCAACTGAAATCATAACCCTGTAGTTTAAACTTGTCTATTCCATGTCATCGATATCGGTGTCCAACACAGAGGCATGGATTGATCACCCTCTTTTGTGTCCGGACATTTACTTGATCCCGAATGTACTAAAGCTCACAAACATGTTCCAACTTGTTTGGGTGTGGCCACACTCTTATCAGTCACATTTATTAAGAGGCCGGTGATATCTTCTCAGTAGGGTGCCAAGTATGGGTACTTTTGGGTATATCACTAAGCATGGCAGTGCTATGGATATGCAGAAGGGATATGTCACTCAGTAGAAAGTATTTCATGTAGGACAAGAACTTGGCCACGTTGTAGTTTCAATCTACAGGTACCAACTCCTCGTACTTCAACTCTTGAGTTATTCCCTACATAAATCCACATGGATGCTTGTGGAATTTCACAGAATTCACTGAAGGATTTTTGTTCCTCTGTCATATGGTTGATGGCACCTGAATCAATAATCCATATAGGATCAAATTCGGTTAGCAAAATACTAGACGATGCATTCAATTCACTCACAATAGAGTTGATTAATTATACCTAGCCTCAGTTATGCAATCTTTTGCATAATGCCCTTTGAGCTAACATCTAAAACATTTCACATGTGAGATGTTTGGCTTTTTGTGGCTCTTTGAACTCTTATTTTTCTTCTATTTTGGCTCTTCAGATCCTTTAGCCTTAGCATTGCGGTTGCCATTGGAACACTTACATTTATGACCTTGACCTTACTTTCCAACTGGTTTTGAAGCAGCAAAGTTCGCTTCAGCATTAATCTTAATTGATGCTTGGCGATCCTCTTCAAGTTCAAGGTGGCGAGCCGCATCATCGAAGGTCCTTATACCTACAGTGTGAATTAGGTGCATCTTCATATGCTCCCAACTGTTAGGCAAGGAACGAATATAGCTTAGACTTTTTGCTCATCGGTCATTTGGTGACCAATATCACTCAACTCACTAATCATGTTGGGCATTTCGCTTAAATGTTTCCTCATTGTATGATCAGTACATTTCTTATAGGTGTCAAACTTGACAGTCAAAGAGAAAAGCTTGGTCAGAGACACACCTCTGAACTTCTCCTTCAAAGCATCCCACAGTTGCTTTACGGTCTTATGACTTCTAAACTGGTTGATGATGTCATCATCCATTGCACTGAGCAAGATGATGCGTGTAATGGAATTCCTTTTCTACCATGCACTGTAGAGCTCGTGGTCTCGCCTATGCTGCGCATAGTCCCTTCTTCTAGTTCAGCTCTAACTGTAACCAATGCAACAATAACGTCTTGTTCCTCTATCACAAATTAGATTTTCATACTCCAGACCTCATAATTGTGGCCATTCAACTTAAGGTCTTTGTTCAATTCAGCAACAATTGACTTAGAAGCTTATGCCATTTCTAGGATACTTATCTACAAAATAACATAGTTGCATGTTTTAATAAAGGTTTTTCATTACAATACTCACTAGTTCTCTAACCAATGTCAAACTAATAGAACTATTCACTAGAGTTTAATTCGAAAAGAAGACCTACGGTCCCAATTACCCTCTCTTTTCTAATGTTTAATTCTATTAGTTATTCATACATGCATAGAGAACTTAAATATGATATGGAAGATACTCGTACCACATAACAAGTAATTATATCATTTTAAGGACATATTACCAAAAGAGCATGTATAATATTAAAAAATAACATTTAAAATCAAATCAATAAATAAACTCATTTATTATGATAAAATACTCTTTATTCAATAACAAATTTGCATAAAACAATAAATCAAATCGAATTAAGAAAAATAACATTATAAACTAAAGAAGATAGCAACCAACCAATTAGATTCTAAAACCTTGACATAAAGGATAGCAAATAAACTCTAATTAAAGGTAAATTTCCAGTTAACCGGAACAGACATGATCACTTGATGAAGAAATTCTCTCAGGACTTGGTGAAAAACATGTTTATACCAAGGTACTTTGAGAATATTTCCATGTTTTAATCGCATATCAGACAATCCTAATCTCATTGTGACCCTTTCCAATCAAGAGCATACATAAATCTCTTAATGAACTCTGAATAGTTTTCCTCCCTTGCAGACCAGCATATATTAGATAAACTCTTAAGTTTACGAGCACAGAAGGAACTTTTTAAAAATTTAAAAAGCAATCTAGGGCACATTCCCTTGAATAAGCCTCCCTCCCATATGCAGTGTTGCATCAACCCATGAATCTTAGTTATGTGATTAACTACAGTGACAAGATCATCCCATCTAGCAAACCGATCCATTCTACAATTCTTAATCTCCTTTCTCAATCTACACACCCTTGTGCGTTGAGCAGAAGAACAAATAATAACAGGAGTTCTAAGTATTCGAACCATTTTCTGTAACACGTTACAAAAAAATTTGAAAAATCAATGTACATATACAAGAATTTCCAATAAGAATTATTAGAAAACCTTTAATTATTCAAATAAGTAATTTCTGATTTAATTTTTTTTTCAGAAAATATGTTTGATATAAAACCATAAAATAGAAATAAAAAAATAATTCATATATATATATATATATATATATATATAAATAAAATAAATAATATGACATTTTATTTTCTGTTCTCAGAAAAAATTTCATAAAAAATACCAAAAAATCAGAAAAATTGTAAAAACATAATCTAATAAAAATGGGGCATAAATACGCCTTCGGAGCCATCGCACGTGCCACCCACGTGCTCGACGCGTGTGACCTGTACGCCTAACGCAGGAGCTGGTTCGTGGGGACCAGTGGGCCATGCGGCAAGCAGCAAACCAATCGCTGCATGTCGCGCGGCCAGGTGCGTGCGTGCTGTAGGTGGTGCTTGTGTGCCAAGCGCTGCTTTTTGGGTACCGGTTGGTCTCGAAACTTTTTCCATCCTAAGGTTTTTATGGTCTCTGTCACGATGGTAAGGTCCATTTGTCTATTTGACAAACGTAAATTAGAGTTTGAGGTACACATACCCTTTGCTAAGACTAAAACATAAAGCATAAAACTAAAAAGTAAAAATAGAATTAACTTTCTAGGTTTTTTAGGCATACTACGAATTTCTATGTGATTTTCAGTCAATAAACAACACAAATCAGACCCTATAAACACCAAATCATGCATAAAAATTAACTAGAGCCACATATAATCAACTAATCATGCATATAGGAACTTTTAATTATGTTATTAGAGAGTTTAAGATAGAATACAGTCCTATGGCTCTAATACCAATGATGGATATATTCACCTAAATATCCAAATAGAGTAATCGAGTTACCTCTTGTAACGCAGATTATCCAAGATTGATTTGTAGCGGAAAGATCTTAAACCACGGACTTGTATTACCGGTCATTTTTACTCCACATTAGTTGATTGTGAGAGAGCAAGCGATGAGTCCACGAACCAGAGCGTGAAGAACAAGGGAAATTTTATAGAGAAATTTCTGTCAGAGAGAGCTAGAGAGAAAACTTGCGGACCTTGATTTGTGTCTTGGTTGGTCCTTATATTTTGATTCATTGCTATCTTTTATAGCAGGTGAAAGGGACAATCCCAATCAGAATCAAACTCTAATAGTAGGACAAATCTTACTTACCTTGGATAATTATATCTCTATTTGAATTGTATTTATCCAACCATCAAAGTTACGGGTGGACTACAACTCTAAACCCGATATAATTCCTACACGTGTAAGGGGTTGTTTGATGATCCAATTAAGCACTTTAAATTAATATTGTAAGTATTTGTTAGTTTTAAGCTTGTTTAATATCACTACTTTAAAGTCTCACTTAAGTCAAAAACACCACTTAATCCAGTAAGCCAAAATATTTTGACTTAAAATTTTAATTTGAACACTAACAATTTTTTTTGAATTCCGTGCCTTTTTTTTTTCCGTTTTCATCAAACAACACTACTATTTAATAGTTTCAACATTTATAATATTTAACACTTATTATCAATGTTTAATTTTTCAATACTCAATTAATTTTTAGTTTTAATAAACATCACCTTAGTTTCATTTTAAAAAAAGTATCACTTATTTAATTTTTGCTTATGCAATCTAAACTATCACATTACATAGAAATAATATTGAATGGGATACAATGGACTAATAACTTGGAAAGTGTTATTTTCTAAAAATATTCAGAGCTATTTTATAGATAGTTTCTTAAAAGAATTATTTCACTATTCAATTTTAAGAAAACTGCAAAAATTTCAAATTACAATATTTTTTAACCTAAAATTGAAATAAGACATCAACTTGGTCCTTGATTGGATGTCAGACAATTAACTTTTGATCAAGTATACCATTTAATGGGTAGACCCAAAGAAAGTTTTGGCTCTAATAATCTATTAGGATTGATTTTATTTTATGTCTTGCATGATGAGGTGGATAAACTTCTCAAAAAATTCCATTCAAGGAATTATGGGAAATTCACCAAAGAAAGACAAGTATTATCAGATGAAATAAACTAGTAAATGAAAGATTCAATGTAATTGAGTGACAAAGGAGTTTGAAATGGCCCTACAATTCTCACAAACCAATATAAAAAAAAAAGATCCAAAAATCTCGGTAAAAAAAGGGTGCCTCACATTTTAGATCCTCAGTAAAAACTACCAATTCTGGAAAAGGAAATTTGGCTCAAGGCCTTAGAAAATCTCTAGGTATGTTAGAAGAAGCTCTATTGCTCGTTAATGATAAGACTTTTAATCTTTTAACTACAAAAATGGCTATGTAGAAACCTATTGGGAATTATCACCGCCACAAACGAAAAATTTTGCCAGCTGAAGCCTAATTTGTGACTCAATTCCATGCCCCAAGTGGTATGAATATGCATAAAAAAGAGAGAAAGTAAGGACAATAAAAGGATATGAAGCAACACCTTAACTATCCATGCATCGAAAACGGTTTCTGTCCTAATTTGATGTTGATTGAAAATTGCCTTTCAATTGTCAAAATTTCATCTCCATCGTTTAGAATCAAGGCACAGATGTCGCAAGGCTCCATTTAAAATTTCATAATGATCCGATGATGCAAACTCCGGATATTTACAAAACACTAGCTGCTGGTTAGATAGGAATTCCAATTCTATCTCAATCTGATCTGGATCGAAAATGACTTTCCAGTAGTCCAATTCCAAGGCACAGATCTCTGAAAGCTCCAGTAAAAATTTCTCTCCAATCCAACCATGCAAGCTCCGGATATTTGCGAAAGAGTGATTGGCAGTCGCACAGAAAAATTTGACAAAGAGGTCCAATTGTACCTCCTCTAGTTCACGCACATGCAGCCCAAAAGACTTCACTCGTGCTAGCAAAGATTAGTACTACTTTTTCCCACTCTTAGCCGAAAATTCTTAGCTCCAAGAACATTGTGTATCACGTTTTAAACATGGGAGAAGAGAGAGTTAGAGTGGGAGAGGACTCAATATTTTCATATCATGAAAATCTTATTTAATCAATAATAATATCTCAATAAATCTTTCCTTTTAAATTCAAATTAATAATATCCTAATATGATATTCTAAATATCATACATGATATTAATAATTTAAATTATTAAACCATCATAAATATTTACCACTTGAAATTTCATTTATACTGTCCAATTCCCACTAGGCCTTATTTATTTATTGAGTAACACTTAAGTCTATTAAATAAATATCCTTACAAATACATTTATCCAATAAATATAAAAAATGGTCTATCCAATGCAATTGAGTCTTTTATGTATATGATCCTAGTAGCTCCATTTAATGTTAGCAGTGGGTCTTGAATGGGCTTCTGGCCCACAAGGTGTGACTGGGCTCTAACAAGTCTATTACACCTGCCTAATTTAAAGGGAAATTGTCGATTTTACAGCTGTTTTAAGTTTGTTTTTCGTCCATTACCTTCCCTGTTTTCTTAAATACCTTTTTCTTCAAAATACATTTTTTAAATACGCCATGTTTTCTTAAATACATTTTCTTTCAAAATACATTTTTTTAAATACGCTAATTAGGTTTTTCTTTTTGTCTTTTCCATACTCTACCTCTCTTTCTTGAAAATCTACATCCTCAATCACAAACCTCCCCATCTCCACTCTTCCTCACTTTGTATAGATCAATCGAAAACATTTGGGGAGATCAGGAGTTATTGCATCTGTTATTGCTGCAAGTCAAAGGCTTCGTACCCATGAATCTTAGATGTGGTTTCCTTTTTCTTTTGCTATTTTGTATCTGGTTACTGACATTTTGTGATCTCTGCTTTTTCTTTTCACATTGTTTAGCAGTGCTCTCAGGCCTTAGCTGCAGCTGTTTGTTCACCAAATGAATCTACAAGATGCACGTTCATCGGATACTATTTCTTGAAAGTTACTTTGCCTCTGCGAAGAAGATAAACTGGAGCTGGCCAAGTGGAGTTAAGATGCATGTCATGGGTTCTCTGATACTCCAAGCATTTTTTTAAATTTCAAAGTGTATGCTGCCTTTCTTTTAGTCTATGTTAATTTCCTCATAGTTTTAATCTGTAGTAGCACGGTTTTATCACCAATTTGTGAGTACATACTATAAATGCAGTTAATCTAAGGTAGGTGGTGATGTTTTGCTGGTGACTTTCTTAATTCATACTTTCATAAATATGGTATATTGGTTTGATTTTAGTGAACAAACGAAACAGAAGTTATAGTGCAAGTAAGGCAGCATTTTGAACTTTTGTTGTTGTCTTTATAATTTCTTGGTTTCGTATGGACTGTTTAAAGGAACTCAATAATATTATTTGCCGTGATGTGACATTATATTCCTGGCGTTATATCTGCTTTGCTATTGTATTGTGTCAATCTGATTTTTTCAAATTAGATACAAACATCTTTGTGGCCCCTAGTTCTTCTTCCCTCATTACTGTTTACTTAGGCTCAGGCTGGTTTTTTCTTGTAATGTTCATCACATTATGAGCCGTAACTTCTCAAATAGCCACCTGCTTTGAATTGAATGCATGCCATATTATTATGTTTAGCAGGTGCCTTCAACAGTTGATGTTTGTTTCATGTTGCTGAGTGTGTCAATGATGTTAAAATAAAGCAAGTTCTTCTTTTTGAACTTGAGCTCATGCATCATAGCAAACCTTTTTTCATATCTGCTGTGGGGTTGTGATGGCAGTAGTATCTTGTTAATGCTCTACTCTGATACTTGGATTAATTTCAGTTGATTGGTACCTATGCAATTATCTAGCTCAAATTTTCTGCGGCACAGTGGATCTTCTAGGAGACTTGCAATTTCTAGCAGTCATGAAGCAATACTTGTTGGGAGTGACGTGGAGCTTGCTCGCTCTCGCATGGCAGATGTGAACCCAGGAGTAAAAATATCTACCGGACAAAGAAGTTCACCCATTTTATCTTCAGAGCAGAAGCATATATCTGCTAATCGAAGCATCTCAAATATCATGGATGATTTAGAATCTCTTGGTTATCTTTTTGAACTGTACTTTGGGATTGTATTTTGTTTGAATTTGATCAGGAATTGGTATCTTTGAAACATGAATAGCTTGCAAGACATATTAGTATTATCTTGTAATTTAGATTAGGTCCTTTTGTTCCTATTGTATTTATATACTTCTTGTACATTGTTATACATTGTTATATATTATTATACATTGTTTATACACTGTTTATACATTGTTTATACACTGCTTATATATTGTTTGTACACTGTTATACACTGTTTATACATTGTTTATACACTGTTTATACACTTCTTATACATTGTTATACACTTCTTATATATTGTTATACATTTTTTATACATTGTTTATACACTTATTATATATTGTTATACATTATACATTATACGCTATTATTATACATTGTTATACATTATACACTTCTTATACAATGTTATATGTTTATACATTTATTATATATTGTTATACACAG
This sequence comes from Euphorbia tirucalli, assembly GCA_039660915.1. Lineage (NCBI taxonomy): Eukaryota > Viridiplantae > Streptophyta > Magnoliopsida > Malpighiales > Euphorbiaceae > Euphorbia > Euphorbia tirucalli. Next base: position 39,041,870 of record CM077637.1, on the reverse strand, counting down.
TTTATACATTGTTTATACACTGTTATAAATTCTTTATACATTGTTTATACATTATACACTGTTTATATATTGTTTATACATTATTTATACACCGTTATACATTGTTATACACTGTTTATACACTTCTTATACATTGTTATACATTATTATACACTTCTTATATATTATTATACATTATTTATACATCGTTTATATACTTTATACATTGTTTATACACTGTTTATATCTTAGTTATACCTTAATTATACCTTAGTTATACCTTAATTATACATTATTTATACATTATTTATACACTACTTATACATTGTTATACATTATACACTTCTTATACAATGTTATATGTTTATACACTTATTATACATTGTTATACACTCTTTATACACTGTTTATACATTGTTTATACACTGTTATACATTGTTTATGCATTGTTTATACATTATTTATACATTGTTTATACATTATACACTGTTTATACATTGTTTATATATTATTTATACATTGTTATACACTGTTTATACACTTCTTATACACTGTTATACATTGCTTATACATTCTTTATACACTACTTATACATTGTTATACATTATACACTTTTTATACAATGTTATATGTTTATACATTGTTATACACTCTTTATACACTGTTTATACATTGTTTATATATTATTTATACACTGTTATACATTGTTTATACATTTTTTATACATTATTTATACATTATACACTGTTTATATATTGTTTATACACTGTTTATACAATTCTTATACACTGTTATACATTGCTTATACATTCTTTATACACTGTTTATACAATCTTTATACCTTAGTTATACCTTAATTATACCTTAAGATACATTATTATAGTGATTATACCTTAGTTATTCCTTATTTATACCCTATTTATACTCTAAGATACATTATTATATTGATTATACCTTAATTATACCTTAGTTATACTTAAGATACACTATTACAGTAATTATACATTAGTTATACATTAATTATACCTTAGTTATACCTTAAGATACACTATTACATTGATTATACATTAGTTATACCTTAATTATACATTAAGATACACTATTACAATGTTTATACCTTAGTTATACCTTAATTATACCTTAGTTATACATTAAGATACACTATTACAGTGATTATACTTTAGTTATACCTTAATTATACCTTAGTAATACCTTAATTATACAAAGGCATAATTAGTTATACTTTAGTGAAAAAAATATGTCGGAAAAAGTATGTGCATATGGACTTTGTTTCGAAGATAAAAAAAATAAAAAAAAAACTTTCTAAAGTCGCATGCTAAAAAAATAAACGGATTGAGAGATAAATGCAAAATTAGATTAAAAATTACAAAAAGAGGAGAGAGAAACGTAGGCAAAGTAGAGAAGGTATTTTGGAGATTTTGATTTGTGTTTTGTTGTTTATTTTGTGAATAATCACGTAAAAATGATAATTTTTGTTTTAGGTATTTTTGAAATTTTGAAAAGTTTTTAAGGTATTTATGCAAAATTTTCCTTTTGAGGTAAAAATGTTATATGGTGCCAAAAGTTATGTATTTATGTAAAATGCCCTAATTTAAATGAATATGTTAGAATGTCTGTGACATGTACCTGTAGTAATCTTATACGATCCTTCATTCAACGATATCGATGTCCAATAGAGGCATGATCTCATCATCCTCATTTAGTGCTCAGACTTTCCTTGATTTCTGGGTAGAGTGAAGAAACACAAATAAGTAGTTAAACCAGTAACTACTTCATTTAGGCATGGCCATGCACTAGTTAGTCTATCTCATCAAATGGCCAGTGATATCTGCTCTCCTTATATATATAGATATTCTTGACAAGCGAATACATTCATTAGGGTCATTATTCCTTTAGTGATATATTTTGTGCTTAATTTCATAAAATTCTGATCATAAGGTTAATTCCCAACAAAAGACTTAACTTTTGATTATTGCTAAGATCTAATCTTAAAAGATTATTTATAAAATGATCTAAAACTTGATTATTTTGAAGTTCGGATGGAAACATGATCACAAATAGTTTTGAATAAATAAAATTAAAATCCTTAAAAGATGCATCTTTCTTTCAAAATCACGCATGTACGAAAGCCTTCAATATGAAATTCATTATGTTCTTTAATTAAATGATTCCGGAAAGAAATCAGTTCATTTTTTAAATTAATTAAATTTCTTGAAGTAGAAAAGTCTATTAAAGTAAGGCTATTGATAAAACTATCAATATAATGAGGCATATTACTAAATACATGATCTATTACTTGAAAATACTTTACAAATGTTTGTTTCTTGAGAAAATTCTGACGAAATCGGATACTCTGTAATACTTTTCTTGAATTCATGGCTTACACTCTTGAATACTTGACCGAAACTCTTGAATACATGACTCAGGAGGAACTAAAATACAAGAACATGACTCTGAAAAATACTAACTAAAGATCTAAAGACTTATTACAAAAGGAAGTGGATATAACTAGAGATTTTCTGAAGGTTTCTCTAATCTTATAAAATTGAGTTTTTTACGCGCTCTTCTGATAAATGGATTTTGATTTCTTAACTTGTCTGGGGAAATTATTACTGTTTGGAGATAAAGTCTTAACCTGTTGAAAAAAATCTTTAATATAATGGAGTGAGGAATCTAAACTGCTCATGATATTTTTTATACTTTTTTTTTACCCTAATTTTGCCTAGCTCTTGATGTGAATCAAGATAGCCTGATCTTTGGTTTAACTTGTCTAATCAGTTTGGTTGATGCAAAGAATAATAACATCCTTTCAAATGCCGATTTATGGAGGATTCGGTGCAAAATAAAGCTTAATAGTTTATTTATGAGGAATGTACGAGCCCATTAGGAATCTTCGGGCCTAATTAGACTTCTACGTATGAGCTAAGGACAATTAAGTATTAGCACTTAAGGCACCCTTAGGGAATATATATGGATTTCGAATTGGGCTTAGGTATCCATATTTAATTGTTATTTTTTTCAATAAGTGAGTTGTTTTGGGCTTAAAAATCAGCCCATAAACAACCCTCAAAAGGGAATTTCGTTTTTCATTCTTATTGCATAAGGATTAGTTTTAAGTTTTCCTTATTTGTTTTTATTTAAGCTTTCCTAGTCTGATAAGGATTTGTTTTCCTTTTCAGTTTAGGGTTAGGTTTAAGTTTTCTATTTAAACACCAATGTAATAGTTAAAGAGCATGGATGAAATTTAATACAATTCAGATTTTTCTCTCTTTGTTGAGATTCCAGCCCAGGGCTGATTTTTAATTTTGTGAGTTTGTGAGATTGAGTTCTTCATTCTTACAATTTTATCTTGATTATGAACAAGTATTGTGGTAAGGTACTTGTGAATCATCCAACATTCAGGTTCTAAGATTGCTTAATCGAAGGTGTCAGGTTTGAATCCCTTTCATTGTCACTTAAACAATGTAAGATTGGTTTGCTATCACCCATCCTTGTTTCATTTTTGTGAGTTCAACCTTGATTGATAGACTTGGGAAATTTATTAAAGTTGATTTTGGCTTTCTCACCGCCGATATCATATCAGGTCTAGCCCAATTTGAGTTGATTCGGGGACTTATTTCGATGTCTATGTAAAATAGCAGTCTAGCCTGATTTGAATTGGTTCAGGGACTTTCTTCGGTTCCTTTGCGAAGTAGCTATCTAGCTCGAGTTGAGCTGATTCAGGGACTTGTTTCGATGTCTATGCGGAACAGCGATCTATCCCGAGTTAAATTGGTTCAGGGACTTACTTCGGTTCCTTTGCGAAGCAGCGGTCTAGCCCAAGTTGAGTTGATTCAGGGACTTATTTCGATGTCTATGTGAAACAGCGGTCTAGCCTGAGTTGAATTGGTTTAGGGACTTACTTTGGTTCCTTTGTGAAGCAGCAATCTAGCCTGAGTTGAGTTGATTCATGGACTTACTTCGGTTCCTTTGCGAAGAAAAGATCTAGCCTGATTTGAATTGGTTTAGGGACTTACTTTGGTTCCTTTGTGAAGCAGCGGTCTAGCCCGAGTTGAGTTGATTTAGGGACTTGTTTTGATGTCTATGCGAAACAGCGGTCTAGCCTGAGTTGAATTGGTTCAGGGACTTACTTCAGTTTCTTTGCAAAGCAGGGATCTAGCCGGGGTTGAGTTGATTCAGGGGCTTATTTTTATGTCTGTGCGAAACAGTGGTCTAACCTGAGTTGAATTGGTTCAGGGACTTACTTCGGTTCCTTTGCGAAGCAGTGGTTAGCCCGAGTTGAGTTGATTCAGGGACTTGTTTTGGTTCCTTTGTGAAGCAGTGGTCTAGCCCAAGTTTGAGTTGATTCAGGGCCTTGTTTCGATGTCTGTGCGAAACAACGATCTAGCCCGAGTTGAATTGGTTCAGGGACTTACTTCGGTTCCTTTGTGAAGCAGCGGTCTAGCCCAAGTTGAGTTGATTCAGGGACTTGTTTTGATGTCTATGCAAAACAGCGGTCTAGCCTGAGTTGAATTAGTTCAGGGACTTACTGTTGGAAATGCCCTAGTCCCAAGGCATTGGTCCTTGTATTTGTATTATATATTTATTGGATTTATGTATTATACTCATTTGTGTCATTAATAAAGGCATCAATTCATTTATTATATTTATCTTGTGCAATATATTAAATGAAGTATCCAATGGACATATCTATATCCATGATGACAAGTGTCATGCACTTGGCAGTAAGACCATGGATAGGGTAAATGATATGACCATAAATAGATCCGTAGTCTGTTCCAGTCATGGGAATGAATGGAACAAAGGACCATCATTAACATGGTTGTATGGCGGTGTCTTACCAGTCATTGGACATGGAATGTCAACCAAGTTAATGGGTACATGCATGGGAGCATGGTACTGGATAGATCCACTGAACGAGCAATCCACATGGTATAGTATCACACGTGATTCTCGTGTAGTACTTGCATGGATCCTTTGACCTGACCATATGATGGTGTTACATATGAGGTTGCATACTTAGGGGTACGCCTAAAGGGCCTGTACTAGGGTGCCAAGTATGGGTGCTTTCGGGTATGTCACTTAGCATGGTAATGCTATGGATATGTAGAAGGGATTTGCCACTCAATAGTCCACTGGGAAGATATCACCGGCCTCTTGATGAATGTAGCGGATAAGAGTGTGGCCACACCCAAACAGGTGGGAACTTGTTTGTGAGCTTCAGTGCTTTCGGGATCAAGTTAATGTCCGACACAAAAGAGGGTGATCAATCCATGCCTCTGTGTTAGACACCGATATCAATGACATGGGATGTACAAGTTTAAACTACAGGGTTATGATACAGTTAGACTGCCATCTCGATCTTAATTGGGGGCTGCAGTGGCTTGCTAGAGCCCAACTGCAGTCTGCGGGCCAAAGGCCCGCTGCCAACATAAAGATGGGCCCACGGGATCGTACACATAGAACGACTGAACACAGACTTATGGAATCACATGTATACTTGGAGTATACACTATGTAGAGAGAGGTGCATATATATTAATCGTATTATAAAGATCAATTGGATTGATCCTAATAATAAAATTAATATATTCAATTGGCTATTCGTAATTAATTAGATTAATTATGAGATTATTTCCTAGGTGGAAATATTCATATGTATAGGTTTACATATGATTTTGTTTTGTGATAATTTAATTTTAATTTGATGGATTAAATTAATTGGTCAAACTAATTTTAATTTAAATGTAAATAATATATTACTTGGTGTAATATATTAAATACATGGGTATATTAAAATTGGGCTTGAAATTAATTTAAACCAGAATAATTAAAACTAGATTGGGCCTAAATTAAAAGATGGAAGCCCGCACAGAACAAGAAGCCAAGCTGGGCCTGAATTCCCCTAAGGGAGTTTGGCCAACCTAGGTTTTTAACCTAGGTGAATTCGGCCAAGGGATTGTAAGACACACCATAGCCGAATTCCTTAGCCTCCCTCTCTCACATTTGCTTGTTTTTCCAATGCTAGCACGGGTTGTGTTCGTTAGGCATTCGTGTACGAAAACGAGAAGGGAATCTAATTTGATTTCTGCAGTCTTCATCCATCTCTTGAAAGAGATATTCCTGGTAAGAATTTAATCTCTTTCTACTATAATTTTCAGTTTTACAATTTTCACTTCAATTGCTCCTGGGATTGGATTTGAGGAAATCATCGCATTCTTCCGCTTTTATCGGGTGATTTCCGGTGAAAAATCCCAACATTTTGCAAAGCAGCAGTTTAGCCCAAGTTGAGTTGATTTAGGGACTTGTTTCAACCTCTATGCGAAACAATGGTATAGCCCAAGTTGAATTCGTTCAGGGACTTACTTTGGTTCCTTTGCGAAGCAACGGTCTAGCCTGATTTGAGTTGGTTCACGGAGCTTTGGTTTGAAGTTAGCTCAGGGAGCTTTGATTTGAGGTCAGCTCAGAGAGCTTTGGTTTGAAGTCGGCTCAAGGAGTTTTGTTATGAAGTCGGTTAGGGGAGCTTTGATTTGAGGTCAGCTTAAGGAGCTTTGGTTTAAAGCCAACTCAGAGAGCTTTGGTATGAAGTCGGTTCTGAGAGCTTTGATTTGAGGTCAGCTTAGGGAGCTTTGATTCTGAAGTTGTGTCAAGAGTGCGTATTTATTCCTTGATAGATAATTTTGGAAACAAAAATTTTTGCCCCTTCGATCAACAATAAATACGGCTTGATTGTTCTGCCCCTGGATACCTGCAAAAAGAAAGTAAGAAATACCCTTTTGAGGATTATATTGGCGTAAATAGAAATTTTGAAAATCGAGAAAATTCTCTTACTTGAGATTTAGAGCCGCGCGGCTTTAATTCGCACGCTATAGCCCAAGGGATGCCTCAATGTTGGGCTATTTTTGCTTTCAGGGCGCTCACGATTTGAGACAGCCCGATATTGACAGTAAGTACCCTGTACTTAAGTTAGCACTGATGCATGTATGCATGTGTGTGTGTGTGTGCTTCGATTGTATGCTTGTATATGACATGATATTTCTGCTATTGGTCTTGGTGTAATTCGCACTTAGCGTTCAGCGTCTTGAGTCCACTCATCTGAGGTCATAGGTGGACCGACTACAGAGACGGGTTACAAATCTGAAGCTCATGAACCAGACTTTCCAGACACGTATGGACACATTAGAGGAGCAGCTCGCCTATTATGAGGAGCACTGGGGATGAGAACCAAGTGGATGACCAGGGTGATGGGGCATAGTCCTAGATCCTTTCTTTTTTCTTCTTTGACAATCTAGCCAGTATGTGGGCTCATTCTGCTACTTTGCTTGTAATGCCCCATGTGTGGGCCCATTTCTACACACTTATCTTATTTTGGAACATTAGCTGTGAGCACGAAGCGTTGACCCTGCTGCTCTGTGACTTTTGTTTTATTTTGTGCCCTTATTTTTGCATAAACCACCCTTTCAGGTTTTCGGCCTATCGGACTGTGTTAAATTTTGCCTGAACTACCCTTTTGGGTTTTCAACTTAGCAGAATTTTATTTATGCCTTAACTTTTGCATAGATCGCCTTTTCAGGTTTTCAATTTATTGGAGTTTTTTTTTCTTTTTGGGAAGTGAGATGCATGTAAACAAAAAATGTATAAGGCTATATATGTATAATATGAACTCAATTTCCAGCAAACTCAGGACATTTAAACGAACAGAGCAAAGCATTCATTCATTCATTAATAATGTTTTAGTACAATGTGCATCAAAGGTGAAATGAAGCTAAGGATTGAATCAGTAATGGTATCTATCGTGACTGAATCCACGACTGCCACCAACCAGTCTTTGTAGATTTTCCAGCAGATGGTGATCACCTCACTATCATAACTTTTGCATGGACCACCTTTTTAGTTTTCGATCCATTGGACTTCTTCTTCTTCTTCTTTTTTTTACACGTAGTAGCGCCTGAGCTTGTCCTGATTGACGGGATTGATGAACTCATTTCTATCCATATCCATGATCTTCATAGCACCCTTTGAAAGTACCTTCTTGACGACATATGGACATTTCCAGTTAGGCTTGGACTTCCCCCGCACATCCATATTGGTTTGTTTCATCTGTTTAAGTACCAAATCCCCGGCTTTGAGTGGGTTTTTTTATGATGGACTTTACTGTTATATGTCCTAGCCATTCTTTGCTGATACACCTGCAAATGGTCTAAAGCCCGAAGATGCTTCTCATCGATCAATGCTAACTGCTTATATCTCGACTGAACCAATTCAGACTCTAGCAACTGCGCTTCCATGACTATCCTTAATGATCTAATATAGGTTTCCACTGGTAAGACAGCTTCCATCCCATAGACCAATGAGTATGGCGTCTCTTTGGTAGGAGTTCTGACACCTGTTCTATATCCCCATAAGGCAAATGGCAACATATCATCCCAATCTCTTTAAGTGACTACCATTTTTGACAAAAGCCTCTTGATAGACTTGTTGGTTGCTTCTACCGCTCCATTGGCTTGCGGGCGATACGGAGATGATCTATGATGTTCAACCCCTTATTCCTGGAACAATCATGCTGTTACCTCCTAAAACTGTACTCCATTATTAGTCACGACATGATGCAGGATTCTATACGGCACAAAGATGTTCTCGATGAACTTGGTCATTTTCTTAGCTGTAAAGTTCACAAATGATTCTACTTCTACCCATTTCGAGAAGTAGTCAACAGCCACAAATATGAAGCAGTGCCCATTTGATGCAGGCAGCCTTATTTCTCCAATGATGTCTATCCCCTAAGCAGCAAATGGCGATGGAGTTGATGATATCTGAAGTTTGAGTGGAGGGAAATGATTGAGATCTTGGTACACTTGGCATTCATGGCATCTTTTTACTTCTTCGATATAGTTGGCTTACAAAGTAAGCCAAAAGTAACCTTGCCTTAATACTTTCTTGGCCAGGGCTAACCCATTCATTTGCAGCCTGCAAGTTCCTACATGGATCTGTCTCATGACCTTCTTCGCTTCTTCTTCTATTAAACATTTCAGGAGTAGGCCGTTGGTGTTAGTGTGCCCCAGTTCTTAGGGTATTGGATTCTTGTATTTTGTATTATACATTAAGACTCATTGTATGAATACATAATTTGTGTCACATTAATAAAGGCAATTATTCTATTTCATTTATATCTTGTGTTATAATATGGGTAGAGTAACCATTGATTGATAATTATAAAACCTATCCCAGGTCTGTTCTAATCGTGGGAACAAATAGAACCAGAGACTTGTATATTTGATGACTGTATGGCAGTTCTGAACTAGCCATAGTACTTCTATAGTCAGTCATAAATATAGGTACATGTCGTTGACATGGGACTGGATTGATCCAGACAAGAAAGCCACATGGTTGTCACATCATAGGTCTTTCTTAAGTAGGTTTCTTTTATCCTCAGACCAGATTTAATTATAGTATCTATATGGAATCTGGTTCACTTTAACATATGCCTAACAGGTCTGTAAAAGGATGCTAAATATGGGTATGATTAGGTGGACTAGTGACATATTGATATTGATGATGAAGTGATGGAATTGCCACTCGGGTAACACTAAGATGATATCATTGGCCACTTGATGAGTGGGACTGATAAGTGTATGGCCATACCTAAGTAAGTCGGTTGCTTATTTGATTAATCGGTCAATTCAAAATCAAGAAATATCATAAACAGTAGAAGAGGATGACGGACACCATGCCTTTTGTTTATTCATATCGATATTGTAAGCACAAGAATTTTCCGTCCTTAAAAAAAATGCATGTGTCACACGACTGTAATTAAAAAGTACAGTCGTACGACTGTAACCTCGGAGCATGTGCAGCAGACCATACCCATGACATAAGAAAGCTAAGTTGATTTAGAGAGAATTAATTGCTCCGGTTCTTGAAGAAGCAAAGGCAGGGGTAAAAGGAAAAAGAAGAGGTTCTGGAAAAAAAAAATCAGAGAGAAAGTTTAGTGAGAGAATTAGAGAAAAAGGGAAAAAAACACCATAATCTCAAGTTTCTTTTTCTCTTCTTTTTCTTTTCAATTCTTGAGCATTTGGATTAAAAATCTAATAGACATCAATATGTTAACAACTGGACTCTCTAAATTTAATCAATTTCAAATTAGAAACCCTAAGAATCCCTAGCATTTTGGAGATTTTTGGACTCAATCTCCAACCTTAACTCAAAGAGGAAAAGAGCGATTTTAAGTGCATTGGTGCGTTGCCAGGGGTCATTCCTATGGTGGATTAGCGCCAAAGAGGTAAACACACTTCATTTCCTCTTTTTCTCATGCTTTTTGGGTGATTTGGTGTGTTTGTGCATTTTATTTCAATTTTTGCGTTTTCTGTTTCTAGAAATCAAGAACAGTCGTACGATTGTTCTTGAGTTGGTGAAGAGTCGTACCACTGTAGCTACAGTCGTACGATTGTTCTTGATTTTCTGCAATTTCTCAGTTTTATTTTGACTAATTTTGACGAAATTCCGAAATTGGAGGATTTACAGTCGCACGACTGTAATACTCGTCCAAGGTCAGAATTTCCAGAATAATCTCCAAAAATTTCTAAAAATCCCTAAAAATTCAGAAAAATCAGAAAATCATCAAAATGAATTTTGTTGTGTGCATTCACGACCTTAGATTTAATTTTCCATGTAATTGCATTTAGAACAATACCACGACGGAGACCCGATTCTCCCGAAAATCGACCCACCTCATATGCTAAAATTAAATTAAACCGAAAAATAAATTGTTTTCAAAATGATTTCCTCACAAAACCAAAAATACAGGGACATTTCAAAATGTTTTCCAGGTCTAATCGGGCCGGCTAGCCGAGCCGATCCGGTTATCCCCCTAATTGCATGTTTCCGAATTCTTAAAATCCCATTCTGTCTTACTTGAGTCCTATTTGTGGCGTGCCATATATTGTGCTAACCCTCTGTTTTGCAGCTTTTTATTTTTATTTTTGATGTATTTAATAGATTAATTGGTGTATGTAGGCGATTTTATTTTTCTAGATAAATTCGTGTGTTTTAGGAGGTTGTAAAAGTGAGGCTGAGAGTTTTTATTTTTATTCGATTGGGTTGTGTGAGCGGACGACGCATTTTCGACGGGACGCGGGACTCCCTTTCAGAAGGGGCGCCTCGATTTCGGGCGGGGCCCTCCCTCGCTTGGAGTTTTTGATTGGGAATTCATTTTTTGGAAAAGCGGATTGTTTCGAAAAAGAATCGAGACCTAAATCTCGATAAAAAGTATAGGAGTCGCCACCCGGCTCAGCTCAACCGGCAAATTACAGCGTAGCTGAACCGAAGTGAGAACCGCTACACTTTTCAGAGATTTAGTTTCGGACAAGTCCCTTATTTCGTGTCTAATTTAAATATTATTAGCTAATGTTCTAGTTACAACACTTTAAATTGCTAAAAATTGATTTTTATTAAATAATACATGCGGCGCACATACAAAATAATACAAACATAAAAGTAAGAAAATAAATATTTAAGAAATTTACAACCCAATTGAATGGAAAAATAAAAACTCTCGCCTCACAGATACAATCGCCTAGAATACACGAGAATCTAAAAATATTTACAACCACCTAAATACACGATTAATTCTATTAAATACAAATAAAAAGAAAATTAAAATAAAATAAAAGCTGCAAAACAGAGGTTAGCACAATTTATACGGCACACCATAAGTAGGACTCAAACAGAAAGAATTGGGAAATTAAGTATTCGGGGTCATGCAATTGGGGGTAACCGGGTTGGCTCGGTAGGCCGGCCCGGTTAGACCTGGAAAACCATTTTGAAACGTCCCTGTATTTTTGGTTTTATGAGAAAATCGTTTTTGAAAACCTTTTTCCGGTTTATTTTAACTTAGCATACAAGGCGGATCGGTTTTCGGGAGAACCGGGTCTCCGTTGTGGTTTTGTTCTAAATGCAATTTCACTGAAAAATAAATCTAGGGTCGTGAATGCATACTCCAAAATTCATTTTTGCAGATTTTTTATTTTTCAAGATTTCTCTGATTTTTTGAAATTTTCCAATTTTTATGAAATTTTTTGGGTTTTATGAATTTTTTTGGATTTTAGGGATTTTTTAGGGATTTCTGCTCTTGGCCAGGGACTACAGTCGTGCGACTGTAATCCTTACCAGAGGCAAAAATCGCTAAAAAACCCTAAAAAGAGAAACTTAAAACTGAGAAAATAGAAACAGTGGTACGACTGTACAAGGTTTGGCTCGACTGTAATTACAGTAGTGCCCTGTTCTTATGCAAAGAACAGTCGTACGACTGTTCTTATTTTTCCAAAAACAGAAGCTTAAAAACTTAAATAAAAATGCACCAAAAACAATCAAAACACCCAGAAAGCTGGAAAATGAGTTAAGTTGAAGATTGTTTACCTCCTTGGTGTCGATCCACAGCTGGAATGACCCCTGGCTACGCACCAATCCACGTGAATTCGCTCCTTTTCCTTGAAAAGTTAAGGTTGCAAGAGAGTCCAAACAATCTCCAAAAAGTTACGGATTCGAGTTGGTTTTTTGTCCAAATATGATTTAGATTTCTTGTGTAGATGTTAACCTAGGATTTCTAATTCATTTTATCCATATGCCTTTTGCATGAAGATGACACCAAGAAAAAAGACGACTTTTGAAGTCGGGTGGTTCCTTACGATGATTTTCTCGTAAAGATGGCGCCGAGATAAAATGACTTTTAGAGTCAAATGGTTGTGTATGATCTGCCATACAGAGCCAAAAAATGCATGTAATGTGTGCTTGGTGAACGTATTTATTCCTTGATCGATAATTTTGAAACAAAAATTTTTGCCCCTTCGATCAGGAATAAATACAGGAATGCGTGTCCTGGTTACCTTTTATAGTCGTGTGGGACTGAACCTGTAAATCTGGAGTGTGTGACAGTCGCGTGCGATTGGCGCACCCAACGGACTGACACGGGAATTCTAGTTCCGTCTTATAGTCGCGGTGGACTGAGATTTGGAAGTGTGATAGTCACACGCAACTTGGTGCACAGGACCGGAATTGAATTTTGGGTTCCCTTTTGAAGTCGTGGTGGACTGTGATTTGGAAGTGTGATGATGGGGTGTGACTGGACACACGGGACGTGTTGAAAATGCAATTTGGTGAAATTATACTTACAGTGAATTTTTCACGGTTTTTTCGGGTTTCGTGCCCCTTGGGTGAGGCAGACCGTCGCTGGAAAAATTTAGTCGCTGCTGGGTTAGCCCTGCAAAATTACTGAAATATCCTCCCGTGGGGAATAATTAAGCATTGGGTAATGAAAATAGGGTTTAAAGAATAAATAAGAAAAATTAAATAAAATTCCCCCCCTTTTTTCCACTACAGTCGTCCGACTGTATTCAACTTTTGAATACAGTCGTACAACTGTAGATGAAGTACAGTCGTACGACTGTACTTTGCGGGCACAAAGAATTTATGGGGTGGTTTCCGCCCCTTTCCTCTCCCACTTTCATTTTTCCGAAAACTTCTTCTTTTCTTCTCTCTGAAATGTTGAAGAAAATGGGAAAGAAACTGAAAAAACTCCAGAGCAACTTGATTCAGAGACCCAACAATCCACATGACATCCCCTTCATGAGCATTGCACAAGGATACGACCACCCGCTATATATGGAACATCTCAGGATTAAGCTGGGGATGGAGATCCCAATTCTGCTGGAGATGGACTCCCATTTGTCTGTTACTCAGGTTGGTAACCGATTTTTAACCCTTGATTTTGAATTTTTTGGATATTTTTTCTTTGAATGCATGGATCTGATTTGGCATGATTTATTGCTTTCTGGGTTGATTGGTTGAGTAGAAGGCATGCTAGGAGTCCCCTGTAGTTAATAGGAACAAGAAACTAGAGAAAACGAGTTAGAAATCATGAAAATTGCACAAAAATCAAATTCTGCCTGCAGGGATATGAACAGTCATGCGACTGTTCTTGCCAATGAAGAACAGTCGTACGACTGTAGTTACGCTCGTACGAAGCGTACTACTGTCGTACGACTGTAGCAAGAAAATCAGGCCTAAAATTTTATTTTTTTCCGATTAATTTTAATTATGTTACTGTTATGTAAAAATTGAATGTATGTGTGTTGTACTTCCCAATAATGCAGGCGAACAGGATTTCCGGCAGCGGGAATCTTTCTCTGCCGCGGGTTTGGTGGGACCGGCTGCCCGAGCTTGTGAGGGCCCGGGTTAGGATTCTAGGCTTAGAGTCCTTTCTACTGTCATTGCCCACGAGCACTGATACTACTCACGCCGTGTTGACGGCCTTGTGCGAGAGATGGATTTGTACAACCCATACATTCCACTTGCCCATCGGGGAGTTCACCATCACTCCCTCAGATTATGTCGCGATCACCGGGTTCGGGTTTGGCGGGACCCCCATCGTGTTCAACTATTGCTTGACCCGTCATCAGCTGATGGATGCTTACATAGGCAGGTTGATCGGCTGCACCCCTGAAAAGGGGAAGATCCTGTGCTCACGGATGGAGGCTTATTGGGCCACTCGCGTAGACTTATCCGAGGATGATGTGGAGCGGTACACCCGAGCTTACGTGCTCGTTCTTCTGTCATGCACGCTGTTCCCCACCAGGCATAGTACCTGTAATTTGACTCTGCTGCCCGCTTTGGCGGACTTAGCTGCCTTCCCTTCCTTAGATTGGGTGCGAGCTGCGTTAGGGCAGTTGTATTATGGGCTGGACTTATACGCACGGGGAGAGCAGCAGGAGATTTTGGGCTTCTGGTTTGGCCTTCTGGTATTATCTCTTCCTCTATTATTACTATTATTATTATTAATTTTTTTAATACTTTTTTTTTGTTAACTACAGATCTGGGCCTTTGAGCATCGCATTCTGGAGCCGCCCGAGCTGAGGGATGTTCAGGGCAATGTTCAGCCGACCGTCCTGCGTTGCTGGACGCAGGGATGGCAGGGCATCAGCTGAGATTTGGAGGAGGTGAGGCAGAGTTTGCTCGACACCACCTGGAAGAGGGTAAGTAAACGAAACTCATTAGTAGGAAAATTTAATCAACTTTTACTTACCTGTGCTGAATTCCCTTCGTTGTACTTCTACAGATCCGGCACCATCCTTGGCACGGTCTGGGTGCTATTGTCCTCCTTGTGCAGACATCCGCGCGGTTTGATTCTCACCGGTTTGTCCTGGAGTGCCCCATGTCACAGAAGTGGTACTTGGGCGAGCGACTCACCCTTTCCGACCATGTGGAGCGGCTCCTCCTCCTCATCGGGTATTCACTCCTTTTTTTTTACTTCGTTTTGCTTGCAGGTTAAGAGGCGCAGGGACCGGGTCTACTCATCCAAGTGGGCCGGCCGGTGAGAGTGCTGAGGCGGCCACGGTTGGTGAGGACGCTCCCATTCAGGGTAGGAGCCACCCTGTTCATATGGGTAGTGCTGCAGCCTCAGCTTCTCGGGCTGCTGGTGTAGTGGAGGGTCATCTGGTGACCGAGCTCCGGACTGGCTTTAGCATGATGGGGCTGGATGGTACCTATTCTTACAGGACGTGGCATATTCCCCGCAAGCAGTCGGCTAGATTCTTTCCGGAGGACACCACCCATGTAAGTCTAAGCTTCTTCTTCTTCTTTTTTTTTTTTTTAATTTTCTGGTATTCTCTAGGTTCCACGGGCTAAGGTGGAGGACATAGCCTACCAGTATAAAGGCATGGGGGACTTCATGGTCCAGGAGAACGCCGCTTGGGCGGTAAGCATTCTGCATTTCCTGCACTATCTCATAATTTATGTAATGCATGAGTGTGCATGTATGTATGTATGAATGTTAATTTATGTTATTGATTGCAGTCTCGAGTCCAGATACTACAGGATTAGGTCAGGCAGGCTGCTTCCTCTGAGGCTCGGGTCTGGACTGCGAACCAAGAGACGGATCGGGCGAGGGCTGAGACTGCCAGGGTACAAGTTGAGCTGGCCCGGGTGCGGGCGAACTTCAATTCCTATAGGGCCACGCATCAGAGTGAGTCTGAGGAGGAGGAGGAGGATGAGGGGCAGGATGAGAGCTAGATGGAGTGCTTTTTTTTTTTCACATCCATTATCTTTGTTTTATTTCTTTTTTCTGTATTGGATTTTTATGCACATCATGAACTGCATTTTCGCATTATGGGATTTTATTTTATTAATTTTTGAGAATTCATTCTTCTTCTTTTTCTTTTTCAATTTTGTTGCTTCCTTTCATCTAGGTTTTTACAATTTTCTAGAATGATTACAAGACTCTGATTGGCTTAAATTGAAGCCCTTCAGGTTGTGGAATATCAAGGCCTATTACAAACACCCTTGGAACATCGAACTGTTGAGTGTATGTCATCGTTTCTGGGATCCGGTGGATAACATTTTCTGTTTCTCACTCCAAGAGCTCTGCCCCTTATATGAAGAATTCGGCGCCATTTTGAACATCCCGTGTCACAAAGGGGTGGACATTGCCATCCCTGAGTTCACCTTTGGCAAAATTTCTTCCTTGGTGAGCTTGTTCGGGCTTCCCAATCTCGAGGTGGAAGCTCTACTTCCCACTGGTTCCCTTTCTCTCGGGTTGAGCTCGGATTCTGTACTGGAGTGGTGCATCAATACCCCTAGGGACCACATGAGCTGGGCTTGTATGGTTAGTCTATTACTAGTGAGCCGGTATTTCTGTGGTCTCAGTGATGGGGTTGTCTCCTTCAGGGCTGTCTCCCTTATCCCTCAGATGGTTGTGGGGGCATCTCCAGCTCCTTTTGCACTTGCTGAGACACTGATCAGTTTGCATACATCCAAGACAAGCGGTGTTCTCCACATCGGCCCTCATCTCACACTGCTCCAGGTAAATCTCCTTATTGTCCGGTGTGTTTCTGGACCAAATGAACTTCTAACTCTTGCTTCCTATCAACTGCAGACCTGGTTGTTGGAGAAGCTATTGATTCTTAAGATCCCGAGAGGGAATTTTAAGAAATACTATCCGACCAATTTCAGGGAAGGAGGCTTCTCCATTGACTCCTATACTGATATGTCTGCTGATGAGTGGGGTGTTTGGCTATCTCACCTGACGGATGACCGGGTTAAGTGGGTGTGCCCCTGGTGGAAGATTACCCACGTGATTGTGGATATGTGGGCGCATGGTGTGCAGTTGTTGGGACTGACCAGGGTGACATTCTATTCTCCAAGTCGCCTCTGTCGACATACGGCCACCTACAGGATATCCCCCAGCGCTCTTGTGTCACCACTTGTGAGGAGTACACTGCTTCTTGGCCAGATCACATCAGACTTTGTTGGGCTACAGATACCCATCGTGTGGTGTTGAGCTATGCTTCTCTTGCTTACACGGAGACAAATGATCATTACAAGCAGTGGCTGGTTGAGATCCAGGACCTATCGACCCGCGAGGGGCGTGAGTGTGTGACTTTCCACTAGCTGGCTTCTCCTGAGGCCGAGATCACTTCCTGTCAAGAAAAGGAGAACATGAAAGATAAGTGATTTTCATTATTATGCATGTATTGACTATCATTATTATTTATATATATCTCCTTTATTACTGGCGCGATCCGTTTTCTTTTGTTGTTGTTGTTTTTTTTTTTTTGCCTTAATTTTTGCTTAAATCGCCCATGCGGGTTTTCGACTTAACAGGCCCTTTTTTTTTGGAATGAATGGATGATGTTCGCAATTACACACTTAGGCGTCTAAATGTCTTTGTCTATCTGGATGTTTCGACAAATGAATCATGTAACATACTCCAAACATTCATGCAATATGTTAAACAAGACGCACTTCATTAATGAAACTTAATTATTGTATCAATTGAAAATGCCAAAATTAGTACATATCTCGAACGAACTCATTCCTATTATCAACCATCCTATACAGGTTTTATGATCGATAAGCTAACTCTCGTTGCCTTTATTTTTGCTTAAGCCTCCCTTGCGGGTTTTCGACTTAATAGGTTTTTCTTCTTTTTTTTTTTTTTTTTTTTACACATGGTAGCGTTTGAGGTGATCTTGATTAATCGGATTGGTGAACTCGTTGCCGTCCATGTCCATAATCTTCACTGCACCTTTGGAGAGTATTTTCTTAACCACATACGGCCCTTCCTAGTTGGGTTTGAATTTGCCCCTCGCATCCATGTTAGTCGGCCTCATCTGTTTCAACACTAGATCCCCCGCCTTCAGAGGCTGTTTCTGATAACGAACCCATCAATTATAGGCCCTAGCCATCCTTTGGTGGTACATCTGTAGATGATCTAGAGCCTTGAGACGTCTTTTGTCGACCATAGCCAGCTGTTCAAATCTCGCCTTTACCCATTCTGTTTCAGGCAATTGGGCTTCCAAGACCATCCTTAGTGACTTCAATTCCACTTCAATAGGAAGGACTGCTTCCATCCCATAAACCAGCGAATAAGGTGTCTCCCCAGTTGGCGTTCTAACACTGGTTCTGTACCCCCATAGAGCATAAGGTAATCTATCTGCCCAATCCCTGTAGGTTGAAGTGGTCTTGGATAAGATCTTCTTAATAGACTTGTTTGCTGCCTCCACTGCTCTATTGGCTTGTGGCCTATAAGGTGAAGACTTATGATGTTCCACATTGTATTCTTCGAACAGTTCAGCTGTGGCCCCTTGAAATTGCACTCCGTTATCAGTCACCACGTGATGTGGTACGCCATATCTTGCGAAGATGTGCTTCTTTACAAACTTAGCCATATTCTTTAGCCGTGACCGTGACATAAGACTCGGCCTTAACCCACTTGGAGAAATAGTCCACTGCCACTACAATGAATTTGTGACCATTCGATGCCGGAGGCCGAATTTCACCAATTATGTCTCTACCATATACTGCAAACGGCCAAGGAGTCATGAGATTCTGCAACTCCATAGGTGGAAGATGGCTGATGTCCCTCGTAAATCTGGCACTCGTGGCACTTTTTCACTTCTTCTGCACAATCTGTTTGCATAGTAAGCCAGAAGTACCCTTGTCTCATAATCTTCTTTGCCAGAGCTAAGCCATTCATATGCGGGCCACAAATCCCTGAATGCATTTTTTGCATAAACTTCATGGCTTCTGCTTCCGTCAAACACTTTAATAACAATCCATCAGCGGTCCTTCTGAAAAGCTGTCCATGAAACCATCTGAACTGAGCTGCCAATCTTCTTAAAGTGGTCTTATCTGATGCATAAGCTTCTTCAGGATATTGGCCATTTTGTAGAAAGTCAGCTATATCTTGGTACCAGGGCTTATCATCTGCAACTAATGCCAGAACCTCACTAGAACGATGGAATGGTGCCCTAGCGGTCTCCAGGATCAAAGGCTGCATCGGTGCCTTCTGAGGTCTTTCCCACATGGATGACAAGGTAGCTAACGAATCTGCCATCTGATTATCATCTCTAGACACATGCCTAAATTCAATATGCCAGAATACTTTCACCGTTTCCCACAAAGTCTCTAAGTATGGGCGAAGTGATTCTTCTTTGATTTCCCATTCGCCGGTGGCTTGACGGATCACCAACAAAGAATCTACAACAATGGTCACATCATTTGCCCCTAGTGTGGTGAGAGCATCAATGCCGAATAAACAGGCTTCATATTCTGCGTCGTTGTTGGTTACCGAGAATTCTAGCCGTTTTGACAAAGGACTTATCTCCCCCTCAGGAGTTATAATGATTACTCCGAGGCCTACTCCTCTCTTGTTTATAGCTCCATCAAAGTGCATAATCCATTTTCTGACCTCCACATCCACCATGGCCAACTGCTCATCCGGAAACTCAAGGTTTTCCACATAATCAGATTCAAGCGGCTGATTGGCTAAGAACTCAGCCACTGCTCTTCCTTTTATCACCTTCTTCGTTACATACTCAATGTTGAATTCTGATAGCAAAAGCAACCACCGGGACAGTTCCCTTGTTAAAGACGGGGTAGAGAAGAGCTATTTCATTGGATCAACTTTCGCCACAGTTTATATCTTATAGCATTGGAAATAGTGTCTCAATTTCTTCGTCAGCCAAACCATAGTAGTGCAAGTCTTTTCCACCACGGTGTACCGAGTTTCATAATCTAGCAGCTTCTTATTGAGGTAGTAAATAGTGTGCTCCTTTTTATCATCTTGTTCTTGAACCAACATCGCCCCTATGGAGGTCTCTTCAATGGCTAAGTACAGAGTCAAAGGATTTCCTAGAGTTGGAGCTTCAACACTGGTGGATTGATCAAGTACTCTTTGATCCTATCGAATGCAACCTGACACTGGTCATTCCACACAACGGGTTGTTCTTTCCGAAGAAGCTTGAAAATGTGCTCACAGACAGTGGTCAATCTGGCAATGAATCTGCTAACATATTGGAGCGACCCTAGAAAAGATCTGACTTCCTTTTCTGTTTTCGGCGCTGGCATATCTCGAATGGCTTTAATCTTATCTGGGTCCATCTTAATACCTTTCTGACTGACAATGTGCCCCAATAGTTTGCCCGATGCAACTCCAAATACACA
Organism: Euphorbia tirucalli; assembly: GCA_039660915.1. NCBI lineage: Eukaryota > Viridiplantae > Streptophyta > Magnoliopsida > Malpighiales > Euphorbiaceae > Euphorbia > Euphorbia tirucalli. The sequence continues at coordinate 39,021,375 of CM077637.1, read as the reverse complement.
TTTCTTCGAATTGAGCCTCAGGTTATACTTTTCAATCATGGTCATAAATCTATCCAAGATAGCAGGGTGCCCTTCCCGGGTCATGGATTTCACCAGCATATCATCAACATACACCTCGACCTCTTTGTGGATCATGTCTTGTAGCAACATCGTAACCGCTCTCTGATAGGTTGCCCTAGCATTCTTCAACCCGAAAGGCATTACTCTGTAGCAGTACACCCGCCACTCGGTGATGAAGGCCGTCTTGACTTTATCAATGACATTCATTAAGATCTGATTATACCCCGAGAAACCATCCATAAACGAGTACATAACTGCCCTTGTTGCACTGTCGATCAGGACACGATGTCAGGAAGTGGGAAGTCATCCTTTGGGGAGGCCTTATTCAAATCCCGATAATCCACATAAACTCTGACTCTTCCATCTTTCTTGGCAACTGGGACTATATTGGCTAACCATTCAGGGTAGTCCACCACCTCCAGGAAGTTGGCCTTAATCTGCTTTGCTACCTCTTCCTTGACTTTCTCAGCCCATTCTGGACGTAGACGCCTGAGTTTCTACTTCACTACACTGAACTTGGGATCAATCGGAATTATATGTTCTGCTATCTCTCTGTCAACCCCCGGCATATCGTCGAAAGACCAGGCAAACGCTCCCACATGTTTTTAAGTATTTTTGTCAATTCTCTTTCTTCTTCAGGATTGAGTTCGTTAGAGATAGATACCATTTTAGGATTTTCAATTGTACCCAAATTAATTTCATGTAATGCAGTGTCGTGAATGCTGAACACATTGAATGAATGATTGCATGTATGCATAGAGCCATTAGGAAAAACATCACACAAATAAGCAAAGGTAGACTTCATTTCATTCATCACCTTAAAAGCGGAATTTTTCACATCAAATACATAGGATAAGTTTATAAAGAAATCATTTTCTTCCTCCACATGCGGAGGGTCTTCAGCAGCAAGGTCTTCTGGATCAGCAGGTCCTTCCTCGAACAAGTCATTCAGGTTAGCCTCGAGGGTCTCTTTCTGTGCTTCTGACAGAACATCTTCCTCCTTCTTCGCTTTCCCTTTAGCCATCATCTTGGTGAGCTCAGCAACAGCCTTTTCTACCAACTCTGCCTGCCCTGAAACAGCTTCCTTTCTCACAGGACTCTCTTTTAACCCTTTCTTCAGCAAAGCAGAAAATGCCTTAGTAATGGCATCCACCAGGGGATCTGCATCTTCTTTTGGTTGCTCCTCCGGAATGATGGGAGCCACTACTTCAACTTGGGTTATTGGAGGAGTATTGATCTCTTTCCCGGCTTCAAGCTGAAGCATTTCTTCCACCGAACCAACCCCATATTTTTAGAAGTCAACGACATCGGCAAAGATCTCAAATCCAGGGACTGTTTCCCCATCAATTACCATCGGCTCCGGCTTACCATCATATGACCCACCACTTGCTCGAACAAAAGTATCCAAAAGATGAACTTTCTTCATCTCAGGGATCTCCTTCTTTTCAGCACCTTTGTAACCAAGACCCCCTCGGTGTGATTAGCCTATAGTGATATCAAACTTTGCAACCCCTTGCTGGTGGACTCCAAGCCCCTTCCCCGGGATGAAATTCTGCTTCTGAAAGTACTTATGGATCCACGGAGAAAACATCAGGTCTTTCTCCTTGTGTTCTGAGACGACCGCCACCTGGAAGCCAGTCAGGGGTTGTTCAAATGAGTTCAATGCGGCTACCACAGAAGATTCATCTGCCTCAAGAGTCATGATCTTCCCTCCCATTGGAATCTTCACTTTCTGATGTAGGGTTGATGGCACTACTCCCAATGCATGGAACCAGGGCCTTCCCAAAAGCAAGGAAAATGTCACCGGAATGTCGATGACGGTGAACAGCATAGTCAATCTAACTTCCCCAATAGACACCTCTGCTTCAAAAGTACCAATCACTGTACACTTCGAATCGTCATAGGCCCGAATCACTGTGCTAGATCACAATAATGCTTCTTCAGATAGATGGAGACTAGGTAATACTTTCAAAGGACAGATATTCAGTGCTGACCCATCATCAACCATTACACAAGGCAAAGTTTTGTCCATCATTTCAACTTTCAAGTACAAGGCACGGTTGTGATTAGTTCCTTCCGGTGGCAGGTCATCATCAGTGAAAGTGATCCCCTTGGGGCTATCAGGTTACAGACTTTTTGAACTCCCAATTACCATGCACACCTCCTCAAGAGACATCAACGGATTAGCATCCATTTCCATAAGCTTCTTCACCACCGTAGCCCGGTGCCTTTGGGACTCCATAAGTAGATGCCACGCAGATGCACGTGCAGGCATCTTTTTGAGCTGTTCCACCACTAGATCTTCCTTTTCATCCACCTTGACGGGCAAGTAATCCTGGACCGGGGCTTCTGCTCTTTTACTTGGTTTCCCCAATAGTTGTGGTTCAGGTTGGTACACCCTTCCACTTCTCGTGACATTGTTCACAGGGGCATCCTCCTTTCTTATGTACATCCCGTCCTTAGTGCAAACGGGATAAACAGGTGCTGTCTGACTCATGAGCTTGGGTCTACTCATTAGTTCGAACTCATCCGCATCGTCATCCAACTCCACATCATCTAAATTCATAGGCTTGTTCTTTTCCACAGATGGTTCAACTTCTTCGCCCACTACCACTTGTATTGCAAGATTCGCCTTTGCAATCTGAGTAAGGATGAAGTTAGGAGACAACCCGATTGTACCATGTTCACCCTCCTCTCAAACTGAGGCAATGGATTGCTCTAACATTAGGCTTTGGGTGAGGCACTTCTATCTTCTTTTCATCAATCAACTGTTGAATTGCCTTTTTCAATGCATGGCACTCATTAGTTCGATGCCCCTTAGTCACATGATAAGAGCAAAAATTGTTCTTGTCCGCCTCGGGCGGAGGCGTGTACGGCTTCAGGCTTTGAAGAAAACCCAAATTTCTGCATTTCAGAAAAATCCGCCCAATAGAATCCTCACAAGGAGAAATCCCTTTTCTAGCTGTTTGTTGATTTGCCCCTTGTGCTACTGCCGCTACTTCTACTTGCTTGCCAGGGGCAGGTGGCTGACTCGGCTTGGCACTTGTTGACGGGGAAGCTGTAGGATTGCTATTACTCTTATATCCTGAAGAATATGTCCGGCCTCGGTATCCTCCCCCAGAACTATTATGGGCCGGATCGATCTCGTACTTCTCCACTTTGCGGGCCAACTCGTGCACTTCCACCAAGGATTGAAACTTGTGATATTTCATCACATTCCTACAAACCTCTAAGCTCCCATCAATCAACTTCATAATCAGCTCATCCTCCAACGGCTTCTGATGGAGGAGGATCGTCTTGTCCATCCACCTTTGATAGTACTCCGAGAAGGTCTCATTCGGTTTCTGTCTCACTGCCTTAAGGTCTTGTAGCTTGACCTCTAGCTGTGTATTGAAACTGAAATACTTTATGAAAGCATTTGACAACGCATCCCAATCTCCTTGCACACTCTCGGGCTGCTTGTTGTACCAAGTGATGGCTCCTTCTTCCAGAGTAGTGGGGAATAGTCCCACTAATTGATTCCTTGTCATTATCTGCACATACTGGTTCAAGTGAGCCGTAGGAGGACTTTTCCTGACATATGGTGCAATTCTAGGCATCTGAAAGCCCACAGTTAACATCTCAACCCCTCCGGCTATGAGTGTGGATGGGTTAATGCGCTTGGCAGATTGGATCTTAGAACTGGCACGCAGCTCCGCTATAGTTTCTTCCATCTCCTTCATCTTTCTTTCTAAAGCAAACTCCACAAGTCGTTCAGCATTATCCTTTCGGCCTTCTTCGGCATCTGACTGCCCATCATTCAGTCTTCTCCCACTACTCTCCTCTCGGGCAGCCCTCTCTGGTTACTGATTGGACGACTCAGTCAATGCACTCTACACTTGGTTCTTGATAAGGTTCTTGAATTCATCAGAGTTCATGAATTCTCGGACGGCAGTAGTGGCCATCATGGCGGCTGTAGCTTCAGGTGTGAGTGCCATGTCTTGAAAGCTTTGCTGTAACTGTTCAAACTCCGGTGAAAATTCAGTACTCAATTTAGATGCCGTCTCAACCTCTCTGAACTGAACAGACTCCTCAGACTCACTGGACGACGAATCACTGTGCTCTAGTCTCACGAGTCTCCATCCCAATCGGAGCCAAACTACAAAACATTTCGAACAAGAGTTTGTGAAAGATGATCACCCAAAGAGTTATGAACTCTAGGGGATATGCATGTATGCATGGCGTGTCAGATGAATGACCGGGTGTTGCATGAAATGGATTTGCAATGCGAACCTTGAACAACTAATCCTTCGGCTGGTGATGTCTGCATGAATTCCTATTTATGTATGTATGAATTGCAATTTAAGTATTTGATGCATGGATGAGACCTTTGGCGCTCGGCGAGTACCTCGGGTTTTGTGACATGAGATGAATGTTCTTAACGAGCGGACAGAGTTTCGGCACACGGGGAGTGCCTCGGATTTTTGTGATGTGAGATCGACATGTGCATGGCACATGGTCGGGGTTTCGGTGTCCGGGGGACATCTTGGATTTTTTATGATATGAAGTGAACTCGTGCTTGGTGTACGAGCGAAATTTCAATACTCGGGGAGTATCTCGATTTCCACACCGTGATGTGAGATGAATACGTTCTTGGTGAACGGGTAGAGTTTCGGCGCTCGGGGAGCAACTAAACGATTTGATGTGTGGAATGAAGTTTTTTTTTCGGCACTCGTGGAGCGCCTAAAATGATTTGATGATGAATTTTGTCAGTACTCGTGGAGAGCACCTAAAATAATTTGATGAAATGTGATGAATTTTGTCGGTACTCGTGGAGCACCTAAAATAATTTCCTAGTTGGTAAGCGGTGTGATGTGTGTGACCCTTATAGGGTTGTTCAAGTTCCGCATGAATGTTTTATGCATGACACGCATTTCCCATGGCTACAAAATAAAATGGTTAATGTTTATGACATTCAAATGATGTATGTGAATTAATTAATTAATTTTTTCATACAATGAAAAGATGCATGGCTACAAAAAATGTGGTTAGTGTAAATGTCACGCGGGTGATTAATGTATTTACACGCGAAAAATGGAAATGGCTATATAAAAGATGTGAGTTAGAATCACACAAATGCTTTATATGCGGTATGTTATGTTCATGAAAAATGTGGATGATGATATGTTATGGAGGGATAAGAAGACACGTAGTAATTAGCACACGGATCGTAATCCTCCAACCTTATTCCTCCAAACGTGGTCAGGTCGATAAAATTCTAACAGAGTCCTAGGAGGGGTTCTCTTCGATCACCAACCGGGGATGATGAAGGCGCATTTTATTTTATTCACACAATTTATTTTGGTATCCTAAGGGAATCCAACTAAGGTTGCCTAAATGAGTTCGGTCCAAAGTCGGGATAACATCAAGGCTCTCATAGCAAAATATACTCCTCACTTCTCCCCACTCAAGGGTCCGAAGGAAGGGGTTCGTACGAGGCTATGGGTGGTGTTTCGTATTCGTGCCCCCAAGACCAAGAGGAACTCAGGCGACACTTCAACGATTCACCGGGCTAAATAATGGATACCTAACCTAATGTAACAAATGTCTATCTACAAAAATGCATAAAGTGCCATATAAGAATCATTCGCTTAATTTAAATTAGACACTTTTCAGGGCTTGTCAAATTCTTTAAGTTTTTGAAAAACTTTTGAGAAATCCCCAGCGGAGTCACCACTGTGAGCAGACGACGTGTTTTCGACGGGACGAGAGACTCCCTTTCGGAAGGGGCGCCTCAATTTCGGGCGGGGCCCTCCCTCGCGTGGGGTTTTTGATTGGAAATTCATTTTTTGGAAAAGCGGATTGCTTCGAAAAAGAATCGAGACCTAAATCTCGATAAAAAGTATAGGAGTCGCCACCCGGCTCAGCTCAACCGGGAAATTACAGCGTAGCTGAACCGAAGTGAGAACCGCTACACTTTTCAGGGATCTAGGTTCGAACAAGTCCCTTATTTCGTGTCTAATTTAAATATTATTAGCCAATGTTCTAGTTACGACGCTTTAAATTACTAAAAATTGATTTTTATTAAATAATACATGCGGCGCACATACAGAATAATATAAACATAAAAGTAAGAAAATAAATATTTAAGAAGTTTACAACCCAATTGAATGGAAAAATAAAAACTCTCGCCTCACTGATACAATCTCCTAGAATACACGAGAATCTAAAAATATTTACAACCGCCGAAATACATGATTAATTCTATTAAATACAAATAAAAAGAAAATTAAAATAAAATAAAATAAAAGCTACAAAACAGAGGTTAGAACAATTTATACGGCACACCATAAGTAGGACTCAAACAGACAGAATTGGAAAATTAAGTATTCGGGGTCATGCAATTGGGGGTAACCGGATTGGCCCGGTCGGCCGGCCCAGTTAGACCTGGAAAACCATTTTGAAACGTCCCTGTATTTTCGGTTTTATGAGAAAATCGTTTTTGAAAACCTTTTTCCGGTTTATTTTAACTTAGCATACAAGGCGGGTCGGTTTTCGGGAGAACCGGGTCTCCGTCGTGGTTTTGTTCTAAATGCAATTTCACCGAAAAATAAATCTAGGGTCGTGAATGCACACTCCAAAATTCATTTTTGATGATTTTTGATTTTTCAAGATTTCTCTGATTTTCTGATATTTTCCAATTTTTATGAAATTTTTTGGGTTTTATGAATTTTTTTGGATTTTAGGGATTTTTTAGGGATTTCTGCTCCTGGCCAGGGACTACAGTCGTGCGACTGTAATCCTTACCAGAGGCAGAAATCGCTAAAAACCCTAAAAAGAGAAACTTAAAACTGAGAAAATAGAAACAGTGGTACGACTGTACAAGGTTTGGCACGACTGTAATTACAGTAGTGCCCCTGTTCTTGTGCAAAGAACAGTTATTTTTCCAGAAACAGAAGCTTAAAAACTTAAATAAAAATGCACCAAAAACAATCAAAACACCCAGAAAGCTGGAAAATGAGTTAAGTTGAAGATTGTTTACCTTCTTGGCGTCGATCCACAGCTGGAATGACCCCTTGCTACGCACCAATCCACGTGAATTCGCTCCTTTCCTTGAAAAGTTAAGGTTGCAAGAGAGTCAAAAAAATCTCCAAAAAGTTACGGATTCGAGTTGGTTTTTTGTCCAAATATGATTTAGATTTCTTGTGTAGATGTTAATCTAGGATTTCTAATTCATTTTAGTGATTAATAACAAGAAATCAAAAAGAAAATGTGAGAAGAAAGTAAGACTTTTTCTTTTCTCTTCTTTCTTTTTCTTCCTTTTTCTCTCCCTAAGTTTGTCTAAAAATCTGGATTATGGCCAAAAGTCCCCTTACCTCTCTATATCCCGGAAATCTTGAGCATTAAATGCTCAAGATTTCCCCAATTTTTTAAGTCAAGGGGTATCTGCAACCTGCCCCCGAAAGTACAGTCATACGACTGTACTGCACTTACGTTACAGTCATACGACTGTAAACAAAATCCCACGACTGTAAATACAGTCATGGGTCAACCGTCAACTTTTTTTTTTAGATAAAAATTTCGTGTTCATAGGTTGTAAGCCATTTAATTATTTACTGCTTACTTTTATTTCTATTTTATCTGTATGCGCGCTGTATGTTTAACTTAATACAATAAAATTGACTTTAGAATTTGAAATACCATACTCGAACATTGGCCAATTTTTATTTTGATTAGACATGAAATAGGGGACTTGTGCGGACCTAGATCTCTGGATAGTGTGGCGGCCATCAGCTACACTGAAATTTCCCGATTGAGCTGAGCCGGGTGGCGACTCCTACACTATTCATCAAGACTTAGGTCTCGATTCTTTTATGAATTAATCTAATTTTCTAAAAACGAATTCTATTATAAAAATCCCCACGTGAGGGAGGGGTTCGCCTGAAGCCCCTCCTGAAAGGGAGTCCGCGTCCCGTCGAAAACGTCGTCTGCTCACAGTGGCAACTCCGCTTGGGACTTTTCTTAAAAAAGTTTTTCTAAAAACTTAAGAGAATTTGACAAGCCCTGAAAAGTGTCTAATCAAAATAAGGTAGATGATTCTTGTTTGGTATTTTATCTTGCATTCCTCAGTTAGAGATTTTTGCATTAGGTTAAGTATCCCTTTTTAGCTCGGTAAATTGTTGAAGTGTCGCCTTTGTTCCTCATGTTAGGGCACGGATACGAAACACCACCTATAGCCTCGTATGAACCCCTTTGTTCAGACCCTTGAGTAGGGAGAAATGAGGAGTATATTTTGCTATGGGAGCCTTGATTTTAACCCGACTTGGATCGAACTCATATAGGTAACCTTAGTTGGATTCCCCTAGGATACCAAAATAAATTGTGTGAATAAAATAAAATCGAGCCTTCATCATCCCCGGTTGATGATCGAAAAGAACCCCACCTAGGACTTGGTTAGAATTTTTAAGACCGACCACGCTTGGAGAAATAAGGTTGGAAGAATTTGCTTCATGTGCTACATGTTACACGTCTCTCAACATTTCACGACATACCATAATCACCATTTTGACATACCATTCATAAAACATTTTGTGTGATACTAACCCACATTTTTATGTAGCCATTCGCATTTTATTTTCATGTGAAAACATTAAACCATCCGTATGTCATACATACTAACCATTATTTTTGTAGCCATATCATTATATTTGTGTGTTAGCATTTTCATAAAACATACATAACATCATTGCGCGTGTCATGCATTCTAACCACATTTTTGTGTAGCCATTTGCATTTTGCATGACATAAGCATCCATATCATTTCACCTCATTTCAATTTAAATTAGGGGCATTCCAAGGATGCCCACCACATTTCATTCCATAACATATCGGCTATCCCAAGATTACTCGTGTTCTGCTAGTGTACCGGGTTGTACTCGACCATTTCACCAAAATCATTTCATTCAATAGAGACCCCAATGGTCTTAGGCCCACTTCCGTGTGATAATCCACACGATGCACTTCATGACATCATACCCATTCATCACAAATATCATATAACATTGGGATCCACATCGAATTACTTCATGACATCATTACATCATTCAAAGTGCTCCCCGAGTGCCGAATTAGTACACATGTAGGGGCATTTCATAACATCCCAAATCATGAAAGGTGTTCCCCGAACGCCGACCCTCTGTCTGTGTCCCCTGTTGCACGTGACTTTCTTACAACATCATTTCATATCATATGCCCCAAAAGCATCAGAACTCTGTCCAAGGGACGATCCCATCTAACCATTTCATATCATCTCATAGACCTTCAAAGCGTCAAAACTCTGTTCGTTTGATGGTACACACGCGACCATTTCACAAGATCCACTAGGTGCCCAAAGGCATCGAACCCTTGTTCGTGTGACGGTCCATACGTGATCTTTTTGCATAGCATTGGGTGTTCTTGAAATGTCCAAAAAAGAAAACTAATAATAAATAGAATGAGAAGTGGAAATCACTTTCATCATCATTTCATGCACGATATCACTCCATTCATTCATCATAAGAATTTTCAATGTCTCACTCTTCATGACATCATTCCATACATCGACCCTAAACGTTTCTCGAATGATGTCAAGCAGAATAAGCTGGAGCGAACTTGGACAAGATCTCAGGCTTCAAGGGCTGTTGGGGAACGGAGAGCAGTTGAGACAGAAAGTGATTCTGATTCTGGGAAAGAAGTAGAGATGGCTAATCCGACATCGAGCCTTGCTGATGCTTTGAAGGATTTTCTAAGATCACTAGACTTTCGTGATATGTTGAAGGAGGAAATGCGGGCAGTAGTGAGAGAGGCTGGAGAAACTGGAGGTAGCGGAACTGGAAAGGAGAAGGAAGCCGAATCATCCCAGCAGGGTGGTGATACCTCTGCTAATCTAGAAAAGCTGCAAGAAATAGAGGCAACCATGGAAAGAAAGATGCAGGCAAAATGCTAGGAATTAGAGGAGGTGGTGGCTCAGTTGAAGAAAGGGGCCAGTGTCAGTGCATAGTCTATGAAAGGAGTTAATATTGATGCCATGATCAGTAGGGGCATCGAGACTTTTCCCATCAGCTTCCAAATGCAAAAGGTGCCTTCTTATAAGGGAATGGGTTCACCAGAGGCCCATGTAAATCTCTATGCTGGGGTCATGCTGACCGCGGGTGCCATTAAGCAATAGTTGATTAATCTCTTCCTTACTACCTTGGAGGGAGGAGCATTAGGGTGGTACAACTCGTTGTCGGAGGAAGAACAGTCAGATTGGGAGGTTTTGACTGCAGCCTTTATTAAGTATTACAGCTTCAATACCAAGATTCAAGTGAAGCTGTATGACTTGGAGCAGATAATGCAGAAACCCAACTAGCCTTTCGACGAGTATTACAAATGATGGATGACTAAGATGATCCTTCTGAAGAACCACCCAGATGAAGATGAATTGATGCAGAAGATGATTGATGGCAGCAAGGAAATCTTCAAAAACAATATGAAATTTCATCCATTCAATGAGCTTAGTGAAGTCTACAGTATGGTGAAGAAAATCAAGCGGGACGAAGAAGAGAAGGCACCAAGCTATAAGGGTGGAAGAAGCTCAGGGTATAGATCAATGACTGCAGCCGGGTCTGGTGGTGGTTCTAGCTCAAGCTCCGGAGGGAAAGGGGGGCAGACCTCAGAAGTGAAGCAGGTTGAAGTTGCTACAGTAACCCAGCAACAGAATAATCAGAGCAGGAATCTAGGAGGACAGGGCATATTGCCTTGGACTCTTCCTATGGTTAAAATATTTGCTAAGTGCAGAAATGGTGGGTTGCTACAGTCCCTAAGGCCATTTGAAAAACCTGCCGAGGCAGATAAAGATAATTTCTGCACGTACCATGTTGTTGCTGGCCACAGAACAAACAATTGTTACAAGCTGAGGGATGACATTCAAAAGCTGATAAATGAAAGGAAACTACAAGAACCAACTAAGCCCAGCACAAAGACCAACCCGCTACCAGCATTTGAGAAGCGGGTCAATATGGTACATTCGGGATCGTCGGCCAATGTTATCTTTGCTCAAATTCTTCAAGCAAATCCGCTATTCAGGCTGTGGCAATTAGTGAAGCTGAGGTAGAGTCAGAATGTGAGAAGCAGATGGAACAGAAAGAGGTCAAGCCGTTAAACTTGAATGACCTTGATTCTGAAGATGAATATGAAGAGTTTGGCGGAGAGGAGTCATTTAAATCTCCATCCATGGAGAAGCTAAAAGTTCAGGAGGTCCAGAACGTGACCTGAAGTGGCAGGGTGTATCAACCAGCAGATCAAGTGAAGGACAAGGCCCCAGTAACTGGGTTGGGTAATACATCAGCACCAGAGGAGGTAGAGAAAGAAGACCTAGTTATTTCTTACTTAAAGAAGACCCCCGCACAAGCTAGCTTATCGCATTTGCTTTTAACATCTAAGGAGAATAGGGCAGCCTTAGTGAAGAAATTATTGGAGATCGAGGTCTCTTCTATTGCGTCTCCAGAGGCCATGTGTTATCTGTTGGATAAGGTCCATTCTGGGTCTCCTGACATTATTTTCTCTGAGAAAGATCTGCCTGGTGAAGGAAAGGCTCACAACAAGGCCCTTTACATCAGGGCCCATGTGATGGACAAAGTGATGCCGTGCATGATGGTGGACGATGGCTCAGCTCTGAATATATGTCCACTGAAGATGCTGCCATGTTTGGTCTTGAATGAAGATTTTCTGAAAAAGTCCTCAACAGTAATCCGGGCGTACGATGACTCTAAGAGAACAGTGATAGGGACTTTTGAAACTGAAGTAGAGGTTGGGCCAGTCAAGTCAATGGTCGTTTTCACGGTGATAGATATCCCGATTACCTTCTCTCTACTGTTAGGAAGGCCATGGTTCCACCCTCTAGGAGGTGTCCCTTCTACCTTACACCAAAAAATTAAGTTCTCGATAGATGGCGAGATTGTGACTGTTGAGGCGGATGGCCAATCAGTGATTACTGCTGTGAATGAAGGTGTTGTCCCTTTTGGCAGGTTCCAAGTCATCATGATCGGGGAAGAGGAAACTGCGGATGCTCCCATGATCATTTATGAAAATTATATGCCAGAGTGGTTGTCCCGGTACTTGCACAAGCATAATTTTGTCCCGGGCATGGGACTTCGAATTAACTTGCAAGGGGTGCCTGAGTTTAACATCGACTCGGGAAAGCCAAAGCATTTTGGCCTTAGGTATACAGAGGGGACATCTGATCAGAAGAACCCGAGAAGGGGCAAGAATGGCAAAGTTATGATAAAGCCGTTCCTGAAAGCGGGATAAGGGCTATACAAGGGCCAGGCTGAACCAGTAAGGGTCGAAAATGTCGAGTACCCTGGCTTTGAAATATTTACTGATGTTGTTGATTTTGAGAAAAGCCGAGATGAACCAGTAGCCCCTGTGGTGGTAGAAGAGCCAGTTGCTAAATCTGATGTTTTGCAAAGTGAGCGGTTCGAAGTGATAGCAAAAGCAGTGGAAGTGGCCGAAAAGAAAAATGAAGAGAAAGCCTGTGATGAAGCTGTAGAAGTAATTTTAGGTGCATTGACTGCTACCTTAAGCAAGGCATTTGGGAAGTCCAGAGAAGGGTTTGGTGAAGAGCTGATGGCCAAGGTGAACTTGGAATATGTGGTCGCCGAGATAGCCAAGATCATGGAAAAGGCTATGGCGCAGGTGGCTGAAAAAGAAGACAAAGCAGATGTAGACCCCGGATAATGCTCTGATGATGAAGATGGAAGCTGAAGAAATGCAAGGCCCTCCGCCTGTGGAGGATGAAAATGATTTTGTTGTATCTGTTTCTTCCATTTTCAATATGAATGATGTACTTTATGACAAGTTTAATGCAATGAAATCTCAGTTTGCCTACTTGTGTGATGTTTATCCTGATAATTCTGTGCATACATTTGAATCACCATCAAGCATATTTAGCATACATGACACTGCATTGTATGAAATCGATATAAGTACAGATGAAAATCCCAAAATGGTATTCATTTCACGCGAGCTAAAACCCGAAGAAGAGAGAGAATTAATAAGAATATTATAAAAACATGTGAAAGCTTTTGCTTGGTCATATGAAGACATGTCGGGTGTAGACACAGAGATAGCAGTGCACAAGATTTCAACAGACCCTAAGTTCAGGCCGGTAAAACAGAAGCTGAGAAGATTGAGGCCAGAATGGGCTAGGGGTGAGCATGGATCGGTTCGGTTAAAAAATCAAACCGAAACAAAAAAAACCGAACCGAAAAATCTCATATTTTATAAACCGATCCGATCCGATCCAAACTAAACTTTGGTTTGGTTCAGTCCAAACCGAACTATTTCGGTTCGGTTCGGTTTGGACTGGTAGAACCAAAAACATTAACTTCTTAAAAAAAATTATATAAGTAGTTTGTTTAAAAAAAATACAAAAACAATTAACTTAAAAAATCAATAATACTAAATAATACTATTACATCACAATAAAATACTAAAATTCTCTACTTTTTTTTGACTCTTTAATAACTATAAATTAAAATCCAAAAATCACAATATAAAACAATAAAGAAATATAATGTCTAAACCTCCACAAACCATAAAAAGATTAAATAAAAATTATCTTCAAAGTCCAAGATCCAAACAAACTTTAATCAATCAAGGTTGAAGAACCTACAAAATAAAAAGTAATTAATGCTAAATTAACAAAAATATATATATAGCTTATTATACAAGTTATAACAAATAAAATAAGTTTACAAATTACAACATACAACAAATAAATTTTACAACACAAAATATTAATAAATTGATAAAAGGAAGAAAATTATATCGTTTATTTTTTATTACTACTTAGGGCAGACTCACATGATGTATTTTTGAGTTTCAATTCTTCAAACTCGGCAAATAACAAATCAATTTAATTAAGCAATCATAATTAATAATTTATGTTTATGATCTAAGAGAAGTACATAAGTGTTAATTTTATCAAGGTAAATAAATTACCTTGTTGCATTCTCTCCACATCTTCTACATCTTCTTCTCTGAATAATGGATTAGGCGTTTTCCGAATCCAATCTTACATGCAAATCAAAGCTTCAACTATGTCAGGAGACAAAGAACTCATATATTCATCAATAACTCGCCCCCCTGTACTAAAAGTAGACTCAGAAGCCACTGTAGATACAGGTACAGCCAAAATATCTCTAGCCATGATACTGAGAATATGAAATCTTGCTGCATGTAACTTCCACCAGTTCAATACATCAAAACCCTTAATTTCATCATCTAGTAGTACCTCCTCCAAATATGCATCTAGCTCAGTTCTCTTTCCTCCTCTCTTACCCCCACTATTTATTCTTTGTATCTTGTGCATTCTACGGAATACATTTTTTGAAGGCTCATACTTGCTAGCAATTGATCTTTCCACCTCAATTATATGTGACTCCATTAGGGTATCAATATCCTCACTAGATTGCCCCACCACATCATGCATTTTTTGGTATTCTTTAAACAACTCATAAAATGAATTATAGACATCATCAAAAATTGCATTGCCATTTTCCTTATAGATTCAAGAAGAGAAATTTTAATAACTTCAAATTTTTCTCTTGGATCAAAAACAGCAGCAAACCAAATGATCTTATTCATTTTTTTTTATCCCCCCGATACTTGTCAAACTTCTCTTTCATTCTAAGACTCATTGATTTCAATTGAACATCACCACGTTTCATCCAATATAACAATGCATGATACAAATCACTAATTTCAATCCAAAAGGTACTAGATGTGACATATTTCGAACCTGCAATTTTTACTATAACATTGTAAAATGTTCTCAACATGATAGCAATTTTCCTAACAACTTCCCAATCATCAGCATCAGGCACACCATTAGTCATAGTCATCTCAATTCTGAAATTTGAGTCTTCACTAATAAACCTATCAAATGCAGCCTCAAATTGTTCAGCAGTATAAAGCATTAAATAAGTTGAATTCCACCTAGTAGGGGTATCCATGCATAGGGAGCTCTTGCATTGTATGTTTTTGTATTTCACACACTCCTTAAATCTTCCAAGCCTGGCAGGGGAATATCTAATATATCTTATTGCTTCCCTCACCATTTTCACAAATAAACTGATTTCCTTCAAGCCATCTTGTACAACTAAGTTAATAATATGTGCTATGCATCTCATATGTATGTATTAACAAGATGAAACAAAAGCTCCCCATGACGTTAAGACATTTTTCACATAACTAACAGCAACATCATTTGAACTAGCATTATCAACAGTAATACTAAAAATTTAGTTATCCCCCAATCAACCAAACAGTTCTCAATTGACATGCCAATATCAAGACCCTTATGTCAATCTATCTTAATAAAATTCAATACTTTCTTCTATATATTCCAATTTGCATCAATAAAATGACCAGTTATACACATATAATTATCTCTTGCAACTGAAGTCCATGTATCAATAGTTATAGAAACTCTTTGACCATGTTGTTTGAGATAATTTTTCAGTTTCAGTTTTTCATCCTAATACAATTGATTGCAATCCCTACTAACAGTCCACCTAGATGGAACTTTAAGCCCAAGACTACAATGTGCCATCATATCCCTAAATCCTTCAGTCTCTACAACTCTAAAAGGTTGATCTTCCTTAATAATCCACCTTATTACATTAGCCCTCATTGCTTGCTGATCAAACTTCCAAGTAGTCAATTTACCCAAATTTTAACTATCCCCTACCCCTGAAATTATTGAAGGTTGCAAAGATATGACTTTGTTTTAACTTTATATTCTCAGGATTTTTAATGCATTTCCTTATGTGCTTGTTAAGATTAGTTGTCCCATTCATGGATGAATCACACATGTAGACTCTTTGGCAATACTTACACTGACCTTTGGATCTTCCCATTTCAAGATCTGTAATCACTTCAAAATGATCCCAAGCTTTTGACCTTTTCAAAATGGCCTTCTTCTTGCCCTTAGTATCTTTTGGAACTGATTCTACATCAGCCTCAGTAGTTTTAGTAGCATCAGATTCGGCAGTAGCATTTCCAAGTTCTGGAAAAGGGTCAGAATCATATTGTTTATCTTCATTTTCTTCTACCTCAATAATTCAAGGTGGTTCCATTAATCTTGACATCTTAAAAAAGACACCCTTAATAGTTCAGTTAAAAGAACTATTTGCCCAAAATTCACATTTGAACTATATAATCTACAATAGATTGGACAAAATTTAAGCTACAAACAAGTACAAATAATCATATAATGGATATAAAGAGAGATTACAATACTGATACTTTTCAAATAGGTATCAAAAACAATAACAGAAACAGTGATCCTAATATGAAATATATTTAAAACAACAAGGATATGCCTGGCTGTCAGCTAAAGTAAAGCTTGCTAATAGATTATAAATTACGGAAGAAAATATGACAGGAAAAATAAGTGATTTTGCATATGTTGGTGCCTAGTTATTGAAATAATTTCTAGCTTGACTCTGGTTTACTAAACAGCAAGAAAAATGGGCATCCTTTAGGAGCTGTAGAACTGGTTTCATAAAAAGAGGGTTAAGCCCATTAGACGTGAGATAATATGTGATTTATGATAGAATGTTGAATTGGTACAAAGTTACAAGTTAAAAGTTAACCTATTCAAGCTATATTGAAAAATAATAAAATTGTAGTATTAGGAAATTTAGAAAATCTAAATCCTAACCAGAATAGGAAATTAAATAAGAAAACAAATACAAATAGGAATAGGAAACACTGAGTATGAAAAAGCAAAATTTCAAACAATTGAGAAAATAAAAAGGAACTGAATGTAATAGGAACATGCAGCCCACCTTACCAAAAGAAGGTCGAAAGTTAGTTTTGACGAATTAGACAACCAGAGTAGAAAGTAGTGGAGTTGTGTTGGGAGGCTAAAATGACATCATGAATATTAAGTTTTAGGTTGCTTTTGAAATAGTATTACTAGTTAGATGGTGCACAGAAGAATCACTCGAATTTTTAAGAAAACATCAAAATCAAATGACTAACAAAAAAGAGTATAGTAGTAATATATAAAAGTGATAATTACAAGAAAAATCAACATAGTTACACTTTTTGCAAATAAATTCTAGCGATGTGGAATGTGGTTTAGAAAACTTGGCAAAAAAGGAAATTTATGTCAATTCTCCCTCCTCTCCATCATCTTCTTCATCTAGAATTATTCTCTCATTTTTTTAACAAGTAGCAGCAGACATTATCCTTCATTACTTACAAAGGGAGTACTTAAATCAATAAAAACATAGCTCTACACTCTATCTAAGTCATAATAAGCTTAACATTCACGAAACATAAGTTCCCAAGTGCAGCATTTCTTTACTTATAAGCAGAGTACCAAAAAAGGACAGAAACAAAGCCCTAAACTGCATCCAAATTAGTCATAATAATCTTAACTTAAGTTTAAACACTTGGTAAAAAGTTGGCTTTAATGGTTAAAACTTGAAGTATCCAGCAAAATTGTTTGAAAATCTTGAATTTGAGCACAAATATTTGTAGTGCATCAGCCTTTAATTTCGAGTGAAGAGACAAACTGTTTACTTAAGCTCTTGCTCTCCAACTAATTCATTAATTGTATTTTTAAGCTTGATTACACATTGATAAATCATAATTAGTGCCTTTCATGTCCCACACTAAAAAACACCAGCTAGCTAATATTCCCACAAAAAGCTATCCGCTTCCTAAATAATGGGAAATTAAAAAAAAACAGTGATGATGGTTACATAATAAAAACAAAGAATCTAACAAACCAATTCACCTTATTTGCAGATTATGCAGCTTAATTAATTAATTCTGAATTCCAATTAATTAAACAAAAAAGGGAAAAAACAAGGTTAATATATAAATATCATTTTATGAGTTGTCTCTGAATCCCAATTAAGTAAACAAAAAAGAGGGAAAACAAGCTTAATATATAAAACTTAGAAAAAAACAAGCGGCAAAGGCGAAGGAGGAATCAGAGAATAAGGAGACAAAGACACAACAACAACACCATCATGTAGATTGAATTCTGATTCCTAATTCAAAAAACAGTGTAGAAGCTCAAGTAATAAACAAACTTGTAGAGAGAGGGACGGTGGTGGATAATTTCGGCAAACAAAGGCTGAAAACGAATATGAAAGAAGCTTTTAAAAAATTGATTGAGATTAAGACTGAGTGAGATTGAGAGAGAGGGAGCGACGCTGCGACGGTGGTGTTTGAGAACAATTGCAATTAGGTCTTGGTGTTCGAGAAGATTGCAATTTGCAAAACACACTAAACTATTCTTTTAATTGGCAATTATTCGATTCTTCGGTTTTTTTGATTTTGAACCGAACCGAAATCCAAACTTCTTAATAACTTAAAACCAAACCGAACCAAACTATAAAGTGGATCGGTTCGGTTCGGTTTGGATTTTTGGTTTTTGGACACCAATTCGGTTTTGCTCTCCCCTAGAATGGGCTACATTGGTAAAAGAGGAGGTGGCTAAGCAGATAGACACCAAGTTTCTTGAAGTGGTAGAATACACAGAATGGCTAGCTAATATTGTTCCAGTGCCCAAGAAGGATGGAAGGGTCAGAGTATGCGTTCACTACAGGGATATGAATAAGGCATGCCCAAAAGATAACTTTCAACTGCCTCATATTGACGTCCTAGTTGACAGTGCAGCGAAAGCGGCAATGTATTCCTTTATAGATGGCTTTTCAGGTTACAACCAGATTTTGATGGAGTGATTAATAACGTGAAGACATCATTCATTACAGAGTGAGGCACCTTCTGCTACAGAGTAATGCCCTTCGGATTGAAGAATGCTGGAGCCACTTATCAAAGGACTGTCACAACCCTACTACATTACATGATCCATAAAAGAAGTCAAAGTATATGTCGATGATATGCTTGTGAAATCGATGACCCGGGAAGAGCACCCTATTGTCCTGGACAGATTTCTTACATGCATTGGAGAATACAACTTGCGGCTCAATCCTAAGAAATGCATATTCGGGGTCACATCAGGGAAGCTGTTGGGTCATGTAGTCAGCCAGAGAGGAATAGAAATGGACCCAAATAAGATCAAAGCCATTCGAGATATGCCAGCTCCAAAGACCGAAAAAGAGGTCCGATCATTCTTAGGTTCCTTACAATACGTCAGCCGCTTCATAGCACGGTTGACTCCCACTTGTGAACCAATTTTCAAACTGTTAAAGAAAGATCAGCCAATTGTGTGGGATGACAGATGTCAGTTGGCATTCGAGAAAATCAAGGCCTACCTGGTAAGTCTGCCAGTTCTGAGTCCACCAATTCCAAGAAAGCCTCTAATCTTGTATTTGGCCGTTGAAGATTCCTCTATAGGGGTAATGTTGGCGCAAGAGCAAGATGATAGAAAGGATTACCCCATTTACTACCTCAGAAAGAAGCTGCTAGAATATGGAACTAGATACACACTGGTAGAGAAAACATGTGTGGTGATGATCTAGCTGACCAAGAAGTTGCGCCATTACTTCCAGTCATACAAGATACAAGCCGTCACCAAAGTGGATCCAATGAAGTATCTTTATGAAGCACCAGTATTGGTGGGAAAGTTGTCTAGGTGGCTGTTACTCTTATCCGAGTTCGACATCGAGTACATCACTAAGAAAACCATCAAAGGGCGAGCCGTAGCGGAATTCCTAGCGAATCAACCACTGGAATCAGATTACATGGAGAATTTAGAGTTCCCAGATGAACAATTGGCTATGGTTGAAGTAAAAAGGTGGGTTATGTGCTTCAATGGGGCAGTAAATAGAAAGGGTGTTAGAATCAGGGTGCTAATAGCAACACCGGACGGTGAAATCATGCCTTTATCAAAGAGGTTGAATTTTCCCATAACTAACAATGGTGTAGAATATGAAGCATGCTTATTCGGGGATGGAAGCTATGTTAACTCTAGGGGCAAATGACATCTTAATCATTGGAGATTCACTCTTAGTGATCAGGAAAGCTCAGGGCGAATAGGAGCTAAAAGAAGAAGCCTTACAGCCTTACTTGAAGCTGCTACAATACATAAAAGAGTTATTTGGCCAATGTGAATTCAGACATGTCCCCAGAGATGAGAACAAGATGGCTGATGCACTAGCGACTCTATCTTCTATGTGGGAAAATCCAGAAGAAACTTAGGTCCAGCCACTGGTTATAGTAACTTCCAGACAACCTTGCTTCGAGATACACGAAGTAATGGAATTAACAGCTGAAGAAAAGCCATGGTTCTTCGATATCTACCAGTATGTGAAGGAAGGAAAATACCCAGAGGGAGCCAGTACTGTTGATAAGATGTCATTAAGAAAGCTAGCCAGTAAGTTCAAAATCTTTGAAGATAAGCTATACAAGAGAACAACAAATAATGTCCTTCTGAGGTGTCTGACAGAACATGAATCAGAAGAAGTGATGCAGCAAGTACATGCAGGCGTCTGCGGGCCACATATGAATGGATTAGCTATGGCCAAGAAGATAATGAGACAGGGGTACTTCTGGATGACTATGCAGACAGATTGTATAAGAAAAGTGAAGAGGTGTCACGAGTGTCAGATATATGTAGACATCAATCATCTTTCACCACTAGAATTACAGAACCTAGCGACCCCTTGGCCATTTTCAGCATGGGGAATAGATATGATTGGTGAATTCATCCTACAGCGTCTAATGGACACAGATTCATAGTGGTTGCAGTTGATTACTTCTTAAAGTAGGTGGAGGCAGAATCCTTCACTAATGTGACGGCCAAGCAGATGGTCAAGTTCATCCACAAGAACATTCTTACCCGATACGGGATTCCCTACCACATATTGATTGACAATGGAGTGCAATTCCAAGGGGCAACAGCTGAGCTGCTTACAAAACACGACATTGAGCATCATAAGTCTTCTCTATACAGACCGTAAGCTAATGGAGTAGTGGAAGCAGCTAATAAGGCGATAAAGAAGATCTTATAAAAAATAGTAACCACCTTCAGAGATTGGGCTGACAAATTGCCGTATGCTCTTTGGGGTTACAGAACTAGTGTCCAAACGCTAACATGAGAAACTCCCTATGCCTTAGTATATAGGATGGAAGCAGTAGTACCAGTGGAAATAGAGTTCAAGTCACTCAGAGTCGCCTTAGAAGCTCAGTTACTAGAAACTGAGTGGGTTCAAGCCAGATACGAGCAGTTGGCAGTGCTAGATGAAAAACAGCTAAAAGCACTGGATCATCTACAGATGTACCAACGCAGAATGGCCAGGGCCTATGATCAGAATGTGAAGTACCCCAAGCGGCAGTTGAAAGCAGGAGATTTAGTGCTGAAGCAATTAAGGCCTTCAAATGTTGATGTTAGGGGAAAGTTCAGACCTAACTGGGAAGGACCCTATGTTGTGAAGAAAGTGCTATTGAAAGGTGGTGTCAGCATCATGGATATGGATGGAAAGGAGTTCACCAATTCTATCAACCAAGACCACTTAAAGCTTTATCATGTTAAAAGAAAAAAAAAGCCCGCTAGGTTGAAAACTCGAAAGAGCAGCCTAGGCAAAAGTTAGGACAAGAGAGAAAATGATCAGTCGGAAAATCTGAAAAGGATGGCTGGTGACAGATTTTGGCTCTGTATGGAATGCATACCATCTGGGGAATTAATCTTTTCAAATGTCATCAAAAAAGTGAAATGTTTGTTTAAATATATTTCCATGGTTATGATGAAAAGGTTATCATGCTTAAACATCCGCTTAAAGAAAGCGCTTTGCATTTAACTGGTCGAACATATCATGTTGTTTAAAGATGAAAATGCACTAAATACATCTAATATGAAATCTTTTATTGTCCTCCAAATCCAATTCAGCTTTCCAAAGAGCGACAGCGATTATCCGAGAACTTGCTGTTTCAATCGATCAATTTGAAAAAAGAAAAAGAAAGCTCGCTGGGGTGAAAACTGAAAAGGCACCCCAGGCAAAAATTAGAGCAGCTCGCTGGGGTGAAAACCGAAAAGGTACCTCAGGCAAAAATTAGAGCAACTCGTTCGGCTAAAAACCTGCATTAGGCAACCCAAGCAAAATTTAGAGCACTTCAAGATTCACCAATTACAGGAGTGAGAAGCCAAGTCTTCCCATCATCTCCCTAGCAGGATTCTCTACATCACTCCCCAGCGAAGCATTTACAAAGGATATTATGATCTTTTTCCCCAGCATCGTCACGCATTCCTAGCAATTATCTCATTTCCCCAGCAGTCCTCACATATATCTCCAACTGCGCAAAGAGCATCTTCCACCAGCCAGGGGCAAAACATATCTTTCCCAACAGAAAGGAGAAATATCCA
Source organism: Euphorbia tirucalli (assembly GCA_039660915.1). Taxonomy (NCBI): domain Eukaryota; kingdom Viridiplantae; phylum Streptophyta; class Magnoliopsida; order Malpighiales; family Euphorbiaceae; genus Euphorbia; species Euphorbia tirucalli. Next base: position 38,998,964 of record CM077637.1, on the reverse strand, counting down.
CCTCACACAAAACAATAAAAATGCATCACTTAGTCTCCATGTGCATATATGTCGTTATGCATACATAGCATACACAAATCATTCATCCCCAGCTAGTCTTCATTCTTGATCGAAGGGGTAAAAATTTTTGTTCAAAATCTCTCGATCAAGGAATAAAGACTTTCCATTTCAAATGCAGGAACTCATCATCCACAGCTTCACATCTCCAGCAGATCCGCCTCGGGTAATATAAACCCAGCATCAGCCTAGATCGGCTTCATCTCAAGTTCCCCAGTAGATCCGCCTTAGGTAATATAAACCTAGTATCAGCCCAGATCGGCTCTAGCTTCACATCCCCAGTAGGTCCGCCTCGGGTAATATAAACCCGGTATCGGCCCAGATCGGCTTCATCTCAAGTTCCCCAGCAGATCCACCTCGGGTAATATAAACCCAATATCGGCCCAGATCGGCTTCATTCCACATTCCCAGCAGATCCGTCTCAGGTAATATAAACCCGATATCAGTCCAGATCGGCTCCATCTTTAGGTCTCCAGTAGATCCACCTCGGGTAACATAAACCCGGCATCGGTCCAGATCGGCTCCATCTTCAAGTCCCCAGCAGATCCACTTCGGGTAACCTAAACCTGGAATCGGTCCAGATCAGCTTCATTCTAGATCCCCAGCAATCCTTGCCTCGGGTAACCTAAATCCTGTATCGGCTTATTTCATATTCTTCCCTTGCCTCGGGTAATCTAAACCCGGTATCAGCTTATTTCATCTTCCTTCCTTGCCTCGGGTAACCTAGACCCAATATCGGCCAATCTACCTTTCACCTTCCTTTGCCTCAAGTAACCTAGACCCGGTATCGGCCAATCCGCCTTTCACCTTCCTTTGCCTCGGGTAACCTAGACCCGATATCGGCCAATCCACCTTTCATCTTCTTCCTTTGCCTCGGGTAACCTAGACCCGGTATCAGCCAATCCGCCTTTTATCTTCTTCCAATCCGCCTTTTATCTTCTTCCTTTGCCTCAGGTAACCTAGACTCGATACCAGCCAATCCGCCTTTCACCTTCCTTTACCTCGGGTAACCTAGACCCAGTATCGGCCAATCCGCCTTTTATCTTCTTCCTCTGCCTCGGGTAACCTAGACCTGATATCGGCCAATCTGCCTTTCATCTTCTTCCTTTGCCTCGGGTAACCTAGACCCGGTATCGGCCAATCTGCCTTTCAACTTCCTTTGCCTCAGGTAACCTAGACCCGGTTCGGCCAATCCGCCTTTCATCTTTCTTACCTCGGGTAACCTAGACCTGGTATCGGTTTATTTTTTTCCCCAGCTTCGCCTCGGGTAACCTAGACCCGGTATCGGCTTATTTCAATAGTGATTCACACTCTCAAATTCATCATCTTAGGTATTTTAAACCTGGATCAGGGTGTCGAATTTGATCACGCGAGGGGCAGCTGTAAGCGCCGGAATTTTTCGTCCTTTAAAAAAAATGCATGTGTCACATGACTGTAATATACGGTCATACGACTGTTGTTACAGTCGTGTGACTGTAATTAAAAGTTACAGTCGTACGATTGTAATCTCGGAGCAGGTACAGCAGACTATACCCATGACATAAGAAAGCTGAGTTAATTTTGATGGCATTAATTACTCTGGTTCTTGAAGAAGCAAAGGCAGGGATAAAAGGAAAAAGAAGAGCTTCTGAAAAAAAAAATCAGAGAGAAAGTTTAGTGAGAGAATTAGAGAAAAAGGGAAGAAAAAGGGAAAAAAACCATAATTTCAAGTTTCTTTTTCTCTTTTTTTTTTTCTTTTCAATTCTTGAGCATTTGGATTAGAAATCTAATAGACATCAATAGGTTAACAACTGGACTCTCTAAATTTAATCAATTTCGAACTAAAAACTCTAAGAATCCCCAGCATTTTGGAGATTTTTGGACTCAACCTCTAACCTCTCAAAGAGGAAAAGAGGTCATTCCTACGATGGATTAGCGCCAAAGAGGTAAACACACTTTCTTTCCTATTTTTCTCATGCTTTCTGGGTGATTTGGTGTGTTTTTGTGCATTTTATTTCAATTTTTGCGTTTTCTGTTTCTGTAAATCAAGAACAGTCATACGACTGTTCTTGAGTTGGTGAACAGTCGTACGACTGTAGTTACAGTCGTACAAGTGTTCTTGATTTCCCGTAATTTCTCAGTTTTATTTTGAATAATTTTGGCGAAATCCTGAAATTGGAGGATTTACAGTTGCATGACTGTAATTACAATCGCACGACTGTAATTCTCGTCCAAGGTCAGAATTTCCAGAATAATCCCCAAAAATTTCTAAAAATTCCTAGAAATTCAGAAAAATCAGAAAATCATCAAAATGAATTTTGTTGTGTGCATTCACGACCTTAGATTTAATTTTCCATGTAATTGCATTTAGAACAATGCCACAACGGAGACCCGATTCTCCCTAAAACTGACCCACCTCACATGCTAAAATTAAATTAAACCCGAAAATTAATTGTTTTCAAAATGATTTTCTCACAAAACCAAAAATACAGGGACGTTTCAAAATGTTTTCCAGGTCTAATCGGGCGGGCTAGCCGAGCCGACCCAGTTATCCCCCTAATTGCATGTTCTCGAATTCTTAAAATCTCATTCTGTATTACTTGAGTCCTATTTGTGGCGTGCCGTATATTGTGCTAACCTTCTGTTTTGCAGCTTTTTATTTTTATTTTTGATGTATTTAATAGATTAATTCGTGTATTTAGGCTATTGTATTTTTCTAGATAAATTCCTGTATTTTAGGCGGTTGTGAAAGTGAGGCTGAGAGTTTTTATTTTTATTTGATTGGGTTGTAAGCCATTTAATTATTTACTGCTTACTTTTATTTCTATTTTATCTGTATGCGCGCTGTATGTTTAACTTAATGCAATAAAATTGACTTTAGAAATTGAAATACCATACTCAAACATTGGCCAATTTTTATTTTGATTAGACACGAAATAAGGGACTTGTCCGGACCTAGATCTCTGGATAGTGTGGCGGCCGTTTGTCCGGATCAGCTACACTAAAATTTCCCGGTTGAGCTGAGCCGGGTGGCGACTCTTACACTATTCATCGAGACTTAGGTCTCGATTCTTTTATGAATTAATCTAATTTTCTAAAAACGAATTCTATTATAAAAACCCCCACGCGAGGGAGGGTTTCACCCAAAATCGTGGAGCCCCTCCTGAAAGGGAGTCCGCGTTCTGTCGAAAACGTCATCCGTTCACAGATATCTTTTGGCAAAGGACACTTTGAGATTACTATTGGGTGAGTGTCTTCTAAAGACTACTGCATCTCTGTCGTAATTAGTTGCTGTAACGATTTGCTAGAACCCACTTACAGTCTGCTGGCCTTGGGCCTACTGCTAACAAAAAGACAGACCCATAGGATCATGCACAGAGATCAACTGAGCCGGAACTTATAGATATGGTACATGTAATGTACATTGAAAGAAATGCGTTAATCAATTAGTTGACATTCAGTGTCAAGGTAATTAATTAACACTGGTTTGATTTAATTTTTTTAATAAGTTTGCATAATGTGATTAATTAATTTATCAATTAATTGAATTACATAAAGTAAACAACTAATTAAATAATTTTCCCAAGTAGGAAAATTATATACATGTATTGTATTTACTTAAGTGTGATTTAATTTTATTTAGGGGTAATGAAATTTAGCCAAATGGAATTAAATTACATAGTATATACTTTTTAATTAAAGTTTATTTATGTAATTATAATCCTAGTGGGTTTGGGTTTAATTAACCTAATTAAAGCCCAATTAGACAAGGAGTTTATATAAGGGCACACTTAAGAAAGAAAACCTAACCCTAACCCTATTATATTTGCTAGAAATTTTAGCCCCAAAACAGTCATAATTTACAACAATAATTCTCCATTCCTTCCGCTTCTTCGACTAGCACTGGTTCCCACTCAATAGTTGGTCGTGCACCGAATCATAGAGATCGTTTCCGCTTAAAGATTCGATTCTGTAGTTGTCTCTAGAAGGGATGGATTTGGTGAGTGAATCTCTCTTGATTCAAATTGATTTTATTCCAATCAATGGTAATTGGACAGGATATGTGGATTCTAGGAAAATTTTAACGGTGTAATTTCTGCTCCGCCACGTTATTTTTCTGATGACGAATCCCAACAGTTGGCGGTTCTCTTAAAGAGGTGGTTCTCGAATATCCTGAACTGTGCTGCTAATTTTCGAAGAGAGATCTTATCTGCTGTGTTGGCATCTTCGAGGTATTGCCCATTCTGAATGAACTACAAGATATCATGATAATAAGGAAGTTCTTCAACTGCTGCTACGATATTGACTGATAGGTAACAAGGGTTCTGTGCAGTTTCTAGGATCACTGGCTGTATCGGATGCTTTTGGGGTCCTTCCCACATTGATAAGAGTGTAGCTAAGGAATCGGCCATCTGATTCTCTTCCCTAGGGATATGTCTGAATTCATACTGACTAAATACTTTCACCTTTTCCCAAACCAACTCGAGATATGGCTGGAGTGATTCTTCCTTTATTTCCCAATACCTGATAATCTGTCGAATCATCAAAGCTGAGTCCCTGATAACTAACACTTTATGCGCCCCTAGTGTGATTAGGGCATCAATTCCAAAGAGGCAAGCTTCATATTCTGCTCCATTATTAGTTACTGGAAATTCGAGGTGTTTCGCTAGAGGGATGATTTCTCCATCGGGGGTGTCGATGATTACTCCCAAACCTGCACCGTGTTTGTTCATAACACCATCAAAATACATCACCCATCTGCTTGGTTCTATCTCCACCACTGCCAGTTGTTCATCTGGAAATTCCAAATTCTCAACGTAGTCTGACTCTAGAGGCTGATTAGTTAGGAATTTTGCTACAGCTCTTCCTTTGATCATTTTCCTGGTTACGTACTTAATATCAAATTCTAACAACAAGAGTAACTATCTTGATAGTTTTCTGGCCAATGCGGGGGTTTGGCATAAATACTTCATCGGATCAACCTTGGCCACCGCCTGAACCTTATATGATTAAAAGTAGTGCCTTAAATTCTTAGCCAACCATACCATAGTAGTGCAGGTCTTTTCCACCACAGCATATCTGGTCTCGTAATCAAGTAGTTTCTTACTCAAATAGTAAATTGTATGTTCACGTTCGTCCTCTTGTTCTTGTAGTAACATTGCCCCTACTAAAGTGTCTTCGATAGCCAAGTACAGGACCAAAGGCTTATTCGGCATCATAGGTTTAGAACTGGTGGATTCATCAAATAAGCCTTGATCCTGTCAAAGGCTAGTTGGCATTGATTGTTCCATTTCACCGCCAGATTCTTCTTTAGGAGTTTGAAGATGGGCTCACAAACTGTTGTTATTCTTACGATGAACCAAATGACATACTGCAATGACCCCAAAAATGACCTCACTTCCTTTTCTGTCTTCAGTGTGGGCATATCGTTGATGGCCTTGATTTTGTCTGGACGTGGCCAAGAAGCTTCCCTGAAGTTACTCTAAACACACACTTCTTGGGATTCAGGCGGAGATTATACTTTTCGATCCTAGTTAGGAATCTATCCAAGATAGCGGGATGCTCTTCCTGGGTCATCGATTAAACTTCGACCTCCTTATGGATCATATCGTGCAGAAGTGTAGTGACTTCTCGCTGATAAGTTGCCACGGCATTCTTCAACCCAAACAGCATAACCTTGTAGCAATAGACTCCCCATTCCGTGATGAAGGCCTTCTTCACTTTGTCAATGATGTTCATCAGAATCTGATTATACCCTGAAAACCCGTCCATGAACGAATACATCGCTGCCCTGGCGGCACTGTTAATCAGAACATCAATATAAGGTAGTGGGAAGTCATCTTTGGGCAATGCCCTATTCAGATCTTTGTAATCCACACAAACCTTGACTCGACCATCTTTCTTCGCAATCAATACTATGTTGGCTAACCATTCTGGGTACTCTACTACCTCTAGGAACTTAGCTTTTATATGTTTGGCTACCTCTTCCTTAACCTTTCTTGCCCACTCTGGTCTAAGCCTCCTGAGCTTCTGTTTCATAGGTTTCATTTTTGGATCCTTTAGAATTCTGTGTTCTGTAATCTCCTTGTCAACCCTGGGCATGTCATCGTAGGACCAGGCGAAGGCTTTCACATGTTTTTGCAGTACTTTTATGATTTCTTTCCTCTCATTAGGCGTGAGGTCTTTCGAGATGGATACCATTTTTGGATCATCATCTATCCCTAGATTCATTTCATGCAATGATGCATCATGTATGCTAAAAACATTAAATGAATGTTTGTATGTATGCATAGTTCCATCCAGAAAAACTGTTGGGATTTGTCATCAGAAAAATAACATGGCACAGCAGAAATTACATAGTTAAAATTTTCCTAGAATCCACCTATCGTGTATGATTACCATTGATTGGAATCAAACCAATTTGGATCAAGAGAGATTCACTCACCAAATCCCTATCTTCTAGACACTGCTGCAGAATCGAATCTTTAAGCGGAAATGATCTCCACAATTTGGTACACGACCAACTATCGAGCGAGAATCGGTGCTAGCCGAAGAAGCGGAAGGAATGGAGAATTATTGCTGTAAATTGTGGCTGTTTTAGGACTGAAATTTCCGGCAAATAATAGGGTTTTGGGTTAGGTTTTGTTCCTTAAGTGTGCCTTTATATAGACACTTTGTCTAATTGGGTTTTAATTAGATTAATTAAATCCAAGCCCACTAGGATTGTAATTACATAAATAAACTTTGATTAAAAAAGTATATACTATGTAATTTAATTCCATTTGGCTAAATTTAACTACCCCTAAATAAAATTAAATCACACTTAAGTAAATACATTAGGAAAATTATTTAATTAATTGTTTACTTTATGTAATTCAATTAATTGACAAATTAACTAATTACATTATGTAAACATATTAATTAAATTAAATCAACCTAATATTAATTAATTACCTTGACACCGAATGTCAACTAATTAATTAACGCATTCCTTCCAATGTACATTACATGTACAATTTCTGTAAGTTCCGACTCAGTTGATCTATGTACACGATCCTATGGGTCTATCTTTATATTGGCAGTAGGCCCAAGGCCCACATACTGTAAGTGGGTTCTCATAAACCATTGCAGCCCCCAATTAAGATAGAGATGCAGCAGTCTGTTAAAGACACTGACCCAGTAGTAATCTCACAGTGTCCTTTGCCAAACGATATCGATATGAATAAACAAGAGGCATGGTGTCTGTCATCCTCTTCTGCTATTTATTATATTTCTTGATCTTGAATTGACTGATTAATCAAATAAGCAACCAATTTACTTGGGTATGGCTATACACTTATCAGTCACACTCATCAAGTGGCCAGTGATATCATCTCTGTGTTACCCGAGTGGCAATGCCATCACTTCATCATCAATATCAATATGTTCACCGGTCCACCCAATGTATCCGTATTTAAAATCCTTTTAACCTGTTAGGCATATGTCAAAGTGAACCAGATTCTATATTGATACTATAATGAAATTTGGTTTGACGACAAAAGAGACCTACTCAAGAAAGACCTATGACGCGACAACCATATGGCTTTCTTATGCAGATCGATCCTGTCTCATGTCAATGACATGTACCTATATTCATGACTGACTATACAAGTACTATGGCTAGTTAAGAACTATCATACAGTCATCAAATATACAAGTTCGTGGTTCTATTCGTTGCCACGATTAGAACAGACCTGGGATAGGTTTTATGATTATCAATCAATGGATACTCTACTCATATTATAGCACAAGATATAAATGAAATAGATTAATTGCCTTCATTAATGTGACACAAATGATGTATTCATACAATGAGTCTTAATGTATAATACAAAATACAAGAATCCAATGCCCTAAGAACTAGGGCACACCAACAGTCTCCCACTTGCACTAGTTCCAAGTGGGCATTGCCCTAATTCTTATAGATCAGGTATGACCATCATGCTGTGTCTATGGCAGCACCTTGGTCAATGGATCAACGACATTATTCTTGGTGTCAACCTTCTGCAATGATATGTCACCTTTGTTCACGATCTCCCGAATGAGGTGAAACTTTCTGAGCATGTTTTTGGATCTCTTATATGACCGGGGCTCCTTAGCTTGTGCGATGGCCCTGTTGTTGTCACAGAAAACATCAACTGGGTCAAGGATAATGGGTACTACTCCCAAATCAGTTATGAACTTCTTGATCCAAACGGCTTCCTTTACAGCTTCGTATGCAGCTATGTACTCAGCTTCCATTGTAGAGTCAACAATGGTGGCCTGCTATGAGGACCTCCAACTAATGGCATTGCCATTCAAGAGAAAAACATAACCAGATTGTGACTAGTTCTTATCCTCAACGGTCTCAAAGCTTGCATTAGTGTAACTTGACACTACCAGTTCATCTTAACCTCCGTACACTAAGAAAGAATCCTTAGTCCAGTTAAGGTGCTTCAGGATTGCCTTGACAATCTTCTAGTGTTCCTCCCCAGGGTCTGTGATATGAATCCGGTTAAGCAAGGCGCTACCTGAACTCAATAATATTCCCAATCGTCGAATGAGGTTCCAATAAATACAAAGAACATGAAATTATAATTAGAATCTAGATTATAATTTCAAAACTAAAAAGATTAAAGAATAGAATAAAAATAGAAGAACAATTGGCAATAAATTCACCAATTCAATCAAATAAAAAGAATAATCAAATTAACATAAAAGTTAATTCAACCTTTCAATTAGGATGATAGAACTTGAGAATGGTTGATTCTCAATTGCCTAGCCACAACAATTGATCGCGATCAAAGTAATACTTTAAGAGTTAGAATGCAATTACACACTCTCAAAATATTGAAGCTAAAAATTCAATAGAAATTTTCAAGGGAAATATTCAATCTTTATTGATAATAATCTGATATCTTACAAAAGGAACATCCAACACCTTTTCATAGGCCTAAAACAAGTAGAATCCTAAACTGAAAAGGAAAACAAATTCTTATCTGATGTGATATCGGCTAAGAAACCGAAATCAATAAGTTTCCCCGATCTATCTTGAAGGATTTAAAACAAATTGAACAATGAATCAGAATTTGAGGGTTAGGTTATTATTTAATAGAATCTATTCAATTGCAACAAAGTATATAGAAGAATGAATTATAATCACTAAGGATAGCAATATATAATTCGAAGTTCACAAGCATGACACAAAGATTGGTGATAGCAAACCAATCCTAAGGTGTTTAAACGACAATGAAAGGGATTCAAACCTGACACCTTCGATTAAGCATTCTTAGAACCTGAATGTGGCGATTCACAAGCACATTACCAAAATACCTGTTCACGATCAAGATAATATCGCAAGAATGAAGAACTCGATCTCTCAAACTCACAATATTAAAATCAGCCCCGGGCTGAAATCTCAACAAAGAGAGAAAAAAAATCTGGAAATTTCAGAATGCAATTATATTAAATTTCATATATTCCTTTTCAACTATTACATTGGTGTCTAAATAGAAAAACCTAAACCTAAACTATTTAGGAAAAGAAAACCTTATTTGACTAGGAAAAGAACAACAAAGAAAAAGGAATGGCTAGATTTCAGCCTTAAACTTAGGAAAGTCAAACCAACACAAATAAGGAAAACTTTAAATCAATCCTTATGCAATAAGGATTGAAAAACGTGCTTCCCTTTAGCATGTGGTTTATGGGTTGATTTGTGAGCCCAAAACAGCTCACTTATTGTTAAAACTAACATTTGACTAAAGATACATAAACCCAAATCAAAATCCATACATATTCCCTAAGGGTGCATTAAGTGCTAACACTTAATTGTCCTTAGCTTATACATAGAATTCCAATTAGGTCCATTTTAACTAATCATTACAATCAGACCCATAAACATCACTTTCTTGGACTTGAATACAACACAAGACTGAATCGTATCCATATGAGTTGTTCGGTTTGTTGTGATCAGCCTCAATCTCCATACGTTGAAATAAGTGTATAACTAGACCGTTAAGCACTTGTTGCATCTTCTTTGCATGGTTCCTTGTTATTTGACCAATGGGCAGCTCCAAAGGGTCTCTCTTGCCTCCTTGCTCCATGCCTCCATGTCCTTATGGTGTGATGACCGCATCATTATCTAACTAGGAAAGATTAAATAAAAACAAATAAGGAAAACTTAAAACTAATCCTTATGAAATAAGGATGAAAAAACGAAATTCCCTTTTTGAGTGTTGTTTATGGCTGATTTTTAAGCCCAAAACAGCTCACTTATTGAAAAAACATAACAATTAAATAAAGATAACTAAGCCCAATTGGAAATCCATACATATTCCCTAAGGATGCCTTAAGTGCTAACACTTAATTGTCTTTAGCTCATATGTAGAAGTCCAATTAGGCCCAATCTAACTAAACATTAGTTTCAGATCCATAATCACTTTTGTGGACTTGAACTAAAGATATAAAATCAACTTCTTCCTTCAAGCCCACTTGACCAGGCATTGGTGCTTCTTGAATGGATCCTTGCCCATATACTCTTTATTAATCCATTTAATGCTTCTCGAACCTTCTTTGCTCTAGACCTTGTAATCGGCCCGATAGGAATTTTCAAAGGATCATTCTTCTTTAGCTCCATGCCATGTTCCATCCTTGGTCTGCCTTGGTGAGTCGCATCATTCCCCCCCCCCCCCTTTTTAAGAGGATTCGTAGTCAAATTGTCATCACCTGCATCAAACAAGGATAAGTCAGAAATATTGAAAGTAGCATGCACATTATACTCACCTGGGAGATCAAGCTTGTAAGCGTGATCTCCAATCCTTGCTACTACTTGAAAAGGTCCATCGCCTCTTGGATGCAACTTTGTATGCCGATGAGTTGGAAACCTCTCCTTCCGTATGTGCAACCAAACCCAATCGCTAGGTTCAAAGATCACCTTTATGTGATTCTTATTAGCTTGATTTACATAATGCTCATTTTTCTTCTTAATTTGCTGTTTAACTTGTTCATGTAATTTCTTCACCAAATCAGCCTTTTGCGTTTCGTCTAAGATTTTCCTCTCATCAAGAGGGTTAAAACCATACACAATTTCAAATGTTGAAAAATTAGTAGAAGAACGCACAGCCCTATTATATGCAAATTCAACAAATGGAATGCAATCTTCCCATGACTTTAAGTTCTTTTGAATAACATCCCTAAGCAACTGACCTAAAGTCCTATTGACCACTTCAGTTCGACCATCAGTTTGGGGATGACAAGATGTAGAAAATAATAACTTAGTCCCTAATTTTTCCCATAAAGTCTTCCAAAAGTAGCTTAAGAATTTAGAATCACGGTTACTAACTATACTTTTAGGTGCTCCATGTAACCGCACAATCTCCTTAAAGAATAAATTAGCAACATTAGTGGCATCTTCCACTTTATGACACGAAATAAAATGAGACATCTTAGAAAATCTGTACACAACCACAAAGATAGAATCATTGCCATGCTTTGACCTTGGCAATCCTAACACAAAATCCATAGAAATATCAGTCTAAGGTTCACTAGGTACAGGTAGAGGAGTATACAAACCATGCAGCATCACCTCTAGACATAGCTTGCTTGCAATTTATACAATTAGCACAAACCTTCTCCACATCACGCCTCATGTGTGGCTAAAAGAAATGTTCCAAAAGCATATCTAAAGTCTTTAGTACACCAAAATGTCCCATGAGACCTCCTCCATGAGCCTCACGCACAAGCAAGTTCCTATGAGAACACTTAGGCAAGCATAATTTATTTTCCTTAAATAAAAAGCCTTCATGTCTATAGAACTTCCCAAAAGAAGTATGTTCACAAGCCTAAAAAATAGATGCAAAATCATCATCACTAGCATATAGATCTTTGATAGATTCGAACCCTAAAAATTTAGCATGCATCATATTTAACAAGTTTACACGCCTACTCAATGCATCAGCAACAACATTCTCTTTCCCTTGCTTATACCTAATCACATAAGGGAATGTCTCAAGGAACTCAACCCACCTAGCATGCCTTCTATTAAGCTTATGTTGACCTTTTAAGTGCTTCAAAGACTCATGATCAGTGTGAATCACAAACTCCTTAGGCCACAAATAGTGTTGCCAAGTTTCAAGAGCTCTAACTAATGCAGATAACTCTTTATCATAAGTGGGATAATTTAAGGCAACCCTATTCAAATTTTCACTAAAGTAAGCTAAAGGACGACCCTCTTGCATGAACATTCAATTTCAAAAGTTTTATCAAAATTAGGCAAGGCTAACACAGGTGCAGTAGTAAGTTTTTGTTTCAACAAATTAAAAGCATCTTCCTGATCTTTCTCCCACTTAAACCCATCATTCTTCTTAATTACCTCAGTTAAAGGAGCAGCAATAGAGCTAAAGTTTTTAACAAACCTTCAATAGAAGCTCGCCAAACCATGAAAACTCCTTACCGTGGTAACTGACTTAGTTGTAGGCCATTCTTGAATGGCCCTCACCTTTTCGTCATCAACTTCCACTCCTTGGGTAGAAACTACAAAACCCAAGAACACAACCTTTTCCATACAAAAAGTGCACTTTGAAAAGTTAGCATAAAGCTGTTCTTTTCGCAACAGCTGTAATACAGCTCGAATATGGTCAAGCTGCTCAGAAAGAGAATTAGAATAGATAAGAATGTCATCAAAATAAACAACAACAAATTTACCTATAAATTCTTTTAAAACATGATTCATTAATCTCATAAAAGTACTAGGTGCATTAGTTAGCCCAAAAGGCATAACCAGTCACTCATATAAACCATGTTTAGTTTTAAAAGCGATTTTCCATTCATCACCAATTTTCATTCTAATCTGCTAGTAACCACTTTTTAAATCAATTTTTGTGAAGAATACATCCCCACTAGGTTCATCTAACATGTCATCAAGTCTAGGAATGGGATGTTGATACTTTACCGTTATTTTGTTGATGGCTCAGCAATCAACACACATTCTCTAAGTCTCATCCTTTTTAGGCACTAAGATGACTAGAACAGCACATGGACTCATACTTTCATGAACCAAGCCCTTCGACATCAGCTCCTCAATTTGCATTTGAAGCTTCATCGTCTCCTTGGGATTACTCCTATAAGCTAGATAATTAGGAATTGATGCTCCGGGTATGAAATCGATTTGATGTTCGATTCATCGAATAGGAGGTAGCCCACTTGGCAACTCTTTGGGAAACACATCATTGAACTCCTGCAAAAGAGAGGAAACCACACTAGGAGAAGAATGGTCAGATTTACTTACAGACAAGCTTAAACCTTTGCAATAAAATAAAAGCAAATTCAGATTATTAGTTTTAGCTTGTTTAACATCCCTCATTTTGGCGTATAAATTGAAATTATTGGCTTTTACAATGCCCTCACTTTCTTCTCTCCTCACCTCTCTATCTCTCAACTCACTAGCCTTTTCTCTCACCTCTTCTCTCTTCTCACCCTTACTGATACTCTTATTTTCTCTCTCCTTAACCAAACCCCCTTCCGCAGAGAAAGAATTTTGAAGGTAGAGCTGGTCTTGTTAAACTTGCACCGGTGACAATGGTAAGAGAGTATAATGTTTTCCTTCCTTAATGAGAGTGATTTTGTTCAGTTTACCATTATGAATGGCCTCACGGTCAAACTGCCATGGGCGTCCCAAAAGTATATGGTAAGCTTGCATTAGGACAACATCACACAAAACTTGGTCATTATAAGCTTCAAGTGATAAATTGACCAAGACTTGTTTAGTCACCTTCACTTTATTGTTGTCATTGAGCCATTGAAGTCTATAGGGCTTCGGATGCCTAGTTGTGTTCAGGCCCAATTTTTCCACCATGGTGGTACTAGCAACATTACAGCAACTACCACTATCTACAACCAAGCTACAAACTTTATCTTGCACACGAGCAATTCTTCAAATGTAACATAATGTTGAAGATCCACTGCATCAGCTATATCCTCATTAAGTCCACCTAGAAAATGAGCCATAATGGTCTCCTCGTCCTCCTGAACATCAGATGTCATCATAGCAATCTCCATCTCCTTGTGATAATCCTCCACACTTTTATTCCCTTGAGTTAAAACCTGCAATTTATTCAGCAATTCCCCATGATAATAGGAAGCAACAAACCTCTTTTTCATGATTCGCTTAATCTCATTCCACGTTTCAATAGGCGGATCTCCATCCCTGTGCCTATTTTTCTTAAACTGATCCCACCATACTGCAGCATAATTGGTTAGCTCGGAAACAACCAATTTAATTTTCTTTTCCTCTGAATAATAGTGGATATCAAATATAGCATCAACTTTCCTTACCCATTCTAAATACAATTCAGGATCGCTTTTACCTTGGAATGAAGGAATTTTCAGTTTGATGGTGTTAAGATTACCATCTTCACGATGTCTCCTTCTAGGGCTTGAAGACATACGCTCGTCCTCTGAATCTTCCTCGAGGTTAGAATTTTGATTAAAACGTTGGTGTGGCCTCCCATTCCTCCTTTTCTCTAATTCCATTTATTTCAAACGGTCCTTGAAACCAAGCATTATTTGCTCTAATCTGTTAAATTTTCTAGCAACAGCCTTTTGCAATAGTTCTGGATCCATTTTATCAAAGATGGTGTTCTTGTCTTCTATGGACATGGTTAGATAGATAGAAATAGAAACACAACTGTAAAAGCAAGAAAAGAAAAAAATTCAGAAATACTCACAATTGGTTCCACGCTCTACGATATTATTTTAATTGATCTCAATAAATGAAGCCAAGCAAAATTGAATAACCAGAGACAAATCGCAATGAAAAAAAAGGGACAGCAGAATACTAAGAAGCAACGAAACAAGAAAAGTATGTAAATGAAACACGATGTGTATGGATGATAAAATAGAGTAAGGTAGACGTCGGTCAATCCAATGACAAGGGTTTCAATAAAATTTGGCTAATCTTGTGTAAAAAAAAATTGTAAAACTTTATGCAAAAAGATGCTGCCAACGTAAATTGAAACTTGTTCTATGATCTTTTGGTGAAACTTTTTTTTTTTGGACTGATCCTTCTTTTTTATTTTTTATTTTTGAACTGATCAATAAATCTCTTTGAGATTATGATTCTAACTCCCTTTCTTTTTTTTTTTTTTTTTGCAAAGATAGAAAACAATAAGAACTAATGCAGCAAATTAAATCAATTTCACAAAAACACACAAGCAAGAATTTTTTTTTTCTTGGCTTTTTTTTAATGAAGAAGAAGAAAGAAAACGGAACTTCAAAGAACCCTAATTATTATAGAAGCAAACTGATGCGAAACTCGATGAATAAAAGACTCTTGAAAAGAATTAGAATGACAAACCTCAATCGAAGCTTGAAACTCCGATACCAACTGATATGAATCCAGTTAAGCAAGGCGCTACCCGAACTCAATAATGTTCTCGATCGTCAAATGAGGTTCCAATAAACATAACGAACACGAAATTATAATTAGAATTTAGATTATAATTTCAAAACTAAAAGATTAAAGAATAGAATAAAAATAGAAGAACAATTGACAATAAATTCACCAATTCAATTAAATAAAAAGAACAATCAAATTAACATAAAAGTTCATTCAACCTTTCAATTTGGATGATAGAACCTGAGAATGGTTGATTCTCAATTGCCTAGCCACAACAATTGATCACGATCAAAGTAATACTTTAAGAGTTAGAACACAATCACACACTCTCAAAATATTGAAGCTGAAAATTCAATAGAAATTTTCAAAGGAAATATTCAATCTTTATTGGTAATAATCTGATATATATTAAAAAAGGCACATCCAACACCCTTTTATAGGCCTAAATCAAAGTAGAATCCTAAACTGAAAAGGAAAACAAATCTTTATCTGACTAGGAAATATTAAATCAAAATAAATAAGAAATACTTAAAACTAATCCTTATGCAATAAGGATGAAAAAAAAACAAAATCCCATTTTGATTATTGTTTATGGGTTGATTTTTAAGTCCAAAACAGCTCACTTATTAAAAAAAAATAACAACTACATAAAGACACCTAAGCTTAATTTGAAATCCATACATATTTCCTAAGGGTGCCTTAAGTGCTAACACTTAATTGTCCTTAGCTCATACGTAGAAGTCCAATTAGGTCCAATCTAACTAAACATTAGTTTCAGATCCATAATCACTTTCGTGGACTTGAACTAAAGATATAAAATCAGTTTCTTCCTTCAAGCCCACTAGACCAGGCATTGGTGCTTCTTGAATGGATTCTTGATTGGCCTATATACAATTTATCAATCCATTTAATGCTTCTCAGACCTTCTTTGCTTTAGACCTTGTAATCGGCCTAATAGGAATTTGCAACGGATCATTCTTCTTCAGCCCCATGCCATGTTCCATCCTTAGTCTGCCTTGGTGAGTCGCATTAGCATACAAGTAATGATCCAATACTCATAGAGTACCTCAAATGATTCAATAATGTCATGGGACAATCCGGTGTGGATCGCGACACATAAATATGACCCCAGTATCACCGTGACACCAATGATGAGTGGGCATGATGTCATGTAATGTTATCGTGTGACTTGCCACACAAATATAGACCTAAGACCATCGTGGTCCTCTAGTGAATGAAATGGTCTAGTGAAATGGCTAAGTGCAATCTAATGCACTGGTATGATACGGTATGTTTTGGGACACTCGATGTGAAATGAAATTATCGTGATTGGCATTTTTCAGTATTCTCAGGACGTCTCATATTAAATGGAGTGAGATGAGATGATATGAATGTTCATGTCACATGAAATGCAAGTGGCTACATGAAGATGTGGTTAGGATGCATGACATATAGGATGATGTCATGTATGCTTCGTGGAAATGTCAACGCATGAGATGTATATGTATATGGCACATAAATAAAATGTCATAGCTGCACGAAGATGTGGTTAGCATTAATGTCATACATATGTTCATGTCTTGAAAATGGCTGCACAAAAACGTGGTTAGAATGGCACACGAATGATTATGCATGCTTGATGTTTCATGAAAAGGTCAAATAAAACCATCACAGAACAAAAGTTAACACATGCAACAATATGCTCACCCTTCCAACCGTATTCCTCCTTTCGATTGGCACTCATTCTTCCTAGGTATTGGGTCTCCTTGATACCAACCAGGGATACCAAAGGCGTACTCTCAATGTCTAATTTTGTATTTATGTTTTGGTAATCCTAAGGAGAAATTACTAGGTCATTACATGTGGGCTAAAGTCAAACCAGGTCCTCATAGTGAATATACACTCCTTAACATAGAACACGTAAGGTTCATGCGGTACTATGAGTGGTTTACCCCTTCAGGTGCTCCAATCCTCGCAGAAGAGATATGTCACCTTCTGAAGCAAACCGGGCTGATCAGTGAGTTCGGATGCCTTACTCGATTAGATGTGGAAAATCATTTTGGAAACGCCCTGTAGGTTTTTGTGTTTAAAAACAATTTTTGAAAAACATTTGGCTCAATTACATGTAAATTACTTCCTTTTAATGGGCCGGCTATCCCGGAACTCGGGGTTCCATTTGTAGGTGTTTCCTAATTTCAACATCCATCTAAGGCCTAACGTAGTAAACATGTCAAAAACAATTTGATTATGAAGACAGCATCATGTGACGACATCCGTGGGAGTCGTCTAGAGATTTTGCCTCTATTTTGTAACTACGGCCGTACGGCTGTAGTGTCTAGAACCCGAGATTGGTTTTCTTTGCTTTTGTAAATCAGTGTTCTAACCCGTTTCGATGATTTCTAAGGATTTTGTGGAATTTGGGGGTTCGCTAAAGCTGAATCGCGGATCTGATTTGGATCAAACAACCTCGGATTCCAAATATTGACATCAACGAAACCCAAACCTCACATTAACTTTCTTGGAAATCCGAAAACCACAATCTTGAATACAACAGATGTGATTTGACCAAAATAGTTCATAACAGAACGATTAAAAAAGGAAACTGATCGTATTCGATTTATTTAGAGCATTTCGGGTTTCTGCCCAAAAGAATACAGCCGTGCGGCTATATAGGTACAGCCGCACGGCTCTGTTCTAAGGGATTACAGCTGCTTGGCTCTAGTTAGAGCTGCATGGCTATAATCAAACATATAGTTTTTGGATTTTTTACAAAACTCAAAAACACACAGCACAAAGCAGTTAATTATGAGTTTAAGGCCTCTTAGAGTTTACTCTTTTTGTGTTCCAGCGTATTTGATGACCAGAAGTTGATTTGAATGTCGGAATGGGCCTAGATTCCCGTGAACATCCCGAAACTTGGAACATAGACCACAAATTGATCAGAACAAACCCGAAAACAAACCCAACGAACGACTGAATGATCAAGAACTCTCACCCTTTGTATTTCCAGAGTCTTTTCTCTCTGTTTCTCTCTTTTTCTTTTTGGTTTTTCACTCATTTTCCCTTTTTCTCTCTTTTTCTCTTTTTAGAATCCTTTCTCTCCTGTTTCTTTTGTTTCTCCCTCCCCTTTTTTTCTCTTTTTCTTAGTTTTTCTCTCTTTAGAATCCTTTCTCTCTTCTGTTTCTTTTGTTTCTGTTACCTTTTTCTTTCTAAACCTAGAGAATACCGGCTGATTCCTTTAATTTAGGAATGAATCCAGCCGTCAAAGATTAAGGTTGGTTATTTAGAAAGTAACCTGGTCACCCGTTAGAGCCGCGCTGCTATAAAGTTATAGTCGTGCGGCTCTGAAGTTATAGCCGCACAGCTGTAGTTGTGAAACTACAACCGTGCGACTCTAACCAGAGCTCTCATGGATTTTCCTAAATCGTACACTCATATCTAAGCTCTCTAATCACTCAAAGGACCTTTTTCGGGGTTTCGGATTGAGGGCTGTCCGGTTTTCGGAGCGTTTGACAGCATTCCAAGCGTCATTCCGTTTATTTTCAAATCTGTCTCATGTTCATCTGTCTGAACAGGTAACATAGAATTTTCATCACAGAGGTCGAAAAAACCCGTGCTCATACATAGTATGTAAAAATCTTATTAGAATAATTGTTTTGTAATATAACTTGTTGTATTTCTTTAGACGAAGTGTTTTCTGTCGTATGCATCTTTCTAAAAGGTATTCCTATAAATGATTCATCATTATTTTTAATTATTATACTTTCTAGAGGATGATGTATAGAAACTATAGACTCTTCATTAATTGTTTTCCAAAGTTTAGCAATTTTAGTATTAACTTTTTTTTATTTTTCAAAAGGGAAATTGATATTATTTTCTTTACAGTAATTTTCAAACCATAAAAACAATGGAATATTTACCTCTTGTCTTTCCATATCTTCATACCATAGAGTTCTAAAATATTTTAATTCAGAATCTGAAAAATTACTAAAGCACCATTCTCTTTTTTCTTTATTATAATTTGCCTTTAAGTCTTGCCTTAAAATCTCTTTATTAATCTGACATTTATTTATATTTGATTATTCAAAACAAAAAATGCTTCCATCTATGATCTTGTGGGACTAATTGAGGCATAATCTTTCTCTTCTACATAATCTGAATTCGACCTATAAATAGTACTTGCACTAACTGTTGGTCTTTTTTTTTTTTGTATAAACAGACATTCTAGCTGGTTGACTCATACTTGAAGAAAAATCTATCCTTACAGATCCATCACTATGTTCTATAATTCTTGACATTTGATTATTTATTTCTAAAGGCTTAGGTTCACAAATTTCCTTTAAATCCCATGTTCCTGATCTAGTTATTTCATTCCATTTTAATCTTTTGGGAATTTGAATATTAGAATGAGTTTTATTAGCTTCAAACAGAATTGTTTCATCTCTCTGAAGTGTTCTTTTAGACCTAGGATTTGACGTGGTTGTCATAACTTTATAATATATCCAATAAATTATAGCCACGGATCTTACATTATCTTTATATTCTAAATTTTTTTATTTTAACTGTTGAAGTTAAAGTATCAATATGTTTGGATCATATAAACTAATAGAAAATCTTAGATAACAATTAAAATATACTGGTCCATTAGCTAAATTAGTTCTACCATAACTAGCAAAGAATTTGAGAAATTTACATATCTGGTATCTCTTAAACACGTCAGAACTAGAATATCTAATCCTAATCTAAACAATGCTTAGGGATAGTCCAGTCAAACAAAACATTATCTATCTTGGCAATATTTATTTCCATTGATATTATCTTCTGTTCTAGAACTAGAACCTAGTTCTTTATTAGAGAAAACCCTTGACTATCTATCCATTCCAAATTTATAATTATTGGGTTTAATAAGAATAATTAACAATTAAGATTAAACCTGCTATTGATCACGGGACCACCCGGTCTATCGGGGACCACCTTGGCTCTCCTTGGCCTTTCATCTGGTTGACCAACGCTAGACCTTCAGGGTTGACCAACGTTTCAACAAAAGCAAGCTTTACCTTTATTGTTAAATTTCTACTTAAACTCAATGGTCATAAATTTAGGAATATTAACTTGTAAGTTTTTAAATCCTAATACTTCCACTGGACTCTGATACCAAAACAGAAGGATCGTATATAAATTAACTATTAGGGTTATATGCAAGGTTATGAAAACCGGACCGGACCGGCCGGTTCGACCGGTTTTACCGCGAACCGGCCATTGGTCCGGTCGGTTTAATTAGATTTAACGGTTTAGTAAAAAACCGGATTTGACCGGTTCGAACCGTAAAAAACCGGTAAACCAGCGAACCGGTTTCTTGACCAATTCTAAGTTGAAATTAAGAAAATGCTGAAAGTAGGATTTGAACCCATGTCCTCTTACTTGAGTATGACAACTTACACCACTGGGCAATCCTGACTTTACTGATGGGTTTTACTTAAATTTTTAATATATCAATTAAATAAAAATGTATCATAAAGAAAGCATTTTCATGAAATTATTTGCTTATATCAGAAAATAATAAAGTCAAAATGACATTTTTCGTCCTTAATCTTGAAAAACGTACATGAATTGAATTTGAATTTATGAATTTTGTATAGTACAATAAAACTGAATGTTCTATATTAGTTCATTATGTTTTATTGAATCCTACCATTTTGTAAGTTAATTTCTCATTCAAAATCCAGTTTACTACTTGCTTAATCTAGTAGTAGTACATTTGATTTCTTTAGTACTGCCCTTGCTATTACTAGTCTCTGTTTTTGCCCTTACTATTACTAGTTTATTTTTATTATTTAAGGCTTGTATTTAATTAAGTTTTAAAATATTTTGTGAAGTTAATTTGAATATTTAACATTTAAAACTTATGTTTGATGAATTTATAAGCTTATTTATTATTTAAATAATATTTTTTTCAAAAAATCAATAATCCGGTATAACCACCGGTTGAACCGGTAAACCATGTACCAGTGGCTTCACCGGTTTGATGTCCGGTACAGTTATGATAACATTGGTTATATGTTACTAGGCCCAAAGTACATATATTTAATAATTTGATGGCATGATCAATTAAAACAAAAATAATTAATTAAATAAGTTAAGACTTCGTATTATATTTTGTATGTTATTTCTATTACTCTTCGTATTTTAGGTACCATACTACAACATATTGACCCATATATATAAATATAAATGTGATGTACATACTTTAATCACCTATCTAATTATTTTTAATACTAAATAAGTAAAAAAATGCATGCTAATCGATTTGATATAATAATAAATGGGTCTTAAAGATCGTCTATCTACAGCGTCAACATTAGATGTTTGTGGTGAAATAATATGTGTGATTGGATTGAATCGTGGGCTATTAGTTTGAATAATTTTTCAATTGTACCACATGAATTTCATAATCCTTTACAAATCCAATAAATATAAATATATTAAACATATTGCCGACATATTTTTTTAACAAAAGAATTGCTAGCATATATTAATAATTTGATGGCATGATCAATTAAAAACAAAAATGATTAATTAAATAAGTTAAAACATTGTATTAGATTTTTGTATATTACCATACCACAACATACCGACCCACATATATAAATGTGATGCACGTACTTTAATCACCTCTCTAATTATTTTTAATACTAAATAAGTAAAAAAATGCTAATTCATTTTACATAATAATACATGTGTGAGCTGACGAAGTTTTTAAGCGGAACGTGCGGTGAAGCGGAAACCAGGGATTTTCTCTTCGAGTGATGATGTGTAGGTTTTGAAAACGGGTTTAATCTTTTTTTAAGAAAGCCTTTCATTTTATTGGAAAAACCCTTTTTGTAGAAAACTTAATTGTAAGTGTGAATTTTGGAAAATAAGTTTTTAGAAAATCCCAATTTAAACTAAAAGGTCTCGAAACCTAAATTTCGAGATTAGATACAGAGTCGCCACCGGATCAGTTTATCTGGAAAATTCCGGTACAGCTTCCTACCAAGTGTAGACGCGGTACCCAATCCAGAGATTCAAGGTTCGGGCAACACATCTACTAATCTTCAAACTTATTTTCAATTATTATTTCATAATTTGATATGACATCCACTTATATCTACCCATTTTATCTTCTTTTATTTTTAGTTAATGCTCAATCAAATAACATAAATATGAATCCGAAATAAAGTGTAGAAAAATAAAAGTGCAGGAAAAGTAAAGTAGAAGCTAAATTATACAACCCAGAAAAGAAAAACTCTCATCCTCACCATTTACAACCGCCTATAATACACGATAATCTAACGTACAATAGCCTAGATACACGAGATAATCTATAAAATACATCCGAAAATTAAAAATAAAGAAAAATAAAAGCTGCATCCAAATACGGTTCGCACAAGTAAATAAAACACATCAAGAACTCACATAGGACAGAATAGGGGATTTTAGGAAGTGGGAACATGCATTTAGGGGATAACGGTGAAGTCCGGACGACTTGCTCGGTTAGACCTGGAAAATGATTTTAGAAATGCCCTGTAGATTTTGTGAATGAAAGACCAATTTTGAAAACAATTTGGCTCATTTTACATACAAATTCCTTCGTTTAGTGGTCGGTTATCCTGGAACTCGAGGTTCCATTCGTGGGGGTTTCTAATTCCAAATATTCATCTATGGCCTACAAACAGTAAACACACTAAAAACAGGTTTGATTCTGAAGACAGCATCACGCGACGATGTCCGCGTGGATTATCCTGTGATTCTGCCTTCTGCCCGACATTATAGTCATGCGACTGTAAATTACAGTCGTACGACTATAATGGTTACAGCCGTGCGACCGTAATCAACAGTGTCCGACGGTGGTTTTCTTATTTTCTAAAGTCACTAGTTTTATCGATTTTGATGATTTCAAGAGTTTCTGGGAATCCAAAGGCCCGTTATCATTGAACCAAAAATCCGATTAAGTATCTAACAACTGTGAATTCCAAGAATTGAAACCAACAAAACCCCAAACCATACATCTATATCATTGGAAATTTGAAAACCATAATATTATAGTGTACAGATGTGATTAGACCGAATTAAATCATGAAAAATCATTTAACATGGAAAACCGGCTATATTCGGTCCAATTTTGGCTCTTCGGGATTCTGTCCAGAGGCATACAGTCGTGCGAATATAATATACACTTGCACGACTATTCTCCAGGAACTATAGTCGTACGTCTGTAAATATAGTCGTGCGACTATAATTATGGTCTTACGGCTATAATTCCGCAGACAGTTTTCCAGAAAAATTTTCAAACATAGAAACAAACACAAATCAGCATGAAACGAGTTTTAAGGCCTCTTAGAGTTTACCTCTTTTGTGTTCCAGTATTTTTGATGACCGGAGTTGGATGTGGATGTCGAAATCAGCCTAGAATCTCCAAACAACGTGAAATTCTCGAACACGCGTCTCGAATTGATCCGAACGAAATCTGACTATAGTTTTGAATTAGTGATGTCAGATTAGGGATCTCACACTATGTGTTCTTGATCTCTCTTCTTTTTTTTTCCACTTTCTCTCACTTTCTCTCTCAAGCACTTTTTTTAAGAATGATTTTTCCACTTTTTTTAATATGGTTTTCTGCCTTTTTTGGCTCTTTTCTGCCTCTTAAGTCCAGTGATTGATGCCCAAAATCTGAGCCAAATTAGAGTTCTTTCCTATTCAGGAATCTGCTGAGTCAAAGACTAGAGTCATATGACTCTAATTATAGTCGCATGATTGTAGTGTTACAGTCGTGCGGCCATAGTTGTTACAGTCGTATGACTTTAATATACAGTCGTGCGACTGTAATCTAGAGTCCTACAACTGTAGTTGTGAAACTACAGCCGTATGGCTCTAGATAGAGCCTACACACCTTAGTCTTAACCCACACTCACACCTAAGTCCCCTAATCACTTAACAAACCTCTCTCGGGGTTTCAGATCAAGGACTCTTCTGAATTTCAGACCGTTTGAGAACATTTCGGGCGTTATTCCGCTCATTCTCAGATCCAATTCATGCTCATGTGTCTAACAGGTAACAACAGGTTTTCATCATAGAGGTCGGGAAAAAAACCAGTGCTCACAGGCTGCCCCTCGTGTGATCAAAGTCGACTTAGACAGGTGCTTATGCCTGATTTGAGTTTGGTCTCACGATAAGGAGCCTGGTGAGAAGGAAAAGAGGACATACCTGGGGGTTCTCCTCGTGTCGAACTGATGTGATGTTTGTAGGGACTTGTCTCGGTTGATTCGTGAAACAACAGTCTTGCTTAAGTTGACTTGATTTTTCGGGGACTTACTTCGACTCCGTTGCGAAGTATAGGACTTTGCCCGTATTGATTCGACGTTCTCCAGGGACATGCTTCGACTCAAGTGTGAAGTAGAGGACTTTACCTAGATTGGATTGGTACTCTAGGGACGTGCTTCGACTCCATTGTGAAGTAGAGGACTTTGCTCGGATTGAATTCTCCTTGTCATTTGATGTTCATGAAAGGAAAGGGTATTTTGGTAATTTTGCAACTTGGGAAGTTGGCATCACTTGAAGGAAGGGTATTTTGGTAATTTGACTTTTCATGGGGCCTATGTCACGAAAATAAATGAGTTTTAGTGGTTTGGTATCCCCTTTTGGTGGGAAAAAGGTATTTTGGTCATTTGGTGGCTTGGTGGCTAACAAAAGGGTATTTTGGTCATTTCACTTCTAGTGGAGCCTGTGTCCCTAGGGGAAAAAATATTTTGATGACTTGGTCTTTTGTGAAGCTTGTGTAGCTAAGGGAACTGTGTTTTGGCCATCTGGTAGTTTGGTTGCTAACAGAAGGGCATTTTGGTCATTTCACTTCTAGTAGGGCATGTGTCACTAAAGGAAAGGGTAATAGTGTTTCCCATGAAGCTTGTGTGGCTGGGGGAAAGATACTTTGGTGATTTAAGAAGTTTCATTATCTCTTTTGATGTTTTGAACTTGTTTCAGGTGCGTATTTGTTCATTGATCGATAATTTTGGAAACAAAAATTTTTGCCCCTTCGATCGAGAATGAATATGGACTGACTATCTTGCCCCTTGATACCATTGAAATCAACTTTCTATTGGTGGAGCAATATCATTGAAATCGGCTCTCTGTGGTGGAGCGTACCATTAAAATTGGATCAAGAGTGCGTATTTATTCCTTGATCAACAATTTTGGAAACAAAAATTTTTGCCCCTTCGATCGAGAATAAATACGGTTTGATTGTTTTGGCCCTGGATACTTGGGATTTGAGGATGCCCCAGTGTCAGGTTATTTCCGCTTTCGGAGTACTCATGGCTCGAGACAGCCTTATGATGACAGCATGTACCTGTACTTAAGTTAACATTGATACGTGTATGCATGTATGTTTTAAATGTATGTGTATGTGCATGTCCTGGATGCATATGCATATGATTATAGTGCTTTTTATGATCTGCTTGGTGCAAACGACGATTAGGATTGAGTGCCGAGAGTCCACTCGCTTGAGGACAGAGGTTGACCAGTTGCGTCTGTGGGTCACCGAGCTGGAGGTCATGAATCGGACTTTCAGAGACCGAACAGATGATTGGGATGCCCAGATGGGTCTGTCCCTGGTGGGATATCGCTATAGAGTTTGGCTGATTGACCTGATTGCTTACCCCACGAGGCGCTGGCTTTGATGTACCTCAGTTTTTATAGGATTAGAGTTGTATGATCTTGATACTACTGTGTGACTTTTATTCTGTTGTTATTTCATGTCCTAACTTTTGCATAGGTCGCCCTTTCAGGTTTTCAGCCTATCAGACTGTCTTTAATTTTGGTTGAACTGCCTTTTTGGGTTTTCAATTCAGCAGACTTAATTTTATGTCCTAGCTTTTGCATAGACCACCCTTTTCGGGTTTTCAATCTATCGGACCCTTTTTTTACGTATATATATTCAATCTATTGATGTGAGATGTATAAAGATATGTGAAGCCAAATACGCATAAAATAGTTTGAATTGTAATTGAATTCGGGACATTTAAGCGAATGGAACAAAATATTCATTCATTCATAAATAATGTTTTAGCACAATGTACATCAAATGATGAAATAAAACTACGGACAGAATCAGTAATGGTATACATCTTGACTGAATCCACGCTTGCTACCAACCGGTCTTTGCAGATTTTCTAGCTGATAGTCCTCGCCTCTCTGTCCTAACTTTTGCATGGATCGCCTTTTCGGTTTTCGACCCATCGGACTCCCTTTTTTTTAACACATAGTAGTATCTTAGCTTGTCCTGATTGATGGGCTTGACGAATTCATTTCCTTCCATATCCATAATCTTTGTAGCACCCTTCAAAAGTACCTTTTTGATTACGTACGAGCCTTCCCAGTTCGGCTTGAATTTCCCTCGTACATCCGTGTTGGTCTGTTTCATCTGCTTGAGTACCAGATCCCCTGCCTTAAACAGACATTTTTGATGACGAACCTTGTTGTTGTAGGTTCTAGCCATTCGCTGCTGATACATTTGTAACCGGTCTAAGGCCTGAAGACATTTTTCATCAATCAGTGCTAGCTGTTCATGTCACGACTGGAGCTAATCAGATTCTGGCAACTATGCCTCCATAACCACTCTTAATGATCTGACTTCCATCTCTACTGGTAAGACAGCTTTCATCCCGTAAACCAGCGAATATAGTGTCTCACCGGTAGGGGTTCTAATGCTCATCCGGTATCCCCACAAGGCCAATGGTAACATGTCGGCCCAATCTCTATAGGTCACTACCATTTCTGATAGAATCTTCTTAATGGACTTATTGGCCGCTACTACCGCCCCATTGGCTTGTGGGCGATACGGGGATGACCTATAGTACTCAACTCCCTTCTCTTGGAACAACTGTGCCATCACCCCTTGAAATTGTACCCTATTATCAGTCACGACATGATGACGGATCCCATATCTCACAAAGATGTTTTTTTTAATAAATTTGGCCATTTTCTTAGCTGTAACATTTGTGAACGATTCTGCTTCAACCCATTTGGAGAAGTAATCCATAGCCACGATAATGAATCGGTGTCCGTTTGAGGCGGACGGCCTTATTTCTCTAATTATATTTATGCCCCAAGCTGCAAATGGCCATGGAGTATAAGATACTTGAAGTTCAAGTAGAGGAAGGTGGTTGAGATCTCTGTGTTGGGATTTGTCACCGGAAATGATGTGAATCGAGATAGCTTGATCTTTGGTTTAACTTGTCTAATCAGTTTGGTTGATGCAAAGAATAATAAGATCCTTTCAAATGCTTATTTATGGAGGATTCGATGCAAAATGAAGCTTAATAGTTTATTTGTGAGGAATGTACAAGCCCATTAGGAATCTTCTGGGCCTAATTAGACTTCTACATATGAGCTAAGGACAATTAAGTTTTAGCACTTAAGGCACCCTTAGGGAATATGTATGGATTTCGAATTGGGCTTAGGTATCCATATTTAATTGTTATTTTTTTCAACAAGTGAGTTTTTTTGGGCTTAAAAATCAGCCCATAAACAACCTCAAAAGGGAATCTCGTTTTTCATCCTTATTGCATAAGGATTAGTTTTAAGTTTTCCTTATTTGTTTTTATTTAAGCTTTCCTAGTCCGACAAAGATTTGTTTTCCTTTTCAGTTTAAGGTTAGGTTTAAGTTTTCTATTTAAACACCAATGTAATAGTTAAAGAACATACATGAAATTTAATACAATTCAGATTTTTTTCTCTTTGTTGAGATTCCAGCCCGGGGCTGATTTTTAATTTTATGAGTTTGTGAGATCGAGTTCTTCATTCTTACAATTTTATCTTGATTATGAACAAGTATTTTGGTAAGGTACTTGTGAATCATCCAATATTCAGGTTCTAAGATTGCTTAATTGAAGGTGTCAGGTTTGAATCCCTTTCATTGTCGCTTAAACACCTTTGGATTGGTTTGCTATCACCCATCTTTGTTTCGTTTGTGTGAGTTCAACCTTGATTGATAGACTTGGGCAATTTATTAAAGTTGATTTCGGCTTTCTCACAGCCGATATCACATCAGGAAATCACCCGATTAAAGCGGAAGAACGCGATGATTTCCTCAAATCCGTGCCCAGGAGCAATTGAGATGGACATTTGAAAAACAAAAATTTAATTGAAAAAGATAAATCTCTTACCCGGAATATCTCTTTTAAGAGATGGATGCAGACTGCAGGAATCAAACTAGAAACCCTCCTCGTTCATGTACACGAACATCTAACGAACACCACCCGTGCTAGCGTCGGAAACCACGAAACTTTGGAGAGGGAGGCTAGGTCAATTTCGGCTATGTGTGTGCCTTGTCTGCTTGGCCGAAAATCCTAGGGTAATTAAACCCTAGGTGGCCAAAATTCCCAAGGGAATTTTGGCCCAAACAGGCTCCTTCATCTGTGTGGGCTTCCTTCTTTTAATTCAGGTCCAAACCTATTTTAATTAGTCTGGTTTAAATTAATTTCAAGCCAAATTTTAATTTACCCATGTATTTAATATATTACTCTAAGTAACATATTATTTACATTTAAATTAAAATTAGTTTGACCAATTAATTTAATCCATCAAATTAAAATTAGATCTTCACAAAATAAATTCATATATAAACCTATGCATATGAATATTTCCACCTAGGAAATAATCTCATAATTAATCCAATTAATTATGAAGAGCCAATCAAATATTAATTATGATCAATCCAATTGATCTTTATAATATAAATAATATATATCTCTCTCTCCAGAGTGTATACTCCAAGTATACATGTGATTCCTTAAGTCAGTGTTCAGTTGCTTAATATGTACGATCCCGTGGGCCCATCTTTATGTTGGCAGTGGGCCTGTGACCCACAGACTGCACTTGGGCTCTAGCAAGCCACTGTAGCCCCCAATTAAGATGGAGATGGTAGCCTAACTGTTATCATAACCCTGTATTTTTAACTTGTACATCCCATGTCATCGATATCGGTGTCCAACACAGAGGCATGGATTGATCACCCTCTTTTGTGTCCGGACATTAACTTGATCCCGAATGCACTGAAGTTCACAAACAAGTTCCAACTCATTTGGGTGTAGCCACACTCTTATCAGTCACATTCATCAAGAGGCCGGTGATATCTTCTCAGAGGACTACTGAGTGACAAATCCCTTCTGCATATCTATAACATTACAATGCTAAGTGACATACCCCGAAAGTACCCATACTTGGCACCCTATTACAGGCCCTTTAGGTGTACCCCTAAGTATGCGACCTCACATGCAATACCATCATATGGTCAGGTCAAAGGATCCATACAAGTACTACACGAGAATCACTTGTGATACTATACCATGTGGATTTCTCGTTTAGTGGATCTATCCAGTACCATGCCCTTTTTACATATACCCATTAACTTGGTTGACATCCCATGTCCAATGACCGGTAACACACCGCCATAGAACCAGGTTAATGATAGTCTCTTATTCCACTCATTCCCATGACTGGAACAGACTACGGATCTATTCATGGTCATATCGTTTACCCTATCCATGGTCTTACTGCCAAGTGCATGACACTTGTCATCATTGATATGGATATGTCCATTGGATACTTCATTTAATATATTGCACAAGATAAATATAATAAATGAATTAATGCCTTTATTAATAACACAAATGAGTATAATACATAAATCCAATAAATGTATAATACAAATACAAGGAACAATGCCTCGGGACTAGGGCATATCCAACAATCTGCCACTTGCACTAGCTCCAACTAGGCATGGGCCTAATCCCTATAGATTGGGTATGACCCTCGTAATTGGGCTGGGCCAGCGCCTTGGTCAAAGGATCTGCGACATTATCCACGGTGTCTACTCTGTGTAATGCAATGTCACCTCTCTCCACAATCTCTCATATGAGGTGAAAATTTCTGAGCACATGCTTTGTGTTCTTATGTGACCGGGGCTCCTTAGCTTGTGCAATGGCCCCATTGTTGTCACAGAAGATATCAGCCGGGTCCTAGATAGTTGGCACTACTCCTAACTCAGTGATAAACTTCTTCATCCACACAGCTTCCTTAGCTGCATCACACGTCGCGATGTACTCAGCTTCTATTGTAAAGTCCACGATGGTTGGCTGCTTTGCGCTCCTCCAGCTTACAGCAACACCATTAAGCAAAAATACATACCCAGACTGCGACTGGTACTCATCCTGGTCGGTCTGGAAGCTTACATCAGTGTACCCAGTAACTGATAGCACTTCCTGACCACCATACACTAAGAAGCTATCCTTAGTCCGGTTAAGGTACTTGAGGATTGCCTTGACAGCCTACCAGTGATCCTCCCCGGGATCCTGCTGGTACCGGCTCATCATACTTAGTGCAAAGGCGACATCAGGTCTCGTACATAGCATGGAGTACATAATTGATCCTCTAGCCGAAGCATATGGAACCAACTTCATGTTCTCCCTGTCCTCCCTTGTCTTAGGACAGTTCTTCTTACTAAGTTTCAGCCTATGGCCCATTGGTAAGAAACCTTTCTTAGCCCAGTCCATGCTGAACCTTTCAGAACTTTGTCTATGTATGAGGCCTGACTTAGGCCCAGAAGCCGATTTGATCTATCCCTATAGATCCTGATCCCTAGGATCATCTTAGCTTCGCCTAAGTCCTTCATTGCGAAGCACTTACTCAGCCACTGCTTTACCCCTTGCAGTGTAGGTATGTCACTTCCAATGAGTAGGATGTCGTCTACATAAAGTACCAAAAATGTGACAATGCTCCCACTTGTCCTCTTATACACACAAGGCTCATCTTGATTCTGTATGAAGCCATATTCCTTTATAGCCTCATTGAATCTAAGATTCCAACTTTGGGATACTTGCTTTAGTCCATAAATGGACCTTTGAAGCTTGCATACCCTTCCCGGATACTCTAGATCGACAAAACCCTCAGGTTGTGTCATGTACACATCCTCAAGTAGCTTTCCATTAAGGAAAGCGGTTTTAACATCTATTTTCCAGACTTCATAGTCGTAACATGCGGCTATAGCTAGCAAGATCCTGATGGATTTGAGCATGGCTACTAGTGAAAAAGTCTCATCATAGTCTATTCCATGGACTTGAAGGTATTGTCGGCTTTCAGCTTGTAGCAACACTTGTAACCTGTTAACTTAGCACCGGAGGTGGATCAACCAAGTTCCAAACCTGGTTACCGTACATAGATTGCATCTCTACCTCTATGGCTTTACGCCAATTTGCAGACTGTGGGCTTGCCATAGCCTCCTGGTAGGTTTTGGGTTCTTCCTCATCCCAGATGAGAAGAGTTTGATCATCGGTGATGAGGAAACCATACCTCTCTGGTTCCCGACAATCCCTACCAGACCTTCTAGGTCCTTGTGTGGCCTGGGTCGATGCTTCCTCCTGTGGACGCTCCACCTGGGCCTCCGAGTTATCCTGTTCAAGAGCTTGTGTACCTTTAACTTCCCTGAGTTCAACATTGCTCCCACTATCTTTCTTGGAAAGGAACTCCTTTTCTAGAAAGACTCCCTTCCTTGCCACGAACACTTTGTTCTCAGCGGGGTTGTAGAAGTAATACCCTTTGGTTTCCATAGGGTAGCCCACAAACAGGCATTTATCAGTTTTGGACTCCAGCTTGCCACTAGTCAATCTCTTGACATGTGCCTCGCATCCCCAAATCCTTAGGAAAGACACATTGGGCTCCCTATCCGTCAATATCTGATACACGGTCATTTCCACTGCCTTAGTCAGAGTATTGTTTAAGACGAGAGCCGCTGTCTCGAGGGCGTGTCCCCAGAAACTAATTGGGAGAGAGGCTTGACTCATCATTGAGCAGACCATGTCCAACAGGGTCCTATTCCTCCGTTCGGGCACCCCATTCCATTGTGGTGTTCCTGGAGGAGTGAGCTATAAAACTATTCCATGCTCTCTCAAATATGAGTCAAACTCTAGGCTCATATACTCACCTCCTCGGTCTAATCGAAGGGTTTTGTGGTGGACGTCCTTATTTCTCCAATTATATTTATCCCCCAAGCTGCAAATGGCCATGGAGTAGAAGATACTTGAAGTTTAAGTAGAGGAAGGTGGTTGAGATCTCTGTGTTGGGATTTGTCACCGGAAAGCACCCGATTAAAACAGAAGAACGCGATGATTTCCTCAAATCCGTGCCCAGGAGCAATTGAGATGGAAATTGGAAAAACAGAAATTTAATTGAAAAAGATAAATCTTTTACCCGGAATATCTCTTTCAAGAGATAGATGCAGACTGCAGGAATCAAACTAGAAACCCTCTTCGTTCACGTACACAAACGCCTAACGAACACCACCCGTGCTAGTGTCGGAAACCATGAAACTTTGGAGAGGGAGGCTAGGTCAATTTCGTCTATGTGTGTGTCTTGTCTGCTTGGCTGAAAATCCTAGGGTAATTAAACCCTAGGTGGCCGAAATTCCCAAGGGAATTTTGGCCCAAATGGGCTCCTTCATCTATGTGGGCTTCCTTCTTTTAATTTAGGCTAAAGCCTATTTTAATTAGCCTAGTTTAAATTAATTTCAAGCCCAATATTAATTTACCCATGTATTTAATATATTACTCTAAGTAACATATTATTTACATTGAAATTAAAATTAGTTTGATCCATTAATTTAATCCATCAAATTAAAATTAGATCTTCACAAAATAAATTCATATGTAAACCTATGCATATGAATATTTCCACCTAGGAAATAATCTTATAATTAATCCAATTAATTATAAAAAGCCAATCAAATATTAATTTTATTATTATGATCAATCCAATTGATCTTTATAATATAATTAATGTATACCTCTCTCTTTAGAGTGTATACTCCAAGTATACATGTGATTCCTTAAGTCAGTGTTCAGTCGCTCAATGTGTACGATCCTGATGCGGTCATCACACCACAAGGACATGGATGCATGGAGCGAGGAGGCAAGAGAGATCCTTTGGAGCTTCCCATTGGTCCAATAACAAGGAACCGTGCAAAGAAGATGCAACAAGTGCTTAACGGTCTAGTTATGCACTTATTTCAAAGTATGGAAATTGAGGCTGATCACAACATACCGAACAACTCATATGGATACGATTCAGTCTTGTGTTGTATTCAAGTCCAAGAAAGTAATGTTTATGGGTCTGATTGTAATGATTAGTTAAAATGGACCTAATTGGAATTCTATATATGAGCTAAGGACAATTAAGTGTTAGCACTTAAGGCACCCTTAGGGAATATGTATGGATGAAATTTAATACAATTCAGATTTTTCTCTCTTTGTTGAGATTCCAGCCCGGGGCTGATTTTTAATTTTGTGAGTTTGTGAGATCGAGTTCTTCATTCTTACAATTTTATCTTGATTATGAACAAGTATTTTGGTTAGGTACTTGTGAATCGTCCAACATTCAGGTTCTAAAATTGCTTAATCAAAGGTGTCAGGTTTGAATCCCTTTCATTGTCGCTTAAACACCTTTGGATTGGTTTGCTATCACCCATCTTTGTTTCGTTTTTGTGAGTTGTCTTGATTGCATATAACAAGTTACAAAAAAAAAAAAAAAAAAAAAAAAAACGTGATTCATTATATACCGAAAACGGAGAAAGAAAGCAAGTTTGAAAATATATGCAACTGAGTGATTTGTGCACTTATGCTTTGAATTTAATGAATTTGCAAGCTAATACACACTCCTGAGTATTTTTCAGCCATTGTCTTTTCTTCGAAAATTGTCTTTTATTCTTGTTCCTAGTGTGCGTTATTTTCTTTTCGTTTCAATTATCAGTCATCTTTGTTGCTTCTGTGGCATTCGAATTACCTGAATTGATCCTTGTGATCCATCAAGATAAATACAAAAGAGTGACTGAACCGATTGGGAGGTATTTCTTCTATTTTCTTTATTTTCTTCCTTTAGATTAGTTTTTTTCGCTTCTTTTCTTATTTATTATGTCTGACAAATCCTGTGGAGACAACTCTAAAAAGGTTGATCAAGATTTGTGGCAACAAGCTGTTGCAGGTGAATTAAAATGAATTGGTAACATTGTTGCTGATTTGATGTCCGAACGACAGCAACACAAAGAATGACCAACAGGGATGTAAGAAATGTTGGGATATTCAATACGGAGGATGACGTATTCGAATCCGACGAAGAAGTGCGGTCCACTTCAAGGCGGCGAGTGCATGACCGAAAGGATAGTAACCTCAATGCTATCAAACTAAAAATGCCAACATTTCGAGGTGCTAGTGATCCGGAGGCGTATATTGAATGGGTACGGAAAGTAGAAGCTGTCTTTGACATTCATAAATATTCCGAGGAGAAGAAAGTTAAGCTTGTTGTTTCTGAATTGACTGATTATACTGCTGTTTGGTGGCATCAGTTGAAGCGAACAAGGCAAAGAGATGGAGATGAACCCGTAACAACTTGGAGAGAGATGAAACGACTCATGAAGAAATGGTTTGTGCCAATGCATTATCATAAGGAGTTGTTGATTGAACTTCAGACCATGACACAAGTTAATCAGTCCGTTGAGGATTACCACAAACATTTGGAAATGGCACTTATCCGGGCTGATGTACAAGAAAGTGAGGAGGCCACTATGGTTAAATTCCTCATAGGGTTGAGATGGGAAATCAAGAATGTCCTAGAGCTGCAAACATGTTTTACAATAGAGGACATGCTCCACAAGGCGGTACAAATTGAGCGTCAGTTACAAGAAGCGATCACGTTATAAGGGTCCTAATTCTGCCCCATAGAGGTCAGAACCAAGAGAGAGGGACTCGAGAAGTGATCGCAAGTCCAAGGCTGATTATCACACCAAAAGTGACCAAAAAGCACGAATTGACACAAAAGCTTTTGGGAAGATAAAGTTGGGAGAGACTTCCCCAAAGAATCAAAAAGCCGAGAGTTCAACTCGAACTCATGATCTTGTTTGTTTTAAGTGCCAAGGAAAAGGACATTATGCACGGGATTGCCCGAATCAAAGAACCATGATCATGAAGCATGGAGAGTTGGCATCTGAATCTGACTCCGAATCTGATCCCGAACTTGACGATATGCCTTCGTTGGAAGATTGTAGTGATATTGAAGAGATAGATAGCAAGGGAGGACATGGTGTAAATCTGGTCACCCGACGCACATTGAAAATGGGGGTGAGTAGCTCAACCGAACAGAGGGAACACATTTTCCATGCTAGATGTAATGTGAAGGGGAAGACGTGTTTGATGATCATTGATGGAGGGAGTTGCTGTAATGTGGTTAGCCAAATTTTGGTGAATCGGTTGGGACTTTCAACCATTCCACATCCTAATCCATATCGATTACAATGGTTGAATGATAGTAATGAACTCAAGGTTACTAGGCAGGTACTTCGGAACTTTTCAATGGGTTCTTATACTGATGAAGTGCTTTGTGATTTAGTCCCGATGCAAGCTTGTCATGTTTTGTTGGGTAGACCTTGGCAATTTGACCGTTCGGCACTACATCATGGTCGACCAAACAAATTTACCATAGTCAAGGATGGGAAGAAGTACGCGTTATCACCCTTAACGCCCGCTGAAGTATATGAGGACCAGCTCTATATACAAAGAATGTCGGAAGAAGCCATTGTGAGTAGGGGTGTGGTTAAGGCGAGTGAAAAAAAGAGTGTTAAAATCAGTGAGGGTGAGAAGAGAGAAGAGGGGAGAGAAAAGGCATTAAGGCCGAGAGATGAGAGTGAGAGGAGAGAAAAAGGAAGGAGCATTAAAAAAGCCCAGAATTTATCTTTATATGCTAAAATGAGAGATATTAAGCAAGCTGAATCTGAAAACAAAAATTTGTTGTTATTTTATTGCAAAAGTTTTTGTTTATCATCTCTAAACCAATATGATCTTCCGTCAAGTGTTTACCCTCTTTTCCAGGAGTTCGAGGACGTGTTCCCCGAAGAAATGACAAATAAGCTGCCCCCGATCCGAGGAATTGAACACCAAATCGATTTTATACCCGGTGCACAAATTCCTAATAGACCAGCCTATAGAAGTAATCCGAAGGAGATGAAGGAGCTTCAAAGGCAGGTGCTGTACCAGTCATCCTAGTACCGAAAAAGGATGGGACTTGGCGGATGTGCATTGATTGTAGAGCCGTCAACAAAATCACGGTAAAGTATCGTCACCCTATTCCTAGGTTAGATGATATGTTGGATGAGTTAAATGGGGCTGTAATTTTCACAAAAATAGATCTTAAAAGTGGTTATCATCAGATTCGTATGTTTTTGGGAGATGAGTGGAAAACGGCTTTTAAGACTAAGCATGGTTTATATGAGTGGCTAGTTATGCCATTTGGCTTAACTAATGCACCTAGTACATTTATTAGATTAATGAACCATGTACTGCGTGACTTTATAGGTAAATTTGTTGTTGTGTATTTCGACGACATTCTTATCTATTCCAAATCTGAGGAAGAACACCTAGAACATGTTAGGGCTGTTTTGAATGTTTTGCGTGAACAACAGTTATATGCTAACCTTTCAAAGTGCTTTTTTTGCATGGAGAAAGTTGTGTTTTTGGGTTTTGTCGTTTCAGCACGAGGCGTGTCCGTTGATGCTGAAAAAGTGAAGGCCATTCAAGAGTGGCCCACGCCAACTTCAGTTACCGAGGTGAGGAGCTTTCATGGATTGGTGAGTTTTTATTGGAGGTTTGTGAAGAACTTCAGCACAATAGCCGCGCCATTAACTGAGGTAATTAAAAAGAATGTTAGGTTTAAGTGGGGAAAAGCACAAGATGATGCTTTTAATTTGCTAAAAACAACACTACCTTCTGCCCCCGTCTTGGCTCTTCCGAACTTTGATAGAATGTTCGAAATTGAGTGTGATGCTTCGGGAGTAGGAATTGGAGCTGTTTTGATGTAAGAGGGCCGTCCAATAGCTTTCTTTAGTGAAAAGATAAATGGAGCAGCCTTGAACTACCCAACATATGATCGGGAACTTTTTGCATTAGTTAGAGCTTTACAAATGGGGCAACACTACTTATGGCCTAAAGAATTTGTGATCCACACCGATCATGAATCCTTGAAGCATCTTAAGGGACAGCAAAAGTTGAACTGTAGACATGCCAAATGGGTAGAGTTCATTGAAACATTCCCATATGTGATTAAATATAAACAAGGAAGAGAGAATGTTGTGGCTGATGCATTAAGTAGGCGTGTTAACTTGTTGAATGTGATGCATGCTAAGTGTCTAGGATTTGAATTTTTGAAAGATTTATATGCTAATGATACTGATTTTGCATCGATTTATGAAGCTTGTGAGAATGCTGCCTTTGGCAAATTCTATAGACATGAGGGCTTTTTATTTAGAGAAAACAGATTACGCATGCCTAAATGTTCACATAGAGATTTGATTGTGAGAGAGGCCCATGGTGGGGGGCTTAATAGGGCACTTTGGTGTTGCTAAGACTTTAGAGATGTTGGCTGAACATTTCTTTTGGCCTCATATGAAACGTGATGTAGAGAGAGTATGAGCCAATTGCATTAATTGTAAGCAAGCTAAGTCTAGAGTGATGGCCCATGGATTGTATACTCCATTACCTATTCCTAATGAACCGTGGACTGATTTGTCTATGGATTTTGTAATGGCCTTACCTAGGTCTAGACGAGGTAATGATTCCATTTATGTGGTAGTAGATCGCTTTTCTAAGATGGCACATTTCATACCATGTCATAAAACTGATGATGCTACCAATGTTGCTAACTTGTTCTTTAGGGAAATTGTACGCTTACATGGGACGCCTAGGAGCATTGTTAGTGATCGAGACCCTAAGTTTCTTAGTTACTTTTGGAAGACATTGTGGGAAAAGTTGGGAACAAAGCTGTTGTTTTCTACTTCTTGTCATCCCCAGACCGATGGTCAAACTGAAGTAGTCAATCGAACTTTAGGACAATTACTTAGAGCTGTCATTCAAAAGAACTTAAAATCATGGGAGGAATGCATACCATTTATTGAATTTGCTTATAATAGAGCTGTGCATTCATCTACTAATATGTCACCATTTGAAATTGTTTATGGATTTAATCCTTTGATACCGTTAGACTTGATCCCATTACCTGTTGATGAAAGGAAAAGCATAGATGGTAAGAAGAAAGCAGAATCAGTGCTTAAGTTGCATGAACAAGTGAGACAGCAACTGGAGAAGAAGAATGAGCATTATGCAAGGCAAGCCAACAAAGGACGCAAACAAGTGTTGTTTGAACCGGGGGATTGGGTGTGGTTGCATATGCGCAAGGAACGATTTCCTGCCCAAAGGCTTTCAAAGCTACACCCTAGAGGCAATGGACCCTTTCAAGTCATTGCACGCATTGGGGATAATGCATACAAGCTAGACTTGCCAGGTGAGTACGGTGTGCATGCGACTTTCAATGTGGCTGACCTGTCTTTGTTTGATGTAGGTGATGAAGATTTGAGGACAAATCCTTTTCAAGAGAGAGGGAATGATGCGGTCATCACACCACAAGGATATGGAGGCATGGAGCGAGGAGGCAAGAGAGATCCTTTGGAGCTGCCCATTGGTCCAATAACAAGGAACTATGCAAAGAAGATGCAACAAGTGCTTAACGGTCTAGTTATGCACTTATTTCAACGTATGGAAATTGAGGCTGATCACAACAAACCGAACAACTCATATGGATACGATTCAGTCTTGTGTTATATTCAAGTCCAAGAAAGTGATGTTTATGGGTCTGATTGTAATGATTAGTTAAAATGGACCTAATTGGAATTCTATGTATGAGCTAAGGACAATTAAGTGTTAGCACTTAAGGTACCCTTAGGGAATATGTATGGATGAAATTTAATACAATTCAGATTTTTCTCTCTTTGTTGAGATTCCAGCCCGGGGCTGATTTTTAATTTTGTGAGTTTGTGAGATCGAGTTCTTCATTCTTACAATTTTATCTTGATTATGAAAAAGTATTGTGGTAAGGTACTTATGAATCGTCCAACATTCAGGTTCTAAGATTGCTTAATCGAAGGTGTCAGGTTTGAATCCCTTTCATTGTCGCTTAAACACCTTTGGATTGGCTTGCTATCACCCATCTTTGTTTCGTTTTTGTGAGTTCAACCTTGATTAATAGACTTAGGAAATTTATTAAAGTTGATTTCGGCTTTCTCACAGTCGATATCACATCAGATCCCGTGGGCCCATCTTTATGTTGGCAGTGGACCTGTGGCCCACAGATTGCAGTTGGGCTCTAGCAAGCCACTACAGCCCCCAATTAAGATGGAGATGGCAGTCTAACTGTTATCATAACCATGTAGTTTGAACTTGTACATCCTATGTCATCGATATCGGTGTCCAACACAGAGGCATGGATTGATCACCCTCTTTTGTGTCTGGACATTAACTTGATCCCCGATACACTGAAGTTCACAAACAAGTTCCGACTTGTTTGGGTGTGGCCACACTCTTATCAGTCACATTCATCAAGAGGCCGGTGATATCTTCTCAGTGGACTACTGAGTGACAAATCCCTTCTGCATATCCATAGCATTGCCATGCTAAGTGACATACCCGAAAGTACCCATACTTGGCACCCTATTACAGGCCCTTTAGGCATACCCCTAAGTATACGACCTCACATGCAACACCATCATATGGTCAGGTCAAAGGATCCATACAAGTACTACATGAGAATCACTTGTGATACTATACCATGTGGATTTCTCGTTTAGTGGATCTATCCAGTACCATGCCCTTTTTACATGTACCTATTAACTTGGTTGACATCCAATGTCCAATGACCGGTAGGACACCGCCATACAACCAGGTTAATGATAGTCTCTTGTTCCACTCATTCCCATGACTGGAACAGGCTACGGATCTATTTATGGTCATATCGTTTACCCTATCCATGGTCTTACTGCTAAGTGCATGACACTTGTCATCATGGATATGGATATGTCCATTGGATACTTCATTTAATATATTGCATAAGATAAATATAATAAATGAATTAATGCCTTTATTAATAACACAACTGAGTATAATACATAAATCCAATAAATGTATAATACAAATACAAGGACCAATGCCTCGGGACTAGGGCATAGCCAACACTCTGTACACCTGACATTCATGGCATTTCTTAACCTCCTCGATACAATCAGCTTGCAGAGTGAGCCAAAAGTATACTTGTCTCAATATTTTCTTTGCTAGGGCAAACCATTCATATACCCTCCACAAGCTCCAGAGTGTATTTATTTCATAACCATAACTGCCTCTTCTTCGATTAGACACTTCAGAAGAACTCTGTTAGCTGTTCTTTTGAAAAGTTGATTCTCAAATACCCAAAACTGTGCTACCAATCTTCAATGGGAGACTTTATCAGCTTCATTAGTGTCTTCTGGGTACTGACCATTCTGAATGAACTGCAAAATATCATAATACCAGGCTCGTTCTTCAATTGTTGTGACTACATTGACTGATGAAGAGCACTGATTTTGAGCGATTTCCAGGATTACAGGCTATTTTTTGGGACCTTCCCACATTGACGATAGTGTAGCCAAAGAATCTGCCATCTGATTCTCTTCCCTCAGTATATGCCGAAATTCACACTGACTGAATACCTTCACCCTTTCCTAAACCATCTCGAGATAAGGCCGGAGTGATTCTTCTTTTATCTCCCAATCTCCTGTAACCTGCCGAATCACCAAAGCTGAATGCCCAATAACTAACGCCTTATTTGCCCCTAATGTGATCAGAGCATCAACACCAAAGAGGAATGATTTCTCCTTCGGGTGTAGCAATGATTACCCCTAAGCCTGCGCCGTGTTTGTTCACCGCCCTATCGAAGTACATCACCCATCTGTTTAACTCTTCTTCGACCACTGCCAGCTGTTCGTCAGGAAATTCCAAGTTCACGATGTAGTTTGAATCTATTGGCTGATTAGCCAGAAATTCCGCTTCGGCTCTTCTTTGATTATCTTCCTTGTTACATATTCTATGCCGAATTCCGACAGCAAAAGTAACCACCTCGATAACTTCTCGGATAGTACTGGAGCTTGGCATAAGTATTTCATAGGATCCACCTTGGCTACCGCCTGAACCCTATACGACTGGAAGTAGTGTCTCAGCTTCTTTGTCAACCATACCATAGTAGCACAAGTCTTCTCTACTATCATATACCTAATCTCATATTCCAGTAACTTCTTGTTCAAGTAGTAGATCGTATGTTCGCGTCCATCTTCTTGCTTTGTACCAACATGGCTCCTACAGAAGTCTTTTCAATGGCCAAGTACAGAATCAGAGGTTTGTCTGGTTTCAAAGGCTTTAAAACTGGAGGATTTATCAAGTAAGCCTTAATTCTGTCGAAGGCTATCTGACACTGTTCGTTCCACTCTACTAGCTGATTCTTCTTTAGAAGTCTGAAAATTGGCTCACAAACTGTCATCAATCTTGTAATAAACCGACTAACATACTGTAGTGAACCCATAAACGACCTTACTTCCTTTTCTGACTATGGTGTCGGCATATCCCTGATGGCCTTAATTTTGTCAGGATCCATTTCGATTCCCTTCTGGCTAACTACATGACCAAGTAATTTCCCAGAAGTTACCCCGAATACATACTTCTAAGGGTTGAGTCGAAGATTGTATTTCTCGATTCTAGTTAGAAATCTATCCAGGATAGCTGGGTGTTCCTCCTGGGTCATGGATTGGACTAACATGTCATCCACATAAACCTCGACCTCCTTATGGATCATATCATGTAGAAGTGTCATGACTGCTCGCTGATAAGTCATGCCAGCATTCTTCAATCCAAAAGGCATGACCCTGTTCCAATAGACCCCTCATTCTATGATGAAGGGTGTTTTCACTTTGTCAACTACGTTCATCAGAATTCGATTATACCCCTAGAACCCATCCATGAAGGAATACATAGCTGCCCTGGCGGCACTGTCGATCAAAACATCAATATGCGAAAGCGTGAAGTCATCTTTGGGGGATGCCTTATTCAGATCCCAGTAATACACACAGACCTTGACTCGGCCA
Source organism: Euphorbia tirucalli (assembly GCA_039660915.1). Taxonomy (NCBI): domain Eukaryota; kingdom Viridiplantae; phylum Streptophyta; class Magnoliopsida; order Malpighiales; family Euphorbiaceae; genus Euphorbia; species Euphorbia tirucalli. The sequence continues at coordinate 38,956,449 of CM077637.1, read as the reverse complement.
TCTTTCTTTGCAACTGGTACAATGTTGGTCAACCATTCCAGATACTCTACTACTTCTAAGAACTTGGCCTTTATCTGTTTAGCTACTTCTTCCTTAACCTTTTCGGCCTATTCTGGATGAAGTCTTCTGAGTTTCTACTTAACCGATTTCATCTTCGGATCTGTCGGGATTCTATATTCCGCAATTTCCCTGTCAACCCCGGGCATGTCGTCATAGGACCAAGCAAAGGCTTTGACTTGTTTTTGTAAGATTTTTACAAGTTCTTTTCTCTCGTCCGGCATGATTTCTTTCGAGATGGATACCATCTTTGGTTCATCATCTGTCCCTAGGTTCATTTCATGAAATGATGCATCATGTATGCTAAAGACATTAAATGAATGTTTGTATGTATGCACAATTCCATTCTGAAAAACATCACATAAGCAATTGAAATCAAATTGTATTAAATTAAATGCCTCAATGGCTGAATTGTTCACATAAAGAAATAGAAAAAACAAAAACAGATGCATTAAAATGGTTATTATTCTCCATATGCGGAGGTCTTCTTTTATTGCAGTATCATTGATGTCAATAGCTTGTGTGCCCAAATCATCCGAGATATGGCAAGGGATTATTCTGAATGCTAGGTTTCAAGGCGGGCTCGATAATCTTTCCGTCAGCGACCAACTGCTTGGTAGCCTTAATCAGCTGGGTGCACTCGTTTGTACGATGACCCATCATCACATGGTAAAAGCAGAAATTGTCTTTGTCTGCCTCAGTCGCAGGCAAAAATGGTCTCAAACTCTGCAACAACCTAGCCTTTCAACACTTAGCATAAATCAAGCTTGCTAACTCAACCCATGGTCTAGTGACCCTGTGAGGAGTCTGTCTTCCCTAGTGCATGGCGGCCACACCAGCCTCTTGCACTTCGATCGGGGCTACACCCAGAGTCGTCTTAGCACTGGAGCCCACTGAAGTAGCCTTAGAGTTGCTGCCTTTGTATCCCTTGGAGTACCCTTGATTATTTCTGTAGGAGCCCGAACTCTGTCTGCCACTTTGCTCCTCCTCCTCGTATATAGTTCGATACGCTTGGCAAATTCTACCACCTCGTTAAAGGAATGGAACCTTTTAAGCTTCATCTTATCCTTGTACTGGGGTAAACTACCATCCACCAGTTTCACTATCAGAGACTCTAACTTTACTGCCCCTTCCATCAAAACCTGCACATCCATCCATCGTTTGTAGTAAGCCGGGAAAGACTTATTCGGCTTCGGGCGGATTCTCTCCAGATCTTTAAGAGTTGTCTCAACCTAGGTGTTGTAGGCGTATTGCTTCATAAAAGCATCAGATAAGTCCTCCCAAGTGGAACCGGTATACAGTGGCATCTTCATGTACCACTTTGCTGCAGCACCCCTTAGATTAGTCGGAAACAAGTTCAAGAGATGACCCTTTCCGATCCCCATACTGATCATCAGCCTCATGTAACTGTCTAGGTGGGCTTCCGGTGGGCCTTCCTCGATGTAGGGAGGAGGGAAGGGCATGTGAAAACCAACCGGAAGTGGCCCCTCTCCCTCGGCCATCAGTGTGGCAGGGTCAGCACACTTAATAGGGTTAAAGTGGACCATCTCTTTTAGCTTGGGTAACATGGCTTCTATATCAGAAAATTTCTGATTGAGATGCTTCTCCAGCATCATCTTAATCGAGGCTTCCCTTGCCTTCTCAAAGGCCTCATCCTCTTCGGACTGATGGTCAGGTTCTCTGTGGTTGATATCACTCCACCGCTTCCTCCGGGAAGACTTGCTCCAGTAGCATTAGTAACTTGGACAAACTGTCATCCCCCACTTCCAACCTTTGAGCCAGTGGAACAGTCTGAATAGGGACGGTGCTTATCACTGCCTGCACTTGTTCCCTAAGAGTAGCCTTGAACTCATCTGAGGTTAGGAAACTCCTCATAAAAGCAGCCATGTCGAAAGGCAAGTTTCCACTATTTCCATCAGCCATCTCTGCTCTGTCAGCTTCTTCTAACAAAATCTGACTGTCAATTGGTAGAGTAGGCAACTGAACTTCGACCACCCGATCTGAATCTAACCCTGAACTGATTCCCTCCACGGTGATAGGCTCTGATTGAACTGACTGAATTGTGGGGTTCGGCTTTGATTCAACATGAACTAACCGTTTCGAGGTGCGACTCCAAACTGCACATTCAACATAATGTTAGAATAGTGGATGGATGTCATGGACCTAGACTTGACACACTAAATGGCGTGTATGGTGTGTTTATGTTCATGATCGGATGATGCTTTATGGATGCGGACGATGATGAAAATGATTTTTGTATTTTCTTTCTTTTTGTTTTGGATGTTCTAAGCATACCCCATGCAATGCAAAAGATAATGCAAAAAATGTCACGCGTGGGCCGGTAAATGGACATAAGTTCAGCACCTTCGGGGCATTTAGTGGATGTCATGAAATGGTCACATGTGTACCAATACACGGACAGAGGTTCGATGCTTCGTAGGTCAATAAAATGATATATGATGGTCATATAGGAGCTGTTCCATAAATAGAGCTTTGATGCTTTTATGGCATCCAATATGAAATGATGTCACTAATAGGTCACGTGTAACTTGAAACAAGGATAGAATTTTGGCGTTCGTGGAACACCTTACATGATTTAGGCATGTTATGAAATGTCCTAATATGAGTACTAGTTCGGCACTTGTGGAGTACCTTGAATGAATCATCAATGTTATGGAACAATCTGATGTGGATCGCGACACACAAGCAAGACTTTGGTGTCGCCATAACACCAATGGTGAATGGACATGATGCCATGTGATGATATCGTGTGATCCGCCACACGAACACAAGCCTAAGACCATTGTGGTCCTCTAACAGTGCAATGATGTAATGAAATGGCCAAGTGCAATCCGGTGCACAGGCGAACACGAGTAGTTTTGGGGACTCCCGATATGTAGTGAAATGAAATGGTCATGGGGGGCGCACTTAGAACATCCTTACATTTTAGATGGGATGAGATGAGATGAATGCCTATGTCATACAGATTGCAAGTGGCTACACAAAAATGTGGTTAGGATTCATGACATACGAGATGATGTCATGTATGTTTTATGATATGCGAGCACACAAGATGTATATGACACACGAGTAAGATGTTATGGCTGCACGAAGATGTGGTTAGTATAATAGTACACATATGATGATGCTTCGAAATGGCTGCATAAAAATGTGGTTAGAAAATGGCACACGGATGATGCGTGCTTGATGTTGCATGTAAAGGTAAAACAATCATACAACAAACATTAGCACACGCAACAACATGCTCTCCCTTCTAACCTAATTCCTCCATTCGATTGGTCTCGCATTCTTCCTAGGTATTGGGTCTCTTTGGCATCAACCGGGGATACCAAAGGCGTACTCTCAATATCCATTTTCAAATATATGTTTTGGTAACCCTAAAGGGAAGTTGCTAGGCCATTACATGAAGGTATGGGTCAAACCAAGGGTCGTACAGGTTCCCATAGTGAAAATATACTCCTCACTTCTCCCCACTCAAGGGTCCAAATGAAGGGGTACGTATGAGGCTATGAGTGGTTTACCCCCTCGGGTGCCTCCAATCCTAGCGGAAGAGGTAGGTCACCTTTGGAGATAAACTGGGCTTAATGATGTGTTGGAGGGATTCAAGAAGAGAAAATGTTATGCTATGCGGTTGTGAATGAGATATTGGATTATGAATTAAAAATTGACTGTTAGCAAGGATGTACTTCGATTGTTGCCTAAGTTCCTTAAATTTTTATGAAAACTTTTTTAAAGAAACCGTTAATCCCAAGCAGAGTCACCAATGTGAGAGGACGACCTTTTTAAGTGGAACGTGCGGTGAAGCGGGAACAAGGGATTTTCTTTTCGAGTGATGATGTGTAGGTTTTGAAAACGGGTTTTAATCTTTTTTTAAGAAAGCTTTTCATTTTATTGGAAAAACCCTTTTTGTAGAAAACTTAATTGTAAGTGTGAATTTTGGAAAATAGGTTTTTAGAAAATCCCAATTTAAACTAAAAGGTCTCGAAACCTAAATTTTGAGATTAGATACCGAGTCACCACCCGGATCAGCTCATCCGGGAAATTTCGGTACAGCTCCCTACCAAGTGTAGACGCGGTACCTAATCCAGAAATTCAAGGCTCGGGCAACACATCTACTAATCCTCAAACTTATTTTCAATTATTAATTCATAATTTGATATGACATCCACTTATATCTACCCATTTTATCTTCTTTTATTTTTAGTTAATGCTCATACAAATGACATAAATATGAATCCAAAATAACATCGGGGATTTTAGGAAGTGGGAACATGCATTTAGGGGATAATCGAAAAGTCCGGGCAACTTGCTCGGTTAGACCTAGAAAATGATTTTAGAAATGCCTTATAGATTTTGTGAATGAAAAACCAATTTTGAAAACAATTTGGCTCATTTTACATGCAAATTCCTTTGGTTTAGTAGATCAGTTATCCCGGAACTCGAGGTTCCGTTCGTGGGGGTTTCTAATTCCAAACATTCATCTATGGCCTGAAAACAGTAAACACATTAAAAACAGGTTTGATTCTGAAGACAGCATCACACGACGATGTCCGTGCGGATCATCCCGTGATTCTGCCTTCTGCCCGACATTACAGTCATGTGATTGTAAATTACAATCGTACTACTATAATGGTTACAGTCGTGCGACTGTAATGAACAGTGCCCGACAGTTGGTTTCTTATTTTCTAAAGTCACTAGTTTTATCGATTTTGCTGATTTCACGAGTTTCTGGGATGCAAAGGCCCGTTATCATTGAACCAAAAATCCAATTAAGGATCTAACAACTGTGAATTCTGAGAATTGAAACCAATAAAACCCAAAACCACACATTCGTATCATTGGAAATCCGAAAACCACAATATTATAGTGTACAGATGTGATTAGACCGAATTAAATCATGAAAAATCATTTAAAATGGAAAAGCGGCTGTATTCGGTCGAATTTTGACTTTTCAGGCTTCTACCCAGAGGCATACAGTCATGCGACACGACTGTTCTCTAGGAACTATAGTCGTACGACTGTAAATATAGTCGTGCCACTATAATTATAGTCGTACAACTATAATTCCGCAGACAGTTGTTAGAAAAAAATTTTCAAACACAGAAACAATCGTAAATTAGCATGAAACAAGTTTTAAGGCCTCTCACAGTTTACCTCTTTTGTGTTCCAGTATTTTTGATGACCGGAGTCAGATGTGGATGTCGGAATTCACCTAGAATCTCCAAACAACCTGAATTCTCGAACACGCATCCTGAATTTATCCGAATGAAAGCCGAGTAGAGTTTTGAATCAGTGATGTCAGATTAAGGATCTCACACTATGTGTTACTGATCTCTCTTCTCTTTTTTTCCTCTTTCTCTCACTTTCTCTCTCTAGAAATCTCTTTCTCTCTCAAGCACTTTTTTTTCAGAATGATTTTTCCTTTCTTTTTTTCCTGTGGTTTTCTACCTTTTCTGGCTCTTTTCTGCCTCTTAATTCCCGTGATTGACACCTAAAATCCTAGCCAAATTAGAGTTCTTTCCTATTCAAGAATCTATTGAGTCAAAGACTAGAGTTGTATGACTCTAATTATAGTCGCACGATTGTAGTGTTATAGTCGTGCGGCCGTAGTTGTTACAGTCGTACAATTTTAATATACAGTCGTATGGCTGTAGTTGTGAAACTACAGCCGTATGGCTCTAGATATAGCTTGCACACCTTAGTCTTAACCCACACTTACACCTAAGTCCCCTAATCACTTAACGAACCTCTCTCGGGGTTTCGGATCAAGGACTCTTCTGAATTTCAGACCGTTTAAGAACATTTTGGGCGTTATTCCGCTCATTCTCAGATCCAATTCACACTCATCTGTCTAATAGGTAACAACAGGTTTTCATCATGGAGGTCGAGAAAAAACCCATGCTCACAACATGGGTCTTCTATTGGTTTATGCCCTAATCCCTAAATATTGTACTTGGTGTTTTATATATTAGTATATACATTATCTAAATATTAATATAAGGCATAATATTGTTTATTGAATTACTTATGCAATTAATAAATAAAGGGAATCCATAAATTGGTGTTTACTAATATTTGTTAGTAACGTGTACTGAACGAGTAAGACCATGAGTTTAAAGAACATTGTTTTAAAACTATCCCTAGTATGTTATAATCATGAGAATGAATATAACTAAAAACTAGTATGTTCCTTATGAGATTAGTGGTATCTTGCTGACCATAGGACTTGAAAAGTCAATCAAGGACACAAGTACATGTCAGTTTACTGGATCGATTCGCTTGTGAGAACACTACATGGTCCAGTGTCATAAGTGTTTCTCACGTATTGCTTATATTGGATTCTTAGACCCGATATTACTGCACTTCTGGATGTGGCCTCATATACTTTGATGTACACCTAACGAGCCTATAATTGGGTGTCAAGTATGGGTATGTTGGGTATATCAGGAACCATGCTAGGACTAGGAGTGATGTGAAGGAATTTCCTTTTTCTTTATTGAAGAGATGATATCACCGGCCTCTTGACGAGTGAGACTAAGTAGTATATGGCTGTACCCAAATAGAATGATTATTAGATAATTGTATATTTGTTTTTCGTCAGTCTACTTGGATGTTAGGTAAAGTCCTAGCACATAAAAGGATGATAGAGCATTGCCTACGACACCAATGTCTAATGTGCAAGGTATCGTATAAGAATATTATTGGTGTATGTTGGTTTTATTTTGACATCTTCATCCTAATTGGAGGTTGTAACGACTTACTATAGCACAGTTACAATTTATGGGCCAAATTGTAATTTTGGGCCCACTGCCAACATATGGATGAACCTACAGGATCGCACGTAAAGAAGTCTGGGTGGTTTTTATCACGGACCATTTTAATATGTAATGGTTACATAGTAATCTTTTATGTTTGATAGGTAATATAGATTTTATAAACTTAAACTATTAAGGTCAAATAAAATGATATAACCCATTGTGAGAGTTGTTACTTTAACTTATTTAAAATTACGGCCAAATACATAGATACCCCCATGAACTTGTCAAAAAACGCCTACTACCCCCCTGAACTTTTAAAATGTCCTAATGCCCCTCTGAACTTTGAAAAAGTGACCCAGTTTGTCTCCTTGCTGCCATGTGTCACTCAATTATTGGCTGTCTCATGTTTGACTTTTCAAAGAAAATTCTAATTTTTATGGGACTTAGGGGGCAAACTGGGCCAATTTTAAGATATTCAGAGGGGCATTAAAACACTTTTAAGAAGTTCAGGGGGCCATTAGGACATTTTCAAAGTTTAAGGGGCCAGTAGGTATTTTTGGCCAAGTTTAGGTGGGTATCTATGTATTCGGCCTGAAATTACTATAGGGTAAATTTTAGTTGAGTTAAAAGTATGGTTAAATCTCATAGATATTTCGAAAGGTGAAAATATCTAGATATTTTATAAATGAGGGGTAGAATAGGAATTGTCATATTTTATGCTTCATATTAATGAATATGATGAAAGCCTATTCTTATGTGAATCATAATCTAGCCTCCACTCTCAACCACTCCATCTCTTAGGGTTTTAGAGTTATTGCAAGAAAAGGATTTTGCTTCCATTAGAGATTTGGTTTGGAGTTAGCACTCAGCCCATCCTCAAGGGCTTTGCCTGTGTGCGTGTAGAGGAGGAATAAGTAAGCCTCTTGTCAAATCAAGTTCAGAGCGAGGACGACTAAGGTGAAATATCTTTTCCCCGCTTTGATTTCTTGTGGATCCATAATCTAGTCAAGAGATTTAGGCACAAACCTTAGTTGTAAATGATTTCTTCCGCAAATTTGTTTCGTTTACAAACGAGGTAAGTTCCAATAGTGGTATTGTGAGTGGACTACATTTTTAATATACGGATGCAGAGAAGTAAATGGGGGAGTTTTTATTTATTTAGTGTGATAATAGTATAGTTATGAAATTTGTTTTGGAAAACAATATCCATAAAAGATTCGAGACCTGAAGAAAATATAGGAGTCAGCACCCGACTCAGGTCAATCAGAAAATTTAGGTACAGCTGAGATCAAGTAAGGACTGCTATACCTTCCAGAGATCTAGGTTTGGACGAGCCACTTACTTATTATCTAACTAAAATAAACGCTTCAACAATCAAATCGTAGCATTTTGTAAAGCTCAACCGATTTTATTTAGAGCATACGGCATTCATGCAAGGTACAGAAAGCAGTAACTAAATTAATTATATAGACCGAATCACATAAACTACCTTAGGGGACACATATGAATGAAATAAGAAATCGGGGTACAATCGCCTAGAATACTGATGTAGCGGAAACTCGAACAAAAGATACTAAAGTCCGTTGATCGCTCACGATGTCAGAAATTAGTCTTCTACTAGTTGAATTTCGTAAAATTCACAAAAGTAGGGTAAGGGAAATAATTCCGAAATTTTATTGAAATCAAAACTGATTACAATTGAGAAATAAAAGCGTATTTATAGGCTATAATAAAATCAGCACAAAACAATTAATCCTAACCCTAAACAAAGTCCTAGCCAAACTAGGAAATCAAAACAAAAAAGGACAAAAGAAAATAAAAACTGAAAATTTCCCCGAATATGCCTAAAAAAGTAAATCATGATTTTGAGGCTCTAAACGACCTTTTTTGCCCGAAAAGTGAGATGTCACAGCCAAAGGCTGTGAGTTTGAATCGTTGGCCCGTTTTCAATAAAGTTAGGCTCAAAATTCACTGAAATCAAGCCAAATTTTCGGATGCTACTATTCACCATAATATTTGCTCAAAAAGACTAATACTTGCTCTTCTACATCATTCTCTCCTTGCTGAAAAGAATTTGCCCTTGAATTGTCATTATCGGATGAATCACCAGCACATGGAATCAGGTGTTTGACATTAAACACATCGGCTATACTAATGTGGCTACGCAACTTCAACCGGCAAGCATTGGGGTTAATCTTCTCCATAATCTCAATAGGACCAATCTTCTTGGCCAATAACTTGTTATATTCCCCAATAGAAAATCTATCCTTGGTCAGAATGGACCAAACAAAATCGCCAACTTCGAATTCCACCAAAGGACGCTTCTTGTCAGCAGCTCGTTTATATCTTACAGCAGCTTTCTCTAGATTAGCATGGATAGTTTGATGAAGTGACTGCAACTCAGCCACAAAATGTTTAGCTTTTCCATGAACTCGAGTCCTGTCGGGAAGGGGCAAAAGATCAAGGGGGCCTCTCGGGACAACTGAATAAACCACAGCAAAAAGGCTGAATCTAGTGCTTCTGTTGACTGCTCAGTTATGTGCAAATTCAGCTTGGCACAATTTCTGATCCCAACTCTTCACATGCTCTCTGGCCAAACAACGCAAGATATTACCAAGAGAACGGTTAACTACTTCAGTTTGGCCGTCGGTCTGAGGATGATATGCACTGCTGAAATTAAGTTGGGTGTTGACAAGTCTCCACAACTGCGCCAAAAGTGACTGAGAAACCTGGTATCCCGATCCGAAACAATGGACTTAGGTAGCCCATGAAGATTGTAAACCTCTCGAAAGAACAATTGAGCCACGTTTACTGCATCTGTTGTCTTTTTTCACGGAATAAAATGGACCATTTTTTAGAAGCGATCAACAACAACAAAAATAGAGTCATTGCCTCGTGGGGTTCGTGGTAGTCCCAACACAAAGTCCATGCTGATCTCTTCCCATGGTTGAGAAGGAATAGGCAAAGGCATGTATAACCCTTGCATTAGTGGCTGCTCCTTTGGAAACTTGACAAATCCGACAGCGCTGCACATACTTGTCCACCTCCTTGCGCATGGATGGCCAAAAGTAACTGGCCTGGGTTAGCTGCAAAGTCCTATCTCACCCAACATGCCCCTCACCATGAACATCTTGAATAATTTTCAACCTTAAACTGCAATCAGGAATGCACAACTGGTTTACCTTAAAGAGAAACTCCTCACACTTATGAAACTCTGATGGCTCCCCTTCTCGAACCTTCTAAACTATAGCTGCAAAGTAAGGATCTATGTCATACGAGTCAGCAAAAGACGAAAAACCCGGAACTTCAATTGAAAGGTGAACAAGCAGCCCCTTTCTCCTACTCAATGCATCAGGCACCTTGTTAGACACACTGGATTTGGGCTTAACCACAAAGGTAAATTGTTGTAGATAAGCCACCCATCGAGCATGCCTAGCTGAAACCTTATCCTGACTATGTAAATGCCGTAAAGCCTCATGGTAAGTAAACAATATAAATTCCCTCTGAAAGAGATAATCACGCCAATGTTTAACTGCCTGAACTACCGCATAAAACTCCACATCGTACGTACTGTAACGAAGCTTTTCACCGGATAGTTTTTCACTGAAATAAGCAACCGGTTTGTGATTCTGACTTAACATAACTCTAATGCCTAACTTTGAGGCATCATAATGCAATTTAAATGGTTGTTGGAAATCCGGTAAAATCAGAATGGGAGCTGTAATCAATCTCTCTTTAATCCACTGGAACAGTTCCTCAGCTTGTTCCGTCCACTCAAACTTACCACTTTGCTTCATACACTCCGTGATTGGGGCTATTATGCTACTGAAATGTGCAATAAATTGCCTATAAAATGAGGCCAGACTATGAAAGCTTCTCACCTCAGTAACAGATTTAGGTCTAGGCCAATTTTTGATTGCCTCCACCTTGGCCTCATCAACCTTCAAACCCTCTGTAGAAACAATGTATCCCAAAAACAAAACACTAGGGGACATAAAAACACACTTTTCAAGGCTGCATACATCTTCTCCCTTCTTAACATTAGAAACACTTCTCTCAAGTGCTAGATATGCTCCTCCTGACTAGCATGATAAACCAGAATATCATCAAAGTAAACTACAACAAATTTACCAATGAAGGATCTCAATAGCTGGTTCATGACACGCATAAAAGTGCTTGGTGCATTAGATAACCCAAATGGCATAACCATCCACTCATACAGCCCTTCCCTAGTTTTAAACGCGGTTTTCCACTCATCCCCAGGTCTAATACGAATATGATAATAACCACTCTTCAAATATAATTTAGTGAAAACAGAAGCCCCACTAAGCTGGTCTAATAAATCATCCAAGCGAGGAATAGGAAACCAATACCTGATGGTCATTTTGTTGATGGCTCTGCTATCCACACACATCAGCCAGCTGCCATCTTTCTCTGGAACCGCACAAGGACTCACACTCTCCCGGATATAGCCCTTCTGCAACAGCTCTTCAACCTGTCTCCTCAACTCCTCATGTTCCGCTGGGCTCACTCTGTAATAGGGATGATGTGGAAGGATTGCCTTAGGTTCCAGGTCAATCTGATGCTGAATGTCACGAAGGGTGGTAAGCCAGCAGGAAGTTCTTCCGGGAACAGATCTTCAAACTCACTCAGAACGGGTTTGATCTGCTCGGGAATCACAACCTCTTTTTCTGCCGTTTTCCCAACCAGTGCATACACAACCTCATTCTCCTTTACTTCCTCCTCAAACTAGGATAAGGTTAACAACACAACGCTACAAGCTCCAGCATTATTCTTAACTTCATCTTTCTTTGGGACAAGGGTGATTTTCACTCCTTCAAACACAAAGGTATGAGTGTTGGTTCTGCCTTGGTGAATCACATCCCTATCAAACTGCCAAGGACGCCCCAACAGCAGATGACAAGCATCCATATCTACTACATCACACAAGACTTCATCTCTATACCGTGACCCAATAGAAAAGGGCACCAATGCCCGTTTCGACACAGTAACCTCACCACCTTGTTTCAGCCACGCTAACTTGTATGGCTTTGGATGCTTTTCTGTGGATAACCCCAACTTGCGAACTGATTCAGATGATATAATATTTTCACAACATCCACCATCAATCACAAACTCACATACCTTCCCCTTAATTATGTAGGTTGACTGGAAAATATTGCTCCTTAACCATTCATCATCCATAGCAGCCTTTGGTGTCAGACATGATCGCCTTACCACCAAAGCAGCGCTCATATCCCCTGCCACCATGTCTTCCTCAAGCTCCTCTTCCTCGCCATCGTCATGGGCTGGATTCTCGGTATCCGCCTCTACAAGCATGGCTCTTTTTCCTGCCTTCTTACAGTCCACCTTCCTATGTCCCACCCACCACAGGCGAAACACTTCAACGTACTACCCTGGCCGGTCCTCCTTGGGGCTGTTTCTGTATTTCTAATAGAGGCTGTCTCTGTTACTCTCCGTCCACCATCTCTAGCATCCTGAAATCCAAAAGTACGATGCTGCATTTGTTTCTCAAGCCGTAAGGCCCACTGGTGCGCATCAGAAACGTGCAACGGATCAAAATCATTAACAGCTTCTCTAATCTGCTCCCTCAATCCTCCAATATATCTTGACACTAATTGTTCATCAGTCTCCATTATATCACTCCACACAATTAACTGATAAAATTTAGCAGTGTATTCCTTAAACGACCGGTTTCCTTGCTTCAAATTCTGCAACCTTTGATACGTTAGTCGTTGAAAATTTAAAGGCAAGAAGGTGGCCCTCATCTGCTTTTTCATCTTTTCCCAGGTTATGATCCGCGGCTTGCCCATTGGCAACCTAGTCTGCCAGGGGTACTCGTTTATCGTCCGGGACTCCTTTAAATTCAAGTACCTCTTCTACTGTCGCCAACCAATCAAGGAATTCTTTCGATTAGAGAGTACCTCGAAACTCAGGGATTTTCGTCCTCAAACCCAACTCCCAATGCCTATCCTCCATCTGGGCAAGACGTCTACGCCGGTAAGGCTCACCATTATCAAACTCATCTTCCTCCTCCTCGGCCAATTCCGTAAACTGGTTCTGATGCTGAAATTTTCTCAGATTTGGGTTCCTCTGATGTCGGGGATTCGCCCTCACACGCATGGTTAATAGTTGATCCATCCGATCGGCTAATCGATCCATAACAGTTTCCATCCTCTGGTCTATTAGGGCATCGAGACATTGCTTTAATCTCTGCTCCAATATGTTCATATCTTCCTGTTCCGCTACCTCATCGACTTGACGCTCTCTTCTTTGCGGCATGACGACGACTAAGGTTTAGGAATTCAGCTCTGATACCAACTGATGTAACGGAAACTCGAATAAAAGATACTAAAGTCCGTTGATCACACACGATGCCGGAAATTAGTCTTTTACTAGTTGAATTTCGCAAAATTCACAAAAGCAGGGTAAGGGAAATAATTCTGAAATTTTATTAAAATCAAAACTGATTACAATTGAGAAATAAAAGCCTATTTATAGGCTACAATAAAATCTGCCCAAAACAAGAAATCCTAACCCTAAACAGAGTCCTAACCAAACTAGGAAATCAAAACAAAAGAGGACAAAAGAAAATAAAAACCAAAAATTTCCCGAATAGGCCTAAAAACAGTAAATCACGATTTTGAGGCCCTAAACGATGTTTTTTGGCCAAAAAGCAATGAACATCACAGCCAAAGGCTGTGTGTTTGAATCATTGGCCTGTTTCCAATAAAGTTAGGCTAAAAAATCACTGAAATCAGGCCAAATTTTTTGATGTTACTATTCACCATAATATTTGCTCAAAAAGACTAATGCTTACTCTTCTACATCAAATACACAAATTCATCTAATTTAATAATAAAACCTAAACATACATCTAATCCTACAAAACAGATGTTAGTATACGAATAATTGCATATAGGACTCAATCAAGACAAAATGGGATATTAAATGAGTCAGGGTCATGCATTTAGGGGGGTAGTTGGAGAGATTCGACAAATCTTTCTGACTAGACTTGGAAAATGTTTTGAAATGTCCCTGCATTGATTTTCGAGAAAATGGTTTTGAAAACGGTTTTACCGATTAATTATTTAGCATGACAAGTGAGTGGATTTTCAAGAAACTAGGTTTTAATCATTGTATTGATATGATACACACTTATGGAATGTAAATCTAAGGTTCAAATGTCATGAAATACGCAATTGGCTTCAATAATTCTGTCCCAAGGTGACACCCGTGCGGGTGTGGAGGCAAGAACCGTGTGGCTATTGTCATATCCATATGGGTGTTACTTCTTTGTTGGTTCAGATATTAAAAGACACAAGTTTTTGGAAAAATTTTAGGATAACACACGTGTCAGTGTTGCGACTAGAAACTTTAAAATCGAAGTTTTGGATGAAATGATGCACAAAATCATAAACAAAGAGTCTATGCCTCTGCTTTCTCAAAAGTATTACCTTTGATGCATGAATGCACCACTTGAGAGGTTGAAAATTGATTCAAAGAGGCTTCGAATGAACACCCGAACTTCAAACTCTGAAAACGGTTTTGAGCTCCAAATGTTATGGTTTTGGTGTTCGGATTAGTCTTTAATCCTATTAAAAACCTTAGTGATGTGTTTTCCTAAAACTTTCAATTGACTTTAAGCCTAAGACCAAATCTGCCTAAAAACCAATAGCAAACACCAAAAATATGAAAAACAGATTGGAAAAAGAGGGAAAAGAACCAAAAACTCACTAATGAGGACAAATTTAGGGTTTCAAAAACCGAATTGATTTAAAACCCATTTCAATCAAAAGGAGCCAAACATGAACCCTAACTCTCAAAATCACATAATCAAAGCTAAGTAAGCTCTGATACCAGTGAGCACGGGATTTTAATTCCCAGTTTCATTGATGAATAAATTGTTATTTGCTTTTGTAGCCATTTACAGCTGTAAGAGTCAAAGTCAATTCAAGATCACAGCTTTGATTGATCGAACTTCAAGCCTTAAACATCTCTTAGGCAAAGGAGGAGGCATTTTTAGAGACAACACCCGTACAGATGTTGCAGCAACAGCTATATGGGTGTTGTAGCTATATCCACATTAGTGTTGTGTTATCACCCGCATAGGTGTTGCGGTAACACTCGTATAGGTGTTGTGTTAACAGCTGCATGGGTGTCACGTGCAGAAGTAGAAAAACCAATCATTTCTTCTTGGAACATCGAATTTGGATTTTAGGGGGCAGATTTAAAAAGAAATAAGACTCTTTCTGCCTATAAAAACCTCACCAAAATCAGAAAAAAAAAGGCTGGCAACTTTAACTAGGAGAGAAAGAGGAAGAAAAGGGAAGAAAAGGGAAGAAAAGGAGGAAAGAAAATTAAAATTTTTCTTCAATTTTAATTTGGAGCTTAAAGTCTTTAAGATGATAGCCGCACAGCCGTTGTGCTAGAGCCGCACAACTCTTGGTGCTTTGGTTAGTTTTTCCAGCAACGTTTCTTAGGCCTTTTTTTTATTTTGTGGGTTTTACCGTGGGCTGGGATGGTGAATTTTATAATGGTTTGAAAATTCGCTTGTTTTGTTATGGCATTGGATGCCCATGGTTTCTTGATTGAGATTTTATCATATTGGATATGTTAAAATTGAAATTGGTAAAGGAAATTGATTCGAGAGTTTCTGACACAAATCTCTGAATGGCTAACTCGGGTTTATTGGTCACCTCATTCTAGTGGGAGACAAATAGGATTGGTCTATGGACGTTGGGCCTAAGCCTCTCACAAGGCTTGGACCAAGAATTCCAAAATTGGCAATTTCTATAACGGCTTTGGCAAATAAAATTAGTTAACATATTCAAGCATATTTAATTCCAATAAATTTGATTTGTTTGGATGATGTGATATATGCTATAATTGGTTAGTTGTGTATTTCATTGGCTCTTCTGAAGATGAACTATAAATTTGGTTTTTGGTTATTATGGCCTACATGCCATTTTGTTTATTGTAAGTTTTTTTATTTAGAATAGTAAGAAAAATTGTAATCGGCCCAAATTCCTTTGTAATTTACAAGCCCAAGCCCAAGCCCAAATGGTGGAGGAGCCTGGAGATGATGTCCTTGCCCAGCCTGGTGGACGATACAGTTAGTATAGGATGCTAGTTGTTCTAATAAGTTGTATTATGGGCCCATGATTTGTCACATTTACATGTATCTTTTATGCATGCTAGATCACCTGTGTTTACATGTAAGCCTGCTTAAACTAATTAATTCCATTAATATTAAGTAGCTTAAAAGTGACTCTTACAATCGAACCTCATCAAAGTATTGATCGTCTAAATGTAGGCCGTGCCAAAAACCCGCATTTGGGCTATCTTCATGAGACTTGGGGGTTAAAGGTAAAAGTTGCACTTTAACACTTGATTGGTGGTTTGACTTAACATGGGAAAGGAATGTATGGACCCTAGGCATAGGTGGGAAAGTGCCAATAATCCCACAAACCAAGAGTCACACAGGATGTGGATTAGATGTTATCTTACTGAAATAACCAAGGCCAAGGTGTACAAGTTTAGCTTGACTGAGTCATGGCCAAATATGGATCTTGGTCCACTTAAGTTAATTGGAAGTTTATTCTCATTAAGTGGAAAAATCAAAAGTCCTTTTATTAATAAAAACCTTAAATTTTTCTATGTAGATCAATGACAAACCATAACAACACTTTTTCATTGCGATCTGTCATAGAAAGACAAGTTATTTGGGCCTAACTTCATGGACTGGTCCAAGAATCTTAAGATTGTCTTGCGGCAGGAAGTTAAGGAATATGTCCTAGATAGGGCCTTACCAAGGTCATTTGCCAAGGAATGCATCTGATGATGCTGTGACTCAATTTGAGGATCTGTGAGCAAATGACGTTTTTTGTCCTCTTGGAAGGGAGCCTCGATATCGGGCAACCCTCCCCCGCGGGGGGTTTTTGGAATGGAAATCTCGGTTTTTGGCAAATTAAATTGCTTCATAAAAGAACCGAGACCTAAGTCTCAATAGAGAGTGTAAGAGTCACCACCCGGCTCAGCTCAACCGGAAAACTATAGTGTAGATGAACCGGACGAAGGCCGCTACACTTTCCAGAGATCTAGGTCCGGACAAGTCCCTTATTTCATGTCTAATCAAAATAAATTTGGCCAATGTTCATTGATGATATTTTATATTTCTAAAATTGATTTTATTGATTGAAACATGCAGCATACACACAATTAAAAATAAAGCAGTAAATATATTAATTATTACAACCCAATCGAATAAAAATAAAAACTCTCGTCCTCACGCTACAAGCGCCTAAAATACACGATGATCTAGAAAATTACAATCGCCTAAGATACACGAATCAAACTATTAATTACCTTAAAAATGAAAATAAAAAGAAACTAAAAGCTACAAAATAGACTGTTAGGACAATTTATAGCACACCATAAATAGGACTCAAGCAGGACAAAATTGGGAAATTGGAGATTGGGGACATGCATTTAGGGGGATAGTCGGGTCAACTCGGCTAGTTCGCCCGGCTAGACCAGGAAAACGGTTTCGAAACGTCCCTGTATTTGCTTTATGAGGAAACACATTTTGAAAACATTTTCTTTTTTCGATTTACTTCATTTAGCATGTGAGATGGGTTCGGAAGATTTGGATCTCCGTCGTTGCATTGTTCTAAGTGCAATAGCTTCGAAAATTAAATCTAAGGTCGTGAATGTAAACAACAAAATTCATTTTTGATTATTTTTTATTTTTCTGAATTTTTATGATTTTTGGAAATTTTTATGGATTTTTCTGGATATTGTGCTCTTGGACGAAAATTACAGTCACCCGGCTGTGATTACAGCAGTGCGACTGTAACTACAGCCGTGCGATTATAACTATAGCCATACAACTGTAACTACAGTCGTGAAACTGTTATGAGCACGAGTTTTCCCGACCTCTATGATGAGAAATCTTTGCTACCTCTGTTAAGCAGTCGGACCCCGAAAAGAGCAGAATGTCGCCTGAAACGTCTCGAATTTTTTGAAAACTCGACAATCCTTGATCCGAAACCCTGAGAAAGGTCCCCCGGGTAGTTCTAGGGTTTTTAGGGTGCGCGTCGGTTTTTTGTATTTTTGCCCCCCGGCTCTACCTAGAGCCGGGCGGCTGTAGTTTTCAAACTACAGCCGCCGACTATAGGTCTAGAGCCGGCCAACGATAGTGCAAACTAGAGCCGGCCAGCTCTAGAGGGTTGGACAAGTTGCTTTGCAAAGCAGAGCAACTTGTCCTGAAGCAGAGGAATTTGGCGAAATTGAAAAAATCAAAGTTCGGCGCATTTAATTCGTGAAATGATTTCGTTGATCAAGATATAAAAAGAAAAGTAAAATCATTTGAAAAGGGGATTTGGAATTCGGCTAAAAGCAAGAAAAACAGGAAAAGAAAAAAAGAAAAAAGAGTTAGAGAGAGATAAGGGGAGCGAAGGAGGAAGAAGAAGGGAGAAAGGGAGAAAGAAAACTTTGATTCTAAAACCCGGAACTCATTGCCTAATCGTTCTATATCTCGTCCCAATCATTACTCATTCGTTTGTACACATTTTCGGTTTTGTTCTGGATTCGTTCGGATTTGTTTTCGGGATTTTGGCATATTCAAGGATTCAGGTCACATTCTTGATTTTCAATCCGTTTCTACGTATCCAATACACTGGAACAGCATCAAGGTAAACTCTGAGAGGCCTTAAACTTGTGTTCATTGCATTTTCAGTGCGATTTTTTGCTGTTTCTCAACTTTCAGAAAATCGGCTACCCGAATATAGCCGTACGGCCCTGTTCACCATGAACAGAGCTGCACGGCTCTGTCTCTCTAGAACAGAGCCGGGCAGCTCTAACCCTAGAGCCGCGCGGCTTTGTTCTTCCCGGGCGAAAACCCGAAAATGCCAGATCGGCCGAAAATAACCCGTTTTCCATTTTTATGCATTCTGTTGTGATATTTTTCGACCTAAAAATATTCGTATGTTATTTTAGCCTCGGTTTTCGGATTTTTGTATGTACGGATATTAGGTTTTTAATTTTTTCCTGGATTTTATTTTTCTGATTTCGGGGTCGTGTGATCTGAACCGGATCCGTAGTCCAGCATCAGCGGATCCCCGAACCCTATAAAATCTTCGAAAAACATTGAAAACGAGCAAAATAATGATTTTTCAAAAAACGAGAAAATCGGTTTCAGATCCGGGTATTACAGCTGCCCGGCTCGGTTTAGAGCCGCTCGGCTCTAGTTACAGCCACACGGCTGTAGTTTCCGGAAAAGACAAAATCGCGGAACGACTCATACGGACGTCTTTGCTCGATGCTGTTTTCGGATTCAGACTGTTTTTGGCATGTTTACTGCTTTTTGGACCCTAGATGTTTGCAAAAATTAGGAACCCCGCACGAACGGAACCCCGAGTTCCAGGATAACAGACCCGCTGAAATCTGAAATTTGCATGAAATTGAGCCAAATAATTTTCTAAAACTGCTTTTCAGCACAAAAATCTACAGGGCATGTCAAAATTGTTTTCCAAGTCTAACCGGTCCGACAGGTCAGGTCGACCGGGTTACCCCCTAAATGCATGCCCCTAATCCTAAAAATCCCAATTCTGTCCTAATTTGAGTCCTATCTGTGTTGTGCTGTAAATTGTGTAAACCATCTGTTTTGCAGCATTTATTTTTATTTTTATTATTTTTGCTGTAGTTAATAGATTAATTCTTGTATTTAGGCATTTGTAATTTTTAGATTCTCGTGTATTCTAGGCGCTTGTAAATGTGAGGACAAGAGTTTTTATTTTTATTCAATTTGGTTGTATAAGCGACCTCTGTTATTCTTTTGCATAATTTATGAGTATGATTTATTTTTTTTTCCGTAATTTAATTCTGTCATTTGCTTGAACACGGGCTAATAAAATAAACAAAATTGGGTAGGGAAAATATAATAACTTGAATAAATATGATAATATAAATTATAAACTGAATACAAGCTCGAGGTTGAATAGGTAAGTTGCCCGAACCTTGAATCTTTGAATTAGATACAGTAGTCTGCGCTCGGTAGGGAGCTACACCGGAATTTCCCGGATGAGCTGATCCGGGTGGCGACTCTGTCACTGATCTAGAAATTTAGGTTTTGAGGTCTTTAAATAATAAAATGGAAAAAACTTTTTTTTTTTTACAAAAAGAATTTCTAAAACAAAACAAACGAACAATTTTCCTCAAAGCAAGATAAACACACTACCATTTTCCAAAACATCACGAGAACCCAGTTTTCGAAAACCATCGGTTAGCTTCGCCGCGTTCCATCTTTTAAGGTCGTCCGCTCACAGTGGTGACTCTGCTGGAGATATACTAAAAAGTTTGCTTAAAAGTTTTCGTAAAAACTTAAGGAACTTAGGCAACTATTGAAATATAACCTCGCTTGTATTCATTTGTCGATTTATAAATGCCATATCTATTCGTACATTGCATATCATGCATTTTCTTCTTCTCAACCCCTCAAATACACTGATCTGCCCCGGTTTACCCAAGAAGGTGGACTACCTCTACTGCCAGGATTAGAGACACCCGACGGGGTAAACCACTCATAGCACCACATGACCTTACATCGTGTTCTAAGGTGAGGAGTGTATTTTCTCTATGGGAACCTGTACTACCCTTGGTTTTGACTTTGACCCACAGGCTTAGTAACTTCCCCTAGGATTACCAAAACATAAAATTAAAATTTAATAATTAAGTGTGCGCCTTTGGTATCCCCCGTTGATACCAAAGAGACCCAAAACCTAAGAAGAATGCATGACCAATCGAAAGGAGAAATATGGTTGGAAGGGAGTGCATGTTTTTATGTGCGCTAACGTTTGTTCCGTGGTGATTTTCTTTTTACCTTTTCACGAAGCATCAACGCGCATAATCATTCGCGTGCCATTTCTAACCACATTTTTTTCGTGCAGCCATCTTTTCACTCATATAAATGTATGGCATTTGCGCTAACCATGTCTTCGTGCCGCCACGACATTTTGTTCGTATGCCATATACATCTCGTGTGCCAACATTTTCATAGAACATACATGACATCATCCAGTGTGATATTCCTAACCACGTTTTCTACAACCACTTGAATTTTGCATGACTTACACATTCATGCCATTTCATTCTATTTCATCTAATAAGGGTCGTTCTGAGAATACCAATCATGACCATTTCATTTCATACCATATCGGGTACCCCAAAACTACCCGTAGTCCATCTGTGCACCGGTTTGCACTCGGTCATTCCACTACATCATATCATTCATAAGAAAATCACAAAGATTTTAGGTCTGGATGTGTGGCGAGTCACACGACAACATAACATTACATAATCCCCATTTCATGTCCACTTATCATTGGTGTCTCAGTGATGCCGAAATCTTGCTTGTGTGTCACAATCCACATCGGATTTGTTCCACGTCATTAATAACTCATTCGAGGTACTCCACGGGTACCGAATTTTTATGCACATAGGAACATTTCATAACATTACCAATTCATACAAGGTGTTCCATGAATGCCGAACCTCAGTCCATGTCCCTGCTTACACGCGACTTATTTGCAACTTCATTCCATATTTGATGCCCCAAAAGCATCGGAACTCTGTTCGCGGAACGGCTTCCACGTGACCATTTCATGCCATTTCATTTTGACCTACAAAGCGTCGAACTTTGTCCGTTTGTTGGTACATGCGTGACCATTTCATAACATCCATTAGGTGCCCCAAAGGCACCGAACCTCTATCCGTGTGACGGTCCGCATGTGATGATTCTTGCATTGTCTTTCGCATAGTTTTGGGCATTCTCGGAACATCCGAAATAGGAACAAAAGAAACCACATTCATTATCATCTTCATTCATAAAACATCATCCAACCATGATCATCCCACGGCCATACCATACATGCCATTTAGTATTGTCATGTCTAGGACATAACATTCATTCGTGATTCTAACCCTATGCCGAATGTGCAGTTTGGAGTAGAACTTCGAAGCGACTAGTACGAGCTGATTCAGGGTTTGGTTAATCAGCTCAGTCAGTTTAGAAAGAGTCAGACACCGTGGAGGAGGTTAGGGTCAGTTCAGATTCGGATTCAGAGCAAGAGTTTGGGGGATAGTTGCCTTCCTTGCCAGTTGATAATCAGTTTGTAACAGAAATGGCTCAAGGTGGGAATGGTGGAAATCCACCCTTTAACATGAATGCGTTCATGACTACTTTTCTGAATTCGGATCAGTTCAAGGCTACCATCAGTGAGCAAGTGCAAACCACGGTGACTGCCGCTGTGGGCCAGACTAGTCAGCAGGCCCAAGCCCCACTCGAGAACGAAGGGAATGTCATTCAAAGGGGTCCTAATTTAGGAAGGAACATCCCTAGCAGTACCAGGGTGGTCATCCCACCTTGGGAGATTGATCACCATTCTGAGGAGGACGAGGCCTAGGAAAGGGCTAGAGAGGCCTCGATTGAGACAGCCGCAGAAAGGTGCCTTAAGGAGAAATTCTCTGACTTTGAAGCACTGTTGCCGAAGATAAAGGACATGGTACATTATCAGCCTGTTAAGTGCACGGATCCATAAACTTTATTGGCAGAGGGGGGAGAGCCACTCCCAGTTGGGTTTCAGATGCTGTATTTGCCCCCGTACACTGGGGAAGGTCTGCTGGAAGCTCACCTGGATAGCTATGTGAGAATTATGTCTAGCTTGGGGATCAGAAAGGTCCATCTGCTGAATCTGTTTCCAACCACCTTGCGAGGTGCAGCAGCCAAATGGTATCTGAAGACACAAATCCATACCCGTTCCATTTGGGAGGATCTATCTGAGGCGTTTGTGAAATAATATGCCTACAATACTCAGGTTGAAACTACACTGGAAGACCTGGAAAGAATCCGTCAGAGGCCTAATGATTCCTTCTCAGCATATTACAAGAGATGGATGGATGTGCAAGTATTGGTAAACATGGCTCTTAAACTGGAATCTCTCCTTGTGAAGCTTGTTGATGGTAGCTTGCCACCTTACAAGGAGAAAATGAAGTTGAAGAAGTTCCACCCCTTTAATGATGTTGTGGATTTTGCTAAACGCATTGAGAGATATGTGAAATAAGATAAGATGAACAGACAGGGTTCAGGTACTTACCGGGGCAGCCGAGGATATACTCAGGGGTACAAGGCCAATAATTCCACAACCACCCCGTCAGGGTCTAGTTCAAAACCGGCCCGGACTGCAGTGACAGATCGGGTGCGAGAGGCAGATGTAGCAGTAGTAGCCCAAGGCGGAGAGTCAAGGGCCCCTCCAAGACTCACAAACCCGTGGGTCGACACCTTAGGCCGTATTTTTGCCAAATGCAGAAAGGCTGGTTTGTTACAGAGTGTGAAGCCGTATGTTCCTCATTCTAAAGCAGATAAAGACAATTACTGTGCCTACCATGTGACGGCAGGTCATCGCACCGATGAATGTACCGGTTAGATAAGGGCTATTCAAAGGCTGGTCACTGAGGGGAAAATTGTGGAGCCCGCATTGAAATTGAATGTTTAGAAAAACCCTTTGCCAAATTTCGGGGGCTAGGTTAGCATGGTTTAGTCTGGGATACCAGCCAACAGTGTGTTCGCTCAGATAATTAAAGCTAATCCGAGTGTCCAAGGTGTTACAGCTGAAGAAGGGGACGAAGAGACAGAGGAAACTGAAGCGCAGACATCTGTGATACAGAACAAGCAAGGTCCAATTGACTTGGATGACATTGATTTAGGGGATGATGACGAAGACTTTGGGTTCGAGGAACCGAAGCTGATATACCCAGTGGAGACAAGGCAGGGAACAGTGGTCTTAAAAGATGGCCCAGTCATGCACATCACCCGGAGTGGCAGGGTTTACCAACCTGTTAATGTGGCTCCTCAAGTGCCACCCAGAAGGAACAACCTAGTTGCGGAAATAGACACCGCTTCTCAAGGGTTGAAAAGTAAGCAAAAGGATACTATGGTTGAGCAGTTGAAAAGAACACCTGCCCGGGCAAGCATATGGCACTTTCTTATGGAATCCAAAAGACATCGTGAGGCAGTAGTGAAGCAGCTGATGGAAATGGAAGCAAATCCTACTATGTCCCCAGACGATGTGTGTGCTGTGATTAAGGGGGTTGATTTGAAGGCCAATCGGGCCCTGGAGATCAGTTTTGGAGTATCTGACTTGCCGCTAGAGGGTGTGAATCATAATTGGGCTTTGTATCTGAAAGTAGAGATTATGGATTGGGTAATGCCCTATATGATGGTCGATGATGGTTCGGCCCTGAACATCTGCCCCTCTAAAGTCTTACAATACTTGGGTATTAGCACAGAAGAAATTTGTAAGTCTGGTACTGTAATCAGGGCCTATGATGACAGCAAAAGATCGGTGATAGGCACATTTGAAGCCGAAGTTAGTGTGGGGGATGTGAAATCCAAAGTACCGTTCACCGTTATTAACATCCCTGTCACATTTTTGCTACTCCTTGGAAGGCTATGGTTTCATGCCCTGGGAGGAGTGCCTTCCACTTTGCATCAGAAGGTGAAGTTCCTAATAGGTGGAAAGGTGGTGATGTTGGATATACCCTAGTCCCGAGGCATTGGTCCTTGTATTTGTATTATACATTTATTGGATTTATGTATTATACTCATTTGTGTTATTAATAAAGGCATTAATTCATTATTATATTTATCTTGTGTAATATCCAATGGACATATCCATAACCATGATGACAAGTGTCATGCACTTGGCAGTAAGACCATGGATAGGGTAAACGATATGACCATAAATAGATCCGTAGTCTGTTCCAGTCATGGGAATGAGTGGAACAAGAGACTGTCATTAACTTGGTTGTATGGCGGTGTCTTACCGGTCATTGGACATGGGATGTCAACCAAGTTAATGGGTACATATAAAAAGGGCATGGTACTGGATAGATCCACTAAACTAGAAATCCACATGGTATAGTATCACAAGTGATTCTCATGTATTACTTGTATGGATCTTTGCCCTGACCATATGATGGTGTTGCATGTGAGGTTGCATACTTAGGGGTACGCCTAAAGGGCCTGTAATAGGGTTCCAAGTATGGGTACTTTCGGGTATGTCACTTAGCATGGCAATGCTATGGATATGCAGAAGGGATTTGTCACTCAGTAGTCCACTATGAAGATATCACCGGCTTCTTGATGAATGTGACTGATAAGAGTGTGGCCACACCCAAATGAGTTGGAACTTGTTTGTGAGCTCAGTGCATTCGGGATCAAATTAATGTCCGGACACAAAAGAGGGTGATCAATCCATGCCTCTGTGTTGGACACCGAAATCAATGACATGGGATGCACAAGTTCAAACTACAGGGTTATGATTACAGTTGGACTGCCATCTCCATCTTAATTAGAGGCTGCAGTGGCTTGCTAGAGCCCAACTGCAGTCTGTGGGCCACAGGCCCACTGCCAATATGAAGATAGACCCACAGGATCGTACACATTGAGCGACTGAACACTGACTTAAGGAATCACATGCATACTTGGAGTATACACTCTGGAGAAAGAGGGGTAGATTAATTATATTATAAAGATCAATTGGATTGATCATAATAATAAAATTAATATTTGATTGGCTCTTTCATAATTAATTGGATTAATTATGAGATTATTTCCTGGGTGGAAATATTCATATGGATAGGTTTACATATGAATTTATTTTGTGAAGATCTAATTTTAATTTGATGGATTAAATTAATTAGTCAAACCAATTTTAATTTAAATGTAAATAACATGTTACTTGGTGTAATATATTAAATACATGGGTAAACTAAAGTTGGGCTTGAAATTAATTTAAACCAGACTAATTAAAATAGGTTTGGGCCTTAATTAAAAGAAGGAAGCCCACACAGATGGAGAAGCAAATTGGGCTGAAATTCTCCTTGAGAATTTCGGCCACTTAGGGTTTAATTACCCTAGGAATTTCGGCCAGCAGAGAACTAACACAAGCCAGCCAAAATTCTCCCTAGCCTCCCTCTCCAAAGTTTCATGATTTCCCACGCTAGCACAGGTGGTGTTCGTTAGGCGTTCGTGTACGTGAACGAGGAGGGATTCTAAGTTGATTCATGTGGTCTGCATCCATCTCTGAAAGAGATATTCCAGGTAAGAGATTTATCTCTTTCAATTAAATTTTGTTTTTCCAATTTCCATCTCAATTACTTCTGGGCACAGATTTGAGGAAATCATCGCATTCTTCCGCTTTAATCGGGTGATTTCCGATGATAAATCCCAACACTGGTACCAGAGCAGGCTTTTGATCCATAGAAATTGTTAAAATTGGTTGAATCCCATGTTTTAAAATTGGAGATTTTTTATTGGGGTTCTTGGCTTAGGTTTGAGATTTTTCCCATTTGATTTTTATACAATTGAAATTAAATATGCATATAGGTTTATGTTTGTTTAATTTAATTGTATGTTTGGAATTCTTGGTGAATTTCTTGTTGTGGATGCTGGATCGAAAACCCGAAAGGGCAGTCCAGGCAAAAGTTAAGACAGTCCGATAGATTGAAATCCCACAAGGGCAGTCTATGCAAAAGTAAGGACATAAAATAAAACAGCAAAATAAAAATCATCCAGCAATAACTCTATATAGCATGAAAGAAACCTACAAGCCGAGATATCTCAGGGTCAGGATCTCATGCTCACGTCTTGTAGGATAGGTCACTAAGTCAACTAGCCAAGCCCTATAACGACCATCCATCTCCGTCGAAGCTACATTGCCAAATCTTAAAACCTCAGAACGGATGGGGTTTATCCACTGCTACTGCACATGTCAGGGCCATCATTGTGTGAATTCCCAGCACTCGGTCATGTACAAGGAGCAAGGCACCCCCTGTACTTGCCTGTATTACCTGTATAACCGTGCAGGAGAATAAAATGTCACTTTGGACAGTCCGAGGAGCTGCACATCTCCTGCCCAAGTCTCTGTAGTCACTTGCGAAATGTCCCACCAGGGGCAAATCCAGCGGATGGATGCATCTGTCCTCCCTCTTAGCCAACTGAGCGACTCCTCTGTAGCCCGGGTGGCAAAGTCTGTAGTTTCGACATGCCAGCCCAAAAACGTTTCGGGACGTACCTTGGTTGAGGTGGCGGAACACTCAGGAGGTTCAGTTTCTCCAATAGCCAAATCTGCAAGAAATAGATCCAATTGGTAGGGTGCAGAATTAATCAGAATGTCAAACACGGGTTAGGGACAAACCTGAAGTAGAAGGGGAGACCCCGTTGGTCTCGACCGGCTGACTAGTGTGGACAGAATCCAGACCCCCATGGGTGAAGCACCTTTGGCCATTTGGGCCACCACTGGGACTAACCGGAAGTCATAAGTCCCATCTCTTGACTCGCACAGATAGAGGGACATCAGCATCAGACTCATTAGAAAAGCCCTACTAAGGGCAGAGGTGTCCAAGGTAGAACACATGTCCATAACAGCAGAAAGGTTGAGGCTCCTAGTGGCAGCCCTGCCAGGAAGCAGGCGGTCCAAATATGCCGTGTCCAGCGCAGTTAGCCTCTACAGTGTCTGTAGGTTGTCTGAACCGGGTTCAGGGATAGCTAACCTAGCTCCACTTGGGCAAGGAACTTAGAGGATGGCCCTGAATTCCTCAACCATGGGGCACAGCCCTTGCCTGAAAAATCAGAAGACAAGATCCATCGGATCCCAGAAGCTGGCTGCAGCCGCCAGAAAGGTCCGGTTCAGAGTCAGATTCATATAGAACAGCATGGAATATAGACTGTAGGGCACCAATAAGGTCCAGTTGGAAGAGCGGGATGTTCCCCAATAATCTCTTAGGCGGCCATGCAGTTGATCCATTCGAAAAGGGGCACAGAAAGGAGAAGAAATGGCTGAAATACAAAGAAGAACTGGACGGCTCTAGTTTGGGTCGGAGGGCTCTGGTCTAAGTCGGGTGGCTCTAGTTTGGGTCCGATGGCTCTGGTCTAGTTTGGGCATCTTTGGTCTGGGTTGGATGGCTCCGGTCTAAGTTGGGTGGCTCTGGTTCAGGTTGGACAGCTTTGGTCTGGGTCGGGCAGCTTTATTTTGAGCCGGGCAGCTCTGGTTTGAGTCAGACGGCTCTAGTTTGGGTCGAACGGCTCTGGTTTGGCTACAGCATGCACTATATACTTCTATACGGAATCTTGAACCTAGAGCCGTGTGGCTCTACTGCCCGGAATCGGTATCCGACCGGAATCAGCCCCAGAATCACGAAATAAAGACTCCGGGAAGCATAAATCATGTCAAAGGGCAATAAAAACAAATGAAAGCAGATAAAATGCATTCAGAAAAGCAAGTCTAGTAGGGGAAAGTAACAGACCAACTAAGTGAGTAAAGAATTCCATAAAATGCCAATACAAACAAATATACCAGTCAACAGTCACATAACAAGAAGAAAAAGCCCATGAGCAAGAAATATGTCCAACAACATCAAATCCAAGCCCACAAACGGGCTGCATCAACATAAGCTACAAAAAGCTATAGGGAAGGGCTACTACTGTCCCCCGTCAGTCGAGTCATCATCCTCCTCCTCACCCTCAACCCTGCCATCATCGCTGAAGACACGCTGGCCGGTCTCCCAGTCGTCTAACTGAGTGTGGAGAGTCCTGTTCATGAATCTGAGGTCCGTAACGGTCCTCTGCAGCTCCTCTATCTCTACCCTCATGCGGGCCTCCTCATGCCGGTGGGTGCCAACTACAGCCTGCATCAGAATTAAACAACATAGACATCATGTCATACATATACATACATTTGAAACATATATATGCGCATATGTACATGTTGACACAGGTACTTACTGCTATCACCCCGTTATCCTGAAGTGAGAGGGATCTGTGGGCAAAATTCACCTGGCACAGAGCCATCCCTTGTGTCACCAAAATCTGCATAAAGAACAATGCCCAGGTCAGAACAGTGGCAATAGTAACAGTAAAAAATAAACAGGGGAAAGGACACTCACATGTGTCGCATCAGGAGGAATAGCAGCAAGAGGGGGGTGTGCCTCGATGTATAGGTCAGCCCGATAAAGTCGCCCAGTCTCATTTTACAGCAAGACCCAGGGCTCCACCAAATACTCCAGATGGCCAGGAATGAAGCCAGCAGGAGGAACCACCGGAGGTACTACCGGGGGAACAGGCTCAGTGTATCCCGCCTCAGTGTAGGCGTTAGGCACACCCGTATGAGCTGAGGAACCTCCATCTCCTCGGCCGCCGGCGGTCCCAGACCCGCGACCACTGGAATGCCTGCCCGATGATGTGCGAGGGCACTTGCCCCTCTCAGACGGCTGTAAAAAAAAAGCGGGCCAGCAAGTAGCAAAATAGTCTGAACAACCAAAAGATAAAAGCAGAACATAGACGTATCCCAGCTGGCGCATCCTCTGTCGGTGCAGTCCCGGTGAGAAGAAGAATCTGTGTGCTGATAAACTGGGGGTAGTCACCATCATCTCCCATAACTACTTACCCGAACCTAAACAAATCCGGGTGAGCCTCCTCTGACTGGAGGTGCAGGAGGGATCCTACGCTCCCTAAGGCTGACACGTCAGTTGGTGACCCTTTCTCCAAAGTACCACTCGAAGCTGATCGGGCTCTCCATCACAAACCGTCTGGGCATCAGCCTCCAAGCATCTATCAGTTTCGGCGACCACACAGCGTTCCCCCATGGCTCCTTTATGACCTGGAACCAGAATGTTAAAAAAAAAAAAAGAAAAGAAAGTAAAAAGTGGTGTACCTGCTCGAAGCTCATACCCGCCAAGAGTTGACGGCAGATCCAGGGATCTGTGTCCATCTCACTCCAACTGAAGCCCAGCCACTACCATAGCCGGGGGAAATCAGGAAGCTCAGTATTGGCCGGTATGGCCAATTTCGGCTGAGGAACAATGGCGTACTCATACACCCAAATCAGTACAATGAGAAAATCGGTTAAAAAAATCACATGAAGGACGATCCACGCGCCCTTCACCTCACGGTGCCTCCCGCGGGCGCAGATGTTGAGGCCATAGTATAGCTGCGCCAACCCGGCTCATCCCGAGTTTAAGCTCCCCACCTCCAACTGTATCAGGGAAGGGAGCACCGCCAGGTTCAGATCGCTCTGACCCATAGGGAATAGCAGAGTACTCAAGACGTACAACAGAAACGCCCGAGCATAACACCTCGTGTCCCTAGGAGAGAATGCGGAACCCTCGGGAAGGTTGTTTTGCCTAGTCAACCAGTAATCCTGTAGTGTGCTCCCCTGGACCCGCTTGCCTATAGGGGTCAGGCCGATCAACATAGAGATGAGGTCTGGACTGAAGCCTCCTCACTCCAGTGTTTGATTCAACTCTATAGTGCACCCGCCGAAAGATGACCCAGTGATGGCCACGAAGTCCTCGGGCGTGATAGTGAACTTCCCGATCGGGAAGTAGAAAGTGTGGGTGGAATCCATTAACCGCTCTAGGAGTACCATTAGTAGACCCCTGCTTATCTAGGGCTGGACGTCACACATAGAGCAAACAAACCGGTCCAGCCCGGTCGAATCAACAATCTCCCGCACCTTGCTACGGAGCCTCCGATACCAAGCCAGCGCGTTGGACATGGACTCGGGCCCCCAGTTGTTGGTTCGACCCTGCAAAACAATGAACATGGAGTTTTATGAGTTATTTATGTTGTGCATTGCTTGAATAAATTAACTAGAAGCATTTAGAATAAAATTAAAACATAAAAAAGTCTAATTTTGGTCGGACCAGAGCCGCCAGGCTCTGTTCTTCACCAGAGCCGCCGGACGAAGAACAGAGCCGCCTGGCTCTAATGTTGAGCCGGCCGGCCTTGTTCGGGAAACCAGCGGTTTTGGTTCCTAAACCTAGGTTTTGCAATTTTTCACCCTAAAATTAATTCTAATCAACTTTAAATCATCAATTAAGGTTTCTAGGGGAAAAATCTACTCTAAACATGTATCAATTTAATGTAATTTCACCTAATTTTGTCTATTTTGCAGAAATTCAAAAATGCAGAAAAAAAGAGGAAGTTGGAAAAAACTAACCAGATTCTGAAAGATATGTGTAGACGGCTTTGAGTCACGAGTACAGGATCATTTCTCCGAATCCCACAGTACGGAACCGTCTCCCGTAATCCTTATACATCCACTATAGACTTAGTGGGTAGAAAGAACTCCCCTTCAGGTAAAGCATACCTCATATGAGGAGAATGTTGTGTGAGAGTGTTTGGGAGAATAGCCTTTCGCATTTTTCTCATTTTGGTGGAAAGATTCTGGAGAGATTTTTCAGAGAAAGAAACAGAGAAGAGAAAAAATGTGTGGGTGAAGAACAAAAGGACACCGGCCCCCTTTTATTCATCTCACTCCCCACCCGCTAGAGCCGGCCGGCTCTAGCCCTGAGCCGGGTAGCTCTAAGCTTGAGCTGCCGGCTCTGTCTCACCAAGATAGAGCCATCCGGCTCTGATTCTCCAGGTATTACATTTTTCTCAATTTTTCATGATTTTCATTTATTCCATTTTAATCCCGAGAAGGGTATTTCTCGCTTTTGCAGATATCCAGGGGCAAAAATAACCAAGCCGTATTTATTCTTGATCGAAGGGGCAAAAATTTTTGTTTCCAAAATTATCGATCAAGAAATAAATATGCGCTTTTGACTCAACTTCAACGGTCTACTCCACCACACGGAGAATCATTTTTATCAGGCACTCCACCATATGGAGAATCATTCTTATCGGATACTCCACCACACGGAGAATCATTTTTATCGGGGTACTCCACCACACAGAGGAAAAAGGAAAAGTTTAGTTCGTGTACCCTACCACACGGGGAACCGAATTCTAAGGGCAACACTACACCACAGTGAGTCGACACCAGGGGCAATACTCTACCACAGCGAGTCGGTATCACGGGCACACTCCACCACAACGAGTCGGTTCGAGACTAAACCAGCACCCCCAACGAGGGGCATCAGGTGCGTCTTCTTATCCTTTCTCACTGTGCTCCCAATCGGGAGACCAAACCCGATCTAGGCCTCATAGCCGACCATGAATCGACTTTGGTCCCACGAGGGGTAGCCTGTAAGCATGTGTTTTCTCGACCTCTGTGATGAGAACTCTTTGTTACCTCTGTTAAGCAGTCGGACCCCGAAAAGAGTAAAATGTCGCCTAGAATGTCTCGAATTTTCTGAAAATCGAACAATCCTCGATCGGAAACCCTGAGAAAGGTCCCCTAGAAAAGTTATAGCCACTCTAGTTACAATCGCGCGACTGTAGTTCCTAGAAACGACAGAATCACGGAACGACCCGTACAGACGTTGTTGCGCGATGCTGTTTTGGACTCAGACTATTTTTGGCGTGTTTACTGCTTTTTGGACCCTAGATATTTGTAAAAATTAGGAAACCCGCACGAATGAAACCCAAAGTTCCGGGATAACAGACCCGTTGAAAGATGAAATTTGCATGAAATCGAGCCAAATAATTTTCTAAAACTGCTTTTCGGCACAAAAATCTACAAGACGTTTCAAAATCGTTTTCCAGGTCTAACCGGTCCGACCAGTCGGGTCGACCCGGTTACCCCCTAAATGCATGCTCCCGATCCTAAAAATCCCAATTCTGTCCTAATTTGAGTCCTACCTGTGTTGTGCCGTAAATTGTGCTAACCATCTGTTTTGCAGAATTTATTTTTATTTTTATTATTTTTGCTGTAGTTAATAGATTAATTCGTGTATTTAGGAGGTTGTAATTTTTAGATCCTCGTGTATTCTAGGCGCTTGTAAATGTGAGGACGAGAGTTTTTATTTTTATTCAATTTGGTTGTATAAGCGGTCTCTGTTATTCTGTTGTATAATTTGTGTGTATGATTTATTTTTTTTCCGCAATTTAATTCGGTCATTTGCTTGAGCACGGGCTAATAAAATAAACGAAATTGGGTAGGGAAAAGATAATAACTTAAATAAATATGGTAATATAAATTATAAACTGAATACAAGCTCGAGGGTGAATACGTAAGTTGCCCGAACCCTGAATCTCTGGATTAGGTACAGTTGTCTATCCTCGGTAGGGAACTGTACCGGAATTTCCCGGATGAGCTGATTCGGGTGGCAACTCTGTCACTGATCTCGAAATTTAGGTTTTGAGGTCTTTAAGTAATAAAATGGACAAAACATTTTTTTTTCACAAAAAGAATTTCTAAAACAAACAAATGAATGATTTTCCCTAAAGCAAGATAAACACAGTACCGTTTTCCAAAACATCACGAGAAACCAGTTTTCGAAAACGCTTCACCGCATCTCGCCTTTTAAAGTCGTCGCCTTTTAAAGTCGTCCACTCACAGTGGCGACTCTGCTGGGGATATCCTAAAAAGTTTTCTTAAAAGTTTTCGTAAAAACTTAAGGAACTTAGGCAACTACTGAAATATAACCTCGCTTGTGTTCATTTGTCGATTTATAAATGCCATATCTATTTGTACATTGCATATCATGCATTTTCTTCTTCTCAACCCCTCAAATACACTGATCAGCCCCGGTTTACCCAAGAAGGTTGACTACCTCTACTGCCAGGATTAGAGACACCTAATGGGGTAAACCACTCATAGCACTGTATGACCTTACATCGTGTTCTATGATGAGGAGTGTATTTTCTCTATGGGAACCTGTACAACCCTTGGTTTTGACTTTGACCTACATAAAATGGCTTAGCAACTTCCCCTAGGATTACCAAAACATAAAATTAAAATTGAACAATTGAGTGTGCGCCTTTGGTATCCCTTGTTGATACCAAAGAGACCCAATAACTAGGAAGAATGCGAGACCAATCAAAAGAAGAAATAAGGTTGGGAAGGAGTGCATGTTTTTACATGTGCTAACGTTTGTTCCATGGTGATTTTCTTTTTACCATTTCACGAAGCATCAACACGCATAATCATTCGCGTGCCATTTCTAACCACATTTTTTTTTGTGCAGCCATCTTTTCACATATACATATGTATGGCATTTACGCTAACCACGTCTTCGTGCAGCCACGACATTTTGTTTGTATGCCATATACATCTCGTGTGCCAACAT
The DNA here is from genome assembly GCA_039660915.1 of Euphorbia tirucalli. Lineage (NCBI taxonomy): Eukaryota > Viridiplantae > Streptophyta > Magnoliopsida > Malpighiales > Euphorbiaceae > Euphorbia > Euphorbia tirucalli. The sequence continues at coordinate 38,922,517 of CM077637.1, read as the reverse complement.
TTTCATATAACATACATGACATCATTCCATGTGATATTCCTAACCACGTTTTCTGCAGCCACTTGCATTTTGCGTGACGTACACATTCATGCCATTTCATTCTATTACATCTAATAAGGGACATTCTGAGAATACCTATCACGACCATTTCATTTCATACCATATCGGGTACCCCAAAATTACCCATAGTCCCCCTATGCGCCGGTTTGCACTCGGCCATTCCACTACATCATATCATTCACTAGAAAATCACAAAGATTTTAGGTCTGGATGTGTGGCGAGTCACACGACAACATAACATTACATCATCCCCATTTCATGTCCTCTTATCATTGGTGTCTCAGTGATGCCGAAATCTTGCTTGTGTGTCATAATCCACATCGGATTTATTCCACGACATTAATAACTCATTCGAGGTACTCCACAGGTACAGAATTTTTATGCACATAGGAACATTTCATAACATTACCAATTCATGCAAGGTGTTCCACGAAAGCCGAACCTCCGTCCGTGTCCCCGCTTACACGTGACTTATTTGCAACATCATTCCATACTTGATGCCATGTCGAACTTTGTCCGTGTGTCAGTACATGCGTGACCATTTCATAACATCCATTAGGTGCCTAAAGGTGTCGAACCTCTGTCAGTGTGACAGTCTGCACGTGATGATTCTTGCATTGTCTTTTGCATAGTTTTGGGCATTCTCAGAACATCCGAAATAGGAATAAAGGAAACCACATTCATTATCATCTTCATTCACAAAACATCATCCAACCACAATCATCCCACGACTATACCATACATGCCATTTAGTATTGTCGTGTCTAGCACATAACATTCATCCGTGACGCTAACCTTATGCCGAATGTGCAGTTTGGAGTAGAAATTCGAAGCGACTAGTACGGGCCGGTTCAGGGTCTGGTCAATCAGTTTAGTCAGTTCAAAAAGAGTCAGACACAGTGGAGGAGGTTAGGGTCAGTTCACATTCAGAGCAAGAGTTTGGGGGATAGTTGCCTTCCTTGCCAGTTGATAATCAGTTTGTGTTGGAAGAACAAGCAGACCAGAAATGGCTCAAGGTGGGAATGGTGGAATTCCACCCTTTGACATGAATGCGTTCATGACTGCTTTTCTGAATTCAGATCAGTTCAAGGCTACCATCAGGGAGCAAGTGCAGACCTCGGTGACTGCCGCTATGGGCCAGTCTAGTCAGCAGGCCCAAGCCCCAGTCGAGAATGAAGGGAATGTCATTCAAGGGGGTCCTAATTCAGGAAGGAACATCCCTAGTAGTAGTAGGGTGGTCATCCCTCCTTGGGAGATTGATCACCATTCTGAGGAGGACAAGGCCTTCGAAAGGGCTAGAGAGGCCTCGATTGAGACAGCCGCAGAAAGGCTCCTGAAGGAGAAATTCTCTGACTTTGAAGCACTGTTGCCGAAGCTGAAGGAGATGGTACATTATCAGCCTGTTAAGTGCGCGGATCCATCTACTTTATTGGCAGAGGAGGGAGAGCCGCTCCCAGTTGGGTTTTAGATGCTGTATTTGCCTCCGTACACTGGGGAAGATCCACCAGAAGCTCACCTGGATAGCTATGTGAGAATTATGTCTAGCTTAGGGATTGGAAAGATCCATCTGTTGAATTTGTTTCCAACCACCTTACGAGGTGCAGCAGCCAAATGGTATCTGAAAACACCAATCCATACCCGTTCCATTTGGAAGGATCTGTCTGAGGCGTTTATGAAACAATATGCCTACAATACTCAGGTTGAAACTACACTGGAAGACCTGGAAAGAATCTATCAGAGGCCTAATGAATCCTACTCAGCATATTACAAGAGATGGATGGATGTGTAAGTATTGGTGGATGGGGTTCCTAAACTAGAATCTCTCATTATGAAGCTTGTTGATGGTAGCTTGCCACCTTACAAGGAGAAAATGAAGCTGAAGAGGTTCCACTCCTTCAATGATGTTGTGGACTTTGCTAAACGCATTCAGAGATATGCAGAAGAAGATCAGATGAACAAACAAGGTTCAGGTACTTACCGGGGCAGTCGGGGATATACTCAGGGGTACAAGGCCAGTAGTTCCATAACCACCCCGTTAGGGTCTAGCTCAAAACCGGCCCAGACTGTAGTGACAGATCGGGTGCGAGAGGCAGATGTAGTAGCAGTAGCCCAGGGCAGCCAGTCAAGGGCCCCTCCAAGACTCAAAAACCCATGGGTCGACACCTTAGGCCGTATTTTTGCCAAATACAGAAAGGCTAGTTTGTTATAGAGTGTGAAGCTGTATGTTCCTCCTTCTGAAGCAGATAAAGACAATTACTGCGCCTACCATGTGATGGCAGGTCACCGCACCAATGAATATACCAGTCTGATAAGGGCTATTCAAAGGCTGGTCACTGAGGGGAAAATTATTGAGCCTCCATTGAAACCGAATGTTCAGAAAAACCTTTTGCCAAATTTTGGGGGCTAGGTTAGCACGGTTTAGTCTAGGATACCGGCCAACAGTGTGTTTGCTCAGATAATTAAGGCCAATCCGAGTGTCTAAGGTGTTACAACTGAAGGAGGGGACGAAGAGCCAGAGGAAACTGAACCGCAGACATCTGTGATACAGAACAAGCAAGGTCCGATTGACTTAGATGACATTGATTTAGGGGATGATGACGAAGACTTTGGGTTTGAGGAACCAAAGCTGATATACCCAGTGGAGACAAGGCAGGGAACAGTGGGCTTAAAAGATGGCCTAGTCATGCACATCACCCGTAGTGGCAGGGTTTACCAACCTGTTAATATGGCTCCTCAAGCACCACCCAGAAGGAACAACCCAGTTGCGGAAACAGACACCGCTGCTCAGGGGTCAAAAAGTAAGCAAGAGGATACTATGGTTGAGCAGTTGAAAAGAACACCAGCCCGGGCAAGCATATGACACCTTCTCATGGAATCCAAAAGACATCGTAAGGCAGTAGTGAAGCAGTAGTGAAGCAGTTGATGGAAATGGAAGGAAATCCTACTATATCCCTGGACGAAGTGTGTCCTGTGATTAAGGGGGTTGATCTGAAGGACAACCGGGCCCCGCAGATCAGTTTTAGAGTATCTAGCTTGCCGCTAGAGGTTGTGAATCATAATCAGACTTTGTATCTAAAAGTAGAGATTATAGATAGGGTAATGCCCTGTGTGATGGTTGATGATGGTTCGGCCCTGAACTTTTGCCCCTCTAAAGTCTTGCAATGCTTGGGTATTAGCACAGAAGCACTTTGTAAGTCTAGTATAGTAATCAAGGCCTATGATGATAGCAAGAGATCGGTGATAGGCACATTTAAAGCCGAAGTTAGTATGGGGGAGGTGAAATCCAAAGTACTATTCACCGTTATTAACATCCCTGTCACATTTTCCCTATTCCTTGGAAGGCCGTGGTTTCATGCCCTGGGAGGAGTGCCTTCCACTTTGCATCAGAAGGTGAAGTTCCTGATAGGTGGAAGGTAGTGACTGTGGAGGTAGACGAGCCATCGGTAGTAGCTGCTTTAAATGCTGTGGAGTCAGCAATAACAGGTTTTCAGGTGGTAGTTATGGCAAAGGAAAATGGTGATGAACCAAAGTTTCCAGACTGGATATAAAAATACTTCGCCAAGCAGAAATTTAAGCCCGGCAAGGGCCTAGGGGCAAGACAAAAGGGTGTCCCTAAATTTGACATTGAACCAGGGAAGTACCGTCAGCACGGACTTGGCTACCGCGAGAAGGGAGATGCGCCGAGTAGGAGATCTGTGAATTTGGTTAACACGTTTGTGCATCCAACTGAGAAAGTGTACGATGGGGCTCCGGAGCTGGTAGAAGTCGAGGGGGGTCAACTCCCAGGATTTGAAATCTTTTCTGATGTTGTGGATTTCGAGAAGTATGGGGTCGAGCCAGTTGTCAACATGCTCCGTATTGAGGCTAAGGATGATAAGGGAAAAGTTCTTAAAAAGCAGGGAACAACAGTCAGCCGAGTCAATGCTGAGTTTGGAAACAAAGGGGAATCTGTTGAGAAGGTAAACCCAGGAAGTGGGGAAGCTGAGGTGGCCATGGAAGCTATCACCAAGGCAATGGCCGCACTAATGAAAGTCAACGTAGGTTCTGATCAAAAGCAAGCACCTGTGGCAAAGACTCAGGGAGAACTGATGGATCAAGCTGTGAAGCAGTTGGCTAAGCTGATGATGGCTGGGAAGGCCAAGATGACCGAGGAAGAACTATCTACTAACCAGGAAGAAGCCCTTGAGGGTGACCTGGGGGACCTGTTTGAGAAAGTTGCAGAGGCTGCAACAAGAGAAGACCCTCCGCATGTGGAGGATGATAATCATTTTAATGTATCTATTTTTTCTATTTTTGATGTAAACAACTCAGCCTACAAGGCTTTTAATGCAATGAAATCTAATTTCGCTTATTGTGTGATGTTTTTCAGGATGGAACTATACATACATGTAAACAATCATTTAATGTCTTTAGCATACATGACGCATCATTACATGAAATGAATCTAGGAAGAGATGATGATCCGAAAATGGTATCCGTCTTGAAAGACCTCACGCCTGAAGAGAGAAAAGAAATTATGAATGTGCTCCTAAAACACGTAAAAGCCTTCGCAAGGTCCTACGATGACATGGCCAGGGTTGACAGGGAAATCGCAGAACACAGAATCCCGACATATCCAAAAATGAAACTTAGAAGACTCAGACTAGAATGGGCAGAAAAGGTTAAAGAGGAAGTGGCAAAGTAGATAAAAGCAAAGTTTCTTGAAGTTGTTGAATATCTAGAATGGTTGGCCAACATAGTGCCGGTTGCCAAAAAGGACAACAGAGTCAGGATTTGTGTGGATTATAGAGATCTGAACAAGGCTTCTCGTAAGGATGACTTCCCGTTGCCACATATTGATGTTTTAATCGACAGCGCCGCTAGGACCACAATGTATTTGTTCATGGATGGGTTCCCAGGGTATAATCAGATCCTCATGGATATAGTTGACAAAGTGAAGATGACCTTCATCACAGAGTGGGGGGTCTACTGCTACAGGGTTATGCCATTCGGGCTGTCACGACACTGTTGCACGATATGATTCATAAAGAGATTGAGGTTTATGTGGATGACATGCTTGTCAAATCAATGACCCGAGAAGAGCACCCTGCTATCTTGGATAGATTCCTGATTAGGGTCGAAAAGTACAACCTCCGCCTCAACCCCAAGAAGTGTGTGTTCGGGGTAACCTCAGGAAAGCTCCTCAGCCATGTGGTAAGTTAGAGAGGAATTGAGATGGATAAGATCAAAGCTATCAGTGACATGCCTGCGCCAAAGATAGAAAAAGAGGTAAGATCATTTCTGGGGTCACTGCAATATGTCAGCCGGTTCATTGCAAGGTTGACAACGGTCTGTGAACCCATCTTCAAGCTCCTAAGGAAGAACCAGCTGGTAAAGTGGAATGATCAGTGTCAGTTGGCCTTCAACAGGATAAAGGCTTATTTAATGAATCCACCAGTCCTGAAGCCTCCAATGCCGAACAAGACTTTAGCCCTGTACTTAGCTATTAAAGATGCTTCAGTAGGGGCAATGTGATGTGATAACAGCTGTGAGAAAGCCGAAATCAACTTTAATAAATTTCCCAAGTCTATCAATCAAGGTTGAACTCACAAAAATGAAACAAAGATGGGTGATAGGAAACCAATCCAAAGTTGTTTAAGCGACAACGAAAGGGATTCAAACCTGACACCTTCAATTAAGCAATCTTAGAACCTGAATGTTGGATGATTCACAAGTACCTTACCACAATACTTGATCATAATCAAGGTAAAATTGTAAGAATAAAGAACTCGACCTCATAAACTCACAAAATTAAAAATCAGCCCCGGGCTGGAATCTCAACAGAGAGAAAGAAAACCTGAAAATTTCAGATTGCCATTGTATTAAATTTCATCCATCCTTTTCAACTATTACATTAGTGTTTAAATAAAAAACTTAAACCTAAACTATGTAGGAAAAGAAAACCTTATTTGACTAGGAAAAGAACAAAAAAAAAGGAATGGCTGGAATTCAGCCTTAAATTTAGGAAAGTCAAACCCACACTAAGGAAAACTTTAAATCAATCCTTATGCAATAAGGATATAAAAAAAATGTGCTTCCCTTTAGCATGTGGTTTAAGGGCTGATATGTGAATCCAAAACAGCTCACTTATTGTTAAAACTAAAATTTGACTAAAGACACCTAAATAAAATAAGCCCAGTGTATAATGAAAATAAGACAATCCAATTAAGCCCAAAAGATTCCCAATGGGTTATTCACATGTCATACATATGAAAGTCCAAAGCTCATCTTAATAAGTTTAATTGGACATAGTCCATTACGAGCTATTTAATTTGTGCTTGTACATTCCTCATAAATAAAACTATTGAGCTTCATTTTGCACCGAATTCTCCATAAATCAGCATTTGAAAGGATGTTATTATTCTTTGCATCAACCAAACTGATTAGACAAGTTAAACCAAAGATCAGGCTATCTCGATTCACATCATAATGTTGGTTCAGGAACAGGAAGACGGGTAAGAACATACAATCTACTACTTGAGTAAGAAGCTGCTTGGCTACGAGGTCAGATATACTGTAGTAGAAAAGACATGTGCTACTATGGTATGGTTGACTAAGAAGTTGAGGCATTACTTCCAGTCATACAAGGTTCAGGCAGTGACAAAGGTTTATCCGATGAGGTACTTATGCCAAACCCCCGCATAGGCCGGGAAGTTATCAAGGTGGCTACTCCTGTTATCTGAATTCGACATTGAATATGAGACCAAGAAGATAATCAAAGGAAGGGCTGTGGCAGAATTCTGGCCAACCAACCTTTGGAGATGGATTATGTCAAGAATTTGGAATTTCCTGACAAACAATTGGCTGTAATAGAGACAAAACTAAGCAGATGGATAATGTACTTTGACGGGGCTGTAAACAAGCATAGGGTGGGACTGGGAGTAATCATTGTCACACCTGATGGAGAAATCATCCCCCTAGCTAAACGCCTTGAATTCCCGGTGACTAACAATGGGGCGGAGTATGAAGCTTGCCTATTCGGGATTGATGCTCCGATCACACTAGGGGCACATGAAGTATTAATAATTGGAGATTCAGCACTAATAATCCATCAGATCACCGACGAATGGGAGGTAAAAGAAGGGTCACTTCGGCCATAGCTCCAGTTGGTTTGGGACAAGGTGGAAGCATTTGGACTGTGTGAGTTCAGACACATACCGAGGGATGAGAATCAGATGGCAGACCCTTTAGCCACACTCTCGTCAATGTAGGAGGAACCCCAAAAACACCCTATGCAGCCAATAGTAATGGAAATCGTGCGGAATCCTTGCTACTTGTCGGTCAGCGTTATAGCAATGGTGGAAGAACGCCCTTGGCATCATGACATTCTACAGTTTATTCAGAATGGTCAGTACCCTGAAGATTCCAGCAAGTCAGATAAGATCTCTCTCAGGAGGTTAGCAGTGCAGTTTAGATTATTTGAAGGTCAGATCTTCAAGAGAACCGCCAACGGCCTGCTCCTAAATTGCTTAACGGAAAGAGAAGCTAAGGAAGTCATGAGGCAGATCCACGTAGGGATTTGCAGGCCACATATGAATGGGTTAGCCCTGGCTAAGAAAGTGTTAAGGTAGGGCTACTTTTAGTTTACATTGCAAGCAGATTGTAACGAAGAGGTGAAAAGATGTCACGATTGTCAAGTATACGGGGACCTCAATCTTCTCCCACCACTTGAACTTCAGATATCATGGACCCCGTGTCCATTCACTGCTTGGGGGATAGATCTCATAAAAGAAATAAGGCCACCTGCATCAAACGGACACCAGTTTATAATTGTGGCTATTGATTATTTCTCGAAGTAGGTGGAAGCGGAATCATTTGCACATGTTACAGCTAAGAAAATGTCCAAGTTCATTGAAAAGAGTATTTTCACATGGTATGGGATCCAGCATCATGTTGTCATAGATAATAGGGTACAGTTTCAAGGGGTCACGACACAGTTGTTTCAGGATAAGGGGATTAAGCACCACAAGTCATCTCCGTACAGCCCACAAGCTGACGGTACAGTAGAAGCGGCCAACAAATCCATTAAAAAGATTCTATAAAAAAAGGCGGTTACATATAGGGATTAGGCTGATATGTAGCCGTTTGCTTTATGGGTTTACAGAACCAGTGTCAGAACCCCCACCGGGGAAACACTGTATTCCCTAGTCTACGGAATGGAAGCTGTACTGCTAGTGGACACCGAGATTAGGTCACTGAGAGTGGTTATGGAAGCACAGTTGCCAGAATCAGAATGGGTTCAATCAAGATACGAACTGTTGGTACTGATTGACGATAGACGTCTTCGGGCACTAGATCACTTACAGATGTATCAGCAGAGAATGGCTAGGGCTTACAATAGCAAAGTCCGCCATTAGAAACACCCACTTAAGGACGGGTATTTGGTACTAAAGCAGATGAAACAGGTCAACAATGACGTGAGGGGAAAATTCAGGCCTAATTGGGAAGGTCCGTATGTGGTAAGGAAGATACTTTCGAAAGGCACCGTAAAGATTATGGATATGGACGGGAACGAGTTCGTCAACCCCATTAATCAAGACAAGCTCCGACGGTATTACATGTAAAAAAAAGGGGTCCGACAGATCAAAAACTGAAAAGGCGGTCCACGTAAAAATTAGGACAGTCTAATGGATCGAAAACCGAAAAGGCGATCCATGCAAAAGTCAGGATAGAGAAGTGAGCACCATCGGTCGGAAAATCTGCAAAGACCAGCTGGTGGCAGTCGTAGGTTCGATCGAGACGGATACCATTGTTAACTCTGTTCTTAGCTTTATTTCATTATTGATACACATTGTACTAAAACATTATTAATGAATAAATGGATGAATGCTTTTTCTGTTTGCTTAAATGTCTTGAGTTTGCCCGAAATTGGATTTTTGTTATACATGTATATATGATTGTACGTATTCCATGTTTCGCATGCATCGCATAAAAAAAAAGACCCGATGGATTGAAAACCGAAAGGCGGTCCATGCAAAATTTATGGTACAAATTATTGGTGTTCCCTAGTTCTTAGGACATTGGATTCTTGTATTTTGTATTATACATTAAGAGTCATGTATGAATACATTATTTGTGTCACATTAACAAAGGTAATTAATCTATTTCATTTATATCTTGTGCTATAATATGAGTAGAGTATCCATTAATTGATAATCATAAAACCTATCCCAATCTATTCTAATCGTGGGAACGAATAGAACCACAGACTTGTATATTCGATGACTGTATGGCAGTTCTTAACTAGCCATAGTACTTGTATAGTCAGTCATGAATATAGGTACATGTCGTTGACATGGGACTGGATCGATCCGCACAAGAAAGCCACATGGTTGTCGCGTCATAGGTCTTTCTTGAGTAGGTCTCTTTTGTCCTCAGACCATATTTCATTATAATATCAATATGGAATCTGGTTCACTTTGACATATGCCTAACAGGTTTGTACAAGGATGCTAAATATGGGTATGATTGGGTGGACCGGTAAACATGTTGATATTGATGATGAAGTGATGGAATTGCCACTCGGGTAACACCGAGATGATATCATTGGCCACTTGATGAGTGGGACTGATAAGTGTATGGCCATACCCAAGTAAGTCGGTGCTTATTTGATTAATCAGTCAACTCAAGATCAAGAAATATAATAAACAACAGAAGAGGATGACAGACACCACGCCTCTTATTTATTCACATCGATATCGTCAGGCAAAGGACACTATGAGATTCCTACCGGGTGAGTGTCTTCGAAAGACTGCTGCATCTCTGTCTTAATTGGGGGCTGTAATGGTTTGCTAGAACCCACTTACAGTCTGTGGACCTTGGGCCTACTGCCAATATAAAGACAGACCCATAGGATCATGCACACAGATCAACTGAGCCGGAACTTATAGACATTGTACATGTAATATACATTGGAAGGAATGCATTAATTAATTAGTTGACATTCGGTGTCAAGGTAATTAATTAACATTGGGTTGAATTTAATTTAATTAATAAGTTTGCATAATGTGATTAATTAATTTATCAATTAATTGAATTACATAAAGTAAATAATTAATTAAATAATTTTCCTAAGTAGGAAAATTAAATACATGTATTGTATTTACTTAAGTGTGATTTAATTTTTTTTAGGGGTAATTAAATTTAGCCAAATGAAATTAAATTACATAGTATATACTTTTAATTAAAGTTTATTTATGTAATTATAATCCTAGTGGGCTTGGGTTTAATTAACCTAATTAAAACCTAATTAGATAAGGTGCCTATATAAGGGCACACTTAAGGAATAAAACCCTAATTCAACCCTAATTAATTGCTGGAAATTTCAGCCACCAAGAGCAGCCCCAAATCAGCCGAAAATCCCAGTATTAATCCTCCATTCCTTCGCATCTTCGGCTAGCACTGGTTCCCGCTCAACAGTTGGTCGTGCATCGGATTTTGGAGATCGCAGTTTCAAGAAACGATTTTGCAACAGTCTTTAGGAGAGACGAATCCGGTGAGTTAATCTCTCTTGATTCAAATTGGTTTTATTCTAATCAATGGTAATTGGACACGATAGGTGGATTCTAGGAAATTTTAAATGGTGTATTTTCCACTGCACCACGTTATTTTTCCAATGACGAATCCCAACAGTGGTACCAGAGCCTAGGTTTTGTCCATTAGATTGATTGGAATTGGTTCTTGAAAGCGTTCTTGAAGAAAGAATGAGTTTCAAGTTTGTGTTTTTAGGGTTTTATTGAATTGGTTTTGTTGAACCCTAGAATTTTGGATTGGGGTTTTTATTATTTTTCCCCAATTGGTTTCCATCTAAAATTGTTTAGGGTTTTGTTTAAATTTTTTTTTTTTTTGGCTGGAAATTTTAATTTTATGATTTATAAAAAAAATAATTGTTTGGCCACAATTGGCATCGCAATTTTGCGATTCCAATTGTGGGCAAATGCCGCTGCTCCGAAAGGACAGCAGCGCCGCGTGCGGGGTTTGGGTCCAGTTTTGGATTTTGTGGGTATTTTTTTTATCCTGGATCCGAATGCAAATTAAATTAATTTTTTTTTAAATTAATTTGTATTTAAATTGTTTATTTTGTTGGCATGCATATTTAATTTAATTGTTTGCATATTAAATTGAATATGGACTTTGTGAAATTGACCCAATAAACCGTGACACCGGTTAAAATTGGGAGAGCTAAATTTTAAATTTGTGACAACCCAAATTCAAGTGGGAGCAAAATTGTTAATTTTGCATAGGCATTTATGGGCCTTAGTCACATTTGTTAAAATTGGCAATTTCATCCTAAGTAACTCGGCTTAACATTTAATTTTAATTTGGAATGCTATGATCATGCATCATATTGGTATGTATGTGCACGACAGATACTTTGTTTGAAATGTGATGTTGAGTTCTATGGATCCTAAATTATTATCGGTTGTAATTTAATTTTGGGAAATATGGCTTGCGTGCCATTTTTTCTTTTAATGTAATTTTATAATAGATTTTATTTTACAAAATTATTGTAATTGCATCAAGTATGGAGGAAGACCCAGATGGAGCAAGCCCATGGTGGGAGCCCAAGAAGGATTGTAGTCCGGCCTATGAAGAATTAGATAGGATATCTAGTTTTTCATTAGGTTGTGATTAAAGGCCCACAGGATCTCATTTATTTTAAATTAAGTATGCTATTACATTTGTCATATAATATGGATGTATGGATCACCAAATTATTACCCGCGTTTATATGCTAAGCCGTATCACTTTATTATAATCCAGAAATTAAAATATTGAGTCGTTTAAAAGAGCTTCCCACATTCACACCTCTTCCTCCCATTGATGCTGCAATGTGCGCCATGCCCTAGCTAGGTACATTGTAATATTCGGTGGGCCGTCGAGGGTTAGGATACTTGGTATGGTTAACATGTGAATGGTGGTTTGACTCAACATGGGTAGCATTAGCTCAGAGCGGGCCCTAAGCATAGATGGGTAAAGTGTCAATAAGCCCATCAAACCAAGAGTCCTTCATGGAAGGATTGGATAGGTTGTCCTACCAAACGAATCAATGGTTGGTTAGCGAGCCTTAGTTCGGCCAGTCATTGATAAGTTGTGGATCTTGGTCAAGTCAGCCAATTAACATCACCAATGAACAAATTAAAATCGGATTATTAATTTGAATTGGCTTAAAAGTCCTTTATTTCTAACTCAAGTAATGATTTCTTCCATGTAGATAATCCCATTTCACTTAAGCAATTTAAATGGCTGCAATGACCAACAACTCACTCTCGCTTAGGTCACTCTTGGAGAAAGAGAAGCTTTCGGGGACTAACTTCCTGGACTAGGCTAGGAACTTACAAATAGTTCTTAGACAAGAGTCTAAAGAGTATGTACTGATGCTCCTTTACTAGCTGGCCCTCCCGCAGGTCGAGGCGTCACCACGACAATAGTGGAGTAGTACGATCGGCATGTGAGGGATGATCGAGATGTCTCATGCCTCATGCTGGGCACCATGGCTTCTGATCTTCAGAAGCAGTTTATGGACGAGCATGCTTATGAGATGATGGATCAGCTTAAAAAGATGTTCCAAGATCAGGCTCGTCAGGAACGTTACCTGACAACTAAGGCACTTTGCACAACTCTGATAGCAACTGGGACTTCTGTTAGCACTCATGTGCTAAAGTTGAAGGGGTATATTGATACACTTGCCCGCCTCGGCTCACCAGTTCCGCAGGACTTGGCAGCAGACATTATTCTCTCGTCACTTACTGAGTCTTACAACCAGTTTATCATGAACTATCATATGCAAGGGTTGGATAAGTCGGTTGTTGAGCTGCATTGTATGCTCAAGCTTACTGAGCAGTCTCTTAAGAAGACTCCTGAAGTATTACTGTGTTCACACGCCCATTGTTAAGGGAAAGACCAAATCTAAGGCCAAGGCTAAGGCCCAAAAGGCCAAGGCTAAGGGCAAAAAGGTGATGGCCCAACCTAAGCAAGGGTTGCTTCTCCAGACGATGTCTACCATGAGTGTCATGAGAAGGGGCACTAGAAGAGCTCATGTCCAAAGCTAAGGGAGCAACTGAAGGGCAAAACTGCTGCTTCAGGTATTTATGTTGTTGAGATTAATCTGGCTATTTCTATATCTTGGGTCTTGGACACTAGATGTGGATCTCACATTTGTTCAAATGTGTAGGGTCTAAGAAATAGGAGATCATTAGGATCTGTAGAAGTAGATCTTCAAGTCGGAAATGGTGCTCAGGTTCAGGCCATGGAGATCGGAGATTATTTCTTGGAGATGACTATTGGACTTGTTTTGGAATTAAGAAACTGTTATTTTTTACCTGGGATGCACAGGAATATTATTTCTGTTTCTTTGTTGGATATTTCTGGTTTCGTATTTAATATTGGACATGGTAGAATTTCTATGCAATGTGGCAATATTATTTATGGAACAACATTTCTTGAAAATGGCTTATATATCCTTGATCTAAAACGTGAAAGTTCAATCTATAACATAAATACTAAAAGGATTAAACGAAATGAAATTAATCCTACTTACATCTGGCATTGTCGACTTGGCCATATAAATGAGAAGCTCATAGCTAGGCTTCACACTAGTGGAGTGCTAGGGTCATTTGACATCCAGTCCTATGACACATGCGAATCTTGTTTGAGAGGCAAGATGACAAAGACGCCTTTTAGCAAAACTGCTGAAAGGGTCTCAGAGCTATTGGAGCTAATACATTCCGATGTATGTGGCCCAATGAGCACTAGTGCTAGATCTAGTTTTTTGTACTTCGTCACCTTCACGGATGACTTTAGCAGATACAGTTACGTGTATCTGATGAAGCATAAGTCTGAGACTCTCCAAAGGTTCAAGGACTTTAAGAATGAAGTAGAAAACCAACTTGGCAAGAAAATAAAAGCACTTCGATCTAACCGAAGGGGTGGATATTTGAGCCAAGAGTTTGACTCATTTTTGAGAGAGTGTGGGATTGTATCCCAACTCACTCCTCCTGGTACACCCCAGTGGAATGGAGTGCCAGAAAGGAGGAATAGGACCTTGCTTGACATGGTCCACTCGATGATGAGTCATGCTACACTCCCTGTCTCCTTTTGGGGATATGCTTTAGAGACAGCTGCTTACATTCTTAATAATACACCAAGCAAGGCAGTTGAGTGAACACCATATGAACTATGGAAGGGCCAAAAGCCTAATGTTTCCTTCTTGAAGATTTGGGGTTGTGATGCACATGTTAAGAAATTGACAAGTGGCAAACTCGAGTCCAAATCTGTCAAGTGCCAATTTGTGGGTTACCCTAAGGAAACTAAGGGTTATTACTTCTACGATCCGGCCGAAAACAAAGTTTTCATAGCCAGAAATGCAGTCTTCTTAGAGAAGGAATTCCTTTCCAAGAGAGACAGTGGGAGTATTGTTGAACTTTCAGAAGTTCAAGACTCACAAACTCCTACAGCTACTGCTGAGGATGCTTCAGGAACCGATCTGACTACTTAAGAAATTGAGGAACCAGAACCGGTTGCACAGGACCTTAGAAGGTCTGGTAGGACACGTCATCAATTAAAGAGGTACGGCTTTCTCATGACTGATGATGGGGACCTTATGGTCATTGACCAAGACGAGCCCAAGACCTATCAAGAGGTTGTTGAAAGCCCACACTCAGATCAATGGTGCAAAGCCATGGAGGCTGAGATGCAATCTATGCACGATAACCAAGTATGGAACTTGGTGGATCCACCTCTGGGTGCTAAGGTGATAAGTTGCAAGTGGTGTTTCAAGTTAAAAGCCGACAACACCTTCAAGGGGCGATTGGTGGCAAAAGGATTCAGGCAAGTTCAAGGAATTAACTATGATGAAACCTTTTCACCAGTTGCTATGCTCAAATCCATTAGGATACTACTAGCCATAGCTGTATGGTACGATTACGAGATATGGCAGATGGATGTTAAGTCCACTTTCTTTAATGGAAAGCTACTCGAGGATGTGTACATGGCACAACCTGAGAGTTTTATCGATCCAAAGTATCCAAAACGAGTATGCAAGCTTCAAAGATCCATTTATGGATTGAAGCAAGCATCGAGGTCATGGAATCAGAGATTCAATGAGGCCATTACAGAATATGGCTTCACACAGAATTCTAATAAAGCCCTGTGTGTATAAGATGGTTAGTGGGAGCGTTTCCACCTTCCAAGTGCTGTATGTTGACAAAATCCTTATCATTAGAGGTGACATACCAACACTGCAAGGGGTTAAAGCAGTGGTTGAGTAGGTGCTTCACAATGAAGGACTTAGGCGAAGCTGAGACGATCTTAGGGATCAGGATCTACAGAGATAGATCCAATCGGCTTCTAGGCCTAAGTCAAGCCACGTACATTGACAAGGTTCTGAAAAGATTTAGCATGGACGAGGCAAAGAAAGGATTCTTGCCTATGCACCATGGGTTGAAGCTAAGTAAGAAAGATGGTCCTAAAACAAAGAAGGACCGGGAGAACATGGAAAAGATCCCTTATGCATCTGCTATTGGATCTATCATGCACTCCATGTTATGTACGAGGCCTGATGTCGCATTTGCACTAAGTATGACCAGCCGGTACCAGTCGGACCCCGAGGAGGAACACTGGAAGGCTGTCAAGGCAATCCTAAAGTACCTTAATCGGACGAAGGATGCTTTCTTAGTGTATGGAGGTCAAGATGAGCTGGTAGTATTAGGTTACACTGATGCAAGCTTTGAGACCGATGAGGATGAGAACCAGTCACAGTCTGGTTATGTTTTTCTCCTAAATGGCATTGCCATTTGTTGGAGGTCCTCAAAGTAGGCCACGATTGCAGACTCTACAACGGAAGCTGAGTTCATAGCTGCGTGCGAAACTGCAAAGGAAGCCGTTTGGATCAAGAAATTCATAACCGAGTTAGGAGTAGTACCCATTATCCTAGACCCAGTTGATGTTTTTTATGACAACAACGGGGCCATAGCACAAGCTAAGGAGCCCCGGTCACACAAAAGATCAAAACATGTGCTCAGAAAGTTTCACCTCATTCGGGAGATCGTGAATACAGGTGACATAGCATTGCAGAGGGTTGACCCCAAGAATAATGTCACTGATCCATTGACCAAAGCGCTGCCACAGACACAGCACGACGGTGATACCAGATTTATAGGAATTAGGGCAATGCCCACTTGGAACTAGTGCAAGTGGGAGATTGTTGGTATGCCCTAGTTTTTAGGGCATTGGATTCTTGTATTTTGTATTATACATTAAGAGTCATGTGTGAATACATCATTTGTGTCACATTAACAAAGGCAATTAATCTATTTCATTTATATCTTGTGCTATAACATGAGTAGAGTATCCATTGATTGATAATCATAAAACCTATCCCAAGTCTATTTTAATCGTGGGAACGAATAGAACCACATACTTGTATATTCGATGACTGTATGGCAATTCTTAACCAGCCATAGTACTTGTATAGTCAGTCATGAATATAGGTACATGTTGTTGACTTGGGACTGGATCGATCCGTATAAGAAAGCGACATGGTTGTCGTGTCAGAGGTCTTTCTTGAGTAGGTCTCTTTTGTCATCAGACCAGATTTCATTATAATATCAATATGGAATCGGGTTCACTTTGACATACGCCTAACAGGTCTGTAAAAGGATGCTAAATATGGGTATGATTGGGTGGATCAGTGAACATGTTGATATTGATGATGAAGTGATGGAATTGCCACTCGGGTAACACCGAGATGATATCATCGGCCACTTGATGAGTGGGACGGATAAGTGTATGGCCATACCCAAGTAAGTCGGTGCTTATTTGATTAATCAGTCAACTCAAGATCAAGAAATATAATAAACAACAGAAGAGGATGATGGACACCATGCCTCTTGTTTATTCATATCGATATCGTTAGGCAAAGGACACTATGAGATTCCTACCGGGTAAGTGTCTTCGAAAGATTGCTGTATCTCTGTCTTAATTGGGGGCTGTAATGGTTTGCTAGAACCCACTTACAGTCTGTGGACCTTGGGCCTACTGCAAATATAAAGATAGACCCATAGGATCGTGCACATAGATCAACTGAGCCAGAACTAATATAAATTGTACATGTAATGTACATTGGAAGGAATGCGTTAATTAATTAGTTGACATTCAGTGTCAAGGTAATTAAATAACATTGGGTTGAATTTAATTTAATTAATAAGTTTACATAATGTAATTAATTAATTTATCAATTAATTGAATTATATAAAGTAAACAATTAATTAAATAATTTTTCTAAGTAGGAAAATTAAATACATGTATTGTATTTACTTAAGTGTGATTTAATTTTTTTTAGGGGTAATTAAATTTAGCCAAATGGAATTAAATTACATAGTATATACTTTTAATTAAAGTTTATTTATGTAATTATAATCATAGTGGGCTTAGGTTTAATTAACCTAATTAAAACCCAATTAGACAATGTGTCTATATAAGGGCACACTTAAGGAATAAAACCCTAATTCAACCCTAATTAATTGCTGGAAATTTCAGCCACCAAGAGCAGCCCCAAATTAGCTGAAAATCCCAGCATTAATCCTCCATTCCTTTGCGTCTTTGGCTAGCACCGGTTCCCGCTCAATAGTTGGTCGTGCACCGGATTTTGGAGATCGCAGTTTCAAGAAACGATTTTGCAGCAGTCTCTAGAAGAGACGAATCTGGTGAGTTAATCTCTCTTGATTCAAATTGGTTTTGTTCTAATCAACGGTAATTGGACACGATAGGTGGATTCTAGGAAATTTTAAACAGCGTATTTTCCGCTGCGCCGTGTTATTTTTCCAATGACGAATCCCAACACAAATAAAAAGTTTGCTGGATCGAAAAACCAAAAGGGTTGTCCAGGCAAAAGTTAAGACAGTCCGATAGATTGAAATCCCACAAGGGCAGTGTATGCAAAAGTAAGGACATAAAATAAAACAGCAAAATAAAAATCATCCAGCCAAAACTCTATGCAGCATGAAAGAAACCTACAAGCCGAGATATCTCAGGGTCAGGATCTTACGCTCGCGTCTTGTAGGACAGGTCACTAAGTCAGCTAGCCAGGCCCTATAACGACCATCTGTCTCCGTCGAAGCTACGTTGCCATATCTCAAAACCACAGAACGGATGGGGTTCATCCACTGCTGCTACACATGTTGGGGCCACCATTGTGTGAATTCCCCGTACTCGGTCATGCACAAGGGGCGAGGCACCCCCTGTACTTACCCGTATTGTCTGCATAACCGCACAGGATAATAAAATGTCACTTTGGACAGTCCGAGGAGCTACACACCTCCTACCTAAGTCTCTATAGTCCCTTGCAAAATGTCCCACTAGCGGCAAATCCAGCAGATGGATGCAGCTATCCTCCCTCTCAGCCAACTGAGCCACTCCTCTGTAGCCCGGGTGGTAAAGTCTGTAGTTTCGACACGCCGGGCCCAAAAAAGTTTCAGGACGTACCTCGGTTGAGGTGGAGGAACACTCAGGAGGCTCAATTTCTCCAATAGCAAAATCTGTAAGAAAGACAGCCAATCGATGGGGTGCAGAATTAATCAGAATGTCAAACACGGGTTAGGGACAAACCTGAAGTAGAAGGGGAGACCCGTTGGTCTCGACCGGGTGATCAGTGTGGACAGAATCCAGATAAATCAGGGTTTCAGCCAAAAGGACCCCCATGGGTGAAGCACCATTGGCCATTTGGGCCACCATTGGGACTGACCGGAAGTCACAGGTTCCATCTCTAGACTCGCACAGATAGAAGGACATCAGCAGCAGACTCATTAGAAAAGCCCAACCAGGGGCAGAGGTGTCCAGCGTAGAACACAGGTCCATAACAGCAGAAAGGTTGAGACTCCTAGTGGCAGCCCCGCCAGGAAGCAGGTGGTCTAAATGTGCCGTGTCCAGCGTAGTTAGCCTCTGTAGTGTCTGTAGGTTATCTGAACCGGGTTCAAGGACAGCTAACCGGGCTCCACTTGGGCAAGGAATGTAGACGATGGCCCTGAATTCCTCAACCAGAGGGCACAGCTCTTGCCTGGAAAATCGAAAAACATGATCCATCGGATCCCAGAAGCTGGCTGCAGCCGCCAGAAAGGTCCGGTTCAGAGTCAGATTCATATAGAACCATATAGAATATAGACTGTAGGGTGCCAATAAGGTCCAGTTGGAAGAGCGAGATGTTCCCCAATAATCCCTGAGGCGATCACACAGTTGATCCATTCAAAAAGGGGCACAGAAAGGAGAAGAAATGGCTAAAATACAAAGAAGAACCAAACAACTCTGGTTTGGGTTGAGCGGCTCTGGTTTGGGTTGGGCAGCTCTAGTTTGGGTCGAAAAGCTCTGGTCTGGGTCGGGCGGCTTTATTCTGAGCTGTGCGGCTTTGGTTTGGGTCAGGCGGCTCTGGTTTGGCTACAGCACGCACTATATACTTTTATAAGGAATCTTGAACCTAGAGCCGCGCAGCTCTGCTGCCCGGAATCTGTATCCGACTGAAATCATCCCCAGAATCATGAAATAAAATCTCCGGGAAGTCTAAATCATGTCAAAGGGAAATAAAAACGAGTGAAAATAGATAAAATGCATTCAGAAAAGCAAGTCTAGCCGGGGAAAGTAACAGACTAACCAAGTGAGTAAAGAATTCCATAAAATGCCAATACAAACAAATACACCAGTAAGCAGTCACATAACAAGAAGAAAAAGCCCAACAACATCAAATCCAAGCCCACAGACGGGCTGTATCAACATAAGCAATAAAAAGCTATAGGGAAAGGGCTATGAATGTCCCCAGTCAGAACAGAGATAAAAGCAGAACAAAGACATACCCCAGCTGGCGAATCCTCTGTCGATGCAGTCCCGGTGGGAGGAAGAAGCTGTGTGCTGATAAACTGGGGTTAGTCGCCGTCATCCCCCATAACAACGTACCTGGACCGAAACAGATCTGTGTGATCTTCCTCTGACAGCAGGTTTGGCCAGAATAGTCCGACTGGAGGTGCAGGCAAGATCCTACGCTTCCTAGGGCCGACACACCAGTCGATGACCCTCTCTCTAAGGTACCACTCAAAGCTGACTGGGCTCTTCATCACTAACCGTCTGGGCATCAGCCTCTAAGCGTCTATCAACTCCGGGGACCACACAGGGTTCCCCCATGGCTCCTTTATGACCTGAAACCAGAATGTTATTAAAAAAAAAAAAAGAAAGAAAGAAAGAAAAAAGAGGTGTACCTGCTCGAAGCTCATACCCGCCAAGAGTTGGCAGCATATCCAGGGATCGATGTCCATCTCACTCCAACTGAAGCCTAGCCACCGCCACAGCCGGGGTAAATCAAGATGCTCAGCATTGGCCGGTATGGCTAATTTCAGCTGAGGAACAAAGGCGTACTCATACGCCAAAATCTGCACAATGAGAAAATAGGTTGAAAAAAAAACACCTCACATGAAGAACTATCCATGCGCCCTTCACCTCACGATACCTCCTGCGGGCGCAGATGTAGAGGTCGTAGTATAGCTGCGCCAACCCAGCTCATCCCCAGTTTAAGCTCCCCATCTCCTTCAACTGTATCAGGGAAGAGAGCACTGCCAGGTTCAGATCGCTCTGCCTTGTAAGAAATAGCAGAGTACTCCAGGTGTACAATGGAAATGCCCGAGCATAACACCTGGCGTCCCTGGGAGAGAACGCAGAATCCTCGGGAAGGTTGTTCTACCTAGTCAACCAGTGATCCTGCAGTGTGCTCCCCTGGACCCACTTGCCCAGAGGGGTCAGGCCGATCAACATGGCGATGAGGTCTGGACTGAAGCCTCCTCACTCCAGTGTTTGATTAAACTCTACGGTGCACCCGCCGAAAGATAGCCCAGTGATGGCCACGAAATCCTCAGGCGTGATAGTGAACTCCCCGATCGGGAAGTGGAAAGTGTTGGTGGAATCCATCCACCGCTCCAGAAGCGCCATCAGTAGACCCCTGCTCATCTGGGGCAAGACCTCACACATAGAGCAAACAAACAGGTCCAACCCGGTCGAATCAACAATCTCCTGCACCTCGTCAGGGAACCTCAGGTACCAAGCCAGCGCGTCGGACACGGACCCAGTCCCCCGGTTGTGGGTCCAACCCTGTAAAACAACAAACAAGGAGTTTTATGAGTTATTTATATTGTGCATTGCTTGAATAAATTAACTGGAAGAATTTAAAATAAAATTAAAAGATAAAAAAGTCTAATTTTGGTAGAACCAGAGATGTCCGGCCCTAACCACAGCCGCCCAGCTCTGTTCTTCACCAGAGCCACCAGGCAAAGAACAGAGCCGCTCGGCTCTAACGTTGAGCCAGCGGGCTCTATTCGGGAAACCTGCGGTTTTGGTTCCTAAACCTAGGTTTTACAATTTTTCACCCTAAAATTGATTCTAACTTTAAATCATCAATTAAGGTTTCTAGGGGCAAAATCTACTCTAAACATGCATCAATTTCATGTAATTTCACCTAATTTTGTCTATTTTGTAGAAACTCAAAAATGGAGAAAAAAAGAGGAAGTTGGAAAAAAACTAACCAGATTCTGAAAGATATGTGTAGACGGCTTCAGAGTCACGGGTACAGGATCATTTCTCTGAACCCCGCAGTACGTAACCGTCTCTAATAATCCATATACATCCATTGTAGACTCAGTGAGTAGAAAAAACTTCCCTTCAGGTAAAGCATACCTCATATGAGGAGAAGGTTGTGTAGGAGTGTTTGGGAGAATAGCCTTTCGCATTTTGCTCATCTTGGTGGAAAGATTCTGGAGAGATTTTTCAGAGAAAGAAACAGAGCAGAGAAAAAATGTGTGGGTGAAGAACAAAGTGGCACCGGCCCCCTTTTATTCATCTCACTCCCCACCCGCTAGAGCCGGGTAACTCTAGCCCTAAGCCGGGCGGCTCTAAGCTTGAGCCGCCGGCTCTATCTCACCAAAACAGAGCCTCCCGGCTCTAATTCTCCAGGTATTGCATTTTTCTCAATTTTTCATGATTTTCGTTTATTCTAATTTAATCCCGAGAAGGGTATTTCTCGCTTTTGCAGATATCCAGAGGTAAAAATAACCAAGCCGTATTTATTCTTGATCGAAGGGGCAAAAATTTTTATTTCCAAAATTGTCGATCAAGGAATAAATACGCGTTTTCAACTCAACTTCAATGGTCTACTCCACCATATGGAGAATCATTCTTATCAAGTACTCCACCATACACAGAATTATTTTTATCTGGTACTCCACCACACGGAGGAAAAAGGAAAAGTTTAGTTCGTGTACCCTACCACACGGGGAACCGAATTCCAGGGGCAACACTCCTCCACAGTGAGTCGACCACAGGGGCAATACTCCACCACAGCGAGTCAGTATCACAGGCACACTCCACCACAGCGAGTCGGTTCGAGACCAAACCAGCACCCCCAACGAGGGGCATCAGGTGCATCTTCTTATCCTTTCTCACCACGCTCCCAATCGCGAGACCAAACTCAATCTAGGCTTCACAGCGGACCATGAATCGACTTCGGTCCCGCGAGGGGCACCCTGTGAGTATGGGTTTTCCCGACCTCTGTGATGAGAACTCTTTGTTACCTCTGTTAAGCAGTCGAACCCTGAAAAGAGTAGAATGTCACCTAAAACGTCTCGAAAAATCCTCGATCCGAAACCCTGAGAAAGGTCCCCGGGTAGTTCTAGGGTTTTTAGGGTGCGCATCAGTTTTTTACATTTTTGCCCCCCGGCTCTACCTAGAGCCGGGCGGCTGTAGGTCTAGAGCTAGGGTGCGCATCAGTTTTTTACGTTTTTGCCCCCCGGCTCTACCTAGAGCCGGGCGCCTGTAGGTCTAGAGCTGGCCAGCTCTGGTGTAAACCAGAGTCGAGCAACTTGTCCTGAAGCAGAGGAATTTGGCGAAATTGAAAAAATCGAAGTTCGGCGCATTTAATTCGTGAAATGATTTTGTTGATGGAGATATAAAAAGAAAAGTAAAATCATTTGAAAGGGGGATTTGGAATTCGGTTGAAAGTAAGAAAAATAGGAGAAGAGAAAAAGAAAAAAGAGTTAGAGAGAGATAAGGGGAGCGAAGGAGGAAGAAGAAGGGAGAAAGAGAGAAAGAAAACTTTGATTCTCAAACCCCGTAACTCATTGCCTAATCCTTCGATAACTTGTCTCGATGATTACTCATTGGTTCGTACACATTTTCAGTTTCGTTTCGGATTCGTGCGGATTTGTTTTCGGGATTTCGGCATATTCGAGGATTCAAGTCACATTCTTGATTTTCAATCCGTTTTTGCGTATCCAATACACTGGAACAGCATCAAGTTAAACTCTAAGAGGCCTTAAACTTGTGTTCATTGCATTTTTTGTGTGATTTTTCTCTGTTTCTCAACTTTCGGAAAACCGATTAACCGGATATAGCCGTACGGCTAGCGAAAACCCCGAAAAAGCCCGTCGGCTGAAAATAAACCGTTTTCCATATTTATGCATTCTGTTGTGATATTTTTCGGCTTAAAAATATTCGTACGTCATTTTAGCATTGGTTTTCGGATTTTTGTACGTACGGATATTAGGTTTTCAGTTTTTTCCCGGATTTTATTTTTCTGATTTCGGGGTCGTTTGATCCAAATCGGATCCGTAGTCCAACATCAGCGGACCCCTGAACCCTATAAAATCTTTGGAAAACACTAAAAACGAGCAAAATAATGATTTTTTGAAAAACAAGAAAACCGGTTTCGGGTCCGGGTATTATAGCCGTCCAGCTGGGTTTAGAGCCTCCCGGCTCTAAACAGAGCATCCCGGCTCTAGTTATATCCACGCGGCTGTAGTTCCCAGAAAAGACAGAATCGTGGAACGACTCGTACAGACGTCGTTGCGCGATGCTGTTTTGGATTCAGACTGTTTTTGGCATGTTTATTGCTTTTTGGACCTAAGATGTTTGTAAAAATTAGGAAACCCGCACGAACGGAACCCTGAGTTCTGGGATAACAGACCCGCTGAAATCTGAAATTTGCATGAAATCAAGCCAAATAATTTTCTAAAACTGCTTTTCAACACAAAAATCTACAAGGCGTTTCAAAATCGTTTTCCAGGTCTAACTGGTCCGACGGGTCGAGTCAACCCGGTTACCCCTTAAATGCATGCCCCCGATCCTAAAAATCCCAATTCTGTCCTATTTGAGTCCTACCTGTGTTGTGCCGTAAATTGTGCTAGCCATCTATTTCGCAGAATTTATTTTTATTTTTATTATTTTTGCAGTAGTTAATAGATTAATTCGTGTATTTAGGCGTTTGTAATTTTTAGATCCTCGTGTATTCTAAGCGCTTGTAAATGTGAAGACGAGAGTTTTTATTTTTATTCAATTTGGTTGTATAAGCGGCCTCTGTTATTCTTTTGTATAATTTGTGTGTATGATTTATTTTTTTTCTGCAATTTAATTCAATCATTTGCTTGAGCACGGGCTAATAAAATAAACGAAATTGGGTAGGGAAAAGATAATAACTTGAATAAATATGGTAATATAAATTATAAACTGAATACAAGCTCGAGGGTGAATAAGTAAGTTGCCCGAACCCCGAATCTTTGGATTAGGTACAGTAGTCTGCGCTCGGTAGGGAGCTATACCGGAATTTCCCGGATGAGCTGATCCGGGTGACGACTCTATCACTGATCTCGAAATATAGGTTTTGAGCTCTTTAAGTAATAAAATGGGAAAAACGTTTTTTTTTACAAAAGGAATTTCTAAAACAAAACAAACGAATGATTTTCCCTAAAGCAAGATAAACACACTACCGTTTTCCAAAACATCACGAGAACCCAGTTTTCAAAAACCACCGGTTCGCTTTGCCGCGTCCCGCCTTTTAAGGTCGTCCGCTCACAACAGTAATTCTCCCAATTGCAGAAAATCGCCAAAATTTATTCAGTGATAGGAAAAGAAGAAGGAATTTTAAAAAACAGTTGTACGACTATAGCTACGGTCGCACGAATGTAATTACAGTTGTACGACTGTTCACAGCTACAAGAACAGTCGTACGATTGGTCTTATTTCCCAGGAATAACAGCCAGAAAATACAGATTTTTATGCATGAAAATGCACCAAAACACCCAGAAAGCAAAGCAAAACAAGGGATTCAAGTGTAATTTCCCTTGTAGCACTGATCCACCGTCGATTTGACCGCTGGAGACACCTTGATCGACTTCAAATTGCTTCTCCTCCCTTTGTGTGTTAAGGTTCCAAAATGAGTCTGAAATCTCCCAGAAAGTCACGGATTTGATTGAGTTATGGATTTAAGATTGATTTAGTTTAGTGAGTCAAGTTATTACTTATGATTTCTAACAACTTTTAAGCTTTATCACACTAGAATTGAAAGAAAAAGAGTGGAAGAACATTGGTGGTTTGTGTTAGGTTTCTCCTCTTTTTTTTTCCTTCTGTTCTTCTCACTTTCCCTTTCTTAATCTGTCCCCAAAGAAAAGTCCCTCTCCTTCTTCTCTTTTTCCCCTTTATTTCCTCTTGCTTGCTACTATAAAACCAGGCATTAATTGCCCTTCAAATCACCTCAATTTTTTATTCGTAAGGTATGGGCTTCTGCTACCTGCTAAGATCTTACAGTCGTACAACTGTAAATATAGCTGCACGACTGTAATTACAGTCGTGTGACGTAATTTTTTTTGTGATGTATGGAAAATTTCAGCGCTTACAGCTGCCCCTCGCGTGATCAAATTCGACACCCGACTCCAGGTCTAAAATACCTGAGGTGATGAATTTGAAAGCGCGCATTGAAGCGCCGTAGATGCAAGAAGAGAAACTCTCACTAACTTGTTGAAGTCTCACTACCGTGATGATGAACTGAGTTGATTGGATGAGTTGAACTGATACCGGGTTTACATTACCCGAGGCGAAGCTGATCTGGGCCGATACCGGATTTCCATATATCCGATGTGGATCTACTGAGTTTCTGAAACAATGAATCTGACATAAGCCGATACCGGGTCTAGGTTACCTGAGGTGAGGTTGAAGATGAAATAAGCCGATACCAGGTTTAGGTTACCCGAGGCGAGGTTGAAGATGAAATAAGCCGATACCGGGTCTAGCTTACCCGAGGCGAGGTTGATGATGAAATAAGCTGATACCGGGTCTAGGTTACCCGAGGCGAGGTTGATGATGAAATAAGCCGATACAAGGTCTAGGTTACCCGAGGCGAGGTTGAAGATGAAATAAGCCGATACCGGGGCTAGGTTACCCGAGGCGAGGTTGAAGATGAAATAAGCCGATACCGGGGCTAGGTTACCCGAGGCGAGGTTGAAGATGAAATAAGCCGATACCGGAGCTAGGTTACCCAAGGCGAGGTTGAACATGAAATAAGCTGATACCGGGTGTAGGTTACCCAAGGCGAGGTTGATGATGAAATAAGCCGATACCGGGTCTAGGTTACCCAAGGCGAGGTTGATGATGAAATAAGCCGATACCAGGTCTAGGTTACCCGAGGCGAGGTTGATGATGAAATAAGCCGATACCAAGTCTAGGTTACCTCGAAGATGAAATAAGCCGATACCAGGTCTAGGTTACTCGAGGCGAGGTTGATGATGAAATAAGCCGATACCGGGTCTAGGTTACCCGAGGTGAGGTTGAAGATGAAATAAGCTGATACCAGAATTTCATATATCCGAGGTGGATCTGCTGTGGATTTATCCATGTCTGAGACAATGATGACGAATTCCTACACTTTGCATACCCTAGCCCGAACTGTTTTGACTTTCCCGAGTCAATGTTAAACTCAGGAACCCATGGAAGGTTAATTCCGAGTCCCATGCCCGGGACAAAATTCTACTTATACAAATACCTGACAGCCACTCCGGCATATAGTTTTCATTAATGACCATCGGGGCATCTGTGGCTTCCTCTTTCCCGATCATGGCGATTTGGAATCCGCCAAAAGGTATAACCCCTTCATTTACGACAGTAATCATGGATTGGGCATCCACCTCAACAGTCACAATCTCTCCGTTTATCGAGAATTTTATCTTCTGATGCAGATTAGAGGGGACACCTCCTCATGGGTGGAACCATGGTCTTCCCAACAGCAGGGAGAAAGTGACCGGGATGTCTATCACGGTGAAAACGACCATTGACTTGACTAGCCTGACCTCCACTTCAGCTTTGAAAGTTCCAATTACAGTTCTTTTGGAGTCATCATATGCTCGAATAACTGTTGAGGACTTCTTTAGGGCATCTTCACTCAAGCCCAAATATGGTAGCATTTTTAACGGACATATGTTTAGCACCGACCCATCATCTACCATCACACATGACATTACTCTATCCATAACATGGGCTCTGATGCAGAGGGCTTTATTATGAGCCTTTCCCTCGCTGGGCAAATCCTTTTCAGAAAACACAATGTCGGGAGACCCAGAATGGATCTTATCTAGCAGACAACACATGGCTTCCGGTGATGCAATGGGGGAAACCTCGATTTCCAACAACTTCTTCACTAAGGCCGCTCTGTGCTCCTTGGAGGTCAACAGCAGATGCCACAAACTAGCTTGGGCAGGGGTTTTCTTTCATTGAGAAATAACCAGGTCTTCCTTCTCAACTCCCTCCAGTGTTGATGTGCTACCAGACCCAGTCATCGGGCCTTGTCTTTCAATTAGGCCGCTGGTTGATAAACCCTACCGCTTCGGGTCACATTCTGCACTTTTTGAATTTTCAGCTTTTCTATAACTGGAGTCTTAACTATCTCATCCCCGCCAAACTCCTCATACTTGTCCTCTGAGTTGAGGTCATTCAAGCTCATCGGCTTGATTTCTTTCTGTTCCGTTTGCCCTATACATCCTGACTCTGCCTCAACTTCATCGATTGCTATAGACTGTATAGCTGGATTCGCCTGTAGGACTTGACCAAAAATGAAATTGGCTGGCAATCCTGAGTGTACCATATTAACCCGCTTTTCGACTGCCGGCAAGGGGTTAGTCTTTGTACTGGGTTTAGGAGGCTCCTGTAATTTCCCCTCATCAATCAGTTTTTGGATGGCATCCCTTAATTTGTAGCAATTATTGGTTCTGTGGCCAGTCACAACATGGTATGTGCAGAAATTATCTTCATCCGCATCAGCAGGTTTCTCAAATGGTCTTAGGGACTGCAACAAACCTCCATTTTTACACTTTGTAAAAATTTTAACCAAGGGGAGAGCCCAAGGGGATATAACCTGTCCTTCGAGGTTTCTACTTCGACTGCTTTGCTGCTGGGTTACCGCGGCATCCTCGACCTGCTTTACCTCCGAAGACTATCCCCCTTTACCTTCGGAACCTGAGCCAGAGCCGCTACCAGACCCGGGCGCAACTGTTGACCTATACCCGGAGCTATATCTTGAACTTCTGCCACCTCTATGGCTTGTTTCTTTCCCCTCTTCATCTCACTCAATTTTCATAGCCATACTATATACTTCAGTGAGCTCACTAAAAGGGTGGAATTTCATGTTGTTCTTAAAGATGTCCCTACTACCATCAATCAACTTCTGGATCAATTCATCTTCATCAGGGCAGTTTTTTAGCAAACTCATCTTGTTCATCCACCTTTGATAGTATTCATCGAAGGGCTCGTTTGACTTTTGCTTAATTCTTTCCAGGTCATACAGCTTCACTTGAATCTTGGTATTGAAGCTGTAGTATTTGCTAAAAAGCCACCAATAAAGCTTCCCAGTCCGACTGCTCTTCTTCAGATAGAGAATTGTACCAACTCAATGCTCCTCCCTCAAGTGTAGTCCGGAAGAGATTGATAAGTTGTTGCTTAGTGGTGCCTGCCGTCAGCATGACTCGTGCATAGAGATTCACGTGGGCCTCTGGTGAACCCATTCCCTTGTAAGAGGGAACTTTCGGTACTTGAAAGCCAATAGGAAAAGTCTCAATGCCTTTGCTGATCATGGCATCTACGTTAACCCTCCTCTTAGAGTCCGAACTGACAGTGGTCCCTTTCTTCAGCTGGGCCACAACTTCATCCAATTCTGAATACTTTGCCTTCATTTTCCTTTCCATAACTGCCTCAATTTCTTGCAGCTTCTCCAAACTAGCCGAGGCATCAGCACCTTGCTGAGATGATTCAGCCTTTTTTTCCTTCCCAGCTCCACTAGCGCCGGTTTCACCGCTTTCTCTCACAACAGCCCACATCTCTTCCTTTAACATGTCACGGAAATCCTGAGATCTCAAGAAATCCTTCAGGGCATCAACAAGACTTGGTGTTGGATTGGCCATCTCAAATTCTTCCCCGGAATCAGATTCACTTTCTGTTTCTATTGCTCTTTGTTCCCCGACAGCCCTCAAAGTCTGAGACCTTGTCCTCGGTCGATCCAGTTTACTCTGCTTGACATCACACGGGAAATGTTAGGGACAATGATTGAATGGAATGGTGACATGAAGAGTGATACATTAAAGGTGATTTATGATGAATGAATGAAATGATGTCATGAAGGAAATGATGATAAGGATGATCTTTATTTATTATTTTTTCCTTTTCGGACATTCCAACACCCAATGCCATATAAGAGATGATGTAAAACAAAAAGAAGATCACGTGTGGATCGCCACACGGATAGGGGTTTAGTGCTTTCGGAACACCTAGTGAATTTTGTGAAATGGTCACGTGTGTGCTGACACACGGATAGGGTTTTGACGCTTTGCAGGACTATGAGATGATATGAAATGGTCACATGGGATCGCCACATGGACAAAGTTCTGATTCTTTTGAGGCATGTGACATTAAGTGGTGTTATAAGAGAGTCAGGTGTGACCGGGGACACGGACAGAGGTTTGGCATTCGGGGAACACCTTTCATGATTTAGTAATGTTATGAAATGGACTTATATGTGTACTAACCCGGCACTCATGGAGTACCTTGAATGATGTAACAATGTCATGAAGTGATCCGATGTGGAACAATGTGTAAACTGGACCCCGGTGTCATATGACACTTATGATAAATGAGTATGGTGTCATGAAATGACATCATGTGAATCATCACACGGAAATAGACCTAGGATCATCATGGTCTTACATTGAATGACATGGTGTATTGAAATGGCCAAGTGCAATCCGGTGCACGGGCAGAACACGGGTAGTTTTGGGACTCCCGCTAAGTTATGACATGAAATGACCATAATGGGCATCCTTGGAATGTCCCTAATTTAAATGAGATGAGATGACATGAATGCTTATGTCACACCAAATGCAAATGGCTGCACGAAGACATGGTTAGGATGCATGACATATGTGATGATGTCGTGTATGCTTTGTGAAAATGCTAACACGCGAATATAATGTTATGGCTGCAAAAAAAATGGTTAGTATGAATGTCACATGGATGATTTAATGTTTTCACACATGAAAATAAAATGCAAGTGGCTACACAAAAGATATGAGTTAGTATCACACAAATGTTTCGCATGTATGTCGTGTCATGTTCATGGAAAATCCTGATGATGGTATGTCATGAGAGGGCGAGAAACACATAGCACACAAAGCGTTTTCCTCTAAACGTGGTCAATTTTTGAGAAAATTCTAACCGGGTTCTAGGAGGGGTTCTCTTCGATCATCAACCGAGGATGATGAAGGCGCAATTTATAGCGTTCATACAATTTATTTTGGTATCCTAAGGGAATTCAACTAAGGTTGCCTATATGAGTCCGGTCCAAGTCGGGTTAAAATCAAGGCTCCCATAGCAAAATATACTCCTCGCTTCTCCCCACTCAAGGATCCGAACAAAGGGGTTCGTACGAGGCTATGCGTGGTTTTTCGTATCCATGCCACTAAGACCAAGAGGAACATAGGCGACACTTCAACCATTCACCGGATAAAAATTGGATACTTAACCTATTGCAAAATGTCTAACTAAAGAATGTAAAATAAAATACCATACAAGAATCATCCGCCTTATTTTGATTAGATATTTTTCAGGGCTTGTCAAATCTTTTAAGTTTTAAGAAAACTTTTGTAAGAAATCCCCAGCAAAATCGCCACTGTTAGCGGATGATGTTTTTTGTCCTCTCGGAAGGGAGCCTCGATATCGGGCAACCCTCCTTCGTGGGGGTTTTTGGAATGGAAATCTTGGTTTTTGGAAAATTAAATTGCTTCATAAAGGAACCGAGACCTAAGTCTCGATAAAGAGCGTAAGAGTCGCCACCTGGCTCAGCTCAACCGGGAAATTACAGTGTAGCTGAACCAGATGAAGGCCGCTACACTTTCCAGAGATCTCGGTTTGGACAAGTCCCTTATTTCATGTCTAATCAAAATAAATTTGGCTAATGTTCATTGATGATATTTCATATTTCTAAAATTGATTTTATTGATTGAAACATGCAGTGTACACGCAATTAAAAATAAAGCAGTAAATATATTAATTATTACAGCCCAATCGAATAAAAATAAAAACTCTCGTCCTCACGTTACAAGTGCCTAAAATGCAAGATGATCTAGAAAATTACAATCGCCTAAGATACACAAATCAAACTATTAATTACATTAAAAATGAAAATAAAAAGAAACTAAAAGCTACAAAAACAGACAATTAGTACAATTTATAGCACACCATAAATAAGACTCAAGCAGGACAGAATTGGAAAATTAGAGATTGGGGACATGCATTTAGGGAGATAGTCGAGTGAACTCGACTAATTCACCCGGTTAGACCTGGAAAACGGTTTCGAAACGTCCCTGTATTTTTTGTATGAGGAAACACATTTTGAAAACATTTTCTTTTTCCGGTTTACTTCATTTAGCATGTCAGGTGGGTCGGTTTTTGAGAGATTTGGATCTCCATCATTGCATTGTTTTAAGTGCAATAGCTTCAAAAATTAAATCTAAGGTCATGAATGCACACAACAAAATTTATTTTTGATTATTTTTTTATTTTTCTGAATTTTTATGATTTTTGGAAATTTTTATGGATTTTTCTGGATATTCTGCTCCTGGACGAAAATTACAATCGCCTGGCTGTGATTACGGCCGTACGACTGTAATTCTCCCAATTGCAGAAAATCGCCAAAATTTATTCAGTGATAGGAAAAGAAGAGGGAATTTAAAAAAATAGTTGTACGACAGTAGCTATGGTCGCACGACTGTAATTACAGTCGTGCGACTGTTCATAGCTACAAGAACAGTCGTACGACTGTTCTTATTTTCCAGAAACAACAGCCCGAAAATATGGATTTTTATGCATGAAAATGCACCAAAACACCCAGAAAGCAAAGCAAAACAAGGGGTTCAAGTGTAATTACCCTTGTAGCGCTGATCCACCATCGATTTGACCGCTGAAGACACCTTGATCGACTCCAAATTGCTTCTCCTCCCTTTGTGTGTTAAGGTTCCAAATTGAGTCCGAAATCTCCCAGAAAGTCACGGATTTGATTGAGTTATGGATATAAGATTGATTTAGTTTAGTGAGTCAAGTTATTACTTATGATTTCTAACAACTTTTAAGCTTTATCACACTAGAATTGAAAGAAAAAGAGTGGAAGAACAATGGTGGTTTGTGTTGGGTTTCTCCTCTTCTTGTTCCTTCTCTTCTTCTCACTTTCCCTCTCTCAATCTGTCCCCAAAGAAAAGTCCCTCTCCTTCTTCTTTTTCTCCCCGTTATTTCCTCTTGCTTGCTGCTGCAAAACCGGGTATTAATTGCCCTTCAAATCACCTTAATTTTTTATTCTTAAGGTATGGGCTTTTGCTACCTACTATGATCTTACAGTCGTGTGATGCATTTTTTTTGTGACGTACGGTAAATTTCGGCGCTTACAGGATCATAAGAAGGACTCTCTCGAGATGTCATGATGCGGTCATCACACCACAAGGACATGGAGGCATGAAGCGAGGAGGCAAGAGAGATCCTTTGGAGCTGCCCATTGGTCCAATAACAAGGAACCGTGCAAAGAAGATGCAACAAGTGCTTAACGGTCTAGTTATGCACTTATTTCAACGTATGGAAATTGAGGCCGATCACAACAAACCGAACAACTCATATGGATACGATTCAGTCTCGTGTTGTATTCAAGTCCAAGAAAGTGATGTTTATGGGTCTGATTGTAATGATTAGTTAAAATGGACCTAATTTGAATTCTATGTATGAGCTAAGGACAATTAAGTGTTAGCACTTAAGGCACCCTTAGGGAATATGCATGGATTTTGATTTGGGTTTAAGTGTCTTTAGTCAAATGCTAGTTTTAGCAATAAGTGAGCTGTTTTGGGCTCACAAATCAGCCCATAAACCACATGCTAAAGGGAAGCACGTTTTTCAATCCTTATTGCATAAGGATTGATTTAAAGTTTTCCTTATTTGTGTTGGTTTAACTTTCCTAAGTTTAAGGCTGAAATCCAGCCATTCCCTTTTCCTTTGTTGTTCTTTTCCTAGTCAAATAAGGTTTTCTTTTCCTAAATAGTTTAGGTTTAGATTTTTCTATTTAAACACCAATGTAACAGTTGAAAGGCACATATGAAATTTAATACAATTGAATTCTGAAATTTTCAGATTTTTCTCTCTTTGTTGAGATTTCAGCCCGGGGCTGATTTTAATATTGTGAGTTTGAGTGATCGAGTTCTTCATTCTTGCGATATTATCTTGATCGTGAACAAGTATTTTGGTAAGGTACTTGTGAATCGTCCACATTCAGGTTCTAAGAATGCTTAATCAAAGGTGTCAGGTTTGAATCCCTTTCATTGTCGTTTAAACGCCTTAGGATTGGTTTGCTATCACCAATCTTTGTGTCATACTTGTGAAATTCGAATTATATATTGCTGTCCTTAGTTATTATAATTCATTCTTCAATATACTTTGCTGCAATTGAATAGATTCTATTGAATGAGAACGTAACCCTCAAATTCTGATTCATTGTTCAATTTGTTTTAAATCCTTCAAGATAGATCAGGGAAACTTGTTGATTTCGGTTTCTTAGCAGATATCACATCAATTGGTATCAGAGCCTTGGCTCTTGAGGATTTTGTTTTTCCATCTAAATTTGAAACCATCAACGTGGTTTCTACGCGTCCGAAAACCCTAAATACGGACCATCCCTTCTAGAGTCAAATTTATTGATCGAGTTGCTCATACTTTTGCATCAAGATAACTAGGTTCATAGTAGTAGCGTTTGGATTTTTTTTGGACTATGCTCTTATTCACTACCTTTGTGTGTATGCTCTAATTAAGCTGATTGCAATTCATTATTTCTACAATTCTAATTTTTTTATTTGCATTTGAATCAAAGTGAGTTGTCTTGATTGCATACAACAAGTTACGAAAAAAAAAAACGTGATTCATTATATACCGAAAACGGACAAAGAAAGCAAGTTTGAAAATATATGCAACTGAGTGATTTGTGCACTTATGCTTTGAACTTAATGAATTTGCATGCTAATACACACTCCTGAGTATTTTTTTCAGCCATTGTCTTTTCTTTGAAAATTGTCTTTTATTCTTGTTCCTAATGTGCGTTATTTTCTTTTCGTTTCAATTATTAGTCATCTTTGCATCTAGAATCCTGCCTACCTTTTTTTTTGTCGTCTTTGTTGCTTCTGTGGCATTCGAATTACCTGAATTGATCCTTGTGATCCATCAAGATAAATACAAAAGCGTGACTGAACCGATTGGGAGGCATTTCTTCTATTTTCTTTCTTTTCTTCCTTTAGATTGTTTTTTTTTCGCTTCTTTTCTTATTTATCATGTCTGACAAATCCTGTGGAGACAACTCTAAAAAGGTTGATCAAGATTTGTGGCAACAAGCTATTGCAGGTGAATTAAAACGAATTGGTAACATTGTTGCTGATTTGATGTCTGAACGACAGCAACACAAAGAACGACCCAACAGGAACGCAAGAAATGTTGACATATTCAATACGGAGGATGACGTATCTAAATTCGACGAAGAAGTACGGTCCACTTCATGGCGGCGAGTACATGACCGAAAAGATAGTAACCTCAATGCTATCAAACTAAAAATGCCAACATTCCGAGGTGCTAGTGATCCGGAGGCGTATATTGAATGGGTGCAGAAAGTAGAAGCTGTCTTTGACATTCATGAATATTCTGAGGAGAAGAAAGTTAAGCTTGTTGTTTCTGAATTGACTGATTATGCTGCTGTTTGGGGGGATCAGTTGAAGCGAACAAGGCAAAGAGATGGAGATGAACCCGTAACAACTTGGAGAGAGATGAAACGAATCATGAAGAAACGGTTTGTGCCAATGCATTATCATAAGGAGTTGTTGATTGAACTTCAGACCATGACACAAGGTAATAAGTCCGTTGAGGATTACCACAAACGTTTGGAAATGGCACTTATCCGGGCTGATGTACAAGAAAGTGAGGAGGCCACCATGGTTAAATTCCTCATAGGGTTGAGACGGGAAATCAAGAATGTCCTAGAGCTGTAAACATGTTTTACAATGGAGGACATGCTCCACAAGGCGGTACAAATTGAGCGTCAGTTACAAGAAGCCGAAACGGGTAGATCACGTTATAAGGGTCCTAATTCTGCCCCTTGGAGGTCAGAACCAAGAGGGAGGGACTCGAGAAGTGATCGCAAGTCCAAGGCTGATTATCACACCAAAAGTGACCAAAAAGCACGAATTGACACAAAAGCTTTTGGGAAGATGAAGTTGGGAGAGACTGCCCCAAAGAATCAAAAAGCCGAGAGTTCAACTCGAACTCATGATCTTGTTTGTTTTAAGTACCAAGGAAGAGGACATTATGCACGGGATTGCCCGAATCAAAGAACCATGGTCATGAAGCATAGAGAGTTGGCATCTGAATCTGACTCCGAATCTGATCCCGAACTTGACGATATGCCTTCCTTGGAAGATTGTAGTGATATTGAAGAGATAGATAGCAAGGGGGGACATGGTGTAAATCTGGTCACCCGACGCACATTGAAAATGGGGGTGAGTAGCTCAACCGAATAGAGGGAACACATTTTCCATGCTCGATGTAATGTGAAGGGGAAGACATGTTTGATGATCATTGATGGAGGGAGTTGCTGTAATGTGGTTAGCCACATTTTGGTGAATCGGCTGGGACTTTCAACCATTCCACATCCTAATCCATATCGATTACAATGGTTGAATGATAGTAACGAACTCAAGGTTACTAGGCAGGTACTTCTGAACTTTTCAATTGGTTCTTATACTGATGAAGTGCTTTGTGATTTAGTCCCGATGCAAGCTTGTAATGTTTTGTTGGGGAGACCTTGGCAATTTGACCGTTCGGCACTACATCATGGTCGTCCGAACAAATTTACCATAGTCAAGGATGGGAAGAAGTATGCGTTATCACCCTTAACGCCCGCTGAAGTATATGAGGACCAGCTCTATATGCAAAGAATGTCGGAAGAAGCCATTGTGAGTAGGGGTGTGGTTAAGGCAAGTGAAAACAAGAGTGTTAAAATCCGTGAGGGTGAGAAGAGAGAAGAGGGGAGAGAAAAGGCATTAAGGCCGAGAGATGAGAGTGAGAGGAGAGAAAAAGGAAGGAGCATTAAAAAAGCCCAGAATTTATCTTTATATGCTAAAATGAGAGATATTAAGCAAGCTGAATCTGAAAACAAAAATTTGTTATTATTTTATTGCAAAAGTTTTTGTTTATCATCTCTAAACCAATGTGACCTTCCGTCAAGTGTTTACCCTCTTTTGCAGGAGTTCGAGGACGTGTTCCCCGAAGAGATGCCAAATAAGCTGCCCCCGATCCGAGGAATTGAACACCAAATTGATTTTATACCCGGTGCACAAATTCCTAATAGACCAGCCTATAGAAGTGATCCGGAGGAGACGAAGGAGCTTCAAAGGCAGGGGGATGAGCTTATGGAAAAGGGATTAATTCGTGAATCTATAAGCCCATGTGCTGTACCAGTCATCCTAGTACCGAAAAAGGGTGGGACTTGGCGGATGTGCATTGATTGTAGAGCCATCAACAAAATCACGGTAAAGTATCGTCACCCTATTCCTAGGTTAGATGATATGTTGGATGAGTTAAATGGGGCTGTAATTTTCACAAAAATAGATCTTAAAAGTGGTTATCATCATATTCGCATGTTTTTGGGAGATGAGTGGGAAACGGCTTTTAAGACTAAGCATGGTTTATATGAGTGGCTAGTTATGCCATTTGGCTTAACTAATGCGCCTAGTACATTTATGAGATTAATGAACCATGTATTGTGTGACTTTATAGGTAAATTTGTTGTTGTGTATTTCGACGACATTCTTATCTATTCCAAATCTGAGGAAGAACAACTAGAACATGTTAGGGTTGGCATTCAAAAGAACTTAAAATCATGGGAGGAATGCATACCATTTATTGAATTTGCTTATAATAGAGCTGTGCATTCATCTACTAATATGTCACCGTATGAAATTGTTTATGGATTTAATCCTTTGACACCATCAGACTTGATCCCATTACCTGTTGATGAAAGGAAAAGTATAGATGGGAAGAAGAAGGCAGAATCAGTGCTTAAGTTGCATGAACAAGTGAGACAGCAATTGGAGAAGAAGAATGAGCATTATGCAAGGCAAGCCAACAAGGGACGCAAACAAGTGTTGTTTGAACCGGGGGATTGGGTGTGGTTGCATATGCGCGAGGAATGATTTCCTGCCCAAAGGCTTTCAAAGCTACACCCTAGAGGCGATGGACCATTTCAAGTCATTGCACGCATTGGGGATAATGCTTACAAGCTAGAGTTGCCAGGTGAGTATGGTGTGCATGCGACTTTCAATGTGGCTGACTTGTCTTTGTTTGATGTAGGTGATGAAGATTTGAGGACAAATCCTTTTCAAGAGAGAGGGAATGATGCGGTCATCACACCACAAGGACATGGAGGCATGGAGCGAGGAGGCAAGAGAGATCCTTTGGAGCTGCCCATTGGTCCAATAACAAGGAACCGTGCAAAGAAGATGCAACAAGTGCTTAACGGTCTAGTTATGCACTTATTTCAACGTATGGAAATTGAGGCCGATCACAACAAACCGAACAACTCATATGGATACGATTCAGTCTCGTGTTGTATTCAAGTCCAAGAAAGTGATGTTTATGGGTCTGATTGTAATGATTAGTTAAAATGGACCTAATTTGAATTCTATGTATGAGCTAAGGACAATTAAGTGTTAGCACTTAAGGCACCCTTAGGGAATATGTATGGATTTTGATTTGGGTTTAGGTGTCTTTAGTCAAATGTTAGTTTCAGCAATAAGTGAGCTGTTTTGGGCTTACAAATCAGCCCATAAACCACATGCTAAAGGGAAGCACGTTTTTCAATCCTTATTGCATAAGGATTGATTTAAAGTTTTCCTTATTTGTGTTGGTTTAACTTTCCTAAGTTTAAGGCTGAAATCCAGCCATTCCCTTTTCCTTTGTTGTTCTTTTCCTAGTCAAATAAGGTTTTCTTTTCCTAAATAGTTTAGGTTTAGATTTTTCTATTTAAACACCAATGTAACAGTTGAAAGGCACATATGAAATTTAATACAATTGAATTCTGAAATTTTCAGATTTTTCTCTCTTTGTTGAGATTTCAGCCTGGGGCTGATTTTAATATTGTGAGTTTGAGTGATCGAGTTCTTCATTCTTGCGATATTGTCTTGATCGTGAACAAGTATTTTGGTAAGGTACTTGTGAATCGTCCACATTCAGTAACTAAGAATGCTTAATCGAAGGTGTCCGGTTTGAATCCCTTTCATTGTCGTTTAAACACCTTAGGATTGGTTTGCTATCACCAA
The DNA here is from genome assembly GCA_039660915.1 of Euphorbia tirucalli. Taxonomy (NCBI): domain Eukaryota; kingdom Viridiplantae; phylum Streptophyta; class Magnoliopsida; order Malpighiales; family Euphorbiaceae; genus Euphorbia; species Euphorbia tirucalli. The sequence goes on along the minus strand of CM077637.1, from coordinate 38,883,695 downwards.
TCTTTGTGTCATACTTGTGAAATTCGAATTATATATTGCTGTCCTTAGTGATTATAATTCATTCTTCAATATACTTTGCTGCAATTGAATAGATTCTATTGAATAAGAACGTAACCCTCAAATTCTGATTCATTGTTCAATTTGTTTTAAATCCTTTAAGATAGATCAGGGAAACTTGCTGATTTCGGTTTCTTAGCCGATATCACATCATGTCACCTGTTTGATGCTAGCCACCATGACCTCAGAGCTACAACAGCAGTTCATGGACATGGAGGTATACGCTATCATGGCAAATCTCAAAGAGATGTTCCAAGTACAAGCTCATTTGGAAAGGTTCTTGACAGCTAAGGCTTTGTACACTTGCAAGATGGCATGAGCTAAAGATGAAAGGGTAAATTGATACACTCTATAGGCTCGGGACTCCCATCCCATAAGACTTCACTATTGATATTGTTCTGTCATCTCTACTAGAATCTTTTGACCAATTCATCCTTCATTACAACATGGAAGGGATGAATAAGACTATTTCAAAGTTGCATAGGATGTTGAAGATTGCTAAATAGTCAGTCAAGGAGACCAATCCGATGCTCTTAGTAAACAAAAGGAATGTCCTTATTGGCAAAGGTAAGCAAAAGGCCAAGGTTGCTCCTAAAGGCAAGAACGGTTCTGTGCCTAAAGGAAAGCAATCCAAGCCTGTTGCAAAGCCTAAGGCCAAGGCCCAAGCTAAGGAGTTGTGCTTCCATTGCCAGCAACCAGGGCATTGGAAGAGGTAATGTCCTCTATACCTGGAAGAGCTAAGGAAAAGCAAGGCTACTGCTTCCAACTTAGGTATCTATGTTATAGAAGTGAATCTTTGTATTTCGGTATTATGGGTATTGGATGCCAGATGTGGTACTCACATTTGTTGCAATGTCGAGGGACTAAGAAATAGAGGATCACTAGCATCTGGTGAAGTGAGCATCCCAGTTGGAAATGATGCAAAGGTTGTAGCCATTGAGGTTGGGGAATTCCACTTGAGGATGCCGACGGGATTGGTCTGGTGATGGATTATTTCAGTTTTTTGTGAGCAGGAACATTATTTCAGTTTCTGTATTGGATAATGATGGATTTAATCTTATCATTTCAAATAATACTATTAGTATCCTTCATGAAGACATTCTTTATGGTTAAGGACTATTAAACAAAGGTCTCTACATCCTAGACCTAAGTGATATTAACCCCATCTATAACATTAATACTAAAAGGGTGAAACCAAAAGAATTGTACCCTTTATACTTTTGGCATTTTCATTTAGGCCACATAAATGAGAAATGCATAACTAGGCTTCACAAGGGTGGAGCACTAAGTTCATTTGCCTTGGAGTCATATGAAACATATGAATCTTATCTATGTGGGAAAATGACCAAAAGCCCATTCAATAAGAAAGTTGAAAGGGCTTTGAGCTTATTGGGTCTAATACACTCAGACATCTGTGGGCCATGAACACTAGTGCTAGAGGTGGTTTTCAGTACTTTGTGACTTTTACAAATAACTTCAGCAGGTATGGCTATGTTTACTTGATGAAGCACAAATCTGAAACTCTTGAAAAGTTCAGAGAGCTTAGGAATGAAGTACAAAACCGGTTAGGCAGAAGTATTAAGGTCATTTATTCGAGTAGGGAGAATATTTTTATTAATTAATAATGCAAAAAAGTAAAAAATAGAAAAATAGAAAAATAGAAAAATTACTAAAAAATATCCAAATTTTGTAAGTTTGTTGATTAAAATACAATGAATCTTGGTACCGAAGCTTGAAAATTTTCCAGAAGTCAGTATATTTTTATTAATTAATAATGCAAAAAGATAAAAAAAAAAATCATAAAAAATTGAAAAATTGCTGAAAAATATCCAAAAAACATATACATATTATTAATAACTTTATAACAAGATTTGAAAATTTGGATATTGTTTGGTAATTTTTGTAATATTTGTGATTTTTTTTATTTTTTCCATGATTAATGAATAAAAAATACTCACTTTCCTAAAATTTTCAAGCTTCACGGCAATGTTCATTGTATTTAAATCAACAAACTTGAAAAATTTCAAGTGAAATTTTGAAGGATAAGAGAGTTTTAAGGGAGTGTATTGGATGATAACCACTGATCTGCAAAATTGTCAAACCACATGTCATGCTTTTGTACTGCTTTAAAGGAGATGGGCTAAAATTAATATAACCAATTAATTTGAATATTAATAAATAGTTATAAGTCTCAATCAAAACTTTCATATATCTTGTCAATTGCTTTATTTTTTGCTAACCACGCCTTCTTGTAAGAGATTTTATCTTGAATCTTTCATCAAAGTTTGCAATAATCACCTTTACCTTTAGCGGGGCATCTTCCTTAATCATATCCTCCACTATAGGATACATATATTCTGATTCAAGATTTCTTGGGACTTTTTGGTTTCACAAGTATTTTCACGAACATTTTGCGATCTCCTACAAAGAAAGCTGCTTCTTAAGTGTCGCACGTAAACTCTAGGGGCATCCTTTAGCATAATGGTGGCATACCAATATCATCTTGGACCTGGTCTCCTTACGCCAGAACTCTTTTTCTATTCTTATTGAGTAATCTTTAGCTGCAGTTTTTACTGCTTATCTCAAATAAAACATCAACCCCTTTTCAAGATTCATATTCAAATCTCACATTATAGCATTACTGTTTTCATCATATTGATGGATTTCCGTAGCTGATGAATCAAATTGTCTAAGGTGAGGAATATATGGAAAAAATAAAGGAGTGAATTATTGTTTGATAAAGTGTCATCAATGTTTGAAGAAGATGCCCAATGATTCTCTTCACCTTTACCCTCACCCTCTTCCTCCGCCTCCACCTCCTCCTCATCATATCATCAAACCATAACCAAAACCAACATCATCACAATCATAACCATCACCATCATCATCACCACCACCACGACCATCATTATCATTGTCATCAACATCATCATCATCAAAACCACCAACACCACTATCATAATCATAATGCTGAGAATTAGCTGTGCCAGCTTCATCCCCCAGATGTGTAGAATGTGCATTATGATTACAATCAACATATAGTTCAATACAAAACAAACAATTGCCTAAACTGTTGGCTATTCCCAGCATTATATTCAAATCATCATTATCACACAGTTCAAACAACTGTACACTAATTGTACACCATTCATTAAAACATGGTTTCGAAATTGGACCCTATCCAAATTTTCATTCCTTGGTAAATTCATAACATTCCTAATCTTATCAAACAATAAACTTATATCCAATGCTCCATGCATTGATATTATTTTAGTATATCAATTATCATAATCCAATCCAAATTGAAATGTACACATATTGGTATTAAAGTCGGAATTATTCTATAATATAATTGAAAAGCACACATTAATATAATGCAAATTAAAACTGCAATTACAAAATTATATTTTATTTATATTTTTATTTTCCATAATTTAAAAAAAATTATAATATTTTTTTAATTCATTCTAACATTAAAAGGTCACAAAATTATATATTATATTTTTTAATTTAATAATAGCAATTTTTAAACAAACTGATCAATATATTTTTTCGTTGACTCTATAATTTATATCATAAATTTAGGATTTATTCACATGCATACCTAATATTTTTAATATAATTTTCTAAAACTCATATTAGAAAATTATATATTCGTGTATTATAAAAATAAATCTACTACAACATTACTTACCAAAAATAAGATAATACATATAGTTGGTATGCATCACATATTATTGTCAAGAGAATGCTACAAAAATTAAAATAAATCACAAAATAATTTATAAAAAAAAATGAACAAAATAAGAAAAGAAAAAAATATTTATAAATTTACCTTTTTGTAGTTATTTGAAGGTTGTAGTGCTAGAGTTTTTTTTCGAAGTTGATGGTCTACCCGAGGTAAAAAATAATTAAAATTAGAGAAACATTTTTTTTTTTATCAAAGAAAAAAAAGAAACAAGATTAGAGAAAAATTACGAAAATATTTAAGAATATAAGAAATGATAAGGTAAGAATAATTTACCAAAATGATTAACAACAAGTTAGGAGAAAAGATTTACGCATGAAATGAGAAAAATAAAGAAGGCAATGGAAGGATGAGGAGGAGTAGAAGAGAAGAAGACATTGTTGAAGAGAAATGTTAATTGTTTTTTCAGAATGTGAAGAGAAATGGTAGGAAGAGAGGAGTAATGAGCAGGTAGGTTGAATAAATTCGGTCATTTTCCTTCAACCGATAGAACGGCTCGGAGGGATGCGGACCATGCGCATCTGACTTTAGTAGCACGCGGACTAAAAAAGTCCAATTTTAAGAAACATGGATCCTACTTGGTCCAATTATCAGTTTTACGGACAGCTTTTGCAGTGTCAGAATATTCCTTGCAAAAGCCGTCCATGTTTGACTGTAGAGGACACATTAAGTCTTTTGTTTCAAAATGCGGACACAATGCCGTCCAAAATTTTGACCAGCGGATACATTGAAGGGGACTCCAACTTAAATTTTTAAAGTGTCCGCGAATAGGACTAGCGGACATTGCAAAAAACACCACAAATACGTAAAATGTATGAGACACACCATGGATATGAAAATAGTTTGATTTAGCACCACAAAATTGTCATTAATCCATAATTTTTTTGATGCATATACATATTCTAGTATTCTCCCGATAATTTTACTGCTCGTGATCGTGAAAATTCTAATTCTTGCACGTTTGATAATCAGATTTCTTATAATGATGGTTAGAATCATTCTACATATCGTTCTTCTCGTAATCTTTTTAATCTCAACAAGTCTTGTTCTCTTAGTGTGATTCTTATTTAACTGGGGATAACTATTTTGTGTTGAGTCATGCTACGTTTTTAGCCTTGAAAGCCAAGAAGAAAGTTGCTTTTGTTCTTCAAGATGATCTCGAACCAGAGCCTGAACTTGATTTGTATGGTGCTGTTCTGAATTATTAATTCTTTGAGCAAAGATCTTGCCTATGGATTTTTCTATGTCGATTCTCCTTGTTTACTCCAGAAAGAATTGGCACATTGCTTTGGTACATCAAACGGATCACAACTATACGAGTCAAATAAAGATATTAGTTCTTTTGCAAGGTAATCATTCTTTTATGATTCACTTTGCCAAACTGAAACGCGTATGGGATGAATTTGAGCATAGGAGGCCTCAACATTCATGTAAATGTGGAGCTATTCACAAGATTTTAAAACAGAATGAAGGCGATAAACTGTTACAGTTTTTATTAGTACTGAATGATAGAAATGATAATATAAAGAATCAATTCCTTATTCTTAATCCGTTGCCAAATGTCAATAAGGTTTTTTCTATGATTGTTCAGTAATTTTATAATTGCAGTGAGTATAAAGTTGGATTAATTATTTATATGATTGATGAACAAAATATCTCAGCTTCTCATACATAAGCTCCAGTATAGAATCTAGATCTGCCCCAGCTAGAGATCAATAATTTGATGATTAGTAAGATTCTAAGGGTGGGCCGTGAAGAGTAGCAACAAATTGACAATTAAATCACCCGATCATAGGATGACCAGGTATTGAAACTTTGTAGATGAGTATATCTAAAATCGACATCAAATACAGCGCACTGTGTTGTGCCTTGTATCGTAACAAACTAAAATTGATTCAAGTAATAAGAACAAAAAGAGAATTTATTGAATTATACATATAAAATAAATAAAGTGATTTTAATTATAACAAAAAGACGGAGAGGGGCTCAGGTGTTGAAATATATTTAATTTATAATTTTGAAGATTCAATTTTTTGGATGCAATATTTCAACTCCTGTTGAATGTTTAATCTTGAGGGGGATAATACAATGTCTTTCCAAATAGAACCAACTGCACAAGCTGGGTTTGGATTTTGGTAAAGCTCATAGATTGAATCAGCTTCCTCGTTCAATCTTCCCACCCTTTTTAGACAGTCTATTTCATCTGGATCAACTAGTAGATTCCTGTCTCTTTCTTTCCACCCTATCATCTTTATTCAAAGTCCCTATTTTATTAATGTTATACGCAAATAAAATTAAGGAAATGTGCATGGAGGGAGGAGTTATATATTTGTACCTTAGGTGGGCCTTCAAGAGCATTGGTGCAATACAGTCTGGCATTATCAACCAGTTGGCAATAGCTTAAAAATGCATTGGCAAATCTTTTATGAGATTTCAATTGTGATCTCACCCTTACAGCTCTTCTACATATTATAGCTCTCCTGCATTGCATACATCAATCAATTTCTCCTTCATTAAGAGAGATCAATTTTCAATGCAATTTCGTTGTAGAAAAAAAGAAAGATGCCTGTGCACGTACCTGATGCCTCTAACAACGGCTAAGTAAGCATCACAGACAACCCCAACTAGCTCAATCCTATATGGCTTTCTCTTTTTGCCACCATCAAGTAGAGATTGTTCTTCATCTATTTGCTCCCAGTAGTTTTCAGTTACAGTTCCATCATGTCCTACTCTGTAACCAGCTCCCATTCGATAACGTCTTCGATGCACATTCCTTGCCATTGTTATTGTTTGCACTACAAATGGTAACCAGGAAAGTGTTCCATCCATTATCACATCCCTCCCATCATTCAGTGCTGTCACCAGCAAAGATGATGCTGCATCTGTCGATGATTGATGCACCTATGTTTCAATTTCCATTAATTTCGATTCATAATAATAAATCTGTTTATAGATATATATATATATATATATATATATATATATATATATATATATATATATATATATATATATATATTACCAATTCAGCTGTTTGGATCATATCAGCATGTCCTCTTTTGCTGAGGGCTCTGTAGATCACATCATTTTCTTTAAACGCATCTGCCTCAATAATCACTGCATTTCCTGCTGCTCCTGCCCAAAATGGTCTGACAACAAAACAATTCATTATGTTTATTTAACAACATCCTTATTGTTCTTTTTAATAAAAGAAAAGTAATTGTAGCAGTAGTAGTACTCTTTGAGAATATCCTTGAGAACAGTACTTTTGCCAGCACCCATGCCACCACCCATAAATAGGAGGACAGGGCTGCGATCAGAATGAGCAACAGGTGCCATTACTTCGGTACATCTTGACTCATCAGTTGATGCTAACCCCATTGCTTTCATTTCCTCCACCAACGTATTGAACACCCGAGCTACCTTCAGATTTTTTGTCACCCTCTCAAATCTCTGTTCCCTAATATATATTTATTTTATACATTAACCAAAATATTATATCTCTTTTTCTTAACCAAAATATTATATCTCTTTTTCTTTATTCCAAATATGTACTACCTTCTTCTAATTATAAATATTAGTTATCATCTTCATATTGGCTTTTAATTAACACCATATTCGTACCTTGTTGCAGCCATGACAATGTTTTTGAACTTGCGTTTGGGTTCTGCATCAGTACTCAACACCTAAAAATAGATTAACATAGATCTTTGTCAAATTTACCCTTTTATCTGAATTTTGGTGCATTTGGTATGGTATTTGACTCGATTTGTCTTAATAAGTACTGCTACTCCACTAATTTTTGCTTTTTCTATTTTTGAATATTTACTCCTTGTATTTTAATTATTATTTTTTTTTTTCAGACTTTCATTGTCGATTCAAAAATATATATTATGATATAATCACAGGAGACAGTTTAACTCTAAGCTTTTAAAAATGCATATGATACAACACAAGCATCAATCGATTGTAAATTCACAAAAAAAAATGTCAAGTCCAAAGATCAAACATGCCAAAAACGAAATATACGACTCAAACTAACAAATATGCCATGTCTAATATCAAATTTTGGATATATTAACAATGTGAAACAAGTTTACTGAATCATGATCCTAGTTGTTTGTGTGGTTTACTTAATATAGTGTTGGTGGTTTTGAAGATGTAGATCTGAAGATTAGATGAATGAAAAACCTGATGCATGAGAAGATCAGCATGGCTCCAATGGAAAGCAAAGTAGCTAAGAATGCATCTTTCAAGCTCTTCGAGGAGCTTGACGAACAGGGAATCTGCTTCAAGTTCATCAGCAAAATAAGCATAAATATCTTCTTCACATGCCTCATTTTTGCGAATATATTCTGCAGCTATTTTGCATAGCTGTGGACATTCTCTTCTATCCTTAAATCCCATTTGCCTAGCTGCATTAGATTCAACATAATGCAAGGAAGGAATAAATGAACATTCATATTCCCCTGTACATGTGCATACATCCAATCAATCCAATCCAAATCAACATATATATATATATATATATATTTACCTACGTAATGAGAGAACCTTTCGAGCCTCTCACTTTTCCCATCATCTTTCGTTATTATACGAGGGATGATCTTCCTATTCTTGTTACGCCGGTAACGATAATGCACTGCTGCTGCAATGAATAATCCAATGGAAGAGGCCACAAAGATTTGTGTTAAGGTTGGTTTGTTGTTATAATCTGCAAGGATAAACCAGACATATTTCATTTTTTAAAAGAGTGCAGCACACTAACAAAAACAATATGAAGGAAGCATTAATCACCTTTCTGCATGTCTGAAAGATACGAGATCAGAAAATTGCCCTCTCAATTCTTAGAGAAGAAATCTGCCATTGGTTTTTTTTACAAGTTTTTAATGGCCTCCGTTATATTTGCTTCAAAAAAACCCACAAAACCAAAACTAAAAGGGGCATTTCTCATCACCACACAATACTAATTCATTAAGTTGTTCCATGTCTCTGTATTTTATATATATATATATATACACACACAACTAAATACCAATTTTTTTTTTTAATTAAAGCACAAATCTTTTTCCATTCTTCATCATATATTCAATTTAAAATTTTTACTCGAATAAAATGTTTATATTATCCCAAAAATGATTGATTAGCACTCAAACATGTAGGATCATCCATCTAAACTAATCCTTCTCCCCAGGTTACTAATCCATTTTGTCGAGTTTCCTTGCCTACATAATTCCACATAAGAGATTATTCACCTTAAAGACTGAATGCAGTTATGAAAACAATCAGATGTGGAGACATTAGATCTTTCATATTTTCAGGGATTGGTATTGTTGTAATTGTACGTAATCAATACACAATAATTCATGACCCAAAATCATTACGCATACATTATTCATAGAATCACATTAAAACTATAATCACCTCAAACATAAATTGATTAACGAATTATGAAATTAATTTCACAACATAAATATTTCCAGTAGATTCCCAAGTGAATCAATCTTCAATCCGCAGATGTAAGAAGACGAAATTAGAAAGTTGAATTGATTAAAGTTGGATTTTTCGTTTTCCTTATTCTCTTTATACTTCTATAGAGAATATGGATGGACAAAGAGAGAATGAGAAGTTATATTTGTTAGTGTATGCTCTAGTCCCGAGGCATTGTATCTCATTTGTATCATGCATTTTGGTTCATGTATTATACATTAATGTGTTATTAATAAATTCATAATTTGTTTTATTAATTTTTTGTGCAATTAATAGTAACAAAGTATCCATTAATTGTGTTCGTACTCATGTTTGTCGGTAACATTCTCCGGATAGTAAAATCATGAGTAAGGAGTCAAACAGTTATAAATCTATCCCTAGTCTGTTAGAATCATGGGAACAATAATAACCAATGACTATCATGTGGCTTGATTGTATGGTGAGATCTTACCAACCATTGGACATGGATTGTCAATCAAGGACATGGGTACATGTTAAGTTACATGATACTGGATTGATCCACTTTGAGAACACCACATGATACCTATGTTATAGGCGGTTCTCAAGTAGTACTTTTATTGGATCCTTAGACCTGATATTCCTATAAGCCTAAATGTAAGCTCGCATGCTTTGACATAGGTTTAATGGGCCTATAACAATGTGCCAAGTATGGGTACAGTTAGGTATGTCAATGACCATTGTATGACTAGTAGGGATGTGAAGAGATATGTCATATTCACTCTTTTTTCTATCAACAAGAAAAAAGAGTGAATTCTTTTTTCCGTGAAAAAAAAAGTTCGGCAAGGTAAAATGGTAAATAATAAATAAAACGAATTTCATCCTCTTTTCTTAATTCTGCATACAAAAATATAAAAAGGCAGAGTTTCATATATTTATATATCTCGCGAGAATCCCCTCTTTTTGCTAAAAACAAGAAATCCCAATTTTTGGATCGGATTAGAAATTGTTCAGTTAACTCTAAGAAGATATCACCAGCCACTTGATGAGTGAGATTGATAAGAGTGTGTTCACACTCAAATAAGTAAGGATACTTATTTGTGATCTACAGTCTATTCGGTATCAAGGAATGTGCATGCAGCTATTGAGGGTGACATTGTCATGCCTCTTGCAGGACACCGATATCATTGGCAGAGGATGTATAAGTTACTATAGGATTTATGCCTCGCATCAGATTGATGTCTTTGTCTTATTTGGGTAGCTGCAATGGTTTGCTAAAACCCACTTGCAGTTTGTGGGCCTTAAGGTTTTGGGCCCACTGTCAATATAAGATAAACCCACAGGATCACAGACAAAGATGTAAACAGAATTGTTACGGACTTAATATGTATTGGTTACATATTATATGGAGCTTTATGTTAGTTGCATTTGTAGACTTTTTGGTATAGTCAAATTAATACAATTAACTATGAGATAAATTATATTTCAACCTATTGTTTTAATGACATGGTGTAATTCATTAATTGGGTGAAATAATCTCTTAGGAAAATATATACATTATATTTATTATTAAGAGAGGGCTTAATTAATTAAGGATTAGTTAAATTTAATTAATTGAGTTTAATTTGGAAAATTGAATTTTACCATATGGTTACGAGTTAATTCAATTGAATAAAAGTTAAACTGATTAATTAAAATAACACATAACCTAATTTAATTGAAGCCCTAATTTTATACAAGGGTATAAAAAGATATTTTCTCTCCTTCCCACTTAGTAGAAAAATCGGCCAGTAAACTCTAAGAGGCTAGTGGAGAATTCGGCCAAGGTGGGTGAAAGGCAAGGAGCTGCGTTTCGTCCGATCGCTAGCACGAGTGCTGTTCGTACGACATCCATGTGTGTGAGGGTGGAGGAACTTCACGGAAAGCAAGTTCTATTGATTTAATTCTATTATGTGGGGACGACATAGGTGAGATTGAAACCCCTATTTTTGTTGTTTTATTTTTTTTATTCTATAATCTGAAAAATTCGTTCCTGGAGCATATTCGAGTGCGAAACAAAATCGCTTCGGCTGTGGTTTAAAGTTTTGTTTTGCACCGAGAGAATCCCAACAATATTCTCACTTTTAAACTCTTTTTCTTTTTATGCTCCAATAAATAACTGTACCCATTTAAACTAAATAGGTTGGATACCTATCAACAGTGACCCACACAATGATTCCAACATCTCAAACTCACACTTGACGGAAAAATTTCTCCTCATTTCTACAAGATTTATAAGCTAGTAAATATGTCGTTTTACTTGTGGGTGCAAACTTTACGAACTTTACCCTCGAGTGCAAACTTTGTGAACTTTTTGCAATGGACCTTTGTAAACTTTACTCAGAGTCACAAACTTTACAAACTTTCCACCTTGGTGTGAACTTTTTGAACTTTATAACCGGGTGCAAGCTTAGCGAACATTATGCATGGGCGCACACTTTGGGAACTTTATGCACAGGTGCAAACTTAGCGAACATTATGCATTGGTGCACACTTTGGGAACTTTATGCACAGGTGCAAACTTTAGGAACTCTACAATCAGTGCAAACTTAGCGAACATTACGCACGAGTGCACACTTTGGGAATTTTATGCACAAGTGCAATGATGTGAATTAAGATAACATAATCTTAGGATTAAGTTGTCCAATCAGTTTGGTCGATTTGTGAACAATTTGCATCTTTCAAATGCTGATTTATGGAAGATCCAATGCAAAATAAAGTTGGAAATTTTATTTTGTTAGGATGGACCAAGCTAAGTTAATTAAAGAAAGCTTTTTACAATCATTTTTATGGTATATATTTAACCCATTATGATCTTTAACTAATTCTATTATTAATTGGTTCAATTTAGCAAACTTTACACTAGGGTGATCCAGAGGATAAATTTGCAAATTTTATACAAGGGTGGTGAATTTTATAAACCTTGTGCTTAGGTGCAAACATTGCGAACTTTACGCCATGGAGCAAAGTTTACGAACTTTAAATTCTGGGTGCAAAATTTGCGAACCTACGTCCTGATGCATACTTTGTGAACTTTATGTCGTGGTGCAAACTTTGTAAACTTTACACCTTGGTGCAAACTTTGTAAACCTTACGACTAGGTGTGAACCTTGGGAACTTTATATTTAGGTGCAAACTTTGAAAACTTTTCGCCTGTACGGGTTTTTCATTGAAAATCAACCATTGGCAGCGGAAGCTGATTTAGATTTTCTCAAACCCAATCCCAAGAGCTTATGCAATAGAAATCAAAAACAACAAATAATGAACAAAGTAAGAAAGCAGGGAACAAGGTTTAGTGCTCTGACCTTCGGGAGTTCTAGATTAGAGAGAGCAGGGAACATCAGCTACCCTTAACCAGCATAGTTGATCAGCATGCCCGAGCTTTAATCATCACACTTCTCTTCCCGATTGGGGAGAGCTGTGAGAATCTAGCTGTTCTCCCTTACCTAGTCGAGCTGGAGAGGGCTAGAGAGTATGATTGGGCTCGACCAGGACTCAAACAGCTATACTATAGGCTTGATCTATGCGTTCGGGCCGCGCAAAAGGAGCTTAAGGGCTTTTGGCTCAAAGTTATGGTGAGATTGCTGAATTTTTCTGCTTTATTATTGCTTTCACTTTTGTTTGTCTCTACTTGTTCAAACTGTGCATTTCCTCACAGATTTGGGCTTATTCTTGACCCAACCTACCCTAGGTTTGCTAGAGGGGGATGGTAGGCTAGCCACATTACTAAGATGGACACAGAGCTGATAAGTATGTTTTAATCTCATATTCTCTTGTGAAATAAGTAAAAGTAGATCCATAGGACCGTGTCCCAAATCCGAAAGTAGTGCAGGCTGTCGCGGCTTGGGACCACCAACAGCTTGTGATGGAGTGTCCCTGTTCCCAGGAGTGGTACTTAGCCAAGAGAGTGAAGGACTAGGACACATCCACCACTCTTGCTGCCAAGCCAGTGCCCCTCAAGCTACCACTGACCCTATTTTGGCCCTATGCCTATTCATCAACTGATCGAAGGGTGATTTTTGGAGCCAGACTATATGTGCCCTCTGTACCAGGCAGCTACCTCACCTTCATGAGGCTCTTACTACCTGAGACTCCTCGTGTCCCAATTCCTCAAAAGGTAAGTGATCTCAACTTATGCATCTTGGATTTGAATACCTCAATGTCATTTCAATTGATTTTTTGACCTGTGTTGTTCTTCTTTCTCTTCTCATGCAAAAGAGGGGAAAAAAGAAGGTATTTACTGAGATGGAAGAGACGGAGGTTACTCGGGCTAATGCGGAGCCCACGGGGTCTAGGCGCCATGTCAGACCTAGATCCCAGGGAGCTGGTTCCTCCTCAGGTGCTGCTAGCGGAGCTGTCCCTTCTTCTATGCCGGCTGGAGTGGTTTACAGGGACTTCTCGACCCCTCTCCTGAGCTGGTTTATCTTGATGAACCTGAAAGACCGGTACAAGGAGAGCGAGCTACCCCTGTATAACATATTCCTAGTGGATTTTGTCCCATCTAACACCACCTAAGTGAGTACTTTCCAGTTCCATTTTCCTCTTTTTTTTTACTTGAAGTTTATTTTTGTAGGTCACGTACGAGGCCATGGCGAGACCTGTGCAGATGTACCAGTCTTTGTACCACCTCCTTCTTCGAGAGAATATAATGATGTTAGTGAGTTTTCTATAATGTTTTATTGTAATGTATTATGCGATGTATGCAAGAGATGTGTTAATGCATAAATGTGCTAACATGGACTATTTTGCCTTTGGTTTTGTAGGCCAACGTCCAGTCATTGTGGGCTCATCAGAGGGCTACTGAGTGATTGGCGCGTCTTGAGTAGGAGCACCAGGTGTTGCGGACATAGTACGACCAGTTGACTCAAAGGCTATGGACCGACTTGGACTGGTACAGACCCAAGTATCCGAATGCTGAGATGATCGCGATTGATTCATATGCCGATAAGGATGATGAGACGCCACGTCCTGGGTAGTAAATGATAGGATTTTTTATGGACATATCTGTTATTTGTATACATTTCTTGATACATTCAGTAAATCATATTTGTGTAGTTCAGATTTTCAAACCTTTTGTTACATTTCTTGCTTTGATTTTCATGGAAATTTCTATTGTTTTCACTAAAATTTGTCATTTCCGTCCACGAACACACATAATCATACACTGGAATTCCCGAATATGCCGAAAAACAACCCTGAATCATCAATAGCCGTACAGATCTTAGAAAATCATTCTCCTAAAGATATAGCCATACGGTTGTAGAATCAATAGCTGCACGGGTGTTGATTGATAGCCATACAGCTGACACTATAGTAGCACGGCTCTTGCATCGACCGTATGGGTTTTGTATTACCTGCACGGCTGTTTAGTCTTGATTTTCATCTCTTCGTTTGCTCAATCATCGATATAGCCATGGATTCTTTCGATTCTCAGCTTCGCTCGTTTCTCAGAACTTTGAAAGATTCAGATTGCCTGAAACTAAAGCCTTTCAGGCTTTGGAATATGAAGGCTTACACTACTACGACCTATTTGATCACGTGTTCCGCTTATCGCATCAAGAATTGTGTCCCTTTTTCAAGGAATTCAGTAAGATCCTGAACATCCCTTGCCCGAAAGGTACCAAGATTGCCATTCCTAAATTTATCTTCGGTGATGCTCCTTCCTTTGTCGATCTGTTAGGCATTCCATAGTCTTAGGTAAATACACTGTTTTCCACTACCGCTTCAACTCCGGGCTTCCACCTGGGTTCTGTGCTGAGCTGTTGTATGAATACTTCTCGGGATCATTTGCCAATATGGTCAGATTGTTGTTGATGTTAGTACTTATGCTGTGTGAGCTTGAGGTGTGCCCATTCTGACTCGCTTCTGTTATCCCTCAAATGGCCACTGGAGCTTCACCCATGGCATTGATTCTGGTAGAGACCCTGATTTTGCCCATTCTGATCAGTCTTTTTCAGATTGATAACAAGTTACTGCTGCTCTAGGTAACTCTCCTTTACCACTTTGTGCCTGAATGTTGAATTTGTAAGGAATCATCACGGGAAAAATTAAATGCAAGGCGGAAATACCAATTAAAATTTCCTCGCTTCCATAACCCAAGGTCCATGTAGATTAATAGAATGAAACCAGGAACAGAAAGAAAATTGAATTTTCTCATCTAAAATGTCTCCTCTAGAGACCGTTGCAAAAACCCAAATGTGTTTCCTCTACAATCCAGTACATGAATGGCTCTCAAACGCGACTTGTGCTAGTGAATGGAAGAACGAAGGCTAGGGTTAGGGAGAAAATAGATTTAAGGCTCCCTTTTATACTCCTTATATAATATGATTTTAATTAAACTATAGGTTCAGTTTATTAGATTTAATTTATTTAATTTGTATCATTAGAATTAAATAAAACCATATTATAAAATTCTAATTGATACAATTAAATACAATTTTATCAAAATAACATAACCCTAAGTTAAATTAGAATCAACCTTAAAAAAAATACAACCTATGTATTTTAATTTCCACCAAGGAAATTGTGAGCGGACGACGCGTTTTCGATGGAACGCGAGACTCCCTTTCGGAAGGGGCGCTTCGATTTCGGGCGGGGCCCTCCCTCGCGTGGGATTTTTGATTGTAAATTCGGTTTTTTTTTTTGGAAAAGCGGATTGCTTCGAAAAAGAATCGAGACCTAAATCTCGATAAAAAGTATAGGAGTCGCCACCCGGCTCAGCTCAACCGGGAAATTACAGTGTAGCTGAACCAAAGCGGGAACTGCCACACTTTTCAGAGATCTAGGTTCGGACAAGTCCTTTATAGCCAATGTTCTAATTACAACACTTTAAATTGCTAAAAATTTGGTTTTTATTGAATAATACATGCGGCGCACATACAGAATAATAAAACAAAATAAAGAGTAAAAAGAGTGAATAATTAGGAGCTTACAACCCAATTGAATGGAATATAAAAATTCTCGCCTCACTGATACAATCGCCTAAAATACACGAGAATCTAAAAATATTTACAAGCGCCTAAATACACGATTAATTCTATTAAAATACAAATAAAAAGAAAACTAAGATAAAATAAAAGCTGCAAAACAAAGGTTAGCACAATTTCTATGGCACGCCATAAGTAGGATTCAAATAGACAGAATTGGGAAATCAAGTATTCGGGGTCATGCAATTGGGGGTAACCGGGTTGGCCCGGTCGGTCGGCCCGGTTAGACCTGGAAAACCATTTTGAAACGTCCATGTATCTTTCTTTTTATGAGAAAATCGTTTTTGAAAACATTTTTCCGGTTTATATTAATTTGGCATACAAGGTGGGTCGGTTTTCGGGAGAACCGGGTCTCCGTCGTGGCTTTGTTTTAAATGTAATTTCACCGAAAAATAAATCTAAGGTTATGAATGCACACTCCAAAATTCATTTTTGATGATTTTTTATTTTCCAAGATTTTTCTGATTTTCTGAAATTTTCCGATTTTTATGAAATTTTTTGGGTTTTTATGAATTTTTGTTGGATTTTAGGGATTTTAGGGATTTCTGCTCCTGGCCGAGAACTACAGTCGTGCGACTGTAGGCTACCATGAAGCAGAAATCGCTAAAAAAACCCTAAAAAGAGAAACTTAAAACTGAGAAAATAAAAACAGTGGTACGACTGTATAAGGTTTGGCACGACTGTAATTACAGTCGTGCCCTCATTCTTGTGTAAAGAATAGTCGTACAACTGTTCTTATTTTTCCAGAAACAGAAGCTTAAAAACTTGAATAAAAACGCACCAAAAACAACCAAAACACCCAGAAAAGCTGGCAAATGAGTGAAGTTAAAGATTGTTTACCTCCTTGGCGCCGATCCACAGCTGGACTGACCCCTGGCTACGCACCAATCCACGTGAATTTGCTCCTTTTCCTTGAAAAGTTGAGGTTGCAAAAGAGTTCAAAAAATCTCCAAAAAGCTACGGATTTGAGTTTGTTTTTGTCCCAAGATGATTTAGATTTCTTATATGAATGTTAACCTAGGGTTTCTAATTCATTTTAAAGATTAAGAACAAGAAATCAAGGAGAAAATGATAGAAGAAAGTAAGATTTTCCCTTTTCTCTCTTCTTTCTTTTTCTCCCTTTTTCTCTCTCTAATTTGCTCTCAAATCTGGATTATGGCCAAAAGTCCCCCTTTTCTTCTGAATTCTGGTCTTATATGTCCCCTTTTCCCAAAAAATCTTGAGCATTAAACGCTCAAAATTTTCCCAATTTTTTAATTCAAAGGGTATAGGTTCTGCAACCTGCCCCCGATAATACAGTCGTACGACTGTACTTACGTTACAATCGTATTACTGTAATCAAAATCCCACAACTGTAAATACAATCGTGGGTCAACGGTCAGACCTTTTTTTTTACGATAAAATTTCATGTTCACAGGCTGCCCCTCGTGTAGCTGAAGTCCGATTTTCGAAACGGATTTAGGTACACGATAAAGAACATGAAATCTGCGATGATATGCAAGTGTGTGACTCGATGGTGAACTTCAGGTGACTTTGGTAGTCAGGTGGTCCATATGCCTTTTGCATGAAGATGACACCGATGGTGAACTTCATGTGACTTTGGTAGTCAGGTGGTCCATATGCCTTTTGCATGAAGATGACACCGAGAAAAAAGACTACTTTTGGAGTCAGGCGGTCCCTTACGATGATTTTCGCATAAGGATGACGCCGAGATAATATGACTTTTAGGGTCAAATGGTCATGTATGATCTGCCATACAGAGCCAAAAATGCATGTAATGTGTGTTTGGTGAATGTATTTATTCCTTGATCGATAATTTTGAAACAAAAATTTTTTGCCCCTTCGTTCAAGAATAAATACGAGAATGTGTGTCCTGGTTGCCTTTTATAATCGTGTGGGACTGAACTTGTAAATGTGGAGCGTGTGACAGTCGTGTGCGATTGGCGCACTCAATGGACTGACACGGGAATTCTGGTTCCGTTTTATAGGCGCGGTGGACTGAGATTGGAAGTGTAATAGTTATGCGCAACTTGGTGCACAGGACTGGAATTGAATTTTGGGTTTCCTTTTAAAGTCGTGGTGGATTGTGATTTTGAAAATGTGTGACAGTCGCGTGCGACTGGGCGCACTTGACGGACTGAGGCTAGATCTGGGTCCCCTTTTAAAGTCGTGGTGGACTATGATTTTGTGAGAATGTGATGATCGGGTGTGACTTGGCACATGGGGACGTGTTGAAAATGCAATTTGGTAAGATTGTACTTACAGTGAACTTTTCACGATTTTCTTGGGTTTCGTGCCCCTTGGGTGAGGCGGACCGTCGTTGGAAAAATTTAGTCGCTGCTGGGTTGGCCCTGCAAAATTACTGAAATATCTTCCCGTGGGGAATAATTAAGCATTTGGTAATGAAAATAGGGTTTAAAGAATAAATAGGAAAAATTAAAAAAAAAAATTCCCCCCTTTTTTCCACTATAGTCATGCGACTGTATTCAAATTTTAAATACAGTCGTACGACTGTAAACGAAGTACAGTTGTACGACTGTACTTCGTGGGCAGAAAGGATTTAAGGGGCGGTTTCCGCCCCTTTCCTTTCCCACTCTTCATTTTTCCGAAAACTTCTGCTTTTTGTCTCTCTCAAACCGATTCCTAACCTCAAAATCTTGCCAAAATGTTGAAGAAAACGGGAAAGAAACTGAAGAAACTCCTGGGCAACTTGATTCAGAGAACCAATAACCCAAATGAAATCCTTTTTGTGAGCATTGCACACGGATACGGTCATCCGCTATACATGGAACATCTCGGAATAAGGGTCGGGATGGAGATCCCAATTCTGCTAGAGATGGACTCCCATCTGTCTGTTACTCAGGTTGGTACCCGATTTTTAATCCTTGATTTTGAGTTTTTGACACTTTTTTCCTTTGAATGCATGGATCTGATTTGGCATGATTTATCGCTTTCTGGTTTGATTGATTAAGTAGAATGCATGCTAGGATTCCCTTGTAGTTCATAGGAACAAGAAACTAGGGAAAACGAGTTAGAAATCATGAAAATTGCACAAAAATCGAATTCTTCCTGCAGGGATATGAATAGTCGTACGACTGCTCATGCCAAAGAAGAACGGTCGTACGACTGTAGGCACTACAGTCGTGCGACTATAGTTACGCTCGTGCAAAGCGTACTACAGTCGTATGACTGTAGCAAAAAAAAAAAACAGGCCTAAAATTTTTATTTTTTGATTAATTTTGATTATGTTACTGTTATGCAAAAATTGAATGTATGTTTGTTGTACTTCCTAAAAATGTAGGCGAACAGGATTTCCGGCAGCGGGAATCTTTCTTTGCCATGGGTTTGGTGGGACCGGCTTCCCGAGCCTGTGAGGGCTCGGGTTAGGATTCTGGGCTTAGAGTCCTTTATACTATCATTGCCCACGAGCACCCCTCATACTACCCACGTCGTTTAGACAGCCCTGTGCGAGAGATGGGTTTATACTACCCATACATTCCACCTGCCCATCGGGGAGTTCACCGTCAGTCCCTCAGATTTTGCAGCGATCACCGAGTTTAGGTTTGGCGGGACCCCCATCGTGTTCAACTATTGGTTGACCCATCATCAGCTGATGGATGATTACATAGGCAGATCGGTCAGCTGCACCCCTGAAAAGGGGAAGATGTTGTGCTCCAGAGTGGAGGCTCTCTGGTCCGGTCACCTAGACCTGTCGGAGGAGGATGTGGAGCAATATACACGGGCTTACCTGCTTGTTCTTCTGTCATGCACGGTGTTCCCCACTGGGCAGAGTACTTGTAATTTGACTCTGCTGTCCACTTCGGCAAACTTGGTTGCCTTCCCTTCCCTGGATTAGGTGCGAGCTGCGTTGGGGCAGCTGTATTATGGGCTGGACTTTTGCGCCAGGGGGGAGCAACAGGAGATCTTGGGCTTCTGGTTCGGCCTTCTGGTATTATCTCTTCTTTTTTTTTAATACTTTTTGTTAACTACAGATCTGGGCCTTTGAGCACCGCATTTTGGAGCCGCCCGAGCTGAGGCATGTTCAAGGCGATGTTTAGCCGACCGTCCTGCGTTGCTAGACGTAGGGGTGGCAGGGCATCGGCTGAGACTTGGAGGAGGTGAGGTAGAGTTTACTCGACACCACCTGGCAGAGGGTAAGTAAATGAAACTCATTAGTAGGAAAATTTAATCAACTTTTACTTACCTGTGTTGAATTTCCTTGTTGTACTTCTACAAATCCGGCACCATCCTTGGCACGGTCTGGGTGCTATTGTCCTCCTTGTGTAGACATCCACGCGGTTCGACTTTCGCCGGTTTGTCCTGGAGTGCCCTATGTCATAGGAATGGTATTTGGGCGAGCGCCTCACTCTTTCCGACTATGTGGACGGTCCAGCTGGTCGGCCTGTGCCTCCACCACTTCCACATGCGTTGTTTTGGCCCCATTTAGCTGACCCCGTGGTAGATCCTGACATATTTGGAGAGGGTTACACTGTTGACCCTGTTGACGGAGATTATCCTACCTACTTCCAGCAGTGTCTACTGCCTGTTGTAGGTGGCACGCCAGCGGCTCCTCCTCCTCATCGGGTATTCACTCCTTTTTTTTACTTCATTCTCCTTACAGATTAAGAGGCACAGGGGAACCGGGTCTACCCAGCTAAGTGGGCCGGCCGGTAAGAGTGCTGAGGCGGCAATGGTCGGCGAGGATGCTCCCATTTAGGGTAAGAGCCACCCTGTCTAGGCGAGTAGCGCTGCAACCTCAGCTTCTCGGGCTGTCGGTATAGTGGAGGGTGATCTGATGACCGAGCTCCGGACCGGCTTCAACATGATGGGGCTGGATGGCACCTATTCTTACAGGACGTGGCCGGTTCCCCGCGAGCAGCTGGCTAGATTCTTCCCGGAGGACACCATCACATACGTCCAAGCTTTCTTTTTTTTTTAACTTGCTGATATTCTCTAGGTTCCACGGGCTGAGGTGGAGGATATAGCCTACCAGTATAAAAGCATGGGGGACTTCATGGTCCAGGAGAACACCTTCTAGGCGGTGAGCGTTTTGCATTCTTTGCACCATCTCATAATTTATGCAATGCATGAGTGTGCATGTATGTATGTATGCATGTTAATTATTGTCATTGATTGAAGTCTCGAGTCCAGATGCTTCAGGATCAGGTCAAGCAGGCTGCTTCCTCTGAGGCTCGGGTCTGGGCTGCGACCCAAGAGACAGATCGAGCGAGAACTGATACAGCCAGGGTACAGGCTGAGCTGGCTCGGGTGCGAGCGGACTTCGATTCCTACAGGGCCACGCATCAGAGTGAGTCTGAGGAGGAGGAGGAGGATGAGGGGCAGGATGAGAGCTAGATGGAGTGCTCTGTTTTTTTTCAAATATATTGTCCTTGTTGTTTTTCTTTTTCTATATTGGATTTTTATGCACATCATGAACTGCATTTTCACATTATGGGATTTTATTTTATTAATCTTTGAGAATTCATTCTTCTTCTTTTTTCAATTTTGTTGCTTCCTTTTTTCCAGGCTTTTACAATTTTCTAGAATCATTAAAAGACTCTGATTGGCTTAAATTGGAGCCCTTCGGGTTGTGGAATATCAAGGCCTATTACAAACACCCCTGGAACATCGAACTGTTGAGTGCCTGTCATCGTTTCTGGGATCCGATGGATAACGTTTTCTGTTTCTCACGCTAAGAGCTCTGCCCCTTATATGAAGAATTCAGTGCCATTCTGAACATCCCGTGTCACAAAGGGATAGACGTTGCCGTCCCAGAGTTCACCTTTGGTAACATTTCTTCCTTACTGAGCTTGTTAGGGCTTCCCAATCCCGAGGTGGAAGCTCTACTTTCCACTGGTTCCCCTTCTCCTGGGTTGAGCTCAGATTCTGTACTGGAGTGGTGCATTAATGCCCCTAGGGACCACATGAGCTTGGCTTGTATGGTTAGTCTGTTACTGGTGAGCCGGTATTTCTGTGGTCCTAGTGATGGGGTTGTCTCATTCAGGGCCGTCTCCCTTATCCCTCATATGGCTGCGGGGGCATCTCCAGCTCCTTTTGCACTTGCTGAGACACTGATCAGTTTGCATACATCTAAGACAAGCGGTGTTCTCCACATCGGTCCTCTTCTCACACTGCTCCAGGTAAATCCCCTTATTGGCATGTGTATTCCTAGACCAAATGAACTTATAACCTTTGCTTCCTATCAACTGCAGATCTGGTTGTTGGAGAAGTTATCGATTCTTAAGACCCCGAGGGGGAATTTTAAGAAATACCATCCGGCTAATTTCAAGGAAAGAGGCTTCTCCATTGACTCCTATACTGATATGTCTGCTGATGAGTGGGGCGTTTGGCTATCTCACGTAACAGACGACCAGATTAGATGGGTGTGAACCTAGTGGAAGATTACCCACGTGATTGTGGATATGTGGGCACATGGTGCGCAGTTATTGGGATTGACCAGGGTGACATTCTATTCTCCGAGTCGCCTCTGCCGATAGTACGGCCATCTACAGTATATCACCCAGCGCTCTTATGTCACTACTTGTGAGGAGTACACTGCTCCTTGGCCAGATCACATCAGACTTCGCTGGGCTAGGGATTCCCATTGTGTGGCATTGAGCTATGCTTCTCTTGCTCCCACGGAGACAGATGATCGTTACAACCAGTGGCTGGATGAGATCTAGGACCTACCGACCTGCGAGGCGCGTGATCCACTGGCTGGCTCCTTCTGAGGCTGCCAGATCACTTCCTGTCAAGAAAAGGAGAACATGAAAGAAAAGTAATTTTCATTATTATGCATGTATCGACTATCATTATTACTATTTATATATATCTCCTTTATTATTGGCGCGATCTCTCTCCTTTTTTTTTTGCCTTAATTTTTGCTTAAATCGCCCTTGCGGGTTTTCGACTTAACAGGCCCTTTTGTTTTTTGAATGAATGGATGATGTTCGCAATTCGCACACTTAGGCGTCTAAATGTCTTTGCATGTCTAGATGTTCTGACAAATGAATCATGTAACATACTCCAAACATTCATGTAATATGTTGAGCAAGACGCACTTCATTAATGAAATTTAATTATCAAATCAATTGAAAATGCCAAAATTAGTACATATCTCGAACGAACTCATTCCCATTATCAACCATCCCATATAGGTTTTCTGGTCGATAAGCTAACTCTCGTTGTCTTTATTTTTGCTTAAGCCTCCCTTGCGAGTTTTCGACTTAACAGGCTCTTTTTTTTTACACATGGTAGCGTCTAAGGCGATCTTGATTAATCGAATTGGTGAACTCGTTGCCGTCCTTGTCCATAATCATCACTGCACCTTTGGAAAGTATTTTCTTAACCACATACGGCCCTTCCCAGTTGGGTTTGAATTTGCCCCTCGCATCTGTGTTAGTCGGCCTCATCTGTTTCAACACTAGATCTCCCGCCTTCAGAGGCTGTTTCTGATGACGAACCCGTCGATTATAGGCCCTGGCCATCCTTTGGTGGTACATCTATAGATGATCTAGAGCCTTGAGACGTCTTTCGTTGACCATAGCCAGTTGTTCAAATCTCGCCTTTACCTATTCTGTTTCAGGCAATTGGGCTTCCAAGACCGTCCTTAGGGACTTCAATTCCACTTCAATAGGAAGGACTGCTTCCATCCCATAAACCAGCGAATAAGGTGTCTCCCCAGTTGGCATTCTAACACTGGTTTCTGTATCCCCATAGAGCATAAGGTAGTCTATCTGCCTAATCCCTGTAGGTTGAAGTGGTCTTAGATAAGATCTTCTTAATAGACTTGTTTGCCGCCTCTATTGCTCCATTGGCTTGTGGCATATAAGGTGAAGACTTACGATGTTCCACATTGTATTCTTCGAATAGTTCAACTGTGGCCCCTTGAAATTGCACTCCGTTATCAGTCACCACATGATGTGGTATACCATATCGTGCGAAGATGTGCTTCTTTATGAACTTAGCCATGTTCTTAGCCGTGACCGTGACATAAGACTCGGCTTCAACCCACTTGGAAAAATAATCCACTGCCACTATAATGAATTTGTGACCATTCGATGCTAGAGGCCGAATTTCACCAATTATGTCTATACCCCACACTGCAAACGGCCAAGGAGTCATGAGATTCTGTAACTCCATAGGTGGAAAATGGCTGATATCCCCGTAAATTTGGCACTCGTGGCACTTCTTCACCTCTTCTGCACAATCTGTTTGCATAGTAAGCCAGAAGTATCCTTGTCTCATGATCTTCTTTACCAGAGCTAAACCGTTCATATGCGAGCGGCAAATCCCTGAATGCATTTCTTACATAACCTTCTTGGCTTCTGCTTCCGTCAGACACTTTAATAACAATCCATCAGCGATCCTTCTGAAATGCTGTCCATCAAACCATCTGAACTGAGCTGCCAATCTTCTTAAAGTGGCCTTATCTGATGCATCAGCTTCTTCAGGATATTGGCCATTTTGTAGAAAGTTAGATATATCTTGGTACCAGGGATTATCATCTGCAACTAATGCCAAGACCTCACTAGAACGATTGAATGGTGTCCTAGCGGTCTCCAGGATCAAAGGCTGCATCGGTGCCTTCTGAGGTCCTTCCCACATGGATGACAAGGCAGCTAACGACTCTGCCATCTGATTATCATCTCTAGCCACATGCCTGAATTCAATATGCCCGAATACTTTCACCATTTCCCACAAAGTCTCTAAGTATGGGCGAAGTGATTCTTCCTTGATTTCCCATTCCTTGGTGGCTTGACGGATCACCAACAACGAATCTCCAACAATGGTCACATCATTTGCCCCTAGTGTGGTGAGAGCATCAATGCCGAATAAACAGGCTTCATATTATGCGCCGTTGTTGGTTACCGAGAATTCTAGCTGCCTTGACAAAGGAATTATCTCCCCCTCAGGAGTTACAATAATTACTCTGAGGCCTGCTCCTCTCTTATTTACAGCTCCGTCAAAGTGCATAATCCATTTTCTGACCTCCACCTCCACCAAGGCCAACCGTTCATCCGGAAAATCCTGGTTTTCCATATAATCATATTCAAGCGGCAGATTGGCTAGGAACTCAGCCACTGCTCTTCCTTTGATCACCTTTTTTGTCACATACTCAATGTCGAATTCTGATAGCAACAGCAACCACCGGGATAGTTTCCCTGTTAAGGATGGGGCAGAGCAGATGTATTTCATCGGATCAACTTTCGCCACAGCTTGTATCTTATAGGATTGGAAATAGTGTCTCAGTTTCTATGTCAGCCAAACCATAGCTGTGCAAGTCTTTTCCACCACGGTGTACCGGGTTTCATAGTCTAGCAGCTTCTTACTGAGGTAGTAATGGCAATGAATCTGCTGACATATTGAAGCGAACCTAGAAAAGATCTAACTTCTTTCTCTGTTTTCGGCGCTGGCATATCTCGAATAGCTTTAATCTTATCTGGGTCCATCTCAATGCCTTTCTGACTGACAATGTGCCCCAATAGTTTGCCTGATGCACTCCAAATACACATTTCTTCGGATTGAGCCGCAAGTTATACTTTTTGATCCTGGTCATAAATCTATCCAGGATAGCAGGGTGCTCTTCCCGGGTCATAGATTTCACCAGCATATCATCAACGTACACCTCGACCTCTTTGTGGATCATGTCATGTAGCAAAGTCGTAACCGCCCGCTGATAGGTTGCCCCAGCATTCTTCAACCCGAAAGGCATTACTTTGTAGCAGTCTCCCCCCACTCAGTGATGAAGGCCGTCTTGACTTTAGCAATGACATTCATTAAGATCTGATTATACCCAGAGAAGCCATCCATAAACGAGTACATAACTGCCCTTGCTGCACTGTCGATCAGGACATCGATATGAGGGAGTGGGAAGTCATCCTTTGGGGAGGCCTTATTCAAATCCCGGTAATCCATGCAAAATCTGACTCTTCCATCTTTCTTGGCAACCGGGACTATATTGGCTAACCATTCAGGATAGTCTACCACCTCCAGGAAGTTGGCCTTAATCTCCTTTGCTACCTCTTCTTTGACTTTCTCAGCCCATTCTGGACGTAGACGCTTGAGTTTCTGCTTTACTGCACTGAACTTGGGATCAATTAGGATTCTGTGTTCTGCTATCTCTCTGTCAACCCCCGGCATATCGTCGTAAGACCAGGCAAATGCTCCTACATGTTTTTTAAGTATTTTTGTCAATTCTCTCTCTTCTTCAGGATTGAGTTCGTTAGAGATAGATACCATTTTAGGATTTTTAATTGTAACCAAATTAATTTCATGTAATGCAGTGTCGTGAATGCTGAACACATTGAATGAATGATTACATGTATGCACAGAGCCATTAGGAAAAACATCACACAAATAAGCAAAGTTAGACTTCATTTCATTCATCGCCTTATAAGCGGAATTGTTCACATCAAATACATAGGATAAGATTACAAAGAAGTCATTTTCTTCCTACACATGCGAAGGGTCTTCAGCAGCAGGGTCTTCTGGATCAGCAGGTCCTTCCTCGAACAAGTCATTCAGATCAGCCTCGAGGGTCTCTTTCTGTGCTTCTGACAGAACATCTTCTTCCTTCTTCGCTTTCCCTTTAGCCATCATCTTGGTGAGCTCAGCAATAGCCTTTTCTACTAACTCTGCCTGCCCCGAAACAGCTTCCTTTCTCACAGGACTCTCTTTTAACCCTTTCTTTAGCAAAGCAGAAAATGCCTTAGTGATGGCATCTACCAGTGGGTCTGCATCTTCTTTTGATTGCTCCTCTGGGATAACGGGGGCCACTACTTCAACTCGAGCTATTGGAGGAGTATTGATCTCTTTCACAGTTTCCAGCTTTAGCATTTCTTCCACCAAACCAACTTCATACTTCGAGAAGTCGACGACATCAGCGAAGATCTCAAACCCGGGGACTGTTTCCCCATCAATCATCATCGGCTCCGGCTTACCATCATGTGACCCACCACTTGCTCGAACAAAAGCATCTAAAAGATGAACTTTCTTTGTCTCAGGGATCTCCTTCTTTTCAGCACCTTTGTAACCAAGAACCCCCCCCCCCCCCCCCCCCGGTGTGATTGACCTATAGTGATATCAAATTTTGCAACCCCTTGTTGGTGGACTCCAAGCCCCTTTCCTGGATGAAATTCTGCTTTTGAAAGTACTTAAGGATCCATGGAGAAAACATCAGGTCTTTCTCCTTGTGTTATGAGATGACCGCCACCTGGAAGCCAGTCAGGGGTTGTTCAAATGAGTTCATGCAGCTACCACAGAAGATTCATCTGCCTCTAGAGTCACGATCTTCCCTCCCATTGGAATCTTCACTTTCTGATGTAGGGTTGATGGCACTCATCCTAATGCATGGAACCAGGGCCTTCCCAAAAGCAAGGAAAATGTCACCGGAATGTCGATGACGGTGAACAGCACAGTCGATCTAACTTCCCCAACTGATACCTCCGCCTCAAAAGTACCAATCACAGTACGCTTCGAATCATCATAGGCCCAGATCACTGTGTTAGATCGTGATAATGCTTCTTCAGATAGGTGGAGGCTAGGTAATACCTTCAAAGGACAAATATTCAGTGCTGACCCATCATCAACCATTACAGAAGGTAAAGTTCTGTCCATCATTTCAACTTTCAAGTACAAGGCACGGTTGTGATTAGTTCCTTCCGATGGCAGGTCATCATCAGTGAAAGTGATCCCCTTGGGACTATCAGGTTGCAGATTCTTGGAACTCCCAATTACCATACACACCTCCTCAAGAGACATCAACGGATTGACATCCATTTCCATAAGCTTCTTCACCATCGCAGCCCGGTGCCTTTGGGACTCCATAAGTAGATGCCACACAAATGCACATGCAGGCATCTTTTTGAGCTGTTCCACCACTAGATCTTCTTTTTCATCCACCTCGATAGGCAAATAATCCTAGACCAGGGCTTCTGCTCTTTTACTTGGCTCCCCTAATCGCTGTGGCTCAGGTTGATACACCCTTCCACTCCTCGTGACATTATTCACAGGGGCGTCCTCCTTTCTTATGTACATCCCGTCCTTGGTGCAAACGGGATAAACAGGTGCTGTTCGGTCCACAAGCTTGGGTCTACTCATTAGTTTGAAGTCATCCGCATGGTCATCCAACTCCACATCATCTAAATTCACAGGCTTATTCTCCTCCACAGGCGGTTCAGCATCCTCGCCCACTACCACTTGTATTGCAGGATTCGCCTTTACAATCTGAGCCAAGACAAAGTTAGGAGACAACCACGACTGTATCATATTCACCCTCTTTTCAAACTGAGGCAATGGATTGCTCTGAACATTGGGCTTTGGGCGAGGTGCTTTTATCTTCTTTTCATCAATCAAATGCTGAATTGCCTTTTTCAATGCATGGCACTCATTAGTTTGATGCCCTTTGGTCACATGATAAGAGCAAAAATTGTTCTTGTCCTCCTCAGTCAGGGGCATGTACGGTTTCAGGCTTTGAAGAAAACCCATATTTCTGCACTTTAGAAAAATCTGCCCAAGAGAATCCTCCCAAGGAGAAATCCCTTTTCCAGCTGTTTGTTGATTTGCCCTTTGTGCTACTGCCGCTACTTCTACTTGCTTGACAAGGGCAGGTGGCTGACTCGGCTTGGCACTTGTCGATGAGGAGGCTGCAAGATTGTTATTACTCTTGTACCCTGAAGAATATGTCCGGCCTCGGTATCCTCCCCCAGAACTATTATGGGCCGGATCGATCTCGTACTTCTCCACTTTACGGGCCAACTCATACACTTCCACCAAGGATTAAAACTTGTGATATTTCATCACGTTCCGATAGACCTCTAAGCTCCCATCAATCAACTTCACAATCAGCTCATCCTCCAATGGTTTCTGATGGAGGAGGATCATCTTGTCCATCCACCTTTGATAGTACTCTGAGAAGGTCTCATTCAGTTTCTTTCTCACTGCCACTAGGTCTTGTAGCTTGACCTCTAGCTGTGTATTGAAACTGAAATACATTATGAAAGCATCACACAGTGTATCCCAATCACCTTGCACACTCTTACGCTATTTGTTGTACAAAGTGATGGCTCCTCCTTCCAGAGTAGTGGGGAACAGTCCCACAAATTGATTCATTGTAAGCCCTGCCATAGTCATGATCTGCACATATTGGTTCAAGTGAGCCGTAGAAGGGCTTTTCCCGACATAAGGTGCAATTCTAGGCATCTGAAAGCCTACAGGTAACATCTCAACCCCTCCGGCTATGAGTGTGGATGGGTCAATGCGCTTGGAGGATTGGATCTTAGAATTGGCGCGCAGCTCTACTATAGTTTCCTCCATTTCCTTCATCTTCCTTTCTTAAGCAAACTCCACGGGTCGTTTCAGTGTTATCCCTTCTGCCTTTTTCTGCATCTAATTGCCCATCATTCAGTCTTCCTCCACTGCTCTTGACGCGATCAGCCTATCTAACAAAGATCAATCTAAAGAGCAAGAGCATGGAGCTAAGGAACAAGGAGCTGATTATGGCGTGGACTTGAAGATTCCAAGTGGGCCTATTACAAGGTCTAAGGCAAAGAGGGTGCGTGAGGCATTAAATGGACTGATTGCACGCTTATGGGATAACCAAGGCATTCAAGAGGCACCATGGCCAAGTGAGATGGCATGGAATGGTTCAACTCGTTTGATGGCTTTAATTCAAGCCCAAGAAGACCAGCCCATCAGGGTTGTGATTTGAGGCTGAATTGGTTTAAGTCATATTAAGTGAGCTTTGGACATGCATGTGCATGGCACATGTGTTAACCCATTGGGAACTTAGTATAATTTAAATTAATATTATCTTCATAAAAAGAGGCTGTTTCGTGCAAGTCAAATGGCGAGAGTGGGCTGATTTGTTGTGGGGGCCGAATCTACTCATTTGGACACATGGTAAAAGAAGAATCCTTGTCTATTTAGGTTTTCCTTGTGGGATAAGGATTACTAAGTGCTGATTTCTAGTTATTTTTCCTTTTTAGCTTAGGATTATTTTTCTATTTCAGAATTATCTTATTTTAGCTTTCCTTTCTAAGTTAGTATTCCTTATTTTAGTAGGACAAAGCTTGTAAAGCCTATTTAAGGGCTATGGCCGAATTCTTTAGGGGTATGTCAATTTTGCTTTTGCTAATAAAAATTCAGAACTTTGTTCTTCTTTCTTTGTTGAGTGATTTGAGTGATTGGCTTAAACTCTTAACATATTATTTTGATTGTGATCAATCGTCAAGGCTAGGCGATTAGGAATCAAACCATATATCAGGTTCTATCATACGAATCGAAAGGTTGGGTTAATCGAGTTATTAACTTGATTGTTCATTCACGTGGTTGGATTGGGTATTTCTATTGCCAACTTTATTTTGCTGCAATTTCATATCAAGTTCCACTGCATCTTCCACATCTATTCGTGAACCTCAACTTGATTTCGAACGGTCGGGCAAATTTCGCATTCGGTTGCATCTCGCTTAACCGGAATCGCGTCAAAACATTTGAAATTGAATGTGATGCTTGTGGTGTTGGTATAGGGGCTGTTTTAATACAAGAAGGTCGCCCAATAGCGTATTTTAGTGAAAAATTAAATGGGGCAGCCTTGAATTACCCTACTTATGATAAAGAATTGTATGCCTTAGTTAGAGCTTTAGAGACTTGGCAACACTATTTATGGCCTAAAGAGTTTGTTATACATTCTGATCATGAATCCTTGAAATTTTTGAAGAGTCAAAATAAGCTGAATCGTAGACATGCCAAGTGGATGGAGTTCATAGAAACGTTCCCTTATGTGATTAGGTATAAGAAAGGGAAAGAAAATGTTGTTGCTGATGCATTGAGTAGACGCGTGAGTTTATTGAATATGATGCATGCTAAGTTGCTTGGATTTGAGTTTATTAAAGATTTATATGCAACTGATGTTGATTTTGCGTCTATATTTGAAGCGAGTGAATCTGGTGCGTTTGGAAAGTTCTATAGGCATGATGGATTTTTATTTAAGGAAAATAAATTGTGTTTGCCTAAGTGTTCATTACGTGATTTGCTGGTTCGTGAGGCTCATGGAGGAGGTCTCATGGGACATTTTGGTGTGACTAAGACTTTAGACATGTTATGTGAGCATTTTTATTGGCCGCACATGAAACGCGACGTTGAGAACATATGTGCGAAGTGCGTGAATTGTAGACAAGCTAAGTCTAAATCTAGGCCGTATGGTTTGTATACTCCTCTACCGGTACCGAGTGAACCGTGGACTGATATTTCGATGGACTTTGTGTTAGGTTTGCCTAGGTCGAAGCGTGGCAATGACTCAATTTTTGTGGTTGTATGTAGGTTTTCTAAGATGGCACATTTTATACCATGTCATAAAACTGATGATGCTACTAACATTGCTGGTTTGTTCTTTAGGGAAATTTTACGTCTACATGGAGTTCCTAAGAGCATTGTGAGTGATCGTGATACTAGATTCCTAAGTCACTTTTGGAAGACCTTATGGGGAAAGTTGGGAACTAAGCTTTTATTCTCTACATCTTGTCATCCCCAAACTGATGGTCAAACAGAGGTCGTGAATAGGACTCTAGGTCAGTTGTTAAGGGCTGTTATAAAGAGTAATTTAAAGTCATGGGAAGAGTGTGTACCATTCGTTGAATTCGCATACAATAGGGCTGTGCATTCTTCTACTTCTTTTTCACCTTTTGAAATTGTTTATGGTTTTAATCCACTGACTCCTTTAGATCTAATTCCTTTACCTTGTGATGAGAAAAAGAGTTTAGATGGAAAGCGCAAGGCTGATTTGGTGAAGAAGTTGCATGAACAAGTGAAACAGCGAATCGAGAAGGCAAATGAGCGCTACGCCGCCCAAGCCAATAAGCATCGCTCGAAAGTGGTGTTTGCGCCCGGTGATTGGGTTTGGGTTCATATGCGAAAGGAGAGGTTCCCCGCCCAAAGGCGAACCAAGTTGCATCCAAGGGGCGATGGGCCGTTTCAAGTAGTGGCGCGTGTGGGAGACAACGCATACAAACTAGACCTTCCGGGTGAGTATGGTGTACATGCTACGTTTAATGTTTCTGATTTGTCTTTGTTTGGTGTAGGCGATGACGATTCGAGGACGAATCCTTTTGAAGAGGAGGGGAATGACGCGATCAGCCTATCTAACAAAGATCGATCTAAAGAGCAAGAGCATGGAGCTAAGGAACAAGGAGCTGATTATGGCGTGGACTTGAAGATTCCAAGCGGGCCTATTACAAGGTCTAAGGCAAAGAGGGTGCGTGAGGCATTAAATGGACTGATTGCACGCTTATGGGATAACCAAGGCATTCAAGAGGCACCATGGCCAAGTGAGATGGCATGGAATGGTTCAACTCGTTTGATGGCTTTAATTCAAGCCCAAGAAGACCAGCCCATCAGGGTTGTGATTTGAGGCTGAATTGGTTTAAGTCATATTAAGTGAGCTTTGGACATGCATGTGCATGGCACATGTGTTAACCCATTGGGAACTTAGTATAATTTAAATTAATATTATCTTCATAAAAAGAGGCTGTTTCGTGCAAGTCAAATGGCGAGAGTGGGCTGATTTGTTGTGGGGGCCGAATCTACTCATTTGGACACATGGTAAAAGAAGAATCCTTGTCTATTTAGGTTTTCCTTGTGGGATAAGGATTACTAAGTGCTGATTTCTAGTTATTTTTCCTTTTTAGCTTAGGATTATTTTTCTATTTCAGAATTATCTTATTTTAGCTTTCCTTTCTAAGTTAGTATTCCTTATTTTAGTAGGACAAAGCTTGTAAAGCCTATTTAAGGGCTATGGCCGAATTCTTTAGGGGTATGTCAATTTTGCTTTTGCTAATAAAAATTCAGAACTTTGTTCTTCTTTCTTTGTTGAGTGATTTGAGTGATTGGCTTAAACTCTTAACATATTATTTTGATTGTGATCAATCGTCAAGGCTAGGCGATTAGGAATCAAACCATATATCAGGTTCTATCATACGAATCGAAAGGTTGGGTTAATCGAGTTATTAACTTGATTGTTCATTCACGTGGTTGGATTGGGTATTTCTATTGCCAACTTTATTTTGCTGCAATTTCATATCAAGTTCCACTGCATCTTCCACATCTATTCGTGAACCTCAACTTGATTTCGAACGGTCGGGCAAATTTCGCATTCGGTTGCATCTCGTTTAACCGGAATCGCGTCAGCTCTCCTCTCGGGCAGCCCTCTCTGGTCGCTGATTGGACGACTCACTCAATGCACTCTGCACTTGGTTCTTGATGAGGTTTTTGAATTCATCAAAGTTCATGAATTCCCGGATGGCAGTAGTGGCTATCATGGCGGCTAGAGCTTCAGGCGTGAGTGCCATGTCTTGAAAGCTTTGTTGTAACTGTTCAAACTTCGGTGAAAACTCAGCACTCAATTCAGATGCCGTCTCAACCTCCCTGAACTGAACGGACTCCTCAGACTCACTGGATGACGAATCACTATGCTCTAGTCTCACGTGTCTCCGTCCCGATCAGAGCCAAACTACAAAACATTTTGAACAAGAGTTCGTGAAAGATGATCACCCAAAGAGTTATGAACTCCAGGGGAAATGCATGTATGCATGGCGTGTTAGATGAATGATATGTGGATGTTGTATGAAATGGATTTGCAACACGAAACTTGAACAATTGACCCTTCGGGTGGTGAAGTATGCGTGGATTCCTAAGTATGCATGTCGTGAATTGCAATTTAAGTATTTGATGAATGGATGAAACCTTTGGCGCTCAGGGAGTACCTCGGGTTTTGTGACATGAAATAAATGTTCTTAGCGAACGAACAGAGTTTCGGCACTCAGGGAGTGCCTCGGATTTTTGTGATGTGAGATCGACATGTGCATGGCACATGGTCGAGGTTTCGGTGTCGGGGGACGCCTTGGATTTTTTATGATATGACGTGAACTCGTGCTTGGTGTACGAGCGGAATTTCAATACTCGGCTAGTACCTCGATTTCCGCATCGTGATGTGAAATGAATGCGTCCTTGGTGGACGGGCAGAGTTCCGGCGTTCGGGGAGCACCTAAAATGATTTGATGTGGGAAATGAATTTTTTCGGCACTCGTGGAGCCCCTAAATGATTTGATGCGTGAAATGAATTTTTTCGGTACTCGTGGAGCACCTAAAATGATTTGATGTGTGAAATGAATTCTTCAGCGCTCGTGGAGCACCTAAAATGATTTGATGTGGGAAATGAATTTTTTCGGCACTCGTGGAGCACCTAAATGATTTGATGCGTGAAATGAATTTTTTCGGTACTCGTGGAGCACCTAAAATGATTTGATGTGTGAAATGAATTCTTCGGCGCTCGTGGAGCACCTAAAATGATTTGATGTGGAAAATGAATTTTTTTCTTTTTTTTTTCTTTTTTCTTTTTTTTTTTTTTTTGGCACTCGTGGAGCACCAAAATGATTAAGTGAAATGTGATGAATTTTGCGGCGCTCGTGGAGCACCTAAATGATTTCCTACTTGGTAGGCGGTGTGATGTGTGTGACCCTTATGGGCTTGTTCAAGGTCCGCATGAATGTTTCATGCATGACACGCGTTTCCCATGGCTACAAAATAAAATGGTTAGTGCTTATGACATTCAAATGATGTATGTGAATTAATTAATTTTTTTTCACACGATGAAAGGATGCCTGGCTACAAAAAAAAATGTGGTTAGTGTAAATGTCACGCGGGTGATCAATGTATTTACACACGAAAATTAATGGACATGGCTGTACAAAAGATGTGAGTTAGAATCACACAAATGCTTTATATGTGGTATGTTATGTTCGTGAAAAATGCGGATGATGATATGTTATGGAGGGACAAGAAGACACGTAGCAATTAGCACACGGATCGTAATCCTCCAACCTTATTCCTCCAAACGTGGTCAGGTCGATAAAATTCTAACCGAGTCCTAGGAGGGGTTCTCTTCGATCACCAACCGGGGATGATGAAGGCGCATTTTATCTTATTCACACGATTTATTTTGGTATCCTAAGGGAATCCAACTAAGGTTGCCTAAATGAGTTCGGTCCAAAGTCGGGATAACATCAAGGCTCCCATAGAAAAATATGCTCCTCACTTCTCCCCACTCAAGGGTCCGAGCAAAGGGGTTCGTACGAGGCTATGGGTGGTGTTTCGCATTTGTGCCTCCAAGACCAAGAGGAACTTATGCGACACTTAACGATTCACCGGGCTAAATAATGGATACCTAACCTAATGCAATAAATGTCTAACTACAAAAATGCATAAAGTGCCATATTCTTACCATCCGCTTAATTTAAATTAGACACTTTTCAGGGCTTGTCAAATTCGTTTAAGTTTTTGAAAAACTTTTGAGAAATCCCCAGTGTAGTCGCCACTGTGAGCGGACGACGCGTTTTCGACGGAACGCGAGACTCCCATTCGGAAGGG
Source organism: Euphorbia tirucalli (assembly GCA_039660915.1). Lineage (NCBI taxonomy): Eukaryota > Viridiplantae > Streptophyta > Magnoliopsida > Malpighiales > Euphorbiaceae > Euphorbia > Euphorbia tirucalli. Next base: position 38,847,995 of record CM077637.1, on the reverse strand, counting down.
GCGCCTCGATTTTGGGCGGGGCCCTCCCTCGCGTGGGGTTTTTGATTGTAAATTCTTTTTTTTTTTGGAAAAGCGGATTGTTTAGAAAAAGAATCGAGCCCTAAATCTCGATAAAAAGTATAGGAGTCACCACCCGGCTCAGTTCAACCAGGAAATTACAGTGTAGCTGAACCAAAGCGGGAACTGCCACACTTTTCAGAGATCTAGGTTCGGACAAGTCCCTTATTTCATGTCTAATTTAAATATTATAGCCAATGTTCTAATTACAACACTTTAAATTGCTAAAAATTTAATTTTTATTGAATAATACATGCGGCGCACATACAGAATAATAAAACAAAATAAAGAGTAAAAAGAGTAAATAATTAGGAGCTTACAACCCAATTGAATGGAATATAAAAATTCTCGCCTCACTGATACAATCGCCTAAAATACACAATAATCTAAAAATATTTTCAAGCGCCTAAATACACGATTAATTCTATTAAAATACAAATAAAAAGAAAATTAAGATAAAATAAAAGCTGCAAAACAAATGTTAGCACAATTTATACGGCACGCCATAAGTAGGACTCAAATAGACAGAATTGGAAAATCAAGTATTCGGGGTCATGCAATTGGGGGTAACCGGGTTGGCCCGGTTAGACCTGGAAAACCATTTTGAAATGTCCCTGTATTTTTAAGTCTATGAGAAAATTGTTTTTGAAAACATTTTTCCGGTTTATATTAATTTAGCATACAAGGCGGGTTGGTTTTTAGGAGAACCAGGTCTCCGTCGGGGCTTTGTTCTAAATGCAATTTCACCGAAAAATAAATCTAAGGTCGTGAATGCACACTCCAAAATTCATTTTTGATGATTTTTTATTTTCCAAGATTTTTCTGATTTTCTGAAATTTTCCGATTTTTATGAAATTTTTTGGGTTTTTATGAATTTTTGTTGGATTTTAGGGATTTCTGCTCCTGGCCGAGAACTACAGTCATGCGACTATAGTTACAGTCGTATGACTGTGTACTACAGTCGTGCGACTGTAGGCTACCCTAAAGCAGAAATCGCTAAAAAAAACCCTAAAAAGCGAAACTTAAAACTGGGAAAATAAAAACAGTGGTATGACTGTATAAGGTTTGGAACGACTGTAATTATAGTCGTACCCCTGTTCTTGTGTAAAGAACAGTCGTACGACTATTCTTATTTTTCCAAAAACAGAAGCTTAAAAACTTGAATAAAAATGCACCAAAAACAACCAAAACACCCAGAAAGCTAGAAAATGAGTTAATTTGAAGATTGTTTACCTCCTTGGCGCCGATCCACAGCTGGAATGACCCCTGGCTACGCACCAATTCACGTGAATTTGCTCATTTTGCTTGAAAAGTTAAGGTTGCAAAAAGAGTCAAAAAAATCTCCAAAAAGCTACAGATTTGAGTTTGTTTTTGTCCCAAGATGATTTAGATTTCTTGTGTGAATGTTAACTTAGGGTTTCTAATTCATTTTAAAAATTAACAACAAGAAATCAAGGAGAAAATGATAGAAGAAAGTAAGATTTTCCCTTTTCTCTCTTCTTTTTTTTCTCCCTTTTTCTCTCTCTAATTTGCTCTCAAATCTGGATTATGGCCAAAAGTCCCCCTTTTCTTCTGAATTCTGGTCTTATATGTCCCCTTTTCCCGGAAAATCTTGAGCATTAAATGCTCAAGATTTTTCCAATTTTTTAATTCAAGGGGTATGGGTTCTGCAACCTGCCCCCGATAATACAGTCGTACGATTGTACTTACGTTACAGTCGTACGACTGTAATCAAAATCCTACGACTGTAAATACAGTCGTAGGTCAACTGTCAGACCTTTTTTTTTATGATAAAATTTCGTGTTCACAGAAATATTACTCAATTAATCATTTATTACATGTAATCAATTAATTAAATAGATTAAATTTCTCCCTTAATGTAATTGAATTAAATATGATATAATCTAATGTCAATAACTCAATTAATTTGGTTTCCGTTTCAATTCTGATTTGTCAACGTTTAGTCGTTCTACGTGTACGATCTTATTGGTCTATCTTTATGTTGGCTGTAGGCCTAAGGCCCACAGAGTGTAAGTGGGTTCTAGCAAACCGTTATAGCCCCTAATTAAGACGGAGACTTGCAGTCTAATGTGAAACATAATACGGCAGTGGTCTCGCCAACTGACATCGATATATAAGCAAGAGGCATGGTTCCTGTCAACCTCTTCTATGTTTATTCATTCCTTGATTCTGAGTAGACTAAAGATCGCTAATAAGTATCCCAACTTATTTGGATATGGCCATACATTTATCAGTCCCACTCATCAAGTGGCCAATGATGTCATCTCAAGGGACACTGAGTGGCAATTGTTGGGATTCGTCATCGGAAAAATAAAATGGCGCAGCAAAAATTACACCGTTAAAATTTTCCTAGAATCCACCTATCGTGTCCAATTACCATTGATTGGAATAAAATCGATTTGAATCAAGAGAGATTCACTCGGTCTCTTTTAGAGACTACTGCAGAATCGAATCTTTAAGCCGAAATGATATCCACAATCCGGTGCACAACCAACTATCGAGCGGGAACCAGTGCTAGCCGATGAAGCGGAAGGAATGGAGACTTAATTGCTGTAAATTGTGGCTGTTTTGGGGCTGAAATTTCCAGCAAATAATTTAGGCTCAGGGTTTTCTTCCTTCAATGTGTCCTTATATAAACACCTTGTCTAATTGGGTTTTAATTAGGTTAATTAAACCCAAGCCCACTAGGATTATAAATACATTAATAAACTATAATTAAAAAGTATATATACTATGTAATTTAATTCCATTTGGCTAAATTTAATTGCCCTTAAATAAAATTAAATCACACTTAAGCAAATACAATACATGTATTTAATTTTCCTACTTAGGAAAATTGTTTAATTAATTGTTTATTTTATGTAATTCAGTTCATTGATAAATTAATTAATTACATTATCTAAACTTATTAATTAAATTAAATACACCAATGTTAATTAATTACCTTGACACCAAATGTCAACTAATGAATTAACGCATTCCTTCCAATGTAGATTACATGTACAATTTTTATAAGTTCCAGTTCATTTGATCTATGTGCACGATCCTATGGGTCTGTCTTTATGTTGGCAGAAGGCCCAAAACCCACAGACTGTAAGTGGGTTCTAGCAAACCGTTATAGTCCCTAATTAAGATAGAGATGTAGCAGTCTTTAGAAGAACTCACCCGGTTATAATCTCATAGTGTCCTTTGCAAAACGACATCAATATGAATAAACAAGAGGCATGGTGTTCGTCATCCTCTTCTGTTGTTTATTATATTTCTTGATCTTAAGTTGACTGATTAATCAAATAAGCAACCGACTTACTTGGGTATGGCCATACAGTTATTAGTCACACTCATCAATTGGCCAGTGATATCATCTCGGTGTTACCCGAGTGGCAATTCCATCACTTCATCATCAATATCAATATGTTCACTGGTCCACCCAATTATACCCGTATTTAAAATCCTTTTATAGACCTGTTAGGCGTATGTCAAAGTGAACTGGATTCCATATTGATACTATGATGAAATATGGTCTGAGGACAAAAGAGACCTACTCAAGAAAGACCTATGACGCGACAACCATGTGGCTTCCTTGTGCGGATCGATACAGTCCCATGTCAACGACATGTACCTATATTTGTGACTGACTATACAATTACTATGGCTAGTTCAGAACTACCATACAGTCATCGAATATACAAGTCTATGGTTCTATTCATTCCCACGATTCGAATAGACCTGGGATAGGTTTTATGATTATCAATCAATGGATACTCTACTCATATTATAGCACAAGATATAAATGAAATAGATTAATCGCCTTTATTAATGTGAGACAAATAATGTATTCATATAATGAGTTTTAATGTATAATACAAAATACAAGAATCCAATGCCCCAAGAACTAGGGCACACCAACAGCAATTCCGTCAACTCACTATCAACGTCAACATGTTCGCCGGCCCATCCAACATACCCATACTTAATACCCTGTTACGGGTCCGTTAGGCATATATGAAAGTATATGAGATCCCATGTCATGTTATAGTGAAATCAGGTCTAAGGACAATACCAAGAACTACCTGAGAAACACATATGACGAATGGACCATGCGGTGTTCTCGAGGCGAATCGGTCTAGTACCATGTAACCTAACATGAACCCAAATACTTGACTAACATTCCATGTTCAATGGTCAGTGTGACACTTCCATCTAGTTAGGGATATACTGGTCTTTAGCTCTATTCATTCCCATGATTAGAACAGACCCAGGATAGCTTTATGATTACAGCTTTAACACTACTCAAGGTCCCATCAACTAATGACCTACATTAGTTAACATGGGTATGGCTACAATCAATGGATACTCTATTTATTAAATTGCACAAGAAACAAATAAATAGAGTAAATGCCTTTATATATGACACAATGTAGAATACAAAATGTCTGCATACAATGTATAATACAATCAAGAACCAATACCTTTGGACTAGGGCACATCAATAGAATTCCATCAAGTTATCATCCTTGACCCCTTCGTCTTGTCATAGTTATGGCTCATGGAGAAGTTAGCTCTTATCTGTCCACCTCAAGGGAACTTCAAGAAGTATCTTCATGCCAACTTTTTGGGGCGAGGCTTCACCGTGGAAGGCTACAGCTGGATGACTTCAGAAGAATGGAAAGCCTAGCTGGCCAAAAGAGCAGATGATCAGATCCGGTGGGTTTGCCCCTAGTGGAGGATCACCCATGTTGCTGTGGACATGTGGGCTAGAGGTATTCAGTGTTAGGATTCTTCATCGGAAAAATAATGTGGCACAGCGGAATTACACTGTTTAAAATTTTCATAAAATCCACCTATCGTGTCTAATTACTATTGATTGAAAAAAAAACCAATTTGAACCAAAAGAGATTTAAACTCACAACGATCTCCAAAGTCCGGTGCACGACCAACTATCGAGCAGGAACCAATGCTAGCCGAAGAGTGAAGGAATGGAAGAATAATTATTGGAATTTTCTAGGGTTAGGGCTGATTTTTTTCTACTTAATTGTACCCTTATATAGACTCCTTGTCTAATTAGGTTTTAATTAGGTTAATTAAACCCAAGCCCACTAGGATTATAATTGCATAAATAAATTTTAATTAAAAGGTTTATACTATGTAATTCAAGTCCATTTGGCAAAATTTAATTACCCCTAAATAAAATTAAATCACACTTAAGTAATTACATTATTACATGTATTTAATTTTCCTACTTAGGATTAATTAATTTTTTACTTTATGTAATTCAATTAATTGATAAATTATTAACTACATTATGTAAAATTATTAATTAAATAAAATCAGTCCAATATTAATTAATTACCTTGACACCAAATGTCAACTAAATAATTAACGCATTCCTTCCAATGCATATTACATGTACAATTTCTATGAGTTCCGACTCAGTTGATCTATGTGCATGACCCTATGGGTCTATCTTTATGTTGGTAGTAGGCCCAAGGCCCATAGACTATAAATGGGTTCTAGCAAACCGTTATAGCCCCCAATTAAGATAGAGATATAGTAGTCTTTAGAAGACACTCACCCATTAGCAATCTCGTCGTGTCCTTTGGCAAATGACATGGAAATGAATAAACAAGAAGCACGTTGTCCGTCATCCTCCTGCTGTTTATTATATTTCTTGATCTTGAGTTGACTGCTTAATCAAATAAGTAACCGACTTATTTGGGTGTGGCCATACACTTATCAGTCCCACTCATCAAGTGGCCAATGATATCGTCTCGGTGTTACCCGAGTGGCAATTCCATCATTTCATCATCAATATCAATATGTTCACTAGTCCACCCAATCATACCTGTATTTAGTATCATTTTACAGACCTATAAGGCGTATGTCAAAGTGAACCAATACTATAATGAAATCTGGTCTGAGGACAAAAGAGACCTACTCAAGAAAGACCTAGATGGCCGAAATTCCCTTGCTGAATTTCGACCCAAATTGTTTTAATTCTATGTGGGCTTTTTCTCCTATAAGCCCAAATCTGCATTTATTCTTTTTGGTCCAAATTAATATCAAATGTAACTTTAATTCAACATGTATGTTTTATATATTATACCATATAATATATTTCATATATTTCAATTAAAATTAATTTGACCAATTAATTTAATCGCGGAATTAAAACAGACATTCATAAAATTAAACGAATGTAAACCTATACATATAAAATTTTTTTCCACCCAGAAAATAATCTCATAAATTAATTCATTGAATTAATTATAAGAAGGCCAATACAAATATTAATTATATTATTTCGATCAATCCAATTGATCTATATAATATAATTGATAGAATTCTCTCTTTCCAGCGTGTATACTCCAGGTATACAATTGATCTTTTTAGTTCGAGTTCAGAAGTTAAATGTATACGATCCTGTGGGCTTATGGCCCATAGATTGCAGGCGAACTCTAGCAAGCCACTACAGCTCGTAATTAAGACGGAGATAGCAGTCCAACTGTAATCGTAACCATGTAGTTAAAACTTGTACACCGTATGTCATTAATATTGGTGTCCAACACAGAGGAATGGATTGATCACCCTCTTTTGTGTTCGGACATTTACTTGATCCCGAATGAAATGATGCTCACAAATAAGTTCCAACTCATTTGGGTGTGGCCACACTCTTATCAGTTGCATTCATCAAGAAGCTAGTGATATCTTCTCAGTAGACTACGGAGTGACATTCCCTTCAGCATATCCATAGCATTGCCATGTTAACTGACATACCCGAACATACCCATAGTTGGCACCCTGTTACAGTCCCTTTAAGCGTACACCAAAATATATGCCAGTTAACATGCAACACCATTATATGGTCAGGTCAAAGGATCCATACATGTACTACACGAGAATCACTTGTGATTCTATACCATGCAGATTTCTCGTTTAGTGAATCTATCAAGTACCATGCCCTTCTTGCATGTACCCACTAACTTGGTTGACATCTCATGTCCAATGGCCGGTAAGATACCGCCATACAACCAAGCTAATGATAGTCTCTTGTTCCATTCATTCCCATGACTGGAACAGACTACGGATGACTTTATGATCATATCGTTTTCTCTATCCGTGGTCTTACTGCCAAGTGCATGACACTCGTCAACATGGATATAGATATGTCCATTGGATGCTCTATTTAAAACATAGCACAAGATATATAATAAACAGATTAATGCCTTTTTTTAATGACACAAATTGTATAATACATAAATCTAAAAAATGTACAAAACAAATACAAGGACCAATACCTTGGGACTAGGGCACATCCAACAATCTCTCACTTGCACTAGTTCCAACTAGGCATGGGCTTAATCCCTATAGATCTAGTATTACCCTCTTGCTTGGGCTGAGCCAGTGCCTTGGTCAAAGGATCTGCGACATTATCTTTGGTGTCCACTCTATGTAATGAAATGTCACCCCTTTCGGTGATTTCTCGTATGAAGTGAAACTTCCTGAGCACGTGCTTGGTGTTCTTGTGTGACCGGGGCTCCTTAGCTTATGCAACAGCCCCATTGTTGTCACAAAAGATATCAACTGGATCCTGGATAGTTAATACTACTCAGTGATAAACTTCTTTATCCACACAGCTTCTTTAGCTGCATCATATGCTGCAATGTACTCAGCTTCTGTAATAGAGTCCGTGATGGTCGGTTGCTTAGAGCTCTTCCAGCTAACAGCACCACGATTTAGCAAGAACACGTACCCAGACTGGGACTGGTACTCATCTTGGTCGGCCTGGAAGCTTGCATCAGTGTACCCAATAACTAATAGCTCTTCCTGACCTCCATACACTAAGAAGGTATCCTTGGTCCGGTTAAGGTACTTCAAGATTGCTTTGACAACCTTCTAATTATCCTCACCGAGATCCTTCTGTATCGGCTCGTCATACTTAGTGCAAAGGCTACATCAAGTCTCGTACATAGCATAGAGTACATGATTGATCCTATAGCTGACGCATACGGGACCAACTTCATGTTCTCCCTGTCCTGCCTTGTCTTAGGACAGTTCTTCTTACTAAGTTTCAGCCCATGGCTTATTGGCAAGAAACCTTTCTTGGCCTGATCCATGCTGAATCTTTTCAGATTTTTGTCTATGTACGTGGCTGACTTAGGCCCAGAAGCTGATTGGATCCATGCCTGTAGATCCTGATCCCTAGGATCGTCTTAGCCTCGCCTAAGTCCTTCATTGCGAAGCACTTACACAACCACTGCTTTAATCCTTGTAGTGTTGGTGTGTCGCTTCCAATAAGAAGGATATCATCCACATATATTACCAGGAAGGTGACAATGCTCCCACTAAGCCTTTTATACACACAAAGCTCATCTTGATTCTGTATGAACCCATATTCCTTTTATGGCTTCACTGAATCAAAGATTCCAACTTCGGGATGCTTGCTTCAATCTGTAAATGGATGTTTGAAGCTTACATACCCTTCCAGGATACTTTGGATCGACAAAACCCCCAGGCTGTGTCATGTACACATCCTCGAGTAGCTTTCCGTTAAGAAAAATGGTTTTAACATCCATCTGCCAGACCTCATAGTCGTACCAAGCGGCTATGGCCAGCAGGATCCTTATGGATTTGAGCATAGCGACCGGTGAGAGTTTTATCATAGCCTATTCTGTGGACTTGTCTCAAACTTCCGCACCTAAACGCCCCTTGAAGGTGTTGATATCAATACGGTTAAGCAAGGCGCTAGCCGAACTAAATAATGTTCCCCGATCGCCGAATGAGGTTCCAATAAACATAAAGAACACAAAATTATAATTAGACTTCAGATTATAATTTCAAAACTAAAAGATTAAAAAATAGAATAAAAATAGAAGAACAATTGGCAATAAATTCACCAATTCAATCAAATAAAAGGAACAATCAAATTAACATAAAAGTTAATTCAACCTTTCAATTTGGATGATAAAACCTAAGAATGGTTTATTCTCAATTGCCTAGCCACAACAATTGATCACGATCAAAGTAATACTTTAAGAGTTAGAATACAATTACACACTCTCAAAATACTGAAGCTTAAAATTCAACAGAAATTTTCAAAGGAAATATTCAATCTTTATTAATAATAATATGATATATTACAAAAGGAACATCCAACACCCTTTTTATAGGCCTAAAACAAAGTAGAATCCTAAACTGAAAAGGAAAACAAATCCTTATCTGACTAGGAAAGATTAGATCCAAACAAATAAGGAAAACTTAAAACTAATCCTTATGTAATAAGGATGAAAAAAAACGAAATCCCCTTTTGAGTATTGTTTATAGGCTGATTTTTAAGCCAAAACAGCTCACTTATTGAAAAAAAGTAACAATTAAATAATAATACCTAAGCCCAATTTGAAATCCATACATATTCCCTAAGAGTGCCTTGTGCTAACACTTAATTGTTCTTAGCTCATACGTAAAAGTCCAATTTAGACCCAATCTAATTAAACATTAGTTTTAAATCCATAATCACTTTCCCGGACTTGAACTAAAGATATAAAATTAGCTTCTTCCCTCAAGCCCACTTGACCAGGCATTGGTGCTTCTTGAATGGATCCTTGATTGGCCCATATACTCTTTATCAATCCATTTAATGCTTCTCGAATCTTCTTTGCTCTAGACCTTGTAATCGGCCCGATAGGAATTTGCAAAGGATCATTCTTCTTCAGCTCCATGCCATGTTCCATCCTTGGTCTGCCTTGGTGAGTCGCATCAAGTGTTGTCAGCCTTTAGCTTGTGGCACAACTTGCAACTTATCACCTTGGCACCTGGAGGTGGATCAACCAGGTTCCAAACCTGATTATCGTACATAGGTTGCATCTCTGTGCCAATTGGCAAACTGTGGGTAAGTTATAGCCTCCTGGTAGGTTTTGGACTCTTCCTCATCGAAGACGAGAAGAGTGTGATCATCGGTGACGAGAAACCCATATCTCTTTGGTTCCCGACAATCCCTACCAGAACTTCTTGGTCCTTGTGTAACCTAAGACGGTGCTTCCTCCTGTGGAAGCTCCACCCTAGTCTCCGAGTTATCCTCTTCAATAATTTGTGACCTTTGAACCTCCCTGAGTTTAACATTGCTCCCATTGTCTTTCTTGGAAATGAAATCCTTTCCTACAAATACCCCCTTTTATGCCACAAACACCTTGTTCTCGGTGGGGTTGTAAAAGTAATACCCTTTGGTTTCCCTAGGGTAGCCAACAAACAGACATTTGTCGCTATTGGGTTCTATTTTGCCCCCAATCAATTTCTTGACATGTGCATCACATCCCCAAATCCGCAGGAAAGACATATTGGACGCCCTGCCCATCCATATCTCATATGGCGTCTTTTACTGCCTTAGTCGTAGTATTATTCAAAATGAAAGCCGCTGTCTTAAGAGTGTATCCCCAGAAGCTTATTGGGAGAGAGGCATGACTCATCATTGAGCGGACCATGTCCAAAAAAGTCCTATTCCTTCGTTCGGACACCCCATTCTATTGTGGTGTTCCTGGAGGAGTGAGCTGTGGAATGATTTCATGCTCTCTCAAATATGAGTCAAAATCTAGGCTCATACACTAGCCTCCTCGGTCTGACCAAAGGGCTTTGATATTTCTACCTAGTTGGTTCTGTACTCCGTTCCTAAACTCCTTGAACCTATTAAGGGTCTCAGACTTATGTTTCACCAGATAGACAGAACCATATCTGCTGAAATCATCCGTGAACGTGACGAAGTACAGATGTCCACCTCTAGAAGCTGCGCTCATGGGCCCACATAAGTCTGAATGTATTAGGTCCAATAAGCCAGTAGCCCTTTTAGCTTTCTTGCTAAATGGCGCTTTTGTCATTTTACCTCGTAAACAAGACTGGCGTAGATCAATTGACTCCATGTCAAATGATCCTAGGATTCCATCTTTGTGAAGCCTAGCTATGCGCTTCTCGTTTATGTGGCCTAAACAACAATGTCAAAGGTAGACAGGATTAAGTTCAATAGGCTTAACCCTTTTAGTATTTATATTATAGACATGATTAGTTTCATTCAAATCCACGATATATATATCATTATTTAATAGAGCTTCTCCATAAAATAATCCCTCTCCAGATAAACCAATTCTACAATTTGCAATAGTAAAACTCAATCGAGAAATATCCAATACTGAAACAGAAATAATATTCCTGCACATAACAGGTAAAAAATAACAATTTTTCAGTATTAAAACTAATCCACTAGGCATCAATACGGGGTACTCACCGATCTCTATGGCAGCTATCCTTGCTCCATTTCCGACCCGCAAGACCACCTCCCCAGATCCCAGTGATCCTATTCTTAAGTCCTTGCACATTACAACAAATGTAAGAACCACATCCAGTATCCAATACCCAGGATGTTGAAATATTGAGATTGCGCCCTGGGTCTTCCTTTGCTCTCCCAACAGTTTGGGACATGATCTTTCCCAATGCCCTGCCTGCATACACCCGAAACAGACATCCTTGAGACTAGCCTTGGGCTGGGCCTTAGCCTTTTTTACCTTGGCTTTCTTAGCCTTGGCTTTGCCCTTTGCAAGAGGAGGGTTTCCCTTGTTACCCAGCTGTACTGATGGAATCTTCTTGATTAACTGCTCAGGGAGCTTGATCATCCCATGCAGCTCACTAACTGCTCGGTTCATCCCTTGCATGTTATAGTTCAGGATGAACTGATCATAAGAATCCGGCAAGGAAGCCAGGATCGTGTCTACCACTAACTCCTGTGAGATACACGATACGAGACAGGCTAAAGTATCCAGATAGCCCTTCATCTTAAGCACGTGTGCGCACACACATGTCCCAGTCCCCATCTTACGGGAGTGGAATGCCTTGTTGGTCAAGTACCTTTCCTGACGAGTTTGCTCTTGAAACATCTCATTGAGAGTTATTATCATAGCAAAGGCCTGATGGTCATACATGCCAACATTAGGCATGTCACGTCCCGGTTATCCTTTACGTGCACCTCGTATTACATCCCGTTGGTGCAGCTGGTACAGGCCTTTCCAGCACATACTCTTTTTACTCTTATCATAGAATTATCCTGAAGTTCTTCGACCAGTCCAAAAAGTTAGAGCCAGAAAGCTTGTCCCTTTTCCAGGATAGATCACAATGAAAGTGTGTTGTTGTTTGCCGTTTGATTGCTACACAGAAAAATTTTAAAAAGTCTTAATAAAGGTCTTACTTTGTTCTTCCCATATTTAATTAATAATGAATCAGGTTATTAATTAACTCAGGTTGTTGAGTTCATGGGCCGAGATCCATATTTCATCAAGATATAGCCAAACGAGGACCTGAAAAAATTATACCATAATTATTTAGATATGAACGCCGTCCAATCCCAACCTAGGGACTCTCAGTTTGATGGGCTGGTTGGCACTTACCTATCTGTACTTAGAGCTAGGAGAATCCTACTATCCATGCTAAGTCCAACCTTCCATCCAAGTGTTAGAGTAACCAATACTCCAATCCAATACAAAATGACGATACTCCAGTGCATCCAGCGTGGGCATAGTCTACAACTAGCCTATCCCCATTTCGAGTCGGTTTTGAATGAGGGAAGCACTTTTAAACGACTTAGTAATTTTCTTTTAGTTATTAGATTCATTTTAATAACAGCTTAGATACATAGGTGGGTGAAAATGGGTTTGGATCATACATTGATACATATGAATACATAAAGTATAATTAAATAAAATAGATTGCCATGGACCAATATTACAACTTAATATAATTCTAGTATAACTATACTAGAAAATACACCAGGTGGGCCTCCTCTTCTATCTTCTGGGCTCGTCTCTCCAATGAGCTTTTTCTTTACAATTTTATAATAAATAAATAAAATAAAATTACATAAAAAATAAAAAATAAAAAGGGCACGCAGGTCGTATTTACCCAAAAAGAAAAATACAAGAATAAGGCCCAATAGCATCCACAAACATTTAATCATAAAAACATGTAAATCAATACATCATTTCATAAACATGTTACAATGCATGAATTTAATCACATTTTAATATGTCCTTAGCCATTATTTTGAAATCATAAATTTTGGGCTCATTATGGTTCTAGCCCTTTATGGGCTTTGGACCTCCAGTCCAGGCAGAACATTGCTCCTAACCATGAGTCCATATCAACCGTCCGGACAATCGTGCCAAGAAAACCCGAACCAATTTCAATTATACCATATTAATTTCCAAAATTAATATCTCATGAATAAAATTAAAATTTCATTCAAGAAACCATGTACATTTAAATTACAGAACATTTAAACACACAAAAATTTTAAAACCCATTAGAATTTCAAAACTGAACCCCGGGCCCGAAACCTGCCAAATCCAAAACAGGGCCCGGCCCGCTGCAGCTTGGGCAACAGAGTTGCCCTAGCAGCAGCAGCAGCCGCCGCTGGCAACTGCTGCTGCCACTGTTTTCACTGCTATGGTAGCCTTGTATCCTCGAAAATAGCCCATGATTTTTACAGCAAAAAAAATTTCAGCAATGAAATAAAACCACCAAGAATCAATAAACAATACAAAATTAAATCCAACATAAACCATATGCATATTAATTTTCAATTGCAAAATCCAAAAAGAAAATCACAAAACCCCAATCCAAAGAATCCCAAATAAGGGATTCAACCCTGTTTAATAATTTACACGGATCAAAAACCCGCTATGATACTACTGTAGGGATTTTTCACCGGAAATCAACCGATAAAGCGAAAGAACGCGTTGATTTCCTCAAATCTGTGCCCAAGGGCAATTGAGGGGGAAATCAAAAACAACAAAAATAAATGGAAGAGAAATAGTTTCTCACCCAAGATATCTCTTCTAGAGATGGCTGCAGAAATCGAAACCGACTTCCTCCATGTTCTCGTACACAAACGGCTGTAGAACTCAACCCGTGCTAGCGATGAGATCGCCCTGAATGGGAGAAAAAAGGGCTGCAAAAATATGATGTATATTTCCCTTAGGTTGGTTGAAATACATCTAGGCATTTAGACCTAGATGGCCAAAATTCCCTTGGTGAATTTCGGCCCAACTTGTCTTAATTCTATGCGGGCTTTTTTTCCTGTAAGCCCAAATCTGCATTTATTCTCTTTGGTCCAAATTAATATCAAATGTAACTTTTAATTGAAAATTTAACTGCGGAATTAAAACAGACATTCATAAAATTAAACGAATGTACCTATACATGTAAATTTTATTTCCACCTAGAAAATAATCTCATAAATTAATTCATTGAATTAATTATAAGAAGGCCAATACAAATATAATTATATTATTTTGATGAATCCAATTTATCTATATAATATAATTAATAGAATTCTCTCTTTCTAGCATGTATACTCTAAGTATACGGTTAATCCTTTTAGTTCGAGTTCAGACGTTCAATGTGTATGATCCTATGGGCCCGTCTTTATGTTGGCAGTGGGCCTATAACCGACAACTGCAGGCGGACTCTAACAAGTCACTGCAGCTCCCAATTAAGACAGAGATAGCAGTCCAACTGTAATCGTAACTCTGTAGTTAAAACTTGTACACCCCATGTCATTGATATCGGTGTCCAACATGTTGCGATTCTTCATCAGAAAAATAACGTGACACAGTGAAAATTACACCGTTTAAAATTTCCTAGAATCCACCTATCGTGTCCGATTACCATTGATTAGAATAAAACCAATTTAAATCAAGAGAAACTAACTCACTGGATTCATCTCTTCTAGAGATTGCTGTAGAATCCTTTCTTGAAATTGCGATATCCAAAGTCCATTGCACAACCAACTATCGAGCGAGAATCGGGGCTAGCCGAAGAAGCAGAAGGAATGGAGAATTATTGCTGAAATTTTTTGTTGTTTTTGAGGCTGCAAGAGGGCTGAAATTTTCTGCAATTAATTTAGGTTAGGGTTAGTTTTTCTTCCTTAAGTGTGCCCTTATATAGACTCCTTGTCTAATTGGGTATTAATTAGATTAATTATACCCAAACCCACTAGTATTATAATTACACAAATAAACTTTAATTAAAAAGTATATACTATGTAATTTAATTCCATTTGGCTAAATTTAATTACCCCTGTATAAAATTAAATAACACTTAAGTAAATACAATACATGTATTTAATTTTCCTACTTAGGAAAATTATTTAATTAATTGTTTACTTTGTGTAATTTAATTAATTGATAAATTAATTAATTAAATTAAATCAACCCAATGTTAATTAATTACCTTGACATCGAATGTCAACTAATCAATTAACGCATTCCTTTCAATGTACATTACATGTACAATTTCTATAAGTTACGGCTCAGTTGACCTATATATACGATCCTATGGATTTGTCTTATGTTGGCAGTAGACCCACAGACTGTAAGTGGATTCTAGCAAACCGAGTAACAATTCCATCACTTCATCATCAATATCAATATGTTCACCAGTCCACCCAATTATACCTATATTTAGCATCATTTTATAAACTTGTTAGGCGTATGTCAAAGTGAACCGGATTCCATATTGATACTATCATCGAATATACAAGTCTGTGCTTCTATTCGTTCCCACGATTAGAACAAACCTGAGATATGTTTTATGATTATCAATCAATGGATACTCTACTCTTATTATAGCACAAAATATAAATGAAATAGATTAATTGTATTTATTAATGTGACACAAATAATATATTCATACAATGAGTCTTAATGTATAATACAAAATACAAGAATCCAATGCCTTAAAAACTAGGGCACACCAACACAACACAGACGCATGAATTGATCACCTTCTTTTATGTTCGGACATTTACTTGATCTCGAATGAAATTATGCTCACAAACAAATTCCAACTCGTTTGGATGTGGTCACTCTCTTATTGTTGGATGTGTCTTAGTCCCGAGGCATAGGTCCTTATATTTGTATTGTACATTTATTTGATTTATGTATTATACATTTTGTGTCATTAAATAAAGACATCAATCTATTTATCATATATTTTGTGCAATGTTTTGTATAGAGTATCCAATGAACATATCCATATCCATGTTAACGAGTTTCATGCACTTGGCAGTAAGATCACGAATAAGGAAAACGATATGACCATAAAATCATCCGTAATTGTATGGATCCTTTGACCTGACCATATGATGGTGCTGTATGTGAACTGGCATATATTTTGATATACGTCTAAAGAGCCTGTAACAGGGTGCCAAGTATGGGTACATTCGGGTATGTCAGTGAACATAACAATGCTATAGATATGCTGAAGGGAATGTCACTCAGTAGTCTACTGAGAAGATACCACCCGCCTCCTGATGAATGCAGCTGATAAGTTTTGAGATTTTTATAAAGTAAAGATACCTAAGCCCAATTCAAAACCCATACATATTTCCTAAGACTGTCTTAAGTGCTAACACTTAATTGTCCTTATCTCATACGTAGAAAGACAATTAGACCCATAAACAACACTCAAAAGGGGATTTCATTTTTTTATCCTTATTGCATAAGGATTAGTTTTAAGTTTTCCTTAATTGTTTTGGTTTAATTTTTCCAAGTTAGATAGATTTTATGTTTGTTAAGTTTATACAAAGGAATTTGATAATGAAGTTTGGTCCGGTTGATGATGAAACGTTGGTCAGCCCTGGAGGCGTAGCGTTGGTCAGCCGTAAGAGCCAGTAGAGCCAGGTGGTCCCGGTACGTTGGGTGGTCCCGTTATTCATCGACAGGTTCAAATTACATTATCTTATTTCTGCGAATAGATTTAACAAGTATAAGATTTAAAATGAATAGATTAACAAGAATATTTTCTAATCGTGAACTAGGTTCTACTTCTAGGAATAGTAATAATATTGAAGAAGAAATTAATTCGATGGAAATTAATATTAGTAAAATAGAGAATGACTTGATGGATTGGACAATACCAAAGCAAGATATTAGTACTATTTATTCTGTTGGAACATTTGAATTTTTAACTGATTATGCTATTAAAACTGCTGAGCAAACTGTTGCTATAAATCAAGAACATGAGAATATTCAATTATTTTCGGAAAAAACAATAAATGAACATAAATTGAAAAAATATAAATTTTTACATATTGGTTCTGTACAGATTGCTATAAAGCCTTTGTTTCGATTAGGACTTGATATTCCTGTTTTGATGTGTTTGCGTGATGGAAGGCATATTAATTTTACTAATTCTTTGCTTGCTATGGCTGAAACAAATTTGGCAAATGGACCTGTATATTTTAATTGTTATCCTGGATTTTCTATTAGTTTATTTGATCCAAATATTTTAGATACATTAACCTTGACTGTTAAGACAAAAAATTTGGAATTCAAAGAAAACGTGAGATCTGTTGCTATCATATATAGAATTTATTATAAGGTTATGACTACTACTCTTAATCCTAGATCGAAAAGGAATTTTAAAAGAAATGAGACTTTATTATTTGAAGCTAATAGAGCACACTCGAATATTCAAGTACCTAAAAGATTAAATTGGAATGAAATAAGTAGATCAGGAACTTGGGATTTAACAGAAATTTGTGAACCTAGACCCTTAGAAATAAATAATCAAACATCCAGAATTATTGAACATAGCAATTGTACTGTTAGAATAGATTTTTCAACTAGTTTAAGTCAACCTGCTAGAACATCTGTTTATATGAATAATAGGCCATCGTCAAGTAATAATACTTTACCTCGGTCTAGTTTTGAAAGAAATTTTAATTTGTCCAGTGTTGATTTTAGTGAAAATATTCCAAGACCCATTTATGAAGAAATAAGGGATGATAATACGCTGAGTCCAACAAGAACCCAAATGGAAACATTTTCTGTATTAAATAATCATAATAATTGAATAAATTTTAAATATGACAAATTTTGAGATTAATAAAGAATTTTTAAAACAGGACTTATATGCAAATTACAATGATGATAAACGTAATTGGTATTTTAATAATTTTACAAAAGAACAACTGAATGAATTTAGAACTCTTTGGTATAAAAAGATGGAAAATTTACAGGTAGATATTCCTTTATTTACTTGGTTTGAATTTTATTGTAGACAAAATAATATCGAATATCCTTTTAGAGAAATTAATGTTACTAATAAAATTGCAAAACTTTGGAAAACTACTAACAATGAATCTGTTGTATCTATTCATCCACCTTTAGAAAGTATAATAATAAATAATAATGATGAAACATTTATTGAAACACCATTTAGAAAAATAGATATGAATGAAAATAATCCAACCAAAGAACTAATGCAAGTAATTTGTCAAAATAATTATTCCAATCAAGTGTTAAATACTATTTCTGAACAACTTAACAGAGTTGAATGTGTAGTACAATCTCCACAAAAAATAGTACCAAAAACTAATCAAGCCTCAACATCAACATCAAAAATAGAAACACCAATATTTAAACCTTGTGAACCTGGAATTAAAATTAATCTCAAAAAGGAAGATTCTGTATTAGATAAAATTGAAGCCAGATTAACACAGTTAAATCTTTTAGATGATATGAAAAATAAACAAGTTTTAGTAATAAATAAAGATTCGGATACGGAAACTGAAATAAGCGATATTGAAAATTTGGTAACTCAATTTGATCAAAATAAAGATGAACAATTTATTCAAAAAATTAAATTTAATACATACACTCCTTTGCCCAGAACAAAAAATTATTATTCAAGACCAACACCCCCTGATACACAATTTGAGGAAAGAAAAGATATACTACAGGCTAGATATGATGGTGAATCTGTTTGTGAATGGAATATAGATGGTTTAGCTGAATATCAAATAATAAATTTATTACAAGAAATGTCTATGGCAGCTACTGCAGCAAGATCAAAAAATAATTCTGAATTACAAGTATTACAAGTACTAGTAGCAGGCTTTACTGGTCAATTAAAAGGTTGGTGGGATTATTACGTAACCCAAGAAGATAAAAATAAAATTATAAACGCTAAGAAAATTGTTATAAAAGAAGAAAATAATCAAAGATTACAAACTGAAGAAGATGATATTATTCCAACTTTACTTTTTACTATCTTAAAAGGATTTGTAGGAGACCCTAGAATTTATCAAGATAGAAACTCTGAAATATTACAAAATTTAACTTGTCCTAAATTGCAAGATTTTCGTTGGTATAAAGATTTATTTTTAACTAAAGTAATGACTAGAGAAGATTGTAATAATCCCTATTGGAAGGAACGATTTATTGCTGGTTTACCTAAATTATTTGCTGATAGAATCAGAGAAAAGTTAAGGGCAGAATTTAACGGGATTATTCCTTATCCTGAATTAACTTATGGACAATTGATAAATTATATTAATCACGAAGGTTTATTAATTTGTTCAGATATGAAATTTAAATCTAAATTAAAGAAAGATAATATAGTAGGAAGAAAAGAATTGGGATCTTTTTGTCAACAATATGGTTATGAAACAATAAAAGCCCCATCCTCAAAATATAAAGGAAAATCTAAAAAGAGAAAATTTGGCTATAAGAAAAAATATTATAAAAGATATAATCAAAAGGAAAATAAATTTAAAGAAGCACAACCAGTTGTTAAGAATACTTTCAAAAAGAGAAGAAAAAATTTTCGAAAAGGTAAAAAAGATATAGTCATCTGCTATACTTGTGGAAAACAGGGACATTATTCAAAAGATTGTAAAGCAAAACAAAAAATAAACAATTTGGATATTTCAGACGACCTAAAAGATAAAATTATGAAAATTTTAATCAATGAGTCAACGGATTCAGAATCAGAAATCTCAGATTATTCGGAAAATGATTTAAATATTATTAGTGATAGTGACAGTGAAACTGAGTCAGATAGTTGTGAATGCATAGGAACTTGTAATTGTGAAAAAATAAATATGCTAACAAATGAACAAGAATTTCTATTTGATTTAATTGAAAAAATTGATAATCCTGAAGATAAAAGAATTTATTTACAGAAATTAAAAGATATGATAGGAAATAGAGAACCTAAAAATTATACTCCATATAATGTTAAGGAAATATATAATAGATTTAATACACCAAGAGAAGTATCTATTAAAGAATTACAAGAAGAAATAAAAACTTTACATAAAGAAATTACACAATTAAAAAACTTGGAAGATAGAGTAACGCTTCTTGAAGAAGAAACTTTTAAGATTCAATTAAATAACACTATACACCAAAATAATTCACATACTACTAATACTAATAATAATAAAAATAAAGGAATTATTATCAAAGAACAAGATGAAGAATATGTTAATATAATTACTAAACTTAATTATCAAAAATGGTTAGTGAAATTAGATATTGTAATAGAAGATGAATTTCATTTTACTACTTTGGCTTTAATTGATACTGGTGCTGATCAAAATTGTATTCAAGAAGGATTAATACCTACAAAATATTATCAAAAAACTTCTGAAAAACTAAGTTCTGCAAATGGATCAAAACTAATTATCCATTATAAATTACCGAAAGTAAAAATTTGTAATAAAGGATATTGTTATAAAACTTATTTGATATTGGTAAAAAATCTGAATTCAGGAGTGATATTGGGAACACCTATACCCATTTACTGTTTGTGATAATGGTATTCAAACTCAAATTTTGGGAAAAACAATTTTATTTGAATTTGCATTCCCTATTATTCCAAAAGGAATAGGTAGTATAGAAAATAATATTAATTTAATAGAAAATAAGCATAAACAAATAAAATTTTTAATTGATGAAATAACTGAAAAAAGAATAGAAGAACAATTACAGAATAATGATGTTAAACTAAAAATAAAAGAGATTGAAGAAATGTTTACAAAAAATGTTTGTGCTACCATTCCTAATGCTTTTTGGAATAGAAAACAACATATAGTTAATTTACCTTATATTAAAGATTTTAATGAAAGAGATATTCCAACAAAGTCAAAATCTATTCATATGTCTGAAGAATTAGAAAAAACTTGTAGAAAAGAAATTCAAGACTTAAAAGAAAAAGGATTAATTAGAGACTCAAAGTCACCATGGTCATGTTCGGCTTTTTATGTTATGAACTCTGCAGAAATTGAGAGAGGAACTCCCAGGTTGGTTATAAATTATAAACCTTTAAATAAAGTGTTACAATGGATTAGATATCCAATACCTAATAAAAGAGACTTGTTAAAAAAATTATATAATGCAAAAATTTATTCAAAATTTGATATGAAATCTGGGTTTTGGCAAATAGGTATCAATGAACAAGATAGATATAAGACTGGTTTTAATGTACCTTTTGGTCATTTTGAATGGAATGTTATGCCCTTTGGTTTAAAAAATGCTCCTTCTGAATTTCAAAATGTTATGAATGATATTCTTAAGCCAATAAGTAATTATTCAATTGTCTATATTGATGATGTCTTGGTATATTCAGAATCTATTGAACAACATATTAGTCATTTAAAAAAGTTTTATAATGTTATTCATACTAATGGTTTAGCAGTTTCGGCAACAAAAATGAAATTATTTCAGACAAAGGTGAGATTTTTGGGCTATGACATAGACAAAGGTACAATTAAGCCTATAAATAGAAGTCTAGAATTTACTTCAAAATTTCCAGATGAAATAAAAGAGAAAAAACAATTACAAAGATTTTTAGGATGTTTAAATTATGTACATGATTTTTTCAAAGACTTAGGAAAACTTTGTACACCATTATATGACAGGTTAAAAAAGAATCCTAAACCTTGGACAGAAGAACATACAAGAATAGTAAGATTAATTAAAGAAAAAATTAAGAGTTTACCTTGTTTAAACATTCCACATCCTGATGCATTTTTAATTGTAGAAACAGATGCTAGTGAAATTGGATTTGGGGGAATTTTAAAGCAAAAGGAACCCAATAAAGACAGAGAAGATTTAGTTAGATTTTATTCTGGAAATTGGAATCCTGCTCAAAAAAATTATTCAACCATTAAAAATGAAGTTTTAAGTATTGTTTTATGTATTATGAAGTTTGAAGACGACTTATATATGAAAAAATTTCTATTACGAATTGATTGTTTATCTGCTAAATACGTGTTAGAAAAGGATGTTAAAAATTTAGTTTCTAAACAAATATTTGCACGATGGCAAGCTCTATTGAGTAATTTTGACTTTGAAATTGAATATATCAAAGGCGAGGCTAATAGTTTACCTGATTTTTTATCCCGTGAATTTTTACAGGGATCATGAAGAAAGTTTTGACAAAAGCCTCTTTGGAAAATAATCAAAATAATCAAAATCCAATTCTTTCTCCAAACAGATTTTCTCCTCTTGTTCCAACTCGACCTAGAGCCCCTTATTCAAGTTTTCGTCCACAAAGCCCTTTACCTTCTTTTTCTTCTGTTTTGGCAAAACCTTCAGCTCCTTCTACTTCCTCGAATTTAAAGAAAACTAGTAGTCAGTATATTCCAAATTCTCTTAGACAATTTATTAAAGTTTTAGAACCTGAAGAAGTATTTTTGCTTGAAAATTTTGACTTTTCTAAACTTATTCCTGAAATATTTCCTCAAAATTTTCATTACATAGAAGCAGATCCGTCTAAGAATAGAGAGTATTATGAGTCCATCCTTATGTTATCTGGTTCTGTTGAAATAGAACATATTCAAGATAATATTAAAGTTAATTATAGTAAAGTCAAAATTGTCAAAGTTCTTTCTTTAAATGACTGGAATAAAAAAGCTTTTACTTCCCAAATTTTAACTACCAACCCTTATAAGACTTATAATTATTATGAATATCAAGAAGCTTGGTATAAAGCCTTTTTATTAAGATTTTTTAATCATTCTTGGTTTTTCTATTTTCATAAAGATTTCAATGGTGTTTTTCCAAATTGGTTCGTAAGATGGGCTAAGTATTATGGTCCGATCCCTGAGATCTTCCCGACCTTAGTCACTAAAAGTTATAATAAATTTTTGGAGTTTTATAATAATGCTGAACCAGACAAATTGATAAGATTCGCCAGTATCTTCTCCGTCCCATGGATCCTTTCTTGGACATATCATTATGAAAAAGAAACCCCATTACCACTTTTATATCGAGAAGAGTGTGATCATCGGTGACGAGAAACCCATATCTCTTTGGTTCCCGACAATCCCTACCAGAACTTCTTGGTCCTTGTGTAACCTAAGACGGTGCTTCCTCCTGTGGAAGCTCCACCCTAGTCTCCGAGTTATCCTCTTCAATAATTTGTGACCTTTGAACCTCCCTGAGTTTAACATTGCTCCCATTGTCTTTCTTGGAAATGAAATCCTTTCCTACAAATACCCCCTTTTATGCCACAAACACCTTGTTCTCGGTGGGGTTGTAAAAGTAATACCCTTTGGTTTCCCTAGGGTAGCCAACAAACAGACATTTGTCGCTATTGGGTTCTATTTTGCCCCCAATCAATTTCTTGACATGTGCATCACATCCCCAAATCCGCAGGAAAGACATATTGGACGCCCTGCCCATCCATATCTCATATGGCGTCTTTTACTGCCTTAGTCGTAGTATTATTCAAAATGAAAGCCGCTGTCTTAAGAGTGTATCCCCAGAAGCTTATTGGGAGAGAGGCATGACTCATCATTGAGCGGACCATGTCCAAAAAAGTCCTATTCCTTCGTTCGGACACCCCATTCTATTGTGGTGTTCCTGGAGGAGTGAGCTGTGGAATGATTTCATGCTCTCTCAAATATGAGTCAAAATCTAGGCTCATACACTAGCCTCCTCGGTCTGACCAAAGGGCTTTGATATTTCTACCTAGTTGGTTCTGTACTCCGTTCCTAAACTCCTTGAACCTATTAAGGGTCTCAGACTTATGTTTCACCAGATAGACAGAACCATATCTGCTGAAATCATCCGTGAACGTGACGAAGTACAGATGTCCACCTCTAGAAGCTGCGCTCATGGGCCCACATAAGTCTGAATGTATTAGGTCCAATAAGCCAGTAGCCCTTTTAGCTTTCTTGCTAAATGGCGCTTTTGTCATTTTACCTCGTAAACAAGACTGGCGTAGATCAATTGACTCCATGTCAAATGATCCTAGGATTCCATCTTTGTGAAGCCTAGCTATGCGCTTCTCGTTTATGTGGCCTAAACAACAATGTCAAAGGTAGACAGGATTAAGTTCAATAGGCTTAACCCTTTTAGTATTTATATTATAGACATGATTAGTTTCATTCAAATCCACGATATATATATCATTATTTAATAGAGCTTCTCCATAAAATAATCCCTCTCCAGATAAACCAATTCTACAATTTGCAATAGTAAAACTCAATCGAGAAATATCCAATACTGAAACAGAAATAATATTCCTGCACATAACAGGTAAAAAATAACAATTTTTCAGTATTAAAACTAATCCACTAGGCATCAATACGGGGTACTCACCGATCTCTATGGCAGCTATCCTTGCTCCATTTCCGACCCGCAAGACCACCTCCCCAGATCCCAGTGATCCTATTCTTAAGTCCTTGCACATTACAACAAATGTAAGAACCACATCCAGTATCCAATACCCAGGATGTTGAAATATTGAGATTGCGCCCTGGGTCTTCCTTTGCTCTCCCAACAGTTTGGGACATGATCTTTCCCAATGCCCTGCCTGCATACACCCGAAACAGACATCCTTGAGACTAGCCTTGGGCTGGGCCTTAGCCTTTTTTACCTTGGCTTTCTTAGCCTTGGCTTTGCCCTTTGCAAGAGGAGGGTTTCCCTTGTTACCCAGCTGTACTGATGGAGTCTTCTTGATTAACTGCTCAGGGAGCTTGATCATCCCATGCAGCTCACTAACTGCTCGGTTCATCCCTTGCATGTTATAGTTCAGGATGAACTGATCATAAGAATCCGGCAAGGAAGCCAGGATCGTGTCTACCACTAACTCCTGTGAGATACACGATACGAGACAGGCTAAAGTATCCAGATAGCCCTTCATCTTAAGCACGTGTGCGCACACACATGTCCCAGTCCCCATCTTACGGGAGTGGAATGCCTTGTTGGTCAAGTACCTTTCCTGACGAGTTTGCTCTTGAAACATCTCATTGAGAGTTATTATCATAGCAAAGGCCTGATGGTCATACATGCCAACATTAGGCATGTCACGTCCCGGTTATCCTTTACGTGCACCTCGTATTACATCCCGTTGGTGCAGCTGGTACAGGCCTTTCCAGCACATACTCTTTTTACTCTTATCATAGAATTATCCTGAAGTTCTTCGACCAGTCCAAAAAGTTAGAGCCAGAAAGCTTGTCCCTTTTCCAGGATAGATCACAATGAAAGTGTGTTGTTGTTTGCCGTTTGATTGCTACACAGAAAAATTTTAAAAAGTCTTAATAAAGGTCTTACTTTGTTCTTCCCATATTTAATTAATAATGAATCAGGTTATTAATTAACTCAGGTTGTTGAGTTCATGGGCCGAGATCCATATTTCATCAAGATATAGCCAAACGAGGACCTGAAAAAATTATACCATAATTATTTAGATATGAACGCCGTCCAATCCCAACCTAGGGACTCTCAGTTTGATGGGCTGGTTGGCACTTACCTATCTGTACTTAGAGCTAGGAGAATCCTACTATCCATGCTAAGTCCAACCTTCCATCCAAGTGTTAGAGTAACCAATACTCCAATCCAATACAAAATGACGATACTCCAGTGCATCCAGCGTGGGCATAGTCTACAACTAGCCTATCCCCATTTCGAGTCGGTTTTGAATGAGGGAAGCACTTTTAAACGACTTAGTAATTTTCTTTTAGTTATTAGATTCATTTTAATAACAGCTTAGATACATAGGTGGGTGAAAATGGGTTTGGATCATACATTGATACATATGAATACATAAAGTATAATTAAATAAAATAGATTGCCATGGACCAATATTACAACTTAATATAATTCTAGTATAACTATACTAGAAAATACACCAGGTGGGCCTCCTCTTCTATCTTCTGGGCTCGTCTCTCCAATGAGCTTTTTCTTTACAATTTTATAATAAATAAATAAAATAAAATTACATAAAAAATAAAAAATAAAAAGGGCACGCAGGTCGTATTTACCCAAAAAGAAAAATACAAGAATAAGGCCCAATAGCATCCACAAACATTTAATCATAAAAACATGTAAATCAATACATCATTTCATAAACATGTTACAATGCATGAATTTAATCACATTTTAATATGTCCTTAGCCATTATTTTGAAATCATAAATTTTGGGCTCATTATGGTTCTAGCCCTTTATGGGCTTTGGACCTCCAGTCCAGGCAGAACATTGCTCCTAACCATGAGTCCATATCAACCGTCCGGACAATCGTGCCAAGAAAACCCGAACCAATTTCAATTATACCATATTAATTTCCAAAATTAATATCTCATGAATAAAATTAAAATTTCATTCAAGAAACCATGTACATTTAAATTACAGAACATTTAAACACACAAAAATTTTAAAACCCATTAGAATTTCAAAACTGAACCCCGGGCCCGAAACCTGCCAAATCCAAAACAGGGCCCGGCCCGCTGCAGCTTGGGCAACAGAGTTGCCCTAGCAGCAGCAGCAGCCGCCGCTGGCAACTGCTGCTGCCACTGTTTTCACTGCTATGGTAGCCTTGTATCCTCGAAAATAGCCCATGATTTTTACAGCAAAAAAAATTTCAGCAATGAAATAAAACCACCAAGAATCAATAAACAATACAAAATTAAATCCAACATAAACCATATGCATATTAATTTTCAATTGCAAAATCCAAAAAGAAAATCACAAAACCCCAATCCAAAGAATCCCAAATAAGGGATTCAACCCTGTTTAATAATTTACACGGATCAAAAACCCGCTATGATACTACTGTAGGGATTTTTCACCGGAAATCAACCGATAAAGCGAAAGAACGCGTTGATTTCCTCAAATCTGTGCCCAAGGGCAATTGAGGGGGAAATCAAAAACAACAAAAATAAATGGAAGAGAAATAGTTTCTCACCCAAGATATCTCTTCTAGAGATGGCTGCAGAAATCGAAACCGACTTCCTCCATGTTCTCGTACACAAACGGCTGTAGAACTCAACCCGTGCTAGCGATGAGATCGCCCTGAATGGGAGAAAAAAGGGCTGCAAAAATATGATGTATATTTCCCTTAGGTTGGTTGAAATACATCTAGGCATTTAGACCTAGATGGCCAAAATTCCCTTGGTGAATTTCGGCCCAACTTGTCTTAATTCTATGCGGGCTTTTTTTCCTGTAAGCCCAAATCTGCATTTATTCTCTTTGGTCCAAATTAATATCAAATGTAACTTTTAATTGAAAATTTAACTGCGGAATTAAAACAGACATTCATAAAATTAAACGAATGTACCTATACATGTAAATTTTATTTCCACCTAGAAAATAATCTCATAAATTAATTCATTGAATTAATTATAAGAAGGCCAATACAAATATAATTATATTATTTTGATGAATCCAATTTATCTATATAATATAATTAATAGAATTCTCTCTTTCTAGCATGTATACTCTAAGTATACGGTTAATCCTTTTAGTTCGAGTTCAGACGTTCAATGTGTATGATCCTATGGGCCCGTCTTTATGTTGGCAGTGGGCCTATAACCGACAACTGCAGGCGGACTCTAACAAGTCACTGCAGCTCCCAATTAAGACAGAGATAGCAGTCCAACTGTAATCGTAACTCTGTAGTTAAAACTTGTACACCCCATGTCATTGATATCGGTGTCCAACATGTTGCGATTCTTCATCAGAAAAATAACGTGACACAGTGAAAATTACACCGTTTAAAATTTCCTAGAATCCACCTATCGTGTCCGATTACCATTGATTAGAATAAAACCAATTTAAATCAAGAGAAACTAACTCACTGGATTCATCTCTTCTAGAGATTGCTGTAGAATCCTTTCTTGAAATTGCGATATCCAAAGTCCATTGCACAACCAACTATCGAGCGAGAATCGGGGCTAGCCGAAGAAGCAGAAGGAATGGAGAATTATTGCTGAAATTTTTTGTTGTTTTTGAGGCTGCAAGAGGGCTGAAATTTTCTGCAATTAATTTAGGTTAGGGTTAGTTTTTCTTCCTTAAGTGTGCCCTTATATAGACTCCTTGTCTAATTGGGTATTAATTAGATTAATTATACCCAAACCCACTAGTATTATAATTACACAAATAAACTTTAATTAAAAAGTATATACTATGTAATTTAATTCCATTTGGCTAAATTTAATTACCCCTGTATAAAATTAAATAACACTTAAGTAAATACAATACATGTATTTAATTTTCCTACTTAGGAAAATTATTTAATTAATTGTTTACTTTGTGTAATTTAATTAATTGATAAATTAATTAATTAAATTAAATCAACCCAATGTTAATTAATTACCTTGACATCGAATGTCAACTAATCAATTAACGCATTCCTTTCAATGTACATTACATGTACAATTTCTATAAGTTACGGCTCAGTTGACCTATATATACGATCCTATGGATTTGTCTTATGTTGGCAGTAGACCCACAAACTGTAAGTGGATTCTAGCAAACCGAGTAACAATTCCATCACTTCATCATCAATATCAATATGTTCACCAGTCCACCCAATTATACCTATATTTAGCATCATTTTATAAACTTGTTAGGCGTATGTCAAAGTGAACCGGATTCCATATTGATACTATCATCGAATATACAAGTCTGTGCTTCTATTCGTTCCCACGATTAGAACAAACCTGAGATATGTTTTATGATTATCAATCAATGGATACTCTACTCTTATTATAGCACAAAATATAAATGAAATAGATTAATTGTATTTATTAATGTGACACAAATAATGTATTCATACAATGAGTCTTAATGTATAATACAAAATACAAGAATCCAATGCCTTAAAAACTAGGGCACACCAACACAACACAGACGCATGAATTGATCACCTTCTTTTATGTTCGGACATTTACTTGATCTCGAATGAAATTATGCTCACAAACAAATTCCAACTCGTTTGGATGTGGTCACTCTCTTATTGTTGGATGTGTCTTAGTCCCCGAGGCATTGGTCCTTATATTTGTATTGTACATTTATTTGATTTATGTATTATACATTTTGTGTCATTAAATAAAGACATCAATCTATTTATCATATATTTTGTGCAATGTTTTGTATAGAGTATCCAATGAACATATCCATATCCATGTTAACGAGTTTCATGCACTTGGCAGTAAGATCACGAATAAGGAAAACGATATGACCATAAAATCATCCGTAATTGTATGGATCCTTTGACCTGACCATATGATGGTGCTGTATGTGAACTGGCATATATTTTGATATACGTCTAAAGAGCCTGTAACAGGGTGCCAAGTATGGGTACATTCGGGTATGTCAGTGAACATAACAATGCTATAGATATGCTGAAGGGAATGTCACTCAGTAGTCTACTGAGAAGATACCACCCGCCTCCTGATGAATGCAGCTGATAAGTTTTGAGATTTTTATAAAGTAAAGATACCTAAGCCCAATTCAAAACCCATACATATTTCCTAAGACTGTCTTAAGTGCTAACACTTAATTGTCCTTATCTCATACGTAGAAAGACAATTAGACCCATAAACAACACTCAAAAGGGAATTTCATTTTTTTATCCTTATTGCATAAGGATTAGTTTTAAGTTTTCCTTAATTGTTTTGGTTTAATTTTTTCAAGTTAGATAGGGATTTGTTTTCCTTTTTAGTTTAAAATTATACTTTGTTTTAGACCTATAAAAGGGTGTTGGATGTGCCTTTTGTAAGATATATCAGATTATTATCAATAAAAATTGAATATTTATTTTGAAAATTTCTGTTGAATTTTCAGTTTCAATAGTTTGATAGTGTGTGATTGTATTCTAATTCTTAAAGTATTACTTTGATAGTGATTAATTGTTGTTGCTAAACAATTGAGAATCAACTATACTCAGGTTCTATCATCCAAATTGAAAGGATGAATCCGCACTTACGGATGGGGAAAAACCAGGGAAAGGAATGAGGTGGGGATGATGACCTCTTTCTGCACTCCATGGGGAGTATATATAATAAAATTACCTATATATATATATATATATATATATATATATATATCGAAGAGAAGGTAAGGAGAAGAATGAAAATCAACAAATTTTTGTGTGTAAACCTGTCTAGAAAAACAAGTCCAAGTGCACATAAATTCAACGTTTAAGTGGAAACAAAAACATTTGCGAATTCAAACATAATAATTTGGACTAAAAAAATATTATTTGGTTGATAAAAGGTAGTAATGAGCCAAATCAAAAGTGATAGCCTTGGAATGAACGAATTGAAATGTATAGAGAGAATATAATAAATAGATGAATGAAAAGCAACAAATAATTGTGCAAACCTCTCTAGAAAATGAAGTCGAAAAAAAACATAAAGACTAGAGGGAGATGGTTGAAAAATGCTCTATAATTGCGACTCTAATTTAAGGCAGATTTAGTTGACATAACAATGCACAGGTAAGTGCAAATAAATCTAGCATTTAAGTGCAAAATATTTCAGAATTTAAAAAATAATAATATTAATTGAAAAGATATCATATTATGGAAGGGAAAATACTAACGGTCAAAGCAAAAGTGTGCAGCCTTTGAACGAAACAGAGAGGTAAAGAGAAAAGATAAGGAGATAAATGAAAAGCAACAAATTTTGAGTAAACCTCTTTGAAAGCCTGCTTCACAATCACGACTTTAATTTGCTCCCTACGGTAGATTTAATTGACATAACAATGCACACTTAAAGGCAAATAAATCCAGCCTTTAACTGCAAAAAATTTCAAAATTTAAGAGTGGTTCTGATTAAAAAAATATCATATTCCTGGACAACAAAATAATAATGAGACGAATCAAAAGCGTAAAACCTTGGAAAGAGAGGTATAGAGAGTTTCTCTCGAAATTAAAGTTTAAAAAGGCCAAAAAAGGATGGAGATGAAAACACTTTCGCAAGGCCCACTCATTTCAAAATGACACTTCAACCCTGTAAAACATTCCATCCCATCCATCTCTCATTCCCAACTTAAATTTCTCTCTTTCTTCAACATTTCACAAAAGTAGAAAAAAAAAAAAAAAAAAAGAAAAAAAATCAAAATTAAAACACAAAAAAGTTCATGAACATCTTGTGGAGGACACAGAAATCAACATTCAGCTTAATTTGGTATCATTACATACATTCTAATTTCAAATACCACAAATCAAAAATCTTTTTTTTCCCTCTTTCTAATTCCTAATTCCCATAATTTTAAAGTTAAATTAATTTTTTTCGCAAAAAGAACTAAGACAACAAGAAACAATTAGCAACATCTTCTCCCTCATTGGCTCTAGTCTCAGTTTCACACAATCCTCCACCAAGCACACTCGCTGGTTCCAATATAGGTACTCCCTCACACTTTTAGCACCTAGCTTATTCCCCTTTCTTTCTTCTTTTTCTTCATCCAAAAAACTAGAATTGAAAGCATGACCCCCAGCATAAATTCCAAGATTAATGACCAATTTATGACAATATAGCAAAGTTATTACTACTCATGGTATATACCAAACGTTTTCCCTGCTGTGGTGTTTTCATAGAGATCCGATAGAGATATACATGAACACCATGGATTCAGGTCAAAGAAAGGATAAAAAAAAGTTCGCAAGTCAAAACGATGGACTAAAGCCAGGTTTGCAATCCTAAAATTTGGGCAAAAGGAATCCGCATTTCTGGAAAGCGGACTCTGATTGGAAACGCCAACCCAAATGTCTGCTTGGAAGACACGTGGACTAAGATAGAATCCGCATTCCTCAAACCCGGACTTAGATGTCCAAATGGCTTAAAAACGGATTGGCAAATTTTAATTTATATGCCATCTCAGTAACAAACGTGAGAAATAAGCTTGATTTATATGCCATCAACATAAATTTCCACATGCACAAATACATCCACTGATTAATAAAATATTAACTCAGTTGCTAAACCGTACAACCAAGCCCATACCTTTAACCCGCTTCAAGAATAATCATGGCACATCCTTCTCTATTCGATGAAAGATTTAAAACAAGAAAAATCCTCAATTTGAATACTCAAATTCATGTCTCGCGGATGTCCAAATGCAAAGCTCAAACACCTGATGCAAAACAATTTGCAGACAACGGGCACAGAATATGAGGAAATAAATGGAGAGTTAAATGTATATTTGTAACTGAAAAAAGTATCACAGAAATTGGTAACCAATGGACAGAATACAGAAATCTCTATTAGAAGTACCAGAATATATGTAATTATTGGGGTAATATCATGTTGCATCTGCTTAACAAAAAGCACTGTGTTTGTTTATTTGCAGTGTGTGCAGTTACAAATGTTATGCACATTAGCTACAATCATATTGTGGACAGAGAATGTTGTATGAATTAGTCATCAAAATATAGGAGAGGAAACATGTCTTCCTCGTGTACAAGG
Organism: Euphorbia tirucalli; assembly: GCA_039660915.1. Taxonomy (NCBI): domain Eukaryota; kingdom Viridiplantae; phylum Streptophyta; class Magnoliopsida; order Malpighiales; family Euphorbiaceae; genus Euphorbia; species Euphorbia tirucalli. The sequence goes on along the minus strand of CM077637.1, from coordinate 38,815,395 downwards.
GTATGCACAAGCATATCATTTCTGAGTATCTTTCAGTTTGATACATATTTTGCACTAATCATCATATGGCATTTCACTGTTACGCTCTATATCTTCATCCCTGCAAGTTATCATCACCCTATAGAATTTGCACTAGCATAATCATCAATTATATTCAGAAATGTTTATCGGTAATATGTACCAGTCAATTTAATGCATAGAGCTTCAGGATTAAGTTTGGATTCAACGATTACCAATAAAAGCTTAATGAGCATTATGATATCTGTGATTTTTAAGCATTCAATGAAGCTGTTGTAACGAAAATTAATGAAGCAGACTCTCAAACCAAGTAAAAATCTCAGTTACTGCATTCTTATCAAACAATTCCATACTCGTATCTCTAAGGTACAAGATGAAAACCTGTTCAATCAGTAAACATTCTAGAGAAAATATGGTGCAGTGTATGTAAGAAAAACCAGAAAAAAGACCATATCAAAAACTTATGGACATGAAGCTGTTCTAATCCCTTGTTGACAACAGAAGATCAGAAATTCCATGACACAACAACTTATGGACCATTCAATCACTTTACATCCATTTCTAGATTATTAAACTATTATGTCAATGTAGGTGCACAAAGATCTAAAACACACCATTCCGAAGAACTTCCCCGTTGGATTCCTTCTTTTGGTGTAAGCATATGGACCATTCTTTATAGCTGTCAGTGTACAAAACATGAACTCCACCACTTGAAAACACAAAACAAAGCTTAAGTAAACTCATAATAGATAAAAGAAAACTAAAATACATTAGCATAGCCAACTACACATATAAGAATAAGACTCTGTAAGTAAAAGCATGTAACTTTACCTAATGATATCAAAGAATGCAAGAATAGGAAACAGAGATGGGATCAAGATACTCAGGTTATGTGAGAGAGGGCTATTGTTGCTAACTAGGTTCAAAGCAACTCTCTTGGACATGTCTTCCATTTATGTTTCATCCAAAATCAGTGATGAAAATTTAAGATTTAACAATAAGAATATTATTTACTTTTTCTAAGTCTAGAACTTTTCTCTTCACAGCCCAAACCAAAAGTACCCAAAAGAAAACTCCTAAACTCCAGGAGCAAAAGCAGGATTTTCCAGTTCAAAAACTTTTAAATTTCATCATCCCCCACCTAAGCACCTACACAAAAGTCCAGATATAGCAAACCTATCCAATCCATAGCAGTAACACAAAAAATAACTATTAAACATTGAAACAGAAAAAGCTATTAAAAAGACAGAAATCATATTCAGGAGTTTCACGAAAGATAGAACTCCACAACCCAGAATCACAAAAATACAAGACTATAATTTTTTTTCTTCGCATTAGGTCATCCAAAGGGCTCTATGGATTTTATTTTGAAGCTAAGTCTACTTCTAGTTGTTGCATTAAAAATATCGGATAATATAGATTTCCGCAAGTGATTACTGCTTCAATAAAAAAAAAATCTAAATTCCATTAACATATAATTGGAAAGGGATTATATGATGAAATATAAATCAGAGATTACATGAATTAAGACAACCAGATCTGTCAAAATAGCAAAACCCGGATGAGATATAATCAAAGCCAAGGATGTGTAGGACAAGTGCTTGGACTGCTAGAGAAAGATTAAAATGAAGAGTATAAAAATAACAAGAGATAACCCTTGCGTTGCTTCGTAATAAATCAATTAACTGCAATCCAAGTAGCCATCAAATAGACATAGAATCATCATTAGCTTAGAATCCTGAATAGTTCAAGAAACTATACTACATCAAATAGAGCAGCATTCTTTAATAAATAAAAATATTCAGAGAAATACGTTCTCACAGATATACTTCTGTAACCTTTGACTGACCAACCACTTTGAGTCATTTTCTTTTTATCAAAAAATATACAAACAGCATGCTAAGGTATTAATCATATCAAATTTTTCTTTCGAAACAAAGCAATCAAGAACCAAAAGTTATAATGATTAAACTAATAGAATAAATAATATGAAAACATTATAGTATTACTATGCCACTGTATATGTTACAGATATGTACAGCCTTTAGATTGCTTAATAATAGGGATTTAGATTAAAGCATTTCTTTTACTTTCTGAGTATACAATGCACATCATGTATATATATGAGAATAGATTCATGATAATAATATATTGAGTATTTTTCCCAAATAACATTATAATTATTAAATTAATAGAAATACCAATAATAAAGTAACAAGAATAATTTGATAAACAAGATAACATGTGATAAAATTAATTGATGGAAATAAGAGATGAAGAGAAAAATGAATTTTTTTTCTTTCTCCGATTAAACAACAAAGAATTATCTTCTCTCTTATCAGAGAGTAAAAAAAGAATAAGTCGTTGTAATCCAACTTGTTGAAGTAAAAGAAATTGCACTACCTGCCAAAACTCAAAAAAGGAGTTCATAATGGAGTAGGAACGAAATCAAATTTGTAATGAATTCCTTGAACCACAAACCGCAAGAGAGAAATAATGCACAGTCAAAGCCATCCACCACCACCAATAGCAGCCACTTATGAAGAAACACAAGCAACCATGCATTTATTGATAAGAATACGTACAATTCAAAGTCAGAGAGGCAGGAACAATTAACTACAACAAAATTAAACCCCAGGAACATGCTAAGAAGAGTAAACAATACCTAACAGTCGAAGGATAGCACTTTCACTGCATCCTACCAAAATAGAGAGAAAAAAAGAATCAAAGATAAATAGAGCCCAAAAATAATGAAAACAAAATAGGAGTTGCAATCAAATTACACTAATGGAAAACCTGTAATTAGGCCACTGCAGATGAAAAATCAAACATGGAAGAGACCACAGAACAAATACAATAGCCATGGCTTTTGACTACTATCGACATTACCCTATTCATGAAGGACTCTAACAACTACATATCCATATACAATAAGTCATAGAATGTAAGGTCATAAAAAGGTACAACAATACATCAGAATAACTTAAGCACACGAAGACTTAAGAATGGTTGATTGTACCATCAGAATTGGAGGAGTCTTGTTTGACATTTGAGTCCTGGAAAAACAAAAGAGATATTAATCAGAACTAATTGAAACCCAAGGAAGTAGGAAAAATCCAAATGAAAGAAGAGATGAAGCAATATGAAACCTCTTGTAGGGAGCAGGCAAAACTATTAAACAGAATTACGAAATCCACAGCAACCAAACATGTTGAGCAAACTAAACTCTTTTTGCCTCAATATAGCCCAATGCATACCAGATTGAACTAGATGAAGTGTTCCCAAATCTGTGAAGAGCCGTCCTAGATGCCTCCACATGTATTGGCCGAAGCTTCAAATTCTTCTCCAACTCTTCAATTATAGCCCTCCTTGAAGCAAGCATAGAGAAATATGGTCAAATGCCAACTTAAAATCCAATTCTGGCAAGACTAGAAAATCTGGGATATCGTGAAATCGCATTTGCTTTGTAACATGACAATAAAAAAGGTAGCCACATTCACTAGCCCAATAGATTCAAGCATCTAAGATTTGCCCAATAGATGTTCTGTTCTGAGTTTGGACCTCAATGACAAAGAAATAAAGTAAAAATGAGAGATTGACATACAACAGAAGTTTAAAAAAAGTAAAACAAGGTAAACAAAATAATAAGATACGGCCAATCATAGCCAATAAATTTAGAGTGAAACTGTCATCCCAAATATCCTAGCAAGACTGCACCTTCCAGACTTAAATTGGCCGCGGTATAGAACTCCCGGAAATATATTGAAATATGAGAAATCAGTTAAATAGAGCAGAATATGAACTAAGCACACAAAAACCTACCAAGCATTTTGCAATTTGAGAATGAAACATTAATGTTCAGTATAATAATCCAAGAAACAAAAATGTTAGAAAACTTGAAATTTCCTATATTTTATATCAAATTTGGTACCAACTAACTACCAACAAGCACGGATGAGCTCTAGACATCCTTTTCTTGCATGCAATCTAAAATGAAGAAACTTCACCTCATAGCAAATAAGACAGAATCAACACCAGATGCCATAGAACTTAATGATGAGATCAGAAAACTAAAACTAGAAAGAAATAAAGCTAAACATTAATGAATTGAACAAGAATACTAATGCCAGCAAAACATTATAGAAATCCAACAAGAAACCAAACAAAATGCCAAAACCTTACATCAAACCAAATGTTAATAACAGGAATGGCAGTAACCTAAGCCAGGAAATAAAGATTTAGCAATTGGAAGAATCATAAGCATAGTAATTGTTACTTAAAAAAAAAAGCGAGATTTAGAAAGCTGAAAGAAAAGGACAAGTAGAACTGATCACGACTATCAACTAGCAGGAACTAACAATATAATAAACAAAACTTTCATATAAAAAAAGGGAGCACATAATTTTTCTTCCTTTCTTTCTTTTTTCTCTTGTTTTTTTTTTTTTAGCGGATCCAATAAATTCAGCATAGGTTTCTTGTTTAATTTAATTATTCTTGTATTTATCAATTATAAACTTCACCATTACATGTTGCTGCATGGAAAGAAATTTGATTTTATTATTTTGAAGAAAGACAGACCCCAAAGCTAAAGAAGACTTGTGTATTCATAAAAAAAACATCATCAAGTTTTTCAGATTGTTTGAACAATGAACGGTTCACACTAAACCAACCAGAACAGGAACATTTTTTCCTTCATGATGGTAATGTAAAATTAAATACCAAACAAAATCATGGATAACTGTTACCGCTTGAAGAAATCAAACCTAACATAGTAATACGTTGAGCACCATGTACTAGGGCAGACCCCAACAAAATCGAAGAAAAGTAAGCCGTAAAAGATGGATTCAAGGTGAACGAAGTTTTAATTGAATACTTCTTTTTTTAGGAAGCTCAAGTGCCCTCTGCTTGAATATTCTCCTAAAACAGAAATAGACCTTAAAAGACTGCTTCAATTTCACTAAAAGTTAAGCAAAACAAATGAAGAACGCTAAGAATATCCTCATGAAGCAGACCTTAAAAATTTGCTTTGTTTTAGTAAAAGTTAATAAAAACAAATGGAGGGAACCGATTTGGAATTTGAAATAAAAGGTTGTATATACACCATGTAGTTTAAATTCTAGAAATTTCATAACAATATCATATGCAACTAATTCAGAATTTAAACCAAATGGCTATACATATATACAATATTAAAATCTTTAACCATACTAAATTCAAATCAGTAATCATACTAAATTTTAATAACCAATCAAATATCAGAAATCACAAACAACAATATAAAATCTCCCAAACAAAAGAAGGTAACCTAAAATGGAATGAGCATTTGAGAAAGACAAAAGATAGATATGAATGGTAAAATGCAGATAAACTTTAAGTCCTAGGAAAAAGACAGAAAATAATATATCAGAACAATTCTCACCATATGGACGGATACGGGGACTAAAAATGCAATGAACAACGGTAAATAGCATTGCCAGTCGAATCGCAAGAAAACCCCAAAAGGAAATGAGAGAGGGAGAAGCTGAAGTAGAAATCATCAACACGTTGAGAAAAAGATTGGAAGGGAGTTGAGGTTGAAGGCACTCCAGATGATTTATTTCAAAGCCAGACAACCAAACAGACCTCGTAAAAGGTCATAGTTGGAAATCCTAAGTAAACGCTAATCACCAAACTAATGGTTAGCAGCTAAACTTCTAATAGATAGCAATGGCATGCATATTGCAAAGCAATAGCCAACAATCTCATAAAAAGCAGACCAACATTTTAACAAACAATCTAATTTACTTTGACAGACATTATCTTCACAGATTATTCTATTATCAACTAAAGAATCCATTTTCACATCTCCAAATAATCCATGATTTCAAATCTGCTAGAGAATATGTTGGACAACTAATAGCTCTTATTTATTAATCCAATTGAAGTTATATAGAAGAAATGGTTCTAAATTGATGAAGCTAACGATGAAAAGGAAACAACTAACAATAAATAGGCCACAGAAACTCTAAGTGGGATGTGCTGGCAGAGTAAAACACAACTATACTTGAAATAGCGAAACATTAAGAATCTATAAGCTAAGCAAGACCATTACGACTATAATGTAAGTTGGAAAACGATGGTAGATCATGCTACAAACATTTAATAACTTCAGCAGATAGTACCACACCACATTAGAACAAGCAGTAATGTTATTAAGACCACATAGAACATTATTGGAAATGGATTCACTCAGCAACCAAAACAAAATTGTACTCGCATAAGGAATTTCTAATTAGCATTCAGTATATAATGACTTTTACGGGAACCTAATTAGAGTAAGAAACATTTTATAAATCCCAATAACATAAGACACGCTAATTAAGAAGAAACCAATTGAATTATAAGTATCCCAAATCCTCAGCAACAAGCTCGTCTTTATTGATATGACGAAATAGTAAAGGACAAATTGTTCACAAGATTAACAGATAGGCAAACTCTAATCAATCAGAAGAAACCAATCGAACAATTACAAGAGCCCTAAATCCTCAGCAACTGGGTGTCTTTAATTGAATCAGTCACTTTAAATCCGTTACACTAAATCAAAAAACGTCTTCATACATATATTGAAGCAGAATTATATAGAAAACTTCTATTGATAATCAGGATCGGATCGAGGCACTGAGATAAAAATCGAAAGACCCAACCAATGAAGAGGAAAGAAAAGAAAATCACAATTTCCAATGAAGATTTCTCAGCAATTAAAGGCATTACAAATTCGAAAATGCAAATAATAAAATACCTTCTGAAGAGCTTTCACAGCATCGGCCATGGCGACATTGGTCAAATTGCCTGCGGATCTTTTTCTTTTTGCACAGGGCACGGAGATTTTTCCTAGCAAGGCTGTGAAAATCCATTTCTGAAGTAAAAACAAAGAAAAAGAAACGCAAAGAGGCGTCTCGGGTACCGAAAGACTGTTTGCTTTGCTGTTGTCGATGGAGGTTTCTGACGAAAAAAAAAAAAAAAGGAAGGCGTGGGAACCCTAGAGGAAATACAATCGTTGGAGAACGAGTTTGAATTTTGAATTTTGAATTTTTTTTTTTTTTTCTTTACTCGGACTAATGACTAATTCTTGGCAATCGCATGAGCAACACCATCTGCACAAACATGATCCTGCTGATATTGTTGACCATAGAAGAGATATCGGCAAACAAGAGATGCCATATAGCCCGAGTAATTGCAAAGATCCACAGCCAGCACATTATCCGACGCCAGGAGCAGATTCCTGAACCCAGCCTCCCACGCAACCTCCAGAGCCGCTGCAATACTCGCCAACTCAGCCTCAGGGCAAAATTTATTGGAAAATATACAAGTCAATTCCATTTTTCCTATCAGCCCTTAGTTTTTTCAATATTTTTTAGCTTTTTCTTATTACACAGTTTTACCCCACTCTTTCATACCCCCGTAACCCCGTTTTAATTTTAACTCAAGATATATATATTTTTTGTTTTAGTTGTTTTTTTTAGAAACCAAAAACTCGTTCTCTATTAAGTGATTGGCACGATTTTAACCTTTGATCAACGCTTATTGCTAATTGCTTTCTCTGCTCCACCTCGCCACCTCACTTCCACTATTGTGTGATTACATATCCATTGCTTTCCTCTTGTTCTTCACTGTTTCTTTTTTTTTTTTCTTTTAGTCAATTAGACAAATATTTTAGACAAAATTTGAAAACAAGTTCATAAATGTGCTCAAATAACGATGTCCGAATTAATTTAACATATTAATTAAAAACTATCTTTAAATATTTTTCAAAATTAGAAAATTAATCAAAGCTAAATTATAGCTTACACAAATTTGGGAATCAAGTTAATATATTATATGGGAATCAATTAACTAAACTAGAATTAAAGATAGCAAATTTTCAATTAGCTAAATCAGTATTAAAGCCTATTTAAATAAAATTTAAATCAAATAATCGAAAGAGTTCTCTCTGGAAACATGTATTTTAGAAAAAAATAAATGTGCAAAAGCTAATGATTTAACTTATATCATAATATATTTAAATCGTTTATATAATCTTATTCATTATAAAGTTTGTACCTCGGGTATAAACTTTGCAAATATTTCAACCTGTTGTTGTTTTTGTACAAATCTCTTAGCTTTTGACAATAATTTTTCTAACAATAATTCCATTTAGAGATTAGTACTCGCAAGTATACGAATCGCAACGTAGTAATGAAAGATATCGATCCCACGAGGAATTTGTATGTACACTTTAGTTTTTTTTCTTTGCGTCTATAGAGTATCAAATTATAAGGTGATATGGGGAATTGGGTAAATGACAAGTTAAATCAATTAAAGTACTAGTTATTAGTTGAGTTGTTGTTTAATATCAAGTCATATAAAAATACATGCATTTTTTATCTTAGATATTCATTGCACATGCATTAATTATCTATTCAATCCTTATGATAAGAGTATGTCGGATAAGTTCTATTTTAACGGGCATGTCTAGAAATAGATTTTATTCAATAACTTATAGACAAATTATCGAATACCTTTGCCAAAATAACTAAAGGTCTTAATACACAATGACCAAGCTATATTAAGATGATCTCAAGTAATTTAACAAAGTGAAGAAAAACAATCATACATCATAGTTTATTCTATCTTAGTAACTAAATAAGACAAAGTAAAATGCGAACTTCTTTACGTCTTATTATGAATCTATGTTAATAATGCATACATAGCGTTAGTCATACATTGAAGCGTAAGATATAAGAAAACTTATCGATATTGATTTCGTAAACATTCAATACATATACAAGTATGACGCTCTCATAGAGGAAAAGCATAAGAATAGACTTAAGAAAGCAATTGGGCCCATAGGTATATTGCAACCTCGGGAGTATCTTTTCTCTATAAAGTGACAATAATTGATTCAAGGACCTTGGCGTTAGGCTCCCCTTTACGTTTACTAAATATTACAAACAACACTCGAACTCTTTAAACACTTTATTTTTCTAACTTTATATACTACAGGTATCTTCCATTTGGCTGGTTTTTTCCTCTTTTTTACAATCTGGATTTCCTTCTTTATTTATAAGCGTTGAAGCATTGTGTCTCTTTGTGAAAGGTTGTGTTGATCCAATGAATGGTTGTATCCCTTGAATACTATTGGTTTTTCTTGGAAAGTTGTGTCTTTTCATGAAGCGTTGTCTTTATCCATAGTGGTGGTTGAAGTCAGAACGGATGAGATCGAATAACTGTTGCTGAGTGTATGTCACGATCGTGACAGAGTGTCGCAGTCACGATTCACACGGGTTTCTTTGCAAAATGCTGAAGTCAAAGATTGCCTATGTGCTAGGTCGAGCTCGTGATCTGTCTCTTTCCTCTAATTTCTTTATCAATCAAAGTGCTCTGTCGTGCTCGTGATAATGCATTATGATCGTGACACGGCCTAAATCTTGTGTCCTTTTTATTCCTATAGAATTTTCTTCATTTTGGCTTTCTTTTGTAGCTAAATTCCACATATTTGCATACTTAAACTTTAAAACTGTAAATCATCAAAAACAAGCAATATCAACATGAAATCTAATATATAATAAGTAAAAACATCGCAAATTCCTTATATATTATATCATATATAAACACTTATCATTTTTCTTGTCCTCAAGCAAAATATGAATCTCTTAATCATCTTACTTGTGATGATCCAACATACTTTGTCTTTGAAACACAAAATAAAGAGTCTCAACCTTCAACTTCTAAGGCAACTATGAGGCTTTTTGAATTTTAACAACATATATGTATATCTTTCTTTATACTTTTATTAAGTATGGGTCTTGCCAAAAGATTGTTTTACCAAGCTTAACTTAGAACTATCAACCATAAGTAGAGTTTGTATACAACTTTAACCATATTTAAGCCTTAATCAACACAATTGCAGCTTACTCAACCAAAGCATATCGGTAAAAGCTTTTCGGGACAAATTTCAGCACACGTTTAGCCATTGTTGTCAAAACATCTTTAGGTAACCTAGAATTTTTTTTTTCTAAGCACTCATGTATGGTTGTGTTTCGCTCCATACCACACCTCCCCTTTTATCTCATTTGTTACCACTCATATTGCAATTTTTCTTTTCTTGTATTATATAAAAGTAAATATTTTTCTTTTATTTTTTATCTCACTTTTAGTGGTTGCATTTTATGCTCCACACCACTCTCTCCTTTTACATAACACTTTGGTTATTTACTCAACACTTATTTTGCAATACCCTCATTTTTTATTGAACAATGCTAATCCGTATAATGGTTTTAGTTTTCTAAGTTCAATCACTACAAACTTAGTCTTATAAGGCAAAAAATCATGCATCTTATTGCATTCAAACAAAAATTGCCAATGGATACCCAAACACTTTTAGGATTTATTCTTTCGTCTTGCTTTTCAAACTACTTCAACAATAAACATACTCAATTTTTCAACATTTTACGACTTGAATATACAAACTTTTATAGAATCAAAGCCTCTTATTCCTTAACTTAAGGTGAGATTATCTTCATTTGCATTATCCGAAGATTGTATTACCATAATCATACACTTCAACTCAAGATAGAAAAAGATATCATAAGCTTTTTGACAATCACAAAATGAGATAAAAATGCAAGAATACTTGATATTATAATGATATATAAAAAATAAAAATTTAAATTTATCCTAATTTTACCCCCCCCCCCCCAAACTTGAATTGCACATTGCCCTCAACGTGTAGGAAAATAAACTAACTTCAATCACAAACTACAAACTAGAGAATACTAGAAACAGAAAATAATATAAATTAAGGAAGAAAAAGATAGAAGTAACCAAATCAAGCCTCCAGTGATCCTGGTGGACTTGGAGTAAACTCAATGTTTTGGCATCGGAAAAACTTGAGAAGCTTCCTTTTCAATTACGCATTCTCCTTCACTTCTTGTCGAACTTGATGGACATTTTGCTCCACCGCTTCAACCTTGGTTGACACTTGTTGCCAACCTTGATTTTCCACTTCTTACTCTTCATTATCACTCTCCTTCTCTTCATCATCTTCATCACCTCCTTCTTCCCTTTACACTTGCTTCCCCTTGTTCCTAGATCTTACAGTCGAAGGTCCGGCTCCTCCTTCCTCTTCCAAGGTAATGAGAATCTTCTTTGTTCTCTCTTTATAGGAAGTGAATTTGAAAGCTCCATTGATCTCCTTTGCTAATCCAGCATTCTTCATCAATTTCCCATCAAGGAATCACACTTTTTCTCCATGTTGTAATGTATAAGGCAATTATCCTCTTGCGGCCAAAATTAGGGCTGTCTTTACATGACCGCTTCCACCTTTCTTCTTGTTGGAATCAGCTGCTCGAGAAATTCCATCCCAAACATGATCCGTGCAATCCACTTTTCTTCCTTTCACAGCTTGATCTAAGACATATAAGTCTTTTGTTTGCACTTTATTGCTTTCCACCCTGCAGAAAATAGAATGGCACAAATACTTGTAAAAATACTTTGCTGTGCATTTCTTGAATGAGTTTGGCAAATTCTTTGCTGTGCATTTCTTGAATGAGTTTTTTTTGATGCATGGCTAGGCACATAACAATGCAAACCCGTCAACGAACTCCAAATGCTGTCCGGTTTGAAACTAGAAGGCATAACAACCTAGTTTTCTTTTGGAAAACCAAACCATTAAGACATTTGGTCATACCCGACGGTATATTCGACTCCAATGTTGCGAAATAGAAAACCCTTTGTATTATCCAAAAACTGGAATGTGCATAGCATCTCCAATACATAAATATCTTTCTGGGGGAAATATCTTTCTGGGGGAATAACATTGCCCCAAACTTACTCCAACCGAGGTACTGCAAGTACCCAAACACCGCATCTCAGATATCATTGTCAATAAAAAACAAGATATCAAGAAAGAACATCCCTCGAAAATCTATTTTCTTCAAACAAGCATACCTCTTCCCTTCACGAGCAATTCGGATAGGGAAAGGTGCTCCATACTCAGCCCTCAAATCAACTCTCCCATTCACATAGGTCGCCATTTTTTGTGTGGAAAAAAGGGGTTAATTTACAGAAAGTTTGAAAGGTTTGAGAATGAAAACTCAACTTTGAAAGTATGATAATCTTAGGGTTTTAATATTTTGAAAGTGAAATCAAAATAGAAGAATATGTATTTATAGTGAAAACATGAAAAGACATGACTTTTGAAGTAGACATGGCAGTTATGAACGAGTAAGAATGAACGTTAAGCCAATTATAGCGGTTTAAAACAAAAAAACAACCGAAAAAATCTGAAAATCCAGGTGTCACGACCGCGATTCACTCGAATTACAGTTTTCATGCATTTTATCAACTTTATCAACTTAAACATATATACTGTATTTATTAATACTTAACTAAAAACACACTTAAAAATACATCACAACACACAAAACACACAAAAGAAAGAAGAAAACCAAAGTCAAGAAGAATAATTAGGGTATAGGGTCGTTCATAAATTGCTCTTGAATGGTATCATCCCATAGCAAATATGGTCTACAACGCTGCCTAGTAACTTTAAACATATTATTCTTAGAACTCCTTAACTCTAGTGCTCCATTACTCAAGACATTAATAACGGTGAATGGTCCATATCAACGTGATTTTAACTTACCCGGAAACAAACGTAACCGAGAATTGTACAAAAACACTTTATCACCAACATTAAAAGTTTTAACTTTAATTTTCATGTCATGCCACCTCTTAGTTTTCTCTTTATAAATCTTAGCATTTTCATAAGCCATAGACCTAATTTCATCTAATTCAGAAATTTGCAACAAACCTATTATGAAGCATCAAAGTTCAAGGAACGAATAGCCCAATAAGATTTATGTTCTAACTCGGGCGTGAAGTTCGCAAAGTTTGTACCCCGGGCATAAAGTTCAAAAAGTTTGTACCCCGAGTATAAAGTTCCCAAATTTTGCGCCCGGGGGTAAAGTTCACATAGTTTGACCCTTGGTGCAAAGTTTGCAAAGTTTTCCACCGGGTATAAAGTTCATAAAGTTGGTACTCCCGGCATAAAGTTCGCAAACTTTGCCCCGAGGCATAAAGTACGAAAAATTTTCACTAGGACATAAATTTCGCAAAGTTTGTACTCCGGCCATAAAGTTCGAAAATTTTGCACTATGGCGTAAATTTTCCAACGTTTGTACCCTGGGCATAAAGTTCATAAATTTTTCCCCAGGCAAGAAGTTCAAAAAATTTTCACGCAGGCATAAATTTTGCAAATTTTGTATCCAGTGCATAAATTTTGTAAAGTTTATACTCCGAGAATAAAGTTCAAAAATTTTACGCCCGAGGGTAAAGTTCGCACAGTTTGCCCCCAGACATAAAGTTTACAAATTTTTCCCCCGAGCATAAAGTTCATGAAGTTTGTGCCCTGGGCAAAAATGTAGCAAATTTTGCCCCCAAGCTTAAAATTCGTAAAGTTTGTACTCCGAGCATAAAGTTCCCTAATTTTAGCCCGGGCATAAAATTCGCAAAGTTTGTACCCCGGGCATAAATTTCCCAAATTTTGCCTCTGAGCACAAAGTTCGAAAATTTTTCACTTGAGTATAAAATTCACAAATTTTGTAACCGGAGCACAAAGTTCATAAAGTTTGTATCTCGGGCATTAAAGTTTGCAAATTTTTTGCCCGATCATAAAGTTTGCAATGTTTACACCTCGGAGTACAGTTCACAAAGTTTGTACCTCGAGTATAAAGTTCACAAATTTTTCCCCTAGGCATAAAGTTCGCAAAATTTTCACTCAGGCATAAATTTCGTAAAGTTTGTACTCCGGGGATAAAGTTCAAAAATTTTGCACCCGGAAATAAAGTTTCAAAAATTTTCACTAAGGCGTAAATTTCCCAAAGTTTGTACCCCGAGCATAAAGTGAGAAAATTTTTCTTCCTAGCATAAATTTGAAAAATTTTCACGCAGGAGTAAATTTCGTAAAGTTTGTATCCCGAGCAAAAGTTTTGCAAAGTTTATACCCCGAGAGTATAGTTCACAAATTTTGCGCTCAAGGGTAAAGTTCAAAGAGTTTACCCCGGACGTAAAGTTTGCAAAGTTTTCCCTCGGGCATAAAGTTTGCGAAGTTTGTACCCAAGGCATAAATTTCACAAATTTAGCCACTTGGCATAAAGTTCGCAAAATTTGTACTCCTAACATAAAGTTCCCAAATTTTGCGTCAAGGCATAAACTTCGAAATATTTTCACTCGGGCATAAATTTCACAAATTTTGTAACCCAAGCATAAAGTTCACTAAGTTTGTACCTCGGGCATAAAGTTCATAAATTTTTAGGCATGGCGTAAAGTTTGAAAAGTTTACATCCGGGAGTAAAGTTCACAAAGTTTGCACCGCGGGCATAAAGTCCGCAAAGTTTGTACCCGTCCTAAATTTTGTGCCCAGGAGTAAAGTTCGCAAAGTTTGTAAGCCAGGTATAAAGTTCACAAATTTTGCACCCGGGGTAAAATTTCGCAAAGTTTGCCCCTGGGAATAAAGTTCGCAAAGTTTATACCCTGGTCATAATGTTTGCAAATTTTGCCCCCAGGCATAAGGTTCAAAAAATTTTAACTCAGGCTTAAATTTCGCAATTTTGTACCATGGACATAAAGTTCGCAAAGTTTGTACTCCTGGCATAAAGTTCCCAAAATTTACCCCGGGTATAAACTTCGAAAAATTTTCACTAGGGCGTAAATTTCGTAAAGTTTGTACCTAGAGCATAAAGTTCGAAAATTTTGCCCCGGACATAATGTTAGAAAAAATTTCACTCAGAGCGTAAATTTTGCGAAGTTTGTATCCACGGCATAAAGTTTGCAAATTTTACGCTCGGGCATAAGGTTTGTAAAGTTTACACGCGGGAGTAAAGTTCGGAAAGTTTGCACCCTGGGCATAAAGTTCGCAAATTTTGCACCCCGGGGGTAAAATTCACAAACTTTGCTCTTGGGGATAAAATTCGCAAAGTTCCCAAATTTCGCCCGCGCGCATAAAGTTCGAAAAAATTTCACTCGGACATTAATTTGGCAAACTTTGTAACCCGAGCATAAAGTTCACAAGTTTTTACCTTGGGCACAAAGTTCTCAAATTTTGCACCCGGGGCTAAAGTTCGCAAATTTTGCCCACTGGAATACAATTAAAAAAATTTTCACTCGGGCGTAAATTGCACAAAGTTTGTACCCCAGGTATAAAGTTCTCAAATTTTGCCCCCGGGTATAAATTTCACAAAGTTCGTACCACGGGTATAAAGTTCAAAAATTTTAAACTCCCCGGGATAAAGTTCGCAAAGTTTGCCCGTGGGCGTAAAGTTCGCAAATTTTTCCGCTGGGCATAAACTTCACAAAGTTTGTAATCCGGGCATAAAGTTTCCAAAATTTACCCCCATTCATAAAGTTCCCAAATTTTACCCCCACAAACTTTAAGATATTTTCACTCGAGCATAAATTTCACAAAGTTTGTATCCCGGACATAAAGTTTGTAAATCTTGCCCCGGGGCTTAAAGTTCACAAAGTTTCTACCTCGGATATAAAGTTCAGAAATTTTACGCTCCGTGCTAAAGTTCGTAAAGCTTGCCCTCGGGCGTAAAGTTCGCAAAGTTTTCCGTCGGGCATGAAGTTCTCAATGTTTGTACCGCGGACATAAAGTTCCCAAATTCTACCCCTGGGCATAAAACTCGAAAAATATTCACTAGGGCGTAAAATTTGCAATGTTTGAATCCAATACATAAAGTTCACAAATTTTGCCCAGGGACAAAAAGTTCAAAAAATTTTTACTTGGGCATAAATTTTTACCTCGGGCATAAAGTTTGCAAAGTTAGTACCTCAGGGGAAAAGTTCGCAGAGTTTGCTCCTGAGGGTAAATTTCGCAAAGTTTGCCCTCGGACATAAAGTTCCCAAAGCTTGTATCCCAGATATAAAGTTCCAAAATTTTGCCCCGTGCATATAGTTTGAACAATTTTCACTCGCAGTAGGTCATAAAGTTCGCAAATTTTGAGTCCGGGCATAAAGATTGCAAAGTTTGTACCGCCGACATAAATTTTGCAAATTTTACTCCAGTGTATAAAGTCTGCAAAGTCTGTACCCAGGACGTAAAGTTCCCAAAATTTCCCCCATACATAAAGTTCCCAAAATTTCCCCCATGCATCAGGTTGTATCATCCAAATTGAAAGGTTGAATAAACTTTTATGTTGATTTGATTGTTCTTTTTATTTGATTGAATTGGTGATTTTATTGTCAATTGTTTTCCTATTTTTATTCTATTCTTTAATCTTTTAGTTTTGAAATTATAATCTGAATTCTAATTATAATTTCGTGTTCTTTGTGTTTATTGGAACCTTATTCGACAATTGGGAACATTATTGAGTTCGGATAGCGCTTTGCTTAACCGGATTAATATCACAACTGCACAATATGATGGGTAATTTATGCATAACAAAGGATACAAAAGTGCATAGATCCTACGAAAACACCCTGCTTGTGTTTTGATCATCGTCTTTGCATTTCACACTGCATTGCATGCGGATTGTGAAAAATCCAGCCCCAACGGGGACGGGCGGGAATCCCCACTTAGGGATAGGGAAAAAAAATTCATATATGTGTGAAAAATTGTATGAAGAGAAGATAAGGAGATGAATGAAAATCAACAAATTTTTTTTAGTAAACCTCTCTAGAAAAACAAGTCCAAGTGCACATAAATTCAACGTTTAAGTGGAAAGAAAAACATTTGCGAATTCAAACATAATAATTTGGACTAAAAAAATATTATATTGGTTGATAAAAGGTAGTAATGGGCCAAATCAAAAGTTGTAGCCTTGGAACGAACGAACAGAAATATATAAAGAGAATATAATAAATAGATGAACGAAAAGCAATAAATAATTGTGCAAACCTCTCCAGAAAATGCTATAAAGACTAGAAGGAGATGGTTGAAAAATGCTCTATAATTGCTACTCTAATTTAAGGCAGATTTAGTTCGCATAACAATGCACAGGTAAGTGCAACTAGCAGGAACTGACAATATAATAAACAAAACTTTCATATAAAAAAAGGGAGCACAGAATTTTTCTTTCTTTCTTTCTTTTTTCTCTTCTTTTTTTTTTTTTTTTTTTTTTGTGCGGATCCAATAAATTCAGCATAGGTTTCTTGTTTAATTTAATTATTCTTGTATTTATCAATTATAAACTTCACCAATTACATGTTGCTGCATGGAAAGAAATTTGATTTTATTATTTTAAAGAAAGAAAGACCCCAAAGCTAAAGAAGACTTGTATATACAGAAAAGAAACATCATCAAGTTTTTCAGATTGTTTGAACAATGAACGATTCACACTAAACCAACCAGAACAGGAACATTTTTTCCTTCTCGATGGTAATGTAAAATTAAATACCAAACAAAAATCAAGGATAACTGTTACCGCTTGAAGAAATCAAACCTAACTGAAGCATCAACTGCAAGCAACTTCCAGTTAACCCATAAAATATATTGCCGGAGGAAACTGAAGAAACGAAAAGATAGATATGGATGGTAAAATGCAGATAAACTTGAACTCATAGGAAAAAGACAGAAAATAATATATCAGAACAATTCTCACCATATGGACGGATATGGAGACTAAAAATGCAATGAACAACGGTAAATAGCATTGCCAGTCGAATCGCAAGAAAACTCCAAAAGGAAATGAGAGAGGGAGAAGCTGAAGTAGAAATCATCAACCCGTTGAGAAAAAGATTCGAAGGGAGTTGAGGTTGAAGGCACTCCAGATGATTTATTTCAAAGCCAAACAACCAAACAGACCTCGTAAAAGGTCATAGTTGGAAATCCTAAGTATACACTAATCACCAAACGATTTTGTCCTTTGATCAACGCTCATCGCCAATTGCTTTCTGTGCTCCACTTCGCCACCTTACTTCCACTATTGTGTGATTACACATCCATTCCTTTCCTCTTGTTCTTCATTGTCTCTTTTTCTTTCTTTTAGTCAAATAGGCAAATATTTTACACAAAATTTAGAAACTTGTTATGCTCAAATAACGATGTCCGAATCAATTTAACATATTAATTAAAAACTATCTTTAGATATTTTTCTAAATTAGAAAATTAATCAAAGCTAAATTATAGCTTACACAAATTTGGAAATCAAGTTAATATATTATATGGGAATCAATTAACTAAACTAGAATTAATGATACCAAATTTTCATTTAGCTAAATCAATATTAAAACCTATTTAAATTAAATTTAAATCAAATAATCAAAAGAGTTCTCTCTGCAAACATGTATTTTAGAAAAAAGTAAATGTGCAAAAGCTAATAATTTAACTTATATCATAATAGATTTAAATCGTTTATATAATCTTATTCATTATAAAGTTTGTACCTCGGGGATAAAGTTTACGAATATTTCGACCTGGTCTTACTTTTTGTACAAATCTCTTATTTAGCTTTTGACAATAATTTTTCTGAAAATAATTCTATTTAGAGATTAGTGATCGCAAGTATACGAATCGCAACGTAGTAATAAAAGATATCGATCCCACGAGGAATATGTATATACACTTTAGTTTGTTTTTCTTTGTGTCTATAGAGTATCGAATTATAAGGTGATATAGGGAATTGGATAAATGGCAAGTTAAATCAATTAAAGTACTAGTTATGAGTTGAGTTATTGTTTAATATCTAGTCATATAAATATACAAGCATTTTATCTTAGATATTCGTTGCACATGTATTAATTATCTATTCAATCCTTATGATAAGAGTATGTCGGATAAGTTCTATTTCAACAGGCATGTCTAGAAATAGATTTTATTCAATAACTCATAGACAAATAATCGAATACATTTGCCAAAATAGCTAAAGGTCTTAATATACAATGACCAAGCTATATTAAGATGATCTCCAGTTAATTTAACAAAGTGAAGCAAAACAATCATATATCATAATTTATTCTTAGTAACTAAATAAGACAAAGCAAAATGCGAACTTCTCTATATCTTATTATGAATCTACATTAATAATGCATACTTGGCGTTAGTCATACATTGAAGAGTAAGGTATAAGAAAACTTATCGATATTGATTTCGTAAACATTCAATACATATACAAGTGTGATGCTTTCATAAAGGAAAAGCATAAGAATTGACTTAAGAAAGCAATTAGGCATAAAACACTCCCTTACGCCTATAGGTATATTGCAACCTTGGGGGTCTTTTTTCTCTATATAGCGACAATAATTGATTCAAGGACCTTGACGTTAGGCTCCCCTTTACATATACTAAATATTACAAACAACGCTCGAACTTTCCAGACACTTTATTTTTCTAACTTTATATACTACAGGTATTTTCCATTTGGCCGGTTTTTCCCTCCTTTTTACAATATGGAATTCCTTCTTTATTTATAAGCATTCAAGCATTGTGTCTCTTTGTGACTGGTTGTGTTGATCCAATGAATGGTTGTGTCTCTTGAATACTATTGGTTCTTCTCGAAAAGTTGTGTCTTTTCATGAAGGGTTGTGTTTATCCAATGAATGGTTGTATCCCTTAAATACTATTGGTTCTTCTTGGAAAGTTGTGTCTTTTCATGAAGGGTTGTCTTTATCCATAGTGGTGGTTGAAGTCTGAACGGATGAGATCGAATAACTGCTGCTGAGTGTATGTCACGATCGTAACAGAGTGTCGCAGTCGCGATTCACATGGGTTTCTTTGCAAAATGCTGAAGTCAAAGTCTGTCAATGTGCTAGGTCGCGCTCGTGATCTGTCTCTTTTCTTTAACTTCTTTATAAATCAAAGTGCTCTGTCGCGCTCGTGATAATGCATTATGATCGTGACACGGCCTAAATCTTGTGTCCTTTTTATTCCTATAGAATTTTCTTCATTTTTGCTTCCTTTTATAGCTAAATTCCACATATTTGCATACTTAGACTTTAAAACTGTAAATCAACATAAACAAGCAATATAAACATGAAATCTAATATATAATAAGTAAAAACATCGCAAATTCCTTATTGATTATATCATATATAAGTGCCTTTTTAGCACTTATCAAGCCCCTACACTTATCGTTTTGCTTGTCCTCAAGCAAAATATGAATCTCTTAATCATCTTACTTGTGATGATCCAACATACTTTGTGTTTGAAACACAAAATAAAGAGTCTTAACCTTCGACTTCTAAGGCAGCTATGAGGCTTTTTGAATTTTAACAGCATATATGTATATCTTTCTTTATACTTTTATTAAGTATGGGTCTTGCCAAAAGATTGTTTTACCAAGCTTACTTAGAACTATCAACCATAAGTAGAGTTTGTATACACCTTTAACCATGTTTATGCCTTAATCAACACAATTTCAGCTTACTCAACCAAAGCATATCGGTGAAAGCTTTCCGGGACAAATTTTAGCACACGTCATTGTTCTCAAAGCATCTTTACGTAACGTATAATTTTTTTTTTCTAAGCACTCATGTGTGGTTGCCCTTTTATCTCTTTTGTTACCACTCATATTGCAATTTTTCATTTATTGTATTATATAAAAGTAAATATTTTTCTTTTATTCTTTATCTCGCTTTTAGTGGTTGCATTTTATGCTCCATACCACTCTCCCCTTTTACATAACACTTTGGCTATTCACTCAACACTCATGTGACGCCCTAGATTATCTGGCCTATAAATCCTTCTTGAATCACACCATACCATTAAGGAAATTGACACAAGCTCTCAAATCAACACGACATGAAAGTTCTCCCCTTGCACCTATTACTATTGCGGCCATGATATTTGCACCACCAATCGGCCCATATCTTTGCTGCGATGCATTGTTAATGGCATTGAAGAGAATGTCGTATGAATCAATGGGAGCACCCCTAACTGCGCATTCTAAAACAAAAAGACCAGCGGGACGAACAGTGGAACTATCTACCCTGCAAAATAATGAATATGCAAGGAATTTGTGCAAGTAGCCAAGCTGGGCCTGAATTCCCCTAGGGGAATTCGGCCACCCTAGGTATAAAAACCTAGGGTGAAAATTTCGGCCATCTCAAGTGATGCACTAAGCCATAGCCGAAATTTTCCTAGCCCCCTCTCACTATAGTTTTTGTTTTTCCAATGCTAGCACGGGTCGTGTTCGTTAGGCGTTCATGTACGAAAACGAGGATGGAATCTAATTTGATTTTTGCAGTCTTCATCCATCTCTTGAAAGATATATATTTCGGATAAGAATTTAATCTCTTTCTATTTCAATTTTAATTTTTACAATTTCCACTTCAATTGCTCCTGGGACTAGATTTGAGGAAATCATTGCGTTCTTCCGCTTTTATCGGGTGATTTCCGGTGAAAAATCCCGACAATAACAGCCAACTTTTCTTTTGGAAAGACAAAACATTCAGACATTTGGTCGTACCCTACGATATATTCGACTCTAACGTTGCGAAATAGAAAACCCCTTGTATTATCCAAAAACTGGAATGTGCATAGCATCTCCAATGCATAAATATCTTTCTGGGGGAATAACATTGCCCCAAACTTACCCCAACCGAGGTACTGCAAGTACCCGAACACCGCATCTCAGATATCATTGTTAATAAGACACAAGATATCTAGAAACAACATCCCTCGAAAATCTATTTTCTTCAAACGAGCATACCTCTTCCCTTCATGAGCAATTCGGATAGGGAAAGGTGCTCCATACTCAGCCCTCAAGTAAACTCTCCCATTCACATAGGTCGCCATTTTTTTGTGGTAAAAAGGGGTTAATTTACAGAAAGTTTGCAAGGTTTGAGAATGAAAACTCAACTTTGAAAGTATTATAACCTTAGGGTTTTAATATTTTGAAAGTGAAATCAAAATAGAAGAATATGTAAGTGAAAACATGAAAAGACATGACTTTTGAAGTAGATATGATAGTTATGAACGAGTAAGAATGAAAGTTAAGCCAATTATAGCCGTTTAAGACAAAAACAACCGAAAGTCAAAAATCTGAAAATCCAGGTGTCACGATCACGATTCACTCGAATTACAGTTTTCATGCATTTTATCAACTTAATCACTACTCTACTATAGTATATACTTAACACTAAACTTAAATATATATACTATATTTATTAATACTTAACTAAAAACACACTCAAAAATACATCACAGCACACAAAACGTAAGAAAGAAGAAAACCAAAGTCAAGAAGAATAATTAGGCTGTAGGGTCGTTCATAAATTGCTCTTGAATGGTATCATCCCATAGCAAATATGGTTTACAAAGCTACCCATTAACTTCAAACACATTATTCTTAGAACTCTTTAACTCTAGTGCTCCATTACTCAAGACATTAATAACGGTGAATGGTCCATACCAACGTGATTTTAACTTACCCCGAAACAAACGTAACCGAGAATAGTTCTAAGTTAAGCTTGGTAAAACAATCTTTTGGCAAGACCCATACTTAATAAAAGTATAAAGAAAGATATACATATATGTTGTTAAAATTCAAAAAGCCTCATAGTTGCCTTAGAAGTTGAAGGTTGAGATTCTTTATTTTGTGTTTCAAAGATAAAGTATGTTGGATCATCACAAGTAAGTTGATTAAGAGATTCATATTTTGCTTGAGGACAAGAAAAAGGATAAGTGTAGTGATGTGATGTGATATCAGCTGTGAGAAAGCCGAAATCAACTTTAATAAATTTCCCAAGTCCATCAATCAAGGTTGAACTCACAAAAACGAAACAAAGATTGGTGATAGCAAACCAATCCTAAGGTGTTTAAGCGACAATGAAAGGGATTCAAACTTGACACATTCGATTAAGCAATCTTAAAACCTGAATGTTGGATGATTCACAAGTATCTTACCACAATACTTGTTCATAATCAAGATAAAATTGTAAGAACGAAGAACTCGATCTCACAAACTCACAAAATTAAAAATCAGCCCCGGGCTGGAATCTCAGCAAAGAGAGAAAAATCAGAATTGTATTAAATTTCATCCATCCCTCTTTAACTATTACATTGGTGTTTAAATAGAAAACTTAAACCTAACTCTAAACTGAAAAGGAAAACAAATCCTTGTCGGACTAGGAAAAGCTAAATAAAAACAAATAAGGAAAACTTAAAACTAATCCTTTTGCAATCCAAATGAAAAACGAAATTCCCTTTTGAGGGTTGTTTATGGGCTGATTTTTAAGCCCAAAACAACTCACTTATTGAAAAAAATAACAATTAAATATGGATACCTAAGCCCAATTCGAAATCCATACATATTCCCTAAGGGTGCCTTAAGTGCTAACACTTAATTGTCCTCAGCTCATACGTAGAAGTCTAATTAGGCCCAGAAGATTCCTAAGGGGCTCATACATTCCTAACAAATAAACTATTAAGCTTCATTTTGCACCGAATCCTACATAAATCAGCATTTGAAAGGATGCTATTATTCTTTGCATCAACCAAACTGATTAGACAAGTTAAACCAAAGATCAAGCTATCTCGATTCACATCAGGTGTAAAGTTTGCAAAGTTTTACACCGGGTATAAAGTTCGTAAAGTTGGTACTCAGGGCATAAAGTTCGCAAACTTTGCCCCCAGGCAGAAAGTACGAAAAATTTTCACTAGGACGTAAATTTCGCAAAGTTTGTACCCCGGGCATAAAGTTCGAAAATTTTGCACTTTGGCGTAAATTTTCCAAAGTTTGTACCCTGGGCGTAAAGTTCGTAAATTTTTCCCCAGGGCAAGAAGTTTGAAAAATTTTAACGCGGGCATAAAATTTGCAAAATTTGTATCCAGGGCATAAATTTTGTAAAGTTTATACCCTGGGAGTAAAGTTCACAAATTTTACGCCCGACGGTAATGTTCGCACAGTTCTCCCCTAGAAATAAAGTTTACAAATTTTTCCCCCGAGCATAAAGTTCATGAAGTTTGTGCCCTAGGCAAAAATGTAGCAAATTTTGCCCCCGGGCTTAAAATTCGTAAAGTTTGTACTCCGAGCATAAAATTCCTAAATTTTAGCCCCGGGCATAAAATTCGCAAAGTTTGTACCCCAGGCATAAAGTTCCCAAACTTTGCCTCTGAGCACAAAGTTCGAAAATTTTTCACTTGGGCATAAATTTCACAAATTTAGCCACTTGGCATAAAGTTCGCAAAATTTGTACTCCTAACATAAAGTTCCCAAATTTTGCATCGAGGCATAAAGTTCAAAATATTTTCACTCGGGCATAAATTTCGCTAATTTTGTAAACCAAGCATAAAGTTCACAAAGTTTGTACCTCGGGCATAAAGTTCGTAAATTTTTAGCCATGGCATAAAGTTTGAAAAGTTTACATCCGGGAGTAAAGTTCGCAAAGTTTGCACCTCAAGCATAAAGTTCGCAAAGTTTGTACCCCTCCTAAATTTTACATCCAGGAGAAAAGTTTGCAAAGTTCGCAAAGATTGGAAGCCAAGTATAAAGTTCGCAAATTTTGCACACGGGGATAAAGTTTGCAAATTTTGCCCCTGGGCATAAAACCCGGGGATAAAGTTTGAAAAGTTTGTACCCTGTTCATAAAGTTTGCAAATTTTGCCCCCAGGCATAAGGTTCGAAAGATTTTAACCCAGGCGTAAATTTCGCAAGTTTGTACCATGGGTATAAAGTTTGCAAAATTTTCCCTTTGGCTTAAAATTCTCAAAATTCGTCCCCTGGGTATAATAAAGTTAACAAATTTTATGCATAGATGTAAAATTCGCAAAGTTTCCCCCCGGATATAAAGCTCAAAAAAATTTATACCCCCGGCATAAAGTTCCCAAAAATTTACCCCAAGGCATAAACTTCAAAAAATTTTCCCTAGGGCGTAAATTTCACAAAGTTTGTACCCCGGGCGTAAAGTTCAAAAAATTTACACTCGAGCTTAAATTTCGCAAAGTTTGTATCTCGGGATTAAATTTCTAAAAGTTTGTATCCCCGGCTTAAATTTCACAAAGTTTGTCCGCCTCTATACAAATTTTACAAATTTTGTGCCCGAGGGTAATGTTCGCGAAGTTTTCCATCGGGTGTAAAGTTCGCAAAGTTTTCCCTAGGGCATAAGGTTTGCAAAGTTTGTACCTGAGGCTTAAATTAAGCAAATTTACCACCGAGCAATTTCACAAAGTTTGTACCCTGGGCATAAGTTTCGAAAATTTTGCACCCGAGAATAAAGTTGGTAAAATTTTCACTAGGTCATAAATTCTGTAAAGTTTGTATCCCAGCATAAAGTTTGACATTTTCCCTCATGTCATAAAGTTCGAACAAATTTTCACTCGGGTGTAAATTTCGTAAATTTTGTACCCTCGGAGTAAATTTCGAAAAGTATTGACGCGATTCCGGTTAAGCGAGATGCAACCGAATGCGAAATTTGCCCGACCGTTCGAAATCAAGTTGAGGTTCACGAATAGATGTGGAAGATGCAGTGGAACTTGATATGAAATTGCAGCAAAATAAAGTTGGCAATAGAAATACCCAATCCAACCACGTGAATGAACAATCAAGTTAATAACTCGATTAACCCAACCTTTCGATTCGTATGATAGAACCTGATATATGGTTTGATTCCTAATCGCCTAGCCTTGACGATTGATCACAATCAAAATAATATGTTAAGAGTTTAAGCCAATCACTCAAATCACTCAACAAAGAAAGAAGAACAAAGTTCTGAATTTTTATTAGCAAAAGCAAAATTGACATCCCCTAAAGAATTCGGCCATAGCCCTTAAATAGGCTTTACAAGCTTTGTCCTACTAAAATAAGGAATACTAACTTAGAAAGGAAAGCTAAAATAAGATAATTCTGAAATAGAAAATAATCCTAAGCTAAAAAGGAAAAATAACTAGAAATCAGCACATAGTAATCCTTATCCCACAAGGAAAACCTAAATAGACAAGGATTCTTCTTTTACCATGTGTCCAAATGAGTAGATTCGGCCCCCACAACAAATCAGCCCACTCTCGCCATTTGACTTGCACGAAACAGCCTCTTTTTATGAAGATAATATTAATTTAAATTATACTAAGTTCCCAATGGGTTAACACATGTGCCATGCACATGCATGTCCAAAGCTCACTTAATATGACTTAAACCAATTCAGCCTCAAATCACAACCCTGATGGGCTGGTCTTCTTGGGCTTGAATTAAAACCATCAAACGAGTTGAACCATTCCATGCCATCTCACTTGGCCATGGTGCCTCTTGAATGCCTTGGTTATCCCATAAGCGTGCAATCAGTCCATTTAATGCCTCACGCACCCTCTTTGCCTTAGACCTTGTAATAGGCCCACTTGGAATCTTCAAGTCCACGCCATAATCAGCTCCTTGTTCCTTAGCTCCATGCTCTTGCTCTTTAGATTGATCTTTGTTAGATAGGCTGATCGCGTCATTCCCCTCCTCTTCAAAAGGATTCGTCCTCGAATCGTCATCGCCTACACCAAACAAAGACAAATCAGAAACATTAAACGTAGCATGTACACCATACTCACCCGGAAGGTCTAGTTTGTATGCGTTGTCTCCCACACGCGCCACTACTTGAAACGGCCCATCGCCCCTTGGATGCAACTTGGTTCGCCTTTGGGCGGGGAACCTCTCCTTTCGCATATGAACCCAAACCCAATCACCGGGCGCAAACACCACTTTCGAGCGATGCTTATTGGCTTGGGCGGCGTAGCACTCATTTGCCTTCTCGATTCGCTGTTTCACTTGTTCATGCAACTTCTTCACCAAATCAGCCTTGCGCTTTCCATCTAAACTCTTTTTCTCATCACAAGGTAAAGGAATTAGATCTAAAGGAGTCAGTGGATTAAAACCATAAACAATTTCAAAAGGTGAAAAAGAAGTAGAAGAATGCACAGCCCTATTGTATGCGAATTCAACGAATGGTACACACTCTTCCCATGACTTTAAATTACTCTTTATAACAGCCCTTAACAACTGACCTAGAGTCCTATTCACGACCTCTGTTTGACCATCAGTTTGGGGATGACAAGATGTAGAGAATAAAAGCTTAGTTCCCAACTTTCCCCATAAGGTCTTCCAAAAGTGACTTAGGAATCTAGTATCACTATCACTCACAATGCTCTTAGGAACTCCATGTAGACGTATAATTTCCCTAAAGAACAAACCAGCAATGTTAGCAGCATCATCAGTTTTATGACATGGTATAAAATGTGCCATCTTAGAAAACCTACATACAACCACAAAAATTGAGTCATTGCCACGCTTCGACCTAGGCAAACCTAACACAAAGTCCATCGAAATATCAGTCCACGGTTCACTCGGTACCGGTAGAGGAGTATACAAACCATACGGCCTAGATTTAGACTTAGCTTGTCTACAATTCACGCACTTCGCACATATGTTCTCAACGTCGCGTTTCATGTGCGGCCAATAAAAATGCTCACATAACATGTCTAAAGTCTTAGTCACACCAAAATGTCCCATGAGACCTCCTCCATGAGCCTCACGAACCAGCAAATCACGTAATGAACACTTAGGCAAACACAATTTATTTTCCTTAAATAAAAATCCATCATGCCTATAGAACTTTCCAAACGCACCAGATTCACTCGCTTCAAATATAGACGCAAAATCAACATCAGTTGCATATAAATCTTTAATAAACTCAAATCCAAGCAACTTAGCATGCATCATATTCAATAAACTCACGCGTCTACTCAATGCATCAGCAACAACATTTTCTTTCCCTTTCTTATACCTAATCACATAAGGGAACGTTTCTATGAACTCCATCCACTTGGCATGTCTACGATTCAGCTTATTTTGACTCTTCAAAAATTTCAAGGATTCATGATCAGAATGTATAACAAACTCTTTAGGCCATAAATAGTGTTGCCAAGTCTCTAAAGCTCTAACTAAGGCATACAATTCTTTATCATAAGTAGGGTAATTCAAGGCTGCCCCATTTAATTTTTCACTAAAATACGCTATTGGGCGACCTTCTTGTATTAAAACAGCCCCTATACCAACACCACAAGCATCACATTCAATTTCAAATGTTTTGTCAAAATCCGGCAATGCTAAAACAGGTGCACTAGTAAGTTGTCGTTTTAATGTATCAAATGCAAGTTCTTGTTCCTTACCCCACTTGAACCCAACGTTTTTCTTTATTACCTCAGTCAACGGAGCAGCAATCGAGCTGAAATTCTTGACAAACCGACGGTAGAAGCTCGCCAAGCCATGAAAACTCCGCACTTCGGTAACGGACTTAGGCGTCGGCCACTCTTGAATGGCTTTAACCTTCTCCTCGTCCACTTCAATTCCACGGCCAGAAACTACAAAACCAAGAAACACAACCTTTTCCATACAAAACGTGCACTTAGAAAAGTTAGCGTAAAGCCTTTCTTTTCGAAGCACAAGCAACACAGCTCGTATATGGTCAAGGTGATCAGAATGCGATTTCGAATAGATAAGAATGTCATCAAAATAAACCACAACAACTTTACCTATGAAATCCCTCAAAACATGGTTCATTAAACGCATAAAGGTACTAGGCGCATTAGTTAGCCCAAAAGGCATAACCAGCCATTCATACAAACCATGCTTTGTTTTAAAAGCGGTTTTCCATTCGTCACCTATTTTCATTCTAATCTGATGGTAACCACTTTTTAAATCAATTTTAGTGAAAAGTACAGCCCCACTTAATTCATCCAACATATCATCAAGTCTAGGAATGGGATAGCGATACTTTACCGTAATTTTGTTAACAGCTCTACAATCAACGCACATCCTCCAAGACCCATCCTTTTTCGGTACTAGGATGACCGGAACAGCACACGGACTCATACTTTCACGTACCAACCCTTTAGACATCAGCTCCTCGATTTGCCTTTGAAGCTCCTTCGTCTCCTCTGGATTACTTTTATAGGCTGGTCGGTTAGGAATTGATGCTCCGGGTATGAAATCGATCTGATGTTCTATCCCACGAATTGGTGGCAGTCCACTCGGCATCTCCTCGGGAAAGACATCATCGAACTCCTGCAAAAGAGAAGAAACAACACTCGGAAGAGAGTGGTCAGATTTATTTACAGACAAGCATAAATCTTTACAATAAAATAAAAGCATATTTAGTTTATTAAATTCAGCTTGCTTTACATCCCTCATCTTGGCGTATAGACTTAATCCTTTGGCTTTTGTTACGCCCTTACTTTCTTCTCTCCTCACGTCTCTCTCTCTCAACTCACTTGCCTTTTCACTCACCTCTTCTCTCAACACACCCTTACTGATTTTATCGCTCTTGTTTTCACTCTTCTCAACCTTACCCGATTCCTTACTTGTGGAATTTTGAAGGTGGAGTTGATCTTGATACACTTGAGCGGGAGTCAATGGCATAAGTGTGTATCGTTTGCCATCCTTAACAAGGGTGATCTTATTCAGCTTGCCGTTATGTATGGCCTCTCGGTCAAATTGCCATGGGCGGCCCAAGAGAATGTGGCATGCTTGCATGGGAACGACGTCACAAAGAACCTGGTCATGGTATGCTCCAATTGACAAATTCACTAACACTTGCTTCGTCACCTTTACTTCGTTACTATCATTCAGCCATTGAAGCCGGTATGGCTTGGGGTGACGAATCGTTGGCAGACCCAACTTTTCAACCATGGTGGTGCTAGCAACATTACAACAACTACCGCCATCTACTATAAGGCTACACACCTTATCAAGGACACGACATCGAGCATGAAAAATATTTTCCCTTTGTTCATCAGAAAGTTTTTGTTTAACACTTAACACACGTCTAACAACAAGGGTAACATTTTCGTCTTCAAACTGATCTCCTTGATTTTCAGCGTCATCACAATCTTCTAAGGGTGGCATGCTACTATCAGATTCATATTCATCATCCGTAATGATCTCACCATGCTTTATGACCATTGTGCGTTTATTTGGACAATCACGCATCACATGGCCACGGCCTTGACACTTAAAGCATTTAATATCACGATTACGGGTTTGAGATTCAGAAGCCTTACCTCCACCTTGCGCGACTTCTTTCGGTTTGAAATCTGATTTCGGCTTCGGGGCTGGTGTTGCATCCTTTGAATCCTCACGTTTAAAGCTCGACTTCCAAGGAGTGGAAGAAGAAGAGTTAAAACGCGGCTTACTCTTGCGTCGGAGCTGCTTCTCTATTTTGATGGCTTTATGTAGCAACTCCTCAAAAGTCATGTAGTGCTGGAGGTCTACGGCATCAGCAATGTCCTCATTCAAGCCACTCACAAAACGTGCCATAGTGGCCTCTTCGTTCTCTTGGATATCAGCCCGCATCATTGCCATCTCCAATTCTTTGTGGTAGTCTTCAACACTTCTACTACCTTGCTTCAGCGTTTGCAGTTTGTGGAGAATCTCACGGTGATAGTAGGACGGCACGAAACGCTTTTTCATGATGCGTTTCATCTCGGCCCAAGTCTGAATGGCCGGATCTCCATCTCTTCTCCGGGTCTTTTTATCTTGATCCCACCATATTGCTGCATAGTCGGTTAGCTCGGAAACAACCAATTTTATCTTTTTTTCTTCCGAATAATGGTGAATATCAAATATGGCGTCTTCCTTTCTTACCCAATTCAGATAAGCCTCCGGATCGCTTTTACCTTGGAAAGAAGGCATTTTCATCTTTATGGTACCTAGATTACCATCAGCTTGCGATCTCCTCCCGGGACTCCTTCTAGAGTCCTCGTCCGACAAATCAGCCTCGGAATCATTCCTGGACAGATTTCGCCTCCTATGGTGGGGACGGCCGTGATTTTGCTTTTCAAGCTCCATACGCTCCAACCGGTCTTCCAAGTTGTTTATATATTGTTGCATCCTCTCAAATTGTCCTGAAACAGCTTTTCGCAACAATTTTGGGTCCACATTTTCAAAGACGTTGTTTTCGTCTTCTAGGGACATGGTTAGACAGACAGAAATAAGAACACAGATGTAAAAGCAAGAAAAGAAAGAAAATCAGAATAAAAGCAAATAACTCACAATTGGCTCCAATACTCTCTTGTATTATGTTGATTAAGCTCAATGCGTATTAGGCCAAACGAATCAGAATCAAACAGAAGCAAGAAGGCACAAAACGAAAAAAAAGGACGGTTGAATACTAAGAAATCGAAACTGATATGATGGAACGAAACACAATATGAAGCACGAAATACACAGAAGAAGGGTAAAAACGAGTTTCAATCAAAACGAGGGTTTCAATAAAAATTGGGCTAGCTTGTGTGATAAATATGTAGAACACGTGATTCTAGGGCTGCCATTTTGAGTTCAACAAATTTCAGGTTCGTTTAGGGTGAATCTTGAAGTTTCTTGAATTTTAGGTGCCTCTTTCGTGAAGAACAAAGCAAATCAGGTTGTTGGTTCTTGATTTTCACAGATCTGATTTTTTTTTTTTTTTTTTTTTTTTTTTCTTTTATATCAGATGTCACACACACAAATCAGAAATTCAGTAATGACGAATCAGCCAAAACGTAGCAGTAATGCGGAACAGAAAGCAAAAAACGCAATTTAGTAGTGGGGAAGATGAAAATCACGTAATTCAGCAATTGTGAGATGAGAAACACGAAATTGGTAATGGTAACATGAACACAACACGCAACCAGAAATTTGAGATGGTGAACACGTGGTTTATCACACAAGAGAAGAAAAGATGTAAGTTGAAGAGAAGGAAGAAAAAAAATTCAGCAACAGAGTGAACCCTAATTTTTCTAGATGCAAAAAGATGAGGAACTCGATGAAAGAAATAATGAAAGAAGAAAAATCAGAATTGACAAACCTCAATTTCGAAACCTTGCTCTGATACCAACTGACGCGATTCCGGTTAAGCGAGATGCAACCGAATGCGAAATTTGCCCGACCGTTCGAAATCAAGTTGAGGTTCACGAATAGATGTGGAAGATGCAGTGGAACTTGATATGAAATTGCCGCAAAATAAAGTTGGCAATAGAAATACCCAATCCAACCACGTGAATGAACAATCAAGTTAATAACTCGATTAACCCAACCTTTCGATTCGTATGATAGAACCTGATATATGGTTTGATTCCTAATCGCCTAGCCTTGACGATTGATCACAATCAAAATAATATGTTAAGAGTTTAAGCCAATCACTCAAATCACTCAACAAAGAAAGAAGAACAAAGTTCTGAATTTTTATTAGCAAAAGCAAAATTGACATCCCCTAAAGAATTCGGCCATAGCCCTTAAATAGGCTTTACAAGCTTTGTCCTACTAAAATAAGGAATACTAACTTAGAAAGGAAAGCTAAAATAAGATAATTCTGAAATAGAAAATAATCCTAAGCTAAAAAGGAAAAATAACTAGAAATCAGCACATAGTAATCCTTATCCCACAAGGAAAACCTAAATAGACAAGGATTCTTCTTTTACCATGTGTCCAAATGAGTAGATTCGGCCCCCACAACAAATCAGCCCACTCTCGCCATTTGACTTGCACGAAACAGCCTCTTTTTATGAAGATAATATTAATTTAAATTATACTAAGTTCCCAATGGGTTAACACATGTGCCATGCACATGCATGTCCAAAGCTCACTTAATATGACTTAAACCAATTCAGCCTCAAATCACAACCCTGATGGGCTGGTCTTCTTGGGCTTGAATTAAAACCATCAAACGAGTTGAACCATTCCATGCCATCTCACTTGGCCATGGTGCCTCTTGAATGCCTTGGTTATCCCATAAGCGTGCAATCAGTCCATTTAATGCCTCACGCACCCTCTTTGCCTTAGACCTTGTAATAGGCCCACTTGGAATCTTCAAGTCCACGCCATAATCAGCTCCTTGTTCCTTAGCTCCATGCTCTTGCTCTTTAGATTGATCTTTGTTAGATAGGCTGATCGCGTCAAGTATGTACCCAGAGTATAAAGTTTACAAAATCAGTGCCCAAGGGTAAAGTTCGCAAAGTTTGCCCCCGGGCATGAAATTCATAAAGTTTGTACCCAAGTCACAAAGTTGGTAAATATTGTCCCCGGGCATAAAGTTTGAAAAATTTTCACTCGGGCATAAATTTTGCAAATCTTGTACCCCGGGCGTAAATTTTTCAAATTTTACCCCTGGGCATAAAGTTCGCAAATTTTGTACCACGGGCATAAATTTTTCAAAATTTACCCCCCGATCTGAAGTTCGCAAAGTTTGTACCATGGGTATAAAGTTCACAAGTTTTAGGCCCAGGGGTAAAGTACGCAAAGTTTGCCCACAGGTGTAAAGTTCGTACAGTTGTACCCCGGGCATAAACTTCGAAAAGTTTGTACCCTAGGGTAAAACTCGCAAAGCTTGCCCCCGAGCGTAAAGTTCGCAAAGTTTTACCCCGGGTATAAAGTTCGCAAAGTTTGTAACCCGGACATAACTTTCGCAAATTTTGCCCCGGGCATAAAGTTCGAACAATTTTCACTCAGGTGTAAATTTCACAAATTTTGTACCCCGGACAAAAAGTTCGCAAAGTTTGTTCGCCAGGTCTAAAGTTAACAAATTTTGTTCCAAGGCGTAAAGTTTGCAAAATTTTAACTTGGGAGTAAAGTTCTCAAAGTTTGTATCCCGGGTATAAAGATCCAAAAAGTTGCCGTTGAGCATAAAGGTCGAAAAATTTTCACTCGTGTAAAGTTTGCAAAGTTTTTCCCCAGGCATAAAGTTCACAAAGTTTGTACCCCCGACATAAATTTTGCAAATTTTGCCCTTGGGCATAAAGTTCGCAAAGTTTGTACGCCGGATATCAAGTTCCAAAATTTTGCCCCGGACATACAGTTCGAATAATTTTCACTGGGGCGTAAATTTCGCAAAGTTTGTACCCCGGGCATAAAGTTCGAAATATTTTCACTCGGGCGTAAATTTTGGAAAGTTTGTACCGCGGGCATAAGTTCGCAAAGTTTTCCTCCCGGCATAAAGTTCGCAAAGTTTGTATCTCGGACCTAATTTTGCAAATTTTGCCCACGGGCAGAAAGTGTGTTAAGTTTGTACTTCGAATATAAAGTACCAAAATTTTGCCCTGGGCATAAAGTTCGAACAATTTTCACCCGAGTGCAAATTTCGCTAATTTTCTATCCCGAGCATAAAGTTCGCAAAGTTTGTACACCGGGCCTAAAGTTCACAAATTTTGTGTTCGGGCATAAATTTGCAAAGTTTTCACCCTGGAGTAAAGTTCACGAAGTTTGTACCACGGGCATAAAGTTCCTAAATTTTACCTGCGCGCATAAAGTTTGAAAAATTTTCACTTGGACATTAATTTGGCAAACTTTGTAACCCGAGCACAAAGTTCACAAGTTTTTACCCTGGGCACAAAGTTCTCAAATTTTGTGCCCGGGGCTAAAGTTCTCAAATTTTGCCCCCTGGCATACAATTCAAAAAATTTTCACTCGGGCGTAAATTGCACAAAGGTATAAAGTTCTCAAATTTTGCCCCCAGGTATAAATTTCACAAAGTTCGTACCACGGGTATAAAGTTCAAAAATTTTAAGATCCCCAGGATAAAGTTCGCAAATTTTTCCGCTGGGCATAAACTTCACAAAGTTTGTAATTAGGGCATAAAGTTTCCAAATTTTACCCCCATGCATAAAGTTCCAAAACTTTACCCCCACAAAATTCAAAATATTTTCACTCTCGCATAAATTTCACAAAGTTTGTATCCCGGACATAAAGTTTGTAAATTTTGCCTCGGGGCTTAAAGTTCACAAAGTTTCTACCCCAGGTATAAAGTTCAGGAATTTTACGCTCCGAGGTAAAGTTCCTAAAGTTTTCCCTCGGGCGTAAAGTTCGCAAAGTTTTCCGTCGGGCATGAAGTTCTCAATGTTTGTACCCCGGACATAAAGTTCCCAAATTCTACCCCTGAGCATAAAACTTGAAAAATTTTCACTAGGGCGTAAATTTTGCAATGTTTGAATCCCAGACATAAAGTTCACAAATTTTGCCCCAGGACAAAAAGTTCAAATAATTTTTACTTGGGCATAAATTTTGCAAAGTTTTTACTTCGGGCATAAAGTTTGCAAAGTTTGTACCTCAGGTTTAAAATTCGCAAACTTTGCCCCTGGGGGTAAATTTCGCAAAGTTTGTCCTCGGACATAAAGTTCGCAAAGCTTGTATCCCAGATATAAAGTTAAAAAATTTTGCCCCATGCATATAGTTTGAACAATTTTCACTTGCAGTAGGTCATAAAGTTCGTAAATTTTGTGTTCGGGCATAAAGATTGCAAAGTTTGTACCCCCGACATAAATTTTGCAAATTTTACTCCGGTGTATAAAGTCTGCAAAGTTTGCACCCAGGACATAACAATGCACACTTAAGGGCAAATAAATCTAGCCTTTAACTGCAAAAAATTTCAAAATTTAAAAAAATATCATATTCCTGGATAACAAAATAATAATGAGACGAATCAAAAGCAGAGAGCCTTGGAAAGAAAGAGAGGTACAGAGAGTCTCTTTCAAAAATAAAGTTTAAAAAGACTTAAAGGCTTAAGATGAAAACACTTTCGCAGGCCCCACTCATTTCAAAATGACACTTCTACCCCTTAAAACTTTTCATCCCATCCATCTCTCATTCCCAACTTAAATTTCTCTCTTTCTTCAACATTTCACAAAAACAGAAAAAAAAAGTGAAAAAAAATAAAAATTAAAACACAAAAAAGTTCATGACAATCTTGTGGAAGACACAGAAAATCAACATTCAGCTTAATTTGGTCCTATTACATACATTATAATCTCAAAAACCACAAATCATAGAGATCCGATTGTTATATACATGAACGCCATGGATTCAGGTCAAAGGAAGGATAAAAACAAGTTTGCAAGTCAAAACGATAGACTAAAGCCAAGTTTGCAATCCTAAAATTTGGGCAAAAGGAATCCGCATCTCTGGAAAGCGGACTCTGGTTGGAAACGCCAACCCAAATGTCTGCATGGAAGACACGCGGACTAAGATAGAATCCGCATTGCTCAAACCCGGACCAAGATGTCCAAATGGCTTAAAAGCGGATTGGCAAATTTTAATTTATTTGCCATCTCATTAACAAACGTGAGAAATAAGCTTGATTTTACATGCCATCAACATAAATTTCCACATGCACATATACATCCACTGATTAATAAAATAATAACTCATGGACCATTCAATCACTTTACATCCATTTCTAGATTATTAAACTATTATGTCAATGTATGTGCACAAAGATCTAAAACACACCATCCCGAAGAAATTCCCCGTTGGATTCCTTCTTTTGGTGTGTGCATATGGACCATTCTTTATATCTGTCAGCGTACAAAAACATGAACTCCACTTGAAAACACAAAACAAAGCTTAAGTAAACTCATAATAGATAAAAGAAAACTAAAATACATTAGCATAGCCAACTACTCTTATAAGAATAAGACTCTGTAAGTAAAAGCATGGAACTTTACCTAACGAAATCAAAGAATTTAAGAATAGGAAACAGAGATGGGATCAAGATACTCAGGTTATGTGAGAGAGGGCTATTGTTACTAACAAGGTTCAAAGCAACTCTCTTGGACATGTCCTCCATTTATGTTTCATCCAAAATCAGTGATTAAAATTTAAGATTTAGCCAAGCATAAAGTTCACAAAGTCTGTACCTCGGGCATAAAGTTCGTAAATTTTTTAGCCATGGCGTAAAGTTTGAAAAGTTTATACCCGAGGGTAAAGTTCGCAAAGTTTGCCCATGGGCATAAAGATCGCAAAGTTTGCCCACTGGCATAAAGTTTGCAAAGTTTGTACCCTGGTCATAAAGTTTGCAAATTTTGCTCCCGAGCATAAGGTTTGAAAAATTTTAACTAGGGCGTAAATTTCGCAAGTTTGTACTATGGGCATAAAGTTTGCAAAATTTTCTCTTAGGCTTAGAGTCCGCAAAGTTCGTCCCTGGATATAAAGTTAACAAATTTTATGCATAGGTGTAAAGTTCGCAAAGTTTTCCCCCGGGTATGAAGCTCACACAGTTTGTACCCCGGGCATAAAGTTCCCAAATTTTACCCCAAGGCATAAACTTCCAAAAATTTTCCCTAGGGGGTAAATTTTGCAAAGTTTGTACCCCAGGCATAAAGTTCGCAAAGTTTGTACCTCGGGCATAAAATTCAAAAAATTTACACTCGAGCGTAAATTTTGCAAAGTTTGTATCCCGGGATTAAATTTCTGAAAGTTTGTATCCTCAAATTTCACAAAGTTTGTCCCCCTGTATATAAATTTTACAAATTTTGCGCCCGAGGGTAATGTTCGCGAAGTTTTCCATCGGGCGTAAAGTTCGCAAAGTTTTCCCCGAGGCATAAAGTTTGCAATGTTTGTACCCGAGGCTTAAATTTAGCAAATTTTACCAGCAGGCAATTTCACAAAGTTTGTACCCTGGGCATAAGATTCGAAATTTTTGCACCCGGGAATAAAGTTCGCAAAATTTTCACTAGGTCGTAAATTCTGCAAAGTTTGTATCCCAGCATAAAGTTCGACATTTTCAGTCAGGTCAAAAAGTTCGAACAAATTTTCACTTGGGTGTAAATTTAATAAATTTTGTACCCCTGTAGTAAATTTCAAAAAGTTTGTACCCTGAGTATAAAGTTTACAAATTCAGTGCCCAAGGGTAAAGTTCGCAAAGTTTGCCCCCAGGCATGAAGTTCGCAAAGTTTGTACCCAGGTCACAAAGTTGGTAAATATTGTCCCCGGGCATAAAGTTTGAAAAATTTTCACTCGGGCGTAAATTTTGCAAAGCTTGTACCCCGGGTATAAATTTTTCAAATTTTACCCCCCGGCATAAAGTTCGCAAAGTTTGTACCCCGGGCATAAATGTTTCAAAATTTACCACCCGATATAAAGTTCGCAAAGTTTGCACCCCGGGTATATAAAGTTCACAAGTTTTAGGCCCAGGGGTAAAGTACGCAAAGTTTGCCCACAGGTGTAAAGTTCGTATAATTTTCCCCTAGGCATAAAGTTCGCAAAGTTTGTACTCCAGGAGTAAAGTTCCCAAATTTTACCGGGGGCATAAACTTCGAAAAATTATCACTATGGCGTAAATTTTGCAAAGTTTGTTCCCTGGGTATAAAGTTCGCAAATTTGTCCCCGGGCATAAATTTCGAAAAATTTTCACTCAGCCATAAATTTTGCAAACTTTGTACCCTAGGTATAAAGTTCGCAAAGTTTGTACCCCGGGCATAAAGTTTAGAAAGTTTATACTCTAGGGTAAAGCCCGCAAAATTTGCCCCCCAGCGTAAAGTTCGTAAAGTTTTCCCCCGGGTATAAAGTTGCAAACTTTGTAACCCGGACATAACTTTCACAAATTTTGCCGGCGAGCAAAAAGTTTGCAAAGTTATACCCCGGATATAAAGTTCCCGAATTTTGCCCCGGGCATAAAGTTCGAACAATTTTCACTCATCTGTAAATTTCGCAAATTTTGTGCACCGGACATAAAGTTCTCAAAGTTTGTACGCCAGGTCGAAAGTTAACAAATTTTGTTCCAGGGCAAAGTTTGCAAAGTTTTAACCCGGGAGTAAAAATCTCAAAGTTTGTATACAGGGCATAAAGATCCAAAAAGTTGCCGCTGAGCATAAAGGTCAAAAAATTTTCACTCGGACGTAAATTTTGCAAATTTTGTAACATGTGCATAAAGTTCACAAAGTTTGTAGCTCAGGCATAAAGTTCGCAAATTTTGCACTCGGGCTCAAATTTTGCAAAGCTTGCACCCGGGAGTAAAGTTCACAAAGTTTGCACCCTTGGTATAAATTTCACAAATTTTGTACCCCGGGTATAAAGTTCACAAATTTTTTGCCTCCGGGGTATAATTCGCAAAGTTTGTTCCCGGGCGTAAAGTTCGAAAAGTATGCCTCCGGGCATATAGTTCGCAAAGTATGCCCCGGGCATAAAGTTAACAAAGTTTGCACCCCAGTCATAAAGTTTGCAAATTTTGCCACCAAACATAAAGTACGCAATGTTCGTACCCTCTATATAAATTTCAAAAATTATACGCCTAGGGGTAATGTTCGCAAAGTTTGCCCCCGGGAGTAAAGTTTGCAAAGTTTTTCTCTAGGCATAAAGTTCGCAATGTTTGTACTTCTGACATATATAAACTTCGAAAAATTTTCACTAGGGCGTAAATTTCGTAAAGTTTGTATCTAGAGCATAAAGTTCTAAAATTTTGCCCCCGGACATAATGTTTGAAAAAATTTCACTTGAGCGTAAATTTTGCGAAGTTTGTATCAAAGGCATAAAGTTCGCAAATTTTACGCTCGGGCATCAGGTTTGCAAAGTTTACACGCGGGAGTAAAGTTCCAAAAGTTTGCACTTTGGGCATAAAGTTCGCAAATTTTGCACCCCGGGGGTAAAGTTCACAAACTTTGCGTACGGGGATAAAATTCGCAAAGTTTGCCCCTATGCATAAAGTTTACAAAGTTTGTACCTCAATTATAAAGTTCGCAAATTTTTCCTACGGGCATAAAGTTCGCAAAGTTCGTACCTTGGGTATAACGTTCACAAATTTTACACCCTGGGGTAAAGTTTGCAAAGTTTGTACCATAGACATAAAGTTCGCAACGTGAATACCCCGTGGGTAAAGTTCACAAAGTTTGTCCCAGGGCGTAAAGTTTGTAAAGTTTTTCCCCAGAAATAAAGTTCACAAAGTTTGTACCCCCGACATAAATTTTGGAAATTTTGCCCTTGGGCATAAAGGTCGCAAAGTTTTTACCCCGGATATCAAGTTCCATCCCTCGTTGACAACAGAAGATCAGAAATTCCATGACACAACAACTTACGGACCATTCAATCCCTTTACATCCTGACGCGAGCAGCCTATCTAACAAAGATCAATCTAAAGAGCAAGAGCATGGAGCTAAGGAACAAGGAGCTGATTATGGCGTGGACTTGAAGATTCCAAGTGGGCCTATTACAAGGTCTAAGGCAAAGAGGGTGCGTGAGGCATTAAATGGACTGATTGCACGCTTATGGGATAACCAAGGCATTCAAGAGGCACCATGGCCAAGTGAGATGGCATGGAATGGTTCAACTCGTTTGATGGCTTTAATTCAAGCCCAAGAAGACCAGCCCATCTGGGTTGTGATTTGAGGCTGAATTGGTTTAAGTCATATTAAGTGAGCTTTGGACATGCATGTGCATGGCACATGTGTTAACCCATTGGGAACTTAGTATAATTTAAATTAATATTATCTTCATAAAAAGAGGCTGTTTCGTGCAAGTCAAATGGCGAGAGTGGGCTGATTTGTTGTGGGGGCCGAATCTACTCATTTGGACACATGGTAAAAGAAGAATCCTTGTCTATTTAGGTTTTCCTTGTGGGATAAGGATTACTAAGTGCTGATTTCTAGTTATTTTTCCTTTTTAGCTTAGGATTATTTTCTATTTCAGAATTATCTTATTTTAGCTTTCCTTTCTAAGTTAGTATTCCTTATTTTAGTAGGACAAAGCTTGTAAAGCCTATTTAAGGGCTATGGCCGAATTCTTTAGGAGAATGTCAATTTTGCTTTTGCTAATAAAAATTCAGAACTTTGTTCTTCTTTCTTTGTTGAGTGATTTGAGTGATTGGCTTAAACTCTTAACATATTATTTGATTGTGATCAATCGTCAAGGCTAGGCGATTAGGAATCAAACCATATATCAGGTTCTATCATACGGATCGAAAGGTTGGGTTAATCGAGTTATTAACTTGATTGTTCATTCACGTGGTTGGATTGGGTATTTCTATTGCCAACTTTATTTTGCTGCAATTTCATATCAAGTTCCACTGCATCTTCCACATCTATTCGTGAACCTCAACTTGATTTCGAACGGTCGGGCAAATTTCGCATTCGGTTGCATCTCGCTTAACCGGAATCGCGTCAGTTGGTATCAGAGCAAGGTTTCGAAATTGAGGTTTGTCAATTCTGATTTTTCTTCTTTCATTATTTCTTTCATCGAGTTCCTCATCTTTTTGCATCTAGAAAAATTAGGGTTCACTCTGTTGCTGAATTTCTTCTTCCTTCTCTTCAACTTACATCTTTTCTTCTCTTGTGTGATAAACCACGTGTTCACCATCTCAAATTGCTGGTTGCGTGTTGTGTTCATGTTACCATTACCAATTTCGTGTTTCTCATCTCACAATTGCTGAATTACGTGATTTTCAACTTCCCCACTACTAAATTGCGTTTTTTGCTTTCTGTTCCGCAATACTGCTACGTTTTGGCTGATTCGTCATTACTGAATTTCTGATTTGTGTGTGTGACATCTGATATAAAAAAAAAAAAAAAAAAAAAAAAAAAAAAAAAAATCAGATCTGTGAAAATCAAGAACCAACAACCTGATTTGCTTTGTTCTTCACGAAAGAGGCACCTAAAATTCAAGAAACTTCAAGATTCACCCTAAACGAACCTGAAATTTGTTGAACTCAAATTGGCAGCCCTAGAATCACGTGTTCTACATATTTATCACACAAGCTAGCCCAATTTTTATTGAAACCCTCGTTTTGATTGAAACTCGTTTTTACCCTTCTTCTGTGTATTTCGTGCTTCATATTGTGTTTCGTTCCATCATATCAGTTTCGATTTCTTAGTATTCAACCGTCCTTTTTTTTCTTCGTTTTGTGCCTTCTTGCTTCTGTTTGATTCTGATTCGTTTGGCCTAATACGCATTGAGCTTAATCAACATAATACAAGAGAGTATTGGAGCCAATTGTGAGTTATTTGCTTTTATTCTGATTTTTCTTTCTTTTCTTGCTTTTACATCTGTGTTTTTATTTCTGTCTGTCTAACCATGTCCCTAGAAGACGAAAACAACGTCTTTGAAAATGTGGACCCAAAATTGTTGCGAAAAGCTGTTTCAGGACAATTTGAGAGGATGCAACAATATATAAACAACTTGGAAGACCGGTTGGAGCGTATGGAGCTTGAAAAGCAAAATCACAGCCGTCCCCACCATAGGAGGCGAAATCTGTCCAGGAATGATTCCGAGGCTGATTTGTCGGACGAGGACTCTAGAAGGAGTCCCGGGAGGAGATCGCAAGCTGATGGTAATCTAGGTACCATAAAGATGAAAATGCCTTCTTTCCAAGGTAAAAGCGATCCGGAGGCTTATCTGAATTGGGTAAGAAAGGTAGACGCCGTATTTGATATTCACCATTATTCGGAAGAAAAAAAGATAAAATTGGTTGTTTCCGAGCTAACCGACTATGCAGCAATATGGTGGGATCAAGATAAAAAGACCCGGAGAAGAGATGGAGATCCGGCCATTCAGACTTGGGCCGAGATGAAACGCATCATGAAAAAGCGTTTCGTGCCGTCCTACTATCACCGTGAGATTCTCCACAAACTGCAAACGCTGAAGCAAGGTAGTAGAAGTGTTGAAGACTACCACAAAGAATTGGAGATGGCAATGATGCGGGCTGATATCCAAGAGAACGAAGAGGCCACTATGGCACGTTTTGTGAGTGGCTTGAATGAGGACATTGCTGATGCCGTAGACCTCCAGCACTACATGACTTTTGAGGAGTTGCTACATAAAGCCATCAAAATAGAGAAGCAGCTCCGACGCAAGAGTAAGCCGCGTTTTAACTCTTCTTCTTCCACTCCTTGGAAGTCGAGCTTTAAACGTGAGGATTCAAAGGGTGCAACACCAGCCCCGAAGCCGAAATCAGATTTCAAACCGAAAGAAGTCGCGCAAGGTGGAGGTAAGGCTTCTGAATCTCAAACCCGTAATCGTGATATTAAATGCTTTAAATGTCAAGGCCGTGGCCATGTGATGCGTGATTGTCCAAATAAACGCACAATGGTCATAAAGCATGGTGAGATCATTACGGATGATGAATATGAATCTGATAGTAGCATGCCACCCTTAGAAGATTGTGATGACGCTGAAAATCAAGGAGATCAGTTTGAAGACGAAAATGTTACCCTTGTTGTTAGACGTGTGTTAAGTGTTAAACAAAAACTTTCTGATGAACAAAGGGAAAATATTTTTCATGCTCGATGTCGTGTCCTTGATAAGGTGTGTAGCCTTATAGTAGATGGCGGTAGTTGTTGTAATGTTGCTAGCACCACCATGGTTGAAAAGTTGGGTCTGCCAACGATTCGTCACCCCAAGCCATACCGGCTTCAATGGCTGAATGATAGTAACGAAGTAAAGGTGACGAAGCAAGTGTTAGTGAATTTGTCAATTGGAGCATACCATGACCAGGTTCTTTGTGACGTCGTTCCCATGCAAGCATGCCACATTCTCTTGGGCCGCCCATGGCAATTTGACCGAGAGGCCATACATAACGGCAAGCTGAATAAGATCACCCTTGTTAAGGATGGCAAACGATACACACTTATGCCATTGACTCCCGCTCAAGTGTATCAAGATCAACTCCACCTTCAAAATTCCACAAGTAAGGAATCGGGTAAGGTTGAGAAGAGTGAAAACAAGAGCGATAAAATCAGTAAGGGTGTGTTGAGAGAAGAGGTGAGTGAAAAGGCAAGTGAGTTGAGAGAGAGAGACGTGAGGAGAGAAGAAAGTAAGGGCGTAACAAAAGCCAAAGGATTAAGTCTATACGCCAAGATGAGGGATGTAAAGCAAGCTGAATTTAATAAACTAAATATGCTTTTATTTTATTGTAAAGATTTATGCTTGTCTGTAAATAAATCTGACCACTCTCTTCCGAGTGTTGTTTCTTCTCTTTTGCAGGAGTTCGATGATGTCTTTCCCGAGGAGATGCCGAGTGGACTGCCACCAATTCGTGGGATAGAACATCAGATCGATTTCATACCCGGAGCATCAATTCCTAACCGACCAGCCTATAAAAGTAATCCAGAGGAGACGAAGGAGCTTCAAAGGCAAATCGAGGAGCTGATGTCTAAAGGGTTGGTACGTGAAAGTATGAGTCCGTGTGCTGTTCCGGTCATCCTAGTACCGAAAAAGGATGGGTCTTGGAGGATGTGCGTTGATTGTAGAGCTGTTAACAAAATTACGGTAAAGTATCGCTATCCCATTCCTAGACTTGATGATATGTTGGATGAATTAAGTGGGGCTGTACTTTTCACTAAAATTGATTTAAAAAGTGGTTACCATCAGATTAGAATGAAAATAGGTGACGAATGGAAAACCGCTTTTAAAACAAAGCATGGTT
This sequence comes from Euphorbia tirucalli, assembly GCA_039660915.1. NCBI lineage: Eukaryota > Viridiplantae > Streptophyta > Magnoliopsida > Malpighiales > Euphorbiaceae > Euphorbia > Euphorbia tirucalli. The sequence goes on along the minus strand of CM077637.1, from coordinate 38,771,286 downwards.
TGTATGAATGGCTGGTTATGCCTTTTGGGCTAACTAATGCGCCTAGTACCTTTATGCGTTTAATGAACCATGTTTTGAGGGATTTCATAGGTAAATTTGTTGTGGTTTATTTTGATGACATTCTTATCTATTCGAAATCGCATTCTGATCACCTTGACCATATACGAGCTGTGTTGCTTGTGCTTCGAAAAGAAAGGCTTTACGCTAACTTTTCTAAGTGCACGTTTTGTATGGAAAAGGTTGTGTTTCTTGGTTTTGTAGTTTCTGGCCGTGGAATTGAAGTGGACGAGGAGAAGGTTAAAGCCATTCAAGAGTGGCCGACGCCTAAGTCCGTTACCAAAGTGCGGAGTTTTCATGGCTTGGCGAGCTTCTACCGTCGGTTTGTCAAGAATTTCAGCTCGATTGCTGCTCCGTTGACTGAGAGTTTAGATGGAAAGCGCAAGGCTGATTTGGTGAAGAAGTTGCATGAACAAGTGAAACAGCGAATCGAGAAGGCAAATGAGCGCTACGCCGCCCAAGCCAATAAGCATCGCTCGAAAGTGGTGTTTGCGCCCGGTGATTGGGTTTGGGTTCATATGCGAAAGGAGAGGTTCCCCGCCCAAAGGCGAACCAAGTTGCATCCAAGGGGCGATGGGCCGTTTCAAGTAGTGGCGCGTGCGATGACGATTCGAGGACGAATCCTTTTGAAGAGGAGGGGAATGACGCGAGCAGCCTATCTAACAAAGATCAATCTAAAGAGCAAGAGCATGGAGCTAAGGAACAAGGAGCTGATTATGGCGTGGACTTGAAGATTCCAAGTGGGCCTATTACAAGGTCTAAGGCAAAGAGGGTGCGTGAGGCATTAAATGGACTGATTGCACGCTTATGGGATAACCAAGGCATTCAAGAGGCACCATGGCCAAGTGAGATGGCATGGAATGGTTCAACTCGTTTGATGGCTTTAATTCAAGCCCAAGAAGACCAGCCCATCAGGGTTGTGATTTGAGGCTGAATTGGTTTAAGTCATATTAAGTGAGCTTTGGACATGCATGTGCATGGCACATGTGTTAACCCATTGGGAACTTAGTATAATTTAAATTAATATTATCTTCATAAAAAGAGGCTGTTTCGTGCAAGTCAAATGGCGAGAGTGGGCTGATTTGTTGTGGGGGCCGAATCTACTCATTTGGACACATGGTAAAAGAAGAATCCTTGTCTATTTAGGTTTTCCTTGTGGGATAAGGATTACTAAGTGCTGATTTCTAGTTATTTTTCCTTTTTAGCTTAGGATTATTTTCTATTTCAGAATTATCTTATTTTAGCTTTCCTTTCTAAGTTAGTATTCCTTATTTTAGTAGGACAAAGCTTGTAAAGCCTATTTAAGGGCTATGGCCGAATTCTTTAGGAGAATGTCAATTTTGCTTTTGCTAATAAAAATTCAGAACTTTGTTCTTCTTTCTTTGTTGAGTGATTTGAGTGATTGGCTTAAACTCTTAACATATTATTTGATTGTGATCAATCGTCAAGGCTAGGCGATTAGGAATCAAACCATATATCAGGTTCTATCATACGAATCGAAAGGTTGGGTTAATCGAGTTATTAACTTGATTGTTCATTCACGTGGTTGGATTGGGTATTTCTATTGCCAACTTTATTTTGCTGCAATTTCATATCAAGTTCCACTGCATCTTCCACATCTATTCGTGAACCTCAACTTGATTTCGAACGGTCGGGCAAATTTCGCATTCGGTTGCATCTCGCTTAACCGGAATCGCGTCACATCCATTTCTAGATTATTAAACTATTATGTCCAATGTTATCATAACCGTACCGGACATCAAACCGGTGGAGCTACTGGTACGTGGTATGACCGGTTCAACCGGGTTGAACCGGTGGTTATACCGGTTTATTGATTTTTTTGGAAAAAATATTACAAAAATAATAAATAAACTTATAAATTCATAAAACACAATTTACCATTATTACAAATGAAAAGAAATATGTATATATGCATGAATTGTTACAGAGAAATTAATTAAAGACAGCAGCTGTAGAATGTTCAACAATTGTTATCATTATCAGCTACCTATCCTTTAACAACTCTGATTATTTTACTACAATTCCACCTCTTAATTATTCTACTTTTTAGCTTTGGTGGATATATGATCTCATTTGATATTTACTTCCTAACGCTTTGGCTATGCTCAAAAGATTTGAATTGCTCCAAGTATTCAGAAGGAAAAAAAAAAAATTCACTAGAAATGGAGAAAAAACATGACTTATTATTCCAGGAGGAAAATGCAATGAAGTGATCCAAAAAATAAAATTAAGAAAGCAATAGCAGCTAGGAAGGTTCTATCAATAATCAATTTATTGTGTGGAGGTGCCAGGCATTGAACATTTGAACATTTAAACGTTCAAACATTTCATCTATAAATACTCAAGCATATCATCATGGCTTCTCGCACCTCTCAAATCACTTGAGATATAATTAAGCTTAAGAAATCTCTTAATTATTTCACAGGATAAAATAATTAAGAAATGAAAAGTGTTAACTTCCTTGTTGTACCTCTAGCAATTTTAGCTTTAGCTTCCTCTCTGGCCTCTGCTTATGATCCTAGTCCTCTCCAGGACTTTTGTGTTACCATACCTGAACCCAAAAATGCTGGTAATTTTCACTACTTAATTTCTCTCATGATTCTATATGATATCAAGTAATATTTATGTTCTTCATTTTTTAAAGTCACAAAATTTCTTATAGAAATATTAATTTTTTAATATATTGATGCAGTTTTACAATTGCTAATGCAGTGTTTGGGCCTAATCCACCCATTAATCTAGATGTTCTTGCTAAAGCCTTTATGTTGGATCAGGATGCAGTTAAGGATCTTCAGAACAAGTTTGCCAATGTCAACTAGATATTTATACTAAATCAATAGAAAAAACATCTGGAACAATTGAGTTACAGAAGAGGTGATAAAAAAAAAAAAAAGGGTTCAGAAACTCAAAAACAGATTCCAGTAATTGATCTGTCAAAGTGTTCATCAAAAGAGATGGAGAGAGGAAGCAAAGAGTGGAAAGAATTATGCAAAAGGGTAAGAGATGCTTGTGAGAAATATGGTTGTTTTGAAGTTATTTATGATAAAATTTCAAGGCAATTAAGAGATGAAGTTTTCTCAATAACAAAGGAGCTTTTTGAGCTTCCATTGGAGACCAAAAGGAAGAACACAAATCCAAAGCCATATATGGCCAAAGGAGCTTTTTGAGCTTCCATTGGAGACCAAAAGGAAGAACACAAATCCAAAGCCATATATGGCCTATTCTGGCCAATCTCCTGTTATGCCTTTACTTGAAAGCTTTGGCATTGAAGATGCTTCCAATTTTCATTCTCTCAATGCTTTTTCTCAGTTACTGCTCTCTGATCCTCTTGCCCAACATCATTTCTGGTTAGTTCTCTTCTTTATTAATTTTCTCACCATCATTTCCAAACTTTATTTTTTCACAATTTGCCCCCTTATCAATTTTCTCAACATATAATGTTTCTATTTTGAAAGTATTCCAAGTCAAGCTGTAATGAGATAAATCCTAATCGTAAGACTTAATTAAACATCGTGAAACTGCCAAGTTCATACATATCAGTTGTTTGGCTGAATAGAAAAAACAAGGCTGATTCTTACGTGTACTCAAAATATTCCAACATAAACATCACATTTAAATCACAAATTCAACCAATTCAAATCACAAATTAACCAATTCAAATCACAAATTACAAATTGCAACCACAACAAAAGGAAATCAATGTTCCAAAACCCAAAAGATAAAGAAAAGAAAATAGAGAAAACAAGAGTTTCTGTCCCAAAAAAAGTACATGATCGGAAGTAAATCGGTCTCTCTGTTCGGCGACGGAGCTAGATTTCGACGGAAGTGATAGTCGCAGAGATTTTCACAGCAGAGATTGAAGTGAGGGTGAAGAGAACGAAGGAGCTGAAGTGGTGGAGGAAGATTTTTAGGGATTTCTTTCTTTTGGCTCAAATAAAACGCAGAGATGGAGAAGAAAACCGGTTTTTGACCGGTTCGCCGGTTCACCGGTTTTCCGCGGTTCGAACCGGTCAGCTCCGGTTTTGTATCAAACCGCTCATTTTAATTAAACCGACCGGACCCATGGCCGGTTCGCGGTAAAACCGGTCGAACCGGCCGGTCCGGTCCGGTTTTCATAACCTTGATTATGTCAACGTATGTGCACAAACATCTAAAAACACACCATTCCGAAGAAATTCCTCCTTGGATTCCTTCTTTTGGTGTAAGCATATGGACCATTCTTTATAGCTGTCAGTGTACAAAACATGAACTCCACTTGAAAACACAAAACAAAGCTTAAGTAAACTCATAATAAATAAAAGAAAACTAAAATACATTAGCATAGCCAACTACTCTTATAAGAATAAGACTCTGTAAGTAAAAGCATGGAACTTTACCTAATGATATCAAAGAATGTAAGAATGGGAAAGAGAGAAGGGATCAAGATAAAGAGGGCTATTGTTACTAACTAGGTTCAAAGCAACTCTCTTGGACATGTCTTCCATTTATGTTTCATCCAAAATCAGTGATAAAAATTTAAGATTTAACAATAAGAATATTATTTACTTTTTCTAAGTCTAGAACTTTTCGCTTCACAGCCCGAACCAAAAGTACCCAAAAGAAAACTCCTAAACTCCAGGAGCAAAAGCAGGATTTTCCAGTTCAAAAACTTTTAAATTTCATCATCCCCCGCCTAAGCACCTACACAAAAGTCCAGATATAGCAAACCTATCCAATCCATAGGCAGTAACACAAAAAATAACTATTAAACATTGAAACAGAAAAAGCTATTAAAAAGATAGAAATCATATTCAGCAAGTGATTACTGCTTCAATAAAACAAAAAAAAATCTAAATTCCATTAACATATAATTGGAAAGGTTTTTCCTGGTCTACGACCAGAAATAGCACCGACAAGCTTAATAGTAAAGGAATTATATGATGAAATATAAATCAGAGATTACATGAATTAAGACAACCAGAACTGTCAAAATAGCAAAACCCGGATGAGATATAATCAAAGCCAAGGATGTGTAGGACAAGTGCTTGGACTGCTAGAGAAAGATTAAAATGAAGAGTATAAAAATAATCCCTTGCGTTGCTTCGGAATAAATCAATTAACTGCAATCCAAATAGCCATAAAATAGACTTAGAATCATCATTAGCTTAGAATCCTGAATAGTTGAAGAAACTATACTCCATCAAATAGAGCAGCATTCCTTAATAAATAAAAATATTCAGAGAAATATGTTCTCACAGATATACTTTTGTAACCTTGACTGACCAACCATTGTGAGTCATTTTCTTTTTATCAAAAAAAATACAAACAGCATGGTAAGGTATTAATCATATCAAATTTTTCTTTCGAAACAAAGCATTCAAGAACCAAAAGTTATAATGATTAAACTAATAGAATAAATAATATGAAAACATTATAGTATTACAATGCCATTGTATATGTTACAGATATGTACAGCCTTTAGATTGCTTAATAATAGGGATTTAGCTTAAAGCATTTCTTTTACTTTCCTAGTATACAATGCACATCATGTATATATGAGAACAGATTCATGATAATAATATATTGAGTATTTTTCCCAAATAACAGTATAATTATTAAATTAATAGAAATACTAATAATAAAGTAACCAGAATAATTTGATAAACAAGATAACATGTGATAAAATTAATTGATGGAAATCAGAGATGAAAAGAAAAATGAATTTTTATCTTTCTCCGATTAAACAATAAAGAATTATCTTCTCTCTCATCAGAGAGTAAAAAAAGAATAAGTCGTTGTAATCCAACTTGTTGAAGTAAAACTCAAAAAGGGAGTTCATAATTGGAGTAGGAACCACAAACCGCAAGAGAGAAATAATGCACAGTCAAAGCCATCCACCACCACCAATAGCAGCCAATTATGAAGAAACACAAGCAACCACGCATTTATTGATAAGAATACGTACAATTCAAAGTCATAGAGTTAGGAACAATTAACTACAACAAAATTAAACCCCAGGAACATGCTAAGAAGAGTAAACAATACCTAACCGTCGAAGGATAGCACTTTCACTGCATCCTACCAAAATAGAGAGAAAAAAAGAATCAAAGATAAATAGAGCCCAAAAATAAAGAAAACAAAATAGGAGTTGCAATCAAATTACACTAATGGAAAACCTTTAATTAGGCCACTGCAGATGAAAAATCAAACGTGGAAGAGACCACAGAACAAATACAATAGCCACGGCCTTTGACTACTATCGACATTACCCTATTCATGAAGGACTCTAACAACAACATATCCATATACAATAAGTCATAGAATGTAAGGTCATAAAGAGGTACAACAATATATCAGAATAACTTAAGCACACGAAGACTTAAGAATGGTAGATTGTACCATCAGAATTGGAGGAGTCTTGTTTGACATTTGAGTCCTGGAAAAAGAAAAGAGATATATTAATCAGAACTAATTGAAACCCAAGGAAGTAGGAAAAATCCAAATGAAAGAAGAGATGAAGCAATATGTATTAAACAGAATTACGAAATCCACAGCAACCAAACATGTTCAGCAAACTAAACTCTTTTTGCCTCAATATAGCCCAATGCATACCAGATTGAACTAGATGAAGTGTTCCCAAATCTGTGAAGAGCCGTCCTAGATGCCTCCACATGTATAGGCCGAAGCTTCAAATTCTTCTCCAACTCTTCAATTATAGCCCTCCTCGAAGCAAGCATAAAGAAATATGGTCAAATGCCAACTTAAAATCCAACTCTGGCAAGACTAAAAAATCTGGGATATCGTGAAATCGCATTTGCTTTGTAACATGACAATATAAAAGGTAGCCACATTCACTATCCCAATAGATTCAAGCATCTAAGATTTGCCCAATAGATGTTCTGTTCTGAGTTTGGACCTCAATGGCAAAGAAATAAAGTAAAAATGAGAGATTGACATACAACAGAAGTTTAAAAAAAGTAAAACAAGGTAAACAAAATAATAAGATACGGCCAATCATAGCCAATAAATTTAGAGTGAAACTGTCATCCCAAATATCCTAGCAAGACAGCACCTTCCAGGCTTAAATTGGCTGCGGTATAGAACTCCCGGAAATATATTGAAATATGAGAAATCAGTTAAATAGAGCAGAATATGAACTAAGCACACAAAAACCTACCAAGCATTTTGCAATTTGAGAATGAAACATTAATGTTCAGTATAACAATCCAAGAAACAAAAATGTTAGAAAACTTGAAATTTTCTATATTTTATATCAAATTTGGTACCAACTAACTACCAACGAGCACAGATGAGCTCTAGACATCCTTTTCATGCATGCAATCTAAAATCAAGAAACTTCACCTCATAGCAAATAAGACAGAATCAACACCAGATGCCATAGAACTTAATGACAGATCAGAAAACTAAAACTAGAAAGAAAAAAAAAGCTAAACATTAAAGAATTGAACAAGAATACTAATGCCAGCAAAACATTATAGAAATCCAACAAGAAACCAAACAAAATGCCAAAACCTTACATCGAACCAAATGTTAATAACAGGAAATGCAGTAACCTAAGCCAGGAAATAAAGATTTAGCAATTGGAAGAGTCATAAGCATAGTCGTTGTAACTTAAACAACAACAAAAAAAAGGAGCAGAAAGAAAAGGACAAGTAGACCTGATCACGACTATCAACTAGCAGGAACTGACAATATAATAAACAAACTTTCATATAAAAAAAGGGAGCACAGAATTTTTCTTTCTTTCTTTCTTTTTTCTCTTCTTTTTTTTTTTTTTTTTTTTTTTGTGCGGATCCAATAAATTCAGCATAGGTTTCTTGTTTAATTTAATTATTCTTGTATTTATCAATTATAAACTTCACCAATTACATGTTGCTGCATGGAAAGAAATTTGATTTTATTATTTTAAAGAAAGACAGACCCCAAAGCTAAAGAAGACTTGTATATACATAAAAGAAACATCATCAAGTTTTTCAGATTGTTTGAACAATGAACGATTCACACTAAACCAACCAGAACAGGAACATTTTTTCCTTCTCGATGGTAATGTAAAATTAAATACCAAACAAAAATCAAGGATAACTGTTACCGCTTGAAGAAATCAAACCTAACATAGTAATACGTTGAGCACCATGTACTAGGGAAAATCGAAGAAAAGTAAGCCGTAAAAGATGGATTCAAGGTGAACGGAGTTTTAATTGAATATTTCTTTTTTTAGGAAGCTCAAGTGCCCTCTGCTTGAATATTCTCCTAAAACAGAAATAGACCTTAAAAGACTGCTTCGATTTCACTAAAAGTTAAGCAAAACAAAATGAAGAATGCTAATAATATTCTCATGAAGCATACCTTAAAAATTTGCTTTGGTTTAGTAAAAGTTAATGAAAACAAATGGAGAGTACCGATTTGGAATTTGAACTAAAAGGTTGTATATACAACATGTAGTTTAAATTCTAGAAATTTCATAACAATATCATATGCAACTGATTCGGAATTTAAACCAAATGGCTATACATATATACAATATTAAAATCTTTAACCATACTAAATTCAAATCGGTAATCCTATTAAATTTAAATAACCAATCAAATATCAGAAATCACAAACAATATAAAATCTCCCAAACAAAAGAAGGAAACCTAAAATGGAATGAGCATTTGAGAAAGACGGCATAAAGATTCATAACTGAAGCATCAACTGCAAGCAACTTCCAGTTAACCCATAAAATATATTGCCGGAGGAAACTGAAGAAACGAAAAGATAGATATGGATGGTAAAATGCACATAAACTTGAACTCATAGGAAAAAGACAGAAAATAATATATCAGAACAATTCTCACCATATGGACGGATATGGAGACTAAAAATGCAATGAACAACGGTAAATAGCATTGCCAGTCGAATCGCAAGAAAACTCCAAAAGGAAATGAGAGAGGGAGAAGCTGAAGTAGAAATCATCAACCCGTTGAGAAAAAGATTCGAAGGGAGTTGAGGTTGAAGGCACTCCAGATGATTTATTTCAAAGCCAAACAACCAAACAGACCTCGTAAAAGGTCATAGTTGGAAATCCTAAGTATACACTAATCACCAAACTAATGGTTGGCAGCCAAACTTCTAATATATAGCAATGGCATGCATATTGCAAGCAATAGCCAACAATCTCATAAAAAGCACACCAACATTTTAACAAACAGTCTAATTTACTTTAACAGACATTATCTTCACAGATTATTCTATTATCAACTAAAGAAGCCATTTTCACATCTCCAAATAATCCATGATTTCAAATCTGCTAGAGATTATTATATTGGACAACTAATAGCTCTGATTTATTAATCCAATTGAAGTTATATAGAAGAAATGGTTCTAAATTGATGAAGCTAACGATGAAAAAGAAACAACTAACAATAAATAGGCCACAGAAACTCTAAGTGGGATGTGCTGGCAGAGTAAAACACAACTATACTTGAAATACTGAAACATTAAGAATCCATAAGCTAAGCTCTCCCATTACGACTATAATGTAAGTTGGAAAATGATGGTAGATCATGCTTCAAACATTTAATAACTTCAGCAGATAGTACCACATTATAACAAGCAGTAATGTTATTAAGACCACATAGAACATTATTGGAAATGGATTCACTCAGCAACCAAAACAAAATTGTACTCGCATAAGGAATTTCTAATTAGCATTCAGTATAATGACTTTTACGGGAACCTAATTAGAGTAAGAAACATTTGATAAATCCCAATAACATAAGTAACGCTAATTAAGAAGAAACCAATTGAATTATAAGGATCCCAAATCCTCAGCAACAGGCTCGTCTTTATTGATATGACGAAATAGTAAAGGACAACTTGTTCACCAGATTAACAGATAGGCAAACTCTAATCAATCAGAAGAAACCAATCGAACAATTACAAAAGCCCTAACTCCTCAGCAACTGGGTGTCTTTAATTCAATCAATCACTTTAAATCCGTTACACTAAATCAAATAAAGTCTTCATACATATATTGAAGCAGAATTATATAGAAAACTTCTATTGATAATCAGGATCGGATCGAGCGCACTGAGATAAAAATCGAAAGACCCAACCAATGAAAAGGAAAGAAAAGAAAATCACAATTTCCAATGAAGATTTCTCAGCAATTAAAGGCATTATAAATTCGAAAATGCAAATAATAAAATACCTTCTGAAGAGCTTTCAGAGCATCGGCCATGGCGACATTGGTCAAATTGCCTGGGATCTTTTTCTTTTTGCACAGGGCACGGAGATTTTTCCTAGCAAGGCTGTGAAAATCCATTTCTGAAGTAAAAACAAAGAAAAAGAAACGCAAAGAGTCGTCTCGGGTACCGAAAGACTGTTTGCTGTGTTGTTGTTGATGGAGGTATATATATGTATCTGACCAAAAAAAAAAGGAAGGCGTGGGAACCCTAGAGGAAAATACGACCGTTGGGGCAGGAATTTGAATTTTGAATTTTTTTTTCTTTACTCGGACTAATAACTAATTCTTGGCAATCGCATGCACAAACATGATCCTGCTGAAATTGTTGACCATAGAAGCGCTATCGGCAAACAAGAGATGCCATATAGCCCGAGTAATTGCAAAGATCCACAGCTAGCACATTATCCGACGACAGGAGCAGATTCCTGAACCCAGCCTCCCACGCAACCTCCAGAGCCGCTGCAATACTCGCCAACTCATTCTCTATTAAGCGATTGGCACGATTTTGTCCTTTGATCAACGCTCATCGCCAATTGCTTTCTGTGCTCCATTTCGCCACCTTACTTCCACTATTGTGTTATTACACATCCATTCCTTTCCTCTTGTTCTTCATTGTCTCTTTTTCTTTCTTTTAGTCAAATAGGCAAATATTTTAAACAAAATTTAGAAACTTGTTATGCTCAAATAACGATGTCCGAATTAATTTAACATATTTAACATATTAATTAAAAACTATCTTTAGATATTTTTCTAAATTAAAAAATTAATCAATGCTAAATTATAGCTTACACAAATTTGGAAATCAAGTTAATACATTATATGGGAATCAATTAACTAAACTTGAATTAATGATAACAAATTTTCAATTAGCTAAATCAATATTAAAATCTATTTAAATTAAATTTAAATCAAATAATCGAAGGAGTTCTCTCTGCAAACATGTATTTTAGAAAAAAGTAAATGTGCAAAAGCTAATAATTTAACTTATATCATAATAGATTTAAATCGTTTATATAATCTTATTCATTATAAAGTTTGTACCTCGGGGATAAAGTTTGCAAATATTTCGACCCGGTGTTACTTTTTGTACAAATCTCTTATTTAGCTTTTGACAATAATTTTTCTGTAAATAATTCTATTTAGAGATTAGTGATCGCAAGTATACGAATCGCAACGTAGTAATAAAAGATATCGATCCTACGAGGAATATGTATATACACTTTAGTTTGTTTTTCTTTGTATCTATAGAGTATCGAATTATAAGGTGATATAGGGAATTTGGTAAATGACAAGTTAAATCAATTAAAGTACTAGTTATGAGTTGAGTTATTGTTTAATAACTAGTCATATAAATATAGAAACATTTTATCTTAGATATTCGTTGCACATGTATTAATTATCTATTCAATCCTTATGATAAGATTTTGTGGGATAAGTTCTATTTCAACGGGCATGTCTAGAAATATATTTTATTCAATAACTCATAGACAAATTGTCGAATACCTTTGCCAAAATAGCTAAATGTCTTAATACACAATGACCAAGCTATAGTAAGATGATCTCCAGTTAATTTAACAAACTGAAGCAAAACAATCATATATCATAATTTATTCTTAGTAACTAAATAAGACAAAGCAAAATGCGAACTTCTCTATATCTTATTATAAATCTATATTAATAATGCATACTTGGCGTTGGTCATACATTGAAGAGTAAGATATAAGAAAACTTATCGATATTGATTTCGTAAACATTCAATACATATACAAGTGTGATGCTCTCATAAAGGAAAGGCATAAGAATTGACTTAAGAAAGCAATTGGGCATAAAACACTCCCTTACGCTTATAGGTATATTGCAACCTCGGGGGTATCCTTTCTCTATACAGCGACAATAATTGATTCAAGGACCTTGACGTTATGCTCCCCTTTACGTATACTAAATATTACAAACAACGCTCGAACTTTCTAGACACTTTATTTTTCTAACTTTATATACTACAGGTATATTCCATTTGGCTGGTTTTTCTCTCCTTTTTATAATCTGGAATTCCTTCTTTATTTATAAGCATTGAAGCATTGTGTCTCTTTGTGATGGGTTGTGTTGATCCAATGAATGGTTGTGTCTCTTGAATACTATTAGTTCTTCTTGGAAAGTTGTGTCTTTTCATGAAGGGTTGTGTGTGAGCGGACGACCTTTTTTGGAACGCGCGGTAAAGCGGGAACCGGGGATTTTCTTTTTGGGTGTTGATGTTTTGGTTTTGAAAACGGGTTTCTTTCTTAGAAAAACCTTTCAATTTATTGGAAAAGTCTTTTTGTAGAAAACTTAATTTCAAGCATGAGTTTTAGAAAACAAGCTTTTTAGACAATCCCATTTTAACTTAAAGATCTCGAAACACGAATTTCGAGATTAGATACAGAGTCGCCACCCGGATCAGCTCATCCGGGAAATTCCGGTACAGCTCCCTACCAAGTGTAGATGCAGTACCTAATCCAGAGATTCGAGGTTCGGGCAACATATCTACTAATCCTCACTAATTTTTAATTATTATTTCGTAATATGACATTTCATTCACTTAATTTTACTCATTTTATCTCTTCTTTTATTATTAGCCAATGCTCATACATATGACATAAATATAAAACCAAAATAAAAGTGCGGAAAAGTAAATCAGAGGCCAAATTATACAACCCAAGAAAAAGAAAACTCTCATCCTCACCTTTTACAACCGCCTATTATATACGATAATCTAAAAATTACAATCGCCTAGATACACGGGATAATCTATAAAATACATTCAAAAATAAAAATAAAGTAAAAATAAAAGCTGCATCCAAATATGGTTAGCACAAATAAATAAATCACACTAAGGACTCATATAAGACAGAATAGGGGTATTTTAGGAAATGGGATCATGCAAAGGGGGTAACCAAGTCGACCCGATTGGTCGGTCCGGTTAGACCTGGAAAACGGTTTTTTAAACGCCCTGTAGGTTTTATGGATGAATAATTGGTTTTAAAAACGGTTTGGCTCATTTACATGCACTTATCCAACTTTAGCGGGTCGGATATCCCGGGGGTCCCATTCGTGTGTAGGCCTAAAACACACATCCATCTAGGGTCCAAAGGTATGCAAAAATGCCAAAATTCATTTTTCAATGGGAAAAGAATGCAAAATTACAAGTTTGGGGCCCAAAAGGGCAAAACTGTAATTCTTCCCATATTACAGCCGGGCGGCTGTAATGCTCCAGAATCGATTCCAACTTATTTTTCGTGTTTTCGAAGATTATTTTGCAAAGTTTGATGATTTTAGGCGATCTGAGACTTCTGGAAAAATATTAAAACTGACAGAAAAGACCCAAAATGGACCAAATCGAATCCGAAAATCCCTAATCGTCCAAAATCACCAAATTCATCACATCCGCCCTTAAAAAAATGAAGAACATGGAATCGAAGCATGTACGGATGTGATTGGATCGATAACAGATGTGAAAAACACATTTAATTGAAGCGTGGGAGCGTTATAGATTGATTCGGGCCGATGGAGCTTCGGCCCCTGTAGGTTACAGCCGCGCCCCTATAGGTCACAGCCGGGCGGCTGTAATCATAGAAAACCAAAAAAAAAAATCTAATAAAAAGAATTACAGCCGCGCCCCTATAGGTCACACCCGGGCGGCTGTGATCTTGTGGGGTGGCTGTAATCAGAAAACTACCACAGAACAGAAAGAAAAAATGGAAAAGAACTACAGCCGTGCCCCTTTGGATTACAGCCGCGCGGCTGTAGTCCAAAAAAAAACCAACCAAACTCAAAAAACTCAAATCATGCAACTGAATCACAACCAAGATGAACAGAATGGATTTTTAAGGCCTCTCAGAAAATTACCTTGTATGTGTTCCAGTGCTTGGACCACAAAAAAAGATTTTTTGATGCCAGAAAACGTCCCACAGTCATGGACGACCTGAGCAAAGTGTGTTTTTCGAACCTCGAACGGAACCACGAGGAAAATTCAAGGATTGATTTTTGAGTGTTCCCTCTTCTTCTAACCTTTCTTTTCTTTCTTTTTTGTCTAATTCTTTTTTTTTTTGTATTAAAAACCTTAATAAAAACTCTGTGATTTCCTTTTTTTTCTTTTTCTCCTTAAGTTTCTCTCCTTTTTTCTGTTTTTGCTGCCTCCTTGGTGCCCTAATTCCCGAATAGCAACCTTAAATATCTCCTGTTTTGGTATTAAATCGGAATTAATTGCTGATTTCGTCAAAAAAAGGAAAACTAAAGATTACAGCCGCGCCGCTGTAGGTCACAGCCGCGCGGCTGTAGCATCAAAAATTCCTATTTTTCTCAGAAACCGAATTAAATGCTGATTTTGCCCAAAAAAAGGAAATAAGGAGATTATAGCCGCGTGGTTGTAGACTACAGCCGGGCGACTGTAATACCCAGAAAATTACATTTTCACTTATTTTCTTTGGTTTGTTTTTCGGTTCTCTTAAATATCCGCTCAAATTTTCCAGGGTTCCGTACTAGGACTTGTCACACACCTCTGTGCTATTCGGGACATTTCCGACGTCATTCTGGTCGGTCTGAATCCGCTTCACGTTTATCCGTGAAAAAGGTAATAATAGCTTTCATCACCGAGGTCGGGAAAAAACCCGTGCACACATTGTGTTTATCTAATGAATGGTTGTATCCCTTAAATACTATTGATTCTTCTTGGAAAGTTGTGTCTTTTCATGAAGGGTTGTCTTTATCCATAGTGGTGGTTGAAGTCCGAACGGATGAGATCGAATAATTGCTGCAGAGTGTAAGTCACGATTGTGACAGAGTGTTGCAGTCGCGATTCACATGGGTTTCTTTGCAAAATGCTGAAGTCAAAGTCTGCCTATATGCTAGGTCATGCTCGTGATCTGTCTCTTTTCTTTAATTTCTTTATAAATCAAAGTGCTCTATCGCGCTCGTGATAATGCATTATGATCGTGACACGGCCTAAATCTTGTGTCCTTTTTATTCCTATAGAATTTTCTTCATTTTTGCTTCCTTTTATGGCTAAATTCCACATATTTGCATACTTAGACTTTAAAACTGTAAATCATCATAAACAAGCAATATAAACATGAAATCTAATATATAATAAGTAAAAACATCACAAATTCCTTATTGATTATATCATATATAAGTGCCTTTTTAGCACTTATCAAGCCCCTACACTTATCGTTTTGCTTGTCCTCAAGCAAAATATGAATCTCTTAATCATCTTACTTGTGATGATCCAACATACTTTGTCTTGAAACACAAAATAAAGAGTCTTAACCTTCGACTTCTAAGGCAGCTATGAGGCTTTTTGAATTTTAACAACATATATGTATATCTTTCTTTATATTTTTATTAAGTATGGGTCCTGCCAAAAGATTGTTTTACCAAGCTTAACTTAGAACTATCAACCATAAGTAGAGTTTGTATACACCTTTAACCATGTTTATGCCTTAATCAACACAATTTCAGCTTACTCAACCAAAGCATATCGGTGAAAGCTTTCCGGGACAAATTTTAGCACACGTTTAGCCATTGTTCTCAAAGCATCTTTATGTAACGTAGAATTTTTTTTCCTAAGCACTCATGTGTGGTTGCCCTTTTATCTCTTTTGTTACCACTCATATTGCAATTTTTCTTTTCTTGTATTATATAAAAGTAAATATTTTTCTTTTATTATTCATCTCGTTTTTAGTGGTTGCATTTTATGCTCCATACCACTCTCCGCTTTTACATAACACTTTGGCTATTCACTCAACACTCATGTGACGCACTGGATTATCTGCCCTAGAAATCCTTCTTGAATCATCACCATACCATTAAGGAAATTGACACAAGCTCTCAAATCAACAGGACATGAAAGTTCTCCCCTTGCACCTATTACTATTGCGGTCATGATATTTGCACCACCAATCGGCCCATATCTTTGCTTCGATGCATTGTTAATGGCATTGAAGAGAATGTCGCATGAATCAATGGGAGCACCCCTAAATGCGCATTCTAAAACAAAAAGATCAGCGGGACGAACAGTGGAACTATCTACCCTACAAAATAATGAATATGCAAGGAATTTGTGCAAGTACAACATTGTGTCATCTTGAATGAGTTTATTTGATGCATGGCTCGGCACATAACAATGCCAACCCGTCAAGGAACTCCAAATGCTGTCTGGTTTGAAACTAAAAGGCATAACTGTTGGAAATGCCCTAGTCCTGAGGCATTGGTCCTTGTATTTGTATTATACATTTATTGGATTTATGTATTATAATCATTTGTGTTATTAATAAATGCATCAATTCATTTATTATATTTATCTTGTGCAATATATTAAATGAAGTATCCAATGGACATATCTATATCCATGATGACAAGTGTCATTTACTTGACAGTAAGACCTAGATAGGGTAAACGATATGACCATAATACATCCGTAGTCTGGTCCAGTCATGGGAATGAATGGAACAAGAGACTATCATTAACCTGGTTGTATGGCGGCGTCTTACCAGTCATTGGACATGGAATGTCAACCAAGTTAATGGGTACATGCATGGGGGCATAGCACTGGATAGATCCACTAAACGAGTAATCCACATGGTATAGTATCACAAGTGATTCTCGTGTAGTATTTGTATGGATCCTTTGACCTGACCATATGATGGTGTTACCTGTGAGGTCGCATGATTAGGGGTACGCCCAAAGGGCCTATAATAGGGTGCCAAGTATAGGTACTTTCAGGTGTGTCACTTAGCATGGTAATACTATGGATATGCAGAAGGGATTTGTCACTTAGTAGTCCACAGGGAAGATATCACCGGCCTCTTGATGAGTGTAACTGATAAGAGTGTGGCCTCACCCAAACAGGTGGGAACTTGTTTGTGAGCTTCAGTGCATTCGGGATCAAGTTAATGTCCGACACAAAAGAGGGTGATCAATCCATGCCTCTGTGTTAGACACCGATATCAATGACATGGGATGTATAAGTTTAAACTACAGGGTTATGATAACAATGAGACCGCCATCTCCATCTTAATTGGGGGCTGCAGTGGCTTGCTAGAGCCCAACTGCAGTCTGCGCGCCAAAGGCCCGCTGCCAACATAAAGATGGGCCCACGGGATCATACACATAGAACGACTGAACACAGACTTAAGGAATCACATGTATACTTGGAGTATACACTATGGAGAGAGAGGTGTATATATGTTAATTGTATTGTAAAGATCAATTGGATTGATCCTAATAATAAAAATTAATATATTCAATTGGCTCTTCATAATTAATTGGATTAATTATGAGATTATTTCCTAGGTGGAAATATTCATATGTATAGGTTTGCATATGATTTTATTTTGTGAAGATTTAATTTTAATTTGATGGATTAAATTAATTGGTCAAACTAATTTTAATTTAAATGTAAATAATATATTACTTGGTGTAATATATTAAATACATGGGTATATTAAAATTGGGCTTGAAATTAATTTAAACCAGAATAATTAAAATTAGACTGGGCCTAAATTAAAACATGGAAGCCCGCACAGAGTGAAAAGGAGCTAAGCTGGGCCTAAATTCCCCTAGGAGAATTCGGCCACCCTAGGTATAAAAACCTAGGGTGAAAATTTCGGCCACCTCAAGTGAAGCACTAAGCCATAGCCGAAATTTTCCTAGCCCCCTCTCACCATAGTTTTTGTTTTTCCAACGCTAGCAAGGGTCCGAGGATGGAATCTAATTTGATTTCTGTCGTCTTCATCCATCTCTTGAAAGAGATATTTCGGGTAATAATTTAATCTCTTTCTATTTCAATTTTAAGTTTTACAATTTCCACTACAATTGCTCCTGGGACTGGATTTGAAGAAATCATCGCTTTCTTCTGCTTTTATCGGGTGATTTCCGGTGAAAAATCCCAACAATAACAGCCAACTTTTCTTTTGGAAAACCAAACCATTCGGACATTTGGTCGTACCCTACGGTATATTCGACTCTAATGTTGCGAAATAGAAAACCCCTTGTATTATCCAAAAACTGGAATGTGCATAGCATCTCCAATACATAAAAATCTTTCTGGGGGAATAACATTGCCCCAAACTTACTCCAACTGAGGTACTGCAAGTACTCGAACACCGCATCTCAGATATCATTGTTAATAAGACACAAGATATCTAGAAACAACATCCCTTGAAAATCTATTTTCTTCAAACGAGCATGCCTCTTCCCTTCATGAGCAATTCGGATAGGGAAAGGTGCTCCATACTCAGCCCTCAAATCAACTCTCCCATTCACATAAGTCGCCATTTTTTTGTGGTAAAAAGGGGCTAATTTACAGAAAGTTTGAAAGGTTTGAGAATGAAAACTCAACTTTGAAAGTATTATAATCTTAGGGTTTTAATATTTTGAAAGTGAAATCAAAATAGAAGAATATGTATTTATAGTGAAAACATGAAAAGACATGACTTTTGAAGTAGATATGACAGTTATGAACGAGTAAGAATGAAAGTTAAGCCAATTATAGCCGTTTAAGACAAAAACAACCGAAAGTCAAAAATCTGAAAATCCAAGTGTCACGATCACGATTCACTCGAATTACAGTTCGCAAACTTTGCCCCCAGGCATAAAGTATGAAAAATTTTCACTAGGACGTAAATTTCGCAAAGTTTGTACCCCGGGCGTAAAGTTCGTACCCTGGGCGTAAAGTTCGTAAATTTTTCCCCAGGGCAAGAAGTTCGAAAAATTTTCACGCGGGCATAAATTTTGCAAAATTTGTATCCAGGGCATAAATTTTGTAAAGTTTATACCCTGGGAATAACGTTCACAAATTTTACGCCCGAGGGTAATGTTCGCACAGTTCGTCCCCAGACATAAAGTTTACAAATTTTTTCCCCGAGCATAAAGTTCATGAAGTTTGTGCCCTAGGCAAAAATGTAGCAAATTTTGCCCCCGGGCTTAAAATTCGTAAAGTTTGTACTCCGAGCATAAAATTCCCAAATTTTAGCCCCAGGCATAAAATTCGCAAAGTTTGTACTCCGGGCATAAAGTTCCCAAATTTTGCCTCTGAGCACAAAGTTCGAAAATTTTTCACTTGGGCATAAATTTCACAAATTTAGCCACTTGGCATAAAGTTCGCAAAATTTGTACTCCTAACATAAAGTTCCCAAATTTTCCGTCGAGGCATAAAGTTCGAAATATTTTCACTCGGGCATAAATTTCGCTAATTTTTGTAACCCAAGCAAAAAGTTAACAAAGTTTGTACCTGAGGCTTAAATTTAGCAAATTTACCACCGAGCAATTTCACAAAGTTTGTACCCTGGGCATAAGCTTTGAAAATTTTGCACCCGAGAATAAAGTTGGTAAAATTTTCACTAGGTCATAAATTCTGTAAAGTTTGTATCCCAGCATAAAGTTCGACATGTTCCCTCAGGTCATAAAGTTCGAACAAATTTTCACTCGGGTGTAAATTTCGTAAATTTTGTACCCTCGGAGTAAATTTCGAAAAGTTTGTACCTTGAGTATAAAGTTTACAAATTCAGTGCCCAAGGGTAAAGTTCGCAAAGTTTGCCCCCGGGCATGAAATTCACAAAGTTTGTACCCAAGTCACAAAGTTGGTAAATATTGTCCCCGGGCATAAAGTTTAAAAAATTTTCACTCGGGCGTAAATTTTGCAAAGCTTGTACCCCGGGCGTAAATTTTTCAAATTTTACCCCTGGGCATAAAGTTCGCAAAGTTTGTACCCCGGGCAAAAATTTTTCAAAATTTATCCCCCGATATGAAGTTCGCAAAGTTTGTAACCTGGGTGTAAAGTTCACAAGTTTTAGGCCCAGGGGTAAAGTACGCAAAGTTTGCCCACAGGTGTAAAGTTCGTACAGTTTTCTCCTAGGCATAAAGTTCGCAAAGTTTGTACTTCGGGAGTAAAGTTGTCAAATTTTACTTGGGGGCATAAACTTCAAAAAATTTCGCAAAGTTTGTTCCCTGGGCATAAAGTTAGCAAATTTTGTCCCCGGGAATAAAGTTCGAAAAATTTTCAATTGGCATAAATTTCGCAAGGTTTGTACCCTAGGCATAAAGTTCGCAAAGTTTGTACCACGGGCATAAACTTCGAAAAGTTTGTACCCTTGGGTAAAGCACGCAAAGCTCGACCCCGAGCTTAAAGTTCGCAAGGTTTTCCCTCGGGTATAAAGTTCGCAAAGTTTGTAACCCGGACATAACTTTCGCAAATTTTGCCAGCGGGCAAAAAGTTTGCAAACTTTATACCCCGGATATAAAGTTCCCAAATTTTGCCCCGGGCATAAAATTCGAACAATTTTCACTCAGGTGTAAATTTCACAAATTTTGTACCCCGGACAAAAAGTTCGCAAAGTTTGTTCGCCAGGTCTAAAGTTAACAAATTTTGTTCCAGCGCGTAAAGTTTGCAAAGTTTTAACTCGGGAGTAACGTTCTCAAAGTTTGTATCCCGGGCATAAAGATCCAAAAAGTTGCCGCTGAGCATAAAGGTCGAAAAATTTTCACTCGGGCGTAAAGTTTGCAAAGTTTTTCCCCAGGCATAAAGTTCACAAAGTTTGTACCCCTGACATTAATTTGGCAAACTTTGTAACCCGAGCACAAAGTTCACAAGTTTTTACCTTGGGCACAAAGTTCTCAAATTTTGCGCCTGGGGCTAAAGTTCTCAAATTTTGCCCCCTGGCATACAATTCAAAAAATTTTCACTCGGGCGTAAATTGCACAAAGTTTGTACCCCAGGTATAAAGTTTTCAAATTTTGCCCCCGGGTATAAATTTGACAAAGTTCGTACCACGGGTATAAAGTTCAAAAATTTTAAGATCCCCGGGATAAAGTTTGCAAATTTTTCCACTGGGCATAAACTTCACAAAGTTTGTAATTTGGGCATAAAGTTTCCAAATTTTACCCCCATGCATAAAGTTCCAAAACTTTATCCCCACAAAATTTAAATATACTCTAGCATAAATTTCATAAAGTTTGTATCCCGGACATAAAGTTCGTAAATTTTGCCTCGGGGCTTCAAGTTCACAAAGTTCTTACCTTGGGTATAACGTTCACAAATTTTACACCTGGGCATAAAAGTCGAAAAATTTTCACTGGGGCGTAAATTTTGCAATTTTTGAATCCCACGCATAAAGTTCAAAAATTTTGCCCTAGGACAAAAAGTTAAAAAAATTTTTACGTGGGCATAAATTTTGCAAAGTTTTTAGTTCGGGCTTAAAGTTTGTAAACTTCGTACCTCAGGGGTAAAATTCGCAAACTTTGCCCCTGGGGGTAAATTTCGCAAAGTTTGCCCTCGGACATAAAGTTCGGGAAGCTTGTATCCCAGATATAAAGTTCCAAAATTTTGCCCCATGCACATAGTTTGAAAAATTTTCACTCGGAGTAGGTCATAAAGTTCGCAAATTTTGTGTCCGGGCATAAAGATTGCAAAGTTTGTACCCCTGACATAAATTCTGCAAATTTTACTCCGGTGTATAAAGTCTGCAAAGTTTGCACCCAGGACAAAACAATGCACACTTAAGGGCAAATAAATCCAGCCTTTAACCGCAAAAAATTTCAAAATTTAAAGAGTGGTTCTGATTAAAAAAAATATCATATTCCTGGATAACAAAATAATAATGAGACGAATCAAAAGCGGAGAGCCTTGGAAAGAATGAGAGGTACAGAGAGTCTCTTTCAAAAATAAAGTTTAAAAAGACTTAAAGGCATAAGATGAAAACAATTTCGCAGGCCCCACTCATTTCAAAATGACACTACTACCCTTTAAAACTTTTCATCTCATCCATCTCTCATTCCCAACTTAAATTTCTCTCTTTCTTCAACATTTCACAAAAACAGCAAAAAAAAAAAAAAAAAAGAGAAAAAAAATAAAAATTAAAACACAAAAAAGTTTATGACAATCTTGTGGAAGACACAGAAATCAACATTCAGCTTAATTTGGTCCGATTACATACATTCTAATCTCAAATACCACAAATCATAGAGATCCGATAGTTATATACATGAACGCCATGGATTCAGGTCAAAGGAAGGATAAAAACAAGTTCGCAAGTCAAAACGATAGACTAAAAGCCAAGTTTGCAGTCCTAAAATTTGGGCAAAAGGAATCCGCATTTCTGGAAAGCGGACTTTGGTTGGAAACGCCAACCCAAATGTCTGCATGGAAGACACGCGGACTAAGATAGAATCCACATTCCTCAAACCCGGACCAAGATGTCCAAATGGCTTAAAAGCGGATTGGCAAATTGTAATTTATATGCCATCTCAATAACAAACGTGAGAAATAAGCTTGATTTTATATGCCATCAACATAAATTTCCACATGCACATATACATCCACTGATTAATAAAATAATAACTCATGGACCATTCAATCACTTTACATCCATTTCTAGATTATTAAACTATTATGTCAATGTATGTGAACAAAGATCTAAAACACACCATCCCGAAGAAATTCCCCGTTGGATTCCTTCTTTTGGTGTAAGCATATGGGCCATTCTTTATATCTGTCAGTGTACAAAACATGAACTCCACTTGAAAACACAAAACAAAGCTTAAGTAAACTCATCATAGTTAAAAGAAAACTAAAATACATTCGCATAGCCAACGACTCTTTAAGTAAAAGCATGGAACTTTACCTACCGATATGAAAGAATTTAAGAATAGGAAACAGAGATGGGATCAAGAGACTCAGGTTATGTGAGAGAGGGCTATTGTTACTAACAAGGTTCAAAGCAACTCTCTTGGACATGTCTTCCATTTATGTTTCATCCAAAATCAGTGATGAAAATTTAAGATTTAGCCAAGCATAAAGTTCACAAAGTCTGTACCTCGGGCATAAAGTTCGTAAATTTTTTAGCCATGGCGTAGAGTTTGAAAAGTTTATACCCGAGGGTAAAGTTCGCAAAGTTTGCCCTTGGGCATAAAAGATCGCAAAGTTTTGCCCCGGGCATAATGTTTGCAAAGTTTGTACCCTGGTCATAAAGTTTGCAAATTTTGCTCCCGAGCATAAGGTTTGAAAAATTTTAACTAGGGCGTAAATTTTGCAAGTTTTTACCATGGGCATAAAGTTTGCAAAATTTTCTCTTAGGCTTAAAGTCCGCAAAGTTCGTCCCTGGATATAAAGTTAACAAATTTTATGCACAGGTGTAAAGTTCGCAAAGTTTTCCCCCGGGTATAAAGCTCACACAGTTTGTACCCCGGGCATAAAGTTCCCAAATTTTACCCCAAGGCATAAACTTCTAAAAATTTTCCCTAGGGCGTAAATTTCTCAAAGTTTGTACCCCAGGCATAAAGTTAGCAAAGTTTGTACCTCGGGCATAAAATTCAAAAAATTTACACTCGAGCGTAAATTTTGCAAAGTTTGTATCCCGGGATTAAATTTCTCAAAGTTTGTATCCTCAAATTTCACAAAGTTTGTCCCCCTGTATATAAATTTTACAAATTTTTCGCCCGAGGGTAATGTTCGCGAAGTTTTCCATCGGGCGTAAAGTTCGCAAAGTTTTCCCAGGGGCATAAAGTTTGCAAAGTTTGTACCCGAGGCTTAAATTTAGCAAATTTTACCACCGGGCAATTTCACAAAGTTTGTACCCTGGGCATAAGGTTCGAAAATTTTGCACCCGGGAATAAAGTTTGTAAAATGTTCACTAGGTTGTAAATTCTGCAAAGTTTGTATCCCAGCATAAAGTTTGACATTTTCCCTCAGGTCATAAAGTTCGAACAAATTTTCACTTGGGTGTAAATTTAATAAATTTTGTACCCTTGGAGTAAATTTCGAAAAGTTTGTACCCTGAGTATAAAGTTTACAAATTCAGTGCCCAAGGGTAAAGTTCGCAAAGTTTGCCTCCAGGCATGAAGTTCACAAAGTTTGTACCCAGGTCACAAAGTTGGTAAATATTGTCCCCGGGCATAAAGTTTGAAAAATTTTCACTCGGGCGTAAATTTTGCAAAGCTTGTACCCAGGGCATAAATTTTTCAAATTTTACCCCCGGGCATAAAGTTCTCAAAGTTTGTACCCCGGGCATAAATTTTGCAAATTTTACCACCCGATATAAAATTCGCAAAGTTTGCACCCCGGGTATATAAAGTTCACAAGTTTTAGGCCCAGGGGTAAAGTACGCAAAGTTTGCCCACTGGTGTAAAGTTCGTACAATTTTCCCCTGGGCATAAAGTTCGCAAAGTTTGTACTCCGGGAGTAAAGTTCCCAAATTTTACCCCGAGGGCACAAACTTCGAAAAATTACCACTATGGCGTAAATTTTGCAAAGTTTGTTCCATGGTCATAAAGTTCGTAAATTTTGTCCCAGGGTATAAATTTCGAAAAATTTTCACTCAGGCATAAATTTTGCAAAGTTTGTACTCTAGGCATAAAGTTCGCAAAGTCTGTACCCCGGGCATAAAGTTCAGAAAGTTTGTACTCTGGGGTAAAGCCTGCAAAGTTTGCCCCCCAGGTTAAAGTTCGCAAAGTTTTCCCCCGGCTACAAAGTTCGCAAAGTTTGTAACCCAGACATAACTTTCACAAATTTTGCCAGCTGGCAAAAAGTTTGCAAAGTTTATACCCCGGATATAAAGTTCCCGAATTTTGCCCCGGGCATAAAGTTCGAACAATTTTCACTCAGGTGTAAATTTCGCAAATTTTGTGCCCCGGACATAAAGTTCGCAAAGTTTGTACGCCAGGTTGAAAGTTAACAAATTTTGTTCCAGGGCAAAGTTTGCAAAGTTTTAACCCAGGAGTAAAGTTCTCAAAGTTTGTATACAGGGCATAAAGATCCAAAAAGTTGCTACTGAGCATAAAGGTCAAAAAATTTTCACTCGGACGTAAATTTTGCAAATTTTGTAACATGTTCATAAAGTTCACAAAGTTTGTAGCTCGGGCATAAAGTTCGCAAATGTTGCACTCGGGCGCAAATTTTGCAAAGTTTGCACCCGGGAGTAAAGTTCACAAAGTTTGCACCCTTGGTATAAATTTCACAAATTTTGTACCCCGGGTATAAAGTTCACAAATTTTTTGCCCCCGGGGTAAAGTTCGCAAAGTTTGCTCCGGGGCATAAAGTTAGAAAAGTATGCCTCCGGGCGTAAAGTTCGCAAAGTATGTGCTGGGCATAAAGTTAACAAAGTTTGTACCCCAGTCATAAAGTTTGCAAATTTTGCCACAAAACATAAAGTACGCAATGTTCGTACCCTGTATATAAATTTCACAAATTATACGCCTAGGGGTAATGTTCGCAAAGTTTGCCCCCGGGCGTAAAGTTTGCAAAGTTTTTCTCTAGGCATAAAGTTCGCAATGTTTGTACTTCTGACATATATAAACTTCGAAAAATTTTCACTAGAGCGTAAATTTCGTAAAGTTTGTACCTAGAGCATAAAGTTCAAAAATTTTGCCCCCGGACATAATGTTAGAAAAAATTTCACTTGAGCGTAAATTTTGCGAAGTTTGTATCCAGGGCATAAAGTTCGCAAATTTTACGCTCGGGCATCAGGTTTGCAAAGTTTACACGCGGGAGTAAAGTTCTGAAAGTTTGCACCCCGGGCATAAAGTTCTCAAATTTTGCACCCTGGGGGTAAAGTTCACAAACTTTGCGTACGGGGATAAAATTCGCAAAGTTTGCCCCTATGCATAAAGTTTACAAAGTTTGTACGTCAATTATAAAGTTCGCAAATTTTTCCCCCTGGCATAAAGTTCCCAAAGTTTGTACCTTGGGTATAACGTTAACAAATTTTACACCCTGTGGTAAAGTTTGCAAAGTTTGTACCATGGACATAAAGTTCGCAAAGTTTATACCCCGTGGGTAAAGTTCACAAAGTTTGTCCCAGGGCGTAAAGTTTGCAAAGTTTTTCCCCAGGCATAAAGTTCACAAAGTTTGTACCCCCGACATAAATTTTGGAAATTTTGCCCTTGGGCATAAAGGTCGCAAAGTTTTTACCCCGGATATCAAGTTCCAAAACTTTGCCTCGAACATAAAGTTCGAACAATTTTCACTCGTGCGTGAATTTCGCAAAGTTTGTACCCTGGGCATAAAGCTCGAAATATTTTCACTCGGGCGTAAATTTTGGAAAGTTTGTCGCCCGGGCATAAGTTCGCAAAGTTTTCCTCCCGGCATAAAGTTTGCAAAGTTTGTACCTCGGACCTAATTTTGCAAATTTTTCTCACGGGCAGAAAGTGTGTTAAGTTTGTACTTCGAATATAAAGTACCAAAATTTTGCCTTGGCCATAAAGTTCAAACAATTTTCACTGGAGTGCAAATTTCGCCAATTTTCTATCCCGAGCATAAAGTTCGCAAAGTTTATACAACGGGCCTAAAGTTCACAAATTTTGTTTTTGGGCATAAAGTTTGCAAAGTTTTCACCCCGGAGTAAAGTTCACAAAGTTTGCACCCTAGGCATAAAGTTCCCAAATTTTGCCCGCGCGCATAAAGTTTGAAAAATTTTCACTCGGACATTATTTGGCACACTTTGTAACCCGAGCATAAAGTTCACAAGTTTTTACCTTGGGCACAAAGTTCTCAAATTTTGCGCCCTGGGCTAAAGTTCGCAAATTTTGCCCCCTGGAATACAATTCAAAAAATTTTCACTCGGGCGTAAATTGCACAAAGTTTGTACCCCAGGTATAAAGTTCTCAAATTTTGCCCCCGGGTATAAATTTCACAAAGTTCGTACCACGGGTATGAAGTTCAAAAATTTTAAGCGCCCCGGGGATAAAGTTCGCAAAGTTTGCCCGTGGGCGTAAAGTTCGCAAAGTTTTCTGCTGGGCATAAACTTCAGAAAGTTTGTAATCCGGGCATAAAGTTTCCAAATTTTACCCCCATGCATAAAGTTCCCAAATTTTACCCCCACAAACTTTAAAATATTTTCACTCGAGCATAAATTTCACAAAGTTTGTATCCCAGACATAAAGTTCGTAAATTTTGCCCCGAGGCTTAAAGTTCACAAAGTTTCGACCCCGGGTATAAAGTTCAGAAATTTTACGCTCTGGGGTAAAGTTCGCAAAGTTTTCCGTCGGGCATGAAGTTCTCAAAGTTTGTACCCCTGACGTAATGTTCCCAAATTCTACCCCTGGGCATAAAACTCGAAAAATTTTCACTAGGGCATAAATTTTGCAATGTTTGAATCCCATACATAAAGTTCATAAATTTTGCCCCAGGACAAAAAGTTCAAACAATTTTTACTTGGGCATAAATTTTGCAAAGTAACCTAGGTCATAAAGTTTACAAAGTTTGTACCTCAGGGGCAAAGCTCGCAAAGTTTGCCCATGGGGGTAAATTTCGCAAAGTTTGCCTTCGGGCATAAAGTTCGCAAAGCTTGTATCCCAGATATAAAGTTCCAAAATTTTGCCCCATGCATATAGTTTGAACAATCTTCACTCGGAGTAAATTTCGCAAAGTTTTTACCAGGTCATAAAGTTCGCAAATTTTGTGTCCGGGCATAAAGATTGCAAAGTTTGTACACCCGACATAAATTTTTCAAAATTTACTCCGGTGTATATAGTCCGCAAAGTTTGTACCCAGGACATAAAGTTCCAAAAATTTCCCCCATGCATAAATTTCGAAAAATTCTCACTTGGGCGAAAATTTCTCAAAGTTTGTACCCAGGGCTTAGGTATCTTTATTTAATTGTTATTTTTTTTTAATAAGTGAACTGTTTTGGGCTTAAAAATCAACCCATAAACAACACTAAAAAGCTGATTTCGTTTTTTCATCCTTATTAAGGATTAGTTTTAAGTTTTCCTTATTTGTTTTGGTTTAATCCTTCCTAGTCAGATAGGGATTTGTTTTCCTGTTCGGTTTAGGATTCTACTTTGTTTTTGGCTTATAAAAGGTTGTTGGATTTACCTTTTGTAAGATATATCAGATTATATTATCAATAAAGATTGAATATTTCTTTTGAAAATTTCTATTGAATTATCAGCTTCAATAATTTGAGAGTGTGTGATTGTGTTCTAACTCTTAAAGTATTATTTTGATCGTAATCAATTGTTGTGGCTAGGCAGGCAATTGAGAATCAACCATTCTCAGGTTGTATCATCCAAATTGAAAGGTTGAATAAACTTTTATGTTGATTTAATTGTTCTTTTTATTTGATTGAATTGGTGAATTTATTGTCAATTTTTCTCCTATTTTTATTCTATTCTTTAATCTTTTAGTTTTGAAATTATAATCTGAATTCTAATTATAATTTCGTGTTCTTTGTGTTTATTGGAACCTTATTCGACGATCAGGAACATTATTGAGTTCGGATAGCGCTTTCCTTAACCGGATTCATATCACAGTTGCACAATATGATAGGTAAGAACACACAGATGCACGATAAAGAAATAAGTAATTTATACATAACAAAGGATACAAAAGTGCATGAGAGTAAAACTTGAAATTACCTAAAAGAGCACCAATGTCCCACAAATCCTACGAAAACACACTGCTTGTGTTTTGATCATCATCTTTGCATTTCACGCTGCATTGCATGCGGAGTGGGAAAAATCCAGCCCCAACGGGAACCGGCCCACTTAGGGATGGGGAAAAAAAATTATATATATGTGTGGAAGGATTGTATGAAGAGAAGATAAGGAGATGAATGAAAATCAACAAATTTTTTTGAGTAAACCTCTCTAGAAAAACAAGTCCAAGTGCACATAAATTCAACGTTTCAGTGGAAAGAAAAACATTTGCGAATTCATACATAATAATTTGGACTAAAAAAATATCATATTGGTTGATAAAAGGTAGTAATGAGCCAAATCAAAAGTTACTTGGAACGAACGAACAGAAATATATAGAGAGAATATAATAAATAGATGAATGAAAAGCAACAAATAATTGTGCAAACCTCTCTAGAAAATGAAGTCTAAAAAGAACTGTAAAGACTAGAGGGAGATAGTTGAAAAATGCTCTATAGAGATCCGATAGTGATATACATGAACACTATGGATTCAGGTCAAAGGAAGGATAAAAACAAGTTCGCAAGTCAAAACGATAAACTAAAGCCAAGTTTGCAATCCTAAAATTTGGGCAAAAGGAATCCACAATTCTGGAAGGCGGACTCTGGTTGGAAACGCCAACCCAAATGTCTGCATCGAAGACACGTGGACTAAGATGTCCAAATGGCTTAAAAGCGGATTGGCAAATTTTAATTTATATGCCATCTCAATAACAAACGTGAGAAATAAGCTTGATTTATATGCCATCAACATAAATTTCCACATGCACATATACAATAATAACTCAGTTGGATTAATAAAATAATAACTCAGTTGCTAAACCGAACAACCAAGCCCATACCTTTAACCCGCTTCAAGAATAATCATGGCACATCCTTCTCTAATCGATGAAAGATTTAAATAAAACAAGAAAAATCCTCACTTTGAATACTCAAATTCATGTCTCGCGGATGTCCAAATGCAAAGCTCAAACACCTGATGCAAAACAATTTGCAGGCAACGGGCACAGAATATAAGGAAATAAATGGAGAGTTGATGTATATTTGTAACTGAAAAAAGTATCACAGAAATTGGTAACCAATGGACAGAATACAGAAATCTGTATTAGAAGTAGCAGAATATATGTAATTATTGCGGTAATATCATGTTGCATCTGCTTAACAAAAAGCGCTGTGTTTGTTTATTTGCAGTGTGCAGTTACACATGTTTTGCACATTAGCTGCAATCATATTGTGTACAGAGAATGTTGTATGAATTAGTCATCAAAATATAGGAGAGGAGACATGTCTTCCTCGTGTACATGGGTATGCAAAAGGATATCATTTCTGAGTATCTTTCAGTTTGATACATATTTTGCACTAATCATCATATAGTATTTCACTGTGACGCTCTATATCTTCATCCCAGCAAGTTATCATCACCCTATAGAATTTGCACTAGCATGATCATCAATTATATTCAGAAATGTTTATCAAACAAGTCCATACTGATATCTCTAAGGTACAAGATGAAAACCTGTTCAATCAGTAAACATTCTAGAGAATATGGTGCAGTGTATGTCAGAAAAACCAGAAAAAAGACCATATCAAAAACTTATTGGGGTAAGATCAGAAATTCCATGACACAACAACTTATGGACCATTCAATCACTTTACATCCATTTCTAGATTATTAAACTATTATGTCAATGTACGTGCACAAAGATCTAAAACACACCATTCCAAAGAAATTCCCCGTTGGATTCCTTCTTTTGGTGTAAGTAAAAGCATGGAACTTTACCTAATGATATCAAGGAATGTAAGAATAGGAAACAGAGATGGGATCAAGATACTCAGGTTATGTGAGAGAGGGCTATTGTTACTAACTAGGTTCAAAGCAACTCTCTTGGACATGTCTTCCATTTATGTTTCATCCAAAATCAGTGATGAAAATTTAAGATTTAGCAATAAGAATATTATTTACTTTTTCTAAGTCTAGAACTTTTCTCTTCAAGGGAGGTATGAGTTTTAGGAAGCTTCATGATTTTAATCTAGCTTTGCTAGCTAAACAGGGTTGGCGTATTTTGAAACACCCAGATGGCTTAATGGCACGGGTCCTTCGCGCTCGGTATTTCCAGCAGAGTTCCTTTTTAGATGCTGAGCTTGGGGCCAATCCCTCTTTTGTCTGGCGGAGTATTTGGCAAGCTTCTTCCTTGTTAAAGCAGTGTGGCAGATGGCGGATAGGGAATGGACTCAAGGTTAAAATTTGGGGGATGCCTTGGCTAGTCTCTGAAGATGATGCTTATATTCGGTCTCCTATCCCAGAACAAAGTGAGGACCGATTAGTTTCAGATCTGCTCGATTGCTCTGGTTGTGCTTGGGATTGAAGGAAATTGGCATTTTTTTTCTCAAGGGATGATGCTTTGGCTGTGAGACAGGTTCCTCTCAGTTTTCGGCTCAGAGAAGACGAGATTTATTGGTTTCCGGAGGAACGGGGCTGTTACACAGTTAGAAGTGGCTACAAGCTGTTGAGAGAGGCGGAGCGGACGTCTAGGCAATCGGGTGATGATTCTCTACTCTGGACTTCCCTTTGGCAAATTGACGCTCCTCCGAAAGTCCTGCATCTGTTGTGGCGCGCAGCTAGAGACTGCCTTCCGACGAGGGAGGCCCTTAACCATAAGCATATTTCTATTGAGGTATTATGTCCAATTTGTGGTAGCCATCCTGAATCCCCTCTGCATGTTCTAGTGTCCTGCAACTTTGCTAAAAACTGTTGGGTTAAATCTGGGGTTGGATTCAATCTTGGGGATGTTCAGTGTTTCAAGGACTGGTTGTTGATGATCTTCAAGTCCATCCCTAGACTTAATTGGGGGAAGGTGGCTGTGATTTGCTGGGGTATATTGTATCAGAGGAATCAGTTAGTTTGGGAGAACAGAAACCCCAATATTTGGGGCGGTCACCCGAGGGTGTATCTCTTTGCTGCAAGCTTGGATCCAGGCGAAGGCAGCAGTACCAGTTCCTAGTCTTGGTGGTTCGGCGAACCAGTGGACCAAACCTCCGACTGGTTGGCTTAAATGCAACGTTGATGGAGCCATTTTTACCACGACGGCGGCAGTAAGTGGGGTGCTTAGGAATGAATTTGGTTGTATGGTTGGCGCCTTTGTGCGTCCTGGCCTCTGTTGTCCTAGGCCTAAAATAGTAGAAGCAATAGGGGTTCGCGAAGCTCTGAGCTGGTTACGTGAAAGGAACAGTCAGAAGGTGATTATTGAAACGGATTGTCTCCAGGTGATACAGGCGTTACATTCTTCCTCAGTGGACTACTCTCCGTTCGGGTTGGTTGTTTTGGATTGCAAAGAAATTTTATCAAACATAATTGATGTATCAATTGTTCATGTTAAGAGGTCTGCGAATATGACCGCTCATAATCTTGCTAGGGCTGCCATTTCAATGTCAGATTTCACTAATTGGGGGTCTAGCCCTCCTCATTGTATTCAGGCCACATTGGCTAATGATTTATCCTAAAATTACTTATAGCTAAGTAATCCATAAATTGAGTTGATTCGGGGAACTTTTCTCTTCACAGCCCGAACCAAAAGTACCCAAAAGAAAACTCCTAAACTCCAGGAGCAAAAGCAGGATTTTCCAGTTCAAAAACTTTTAAATTTCATCATCCCCCACCTAAGCACCTACACAAAAGTCCAGATATAGCAAACCTACCCAATCCATAGCAGTAACACAAAAAATAACTATTAAACATTGAAACAGAAAAAGCTATTAAAAAGATAGAAATCATATTCAGGAGTTTAACAAAAGATAGAACTCCACAACTCAGAATCACAAAAATACAAGACTATAATTTTTTTCTTCGCATTAGGTCATCCAAAGGGCTCTATGGACTTTATTTTGAAGCTAAGTCTACTTCTAGTTGTTGCATTAAAAATATCGGATAATATAGATTTCCGCAAGTGATTACTGCTTCAATAAAAAAAAAATCTAAATTCCATTAACATATAATTGGAAAGGTTTTTCCTGGTCTACGTCCCAGAAATAGCACCGATAAGCTTAATAGTAAAGGGATGATATGATGAAATATAAATCAGAGATTACATGAATTAAGAGAACAAGAACTGTCAAAATAGCAAAACCCGGATGAGATATAATCAAAGCCAAGGATGTGTAGGACAAGTGCTTGGACTGCTATAGAAAGATTAAAATGAAGAGTATAAAAATAACAAGAGATAACTCCTGCGTTGCTTCGGAATAAATCCAAATAGCCATCAAATAGACTTAGAATCATCATTAGCTTAGAATCTTGAATAGTTGAAGAAACTATACTACATCAAATAGAGCAGCATTCCTTAATAAATAAAAATATTCAGAGAAATATGTTCTCACAGATATACTTTTGTAACCTTGACTGACCAACCATTTTGAGTCATTTTCTTTTTATCAAAAAATATACAAACAGCATGCTACGGTATTAATCATATCAAATTTTTCTTTCGAAACAAAGCAATCAAGAACCAAAAGTTATAATGATTAAACTAATAGAATAAGTAATATGAAAACATTATAGTATTACAATGCCATTGTATATGTTATAGATATGTACAGCCTTTAGATTGCTTAATATTAGGGATTTAGCTTAAAGCGTTTCTTTTACTTTCCTAGTATACAATGCACATCATGTATATACATGAGAACAGATTTATGATAATAATATATTGAGTATTTTTCCCAAATAACAGTATAATTATTAAATTAATAGAAATACTAATAATAAAGTAACAAGAATAATTTGATAAACAAGATAACATGTGATAAAATTAATTGATGGAAATAAGAGATGAAAAGAAAAATGAATTTCTTTTCTTTCTCCGATTAAACAATAAAGAATTATCTTCTCTCTCATCAGAGAGTAAAAAAAGAATAAGTCGTTGTAATCCAACTTGTTGAAGTAAAAGAAATTGCACTACCTGCCAAAACTCAAAAAAGGAGTTCATAATGGAGTAGGAACGAAATCAAATTTGTAATGAATTCCTTGAACCACAAACCACAAGAGAGAAATAATGCACAGTCGTCCACCACCACCAATAGCAGCCAAGTATGAAGAAACACAAGCAACCACGCATTTATTGATAAGAATACTTACAATTCAAAGTCATAGAGGTAGGAACAATTAACTACAACAAAATTAAACCCCAGGAACATGCTAAGAAGAGTAAACAATACCTAACAGTCGAAGGATAGCACTTTCACTGCATCCTACCAAAAATAAAGAGAAAAAAAGAATCAAAGATAAATAGAGCCCAAAAATAAAGAAAACAAAATAGGAGTTGCAGTCAAATTACACTAATGGAAAACCTTTAATTAGGCCACTGCAGATGAAAAATCAAACATGGTCTAACAAATACAATAGCCACGGCCTTTGACTACTATCGACATTACCCTATTCATGAAGTACTCTAACAACAACATATCCATATACAATAAGTCATAGAATGTAAGGTCATAAAGAGGTACAACAATATATCAGAATAACTTAAGCACACGAAGACTTAAGAATGGTAGATTGTACCTTCAGAATTGGAGGAGTCTTGTTTGACATTTGAGTCCTGGAAAAAGAAAAGTGATATTAATCAGAACTAATTGAAACCCAAGAAAGTAGGAAAAATCCAAATGAAAGAAGTGATGAAGCAATATGTATTAAACAGAATTACGAAATCCACAGCAACCAAACATGTTCAGCAAACTAAACTCTTTTTGCCTCAATATAGCCCAATGCATACCAGATTGAACTAGATGAAGTGTTCCCAAATCTGTGAAGAGTCGTCCTAGATGCCTCCACATGTATAGGCCGAAGCTTCAAATTCTTCTCCAACTCTTCAATTATAGCCCTCCTTGAAGCAAGCATAGAGAAATATGGTCAAATGCCAACTTAAAATCCAATTCTGGCAAGTCTAAAAAATCTGGGATATCGTGAAATCGCATTTGCTTTGTAACATGACAATAAAAAAGGTAGCCACATTCACTATCCCAATAGATTCAAGCATCTAAGATTTGCCCAATAGATGTTCTGTTCTGAGTTTGGACCTCAATGACAAAGAAATAAAGTAAAAATGAGAGATTGACATACAACAGAAGTTTAAAAAAAGTAAAACAAGGTAAACAAAATAATAAGATACTAGCCAATAAATTTAGAGTGAAACTGTCATCCCAAATATCCTAGCAAGACTGCACCTTCCAGGCTTAAATTGGCTGCGGTATAGAACTCCTGAAAATATATTGAAATATGAGAAATCAGTTAAATAGAGCAGAATATGAACTAAGCACACAAAAACCTACCAAGCATTTTGCAATTTGACAATGAAACATTAATGTTCAGTATAACAATCCAAGAAACAAAAATGTTAGAAAACTTGAAATTTCCTATTTTTAATATCAAATTTGGTACCAACTAACTACCAACAAGCACAGATGAGCTCTAGACATCCTTTTCATGCATGCAATCTAAAATCAAGAAACTTCACCTCATAGCAAATAAGACAGAATCAACACCAAATGCCATAGAACTTAATGACAGATCAGAAAACTAAAACTAGAAAGAAAAAAAAAGCTAAACAGTAATGAATTGAACAAGAATACTAATCCCAGCAAAACATTATAGAAATCCAACAAGCAACCAAACAAAATGCCAAAACCTTACATCAAACCAAATGTTAATAACAGGAAATGCAGTAACCTAAGCCAGGAAATAAAGATTTAGTCCTTGTAACTTAAACCAAAAAAAAAAAAAAAAGGAGATTGAGAAAGCTGAAACTAGCAGGAACTGACAATATAATAAACAAAACTTTCATATAAAAAAAAAAAGGGAGCATAGAATTTTTCTTTCTTTCTTTCTTTTTTCTCTCTTTTCTCTTTTTTTTTTTTTTTTTTTTTTTTTTTGTGTGTGTGTGTGTGTGGATCCAATAAATTCAGCATAGGTTTCTTGTTAAATTTGATTATTCTTGTATTTATCAATTATAAACTTCACCAATTACATGTTGCTGCATGGAAAGAAAGACAGACCGCAAAGCTAAAGAAGACTTGTACTGCAAAAAAGAAACATCATCAAGTTTTTCAGATTGTTTGAACAATGAACGATTCACACTAAACCAACCAGAACAGGAACATTTTTTCCTTCTCGAACCAAACAAAAATCAAGGATAACTGTTACCGCTTGAAGAAATCAAACCTAACATAGTAATACGTTGAGCACCATGTACTAGGGCAGACCCCTACAAAATCGAAGAAAAGTAAGCCGTAAAAGATGGATTCAAGGTGAACGGAGTTTTAATTGAATATTTCTTTTTTTTAGGAAGCTCAAGTCCCTCTGCTTGAATATTCTCCTAAAACAGAAATAGACCTTAAAAGACCGCTTCGATTTCACTAAAAGTTAAGCAAAATAAAATGAAGAATGCTAATAATATTCTCATGAAGCAGACCTTAAAAATTTGCTTTGGTTTAGTAAAAGTTAATGAAAACAGATGGAGAGTACCGATTTGGAATTTCAACTAAAAGGTTGTATATACAACATGTAGTTTAAATTCTAGAAATTTCATAACAATATCATATGCAACTAATTCGGAATTTAAACCAAATGGCTATACATATATACAATATTAAAATCTTTAACCATACTAAATTCAAATCAGTAATCATATTAAATTTTAATAACCAATCAAATATCAGAAATCACAAACAACAATATAAAATCTCCCAAACAAAAGAAGGTAACCTAAAATGGAATGAGCATTTGAGAAAGACAGCATAAAGATTCATAACTGAAGCATCAACTGCAAGCAACTTCCAGTTAACCCATAAAATATATGGCCGGAGGAAACTGAAGAAACGAAAAGATAGATATGGATGGTAAAATGCAGATAAACTTGAAGTCATAGGAAAAAGACAGAAAATAATATATCAGAACAATTTTCACCATATGGACAGATATGGAGACTAAAAATGCAATGAACAACGGTAAATAGCATTGCCAGTCGAATCGCAAGAAAACTCCAAAAGGAAATGAGAGAGGGAGAAGCTGAAGTAGAAATCATCAACCCGTTGAGAAAAAGATTTGAAGTGAGTTGAGGCTGAAGGCACTCCAGATGATTTATTTCAAAGCCAAACAACCAAACAGACCTCGTAAAAGTATACACTAATCACCAAACTAATGGTTGGCAGCCAAACTTCTAATATACAGCAATGGCATGCATATTGCAAGCAATAGCCAACAATCTCATAAAAAGCACACCAACATTTTAACAAACAATCTAATTTACTTTAACAGACATTATCTTCACAGATTATTCTATTATCAACTAAAGAAGCCATTTTCACATCTCCAAATAATCCATGATTTCAAATCTGCTAGAGGTTATATTGGACAACTAATAGCTCTGATTTATTAATCCAATTGAAGTTATATTAGAAGAAATGGTTCTAAATTGATGAAGCTAACGATGAAAAAGAAACAACTAACAATAAATAGGCCACAGAAACTCTAAGTGGGATGTGCTGGCAGAGTAAAACACAACTATACTTGAAATACTGAAACATTCAGAATCCATAAGCTAAGCTCTCCCATTACGACTATAATGTAAGTTGGAAAATGATGGTAGATCATGCTACAAACATTTAATAACTTCAGCAGATAGTACCACATTAGAACAAGCAGTAATGTTATTAAGACCACATAGAACATTATTGGAAATGGATTCACTCAGCAACCAAAACAAAATTGTACTCGCATAAGGAATTTCTAATTAGCATTCAGTATAATGACTTTTACGGGAACCTAATTAGAGTAAGAAACATTTGATAAATCCCAATAACATAAGTTACGCTAATTAAGAAGAAACCAATTGAATTATAAGGATCCCAAATCCTTATTGATATGACGAAATAGTAAAGGACAACTTGTTCACTAGATTAACAGATAGGCAAACTCTACTCAATCAGAAGAATCGAACAATTAAAAAAGCCCTAACTCCTCAGCAACTGAGTGTCTTTAATTCAATCAATCACTTTAAATCCGTTACACTAAATCAAATAAAGTCTTCATACATATATTGAAGCAGAATTATATAGAAAACTTCTATTGATAATCAGGATCGGATCGAGCGCACTGAGATAAAAATCGAAAGACCCAACCAATGAAGAGGAAAGAAAAGAAAATCACAATTTCCAATGAAGATTTCTCAGTAATTAAAGGCATTATAAATTCGAAAATGCAAATAATAAAATACCTTCTGAAGAGCTTTCAGAGCATCGGCCATGGCGACATTGGTCAAATTGCCTGGGATCTTTTTCTTTTTGCACAGGGCACGGAGATTTTTCCTAGCAAGGCTGTGAAAATCCATTTCTGAAGTAAAAACAATGAAAAAGAAACGCAAAGAGGCGTCTCGGGTACCGAAAGACTGTTTGCTTTGTTGTTGTTGATGGAGGTATATATATGTATCTGACCAAAAAAAAAAGGAAGGCGCGGGAACCCTAGAGGAAAATACGACCGTTGGGGCAGGAATTTGAATTTTGAATTTTTTTTTCTTTACTCGGACTAATAACTAATTCTTGGCAATCGCATGAGCAACACCATTTGCACAAACATGATCCTGCTGAAATTGTTGACCATAGAAGAGATATCGGCAAACAAGAGATGCCACATAGCCCGAGTAATTGCAAAGATACACAGCTAGCACATTATCCGACGACAGGAGCAGATTCCTGAACCCAGCCTCCCACGCAACCTCCAGAGCCGCTGCAATACTCGCCAACTCAGCCTCATGGCAAAATTTATTGGAAAATATACAAGTCAATTCCATTTTTCTCCTATCACCAACTCGCCAACTCAGCTTTTTCTTATTACACTGTTATACTCCCCCTCTCTTTTATAACCCCGTTTTAATTTTAACTCAAGATATATATATATATATATATAGTTTTTATTTTTTTTCAGAAACCAAAAACTCATTCTCTTTTAAGCGATTGGTACGATTTTGTCCTTTGATCAACGCTAATCGCCAATTGCTTTTTGTGCTCCATTTCGCCACCTTACTTCCACTATTGTGTGTAATCACATCCATTCCTTTCCTCTTGTTCTTCATTGTTTCTTTTTCTTTCTTTTGGTCAAATAGGCAAATATTTTCAACAAAATTTAGAAACTTTTTGTGCTCAAATAACGATGTCCGAATTAATTTAACATATTAATTAAAAACTATCTTTAGATATTTTTCTAAATTAGAAAATTAATCAAAGCTGAATTATAGCTTACACAAATTTGGAAATCAAGTTAATATATTATATGGGAATCAATTAACTAAACTAGAATTAATGATAACAAATTTTCGATTAGCTAAATCAGTATTAAAGCCTATTTAAATTAAATTGAAATCAAATAATAAATAGAGATCTCTCTGCAAACATGTATTTTAGAAAAAAGTAAATTTGCAAAAGCTAATAATTTAACTTATATCATAATAGATTTAAATTGTTTATATAATCTTATTCATTATAAAGTTTGCACCTCGGGGATAAAGTTTGCAAATATTTCGACCTGGTGTTACTTTTTGTAAAAATCTCTTATTTAGCTTTTGACAATAATTTTTCTAAAAATAATTCTATTTAGAGATTAGTGATCGCAAGTATACGAATCGCAACGTAGTAATAAAAGATATCGATCCCACGAGGAATATATATGTACACTTTAGTCTGTTTTTCTTTGCGTCTATAGAGTATCGAATTATAACGTGATATGGGGAATTGGGTAAATGGCAAGTTAAATCAATTAAAGTACTAGTTATGAGTTGAGTTATTGTTTAATATCTAGTCATATAAATATAAAAGCATTTTATCTTAGATATTCGTTGCACATGTATCAATTATCTATTCAATCCTTATGATAAGAGTATGTCGGATAAGTTCTATTTCAACGGGCATGTCTAGAAATAGATTTTATTCAATAACTCATAGACAAATTATTGAATGTCTTTGCCAAAATAGCTAAAGGTCTTAATACACAATGATCAAGCTATATTAAGATGATCTCCAGTTAATTTAACAAAGTGAAGCAAAACAATCATATATCATAATTTATTCTATCTTAGTAACTAAATAAGACAAAGCAAAATGTGAACTTCTCTATATCTTATTATGAATCTATGTTCATAATGCATACTTGGCGTTAGTCATACATTGAAGAGTAAGATATAAGAAAACTTATCGATGTTGATTTCGTAAATATTCAATACATATACAAGTGTGATGCTCTCATAAAGGAAAAGCATAAGAATTGACTTAAGAAAACAATTGGGCATAAAACACTCCCTTACGCCTATAGGTATATTGCAACCTCGGGGGTATCTTTTCTCTATACAGCGACATTAATTGATTCAAGGACCTTGACGTTAGGCTCCCCTTTACGTATACTAAATATTACCAACAACGCTCGAACTCTCTAGACACTTTATTTTTCTAACTTTATATACTACAGGTATCTTCCATTTAGCCGGTTTTTCCCTCCTTTTTACAATCTGGAATTCCTTATTTATTTACAAGCATTGAAGCATTGTGTCTCTTTGTGAAAGGTTGTGTTGATCCAATGAATGGTTGTGTCTCCTGAATACTATTGGTTCTTCTTGGAAAGTTGTGTCGTTTCATGAAGGGTTGTGTTTATCCAATG
Source organism: Euphorbia tirucalli (assembly GCA_039660915.1). Taxonomy (NCBI): domain Eukaryota; kingdom Viridiplantae; phylum Streptophyta; class Magnoliopsida; order Malpighiales; family Euphorbiaceae; genus Euphorbia; species Euphorbia tirucalli. The sequence goes on along the minus strand of CM077637.1, from coordinate 38,730,842 downwards.
AATGGTTGTATCCCTTAAATACTATTGGTTCTTCTTGGAAAGTTGTGTCTTTCATGAAGGATTGTGTTCATCCAATGAATGGTTGTATCCCTCAAATACTATTGGTTCTTCTTGGAAAGTTGTGTCTTTTCATGAAGGGTTGTCTTTATCCATAGTGGTGGTTGAAGTCCGAACGGATGAGATCGAATAAATGCTGCTGAGTGTATGTCACGATCGTGACAGAGTGTCGCGGTCGCGATTCACACAGGTTTCTTTGCAAAATGCTGAAGTCAAAGTCTGCCTATGTGCTAGGCCGCGCTCGTGATCTGTCTCTTTTCTTTAACTTTTTTATAAATCACAAATCAGCCCATAAACCACATGCTAAAGGGAAGCACGTTTTTCAATCCTTATTGCATAAGGATTGATATAAAGTTTTCCTTATTTGTGTTGGTTTAACATTCCTAAGTTTAAGGCTGAAATCCAGCCATTCCCTTTTTCTTTGTTGTTCTTTTCCTAGTCAAATAAGGTTTTTTTTTCCTAAATAGTTTAGGTTTAGGTTTTTCTATTTAAACACCAATGTAATAGTTAAAAGGCTTACATGAAATGTAATACAATTGCATTCTGAAATTTTCAGATTTTTCTCTCTTTGAGATTCCAGCCCGGGGCTGATTTTAATATTGTGAGTTTGAGAGATCGAGTTCTTCATTTTTGCGATATTATCTTGATCGTGAACAAGTATTTTGGTAAGGTACTTGTGAATCGTCCACATTCAGGTTCTAAGAATGCTTAATCGAAGGTGTCAGGTTTGAATCCCTTTCATTGTCGTTTAAACACCTTAGGATTGGTTTGCTATCACCAAGCTTTGTGTCATACTTGTGAAATTCGAATTATATATTGCTGTCCTTAGTAATTATAATTCATTCTTCTATATACTTTTGCTGCAATTGAATAGATTCTATTGAACAAGAACCTAACCCTCAAATTCTGATTCATTGTTCAATTTGTTTTAAATCCTTCAAGATAGATCAGGGAAACTTGTTGATTTCGGTTTCTTAGCCGATATCACATCAATTGGTATAAGAGCCTTGGCTCTTGAGGATTTTGTTTTCCATCTAAATCTGAAACCATCAACATCGTTTCTACACTTCCAAAAACCCTAAAAACGGACCAGCCCTTCTAGAGTCAAATTTGTTGATTGCATATAACAAGTTACAAAAAAAAAAAAAAAAAAAAGGTGATTCATTATATACCGAAAACGGAGAAAGAAAGCAAGTTTGAAAATATATGCAACTGAGTGATTTGTGCACTTATGCTTTGAACTTAATGAATTTGCATGCTAATACACACTCCTGAGTATTTTTTCAGCCATTGTCTTTTCTTCGAAAATTGTCTTTTATTCTTGTTCCTAGTGTGCGTTATTTTCTTTTCGTTTCATTTATTAGTCATCTTTGCAATCGAGATAGCTTGATCTTTGGTTTAACTTGATCTAGTCAGTTTGGTTGATGCAAAGAATAATAACATCCTAAAAACGGACCAGCCCTTCTAGAGTCAAATTTGTTGATTGCATATAACAAGTTACAAAAAAAAAAAAAAAAAAAGGTGATTCATTATATACCGAAAACGGAGAAAGAAAGCAAGTTTGAAAATATATGCAACTGAGTGATTTGTGCACTTATGCTTTGAACTTAATGAATTTGCATGCTAATACACACTCCTGAGTATTTTTTCAGCCATTGTCTTTTCTTCGAAAATTGTCTTTTATTCTTGTTCCTACTGTGCGTTATTTTCTTTTCGTTTCATTTATTAGTCATCTTTGCAATCGAGATAGTTGATATTTGGTTTAACTTGATCTAGTCAGTTTGGTTGATGCAAAGAATAATAATAAAAGATCCTCTCCAACAACACCAGCTTTAGTTTTGTCACCATCACATCCTTCATGATCAGCAATAATTTTAACCTCTTTATTCACTTCAGATTCAACATCATCATTGCAAGGAATTTCTTTATTAGCTTTCTTTTGCCATTGTTTGTGCAAATACAACATGTCTTTACAAGATTCTTCATCGCATAATGGAAGAATCTTGTACATGCGTCCTTCTGATTTAAGTGAATAACAATTCTTCACACCATCAAAGATAACATCTCTATGAACTTCCCATGGACGACCAAGCAATAGATGACAATCTTCTATAGGATGAACATCACATAATATTTCATCTTTGTACCGACCAATGGAGAATTTTACCACAACTTGCTTTTTTATTTCAATATCACATTTATTTAATGATGGCAATATATATATGGCTTTGGATCGTCAATAAGAGGCAAATTTAATTTCTCAACCAAAGTGAGACTAGCAACATTTGCAAAATAAGTTCTATGAAGAATCACGCTGCAAACCTTATCATTGACTCGACATCTTGCACGGAAATTAAAACTGAACATGGCGCATAAATAATGAAAGCTCACTTTCACAAAGAGACAAGAAAAAAAAAAGTACGCAAGATTCAGAGAAAAAAAAAACGCAACAGATGAACCTTAGACACAACTAGAAGGAAATTTAACAAAACTAGAAACAGAATTTCGACTCAACTTTAGGGCAACTTCCAAACCTATTCTGAACTTGAAGTATTCTGATGTTATTTAGAAATTTTTCTTAAGAATCCAACGGTTTTTTAATTGCACAATTCTGAGTTCTATAGACAACGATACGATGGAAAAAGTAAAAACAGTGCAAAAGATACGGGTTAACTAAAAGAACAAGAAAAAAAAAAAAACAAAAACGAAATTTTTTTTTTCAAAAACTAACAGACCTTGATTGAAGCCAAAGCTCTTATACCAATTGATGTGATATCGGCCGTGAGAAAGCTGAAATCAACTTTAATAAATTTCCCAAGTCTATCAATCAAGGTTGAACTCACAAAAACAAAACAAAGATTGGTGATAGCAAACCAATCCTAAGGTGTTTAAACGACAATGAACGGGATTCAAACCTGACACCTTTGATTAACCAATCTTAGAACCTGAATGTTGGATGATTCGAAAGTAACTTACCACAATACTTGTTCATAATCAAGATAAAATTGTAAGAATGAAGAACTCGATCTCACAAAATTAAAAATCAGCCCCGGGCTGGAATCTCAACAAAGAGAGAAAAATCAGAATTGTATTAAATTTCATCCATCATGTCTTTCAACTATTACATTGGTGTTTAAATAGAAAACATAAACCTAACCCTAAACTAAAAAGGAAAACAAATCCTTGTTGGACTAGGAAAGCTTAAATAAAAACAAATAAGGATAACTTAACTAATCCTTATGCAATAAGGATAGAAAAAACGAAATTCCCTTTTGAGGGTTGTTTATGGGCTGATTTTTATGCCCAAAACAACTCACTTATTGAAAAAAATAACAATTAAATATGGATACCTAAGCCCAATTCGAAATCCATACATATTCCCTAAGGGTGCCTTAAGTGCTAACACTTGATTGTCCTTAGCTCATACGTAGAAGTCTAATTAGGCCCAGAAGATTCCTAATGGGCTCGTACATTCCTCACAAATAAACTGTTAAGCTTCATTTTGCACCGAATCCTCCATAAATTAGCATTTGAAAAGATGTTATTATTCTTTGCATCAACCAAACTGACTAGACAAGTTAAACCAAAGATCAAGCTATCTCGATTCACATCAAAAGTTAAGCTTGTTGTTTCTGAATTGACTGATTATGCTGCTGTTTGGTGGGATCAGTTGAAGCGAACAAGGCAAAGAGATGGAGATGAACCCGTAACAACTTGGAGAGAGATGAAACGACTCATGAAGGAACGGTTTGTGCCAATGCATTATCATAAGGAGTTGTTGATTGAACTTCAGACCATGACACAAGGTAATCAGTCCGTTGAGGATTACCACAAACGTTTGGAAATGGCACTTATCCGGGCTGACGTACAAGAAAGTGAGGAGGCCACCATGGTTAAATTCCTCATAGGGTTGAGACGGGAAATCAAGAATATCCTAGAGCTGCAAACATTTTTTACAATGGAGGACATGCTCCACGAGGCGGTACAAATTGAGCGTCAGTTACAAGAAGCCGAAAGGGGTAGATCACTTTGTACTAATTCTGCCCCATGGAGGTCAGAACCAAGAGAGAGGGACTCGAGAAGTGATCACAAGTCCAAGGCTGATTATCACACCAAAAGTGACCAAAAGACACGAATTGACACAAAAGCTTTTGGGAAGATGAAGTTGGGAGAGGCTGCCCCAAAGAATCAAAAAGCCGAGCGTTCAACTCGAACTCGTGATCTTGTTTGTTTTAAGTGCCAAGGAAGAGGACATTATGCACGGGATTGCCCGAATCAAAGAACCATGGTCATGAAGCATGGAGAGTTGGCATCTGAATCTGACTCCGAATCTGATCCCGAACTTGACGATATGCCTTCCTTGGATGACTGTAGTGATATTGAAGAGATAGATAGCAAGGGAGGACATGGTGTAAATCTGGTCACCCGACGCACATTGAAAATGGGGGTGAGTAGCTCAACCGAACAGAGGGAACGCATTTTCCATGCCCGATGTAATGTGAAGGGGAAGACGTGTTTGACGATCATTGATGGAGGGAGTTGCTGTAATGTGGTTAGCCACATTTTGGTGAATCGGCTGGGACTTTCAACCATTCCACATCCTAATCCATATCGATTACAATGGTTGAATGATAGTAACGAACTCAAGGTTACTAGGCACGTACTTCTGAACTTTTCAATTGGTTCTTATACTGATGAAGTGCTTTGTGATCTAGTTCCGATGCAAGCTTGTCATGTTTTGTTGGGGAGACCTTGGCAATTTGACCGTTCGGCACTACATCATGGTCGTCCGATCAAATTTACCATAGTCAAGGATGGGAAGAAGTATGTGTTATATCACCCTTAACGCCCGCTGAAGCATATGAGGTCCAGCTCTATATGCAAAGAATGTCGGAAGAAGCCATTGTGAGTAGGGGTGTGGTTAAGGCAAGTGAAAACAAGAGTGTTAAAATTAGGGAGGGTGAGAAGAGAGAAGAGGGGAGAGAAAAGGCATTAAGGCTGAGAGATGAGAGTGAAAGGAGAGAAAAAGGGAGGAGCATTAAAAAAGCCCAGAATTTATCTTTATATGCTAAAATGAGAGATATTAAGCAAGCTGAATCTGAAAACAAAAATTTGTTGTTATTTTATTGCAAAGGTTTTTGTTTATCATCTCTAAACCAATGTGACCTTCCGTCAAGTGTTTACCCTCTTTTGCAGGAGTTCGAGGACGTGTTCCCCGAAGAGATGCCAAATAAGCTGCCCCCGATCCGAGGAATTAAACACCAAATTGATTTTATACCCGGTGCACAAATTCCTAATAGACCAGCCTATAGAAGTAATCCGAAGGAGACGAAGGAGCTTCAAAGGGAGGTGGATGATCTTATGGAAAAGGGATTAATTCGTGAATCTATGAGCCCATGTGCTGTACCAGTCATCCTAGTACCGAAAAAGGATGGGACTTGGCGGATGTGCATTGATTGTAGAGCCGTCAACAAAATCACGGTAAAGTATCGTCACCCTATTCCTAGGTTAGATGATATGCTGGATGAGTTAAATGGGGCTGTAATTTTCACAAAAATAGATCTTAAAAGTGGTTATCATCAGATTCGCATGTTTTTGGGAGATGAGTGGAAAACGGCTTTTAAGACTAAGCATGGTTTATATGAGTGGCTAGTTATGCCATTTGGCTCAACTAATGCGCCTAGTACATTTATGAGATTAATGAACCATGTATTGCGTGACTATAGGTAAATTTGTTGTTGTGTATTTCGACAACATTCTTATCTATTCCAAATCTGAGGAAGAACACCTAGAACATGTTAGGGCTGTTTTGAATGTTTTGCGTGAACAACAGTTATATGCTTACCTTTCAAAGTGCTCTTTTTGCATGGAGAAAGTTGTGTTTTTGGGTTTTGTCATTTCAGCACAAGGCGTGTCCGTTGATGCTGAAAAAGTGAAGGCCATTCAAGAGTGGCCCACGCCAACTTCAGTTTCCGAGGTGAGGAGCTTTCATGGATTGGCGAGTTTTTACCGGAGGTTTGTGAAGAACTTCAGCACAATAGCCGCGCCATTAACTGAGGTAATTAAAAAGAATGTTGGGTTTAAGTGGGGAAAAGCACAAGATGATGCTTTTAATTTGCTAAAAACAACATTAACTTCTGCCCCTGTCTTGGCTCTTCCGAACTTTGATAGAATGTTCGAAATTGAGTGTGATGCTTCGGGAGTAGGAATTGGAGCTGTTTTAATGCAAGAGGGCCGTCCAATAGCTTTCTTTAGTGAAAGCCTAAATGGAGCAGCCTTGAACTACCCAACATATGATCAGGAACTTTTTGCATTAGTTAGAGCTTTACAAATGTGGCAACACTACTTATGGCCTAAAGAATTTGTGATCCACACCGATCATGAATCCTTGAAGCATCTTAAGGGACAGCAAAAGCTGAACCGTAGACATGCCAAATGGGTAGAATTCATTGAAACATTCCCATATGTGATTAAATATAAACAAGGAGGAGAGAATGTTGTGGCTGATGCATTAAGTAGGCGTGTTAACTTGTTGAATGTAATGCATGCTAAGTGTCTAGGATTTGAATTTTTGAAAGATTTATATGCTAATGATACTGATTTTGCATCGATTTATGAAGCTCGTGAGAATGCTACCTTTGGCAAATTCTATAGACATGAGGGCTTTTTATTTAGAGAAAACAGATTATGTATGCCTAAATGTTCACATAGAGATTTGCTTGTGAGAGAGGCCCATGGTGGGGGCTTAATGGGGCACTTTGGTGTTGCTAAGACTTTAGAGATGTTGGCTGAACATTTCTTTTGGCCTCATAAGAAACGTGATGTAGAAAGAGTATGTGCCAATTGCATTAATTGTAAGCAAGCTAAGTCTAGAGTGATGGCCCATGGATTGTATACTCCATTACCTATTCCTAATGAACCATGGACTGAATTGTCTATGGATTTTGTAATGGTCTAGACGAGGTAATGATTCCATTTATGTGGTAGTAGATCGCTTTTCTAAGATGGCACATTTCATACCATGTCATAAAACTGATGATGCTACCAATGTTGCTAACTTGTTCTTTAGGGAAATTGTACGCTTACATGGGATGCCTAGGAGCATTGTTAGTGATCGAGACCCTAAGTTTCTTAGTAACTTTTGGAAGACATTGCGGGGAAAGTTGGGAACCAAGCTGTTGTTTTCTACTTCTTGTCATCCCCAGACCGATGGTCAAACTGAAGTAGTTAATCGAACTTTAGGACAATTACTAAGAGCTGTTATTCAAAAGAACTTAAAATCATGGGAGGAATGCATACCATTTATTGAATTTGCTTATAATAGAGCTGTGCATTCATCTACTAATATGTCACCGTTTGAAATTGTTTATGGATTTAATCCTTTGACACCATTAGACTTGATCCCATTACCTGTTGATGAAAGGAAAAGTATAGATGGTAAGAAGAAAGCAGAATCAGTGCTTAAGTTGCATGAACAAGTGAGACAGCAATTGGAAAAGAAGAATGAGCATTATGCAAGGCAAGCCAACAAGGGACGCAAACAAGTGTTGTTTGAACCGGGGGATTGGGTGTGGTTGCATATGCGCAAGGAACGATTTCCTGCCCAAAGGGTTTCAAAGCTACACCCTAGAGGCGATGGACCATTTCAAGTCATTGCACGCATTGGGGATAATGCTTACAAGCTAGACTTGCCAGGTGAGTACGGTGTGCATGCGACTTTCAATGTGGCTGACTTGTCTTTGTTTGATGTAGGTGATGAAGATTTGAGGACAAATCCTTTTCAAGAGAGAGGGAATGATGCGGTCGTCACACCACAAGGACATGGAGGCATGGAGCGAGGAGGCAAGAGAGATCCTTTGGAGCTGCCCATTGGTCCAATAACAAGGAACCGTGCAAAGAAGATGCAACAAGTGCTTAACGGTCTAGTTATGCACTTATTTCAACGTATGGAAATTGAGGCTGATCACAACAAACCGAACAACTCATATGGATATAATTCAGTCTTGTGCTGTATTCAAGTCCAAGAAAGTGATGTTTATGGGTCTGATTGTAATGATTAGTTAAAATGGACCTAATTGGAATTCTATGTATGAGCTAAAGACAATTAAGTGTTAGCACTTCAGGCACCCTTAGGGAATATGTATGATTTTTGATTTGGGTTTGGGTGTCTTTAGTCAAATGTTAGTTTTAGCAATAAGTGAGCTGTTTTGGGCTCACAAATCAGCCCATAAACCACATGCTAAAGGGAAGCACGTTTTTCAATCCTTATTGCATAAGGATTGATTTAAAGTTTTCCTTATTTGTGTTGGTTTAACATTCCTAAGTTTAAGGCTGAAATCCAGCCATTCCCTTTTTCTTTGTTGTTCTTTTCCTAGTCAAATAAGGTTTTCTTTTCCTAAATAGTTTAGGTTTAGGTTTTTCTATTTAAACACCAATGTAATAGTTAAAAGGCTTACATGAAATTTAATACAATTGCATTCTGAAATTTTGAGATTCCAGCACGGGGCTGATTTTAATATTGTGAGTTTGAGAGATCGAGTTCTTCATTCTTGCGATATTATCTTGATCGTGAACAAGTATTTTGGTAAGGTACTTGTGAATCGTCCACATTCAGGTTCTAAGAATGCTTAATCGAAGGTGTCAGGTTTGAATCCCTTTCATTGTCGTTTAAACACCTTAGGATTGGTTTGCTATCACCAATCTTTGTGTCATACTTGTGAAATTCGAATTATATATTGCTGTCCTTAGATTATAATTCATTCTTCTATATACTTTGCTGCAATTGAATAGATTCTATTGAACAAGAACCTGACCCTCAAATTCTGATTCATTGTTCAATTTGTTTTAAATCCTTCAAGATAGATCAGGGAAACTTGTTGATTTCGGTTTCTTAGCCGATATCACATCATTTTTAGCCATGGCGTAAAGTTTGAAAAGTTTACATCAGGGAGTACAGTTCGCAAAGTTTGCACCCCGGGCATAAAGTTCCAAAGTTTGTACCCCTCCTAAATTTTGCATCCAGGAGTAAAGTTCGCAAAGTTTGTAAGCCAGGTATAAAGTTCACAAATTTTGCACCGGGGGGTAAAGTTCGCAAAGTTTCTCCCCGGGCATAAAGTCCGCAAATTTTGTCCCCGGGCATAAAATTCGAAAAATTTTCACTCGGGCATAAAGTTCGCAAAGTTTGTACCCCGGACATAAAGTTCGCAAAGTTTGTTCGCCAGGTCTAAAGTTAACACATTTTGTTCCAGGGCGTAAAGTTTGCAAAGTTTTAACCCGGGAGTAAAGTTCACAAAGTTTGCATCCCGGGCATAAATATCCAAAAAGTTGCCGCTGAGCATAAAGGTCGAAAAATTTTCACCCGGACGTAAATTTTGCAAATATTGTAACCCGTGCATAAAGTTCACAAAGTTTGTAGCTCGTGCATAAAGTTTGCAAATTTTGCACTCGGGCGCAAAGTTTGCAAAGCTTGCACCCAGGAATAAAGTTCACAAAGTTTGCACCCTTAGCATAAATTTCACAAAATTTGTACCCTGGGTATAAAGTTCACAAATTTTCTGCCCCCGGGGTAAAGTTCGCAAAGTATGCCTCCGGGAGTAAAGTTCGCAAAGTATGCCTCGGACATAAAGTTAACAAAGTTTGTACCCCGGTCATAAAGTTTGCAAATTTTGCCACAAAACATAAGGTACGCAAAGTTCGTACCCTGTATATAAATTTCAAAAATTATACGCCCGGGGGTAATGTTCGCAAAGGCTACCCCCGGGCGTAAAATTTGCAAAGCTTTTCTCTAGGCATAAAGTTCGCAAAGTTTGTCCTGGCATAAAGTACCCAAAATTTACCCCGGGTATAAACTTCGAAAAATTTTCACTACGGCGTAAACTTCGTAAAGTTTATACCTAGAGCATAAAGTTCGAAAATTTTGCCCCCGGACATAATGTCAGAAAAAATTTAACTCGAGCGTAAATTTTGCGAAGTTTGTATCCAAGGCATAAAGTTCGCAAATTTATAAGGTTTGCAAAGTTTACACACGGGGAGTAAAGTTCGGAAAGTTTGTACCCCGGGCATAAGTTCGCAAAGTTTTCCTCCCGGTATAAAGTTCGCAAAGTTTGTACCCCGGACCTAATTTTCCAAATTTTGCCCACGGGCAGAAAGGGTGTTAAGTTTGTTTGTACTTCGAACATAAAGTGCCAAAATTTTGCCCTGGGCATAAAGTTCGAACAATTTTCACTCGAGTGCAAATTTCGCTAATTTTCTATCCCAAGCATAAAGTTCGCAAAGTTTGTATACCGGGCCTAAAGTTCACAAATTTTGTGTTCGGGCATAAAGTTTGCAAAGTTTTCACCCCGGAGTAAAGTTCTCAAAGTTTGTACCCCGGGCATAAAGTTTCCAAATTTTTCCCGCGTGCATAATGTTCGAAAAATTTTCACTCGGACATTAATTTGGCAAACTTTGTAACCCGAGCATAAAGTTCACAAGTTTTTACCTTGGGCACAAAGTTCTCAAATTTTGCGCCCGGGGCTAAAGTTCGCAAATTTTGCCCCCTGGAATAAAGTTCCCAAATTTTGCCCCGGGCATAAAGTTCGAACAATTTTCACTCAGGTGTAAATTTCGCAAATTTTGTACCTCGGACATAAAGTTCACAAAGTTTGTTCGCTAGGTCTAAACTTACAAATTTTTTTCCAGTGCGTAAAGTTTGCAAAGTTTTAACTCGGGAGTAAAGTTCTCAAAGTTTGTATCCCGGGCATAAAGATCCGAAAAGTTGCCGCTGAGCATATAAAGGTCGAAAAATTTTCACTCGGGCGTAAATTTTGCAAATATTGTAACCCGTGGATAAAGTTCACAAAGTTGTAGCTCGGGCATAAAGTTTGCAAATTTTGCATTCGGGCGCAAAGCTTGCACCCGGGAGTAAAGTTCACAAAGTTTGCACCCTTGGCATAAATTTCACAAATTTTTCACCCCGGGTATAAAGTTCACAAATTTTCTGCCCCCGGGGTAAAGTTCGCAAAGTTTGCTCCAGGGCTTAAAGTTCGAAAAGTATGCCTCCGGGGTAATGTTCGCAAAGTATGCCGCGGGCATAAAGTTAACAAAGTTTGTACCCCAGTCATCAAGTTTGCAAATTTTGCCACAAAACATAAAGTACGCAAAGCTCGTACCCTGTATATAAATTTCACAAATTATACGCCAGGGGGTAATCCGGGGGGTAATGTTCGCAAAGTCTACCCCCGGGCATAAAGTTTGCAAAGTTTTTCTCTAGGCATAAAGTTCGCAAAGTTTGTACTCCTCGCATAAAGTTCCCAAAATTAAACCCCGGGTATAAACTTCGAAAAATTTTCACTACGGCGTAAATTTCGTAAAGTTTGTACCTAGAGCATAAAGTTTGAAAATTTTGCCCCCGGACATAATGTTAGAAAAAATTTCACTCAAGTGTAAATTTTGCGAAGTTTGTATCCAGGGCATAAAGTTCGCAAATTTTACGCTCGGGCATAAGGTTTGCAAAGTTTACACATGGGAGTAAAGATTGGAAAGTTTGCACCTCGGGCATAAAGTTCGCAAATTTTGCATCCCAGGGGTAAAGTTCACAAACTTTGCGCCCGGGGATAAAATTTGCAAAGTTTGCCCCTGTGCATAAAGTTCACAAAGTTTGTACCCCAATCATAAGTTCGCAAATTTTTCCCCCGGGCATAAAGTTCACAAAGTTAATACCCCGTGGGTAAAGTTCACAAAGTTTGTCCCAAGGCGAAAAGTTTGCAAAGTTTTTCCCCAGGCATAAAGTTCACAAAGTTTGTACTCCCGACATAAATTTTGCAAATTTTGCCCTTGGGCATAAAGTTCGCAAAGTTTATACCCCGGATATCAAGTTCCAAAATTTTGCCCCGGACATAAAGTTTGAACAATTTTCACTCGGGCGTAAATTTCGCAAAGTTAGTACCCTGGGCATAAAGCTCGAAATATTTTCACTCGGGCGTAAATTTTGGAAAGTTCGTACCCCGGGCATAAGTTCGCAAAGTTTTCCTGCCAGCATAAAGTTCGCAAAGTTTGTACCCCGGACCTAATTTTGCAAATTTTGCCCACGGGCAGAAAGTGTGTTAAGTTTGTACTTCGAATATAAAGTACCAAAATTTTGCCCTGGGAATAAAGTTCGAACAATTTTCACCCGAGTGCAAATTTCGCTAATTTTCTATCCCGAGCATAAAGTTCGCAAAATTTGTACACCGGGCCTAAAGTTCACAAATTTTGTGTTCTGGCATAAATTTGCAAAGTTTTCACCCCGGAGTAAAGTTCTCAAAGTTTGTACCCTGGGCATAAAGTTCCCAAATTTTACCCGCGCGCATAAAGTTCGAAAAATTTTCACTTGGACATTAATTTGGCAAACTTTGTAACCCAAGCACAAAGTTCACAAGTTTTTACCTTGGGCACAAAGTTCTCAAATTTTACTCCCGGGGCTAAAGTTCGCAAATTTTGCCCCCTGGAATACAATTCAAAAAATTTTCACTCGGGCGTAAATTGTACAAAGTTTGTACCCCAGGTACAAAGTTCTCAAATTTTGCTCCCGGGTATAAATTTCACAAAGTTCGTACCACGGGTATAAAGTTCAAAAATTTTAAGCTCCCCGGGATAAAGTTCGCAAAGTTTGCCCGTGGGCGTAAAGTTCGCAAATTTTTCCGCTGGGCATAAACTTCACAAAGTTTGAAATCCGGGCATGAAGTTTCCAAATTTTACCCCCATGCACAAAGTTCCCAAATTTTTACCCCCACAAACTTAAAAATATTTTCACTCGAGCATAAATTTCATAAAGTTTGTATCCCGGACATAAAGTTCGTAAATTTTGCCCCGGGCCTTAAAGTTCACAAAGTTTCTACCCCGGGTATAAAGTTCAGAAATTTTACGCTCCGGTGTAAAGTTCGTAAAGTTTGCCCTCGGGCGTAAAGTTCAAAATGTTTTCCGTCGGGCATGAAGTTCTCAATGTTTGTACTCCGGACATGAAGTTCCCGAATTCTACCCTTGGGCTTAAAACTCGAAAAATTTTCACTAGGGCGTAAATTTTGCAATGTTTGAATCCCATACATAAAGTTCACAAATTTTGCCCCAGGACAACAAGTTCAAAAAAATTTTACTTGGGCATAAATTTTGCAAAGTTTTTACCTCGGGCATAAATTTTGCAAAGTTCGTACCGCAGGGGTAAAGTTCGCAAAGTTTGCCCCTGGGGGTAAATTTTGCAAAGTTTGCCCTGGGACATAAAGTTCCAAAATTTTACCCCGTGCATATAGTTTGAACAATTTTCACTCGGAGTAGGTCGTAAAGTTCGCAAATTTTGTGTCCGGGCATAAAGATTGCAAAGTTTGTACCTCCGACATAAATTTTGCAAATTTTACTCCGTTGTATAAAGTCTGCAAAGTTTGTACCCAGGACCTAAAGTTCCCGAAATTTCCCCCCTGCATAAAGTTTGAAAAATTTTCACTTGGGCAAAAATTTCTCTAAGTTTGTACCCAGGGCTTAGGTATCTTTATTCAATTATTATTTTTTTTTAATAAGTGAACTGTTTTTGGTTTAAAAATCAACCCATAAACAACACTAAAAAGATGATTTCGTTTTTTTCATCCTTATTGCATAAGGATTAGTTTTAAGTTTTCCTTATTTGTTTTGGTTTAATCTTTCCTAGTCAGATAGGCAATTGAGAATCAACCATTCGCAGGTTGTACCAGCCAAATTGAAAGGTTGAATAAACTTTTATGTTGATTTAATTGTTCTTTTTATTTGATTGAATTGGTGATTTTATTGTCAATTGTTCTCCTATTTTTATTCTATTCTTTAAACTTTTAGTTTTGAAATTATAATCTGAATTCTAATTATAATTTCGTGTTCTTTGTGTTTATTGGAACCTTATTCGACGATCGGAAACATTATTGAATTTGGATAGCGCTTTGCTTAACCGGATTCATATCACAGCTGCACAATATGATGGGTAAGAACATAGATGCGCGATAAAGAAATAAGTAATTTACACATTACAACTATATATGATGGGTAAGAACATGTGCAAACCTCTCTAGAAAATGAAGTCTAAAAAGAACTATAAAGACTAGAGGGAGATGGTTGAAAAATGCTCTATAATTGCGACTCTAATTTAAGGCAGATTTAGTTAGCATAACAATGCACAGGGTAAGTGCAAATAAACCTAGCATTTAAGTGCAAAATATTTCAGAATTTGAAAAAAATAATTCTCATTAAAAAGATATCATATTATGGAAGGGAAAAATACTAACGGTCGAAGCAAAAGTGGGCAGCCATGGAACGAAACATAGAGGTATAGAGAAAAGATAAGGAGATAAATGAAAAGCAACGAATTTTGAGTAAACCTCTTTGAAAGCCTGCTTCACAATCACGACTTTAATTTGCTCCCTACGGTAGATTTAATTGACATAACAATGCACACTTGAGGGCAAATAAATCCAGCCTTTAACTGCAAAAAATTTCAAAATTTAAAGAGTGGTTCTGATTAAAAAAATATCATATTCCTAGATAACAAAATAATAATGAGACGAATCAAAAGCGGAGAGCCTTGGAAAGAAAGAGAGGTACAGAGAGTCTCTTTCAAAAATAAAGTTTAAAAAGACCAAAAAAGGCTGAAGATGAAAACACTTTCGCAGGTCTTACTCATTTCAAAATGACACTTCTACCCTTTAAAACTTTTCATCCCATTCATCTCTCATTCCCAACTTAAATTTCTCTCTTTCTTCAACATTTCACAAAAATAGAAAAAAAAAAAAGAGAAAAATAATAAAAATTAAAACACAAAAAAGTTCATGACAATCTTGTGGAAGACACAGATATCAACATTCAGCTTAATTTGGTACTATAACATACATTCTAATCTCAAATACCACAAATCATAGAGATCCGATAGTGATATACATGAACGCCATGGATTCAGGTCAAAGGAAGGATAAAAACAAGTTCGCAAGTCAAAACGATAGACTAAAGCCAAGTTTGCATTCCTAAAATTTGGGCAAAAGGAATCCGCATTTCTGGAAAGCGTTCTCTGGTTGGAAACGCCAACCCAAATGTCTGCATGGAAGACACGCGGACTAAGATAGAATCCGCATTCCTCAAACCCGGACTAAGATGTCCAAATGGCTCAAAAGCGGATTGGCAAATTTTAATTTATATGCCATCTCAATAACAAACGTGAGAAATAAGCTTGATTTATATGCCATCAACATAAATTTCCACATGCACATATACATCCACTGATTAATAAAATAATAACTCAGTTGCTAAACCGAACAACCAAGCCCATACCTTTAACCCGCTTCAAGAATAATCATGGCACATCCTTCTCTATTCGATGAAAGATTTAAAACAAGAAAAATCCTCAATTTGAATACTCAAATTCATGTCTCGCGGACGTCCAAATGCAAAGCTCAAACACCTGATGCAAAACAATTTGCAGACAACGGGCACAGAATATAAGGAAATAAATGGAGAGTTAATGTATATTTGTAACTGAAAAAAGTATCACAGAAATTGGTAACCAATGGACAGAATACAGAAATCTTATTAGAAGTACCAGAATATATGTAATTATTGGGGTAATATCATGTTGCATCTGCATAACAAAAAGCACTGTGTTTGTTTATTTGCAGTGTGCAGTTACACATGTTTTGCACATTAGCTGCAATCATATTGTGGACAGAGAATTTTGTATGAATTAGTCATCAAAATATAGGAGAGGAGACATGTCTTCCTCGTGTACATGGGTATGCAAAATGACATCATTTCTGAGTATCTTTCAGTTTGATACATATTTTGCACTAATCATCATACAGCATTTCACTGTGACGCTCTATATCTTCATCCCTGCAAGTTATCATCACCCCATAGAATTTGCACTAGCATAATCATCAATTATATTCAGAAATGTTTATCGGTAGTATGTACCAGTCAATTTAATGCATAGAGTGATTCAGGATTAAGTTTGGATTCAACAATTACCAATAAAAGCTCAATGAGCATTATGATATCTGTGACTTTTAAGCATTCAGTGTAGCTGTTGTAACGAAAATTAATGAAGCAGACTCTCAAACCAAGTAAAAATCTCAGTTACTGCATTCTTATCAAAACAAGTTCATACTCGTATCTCTAAGGTACAAGATGAAAACCTGTTCAATCAGTAAACATTCTAGAGAAAATATGGTGCAGTGTATGTAAGAAAAACCAGAAAAAAGACCATATCAAAAACTTATGGACATGAAGCTGTTCTAATCCCTTGTTGACAACAGAAGATCAGAAATTCCATGACACAACAACTTATGGACCATTCAATCACTTTACATCCATTTCTAGATTATTAAACTATTATGTCAATGTATGTGCACAAACATCTAAAACACACCATTCCGAAGAAATTCCCCCTTGGATTCCTTCTTTTGGTGTAAGCATATGGACCATTCTTTATAGCTGTCAGTGTACAAAACATGAACTCCACTTGAAAACACAAAACAAAGCTTAAGTAAACTCATAATAAATAAAAGAAAACTAAAATACATTAGCATAGCCAACTACTCTTATAATAATAAGACTCTGTAAGTAAAAGCATGGAACTTTACCTAATGATATCAAAGAATGTAAGAATAGGAAAGAGAGATGGGATCAAGATAAAGAGGGCTATTGTTACTAACTAGGTTCAAAGCAACTCTCTTGGACATGTCTTCCATTTATGTTTCATCCAAAATCAGTGATGAAAATTTAAGATTTAACAATAAGAATATTATTTACTTTTTCTAAGTCTAGAACTTTTCTCTTCACAGCCCGAATCAAAAGTACCCAAAAGAAAACTCCTAAACTCCAGGAGCAAAAGCAGGATTTTCCAGTTCAAAAACTTTTAAATTTCATCATCCCCCGCCTAAGCACCTACACAAAAGTCCAGATATAGCAAACCTATCCAATCCATAGCAGTAACACAAAAAATAACTATTAAACATTGAAACAGAAAAAGCTATTAAAAGGATAGAAATCATATTCAGGAGTTTCACAAAAGATAGAACTCCACAACTCAGAATCACAAAAAGACAAGACTATAATTTTTTTTCTTCGCATTAGACTATAATGTTCTCACAGATGTACTTTTGTAACCTTGACTGACCAACCATTGTGAGTCATTTTCTTTTTATCAAAAAAAATACAAACAGCATGGTAAGGTATTAATCATATCAAATTTTTCTTTTGAAACAAAGCAATCAAGAACCAAAAGTTATAATGATTAAACTAATAGAATAAATAATATGAAAACATTATAGTATTACAATGCAATTGTATATGTTACAGATATGTACAGCCTTTAGATTGCTTAATAATAGGGATTTAGCTTAAAGCATTTCTTTTACTTTCCTAGTATACAATGCACATCATGTATATATATGAGAACAGATTCATGATAATAATATATTGAGTATTTTTCCCAAATAACAGTATAATTATTAAATTAATAGAAATACTAATAATAAAGTAACCAGAATAATTTGATAAACAAGATAACATGTGATAAAATTAATTGATGGAAATCAGAGATGAAAAGAAAAATGAATTTTTTTTCTTTCTCCGATTAAACAATAAAGAATTATCTTCTCTCTCATCAGAGAGTAAAAAAATAATAAGTCGTTGTAATCCAACTTGTTGAAGTAAAAAAAAATTGCACTACCTGCCAAAACTCAAAAAAGGAGTCCATAATGGAGTGGGAACGAAATCAAATTTGTAATGAATTCCCTGAACCACAAACCGCAAGAGAGAAATAATGCACAGTCAAAGCCATCCACCACCACCAATAGCAGCCAATTATGAAGAAACACAAGCAACCACGCATTTATTGATAAGAATACGTACAATTCAAAGTCATAGAGGTAGGAACAATTAACTACAACAAAATTAAACCCCAGGAACATGCTAAGAAGAGTAAACAATACCTAACAGTCGAAGGATAGCACTTTCACTGCATCCTACCAAAATAGAGA
Organism: Euphorbia tirucalli; assembly: GCA_039660915.1. Classification (NCBI taxonomy): domain Eukaryota; kingdom Viridiplantae; phylum Streptophyta; class Magnoliopsida; order Malpighiales; family Euphorbiaceae; genus Euphorbia; species Euphorbia tirucalli. Next base: position 38,712,780 of record CM077637.1, on the reverse strand, counting down.
GAAAAAAAGAATCAAAGATAAATAGAGCCCAAAAATAAAGAAAACAAAATAGGAGTTGCAATCAAATTACACTAATGGAAAACCTTTAATTAGGCCACTGCAGATGAAAAACCAAACATGGAAGAGACCACAGAACAAATACAATAGCCACGGCCTTTGACTACTATCGACATTACCCTATTCATGAAGGACTCCAACAACAACATATCCATATACAATAAGTCATAGAATGTAAGGTCATAAAGAGGTACAACTATATATCAGAATAACTTAAGCACACGAAGACTTAAGAATGGTTGATTGTACCATCAGAATTGGAGGAGTCTTGTTTGACATTTGAGTCCTGGAAAAACAAAAGAGATATTAATCAGAACTAATTGAAACCCAAGGAAGTAGGAAAAATCCAAATGAAAGAAGAGATGAAGCAATATGAAACCTCTTGTAGGGAGCAGGCAAAACTATTAAACAGAATTACGAAATCCACAGCAACCAAACATGTTCAGCAAACTAAACTCTTTTTGCCTCAATATAGCCCAATGCATACCGGATTGAACTAGATGAAGTGTTCCCAAATCTGTGAAGAGCCGTCCTAGATGCCTCCACATGTATAGGCCGAAGCTTCAAATTCTTCTCCAACTCTTCAATTATAGCCCTCCTCGAAGCAAGCATAAAGAAATATGGTCAAATGCCAACTTAAAATCCAACTCTGGCAAGACTAAAAAATCTGGGATATCGTGAAATCGCATTTGCTTAGTAACATAACAATATAAAAGGTAGCCACATTCACTATCCCAATAGATTCAAGCATCTAAGATTTGCCCAATAGATGTTCTGTTCTGAGTTTGGACCTCAATGACAAAGAAATAAAGTAAAAATGAGAGATTGACATACAACAGAAGTTTAAAAAAAGTAAAACAAGGTAAACAAAATAATAAGATACTAGCCAATAAATTTAGAGTGAAACTGTCATCCCAAATATCCTAGCAAGACTGCACCTTCCAGGCTTAAATTGGCTGCGGTATAGAACTCCTGAAAATATATTGAAATATGAGAAATCAGTTAAATAGAGCAGAATATGAACTAAGCACACAAAAACCTACCAAGCATTTTGCAATTTGAGAATGAAACATTAATGTTCAGTATAACAATCCAAGAAACAAAAATGTTAGAAAACTTGAAATTTTGTATATTTTATATCAAATTTGGTACCAACTACCAACAAGCACAGATGAGCTCTAGACATCCTTTTCATGCATGCAATCTAAAATCAAGAAACTTCACCTCATAGCAAATAAGACAGAATCAACACCAGATGCCATAGAACTTAATGACAGATCAGAAAACTAAAACTAGAAAGAAAAAAAAAAAGCTAAACATTAATGAATTGAACAAGAATACTAATGCCAGCAAAACATTATAGAAATCCAACAAGAAACCAAACAAAATGCCAAAATCTTACATCGAACCAAATGTTAATAACAGGAAATAAAGATTTAGCAATTGGAAGAGTCATAAGCATAGTCGTTGTAACTTAAACAAAAAAAAAAAGGAGCTGAAAGAAAAGGACAAGTAGACCTGATCACGACTATCAACTAGCAGGAACTGACAATATAATAAACAAAACTTTCATATAAAAAAAGGGAGCACAGAATTTTTCTTTCTTTCTTTCTTTTTTCTCTTCTTTTTTTTTTTTTTTTTTTTTTTTTTTTGTGCGGATCCAATAAATTCAGCATAGGTTTCTTGTTTAATTTAATTATTCTTGTATTTATCAATTATAAACTTCACCAATTACATGTTGCTGCATGGAAAGAAATTTGATTTTATTATTTTAAAGAAAGACAGACCCCAAAGCTAAAGAAGACTTGTATATACATAAAAGAAACATCATCAAGTTTTTCAGATTGTTTGAACAATGAACGATTCACACTAAACCAACCAGAACAGGAACATTTTTTCCTTCTCGATGGTAATGTAAAATTAAATACCAAACAAAAATCAAGGATAACTGTTACCGCTTGAAGAAATCAAACCTAACATAGTAATACGTTGAGCACCATGTACTAGGGCAGACCCCTACAAAATCGAAGAAAAGTAAGCCGTAAAAGATGGATTCAAGGTGAACGGAGTTTTAATTGAATATTTCTTTTTTTTAGGAAGCTCAAGTGCCCTCTGCTTGAATATTCTCCTAAAACAGAAATAGACCTTAAAAGACCGCTTCGATTTCACTAAAAGTTAAGCAAAATAAAATGAAGAATGCTAATAATATTCTCATGAAGCAGACCTTAAAAATTTGCTTTGGTTTAGTAAAAGTTAATGAAAACAAATGGAGAGTACCGATTTGGAATTTCAACTAAAAGGTTGTATATACAACATGTAGTTTAAATTCTAGAAATTTCATAACAATATCATATGCAACTAATTCGGAATTTAAACCAAATGGCTATACATATATACAATATTAAAATCTTTAACCATACTAAATTCAAATCGGTAATCCTATTAAATTTAAATAACCAATCAAATATCACAAATCACAAACAACAATATAAAATCTCCCAAACAAAAGAAGGTAACCTAAAATGGAATGAGCATTTGAGAAAGACGGCATAAAGATTCATAACTGAAGCATCAACTGCAAGCAACTTCTAGTTAACCCATAAAATATATGGCCGGAGGAAACTGAAGAAACGAAAAGATAGATATGGGTGGTAAAATGCTGATAAACTTGAACTCATAGGAAAAAGACAGAAAATAATATATCAGAACAATTCTCACTATATGGACGGATATTGAGACTAAAAATGCAATGAACAAAGGTAAATAGCATTGCCAGTCGAATCGCAAGAAAACTCCAAAAGGAAATGAGAGAGGGAGAAGCTGAAGTAGAAATCATCAACCCGTTGAGAAAAAGATTCGAAGGGAGTTGAGGTTGAAGGCACTCCAGATGATTTATTTCAAAGCCAAACAACCAAACAGACCTCGTAAAAGGTCATAGTTGGAAATCCTAAGTATACACTAATCACCAAACTAATGGTTAGCAGCCAAACTTCTAATATATAGCAATGGCATGCATATTGCAAGCAATAGCCAACAATCTCATAAAAAGCACACCAACATTTTAACAAACAATCTAATTTACTTTAACAGACATTATCTTCACAGATTATTCTATTATCAACTAAAGAAGCCATTTTCACATCTCCAAATAATCCATGATTTCAAATCTGCTAGAGATTATATCGGACAACTAATAGCTCTGATTTATTAATCCAATTGAAGTTATATAGAAGAAATGGTTCTAAATTGATGAAGCTAACGATGAAAAAGAAACAACTAACAATAAATAGGCCACAGAAACTCTAAGTGGGATGTGCTGGCAGAGTAAAACACAAATACTGAAACATTAAGAATCTATAAGCTAAGCTCTTCCATTACGACTATAATGTAAGTTGGAAAATGATGGTAGATCATGCTACAAACATTTAATAACTTCAGCAGATAGTACCACATTAGAACAAGCAGTAATGTTATTAAGACCACATAGAACATTATTGGAAATGGATTCACTCAGCAACCAAAACAAAATTGTACTCGCATAAGGAATTTCTAATTAGCATTCAGTATAATGACTTTTACGGGAACCTAATTAGAGTAAGAAACATTTGATAAATCCCAATAACATAAGTCACGCTAATTAAGAAGAAACCAATTGAATTATAAGGATCCCAAATCCTTAGCAACAGGCTCGTCTTTATTGATATGACGAAATAGTAAAGGACAACTTGTTCACCAGATTAACAGATAGGCAAACTCTAATCAATCAGAAGAAACCAATCGAACAATTACAAAAGCCCTAACTCCTCAGCAACTGGGTGTCTTTAATTCAATCAATCACTTTAAATCCGTGACACTAAATCAAATAAAGTCTTCATATATATATTGAAGCAGAATTATATAGAAAACTTCTATTGATAATCAGGATCGGATCGAGCGCACTGAGATAAAAATCGAAAGACCCAACCAATGAAGAGGAAAGAAAAGAAAATCACAATTTCCAATGAAGATTTCTCAGTAATTAAAGGCATTATAAATTCGAAAATGCAAATAATAAAATACCTTCTGAAGAGCTTTCAGAGCATCGGCCATGGCGACATTGGTCAAATTGCCTGGGATCTTTTTCTTTTTGCACAGGGCACGGAGATTTTTACTAGCAAGGCTGTGAATATCCATTTCTGAAGTAAAAACAAAGAAAAAGAAACGCAAAGAGGCGTCTCGGGTACCGAAAGACTGTTTGCTTTGTTGTTGTTGATGGAGGTATATATATGTATCTGACCAAAAAAAACAAAAAGGAAGGCGTGGGAACCCTAGAGGAAAATATGACCGTTGAGGCAGGAATTTGAATTTTGAATTTTTTTTTCTTTACTAATAACTAATTCTTGGCAATCGCATGCACAAATTCTACCTGTACTTGTAATCTTGATGATTCTGATGATGATGATGAATGTACAGAAAAACAGGTTAAGTCTTATTCCCGATGCCGTCCTCCTGAGAAATATTTTGATGACAGAAAGCCAGATCGTCCTTGGATTGGAATCCATGATTGGGTTCTTGAGAAAGAACAAGCTGAAATTCAAGCTTACAGAAAAGCTACCTCTTATTGTAAGCCTTTTCCCATCTACCAGAAAGGCCTTACTCTAATAAACCCTCTCCCAGAACCTTTGATTCAACCTTTGATTCAACCTCCTTCTCTTCCTTTAGTTTCACCCTGTATGATGTTCTGCTGGGATTCGTCACGGGAAACCGACCGACAAAGTGTGGAAACACGCGTCGATTTCCTCGAATCCGGGTCCCGGGAGCTTAAGTAGGGAAAATCAAAACAAAACACAAAGGAGGAGAATAAAGTCTTACCAAGATATCTCTTTAAGAGACAGAAGAAGACTGCAGAAATCAAGGATAGATTTCCTCCACCGATGCGTACACGAACGGCTCTCGGACTGAAACCCGTGCTAGCGGTTTGGAAAATCAATGAGAGAGAGTTAAGGGAGATACAATTTTCGCCCCAGAAATTTTTGCTCACTCGAAAGATGGATGGCTTTCTCCTATCCTTATTTTTTTTTTTTATGATTACTTTTTCCAAAATAATCAAAGAAGAAACAAAAATAATTAATGATGAAACAAAAAATAATTAATGAAGAAACCCACCTTAATTAAAGCCATTAATGACTTAATTAAGTCCACCTTATGAGTCACCATATGACTCATCATAATTGGCAAAAACATCTCCCAAATATTTCGGCCAAACCATCCAAATGTGGGCATCCAAATATCCATGCCCAAGTCCATATGTAAAAATTTGGTTTATTTGAATTCACATGTAATTTTATTTCCATTATGTATGTAACAATATTATACCATCTAATATGTTACCTACACTTAAAATAAAATACATTTGACATATCAAATGGACCAAAGAATTGCATTAGACATACATAAGATGATATACATGTAAACCTATACATGTAGACATATTTCCACCTAGGAAATAAATACACACAAGTAATTCATTGAATTAATTATGTAATGGCCAAAATAAAATTAATCATATTATTATATGATCAATACCATTGATCAATATAATATAATTAATAGACCTCTCTCTTTTTGACGTGTATACACCAAGTACACACTTAATCCGACTAGTTAAAGTCCAGACGTTCAATGTGTACGATCCAATGGGCCCGTCTTTATGTTGGCAGTGGGCCAAGGCCCACAGACTACAGGCGGGCTCTAGCAAGCCACTGTAGCCCCCAATTAAGACGGAGATAGCAGTCAAACTGTCACCGTAACCCTGTAGTTGAACTTGTATGTCCCATGTCACTGATATCGGTGTCCAACACAGAGGCATGGTTGATCACCCTCTATATGTGTCCGGACATTACTTGATCCCAAATGAACTGATACTCACAAACAAGATCTCATCTTGTTTGGGTGTGGCCACACTCTAATCAGTAACATTCATCAAGAGGCCGGTGATATCGTCTCAGTAAAATACTGAGTGACATTCCCTTCTGCATATCCATAGTACTGCCATGCTCACTGACACACCCGAACGTACCCATACTTGGCACCCTTTTACAGGCCCGTCAGGCGTACACCGAAGTGTGCCACTTCACATGCAGCACCATCATATGGTCCGGTCAAAGGACTTATGCAAGTACTACGCGAGAATCAGTTGTGATACTATACCATGTAGATTCCCGTTAAGTGGATCAATCCAGTACCATGCACCCTTTTACATGTACCCATTAACCTAGTTGACATTCCATGTTCTATGACCGGTAAGACACCGCCATACAACCAGGCTAATGATAGTCTTTAGTTCCATTCATTCCCATGATTGGAACAGACTACGGATGACTTTATGGCCATATCGTTTTCCCTATCCATAGTCTTACTGCCAAGTGCCTCACACTTGACAACATGGATATGGATATGTCCAATGGATACTCTATTTAAAATATTGCACAAGACATATAGTAAATAGATTGTTGCCTTTATTTCTTAACACAACTTGTATAATACATGAAGTTCATATAAATGTACAAAAGTATGATACAAAGACAAGGACTAATGCCTCGGGACTAGGGCATTTCCAACATGTTCAATCCTACAGATCCTCTTGAATTTCCTCCTCTCACAAAAACCACAAACCCTCAAACACATGTTGTTTCTACTCCTTATGTACACCCTCATACAGTCACTTCTACCGGTCAATTTGAAGAGCCAAAACCTGCTGAAACTGTTTTGAACTGGCAGACAGATAATGCTCGGGTTCAAAACCAGTATCTTCATAAGATTGATCAGAAGTTAGATCACTTAACTGCTTCTCAGTCCTCCACTAACAAAGAAATTAGTTCTATGCTTTCTTTTGTGCAGGACTCTTACACAAAAACTGCTGAGAAGATCGACCAGCTTGACAGATCTCTTAGAGCCTTAATTGCTAAGAAGAAGTTTGGTCTTGAGTTTAAACAGAAAGAAGCTGAGATCCGTTCTCTTAAATTGGAGTTATCTCGCATGGAAAATGATCTAACAAAGTTGAAGTCTCAACCAACCTCTCTAGATGAACCTTCTCCTTATCCTTTCTATCCTCATACTCATCAAACACCATTTCCTCCACCTTCTCAAACTTTCCAACCCTTTAAACCTCTCTATGAAACATTCCGAAACATACCTCAGCCTACACCTCCACCAGCACAAACTCTTCCCCCTCCAACTCAAACCACTGAGTCTCCTTCCTCAGACTCTACCCAATTTCCCAAAAACCCAGAGAAACGACCCATGCAGTTCTCTCTTGAACCAATTGCTGAGACCCTTCTTTCGGATACTTCTTCCTCTGATTCTGAGAATGCCTCTCTTCACTCTGAAGATCAGATTGCCGATATTTCTGCTATTCTTATGGCAGATAATCCAGAAACACAAGGCACCCAGAGAGGACCCAGAGTTGAAGAATATGATTCTGATATAGATGACAAGGACTCTCCTCATGGGTATCAGCCTCAGCATACATCAAATCCTTCTCCTTCCAGCTCAGGCCCTTGGTTTACTTTTGATAAACTTCCTCCTCATCAGTGGCGAACAATTATTGATGAGATGGGAGCCTGGATTGTTCTCCAGATGACAAAGCCTGAAGCTCAGCTGCAACAGATTCTTCAAGAACTTGTTTCCAGATTTACAGGCACCTTACGAGAATGGTATCAAAGTCTTGGTGAATACAGACAACTCCAGTTCATTCAGACTCCTAGTGCTTCTGCTGCATTAGGTATTATTCATCAACATCATATTGGTGATTTTTCTATCTATGAAAAACGTACTCGCCAGGAATACTTTGATATGAAGTGCTGTTCTCTAAAACAAAAAGATCTGGAAAGACATTACAAGCGAATGACAAAGAGATATTACATGTTGAATGGTCTTAATGATCCTAACCTTCGATATGTCTATATTTCTTCTTTGCCTCCTGAATTGCAGCCAGAAATCAATCGATTGATTGCGCAAGCAAGAAAACCTTTTGCTGATGTTACTATTGGAGAAATCCATCAATTCACTCTTGCTGCTCTTGAAAAGATGTGTGAGAAGCAAACGTTCTTTTCTGATCTGCTTCAAAACAAGTCCATTGCCAAGAAGATTTGCAGTAAATCCCACCTTGGGATAAAATGCAAGAAAAAGTGTGACTGCCAGATTCATTCTGCCCATAAGTCCAAATTCTCCAAAAAGAAGTTCTTTTCCTCTTCTAAGAAGTTCAGAAAACCCTTCCGACGGTTCAAGTTCTTCTGCCGCAAACAACAAAGAGGAAAACCCAAAGGAGCCAACCGTTGCTTTGCTTGTGGCCAGAAAGGTCATTTTGCTAAGAACTGTCCCAACAAGCCTTCCAGAGCTCAAAAGCTTGTTTCCATGTACAGTCTTGATGATGCTACAGCTGATATTGAATCACTCTATTCTGAACAGAGTGATAATGATGAACATACAGTTTTTGCAGTACAATGGGACACAGATGAAGACAGCTCTCCTGAATCAGAAGTCTCTTCTGATACTTCTAACCATATTTCTATTCCTATTTATACTTTGCAGGAATTCCACGACGTTCCTCCTAATCCTGATGATGTATTTCAAGTAGTCTCTTCCTTTCATGCAGCTCCTCCAGATGATTCATTTCTTATGCCTCATGTTCCAATTCATATATTGTCTTCTAAATATGCCAGACCTATTCCTGTAATTGCTTTCATGGATACAGGCTCATTCCAGACAATTATGAATCCATCCATACTTCCTCCAGAATCATGGGAATCCTTCAAAACTTATTTCAGAGCTGCCAATGGTGAAGTCTTTTCCACAAAGCTCCGATCGAAGCAGCCTATTGGAATTCAGTTCTTTCCTAATTGTGTTGTTTGGACCAAAGTCCTTGGTTCTTCTCTTCCTGATAAAGATATCCTGGTCAGCTTCTGGGATTACAGAAAAGCAAAGGGACTTCGAATTCTTCCTGATGGCCTAAAATTTAAACATTTCTTCAAACCCTTTGACCATACTCAAAAGATATTTTCTCTTTCAGATGTCCTTCCTCCTTACCAATCTATTCGAGACCTAATCATACAATCCTGTGCTGAATCTCATTCCCAATTTTCCCATCCTAATCCTCTTTGGACCAATCCTGAATTTTTCATTACTTTACCCTTCAAACTCAATGAAGACATAAACCCTACAAAAGCCACTCACCCAGGGATGACTCCTTCAGACCTCCAGTTGGCCCAAGAAGAATGCTCCCAGCTCTTGGCCCAAGGATTAATTGAGCCCACACAATCTCCATGGGCTTGTCAGGCCTTCTATGTGGAAAAACAGACAGAGCTTATCCGTGGCAAAAAGAGGCTTGTCATTGATTATAAGCCCCTTAATCAATTCCTCCAGGATGATAAGTTTCCTTTGCCAAAGATTAATGCTTTGTTTGTTCATTTGAATAATGCTACTGTCTATTCCAAGTTTGATCTCAAAGCAGGATTTTGGCAACTTGGTATTCATCCAGCTGATCGTTATAAAACAGCCTTTTGTATACCTACCGCACAGTACCAATGGAAAGTGATGCCCTTTGGCTTGAAGACTGCTCCTTCCTTGTTCCAGAAAACCATGATGAGAATTTTTCAACCTATTCTCCATAGTACTCTTATCTTTATTGATGACACCCTACTGTTTTCTTCTAATGATCAGGCTCATGCTGATTTATTAGCTCAGTTTTATGCTCTTGTGCAACAATATGGTGTTATGCTTTCTGAAAAAAAGAGTACCATTGGTGTTAACTCTATTGATTTTCTGGGAATGCATTTTAAGGATGGTCACTATGTTCCTGGTCCTCACATTGCAGTTGAATTGTTGAAATTTCCAGATGAAAATCTCACAGTCAAGCAAATCCAGCAATTCTTGGGAATTATCAATTTCATGAGAGACTTTTTTCCTCACATTGCTCAGTACACTTCTCCATTATCAAGGCTCACCAGAAAAAATCCCCCTCCATGGGGCCCAGCTCAAACAGAAGCCATTCAAGTCCTGAAACAGGTGGCACAATCTCCTCCTCCACTTAAAATTCCTGGTGCTGGACAGCGTATCCTCCAGACCGATGCCAGTGATGAATACTGGGGTGCAGTTTTGATTGAACACGTGGATGGCAAAGATCATTACTGTGGACATGCTAGTGGACAATTTCAAGAATCTGAGAAACACTATCACACCACCATTAAAGAGGTCTTAGCCGTTAAGTATGGAATTAAGAAGTTTGAATTCCATCTTATTGGTCATCATTTTCTGATTAGAATGGATAATTCTGCTTTTCCTCAAATCCTTAACTTCCGCAACAAGCAGTTGCCTAGTGCGCAATTACTCAGACTTAAGGATTGGTTTGCAAAATATGAATATTCAGTCCAACATATAAAAGGAGACCATAACCTCATACCTGATCTTCTATCCAGACCTTCAAAATCTCAATCTCCTGATACCACTCTCTCTCTCATTACTCCTAACACCTCTATCCCTCTGATCCTTATGGCTTCCAGCTCAACTCCTTCTTCCTCTGATCCCAAGCATGCTAAAAACCTTTGGAAACAACCTCTTGCTCCCAAACACCAGAGAACTTTTCCTCCTGGTATGTCCTTTACCACCTCTCAAGAAATTCAGACTTATGCTAAAACCCAGTTCCCTTCTTTTTTAGCCCAGACCTTTCGTCTTAAACCTATACCCAACAACCCATTCTCCATCTTTACTGAATATCCCTTTCTCCTGTTATGGACTCTGAATATATACTATCCATTTCCAGAATGTGCTCTTTGGTGCTTATGGTGTTCTACAGTTCTCTACAGTACTGCTGTGCAAATTCCTCTGCTTCCCATGTACCGGTTCATTATGAATCCAGATAATCAGGATTCTCTGATTTTTACTTTTCTTGACTGGTTTGCTCCTCTGTCATGGTGGCAAAAGGAGATACAGAAAACTCTTATGTTTGAAGACTTGTTTAATCCTCGTACTGGACAATTTCTGGAGAACAATGCTCATGCCGTATTCATATTCCACAGACCATATTTCAAGTATCCATCAGGTCATTTCTTTTCCCAAAATCAAGTTTTCCATTTAAAGACTTATAAAGCTCCTCTATCAGATCCAGCTGATATTCGTCTTCTTCGTGGAACTCTTAAGAATTTTAATGGCATTTATCATTTGCCTACTGCTTGGATACATGGTACTTCAGATTATCCATTGGTCCTCACTCACACTCCAGAATTTCAGGCCCTTAGACCTGTTGAGTATAAGGTTGATCTTCCAGATTATCCTCCTCCAGCTGTTTCTGTTCCAACTCAACCTGATTCTCCTCCAGTGAATCCTCCTCCTACTCTTCCTCTATTTCCTGGTTCATCTTCCCAGACAAAGACAGTGACGCACTCTCCACGGCATACTCTTTCCATGTTTCAAGATTCACAGAATCCCTACAGTCCAGAAGTTCCTCCAATTGCTCCTTCACCAGAATGGAATGAAGATTTTTCCTCTGATTCTGGTTCAGACCCTCCTGATTACGTGAATCTGTCACCATCACATGAACCCTTTTCAAAGCAGTGGTTTTAAGACTGCCACGACCTCACTTCCAGTTGCACATGTTTATTACTGTTTGTCGGCAGAATCTTTTGTAATAATTCTGTAGTTACTTTTGTAAAAGGCATCAGTATTATTAGATGCTTTCTGCTTTCGGTGCTTTCGGTGTGTTTGTATTAGCTGTCAATCTGCTTTGTGTTTTATTCTGTCAGCCTACGTGGCATGTTGGTTTGGTTGTTTCTGCTTCCTCCTCTCCTATATAAAGGGGATTAGCAGATGTTGTAAGATAAGCTTTCATCAATAATAATTTCTGAGTTCTCTTCAATATGAGTTTCTAAATTTCTTCTTTTCTTTGTATTATATTTTCAAAGTTAATATCTTAACATGAGACATTAATTTCTATTAGATAGTTTGTATCGATTAGATACAGTCGATGAGCAACAGGTTCACCACCGCTGCCTGTTGAATGCCTAGGATTGGCTGTATTTTGGCGCACTCGGTGTGAGTTCGTTTGCTGTGTCTAGTTAATACAGACTGTCTAATAAAACTTGGTGCTCTCGTTGAGAGATATTTTCTGAGAAGTATAATACAAAGAAATTTTATACATACTCATGTCTGATACACCTGCTCCTGCTCCTATTCTACCTACTGGAAATATTTCTTCTGCTTCATCTTCTTCTTCTACACCTATCTTTGCTCCTTGTTCTACTTTTTCCAATTCAGATCCTTTCTCTCCTGCCCTTACTGGATTAAGTCTTCCTAGATTTAATTCTCCTATTACAATTCCCCCCTCATGCCGTTCTTCTGTTACTTCAAAAATCGAAAATCTTGTTGAATTCTCCACCATCCCAGAAGATGCTCAAGTTTCTGCTACTTCTCTTCCTCTTCTCAATCCCTACAGAGTTTATAGAAGAAATGGTTCTTTCACTTCTTCTATCCGTAATCTTATCTCCACACGACGCCCTACTGCCAAGGAATATGTTCAGACCTCTAGGATGGATCAATGCCATCTTAAAGCTACTTCTTCCGAGCAGTATGTCACTATTCAGATCGATCCTACCTTGATCTCCACCAGGAGAAGACAAGGATATACTCACCTTCATCTTGGGGCTGTCAGAATTATTCTCACCCTTCATGGCAGTCATGGGTTAGATGCTGTTTCTAGAGTCAGTTTGTTGGATTCTAGATTTCTCAAATATGAGAAAGCTGTTATTGGAACTGTTGTGAAAACTCTTCACGCGGGGAGTATAGTCCTTACTTTCTTCCCTAATTTCAATTTTTCACTCCAAGATCCTCATCTTCCAACAGCCTTGAAAATTCAAGTTCAGATTACAAGTGCTGAACAAGTTCCAGCAGCAATAGCCGCTACAATCCATCATCAAGTGGTTTACAGGTTACAAGATCATGCCATGGATCTTGCTTCCCATGGTCAGACATCCTCTGAAGCTCTGTTTGTAATCGCACAGAATGATGATGATCCAACCATCATCCAGATCCCACGCCAGATTCCTAGAGAGGAATTGACTCAACTCATGCCTCTTGAGTGGATGACGAACTATGAAAATCTTCATCGGGCTTCTCAGCCTTTGGAGACTCAAGAAGTCCGACGCTTCCAGACTAGACCAGATGGTCAGGTCCGTACTGTTTTCCAACCTCCCAGAAGATCCTTTCATCAGAGTATGATGCTCACTCCTGTTTCTCTTCCAAGAGAAAAGAAGGTACCTATTCAGAGTTTCAATTCTGATGGGACTCATAATTATGTGGCCAAAATTGATGGTCATTTTATCTGGGATGCTCCTGGAAGTGGTATGTGTGATTCTACCTGTACTTGCCATCTTGATGATTCAGAGATGCCATATAGCCCGAGTAATTGCAAAGATCCACAGCTAGCAAATAATCCGACGACAGGAGCAGATTCCTGAACCCAGCCTCCCACGCAACCTCCAGAGCCGCTGCAATACTCGCCAACTCAGCCTGAAGGCAAAATTTATTGGAAAATATACAAGTCAATTCCATTTTTCTCCTATCACCAACTCGCCAACTCAGCTTTTTCTTATTACACTGTTATACTCCCCCACTCTTTTATAACCCCGTTTTAATTTTAACTCAAGATATATATATATATATATATATATATATATATATATATATATATATATATATATATAGTTTTTTTTTCAGAAACCAAAAACTAATTCTATATTAAGAGATTGGCACGATTTTGTCCTTTGATCAACGCTCATCGCCAATTGCTTTCTGTGCTCCACTTCGCCGCCTTACTTCCACTATTGTGTGATTACACATCCATTCCTTTCCTCTTGTTCTTCCTTGTTTCTTTTTCTTTCTTTTAGTCAAATAGGCAAATATTTTTAACAAAATTTAGAAACTTGTTGTGCTCAAATAACGATGTCCGAATTAATTTAACATATTAATTAAAAACTATCTTTAGATATTTTTCTAAATTAGAAAATTAATCAAAGCTAAATTATAGCTTACACAAATTTGGAAATCAAGTTAATATATTATATGGGAATCAATTAACTAAACTAGAATTAATGATAACAAATTTTCACTTAGCTAAATCAATATTAAAACCTATTTAAATTAAATTTAAATCAAATAATCAAAAGAGTTCTCTCTGCAAACATGTATTTTAGAAAAAAGTAAATGTGCAAAAGCTAATAATTTAACTTATATAATAATAGATTTAAATCGTTTATATAATCTTATTCATTATAAAGTTTGTACCTCGGGGATAAAGTTTGCAAGTATTTCGACCTGGTGTTACTTTTTGTACAAATCTCATATTTAGCTTTTGACAATAATTTTTCTAAAAATAATTCTATTTAGAGATTAGTGATCGCAAGTATACAAATCGCAACGTAGTAAGTAATAAAAGATATCGATCCCACGAGGAATATGTATATACACTTTAGTTTGTTTTTCTTTGCGTCTATAGAGTATCGAATTATAAGGTGATATAGGGAATTGGGTAAATGGCAAGTTAAATCAATTAAAGTACTAGTTATGAGTTGAGTTATTGTTTAATATCTAGTCATATAAATATACAAGCATTTTATTTTAGATATTCGTTGTATTTGTATTATACATTTATTGGTTTTATGTATTATACTCATTTGTGTTATTAATAAAGGCATCCAATAGATATATCTATATCCATGATAACAAGTGTCATGCACTTGACAGTAAGACCATGGATAGGGTAAACGATATGACAGTTATGAACAAGTAAGAATGAAAGTTAAGCCAATTATAGCCGTTTCAGACAAAAACAACCGAAAGTCAAAAATCTGAAAATCCAGGTGTCACGATCACGATTCACTCGAATTACAGTTTTCATGCATTTATCAACTTAATCACTACTCTACTATAGTATATACTTAACACTAAGCTTAAATATATATACTATATTTATTAATACTTAACTAAAAACACACTCAAAAATACATCACAGCACACAAAACATAAATAATAAAGAAGAAAACCAAAGTCAAGAAGAATAATTAGGGTGTAGGGTCGTTCATAAATTGCTCTTGAATGGTATCATCCCATAGCAAATATGGTTTACAAAGCTACCCATTAACTTCAAACACATTATTCTTAGAACTCTTTAACTCTAGTGCTCCATTACTCAAGACATTAATAACGGTGAATGGTCCATACCAACGTGATTTTAACTTACCCGGAAACAAACGTAACCGAGAATAGTTCTAAGTTAAGCTTGGTAAAACAATCTTTTGGCAAGACCCATACTTAATAAAAGTATAAAGAAAGATATACATATATGTTGTTAAAATTCAAAAAGCCTCATAGTTGCCTTAAAAGTTGAAGGTTGAGACTCTTTATTTTGTGTTTCAAAGACAAAGTATGTTGGATCATTACAAGTAAGATGATTAAGAGATTCATATTTTACTTGAGGACAAGAAAAAGGATAAGTGTAGTGATGTGATATCGGCTGTGAGAAAGCCGAAATCAACTTTAATAAATTTCCCAAGTCTATCAATCAAGGTTGAACTCACAAAAACGAAACAAAGATTGGTGACAGCACACCAATCCTAAGGTGTTGAAGCGACAATGAAAGGGATTCAAACCTGACACCTTCGATTAAGCAATCTTAGAACCTGAATGTTGATTCACAAGTACCTTACCACAATACTTGTTCATAATCAAGATAAAGAATGAAGAACTCGATCTCACAAACTCACAAAATTAAAAATCAGCCCCGGGCTGGAATCTCAACAAAGAGAGAAAAATCAGAATTGTATTAAATTTCATCCCTCTTTAACTATTACATTGGTGTTTAAATAGAAAACTTAAACCTAACTCTAAACTGAAAAGGAAAACAAATCTATGTCGGACTAGGAAAGCTAAATAAAAACAAATAAGGAAAACTTAAAACTAATCCTTTTGCAATCCAAATGAAAAACGAAATTCCCTTTGCATCAACCAAACTGATTAGACAAGTTAAACCAAAGATCAAGCTATCTCGATTCACATCAGGTGTAAAGTTTGCAAAGTTTTACACTGGGTATAAAGGTCGTAAAGTTGGTACTCAGGGCATAAAGTTCGCAAACTTTGCCCCCAGGCATAAAGTACGAAAAATTTTCACTAAGACGTAAATTTCGCAAAGTTTGTACCCCGGGCATAAAGTTAGAAAAATTTGCACTTTGACGTAAATTTTCCAAAGTTTGTACCCTGGGCGTAAAGTTCGTAAATTTTTCCCCAAGGCAAGAAGTTCGAAAAATTTTCACGCGGGCATAAATTTTGAAAAATTTGTATCCAGGGCATAAATTTTGTAAACTTTATACCCTGGAAATAAAGTTCACAAATTTTACGCCGGAGGGTAATGTTCACACAGTTCGCCCCCCAGGCATAAAGTTTACAAATTTTTCCCCCGAGCATAAAGTTCATGAAGTTTGTGCCCTAGGCAAAAATGTGGCAAATTTTGCCCCCGGGCTTAAAATTCGTAAAGTTTGTACTCCGAGCATAAAATTTCCAAATTTTAGCCCCAGGCATAAAATTCGCAAAGTTTATACCCCGGGCATAAAGTTCCCAAATTTTGCCTCTGAGCACAAAGTTCGAAAATTTTTCACTTGGGCATAAATTTCACAAATTTAGCCACTTGGCATAAAGTTCGCAAAATTTGTACTCCTAACATAAAGTTCCCAAATTTTGCGTCGAGGCATAAAGTTTGAAATATTTTCACTCGGGCATAAATTTCTCTAATTTTGTAACCGAAGCATAAAGTTCACAAAGTTTGTACCTCGGGCATAAAGTTCGTAAATTTTTAGCCATGGCGTAAAGTTTGAAAAGTTTACATCCGGGAGTAAAGTTCGCAAAGTTAGCACCTCGGGCATAAATTTCGCAAAGTTTGTACCCCTCCTAAATTTTGCATCCAACAGTAAAGTTCGCAAAGTTTGGAAGCCAAGTATAAAAGTTCGCAAATTTTGCACCCGGGGATAAAGTTCGCAAATTTTGCCCCTGGGCATAAAACCCGGGCATAAAGTTTGAAAAGCTTGTACCCTGTTCATAAAGTTTGCAAATTTTGCCCCCAGGCATAAGGTTCGAAAAATTTTAACCCGTGCGTAAATTTGCAAGTTTGTACCATGGGCATAAAGTTTGCAAAATTTTCCCTTAGGCTTAAAATTCGCAAAGTTCGTCCCCTGGGTATAATAAAGTTAACAAAATTTATGCACAGGTGTAAAGTTCGCAAAGTTTTCCCCCGGGTATAAAGCTCACAAAATTTGTACCCCCGGCATAAAGTTCCCAAATTTTACCCCAAGGCATAAACTTCAAAAAATTTTCCCTAGGTTGTAAATTTCACAAAGTTTGTACCCCGAGCATAAAGTTCAAAAAATTTACTCTCGGGCGTAAATTTCGCAAAGTTTGTATCTCGGGATTAAATTTTGTAAAGTTTGTATCCCCGGCTTAAATTTCACAAAGTTTGTCCGCCTTTATACAAATTTTACAAATTTTGTGCACGAGGGTAATGTTCGCGAAGCTTTCCATCGGGCGTAATGTTCGCAAAGTTTTCCCTGGGGCATAAAGTTTTAAAAGTTTGTACCTGAGGCTTAAATTTAGCTAATTTACCACCGAGCAATTTCACAATGTTTGTACCCTGGGCATAAGTTTCGAAAATTTTGCACCCGGGAATAAAGTTGGTAAAATTTTCACAGGGTCATAAATTCTGTAAAGTTTGTATCCCAACATAAAGTTCGACATTTTCCCTCAGGTCATAAAGTTCGAACAAGTTTTCCCCCGGGTATAAAGTTCGCAAAGTTTGTAACCCAGACATAACTTTCGCAAATTTTGCCAGTGGGCAAAAAGTTTGCAAACTTTATACCCCGGATATAAAGTTCCCAAATTTTGCCCCGGGCATAAAGTTTGAACAATTTTCACTCAGGTGTAAATTTCACAAATTTTGTACCCCGGACAAAAAGTTCGCAAAGTTTGTTCGCCTGGTCTAAATTTAACAAATTTTGTTCCAGAGCGTAAAGTTTGCAAAGTTTTAACTCGGGAGTAAAGTTCTCAAAGTTTGTATCCCGGGCATAAAGATCCAAAAAGTTGCCGCTGAGCATAAAGGTCGAAAAATTTTCACTCGGGCGTAAAGTTTGCAAAGTTTTTCCCCAGGCATGAAGTTCTCAAAGTTTGTACCCCCGACATAAATTTTGCAAATTTTGCCCTTGGGCATAAAGTTCGCAATGTTTGTGCCCCGGATATCAAGTTCCAAAATTTTGCCCCGGACATAAAGTTGGAACAATTTTCACTGGGGCGTAAATTTAACAAAGTTCATACCCCGCGCATAAAGTTCGAAATATTTTCACTCGGGCGTAAATTTTGGAAAGTTTGTATCGCGGACGTAATTTTGCAAATTTTGCCCACGGGAGAAAGTGTGTTAAGTTTGTACTTCGAATATAAAGTACCAAAATTTTGCCCTGGGCATAAAGTTCGAACAATTTTCACCCGAGTGCAAATTTCGCTAATTTTCTATCTCAAGCATAAAGTTCGCAAAGTTTGTACACCAGGCCAAAAGTTCACAAATTTTGTGTTCGGGCATAAATTTGCAAAGTTTTCACCCTGGAGTAAAGTTCTCAAAGTTTATACCCCGGGCATAAAGTTCCTAAATTTTACCCGCGCGCATAAAGTTCAAAAAATTTTCACTTGGACATTAATTTGGCAAACTTTGTAACCCGAGCACAAAGTTTCATGTTTTTACCTTGGGCACAAAGTTCTCAAATTTTGCGCCCGGGGCTAAAGTTCACAAATTTTGCCCCCTGGCATACAATTCAAAAAATTTTCACTCGGGTGTAAATTGCACAAAGTTTGTACCCCAGGTATAAAGTTCTCAAAATTTGCCCCCGGGTATAAATTTCACAAAGATCGTACCACGGGTATAAAGTTCAAAAATTTTAAGATCCCCGGGATAAAGTTCGCAAAATTTTCCGCTGGGCATAAACTTCACAAAGTTTGTAATTTGGGCATAAAGTTTCCAAATTTTAACCCCATGCATAAAGTTCCAAATTTTGGAAAACCAAACCATTCAGACATTTGATCGTACCCTACGGTATATTCGACTCTAATGTTCCGAAATAGAAAACCCCTTGTATTATCCAAAAACTGGAATGTGCAAGGCATCTCCAATACATAAATATCTTTCTGGGGGAATAACATTGTCCCAAACATACTCCAACCGAGGAACTGCAAGTACCCGAACACCGCATCTCAGATATCATTGTTAATAAGACACAAGATATCTAGAAACAACATCCCTCGAAAATCTATTTTCTTCAAATGAGCATACCTCTTCCCTTCATGAGCAATTCGGGGGAAAGGTGCTCCATACTCAGCCTTCAAATCAACTCTCCCATTCACATAGGTCGCCATTTTTTTGTGGTAAAAAGGGGTTAATTTACAAAAAGTTTGAATGGTTTGAGAATGAAAACTCAACTTTGAAAGTATTATAATCTTAAGGTTTTAATATTTTGAAAGTAAAATCAAAATAGAAGAATATGTATTTATAGTGAAAACATGAAAAGACATGACTTTTGAAGTAGATATGACAGTTATGAACGAGTAAGAATGAAAGTTAAGCCAATTATTGCCGTTTGAAACAAAAACAACAGAAAGTCAAAAATCTAAAAATC
Organism: Euphorbia tirucalli; assembly: GCA_039660915.1. Classification (NCBI taxonomy): domain Eukaryota; kingdom Viridiplantae; phylum Streptophyta; class Magnoliopsida; order Malpighiales; family Euphorbiaceae; genus Euphorbia; species Euphorbia tirucalli. The sequence goes on along the minus strand of CM077637.1, from coordinate 38,692,993 downwards.
CAGGTGTCACGATCACGATTCACTCGAATTACAGTTTTCATGCATTTTATCAACTTAATCACTACTCCACTATAGTATATACATAACACTAAACTCAAACATATATACTGTATTTATTAATACTTAACTAAAAACTCACTCAAAAATACATCACAACACACAAAACATACATAAGAAAGAAGAAAACCAAAGTCAAGAAGAATAATTAGGGTGTAGGGTCGTTCATAAATTGCTCTTGAGTGGTATCATCCCATAGCAAATATGGTTTACAAAGCTACCCATTAACTTTAAACACATTATTCTTAGAACCCCTTAACTCTAGTGCTCCATTACTCAAGACATTAATAACGGTGAATGGTCCATACCAACGTGATTTTAACTTACCCGGAAACAAATGTAACCGAGAATTGTACAAAAACACTTTATCACCAACATTAAAAGTTTTAGCTTTAATTTTCATATCATGCCACCTCTTAGTTTTCTCTTTATAAATCTTAGCATTTTCATAAGCCATAGACCTAATTTCATCTAATTCAGACATTTGCAACAATCTATTTTTACCAGCTTGATTCGCATCAAAGTTCAAGGAACGAATAGCCCAATAAGATTTATGTTCTAACTCGGGCATGAAGTTCGCAAAGTTTGTACCCTGTGCATAAAGTTCATAAAGTTTGTACCCCCGGTATAAAGTTCACAAATTTTGCGCCCCGGCGGTAAAGTTCACATAGTTTGACCCCTGGTGTAAAGTTTGCAAATTTTTCCACCGGGTAAAAAGTTCGTAAAGTTGTTACTCAGGGCATAAAGTTTGCAAACTTTTCCCCCAGGCTTAAAGTACGAAAATTTTTCACAAGGACGTAAATTTCGCAAAGTTTGTACCCCGGGCATAAAGTTAGAAAATTTTGCACTTTGGCGTAAATTTTCCAAAGTTTGTACCCTGGGCGTAAAGTTCGTAAATTTTTCCCCAGGGCAAGAAGTTCGAAAAATTTTCACGCGGGCATAAATTTTGCAAAATTTGTATCCAGGGCATAAATTTTGTAAAGTTTATACCCTGGGAATAAAGTTCACAAATTTTACGCCCGAGGGTAAAGTTCGCGCAGTTCGCCCCCAGACATAAAGTTTACAAATTTTTCCCTCGAGCATAAAGTTCATGAAGTTTGTGCCCTAGGAAAATATGTAGCAAATTTTGCCCCCGGGCTTAAAATTTGTAAAGTTTGTACTCCGAGCATAAAATTCCCAAATTTTTGCCCCGGGCATAAAATTCGCAAATTTTGTACCCCGGACATAAAGTTTCCAAATTTTGCGTATGAGCACGAAGCTCGAAAAATTTTCACTTAGGCATAAATTTCACAAATTTTGTAACTGGAACATAGAGTTTGCAAATTTTTCGCCAGATTATAAAGTTTGCAATGTTTACACCATGGAGTAAAGTTCGCAAAGTTTGTACCCCAAGTACAAAGTTCACAAAATTTTCCCCTAGGCATAAAGTTCGAAAAATTTTCACTCAGGCATAAATTTCGTAAAGTTTGTACACCGGGCATAAAGTTCGAAAATTTTGCACCCGGAAATAAAGTTTGAAAAATTTTCACTAAGGCGTAAATTTCCCAAAGTTTGTACCCCGAGTATAAAGTTAGAAAATTTTTCTTCCTAGCATAAATTTGAAAAATTTTCACGCGGGAGTAAATTTCGTAATGTTTGTATCTCGAGCAAAAGTTTTGCAAAGTTTATACCCCGGGAGTATAGTTCACAAATTTTGCACTCAGGGGTAAAGTTCAAAGAGTTTACCCCTGGACGTAAAGTTTGCAAAGTTTTCCCTCGGGCATAAAGTTCACGAAGTTTGTACCCAGGGCATAAATTTCACAAATTTAGCCACTTGGCATAAAGTTCGCAAAGTTTGTGCCCAAGGGTAAAGTTCGCAAAGTTTGCCCCCAGGCATGAAGTTCACAAAGTTTGTACCCAGGTCACGAAGTTGGTAAATATTGTCGCCGGGCATAAAGTTTGAAAAATTTTCACTCGGGCGGAAATTTTGCAAAACTTGTACCCCGGGCGTAAATTTTTCAAGTTTTATCCCGGGGCATAAAGTTCGCAAAGTTTGTACCCCGGGAATAAATTTTTCAAATTTTACCACCCGATATAAAGTTCGCAAAGTTTGTATCCCGGGTATACAGTTCACAAGTTTTAGGCCCAGGGGTAAAGTACGCAAAGTTTGCCCACAGATGTAAAGTTCGTAAAGTTTTCCCCTGGGCATAAAGTTCGCGAAGTTTGTACTCCGGGAGTAAAGTTCCCAAATTTTACCCGGGGTCATAAACTTCGAAAAATTATCACTATGGCGTAAATTCGGCAAAGTTTGTTCCCTGGGCATAAAGTTCGCAAATTTTGTCCCCGGGCATATAAAGTTCGAAAAATTTTCACTCGGGCATAAAGTTCGCAAAGTTTGTACGCCGAACATAAAATTCGCAAAGTTTGTTCGCCAGGTCTAAAGTTAACAAATTTTGTTCCAGGGCGTAAAGTTTGCAAGGTTTTAACCCGAGAGTAAAGTTCTCAAAGTTCGCATCCCGGGCATAAAGATCCAAAAAGTTGCCGGTGAGCATAAAGGTCGAAAAATTTTCACTCGGACGTAAATTTTGCAAATATTGTAACCCGTGTATAAAGTTCACAAAGTTTGTAGCTCGTGCATAAAGTTTACAAATTTTGCACTCGTGCGCAAAGTTTGCAAAGCTTGCACCCGGGAGTAAAGTTCACAAAGTTTGCACCCTTGGCATAAATTTCATAAATTTTGTACCCTGGCTATAAAGTTCACAAATATTCTGCCCCCGGGGTAAAGTTCGCAAAGTTTGCTTTCGGGCGTAAAGTTCGGAAAGTATGCCTCCGGGCGTAAAGTTCGTAAAGTATGCCCCGGACATAAAGTTAACAAAGTTTGTACCCTGGTCATAAAGTTTGCAAATCTTGCCACAAAACATAAAGTACGCAAAGTTCGTACCCTGTATATAAATTTCACAAATTATACGCCCGGGGGTAATGTTCGCAAAGTCTACCCCCGGGCGTAAAATTTGCAAAGTTTTTCTCTAGGCATAAAGTTCGCAAAGTTTGTCCTGGCATAAGGTTCCCAAAATTTACCGCGGGTATAAACTTCGAAAAGTTTTCACTACGGCGTAAACTTCGTAAAGTTTGTACCTAGAGCATAAAGTTCGAAAGTTTTGCCCCGGACATAATGTGAGAAAAAATTTCACTCGAGCGTAAATTTTGCAAAGTTTACACACGGGAGTAAAGTTCGGAAAGTTTGTACCCCGGGCATAAGTTCGCAAAGTTTTCCTCCTGGCATAAAGCTCGCAAAGTTTGTACCCCGGACCTAATTTTGCAAATTTTGCCCACGGGCAGAAAGTGTGTTAAGTTTGTACTTCGAATATAAAGTACCAAAATTTTGCCCTGGGCATAAAGTTCGAACAATTTTCACTCGAGTGCAAATTTCGCTAATTTTCTATCCCAAGCATAAAGTTCTCAAAGTTTGTATACCGGGCCTAAAGTTCACAAATTTTGTGTTCGGAAATAAAGTTGGCAAAGTATTCACCCCGGAGTAAAGTTCTCAAAGTTTGTACCCCGGGCATAAAGTTCCCAAATTTTGCCCGCGTGCATAAAGTTTGAAAAATTTTCACTCGGACATTAATTTGGCAAACTTTGTAACCCGAGCATAAAGTTCACAAGTTTTTACCTTGGGCACAAAATACTCAAATTTTGCTCCCGGGGCTAAAGTTCGCAAATTTTGCCTCCTGGAATACAATTCAAAAAATTTTCACTCGGGCGTAAATTGCACAAAGTTTGTACTCCGGGAGTAAAGTTCCCAAATTTTACCCAAGGGCATAAACTTCGATAAATTATCACTATGGTGTAAATTTCGCGAAGTTTGTTCCCTGGGCATAAAGTTCGCAAATTTTATCCCCGGGCATAAAGTTCTAAAAGTTTTCACTCGGGCATAAATTTCGCAAAGTTTGCACCCTAGGCATAAAGTTCGTAAAGTTTGTACCCCGGGCATAAAGTTTGAAAAGTTTGTACCCTAGGGTAAAGCCCGCAAAGCTTGCACCCAAGCGTAAAGTTCGCAAAGTTTTCCCTCGGGTAAAAAGTTCGCAAAGTTTGTAACCCGGACATAACTTTCGCAAATTTTGCCAGGGGGAAAAAAGTTTGCAGAGTTTATACGCCGGATATAAAGTTCCCAAATTTTTCCCCGGGCATAAAGTTCGAACAATTTTCACTCCGGTGTAAATTTCGCAAATTTTGTACCTCGGACATAAAGTTCGCAAAGTTTGTTCGCTAGGTCTATAGTTAAAAAATTTTGTTCCAGGGCGTAATGTTTGCAAAGTTTTAACTCGGGAGTAAAGTTCTCAAAGTTTGTATCGCGGGCATAAAGATCCAAAAAGTTGACGCTGAGTATAAAGGTCGAAAAATTTTCACTCGGGCGTAAATTTTGCAAATATTGTAACCCGTGGATAAAGTTCACAAAGTTTGTAGCTTGGGCATAAAGTTTGCAAATTTTGCATTCGGGCGCAAAGCTTGCACCCTTTGCACCCATGGCATAAATTTCACAAATTTTGTAACTCGGGTATAAAGTTCACAAATTTTCTGCCCCCGTGGTAAAGTTCGCCAAGTTTGCTCCCGGGCGTAAAGTTCGAAAAGTATGCCTCCGGGGGTAAAGTTCGCAAAGTATGCCCCGGGCATAAAGTTAACAAAGTTTGTACCCCGGTCATAAAGTTTGCAAATTTTGCCACAAAACATAAAGTACGCAAAGCTCGTACCCTGTATATAAATTTCACAAATTTTACGCCCGGGGGTAATGTTCGCAAAGTGTGCCCCCGGGCGTAAAGTTTGCAATGTTTTTCGCTAGGCATAAAGTTCGCAAAGTTTGTACTCCTGGCATAAAGTTCAAAGTATAAACTTCGAAAAATTTTCACTACGGCGTAAATTTCGTAAAGTTTGTACCTAGAGCATAAAGTTCGAAAATTTTGCCCCCGGACATAATGTTAGAAAAAATTTCACTCGAGCGTAAATTTTGCGAAGTTTGTATCCAGGGCATAAAGTTCGCAAATTTTACGCTTGGGCATAACGTTTGCAAAGTTTACACACGGGAGTAAAGATCGGAAAGTTTGCACCTCGGGCATAAAGTTCGCAAATTTTGCATCCCAAGGGTAAAGTTCACAAACTTTGCGCCCAAGGATAAAATTTGCAAAAGTTTGCCCCTGTGCATAAAGTTCACAAAGTTTGTGCCCCAATCATAAAGTTCGCAAATTTTTCCCCCGGGCATAAAGTTCACAAAGTTAATACCCCATGGGTAAAGTTCACAAAGTTTGTCCCAAGGCGAAAAGTTTGCAAAGTTTTTCCCCAGGCATAAAGTTCACAAAGTTTGTACTCCCGACAAAAATTTTGCAAATTTTTCCCTTGGGCATAAAGTTCACAGAGTTTATAGCGTAAATTTCGCAAAGTTTGTACCCTGGGCATAAAGCTCGAAATATTTTCACTCGGGCGTAAATTTTGGAAAGTTTGTACCCCGGGCATAAGTTCGCAAAGTTTTCCTTCCAGCATAAAGTTCGCAAAGTTTGTACCCCGGACCTAATTTTGCAAATTTTGCCCACGGGCAGAAAGTGTGTTAAGTTTTCACCCGAGTGCAAATTTTGCTAATTTTCTATCCCTAGCATAAAGTTCGCAAAGTTTGTACACCAGGCCTAAAGTTCAGAAATTTTGTGTTCGGGCATAAATTTGCAAAGTTTTCACCCCGGAGTAAAGTTCTCAAAGTTTGTATCCCGGGCATAAAGTTCACAAATTTTACCCCCGCGCATAAAGTTCAAAAAATTTTCACTCGCATAAAGTTCGTAAAATTTTCACTCGGACATTAATATGGCAAACTTTGTAACCCGAGCACAAAGTTCACAAGTTTTTACCTTAGGCACAAAGTTCTCAAATTTTGCGCCCGGGGCTAAAGTTCGCAAATTTTGTCCCCTGGAATACAATTCAAAAAATTTTCACTCGGGCGTAAATTGCACAAAGTTTGTACTCCAGGTATAAAGTTCTCAAATTTTGCCCCCGGGTATAAATTTCACAAAGTTCGTACCACGGGTATAAAGTCCAAAAATTTTAGGCTCCCCGGGATAAAGTTCGCCAAGTTTTCCGTCGGGCATGAAATTCTCAATGTTTGTACCCCGGACATAAAGTTCCCAAATTCTACCCTTGGGCGTAAATTTTGCAATGTTTGAATCCCATACATAAAGTTGACAAATTTTGCCCCAGGCCAGGAAGTTCAAAAAATTTTTACTTGGGCATAAATTTTGCAAAGTTTTTACCTCGGACATAAAGTTTGCAAAGTTCGTACCGCAGGGGTAAAGTTCGCAAAGTTTGCCCCTGGGGGTAAATTTCGCAAAGTTTGCCCTCGGACATAAAGTTCGCAAAACTTGTATCGCAGATATAAAGTTCCAAAATTTTACCCCGTGCATATAGTTTGAACAATTTTCACTCGAAGTAGGTCATAAAGTTCGCAAATTTTGTGTCCGGGCATAAAGATTGCAAAGTTTGTACCCCCGACATAAATTTTGCAAAATGCTCTATAATTGCGACTCTAATTTAAGGCAGATTTAGTTGGCATAACAATGCACAGGTAAGTGCAAATAAACCTAGCATTTAAGTGCAAAATATTTCAGAATTTGAAAAAAATAATTCTCATTAAAAAGATATCATATTATGGAAGGGAAAAATACTTACGGTCAAAGCAAAAGTGGGCAGCCACGGAACGAAACAGAGAGGTATAGGGAAAAGATAAGGAGAAAAATGAAAAGCAACGAATTTTGAGTAAACCTCTCTGAAAGCCTGCTTCACAATCACGACTTTAATTTGCTCCCTACGGTAGATTTAATTGACATAACAATGCACACTTGAGGGCAAATAAATCCAGCCTTTAACTGCAAAAAATTTCAAAATTTAAAGAGTGGTTCTGATTAAAAAAATATCATATTCCTTGATAACAAAATAATAATGAGACGAATCGCCTTGGAAAGAAAGAGAGGTACAGAGAGTCTCTTTCAAAAATAAAGTTTAAAAAGACCAAAAAAGGCTGAAGATGAAAACACTTTCGCAGGTCTCACTCATTTCAAAATGACACTTCTACCTTTTAAAACTTTTCATCCCATCCATCTCTCATTCCCAACTTAAATTTCACAAAATGACACTTCTACCTTTTAAAGTTTGTATCCCCGGCTTAAATTTCACAAAGTTTGTCCGCCTCTATACAAATTTTACAAATTTTGTGCCCGAGGGTAATGTTCGCGAAGTTTTCCATCGGGCGTAATGTTCGCAAAGTTTTCCCTGGGGCATAAAGCTTGCAAAGTATGTACCTGAGGCTTAAATTTAGCAAATTTACCATCGAGCAATTGCACAATGTTTGTACCCTGGGCATAAGTTTCGAAAATTTTGCACCCGGGAATAAAGTTTGTAAAATTTTCACAGGGTCATAAAGTTTGTATCCCAACATAAAGTTCGACATTTTCCCTCAGGTGATAAAGTTCGAACAAATTTTCACTCGGGTGTAAATTTCGTAAATTTTGTACCCTCGGAGTAAATTTCGAAAATTTTGTATCCTGAGTATAAAGTTTACAAATTCAGTGCCCAAGGGTAAAGTTCGCAAAGTTTGCCCCCGGGCATGAAATTCACAAAGTTTGTACCCAAGTCACAAAGTTGGTAAATATGGACATGAAGCTGTTCTAATCCCTTGTTGACAACAGAAGATCAGAAATTCCATGACACAACAACTTATGGACCATTCCATTCCATTTCTAGATTATTAAACTATTATGTCAATGTATGTGCACAAACATCTAAAACACACCATTCCGAAGAAATTCCCCCTTGGATTCCTTCTTTTGGTGTAAGCATATGGACCATTCTTTATAGCTGTCAGTGTACAAAACATGAACTCCACTTGAAAACACAAAACAAAGCTTAAGTAAACTCATAATAAAAAAAAGAAAACTAAAATACATTAGCGTAGCCAACTACTCTTATAAGAATAAGACTCTGTAAGTAAAAGCATGGAACTTTACCTAATGATATCAAAGAATGTAAGAATAGGAAAGAGAGATGGGATCAAGATAAAGAGGGCTATTGTTACTAACTAGGTTCAAAGCAACTCTCTTGGACATGTCTTCCATTTATGTTTCATCCAAAATCAGTGATGAAAATTTACGATTTAACAATAAGAATATTATTTACTTTTTCTAAGTCTAGAACTTTTCTCTTCACAGCCCAAACCAAAAGTACCCAAAAGAAAACTCCTAAACTCCAGGAGCAAAAGCAGGATTTTCCAGTTCAAAAACTTTTAAATTTCATCATCCCCCGCCTAAGCACCTACACAAAAGTCCAAATATAGCAAACCTATCCAATCCATAGCAGTAACACAAAAAATAACTATTAAACATTGAAACAGAAAAAGCTATTAAAAAGATAGAAATCATATTCAGGAGTTTCACAAAAGATAGAACTCCACAACTCAGAATCACAAAAAGACAAGACTATAATTTTTTTTCTTCGCATTAGGTCATCCAAAGGGCTCTATGGATTTTATTTTGAAGCTAAGTCTACTTCTAGTTGTTGCATTGATAATATAGATTTCCGCAAGTGATTACTGTTTCAATAAAAAAAAAAATCTAAATTCCATTAAAATATATTTGGAAAGGTTTTTCCTGGTCTACGCCCGGAAATAGCACCGACAAGCTTAATAGTAAAGGAATTATATGATGAAATATAAATCAGAGATTACATGAATTAAGACAACCAGAACTGTCAAAATAGCAAAACCCGGATGAGATATAATCAAAGCCAAGGATGTGTAGGACAAGTCCTTGGACCGCTAGAGAAAGATTAAAATGAAGAGTATAAAAATAACAAGAGATAACCCTTGCGTTGCTTCGGAATAAACCAATTAACTGCAATCAAAATAGCCATAAAATAGACTTAGAATCATCATTAGCTTAGAATCCTGAAGTTGAAGAAACTATACTACATCAAATAGAGCAGCATTCCTTAATAAATAAAAATATTCAGAGAAATATGTTCTCACATATATACTTTTGTAACCTTGATTGACCAACCATTGTGAGTCATTTTCTTTTTATAAAAAAAAATGCAAACAGCAAATCAAGAACCAAAAGTTATAATGATTAAACTAATAGAATAAATAATATGAAAACATTATAGTATTACAATGCCATTGTATATGTTACAGATATGTACAGCCTTTAGATTGCTTAATAATAGGGATTTAGCTTAAAGCATTTCTTTTACTTTCCTAGTATACAATGCATATCATGTATATATGAGAACAGATTCATGATAATAATACATTGAGTATTTTTCCCAAATAACAGTATAATTATTAAATTAATAGAAATACTAATAATAAAGTAACCAGAATAATTTGATAAACAAGATAACATGTGATAAAATTAATTGATGGAAATCAGAGATGAAAAGAAAAATGAATTTTTTTTCTTTCTCCGATTAAACAATAAAGAATTATCTTCTCTCTCATCAGAGAGTAAAAAAAGAAGAAGTCGTTGTAATCCAACTTGTTGAAGTAAAAGAAATTGCACTACCTGCCAAAACTCAAAAAAGGAGTTCATAATGGAGTAGGAACGAAATCAAATTTGTAATGAATTCCTTGAACCACCAACCGCAAGAGAGAAATAATGCACAGTCAAAGCCATCCACCACCACCAATAGCAGCCAAGTATGAAGAAACACAAGCAACCACGCATTTATTGATAAGAATACGTACAGTTCAAAGTCATAGAGTTAGGAACAATTAACTACCACAAAATTAAACCCCAGGAAGATGCTAAGAAGAGTAAACAATACTTAACAGTCGAAGGATAGCACTTTCACTGCATCCTACCAAAATAGAGAGAAAAAAAGAATCAAAGATAAATAGAGCCCAAAAATAAAGAAAACAAAATAGGAGTTGCAATCAAATTACACTAATGGAAAACCTTTAATTAGGCCAGTGCAGATGAAAAATCAAACATGGAAGAGACCACAGAACAAATACAATAGCCACGGCCTTTGACTACTATCGACATTACCCTATTCATGAAGGACTCTAACAACAACATATCCATATACAATAAGTCATAGAATGTAAGGTCATAAAGAGGTACAACAATATATCAGAATAACTTAAGCACACGAAGACTTAATATTGGTAGATTGTACCATCAGAATTGGAGTAGTCTTGTTTGACATTTGAGTCCTGGAAAAAGAAAAGAGATATTAATCAGAACTAATTGAAACCCAAGGAAGTAGGAAAAATCCAAATGAAAGAAGAGATGAAGCAATATGAAACCTCTTGTAGGGAGCAGGCAAAACTATTGCAAAACTATTAAACAGAATTACGAAATCCACAGCAACCAAACATGTTCAGGAAACTAAACTCTTTTTGCCTGAATATAGCCCAATGCATACCAGATTGAACTAGATGAAGTGTTCCCAAATCTGTGAAGAGCCGTCCTAGATGCCTGCACATGTATAGGCTGAAGCTTCAAATTCTTCTCCAACTCTTCAATAATAGCCCTCCTCGAAGCAAGCATAAAGAAATATGGTCAAATGCCCAACTTAAAATCCAACTCTGGCAAGACTAAAAAATCTGGGATATCGTGAAATCGCATTTGCTTTGTAACATGACAATATAAAAGGTAGCCACATTCACTATCCCAATAGATTCAAGCATCTAAGATTTGCCCAATAGATGTTCTGTTCTGAGTTTGGACCTCAATGGCAAAGACTGCACCTTCCAGGTTTAAATTGGCTGCGGTATAGAACTCCCGGAAATATATTGAAATATGAGAAATCAGTTAAATAGAGCAGAATATGAACTAAGCACACAAAAACCTACCAAGCATTTTGCAATTTGAGAATGAAACATTAATGTTCAGTATAACAATTCAAGAAACAAAAATGTTAGAAAACTTGAAATTTCCTATATTTTATATCAAATTTGGTACCAACTACCAACAAGCACAGATGAGCTCTAGACATCCTTTTCATGCATGCAATCTAAAATCAAGAAACTTCACCTCATAGCAAATAAGACAGAATCAACACCAAATGCCATAGAACTTAATGACAGATCAGAAAACTAAAACTAGAAAGAAAAAAAAAAGCTAAACATTAATGAATTGAACAAGAATACTAATGCCAGCAAAACATTATAGAAATCCAACAAGAAACCAAACAAAATGCCAAAACCTTACATCGAACCAAATGTTAATAACAGGAAATGCAGTAACCTAAGCCAGGAAATAAAGATTTAGCAATTGGAAGAGTCATAAGCATAGTCGTTGTAACTTAAACAAAAAAAAAAAAAAAAAGGAGCTGAAAGAAAAGGACAAGTAGGCCTGATCACGACTATCAACTAGCAGGAACTGACAATATAATAAACAAAACTTTCATATAAAAAAAGGGAGCACAGAATTTTTCTTTCTTTCTTTCTTTTTTCTCTTCTTTTTTTTTTTTTTTTTTTTTTGTGCGGATCCAATAAATTCAGCATAGGTTTCTTGTTTAATTTAATTATTCTTGTATTTATCAATTATAAACTTCACCAATTACATGTTGCTGCATGGAAAGAAATTTGATTTTATTATTTTAAAGAAAGACAGACCCCAAAGCTAAAGAAGACTTGTATATACATAAAAGAAACATCATCAAGTTTTTCAGATTGTTTGAACAATGAACGATTCACATTAAACCAACCAGAACAGGAACATTTTTTCCTTCTCGATGGTAATGTAAAATTAAATACCAAACAAAAATCAAGGATAACTGTTACCGCTTGAAGAAATCAAACCTAACATAGTAATACGTTGAGCACCATGTACTAGGGCAGACCCCTACAAAATCGAAGAAAAGTAAGCCGTAAAAGATGGATTCAAGGTGAACGGAGTTTTAATTCAATATTTCTTTTTTTAGGAAGCTCACGTGCCCTCTGCTTGAATATTCTCCTAAAACAGAAATAGACCTTAAAAGACTGCTTCGATTTCACTAAAAGTTAAGCAAAACAAAATGAAGAATGCTAATAATATTCTCATGAAGCAGACCTTAAAAATTTGCTTTGGTTTAGTAAAAGTTAATGAAAACAAATGGAGAGTACCGATTTGGAATTTGAACTAAAAGGTTGTATATACAACATGTAGTTTAAATTCTAGAAATTTCATAACAATATCATATGCAACTGATTCGGAATTTAAACCAAATGGCTATACATATATACAATATTAAAATCTTTAACCATACTAAATTCAAATCGGTAATCCTATTAAATTTAAATAACCAAATCAAATATCAGAAATCACAAACGACAATATAAAATCTCCCAAACAAAAGAAGGTAACCTAAAATGGAATGAGCATTTGAGAAAGACGGCATAAAGATTCATAACTGAAGCATCAACTGCAAGCAACTTCCAGTTAACCCATAAAATATATTGCCGGAGGAAACTGAAGAAACGAAAAGATAGATATGGATGGTAAAATGCAGATAAACTTGAACTCATAGGAAAAAGACAGAAAATAATATATCAGAACAATTCTCACCATATGGATGGATATGGAGACTAAAAATGCAATGAACAACGGTAAATAGCATTGCCAGTCGAATCGCAAGAAAACTCCGAAAGGAAATGAGAGAGGGAGAAGCTGAAGTAGAAATCATCAACCCGTTGAGAAAAAGATTCGAAGGGAGTTGAGGTTGAAGGCACTCCAGATGATTTATTTCAAAGCCAAACAACCAAACAGACCTCGTAAAAGGTCATAGTTGGAAATCCTAAGTATACACTAATCACCAAACTAATGGTTGGCGGCCAAACTTCTAATATATAGCAATGGCATGCATATTGCAAGCAATAGCCAACAATCTCATAAAAAGCACACCAACATTTTAACAAACAATCTAATTTACTTTAACAGACATTATCTTCACAGATTATTCTATTATCAACTAAAGAAGCCATTTTCACATCTCCAAATAATCCATGATTTCAAATCTGCTAGAGATTATATTGGACAACTAATAGCTCTGATTTATTAATCCAATTGAAGTTTTATAGAAGAAATGGTTCTAAATTGATGAAGCTAACGATGAAAAAGAAACAACTAACAATAAATAGGCCACAGAAACTCTAAGTGGGATGTGCTGGCAGAGTAAAACACAACTATACTTGAAATACTGAAACATTAAGAATCCATAAGCTAAGCTCTCCCATTACGACTATAATGTAAGTTGGAAAATGATGGTAGATCATGCTACAAACATTTAATAACTTCAGCAGATAGTACCACATTAAAACAAGCAGTAATGTTATTAAGACCACGTAGAACATTATTGGAAATGGATTCACTCAGCAACCAAAACAAAATAGTACCCGCATAAGGAATTTCTAATTAGCATCCAGTATAATGACTTTTACGGGAACATAATTAGAGTAAGAAACATTTGATAAATCCCAATAACATAAGTCACGCCAGTTAAGAAGAAACCAATTGAATTATAAGGATCCCAAATCCTCAGCAACAGGCTCGTCTTTATTGATATGACGAAATAGTAAAGGACAACTTGTTCACCAGGTTAACAGATAGGCAAACTCTAATCAATCAGAAGAAACCAATCGAACAATTTCAAAAGCCCTAACTCCTCAGCAACTGGGTGTCTTTAATTCAATCAATCACTTTAAATCCGTTACACTAAATCAAATAAAGTCTTCATACATATATTGAAGCAGAATTATATAGAAAACTTCTATTGATAATCAGGATCGGATCGAGCGCACTGAGATAAAAATCGAAAGACCCAACCAATGAAGAGGAAAGAAAAGAAAATCACAATTTCCAATGAAGATTTCTCAGCAATTAAAGGCATTATAAATTCGAAAATGCAAATAATAAAATACCTTCTGAAGAGCTTTAAGAGCATCGGCCATGGCGACATTGGTCAAATTGCCTGGGATCTTTTTCTTTTTGCACAGGGCACGGAGATTTTTCCTAGCAAGGCTGTGAATATCCATTTCTGAAGTAAAAACAAAGAAAAAGAAACGCAAAGAGGCGTCTCGGGTACCGAAAGACTGTTTGCTTTGTTGTTGTTGATGGAGGTATATATGTGTGTCTGACCAAAAAAAAAAAAGGAAGGCGTGGGAACCCTAGAGGAAAATATGACCGTTGAGGCAGGAATTTGAATTTTGAATTTTTTTTTCTTTACTAATAACTAATTCTTGGCAATCGCATACACAAACATGATCCTGCTGAAATTGTTGACCATAGAAGCGCTATCGGCAAACAAGAGATGCCATATAGCCCGAGTAATTGCAAAGATCCACAGCTAGCACATTATCCGACGACAGGAGCAGATTCCTGAACCCAGCCTCCCACGCAACCTCCAGAGCCGCTGCAATACTCGCCAACTCAGCCTCATGGCAAAATTTATTGGAAAATATACAAGTCAATTCCATTTTTCTCCTATCACCAACTCGCCAACTTAGCGTTTTCTTATTACACTGTTATACTCCCCCACTCTTTTATAACCCCGTTTTAATTTTAACTCAAGATATATATATATATATTATCAGAAACCAAAAACTCATTCTCTATTAAGCGATTGGCACGATTTTGTCCTTTGATCAACGCTCATCGCCAATTGCTTTCTGTGCTCCACTTCGCCACCTTGCTTCCACTATTGTGTGATTACACATCCATTCCTTTCCTCTTGTTCTTCATTGTCTCTTTTTCTTTCTTTTAGTCAAATAGGCAAATATTTTACACAAAATTTAGAAACTTGTTATGCTCAAATAACGATGTCCGAATTAATTTAACATATTAATTAAAAACTATCTTTAGATATTTTTCTAAATTAGAAAATTAATCAAAGCTAAATTATAGCTTACACAAATTTGGAAATCAAGTTAATATATTATATGGGAATCAATTAACTAAACTAGAATTAATGATACCAAATTTTCAATTAGCTAAATCAATATTAAAACCTATTTAAATTAAATTTAAATCAAATAATCAAAAGAGTTCTCTCTGCAAACATGTATTTTAGAAAAAAGTAAATGTGCAAAAGCTAATAATTTAACTTATATCATAATAGATTTAAATCGTTTATATAATCTTATTCATTATAAAGTTTGTACCTCGGGGATAAAGTTTGCAAATATTTCGACCTGGTGTTACTTTTTGTACAAATCTCATATTTAGCTTTTGACAATAATTTTTCTAAAAATAATTCTATTTAGAGATTAGTGATCGCAAGTATACGAATCGCAACGTAGTAATAAAAGATATCGATCCCACGAGGAATATGTATATACACTTTAGTTTGTTTTTCTTTGTGTCTATAGAGTATCGAATTAGAAGGTGATATAGGGAATTGGGTAAATGGCAAGTTAAATCAATTAAAGTACTAGTTATGAGTTGAGTTATTGTTTAATATCTAGTCATATAAATATACAAGCATTTTATCTTAGATATTCGTTGCACATGTATTAATTATCTATTCAATCCTCATGATAAGAGTATGTCGGATAAGTTCTATTTCAACGGGCATGTCTAGAAATAGATTTTATCCAATAACTCATAGACAAATTATCGAATACCTTTGCCAAAATAGCTAAAGTTCTTAATACACAATAACCAAGCTATATTATGATGATCTCCAGTTAATTTAACAAAGTGAAGCAAAACAATCATGTATCATAATTTATTCTTATTAACTAAATAAGACAAAGCAAAATGCGAACTTCTCTATATCTCATTATGAATCTATATTAATAATGCATACTTGGCGTTAGTCATACATTGAAGAGTAAGATATAAGAAAACTTATCGACATTGATTTCGTAAACATTCAATACATATGCAAGTGTGATGCTCTCATAAAGGAAAAGCATAAGAATTGACTTAAGAAAGCAATTGGGCATAAAACACTCCCTTACGCCTATAGGTATATTGCAACCTCGGGGGTATCCTTTCTCTATACAGCGACAATAATTGATTCAAGGACCTTGACGTTAGGCTCCCCTTTACGTATACTAAATATTACAAACAACGCTCGAACTTTCTAGACACTTTATTTTTCTAACTTTATATACTACAGGTCTCTTCCATTTGGCCGGTTTTTCCCTCCTTTTTACAATCTGGAATTCCTTCTTTATTTATAAGCATTGAAGCATTGTGTCTCTTTGTGACAGGTTGTGTTGATCCAATGAATGGTTGTGTCTCTTGAATACTATTGGTTCTTCTTGGAAAGTTGTGTCTTTTCATGAAGGGTTGTGTTTATCCAATGAATGGTTGTATCCCTTAAATACTATTGGTTCTTCTTAGAAAGTTGTGTCTTTTCATGAAGGGTTGTCTTTATCCATAATGGTGGTTGAAGTCCGAACGGATGAGATCGAATAACTGCTGCTGAGTGTATGTCACGATCGTGATAGAGTGTAGCAGTCGCGATTCACATGGGTTTCTTTGCAAAATACTGAAGTCAAAGTCTGCCTATGTGCTAGGTCGCGCTCGTGATCCGTCTCTTTTCTTTAATTTCTTTATAAATCAAAGTGCTCTGTCGCGCTCGTGATAATGCATTATGATCGTGACACGGCCTAAATCTTGTGTCCTTTTTATTCCTATAGAATTTTCTTCATTTTTGCTTCCTTTTATAGCTAAATTCCACTTATTTGCATACTTAGACTTTAAAACTGTAAATCATCATAAACAAGCAATATAAACATGAAATCTAATATATAATAAGTAAAAGCATCGCAACTTCCTTATTGATTATATCATATATAAGTGCCTTTTTAACACTTATCAAGCCCCTACACTTATCGTTTTGCTTGTCCTCAAGCAAAATATGAATCTCTTAATCATCTTACTTGTGATGATCCAACATACTTTGTCTTTGAAACACAAAATAAAGAGTCTTAACCTTCGACTTCTAAGGCAGCTATGAGGCTTTTTGAATTTTAACAACATATATGTATATCTTTCTTTATACTTTTATTAAGTATGGGTCTTGCCAAAAGATTGTTTTACCAAGCTTAACTTAGAACTATCAACCATAAGTAGAGTTTGTATACACCTTTAACCATGTTTATGCCTTAATCAACACAATTTCAGCTTACTCAACCAAAGCATATCGGTGAAAGCTTTCCGGGACAAATTTTAGCACACGTTTAGCTATTGTTCTCAAAGCATCTTTACGTAACGTAGAATTTTTTTTTTCTAAGCACTCATGTGTGTTTGCCCTTTTATCTCTTTTGTTACCACTCGTATTGCAATTTTTCTTTTATTGTATTATATAAAAGTAAATATTTTTCTTTTATTCTTTATCTCACTTTTAGTGGTTGCATTTTATGCTCCACACCACTCTCCCCTTTTACATAACACTTTGGCTATTCACTCAACACTCATGTGATGCCCTAGATTATCTGCCCTAGAAATCTTTCTTGAATCATCACCATACCATTAAGGAAATTGACACAAGCTCTCAAATCAACACGACATGAAAGTTCTCCCCTTGCACCTATTACTATTGCGGTCATGATATTTGCACCGCCAATCGGCCCATATCTTTGCTTCGATGCATTGTTAATGGCATTGAAGAGAATGTCGCATGAATCAATGGGAGCACCCCTAAATGCGCATTCTAAAACAAAAAGATCAGCGGGACAAACAGTGGAACTATCTACCCTGCAAAATAATGAATATGCAAGGAATTTGTGCAAGTACAACATTGTGTCATCTTGAATGAGTTTATTTGATGCATGGCTCGACACATAACAATGCCAACCCGTCAAGGAACACCAAATGCTGTTTGGTTTGAAACTAAAAGGCATAACTGTTGGAAATGCCCTACTCCCGAGGCATTGGTCCTTGTATTTGTATTATACATTTATTGGATTTATGTATTATACTCATTTGTGTTATTAATAAAGGCATCAATTCATTTATTATATTTATCTTGTGCAATATATTAAATGAAGTATCCAATAGACATATCTATATCCATGATGACAAGTGTCATGCACTTGACAGTAAGACCATGGATAGGGTAAAAGATATGACCATAAATACATCCGTAGTCTGTTCCAGTCATGGGAATGAATGGAACAAGAGACTATCATTAACCTGGTTGTGTGGCGGTGTCTTACCGGTCATTGGACATGGAATGTCAACCAAGTTAATGGGTACATGCATGGGGCCATGGTACTGGATAGATCCACTAAACGAGTAATCCACATGGTATAGTATCACAAGTGATTCTCGTGTAGTACTTGTATGGATCCTTTGACCTGACCATATGATGGTGTTACAAGTGAGGTCGCATGCATGATTAGGGGTACACCTAAAGGGCCTGTAATAGGGTGCCAAGTATAGGTACTTTCGGGTATGTCACTTAGCATGGTAATACTTTGGATATGCAGAAGGGATTTGTCACTTAGTAGTCTACTGGGAAGATATCACCGGCCTCTTGATGAGTGCAATTGATAAGAGTGTGGCCACACCAAAACAGGTGGGAACTTGTTTGTGAGTGCATTCGGGATCAAGTTAATGTCCAACACAAAAGAGAGTGATCAATCCATGCCTCTGTGTTAGACACCGATATCAATGACATGGGATGTACAAGTTTAAACTATAGGGTTATGATAACAGTTAGACTGCCATCTCCATCTTAATTAGGGGCTGCAGTGGCTTGCTAGAGCCCAACTGTAGTCTGCGGGCTGCCAACATAAATATGGGCCCACGGGATCGTCCACATAGAACGACTGAACACAGACTTAAGGAATCACATGTATACTTGGAGTATACACTATGGAGAGAGAGGTGTATATATGTTAATTATTATAAAGATCAATTGGATTGATCCTAATAATAAAAATTAATATATTCAATTGGCTCTTCATAATTAATTGGATCGATTATGAGATTATTTCCTAGGTGGAAATATTCATACGTATAGGTTTGCATATGATTTTATTTTGTGAAGATTTAATTTTAATTTGATGGATTAAATTAATTGGTCAAACTAATTTTAATTTAAATGTAAATAATATATTACTTGGTGTTATATATTAAATACATGGGTATATTAAAATTGGGCTTGAAATTAATTTAAAGCAGAATAATTAAAATTAGACTGGGCCAAAATTAAAACATGGAAGCCCGCACAGAGTGAAAAGGAGCCAAGCTGGGCCTGAATTCCCCTAGGGGAATTCGGCCACCCTGGGTATAAAAACCAAGGGTGAAAATTTCGGCCTCCTCAAGTGAAGCACTAAGCCATAGCCGAAATTTTCCTAGCCCCCTCTCACCATAGTTTTTGTTTTTCCAACGCCAGCACGGGTCGTGTTCGTTAGGCATTCGTGCACGAAAACGAGGATGGAATCTAATTTGATTTCTACAATCTTCATCCATCTCTCGAAAGAGATATTTCGGGTAAGAATTTAATCTCTTTCTATTTCAATTTTATGTTTTACAACTTCCACTTCAATTGCTCCTGGGACTGGATTTGAGGAAATCATCGCGTTCTTCCGCTTTTATCGGGTGATTTCCGGTGAAAAATCCCAACAATAACAACCAACTTTTCTTTTGGAAAACCAAACCATTCAGACATTTGGTCGTACCCCACGGTATATTCAACTCTAATGTTGCGAAATAGAAAACCCCTTGTATTATCCAAAAACTGGAATGTGCATAGCATCTCCAATACATAAATATCTTTCTGGGGGAATAACATTGCCCCAAACTTACTCCAACCGAGGTACTGCAAGCACCCGAACACCGCATCTCAGATATCATTGTTAATATGACACAAGATATCTAGAAACAACATCCCTCGAAAATCTATTTTCTTCAAACCAGCATACCTCTTCCCTTCATGAGCAATTCGGATAGGGAAAGGTGCTCCATACTCAGCCCTCAAATCAACTCTCCCATTCACATAGGTCGCCATTTTTTTGCGGTAAAAAGGGGTTAATTTACAAAAAGTTTGAAAGGTTTGAGAATGAAAACTCAACTTTGAAAGTATTATAATCTTAGGGTTTTAATATTTTGAAAGTGAAATCAAAATAGAAGAATATGTATTTATAGTGAAAACATGAAAAGACATCACTTTTGAAGTAGATATGACAGTTATGAACAAGTAAGAATGAATGTTAAGCCAATTATAGCCGTTTCAGACAAAAACAACCGAAAGTCAAAAATCTGAAAATCCAGGTGTCACGATCACGATTCACTCGAATTACAGTTTTCATGCATTTTATCAACTTAATCACTACTCTACTATAGTATATACTTAACACCAAGCTTAAATATATATACTATATTTATTAATACTTAACTAAAAACACACTCAAAAATACATCACAACACACAAAACATAAATAATAAAGAAGAAAACCAAAGTCAAGAAGAATAATTAGGGTGTAGGGTCGTTCATAAATTGCTCTTGAATGGTATCATCCCATAGCAAATATGGTTTACAAAGCTACCCATTAACTTCAAACACATTATTCTTAGAACTCTTTAACTCTAGTGCTCCATTACTCAAGACATTAATAACTGTGAATGGTCCATACCAAAGTGATTTTAACTTACCCAGAAACAAACGTAACCGAGAATAGTTCTAAGTTAAGCTTGGTAAAACAATCTTTTGGCAAGACCCATACTTAATAAAAGTATAAAGAAAGATACACATATAAGTTGTTAAAATTCAAAAAGCCTCATAGTTGCCTTAGAAGTTGAAGGTTGAGACTCTTTATTTTGTGTTTCAAAGACAAAGTATGTTGGATCATCACAAGTAAGATGATTAAGAGATTCATATTTTGCTTGAGGACAAGAAAAAGGATAAGTGTAGTGATGTGATATCGGCTGTGAGAAAGCCGAAATCAACTTTAATAAATTTCCCAAGTCTATCAATCAAGGTTGAACTCACAAAAACGAAACAAAGATTGGTGATAGCAAACCAATCCTAAGGTGTTTAAGCGACAATGAAAGGGATTCAAACCTGACACCTTCGATTAAGCAATCTTAGAACCTGAATGTTGATTCACAAGTACCTTACCACAATACTTGTTCATAATCAAGATAAAATTGTAAGAATGAAGAACTCGATCTCACAAACTCACAAAATTAAAAATCAGCCCCGGGCTAGAATCTAAACAAAGAGAGAAAAATCAGAATTGTATTAAATTTCATCCCACTTTAACTATTACATTGGTGTTTAAATAGAAAACTTAAACCTAACTCTAAACTGAAATGGAAAACAAATCCTTGTCGGACTAGGAAAGCTAAATAAAAACAAATAAGGAAAACTTAAAACTAATCCTTTTGCAATCCAAATGAAAAACGAAATTCCCTTTTGAGGGTTGTTTATGGGCTGATTTTTAAGCCCAAAACAACTCACTTATTGAAAAAAATAACAATTAAATATGGATACCAAAGCCCAATTCGAAATCCATACATATTCCCTAAGGGTGCCTTAAGTGCTAACACTTAATTGTCCTCAGCTCATACGTAGAAGTCTAATTAGGCCCAGAAGATTCCTTATGGGCTCGTACATTCCTAACAAATAAAATATTAAGCTTCATTTTGCACCGAATCCTCCATAAATCAGCATTTGAAAGGATGCTATTATTCTTTGCATCAACCAAATTGATTAGACAAGTTAAACCAAAGATCAAGCTATCTCGATTCACATCAGGTGTAAAGTTTGCAAAGTTTTACACTGGGTATAAAGTTCGTAAAGTTGGTACTCAGGGCATAAAGTTCACAAACTTTGCCCCCAGGCATAAAGTACGAAAAAATTTCACTAGGACGTAAATTTCGCAAAGTTTGTACCCCGGGCATAAAGTTAGAAAATTTTGCACTTTGGCATAACTTTTCCAAAGTTTGTACCATGGGTGTAAAGTTCGTAAATTTTTCCCCAGGGAAAGAAGTTCGAAAAATTTTCACGCGGGCATAAATTTTGAAAAATTTGTATCCAGGGCATAAATTTTGTAAAGTTTATACCCTGGGAATAAAGTTCACAAATTTTACGCCCGAGGGTAATGTTCGCACAGTTCGCCCCCAGACATAAAGTTTACAAATTTTTCCCCCGAGCATAAAGTTCATGAAGTTTGTGCCCTAGGAAAAAATATAGCAAATTTTTCCCCCGGGCTTAAAATTCGTAAAGTTTGTACTCCGAGGATAAAATTTCCAAATTTTAGCCCCAGGCATAAAATTCGCAAAGTTTGTACTCCGGGCATAAAGTTCGCAAATTTTGCCTCTGAGCAAAAAGTTTGAAAATTTTTCACTTGGGCATAAATTTCACAAATTTAGCCACTTGGCATAAAGTTCGCAAAATTTGTACTCCTAACATAAAGTTCCCAAATTTTGCGTCGAGGCATAAAGTTCGAAATATTTTCACTCGGGCATAAATTTCTCTAATTTTGTAACCCAAGCATAAAGTTCACACAGTTTGTACCTCGGGCATAAAGTTTGTAAATTTTTAGCCATGGCGTAAAGTTTGAAAAGTTTACATCCGGGAGTAAAGTTCGCAAAGTTAGCACCTCGGGCATAAATTTCGCAAAATTTGTACCCCTCCTAAATTTTGCATCCAACAGTAAAGTTCGCAAAGTTTGGAAGCCAAGTATAAAGTTCGCAAATTTTGCACACGGGGATAAAGTTCGTAAATTTTGCCCCTGGGCATAAATCCCGGGCATAAAGTTTGAAAAGCTTGTACCCTGTTCATAAAGTTTGCAAATTTTGCCCCCAGGCATAAGGTTCGAAAAATTTTACCCCGGGCGTAAATTTGCAAGTTTGTACCATGGGCATAAAGTTTGAAAAATTTTCCCTTAGGCTTAAAATTCGCAAAGTTCGTCCCCTGGGTATAATAAAGTTAACAAATTTTATGCACAGGTGTAAAGTTCGCAAAGATTTCCCCCGGGTATAAAGCTCACAAAATTTGTACCCCCCGCATAAAGTTCCTAAATTTTACCCCAAGGCATAAACTTCAAAAAATTTTCCCTAGGGTGTAAATTTCACAAAGTTTGTACCCCGGGCATAAAGTTCAAAAAATTTACTCTCGGGCGTAAATTTCGCAAAGTTTGTATCTCGGGATTAAATTTTGTAAAGTTTGTATCCGCGGCTTAAATTTCACAAAGTTTGTCCGCCTCTATACAAATTTTACAAATTTTGTGCCCGAGGGTAATGTTCGCGAAGTTTTCCATCGGGCGTAATGTTCGCAAAGTTTTCCCTGGGGCATAAAGTTTGCAAAGTTTGTACCTGAGGCTTAAATTTAGCAAATTTACCACCGAGCAATTTCACAATGTTTGTACCCTGGGCATAAGTTTTGAAAATTTTGCACCCGCGAATAAAGTTGGTAAAATTTTCACAGGGTCATAAATTCTGTAAAGTTTGTATCCCAACATAAAGTTCGACATTTTCCCTCAGGTCATAAAGTTCGAACAAATTTTCACTCGGGTGTAAATTTCGTAAATTTTGTACCCTCGGAGTAAATTTCGAAAAGTTTGTATCCTGAGTATAAAGTTTACAAATTCAGTGCCCAAGGGTAAAGTTCGCAAAGTTTGCCCCCGGGCATGAAATTCACAAAGTTTGTACCCAAGTCACAAAGTTGGTAAATATTGTCCCCGGACATAAAATTTGAAAAATTTTCACTCGGGCGTAAATTTTGCAAAGCTTGTACCCCGGGCGTAAATTTTTCAAATTTTACCCCTGGGCATAAAGTTCGCAAAGTTTGTACCCCGGGCATAAATTTTTCAAAATTTACTCCCCGATATGAAGTTCGCAAAGTTTGTACCTTGGGTATAAAGTTCACAAGTTTTAGGCCCAGGGGTAAAGTACGCAAAGTTTGCCCATAGGTGTAAAGTTCGTATAGTTTTCCCATAGGCATAAAGTTCGCAAATTTTGTACTCCGGGAGTAAAGTTGTCAAATTTTACTCGGGGGAATAAACTTCAAAAAATTATCACTATGGCGTAAATTTCGCAAAGTTTGCTCCCTGGGCATAAAGTTCGCTAATTTTGTCCCCGGGCATAAAATTCGAAAATTTTTCAATCGGGCATAAATTTCGCAAGGTTTGTACCCTAGGCATAAAGTTTGCAAAGTTTGTACCCCGGGCATAAACTTCGAAAAGCTTGTACCCTAGGGTAAAGCTCGCAAAGCTTGGCCCCGGGCGTAAAGTTCGCAAAGTTTTCCCCTGGGTATAAATTTCGCAAAGTTTGTAACCCAGACATAACTTTCGTAAATTTTGCCAGAGGGCAAAAAGTTTGCAAACTTTATACCCCGGATATAAAGTTCCCACATGTTGCCCCGGGCATAAAGTTTGAACAATTTTCACTCAGGTGTAAATTTCACAAATTTTGTACCTCGGACAAAAAAGTTCGCAAAGTTTGTTCCCCTGGTCTAAATTTAACAAATTTTGTTCCAGAGCGTAAGGTTTGCAAAGTTTTAACTCGAGAGTAAAGTTCTCAAAGTTTGTATCCCGGGCATAAAGATCCAAAAAGTTGCCGCTGAGCATAAAGGTCGAAAAATTTTCACTCGGGCGTAAAGTTTGCAAAGTTTTTCCCAAGGCATAAAGTTCACAAAGTTTGTACCCCCGACATAAATTTCGCAAATTTTGCCCTTGGGCATAAAGTTCGCAATGTTTGTGCCCCGGATATCAAGTTCCAAAATTTTGCCCCGGACATAAAGTTGGGACAATTTTCACTGGGGCGTAAATTTAGCAAAGTTTGTACCCCGCGCATAAAGTTCGAAATATTTTCACTCGGGCGTAAATTTTGGAAAGTTTGTACCGCGGGCATAAGTTCGCAAAGTTTTCCTCCCGGCATAAAGTTCGCAAAGTTTGTATCCTGGACGTAATTTTGCAAATTTTGCCCACGGGAGAAAGTGTGTTAAGTTTGTACTTCGAATATAAAGTACCAAAATTTTGCCCTGGGCATAAAGTTCGAACAATTTTCACCCGAGTGCAAATTTCGCTAATTTTCTATCCCGAGCATAAAGTTCGCAAAGTTTGTACACCGGGCCTAAAGTTCACAAATTTTGTGTTCGGGCATAAATTTGCAAAGTTTTCACCCTGGAGTAAAGTTCTCAAAGTTTGTACCCCGGACATAAAGTTCCTAAATTTTACCCGCGCGCAAAAAGTTCGAAAAATTTTCACTCGGACATTAATTTGGCAAACTTTGTAACCCGAACACAAAGTTTACAAGTTTTTACCTTGGGCACAAAGTTCTCAAAATTTGCGCCCGGGGCTAAAGTTCACAAATTTTGCCCCCTGACATACAATTCAAAAAATTTTCACTCGGGCGTAAATTGCACAAAGTTTGTACCCCAGGTATAAAGTTCTCAAAATTTGCCCCCGGGTATAAATTTCACAAAGTTCGTACCACGGGTATAAAGTTCAAAAATTTTAAGATCCCCAGGATAAAGTTCGCAAATTTTTCCGCTGGGCATAAACTTCACAAATTTGTAATTTGGGCATAAAGTTTCCAAATTTTACCCCCATGCATAAAGTTCCAAATTTTGGAAAACCAAACCATTCAGACATTTGATCGTACCCTACGGTATATTCGACTCTAATGTTGCGAAATAGAAAACCCCTTGTATTATCCAAAAACTGGAATGTGCATGGCATCTCCAATACATAAATATCTTTCTGGGGGAATAACATTGTCCCGAACTTACTCCAACCGAGGAACTGCAAGTACCCGAACACCGCATCTCAGATATCATTGTTAATAAGACACAAGATATCTAGAAACAACATCCCTTGAAAATCTATTTTCTTCAAATGAGCATACCTCTTCCCTTCATGAGCAATTCGGGGGAAAGGTGCTCCATACTCAGCCCTCAAATCAACTCTCCCATTCACATAGGTCGCCATTTTTTGTGGTAAAAAGGGGTTAATTTACAAAAAGTTTGAACTGTTTGAGAATGAAAACTCAACTTTGAAAGTATTATAATCTTAAGGTTTTAATATTTTGAAAGTAAAATCAAAATAGAAGAATATGTATTTATAGTGAAAACATGAAAAGACATGACTTTTGAAGTAGATATGACAGTTATGAACGAGTAAGAATGAAAGTTAAGCCAATTATAGCCGTTTGAAACAAAAACATCCGAAAGTCAAAAATCTAAAAATCCAAGTGTCACGATCACGATTCACTCGAATTACAGTTTTCATGCATTTTATCAACTTAATCACTACTCTACTATAGTATATACTTAACACTAAACTTAAACATATATACTGTATTTATTAATACTTAACTAAAAACTCACTCAAAAATACATCACAACACACAAAACATACATAAGAATGAAGAAAACCAAAGTCAAGAAGAATAATTAGGGTGTAGGGTCGTTCATAAATTGCTCTTGAATGGTATCATCCCATAGCAAATATGGTTTACGAAGCTACCCATTAACTTTAAACACATTATTCTTAGAACTCCTTAACTCTAGTGCTCCATTACTCAAGACATTAATAACGGTGAATGGTCCATACCAACGTGATTTTAACTTACCCGGAAACAAACGTAACCGAGAATTGTACAAAAACACTTTATCACCAACATTAAAAGTTTTAGCTTTAATTTTCAGATCAGGCTACCTCTTAGTTTTCTCTTTATAAATCTTAGCATTTTCATAAGCCATAGACCTAATTTCATCTAATACAGCCATTTGCAAAAATCTATTTTTACCAGCTTGATTCGCATCAAAGTTCAAGGAACAAATAGCCCAATAGGATTTATGTTCTAACTCGGGCATGAAGTTCGCAAAGTTTGTACCCTGTGCATAAAGTTCATAAAGTTTGTACCCCGGGTATAAAGTTCACAAATTTTGCGCCCGGGGGTAAAGTTCACATAGTTTGACCCCTGGTGTAAAGTTTGCAAATTTTTCCACCGGGTAAAAAGTTCGTAAAGTTGTTACTCAGGGCATAAAGTTTGCAAACGTTTCCCCCAGGCTTAAAGTACGAAAAATTTTCACTAGGACGTAAATTTCGCAAAGTTTGTACCCCGGGCATAGAGTTAGAAAATTTTGCACTTTGGCGTAAATTTTCCAAAGTTTGTACCCTGGGCATAAAGTTCATAAATTTTTCCCCAGGGCAAGAAGTTCGAAAAATTTTCACGCGGGCATAAATTTTGCAAAATTTGTATCCAGGGCATAAATTTTGTAAAGTTTATACCCTGGGAATAAAGTTCACAAATTTTACGCCCAAGGGTAAAGTTCGCGCAGTTCGCCCCCAGACATAAAGTTTACAAATTTTTCCCTCGAGCATAAAGTTCATGAAGTTTGTGCCCTAGGGAAAAATGTAGCAAATTTTGCCCCCGGGCTTAAAATTTGTAAAGTTTGTACTCCGAGCATAAAATTCCCAAATTTTTGCCCCGGGCATAAAATTCGCAAAGTTTGTACCCCGGGCGTAAAGTTCCCAAATTTTGCCTATGAGCACGAAGCTCGAAAAATTTTCACTTAGGCATAAATTTCACAAATTTTGTAACCGGAGCATAGAGTTTGCAAATTTTTTGCCCGATTATAAAGTTTGCAATGTTTACACCACGGAGTAAAGTTCGCAAAGTTTGTACCCCGAGTATAAAGTTCACAAAATTTTCCCCTAGGCATAAAGTTCGAAAAATTTTCACTCAGGCATAAATTTCGTAAAGTTTGTACACCGGGCATAAAGTTCAAAAATTTTGCACCCGGAAATAAAGTTTGAAAAATTTTCACAAAGGCGTAAATTTCCCAAAGTTTGTACCCCGAGCATAAAGTTAGAAAATTTTTCTTGCTAGCATAAATTTGAAAAATTTTTACGCGGGAGTAAATTTCGTAATGTTTGTATCCCGAGCAAAAGTTTTGCAAAGTTTATACCCCGGGAGTATAGTTCACAAATTTTGCACTCAGGGGTAAAGTTCAAAGAGTTTACCCCCGAACGTAAAGTTTGCAAAGTTTTCCCTCGGGCATAAAGTTCGCGAAGTTTGTACCCAGGGCATAAATTTCACAAATTTAGCCACTTGGCATAAAGTTCGCAAAATTTGTCCTCCTAACATAAAGTTCCCAAATTTTGCGTCGAGGCATAAAGTTCAAAAGATTTTCACTCGGGCATAAATTTCGCTAATTTTGTAACCCAAGCATAAAGTTCACAAAGCTTGTACCTCGGGCATAAAGTTTGTAAATTTTTAGCCATGGCTTAAAGTTTGAAAAGTTTACATCCGGAAGTAAAGTTCGCAAAGTTTGCACCCCAGGCATAAAGTTCACAAAGTTTGTACCCCTTCTAAATTTTGCATCCAGGAGTAAAGTTCGCAAAGTTTGTAAGCCAGGTATAAACCGGGGGCTAAAGTTCGCAAAGTTTTCCCATAGGCAAAAAGATCGCAAAGTTTGCCCCCGGCATAAAATTTGCAAAGTTTGTACCCTGTTTATAAAGTTTACAAATTTTGCCCCCTGGCATAAGGTTCGAAAAATTTTAACTCGGGCGTAAATTTCGCAAGTTTGTACCATAGGCATAAAGTTTGCAAAGTTTTCCCTTTGGCTTAAAATTTGCAAAGTTCGTCCCCTGGGTATTATAAAGTTAACAAATTTTATACACGTGTAAAATTTGAAAAGTTTTCCGCCGGGTATAAAGCTCACAAAGTTTGTACCCCGGGCATAAAGTTCCCAAATTTTACCCCAAGGCATAAACTTCGAAAAAAATTTCCTAGGGCGTAAATTTCACAAAGTTTGTACCCCGGGCATAAAGTTCAAAAAATTTACACTCGAGGGTAAATTTTGCAAAGTTTGTATCTCGGGATTAAATTTCTCAAAGTTTGTATCCCCGCCTTAAATTTCACAAAGTTTGCCCGCCTGTATATAAATTTTACAAATTTTGCGCCTGAGGGTAATGTTCGCGAAGTTTTCCATCGGGGGTAAAGTTCGCAAAGTTTTCCCCGGGGCATAAAGTTAGCAAAGTTTGTTCCCGAGGCTTAAATTTAGCAAATTTACCATCGGGTAATTTCACAGAATTTGTACCCTGGGCATAAGGTTCGAAAATTTTGCACCCGGGAATAATGTTTGTAAAATGTTCACTAGGTTGTAAATTCTGCAAAGTTTGTATCCCAGCATAAAGTTCGACATTTTCCCTCAGGTCATAAAGTTCGAACAAATTTTCACTCGTGTGTAAATTTCGTAAATTTTGTACCCTCGGAGTAAATTTCGAAAAGTTTCTACCCTGAGTATAAAGTTTACAAATTCAGTGCCCAAGGGTAAAGTTCGCAAAGTTTGCCCCCAGGCATGAAGTTCACAAAGATTGTACCCAGGTCACAAAGTTGGTAAATATTGTCGCCGGGCATAAAGTTTGAAAAATTTTCACTCGGGCGTAAATTTTGCAAAGCTTGTACCCCGGGCGTAAATTTTTCAAGTTTTACCCCGGGGCATAAAGTTCGCAAAGTTTGTACCCCGGGCATAAATTTTTCAAATTTTACCCCCCGATATAAAGTTCGCAAAGTTTGTATCCCGGGTATACAGTTCACAAGTTTTAGGCCCAGGGGTAAAGTACGCAAAGTTTGCCCACAGGTGTAAAGTTCGTAAAGTTTTCCCCTAGGCATAAAGTTAGCGAAGTTTGTACTCCGGGAGTAAAGTTCCCAAATTTTACCCGGGGTCATAAACTTCGAAAAATTATCACTATGGCGTAAATTCGGTAAAGTTTGTTCCCTGGGCATAAAGTTCGCAAATTTTGTCCCCGGGCATGAAGTTCGAAAAATTTTCACTCGGGCATAAAGTTCGCAAAGTTTGTTCGCCAGGTCTAAAGTTAACAAATTTTGTTCCAGGGCGTAAAGTTTGCAAGGTTTTAACCCGGGAGTAAAGTTCTCAAAGTTTGCATCCCGGGCATAAAGATCCAAAAAGTTGCCGGTGAGCATAAAGGTCAAAAAATTTTCACTCGGACGTAAATTTTGCAAATATTGTAACCCGTGCATAAAGTTCACAAAGTTTGTAGCTCGTGCATAAAGTTTGCAAATTTTGCACTCGGGCGCAAAGTTTGCAAAGCTTGCACCCGGGAGTAAAGTTCACAAAGTTTGCACCCTTGGCATAAATTTCACAAATTTTGTACCCTGGGTATAAAGTTCACAAATATTCTGCCCCCGGGGTAAAGTTCGCAAAGTTTGCTCCCGGGCGTAAAGTTCGGAAAGTATGCCTCCGGACGTAAAGTTTGCAAAGTATGCCCCGGACATAAAGTTAACAAAGTTTGTACCCTGGTCATAAAGTTTGCAAATCTTGCCACAAAACATAAAGTACGCAAAGTTCGTACCCTGTATATAAATTTCACAAATTATACACCCGGGGGTAATGTTCACAAAGTCTACCCCCCGGCGTAAAATCTGCAAAGCTTTTCTCTAGGCATAAAGTTCGTAAAGTTTGTCCTGGCATAAAGTTCCCAAAATTTACCCCGGGTATAAACTTCGAAAAGTTTTCACTACGACGTAAACTTCGTAAAGTTTGTACCTAGAGCATAAAGTTCGAAAATTTTGCCCCCGGACATAATGTGAGAAAAAATTTCACTCGAACGTAAATTTTGCAAAGTTTACACACGGGAGTAAAGTTCGGAAAGTTTGTACCCCGGGCATAAGTTCGCAAAGTTTTCCTCCCGGCATAAAGCTCGCAAAGTTTGTACCCCGGACCTAATTTTGCAAATTTTGCCCACGGGCAGAAAGTGTGTTAAGTTTGTACTTCGAATATAAAGTACCAAAATTTTGCCCTGGGCATAAAGTTCGAACAATTTTCACTCCAGTGCAAATTTCGCTAATTTTCTATCCCAAGCATAAAGTTCGCAAAGTTTGTATACCGGGCCTAAAGTTCACAAATTTTGTGTTCGGGCATAAAGTTTGCAAAGTATTCACCCCGGAGTAAAGTTCTCAAAGTTTATACCCCGGGCATAAAGTTCCCAAATTTTGCCTGCGTGCATAAAGTTCAAAAAATTTTCACTCGGACATTAATTTGGCAAACTTTGTAACCCGAGCATAAAGTTCACAAGTTTTTACCTTGGGCACAAAATACTCAAATTTTGCGCCCGGGGCTAAAGTTCGCAGATTTTGCCTCCTGGAATACAATTCAAAAAATTTTCACTCGGGCGGAAATTGCACAAAGTTTGTACTTCGGGAGAAAAGTTCCCAAATTTTACCCAAGGGCATAAACTTCGAAAAATTATCACTATGGTGTAAATTTCGCGAAGTTCGTTCCCTGGGCATAAAGTTCGCAAATTTTATCCCCGGGCATAAAGTTCTAAAAATTTTCACTCGGGCATAAATTTCGCAAAGTTTGCACCCTAGGCATAAGGTTCGTAAAGTTTGTACCCCGGGCATAAAGTTTGAAAAGTTTGTACCCTAGGGTAAAGCCCGCAAAGTTTGCACCCAAGCGTAAAGTTCGCAAAGTTTTCCCTCGGGTATAAAGTACGCAAATTTTGTAACCCGGACATAACTTTCACAAATTTTGCCAGCGGGCAAAAAGTTTGCAAAGTTTATACGACGGATATAAAGTTCCCAAATTTTTCCCCGGGCATAAAGTTCGAACAATTTTCACTCCGGTGTAAATTTCGCAAATTTTGTACCTCGGACATAAAGTTCGCAAAGTTTGTTCGCTAGGTCTAAAGTTAACAAATTTTGTTCCAGGGCGTAATGTTTGCAAAGTTTTAACTCGGGAGTAAAGTTCTCAAAGTTTGTATCGCGGGCATAAAGATCCAAAAAGTTGACGCTAAGCATAAAGGTCGAAAAATTTTCACTCGGGCGTAAATTTTGCAAATATTGTAACCCGTGGATAAAGTTCACAAAGTTTGTGGCTCGGGCATAAAGTTTGCAAATTTTGCACTCGGGCGCAAAGCTTGCACCCGGGAGTAAAGTTCACAAAGTTTGCACCCTTGGCATAAATTTCACAAATTTTGTATCCCGGGTATAAAGTTCACAAATTTTGTACCCCGGGTATAAAGTTCACAAATTTTCTGCCCCCGGGGTAAAGTTCGCCAAGTTTGCTCCCGGGCGTAAAGTTCGAAAAGTATGCCTCCGGGGGTAAAGTCATTATACTGGAAGCTTCAAATTCTTCTCCAACTCTTCAATTATAGCCCTCCTTGAAGCAAGCATAAAGAAATATGGTCAAATGCCAACTTAAAATCCAACTCTGGCAAGACTAAAAAATCTGGGATATCGTGAAATCGCATTTGCTTTGTAACATGACAATATAAAAGGTAGCCACATTCACTATCCCAATAGATTCAAGCATCTAAGATTTGCCCAATAGATGTTCTGTTCTGAGTTTGGACCTCAATGGCAAAGAAATAAAGTAAAAATGAGAGATTGACATAGAACAGAAGTTTAAAAAAAGTAAAACAAGGTAAACAAAATAATAAGATACGGCCAATCATAGCCAATAAATTTAGAGTGAAACTGTCATCCCAAATATCCTAGCAAGACTGCACCTTCCAGGCTTAAATTGGCTGCGGTATAGAACTCCCGGAAATATATTGAAATATGAGAAATCAGTTAAATAGAGCAGAATATGAACTAAGCACACAAAACCTACCAAGCATTTTGCAATTTGAGAATGAAACATTAATGTTCAGTATAACAATCCAAGAAACAAAAATGTTAGAAAACTTGAAATTTCCTATATTTTATATCAAATTTGGTACCAACTAACTACCAACAAGCACAGATGAGCTCTAGACATCCTTTTCATGCATGCAATCTAAAATCAATAAACTTCACCTCATAGCAAATAAGACAGAATCAACACCAGATGCCTTAGAACTTAATGACAGATCAGAAAACTAAAACTAGAAAGAAAAAAAAAGCTAAACATTAATGAATTGAACAAGAATACTAATGCCAGCAAAACATTATAGAAATCCAACAAGAAACCAAACAAAATGCCAAAACCTTACATCGAACCAAATGTTAATAACAGGAAATGCAGTAACCTAAGCCAGGAAATAAAGATTTAGCAATTGGAAGAGTCATAAGCATAGTCGTTGTAACTTAAACAAAAAAAAAAAGGAGCTGAAAGAAAAGGACAAGTAGACCTGATCACGACTATCAACTAGCAGGAACTGACAATATAATAAACAAAACCTTCATAAAAAAAAAGGGAGCACAGAATTTTTCTTCCTGTCTTTCTTTCTTTTTTCTCTTCTTTTTTTTTTCTTTTTTTTTTTTTGTGCGGATCCAATAAATTCAGCATAGGTTTCTTGTTTAATTTAATTATTCTTCTATTTATCAATCATGAACTTCACCAATTACATGTTGCTGCATGGAAAGAAATTTGATTTTATTATTTTAAAGAAAGACAGACCCCAAAGCTAAAGAAGACTTGTATATACATAAAAGAAACATCATCAAGTTTTTCAGATTGTTTGAACAATGAACGATTCACACTAAACCAACAAGAACAGGAACATTTTTTCCTTCTCGATGGTAATGTAAAATTAAATACCAAACAAAAATCAAGGATAACTGTTACAGCTTGAAGAAATCAAACCTAACATAGTAATACGTTGAGCACCATGTACTAGGGCAGACCCCTACAAAATCGAAGAAAAGTAAGCCGTAAAAGATGGATTCAAGGTGAAAGGAGTTTTAATTCAATATTTCTTTTTTTAGGAAGCTCAAGTGCCCTCTGCTTGAATATTCTCCTAAAACAGAAATAGACCTTAAAAGACTGCTTCGATTTCAGTAAAAGTTAAGCAAAACAAAATGAAGAATGCTAATAATATTCTCATGAAGCAGACCTTAAAAATTTGCTTTGGTTTAGTAAAAGTTAATGAAAACAAATGGAGAGTACCGATTTGGAATTTGAACTAAAAGGTTGTATATACAACATGTAGTTTAAATTCTAGAAATTTCATAACAATATCATATGCAACTGATTCAGAATTTAAACCAAATGGCTATACATATATATACAATATTAAAATCTTTAACCATACTAAATTCAAATCGGTAATCCTATTAAATTTAAATAACCAATCAAATATCAGAAATCACAAACAACAATATAAAATCTCCCAAACAAAAGAAGGTAACCTAAAATGGAATGAGCATTTGAGAAAGACGGCATAAAGATTCATAACTGAAGCATCAACTGCAAGCAACTTCTAGTTAACCCATAAAATATATTGCCGGAGGAAACTGAAGAAACGGAAAAGATTGATATGGATGGTAAAATGCAGATAAACTTGAACTCATAGGAAAAGACAGAAAATAATATATCAGAACAATTCTCACCATATGGACGGATATGGAGACTAAAAATGCAATGAACAACGGTAAATAGCATTGCCAGTCGAATCGCAAGAAAACTCCAAAAGGAAATGAGAGAGGGAGAAGCTGAAGTAGAAATCATCAACCCGTTGAGAAAAAGATTCGAAGGGAGTTGAGGTTGAAGGCACTCCAGATGATTTATTTCAAACCCAAACAACCAAACAGACCTCCTAAAAGGTCATAGTTGGAAATCCTAAGTATACACTAATCACCAAACTAATGGTTGGCAGCCAAACTTCTAATATATAGCAATGGCATGCATATTGCAAGCAATAGCCAACAATCTCATAAAAAGCACACCAACATTTTAACAAACAATCTAATTTACTTTAACAGACATTATCTTCATAGATTATTCTATTATCAACTAAAGAAGCCATTTTCACATCTCCAAATAATCCATGATTTCAAATCTGCTAGAGATTATATTGGACAACTAATAGCTCTGATTTATTAATCCAATTGAAGTTATATAGAAGAAATGGTTCTAAATTGATGAAGCTAACGATGAAAAAGAAACAACTAACAATAAGTAGGCCACAGAAACTTTAAGTGGGATGTGCTGGCAGAGTAAAACACAACTATACTTGAAATACTGAAACATTAAGAATCCATAAGCTAAGCTCTCCCATTACGACTATAATGTAAGTTGGAAAATGATGGTAGATCATGCTACAAACATTTAATAACTTCAGCAGATAGTACCACATTAGAACAAGCAGTAATGTTATTAAGACCACATAGAACATTATTGGAAATGGATTCACTCAGCAACCAAAACAAAGTTGTACCCGCATAAGGAATTTCTAATTAGCATCCAGTATAATGACTTTTACGGGAACATAATTAGAGTAAGAAACATTTGATAAATCCCAATAACATAAGTCACGCCAGTTAAGAAGAAACCAATTGAATTATAAGGATCCCAAATCCTCAGCAACAGGCTCGTCTATTGATATGACGAAATAGTAAAGGACAACTTGTTCACCAGATTAACAGATAGGCAAACTCTAATCAATCAGAAGAAACCAATCGAACAATTTCAAAAGCCCTAACTCCTCAGCAACTGGGTGTCTTTAATTCAATCAATCACTTTAAATCCGTTACACTAAATCAAATAAAGTCTTCATACATATATTGAAGCAGAATTATATAGAAAACTTCTATTGATAATCAGGATCGGATCGAGCGCACTGAGATAAAAATCGAAAGACCCAACCAATGAAGAGGAAAGAAAAGAAAATCACAATTTCCAATGAAGATTTCTCAGCAATTAAAGGCATTATAAATTCGAAAATGCAAATAATAAAATACCTGCTGAAGAGCTTTCAGAGCATCGGCCATGGCGACATTAGTCAAATTGCCTGGGATCTTTTTCTTTTTGCAAAGGGCACGGAGATTTTTCCTAGCAAGGCTGTGAAAATCCATTTCTGAAGTAAAAACAAAGAAAAAGAAACGCAAAGAGGCGTCTCGGGTACCGAAAGACTGTTTGCTTTGTTGTTGTTGAAGTCAATTCCATTTTTCTCCTATTACACTGTTATACTCCCCCACTCTATTATAACCCCGTTTTAATTTTAACTCAAGATATATATATATATATATAGTTTTTGTTTTCAGAAACCAAAAACTCATTCTCTATTAAGCGATTGGCACGATATTGTCCTTTGATCAACGCTCATCGCTAATTTCTTTCTGTACTCCACTTCGCCACCTTACTTCCACTATTATGTGATTACACATCTATTCCTTTCCTCTTGTTCTTCATTGTCTCTTTTTCTTTCTTTTCGTCAAATAGGTAAATATTTTAAACAAAATTTAGAAACTTGTTGTGCTCAAATTACGATGTCCGAATTAATTTAACATATTAATTAAAAACTATCTTTAGATATTTTTCTAAATTAGAAAATTAATCAAAGCTGAATTATAGCTTACACAAATTTGGAAATCAAGTTAATATATTATATGGGAATCAATTAACTAAACTAGAATTAATGATAACAAATTTTCAATTAGCTAAATCAATATTAAAACTTATTTAAATTAAATTTAAATCAAATAATCAAAAGAGTTCTCTTTGCAAACATGTATTTTAGAAAAAAAGTAAATGTGCAAAAGCTAATAATTTAACTTATATCATAATAGATTTAAATCGTTTATATAATCTTATTCATTATAAAGTTTGTACCTCGGGGATAAAGTTTGCAAATATTTCGACCTGGTGTTACTTTTTGTACAAATCTCTTATTTAGCTTTTGAAATAATTTTCTAAAAATAATTCTATTTAGAGATTAGTGATCGCAAGTATACGAATCGCAACGTAGTAATAAAAAGATATCGATCCCACGAGGAATATGTATATACACTTTAGTTTGTTTTTCTTTGCATCTATAGAGTATCGAATTATAAGGTGATATAGGGAATTGGGTAAA
Organism: Euphorbia tirucalli; assembly: GCA_039660915.1. Lineage (NCBI taxonomy): Eukaryota > Viridiplantae > Streptophyta > Magnoliopsida > Malpighiales > Euphorbiaceae > Euphorbia > Euphorbia tirucalli. The sequence continues at coordinate 38,656,233 of CM077637.1, read as the reverse complement.
TGGCAAGTTAAATCAATTAAAGTACTAGTTATGAGTTGAGTTATTGTTTAATATCTAGTCATATAAATATACAAGCATTTTATCTTAGATATTCGTTGCACATGTATTAATTATCTATTCAATCCTTATGATAAGAGTATGTCGGATAAGTTCTATTTCAACGGGCATATCTAGAAATAGATTTTATTCAATAACTCATAGACAAATTATTGAATACCTTTGCCAAAATAGCTAAAGGTCTTGATACACAATGACCAAGCTATATTAAGATGATCTCCAGTTAATTTAACAACGTGAAGCAAAACAATCATATATCATAATTTATTCTTAGTAACTAAATAAGACAAAGCAAAATGCGAACTTCTCTATATCTTATTATGAATCTATATTAATAATGCATACTTGGCGTTAGTCATACATTGAAGAGTAAGACATAAGAAAACTTATCAATATTGATTTCGTAAACATTTAATACATATACAAGTGTGATGCTCTCATAAAGGAAAAGCATAAGAATTGACTTAAGAAAGCAATTGGGCATAAAACACTCCCTTACACCTATAGGTTTATCGCAACCTCGGGGGTATCCTTTCTCTATACAGCGACAATAATTGATTCAAGGACCTTGACGTTAGGCTCCCCTTTACGTATACTATATATTACAAACAACGCTCGAACTTTCTAGAAACTTTATTTTTCTAACTTTATGTACTACAGGTATGTTCCATTTGGCCGGTTTTTCCCTCCTTTTTACAATCTGGAATTCCTTCTTTATTTATAAGCATTGAAGCATTGTGTCTCTTTGTGACAGGTTGTGTTGATCCAAAGAATGGTTGTGTCTCTTGAATACTATTGGTTCTTCTTGGAAAGTTGTGTCTTTTCATGAAGGGTTGTGTTTATCCAATGAATGGTTGTATCCCTTAAATACTATTGGTTCTTCTTGGAAAGTTGTGTCTTTTCATGAAGGGTTGTCTTTATCCATAGTGGTGGTTGAAGTCCGAACGGATGAGATCGAATAACTGCTGCTGAGTGTATGTCACGATCGTGACAGAGTGTTGCAGTCGCGATTCACATGGGTTTCTTTGCAAAATGCTGAAGTCAAAGTCTGCCTATGTGCTAGGTCGCGCTCGTGATCTTTCTCTTTTGTTTAACTTCTTTATAAATCAAAGTGCTCTGTCGCGCTCGTGATAATGCATTATGATCGTGACACGGCCTAAATCTTGTGTCCTTTTTATTCCTATAGAATTTTCTTCATTTTTGCTTCCTTTTATAGCTAAATTCCACATATTTGCATACTTAGACTTTGAAACTGTAAATCATCATAAACAAGAATATAAACATGAAATCTAATATATAATAAGTAAAAACATCGCAAATTCCTTATTGATTATATCATATATAAGTGCCTTTTTAGCACTTATCAAGCCCCTACACTTATCGTTTTGCTTGTCCTCAAGTAAAATATGAATCTCTTAATCATCTTACTTGTGATGATCCAACATACTTTGTCTTTGAAACACAAAATAAAGAGTCTTAACCTTCGACTTCTAAGGCAGCTATGAGGCTTTTTGAATTTTAACAACATATATGTATATCTTTCTTTATACTTTTATTAAGTATGGGTCTTGCCAAAAGATTGTTTTACCAAGCTTAACTTAGAACTATCAACCATAAGTAGAGTTTGTATACACCTTTAATGATGCGGTCATCACACCACAAGGACATGGAGGCATGGAGCGAGGAGGCAAGAGAGATCCTTTAGAGCTGCCCATTGGTGCAATAACAAGGAACCGTGCAAAGAAGATGCAACAAGTGCTTAACGGTCTAGTTATGCACTTATTTCAACGTATGGAAATTGAGGCTGATCACAACAAACCGAACAACTCATATGGATATGATTCAGTCTTGTGTTGTATTCAAGTCCAATAAAGTGATGTTTATGGGTCTGATTGTAACGATTAGTTAAAATGGACCTAATTCGAATTCTATGTATGAGCTAAGGACAATTAAGTGTTAGCACACGTTTAGCCATTGTTCTCAAAGCATCTTTACGTAACGTAGAATTTTATTTTCTAAGCAGTCATGTGTGGTTGCCCTTTTATCTCGTTTGTTACCACTCATGTTGCAATTTTTCTTTTCTTGTATTCTATAAAAGTAAATATTTTTCTTTTATTCTTTATCTCGCTTTTAGTGGTTGCATTTTATGCTCCATACCACTCTCCCTTTTTACATAACACTTTGGCTATTCACTCAAAACTCATTTTGCAATACCATCATCTTTTATTGAACAATGCTAATCCGTATTATGGCTTTAGTTTTCTTAGTTTAATCACTTCAAAGTTAGTCTTATATGGCAAAAAATCATGCATCTTATTGCATTCAAACAAAAATTGCCAATGGATACCCAAACACTTATAGAATTTATTCTTTCGTCTTGCTTTTCAAACTACTTCAACAATAAATATACTCAGTTTTTCAACATTTCACCACTTGAATATACATACTTTTATGGAATCAAAGCCTCTTATTCCTTAACTTAAGGTGAGATTATCTTCATTTGCATTATCCAAAGATTGTATTACCATAATCATACACTTCAACTCAAGATAGAAAAAGATGTCATAAGCTTTTTGACAATCACAAAATAAGATAAATATGCAAGAATACTTGATATATAAAAATAAAAATTTTAAATTATCCTAATTTTACCCCCCTACACTTAAATTGCACATTGCCCTCAATATGTAGGAAAATAAACTAACTTCAATCACAAACTAAAAACTAGAGAATACTAGAAATAGAAAATAATATAAATTAAGGAAGATAAAGATAGAAGTAACCAAATCAAGCCTCCAGTGATCCTGGTGGACTTAGAGTAAACTCAATGTTTTGGCATCGGAAGAACTCGAGAAGCTTCCTTTTCAATTACGAATTCTCCTTTCGCATCTCCTTCACTTCTTGCCGAACTTGGTGGACATTTTGCTCCACCGCTTCAACCTTGGTTAACACTTGTTACCAACCTTGATTTTCTGTTTCTTACTCTTCATTATCACTCTCCTTCTCTTCATCATCTTCATCACCTCCTTCTTCTTCCCTTTGCACTTGCTTCCCCTTGTTCCTAGATCTTGCAGCCGTAGGTCCGGCTCCTCCTTCCTCTTCCAAGGTAATGAGAATCTTCTTTGTTCTCTCTTTATAGGAAGTGAATTTGAAAGCTCCATTGATGTCCTTTGCTAATCCAGCATTCTTCATCAATTTCCCATCAAGGAATCACACTTTTTCTCCATGTTGTAATGTGTAAGGCAATTCTCCTCTTGTGGCCAAAATTATGGCTGTCATTACATGACCGCCTCCACCTTTCTTCTTGTTGGAATCAGCTGCTCGAGAAATTCCTTCCCAAACATGATCCGTGCAATCCACTTTTCTTCCTTTCACGGCTTGATCAAAGACATATAAGTTTTTTGTTTGCACTTTATTGCTTTCCACCCTGCAGAAAATAGAATGGCACAAATACTTGTAAAAATACAAAAGCGCATTACTCTTAATCAAAGGTTCGGCGAATTCTTTGCTGTGCATTTCTCTAATCCGGTTACACTTTTCCAAAATGCATGTGGGTTATACGCAGAAAATGGATAACGCCATCCCTCACTTTCCGTAGGAAAATCAAACCAATTAGTCATCTCTTCATAGCCAACCGTGTACTCGTTACCTTCATTACGGAAGATAATAGCCATTCGGTTTTTATCCACATAGCGAAAAGTTGTTAACAACTCCACAATCCAATCACGGTTTAGTGGGAAAAACATTGAAGCAAATTTTGAAAGACCAAGAACATTCAAAAACCTCTTCATCTCATCATGAATTCCATTATTTATATCATAATGACCTCATCAACGAAAAACATATTGATGATTTCAATGTTTTTGAATCTTGTGAATTGCCTCCCTTCCTTTTCATTACGAATTGAGAAGTTTGCACCATAGGTCTCACATAAATCCACCGGCTGAGGAGTTCGTGAAGAACTTTGGCCCTTCTTGGTAGCAATTCTCTTTTGCCTCGGCACAGAAAATAATTTGGCTGGGGTTTGTAAAATATTGACTTGAAAGATAAAAGATGAAAAGAATTATTAGTAATCTAATTTGTAAAGGAAGTACACTATTTGTGAGTAACAGCAAAGAAAGGGTGCCCTATTTACAGTGAATTTCACCAAAAGACCGATCCTTTCGTCAATTTAATTCATTAAATATAACAAAAATATTAATCAGTTATAGTTTTAACCAATAGGAACAGGTTTTTACTGCTCCAATGGTCATAAACCGGTCATATTTTGAAAATTTGAGCCAATATTACCATTGAATGTAAAAAATGAACCGTTTTAATTTTACCCAGGTCGCGATCGTGATCTATACGAGAGATATATAAAATTTCATATGAAAAACTGAGTCGCGATCATAACACGCATGTCGTGATCGTGATTTGGAAACATAGAGTTTTGGAATTTTTATGCATTTAAGTTGCGAACGCGATGGAGGGTCACGATCGTGACTCGTGCTTAATCCCCTTTTCCTTTTCCTTTGAATTGCTCAGTCATGGTCGCAATAATGCATCACGATCGTGATTCGCATGGTTCATGAAATTTTAACCTCATTTTCAACGAAAACAACAAAAACTTACAAATCACACACCAAATTAGATTTATTTTATGCAGCAACAAACATAACAAAAACACATATGTACATTATATTCTTCATATTTCTCCCCTACACCTGAAGAACACAAGGCTCTCCTTGTATAAAGAATAGGAAAAGAAAACCATACTTAGAAGAAGAATTACATATATATAAGCACACCACACTCTATATATATAGACATATTTAGATAAAAGTAGAATCACTCCTCGGATGACAAGGATGAACACGGAGAGTCATCAATTGGATCTTTTCCTTTGTCGCAATGGCCAATGATTCATAAGGGTCAACTAATGTGATATCGGCTAAGAAACCGAAATCAACAAGTTTCCCCGTTCTATCTTGAAGGATTTAAAACAAATTGAACAATGAATCAGAATTTGAGGGTTAGGTGTTCAATAGAATTTATTCAATTGCAGCAAAGTATATAGAAGAATGAATTATAATCACTAAGTACAGCAATATATAATTCGAATTTCACAAGCAAGACATAAAGATTGGTGATAACAAACCAATCCTAAGGTGTTTAAAAGACAATGAAAGGGATTCAAACCTGACACCTTTGATTAAGCATTCTTAGAACCTGAATGTGGACGATTCATAAGTACCTTACCAAAATACTTGTTCACGATCAAGATAATATCGCAAGAATGAAGAACTCGATCTCTCAAACTCACAATATTAAAATCAGCCCCGGGCTGGAATCTCAACAAAGAGAGAAAAAAATCTGAAAATTTCAAAATGCAATTGTATTAAATTTCATATGTCCCTTTTCAACTATTATATTGGTGTTTAAATAGAAAAACCTAAACCTAACCTATTTAGGAAAAGAAAACCTTATTTGACTAGGAAAGGAACAACAAAGAAAAAGGAATGGCTGGATTTCAGCCTTAAACTTAAGAAAGTCAAACCAACACAAATAAGGAAAACTTTAAATCAATCCTTATGCAATAAGGATTGAAAAACGTGCGTCCCTTTATCATGTGGTTTATGGGCTGATTTGTGAGCCCAAAACAGCTCAGTTATTGTTAAAACTAACATTTGACTAAAGACACCTAAACCCAAATCAAAATCCATACATATTCCCTAAGGGTGCCTTAAGTACTAACACTTAATTGTCCTTAGCTCATGCATAGAATTCAAATTAGGTTCATTTTAACTAATCATTACAATCAGACCCATAAATATCACTTTCTTGCACTTGAATACAACACAAAACTGAATCGTATCCATATGAGTTGTTTGGTTTGTTGTGATCAGCCTCAATCTCCATACGTTGAAATAAGTGTATAACTAGACCGTTAAGCACTTGTTGCATCTTCTTTGCGCGGTTCCTTGTTATTGGACCAATGGGCAGCTCCAAAGGATCTCTCTTGCCTCCTCGCTCCATGCCTCCATATCCTTGTGGTGTGATGACCGGATCATCAACCGGACTTAGAGTAGACTTAAGGCGATCCATATAAGGCAGGAACATGTGACTCCCTAGATTATCTCCCCTAGAAATCCTTCTTGAATCATCAACATACCATTAAGGAAATTGACACAAGCTCTCAAATCAACACGACATGAAAGATCTCCCCTTGCACCTATTACTATTGCGGTCATGATATTTGCACCACCAATCGGCTCATATCTTTGCTTCGATGCATTGTTAATGGCATTGAAGAGAATGTCGCATGAATCAATGGGAGCACCCCTAAATGCACATTCTAAAACAAAAAGATCAGCGGGACGAACAATGGAACTCTCTACCCGGCAAAATAATGAATATGCAAGGAATTTTTGCAAGTGCAACATTGCCTCATCTTGAATGAGTATATTTGATGCATGGCTCGGCACATAACAATGCCAACCCGTCAAGGAACTCCAAATGCTGTCCGGTTTGAAACTAAAAGGCATAACAGCCAACTTTTCTTTTGGAAAACCAAACCATTCAGACATTTGATCGTACCCTACGGTATATTCGACTCTAATGTTGCGAAATAGAAAACCCCTTGTATTATCCAAAAACTGGAATGTGCATAGCATCTCCAATACATAAATATCTTTCTTGGGGAATAACATTGCCCCAAACTTACTCCAACCGAGGTATTGCAAGTACCCGAACACCGCATCTCAGATATCATTGTTAATAAGACACAAGATATCTAGAAACAACATCCCTCGAAAATCTATTTTCTTCAAACGAGCATACCTCTTCCCTTCATGAGCAATTCGGATAGGGAAAGGTGCTCCATACTCAGACCTCAAATCAACTCTCCCATTCACATAGGTCACCATTTTTTTGTGGTAAAAAGGGGTTAATTTACAGAAAGTTTGAAAGGTTTGAGAATGAAAACTCAACTTTGAAAGTATTATAATCTTAGGGTTTTAATATTTTGAAAGTGAAATCAAAATAGAAGAATATGTATTTATAGTGAAAACATGAAAAGACATGACTTTTGAAGTAGATATGACAGTTATGAACGAGTAAGAATGAAAGTTAAGCCAATTATAGCCGTTAAAAACAAAAACAACCGAAAGTCGAAAATTTTGCACTATGGCGTAAATTTTCCAAAGTTTGTACCCTGGGCATAAAGTCCGTAAATTTTTCCCCAGGGCAAGAAGTTCGAAAAATTTTCATCCGGGCATAAATTTTGCAAAATTTGTATCCAAGGCATAAATTTTGTAAAGTTTATACCCCGGGAATAAAGTTCACAAATTTTACGCCCGAGGGTAAAGTTCGCGCAGTTCGCCCCTAGACATAAAGTTTACAAATTTTTCCCCCGAGTATAAAGTTCATGAAGTTTGTGCCCTAGGCAAAAATGTAGCAAATTTTGCCCCCAGGTTTAAAATTTGTAAAGTTTGTACTCCGAGCATAAAATTCCCAAATTTTAGCCCCGGGCATAAAATTCGCAAAGTTTGTACCCCGGGCATAAAGTTCCCAAAGTTTGCCACTGAGCACGAAGCTCGAAAAATTTTCACTTGGGCTTAAATTTCACAAATTTTGTAACCGGAGCATAAAGTTCATAAAGTTTGTATCTCGGGCATAGAGTTTGCAAATTTTTGGCCCGATTATAAAGTTTGCAATGTTTACACCACGGAGGAAAATTTGCAAAGTTTGTACCCCTAGTATAAAGTTCACAAATTTTTCCCCTAGGCATAAAGTTCGAAAAATTTTCACTCAGGCATAAATTTCGTAAAGTTTGTACCCCGGGCATAAAGTTCGAAAATTTTGCATCCGGAAACAAAGTTTGAAAAATTTTCACTAAGGAGTAAATTTCCCAAAGTTTGTACCCCGAGCATAAAGTTAGAAAATTTTTCTTCCTAGCATAAATTTGAAAAATTTTCACGCGGGAGTAAATTTCGTAAAGTTTGTATCCCGAGCAAAAGTTTTGCAAAGTTTATACCCCGGGAGTATAGTTCACAAATTTTGCACTCAGGGGTAAAGTTCAAAGAGTTTACGGGGACGTAAAGTTTGCAAAGTTTTCCCTCGGGCATAAAGTTTGCGAAGTTTGTACCCAGGGCATAAATTTCACAAATTTAGCCACTTGGCATAAAGTTCGCAAAATTTGTACTCCTAACATAAAGTTCCCAAATTTTGCGTCGAGGCATAAAGTTAAAAAGATTTTCACTCGGGCATAAATTTCGCTAATTTTGTAACCCAAGCATAAAGTTCACAAAGTTTGTACCTCGGGCATAAAGTTCGTAAATTTTTAGCCATGGCGTAAAAGTTTACATCCGGGAGTAAAGTTTGCAATGTTTGCACCCCATGCATAAAGTTCGCAAAGTTTGTACCCCTCCTAAATTTTGCATCCAGGAGTAAAGTTCGCAAAGTTTGTAAGCCAGGTATAAAGTTCACAAATTTTGCATCGGGGGGTAAAGTTCGCAAAGTTTTCCCCTAGGCATAAAGATCGTAAAGTTTGCCCCCTGGCATAAAATTTGCAAAGTTTGTACCCTGTTTATAAAGTTTGCAAATTTTGCCCCCGGGCATAAGGTTCGAAAAATTTTAACCCGGGCGTAAATTTCGGAAGTTTGTACCATAGGCATAAAGTTTGCAAAATTTTCCCTTAGGCTTAAAATTTGCAAAGTTCGTCCCCTGGGTATAATAAAGTTAACAAATTTTATGCACAGGTGTAAAGTTCGCAAAGTTTTCCCCAGGGTTTGCTTACAAAGTTTGTACCCCGGGCATAAAGTTCCCAAATTTTACCCCAAGACATAAACTTCGAAAAATTTTTCCTAGGGCGTAAATTTCACAAAGTTTGTACCCCGGGCATAAAGTTCAAAAAATTTACATTCGAGCGTAAATTTCGCAAAGTTTGTATCTCGGGATTAAATTTCTCAAAGTTTGTATCCCCGGCTTAAATTTCACAAAGTTTGTCCGCCTGTATATAAATTTTACAAATTTTGCGCCCGAGGGTAATGTTCGCGAAGTTTTCCATCGGGCGTAAAGTTCGCAAAGTTTTCCCCCGGGCATAAAGTTAGCAAAGTTTGTTCCCGAGGCTTACATTTAGCAAATTTACCACTGGGTAATTTCACAAAATTTGTACCCCGGGCATAAGGTTCTAAAATTTTGCACCCGGGAATAAAGTTCGTAAAATTTTCACTAGGTTGTAAATTCTGCAAAGTTTGTATCCCAGCATAAAGTTCAACATTTTCCCTCAGGTTTAGTTCGAACAAAATCACTCGGGTGTAAATTTCGTAAATTTTTTACCCTCGGAGTAAATTTCGAAAAGTTTGTACCCTGATTATAAAGTTTAAAAATTCAGTGCCCAAGGGTAAAGTTCGCAAAGTTTGCCCCCAGGCATGAAGTTGACAAAGTTTGTACCCAGGTGACAAAGTTGGTAAATATTGTCGCCGGGCATAAAGTTTGAAAAATTTTCACTCGGGCGTAAATTTTGCAAAGCTTGTACCCCAGGCGTAAATTTATCAGGTTTTACCCCGGGGCATAAAGTTTGCAAAGTTTGTACCCCGGGTATAAATTTTTTAAATTTTACCCCCGATATAAAGTTCGCAAAGTTTGTATCCCTGGTATACAGTTCACAAGTTTTAGGCCCAGGGGTAAAGTACGCAAAGTTTGCCCACAGGTGTAAAGTTTGTACAGTTTTCCCCTAGGCATAAAGTTCACGAAGTTTGTACTCCGGGAGTAAAGTTCCCAAATTTTACCCGGGGGCATAAACTTCAAAAAATTATCACTATGGCGTAAATTTCGCAAAGTTTGTTCCCTGGGCATAAAGTTCGCAAATTTTGTCCCCAGGCATAATATTCGAAAAATTTTCACTCGGGCATAAATTTTGCAAAGTTTGTACCCTAGGCATAAAGTTCGCAAAGTTTGTACCCCGGACATAAAGTTCGCAAAGTTTGTTCGCCAGGTCTAAAGTTAACAAATTTTGTTCCGGGGTGTAAAGTTTGCAAAGTTTTAACCTGGGAGTAAAGTTCTCAAAGTTTGCATCCCGGCCATAAAGATGCAAAAAGTTGCCGGTGAGCATAAAGATCGAAAAATTTTCACTCGGACGTAAATTTTGCAAATATCGTAACCCGTGCATAAAGTTCACAAAGTTTGTAGCTCGTGCATAAAGTTTGCAAATTTTGCACTCGGGCGCAAAGTTTGCAAAGCTTGCACCCGGGAGTAAAGTTCACAAAGTTTGCACCCTTGGCATAAATTTCAAAAATTTTGTACCCTGGGTATAAAGTTCACAAATTTTCTGCCCTCGGGGTAAAGTTCGCAAAGTTTGCTCCCGGGCGTAAAGTTCGAAAAGTATGCCGCCGGGCGTAAAGTTCGCAAAGTATTCCCCGGACATAAAGTTAACAAAGTTTGTAACCCAGTCCTAAAGATTGCAAATTTTGCCACAAAACATAAAGTACGCAAAGTTCGTACCCTGTATATAAATTTCACAAATTATACGCCCGGGGGTAATGTTCGCAAAGTCTACCCCCGGGCGTAAAGTTTCTAAAGTTTTTCTGTAGGCATAAAGTTCGCAAAGTTTGTACTCCTGGCATAAAGTTCCCAAAATTTAACCCGGGTATAAACTTCGAAAAATTTTCACTACGGCGTAAATTTCATAAAGTTTGTACCTAGAGCATAAAGTTCGAAAATTTTGCCCCCGGACATAATGTTAGAAAAAATTTCACGCGAGCGTAAATTTTGCGAAGTTTGTATCCAGGGCATAAAGTTCGCAAATTTTACGCTCAGGCATAAGGTTTGCAAAGTTTACACACGGGAGTAAAGTTCGGAAGGTTTGTACCCCGGGCATAAGTTCGCAAAGTTTTCCTCCCGGTATAAAGGTCGCAAAGTTTGTACCCCGGACCTAATTTTGCAAATTTTGCCCATGGGCAGAAAGTGTGTTAAGTTTGTACTTCGAATATAAAGTACCAAAATTTTGCCCTGGGCATAAAGTTCGAACAATTTTCACTAGATTGCAAATTTCGCTAATTTTCTATCCCAGGCATAAAGTTCGCAAAGTTTGTACACCGGGCCTAAAGTTCACAAATTTTGTGTTCGGGCATAAAGTTTGCAAAATTTTCACCCCGGAGTAAAGTTCTCAAAGTTTATACCCCGGGCATAAAGTTCCCAAATTTTGCCCGCGTGCATAAAGTTCGGAAAATTTTCGCTCAGACATTGATCTGGCAAAATTTGTAACCCGAGCATAAAGTTCACAAGTTTTTACCTTGGGCACAAAATTCTCAAATTTTGCGCCCGGGGCTAAAATTCGCAAATTTTGCCCCCTGGAATACAATTCAAAAAATTTTCACTCGGGCGTAAATTGCACAAAGTTTGTACCCTAGGTATAAAGTTCTCAAATTTTGCCCCCGGGTATAAATTTCACAAAGTTCGTACCACAGGTATAAAGTTCAAAAATTTTAAACTCCCCGGGATAAAGTTCGCAAAGTTTGCCCGTGGACGTAAAGTTCTCAAATTTTTCCGTTGGGCATAAACTTCACAAAGTTTGTAATCCGGGCATAAAGTTTCCAAATTTTACCCCCACAAACTTTAAAATATTTTCACTCGAGCATAAATTTCACAAAGTTTGTATCCTGGACATAAAGTTCGAAAATTTTGCCCCGGGGCTTAAAGTTCACAAAGTTTCTACCCTGGATATAAAGTTCAGAAATTTTACGCTCCGTGGTAAAGTTTGTAAAGCTTGCCCTTGGGCGTAAAGTTCGCAAAGTTTTCCGTCGGGCATGAAGTTCTCAATGTTTGTAACTCGGACATCAAGTTCCCAAATTCTACCCCTGGGCATTAAACTCAAAAAATTTTCACTGGGGCGTAAATTTTACAATGTTTGAATCCCATACATAAAGTTCACAAATTTTGCCCCAGGACAAAAAGTTCAAAAAATTTTTACTTGGGCATAAATTTTTCAAAGTTTTTACCTCGCGCATAAAGTTTGCAAAGTACGTTCCTCAGGGGAAAAGTTCGCAGAGTTTGCCCCCGGGGGTAAATTTCGCAAAGTTTGCCCTCGGACATAAAGTTCGTAAAGTTTGTATCCCAGATATAAAGTTCCAAAATTTTGCCCCGTGCATATAGTTTGAACAATTTTCACTCGGAGTAGGTCATAAATGCTAAGTTTGTACCCCTGACATAAGTTTTGCAAATTTTCCTCCGGTGTATAAAGTCTGCCAAGTTTGTACCCAGGACATAAAGTTCCCAAAATTTCCCCCACGCATAAAGTTCGAAAAATTTTCACTTGGGCGAAAATTTCTCAAAGTTTGTACCCAGGGCTTAGGTATCTTTTATTTAATTGTTTTTTTTTTTTAATAAGTGAACTGTTTTGGGTTTAAAAATCAACCCATAAACAACACTAAAAAGGTGATTTCGTTTTTTTCATCCTTATTGCATAAGGATTAGTTTTAAGTTTTCCTTATTTGTTTTGGTTTAATCTTTCCTAGTCAGATAGGCAATTGAGAATCAACCATTCTCTGGTTGTATCATCCAAATTGAAAGGTTGAATAAACTTTTATGTTGATTTGATTGTTCTTTTTATTTGATTGAATTGGTGATTTTATTGTCAATTGTTCTCCTATTTTTATTCTATTCTTTAATCTTTTAGTTTTGAAATTATAATCTGAATTATAATTATAATTACGTGTTCTTTGTGTTTATTGGAACCTTATTCAACGATTGAGAACATTATTGAGTTCGGATAGCGCTTTGCTTACGGATTAATATCACAGCTGCACAATATGATGGGTAAGTTATACATAACAAAGGATACAAAAGTGCATAGATCCTATGAAAACACCCTACTTTTGTTTTGATCATCGTCTTTGCATTTCACGCTGCATTGCATGCGGATTGCAAAAAATCCAGCCCCAACGGGGACGGGCGGGAATCCCCACTTAGGGATGGGGAAAAAAATTCATATATGTGAAAAATTGTATGAAGAGAAGATAAGGAGATGAATGAGAATCAACAAATTTTTTTTAGTAAACCTCTCTAGAAAAACAAGTCCAAGTGCACATAAATTCAACGTTTAAGTGGAAAGAAAAACATTTGCGAATTCAAACATAATAATTTGGACTAAAAAAATATAATATTGGTTGATAAAAAGGTAGTAATGAGCCAAATCAAAAGTTGTAGCCTTGGAACGAACGAACAGAAATATATAAAGAGAATATAATAAATAGATGAATGAAAAGCAACAAATAATTGTGCAAACCTATCTAGAAAATGAAGTCTAAAAAGAACTATAAAGACTAGAGGGACATGGTTGAAAAATGCTTTATAATTGCGACCCTAATTTAAGGCAGATTTAGTTGGCATAACAATGCACAGGTAAGTGCAACTAAATATTTCAGAATTTTAAAAAAATAATTCTCATTAGAAAGATATCATATTATGAAAGGAAAATACTGACGGTCGAAGCAAAAGTGGGCAGCTGATGTGAATCGAGATAGCTTGATTTTTGGTTTAACTTGTCTAATCAGTTTGGTTGATGCAAAGAATAATAACATCCTTTCAAATGCTGATTTATGGAGTATTCGGTGCAAAATGAAGCTTAATAGTTTATTTGTGAGGAATGTACATGCCCATTAAGAATCTTCTGGGCCTAATTAGACTTCTACGTATGAGCTAAGGACAATTAAGTGTTAGCACTTAAGGTACCCTCAGGGAATATGTATGGATTTCGAATTGGGCTTAGGTATCCATATTTAATTGTTATATTTTTTCAATAAGTGAGTTGTTTTGGGCTTAAAAATCAGCCCATAAACAACCCTCAAAAGGGAATTTCGTTTTTTTTTATCCTTATTGCGTAAGGATTAGTTTTAAGTTTTCCTTATTTGTTTTTATTTAAGCTTTCCTAGTCCGACAAGGATTTGTTTTCCTTTTCAGTTTAGGGTTAGGTTTAAGTTTTCTATTTAAACACCAGTGTAATAGTTGAAAGACATCATATATGAAATTTAATACAATTGTATTCTGAAATTTTCAGATTTTTCTCTCTTTGTTGAGATTCCAGCCCGGGGCTGATTTTAATATTGTGAGTTTGAGAGATCGAGTTCTTCATTCTTGCGATATTATCTTGATCGTGAACAAGTATTTTGGTAAGGTACTTGTGAATCGTCCACATTCAGGTTCTAAGAATGCATAATCGAAAGTGTCAGGTTTAAATCCCTTTCATTGTCGTTTAAACACCTTAGGATTGGTTTGCTAACACCAATATTTGTTTCGTTTTTGTGAGTTCAACCTTGATTGATAGACTTGGGAAATTTATTAAAGTTGATTTCAGCTGTCTCACAGCCGATATCACATCAGCAGCCATGGAACGAAACAGAGAGGTATAGAGAAAAGATAAGGAGATAAATGAAAAGCAACGAATTTTGAGCAAACCTCTTTGAAAGCCTGCTTCACAATCACGACTTTAATTTGCTCCCTACGGTAGATTTAATTGACATAACAATGCACACTTAAGGGCAAATAAATCCAGCCTTTAACTGCAAAAAATTTCAAAATTTAAGGAGTGGTTCTGATTAAAAAAATATCATATTACTAGATAACAAAATAATAATGAGGCGAATCAAAAGCAGAGAGCCTTGGAAAGAAAGAGAGGTACAGAGACTCTCTTTCAAAAATAAAGTTTAGAAATACCAAAAAAGGCTGAAGATGAAAACACTTTCGCAGACCCCACTCATTTCAAAATGACACTTCTACCCTTCAAAACTTTTCATCCCATCCATCTCTCATTCCCAACTTAAAGTTCTCTCTTTCTTCAACATTTCACAAAAACAGAAAAAAAAAGAGAAAAATAATAAAAATTAAAACACAAAAAAGTTCATGACAATCTTGTGAAAGACACAGAAATCAACATTCAGCTTAATTTGGTACTATTACATACATTCTAATCTCAAATACCACAAATCATAGAGATCCGATAGTGATATATACATGAACGCCATGGATTGGGGTCAAAGGAAGGATAAAAACAAGTTCGCAAGTCAAAACGATAGACTAAAGCCAAGTTTGCAATCCTAAAATTTGGGCAAAAGGAATCCGCATTTCCGGAAAGCGGACTCTGGTTGGAAACGCCAACCCAAATGTCTGCATGGAAGACACGCGGACTAAGATAGAATCCGCATTCCTCAAACCCAGACTAAGATGTCCAAATGGCTTAAAAGCGGATTGGCAAATTTTAATTTATATGCCATCTCAATAACAAACGTGAGAAATAAGCTTGATATATATGCCATCAACATAAATTTCCACATGCACATATACATCCACTGATTAATAAAATAATAACTCGGTTGCTAAACCGAACCAAGCCCATACCTTTAACCCGCTTCAAGAATAATCATGGCACATCCTTCCCTATTCGATGAAAGATTTAAAACAAGAAAAATCCTATGTCCAAATGCAAAGCTCAAACACCTGATGCAAAACAATTTGCAGACAACGGGCACAGAATATAAGGAAATAACTGGAGAGTTGATGTATATTTGTAACTGAAAAAAGTTATCACAGAAATTGGTAACCAATGGACAGAATACAGAAATCTCTATTAGAAGTACCAGAATATATGTAATTATTGGGGTAATATGTTGTTGCATCTGCTTAACAAAAAGCACTGTGTTTGTTTATTTGCAGTGTGCAGTTACACATGTTTTGCACATTAGCTGCAATCATATTGTGGACAGAGAATGTTGTATGAATTAGTCATCAAAACATAGGAGAGGAGACATGTCTTCCTCGTGTACATGGGTATGCAAAAGGATATCATTTCTGAGTATCTTTCAGTTTGATACATATTTTGCACTAATCATCATATAGCATTTCACTGTGACGCTCTATATCTTCATCCCTGCAAGTTATCATCACCCTATAGAATTTGCACTAGCATAATCATCAATTATATTCAGAAATGTTTATCGGTAATATGTACCAGTCAATTTAATGCATAGAGAGCTTCAGGATTAAGTTTGGATTCAACGATTACCAATAAAAGCTCAATGAGCATTATGATATCTGTGATTTTTAAGCATTCACTGAAGCTGTTGTAATGAAAATTAATGAAGCAGACTGATGTGAATCGAGATAGCTTGATCTTTGGTTTAACTTGTCTAGTCAGTTTGGTTGATGCAAAGAATAATAACATCCTTTAAAATGCTGATTTATGGCGGATTCGGTGCAAAATGAAGCTCAATAGTTTATTTGTTAGGAATGTACAAGCCCATTGGGATTCTTCTGGGCCTAATTGGACTTCTACGTATGAACTAAGGACAATTAAGTGTTAGCACTTAAGGCACCCTTAGGGAATATGTATGGATTTCGAATTGGGCTTAGGTATCCATATTTGATTGTTATTTTTTTTCAATAAGTGAGTTGTTTTGGGCTCAAAAATCAGCCCATAATCAACCCTCAAAAGGGAATTTCGTTTTTTAATCCTAAGGATTAGTTTTAAGTTTTCCTTATTTGTTTTGATTTAATCTTTCCTAGTCAGACAAGGATTTGCTTTCCTTTTCAGTTTAGGGATAGGTTTAAGTTTTCTATTTAAATTCCAATGTAATAGTGAAAGAGTCACATATGAAATTTAATACAATTCAGATTTTTCTCTCTTTGTTGAGATTCCAGCCCAAGGCTGATTTTTAATTTTGTGAGTTTGTGAGATCGAGTTCTTCATTCTTACAATTTTATCTTGATTATGAACAAGTATTGTGGTAAGGTACTTGTGAATCATCCAACATTCAGTTCTAAGATTGCTTAATCGAAGGTGTCAGGTTTGAATCCCATTCATTGTCGCTTAAACACCTTAGGATTGGTTTGCTATCACCCACCGTTGTTTCGTTTTTGTGAGTTCAACCTTGATTGATAGACTTGGGAAATTTATTAAAGTTGATTTCGGCTTTCTCACAGCCGATATCACATGAATTGGTGTTAGAGCTTTGGCTTCAATCAAGGTCTGTTAGTTTTTGAAAAAAAAAAAAATTTCGTTTTTGTTTTTTTTTCTTGTTCTTTTAGTGAACCCCGTATCTTTTGCACTGTTTTTACTTTTTCCATCGTATCTTTATCTATAGAACTCGGAATTGTGCAATTCAAAAACCGTTGGATTCTTAAGAAAAAGTTCTAAATAACATCAGAATACTTCAAGTTCAGAATCGGTTTGGAAGTTGCCCTAAATTTGAGTCGAAATTCTGTTTCCAGTTTTGTTAAATTTGCTTCTAGTTGTGTCTTAGGTTCATCTGTTGCGTTTTTTTTTTTCTCTGAATCTTGCGTACTTTTTTTTTCTTGTCTCTTTGTGAAAGTGAGCTTTCATTATTTCTGCGCCATGTTCAGTTTTAATTTCCGTGCAAGATGTCGAGTCAATGATAAGGTTTGCAGCCTTATTCTTCATAAAACTTATTTTGCAAATGTTGCTAGTCTCTCACTTTGGTAGAGAAATTAAATTTGCCTCTTATTGACCATCCATAGCCATATATCTTGCCATCATTAAATAAATGTGATATTGAAAAAATAAGCAAGTTGTGGTAAAATTTTCCATTGGTCGGTACAAAGATGAAATATTATGTGATGTTCATCCTATTGCTTGGCCGTCCATGGGAAGTTCATAGAGATGTTATCTTTGACGGTGAGAAGAATTGTTATTCACTTAAATTAGAAGGACGCATGTACAAGATTCTTCCATTATGTGATGAAGAAGCTTATAAAGACATGTTGTATTTGCACAAACAACAGCAAAAGAAAGCTAATAAAGAAATTCCTTGCAATGATGATGTTGAATCTAAAGTGAATAAAGAGGTTAAAATGATTGGTGATCATGAAGGATGTGATGGTGACAAAACTGAAGCTGGTGTTGTTGCAGAGGTTGAACTTGTTGAACATCTTGTCCACAAAGATGCACAACCTGATGGAGAAAAGATTGGAGCTAATATTATGGTGAAACATGGAGAACATGAAGATCAGCATGTTGGAAAGCTTGTGAATGAAGTGGGAGATAATTACCACTTAGAAAAAATTGACATGATTTCAACTAACATACTTGATAATTGTTTGTCTATTGAAACTCTTCATGATTTTCAGGATATAATTCTTCCTTATGATCTGAACTTACAAGATTCGAGGACAAATCTTTTCGAAGAAAGGGAGAATGATGTGAATCGAGATAGCCTGATCTTTGGATTAACTTGTCTAATCAGTTTGGTTGATGCAAAGAATAATAACATCCCTTCAAATGTTGATTTATGGAGGATTCGGTGCAAAATGAAGCTCAATAGTTTATTTGTTAGGAATGTACAAGCCCATTGGGATTCTTCTGGGCCTAATTGGACTTCTACGTATGAGCTAAGGACAATTAAGTGTTAGCACTTAAGGCACCCTTAGGGAATATGTATGGATTTCGAATTGGGCTTAGGTATCCATATTTGATTGTTATTTTTTTTTCAATAAGTGAGTTGTTTTGGGCTCAAAAATCAGCCCATAATCAACCCTCAAAAGGGAATTTCGTTTTTTAATCCTAAGGATTAGTTTTAAGTTTTCCTTATTTGTTTTGATTTAATCTTTCCTAGTCAGATAAGGATTTGCTTTCCTTTTCAGTTTAGGGATAGGTTTAAGTTTTCTATTTAAACACCAATGTAATAGTTGAAAGAGATGATGGATGAAATTTAATAGAATTCAGATTTTTCTCTCTTTGTTGAGATTCCAGCCCGGGGCTGATTTTTAATTTTGTGAGTTTGTGAGATCGAGTTCTTCATTCTTACAATTTTATCTTGATTATGAACAAGTATTGTGGTAAGGTACTTGTGAATCATCCAACATTCGGGTTCTAAGATTGCTTAATCGAAGGTGTCAGGTTTGAATCCCTTTCATTGTCGCTTAAACACCTTTGGATTGGTTTGCTATCACCCATCTTTGTTTCGTTTTTGTGAGTTAAACCTTGATTGATAGACTTGGAAAATTTATTAAAATTGATTTCGGCTTTCTCACAGCCGATATCACATCAATTGGTATCAGAGCAATAAAGAAATTCCTTGCAATGATGATGTTGAATCTGAAGTGAATAAAGAGGTTAAAATTATTGCTGATCATGAAGGATGTGATGGTGACAAAACTAAAGCTAGTGTTGTTGGAGAGGCTGAACTTGTTGAATAAGATGCACAACCTGATAGAGAAAAGATTGGAGCTAATATAATGGTGAAACATGGAGAACATGAAGATCAACATGTTGGAAAGCTTGTGAATGAAGTGGGAGATAATTACCACTTAGAAGAAATTGACATGATTTCAACCAACATACTTTATAATTGTTTGTCTATTGTTTCTTTTTATGATTTTCGGGATATAATTCTTCCTTATGATCTGAACATACAAGATTCGAGGACGAATCTTTTCGAAGAAAGGGAGAATGATGTGAATCGAGATAGTGTGATCTTTGGTTTAACTTGTCTAATCAGTTTGGTTGATGCAAAGAATAATAACATCCTTTCAAATGCTGATTTATGGCGGATTCGGTGCAAAATGAAGCTTAATAGTTTATTTGTTAGGAATGTACAAGCCCGTTGGGATTCTTTTGGGCCTAATTGGACTTCTACGTATGAGCTAAGGACAATTAAGTGTTAGCACTTAAGGCACCCTTAGGGAATATGTATGGATTTCGAATTGGGCTTAGGTATCCATATTTGATTGTTATTTTTTTTCAATAAGTGAGTTGTTTTGTGCTCAAAAATCAGCCCATTATCAACCCTCAAAAGGGAATTTCGTTTTTTAATCCTAAGGATTAGTTTTTAGTTTTCCTTATTTTTTTTATTTAATCTTTCCTAGTCAGATAAGGATTTGCTTTCCTTTTCAGTTTAGGGATAGGTTTAAGTTTTCTATTTAAACACCAATGTAATAGTTAAAGTGACGCGATCAGCCTATCTAACAAAGATCAATCTAAAGAGCAAGAGCATGGAGCTAAGGAACAAGGAGCTGATTATGGCGTGGACTTGAAGATTCCAAGTGGGCCTATTACAAGGTCTAAGGCAAAGAGGGTGCGTGAGGCATTAAATGGACTGATTGCACGCTTATGGGATAACCAAGGCATTCAAGAGGCACCATGGCCAAGTGAGATGGCATGGAATGGTTCAACTCGTTTGATGGTTTTAATTCAAGCCCAAGAAGACCAGCCCATCAGGGTTGTGATTTGAGGCTGAATTGGTTTAAGTCATATTAAGTGAGCTTTGGACATGCATGTGCATGGCACATGTGTTAACCCATTGGGAACTTAGTATAATTTAAATTAATATTATCTTCATAAAAAGAGGCTGTTTCGTGCAAGTCAAATGGCGAGAGTGGGCTGATTTGTTGTGGGGGCCGAATCTACTCATTTGGACACATGGTAAAAGAAGAATCCTTGTCTATTTAGGTTTTCCTTGTGGGATAAGGATTACTAAGTGCTGATTTCTAGTTATTTTTCCTTTTTAGCTTAGGATTATTTTCTATTTCAGAATTATCTTATTTTAGCTTTCCTTTCTAAGTTAGTATTCCTTATTTTAGTAGGACAAAGCTTGTAAAGCCTATTTAAGGGCTATGGCCGAATTCTTTAGGGTAGGTCAATTTTGCTTTTGCTAATAAAAATTCAGAACTTTGTTCTTCTTTCTTTGTTGAGTGATTTGAGTGATTGGCTTAAACTCTTAACATATTATTTTGATTGTGATCAATCGTCAAGGCTAGGCGATTAGGAATCAAACCATATATCAGGTTCTATCATACGAATCGAAAGGTTGGGTTAATCGAGTTATTAACTTGATTGTTCATTCACGTGGTTGGATTGGGTATTTCTATTGCCAACTTTATTTTGCTGCAATTTCATATCAAGTTCCACTGCATCTTCCACATCTATTCGTGAACCTCAACTTGATTTCGAACGGTCGGGCAAATTTCGCATTCGGTTGCATCTCGCTTAACCGGAATCGCGTCAGTTGGTATCAGAGCAAGGTTTCGAAATTGAGGTTTGTCAATTCTGATTTTTCTTCTTTCATTATTTCTTTCATCGAGTTCCTCATCTTTTTGCATCTAGAAAAATTAGGGTTCACTCTGTTGCTGAATTTTTTCTTCCTTCTCTTCAACTTACATCTTTTCTTCTCTTGTGTGATAAACCACGTGTTCACCATCTCAAATTGCTGGTTGCGTGTTGTGTTCATGTTACCATTACCAATTTCGTGTTTCTCATCTCACAATTGCTGAATTACGTGATTTTCATCTTCCCCACTACTAAATTGCGTTTTTTGCTTTCTGTTCCGCATTACTGCTACGTTTTGGCTGATTCGTCATTACTGAATTTCTGATTTGTGTGTGTGACATCTGATATAAAAAAAAAAAAAAAAAAAAAGGAGACAAAAAAAAAAAAAAATCAGATCTGTGAAAATCAAGAACCAACAACCTGATTTGCTTTGTTCTTCACGAAAGAGGCACCTAAAATTCAAGAAACTTCAAGATTCACCCTAAACGAACCTGAAATTTGTTGAACTCAAATTGGCAGCCCTAGAATCACGTGTTCTACATATTTATCACACAAGCTAGCCCAATTTTTATTGAAACCCTCGTTTTGATTGAAACTCGTTTTTACCCTTCTTCTGTGTATTTCGTGCTTCATATTGTGTTTCGTTCCATCATATCAGTTTCGATTTCTTAGTATTCAACCGTCCTTTTTTTTCGTTTTGTGCCTTCTTGCTTCTGTTTGATTCTGATTCGTTTGGCCTAATACGCATTGAGCTTAATCAACATAATACAAGAGAGTATTGGAGCCAATTGTGAGTTATTTGCTTTTATTCTGATTTTCTTTCTTTTCTTGCTTTTACATCTGTGTTTTTATTTCTGTCTGTCTAACCATGTCCCTAGAAGACGAAAACAACGTCTTTGAAAATGTGGACCCAAAATTGTTGCGAAAAGCTGTTTCAGGACAATTTGAGAGGATGCAACAATATATAAACAACTTGGAAGACCGGTTGGAGCGTATGGAGCTTGAAAAGCAAAATCACGGCCGTCCCCACCATAGGAGGCGAAATCTGTCCAGGAATGATTCCGAGGCTGATTTGTCGGACGAGGACTCTAGAAGGAGTCCCGGGAGGAGATCGCAAGCTGATGGTAATCTAGGTACCATAAAGATGAAAATGCCTTCTTTCCAAGGTAAAAGCGATCCGGAGGCTTATCTGAATTGGGTAAAAAAGGTAGACGCCATATTTGATATTCACCATTATTCGGAAGAAAAAAAGATAAAATTGGTTGTTTCCGAGCTAACCGACTATGCAGCAATATGGTGGGATCAAGATAAAAAGACCCGGAGAAGAGATGGAGATCCGGCCATTCAGACTTGGGCCGAGATGAAACGCATCATGAAAAAGCGTTTCGTGCCGTCCTACTATCACCGTGAGATTCTCCACAAACTGCAAACGCTGAAGCAAGGTAGTAGAAGTGTTGAAGACTACCACAAAGAATTGGAGATGGCAATGATGCGGGCTGATATCCAAGAGAACGAAGAGGCCACTATGGCACGTTTTGTGAGTGGCTTGAATGAGGACATTGCTGATGCCGTAGACCTCCAGCACTACATGACTTTTGAGGAGTTGCTACATAAAGCCATCAAAATAGAGAAGCAGCTCCGACGCAAGAGTAAGCCGCGTTTTAACTCTTCTTCTTCCACTCCTTGGAAGTCGAGCTTTAAACGTGAGGATTCAAAGGGTGCAACACCAGCCCCGAAGCCGAAATCAGATTTCAAACCGAAAGAAGTCGCGCAAGGTGGAGGTAAGGCTTCTGAATGTCAAACCCGTAATCGTGATATTAAATGCTTTAAGTGTCAAGGCCGTGGCCATGTGATGCGTGATTGTCCAAATAAACGCACAATGGTCATAAAGCATGGTGAGATCATTACGGATGATGAATATGAATCTGATAGTAGCATGCCACCCTTAGAAGATTGTGATGACGCTGAAAATCAAGGAGATCAGTTTGAAGACGAAAATGTTACCCTTGTTGTTAGACGTGTGTTAAGTGTTAAACAAAAACTTTCTGATGAACAAAGGGAAAATATTTTTCATGCTCGATGTCGTGTCCTTGATAAGGTGTGTAGCCTTATAGTAGATGGCGGTAGTTGTTGTAATGTTGCTAGCACCACCATGGTTGAAAAGTTGGGTCTGCCAACGATTCGTCACCCCAAGCCATACCGGCTTCAATGGCTGAATGATAGTAACGAAGTAAAGGTGACGAAGCAAGTGTTAGTGAATTTGTCAATTGGAGCATACCATGACCAGGTTCTTTGTGACGTCGTTCCCATGCAAGCATGCCACATTCTCTTGGGCCGCCCATGGCAATTTGACCGAGAGGCCATACATAACGGCAAGCTGAATAAGATCACCCTTGTTAAGGATGGCAAACGATACACACTTATGCCATTGACTCCCGCTCAAGTGTATCAAGATCAACTCCACCTTCAAAATTCCACAAGTAAGGAATCGGGTAAGGTTGAGAAGAGTGAAAACAAGAGCGATAAAATCAGTAAGGGTGTGTTGAGAGAAGAGGTGAGTGAAAAGGCAAGTGAGTTGAGAGAGAGAGACGTGAGGAG
Organism: Euphorbia tirucalli; assembly: GCA_039660915.1. NCBI lineage: Eukaryota > Viridiplantae > Streptophyta > Magnoliopsida > Malpighiales > Euphorbiaceae > Euphorbia > Euphorbia tirucalli. Next base: position 38,632,541 of record CM077637.1, on the reverse strand, counting down.
AGAAGAAAGTAAGGGCGTAACAAAAGCCAAAGGATTAAGTCTATACGCCAAGATGAGGGATGTAAAGCAAGCTGAATTTAATAAACTAAATATGCTTTTATTTTATTGTAAAGATTTATGCTTGTCTGTAAATAAATCTGACCACTCTCTTCCGAGTTTTGTTTCTTCTCTTTTGCAGGAGTTCGATGATGTCTTTCCCGAGGAGATGCCGAGTGGACTGCCACCAATTCGTGGGATAGAACATCAGATCGATTTCATACCCGGAGCATCAATTCCTAACCGACCAGCCTATAAAAGTAATCCAGAGGAGACGAAGGAGCTTCAAAGGCAAATCGAGGAGCTGATGTCTAAAGGGTTGGTACGTGAAAGTATGAGTCCGTGTGCTGTTCCGGTCATCCTAGTACCGAAAAAGGATGGGTCTTGGAGGATGTGCGTTGATTGTAGAGCTGTTAACAAAATTACGGTAAAGTATCGCTATCCCATTCCTAGACTTGATGATATGTTGGATGAATTAAGTGGGGCTGTACTTTTCACTAAAATTGATTTAAAAAGTGGTTACCATCAGATTAGAATGAAAATAGGTGACGAATGGAAAACCGCTTTTAAAACAAAGCATGGTTTGTATGAATGGCTGGTTATGCCTTTTGGGCTAACTAATGCGCCTAGTACCTTTATGCGTTTAATGAACCATGTTTTGAGGGATTTCATAGGTAAATTTGTTGTGGTTTATTTTGATGACATTCTTATCTATTCGAAATCGCATTCTGATCACCTTGACCATATACGAGCTGTGTTGCTTGTGCTTCGAAAAGAAAGGCTTTACGCTAACTTTTCTAAGTGCACGTTTTGTATGGAAAAGGTTGTGTTTCTTGGTTTTGTAGTTTCTGGCCGTGGAATTGAAGTGGACGAGGAGAAGGTTAAAGCCATTCAAGAGTGGCCGACGCCTAAGTCCGTTACCGAAGTGCGGAGTTTTCATGGCTTGGCGAGCTTCTACCGTCGGTTTGTCAAGAATTTCAGCTCGATTGCTGCTCCGTTGACTGAGAGTTTAGATGGAAAGCGCAAGGCTGATTTGGTGAAGAAGTTGCATGAACAAGTGAAACAGCGAATCGAGAAGGCAAATGAGCGCTACGCCGCCCAAGCCAATAAGCATCGCTCGAAAGTGGTGTTTGCGCCCGGTGATTGGGTTTGGGTTCATATGCGAAAGGAGAGGTTCCCCGCCCAAAGGCGAACCAAGTTGCATCCAAGGGGCGATGGGCCGTTTCAAGTAGTGGCGCGTGTGGGAGACAACGCATACAAACTAGACCTTCCGGGTGAGTATGGTGTACATGCTACGTTTAATGTTTCTGATTTGTCTTTGTTTGGTGTAGGCGATGACGATTCGAGGACGAATCCTTTTGAAGAGGAGGGGAATGACGCGATCAGCCTATCTAACAAAGATCAATCTAAAGAGCAAGAGCATGGAGCTAAGGAACAAGGAGCTGATTATGGCGTGGACTTGAAGATTCCAAGTGGGCCTATTACAAGGTCTAAGGCAAAGAGGATGCGTGAGGCATTAAATGGACTGATTGCACGCTTATGGGATAACCAAGGCATTCAAGAGGCACCATGGCCAAGTGAGATGGCATGGAATGGTTCAACTCGTTTGATGGTTTTAATTCAAGCCCAAGAAGACCAGCCCATCAGGGTTGTGATTTGAGGCTGAATTGGTTTAAGTCATATTAAGTGAGCTTTGGACATGCATGTGCATGGCACATGTGTTAACCCATTGGGAACTTAGTATAATTTAAATTAATATTATCTTCATAAAAAGAGGCTGTTTCGTGCAAGTCAAATGGCGAGAGTGGGCTGATTTGTTGTGGGGGCCGAATCTACTCATTTGGACACATGGTAAAAGAAGAATCCTTGTCTATTTAGGTTTTCCTTGTGGGATAAGGATTACTAAGTGCTGATTTCTAGTTATTTTTCCTTTTTAGCTTAGGATTATTTTCTATTTCAGAATTATCTTATTTTAGCATTCCTTTCTAAGTTAGTATTCCTTATTTTAGTAGGACAAAGCTTGTAAAGCCTATTTAAGGGCTATGGCCGAATTCTTTAGGGTAGGTCAATTTTGCTTTTGCTAATAAAAATTCAGAACTTTGTTCTTCTTTCTTTGTTGAGTGATTTGAGTGATTGGCTTAAACTCTTAACATATTATTTTGATTGTGATCAATCGTCAAGGCTAGGCGATTAGGAATCAAACCATATATCAGGTTCTATCATACGAATCGAAAGGTTGGGTTAATCGAGTTATTAACTTGATTGTTCATTCACGTGGTTGGATTGGGTATTTCTATTGCCAACTTTATTTTGCTGCAATTTCATATCAAGTTCCACTGCATCTTCCACATCTATTCGTGAACCTCAACTTGATTTCGAACGGTCGGGCAAATTTCGCATTCGGTTGCATCTCGCTTAACCGGAATCGCGTCATAAAGAGTCACATATGAAATTTAATACAATTCAGATTTTTCTCTCTTTGTTGAGATTCCAGCCCGGGGCAGATTTTTAATTTTGTGAGTTTGTGAGATCGAGTTCTTCATTCTTATAATTTTATCTTGATTATGAACAAGTATTGTGGTAACGTACTTGTGAATCATCCAACATTCAGGTTCTAAGATTGCTTAATCGAAGGTGTCAGGTTTGAATCCCATTCATTGTCGCTTAAACACCTTAGGATTGGTTTGCTACCACCCACCTTTGTTTCGTTTTTGTGAGTTCAACCTTGATTGATAGACTTGGGTAATTTATTAAAGTTGATTTCGGCTTTCTCACAGCCGATATCACATCACAGACTCTCAAACCAAGTAAAAATCTCAGTTACTGCATTCTTATCAAACAAGTCCATACACATATCTCTAAGGTACAAGATGAAAACCTGTTCAATCAGTAAACATTCTAGAGAAAATATGGTGCAGTGTATGTAAGAAAAACCAGAAAAAAGACCATATCAAAAACTTATGGACATGAAGCTGTTCTAATCCCTTGTTGACAACAGAAGATCAGAAATTCCATGACACAACAACTTATGGACCATTCAATCACTTTACATCCATTTCTAGATTATTAAACTATTATGTCAATGTATGTGCACAAAGATCTAAAACACACCATTCCGAAGAAATTCCCCCTTGGATTCCTTCTTTTGGTGTAAGCATATGGACCATTCTTTATAGCTGTCAGTGTACAAAACATGAACTCCACTTGAAAACACAAAACAAAGCTTAAGTAAACTCATAATAAAAAAAAGAAAACTAAAATACATTAGCATAGCCAACTACTCTTATAATAATAAGACTCTGCAAGTAAAAGCATGGAACTTTACCTAATGATATCAAAGAATGTAAGAATAGGAAAGAGAGATGGGATCAAGATAAAGAGGGCTATTGTTAGTAACTAGGTTCAAAGCAACTCTCTTGGACATGTCGTCCATTTATGTTTCATCCAATGAAAATTTAAGATTTAACAATAAGAATATTATTTACTTTTTCTAAGTCTAGAACTTTTCTCTTCACAGCCCGAACCAAAAGTACCCAAAAGAAAACTCCTAAACTCCAGGAGCAAAAGCAGGATTTTCCAGTTCAAAAACTTTTAAATTTCATCATCCCCCGCCTAAGCACCTACACAAAAGTCCAGATATAGCAACCCTATCCAATCCATAGCAGTAACACAAAAAATAACTATTAAACATTGAAACAGAAAAAGCTATTAAAAAGATAGAAATCATATTCAGGAGTCTCACAAAAGATAGAACTCCACAGCTCAGAATCACAAAAAGACAAGACTATAATTTTTTTTCTTCGCATTAACTCTCTTGGACATGTCTTCCATTTATGTTTCATCCAAAATCACTGATGAAAATTTAAGATTTAACAATAAGAATATTATTTACTTTTTCTAAGTCTAGAACTTTTCTCTTCACAGCCCGAACCATAAGTACCCAAGAGAAAACTCCTAAACTCCAAGAGCAAAAGCAGGATTTTCCAGTTCAAAAACTTTTAAATTTCATCATCCCCCGCCTAAGCACCTACACAAAAGTCCAGATATAGCAAACCTATCCAATCCATAGCAGTAACACAAAAAATAACTATTAAACATTGAAACAGAAAAAGCTATTAAAAGGATAGAAATCATATTCAGGAGTTTCACAAAAGATAGAACTCCACAGCTCAGAATCACAAAAAGACAAGACTATAATTTTTTTTCTTCGCATTAGACTATAATGTTCTCACAGATGTACTTTTGTAACCTTGACTGACCAACCATTGTGAGTCATTTTCTTTTTTTTAAAAAAAATACAAACAGCATGGTAAGGTATTAATCATATCAAATTTTTCTTTCGAAACAAAGCAATCAAGAACCAAAAGTTATAATGATTAAACTAATAGAATAAATAGTATGAAAACATTATAGTATTACAATGCCATTGTATATGTTACAGATATGTACAGCCTTTAGATTGCTTAATAATAGGGATTTAGCTTAAAGCATTTCTTTTACTTTCCTAGTATACAATGCACATCATGTATATATATGAGAACAGATTCATGATAATAATATATTGAGTATTTTTCCCAAATAACAGTATAATTATTAAATTAATAGAAATACTAATAATAAAGCAACCAGAATAATTTGATAAACAAGATAACATGTGATAAAATTAATTGATGGAAATCAGAGATGAAAAGAAAAATGAATTTTTTTTCTTTCTCCGATTAAACAATAAAGAATTATCTTCTCTCTCATCAGAGAGTAAAAAAAGAATAAGTCGTCGTAATCCAACTTGTTGAAGTAAAAGAAATTGCACTACCTGCCAAAACTCAAAAAAGGAGTCCATAATGGAGTAGGAACGAAATCAAATTTGTAATGAATTCCTTGAACCACAAACCGCAAGAGAGAAATAATGCACAGTCAAAGCCATCCACCACCACCAATAGCAGCCAATTATGAAGAAACACAAGCAACCACGCATTTATTGATAAGAATACGTACAATTCAAAGTCATAGAGGTAGGAACAATTAACTACAACAAAATTAAACCCCAGGAACATGCTAAGAAGAGTAAACAATACCTAACAGTCGAAGGATAGCACTTTCACTGCATCCTACCAAAATAGAGAGAAAAAAAGAATCAAAGATAAATAGAGCCCAAAAATAAAGAAAACAAAATAGGACTTGCAATCAAATTACACTAATGGAAAACCTTTAATTAGGCCACTGCAGATGAAAAATCAAACATGGGAGAGACCACAGAACAAATACAATAGCCATGGCCTTTGACTACTATCGACATTACCCTATTCATGAAGGACTCTAACAACAACATATATACATATACAATAAGTCATAGAATGTAAGGTCATAAAGAGGTACAACAATATATCAGAATAACTTAAGCACACGAAGACTTAAGAATGGTAGATTGTACCATCAGAATTGGAGGAGTCTTGTTTGACATTTGAGTCCTGGAAAAACAAAAGAGATATTAATCAGAACTAATTGAAACCCAAGGAAGTAGGAAAAATCCAAATGAAAGAAGAGATGAAGCAATATGAAACCTCTTGTAGGGAGCAGGCAAAACTATTAAACAGAATTACGAAATCCACAGCAACCAAATATGTTCAGCAAACTAAACTCTTTTTGCCTCAATGTAGCCCAATGCATACCGGATTGAACTAGATGAAGTGTTCCCAAATCTGTGAAGAGCCGTCCTAGATGCCTCCACATGTATAGGCCGAAGATTCAAATTCTTCTCCAACTCTTCAATTATAGCCCTCCTTAAAGCAAGCATAAAGAAATATGGTCAAATGCCAACTTAAAATCCAATTCTGGCAAGACTAAAAAATCTGGGATATCGTGAAATCGCATTTGGTTTGTAACATGACAATATAAAAGGTAGCCACATTCACTATCCCAATAGATTCAAGCATCTAAGATTTGCCCAATAGACATCTGTTCTGAGTTTGGACCTCAATGACAAAGAAATAAAGTAAAAATGAGAGATTGACATACAACAGAAGTTTAAAAAAAGTAAAACAAGGTAAACAAAATAATAAGATACGGCCAATCATAGCCAATAAATTTAGAGTGAAACTGTCATCCCAAATATCCTAGCAAGACTGCACCTTCCAGGCTTAAATTGGCTGCGGTATAGAACTCCTGGAAATATATTGAAATATGAGAAATCAGTTAAATAGAGCAGAATATGAACTAAGCACACAAAAACCTACCAAGCATTTTGCAATTTGAGAATGAAACATTAATGTTCAGTATAACAATCCAAGAAACAAAAATGTTAGAAAACTTGAAATTTTCTATATTTTATATCAAATTTGGTAACAACTAACTACCAACAAGCACAGATGAGCTCTAGACATCCTTTTCATGCATGCAATCTAAAATCAAGAAACGTCACCTCATAGCAAATAAGACAGAATCAACACCAGATGCCATAGAACTTAATGACAGATCAGAAAACTAAAACTAGAAAGAAAAAAAAAAGCTAAACATTAATGAATTGAACAAGAATACTAATGCCAGCAAAACATTATACTAAGCAGACCTTAAAAATTTGCTTTGGTTTAGTAAAAGTTAATGAAAACAAATGGAGAGTACCGATTTGGAATTTGAACTAAAAGGTTGTATATACAACATGCAGTTTAAATTCTAGAAATTTCATAACAATATCATATGCAACTAATTCGGAATTTAAACCAAATGGCTATACATATATACAATATTAAAATCTTTAACCATACTAAATTCAAATCGGTAATCCTATTAAATTTAAATAACCAATCAAATATCAGAAATCACAAACAACAATATAAAATCTCCCAAACAAAAGAAGGTAACCTAAAATGGAATGAGCATTTGAGAAAGACGGCATAAAGATTCATAACTGAAGCATCAACTGCAAGCAACTTCCAGTTAACCCATAAAATATATGGCCGGAGGAAACTGAAGAAACGAAAAGATAGATATGGATGGTAAAATGCAGATAAACTTGAATTCATAGGAAAAAGACAGAAAATAATATATCAAAACAATTCTCACCATATGGACGGATATGGAGACTAAAAATGCAATGAACAACGGTAAATAAAATTGCCATGCGAATCGCAAGAAAACTCCAAAAGGAAATGAGAGAGGGAGAAGCTGAAGTAGAAATCATCAACCCGTTGAGAAAAAGATTCGAAGGGAGTTGAGGTTGAAGGCACTCCAGATGATTTATTTCAAAGCCAAACAACCAAACAGACCTCGTAAAAGGTCATAGTTGGAAATCCTAAGTATACACTAATCACCAAACTAATGGTTAGCAGCCAAACTTCTAATATATAGCAATGGCATGCATATTGCAAGCAATAGCCAACAATCTCATAAAAAGCACACCAACATTTTGACAAACAATCTAATTTACTTTAACAGGCATTATCTTCACAGATTATTCACATCTCCAAATAATCCATGATTTCAAATCTGCTAGAGATTATATTGGACAACTAATAGCTCTGATTTATTAATCCAATTGAAGTTATATAGAAGAAATGGTTCTAAATTGATGAAGCTAACGATGAAAAAGAAACAACTAACAATAAATAGGCCACAGAAACTCTAAATACAACTATACTCGAAATACTGAAACATTAAGAATCTATAAGCTAAGCTCTTCCATTACGACTATAATGTAAGTTCGAAAATGATGGTAGATCATGCTACAAGCAGTAATGTTATTAAGACCACATAGAACATTATTGGAAATGGATTCACTCAGCAACCAAAACAAAATTGTACTCGCATAAGGAATTTCTAATTAGCATTCAGTATAATGACTTTTACGGGAACCTAATTAGAGTAAGAAACATTTGATAAATCCCAATAACATAAGTCACGCTAATTAAGAAGAAACCAATTGAATTATAAGGATCCCAAATCCTTATTGATATGACGAAATAGTAAAGGACAACTTGTTCACTAGATTAACAGATAGGCAAACTCTACTCAATCAGAAGAATCGAACAATTAAAAAAGCCCTAACTCCTCAGCAACTGAGTGTCTTTAATTCAATCAATCACTTTAAATCCGTTACACTAAATCAAATAAAGTCTTCATACATATATTGAAGCAGAATTATATAGAAAACTTCTATTGATAATCAGGATCGGATCGAGCGCACTGAGATAAAAATCGAAAGACCCAACCAATGAAGAGGAAAGAAAAGAAAATCACAATTTCCAATGAAGATTTCTCAGCAATTAAAGGCATTATAAATTCGAAAATGCAAATAATAAAATACCTTCTGAAGAGCTTTAAGAGCATCGGCCATGGCGACATTGGTCAAATTGCCTGGGATCTTTTTCTTTTTGCACAGGGCACGGAGATTTTTCCTAGCAAGGCTGTGAATATCCATTTCTGAAGTAAAAACAAAGAAAAAGAAACGAAAAGAGGCATCTCTCGTACCGAAAGACTGTTTGCTTTGTTGTTGTTGAGGGAGCTATATATATGTATCTGACCAAAAAAAAAAAAAAAAAAGGAAGGCGTGGGAACCGTAGAGGAAAATACGACCGTTGGGGCAGGAATTTGAATTTTGAATTTTTTTTTCTCTACTCGGACTAATAACTAATTCTTGGCAATCGCATGAGCAACACCATTTGCACAAACATGATCCTGCTGAAATTGTCGACAGGAGCAGATTCCTGAACCCAGCCTCCCACGCAACCTCCAGAGCCGCTGCAATACTCGCCAACTCAGCCTCATGGCAAAATTTATTGGAAAATATACAATTCCATTTTTCTCCTATCACCAACTCGCCAACTCAGCTTTTTCCTATTACACTGTTATACTCCCCCGCTCTTTTATAACCCCGTTTTAATTTTAACTCAAGATATATATATATATATATATTTAGTTTTTTTGTCAGAAACCAAAAACTCATTCTCTTTTAAGCCAATTGCTTTTTGTGCTCCATTTCGCCACCTTACTTCCACTATTGTGTGATTACACATCCATTCCTTTCTTCTTGTTCTTCATTGTTTCTTTTTCTTTCTTTTGGTCAAATAGGCAAATATTTTGAACAAAATTTAGAAACTTGTTGTGCTCAAATAACGATGTCCGAATTAATTTAACATATTAATTAAAAACTATCTTTAGATATTTTTCTAAATTAGAAAATTAATCAAAGCTGAATTATAGCTTACACAAATTTGGAAATCAAGTTAATATATTATATGGGAATCAATTAACTAAACTAGAATTAATGATAACAAATTTTCAATTAGCTAAATCAGTATTAAAGCCTATTTAAATTAAATTTAAATCAAATAATCAAAAGAGTTCTCTCTGCAAACATGTATTTTAGAAAAAAGTAAATGTGCAAAAGCTAATAATTTAACTTATATCATAATAGATTTAAATCGTTTATATAATCTTATTCATTATAAAGTTTGTACCTCGGGGATAAAGTTTGCAAGTATTTCGACCTGGTGTTACTTTTTGTACAAATCTCTTATTTAGCTTTTGACAATAATTTTTCTAAAAATAATTCTATTTAGAGATTAGTGATCGCAAGTATACGAATCGCAACGTAGTAATAAAAGATATCGATCCCACGAGGAATATGTATATACACTTTAGTTTGTTTTTCTTTATGTCTATAGAGTATCGAATTATAAGGTGATATAGGGAATTGGGTAAATGGCAAGTTAAATCAATTAAAGTACTAGTTATGAGTTGAGTTATTGTTTAATATCTAGTCATATAAATATACAAGCATTTTATCTTAGATATTCGTTGCACATGTATTAATTATCTATTCAATCCTTATGATAAGAGTATGTCGGATAAGTTCTATTTCAACGGGCATGTCTAGAAATAGATTTTATTCAATAACTCATAGACAAATTATCGAATACCTTTGCCAAAATAGCTAAAGGTCTTGATACACAATGACCAAGCTATATTAAGATGATCTCCAGTTAATTTAACAAAGTGAAGCAAAACAATCATATATCGTAATTTATTCTTATTAACTAAATAAGACAAAGCAAAATGCGAACTTCTCTATATCTCATTATGAATCTATATTAATAATGCATGCTTGGCGTTAGTCATACATTGAAGAGTAAGATATAAGAAAACTTATCGATATTGATTTCGTAAACATTCAATACATATACAAGTGTGATGCTCTCGTAAAAGAAAAGCATAAGAATTGACTTAAGAAAGCAATTGGGCATAAAACACTCCCTTACGCCTATAGGTATATTGCAACCTCGGGGGTATCCTTTCTCTATAATGCGACAATAATTGATTCAAGGACCTTGACGTTAGGCTCCCCTTTACGTATACTAAATATTACAAACAACGCTCGAACTTTCTAGACACTTTATTTTTGTAACTTTATATACTACAGGTATCTTCCATTTGGCCGGTTTTTCCCTCCTTTCTACAATCTGGAATTCCTTCTTTATTTATAAGCATTGAAGCATTGTGTCTCTTTGTGACAGGTTGTGTTGATCCAATGAATGGTTGTGTCTCTTGAATACTATTGGTTCTTCTTGGTAAGTTGTGTCTTTTCATGAAGGGTTGTGTTTATCCAACGAATGGTTGCATCTCTTAAATACTATTGGTTCTTCTTGGAAAGTTGTGTCTTTTCATGAAGGGTTGTCTTTATCCATAGTGGTGGTTGAAGTCCGAACGGATGAGATCGAATAACTGCTGCTGAGTGTATGTCACGATTGTGATAGAGTGTCGCAGTCGCGATTCACATGGGTTTCTTTGCAAAATACTGAAGTCAAAGTCTGCCTATGTGCTAGGTCGCGCTCGTGATCCGTCTCTTTTCTTTAATTTCTTTATAAATCAAAGTGCTCTGTTGCGCTCGTGATAATGCATTATGATCGTGACACGGCCTAAATCTTGTGTCCTTTTTATTCCTATAGAATTTTCTTCATTTTTGCTTCCTTTTATAGCTAAATTCCACTTATTTGCATACTTAGACTTTAAAACTGTAAATCATCATAAACAAGCAATATAAACATGAAATCTAATATATAATAAGTAAAAGCATCGCGAATTCCTTATTGATTATATCACATATAAGTGCCTTTTTAGCACTTATCAAGCCCCTACACTTATCGTTTTGCTTGTCCTCAAGCAAAATATGAATCTCTTAATCATCTTACTTGTGATGATCCAACATACTTTGTCTTTGAAACACAAAATAAAGAGTCTTAACCTTTGACTTCTAAGGCAGCTATGAGGCTTTTTGAATTTTAACAACATAATGGGTACATGCATGGGGGCATGGTACTGGATAGATCTACTAAACGAGTAATCCACATGGTATAGTATCACAAGTGATTCTCGTGTAGTACTTGTATGGATCCTTTGACCTAAGCATATGATGGTGTTACAAGTGAGGTCGCATGCTTAGGGGTACGCCTAAAGGGCCTGTAATAGGGTGCCAAGTATAGGTACTTTCGGGTATGTCACTTAGCATGGTAATACTTTGGATATGCAGAAGGGATTTGTCACTTAGTAGTCCACTGGGAAGATATCACCGGCCTCCTGATGAGTGTAACTGATAAGAGTGTGGCCACACCCAAACAGGTGGGAACTTGTTTGTGAGCTTCAGTGCATTCGGGATCAAGTTAATGTCCAACACAAAAGAGGGTGATCAATCCATGCCTCTGTGTTAGACACCGATATCAATGACATGGCATGTACAAGTTTAAACTACAGGGTTATGATAACAGTTAGACTTCCATCTCCATCTTAATTGGGGGCTGCTGTGGCTTGCTAGAGCCCAACTGCAGTCTGCGGGCTGCCAACATAAATATGGGCCCACGGGATCGTCCACATAGAACGACTGAACACAAACATAAGGAATCACATGTATACTTGGAGTATACACTATGGAGAAAGAGGTGTATATATGTTAATTATATTATAAAGATCAATTGGATTGATCATAATAATAAAAATTAATATATTCAATTGGCTCTTCATAATTAATTGGATCAATTGTGAGATTATTTCCTAGGTGGAAATATTCATACGTATGGGTTTGCATATGATTTTATTTTGTGAAGATTTAATTTTAATTTGATGGATTAAATTAATTGGTCAAACTAATTTTAATTTAAATGTAAATAATATATTACTTGGTGTTATATATTAAATACATGGGTATATTAAAATTGGGCTTGAAATTAATTTAAACCAGAATAATTAAAATTAGACTGGGCCAAAATTAAAACATGGAAGCCCGCACAGAGTGAAAAGGAGCCAAGCTGGGCCTGAATTCCCCTAGGGGAATTCGGCCACCCTGGGTATAAAAACCTAGGGTGAAAATTTCGGCCACCTCAAGTGAAGCACCAAGCCATAGCCGAAATTTTCCTAGCCCCCTCTCACCATAGTTTTTGTTTTTCCAACGCCAGCACGGGTCGTGTTCGTTAGGCGTTCGTGTACGAAAACGAGGATGGAATCTAATTTGATTTCTACAGTCTTCATCCATCTCTTGAAAGAGATATTTTGGGTAAGAATTTAATCTCTTTCTATTTCAATTTTAAGTTTTACAATTTCCACTTCAATTGCTCCTGGGACTGGATTTGAGGAAATCATCGCGTTCTTCCGCTTTTATCTGGTGATTTCCGGTGAAAAATCCCAACAATAACAGCCAACTTTTCTTTTGGAAAACCAAACCATTCAGACATTTGGTCGTACCCCACGGTATATTCGACTCTAATGTTGCGAAATAGAAAACCCCTTGTATTATCCAAAAACTGGAATGTGCATAGCATCTCCAATACATAAATATCTTTCTGGGGGAATAACATTGCCCCAAACTTACTCCAACCGAGGTACTGCAAGCACCCGAACATCGCATCTCAGATATCATTGTTAATATGACACAAGATATCTAGAAACAACATCCCTGGAAAATCTATTTTCTTCAAACGAGCATACCTCTTCCCTTCATGAGCAATTCGGATAGGGAAAGGTGCTCCATACTCAGCCCTCAAATCAACTCTCCCCATTCACATAGGTCGCCATTTTTTTGTGGTAAAAAGGGGTTAATTTACAAAAAGTTTGAAAGGTTTGAGAATGAAAACTCACCTTTGAAAGTATTATAATCTTAGGGTTTTAATATTTTGAAAGTGAAATCAAAATAGAAGAATATGTATTTATAGTGAAAACATGAAAAGACATGACTTTTGAAGTAGATATGACAGTTATGAACAAGTAAGAATGAAAGTTAAGCCAATTATAGCCGTTTCAGACAAAAACAACCAAAAGTCAAAAATCTGAAAATCCAGGTGTAACGATCACGATTCACTCGAATTACAGTTTTCATGCATTTTATCAACTTAATCACTACTCTACTATAGTATATACTTAACACTAAGCTTAAATATATATACTATATTTATTAATACTTAACTAAAAACACACTCAAAAATACATCACAGCACACAAAACATAAATAATAAAGAAAAAAACCAAAGTCAAGAAGAATAATTAGGGTGTAGGGTCGTTCATAAATTGCTCTTGAATGGTATCATCCCATAGCAAAAATGGTTTACAAAGCTACCCATTAACTTCAAACACATTATTCTTAGAACTCTTTAACTCTAGTGCTCCATTACTCAAGACATTAATAACGGTGAATGGTCCATACCAACGTGATTTTAACTTACCCGGAAACAAACGTAACCGAGAATAGTTCTAAGTTAAGCTTGGTAAAACAATCTTTTGGCAAGACCCATACTTAATAAAAGTATAAAGAAAGATATACATATATGTTGTTAAAATTCAAAAAGCCTCATAGTTGCCTTAGAAGTTGAAGGTTGAGACTCTTTATTTTGTGTTTCAAAGACAAAGTATGTTGGATCATCACAAGTAAGATGATTAAGAGATTCATATTTTGCTTGAGGACAAGAAAAAGGATAAGTGTTTATATATGATATAATATTTTGTGTTTCAATAACAAAGTATTTTCCAACGATCATCACAAGTAAGATGATTAAGAGATTCATATTTTGCTTGATATCGGCTGTGAGAAAGCCGAAATCAACTTTAATAAATTTCCCAAGTCTATCAATCAAGGTTGAACTCACAAAAACGAAACAAAGATTGGTGATAGCAAACCAATCCTAAGGTGTTTAAGCGACAATGAAAGGGATTCAAACCTGACACCTTCGATTAAGCAATCTTAGAACCTGAATGTTGATTCACAAGTACCTTACCACAATACTTGTTCATAATCAAGATAAAATTGTAAGAATGAAGAACTCGATCTCACAAACTCACAAAATTAAAAATCAGCCCCGGGCTGGAATCTCAACAAAGAGAGAAAAATCAGAATTGTATTAAATTTCATCCCTCTTAACTATTACATTGGTGTTTAAATAGAAAACTTAAACCTAACTCTAAACTGAAAGGGAAAACAAATCCTTGTCGGACTAGGAAAGCTAAATAAAAACAAATAAGGAAAACTTAAAACTAATCCTTTTGCAATCCAAATGAAAAACGAAATTCCCTTTTGAGGGTTGTTTATGGGCTGATTTTTAAGCCCAAAACAACTCACTTATTGAAAAAAATAACAATTAAATATGGATACCTAAGCCCAATTCGAAATCCATACATATTCCCTAAGGGTGCCTTAAGGGCTAACAGTTAATTGTCCTCAGCTCATACGTAGAAGTCTAATTAGGCCCAGAAGATTCCTAATGGGCTCGTACATTCCTAACAAATAAACTATTAAGCTTCATTTTGCACCGAATCCTCCATAAATCAGCATTTGAAAGGATGCTATTATTCTTTGCATCAACCAAACAGATTAGACAAGTTAAACTAAAGATCAAGCTATCTCGATGCACATCAGGTGTAAAGTTTGCAAAGTTTTACACTGGGTAGAAAGTTCGTAAAGTTGGTGCTCAGGGCATAAAGTTCGCAACTTTGCCCCCAAGCATAAAGTACGAAAAATTTTCACTAGGACGTAAATTTCGCAAATTTTGTACCCCGGGCATAAAGTTAGAAAATTTTGCACTTTGGCGTAAATTTTTCCAAAGTTTGTACCCTGGGCGTAAAGTTCGTAAATTTTTCCCCAGGGCAAGAAGTTCGAAAAATTTTCACGCGGGCATAAATTTTGAAAAATTTGTATCCAAGCATAAATTTTGTAAAGTTTATACCGTGGGAATAAAGTTCACAAATTTTACGCCCGAGGGTAATGGTCGCACAGTTCTCCCCCAGACATAAAGTTTACAAATTTTTCTCCCGAGCATAAAGTTCATGAAGTTTGTGCCCTAGGCAAAAATGTAGCAAATTTTGCCCCCGGGCTTAAAATTCATAAAGTTTGTTCTCTGAGCATAAAATTCCCAAATTTTAGCCCCAGGCATAAAATTCGCAAAGTTTGTACCCCGGACATAAAGTTCCGAAATTTTGCCTCAGAGCACAAAGTTCGAAAATTTTTCACTTGGGCATAAATTTCACAAATTTAGCCACTTGGCATAAAGTTCGCAAAATTTGTACTCCTACCATAAAGTTCCCAAATTTTGCGTCGAGGCATAAAGTTCGAAATATTTTCACTCGGGCATAAATTTCTCTAATGTTGTAACCCAAGCATAAAGTTCACAAAGTTTGTACCTCGGGCATAAAGTTTGTAAATTTTTAGCCATGGCGTAAAGTTTGAAAAGTTTACATCCGGGAGTAAAGTTCGCAAAGTTTGCACCTCGGACATAAATTTCGCAAAGTTTGTACCCCTCCTAAATTTTGCATCCAACAGTAAATTTCGCAAAGTTTGGAAGCCAAGTATAAAGTTCGCAAATTTTGCACCTGGGGATAAAGTTCGCAAATTTTGCCCCTGGGCATAAAACTCGGGTATAAAGTTTGAAAAGCTTGTACCCTGTTCATAAAGTTTGCAAATTTTGCCCCCAGGCATAAGGTTCGAAAACTTTTAACCCGGGCGTAAATTTGCAAGTTTTTACCGTGGGCATAAAGTTTGCAAAATTTTCCCTTAGGCTTAAAATTCGCAAAGTTCGTCCCCTGGGTATAATAAAGTTAACAAATTTTATGCACAGGTGTAAAGTTCGCAAAGTTTTCCCCCGGGTATAAAGCTCACAAAATTTGTAACCCCGGCATAAAGTTCCCAAATTTTACCCCAAGGCATAAACTTCAAAAAATTTTCCCTAGGGTGTAAATTTCACAAAGTTTGTACCCCGGGCATAAAGTTCAAAAAATTTACACTCGGGCGTCAATTTCGCAAAGTTTGTATCTCGGGATTAAATTTCGTAAAGTTTGTATCCCCGGCTTAAATTTCACAAAGTTTGTCCGCCTCTATACAAATTTTACAAATTCTGTGCCCGAGGGTAATGTTTGCGAAGTTTTCCATCGGGCGTAATTTCGCAAAGTTTTCCCTGGGGCATAAAGTTTGCAAAGTTTGTACCTGAGGCTTAAATTTAGCAAATTTACCACCGAGCAATTTCACAAAGTTTGTACACTGGGCATACGTTTCGAAAATTTTTCCCCCGGGAATAAAGTTGGTATAATTTTCACAGGGTCATAAATTCTGTAAAGTTTGTATCCCAGCATAAAGTTCGACATTTTCCCTCGGGTCATAAAGTTCGAACAAATTTTCACTCGGGTGTAAATTTCGTAAATTTTGTACCCTCGGAGTAAATTTCGAAAAGTTTATATCTTGAGTATAAAGTTTACAAATTCAGTGCCCAAGGGTAAAGTTCGCAAAGTTTGCCCCCGGGCATGAAATTCACAAAGTTTTTACCCAAGTCACAAAGTTGGTAAATATTGTCCCCGAGCATAAAGTTTGAAAAATTTTCACTCGGGCGTAAATTTTGCAAAGCTTGTACCCTGGGCATAAATTTTTCAAACTTTTCCCCTGGGCATAAAGTTCGCAAAGTTCGTACCCCGGGCATAAATTTTTCAAAATTTACCCCCCGAAATGAAGTTTGCAAAGTTTGTACCCTGGGTATGAAGTTCACAAGTTTTAGGCCCAGGGGTAAAGTACGCAAAGTTTGCCCATAGGTGTAAAGTTCGTACAGTTTTCCCCTAGGCATAAAGTTCGCAAAGTTTGTACTCCGGGAGTAAAGTTGTCAAATTTTACTCGGGGGCATAAACTTCGAAAAATTATCACTATGGCGTAAATTTCGCAAAGTTTGTTCCCTGGGCATAAAGTTCGCAAATTTTGTCCCCGGGAATAAAGTTCGAAAAATTTTCAATCGGGCATAAATTTCACAAGGTTTGTACCCTAGGCATAAAGTTCGCAAAGTTTACCGGGCATAAACTTCGAAAAGTTTGTACCCTAGGGTAAAGCTCGCAAAGCTTGACCCCGAGCGTAAAGTTCGCAAAGTTTTCCCTCGGGTATAAAGTTCGCAAAGTTTGTAACCCAGACATAACTTTCGCAAATTTTGCCAGCGGGCAAAAAGTTTGCAAACTTTATACCCCGGATATAAAGTTCCCAAATTTTGCCCTGTTCATAAAGTTCGAACAAATTTCACTCAGGTGTAAATTTCACAAATTTTGTACCCCGGACAAAAAGTTCGCAAAGTTTGTTCGCCTGGTCTAAATTTAACAAATTTTGTTCCAGAGCGTAAAGTTTGCAAAGTTTTTCCCCAGGCATAAAGTTCACAAAGTTTGTACCCCCGACATAAATTTTGCAAATTTTGCCCTTGGGCATAAAGTTCGCAAAGTTTGTACCTCGGATATCAAGTTCCAAAATTTTGCCGCAGACATAAAGTTAGAACAATTTTCACTGGGGCATAAATTTAGCAAAGTTTGTACCCCGTGCATAAAGTTCGAAATATTTTCACTCGGGCGTAAATTTTGGAACGTTTGTACCGCGGGCATAAGTTCGCAAAGTTTTCCTCCCGGCATAAAGTTCGCAAAGTTTGTATCCCGGACCTAATTTTGCAAATTTTGCCCACGGAAGAAAGTGTGTTAAGTTTGTACTTCGAATATAAAGTGCCAAAATTTTGCCCTGGGCATAAAGTTCAAACAATTTTCACCCGAGTGCAAATTTCGCTAATTTTCTATCCCGAGCATAAAGTTCGCAAAGTTTGTACACCGGGCCTAAAGTTCACAAATTTTGTGTTCGGGCATAAATTGCAAAAGTTTTCGCCCTGGAGTAAAGTTCTCAAAGTTTGTACACCGGGCATAAAGTTCCTAAATATTACCCGCGCGCTTAAAGTTCGAAAAATTTTCACTCGGACATTTATTTGGCAAACTTTGTAACCCGAGCACAAAGTTCACAAGTTTTTACCTTGGGCACAAAGTTCTCAAATTTTGCGCCCGGGGCTAAAGTTCACAATATTTTCCCCCTGGCATACAATTAAAAAAATTTTCACTCGGGCGTAAATTGCACAAAGTTTGTACCCCAGGTATAAAGTTCTCAAATTTTGCCCCCGGGTATAAATTTCACAAAGTTCGTACCACGGGTATAAAGTTCAAAAATTTTAAGATCCCCCGGATGAAGTTCGCAAATTTTTCCGCTGGGCATAAACTTCACAAAGTTTGCAATTTGGACATAAAGTTTCCAAATTTTACCCCCATGCATAAAGTTCCAAATTTTGGAAAACCAAACCATTCAGACATTTGATCTTACCCTACTGTATATTCGACTCTAATGTTGCGAAATAGAAAACCCCTTGTATTATCCAAAAACTGGAATGTGCATGGCATCTCCAATACACAAATATCTTTCTGGGGGAATAACATTGTCCCAAACTTATACTCCAACCGAGGAACTGCAAGTACCCGAACACCGCATCTCAGATATCATTTTTAATAAGACACAAGATATCTAGAAACAACATCCATCGAAAATCTATTTTCTTCAAATGAGCATACCTCTTCCCTTCATGAGCAATTCGGGGGAAAGGTGCTCCATACTCAGCCCTCAAATCAACTCTCCCATTCACATAGGTCGCCATTTTTTTGTGGTAAAAAGGGGTTAATTTACAGATAGTTTGAAAGGTTTGAGAATGAAAACTCAACTTTGAAAGTATTATAATCTTAAGGTTTTAATATTTTGAAAGTAAAATCAAAATAGAAGAATATGTATTTATAGTGAAAACATGAAAAGACATGACTTTTGAAGTAGATATGACAGTTATGAACGAGTAAGAATGAAAGTTAAGCCAATTATAGCCGTTTGAAACAAAAACAACCGAAAGTCAAAAATCTAAAAATCCAGGTGTCACGATCACGATTCACTCGAATTACAGTTTTCATGCATTTTATCAACTTAATCACTACACCACTATAGTATATACTTAACACTAAACTTAAACATATATATTGTATTTATTAATACTTAACTAAAAACACACTCAAAAATACATCACAACACACAAAACATACATAAGAAAGAAGAAAACCAAAGTCAAGAAGAATAATTAGGGTGTAGGGTCGTTCATAAATTGCTCTTGAATGGTGTCATCTCATAGCAAATATGGTTTACAAAGCTACCCATTAACTTTAAACACATTATTCTTAGAACTCCTTAACTCTAGTGCTCCATTACTCAAGACATTAATAACGGTGAATGGTCCATACCAACGTGATTTTAACTTACCCGGAAACAAACGTAACCGAGAATTGTACAAAAACACTTTATCACCAACATTAAAATTTTTGCTTTAATTTTCATATCATGCCACCTCTTAGTTTTCTCTTTATAAATCTTAGCATTTTCATAAGCCATAGACCTACTTTCATCTAATTCAGACATTTGCAACAACCTATTTTTACCAGCTTGATTCGCATCAAAGTTCAAGGAACGAATAGCCCAATAAGATTTATGTTCTAACTCGGGCATGAAGTTCGCAAAGTTTGTTCCCTTTGCATAAAGTTCATAAAGTTTGTACCCCGGGTATCAAGTTCACAAATTTTAACTAGGGCGTAAATTTCACAAGTTTGTACCATAGGCATAAAGTTTGCAAAGTTTTCCCTTTGGCTTAAAATTTGCAAAGTTCGTCCCCTGGGTATAATAAAGTTAACAAATTTTATACACAGGTGTAAAGTTCGCAAAGTTTTCCGCCGGGTATAAAGCTCACAAAGTTTGTACCCCGGGCATAAAGTTCCCATATTTTACCCCAAGGCATAAACTTCGAAAAATATTCCCTAGGGCGTAAATTTCACAAAGTTTGTACCCCGGGCATAAAGTTCAAAAAATTTACACTCGAGCGTAAATTTTGTAAAGTTTGTATCTCGGGATTAAATTTCTCAAAGTTTGTATCCTCGTCTTAAATTTCACAAAGTTTGCCCGCCTGTATATAAATTTTACAAATTTTGCGCCCGAGGGTAATGTTCGCGAAGTTTTCCATCGGGCGTAAAGTTCGCAAAGTTTTCCCCGGGGCATAAAGTTAGCAAAGTTTGTTCCCGAGGCTTAAATTTAGCAAATTTACCACCTGGTAATTTCACAAAGTTTGTACCCTGGGCATAAGGTTCGAAAATTTTGCACCCGGGAATAAAGTTCGTAAAATGTTCACTAGGTTGTAAATTCTGCGAAGTTTGTATCCCAGCATAAAGTTCGACATTTTCCCTCAGGTCATAAAGTTCGAAAGAATTTTCACTCGGGTGTAAATTTCGTAAATTTTGTACCCTCGGAGTAAATTTCAAAAAGTTTGTACCCTGAATATAAAGTTTACAAATTCAGTGCCCAAGGGTAAAGTTCGCGAAGTTTGCCCCCATGCATGAAGTTCACAAAGTATGTACCCAGGTCACAAAGTTGGTAAATATTGTCGCCGAGCATAAAGTTTGAAAAATTTTCACTCGGGCGTAAATTTTGCAAAGCTTGTACCCCGGGCGTAGATTTTTAAAGTTTTACCCCGGGGCATAAAGTTCGCAAAGTTTGTACCCCGGGGCATAAAGTTCGCAAAGTTTGTACCCCGGGCATAAATTTTTCAAATTTTACCCCCCGATATAAAGTTCGCAAAGTTTGTATCCCGGGAATACAGTTCACAAGTTTTAGGCCCAGGGGTAAAGTACGCAAAGTTTGCCCACAGGTGTAAAGTTCGTAAAGTTTTCCCCCTAGGCATAAAGTTCGCGAAGTTTGTACTCTGGGAGTAAAGTTCCCAAATTTTACCCGGGGGCATAAACTTCGAAAAATTATCACTATGGCGTAAATTCCGCAAAGTTTGTTCCCTGGGCATAAAGTTCGAAAATTTTGTCCCCGGGCATAAAGTTCGAAAAATTTTCACTCGGGCATAAAGTTCGCAAGGTTTGTACCCCGGACATAAAGTTCGCAAAGTTCGCAAATTCTTCTCACCATCAAAGATAACATCTCTATGAACTTCCCATGGACGGCCAAGCAATAGATGACAATCTTCCATAGGATGAACATCACATAATATTTCATCTTTGTACCGACCAATGGAGAATTTTACCACAACTTGCTTATTTATTTCAATATCACATTTGTTTAATGGTGATGGCAAGATATATGGCTTTGGATGGTCAATAAGAGGCAAATTTAATTTCTCTGCCAAAGTGAGACTGGCAACGTTTGCAAAATAAGTTCTATGAAGAATCACGCTGCAAACCTTATCATTGACTCGACATCTAGTACGGAAATTAAAACTGAACATGGCTTATAAATAATGAAAGCTCATGATGTGATATCGGCAATGAAAAAGCCGAAATCAACTTTAATAAATTTCCCAAGTCTATCAATCAAGGTTGAACTCACAAAAACGAAACAAAGATTAGTGATAGCAAACCAATCCTAAGGTGTTTAAGCGACAATGAAAGGGATTCAAACCTGACACCTTCGATTAAGCAATCTTAGAACCTGAATGTTGGATGATTCACAAGTACCTTGCCACAATACTTGTTCATGATCAAGATAAAATTGTAAGAATGAAGAACTCGATCTCACAAACTCACAAAATTAAAAATCAGCCCCGGGCTGGAATCTCAACAAAGAGAGAAAAATCAGAATTGTATTAAATTTCATCCATCATGTCTTTCAACTATTACATTGGTGTTTAAATAGAAAACTTAAACCTAACCCTAAACTAAAAAGGAAAACAAATCCTTGTTGGAACTAGGAAAGCTTAAATAAAAACAAATAAGGAAAACTTAACTAATCCTTATGCAATAAGGATAAAAAAAACGAAATTCCCTTTTGAGGGTTGTTTATGGGCTGATTTTTAAGCCCAAAAAAACTCACTTATTGAAAAAAATAACAATTAAATATGGATACATAAGCCCAATTCGAAATCCATACATATTCCCTAAGGGTGCCTTAAGTGCTAACACTTAATTGTCCTTAGCTCATACGTAGAAGTCTAATTAGGCCCAAAAGATTCCTAATGGGCTCGTACATTCTCACAAATAAACTGTTAAGCTTCATTTTGCACCGAATCCTCCATAAATCAGCATTTGAAAGGATGTTATTATTCTTTGCATCAACCAAACTGACTAGACAAGTTAAACCAAAGATCAAGCTATCTCGATTCACATCACTAAAGTTAACAAATTTTGTTCCAGGGCATAAAGTTTGCAATGTTTTAACCCGGGAGTAAAGTTCTCAAAGTTTGCATCCCGGGCATAAAGATCCAAAAAGTTGCCGGTGAGCATAAAAGTCGAAAAATTTTCACTCGGACGTAAATTTTGCAAATATTGTAACCCGTGCATAAAGTTCACAAAGTTTGTAGCTCGTGCATAAAGTTTGCAAATTTTGCACTCAGGCGCAAAGTTTGCAAATCTTGCACCCGGGAGTAAAGTTCACAAAGTTTGAACCCTTGGCATAAATTTCACAAATTTTGTACACTGGGTATAAAGTTGACAAATTTTCTGCCCCCGGGGTAAAGTTCGCAAAGTTTGCTCTCGGGCGTGAAGTTCGGAAAGTATGCCTCCGGGCGTAAAGTTCGCAAAGTATGCCCCGGATATAAAGTTAACAAAGTTTGTACCCCGGTCATAAAGTTTGCAAATTTTGCCACAAAACATAAAGTACGCAAAGTTCGTACCCTTTATATAAATTTCACAAATTATACGCCCGGGGGTAATGTTCGCTAAGTCTACCCCCGGGCGTAAAATTTGCAAAGTTTTTCTCTAGGCATAAAGTTCGCAAAGTTTGTCCTGGCATAAAGTTCCCAAAATTTACCCCAGGTATAAACTTCGAAAAATTTACACTACGGCGTAAACTTCGTAAAGTTTGTACCTAGAGCATAAAGTTCGAAAATTTTGCCACCGGACATAATGTGAGAAAAAATTTCACTCGAGCGTAAATTTTGCGAAGTTTGTATCCAGGGCATAAAGTTCGCAAATTTTACGCTCGGGCATAAGGTTTGCAAAGTTTACACACGGGAGTAAAGTTCGGAAAGTTTGTACCCCGGGCATAAGTTCGCAAAGTTTTCCTCTCGGCATAAAGCTCACAAAGTTTGTACCCCGGACCTAATTTTGCAAATTTTGCCCACGGGCAGAAAGTGTGTTAAGTTTGTACTTCGAATATAAAGTACCAAAATTTTGCCCTGGGCATAAAGTTCGAACAATTTTCTATCCCAAGCATAAAGTTCGCAAAGTTTGTACACCGGGCCTAAAGTTCACAAATTATGTGTTCGGGCATAAAGTTTGCAAAGTTTTCACCCCGGAGTAAAGTTCTCAAAGTTTGTACCCCGGGCATACAGTTCCCAAATTTTGCCCGCGTGCATAAAGTTCGAAAAATTTTCATTCGGACATTAATTTGGCAAACTTTGTAACCCGAGCATAAAGTTCACAAGTTTTTACCTTGGGCATAAAGTTCTCAAATTTTGCGCCCGGGGCTAAAGTTCGCAGATTTTGCCTCCTGGAATAGAATTCAAAAAAATTTCACTCAGGCGTAAATTGCACAAAGTTTGTACTCCGGGGGTAAAGTTCCCAAATTTTACCCAAGGGCATAAACTTCGAAAAATTATCACTATGGTGTAAATTTCGCGAAGTTTGTTCCCTGGGCATAAAGTTCACAAATTTTATCCCCGGGCATAAAAATCTAAAAATTTTCACTCGGGCATAAATTTCGCAAAGTTTGCACCCTAGGCATAAAGTTCGTAAAGTTTGTACCCCGGGCATAAAGTTTGAAAAGTTTGTACCCTAGGGTAAAGCCCGCACAGTTTGCCCCCAAGCGTAAAGTTCGCAAAGTTTTCCCTCAGGTATAAAGTTCGCAAAGTTTGTAACCCAGACATAACTTTCGCAAATTTTGCCAGCGGGCAAAAAGTTTGCAAAGTTTATACGCCGGATATAAAGTTTCCAAATTTTGCCCCGGGCATAAAGTTCGAACAATTTTCACTCCGGTGTAAATTTCGCAAATTTTGTACCTCAGACATAAAGTTCGCAAAGTTTGTTCGCTAGGTCTAAAGTTAACAAATTTTGTTCCAAGGCGTAATGTTCGCAAAGTTTTAACTCAGAAGTAAAGTTCTCAAAGTTTGTATCCCGGGCATAAAGATCCAAAAAGTTGACGCTGAGCATAAAGGTCGAAAAATTTTCACTCAGGCGTAAATTTTGCAAATATTGTAACCCGTGGATAAAGTTCACAAAGTTTGTAGCTCGGGCATAAAGTTTGCAAATTTTGCATTCGGGCGCAAAGCTTGCACCCGGGAGTAAAGTTCACAAAGTTTGCACCCTTGGCATAAATTTCACAAATTTTGTACCCCGGGTATAAAGTTCACAAATTTTCTGCCCCCGGGGTAAAGTTCGCAAAGTTTGCTCCCGGGCGTAAAGTTTGAAAAGTATGCCTCCGAGGTAAAGTTCGCAAAGTATGCCCCGGGCATATAGTTAACAAAGTTTG
The DNA here is from genome assembly GCA_039660915.1 of Euphorbia tirucalli. Classification (NCBI taxonomy): domain Eukaryota; kingdom Viridiplantae; phylum Streptophyta; class Magnoliopsida; order Malpighiales; family Euphorbiaceae; genus Euphorbia; species Euphorbia tirucalli. The sequence goes on along the minus strand of CM077637.1, from coordinate 38,607,721 downwards.
TACCCCGATCATAAAGTTTGCAAATTTTGCCACAAAACTTAAAGTACGCAAAGCTCGTACCCTGTATATAAATTTCACAAATTATACGCCCGGGGGTAATGTTCGCAAAGTCTGCCCCCGTGCGTAAAGTTTGCAAAGTTTTTCTCTAGGCATAAAGTTCGCAAAGTTTGTACTCCTGGCATAAAGTTCCCAAAATTTACCCCGGGTATAAACTTTGAAAAATTTTCACTACGGCATAAATTTCGTAAAGTTTGTACCTAGAGCATAAAGTTCGAAAATTTTGCCCCCGAACATAATGTTAGAAAAAATTTCACTCGTTATACCCGAGCGTAAAATTTGCTAACTTTATGCCCTGGATACAAACTTCGCAAAATTTCACTTGAGCGTAAATTTTGCGAAGTTTGTATCCAGGGCATAAAGTTCGCAAATTTTACGCTCGGGCATAACGTTTGCAAAGTTTACACACGGGAGTAAAGATCGGAAAGTTTGCACCTCGAGCATAAAGTTCGCAAATTTTGCATCCCAGGGGTAAAGTTCACAAACTTTGCGCTCGAGGATAAAATTTGCAAAGTTTGTCCCTGTGCATAAAGTTCACAAAGTTTGTACCCCCAATCGTAAAGTTCGCAAATTTTTCCCCCAGGCATAAAGTTCCAAAGTTAATACCCCGTGGGTAAAGTTCACAAAGTTTGTCCCAAGGCGAAAAGTTTGCAAAGTTTTTCCCCAGGCATAAAGTTCACAAAGTTTGTACTCCCGACATAAATTTTGCAAATTTTGCCCTTAGGCATAAAGTTCTCAAAGTTTATACCCCGGATATCTAGTTCCAAAATTTTGCCTTGGACATAAAGTTCGAACAATTTTCACTCGTGCGTAAATTTTGCAAAGTTTGTACCCCGGCCATAAAGCTTGAAATATTTTCACTCGGGCGTAAATTTTGGAAAGTTTGTACCCCGGGCATAATTTCGCAAATTTTTCCTTCCGGCATAAAGTTCGCAAAGTTTGTACCCCGGACCTAATTTTGCAAATTTTGCCCACGGGCAGAAAGTGTGTTAAGTTTGTACTTCGAATATAAAGTACCAAAATTTTGCCCTGGGCATAAAGTTCGAACAATTTTCACCCTAGTGCAAATTTTGCTAATTTTCTATCCCGAGCATAAAGTACGCAAAGTTTGTACACCGGGCCTAAAGTTCACAAATTTTGTGTTCGGGCATAAATTTGCAAAGTTTTCACGCCGGAGTAAAGTTTTCAAAGTTTGTACCCCGGGCATAAAGTTCCCAAATTTTACCCCCGCGCATAAAGTTCGAAAAATTTTCACTCGGACATTAATATGGCAAACTTTGTAACCCGAGCACAAAGTTCACAAGTTTTTACCTTGGGCACAAAGTTCTCAAATTTTGCGCCCGGGGCTAAAGTTCGCAAATTTTGTCCCCTAGAATACAATTCAAAAAATTTTCACTCGAGCGTAAATTGCACAAAGTTTCTACCCCGGGTATAAAGTTCAGAAATTTTACGCTCCGGGGTAAAGTTCGCAAAGTTTGCCCTCGGGCGTAAAGTTTGCAAAGTTTTCCGTCGGGCCTGAAGTTCTCAATGTTTGTACCCCGGACATAAAGTTCCCAAATTCTACCCTTGGGCGTAAATTTTGCAATGTTTGAATCCCATACATAAAGTTCACAAATTTTGCCCCAGGACAGGAAGTTCAAAAAATTTTTACTCAGGCATAAATTTTGCAAAGTTTTTACCTCGAACATAAAGTTTGCAAAGTTCGTACCGCAGGGGTAAAGTTCGCAAAGTTTGCCCCTGGGGGTAAATTTTGCAAAGTTTGCCCTCGGACATAAAGTTCGCAAAACTTGTATCCCAGATATAAAGTTCCAAAATTTTACCCCGTGCATATAGTTTGAACAATTTTCACTCGGAGTAGGTCATAAAGTTCGCAAATTTTGTGTCCGGGCATAAAGATTGCAAAGTTTGTACCCCCGACATAAATTTTGCAAAATGCTCTATAATTGCGACTCTAATTTAAGGCAGATTTAGTTGGCATAACAATGCAGAGGTAAGTGCAAATAAACCTAGCATTTAAGTGCAAAATATTTCAGAATTTGAAAAAAATAATTCTCATTAAAAAGATATCATATTATGGAAGGGAAAAATACTAACGGTCGAAGCAAAAGTGGGCAGCCATGGAACGAAACAGAGAGGTATAGAGAAAAGATAAGGAGATAAATGAAAAGCAACGAATTTTGAGTAAACCTCTTTGAAAGCCTGCTTCACAATCACGACTTTAATTTGCTCCCTACGGTAGATTTAATTGACATAACAATGCACACTTGAGGGCAAATAAATCCAGCCTTTAACTGCAAAAAATTTCAAAATTTAAGGAGTGGTTCTGATTAAAAAAATATCATAATGAGAGCCTTGGAAAGAAAGAGAGGTACAGAGAGTCTCTTTCAAAAATAAAGTTTAAAAAGACCAAAAAAGGCTGCAGATGAAAACACTTTCGCAGGTCTCACTCATTTCAAAATGACACTTCTACCCTTTAAAACTTTTCATCCCATCCATCTCTCATTCCCAACTTAAATTTCTCTCTTTCTTCAACATTTCACAAAAACAGAAAAAAAAAAAAGAGAAAAATAATAAAAATTAAAACTCCAAAAAGTTCATGACAATCTTGTAGAAGACACAGAAATCAACATTCAGCTTAATTTGGTACTATAACATACATTCTAATCTCAAATACCACAAATCATAGAGATCCGATAGTGATATACATGAACGCCATGGATTCAGGTCAAAGGAAGGATAAAACCAAGTTCGCAAGTCAAAACGATAGACTAAAGCCAAGTTTGCAATCCTAAAATTTGGGCAAAAGGAATCCGCATTTCTGGAAAGCGTACTCTGATTGGAAACGCCAACCCAAATGTCTGCATGGAAAACACGCGGACTAAGATAGAATCCGCATTCCTCAAACCCGGACTAAGATGTCCAAATGGCTTAAAAGCAGATTGGCAAATTTTAATTTATATGGCATTTCAATAACAAACGTGAGAAATAAGCTTGATTTATATGCCATCAACATAAATTTCCACATGCACATATACAATAATAACTCAGTTGGATTAATAAAATAATAACTCAGTTGCTAAACCGAACAACCAAGCCCATACCTTTAACCCGCTCCAAGAATAATCATGGCACATCCTTCTCTAATCGATGAAAGATTTAAATAAAACAAGAAAAATCCTCACTTTTCAAATTCATGTCTCGCGGATGTCCAAATGCAAAGCTCAAACACCTGATGCAAAACAATTTGCAGACAACGGGCACAGAATACAAGGAAATAAATGGAGAGTTGATGTATATTTGTAACTGAAAAAAGTATCACAGAAATTGGTAACCAATGGACAGAATACAGAAATCTCTATTAGAAGTACCAGAATATATGTAATTATTGGGGTAATATCATGTTGCATCTGCTTAACAAAAAGCACTGTGTTTGTTTATTTGCAGTGTGCAGTTACACATGTTTTGCACATTAGCTGCAATCATATTGTGGACAGAGAATGTTGTATGAATTAGTCATCAAAATATAGGAGAGGAGACATGTCTTCCTCGTGTACATGGGTATGCAAAATGATATCATTTCTGAGTATCTTTCAGTTTGATACATATTTTGCACTAATCATCATACAGCATTTCACTGTGACGCTCTATATCTTCATCCCTGCAAGTTATCATCACCCCATAGAATTTGCACTAGCATAATCATCAATTATATTCAGAAATGTTTATCGGTAATATGTACCAGTCAATTTAATGCATAGAGTGATTCAGGATTAAGTTTGGATTCAACAATTACCAATAAAAGCTGAATGAGCATTATGATATCTGTGACTTTTAAGCATTCAGTGAAGCTGTTGTAACGAAAATTAATGAAGCAGACTCTCAAACCAAGTAAAAATCTCAGTTACTGCATTCTTATCAAAACAAGTTCATACTCGTATCTCTAAGGTACAAGATGAAAACCTGTTCAATCAGTAAACATTCTAGAGAAAATATGGTGCAGTTTATGTAAGAAAAACCAGAAAAAAGACCATATCAAAAACTTATGGACATGAAGCTGTTCTAATCCCTTGTTGACAACAGAAGATCAGAAATTCCATGACACAACAACTTATGGACCATTCCATTCCATTTCTAGATTATTAAACTATTATGTCAATGTATGTGCACAAACATCTAAAACACACCATTCCGAAGAAATTCCCCCTTGGATTCCTTCTTTTGGTGTAAGCATATGGACCATTCTTTATAGCTGTCAGTGTACAAAACATGAACTCCACTTGAAAACACAAAACAAAGCTTAAGTAAACTCATAATAAAAAAAAGAAAACTAAAATACATTAGCGTAGCCAACTACTCTTATAAGAATAAGACTCTGTAAGTAAAAGCATGGAACTTTACCTAATGATATCAAAGAATGTAAGAATAGGAAAGAGAGATGGGATCAAGATAAAGAGGGCTATTGTTACTAACTAGGTTCAAAGCAACTCTCTTGGACATGTCTTCCATTTATGTTTCATCCAAAATCAGTGATGAAAATTTACGATTTAACAATAAGAATATTATTTACTTTTTCTAAGTCTAGAACTTTTCTCTTCACAGCCCAAACCAAAAGTACCCAAAAGAAAACTCCTAAACTCCAGGAGCAAAAGCAGGATTTTCCAGTTCAAAAACTTTTAAATTTCATCATCCCCCGCCTAAGCACCTACACAAAAGTCCAAATATAGCAAACCTATCCAATCCATAGCAGTAACACAAAAAATAACTATTAAACATTGAAACAGAAAAAGCTATTAAAAAGATAGAAATCATATTCAGGAGTTTCACAAAAGATAGAACTCCACAACTCAGAATCACAAAAAGACAAGACTATAATTTTTTTTCTTCGCATTAGGTCATCCAAAGGGCTCTATGGATTTTATTTTGAAGCTAAGTCTACTTCTAGTTGTTGCATTGATAATATAGATTTCCGCAAGTGATTACTGTTTCAATAAAAAAAAAAATCTAAATTCCATTAAAATATAATTGGAAAGGTTTTTCCTGGTCTACGCCCGGAAATAGCACCGACAAGCTTAATAGTAAAGGAATTATATGATGAAATATAAATCAGAGATTACATGAATTAAGACAACCAGAACTGTCAAAATAGCAAAACCCGGATGAGATATAATCAAAGCCAAGGATGTGTAGGACAAGTGCTTGGACTGCTAGAGAAAGATTAAAATGAAGAGTATAAAAATAACAAGAGATAACCCTTGCGTTGCTTCGGAATAAACCAATTAACTGCAATCAAAATAGCCATAAAATAGACTTAGAATCATCATTAGCTTAGAATCCTGAAGTTGAAGAAACTATACTACATCAAATAGAGCAGCATTCCTTAATAAATAAAAATATTCAGAGAAATATGTTCTCACATATATACTTTTGTAACCTTGATTGACCAACCATTGTGAGTCATTTTCTTTTTATAAAAAAAAATGCAAACAGCAAATCAAGAACCAAAAGTTATAATGATTAAACTAATAGAATAAATAATATGAAAACATTATAGTATTACAATGCCATTGTATATGTTACAGATATGTACAGCCTTTAGATTGCTTAATAATAGGGATTTAGCTTAAAGCATTTCTTTTACTTTCCTAGTATACAATGCACATCATGTATATATGAGAACAGATTCATGATAATAATACATTGAGTATTTTTCCCAAATAACAGTATAATTATTAAATTAATAGAAATACTAATAATAAAGTAACCAGAATAATTTGATAAACAAGATAACATGTGATAAAATTAATTGATGGAAATCAGAGATGAAAAGAAAACTGAATTTTTTTTCTTTCTCCGATTAAACAATAAAGAATTATCTTCTCTCTCATCAGAGAGTAAAAAAAGAAGAAGTCGTTGTAATCCAACTTGTTGAAGTAAAAGAAATTGCACTACCTGCCAAAACTCAAAAAAGGAGTTCATAATGGAGTAGGAACGAAATCAAATTTGTAATGAATTCCTTGAACCACCAACCGCAAGAGAGAAATAATGCACAGTCAAAGCCATCCACCACCACCAATAGCAGCCAAGTATGAAGAAACACAAGCAACCACGCATTTATTGATAAGAATACGTACAGTTCAAAGTCATAGAGTTAGGAACAATTAACTACCACAAAATTAAACCCCAGGAAGATGCTAAGAAGAGTAAACAATACTTAACAGTCGAAGGATAGCACTTTCACTGCATCCTACCAAAATAGAGAGAAAAAAAGAATCAAAGATAAATAGAGCCCAAAAATAAAGAAAACAAAATAGGAGTTGCAATCAAATTACACTAATGGAAAACCTTTAATTAGGCCAGTGCAGATGAAAAATCAAACATGGAAGAGACCACAGAACAAATACAATAGCCACGGCCTTTGACTACTATCGACATTACCCTATTCATGAAGGACTCTAACAACAACATATCCATATACAATAAGTCATAGAATGTAAGGTCATAAAGAGGTACAACAATATATCAGAATAACTTAAGCACACGAAGACTTAATATTGGTAGATTGTACCATCAGAATTGGAGTAGTCTTGTTTGACATTTGAGTCCTGGAAAAAGAAAAGAGATATTAATCAGAACTAATTGAAACCCAAGGAAGTAGGAAAAATCCAAATGAAAGAAGAGATGAAGCAATATGAAACCTCTTGTAGGGAGCAGGCAAAACTATTGCAAAACTATTAAACAGAATTACGAAATCCACAGCAACCAAACATGTTCAGGAAACTAAACTCTTTTTGCCTGAATATAGCCCAATGCATACCAGATTGAACTAGATGAAGTGTTCCCAAATCTGTGAAGAGCCGTCCTAGATGCCTGCACATGTATAGGCTGAAGCTTCAAATTCTTCTCCAACTCTTCAATAATAGCCCTCCTCGAAGCAAGCATAAAGAAATATGGTCAAATGCCCAACTTAAAATCCAACTCTGGCAAGACTAAAAAATCTGGGATATCGTGAAATCGCATTTGCTTTGTAACATGACAATATAAAAGGTAGCCACATTCACTATCCCAATAGATTCAAGCATCTAAGATTTGCCCAATAGATGTTCTGTTCTGAGTTTGGACCTCAATGGCAAAGACTGCACCTTCCAGGTTTAAATTGGCTGCGGTATAGAACTCCCGGAAATATATTGAAATATGAGAAATCAGTTAAATAGAGCAGAATATGAACTAAGCACACAAAAACCTACCAAGCATTTTGCAATTTGAGAATGAAACATTAATGTTCAGTATAACAATTCAAGAAACAAAAATGTTAGAAAACTTGAAATTTCCTATATTTTATGTCAAATTTGGTACCAACTAACTACCAACAAGCACAGATGAGCTCTAGACATCCTTTTCATGCATGCAATCTAAAATCAAGAAACTTCACCTCATAGCAAATAAGACAGAATCAACACCAAATGCCATAGAACTTAATGACAGATCAGAAAACTAAAACTAGAAAGAAAAAAAAAAGCTAAACATTAAAGAATTGAACAAGAATACTAATGCCAGCAAAACATTATAGAAATCCAACAAGAAACCAAACAAAATGCCAAAACCTTACATCGAACCAAATGTTAATAACAGGAAATGCAGTAACCTAAGCCAGGAAATAAAGATTTAGCAATTGGAAGAGTCATAAGCATAGTCGTTGTAACTTAAACAAAAAAAAAAAAAAAAGGAGCTGAAAGAAAAGGACAAGTAGGCCTGATCACGACTATCAACTAGCAGGAACTGACAATATAATAAACAAAACTTTCATATAAAAAAAGGGAGCACAGAATTTTTCTTTCTTTCTTTCTTTTTTCTCTTTTTTTTTTTTTTTTTTTTGTGCGGATCCAATAAATTCAGCATAGGTTTCTTGTTTAATTTAATTATTCTTGTATTTATCAATTATAAACTTCACCAATTACATGTTGCTGCATGGAAAGAAATTTGATTTTATTATTTTAAAGAAAGACAGACCCCAAAGCTAAAGAAGACTTGTATATACATAAAAGAAACATCATCAAGTTTTTCAGATTGTTTGAACAATGAACGATTCACATTAAACCAACCAGAACAGGAACATTTTTTCCTTCTCGATGGTAATGTAAAATTAAATACCAAACAAAAATCAAGGATAACTGTTACCGCTTGAAGAAATCAAACCTAACATAGTAATACGTTGAGCACCATGTACTAGGGCAGACCCCTACAAAATCGAAGAAAAGTAAGCCGTAAAAGATGGATTCAAGGTGAACGGAGTTTTAATTCAATATTTCTTTTTTTAGGAAGCTCACGTGCCCTCTGCTTGAATATTCTCCTAAAACAGAAATAGACCTTAAAAGACTGCTTCGATTTCACTAAAAGTTAAGCAAAACAAAATGAAGAATGCTAATAATATTCTCATGAAGCAGACCTTAAAAATTTGCTTTGGTTTAGTAAAAGTTAATGAAAACAAATGGAGAGTACCGATTTGGAATTTGAACTAAAAGGTTGTATATACAACATGTAGTTTAAATTCTAGAAATTTCATAACAATATCATATGCAACTGATTCGGAATTTAAACCAAATGGCTATACATATATACAATATTAAAATCTTTAACCATACTAAATTCAAATCGGTAATCCTATTAAATTTAAATAACCAAATCAAATATCAGAAATCACAAACGACAATATAAAATCTCCCAAACAAAAGAAGGTAACCTAAAATGGAATGAGCATTTGAGAAAGACGGCATAAAGATTCATAACTGAAGCATCAACTGCAAGCAACTTCCAGTTAACCCATAAAATATATTGCCGGAGGAAACTGAAGAAACGAAAAGATAGATATGGATGGTAAAATGCAGATAAACTTGAACTCATAGGAAAAAGACAGAAAATAATATATCAGAACAATTCTCACCATATGGATGGATATGGAGACTAAAAATGCAATGAACAACGGTAAATAGCATTGCCAGTCGAATCGCAAGAAAACTCCAAAAGGAAATGAGAGAGGGAGAAGCTGAAGTAGAAATCATCAACCCATTGAGAAAAAGATTCGAAGGGAGTTGAGGTTGAAGGCACTCAAGATGATTTATTTCAAAGCCAAACAACCAAACAGACCTCGTAAAAGGTCATAGTTGGAAATCCTAAGTATACACTAATCACCAAACTAATGGTTGGCAGCCAAACTTCTAATATATAGCAATGGCATGCATATTGCAAGCAATAGCCAACAATCTCATAAAAAGCACACCAACATTTTAACAAACAATCTAATTTACTTTAACAGACATTATCTTCACAGATTATTCTATTATCAACTAAAGAAGCCATTTTCACATCTCCAAATAATCCATGATTTCAAATCTGCTAGAGATTATATTGGACAACTAATAGCTCTGATTTATTAATCCAATTGAAGTTTTATAGAAGAAATGGTTCTAAATTGATGAAGCTAACGATGAAAAAGAAACAACTAACAATAAATAGGCCACAGAAACTCTAAGTGGGATGTGCTGGCAGAGTAAAACACAACTATACTTGAAATACTGAAACATTAAGAATCCATAAGCTAAGCTCTCCCATTACGACTATAATGTAAGTTGGAAAATGATGGTAGATCATGCTACAAACATTTAATAACTTCAGCAGATAGTACCACATTAGAACAAGCAGTAATGTTATTAAGACCACGTAGAACATTATTGGAAATGGATTCACTCAGCAACCAAAACAAAATAGTACCCGCATAAGGAACATAATTAGAGTAAGAAACATTTGATAAATCCCAATAACATAAGTCACGCCAGTTAAGAAGAAACCAATTGAATTATAAGGATCCCAAATCCTCAGCAACAGGCTCGTCTTTATTGATATGACGAAATAGTAAAGGACAACTTGTTCACCAGGTTAACAGATAGGCAAACTCTAATCAATCAGAAGAAACCAATCGAACAATTTCAAAAGCCCTAACTCCTCAGCAACTGGGTGTCTTTAATTCAATCAATCACTTTAAATCCGTTACACTAAATCAAATAAAGTCTTCATACATATATTGAAGCAGAATTATATAGAAAACTTCTATTGATAATCAGGATCGGATCGAGCGCACTGAGATAAAAATCGAAAGACCCAACCAATGAAGAGGAAAGAAAAGAAAATCACAATTTCCAATGAAGATTTCTCAGCAATTAAAGGCATTATAAATTCGAAAATGCAAATAATAAAATACCTTCTGAAGAGCTTTAAGAGCATCGGCCATGGCGACATTGGTCAAATTGCCTGGGATCTTTTTCTTTTTGCACAGGGCACGGAGATTTTTCCTAGCAAGGCTGTGAATATCCATTTCTGAAGTAAAAACAAAGAAAAAGAAACGCAAAGAGGCGTCTCGGGTACCGAAAGACTGTTTGCTTTGTTGTTGTTGATGGAGGTATATATGTGTGTCTGACCAAAAAAAAAAAAGGAAGGCGTGGGAACCCTAGAGGAAAATATGACCGTTGAGGCAGGAATTTGAATTTTGAATTTTTTTTTCTTTACTAATAACTAATTCTTGGCAATCGCATACACAAACATGATCCTGCTGAAATTGTTGACCATAGAAGCGCTATCGGCAAACAAGAGATGCCATATAGCCCGAGTAATTGCAAAGATCCACAGCTAGCACATTATCCGACGACAGGAGCAGATTCCTGAACCCAGCCTCCCACGCAACCTCCAGAGCCGCTGCAATACTCGCCAACTCAGCCTCATGGCAAAATTTATTGGAAAATATACAAGTCAATTCCATTTTTCTCCTATCACCAACTCGCCAACTTAGCGTTTTCTTATTACACTGTTATACTCCCCCACTCTTTTATAACCCCGTTTTAATTTTAACTCAAGATATATATATATATTATCAGAAACCAAAAACTCATTCTCTATTAAGCGATTGGCACGATTTTGTCCTTTGATCAACGCCCATCGCCAATTGCTTTCTGTGCTCCACTTCGCCACCTTGCTTCCACTATTGTGTGATTACACATCCATTCCTTTCCTCTTGTTCTTCATTGTCTCTTTTTCTTTCTTTTAGTCAAATAGGCAAATATTTTACACAAAATTTAGAAACTTGTTATGCTCAAATAACGATGTCCGAATTAATTTAACATATTAATTAAAAACTATCTTTAGATATTTTTCTAAATTAGAAAATTAATCAAAGCTAAATTATAGCTTACACAAATTTGGAAATCAAGTTAATATATTATATGGGAATCAATTAACTAAACTAGAATTAATGATACCAAATTTTCAATTAGCTAAATCAATATTAAAACCTATTTAAATTAAATTTAAATCAAATAATCAAAAGAGTTCTCTCTGCAAACATGTATTTTAGAAAAAAGTAAATGTGCAAAAGCTAATAATTTAACTTATATCATAATAGATTTAAATCGTTTATATAATCTTATTCATTATAAAGTTTGTACCTCGGGGATAAAGTTTGCAAATATTTCGACCTGGTGTTACTTTTTGTACAAATCTCTTATTTAGCTTTTGACAATAATTTTTCTAAAAATAATTCTATTTAGAGATTAGTGATCGCAAGTATACGAATCGCAACGTAGTAATAAAAGATATCGATCCCACGAGGAATATGTATATACACTTTAGTTTGTTTTTCTTTGCGTCTATAAAGTATCGAATTATAAGGTGATATAAGGAATTGGGTAAATGGCAAGTTAAATCAATTAAAGTACTAGTTATGAGTTGAGTTCTTATTGTTTAATATCTAGTCATATAAATATACAAGCATTTTATCTTAGATATTCATTGCACATGTATTAATTATCTATTCAATCCTTATGATAAGAGTATGTCGGATAAGTTCTATTTTAACGGGCATATCTAGAAATAGATTTTATTATATAACTCATAGACAAATAATCGAATACCTTTGCCAAAATAGCTAAAGGTCTTAATATACAATGACCAAGCTATATTAAGATGATATCCAGTTAATTTAACAAAGTGAAGCAAAACAATCATATATCATAATTTATTCTTAGTAACTAAATAAGACAAAGCAAAATGCGAAGTTTGTATCCAAGGCATAAAGTTCACAAAGTTTACGCACGGGCATAAGGTTTGCAAAGTTTACACACGGGAGTAAAGTTCGGAAAGTTTGTACCCCGGGCATAAGTTCGCAAAGTTTTCCTCCCGGTATAAAGTTCGCAAAGTTTGTACCCCGGACCTAATTTTGCAAATTTTACCCACGGGCAGAAAGGGTGTTAAGTTTGTACTTCGAACATAAAGTGCCAAAATTTTGCCCTGGGCATAAAGTTCGAACATTTTTCACTCGAGTGCAAATTTCGGTAATTTTCTATCCCAAGCATAAAGTTCGCAAAGTTTGTATACCGGGCCTAAAGTTCACAAATTTTGTGTTCGGGCATAAAAGTTTGCAAAGTTCTCACCCCGGAGTAAAGTTTTCAAAGTTTGTACCCCGGGCATAAAGTTCCCAAATTTTTCCCGCGTGCATAAAGTTCAAAAATTTTCACTCGGACATTAATTTGGCAAACTTTGTAACCCGAGCATAAAGTTCACAAGTTTTTTTTACCTTAGAAACAAAGTTCTCAAATTTTGTGCCCGGGGCTAAAGTTCGCAAATTTTGCCCCCTGGAATACAATTCAAAAAATTTTCACTCGGGCGTAAATTGCACAAAGTTTGTACCCTAGGTATAAAGTTCTCAAATTTTGCCCCCTGGTATAAATTTCACAGAGTTCGTACCACGGGTATAAAGTTCAAAAATTTTAAACTCCCCGGGATAAAGTTCGCAAAGTTTGCTCGAGGGCATAAAGTTCGCAAATTTTTCCGCTGGGCATAAACTCCACAAAGTTTGTAATCCGAGGATAAAGTTTCCAAATTTTACCCCCATGCATAAAGTTCCCAAATTTTACCCCCACAAACTTTAAAATATTTTCAATCGAGCATAAATTTCACAAAGTTTGTATCCCGGACATAAAGTTCGTAAATTTTGCCCCGGGGCTTAAAAGTTCACAAAGTTTCTACCCGGGATATAAAGTTCAGAAATTTTACACTCCGTGGTAAAGTTCGTAAAGTTTGCCCTCGGGCGTAAAGTTCGCAAAGTTTTCCGTTGGGCATGAAGTTCTCAATGTTTGTACCTCGGACATCAAGTTCCCAAATTCTACCCCTGGGCATAAAACTCGAAAAATTTCACTAGGGCGTAAATTTTGCAATGTTTGAATCCCATACATAAAGTTCACAAATTTTGCCCCAGGACAAAAAGTTCAAAAAATTTTTACTTGGGCATAAATTTTGCAAAGTTTTTACCTCGGGCATAAAGTTTGCAAAGTACGTACCTCAGGGGAAAAGTTCGCAGAGTTTGCCCTTGGGGGCAAATTTCGCTAAGTTTGCCCTTGGACATAAAGTTCGCAAAGCTTGTATCCCAGATATAAAGTTCCAAAATTTTGCCCCGTGCGTGTAGTTTGAACAATTTTCACTCGGAGTAGGTCATAAAGTTCGCAAATTTTGAGTTCGGGCATAAAGATTGCAAAGTTTGTACCCCCGACATAAATTTTGCAAATTTTACTCCGGTGTATAAAGTCTGCAAAGTTTGTACCCAGGACATAAAGTTCCAAAAATTTCCCCCATGCATAAAGTTCGAAAATTTTTCACTTGGGCGAAAATTTCTCAAAGTTTGTACCCAGGGCTTAGGTATCTTTTATTTAATTGTTATTTTTTTTAATAAGTGAACTGTTTTGGGTTTAAAAATCAACCCATAAATAACACTAAAGAGGTGATTTCGTTTTTTTCATGCTTATTACATAAGGATTAGTTTTAAGTTTTCCTTATTTGTTTTGGTTTAATCTTTCCTAGTCAGATTGGCAATTGAGAATCAACCATTCTCAGGTTGTATCATCCAAATTGAAAGGTTGAATAAACTTTTATGTTGATTTGATTGTTCTTTTTATTTGATTGAATTGGTGATTTTATTGTCAATTGTTCTCCTATTTTTATTCTATTCTTTAATCTTTTAGTTTTGAAATTATAATCTGAATTCTAATTATAATTTCGTGTTCTTTGTGTTTATTGGAACTTTATTCGACGATCGGGAACATTATTGAGTTCGGATTGCGCTTTGCTTAACCGGATTCATATCACAGCTGCACAATATGATAGGTAAGAATAGATGCACGATAAAGAAATAAGTAATTTATACATAACAAAGGATATAAAGTTTGTTCCCTCGGCATAAAGTTCGCAAATTTTATCCCCGGGCATAAAGTTCTAAAAATTTTCACTCGAGCATAAATTTCGCAAAGTTTGCACCCTAGGCATAAAGTTCACAAAGTTTGTACCACAGGCATAAAGTTTGAAAAGTTTATACCCTAGGGTAAAGCCCGCAAAGTTTGCCCCCAAGCGCAAAGTTCGCAAAGTTTTCCCTCGGGTATAAAGTTTGCAAAGTTTGTAACCCGGACATAACTTTCGCAAATTTTGCCAGCGGGCAAAAAGTTTGCAACGTTTGTACCCCGGATATAAAGTTCCCAAATTTTGCCCCGGGCATAAATTTTGTACCTCGGACATAGAGTTCGCAAAGTTTGTTCGCTAGGTCTAGAGTTACAAATTTTTTTCCAGGGCATAAAGTTTGCAAAGTTTTAACTCGGGAGTAAAGTTCTCAAAGTTTGTATCCCGGGCATAAAGATCCAAAAAGTTGCCGCTGAGCATAAAGGTAGAAAAATTTTCACTCGGGCGTAAATTTTGCAAATATTGTAACCCGTGGATAAAGTTCACAAAGTTTGTAGCTCGGGCATAAAGTTTGCAAATTTTGCATTCAGGCGCAAAGCTTGCACCCGGGAGTAAAGTTCACAAAGTTTGCACCCCTGGCATAAATTTCACAAATTTTGTACCCCGGGTATAAAGTTCACAAATTTTCTGCCCCCGGGGTAAAGTTCGCAATGTTTGCTCCCGGGCGTAAAGTTCGAAAAGTATGCCTCCGGGGGTAAAGTTCGCAAAGTTTGCCCCGGGCATAAAGTTAACAAAGTTTGTACCCCGGTCATCAAGTTTGCAAATTTTGCCACAAAACATAAAGTACACAAAGCTCGTACCTTGTATATAAGTTTCACAAATTATACGCCCGGGGGTAATGTTCGCAAAGTCTGCCCCCGAGCATAAAGTTTGCAAAGTTTTTCTCTAGGCATAAAGCTCGCAAAGTTTGTACTCCTCGCATAAAGTTCCCAAAATTTACCCCGGGTATAAACTTCGAAAAATTTTCACTACGGCGTAAATTTCGTAAAGTTCGTACCTAGAGCATAAAGTTCGAAAATTTTGCCCCCGGACATAATGTTAGAAAAAATTTCACTCAAGCGTAAATTTTGCGATGTTTGTATCCAGGGCATAAAGTTCGCAAATTTTACGCTCGGGCATAAGTTTTGCAAAGTTTACACACGGGAGTAAAGATCGGAAAGTTTGCACCTCAGGCATAAAGTGTTGGAGATTGTGCCCTAAGGCCAATATTGGATTATGTAATTTGACTTCTAAGATTAATCTAGTGTAGATTAATATTATCATTTATGTTTGTATGTTAGCATTTATGATAAGTATCCTTGAATAAATCGTGTTGTTCTAAATATCCCTAGTCGATTGTTATTATGGGAATAATAACAAACTAAGACTAGTGTGAGTGATAATGGATATTCATAAGATGAATATAGTGTATACAGATACAGATTATACTCACGAGTAATATGTTAGAGAACATGTTACTGGAGACCCACTATGAGATCAAGTTCATGGTCATGTGTCACAACTGATCTTGATTATAGTAGTGTCATTAGCTGATTCCTTTGACCTGAGGTCACCATGGATTCCGGGATGAATTCATGTTGTGCTTTGACGCAGTCAAACGCTGCTTGGAACAGAGTAGTTATAAAGGCTGTGGTTGGGTACAATATGACTCATGCTTAGGGATGTGAGTGACAGATATGGGATTTTGTCCCTCTCTATCAAGAGAGCGATATCACTGGGCCCCTCGATAAGTAAGACTGTTAAATGCATGGCCGTGCTCAAATAATTGATAAGAGTATCAATTGATTTGTCTGAACAGTTTACTTTGAGATCGAGAAAGCATATGATTAATTATATAAGATTGACAAGTGTACCATGTCTTATAATTAATCTTGATATCAAAGAGACAAAAGGGAATATGACATTCTATAAATAGGTATTGGATCATTCCAATCATATTAATTGGGTAGTCGTAATGGCTTGCTAGAGTCCGCTTGTGACCTATAAGGACATTATGGTAATTTCCTTATTGCCAATTAATATGATCCTATGGGGTCACACACAAGAGCAAAATGAAGTTCATCTTATCGGGTATAAATTATTATTGGATAATAATTTATGAATGAGAAAGAGAATAAATATATATAGTGATATATATTTATGTATGTATATATAAATATTAATGTGATTAATATTGCATAAAGTATGCTACATATTATAATTAAATTATATGTAGATATAATTAATTATAATATTATATATACATATATGTATTATGGAGAATTGATTTGATTTAATGTTAATTGAGAATTAGTATTAAATTGTGTGGGTTAATATATAATTATAACTAATAGGTGTATTAGGTTATAATTATAATTAACTATTTAGGTTAATTATTTAAGGAAATAATTGACCTAAACCTAACACAACTCTACACTCCTAACACCACAAGGAATTCGGCCACCACACATGGAAAAGGGGGCAGCCGAAATTCTCATCCCAAGCTACATAGAAAATTTTGATTTTCTGCCTCTCTCTCTCGTTCGAAGAATCGTTCTTCAATCCCGGCGCTAGCACGCGGTGAATCAATTGCTCCGTGTGGATCAACCGTAGAGGGAAGCTAATTTGGTTCCTTTGATTCAAATCCTATAAGAACTAAGAGGTAATTCTTTAACCCTTCCTTCCAATTCAATGCAATATACATGGATCCTTGGCGGGGATTAATCCGTTTTCTTTCCGCTGCGTATTTATTTTAGGCGATTAATCCCCAACAGTGGTATCAGAGCCACTTGTATTTTGATTGAATTGGATTTATGTTTTGATTGGATCAAAATTGCATGTTAGGGTTTGTATGATTTTGATTGGATCAAAATTGTTGTTAGGGGTTTGTATGTTTTATTTAGGGTTCTATGTTATTGTGAATAACAAAATAAAATTTGATTTTATTGATTAATCATTGTGAATGATTTTATGTTAATGATTTGGAATGTTTAAGGGGTTTTGGAATCATGAATTTGATTCATGGGTTTTTATTGAAATTGTTTCAATTCAATTTATAAAAAAAAAAAAAAAAAAAAAAAAAAAAAATATATATATATATATACTGTTCGTATTCTGGGCATAATGCCCAGAATATTTTTTTTTTTTTTTTGGCCAATTAATTGCAATTGCAAATTTGCAATTGCAATTAGTTGGCTGCAATTGCAAATTTGCAATTGCACTTGCTGCTTCTTACGCAGCATGGGCTGCGCGCAGTATGCGCAGCCCGTCCAGCCCGCTGTCCGACAGTTTTTAACCCCTTTTTCGTTTTAAGTGTGGAAAATTGTTTTCTGCATATTTACGAATTTTTCCAAATTAATTAATTCTAAATACAATGTGATTGTATTTTACCACTTTGAACCCTAAATATTTTTAGATATAAAATTATTGTTGATAATTTTATGCATGGTGTTATGGTATGGTTTTGGACCCCGTGGATGCTTTATTTTATTTATTATGGTTTTATATAAATACGACCTGCGAGTCGTTTGTATTTATGTAAATTTTAAATTTTTAATTTTACTAGAAAAATTGTATAGGATGCAATTTATGATATGTAAAATTTATTTTACTAGAAAAATTGTATAGGTTGCAATTTTTTGTAAAATATAAATCCATGAGATGGTGCTTGGAAGCAAAGACGTGGAGGCGGATCCAAGAGGCGGTGCAATGACCATGTGATGGATGCTACTACCTAGGATATGACCTTGTTGATTTTCATATTGGCCTATGAAAATCAATGTAGATTTAAACCATACCATAACACGGTTCGAGTCATATGCATGTTTTATTTTATTTAGATGCCATGTGATGCCATGCTAGATATTCTATATGCATGCTAGACAATTGTATGCCATAAGATGCCATGCTAATTAATATTAACAAAAGTATGATTAATATTAATGCCATGAAATTGTATATGATACAATTAATTCACAGGAATTAATAAACCCTAAATAAACTTATGAAGTTTATATTTTTGCCACCCAATTACGTATAACACTTGTCAAGTACTATGTTCGCATCATGGTATACCGCCAGGGCGGGTACGCATGTTGTGACCTTAGCGAAGCAATAATATGAGAAAAGGTGATTCTCATTGTGTTGTAATTGGTTTAACTAAAGGGTTAATCAAAAAGGTGTTTGAGCCCGAGGCAAAGATGAGATGAGTAACATACAATTAAATATGATATATGATATCATGCATCTCATAAATTAGAAGAGTTGCATAATGATGCAATTGGCAAAGAAGTGCACATCCAAAATATGTTTAAATGGTTTAAAGCATGATTTTGAGTCTTTGCCTACCGAAATTATATTTAATCATAGGGACATGCCAAAGCAGTGCTATGGTTAAGTATGGATTTTGGATCTTCACCCACTTAAATATTTTAAAGGGTTTTATAATTTAAGTGGGAGCATTTAAATAAAAATCTTTACACGCTTTATTATAGTTATGATTG
The DNA here is from genome assembly GCA_039660915.1 of Euphorbia tirucalli. Classification (NCBI taxonomy): domain Eukaryota; kingdom Viridiplantae; phylum Streptophyta; class Magnoliopsida; order Malpighiales; family Euphorbiaceae; genus Euphorbia; species Euphorbia tirucalli. The sequence continues at coordinate 38,588,858 of CM077637.1, read as the reverse complement.
CTATTACCATGATCTCGATTGTTATTGAACTTTGAGAATTGTTCTCAAATCAAAAGGAATCATATGTACTCAATAATCCTTTTGCCCAATGAACCACTAGCAATTGTAACATGAGTATAAAAGATGCTTACTTGAAGCATCGAAGGGACTCTGTTAAATTTTGTTATCTTACACTTGCCACCAATTCTTCCGTACGTGGAAGTTTTACTTGAGATATATGATACATCACAAATGGAAATGTTTCATCAGTTAGTGAGCAAGAAAAGATAAGTGTTTGAGGCAACATTTTCTCATTGGCCTCCAAAAGGGCATTAAGATGTGATCTTGAATTCATTAATTGATAGTCATTGGTGATGAACTATCATTTGAATGACATGGAGAAAATTGTGAATTAGTTGCATAGGATGCAAAAGAATGTTAAGTTATCCATAAAGGATAAGCCCGCCTCGAATTGTGTGCTTAAGGTTCAAAAGGAAAAGGATAAAAGGAAGGTCGAAAAGCATAAAGACCGAAAGGTTCGGGTGAAACATGTTTTAAAGACCAAAGCTGTTGGCATAGAGAGATCTCCAAAAGAAGGATGTTGCCATTTCTAGAATGAATCGTTCATTAGAATGAAAATAGCAAACTTTGTTTGGAGAACTATGAGACGATGAAAGGCAGTAAGACTGCTACCTTAAGTATTTATTAATTATTCTACTTTTGTTTCTATATCAAAGGTATTAGATACCGTGGTGGATTTCATATTAGTAGAATATGAAGAATCTCAACTTAAGTAGAAACCTTATGAAGGTGAAAGGTAGAATGCGAATAGACAAGAGAAGCAAAGGTTGCTACTCGAAGGTTCTGAACTTTTACATGAAAGTTGTGAACTTCAAGTTAAAAAAATTACGAACCTCTTTTCATAAAAGTTATGAACTTTTATATGAAAGTTATGAACTTTGGTTAAAGGTTATGAACTTTTACATGTGAGTTACGAACTCTTGTTGTCTATTGAGCTTGTTGGCTTGAGTAAACAAATGTTGTTTATTTTATAATTGTGAATTATAAACTTTATAAAGACATGATTATGAAATGTAGATTTACATAATTGTCTTTATATGTGGAGCCCATCTGTAACATAAATACTGTAAGGATCGAATCAAATAGTTTGATCCAACCCATTTTGGCAGTGTCGTCTTGGAGACATAAGCAAAGTTGCATTTCGAAACTCCATGAGAATGGACTTTTGGATTCATGAGATTATGAATCATCTTGAATCATGCGAATGTTGCTTATTGTAAAAGATGACAAAAGTGTTTCTTTGCTAAAAGTAGTTAAAGATTAATCGATTTATTAAGCATTATGCATGTGGATGTACATGAATTATAAATCAACTGCTAAAGGAGGTTCTAATACTCCATTACTTTTATGGAACTTTTCACTAGATAAGAGTATCTAATGAAACACGAGTTTGGAACTTTTGAAGTGTTCAAAAGCTTGTAAAAGGAGTATGAAGTATCTTGACAAGATAGTAAAGTCACTTAGATATGATCCAAGTGGTGAACATTTGAGTCAAGATGTTGAGAATCATCTTAGAGATTGTGGGACTGTCTCACAATTGACTTCTCCAAGTACGCCACAAAGTATGTTGTGTCGAAAAGGGAGTAGTCGAACTCTATACAGATATAGTTCAATCTATGATGAAGTCAAGTTGATCATCGTTTTCTCAAAAATATGCCATTAAAGCAGCTGTGTATATTGTTCCGTCTAAAACAATTCATGAATCAACATATGAGATATGGTTGGGTAAGAGACCCAAGTTGTTTCATTGAATAAGCTTAGGGCTGTAAAGCTTATTTCGAATAAGTTGGCACCTAAATTTAAATATCGTATTGTGGATTACTCAAAAGGAAAGTAGGAGTTGTTACTTCTGTGTTTCTTTGGGATACAAAGTAGTTGTAGCTAGAAATGGTTTCCCCTTGAAGAGGGAGTTAATTTCTAGTAGAGTTAGTGGGAGTAAAGTACACCTACAAAACTCGTAATTCACAAAAGTGACATTTAACGTTGAAGAGGAACGTGGAAATGGTTCCATGATCATTGTTGAAATTACACAAGTCCAATGAAAGTCTAGTGGAATACGACATGATTAGGAGAGATATGGATTTCTCAAAATCATGATGAAATTTCACTAGATGAAGTAAGTCTTCTTTTATGAAGAAGCAATGTTAGATTTTGAATCTAATATGTGACTTGATGCTACAAAGGTTGAAGATAAGTCCATGTCTGACAATCAAAGTATAGACTTTGATAAGTCTTTTAGAAGATGCATATGCAATAGTTGCAAGTGAGTTTTCAAATTGAAAACCGATATGGATGGTGATCTTCAAACTTATAAAGCACGACTAGTGACTATAAGGGTACGAACAAATTCATAGTAGGACTATAATGAAATCCTCCTTAGTCATTAATCATGATCAAGTCATATTGAGTTCTTGTTGCCATATCCCCATAATATGATTATAAAATATGGCAAATGGATATCAAAATCTATTTTTTACGTGAAAACATGATTGAGGATGTGTACGTGACACAATCCAAAGTTTTGAGCATCCAAAGAATTCAAATAGCGTATGCAAGTTTTTCAAAGATTCTCATAAGGATCGAAACATGCATCAAATAGTTGGAATCATAGTTTTGATAAAGAAATCAAATGGTTTGATTTTATCAAAAGGATGATGAATCTTGTGTTTCAAAAGGATCAGTGGGAGCATATCGGTATTCCTAATGCTATATGTGGATGACATATGGCTTGTTGGAAATAACATTCTTACCTTGCAAGAAGTAAAATCTTGGCTAAGAAAGTAATTTCGGTTAATGTTATAAGCATGACTGTTTGTATTCTTGAAATTGGAATCTATATAGATAGATCTAAAAGAATGTTTTGTTTTAAGTCAAAGCATTGAAAGCGTTCAATGAGAAAGACTTAAAAGAAGTTTGCTTATGTTAACTGTGTAAATAGTTGCACATATACAACTGATTGCAATTAGTTGCAATATATCAGTCGAGATCTAGTATTCTCTTAAAAAGAGATGTTATGATTTTGAAAGGTTCAAAATAAAACGATATAGCTAAATATCTATAATAGTAGTCAAAGTATATTGTTACATATGATGTAAAGGAAATTTTGGATGAAGAAGTTCATCACAAAATGTTGTGTTTTGTTCTAAGCATTGCTTATCCTGTGAGACTATTGTAGGGACAATAGTTCAATGCGTAAGAACCTTGTATGACACAAGCATAATACTTAGGCGTTTTTTTTTTCACTAATTTAGAGAGGCTGTCTCTAAAGAGAGAGTGAAAATGTGTAAAGTAACAACGGAAGCGAAAATTAATAATTCACTGACAAAGACTCCTGCACGAATGAATACATGAAAGTCATGTAGGTCAATGGGTATAAGATACATGTATGATTGGCCATAGTGCAAGTGGGAGATTGTTGGAGATTGTGCCCTAAGGCCAATATTGGATTATGTAATTTGACTTCTAAGATTAATCTAGTGTAGATTAATATTATCATTTATGTTTGTATGTTAGCATTTATGATAAGTATCCTTGAATAAATCGTGTTGTTCTAAATATCCCTAGTCGATTGTTATTATGGGAATAATAACAAACTAAGACTAGTGTGAGTGATAATGGATATTCATAAGATGAATATAGTGTATACAGATACAGATTATACTCACGAGTAATATGTTAGAGAACATGTTACTGGAGACCCACTATGAGATCAAGTTCATGGTCATGTGTCACAACTGATCTTGATTATAGTAGTGTCATTAGCTGATTCCTTTGACCTGAGGTCACCATGGATTCCGGGATGAATTCATGTTGTGCTTTGACGCAGTCAAACGCTGCTTGGAACAGAGTAGTTATAAAGGCTGTGGTTGGGTACAATATGACTCATGCTTAGGGATGTGAGTGACAGATATGGGATTTTGTCCCTCTCTATCAAGAGAGCGATATCACTGGGCCCCTCGATAAGTAAGACTGTTAAATGCATGGCTGTGCTCAAATAATTGATAAGAGTATCAATTGATTTGTCTGAACAGTTTACTTTGAGATCGAGAAAGCATATGATTAATTAATCTTGATATCAAAGAGACAAAAGGGAATATGACATTCTATAAATAGGTATTGGATCATTCCAATCATATTAATTGGGTAGTCGTAATGGCTTGCTAGAGTCCGCTTGTGACCTATAAGGACATTATGGTAATTTCCTTATTGCCAATTAATATGATCCTATGGGGTCACACACAAGAGCAAAATGAAGTTCATCTTATCGGGTATAAATTATTATTGGATAATAATTTATGAATGAGAAAGAGAATAAATATATATAGTGATATATATTTATGTATGTATATATAAATATTAATGTGATTAATATTGCATAAAGTATGCTACATATTATAATTAAATTATATGTAGATATAATTAATTATAATATTATATATACATATATGTATTATGGAGAATTGATTTGATTTAATGTTAATTGAGAATTAGTATTAAATTGTGTGGGTTAATATATAATTATAACTAATAGGTGTATTAGGTTATAATTATAATTAACTATTTAGGTTAATTATTTAAGGAAATAATTGACCTAAACCTAACACAACTCTACACTCCTAACACCACAAGGAATTCGGCCACCACACATGGAAAAGGGGGCAGCCGAAATTCTCATCCCAAGCTACATAGAAAATTTTGATTTTCTGCCTCTCTCTCTCGTTCGAAGAATCGTTCTTCAATCCCGGCGCTAGCACGCGGTGAATCAATTGCTCCGTGTGGATCAACCGTAGAGGGAAGCTAATTTGGTTCCTTTGATTCAAATCCTATAAGAACTAAGAGGTAATTCTTTAACCCTTCCTTCCAATTCAATGCAATATACATGGATCCTTGGCGGGGATTAATCCGTTTTCTTTCCGCTGCGTATTTATTTTAGGCGATTAATCCCCAACATAAAGTTCGCATATTTTGCATCCCAGGGGTAAAGTTTACAAACTTTGCGCCCGGGGATAAAATTTGCAAAGTTTGCCCCTGTGCATAAAGTTCACAAAGTTTGTACCCCATCATAAAGGCCGCAAATTTTTCCCTCGAGCATAAAGTTCACAAAGTTAATACCCCGTGGGTAAAGTTCACAAAGTTTGTCCCAAGGCGAAAAGTTTGTAAAGTTTTTTCCCCAGGCATAAAGTTCACAAAGTTTGTACTCCCGACATAAATTTTTCAAATTTTGCCCTTGGGCATAAAGTTCGCAAAGTTTATACCCCGGATATCAAGTTCCAAAATTTTGCCCCGGACATAAAGTTCGAACAATTTTCACTCGGGCGTAAATTTCGCAAAGTTAGTACCCCGGGCATAAAGCTCGAAATATTTTCACTCGGGCGTAAATTTTGGAAAGTTCGTACCCCGGGCATAAGTTCGCAATGTTTTCCTGCCGGCATAAAGTTCGCAAAGTTTGTACCCCGGACCTAATTTTGCAAATTTTGCCCACGGGCAGAAAGTGTGTTAAGTTTGTACTTCGAATATAAAGTACCAAAATTTTGCCCTGGGCATAAAGTTCGAACAATTTTCACCCGAGTGAAAATTTCGCTAATTTTCTATCCCGAGCATAAAGTTCGCAAAGTTTGTACACCGGGCCTAAAGTTCACAAATTTTGTGTTCAGGCATAAATTTGCAAAGTTTTCACCCCGGAGTAAAGTTCTCAAAGTTTGTACCCCGGGCATAAAGTTCCCAAATTTTACCCGCGCGCATAAAGTTCGAAAAATTTTCACTCTCATAAAGTTCGAAAAATTTTCACTCGGACATTAATTTGGCAAACTTTGTAACCCGAGCACAAAGTTCACAAGTTTTTACGTTGGGCACAAAGTTCTCAAATTTTGCGCCCGGGGCTAAAGTTCGCAAATTTTGCCCCCTGGAATACAATTCAAAAAATTTTCACTCGGGCGTAAATTGCACAAAGTTTGTACCCTAGGTATAAAGTTCTCGAATTTTGCCCCCGGGTATAAATTTCACAAAGTTCGTACCACTGGTATAAAGTTCAAAAATTTTAAGCTCCCCGGGATAAAGTTCGCAAAGTTTGCCCGTGGGCGTAAAGTTCGCAAATTTTTCCGCTGGGCATAAACTTCACAAAGTTTGAAATCCGGGCATGAAGTTTCCAAATTTTACCCCCATTCACAAAGTTCCCAAATTTTACCCCCACAAACTTTAAAATATTTTCACTCGAGCATAAATTTCACAAAGTTTGTATCCCGGACATAAAGTTCGTTAATTTTGCCCCAGGGCTTAAAGTTCACAAAGTTTCTACCCCGGGTATAAAGTTCAGAAATTTTACACTCCGGGGTAAAGTTCGTAAAGTTTGCCCTCGGGCATAAAGTTTGCAAAGTTTTCCGTCGGGCATGAAGTTCTCAATGTTTGTACCCCGGACATAAAGTTCCCAAATTCCACCCTTGGGCATAAAACTCGAAAAATTTTCACTAGGGCGTAAATTTTGCAATTTTTGAATCCCATACATAAAGTTCACAAATTTTGCCCCAAGACAACAAGTTCAAAAAAATTTTACTTGAGCATAAATTTTGCAAAGTTTTTACCTCGGGCATAAAGTTCGCAAAGTTCATACCGCAGGGGTAAAGTTCGCAAAGTTTGCCCCTGGGGGTAAATTTCGCAAAGTTTGCCCTCGGACATAAAGTTTACAAAACTTGTATCCCAGATATAAAGTTCCAAAATTTTACCCCGTGCATATAGTTTGAACAATTTTCACTCGAAGTAGGTCATAAAGTTCGTAAATTTTGTGTCCGGGCATAAAGATTGCAAAGTTTGTACCTCCGACATAAATTTTGCAAATTTTACTCCGGTGTATAAAGTCTGCAAAGTTTGTACCCAGGACATAAATTTCCCAAAATTTCCCCCATGCATAAAGTTCGAAAAATTTTCACTTGGGCGAAAATTTCTCTAAGTTTGTACCCAGGGCTTAGGTATCTTTATTCAATTATTATTTTTTTTTAATAAGTGAACTGTTTTTGGTTTAAAAATCAACCCATAAACAACACTAAAAAGGTGATTTCGTTTTTTTCATCCTTATTGCATAAGAATTTGTTTTAAATTTTCCTTATTTGTTTTGCTTTAATCTTTCCTAGTCAGATAGGCAATTGAGAATCAACCATTCGCAGGTTGTATCATCCAAATTGAAAGGTTGAATAAACTTTTATGTTGATTTGATTGTTCTTTTTATTTGATTGAATTGGTGATTTTATTGTCAATTGTTCTCCTATTTTTATTCTATTCTTTAAACTTTCAGTTTTGAAACTATAATCTGAATTCTAATTATAATTTCGTGTTCTTTGTGTTTATTGAAACCTTATTCGACGATCGGGAACATTATTGAGTTCGGATAGCGCTTTGCTTAACCGGATTCATATCACAGCTGCACAATATGATGGGTAAGAACATAGATGCACGATAAAGAAATAAGTAATTTATACATAACAAAGGATATAAAAGTGCACAGATCCTACGAAAACACCCTGCTTGCATTTTGATCATCGTCTTTGCATTTCACGCTGCATTGCATGCGGAGTGCAAAAAATCCAGCCCCAACGGGGACGGGCGGGAATCCCCACTTAGGGATGGGGAAAAAAATTCATATATGTGTGGAAGATTGTATGAAGAGAAGATAAGGAGATGAATGAAAATCAACAAATTTTTTTTAGTAAACCTCTCTAGGAAAACAACTCCAAGTGCACATAAATTCAACGTTTAAGTGGAAAGAAAAACATTTGCGAATTCAAACATAATAATTTGGACTAAAAAAAATATTATATTGGTTGATAAAAGGTAGTAATGAGCCGAATCAAAAGTTGTAGCCTTGAAGCGAAAAATAAAGAGAATATAATAAATAGATGAATGAAAAGCAACAAATAATTGTGCAAACCTCTCTAGAAAATGAAGTCTAAAAAGAACTATAAAGACTAGAGGGAGATGGTTGAAAAATGCTCAACAATTGCGACTCTAATTTAAGGCAGATTTAGTTGGCATAACAATGCACAGGTAAGTGCAAATAAACCTAGCATTTAAGTGCAAAATATTACAGAATTTGAAAAAAATAATTCTCATTAAAAAGATATCATATTATGGAAGGGAAAAATACTAACGGTCGAAGCAAAAGTGGGCAGCCATGGAACGAAACAGAGAGGTATAGAGAAAAGATAAGGAGATAAATGAAAAGCAACGAATTTTGAGTAAACCTCTTTGAAAGCCTGCTTCACAATCACGACTTTAATTTGCTCCCTACGGTAGATTTAATTGACATAACAATGCACACATGAGGGCAAATAAATCCAGTCTTTAACTGCAAAAAATTTCTTGAAGCAGAATTATATAGAAAACTTCTATTGATAATCAGGATCGGATCGAGCGCACTGAGATAAAAATCGAAAGACCCAACCAATGAAGAGGAAAGAAAAGAAAATCACAATTTCCAATGAAGATTTCTCAGCAATTAAAGGCATTATAAATTCGAAAATGCAAATAATAAAATACCTTCTGAAGAGCTTTCAGAGCATCGGCCATGGCGACATTGGTCAAATTGCCAGGGATCTTTTTCTTTTTGCACAGGGCACGGAGATTTTTCCTAGCAAGGCTGTGAATATCCATTTCTGAAGTAAAAACAAAGAAAAAGAAACGCAAAGAGGCGTCTCGGGTACCGAAAGACTGTTTGCTTTGTTGTTGTTGATGGAGGTATATATGTGTGTCTGACCAAAAAAAAAAAAGGAAGGCGTGGGAACCCTAGAGGAAAATATGACCGTTGAGGCAGGAATTTGAATTTTGAATTTTTTTTTCTTTACTAATAACTAATTCTTGGCAATCGCATACACAAACATGATCCTGCTGAAATTGTTGACCATAGAAGCGCTATCGGCAAACAAGAGATGCCATATAGCCCGAGTAATTGCAAAGATCCACAGCTAGCACATTATCCGACGACAGGAGCAGATTCCTGAACCCAGCCTCCCACGCAACCTCCAGAGCCGCTGCAATACTCGCCAACTCAGCCTCATGGCAAAATTTATTGGAAAATATACATGTCAATTCCATTTTTCTCCTATCACCAACTCGCCAACTCAGCTTTTTCTTATTACACTGTTATACTCCCCCGCTCTTTTATAACCCCGTTTTAATTTTAACTCAAGATATATATATATATATATATATATATATATATATATATATATATATATATATATATATATATATATATATATATATATATATATATATATATATATATATTATCAGAAACCAAAAACTCATTCTCTATTAAGCGATTGGCACGATATTGTCCTTTGATCAACGCTCATCGCTAATTTCTTTCTGTGCTCCACTTCGCCACCTTACTTCCACTATTATGTGATTACACATCCATTCCTTTCCTCTTGTTCTTCATTGTCTCTTTTTCTTTCTTTTAGTCAAATAGGTAAATATTTTAAACAAAATTTAGAAACTTGTTGTGCTCAAATAACGATGTCCGAATTAATTTAACATATTAATTAAAAACTATCTTTAGATATTTTGCTGAATTAGAAAATTAATCAAAGCTAAATTATAGCTTACACAAATTTGGAAATCAAGTTAATATATTATATGGGAATCAATAACTAAACTAGAATTAATGATAACAAATTTTCAATTAGCTAAATCAGTATTAAAACCTATTTAAATTAAATTTAAATCAAATAATCAAAAGAGTTTTCTCTGCAAACATGTATTTTAGAAAAAAGTAAATATGCAAAAGCTAATAATTTAACTTACATCATAATAGATTTAAATCGTTTATATAATCTTATTCATTGTAAAGTTTGTACCTCGGACATAAAGTTTGCAAATATTTCGACCTGGTGTTACTTTTTGTACAAATCTCATATTTAGCTTTTGACAATAATTTTTCTAAAAATAATTCTATTTAGAGATTAGTGATCGCAAGTATACGAATCGCAACGTAGTAATAAAAGATATCGATCCCACGAGGAATATGTATATACACTTTAGTTTATTTTTCTTTTCGTCTATAGAGTATCAAATTATAAGGTGATATAGGGAATTGGGTAAATGGCAAGTTAAATCAATTAAAGTACTAGTTATGAGTTGAGCTATTGTTTAATATCTAGTCATATAAATATACAAGTATTTTATCTTAGATATTCGTTGCACATGTATTAATTATCTATTTAATCCTTATGATAAGAGTATGTCGGATAAGTTCTATTTCAACGGGCATGTCTAGAAATAGATTTTATTCAATAACTCATAGACAATGAAAGGGATTCAAACCTGACACCTTCGATTAAGCATTTTTAAAACCTGAATGTGGACGATTCACAAGTACCTTACCAAAATACTTGTTCACGATCAAGATAATATCGCAAGAATGAAGAACTCGATCTCTCAAACTCACAATATTAAAATCAGCCCCGGGCTGGAATCTCAAAGAGAGAAAAATCTGAAAATTTCAGAATGCAATTGTATTAAATTTCATATATGATGTCTTTCAACTATTACATTGGTGTTTAAATAGAAAACTTAAACCTAACCCTAAACTAAAAAGGAAAACAAATCCTTGTTGGACTAGGAAAGCTTAAATAAAAACAAATAAGGAAAACTTAACTAATCCTTATGCAATAAGGATAAAAAAAAAACGAAATTCCCTTTTGAGGGTTGTTTATGGGCTGATGTTTAAGCCCAAAACAACTCACTTATTGAAAAAAATAACAATTAAATATGGATACCTAAGCCCAATTCGAAATCCATACATATTCCCTAAGGGTGCCTTAAGTGCTAACACTTAATTGTCCTTAGCTCATACGTAGAAGTCTAATTAGGCCCAGAAGATTCCTAATGGGCTTGTACATGTCTAACAAATAAACTATATTAAGCTTCATTTTGCATCGAATCCGCCATAAATCAGCATTTGAAAGGATGTTATTATTCTTTGCATCAACCAAACTGATTAGACTAGTTAAACCAAAGATCAGGCTATCTCGATTCACATCATTCTCCCTTTCTTCGAAAAGATTCGTCCTCGAATCTTGTATGTTCAGATCATAAGGAAGAATTATATCCTGAAAATCATGAAAAGAAACAATAGACAAACAATTATCAAGTATGTTAGTTGAAATCATGTCAATTTTTTCAAAGTGGTAATTATCTCCCACTTCATTCACAAGCTTTCCAACATGTTGATCTTCATGTTCTCCATGTTTCACCATTATATTAGCTCCAATCTTTTCTCTATCAGGTTGTGCATCTTTGTGGATAAGATATTCAACAAGTTCAGCCTCTCCAACAACACCGGCTTTAGTTTTGTCACCATCACATCCTTCATGATCAGCAATAATTTTAACCTCTTTATTCACTTCAGATTCAACATCATCATTGCAAGGAATTTCTTTATTAGCTTTCTTTTGCCGTTGTTTGTGCAAATACAACATGTCTTTATAAGCTTCCTCATCACATAATGGAAGAATCTTGTACATGCGTCCTTCTGATTTAAGTGAATAACAATTCTTCACACCATCAAAGATAACATCTCTATGAACTTCCCATGGACGACCAAGCAATAGATGACAATCTTCCATAGGATGAACATCACATAATATTTCATCTTTGTACCGACCAATGGAGAATTTTACCACAACTTGCTTTTTTATTTCAATATCACATTTATTTAATGATGGCAATATATATGGCTTTGGATGGTCAATAAGAGGCAAATTTAATTTCTCAACCAAAGTGAGACTAGCAACATTTGCAAAATAAGTTTTATGAAGAATCACGCTGCAAACCTTATCATTGACTCGACATCTTGCATGGAAATTAAAACTGAACATGGCGCAGAAATAATGAAAGCTCACTTTCACAAAGAGACAAGAAAAAAAAAGTACGCAAGATTCAGAGAAAAAAAAACGCAACAGATGAACCTAAGACACAACTAGAAGCAAATTTAACAAAACTGGAAACAGAATTTCGACTCAAATTTAGGGCAACTTCCAAACCGATTCTGAACTTGAAGTATTCTGATGTTATTTAGAACTTTTTCTTAAGAATCCAAAGGTTTTTGAATTGCACAATTCCGAGTTCTATAGACAAAGATACGATGGAAAAAGTAAAAACAGTGCAAAAGATAAGGGTTCACTAAAAGAACAAGAAAAAAAAAACAAAAACGAATTTTTTTTTTTTCAAAAACTAACAGACCTTGATTGAAGCCAAAGCTCTGATACCAATTGATGTGATATCGGCTAAGAAACCGAAATCAACAAGTTTTCCTGATCTATCTTGTAGGATTTAAAACAAATTGAACAATGAATCAGAATTTGAGGGTTAGGTTCTTGTTCAATAGTATCTATTCAATTGCAGCAAAGTAGATAGAAGAATGAATTATAATCACTAAGGACAGCAATATATAATTCGAATTTCACAAGTATGACACAAAGATTGGTGATAGCAAACCAATCATAAGGTGTTTAAACGACAATGAAAGGGATTCAAACCTGACACCTTCGATTAAGCATTCTTAGAACCTGAATGTGGACGATTCACAAGTACCTTACCAAAATACTTGTTCACTATCAAGATAATATCGCAAGAATGAAGAACTCGATCTCTCAAACTCACAATATTAAAATCAGCCCCGGGCTGGAATCTCAAAGAGAGAAAAATCTGAAAATTTCAGAATGCAATTGTATTAAATTTCATATATGATTTCTTTCAACTATTACATTGGTGTTTAAATAGAAAACTTAAACCTAACCCTAAACTAAAGAGGAAAACAAATCCTTGTTGGACTAGGAAAGCTTAAATAAAAACAAATAAGGAAAACTTAACTAATCCTTATGCAATAAGGATAAAAAAAAAAACGAAATTCCCTTTTGAGGGTTGTTTATGGGCTGATTTTTAAGCCCAAAACAACTCACTTATTGAAAAAAATAACAATTAAATATGGATACCTGAGCCCAATTCGAAATCCATACATATTCCCTAAGGGTGCCTTAAGTGCTAACACTTAATTGTCCTTAGCTCATACGAAGAAGTCTAATTAGGCCCAGAAGATTCCTAATGGGCTTGTACATGTCTAACAAATAAACTATTAAGCTTCATTTTGCACCGAATCCGCCATAAATCAGCATTTGAAAGGATGTTATTATTCTTTGCATCAACCAAACTGATTAGACTAGTTAAACCAAAGATCAGGCTATCTCGATTCACATCACCTTGACGTTAGGTTCCCCTTTACGTATATAAAATATTACAAACAACGCTCGAACTTTCTAGAAACTTTATTTTTCTAACTTTATATACTACAGGTATCTTCCATTTGGCCGGTTTTTCCCTCCTTTTTAAAATCTGGAATTCCTTCTTTATTTATAAGCATTAAAGCATTGTGTCTCTTGGTGACAGGTTGTGTTGATCCAATGAATGGTTGTGTCTCTTGAATACTATTGGTTCTTCTTGGAAAGTTGTGTCTTTTCATGAAGGGTTGTCTTTATCCAGAGTGGCGGTTGAAGTCCGAACGGATGAGATCGAATAACTGCTGCTGAGTGTATGTCACAATCGTGACAGAGTGTCACAGTCGCGATTCACATGAGTTTCTTTGCAAAATGCTGAAGTCAAAGTCTGCCTATGTGCTAGGTCGCGCTCGTGATTTGTCTCTTTTCGTTAACTTCTTTATAAATCATAGTGCTCTGTCGCGCTCGTGATAATGCATTATGATCGTGACACAGCCTAAATCTTGTGTCCTTTTTATTCCTATAGAATTTTCTTCATTTTTGCTTCCTTTTATAGCTAAATTCCACATATTTGCATACTTAGACTTTAAAACTGTAAATCATGATATCACATCACTACACTTATCCTTTTTCTTGTCCTCAAGCAAAATATGAATCTCTTAATCATCTTACTTGTGATGATCCAACATACTTTGTATTTGAAACACAAAATAAAGAGTCTTAACCTTCGACTTCTAAGGCAGCTATGAGGATTTTTGAATTTTAACAACATATATGTATATCTTTCTTTATACTTTTATTAAGTATGGGTCTTGCCAAAAGATTGTTTTACCAAGCTTAACTTAGAACTATCAACCATAAGTAGAGTTTGTATACACCTTTAACCATGTTTATGCCTTAATCAACACAATTTCAGCTTACTCAACCAAAGCATATCGATGAAAGCTTTCCGGGACAAATTTTAGCACACGTTTAGCCATTGTTCTCAAAGCATCTTTACGTAACGTAGAATTTTTTTTTCTAAGCACTCATGTGTGGTTGCCCTTTTATCTCTTTTGTTACCACTCATATTGCAATTTTTCTTTTCTTGTATTATATAAAAGTAAATATTTTTCTTTTATTCTTTATCTTGCTTTTAGTGGTTGCATTTTATGCTCCATACCACTCTCCCCTTTTACATAACACTTTGGCTATTCACTCAACACTCATGTGACGCCCTAGATTATCTGCCCTAGAAATCCTTCTTGAATCATCACCATACCATTAATGAAATTGACACAAGCTCTCAAATCAACACGACATGAAAGTTCTCCCCTTGCACCTATTACTATTGCGGTCATGATATTTGCACCACCAATCTGCCCATATCTTTGCTTCGATGGATTGTTAATGGCATTGAAGAGAATGTCGCATGAATCAATGGGAGCACCCCTAAATGCGCATTCTAAAACAAAAAGATCAGCGGGACGAACAGTGGAACTATCTACGCTGCAAAATAATGAATATGCAAGGAATTTGTGCAAGCACAACATTGTGTCATCTTGAATGAGTTTATTTGATGCATGGCTCGACACATAACAATGCCAACCCGTCAAGGAACACCAAATGCTGTCTGGTTTGAAACTAAAAGGTATAACTGTTGGAAATGCCCTAGTCCCGAGGCATTGGTCCTTGTATTTGTATTATACATTTATTAGATTTATGTATTATACTCATTTGTGTTATTAATAAAGACATCAATTCGTTTATTATATTTATCTTGTGCAATATATTAAATGAAGTATCCAATGGACATATCTATATCCATGATGACAAGTGTCATGCACTTGACAGTAAGACCATGGATAGGGTAAACGATATGACCGTAAATACATCCGTAGTCTGTTCCAGTCATGGGAATGAATGGAACAAGAGACTATCATTAACCTGGTTGGGTGGCGGTGTCTTACCGGTCATTGGACATGGAATGTCAACCAAGTTAATGGGTACATGCATGGGGGCATGGTACTGGATAGATCCACTAAACGAGTAATCCACATGGTATAGTATCACAAGTGATTCTCGTGTAGTACTTGTATGGATCCTTTGACCTGACCATATGATGGTGTTACATGTGAGGTTTTATGCTTAGGGGTACGCCTAAAGGGCCTGTAATAGGGTGCCAAGTATGGGTACTTTCGGGTATGTCACTTAGCATGGTAATACTATGGATATGCAGAAGGGATTTGTCACTTAGTAGTCCACGGGGATGATATCACCGGCCTCTTGATGAGTGTAACTGATAAGAGTGTGGCCACACCCAAATAGGTGGGAACTTGTTTGTGAGCTTCAGTGCATTCGGGATCAAGTTAATGTCCGACACAAAAGAGGGTGATCAATCCATGTATCTGTGTTAGACACCGATATCAATGACGTGGGATGTACAAG
The DNA here is from genome assembly GCA_039660915.1 of Euphorbia tirucalli. Taxonomy (NCBI): domain Eukaryota; kingdom Viridiplantae; phylum Streptophyta; class Magnoliopsida; order Malpighiales; family Euphorbiaceae; genus Euphorbia; species Euphorbia tirucalli. The sequence continues at coordinate 38,573,106 of CM077637.1, read as the reverse complement.
TTTAAACTACAGGGTTATGATAACAGTTAGATTGCCATCTCCATCTTAATTGGGAGCTGCAGTGGCTTGCTAGAGCCCAACTGCAGTCTGCGAGCTTTGGCCCGCTGCCAACATAAAGATGGGCCCACGAGATCGTACACATAGAACGACTAAACACAGACTTAAGGAATCACATGTATACTTGGAGTATACACTATGGAAAGAGAGGTGTATATAAGTTAATTATATTATAAAGATCAATTGGATTGATCCTAATAATAAAAATTAATATATTCAATTGGCTCTTCATAATTAATTGGATTAATTATGAGATTATTTCCTAGGTGGAAATATTCATATGTATAGGTTTGCATATGATTTTATTTTGTGAAGATTTAATTTTAATTTGATGGATTAAATTAATTGGTCAAACTAATTTTAATTTAAATGTAAATAATATATTACTTGGCGTAATATATTAAATACATGGGTATATTAAAATTGGGCTTGAAATTAATTTAAACCAGAATAATTAAAATTAGACTGGGCCGAAATTAAAACATGGAAGCCCGCACAGAGTGAAAAGGAGCCAAGCTGGGCCTGAATTCCCCTAGGGGAATTCGGCCACCCTAGGTATAAAAACCTAGGGTGAAAATTTCGGCCACCTCAAGTGAAGCACTAAGCCATAGCCGAAATTTTCCTAGCCCCCTCCCACCATAGTTTTTGTTTTTCCAACGCTAGCACGGGTCGTGTTCGTTAGGCGTGCGTGTACGAAAATAAGGATGGAATCTAATTTGATTTCTGCTGTCTTCATCCATCTCTTGAAAGAGATATTTCGGGTAAGAATTTAATCTCTTTCTATTTCAATTTTAAGTTTTACAATTTCCACTTCAATTGCTCCTGGGACTAGATTTGAGGAAATCATCGCGTTCTTCCTCTTTTATCGGGTGATTTCCGGTGAAAAATCCCAACAATAACAGCCAACTTTTCTTTTGGAAAGCCAAACCATTCAGACATTTGGTCGTACCCCACGGTATATTCGACTCTAATGTTGCGAAATAGAAAACCCCATGTATTATCCAAAAACTGGAATGTGTTGCAGCGGTGCCGAGATGCCTTCTTAATTCAAGGGGATAAAGTACTAGTTCGCTTAGTCAATCTTTTGCCTACATCTCTAGCTGCACAAGGCCAGTATGTGATTGGAGAGTGCAGTACAAGGTAGGTGTGGTCTTTGCTGCTTGGTTTAGTTGCTCGCTCATCAGCTCGGCCGGACGGTTCAACTGAATCAAGAACTGAAACAGCCATCATGAGTGATTCCGCAACTTCCAATCCAAACCAGCGAAGCCGCCCCTATATCTAACCACCGCTCACCCCGATCACAGATTAGCTCGATTTTCTTGACGGCTTGAAAGAGAAGCCGCCTATTTCTTAGGGCAAAGGCGCTCCCTCTTCCTAAATCCTTCCATTTATCCCAGGGACTACGGCTTGACCTTCGGGGAAGAACTCCGTGGGACCCCTCTCCTTCTAGGGCGCCTAGATAGTGAAAGGTTATTCCGGCTGGAAGCTAAGCAAAGTCACGAACGAAGCTGGCAGGCACACAAGGCGGACTCGGAATAGCAACCTCCAAAAGCAGACTCTCTTTGAACCTCCAATCGGCACAAGAAAAGGAACAGGCTAAGGCGAATCCAAGGTAAGGGACAAACTTTGCGAACTTTATGCCTAGGGTACAAATTTTGCAAAATTAACGCCGGTGTGAAAGCTCTACAAAGTTTACAACCTAGCGCAGACTTTGCGAACTTTATGCTTGGAGTACCAAGTTTGTGAAATTTGCGCCCGAGTGAAAATATTCCGAACTTTATGCCTAGGCATAAAATTTAAGAACTTTTTTTCCTGGTCACAAACTTTTCGAGATTTAGGCGTGGGGGAAAAATTTTTGTACCTTATCCTCGAGGGAAAACTTTGCGAACTTTATGTCTGGGGTCAAAAATTTTCAAACCTTACGAGCTGGTGCAAACTTTGCACACCTTGCAAACTTTATGCCCAGGGTACAAACTTTACGAAATTTTACGCTCGGGTGAAAATTTTGAACTTTATGCCCAGGTGGAAAATATGTGAAGTTCATGCTCAGGGCACAAACTTTTCGACATTTACGCGGGGTGAAAAATTGTACGAACTTTATGCCCCGGGGGCGAACTTTGCCAACTCTACGTCCGATGCCAAATTGTGCAAACTTTAGGCCTAGGTGAAAGCTTTTCAAACTTTACACCCGGACACAATTTGCGAACTTTGTACGCGGGATACAAACATTACGAAATGTACTGCCGGGTTACAACTTGGTGAACTTTACGCACGGGGGCAAATTTTATGTTTGGGCACAAACTCTGCATACTTTATGCCTGGGGTAAAAACTTTCCGAAGTTTACCCCAGTGTGAAAACTTTGCGAACTTTAGGTCTGGGTGAAAGCTTGTCAAACTTTACGCCCGGACACAATTTGCGAACTTTGTACGCGGGATACAAACTTTACAAAATGTACTGCCTGGTTAAAACTTTGCGAACTTTACACCGGGGGCAATTTTTATGTTTGGGCACAAACTTTGCATACTTTATGCCCAGGGTGAAAACTTTCCGAAGTTTACCCCCAGGGTGCAAACTTTGCGAAATTTACGCCCAGTCACTAACTTTGAAAACTTTACGCATGGGCACAAGCTCTGCAAACATTATGCTAAGGGTACAAACTTTTCAAAATTTACGCCCGGGTGAAAATTTTGTGAACTTTACACCAAAGGGCAAACTTTGCAAACTTTTCGGCGGGGTGAACACTTTGCAAACTTTACGCATAGAGGAAAAATTTGCAAACTTTACGCCCGGGCAGAAATTTGCAAACTTTATGCCCAGGTGAAAAATATTGCGAACATTATGCTCGAGTTCGAACTTTGCGAAATTTACATCCGGGGTAAAAATATTTAGCAAAAATGACGCCTAGGTGTAAAGTGTGCAAACTGTACGAACGGGCGCAAACTTTGCGAACCTTATGCCCAGGATACAAACTTTTAGAAATTTACATCCCGATGAAAGATTCGTGAACTTTATGCCGGGGTAGAAGCTTTTCAAAATTTTCGCCTTGGTGTAAAAATTTGTAACGTGGGTAAAGTTTACGAACTTTATGCTCGAGGTAGAAACTTTGAAAACTTTGTGCCCGAGTTTAAAATTTTGCAAACTTTACCACTGGGTGCAAACTTCGTCAACTTTATGCCCGGGGTGCCAACTTTCCGAAATTTACGCTCGAGTGAAAATTTTGTGTACATTATGCACGGGGGTAAAATTTGAGAAATTTATACCCGTGGTACAAATTTTTTCAAAATTTATGCCTAGGTGAAAAATTTGCAAACTTTATTCTCGGGAATAAAGTTTGCGAAACTTTGCAAATTTGCGCCTACGACCTAGCGTAAACTTTATCAACTTTATGCTCGGGGTGTTAACTTTGCGAAATTTACGCTCAAGTGAAAATTTTTCAAAGTTTATGCACAGGGGCAAATTTTAAGAAATCTTTGCCCGTGGTACAAACTTTTCGAAATTTACGGCCTGGTGAAAAATTTGCGTACTTTAGCACCGAGGGAAAACTTTGCGAACTTTATGCCAGGGCTGTAAACTTTACACCCGGGTGAGAACTTTGGAAACTTTAGGTCCAAGCACAAACTTTGCATACTTTATGTCCGGGGTACAAACTTTGCGAAATTTACATCAGGGTTAAAATTTTGCGAATTTTATGCCTGGGGGCAAAATATGGGAAGATCATGCCCGAGTTACAAACATTTCAAAACGTAGGCCTGTGATTAATTTGTGAACTTTGTGCCCGCGGTGCAAATTTTGCGAAGTTTACGCTAGGGTGGAAACTTTGCAAACTTTACGCTCAGTCACAAACTTTGCAAAGTTTATACCCCGGGAGTATAGTTCATGATGTGATACCGGCTGTGAGAAAGCCGAAATCAACTATAACAAATTTCCTAAGTCTATCAATCAAGGTTGAACTCACAAAAAACGAAACAATGATTGGTGATAGCAAACCAATCCTAAGGTGTTTAAGCGACAATGAAAGGGATTCAAACCTGACACCTTTGATTAAGCAGTCTTAGAACCTGAATGTTGGATGATTCACAAGTACCTTACCACAATACTTATTCATAATCAAGATAAAATTGTAAGAATGAAGAACTCGATCTTACAAACTCACAAAATTAAAGATCAGCCCCGGGCTGGAATCTCAACAAAGAGAGAAAAATCTGAATTGTATTAAATTTCATCCATGCACTTTAACTATTACATTGGTGTTTAAAAGAGAAAACTTAAACCTAACCCTAAACTGAAAAGGAAAACAAATCCTTGTCGGACTAGGAAAGCTTAAATAAAAACAAATAAGGAAAACTTAAAACTAATCCTTATGCATTAAGGATGAAAAACGAAATTCCCTTTTGAGGGTTGTTTATGGGCTGATTTTTAAGCCCAAAACAACTCACTTATTGAAAAAAATAACAATTAAATATGGATACCTAAGCGCAATTCGAAATCCATACATATTCCCTAAGGGTGCCTTAAGTGTTAACACTTAATTGTCCTTAGCTCATACGTAGAAGTCGAATTAGGCCCAGACGATTCCTAATGGGCTCGTACATTCCTCACAAATAATCTATTAAGCTTCATTTTGCACCGAATCCTCCATAAATCAGCATTTGAAACGATGTTATTATTCTTTGCATCAACCAAACTGATTAGACATGTTAAACCAAAGATCAGGCTATCTCGATTCACATCATATTGTGATGTACGCCTAAAAGGCCTGTAACAGGGTGCCAAGTATGGGTACGTTCGGGTATGTCAGTGAACATGGCAATGCTATGGATATGCTGAAGGGAATGTCACTCAGTAGTCTACTGAGAAGATATCACCGGCCTCTTGATGAATGCAACTGATAAGTGTTGGGATTTTTCACCGGAAATCAACCGATAAAGCAAAAGAACGCCTTGATTTCCTTAAATCTATGCCCAGGAGCAATTAAAATGGAAGTTGAAAACAACAAAACAAAATTGAAGAAATTGAGATTCTCATTAGAAAATCTCTTTAAGAGATGGCTGCAGAAATCGAATCCGACTTCCTTCATGTTCCCGTACACAAACGGCTATAGAACACAACTCGTGTGACGCGATCAGCCTATCTAACAAAGATCAATCTAAAGAGCAAGAGCATGGAGCTAAGGAACAAGGAGCTGATTATGGCGTGGACTTGAAGATTCCAAGTGGGCCTATTACAAGGTCTAAGGCAAAGAGGGTGCGTGAGGCATTAAATGGACTGATTGCACGCTTATGGGATAACCAAGGCATTCAAGAGGCACCATGGCCAAGTGAGATGGCATGGAATGGTTCAACTCGTTTGATGGTTTTAATTCAAGCCCAAGAAGACCAGCCCATCAGGGTTGTGATTTGAGGCTGAATTGGTTTAAGTCATATTAAGTGAGCTTTGGACATGCATGTGCATGGCACATGTGTTAACCCGTTGTGACGCGATTCCGGTTAAGCGAGATGCAACCGAATGCGAAATTTGCCCGACCGTTCGAAATCAAGTTGAGGTTCACGAATAGATGTGGAAGATGCAGTGGAACTTGATATGAAATTGCAGCAAAATAAAGTTGGCAATAGAAATACCCAATCCAACCACGTGAATGAACAATCAAGTTAATAACTCGATTAACCCAACCTTTCGATTCGTATGATAGAACCTGATATATGGTTTGATTCCTAATCGCCTAGCCTTGACGATTGATCACAATCAAAATAATATGTTAAGAGTTTAAGCCAATCACTCAAATCACTCAACAAAGAAAGAAGAACAAAGTTCTGAATTTTTATTAGCAAAAGCAAAATTGACATCCCCTAAAGAATTCGGCCATAGCCCTTAAATAGGCTTTACAAGCTTTGTCCTACTAAAATAAGGAATACTAACTTAGAAAGGAAAGCTAAAATAAGATAATTCTGAAATAGAAAATAATCCTAAGCTAAAAAGGAAAAATAACTAGAAATCAGCACTTAGTAATCCTTATCCCACAAGGAAAACCTAAATAGACAAGGATTCTTCTTTTACCATGTGTCCAAATGAGTAGATTCGGCCCCCACAACAAATCAGCCCACTCTCGCCATTTGACTTGCATGAAACAGCCTCTTTTTATGAAGATAATATTAATTTAAATTATACTAAGTTCCCAATGGGTTAACACATGTGCCATGCACATGCATGTCCAAAGCTCACTTAATATGACTTAAACCAATTCAGCCTCAAATCACAATCCTGATGGGCTGGTCTTCTTGGGCTTGAATTAAAACCATCAAACGAGTTGAACCATTCCATGCCATCTCACTTGGCCATGGTGCCTCTTGAATGCCTTGGTTATCCCATAAGCGTGCAATCAATCCATTTAATGCCTCACGCACCCTCTTTGCCTTAGACCTTGTAGTAGGCCCACTTGGAATCTTCAAGTCCACGCCATAATCAGCTCCTTGTTCCTTAGCTCCATGCTCTTGCTCTTTAGATTGATCTTTGTTAGATAGGCTAATCGCGTCATTCCCCTCCTCTTCAAAAGGATTCGTCCTCGAATCGTCATCGCCTACACCAAACAAAGATAAATCAGAGACATTAAACGTAGCATGTACACCATACTCACCCGGAAGGTCTAGTTTGTATGCGTTGTCTCCCACACGCGCCACTACTTGAAACGGCCCATCGCCCCTTGGATGCAACTTGGTTCGCCTTTGGGCGGGGAACCTCTCCTTTCGCATATGAACCCAAACCCAATCACCGGGCGCAAACACCACTTTCGAGCGATGCTTATTGGCTTGGGCGGCGTAGCGCTCATTTGCCTTCTCGATTCGCTGTTTCACTTGTTCATGCAACTTCTTCACCAAATCAGCCTTGCGCTTTCCATCTAAACTCTTTTTCTCATCACAAGGTAAAGGAATTAGATCTAAAGGAGTCAGCGGATTAAAACCATAAACAATTTCAAAAGGTGAAAAAGAAGTAGAAGAATGCACAGCCCTATTGTATGCGAATTCAACGAATGGTACACACTCTTCCCATGACTTTAAATTACTCTTTATAACAGCCCTTAACAACTGACCTAGAGTCCTATTCACGACCTCTGTTTGACCATCAGTTTGGGGATGACAAGATGTAGAGAATAAAAGCTTAGTTCCCAACTTTCCCCATAAGGTCTTCCAAAAGTGACTTAGGAATCTAGTATCACGATCACTCACAATGCTCTTAGGAACTCCATGTAGACGTATAATTTCCCTAAAGAACAAACCAGCAATGTTAGTAGCATCATCAGTTTTAGGACATGGTATAAAATGTGCCATCTTAGAAAACCTACATACAACCACAAAAATTGAGTCATTGCCACGCTTCGACCTAGGCAAACCTAACACAAAGTCCATCGAAATATCAGTCCACGGTTCACTCGGTACCGGTAGAGGAGTATACAAACCATACGGCCTAGATTTAGACTTAGCTTGTCTACAATTCACGCACTTCGCACATATGTTCTCAACGTCGCGTTTCATGTGCGGCCAATAAAAATGCTCACATAACATGTCTAAAGTCTTAGTCACACCAAAATGTCCCATGAGACCTCCTCCATGAGCCTCACGAACCAGCAAATCACGTAATGAACACTTAGGCAAACACAATTTATTTTCCTTAAATAAAAATCCATCATGCCTATAGAACTTTCCAAACGCACCAGATTCACTCGCTTCAAATATAGACGCAAAATCAACATCAGTTGCATATAAATCTTTAATAAACTCAAATCCAAGCAACTTAGCATGCGTCATATTCAATAAACTCACGCGTCTACTCAATGCATCAGCAACAACATTTTCTTTCCCTTTCTTATACCTAATCACATAAGGGAACGTTTCTATGAACTCCATCCACTTGGCATGTCTACGATTCAGCTTATTTTGACTCTTCAAAAATTTCAAGGATTCATGATCAGAATGTATAACAAACTCTTTAGGCCATAAATAGTGTTGCCAAGTCTCTAAAGCTCTAACTAAGGCATACAATTCTTTATCATAAGTAGGGTAATTCAAGGCTGCCCCATTTAATTTTTCACTAAAATACGCTATTGGGCGACCTTCTTGTATTAAAACAGCCCCTATACCAACACCACAAGCATCACATTCAATTTTCAAATGTTTTGTCAAAATCCGGCAATGCTAAAACAGGTGCACTAGTAAGTTGTCGTTTTAATGTATCAAATGCAAGTTCTTGTTCCTTACCCCACTTGAACCCAACGTTTTTCTTTATTACCTCAGTCAACGGAGCAGCAATCGAGCTGAAATTCTTGACAAACCGACGGTAGAAGCTCGCCAAGCCATGAAAACTCCGCACTTCGGTAACGGACTTAGGCGTCGGCCACTCTTGAATGGCTTTAACCTTCTCCTCGTCCACTTCAATTCCACGGCCAGAAACTACAAAACCAAGAAACACAACCTTTTCCATACAAAACGTGCACTTAGAAAAGTTAGCGTAAAGCCTTTCTTTTCGAAGCACAAGCAACACAGCTCGTATATGGTCAAGGTGATCAGAATGCGATTTCGAATAGATAAGAATGTCATCAAAATAAACCACAACAAATTTACCTATGAAATCCCTCAAAACATGGTTCATTAAACGCATAAAGGTACTAGGCGCATTAGTTAGCCCAAAAGGCATAACCAGCCATTCATACAAACCATGCTTTGTTTTAAAAGCGGTTTTCCATTCGTCACCTATTTTCATTCTAATCTGATGGTAACCACTTTTTAAATCAATTTTAGTGAAAAGTACAGCCCCACTTAATTCATCCAACATATCATCAAGTCTAGGAATGGGATAGCGATACTTTACCGTAATTTTGTTAACAGCTCTACAATCAACGCACATCCTCCAAGACCCATCCTTTTTCGGTACTAGGATGACCGGAACAGCACACGGACTCATACTTTCACGTACCAACCCTTTAGACATCAGCTCCTCGATTTGCCTTTGAAGCTCCTTCGTCTCCTCTGGATTACTTTTATAGGCTGGTCGGTTAGGAATTGATGCTCCGGGTATGAAATCGATCTGATGTTCTATCCCACGAATTGGTGGCAGTCCACTCGGCATCTCCTCGGGAAAGACATCATCGAACTCCTGCAAAAGAGAAGAAACAACACTCGGAAGAGAGTGGTCAGATTTATTTACAGACAAGCATAAATCTTTACAATAAAATAAAAGCATATTTAGTTTATTAAATTCAGCTTGCTTTACATCCCTCATCTTGGCGTATAGACTTAATCCTTTGGCTTTTGTTACGCCCTTACTTTCTTCTCTCCTCACGTCTCTCTCTCTCAACTCACTTGCCTTTTCACTCACCTCTTCTCTCAACACACCCTTACTGATTTTATCGCTCTTGTTTTCACTCTTCTCAACCTTACCCGATTCCTTACTTGTGGAATTTTGAAGGTGGAGTTGATCTTGATACACTTGAGCGGGAGTCAATGGCATAAGTGTGTATCGTTTGCCATCCTTAACAAGGGTGATCTTATTCAGCTTGCCGTTATGTATGGCCTCTCGGTCAAATTGCCATGGGCGGCCCAAGAGAATGTGGCATGCTTGCATGGGAACGACGTCACAAAGAACCTGGTCATGGTATGCTCCAATTGACAAATTCACTAACACTTGCTTCGTCACCTTTACTTCGTTACTATCATTCAGCCATTGAAGCCGGTATGGCTTGGGGTGACGAATCGTTGGCAGACCCAACTTTTCAACCATGGTGGTGCTAGCAACATTACAACAACTACCGCCATCTACTATAAGGCTACACACCTTATCAAGGACACGACATCGAGCATGAAAAATATTTTCCCTTTGTTCATCAGAAAGTTTTTGTTTAACACTTAACACACGTCTAACAACAAGGGTAACATTTTCGTCTTCAAACTGATCTCCTTGATTTTCAGCGTCATCACAATCTTCTAAGGGTGGCATGCTACTATCAGATTCATATTCATCATCCGTAATGATCTCACCATGCTTTATGACCATTGTGCGTTTATTTGGACAATCACGCATCACATGGCCACGGCCTTGACACTTAAAGCATTTAATATCACGATTACGGGTTTGAGATTCAGAAGCCTTACCTCCACCTTGCGCGACTTCTTTCGGTTTGAAATCTGATTTCGGCTTCGGGGCTGGTGTTGCACCCTTTGAATCCTCACGTTTAAAGCTCGACTTCCAAGGAGTGGAAGAAGAAGAGTTAAAACGCGGCTTACTCTTGCGTCGGAGCTGCTTCTCTATTTTGATGGCTTTATGTAGCAACTCCTCAAAAGTCATGTAGTGCTGGAGGTCTACGGCATCAGCAATGTCCTCATTCAAGCCACTCACAAAACGTGCCATAGTGGCCTCTTCGTTCTCTTGGATATCAGCCCGCATCATTGCCATCTCCAATTCTTTGTGGTAGTCTTCAACACTTCTACTACCTTGCTTCAGCGTTTGCAGTTTGTGGAGAATCTCACGGTGATAGTAGGACGGCACGAAACGCTTTTTCATGATGCGTTTCATCTCGGCCCAAGTCTGAATGGCCGGATCTCCATCTCTTCTCCGGGTCTTTTTATCTTGATCCCACCATATTGCTGCATAGTCGGTTAGCTCGGAAACAACCAATTTTATCTTTTTTTCTTCCGAATAATGGTGAATATCAAATATGGCGTCTACCTTTCTTACCCAATTCAGATAAGCCTCCGGATCGCTTTTACCTTGGAAAGAAGGCATTTTCATCTTTATGGTACCTAGATTACCATCAGCTTGCGATCTCCTCCCGGGACTCCTTCTAGAGTCCTCGTCCGACAAATCAGCCTCGGAATCATTCCTGGACAGATTTCGCCTCCTATGGTGGGGACGGCCGTGATTTTGCTTTTCAAGCTCCATACGCTCCAACCGGTCTTCCAAGTTGTTTATATATTGTTGCATCCTCTCAAATTGTCCTGAAACAGCTTTTCGCAACAATTTTGGGTCCACATTTTCAAAGACGTTGTTTTCGTCTTCTAGGGACATGGTTAGACAGACAGAAATAAAAACACAGATGTAAAAGCAAGAAAAGAAAGAAAATCAGAATAAAAGCAAATAACTCACAATTGGTTCCAATACTCTCTTGTATTATGTTGATTAAGCTCAATGCGTATTAGGCCAAACGAATCAGAATCAAACAGAAGCAAGAAGGCACAAAACGAAAAAAAAAAGGACGGTTGAATACTAAGAAATCGAAACTGATATGATGGAACGAAACACAATATGAAGCACGAAATACACAGAAGAAGGGTAAAAACGAGTTTCAATCAAAACGAGGGTTTCAATAAAAATTGGGCTAGCTTGTGTGATAAATATGTAGAACACGTGATTCTAGGGCTGCCAATTTGAGTTCAACAAATTTCAGGTTCGTTTAGGGTGAATCTTGAAGTTTCTTGAATTTTAGGTGCCTCTTTCGTGAAGAACAAAGCAAATCAGGTTGTTGGTTCTTGATTTTCACAGATCTGATTTTTTTTTTTTTTTTTTGTCTCCTTTTTTTTTTTTTTATATCAGATGTCACACACACAAATCAGAAATTCAGTAATGACGAATCAGCCAAAACGTAGCAGTAATGCGGAACAGAAAGCAAAAAAAACGCAATTTAGTAGTGGGGAAGATGAAAATCACGTAATTCAGCAATTGTGAGATGAGAAACACGAAATTGGTAATGGTAACATGAACACAACACGCAACCAGCAATTTGAGATGGTGAACACGTGGTTTATCACACAAGAGAAGAAAAGATGTAAGTTGAAGAGAAGGAAGAAAAAATTCAGCAACAGAGTGAACCCTAATTTTTTCTAGATGCAAAAAGATGAGGAACTCGATGAAAGAAATAATGAAAGAAGAAAAATCAGAATTGACAAACCTCAATTTCGAAACCTTGCTCTGATACCAACTGACGCGATTCCGGTTAAGCGAGATGCAACCGAATGCGAAATTTGCCCGACCGTTCGAAATCAAGTTGAGGTTCACGAATAGATGTGGAAGATGCAGTGGAACTTGATATGAAATTGCAGCAAATAAAGTTGGCAATAGAAATACCCAATCCAACCACGTGAATGAACAATCAAGTTAATAACTCGATTAACCCAACCTTTCGATTCGTATGATAGAACCTGATATATGGTTTGATTCCTAATCGCCTAGCCTTGACGATTGATCACAATCAAAATAATATGTTAAGAGTTTAAGCCAATCACTCAAATCACTCAACAAAGAAAGAAGAACAAAGTTCTGAATTTTTATTAGCAAAAGCAAAATTGACATCCCCTAAAGAATTCGGCCATAGCCCTTAAATAGGCTTTACAAGCTTTGTCCTACTAAAATAAGGAATACTAACTTAGAAAGGAAAGCTAAAATAAGATAATTCTGAAATAGAAAATAATCCTAAGCTAAAAAGGAAAAATAACTAGAAATCAGCACTTAGTAATCCTTATCCCACAAGGAAAACCTAAATAGACAAGGATTCTTCTTTTACCATGTGTCCAAATGAGTAGATTCGGCCCCCACAACAAATCAGCCCACTCTCGCCATTTGACTTGCATGAAACAGCCTCTTTTTATGAAGATAATATTAATTTAAATTATACTAAGTTCCCAATGGGTTAACACATGTGCCATGCACATGCATGTCCAAAGCTCACTTAATATGACTTAAACCAATTCAGCCTCAAATCACAATCCTGATGGGCTGGTCTTCTTGGGCTTGAATTAAAACCATCAAACGAGTTGAACCATTCCATGCCATCTCACTTGGCCATGGTGCCTCTTGAATGCCTTGGTTATCCCATAAGCGTGCAATCAATCCATTTAATGCCTCACGCACCCTCTTTGCCTTAGACCTTGTAATAGGCCCACTTGGAATCTTCAAGTCCACGCCATAATCAGCTCCTTGTTCCTTAGCTCCATGCTCTTGCTCTTTAGATTGATCTTTGTTAGATAGGCTGATCGCGTCACGTTGGGAACTTAGTATAATTTAAATTAATATTATCTTCATAAAAAGAGGCTGTTTCGTGCAAGTCAAATGGCGAGAGTGGGCTGATTTGTTGTGGGGGCCGAATCTACTCATTTGGACACATGGTAAAAGAAGAATCCTTGTCTATTTAGGTTTTCCTTGTGGGATAAGGATTACTAAGTGCTGATTTCTAGTTATTTTTCCTTTTTAGCTTAGGATTATTTTCTATTTCAGAATTATCTTATTTTAGCTTTCCTTTCTAAGTTAGTATTCCTTATTTTAGTAGGACAAAGCTTGTAAAGCCTATTTAAGGGCTATGGCTGAATTCTTTAGAGGATGTCAATTTTGCTTTTGCTAATAAAAATTCAGAACTTTGTTCTTCTTTCTTTGTTGAGTGATTTGAGTGATTGGCTTAAACTCTTAACATATTATTTTGATTGTGATCAATCGTCAAGGCTAGGCGATTAGGAATCAAACCATATATCAGGTTCTATCATACGAATCGAAAGGTTGGGTTAATCGAGTTATTAACTTGATTGTTCATTCACGTGGTTGGATTGGGTATTTCTATTGCCAACTTTATTTTGCTGCAATTTCATATCAAGTTCCACTGCATCTTCCACATCTATTCGTGAACCTCAACTTGATTTCGAACGGTCGGGCAAATTTCGCATTCGGTTGCATCTCGCTTAACCGGAATCGCGTCAGTTGGTATCAGAGCAAGGTTTCGAAATTGAGGTTTGTCAATTCTGATTTTTCTTCTTTCATTATTTCTTTCATCGAGTTCCTCATCTTTTTGCATCTAGAAAAATTAGGGTTCACTCTGTTGCTGAATTTTTTCTTCCTTCTCTTCAACTTACATCTTTTCTTCTCTTGTGTGATAAACCACGTGTTCACCATCTCAAATTGCTGGTTGCGTGTTGTGTTCATGTTACCATTACCAATTTCGTGTTTCTCATCTCACAATTGCTGAATTACGTGATTTTCATCTTCCCCACTACTAAATTGCGTTTTTTGCTTTCTGTTCCGCATTACTGCTACGTTTTGGCTGATTCGTCATTACTGAATTTCTGATTTGTGTGTGTGACATCTGATATAAAAAAAAAAAAAAAAAAAAAAAAAGGAGACAAAAAAAAAAAAAATCAGATCTGTGAAAATCAAGAACCAACAACCTGATTTGCTTTGTTCTTCACGAAAGAGGCACCTAAAATTCAAGAAACTTCAAGATTCACCCTAAACGAACCTGAAATTTGTTGAACTCAAATTGGCAGCCCTAGAATCACGTGTTCTACATATTTATCACACAAGCTAGCCCAATTTTTATTGAAACCCTCGTTTTGATTGAAACTCGTTTTTACCCTTCTTCTGTGTATTTCGTGCTTCATATTGTGTTTCGTTCCATCATATCAGTTTCGATTTCTTAGTATTCAACCGTCCTTTTTTTTCGTTTTGTGCCTTCTTGCTTCTGTTTGATTCTGATTCGTTTGGCCTAATACGCATTGAGCTTAATCAACATAATACAAGAGGGTATTGGAGCCAATTGTGAGTTATTTGCTTTTATTCTGATTTTCTTTCTTTTCTTGCTTTTACATCTGTGTTTTTATTTCTGTCTGTCTAACCATGTCCCTAGAAGACGAAAACAACGTCTTTGAGAATGTGGACCCAAAATTGTTGCGAAAAGCTGTTTCAGGACAATTTGAGAGGATGCAACAATATATAAACAACTTGGAAGACCGGTTGGAGCGTATGGAGCTTGAAAAGCAAAATCACGGCCGTCCCCACCATAGGAGGCGAAATCTGTCCAGGAATGATTCCGAGGCTGATTTGTCGGACGAGGACTCTAGAAGGAGTCCCGGGAGGAGATCGCAAGCTGATGGTAATCTAGGTACCATAAAGATGAAAATGCCTTCTTTCCAAGGTAAAAGCGATCCGGAGGCTTATCTGAATTGGGTAAAAAAGGTAGACGCCATATTTGATATTCACCATTATTCGGAAGAAAAAAAGATAAAATTGGTTGTTTCCGAGCTAACCGACTATGCAGCAATATGGTGGGATCAAGATAAAAAGACCCGGAGAAGAGATGGAGATCCGGCCATTCAGACTTGGGCCGAGATGAAACGCATCATGAAAAAGCGTTTCGTGCCGTCCTACTATCACCGTGAGATTCTCCACAAACTGCAAATGCTGAAGCAAGGTAGTAGAAGTGTTGAAGACTACCACAAAGAATTGGAGATGGCAATGATGCGGGCTGATATCCAAGAGAACGAAGAGGCCACTATGGCACGTTTTGTGAGTGGCTTGAATGAGGACATTGCTGATGCCGTAGACCTCCAGCACTACATGACTTTTGAGGAGTTGCTACATAAAGCCATCAAAATAGAGAAGCAGCTCCGACGCAAGAGTAAGCCGCGTTTTAACTCTTCTTCTTCCACTCCTTGGAAGTCGAGCTTTAAACGTGAGGATTCAAAGGGTGCAACACCAGCCCCGAAGCCGAAATCAGATTTCAAACCGAAAGAAGTCGCCCAAGGTGGAGGTAAGGCTTCTGAATGTCAAACCCGTAATCGTGATATTAAATGCTTTAAGTGTCAAGGCCGTGGCCATGTGATGCGTGATTGTCCAAATAAACGCACAATGGTCATAAAGCATGGTGAGATCATTACGGATGATGAATATGAATCTGATAGTAGCATGCCACCCTTAGAAGATTGTGATGACGCTGAAAATCAAGGAGATCAGTTTGAAGACGAAAATGTTACCCTTGTTGTTAGACGTGTGTTAAGTGTTAAACAAAAACTTTCTGATGAACAAAGGGAAAATATTTTTCATGCTCGATGTCGTGTCCTTGATAAGGTGTGTAGCCTTATAGTAGATGGCGGTAGTTGTTGTAATGTTGCTAGCACCACCATGGTTGAAAAGTTGGGTCTGCCAACGATTCGTCACCCCAAGCCATACCGGCTTCAATGGCTGAATGATAGTAACGAAGTAAAGGTGACGAAGCAAGTGTTAGTGAATTTGTCAATTGGAGCATACCATGACCAGGTTCTTTGTGACGTCGTTCCCATGCAAGCATGCCACATTCTCTTGGGCCGCCCATGGCAATTTGACCGAGAGGCCATACATAACGGCAAGCTGAATAAGATCACCCTTGTTAAGGATGGCAAACGATACACACTTATGCCATTGACTCCCGCTCAAGTGTATCAAGATCAACTCCACCTTCAAAATTCCACAAGTAAGGAATCGGGTAAGGTTGAGAAGAGTGAAAACAAGAGCGATAAAATCAGTAAGGGTGTGTTGAGAGAAGAGGTGAGTGAAAAGGCAAGTGAGTTGAGAGAGAGAGACGTGAGGAGAGAAGAAAGTAAGGGCGTAACAAAAGCCAAAGGATTAAGTCTATACGCCAAGATGAGGGATGTAAAGCAAGCTGAATTTAATAAACTAAATATGCTTTTATTTTATTGTAAAGATTTATGCTTGTCTGTAAATAAATCTGACCACTCTCTTCCGAGTGTTGTTTCTTCTCTTTTGCAGGAGTTCGATGATGTCTTTCCCGAGGAGATGCCGAGTGGACTGCCACCAATTCGTGGGATAGAACATCAGATCGATTTCATACCCGGAGCATCAATTCCTAACCGACCAGCCTATAAAAGTAATCCAGAGGAGACGAAGGAGCTTCAAAGGCAAATCGAGGAGCTGATGTCTAAAGGGTTGGTACGTGAAAGTATGAGTCCGTGTGCTGTTCCGGTCATCCTAGTACCGAAAAAGGATGGGTCTTGGAGGATGTGCGTTGATTGTAGAGCTGTTAACAAAATTACGGTAAAGTATCGCTATCCCATTCCTAGACTTGATGATATGTTGGATGAATTAAGTGGGGCTGTACTTTTCACTAAAATTGATTTAAAAAGTGGTTACCATCAGATTAGAATGAAAATAGGTGACGAATGGAAAACCGCTTTTAAAACAAAGCATGGTTTGTATGAATGGCTGGTTATGCCTTTTGGGCTAACTAATGCGCCTAGTACCTTTATGCGTTTAATGAACCATGTTTTGAGGGATTTCATAGGTAAATTTGTTGTGGTTTATTTTGATGACATTCTTATCTATTCGAAATCGCATTCTGATCACCTTGACCATATACGAGCTGTGTTGCTTGTGCTTCGAAAAGAAAGGCTTTACGCTAACTTTTCTAAGTGCACGTTTTGTATGGAAAAGGTTGTGTTTCTTGGTTTTGTAGTTTCTGGCCGTGGAATTGAAGTGGACGAGGAGAAGGTTAAAGCCATTCAAGAGTGGCCGACGCCTAAGTCCGTTACCGAAGTGCGGAGTTTTCATGGCTTGGCGAGCTTCTACCGTCGGTTTGTCAAGAATTTCAGCTCGATTGCTGCTCCGTTGACTGAGGTAATAAAGAAAAACGTTGGGTTCAAGTGGGGTAAGGAACAAGAACTTGCATTTGATACATTAAAACGACAACTTACTAGTGCACCTGTTTTAGCATTGCCGGATTTTGACAAAACATTTGAAAATTGAATGTGATGCTTGTGGTGTTGGTATAGGGGCTGTTTTAATACAAGAAGGTCGCCCAATAGCGTATTTTAGTGAAAAATTAAATGGGGCAGCCTTGAATTACCCTACTTATGATAAAGAATTGTATGCCTTAGTTAGAGCTTTAGAGACTTGGCAACACTATTTATGGCCTAAAGAGTTTGTTATACATTCTGATCATGAATCCTTGAAATTTTTGAAGAGTCAAAATAAGCTGAATCGTAGACATGCCAAGTGGATGGAGTTCATAGAAACGTTCCCTTATGTGATTAGGTATAAGAAAGGGAAAGAAAATGTTGTTGCTGATGCATTGAGTAGACGCGTGAGTTTATTGAATATGACGCATGCTAAGTTGCTTGGATTTGAGTTTATTAAAGATTTATATGCAACTGATGTTGATTTTGCGTCTATATTTGAAGCGAGTGAATCTGGTGCGTTTGGAAAGTTCTATAGGCATGATGGATTTTTATTTAAGGAAAATAAATTGTGTTTGCCTAAGTGTTCATTACTTGATTTGCTGGTTCGTGAGGCTCATGGAGGAGGTCTCATGGGACATTTTGGTGTGACTAAGACTTTAGACATGTTATGTGAGCATTTTTATTGGCCGCACATGAAACGCGACGTTGAGAACATATGTGCGAAGTGCGTGAATTGTAGACAAGCTAAGTCTAAATCTAGGCCGTATGGTTTGTATACTCCTCTACCGGTACCGAGTGAACCGTGGACTGATATTTCGATGGACTTTGTGTTAGGTTTGCCTAGGTCGAAGCGTGGCAATGACTCAATTTTTGTGGTTGTATGTAGGTTTTCTAAGATGGCACATTTTATACCATGTCCTAAAACTGATGATGCTACTAACATTGCTGGTTTGTTCTTTAGGGAAATTATACGTCTACATGGAGTTCCTAAGAGCATTGTGAGTGATCGTGATACTAGATTCCTAAGTCACTTTTGGAAGACCTTATGGGGAAAGTTGGGAACTAAGCTTTTATTCTCTACATCTTGTCATCCCCAAACTGATGGTCAAACAGAGGTCGTGAATAGGACTCTAGGTCAGTTGTTAAGGGCTGTTATAAAGAGTAATTTAAAGTCATGGGAAGAGTGTGTACCATTCGTTGAATTCGCATACAATAGGGCTGTGCATTCTTCTACTTCTTTTTCACCTTTTGAAATTGTTTATGGTTTTAATCCACTGACTCCTTTAGATCTAATTCCTTTACCTTGTGATGAGAAAAAGAGTTTAGATGGAAAGCGCAAGGCTGATTTGGTGAAGAAGTTGCATGAACAAGTGAAACAGCGAATCGAGAAGGCAAATGAGCGCTACGCCGCCCAAGCCAATAAGCATCGCTCGAAAGTGGTGTTTGCGCCCGGTGATTGGGTTTGGGTTCATATGCGAAAGGAGAGGTTCCCCGCCCAAAGGCGAACCAAGTTGCATCCAAGGGGCGATGGGCCGTTTCAAGTAGTGGCGCGTGTGGGAGACAACGCATACAAACTAGACCTTCCGGGTGAGTATGGTGTACATGCTACGTTTAATGTTTCTGATTTGTCTTTGTTTGGTGTAGGCGATGACGATTCGAGGACGAATCCTTTTGAAGAGGAGGGGAATGACGCGATCAGCCTATCTAACAAAGATCAATCTAAAGAGCAAGAGCATGGAGCTAAGGAACAAGGAGCTGATTATGGCGTGGACTTGAAGATTCCAAGTGGGCCTATTACAAGGTCTAAGGCAAAGAGGGTGCGTGAGGCATTAAATGGACTGATTGCACGCTTATGGGATAACCAAGGCATTCAAGAGGCACCATGGCCAAGTGAGATGGCATGGAATGGTTCAACTCGTTTGATGGTTTTAATTCAAGCCCAAGAAGACCAGCCCATCAGGGTTGTGATTTGAGGCTGAATTGGTTTAAGTCATATTAAGTGAGCTTTGGACATGCATGTGCATGGCACATGTGTTAACCCGTTGGGAACTTAGTATAATTTAAATTAATATTATCTTCATAAAAAGAGGCTGTTTCGTGCAAGTCAAATGGCGAGAGTGGGCTGATTTGTTGTGGGGGCCGAATCTACTCATTTGGACACATGGTAAAAGAAGAATCCTTGTCTATTTAGGTTTTCCTTGTGGGATAAGGATTACTAAGTGCTGATTTCTAGTTATTTTTCCTTTTTAGCTTAGGATTATTTTCTATTTCAGAATTATCTTATTTTAGCTTTCCTTTCTAAGTTAGTATTCCTTATTTTAGTAGGACAAAGCTTGTAAAGCCTATTTAAGGGCTATGGCCGAATTCTTTAGAGGATGTCAATTTTGCTTTTGCTAATAAAAATTCAGAACTTTGTTCTTCTTTCTTTGTTGAGTGATTTGAGTGATTGGCTTAAACTCTTAACATATTATTTTGATTGTGATCAATCGTCAAGGCTAGGCGATTAGGAATCAAACCATATATCAGGTTCTATCATACGAATCGAAAGGTTGGGTTAATCGAGTTATTAACTTGATTGTTCATTCACGTGGTTGGATTGGGTATTTCTATTGCCAACTTTATTTTGCTGCAATTTCATATCAAGTTCCACTGCATCTTCCACATCTATTCGTGAACCTCAACTTGATTTCGAACGGTCGGGCAAATTTCGCATTCGGTTGCATCTCGCTTAACCGGAATCGCGTCAGTGCTAGCGAGAGGATCAACCGGAATGGAGAGTTTTGGGGCTGGAATTTTTCTGCTGTAAAATCCCTCTCACTAGCCAAAAAATACACTCGGTTATTCAACCTAGAAGGCCGAAATTCCTTCGGGCCCAATTTCTCTTTTATTTCATGTGGGCTTTACTTCTCTTTTGAGCCCAAGTCCGATTTAATTCTCTAAATCGAATTTAATTTCAAATTTAATTTTAATCCAACATATATGTCAACATATTATACCATATAATATATTACATATATTTAAATTAAAATTAATTTGACAAATTAAGTTAAACAAGATATTAAATTAGACTTTCATAAAATAAAACACATGCAAACCTATTCGTGTAAAATATTTCCACCTAGGAAATGATCTCAAAAATGTTGGTGTGCCATAGTTCCTAGGACATTGGATTCTTGTATTTTGTATTATACATTAAGACTCATTGTATGAATACATTATTTGTGTCACATTAATAAAGGCAATTAATTTATTTCATTTATATCTTGTGCTATAATATGAGTAGGGTATCAATTGATTGATAACCATAAAACATATCCCAAGTCTGTTCAAATCGTGGGAACAAACAGAACTACAGACTTGTATATTCGATGACTGTATGGCAGTTCTTAACTGGCCATAATACTTGTATAATCAGTCATAGAAGCTGTTCATAGGCCGATTGAAGGTGCTCAAAACAGCAATAACTGAAGGTTCATCGGCCTCAAAGGTCATGATCTTTCCCTCCATGGGGAACTTGGCTTTCTGGTGCAGGGTGGAAGGCACACTGTTGGATATGCCCTAGTCCCAAGGCATTGGTCCTTGTATTTGTATGATACATTTGTGCTTTGTTATGAGAATTATATATTATACAATTTGTGTTATTAAATAAAGGCATTAATCTATTTATTATATATCTTGTGCTGTGTTATAAATAGAGTATCCAATGGATATATCCATATCCATGTTGACAAGTGTCATGCACTTGGCAGTGAGACCATGGATAGGGGAAATGATATGACCATAAAGCCATCCGTAGTATGTATGTTCCAGTAAAGGGAATAAATGGAACCAAAGACTATCATTATCCTGGTTGTATGGCGGTGTCTTACCGGCCATTGGACATGGAATGTCAACCAAGTTAATGGGTACATGCAAAAGGAGTGGTACTGTACAGACCACTAACGAGAAATCCACATGGTAAAGTATTACAAGTGATTCTCGTGTAGTACCTGTATGGATCCTTTGACCTGACCACATCATGGTACTGCATGTGAAATAGCATACTTTGGTGTACACCCAAAGGGCCTGTAATAGGGTGCCAAGTATGGGTATGTTCGGGTGTGTCAGTAAACAATCCATGCCTCTGTGTTGGACACCGATATCAATGACATGGGATATACAAGTTTAAACTACAGGTTTTCGATTTCAGTTGGACTGCTATCTCCGTCTTAATTGGGGGCTGCTGATGTGATATCGGCTAAGAAACCGAAATCAACAAGTTTCCCCGATCTATCTTGAAGGATTTAAAGCAAATTGAACAATGAATCAGAATTTGAGGGTTAGGTACTTGTTCAATAGAATCTATTCAATTGCAGCAAAGTGTATAGAAGAATGAATTATAATCACTAAAGACAACAATATATCACAAGCATGACACAAGGATTGGTAATAACAAACCAATCCTAAGTGTTTAAATGACAATGAAAGGGATTCAAACC
The DNA here is from genome assembly GCA_039660915.1 of Euphorbia tirucalli. Classification (NCBI taxonomy): domain Eukaryota; kingdom Viridiplantae; phylum Streptophyta; class Magnoliopsida; order Malpighiales; family Euphorbiaceae; genus Euphorbia; species Euphorbia tirucalli. The sequence goes on along the minus strand of CM077637.1, from coordinate 38,551,096 downwards.
TAACACCTTCGATTAAGCATTCTTAGAACCTGAATGTGGCGATTCACAAGTACCTTACCAAAATAATTGTTCACGATCAAGATAATATCGCAAGAACGAAGAACTCGATCTCTCAAACTCACAATATTAAAATCAGCCCCGGGCTCAAATCTCAACAAAGAGAGAAAAAATCTGAAAATTTCAGAATGCAACTGTATTAAATTTCATATATCCCTTTTCAACTATTACATTGGTGTTTAAAATAGAAAAAAACCTAAACCTAAACTATTTAGGAAAAGAAAACCTTATTTGACTAGGAAAAGAACACAAAAGAAAAAGGAATGGCTGGATTTCAGCCTTAAACTTAGAAACGGCAAACCAACACAAATAAGGACAACTTTAAATCAATCCTTATGCAATAAGGATTGAAAAACGTGCATCCCTTTAGCATGTGGTTTATGGGCTGATTTGTGAGCCCAAAACAGCTCACTTATTGTTAAAACTAGGGCATTTTACATAAATTCATAATTTTTGGCACCATATAACATTTTTAACTCTAAACAAAAAGTTTGCATAAATACCTAAAAAACTTTTCAAAATTTCAAAAATACCTAAAACAAAAATTATCATTTTTACGTGATTCATTCACAAAGTAAACAATAAAACACAAATCAAAATCTCCAAAATACCTTCTCTACTTTGTCCACGTTTCTCTTACATCTTTTTATAATTTTTAATCTAATTTCGTATTTATCTCTCAATCCGTTTATTTTTTTTTATCATGCGACTTTAGAAAGTTTTTTTTATTTTTTTTTTATCTTCGAAACAAAGTCCATATGTATATATTTTTTCCGACATATTTTTTTCACGAAAGTATAACTAATTATGCCTTTGTATATTAATGTATAGTTAAGGTATAACTAATGTATAATCAATGTAATAGTGTATCTCAAGGTAAAACTAAGGTATAACTAATGTATAATCACTGTAATAGTGTATCTTAAGGTATAACTAAGGTATAATTAAGGTATAATCAATATAATAACGTATCTTAGGGTATAAATAGGGTATAAGTAAGGAATAACTAAGATATAATCACTAGAATAGCGTATCTTAAGGTATAATTAAGGTATAAACAATGTATAAAGTGTATAAACGATGTATAAATAATGTATAATAATATATAAGAAGTATATAATAATGTATAACAATGTATAAGAAGTGTATAAACAGTATAACAATGTATAATAGTGTATAAATAATATACAAACAACGTATAAACAGTGTATAATGTATAAATAATATGATACCGGTTAAGAAACCCAGATCATTAAGTTTTTTTCCGATCTATGTTGAAGGATTTTAACCAAATTGAACAATTTAAACAGAATACGAATTTTATGTGTTGTTCAATTAAAACAATTCAATTGCAGCAAACATGTATTTGGAGAGTTAAATACTTAATGGAAACAAACATATAATTGCATCAAAGAATGTACAAGGATGAACTATAATCACTAAGATGAACTATAATCACTAATAACAGCAATATATAATTCGAAATTTTATCAACATGAACAAAGATTGGTGATAACAAACCAATCCCAAGGTGGTTAATTGACAATGAAAGGGATTCAAAGCTGACACCTTCAATTAGCCATTCTTGGAATCTGAATGTGGGGCAAACTTTGCGAACTTTATGTCCGGGGTACAAAATTTTTGAAATTTACCCCCTGGTGAAAAATTTGAAAACTTCACGACTGGGTGCAAACTTTGCAAACTTGGCGAACTTTATGCCTAGTGTACGAATTTTGCAAAATTGACGGCCGTGTATGATGCAACTTACCAAAGCAGACCAAGGATGGAACATGTCGTGGAGGTGAAGAAGAATGATCCTTTGCAAATTCCTATCAGGCCTATTACAATGTCTAGAGCAAAGAAGGTCCGAGAAGCATTAAATAGATCGATGAAGAGCATATGTGATGTGAATCGAGAAAGATTGATCTTTGGTTTAACTTGTCTAATCAGTTTGGTTGATGCAAAGAATAATAACATCCTTTCAAATGTTGATTTATGGAGGATTCGGTGCAAAATGAAGCTTAAAAGTTTATTTGTGAGGAATGTACAAGTCCATTAGGAATCTTCTGGGCCTAATTAGACTTCTACGTATGAGCTAAGGACAATTAAGTGTTAGCACTTAAGGCACCCTTAGGGAATATGTATGGATTTCGAATTGGGCTTAGGTATCCATATTTAATTGTTATTTTTTTCAATAAGTGAGTTGTTTTGGGCTTAAAAATCAGCCCATAAACAACCCTCAAAAGGGAATTTCGTTTTTTTCATCCTTATTGCATAAGGATTAGTTTTAAGTTTTCCTTATTTGTTTTTTATTTAAGCTTTCATAGTCCGACAAGGATTTGTTTTCCTTTTCAGTTTAGGGTTAGGTTTAAGTTTTCTATTTAAACACCAATGTAATAGTTGAAAGTGATCATGGATGAAATTTTAATACAATTCTGATTTTTCTCTCTTTGTTGAGATTCCAGCCCGGGGCTGATCTTCAATTTTGTGAGTTTGTGAGATCGAGTTCTTCATTCTTACAATTTTATCTTGATTATGAACAAGTATTGTGGTAAGGTACTTGTGAATCATCCAACATCCAGGTTCTAAGATTGCTTAATCGAAGGTGTCAGGTTTGAATCCCTTTCAATGTCGCTTAAACACCTTAGGATTGGTTTGCTATCACCCATCAATGTTTAGTTTTTGTGAGTTCACCCTTGATTGATAGACATGGAAAATTTATTAAAGTTGATTTCGGCTGTCTCACAGCCGATATCACATCAATATGGGCCAATCAAGGATCCATTCAAGAAGCACCAATGCCTGGTCAAGTGGGCTTGACGGAAGAAACTGATTTTGTATCTTTAGTTCAAGTCCTAGAAACATAGCCCATATTTTTGTACAAGGCTGGTCCATTGTCGATTAATTAAAGAGAGCTTTCGACATACATATGCATGGCATATGTGTAAACCCATTGGGATCTTTAACTATTCTATCATTATTGGGTCCATGTCTTTAATTTAATGTGCTTAGTTTAGTTAAGTGTTCTATTTTGAAATCAGCTGCCCTAGTTTTATTATATCTTCCTTTTTTTAACCGATTATTATCTGATCTAATACCGGTTAAAAAACCGAGATCATTAAGTTTTTCCCGATCTATCTTGAAGGATTTTAACGAATTTGAACACTTCAAATAGAATATGAATTTTATGTGTTGTTCAATTATAACAATTTAATTGCAGCAAACATGTATTTAGAGAATTAAATGCTTAATGGAAACAAACATGTATTTGTAACAAAGAATGTAGAAGGATGAACTATAATCACTAAGAACATCAATATGTAATTCGAAATTTGACAAATATCAACAAAGATTGGTGATAACAAACCAATCCCAAGTTGTTAATTGACAATGAAAGAGATTCAAACTTGACACCTTCAATTAAGCATTCTTAGAACCTGAATGTGGGGGATTAACAAGTACCTTGCCAAAATACTTGTTCACGATCAGGATAAGATCACAAGAATGTAGAATTCGATCTCACAAACTCACAATACTGTAAAACAGCCCCTGGGTGGATTCTCAACAACGAGAGTAAGTTCTGAATATTTGAGGTTATATTCTAATTAAACTTGTGTCATCTCAAACAATTACATTGGTATTTAAATAGACAACATAAACCCAACCCTAAGCTAAAAAGGAAAACAAATCCTTGACTAGGAAAGATTAAATCACAATAAATAAGGAAAACTTAAAACTAATCCTCATGCAAGCTTATAATGACCAAGTTTGGTATGATGTTGTCCCAATGCAAGCTTGCCACGTACTTTTGGGACATCCATGGTAGTTTGACCTGAAGCCATTCATAATGGTAAACTGAACAAAATCACCCTTATTAAGGAAGGAAAACGTTATACTCTCTTACCATTGTCACCGACGCAAGTCTACCAAGACCAGCTCTACCTTCAAAATTCTTTATCTGCGGAAGGGGGTTTGGTTAAGCAGAGAGAAAATAAGAGTGATAAAATCAGTAAGGGTGAGAAGAGAGAAGAGGTGAGAGAAAAGGCAACTGTGTTGAGAGATAGAGAGGTGAGGAGAGAAGAAAGTAAGGGCATTGTAAAAGCAAATAATTTCAATTTATACGCCAAAATGAGGGATGTTAAACAAGCTGAAACTAATAATCCGATTTTACTTTTATTTTATTGCGAAGGTTTAAGCTTGCCTGTAAGTAAATCAGACCAGTCTCCTCCTAGTGTGGTTTCCTCTCTTTTGCAGGAGTTCAATGATGTGTTTCCCGAAGAGTTGCCGACTGGGCAACCTCCTATACGAGGAATCGAACATCAAATCGATTTCATACCCGGAGCATGAGATCCTAATCGTCCAGCTTATAGGAGCAATCCCAAGGAGACGATAGAGCTTCCAAGGCAAATTAAGGAGCTGATGTGATGCGGTTATCACACCACAAGGACATGGAGGCATGGAGCGAGGAGGCAAGACAGATCCTTTGGAGCTGTCCATTGGTCCAATAACAAGGAACCGTGCAAAGAAGATGCAACAAGTGCTTAACGGTCTAGTTATACACTTATTTCAACGTATGGAGATTGAGGCTGATCACAACAAACCGAACAACTCATATGGATACGTTTCAGTCTTGTGTTGTATTCAAGTTCAAGAAAGTGATGTTTATGGGTCTGATTGTAATGATCCTTTAAAATGTACCTAATTGGAATTCTATGTATGTGCTAGGGACAATTAAGTGTTAGCACTTAAGGCACCCTTAGGGAATATGTATGGATTTTGATTTGGGTTTAGGTGTCTTTAGTCAAATGTCAGTTTTAACTGTAAGTGAGCTGTTTTGGGCTCACAAATCAGCCCATAAACCACATGCTAAAGGAAAGCACGTTTTTCAATCCTTATTGCATAAGGATTGATTTAAAGTTTTCCTTAGTTGTGTTGGTTTGACTTTCCTAAGTTTAAGGCTGAAATCCAGCCATTCCTTTTTCTTTGTTGTTCTTTTCCTAGTCAAATAAGGTTTTCTTTTCCTAAATAGTTTAGGTTTAGGTTTTCCTATTTAAACACCAATGTAATAGTTGAAAAGGCATATATGAAATTTAATACAATTGCATTCTGAAATTTTCAGATTTTTCTCTCTTTGTTGAGATTTCAGCCCGGGGCTGATTTTAATATTGTGAGTTTGAGAGATCGAGTTCTTCATCCTTGCGATATTATCTTGATCGTGAACAAGTATTTTGGTACGATACTTGTGAATCGCCACATTCAGGTTCTAAGAATGCTTAATCGAAGGTGTCAGGTTTGAATCCCTTTCATTGTCGTTTAAACACCTTAGAATTGGTTTGTTATCTCCAATCTTTGGGTCATGCCTGTGAAATTCGAATTATATATTGCTGTCCTTAGTGATTATAATTCATTCTTCTATAAACTTTGCTGCAATTGAATAGATTCTATTGAACAAGCACCTAACCCTCAAATTCTGATTCATTGTTCAATTTGTTTTAAATCCTTCAAGATAGATCGGGAAAACTTTTTGATTTCGGTTTCTTAGCCGCTATCACATCATGAGGTCGAAGGGCTTGGTTCATGAAAGTATCAGTCCATGTGCTGTTCCAGTCATCATATTGCCAAAAAAGGATGGGACTTGGAGAATGTGTGTTGATTACCGAGCCGCGAACAAAATAACGGTAAAGTATCGACATCCCATTCCTAGACTTGATGACATGTTTGATGAACTTAGTGGGGCTGTATTCTTCACAAAAATTTATTTAAAAAGCGGTTTCCATCAAATTAGAATGAAAATTGGTGATGAATAGAAAACAGCTTTTAAAAATAAACATGGTTTATGTGAGTGGTTGGTTATGCCTTTTGGGCAAATTAATATGCACCTAGTACTTTTATGAGATTAATGAATCATGTTTTCAGAGAATTTATAGGTAAATTTTTTGTTGTATATTTACGTCCAAGTGAAAATTTTGTGCACTTTAAGTCCAGTGTTAAAATTTGACAAATTTATGCCCAAGTACAAACTTTTTTAAGTTTACGCCAGAGTGAAAAATTTGCGAAATTTATACCTTTGTAAAACTCTGCAAACTTTATGTTTGGGTTAGAAACTTTGCAAACTTTATGCCTATGGGAAAACATTTCAAATTTTACGCCTGGGGGAAAACTTTGCAAATTTAAGGCAGGGGCACAAACTTTGCAAACCTTATGCCCATTATGCAAATTTTTCGATATTTTCGTCCGGGTGAAAAATTTTTGAAAACTTTATTATGCCCTGGGGTGAAATTTACGAACTTTACGCCTGAGGCAAAACATTTCGAACTTTAGGCCCTGGTGAAAACTTTGAAAACTTTACGCCTGGGCACAAAACTAGCAAACTTTATACCCGGCATTCAACTTTACGAAATTCACTCCTCGGGGGAAACTTTGCGAACTTTCCATCCAGGGTAGAAAATTTTCAAAATTTACGCTTGAGTGAAAATTTTAAGAATTTGGGCCGCGGTGCAAAACTTGCAAACCTTATGCCCATGTGCAACAAACTTTTCGAAAATTACTCATCGGCGAAAATTTTACAAACTTTATGCCCAGGGTACAAATTTACAAACTTTACGCTTGGGCAAAAACTTTGCAAACTGTACGACTGAGGTAAACATTGCGAACTTTATACCCGTTGTACAACTTTGTGAAATTTACGTCTAGGTGAAAATTTTGCGAACTTTTTGCCCGGGGGAAAAATTTACTAAGTTCTTGCCCGAGGCACAAACTTTTTGAACTTACGCCTGGGTGAAAATTTTGTAAACTTTATGGCCGGGGTACAAACCTTGATGTGAATCGAGATAGCCTGATATTCGGTTTAACTTGTCTAATCAGTTTGGTTGATGCAAAGAATAATAACGTCCTTTCAAATGCTGATTTATGTAGGATTCGGTACAAAATGAAGCTTAATAGTTTATTTGTGTGGAATGTACGAGCCCATTAGGAATCTTCTGGGCCTAATTAGACTTCTACATATGAGCAAAGGACAATTAAGTGTTAGCACTTAAGGCACCTTTAGGGAATATGTATGGATTTCGAATTGGGCTTAGGTATCCATAATTAATTGTTCTTTTTTTCAATAAGTGAGTTGTTTTGGGCTTAAAAATCAGCCCATAACCAACCCTCAAAAGAGAATTTCGTTTTTCATCCTTATTGCATAAGGATTAGTTTTAAGTTTTCCTTATTTGTTTTTATTTAAGCTTTCCTAGTTCGAAAAGGATTTGTATTCCTTTTCAGTTTAGGGTTAGGTTTAAGTTTTCTATTTAAACACTAATGTTATAGTTAAAGAATATATATGAAATTTAATACAATTGCATTCTGAAATTTTCAGATTTTTCTCTCTTTATTGAAATTCCAGCCCGGGGCTGATTTTAATATTGTGAGTTTGAGAGATCGAGTTTTTCATTCTTGCGATATTATCTTGATCGTGAACAAGTATTTTGGTAAGGTACTTGTGAATCGCCACATTCAGGTTCTAAGAATGCTTAATCGAAGGTGTCAGGTTTGAATCCCTTTCATTGTCGTTTAAACACCTTAGGATTGGTTTGCTATCACAAATCTTTGTGTCATGCTTGTGAAATTCGAATTATATATTGCTGTCCTTAGTGATTATAATTCATTCTTCTATATACTTCGCTGCAATTGAATAGATACTATGAACAAGAACCTAACCTCAAATTCTGATTCATTGTTCAATTTGTTTTAAATCCTTCAGGATAGATCGGGAAAACTTGTTGACTTCAGTTTTCCTAGCCGATATCACATCAAACCTGGCGAAGTTTATGATGTGAATCTAGATAGCCTGATCTTTGGTTTAACTTGTCTAATCAGTTTGGTTGATGCAAAGAATAATAACATCCTTTCAAATGCTAATTTATGGAGGATTCGATGCAAAATGAAGCTCAATAGTTTATTTGTGAGGAATGTACGAGCCCATTGGGAATCTTCTGGGCCTAATTGGACTTCTACGTATGAGCTAAGGACAATTAAGTGTTAGCACTTAAGGCACCCTTAGGGAATATGTATGGATATCGAATTGGGCTTAGGTATCCATATTTAATTGTTATTTTTTTTCAATAAGTGATTTGTTTTGGGCTTAAAAATTAGCCCATAAACAACCCTCAAAAGGAAATTTCATTTTTCATCCTTATTGCATAAGGATTAGTTTTAAGTTTTCCTTATTTGTTTTTATTTAAGCTTTTCCTAGTCCGACAAGGATTTGTTTTCCTTTTCAGTTTAGGGTTAGGTTTAAGTTTTCTATTTAAACACCAATGTAATAGTTAAAAAGGATGGATGAAATTTAATACAATTCAGATTTTTCTCTCTTTGTTGAGATTCCAGCCCTGGGCTGATTTTTAATTTTGTGAGTTTGCGAGATAGAGTTCTTCATTCTTACAATTTTAACTTGATTATGAACAAGTATTGTGGTAAGGTGCTTGTGAATCATCCAACATTCAGGTTCTAAGATTGCTTAATCGAAGATGTCAGGTTTGAATCCCTTTCATTGTCGCTTAAACACCTTTGGATTGGTTTGCTATCACCCATCTTTGTTTCGTTTTTGTGAGTTCAACCTTGATTGATTGACTTGGGAAATTTATTAAATTTGATTTCGGCTGTCTCATAACCGATATCACATTAATTGGTATCAGAGCTTTGGCTTCAATCAAGGTCTGTTAGTGTTTCAAAAAAAAAAATTCCTTTTTTTTATTATTATTATTTTTACTCTCTTTTAAGTGAACTCGTATCTTTTGCACTGTCTTTACTTTTTCCATCATATCTTTGCCTATAGAGCTCGGAATTGTGCAATTCAAAAACCATTGGATTGTTAAGAAAAATTTCTAAATAATGTCAGAATATTTCAAGCTTAGAATCGGTTTGGAAGTTGCCATATATTTGAGTCGAAATTCTGTTTCCAGTTTTGTTAAATTTGCTTCTAGTTGTGTCTTAGGTTCATCTATTGCGTTTTTTTGCTCTGAATCTTGCGTACTTTTTTTTTCTTGTCTCTTTGTGATTGTGAGCTTTCATTATTTATGAGCCATGTTTAGTTTTAATTTTTGTACTAGATGTCGAGTCAATGATAAAGTTTGCAGCGTGATTCTTCATAGAACTTATTTTGTAAACGTGGCTAGTCTCACTTTGGTCGAGAAACTAAATTTGCCTCTTATTGACCATCCAAAGCCATATATCTTGCCATCATTAAATAAATGTGATATTGAAATAAATAAGCAAGTTGTGGTAAAATTCTCCATTGGTCGGTACAAAGATCAAATATTATATGTGATGTTCATCCTATGGAAGATTGTCATCTATTGCTTGGTCGTCCATGGGAAGTTCATAGAGATGATATCTTTGATGGTGAGAAGAATTGTTATTCACTTAAAACAGAAGGATGCATGTACAAGATTCTTCCATTATGTGCTGAAGAAGCTTATAAAGACATGTTGTATTTGCACAAACAACAGCAAAAGAAAGCTAATGAAGAAATTCCTTGCCATGATGATGCTGAATCTGAAGTGAATAAAGAGGTGAAAGTTATTGGTGATCATGAAGGATGTGATGGTGACAAAACTGAAGCTGGTGTTGTTGAAGAGGCTGACCTTGTTGAATATCTTGTCCACAAAGATGCAAAACCTGATAGAGAAAAGATTGGAGCTAATATTATGGTGAAACATGGAGAACATGAAGATCAGCATGTTGGAAAGCTTGTTAATGAAATGGGAGATAATTACCACTTAGAAAAAATTGACATGATTTCAACTAATATACTTGATAATTGTTTGTCTATTGTTTCTTTTCATGATTTTCAGGATATAATTCTTCCTTATGATCTGAACATACAAGATTTGAGGACGAATCGTTTCGAAGAAAGGGAGAATGATGTGAATTGAGATAGCCTGATCTTTGGTTTAACTTGTCTAATCAGTTTGGTTGATGCAAAGAATAGTAACATCCTTTCTAAGGCTGATTTACGGAGGATTCGGTGCAAAATGAAGCTTAATAATTTATTTGTGAGGAATGTATTAGGAATCTTCTGAACCTAATTAGACTTCTACGTATGAGCTGAGGATAATTAAGTGTTAGCACTTAAGGCACCCTTAGGGAATATGTATGGATTTCGAATTGGGCTTAGGTATCCATATTTAATTGTTATTTTTTTCAATAAGTGAGTTGTTTTGGGCTTAAAAATCAACCCATAAACAACCCTCAAAAGGGAATTTCGTTTTTAATCCTTATTGCATAAGGATTGGTTTTAAGTTTTCCTTATTTGTTTTTATTTAAGCTTTCCTAATCCGACAAGGATTTGTTTTCCTTTTCAGTTTAGGGTTAGGTTTAAGTTTTCTATTTAAACACCAATGTAATAGTGAAAGATGATGGATGAAATTTAATACAATTCAGATTTTCCTCTCTTTGCTGAGATTCCAGCCCGGGGCTGATTTTTAATTTTGTGAGTTTGTGAGATCGAGTTCTTCATTCTTACAATTTTATCTTGATTAAGAACAAGTATTGTGGTAAGGTACTGGTGAATTATCCAACATTCAGGTTCTAAGATTGCTTAATCGATGGTGTCAGGCTTGAATCCCTTTCATTGTCGCTTAAACACCTTTGGATTGGTTTGCTATCGCCCATCTTTGTTTCGTTTTTGTGAGTTCAACCTTGATTAATAGACTTGGGAAATTTATTAAAGTTCATTTCGGCTTTCTCACTGCCGATATCACATCAATTGGTATCAGAGCATTGGTTTCAATCAAGTTCTGTTAGTGTTTGAAAAAAAAAAAATTTCGTGTTTGTTTTTTTTTTCTTTTTAGTGAACCCGTATCTTTTGCACTGTTTTTACTTTTTCCATCGTATCTTTGTCTATAGAACTCGGAATTGTGCAATTCAAAAACCGTTAGATTCTTAAGAAAAAGTTTCCGAATACTTAAAGTCAAGAATCGGTTTGGAAGTGGCCGTAAATTTGAGTCGAAATTCTGTTTCCAGTTTTCTTAAATTTGCTTCTAGTTGTGTCTTAGGTTCATCTGTTGCGTTTTTTTGCTCTGAATCTTGCGTAATTTTTTTTTCCTTGTCTCTTTGTGAATGTGAGCTTTCATTATTTATTAGCCATGTTTAGTTTTAATTTCTGTACTAGATGTCGAGTCAATGATAAGGTTTGCAGCGTAATTCTTTATAGAACTTATTTTGCAAACGTTGCTAGTCTCACTTTTGTTGAGAACTTAAATTTGCCTCTTATTGACCATCCCAAGCCATATATCTTGCCATCATTAAATAAATGTGATATTGAAATAAATAAGCAAGTTGTGGTAAAATTCTCCATTGGTCGGTACAATGATGAAATATTATGCGATGTTCATCCTATGGAAGTTTCTCATCTATTACTTGGCCTTCCATGGGAAGTTCATAGAGATGTTATCTTTCGTGGTTAGATGAATTGTTATTCACTTAAATCAGAAGGACGTATGTACAAGATTCTTCCATTATGTGATGAAGAAGCTTATAAAGACATGTTGTATTTGCACAAACAACAGCAAAAGAAAGCTAACGAAGAAATTCCTTGCAATATTGATACTGAATCTGAAGTGAATAAAGAGGTGAAAGATATTGGTGATCATGAAGGATGTGATGGTGATAAAACTGAAGCTGGTGCTGTTGAAGAGGCTGAACTTGTTGAACATCTTATCCACAACGATGCACAACCTGATAGAGAAAATATTGAAGCTAATATTATGGTGAAACATGGAGAACATGAAGATGAGCATGTTGGCAAGCTTGTGAATGAAGTGGGAGATAGTTACCACTCAGAAAAAATTGACATGATTTCAACTAACATACATGATAATTGTTTGTCTATTGTTTCTTTTCATGATTTTCAGGATATAATTCTTCCTTATGATCTGAACATACAAGATTCGAGGACGAATCTTTTCGAAGAAAGGGAGGATGATGTGAATCGAGATAGCCTGATCTTTGGTTTAACTTGTCTAATCAGTTTGGTTGATGCAAAGAATAATAACATCCTTTCAAATGCTGATTTGTGGAGGATTCGATGCAAAATGACGCTCAATAGTTTATTTGTGAGGAATGTACGAGCCCATTGGGAATCTTCTAGGCCTAATTGGACTTCTACGTATGAGCTAAGGACAATTAAAGTGTTAGCACTTAAGGCACCCTTTGGGAATATGTATGGATTTCGAATTGGGCTTAGGTATCCGTATTTAATTGTTATTTTTTTTTCAGTAAGTGAGTTGTTTTGAGCTTAAAAATCAGCCCATAAACAACCCTCAAAAGGGAATTTCGTTTTTCATCCTTATTGCATAAGGATTAGTTTTAAGTTTTCCTTATTTGTTTTTATTTAAGCTTTCCTAGTCCGACAAGGATTTGTTTTCCTTTTCAGTTTAGGGTTATGTTTAAGTTTTCTATTTAAAGACCAATGTAATAGTTAAAGAGGATGGATGAAATTTAATACAATTCTGATTTTTCTCACTTGGTTGAGATTCCAGCTCGGGGCTGATTTTTAATTTTGTGAGTTTGTGAGATCGAGTTCTTCATTTTTACAATTTTATCTTGATTATGAACAAGTATTGTGGTAAGGTACTTGTGAATCATCCAACATTCAGGTTCTAAGATTGCTTAATTGAAGGTGTCAGGTTTGAATCCCTTTCATTGTCGCTTAAACACCTTTGGATTGGTTTGCTATCACCCATCTTTGCTTCATTTTTGTGAGTTCAACCTTGATTGGTAGACTTGGGAAATTTATTAAATTTGATTTCGGCTATCTCACAACCGATATCACATTAATTGGTGTCAGAGCTTTGGCTTCAATCAAGGTCTGTTAGTGTTTCAAAAAAAAAAAAATTCGTTTTTGTTATTATTATTATTTTTACTCTCTTTTTAGTGAACCCATATCTTTTGCACTGTTTTTACTTTTTCAGTCGTATCTTTGTCTATAGAACTCGGAATTGTGCAATTCAAAAACCGCTGGATTCTTAAGAAAAAGTTCTAAATAATGTAAGAATACTTCATGTTTAGAATCTGTTTGGAAGTTGCCCTAAATTTGAGTTGAAATTCTGTTTCCAGTTTTGTTAAATTTGCTTCTAATTGTGTCTTAGGTTCATCTGTTGCGTTTTTTCTTTGAATCTTGCGTACTTTTTTTTTCTTGTCTCCTTGTGAATGTGAGCTTTCATTATTTATGAGCCATGTTCAGTTTTAATTTTCGTACTAGATGTCGAGTCAATGATAAGGTTTGCAGCGTGATTCTTCATAGAACTTATTTTGTAAACGTTGCTTGTCTCACTTTGGCCGAGAAATTAAATTTGCCTCTTATTGACCATCCAAAGCCATATATTTTGCCATCATTAAATAAATGTGATATGGTCGATACAAAGATGAAATATTATGCAATGTTCATCCTATGGAAGATTGTCATCCATTGCTTGGCCGTCCATGGGAAGTTCATAGAGATGTTAGTTTTGATGGTGAGAAGAATTGTTATTCACTTAAAACAGAAGGACGCATGTACAAGATTAAAACATCATTATGTGATGAAGAAGCTTATAAAGACATGTTGTATTTGCACAAACAACAGCAAAAGAAAGCTAACGAAGAAATTCCTTGCAATATTGATGCTGAGTCTGAAGTGAATAAAGAGGTGAAAGATATTGGTGATCATGAAGGATGTGATGGTGACAAAACTGAAGCTGGTGTTGTTGAAGAGGCTGAACTTGTTGAATATCTTGTCCACAACGATGCAAAACCTGATAGAGAAAAGATTGGAGCTAATATTATGGTGAAACATGGAGAACATGAAGATCAGCATGTTGGCAAGCTTGTGAATGAAGTGGGAGATTATTACCACTTAGAAAAAATTGACATGATTTCAACTAACATACTTGATAATTGTTTGTCTATTATTTGTTTTCATGATATCGGCTGATAATTTTCTTTTAAGAATAAATAACTCAATCTTACAAACTCACAAAATTAAAAATCAGCCCAGGCAGGAATCTCAACTAAGAGTGAAAAATCTGAATTGTATTAAATCTCAACCATTGTGAGATCGAGTTCTTCATTCTTACAATTTTATCTTGATTATGAACGAGTATTGTGGTAAGGTACTTGTGAATCATCCAACATTCAGGTTCTAAGGTTGCTTAATCAAAGGTGTCAGGTTTGAATCTCTTTCATTGTCGCTTAAACACCTTTGGATTGATAGACTTGTATTGATTGAAACCAAACCTCTGATACCAATTGATGCGAATCAAGATAGCCTGATCTTTGGTTTAACTTGTCTAATCAGTTTGGTTGATGCAAAGAATAATAACATCCTTTCAAATGCTGATTTATGGAGCATTCGGTGCAAAATGAAGCTGAATATTTTATTTGTTAGGAATGTATAAGCCCATTAGGAATCTTCTGGGCCTAATTAGACTTCTACATATGAGCTAAGGACAATTAAGTGTTAGCACTTAAGGCACTCTTAGGGAATATGTATGGATTTCGAATTGGGCTTAGGTATCCATATTTAATTGTTATTTTTTTCAATAAGGGAGTTGTTTTGGGCTTAAAAATCAGCCCATAAACAACCCTCAAAAGGGAATTTCGTTTTTCATCCTTATTGCATAAGGATTAGATTTAAGTTTTCCTTATTTGTTTTTATTTTAGCTTTCCTAGTCCGACAAGGATTTGTTTTCCTTTTCAGTTTAGGGTTAGGTTTAAGTTTTCTATTTAAACACCAATGTAATAGTTGAAAGTCATCATGGATGAAATTTAATACAATTCTGATTTTTCTCTCTTTGTTGAGATTCCAGCCCGGGGCTGATTTTTAATTTTGTGAGTTTGTGAGATCGAGTTCTTCATTCTTACAATTTTATCTTGATTATGAACAAGTATTGTGGTAAGGTACTTGTGAATCATCTAACATTCAGGTTCTAAGATTGCTTAATCGAAGGTGTCAGGTTTGAAACCCTTTCGTTGTCGCTTAAACACCTTAGGATTGGTTTGCTATCACCTATCTTTGTTTCGTTTTTGTGAGCTCAACCTTGATTGATAGACTTGGGAAATTTATTAAAGTTGATTTCGGCTTTCTCACTGCCGATATCACATCAATTGGTATCAGAGCTTTGGGTTCAATCAAGGTTTGTTAGTGTTTAAAAAAAAAAAGATTGGTTTTTGTCTTTTTTTTTTTTTTGTTTCTTTTTAGTGAACCCGTATCTTCTGCCCTGTTTTTACTTTTTCCATCGTATCTTTGTCTATAGAACTCGGAATTATGCAATTCAAAAACCGTTGGATTCTTAAGAAAAAGTTCTAAATAACGCCAGAATACTTCAAGTTTAGAATCGGTTTGAAAGTTGCCCTAAATTAGAGTCGAAATTCTGTTTCCAGTTTTGTTAAATTTGCTTCTAGTTGTGTCTTAGGTTCATCTGTTGCGTTTTTTCTTTGAATCTTGCGTGCTTTTTTTTTCTTTTTCTTGTCTCTTTGTGAATGTGAGCTTTCATTATTTATGAGCCATGTTCAGTTTTAATTTCCGTACTAGATGTCGAGTCAATGATAAGGTTTGCAGCGTGATTCTTCATAGAACTTATTTTGCAAACGTTGCTAGTCTCACTTTGGTAGAGAAATTAAATTTGCCTCTTATTGACCATCCAAAGCCATATGTCTTGCCATCGTTAAATAAAAGTGATATTGAAGTAAAAAAGCAAGTTGTGGTAAAATTCTCCATTGGTCGGTACAAAGATGAAATATTATGTGATGTTCATCCTATGGAAGATTGTCATCTATTGCTTGGCCGTCCATGGGAAGTTCATGGAGATGTTATCTTTGATGGTGAGAAGAATTGTTATTCACTTAAATCAGAAGGACGCATGTACAAGATTCTTCCATTATGTGATGAAGAAGCTTATAAAGACATGTTGTATTTGCACATACAACAGCAAAAGAAAGCTAATGAAGAAATTCCTTGCAATGATGATGCTGAATCTAAAGTGAATGAAGAGGTGAAAGTTATTGGTGATCATGAAGGATGTGATGGTGACAAGACTGAAGCTGGTGTTGTTGAAGAGGCTGAACTTGTTGAATATCTTGTCCACAAAGATGCACAACCTAATAGAGAAAAAATTGGAGCTAATATTATGGTGAAACATGGAGAACATGAAGATCAGCATGTTGGAAAGCTTGTGAATGAAGTGGGAGATAATTACCACTTAGAAAAAATTGACATGATTTTAACTAACATACTTGATAATTGTTTGTCTATTGTTTCTTTTCATGATTTTCAGGATATAATTCTTCCTTATGATCTGAACATACAAGATTCGAGGACGAATCTTTTCGAAGAAAGGGAGAATGATGTGAATCGAGATAGTGTGATCTTTGGTTTAACTTGTCTAATCAATTTGGTTGATGCAAAGAATAATAACATCCTTTCAAATGCTGATTTATGGAGGATTCGGTGCAAAATGAAGCTTAATAGTTTATTTGTGAGGAATGTACAAACCCATTAGGAATCTTTTGGGCCTAATTAGACTTCTACGTATGAGCTAAGGACAATTAAGTGTTAGCACTTAAGGCACCCTTAGGGAATATGTATGGATTTCGAATTGGGCTTAGGTATCCATATTTAATTGTTATTTTTTTCAATAAGTGAGTTGTTTTGGGCTTAAAAATCAGCCCATAAACAACCCTCAAAAGGGAATTTCGTTTTTTTTTTTTATCCTTATTGCATAAGGATTGATTTAAAGTTTTCCTTATTTGTGTTGGTTTAACTTTCCTAAGTTTAAGGCTGAAATCTAGCCTTCCTTTTTTCTTTTTTGTTCTTTTCCTAGTCAAATAAGGTTTTCTTTTCCTAAATAGTTTAGGTTTAATTTTTCTATTTAAACACCAATGTAATAGTTGAAAGTCATCATATATGAAATTTAATACAATTGCATTCTGAAATTTTCAGATTTTTTTCTCTCTTTGAGATTCCTGCCCGGGGCTGATTTTAATATTGTGAGTGTGAGAGATCGAGTTCTTCATTCTTGTGATATTATCTTGATTGTGAACAAGTATTTTGGTAAGGTACTTGTGAATCGTCCACATTCAGGTTCTAAGAATGCTTAATCGAAGGTGTCAGGTTTGAATCCCTTTCATTGTCGCTTAAACACCTTAGGATTGGTTTGCTATCACCAATCTTCGTTTCGTTTTTGTGAGTTCAACCTTGATTGATAGGCTTGGGAAATTTAGGTTTAACTCACAAAAACGAAACAAAGATGGGTGATAGTAAACCAATCCAAAGGTGTTTAAGCGACAATAAAAGGGATTCAAACCTGACACATTCGATTAAGCAACCTTAGACCCTGAATGTTGGATGATTCACAAGTACCTTGCCACAATACTTGTTCATAATTAAGATAAAATTGTAAGAATGAAGAACTCGATCTCACAAACTCACAAAATTAAAAATCAGCCCCGGGCTGGAATCTCAACTAAGAGAGAAAAATCACTTGTAACACCCGGGATTTGATCATCTGTCCCCACAAACCAACACGTGTCTTTCCAGCATGCTTTGTCCTCACTCACATGCTTCTTGGAAATTTCTTCCCAGGAGGTCACCCATACTGAAATTTCCCCAAGTTAAGCACGCTTAACTTTGAAGTTACTTTGGAATGGGTTTCCGAAAAAAAATGCATCTTGTTGGTATAGTTGGTACCTATCAAATTTCTTATGCCCTTTCTCAACTGTACCGTCTCATACCAGTACAGTCTCGAAATCTAACCTTTCTGAACTATACCATACCAGTATAGTCTCGAATCCCTCTCTTTTCGGTATAGATTCGGTTCATGCCTGCCCCCAGCGACATCCTTCAGGGCCGCTCCTTGCTCAGGCTTCTCTACCCTGGCGCCACCCCTCACTGGGCCTCTCCTTGATTAGGTTTCTCTGCCTCGGCACCACCCCTCTTAGGACCGGGTCGTCACAGGCCCACCAGCTTCTGCCTGGTTCGTCCCCGAGCCACACTGTACTGGGAGAGAGCTGGCTCTGATACCAACTTGTAACACCCGGGATTTGATCGTCTGTCCCCACAAACCAACATGTGTCTTTCCAGCATGCTTTGTCCTCACTCACATGCTTCCTGGAAATTTCTTCCCAAGAGGTCACCCATCCTGAAATTTCCCCAAGTCAAGCACACTTAACTTTAAAGTTACTTCGGAATGGTCTACCGAAAAGAAGATGCATCTTGTTGGTATAGGCGGTACCTATAAAATCTCTTATGCCCTTTCCCAACTGTATCGTCTCATACCAGTACAGTCTCGAAATCTACCCTTTCTTAACTATACCATACCAGCATAGTCTCGAAACCCTATCTTTCCGGTATAGATTCGGTTCATTCCTACCCCCATCGACATCCTTCAGGGCCGCTCCTTGCTCAGGCTTCTCTACCCCGGCGCCACTCCTCACTGGGCCGCTCCTTGATCAGGTTTCTCTGCCTCGGCGCCACCCCTCTTAGGACCGGGTCGTTACGTGTTGATTTCGAATTGGGCTTAGGTATCCATATTTAATTGTTATGATATCCTAAGCCCACTTAATGTGATATCGGTTGTGAGACAGCCGAAATTAACTTTAATAAATTTCCCAAGTCCAATCAAGGTTGAACTCATAAAAACGAAACAAAGATTGGTGATAGCAAACCAATCCAAAGGTGTTTAAGCGACAATGAAAGGTATTCAAACCTGACACCTTTGATTAAGCAACCTTCGAATCTGAATGTTGGATTATTCACAAGTACCTTACCACAATACTTGTTCATAATCAAGATAAAATTGTAAGAATGAAGAACTCGATCTCACAAAATTAAAAATCAGCCCCGAGCTGGAATCTCAACTAAGAGAGAAAAATCTGAATTGTATTAAATTTCATCCATCATTTTTAACTATTACATTGGTGTTTAAATAAAAAACTTAAACCTAACCCTAAACTGAAAAGGAAAACAAATCCTTATTGGACTAGGAAAAGCTTAAATAAAAACAAATAAGGAAAACTTAAAACTAATACTTATGCAATAAGGATGAAAAACGAAATTCCCTTTTGAGGGTTGTTTATGTGCTGATTTTTAAGCCCAAAACAACTCACTTACTGAAAAAAAATAACAATTAAATATGGATACCTAAGCCCAATTCGAAATCCATACATATTCCTTAAGGGTGCCTTAAGTGCTAACACTTAATTATCCTTAGCTCATACGTAGAAGTCCAATTAGGCCCAGAAGATTTCCAATGGGCTCGTACATAGCTCACAAATAAACTATTGAGCTTCATTTTGCATCCAATCCTCCATAAATCAGCATTTGAAAGGATGTTATTATTCTTTGCATCAACCAAACTGATTAGATAAGTTAAACCAAAGATCAGGCTATCTCGATTCACATCAGTTTACACCGGGGTGAAAACTTTACAAACTTTAGGCCCAGGCACAAACTTTTCATACTTTATGCCTGGGGAACAAATGTTGCGAAGTTCATGCCCGAGGTACAAACTTTTTCGAAATTTACCCACAGGTGTAAAATTTGTGAACTTTATGTCCGGGCTAAAAGTTTTCGAACTCCATGCCCGGCTACGAACTTTGCAAACTTTACACGCGGGGGGAAAACTTTACAAACTTTATGTTAGGGCCAAACTTTGCGAACTTTATCTCGGCTTACAAATTTTGCAAACTTTACGCTTGGGTGAAACTTTGCAAACATTACGACCAGACACAAACTTTGCGAACTTTATGCCCGGACCAAAAACTTTACGACATTTACACCCGAGTGAATACTTTTTGAACTTTATGTGCCCAGGGGGTAAAATTTGCGAAATTTATTTACACCCGGGTGAAAATATGCGTACTTTATTCCCAAGGGCAAACTTTGAAAACTTTGTCCCCGGGGTACAAACTTTACGACCGGGCGCTAACTTTGTGATCATTATGTCCAAGGGACAAAGTTTACAAAAATTTACCGAAGTAAAAATTTGTGAACTTTATCTTCGGGGGTAAATTTTGGGAAATTTATGCCCTGGTACAAACTTTTTGAAATTTATGCATGAGTGAAAAAATTTGTGACTGGGGTAAAAACTTTCCGAACTTTACGCCCGACGGCAAAGTTAGTGAGCTTTACGACGGGGTGAAAAATTTGCGAACTTTACGTACAGGGTACAAAATTTGCAAAATTTACGACGAGTTAAAATTTTTGAGAATTTATGCCCAGGTGCAAAATTTTCCGAACTTTATGGCCGTGGGTAAAATTTGAAAAATTTTGGCCTGGGTTACAAACTTTTCAAAGTTTAGGCCCGGGTGAAAATTTTGGATACTTTATCCCGGGGGCAAACTATGCGAGCTTTGTACCAGGGGTATAAACTGTGCAAGCTGTATGCTCAGGGGTTGCAAAATTTACGCTCGGGAACAAACTTTAGGAAAATTTCTGCCCGGGTGAAAAATTTTCCGAAATTTATGCTCGGGGGCGAACTTTGCGAAATTTATGCTCAGCGACAAACATTGCGAACTTTACTCCTGGGCACAAAATCTACGAACTTTACACCCGGGATACCAAATTTACTCCTAGTTAAAAACTCTGCAAACTTTGTGCCTGGAGGCAAACTTTGTGAACTTTATGTCAAGGATAAAAAACTTGCGAAATTTAGGCCCATGTGAAAACATTGCAAAATGTACGATCGGGCGCAGACTTCGGGAACTTTATGCCAGGGGTACAAATTTTAAAATTTTATGCCCGGTTAGAAATTTGCAAACTCTACCACCAGGCGTAAACTTTAAGAACTTTATGCTCAGGGGTAAAATTTGCGAAATTTATGCCCAGGTACAAACTTTTTCCCAATTTACATATGTGTTAAAATTTTGCGAACTTTATGCCCAGGGTACAATTTGAAAACTTTAAGCCCAGGGTAAAACGTTGCAAATTTTACAACCGAGTGCAAACTTCGCAAACTTAATGCCTGGGGCACCAACTTTCCGAAATTTATGCCCTAGTGAAAATTTTGCGAACTTCATGCCCGGGGGTAAAATTTGCGAAATTTATGCCCATGGTACAAACTTTTGAAAATTGCTGCCCAAATGAAAAATTTTCGAACTTAATGCCCGAGTTACAAACTGTGCAAACTTTACGCCGGGGTGAAAAGTTTGCAAACATTATGGCCGTGCACAAGCTTTGCATATTTATGCCTGGGGACAAACTTTGTGAAGTATATATGCTAGGATGAAAACTTTGCAAACTCTACGCTAGGCGCAAACTTTACGCTCAGGCACAAGCTTTGCAAATTTTATGACCAGGGTACAAACTTTTCAAAATTTATGCCTAGGTGAAGAATTTGTGAACTTTACGCCCTTGGGCAAACTTTGCGAACTTTATGGCAGGGTGAAAACTTTGCCAACTTTACGTCTGGGCACAAAATTTGAGAACTTTATACCCGGGGTACAAACTGTACAAAATTTACTCCCAGGTAGAAAACTTTGCGAACTCTGTGTACTTTACGTCCAGGGTACAAATTTTGCAAAATTTATGCCCGAATGAAGATTTTAAGAACTTGATCCAATATTTGTGAACTTTCTGCACTGGGTACAAACGTTTTGAAATTTCCGCCCGAGTTAAAAATTTGCGAACCTTTTGATCGAGTGCGAACTTTACGCCCGGAGACAAATTATGCCCGTGGGAAAACTTTTGCAAACTTTGTGCCTGGGTGAAATCTTTGTAAACTTGCAAACTGCGAGAACTTTATGCCTGAGGTACCAACTTTGCGAAATTTACGCCCAAGTGAAAATTTTGCGAACTTTATGCCAGGGGGTAAAATTTAAGAAATCTTTATCTGTGGTACAAACATTACGAAATTTACGCCCAGGTGAAAAATTTGTGTATTTTATCTCCATGGGAAAACTTTGCAAACTTTATGCCCAGGTACAAACTTTGCAATTTACGACATCGTGCAAACTTTGCGAAATTTTTGCCCAGACAAAAATTATGCAAACTTTATGCCCGGGGTACAAACTTTGCGAAATTTAAGCCTGGATGAAAGTTTTGCGAACTTTATGCTCAGGGTACAAACTTTGCCAAGTTTACACAAGCGTGAAAGCTTTGCAAACTTTATGCTCGTCGGGCACAAACTTTGCAAACTATACTCCCAGGCACAAACTTCGTAAAATTCACACCCCGGCACAAGATTTGCAAATGCCCGGGGTGCAAACTTTTTAAAATTTACGCCTGGGTGAAAAATTTGTGAACTTTACGCCCGTGGACAAACTTTCTGAACTTTACGGTAAGGTGAAAACTTTGCAATCTTTACGCGGGGTACAAACTTTGAGAACTTTATGCATGGGTGCAAATTTTGCAACCTAGATGCTCGGGATGCAAACTTTATTCCTGGGGTAGAACTTTGCAAACTTTAAGCCCGAGTTACAAAGTGTGCAAACTTTGCAAACTTTACGATAGGGCGCAAACTATGCGAACTTTATGCCCGGGGTGCCAACTTTGTGAGATTAACACCCGAGTGAAAATTTTGTGAACATTACACAGGGGGTAGAATTTGCAAAATCTATGCTCGGGGTACAAATATTTTGAAATTTTCGCCCGGGTGAAAAATTTGCATCCATTATTATGCTCGCAAACTTTGCAAACTTTATGCCCAGGGTACAAACTTTGCAAACTTCACACCCGGGTGAAACTTTGCAAACTGTACAATTGGGCGCAAACTTTGCGAACTTTATGACTTTCCGAAATTTAAGCCCGAGTAAAAATTTTCCCCAGGTACAATTTTATGAAATTTACTCCCAGGTGGAAACTTTGCGAACTTTATCCCTTGGGGCAAACTTTGAGAACTTTATGTCCACGGTACAAGCTTTTTGAAATTTAGACCCTGGTGAAAAATTTGAAAACTTTATGACTAGGGGCAAACTTTGCGAACTTTATGGCCTGGGACAAACTTTGTGAACTTTATGCCCAGGGTACAAATTTTGCAAAATTAACGCCGGTGTGAAAGCTCTGCAAAGTTTACAACCTAGCGCAGACTTTGCGAACTTTATGCTTCGAGTACCAACTTTGTGAAATTTGCACCCAAGTGAAAATATTCCGAGCTTTATGCCCAGGCATAAAATTTAAGAACTTTTTTTCCTGGTCACAAACTTTTCGAGATTTATGCGTGGGGGAAAAATTTTTGTACCTTATCCTCGAGGGAAAACCTTGCGAACTTTATGTCTGGGGTCAAAAATTTTCAAACTTTACGAGCTGGTGCGAACTTTGCACACTTTATGCCCGGGGTACAAAATTTACGAAATTTACGCTCGGGGTGAAAATTTCGAACTTTACGCCCGGGTGGAAAATATGTGAAGTTCATGCCCAGGGCACAAACTTTTCGACATTTACGCCCAGCGTAAAATGTGCGAACTTTGTGCCCGAGGTACAAAGTTTGCAGACCTTACGCCTGGGTGAAAACTTTATGCCAGGACACAAACTTTTTGAAATTTGCTCCCAGCTTAAAAATTTGCGAACTTCATGCCAGGGGTACAAACTTTACGAAGTTTACGCCAGGGTGAAAGCTTTGCAAACTTTGCAAATTTGTATTCGTTATGCCCTGGGGAAAACTTTGAGAGCCTTATACCCAGGGTACAAACATCGCAAACTTTACGTTTGGGTGAAAACTTTTCAAACATTACGCACAGGTACAAAATTTGCGAACTTTATATCCAGGGTAAAAATTTTACGAAATTTGTTCCTGGGTGGAAACTTTGTGAACTTTATGCCCTGGGGCAAACTTTGCGAATTTAATGCTATTGGTGCGCCCTAGTTCTTAGGGCATTGGATTCTTGTATTTTGTATTATATATTCAAACTCATTGTATAAATACATTATTTGTCTCACATTAGTAAAGACATTTAATGTGTTTCATTTATATCTTATGCTATAATATGAATAGAGTATCCATTGATTGATAATCATAAAACCTATCCCAACCCTATTCTAATCGTGGGAACGAATAGGATCACAGCCTTGTATATTTGATGACTGTATGATAGTTCTTAACTGGCCATGGTACTTGTATTGTCAGTCATGAATATGGGTACATGTCATTGACAAAGGATTAGATCGATCAGCACAAGAAAGCCACATGGTTGTCATGTCATAGGTCTTTCTTAAGTAGGTTTCTTTCGCCCTAAGACCAGATTTCATTAGATTATCAGTATGAAATCCAGTTCACTTTGACATACGCCTAATAGGTCTGTAAAAGGATGCTACATACGGGTATGATTAGGTGGACCGGTGAATATATTGATATTGATAATGAAGTGATGGAATTGCCACTCGGGTAAGACCGAGATGATATCACTGGCTACTTGATGAGTGGGACTGATAAATGTATTGCCATACCCAAATAAGTTGGTTGCATATTTGATTAATCTGTCAACTCAAGATCAAGAAATATAATAAATAAAAAAAGTGGATGATGCACACCATGCCTCTTGTTTATTTATATCGATATCGTTTGGCAAAGGACACTCTGAGATTGCTACTGGATTAGTGTCATCAACAGACTGCTATATCTCTATATTAATTAGGGGCTGTAACAGTTTTCTACAATCCACTTATAGTCTGTGGGCCTTGGACCTACTGTCAACATAAAGACAAACCCATAGGATCGTGCACATAGATTAACTGAGCCAAAACTTATAGAAATTGTAAATGTAATATACATAGGAAGGAATGCGTTATTTAATTAGTTGACATTCAGTGTCAACGTAATTAATTAACATCGGATTGATTTAATTCAATTAATAATTTTACATAATATAATTAATTAATTTATCAATTAATTGAATTACATGAAGTAAACAATTAATTAAATAATTTCCTAAGTAAGAAAATTAAATACATGTATTGTATTGTATTTTCTTAAGTGTGATTTAATGTTATTTAGGGGTAATTCAATTTAGCTAAATGGAATTAAATTACATAGTATATACTTTTTAATTAAAGTACATTTATGTAATTATAATCCAAGTGGGCTTAGGTTTAATTAACCTAATTTTAACCAAATTCAACAAGGAGAAAATATAAGGGCACAGTTAAGGAAGAAAACCGAACCCTAATCTATTTTAATTGCTGGAATTTTCAGCCCCCTACAGTAGCCCCTTTTGGCCAAAATTTCCAGCATTAATCTTCCATTCCTTCACTTCTTCAGCTAGCACTGGTTCCCGCTCCATAGTTGGTCGTGCATCGGACTTTGGATGTCGCTTAAAGAGTCAAGATTCTGCTGCAGTCTCTAGAAGAGACGGATTTGGTGAGTGAATCTCTCTTGATTCAAAATTGATTTTATTTCAATCAATTATAATTGGACACGATAGGTAGATTCTAGGAAAACCTTAAATGGTGTAATTTTGCTTCCCCACGTTAATTTTCCGATGACGAATCCCAACAAATGCCCGGGGTGCAAACTTTGCAAACTTTACGCCCGGGTGAAAACTTTGCAAACATTTCACTCTGGAGCGAAGTTTGCGAACTCTATGCCCAGGGTACAAACTTTGCAAACTTTACGTCCGGGTGAAAACTTCAAAAATTGCACGACAAGGGTGAAAATTTTCGAACTTTTGGCTTGGGTCGAACTTTGCGAAATTTACGCATGGGGAAAACTTTGTGAACTTTACGCCCAGCTGAAAACTTTACGACCTTTTCTCCTGAGCACAAAATTTGTGAACTTTATACTCGTGGTGCAAACCTTACGAAATTCACTCACAGGTGGAAACTTAGCGAACTTTATGATCGAGGGCAAACTTTGCGAACTTTATGTCCGGTGTATAAACTTTGTGTAGTTTACGCCTTAGTGAAAATGTTGAGAACTTTATTCCCGGGTGCAAAATTTGTGAACATTATGCCCAGGATACAAACTTTTCGAAATTTACGCCGGCGTGAAAATTTTGTGAACTTTTTGCCCGGGGTACCAACTTTGCAAAATTTACGTCTGAGTAAAAATTTTTCTAACTTTATGTCCGAGGTACAAACTTTGCGAAATTTACGCCCTGAGTGGGAATTTTGGCAAATTTATTCTCACGGGCAAAATTTTCGAAATTTATGCCTGCGGTACAAGGTCTAGAGCAAAGAAGAATGATGCCATGGAGTTGAAGAAGAATGATCCTTTGCAAATTCCTATTGGGCCGATTAAAAGGTCTAGAGCAAAGAAGATTCGAGAAGCATTAAACGGATTGATAAAAAGTATATGGGCCAATCAAGGATCCATTCAAGAAGCACCAATGCCAGGTCAAGTGGGCTTGAAGGAAGAAGCTGATTTTATATCTTTAGTTCAAGTCTTAGAAACATAGCCCATATTTTTTTGTACAAGGCTGGTCCGTTGTGGATTAATTAAAGAGAGCTTTGGATATACATATGCATGGCATATGTGTAAACCCATTGGGATCTTGAACTATTCTATCATTATTGGGTCCATGTCTTTAATTTAATGGGCTTAGTTTTATTAAGTATTTTATTTAGAAATCAGCTATTTAGCCTTTAGTTTGAACCTTTTTCATCGAGTTTTGTTATGGTTAGATGTGTTTTTCACTTGCTGCCCAAGTTTTATCTTTTCCTTTTTAGATTAAGTCCATTCCTATTAGGATTCTACTTATTTTTAGGCCTATAAAAGGGTGTTGGATGTGCCTTTTGAAAACATATATCAGAGTGTGTGATAGTGTTCCAACTCTCAAAGTATTACTTTGATCATGATCAATTGTTGTGGGTAGGCAATTGAGAATCAACCATTCTCAGGTTCTATCATCCAAATTGAAAGGTTGAATTAACTTTTATGTTAATTTGATTGTTCTTTTTATTTGATTGATTGGTGAATTTATTGCCAATTATTCTTCTATTTTTCTATTCTTTAATTTTTTAGTTTTGAAATTATAATCTGAATTCTAATTATAATTTCGTGTTCTTTGTGTTTATTGGAACCTTATTCGACAATCGGGAATATTATTGAGTTCGGGTAGCACCCTGCTTAACCGGATTCATATCAACGTCCGGGCATAAACTTTATATACTTTATGCCCGATATACAAACTTTGTGAAATTTACGCCTGGGTGAAAAACATGCGAACTTTACGTTTGGGCACAAACTTTACACCAGCATAGAGTTCATGAAGTTTGTATCTCAGGCATAAAGTTTGCAAATTTTTTACCCGATCATAAAGTTTGCAATGTTTACACCTGGAAGTAAAGTTTGCAAAGTTTGTACCCCCAGTATAAAGTTCACAAATTTTTCTGCTAGGCATAAAGTTCGAAAAATTTTCACACAGGCATAAATTTCATAAAGTTTGTACCATG
Source organism: Euphorbia tirucalli (assembly GCA_039660915.1). Lineage (NCBI taxonomy): Eukaryota > Viridiplantae > Streptophyta > Magnoliopsida > Malpighiales > Euphorbiaceae > Euphorbia > Euphorbia tirucalli. The sequence continues at coordinate 38,523,693 of CM077637.1, read as the reverse complement.
GGCATAAAGTTCGAAAATTTTGCACTCGGAAATAAAGTTTGGAAAATTTTCACTAAGGCATAAATTTCCCAAAGTTTGTACCCCGGGCATAAAGTTAGAAAATTTTTCTTCCTGGCATAAATTTGAAAAATTTTCACGCTGGTGTAAATTTCGTAAAGTTTGTATCCCGGGCAAAAGTTTTGCAAAGTTTATACCCCAGGAGTATAGTTCACAAATTTTGCGCTCAGGGGAAAAGTTCAAAGAGTTTACCCCCAGACGTAAAGTTTGCAAAGTTTTCCCTCGGGCATAAATTTCGCGAAGTTTGCTTCTGTGCATGAAGTTCGCAAATATTACACCCTGGGGTAAGTTGGCAAAATTTGTACCATGGACATAAAGTTTGCAAAGTTAATACCCCGCGGGTGAAGTTCACAATGTTTGTCCCAGGGCGTAAAGCTTGCAAAGTTTTTCCCCCAGGCATAAAGTTCACAAAGTTTTCCCTTGGGCATAAAGTTCGCAAGGTTTGTACCTCGGATATCAAGTTCCAAAATTTTGCCTCGGGCATAAAGTTCAAAAAATTTTCACTCGGGCGTAAATTTTGCAAAGTTTGTGCCCCGAGCATAAAGTTTTTGCAAATTTTCTCCCCAGGCATAAAGTTCGAAATATTTTCACTCGGGCGTAAATTTTGGAAAGTTTGTACCTCGGGCATAAAGTTCGCAAAGTTTGTACCCCGGGTAAAAAGTTCACAAAGTTTGTACCCCGGGGGTCAAGTTCATAAAGTTTGCTCCTGCGCGTAAAGTTCGCAAAGTTTTCCTCCCGGCACAAAGTTTGTACCCCGGACCCAAATTTCGCAAATTTTGCCCACAAGCAAAGGGTGTGTTAAGTTTGTACTTCGAATATAAAGTACCAAAAATTTGCCCTGGGCATAAAGTTCGACCAATTTTTCACTCGAGTGCAAATTTCGCTAATTTTCTATCCCCAGCATAAAGTTCGCAAAGTTTGTCCACTGGCCTAAAGTTCACAAATTTTGTGTTCGGGCATAAAGTTTGCAAAGTTTTCACCTGGGAATAGAGTTCTCAAAGTTTGTACCCCGGGCATATAGTTCCCAAATTTTGCCTGTGAACAAAAAGTTCGAAAAATTTTCACTCAGACATTAATTTGCATACATTATGCCCGGGGTACAAACTTTGGTAAATTTACCCCCGGGTGAAATGATATTCATAAGCAAGGTGCTACCCGAACTCAATAATGTTCCCGATCGTCGAATGAGGTTCTAATAAACACAAAGAGCGCTAAATTATAATTAGAATTCAGATTATAATTTCAAAACTAAAAGATTAAAGACTGGAATAAAAATAGAAGAACAATTGCCTAGCCACAAAAAATTATTAGGGTTAGATGTGTTTTTCACTTGTTGCCTAAGTTTTATCTCTTCCTTTTTAGATTAAGTCTATTCCTATTTGGATTCTACTTTGTCTTAGGCCTATAAAAGGGTGTTGGATGTTCCTTTTGTAAGATAGATCAGATTATTATCAATAAAGATTGAATATTTCCTTTGAAAATTTCTGTTGAATTTTCAGCTTCAATATTTTAAGTGTGTGTGATTGTGTTCTAAATCTGGAAGTATTGCTTTGATCGTGATCAATTGTTATGGCTAGGCAATTGAGAATCAATCATTCTCAAGTTCTATCATCCAAATTGAAAGGTTGAATTAACTTTTATGTTAATTTGATTGTTCTTTTTATTTGATTGAATTGGTGAATTTATTGCCAATTGTTCTTCTGTTTGTATTCTATTATTTGATCTTTTAGTTTTGAAATTATAATTTGAATTCTAATTATAATTTTGTGTTCTTTGTGTTTATTGGAACCTCATTCGACGATCGGGAACATTATTGAGTTCGGGTAGCGCCTTGCTTAAAACCGGATTCATATCAGTTAGTATCAGAGCTTTAGGCTTCGATTGGGATTTGTCATTCTGATTCTTTTGAAGAGTCTTTTATTCATCGAGTTCCGCATCAGTTTGCTTCTAGAATAATTAGGGTTCTTTGAAGTTCTAGTTTCTTTCTTCTTCTTAATTAAAAAAAATGGTGAAAAAAAAAATATTCCTTGCTTGTGTGTTTTTGTGAAATTTATTTAATTTGCTGCATTAGTTCTTATTGTTTTCTATCTTTGCAAAAAAAAAAAAAAAAAAAAAAAAGAAAAAAAAACGAAAATTTAGAAAAAAAAAAAGGAATCAGAATCGTAATCTCAAAGAGATTTATTGATCAGTTGAAAAAAAAAAAGTTTCACAAAAAAAAGTTTCACCAAAAAATCATAGAACAAGTTTCAATTTACATTGGCAGCATCTTTTTGCATAAAGTTTCACAAATTTTTAAACAAGATTAGCCAAATTTTATTGAAACCCTTGTCATTGGATTGACCAACGTCTACCCTACTCTCTTTTGACGTCCATACACATTGTGTTTCGTTTGCATTATTTTCGTGTTTCATTGCTTCTTAGTATTCCGCTGTCCATTTTTTTTTATAGCGATTTGCCTCTGGTTATTCAATTTTGTTTGGCTTGATTTATTGAGATCGATCAAAATAATATCATAGGGCGTGGAACCAATTGTGAGTATTTCTGATTTTTTTTTCTTTTCTTGCTTTTATATTTGTGTTTCTATTTCTATCTGTCAAACCATGTCCGTAGAAAATGAGAACACCATCTTTGATAAAACAGAACCAGAACTATTGCGAAAGGCCGTTGCAGGAAAATTTAACAGATTGGAGCAAATAATGTTTGGTTTCGAGAACCGTTTGGAACGAATGGAATTAGAGAAAAGGAGAAGTAGAAGGCCACACCAATGTTTTAAGCAAAATTCTGACCTTGTGGAAGATTCCGAGGACGAGCATATCTCTCTCAACCATTGAAGGAGACATCGTGAAGATGGTAATCTTAACAGCATCAAACTGAAATTTCCTTCATTCCAGGGTAAAAGCGACCCTGATTTGTATTTAGAATGGGTAAGAAAAGTTTGCTATATTTGATATCCACTATTATTCGGAGGAAAAAGAAAATTAAATTGGTTGTTTCTGAGCTAATCGATTATGCTGTAGTATGGTGGGATCAATTCAAGAAAGATAGGCGCAGGGATGGAGATCCGCCTATTGAAACGTGGAATGAGATGAAGCGAATCATGAAAAAGCGGTTGGTTCCTTCCTAGGATCTTCATGTTATTGGACCAATTGGTAGCTCCGCAGGATCTCTCTTACCTCCATGCTCTACACCTCCATATCCTTATGGTGTGATGACCACATCATTCCCGCTCTCTTGACAAGGATTTGTCCTCAAATCTTCATCACCCTTCAGATGTAACTTTGAAAGCCTTTGTGCAGGAAATCGTTCCTTGCACATTTGCACCCACACCCAATCACCGGGTTCAAACAACACTTGTTTGCGCCCCTTATTAGCTTGCCGTGCATAATGCTCATTCTTCTTCTAATGCTATCTAACTTGTTCATGCAACTTAAGCACCGATTCTGCTTTCTTCTTACCATCTATACTTTTCCTTTTATAAACAGGTTAAGGGATTAACTCTAATGGTGTCAACGATTAAAACCATTAACAATTTCAAATGATGACAAGTTGGGAGTTGAAACCACAGCCCTATTATATGCAAATTCAATAAATGGTATGCCTTCCTCCCATGATTTCAAGTTTTTCTGAATGACAGCTCTACAATCGATGCACATTCACCAAGTTCCATTCTTTTTTGGTACTAGAATGGCCGGTACAGCACACGGACTCATAGATTCACGAATTAGTCTCTTTGCCATAAGCTCATCCACTTACCTTTGAAGCTCTTTCGTCTCCTCCGGATTACTTCTATAGGCTGGTCTATTAGGAATTTGTGCACCGGGGACAAAATCGATTTGGTGCTAAAGTCCTCGGATTGGGGGCAACTTGCTTAGCATCTCTTCAAGGAACAAGTCCTCAAACTCCTGTAAAAGAGGGTAAATATTTGAAGGAAGGTCAGATTGGTTTAGAGATGATAAAGAAAAACTCTTGCAACAAAATAACAACAGATTTTTGTTTTCATATTAAGCTTGCCTAATATCTCTCATTTTAGCACATAATGATAAATTTTGGGCTTTTTTAATGCTCCTCCCTTTTTCTCTCTTCTTACCCTCGTCTCTCGACCTTAATGCCTTTTCTCTCACCGCTTGACTCTCCTCACCCTCACTGATTTTATTACTCTTATTTTCACTCTCCTTAACCATACCGGATGTGAATCGAGATAGTCTGATCTTTGGTTTAACTTGTATAATCAGTTTGGTTGATGCAAAGAATAATAACATCCTTTCAAATGATGATTTACGGAGGATTCAGTGCAAAATGAAGCTTAATAGTTTATTTGTGAGGAATGTACGAGCCCATTAGGAATCTTCTGGGCCTAATTAGACTTCTACGTATGAGCTAAGGACAATTAAGTGTTAGCACTTAAGGCACCCTTAGGGAATATGATTTCGAATTGGGATTAGGTATCCATATTTAATTGTTAGTTTTTTCAATAAGTGAGTTGTTTTGGGCTTAAAAATCAGCCCATAAACAACCCTCAAAAGGGAATTTCGTTTTTCATCCTTATTGCATAAGGATTAGTTTTAAGTTTTCCTTATTTGTTTTTATTTAAGCTTTCTTAGTCCGACAAGGATTTGTTTTCCTTTTCAATTTACCGTTAGGTTTAAGTTTTCTATTTAAACACCAATGAAATAATTAAAGGGCAGGCATGAAATTTAATACAATTCAGATTTTTCTCTCTTTGTTGAGATTCCAGCCCGGGGCTGATTTTTAATTTTGTGAGTTTGTGAGATCAAGTTCTTAATTCTTACAATTTTATCTTGATTATGAACAAGTATTGTGATAAGGTACTTGTGAATCATCCAACATTCAGGTTCTAAGATTGCTTAATCAAAGGTGTCAGGTTTGAATCCCTTTCATTGTCGCTTAAACACCTTAGGATTGGTTTGCTATCACCAATCTTTGTTTCGTGCTTGTGAAATTCGAATTATATATTGCTGTCCTTAGTGATTATAATTGATGCGGTCATCACACCACAAGGACATGGAGGCATGGAGCGAGGAGGCAAGAGAGATTCTTTGGAGCTGCCTATTGGTCCAATAACAAGGAACCGTGCAAAGAAGATGCAACAAGTGCTTAACGGTCTAGTTATACACTTATTTCAACGTATGGAGATTGAGGCTGATCACAACAAACCGAACAACTCATATGGATACGATTCAGTCTTGTGTTGTATTCAAGTCCAAGAAAGTGATGTTTATGGGTTTGATTGTAATGATTAGTTAAAATGGACCTAATTGGAATTCTATGTATGAGCTAAGGACAATTAAGTGTTAGCACTTAAGGCACCCTTAGGGAATATGTATGGATTTTGATTTGAGTTCAGGTGTCTTTAGTCAAATGTTAGTTTTAGCAATAAGTGAGCTGTTTTGGGCTCACAAATCAGCCCATAAACCACATGCTAAAGGGAAGCACGTTTTTCAATCCTTATTGCATAAGGATTGATTTAAAGTTTTCCTTATTTGTGTTGGTTTAACTTTCCTAAGTTTAAGGCTGAAATCTAGCCTTCCTTTTTCTTTGTTGTTCTTTTCCTAGTCAAATAAGGTTTTCGTTTCCTAAATAGTTTAGGTTTAGGCTTTTCTATTTAAACACCAATGTAATAGTTGAAAGGCATATATGAAATTAAATACAATTGCATTCTGAAATTTTCAGATTTTTCTCTCTTTGTTGAGATTTCAGCCCGGGGCTGATTTTAATATTGTGAGTTTGAGAGATCGAGTTCTTCATTCTTGCGATATTATCTTGATCGTGAACAAGTATTTTGGTAAGGTACTTGTGAATCGTCCACATTCAGGTTCTAAGAATGCCTAATCGAAGGTGTCAGGTTTGAATCCCTTTCATTGTCGTTTAAACACCTTAGGATTGGTTTGCTATCACCAATCTTTGTGTCATACTTGTGAAATTCGAATTATATATCGCTGTCCTTAGTGATTATAATTCATTCTTCTATATACTTTGTTGCAATTGAATAGATTCTATTGAACAAGAACGTAACACTCATATTCTTGCTTTAAATCCTTCAAGATAGATCAGGGAAACTTGTTGATTTCGGTTTCTTAGCCGATATCACATCAATAATTCATTCTTCTATATACTTTGCTGCAATTGAATAGATTCTATTGAACAAGTACTTAACCCTCAAATTCTGAATCATTGCTCAATTTGTTGTAAATCCTTCAAGGAAACATATGAATCGAGATAGCCTAATCTTTGATTTAACTTGTCTAATCAGTTTGGTTGATGCATAGAATAATAACATCCTTTCAAATGCTGATTTATGGAGGATTCGGTGCAAAATGAAGCTTAATAGTTTATTTGTGAGGAATGTACGAGCCCATTAGGAATCTTCTGGGCCTAATTATGAGTTAAGGACAATTAAGTGTTAGCACTTAAGGCACCCTTAGGGAATATGTATGGATTTCGAATTAGGATTAGGTATCCATATTTAATTGTTACTTTTTTCAATAAGTGAGTTGTTTTGAGCTTAAAAATCAGCCCATAAACAACCCTCAAAAGGGAATTTCGTTTTTCATCCTTGTTGCATAAGGATTAGTTTTAAGTTTTCCTTATTTGTTTTTATTTAAGCTTTCCTAGTCCGACAAGCATTTGTTTTCCTTTTCAGTTTACGGTTAGGTTTAAATTTTCTATTTAAACACCAATGTAATAGTTAAAGAGGGCAGGCATGAAATTTAATACAATTCAGATTTTTCTCTCTTTGTTGAGATTCCAGCCCGGGGCTGATTTTTAATTTTGTGAGTTTGTGAGATCGAGTTCTTCATTCTTACAATTTTATCTTGATTATGAACATGTATTATGGTAAGGTACTTGTGAATCATCCAACATTCAGGTTCTAAGATTGCTTAATCGAAGGTGTCAGGTTTGAATCCCTTTCATTGTCGCTTAAACACCTTAGGATTGGTTTCCTATCAGCAATCTGTTTTTCGTTTGTTTGAGTTCAACCTTGATTGATAGACTTGGGAAATTTATTAAAGTTGATTTCGGCTTTCTCACTGCCGATATCACATCAATACCCCAACTCATAGTGTTTTCTTGAGACATTCTTTGCATATAGAGCTCGTTATCATATACTTCAGCAGGTGTTAAGGATGATAATGCATACTTTTCCCCATCCTTGACAATGGTAAATTTGTTTTGTCAGCTGTGATGCAGCCCCGATTGATCAAATTGCCAAGGTCTCCCAATAAAACATGACAAGCTTGCGTTTGGACAACATCACAAAGCACCTCATTAGTATAAGAACCAATTGCAAAGTTCCGAAGTACTTGCCTTGTAACCTTGAGTTCGTTACTATCGTTCAACCTTTGTAATCGATATGGACTTGGATTTGGAATGGTTGAAAGTCCTAATCGATTCACCAAGACATGGCTAACCACATTACAACAGCTCCCTCCATCAATGATCATCAAACATGTCTTTCCTTTCGCATTGCACCGGGCATGGAAAATGTGTTCCCTTTGTTCCATTGAGTTACTAAGTCCGATTTTTAATGTGTGTCGAGTGACCAGATTTACACCATGTCCTCCCTTGCTATCCACCTCTTCAATGTCATGACAATATTCCAAGCTGGGCATATCTCCGAGTTTGGGATCAGTTTCAGAGTCGGATTCAGATGCCAACTCTCCATGTTTCATGACCATGGTTCTTTGATTTGGGCAATCCGTTGCATAATGCCCTATCCCTTGACACTTAAAACAAATGATATCATGAGTTCGAGTTGAATTGTCGGTTTTTCCAATCATATGGGCAGCCTTTCCCAATTTTATCTTCCCAAAAGCCTTTGTATCAATTCCCAACTTCATCTTCCTAAAAGCCAATTTCTGTTGAATTTTCAGCTTCAAAATTTTGAGAGTGTGTGAATGTGATCTAACTCTTAAAGTATTGCTTTGATCGTGATCAATTGTTGCGGCTAGGCAATTGAGAATCAACCATTCTCAGGTTTCCTTCATTCAAATTGAAAGGTTGAATTAACTTTTATGTTAATTTGATTGTTCTTTTTATTTTGTTGAATTGGTGAATTTATTGTCAGTTGTTCTTCTATTTTTATTATATTCTTTAATCTTTTAGTTTTGAAATTATAATCTGAATTCTAATTATAATTTCATGTTCTTTGTGTTTACTGAAACCTCATTCGACGATCGGGAACATTATTGAGTTCGGGTAGCGCCTTGCTTAACCGTTTTCATATCAGTTGGTATCAGAGCTTTGGGCTTCGTTTGAGGTTTGTCATTCTAATTCTTTTCAAGAGTGATGTGAAGCGAGATAGCTTGATCTTTGGTTTAACTTGTCTAATCAGTTTGGTTGATGCAAAGAATAATAACATCCTTTCAAATGCTAATTTATGGAGGATTCGGTGCAAAATGAAGCTTAATAGTTTATTTGTGAGGAATGTACAGGCCCATTAGGAATCTTCTGGGCCTAATTAGGCTTCTACGTATGAGCGAAGGACAATTAAGTGTTAGCACTTAAGGCACCCTTAGGGAATATGTATGGATTTCGAATTGGGCTTAGGTATCCATATTTAATTGTTATTTTTTTCAATAAGTGAGTTGTTTTGGGCTTAAAAATAAGCCCATAAACAACCCTCAAAAGGGAATTTCGTTTTTCACCCTAATTGCATAAGGATTAGTTTTAAGTTTTCCTTATTTGTTTTTATTTAAGCTTTCCTAGTCCGACAAGGATTTGTTTTCCTTTTCAGTTTAGGGTTAGGTTTAAGTTTTCTATTTAAACACCAATGAAAAATTGTTGAAAGTCATCATATATGAAATTTAATACAATTGTATTCTGAAATTTTCAGATTTTTCTCTCGTTGTTGAGATTTCAGCCCGGGGCTGATTTTAATATTGTGAGTTTGAGCGATCGAGTTCTTCATTCTTGCGATATTATCTTGATCGTGAACAAGTATTTTGGTAAGGTACTTGTGAATCGTCCACATTCACCAATCTTTGTGTCATACTTGTGAAATTCAAATTATATATTGCTGTCCTTAGTGATTATAATTCATTCTTCTATGTACTTTGCTGCAATTGAGTAGATTATAAGAACCTAACCCTCAAATTCTGATTCATTGTTCAATTGGTTTTAAATCCTTCAAGATAGATCAGGGAAACTTATTGATTTCGGTTTCTTAGCTGATATCACATCAAAGAGTCCTTTATTCATCGAGTTGCGCATCAGTTTGCTTCTAGAATAATTAGGGTTCTTTGAAATTCCGTTTTTTTTTCTTCTTCTTCATTAAAAAAAGGCCAAAAAAGAAAAAATTCCTTGCTTGCGTGTTTTTGTGAAATTTATTTTTCTGCGTTAGTTCTTTCTGTTTTCTATCTTTGCAAAAAAAAAAATTAGAAAAAAAAGGAATCAGAATCGTAATCTGAAAGAGATTTATTGATCAATTCAAAAAAAAAAAGTTTCACCAAAAGATCGTAGAACGAGTTTCAATTTACATTGGCAGCATCTTTTTGCATAAAATTTCACAATTTTTACACAAGATTAGCCGAATTTTATTTTGACCCTTGTCATTGAATTGACCAACGTCTACCCTACTGTCTTTTGTCATCCATACACATCGTGTTTCGTTTACATAATTTTCTTGTTTCGTTGCTTCTTAGTATTCCGCTGTCATTTTTTTTTTTGTTTATTGCGATTTGCCTTTGGTTATTCAATTTTGCTTGGCTTGATTTATTGAGATCAATCAAAATAATATCATAGAGCGTGGAAACAATTGTGAGTATTTCTGATTTTTTTTTTCTTTTCTTGCTTTTACATTTGTGATTCTATTTCTATCTTCCTAACCATGTCCGTAGAAGATGAGAACAGCATCTTTTTGATAAAACGGATCCAGAACTATTGCGAAAAGCTGTTGCAGGAAAATTTAACAGATTGGAGCAAATAATGCTTGGTTTGGAGAGCCGTTTGGAACAAATGGAATTAGAGAAAAGGAGAAATGGGAGGCCACACCAATGATTTAAGCAAAATTCTAACCTCGAGGAAGATTCCGAGGACGAGCATATGTCTTCCAGCCATGGAAGGAGACGTTGTGAAGATGGTAATCTTAACACCATCAAACTGAAAATTCCTTCATTCCAGGGTAAAAGCGACCCTGATCTGTATTTAGAATGGGTAAGGAAAGTTGATGCTATATTTGATATCCACTATTATTCGGAGGAAAAGAAAATTAAATTGGTTGTTTCCGAGCTAACTGATTATGCTGCAGTATGGTGGGATCAATTTAAGAAAAATAGGCACAGGGATGGAGATCCGCCTATTGAAACTTGGAATGAGATGAAGCGAATCATGAAAAAGCGGTTTGTTCCTTCCTATTATCATAGGGAATTGCTGAATAAATTGCAGGTTTTAACTCAAGGGAATAAAAGTGTGGAGGATTATCACAAGGAGATGGAGATTGCTATGATGAGAGCTGATGTTTAGGAGGACGAGGAGACAACTATGTCTCGTTTTCTAGGTGGGCTTAATGAGGATATAGCTGATGCAGTGGATATTGCTCCACAAAGCTATAAAGATTGAGAAGCAGCTCTGTCGGAAAGGAAAAGGACGGTTGGTGAATTCTTCTTCCTCATCATGGAAGCCGAATTAGAAACGTGAGGAAAAGGTTAGTGCTCAAACCCTGCGGCCTAAATCTAATATTAAGGCAAGAGAGGACACGCTTGGCAAAGGTAAGGCCACTGACACTCCTAATAGAAACCGTGACATTAAATGCTTTAAATGTCAAGGTCGTGGTCGTATGACGCGTGATTGTCCTAATAAACGTGCTATGGTGATAAAATGTGGTGAAATTATAACTGATAGTGAGTCTGATTTTGACGATAGTATGCCTGAGTTAGAAGATTGTAGTGATATTAAGGAGAGAGGTGAGCATGTTGTAGTTGACAATGTTGCCCTTTTTGTTAGACGTGTATTGAGTGTTAAAAATAAAATATCTGATGAACAAAGGGAGAATATTTTTCATGCTCATTGTTGTGTGCAAGATAAAGTTTGTAGCTTGATTGTAGATCGTGGTAGTTGTTGTAATGTTGCTAGTACCACCATGGTGGAAAAATTGGGCCTGAACACAACTAGGCATTCGAAGCCCTATAGACTTCAATGGATCAATGACAGTAATGAAGTGAAGGTGACTAAACAAGTCTTGGTCAATTTATCAATTGGAGCTTATAATGACCAAGTTTTGTGTGATGTTGTCCCAATGCAAGCTTGCCAAATACTTTTGGGACGTCCATGGCAGTTTGACCATGAAGCCATTCATAATGGTAAATTGAACAAAATCACCCTCATTAAGGAAGGAAAACGTTATACTATCTTACCATTGTCACCGGCACAAGTCTACCAAGACCAGCTCTACCTTCAAAATTCTTTCTCTGTCGAAGGCGATTTGGTTAAGGAGAGAGAAAATAAGAGTGATAAAATCAGTAAGGGTGGATGAGAGAAAAGGTGAGAGAAAAGGCTAGTGAGTTGAGAGATAGAGAGGTGAGGAGAGAGGAAAGTAAGGGCATTGTAAAAGCCAATAATTTCAATTTATAAGCCAAAATGAGGGATGTTAAATGAGCTGAAGCTAATAATCTGAATTTGCTTTTATTTTATTGCGATGGTTTAAGCTTTCTGTAAGTAAATTTGACCATTCTCCTCCTAGTGTGGTTTCCTCTCTTTTGCAGGAGTTCAATGATGTGTTTCCCGAAGAGTTGTCGAGTGGGCTACCTCGTATTCGAGGAATCGAACATCAAATTGATCTCATACCCGGAGCATCAATTCCTAATCGTCCAGCTTATAGGAGTAATCCCAAGGAGACAATGGAGCTTCAAAGGCAAATTGAGGAGCTAATGTCGAAGGGCTTGGTTCGTGAAAGTATGAGTCCATGTGCTGTACCAGTCATCCTAGTGCCTAAAAAGGATGGGACTTGGAGAATGTGTGTTGATTGCCGAGCCGTCAACAAAATAACGGTAAAGTATCGACATCCCATTCCTAGACTTGATGACATGTTAGATGAACTTAGTGGGGCTGCATTCTTCACAAAAATTGATTTAAAAAGTGGTTACCACCAGATTAGAATGAAAATTAGTGATGAATGGAAAACCGCTTTTAAAACTAAACATGGTTTTTATATGAGTGGCTGGTTATGCCTTTTGGGCTAACAAATGCACCTAGTACTTTTATGAGATTAATGAATCATGTTTTAAGAGAATTTATAGGTAAATTTGTTATTGTTTATTTTGATGACATTCTTATCCATTCTACTTCTCTTTCTGAGCACCTATATTCGGGCTGTATTACGGCTGTTGCGAAAAGAACAGCTTTATGCTAACTTTTCAAAGTGCACTTTTTGTATGGAAAAGGTTGTGTTTTTGGGTTTTGTAGTTTCTGCCCAAGGAGTGGAAGTTGATGACGAGAAGGTAAAGGCAATTCAAGAATGACCAACACCTAAGTCAATTGCGGAGAGGAAAAGCTTAGATGGAAAGTGCAAGGCTGATTTGGTGAATAAATTACATGAACAAGTTAAACAGCAAATTGAGAAGAAAAATGAGCATTATGCAAATCAAGCTAATAAGAATCGCACAAAGGTGATCTTTGAACCTAGCGATTGCGTTTGGTTGCACATGCGGAAGGAGGGGTTTCTAGCTCAACGACGTACAAAGTTGCATCCAAGAGGCCATGGACCTTTTCAAGTAGTAGCAAGGATTGGAGATAACGATTACAAGCTTGATCTCCCAGGTGAGTATAATGTGCATGCTATTTTCAATGTTTCTAACTTACCCTTGTTTGATGCAGACGATGACAATTCGAGGATGAATCCTCTTGAAGAGGGGGGGGGGGGGGGGGGGGCGCGGGAGGGGAATGATGCGACTCACCAAGGCAGACCAAGGATGGAACATGGCGTGGAGCTGAAGAAGATTGATCCTTTGCAAATTCCTGTCGTGCCGATTACAAGGTCTAAGCAAAAAAGGTTCGAGAAGCATTAAATGGATTGATAAAGAGTATATGGACCAATCAAGGATCCATTCAAGAAGCATCAATGCCTGGCCTGGTCAAGTGGGTTTGAAGGAAGAAGCTGATTTTATATCTTTAGTTCAAGTCCACGAAAGTGATTATGGATCTGAAACTAATGTTTAGTTAGATTGGGTCTAATTGGACTTCTACGTATGAGCTAAGAACAATTAAGTGTTAGCACTTAAGGCACCCTTAGGGAATATGTATGGATTTCGAATTGGGCTTAGGTATCTTTATTTAATTGTTATTTTTTTTCATAAGTGAGCTGTTTTTGGCTTAAAAATCAGCCCATAAACAACACACAAAAGGGGATTTCGTTTTTTCATCCTTATTGCATAAGGATTAGTTTTAAGTTTTCTTTATTTGTTTTGATTTAATCTTTCCTAGTCAGATAAGGATTTGTTTTCCTTTTCAGTTTAGCATTCTACTTTGTTTTAGGCCTATAAAAGGGTGTTGGATGTTCCTTTTGTAATACATTAAATTTCCGAAATATTCAATAAAGATTGAATATTTCCCTTGAAAATTTCTGTTGAATTTCAGCTTCGATATTTTGAGAGTGTGTGATTGTGTTCTAACTCTTAAAGTATTACTTTGATCGTGATCAATTGTTGTGGCTAGGCAATTGAGAATCAACCATTCTATCATCCAAATTGAAAGGTTGAATTAACTTTTATGTAATTTGATTGTTCTTTTTATTTGATTGAATTGGTGAATTTATTGCCAATTGTTCTTCTATTTTTATTCTATTCTTTAATCTTTTAGTTTTGAAATTATAATTTCGTGTTTTTTGTGTTTATTGGAACCTCATTCGCCGATCGGGAACATTATTGAGTTCGGGTAGCGCCTTGCTTAACCAGATTCATATCAGTTAAAATTTCCGAAATTTATGCCCTGGCATAAACTTTTCCAAATTTACGGTTAGGTGAAAATTTTGCAAACTTTTTCCCCGGGGGCAAACATTGCAAACTTTACGCCTCGGTGCAAACTTGCGAACTTTACGCCTGGGTGCAAACTTTGTGAACTTTATGCCGGAGGTAACAACTTTGTGAACTTTATGCCCGGGGTAACAACTTTGTGAAATTTATGCCCGAGTGATAATTTTGTGAACTTTATACTCGGGATAACAACTTTGTGAAATTTACGCTCGAGTGAAAATTTTGTGAACTTTATGCCTGGGGATAAAATTTGCGAAATTTATGCTAGGGTACAAACTTTTCTTAATTTATGTCCGGGTGAAAAATTTGCTAACTTTATGCCCGAGGGCAAACTTTGCGAACTTTATGCCCGAGGTTGAAACTTTGCAAACTTTACGCCCGGGTTGAAACTTTACAAACTTGACTAGGTGCAAACTTTACGGACTTTATGCCTGGGGTAACAACTTTGCGAACTTTATGCCCGAGTGAAAATTTTGTGAACTTTATGACCGGGGGTAAAATTTACGAAATTTATGCTCGGGGTACAAACTTTTCTAAATTTATGCCCGGGTGAAAAATTTGTGAATTTTATGCCCGAGGGCGAACATTGCAAACTTTATGCCCAGGGTACAAACTTTACGCCCAGGTTAAAAGTTTGCAAACTTTATACCCGGGGTAACAACTTCGCGAAATTTACTCGTAGGTGAAAATTTTGTGAACTTTATGCTCGGGAGTAAAATTTGCAAAATTTATGCTCGAGCTACAAACTTTTCAAAATTTATGCAAGGGTGAAAATTTTGCGAATTTTATGCCCGGGAGAAAACTTTGTGAACTTTATGCCCGGTTTACAAACTTTGCAAACTTTATACCCTTGCAAACTTTGTGCCCTGGCACAAACTTTGCCTACTTTATGCACTAGGGGCCAAATACTAAGTTTCATATTGCCTAGAATCTGCAATGAACCTAATACTTTTTCAAGCTTGTTACCTTTAATTCACCAACTAAGATGATGATATAGTAACGCAAAAATTTCGAGTGATAAAAAAAGAACATATCTGCAACCTAATAAAGTGTTCATCTGAATAATGTAAATTAGCTGTACCTTTAAGCGCGTATAAGGCTTGATGAGACTGGTTGACCTGCTGCGCCTTTACAACCAAGCTGCTTCTTGTCAAGCCATTAA
Source organism: Euphorbia tirucalli (assembly GCA_039660915.1). Classification (NCBI taxonomy): domain Eukaryota; kingdom Viridiplantae; phylum Streptophyta; class Magnoliopsida; order Malpighiales; family Euphorbiaceae; genus Euphorbia; species Euphorbia tirucalli. The sequence continues at coordinate 38,508,489 of CM077637.1, read as the reverse complement.
AAATTCATATCATCTTGTTGGCAATTTCATTATCTCAATGACTAATTGGAACTTGTTCTTTGTTTTTGAATTGGGTACAAATCAGAAGCAAATGACAATGGTTTCTTCAACGTCACATAAACTTTCTTGTAATTTGGTGTAGCAACTAAGCAACCACCTCTTCTCTTCTTCTTACCCTCCATGTTCAGTGTCCGTACTTTTTCAACCTCAAAGCCATACATTGATTCTAAGACCCTTTTGATCTCAAGCTGCTTTCAATTTTAGTTCCAAGTATAATTAAAAAAGAGGATAAGGTAAAAATTTAGCCCTAAATTTTGTAAAGAGCAACTTAACTCTCATTCAAAATGATTCAGTGTCATCTATATTACAAACTCTTGCTCTTCTTTTTAAAATAAATACAGATCAAAATCTCAGCATATACAAAAAGTTATATAGTCTCTAGCATTCATATCTAAAACTGTATATCGCATCTGATATAGGTTGTCACAAAATATTAGTTGAATGATATTAAACCAGATACAGCTGCTTCTCCTTACCCAAACTTTAGTGATAACCAAGAGGAGCTGGCGCTTCCTTCAATTCCTTGCCCTATGAATGAATATCTTGAATATCAAAGAAACGGTTATTATTAGAACATCCCACCAAAAATATATCATACTGCATGATGACATCCTTTACTAGACACGGGGCCAGATCGATGGAGGCTGGATCCGGGCCAAATTATTTCCATCCAAAGGGAAGTCTTCTAGAACATAGGTGATGGAGTTCTTGTCGGAGTTTACCTGTGGTGTTGTGATTGAAGAAGGAATCCTGTCCTATGTGGAGTCCAGGGTGGAGGTCTTTTATTCTAGCTAAGATGAGGACTCTGGGGCTTTCCTAATCCAAAACGAACTCTACTACAGACCTTATAAAAGGAGGGAGTGTAGAGGTTAAGAGGTAACGAATTTTAATATAGCTAGAGATTGATAGAATCAGGGTTGACTTGGGCATCAGAATGTATCCCAAAGGTTGCTGGTGTCTCATCCTTTTTGTCTTGCGGAAGCACGAGAAGATTCAGTCCAATGCAACTTAGATCCGAATCTACCGAGGGATACCAATCGAATCCATCACTGCATAATGCTCCAAATTCAATAGGTCACTAATGCGAGGTTTGCTGATCTATTATCACAAACAATCGAAGTTAATCTGTTTTTTGCAAGTTAAAAACCATGATGTAATTCTTGGTTAGTTCATCTGTTGGTGGAAAATTTCAAAAAAGCAAATCCTTACAGAAGCAAACGAGTTTACATTTGTTCAATTACATAAACTATCCTAAATGCAATGTAGGAGAGTTTCAATTTCCAAAATGCAGGTTTAACGTATCATCACAATCAACAATTAAGGGCATCAACAGGAGAGAAGAGCTAATACTTACAGAAGCAAAGTGATTGACATCACGATGGTGAGCTTCATCACCACGGATCACAATGATCACATCCTCCAGGGTTGCATCTTTTGGCAGTCTCTAGTAGTCTATGGCAACAGCAGGAGCTGGTACGTTTGGGATTTTTCCCTCTTTGATGTTTCAAGTATCTGTATAGTGGATAGCTTCTTCTTCCAAATACCTAGTAATTCTATGGCAAAGTTTTGGGGATAGTAGATAAAGGATGAAGTAAACATTAACGAATACTTCCTGCACTGCAAGGACAAGTAACCTCTCATACCACTTGGGCTGCACAAGCTCCACCGTTATGATTAAATGTATCTTCTCATTCTCTACTTCCTCAAGAAGAGTTTTCATCCAATTACCGCTCTGATGGAACTTGCTAAGAGACTTCAAATGCAGTGGCATCCCTCCTACCATCCTGCAGAGAAAGCATACAGGACCCATGCACTAAGGAAAAGGGTTTTTATTAATCTCAAATTCTTAATCAATCGAAATTCCTTTTGAGGGTTTAGAAGAGGGTAATCAAACCTTGTGAGAAGTCTCATTTTTCTTTTGATTGGGAGAGTACTAAAGATATACTTCTAGAGGTATGAATTCTCTACATCCAAACCTTGAGATTGAAATGTTGAAATCCCAAACGACAAAAAACTCTTGAGAGGAAATGCAACAGAAACTCTGCCAGCAACAACTTCTTGCTCAACTTCATTCCTCTAATCCTAGCAACAACACTACAAACAACCTGAACCTGCCGAATTTTGAACTTCTTGATCGTTATTGAATTGTGATAGAGACTGTGATAGATACCGACTGCTCTGCGTATCGATAGAAAGAGAAAGTGACTGGTGTAGTTTTAATTTGATTATAACCGGTTACGACCTTAGCCTGTTAAAATTAGTCGAAATGCTTGAACGGATGAGATCTATCTGATATCAAATCAACGTTGGAAAACCACAAAGTACCGCTACTTTATTTAAAATCGAAGTAACGATAGTGGGCACCAACTGTGTTACATGTCATATGTAAAATAATGGAAAATTACATACAAATTGAATTATATTATGTGCAAAAATGGTAATTTGTATACCACACTCACATTGTGATGATATGGTTTACGACAGATCTGTAGCAATTTGATTTGGATTAAAAGCAATAATTTTGACAAATTTCCTATATTTCCTTCACTCCATGCCTAGTTTTTATGCCCAAAAGGCTGAACTCATTCAATTTCAATAGGGTTAAGTAACATTTAAACCATTCAACTTTGGTTCGCGGAGCAATTCCCTCCTTAGTGAAGTAAAAGGCTTATTGATCTCCTCCAACTCTCTTAAATGGATCAATTTCCACTTTTTCTAACATTACCGTTAGTTGACCGTTACTTTACAATATTTACCACTTTAGCAACTGAAAATTCAATCACAAATTGGTCGCAAAATAATAATGTCAAATTTTTTTATTATATTTTAGTGTTAAAGTTTTTTCCTTATAATTTTCAACAAAAAAAGCTTTTTATTGAAAAATATATATGAACTCGATTTTCAATTGATAATAAAAAAAATTTATTTGGTTCACTCTAGCGCTGTAAAAAAATATATAAAGCTTTATTATCAATTGAAAATCGATTTCATATATATTTTTCAATAAAAAGCTTTTTTTTGTTGAAAATTATAAGGAAAAAACTTTAACACTAAAATATAATAAAAAATTTGATATTATCGTTTTGAGACTGTAGGGATTTTTCATAGAAAATCAACCGATAAAAGCGAAAGGTCGGATCGATTTTTACAAATCCGTGACCCAGGAGCAATTGAAGTAGAAATCAAAAACATAAAATACAAAGATTAGAAATGGAGTTCTCACCTTTCTATGTCTCTTCTAGAAATAGCTGTAGAAACCGAAATCGATTTCTTTCACTCTCACGTATACGAATGTCTATCGAGTAGAACCCGTGCTAGCGGCTGATTAAAGGAGGAGAGCAATGGTTGGCTGACAATCTCAGCCTTAATTTTTCTTTATGGCTGAAAGTCTCATTTAAGAGAATTAACTCTTGGCTCAAATCAAGGCCTTAATTTAAGCCTTGAGTTTAATTAGCTTTTAAGTTGGGATTTAATACCATAAATCCTTAAATCCAAATTAATTATTATGGGTAAAATTAAATGCAATTCTATTTTAATTTTCATACATGTATTTATATAAAACCATATTATATAATTTAAATATCATTAAATTAAAATTGATTTGCCAATTAAATTGACCCAATAAATTAATTTAGATTCAACTTAAATCAAAATACATATAAACCTATTTATGTATTTTATTTTCAAACGGAAATAAATTCCCAATTAAAAAATATGTATCGATTAAATTATATTGATCAATCCAATTGATCTATAATTTAATTAATTAATATTTATCTCTCCAGTGTGTATACTCCAAGTATACCGCTGATTCGACAAGTTCAAACTCAAACATTCTATGTGTACGATCATTTGGCCCCGTCTTTATATTAGCAGTGGGTCCAAGGCCCACAAACTGTAGATGGGCTATAGCAAGCCACTACAGCCCTCAATTAAGACGGAGACAGCAGTCTAACGGAGGTCTTAACCCTGTAATTTAAACTTATATATCCCATGTCGCTCATATCGGTATCCAACACGGAAGCATGATGTCATCATCCTCTTTTGTGTTTGGACATTTACTTTATCCCGAATGAGCTGATGCTCACAAACAAGTTCCAACTTGTTTTTGTGTGGCCACACTCTTATCAGTTGCATTTATCAACAAGTCGGCGATATCTTCTCAGTGCTTTATTGAGTGACATTCCCTTCTGCATGTTCATGGTCTTATCATGCTCACTGACACACCCGACGTACCCATACTTGGCACCCTGTTACAGGCCCTTTAGGCGTACACCAAAGTATGTCACTTCACATGCAGTACCATAACATGGTCAGGTCAAAGGAACCTTATAAGTACTACACGAGAATCACTTGTGATACTGTACCATGTGAATTTCTCGTTTAGTGGATCTATCCAGTACCATGTCCAGTTGCATGTACCCATGAATTTGGTTGATATTCCATGTCTAATGGCTGGTAAGACATTGCCATACAACCAAGTTTATGATAGTCTTTGGTTCCATTCATTCTCATGACTGAACAAACTACGGATGACTTTATGGTCATATCATTTTCCCTATATATGGTCTTACTGCCAAGTGCATGACACTTGTCAACATGGATATGGATATGCCAATTGGATATTCTATTTAAAATATTGCACAAGATGTTTATAATAAATAGATTAATGCCTTTATTCATTGATACGAATGTATAATACATAAATCTCATTATGAGATATATAGAATGTATGATACAATACAATAAGCAATGCCTTGGGACTAGGGCATTCCCAACGGAGAACAATTTGCTACCGCAGTTTCGTTTGCTAAAACGGTCAAAAGTTTAAAGTAACGGTCAACTAACAGTGAGGTTAGAAAATGTAAAAATTGATCCATTTAAGAGAGTTAAGGGATACTAATAAACCTTTTACTTCACTAAGGGGGAATTACTCTGCGGGCCAAAGTTGAAGAGCTTAAATGCTACTTAACCCATTTCAATATGGCCATATACTAATATAGCCTTCTAAGCCAGTTTCAAAACGACAGAGTACAGGTCCTTCACTGTTCTAACTTCCTCTTGCCTCTCTTCTTTGGTTCTCTCCATAAGTCTATTGACCTTTCTCTCTCAAAAGTTCTCTTTCTTCTTCCCTTCTCTTTTCACCTGCACAAGAGTTAGAGTTTCCTTAGCCATCACACTCTCTGATCTCCAGCGTATACGACGTAATTCCATGTGGTAATTAAGCCTCAAATCCTTCTCCCTCTTCCTTTTGGGTTCACAGATTCGAGATATTCTTATTAATTTCCTCTCTCAAAATCCTCTGTCCCCTTCGATCTGTGGAAGAAGTTCTCTCTCTCCCAATTATTTCTCTCTTACGACGGTTGGTCGCCGGAGAATATTCATCGATCTCAGTTTGTGTTTCAATGGTCCTCAGGAGGAAATTTTTCAAATGTTAATTTTTCTATGTGTATATATATATATATATATATTTTTTTTGGACAAAAGTTAATTAAAAAGAGATATATAGCCAAAAAAATAGATGGAAGAGAGGGATTTGTCTGTGGTTGTATAACTTAGATTTGTCGCCTTTTCCAATTGCTTTTGCTTCTGCTCATACGGATCTATGGATGGAAAAGGTTAGCTTTACTACAACTGCTCTTATATTGGGTTTTATGATTATTTTATCGTTTTAATTTCATCCCGCTTTTTATTTCTTCACAGGGAGATGGATATCTTAATTGTTGTTCCTGTTGTTCATGGTTGATTTTGTGGTTTGCTTCTCATGTATGCAGAATTGAACATGAAGTTTCTTTCTCTCTCTCTCTTTTCTCGCATCTTCGATTCTTTATTTTTGGATGTTTATGGAGATTTTTTTTCTTTGGTGCTTGGTGTCGCTCTTTCTTTTGCCAGGATCTGCACCAATTTTCTCTGTTCCTCTTCGAGGGTTTTTTTTCTTTTTTTTTTTTCGTCTACTTGGTATTGAATTTTCTGTGCTCTTTCTTCAGTTATCTCGATTGCTATGAAAGAAAGATGATTATTTCTCCCGTCTACCCACTTAATTATTACATGATTAGCTCCCAGCAGCATGAAGATATATGGTAGCGGCACCACCAGAAAGGAAGTAGAATGTCCAGATAGGAGGATCCATTTTGGCATCTCTCGGTACTTTTTAGCAGGTAATGTATCCTCTTTATTTATATTATTTGGTTTGCAAACAGAGTTGAGGTTCAGATTTGATTCAGTCTTATTGATACTTCGCACCATGCCCCATTCCAAATGATGCCTTATTTTACATGATCAATTTAATTTGACATCAAAATTGACCTACCAATTAGTGATCCTGAATTGATGCTTTAATCTGCAAGCACCAATTTAGTGTCGTTTAGGTTTTCAAATAATTTCCCTGTGCTTTTCCTGTCTGATTGGAGAATGCCATTACAGATGTAGATCGCAAATTCAGGATACGACGAGTCGCGACTGGCAATTGTCCAACAGGAACTGCTTCTAATCATGAAAACTAAAAAACCTTCTAATCAAGTGGTTGCAAATTTTTCTTCTTTATTTTACTCCTACTTTGTGTTAATTCATCTTAATCTGGCCAACCAAAATTGAGGGCAAGTGATTCACTTTCTTTTGAATTAAGCTCTAAATTTTGAAAATTTTTTATCATTTTCCTATGTTTTGATAGATTTTTTTTTTTTTGGGTAAGTAATAGATTTTTTTTTTTAAGTATATTCGATTGTTCGTTTCGAGGTTGATCAGGCACCCTTTAGGTTTCTCCTCTCCCAATTAAAGATTTTTTTGTATACACTAGGTGATGCGAATTACCAGGGCATACCAAGGACGGAAACATGGCATGGAGCTGAAGAGAATGATCCGTTGCATATTCCTATTGGACCAATTACAAGGGTCTAGAGCGAAGAATGTCTGAGAAGCGTTAAATGAATTAATGAAGAATATTTGGGCCAATCATGGATCCATTGAAGAAGTACCAATGCCTAAGGAAGAAGATGATTTAATAACTTTGGTTCAAGTCCTTGAAATTTAGCCTAATTTCTTATTGTACAAAGGCTGGTCAACTTTGGGTTAATTAAAAGATAGCTTTGGACAAGCATATGTATGGCATATGTTTAACCTATTGTGATATTTAATTAATTTTAATCAGTTCATGTCTTTTAATAAAATAGGCTTTAGTTTAATTAATTAGATTAAATTAGTTTAAGTTAATTAATTAGTTTTCATTTAATAAGGTAAAGTCGGCCATGGCTGCTTATGAATGGGGTGAACGTGTTCTTGTTCCACAAGGAATAAAACTCCTATAGTATTTTTAATTAGGTTAGCTTGTGGACTTTTATAGGTTTTTTTTTTTTTGTCCGGAAAATTTGGGTATATGCGAATTTATTGGGGTTCCGGTTGAAGTATTGAAATTTTGAGATACTATATATACTTAATTATTACCACTTGTGAATACAAAATTTTAAAAAATGTTTTTATATGTTGATGATTAAACTAAATAATTTTATTGAGGATAAGTAATAATCCTGCTTGGTTATTCAAGATTCAAAGAGAAAGTAAAGAACACAATACCATAATTTATATAATATATTTAGCCGAAAGGATAGGATGAGATGAGATGAGATGAGATGGAAAAAGGGAAGGAAATTAAAAAGAGTAGGAAGAAATAATGATGATTAGCAGTTGGGATTATGAAGCTTAATAATAGAGATGGTGGTAATGATCAACATTAGAAGAAGGGCAGCAAAGGATGCGATGATGGCAGCTGCACCATGGTCACAGTAACTCCCAAATTTATCACAAATTTTATTCCATCTTGCATGTGAATTTCCATTTTTCCCCAATTCTGCCATAAATACTGCTGCATTTACCCCTCCTGATATCGATGCCACTGTCAACTGCATGCCCATCATTTTATTATCACAATTAATTAATTTTGTCAAATATTAATTAATTAAAAATAGTAGTATGTATAATTAAAAATATGTACCATATCCAAAATGGCAATAGTGACACCACGCAGTCCCTTCTTGTCTATCTTCGATGCAAATACTTGAACAACAATCATCACCAAGTTATGGAAACTAGCCATTGCATTTGCTATCACAAAAAGCCTGCACTTACATATCATCCATCCATCATCTTTTATTTTATGCATTTTTTTTCCAATTAGATTTACATTCATAAAAATTTTATTATGAACTTGTTCCATGTAGTTCCTTCTAATGAAAAATCAACACATTTGTATTATTTAGTTTCCCTACTTACTTTTAAGAATTTTACTTTATGCCAAGTATGCCACATCATATGTCAAATCAATAAAACCATGACAAATTCAACCAATAGAAAACTTACAGTGCAAACCCTAATTAGTTATTTATTTATTAGTTAATTTTTTTTTATATAAAATTCAATATCCTACAATAAAAAGTCTAGACCTTAAAATATAAACCTTAGATTCTAATTTATAAACCATAAACCCTAAATATATTATGTGACATCATTTTATTGCTTTAGTTTGCTAGATGTATTTTAAATTTTCTCCATGCTTTTTTGTTCTTCACTACTCATATTATATTGTATTGATTTTTCATTGGAATAAATCATATGGATCGGATTCCCGAGAAAAAAAACTTACACAAAAGCAGGAGTATGTTGAAACTTGGCAGTGACAGTGGCAGTAATAGGGGTAGTACCAACTGTAGCAACTACAAACGATTTAGTTTGTTTGTTTAGTCCCATTAGTAGAGCAGCTGCAGCTGTTCCCATTAATGCTACCATTCTCAACACCATTGTTACCCAGTAAATCCTTCCCCTTGATTTTGATCTTGTTCTTGTTGATATCATTTCTTCTGTATTTTTTTCTACATTTTCTATGCCCATTTTCACTCGCACACTTACCAACAGATTATTAATTAGTGATAATAACACTGCTAACCTTTTTCACTATTTATATTACAATATTTTGTTCACCATAATAAGCAAATTATGTCACTTTCTTTGGCTGGTCTAACCATCTTTACTTTTATTACCTCTCTTCTTTTTTATGGGTTTAAGTTGTTGGGACTAAACACATCTAATTCTTCTTTTCTTTTATTGTCAATATATATTGGCCAAAACTTACCACCTTTTTAGCCATGTTTGGTCTGAAAAAATAATTAGCTATTTGTACACTTCTCCAGCTTATAATATGAAGAAAAAACAAAATAACTCTTTAATCATTTATAATAGCTTACTAGACCTCAATTTTCATGTCATTCTTTGTATATATGAAGAAGTTATATATTTAGGGCCTGTTTGGTTCTGCTGTTGCTGTTTGCTGTTGATGATTGTTGGTTGTTGTTTACTGATTGATAATTAGTGTTTGGTAAAAATATAATAAATTTTTGTTATTAGGATATGAAATAACTAATTTGAAAAAAAAAAAAAAACACAATGAAATATTTTTTTTGTGAAAAATAGGTTTTATTTTGTGATGGGAAACAATATTTTTTCCTTTATAAAAGTTATCAACAGTTGTTAGCAAAATCTAATGAAACACCTCTAAAACTGTTGTTTGGCATTAAACAGCAAAAAACACCTGAAAAACAAGTATTCAAACGAGTTTTTAGTGAATGTTAAGTTTTAGGTATTATCTAAATCATATATTGTAATTTTAATAGATAACTTTGTTATTTACTAAGAAAACCTCTTTTACTTTTTTTTTTTAAAAAAAACAAAATTGAAAAACCTCTTTTAGTTTGAATGATAAAAATATAGGAAACTTTAGCTAAATGCTAGTAAGTAGTAACATGGACAACAAGTCCATATACCAGAACACGCCAAATTCCCTTAAAAAAAATTGAAAAACAAAGTTTTAATCCTAAAATAATGGTTTCTATAAATTCTTTTTCGGTAAATCTCTAAAGTTTTCGTAATGACTATTATAATATGTTTTTGAGAAGGGACAGCTGTACACATTTCATCATAAGCTGAGACCGACCAACTTAGGACATAAATAATTTTGTTTAGACCTTCCTCCATCAATTTTAAAATTTATTAACATCAATTATTTTATAGTTGTTTATTTGTTTGTCTAAGTTGGTATCCAACACGTAAGTAATAAAATGCTAATTAATTTGAGTTTGATTCTTAATACGTGGAGCACATTTTAATTTTTTTTAAAAATCACCTAAAAAGATACATATTCACCTTGTCAATAAACATTTCTTACTAAAACCATTGTGATACTTGGTATAACGAGGTGAAAATTAATATTATGGTGATTCTTAATTAAAGCAATGAGGATACCTTGGTGTTATAAGATGATAACTTGGTAATACTTAAGAGTTAATCTCTTATTCTCTTACTGTTTTGATGCATGCTTACCGAAAACAATGGACAGATTTTGTATAACACTATTGATTGCCTTTGAAGTTGGTTAGTATTTGCATAGAAAGACTTCGGGTAGTGGGTTCATTCTCTATATATTAATTTTTTAAAGGATAAAAAATACGTAAACAAGATTCTTTAGGAGGTTTCGATTTATTTTATAGAAAACCTTCGAAAAATAAACATAATAAGAAGGTATTTGCAGACCATGTGATAACATCCGGTTTTACTGTGTTGGATCAATAATGATAGCGGGCCATTTAGGATGATCCGATAGAGACATGCTCTTTAGCTGGACCTGGTCATTCGAATGTGCGGCTAGCAGAGTATTCTAGAAGAAAAGAGGTGGAGTCCTCCTCGGAGTCAATCTCAGTTAAGGCAACGTGTGCAGGGAGGGCTCTTAATTAAGCAGACATCACATTAGGAATTTAAGTCATTCTCTCGTAGTGGGACTCTAATGAGGATATGGGGCTATCCTAGCTCATAACAAACTCTACTACTAGTCCTATAAAAGGGGGGTATGTGAGGAGGTAAAGGGATCAATTCATTCTAAGCTAATACAGCCAGAGATTAGATATTTATTCCTAGAACTAACTTAGGCATCGAAGCTTAACCTAAAGGTTACCGGTGTCTCACTCATTTTGTCTTGTAGGGATCCGGCGAAATCAAGTTCTTCCTCAATAGAGATCCGGATCCGATTGAAGGTTTTCAACCGAATCCATCATTGGATGCTGTGAGCCTGAAACTGACTAAATAATGGCTTCATCGGGTTCAATGAACATGAACACTTTAGGTACGATCATAGAGAGCTCTTCCATGGGCACCGTAGCGACCTCAGCCTTATTAACGGTGGCAGCATTGAATTCAGCTGTATCCCTGAAGGCGGCTATCATCAATTGCATCACCAACAGCCTCAGCCCTCCCGACATTAGTGAACTCAGGTAGGCAGTCATGTATCTCCAAAATTTTGGCATGACAGGATCCACCTCAGCGGTAACACATCCTCTCCGATCACCAGCTTAGCAGGCGGCTCTGGAGGAACCGGCACAGCAAAGAGTCTCTTCCCATTGCCTCCACCATCGAGGGATTAGGCGGTGCAGTACATCGCAACACCCCCAGCTTTCACTTTCTCTAGCGGCACAGGACAAACAAGTCAACTCAACATTGGGTCCATGCAACATGGAGACCACCTGGCAGTGTATCAACAACATCCGGCTATGGTGATGCAACCTAACCAGTTCGGTCACTCATTGACCCTGCAGAACTGGTTCCCTAGCTACCAATTCTAATGCAGACCCCTCCTTTTAGCTACCACCCCACGTACAGGTATATGTTGGGACCATCAGTGACGCCAACAACAACCTTTGTATTGGAAGGAGCGGATGATCAAAAGATGATGGCGTTATTCAAGCATTGCTTTGCTCGATTCTGGATGCCAATCCAGGAGCCATTGATTGAGAGCGGCAGGTCTTGCTTCACCAACTGAATCTGGAGATGCCCTACTATTCGAAATTCAAGCAGCTGAATTTCGAAAGCTATAGAGGAGATACTAACCCTTATGTTCATTCTAGGAACTATAAAATCGAATGGAAATTATAGGGATGAGGGTTTGATGTGCAGGCTTTTTTCTTCAACGTTGGTAGGTCTGGCCTCTTACTGGTTTGAGACGCTTGAACTAGTCTCAATAAACAACTTAGAGCAACTAACGGAGCAGTTTTGCATGAAGTTTTATGGATCCGTGCCTACAGGAATAGCCAGCTGGACCTTGCATAAAGGTAAGCAGCGACAAGGCAAGTCCCTCCGGGACTTTGTAGACTGGTTCAACCTAGCAGCTGTAGAAGACCAGAAACTTGATTTACATGCAGCGATGGAAGCATTGATAACAAACACCACCAACAAGAGACAAAGGGCAGATCTGGTCTTAAGAAAGCTATAAAATATAACCCAGATGTTTTCTATGGCAAAAAATTCATTAAACTAGATGAAGTAGAAGCTCCGACTAGAAACCCCAAAGACTCAGACAAAGAAAGAAGTAAATCAGATGACAGGAGGACAAAAAGAGACCGAAAGGATTCTAGACAATCCGGCGCGTTCACCCCCTTGAAAAGAACTCTCAGTGAGGTGTTGGTGGCTGTTGAGAAGAGTTCAGATGAGAAGAGCCTCTGCTACCCTTAAGTAAGAAGGGGGCAGATTATGGGCATTGATAAGAAGGCCTACTGTAAGTACTAATGAGTAAACGGTCATGACACTGGTGGTTGAAGATATTTGGCAGAGGACATTGAAATTAATCAAGAGAGGCAGACTTCAAAAGTTTATCAATAAAAAATTGAACAAGGAAGAGCCAAAGGACCAAGACTCAAAGGAAAATAGACCTTTGAGGAAATGAAAGGGCGTGGTAATGGTGATAACCATAGGCGATCCGCGTAGCAAGATGCCCAAAAAATCCTAGGAAATATGAGAAAGCAGTAAACTGAATATGTTGTTTTCGTCCAAATATTCAGTCCAAGCAGGACATTCGGACACTTTGGTAATGGAAACAGGGACAGAAGGGTACAGAGTGAAAAGAATCTTGGTAGATACGGGAAGCTCGACCAACATCATCACAAAGCACGCAGTGGAGAAGCTACGGGTCAGCCTCGACTGAATCAACCAGTTCATGGGTAGCCTATAAGGCTGAGCGGCCATACAGTACCAGTTTTGGGGTAAGTGACTTAGACCATGAAATTGGAGATAGGAGGCACATATGGAGGTTAAAAATAGATTTCACAGTAGGAGAAGCACCATTAGCAAGTAATGTAATCTTAGGAAGGCCATTCCTATCCGAGTCCTAGGTGATGTTATCCTTTCGGTGTCTGGCACTAAAAATAACAACTCCTTCAAGGGTGGCAATAGCAAGAAGAAGTCAATAGATAGCACAAAGAATATACTTGGAATCCCTACAGCCCGAGAAGCTGGGTCCGAAACCAAAAGAAAGGAAAAGGCAAAACCGATGGATGAGCTAGAGACGCTAGTAATACGAACTAAAAAATCAATCCGGATCTCCAAGGAGCTTGATAAAGAAAGTATAGAGCAAATAGTGCAAGTGATAAAAAAGGAACCAAAAACTTTCGCTTGAAAAACCAACGATATAGAGGGTGTCTCACCAGAAATAATAAAGCTCTCCCTCAATGCCGATTCGGATGCAACACCAGTAATCCAAAAAAAGCAAAAGTAAGCGCCAAAAAGGTAGAGAGCTATAGAACAAGAGGTCCAGAAGTTAATGGACGCTGGGCATATCAGGAAAGTCCACTACCTAAAATGGTTAACAAATGTGGTAACGGTGAAGAAGGCAAACGGGAAATGGCGCATGTGCATAGATTTCACAAACCTAAACAAGGCCTATTCGAAAGATAGTTGCTCACTACTGAGCATAGACCACAGCAGGATATGTACTGTACTCATCCTGGGATACGGCATCCGGTTACCACTAGATCCCAATGGATCTGCTCAACCAGGAGAAAACATCCTTCATCACTTATGAAGGGACCTATTGCTACAAAGTTATGCCCTTTGGGCTAAAGAATGCAAGTGTAACTTATTAAACGTTAGTCAATGACATGTTCAAGGAGCAGATTAGAAAAACGGTGGAAGTCTAAGTCGATAACATGATCGTCAAATGCCGAACCTTAGAAGAACATCCTAAAGACCTTAGATAAGTAATTTCCATCCTTCTGAGATATAGGCTTAAGCTCAATCGGGAGAAGTGCATATTCAGAGTGAAAGGAGAAAAATTCTTAGGGTTCATGATCTCTCAAAGAGGAATAGAATCAAACCCGGAAAAAATTAAGGTAGTGTTAGGTATGACCCCGCCCAAGACCATCAATGAGATCGAGAAGCTAAATGGGCGTATCACAGCCCTTGGAAGGTGATTTGATACCGGTCAAGAAACCGAGATCATTAAGTTTTTCGTGATCTGTCTTGAAGGATTTTAACAAAATTGAACACTTAAACAGAATATGAACTTTCTGTATTGTTTAATTAAAACAATTCAATTGCAGCAAACATGTATTTAGATAATTAAATACTTAATGGAAAACAAACATGTAATTGTAACAAAGAATGAAGAAGGATGAACTATAATAACTAAGCAAAACAATATATAATTCGAAATTTCACAAACATGAACAAAGATTGTTGATAACAAACAAATCCCAAGGTGTTTAATTGACAATGAAAGGGATTCAAACCTGACACCTTCAATTAAGCAGTCTTAGAACATGAATGTGGGCGATTCACAAGTACCTTACCAAAATACTTGTTCACGATCAAGATAATTACGCAAGAATGTAGAACTCGATCTCACAAACTCATAATACCATAAAACAGCCCCGGGCTAGATTCTCAACAAAGAGTAAATTCTGAAAATTTCAGGTTATATTCTTATTAAATTTGTATCCTCTCAAACCATTACATTGGTAGTTAAATAGACAACATAAACCTAACCCTAAACTGAAAAGGAAAACAAATCCTTATTTGACTAGGAAAGATTAAATCAAAACAAATAAGGAAAACTTAAAACTAATCCTTATGCAATAAGGATGAAAAAAACAAAATCTCCTTTTGAGTGTTGTTTATAGGCTGATTTTTAAGCCCAAAACAACTCACTTATTGAAAAAATAACAATTAAATAAAGATACTTAAGCCCAATTTAGAATCCATACATATTTCCTAAGAGTGTCTTAAGTGCTAACACTTAATTGTCCTTAGCTCATACGTAGAAGTCCAATTAGGCCCAATCTAACTAAACATTACTGTCAGATCCATAATCACTTTCATGAACTTGAATACAACACAAGACTGAATTATCTCCATATGAAATATTTGGTGTGTTGTGATTACCCCAACTTCCTTATGTTTAAATAAGTGCATAACTAGGCCATTAAGCACTTGTTGCATCTTCTTTGCACAGCTCCGTGTTATTGGACCAATTGACAGCTCCATAGGATCTCTCTTGCCTCCATGCTCCATACCTCCATATCCTTGTTGTGTGATGACCGCATCAGAAGGTCCATTCCGTTTTCGCCCAAGAGGTGCATGCCATTCCACAAAGCATTAAAGAAAGCTCAAGCTTTTAAATGGGACAGAGAATGCCACGAAGCACTTGACCAGATTAAGGAATTTCTGAGTTCCCCTCCACTACTCAATAGGCTAATAGCAGGGGAGAAGTTGTACTTGTACTTAGCCACTATTGAAGAAGATGTGGAACCCGTCCTAATATGAGAAGAAGATGGTCAGTAGTTTCCAGTCCACTATACAAGCAAGGTGCCGGAAGTAGCAGAAATCAGGTATTCAAGCATTGAGAAACTCACCCTAGCCGTATTGTCAACAACAAATAGGCTGCGGCCATACTTCTAGGCGCACACCATTATAGTCAGAACCGGATTTCCATTAAAGAAGGTGTTGCAGAGATCAAAAACTTCAAGGAGGCTAGCCGAGTGGGCAATTCGATTGAGCAAATTTGATATCCACTTTGAGCCGAGGTAAGCCTTGAAAGTACAGGTCTTGGTGGATTTTGTGTTTCAGTTTGCAGGTTTAGAACCGGACCACCGTCCAAATAATGGGAAGTTTTCATTGATGGGGCATTATCGCAAGAATGAGAAGGGGCAGGAATTTATATCCGGGGGCCTAATCGGATTCGTTTGCGCTATGCAGTTAAACTCAACTTTCCTACCACAATCAATATGGCAAAATACGAGGCCATGATCAAGGGTCTAGAAATTATCAAAGAGATTGGACCCAAAAGGGTCCGGTTACTAAATGATTCCCGGCTAGTGGCCAACTCCGTAAACAAGCACTTTGAGGTCAAAGATTTGTCAACGAGCAAATACTTGGAAAAAGTCTAAGGGTTACTAAAGGAGATCGAACACCAAGGGACGATATGGAAAATAAAGAACATCTCTAGAGACAAAAACGGTAAAGCTGACGGACTAGCTAAGGTCGTGGCAAGCTAGATAGAATGGCAGTAGCTCTATTGCCCTTATGAGGTCTAAAGCCACCCAAGCTCAGAGCAGTCAGTGGCTTTAACATTAGATTTGGTTAATCTAGGCTGGATGAAACCCATCATAGATTTCCTCCAGGAGGGCAAAGTCCCAATAGAGGAAGCAGTGCCAAAGAGCAAAGCTATACCGGAAGTCATTCAGTCACCTACGGTTAAAATGTATAATGGTAGAAGAAGGCAACTATGTGCTGAGAGAATCGCACGAAGGCATATGCATTTCGCACCAAGCCTCCCTAGCAATGGTCCGAAAAGCGATGCTGATGGGATACTTCTGGGAGTCAATGAAAGAAGACTCTGATGCTTATGTTATAAAGTGTACGCTGGGAAAACATCAATTCCTCCATCAAAGCAGAGGGCGATTCTAACAGCTTGGACCTTCTCTACGTGGGGAATCGACCTGGTAGGACCCATGACGAAAGCCCGGAGACAGAGGAAATGGCTAATAGTGGTAGTCGATCACTTCACCAAGTGGGTTGAAGCAGAGGCTGTCTCCACCATAACCCCAAAGAAAATGATAAGTTTCATCTAGGAGCATATCCTAGGTAGATTTTGCATTCCCCGAGTTATCATTATAGATAATGGCACATAGTTCACGTTCAGAAAGTTCATGGGATTCTGTGAAAGCTTTAGCATCGATCACAGATCTAGCTCGGTAGCTCATTCACAAACTAGTGGCATAACAAAAGTAACAAAACGAACCTTGTGTGATGGAATAAAGAAGAGGCTAGAATAGCACAAAGGGATGCATACGAGCTGAATAGTCCTATGGGCATACCGAATACTCCAAGGCGAGCAATAGAAGAAACGCCTTTTTCCACGACATATGGAATTGAGGTTGTCATCCCGGTGGAGATTGGGTTCCCAAGTGATAGGATCACATATTATAGCGAAGCATAGAATGACATCAACATTTGTTTCCACCTAGATTCCTTGGAAGAAAGGAGAGATCGAGCCTACATCTTTATGGCCACTTATAAAGGTTAGATCGCGTGGTACCATGATAAAAAGGTAAAAGGGATGTCATTCCAGCAAAGGGACTTGGTGCTCATGGATGTTGAAGCTTCACAGTCAAAGGAGGGAAAAGAAAAACCAGCAGTCAAATGGGAAGGCCATACCAGGTCGATAAGGTTGTACGTCCAGCTACATACAAGCTAAGCCGGATGGACGGAAAGGAGATACCATGTACATGGAATGGAAGGAATCTCCGGAGGTATTACCAGAATAGCTCATAAGGGTTTTCAACATTGCACTCTTTTTTCCCTCATCAATGATTTTTTCCTACAGGGTTTTCCTTGACAAGGTTTTTAAGGAGGTAGCGTCCTTAGTAGAGCAATAAACTTACATAATTATTCAATTTCATATCAATAAAGATTCGCTTTCATATTTATTGTTGTTTTTCTATGAATGTGCTCTGCTAAAATAGCATGTCATGCATTGATATGAATCCGGTTAAGCAAGGCGCTACCCGAACTCAATAATTTTCCCGATCGTCGAATGAGGTTCCAATAAACACAAAGAACACGAAATTATAATTATAATTCAGATTATAATTTTAAAACTAAAAGATTAAAGAATAGAATAAAAATAGAAGAACAATTGGTAATAAATTCACCAATTCAATCAAATAAAAAGAACAATCAAATTAACAAAAAAAGTTAATTCAACCTTTCAATTTGGATGATAGAACCTGAGAATAGTTGATTCTCAATTGCCTAGCCACAACAATTGATCACAATCAAAGTAATACTTTAAGAGTTAGAACACAATCACACATTCAAGGGAAATATTCAATCTTTATTGATAATAACCTGATATATTGCAAAAGGAACATCCAACACCCTTTTATAGGCATAAAACAAAGTAGAATCTTAAACTAAAAAGGAAAACAAATCCTTATCTGACTAAGAAAGATTAAATCAAAACAAATAAGGAAACTTAAAACTAATCCTTATGCAATAAGGATGAAAAAAACGAAATCCCCTTTTGAGTGTTGTTTATGGGCTGATTTTTAAACCCAAAACAGCTCACTTATTGAAAAAAATAACACTTAAATAAAGATACCTAAACCCAATTCGAAATCCATACATATTCCTTAAGGATGCCTTAAGTGCTAACACTTAATTGTCCTTAGCTCATACGTAGAAGTTCAATTAAGTCCAATCTAACGAAACATTAGTTTCAGATCCATAATCATTTTCGTGGACTTGAACTAAAGATATAAAATCAACTTCTTCCTTCAAGCCCACTTGACCAGGCATTGGTACTTCTTGAATGGATCCTTGATTGGCCATATACTTTTTATCAATCCATTTAATGCTTCTCGAACCTTCTTTGCTCTAGACCTTGTAATTGGCCTGATAGGAATTTACAAAGGATCATTCTTCTTCAGCTCCACGCCATGTTCCATCCTTGGTCTACTTTGGTGAGTCGCATCATGCATATCCGGTGAACAAGCCAAAAAATAAATGGCGATGTTGAAAAGCTAAAAGAAGCCAGAAAGGCCCAATAGTAATTGGAACAATTAAACAAGATCTAGAATGATAATAAAGAAATAATGCAAAGTACTTAAGCAAATGTATACTTTCATTTAAAATCCCCACAAAGGGGTAATTGTCATAAATTACAAAAGAAGCCTCCTTTGAGGACTTAAAGTACAAATTCAAGGTTGCTCTTCCCCGCTAGGCTCACCTTCCACCGGATTAGAAGGGACAACTTCGACCTCCAGCTTAAGCAGCACTAGCCCATTATAATTCAAGATGGGGGACGATAGAGGAGAGAGGTCTGCCTCTGTAGGGAAGTCGACGTTAATGTCATCGAAAGAAATGTTTGGATATGCCTCCGTATATTTTTTTAGCAACCGGTCACCGTATCGCAAGGCCAACCGTGCATATGAATCTGTCTTATCCTTTAGGCGCCTCTCCTCAGCGACAATTTATAGTATGAGCCTTATGTTCTTGCCTTAAGGCCTCCTGAGACTGGTTAGAGACTTCCTCAGAGTTGCATTTTCCAAAGAAGCCCCATCTAAGCTCTTTTCCAGCTCCACAATTTTCTCCATGGCCTCCGCTAGCTCCTTCTCTTTCCTCTTGCTCTCTAGAATCCCATCAAGGTGTTGACCGTATATGCGGTCCGCTTCTTCAACACGCTTGAGCTCCTCGTACAAAAATGAGATAGCCTGTAAAGTTACTTCCGTGAGTCAACCGAAACCCAATAGTGGAAGACATGGGACAAGAAGGCATTTGCGGTGTAAAGCTTACTGAGGACCTTGGTCCCTATCGTCTGGTTGGAAAGCTCGTTCACCCTAGTTGTATCAGCAGGGTGGTAAATCCCTTCATTGAGCTCTAGTTGCACCTCTGGGTTTGTTAAGCCCTTCATATCCTGCAAAAGCTACTCAGATGAGAGGAAGAATTGGACGTTGAAAATAGTTCAAAGGTGAGTCTTACCAGGTGGGTCGTTTTTCCTTTATTTGGAGCGGCAGACTCCATGGCCTTCCTCTTGGCTTGGGTTGGAGGTTCGGTTCGTCCGCCGAATCGCATTTCCAGTACTTCAAGCCTAGGCACCGGAGAGGTTGGCGCAACATTGGCGGCTGTTGAAGCAAGAGCGGCACTAATGCCGTTGGCTCTTATCTTGTTTTTCTTCATATCTGCAGTAGACTCAACTAGTGACATCCCTGCCAAACACACAAATACAAAAAAATAAGTACGATAAAGAAAGGTGTGGTACCTTGATGATCCTCAATAGGATCATAAAAGAGAACCGGAAATCCTGTCTGGATTTCTAGCGTAGACAAAGGCAACCTTAAGCGCAACGCCTTGACTGCGTAGGAAAGCTTCCAATATTTTGAGGGTAAAGACGTCAGCAATCCCAATCTGTCTTTCCCCCCACTCAATAACCATTCTTTGATGCTTTTCATCTCCTTTTTACTCTGGAAAGACCAGATCCAGGGGAAGGTCATCTTCCTCCAATTTGATGAAGAAGAAGAGCTCCCTGAAGCCATTAACAAAGGAGATACGGCTGTTGAAAAATTGATAATTGACTACCTTGGTGAATGTCAAGTGGTCGCTGTTTGAGTCAAGGTGGACTGGAGGGGCGATGCGCTGGAACATCGCACCAGTTAGCTCGATGTCGAGATTACAACATAGCTAGTACATCGCGCACATTTCTTCAATGGCGTTAGGGTGGATTTATGCTGGACAGATGTTGTATTGCTTTAAAGTGCTGCAGATCTCCTCTAGAAATTGGTAGGAGAAGCCACCTTCAATGTGGTGTTTGTAGATGGAAAAGTAGCCTTCGGGCAGCGCGTGTACTCTTTGGTCGAGAAAAGGTTTCAGACACTCACAGGATCGAAGTCACTTGTGTGCAACCTGCAAATGCTTTATCTCTCCCTCCGTGATAGTTGAGGCCATATCCACAAGGATTTAAAACTTTCTCTTGCTTCTTCTTTTTCTTTGCTGGTATCGGACTGTGTGTGGGCATAGGACGTGAGGGCACCCCGAATGCACCAATGGATGGCGTTCTTTTGGAAGATTCAGATGAGGAGATCCTTGCAAGGTCGGAGTCAACCTCAACGATTCAAAGAGGGTGGTGTCTGTCAAAACTAGAGGACTAAGAGTACTAGGGGGACTCCATGGTCATGAGTTTGAGGTATGAAGGGCTTTAGTTAAGAAAGTACAAATGAGAACCCTAGAAATAACCAAAGGGGGAATTTTCCAGGATTGTAAAAGGATTTGAGGGTGAAATCAAAAGCAAATGGTATAAGTACTTGATAGAGTCTGTAATGGAAAGAAATCTAGGGAGCAATACATAATTCTTTCATACAGAAAAGAGAAAGAGAAATTACTTACTGGTTTGAGCGAAAGATGAAGAAGCTTTTGAGAAGGAAAATTTGAAGAGGAATGAGTTCTTTGCAGTATTGATGGTAATGGAGGAGAGGCGAAGCGAAAACCCATTTTGATGGGATGGCCAAGGGTCGCATCTCTCTGCATGGACACGTGGTGCATCACTATACGGCACAAGGCTCGAGGTCTAACATTTTAGGGGACTTCTATTGACATCCGGTTTTACTATGTCGGGTCTCTGATGATAGCGAACCATTCAAGATGATCAACTAGAGACAGGCTCGTTAATTGGACTCGGTCATCCAAATGTGCGACTAATAGAGTATTCTAGAGGAAGGAGGTAGAGTCTTCCTTGGAGTCAATCTTAGTTAAGGCGATGTATGCAGGGAGGGCTCTTAAGCAGACATCATATGGGGAATTTAAGTCGTTCTCTCCTAGTGGGACTCTAACGATAATATGGGGTAATCCTAGCCCATAACAAACTGTACTACCATTCCTATAAAAAGGGTAAGTAAAGAGATCAATTCATTCTAAGCTAATACAACCAGAAATTAGATCTTTATTTCTAGAACTAACTTAGGCATCGGAGCTTAACCTAGAGATTACTGGTATCTCAGCTATTCTGTCTTGTAGGGATCCGGCAAAAGCAGGTTCTTCGTCGATAAAGATCCGGATTCGATTGAAGGATTTCAACTGAATCCATCACCTTGGTATTATAAGGTGACATCCCCTCCTTAGGTGAAACAACTTGAGCTAGAATCACCTTCCCAGTCTGTTGTTTCGCTCTTTGCTTCCAAAATTTATACTGAGCTCATTCATAGCCCGCCACATAAACAGGGTACCTTCGCAATGTTGTGACCAAGAGTTGAAACTTTATGTCTATATAAGCGTAAATGAAAATTAAATTTTGTTTTATAACAAAGTATAAATTTTATATCTGAAATCATAAAAACAATAGCATGATCTAGTTCATTTTCAATTTTTCAATCAAATTTAAAATTAATGTTAAGAAAATTTGTGAATGGCATTACCTTAGAAAAACAAAAAAACTTGTTCCATGCAGATAACCCAATTTATTATTTTGACTTATATATTTTAGTTTTAACACATTTGACATTTTATTATTTTCGCTTCTTTTGTATTTGTCACATTTGATCTCTAAATAGAAGTATTTATTCAGCACCTGTGAATCGTCCATCAATGGTCAAGTTTTTAGAAAAATTAAATCAAATATGCCAACATCATGACAAGTGAAATTTAACTTGCGGCCCATTTTGATTCAAAACACAGCATTTAACTAGGTAGCCAAAACCCTTCCCCTCCAAATACTCGCTCCTCAATAAAGAAATGACAAAGCAACAGGTTTTCACTCGTTATAACAAGTAATAATAATAATAATAATAATAATAATAATAATAATAATAATAACCATAGGCATTCTCATATATGCAAGTAATTGCAGTTAGGACAAAAATACAAATATTATATGTACATACATACCCAACGATACTCCAATTTGGCAAATTATACATGGATGGAATTAATTAACCATTCCACTTCTCATCCTCACAATGTACATACACACTTCAATTTCCCTATGACCCAATATATCAATACGAATCATGTTAATCAGCTCTCTCTTCATGAAAAATATACACAATCAATTTTCAAGTCCCTTCCCTACCTTGTAAACAGCAAGATCTCAATATCTCACTGAGTTATTTTTTTTCGGTGGTCACACCAACAACAACATTGCTAACCTGCAAATTTGAGGAATTAGTAAATAATTTTCTTTTCTAAAGAACAGGCATACCAGAAAGAAGATCAAATATATTAATGAGTTTAAAAGCTCTTACCAATTTCCCACTTTCGTCAACAGACATTGGGTTTTCCACAACAACAGTTTGAGTCTGTGAATTTGTTGTTGACTGCTTGGATTGAATAAAAGGGTGAAAATAACACAATCAGTAACGTATCATACACGATAAAAGAACCAAATCTGTCACCAGGCAATATTTATTGTAGTTCAATTACTCACTGTTGAAGTAGATGGTATAACTCCAGCTGCACTATTAGGTCTATTTGCCGGAAGAGGAACCCTCACATTAGCCATCTGAAAAGTATATATGATAATGCACAGAGAGAATAACAAGATAATCAGTACTCATCAATGAAATTGCAATGAGAATATCATGAAAATAAGATGCCTTTGCCGACAGGAGCTAGCACTTATCACAAAACAGAAAATGCACATTAAATTGCGGGTGCGGGCATACATACCACAAAGTCAAAGCAATGTGAAGTCTTGAAAGTAAACAGACATTAAATGTGGAACCCTTTAAAGGATTTCCTAGGAAATTACCAACTGATTGACTGCATTTCAGAACGTTCATGACATCTATATTGCATTAGGAAAACTTTATTGAAAAAAAAAACACTTTTATATTCTCATCATCTTCAAGATAGAAAATATTCTATACCAAGATAGAGAAATTGGTCAGTTGGAGAAAGAATGAAACCTCATTGGTTGAAAAAGTTTATGATAATAAAATCCTTTTTACCACATAACAAATCAATCACCACCTGGCTATGCTCCTATCAACACACAATTCACAGCTGGAACATCTACTACAAATATAAGTCACTAGATAAAAAGAATTTTGGCCACTTAACCAAAACGACCACATAGTTATGTTGATTTTCAACTTCTAGCCAACTCCTTTTAATTTTATAAATCTGAAACTCAACTTGTTTTTAACATCAAGTTCAGCGATGTGATTAACAACGGGAAACATATCATAAAATTCAACTAAAACATTAGGCAAATGGTTTTACATATCAAATTCACAAAAAGCAATTAGAATTAATAATTAATTCAAGTATGTGAGTCTGTGTGTGCGTGTATATATATAGCCAATTACAGTACTGTTGCTAAAATTGATACTCTGTGGAATTGGCTGAGACACAAATTAATTTTAAAAAAATGAAAAATTTGATCAGTGCAGCCAGGAAAAAAAAAGAGAAAAAGAAAAAAAAAAAAAAAACTCTTTGGAGGTAAGTCAATATAAGTTATAAAGACTGTAAACAGGAGACACCAACAAAGAGAATTTGAAACAGACAGGTCAGCAGAACATCTGAACCAGAGGCAGAAAACATCCTGCAAATCCTAGATGAAAGTTAGGTTTTCAATTATCTGATGAACTAAAGATAGATATGGACTAAGAAATCTAAGGACTTCAGAACTTAAGGACTTCAGCTCAATATCAAAATTGTTGCAGAGCCAATCATGTGAGAGATGAAATTTTGCTGTCTTTTAAGCCTGTAGCCTGTACGCTACCAGACAATAAGGCCTTCAACAATAAAGGTTCCTACATTCAGAGACGTGAAAGGCTAAGAAATCAGTGGGACGAATTTCAATTTTTGTTTATCATTCAGATTCTTTTTGATTTCAGGCTAATCTGCATGGTACAATACTCATGCCAACCACAACATCAAGAACCTAGAAAATAATCACTAATTAAGGTTCACAAAGAAGGGACTAATTTAATTCTATGGTTTATTTCAACCACCGGGTATTGGCCAACCAAAGAATTTCAATATCGAGATGATAGGGCATAGACCATAATGCACAGAAAGAGAGAATACATATTTCAGTCCAGTTATATTATGATCCAACTTAGAAGTTTTATTAGATAGCTAAATCCCTGAACAAGCATTTACTTGTATCAACACATGATAATCTAAGACCTGACTGGTCAAACATAAACAAACAGAAGGCAGAATAATTTTTCAACCACTTCCACTTCTCCTAATTTTCCTATTCCAACTTGGCAAATGTGAAGCCTAAAAATAAGAGGTTATATAATTACTTGAACAAACAAATTCAACTGACTGTTTGAGGATAACGTCAAAGCTTGAGCAACCACATATATAAGTACATATACAAGGAAACCTTCATACAATCTATACTTACACTGACATTGGTAACATAATGGCAGAGAGCACACTTGACTGATGGAGCCCCATATGGGTACATGAGCATCGTCCGGCAATTTCCACAATTGACGTGAGCAACCTGGCCAGATACTTTTTCCCCACGAAAACCCAAAACCAAAGAAACAAATAAATCAATAGACCCGCAAAAGTTACCCCCCCTCTCTCTCTCTCCCCTCCCCACCCCCCCCCCCCCCCCCCCCCCCTCCAAAAAAAAAACCCCCAAAAAAAGAAAAAGAAAAAGAAAAAGTGCAACCCAAATATCCAATCAGAATATATACAAGAAAGAAACTGAAAGAGGACCATTACTAGTACGTACATCAATTAGAGTAGCTAAAGCAACCTAGTGAAGAGATTATTGAAGGGAGAATGCATTGAATTCAACACATGAATACTACAGCACTTCTCTAACTCAAAAATAATAAGAAGAATCTGAAAATATTATTAGAAGCACATAAAGCTAGCACATTGCTACTAATAAGCAACAAAGAAGAGGAGAAGAGAAATTCAAAGATAGATGACTATAACAGCACTTCTCATAACAGCCAGAAAATAAACAGCCACATTGAACAAAAGAGAATATCATTTTAGGAGTTATATGACCAACGAAAGACATCTTAAGATAGGGTTTAAATACATCGTAAACG
Organism: Euphorbia tirucalli; assembly: GCA_039660915.1. Taxonomy (NCBI): domain Eukaryota; kingdom Viridiplantae; phylum Streptophyta; class Magnoliopsida; order Malpighiales; family Euphorbiaceae; genus Euphorbia; species Euphorbia tirucalli. Next base: position 38,482,549 of record CM077637.1, on the reverse strand, counting down.
ATAATCAATATTGGTTGATACCAATAGTTCAATGATTTTGCACTCTGTTACCCTTTACAGTAAATAAATTTGCTAGACAAGGAAAGAAGACATCCACTAGGAACTTGTTGATATGTTGTTACAAAAGGTAACTGAAATTCCTTAGGTAATTATCAGTGTGAAACATTTTCATCTGCAAAATGTGTAACCCAAAATATTCCCCAGTCTATGATGAATGATAAATCATTAAACCTGCAAGTTTAATCGGCAATTGCTGAACCGAAATGGAACTTTATAATTTACCTGGTGCAAGGTTCACAGTGTGACAGCAGGAGCATCTTACACTTGTTGCTCCACGTGTGTACATTAACAATGTCCTGCAACCTCCACAAATAAGTTGAGCCATCTCCATCCCTGCAGGGGTATCTCTCAAACTTAGATGATTAAAATAAAGTTTTCTACCATCACAATTTCTATACCACCAACAGGTTTAAAATGAAGTTATTTTCAGTTTCCACCTCACATAGACATAATATAATTCCATGTTAGTTCCCTGAATAAAAGGGTAATGCCATGTTAATTCCCTAATAAAAGCCTATGTCCCTTCCATTACCCAATTAAAATCAGTCTTGTTAGATAATCTTCAGTTTACATCAAAACTTTTCAGGTCAAAGGCAATATTCTTTTTAATATGATGGTTTAGAATCAAAGCTAATCATCATCAAGTACAGACATCTTGAATGGAACATAAGGTACAGGGTAATATTTGTACCAACAAGGCAGAGATAAGACATCAGGCCCATCGCTTTTCTTGCACACTATAGGCAGCCAAAATGTAAAAATCTTAAGTTTTTGGACCATAATGTTCAAGTAGTAAAATAGCTCTACATGTGCTGATAGACATCACTGATTATAGACAAGCAAACATGTTTTGCATTAGAACTTTAAATGGGAATATAAAAGATTTATCACAAGAAGTTGTTCAGCCCAATACACATTGTCAGGTGACATCTTAATAGTGTTTCAGACATGCAGGAAACTGACAACAGGAATAAGACAAACCATGGTTTCATTACACAAAAATGTAAGGTTTTGATAATAGTTTTATGGTTTATTGTCTTAGGTAAACAGAAATCAAAATGCTAATGAAATAGGATTTATATTAGAGTTCTACTGCACTGTTTGGTTAGTTTTTAGCATTTAAAAGATCGTTAAAAATGTTAACGAACATCATCAAGAAATTTTATTTTTCTTTCAAATAAATACAAGGATTGCAATTAATGCGGTGAATAAGAATATCATGACCATAATTTTCGCCATGTGTTTGCAATTCAGAGAAAAAGGCATGATTTTATGCTCTATAATAATTAAAATGTAGCAGCCATTTCCATCTCGTAAACATTGAGATAATTCATTCAAAAGCACTCTATTTCTTGTCTTTATAAAAGAACGCTATGCAAAAGCTCATCTGAAGTTTGATGTTTCAAAAAGCACATCCTCACATGAGTTTTCAGTTAACCAATCACATCAAATAAAAATTAGAAAGGGAACTTGTGCAGTAGCCTGAACCTAATTATTCTGGTTAACTTTCGGGCCCATCCATCCAAAATACATAATCAAGTTATTCAACTTGTCCAACCGTGGACCATGCTCCCAGGCCATCCATGAGTAGCCCTTTAATCCAACAGCTTTGCACATATCCTGAGTCGAGGTCATTCTGATACTAAGTGAAACAGTCCAAAAACAAATTTTCAGCTAACCATCAGGTCTACACCACTATGCATCTAGCCAAAAGGGAAACGACCCAAATTGTTCCAATGGGGCTACTTCAGTTTAGCATTATCTAAAAGATGCCCTATTTCTGTACCACAATGTGATAGTGCTCTCCGAATGTAATCATTTACCAATGCAGCTGATCAACAAAAGAATATATGGAATAGCTTCAAACATTGCCAGCATACACAGCACAGTTACATATTCCATCTCAATCAAGTATTTCTAGCATTCTTGCTAACAACGATTCGACATAATCCTTAGGGGAAAACTGAATGTTCTATTCAGATATGCAAGTGATTTCAACAGCACATGATACAAAAGATGTTCACAATGTTGCTGCACATGTGAAACAAAATAGACATGACTATAACGGCTCTACATGTCCTAGTGACTTTTAGAAGTTAAGATAGAATTTCCATGAGGAGATCTCAAAGTTTGAATTTTCCTAACTGATATGGGACCAACAGAGAGGGGGCGGGGCTTGTCACCCCCTGTTCATATAGCTGATATAACAGTCTAAATCGCTCAAAGTAAAACATAAGTAAATAGGAAAAATGTGTGTACCTGGAGGAGGGACAGTGGTAATTGTATTACATAATGCACAACAGACATTTGCTGCTCCTCTAGGATATAGAAGAATGCTCCTACACCCATTACACACAAGCTGGCTCTGCATAGCTGTGATTTCAAAACAACAGAAAAAGATCTAGTTCAAAATAATCAAATTCGAGAATATAAACCAAATCTAAAGCCATCCATCATTTCAACTATATGATAAATCATGGATGTAAAGATGAATCTATCAATTTATAGAATACCTTATACAGAACAACCATAAAAATATAACCAAGAAACTGAAGGAAAAATGATAATCAAAACTAAGTTGAAAGAAGCCATAAGCATTAAAGCATCCGATTCTTAAATCAATTTCAATAACTTCAAGGGGAATGACATTGGAATTAATTGCTATGAAATATAAATAAGAGTCATACTTAAATGAAAAAACAACAAAATCCTGTCAGCAACTACATTACCAAAATGGACAGTGATCCTACTCTAATTAAAGACACGAAGCTAAAGAAGCTTACTTATTTTAAAAAAAAAAGTCAAGAACATTAATATACAAATAGAGCCACTTGGTTCAGAAGAGCCAACATGGAAAAAAAGAAAAAAAGGAAATGCCATTTTTGTTGTTGTGCATGAACATTCAAGACAGAACTACAAGAAGAAGCTCTGAATGCCATCTATCGTCAACTAACTGAAACTGAAAGAAATGATCTAGCGATTTTGTCAATAAGTTCGAGATCAGAATGCAGCAAAAGATGGAACAGGAGACAGAGAGATGGAATGAGATTACTCATACAGATCATATTGGCTTCTTTAAGAGACATACAAAGAGAGGGAGAGAGATGAAACAAACACACTGATAGAGAGATCATACAGCTTCTTCATGTAACAAGGATGGAATTTAGACTATTAAGTGCATTAATTTGGAACTAAAAATATATCCACCTAGTAATAAATAAACACCATACTCAAGCTAACACCCAATATACGTCTTATATTGCACTTTATAAGTTGAAATTAATAGTCAGCTTCAAAAGCACACATTGTTTAGACCTTTTTTCATGATAAAAAAACGGGATTTCTATTTAGTTGGCCATCAGAATTTCCAAGTTGTACAATAATTACAGCACTGAAGATGGCCAACACATATTACAACTAGCTCAAAGTGAAAGGGATCAAGCACTTTGAGAAATGCAAGCACCATGAAGGCTATTATGAATTGAAATGGAGCTGGCATGCAAGCACCACCAGGACTATTATGAATTGAGAAGGAGCTGACATTCAAGCGATTTGTCTCAGATTATGTACGCCCTAAACCTAAAGGATAATGTCCTATCATCATTTTCTAGACATAGACATTCAATATCCAGTGTGACAAAAATCCATGATCGACTGAATAGATATATCCCCAAAGCATTAAGAAACGCAATAAGATCCATCTGCAGAACAGAATGCCAGAACTGATATCCATAAAGAGAAAAAAAACCAACGCTTTTCAAAATTGCAATTGGTATCAATTATAGCAATCGGCCTATCCAAAATAGAAGGAAATACAACCAAAAACAAACCCGTTAAAAAGAAATAACAAACCAAAAACGGATGACCCAAATAATAATTGCAAGCGAAAGAAATTAAAAGGTGAAAAAATGCCATAAAGAACTTTGTGAGAAAATCACCTGAATTGCTTCAAAAAGGAAAACCCCCCCTGACGCTGTAAAGGAGCAATGGAAACGAAAGAATCAAACTCCAGGCAAAATCTCCAATTAAAATAACAAAAACCTCCACAATCTAGAGATCAAAGAATCAAAAGACGCATAGCCAACTCTACCTTACAAAAGAAATATAGGATTTTAGACCCAGAAGAGGATGCGTGGACTTTGGCAGTCGACCAAAACGAAGGGGAAGACAAAGGTTACAGCTATACAGAGAAAAAATTATGAGAATGGGAATTAGTAAATAAAACAAGAAGAAGAATCCGCAAATAGATCGAGCGAATGATTAAGACCCGAAATTTTATATATATCTATATATATAATCGATATTAGAATTTGGGTGAAACGAAAACAAATTAGATTAACCCGGGGGGGGTGGTGTTGGGTGTTTGAGATAGACGTAGAAGGAAGGTATATACACGAAGAACGGAAGAAGGTGGATTGTTGAAAAGCTGTATATTTCTTTTTATTATTATTATAATTTTATCGAAGTTTAGAATCTGTCAAACGACCACAGCTCAATGGAAACCTCCTTTCTGTATGAGAGACGCTCTTACTTTTTTTTTTTTTTTTTTTTCAAGGGACGAATAAACTCAAATACAAAATGTAAAATTTATAAATAAATCTTATTTATAGAATTATTTATATAAAAAATATCTTACTAAGTTTAAACTATATAATTGAAATCAAATTCATAACTTGATATGAAATTCAATTTGGAATAAAATAACCTAAATTACATTATTGAAATGAATTTACACGTTGAATGAATACACATGAATATTTTATTTCTTACTATTTCTTAAATTGTATTTATCAATAATTTTATGTTTTAAGGTATCATTTAATAATATACAATAAAAGTAAAATTAATTAAGAAAAGTTTATTCTTTTAAGAATTTGTAATTAGAATGGATATAAATATTATTTTATCATGTTGTAAGGTTTTTTTTTACTAGTTGAATAATCAGGTGGAAGTTGCTCAAACACTTTGCATAATACTTGTCAAAACTAATTCTGTGTATGCTATAAAGCACACTTGAGACATGGCTTAAGCAAGTAGAGGCACTTAAGAGTGGTGGCCAGAAGCTGATCTTTAGAGGCAACCTTTGACAAAAAAGAAGCTATTAACATATATATGTTGGATTTAAAACCCTTTTTAGCCTCAGTACTATCCACATAATATCATTTTACCCCTAGACTATTCAAATGACTCATTTACCCCCCGTAGAATGAGAGAATTTTGCATGACGAACAACAATTCAAGAAGTAATCAAATAAAAGTGATTGAATCTATTTTACCAAGATAAAACTCACAATAGAACATATGAAATTAAAGTCAATTAATACCAAAACCGCTTGATAAATTCTAGAAAATATATAGGAGATTGGAGATTACTTTTGAAGATCAACATTAGAGAGAAATTCTCGTTTATTTTTCGAAATATATACAGTCATTTTATAGGTATGAGAAACATTTATAAAATAAAAGAGTGATCAATTATAGAATAGAAAAATTAGACAAGGGTAAAATTGTCCAATAAGATTATTTAACCTCCAAATTCCACTAATCTGGTGGGACTAAAAATTGAGTTTTTCTAATCTTTAACTCACATCCATTTAAACTTGGAACCACTTTCCTTCCAAATAAATTATTCTCGTAGGCGGAGGGTTAGATATCTATCTTCCTTTAAGTAATCCTGATTAACCTCAAAACAATGAGCCTTTAACATGTATATAGAAATTGTAGTCTCGATGTAGTTTCCCTCCAACATGTATATAGAAATTGCAATTCTGCGACTGATATTCTTGCACAATCGGTTGAGGAGCTTATATTTGTGGAGGAAGTCCCTCCCACTACACAAGAGTGTATTTGTTATTACTCGTATTGTTTTGTTTGGTTAATGAAAGCCTCTTTTAATAATAATAATAATAATAATAATAATAATAATAAGTGTAAACAATTATGTCCTCTCTCAGGTTTACTAAGATATATGAATACCTCCTTCTATTTCGTTAATTCAATGATTAACTCTTTGTGTTTTGCTTTTATTATATTAATACCTCCCTCCATCTATTTTGAAATTTTTTCCATCCAAACTAATGATGTAGCTTATTATTAATTTACTAAAATAGCCTTTGTAACATTTTGATCTCAATTTTTTTATAAGTCAAAATTTTATTAGATAAAAGTAATATCACTAAAAACTGACAACATAAGAATTTTTTTTCCATTAAATATTAAAATATCAACATCCATACTCTAAAGCACATACCACACAAATTATAGGCAAAATGATCTTAAATTAGTAAATCCATTTTTGTATACACAAGGGTTTACTTAATTAATTAATTAGATTAATGAAAAAAAAAAATTCTTCCCTACGAGCAAATATGCTAGGATAGTCGGTCAATAGTAGGTGCATATGACATAAATTTCACTTTGGATTTTGTCAATTAATTAGGATATTTTAATTATTGACTAAATTTACATAAATTAACGTTTAACGATTTTGTCAATTTTTCTAATTTTGACAATTAATTAGGATATTCTAAGGTGAAATTTGCATATGATGTTGAGTGAATATCCTAACAGATTTGTGTAGGGTTTTATCCCGATGAAAACAAAAATTTATCGCGGTCTGGGTATGTATTCTTGCTAAATGGTAGTGTTGTTAGCTAGAAGAGCTCTAAGCAGCCGACCATCGCGGACTCTACTACAAAAGCTGAGTACATTGCAACATGTGATGCAGCTGAGAAAGCTGTATGGATAAAGAAGTTTATTACTGAATTGGGAGTAGTACCAACTATCCAAGATCCAATTGATATCTTTTGTGACAACCATGGGGCTGTTGCACAAGCTAAGGAGCCTCGGTCACACAAAAACATGAAGTACGTGCTCAGGAAGTTTCACCTCATACGAGAAATTACCGAGAGGGGTGACATTTCATTATATAGAGTGGACACCAAGGATAATGCTACAAATCCTTTGACCAAGGCGTTGGCTCAGCCCAAGCACGAGGGTCATACTAGATCTATAGGGATTAGGTCATTTCTAGTTAGAACTAGTGCAAGTGGGAGATTGTTGGATATGCCTAGTCCCGAGGCATTGGTCCTTTTATTTTTATTATACATTTGTACAATGTTATTGGATTTAATGTATCATATAATTTGTGTCATTAAATAAAGGCATTAATCTGTTTATTATATATCTTGTACTATGTTTTAAATAGAGTATCCAATGGACATATCCATATATCCATATTAACAAGTGTCATGCACTTGGCAGTAAGACCATGGATAGGGAAAACGATATGACCATAAAGTCATCTGTAGTTTGTTCCAGTCATGGGAATGAATGGAACTAGAGATTATCATTAGCTTGGTTGGATGGCGGTGTCTTACCGTCCATTAGACATGGAATGTCAACCAAGTTAATGGGTACATGCAAAAGGGGCATGTTAATGAATAGATCAACTAAACGAGAAATCCACATGGTATAGAGTATCACAAGTGATTCTTGTGTAGTACTTGTATGGATCCTTTGACGTGACCATATGATGGTGCTGCATGTGAAGTGGCATACTTTGGTGTACGTCTAAAGGGCCTGTAACAGGGTGCCAGGTATGGGTACGTTCAGATATGTCAGTGAACATGGCAATGCTATGGACATGTAAAAAGGAATGTCACTCAGTAGTCCACTTAGAAGATATCACCGGCCTCTTGATGAATGCAACTGATAAGAGTGTGGCCACACCCAAACAAGTTGGAACTTGTTTATGAGCATCAGTTTATTTGGGATCAAGTAAATATTCGGACACAAAAGAGGGTGATCAAGCCATACCTCTATGTTGGACACCGATATCAATGACATGGGATATACAAGTTTAAACTATAGGGTTAAGATTACAGTTGGACTGCTATCTCCGTCTTAATTGGGGGTTGTAGTGACTTGCTAGAGCCTGCATGCAGTCTGTGGGCCATAGACCCATTGCCAACATAAAGATAAGCCCATAGGATCATACATATTGAACATCTGAACTCGAATTAAAAGGATCAACTGTATACTTGGAGTATATATGCTGGAGAGAGAGGATTCCGTTAATTGTATTATATAGATCAATTGGATTTATCAAAATAATATAATTAATCTTGTATTGGCCTTCTTATTATTAATTCAATGAATTAATTTATGAGACCATTTCCTTGGTGGAAATATTTACATGTATAGGTTTACATGTGTTTAATTTTATGAAAGTTTATTTTAATTCCGGGGTTAAATTAATTGGTCAAATTAATTTTAATTTAAATGTATGTAATATATTATGGTATAATATATAAAACATACATGTTGAATTAAAGTTACATTTGATTTTAATTTGGACCAAAAGGAATTAATACAGATTTGGGCTTACAGGAGAAAAGCCCATGTAAAATTAAAAGAGTTTGGGCCAAAATTTTGCAAGAAAATTTTGGCCATCTAGGGTTAAAAACCCCTCGCAATTTTTGGCCAAACTAAGGGAAAAATAACATATTTTTCCAGCCACAAAATTCTCTCTTTTAGTTGATTGAATCGCTAGCACGGGTTGACTTTGATAGTCGTTCGTGTATGGGAACGTGGAGGAAGTCTACATTGATTTCTAAAGCCATCTCTTGTAGAGATTTTCTAGTGAGAATCTATTCTTTCTCTATTTTATTTTGGTTTTTTATTTCCACTTCAATTGCTCCTGGGCACGAATTTGAGGAAATCAACGCGTTTTTCCGCTTTATTGGTTGATTTCCGGTGAAAAATCCCAACATGCCTTCACAATCTTACTAGTCCTACAGTAATCATTAGCATACTCAACCGTACCCATACTTGGCACCTCGTTCCAGGCTCGTTAGATGTACATCAAAGCATATGACAAGTATTATTTGAGAACCATCTATAACATAAGGACCATGTGGTGTTCTCAATAGTGGATTGATCTAGTACCATATAACCTAACATGTACCCATGTCCTTGATTGACAACCATATCCAATGGTCAGTAAGACACCACCATACAATCAAGCCATATGTCAATATTTAGTTATTATCGTTCACACGATTCTAACAGACTGGGGCTAGATTTATAACTCTGCTTGATTCCTTACTAACGGTCTTACTGCCCAGAGAACGTTACCGACAATCATGAGTACAAACATAATTAATGGATCTTTGTGTGAGCACATAAGTAAAGAATGGATTCCAACCCGTGCCGAGACGAATGAAAACCGCTGGAATAGAAAAAGAAGATTTTTACTTTGGATGATGGGCCGTACAGCCCAAATCAAAAGTAGGCACTGCCTAATTTTTGAGAGTTAAGCCGTGGAAGAGAGCTGCTTAAAGTGGGTACATCTGGAATTCAAAAAAGAGTCGTATGGCTCAACAGTAAGGCCGCATGACCCAATTCAGAAGGCAGATGGGTCGTACGGCCCATCCGTAAAGTCAAAGATAGCTAATTTGGCCCACTTGAGGTTGAATTAAAAAATTGTTTTTCTTACAGTGATGATTACAGGATGGCCAGAGGTATTAAGTAAAGGAAAATAATTTCCTTCTCCCAACAACAAACCCATTTTACACGGCGTATCTACTCCTCTTCCCTTACCAACATCAACTTCACCATTTTTTTTCATCTCATGTAACTTTTTCTTGATTCTTTTCCAAAGAAAATCAACTCAAAAACAACCCAAATCAAATGCCTTTTCAAAACAAAAACTCCACTTTGACAAGTAAAATAGATTCAAAGTTATCCGCAGCTGCATCTCGATTCCTGACTTGTTTTAGTTCGTTTTCATGAGTTAGAATCCAAAGCTTTAAGGAGCGGATTCGGATTATTTCTCCAAAATCTGGATTAACACGTTAGAGGTAACTTCTGAGAGGTCATAAATCCAATCCCTTTATCTCAACATTCTCTGATTTGCCTTGTTGTGTTTATTTTGCTGAAATCCCAAAAACCAGTTTGTTGTAAATTTTGAAATAGGGGCATATGACCTATCCTTTAGGCCGCACGGCCTATCTTGAGAGAAAATATCACCGCACTGCTCATCATGGCCTATGAACTTTGCTGCTATTTTCTTTGTTTTTTGGGATTTTTGGTCTCATGCAATCTGGGGTGAAAAATCTCTGATTTCTCAGTTTAATCCATTGATATACCCCCACAGGATCATAAGATTCAAAAGGATAAAACCTTAAAACAAATTTCTACGTGTTTAAATCCCAAATAGAAAATTGTTTTTCTTATCAAATCTGGGCTGCATGGCCCATATTTGACCCATTTTGAGTCGTACGATTCTCAGACTTCATTCCCTAACACAATATTTTCTTTATCACATTATTTATTCTTCATTCATTTTTATAAAATTGATTTTGGGTGTTTATATGCTTTTTGATCTAGTTTAATTCTTGAGGCATTATTTAAAACCCACATGAAAGGGATTTCCAATAAATCCCTGGATATCCTACTCACATTGGCATGCTGAAAGAAAGAAATAAAAATCGACAAAATTATTTTCTAAAACCGTTTTCTCCATTTCCAAAATACAGGCATTTCTAAAACTGTTTTCCAGGTTTAATTGGATAAACCTGTCAGGTTTTCTCGATTATACCCTAAATGCTTGATCCCAAGCTATCTGGATATCTCATTCTATCATATCTGAGTCCAGTGTGTCTATGTTTATCTGTATCACTAACATCTGTTTTGCAAGTAGATGTATGCTAGGTTAGATGAATGCTAGCTTTCTATTTTTAGAATATTTCACATAAACTAGGCAATTATACCCCTATTTCATTTTTATCAAATGTATCCCCTGAGATAGTTTATTCGATGTGGTTGTAATTATCAGTTTCTGAATTTATTTACGGCTTTCCGTATGAGCATATAGCAAATATCTAGGATTGAATACTGAATAGGGAATTAAAATAACAAAAAGCTCATATTTAGTATAGTTAAATGCTATTTCATAATAAAGCAAAAATAAGTGATTTGTCTATACCAGAATCTCTATCTTAAAGGTATAGGAATCTCTATTGGGCTTGGCTATATCACAATATCTCAATAAGAGATGAGCCGGATGGCGATTCCTGTCAACCTTTAAGGCACAAGGAATTGGTTTGGTATGTTCTTTTTGTTTTGCCTTATCTTCAAAAACACGAAAGTCTCGTTTTCTATAAAACCAATGCTAATTTCAAAAAGAAAACCGTCTGGCACCGGCCTCGTGGCTTGCTCATGTCGAGGATCGGCCGCTCACATTTTGTTACCATTAATTGCACAAGAAATTAATAAAACAAATTATGCCTTTATTAATAATACTAATGTATGATACATAAACCACAATGTATAATACAAATGAGATACAATGCATTGGGACTAAGACGTACACTAACAATTTGCTTGTAGGGAATGAAATTTTTTTTGCATTATTCTAGTTAATTAATTAACATAGCCCTTGTGTGCACAAAAATAGGTTGCTCGATTGACTTTTTTTTTTCTTTGTCTTATGATAGACAAAAACTCTATCATTTAAGCTTAATTAGACATAACTTCATAATTTAAAATCCCTTTGTTCATAATATGTGGGTATGTTTCTTTTGCGAATGGATACTGACATCTTACTGTTTGATGAAAAAAAATAATTTTATCACCAACTTTTAGTAATATTATTACCGTCTAATTAAATTTTGGCTTATAAAAAAATTGAGATAAAAAGACATTAAGGAGTATTTTAGTAAATTAAAAATATGTCACATTGTTAACTTGGATGGAAAAAGCTTCAAAATAGATGGAGGAAGATATGAATATAACGGACGTAAAAATACAAGAATGTAATCATTGAATTGGCAAAATATAAGGAGATATTCATGTATTTTGGTAAACCTAAGAAATGTTATAATTGTTTACCCTAATAATAATAAACAATTATAACCTATCTAAAGTTTGACCAAATGCATCAGTATCTATTATGTTTTACCTATCTAATTTATATCTCCTAGTTTGTTTATATCACATTATAACTTCCCCCAATTTGTTATGAAGTATTTTTTTTTTCAAAAAATTGTTGATTGTGACTAAAATCAAGCTTTTATGTTAATTTTGTAAGATCTTCGGTCATAAAATTATTTTTTCTCACTTATTGTAAAATATTTTAAAATATTTTTCCTATCCTTCATGTCAAAAGTTTTGATAGCAAAAGATATAGTAGTAAATAGAGGAAAGTTAAAATGTGACAAATATAAAATACAAAGAAATTTAAGTGAAAATGGTAAAATATAAGAAGGTGGTGATATATTTGTCGAAACCTGATTGTGTTAAAAACCATAATAGTAATAATAAATTATTGTTTTGCTGTATTTTTACCGAAATGCCCTAGTTATTAGTTGGCCCCGGCGCAAACGCAGAAAATTTCTTGATCAAAAATAAAAATATTACATGTATATCGGACACGATCTCAAAACGACGAGTTTCATCTGGAAACCTCAAACCCTAAAGACAGTTTCTTTTTCCTTCATTCAATTTCAAACAAATCTCAGCTTCTCCTTCTCTTCTTCTTTGCCAATTCGCCAGGTCATTGTGCATCTCCCCGAACGAAGATATAATTTCTGTCGCCATTCCGTGATTATTCGCCGCTACAGGAAAGATAGATCCTTGTTCTTGTTGTGGTTTTCATATCAGATGGTATTTCTCTCTCAGAAAAAATTCGTTATCTCTATCGGTTATTATGTTTTTATTGCTTCGCATCTAAACATTTTTTTTTCTATATTTATGTAAATTAGTTTGAATAAATTTGTTGATATCAGGCCGCACCAATGAGGGCTGCCGTTGCAGAGGCTGTTGCCTCTAATGCTGGCAGATATGGCGCCCAGGCTTGGCAGGCATCCAAGGCAAGGTCACAAATTGTTGCTAAGTCAGGAGCTCGTGGAATTAGGTAGTTCCAAACTGTTTGGCTGATTTGTGTGCTTATGGAGTACTGATCTGCGGGTCACGAAAACATTTTGTTAGAATTTTGATTGCTGCTAACTGAGTGTCTGCTTTAGAAAAAAAATACGTTGTTATGTTAAGTGATTTTAGATTATGGTGAACTTGTTGGAAACCCGAATATGACCAGACATAAAGGAATACAATTTTCCATTTTCTTACAATAAACGTATCTATGAAAATGCAAGAAAGCTAATAATTTTTCGGTCACAATAAGATCACATTGCTTAGTGTTCTCACTTATTAGTGAACTTTGTATGTAGTTCTTTTAGTCACATCTGATGTTTCCTGGGTTCACACGAAACTCATAATTTAGTGAAACTTCTTAGAGCTAGGCTTTTTGTCATTGATTGAACATGACAAAACTTATGTTTGCATGTCTAGATAAAATTTATACTGACCAAAAAATGAACTTCTGCACTATTACTTCACAACCAGTTGTGTATATGTGTATCCCGGAAATTGGTTGCCTTCAAGCTTTCTTGGTGTTTATTAGGGAGAGAATACCCACATTGTATCCTGTGTTGTTGGCCAACAATTGGTTGGCTTTTTAGAAGGCCAGCAAAGTGGTTATCACAATTATAGATTGGAAATATCCCAGTTCAAGACCTTGTTTTGTTGTAGAAAATTGTGGAAAAGCTATTTTTCATGGTATAACATGATTATCTAAAAGTTTGTGATTCTTATATTTATGAAACATTATATTTCTATCACCATTCTTGTTGCTTTGGCTTTGCATTGATGGCCATTGATCCATGATGCTTGTGCTTTCTTGATTAGCTGTTTAATACGTGGGCAATTGTTTCTCAGAGCTGAATTCATTGACCTCAGATCAACCTTCTTTTTGACCTTTTTTGGTATTATTATTATCTTGTTAGCTTTCTTCCTTAGAAATTTGTACATACATATCTTAAATATATCTCTTGCTCTGATAGAAAAAGTGTTCATCTAGTAAATGCAGAGTGAATTGCTTTATCCAGAAGATGCAAAAAATTAGGCATACTTTAAGTAATGTTGCCATGTCAAGTTAACTAGTATTACAATTTTCATGACTATAGCAGATGCAGTAATATCTGAATTACTCTTACTTAGGTTGCATTCTTCTGTACTTCATTTTACATGTGTGCATTCTTCTATTCTCCATAAATGTGTGAAAAAGGGATGCAAATACTCTTACTGATGTTTCCTGGTTTGTTGAGATAACTATTTTATCGATTTCGTCATTAAATTTTTATTTCAGGGAAAGCTTGCCTTCAATTAAGCCAGCGATTAGAGCTCCTAGACAATTGACTTCACATGTTGGCAAGACAGCAGGTAGAAATTCTGCAGGGCGTATTACAATTTTTCACCGAGGAGGGGGAGCAAAACGATTACATAGGAGGATTGATCTGAAACGAAGTACACCATCTATGGGCATCATTGAAAGGATTGAGTACGATCCTAACCGTTCTTCTCGGATTGCTCTAGTACGATGGGAGGATACACACCCTCCCTTCCAAAAGAGATCCAGTGCAGAAGATAAGTTTGTTCCTCCACACAAGAGTCTCAAGCTTACTGTAGCTACAACACGTGGCATTTATTCACTTTCATCCATGTCTAGAGAAGTGGATAAAACAAAAGTATTTCAAGCTCCTACTAAACTGAACGGGACATATGCAATGATTGGTGTTCAAACTGGAAAGTTCCCTGAATTGAAGAGGGTATGTGCGAAGGCTCCTGAAAGCATAAAAACTTGTGCAAGGGACATCTTCTTATCTGCCTTTTCCACTCGAAGGCCTGATAGAGAAACTGAGTGCTTACCCCTCAGCAGTTCTCTTAATTTTCCAAGGGTAACAGTGGCTGGAGCAAAGCCTACATATTTTGCTGCACAAATGCGAGAGAAAGAAGGAAAAAGCACATTCTCTCTGAGTGAGATCCAAAAGTGGAACAACAAGAGCAGTATCTGGGCTCATAGGCTGAAGCCTAAAGCTGCAGTTTCTTGGCATAGTTTTAGGATGCAAGATTCCTTGAGCTTTGCTGAACCTGCTAACAGCAACGAATAAAGTCTGAAACTTACAAACAATTTAGCTTGCCTGCTGGTGATACTTGTAAACCAACCAGCTGAAAACGATTTTGGCATGATCAGTCTGTTTGAATGTTGGCTTGATTTTGGCAAGGCCATTTTGCAATACTCAAGAAGCTGAATTTAGTAGTATGATGCTGCTATAGATGCTACTGCAGTGTAATAATATGAGGCTGCTTAGTTTAAGCGATTCCAGTGCCTTTTTATGATAAAATTTGTATTTTAGTTTTAAGCGTTTACACTGTTTCCACAAGTACTTGCGTCGCCCCAGTTGGCCTGGATTTTGGTAGAATGATAGGAAAGATTTAGGTCTTGCTTAAATAAAAACCTTTGACTTGTCAACTCTGATTGATTGCATCAGAATTCATGATGCATGCTGCGAAACGGAATTGTACTGAAACTTTGCTTTTCGAGTGTTCACCTATTTACAAATTTCTTCATCGTTTTGGAAACTGAAAACTCTTAAAAACCACAACAAAGTTTTGGGTAATATTTCCGTAATTTTAGAAAATTGAAATCTAGTTTTTGTACGATTTTTGTTTTGGCATATATATATGTGTGTCCTTATAGTTTTTAAATTTATAAATAACTAGTCGTACGCTTATGCGATGCATGGGATATATTATTGAAATAGTGTTTTATTCTTTTTTTGGGTCTTCATATCTTGGCTTCTCCCCCTCTAGGACTTCAAAAGATCGTAATTGACAATATCTACGCTCCATATATTTTAGTCTCTGGGTGCTTTAACTTTTAGATAAATATTTTAGTCTCTGGGTGCTTTAACTTTTAGATAATAAAAAAGGCTTTTGTTTCTGTTCATTACTATACATTAGTAATTGTAGATAATATTCCTACAAATGCTCAATACAAATGTAATTGCTCTCTCTAAAATTCAAAACAACTGTTTGAGCTGACTAAATGAGAGTCAACAATAATATAGACCCTTTCTTTTAAAAAATAGCCCAATAGTGATTAGTTTCTTAAGCTATCATGTATAAACCAGATGTACTTATTGACATATTCGGAAGATAGTCATAGTTTATGATCCTTATTCCTCAATGTGGATGTATTAAGGGAGATTCGCATTTGACTTTTAGCACAAACTCAATATGCGTGATCAACTGGGTTACAGCCGGTATGTCTAGAGCTATCAATCTAATTATCGAATGTGTAGTCATAATCAATAATTAGAGCTATAAAAATTAAAATTCCAAAACATAAAAAAGGTGACACATGTACTTTCAATGTCATAAGCTACATACAAGTTAAGAAAAGTTAAACATATAATTGTGATTGTTTTAAGAGGTAGAGGGATCGATTTCAAGGGAAATGAAAGATCGATCAATTGCAATGAACTCATCTAACCTTGTACAAAAGATATTAAATGGAGGATTTGAAAAATACTAAAGTTCTCTTTACATATAATAATTATGTTGAATTTTGACATATTTTTTTTTTATTATTGGATAAAAGTTAAGTGTAGTGAATCTTCAGTGCTTCATCTTGAAATTTATATGTATCCAGGGTTAAAATGAAAAGTACTATATAACGTATAAAATTGATAGTTGATCATATAAATCAACAAAATCACCGACAATTACACAACCTCGTAGTTGTATAAAACTTACAGAGCAAAAACACAAATCCAACCTCGTTGTTCAGTTCTTCCGAAAGTTATCAAATCCAAAATTAGTCCTTTCATTGTTTACTCATCAATATCCCAATGAAATTAAGCAGTGCATCAACGAAATGATGCTTCAAATAATTACTATCAATCTTTTCCCTTGTTTTATGGTAGCCCGATAACTGTTTCAATTAGTCCATCTCTAAGTAAAGTATGATCTAAAATTTAGCAATTGAAGCTTATTGATCTTGTGATTGCATGAGGCTCCATAAAAGATATCAGATTATGGATTAATTTCATCAGATTTTGCCGCAGCAGATTGGAATTCAAAAGAACTACCGCCACAGCTTCTTCTAATCCAGTTCAACTCAAATTCCTAATGATAATGAATCATATTTCATTTGTTGTATTTGTTCGAAGATAAACTTCAAAAAGAATTATACCTGTGTTTAGAAAAGCTAATTCAACCAGAGATTTCTAACTTGGAGAAATTGCATTTGAACATAATTCCTGGAAATACCCAAATATCTAGAAGCTTATGAATTTTCTAAAAACAAATTACACGCTACCATGCCATCTTAATTCTCTGCCGTTCATGTAATCTTTCTGGAGAAAAATTTTGCCCCTCGTTGCCGGCTTATTACGGATTAATGGTCGATCAAAATTCTGCTACACAGCAAAATTGGCTTTGCAGTGTAGTGTATTCAGTGGATCAATTTAGTCCTATAATTTTCAGTAAATTTATAGCATTGCAATCCAGATTTTCTTCATAAGACTGACTTGAAACCGATGTCTAATTAAGAAAGGAAGATGAAAAGAAAATATACGTTAGGAAATTCAACAGATGCACGATTTTAATTGAGAGAAACATAGAAGAGGAGAAAAAATTAAAGATCGAAGAAATGCATTTATTTTTGATAGTCACCGATAGAAGAAATAACCACATAAAATCCCTCTGTAAATTTTACACAACACATTAGCAAAATTGCTGATGTGTCAAATCAAACTTTTTCTTTATATGTTGACACATCAACAAATCTGCTGATGTGTCAAAACCTAAATATCTCAACGTTTCAGCTTTTATTTAGTTATAATAGATGTATTCTTATATAAGTTTCTTTCACGTTTCCGTATCTTTACAAAATAGTATGTAGCATATAAAAAAAAGTCTAATTCAAGCGAACACGTTGCTTTTTTTTCCCTGTTAAATTGACATCTCAATTTGGTTTTATGTACAAATTAAATCCCTAAATTTTAGCTTTTGCTCTTTACCCCTGGCCAATGTATCACACAACTGTCTATATAATAATACAAAGGGCAAACACATACACGGTCCTTTCAACTTTAATTTTTGAACCGCTTGACCCCCTCAACTATTTTAACGACCTATCTAACCCCTTATCTAAAAGCCAAATACATATGTAGCCCCTTCAACTTTTATTTTTGAGCCGCTTGGCCCCCTCAACTATTTTAGCGACCTGTCTAACCCCTCATCTATTTTAAAGTGATATTTTTAGACATTTGAATGCTAATGTGTCGTATTTCTTCCTCCTCTTGAGTTTAATTAATTGCTGGGAAATCTTCACTTTTATAATAGTTTGTAATATTAATTAGATAGAAGATAACAGCGTGTGTCTTACATGTCTTTAGTGTCGGACTCGTGTAATGCATGGTACTCTATTATGTCTGGTTATGTTCACTCAAGGGTTTAAAATAGATGAGGGGTTAGATAGATTGCTAAAATAGTTGAGGAGACCAAACGGCTCAAAAATAAAAATTGAAAGGGCTACGTATGTATTTTACCTTAAAATGAGGGGTTTGATAGATCGCTAAAATCGTTGAGGGGGCCAAGCGGCTCAAAAATTAAAGTTGAAGGGGCCGCGTATGTATTTGGCCTAATATAAAAGCTAAACTCAAATAGCTTTTTTCTAGGAATGTCACCTTAATGATGTGTCAATCACACATAATTTTTCACTATTATATAAAAATTCAAGTAGAAATTTAACGTTAGAATTAGCATTGATTGAATTTACTTAACCAAGTTTCCTTTCCTATGAGTTGAAAAGTGTAACGACAATAGAAAAGGGATGGGAAAGGGAGAAGTGTCACACAGATACGCTTACATGATGACCGATTGTTTGATTTTGAATGTCTTTTTTTTTTTTTTGCAGCAAAAATGGAAGAATTGAAAACATTCATTCATTAGAGAGAACTACACAATTAGAATTTGGAAATTAGGATTAGAACGAATTAGCTCTTGCCATGATCATGATGTAAATAATTCACCACAACAATCTACACGTGTAGCTATGAAAAAAGTCGTGGGTAAAGATATAAATTCCTGTAGCTAAACACTTTAGCTACAATAGTAGGAGATGTAGCAAGAAGTGGCGTAGCTAAATGTTAGCTACCTAATTTACAAACTTCGTAGCCAATAGTTACTTTTTTTGCTACATAGTTTTCTTATGGCTAAAAATGAAACTATATAGCCACAAGAGAAAAAGAAAGGTAGCAGATTGTTGATTATATTAGCTACGTGTGTTGGCTCTGTGACTAAAACGTCAATTTGGGCAGCTACATTTCTAACGTTGTAGCTAGTATATTTATGGTCTAGGTACAAATATAATAGGTTTATAGCTAAATCATTGATTTATTTGCTACACATATTATTCAGTAGCTAACATGATTACGTAGTAGGTGTGAGCCAAATAAATTGTAGTTGTCACCTATATTAATTTTTGTAGGAAATATTTAATATTGTATAGTAAAAATATGTCAAGAAATTGAATCTTGAATTAATTGAGTTAAAAAAAAAAAAAAAAAAAGATAAATAGATTAGAAAGAAATAAAAGTGGTCTTCATTATATTAATAATTTGAATAAAACAGAGCATTCTTCATTAAAGCCATAACGCTTATTTGTCATTTTTTTAAATTTTCTCAAATTAAGTTTTGTATCAATTTTTTCTTTTCTTTTTCTAGCCATTTATCCATAATTTATAATCCCTAAAATCTCTACAAGAATCTATATATCTATCTTATCTATACATCAATAACTCTTTTTTTGAATTAACTTTAATTTTTTTTCATGTTTTATCCCTTTTCATTAATATTAGTCGGTTTGTTTTACGGTTATTTAGCATGTAACCAGAACAATTTTTTATACAGTCATTTATGCGATTCTTAATATATTGTTTTTCCTTTTTCTCTAATCTAGGGATTGCTCAATTTCTCTCTTTTTTTGCTTTTTTTTTTTCAAATTTTTGCTACTTTATGTTTTGTTTTAGTATGCCTTTTTTTTTTTGTATTATTGTTGGTGTTGATGTGATCTAATTATAAATAGGATTTTAGAGTTTGTTATGTTCGATCAAAAGCAAATAATGTGTTACTTCTTCCGATTTGCTCCACTAAGGCTCCGCTTGGAAGGAATTCATTTTCAATTCCAATTTTTTGTGCTTGGAATAAAAAAAGTGAGAAATTGAATTCTGCGAAATTTAACATGTCTTGAGCAAATTCCATCAAAATAGGTGGAATTTGCAAATAAATTCCGTGTTTTATGCAGAGAAATATTTTGGGACAATTCTGTCCAAATACATTTTTATCATACTTTTACTTTTCTCATATAAGTTTTTTTGTTGATTAATATTTTTCAATATTAATTCTAAATATCTATTATTATTTTACTTTTATTTTTTGATTGATTATATTTAGTTTATTTTAAATATTGTGAAGAGATAAGAAAAAATAAAAAAAATTAAATTTTCCTTTTGAATTTTACACAAAAACAAATGAAGATTGCTTGAATGGTAACAATCTTTAATCGTTTATGTTGAGTTTCAAATTTGATTCCTAGCATACACAAAATTAATTTGGAGAAAAATCATCTAAAAAGCGTTTGAATAACCTCAAAACGATTATTTAGCCAATAATAGAAAATATAATATGATAAAATATTTATATCTAAATCTAATTATAAATTGTTAAAATAAAAAATTCTTGTTAATTAATTTATATTTTATACATAATTAATTAATCGGTTACTCATCATAAAAATTTGTTAATAAGGATAATTCAAAAAATAAGTACAAATGAAATACTTTTGTTCATTCATTTTAAACACAAATTTATAGAATTCATTTCAATTCTGTCATTTAACTTATTTCATTCCAAGCAGGAAAATTCAGTTACAATTGAATTCCACGTGAAATTCATTTACAAATGAATTATATATGTAGTTCATTGATTCCAAGCGGAGCTTAAGTAATAATTGGTTGATCTTTGCTTTTCCCACTTAATTAACATTTTATATCCATTTACATCTTTTCAATCGATCAGTCACTGCATATTCAGATCTCTTATTTTCTTTTTGAGATCTATTTTGAGGGTTGCTACTATGATTATTATGATTTTAATTAAGCTTTTCAACATCAATTTCTCATTTGAGGGTTGCCACTTAATTTCTCATTTTTTCATCATTTAAATTATTATCCATCTACAAGTAGTTAATGTAAAGGGTCAATTCTGATAAATTCTTTTACTCTTTATACACCTGTTTTTGAAAGCATAGATTGGTTTCCACTAGGGGTGAGCAAAATCGAACCAATGTCCAAAAACCAAAAATCCAAACCGATCCATTTTATAGTTTGGTTCGATTTGGTTTTAAGTTATTAAGATTTTAGACTTTGGTTCAGTTCGGTTTGGTTCGGTTCAAAACCAAACAAACCAAAAAACCGAAAAATTGGTAAAATATTAAAATTAATTATAAAATTAATATATACTAATTGTAGAGAATTTTAGACATTATATTCTTTTATAGTTTTATATTATGATTTTTGGATGCTAATTTATAGTTGTTAAAACTCGAGAGTTGAAAAAAAAATAGAGAATTTTAGTATTTTATTGCGATATAATAATACTATTTAGTATTACTGATTTTTTAAGTTAATTTTTTTGTATTTCTTTTTTTTTCTTTTTAACAAACCAATTATATAAAATTTTTATTTTTTTAAAAGTTGATGTTTTTTGTTGGACCTAGTCCAAACCGAACTGGTTCGGTTTGAACAGAACCGAACTAAAATTTAGTTTGGATCGGATTGGTTTATAAAATACAGTGCTTTTTGGATCGGTTTTTTAGGTCGGTTCGGTTTTTGAACCGAACCGGTCCCTAGTTTCCATTTTGTGATGTCAAACAACTAAGTCAATTAGGACTCGAACTCGAGGAATATCAATCTTAATTTGACACTGTTTTCAACATTTTCTTGGTTTTTTTTTTTTTTTTTGGTAATATTTACATGGTTAATTAACGATGTAGTATTTGGCTTATAGTTGGATTAGTTCAACATTTCCTAGATTGTTTTCAACATTATTTTATTTTTTAATTTATGGTTATTTTTTTTTATTAAAACAATACAAAAATTATTATTTAAAATGAGTAAAGAAATTATAATTTTTTATATATTTACAATATATCAAATTAAATCGGCACGTCACGTAGTATACTTTTTAAAAGAGTAAAAATATCATTTGTTTACTAAATCTAGAATGATTTACAACTACACAGAACGTCCCCCGTCGCATAAAATCTCCATGACCTGTAAGCATAAAATGAAAAATATAGGCATTGTTAGAAACAATCATGTAACTTCACAGTATAATCATTTGACCAAACATTATAACAATTGGGTAGAGAAAAAAAGAAAAAACTTAATGAGGAAATTATCACAACAAATATTCAAATATATCCATGTCTATAAATCACAAATCTGCACCCAAATGTAGAACAAAAAGAAATGCACACAATTACTACAGGAACATATCAGCGACATGCATGTATCAAACCAGCAAAATATATATAAGAATATGCATGACTTAGCAAATACAAGTCCACCTTCTCATAAAGATTCATTGTGCTCTTGTATGTCTAAAAACTACACAAGGAACCTTCCAATTACTTGACACAATTATAGGTAGGCTTTTATCACAAGAATACAAAACACTTACCTCGTAAGGGTAAATTATTTTTCCTAAGAAATTTATTATAATCATTCCATGTAGGTTGTAAATTATTTGAAAAAAGCAAAAAAGAAAAAAGAAAGAGCATCATAAGTAGATGACATAGTGAAACAAATACTGTGATATGTATTAGTTATACTTGTTCTAAAACAGCATAGTCAATCCAAAATTTTCCTGTCCATATATATATACACACACACATAGATTTTCTAAATACACCAGTCTCCAGCAAGTGCAACACTTTATGCAAGTAAACCAATAGAAAGTAATAATCAATGATAAGACAAAAAAAAAAAAAAAAAAAAAAATTATGTTACTTACATAGGGATACCTAGTGACCTTCACTTTATTAACATTTTGAACTGGCCATATATCATCATCAAAACATGAACATAATATATTGACAATTACTACTCAGAAACCCTTACGCCAAATAACATTATGTTATCATCTATAGGCTACAACACGAACCAACACATTTTCCATATAAATTATATATAAGAATTCATAATAAATTAAAATATAATTAAAAATTAATTATATTCTTAATTATAATTTAACATTCATATACAATAACAACAAATAAATATGTACTAAAAACCATTTTTTTTCTCAATTAGCTATCAAATGCTCTTTCTATAATTTTGCTACAAATTGTTTACTGTGGTAGCTCTAAAGTGTAGACATTTTGCTACGGGATATGCGATATAAATTATCAACTGTACATAGCCCCGAAGATTAATGTTATAGCAAACTAAATTGTAAACGTTGTGTATTTGTCTTTAAGTATATTACTTTTGTAGTTACATATTAACCACTAGCGACAATTTCATTAGTGTGGCTAGTGCCAAAATTGTAAAATTGATTTTGCTACACATCATCATTATTTGTGGCTAAATGACTACATTAGCTGTGTTATATTCAATTGTAGCTAAAAAGATGTAGCTAAAAGTAAGATAGGCTTTTTCCATGATATTAAGATATCATAACAAACTTAATATATTTGCTATGAATGAGAAATATGCGTAATAAAGCAATTCAATCAAATTATAGATAGCTATGAATAATTAATTTTTGTAGCTAGCAAGCTGTAGCTAGAAGTGCATATAAGACTCAAAATTTAATTAACTAAATTCAAACAATGCTAGCAAGCTGTAGCCAGAAGTGCATACAAGACTCAAAATTTAATTAACTAAATTCAAACAATGCTAGTTTCTAGAAAAGCTAAATTGGAGCAATGTATATCATCTAAGAAAGATACATACATTTTTTTAAACTTACTGCAGAATCGTCAGCATTAAGGATTTAGTGTAGGTATATCATATGTTATATATTATTTATTTATAAGCAAAGTACTACTGATACAATAATTCTCTAATAATGACCGTCTTATGACTGTTTAGGAGAGGAAATTTTTACAAGGTATAAGATTTGATTCTGTAGCACCATGTGTATGTCCTGTCTGTCTCTCCAGGTCAGATGCGTCGAAGGGATGCCAACCTTTTCTCAAGATCCTCGACATCAGCGACAGATCCAGAACTGAATTTCAATAAAACACTTGTTAAGACGAGATAAAACTAACACACACATCAAGCTAATAAAAATGATAGATACGATCAACATATATATTTCTACTGCTTCTGAATGCATGAACGTATAACACATCATTTAACAGAGTCTATATAAGGAAGCAATTCCACTATCAAGGTTCACAATCATTTTATGCTTTATTCAACCCAGAAAACATTAGAAAACAATTGGATACCTTTTAACAACATTAGGAGCATTCCTTGATGCAATTCGACCCTTTGGAGCTGAAGATAACTGTTCAGAATCACATGATTGTGTGAGTACCAATATTGTAGGCTTAATATAGCACAAATACAACTTAAGAATTCAATTTTCTGAATGGATTATATCATACCTGAGATGCAATGTCTACACCAATCTCATCAAGAACCTAAAATTATTCATTTGAATTATAGAAATGTTAAGATCTAATATTAGAATAAACCTAAAAAAGAAGTGACATGACGCCTATGATATTTCACCTGATTAGTGAGTTCCTCTGTTTCCTCTTCTGCCTCATCTTTGTCCAAGGTTTCATCAATAGACTCTGACATCATCTCAATCTAAATATGACAAAAGGATAACAGGATTATCTTCTATTGGTAGGACTCAATAAAACAAAGATGAGAAACCCATATAATAATGAGAGATTTATGAATTGTTTCCTTCATTTTAGAAATTTAATGAAATGAACATCTAAGAGTGGGCAGGATAGACTATAAGCAGCAAAATTATGGGATAATAAGTATCACCGTCATGTCCATTTGTGCTGACTGCTTCTGGAATTCCTTAATTACTTTAACTTGTTTTGCAGGAGCCATTTGCTGAAAAAAACAAAAACAGAAAACAAAAGGTTTTGATATTATTTAGCCTATGTATGGTTTACGCAAGTAACAGTTAAGAAAATAAGAACAATGTACTCAAAAAATAATCAACTAACAAAGAAAATATTTCAACCAAGACACAGAAACCTAAAGTTAAAAAAAAAAAACATCTATCTTCCCCCACAGTTAATAGTCATCGACAATAACTCTTCTGAGCTTCTATTATGTGTAAATTTATTAACACTTCTTTCTCTGTTCAAGGCAGTCATTCCCTTTCAAGTAACAAAAAGATCCTCATCAATTTAACTTCCCTGCACTTCTAACTTCTCTTTATAAGATCTAGTTGCTGGACTTTATAAAGTCTGGAATATCTATTGCCTTAGCTTACAACAAAAGTCTAGCAATACCAATTATGTTGACTAATCAGATGTGCAGGTAGCTAAGTTTTTGGAAACAAATAAATTGTAGGAAGCTAAAATGAAGACCTTGTTCATGGCAACCATTGCCTTAGTTGCACCTTTCATCCCTGTAGAAATTGAAGTACTGGCATATAGGGCCTGTGAATCAAGATGCCAGATTAGAACCACTAAAAGTGGGAATTATAATTGGTATAATCTTATCAATTATTTTACCAGCAAATTTACCTGTGTGTGTGTAGCCACACCTCTAATTTGGGCACGGCTTCCCTGCAAGTTTGTTATCTGCTGCCGCAGTCGCACAAGTTGACGTGCTAAGATCTTAGTAGCAGCCTACAGAGATGCTTCCACAAAGTTAAGTTAGAAAAATAAGGATATAAAACGAAACTGTTTGAGTCATGCATTGGCTAACCAAACTATAGTTCATCCAGCAAATTAATTGAATAAAAAAGTAGCATTTATTGAATCTACACCTTACAATAGTCTCCACGCATCGTTAGCAACCCCCTAAAAAGTTTATGCCCCATTGATTTTTCATATACGTTTAATAATTCCTCAATGATACTTATATTCATTGAGGAATTATTAAACTACGGATCCTCAAGCATATTAATTGAACAAAAAAGTACCATTGATTGAATCTACACCTTGCAACAGTCTCCACGCATCGTTAGCAATTCCCCACAAAGTTTATGTCCCATTGATTTTTCATAAATGTTTTAAAACTCCTCAATGATACTTATGATATTCATTTTTTAGCTTAAAATGTTTCTTTACTAGATACATTATTGCTGAATTTCTCATTCAACTTTCACAATGCTTGACAGTGTATATATATTTCCTATTATGCTAGATAGGAAATTAAGTCATGTGCATTTTGAAAATGGGATTCCTCATTCAAAAAACTGACACTATTTTACATGAAATGTCCTGCTTTTCAAGTTACTTGTTTATTTTAGTAAGAAAATTGTAAAAAGGTAACACATAGTTGTGCCTGGCAAAACTATTTTGCATGAATTGTTAAGCGTCATGGTGAAAAGGAAAATGTAGTACCAAATAAAAATTGAAAAGGATACAGAAGCAAAGGTTCGATAATAACTGACAAATTTATAGTACTGGATCATATCCTTCAATTATAGTTTCTACCAGAATAGAGAGCTCTGACTATTTCCAGTTAACTACTACATTAGCAAAAGCAAACTTACCTCATTTCCAGTTTTAGCTGTTTGCTTGATCTCTGCCACCAATTTCTTTTCCTGAGAAGCATAACAGAAGAATCAAGAAAAATAAATTGGGTATGTCTAAGACGTACCGGCAACATAAACATAAACATACCTCCAATTGAAGAGATGCAATTTCACGTTCAATACCTATAAACAAATGAGGACAGAAAAAGAAAAGAATAGTCAGAAGCGGCGCAAAGCTATAAACATGGTTTTATATCTGTTGTCAAATTATTTATTTGTGTATTGTTTCTTCTCTACACATATAATAAACACCTGAAATTAAAAATAAGAACTGGTTCCATATTAGTAGTGTATCAAACCAAAATATCCACTGCTTGGGTTGGTCCCATACCGGGAATGCTTTTGACATGGGCATGTTTAAATTTCAGAATGAATTACACTGCTGCAGGCTATTTTCTCCTCATGAAATTTTAACATACCTAAATGAAAACTTATTTTATCCAGGTTGGAGCCCCTAGAATGTAAAAAAGTTATCATTTTTTATTTCAGAATGAATTACACGCTATAGGCTATTTTCTTTCAATGGAATTTTAGCATCTTTTAGAATAATTTCAAGACTTCTATACTTATCTAGGTTTATGACCAAAAGTTTCAAATGTTATGATTTTATATTTTTTTGTTAACTCATGAAATGTTAACTAAAGTTATTGCATAAAACTTTGACATATTAAAAACTATTTGGCCTCTAAGTCGCTGTTTACATTTTAGTCTATTGGGAGTCCAGAAACTTGACTATACAGCTTTGGGCTAGATTTTGTGCCTAACTATCCACTCATTCCCAATATTTTATCTACTCTATATGTTTTCGAACAGTTGAGTCTAATTCAATATACTTCAACTTTTAGCCAAAATAGCAATATTCAAACTTTTAACCAGTTTTCTTCCTCTGGGAAAAATAGATATTCACATCACTAGAGGTAATAAATATCAAGTGCAACAGGTAAGAATTCCATTCTTTTAATTCTTAACCTAACAATTTTACTATACAATTATGATCGCATTTATTAAAATAATACAGCTGAATTCAGGTGTATTATTAATAATGGATAGTTTGCATATTCCTGAATTTAAAATGATCATGAAATACACAACTTCATTAAGTCTTTCACTGAATTATCTGTGCATGTGAAGGGGAAATAAAGTTTTATAAGTTCCATCTTCTGTCTGAATCCATCTAAACATGCTAAAAGCCAAACAATTAGCAACAAACAACAATTTGAATTTTGAGAACACTAAAACCACACATACCTCTAGTAGCAACTGCCATTTCCCTCTTGCTTGCCCTAAGAGCATCTGTCAAATACAAACAACAATTCAATAAAATTTTCATTAATATATGTGCAGTTCACTCATTTAGCAATTGAAAAAAACAACAAATCATGACGCAAAACCAGCAATGTCAACAATGCCTTTCGTTCCACTTTTTCTTCAATTTTGATTATACCGAGTAAACTAAAAGGGAAAAAACCTTTATTTTTTTTTTTATTCAGAAAAAAAAAAAAAAAAAAAAGAATTGAGCATCAGTGTAGACGATATAACGAAGTACAGAACTTGGAATCCTCCAGAAAAAAACCTAATTACCTAATTTCTTCACATGAAAACACAAATTAAGCAATACCCATTTTCCATTTTTCCAGCACAAGTACATTTAAGCGGGAAAGAGAGAGATTAGGCAAAAAGAATTGGGTTGTCCCTGTGACATGTACCTTTAGGAGAGGTTTTCTTCTTGAAGATATTCATGGTGAGCAGATAATTACAGTTGGGTTGTCCCTGTGCTGTAGAAAAAGAAGAAAAAGCAGCTTCTTCTGCTAAGAAACCGAAGGCCTGAATCTATGTAATTTATGTGGATTCCAAAAAGGAGTCAATGGAAATAGAAAGGGCGAAAGCGGGCAGAGAGAGAGAGATGCTTTGGGAAGAGTGCACAGTGTTTCCACATATCCAACGGTACTCTTCCCAACTAGCCGTTACAATGCTTCTCCAAATAATAATAATAATGATAATAATAATAATAATAATTAGAGGTGCGCCGCTGTAGCTACGTTCTCTTAAATCAAAGTAATTGCACTTTGTTTCTGCACCGTTGATAAAAATGTTGAAGAAATCTGAACCATTCATGCTTTAGGTAATTTTAACCTGTTACTTTTTCCGTCGGTGGGAATTGATTTGGGATAAAACAAGCGCTCTTCGTGTTGACCTCCTACGACTTCTACTTCTACTTCTCCTTTGTCCTGTCTATCGCAGTCCCTTTCCTTTACCGCGGTTAAAATCCGGCGGGTTGTAGGAGTTTGCTTGGACGAAGGAAGTTGAGCGAGAAGCTGCTGGTGGTGGAGTTTGTACTGCTCGATTTCCCGGTAAAGTTTCCATCTTTTTATTTTTCGGTATTTGACGATGGACATAGGGTAGGTGAAGATTTGAATTTGATTTCTTCTATCACTTTGTTCTTTGCTTTCTTCTTCCAATTTCAGAACAAGAAATTATCTTCAAAAGGATTAATCGAAATTATTTCTTGATTCGTTGGAATGTTCTCCGATGACATTATTTCCCGATTGATGATCCCTCATTCAGGGAATTAATTGACACATGAAGATTTTGCCTTGAGCAGCACATATATAGAATTTTGCTACAATATTGTATGCATACCTTAATTTTCTTGAGTAACTCATAACTGATTGGTATTTTATCCATCATTGAAATGGTGGGGGACATGTGGTATTGTATTTGGATCTGGTATTTAATCCTTTGTCACTGCTGTCTATTGGACTTGGCAAGCCCGTAATTATTGCTTTTTTCTTTTCTCATAGCCAATTTGATTCTGTCGCAATTATTAAGCAGATTTTTGGGAGTGCAAAATTACAGCTTCCGTATACATAGAAAGGTAATAAGGGTCAGTTTAATTGGGGTGAGTGGGTTTAGGTGTTCTGGGCTGCTGTTTTTTTTAGTTTGTTGTTTGTTTGGGTTGTTCTGATTTGTTGTTGGCTAATTGGCGTTTAATAAAGCTGCAATTTTTATAAACAAATGTGGTAGTGTCAGTCTTTGGTTGTTTTCAATGAAAGATTCACGGAGAAACATATTGATTATAAAACATAAAGGATATGTGTAGAATTTTACATACTAGGAAGCTGAATCTGTAAATAGTTACAGAGACAAACATTAACATTGGAATTGTTCAATTCAAGTATATACATTTTTTTTTCTTGCAATCAATGGTCAAAACAAAACGTTAAATCTTTGAATGAGTTACATTAGTACCTTTGCCATTTTAGAATCTGTTGGATCTCCCTTTATTTTTAAGATACTCTAGATGAGTTACATGTGTAATCTCCATGGTACAATAGGTGGTACTTTTTGGCATGGATGCATATAGATTCCAAAGCAGATGCAGAGTTTTCTAAAATGGAAAGAAAATGTCTTGTATACGCCTCCCTTAATTGTCTCCCTCGTAGCAGCAATGTGCATAAGCTTGATATAATAGAAGGGACAAAAGGCTATATGACATCTGGCAATTTTTTATGTTTCAGAATGAATTATCTAACCTTTGTGGGATGATGGTTTATTAAAGCAGATTGGTATGAAGCTGATAATGTTGGGCTTTGTTCCCTTCTTATGTGGAGGAAGAAACCACATGTGCATCCTTCAAGTCTTTGATCTTCCTATGTAAAGGAAGAAACCACATATGCATCCTTTAAGCCCTTTCTATGTGAAGGAAGAAACCACATGTGCATTCCTTGTGAGGTAAGGAGGAGTCTCTTTGTGAGGTGAGGAGCTTATAAAAGGAGCATACGAGGCAGATGTGAATGGAGAGAGGAAATAACAACATTTGAGAGGTTTTTAGATACGAAGGAGTAGAGAGAAAATCTTTTGAGGTAATGAATCTTGTTCTTCAACTTTGTTCTTTATCTTGTTTCAGCGATCTCTAGCTCATACGGAGTCCGATCGTGTTGATTTTTGGAAAGCATATTGAAGACTGTTGTTTCTTGATTCTGAACGATCGGATTAGAATTTGGAAGTTCATAAGTTTGGATTTTAGGGTTTGCAACAGCTGCCGTTTTCTGGGACCAGCTTTGGTTTTCTGTTTGTAGTTTTGTTTCTAGCCATTGGATTTGGCTGAAACTTTAACACAAGTTTGAGGACACATTATTCTGGATTTTGGACTGTCGGATAAATCACTGGAGGTGAGGAAGGTCCTCGTTTGTCCGTACTGTTTGGCTATTTGCAGTGTTTCTTCTACTGGTTTTTAGCATTGAGCTGCTTCACCCCTTTCAGTCCTTTGAACAGGCTGTTCCTCTTGGATTGGGCTTGTTTGGAGGTCTAGAAATTTTTATGCTCTTGCTGTGTAATATTGGTATATCCATTTGTTATTGTTATTGTGTGTATTGGAGATGTGAAACTTGTTATTGTTCACTAGCTTGATTTTGTATCTGCTGTAAAACTCTCATATTATATAATGGATACTTTATCTTGGGCCAGGAGAGGCCTCGTGGTTTATCCTTCACGTTGGAGGAGTTTTCTAAGTAAAAATTTCGGTGTTCTATGTAAAAAGCTGTGTGCATGTTCTGCTGATTATGTTCATCACAGATTCTTTAAGTGGGGGAAAGTTTATTCCTCATTCCTTTCCCATCAGAGTGGTATCAGAGCTTTTGGTTGATTGTTGTGTATTTGCTTAAAAAGAATGATGGAGACTAACTTCAGTAGAATGGTTGGTTTGAAGAAAATGCATTTGCCAGTGTTTGGAAAACCTGAGTCAAAATTCGAAGAAGAATGGGATTTTGAGAATCAGTAAATACTAAATCCTTGGGATAAGCTTGAGACTTTGTATGCTTCTAAGACCGGCAACAACAAGTTGTTCTTGTTGAAGCAAGATATGCGCTTGCAGTATAAAGAAGGCAATGCTATTTCTGATCACATTAGTGATTTTCAAGGTTGCTTTGATCAGTTGTCTGGTATGGGAATCAAATTTGAAGATGAAATTCTCGGCCTTTGGTTGCTCAATACTCTTCTTGACGAATGGGAGAGCTTTTGGGTTTCTTTGACCAACTCAGCCCTAAGTGGTTCGGTGACTATGGAGTTTGTCAAAAGTGGCATTTTGAATGAAGATGTTAGAAGAAGAACTCAGGGGACTTCTCATTCATAGGTTTTAGTCACAGAGAATAGGGGAAAAATGGGAGTAGGGGTCAAGAACAGAGCAGAGGCGGAAGCAGAGGGAAGTCTAAACCCATAAATAAAGATCTTGAATGCCATTACTGTGGGAAGCCAAGGCATATCAAGAAGTATTGCTTCAAATGGAAAAGGGAACAAAAGGCAAAAGGGAGCAAGAGAATGACAATGATGATGCTGGTAGCCCTTCTTATTATTTGTGATGACAATGAGATCAGTTTTACTAATGATGGAATCAGTTGGGTCGTAGATAGTGGTGCAGCTTTTCATGTCACATCGAGGAGGGACTTCTCTACATCTTATACTCCGGGTGATTTTGGAGTGTTGAGGATGGGCAGTCGTCTAAGGTAGTAGGCACTAGAACTGTTTGCTTCATCTTGGCACAAGGCTAGTGCTCAAGGATGTGAGACATGCTCCTGATGTTTGGTTGCACTTGATATCGACTGGAAAACTAATGATGGCTATTCTTGCTACTTTGCTGGTGGTTCGTGTAAAGTTTCCAAAGTTTCCTTGGTTGTGGCTCGTGGAAAGAAGTATTCCAATTTGTATTGGTTGCAGACTTCTATTTCTGGTAATTTTTTAAATGCTGCTGAGAGTTTGTGGCATAGGCGAGCGAGTCATTTTAAGAAGGGCTAGCATGTAGGTTTTCGCAGGGATGAGTTTGGATACAAGTGTTTTGGTCCAGTTGACAAGAAGGTTGTCAATAGCCATCATGTAAATTTTGTTGAGGGTCAAACCATTGAAGATGAGGACAAGGCTGGAAAGTCTAAGCCTCAGGCAACTAATGGGTTAATAGACTTGGATCCTAGGTGGCAATCAATTGGATGTGCAGAACCAAGATGAAGATGATCATATTGAAAATGATCATGGAGCTGTTAATCAGCTACAAGCTTCTGAACATGAACAGGTTGTTGATGATCAACCTGAAACCATAGTTGGTAGGTCTGCCGGAGATGAGGAAGCTATGGAGAGTGTTCAGAAGGAGTTATTTTGGGA
This sequence comes from Euphorbia tirucalli, assembly GCA_039660915.1. NCBI lineage: Eukaryota > Viridiplantae > Streptophyta > Magnoliopsida > Malpighiales > Euphorbiaceae > Euphorbia > Euphorbia tirucalli. The sequence continues at coordinate 38,449,618 of CM077637.1, read as the reverse complement.
CTGGCTGCAAGTCCTATTTTTGAGGTTGCCGGGTTGGCAACAACCTCCACATAGTTGGGAAGGGGGAGATTTGTTGGGCTTTGTTCCCTTTCTATATGGATGAAGAAATCACATGTGCATCCTTCAAGCCCTTGATCTTCTTATGTGATGGAAGAAATCACATACGCATCCTTCAAGCCTTTGATTTTCCTATGTGAAAGAAGAAACCATGTGTATTCCTTGTGAGGTGAGGAGGAGCCTTTTTATGAGGTGAGGAGCATATAAAAGGAGCATATGAGGCAGATGTGAAAGGAGAGAGGAAATAACAACATTTGAGAGGTTTTTGAATACAAGGGAGTAGAGAGAAAATCCTTTGAGATTATGAACCTTATTCTTCATCTTGTTTCAGCGATCTCTGGCACATGCGGAGTCTGATCGTGCTGATTTTTGGAGAGCATATTAAAAACTATTGTTTCTTGATTCTGAATGGTTGGATCAGAGTTTGGAAGTTCATAAATTTGGATTTTCAAGTTTATAACAGCTACTGTTTTTTGGGAGCTTTTCTGCAACTAGCTTTGGTTTTCTGCTTGTAGTTTCGTTTCTAGCCATTGGATTTGGCTGAAACTTTAACACAAGTTTGAGAACACATTATTTTGGATTCTGGATGGTGTGATCAATCACTAGAGGTGAGGAAGGTCATCGTTTGTCCATCTCTATTTGGCTGTTTGTAGTGTTTCTTCTACTGGTTTTCAGCATTGAGCTGTTTCACCCCTGAAATCCTTTGTTCCTCGAATTGGGCTGAAATTTGGTGAGCTTGTTCTAGACTCGTTTATCTTCATTTTTGACGGCAGAGATCTTGTTTGGAGGTCTAGAAATTTTCTGCTCTTGCTGTGTAACATTGATGTATCCATTTGTTGTTGTTATTGTGTGTTGGAGCTGTGAAACTTGTTGTTGTTCACTAGCTCGGTTTTGTATCTGCTGTAAAACTCTCATATTATAATGCATACTTTATCTTGGGCCAGGAGAGACCTTGTGGTTTTTATCCTTCACGTTGGAGGAGTTTTCTACGTAAAAATTTCGGTGTTCCTTTTGTGTGCCTGTATGTGGATATTCTGCTTATTATACTCCTCACAGATTCTTTAAGCGGGGGAAAGTTTATTCCACATTCCTTTCCCATCAGATAGAACAAGAACCAACTAATTCTGGGAGTTATGTACTCTTGTCAATGTGAAGAAAGAACATGGTTTTAGTCAAGTAGAAGAGTACAACGTGTTTCTCATTGGTGACAGATCTCATCCTCAAATTGAGGAAATTTATGGTTTCCTTTATGAGAAGCTTCTACCCCTAATGTAGGAGATGAGCTACACTCCGCAAAGCACACCATCACTAGCGTCAGTCAAAATTTAATAAATCATAATTCCGTAGTCATATTCATATAGTCCTTTATGTGAAGAGTTCCAATGATTGGAAATGAAAAATTGTTACTGGTATGCACAAAATGAGGTTTTATAATTTGTCAATAATTATTTGTATATAGTTAAAGTCAGTTCTATATAGCTTGCACAGTCAATAGTTTGCTGGATAAAAACTTTATATTTACCTCTTGGTTTAAGGTGAGTTCTACAAGCAATAATCATGCGACCATTTGTTAAAACTGTCAGATTAACATGCTATTAGCTATTAAAGTGGTGGTATGTCAAACTACATTGCAACTATTAGATAAATGTCTTTTTCACTAGGCAGAAAATTTAATATACAATGAGTTATTCATGACCATATTTGTCATAGTAGAGTGCTAATAATTCGAGAGAATGAATTTGAAAAATCAAAGATGCAATATTTATATAGAATACTAATGTTAATGCTGATAAATAATAGTGTTTGAGTTCTATAAACAACAGTAAATCGAATTAGTTTTAAGACCAACCTCCTCTACTCCTATTGATCTACAGTTATATTTACAAGTCCTAACATTTGTATTTTTATTTTTTTTTTTCATTATATACGTACTATTTTTTATTATAAATATTGAAGATATTGACAAGAAACAACTAGATATGAGAAAAATTAAAGAGAAATATAAATCACTAGAAGTTATCCCACACTATTTCCAATTTTTTTATGAATGCATAGTCTACACTAATGCAATTTGAGTTAAATTATCAAGCATAACTGATTAATTAAATACAATATTATTATACTTAAAAACATAAAAGTATTACGGACCATAATAATATTTAAATTGTAAATAAATAAGAAATGTACTGAAATAATCATACAAAACTCATAATAGCAATATATAGTGAGATGGATTTGCAAAAAAATTCCGTAGTTTTATAAATATATTTATATACATATAAGAAAGTTAAATAGCAAATCACGATGTTAAGCTTTCTCTTTTTTTTTTCTTTTAGATGAATAATTTTTTTATTTGAATTTATAATTTACATACTATAAGAGAGTAATTTTAGTTTGAAATAAAGTTAAGATATTAAATAATATTATTGATGAACTCAAAATGCTTTGTATATTGAGGAATAAAATAAATGATAATTCATGTGAAACATGTTTAAGCGAAATAATACCTATAAAACTTCTGTAAGGAACAATAGGAAAATAATTATCTAAAATAAAGTTGCAAGGGTCCGAAAAATGAAATCAATCTCACATGACCAAGAAAAAAATCACACCTAGATAAACAAAAAGTAGACAAACATTTAGAGAAACTCAAACCCATCAAACATAATCTAGAAATCACTTGAGACCTCCATTCTTCTTAAAGTTACAATTCTCAATCTCATGCTCCTTAGCCATTATATATCGTTAGATTTTAATTCATTCATCTTATCCATTAACGCAACCACCTCCAGTTCACTTAATGTCTGCTCTTCCTCTGAGATTCTCCATTTTGTACAATCAATTTAGCAATATGTGGTTGAAAGTTGAAGGAAACTTCCATATCCATGTCATGCCACACATCTCGACAAAGACATACATATTGAGCCTTTATATTTCATATAATATAATTCATTATAGCTATTAATTTATAAGAATCATTGCAAACAAAAAGACTAAGAGTGCAATCAATATAAGTGGAACAACAGGATTTTTGTTATAAGATCGATTACACAAAGTTGATCATTAATAGCAAACTATTTATCACAAGTTTTATACATAAAGAAATCGACATAATTAGTGTATCTGAACAATATTTATTAGAGATAGGATTTTAGCAATAAATATTCATTTCATCAAAACCTTTAATAGAGTTTCACATAAGGATTTTATGAAATCATAAGCAATAAGAGCAAGCAATTTTGTACAACAGATCAGAAAATAAACTCATCCATTTTAGCATCAATAAACTCCAGTACTGGAAATTTACTTTCACAGCTTGTGTTTGCTTTCAAACAGAAAATGACCTATATTAATTTAACATCGGTTTTCAATTCAGATACATCGGCTTTTACATATTCAAACAATAATCTTTAGCATCAGTAGATATACTTTTATCAAAAAATAATGTCACAGATATAGAGTAATGTCATCAACTTCAACCAGAAAATAAAATCTACCTAAATCCACTTACAAACCAAACTTAGAAACCATTAAAAACCTGCATAAGATTAACTATTTCCGCAAGAGCTGAACAAAGTTAAGAACCTGAATAGTAAGTGCTAAAACCTCCTTCATCTCTCACATTAGTAGAATCTTGTTCATACGTCTTCATCACAGACTGAAAGAATAGGTGATAAAACATTCAAAAAACCACACGATATGTGAACGCTGTTGGGATTCGTCATCGGAAAAATAATGTGGCGCAGCGGAATTACACTATTTAAAATTTCCCTAGAATCCACCTATCGTATCCAATTAACAATTGATTGAAATAAAATCAATTTTGAATCAAGAGAGATTCACTCACCAAATACTTCTCTTCTGGAGATTGCTGCAGAATCGATTCTTGTGACGAAAGTGATCTTCACAATCCGGTGCACGACCAACTATCGAGCGGGAACTGGTGCTAGCCAAAGAGCAAAGGAATGGAGGAATTATTGTCGAAAATTTTGGCTAAGGGGTTGCTGTATTAGAGGCTGAAATTTACAACTTATTCCTTAGGGTTAGGGCTGATTTTTTCACTTAAGTGTACCTTATCTAGTCCTTCCATAATAAGGTTTCTATTTAGGTTAATTAAAACCCAAGCGAATTAGGATTTGGATTACATAAATAAACCTTATACCAAAAGGATTAAACTATGTAATTTAATTCCATTTGGCTAATTTAATTACCCATAAATAAAATTAAATTACACTTATGTGAGCGGACGACCTTTTTCGGAACGCGCGGTGAAGCAGAAAACGGGGATTTTCTTTTTGATGGTGTGATGATGTGGTTTGAAAACAGGTTTTTAATCTTTCTTAAGAAAATCTTCCATTTTATTGGAAAAACCCTTTTGTAGAAAACTTAATTGTAAGTGTGAATTTTAGAAAAATAGGTTTTTAGAAAAATCCCAATTTGAACTTAAAGATCTCGAAACCTAAATTTCGAAATTAGATACAAAGTCGCCACCCGGATCAGCACATCCAGGAAATTCCGGTACAGCTCCCTACCAAGTGTAGAGGCGGTACTTAATTCAGAGATTCAAGGTTCAGGCAACAAATCTACTAATCCTCACTTATTTTTAATTATTATTTCATAATATGATATTTCATTCACTTAATTCTACTCATTTTATCTCTTCTTTTATTATTAATTAATGCTCATGCAAATGACATAAATATAAATACTAAAATAAAGTGCGGAAAAATAAAAGTGCGGAAAAGTAAATCAGAGACCAAATTATACAACCCAAGAAAAAGAAAACTCTCATCCTCACCTTTTACAACCGCCTATTATACACGATGATCTTAAAAATTACAATCGCCTAGATACACGATTTAATCTATAAAATACATTCAAAAATAAAAATAAAGCAAAAATAAAAGCTGCATCCAAATATGGTTAGCACAGATAAATAAATCACACCAAGGACTCATATAGGACAGAATAGGGGTATTTCAGGAAACGGGATCATGCAAAGGGGGTAACCGAGTCGACCCGACCAGTCAGCTCGGTTAGACCTGGAAAACGGTTTTTTAAACGCCCTGTATGTTTTATGGTTGAAAAACCAATTTTAAAAGCATTTTGGCTCATTTACATGCACTTTTCCAACTTTAGTGGGCCAGATATCCTGGGACCCGGGGGTCCCGTTTGTGTGTAGGCTTAAATCAAACATCCATCTAGGGTCCAAAAGTATGCAAACACGCCAAAATTCATTTTTGAATGAGAAAATAATACAAAATTACAAGTTTGGGGCCCAAAATGGTAAAACTGTAATTCTGCCTCAACTACAGCCGCGCCCCTGTAATATCTAGATAAGGCCATTTTCACTTATTTTTCATTCTTTTCCTCGGTTCTCTTAAATACTCACTCATATCTTTCGGAGTTCCGTATTAGGACTTGTCACACACCTTCGAGCTATCCGGGACATTTTCGACATTATCCCGGTCGGTCCGAATCTGCTTCATGTTTATCCGTGAAAAAGGTAATAGTAGCTTTAATCACCGAGGTCGGGAAAAAAACCCCGTGCTCACAACTTAATAAATACAATTTATGTATTTAATTTTTCTACTATAGGAAATATTTAATTAATTGTTTACTTTATGTAATTTAATTAATTGATAAATTAATTAATTACATTATGTAAACTTATTAATTAAATTAAGTCAACCCAATATTAATTAATTACTTTGACACCAAATGTTAACTAATTAATTAACGCATTCTTTTCGATGTATATTACATGTACAATTTCTATAAGTTTTGGCTCAGTTTGATCTATGTGCAAGAACCTATGGGTCTGTCTTTATATTGGCAGTAGGCCCAAGGCCCGCAGACTGTAAGGGGGTTTTAGCAAACCGATACAGTAGTCTGTTGAAGACATTGACCTAGTAGAAATCTCAGAGTGTCTTTTGTCAAACAATATCGATATGAATAAACAAGAGGCATGGTGTCCGTCATCCTCTTCTACTGTCTTATTATATTTCTTGATATCGAGTTGACTGATTAATCAAATAAGCAACCAACTTATTTGGGTATAGCCATACACTTATCAGTCCCACTCATCAAATGGCCAGTGATATCATCTCGGTGTTACCTGAGTGGTAATTTCATCACTTCATTATTAATATCAATATGTTCACCGGTCCACCTAATCATACCCGTATTTAGCATCCTTTTATAGACCTGTTAGGCGTATGTCAAAGTGAACCGGATTCCATATTTATACTATAATAAATCTGGTCTGAGGACAAAAGAGACCTGCTCAAGAAAGACCTATGACGTAACAACCAAGTGGCTTTCTTGTATGTATCGATCCAGTCCCATGTCAACGACACATACCTATATTCACGACTGAATATACAAGTACTATGGCTAGTTAAGAACTACCATACAGTCATCAAATATTAAGTCTATGATTCTATTCATTCCCAGGATTATAATAGACTTGGGATATGTTTTATGATTATTACTCAATGGATACTCTATTCATATTATAGCACAAGTTATAAATGAAATAGATTAAATGCCTTTATTAATGTGACACAAATAATGTATATATACAATGAGTCTTAATGTATAATACAAAATCCAAGAATCCAATGCCCTAAGAACTAGGGCACACCAACAGACCAAATAAACCAAAACGAAACAAATAGTATAGAAAAAGGAAAGAAAAGGCACCTTAAGGTTATGATAAACTTCCACACCCATCTTCATGGCTTCTTTGAAAGATGATGCCCCAACACAACAGACCAAATAAACAAAAACGAAACAAGTAGTATAGAAAAAGGAAAGAAAAGGCACCTTGAGGTTATGATAAACTTCCACACCCATCTTCATGGCTTCTTTGAAAGATGATGCCCCAACAGGGAGGATCATAAATTCTTACAGTAAAGAGATGTTGAGATGAATCAAAGAGAAACATATTAGCGTTGGAACCATTTGATAAAGTCTCATGACTTGTGAGCTTTTATAAACTGTAATTACATGCATTGTTAGTTTATTGCAACATGAGAGCCTCCATTGATGACATTGAATGCCAGTATAGGCAAAACAAAGGCCTTGCTCCCAGTAAGATTTGCTATGTGCTGTAAAACAGATTAAACAACAAAACAATCAATCAATCACTTAGAATCGCAAATGACACATCTGAACAGCTCATTGCATCAATATGACATATAACTAGTAAAAAAGGACATTCTTCACTGAAGAACCTACCTTGCAAACATGCCAAATGCTTTTACAAAGTACAGAATCAGGTACTCAAACACCTTTTGTACACACCATCCTCATTCATTCACTGCTCCATCAAATTTCTGCACCATAAACTTGTCAATGTGCACTTGCTTTGTTGGATCCTAGAAAATATGTAGAGTTAAGAGCAAGTAAGACTACAATTATATAGAGAGACTAAAAAAACTATACCTAAACTAAAATAGGGGGATCCATAACTACAATAACATAAAGAGAAAAAAATTATACAGCCTGAAACAAAAGAATAAGGTGAACAATCCCCCTTGGTTTGATCTTTGCACATGACAAACATGAAAAAAAATATGCAACAAACGAACCATAGTAATTAGAACAGAAAAAGAAAAAAATCAAATGAAGCAATGATTCATAGAAACAACAAAGAAATAAAAAAAAAAGTCAATTAACATAAAAAACAATTGTTAAAATTTTCTATTTTCATTATAATTTCCCATAAAATACTCATAACTGTGAAAGCCACCAGCCTTTCTTCTTATATGACAATACTCATAAAAGCGGTAAGTTCAACATAAATTAGTAAATAAAAATGAACTATCATTTCCAGCACCAAGTTCCAGTGCATTAATCCTAACAAATATAAATGATATACAACACAAAGTCAAATGATATCACCATAAGTTATTCCTTCTAAACCTGTCAAAAGAAAAGAGGTTAGATATCACTACATCAAATTCTCATAATTCATAAATAAGATTACTAAATAAGAATAACCCATACAGCCATTTATGACCACTGATCTCTGCAACAGAAAACATACCAAATGGAAAAAACATAAGTTATCACAAACAATACACCATATGAGAACATCAGTAGAGAAATTTCACCTAACCTAAAAAGAAACAGCATCAGTATGTAGTTCGCATCAACAATACCTCCATAAATCCAAGTCTCTACAAAATGAATGTAAACAAAGCAGAGACAAAATAAAAGACCAATGTAAGAAGAAAGAAAGTTTGACAACGAAAGCTATAAAACAAAATGCATCATTGAAAATAAACAAAAATCAAAAATTAGAATTGTAAAAAAATATAAACTACAAATAAGAAATAAAAAAGAAATTTTAAACAACCTAAAAGAACAGCATAATCCGTGTTCATCAAAAAAGAGAAGGTACAGCTAAGGGCTAACTCCAAATCCAAATCTCCAAGTAACAACATGTATATCCAACTGAGCAATAATCCAAGATTGAAACCAAGCTTGGTTCAACTATGCATCAGTGAAAGAACAAAATCAAAATGAGTAGAAAATTTGAAAATATGAAGAAATTGTACACAACCTCACCGATTGATAATTAAGAGCATTGATCAGAACAATGAAGCTACAGATAGGCTAACTCCAAGGCCAAATCTCCAAGTAACAACATGTATGCCCAAATTTCAGATCAATGAAATAATGGAGGGATAAGATCGGTGATGTTTAAATCAAAAAAGATCTTAGCAGCTCTTATTCTTCACAACAAAAGTCGTGATTTAGGAATGACCCATGAAACAAAATTAAAAGTTATGACAAACCAATTACAAAATCTAACAGAGTAAATTTTAAAAATAAGGAAAGAATTACAGACTACCTGAAACTGATCACCGATCGAAGAAACAAATGCCAAAGGCGTACGTGGTTAGATCGATGAGAAACCTAGTGGAATACAGGATCATTCCAGCAGATCGAATCCAGATCCGATAATATTTTGCAAAGAAAGGAGAATGAGTATTAAAACCAAAGAGATTAAAAGAAGAAAGAGACAGACACGGTTTTAGGCGGCAGAAGCTTCTGGAGGTCACCATCACAGAACAGAGAGAGGCGGAAGAGAGACGAAGAGAGACGAAGAGAGAGAAGAAAATGAGGAGAAATGATGCCAGGGTGTCCAAATTGGGTACTTAAACCCTGGATAAGAAAAACGATGTCGTTTCAGATCGATGCCTATGCTAGTCCCTGGGACATAGCAGGATATAAAAAGATCGAGCAAGGACAAAATGGGGGACACAGGAATAGAGGGGTATAATTGGAAGAAATTGGGGGAAAAATCCCAAATTTAGCTCCAATTTCACTTGTAAGGCTTTCAGACAGTTTAAAGTTATATCTATTTGGTCTCTTTTTTGTAGTTTCTTTAACCAATCTTGTATGTATACTAAATAAATTTTTATATGTACAGTTTTAATAGTAAATCAAAACTATTGTATTTTTATTGTTAATTTATAGATTTTTTTTGTGGATATTAAAGATATTGGCGATGAGCAGCTGGATTTGAGAAAAAAATAACGAGAAATATAAATTATTTGTGATATTTAGAGAGGTTAAAAAATATGTCTTTTCTTTATCTCTCTTTACATGGTCTTTTTACCTTTTTGTTTTTTAACAAATCATATAAAAATTAAATAATCTTTTTAAAGTTATAATTGTAAATAACAACTTTTGTGTTTTTATATCTGTATTGTCATGAATGTGTTCCTTTTATGGAGATTGAAGATATTAGCGTGGATGAACTTCATTTGAAAAAAAATGAAGAAAATTAAATTATTTATAAGGTTTTTAAATAGGTTATATTCTCTTTGTCTTTTTGTTTTTTTGTTTTTTTTTTCTTTTCATTAAATAGACATGTGAAAGTAAGTATATTTTTTATTTTTACCTCCAAAGTTTCTCACTTTGTTACTAATAACATAATAAATATTGCAAATTTCAAAATTAATGAAATTCTATATAGAAAAACAGACCGTGAAGTAGAAGGGTTTCATGTAATAATCTAATAAATTAATTAATTATAATAACCATAAAATCATGTAGCATTAATTTATCTTTTATTTATAACGTCTATTAATTTTTTTTTCTCAATTTCTTTATATTATTAAAAAATGCACGAGTTCTAAACTTGAATTTAGTGATCAACTAGCTTTCAGCCCGCACGTTGCGCGAATCTATTTAATAATTTTTTATATATATATACAAGTAAAATTTAAAATCTTTTACTTATTTATTCTTTTATTTGAGAATTCACATTTTTTTATAAGAGTGCATTATTTAGTATTAAGAAAACTCGAATTTTGGTTTTGTAAGGTCAAGAAATAAATTTCTACATTAAATTTTAGTTTTTACTGGTTCATAAATTACTGCTTAATTATCATGAAAATGATATATAAATATTCTTAAAAACTTAAGAAAATATATAAATATAAATAAAAGGATTTGAGATAGGTAAAATAAACTACCTTTGAAAACATAGATTAGTAAATAAGTGTACCGACTGTAACTTGAAATGCTGAAGTAAATTAATTAATAGTATAAATTACAAAATTCAATTTTATTAAAGAAAAACTACATATAGAAATTGTAAACTATAGATTGAGAAATAAGCGTTGAAAAATTATTAAATTTTTTTTTATTAAAACTGAGAAAAAAAGATAGATAAAATAAAAAAAGAAACCATATTGTGATATGAAAGAGATAACATATTATATAAAATCTTTTTTTATTTTTTAAAAACAATGAAATAATATATACAATTAAAAGTTTAAGCATTATTCTAACTAAATGAGAAGTTGTACCAATAAATTGTTTCTGTTATGCCTTTCACTTTTTAAAAATAAAAATTTTGAATGGTGATTCTTTACGTTTCCATTGAATTCACAAGGAAAACTATAAAAATTATTTATTTTTAAAATCAAGAACTTTAACTTTAAAATTTAAACTAATAAAGATTAATAAAATTAATTTCATCTTTTATTAGAAAATTAGATTTAAAACTAAATTAGACCACTTTTTAATATAGTTTATGAAAAAAATAAATATTTTTACCAAAAATATTTTAATTTAACCAATATGTGATAATTATTTAATGTTTTTCCATATAAAAATAAAAAAAATTACAAGGACATGGAAAATTTAAGTTTCATACAAACCTTTAAATTTTATAAAATTTATGTAATGCTAGTTATTGTTTGGGTGGAGGATTGTGCCTTATATACTTTAGGTATGGCAAGAAAAATATGCTCATAACAAGAAAACCTAATATACCCTTAGGTCAACTGTTATGTCGTATGATGGAGGACTACATATGTCTATTCAATCCGTAGTATGAGTTCTTCCACATCAATAACGGGAATAAAAAAATTATTTATTTTCAATTTTATCATATAAAATCAATAAATTTAACTCCAAAATTTAAACTAGTAAGGATTGATAAAATTAGTTTCACCTCTTAATAAAAAAAATTAATTTAAAAATGAAATATATCACTTTCTAAAATAATTAATGAAAAAAATAAGTAATTCACAAAAATGTTTTAACTTTACGAAAATATAATAATTCAGTAATATTTTTCTGTAGAAATATGAAAAATTCTACATAGTACAAATAACAGTAGAAAGATTAAGTTTCACATAAAACCTTTAAATTTTACGAAATCATGTAATGCTAAACATATTTTATGTAAATTAATACTTAGTCTCGTAATATTATTATTTTACAAAAAAAAAATATTTAACTTCGCACAAAATTGGAAACTGTTGAAACATATTTATTTTCATTTTATTTCGTAAAATGAATATAATTCGTATTATAGTTTAGATTAATAATAAATTATAAGCCTACTAAATTATTTATAAATACAACATATATTTAAATTTGATCAAATTATTTTTACTAATAATTAAATAAAATTAATTACCTTACAAAAAATTAATAATATTATGAAAATTTTAAAAGGTTTTATATTTTTACGTAAATAAACATAAATTTTCGTAAAGTAGATAGTTGTATATAGTTGCATATTACCTTGGGTTATTTTAAATTTTTTTTTTACATTAGTAACATGCAGTAATAAGTTAGCATTTTTTTTAATTTAATTCTTTTGGGGTAAACTTTAAAAAGGTACCATTTGGTTTAGAGTGTTTGGAAACGAGGACGATGTTTTTTTTTCTTTTGCAAAAAGAGGACATGTGGTTTGTGACGTTATCAAAAAAAGGATTCACACTATGTTCTAGTTTAAGACGAGGGTGTTCTCGTGTTTAAAAAAAGCCATAGAAAAGCCAATTTTTATCAAGTTTCTTAATTGCTCTCTTAAATCTTCAAATTTCTCTCAAATTCCCAAATTGAAAAACCTAAATGACCCATAACTCCCAAATTCTCTTTCACTTTCTTTGCAATTTTTAGATGATAGCTCTAATTTGCATTCTTCGTTCTTCGACTTCAAAGTTCGCTTGATAATAAGTGAAGCTTCCATCTGTGTCTCGATCTTGTTCGAATTTATTTATGAACAAAAATAAGACAAAGTTCAACATAAGAGCAAAAATAGCTAATTAAAACTAATACATAATCAACATAGTAGCCATTTCTAAAATTCTAAGAGCTTCAATCCTTCAAAGAAGGAAACAACAGCTCAAAAAACAGAAGTGAAATGATAATACAAAATCCATTTGGTAGCTCCTCATATCAATAAGCAAAAGCCAAATTACCTAGAAGAACTCCAAATCGAAACCCTATTAAACCACATCAACTATGCAAATGCTAAGCGATAAAATCTTGTCAATAGAAACACAAATTGCCCTACACCATATTTGTTTTTCCTTTCACTTCTTTTTTAAAGAAAAACATTTAAGAACAAATGGAAACCCAAACTTTGAATCATAATAAGCCCATCTTTCTTCTCTGCAACCTTTACTGATCCTTTACTCCATGAGCTGCCTCTAGTCATCCTATTGCTTCTGTCTATATGCCACTGATTCCACTTGCTGAGAAGAAATTGGAAATGGTGGCAACAATGATGATGATGATCGTAATGACAGTGGAGATGATAGCTACAAAAACGACAGTGATGACAACGACGAAGACAAAAATGGCAGCGAAGGTGAATTGAATTTTGAATTTAAGGGTTAAGGTTGTCAATTTGGAATTTTGAGAAAGGAAGTAAGAAATTTGATTTTAAAAATGGCTTTTATATGGCCATTTTATTGTAAAGGCACAAATACCCTTAAAGTTGTTATGATTTTTAACCAAAAGGACGGTGGATCCTTTTTTCACAAACGGCATAAACCACAATACCTTCTTTTTGCAAAAAACTTATATTGTCCTTGTTTTGCAAGTGCCCTAGACCATAGGATACTTTTTTAAGTTTACTCCTGTTTTTATTTAAAACCAATACATGACACAATTTTATTGGTAAAGTAACCAAAATAATAAAAAGAATATGTTGTGGATGCATATACCACAAATTTTTTTGCTTCAACAGTGAAACCTGTTAGGTTGAAAATAATTTATCATTCTAATATAGCTATTAAAAGAAAAAAGAAAACATGGTAAAACTAATTCCACAATTAAAAACAGTACATTCAACTAAAAAAGTTACTTAACAAATTTATTTCTCTAAAAGAAAGGAAATGTTTAAATGAAATAAAATTACTTTTAGAGGTGAATAGATTTTTTTACTAAAATAATCAGTATAACTCCTAAGAAGCAAGAGAATAACCTTTTTATTCAACTATGATTCCTAGTATTGCTTTGGAGAAATATTAAGTAATAAACGGTAAAAGTTATAAATTTAACTTAATTTATATGATACATCATATTTAAATATTTAATTTAAATGAAAAATATTTATTTTTAAAGGTGAACAAGTTTTTTTATTAAATAATGAGTAGAAATCCCAAGAAGGAAAAGAAAAACCTTTTTATTTCAACTACTAGGTTTATTTATGTTACTTTAGAGGAATATTAAGTATTAAAATACTAAAATTTATAAATTCAACCAAATTTATAAAATGTATGCATGTATTTAGATATTTAGTTTAAATATCCGTTTAAGTTATTTATATTTATTTATTTATTATAGAAATTAAAAAGTAGAAACAATGAAGACATGTAATCTTATGGTGGAATATATCAAATAATGTTAAACATGAAATAGAGAAACACTTTATAGATTAGAATAAAGCTATTTATAAAGATTTTTTTTTCTTTTGTACAAGTTTGTCCTTGTTTTATCGTTTTTTTTCTCTTTTGTTGGAGTATTTTCATGTTTTCTTCTATAATTTTTTTTTTTTTATAATTTAGTTTTCGCCTTTGCCCTGCTATTCTAAGAAGCACTATACTGATGAACAAATATACTCAAAAGTCGGATACTCGCTTTGGGTTCGATCGGGTCTTTCTACTTGAACTCCACATAAAAGAGAGTGGTGTCGGTTGCCCTAGCTACGAACACTTTGATGTCTAAGTAATGATTCTAAGATAAATAACAAGTAAAGAATGAAGATATTGTATGAATCAAACATGTGGGCTAATCCTTTTATATAGGCATGAGGGACTCATAGTCCCACTAAAATAAGTACTTCGTTATTTGCTTATTTAGGTCCTATTTAGAATGCAACTATTCTGTATATGACATGCATTTAGGAATTATTCTCTTATTTATACAAGCATTTCTAGAAAGATAAACGTCTTATCCTTATATTTAGGCAAGAAACATGTTCTCCGGCTTACCTAAAAATGAATGGTTAAAGAACCTGTCCTTTTTCAAGTGTAGTGCTAGACTCGAACCTAAATTTAGTTTGATTGAAAGTTCAGTTTTATGTTAGGCCGAACCAATACGTTGGAAATAGTCCATTGTCATATCAGAAGTTTTGCCCTAAAGGGTTCTAATAAGCTTTTTAATGCTTAATGTCAAACAACTATTTTATCTTAAAGAATGTGCCACCATATGATGTCCAACACGTGTCAATCACTCCAATATGGTGCGTTGAAATGACTCAAGAAGCGTATAAAGGCTTCTCCAAACGTCATTATTGGTTTTGATACTTTCAAAAGAACTTTTCAACTCTTCATTTGTTATTGAGATCTCCTGTAACTTGTGTATTTTTCAGAAAGTTGCTACTTTCTTTATGTTCTATTTTATTTCTAAGATACCAATAAGTTCTCATTTCCTTAGACTTTTTTGCTTTTCATTCATATTCAATTTCGTTTTGTATTTCTAATTTTTTATATGCTTCAAGAAACATGTCTTCTACCAGTTCATCTAGAACTCTTTATGCCATGTATTCTTTTGCCTCTTAAAACCTAGAAACCTAGAAACCTAGAAGAATAATTCTTCAACTGGAATCCCAACCGCTTTCTAGATGAAAATGACAGAGTTTTGGATGGCAAAAAAGCATAAGATCCAAAGTGGAACAAGAAAAAGAAGATGACAAGAAGATTAACATCTTTTATATGTTTTAATTTTTGAAACCGATAATGATTTTGTGGATATTAGAGTAATCATGGAAAATTAGGGTATTGTTAATTAAATTAGAAAGTTTGTCGAGAGATATACCATTAATAAAATCAATTGATAATTCCTCCATTTCGATAGAACAAAAAATTTGACTAAATCGATTGCCAGGAAAAGAAAGTGCATACGGTGTTTCAAAAATTTGGTAAGACAACAAAATTTGAGTCTTTATTTTGATATTTTGAATCATAACTTCCAATTTCATTTCCCTCGTTTTGATTTTGGGGATGAGATCATTTCATCTGACGGTGGATTTCAATTAGAAATCAAAACTATAAGCTCTTAATTTTCAACAATCAAATTTTAATAAATTTTGATTTTATGGGTTTGATGATTTTCCAATTAAATTTGCTCAAAATAAGAGAGTCCAATAAGCCAAGCCATGATGGTGGTGGTCGAGGATATAGATCGGTAGTTGTGGTGGGAAGCGAAGAGAGAAGAAGAAATGTTAGAAGTAGTATATTAAAATGTAAATGAAATAAGAGCGAACAAAAACAGAACTAGTATTTTTATTAATAAAAATAAGAATACAAAAAATAATAATAAACCTTAACTTAAAAAATAAACGGAATGAACATTGAGGCCTGAAAAGAATCAATTTCTTTAAGACAGATTAATCCGCAACGAGCTTCTGTCTCCCAAGATACAACAGTGATAAAGTCAAACTCAACCATGCATCAAACTTATCACCATACTGAAAAACCTATTTTCATTCTTTTAGGTAATGGAGCCATTACCTTTGCAAGACTTCCTCACACTTTCAAGTAATTATAGGAAGATTTTCGACCTTTCCATAATTTATAAAGAGTTTTATCTTGTTTCTTACATGGTATCTTATTCAAAAGATAATTTGTTGATAACACAATATCCCCTTATAAGCTTTATGGTAAACTCGAGCTGGTTAACGTTGCATTCATCATCTCTTTCAGAGTATGATTCTTGCGTTCTGCACTCCGTTAGATTGAACAGAATATAATGGTGTTACTTTATAAATAATACAATTTTGGGAGAAAAACTAGCAAAATGGTGCAACATATTCACCACTACGATCACTTCTTACCATCTTAATTTTCTTATTAAGTTAGTTATCTACTTCTTACTTATAAAGAACAAATTTCTCTAAAGCCTCATCTTTGCTTTTAAGTAGATACACATAACAGTATTTTGAGCTATCATCTATGAAGGTAATAAAACATTTATTTCCTCCCATAGATTAAACAAATTTCAAGTCACAAATATTTGTATGTATAAGATCAAGTGGTTCTAAATTTCTTTCAATAGAATAAGATGAAGATCTTGTCAATTTTGTCTCAACACAAATTGCACATTTATGTTTTTTTATCAATATCAAATAAGGGTATATGATTTAAGTTAATTAAACGTCGCAACGTGTCATAATTAACATGTCAAAGTCTACCATGCCATGAATCATGTGCCATAATCATATAAAAAAAAAGAAGAAGCAACATTCTTATTCATTTCAATTTAGTTGAACTTACAACAGATATAATTAATTTTAAACATCCCATTACATTCATATCTCTTGCCCACATACATACCTCCCTTAGACAAAACAAACTTTTGGTACTCAAAAACCATCTTGAAGCCATATGCACTAAAAAGGCTCCCAGATACAAGATTCTTCCCCATGTCAGGCACATACAAAACATTTTGCAGCTTCATTTTTTTTTCCAGAAGTCATCTTCAGGATCACAGTTTCCTTCCCTTTGACCTTTGAAACAATAACATTTCTCATGTAGAGTTTCTCCCCTTTCGTAATAAGAGTTAATCTAGTAAAATACTCTTTCTCACAATAAATGTGATGGGTAGCACTAGTTGTTGGGATTCGTCATTGGAAAAATAACGTGGTTCAGCAAAAATTACATCGTTAAATTTTTTCTAGAATCCACCTATTGTGTCCAATTACCATTGATTGGAATAAAAACCAATTTGAATCAAGAGAGATTAACTTATTGGATTCATCTCTTCTAGAGACCATTGCAGAATCGTTTCTTGAAACTGCGATCTCTAAAGTCCGGTGTACGACCAACTATCGAGCGGGAACCGGTGCTAGCCGAAGAAGCGGAAGGAATGGAGAATTAATTGCTGTAATAGGGTTAGGGTTTCTTTCTTAAGTGTACCCTTATAGACACCTTGTTTAATTGGGTTTTAATTAGGTTAATTAAACCCAAGCCCACTAGGATTATAATTACATAAATAAACTTTAATTAAAAAGTAAATATTATGTAACTTAATTCTATTTGGCTAAATTTAATTACCCCTAAATAAAATTAAATCACACTTAAGTAAATACAATACATGTATTTAATTTTCCTACTTAGAAAAATTATTTAATTAATTATTTACTTTATGTAATTCAATTAATTGATAAATTAATTAATTACATTATGTAAACTTATTAATTAAATTAAATCAACCCAACGTTAATTAATTACCTTGACACCGAATGTCAACTAATTAATTAACGCATTCCTTCCAATGTACATTACATGTACAATTTCTATAAGTTCTAGCTCAGTTGATCTATATGCACGATCCTATGGGTCTGTCTTTATGTTGACAGTAGGCTCAAGGCCCACAGACTGTAAGTGGGTTCTAGCAAACCGTTACAGCCCTTAATTAAGACAGAGATACAGCAGTCTGTTGAAGACACTGACCCAGTAGTAATCTCGCAGTGTCCTTTGCCAAACGATATCGATATGAATAAACAAGAGGTATGGTGTCCGTCATCCTCTTCTGCTATTTATTATATTTCTTGATCTTGAGTTGACTGATTAGTCAAGTAAGCAACCAACTTATTGGTATGGCCATACACTTATCAGTCCCACTCATCAAGTGGCCAGTGCATCTCGATGTTACCCGACTGGCAATTCCATCATTTCATCATCAATATCAATATGTTCACCTGTCCACCCAATCATACCCATATTTAGTATCCTTTTATAGACCTGTTAGGCATATGTCAAAGTGAACCGGATTCCATATTGATGCTATAATGAAATCTGGTCTGAGGACAAAAGAGACATACTCAAGAAAGACCTATGACATGGCTTTCTTGTGTGGATCGATCCAGTCCCATGTCAATGACATGTACTTATATTCATGACTGACTATACAAGTACTATGGCTAGTTCAGAACTGCCATACAGTAATCAAACATACAAGTCTGTGGTTCTATTCGTTCCCATAATTAAAACAGACCTGAGATAGGTTTTATGATTATTAAGTAATGGATACTCAACTCATATTATAGCATAAGATATAAATGAAACAAATTAATTGCCTTTGTTAATGTGACACAAATAATGTATTCATACAGTGAGTCTTAATATATAACACAAAATACAAGAATCCAATTCCCTAAGAACTAGGGCACACCAACACTAGTGTCAAGCCACCACTCTCTTGGATTAGAATCAACCATGTTCACTTTAGAAATCATGGCACATAAGTTAATATGAGACACATCTTGTACAATTGCTTCCATAGTATTAATCTCTGTTGTCTTGACCTTTTTGGGTAGTCTAAAATCATATGACTTGTGGCCTATCTTGTTACAATTGTAGCATTTCCATTGAATTTAGGCTTCTTAGAAATGCCCCCTTTTAGTCCCAACTTGGATCCAGCAGGCTTTTTGCCTTTCTTAGGGCCTCTTTTAACCTCCAGTAAATTGGCTAGCAGCATTGGAATATTTTTTCTTAGAACCTCTATTATCTTCCTCTATGCAGAGTCGGATAATAAGATCCTCAACAATCATCTCCTTTCATTTATGCTTAAGGTAATTCTTAAAGTCACATCCAGGTAGCCATTTCTCAATCATTATAGTCACTTTGAATGACTCAGTAATTACCATACGTTCTGCATGTATTCCATAGATTAGAATATGGAGTTCCTACACTTGACTAACAACAGATTTAGAATCATTCATCTTAAAATTTAGGAATAGGTCTATTAACAATTTTTTAGCACCCGTATCCTTAGTTTTATATTTCCTATCCAAAGAATCTTAAACTTCCCTTGTAGTTTTCAAATGTTCATAAATACTGTAAAGTGAATCCACTAAATAATTTAGGATATGATTCTTGTAAACAAAATTAAAATGATTCCGGGCATCCATAGCTCATTGAATTGAAGGATTAACCACATCCTCTCCAACATTGGGAGGATCCTCCTTTAAAAACCGTTGAAAGTTCATTATAGTTAAGAAAAAGAACATCTTCTTTTGCCAAGTCTTGAAATTCACACCAAAGAATTTCTCATACCTATCTACATGATTTGCATCAGGTACCATCACATGACCAAAAGCAGTCCCAAAACCACTAGGACCCGAACCATTAGGACTTAAACCACTAGGACCCGAACCAATAGGATTTGAACCAATAGGACCATTATGTCCATTTTGGCCAGTCTAGGAACCTTCTTTAATAGGTGGGATCAAATCACCAACCATGATTAATTCTGAAATTTACAAACCAAATCAAGTCAGTACAATTCCAGAATAAAACAAAAAATACAAAAACACGAAAATGATGTTTTAAATAGAACAATTAGATTGTCCAAAACAGTCAACATGATTGAGTCAAATTGTCCAAATAATTTCTCTAAAGTCAAAGTAATCCAGTAAGGGTATGCCTATTCCTCTCTTATTAGATAATCTGTCTTAAGATTGTTAGAAGCAGTATATATAAATATAAATGGAATAAGAGCGAACAAAAATAGAAGTAGTATTTTTATTAATAAAAATAGGAATACAAAAAATGATAATAAACCTTAAATGAATGAAAGGAACATTGAGGCCTGAAAAGAATCAATTTTCTTAAGACGAGCTTCTGTCTCGTTTCGGTCTGGTATTAATTGATATTTAATCCAGACAGTGGCCCATTTCGGTCTGTCATTCGTATCGCTCATGTCATGCGGATGTTCATTGGGCATTTGGAAGCTCGGGCTTAGATTTGCACCCCCTTGCGTGCAAGAGAGAGCCTCTTGGCTAATAATTCTTACCAACAAGGAAAGGTTTTTCCTTATAAACCCATTAACCATCTCACAAGAAATGGATGTGAGATATGGAAATTATGTCTTATTTTCCTCTACAGTTTCTTTTCCTTCAAGCTCACTTTGAGCATCAATTTCTTATTCATTCTTATTCTATTTTAGGCGTATTATATACCATTGAAAAATCTTGTTGCGTAGAATAAAATGACACATTTCACGTTATTTGAACCACAAAATAACTATAATATAATTAAGTCTAAATTTGACAAATAATAACTTGTCGAATGTCATTTTTTTAACAAGAAAAAGGTATGAGAAGATAAAAAGCCGTGGAAAAAAAATAAAAAAATAAAAAAATTATATATATATATATATATATATATATATATGTTGTAATTTTTTATGATTGTAAATAAATGAGTAGATAATTATAACCTCACGAGGTTTGGACAATACATTAGTATCTCCATGAATTTTACTTATTTAATTTATAGCTCCCTATAGTTTACCGCCGTCACATTATAATCTCCTTTCTTTTATATATTTTTTAAATTGTTGACGTTAATATTTGTGGACAACATTAGTTTTATCTTTTATTTCTACTATTAATTCTGTGAAGTCCTCTGTTACAAAATTGTTTTTTCACTTATTATGGGAATTTTTTCCTATCCTATAAGCTGTGTTTGCATTAGAAAAAAAATGTATTCAACCAGTCTATTATAGAAGAATTTAAATATATAGTATTTTAAAAGACGATATAAGTTTATAATTATCTACCATATTAGAAATTTGATAGAAAACAATATAATAATAAATAGACGAATTGCATAATTTGATAAACACAAAATATAATGTATAAATTATACTGATAAAAACTAATATATTTGGTGTATAAATCTCATTGATATTATAATTGTTTACCATAAATAAATTTATATTTTTAAATAACAATATCTTTTGTCGTGTTATTAGCTACCGTAAAACTATTATGTAGAGTTTCTCATTTTTTTAATCGTGTAAATTATAAGATTATTTTTTGAAAAATTCCTTTGTATTCATTTTATCAATTGTTGTTACTAATGAATATGTTTTTAAAGGGTTTTTTTTAACTTGAAAAACATAACAAAGAAAACTAATATTCAATGAAAATTAAAAAAAAATTTAATATGGTAAAGAATTTTTAAAAACAATGGCCGGCCAAGAGCAACTACTTAATTTTAAGTTATAAGGAATGCAATACTCAACTGTGGTACAATCGAAATAAATGACTTCACGCGACGATGAATCATGCCCTTTTTGAATTGGGAATAATGACCTAAAAGAATTTTTAAAACATCTATGGGCTAAGAAAACTACTTAATTTTAAATTAAATGAATGCACTACTGTTGAAATATATGGTTCACGTAATGATGAGTCACATCCTTTTTGAATTAGAAATAGAGATATATTTTTTTGGCTCATGTTGTATCATTTAATTATTTTTTTAGTTTTTATCATTTTAAAGCTGTCTTTTTAGTTCTTGTATTACACAAAATCATATTTATTTAAATCATATTGAATTCTTTTATTGTAAGAATGAGTTAAAAATAGAGGATAAAATGGTTAATAATTATTTATTTAGGTATGGTTTTAAATACGAGATAAATTGAAAAAATAACTTTAAAATAACAAGGTCAAAAGGCCACTTGATCGATAACAGAGACGGTTTGCCATTTGAATTGCATTGGAGATCCCTCGTTACTTCCGAGCGTGTTTCACAAACAAATTTATAACGCGTGGGAATTACTAATTTGAAACGTACAACCCAAAATACTCCCCCCTCTCTCTGATGTTTTTGTTAGTGATTTTTCTTTTTCGAATTTCAAGTGATAAAACATATCTACACCCTCTCTATATCCTCGTTTTGTCATTCCTCTCCCCTACTTTCTATCTCGCCGGTACACGGCGGAAGCAAAAGCGTCCGAAAGGACTGAGGACTGCAGGCGCATTGCGCAGATCGATCAATTGTATACATAAATTGTGAAGGAAACAATGTCTGAAGAGGAAAAATTGTTGAAGGAGGCAAAGAAGTTGCCATGGGAAGATCGGTTATTACATAAGAACTGGAAGGTGAGGAACGAGGCCAACATCGACTTGGCTGCCGTTTGTGATTCTATTACCGATCCTAAGGACCCTCGTCTTCGTGAATTCGGTGAGTTTTTATTTTATTACTCTTTTAGGGTTTTCATCTCCATTTTAGTTTCTGTAGTTCAGATCTGTTTCTCATAGTTGTGTGATCGATCTGTGGTTATTTCAATTTTGTATGGGGAATGTGCGTTCATACGTATGCTATATTGAGCGGCTCCTTTATTTTTTTGGGGTATTAGGTCCGTTTTTTAGGAAGACTGTGGCGGATTCAAATGCGCCCGTCCAAGAGAAGGCTCTCGATGCGTTAATTGCTTTTTTGCGTGCTGCAGATGCTGATGCTGGAAGGTGAAGAACCTTTTTGATGTTCATCTTTTGTGTCCTTTCATTTGTGTGTTTATTCATTCCTTCTATTGCTTTCTGAATTGTAAGTTGGGGAATACTATTTACAGGTATGCGAAGGAAGTTTGTGATGTTATTGTAGCTAAATGCCTCACTGGTCGACCAAAAACAGTGGAGAAGGCTCAGGCAGCTTTCATGCTTTGGGTGGAGCTGGAGGCTGTCGATGTTTTTCTGGTAGGCTCTTTAGTTGCAGTACATTTGAACAAATTGATTGCTGATTTAGATTGAACAACATCGCCACGCTTTTCTGCACTGTGGTTCATAATAATTTGACAATGTTTTTATGTAGTACAGATGATAATTTTTTTTCCTTCTGTGGGATGACTTTATTGCACTTGCATGCATACGGTACATTAGAATTGTTTATTGCTTCTAAATTGTCGGTTACATGTTCTTAATCCCTCTTCAGATTTTAGTATCGATTATTGATGCATGTCTCAGTTTCTCAATGGAACCAATGTGCACCTCTCCATCTAAGTGAAATATTACTATTCTGTCCTTCGATTGATTCAGCCTTAGAGGAAGCGCCTTGTTGGCTGTTTCACTTGTCTGTTGTGGTTAGTAAAAATCTCCTTTTTTGCAGTCTATTAGGATGATGGGGTTAGGTTTTCTGTACTCTAGGATTTCATTTCATTTTATCACCGTTTCTTCTGTTCATTGTTTTTGTGGCACTTCTATTTGGTTACTAATTTTTCATGATAAAGAAAACAATTTAAGTGTTGGGCTAACCAGAATTTTGAGAGCACAAGATGTGCTTTGAATATTGGCTGGAGAAATTTTTATTAATGATTGTGGTTTTTGTACCATGTAGAGAACGGATAAGCAATTTTGTAGTCCAACTCTGACTTTCTTGAAGTGGATCTGTAGCTAATGAAATTTAAAATTTGTCACTAAACAAGATAAGGTTTCATCATCATGATCTTGCGTTGTGTTGATATTATATTACTTTATGAATATATGTTTTGCTAATGATTTATTTTCAATGAATTGTCACTGGCAATTTCTTAAGAATGAACTAACGAAATTTAAAAAAAATGAGCCAAAACATAATAAAGTTTCATTCATGGCCATGCATTGTGGCGATATTGGATGATCTCGTGAAGTTATATTTTGTTAATAATTTACTTCCATGAATGGAGAATGATATTTTTTGAGCATGTATTTCCTGTCACCTTTGAACTTTGATTTTATTATTTCTTTACGAGGACCAAAAAACCACCTTGTTCTTTTTGTGCAACGTGAAGAGTGAATGCATGGCTAGAAAAAATGGATAGCTCATTTTTAAACTACAATGCAATGTCACTTCCTGGTTAACCAGTACAACTGTAAAACTAAAAGATAAATATTTGTAATATTAAGTGTTATTTTTTGCCGTATGCTCAAGTTTTGAATACTACGTAGTAACTTCTATAAATTTGAAGTTGTAGCTACTGAACTATTGCAAGCTATAGCTCTGCATTAGTTATGTATTTTTAAATTGGTTTTGCAACTGGACAGCTGTGGACTCTCTCAACTCTGTCATCTTATGAGCTTTAGTGGGAGTGTTTAAGGATTTTATTTTGTCAGTAGCTGACGGATTCATAATCTTGTAAAATTAATAAGACAGTGATGTATCTTTATTTGAAGAGTTTGGTTATGGGAGCCTTATTGCTTCATAATTTGAAGGAAAATTCTCCAGAAGTTTGTTTCTTTAGTGGTTTGTTATTGATGAACAACTGCCTCTTTTTTCCAATA
Organism: Euphorbia tirucalli; assembly: GCA_039660915.1. Taxonomy (NCBI): domain Eukaryota; kingdom Viridiplantae; phylum Streptophyta; class Magnoliopsida; order Malpighiales; family Euphorbiaceae; genus Euphorbia; species Euphorbia tirucalli. The sequence goes on along the minus strand of CM077637.1, from coordinate 38,424,744 downwards.
AAAGGTTACATTATGTTGTCCAAATGTTTGAAATATGTTATATTGTTTTCATTTTAAAAGCACCAAGAGTACTTCAACTGGAGAATGTAATAGTAAATTACTTCCCACATAGTACAAAACTATGTTAATTACAACATAGCGACTTGAGAAATGATTGGTTTTTTTGTCATGCTTTTTCATTTCTTTGTATATGATCGAATGCTTTGAAGTGAAAAATTCTCCATGATTAGCTATTCTTTCAGAATTATAGATTCTTAGCTGCTTGAATGAGAAGGGGGAATAGGGACGTTTACCAAAATATTTTTACTCAATATTTATTTTTATGGTTTTAAAATATACTATTTTTTGGTTAATAGTTTCTAATTTATTTATTTTTAAGTTAATAGCTATACCGTTATTAAACACTATGCTGTAGTTATCTTTTTAACATGTTGAGATGTCTATTTTATTGTATGTTGCAATGGGTATTTTTCTTTCATATACAATTATATGTTTACTAGCATTATGATTTCAAGATTCTTCTTCTAATTTTGTTTACAGTTTCATTTGATGATATTGTTATTGCTTTTGCTTATGCATTTGAGCATCTATCAAGTGAGGGCTTATGTTGTTTGTTGACTCTTTCTACCAAATATTGGTGTACTATGAATGCAGAAAATTTCAGTGCATTTTTTTTTTCAAGATTATATCCGATAATGCTATGTGGGAAAATGACGAGTCTTGTTTTCATGTATTTGATGGGAAAATGCCTGGTAGTTTTATGATACTAGGTACTGTTTGTGTAATCCTTGTGTTTCTTGCAATCTGAAATAGTTCACAAGATGTTCAGTTTAAGGATTGCATTAATCTCTTGGCCTTTGTTGAATTACTTAATTAGTGATGAAGGCTCCTAAACTTGTCCTTTTTGTGTTTTAGGTTCTTTACCTAAAGTCTTTCATGTGTTTGAAGTCTATTCTATTTCTTCATTTTCTTAAGTATTTTTTCATGGTTTTGTTTGAATCTCGAGAAATGGCAAGTGAAGGGTTTTAGGCCATTGCACATGAGGATTAGCACTTCCGCACATGGTTGAGGCTAGTGTGCTAAGTTTTTTTTACCAGGGTAGTTGGTTTTATCTCAAGGGCACTAGTGCTAGATACCTACAAATACATTATATTGATGCCAGTATATCGATAAGGTTGAGTGGTTCTTTTCCTACTTTTCCCATTTTGCAAGTGGATCGAAACTATTCTGTGTTCATTCATCTTATGTCATGGCCATTTAGACTGACATTTGTGGTTGTATGACAGTTGATCATTATGTCTAATGATTGCAGGATACAATGGAGAAAGCAATTAAAAATAAAGTTGCTAAAGCTGTTGTGCCAGCAATTGATGTCATGTTTCAAGCATTGAGGTGAGCAGCAGTTATAATTTTTTAATCATTTCCTTTAGTTGGTTACCTGAGCATGTCATGCCATTGTGCTTTAGTGAATTTGGTGCCAAAATTGTTCCCCCAAAGAGGATCTTGAAGATGCTTCCAGAATTGTTTGACCATCAGGATCAGAATGTTCGTGCATCCTCTAAAGGTCTAACTCTAGAGCTTTGTCGTTGGATTGGGAAAGACCCAGTGAAATCAATTTTGTTTGAGAAAATGAGGGATACAATGGTATGGTAAATAAATAGCTTTTTCATAACTTATGTGTCATATCCTTGTATCATGGTATTTTTATTAATTGATTTGTTTTCTGTTGAAAGAAAAAAGAGCTGGAAGCAGAGCTTGTTAATGTCACGGGGACAGCTAAGCCATCTCGAAAGATTAGGTGAATTTTGCGGGGAGATACTTGCTATTCTTTTTATTTCATCTTTCCTTTCCTTGTAGGAATTGGGTTGTTGGAAGTATTGATGGTCTAGGTCTTTTTTTGGTTATCAACTCATTAGATTTTACATGCTGGCTTCTTATTATTTCCTGGGAGCCCTTTGATAATTCAAGTAGATAAGTATGAACCTTAGATATCTTGATGTGTCTATAGGCTTTGAGCTGAAGTTCTGCCATAATTTAATCTTGAGTTGCAATTTATGCTTGCTTAACTGTTTCTCATTGTCTTATCTGATTGCTCAATTCTTTAGTTATATTTTAGTTGATTTGATGTTACCGTTTTGAAGGATTTGATGTGGTGATATGCTAATTGCTTAAAAGTCACCAAATGTTGAATTGTTAGAAAATCCATCTGCGTTCTTTCTACTGCTTATTTTTACTTTTTAGTTTGAAAAAATATCATATTAATTGTAATTTTCAAGTTTATGAGTGTTGTCATTATATGGTGTAAAGTGTTGGTTAGCAGTTAGAATATCTGTGTCTTGGAACTCAGTTTCTTCATCTCTGCCTAAATTTAGACATGTATGATAAACAGATCTGAGCAAGACAAGGAGCCAGAGCCAGAAACTGTATCTGAAGTTGCAGGTCCTGCCCATTCAGAAGAAGTTGCAGCTGATGGTATGTGATTACCTCCTGCATTTCTATTAAACTCCCGTTCTTTCTGTGTGTCTCTCTCTGTCTGTGTCTGTGTGTCTGACAAATATGTAATTGCTCATATGTGTGCCAAAATTTCCAGCTCCTCAGGAAATAGATGAATATGAGCTTGTCGATCCTATAGATATTTTGAATCCTCTAGAGAAGTCGGGATTTTGGGATGGAGTGGTGAGTGCTCTCTCAACTCGTGACATTCTTTTTTGCATTCTGAATGGGACTGATATCTGACTTTTTACTGTCTGTTGTTGATTGACTAAGTTCCGTTCCTCTTGTATTAAATAATTGTGCTTTCCTTTCAGAAAGCCACCAAGTGGTCAGAAAGAAAGGAGGCTGTTGCAGAACTGACTAAGCTTGCATCTACAAAAAGGATAGCTCCTGGTGATTTTTCAGAAGTTTGTCGGACATTGAAAAAGGTATCTTACTTCTGCAGAGCAACTATATTTAATTTTTCTCCTCCAGTTAAAACTTTAAGTGTATTTTCCATTAAATGTTATCTTCGGTTGCCATGACATTGTTCCTTTATTTCTTTTCTTTCCAAGTATGTCTTTTACCATTCCTTCTCATCATATGTTAGGGAGCTCCTGCTCATGAAGCACAGATGTGGATTAATGGTTGTTAAATTTGTATGCAGCTTGATGAATCCCTTTAGTTGTTTAATAGTGAGGATGTGATGCTGGGAAAATTTGTGAAGGTTGATTGTACATCTTGAATGTATTCCTGTATATTGCCTTGCCATTTCACATATAAGGATTCCATTATGAAGTCCTGCTTCTGATATGCCCTTTATGTATGAGAATTGATACAATGGATTTGGATATTTAGAGCGCAAATAATCTGAGTATATATGCTTCTGCTACCTCAATATGCATGCCTTAACATGGGTTTAGTTACCACTGATTACTTGAATGGACAGTAAACATCTGAGGTTTTCTAAGTAAATTCTAATGTATTAGATCCATATAAGCATATGCATTGCTTTAAATTTGTGAGGTCTGACGATTATGATGTGCCTTTCTGTAGCTCAGTGTCTTTTTGTTATGACAAATGTGTTTTGAATCGAGAGAGTATTAGGGTTGTGGTCATGTTGGTTGATATGGCTATTTCTTAGATTGGCAATGTCTGATCTTTGTGTCAGATATTAATGATGATAGTTCATGTTTAGAAGTATGTAACTTCTCTTTGGGTTACATCATTCCCCGGTTCTTGGATATTTTCCTCTGAAATATTATGGATTTGAATGAAAATTCAGTTTTATATATTTTTGTCCTTTTCATGTTGAGCTTGTTAGATTATTGCTAAGTTCTATCTGGCGGTAACATGCTCATGGCTGTTCTTTTCTGCTGCAGCTTATTACAGATGTGAACATTGCAGTTGCAGTTGAGGCCATCCAAGCCATTGGAAATCTTGCCCGGGGCTTAAGGACTCATTTTTCTGGAAGTTCTCGCTTCTTATTACCAGTTTTGCTTGTAAGTACAATGCTCTTGAAGACATTCCTTTATTTGCCCGCATTTGTGAGAGACTTTTCGTGCTAATCTTTATGTATCTTTTTTAGAAACATAATAAAAAATGTTGACTTTCATGCATTATGATTTCTCATTTTCTACCTTGAAGTTGAACCTTTTTTGATAGTTAAACCAGGGATACTCTTGAACAATATCTTACATTTTTGTGCAGTTTTATGTTATCACACATGTTACATGCTTTTTTGAAATCTTATTATGTTCCCGGCATACCATGTCTTAAGTCTTTGTTATTCTCTGTTGACATGTAGTGTGTCCATTGGATGCCTGTTTTATATCATCTTATTTTTCACTTATTTCCCACTGGTAATTTTATTGAATTGGAGAAGATGTGGGGACCTTCCCTTACATTTCCTTGTGAATGTTATGTCCTTTTTTCTTTTTAAATATAAAAAGAACAGTGAACAATATTGTCTTGCATTTGCTTGATGCAATAGTTTTTTTTTTTTTTTTTTTTGATCTTATGGTGACTTCTGTACAGGAAGGCTTTTAAAAGTTCAATATAGTGCATGTCTAACTATGATGCTTTTCTTCATTGTTTGCTTGTGGTAGGAAAAATTGAAAGAGAAAAAACCTACTCTGACTGAGTCACTTACACAAACGCTTCAAGCAATGCATAAGTCTGGGTGCTTAAATCTTGTTGACATTGTTGAAGGCAAGTTCAGTTATCTATCATTATTTAATCTGCATAGTTTTTTTTTTTTTTACTGTTATTAGTTGATGCTATGCTGTCTCCTTCATATTATTAATTAGTCTTCTCTTTTGGGGATTCCTCTAAAAAAGTGTTATTTTCTGTATGTTAAATAATATTCCTTATCATGTAAAGTTTCTAAACCACTAACTAACATTTTCGTACAGGAATTTCTTTTTTCCTTTTTAAATTTTAAACCTGTTTTGGGGGATTCTTGATATTTATTAATGCTTTATGTGTTCTCATGGCTTTACAATTTAAAATGCTTGCATCTTGGTGCTGCACTCTATACAACATCTGGTATTTTCAATTTTGAAGTAGGTGCTGTTTAGTGCAGAGGTTAAGTCAGCTGCAAAAAACAAAGTTCCTCTTGTCCGCTCGTTAACTTTGAACTGGGTAACGTTTTGTATTGAAACAAGTAATAAGGCTGTTATTCTAAAGGTGCACAAGGATTATGTCCCTATATGTATGGAGGTACGCTCTTTCCCTGAAGGTCCCAAATTCTGTTTCTTTATTTTGATTACCTATGTTGTTGGTTTTGTTACAATGTTTTTCTTGCTTCTATTGTTTTCTCCATATATATTATGCACCAAATTTCAGCCAAGAGTTTTGTGCCACCGCTGATTTGTAACTTGTGACCTATAGAGGTTTTTATTCTTTGTATGTTCAAACATATGGTTTTAGATGGTTCTTCGAATTGTAAATTAATCTTCCTCCTAGAATTTGCTAGGACACATCCAATCTGCTTATTTGGTCCAACACGTGTTTTTCAATATTTTTTTAGAGGGTTTCTTAGAATTGTAAATTAATGTTTTTAGAATTTGCTAGGACATATCCAATCCGCCTATATGGTCAAAACACATTTGCTTGTCTTCTTCGTACTTATCTAAGCTGAGATTAGCTAAGCCAAGTCATTCGTAGACTTGCTGATCACGTTTCTAGTGTTATTGTTGTTTTTTCTCCTATAAATTCTTTATGTTGGATATATGAAAAAGAAGATAATTATTGATGAAATTGATTTGAAGAATTATTTGGGGGATCTAATTGTAATTTCTAAGTTTTGCCTGCTAAATTAAAAATTGTGCTTTTATGCACCTGATAATGTTTCTCACAGGCAATTGACACACTGAAGGGTTTTTTTTTTCCATGACTACAAAGTTAACAAAAAGAATTAGATGTGATTCTCCTTTTCGCGTAATTTGGTTCCTTATTCTTCCATGCCAGATTCATTTTCGATTTACTGACTTCGGAACTGTAGAGGCCTGGTGTTCAAGCTAGCTCTTTAACTATTTTGCTTATTTGCTATTTTCTAGAGGACTTAGGGTTTGCTTATCTGTTGGTAATTTTGGGGCATGATCTGTGTTCCTAATGATATATTGATTTTAAGTAACTTGGATCTTGTAGAGCCTTAATGATGGGACCCCTGAAGTGAGGGATTCAGCTTTTTCTGCTTTGGCAGCAATTGCTAAGGTAGATCTTCCATTTTCCTTGAATATCTGTTGAAATACATCAAGTTTTGTATGAACTGTTACAATTTGCCTATTTATATATTTCCTAGTCGGTTGGCATGAGGCCTTTGGAGAGGTCACTGGAGAAACTTGATGATGTTCGAAGAAAGAAGTTGTCTGAAATGATTGGGGGTTCAGGAAACAGTATACCAGGTAGTGTAAGATTAGGTTTCTGGATTTATATTTTCTTTCATGTTGTAATCATTCAATTCTTTTTTTTTTTTTTTTTTTTTTTTTTTTTTTTTTTTGCATATTTGGAAGTATTTAAGCGTGTCCATTTTGTTTTGTCATCATTCACCAGCTACAGTTCAACCTGCTACTGGGACTGCACCTTCTACAGAGGTCGGTGTAGGCTTGCTTCATTGTTTACCATATGCTTTCTTGTCATTGAATCATCGTCTTATTTAATTACGAAGTCAACAGTTCTTTTATTAATGGAAAATCTTTTGAAAATATGCTTTCAGAGTGTATGCTATTGGCATTTTTGGCAGCCAGTCAAATCAGTTTGCCGTCATTTTAAAATCTCTGGCAATACTAGTTAATATTGCCATATTTGATTTATTATGATAGCATATATATTTATTTTAACTCAGCGTGTTGGTTGGCTTTTTAGCAGACATCAGAAGGCTCTTTTGTTAGAAGGTCAGCAGCAAGCATGCTTAGTGGGAAGAAGCCTGCTCCAGCAGTTGTAAGTGTCTTCCTATCTCTTGATATGATATTAATATGCTGCCGTTGAAATTTCTCTCCATGGTTTTTCCTGTATATTTATTATAGTAGTATCATTTTCATCAGCCTGCTAACAAAAAGGGTGGAACTACTAAATCCGGTGCCAGCAAGAAAGGAGATGGTTCTGGGCGGCCTGAAACCTCCAAAGCTATTGAACCACCTGAAGATGTTGAGGTGAGCGAGTGACTTTTCTGTTGGTTGTCCTTTTTATTATCATCTTCAAACTGGTTTTTGTTTTGGGATCTGGATGGATACTTGACAATGGTTTGCTGGATATTTACAGCCATCAGATATGAGTCTTGATGAGATTGAAAGTCGATTAGGAAGTCTTATACAGACAGAAACTGTTTTGCAATTGAAGAGCAGTGTGTGGAAAGAACGTCTTGAAGGTAGGTCAAAATGTGTCCTGTGACATTCTATTGTGGTTAACATTACGTAATAATGCGCAGCTTTTTGATGGTCTTTTGTGAATCTCTATACTGAAATGGTGATGCATAAATTTCCTTGCAAATTTATAGTTTTAGGTCATTAGTTTAGTTTAGTTTTTTATTTTTCCCTTTTCATTTGAAATAAAGTCTTTGAGGGGTGAATCACAAATGGAAAATTTCTGTAACTTCAGTCTGAATACAGTATTGAAGTGGTGCTTGTAACATTTGGCCTTGTTTCTTGTTGACTTGACATGACACCTAGTACCTGAGTGTGGTTGGATGGTCACTCCAGTGTGATCGTGTGATTATGGTTCAAAATTGGAAGCTGCAGCGTTGCAACTCAATGGCAGGCTTTTTACTTGTGGTCTTAGTCTAGATCATGCCTCGAAATTTGCAATTTCCATCCTCCGCCTTCCTAATCCTCCCTATAAAAAACACCCTTAGGCTCTGTGTTTTTGTGTCTGATTATTATATTTATTTCTTACCATAATGTAATGGTCATGCCAACTCTTTCCAAACCCGTTGGTTTTTTTGCATGGTAAAGAACCTTTAAATATGTTTTCAAAGTTTTTGCCCAAATTCTAGGTTAAATTTTTCACTGTTGCACTTGACACAATTGTCTATTTTATAGGCAAATTTTCTCAATTTTTTTTTTCTGAACAGCAGAAAATAATTTGGTAAATATACTTTTCAGCAATTTTCCTCTAACATTTTGTAGTTCATTTGTATGACCACGATCATTTTGACTTGTTGCAGCTATAGCCTTGTTGAAACAACAGGTTGAGGTACTACAAGACCTTGATCAGTCTGTGGAGATTTTGATTCGTCTACTCTGTGCCATTCCTGGTTGGAATGAGAAAAATGTTCAGGTTTTTGAAGCTTCTATGTGTTTTGCTGTAAATATAATATCAATCACTTATTCAATTGTTATTGATAATTATGAAATTGAACAAATATTCAGGTTCAGCAGCAGATGATTGAAGTGATTACTTACTTAGCATCTACTGCAAAAAAATTTCCAAAGAAATGTGTGGTGCTTTGCCTTCTTGGTGAGTATTGGATCTTGGGTACTTTGTCCTTTTTGTTCAATTAACTATGGAGCTGCTTTTTAAACAGTAACGGCTTTGTTGTTAAGCATTTCTTAAACTGAGTTTCCTTGTTCTTTTGAGACTATTTCTGATTTTTTGGTTGACTTAAAGTTGATTGAATTTATAATGTCTCTTTGACAGGTATAAGCGAACGTGTAGCTGATATAAAAACCCGAGCTCATGCCATGAAATGTCTTACCACTTTCTCTGAAGCAATAGGTCCAGGATTCATTTTTGAAAGAGTAAGCATAATTGCAATTTGTCATTTTCTTTATGTTTCTTTGGTAGAGCTAAGTGCCTAAAGAATTGACGTTTTGGACCTGGATATGATGCATTGCATTTCTCTTATTTGCTTAGTTAATTTATAAATTATCTTCTTTTATAGGTTTACAAGGTTATGAAAGACCATAAGAATCCTAAGGTTCTTAGTGAGGGAGTGCTGTGGATGGTTTCAGCTGTTGAGGACTTTGGTGTATCACACTTGAAGCTTAAGGTCTTTCGAGTTCCTTCCCAATTTAGGATTCAGACTTATAATACTGTAGCATGTTGTTAATTTCAGCTAAGTATTTATGATAATATTTTGCATATCGCAGGATTTAATTGATTTCTGTAAAGATGTTGGACTGCAGTCTAGTGTGGCTGCTAGCAGAAATGCCACTATTAAGCTTCTGGGTTCGCTGCATAAATTTGTTGGTCCAGGCTAGTTTCAGCTAACTTCGTATTTTTTTCTTAAATGCCTCTAACTTCATTAATTCTCTTAATTTGTTATTATTGATTTCTTTTGTCTTCCTTGCAGAAATTAAAGGGTTTCTTGCTGATGTGAAACCAGCGCTGCTTAGTGCCCTTGATGCTGAATTCGAAAAGAATCCGTTTGAGGTAATGCCAAACTAATGTAGCGTTTTTCTTTATTGAAAGAAGTTTGTATTGAGTTATGATTCATTTATTTTCTTTGTCTGTCCTTCAGGGTGTTTCTGTTGTTCCCAAGAAAACAGTGAGGGCATCAGAATCTGTGAGTTCAGTGTCTTCTGGTGGGCTGGATGGTCTACCACGTGAAGACATTAGTGCAAAAATAACACCTACTCTGCTCAAGAGCATGGAAAGTACTGATTGGAAGGTATGCTTGACAACATGTGTAACGTGGTTGGAGAAATGCTTATGCCTTTTCTGAGTAGGGTAGATGGATGAAACATGATATGTGTAATCACTTTTTTGTTACTTTTCTATACCAGGCCCGATTGGAGTCAATTGAAGCTGTGAATAAGATTTTGGAAGAGGCTAATAAGCGCATCCAGCCAACTGGAACTGGTAATGCCTTGCTTTTCACGTAATTTCGTCATTTTTACTTATGATGTACTTGTTATTTTTTTAAGGCTGTTGGATTTTAGATAATTTGTTTGTGAAGACACATAAACACCATGCTTTATTATTATTATTATTATTTTGCTCTTATATTTATCATTGACCATGAATTGACTGCCAGGTGAATTGTTTGGGGCTCTTAGAGGACGTCTGAATGACAGCAACAAAAATTTGGTTATGGCAACTTTGACAACTATTGGTGCTGTTGCATCTGCTATGGGACCAGCTGTTGAGAAGTCAAGCAAGGTTTACAAAACTTATATAAGCTTTTGGCATTTTTTTTTTTTTTTTTTTTTTTGTTTGTTTTTTTTTTTTTAGTCCTGCTGGATCTTGAAGTTTAGCCTGCTGATTACATACAGGGCATTTTGTCTGATATTCTGAAATGTCTTGGTGACAACAAGAAACATATGAGAGAGTGTACTTTGACCACTATTGATACCTGGGTAGCCGCGGTTCATCTTGATAAAATGGTATGTCTTATTTGTCCTGTATTAATTTTGGATGAATCCAGTATTCTGATGTCCTTTAAAATTATAATTTCCTTCTGTTAGATCCCCTACATCGCAGCAGCATTGATGGACACTAAACTTGGTGCTGAAGGACGCAAGGATCTCTTTGATTGGTTGTCAAAGCAACTTTCTGGATTGAGGGACTTTTCTGATGCTGCACATCTGTTGAAACCAGCTGGCTCGGCTATGACGGTAATTTTAATTTTAGATTTTTCTTCCTAGACTTTCATAGACCTGCTTGTTTGGTGGTAAGGCTTAGTTGAAGAATCCAATATCTTTCCAATGTAAAAATGTTTTGAGTAAGGGCTTGTTAAATTTGTCCCTCCTTTGTTCATATTGTATCCCATACTTCGGTTTTGAGGATTACCTTTAGCGCAACGGTAAATATCCTCAAATTGACAGGTAATGCAAGGGCAGGGTGTGCATTTGATGTATCCAAAATCCAACAATATGCCTAGCTTTTTGTACTTGGTTTTAACTTGTGTCTGTACTCTTTAATATTCTTAGGATAAATCATCAGATGTTCGAAAAGCAGCTGAAGCATGTGTAAATGAGATCTTGAGGGTTTCCGGACAAGAAACAGTATGTACTAGAATTATTTGTCATTGGCTTGAGTTAATTTACTACCTGTATGACACTTACGGTTATTACAGATTGAAAAGAATCTGAAAGATCTAAATGGGCCAGCTTTAGCCCTCGTGCTTGAGAGAGTGAAACCTCATGGTGGATTTCAAGGTGTGTTGCTTAGCATGTTACTTAGACTTCTTATGCGTCTTTTCTCCAGTTGGTTCTTTATGCAAACTCAATGTTTTATTAGAACCATTTGAATCTGCAAAATCAATTTCCATGGGCCAAACATCCAAGACAAGCTCAAAGGCCGGACGGTCTGCTTCGAATGGTGTCTCAAAGCATGGAAGTCGAACCATGTCTTCAGTATGTATTTTCTGCTTTACATCTGTAACTTATTTTATTGGAGAGAATAACTATATAGCTGACTGACTTCATCAGCGAGCCATACCAACAAAAGGTTCTAGGCCAGATGCAGTGATGTCTGTTCAGGATAGAGCTGTCCAGTCTCAAGCTTTGTTGAATATCAAAGATTCAAACAAGGTATATTTTGTCTATGGGATGAAAAGTTCTGATAGAACTGAACAAACTTCTAACCAACTTGCATTTCCACATGCTTTCTCAGGAGGACAGGGAGAGAATGGTTGTCCGTAGGTTTAAATTTGAAGAATTGCGGATAGAACAAATTCAAGATCTCGAGGTTTTTTTTAGAATGCTTGTGTTAGTTTTTGGTTGATCCTTTCAGTTTACTGTGTTCTGATATTCTTCAATGTTTCTTAAATACAGAGTGATATGATGAAATATTTCAGAGAGGACTTGCATCGGCGGCTGTTGAGTACAGATTTCAAGAAACAAGTTGATGGGCTTGAGATGCTGCAAAAGGTCTCTAGCCGTCTGCTTGATTATGTGTCTTTTGTTCAACTGTTGATGACTTCACATATGATTCTTGGGTTTGCTGCAGGCTCTTCCTTCCATTGGAAAGGAATTGATTGAAGTTCTCGATATACTTCTGAGGTGGTTTGTTTTGCAGTTCTGTAAATCGAACACAACTTGCCTGTTAAAGGTAACACCTATTCATACTTTTAATATTTGATGAGTTTGATGCTTTATAGGATGTTAATATTGTGTTTGGTTTGAATTAGCAGGTGCTGGAATTTCTTCCTGAGCTTTTTGACATGCTGCAGGATGAAGCGTACGCATTAACTGAATCTGAAGCTGCTATATTTCTCCCATGCTTGACTGAAAAGGTTCTCTCTGAAACATTTGTAACACAAATTCTTTTAGTTCATGGATGTTATCATTTTTTTTCATCAGGACTATATTTTATCTATGTGTGTGTGTGAGTATTCTAGTTCTCTCTATTTTTTCAATTTTTGTATAATTGATTGAAGTGCATAAGAAGGCTTATTAAGCATACCTAGATATAGCTAGGGGCCACACACACACACACGCGCACACACACACACGCGCACACACACACACACACACATATATATATATATATATATATATATATATATATATATATGCACTCGTGTTCATGGTGAAATTCAAAATTGAGCTTTGATGCGAATATTGTTCTAAATTTAGAAATGGGCACACTTTGATTTAAATGAATTTTCTTGTGTGGTTCATTCTTTTTCTTCTTACTTGATGTAAGCATTATTTTAACTAATTGGACTTATTTCTTTTATTGTGCTGCAGTTGGGGCATAACATAGAGAAAGTGCGAGAAAAAATGCGTGAGCTTACCAAACAAATTGTCAACTCATATTCTGCGATGAAAACTTTTCCTTATATATTGGAAGGTTTACGTTCTAAAAACAACCGTACAAGAATAGAATGTGCAGATCTGGTCGGGTATTTGATTGATCATCATGGAGCTGAGGTGAAAAGGGGGAAAATATTTAGTCCTCCTCAAGTTTTACTTTTTTCGTTTTTTTTTTTTTTTTTTGTATTGTCTTATCTGCTACTCGCATCTTACTTTGTTTTGGCTCACAGATAAGTGGACAACTAAAATCTCTACAAATCGTAGCAAGCTTAACAGCCGAACGAGATGGTGAAACTAGGAAAGCTGCTTTAAATGCGCTTGCTACTGGTTATAAGATTCTTGGTATGTTATGATCTATAAATAATTCTCAAATTAGATTTGATAAACTCTTTGGCATATTGCAAGAATGGGCTTGGTTGAATTCTCCAAATCAGTAAAAATACTTACTTAATTATTGTGATTAAAATCAAACAAGGTACAGTAGTTATGATGTCTTTCTGGGGTTCATAGAGAACGCAAGATTGTATCAGCAATAAGATAACATGCAAACATGAGCTGTTTGTGTTTAGGTTTGCAAATTTTATAACTTTCTGTCCAGATTACTTGGGAGGATCTAATTTATTTTTCATGCTAGAATTAGGAGTCTTAAGTTGTGAGTATATATGTGTTTGTATTGGGCATAACCTCATAAATATTGAATTAAAAAGTTACAGTTGATTCCAATTGGTTCAACTAATTACATGTTTCTTTTAATTTGTTTGCAATATTGTAGCACTTCTGTGATTGAACATATAGATCTGAATGCTGGTACAAGGAATGTTTACAAATGTGAATTATAGCAATTCTAATTTACTTTTCATTGGGTTTAAAGTTGTCTTTTGCTTCATGGATATTTGAATATATGATATCTATTCCGTGAAATTCTTTTAGACTCACAATTGAGTTTTCTTCTAGAAAGAGATGTTATTTGGTTTTCTTTTCTGGTACTCAAGCAATGCCCTTCTCTTTTAGTGGTGTGGCAAAAATATTGAATCTTCTATGTTCATGCCCAGGTGATGACATATGGCGATATGTTGGAAAGCTTACGGATGCTCAGAAAAGCATGTTAGATGATAGATTTAAGTGGAAGGTTTGTAAATTCGTTCCTGGTATTTTTGCTTTTTCATTATCAGGCATGGCAAAGGCAGCGGAGGCAGTCACCTATGCAAGGCACCAGCGTCTCAGACCTCCCTAGGTCAGGTGCCTTCATTTAGGCGCTTTCTGATCCTAGGCGTTTGAGCATAAAGAAGCTTTCTACAATTTTGAAGTTTTTTTTTTTTTTTTTTCTAATGCTGTTTTTGAAACGAAAGTGGGAAGCATAAAGATTTTGAAAAAAGAAAATAAATATTTTTACAATCATAAATATATGTTTTCTAAGAAATATAGTTTCCAGAACAAATTAAACATGTACAAGGAAAGTGGAGGACTAGTGAGCGTCAAATTGCATAATATTAATTTTGAAGAAAAATCAGTTTCTTTTTGATTAAGAAGGAAAGACAACAGACTTGGCAAAACTGCAAGACTACTGCAGCTCTACAAAGAAACAAAAAATAAAATGATAAAAAGAACTGCAAAATATTGGCACAAATAGTGCAAATCTTTACAAGAGACACAAAGAAACGAAAAAAAGAAAAAAGCACAATTAGCTTTATGAGATAAAAAAGATTGATTGGGTAAATGTTTCTTGTAGCAAGTTCACGTCTTATTCCTTATACTGAGACTATAGATTATTATATTATTATTATTGTTATTATTATTTGTACTTTTTTTTATCTTCTTCTTTTTCTTTTGAGTCTTGAGACTTGAGTATGATGATCATCACTACTTGTAAGGCTGTAAGTTTATTTGGCAAAACTTCAATGTTTTTTCATTTATGCATATACCTTCTTTTTTCTTTTTTTTTAAAAGAAGCGATCAGGCCATTATTGCAAGTCCTAGCTTGGTGTGTAGCTCCTTGTGTGTGATCTTATTGCCGTTACGACGCTTATCGGTTTGACAACACTGATCATAATGCCCTTTTGCTAGGTTCGAGAGATGGAAAAGAGAAAAGAAGGTCGTCCAGGTGATGCTAGAGCTGCATTAAGACGCTCTGTGAGGGATATTGGGTATGTATCCATGACTAGAATTTTAGATGATTTGGAATGTGATAATTTGTTTCAGAAGTTCAGATCTGAAGAAACTTTACTTTGGATATTTTGGTCCTTGTTTACTGTATGATGGTGCATCTTTTGCTTTCATTTGTATATTTTTTACCCCTATACCTGTACAAGTCCAGTTCTCTGTGCATTGTTGTGGAGGGGGGGTGGGGGGGGGGGGAGAGCACAATCTGTGCTACTCTTTCATTTGTATATTTTTCTACCCCTATATGCATCCAAGTTCGGTTCTCTGTGCATTGTTGTGTAGTGAGTCTTCAGTTACCATATTTGAGATATGTAACAAAGCTCATTGAAATTTTGCCGATTTCTTTTGTTGGTTGGCTGAATCTGTCTGTGCTTTTGTTTATCCTCCGTAGGTTGTGTTTCTGTGGCATTGTTATTGTTATGCGTTAAGACTTTCATTTCTACGAAGAATCAACGAACAAATTATTGGTATTTACTGTGTCCTTTGTGTCTGGTAGGTTTGACTTAGCAGAACAGAGTGGAGAAGTTCCACAGTCTGTTCCGGTCCCAGCATTCTCTAGGTAACATTAGTTTTAGAATTCTACATTTTCAAATTAATCAATGTGCTAGATTTACTGTATGATTTGATTCTTGTCTACTAAACTGTTATTCATATGTAGGAAAAACTTCAGCCATCACGAAGTTCACATGGAACGACAAATAATGCCCCGTGCAGTGACTAGCATCAATGGGCCTACAGACTGGAATGAAGCTTTGGATATCATATCCTTTGGCTCCCCAGAGCAGGTTTTTATTTTGCTTTATTTTATTACTTGGTCGTTGTTTTTATGATTTTGCACAAATGAAATGAATTTGGCATTTTGGCTGCAGTATTTTCTTTTCATTTGTGTATTCCTTTTTTTTTTTTTTCCATTGTTTAGATAAATTTAGACTTTGAATTTTGCTGTCTTTGGTTGCAGTCAGTTGAAGGAATGAAAGTTGTGTGCCATGAATTGGCACAGGCCACTGGTGATCCAGAAGGCAGTTTGATGGATGAACTTGCGAAAGATGCTGATAGACTTGTTTCATGCTTGGCTAGCAAGGCAAGTGATTTACACAATTAGTAGCTTCATTTCCTTCTTATGTGTTCTTTTGGACATTGTTCTGCGACCACCGCTCCTTATATTCCCTGTCTAAACAGGTTGCCAAGACTTTTGACTTCAGTTTGACAGGAGCTTCGTCAAGGTCTTGTAAATATGTCCTTAACACACTTATGCAGGTAAATTTGCAGCGTTGTGTTCTTCCTTGTTCTGCTTTTTTCCCAGTTCTTCATGGATACTTGGTTAAACATTATGATTATGGTCTGACTAAGGAGCAGATACTGAATACTCCTTTTTTGAGAAATAACCACTGTGTTACGAATGCATTTCTAACTTAGTGTGCTTGATTGGATTTGCCGCAGACGTTTCAAAATAAAAGACTTGCTCATGCTGTTAAAGAGAGCACTCTTGACAGTCTAATAACAGAGCTTCTACTTTGGCTGTTGGATGAAAGGGTTCCCCATATGGATGATGGCAGCCAACTCCTGAAAGCATTAAATGTGCTGATGCTTAAAATTTTGGTGATGATTTAGCTGACATGTTTTTTATTTTATTTATTGTATTTTTTATTTTTAAATATAAAGTTTAAGATGTGTTTTACTTCCTACCTTACAATTGGTTGTACATACAGGATAATGCAGATCGAACTTCGTCCTTTGTTGTCCTGATTAATCTCTTACGTCCACTGGATCCCACAAGATGGCCTTCGCCTGCTTCAAGTGAGACGTTTACCATCAGAAATCAGAAGTTCTCTGATCTTGTTGTCAAATGCCTGATCAAACTCACAAAGGTAATTTTAGTTGCTTCTTGGTGCCTTGCATGCTTGAGAGATATGGTCCAGTTGATGGATATATGGGAAATGGGTAATCATCCCTTGTAGTCTGATGGAAGATTACATTTGCTGTTTGTAGCTGTTTCAACTAGAAAGATCATATACCAATATGGTGTAACTAGTATTATGTGGTTTATCTTTTGTCATTACCGAACTAATGAGCTAAAATGAGAGTGGAACAAATGAGGACAGAATAGACACATTAAAATTATTCAAGTAACTATTGCTGATATCATGCTTCAACTGTCTCTAATTGTCAAAGCACATCCATGATTGACTGTAGACCTTTTGTTAATGATACATGAATTTTCTGGCTCTAAAAGGGCATTAAGCTTGCATTGGGCTTGAAAGAGGGAAGATTGAGATTGCATGTATTGTTTAAAATCTATCATATCATTGTAGGTTCTTGCACATGAGTTTTTGAAATTTGTTCTGTTTCTTTCTCCAAGAAAACGATTCTTAGTTCGTGCACCATTTTCCCATGATATTCTCTTAATTTTTTCAATTATCGAAAATTCAGGAGTCTGCGAAAAAAGAGTATAATTTTCATCTTTTAGGAGAGAGTTGGTAGTTTGTATACCATGATTGTTCACCACCGTGTGAATTGTCCGAGCATATATTCCTGATTGTCTTCAAGTGTGAGCTCAAAGTGGGAAATTCCAAGGCAATGACATGCATGCACGCCCTTTACAATTAGTTCTGACAACAAATTCAGTTGTCCAGTTTGAAACTGAAAAAAGCAATGTCAAGGAAATGTTAGCGTACCTGTTGTGAATGATTTTGGGTGAAAGCTTTAGACTGTTTGATGTATAATTGGCGTGTCCTTTGGTACATGAGTTTCTTTTATTGAATCATGTTTATTTTTGGTTGTTGTAGTTTATCAATTTTTTCTTGGGTATAGGTTCTTCAAAGCACTATATTTGATGTTGATCTTGATCGTATCCTTCAAAGCATCCATGTATATTTGCAAGAACTGGGGATGGAAGAAATTAGGAGAAGGTATGCGTTAATCTTTTCTGCTCCCCTCTTACCGAATTTGAGTATAGTGGATGTTCAATTATTTGCTTGATCCTGGATGTTATTTGACTTTCTTTTTCCCTTTCATTTCTTCAAATAACTTGACTCTTTTTTTTTTCAAAGAGCTGGAGCGGATGACAAGCCATTGCGCATGGTGAAAACTGTTCTGCATGAACTTGTTAAGCTTTGCGGAGCTGCAATAAAGGGTCACCTTTCGATGGTTCCTATTGACATGAAACCTCAGCCAATTATTCTTGCTTATATTGATCTTAACCTTGAGGTAACAAGTTAGACAATGCATTTCCTCAATTCTTTTTTCCAATTTTGCCAGAAATTTCACTGCTCATTCACACTTTTTCAGACTTTAGCTGCGGCAAGGATGTTGACCTCAACGGGTCCTGTGGGCCAAACCCATTGGGGTGATTCTGCAGCTAACAATGCATCATCTGCTACCCATTCTGCTGATGCCCAGTTAAAGGTAGATACTCAGTTTCTTGTTAGAAAATATTGAGATTTTATTATTATCGTTTGTTTATTTTTCTGTCTTCATTCTCACAGCTCAACAATGTTAATATCATTTCTTAATGCCTACAGCAAGAGCTTGCTGCAATATTCAAGAAAATTGGGGACAAACAAACGTGTACTATTGGACTTTATGAACTATATCGTATTACACAACTGTATCCTAAGGTATGTGCTCATACTGCTTTGTTTGGCTAGATGCTTGCATTTAGAACCTTTGCTTAGGCCCTTTAGCTGATGCCTGTTTTGACAATAGTTTACTAATCCTGAAGTTTCTAACTGCAGGTTGATATATTTGCTCAGCTGCAAAATGCTAGTGAAGCATTCCGCACTTACATCAGAGACGGTTTGGCACAGGTTTGTATCTGATTGTTTGTGTTTAAATATGGACGAATTTCTAAACTAAAGTCAATTTTCGCTTTCTTACAGATGGAGAAAAATGCTGCTGCTGGAAGGACACCTTCTAGTTTGCCAATGCCAACCCCCCCTCCATCCGCTCTAAATATTTCCTCTCCTGAATTTGCACCTCTCTCACCGGTTCATACAAACTCTTTGACTGAAATGAAATCATTCAATGTAAAATCTGACCCAACAAACTTTCATCTACCTCCTTCATATGCTGAAGACAACAGGACTGTTAATTCAAGAGGTCTCATTTCAGAGAATTCTTTGGGTGACCAAAGAAATGATAAATTTATGGGTGGAGGTAATCTTGCAAGTGCTTTTGATTTGCATTCAATTCATGTTATGTACATTGTGTTTATTTAATGGTTGTAGCTGAATTGACGCTGCAGTAACTAGTGGAACATTAGATGCAATTAGAGAAAGGATGAAGAGCATGCAGTTAGCTGCATCTGGTGGGAACCCAGTCTCAGGAAGCAAGCTATTGGCAAGTGTGAATGACAACCTGAACAATGGAGCTCCTGGTCAGGTACCTCGTGCAACTGACATTGTCCCTATGGAAAATCCTGTACAGGGAGGGGTTCTTCCCATGGATGAGAAGGCGCTATCTGGTCTTCAAGCCCGAATGGAGAGACTTAAAAGCGGCACCATTGATTCTTTGTAGACTAAAGAAAGTTGGCTAGATGAGCTGTGATCTATTCGGTTGCTGTTTCTACATAGATATTGAGGGAAAATTCTTATTTTTCAACTAAATCAGAGTTGCTGCTGCCGATTATTACTTGTCCAATATGAAAAAGGAAAAGAAGCTGCAACGTACAACAATGAGCTTAGTCTTATGTTTTAGGTGTTCTTGTAGGCTTTTGTATATTGTAGGCTTTTTTTATTTTTTTTATTTTTTATTTTTATTTTTTCACATGTGCAATTCCTTTAATTTTATGCAATTGTATACTGTCAGAAAATTTGGTGTATACAAAATGGCTGTGCTAAAATATATTAACGGGGAACGATAAGTATTCAACACTGCATATTTAAATTGTAAATTATCCTATACCCTATTGCAAATGCTGGGAGGTGCCATTTCGCTGGTTATCAATTTTCAGATTCATATTATGAACTTCTTCCTTTCTCCATTCTCAAGGCTTGGTACGGGGAATCAACACCCTTTTGGTTCCTGATCTATATACCTATTGCTACTTCACCTTTTGATTTGGTTCTTTCACTCTTGATCTATTATTGCATTTTAGCCTATTTGGTCTAATTTAGATGTGTTCTACTTGTATGTCAATTGCATTATTTGTACCACAATGGTTGCAGAATGTTGCTTCAAATGAACCAATGCAAATCAAAGTGATCTTTAGGATGGTACTTCCAATCAAGCAGATCTCGTAGCTATTATATTCCATACACCCAAAACCTTTATGGTGGCAACAAAAATATACATCGAACGTAGACTCGCTAGCATTCCATTCAAGCTTAGGGCAAGTGACAAAGAAAGTGACCATAGAAATGTATACTTGATACAGACTTGCTAGCATTCCATTTACGCTGATGGTAAAGTGACGAATAGACTAGGACATAAATGTAGGCTGAATATAGACTTGCTAGCATCCCATGTAGGCTAAGGGCAAGTGACAAATAGAGTGGCAGCATAAATGTACACCGAAACACAGACTTGCCACACACATCTAGGCTTGGGGCAAGTGACGGATTGAATCAACCACAAATCAACACTCCAATGAGTGGGGATGGAAATACACACGGAAACACAGACTTGCCCGCATCCCATTTAGGCTAGGGACAAGTGGCAGATTAAACCGGGGACAAAGCAGCAATATAGCAAATAGAGTGGCAATAAAAATGTACGAAACAGAGACTTTCCCATATAACATTCAGGCTCGGGCAAGTGACTGATTGAACCGATAATAGATTGACAATCCAACAAATAAAGTGACGACAGAAATGTGCAATAAAACACAAACTTGCCATCGTCCAATCTAAGTTGGAGGCAAATGACGAATTCAACTGCAACATATCGATAATCCAACAAACAAAGTGGGAACATAAATGAAGACTGTAACACAGACTTGTACACATCACATTCAAGATGGGGACAAGTGATAGATTAAACTGACCACATAATAACAATGTAACAAATAGAATGGTGACATAGGTACTAGGCCATAAACAAATACTAGCCCATATCCCATTCAGGCTGGGGATAAGTAACGGATTAAATCGTCCAAAGATTGATAATAAAACAATTGAAAGTGGCAAAAAAAAAATGTACATTGAAACACAAACACGTTAGCTTCCCATTTAGGCAGAGAACATGTGATAGATTGAACTGGTCACAGATCGACTATCCAACAAATGGAATGGTAATTTAATTGTACATTGAAACACATACTTGCACACATCCCATTCACGCTAGATGTGTGTGACATATTGAATGACCACCAATCGTTGATTTAACTAACAAAATGGTGAAAAAAATATACACTAGAACACGAACTTACTAGCACCCTATGTAGACTGGGGGCAAGTGTAGAAATCACAAATAGGGGAGCTCGAACACACTGGATCTTTATTAACTAAAAATTCTAAATTTTAATATTAATACAAATTTAGGACTAATATATATATTTGAAGTATATTATTCCAAAAATAATACATTAGTTGTTCAATTAATAAATTATATGTATTAATAAATATGATGTGGAGGACCAAAATTGTTTTTGACCAAAATTATGTCTTGGTATTTTTAATGATTTTGGGTAGATTATTTTTCTATATACTGTTGAAGCATTTTTGATTGATTAATTATGTTATTATCATTGTTTATTTAGTCTATATGTTGAAAAATATGGAAAATTATGTTTTGTAAAAGTTTTTGGTATTTTTGTGAATAGTGATATATGTAAATATACCGCATGTATGAATAATAGCCGGATAAATAAACAATAATGTACACGAATAAGGTATGTAGGTAATAGAGTCTTATATGTGTTTGTAAGAAATACATGTAAATTGTAGCAGAGTGGTATTCCATAATTTTTTATTTTTTTAATGTGTTAAAAAAAAAATACTAGAATGAAATTAGGTTCTCTAATATTAGTAGAACTACGAGGTTTTGGTTCCCTCGAGATACTTAGGGAGCTTGATAACAAGTTATCATAAAACCCAAGCCAAATATGTAAATTTAATTATATTAGTTGAAATACATGTTTGTTGTGAATTTAATCATTATAATAAAGTTTTTAATATATAAATTAGTTAATTTTTATTTTGTTTGTACGATAGTATTGAATTTCTATATATATTATACTTATAGATTTAACGTTGATGGAAAATTTATTTGCAGATATTAAGGATATTGTGATAATTTAAGAGTTGCGAGAAAGAATATAAAAAAGTTAAAAATACTTAGGAGTTGGATGTCAGAGGAGCACATTAAGTCAAGTCCGCATTCATCCTTGAGTAAGGGGGAAAATTTCTTTTTTTTTTTTCCAAAAAAACCTATTGGTTGAAGCATGACTACGTCCAGCAAGCAAATAATCCCTAAACCTAAAAACAGAGTGGCAACAGAAATGAACATTGAAAGCATAAACTTGTCGAAGTTTTGTTCAGGCAAAATCACAAATAAAGGGAACACATTCCCATATCAAAGCAAAACATGCACTCATCCTCGACCAACGGGAAAAATATTTGTTCAAATAACATGCAGTTGTACAAAGAATGATCGCGCTTAACAAATAAGAAACTTCCAGGCTACAGACCTGGAAAATTGAGTCACCACAGCTAAATTATTCTTTTCCCTTACTCACCATCTCTCTTCTACTCATCAAACCTTGAATCCGTGTATAGGCTCCTAGCTTGGACTCAAAGTAAGTAGAATGGCAGGGGGTAGCCTCTGAGTAAGTATTTTTCGACCCCAATGAGGAAATGTACCAATCATTACTCAACTATGGTCAAATTGAGGAGAAGGTACTCATAACACTTTGATTCTCGGAATGACTCAAAAACTGAAGTTGATTACACCCCCTTCTTTTTAGGAAGCCGTTTGATGCCAGACTATCAAATTTCCTAGCAAGATTTTCAACTACTCACCGCCGACCATACCTAAAATTCGTCTATTGTCTAAGGTTGATGACTATACCTGAAGTTCATCTACCTAAGGTAGACCGACCATACCTAAACATCGTCTACCATAATTTAAGGTAACATGACCTTCTTAAAGATGGTTCATGGTAGACCAACCATACTAAGATTGATTGACTATACCTACAGTTGATAGACTATAAGTGGCGCTTCGCTTGGGTTGGTGACTCGCCCAATCCATTTCTTGACTAGCAAGTGAAAATGCTTGCTGCAGAAGAACTCCTCTACCTATAAATAAGCTAGAAGAGAATGGTAAAGGGAACAATGGAAATTTTTGTTGATCTTAAGAGGAAAATAACCTCCTTTTGGTCTAGAAACCATCCATAAAACCCCTAAAAACTTCCCCTTCACAACTCTTTTTTCATCAAAATCCAACTTTTACCATCTTCTTGTTGTCAAAAGTTCTTAATCCGGGTTTGGAGAAGAAATCTGAGCTAAGAAGCAGCCGAACTTCTCAAGACACACAACAAGAAATTAGAGTGCTTGTAACAACAATTGTTGTTACGTAATGTCAACAAGTTATCACATAAAAATTCACGTGACAACAAAATGTTGTTACCTATAACTCCGTTGCTAAAAGTTTTTTAAAAAAGTGACAATAAAAAGTTGTCATAAAAAGTATTAGATTTTGTAACACTTAATTTGTTGTCAGACTATTTTCTTTTGTTGTAATTAAAAACAAAAATGTTGTTACAAATATAACTTCTTGTCACATATTATCTCACAAATTAAACTAAAATCAAATGACAACTTAGTGAGTTGTTGCATAAAAAAATATTAATAACTATAATTGTCACAAAATACATTTCAATAACAAGTTTTTATGGTTACAATTAGATATCAATAATATATTAAAATATTACTGATTTAATAGTATTAATCTTATTCATTCTACAATAATGGTTTAATCAAATGAGGTAAAATATAATATACAAACAAATAAAAGTTTCTATTGATCAATATTAATATCTTACAACAATTTAATTAAAAAAATTATGCATATACATTGGCATTGTAGAGCCAAACATCCCTTTTAGCTATCTCCTTACAAACGGAAGAACTATCATCTATGTTCATTGGCAAATTTCCTTGGAAAGTTTGCCTATTCTCTGCCTAATGAAGCTATGTTCCTGGATGTTCCTCCTCCTGGTCTGATGAATTCGGTGCTTCAAGATGTTGTTGGGCTCTCCCCTATTTGTGTTTGCTGTAGCCTTCGGGCACTTCTTTTCTTATATATAAAAAAATAATGTGATGTGTGACTTAGACTTTGCTTCAGTAACATGTTTTCCAAGGCATTCGGACATGTTAGCATACCTAGCCTTGCTTATGCTACCTGCTATCTGCAGCCACCCATGGATCACAAAAATTAAAACTGCATACTCTCTTATTCTCAAGAGTCCAAATTCTCCTGCATAATTAATCCATGGTTAAAAACGATCTAAGTTACCACTTTCGTCCATAATTGACTATAACAATGTTATTAAACAACCAAAACCTTAAGTAATTACTTAAAGTGAAGGTAATGAAGTATAACATACAAGAGACTCAGACAGTTGCTATTAGTTTGTTGCCTTTTCACATAAGAATGCCTCCAATAGTGTTCAATAATTTTCTCCATCTGTTGCATAAGAACAAGATGTCAGTATTAATTAAAACAAGAATGAAAACTTGCACAATTCTATACTTCATTCAAATGTAGAGTATCTATTATTTTCTTACGCCACTAACCAAAAGAACGAGCAGAAATATAAGTCTAGCTCTATATTTCTCACAAACTCTAACACCTTTAACTGTATAAATAACTCAAAAACTAGAATAGAAACCTGCTAATCTGCTATTGCTATTGGACTAACATATACGAGTGAAAACTAGCAAATTAGCTAAATAAACTCCATTAACTATAACAATATACACAATTATAATTAGATCTAATCAACCTAAACATTAACTATATAAACACCTAACAAATTCATACCGTTAAACCTTAAAGCAACAAATCAAAGTTTCCCACAAACTAATTCCTAGATTAATTTCAATAAAAGAAATTATTAGTATAAATTTTTTAAAAAATTACCTCAAGTTACTGCAGCGCGATCTGCCGAAAATCGAGATGTTACCGACCAGGACAGGGAGCTGCTTCGTCCGCCGCTGACTGCCTCCGTAATTCCTAGGATGGAATTTGGTGAGCAAAAGAAGAAGCAAGAAGAAAAGAGAGGACGAACTACTGATGGTCTAAAGGAACAGAGTTCGGGGTGCTGCGCTATTCAGAAGAAAAGGAAGAGATGCTGCCTTGGTGAATCGATCTAGTGAGAAAGCGATTCGATCTGGTGTTAGCTGTGGTGGCTGCGCTGCTGCTAGGTTTGAGATCGACGATCCACGGTTGGAGGAGAAGAAACGTGTCTGTTATGCTAGAGGGAAATTGAGAAGTCAAAACTTATAAACTAATATATAAAAAAAGAGCAAACTAATTACACACTTACGGAAAAAAAAAAAAAAGAAAAGAAAAGAAAAATGTGGCAATTTACTTTGTAACAAATATTTTTCAGTTTCAATTTTAAGAAATTATCACAAAATCATTAAATTTTAAGTAACAATAATTTTTGAAATATCACAAATTAAATTTTGTGACAAAATTAAAGGGTTCGGTAGTATTTAAGTCCTTCAACTTTAACTCACAGACCAATACCCCCTTAATGAAGTAAAATGCTTATTAATCTCCCTCAATTTTTTTAAATGTATCAATTTTCACATTTTATAACCTCACCTTTAGTTGACTGTTATTTTTACAATTTTTTACTTTAAAAATAAAAAATTCGGTTAGAAATTGGTCACAAAATGAATTACAAAAAGATATATTTACAATTAGGTAATAATTTTTACTTCTACTTTTTTAAAAAAATATATATATAGTATTATATATTTTCTTTTTAGTGATACTGTTATATATTCTTAAACTCTTGATGAATATTTTTATTTTTTTCACAAAAAGTAGCTTTTATTATATATAAATTAATTATTAGTAATTTTAATATTTATGTAAATTAATTATTAATCATCTTATTATAAATTTATCTGTTATAATATTAACTGTTATAGAATATGCATACACTTTTAATTGTAGAAAAGGTTGATAATTTCATGCAATTTTTTTTTTTTTTTAAAGCTTGAGTCTCAAATTGAACCAAATAAATTTTTTTATTATTAGTTGAAAATTGATGTCATATATATTTTTAATAAATTTTTTTTGGTTGAAAATTATGAGGAAAAAAATCTGATACTAAAATATAATAAACAATTTGATATTATGATTTTGCCACCAATTTATGATTGAATTTTCAGTTGTTAAAGCGGTCAAAATTATAAAGTAATGGTCAACTAATAGTAAGGTTAGAAAAGGTGAAAATCGATCAATTTAAGAAAGTTGAGGGAGATTAATAATAAGCTTTTTACTTTACTAAGGGGAGAATCGCTCCGCGAGCTAAAGTTGTAGGGTTTAAATGCTACTTAACACCAAAATTAAATAAGTTGTAATGTATTTATATTTTTAGTTACATTATTTTGGTTGTAATAAATCTTATTCAATTTCAATTTTATAACAGCCGTCACAAAATCACTAAATTTTATGTGACAATAATTTTTAAACTATCACAAAATTAATTTTTGTAACAACCGTAAATATGTTATAACATATGTTATATTTTTTGTTATAACTCTTAGTTGTAATCATTAGTTTTAGTTTCAATTAAATAAAGTTGTCACGAAATCACTGAATTATAAGTTACAACATATGAAAATTATCACAAAAATATTTATTTGTGACAACAGTAAATATCCCATAACATAATTGATATTTTCAGTTACAATTTTAATTGTAACAGAAATGTTTTAGTTATAGTACAAAATTGTTGTCACAAAAACATTCATTTATCTGTGATAATTAAATTAAGTTTGTTACAAAATCAATTTTGTGACCATTATATAAAATATTGTCACATTTAAGAGGTATTTTGTTACAACTATATCTGTGATAATTAAATTATTGTCATGGATACAATGAATGATTTTGGCAGGTATAACTGGGAGGTTTTAAAATTGCTAATGATTTTGGCATTTTTAACTTTTTTGATTGTGGAGAAATTCAAAAGCAATAGTTGATGGACTATTGTTATGGTTAATTGACTCTATCTATAGTGTGTCAGATCTAAGTTTCTGAAAATTCTGGCGATGCTCAGTTGTCGACGGACTATAGCTGGTCTACTATTATTGTAGTCGGTGTACTATAAAGCGTGGTTAGTCTACTTTGACTATATTATATGAAGTATCTTTACGTTTCAAACTATTTATTTATTATTTTTATTCAGTATTTTATTCCTTGTGTGTTTGTAGGCTCATGAGTTGTTGGTATTTGTTGCATGTGTTTCATTTCACTGACTTTAAAACTCAGATGTAGCATTTTGAAATAAAAGAAAGATTTTTAAAGGGTTGAGTTCGAAAGGGAAAAAACCACCTAGATCTAAGGCCACAGACGCAATACAGAGACTTTCTTTGTGTACTAAATGTTCTTTGGATAATGCAATAGGTGTTTTCTTATAAAGTAGGGATAAAAAAAACATTTTGTTTTGCTAGCAATAGCTGATCTACCATAATTGTAGTAGATCAACTCCAAGTTAACTGACTTTATATCATAGTTGGGTGATTTTCTTTCGTCCACATAGATAGAATGTTAGAATAGATCCCTTGAATTTACTTTAGTCATAGAGAGGTTGGTCGACCATACCTATATGCTTGGTCTACTCTAGTTGTAAACATGAAGAAAGTCTAGAGTTTTCGTCAGACGATCATTGTAATATTCTGAGATCTCTGATTCACATATGATTAATTATGAATATTTCTTTTGTTTATTTGCCCTTAACATAATTCTGAGGTCCATTACATAAAACTCATGCTTACAATAAATGTATCATGTCCCCCCAATTTACGTAACATTTGTGTGACTAAATAGTAAAATCAACGTAAACAACCATTCAAGTTGTAAATTGGCCCTTGGTAATAAAGCAACTTGTCCCGAACCTGAATTTCTATAGGGTGTTGTAGGCCTGCTCCCATTTATCGTACCTTCACGGTCTAGTGAATTCGAGTGACAACTCCAAGTTTTCCCTAATTCAAAAAAGTTTAATACTAATATGTCGTTGATGTGTCAAACCTCACTTGAACGAGGGTTGAAACCTTCTACTGCTCACACTTGTTTGAGTACTTCTTAGCATAGATAGGCGGATTGGTGCCCTATTAATTTTGTTATGCATAGGTGGAATTTTGAACTTCGAATGAATCAATTCTTCTGTTATGATAAGTGCAAATTGTGAATCCACATTTGCGAGAATGGACTAATGTGTCGGAATTGGGGTTGTCAATGGGGACGCGGGGGACCGTCCCCGCCGGAGGCCCGCTCGAACGGGGATGGGGATTCCCCGTTTAGAATCCCCGCGGGGCGGGGACGGGGACAATAACGGGGACGGGGATGGGATTTACCTCCCCCGCCCAGCGGACCCGTCCCCATCCCCGTTTAGTCTCCGACGAGGATTTCCGTTAAATCCCCGTTTATTTATTATATATATATATATATATATATATATATACATACATAAATAATTAAATTTTATAATAATAAAACTAAAACTAGGGATTGCTTTGCATCTCTCTTTCACTTTTAAAGTTTGTGCTTAATTGTTGCTGCTGATGCTAAATATATGCAATTGTGTACTTATTTGCGTAACTTCTGCTTAGGTGCAAAACTTAAAATTTAGCTTTTGTACTTGATAGAATTTATCAATTTGGAAACCTCTAATTTTATTATGTGTATTGGACTCCTGTACTATATTTTGAAATAATAATATTAGTAGTTGTAATATTTTAATTAAATATTGCTTTCTTATAAGAAAAATTAAGGGATTTATTTAATGGTCTCCAAACTGTAATATGCTTTTGAACTTATTTTTATATCAAATTGAATTTTATTTAAAATTTCAAAAAAAAAAAAAAAAAAAAATCTTAACGGGGACGGGGATCCCCGCAGGGAACCCGTTCCCCGACGGGTCGTCCCCATTTATTAAATAGGGACGGGGATCCCTGCCTAGCCGGGGAACGGGGATGGGATTGCCAATCCCTGCCCCGCCCCGGCCCGTTTACATCCCTAGTCGGAATTCCACAAGTTGCAAAAACGTACTTAATAGTCGTTTCCAAATTAGGATTAATAATGGGCATATTACTTGCAGGATGAAGTTGCATCGATTGATTGTTCAACATCAAACCCATCACTGGGTCATAAAGCTGAGTAGGAAACGAAGTGGATAACAAAATATTCCACATGATAGGGATTTAGAACGAACACAAAACTTTCTTAAGACATATTCTAAGTGGTGCCAAACAGAAATGCTTGAATAGCACTTGATATGTTGAGATTCAAATGTTGGGAGCCACTAGCAATGTTCCTTGATGATGAAGTTGTGTTTGGAACAGGTCTAGATCCAGGTGGTGAAGGGTGCAACCTCAATTATTGGTCAAAAACCTGGCGAATGAGGAAAGAAGCTCTAGCACTGTCAACTAGAACTTTTGTGATTGACCCCCAAAGTTGAATTCCTTGATATGAGATGGTAGCTACTTGATGTTGCCTCGTACGTGCACTACAAGAAAATCAGGCATCTGCAACGAATGGCAATCCCTTGCAAAAGTGGCCCTTGCATTTATTCTGCAAGGGAAAAGTTTGCCTGCAAAATTCCCTTGCAAATCTGCATGTGGTTTTACCCCTACAAAATTCCGTTGCAGATTAGTAAGACATGGCTATCCTTGCAAATTAGCAAGTGAAACTTATCCTTGCAAACTTCCCTTGCGAATTAGCAATTGATAGAACCCTTGCAAAATCCTTTGCAGGTATGAGAGGAAATACCACTCACAAAATCCCTCTCAAGTCTGCAAGTAATATATTCCTTCACAAAATTCCCTTGCAAATCAGTATAACTTCTCAATTAGATTTGCTAGGGAAGTTCCTTTACAAAAGTTCAAAATGCTAAATCCTGTTCCAAATAAGAGGGAATTGTAACAATATATTTCATAGAACTATCATTTAAAAAACATATATTAATTGTATTCAAATACATAGTCAGCCAAGTTTCAAAAGATTCCATAAGCTGTAATAATATGACACCCCATAGCAATTGGAGTCAATGTTTATAATTAAAAAAACCACTATGTCCTCCAACTAGTTTGAGGCACTAACAATCCAAAATATCTTAAGTGTCATAACTAGATTGAGGCACTACTATCCAAAATATCCAAAAAATCTAATAAATGAAGGCACTACCTTGAAGCAGGTGATGACTCAATGTGATCAGAAGTTGAAGTCCCATGTTCTTGAAGAGTAGCAACAACAGCCAATGCAATCTCCAAGCCATCCGATAACTCTTTCTTTTGTCACTTTCATTGGCAAGTGCTTCTCTCAGAATCTTCTTCTCCTCATCTACACGCTTCTTCTGCTGCTCCACATATTCTTTAAATGTACCAAGCTGATTTTATAGAGAAGCATCAACGGGAGTTGACTGAGACTGTGAACAGGTAGTAGAACTGCTGCCAACAATCCTTAATGGCACTTGTGAAGCTAAGGACCCAATGCCATAGACACTTTTCTGCTTATCCTGTCAGCCAACTGCTGAAAATACAATTGATTTTCATCTACCTCCTCCAAACACAAGTGCTGACGAAGAAGTACTAGTTCCTCCTGGAAAAATAATCGAAGTTAAGTTGCTTGACTATCAACAAAAGAAGCAAATATAAAAATAATAGAAAGATACATTACATACATTTATTTTCCTTGATCTATCATCAATAAAAATCTCTCCGTCATGATTTTTAGTATGAGTATCATGGAATAAAAAACTAGTCAAATCTAAGGACCAAGAACATTTATCAACACAAAGATACATTACTTCCATGTCAGTTTATTTTTGCAAATTTAGAAAGCTATAAACCTACAATTAATTGAATTTGCAGTATGATATATCATTATACAGTATGGTAATGTTGAAATAATGCAGTATAGTTTATTGTTTATGAAATATAGTTACTGGTACAACACAATAAAAATACTCCTACAATTATAAGTAAAAAAAAAAAAAAAAGATACTTTGAAGCTAATAATTAATACTCAGGTCAATCAGTGAATAGATTGGAATCATAATCAAGTGAATCGTGTCATTTCAGTGCGAGTCTTCTTTGATATGGTTTTATTACTTCTGACCAAGTGTATTAAACCCAACTACAGAGACAAAGACAACATATGACTTCTTTTATGAGAATGTGAACTTAATCGCACACAAAAACAAAACAATTGAAAATCAAAGAAGAAACAGAGGAGAAGGACTTGGAAACTTTTCTCCCAAATTCACAATTGATCCAAAATGTTTCATACCTCTCTCTTGTTAATCTTTCCCATGCTCATGGAGTTTATTGCAGCATCCTACTTAAATGATTTTTGAGCCGCAAATAAACAATATACATGTAAAAATGAAAGATTTTACTTTTCCTATTCACCTTAAACGAACTCTTCAACTCATCCCAACGGATCTGATCTTTCATTGAAAATCTCATGCATTCTCTTGGATACAGCCTCAGAATAATCAATTATATAAAATAATTTATGCAGCTTTTTTTGTTCTAACAAATAGTCATTTTAAGGGGGTGTTTGGTATACTAAAAGCATGCTATGGAATGGGAATGGAAATAGTTATTTCCCTTTGTTATTGTTTGTTTAGATAAATTTCACTAAGTAATGGGAATGAGATTCCCCCATTTATGGGAATCAACCGTTCCCCCACTATCCCATATCAATCATCTTCATTCCACCACTATCTATTTTTCTTTGTTTAATTTCCTCACTTTTTATATATATTTTTTTTTCCAACTATCAACATATACAATTTAGATTTCATTAACACCCACAAATATTTTTTCTTTCAATGGAATGTAAGACCTCCCGGTTCCAATATACATACATATATAATTGTATATTAATTACTGTAATCATAAATAATGCGTAATATTATGTAATATAGTTTAATATAATTTATAAAAAAAATACTATAACAATTACATAGTATTATTATTATCATATAATTTAATAATAATTTATATTTTAAGCTTATTTTTTAATAAAATTGTTGAAAAAGTTATTACTATTTTGGTTGTTACTAAAGAAAAAAAAAATGCAGCAAATTTGATTCCGATTCCGATTCTTAACTAACCAAACAAAATTGATAAATGGTAATTCCGATTCCAATTCCGTATCATTCCCCTTCCGATTCCAATTCTGATTCCCAAGTTTAAACCAAACGCGGGGAGTAATACCAAATAGTTTCGCGTGCACGTATCAATTCAAAGTAAGTCGAAACCGACTTTTAGGAGCAATTGGGCTCTTTAGGTGCTGGTGGTTCTGGTGGTAGTGGTTTTTCTATTGCATCCACTCTCCAAAATATTTTTGATGATAATTGTTCGAGGAGGAAAGTGATAGAGTTGAGCTTGGCTGAGTTTTAGGGTGGATGCATTTTTGGATTATTCTTGTTGTAGAACTGAACCACTGATGAATTACCTGAATAATTGATGCTGGACACGGATAATAAAAAGATCAACAATTCAACTTGAAAACAATTATTTTTATTGTAAAGAAATTAAAGATATATTTTGGATTGTATCTTTATTTTAATTGCAGTTATTTTATAATTTGGATTAGGAATAAATTGTATTTTAAGGATCCTAAATTGATAAGGATTCCTATTTTGTTCGTATTTTAATTTATTTAGTATTTTTTTCTTATTTAATCTAATTAAGAAGTTTAGATTATTTAAGAATTTTGTTATATTTACAATAGTTTACCAATAAATAGGCTAAATGTAATTCGTAATGAAGTAGTTTTGATGATTAATAATATTTCCGGATTTATTACAATTTCCTACTCGTGAGAATTTTGTGAAATTCTAACTGTACAAGGCTAACTTCCGGCATCGTGTTCGATCAACGAATTTTAATATTATCTCGCTACATCAGTTGATATCAGAGCTTAGTTTGCTCTTGGATTCATTCAAAATGCAGAAAAAAAATCAATTTCACAGATAAGGAATTAGAAGTGTTGATTGCGAGGGAGAGGGATGCAATCTTCAATCCTGAATCTAAAATTGAATAAGGTAAGATTTTTTATTTCACATCACCTGCTATATATGATGAGGAGCCTGCATGTGTCGGAAGATCAAATCCTTTTAATTTTGAGAATCAATTTTCTTTGAGTGCAAATTTGTGGCCTATCATTGTTGAAGAACATGTTCTATACAGGAAAAATTACGGTAGTTGCATAATCGAATTGGATTTGGCTTTTGGTGATTATCCTGATGAAAGGTTGGGAAAAATTGTTTTTCTTTTCACCTCATGTTGTATTTCAGATGAATATCAGAATTCTTTTTGGAAGGGTGATTTCAATTTTATTGGGATCGACAAACTTAAAGCTTGGTTTCTTAATGGGAAAACTCAAGGCCGAGTTTTTTTCTAAGAGAAGTATGATGCAGGCCACGAATGATAAAAAGGATCAACAATTCAATTTGGAAACAATTAATTGTTATGGAAAGAAATGAAAAATATATTTTGGATTATATCTTTATTTTAATTGTAGTTATTTTATAATTTGAATTAGAAATAAATTTTATTCTAAGGATCCTAAATTGATAATAATTCCTATTTTGTTTTTATTTTAATTCATTTAGTATTTTTTTTCTTATTTAATCTAATTAGAAAGTTTAAACTATTTAGAAGTTTAGATGTGTTGGTTTTTGGTGCGCCCATGACATTTTGGAATGCAAGGATTAAACTGTAATTATGTGTAAATTATAGGGACCAAATGTGTAATTTTATCCGACCCTATATATAGATGGAAGTTGGGATTTCCACTATAAATAGAGAAGAAGTTTCTCTATTTCCAAAAGGATGGGAGAATCGTAGAAATTCCCTTCTGGTTCCGGGGAAAACGTCCCTAGAGAGAAAACACAATATACTTCTTCGTTCGTCTGAAGAATTCACGGAGATAGCCCGTACTCAATGTATTCATACACTCGTAGGAAAGGCAACCAGAACGATCCTGTTTTTCATGTACATCAGATCCATTTCATAAACGTGTTTCCGCTGCATATAAATTGTAAGTTTCTTTATTTTTTTTTATTTATGGTAATCTATACATTCGTTGTATAATCACTGTGGAATTCTGACTTCATTGGTATCAGAGCCAGGTTCAAATCTAGTTTTCTGGTATCCCATGAATAATTGATGTATTCAAATCTTGATTTCTGAAATTCCGTGGATTAGAATAAGTTTTATTCGTTTGAATGTGTATTTATTAGTTTAAATACATATTTGTTCGTTTTGATACGGATTTATATTGATATCCATGTCAAAATGATTCTGTAAATCTTGATCTTTGGTGTTCCATGAATAAGAATATGTTTTTTGTTCATTTAGATTCGTTTTTATTGGTTTTGATACGGATTTGCATTGTTATCTGTGTCAAAACAATACCGTATTAGATCCAACAGTACAAAGTGTCAAAATTTTTTGTCAGAATTTTGAAAATCTGATCACACCACTAAAATCAGCACAAAAAATCGAGTCGGAATCTCAAATTTCATGGCCAACGGAGGCCCGGAAGGTGGCTCGTGGACCTCACGTGCCACCACTGCGGCTGGAATTGGCCGTGTAACGGTTGGGAGAAGTTAAGTCTAATGGACACGTGGCGCAATGGGATTGGGTGATTTTCTGACGGTTGAAAAGTCCAACCAATCACGTGTTGATAGCAAAGTTTTCTCGATCGTAGCTCAAATTAAAGACATTGCAACTAACATGAAAGAGATATTGGAATCTCCAGCAATGGAAGAATGGATAAAAGCGATGAACAGTGAGATGGAGTCAATGAGGATCAACAAAGTTTGGGAACTAGTTGATCTACCCAAAGGCGCAAAGCCATTGGGAATAAATGGGTACATACTATTAAGCGATCAGCGGATGGGAAACCTATCCATACTAAGAGTCGGCTGGTTGCGAAGGGGTTTACACAACAGGAAGGAATTGA
Source organism: Euphorbia tirucalli (assembly GCA_039660915.1). Classification (NCBI taxonomy): domain Eukaryota; kingdom Viridiplantae; phylum Streptophyta; class Magnoliopsida; order Malpighiales; family Euphorbiaceae; genus Euphorbia; species Euphorbia tirucalli. Next base: position 38,389,747 of record CM077637.1, on the reverse strand, counting down.
CTATCAGGACACTTTTTCACCTGTTGTCCGTTTCACGTCTATAAGAATAGTACTTGCTTTTGTAGCATGTATGGACCTTGAATTACATCAAATGGATGTAAAGATTGTGTTCTTAAATGGTGAACTGAACGAAGAAATCTATATGGTTCAACTTGAAGGTTTCATCGTCCAAGGACAAGAGCATGAAATTTGTAAGTTTAAAAGATCAATTTATGGCCTTAAGCAGTTTTCAAGACAATGGTATTTTCGTTTCCATGAAGCGATTATATCAATGCAATTTAAGGTGATTAATGCAGACTCATGTGTCTACATTAAGCGTGAAAACGGAGGGAAGTTTGTCATTCTAACATTATACGTTGATGATATTTTGTTAGCAGGAAATGACACTTCCATACTCAAGAAAGTAAAGACTTGGTTGTCTTCTAACTTTGAGATGAAGGAACTAAGAGAAGCTAATTACATCCTTGGGGTTAAGATCTCAAGAGATCGATCTAAGAGATTATTGGCTTTTTCACAAGAGACATATATCAATAAGATCTTTGAACGGTTTGGTATGGCTCACTGTGATCCCGATCCAACCCCTATTGTAAAAGGTACAGAACTGAATGCTAGTATGTGTCCTACGACTCCAAAAGAGACTAAAAGATGGAGAGAATTCCTTATAGGTGTGCAATTGGTAGCTTGATGTATGTTATGATTTGTACATGACTTGATATAGGTTTTGCGGTAGGTCTCGCAAGCCGTTATCAGGCTAATCCAGGTTTGAAGCATTGGGCAGCAGTGAAAAGGATATTGAGATATTTGAAAGGGACTTCAAATTATTCCCCTTGTTACCAAGGAAAGGATCTATAGTTAAAGGGATACACAAATGCTGATCACAGAATTGATAAAGATGGGAGGAAGTCGACATCTGGGTATATTTTCACTCTAGGAAATGGTGCAATTTCCTGGTGTTGCAAGAAACAAACTTGCGTGGCATTATTGACTATGGAGTTGGTATATGTAGCTGCAGTACAAGAAGCGGTTTGGTTAAAACGCTTTATAGATCTTTTGGATCTATTGCCTAAAGGGAAATATACAACTATCTATTCCGACGGCACTGCATCGATAGCTTATTCCAAGAATCCTTGTTGTCATGGAAAAAGCAAGCATATCGATATAAACTATCATTTTGTTAAAGACAAAGCAGCACAGGGAGAAATAAGTTTAGTGCATTTTCCAACTAGAGATATGATTGCAGATTCGTTAACGAAGCCAATAACTCCAAATGTTTTTAGTAAACACATATTGGATTGGTCTTCGTAGGTTATAGGAACATGTTGTTGTTTTTGAACTGTTGTAATAACTTTGGTAAATTCTATTGGAATAGAATGTGAGTTATTTGTTGTGTTCAAATTCATTCACTATTTAAAACGATACACATAGAGCTATTGAGTATAGTTCAGTATGTCATCTACTCACATAGATAAATCTTTTAATATGAGCGGTGTGTTCATAGGTAACAATATAGATGGAGAAGTGAGAAACTCTATATGTGATATATGAAATATCATTATTTCGTTTATACCGAAAGCTGTCCTGTGAAAGGCTTAAATGTGGACTAGAGGTAATGGTGCATAAGTTGCATTTAGAGACTGAATGGTTTCGCATAGTGTTTATAAAACATACGTCCTAAGTGGATTAACACTATGGCATATTTTAGTAATATGTGTAAAAGCCGACCAAGGGATGGAAAGAAGAAAATTGATCTCAACTTTCCTAATGTGAGACCCAAATGAAACTATGAATTTCAAGTTCACCCTTAAGGACTCTTGTAAATAACAAGAAGGGTATGTCTGATGATTAACTTGATTAGAACCCTAAACTAGGCTTTGTTAGCTATGAACGGGCATATAAGGACCAGTCAGATAAGCATTGGACATATGGCGGAAGGTTATTTATAGAGAGGAAGTACATTTTCAGTAACATGTCACTTAGTAATCATATAACACTCGAGCTCAATACTTTTTCGTGGAAAATGTATGTAGGGTATATGAATATTTTTGTGATATAAAAAGTGAGTTGAAAACTAGTGATCATGGAAAATGGACTAGGGGGAATTCACGTTAAGCTAAAGGTGGAACGATGAAGGAGAGCTTCAAAGGTTTAACCGTTACATTGACTGGTCGCGTGAATTCCCCGAATAAGAATTGAAAGAAGTATGTGTGTTCAATCGCAATGAAAGTGTGTCTTGTCATGTGCAAGTGTGAGATGTTGGTTTTTGGTCCGGCCATGACATTTTGGAATGGTAGGGACTAAACTGTAATTATATATAAATTACAGGGACCAAATGTGTAATTTTATCCGACCCTATATATAGATGGAAGTTGGGATTTTCACTATAAATAGAGAAGAAGTTTCTCTATTTCCAAAAGGATGGGAGAATCGTAGAGATTCCCTTCTGGTTCCGGGGAAAACGTCCCTATAGAGAAAACACAATATACTTCTTCGTTCGTCAGAAGAATTCATGGAGATAGCCCATACTCAGTGTATTCATACACTCATAGGAAAGGCAACCAGAATAATCTGGTTTCTCGTGTAGATCAAATCCATTCCATAAATGTGTTTCCGCTGCATATAAACTGTAAGTCTCTTTATTTATTCTGTTTATGGTAATCTATACATTCGTTGTATAATCACTATGGAATTCTGACTTCAAGATGATTTAGGAATTTTGCTATATTCTGAATAGTTTGCCTAAATGTAATTTGTAAGGGAGTAGTTTTGATGATTAATAATATTTCCGGATTTATTCCAATTTCTTACTCGTGAGAATTTTGTGAAATTCTAACTGTAGAAGGCTAACTTTCGGCATTGTGCGCGATCAACGGATTTTAGTATTATCCCGCTGCATCAATAATTCATGAATGAACTAAACAAAGATACCTTTAAAATAAAGAGATAAGACACTGATGGTCAGAATAACGGTCAAATAATTCTTATTAGGCGAGAAATGAACCAATATCCTAGTAGATGGATTGCCTTGCTTGAACTACTTTTATGATCTAGTTCTTTGGTTAGTCCAGTTCGACCAAGTTGATAATATTTATGGATGTTATCAATTGAAACATTATATCTATCATGCATAATGTAAATATAGAAAGTGATGAAATTAGAGTAATAGGAAAGTAGAATAGATAGTTGTTTATACATATACATGATGATGAAGTGTGGTTAAGATTAAAAGGAAGCATTGAGGTCAAAGCGAAGCTTCTTATTAGTGTGGAATGAAAAAGAAGAAGGAATTACAGTAGAATTGCAACGAGGGCATATTGGATTATTGTTGAAAGTGATGACATACATGAAGCAACAAGGACAAGCAGCAGCAAACATTCCACAATTGTTGTCATCTTCATTCATATGTCTTTTTTCCCTCCTCATCATACTTTCATTCTCTACTCTTTCAAGAGCACACTTCACCTTATCAAGATCAGTGCATACACTAATTTGGCTGCTTGAACTAACAACCTTCAATTCCACCACTGACCTTTCTTCCTTCATCTCTTCTTCTTCTTTCATTTTTTCATTTGATAATCCTGGATTATATGCCTGCATCCACACCACAACACACATTACTACACCTACCTATACTTTTATTTTCGTTTTATTTGGTTAATTACTTGGAAGAACAATCACTATAATAATATTCTTCATTTTTTATGATAAAAAAGAAAAAAACAAACTAATAAATTTAGGTGTGAGGCACCCAAATGTTGTCATATGTAATAAATTATTCGTTAGAATTGATATGGTTCCGACGTGACATATATATGAATTTACTTTTATTATAAAAATTATACATATTTTCTAAATTATATTGATCCCACCGTTCCACAAACCCCATTCGTAGTTACACACGTATTGAAAAACAAATTATATATATATATATATATATATTAATTACTCTTATACTTTTACAATATTATAGTAAATTATCGAATATATCATCTAGCTATTTTTAATTTACTAATTTATATAGAAAAATTTTGTAATTTTAAAACTTTATAAATGAGAGTATATTAGAAATATAATACATATAATGCTAGTTACAAAAATAAATTATGAAACTATTTCTTGGGTTGAAAAAAAAAATAAATTTATGCCTATATATATAAATATAGATATTTGACTACACCAAAAATAAATTTAGTACTAAATCCATGAAATTTGTAATCTATAAATCTTAATTTGAACTTTAAGCTTTTTTTTCCCCGCTTTTTCAATATCTCATAAGGGCTCGATTATCACTCAACTACTTAGTGTATATTATCACAAAATTAAAATGGAATATTCCATTAAAAATTAAATGGGATTCGTCAAAGTTATATTTATAGTTTAGTTAATTTCATAATTGATGCTAAAATATTAAATTTATAGTTGTATTCGGAGAAATACTAAAAACCAAAACAAAATTAAATTTTTTGTTGGATATTCAAATTCCACTAAACTGTTGGTGAGACGTCGCCTCAATAATAATTATGGGTGTTTGATTTTTTTCCTTTTTCGAATTCAGTGGTTGGAGAAACAAAACTTATTGTTGGTCCCTTATCATTAATGAGATTTAAAGCAGAAATTTAATTCAGAATTTTCTAATGAAAACATCCCCCAAAACGTATAAAATTATGGTAGGTGAGGACTGGATATTCAAAATAGAATATAAGAAAAAAATGAATCTATTAAAAAATAAAACATTAAATATTATTTAGTATTTTCTATTATATCCTCAATTAATGAAATAATTAAATAAAAACAGAATTAATTTGTTCCAAATTTAAATTGTAGTAAATAGACTAAAAGTAATGGTTGTTTATAATGAAAAGATAAATTATACTTTGTAAAAAGATGAATCTTCATTTATAAGTGTGGGATGGAAAAAGTAATTACATAAAAGAAAGAGCAACAAATTTATCTATAGGAAAAGAAAAAGGACAAACATGGGGAAATATTGGATCAAAAACAAAACAATTCTTGAATAAAAACAGAATATCAAAGATTGATAATTAGAAAAACAAAATAAAAACAAAAAACAAGTACCTTGAAATGAGGAGGAATCTCCGGGGCTGTGGGAATGTGTAAATCAGGATCAAAGTGGTTATGTCCAAGTTTATTGGATAATCCAGCAAGCAAATCCCTTGTTATCGTAATCTCTGAGTTTTCACCATTGTTTTTCACTTGCGCTGCCATTTCTACAATAAAATATAACAAGGAAGAGAGACAGATGAAAAAAGCTTATTAGGAAAGAAGACTGAACAAGAATGAACTGATACTTTCTCATTTATGTACACATAAATATATATATATAATATAATACTAGTGCCCTTATTAATTGCTACAAACAAAATTTCATTAAATGTTCATTGGATTTTCCTATCATCATCACTTTATGTCTTTTTATACATTTTACTTTTTTGTTTACTACTATTTCTCTAAATTTGCACGTGTCTACTTCGCATGAAATTTACAAGTCTTCAATAAATGAAGTTTGAATATTATTATTATTATTATTATTATTATTATTTTTCACATTCATTTTAATAAAGAATTTGAGTTCAGCAATAATCCAATAATCAACTGTCACTACAATTGACTTGAGGAATGAATGAATTACTAAGCTACCGTATCCCAATCAACTTTTATGCAATCTAAATTTGTTTGTTTTATACAATGAACTGTGCACCACTTTATTTATTATTATTTATTTTTTAATGAATAAAGTTTAAGGTATTTTCCTGTTGAATTAAATAAAAATGTTAACACAACCACCAATAATAGTACATCTTTCGAGAAATTAACAAGGTTTTTTCTTATCGACTTAGTTGTTGATCTCTTTGAGAGATTTCATACTACCTCTAGCAGTATGAAATCTAGACGGCTTTACCCAAAATTGAATCATTAATCAATATAGTCGAGACTAAATACTTATGGATTAAGAACCATTATTTAAGTGGTGAACCAAACAATTCAACTGTGAACTGGTAAAACCGATCTCGGTTAACTAGCTTTTCCAGTTTAACATTTATTTTGATCATATTTAAAAAAAAAAAAATGAATTTTGTTGGGAAGGAGATTCGAACCACTGTCCTCCTCTCAAGCTAGCTTATTATTAGCCCAACTTGTATTTGTACTGAAATTTTAACTTTAATATATATAATGTAAATAAATAATGTGACATTTCCTTTTTGCTTTAATTTTATATACTAAGAACTTACATATTTATAAATAAATGGATATTTATATATTAAATCAAATTTCAAATCATGAAATTTTTTAATTTTAAATATTTAATTCAAATTAATTTAATATATTCATATACATAAACTATATGTTGGTATTTCCAGTCAATTAAGTTGATATAAGCATTATTATTATTATTATACCATTTTAATTTTAATTATATGTCAATATTGATTAAAATAATATCAAATATATTACATTGTTATATTTTATTTTTTATTATATAGAATTATCATATTAAGAAATTTTTTTGAAATTATTATATTTTGAATACTATTGACCTAGATAATTGAACTTTTTATACATATAATGTTAAATATAATACTTTTATAATTTTTTAAAACCCGGTTCGATCTTCCTTCGATCATCGATTGAACTTCTAACTCTTGACCCTATCTTTTTCAGTTTAATGCACTACACTGGGTTTAACAACCATGTTCAAGCCAATAAGACCATGATAACTCACATTCTAACCGTTAGAAAAATGATAATACATTAATAATAGTTGATTGTTTAAATAAATTATAGACCCTAAACTAAAAATTGTAAACTCGAAAATATAAAATCCAGACTCTAATTCATAAACCCTGGTCCTGAAACATATTACGTGACATGATTTTATTGGCTTGGTGCATAAATAATGTGGTCTATTAGGCGTGTTCTAAAATTTTTTGCTCTTTACGAGGATAATGTTGATTTTACATGATTAATACACAATTAATCATGTCCCAATATCATTTAATATGCATAGAATCATATAATCACATCAAATCAACTTCACAAACTATGAGATAAGTTTTCACAACATGAATATCTCTTGTTAGAAATTCCAATGAATCTTGAATTCACAGATACAAGTTGAAATTCAGAGAGTATAATTGAGAGTATTTGACTTCTTATTTTTTCGTATTCTTGCCTTATACAGATGATGCTCATAAAAATAGTTATCTAATAATTGTAAACTTCTCTCTTTTATACCCACAAAATATCTACAATTGCAGTTAATATTTAACTATACGGGTTGAGTCAAGTTCCATAAAGGATGACCCGTCCTATATTTTCAACGTCTTTCACTCACGCTTAGTGGGATCAACTCTATTCATTTCTACATGATTTATATGCTAGTAAATATGCCGTGTGACCATACGTATGTCAAGAGCGCTTATGCTATATATATATACACACATATGTTATGCTTATACAAACTTATTACATATGCAATATTACATATCACATTCATTTCTCGAATGATCTCAATCCCTTTATCATATATAATTGTATTTGTAATTATGTTTCAACACAATAGACAAAATGATTGGTACACAATAGACAAAATGATTGGTCGACCAATAAACACATAGTAATTAATGAGATATTAAAAACATTGTGTGATGTCTCTCTCTTTTTGCTTGAATCTTATAGCTGTAATTTAATTTCTAGGAATACCCCTTTATTAGATTGTATCACTCATAATCTTTTGGCAATATTATAAGATAACAAACATTAAATTAAGATTTGAAAAGCAGGATATCAAAGTACTAACAGTACTATAATGAAATTCACTTAAAATCTCTGAGTCTCACACAATGCAGTTACTTGATCGATATTTAAACGCAAGCACATGAGACTAGTATATTAACTTAATAATTGTAATTAGGATAAGGTAAAAATAGCTAACGTGATAAGAAAATGCGATTTTATCCGTAATGTATTATAAATGGTTTAATTGATAGCTCAATGTTATTTCATCCGTTTCTTTTAAAATAACTTTCTAGCTTTACATGTTGGTTCTTTTTTATATGATGTTTTATCAATATCTTTTTGAAAAGTGTCCTAAAATTTATTCTTTTTAAACTAAGAGAGAAGTTTAGTAATTAATGCAAACAGTTACAAAATTAAGTTATGATATGATGAAGATAGAGAGTTATGGCATGACAAATGAACTTTTTAAGAGATAATTATTAAAAGTAAATTAGTCTTGGAAGTGGTCGTTTAATTTTTTACTAGTTTTGATTAAAAATCTTAAACGACGTACATAATAAATGGAGAGAGTAATATTTAAGGCCAATTAAACTCTTGACTAACAGAAATTTCATTTTTCTAAAAGTTTCATTAGCATATAGCCTTATCAACACTTTATTGAACCAATTAAAGATTTGCCAATTAAAGGTTTATTTTTCTCTAATCTTCACTCTCATTACTATGGTTTTTGATTAATTTTATTAACCTGCTCTCAACACTTTTTTTTTTTTTTAATTTATTTTTCATGCCAAAATTTTCAGTTTCCTAATTATATCAAGGCTTAATATATATCAAATTGTATGCATTAAGTATTAAATTCCTCCCATATTTTAAATAAGAAAAAAATTAATATGAGTAAACATAATTAAAATTGCATTGATAATATAAACGTCATATAGAAAAAATGAAAACGTAAATAGTTATTTCCTTGGTTTCTAAATATAAGATGTTTTAGAAAAATTGAAAAATTCCTTTTTATTAGACATTCTGCATTTTCTATATATTTTTTGCTCTTTGTTCTTAATACTACCCTTATTTACTCTTAACACTGTAAGTGAAAACACATTCCAATGTAGACAAAGAGGAGTATATAATAAAAAAACGGAGGTGTATTCTTCTACAAAGATTGAGTTTTTTTTTTTATCTTATCGTTTAAGAAAGACAAAACGCATCTCGAGTCCCCTGAAATTTCATAGATTTTACAATTGGTCTTCTATTCAATTTTTTCAACACATTGTATACATGATATTTCTGTTTTGATAGTATTAGTCCAGACCTAACATTTTTTTCTCGTATGAGCTGTAGTATTCGTTAACTGGTGCATAACATAATTTTTAAGGGCATGTTAAACTAATCAAAAGTATGATTGGCATCCATAGTGATGACATATTTATATAGAAAGTATAGTTTAGACATCTCCAGTAAATTTTAGAATCTTTTACTTGTCTAAAAAATTCTGTCAGGCGTTAGTTAATCGATACTACAACTTATGCTAAAAAAAATTATCAAATATGATACTAATATTATCAAAATAGAAAGATCATGTATTTAATATAATTACAAAATACATAAAAATTTAGGGAGCTGAATACGTGTTTTGATTTAAGAAATTGAAAAACAGAAATGCAAGAATCCAAATGGTTAGTCATTAAATAATAAATAATGAGTAAGACAGTGGTGGGGACAAATTGGTATTAGAAACAAAATATTGGTTAGCAGTGCATTAATTATGTGTATTAAATGCGTTTTGTATTCTTTTGTTTTAATGGCTCTTTTTCCCTCTTTATTCCGTTACCCACTCTGCGGCTGTTTTCTTCGGTCAACTTCCTGCACCCACTTACTCAGCTTCAACTCACCTGCGCTTGCTAAGCGCTCGTTCCTTTTACGGCTGTAAAAAATTAATCAAAACCCGTTGATTATTTGTTTATCTCTAGCTTACGGGTTTTAGCTTTTGAAGTTATAAATTGTAGTTTCTTGCTTCATTTTTGGGTTTAAGATTTTAGAATTGTAAATTACTGAGTTTTAATTTGTAATAATATGAAGTTAGTTGAATTCATTTGAGTTTTAAGTTTTGACTTGTAATGATATTTTATAGAGAATAATTCTTGTAGAGATTTATTTTTAAATTCTAATGAGATTTTGTAGAGATTAATAATTGTTTTTACTAATGAGATTTTTCAGTGATTAGTTTTTGTTTTTTATTTTTTATTTTTGTTAAGTCTTGCTGATATACCAAAAGACGTAGAATTCTGGAAGTTTTCACTGGAACTCTAAAGATGATATGGAAAGGTTTGAGAGAGAGAGAAAGAATTAAAGAAAGATCTACTGCTTCTCAAAGGCATGGGTGAAGAGGAGTTGGGTCGGCGACAGAGGCGGCGTCAGCTTCAACGGAAGAATAAGGAGTTGAGAGAATGTTTGAGGTTAAAATTAAAAATTAAAGGTTAAAATTCAATTCTATGGTTGAGATTTTAACAAAAATTAAGAGGGGTAAATAAAATAAAAAAAAAATTAGGGGGAGGATTTGACTTGCATGAAGCAAGGCGCTTTATTTATTTATTTTTTTAAAGAAATATAGATTTTATTATTAAGATAGAGAGATTTAGAGAGAGAGAGAGAGAGTTAGAGAGAGAAAGGGGGTCGGTGAGAGAAATTTGATTTGAGAATTGAGGAAGAAGAGAAGTGTGAGGAAAATTTTTAATGAAAAATAAGTAGAGGAGTTAAGGTAGCCGAACATATAATAAAATTTCAGAATGATGATATGATATGATATGCAGAAAGTGCAATAGAATATTCAATGAAAAAAAATAACCTAAGTAACCGATAATAAGTGGAATGCCATTCTGAAATCAATGCTGTTGTTGCATTTTTGTAGGTTATGTAATATTCAGTTGCAGGAATAATTATATATCATAAATTAGAAAGAAATTTAGGGGAATATACACATGCTGTTACCCCAAAGAAACTCACACCACAGAATTTTATTGGTCTAATTCCCTCTTAAATGGGAATCTTAAAGTGAAACTACACTATAAATTTCATTAAAGAGCCCAATAAAGCCGAATGGTAGATAGAAATCCTAGAATGTATCACATCACATGTCAAGCCACACACCTAAATCTAATTGATATGAAACACTCAGCGTTTTTTTCTTCAAAAGAATGGGTTCAAAAATTCTGCTTTACTTTTTCTGCTTACAAGTTGTGAGCGGACGACGTTTTCGATGGAATACGGATTCTCTTTCAGAAGGGGAACCTCGATATCGGGTAACCCTCCCTCGCATGGAGTTTTTAAAATAAAATTCATTTTTAGAAAATTAGATTAATTCATAAAAAAGAACCGAGACCTAAGTCTCGATAAATAGTGTAGGAGTCGCCACCCGGCTCAGCTCAACCGGGAAATTTCAGTATAACTGAACCAGACGGAAGGCCGCTACACTATCCAGAGATCTAGGTCCGGACAAGTCTCTTATTTCGTGTTTAATCAAAATAAAAATTGGTCAATGTTCTAAGATGGTATTTCATAATTCTAAAGTCAATTTTATTGAATAAAACATGCGGCGCATATACATATAAAAATAAAAATAAAGCAGTAAATAATTAATTAAATTATTACAACCCGATCGAATAAAAGCAAAAACTCTCGTCCTCACTTTACAACCGCCTAAAATACACGATAATCTAAAAACTTACAATCGCCTAAATACACGAATTAATCTATTAAATACATCAAAAATAAAAATAAAAGAAACTAAAAGCTGCAAAACAGAGGGTTAACATAGTTTACGGTATACCACAAATAGGACTCAAGTATGACAGAATGGGATTTTGAGGAATTCGGGGGCATGCGATTAGGGGATAACCGGGTCGGCTCGGCTAGCCGGCCCGATTAGACCTGAAAAACATTTTAAAACGTCCATGTATTTTTGGTTTTGCGAGAAAAATAATTTTGAAAACATTTTATTTTCTGGTTTACTTTAATTTAACATGTGAGGTGAGTCGGTTTTCGGGAGAATCGGGTCTCCGTCGTTGTATTGTTCTAAATGCAATAATATTGGAAATTAAATCTAAGGTCGTGAATGCACATAACAAAATTCATTTTGATGATTTTTTTTTTAATTTTTTCTGAATTTTTAGGATTTTTAGGAATTTTTCTGGATTAAAATGGAAATTCTGCCTCTGGACGAAAATTATAGTGGTGCGACTGTAACTACAGTCGTACGACTGTAAATCATCCAGATGCAGAAAATCGCCAAAATTTTATTTAAATAAAACTAAACTTGGAGAGAAATCAAGAACACTCGTATGATTGTAATTACAGTCGTACGACTGTTCTTCAACTCAAGAACGGTCGTACGACGGTTCTTAATTTCCAGAAATAGCAAGCATGAAAATTGAGTTTAAATACACAAAAACACACCAAATCACCTAGAAAACGCAAGAAATGAAGGATTGAAGTATGTTTACCTCTTTAGCGCTGATCCACCATAGGAATGACCACTGGAAACGTCTCAATCCACACCAAATCACTTCTTTTCCTTTGAGTTGAGGTTTGAAAAGTTGAGTTCAAAAATCTCCAAAATGTCAAGGTTTTTGAGACTTTTAAGTCCGAAATTAATTGAGTTTAGAGTGTCAGATTATTAACCTAGGATTTCTAATAGATTTTTAATTTAAACACTTAAGAATTAAAAGAAAAAGAGGAGAAAAAGATACTTTTGTTTGAGGTTTCCTTTTTCTTCTCTTTTTCTTCAATTCTCTCCCAATTTATCTCTCTCTAAACTCCTTAAGATCCGAACCCAAAAGTCTTTCTTCCTTTCCTCCTTTTCCCTCTTATTTTTTTTGCTTTCTTGCTGCCAAAACCGGAGCATTAATTGCTCTCCAATCAGCCCCAATTTTCTGTTCCATAGGTATGGCTGCGATACCTGCTCCGTAATTACAGTCGCATGACTGTAATTACAGTCGTGTGACCCGTGCATTTTTTTTTAGTCCGAAAAATTCCGGCGCTTACACAAGTTCTATAGGATTAAATACTTGGTTCTTTTTATTTATAATCAAAGATCCTACAAAAAAATTCCCAAACAAAGTTATTACTATTCTCATCACTAAAATTTCATATTATACAAATAAAATTAAGGGGATTTTACAAAAATACTTACATTTTGTCATCCTCTTCCTTTTTTATGCGAACAAGGAATTTTTGCCCAAATCCCTTTTAAACTTTTCAAAATTACTCAAATACCTTATTATACTTTGTCCACATTTCTCTCTCATCTTTTCATAATTTTAATCTAATTTTGCATTTATTTCTTAATCTGTTTATCTATGCGACTTTAGAATATTTTTTTTGTTTTTTGTTTTCCTTCGAAACAAGATGCATATGTATATATTTTTTTCAAGATTTTTTTTACTAAGGTATAACTAATTATACCTTTGTATCTTAAGGTGTAACTATAGTATAATCACTGTAATAGTGTATCTTAAGGTATAACTAAGGTATAATCACTGTAATAGTGTATCTTAAGGTATAACTAAGGTATAATATTGTTATACCTTAGTTATACCTTTGATATTCTTATTATACCTTTATACAACGGTTATACCTTAGTTATACTTTAGTTGTACCTTTGATACTCTTATTATACCTTTTGATACGTTGATTATACTATAGTTATACCTTCTGATACACTGATTATACCTTAATTATACTTACCGATACACTAATACATTTATTATACCTTAGTTATACCTTCTGATACACTAATTATCCCTTCTGATATACTGTTTATACATTATTTATACATTGTTTCAGCATTATAGTATGTAAGTATTGTATAATAATGTATCAACTGTTTATAACAATGTATTTATAACTTTTATAAATATTATACCTCAGTTATACCTTGTGATACACTGATTATGCCTTAGTTATACATTGTTTATACATTTGTAAAAACTGTTAGCCTTGTTTATATATTGATTACACCATCTGATACTTTGATTATACCTTTTGATATACCGATACACTGAGTATACCTTAGTTATACCTTCTGATACACTAATTATACCTTTTGGGACTGCATTTTATGACTGCACTTTGGGTGCATTATTGAGACTGCATCTTTTTAGACTATATTTTGAGACTGCACTTTGGGACTACATCTTTTTAGACTGCATTTTGAGACTACATTTTGGGACTGCATTTTATTAATGAGACCGCATTATTGGGATTGCACTTTGGGAACTTCTAGACTGCATTTTTTAAGTCTGCATTATTAGGACTGCATTTTATTATTGAGATTGCATCTTAAGTATATTTTAAGATATAACTAAGGTATAACTAAGATATAATCATTGTAATATATTATCTTAAGGTATAACTAAGATATAATCACTGTAATAGTGTATCTTAAGTGTATTTTAAGGTACAACCAAGGTATAATAATTGTGATAGTGTATCTTAAAGTATAACTAAGGTATAATCACTGTAATATTGTATCTTAAGGTATAACTAATGTATAATCACTGTAACAATATATCTTAAGCGTATTTTAACTTATAACTAAGGTATAATTATTGTTGTACCTTAGTTATACCTTTGATATTCTTATTATACCTTAGTTATACCTTTGTACAACTGTTATACCGTAGTTATACCTTAGTTATACCTTGGAAAATGGCATGCACAAAATTTTGCATCCATGTAAAAATAAATAAATCTAGTACGAAAAAGGTTTTGCTATTTCTTAATTAATCAAATACTGAGTGCACTTCAGTAACATAGATAAAATGATAGAAGGTGTAAAATAGAGATCCAAGATCCTATTTCCAACCAAAAAAAAGTTGCTAGGGAGACAGACAGAAAAGTTACTCGAAAACAACTCACTGTACAATTCAAGAACATCTCTGAAAAAAATAATTGCATTAGGATTTCCATGGAAGTGAACATCCACTTTCTTATGTATTTCATTAGGGAATTTAGCCTTTGATGACGCTGTTATATGTCTTTAAATGTTTATTCACGCTTTTCAAAATGTCAATACATGTGTTGTTAAATCATGTGTCATTATTTTTAACACATATTAACATTATGTAGGTAAATTAAATTGTTGTCATGCTGGCAACGTTTATATTTTTAGCTTCATAAACTCTATTGTATTATTTAATAATAAATTCGAACATCTTCACGATGTTTTAATAAAGCATCATAAGTTAGCCACACGTACTTTTTTTACTTCGTCGTTTCCTTTTAGAAAATATTCATCGCCTTTTGAATTCCACAACATTTCAATTGAAAAACATCTCCAAGTTCACGACATATAATTTTATTTGCATCTACATTTGGTTGCACTACGAATTTATTTTGTCCCAAAGAAGACATTATTTTTTTACTAAAAAGTGTCGTTAAAGTGCAACGTATAAATATTATTATGTTATCAATATAATGACATTTTTATACATAAACGTGCTAAATGCAACGACACTTCAACAAACAAAACATCTCCAAGTTTACGACACATAATTATATAATAATCTATATTTAGCAACATTAAAAATTCATTATGTCCTAAAAGTAAATGACATTTTTTTATAAAGCATCCTTAAATTGCCACGTATAAATATTAATACATAATCAATAAGTGGAGATGTTGCACATAAATGTCATAATTGTTGCGACACTTTAATTAAATAATATCTTCAAATTTACTACGTATAATTATATAAATTTACCCATAATTGAAAATATCATGATTTGCATCTCCTATCTTGAAGAAGCCATCATCAACAAGATTCATTAACCATTTGTTATCTGTGTAGAAATCAAAAATTAAAAAGTTAAAAGTTATTTCATAATTAGATAAAAGCATATTTTTGTGTACACACGTAAACACAAATTAATTATCTTCTCATAACAGAATCAAAGTCATTAATTTATCTATCTATATTCTCAAGCATATATTTAGATAACATAAAATTTACCAACAGGAAAAGTATTTACAGTAGGAATACCCTTTTTTTTGTCCTCGTAATATATCGTTCCATAATAGGTTCTTATGAACAATTTGTGCATCATATGAATATCTATTGTAACATTTCTTATATGGGCAATAAATTAGTCCATTGATCACTGATTTGTCAACTGTGAACTTGACAAAGTTAGATACACCATTTAAATATGTAGCACTTGGTTGAGACTCATTTATCCAACTTTTGTCCATTTCGAATATCTAATAAAAAGGGGAAAAAAAAAAAGAAACGTAACTTCTAAGTGCAAAAACCCGTAGTGAGGAGTAATATATTTGCAACTAGTTTTATCATTCCTATAAAAAAATCTCATGTGATTATCTACAATTTGCTTTATCTGCATCACTAATATAACAGTATTATTTTCTTATTTTCTCTCAATAATGCCTCCTTCAAGTTATTGTTGAAGTTTTATATTTTTTCTTTCATTACACATAATATCATCATCATAGAGTAAGAGATTTGTATGCAAAGAAATGTAGATGACATCTGATTATTCAATGGCATAAATTATATAAAGTACTAAGTTTAGAGCAAACAATAACCCCATAGTTTCTCAAAATCGCCAAATTGCAACTAAATCTCAACTCCAATTAACCTAAATCCTAAATGCCATTAAATGTCAAATCTATTCCAGTTTAAATGTAATAATTCCTTTATAATTTTCAAAAATTTTCAAAAATTCCAGATATCGGATTCAAGCAGTTTGTATGTAGATTTGTTGCATGTGCCCTCCAATGCTGGAAACAATCTACCTCGGTCAAGTTGATGCCCTTACCACCCTGGATTATTTCCTCTGTCATATGAAATTCAGTTCTAGATTTAGATTTCACATATTTAGAAACAAGAAATTAAAGGGAAAAAATGTCAGATAGAATCGGTGATTTGAAACTCGAAACAAGACAATATAATTACCTCAAGGAATGGTTTGAAAAATTGGATGTCGATCACCGCATTCCCGTAGTTTGAATTGTTAATTTGCACGAAGAAGATGACGAGACAACAAAATTCCGATTGATAAACTAGGTGATTTGGAGATTGTTTAGCCGATAATTGTGATTAGGAGAATGAGAAATTTGGAGAAAGAGGGTAAGAGTGAGTTGTTCCACTATTGAGAACCTTTGTGGAACTTTTGTCTCTATTTTTCTTTTGGATTTATAATTTTTTTTTTAAATAATTTACTCAAGCAAAGAAAAATGTTGATAAACACTTAAGATAGAATCATTAATTATGTAGTAATATTTAAATTTAAATTTTAATCTTATTATATGAGTCTATCTACATATTTTGGTATTATCAAATATTCAATTTGAAGTAACATAAAAATTTAGATAATTTTGTAATCTGATAATGCAACAATAATTGAGAAATTAACTACTAAAATAATTAATGCAACATATAATAAAGAATATTATATTTAAAGAATTTAAGAGAATGCAATTAATAAAAATAATTTTAGTATAATCCAAATTTCAATTAAATATTAAAAAAATTAAATTTGATGCTGAAAGAAATTATAAGATAAAATAATTTGATGTTCAATGAAATATAATGATAAACTAAACAAACAAGAAGAAAATACATTATTAGTAGAAAGCTTATCTCCGGAGATAGCAGGCATGAGCCTTTCACCCAAAATCACTAGTTTTAGAAGTTGTTGCAGTTTTGAAATCTCAAATTTTTAGATGAGCTTCAATTACAACTGTTAATGTCATTTTGCTGCAACCAAATTAGTTAAAAGTTACTGTTGGAAATTCGACAAATATTGGGTTATGTATTAGTGACTATTCGTCAACTTTGGGCCAAATTATATTATGGAAAGGAAGTGTATTAAATCAAATGATTAGTGTCATTGTATAATACGCAACGTGAGCTTTCCAATGGTATATAATTTACCCAAAACGGACAAATAGTGAATGAGAAATTGTTGCTCAAAGTTAGCCTAATGAAATGGAATATTTGGAGAAAATTGGCTCATGTTAACTTATCCCACATGGGAAAAAAATAAAAAGGAAAAGGTGTTTATATTGAAACACACTTTTGTAAGGTGTTAACTTGTATAAGCCAAAAGGCTCTCTCTTGCGCGTGTAGGGGGGTGCAAATCCTAGCTCCGAGCCTACAAAGGCCCAATGCGCACCCGCACGATGTGGATGTCGCGAATGCCGAACCGAAATGAGCCACGATGGGCCTGCCTAATTTTTGCTTCGGTCTGACTAATTTCCTCTAGATATTTTTGAGCCTCTTCATATTTTTTCAGTTTTATTTTTGAATAAAAAATATAACTGCAAAATAAATTCTCTTAATAAGAGAATTAATTCAATTTAATGTTATTTAATTTCATTTTATTAATCCTCCTTCTGCCTATTTCTTCTTGTTCCATCTGTTGCAGAGACTTACAATAATCCGAAATTCCTTTTCCACCTCCTCTCTACAATCTGATTCTTTCTAAATAGGCTACTGTTTTCTTATTCTGGTGATAGTTCGCTTCGCACAGTTGAGTTCGCCTTTTAGAGTTGTTGTATCCTAGGAGACAAATCGCCACTACGGGGCAGATAATTGTCTTAAGGAGACTGTGATTTCAGGCCTCGACTCTATGTGATAATTGTCTGTTAAGGTTGAAAAGTATCTTATTTTCTGTTCTTCAATTTATTTGGATTCTATTTTTCTTTTTTATAATCTGCAATTTACTTTCATAAATTGTATTTATGTTTACTATTTCTAACATTCTTAAGACAATTATACGTAGTACTTGGTTAAGTTTTACAGGATTACCTTGATATTCTGGATATTTTATACCTTGACATTTGGAGAAATTCTTTGGACCTATTACTGAATTCTATTGGACTGTTCGAACATTTGTTGTTCTATATTAACAGTTCTTATTTGTATTTATTTTCTGTATTTGATTTGTTGATTCTGGAATTTCACTAACTTTGTTTGTTTGTTTGAAATTTCAGATTGAAAAATGGTTGATATTGTCCCACCTATTGGATGCAATGGTTCTGAAACTGGCCAAGGCCAGAAAAACCAAAATTGATAAAATGGTCCTAATGGTTCTGGACTTGTTATGCCTAACGGTCCTGTAGCTGGTTTGGGTTCATACCCAGTAACAGTGCCTAAAAGACCAGAAAAATTTAACGGAATGAATTTTAAGATGTGGCAGCAGAAAATGCTTTTCTACTTGACTAGCATGCAATATCATAGGTTGCTAAAAGAAGATCCTCCTGTTGTACCCGAGGGTGTGATCGATGCTTCTATTCAGTTAGCTGTTGATGGTTGGAATCATTTGGATTTCCTTTTCAAAAACCACATTCTGAATGGATTGGCTCTTAATTTGTATAAGTTTTACACTGTTAAACAAACTGCAAAGGAATTATGGGACTCCTTGGATAGGAAGTACAGAACTGAGGATGCTGGTGCTAAGAAATACTTAGTAGGCCAATTCCTTAACTATAAAATGATTGATTCCAAATCTGTTGTGAGTCAAGTGCAAGAAATCCAGCTTTTGATCCATGGGATGCAAGCTGAAAGGATGGAGACTAGTGAAACCTTCCAAGTGGCTGCAATCATTGAGAAATTGCCATATAGTTGGAATGATTTCAAGAACTATCTCAAGCATAAACAGAAAGAGATGTTTGTTGAGGATCTGATTGTCCGACTTCGTATTAAGGAAGACAATAGAAAATCAGAGAGGAAATCTTCTATTGCTGCTAATCAAGCTATGGCTACAGCCAATGTTGTGGAGGTCAAGAAAGACCCCAAGAAGGGCAAACAGCCTGCTGGATCTAAGTCCAAATTGGGACCTAAAGGGGGCATTTCCAAGAAACCAAAGTTCAATGGAAAATGCTTCAATTGCAATAAAATGGGACACAAGTCCTCTGATTGTAGGCTACCAAAAAAGGTCAACAAAAAGGAGGCAAATGCTGTGTCAGAAATTGCTAAAGATGTGTCTGACATCGATCTGTGTGCAGTGATTTCTAAAGTTAACCTGGTTGACTCGAACCCACGAGAATGGTGGCTTGATACTGGTGCTACACGCCATATTTGCTGTGACAAAAGGTCTTTTGCTGGATTGACTCTTACAAAGAAAGGAGAGAATCTCTACATAGGCAATTCTGCTACTTCAAAGATCAAGGAACATGGAACTGCCATTCTGAAAATGACTTCTGGGAAAGAAGTGAAGCTGTAAAATGTCTTGTATGTTTCTAAAATGAGGAAAAATCTGGTTTCTGGGAGCCTCTTGAGGTCACATGGCTTCAAGATGGTTTTTGAGTCTCAAAAATTTATTTTGTCTAAAGGGGTTATGTATGTGGGCAAGGGATATGAATGTAATGGGATGTTCAAATTTAATTGTATCTCTTGTAAATCAAATTCAATTGAAATGAATGAGAATAATGTTTCTTCTGCTTATATTATTGAGTCTTGTAATTTATGGCATAGTACCCTTGGACATGTTAATTTTGATACGTTGCGACATTTAATTAACTTGAATAATATCCCCATGTTTCAAATTGATAAAAACCATAAATGTGAAATTTGTGTATAGACAAAATTGATAAGATCCCCGTTTCATTCTGTTGAAAGATATTCAGAACCACTTGATCTTATACACACAGATATTTGTGACTTGAAGTTTATTCAATCAAGGGGAAGAAATAAATACTTTATTACCTTCATAGATGAAAGCAAAAAATACTGTTTTATGTATTTGCTTAAAAGCAAAGATGAGGCTTTAAAGAAATTTGTTCTCTGTAAGCAAGAAGTAGAAAACCAACTTAATAAAAAGACTAAGGTGGTAAGAAGTGATCGTGGTGGTGAATATGTTGCACCATTTGGCAAGTTTTGCTTCCAACATGGTATTATTCATGAAGTAACACCACCATACTCTCCTCAATCTAACGGTGTAGCAGAACGCAAGAATCGTACCTTAAAGGAAATGATGAATGCGATGCTAACTAGTTCTGGGTTACCATAAAGCATGTGGGGGGATGTTGTGTTGTCAGCAAAGTACCTTTTAAACAAGGTACCCCGTAAAAAATGAATTGTGGAAAGGTGGAAAACCTTCTTGTAATTACTTGAAAGTGTGGGGCTGTCTTGCAAAGGTAATGGCCCCATTACCTAAGAGAATGAAAATAGGTCCAAAGATAGTGGATTGTATTTTCATTTGATATATGGAACACAATAACGCGTACCGGTTTCTTATGCATGAATCTAAAAACCCAAAAATACATAAGAATACATTCACGGAGTCAAAGGACGCCTCGTTCTTTGAAAAGGTGTTTCCATGCATACAAAATGATGTAGGGTTGGGATCTAAACGGTCTCGTAAGAGTGTTAAAGTGGACAGTCAAGATGGTCAACATGACAAAGTCGAGAATAGTGAGGAACTTCAACAAGAGGTTGAAGAGAATGTTCAAGATCTTCAAGAAGAGGATGAGATGGACATAGAGGTTGAACCTCGAAGAAGTAAAAGGGCAAGGGTGGAAAAATCTTTTGGTCTAGATTTTCTAACGTATATGTTAGAGACTAAACCACAAACTTACAAAGAAGCTGTAAGTTCAATGGAAAGTCCTTTATGGAAAGAAGCCATAAGGAGTGAGATTGATTTTATTCTGCAAAATCATACTTGGGAATTATGGATCTTCCTCCCGGAACTAAACCATTAAGCTCTAAATGGATTTTCAAATAGAAACTGAAAGCAGATGGAACAATTGATAAGTACAAGGCTTGTTTGGTTATAAAAGGTTATAGACAAAAGGGAGGCCTTGACTACTTTGATACTTATTCTCTAGTGTTGAGAATAACATCCATTAGGATGGTACTTGCTATTGCCGCTCTACGGAATCTTGAGGTACATCAAGTGGATGTGAAGATAGCTTCCCTGAATGGAGATCTGGAAGAAGAAATCTACATAGAACAACCTGAAGGTTGTGTAGTTCCAGGTCAAGAAAGGAAAGTCTATAAATTGGTGAAGTCTTTATATGGTTTAAAGCAAGCACCAAAACAATGGCATAAAAAGTTTGATGATGCCATGATGGCTAGTGGCTATTGTATCAACGAGTGTGACAAATGTATTTATGTCAAAACTATAACTTAAGGATATGTTATCCTATGATTTTATGTTGATGACAAACTCATTATGGGAAGCAATGAGAAGATGGTAAAGAGTACCAAGAACATGTTCAGTTCTAGATTTGACATGAAAGATACGGGACTGGGGGATGTGATTTTAGGCATCCAAGTTAAACGTTTATCTAATAGTCTCATTTTAACTCAGTCACACTACGTGGACAAGATACTTGATAAGTTTAACAAGGATGATTCTCGTATATCCAAAACTCCGTTAGACATTAATCAACATTTGTCCAAAAACAAAGGTGAAGGCATAAACCAAGTGGAGTATGCTAGGGTCATTGGTAGTCTGATGTACCTTTCGAGTTGTACAAGACTTGATATTGCTTACACCGTAAGTAGTTTAAGCAGATATACGAGTAATCCAGGAAATATTCATTGGGTAGCTATCATGAGAATACTAAGGTATTTGCGATAGACTCATAATTATGGTTTGCACCATACGAGAGAACCTGCGGTACTAGAAGTGTATTATGATGCCAGTTGGATAGCTAACATCAAGAATTTTAAAGGTACAAGTGGATACGTGTTCACTCTAGGAGGAGGAGCAGTGTCCTGGAAATCCTCAAGGCAAACGATTATAACTAGATCCACTATGGAAGCTGAGTTTGTAGCCTTGGATAAAACTGGAGAGGAAGCTGAATGGTTATGGAATTTCTTAGAAGATATTCTAAAATGGTCAAAGCCTGTACCCACAATTTGTATACATTGCAATAATCAAGCAGCGATTAAAAGAGCACAAAACGTTATGTAAAATGGTAAGTTATGCATCGTCGTCATAATACCGTTAGACAACTGATCTCAACAAGAGTTATCTCTATTACCTTTGTAGCGTCAAAGGATAACACTGCGGATCTGCTAACTAAAGGGTTAAATCGAGATCAAGTTGAAAAGACATCAAGGGGAATGGGACTAAAGCCCATGAATATTTAAGGTGCTATATGAAGGAAAACCCGACCTTGTTGACTGGAGATCCCAAGATCTAGGGTCAATGGGACAACCTAATTGCATAGACCTTGTGAGGTCACTGTGGGGGTCAACCCCTTGTCCATTCCTGCGATATAAACAGTGATAAAACGTGGAAAGGTTAAGCTATGCTTTTAATGATTCTTTGTGCTTCAAAAGTTTGAGCAAAAGAGATCACCTATGTGAGAGTGAAGTGGGGTTGCTTCAAAAAAGACTAACGGGGCTTAGTTTTTCGAAACTCTTGTAGAACCAGGAGATGTCCATAACCATAACGAACATAACCATGAGAACCAAAAACTGTGTTATGTTGGTATTTGTGTGAGGTATATCATCGTTTACACAAACAGCAGAATAGTTTAAGGACATCGTGTCTACTAGTCAGCTAGTAAAGTAAATATGCTAGCACAAGGGAAGGTTCAAGGGTTGATGCCTACCTATCCTATGCAAATATTAATTGTAGTTTACTATCAACACTTCGATTTTGATCTTTCTTTTCATCAATCAATTTCATTCATGTGGGCATTGTTGGAAATTTGACAAATATTAGGTTATGTATTAGTGACTATTTGTCAACTTCGGGCCAAATTATATTATGGAAAGGAAGCCTATCAAATTAAATGATTAGTGTCATTGTATAGTACGTAACGTGAGCTTTCCAATGATATATAATTTACCCAAAACGGACAAGTAGTGAATGAGAAATTGTTGCTCAAAGTTAGCCTAATGAAATAGAATATTTGGAGAAAATTGGCTCATGTTAACTTATCCCACATGGGAAAAAAATAAAGAGGAAAAGGTGTTTATATTGAAACACACTTTTGTAAGGTATTAACTTGTATAAGCCTAAAGGCTCTGTCTTGCGCGCGCAGGGCGGTGTGCAAATCCTAGCCTCGAGCCTTCAAAGGCCCAGTGCGCACCCGCACGATGTGGGCATCGCGAATGCCAGATCGGAATGAGCCACGACGGGCCTACCTAATTTTTGCTCCGGTCCAACTAGTTTGCTCCAGATATTTTTGAACCTCTTCATCTTTTATCAGTTTTATTTTTGAATAAAAAAATATAACTGCAAAATAAATTCTCTTAATGAGAGAATTAATTCAATTTAATGTTATTTAATTCCATTCTATTAATCCTCCTTCTGCCTATTTCTTCTTGTTCCATCAGTTGCGCAGACTTACAATAATCCAAAATTCCTTTTCCACCTCCTCTCTGTAATCTGATTCTTTCTAAATAGGCTACTGTTTTCTTATTCCGGTGATAGTTCGTTTCGCACAGTTGAGTTCGCCTTTGAGAGTTGTTGTATCCTGGGAGATAAATCGCCACTACGGGCAGATAATTATCTTAAGGATACTGTGGTTTCGGGCCTCGACTCTATGTGATAATTGTCTGTTAAGGTTGAAAAGTATCTTATTTTCTATTCTTCAATTTATTTGGATTCTGTTTTTCGTTTTTATAATCTGCAACGTACTTACATAAATCGTATTTGTATTTACTGTTTCTTAGGTGTGCACACGGTCAGTTAACCAGTCCATGTGGACTTTTACAAACTGTTAACTGCTTGAACGGTTTTTTTAATTTACTAACTATACACTGTCCATTAAATTCGATTAACCATTAGTCGGTTAACCATTTACGAAATAGACATTATGATTTTGCTAAATTTATAATATCTGAAACATCAAATAAATAGACCATAATTCTCAATGTCAAATAAAAATATAAAATTACAAACCATAGTCTTAATTATTAATTAAAATAACATTTTAACCATAAACTCCAATAATTTAAATATTAATAAAAAAAAGTTTCCAAACATAGAAATTGTTGTAAAAGATTAAACATTAATTAATAAAATGTTCTTCGCTGTTCATTTTTTAGTGAGTGTGAAATTAATAATTGAGAGGAGATAGGATTGGAAGAGAGTGACCGAACTAGTTGGTGTTGTATAATAAGGAAGTAAAATAAGATCAAAGGCCCAAATGTTTCACATATTATTCATATTACCTATATATATATATATATATATATATATATATATATATATATATATATATAATTACATAATTTTTTTAAGAAAAATATTTGTAAAAATTCGGTTATGTTGGATATGCCGTATTCCTGAGGCATTGGACCTTGTATTTGTATTGTACATTTATTGGATTAATGTATTATACATATTTTGTGTCATTAAATAAGGGCATTAATCTGTTTATTATATATCTTGTGCTATATTTTAAATGGAGTATCCAATGGACATATCCATATCCATGTTGACAAGTGTCATGCACTTGGCAATAAGCCCATGGATAGGGAAAACGATATGACCATAAAGAGATCCGTAGTCTATTCCAGTCATGGGAATGAATGAAACCAGAGACTATCATTAACCTGGTTGTATGGCGGTATTTTACCGGCTATTAGACATGTGATGTCAACCAAGTTAATGGGTACATACAAAAGGGGCATGGTATTGGATAGATCCACTAAACGAGAAATCTACATGGTAAAACATCACTAGTGATTCTCGTGTAGTACTTGTATGGATCCTTTGACCTGACCATATGATGGTGGTGCATGTGAAGTCGTATGCTTTGGTGTACGCCTAAAGGGCCTGTAAAAGGGTGCTAAGTATGGGTACGTTTGGGTATGTCACTAAGTATGGCAGTGCTATGGATATGCAGAAGGGATATGTCACTCAGTAGTCTACTGAGAAGATATCACCGGCCTCTTGATGAGTGTGACTGATAAGAGTGTGGCCACACCCAAACAAGTTGGAACTTGTTTGTGAGCATCAGTACATTCGGGATCAAGTAAACATCCGGTCACAAAAGAGGGTGATCAATCCTTGCCTCTGTGTTGGACACCGATATCAATGACATGGGATATACAAGTTTAAACTATAGGGTTATGATTTCAGTTGGACTGCCATCTCCATCTTAATTGGGGGCTGCAGTGGCTTGCTAGAGCCCGCCTGCAGTCTGTGGGCCATAGATCCACTGCCAACATAAAGATGGGCCCACAGGATTGTACACATTGAACGTCCGAACACGGACTTAAGGGATCACCTATATACTTAGAGTATACACACAGGAGAGAGAGGATTATATTAATTATATTATAAGGATCAATTGGATTGATCAAAATAATAAAATTAATATTTGCATTGGCCTTCTCATAATTAATTCAATGAATTAATTTATGGGATTATTTCCTAGGTGGAAATAATTACATGTATAGGTTTACATGTATTTTAATTTTATCAGTGTCAAAATTAATTCCATGGTGAAATTAATTGATCAAATTAATTTTAATTTAAATGTATGAAACACATTATATGGTATGATGAATTATGTGAAAAATTCATCCGCTAGGAGGCTTCTCGTTTTGAAGAAGACTAGGTCAGGACCTTCAAAACAAAATAAAGATACTCCAACGATCAAATCAGTAAGAGATCAAGAAGCAACAGAATAGAAAATAAGAGAGTTTATCTTGTACCTTTTGAGGTAGAGAGAACTTTATATAGGCTCCAAACTGTCCTAATTAGATTAGAATTGATATTCTTATTTGATCAATAGGAAAGATTCCCAATTGGGGTAAAATAGTACATTTGCAGAGTTCTATCCTGATTAGGATATAGACTCCTTGATAGGCAAGTAAGGGAGAATTATACCTTGATTAGGATATAGTCCCCTTGTTATGGAAGGATTGTAGTCTGCCCAATGCTGGATTCTTCGCTTGCTAGGGAATTTTCCATTATGCCATCACATGGTAATTAAGAAAATTAATTAATAGACTGATGTGATATCGGCTAAGAAACCGAAATCAACAAGTTTGATCACGAGTTCGAGTTGAACTCTCGGCTTTTTGATTCTTTGGGGCAGTCTCTCCCAACTTCATCTTCCCAAAAGCTTTTGTGTCAATTCGTGCTTTTTGGTCACTTTTGGTGTGATAATCAGCCTTGGACTTGCGATCACTTCTCGAGTCCCTCTCTCTTGGTTCTGACCTCCACGGGGCAGAATTAGGACCCTTATAACGTGATCTACCCCTTTCGGCTTCTTGTAACTGACACTCAATTTGTACTGCCTTGTGGAGCATGTCCTCCATTGTAAAACATGTTTGCAGCTCTAGGACATTATTGATTTCCCGTCTCAACCCTATGAGGAATTTAACCATGGTGGCCTCCTCACTTTCTTGTACATCAGCCCGGATAAGTGCCATTTCCAAACGTTTGTGGTAATCCTCAACGGACTGATTACCTTGTGTCATGGTCTGAAGTTCAATCAACAACTCCTTATGATAATGCATTGGCACAAACCATTTCTTCATAAGTCGTTTCATCTCTCTCCAAGTTGTTAAGGGTTCATCTCCATCTCTTTGCCTCGTTCGCTTCAACTGATCCCACCAAACAGCAGCATAATCAGTCAATTCAGAAACAACAAGCTTAACTTTCTTCTGCTCGGAATATTCATGAATGTCAAAGACAGCTTCTACTTTCCGCACCCATTCAATATACGCCTCCGGATCACTAGCACCTCGGAATGTTGGCATTTTTAGTTTGATAGCATTGAGGTTACTATCCTTTCGGTCATGTACTCGCCGCCTTGAAGTGGCCCGCACTTCTTCGTCGGATTCAGATACGTCATCCTCCGTATTAAATATCCCAACATTTCTTGCGTTCTTGTTGGGTCGTTCTTTGTGTTGCTGTTGTTCGGACATCAAATCAGCAACAATGTTACCAATTCGTTTTAATTCACCTGCAACAGCTTGTTGCCACAAATCTTGATCAACCTTTTTAGAGTTGTCTCCACAGGATTTGTCAGACATGATAAATAAGAAAAGAAGCGAAAAAAACTAATCTAAAGGAAGAAAAGAAAGAAAATGGAAGAAACACCTCCCAATCGGTTCAGTCACTCTTTTGTATTTATCTTGATGGATCACAAGGATCAATTCAGGTAATTCGAATGCCACAGAAGCAACAAAGATGACAAAAAAAAGGTAGGCAGGATTCTAAATGTAAAGATGACTAATAATTGAAACGAAAAGAAAATAACGCACACTAGGAACAAGAATAAAAGACAATTTTCGAAGAAAAGACAATGGCTGAAAAATACTCAGGAGTGTGTATTAGCATGCAAATTCATTAAGTTCAAAGCATAATTGCACAAATCACTTAGTTGCATATATTTTCAAACTTGCTTTCTTTCTCCTTTTTCGGTATATAATGAATCACGTTTTTTTTTTTTGTAACTTGTTATATACAACTCAATTTGACTCCATGCAAATAAAAAAAATTTAGAATTGTAGAGATAATGAATTGCAATCAGCTTAATTAGAGCATACATACAAAGGTAGTGAATAAGAGCAGAGTCCAAAAAAATAATCCAAACGCTACTACTATGAACCTAGTAATCTAGATGCAAAAGTATGAGCAACTCGATCAAAAAATTTGACTCTAGAAGGGCTGATCTGTTTTTAGGGTTTTCGGACGCTTAGAAACCACGTTAATGGTTTCAGATTTAGATGGAAAAACAAAATCCTCAAGAGCCAAGGCTCTGATACCAATTGATGTGATATCGGCTAAGAAACTGAAATCAACAAGTTTCCCTGATCTATCTTGAAGGATTTAAAACAAATTGAACAATGAATCAGAATTTGAGGGTTAGGTTCTTATTCAATAGAATCTATTCAATTGCAGCAAAGTATATAGAAGAATGAATTATAATCACTAAGGACAGCAATATATAATTCAAATTTCACAAGTATGACACAAAGATTGGTGATAGCAAACCAATCCTAAGGTGTTTAAACGACAATGAAAGGGATTCAAACCTGACACCTTCGATTAAGCATTCTTAGAACCTGAATGTGGACGATTCACAAGTACCTTACCAAAATACTTGTTCACGATCAAGATAATATCGCAAGAATGAAGAACTCGATCTCTCAAACTCACAATATTAAAATCAGCCCCGGGCTGAAATCTCAACAAAGAGAGAAAAATCTAAAAATTTCAGAATACAATTGTATTAAATTTCATATATGCCTTTCAACTATTACATTGGTGTTTAAATAGAAAAACCTAAACCTAAACTATTTAGGAAAAGTAAACCTTATTTGACTAGGAAAAGAACAACAAAGAAAAAGGGAATGGCTGGATTTCAGCCTTAAACTTAGGAAAGTTAAACCAACACAAATAAGGAAAACTTTAAATCAATCCTTATGCAATAAGGATTGAAAAACGTGCTTCCCTTTAACATGTGGTTTATAGGCTGATTTGTGAGCCCAAAACAGCTCACTTATTGCTAAAACTAACATTTGACTAAAGACACCGAAACCCAAATCAAAATCCATACATATTCCGTAAGGGTGCCTTAAGTGCTAACACTTAATTGTCCTTAGCTCATACATAGAATTCCAATTAGGTCCATTTTAACTAATCATTACAATCAGACCCATAAACATCACTTTCTTGGACTTGAATACAACATAAGACTGAATCGTATCCATATGAGTTGTTCGGTTTGTTGTGATCAGCCTCAATTTCCATACATTGAAATAAGTGCATAACTAGACCGTTAAGCACTTGTTGCATCTTCTTTGCACGGTTCCTTGTTGTTGGACCAATGGATCTCTCTTGCCTCCTCGCTCCATGCCTCCATGTCCTTGTGGTGTGATGACCGCATCATAGACTATATTTTTACTAAAAGACCTTCAATATACCAAATGATTAAGTGAGGTAAATATTATCACTTTAAATACCTAGATACATGTGACAAGCATATTTTTAACAATTTATTACTTAATTAATTGTTAGATACCCAAATAGAAATTTTGTCTATCAAAATTGGATGGAGGGAGTAATCAATAGAGATATATATTCATCATTACATCAATAAACTTGAGTTGCATAACTAATTGTATTTGCATGTTGTCCTAGATAATTATAAACAAGGGCATAAGTATCTTAAAGAGGAGGATTTCCTCACATATATATGGAACTCTATAGCACCCTCATTTACTCATGTGGCACTTAACACATCCTTTTCATGCCTAGAACCATCTAAACTGTAAAGTAAATATCAATGGTTTGCCCAATATCACATATAAGCTTATAAGACCATATAAACAAAGACTTAACTCACCCTCAAAGGTTTTGTTAAATTCCACATTGGTAAATGTAGATCCTTATTATATGTGATAGAATACTCCCTTTCAGGTATTAGAATGAGTTAAACCTTTGTTTAAATCAGTGTTATAAGAATCGGATTGGATCGGCTTGTTCGACTGGTTAAATCGAGAACTGGTGTGAGCGGACGACGCGTTTTCGACGGGACGCGGGACTCCCTTTCGGAAGGGGCGCCTCGATTTCGGGCGGGGCCCTCCCTCGCGTGGAGTTTTTGATTTGGAAATTCGTTTTTTGGAAAAGCAGATTATTTCGAAAAAGAATCGAGACCTAAATCTCGATAAAAAGTATAGGAGTCGCCACCTGGCTCAGCTCAACCGGGAAATTACAGTGTAGCTGAACCAAAGCGGAACTACCACACTTTTCAGAGATCTAGGTTCGGACAAGTCCCTTATTTCGTGTCTAATTTAAATGTTATAGCCAATGTTCTAGTTATGACACTTTAAATTTCTAAAGATTGATTTTCATTAAATAATACAAGCAGCGCGCATACGTAATAATAATACAACATAAAAAGTAAAAATAATAAATATTTAAGAGCTTACAACCCAATCGAAAGAAAAATAAAACTCTCGCCTCACTGATACAATCGCCTAGAATACACGAGAATCTAAAATTTACAACTGCCTAAATACACGATTAATTCTATTAAATACAAATAAAAAGAAAAATTAAAATAAAGTAAAAGCTGCAAAACAGAAGTTAGTACAATTTATACGGCACGTCATAAATAGGACTCAAGTAGACAGAATTGGGAAATTAGGATTTGGGGTCATGCAATTAGGGGTAACCGGGTTGGCCCAGTCGGCCGGCCCGGTTAGACCTGGAAAACCTTTTTGAAACGTCCCTGTATTTTTGGTTTTGTGGGAAAATCATTTTGAAAACAATTTTTCCGGTTTATTTAATTTATCGCATGTGAGGTGGGTCAATTTTCGGGAGAACCGGGTCTCCGTCGTGGAATTGTTCTAAATGCAATTTTACTGAAAATAGAATCTAAGGTCGTGATGCACATAACAAATTTCATTTTTGATGATTTTTGGGGTTTTCTATTTTTTTTATTTTCTGAAATTTCCTGATTTTTATAAAACTTTTTAGGTTTTTATGATTTTTTGGATTTTAGGGATTTTTAGGGATTTCTGCTTCTGGCCGCGGACTACAGTCGTGCGACTGTAGTTACAGTCGTACGACTGAATACTACATTCGTGCGACTGTAATCCTGGCTAGGCCGAAATCGCTAAAAAACCCTAAAAACAAAAGCCTGAAACTGAGAAAATAAGCATAGTCGTACGACTGTAGAGGATTTGGCACGACTGTAATTACAGTCGTGCCCCTGTTCTGGTTTCAAGAATAGTCGTACGACTGTTCTAATTTTTCCAGAAATGCAAACTTGAAAACTTGAATAAAAAGGCACCAAACACAAGTAAATCACCCAGAAAGCTGGAAAAAGGGTTGAGTTAAAGGTTATTTACCTCCTTGGCGACGATCCACAGCTGGAATGACCCCTGGCTACGCACCAATCCACGTGAATTCGCTCTTTTTCTTAAGGAGTCAAGGTCGCAAAAAGTGTCCAAATAATCCCAGAAAAGTCACGGATTTGTGTTTGTTTTTGTCCCAAAATGATTTAGATTTTTAGTGTGAGTGTTAACCTAGGATTTCTACTTCGTTTTAGTGATTAACAACAAGAAATTAAAGAGAAAAGGTAAGAAGAAAGCAATGTGTTTATTTTCTCTCTTCTCTCTTTTTCTCTCACTAAAAATCAGATTTCCCTCTAAAAGTCACATTATATACCCCCTACTAACTCGAAAATCTTGAGCATTTAATGCTCAAGATTTTCCATCTTTTCCAAGTCAAGGGGGTATGGGTTCTGTAACCTGCCCCCGAAAGTACAGTCGTACGACTGTACTTACGTTACAGTCGTACGACTGTAACAAAATCCCATGACTGTATTTTACAGTCGTGGGTCAAAGGTCAATGACGGATTTTTTTTTAAAGAAAAATTTCGTGTTCACAGGCTGCCCCTCGTGTAACTGAAGTCCGATTTTCAAAACGGATTTAGGTACACGACAAAGAACACGAAATCACATTGATATACAAACGCAGTTTTCGTAGGTGAACTGCAAGTGACTTTGGTAGTCAGGTGGTCCATATGCCTTTTGCATGAGGATAACACCTAGAGTATAAATGACTTTTGGAGTCGGGCGGTTCCTTACGATGGCTTTCGAGCAAGGATGACGCCGAGATAGAATAACTTTTGGAGTCAAAAGGCCGTGTATGGTTTGTCATACCGAGCCAAGAATGCATGTGATGCGTGTTTGATGAACGTATTTATTCCTTGATCGATAATTTTGAAACAAAAATTTTTGCCCCTTCGATCAAGAATAAATACGGGAATGCGTGTTTTGGTTGCCTTTTATAGTCGTGCGGGACTGGATTTGCGAATACAAGACGTGATAGTCGTGTGCGACTGGCGCACTCAACAGACTGACACGGGATTTGGGTTCCCTTTTAAAGTCGTGGGGGACTATGATTTTTGTGTGAATGCATGACGATCGTGTACGGCTGGGCGCACCCGACAGATTGAAATTGGATTTGGGTTCCCTTTTAAAGTCGTGGGGGACTATGATTTTTGTGTGAATGTGATGGCCCGGTGTGTCTTGGCACACGGGACACGTTGAAAATGCAGTTTGGTGTGATTGTACTTACAGTGAATTTTTCACGGTTTTCTCGGGTTTCGTGCCCCTTGGGTGAGGCGGACCGTTGTTGGAAGAAATTTATTCACCGCTGGGTTAGCCCTGTAAAATTACTAAAATACCTTCCCGCAAGGGATAATTAAGCATCAGATAATGGAAATAGGGTTTAAAGAATAAATAGGAAAAAAATTAAAAATTCCCCCCCTTTTCTTATACTACGGTTGTGCGACTGTATTCGAATTTTGAATACAGTCGTACGATTGTAGACGAAGTACAGTCGTACGACTGTACTTCGCAGGTAGAATGAAATAAAGGGGCGGTTTCCGCCCCTTTCTCTTCCATTCTCTTATATTTCCGAAAGCCTTTACTCCTTTTCTCTCTCAAACCGATCCCGACCTTCAAAATCTTACCAAAATGTTGAAGAAAATGGGAAAGAAACTGAAAAAGATCCAGAGCAACACGATTCCAAAACCCAATAACCCCGATGAGATCCCTTTTGTGGGGATTGCACAAAGATATGGGCACCCGCTTTACATGGACCATTTCGGGATTCATTTCGGGACGGAGATTCCAATTCTACTGGCAATGGACTCCCACTTGTCCGTTACTCAGGTTGGTACCCGATTCTTAGGCCTTGATTT
This sequence comes from Euphorbia tirucalli, assembly GCA_039660915.1. Taxonomy (NCBI): domain Eukaryota; kingdom Viridiplantae; phylum Streptophyta; class Magnoliopsida; order Malpighiales; family Euphorbiaceae; genus Euphorbia; species Euphorbia tirucalli. The sequence continues at coordinate 38,356,323 of CM077637.1, read as the reverse complement.
TGGGTTTTCCAATATTTTTCCTTTTGAAATTTTGGAATTGATTTGCATGATTTACTGCTTTCTGGGTTGATTGGTTGAGTAGAATGCATGCTAGGAGTGCCCTGTAGTTAATAGGAACAAGAAACTAGGAAAAATGAGTTAGAAATTGCTAGAATTAAATAGATTTCGAATTTTTCCTGCAGGAATATGAACAGTCGTGCGACTGTTCATGCCAAAGATGAACAGTCGTACGACTGTAGGCACTACAGTCGTGCGACTGTAGTTACGCTCGTGCAAAGCGTACTACAGTCGTACGACTGTAGCAAGAAAATTAGGCTTTAAAAATTTTGTTTCGTCCGATTAATTTTTCTATATTACTATTATGCAAAAATTGAATGCATGTGTGTTGTACTTCCCCATAATGCAAGTACACAGGATTGCCGGCAGCGGGAATCTCTCTCTGCCAGGAGTCTGGTGGGATCGGCTTCCCGAGCCTGTGCGGGCCCGGGTCAGGATCTTGGGGCTCAAGTCTTTTATTTTGTCTTTGCCCACGAGCACACCGCATACCACGCACGCCGTGCTGACGGCTCTGTGTGAGAGATGGGTCTGCACCACCCATACCTTCCATCTGCCCATCGGGGAGTTTACTGTCACTCCCTCGGACTTCGTAGCGATTGCCGGTTTCGGGTTTGGCGGGACCCCCATTATCTTCAATTGTAGCTTGAGCCGACATCAGCAGGTGGATACTTACATCAGGAGGTTGATTGGCTGCACCCCCGAAAAGGGGAAGATCCTGTGTTCGCCGATGGAGGCTTATTGGGCCACCCGTGCAGTCTTGTCTGAGGAGGATGTGGAGCAGTACGCCCGGGCTTATGTGCTCGTCCTCCTATCATGCACGCTGTTCCCCACTGGGCAGAGCACCTGCAATCTGACTCTGCTTCCCACACTGGCGGACATGGCTGCCTTCCCATCCTTGGATTGGGCACGAGCTGCATTAGGGCAGCTATATTACGGGTTGGATTTATGTGCCCGGGGAGCGCAGCAGGAGATTTTGGGCTTTTGGTTTGGCCTTCTGGTATTATCTCTTTTCTTCCCGCTTTTTTTTTTTTTTTTTTTTAAGGACTAATATATGTATTTTTTATAACTACAGATCTGGGCGTTCAAGCATCGCGTGTTGGAGCCGCCCGAGTTGAGGGACGTCCAGGGTGATGTCCAGCCGACTATCCTGCGTTGCTGGATGCAGGGATGGCAGGGCATAGGCCGTGATATAGATCAGGTGCGGCAGAGTTTGCTTGATACGACCTGGGGGTGGGTAAGTAAACAAAACTCGTTAGTAAGAAAATTTAACCAACTTTTATTTACTTGTACTGAATTCCCTTTATTTCACTTCTACAGATCCGGCACCATCCCTGGGAGGGTCTGGGTGCCATCACCCTTCTTGTTCAGACCTCCGCGCGTTTTGACCATCGCCGGTTCGTCATGGAGTGCCCCATGTCCCAAGAGTGGTACTTGGGCGAGCGCCTCTTCCTCTCCGACCACGTCGATGGTCCAGTCAGCTGGCTTGTGCCTCCGCCGCTTCCACAGGCGCTCTTCTGGCCGCATCTGGCAGACCCCGCGACATACCCTGGTATATTCGGAGAGGGATATAGCGTAGACCCCGTGGATGGAGATTATTCGACTTATATCCAGCAGTGCTTACTGCCTGCTGTGGGTGTCGCGCCAGCGGCTCCTCCTCCTTGTCCTCGCCAGGTATTCACTTTCTCTTTTTTTTTTTTTACTCTTTATTCTTTTCGCAGATTAAGAGACGTAGGGGAGCCGGGTCTTCTCAGCCCAGTGGCCCGGCCGGCGAGAGTGTTGGCGCGGCTACAGCCGGGGAGGATACTCCTATTCAGGATAGGACCCACCCTGTTCATGTAGGTAGCGCTGCAGCTTCAGCTTCAGCTTCTCAGGCTGTCGGCGCCAGTGGTGTGGTTGAGGGCCGCCTAGTGTCCGAGCTTAGGGCGGCTTCAATTTGACAGGGTTGGATGGCTCCTCCACCTATAGGACGTGGAATATTCCTCGTGAGGAGCCAGCTGTGTTCTTCCCGGAGGATACCACCCATGTAAGTCTATGATTTGATTGATTTTTTTTTTCTTCTTTTTTTTTTTTTTTTAAATTTCCTATCGTTCTCTAGGTTCGGCGAGCTGATGTGTACAAGGGCCTGGGGGACCTCCTGGTCCATGAGAATGGAGTTTGGGCGGTAAGCATCCCGTATTTCCTGCATCATGTCATGATTTATGTAATGCATGAACCTGCATGTATGTATGTATGAATGTTAATTTATGCTATTGACTGCAGTCCTGAGTCGAGATGCTTCGAGATCAGGTCAGGGAGGCTGCTTCTTCTGTGGCTCAGGCCCAGGCTGCGAACCAAGAGGTGGATAGGGCGAGAGCCGAGATAGCCAGACTGCAGGCTGGGATGGCTCGTCTACAGGCGGACTTTGACTCCTACAGGGCTACGCATCAGAGTGAGTCCGAGGAGGAGAAGGAGGATGAGGGGCAGGATGAGAGCTAGCTGGAGCGTCCTGCTCTTCTTATTCGTTGTCTTTATAGTTTCTTGTCTTTCATATTGGATTTTTAGGCACATTGTGAATTGCACTTTTTACATTATGGGATTTGCTTTTGTTTTATTAATATTTTGAAATTACTCTTCTTCTCTTTCTTCTTCAATTTTTTGCTCCTTTTTATCCAGGCTTTTATAATTTTCTAGAATCATTACAAGACTCTGATTGGCTTAAATTGAAGCCTTTCGGGTTGTGGAATCTTAAGGCCTATTACAAACACCCCTGGAACATTGAACTGTTGAACGCCTGTTATCGTTTCTGGGATCCAGTGGATGACGTTTTCTGCTTCTCATGCCAAGAACTCTGCCCCTTATATGAAGAATTCAGTGCCATCTTGAACATCCCCTGCCACAAAGGGGTGGACATTGCCGTCCCTGAGTTCACTTTTGGTAGCATTTCTTCCTTGGTGAGCTTGTTCGGGCTTCCCAATCCCGAGGTAGAAGCTTTACTTGCTACTGGTTCCCCTTCTCTTGGGTTGAGCTTGGACTCTGTACTAGAGTGGTGTGTCAATGTCCCTAGGGACCACATGAGCTGGACCTCCATGGTTAGCTTGTTACTTGTGAGCCGGTATTTCTGTGGTCCTAGTGATGGGGTTGTCTCCTTCAGGGCTGTCTCCCTTATCTCTCAGATGGCTGCGGGGGCATCTCCAGCTCCTTTCACACTTGCTGAGACACTGATCAGTTTGCATATATCTAAGATAAACGGTGTTCTCTACATTGGCCCTCACCTCACACTGCTCCAAGTAAAGCTCCTTATTGTCTGGTGTATTTCTAGGTCGAATGAACTTCTAATCCTTGCTTAACATCAACTGCAGATCTGGTTGTTGGAGAAGCTATCTATTCTCAAGATTCCGAGAGAGAATTTTAAGAAGTACCATCCGGCCAATTTCAGGCGACGAGGCTTCTCCATTGACTCCTATACTGATATGTCTGCTGATGAGTGGGGCGTTTGGCTATCTCGCCTGACCGATGACCAGATTAGGCTGGTGTGCCCCTGGTGGAAGATCACCCACGTGATTGTGGAGATGTGGGCACATGGTGTGCAGTTGTTGGGACTGACCAGGGTGACGTTCTATTCTCCGAGTCGCCTTTGCCGGCAGTACGGTCATCTGCAGGATATCCCCCAGCGATCTTGCGTCACCAGTTGTGAGGAGTATACTGCTGCTTGGCCAGATCATATCAGACTTCGCTGGGCTGGAGATACCCATCGTGTGGCGTTGAATTACGCCTCGCTTGCTCCCACAGAGACAGACGATCGTTACAAGCAGTGGTTGGCTGAGATCCAGGATTTACCGACCCGTGAGGCGCGTGAGAGTGCGACTTTTCGCTGGCTGGCTCCTTCTGAGGCCACGAGACCACTTCCTGTCAAGAAAGGGAGAGCATAAAAGAAAAAATATGACTTTCATTATTATGCATGTATTGGCTACCATTATTATTATTTATATGCATCTTTTCTATTATTGATGCAATCTTGCTCCTTTTTTTTTCCTTAATTTTTGCTTAAATCGCCCTTGCAGGTTTTCGACTTAACAAGCTTTTTTTTTTTAAATGGATGATATTCGCAATTATACACTTAGGCGTCTAAATGTCTTTGTTTATCTGGATGTTTCGACAAATGAATCATGTAACATACTCCAAACACTCATGCAATACGTTAAGCAAAACGCACTTCATTAATGAAATTTAATTATTGCATCAATTGAAAATTTAAAATTAGCACATATCTCGAACGAACTCATTCCTGTTATCAACCATCCTATTCAGGTTTTCTGGTCGATAAACTGACCCTCGTTGCCTTAATTTTTGCTTAAATCGCCCTTACGGGTTTTCGACTTAACAGGCTTTTTTTTTTACACATGGTAGCGTTTGAGGTGATCTTGATTAATCGGGTTGGTAAACTCGTTGCCATCCATATCCATAATCTTCACTGCACCTTTGGAGAGTATTTTCTTTATCACATACGGCCCTTCCCAATTGGGTTTGAATTTGCCCCTCGCATCTGTGTTAGTCGGTCTCATCTGTTTCAACACTAGATCTCCCGCTTTCAGAGGCTGTTTCTGGTGACGAATCCGTCGATTATAGGCCCTAGCCATCCTTTGGTGGTACATCTGTAGATGATCTAGAGCCTTAAAACGTCTTTCATCGACCATAGCCAGCTGTTCAAATCTTGCCTTTACCCATTCTGTTTCAGGCAACTGGGCTTCTAAGACCGTCCTTAATGACTTCAATTCCACTTCAATAGGAAGGACTGCTTCCATCCCATAAACCAGGGAATAAGGTGTTTCTCCAGTTGGCATCCTAACGCTGGTTCTGTACCCCCACAGAGCATACGGTAGTCTATCTGCCCAATCCCGGTAGGTTGAAGTGGTCTTAGACAAGATCTTCTTAATAGACTTGTTTGCCGCCTCTACTGCCCCATTGGCTTGTGGCTTATAAGGGGAAGACTTGCGATGTTCCACATTGTACTCTTCAAATAATTCAGCTGTAGCCCCCTGAAATTGCACTCCGTTATCAGTCACCACGTGATGTGGTATTCCATATCTTGCAAAAATATGCTTCTTCACAAACTTAGCCATGTTCTTAGCTGTGACCGTGACGTAAGACTCGGCTTCAACCTACTTGGAGAAATAATCGACTGCCACTACAATGAATTTATGACCGTTCGATGCTAGAGGCCGAATTTCACCAATTATGTCTATACCCCATACTGCAAACGGCCAAGGAGTCATAAGGTTTTGCAACTCCATAGGCGAAAGATGGCTGATGTCCCCGTAAATCTGGCATTGGTGGCACTTTTTCACTTCTTCTGCACAGTCAGTCTGCATAGTAAGCCAGAAGTACCCTTGTCTCATGATCTTCTTTGCCAGAGCTAAACCATTCATATGCGGGCCACAGATCCCTGAATACATTTCTTGCATAACCTTCTTGGCTTCTGCTTCCGTCAAACACTTTAATAACAATCCATCAGTGGTCCTTCTGAAAAGTTGTCTGTCAAACCATCTGAACTGAGCTGCCAATTTTCTCAAAGTGGTCTTATCTGATGCATCTGCTTCTTCAGGGTATTGGCCATTCCGTAGAAAGTCAGCTATATCTTGGTACCACGGCTTATTGTCTGGGGCTAATATTAGGACCTCACTAGAACGATGGAAAGGTGTTCTAGCAGTCTCCAAGATCAAAGGTTGCATCGGTGCTTTCTGAGGTCCTTCCCACATGGATGACAAGGTAGCTAATGAATCCGCCATCTGATTATCATCTCTAGCCACATGCTTGAATTCAATATGCCCGAATACTTTCACCATTTCCCACAAAGTCTCCAAGTATGGGTGAAGTGATTCTTCCTTGATTTCCCATTCCCCGGTGGCTTGACGGATTACCAACAGTGAATCTCCAACAATGGTCACATCATTTGCCCCTAATGTGGTGAGAGCACCAATGCCAAACAAGCAAGCTTCATATTCTGCACCATTGTTAGTTACCGGGAATTCTAGCCGTTTTGACAAAGGAATTATCTCCCCCTCAGGAGTTACAATAATTACTCCGAGGCCTGCTCCCCTTTTGTTCACGGCTCCATCAAAGTGCATAATCCATTTTCTGACATCCACTTCCACCAAGGCCAACTGTTCATCCGGAAATTCCAAGTTTTCCACATAATCAGATTCAAGCGGCTGATTGGCTAGGAACTCAGCCACTGCTTTTCCTTTGATCACCTTCTTCGTCACATATTCAATGTCAAACTCCGATAGCAGAAGTAGCCACCGGGATAGTTTTCCTGTTAAGGATGGGGCAGAGCAGAGGTATTTCATCGGATCAACTTTCGCTACAGCTTGTACCTTGTAGGATTGGAAATAATGTCTCAACTTCTTCGTCAACAAAAACATGGCAGTGCAAGTCTTTTCCACCACGGTGTATCGAGTTTCATAATCTAGCAGCTTCTTACTGAGGTAATAAATGGCGTGCTCCCTTTTTTCATCTTGTTCTTGAACCAACATCGCCCCTACGGATGTCTCTTCAATGGCTAAATATAGGGTCAAAGGCTTTCCCAATGTTGGAGGCTTCAGCACTGGTGGGTTGATAAAGTATTCTTTGATCCTGTCAAATGCAACCTGACATTGGTCATTCCACACAACGGGTTGTTCTTTCCGAAGAAGCTTGAAAATAGGCTCACAAACGGTGGTCAATCTGGCAATGAATCTACTGACATACTGAAGCGACCCTAGAAAAGATCTGACTTCTTTCTCTGTTTTCGGTGCTGGCATATCTCGAATGGCTTTAATCTTATCTGGGTCCATCTCAATGCCTTTTTGACTGACAATGTGCCCCAACAGCTTGCCCGATGCAACTCCGAATACACACTTCTTTGGGTTGAGCCGTAGGTTATACTTCTCAATCCTGGTCATAAATCTATCCAGGATGGCTGGGTGCTCTTCCCGAGTCATGGCCTTCACCAGCATGTCATCAACGTACACCTCGACCTCTTTGTGGATCATGTCATGCAACAACATCGTAACCGCCCGTGATAGGTGGCCCCAGCATTCTTCAACCCAAAAGGCATCACTCTATAGCAGTATACCCCCCACTCGGTGATGAAGGCCGTCTTGACTTTGTCGATGACATTCATTAAGATCTGATTATACCCCAAGAAACCATCCATGAAGGAGTACATAACTGCCCTTGCTGCACTGTCAATCAGGACGTCAATATGAGGAAGTGGGAAGTCATCCTTTGGGGAGGCCTTATTCAAATCCCCGATAATCCACACAAACCCTGACTCTTCCGTCTTTCTTGGCTACTGGGACTATGTTGGCTAACCATTCGGGGTAATCCACCACCTCCAGGAAGTTGGCCTTAATCTGCTTTGCTACCTCCTCCTTGACTTTTTCGGCCCATTCCGGACGTAGACGCCTGAGCTTCTGCTTTACCGCATTGTACTTGGGATCAATCGAAATTCTGTGCTCTGCTATCTCTCTGTCGACCCCCGGCATATCGTCGTAAGACCAAGTGAACGCTCCCACATGCTTTTTAAGTATCTTTGTCAATTCTCTCTCTTCTCCAGGATTGAGTTCATTAGAGATAGATACCATTTTAGGATTTTCAATTGTGCCCAAATTAATTTCACGTAATGCAATGTCATGAATGCTGAACACATTGAATGAATGATTGCATGTATGCACAGAGCCATTAGGAAAAACATCACACAAATAAGCAAAGTTAGATTTCATTTCATTCATCACCTTAAAAGCGAAATTGTTCATATCAAGTACATAGGATAAGTTTACAAAGAAATCACTTTCTTCCTCCACATGCGGAGGGTCTTCTACAGCAGGGTCTTCCGAATCAGCAGGCTTTTCTTCGAACAAGTCACTCAAATCAGCTTCAAGAGTTTCTTTCGGTGCTTCAGATAAAGCATCTTCTTCCACTTTTGCTTTCCCTTTAGCCATCATCTTGGTGAGTTCAGCGACAGCTTTTTCCACTAACTCTGCCTGTCCTGAAACAGCTTCCTTCTTCACAGGGCTCTCTTTTAACCCTTTCTTCAGCAACTCAGCAAATGCCTTAGTAATGGCGTCCACCAGGGGGTCTGCATCTTCTTTTAGTTGCTCCTCCGGAATGATGGGAGCCACTACTTCAGCTTGGATTATTGGAGGAGGACTGATCTCTTTCACAGCTTCAAGCTTAAGCATTTCTTCCACCAAACCAACCCCATATTTCGAGAAGTCGACGACATCAGCAAAGATCTCAAACCCAGGGACTGTTTCCCCGTTAATAATCATCGGCTCCGGCTTACCACCATATGGCCCACCACTTGCTCGAATAAAAGTGTCCAAGAGATGGACTTTCTTTGTCTCCGGGATCTCCTTCTTTTCAGCACCTTTGTAACCAAGACCCCCTCGGTGTGATTGGCCTATAGTGATATCAAACTTTGTGACCCCTTGCTGATGGACTCCCAGCCCCTTTCCAGGGATGAAATTCTGCTTCTAAAAGTACTTATGAATGCACGGGGAAAACACCAAGTCTTTCTCCTTATGTTCTGAGATGACCGCCACTTGGAAGCTGGTCAGAGGCTGTTCAAATGAGTTCAATGCAGCTACCACAGAAGATTCATCCGCCTCAAGAGTCACGATTTTTCCTCCCATCGGAATCTTCATTTTTTGATGTAGTGTTGATGGCACACCTCCCAATGCATGGAACCAAGGCCTTCCCAAAAGCAAGGAAAAAGTCACCGGAATGTCAATGACAGTAAACAACACAGTCGATTTAACTTCTCTAACCGACACCTCCGCCTCAAAGGTACCAATCACAGTACGCTTTGAATCGTCATAGGCCCGGATCACCGTGTTAGATCGTGACAATGCTTCTTCAGACAGGTGGAGACTAGGTAATACTTTCAGAGGACAGATGTTCAGTGCTGAGCCATGATCAACCATCACACAGGGTAAAGTTCTGTCCATCATTTCCACTTTCAAGTACAATGCACGATTGTGATTAGTTCCTTTCGGTGGCAGGTCATCATCAGTGAAAGTGATCCCCTTGGGACTATCAGGTTGCAGACTCCTTGTACTTCCAATTGCCATGCACACCTCCTCAGGAGACATTAACGGATTAGCATCCATTTCCATAAGCTTCTTCACCACTGCAGCTCGGTGCCTTTGGGACTCCATAAGTAAATGCCACACAGATGCACGTGCAGGCATCTTTTTAAGTTGCTCCACCACTAGATCTTCTTTTTAATCCATTTTGATAGGTAAATAATCCTGGACCGGGGCTTCTGCCCTTTTACTCGGCTCCCCTAACCGGTGTGGCTCAGGCTGATATACTCTTCCACTCCTCGTGACATTGTTCACAGGGGCGTCCTCCTTTCTTATGTACATCCCATCTTTGGTGCAAAAAGGATAAACAGGTGTTGTCTGGCCCACAAACTTAGGTCTACTTATCAGCTCAAACTCATCCGCATCATCATCCAACTCCACATCATCTAGATTCACTGGCTTACTCTCCTTCACAGGTGGATCAGCATCCTCACTTACTACCACTTGAATTGCAGGATTTGCCTTTGCAATTTGAGCTAGGACAAAGTTAGGAGACAATCTCGACTGCACCATATTCACCCTTCTTTCAAATTGAGGCAGTGGATTATTCTAAACATTGGGCTTTGAGCGAGGCGCTTCTATCTTCTTTTCATCAATCAACTGCTGAATTGCCTTTTTCAAGGCATGGCACTCATTGGTTCGATGTCCCTTGGTCACAAGATAAGAACAAAAGTTGTTCTTGTCCGTCTCGGCCGGAGGCGTGTACGGCTTCAGGCTTTGAAGAAAACCCAAATTTCTGCACTTCAGAAAAATCCACCCGAAAGAATCCTCCCAAGGAGAAATCCCTTTTCCAGCTGTTTGCTGACTTGCCCCTTGTGCCACTGCCGCTACTTCTACTTGCTTGACAAGAGCAGGTGACTGACTCGGCTTGGCACTGGTCGAAGAGGAAGCTGCTGGATTGTTATTACTCTTGTACCCTGAAGAATATGTCCGGCTTCGATACCCTCCCCCAGAACTGTTATGAGCCGGATCGATCTCGTATTTCTCCACTTTTCGGGCTAACTCATGTATTCCACCAAGGATTGAAACTTGTGATATTTCATCACATTCCGATAAACTTCCAAGCTCCCATCAATCAGCTTCACAATCAGTTCATCTTCCAACCGCTTCTGATGAAGGAGGATCATCTTGTCCATCCACCTTTGATAGTACTCTGAGAAGGTCTCATTCGGTTTCTGCTTCACTGCCTCTAGGTCTTGTAGCTTGACCTCTAGCTGTGTATTAAAACTGAAGTACTTTATGAAAGCATCAGACAGCGCATCCCAGTCGCCTTGCACACTTTTGGGCTGTTTGTTGTACCATGTGATGGCCCCTCCTTCCAAAGTAGTAGGGAACAGTCCCACTAATTGATTCATTGTAAGCCCTGCCATGGTCATGATCCGCACATACTGATTCAAGTGAGCCGTGGGAGGACTTTTCCCAACATACGGCGTAATCCTAGGCATCTGAAAGCCCACAGGTAACATTTCAACCCCTCCGGCTATGAGTGTGGACGGGTCAATGCTCTTGGCAGATTGGATCTTAGAACTGGCACGCAGCTCTGCTATAGTTTCTTCTATCTCCTTCATCTTTCTTTCTAAAGCAGACTTTACAGGTCGCTCAGCATTATCTCTTCGGCCTTCTTCAGCATCCGACTGCCCATCATTCAATCCCCGCCACTACTCTCCTCACCGGCGGCCCTTTCCGATCGCTGATTAGATGATTCAGTCAATGCACTCTGCACTTGGTTCTTGATAAGGTTCTTAAACCCATCAGAATTCATGAATTCTCGAATAGCAGTGGTGGCCATCATGGCAGCAGCAGCTTCAGGTGTGATTGCCATATCTTGAAATCTCTGTTGCAACTGTTCAAATTTCGGCGAAGACTCAGCACTTAATTCAGATGACGCTTCAACCTCCCCGAACTGAACAGACTCCTCGGACTCATTAGACGATGAATTTCCGTGCTCTAGCCTCATGAGTCTTCGTCCCGACCGGAGCCAAACTACAAAACATTTCCAACAAAAGGTTAGTGAAATATGATCACCCAAAGAGTTATGAACTCTAGGGGATATGCATGTATGCATGGCGTGTTGGATGAATGATATGTGGATGTTATATGGAATGGATTTGCAACACGAACCTTGAATAAACAATCCTTCGGGAGGTGAAGTATGTATGAACTCCTATTTATGCATGCATATATTGCAATTTAAGTTGGCATGGATGAGACCTTTGGCGCTCGGGGAGCACCTCGGGTTTTGTGAAATGATATGAATGTCCTTATTGAATGGGCAGAGTTTCGGCACTCGTAGAGTGCCTCGAATTTTGTGATGTGAGATCGACACGAGTATGGCGCTTGGTCGGGGTTTCGGTGTCCGAGGGACACTTCGGATTTTTGATGATGTAAAGTGAACTCGTGCTTGATTAGTGGGTGGAATTTCAATACTCGGGGAGTATCTCGATTTCCGCACCGCGATGTGAGGTGAATGCGTTCTTAGCGAACGGGCAGAGTTCCAGTGCTCGGGGAGCACCTAAACGGCTTGATGTGTAAAATGAAATTTTCGGCACTTGTGGAGTGCCTAAAATGATTTGATGAAGTGCGATGAATTTTGTCGGCGCTCGTGGAGCGCCTAAAATGATTTAATGAAATGTGATGAATTTTGTCGGCGCTCGTGGAGCACCTAAAATGATTTAATGAAATGCGATGAATTTTGCCGACACTCGTGGAGCGCCTAATATGATTTAACGAAATGTGATGAATTTTGTCGGCACTCGCGGAGCGTCTAAAATGATTTAATGAAATGTGATGTGTGTGACCCTTATGGAATTATTCAAGATTCGTATGAATGCTTTATGCATGACACACGTTTCCCATGGCTGCAAAATAAAATTGTTAATGCTTATGATATTCAAGTGATGTATGTGAATTAACTAATTTCTTCACACGTTGAAAGGATGCGTGGCTACAAAAAATGTGGTTAGTGTAAATGTCACGCGGGTGAGTAATGTATTTACACGCGAAAAATGGAAATGGCTGTATAAAAGATGTGAGTTAGAATCACACAAATGCTTTAGATGCGGTATGTTATGTTCATGAAAAAATGTGGATGATGGTATGTTATGGAGGGACAAAAAGACACGTAGCAATTAGCACACGGATCGTATTCCTCCAACCTTATTCCTCCAAACGTGGTCAGGTCGATAAAATTCTAACCAAGTCCTAGGAGGGGTTCTCTTCGATCATCAACCGGGGATGATGAAGGCGCATTTTTGTTTTATTCACACATTTTATTTTGGTATCCTAAGGGAATCCAACTAAGGTTGCCTAAATGAGTTCGGTCCAAAGTCGGGATAACATCAAGGCTCCTATAGCAAAATATACTCCTCACTTCTCCCCACTCAAGGGTCCGAACGAAGGGGTTCGTACGAGGCTATGGGTGGTGTTTCGTATTCGTGCCCCTAAGACCAAGAGGAACTTAGGCGACACTTCAACGATTCACTGGGCTAAATAATGGATACCTAACCTAATACAAAAATGTCTAACTACAAAAATGCATAAAGTGCCATATAAGAATCATCCGCTTAATTTAAATTAGACACTTTTCAGGGCTTGTCAAATTCTTTTAAGTTTTTGAAAAACTTTTGAGAAATCCCCAGCGGAGTCGCCACTGTGAGCGGACGACGCGTTTTCGACGGGATGCGGGACTCCCTTTCCGAAGGGGGCCTTGATTTCGGGCGGGGCCCTCCCTCACGTGGGGTTTTTGATTTGGAAATTCGTTTTTTGGAAAAGCAGATTATTTCGAAAAAGAATCGAGACCTAAATCTCGATAAAAAGTATAGGAGTCGCCACCAGGCTCAGCTCAACCAGGAAATTACAGTGTAGCTGAACCAAAGCAGGAACTGCCACACTTTTCAGAGATCTAGGTTTGGACAAGTCCCTTATTTCGTGTCTAATTTAAATGTTATAGCCAATGTTCTAGTTATGACACTTTAAATTTCTAAAGATTGATTTTCAATAAATAATACACGCAGCGCGCATACGTAATAATAATACAACATAAAAAGTAAAAATAATAAATATTTAAGAGCTTACAAGCCAATCGAAAGAAAAATAAAACTCTCGCCTCACTGATATAATCGCCTAGAATACACGAGAATCTAAAATTTACAACCGCCTAAATACACGATTAATTCTATTAAATACAAATAAAAAGAAAAATTAAAATAAAGTAAAAGCTGCAAAACAGAAGTTAGTACAATTTATACGGCACGCCATTAATAGGACTCAAGTAGACAGAATTGGGAAATTAGGATTTGGGGTCATGCAATTAGGGGTAACCGGGTTGGCCCGGTCGGCTGGCCTGGTTAGACATGGAAAACCATTTTGAAACATCCCTGTATTTTTGGTTTTGTGGGAAAATCATTTTGAAAACAATTTTTCCGGTTTATTTAATTTATCACATGTGAGGTGGGTCGGTTTTTGGGAGAACCGGGTCTCCGTCGTGGAATTGTTCTAAATGCAATTTTACTGAAAATAGAATCTAAGGTCGTGATGCACACAACAAAATTCATTTTTGATGATTTTTGGGGTTTTCTATTTTTTTTATTTTCTGAAATTTCCTTATTTTTATAAAATTTTTTGGGTTTTTATGATTTTTTGGATTTTAGGGATTTTTAGGGATTTCTGCTTCTGGCCACGGACTACAGTCGTGCGACTGTAGTTACAGTCGTACGACTGTATACTACATTCGTCCGACTGTAATCCTGGCTAGGCCAAAATCGCTAAAAAAACCCTAAAAACAAAAGCCTGAAACTGAGAAAATAAGCACAGTCGTACGACTGTAGAGGATTTGGCACGACTGTAATTACAGTCGTGCCCCTGTTCTTGTTTCAAGAACAGTTGTATGACTGTTCTTATTTTTCCAGAAATGCAAACTTGAAAACTTGAATAAAAAGGCACTAAACACAATAAATCACCCAGAAAGCTGGAAAAAGGGTTGAGTTAAAGGTTGTTTACCTCCTTGGCGACGATCCACAGCTGGAATGACCACTGGCTACGCACCAATCCACGTGAATTCGCTCTTTTCCTTAAGGAGTCAAGGTTGCAAAAAGTGTCCAAATAATCCCAAAAAAGTCAAGGATTTGTGTTTGTTTTTGTCCCAAAATGATTTAGATTTTTAGTGTGAGTGTTAACCTAGGATTTCTACTTCGTTTTAGTGATTAACAACAAGAAATTAAAGAGAAAAGGTAAGAAGAAAGCAATGTGTTTATTTTCTCTCTTCTCTCTTTTTCTCTCTTTTTCTCTCGCTAAAAATTAGATTTCCCTCTAAAAGTCACATAATTCTGATTTTTTTCACCTTATATACCCCCTACTAACCCGGAAATCTTGAGCATTTAATGCTCAAGATTTCCCATCTTTTCCAAGTCAAGGGGGTATGGGTTCTGCAATCTACCCCCGAAAGTACAGTCGTACGACTGTACTTACGTTACAGTCGTACGACTGTAACAAAATCCCACGACTGTATTTTACAGTCGTGGGTCAACGGTCAACGACGGATTTTTTTTTTTTTAAAAGAAAAATTTCGTGTTCACAACTGGCTAGGAATCTAGTTGGTTAAAACACCGAGCATTCGGAGAACCCGCGCTCTAGGTGATTGGACACGGAAAAATGGTCAAACCAGTGATCCGGCTAGAACCCGGTTCTTAGTCTAACTGAGGAAACGCTATTATTTTCTTAAAAAAAGATTATAATGAGAACACAAGAAAGAAACAAATCATCAAATCTTGAGTTCTTCTTCATCTTTCCTCCCTTTCAAATTTCAATCTCAAACCCTAACTTTTCCCTTCCTCAGTCTTTGCCACCTCCGGATTACTCCACCGCCGCTGCTGCCAATCGCACTCTGCTCTCACTTGTTAGTTTCTTACTTTCTTTCTTATGCTCCTTTGACTTTTTTCTGCATTTTAAACCTTTTTCTAGCTGCTGTGTTAATTGTTAAATTGCAGTCCTTTGATTTTTTTTTATGAGATGATGGATTTTTTAGTTGAAGGAAGGAGGGTGTATAGATAGGAATTTGATGTGATTTTTAAAGGAAAAGAAAAGAAAGAATATTTGGAGTACAATGTAAACAAGTTATTAATTAAGGTTCGTGTACATAAATTAACATTATGGAAGAGGGAGAGCAAAATGAACATATAGAGTAATTAGTATGTGCATAACGAAAGCAGTGGGTGATGAATTTGATATATATGGGGTGCCAAAATTGTTGTAATTTTGATAAATTGGTGTTTGTTTGATGTGTTACGGCTTGATGGTGTTGAGTTAAGGCATGGAATTCAGTTGCTTGTTGATCCATGTGTAGTTTTGGATGTATTTGTATTTGATAAGATATGTTGGTTGTTACCCATCATCTACATTTTTTTTTATCATGACTTGGCTGTTGAGGCTTGATAAATGGGAGTTGCTATACCTAATTAATAAGTTTTGTTGAGGCATGGAATTCAGTTGCCTGAAATTCTTTTTGTAATTTACATTCTAGTATGTGATGAGTTTAGTTAGAATGTGGAATAAATGTGTGAAATTTAATCAATTTTACTTTATTTTTTTTAGATCTTGAAGGCTATGATTTGGATTTGGATAGAATTGGACTTTGATGGTGATAGCAAGGATCGGTATATGTGATTTTATAAGAATTTCCAAACTTTCAGCTTAAAGATTTATTTTTCATGAATGTTAAGACTTAAAGAACTTTATTATTTACTTGTTTGTTCGAAATATGTCTAAGTTGTTGGTAGTTATTAGTTATAACTGTTAGTCCCAAATAGGCTTAGAAGTACACTAGAGGAAGGTGATTAGTGCATATACCCAAATAAAAATTCTTTTGTGAGAACTTTTATATTCAAAAAACAATTCTGCCCAATAAACAAGTTTTCCTTAAAAATGCGGAATAAAGTAATTTGTAAAACTTGTAAATATAATTAGTTTCGAATAACTTAAATAAAATCTCTAAAAGGATGTTACTGCTAAAAATAAATGTGTAAATATAAATGGCAGTAATTAAAGAGAGTAGAGATAGAGATATTGGTGACACCAAGATTTATACAGGTTCATACCAACTGTCCTACTCCTATCCCCATGTGAACCACTTAAGATTTTTCACTACAATTCCTTTAACTGTAGAAATCAAACCAAGTGATCTTTCTTCTGTCTAAGATAGGGATAATTAATCCTACCTTTGTCTAGGATTAAGACAGTGATCCTTCTTCAGTTTAGGATTGAGATAGCCGATGCTTTTTACAAGCTCAAACACCAAACTTTTATAACTTATTGTTTTTCAAATATCAACAACCAAATTTTTATTCAAAAACTTTGTTGATAAAACTTTAACAACAAAGCTCCCCCTCACACTAATATCCCTTAGTGTGATTTTATAGTTCACTCAAAAATATTTGATTTGAAAGTGTATGAATTGCTTTGATGAAAACTTGAATTTCTTTCAATTGCTCTCTTTGAAATGTGTTGGAAATACTACTGAAGAATGCTTGTAATGCTTGTATTGTATGCTTTGTAAATTGTTTTTCCAAGTTGAAATGTTTGCAATTGTCTTTTATTTATAGGCATTGGAGAAGTGGTTTGGAGAAGATATTCAAATTTTGTTCAGGTCTCTGAAACTAGTCGTTGACAGTATTTAGCCCTCTGAAGCTTTAATTATGATTTCCTTCAGGTCTTTGAAACTAGCTGTTGCACAGTGTTTAGCCATCTGAAGATTTGTAAAGAACTTCTTCAGGTCTCTGAATGCATCCGTTATATAGTGTTCAGGTCTCTGAAAGTTTTGAATTGAATTTCTTTAGGTCTCTGAATGTGACCGTTATATGGTGTTCAAGACTCTATATATTTGAATTTAACTTCTTCAGGTCTTTGAATATGCCCATTATACAATGTTTAAGACTCTGAATATTTGAATTTAACTTCTTTAGATCTCTGAATATTCGTAACAGAATTTTTTAGGTTTTCAGCCTCCTGAAGCAATGTTTTATCTTTTTTAGTCCAAACACTTTATCTTATTTTTGTAATATCATTTCAATGTCTTTGTAAGCCTTCACCTTTATACTTTGTTTGCCTTCACCTTTATACTTTCTTCATTTAATTAAAAGTAAACTCACATTTATTTTTGATTAATTTCCAAAGTATATGTTTAATTTTATCTTTTTCAAATACAAAGTTGTTTTCATCAAAACAAGGTTCACCAATAACTTTTTAATTTATGGAGATATTTATGATTTTGTGTACTAAGTAATTTGTGTGGAGGTTTGTTGATTTGTTTTATTTATATGTAAAATTATGAATATATATATATATAATATAAATATTCTTTTAAACAATTAAAAAATCTAGTTCTACCAGTATCGAACTGCAAACCAATTGCTTCACTGGTTTGCTATCCGGTCCGGTTCTGATAATATTGGTTTAAATAATAAGAATCATGAGTTCATTGGAACACTCCTTAAACAAAGCTCATGGGAAATTTATTTCATGCTTCATTGAGAATATGTTCATAAGTTTATTGTGTGGGTATAATTATCACATGAAATGATATATGTATACCAATGCATAATTTTCATTCTTGATTAATCAATTTTGTTAATTCACAATCAAATTATATGTTGATAGCTAGTCCCCAATTCGTTTTGATGAAGTTGTTTAAAATCCTAAAGTGTCATATTAATTATGGGGTTATGAGAAAACTACATAAAACAAAAATTCGTCCTCACTTAACGCATACATCTTAATACAACAAAATGTACCATATATATAACTTAACCTAGTACTAATTAATTAAGTAGAAAAGGTAGCTTACTTTTGCATTAGTTTTGTTAATTGTTAAAAGTTAACCCTCATGGTCCAGGATACAACAAAGATGTTCTTGTCAGATTGAAAACCATGGTCTATATGCAACAAAGTTAACTTTACCTAGCATAACATAAAAAATAAAAAAATAAAAAAATAAAAAAAATAAAAAAAAAAAACTTCATGAATCATTTAGAAATGTTTATATGGGCAAGGCCATGCCAAATTTCAATTCAATTTTACTAATGAAAACTAATCAAAATACTTCTTAAGTCCTACAAAACTCACATTCCTTTCTTTTCCACCACTTGAAAAAACAAATGGTATAACTTGTAAGACAAACCTCACTATCTCGAGGATTATGTTACGTTAAGAAATTATATAACACACTTAGTCTACTGATCCACATGAAAAAATTTTATTTGCAATGATAGAATAACAGTCTCTAATAATAATACAATAATTGCTTAATTTCACATATGGTATACAAACTATCATCTCAATAACATTATGGTATATCAATTACCGTTTTGCATATTAACATACTCCAATTTGCAAATGAATTCTAATTATGGTATACATGAGCTATTATTATATGATTACTTATGTTGCATCAGCATTTGAATCCCTTTCAACGTTAAATAGTGAGACCCATTACATTGAAAAGCCCATTTTACCCTTATAAAAAATTAAATTATTTTTCATTTTCTTTTTCTCTTCTTCTTTCTCTAACCTAACCCTAATAGCAAAATGTCATCCGCCACTTTCATTCCCAACACCGATCAGGAGATTTCTGCCGGCGCTTTGGTTCCTGTAAGCGTTGATCGAGACTTTTCATTCTTTCTTCACCCCTTCTGTCTCCTTCCATACCCAATTCCTAGGACTGCAAGAAGGAAGGAAATTTTGAGGGAGAGTTCTAGATCTGTTGACAAATTCTCATTCCTTTTTGTTGCAACCCTATCCTGTTGACAAATCAACAGATGTTCGATGACGAAATAGCTAGATCCATCTCAGGCTGCGTCCCACTACTACTCTTTCTCTCTCGCCGGAGTTCCATCTAATCGCTGTCGCAACTAGTTTTTTTTTTTAATTTCATGCATCTTTCTTACCAAATAAGGAGACGGAATATCCGCAGTTAATTAAAATGGTGGTTATTCTATCTTCATTTTTATGAGTTTCCATGGCTTTTGTACTTGGCCATGTTGTGTATGAAATAAAAAATGAGAAATACCCAGATTTTGTTGAAAAATTGGAGACACATGGACTGATTTTTATTAATTTGTAATTAGTAATGGAAATTCTTTTTTCTCGTAAAATAATTTCAAGAATGGCGCAGTGGGTTTGCACAGAGAAATAATTTCAAGAATAAATCAGAAGTTGTAGGTATATTTTTAATCTCTTTGCATGAGGAGCATCTGCATCCTTCCTTCAATGTTATTAAAACAAGCACAATGATCTCGTAAGATTATTGGTTCATGGTTCGACCGATTTTTTAGTGGTTCAACCAATTTTTATTTTTTTTTAAATATCTTTATTTTACATATCTTTCTAATAAAAGCATATTTACTTCACTAAAATAAAAGAAAATATTTAAAAAATTGTTAAAATTAAAATTTATAAAAGTAAAAACTAAATTCAAAAAGAATAAAGGAAGACAAATATAAGATAATTATTTAATAAGGCAAATATAAAGTGTTGAAGAATTAACATCAAACAAGTAATTAAGGTAACGTATAATAAATTATTGCATTTAAAAAATTTATTCAAATGTAATTAATAACAGTAATAATATTTAATAATGTAAAGTTTACTTAAATTAACTAAATTTAATAATATGAGCAATTAAAATAAAATAACTAAGTTATATATATATATATATATATATATATATATATATATATATATATATATATATATATATATATATTTGAGAACCATCGGAAGGCTGGCTGGTTCTGGTTAAATCGTTTGATCAGCTGGTCAGGTTTTAATAACAATGCTTTCTTTTGAATTTTCTTCTCATGCTATTAGAGCATCTCCAATGAAAAGTTCTCTCTAACTTTTTTCCTTTACCACCTCATTAAACTCAAAGAACCCCATTCCCTTTCCGATGCAAAGAACCCTCTAAAGTTCTTATGAGTGGACCCATATCATTAAAAAAATTTATAACTTTATCATTATTTTAATATATATATAAAAAAAAAAAAAGAGCAGAGAACGTCCTCCAAAAAGAGAACATTCTCCACCAAGAGAATCCCTCCAATAGCAAAAAAGGGGTTATTTTGTTGGGGTTCTCTAACAAGAAAACCCCATTAGAGATGCTCTTAAACATGTTGCTGCCGATTTTTTAATAGCACTGAATGGTGGCCAAACAGTAGATTTAATTTTTTGAGTTTTAAGTTTTGAATTCTTAGATTTAATAGAGAAAATAAAGGGAAGAAAATTTTTTAAGAGAAAATAGTAAATTCACATTATGTGGGGGTGTACAGACTTGTTTGATATTAATCATAATGGTAAGAGGGCACCAGTAATCTGTAACAAGAAGTCACTAACAAAATTGAAATATGTCAATACAAAATAGTACCATAATGATTGAGGTGATAGTTAGTATACCATGAGTAAAATTAAGCTAAAATAATTATAAGCAATAAGGACTAAATATCTTTTTGGCCTTTGTGTTCTCATCAGTTTGTTTTTTTGCCCCATGTCCTATTGACATTTCACTTTTGGCTCTTATGGTGTTAATTTATTAACGGAATCTGACGTAATATGTTTTTTAGGGGCAATTTTGGAACTTTTTACATACTACAGGGGTAAAAGGTAAATGTCAATAGAGCATAGGTCAAAAGGACAAACAGGTGATAACACCGGGTGCAAATAGTATTTATAACTAAGCAATAATAGTGTTTCAAGGTCATTGCTCGAATCCAACATATGTGACCCAATGCATGAGAAACTTTTATGCTGGTAAAGTCAGAGAGGCCAGTTTTATGTTAGAACATCAAGCAAATGTCATATCATAATCCATTATCGAAAAATCAAAATTATTTTTGGAATGGAAAAAATTAATCACTAATATCATGTTATAACTATATGGGAAATTATTAATATGATCAATAAGATAATTGGAATAGTAATGTGTTTCTTTAATATAATCAAAGCAGCAACATAAATGGATGTAAACATGTCACTCAAAGCTTTATTATACAAAGGAAAAAGTAAATAGAGTCACTCATTATGTGCAATACAAGAGCCCTAAAGCTGAATTTGGATCACCTAGTTAAATTGTAAGCAATGTATCCTATTTCCATTTCCGTCGTATTAAACCAAAAAAGGGATTTATGGTGGTTTGTTTTGCAAGCTCAATGACAACTCAACTGCCATCCATGTAGCTTTGATAAAACAAAGAAACATATTCGTAAATTGATATAATACCAAAAAGAACTGGTGGTGGCCTCACCATATGCAAACATCTTATGAGATTTTTGTAAGATTTGCATCTCCACTAAAATTATAAACAGTATACATAGACAAGCTATAATTCTATATGTTTTATAAGTTGATAAATACAGGTACAAGATTTTTTTTTTTTTTTTAATTTATTAGCAAACAGATACTTCATGGCTAACAAACAAATTTATATATCCAACACACATCTTAAAAAGTGTCTAATCTTTTGATTCTTTAGCTGAATTTTGTACGTTGATAACGAAACTCTGAATTTTCGAGAAGCACAAGTATTTTTTTTAATTAAATAATAGAAAAAAGATTAAAAAAAATAGATAAATACGCAAAAAAAGTTCAAATCTTGATGGATAATTTTTAAATAATATGGGTAAATAATTCAGATGCTAGATGATAAAAATTATTGAGTTTAGCACATGAATCAGGTTGGCAACGTGAATATATGTACTTTTGACCTTATCCCCAGGCAAACCTCAACAATTTTTTCCATTTATCCTTTTAATATTTTGCCCATGATATTTATGAATTTCCTATCAAAATTTAAATATTTTATGAAGATAACTCTTTTTTTTTTTTTTTTTTTTCCTTTTTTGTCATTTGTCAATTTTTGTATTAAGAAGATATAGTTTGAATACCTATTTTTCAAGTGTTTTTTGCTGTTTAATACCAAACAACAGAAATATAGGTCTTTGGTTATGTTTTGTTAATAGCTCCTGTTAAATTTTTAGGAAAGAAAAACAATTGTCTTCTATCAGCAGATAAAATCTGTTTTTAAACGCTTCTTTTTATTTTCTTTCTTTCCATTTTATATCATAACAGGGAAAATTAATTATATTTTTACCCAACACTAATTATCAATAACAACAACATAACCAAGTATGTTCTTAATTAGAAAAATATATGCGCTTCTCGAAAATCATAAAGTTTCTTTAACAATGTTAATTGTATTCGTATCAACAAACCTAAAAAATTTTAGCCCAAAATTCAAATGATAGGATAGTTTTTAAAAGGATCTGTTGGATGGAGGTCTTTATTTATCAAACGATATAATTGTAGAGATTCTTCATCGAAAATCAATCAAATGGAAGCGGAAGCCACTGATCTTATCTTAAATGTCTCTTCTAGAGACGGTTGCAGAAACTAATGTAGGTTCCCTCCACAATCCCGTACACGAACGCCTATTAAGCAAGAACCCGTGCTAGTGGAGGATCGGAAAACGAGAGAGAGAGCACCGCGGGGGTGGGGTGGGGGGTGCGCACTGAAATATTTTTCTCCAAGAAAAATATGGTGGCCGAAATTCTGTATGTGTGGGTTAGGGTTTCATCTTTTCAGTTAAGTAGGTATTGACAGCTTTAAAGCCATAGGTCTAAATAAAATAAGCATAGGTTAAAATTTAATTGCAATTCAATGTCAATTAAACGTATGTGATTATCTTAAACCATATAATATAACACATATCATTTAAATTAAAATTAATTAAATTAAATTAACCTAATAAATTTATTTAGACTTTACTTAAATGAAATACGTATAAACCTATATATGTATAATATTTCCACCCGGAAATAAATTCATGAATTGATGAAATCCAATTAAAATTGATTATATTATTTTGACCAATCCAATTGATCTATAATTTAATCAATAAACTGCTCATCTTCAGTCAGTATACTCCAAGTATACAGTTGATCGGTTTAGTTCAAGCTCAGACGTTCAATGTGTACGATCCTGTGGACCTGTTTTTATGTTGGCAGTGGGTCCATGGTCCACAAACTGTAGTTGGGCTCTAGCAAGCCATTACAGCCCCCAATTAAGACAGAGACTGCAGTCTAACAGAAGTCGTAACCCTGTAGTTTAACTTATATATCCCATGTCATTGATATCGGTGCCCAACATAGAGGCATGGTGTCATCCCCTCTTTTATGTCTGGACATTTACTTGATCCCGAATGAACTGATGCTTACAAACAAGTTCCAACTTGCTTGGGTGTGGCCACACTCTTATCAATTGCATTTATCAAGTGGCCGGTGATATCTTCTCAGTGGACTACTGAGTGACATTTCCTTCTACATATTCACGGCCTAGCAATGTTCAGTGGCAAACCCGAATGTACCCATACTTGGCACCCTGTCACAGGCCCTTTAGGCGTACACCAAAGTGTGCGAGTTCAAATGCCAGATCGTAATATGGTCAGGTTAAAGGATCTAATATAAATGCTACACGAGAATCACTTGTGATACTATACCATGTGGATTTCTCATTTTAATCGATCTATCCAGTACCATATCCCATTACATGTACCCATAAGCTTAATTAACAATCCATGTTCTATAGCCGTTAAGACACCGCCATAAAATCAAGGTTATGATGGTCTTTGGTTCCATTCATTCCTATGACTGAAACAGACTATGGATGGCTTTATGGTTATATTGTTTCCCTATCCATGGTCTCACTGCTAAGTGCATGATACTCGTCAACATGGATATAGATATGACGATTTGATATTTTATTTATAATATTGCATAAGATATAAAACAAATAGATTAGCGCCTTTATTTAGTAACACAAATGTACAATACACCAATCTATTACAAGATCTAAAATGTATAATACAATACAAGGACTAATGCCTTAGGACTAGGGCATTCACAACAATAACCACACACCTGATGTTGGTGTATGTCCTAATCCCTAGATGTTATACTTGGTATTTTGTATATTTGTATATACATTTTCTAAATATCAATAAAAGGCTTACTCATATTTATTGAATTACTTATACAATTAATAAATATTAAGAATCCATAAAATGGTGTTCGCTCATGTTTGTCAGTAGCGTGTACTGAACGAGTAAGACCATGAGTTTAAGGAACACAGTTTTAAAGCTATCCCTAGTCTGTTATAATCATGGGAATGTATATAACTAAAGACTACTATGTTCCTTGTGAGATGGGTGGTGGCTTACCGACCATAGGACTTAGAAAGTCTATCAAGGATATAGGTACATGTTAGTGAATAGTGTAGTGGATAGATCTGCTTGTGAGAACACTATATGGTTAGTGTCATAAGTGCTTCTCACGTATTGCTTATATTGGATCCTTAGACCCGGCACTGCTACACTCTTGGATGTGACCTTGTATGCTTTAATGTGCACCTAACGGGTAAGTAACTGGGTGCCAATTATGGGTACGTTAGGTATATTGGGAATCATGCTGGGACTGTGAGTAATGTGAAGGAATTGCCTATCTCTTCACTGAAGAGATGATATCACCGACCTCTTGACAAGTTAGACTGAGTAGTATACAACCGTACCCAAATAACATGATTATTGGATAATCATTTATTTAATTTCTTCAGTCTACTTGGATGCCAAGTAAAGTCCTAGCACGTAAAAGGATCATAGACCCATGCCTTATGTAGGCTACCGATATCAAATTTGTAAGGGATTGTATAAGAATACTACAGGTGTATGTCGGTTTGATTTTGACATCTTCATCCTATTTGGTGGTTCTAACGACTTGCTAGAGCCTACTTACAATTTGTGGGCCAAACCGTAGTTTTGGACCCACTGCCAACATATGAATGAACCTACAGGATCGCACGCATAGAAGTCTGAGTGGTTTTATTATGGACCGTTTTGATATTTAATGGTTAAATATTAATGTCTCATATAATGGGTTATATAGATTTTATGGACTTAAATGTTTAAGGTCAAATAAAATTATATAATCTCATTATGAGAATTATTACTTTAACTTCTTAAAATTACCACCTGGTGAATTTTAGTTAAGTTAAAAGTATGGTAGAATATTCTAGATATTCCAAAGGAGAAAATATCTTGATATTTTATAAAGGACGGATAGAATAAGGATTTCCACCTTTTATGTGTCATATAAAAGGAATATGATGAAACCCGATTTTCCAATCTCATCTCTAGCCTCCACTCTCATCCTCTCCATCTCTTAGGGATTTAGAGACATTGGAAGAAAATGGTTTTGCTTCTATTGGAGATTAGGTCCAGAGCTAGCACTCCATCTACCCACAATGGCTTTGCGTGTGTGAGCATAGAGGAGAGACATTTGAACCTGTTGTCAAATCCAACCAGCAGTGGTGCTTTACATATTTCCGGAGATTGCACCGTCTCATCGGTGTAAAATTTTAACTGGAAGTTTCTGACATCTGTGAATCAATTATGAACGGTGAAGATTGGATTCGAAGGATCAGAAGTATTTATTCGATGGGGATCAGACTGCAGCAGAAACTGTTTTTCCAAATTATATGCAGCAGTACATTTTTGTCTACTCCGAAAATTTGTACCGTCGAATCGGTCTGAAATTTCAACTGGGGGTTCCTAGCATCTGTCACTTGATTCTATACGGTGGAGATCGGATTTTGATTTCTGGAAGTGCATTTATAATCGATATCAGTTTGTAACAAAAATGGTTTCTATGCGAGGACGGCTTAAGGTGAAAAACCTTTTCCCTTCTCTTTGATTTCCTGTTTATCCATAATCTAGCCATGTGATTTTGGACATTAATCTTAGTTGTAGATGATTTGTTCTGCAAATTTTTCATTTGTAGCCTGGATAGGTTTCTACACCTGAGTTTGTCAACTTTAAAAACACAGCATACACATATTAAGCTTAGCAAAACTCTTTGTTAAGCCCATTATTTTGTAATTTTTTTCCCAAAGCAATTGTCAATTTTGACCAAGGTTACAAATGTTTTCAATTGGGTTAAGTAGTATTTAAGCCCTTCAACTTTAGTTCGCGGAGGAATTCCCTCCTTACTAAGTAAAAGGCTTATTAATCTCCCTCAATTCTCTTAAATGGATCAATTTTTATATTTTCCGATCTCACTGTTAGTTGACCATTACTTTTACAATTTTGAACTTTAGTGATTGGACATTCAGTCGGAAATTGGGTTCAAAACGAATTACAAAAAATATATCTACAATTATGTGATAATTTTTATTTCTACTTTTTCTATTTTTATGTATATAGTGTTATATATTTTCTTTTTAATGATACTGTTATATATTCTTAAACTCTTAATGAATATTTTTATTTTTTCACAAAAAGTAGTTTTTATTATATATAAATTAATTATTAATCCTCTTATTATAAATTTATGTGTTAAAATATTAACTCTTACAAAACATGCACACACTTTTAATTGTAGAAAAGGTTAATAATTTCTTGCAATTTTCTTTTTTTTTTTTTTTTTTTGAAAGCTTGAGTCTCAAATTGAACCAAATAAATTTTTTTATTATTAATTGAAAATTGATCTCATATATATTTTTAATAAATTTTTTTTTTGTTGAAAATTATGAGGAAAAAACTTTGACACTAAAATATAATAAACAATTTGATATTATCTTTTTGTGACCAATTTATGATCGAAATTGTGAACTAACAGTGAGGTTAGAAAAGGTGAAAATTGATCCATGTAAAAGAGTTAGGAGAGATTAATAAGCCTTTTATTTTATTAATGGGGGAATTGCTTTTCGGGCTAAAGTTGAAGAGCTTAAATGCTACTTAACCCTTTTCAATTTATAATTATTTCTTATTTTCTTGAGATTGTTCTATTAATACTTAATGTAGGACATCAAATCTTTTGACTTTATTTTTTCATTAAGTAGATGCCTAAACTAATTTAGTCATTATTAAAAATTATTCTTTAGTGAAATGTTTTTATGTAGGATGATACTTATTTGTATACATGATATTTTTTATAATTGACAAATGCTGGAATAAGATACATGTGGGCTTGCCAAAACTCTTTGTTAGTTTTTTCCTAGAGCATTTGTCATTTTTTATCAAGCTTACGAATGTTCCCAGTATATAATTGATGGATTGTCTAAAATCCTTCAAGAGATTCGGGTTCAAGTTGTTCTTTGGGCCGGATCTAGTATTGTTCCTATAAAACGGAAAAGGCAAGACACCGGTAACCTCTGGGACAAGCTCCGATGCCTAAGTCAGTCTAGGTTATTTTTTAGATGAGAGTATGTTGGCTTTAATAGAATGAGTTAGATTTTCCTCTACTTACCCTCCTTTTAAAGGGCAAGTGATAGAGTTGGATAGGGTTTAGAAGAACTCCCAAACTCTACTTTCAGCCAAACTGAAAGACTTACCTTCTAGGCTCCACGTGGGATATAGAGTCCTTCTCCTAGAATAACATAGCAAGTAGACTCCTAGTGGGACACCATCACCCACCTTTTAGAATCTTTCGGCAGACGAAGAGGATCTACATCGGATCTGCTACGAAAGCCTTCATGTTACGTCTAAAGAACCGAACGAGAGATTTGGCGTGTCTGACCCGACTAAGGGACCCGATCTCTTGATGACTAGATATCATCAGAAGTCTCCCCTGGTCTTGAAAAACCCTTTAGGGTTTAATGTCTAAAACCTTGCCTAGAGCCACGAGCTCACCAACTTTCTGCCATGTACTGAGCAACTGCAGGGATGTGACCTTTGATCTGACCCTTGATTTTCAAAAGCTGTGACTCTTCATTTTCCCCCTAGAAGGCTATTTAATTAGCGCATTTTTTCTCCTGCAAGTATTCCCAAGCCTCACTCTGATTTCTTACCATCTCCGAGCAAAGCCAGTAAGTTCTTCCCTTTCCTTCTGCTGTTATTTCATTTTGGTTACGTTTTTCTTTCGTTTTTCACCCTAGTTTTAGATACTTCACCTTGTTTCTATGAAAATCTTTCTGAAAACTATGGAATCCCCAAACTATTCCTAGTCTTCGAGCACTGTTTCTCGTCCTCCGTCTCCTTCCATAGAGGTGGACTCCGCGCCGCTAGACTTTCCTCGTCGGAGTACTCTGAGAGGACACATTCTACTGGAGAAACTAGTGCTCCAATGTGCCACCCCTTAACACACCAAACCGCCAGAACCGCTAAAGAGAAAATCCTAACACCTAGAATTTCTGAAATGCCTTCCTCCATCACCGAATGGGAAATATGCCAACTACAGTCCAATCACCCATGGTTGGAAGTCTGCAACTGGCTCATTCCCTCCCCTAGCCAGAGAGTCCACTGTCCTCCTAACGGTTTCTTCTCCATATATCTCAATCACATAGAAGGCGGGTTAACCTACCCGTTATCGGCAGAGATCTGTAGTGTATTAAATCGGTACAATGTGTGTCTGGTGCAGTTACACCCAAATGTCATAAAGGTTATCTGTGCACTCTATTGGTTATACTGTAACCTCAGCATCTTGTTGACTGGTGCGATGTTCCGGCACATTGCCACACCGGTCCTCTGGAATACGAATAGTGTTCATCTCACAATGGCCAAGGGTCCTCTCTTCTGGTTTTTCTCGAGCCGCACTTCGTCTGTCTAGGGCTTCAAAAACCTCTTTTTCTTTATTAAACTCAAGGATGATGCCACGATGTTTCCAATTGCCTGGTCCTTTCAACCTACATCCGGAATGAAGGGGGCGAAGGAAAAGCTCTCTCCCCAGGAGATGACGGATCTGGAACTGCTGACCTCCGTCCCTACCCAGTACTGGAAGCTCTAGTACGTGGTCAAGATTTTCTGCTAGGGGCTGCCATTGGCGACACTTGATGACCGAACTATACTTCCTGTTTTCTTTAGTAATCCCTTAGAGGACCAAGGTACCTTTTCCCTGATACTTATTTTGTATTTTCCATTTTGGGTAAGGATGTCACTTGCTGATACTGTTACAGCCTTATAAGCCCGGAGGAGTGGATCCAAGCCCTCAACCGCTTCCACAGCTGCTCCGGTTCCGCCCATTTCAATTCCAAGCCATCCAGAGCCGGTTTACATTCTGGGTGGAAGTACCAAGCGTGTCTTCGGGAGCAGAAAAAGAACTTCTATCCTCGCGTCTGGTGCAGGCAAAAGGAAGAAAGTTCGGACGATAAGATCCCCTTCTTCCACTGCCTTCAGTAATACACGATGAAGCTTTACACGGTTTTTTATTTCGTAGGAGGTGGCTCCGGACTTCTCTTGCCCCACCATTGATGATAGCCTAATTCGGGATATTCTAATCTCCAAGTTCGGGAAGGAGGCTAGTCTGGCCGATCCTCTAGTCCAGCTAGAGCTAAGCAATGGGATGTATTTACCAGCAGATTCAGTTAAGGTAGGGGCTCTGAATAACCAGACCATTAGTACTCGAGTTCTGAGCAAGCTATATACCATAAATATTCTGATTTTATTACTCCCCACCACTCACCAAACTTATCTTATAGGCCATCCCGTTCCTTTTTGAGGAGCTAAAGAGGGTTGAAGAGGCAGACTGCATCTACGACCAGAGCTTAGTGGGTGCTCTAGAACAAAAGAAGATGGAAGAGGCCTTGGCCGAGGCTGCCGTGAAAGCTGAGCAGCAGCAAAAGGCTTTTGATGCTGCCGTTATTGAGAATACTACTGTGAAATGGTCACTAGCATCGACCGAAGCTGTTCTGGAGCAGGAGAAGGAGAGCTACAAACCTCATGGCTGTGGACGAGAAGCTCAAGGAAAGGACTCTGACGTATGGGCGGCTGGCCTTTCTATATGGCAACCGCATCCTTGAGAGGTGCGCAGAGGCTCATCCAGACATCCCCTATGGGGACATGGAAGTGGATTTTCCTCGAGAGGCGGATCTCGCTTCGTTCTCCCTTTTGCCCGAGGAAGCAAGTCATATCCCTCCTGAAGCTCCTGCATCGGTGGAAGATTTAGTTGAGCTAGATGGGGATACCACGGATGCACCGAATCCTCAGTAGTTTGACTTCAAAGTCTTGTAATTGATACTTTTCCCTTTTTGAGGGCTGCTTTCCAATTTGTTCCATGTTATATAACTGTTTGCTCCGGGCTCGGTGGCCCTTAAATCTTCATTTAACCACATATATAATAACATTACTTCTTTATTTGAAAGCAAACAATGACCTGAACTTCACATGCACCGCATTCAAAAGTGAACCAGTTTATCATGGTCAGGCTGGCGATCGAAAGCGAATTCATAAAACCGGACCTAACAGGATCCGTATTCGAAAGCGATTGTTTATCATTGTAAGGCTGAGGTTATCAAAAGCGATACTATGCCATCAGACTTTAAAATAAAAAATATATATATATATATTCAGAAGCGAATTTATTATTTTTCAAACTGAGATGATACAGCATTAAAATGCTAAAGGTTGCCTCATTAAATACCTGAACAAGGAAAACCCTGTGGGAAAAAACTATTACTGAGGAAAAAGAATGCAACATATACAATAGGTCTTATCCCTGGTGATATTTCCGGAGTACTCTTGATTTCCAAGTGCGTGGGACTTCCTTCTCGTCCCTGTGGCTCAATTTGTCTATGGCTGGTCCCAGTGCCTTTTCGACTCGATAAGGCCCTTCCCATTTTACTTAGATTTCCTTTGCCCTCTCGCTCCAACGAAGATTCCGCATCTCGGAGCACCAGATCTCCTGGTTGGAATACTACTGCTTTAACTCTCCTATCGTGATATATGGCGATTTTTCTTTTGTAGGCCGCCATGAGGATGAAGGCCCTATCTCGTCTTTCTTTTAACGAATCCAAATGGAAACACAGGTTGATGTCATTTTGGGCTTCGCTGTAATACATCACCCGGTCACTGGAGGAGCCTATTTCCACGGGGATCATAGCATCGGTGCTATATGTCAGTGCAAAGGGTGTTTCTCCTGTTGCTCACCTTGGAGTGGTACGAGAGGCCCAGAGAACACTGTTGAGTTCCTCAGTCCATGCTCTTTTGTGCCCCTCCAACCTCTTCTTAATACCATCGCACAACGTGCAATTCATGACCTCGGTCATGCCGTTGCTCTGTGGATATGTAACCATACTGCATCTGTGGGTAATGTGGAAGCTCTTGCAAAACTCTCTAAATTTTCTGAAGGTGAACTGGGTTCCGTTGTCCGTGATGATTACATTCGGTATACCGAACCTTCCCAAGATGTTTCTTTTATAAAGCTTATCGCCTTTTTTGGAATGATGGTAGAGATAGCTTCTGCCTCCACCCATTTGGTGAAGTGGTCGGCGGCTACAATTATCCATTTACGCTGTCTACTTGCTGCTGGCATCAGGCCCACTAGGTCAATTCCCCCCGTGGAAAAGGGCCATGCTATCAAGATGAGTTTTTGCTCTGCCAAGGGCTGGTTTGTCTTATTGGCGTGCACTTGGCATCAATGGTACACTGCAATATAAGCATCCGCGTCCTCCTTCACTGTTTCCCAAAAATAGCCCATTAGTATTCCTCTGCGGATGGTGGCTAGGGCCACCTGATGAGATCCGCATATCCTTCGTGGAGCTCCCTCAGCATATAATTGCCTTCTTCTATTGAGACGCACTTCATCCACAGGTGACTAAAGGACTTTTGGTAGAGTTATCCGCTAGTGACAGCATATCTGGCTGATTTCCTCGAAATCCGGCGAGCTTCTGTTTCTTCTTCTGGTAGTTTTCCTTCCTTGAGAAAGTCAATGATGTGCTTTGTCCAGCATAAGCTATCATGGCTTATTGCCAGAGCCTCCGTTTGTTCCGTGCTTGGGTGTGACTGTACCTCGTATGGGCAGTACAAGTGCTGCCATTCTTGTTTACTGGAGGCGGCTTTAGCGAGCTCATCTGCCAGACTGTTTGCTTCCTATGGTATGTTTTCTATCTTCCAGGTCGTTCCTTGTGACTCAATCTGCTTTAGCAGTATCCAAACCTTGTCTAGGTACCTGCTCATGGATGGGTCCCTGACCTTGAAGTGTTTGTTTATCTTATTAGATACCAGCTTGGAATTGCTAAGTATTTGGACCTTGTCTGGTCCTAACTCCTTTATCAATTCTAGCCCTTTTATCATTGCTTCATACTCAGCTGCGTTGTTTGTTGTGGGAAAATCCAGCTTTACCGTGTAGTGAAGTCGAATCCGATTTGGCCCTGGGATGTATATGTCGGCTCTTGCTCCTTCTCTTGATGATTCCCCATCCACAAAAACGTCTCATTCTTCAGATGGGGGTGCTGAATTCTGCTCTAGACCGGCAAACTCCGTTACGAAATCTACTAGGATTTGTGCTTTTAAGGCTTGCCTGGGCTGGAATCTGATGTCGAATTCCTCTAATCATATCACCCATTCTGCCAGTCCTCTAGATGTTTAGGTCTCTACAGCACCTTTTTTAGCAGGAATCTGGTTTTGACGATAACAGTGTGTGCTTGGAAGTACTACCTTAACCTGTTCGCTGTGGATAGTAGGGCTAACGCCAGCTTTTCGATGTTAGGGTATTTGGTCTCCGCCCTTTTTAGTACCTTGCTTGTATAATATACTGGAAATTGTTGCCCTTCTTCTTCCCTCACCAGACCTGACCCAACGGCCATGTCAATGGCTGCTAAGTATAAATATAATTTTTTCCCTTACACCAGTCTACTGAGCAGTGGGGTGAAAGGAGGAATTGTTTGAATTGATCAAATGCCTCGTGGCATTCTTTATCCCACTTAAGAGTCCGCCCTTTCTTTAGCATCTTGTAAAAGGGCATACATTTTTTTTCGAAAAAAGAAATGAACCTTCCTAGGCGGTTGTGAGCGGACGACCTAAAAAGGTAGGACGCGGCGAAGCGAACCGGGGGTTTTTAAAAACGGGGTTCTTGTGATGTTTTGGAAAATGAGTTTTCATTTATCTTGCTTTAGGGAAAATCATTCATTTGTTTTAGAAATTCTTTTTGTAGAAAACATTTTCCCGTTTTATTACTTAAAGACCTCGAAACCTAAATTTCAATATCAGTGACAGAGTCGCCACCTGGATCAGCTCATCCGGGAAATTTCGGTACATCTCCCTACCGAGCGTAGACTGCCGTACCTATTCCAGAGATTTAGGGTTCGAGCAACTTACCTACTTAACCTCGAGCTTGTATTCATTTTATAATTTATATTGCCATATTTATTCAATTTATTATCTTTTCCCTACCCAATTTCATTTATTTACCAGACCATGCTCAAGCAAATAACAAAAATAAATTGCAGAAAAGTAAATCATACATCCAAAATATACAGAAATAATAAAAGCCGCTTATACAACCAAATCGAATAAAAATGAAAAACTCTCGTTGTGAGCGGACGACGCATTTTCGACGAGACGATGGACTCCCTTTCGGAAGGGGTGCCTCGATTTCGGGCGGGGCCCTCCCTCGCGCGGGGTTTTTGATTTGGAAATTCATTTTTTGGAAAAGCGGATTATTTCGAAAAAGAATCGAGACCTAAATCTCGATAAAAAAGTATAGGAGTCGCCACCCGGCTCAGCTCAACCGGGAAATTACAGTGTAGCTAAACCAAAGCCGGAACTGCCACACTTTTCAGAGATCTAGGTTCGGACAAGTCCCTTATTTCGTGTCTAATTTAAATATTATTGCCAATATTCTAGTTATGACACTTTAAATTACTAAAAGTCAATTTTTATTGAATGGTGCACGCAGCGCGCATACAGGATGATAATACAACATGTAAAGTAAAAAGAATAAATATTTAATAGCTTACAACCCAATCGAAAGAAAAATAAAACTCTCGCCTCACTGATACAATCGCCTATATACACGAGAATCTAGAAAAATTACAACCGCCTAAATACACGATTTGATTCTATTAAATACAAATAAAAAGAAAATTAAAATAAAATAAAAGCTGCAAAACAGAGTTAGCACAATTTATATGGCACACCATAAATAGGACTCAAGTAGACAGAATTGGGAAATTAGGATTTGGGGTCATGCAATTGGGGGTAACCGGGTCGGCCTGGTCGGCCGGCCCGGTTAGACCTGGAAAACCATTTTTGAAACGTCCCTGTATTTTTGGTTTTTTGGGAAAATCATTTTTGAAAACAATTTTCCGGTTTATTTTAACTAAGCATGCAAAAGTGGGTCGGTTTTCGGGAGAACCGGGTCTCCGTCGTGGAATTGTTCTAAATGCAATTTTACTAAAAAAATAAATCTAGGGTCGTGATGAACACAACAAAATTCATTTTGATGATTTTTGGGGTTTTCTAATTTTTCTGATTTTCTGATTTTTATGAAATTTCTTGGATTTTTATGATTTTCTTTGGGTATTAGGGATTTTTCAGGGATTTCTGCTTCTGGCCGAGGACTACAGTCGTGCGACTGTAATCCTGGCTAAGCAGAAATCGCTAAAAAAAAACCTAAAAACAAAAGCCTGAAACTGAGAAAATAAGCACAGTCGTACGACTGTAGAGGATTTGGCATGACTGTAATTACAGTCGTGCCCCTGTTCTTGATTCAAGAACAGTCGTACGACTGTTCTTATTTTTCCAGAAGCAGAAACTTGAAAAACTGAATAAAAAGGCACCAAACACAAGTAAATCACCCAGAAAGCTGGAAAAAGGATTGAGTTAAAGGTTGTTTACCTCCTTGGCGACGATCCACAGCTGGAATGACCCCTGGCTACGCACCAATCCACGTGAATTCGCTCTTTTTCCTTAAGGAGTCAAGGTTGCAAAAAGTGTCCAGATAATCCCAGAAAAGTCACGGATTTGTGTTTGTTTTTGTCCCAAAATGATTTAAATTTTTAGAGTGAGGGTTAACCTAGGATTTCTACTTCGTTTTAGTGATTAACAACAAAAAATTAAAGAGAAAAGGTAAGAAGAAAGCAATATATTTATTTTCTCTCTTCCCTCTTTTTCTCTCTTCTTCTCTCACTAAAAATCAGATTTTTTACCAAAAAGTCCATAATTCTGGTTTTCTTCACCTTATATACCCCCTACTAACCCGGAAATCTTGAGCATTTAATGCTCAAGATTTCCCACCTTTTCCAAGTCAATGGGGTATGGGCTCTGCAACCTGCCCCCGAAAGTACAGTCGTACGACTGTACTTACGTTACAGTCGTACGACTGTAACAAAATCCCACGACTGTATTTTACAGTCGTGGGTCAACGGTCAATGACAGATTTTTTTTTTTAAGAAAAATTTCGTGTTCACACTCGTACTCACATTACAAGCGCCTAGAGTACACAAAAATCTAAAAATTTACAAACGCCTAAAATACATGAATTAATCTATTAATTACAGCAAAAATAATGAAAATAAAAACAAATACTGTAAAACATATGGTTAACACAGTTTATGGTGCAACACAGATAGGAATCAAATCAGGACAGAATTGGGATTTTTAGGATAGGGGGCATGCATTTATGGGGTAACTGGGTCGACCCGACAGGTCAGACCGGTTAGACCTAGAAAATAGTTTTGAAACGTCCTGTAGATTTTTGTGCTGAAAAACGATTTTAGAAAACCATTTGGCTCGATTTCGTGCAAATTCTAGATTTTAACGAGTCTGTTATCCCGGAACTCTAGGTTCCGTTCGTGCGGGTTTTCTAATTTTACAAATATCTAGGAACCGAAAAGCAATAAACACACCAAAAACAGTTGGAATCCAAAAACAGCATCGCACAACGACGTCCGTACGGGTCGTTCCATGATTTTATCTTTTCCGGGAACTACAGCCACGTGCCAAAAATAGTTCGAATCCGAAAACAGCATCGCACAACGACGTCCGCACGGGTCGTTCTGCGATTTTGTCTTTTCTAGGAACCACAGCCGCGTGGCTGTAACTAGAGCCGGGCGGCTGTAATACCAGGACTTGAAATCGGTTTTCTCATTTTTCAAAAAATTATTATTTTGCTCATTTTCCGTGTTTCCCGAAGATTTTATAGGGGTCGAGGGTCCGCTGATGCTGGACTACAGATCCGATTCCGATCGAACGACCCCGAAATCAGAAAATAAAATCCAGAAAAAATCAGAGATCTAATATCTGTACGCACAGAAATCCGAAAACCAAAGCTAAAATAACGTACGAATATTTTTGGGCTGAAAAATATAATAACAGAATGTATAAAAATGGAAAACGGGCTATTTTCGGCCGATCGGGCATTTTCGGGTTTTCGCCCGGGAGGAAAAGAGTCGTGCGGCTCTGTTCCAAAGAGACAGAGCCGGGCGGCTCTATTCTTAAACAAAGCCGTACGGCTATATTCGGGTAGCCGATTTTCTGAAAATTGAGAAAACAGAGAAAAATCACACAGAAAATGCAATGAACACAAGTTTAAGGCCTCTTAGAGTTTACCTTGATGTTGTTCCAGTTTATTGGATATGCAGAAACGGATTGAAAATCAAGAATGTGACTTGAATACTCGAATATTCTGAAATCCCAAAAACGAATTTGAACGAATCCGAAACGAAACAGAAAATGTATACAAAGCAATGAGTAGTGATCGGGACAAGTTATAGAACGATTAAGCAATGAGTTCGGGTTAGGAAATCAAAGATTTTCTTTCTCTCCTTCTTCACTTCCCTCTCTTTATCTCTCTGTAACTCTTTTTCTCCTTCTTTTTTTCGGCCGAACCAATCCCCTCTCTCAAATGATTTTACTTTTCTTTTTATATCTCACATCAACGAAATCATTTCACGAATTAATTGCGCCGTCTTCGATTTCACAAATTCAGCCGAAAACGCTCCTCTTCAGGGCAAGTTGCTCTACTCTGCAGAGCAACTTGTCCAACCCACTAGAGCCGGCCGGCTCTGGTTTGCACTAGAGCTGGCCGGCTCTAGACTTACAACCGGGCGGCTGTAGTTTTCAAACTACAGCCGCTCGGCTCTTGGTAGCATCGGGGGGAAAAAATGCAAAAAAACGATGTACACCCTAAAAACCCTAGAACTACCCGGGGGACCTTTCTCAGGGTTTCGGATCAAGGATTGCCCAGTTTTTAGAAAATTCAAGACGTTCCAGGCTATATTCTTCTCTTTTCGGGGTCCAACTACTTAACAGAGGTAACAAAGAACTCTCATCACAGAGGTCGGGAAAAACTCGTGCTCACAGGCTATCCCTCGCAGGACCAAAGTTGACTTATGGTCGGCTACGAAGCCCAGGTTGAGTTTGGTCTCGCGATTGGGAGCGCGGTGAGAAAGGATAAGAAGAGGCACCTGATGCCCCTCGTTGGGGTGCTGGTTTGGTCTCGAACCGACTCGCTGTGGTGGAGTGTGCCCGTGATACTGACTCGTTGTGGTGGAGTGTGCCCGTGATGTCGACTCTCTGTGGTGGAGTGTGCCCTCGATGTCGACTCTTTGTGGTGGAGTGTGCCCGATAAAAATTTAATTCTTCCTCGTGTGGTGGAGCACCAAATAAGACTATTTTCTCTATGTGGTGGAGAAACCCGAACAAAAAAATTTTTTTTCTTTTTTTTTCCTCCATATGGTAGAGTACCCAAACAAGAATGATTTTCCGTGTGGTGGAGTACTCGAACAAAAAAATTTTTCTTTTTTCCTCCATGTGGTGGAGTGGACCGTTGAAGTTGAGTCGAAAGCGTGTATTTTTTCCTTGATTGACAATTTTGGAAACAAAAATTTTTGCCCCTTCGATCAAGAATAAATATGGCTTGGTTATTTTTGCCCTTGGATATCTGCAAAAGCGAGAAATGCCCTTCTCGGGATTAAATTGGAATAAACAGGAATCATGAAAAATCAAGAAAAATGCAATACCTGGAGAATTAGAGTCGAGCGGCTCTATCTTGGTAAGACAGAGCCACCCGGCTCCAGTGGGTGGGGAAAGAGGAATAAAAGGGGCGGCGCCTCTTCTTTTCCTTCACCCACAACATTCTTTTCCCTGCAACTTTAGCCCTGGAAAAAAAAAATCTCTTTAGAACCTTTCCGCCAAAATGAGGAAAATGCGAAAGGCACTACTCCCAAATGCTCCCGCACAACCCTCTCCTCATGTGAGATACGCTTTACTTGAAGGTGAGTTTTTTTTACCCACTGAGTCTACAGTGGATATGTATGGATTAAGAGAGACGGTTCCTTACTGTGGGGTTCAGAGAAATGATCCTGTACCCGTGACTCTGAAGCCGTCTACACATATCTTTCAGGATTTGGTTAGTTTTTTTCCAACTTCCTCTTTTTTTCTCCATTTTTAAATTTCTACAAAATAGACAAAATTAGGCAAAATTACATGAAATTGATGCATGTTTAGAGTAGATTTTGCCCCTAGAAACCTTAATTGATGATTTAAAGTTGATTAGAATCGATTTTAGGGTGAAAAATTGCAAAACCTAGGTTTAGGAACCAAAACCGCCGGTTTCCGGAACAGAGCTGCGCGGCTCAACATTAGAGCCGGGCAGCTCTAGTGAAGAACATAGCCGGGCAGCTATGGTTCGACCAAAATTAGATTTTTGTGTTTTAAACTTATTCTAAATGTTTCCAATCAATTATTCGAGCAATGCACAACATAAATAACTCATACAACTCCCTGTTTATTGTTTTGCAGGGTCAGACCCCCAATCGGGGGGCCGGATTCATGTCTGATGTGCTGGTTTAGTACCGAAGGCTCCCTGACGAGGTGCGGGAGATTGTCGACTTAACCGGTCTAGACTAGTTTGTCTGCTTTATGTGCGAGGTTCCACCCCGGACGAGCAGGGGATTATTGATGGTGCTTCTGGAGTTGTGTATGGATTCCACCCATACTTTTCACTTCCCGATCAGGGAGTTTACTATCACGCCCGAGGACTTCATGGCCATCATTAGGCTATCTTTCGGTGGGCGCACTATAGAGTTTAATCAGACCCTGCTGTAAGGAGGCTTCAGTCCAGACCTCGTCGCCATGTTGATCGGCCTGACTCCTTTAGGCAAGCGGGTCCAAGGGAGTACACTGTAGGATCACTGGTTGACTAGGTAGAACAACCTTCCC
Source organism: Euphorbia tirucalli (assembly GCA_039660915.1). NCBI lineage: Eukaryota > Viridiplantae > Streptophyta > Magnoliopsida > Malpighiales > Euphorbiaceae > Euphorbia > Euphorbia tirucalli. Next base: position 38,317,191 of record CM077637.1, on the reverse strand, counting down.
GAGGGTTCTGCGTTCTCTCCCTGGGAGGTGAGGTGTTATGCTCGGGCGTTTCTGTTGTACGCCCTGAGTACTCTGCTGTTCCCTACGAGTCAGAGCGACCTGAACCTGGCAGTGCTTCCTTCATTGATACAGCTGGAGGACGTGGGGAGCTTAAGCTGGGGATGAGCCGGGTTTGTGTAGCTATACTACGGCCTCGACATCTGCTCCCGCGGGAGGCACTGGGAGGTGAAGGGCGTGTGGATAGTCGTTCAAGTCAGTTTTTTTTAACTGATTTTCTCATTAAGCCGATTTGGGCGTATGAGTACGCCTTTGTTCCTCAGCCAAAATTGGTCATGCCGGTCAATGTTGAGTTTCCCGATTTCCCCCAGCTGCAGCGCTGGCTGGGCTTCGGTTGGAGTGAGATGGACACCGATCCATAGATCTGCCACCAACTCTTGGCGGGTATGAGTTTCGAGTAGGTACACCATTTTTTTTAATAACATTCTGGTTCCAGGTCATAAAGGAGTCACGGGAAAACGCTGTGTGGTCCCCGGAGTTGATAGATGCTCAGAGGCTGATGCCCAGATGGTTTGTGATGGAGAGCCCGGTCAGCTTCAAGTGGTACCTTAGAGAGAGTCTCACCGACTAGCGTGTCGGCCCTAGGGAGTGTAAGATCCCACATACATCTCCAGTCAGACTATTCTGGTCGCACCTGCTATCAGAGGAGGACCACCCGGATCTGTTCGGGTTCGGATACATAGTTATGGGGGATGACGGTGACTACCCCCAGTTTATCAGCACACAGCTTCTTCCTCCCACCGGGACTGCACTGACAGAGGATGCGCTAGCTGGGGTACGTCTTTGTTATGCTTTTATCTTTTGCTTACTCGGACTATTCTGCTACTTGTTGACCCGCTTTTTTTTTACATTCATCTGAGAGGGACAAGCGCCCTCGCAAATCATTGGGCAGGCGTTCCAGTGGCTGTGGGTTCGGGACTGCCGACGGTCGGGGGGATAGAGGCTCTTTAGCTCATAGAGGTGTGCCTGGCACCGACACCAAGGCGCGGTACACTGAGCCCGTTCCCCCGGTAGTACCTCCAGTGGTTCCTCCAGCTGGCTTCTGACCATCTGGAGTATCTGGTGGAGCTATGGGTCATGCTACATAATGTGACTGGGCAACTTTATCGGGCTGACCTGTACATCGAGGCACACCCCCTCCTGCTGTTATTCCTCATGAGGCGACACGTGTGAGTATCTATACCCCTACTTATTTTTTACCATTACTGTTGCCACTGGTCTGACTTGTGCGTTATTCTTTGTGTAGATTTCGGTGGCACAAGGGATGGCCCTGTACCAGGCGAATTCGGTCCTCATGTCCCTCTCGCTTCGGGATAACGGGGCGATGGAGGTATGTACCTGCGTCAACATATACATAAGCGTGCATGTATGTATCAGATGTATGTATATGTATGACATATGTCTATGTTGTTTAATTCTGATGCAGGTTATAGTTGGCACCCGCCAGCGTGAGGAGGCCCATATGAGGGCAGAGATAGAGGAGCTACAGAGGACCGTTGTGGACCTCAGATTCATGAATGGGACTCTCCGTACTTAGTTAGATGACTGGGAGATCGGTCGGTGCGTCTTCGGCGATGATGGCGGGGCCGAGGGTGAGGAGGATGATAACTCGACTGACGGGGGACAGTCGTAGCCCTTCCTTTGTAGCTTTTTGTAGTTTATATTGATGCAACCCGTCTATGGGCTTGGATTTGATGTTATTGGACATATTACCCGCTCATGGGCTTTTTCTTCTTGTTTTGTGACTGCTGACTTGTGTATTTGTTTGTATTGGCATTTTATGGAATTCTTTACTCACTTGGCTGGTCTGTTACATAATTCTCAAATAACTATCCAGGTGAGCTTCCGGCAGACCTTCCCCAGTGTACGGGGGCAAATACCGCATCTGAAACCTAACTGGGAGTGGCTCTCCCCCCTTTGCCAATAAAGTAGATGGATCCGAGCACTTAACAGGCTGATAATGTACCATCTCCTTTAGCTTTGGCAACAGTGCTTCAAAATCAAAGAATTTCCCTTTAAGGTGCCTTTCTGCGGCTGTCTCAATTGAAGCCTCCCTAGCCCCTTCAAAGGCCTAGTCCTCCTCAGAATGGTGATCAATCTCCCGAGGTGGGATGACCACCCTGCTACTGCCAGGGATGTTCCTTCCTGAATTGGGACTGCCCTGAATGATATTCTCCTCGTTCTCCACTGGGGCTTGGGCCTGCTGACTAGTCTGGCCCACAGCAGCAGTTACCGCGGTCTGCACTTGCTCCCTGATGATAGCCTTGAACTGATCCAAATTCAGAAAAGCAGTCATGAATGCATTCATGCCAAAGGGCAGAATTCCACCATTCCCACCTTGAGCCATTTCTGTTCTGCTTGTTTCTTCCAACACAAACTGATTATAAACTGGCAAGGAAGGTAACTGTCCCCCAAACTCTTGCTCTGAATCTGAATCCGAATCTGAACTGACCCTAACCTCCTCCACGGTGTCTGACTCTTTGTGAACTGACTGAACTAATTGACCAGACCCTGAACTGGCTCGTACTAGTTGCTTCGAATTTCGACTCCAAACTGCACATTCGGCATAGGGTTAGCGTCACGGGTGAATGTTATGCCCTAGACATGACATACTAAATGGCATGTATGGTATGGTCGTGGGATCATCGTGGTTGGATGATGTTTTATGAATGAAGATGATAATGAATGTGGATTCCTTTGTTCTTATTTCGGACATTCCGAGAATGCCCAAAACTATGCAAATGACAATGTATGAATCGTCACGTGCGGACCATCAAACGGACAGAGGTTCGGCTCCTTTGGGGCACCTAATGGATATTATGAAATGGTCACGCATGTACTGACACATGGATAGAGGTTCGACGCTTTGTAGGTCAAAATAAAATGGCGTGAAATGGTCATGTGCAAGCCGTTCCATGGACAGAGTTATGATGCCTTTGGGGCATCAAATATGGAATGATGTTGCAAACAAGTCATGTGTAAGCAGGGACATGGACGGAGGTTCGGTGTTCGTGGAACACCTTGTGTGAATTATTAATGTTATGAAATGTTCCTATGTGCATCAAAATTCATGGATTATGACACACAAGTACGATTTCGGCATCACTAAGACACCAATGACAAGTGGACATGATGTAATGTTATGTTGTTGTCCGACTTGCCATACAACCAGACCTAAAATCTTTATGATTTTCTAGTGAATAATATGATATAGTGGAATGGCTGAGTGCAAACCGGTGCATAGGCAGACTACGGGTAGTTCTTGGGTACCTAATATGGTATGAAATGAAATGGCCGTGATAGGTATTCTCATAACGTCCCTTATTATATGGAATGAAATGGCATGAATATGCATGTCATACAAAATGCAAGTGGCTGTAGAAAACGTTGTTAGGAATGTCACACGGAATGATGTCATGCATGTTCTATGAAAATGTTGGCACACGAGATGTATATGGCATGAGAACAAAATGTTATGGCTGCACGAAGACGTGGTTAGCGCAAATGCCATACATATATATATGTAAGAAGATGGCTGCACGAAAAAATGTGGTTAGAAATGGCATGTGAGTGATTGTGTGCGTTGATGCTTAGTGAAAAGGTAAAGAGAAAATCACCACAGAACAAACTTTAGCACATGCAAAAATATGCTCTCCCTTCCAACCTTATTCCTCCTTTCGATTGGTCTCACATTCTATCTAGGTATTGGGTCTTTTTGGCATCAGCGGGGGATAACAAAGGCGCACACTCAGTAGCTCAATTTTAATTTTATGTTTTGGTAATCCTAGGGGAAGTTACTAAGCCATTATATGTGGGTCAAAGTCGAAATCCAAGGGTCATACAGGTTCCCATAGCGAATATACACTCCTCAACGTAGAACACGATGTAAGGTCATGTGGTGCTATGAGTGGTTTACCTCGTCGGGTGTCTCCTATCCTGGCGGTAGAGGTAGTCCACCTTCTTGAGTAAACCAGGCCTGATTAGTGTATTTGAGGGTTTTGAGAAGAAGGAAATGCATGATATGCAATGCACGAATAGATATGGCATTTGTAAATCGACAAATGAATACAAGCGAGGTTATATTTCAGTAGTCGCCTAAGTTCCTTAATTTTTATGAAATCTTTCAAGAAAACTTTTAGAAATTCCCCAGCGGAGTCGCCACTGTGAGAGGACAAACTAAAAAGGCAGGACGCTGCGAAGCGAACCGGGGGTTTTTGAAAACGGGATTTTTGTGATGTTTTGGAAAACGAGTTTTCTTTTATCTTGCTTTAGGGAAAATCATTCATTTGTTTTAGAAATTCTTTTTGTAGAAAACATTTTCCCGTTTTATTACTTAAAGACCTCGAAACCTAAATTTCAAGATCAGTGACAGAGTCGCCACCCGGATCAGCTCATCCGGGAAATTTTGGTACAGCTCCCCACCAAGCATAGACTGCCGTACCTAATCCAAAGATTTAGGGTTTGGGAAACTTACCTACTTAACCTTGAGCTTGTATTTATTTTATAATTTATATTGCCATATTTATTCAATTTATTATCTTTTCCCTACCCAATTTCATTTATTTTTCAACCCATGCTCAAGCAAATGACAGAAATAAATTGTAGAAAAGTAAATCACACATCCAAAATATACAGAAATAATAAAGGCCGCTTATACAACCAAATCGAATAAAAAGGAAAAACTCTCCTCCTCACATTACAAGCGCCTAGAGTACACAAAAATCTAAAAATTTACAAACGCCTAAAATACATGAATTAATCTATTAATTACAGAAAAATAATAAAAATAAAAATAAATGCTGCAAAACAGATGGTTAGCACAGTTTACAGCATAACACAGATAGGACTCAAATCAGGATAGAATTGGGATTTTTAGGATAGGGGACATGCATTTAGGGGGTAACCGGGTTGACCCGACCGGTTAGACTTGGAAAACAGTTTTGAAACGCCCTATAGATTTTTGTGCTGAAAAATGATTTTAGAAAATTGTTTGGCTCGATTTCGTGCAAATTCCAGATTTTAATGGGTTTGTTATCCCCGAACTCAGGGTTTCGTTCGTGCGGGTTTCCTAATTTTACAAACATTTAGGATGCGAAAAGCAATAAACACATGAAAAACAGTTCGAATCCGAAAACAGCATCGCACAACAATGTCCGTATGGGTCGTTCTATGATTCTGTCTTTTCCAGGAACTACAGTCGCGCGGCTGTAATTAGAGCCAGGCGGCTCTAAACACAACCGGGTGGTTGTAACACCCGGACCCAAAACATGTTTTCCTTTTTTCAAAAAATCATTATTTTGCTCGTTTTCGGTGTTTCTCGAAGATTTTATAGGGTTCGGGAGTCTGCTGATGCTGGACTACGGATCCGAATCAGATCAAATGACCCCAAAATCAGAAAATAAAATCCGAAAAAAACCAAAAATCCAATATCCGTACGCACAGAAATCTAAAAACCGAAGCTAAAATAACGTACGAATATTTTTAGGCTGAAAAATATCATAATAGAATGCATAAAAATGGAAAACGGGCTATTTTCGGCTGATCGGGCAATTTCTGGTTTTCGCCCAGGAGGAACAGAGCCGCGCGGCTCTAGGGTTAGAGCCGGGCTGCTCTGTTCCATAGAGACAGAGCCGTGCGGCTCTGTTCTTAGAGAATAGAGCCGTATGGCTATATCCGGGTAGCCGGTTTTTTGAAAATTGAGAAAACAGAGAAAAATTACACGGAAAATGCAGTGAACATAAGTTTAAGGCCTCTCAGAGTTTACCTTGATGCTGTTCCAATGTATTGGATACACAAAAATGGATTGAAAATCAAGAATGTGACTTGAATACTTGAATATTCTGAAATCCCGAAAACGAATCCGAAACGAAACCGAAAATGTATACGAAGTAATGAGTAGTGATCGAGACGAGTTATAGAATGATTAAGCAATGAGTTCGGGTTTGGAAATCAAAGATTTTCTTTCTCTCCTTTCTCTCCTTCTCCTTCCCTCCTTCCCTCTCTTTATCTCTCTATAATTCTTTTTCTCCTTTTTTTTTTTGGTCGAACTAATCCCCTCTTTCAAACGATTTTACTTTTCTTTTTATATCTCACATCAATGAAATCATTTCATGAATTAATTGTGCCATCTTCGATTTCGCAAATTCAGCCGAAAACGCTCCGCTTCAGGGTAAGTCCAACCCATTAGAGCCGGGGGGCAAAAATGCAAAAAAACGATGCACACCCTAAAAACCCTAGAACTACCTGGGGACCTTTCTCAGGATTTCGGATCGAGGATTGCCCAGTTTTCAAAAAATTCGAGACGTTCCAGGCTACATTCTGCTCTTTTTAGGGGCCGACTACTTAACAGAGGTAATAAAAAACTCTCATCACAGAGGTCGAGAAAACCCGTGCTCACAGCGGTGATCTTCCCGTTCAACTTCTTGATCTCGTTTAGAGTTTTTGGTGGAGTCATCTCCAACACTGCTTTTATCTTTTCTGGTTTGCCTCGATCCCCCTTTGTGAGATCATAAAACCTAGAAACTTTCCTCCTCGTACCCCGAATGCGCACTTCTCCGGGTTGAGTTTAAGTCTGTGCTTTTGGAGGATGGAGAATGCTTCCTTGAGGTCTCTGGGATGGTCTGCTAGGGTTCGGCTTTTGACGATCATATCATTCATGTGTACCTCAACTGTCTTCCCAATAAGCTCTTTGAACATGTTGTTTACCAATCTCTGGCAGGTGGCTCCAGCATTCTTTAGCCTAAAGGGCATAACTTGGTAGCAGTAGGTCCCTTTGTGAGTTATGAAAGATTTTTTCTCCTAGTCGGTGGGGCCTATAGGGATCTGATGATATCCGGATGTTGCATCTAAGTATGAATAGATAGCGTATCCCGCCATTTAGTCTACCAACTGGTCTATGTTCTGCAGTGGGTAACTGTCTTTGGGGCATGCCTTGTTAAGGTCAGTGCAATCAACACACATACGCCACTTTCCGTTTGCCTTTTTAACCATCACTACGTTTGCCAACCATTTGGGTTAGTGAACTTCCCAAATGTGTCTTGCTTCCATTAATCTCTGAACCTCTTCCTCGATTGCCTTTTGCCTCTCCGGTGCTACTTTCGCTTTTTCTAGACTACTGTCATTGCTTCAGGGTCTACATTAAGAGAGTGTTTCATGATTTCCAGAGATACTCCTTCAATGTCGTTGATCTTCCAGGGGAATGTGCTTTGCTCCATTTTTATTATTTGTACGATCTGCTCCTTGATGTTACTGTCAAGTTCCTGGGAGATCCAGATACTTCTATCTGATGCAATTGTTAATGTTTCCAGCTTGTCCACCGGTTCTGCCTTTCTCTCCTCTTCCTCTGGGTCACTTCTTTCTGGCTGCAGAGACGCTAAGTATGTTCTTTGAGCTATCTGCTGGCTTCCCCTACTGCCCATCCGGCTAAGGTGGGTATTTGTAGCATTAAGTACTGGATGGATAGTACTGCCTCCAGCTCTGAGAGGAGTGATCTTCCTAATATGGCGTTGTATGCCAATGGGGAGTCTATGATGGTGAAATCTGCCTTGGTCCTCTAAACATATTTCTAGTCTCTGATTTCCATATCTAGTGTCAACTGCCCAGCGACCGGGACTGTGTGTCCGCTGAGGTCGAACAACGGTGCATGTATGGGGTGGATCTGGTTGGGTGCTACTTTCAGTTTTTTTATCGCATGTTTGGTGATGATGTTAGTGGAGCTCTTTGTGTCTACCAGGATCCGTTTGACTAGGTATCCTTCAATTTCTGCCTCCATGACGAGGGCGTTTAAGTGGCCTGGTTGCACCTGGCTTTCTGTTAAGAAGGATGGGTTGGGTTTACTGTTTTTCCCTGTTTCTTTAGTTCTTTTAATTTTTTTGGTTAGTAGATCTCCTCCTGCAATTACCATGACCACTCCCTTGGTCCTTTTGGCAGGTTTACTTTCTTCTGAGGCCGGCTGCTTTGGCTCTTCTTTATTTTTCTTATTTATGAATTTTTGGAGTTTGTCCTTCCTTATTAGTTCCTCGATATCTTCAGCTAGATGTCTGCAGTTGTCTATATCATGGCATTCACCTGGTGATATTTGCAATATGCGTTTTTGTTTTCACCCTCATTTGTCCCCTCCTAGCTTCTGGGTAGGATAGGCCTTTCCTGTTTGAGCTTTTCTCGACTGCTATCAGTACCTCGCTTATTAGCCAGTTAAGTGGGCTAAACCCTCCGGATTGTCTGGGGTCCCTTCTGTCCCTCTTGGACCGCCTGTCTTCTGATCTCCTCTCTCCCTCTTTTCGGTTCCTAACCGGTGCTCCTACTCGTCTAGCTATATGAAGGTTTTGGCCATAGAGATCATTTGAGTTATATTTTGGGGTTTCCTTAGGACCAAGTCTGCCCTTAGTCTCTCATTGGTAGTGTTGGCGATTAATGCTTCCAGCACTGTGTGGAAGTCTAGCTTCCATATCTCTACCGTTGCCAGGTTAAACAGGTCCACAAATTCTCTGAGAGACTCCCCTTGTCTTTGTTTCACATCGTGCAAGGTTCTGCTGGCCGTTCCTATGGGTACTGATCCATAAAACTTTGTGCAGAAATATTCCCTTAGTTGTTCCCAGCTATTGATCGAAGCTGGCTCCAGGGTTTCGAACCAGTAGGAAGCTGGGCCTACTAGTGTTAATGGGAATAGCCTGCACATCAACCCGTCATTTGCCCCTGCTCTCTCCATTCGGTTTTGTAGTTTCTTGAGTGGACATAGGGGTTAGTTTTTCCATTATAATTCTCGAAGTTGAGCTGCTTAAATTTGGGGTCGTAAGGCATGTCCAGGATCCAGTTGGTAAAACAAGATCCTCCAATTTCTAGTAATGGCTCCTGGATCGTAACTAAGAACCGGGAGAAGTAGTGTTTGAAAAGCGCCGTCATCAGCTCTTTCAGGTACAGATACTGCTACTGGTGTTGGTAGCGGTCCCAGCATGTACCCATTAGTAGGGTGATAGCTGGGAGGGGATGTCTGAGTCAGGGTCTGGTAATTGGGTAGCCTTATTTGTGAAGTTGGCAGGGCTGGCGAGATTCCTACTATCGGGGGCTGTTGATATGCGTCCTATGGTTCTCTGTACCTAGCGAAAATTGGATTTGGCTCATTTATCTGCTTGGTATCTCCCAAGAAGGTATATGTTGGTGGTGTTGCTACAATTGGGGCCACTTGACTCCTCTCAGGTTGGGTAATGGAAAGAAGTTCCTAGCTGCCCCTGTTCCCAAACCACTTATGCTTGTGATCAGAGGGGACGTGCTGCTGCTGATGGTTGGGCCTACCATACCGTAGTTTTGAATATGAAGAATTGCCTGCCTTAGGTCTCTAGCATCGGCAGGGCTTAAGTTGCTGGCTATGCAATTGATTACCGCTGCTTGAGGGGATACTGACGAGTTCAATGTTGTTAGGGATGGGGTTGTCCTGGTTGTGAGAGAGTTATCTCCCATGGTTTCTGAAGTCATGTTAGCAGAACTTGAATTCATGATTAGTCGTTCCACGCTCACCACACCAAATGATGGATTGTTTGAAATCCTTCGAGAGATCCAGGTTCGGGTTGTTCTTCGGACCAAATCTGGTATCGTTCCTGTAAAACGATAAAGCTAAGATACCGGTAACCTCTGGGGTGCCTAAGTCAGTCTGGGTTGTTTTTTAGTTGTGAGTGTATTGGCTCTAATAGAATGAGTTAGATTTACCTCTACGTACCCTCCTTTTATAGGGCAAGTGATAGAGTTGGATAGGGTTTAGGAGAACTCTCAAACCCTACTTTCAGCCAAACTGAAAGATTTGCCTTCTAGGCTCCACGTGGGATATAGAGTCATTCTCCTAGTACAACACACCAAATAGACTCTTAGTGAGACACAATCACCCACCTTTTAGAATTTTTCCGCAGACGAAGAGAATCTACATCGGATCTGCTATGAAAGCCTTCGTGTTCTGTTTAGAGAACCGGACGAGAGATCCGACCTGCCAGACCCGAGTAAAGGACCTGGTCTCTTGATGACCGGAAGTCATTAATAATTAATTTCTTATTTTCTTGAAATTGTTCTATTAATAATTAATGCAAGACATCAAATCTTTTGAGTTTATGTTTTTCATTTCGCTAGTGAAATGTTTTTGTTTCGGTCACTTTAGGAAATAAATTGTTAAAAGGGTATTTACCCTGCATTATGTAGGATGATGATTTTTTGTATGCATGATTTTTATTTTTTTTTTTCCTTTTAATAATTATCGTGGTTTTGTTTTAAAATTGGGAATTAAAGAATTTTAGAATTACTTTTTTTCCACAAATTATTGACAACATATTAGTAGAGTGATGAATGACACATGCTATAACTCAACGAAGGAATAATTTTTAAGTATTAGTTATTTTTTGCATTAATATATTACGCATATTAAAAAATTAGTTTAGGTTAAGAATTTATTTATCTTTATTGATATAATAAGTCATAGAAATAAGAATACCAATAGTTGATTTCAATTGAAAAATGCCTAGATAAGGAGATTAATTAGGCTAAAAATAAATTCTTGATTATAAACCTATTTTAGCTTCACTCTTAGTATGCCTTCAAGGTTAATGGCAGTCAATTAAATTAGATGAAATTGATAATTAATTAGTATAATGAAACCACATAAACTATAAAATATGCCTAGTACACTATGATATTTGTGTCCCAAATCAATAAACTCATGACAAGTCACACTTTATCCAACAGAAAATGACAATGTCTAACCAATTAGTTGATTATTTAATACTTGGTTATTTAAATAAAAATTATACACTTGAAAATATTATCTATAAGGCTAATTTATAAATATAAAATATATTTTGTCACATAATTTTATTGACTTGATATACAGATGAGGTGTTATGTCGGGTGTATTGTATAATTTCTTATGAAACCATTTGATTTTAATTATAGTTGAATTCAAAATATAGAAATAATCAATTAATAATTTTTTTTTTTAATATTGTATATTTCCATTCCAGGTTTGCTTCTCTTTAATTCTTCTCTATCTACCTATTTCTCACCTTGAATTTGAAGCTATTTTCAGTATTAGTAACCAGTAGTGCTGCACATGGTTCAATATGATAAGTTTGGATTGAAATTCAATCAAAACCAATTATGTAATTGCTCCATAGATTGGTTACAATCCACGGATGTTCAAGAATGTTGGATTAGATTCCATGGTTTTGGATTGAATGTGCATAATTTTGCAATGCCAACCTTTTATTATTGCCATCTAAAACTAGTACAAGAATTACTTTACTTGTTAATTAATAATGTTTCATATTTATTTCTTTTTCATTATATACTATAATTATTATATTATATTATACTATTAATTAGAATTTACAATTTTATTGACTAGAAAAATCTATATATGGGGCTCAGCAGATTTGTTAACTTGTTGGTTCAATTTTAGGATAATATCAGAGTTTCTTCTTAATACCTTTTTCGTATCAGATGGTTTACATATATAAATATTGTAAACAGTACTATTTAATTTCAGTCCAAAGAAAAATATGGTTTAATTTTGTCATTTTGTAATTAAAAACTATTGAAATAAAATATTCTAATTTTTCTAATTAGAATATTATATACGGAGTACTTAATCAAATATTGAGCGTCAACACAATTAATTAAATTTATATTCTTCCTTTCATCAAAAGTTTCTATTAACCCGAAAAAAATAATAATTTCACACGTTAGTAAATTCAATAAAAATTTACTCATAATTTTCAATATATATATATTTTAAAGCCAAACGATTTATAAAAAATACAACTAGTTTCTACTATAACAGAGGAAAAAGCAACAAAATAGCCAAGAGCCGTTAACCAAAATACAATCAGTAGATAAACACAATTAATCGATAGTATTTTCTACAAACGTTTTTTTTCTATATAATTATATAAAATCCATAATTTTATTACATACATTCATATGTGATGCAGGTCATAAATGTTAAAAAGGATCAATAATTCAACTTGTCATAGAAAGAAATTAAAGATATATTTTAAATTTTATCTTTATTTTAATTGCAATTATTTTATATTTTGGATTATGAATAAATTTTATTTCAAGGATCATAAATTGATAAGAATTCCAATTTTGTTTGTATTTTAATTTATTTAGTATTTTTCTTATTTAATCTAATTACAAAGTTTATACTATTTAGTAGCTTTGTTGTTTAGGAATTTTACTGTATTTCGAATAATTTGTCTATAAATAGGCTATAATGTTTTGTAAGAAAGACAGTTTTGAAATTAATGAAATTATTCAATTCCCTATTTCTATGAATTTTCAAAATTCATACTATAAAAAGCTAATTTTCGGCATGATCAATGGAATATAGTGTTTATTTATTCGATTATCCCGCTGCATCGATGGGTATCAAAGCTTGGTTTACTCTTGGGTGGTGATAAAATGCAAAAGAAGATTCATTTTAGTAATGAGAAGCTTGAAAAATTATATGAGAATGAAGTAATTTTCTCTCAAAAATCAAATCTTAGAGAATGTAAACTCTTTGATTTCTCATTACCCCCAATATATGATTAAGATTATGCTTGTGTTGAAGTAGTAGATTATGATTCTTGTAACAAGATTGTTGGTGTTAAAAAAACTTTACAGCCAATTTATGGTGTCTATAAAGATGAATATGAAAATTCTAATTGGAAGGATGATATCAATTTTATTGGGGTCAACTATATTTTGAATATGTATCTGTTTAACAAACTTAAAGCTTAGTTTCTTAAAAGGAAAACTCGAGGACGAGTTTTTTTTAAGAGAAGATATATGATGTAGGTCACAAATACTAAAATAATAAAATAATGTAGAGAAAGTAACAATTGATGAAAATTACAATATATATATATAAATGATTATCGGTACAAAGGATTTTGTTGTTAAAAAAGCCAACAAAATAAAATAGAATTAGAAAGAAATTAAAAATATATTTTAGATTTTATCTTTATTTTAATTATAATTATTTTATAATTTGGATTAGAAATAAATTTTATTTCAAGGATTTTTAATTGATCAATTTTATAATTTGGATTAGGATTAAATTTTATTTCAAGGCTCTTGAATAAATTTTATTTGAAGAATCTTTAATTTGATAAGGATTGCAATTTTGTTTGTATTTTAATTTATTTAGTATTTTTTTTATTTAATCTAATTAGCAAGTTTAGAATACTTTTTAAGAATTTTATTGTATTTAGAAATAGTTTACTTATAAATAGGTTGTAACATAGTTTTTGTAAGGAAGATAGTTTTTGAAATTAATGAAATTATTCAATTCTTCGTTCTTGTGAATTTTCGAAATTCAAACTATAAAAGACTGATTCTAGCATCGTACATGATTAACAGAATTTAGGGTTTATTTATTCAATTATCCCGCAACATCAATATGCCTACAATTTTTTTTGTTCTTCACAAAAGCAGGGGCCCAGGCCACCCACAGGCCCCCTTGGCTACATCAATGTTCATAACGCACAATGCTAAATGTTGCTTATCACGACTTGCGCTTTGCTTGTTTGGAGTTTGGAGGAGGTCCACTAGGGTTTTACTTAGGAAAGGGTGAGATAAGAATCATATAGGAAATGATGGTAGGATGTGGTATAATATTTGATAGAAAAATAAAGATCAAAGTAAAACTATACTGGGGAGAAGAAGAGATTTTTTAAAGTAGAGTTACACATAGTAATTACTCAAATAACCTTTAAAAATAAAAAAGAATTTAAATAATAGAAAAATACAGCATCAAATTTGTAAACTCATTATTTTACAATACATAATTTCTTAGAAACTACCAAATTGGTGGAATTGAAAGATAAAAAGGAACAAAAATTTTTAAACAATTATGATATATCACCAAATCTCATCCCATGGACGATGGACCAATACATACTGTACCTTAGAAAACCATCCCGAAACTTCATCCAAACAAAACCGTTGGTGAAATTGATGATGAATGGGGGTGGTACTGTGGACGTTAACGCAAGGTGAGGAGGAAGTTAAATCTGCCAAAAAAGAGCCAATTCTTCGTCCCACAAAATCGGTGGGTGGGATTTGGGCACTTGACAATTAGATCCTCGCCATTGCAACCTTCGACCGCCAATCGCTGCTACCTTCTGCTGGACTTGTTATCGCTACCTCTCCGGCGCGTGAACAACCATCTTCGACGCGGCGTCTTTTCTCCGGTAACAGGTATTGTCGATTTCTCCTCCCTTGCTGCTTCTAGTTCATTATTTGCTAATCGAACTGATCGATTTTCATGGAATTGAAAATTATTCACTGGGTTTTTTTTTTTGTATGCTGCCAAATTGGGATTTTATGGTATTCTCTCAATATTTAAACTCTCTCTATAGAACAAAATCACCATCCAAACAAAGTTATCAACTTTCCTTCCCTCAACTCCCTTTAGATTTCTTCTTCAAACCCGAAACAAGCAAAGTGTTATTATTACGTCATTCCCGAAGCAACATCAGCATTTTTTTCTCGTATATTTACATATAAAATAGAACTAATTCTTTAAATATTTTAATTTTCAATTTTACCAAATAACACCTAAAACCTTCTTTTATTTAAAAAATAAAAAATATTTCCAAAAGAATTACTATTTTTTTTAATTAAAAAAAAAAAAAAATAAGATTTACTTTTTTCAAGTGTTGGCTACCTTAACCTCCCCCCTAAAGGTTACGGCCACCGCCTGACCTCCGCCCACGAGGAAAACGACAACGTGGCCATCAGCTGCCGAAGTATAAGACAAAGACCACTATCTTTCTGAGTTTGTTGTATAGTGTCGCGGCGGCATTAGCTCGGAGTCGCAACTGCTGTAGGTCGAGTTGCAATGGCTGTGGATTGAAGTTGCGGGTTGCTGCCCCGACCTAAGGCGATCCACTGGTCTGGTTTCGCGACAGTTTGTTCGGTGAAATTTAACGGGTCTTCTCCAATGTAAACGCGATTCGCTGGTCTTGTGACGAGCCTTGCTCCACCTCCACTGGTCAGTCTGTTTCAATGTGCTTAGATAGATGCATTGCTCTTAACGACACTGATGACTCATTGATGCTTGCTGCTATTATGATAATTGTATAGTATATAATATATTATCTTTGATAGTCTGTGATTTGTTATTGTCAAAATGTGTTTTTTCTTGGTCTATCTATTTGTGGTTTTAATGGTACGTAAATTACTCATTCAATTGCTGTAGTAGAATCGATTGCTTTTCGAATGAAGCTCATAAGCAGAACGACTTCTTTTGGTGCATATTTTAAAATAATTTTATTAAGCGAGCAACCCAATTTAGTTTGCTGTTTACTAAGTAATGGGATTACATAGACTGTTGTATGTGTCCATGGTTGCTCGAGATGTTGGGAAAGTCTGAATGATTTATTCTGGAAGATATCCTACTTAGTCATCAATGGTTAGTTTGCTTATTGTATATTCTTCATTTTCCCATCCGATCAGTTGTGTTGTAGCCCTATATTGGAACTTATGATGTAGAAAAATATAAATAAATTTTTTTAGATTAGGATTCTGTATTTATAGTTAGTTTCTTGTTGGTTAGTCGATGAAATAGAAATGCAATTAGATCCATGACCAGAAAATTAGTTTCCAGTACATATGTCTGCTTGATTTGTTAATTGGTACGTATTGTTTCTGATTCTGTAATAGTCGAAGAGTTCGTACAAAGAACCTTTTTTTTTTTTATTCCTGCAGTACATGAGTACAATCATAATCTCTTGTTGCATTAGTTTCTCACCTAATCTTTTATTTATTTCTTAAGCAGTTTTAAAGCTAGAACAAGTTGTGGTCTGGGGGAAAATGGTACCTTTTTCTGTACCTTCTCATTCAATTATTAATCTTTTTCATTCAGCTTTAACTGTTGTATTTTTGCCAACTAACCCATTATGAGTAACAAGTAATTCTTTCAATTTTCTTTTATTTATTTTTACCTTGTGTTTCTGTTCATCTGTATTACAAACTTTATAGGGTGGGGACTCTTCTTGTGGTGAGGATAAATTTGATTGGGACAGTGAAGATGAACGAGAGATTGAGAATTTTGGATTGTCTTCTTCTTCAAGTTTGACAGTTCCTGCAGAAGCTATGGCAACCTCAAGGGAGGTAATCAATCGTGTTTTATTGATCTTTATACTTTGCTGGCAAATGATTCACATAAGTTCTGACTTCAATAGGCTATTGTTTTGCTTATTAAGATCAACACTCTTACTGAGCCAATTGCCAATATTTAGCAACAGTTTTGTTATTGATCTCTGTTAGGTGGATTTTGACTTTTTCGTCCACATAGTAAAATCCCCTACCACAAGGGAAACACATTCAGGGCACCCTGCAATTGAAATTATTTTATTATTTACCATAAATTGGTGATCAGCCCTTATATTCTTCTAGTTAAGCTTTTGCTTCTGCAACAACCTTCTATGGAATTTCCTTGTACTTGGAGGCATTTGTAGTTATTTGATTGTATTTATCATAATATAAAATTTCACTGTTCATTATGTATCTTAACCTAGCAATTCCATCATTTGAATGAAGGCAAGCTCATCAGCAAGTTCGTCTGGCTCCAAGTTGATTGATAATTTTGTGGGAATGGGGTTTCCTGTGGAAATGGTTGCTGAAGCAATTCAAGAAAATGGTAAAGAACCTCTATTTTTTTTTTTCTTGATTTGAATCACCTACACACTCATTCACATAATGTGTGTACTGGCACATGCCCTCAAGACTTCATTTCTAACCCTGGCGATTTAATTATCAGGAGAGGAAAACACAGATTTGATACTCGAAAAACTTCTCAAATGCTCGGTGTGTTTTGATTCTTGGATTCTCCCAAAATTGTTATTGAGGGTTCATATACGTTCTAGGAGATTAAAAGATGGATGATGTACTGACATATTTTTTTTCCTGCCTTAAGGCAAGTTCATCTGCTAGCTCTTCTGTCTCCAAGTTAATTGATCATTTTGTTGGAATGGGGTTTGATGCAGAACTAGTTACCAGAGTAATTCAGGAAAACGGTAAAGGTCCTTAGTTTGCTTTGTTGCTTTATTTCTCACCTAGCAATTTATAACCATTTCATGTTAAATGTTTAGGAGAGGGGAATACCGATTCAGTTTTGGAGACTCTCCTTACATACTCGGTGAGATACTATCTGCCCTTATGCCACAGTTATCTTTCATAGTTTCCACTTCCTTAGCTTTAATGGTTGAAATGGTCCATTACTCTACTGTACATTATCTAGTGAAGTTAAAGGTGCATAAGGCGCCTGCCTTGGTGCAAAGGGGATGTTTATCATGTCCAGCACCTCCAAGAGGCAACTTGCTAGAGGCAACATCCTTTTGGACCTAGCCTGTGCCTCTTAGAGATTATCTGCCTTTTTTTTTTACTGATTTTTTCTGTAAAAGTCTAGGCTGCTGATGGGTTTTCTTATATAAGTCAAGTTAAGGTAATTTAAGAAGTTTTGAAGTGTTTTTTAGGAAGTCTAAAAATCTTTTAGGTTTAAACATAAAAACTCAATAATGTTAAAGAATTTGCATAACAACAAATTCAGAGCAGTCAGTTTGTCACAGTTGCTAAATTGATTCGGTAAACAGAACCTGAGAAGACTAAAATTCTCTTTGAAGTTCAAGTTTCATATGCTAAACGGGGTATTACTGGTCCCAAAGCCATTACAAAGACAAGGACAAGCTGGATTTTTACTATTACTATAGTGTTTTTTTTTTCTTTTTATTTTTTCAGATTTACTGTATTTTCTTCAACCTAATTTCTAAATTTGGGACTAATAATCATTTAAACCTCCTGTCTTTGCTCTGCAACTTAATTTCTAATACTTATTTTAGACAAATTTACACCTCAATTCGCTTGGGCCATTGCCTTTTTTTGCGCCTTGGATTGAAGGATTTTTTTTTTGGTGCTTTGAGCTACTCTAATCTATGTTCATTAGGTTTTCTTGATAAGTCATGGAATGAGAAAATAAGTATTACATAATGTTACCTTTGGATGTAAGTAGTTTTGAAAGAGACAGTAGTTGACCTTTTCTTTTTTCTTCTGCTTTCAAGCTGCAAGATTACCATGAATAGCTAGGTGTTTCTTATATGTAATGGTGTGGCAAGCAGAATCCTTGAAATAAAAGAATCTGGGTTTTGTTTAACGGATTTTAAGTAGCTTCTTATCAGCATATTCCCTCTTTTTTTTTTCCCTTCATTTACTTCATTTACAGATTAGTTTTGTGATGACTCTACCTCTGCAGTTCTCTTATCGTGAATGATGAGTTAATCACCTGCTTTTCAATATTATGTTAATTGAAAAAAATGTTGGTAATTTACTAATTTGCTGGTTTAACTACTACAGTTGCATAGTTTTGCATCCAAAAACCTGGGTGAAATGTTTTTCATGCTAGATATGTTGGGTGCAGGGGAGGAGGATTAATCTCCATTCACAGCTGAGTCACTGTACCAAACAGGGATTTTTGTTGGGAACAAAAACTGATTCACTATTTTCAATGATTGGTTCATTCTCTATATGTGCTAATCTCTTGCTTTACTTATATTTCCTTTTAGCCAAATTATTTGTTGCTGGAAACGTTTATCATTATATAAAAGTGCTATAGGCATTTGTTGTTATGCTCCTTTGAATCTAATCAACACATCATCAATTGCAGATAGTTCATTATGAATGTGCAGCTTCAACTTTCTTTTATCTTAATCATGAACAGTTGGCTACAGTTCCAATTAGACTTTAACATTGGAAATATTCTTGACCGTGCGTAGAAACATCATAACTTGCATAAGTTTCCAGCACATATGGTTTTTGGTTTAATTAATTATTAACTTTAGCAATTAGTTTATTTTTGCTTTTCCATTTATTCTTGCAGGTGATTGAAAGATCTCCTGAAGAAGAGCCAGGTGTGGACTCTGATCAGTGGTCTTCAGAATATGATCTCGATGATTTTTCAGACATAGATAGTTCTGAAAATGAGGTAACTATCTTTTTTGACTATATTACTTGGTCTTAATATGGCATATGTACTAATAATTAGACCACAGAATTACATCCTGTTCAATCATGCCTGACGTTTAAACCCGTGGAAAATTCATTTGAATCTTGTACTGATATATCCGTTGTCTATTTAGATGGCTATAAGTTATTGTTGCTTGAAGTAGTTTAGCTACTTAAACATGCCCATGTAGGATTTTTTTTCCCCTCATGATATATACTTTTCATTTTGAAGTGCATTGAAAAAAGGTACTTTTTTATTTATTTATGTTGTAGGAAATTTTCAAATATGAGCCGGATGAAGAGGGGAACACTTTGTTGTTACTGGCAAAGATGGGTTACACCGTTGAGGAGGCTTCAATAGCTCTAGAGAGATGTGGTGCGTATTTTAACTTGTGCTGACTTTGCAATGGTATAGCATGTTTCCTTATGAACCATGTAAGAATTAAATTTAATTTGTTTTTCCTGTTCTTTTCATTGATATGTTTGTTGTTTGGAGTGGGTGTCAGAAAAGGGGAGCAAAGAATTTTAGTGAAAGCAAGTTATGTGTTCTCAGTTATTAATCAAGATGAGAAAATTGTATTTTGCCCAAAAATAAAATTTCCTGTTTATATAGCGTGTAGCGGCTACGACCTTGCATTTTTTAATATTATGTTTGGGGTTTGACTTTGACTTTTTTAGGATAAAATTGCTTTCAAATACATAAAATTGATTACAAATGGGTCCTTGGCTTGTTCTTTGTGTCCTATTTTTACATTTGAAGATCTGTTTTTAGCTATAATGATATTTTGATTGCAAGTGTCAATCTTTCATGCAAGGAAAATGGTTCTTGTACATAATTCTTCACCTGGGAGCTAGATACTTATTCAATTCTGTATGGAATCTGTAATTTTTTTTTTATCCTTTTATTGAGTGTTATGGTAACTAGTTTTGGTACCTTAATTTCCTTTTAGTCAATACAACATGAAGTTTCTTAATGCTAAACTAGCAATTCTGCAGAGTAAAATAAAGAATGCTTTCCAATGGGTTAGTACCACAGTACCTTGTTGTTGTAGTATAGGCCTGTTTATAGTTTTGTATTTGACAGGCAAATACTTATTGAGGCACTACTTGTGCTCATTTAATGAAATACTATTTTCTATTAGGAACAATTCATGTATATATACAGGAGCCTATGTGCTAACCTAGGAAAGAAAATAAATATAAATCAATCTAATCCCTATAAGTAAGCTATGTACAATTGTAACTGCTATAACAAGCTGAGTAATACTGTGATATGCTTAGTCCGTGACTACTTTGATATGTCCTATCCCGCCACTACAAATACTGGTTTTTTGTTTCTTGATTTGACATAGTTGCTAGCTCATGAACGAATTGGCTGCTAGTATTCTACTTTTTCTTTTCTTTTCTTTTCTTTTTTCTTTTTCTTGTGTGCATGGTGGATTTAGTCTTTCTTTCCTTGACCTGTATATTCTGGTTCAGGATCACATGCCCCAATTTCAGAGTTGACAGATTTCTTATGTGCTGCTCAAATGGCGAAGGCAGCTGATGCTTCAGAAGAGAAGGTAATTTCACCCCTAGTTTGAAGTGTTCTTTTTCATTAAAAGATGGAAAACGAAAGATCAAAGAATGAGAATTCTGTGAGTTATGGTCGAAGTTGATATATCCTGTTTTGAAGTTGCATCCTATTATGTTGTATACTACTATGAGTGTGTTAGTGTGTTACAGCCGTATATAAACTTGGTCACCAAGTTTAGTTGTGTATAAATAGGCATATACATGTAAGCAATAAAATCATCAAGTTTTTCCATATTTCTTTCTTCTTTCTCAACATGGTATCAGAGCTTAGGCTCATTTTTCTGGGAAATTAAAGAGGATTGAGCCTTCATTGCCGATCACTCTATTCCTGCGAGTTTTCGGCCTTAATTGCTGAATCCATTGCTGTAAGTTCTTCAGCCTTAATTGCTGATTCTAGGCCGAGGATCTCCATTTTCGAGGCTGTTTTTCTTCCTTGATTTTATAATAAAGTTTTTTCATTCCTTTAGTAGTTTGGAGATTAGCTATTCTACAGTGTATAGCCCTTCTAAAGCCTTCTTAAAAGCCTTCCTGAAAATCTTCAGTTTGCTGAAGTAGTTCTATTGAGTTACTCTTTGAAGTATAGAACAATGACCGAAATCAAGAACAAATCAATTGTTGTGAATGAAGAAACTAGGAGTCAATCCTTTGTGGAATTACAAATCATTCAAAATGTCTACAAGTTGGATGAAAAAAATTATCTCAAGTGGTCTCAACTCATCCGTACCATATTGAAAGGCAAGGTAAAGATCAGTCATTTGATGGGAAATGGACTAAAGGAAGGAGATCCAGGTTTTGAAGCGTGGGATGAAGAAGACTCCATGATAATGGCATGGCCGTGGAATTCAATGATGCTTGAAATAAGTGACAATGATTTATGGCTACAGCCAGAGATATTTGGGATGCAGTTCAACAAACATACTCAAAAGCTAGGGATGCAGCACAAGTGTATGAAGTAAAAGTCAAAATTATTGTTGCAAAACAAGGGAACAAATCAATGACCGAGTGTGCCAACTAATTGAAGTCTCCATGGTAGCAACTTGATCATTATCGAGTAATCAAGACCAAGTGTCCTGATGATGTAGCAGAATAGGATAGAGTCTATGACTTTCTTGTGGGATTAAATCCTGAATTTGATTAAGTGAGGATTCAAATACTTGGAAAAGTGAAAGTTCCATGTCTTAATGAAGTGGTAGCCATTATCCGGATTGAAGAAAGTAGGAGGACCTTAATGCTTGACTCTCAACCTATTGATGGTTCAGCTATGATAGCAGAAGGGGGAAAACATAACACTGAAAGGGGATCCATTAACTAGAATAGGGATTCAATCCATACCTCCTAGCCGTGATGACTTATGGTGCACCTATTGTAAAAAGTCTCTGGACACAAGGGAGACTTGTTGGAAGCTACATCCCAAACCTTCTAGTCCAGATTCGGGGCAGAAGAAATATCAGCAGTGGTTCAATGGACAGGCACATGTTGCCATTGATGAGCCACAAGGAGGCAGGTTGGAATTGAAGGCCCTTGATCTAGAAGAAGTAGAAAAGGTGAGAGCATTCCTTGGTACAACGGAGAGACCTACAAAGACAGGTACATTGACATGTTTTGGTAACTAGGTTTTGTCATTCGAATTCAATGCCTCAATTACACCATTCCAACACTCTTGGATCATAGATTTAGGAGCCACAGATCATATGACCAATTCATCCAAACACTTCACCACATACCTCCCTTGTCCAAGCAATAGGACCCACAACATTTGGATCCTTAATAAGTGTAGCCGACATAGGCAATGTCAAAATAAACTCATTCATAACCTTGAAAAATCTTCTCCATGTCCCCAAATTAGCCACAAAATATGGTATTTATACAGAAGCACAAGATTCAGAAGCACATCTCCCACATTCATGTCAGAGTATGTGTTATCCAATAAGGAGAGTTTTTTTTTGTACCATTGTAGGTTAGGCCATCCTTCATTCAAAATTGTTCAAACGTTGTTTCCTTAGTTGTTTACCAACCTAGATTTTGAGAGTCTTCATTGTGACATCTGTGAACTTGCTAAAAACAAGCATGTACCCTTTCCAATTAGTAATACAAAAAGCATTGTTCCTTTTAATCTTGTGCATATTGATATTTGGGGACCATCAATCGTTTCAAATGTATCCAGGGCACGTTGGTTTGAAACGTTTACTGATGATTGCACCCGAGTTACCTAGGTTTTCTTGCTCAAACACAAGTCAGATATTAGTTTTGTGTTCCCACATTTTGTCTCAATGATAACAAATAAGTTTGGTATCAAAAATTTAAAGACTTAGGTGAAACAATGCAAAAGACTATTTCAACCAAACTCTCACTCCCTATTGTGTGAGAACTCCACAACGAAATGGCATTGCCAAAAGGAAAAATGGACATCTTTTAGACCAAACTCGAGCTCTACTATTTGACAAAAATGTGCCCAAATATTTTTGGGGAGAAGCAGTTCTAACAACCAGTCATCTCATTAACAGACTACCCTCTAAAGTTTTAGGATTCAAAAGTCTAATGGAGGTGCTCTCTTCCTTTTATCCTAACTTGTCCTCTACAAACAATTTGTTGTTTCGTATTTTTGAATGCGTGTCCTTTGTTCACATCCACAACCAAGACTGAGGAAAATTAGATCCTAGGGCACTGAAGTGCATTTTTGTTGGATATTCGTCCACCCAAAATGGGTACAAGTGCTAGCATCCCTCTTCCAAAAAATTATATGTCTCCCAGGATGTGACTTTTAATGAGCAAGAAGCCTATTTTTTCCAACCTTCTCTTCAGGGGGAGAGTCTTAACGAAGAGAAGGAATTTACTTCTAGGTTTTTTTAATTTGAACCTTTACCTTCATCTAAACCTAATCAACCTTCAATTCAACCAAATTCTGAACTTTCCTCCAATCATGAGTCTAATCAGTTAGAGTCTGAACTTTCTGGATCTGAACCAATTCTTGAAACTGAATCTGTTCATCAAGATGTGAGATTTCGTAAAGAATTTAGTTTACTCAAGGCGAAAAGAGGCCATTCTGGAACTTGTGCATATGCAAGTATCTGACTCAAGTCCTTCAAATGAGGTAACAGTTTCTGATTTTCGTACTTTGCAGAGCGAAACTGAGGCGCAAGATAAAAAGGAAGATCCGGACTTGCGAATTGCCATTAGGAAAGGAACTAGAACACGCACAAATAAGCCACTATATGCACTCTCACACTACATATCCTTTCAAAACTTCTCACCAACCTTCAAGGTGTTCCTTGTCAATCTCAATACCATAACTATTCTTAAAACCTTATCCGAGGCATTGTCTAATGAAAAATGGAAGGATGTCATGAATGCAGAAATGTAGGCATTGAGAAAAATTTTGACATGGAACTTGGTGGAATTACTTGCCGGAAAAAGGCGAGTAGGTTGCAAATGGGTCTGTATAGTGAAGTATAGGGCTGATGGGTCAATTGAACGATACAAGGCGAGATTGGTCGGCGAAGGGTACACTTAGACATACGGGATTTGATTATTTGGAGACATTTGCTCCTGTAGCTAAGATAAATACATTTCGAATAATTTTATCTCTAGCTGCCAATTGTGGTTGGAATCTACAACAATTTGATGTGAAGAATGCCTTTTTGCACGGAGACCTTGAAGAAGAGATTTACATGGAGGTTCCACCAGGTTATGTAACCATGGAGAAAATCAATACAGTATGCAAGCTCAATAAAGCTTTGTATGGGTTGAAACAATCTCCCTGAGCTTGGTTTGGGAGATTTTCGAAGGTCATGTTAGCCATCGAATACAAACAAAGTCAAGGGGACTACATGTTCATTAAGCATTCAGCCACAGGGGGAGTGACAATGTTAGTTGTATATGTTGATGATATTATACTAATTGGGAATGATAAGATGGAGCAACAGGTCTTGAGTGATTGTTTGGCTAAGAAGTTTGAGATCAAGGCATTGGGGAGGTAAAGTATTTTTTGGGAATTAAGGTGTCACATTCTAGAAAAGGGATTTTTATATCCCAACAAAAATATGTTATTGATTTGCTCAAGGACACAGGCAAGATTGCATGCAAACCTGCTAGTACCCCCATAAAGCCCGGTCTTAAATTAGAACAAGCAGAGGAAGATGTTCCTGTGGACAGAGAAATGTATCAACGGCTTGTAGGATGACTTATTTCCTTGGCACATACCAGACCTGACATAGCTTTTGTTGTGAGTTTGGTTAGTCAATTCATGCACAATCCTAAAGAAGTTCACTTGCAAGCCTTGCATAGAATCTTGCAATACCTCAAGGGAACACCTGGCAGAGAACTCTTGTTTAAAAGAAATGGAAACGTGACAATCGAAGCATATACTGATGCTGACTATGTAGGTTTTATTGTTCATAGAAGATCTACATCAGGCTATTGCACTTTCCTTGGAGGAAATCTTGTGACTTGGAGGAGTAAAAAGCAAGGTGTAGTATAGCGGTCCAATGCCAAAGAAGAATTTCGCGCAATGGCTCAAGGAACATGCAAATTGCTTTGGCTGAAAATTGTCTTTGACGATTTGAAAATTAAGTGGGATGGTCCCATGAAGCTCTATTGTGACAATAAATCAGCAATAAGCATAGCCCACAACCCAGTTCAATATGATACAACAAAAACGTTGAGGTAGATAGGCATTTCATCAAGGAGAAATTAGACAGTGGTCTAATATGCACACCATATGTGTCAACGCAAGGACAACTTTTTGACATTCTCACTAAAGGCTCGAGTAGTTTGGTATTTGAGTAGACTGTATCCAAGCTGGGAATGGAAAACACCTATTCACCAGCTTGAGGAAGAATATGCTTGTAAGCAATAAAATCATCAAGTTTTTCCATATTTTTTTCTTCTTTCTCAACAATATATTATACCACTGAAATCTCAAGTCCTCTTAAGGATTGATGGCCTTGGCCAATCATTTTTCTATAGACTGGATTTACGAAGAAAGTATCAGTATTTGATAGCTTTTTGGTATTGGTGACAAATTGGTAGTTGGAAACTCCTCAGCTTGTGATTGAGGAGTGTAAAATGCCACTTTTTGCATCATCTCCAATAAAGTAGGGGTAGATTATTGATTATCCTTGTCTTAGTTATTTGATTAAGTTGATATTCTAATGCCTTAATGGTTTTAAAAATAAAACTGAAATAATTATGTCATTATATTCAAATATATGATTTGTGCTTAGTTTTTGTTAGAAGTTTGACATTTTGTTAATTTTCTTCCAATTTGATAGCCAAGGATCAAGCAATTTGATAAGGATTATCCTAAGCATAAGAAGAGAAGTTTATACGAATATGATATGTGGAAAAAAAGGAAGCAGATGAAGTTAGAGAAGAAGCTTCTACATGGAGATGATGAAATGCTACGACTCCCAAATCCAATGATCGGGTTTGGAGTACCAACAGAGCCACCTGGTTTGACTCATAGGACACTTCCAGAAGCTGCAAATGGTCCACCATATTTCTATTATGAGAATGTGGCACTTGCCCCAAAAGGGGTTTGGCAAACCATCTCCAGGTTTCTATACGATGTGGAACCAGAGTTTGTGGATTCCAAATATTTCTGTGCTGCCGCAAGAAAAAGGGGCTATGTTCACAATCTGCCCATCAAAAATAGGTTTCCTCTTATTCCATTACCCCCGCAGACCATACATGAAGCGCTACCGATGACTAAGAGGTGGTGGCCTTCTTGGGACCAGAGAACCAAGCTAAATTGCTTGCAAACGTGCATTGGGAGTGCGAAACTGACTGAGAGGATTCGTAAAGCTATCGAGTCCTATGAAGACGAACCCCCCTTGAGTGTCCAGAAGTATGTGTTGTATGAATGCCGGAAATGGAACTTGGTTTGGGTTGGAAGGAACAAAGTAGCTCCACTCGAACCGGACGAAGTGGAGATGCTCCTTGGTTTTCCTAGGAACCACACAAGGGGAGGTGGTATTAGTCGGACTGATAGATACAAGTCGCTGGGTAACTCATTCCAGGTGAGACTATTGCATAGTTTGTATTCTTTTATGATTGTTTTTACCTCAATTCATGTTTGTATAAAATATGTTGGTTGTATTTCTTAATGAGTTATTGCTGATTGCTTTAGACATAAATGTTTCAGGTTGATACAGTTGCCTACCATCTATCAGTACTGAAAGACTTGTTCCCTGGAGGTATTAATCTTCTGTCTCTTTTCTCTGGGATTGGTGGTGCAGAAGTTGCTCTTCACCGGCTGGGTATTCGACTGAAGAATGTGGTATCAGTTGAGATCTCAGAAGTGAATAGAAATATAATGAGATCGTGGTGGGAGCAGACAAATCAGACAGGGACTTTGATTGACATAGCAGATGTACAAGATCTAAATGCAGAACGAATACAGCAACTTATAGAATCCTTTGGAGGATTTGATCTTGTAGTAGGTGGAAGTCCATGTAACAATTTAGCTGGTAGCAACCGACACCACCGTGATGGTCTAGAGGGAAAAGAATCGTCTCTTTTCTTCGAGTACTATCGAATTCTTGACTCAGTGAAATCTATAATGGGTAGAAATGAAAATATGTAATTAATAGTTTCCAGGATACTTAGGTATACTCGCTTTACATTCCTGGTTTAATCACTTTTTAAATTTCTTAGTTGACAATGAATGCAAGTAGCTGAAATTGAAGAATTTAAGATGTTATTAGTGGTTACATTTTAGTGAAGCATAGAAAGCTGTTAATATTTAGAAGATTCTGGTTCTCTTTATTATTGATTAGTTTTGGGTAATGGGTTTGTTATTATTGAAATGCAGAAGGTTTTATTTAGAACAAAGGTTCAATAGAATAGGCTAAAACAGCTAGTTCGTCCTGCCCCTTGCAGTGATATGAGGGGGCTATTTGGATGACTGTCTTTTGCGTGTAGCCCAATTGAAGATCTCCTTGGTTACTCACTTCAACTAGGCCTCTCCTTCGGACTAAAAGCTTCCAATAAAAAAGAACAATAGTTGAGGCATAAAAATGTTACAAAGGCCATTAAACAAATGACTTCTGGTAAGGCACTGAGTTGTTCTTTTTTCCTGAATAATGTACTCTAATTTTATTAAATCAAAGGTTTCAAGGAAGAATGAGTAAGATTAAAATGCTTGTAAATTCCAAGCTTTGAGCTTTTTTATTGTTCCCTTTAAATTGAGTTACTTAGAAAGTGTTTCACTAAACTTAAGGACTTATCATAAGACAAAGTATCAATTTTGGATAAGGTATCAAAATGAGTCAACAGCCTTTTGGGAAAATTGAGATTCATCGCTAAGCTCTAAAAAGGTTCAATTATACCCTTAAGATATGACAAGAAGTCTAATTTTACCCCTTTTTAACA
Source organism: Euphorbia tirucalli (assembly GCA_039660915.1). NCBI lineage: Eukaryota > Viridiplantae > Streptophyta > Magnoliopsida > Malpighiales > Euphorbiaceae > Euphorbia > Euphorbia tirucalli. The sequence continues at coordinate 38,289,165 of CM077637.1, read as the reverse complement.
AAAATGAATCTAAAATCCGTTACTTCGTTATTTTTTACCACATCAACTTCAATGGACGAATGAAAAAACATGTAGCAATGGACCCTAGCACTAAACTAACCCCACACTAAGGTTCACTGCCATGTGTTGTTTTTTCATTTGTTCAATGCAGCTAATGTAGAAAAAAAATAGATTTTAGATAAATTTTTGTTAGAAATGTGTAAAATTAGACTTCTTGTTATACCTTAAGAGCAAAATTGAGCGTTTTGAGAGCTTTAAGAGTAAATTCCATCTTCCTCAAATTCCTTAAGGTATTTTCATACCTTATCATTTTTTTTTTTTAATAAAGTTGTGGAATTCAGCATACATGGAAGTTCCTTCTATAGTGCTAAAACCTTTTTGTAACAAGCAAACTTGGCTAGCAAGAATTTCTAATACAAAAAACCATTAACCTCCTAAACAACAAATAGGTGAAAGTAACTACTTAAGTAGATAAAAGATGGAAAGTTGGGCTCTATATTACGCTTACTTAAAAGCCCAACTCATAAGAGATATTTACGCGAAACATCACTACCCATCATTATTTTACAAATAAGTTGGGCTCTGTTTTGATATTTATCAATAAAATAAGGGAAATTGTCGATTTTACAGCTATTTTAAGTTTGTTTTTGACCCATTACCTTTCCCCATTTTCTTAAATACCCTTTCTTTCAAAATACATTTTTTAAATACGTCATATTTTCTTAAATACCTTTTCTTTCAAAATACATTTTTTAAATACGCTAATTAGGTTTTTTTTGTCTTTCTCATACGCATTCTACCTCTCTTTCTTGAAAATCTGTATCCTCAATTACAAACCTCCCCATCATCAATCGAATATATTTGGGGCTTTTACACAATTGGAGCTTTTACTACTCTTGCTATCTTGCTCTAGATTTTCCATTTTCCCCTTTCTGTGATTCTAACAATGGCTTTCGATTTTCCATTTTCCATTTTTTTTTAATTTATAGAGGCCATTGAGCTGTACAAGAAGGTACCATGCTCAAATTTCTAATAATTCAATTAGTGTTATGTTGACATTGTTTATGTCATCTGAGGAAAATGGTGTGCTTGAATGCCTATTTATTCTGCCCTCTTTCCTGCTTCTTTTTCCAGATAAGTACTCAGATGGCAAATGGTGACAAAAAATCATCGAGGAAAGCAGTTACAAAGAAAATGTACTCAGTATGTTCTTGTTCTGTTACCTTCTAGCTTGTTTCTTCTTTTCCTGAAGTCAACCATCCATTATCTTCTCTTGGCTTTCTTTATTCGACGATCTTGTCTGGTTTAATATAGGTATTATATCTCTAGTAATTTTATGTTACTGCCAGGAACTCAAGAATGAAATTAAACAACAAGAGTCTAAGTGGAGTGAAGTTTACTGGGAAATGATTGAACCTGTGGTTAAGATATGAACTTTGCGAGCTCGACTAGCAAGTATTCATATTCTGCTCCCTTGAGAGTTCGATTTATCCCTTACAGATTCTGCATAGTCTAGTGTTGAAACAAATAAATACTACGTAATTTTATATCTTAAAGAAAAGGTGGAAATATGTAGTTGTGGATATCCCTGAATTTCAAACAGCAGCTCTTTTATCTGCTCTAAATCACACATTTTCCTCTTTGTGTATAATTTCAGATTGGTGTCGATCCAAAAGACCTAAAAAGGATTTCATACAGCTAACAATTGAGCTACTTACAAAGCAGGTAATGATAACCTTGCTGCGGTATGTGTCCTATGGTAGTCTTACGTGCCAATTTTGTTACCTCAGAAACTTTTGCTCCTTGGCGCAATGCAACCCAAATTTTGCAAGTCTTATCTAACCCCGAATATTAATTAGGAGTCAAACCTTTTTAGTCCCTTTCCTGCAATACTGTCCTTCTTGGATACTTTGTGGTTAACATCCATCCTTATAGAATTGGAGTGACTGACTGCAATTGCTGAAGACCGAGAGAAAAGGGTCCTGGATTACTAATTTACAAATTCACCTTCCACTGCCTTAGGTAGTTTATTTATTCACTTAGTTCATTTGCAGTACTTTATATTATAACAAAACAATGCATTTTCAAATCTTGAGAGTTCATGCTTTGTATGCCTCACATAATTGATTAGCAATAATTACATGTTCAAGAGTTTAATCATTTGTCGAATTGAAGGTTGATGCTTTAGTTTGAAGCAACTATCTGCCAATGTATTTTCTGTTGTTTGTGAATCTATTGCAGTCTTTCAGCTTAGTTGACCTGTGCTTTTGCTTATTCCTTGCAGAAGTTTGAAGCCTATGATGCAAAAGGCACTATTGTTGCTGGAGATAAAACGAAGGAGGTAAGATAATTATGTTAGTTAGTTAGCCTTTTGTAGTCCTATAGTTGCATTACGCTGTTCTTATGGATTGTAATTTGTTCGAAGAATTAATTGGCAGTGTGTTGACCCATTTTGCTTAAGTACTAAAACATTGTTATATACTGTTTATACACTTATTATACATTGCTATACACTGTTTATACACTTCTTATACATAGTTGTACACTGTTATACACTTCTTATAAATTGTTATACATTGTTTATACACTTATTATACATTGTTTATACACCTCTTATACACCGTTATATACTACTTATAAACTGTTTATACACTGCTTATACATTATTATACACTGCTTATACATTGTTATTCACTTCTTATATATTGTTATACACTTCTTATACATTGTTATACACTATTTATACACTTATTATACATTGATTATACCATAGTTATACATTGTACCTTGTTATACACTGCTTATGCATTGTTATACACTGTTATACACTTATTATACACTGCTTATACACCATTTGTTCAATTCTTATACATTGTTATACATTGTTATACACTTATTAGACATTGTTATACACTGTTTATATACTTCTTATACATTGTTATACACTATTATACAATTCTTATATATTGTTATACATTGTTTATACACTAATTATACATTGTTTATAAACTTCTTATACACTCTTATACATTGTTATACACTGCTTATACATTATTATATACTGTTTATACATTATTATACACTTCTTATACACTTCTTATACATTATTTATACATTGTTATACTCTTCTTATACATTGTTATACACTGTTATACATTGGTTATACACTATAATGCTTAAATAATGTATAAAATAAGGTACAAACAGTATATAAACAATGTCTTACAGGTTCACAAAAGTATAAACAATGTATAACTAAAGTATGATTATTGTATCACAAGGTATAACTAACATATAATATTTATAAAAGCTATAAATACATTGTTATACACTGTTTGTAAACTATAATGCTTAAACAATGTATAAATAAGGCATAATTAATGAATCACGATGTATAATTAATGTAATTAATGTATAACTACAGTGATTATACCTTATTTATACCTTAATTATACCTTAAGATACAATATTACATTGATTATACCTTAATTATACCTTAAGATACACTATTAAAGTGATTATACCTTAGTTATTCCTTATTTATACCCTAAGATACATTATTATATTGATTATATTTTACTTATACCTTAATTATACCTTGAGATACACTATTACAGTGATTATACCTTATTTAAACCTTATTTATACATTAGTTATACATTAGTTATACCTTAAGATACACAATTACATTGATTATATATTGTTATACACTCTTTATATACTGCTTATACATTATTATATTAATTATACCTTACTTATATCTTAAGATACATTATTACAGTTATTATACCTTTGTTATACCTTAATTACACCTTAAGATATACTATTACATTAATTATACCTTAGTTATACATTAATTATACCTTAAGATATACTATTACATTGATTATACATTAGTTATACCCTAATTATACCTTAAGATACACTATTACAATGTTTATACCTTAGTTATACCTTAATTATACCTTATTTATACATGAAGATACACTATTATATTGATTATACCTTAGTTATACTTTAATTATACCTTAGTTATACCTTAAGATACAAAGGTATAATTAGTTATACCTTAGTGAAAAAAATATGTTGGAAAAAGTATATACATATGGAGTTTGTTTCGAAGATAAAAAAAAAACAAAAAAAAACTTTCTAAAGTCACATGACAAAAAAATAAACGGATTGAGAGATAAATGCAAAATTAGATTAAAAATTATAAAAAAAAGGGAGAGAGAAACGTGGACAAAGAAGAAGAGATATTTTGGAGATTATGATTTTTTGTCTTTTTTGTTTTTGGGAATGAATCACGTAAAACAGAAATAAGCTTTTCTAGGTATTTTTGAAATTTTGGAAAGGTTTTTATGTATTTATGCAAACTTTTGCTTTATCTGTAAAAAAGTTATATGGTAACAAAAAGTAAGTATTTATGTAAAAACCTATAAAAAAATCCACGTTCTTATATTACTTTTGTCAATAGAAAATGGTTATGGTTTTAATTAGAAAAAAAAAAAAAAACTTCTTTAGTCCATTCTTTTTGGAAATTGGTTTTGTATCCAATTTTTATTACCATCAGAGTTTTTCATTTTATAATTCTTATTTTTTTTTTTTTGTTAAGTTTTTAATTTCTTAGACTTTTTTTAATTACATTTTTTTTTTCCTCTGTAAAACTAAAGAAAGCAAAACATCTATAACTCTAGGTAATTGAAAGCCAATAGCATCTTCATGCAGCAAGCACGGGGACCATTTAACTCCATGTAGCTGACAGGAAAAGAATGGGCCAATTTCGCCAATCGATCCACACTTGTGTTTCTCTCTCTAAACACTTGATCAAACTTCACATAATCCCCATTACCTACAAGGTTTTGAATGCTTCGAATAAGTTCCTGGCTGGATGACATAGTGGGCCTGGTTTCCTCAACAAAAGAACAGCCTCCAAGCAATTTGATTCTCCGTATGTACGTACATAATACAATAGAACCATCACAGTTCAACTTGTACCATCCCTGAAATGGTGGGATCCAAGAGAGTTTTATCTCCTGCCTTCGAATCCATAACCTCCCCAAGCTTCTTTAATCCCTTTAAATCGATCAGCCACAAAACCACTAGGATTCGTAGGAATCGTTTTATCCGGTTCAAAGATTGCATCATTTCTCCACCGCCAAAGATACCAACAAACAGTAATAAAAAAGGCTTCGCCAATCCAATAGCCACATCATCATTAGCAAGAACATCCACACCTTCTGATTAACATTGAAACACTCGGCTCTCCGTGTAGCTTGAATAAAAGAGATTACATACAGTAGCATTACCACACCTGCTGCATTGATCATGGGAGGATCTTCCCTTTTAAGCACAACCAAGCAAACATCTTAAACCTTTGGGGGATTTTTAGTTTCCAAAAAACTTTTGAAATTAAAAGCAGTAACAATATCATCAAAACCTGTAACAAAACCATAACCATGATTCTTTATTTAATAATTTATTATGTTTATTAGTCAATAATTTGTGAAATTTATTAATACATTAATCTTACCACATTTTCTTCTTTGAATTAGACCGTCATTAGTGGGCTAAATTAATAAAATCGTGTCTCATAGTATATTTTAGAGCCTATAGTTTATAAATGAACTTCTAGCATTCATATTTTAACGTTTAGAGTATATTAATTGGCATCTATAGTTTATATTTTAGCATATTGGTTTTATAAATTAGTTTTATTTTATTTTACTTTTTATTTTTGCAGCTTTCAGCCAAAAATTACTGCCCGAAAATCTGCAAATTGCATGAGCTGGTGGAGGTCAATTTACTAATGAATTGCCGTCGTGTATAACCTAATTGAAGAAATTGCAGAAGCTCGACATGCAAGAAAATATGTTTTCCGGTGAGATTCCCAATTCAGTGAGTTCATGGACTGATTTAATAGAGGTGATATTTTCTTGGGGTTTTAATTGGAGACAGAGACTATGGGTCTCCTCGCCATACCATCGAGGAGGTGGCACATGTCTTTAGATACAAAGGCACAAATAGCCATCTGATGACCGAGCAAGACGCTGTGTATGTTTAGTCATAAGGTAAGATGCAATGCACATCTCCTTAGTTAGACCATCCTGGATGATGAGAAGGACCTTTTGAAAGTGTCTAACCATCAACCGAAGATGTAACTGAAATTAAAGAGGAGAACTCGATCGGTACAGGGGCCACGTCCACCCCGACGACCTTGACTCAGCGCTTACTTTTAAAGAATCTGAATAGACCATTCGTGCTTCCCCAAAGGAAAGAGCTGAATAGGTCAAGGCTGGGTGTTCAATTATGCAAAATACGCCTTGGGTACTATATCTGAAATCATAGCAGCTTTAGGTTTACTTTTCATTTTGATTTCTTTGTATTGTGTTAACTTAACTGCTTTCTTACCTCAGAACACTTCCAATATGCATTCTTGAGCGTGTCGTTGATTGCGATTTTATACATAACATTTTAGATGCTAGTCACAATACAGGTAAGGTAAGGGTGACAAAGAAAGGTTTGATTGGGTTGGTGTTGCAGTCAGTATAAAGCTAAGTAACAAAGAAAAGTAAATTCTGTGGGTTCAAGTGAAGATTCAAGTTCATTTTTAAAAGAATTTTAATTTAATTTGCTTATGAAACGGGTTAGAAGACTGCTATTCGCTGCTAGCATTGTAAGCCTGCTGCAGGAAGTATGTGAGTTGATATTAATTTCACTAGTGATCTTCCTTTTTATGTCATTGATTCTTTCATTTAATATCTGCATATTTAAATCTTCCATTTTATGAAAATGTGGGTATTTCTGATCACTCTAATTATTAATGGCATGAAGAAATACATGTGTGAGGAACAACAAGATAAAACAAGAAATCAATTATAAATATGGCTTTCAACCTCTGTTCTTCTTCCTCAAAATCTCAATCTAAGCCTCTTCACATTGTTTGTCAAATAGACACCCAAGAGAACTCCAATTTCTTGTAAGTAGCTTGATTTTGCCATTTTTAATTGGTGCTATTATTCATTATCATTGGTAATTCCATTGCTGATTAAGTTTACCTTGAAAAGGAAGATCTGCTACAATTAGGTACAAGGTTGAATTTTGAAAATTTAACAGCTGGAAAAAGCTAGTTTCAACCGCATTAGCAGCTGCTGTTGTTAGCTTTAGCTTTGGTATGCCTGCTGTTGCGGAGCTTAACAAGTATGAAGTATGAGGCTGAACAACACGGCGAATTCGGAATAGAAGCAGCTGCTCAATTTGGTTCTGCAGATCTTAGGTTTGTTAATTTCTCATGATTTTGTGGATTTGAGTGTTCTTATTTACTTAATCACTACAACTGAGGGTTTTCCCCTTTGCAGGAAAGCAGTTCATGTGAATGAAAATTTCAGGTGATTCCTTGTCTCCGATTCATAATAATTAAGTTTAGATCTCAAATCAGTGGCCTCATTTTGGTTTATTTTGATTAGTCTGAATCAATGTATGAAACTCCATGAGAGATAAAGCACATAGAACCAGTGATTTGGTTTTGTGAAAATTATGGACGCCTTAGGATAATTCCAGTTCAGTACTTATTAAATTGAACTATTAAACTACTCCTTTAACAGCAATTCTGCACAATTGATTACTCTAGATTTCTTGACTATCTCATTCAAAGTCAAGACAGCATCTTGTGGAGGAACAACAAGTGTTAACTCCTTTTGAAATGAGCAACTCCATGTGCTTGTTGTCACGCTTCTCTTTGAGGTTAGAATATTGACAAAGGATTATATGTGATTACTACTTATAAACTTTGTTTATTGTTGTTCCTGAAAATTTTGTGATCAACTAGTCACCATACTGAATTCTACCCAATTTCCTAATCTAAATTGGCATTTTGAGCTTCTCTATTGAAACACTAGTGGTACATATATTTGGATCATTTAGATTCATTCATCCCCTGAACTTTGGCCTTTGTACTGCACATAGTTTGTCATTTTGGTCTGTGTGCTTTTTGATACATTTTTACAAAATCTGGTTTTAGTTTCTTTTTATGAAAGATTATACCTGATAGGTTGGTTATAGCTTCTTTTTATGTATCAGATTACTGTATAAGAGAAGGGGATTTTCACCAATGTGATATCACCAACTAAAAAAGCCAAGCTGCAATTGTTATTTGAGGTAGATCCTTTAGGCGTGTTGGTTAACAGTGATGGGTTCTTGTCTGTTCTAGACAAGGAGATCGTAAACTCGATGACCGAACTCAAGTTGCTTACAGATCCAAGAACGAGATTATCCCATCTGATTCGTATGAGAAATCGAGATTAAAGTTTGAGGCAGTTCCTATTGGTGCTGCTGCATTAGTCAAAAGTACTGCTAACACCAAGATTCTTATGCCTTCTATTTCCTTTTCTGTATTTTGTTTGAACAAAATTATCTTGCATATTATTATTATTATTATTTTTTCTGTGAGATAGTGTGCAAAATGTTCAACACCTTTTAGAATCATAAGGTTGAATCTTTTATGCGATATTATAAAAGCAAAGATTAATGCATCTTTTCAAGGGGAAACGAATAAAATCATGGCGTTGTTGAATGACATTTTCTTCACATTAGTCTTATGTTAGGAATTGTTTATGAGTAAATGGAGATTTGAAGATGTAAAGTAGCAATTTGTGATTGTAGGCAGAAAACTTGGAGCTGACTCTTCCTCTTGTCACATAAAACATGGAAACTATTTCTTTCAGTTCAAGAACAACATGAAAACTTGTCTATGAATAATGGGAAAACAATTGCCATTCTATCAAATATCTAAATATATAAATAGATTTTCAAAATCAAGGAAAAGAAAAATCTAAATTTGGGAATTAGTTATAAAAAACATACTAAAAATCCTTAAAAAAGATATAAAAATATACTAAAAATAAAAAAAAAAAGGTATAAAAATATACCAAAATACAACCAGTCATGGTTATAGAGCCGGATGTGAAAAAGATGCCACAATAAAAACCACTGCACATGTTCGGGAGTACATAACAGGTCTGGTTATAAAACTAAAAACAGTTGAAAAAAAGAAAGCTAAAAAAATATACCAAAACCCTGCAAAAAGATATAAAAATATACCATAATCCAGTGATAAGATATAAAAAATATATCAAAATCCAGCGAAAATGTAAAGAAATATACCAAAATATGGCAGGTTTAATATAAATTAAGAAAATTAAAATCCAAATATGGCAGGAGTATGAACATTGAAAGATGCTTAAATATAGGCAACAAGTGTCAATCCAGTCGACAAGGGCAGTGGCATCACGCCACGTCAAGATGACGGGGCAATCGCTACCACGTGGCTGTGGGACATGCCGCCCCCTCTAGCTTTCGGTCCTTTTTTTGGGTCTTCCAGGTCCACTTGTGGTATTTTTGATCTATTTTGGGGGAGAGGGTTTTGGTCTATTTGTGGTGTTTTTGGATAGTTGATTTTAATTATGGTGTTTGTTGCTTAGATATTGTTTCAATTTTTGAGTTTTAATATAAAGAATTGTCCTTATAAAAAGAAAAGATAAAAAAAAGTTTAAATATTTTACAAGAATGTCTAGTTATTTAGGTAATAACCCATTAATTTTCATTGATTTTGCAATTGGTTCCTTAATCAATTTTTTTTTAAGATAATAAAGGATATGATATTTCTATTTTGATAATATTAGTTTCAAAATTGACATATTTATCTCACGTAAGCTGTAGTATGCGTTAAATAGAACATGATATAATTTTTTTCGGATATATGAGATTAAATTAAATGTATGGTTTATATTTACAGTTATGACACATCTGCACGAGAAGTATGATTTATATTCGTTCAGTGAACTCGGTAATTTTCTACTTTTCACCAGAATTGTGTCACGTGTTAATTAAATGATACTGTAACCTAAGTGAAACAAATTTTGTGAGTAATTTATATATTGAAAGAAATGTAAAATGAAAGAGTTGTTCTTAGAAGTAATTAGCAAAGGCATCAGCCACCTAAAATAATTTTCATCCGTAAATGAGTGACACCTTGATCATTATGGAGCAAAAACCAATTTGCATTTTGTTAGAAGGGCGCGTGTGAAGCACCGAAGAGAAAAGTAGGTAGGAAATTGGTTAAATAGATACCGTTAAAACAGCGTGCGTTGAGGCGGGTTATTTCTCTCTCTCTCTCTCTTCTTATATAACGACTTTTTCTCTCTCCTACATCCAACCAATCAACCTTCTCTCTTCACCTCTATCCTTCTAAAAATTAAAAAAAAAAAAAAGGAAAGTACTGTACATTAGTAGATTAAAATACAAGGGTACAAGGGGAACATAGATTAGTGTTCCTGTTCCACTCTTACCGCTTTCCCAATCTCAACTATCCTGCTTTTCTTTTTTCTATTTTATTTTTATTTTTTTATAAAAAAATAACTAACTCATATATATATATTCTCTTTCTTTTTGTGCTTTTATTCTTCCCCAATCATCTTTATTTATTTATTTATTTTTTTTTTTTAATTTTTTACAGTTCATTCAGGTGATTAGTGTAAGTCAATTAACCTAAGTTTTTGAATTGTTCTCTTTCTTGACTTTGATAAAAAAAAAAAATTTAGGGTTTGATTAATATATTAGTATCTTCGTTTGAATATTTATCCTTTTCCATAAAATTCCTTTTGGAATTTGTAAGGGATCCAATTTCCTTTTTATACTTGAATTAGGATTTCGTGGGGTTGGGTTTATATTGTTGCATTAAACCAATCAATTGCTTTCTGCATTTGGCTCTGCTTAGGGATCTTTTTTTCTTGCAGGTTCCTAAAATTCTTTCTTTCTTTCTCTTAACAACCTAATGGAACAGTTTAAATCGGATCAACAATCCCTCATCAAGGAGGTCAGTTTGCTTTTTTCTTTTTTCTTTTTTTGCTTTAATTTTGGGAATTTCGTCTTTCTTATTCCTTACATCTCAATTTCGATCGTATCTTTTGTGTTGTACAATCTGTTTCTCTTGTATGCTTAATGATGAAATCCTGTGATAATGTTTAGGTTATTAATGAGAATGTTGAAGCTAGAATTGGACGTTTATGGTTTGGATGAAGAAGATGTGAAATTATATTTCTACAATTGATTGGACCTTAGAGAGTTAGGTTTCTGTTTAGGGTTTCAGGAGATCATAGGCATTTGCTATAAAACAGATGCTGACAGTAAGAAATTTGTAATCTGTATAAGTTTAGGCCTTAAGAATCTAACAAGAGCTGTAACATAACTGATACAATGGTTGAAATTACTTTCCAGTAGTTAAAATAAGAAGCCTATTGCAGAAGAACCTTTTTGGTAATGGGCCTGATGGCTATATTCATACAAAGTTTCGAAACTTCTATGATTGACTTCACCATCTCATTTATTTTCATTCCATCCTTGTCAATTGCTGAGAGAATTGTTGTATGGCGTGGTACATAGCATACAGTTTGCAATCGTCAAGCATGTGTTTGAATTTATAGTGTGTCTTACTTAGTATGTACTTTTCCCCTTTCAACTGCAAAGTACAATAGAACTCTTAGATGCCAGGGTTTATGGTTTACAGTTTGGCAATGTCAAGCATATATCTGAATTCACAGTGCATGTTTGTGACATGCATTTCCTTTTTTTTTTTTTCCGTCCTTATCAAGTATCTAGTGCCACAGAATTGTTCAATGCGGTGGTACATGGAAACCTGTTTGCTATTGTCAATCATTTGTCTAACTTCATAATGTATTTTAAGCAAATACATGACATCTTTGCAGGACTATTCATTTAAACATTCCCCAAAAAGCAACAGCACAAATGAGGCCCCTGGGAGTCCACGAAACCGAGAGGTACAATAATGTTGATCAACTTGGTGTTATGTCTGACTCAATAAGTTTTTCAACCGTGTGCTGTGAAGAAAGTTTATGATTAAATTGCAACCCCTTCACTAGTCAAAGAAAATTTAAGAGTGATAAGAATGTTATAATTTAGAGTTTTACAGATTGGTTTTCTGTATCCCTAATAGAATGTTATACATTCTGAAATTAAATCAATCTGTATCATGAACTATAAAATTTATTGAACTGATATTTTCATGAAAATTTAGACTGCCCATGTACAAAATATTTAACTAAATACTTAGATTTAACATTTGCGCATTTAAGCTACTCAGGTTACTTAATAGACTGACTACCTATTTCCTCATGCTAGACTGACTTTAGAAGCATTTTGGTCAAACGAGACATGGGTTGTACAGGCTTTTAAGTTGCTTCATGATATTTGATTCCTCTTTTGATTGTGCTGGCTACTTTCTGTCGGTATAAATATGATCAAGATTTGTTATTTCTATTTCAGGTAACAGCAAGGTGGGATCCAACTGAATCTTGCAGACCTAACATTGATGAAGCACCAGTATTTTATCCCACTGTTGAGGTATTTCTTTTGTCTAAACTCAGCTATCCAGTGCTGTATTGGAATACTTTTTTAGTGGTTTAATCCCTTTTCCTTGTTGATAACATACACAACTTTCCATTGACTTAGGAATTTGAAGATACACTTGGTTACATATCAAAGATACAGGCAAAAGCAGAGTCATTTGGAATATGTCGAATTGTCCCACCAACTTCATGGAGACCACCTTGCCGTCTTAAGGAGAAAAATATTTGGGAACATGCTAAATTTTCCACACGAATTCAGCAAATTGACTTGCTTCAAAACAGGGAGCCCATGGCAAAGAAATTTCAAAGCCGGAAGCGAAAAAGGAGAAAACATTCAAAAATGGGAGCATCCAGAAGGCAAGCAGGTTCTCGTTCAGAAGCAAATGATGCTTCTGAGACTGATGAAAAATTTGGGTTTCATTCAGGATCAGACTTCACACTTGAAGAATTTCAGAAATATGCTGATCATTTTAAAGAGTGTTATTTTGGAATTATGGAGGATGTTCAGCCTAGTGGGGATATAGACCAGAAAGTTGTACCTTCTGTGGACAATATCGAGGGTGAATACTGGCGGATTATTGAGCAACCAACAGATGAGGTGGAGGTATGGACAAATATTTCCCTGTAACTTTCGTTCGTTTATTTCCTTATTGTTTATGGTTGTGGTTTACTATATGTGATGTTTCTATTGTATCATGTTGCAGGTCTACTATGGGGCTGATTTGGAAACAGGAACATTTGGAAGTGGTTTTCCTAAGGCTTCGTCCGCTGTAGTTGAAGGTCAATTAAATCAGTATATTGAGTCCGGTTGGAACTTGAACAACTTCCCACGTCTTTCAGGTTCTGTGCTATGTTTTGAAGAAAGTGATGTCTCTGGAGTTGTAGTTCCATGGCTCTATGTAGGAATGTGTTTCTCATCATTCTGTTGGGTAGGGTCCTTCGAATTTCTATTTTCAATAAGAAGTAATAGAAAATAGATAGATTTGTTTTGGTCTTTCTATATTGAGTTTGATTTTCATTCCCCGAAATTGCAAAGCCACTAGTTTACTGATGCCTTCTTCCTTTCAAATTGAGTTTGTAACAGCATGTCGAGGACCACCACCTATATTCCCTAAACTATTTACATTGGGGTGACCCAAAGGTTTGGTATGGAGTACCAGGAAGCCATGCTTCCAATTTGGAGCGTGCAATGAGAAAGCATCTACCTGATTTGTTTAAGGAACAGCCTCATTTACTCAATGAACTGGTAAGCAATTGATTCCTTCTATATTTTTGTTATGCTTTGATCTATGAACTCATCTATCTGAGTATGGGGTTACCCTAATTTAATTTGTATGCAAAAACTTTACAGATTAGGGTGCATCATGGGGTGGAAGGGTTTTGCACAAATATCCACTATTTAAGTTAATTTAGAAGCTAGTTCATCTTAGTTGGATATCTTTATTCATTATCTGAAAATGTCATGCTCACCCTTTTCATTTTTGTTTTTGTGTCTTTTGAGGAAAAAAGTTAGACTGTTTCTTTAGCATCAACACTAAAACTAGGAAGTTATGAGTACAGGATCTGTAGTTGAACTTTGAAGGGTATAGAGAAGACGATAAAGAAAAGGTCAGAATGATATTTGATTTTGTAAAGTGAACAATTATGCAAAATAAATACACCTGCTATATTTTGGAGTTTAGAAGGTCTTAATATATTTTCTTTGATGGTATGAGTTGGTTGATTTGCACTATTACATGATCTAAAAGATGCATCTGATGCCAGCAATACCATGATTTGGTGGGAAGTTTCAAATGAAACTGAGTTTCCAACTTATGAATCTGTTGATTGTCACCAGTCCTTGATATATAAGTCCTATATTATGAAATTATTAAGTCTCTTCAATTTTATTTCCTCATTAGCTGCTTTTCGGATCTCATATGTTGTTTGATCTTCCTGGGCAGGTAACTCAACTATCTCCTTCAGTTCTAAAAGATGAAGGTGTACCAGTGTATCGGGTAGTGCAGCACTCTGGAGAGTTTGTTCTCACCTTTCCTAGGGCGTACCACTCTGGCTTTAATTGTGGATTCAATTGCGCAGAAGCAGTGAATGTGGCCCCTGTTGATTGGTTATCACATGGGCAAAATGCAGTCGAGCTTTACAGTAAGCAGCGTCGTAAGACATCAATATCTCATGACAAGTTATTACTGGGATCAGCTCAGAAAGCAGTTCAGGCCCTTTGGGAGCTACTACTTCTTCGGAAAGAAACTCCGGGAAATTTAAGATGGAAAAATGTCTGTGGGAAGGATGGACTGATTACCCGTGCTATTAAGGTACCTCTATATTTTTCTTCAAAGATGCATAACACCTTTTTATATCTGCACATGCACTGTTTTGTCAAATTTACTTGAGAAGTATTGAGGATACTAATCTTTTAAGATGAATAATTCTAACAGACAAGGGTACAGATGGAGGAGGAAAGACTGGATAATGTTCCTTCAAATTTAAGATTGCAAAAGATAGAAAAAGACTCGGATGTGTGCTGTGAAAGAGAATGTAGCTTCTGCTTCTACGACTTGCACTTATCTGCTGCCAGCTGCAAGTGCTCTTCTGAAAAATTTGTTTGTCTTAAACATTTAAGGAATCTAAAACATTCTTCCTCATGCAAAACAGACGACAGATACGTCCTCATCTTTTACACTCTAGATGAATTAAACACACTAGTTGAAGCATTAGAGGGAAATTTAGATGCTATAAAAATGTGGGCTTCCAAGGAACTTGGATTGATTTTGGATGGTGAAAATGGCATTGAAGAGTGTAAGCTGGATCAGAAGAGTGACTCATTCCAGACTTGCTATTTGATGCAGAAGGAAAGCCTATCGAGTTGTTCAAGAACAGAGATATCAGGCATCAATTTATCTTCTTGCTCAAATAGTCAAGTTTCTTCAGAAGTTATCCAATCTAATAACCATGACAATGTTTCTAACAATGATGCTCTGGTCCTGAAGAATGAAGCTAAGATGAAGCAAGAGTCTCACTTAGACCTGAATACTGATTTTATGTTGGTTGATGGTGAAAATGAGTTTATCCATGCATCTGATAGCTCTGGTAACCAAGTTATCTCAGATCTGGATACCAATTTGTTAGTGGGTAAGCAAGATAAAGTCACCAGCACCGACGCAGCAAATGAGCCAGATGTTTTGACGGTTGGTTCTGACAGTAAATCAATGGAATTGAATGAATTTTCTTGTAAAGATTGCTCTTCATACCCAATCCTTGTTCAGGATATTAGTAAGAAGTTGTTTGGGGTTGATCTTCCAATATCAAAATCACATGATGTGTTGTCATTAGAAAGCTTCTGTAAGGCAAAAACAACGAACACATCAAGTTCTAGACTATCTACCACTGACCAAGTTAATCAGGCAAACAATCTGGGTCCATTTGTTGAACCTATAAATTTCGGGTCTGCTGTGTTTGGAAAGCTTTGGGGTAATAGGCAGGCCATATTCCCAAAAGGTACACGGTCTTGTTTGTAATTTTTTTTTGTCTTTGCATTGTTTTCATATGGAGAAGTCAGTCAAATATTTTTCCTTTTTTTCACTTAATTCAGGGTTTAGAAGCCGAGTTAAGTTCTTGAATGTGCTTGATCCCAGAAAGAGCTCTAGCTACATTTCAGAAATAGTGGATGCTGGGTTTCTTGGTCCTCTTTTTAAGGTTTGTTTTTCCTGCATTTTTGCAATGATCTAATCTAGGATGTTGATGCAAAGAGATTCGTATCTGACGTTCCAAAATTGGTGGTTCCATCCAGGTATATTTGGAAGAAAGGCCGAGTGAGAAATTTGTAAACGTTTCAGCAGAGAAATGCTGGGAAATGGTGGTAGAAAGACTGAATAATGAAATCGAAAGGCGGAAAAATGTGGGAGAAAGAGGGTTGCCTCCTATGCCTCTAAAGAGAATAAATGGACTCGAAATGTTTGGGTTTCTTTCTTCACCCATTGTTCAGGTATAGCTTGCTGCAAACTTGAAGGTGACTTTTTGTTTTTTTTATGTTGAAGTTTTCTTGTCTATTAAATTGGACAGAAGCTAAACAAAGTAGTGATGTTGGTTTCAGGCAATTGAGGCTCTTGATCCAAATCATGAGTGTGTGGAGTACTGGAATAATAAAAAGTCAAAGTCCCCAATTTTGGAGTGGCACTGCTGAAATTAATTGTTGGAGTCCATTACAACAGCCAACTTAAATTACTATACATACAAAGTTGATATTTTTTTGATTAGGTCCCAACCCATTCATTCTACTAATTGCTATTTAACTCCTAACATAAAAGGATAGGTTTGTATACTACCAACTTTTCACTAACTTCAATAAAACAAATTTTACATATTCCTTTTCCTTATTTAATTCATTATCGTGTAAACAACAACCTTCAATTTTTAATTTTTAATTTTTAATTTCATTAGATGTATTCATTTTAACTAAATCTAGTGGAATTCAATGTAATTAAGCCAATGTGTGTCAGCATGTTTCTCGTAAATGAAATATCTATAATCTAAATTTACAATGGGTGATTAAGTGAAATTATGGCAGGTGATTTGTAGTTCTCTGATTTTAAAATCTGCAAAGGAACTTCATTTTGAATGAAAAAATATAAGATTTTGTTCTGAATGGAAAAATAACATCAAGGAAATTCAGCCCTATATTTCTATTCACTCTCCAGACAGCAGAAAACAGATCAGCTAAGAAATTGAAATCCAGCCAACAAGTTTTATTCATCTTAGAACAAAATGAATTGATTCCGATCTTTGATCACAACTCATCTCTGCCAAAATTTCATCATCTTAACAAGAACAAGGAACTCGTACTGCCTCTCCAAAATCATCATATCAACCAAAATTTGTACAAAATGTAATGTATAACCCTAGCTACCAATTACACAACAGACAGATTCTAACCATTCAGAGAAGACGATCGATCAGTTGAATCTTGAAAGCCAAACAAACAGAAAAAATGAAACACTCAGTAGACAAGCGAGCAGCACCTGTTTGTGGGCGATCGCTAATCAACTCACCCGCTGGCACAAACATTCCAGGAGGTGGACGGGGCAAGACTTCCGGCTGTGATGATTTAGGCTTAGCCTCACCGTAAACAGAGTAGTCAAGGAGAGTTGCGATGCCGTGGACAGCAATGGTCTCGGAGGTGAAGAGGTCAGGGTGAGAAAGAAGAGAATCGTCGAGGGTAAAATTGGAAACGGAATTATTAGTAATGAGAATGGATTTGGAAACAAGAAGAGTAGGAAGGCGAGAAGAGCGATTGAATTGGCAGAGATCGGCGAAGGCAAGACGTTGAGGGACAATATGGTAAGGAAAGATGAAAGGATCAACGGTGATTGTGGTTCCGATAGGGGAACGAGAGTCGTCGGACGGGATGAATAGTGTGGCGGAGAGAGGCAGAGTAGCGGGATCAGCCACGGACAGGACGCTCGCCCAATTGTTGAAGTCGCCGGCGCCTAGTAGTGCATCGATTATGTTGTTGAGCTGTTGGCGGTGGAATCGAGGTGGAGGTGCGGCGGCGGTGTGGTTGTTAATTGCGGCGGCGAGGGTGAGATGGAGGAGGAGGAGAAAGAGATTGAATTGAAGCATGATTCAGAAATTTTCTTGAAATTTCGTTCTGAGCAGAGAGAGAAAGTTGAAGCCAATGTAACCAACTAAGTCTTCCCGCCAAAATCAATTGGGCCACTTTTGTGTTTCTCTCAATTTCTTTACTCTCATTTATGCGTTATCTGCAGCAGCTTTTGCATTTATTATTATTATTATTATTATTATTATTATTATTATTATTATATATTCGCTCTCTTTCGTAAATTTGAAAAATACTTTCAAAAAAAATATTGATAATACAAAATTTCATATAAAATTTTAAAAACTAAAAATAAAAATGATTAGAGGAAATAAAATACTGCACGTTATACTCTTCTTGCTAATCCAAGAAGAAAATGCGGTTTTAGGTCGAATTTTTGTCTTTTTTTCACTATTTTTCGTATCCTAAAAATTGGTAACACATAATACATTATCAACAAAATTTAATAGAAAAATTTATATCTTTACATTACAAAATTAATTGTCACCCATAAAAATAAATAATGAAATAAAAAAAAAAGTATTATCAATTATGTAATAATTTTAATAATTTAATGGATTTTAACCGCCATAAAATTATATTAATTTAATTATCTTTCATATATAAATAAGTGACAATACAATCTTTATATGTATAGTGAATCTTTTTCTCCGTCAACAACAACCATATCAGATGTATATCTTTATATATATATATATATATATATATATATATATATATATATATATATATATATATATATATATATATACACTCTCTCTCTCCCTTCACGAGGTCTATTTTTAAGATTTTCTTTACCTTTTTTATTGTACAGTTATAGCTGCAAATCATAAATTTTGTATTTTTGTTGTCATTTTATATAGGTGTTTTTTCATAAAGATTGAAGATGCTAGCAAGGAACAACAAGGTGTAAGAAAAAACAAAGATAAATATAAATTATTCGTAAGGCTTTCACAAAAGTTAATAATTATTTCTCTTCTCTTCATCTCTCTGTTTAGTCTTTTTTTCCTTAACTAGTCATATAAATTATAACTTTTGTAATTCATTACAATTTTAGTAGTAAATCATAACTTTTGTATTGATTTCTTTTTTCTTTTCATTTTATATGTTATTTTTTAGTGGAGATTGAAAATGATGGCAATGAGCAAGTTGATTTGAGAAAAAAAAAAATATATTATTTGCAAAGATTTCACTCGAGTTATAAAGATTATTTATCTTCTCTTCATATCTTTATTTGGTTCTTGTTTTCTTTTCTTTTCTTTAACCAGTCACGTATTGAAATTATAATTTGTTTTGTACAATTATAATTGCAAACCATAACTTTTCTATTTTTCTATTTTTATTTTTATTTTATGTATTTCTTTTTTTGGACAATTATCTAGAAAATGAATTACAATATTTTAGTTGTTGTTTATATGTGTTCATATAATTATTTGTCTATCAATGTTATTTATTTTATATACTCCTTAACCCATTTTTTTTTATCAATCTGTAACTCCTCATGACATTAATAAAAAGAATTATTGTCAATTTTTAAATGTTATTTGGTTCATTGTTTAAAGTCATTATGATGCACTAGTTTTTGTAACTGTTATTTAATTTAATTATATATTTGAATCCAGTCAAAACAAATATATATTTGAATTATTATTCTTAATAATTATATATATATATATATATATATATATATAAATTTAATTACTTCAATATTAAATAACATGTATAAAAAATAAAAAGAAATATAATATAATTATGTATATGTTTCGTTGTTAAATATCTTTCCAAATATTTAATATATTTATAAATTTTGTATTGTATTTTTGTTTTTCTTTTTTCGATTTGAATAACCAAAAAATAAATAAATAAATAAAAGGTAGCTATTTTCCATAAAAAGAATATTAGAATTTTATACTTTTTTTAATTTAAGAATAGTAATAAAATTCTTAATTTTAAGTTATCATACTAAATATATTTTTATATATAGTTATTTAAAAATTAAAACAAAATTAATTAAAAGTAAATATTTTTATTAAGATCACAACAAGATTTTGATATAGAAATACAATTTTGTTATGACAATAAATAAACATTTTAATATTGATTAATTTCATTTATATTTTAGCTCATGGTAAAAAAATTATTTAATATTAATATTATCAACAAAAAAACCTTTTTGAGGCATGATTGTGAGCACAGGATTTTAATCCTCGATTTTAATAACGAAAACAAATTTTTATTTGACTTGTTTCCGCAGCCATACAAGTGAAATTCAACTCTAAGTCGAAGCTCCAGATTGCTGAATCGGTCGAATTAGTGCGGACATAGTCTAAATTCATACAAATGTTAAATAATCCACCACCACTTGCATCTAGATCGAATCTAAATCTCTAGTTTGAAAAGGGTCCAAAAAAAAGTGATAAGGAGAGAGAAAGGGATGGTCATTTTGTGAGACTAGAATCCAAAATTAGGCTTTTGGAGAATCAGAGAGAAAAGAGAAGAGAAAGGAAGAACTCAAGGCCTTTTCTTCATTTTGTTACTTAATTCTCTAATATTAGGCTTTAAAATTTGTTAGAAATCATAGGCGACACTTCACTAAGATCAATTATAGGTTCAAACACCAAAATTAATCACAAATCCGTAACTTTTGGAGATATTTGGTGACTTTTGGAGTTGTGGAGCCTCAATCGAATATCAACAATCCAGAGCTCATTTGAAATGTTTTTGAACCCATAAAGTGGTGGATTCACACGTCAAGGGTATATTTCTGAGAAACCAATAATTTTCCTGCATATTTCTACCATTTGGGAATCATTTCATACACTTTTCAACTTGCTCTGTTTTTATTCATTTCTGGTTTCTGCCTAGAAATAATACCCGCACGGTCATCGTCACAGTGCTCGGTTATATTGATATTCGCAAATATTATTCTTAGACTCATTAAGATCCAGAAAATCCCTAAATAAATCGCTAAAATTTTGAATATGCTTCCCACTCAAAAAGGATGTCCGTAAGGGCTGTGCGGCTGTGACTTATATCCGTACAGATATATTTTTCCAGGCAGAACAATCTATAAGATGTTTTCCGAACTTTTCGTTGCATAATGAATTTTAGATCTAATTTCCAGAACTGATGTTAGACCATATCAATGATAGGGACCCGATCTCTTGAAAATCAACTCATTTTACATGTTAATTATCAACCAATAAAACCATTTTTAAAACTGTTTTCTCGAAAATCAACACAAGAATTTCTCAATATACTGTGCTCGAATCTCATGTGCATAAATATTTATCGTGTTATTAACATTTGTTTGCAGGTTTAGATTTATTTTTATTATTTTATTTTTATATCAGGTGAATTGGTGTATTTTAGGCGGTTGTACCTCAATTCCCGGTTTGATTCATGTATACCTCCTAGGATAGCTTACTTGATCTAGTTTGTAATTTGTTTATTGATCTATGTACCTTGCGTGAACATTGTATGCTATAAAATTAAAATCAATCTAGTTCTATAAAATATTGTAATGGAATGTTCAACCTATTATTTTAATTGGTTAATAAGTGACTCGTCTGAACCTAGATCTTTAGAAGGTACAGTGGTTCTCACTCAGTTCCGGCTATACCTGAATTTCTCAGTTGAGTTGATGCGGGTGGCAACTCCTATACCTTGTTTTCGAGATCTCAGTCTAGAATCTTTTATGAATATCATTTTCCAAAAATGAATTTCCATGATAATAATGCTATTTATCCAAATATAAAAACCACCAATTTTGCGGTCTGCTTCACCGCACACTTCGCTCTATTTCTTTTTCTGTTTCGCGAAAACATCGTCCACTCACAATGTTATTGTTAGAACAAAATTATTATAATCCAATAAGAATAATTACAAAATACACAAATAGCAAAAATAACAATTGAATTACAGAATATGAATTGAATAGGATTAGAAGAAGAATTTTGAAATACTTTTCACTTTAGTATAAAATAGAAATGTTGAGGCCTAAACTCAGTTCAGTTTCTTTAAGACAATTCTGTTCCGAGTATGGAGGAATTGTCTCCCAGGATACAGTAGCAACAGAAGCAAACTCTATCCATGTACTAAGATTATCATCACGAAAGAAGAAAGGAACATCCTATTTCTGGAATTGAAGAACAAAAGAATAGATGATTTTCTGAAAGATGTTTTTCTCTGTGTGTAATTCGAAAAATGGAGTAGAAGGCAGAATCAATATGTTGTAGGAAGGGATTGAAATAAAATATAATTTAAAATCTGACTGTTAGAAAGGAAAAAATATAATGAATCCGACCAAAAGGAGGCAGGCAAATCGTAGCCCGATTTGGTGTAACATTCACTTCGCTTACGTCGTATGAGTGCACACATTTGGCTTTCAGGATTGGATTTGCACCCCTACGCTCGCAAGAGAGAGTTGCTTGACTAATAAAAGTTAACACTTATTAAATATGTTATTCAATATAAATCTATTAGCCACCTTATATTTTTCCCATGTGGGACATTAGATTTTTCAATCCATTTCCCTTAAACAAATTATTTGTACATGACTTACTTTAAATATTAATTTCTTATTCATTATTTATCAGTCTTGGGAAAATTATGTACCTTTTGAAAAATCTCATCACGTAAAATACGATGATATAAATTCACGTGATTCAAATCGAGATTTATCCATAAAATAATTAAGCCTAAAGTTGACAAATAAACACACTTTATAATGTCATACTTCCCAACATTTATGTCCATGATCTACCCATTCGGCACATACTCTATTAATTTAGTTTTTTCAGTGCCTAACCTATATCAATTAAAGACATTTAGGTTTTAGAGTAATTGAAATATTTGAATTCAATGAAATAGATGATATTGGTAGTTTAAAGAGTAGTAGTAAAGAGTCACAAGGATCCATCTATGACAAGAGCAACGATTATTACCCAAATCAATACGTTAATTAGATACCAAATGAATAAATCGGATAGGTCGAGTCCCTAAAAATATTTCCCCTAACATTATATATTGTAGTATTGAAATTATTTGACTATGTAAAGAAAATTTAACAATGCAAGCATGTTTGTTATTTAATCATCATATTTCGATATCAAATTCTTTGGTTTATATAAAAATAATTGCTTGATTTTTACTTTAGTTTTAAAAATATTAGAAAATTTTTGTTATATGAAAATTTACTTTTATATATGCATTGCAATTAATATATTATTTGACGCGGGTTCAAAGCTAGTTTTTGACTAAAATGAAGTTTAAAGATTTTAAAATATATTAGTAGATTAATTTGTGTAATATCACACAAAATATATGGCCTGGTGTTTTGTTTTTTCTGACACGAGAAATACAATGTAAGCATTTAAATCTAGAAAAAATATAAATAATGTAAGTATTTCATAAATATTCTAATATTCTTAGAAGAAAAATCCTAACATAACATTTACAAAATCATGTTACACAATATTTGGCAATTAGATTAGTGTATATATATATATATATATATATATATATATAGAGTAAGAAAAATATATAATCTAAACATAAAATCATAAAAATTAGACAATTTTCTGAAACATTAAAAAAAAAAAGGGTAAATTGCATTGCAATATGTTGCCTCCAAAATCTTGCTGCCATCCTGGCAACATGCACTTCCTACATGGCAAAAATGATGAAAAAGCTGCTGGCAAATAATAAAATATAAAAATGGGTGACATTGCAATTAAAGTTGGTTTCCATTTGGTCCCAATTTCAACTCTTCATAAAAAAAAAAAAATAACCTTCATTAGAAAAAAGGATATCTAGATAGTATCTAAACCGATTAACAACAATTAAAAATATATATGTATCATAAGCAACAAATTTTAAGATTTTCTACCATCGATAACTAAACATAAATGCAAACTTTCAAAATACAAGCTACTTACCATGTATTTTACAAAAAAATATACATAAATATAACAACTCTTTGTGAGTATCATTATAATATATTTTTTTAATATTGTTATATGCTTTTTACATTCATAATTTTAGGTTATCAAGCCAAAACCCACCCAATTTTATAAAACTAATACACAATTAAAAAAAATACTATGTGAGATCGTTCTCATCAAGCGGTTCGTCTTGCTCATCAGAAGCAGCAGCCTTGAGTGCACTAACATCTCCAGTAGGTAGCTTTCTTGCAAGCTTAATTATCTGCAACCAAGTTACTCAAGTCACAACAAATTCAGACTCTTAAGATCTCAAGAACCACTCATTAGCCCCCCTTTTGTGATCTGATCTAATTTGAAAGGAGGGACTACTTCTAATAGAATACTGCCAAAAAAAGACACTTGCAAACATATATTTAATATGACAATAGATTCGTACTGAGTCACTACTCTACAATTAATGACGAGGAATACCAGTAAAATGGTGTATATACACAGCTGGCTCCTGTGTCTAGTGGTCTGCTACATGAATGTATGCCTTTCAAGTCGGAAAGAGTAAATGCTGCTCATGCAGTGCAGATTATGAATCCCAGAATTTTTTTTCTTTTTGAGAATGCTTGACTAGACTGAATAAGATATAGTCGAGTTAATGATACCTTCTTAAGAGACATCCAGATAAAGAATTCAGTTCTCATATGACAACACATCAGTCTTTCCAAGAATCTCTTTCATGAAATGGTATCAACATCAGTATATTATTGTTCGATAACTAACAATGTTTAGTTTATGCAATTAAAATCTCCAGCTCTTACAAAAAAAATGGTTCAAATGTGACCGAGTATTCTAAACAAGATATGATTCAGGGTAGCTGGTGGTTCTTTGCAGGAGTTCTGGAGAAAAAAAAAATTATCAAGTTAATGTGTTTTGCCTAAGAATAGAAGCTATTTTTGTAATTTATATATACACTCTTCGTCCCACGAATATAGGCACAAATTCACCTTTTAAATATTCATAAAATAGCCACAACTTTGCAGTTAAGCTAATTTTAATATGTTAATTTACTAATATTCTCTTAATTATAAAAGCTTAAAATCACTAAAATTTAGGGTAATTAAAATTTGTGAGCAGTAGCTATGAAAAGATCAAAAGTGTATTTCTCACTACTAAGAGATAGATAATGTTAAACATCCTATATCTTTTACTATTATCGATCTGCGTAATGAGCTACATCAAGATCCATTTAAAATTTAGTTCCTCATTTTTTTTTTAACAGAAGTTCATGAAGTTTTTGTCTTTCAAGTAAAACATTGAATGCATTTTAATCATGTATATATTCTCTAAAATTGATCAAATATTTATTAGTATAAGGGTAGATTAGGAAAAATAAAATAAAACTCACTGCTCAAACAAAACATGTGCAAAAGAATTTGTGCTTATATTTGTGGGACAGTGAGAGCATTGGCTAAATTGCTAGGTGCATATCAAAAGCAAATTCATCACTATCAACGAGATGGCTATGGCTATAGGCATTTAAAGTAAATAGGGTCAGGATAAATAAAACACTTACGACATTGTCAAGATGTTTAATAGTGCTAGATTGAGCAATACGCTTGATCTCTTCAATATCGGCTTCTGTATATGCAGCAAACAGTTTACTAGCACATCGATTCTGATCACTGCTCAAAAATGCATCAACTCTGGAAAAATCCAACAGCAGTATGTTAATCACAAAAAAACTGCAAAAGGCTAAATGAATAAGCTAACAGTAATAAGCTCTTTAATCTTGATAAAAAGAAGTGCACAGAAAACAGCTTAATATTTCAGATAGACATCGTAAAAAAGAATCTTCACCAACTTTCTCACTAATGATACAGGAATGATAAAGAACAAGGATCTATATATATGGCCTTGTCAATTATGAAATTTCAATACAGTTTAAGCATCGTCACTCATTAGGAAAAACTTAATCTTTAATCATAAAAAAGAATAAAAAAAAATCGATAACTGACTTAGAATAGACTTGGAACATATTTTCTGGAAAAAAAGCAAATCAGGACTAATGGCATTTCAATATTTAGAGTAGAAAACTTTGAATAAATGAAACCTAGAACAGGAAATACATGAGACTTGCTCGCAACACCAATCAGTGTTTTTGTATTTTACTTTGCAAACACAAGAACGTGAACCAACTGTATAAACTGTACAGGGTGATAGTACAGGGTGTGTATCAATTATATATATATATATATATATATATATATATATATATATATGGGTAGTGTGATGCTATCCATATCCTACATTCTTCAAAATCAGCCAAGGCTAAGTGCAGATAAATGACCTAAAATATTGATACAGACACAATAACTCAAAACAAAGAAAAAAAAGATCTAAAGCTATTATCAGTTGTCATAATTCATTTCACTTAAACTGAGTACAGGGGAAGCGGCCTTATACCACTGATAAATAATAGGAAAACAGATGTTGAAGATATATTACATTATGCTTAACAATGGAAGTATCTGTTGAATCCCACATTGCTTAATGAGAGAGCTATGTAGCTCTTATATATGTGAGGCAATCCTCCCCCTTTGAGGTACCGTTTGCAGGAGTTAGGGCTTTGTTTACATGGTATTAGAGCCTTGTATGCGATGTTGGACCACCCGTGGATATTTGATTCACTCTCCAGAGGGTTCTCAGCGTGAGGGGGTGTGTTGAATCCCACATTGATTAATGAGAGAGCTATGTAGCTCCCTCATATATATGAGGCAATCCTCCCCCTTTGAGGTACCTTTTGGGGTGTCTTAGGCCTTTGTTTACAGTATCAGGGGGTGGAACTTTTAGTCATTTAGTGACAGCAGAACAAGCTTAGCATGCATAGAAGAGCTAGTATATGAAAGATGAAGATGATTCCAACAAGCCCCATATAAATTTTCATTGCACGAATTCCAAATGATATTTTCTTGTAGATGTGCTCCAATGATATCCTCCGTGATTATAAATTAGAACAACTCTAAATGAGAATGATCATGTTTCGAGATGCCATGAGCAAAATTTACTTACTGCGAACAATCATTGTAGCATTTTTCTGCTTGCTTGAAATCATCAGCATAAAGATACACTATAATTGCACTGAGATATGCCTGAAAAGAACAAAGATATAGTAAATGTTGACATGTGGTAAACAATATTTTTAAGATGCATAAGAGTAAACAAGTGTTGTAGTTGAAGTAACTCCAGAGTTGAAAGTCAAATTGAAAAGACTGGAAAAAGAAAAACAGAGAAGAGGAAGAATACCCTCAATGACAGAAAGACTAGGACCTGAAATGAGATACTGAAAAAGAATAAAGTAAACATTCATTGATGACTTTCACACCTTGCACTGGCTGTTTGTGGCATTGCATTTATCAGCTGCTACACCCAATCTCAATAATAAAGCTGCAGCATCTGTATACCTACATAAATTAAAACCCAATTAGCTTATCTATTTAAATTCATCATAAAAAAACAGTTCCTATTTATTCCCATTTATGCACATGCAAACAAAAGATAGCAGTCAAAAACAATAATCCATTGCAAAACAAATGCTTCCATATATTAGATAAATGCCACCCATAGAGAAAAAAAAAAAAAAAAAAACCCAAATAAAAGGGAATAGCACAAAAAAAGCGAAGAGTGTACTATCAACCGTAAAGTCTAATCAAGGGATAATCTCAAAAATGTTATCATGGGATGCGTATGGATATTTGTAGCAGACCAGCAGATATCAATAAGATCTTGGTGACAACAATACAGGATGCTGACTAATGCATTTCTGTTCTAAAGATAACTTCACTAGTCCCAGCTTATTCAAGAAAATGTTATCAAGTAGCTATAGAGTTGCTGCACATAACTAGGAGCCACTCAAGATCTACATGGTAGCACTGTAAACATGGATTTCACATTGTTTGAGAATAAAAGCTTCCACACATGAGTCAATATAAAACATAAAACATAAAAAATGAAAGAGATATCTTGCAAAATTTCTGAACAGAGTATGTTTCACTTTTGTTCTCCTATATTTGAGATTTATATAGCTCTAGTTTGTTATTTGAAGAACATTCTACCTCACATTAACTTGAAATTGGATACTTCACCGATCTAAGACACATATACCATTACCAAAGACATCAAAATGGTCCTCTATCTCTACCTTTTTACCTTTTCTTTCCAGGTCCAGCATATTTCTAACTCTTTTATTTAAAGAACATTTTAATGCCATAGAAGCAGAGCAGGAATTTCCAGCAATAATACTTATACCACTCTAATTCCAAAGATCATTCATCACATAATTTACCCAAGTATAACAACTAGGATAAATAGGATATCTCAATCCAAACAAAGTATAGATAACCCATCTTTTCAGGCCATACACTGCAGACAGAATAATTAACGTAGTATGTTGAGATCATAATACTACAAAATTGGAAAACTTCGTAATTGTGAATCCATTATGCATTTTTGCGTCCATTACTTTTTTTGTATTAGTTTATTCAAGAAAATGTTATCAAGAAGCTATAGAGTTGCTGCACAAAACTAGCACTGCAAAAATGGATTTCACAATGTATGAGTCTAACATGCATGAGTTAATATAAAAAAGAAAAATGAAAGAGATATCTTGCAAAATTTCCTCTGTTCTCTATTTCAGGGTTTATATAGCTCTAGAAGTTATTTTTGTAGAACGTTTACTCACATAAAACTGGTAATTGGATCCTTTACTGATCACAAACAGAGGTACCTATGACATCAAAATGGTTCTCTATCTCTACCTCTTTTTCCTTTTCCGTTCCAGGTCCAGCATATTTCCAACTCTTTTATTCAAATAACATTTAAATGCATCTGGTAGAAGCAGTAAGAATTTCCAGCAACAACACTTAGTACCATTCTAATTCCAAATAAGTACAGCATCCATCACAATTCACTCAAGCATAAGAACTAGGATATCTCATTCAGAACAATGTATAGATAACAACCCATCTGTTATGGCCATACACTGCAGCTACTAGCAGAACAATTAACATTTCAACACACTAAACAAAACTTCAGATAAAAAGTTCATCCAAGTCAGTGCCTTAATATAGTATGTTGAGTGCATAATACTACAAAATTGGAAAACTTCGCAATTGCAAATCCATTATGCATTTTTTCCAAGAATATTTCATAAGATAATAAGATTGCAAGCTTTACATGATATGAACCCCACATATTAACCACAATAAAATTTATGTATAACAGGTACACATTGGGAAATTTGGAGGCACTTGTCACCACTTGTCTTTTAAAGATTCAACATGTATTGTTTCTATTGTTTCCCCACACAAAAAGGAAGACTTGCCCCCTATCCCATTGCCCTACAGAAATTTCAATGACGATATATGTTCTTTTTAGTCATTATTCATGTTTAATTTGATTTGCCGCGTGAAATTAATAGTTTATTATCTGAACCACATACAAACATCAAAAGACAAACTAATGTACTTTCTTAAAAAAAAAAAAAACAATTATTTCCCTAAGTCTGCCTTCTCTGAAATTATATCCTGCATGTGCTGTTGCTTATGCATGTATCTGAGTATATTTGGTGGATCAAGTAAGTGTGTTCACGCATGCAAAAGAAATTCAAAATATCAACACAAAAAGAATAACAATTTTACAATGGAACTATCTTGACAGAGTAACACATGCAACAATAATGATATTTCAATCATATCCTTGTGTTAACATGAATTAGGAAAGAGAAATGAATAAAAGCCGCTATATATAACCACCGCATTTATATCAAATATTAACCTCTGTACATATAAAATCACAAAAGGTACTCAATAGAAACTTGAGAGTTGTAATCTCGTTTGTATCTTGCTCTAAAAGAAAATGCAACACTCACTTACTTTTCAAGCTTTATATAAACACTAGTGCCAGCGCGGTATAAATCAAATGCCATTTGGTCCCTTCCATCCTCCTCAAGAATAACACAAGCATCAATATACAGTTGAACAGCAGTGTCAGGCATAGCATCTTCCAGAGCACTGTCATCAGAATATATATATATATATATATATATATATATATATATATATATATATATATATATATATATATATATATATATATTTGGTAAGTTAAACACTGAAATAGCAATAGCTAAATGCCCCAATTCCCATATCTTTCACCATAAGAATATAGCATGAACACACAAAAAAATATTTTGGATGATGTATTGATAGCAACCTCTCATGCAGAAGGTTAACATCAGTAGCTACTAAAAATTTGGGTTATGTTACATAACTTATCATACATTTCAGGATTGATACAACTAGAGTTGCTAAGTGTAAATGCAAATTAGAAGGAAAAGTATGACAAAGGATTTGAAAAAGGTGAAGAGCAATTAATCGAGCTAAGAAACTTCCAAAACATCCATGACCCATCGCACCTCACATGCACCCATAAAGAGGTATGCAGAAGGGGAATGGAGCAAGAAGAGTCTCAAGAAGTTTGAAGCAATTAATTATATGCTGCAGAGACCGGATAACAGAAGTTTGAATGTTAGGAACGGACTGTCAAGAATTATTCCTAATTAGATTAGGAATTAGTTTCTCTTTTAATACTATTATTCTTAAATAGTTTTATTCCTAATCAGAGATTTGGTAGAGTTAGTATTATTTCCTATTTCTATTTAGAAGTCCTATTTAGATTAGAAGTTTATTTCCTTGTTAGTCCCTCTAATTAATAAAAGTTAAGCAATTATTCAATAAAAATAATCGAGATTCAAAGTTCTGTCTAACGAGCTCTAGAGATTCGGAGTTCTCTCTAACGAGCTCCAACCATAGGTCGTAAGGAAAGACAAAGCCAAAAGGAAGTATTACTTCCTGATTTCACGGTTCAAGGACCCATTACTCGGTCCAAAGCTTGGGACCGTAACAATTTGGTATCAGAGCACATTATGGGTGAGCCAAGTAAATTGGAAAAACAATTTGAAGCTTTCTTAGCTTCTTATAAAGAAGATAAGGCAAGGATGGAGGCTGTGGTAGAACAAATACAAGAATTGCCGAAAAATCTTTCCACAGTGCAAATGGAGGACTTGGAAACCACTATGGGAAGTAACAACTCAGAGCGACAAAGGAAGAGACAGGAGGAGGGAAAACGGAATGTAGCAGAGGGGGAAAGTCTAGTTCCAAAATTCTCGAAATTAGATTTTCAGAAAATTGATGGATCATATGATCCCTTAAGCTGGTTAAATTAGTGTGAACAATTTTTCAAACATCAACGAACCGTGGAAGAAGATAAGGTGGCACTTGCTTCATTCCACCTGAAGGGGGATGCTCAATTATGGTTTATGAAGTTCTCAAGGGAAAAACCTTCATTGACATGGAAGGATTTCCATGCCAGTTGTAGTCAAAGATTTGGACCACCAATCCGAAGTTATAAAATTGAAGAACTAGCCAAATTGAAGCAAACAGGAACTATAAAGGAATATCAGACGCAATTTGAACAACTTTCAACTAGGATTCACTGCTAAAACCCAGAGCACGAGATAGGAGTGTTTTTAAGCAGGTTGAAGGAAGCTATGGCAGTAAAAGTTGAGCTACAAAATCCTGTTGATCTGTACACTGGTATGAACTTGGCAAGATTATACGAAAAAAGAATGAGAAATCACAAAGAAGAGGCAGTTGAACTGCAGAAGATCACAACCAACTAGCAACAGAACAATAAAGATACAAGAAACAAGGCAACCTTTGTGAAGCAATTGAATAGGGTTGAAATGGAGGAAAGGAGGGCTATGGGTCTTTGCTACAATTGTGATGACGTTTATACTCTTGGCCACAAATGTAAATGCTTATTTTGGTTGGAACTAGAAGAACTTCCGTTTGATCTCGGCGCATGAGGACACACGCTGTCTTGAAGGGGTGGGTATTATTTCTTGTTTCTATTTAGAAGTCCTATTTAGATTAGAAGTTTATTTCCTTGTTAGTCCGTTTTTGTACCCTTATAAAAGGGAGTTTTCTAATTGATAAAAGTTAAGCAATTAATCAATAAAAACAATCAAGATTTAGAGTTCTCTCTAACGAGTTCTAGACAATCAGAGTTCTCTCTAACGAGCTCCAACCATAGGTCGTAAGGCTAGACAAAACCAAAAGGAAGTATTACTTCCTGATTTCACAGTTCAAGGACCCATTACTTGATCCAAAGCTTGGGACCATAACATTGAAGCAATTATATAATACAGAGACCAGATAACATAAAAAAAAAATACAAACAAACAAACAAATGTTAGCATGTCAATGCATTATGTGATCGTACATCCCAAATATCATTGTTTCAATAGCAGATTGAGCCACAAGTTTGATTGTAATAAATCTCTCCATTAAAGCCTAGAAGGCTCAAAACTGGACAACAAATTTTCTTTTTATATGTTGAACAAAGCCAACGCTAAAATTCAAACTAAGCCACATGGAAGGGAATAGAAGATCATCTTTGAAAGTTCATATAATAACTTTAAGAAACTCCATATCTTTCACACGAATATATTTCTAAAAGTTCGAAAGCATAAATTGGAAATGCTGCAATGGCTTCACACAAAGTGACATGGTCATGTAAGAAAATAGAAAGAAATTTCATAGTCACTAATAACAGCCTAAACTACGTGTTTACCGAGCCGCTTTTGCTAGAGCATCTGATGCAGGCTGCGATCTCCCACATTCAATATATAGTTCAGATGCCCTCCTGTAAAGATCAGCAACTTCATTCCAGTTTGCTAGTTCCTTAGCTAGACCACCAGCAGACTCCATATGCTTAGCAGCATCCCAAGGGCTATATGTTTATAAAGGATATAACAAAAGGCACCACATGGGATGGGAAACTAGAAGTTAAACTGCAATTATCAAATTAGCCAAAGGAAAAAAATTTAAGGATACGAAGAGAGCATCTCCTGTCCTTTGGAAGCCTTTTCAAATGCTTCTTTTGCTTTGTCATACTTCTTGGCAACCCTAAAGGCATTAGCTACAGCAGAACCATCAGAGTCAGTTTTCTGTTTCATCATAATCTGCATAATCTATCTCTAAGTTCATGATACATAAGAAATTACTAACCAGCTTGCTCATACAAAAGAGTTGCACTTCTCCAATCAGCACTCCACCTTGTGAGACTCAATTTTGTTCTAATAAAAAAGAGCAAAAGTAAAATTGAGCACGACAAACAGTTACTAATCTGTATTTAACTAAAATCATGATGAGCATTCTTCTCTTTCAAAGTGAAAAGAGTATCTTGTTTTTCTTAGAAAAGGTAAATACTCAATTAGACAATCTCCAAAAAGAAAAAAAAAGACAAATAAAGTTCAGTGCTTGGCAGTGACACAACTCAGACAAGATGAATGAAACATTATCTCATATGAATTTATAATTCACGTGGAATGTATAACCAAAAATCTAGCCAAACTAGTGAAAGAATTAATAGACCAATTTCCTAAATCAAATACGCACAAAATTCTTTCACCAACAATGGGTTATTATTTTCTTTGATAGGAATCAGAAACACAATCACAAATTAGCCAAAAAAAAAAAAAGGAACAGTACAACTGACCAAAATTAACTAAGGTAATTAATGCTAGAATTGGCTACAGTTACCAATCAGCGTCTTATAATGCCACGACAAGAAGCTTCTGCTCACTAATAATTTACGGAAAAAAAAAAATTCATTTGGCCATTGTTCATCTAGAAAGAGGATCTCCTCCAGAGAAGGATCATTCACAAGTATATACCAATAAGGAGAGAGAAGAAGGCTCACAGCTTATCGGCCTTAGCAATCAACTTGTCGGGATCGGAAGAGGACATGGTGGCAAAGTCGATGAGGACTCTGTAAGGAAGTTTTTGCTGCTTCGTTGGGGTTTGAACTGATGCGCACTTTTGTAACTTCGATACCTTAATTTCGCTTGCATCATATCCATATGCTACGATTTTCATTCGTTTTTTATATTATTAGTCTTAAACTCGGTTTTATGCCATGATTATATAACAATCTCTATTAAATGATATGACCAATAATATTTTAGTAGTAACACAATTTCAGAAAATTATTTAATAAGAAAATAGATTTGCTGAAAGTATCAATTTTACAGTTTCAAACAATAAAACCATGTAATTTTTTTAAATTATTTGGAAATGTTTTTTAAATTATTTACAGCTTCACAATTTTTTGTGAACAGAACATATTACACCTACACAAAAGATAGATCGAGTTTGGGGTTAATAATATTGAAATAAAAAGATCAGGTACTCAATGTGTTCAAAAAATTAACGAATGGATCAATTGCAGTTTTGATATAAGGTCAAGGGGCTTAGGATGTGTTTTGCCTATTTTTTTCTATGCAAAACAGATCCTTACAACTATGGACTTTTAAGTATTTAGCAATTGCTTTCTGATCAACCTTTTCAACAATTAAATATACCACTTTTATATTTTGATATTATGAACTCTAAACTTATCATTTTGTGTGTTCGTGTGGACAATAATATCCATTAATTGGTGCATAATATAGTTTTTAAGGACACATGAAACTAAATCAAAAATAGAATTTAGATTTTTATCTATGGCATGTTTTGCAGAGGAAGTATGATTCAAATTCTTCTAGTGAACTTCAAGGTCTTTTACTTTTTAATAAAATTGTGTCTCGTGTTGTTACAAAAATTGTGTCACGTGTTGTGCAAGTTAATAGATATTATAGTCTATAAGAGAAAAACTATCAAGTTTGGGACAAATATTATCATAACAGATTATGTACTCAATTAATTTAAAAAATTAATCAGGAGACTTATTGTAAAATCTATAAAAATTAAGGCTTTCAAGAAGCATTTTGATTTTTTTTTTTTGTGAAATTTTGCTTCCATTTTTTATTAAAAATTTATTAAATATTTAATTATTAAAAAAGGGAAGGGAGACAAAACACTAACAAAATAACAAACAATCCAGGAATCATCCTAGAAACAAAGACTCATAGCAATCATCCTGAAGCTTCTAAAGCACTAAGGGCAGAGGATTCACAAGCTTAGTCACACCAAGAGAATATTGATGAGTTAAATTTGCAAATAAATCTGTAACATAATTTTGTTTTCTATGTGTGAGCGGACGACCACAGAACGCAACGAAGCGAAGCAAGGATTTTTTTTATAATAATAAAGTATGAGGTTTTTGTTGCATAATTATAGTTATGAAATTCATTTTTGAAAATAATTTTCATAAAAGATTTGAGACCGAAATCCCGAAGTATAGGAGTTACCACCCGGTTCAACTCAACCGGGAAATTTAGGTATAGCTAAAATCAAGTGAAGGCCACTATACCTTATAGAGATCTAGGTCTGGACGAGTCAGTTACTTGTTATCTAATTAAAATAAATACATCAACAATCTAATTATAGCATTTATGAAAATAAATCGATTTTATTTAGAGCATACGACGTTCATGCAAGGTACTAAAAGCAGTAAATAAATTAATTATACAGACCAATACACGTAAGCTACCCTAGGGGATACATATGAATCGAATAAGGAATCGAGGTACAATTGCCTCAAATACATGAATTTATGTACGCAATAATAAAATCTAAACATACATCTAATCCTGCATAACATAGATTAGTACACGAATAATCGCATGTAGGACTCAATTAAGACAGAATGGGATAATAAATGAGTCAGGGTCATGCATCAAGGGGGATAGCTGGAGAGACTCAATAAATCTCACTGAATAGACTTGGAAAACGTTTTGAAACGTTTCTGTGTTGATTTTTGAGAAAATGGTTTTTCCGGTTAATTATTTAACATGGTAAGTGGGTCGGATTTTAAGAAACTAGATTTCCATCGTTGTTCTGTTTTAATACATGCTCTTGGAATATAAATCTAAGGTTCAAATGTCATGAAATATATGAAAATCAGTCCTTGTTCTTGTTGGGAATGCCCTAGTCCTAAGATATTAGTCCCTGTATTGTATTGTACATTTTGGATCTTTTAATAGATTGATGTATTGTATATTTGTGTTATTAAATAAAGGCATTAATCAATTTGTTTTATATCTTGTGCAATATTATGAATAGAGTATCCAATGGTCATATCTATATCCATGTTGATAAGTGTCATGTGCTTGGTAGTGAGACTATGGATAAGGAAATGATATAACTATAAAGCCATCCATAGTCTGTTCCAGTCGTGGGAATGAATGGAACCAAAGACTATCATAGACTTGATTGTATGGCGGTGTCTTACTAGCTATAGAACATGTAGGTATTCATCATCGAAAGTCAACCATATGGCAGCGGAAGCCGATTGAGATTTTCTCGAATCCAAGCCCATGAGCTTATGCATTAGAAATAAAAAAAAACAACAAAAATAACAAGATAAAAACCGATCTCACATTGAATGTCTCTTCAAGAGACGGTGACAAAACTAATGTAGGCCCCCTCCACAATCCCGTACACGTCGAGAGCAAGAACCCGTGCTAGCGGAGGATCGAAAAACGAGAGAAAGAGCAAAAGGATGTTTGGCCGAATATTTCCTCCGAGAAAATAAGTTGGCCAAAATTTTTAATGTGACAGTTAGGGTTTTTATTCTTTCACTTAAGTGGGTTTATACAGCTTTAAAAACCCTAGGTCTAAATTAAAAACATAGGTTAAACTTTAATTGCAATTCAATTTTAATTTCATATGTATGTGATTATATTAAATCATATAATATAACACATAGTATTTAAATTAAAATTAATTTACCTAATTAATTAACCCAATAAATTAATTTAGACTTTACTTTAATAAAATACATATAAACCTATATATGTATAAAATTTCCACCTGGAATAAATTCATGAATTAATTTATTCAAATTAATTCGATGAAACCTAATTAAAATTAATTATATTATTTTGACCAATCCAATTTGATCTATAATTTAATCAATAAATTACTTCTCTCTAGTTAGTATACTCAAGTATACAGTTGACTCGTTTAGTTCAAATTCAAACGTTCAATGTGTATGATCCTGTGGACCCGTCTTTATGTTGGCAGTGGGCCTATGGCCGACAGACTATAGGTGGGCTCTAGCAAGCCATTACAACCCCCAATTAAGACGGAGAATGCAGTCTGACGGAAGTCATAACCCTGCAGTTTAACTTATATATCCCATGTCATTGCTATGAGTGTCCAACACGGAAGCATGGTGTCATCACCCTCTTTTATGTCCGAACATTAACTTGATATCGAATGAACTGATGCTCACAACAAGTTCCAACTTGTTTGGGTGTGGCCACACTCTTATCAGTTGCATCCATAAAGTAGCCGGTGATATCTTCTCAGTGGACTACTAAGTGACATTTCCTTTTGCATATTCATGGCCTTGCCATGTTCACTAGCACACCTAAATGTACCCATACTTGGCACCCTATTACAGGCCCTTTAAGTGCACACCAAAATGTGAGTTCACATGCGAGACCATAACATGGTCAGGTCAAAGGATCTAATATAAGTACTAAACGAAAATCACTTGTGATAATGTACCATTCTCGTTTAATGGATCTATCCAGTACCATGCCCTATTACATGTGCCTATAAACTTGATCGACAATCCATGGTTTTAAAATTTGGTATTTTGTTTTGGGATTATTAGTTTTGGGGTTTTGTATTATTCCCCAATTTGATTTTGTAAATGGAGATATTGATATTTCTTGATGATTTGTTGATTTAATTTTCTGTTTAAAAAATAAAAAAAAATGGGGTTGTTTCCTAGCCATAGGACTGCCTGCGGCGAAATCTGCTGCTAGCTACCTCTATAGCAGTGGAAACAGCGGCAGTAGCTGCCGCTGCCTGCTACTGCTGACCCTAGCAGCAGCCGGCTGGACCGCATTTTGGATTTGGCGGGTTTTGTGGTTCGGGCCCAGTTTTAATTTTAAATGGATTTTAAAATTTTGTGTGTTAAAATTTTGCAATTTAATGGTTTCTTGAATGAAATTTTATTTTGTTCATGATATATTTATTTGGATAATTAATATGGTGTAATGAAATTGGTTCAGTTTTTCTTGGCACGATTAACTGAACGGCGTAATTTGGATTCATGATTTTCCAATTCCAGTGAGAGCAATGTTCTGCCTGGGTAGGATACCCAAAGCCTTTTAAAGGTTTAGAACCATGATGGGCCAAATTAGTGATTTTTTAAATAATGGCTAAGAACATAATTTATGTTGTCCGTCATCCTCTTCTGTTGTTTATTATATTTCTTGATCTTGAGTTCACTAATTAATCAAATAAGCAACCAACTTATATGGGTATGGCCATACACTTATCAGTCCCACTCATCAAGTGGCCAATGATATCATCTTGGTGTTACCCGAGTGCAATTCCATCACTTCATCATCAATATCAATATGTTCACCGGTCCACCCAATCATACCCATATTTAGCATCCTTTTACAGACCTGTTAGGTGTATGTCAAAGTGAACCGGATTCCATATTGATACTATAATGAAATCTGGTCTGAGGACAAAAGAGACCTACTCAAGAAAGACCTATGACGTGACAACCATGTGGCTTTTTTGTGCGGATCGATCCAGTCCCATGTCACCGACATGTACTTATATTCATGACTGACTATTCAACTACTATGGCGAGTTCAGAACTGCCATACAATCATCGAATATACAAGTTTGTGGTTCTATTTGTTCCCACGATTAGAACAGACTGGGATAGGTTTTATGATTATCAATCAATGAATACTCTACTCATATTATAGCACAAGATATAAATGAAATAGATTAATTACCTTTATTAATGTGACACAAATAATGTATTCATACAATGAGTTTTAATGTATAATACAAAATACAAGAATCCAATGCCCTAAGAACTAGGGCACACCAACAATCTCCCACTTGCACTAGTTCTAAGTGGGCATTACCCTAATTCCTATAGATCTGCTATGACCGTCATGCTGTGTCTATGGCAGCATTTTGGTCAATGGATCAGTGATATTATTCTTGGTGTCAACCCTCTGCAATGATATGTCACCTCTGTTCACGATCTTCCGAATGAGGTGAAACTTTCTGAGCACGTGTTTGGATCTTTTGTGTGACTAGGGCTCCTTAGCTTGTGCGATGGCCTCATTGTTGTCACAAAAAACATCAACTGGGTTTAGGATAGTGGGTACTACTCCCAACTCAGTTATGAACTTCTTGATCCAAACGACTTCCTTTGTAGCTTCCATGCAGCTATGTACTCAGCTTTCGTTGTAGAGTCAAAAATGGTGGCATGCTTTGAGGACCTCCAACTAATGGCACTGCCATTCAGGAGAAAAATATAACCAGACTGTGACTGGTTCTCATCCTCATCGATCTCAAAGCTTGCATCAGTGTAACCTGACACTACCAGCTCATCTTGACCTCCATACACTCCTTAGTCCTATTAAGGTACTTCAGGATTGCCTTGATAGCCTTCCAGTGTTCCTCCCTGGGGTCCGACTGGTACCGGCTAGTCATACTTAGTGCAAATGCGACATCAGGCCTCGTACATAACATGGAGTACATGATAGATCCTATAGCAGATGTATAAGGGATCTTTTCCATGCTCTCCTACTCCTTCTTTGTGTTAGGACCATCTTTCTTACTCAGCTTCAACCCATGGCACATAGGCAAGAATCCTTTCTTTGCCTTGTCCATGTTGAATCTTTTCAGAACCTTATCAATGTACGTGGCCTAACTTAAGCCTAGAAGCCGATTGGATCTATCTCTGTAGATCGTTGATCCCTAAGATCGTCTCAGCTTTGCCTAATTCCTTCATTGCGAAGCACTTACTCGACCACTGCTTAACCCCTTGCAGTGTTGGTATGTCGCCTCTAATGATAAGGATGTCGTTAACATACAATACTAGGAAGGTGGAAACGCTCCTACTAACCATCTTATACATACAGGGCTCATTAGGATTCTGTGTGAAGCCATATTCTGTAATGGCCTCATTGAATCTCTGATTCCATGACCTCGATGCTTGCTTCAATCCATAAATGGATCTTTAAAGCTTGCATACCCGGTTTGGATACTTTGGATCGATAAAACCCTCAGGTTATGTCATGTACACATCCTCTAGTAGCTTTCCGTTAAGGAAAGCGGTCTTAACATCCATCTGCCATATATCATAATTGTACCATGTAGCTATGGCTAGTAGTATCCTAATGGATTTGAGCAGAGCAACTGGTGAAAAGGTTTCATCATAGTCAATCCTTGAACTTACCTGAATCCTTTTGCCACCAATCGCCCCTTAAAGGTGTTATCGGCTTTTAACTTGAAACACCCTTACAACGTATCACCTTAGCACCCGGAGGTGGATCCACCAAGTTCCATACTTGGTTATCGTGCATAGATTGCATGTCAGCCTCTATGGCTTTGTGCTATTGATATGAGTGTGGGCTTTTATAGCCTCTTGATAGGTCTTAGGCTCCTTTTGGTCAACGACCATAAGGTCCCCATCATTAGTGTCCTACCAGACCTTCTAAGGTCCTGTGTAACCGGTTCTACTTCCTCAATTTCTTGAGCAGTCAGATCGGTTCTCGGAGCATCCTCAGCAGTAGCTGCAGGAGTTTATGAGTCATGAACTTCTGAAAGTTCAACATTACTCCCACTGTCTCTCTTGGAAAGGAATTCCTTCTCCAAGAAGACTGCATTTCTGGCTATGAAAACTTTGTTTTCTGTCGGATCGTAGAAGTAATAATCCTTAGTTTCCTTAGGGTAACCCACAAACTGGCACTTGACAGATTTGGACTCGAGTTTGCCACTTGTCAATTTCTTAACATGTGCATCACAGCCTCAAATCTTCAAGAAGGAAGCATTGGGCTTTCGGCCCTTCCATAGTTCATATGGTGTTTGTGAGTGGATGACCTTTTAGCGGGACGCGGTGAAGCGAACCGGGGAAAAAAAGATTTTTGATTTAGTAAGATTTGTTGGAAACGGGTTTTGTTTATGTTGAGTTGGGAAAACTATTAAGTTGATTTAATTTGAAAATTCCTTTTATAGAAAATATTTTCCCTTTTATTACTTAAAGACCTCGAAACCTAAATCTCGAGATTAGTGATAGAGTCCCCACCCGGATCAGCTCATTCGGGAAATTTCGGTACAGCTCCCTACCGAGCGTGGACTACTATACCTAATCCAGAGATTCAAGGTTCGGGCAAC
Source organism: Euphorbia tirucalli (assembly GCA_039660915.1). NCBI lineage: Eukaryota > Viridiplantae > Streptophyta > Magnoliopsida > Malpighiales > Euphorbiaceae > Euphorbia > Euphorbia tirucalli. Next base: position 38,247,962 of record CM077637.1, on the reverse strand, counting down.
TTATCTACTTAACCTCAAGCTTGTATTCGTTTATTATTTATAAAGTCATATTTATTCAGTTTATTATCTTTTCTAACCCCAATTTGTTTATTTTTATTAAGCCAATGCTAAGGCAAAAATGCAGAAATAAATTGCAGGAAATTAAATCATTCACACGAATGTACAAAAGAATAATAGAGGCCGATTATACAACCAAATCAAATAAAATATAAAACTCTCGTCCTCACTTTTAAAATCGCCTAGAGTACACGAGAATATAAAAACACAACCGCCTAAGTACACGAATTAATCTATTGAATACAGCAAAAATAAAAATAAATGCTACAAAACAGACTGGTTAGTGCAGTTTATATTTTAAACACAAGTAGGACTCAAATCAGGACAGAATGGGGATTTTAGGATAAGGGGGCATGCGTTTAGGGGGTACGGTTTGACCCGGAAATCGGTTTTGAAACGCCTATAATTTTGTGCTGAAAGATCAATTTTGGAAAACCATTTGGCTCGGTTTCATGCATATTTCCATTTTTGTGGGTCGGTTATCCCGGAACGCGGGGTTCCGTTCGTGTGGGTTCCTAAATGCACATTCCATCTAGGGTCTAAAATACAATAAACACACCAAAAACATTTATAAAAATATTGTTTTAGTTATTTTCAATATTTTCCGGGATTTTATAGGATTCGAGGGTCCGCAAATGCTAGACCATGGACCCGGATCGGATGAAACTACCCCAAAACTCATAAAATAAACCCCGGGAAATACTGAAAACCACGATATTCGAGTATGCAATAGTCAGAAAATCAAAACACAAATACAAACAGATGATTCTGGGCTGAAAATGATCCCAGCAGAAAAATCAAAATGGGAAACGGGCTGTTTCGGCCGCTTGGGACAGATCGGGGATCTGTCCCTGAGGAACAGAGTAGGCTGGCTCTGGGTTAGAGCCGGCCTGCTCTGTTCATCAAAAACATAGCTGGTCGGCTGTGTTCTTGAGGAACATAGCCGTACGGCTATGTTTCTGATGAACAGAGCCGGCCGGCTCTAACCCAGAGCCGACCGACAGGAACACAGCCGTACGGCTATGGTGGGCAGACCAGTTTCTGGATTTTCATAAAAAATGATGAAAACGCATAGAAAATCAAATGCAGACAAGTTTTAGGGTTTCTCAGAGTTACTCGGATATAGTTTGGATGCTTGGAGTGTCAAGAAACGGATTGAAAGCTTTGGAATGTCCAATGGAGCTCAACCTGCCAAATCCTCCAACGACCCAAAACATTCTGAAACCAAGCTGAAATGATCCCGAATCAAAGAGTAGAGGTTTTTAGTGATGTTGTTAATGATTGAGGATTGATTTTGGGTTAGAGGAGAGTGTTTTGGGTTTTTCTCTTGGTGCTCTTCTTCTTCTTTCTTTCTCTCTTTTTCTTCTCTGCTTTTTTTTTTCTCTCTGTTTTTTTTTTGTGTTTTTCTTTTCTTCTTTCTTGAGAACTGAAAAATCCCCACAAAAGTCCCCTCTCTTTTTCTCTCTCTCTCCCTTTTTATATCTCAATTCATTTTCCGTCTGAAAATCCCTTTCCGCCCATACCTCTGCAAGACAGGTTGCCTGACTCTGCAAGGCAACCTATCCTGCCCACTAGAGCCGTACGGCTCTAGTCTAGAGCTACCCAGCTCTAGCGAAGGGTCGAGCGAAAAGACGGAACCTCAGGCATGCACCCTAAACCCTAGAGACCTCTCGGGAGATCCTTTCGGGGGTTTTGGATCACGGATAGCTAGGTTTTTGGGTCATTTGAGCTTCCCCAGGTAGCATTCCGGTCGCTTTCAAGTCCCGTTCAAGTTTTTCCAGTCCGCAGGCAATCAAAGGATTCTCATCACTGAGACCGAGAAAAAACCCGTGCTTACAGGTTGCCCCTTGAAGGATCAAAGTTAGATCATCGTGGGCTGCTAAAGCCTAGATCGAGTTTGGTCTCGTGACTGGGAGTACGGTGAGGAAGGAAAAGGAAACATACCGGCGTTCCTTGCTAGAGGTGCCGGCCGTGGTTCCAAGTTGACTCACTGCGGGGGAGTACTCCCATGACATTGGCTTACTACGGTGGAGCATGCCCCGTGAAGTTGGCTCACTGTGGCAAAGCACGTCTGTAATATTGGCTCTCTGTGGCAGAGCGCGTCTGTAATGTTGGCTCTTTGGGGCAGAGCACGTCCGTAATGTTGGCTCATTGTGGCGGAGCGCGTCTGTAATGTTGGCTCACTGTGGCAGAGCGCGTCTGTGATGTTGGCTCACTATGGTGGAGCGTGCCCGTGATGTTGATGTTAAGTAGCATATTTATTTCTTGATCGACAGTTTTGGAAACAAAAATTTTTGCCCCCTCGATCAAGAATAAATACGATTGAATTGCTTTGCCCCCAGATATCTGTTAAAGGCGAGAAGTTCGTCAACAGACATTCTTCCTTATCTATATGGCGACAGGGTCGAAGTGAGAGTTGTGCTGTCCCTTCTATGAGGTGAAGAGATAACATGAGGTTAATGGTTGTCTTGCCCTCAGTTCCTTGTTAAAGGCAAAAACTCCTCAATAGGCATTTCTTCCTTGTCTATATGGCGATAAGGTTGAAATGTGTGTTCTTCCTCTCCTATGTGGCGGAAAGGTTGAACGAATTGGTCTGTTGTTCTGCCCCCAGATACATGTTAAAGGTGAGAAGTTCGTCAACAGACATTCTTCCTTGTCTATGTGGTGATAAGGTCGAAGTGAGAGATGTGTTGTCCCTTCTATGAGGCGAAGAGGCAGCACGAGGATGGTTGTTGTCTTGCCCCCAAATCCCTGTTAAAAGACAAGAAACTCCTCAATAGGCATTTCTTTCTTGCCTCTGCGATGACAGGATTGAAATGAATGTTCTTCCTCTCCTTTGCGGCGAAAAGGTCGAACGAATTAGTCTGTTGTTCTGCCCCTAGATACATGTTAAAGGCAAGAAGTTCGTCAAGAGACATTCTTCCTTGTTTATGTGGCAACAAGGTCGAAGTGAGAGATGTACTGTCCCTTCTATGAGGCGAAGAGGTAGCACGAGGATGGTTGTTTTGATGCATGTACGCGTGAATGCGTGCATGATTCATATGTATGCATGTGTCATGATGCTTCTGATAATATTTTTGGTATCTGCACTATGCTGGGGAGTGAACTTGCGACTCCTAATGACTCCTGTGGGGACTATGTCTATCGGATGACTTTGCTGAGGATAATGACTTAGTGGGGATCGTTTTGGCTGAGGACTCAACTGGGGAGTATTCTGATCCATTTGATCTCGTTGTAGATCTGTTGGAGACTCTATGGGGAGCCTTGCTAGGAACCCGCCTGAGGATTTTTTTGGAGACCCCATGGGGATGATCCTACTAGGGACCACTCTGCCAGGGATAATTATGTTGGGGATGGTACAACTGAGCCGATAGCTATCATTTGTAGTGACAATTTCGTTGATGCCACCGTGGGTTTGGATGTAATGACCTACTGATGGGTGTTTATATGCAATGACAGGATGCATGCAATATGAACATCTAAGCAGAAAATTAAGCATGCCTAATATCGTTATGATGACATCAGAATGAATGCGATAGGAAAGTCAAAAGTGACACTGCCTCTGTATGTCACTCTCTTCTTGTTACCAACACGTCCTTTCGGTTTTCCGTGTCGGAGATTCTCTCGTTGAAGATTGTTGTCGTCTTTTTTTTTTATGAACGATGGCCAAGTCTATAAGAGTGCGCCGGCCAAGCGGATGTCTTAACATTGGCTTGTCTTAGGGTTGGAGAATGCGCTTAGATGATTCCGCTGGGAATGATGATAGGATTGTCCTTGATGATGTTTCGTGATTTTTCTTTTACCTGCCCCAAGTGTTGGAGGTTTGGGTTTGGATGTGAAATGCTTCATTAAGTCTAGTTTGCTGCGTGCTGTAGCCTGAACATAGACATTTACATGTAATGGCATAACACAAGCAAATTGAACATCAGAATAGAATATAAAACATCTATGATATGATGAATATGAATGCATTAGGAAATTCCAACCATTGGTGTGGATCAATGTCCCTTCATTGCACCTTTTTTTTAGAGGATCCGCTGGGATGTTACCAAAGTGTACAGCCGGCCATTGGATGGAACTGCCTCTGTTGAGTAGACCAACTGAGATGGAGTCAATTAACCACTGAAATCTCCAAGGGTCTGGAATTGTATTTATGCTCTCAATTCACTCCTGATTCTAATTCACACACGATTGCTAAAGATGGACACAGCTTTTAGTCCTTCAAGGTATGGCCTGATTCAGAATGACTTGAGTTAATTGTGGTTTTCCTTTGTCCGTGAGCCATAATAACCCTAGAGCAAGGCACACCATGGCTAGGAAATGAAAGAACACTGGTAAGTAGTCACTTCTGTTGCAGCTGAAGACTGAGTTCTTGAAATGGTTGGTAAATGCAACTTTCCCCTGAATATTAGCACAGCAGGCTTTGCAAGTCTTTTTATTGATAGGAACATCCCATTCATGATTGTTGAAGGCTTTGTAAAACCTGGTTGCTCCAACACTATTGGTGAAGTTCATAGGGGTAGATCTCAGTCTCCTCTTCTTCCTAGTACATTTTTGCTTAGCAGAACCATCTCTTGCTGGGTTGAGTCCAGTATAGGCTATAGTGTGGATTTTGCTGGGCGAAAACAGTGGTTACTTAGGAGTTCCATCAACAGTTGCTTGAGCAGTGGTAAACTCCAGCTCAATTGAAGCAAGCTTATATCCAAATCCTCTCTCTGTTATGAAATCAAGGCTTTCCTGTCAATCTGAGGTTACAAAATGTTTGGTTTGGGGGTTTAGGTTGAGGAGAAGTGGGATGGGATAAAAAGAGAATCCCTAATCCGGTACAGGTTGATGATAAACAAAGACTGATTGAGTCAGTACTTTGTCATAGGCCCCTATCACCTTTTTGATAATGAGATGATGCATTGGGGTTCAACTTCTTGTTAGAAGCCATTGATGGTGGAAAATAAGGCTTCACAAGGTCAGTTCAGAGAATAGGGTGAAAAGAGATTTTGTTGAATAGGTGTTGGTGGTTTGGGTGGTAAACGGAAGACAAAGGGTGTTGAAGATGTGGAAGACATTGGAAAAGGGAAAGGGAAAAGCTTTGGTTTTGAAGACAAGAAAGTCCAAATCTTTCACAGATAGGAGGGAAGGATTTGACAAAGTCAAGAGCTGAAGATTACTCTTTAATGCTATGAGATCCCCTTTTGTATTTTTTTTAGGACTATGCCCAAATTGTTGCCACCTGTTGGTTTTCCTGCTGCATTCAAACTCATGCATGTCATATGTGTTTGATATACTTTTTGGATGAACAATGCATGCATAATGTCATGTACATATGAATGTCACAAGAACAAGATAATGTATGCACTACAACCAAAATTGGTTCAGCATTTTGCACATGGTGGGTGATGAGGGTGATGAAAACCACTTGAATACTCCGTAGGTTGGAGGTTTTGGTAAAGTTGGGAATTTTAGCTTTTAGGTTTTGGCTTGGGGTGCCCTCTTGGGATATGAGACCAAGCTTTGCCTCTGGGAGGACTTTTTGGGTGTGATTGCCTCAAGGAGGGCTTTTTAGATTTGATTGCCTCAAGGAAGGCTTTTTGAGTTTGATTTTGCCTCAATGAGGGCTTTTTGATTTGGTTTTGCCTCTAGGAGGGCTTTCTTGGTTTGGGTGACTCAAGAAGGGCTTTTGAGGTTTTTGGGGTAAGATTTGGAGTTTCAAAGATGGCTTTCTGTTTAGAAAGGTTTTGGGCATCGTGTGTGCCATTACAGTTGAAGCTCTGGGGTAGGATTGGTAGCATCTTACAAGGATTGTTGAGTTGAATCAGCAGATGCCTCAGCGGAAGTGGTACCATCGTATCATTTTATTTATCTCACAAGCTCACCTTTCAAGAGAGAGTTCGTTTAGGACCAGGTTCACTTTTAGGTTCCCTATAGTATTCAGATTGATGTCATGCATTTTGATATTATGCGTGTTTAACATGTCATGTTAGATGATCAAATGCGTGCACAATGCCATATACATGCAATCACCATATAAGTAGGAAAATAACAAAATGCATTGCATTCAAAATGATATTAATACACAGTAGCAACAAAAATGAGGTCCCTATGAAAAGGGAAGCTCCGAGGGTTGTTTTTTTTTTTTTAGCCCCCGCCTAGTCACTGCCTCTACTTCAGTACCATTGCCCGTTCTCATCAGATCAGGCCTTGTAGCTCTTCATCATATTCCTCTCCCTGGGAGGATTGAGGTATCCCTATGGTGGTTTCCTTGATTGCCCCTGGTTGTTTATTGGAGGCAGACGGCACCCTCAATTTTCCTTCGTCGACCAGCTTTTGGATCCTCCTTCGCAGACCGACACATTCATTAGTCCAGTGGCCTGCTACTACATGACAGCTGTAGTAGTTTCCCTTTTGTTCTGGTGTTGGCCCGACATATGGTCTGACACTCTGTATCAGGCCCAACTTTCTACAAATGGCAAATAGTCTGGTCACTGAACGAGGTCCAGAGGATGCGATTACCCCTGTGTCTTCGGGAGGCGAACTCTGGATTTGTCACGAAACAGAGTCAATGTTGGCATTGGCCTCTAGAGGTCTTTTCAGTTCTCCTTCATTGGACAACTCTGATAAGCCTAAATTTTGGTGAGAGGGCTCTCTGAGGTGTCGAGAAGGAGTGTCGGCAATTTTAGCATTCTGCTTCTTATCAATGCCAACATTGGAGTCTGTGCTCGCCATGTCCTTCATTTTCCCTTCGAGCTCTGCCACCCGGGTTTCCAGTTCAGCGCACCTCGCTGTCAGCCTCTCTATTTTGTCAAGATCATCCCCTAGCATATCTTTCAGCATCACTGCCGCTTCCTCCCTAACTGCCTTTCGGAATCGAGATGAAGTGGCATAGTCTTCCACCACATCTGCTATGGCGCTGGCATTCCGTGGGCTGGTCATTCTCAAGGTCCTTTCCCCCTGATGAGAGCATATGTTAGTGGCGACAGGCAGATACCAAACAGGGAACAATGTATGCATGAATGCATGATGTGTTATGCACATGCGTGGATGGTGAATTGCACATGTGATATCATGTAATGCCATGTCATGCTATACTATTGGAGATCGACCATACAGATGCAATGGATGCCTGTGGGAATGTTGCATGCTAAAATAAAACATGGTGTATAAATATACACCACAGGGATAGAATGACACTCGGGAGTGTCCACGGATCGAAGCAAGTGGTACTTGCAATAGGGTGTATAGTTATGCCCCTGGGGAGAAATGACACACTGGGGTGTCCACAGATCACAGCAAGGCACTACTTGCAAGGTGCATAGTTATGCCCCTGGGAAGATATGACACACTAGGGTGTTTACGGGTCGAAGCAAGATATTACCTGCAATAGGGTGCATAGTAATGCGCCTGGGAAGAATAACACACTGGGGTGTCCACGGATCGAAGCAAGACATTACTTGTAGAGGAAAGTTAAGATAAGGTGCATAGTTATACCCGCGGGAAGATATGACACACTGGGGTGTCCACGGGTCGAAGCAAGATATTACTTGCAAGGGTGCATAGTTATGCCCTTGGGAAGAACGACACACTGTGGTGTCCACGGGTCGAAGCAAGATATTACTTGCAAGGGTGCATAGTTATGCCCCTGGGAAGAGCGACACACTGGGGTGTCCACGGGTCGAAGCAAGTATTACTTGCAAGGGTGCATAGTTATGCCCCTAGGAAGAACGACACACCGAGATGTCCACGGGTCGAACCAAGACATTGCTTGCAAAGGTGCATAGTTATGCCCCTAGGGAAGAATGACACAACGGGGTGTCCACGGGTCGAAGCAAGACATTGGTTGTAAGGGAGGAGTTGAGATGGGGTGCATAGTTATGCCCCCGGGAAGAATGACACACTGGGGTGTCCATGGATCGAAGCATGACATTGCTTGCAAGGGTGCATAGTTATGCCCATGGGAAAGAATGAGACAACGGGGTGTCCACGGGTCGAAGCAAGACATTGCTTGCAAGGGTGCATAGTTATGCCCCTGGGGAAGAATGACACAACGGGGTGTCCACGGATCGAAGCAAGACATGACTTGAGAGGAGAAGTTAAATGCTATGGTGGTGTGTATGCGCATGATGATCTCACATAATCTTCAGCACTCAGGGAGTACGTTGGATTACGAAGCATGATATGAGGTGAGACAGAATAGAGTGCTTGGCATGTGAATTGTTTTTCGGCCCTTGAGGAGCACCTTGGGCTTTCATGTGATGAAATGGCATGAGATAACATACTTGGTACATGAGCGGAGTTTTGGCGCTCGGGGAGCGCCTTGTGTTTATGTATGAATGAGATGTACGGTCATGGGTTGATGCGGGCAAATGATGTTAGGAAAATGGAAACATGAATGAGAATGATTTTCATTATAATGGATTTCAGACGTTCCACAGATGCCCCAATGCTATGCTAAAAGCAATGCAGACAAATCGCGTGTGGACCGATACGCGAATGCAAGTTCCGTGCCTTAGGAGCACCTGATGGATATCATGAAATGGTCTCACGCGGCTGGCACATGGACAGAGTTTTGATGCTTTTGAGGCACCTGATGGGTATTATGGAATGGTCATGTGTATGCCAACACACAGACAGAGTTCTGATGCTTTTGATGCATCTGACGTGAAATGATATTACAGACAAGTCACGTGTAACTTGAAGCACGAACAAAAATTTGGCGCTCGTGGAACACCTTGCATGATTGAGTAGTGTCATGATATGCCCCTTATATATGTATAGTAATTGGGTACTCATGGAATACCCTGAATGATTTAATAATGTCATGAGCAACCCGACGTGGATCACGACACACAAGTGAGATCTTGGCATCCTAATGACACCGGGAACAGATAGATAGATGAGATGTAGTGTAATGCTTATCATGCGACTCTCCATATGATCACAGATTTAGGACCGTTGTGGTCTCTTAATGAATGGAATGCAGAAATGACCTAGTGCAACCAAGGCACAGGCAAAACACAGGTGACTTCAGGGCACCTGTTGTGAAATGAAATGATTATGATGAGCATCCTTGGGACGTCCTTTGTTAGGAGTAATGACATGAAATGGTGTGAATGCACCTGTCACACAGAATGCAGGTGGCTACAGAAGATGTGGTTAGGGTGCATGGCATACAAGATGATATGTGTGCAAGGAATGAATGCATATGTCACCCAATAAAGCATCGTAGAGACACAAAGACGTGATTAGTATACATAACAAACATAAAAAGTAATGCCTTGCATGTTTCATGGATATATTAACACAATATATATATGGCACATGTGAATAAAATATCATGGCTGCAAAAGAATGTGGTTAGTAGCAATGCTACACAAATGTTGATGTCTTGGGAATGATTATACAAGACATGAGATGATTGTGTGCATTTGATGCTTTGTGAATGAAAACAATAATGAATGTGAATTGTTTATTCAGGACGCTGAGAATGCCTGATGCTATGCAAGAATAATGCAAAGAAAACCGTGTGTGAACCGTCACACGGGTAGTAAGTTGGCGCTTTCGGGGCACCTGATGAATTATTGTGAAATGGCCACGTGTGAGCCGGCACACAGGCAGAGCTTTGACACCTTGTAGTTCGATGGCATGAAATGAAATGGTCACATGGGAACTGCCCCATGAACAGAGCTTTGATGCTTTTGAGGCTTATGATATGAGAAGATGTTGCAGGAAAGTCGCGTGTAACTGGAGACACGGACAGGAGTTTGGCGTTCGTGGAACACCTTGCATGATTTGATAATGTTATGGAATGCCCCTATGTGTGTACTAATCCGATACTCGAGGAGCACCTCGAATGATTTCACAATGTTATGAAATGGTTCGATATGAATCATAATGCACAAACAAGACTTGGCGTCACCCGGACACCTATGATGAATGAACGTGATGTCATGTGATGGCACCGTGTGAACTGCCACACGGAAGTAAATCTAGGACCATTGCAGTTTACTATTAGGTGATATGATATTTTGTGAAGTGGCCGAGTGCAATCCGGTGCACGGGCGGAAATCGGGTAGTTTTGGGGTACCCGACATGGGATGAAATGAAATGATCATGATGGGCATTCTTAGAACATCCCCGAATAGGTAAAATGAAATGAAATGGAATGGACGCGTATGTCACATAAACATATGAGTGGCTACAGGAAAACATGGTTAGAATAAGTGACATGCGAAATGATGTCGTGTATGCTTTATGGAAATGTTGGTACACAGGATGTATATGTATGTTATACGAGCAAAACATCATGGGTGCATGAAGATGTGGTCAGCATAAATGTCACACATATGCATATGTAATTTAAAGATGGCTGCACGACAATGTGATCAAAAATAGCACATGAGATGATTATGCATTTTGGATGCTTTATGAAAGGTAAAAAGGAAAGGAAAAACAACACAAAACAAACGTTAGCACACGCAAAAATATGCGCTCCCGTCCGACCTTATTTCTCCATTCGATTGGTCTTGCAACTCTTCCTAGGTATTGGCTCTCTTTGGCATCAACGGGGGATACCAAAGGTGCACACTCAATGTTCATTTTGAATTTAAGTTTTGGTAACCCTAGGGGAAATTACTAAGCCATTACATGTGGGCCAAAGTCAAACCAAGGGTCGTACAGGCTCCCATAGCAAATAAACACTTCCCCACCGTAGAACACGATGTAAGGTCATACGGGGCTATGAGTGGTTTACCTAGTTTGGTGTCTCCAATCCTGGCGGTAAAGGTAGGCCACCTTCTTAGGTAAACCGAGGTGAAATAGTGTATTCGAGGGGTTGAGAATAAAAAAATGTCATGATATGCAAAGGCATGAATAAATATGATGTTTATAATTCAACAAACGAATACAAGCGGGGTTATATTTCAATAGTTGCCTAAGTTTCTTAAGTTTTTAGAAAAACATTTTAAGAAACATAATTATCCTCAGCGGAGTCGCCACTGTGAGCGGACGACCTTTTAGCGGGACGCGGCAAAGCGAACCGGGGAAAAAAAAGATTTTTGATTTAGTGAGATTTGTGGAAAATGGGTTTTGTTTATGTTGAGTTGGGAAAACTATTAAGTTGATTTAATTTGGAAATTCCTTTTGTAGAAAATATTTTCCCGTTTTATTACTTAAAGACCTCGAAACCTAAATCCCGAGATCAGTGACAGTCGCCACCCGGATCAACTCATCCGGGAAATTCCGGTACAGCTCCCTACTGAGCGTAGACTACTGTACCTAATCCAGAGATTCAGGGTTCGGGCAACTTATCTACTTAACCTCAAGCTTGTATTCGTTTATTATTTATAAAGTCATATTTATTCAGTTTATTATCTTTTCTAACCCTAATTTGTTTATTTTTATTAAGCCAATGCTAAGGCAAAAATGCAGAAATAAATTACGGGAAATTAAATCATTCACATAAATATACAGAAGAATAATAAAGGCCGATTATACAACCAAATCGAATAAAATATAAAACTCTCGTCCTCACTTTTACAATCGCCTAGAGTACACGAGAATCTAAAAATACAACCGTCTAAGTACACGAATTAATCTATTGAATACATCAAAAATAAAAATAAATGCTACAAAACAGACTGGTTAGTGCAGCTTATATTATAAACACAAGTAGGACTCAAATCAGGACAGAATAAGGATTTTAGGATAAGGGAGCATGTGTTTAGGGCAACCGATTCGAACCGATCGATCGGACCAGTTAGACCTGGAAATCGGTTTTGAAACGCCTTGTAATTTTGTGCTGAAAAATCAATTTTGGAAAACCATTTTGCTCGGTTTCATGCATATTTCCATTTTTGTGGGTCGGTTATCCCGGAACTCGGGGTTTCGTTCGTGTGGGTTCCTAAATGCACATTCCATCTAGGGTCTAAAATACAATAAACACACCAAAAACATTTATAAAAATATTGTTTTAGTTATTTCCAATATTTTTCGGGATTTTTGTAGGATTCGGGGGTTCGCAAATGCTAGACCATGGACTCGGATCAGATGAAACTACCCCGAAACTCATAAAATAAACCCCGGGAAATATTGAAAATCCCGATATTCGAGTATGCAATAATCAGAAAATCAAAACACAAATACATACAGATGATTCTAGGCCAAAAATGATCCCAACAGCAAAATCAAAATGGAAAACCGGCTGTTTCTGCCGATTGGGACAGATCGGGGATCTGTCCCTGAGGAACAGAGTCGGCTGGCTTTGGGTTAGAGCCGGCTTGCTCTGTTCATCAGAAACATAGCCGGCCGGCTGTGTTCTTGAGGAACACAGCCGTATGGCTATGGTGGGCAGACCAATTTCTGGATTTTCATCAAAAATGATAAAAACGCACAGAAAATCAAATGCAGACAAGTTTTAGGGTTTCTCAGAGTTACCCGGATATTGTTTGGATGCTTGGAGTGTCAAGAAACGGATTGAAGCTTTGGAATGTCCATTGGAGCTCAACCGTCCGAATCCTCTAATGACCCAAAATGATCCGAAACCAAGCCGAAATGATCCCGAATCAAAGAGTAGAGGTTGTTGGTGATGTTGTTAATGATTGAGGATTGATTTAGGGTTAGAAGAGAGTGTTTTGGGTTTTTCTCTCGGTTCTCTTCTTCTTCTTTCTTTCTCTCTTTTTCTTCTCTGCTTTTTTTTCTCTCTGTTTTTTTTTCTGTGTTTTTCTTTTCTTCTTTCTTGAGAACCGAAAAATCCCCCAAAAGTCCCCTCTCTTTTTCTCTCTTTCTCCCTTTTTATATCTCAATTCATTTTCTATCTGAAAATCCCCTTCCGCCCATACCTCTGCAAGACAGGTTGCCTGAGCTACTAGAGTCGTACAGCTCTAGTCTAGAGCCCGCCGGCTCTGGTTCACGGAACCAAAGCCACCCAGCTCTAGCGAAGGCTGGAGCGAAAAGGTAAAACCTCAGACATGCACCCTAAACCCTAGAGACCTCTCGGGAGACCCTTTCGGGGGTTTTGGATAGCATATAGCTAGGTTTTTGGGTCATTTGAGCTTGCCCAGGCAGTATTCCGGTCGCTTTCAAGTCCCGTTCAAGCTTGTCTAGTCCGTAGGTAATTAAGGGATTCTCATCACCGATACCGGGGAAAAACCCGTGCTCACAGTGTTCCCTCAACTGCCTTGCTTGGTGTATTATTAAGAATATAAGCAGCTGTCTCTAAAGCATATCCCCAAAAGGAGATAGGGAGTGTAGCATGACTCATCATTAAGCGGACCATGTCTTGTGACACTGCATTCCACTGAGGTGTACCAGGAGGAGTGAGTTGGGATATAATCCCACACTCTCCCAAAAACGAGTTAAACTCTTGGCTCAAATATTCACCCCCTCGGTCAACCGAAGTGCTTTTATTTTCTTGCCAAGTTGGCTTTCTACTTCATTCTTAAAGTCCTTGAACCTTTGAAAAGTCTCAGACTTATGCTTCATCAAATACACGTAACCATATCTGCTGAAGTTATCCGTGAAGGTAACAAAGTATAAAGAATTTGATCTAGCACTAGTGCTCATTGGGCTGCATACATTGGAATATATCAACTCCAATAGCTTTGAGGCCCTTTCAGTAGTCTTGCTAAAAGGTGCCTTTGTCATCTTACCTCTCAAATAAGATTCGCATGTGTCATGAGACTGGATGTCAAATGACCCTAGCACTCCACTAGAGTGAAGCCTAGCTATGCACTTCTCATTTATATGGCTAAGTCGACAATGCCATATGTAATGAGGATTAATTTCATTTTGTTTAATCATTTTAGTATTTATGTTATAGATTGAACTTTCACGTTTTAGATCAAGGATATATAAGCCATTTTGATGTGATACTGGCAGTGAGAAAGCCGAAATCAACTTTAACAAATTTCCCAAGTCTATCAATCAAGGTTGAACTCACAAAAACGAAACAAAGATTGGTGATAGCAAACCAATCCTAAGGCGTTTAAGCGACAATGAAAGGGATTCAAACCTGACACCTTCGATTAAGCAATCTTAGAACCTGAATGTTGGATGATTCATAAGTACCTTACCACAATACTTGTTCATAATCAAGATAAAATTGTAAGAATGAAGAACTCGATCTCACAAACTCACAAAATTAAAAATCAGCCCCGGGCTGGAATCTCAACAAAGAGAGAAAAATCTGAATTGTATTAAATTTCATCTATGATTATGAACAAGCATTGAGGTAAGGTACTTGTGAATCATCCAACATTCAGGTTCTAAGATTGCTTAATCGAATGTGTCAGGTTTGAATCCCTTTCATTGTCGCTTAAACGCCTTAGGATTGGTTTGCTATCACCAATCTTTGTTTCGTTTTTGTGAGTTCAACCTTGATTGATAGACTTGGGAAATTTGTTAAAGTTGATTTCGGCTTTCTCACTGCCGATATCACATCAATTGGTATCAGAGCTTTGGTTTCAATCAAGGTCTGTTAGTGTTTGAAAAAAAAAAAGATTTCGTTTTTTTTTTGTTTTCTTTTTCGTGAACTCGTATCTTTTGCACTGTTTTTCCTTTTTCCATCGTATCTTTGTCTATAGAACTCGGAATTGTGCAATTCAAAAACCGTTGGATTCTTAAGAAAAAGTTCTAAATAACGTTAGAATACTTTAAGTTCAGAATTGGTTTGGAAGTTGCCCTAAATTAGAGTCGAAATTTTGTTTCTAGTTTTGTTAAATTTGCTTCTAGTTGTGTCATACTTGTGAAATTCGAATTATATATTGCTGTCCTTAGTGATTATAATTCATTCTTCTATATACTTTGCTGCAATTGAATAGATTCTATTGAACAAGAACCTAACCCTCAAATTCTGATTCATTGTTCAATTTGTTTTAAATCCTTCAAGATAAATTAGGGAAACTTGTTGATTTCGGTTTCTTAGCCGATATCACATCAATTGGTATAAGCTAAAGATCAGACTATCTCGATTCACATCACATTTTCAAGAAATGTTGTTCCATAAATAATATTGCCACATTGCATAGAAATTCTACCATGTCTAATATTAAATACAAAACCAGAAATATCCAACAAAGAAACATAAATAATATTCCTGCGCATCGCAGGTACAAAATAACAGTTTCTTAGTTCCAAAACAAGTCCACTAGGCATCTCTAAGAAATAATCTCTGATCTCTATGGCCTAAACCTGAGCACCATTTCCGACTTGAAGATCTACTTCTCCAGATCCTAGTAATCTCCTATACACATTTGAACAAATGTGAGATCCACATCTAGTGTCCAAGACCCAAGATGTAGAAATAGCCAGATTAATCTCAACAACATAAATACCTGAAGCAGTAGTTTTGCCCTTCAGTTGCTCCCTTAGCTTTGGACATGAGCTCTTCCAGTGCCCCTTCTCATGACACTCATGGCAGACATCATCAGGAGAAGCAACCCTTGCTTTAGGTTGGGCCACCACCTTTTTGCCCTTAGCCTTGGCCTTAGATTTGGCCTTTCCCTTAGCAATGGGTGTATTGCCCTTATTCACCAGCAAAACTTCAGGAGTCTTCTTAAGAGACTGCTCAGCAAGCTTTAGCATACCCTGCAGCTCAACAACCGATTTATCCAACCCTTGTATATGGTAGTTCATGATAAACTGGTTGTAAGACTCAGGAAGTGACCCAAGAATAATGTTTGCTACCAAGTCCTGCAGAACTGGTGAGCCGAGGCGAGCAAGTGTATTAATATACCCTTTCAACTTTAGCACATGAGTGCTAGCAGAAGTCCCGGCTGCCATTGCAGTCATGTAAAGTGCCTTGGTTGTCAAGTAATGTTCCTGACGAGCCTGATCTTGGAACATCTTTTTAAGCTAATCCATTATCTCATAAGCATGTTGGTCCATGAACTGCTTCTGAAGATCAGAAGCCATGGTACCCAGCATGAGGCACGAGACATCTCGGTCATCGCTCAAGTGCTGGTCGTACTGCTCCACCATTGCCGCGGTGACGCCTTGACCTGCGGGAGGGACAGCTGGTAAAGAAGCATTTAGTACATACTCCTTGGACTTTTGTCTAACAACTATTTGTAAGTTCCTAGCCCAATCCAGGAAGTTAGTCCCCGAAAGCTTGCTTCTCCTTCTCTAGGAGTGACCTAAGTGAGAGTGAGTTGTTATTTATTGCAGCCATTTAAATTGCTTAAATGAAAATGGGAATAATCTACATGGAAGAAATCATTGCTTGAGTTAGAAATAAAGGACTTTTGCCAATTCAAATTAATAATCCGATTTTAATTTGTTCATTGGTGATGTTAATTAGCTGACTTGACCAAGATCCATAACTTATCAATGACTGGTCGAACTAGGGCTCATTAACCAACCATTGATTTGTTTGGTAGGACAACCTATCCAATCCTTCCACGAAGGACTCTTGGTTTGATGGGTTTATTGACACTTTACCCATCTGTGCTTAGGACCTGCTCTGAGCTAATGCTACCCATGTTGAGTGAAACCACCATTCACATTTAACCATACCAAGTATCCTAACCCTTGAAGGCCCACCGAATACTACAATGTACCCAGCTAGGGCATGGCGCACATTGCAACATCAATGGGAGGAAAAGGTGTGAATGTGGAAAGCACTTTTAATCGACTCAATATTTTAATTTCTGGATTAAAATTAAGTGATACGGCTTAGCATGCATAAACGCGGGTAATAATTTGGTGATCCATACATCCATACTATATGACAAATGCAATAGCATACTTAATTTAAAATAAATGAGATCCTATGGGCCTTTAATTACAATCTAATGAAAAACTCTCCTATCTAATTCTTCATGGGCCGGACTGCAATCCTTCTTGGGCTCCCACCATGGGCTTGCTCCATTTGGGCCTCCCTCCATACTTGATGTAATCACAACAATTTTATTTTAAATAAAATCTATTCTAAAATTACGTCAAAATAAAATAAATGGCACGCAGGCCATATTTCCCAAAATCAAATTACAACCGATAATAATTTAGGGCCCATAGGACTCAACATCACATTTCAAACAAAGTACCTATCGTGCACATACATACCAATACGATGCATGATCATCGACTTCCAAATTATAAATATAAATGTTAAGCCGAGTTACTTAAGGTGAAATCGCCAATTTTAACAATTGTAACTAAGGCTCATAAAAGCCCAATAGATAGCATCCATAAATGTAAAAGTAACAATCCATAAATGTAAAATTAACAATTTTACTCCCACTAGAATTCGTGTTGTCACAAATTTAAAATTTAGCTCTCCCAAATATAACCGGTGTCACGGTTTATTGGGCCAATTTCACAAAGTTCATATTCAATTTAATATGCAAACAATTAAATTAAATATGCATGCCAACAAAATAAACAATTTAAATAGAAATTAATTTTCTTAAAAAATTTAATTTAATTTGCATTAGGGCCCGGGATAAAAAAAAATACCTGCAAAATCCAAAACCGGAACAAAACCCCGCGCGCGGCACTGCTGTCCCGGCGGGGCAGCAGCAGCCAGGTGTTGCATGGTATGCTGCCCAGCAACATGCCAAGTAGCACCAGCTGCTGCAAATATTTTTTTTTTCTTAATCATTAAAAAAAAATACCAGCCAAGAAAAAAAATACAGCAGCCAAAAAATAATTAATTAGCAGCAGAATATAAATCACAGCAAGAAAAAAAAACGATAAAACCAATCGGGAAAAAATTATCAAAACCCGAAAAACCATTCTTGAAACACATTCTTTCTTCAAGAACACAATCAAGAATGAATTCCAATCAATCTAATGGACAAAACCTAGGCTCTGATACCACTGTTGGGATTCATCATCGGAAAAATAACATGGCGCAGCGAAAATTACACCGTTAAAATTTTCCTAGAATCCACCTATCGTATCCAATTATCATTGATTGGAATAAAATCCAATTTGAATCAAGAGAGATTCACTCACCGGATTTGTCTCTTCTAAAGACTGCTACAGAATTGTTTCTTGAAACTGCCATCTCCAAAGTCTTGTGCACAACCAACTATCGAGCGGGAACCGGTACTAACCGAAGAAGCGGAAGGAATGGAGAATTAATTGGTGTAAATTATGGCTTTTTGGGGCTGAAATTTGTAGTTAATAAAATAGGGTTAGAGTTTTCTTTTCTTCCTTAAGTGTGTCCTTATATAAACAGCTTGTCTAATTAAGTTAATTAAACCCAAGCCTACTAGGATTATAATTACATAAATAAACTTTAATTAAAAAGTATATACTATGTAATTTAATTCCACTTGGCTAAATTTAATTACCCCTAAATAAAATTAAATCACACTTAAGTTATACAATACATGTATTTAATTTTCGTACTTAGGAAAATTATTTAATTAATTGTTTACTTTATGTAATTCAATTAATTGATAAATTAATTAATTACATTATGTAAACTTATTAATTAAATTAAATCAACCCAATGTTAATTAATTATCTTGAAACCGAATGTCAAGTAATTAATTAACGTATTCCTTCCAATGTACATTACATGCACAATTTCTATAAGTTCCGGCTCAGTTGATCTATGTGCAAGATCCTATGGGTCTGTCTTTATGTTGACAGTAGGCTTAAGGCCCACAGACTGTAAGTAGGTTCTAGCAAACCATTACAGCCCCCAATTAAGACAGAAATGCAGTAATCTGTTGAAGACACTGACCAAGTAGTAATCTCACAGTGTCCTTTGCCAATCGATATCGATATGAACAAACAAGAGGCATGGTGTCCGTCATCCTCTTATGCTGTTTATTATGTTTCTTGATCTTGAGTTGACTGATTAATCAAATAAGCAACCAACTTATTTGGGTATGGCCATACACTTATCAGTCCCACTCATCAAGTGGCCAGTGATATCATCTCAGTGTTACCCGAGTGGCAATTCCATCACTTCATCATCAATATCAATATGTTCACCAATCCACCCAATCATACCCGTATTTAGCATCCTTTTTACAGACCTGTTAGGCGTATGTCAAAGTGAACCGGATTCTATATTGATACTATAATGAAATCTGGTCTGAGGACAAAAGAGACCTACTCAAGAAAGACATATGACGTGACAATCATGTGGCTTCCTTGTGCGGATCGATCCAGTCCCATGTCAATGACATGTACCTATATTCACGACTAACTATACAAGTACTATGGCTAGTTTAGAATTGCCATATAGTCATCGAATATACAAGTCTGTGGTTCTATTCGTTCCTACGATTAGAACAGACCTGGGATAGGTTTATGATTATCAATCAATGGATACTCTACTCATATTATAGCACAAGATATAAATGAAATAGATTAATTACCTTTATTAATATGACACAAATAATGTATTCATACAATGAGTCTTAACGTATAATACAAAATACAAGAATCCAATGCCCCAAGAACTAGGGCACACCTACAATCTTGACACGCTTGTCTCACAAGAGTTGGCGATTGACATGATCCTGGCGTCCCTGCCGGACTCTTATGATCAGTTCATCCTGAACTACAACATGCAAGGGATGAACCGCACTGTAAGTGGGCTGCATGGAATGCTTAAGCTCACAAAACAGTCGATCAAGAAGACTCCACCAAAACTGATGGTTAGCAAGGGAAACCCTCCTCTTTTAAAGGGCAAGACAAAGGCAAAAGCTAAGGCCAAAGCTAAGAAAGCTAAGGCCAAGAAGGCTAAGGCTAAGCCCAAGACCGATCCTAAGGACGTCTGTTTCCAGTGCAAACAGGCAGGACACTAGAAGAGTGTTGGATATGCCCTAGTTCCGAGGCATTGGACCTTGTATTTGTATTGTACATCTATTGGATTTATGTATTATACACATTTTGTGTCATTAATAAAGGCATTAATTCATTTATTATATATATCTTGTGCAATATTTTAAATGAAGTATCCAATGGACATATCCATATCCATGATGACAAGTGTCATGCGCTTGGCAGTAAGACCATGGATAGGAAAAACGATATGACCATAAAGAGATCCGTAGTCTGTTCCAGTCAAGGGAATGAATGGAACTAGAGACTATCATTAACCTGGTTGTATGGCGGTGTCTTACCGATCATTGGACATGGGATGTCAACCAAGTTAATGGGTACATGCAAAAAGGGCATGGTTCTGGATAGATCCACTAAACGAGAAATCCACATGGTATAGTATCACAAGTGATTCTCGTGTAGTACTTGTATGGATCCTTTGACCTGACCATATGATGGTGTTGAATGTAAGGTCACATACTTAGGGGTACGCCTAAGGGCTTGTAATAGGGTGCCAAGTATGGGTACTTTCGGGTATGTCACTAAGTATGGCAATGCTATGGATATGCAGAAGGGATTTGTCACTCAGTAGTCCACTAAGAAGATATCACCGGCCTCTTGATGAATGTGACTGATAAGAGTGTGGTCACACCCAAACAAGTTGGAACTTGTTTGTGAGCATCAGTAAATTCGGGATCAAGTAAATGTCCGGTCACAAAAGAGGGTGATCAATCCATGCCTCTGTGTTGGACACCAATATCAATGACATGGGATATACAAGTTTGAAACTACAGGGTTATGATTACAGTTGGACTGCCATCTCCATCTTAATTGGGGGCTGCAGTGGCTTGCTAGAGCTCACCTGCAGTCTGTGGGCTGCCAACATAAAGATGAGTCCACGGGACACATTGAGCGTCTGAACACGGACTTAAGGAATCACCGGTATACTTGGAGAATACACACTGGAGAGAGAGAGGATTATATTAATTATATTATAAAGATCAATTGGATTGATTATAATAATAAAATTAATATTAGTATTGGCATTCTCATAATTAATTCAATGAATTAATTTATGAGATTATTTCCTTGGTGGAAATATTTCACATGTATAGGTTTACATGTATCTTTGTCTTATAAATGTCAAAATTAATTCCATGGTATAATTAATTGATCAAATTGATTTTAATTTAATTGTATCAGATATATTATTTGGAATAATATGTTTAAGATACAAGTGAAATGAAATTGGGTTTGATAATTAATTGGACCTGGCAAATTAATATTTGGACTGGGTTTTTAAAAGGAGAAAAAACCCACATGAGACAAGGAAGGGAATTGGTCCGAAATCTCAAGGAGAATTTCAGCCCACCCTAGGTAAAAATACCTAGGGATTTCAGCCAAGGAGGGTAGCACTCCTTCTAGCCAAAATTTCCAAGCCTTCCCCTCTCCAAAGTTTCTGATTTCCAACACTAGCACGGGTCGTGTTCCAAAGGCGTTTGTGTACGTGAACGAGGAGGGAATCTAAGTTGATTTCTGCAGCCATCTCTAGAAGAGATACTCCTGATAAGAGTTAAATCTCTTCTTGATAAAATTTTAATTTTGCAATTTTCATCTCAATTGCTCCTGGGCACGAATTTGAGGAAATCGTCGCGATTTTCCCTATTTATTCGGATGATTTCTGGTGAAAATCTTAACAGTGGTATTAGAGCGGGCTTTTGATCCGTGGAAATTGCGTAATTGGATTGAATCTCTTGGATTTAAAATTGGATTTTTTATTTGGGATTCTTGGTTTGGGGTTTTGTGATTTTTCCCCTTTGTTTTTTGCAATTGGAATTAAATTTGCATATTGGTTTATGTTTATTTAATTTTCATTGGATGGATGAGATTCTTGGTGAATTTTATTTTGGCTGCAATTTTTTTTTTAATTTTTTGGAAATCACGGGCTGTTTCCGGGCATGCAGGACTGTCGGCGGCGGAAACAGCGACAGCAGCCGCTGCCTACGGCGCTAGGCTCCACAGGCAGCAGTCGCTGCCTACTGCTGCTGCCCCTAGTTGTAGCTAGCCGAGCCCAGTGTTTTTAGGTTTGGCGGTTCAAGCCCAGGGCCCAGTCTTAAAATTTTAATTGGTTTTAAAATTTCGTGTGTTTAAATTTTTGCAATTTAAATGCGCATGGTTTCTTGAATGAAAATTTAATTTTATTCATTGGATATTAATTTTGGAAATTAATACGGTTAATTGAAATTGGTTCGGGTAATTTTGGCACAATTACCTGGATGGCTGATATGGACCCATGGTTTCCTAATTCCAGTGGGAGCAGTTAACTGCCTGGGCTGGAGGCCCAAAGCCCGTTAAGGGCTAAAACCATGGTGGGCCAAAATTGGTGATTTCAATATAATGACTTGGACATAACTGAAATGGGCTTAATTCATGCATTATAACATGCTTATGAATTTATGTATTGGATGCATATGTGTGATTAAATATTTGTATGGTTGGATGCTATTGGGCCTTATTTAAAATGTGTTGTATTTTCTTTTTGGGTAAATACGGCATGTGCGCCGTTTTTCTTTTTTAATGTAATTTTATTTTATTTATTTATTATAAAATTTGTAAAAGAAGAAGCCCAATGGAGTGGTGAGCCCATGTGGAGGAATAAGCCCAGATTGAAGGAAATGAAGGAGGCCCACCTGATATGTATTTCTAGTATAGGTTTACTAGAATAATATTAGGATGTAATATAGGCCTATAGCAGTCCATTTTACTTATTTATTTAATTATGCCAAATTTCACCCGCCTTATGCATGTAAGCCGTTATTAAATGAATCTAATAACCTAATGGAAATTACTAAGTCGCTTAAAAGTGCTTCCCTCATTCAAAACTAGCTCGAAGTGGGGATAGGCCAGTTGAAGACCCTGCCCTCGTTGGATGCACTGGAGTATCGTCATTTTGTATTAGGTTAGGGTATGGGATACTCTAACACTTGGATGGAGGTTTTGACTTAGCGTGGGTAGTAGGATTCTCCTGGCCCTAAGCACAGATGGGTAAGTGCCAACAAGCCCATCAAACCGAGAGTCCCTAGGTTGGGATTGGACGACGTTCCTACCTAAATAATTAGGGTATAGTTGTACCAGGCCCTCGTCTGGCTATATCTTAATGAAATATGGATCTCAGCCCATGAGCCCAACAACTCGGATTAATTAATAACTTGATTCATTATTAATTATATATGGGAAAAACAACGTAAAGTCCTTTATTAACACTCTTAAATTATTTTTCTGTGTAGAAACTCTTAAATGGCAAATAACAACACACTTTCACTGCGATTTATCCTAAAGAGGGACAAGCTTACCGGTCCAAACTTTTTAGACTGGTCTAGGAACCTAAGGATAGTTCTAAGACAAGAGTCCAAAGAGTACGTACTGGAAAGGCCTGTGTCGGCTGTGCCTCAGGGACGTAATCCACCAGCTACCCAGCTGGAGGAATACGAGGTGCACGTGAGGGATAATAGGGATGTGACGTGCCTTATGTTGGCCTACATGGTCCCTGAGCTGTAAAAGCAGTTCATGGATCATCAAGCCTATGCTATGATAACAACTCTTAATGAGATGTTTCAAGAGCAAGCTCGTCAAGAAAGGTACCTGACCAATAAGGCATTCCACTCCTGTAAGATGGGGGCTGGGACATCTGTGAGTTCACACGTGCTCAAGATGAAGGGCTATTTCGATACTTTGGCCCGTCCCGGATCTCCTATCTCACAGGAGCTAGCGGTGGACACAATCCTTACTTCCCTACCGGACTCTTATGATCAATTCATCCTAAACTATAACATGCAAGGGATGAATCACACTATTACTGAGCTACATGGGATGCTAAAGCTCATGGAACAGTCGATCAAGAAGAGTCCGCCAGTGCTGTTGGTCAACAAAGGGAATCCTCCTCTTGCGAAGGGCAAGGCCAAGGAAAAGGCCAAGGCCAAGGCCAAGAAAGCCAAGGCCGAGGCCAAGAAAGCCAAGGCCGAGAAGGCTAAGGCCTAACCCAAGGTCCAGCAGAAGGCAAATCCCGAGGATGTCTGTTTCGGGTGCAAGCAGGCAGGCCATTGGAATAGATCGTGTCCCAAGCTGATGGGAGAGCAGCCGAAGACCTAAGGTGCATCCTCATCAGGTATTTATGTCATAGATATTAACCTTACTGTTTCAACATCCTGGGTATTGGATACTGGATGTGGTTCTCACATTTTTTGCAATGTGCAAGGACTTAAGAATAGAAGGTCATGGGATCAAGGGAGGTGGACTTCCGGGTCGGTAATGGAGCAAGGGTTTCTACCATAGAGATCGGCGAATATCACCTCATGATGCCTTGTGGATTGGTTTTAATTTTGGAACAATGTTATTTTATACCTGCTATGTGCAGGAATATTATTTCAGTTTCCATGTTGGATATTTCTGGATTTTATTTTACTATTTCAAATGGTAGAATTTCTTTATCTAGAGAGGTATTATTTTATGGAGAAGCTCTATTGAATAATGGCCTATATATCCTAGACTTAAAAGAAACCAATCATGTCTATAAAATAAACACTAAAAGGGTTAAGCCCAATGGACTTAATCCTGTCTACCTATGGCATTGTCGTTTGGGCCACATAAACGAGAAGCACATAGCTAGGCTTCACAAGGCTAGAGTCCTAGGGTAATTTGACTTGGAGTCAATTGATACATGCAAATCATGTTTACAAGGCAAAATGACTAAGGCGCCTTTTAGCAAGAAGGCTGAAAGGGCCACTGGCTTATTGGACCTAATACATTCAGATGTATGTGGGCCCATGAGCGCAGCGACCAAAGGTGGACATCAGTACTTCGTCATGTTCACGGATGATTTCAGTAGATATGGCTATGTCTATCTGATGAAACATAAGTCTGAGACCCTTGATAGGTTCAAGGAATTTAGGAACAAAGTATAGAACCAGCTAGGTAGAAATATCAAAACCCTTCGGTCGGACCGAGGAGGTGAGTATATGAGCCTAGAGTTTGACTCATATTTGAGAGAGTATGGAATAGTTCCATAGCTCACTCCTCTAGGAACATCACAGTGGAATGGGGTGTCCGAACGGTGGAATAGGACCCTGTTGGACATGGTCCGCAAAATGATGAGTCAAGCCTCTCTCCCAATAAGTTTCTAGGGACACGCCCTCGAGACAGCTGCTCGTATTTTAAATAATACTCCCACTAAGGCAGTGGAAAAGACCCTATATCAGATATGGACGGGTAGGGAGCCTAATGTGTCTTTCTTAAGGATTTGGGGATGCGAAGCACATGTCAAGAGATTGACAAGTGGCAAACTAGAGCCCAAAACCGATAAATGCCTGTTTGTGGGCTACCCTAGGGAAACCAAAGGGTATTACTTCTACAACCCCGCCGAGAACAAGGTGTTCGTGGCAAGATAGGGGGTTGTGAGCGGATGACATTTTTGACCGAACGCGGACTCCTTTTCGGAAGGGGCGCCTCGATTTCGGGCGGACCCCTCCCTCTTGTGGGGTTTTTATTATGGGAAAAATCGGTTTTGAAAAAAAATAGAATTAATTTTCTTAAAAGAACCAAGACCTAAGTCTCGATGAATATTATAGGAGTCGCCACCCGGCTCAGCTCAACAGGAAAATTTATAATGTAGCTGAACCGGATGAACTGCTGCTACACTATCCAGAGATCTAGGTCCGAACAAGTCCCTTATTTCGTGTCTAATTAAAATAAAAACAGCCAATGTTCTTGAAGGTATTTCATAATTCTAAAGTCAATTTTATTAAAATAATTCATACAGCGCGCATACACAGAAAGTAAGAATAAAAGTAAAGCAGTAAATATTTAAGTGGCTTACAACCCAATCGAACAAAAATAAAAGCTCTCAGCCTCACTTTTACAACCGCCTAAAATACACGATAATCTAAAAATTTACAATCGCCTAGAATACACGGATAAATATATTAAATACATCACAAATAAAAATAAAAAGCTGCAAAACAGAGGGTTAGTGCAATACACTGCACGCCACAAATAGGACTTAAAACATCATAGAATAGAGGATTTAGAAATTGGGGGCATACATTTAAAGGGATAACCGGGTTGGCTCGGCTAGCCGGCCCGATTAGACCTGGAAAACATTTTGAAACGTCCCTGTATTTTGGTTTTATGAGAAAATCATTTTGAAAACAATTTATTTTCCGGTTTAATTTAATTTTAGTATGTGAGGTGGGTCGGTTTTCCGGAGAATCGGGTCTCCGTCGTTGTATTGTTCTAAATGCAATAATACTGGAAACTAAATCTAAGGTAGTGAATGCACACAACAAAATTTATTTTGATGATTTTCTAATTTTTTGAATTTTTAGGGATTTTTAGAAATTGTTAGGGATTATTCTGGAAATTCTGATTCTGGACAAGCATTACAGTCGTACGACTGTAACTACGGTCGTACCACTGTAATTACAGTCGTGCAACTGTAAATCGCTCCAACTTTAAAATTTCGTCAAAATTTATTCAAAATAAATATGAAAGAAAATAATCTGGAAACCAAGAACACTCGTACGACTATATTTACAGTCGTACGAGTGTTCATCAACTCAAGATCAGTCGTACGGCTGTTCTTGATTTCCAGAAATAGAAAACGCAGGAAATAAATAAAAATGCACAAAACACACCAATTCACCCAGAAAGCATGAGAAATAGAGGGAATGAAGAATGTTAACCTTTTTGGCGCTTATCCACTGTAGGAATGACCCCTGGTGTTGCACCAGTCCACTCAAATTCGCTCTTTTCTCCTTGAATTGAAGTTGGGAAGTTTGGTCCGAAAAACCTCCAAATGTTAGGGATTCTGATGATTTTAGTCTGAAATTTAATTGAATTTAAAGTGTCAGATTATTAACCTATTGTTTTCTAATAGATTTCAATCCTAACACTTGAGAATCAAAAGAAAAAGAAGAGGAAAAGAGCTTGAAGTTTTATGTTTTCTTTTCCTTGCCTTTTTCTCCCTTTTCTCTCTCTAAATTCTCTCTCTCTACCAGACTAGAAATTCAAGTGTCCAATCCCCTTCCTTCTTGTTGGGATTTTTCACCGGAAATCACCCGATAAAAGCAGAAGAACGCGGTGATTTCCTCAAATCCAGTCCCAGGAGCAATTGAAGTGGAAATTGAAAAAACTTAAAATTAAATAGAAAGGGATTAAATTTCTTACCAGAAAAATCTCTTTCTAGAGATGGATGATGACTGCAGAATTCAATTGAGAATTCCTCCACTCTCACGTACACGAACGCTTGGCGAATGCAACCCGTGCTAGCGTCGGAAAAACAAAACCAATGGAGAGGGGAGCTAGGAAATTTCGGCTAGTAGTGTATTAACTAGTGGTGGCCGAAATTTCTAACCCTAGGTATTTATACCTAGGGTTGGCCGAATTCTCCAAGGGGAATTCAGGCCCATCTTGGCTCCTCTCTATTCTGTGCGGGCTTCCATGTTTTAATTTAGGCCCAGTCTAATTTTAATTACTTTGGTTTAAATTAATTTCAAGCCCAATTTTAATATATCCATGTATTTGATATATTACTCCAAGCAATATATTATTTACATCTAAATTAAAATTGGTTTGACAATTAATTTAATCCATCAAATTAAAATTAACTCTACACAAAATAAAATCATATGTAAACCCATACATATGAATATTTCCACCTAGGAAATAATTTCATAATTAATCCAATTAATTATGAAGAGCCAATAGAATATATTAATTTTATTATTATGACCAATCCAATTGATCCTTACAATATAATTAATATATACATGCTTCTCCCTCCACTGTGTATACTCCAAGTATACATGTGATTCCTTAAGTCTGCATTCTATCGTTCTATGTGTACGATCCTGTGGGCCCATCTTTATGTTGGCAGCGGGCCTTTGGCCCGCAGACTGCAGTTGGGCTCTAGCAAGCCACTGCAGCCCCCAATTAAGATAGAGATGGCAGTTTAACTGATATCATAACTCTGTAGTTTAAACTTGTACATCCCATGTCATTGATATCGGTATCCAACACAGAGGCATGGATTGATCACCCTCTTTTGTGTTCGGACATTAACTTGATCCCGAATGTACTGATTCTCACAAACAAGTTCCAACTTGTTTGGGTGTGGCCACAGTCTTATCAGTCACATTCATCAAGTGGCCGGTGATATCTTCTCAGTTGATTACTGAGTGACAAATCCCTTCTGCATATCCATAGTATTACCACGTTCAGTGACATACTCGAAAGCACCCATACTTGGCACCCTATTACAGGCCCTTTAGGCGTACCCCTAAGTATGTGACTTCACATGTAACACCATCATATGGTCAGGTCAAAGGATCCATACAAGTACTACACGAGAATCCATTGTGATACCATACCATGTGGATTACTCGTTTAGTGGATCTATCCAGTACCATGCACCCAGGCATGTACCCATTAACTTGGTTGACATTCCATGTCCAATGACCGGTAAGACACCGCCATACAACCAGGTTAATGATAGTCTGTTGTTCCATTCATTCCCATGACTGGAACAGACTACGGATCTATTTATGGTCATATCGTTAACCCTATCCATGGTCTTACTGCTAAGTGCATGACACTAGTCGTCATGGATATAGATATGTCCATTGGATACTTCATTTACTATACTGCACAAGATAAATATAATAAACGAATTGATGCCTTTATTAATGACACAAACGAGTACAACACATAAATCCAATAAATGTATAGTACAAATACAAGGACCAATGCCTCGGGACTAGGGCATTTCCAACAATCTCCCACTTGCACTAGTTCCAACTAGGCATGGGCCTAATCCCTATGGATCTAGTATGACCCTCGTGCTTGGGCTGGGCCAGCGCCTTGGTCAATGGATCTGCGACATTATCCTCGGTGTCTACTCTGTGCAATGCAATGTCACCTCTCTCCGCGATTTCTCGTATGAGGTGAAACTTTCTGAGCACGTGCTTTGTGTTCTTGTGTGACCGGGGCTCCTTAGCTTGTGCGACGGCCCCATTGTTGTCACAGAAGATATCGACTGGGTCCTGGATAGTTGGCACTACTCCCAACTCAGTGATAAACTTCTTCATCCACACAGCTTCCTTAGCTGCATCACACGCAGCGATGTACTCAGCTTCTGTTATAGAGTCCGCTATGGTTGGTTGCTTTGAGCTCCTCCAGCTTACAGCACCACCATTCAGCAAGAATACATACCCTGACTGCGATTGGTACTCATCTTGGTCTGTCTGGAAGCTTGCATCAGTATACCCAGTAACCGATAGCACTTCCTGACCACCATACACCAAGAAGCTATCCTTAGTCCGGTTAAGGTACTTGAGGATTGCCTTGACAGCTTTCAAGTGATCCTCCCCGGGATCCTGCTGGTATCGGCTCGTCATACTCAGTGCAAAGGTGACATCAGGTCTCGTACATAACATAGAGTACATAATTGATCCAATAGCCGAGGCATATGGAACCAATTTCATGTTCTCCCTGTCCTCCCTTGTTTTAGGACAGTTCTTCTTACTAAGTTTCAGCCCATGGCCCATTGGCAAGAAACCTTTCTTGGCCCGGTCCATGCTGAATCTTTTCAGAACTTTGTCAATGTACGAAGCCTGACTTAGGCCTAGAAGCCGATTTGATCTATCCCTATAGATCCTGATCCCTAGGATCATCTCAGCTTCGCCTAAGTCCTTCATTGCGAAGCACTTACTCAGCCACTGCTTTACCCCTTGCAGTGTAGGTATGTCGCTTCCAATGAGTAGGATGTCGTCTACATACAGTACCAAAAATGTGACAATGCTCCTACTAGTCCTCTTATACACACAAGGCTCATCTAGATTCTGTATGAAGCCATATTCCTTTATAGCCTCATTGAATCTTAGATTCCAACTACGGGATGCTTGCTTCAGTCCATAAATGGACCTTTGAAGTTTGCATACCCTTCCCGGATACTTAGGATCGACAAAACCCTCAGGTTGTGTCATGTACACATCCTCGAGTAGCTTCCCATTAAGGAAAGCGGTTTTGACATCCATCTGCCATACCTCATAGTCATACCATGCGGCTATGGCCAGCAGTATCCTGATGGATTTGAGCATGGCTACTGGTGAGAAAGTTTCATCATAGTCTATCCCATGGACTTGTCTGAAACCTTTCGCTACCAGACGCCCCTTGAAGGTATTATCAGCTTTCAGCTTATAGCACCACTTGCAACCTATTACCTTAGCACCCGGAGGTGGATCAACCAAGTTCCAAACTTGATTATCGTACATAGATTGCATTTCTGCCTCCATGGCTTTACTCCAATTCGTAGACTGTGGGCTAGCCATAGCCTCTTGGTAGGTTTTGGGTTCTTCTTCATCCCAGATGAGAAGAGTTTGATCATCGGTGACGAGGAAACCATACCTCTCCGGTTCCCGACAATCCCTACCAGACCTTCTAGGTTCTTGTGTGGCCTGGGTCGGTGCCTCCACTTGTGGAAGCTCCACCTGGGCCTCCCAGCTATCCTCTTCAGGAGCTTGTGGACCTTGAACTTCCCTGAGTTCAACGTTGCTCCCACTATCTTTCTTGGAAAGGAACTCCTTTTCCAGAAAGACCCCCTTCCTTGTCACGAACACCTTGTTCTCGGCAGGGTTGTAGAAGTAATACCCTTTGGTTTCCCTAGGGTAGCCCACAAACAGGCATTTATCGGTTTTGGGCTCCAGCTTGCCACTAGTCAATTTCTTGACATGTGCTTCGCATCCCCAAATCCTTAGGAAAGACACATTGGGCTCCTTGCCCGTCCATATCTGATATGGGGTCTTTTCCACTGCCTTAGTCGGAGTATTGTTTAATATGAGAGCTGTTGTCTCGAGGGCGTGTCCCCAGAAGCTAATTGGGAGAGATGCTTGACTCATCATTGAGCGGACCATGTCCAACAAGGTCCTATTCCTCTATTCGGACACCCCATTCCATTGCGGTGTTCCAGGAGGAGTGAGCTGTGGAACTATTCCATGCTCTCTCAGGTATGAGTCAAACTCTAGGCTCATATACTCACCGCCTCGGTCCGACCGAAGGGCTTTGATATTCCTGCCTAGCTGGTTTTGTACCTCGTTCCTAAATTCCTTGAACCTATCAAGGGTCTCGGACTTGTGTTTCATCAGATAGACATAGCCATATCTGCTGAAATCATCCGTGAACGTGACGAAGTACAGATGCCCACCTCTGGTTGCTGCGCTCATAGGTCCACATACATCTGAATGTATTAGGTCCAACAAGCCAGTGGCCCTTTCAGCCTTTTTGCTAAAGGGCGGCTTTGTCATCTTGCCTCTTAAACATGATTCGCATGTATCAATTGACTCCAAGTCAAATGACCCTAGGACTCCAGCTTTATGGAGCCTAGCTATGCGCTTCTCATTTATATGGCCAAGACGACAATGCCATAGGTAGGCTGGATTAAGTTCGTTAGGCTTAACCCTTTTCGTGTTTATGTTATAGATGTGATTGGTTTCATTTAAGTCCAGGACATACAGGCCATTATTTAATAGAGCATCTCCATAAAATAACCCCTCTCTGGATATAGAAATTCGACCATTTATAATAGAAAATTCAAATCCAGAAATATCCAACATTGATACAGAGATAATATTCCTGCACATAGCAGGTACAAAGTAACAATGTTCTAAAATTAAAACCAATCCGCTGGGCATCATTAGGTGGTATTCGCCGATCTCTATGGCAGCAACTCTTGCTCCATTCCCGACCCGCAAGTCCACCTCTCCCGACCCCAGCAACCTTCTGTTCTTAAGTCCCTGCACATTGCAACAAATGTGAGAACCACATCCAGTATCCAATACCCAGGATGTTGAAACAGTAAGGTTAATATCTATAACATAAATACCTGAAGAGGACGCACCTTGGCCCCTTCTCTACTCTCCCATCAGCTTGGGACACGATCTCTTCCAATGGCCCGCCTGTCTGCACCCGAAACAGACGTCCTCAGGACCTGCCTTCTGCTGGCCTTTGGGTTGGGCCTTGGCCTTCTTGGCTTTGGCTTTCTTGGCCTTAGCCTTGGCCTTTTCCTTGGCCTTACCCTTAGCAAGAGGAGGGTTCCCCTTGTTAACCAGCAGCACCGGCGGAGTCTTTTTGATCGACTGCTCAGTAAGCTTAAGCATCCCATGCAGCTCACTAACAGTACGGTTCATCCCTTGCATGTTATAGTTTAGGATGAACTGATCATAAGAATCCGGCAAGGACGCGAGGATTGTGTCCACCGCCAACTCTTGAGAGATAGGCGATCCGAGACGGGCCAAAGTATCCAAATAGCCCTTCATCTTGAGCACGTATGCACTCACAGATGTCTCGGCCCCCATCTTACAAGAGTGGAATGCCTTATTAGTCAGGTACCTTTCCTGACGAGCTTGCTCTTGAAACATCTCATTGAGAGTTGTTATCATAGCATAGGCTTGGTGGTCCATAAACTGCTTTTGCAATTCGGGGACCATGCAAGCCAACATAAGGCATGTCACATCCCGGTTGTCCTTGACATGCGCCTCGTATTCCGCCAGCTGTGCAGCTGTTGGATTACGTCCCTGAGGCGCAGCCGGCACAGGCCTGTCCAGCACATACTCTTTCGACTCTTATCTTAGAACTATCCTCAAGTTCCTAGACCAGTCTAAAAAGTTAGGACCGAAAAGCTTGTCCTTCTCAAGAATCGATCGCAGTGATAAGGTATTAGTGTTTGCCATTTGGGTGTTTCTACACAGAAAAACATTTAGAGTGTTAATAAAGGGCTTTACTTTGTTGTTCCCATAGAAAATTAATAATAAATCAAGTTATTAATTTAACCGAGTTGTTGGGCTCATGGGCCGAGATCCATATTTCATTAAGATATAGCCAAACGAGGGTTTGGTACAACTATACCTTAATTATTTAGGTGGGAACGCCGTCCAATCCCAACCTAGGGACTCTCGGTTTGATGGGCTTGTTGGCACTTACCCATCTGTGCTTAGGGCCAGGAGAATCCTACTACCCATGCTAAGTCAAAACCTCCATCCAAGTGTTAGAGTATCCCATACTCTAACCCAATACAAAGTGACAATACTCCAGTGCATCCTGCGAGGGCATGGTCTACAACTGGCCTATTCCCACCTCGATTCGGTTTTGAATGAGGGAAGCACTTTTAAGCGACTTAGTAATTCCCGTTTGGTTATTAGATTCAATTATAACGGCTTACATACATAAGGCGGGTGAATGAGCTATTTGTAACATACATTCATACATGCAAATTGAATATAAAATGATTAAACAAAATTAAAATGGACTGCTATGGGCCTATGTTACATCCTAATATAATTCTAGTAAACCTATACTAGAAACATATATTAGGTGGGCCTCCATCTTCTCCTTCTGGGCTTGCACCTCCATTTGGGCTTGCACCTCCATTTCGGCTCACCACTTACAAATTTTATAATATTTAACTTAAATAAAATAAAATTACATTAAAAGAAAACGACACGCAGGCCGTATTTACCCAAAAAAGAAAAAAAATACAACCCAACTCGTAAAAGGCCCAATAGCATCCAATCATACATTCATTCAACCATTCATATGCATCCAATACATACAATTCAAAAGCATGTCAAAATGCATGATTTAAGCCCATTTAAATTATGTCAAAGCCATTATTAGGAAATCGCCAATTTTGGCCCACCATGGTTCTAACCCTTAACGGGCTTTGGGCCTCCAGCCCAGGTAGTCCAACTGCTCCCACTGGAATTGGGAAACCATGGGTCCAATTTAGCCGTCTGAGTAATTGTGCCAAAATTACCCAAACCAATTGCCATTAACCATATTAATTTCCAAAACTAATATCACATGAACGAAATAAAATTCATCCAAGAAACCATGCGCATTTAAATTGCATAAATTTAAACACACGAATTTTAAAACCAATTAAAATTTCAAAACTGGGTCCCGGACCCAAAATACCCGCAAAATCCAAAACACAGGGCCCGGCCCGCTGCAGCCACCTAGCGGCTGCCCGCTGCTGCCGCGCGACACTGCTCGCCTCCCCTCCGCGTGCGGCGGCCGCCCCGCCCCCGGGAGGCCGATTTTTTTTTTTATTTTTAAACCAAAATTAAAAAAAAAAAATAAAAGAACCAATCACCATCCATAGCAATTCACCAAGAATTACAAAATTACACAATAAAATTAAACTAACATAAACCTATATGCAAATTTAATTTTCATTGCATAAAACATATGGGAAAAATCATAAAACCCATACCAAGAATCCCAATCAAAAACATCCAATTTCAAAACAGGGATTCAACCAAATTAATCAATTTCCACGGATCAAAAGCCTGCTCTGATACCACTGTTGGGATTTTTCACCGGAAATCGCCCGATAAAAGCGGAAGAACGCGGTGATTTCCTCAAATCCAGTCCCAGGAGCAATTGAAGTGGAAATTGAAAAAACTTAAAATTAAATAGAAAGGGATTAAATTTCTTACCAGAAAAATCTCTTTCTAGAGTTGGATGATGACTGCAGAATTCAATTGAGAATTCCTCCACTCTCACGTACACGAATGCTTGGCGAATGCAACCTGTGCTAGCGTCGGAAAAACAAAACCAATGGAGAGGGGAGCTAGGAAATTTCGGCTAGTAGTGTATTAACTAGTGGTGGCCGAAATTTCTAACCCTAGGTATTTATACCTAGGGTTGGCCGAATTCTCCAAGGGGAATTCAGGCCCATCTTGGCTCCTCTCTATTCTGTGTGGGCTTCCATGTTTTAATTTAGCCCCAGTTTAATTTTAATTACTTTGGTTTAAATTAATTTCAAGCCCAATTTTAATATATCCATGTATTTGATATATTACTCCAAGCAATATATTATTTACATCTAAATTAAAATTGGTTTGACAATTAATTTAATCCATCAAATTAAAATTAACTCTACACAAAATAAAATCATATGTAAACCCATACATATGAATATTTCCACCTAGGAAATAATTTCATAATTAATCCAATTAATTATGAAGAGCCAATAAAATATATTAATTTTATTATTATGACCAATCCAATTGATCCTTACAATATAATTAATATATACATGCTTCTCCCTCCACTGTGTATACTCCAAGTATACATGTGATTCCTTAAGTCTGCATTCTATCGTTCTATGTGTATGATCCTGTGGGCCCATCTTTATGTTGGCAGCGGGCCTTTGGCCCGCAGACTGCAGTTGGGCTCTAGTAAGCCACTGCAGGCCCCAATTAAGATAGAGATGGCAGTTTAACTGATATCATAACCCTGTAGTTTAAACTTGTACATCCCATGTCATTGATATCGGTATCCAACACAGAGGCATGGATTGATCACCCTCTTTTGTGTTCGGACATTAACTTGATCCCGAATGTACTGATTCTCACAAACAAGTTCCAACTTGTTTGGGTGTGGCCACACTCTTATCAGTCACATTCATCAAGTGGCCGGTGATATCTTCTCAGTTGATTACTGAGTGACAAATCCCTTCTGCATATCCATAGTATTACCACGTTCAGTGACATACCCGAAAGCACCCATACTTGGCACCCTATTACAGGCCCTTTAGGCGTACCCCTAAGTATGTGACTTCACATGTAACACCATCATATGGTCAGGTCAAAGGATCCATACAAGTACTACACGAGAATCCATTGTGATACCATACCATGTGGATTACTCGTTTAATGGATCTATCCAGTACCATGCACCCAGGCATGTACCCATTAACTTGGTTGACATTCCATGTCCAATGACCGGTCAGACACCGCCATACAACCAGGTTAATGAGAGTCTGTTGTTCCATTCATTCCCATGACTGGAACAGACTATGGATCTATTTATGGTCATATCGTTAACCCTATCCATGGTCTTACTGCTAAGTGCATGACACTAGTCGTCATGGATATAGATATGTCCATTGGATACTTCATTTACTATACTGCACAAGATAAATATAATAAACGAATTGATGCCTTTATTAATGACACAAACGAGTACAACACATAAATCCAATAAATGTATAGTACAAATACAAGGACCAATGCCTCGGGACTAGGGCATTTCCAACACTTCTCTCTTCTCTCCTCTCTTATTTTTTGCTCTTTCTTCACCAAATTCTTAGTGTGTGTGGCTTAGGGTTTTTTTTTCTTTCACTTAAGTAGGTTTATATAGCTTTAAAAACCCTAGGTCTAAATTAAAAGCATAGGTTAAAATTTAATTGCAATTCATTTTTAATTTCATACGTATGTGATTATATTAAACCATATAATATAACACATAGCATTAAAATTAAAATTAATTTGCCTAATTAAATTAACCCAATAAATTAATTTAGACTTTACTTAAATAAAATACATACAAACCTATATATGTATAGTATTTCCAACAGGAAATAAATTCATGAATTAATTTATTCAAATTAATTCAATGAAACCCAATAAAAATTGATTATATTATTTTGATCAATCCAATTGATATATAATTTAATCAATAAATATCTCCTCTCTGGTCAGTATACTCCAAGTATACAGTTGACCCGTTTAGTTCAAGCCTAGACATTCAATGTGTACGATCCTGTGGGTCTATCTTTATATTGACAGTGGGTCGATGGCCCACAGACTATAGTTGAGCTCTAGCAAGCTATTACAGCCCCCCAATTAAGACGGAGACTGCATTCTAATGGAAGTCGTAACCCTGTAGTTTAACTTATATATCCCATGTCATTGATATCAGTGTCCAACATAGAGGCAAAGTGTCATCATCCTCTTTTGTGTCTAGACATTAACTTGATCTCGAATGAACTAATGCTCACAAACAAGTTCCAACTTGTTTGGGTGTGACCACACTCTTATCAGTTGCACTCATCAAGTGGCCGGTGATATCTTCTCAGTGGACTACTGAGTGACATTTCCTTCTGCATATTCATGGTCTTGCCATGTTCGTTGGCACACCCCAACGTACCCATACTTGGCACCCTGTTACAGGCCCTTTAGGCATGCACCAAAGTATGTGAGTTCACATGCGAGACCATAATATGGTCAGGTGAAAGGATCCAATATAAGTACTACACGAGAATCACTTGTGATACTATACCATTTGGATTTCTCATTTAGTGGATTTATCTAATACCATGCCCCATTACATGTACCCATAAGCTTGATTGACAATCCATGTTCTATAGTCGATAAGACACCGCCATAAAATCAAGGCTATGATAGTCTTTGGTTCCATACAATCAAGGCTATGATAGTCTTTGGTTCCATTCATTCCCACGACTGGAGCAGACTATGGATGGCTTTATGGTTATATCATTTCCTTATCCATGGTCTCAATGCCAAGCGCATGACACTTGTCAACGTGGATATAGATATGACCATTGGATACTCTATTTATAATATTGTATAAGATATAAAATAAATAGATTAATGCCTTTATTTAATAATACAAATGTACAATACATTAATTTATTAAAAGATCCAAAATGTATAATACAATACAAGGACTAATGCCTTGGGACTAGGGCATTCCCAACAATCTTCCACTTGCACTACTTCCAATTAAGCATGGGCCTAATCCATATAGATCTAGTATGAACCTCGTGCTTGGGCTAAGCGAACACCTTGGTCAAAGGATTTGCAACATTATCCTTGGTGTCTACTTTATCTAATGAAATGTCACCCCTCTCGACGATCTCTTGTATGAGGTGAAACTTCTTGAATACGTGCTTTGTGTTCTTGTGTGACAGAGGCTCTTTAGCTTGTGCAACAGTCCCGTTGTTGTCATAGAAGATATAACTAGATCTTAGATAGTTGGTACTACTCCCAATTCAGTGATAAACTTTCTCATCCACACAGCTTCCTTAGCTGTATCACACACTATAATGTACTCAGAATCTATGGTAGAGTCAACGATAGTCGGCTTCTTTTAGCTCTTCCAACTGATAGTACCACCATTTAGCAAAAATACGTACCCAGGCTATGACCGGTACTTGTCCTGGTTGGTTTGGAAGCTTGCATTAGTGTACCCAATCATTGACAGATCTTCCTGACCACCATACACTAAGAAGCTATCCTTAGTCCGAGTAAGGTATTTTAGGATTGCTTTGATAGCCTTCCAGTGGTCCTCGCCAGGATTCTGCTGGTATCGACTTGTCATACTTAGTGCAAAGGCGACATCAAGTCTCGTACATAGCATGGAGCACATGATTGATCCTACAGCTGATGCATATGGAACCAACTTCATGTTTTCCCTATCCTTCCTTGTCTTACGATCTTCTTGCTGAGTTTCAACCCATGCTTCATTGATAAGAAGCTTTTCTTGGCCTGATCCATGCTAAATCTTTTCAGAACTTTGTCTATGTATGTGGCCTAACTTAGGCCCAGAAGCCGATTGGGTCTATCCCTGTAGATCCTGATCCCTAGGATCGTCTCAGCTTTGCCTAAGTCCACCATTGTGAAGCACTTACATAACCACTACTTAACCCTATGCAGTGTTGTTATGTCGCTTCCAATCAGAAGGATGTCATCCATATATAACACCAGAAAAGTAACAATGGTCCCATTAATCCTCTTATACACACAAGGCTCATCTTGATTCTGTATGAAGTCGTATTCCTTTATGGCTTCATTGAATCTAAGATTCCAACTTCAGAATGCTTGCTTCAATCCATAAATGGATCTTTGAAGCTTACAAACCCTTCCAGGATGCTTTGGATTGACAAAACCCTCAGGTTGTGTCATGTGTACATCCTCGAGTAGCTTCCCCGTTAAGGAAAGTGATTTTGATATCCATCTGCCAGACTTCATAGTCGTACCAAGCAGCTATAGCCAACAAGATCCTTATGGATTTGAGCATAGCAACTAGTGAGAAGGTTTCATCGTAGTCTATTCCATGGACTTATTTGAAACCTTTTGCAACTTGCCGCCCCTTAAAGGTGTTGTCGGCCTTCAGCTTATACACCACTTACAACCTATGACCTTAGCACCCGAAGGTGGATCAACCAGGTTCCAAACTTGATTCTCGTACATAGATTGTATCTCCGCCTCTATGGCTTTACACTAATTAGTAGATTGCAGACGTTCAATGGCCTCCTGGTAGGTTTTGGGCTTTTCCTCATCAAAGATGAGAAGAGTGTGATCTTTAGTTACAAGAAGTCCATATCTGTCGGGTTCTTGACGAACCCTATCAGACCTCCTAGTTTCTTGTGTGACCTGGGCTGGTACTTCTGTCCCTAGAAGCTCCTTCGTGGTCTCTGAGTTATCCTCTTCAGGAGCTTATGTGTTTTGAACTTCCCTGAGTTCAACATTGCTCCCACTGTTTTTCTTCAAAATGAAATCCTTTTCGAGAAAGACCCCTTTTTGTGCTATGAACACCTTGTTCTCGATAGGGTTGTAGAAGTAATACCTTTTGGTTTCCCTAGGGTAGCCCACAAACAAGCATTTGTCAATCTTGGGTTCTACTTTGCCCCCAGTCAATCTATTGACATGTGCATCATAGCCCCAAATTCGTAGGAAAGACACATTTGGGTGCCTTGCCTATCCATATTTCATATAGGGTCTTTTCCACACCTTAGTCGGAGTATTGTTCAAAATGAGAGTTGTTGTCTCAAGAACATATCCCCAGAATGTTACTGGGAGAGAGGCATGACTCACATTGAGTAGACCATGTCTAACAAGCTCCTATTCCTCCTTTTGGATACCCCATTCCATTGTGGTGCCCTAGAGGAATGAGCTGTGATTCCATTCTCTCTCAAGAATGAGTCAAACTCTAGGCTCATATACTCGCTTCCTCGGTCTAAGCGAAGGGCTTTTATATTTCTACCTAGTTGGTTCAATACCTCGTTCTTAAATTCCTTGAACCTATTAAGAGTCTCGGATTTATGTTTCATCAGATAGACATAGCCATATCTGTTGAAATCATTCATGAAAGTGACAAAGTACAGATGTCCACCTCTAGTAGCAGCGCTCATGGGCCCACATACGTCTTAATGTATTAGGTGCAATAAGCCAGTAGCCCTTTCAGATTTCTTGCCAAAAGGCGCTTTGGTCATTTTACCGCGTAAACATGACTCACATATATCAAGTGACTCCATGTCAAAAGACCCTAGGATTCCAGCTTTGTGAAGCCCAGCTATGCGTTTCTCGTTTACGTGGCCTAAATGACAATGCCAAAGGTAAACAGGATTAAGTTTGTTAGGCTTAACCCTTTTAGTATTTATGTTATAGACTTGATTAGTTTTTATTAAATCCAAGATATATAGGCCATTATTTAATAGAGCATCTCCATAAAATAAGCCCTCTCTAAATAAACTTATTCTACCATTAAATCCAGAAATATCCAATACTGAAAAACAGAGATAATATTCCTGCACATTGTAGGTACAAAATAACACTGTTCCAAAGTCAAAACTGAACCACTAGGCATCAACAGGTGGTACTCGCGGATCTCTATGGCAGATACCCTTGCTCCATTTCCGACATGCAAGTCCACCTCTCCAGATCCTAGTGATCTCCTGTTTCTAAATCTTTGCACATTACAACAAATGTGAGAACCACATCTAGTATCCAATACCCAAGATGCAGAAATAGTGAGGTTTATGTTTATGACATATATACCTGATGAAGACATACCCTGGCTCTTCTTTTTCTCTCCCACCAACTTGGGACAAGATCTCTTTATTGGGATTTTCACCGGAAATCATCTGAATAAATGCTGAAGATCGCGACGATTTCCTCAAATCCATGCCCAGGAACAATTGAGATGAAAATTGCAAAATTAAAATTTTATCAAGAAGAGATTAAACTCTTACCAGGAGTATCTCTTCTAGAGATGGCTGCAGAAATCAACTTAGATTCCCTCCTTGTTCACGTACACGAACGCCTTTGGAACATGACCCGTGCTAGCGTTGGAAATCAGAAACTTTAGAGAAGGGAAGGCTTGGAAATTTCAGCTAGAAGGAGTGCTACCCTCCTTGGCCGAAATCCCTAGGTATTTTTACCTAGGGTGGGCCGAAATTCTCCTTGAGATTTCGGCCCAATTCCCTTCCTTGTCTCATGTGGGCTTTTTGTCCTTTTAAAATCCCAGTCCAATATTAATTTGCTAGGTCCAATTAATTATCAAACCCAATTTCATTTAACTTATATCTTAAACATATTATTCCAAATAATATATCTGATACAATTAAATTAAAATCAATTTGATCAATTAATTATACCATGGAATTAATTTTGACATTTATAAGACAAAGATACATGTAAACCTATACATGTGAAATATTTCCACCTAGAAAATAATCTCATAAATTAATTCATTGAATTAATTATGAGAATGTCAATACTAATATTAATTTTATTATTATGATCAATCCAATTGATCTTTATAATATAATCAATATAATCTCTCTCTCCAGTGTGTATACTACAAGTATACCGGTGATTCCTTAAGTCCGTGTTCAGACGCTCAATGTGTACGATCCCGTGGACCCATCTTTATGTTGGCAGTGGGCCTATGGCCCACAGACTGTAGGCGGGCTCTAGCAAGCCACTGCAACCCCTAATTAAGATGGAGATGGCAGTCCAACTGTAATCATAACCCTATAGTTTGAACTTGTATTACCCATGTCATTGATATCGGTGTCCAACACAGAGGCTTGGATTGATCACCCTCTTTTGTGTCCGGACATTTACTTGATCCTGAATTTACTGATGCTCGCAAACAAGTTCCAACTTGTTTAGGTGTGGCCACACTCTTATCAGTCACATTCATCAAGAGGCCGGTGATATCTTCTCAGCAGACTACTGAGTTACAAATCCCTTCTTCATATCCATAGCATTGCCATGCTTAGTGACTGTAAGCGTCGGAATTTTACTTCCTAAAAAAAAATTGTTATAGTCATACGACTTTAACTACAGTCGTACGACTGTAATTAAACTACAGTCATACGACTGTAGATCGTGGCAGGTGAGCCAACCCACACCCTAAAAGCTGAAAAAAACGAAGGGAAAAAAGGGGGGGGAGGCCGAACAAAGAGAAAGGAGAAAGAAAGAAAAGAGAGAAAAGTGAGAAAGGGGAAAGAAGAAAAGAAACAAAGAAGGGGAAGGGAAGAACTGATGATCAGGAACCCTTGCATTTGGAGATTTTAGACCCAAAAGCTCTCAAACCCTAACTCAAGGAGAAAAGTCCGGATTTTAGTTGATTGGAGTGATGCCAGGGGTCAATCCTACGGTGGACGCACACCAAACTTGTAGACACTCCTTTTCCACTCTCTTTTACAAGCTTTCTGGGTGATTGGTGTGTTTTATGCCATTTTTATCCGTTCTTCTACATTTCTGCTTCTGGGAATCAAGATCAGTCGCACGATTGTTCTTGGATTTGATGAATAGTTGTACGACTGTAGTTACAGTCGTACGAGTGTAACTACAGTTTGCTTCAAATAAAATTTTGGCTAAATTTTGATTCCAGACAGCTTACAGTCGCAAGACTGTAACGTTATTTCCAGAATCAGAATTTCCATTTTAATTCCCAAAAAATTTCCAAAAATCCATAAAAATTCAGAGAAATCCAAAAATCACCAAAATGAATTTTGTTGTGTGCATCCATGACCATAGATTCAATTTCCAGTAAAATTGCATTTAGAACAATGCCACGACGGAGATCCAGTTCTCCTGAAAACCGACCCACCTTACATGTAAAAAATACATGTAAACCGGAAAAATTGTTTTTAAAATGATTTTCCCACAAAAACCAAAATACAGGGACGTTTCAAAATGTTTTCCAGGTCTAACCGGGCCGGCTAGCCGAGCCAACCCGGTTATCCCCCAAATGCATGCCCCCAATTCTTAATTTCCCATTCTGTCTATTTGAGTCCTATTTGTGGCGTGCCTTATTTTGTGCTAACCCTCTGTTTTGCAGGTTTTAATTTCTTTTATTTTTATTTTGGATGTAATTTATTAGATTAAATCGTGTATACTAGGCGATTATAATTTTCTAGATAAATCGTATATTCTAGGCACTTGTAAAAATGAGGCGAGTGTTTTTATTTTTCTATTCGATTTGGTTGTAGGCCAATTAATATTTATTACTTTTCCTTTTATTTTTGTACTATATATTTCGTATGGGCGCTGTATGTCTTTTATATGCAATAAAATGGACTTTAGAATTTGAAATATCATCTATGAACATTGACCAATATTTATTTTAATTAGACACGAAATAAGGGACTTGTCTGACCCAAATCTCTGGATAGTGTAGCGGCCGTTCGTCCGGTTCAGCTGCATTATAAATTTCCCGGTTGAGCTGAGCCGGGTGGTGACTCTACAATATTCATCGAGACTTAGGTCTCGGTTCTTTTATGCATTAATTCCTTTTATTTTTCAAAACCGATTTTCTATTTATAAAAACCCTACGCGAGGGAGGGGCCCGCCCTAGATCAAGGCGCCCCTTCCGAAAGGGAGTCCCGCGTTCCGTCGAGAACGTCGTCCGCTCACAGTGGCGACTCTGCTGGGGATTTCTTAAAAAGTTTTCTTAAAAACTTAAAAGAATTTGACAAGCCCTGAAAAGTGTCTAATTAAAATAAGGTGGATGATTCTCGATTGGTATTTCATTTTGCATTTTTAGTTAGACATGCTTGCATTAGGTTAAATATCCCATTTTAGCCCGGTGGATTGTTGAACTGTCGCCTTTGTTCCTCCTGGTCTTAAGGGCACGGACACGAAACACCACCCATAGCCTCGTATGAACCCCTTCGTTCGGACCCTTGAGTGGGAGAAGTGAGGAGTATATTTTGCTATGGGAACCTTATTTATTAACCCGACTTGGACCGAACTCATATAGACAGCCCTAGTTGGATTCCCTTAGGATACCAAAATAATTGTGTGAATAATAATATAAAATCGCGCCTTCATCACCCCCGGTTGGTGATCGAAGTGAACCCCTCCTAGGAC
Organism: Euphorbia tirucalli; assembly: GCA_039660915.1. Taxonomy (NCBI): domain Eukaryota; kingdom Viridiplantae; phylum Streptophyta; class Magnoliopsida; order Malpighiales; family Euphorbiaceae; genus Euphorbia; species Euphorbia tirucalli. The sequence goes on along the minus strand of CM077637.1, from coordinate 38,204,106 downwards.
TTAGTTAGAATTTTTGAGATCGACTACGTGGAGAAATAAGGTTGGAAGAATTTGCTTCATGTGCTACATGTTACACGCTTCTCGACATTTCACGACATACCATAATCACCATTTTCCATACACGATTAACATTATCCATTCATAAAACATTTTGTGTGATACTAACCCACATTCTTATGTAGCCATGTGCATTTTATTTTTGCGTGAAATCATTAAATCATCCACTTGCCATTCATATTAACTGTTTCTTTTTTTCAGCCATAACATTAAATTTGTGTGATTAGCATTTTTCACATAACATACATAACATCATTATGTGTGTCATGCATCCTAACCACGTTTTTGTGCAGCCATTTGCATTTTGTGTGTCATAAGCATTCACGACATATCACCTAAATTAAATTAGGGGCATTCCAAGGACGCCTACCACGATCATATCATTCCATCATATATCAGGTATCCTAAAATACCAGTGTTTTGCCAATGCACCAGATTGCATTCGGCCATTCCACCAAATCATTTCATACAATAGAGACCACAATGGTCCTAGGTATATTTCCGTGTGACAATCCACATGATGCATTTCATGACATCATATCCATTCATCACAAACATCATATAACACTATGATCCACATCGGGTTACTTCATGACATTACTATATCATTCAAGGCGCTCCCCGAGTGCCGGATTAGTACGCATATAGGGGCATTTCATAACATCCCAGATCATGCAAGGTGTTCCCCGAATGCCAAGCTTTTGTCCGTGTCCCTGTTACATGCGACTCTCTCATGACATCATATCATATCATATGCTCAAAAGCATCAGAACTCTATCCAAGGGGCAGTCCCATGTGACCATTTCATATATCATATCATATGCTCAAAAGCATCAGAACTCTATCCAAGGGGCAGTCCCATGTGACCATTTCATATCATCTCATAGACCTACAAAGCGTCGAACTTTCTCTGTGTGCCGGTACACATGCGACCATTTCACAAAATTCATTAGGTGCCCCAAAAGCACCGAACTTTTATCCATGTGGCGGTCCACACGTAACATTTTTGCATAGCATTGGGTGTTCTTGGAATGTCCAAAGTAAAAAAAAAAATAAAAAATAAAAACAAGGGAATCATCCTCATTATCTCACGATGTACATCTTATTCATCCATCAAACATTCAAGCACTCCATAATGTTCAAGCATTTCATAAGCACCAAGTAATTTACCGCATGCACTGAGTCATTTAAGTGTTCCAAAAACACTAGAAATTCCACCAAGCCCCTTAGGTCTTCCATAATCATTAGAAACCCTATCCTTGTGTCCTGCACACCCAAATACCAAATCTCCCCATGCAAGACAAGCTCTGCACTCTTCCTCCCCGTGTAAGACTAAGCTCTACACGTACCGTTCCAAATCTCCCCGTGCAAGACTATCTCTGCACGTACCGTATTAAACTCTACCCATCCTCCCCGTGTAAGACTAAGCTCTACACGTACTGTTCCAAATATCTTCCCGTGCAAGACAAGCTCTGCACACTTCCTCCCTGTGTAAGACTAAGCTCTATATGTACCGTTCCATATCTTTCCGTGCAAGACAAGCTCTGCACGTACTGCATCAAATTCTACACTTCCTCCCCTTGTAAGACAAGCTCTACACGTATCGCTCCAAATCTTCGCGTGCAAGACAAGCTCTGCACACTTCCTCCCCGTGTAAGACTAAGCTCTACACGTACCACATCAAACTCTACCCTTCCTCCCTGTGTAAGACAAGCTCTACACGTATCGTTCCAAATATCTTCCCGTGCAAGACAAGCTCTGCACCTACCGTATCAAATTCTACACTTCCTCCCCGTGTAAGACAAGCTCTACATGTATCACTCCAAATCTTTTCCCGTGCAAGACAAGCTCTGCATGTACCGCATCAAACTCTACACTTCCTCCCCGTGTAAGACAAGCTCTACATGTACCGCTCCAAATCTTCCCGTGCAAGACAAGCTCTGCACGTACCACATCAAACTCTACCCTTCCTCTCCGTCTAAGACAAGCTCTACATGTATCGTTCCAAATATCTTCCCCTGCAAGGCAAGCTCTGCATACTTCCTCCCCGTGTAAGACAAGCTCTACACGTACCGCTCCAAATCTTCCCATGCAAGACCAGCTCTGCATGTACCGCATCAAACTCTACCCATCCTCCCCGTGTAAGACAAGCTCTACATGTATCATTCCAAATATCTTTCCGTGCAAGACAAGCTCTGCACACTTCCTCCCCGTGTAAGACAAGCTCTACACGTACCGCTCCAAATCTTCCCGTGCAAGATAAGCTCTGCACGTACCGCATCAAACTCTACCCTTCCTCTCCGTGTAAGATCCGCTCTACACGTATCGCTTCAAATATTAACTCTCCTCCCATGTAAGATACGCTCCATACATAAGTGCTCCGCAAGTATCACCTTGCTTCGATCCGTGGACACCCTGTGTGTCATTTTATCCATGTGGTGTATACTTATACGCCATGCTCTACTCCAGCACATATCTTTATCAACAGCATTCACTGCATCTTGCATGTCTCCATTCTTGCTTTTGTGTGCACTTGACTAGCTTAGAGTTGCATAACATGACATGGCATCACATGACATCATCATTCATACATGCGTGCATCACATCATACACTCATACCTACATCATATCTTAACTTGGCATTCTCCGTGCGAACGCCCTGGCCAATGCTAACAAATGTTTTTATCAGGACAGAAAAGGAAGAAGTCTTGAGAATGGCTGGCCCAATGAACTTCAACACCGTAACAGATGTCCTAGATGATTATGTTGCTTCATCACAATTCCGAAAGGCGGTCAGGGAAGAGGCAGCGGTAATGTTGAAGGAAATGCTAGGAGGTGACCTGGACAAGATTGAAAAGCTGACGACAAGGTGCTCTGAACTGGAGGCACGTGTGATTGAGCTTAAGGGAGCAATGAGAGGACTAACTGGTGAAGCAGAATTGAAGGCCTCCCTCAAAGCCAACACTGACCTTGTTTCGCGACCAATCAGGAGTCCACTCCCTAAGGGTGATGGAAAGGGCATATCCCCATGGCCTATTTCGTTGAGCCAATTATTTGCCAAATGTAGAAAAGAGGGGCTACTACAAAGCGTTAGGCCGTATGTGGAGCCGGCACCGGATCGAAAGAACAACTTCTGCACCTATCATGTAGTGACAGGTCACCGAACCAATGTCTTTTATGTTTTAAGGAAGGAGATCTAGAAGTTAGTTGATGAGGGAAGGTTAAAGGTGCCATCCGCTACTAATGAGCAACTAGGGGCAAGCAGGAAGAATAGCAAGGAAATTCCTCAAACCTCCCAGGGAGAGGAATATGACGAGGAGCTCCAAAGCCTGATCTGATGAAAGTGGGACAATGACATTGAAGCTGGGGCAGTGATCGGATAAGGAATAGTCGGACGCTGTGAGATCAATACCTTTAGATGCTCCTTCTCGTAGGGAACTCATTTTGTTTGTGAAGTGTATTGAACTCACTTTGAATGCAATACATCTTGTTATTTTCTTACTTATGTGGTGATTACATGTATATGGCATTAAACATGCATTTGATCATCTGAAACGACATGTCCATCACGCATAATATTAAGATGCATACATCAATCTGAGTCTTGTAGGGAATTTAAAAGTGAACCTGACTTCGGTTAAATCCCTTCCTGAAAAAAAAAGAAGTCTGCCAAGCAAGTAATGGGATGGCACCATTTCCGTCGAATCAATTGCCAACCTAGATCAGTGATCCCTACAAAGCACGATTCAAAATACTGTTGGTCTTACCCTAAAAGTTTCAACTTGGATAGCCCATAATACATCCAAATCATTCCAAACCAGGGACCATTGCAAATTTCAGAGCCGACCCCCAAAATGAATTTTTGAGCCCAATTCATGCCTGAAAAAGCATCTCGCATAAAAAAAAAACCAAACCCATCAAAAAGCACCAAGCCCTAAAAAATCCAAATGACCTTTGCCACCCACCATACCGTAAAACTCTGAAGTAGACTTTGGTTTTAGTGCATATATAGTCTTGTTTGTGTGGCATTCATGTGCATATGACATTACACATGCATTGTTCACTCCAAAAAGACATATCAAACACGCATGACATTCATGGATCTGAATGCAGCAGGAAAATCAATAGGTGGATATGGTTTGGATTTAACCTCTTCAAAAAAAAAAAAAAAACCAGTACCAATGGAAGACCTCAGCTCTCCCTTACAGTGGGATTTCTGCTCCTGGCCTAAAGTTATGCTCTCTTCAATCATAGAGTCAAACTCTGTTGAGTGTTTGATGAATCTGGGGGTGGCCCATCTATTGCTTGGAATGCCGGGATCAATGAGTTGAGACAATGGAGATAAGTGCGTTTTTGCCTATTCTGAAAAGTTAACTTTGCGCGGTGGCAGAGAAGATCAGTGTCTTTATCTATCTCATACACGGCGGCCATAATGAAGTCTGGAGTGTCTCATGGCATTAAATGGTAAGGTGTAACATTTTCATCTCCTCTATTGAACCGACTCTGTGAAGCCTTATTTTCTACCATCAATGGCTTCCAATAAGAAATTGAACCCCAATGCTGCTCCGTATCACATTTTTCTGCATCATCTCATCACCAGAAGGGCGACAGAGCAGAGAGAGGATTTGAATATAAGTCTACTTCAAATGAGCTCAACAATGGTTACCCAAGAACCTAACTATTGAAGAGATCAAGCCGAATAAGAGGGAGATCAACGCCAGTCTCGGTGAGAAAACAAGCATGATGATCAAAAATCTACCAGGTCAGTTTCAAAGGCATAATCTGCTACAAATTCTGGACAAGCAATGTCTGGAGGAAAACAAGAATAAGTCCAAAGGGAAGTCTGCTTATGATTTCCTCTATTTGCCTATGGATTTCAAGACTGGAGGAAATTTTGGTTATGTTGTGAACTTCACCAACAGTGTTGGGGCAACTTGGCTTTACAAAGCTTTCAACAATCATGAAGGGGACGATACCATCAACGCGAAAGCTTACAAAGTCTTTTGTGCTCATATTCAAAAGGAAAGTCGCATTTACCAACCATTTCAAGCATTCAGTCTTCGGGAACCATGCCTGAACCAGAATTTAGGGTGAATTGGAAACATGAATGTGGCATCACACCGCAAGAGAATCCAATGGTTAATTGAATTCATCTCAGGTTGTCTGTCCACAATAGCAACTCTATCCAGTGATCGGGCTAAAAAAAATTAAAAAAAACTCCAATGTGTAAAACCGAAAGGGCATATTGGTAATTTGAAAGGGCATCAATTAAAACCAGAGCCACGTTTTAGACTTTCCTAATGCATCCGTATTCATTATATCATTAATGTTTTATATTCAATTTTGGTGTTCAATATGTATTTGTTGTGTCATTGCATGTCAATGTTCACTTACGGGCTACATCGCGCAGCGAACCTTGTCTGTAGGAGTGCTTTACTCCCCAAACACAAACCTATAATACCCGGGGCAAGTAAAAACCGAACCATTGGGTATCATTGACAGCATTATCTTCGCGAGTCGCAATGAACATATCAAGATATATCTTTCCCACCCTAAGACAAACCATTGCAAAAGGGGTCAACGCAGACAAAATACCCATCATAGAACCTTTCTCCAAAAAAAAAAATTTGTTGACATGGAAAACTGAAAGGACGTGTCGGCAACAGGAAAGGGATGATATGCAAAGTCAGAGGCAATGTCACATTCCCTATTAAACTCATTCTGATGTCACCATTGCAATATTATGTACGTTGGATTTCCGATCAGATGTTCATCTTGCATACACCATGCCATTACATATAAACATCCATCAGTAGGACATTGCATCCAAGCCCATGATAATACAGTAGGAACTCCTATTATGCGATACGGAAATGCAATGTCTCACTCTCATCTTCTTGCTCAACCAAACGGACCATCTGTCAGCGTAGCTAATTACCCTGATCCACTGAGCTTGACAACGCTTCAGAATATGTAGAGGGTAAAGTGGAAAGTCACTCAAGACGGCCAACTCCTCTAATACCTAGATCAGCGTAATAGTCAGTCGGTCAGAAAACACGTCGAAACAATCAGACTAGGTCACCTGGGCTACCATCGGGGCTAGTCACAAGCTGTGAATTCCGTCTCCGGGCTCGCACGGATACCAAGAACAAAGCATAAGCCATATGTTACATGTATATGTACATTTAGAACTATACATGCATCTGTACATGCATGCATACGCTTAAAGTAAACACGCACAATTTATATGCATATGCATCGCAACTCGTCCAAGTGCAGGTATCCAACCATCACCAGGTCTCCCCTAACCAGGATCGCTCCCAAAGCAGAGATGGCACAATGCCGAGGCATCTATTGGGCCTTAAGCATCAACAGAAACCCAAATCTCAACATACCAAGGGGCAGAACAATCAAGCCGTATTTATCCTTGATCGAAGGGGCAAAAATTTTTGTTTCCAAAATCATCGATCAAGGGATAAATACTCATCCTCAAGCCAACATCAAAATTATCATTCCAAAAGCTATCCCCTTTCTTTATTCAAGCCAAATTTCAAACCGTTGAACTCCATTACGTTCAAGCATGGTTGCAAATCCTTGAACCCCTTTCTTCATTCAAGCCAGATTTTAAGCCCTTGAACTTCATTACGTTCAGGCATGGTTACAAATCCTTGAACCCATTTTCTTCATTCAAGCCAGATTTTAAGCCCTTGAACTTCATTATGTTCAGGCATGGTTACAAATCCTTGAACCCATTTTCTCTATTCAAGCCAGATTTTAAGCCCTTGAACTTCATTATGTTCAAGCATGGTTGCAGATCCTTGAACCCATTTTCTCCATTCAAGTCAGATTTCGAACCCTTGAACTCCATTGCGTTCAAGCATGGTTGCAAATCCTTGAACCCCTTTCTTCATTCAAGCCAGATCTTAAATCCTTGAACTCCATTATGTTCAAGCATGGTTTCAGATCCTTCAACCTCTTATTATTTCAAGTCCATCCAATTCCAGTAAGATTTCAAATCGTCCAAATTTCATCTTCCTTTGCCTCGGGTAACATAGACCCGGTATCGGCCAATCCATCAATCCATCTTCCTTTGCCTTGGGTAACCTAGACCCAATATCGGCTTAACCGCATTCCACCTTTCTTGCATCGGGTAACCTAGACCTGATATCGGCTTATTTCTTCCTCAGTTTTACCTCGGATAACCTAGACCCAATATCGGCTTATTTCTTCCTCAGTTTTGCCTCGGGTAACGTAGACCCGATATCGGCTTATCTCTTCCTCAGTTTTGCCTCGGGTAACCTAGACCCGATATCGGCTTATTTCTTCCTCAGTTTTGCCTCGGGTAACCTAGATCCGATATCGGCTTATTTCTTCCTCAGCTCTGCCTCGGGTAACCTAGACCCGATATCGGCTTATTTCTTCCTCAGCTCTGCCTCGGGTAACCTAGATCCGATATCGGCTTATTTCTTCCTCAGCTCTGCCTCGGGTAACCTAGACCCGATATCGGCTTATTTCTTCCTCAGCTCTGCCTCGGGTAACATAGACCCGATATTGGCTTATTCCATCCAATCAACTCAACACATCACCACAGCAGTGGAGCTTCAACAACTCAGTTGTATGTTTTATTTCCTGTGTCTAGGGCGCTTTGAGTCGCATTTCTCAAATTCACATCAACTATCCCAGACTAAGATCAGGTGGTGAATTTGATCACGTAAGGGGCATCTGTAAGTGCCAGAATTTTACTTCCTAAAAAAAAAATTGTTATAGTCGTACGATATTAACTACAGTCGTACAACTGTCATTAAACTACAGTCGTATGACTGTAGATCATGGTAGGTGAGCCAACCCACACCCTAAAAGCGGAAAAAAACGAAGGGAAAAAAGGGGGGAGGCCGAACAGAGAGAAAGGAAAAAGAAAGAAAAGAGAGAAAAGTGAGAAAAGTGAGAAAAGGGAAAGAAGAAAAGAAACAAAGAAGAGGAAGGGAAGAACTGATCATCAGGAACCCTTGCATTTGGAGATTTTAGACCCAAAATCTCTCAAACCCTAACTCAAGGAGAAAAGTCCAGATTTTAGTGGATTGGAGCGACGCCAGGGGTCAATCCTACGGTGGACGCACGCCAAACAGGTAGACACTCCTTTTCCACTCTCTTTTATAAGCTTTCTGGGTGATTGGTGTGTTTTATGCCATTTTTATCCATTCTTATGCATTTCTGCTTCTGGGAATCAAGAACAGTCGCACGACTGTTCTTGGATTTGATGAACAGTCGTACGACTGTAGTTATAGTTGTACGAGTATTCTTGATTTCCAGGCATTTTCTTTCCAGTTTGCTTCAAATAAAATTTTGGCAAAATTTTGATTCCGGACAGCTTACAGTCGCACGACTGTAACATTATTTCCAGAATCAGAATTTCCGTTTTAATTCCCAAAAATTTCTAAAAATCCATAAAAATTTAGAGAAATCCAAAAATCACCAAAATGAATTTTGTTGTGTGCATCCACGACCATAGATTCAATTTCCAGTAAAATTGCATTTAGAACAATGCCGCGATGGAGACCTAGTTGTCCCGAAAACCAACCCACCTCACATGTAAAAAATGCATGTAAACCAGAAAAATTGTTTTCAAAATGATTTTCCCACAAAAACCAAAATAAAGGGACGTTTCAAAATGTTTTCCAGGTCTAACCGGGCCAGCTAGCCGAGCCAACCCGGTTATCCCTTAAATGCATGCCTCCGATTCTTAATTTCCCATTCTGTCTATTTAAGTCCTATTTGTGGCGTGCCGTATTTTATGCTAACCCTCTGTTTTACAGGTTTTAATTTCTTTTATTTTTATTTTGGATGTAATTTATTAGATTAAATCATGTATCCTAGGCGATTGTATTTTTCTAGATAAATCATGTATTCTAGGCGCTTGTAAAAGTGAGGCGAGTGTTTTTATTTTTCTATTCGATTTGGTTGTAGGCCAATTAATATTTATTACTTTTCCTTTTATTTTTGTATTATATATTTCGTATGCGCGCTGTATGTCTTTTATATGCAATAAAATGGACTTTAGAATTTCAAATACCATCTATGAACATTGACCAATATTTATTTTAATTAGACATGAAATAAGGGACTTGTCCGAACCCAAATCTCTGGATAGTGTAGCAGCCGTTTGTCCGGTTCAGCTGCATTATAAAATTCCCGGTTGAGCTAAGCCGGGTGGCGACTCTACAATATTCATCGAGACTTAGGTCTCAGTTCTTTTATGCATTAATTCCTTTAATTTTTAAAACCGATTTTCTATTTATAAAAACCCCACGCGAGGGAGGGGCCCGCCCAAGATCGAGGAGCCCCTTCCAAAAGGGAGTCCCGCGTTCCATCGAGAACGTTGTCCGCTCACAGTGACATACCCGAAAGTACCCATACTTGGCACCCTATTACAGGCCTTTTAGGCGTACCCCTAAGTATGTGACCTTACATTCAACACTATCATATGGTCAGGTCAAAGGATCCATATAAGTACTACACGAGAATCACTTGTGATACTATACCATGTGAATTTCTCGTTTAGTGGATCTATCCAGTACCATGCCCTTTTTACATGTACCCATTAACTTGGTTGACATCCCATGTCCAATGACTAGTAAGACACAACCATACAACCAGGTTAATGATAGTCTCTAGTTCCATTCATTCCCATGACTAGAACAGACTACGGATCTCTTTATGGTTATATCGTTTTCCCTACCCATGGTCTTACTGCCAAGCGCATGACATCTGTCATCGTGGATATGGATATGTCCGTTGGATACTTCATTTAAAATATTGCACAAGATATATATAATAAATGAATTAATGCCTTTATTAATGACACAAAATGTGTATAATACATAAATTCAATAAATGTACAATACAAATACAAGGTCCAATGCCTCGGGACTAGGGTATATCCAACAATCTCCCACTTGCACTAGTTCCAACTAGGCATGGGCCTAATCCCTATAGATCTAGTATGACCCTCGTGCTTGGGCTGAGCCAGCGCCTTGGTCAAAGGATCTACGACATTATCCTCGGTGTCCACTCTATGCAATACAATGTCACCTCTTTCCATGATTTCTGGTATGAGGTGAAACTTCTTGAGCAGGTGCTTTGTGTTCTTATGTGACCGAGGCTCCTTAGCTTCTGCAACGGTCCCATTGTTGTCACCGAAGATATCAATTGGGTCTTGGATAGTTGGCACCACTCCTAACTCAGTGATAAACTTCCTTATCCATACAGCTTCCTTAGCTGCATCACACGCCATGATGTACTCAGCTTCTGTTGTAGAGTCCGGATGGTTGGCTGGTTTAAGCTCCTCCAGCTTACAGCACCACCATTTAGCAAATACACATACCCAGACTGCGACTGGTACTCATCCTGGTCAGTCTGGAAGCTAGCATCAGTGTACCCAGTAACTGATAGTGCTTCCTGACCCCCATACACTAAGAAACTATCCTTAGTCCAGTTAAGGTACTTGAGAATGGCTTTGACAGCCTTCCAGTGATCCTCCCCGGGATCCTGCTGGCATCGGCTCGTCATACTTAGTGCAAAGGCGACATCAGGTCTCATACATAGCATGGAGTACATAATTGATCCTATAACCGAAGCATATGGAACCAATTTCATGTTCTCCCTGTGCTCCCTTGACTTAGGACAGTTCTTCTTACTAAATTTCAGCCCATAACCCACTGGTAAGAAACCTTTCTTAGCCCAATCCATGCTGAATGTTTTCAGAACTTTGTCTATGTATGAGGCCTGACTTAGGCCCAAAAGCCGATTTGATTTATCCCTGTAGATCCTGATCCCTAGGATCATCTCAGCTTCGCCTAAGTCCTTCATTGCGAAGCACTTACATAACCACTTCTTTACTTTTTGCAGTGTAGTTATGTCACTTCCAATGAGTAGGATGTCGTCTACATAAAGTACCAGGAATGTGACAATGCTCCCACTAATCCTCTTATACACACAAGGCTCATCTTGATTCTGTATGAAGCCATATTCCTTTATAGCTTCATTGAATCTAAGATTCCAACTGCGCGATGGACCTTTGAAGTTTGCATACCCTCCCCGGATACTCACAAAAGACAGGAAAAAGAAACTCACAAAACTCAAGTTCTCCTTCTTCTTTTTCTTTTGATTCTTGAGTGTTAATGTCTAAAACTGGATAGAAATCAAAGGTTAATAACTTAACACTTAAACTCAATCAATTTTGGACTCTAATTTCACTCAAATTCGTGACATTTGGAGATTTTTTGGACCAAACTTCTCAACTTCAATTCAAGGAGAAAAGAGCGAATTTGAGTGGATTGGTGCGACGCTAGGGTTCATTCCTACGGTGGATTAGCGCCTAAAAGGTAAACACTCTTTATTCTCTCTATTTTTCATGCTTTCTGGCTGAATTGGTGTATTTTTATGCATTATTGTTCATTTTTATGTTTTCTGTTTCTGGAAATCAAGCACAGCCGTACGACTGTTCTTGAGTTGATGAACAGTCGTACGACTATAAATACAGTCGTGCGAGTGTTCTTGGTTTCCAGTTGTTTTCTTTCATTTTTATTTCAAATGATTTTGGCAAAATTCTGAGTTTGGATTATTTACAGTCGCACGACTGTAATGCTAGTCCAGAATTAGAATTTCCAGAATAATCCCTAAAAATTTCTAAAAATCCATAAAAATTAAAAAAAATACCAAAAATGAATTTTGTTGTGTGCATCCACGATCCTAGATTTAATTTTTAGTATTTTGCATTTAGAACAATTCAACGACGAAGACTCGATTCTTCCGAAAACCAACCCACCTCACATGTTAAATTAGATTAAACCGGAAAAATATTTTCAAAATGATTTTCTCATAAAACCAAAATACAGGGACGTTTCAAAATGTTTTCCAGGTCTAATCGGGCCGGCTAATCGAGCCGACCCGGTTATGCCCCTAATTGCATGTTCCCGAATTCTTAAAATCCCAATTCTGTCATGTTTTAAGTCCTATTTGTGGCGTGCTATAAATTGTGCTAACCCCTTTGTTTTGCAGCTTTTTATTTTTTTTATTATTTTATATGTATTTAATAGAATTAATCGTGTATTTTAGGTGATTGTAATTTTTTAGATAAATCGTGTATATTAGGCGATTGTAAAAGTGAGGACGAGAGTTTTTATTTTTATTCGATCGGGTTGTAATAATTTAATCATTTACTGTTTTACTCTATCTGTGTGCGCGCTGTATGTTTAAAACTTAATACAATAAAATTGACTTTAGAATTTGAAATACCATACTTGAACATTGGCCGATTTTTATTTTGATTAGACACGAAATAGGGGACTTGTCCGGACCTAGATCTCTGGATAGTGTGGCAGCCGTTCGTCTGTTTCAGCTATATTGTAAATTTCCTAGTTGAGCTGAGCCGGGTGGCGACTCCTACAATATTCATCGAGACTTAGGTCTCGGTTCTTTTATGAAATAATCCAGTTTTCTAAAAAACGAATTTCCACTCTAAAAACCCCACGTGAGGGAGGGGTCCGCCCGAAATAAAGGCGCCCCTTCCGAAAGGGAGTTTGCGTTCCATCGAAAACGTCGTCCACTCATAATATGGAGAAAAGATTTTTATTATTGATTGAATGAAAAAAAAATTGGGAAATCAAGTTACAGAATTAGAACTAAATTTCTCCTTATATACAAAACGAAAATAACAGAAATCTAACTACTATATTAACTCTAGTTACTAAGCTGATAACTCAACATTAGTTAACTTTACAAACTTATCTAATATCTATATTCTCTTCACTACTCCTCAAGATGGAATTGGATTGGTGAACATTTCCAAGCTTGACAAGAAAATTCTCCAATTGACTTCAAAAGAAGTGTTTGGTTAACACGTCTATTAGTTGCAACTTGGTAGAAATGTGTGGAGTAGCAAGAAATCCATCTTCAATATAAGAACGAATGAAGTGGATATTAATGTCAAAATGTTTAGTCTTCTCAAGAGCAATAGGTGCTATAATTGATATAGTATTATATTGTCATAATGCAAATGAATAAGCAAAGAGAATGCCATATGTAACTATTTAAGAATATCCATTAAAATGAATTTGTAACAGACATTTTGCATGATCTTTCTATTTTAATAGATTTAACTCTAAAATTGACATTTTTGTCTTATGTGGGCTACGATATTTATTTATAGCACGTGACCTAGTTTTTGTAAAAAGTAGAAGACTTTCAAATCATATTTATTATGCAATCATATGTCAAACTTAAAATTAATCATGCTCTGTGAGCAGACGATCTTGAAGAGCACAGGCTTCACGACCACTCCGAGAGAATTTAAATAGAGTTTTATATGAAAATGGGTTTTATAGCGAGAAAACAAACAAACTCGAACACTCTCATTAAAAGTGGCAGGAGTCGCCACTCGGCTTAGCTCAACTGGGGAATTATGGTATAGCCAAGACGAGCTATGAATCGATATACCTTTTAATCAGATATCGGGTTCGGACAATTCACCTACTTCTTCTCAATTGAGAATGTGTTAACAGTTTATATCAATGTCTTTTATATTTGTACAATTGATTTTATCTTGATTATTATCCAATGCTCACACATAAGGAATGTAAATGCTAAAAGCAAAAAATAAATTCATAAAATTTAAAATATATACAAACCAAACAAAATAACTAACCTAGGTGATACATTTGTTAAAAAGGAATTCAGGGAGTACAAATTTGTCTATATACAAAAATATCTAAAAATGAAAAGCTAGGCTTACATCTATCATAACATACATCTACCTGCAAAACAAAGTTAGTACAGAAATAAATATATACACGTAGGACTCGAATACACATAGAATAGGGGATTAAGATAGCTTGGGTTGTGAAATGGGGAAAATTGGGAAATTCGATAAATTTACACGATTTAACTTGGAAAACATTTTAAAACACAATTTGATGGGATTAGAAATTCATTTTGAAAATCGTTTTGTTCGGTTATTATTTTCACATACAAAATATCGATCTACAGTCAAGAAACTGGTCTTTCTATGGTTGAATTGATTTAGGAAAAATAAATACAGAAATTAAATACAAGTTAAAATGATATGCAAATGTATGAAAAATACATAAAAATGCAATTATGGAATCAAGACAATAGCTGTACGGGTGTAAGAACAACAGCTGTGCAGCTATCATAACACCCGTACGGTTTTGATTTTGAATGAGTCAGAAAAATAGCTAAAAAATTAAAATCGCTAAATTTTGTAATAAACAATAGCCGTACGACTCATATAACAACAACCGTGCGGTTGTCATAATAGCCGTACGGCTCTTGTTACATCCATACGGCTCTGGTTTACCAAAAATGCAAAAAAAATAGAGTAAGATGAAATGAATGCAAAAACACACCAATTAAACCCAAAAAGCCATAAATAAATTTAAGGCCTCTTAGAATTACCTTTTAGTTGTTTATCCAGTGTTCAATTTTAAAGAAAACCAATGCTTGAAGCTTGAATTTGGATTTAAATCAAACTTGAATCCTTGAACCGAAAGCTTGAAATTCCATAAATTAAGCTACGAATTCCACGATTCCGGCAACCAAATAAGTCTTTGAAAGTTTGGGTTTGGTTTGGTTTGGACAATGATTTGGTGACTGATTTTAGGCAATTTATGGTTTGATTGATTAATTTTGGATCTGTGAAATTTTGAGAATTTTCCTTTCTTTTTCTTATTCTTTTCTGATTCTTTGTTAATCTCCTTTGTTAGTTGTTAATCTCCCATCACTAAAACTCCTTCAATCCAAAGGATCCCGTAATGGAAAGTTGAGTTGGCTCCCCCAAAATCCAAACACCTATCTTCTCCATGCAGATTTCTGGTGACACATCGACAGCCGCACGGATGTCGATCAATAGCCGTGCGGTTGTCAGTGCAATAACTGTATGGTTCTTCCAATGATCATGCAGCTCTTGTGTCATTTTTAACCCTAATTCTTCAAATTCTTCTCGGTTTCAAGTTTCAAGTTCATTTAAATCTGAATCCTTGCTTCTCAAATTGATTTTAATAAGGAACAGTAAAAGTGGATAACACTTTGGTATTTTTATCATCATTGAGGTCGGGAAAACCCAGAGCTCATAATGCCCCTCGTGTCATCAAACTCGATATCGATACCAAGTCTAAAATACCTAAGGTAAATTTATGAATGTGGAAAAGAGCACCGTGAATGAAGGAAAGAAAAACTTACCTGCTGACAAAGCTATCCGCTGTATCTGAAGATTGACATCTTTGTAAGTAATTGAACCGTTAGGTATACCCATCGGATGTCATGTCACTTGAATTTATCTGAAGCAAACTAGTTCCATTATCGAATAACCTTTTTACAATACAAAATTCCTTTTCCTTTGATTGAGACAAAGTTCTTTTGCTTAGTTGTCACAAACCTTGTTCCAATGCGAGGGATATTCATTCCTTGACTGAATAATTTTGGAAACAAAAATTTTGGCCTTTTCGGTCAAGAATGAAAATCTTTTGAAATAGCTTTGGTTTCTATAAATGAATGCTTGATGCGTGTATGCATGTACAAATGTCATATATGTAAATGCATGAATTGTGTTGATCACTAGTTGTGCTGGGACTTATGCCATACTCCATAGGATCAAGATTTTACTAAATAATCTGATCTCTCAACATGCTAGGACATATATCATACTCTATAGGATCAAGATTTTGCTGAACAATTTGATCTCTCGATGTGCTGGGACTTATGCCACACTCCGTAGGTTCAAGATTGATATTAGGGATCTATCTAGTCTATTACCTCTTAAGAGTGATATGAGTATCATCAGGCAATTTGATTCTGGTGATAAATTATTTAGGGAGTTTTCTGCTTTCTTCTTTTCTTATTCTTGAAAACATGATGCATGATGCAAGAAAGTGCATGCAATGCACGCTTGCATATGCATAAAGATGCATAAACATGTTCTTGAAGGATTTGGAGACTTGAAGATATGATTTTGGTTATGACATCATCATCTTGGAATAGTGAATTTAGGTTTAAGACTTATGATTCCCTTTTGTACTTACTGTTGGTCCATTTCTGCTGTAACATGCTTTCAAAATGCCCTTTGCTGGGTGATAGTAAAGATCTTGTACACTCTCGGCTTGACTATTATTGAAGAATGTGTTCTTACTTTGAGAATTCCACTGGGGAAGTATTACTCTGCTGGATATTATCTTCAATCAATTCTATTGGGGATTATGGAATGACTTTTATTGACTTTTGATGGTGAAGTATAGAATATTTCATAGTTAATTGCTCTGGGTAATAAAAATCTCTTGACAGCTTTGTTGAAAATCATGAAAGACTGATTATCATTCGGGAATGATAAGGTCTTTTCTGACTTTTGAGGATAATTAAGCTTATATGCCTTGAAAATGCCCCTGGATTAGAATATGTGATTTGGGTTAGTGTATGCCCGAGTCCCTGTATTATGTATCGGATGATTTGTTATAATAAAAGGCATAATCTTGTTTATTATATTTCTTGTACAATTTAATAAACAAAGAGAATCCATTAACTGTTGTTTTACTCAAGTATTTCAGTAACGTTCTCCGGGTAGTAAGACCTTGAGTAGGGAAAGAACACCAGTTATAAAGCTATCCCTAGTCTGTTAAAGTCATGGGGATGATTTTAACTAAAGACTAGCATATTTCTTGATAGTTTGGTGGTGTCTTACCGACCATTGGACATGGAATATCAATCAAGAACATGGTACATGTTAGGTTACATTGTACTGGACCGATCCGCTATGAGAACACCATATGGTTCCTATGTCATAAGTGGTTCTCTGGTAGTACTTAAATAGGATCCATTGACCCGATATCGCTACAGACCCAAGTGCTAGCTCACATGCTTTGACGTATGCCTCACGGGCCTTTAACAGGGTGCCAAGTATGGGTACGATTGGGTATGCGAATGATCATGCTAGGGATGTGATGGGATTTGCCTCTCTCGTAATTGAGAGTAGATATCACCGGCCACTTGATGAGTGAGATTGAGAAGAGCATGGCCATGCCCAAGTAAGATAATCACTGGGTGATTAGTTGCTTGTGCTTTTCAATCTGCTCGGAATCATGGAATGTCTTTGCAGCTAAAGAGAGTGACATTATCATGCCTCTTACAGGACACCGATATCACTGGCATAGGACGTATAAGTTAACTACAAGGTTTACATCACCGATAGGATTGATGTTTCTATCTTGTTTGGGTAGTTGTAACGGTTTGCTAGAACCCACTGCAGTTTGTGGGCCTTAAGGTATTAGGCCCACTGCCAACATAAGATAGACCTATAGGATCGCACACATATGATGTCTGAATGAGTTTGTCACGGACCATATGACATGTATTGGATACATATCATATATTTTGGAAATTTTGGATTTATGAGTTTTGTGGTAAAGACTCGGTTTTATAAATCCTATGAGAGATTTATTTTATTTTATTGTTAATTTATTACTGGGTGATAAATTAATCAATAAAATAAAATTCATGTCAAATATTAAATTAGGTTATTTAATTTTTTATTATGATTAATAAATATCTAGGATATTTATTTTAAGGTTGGGATTAAAATTGAGGTAGATTTATTTTAAGTTAATTTGATTTCAATTATTAGATTCTTCTGGGGAGGAAAATCTAATATAGGAAATTTGAATTAATTGAAATAAAGGCACCCTAATTTTTCTCCCTAATCCTACGTTTTCTCCCTCCACTTTTTGAGTCTGCTTTAATGTGAAATAGAGAGATTTTCTCTCTGGATATTTCGGCCAAGGTAGTGAAAGGAGAAGGAAAATTTTCAAGTCTAGTGCTAGCACGCCAACTGATTCCAGAGGCATCCGTTTGCGTGGACGTAGAGGTTATTCATGCAAACGCAAGAACTTAAATAAATCTTAATTGTAGATGGTATATGTATGGGTTCATCTCGCTTTCTGATTGAATCTATTCTTGTTTTTCTTCTTTAATCTAAGCAATCATTCCTGTTATTGGATTCGAGTGTGAATTGAATCGCTTCCACTGCGCTTAAATTTTTTGTTTACACCGAGATAATTCCAACAATAGTATCAGAGCATGATTGCTTTTAATTTTAGAAGATTGGAATTAGGGTTCTTGCTATTGGTTGAATTGCATTGAAATTGGTTTTTCAATTTGTTTTATGGAACCCTAATTTTGTGATTTGGGGTTTTATTGTTTATGATTTTGATTTTTTTTCCCAAATTGTTTTAAAAAAATAAAATAAAATTATGAGCTGGTAGAACCATAATTTTGCGATGGAATCACAAAACAAAATCACGATTCAATTGCTAGCTACAGCAGCAGCTGCAACTGCTAGGCAGCCAGCACAGCTAACAGTTGTGTGGCATGCTACTGGGCAGCATACCATGCAGCAGCAGCTACTGCCCCACAAGGGACAGCAATACCAACACACATTTTTGGGTCTGATTTTTGGATTTTGCGGGTTGGTTATCAGGCTTGATTTCATGGGTTTTAAATTGGTTTAAAAATTCGTGTGTTTATTTACGTATTGGATGCGTTGGTTTCTTGTGTGATTGGTTTCATATACTTGGAATTAATTTTTGGTTAAATTAATTGTATTAAGAAAATTGGTTTAAGGATTCTTGGCATGGATCCTTAAATGGCTAAATTTGAGTTTATGATCACCCATTCAGTGGAAGCCAATTGGATTGCCATGGGCCTGGGGCCCAAACCTATTGTGAGCAGACGACCTTAAAGTTGGAACACGGCGAAGCGAACCAGGGAGTGGGCTTTTTCACCGTGTTCAAATTTGGTTTTGGAGAAAATAGGTTTTAAGTCTTGATTCAAGAAAACCTTTTGTATGATAGAAAACCTATTTGTAGAAAACATTATTTGAATATGAATTTTGGGAAAAATGGTTACACTTTTACAAAAAACCCATTTCATTGACTTAAAAATCCCCAAACCTAAATTTCGAGATTAGTGATGGAGTCGCCACCCAGATCATTTCATCCAGGAGATTCCGGTACAACTCCCTACTGAGCGTAGACAACCATACCTAATCCAGAGATTTAGGGTTCGGGCAACTTACCTGTTCAACCTCAAAGCTTGATTTCATTTAAAAGTTCATACTACCATATTCAACTCACTTATTGTCTTTCTTTACCCATTTTTATCCTCTTATTATTAGCCAATGCTTATACAAATGATAGAAATAAATTGTAGAAAAATAAAGTGTGGAAAAATAAAGTGTAGGAAAGTAAAAAATAGAGGCCAGCTTATACAACCAAATCGAAAAAAAAACTCTCATCCTTACATACAACTGCCTAGTTACATAAAATCTACAAAAGTACAACCGCCTAGTTACACCATTATTCTATCAAATACACAAAAAAAGCTGCAAAACAGATTGTTAGCACAGTTATACGATAAAGCATGCAGGACTCATACCAAGACATAATGGGGGATTCTAGGGAATTGGGGAACATGCATAGAGGTATAACCGGAAAGTCCAGACAACTTAGCCAATTAGACCTAGAAAACCATTTCAGAAACGCCCTATAGATTTTTGTGCTTGAAAACAGTTTTAAAGATGGTTTGGCCCAGTTACATGAAAAATTCTCCATATTTAGTGGGTCTGTTATCCCAGAACTCGGGGTTCCGTTTGTGGGTGGTTCCTACTTCCGACATTCATCTAAGGTCTAAAATAGTAAACACATCACAAATAGTTTGAATTTAAAGACAGCATCACGCAACGAGATTTATTGAAATCGTCTCAAGATTCTACCTTGGTGACTATAGCCATACAGCTGTAGCCATCATAGCCGTGCGACTATGATACACAAACCCGAATTGGTTTTTTTTTTTTTTGTAAATCACTGTTTTGATTCGTTCTTGATGGTTCCTTGAGATTTTTAGATTTTGGAGGTCCGTCGAGGCTAGACCGAGAGTCCGTTTAGACTAAAACAACCCCAAAATTTGAAAATCAAAACCATTGGAAACCTAAATCTCACATTCGCATCATTCAAAATCTGAAAACCACATTTTAATCATAATGGATGTGATTTGACCGAAATCAATCATAATGGAAGGATTTAAAAGGGAAAAACTGTCTAGGTTCGGTCACTTAGGGCATTTCAAGTTTTTGCCTCGAAAAACACAGCCGTGCAGCTATAGAACTATAGCCGCGTGGCTGTACTCAAAGGAATTACGGCCGTATAGCTCTAGTTAGAGTTGCCTAGCTATAATCAAACAACCAGTTTTCTGGATTTTCGTCAAAACATGTAACACACCACAAGAATTATCAAATTTCGAGTTTAAGGCCTCTCAGAGTTTACCTTTGTTGTGTTCTAGTGTACTTAATGATCAGAGATGGATTTGGATGCCGGAATATGCCTAGAGTCCCGAAAACAATCTGAAAGGCCAAAAACGAATCCCGAACCGAACCGAACAAACCCGAAGATGATTTGGGATCAAAGGAAATGGCTGGAACCTTTTGTTCCTTAGTGCTTTTCACTCTTTTATTTCTGTTTCTCTCTTTTCTTTCTTTTTTCTCTCCTTCTTTTTGTCCCTTCTCTTTTTTCTTTCTCAAAATCTCAAATCTCCCCCAAAAAATCCTAGAATAGGTCTAAGCTCTTAATCTTTCTGATTTTCCCGAACCCTAATACTCCCCAAATCCCGAAAATTATCTGACTAGGCTTAGGAGATAAGGAAATTTGAAAATTTCCAGAATAGCCTCTACAGCCGTGCGGCTCTATCGTGTGTTTGCCTGGTGGCTATACTACAGTCACGTGGCTATAGTTGTAAAAACTATAGTCGTGTGGCTCTAGGTGAAGCCATTAGGTTTCCACTCGAGTCACAGGGTCACACATAAATTTTCTAAGTATTCGTAAGGGATTTCGTCGGGGCTTCGGGTCGAGAACTGCTCTGCTTTTTGGATCCTTTGCGATTCTAGGCACCATTCCGTTCATTTGCAAATCCACCTCATGTTTGTCTATTCAAACAGGTAACATGGTGTTGGATATGCCCTAGTACTGAGGCATTGGACCTTGTTTTGTATTGTACATTTATTGGATTCATGTATTATACATATTCTGTGTCATTAATAAAGGCATTAATTAATTTATTATATATCTTGTGCAATATTTTAAATGAAGTATCCAATGGACATATCCATATCCATGATGACAAGTGTCATGCACTTGGCAGTAAGACCATGGATAGGGAAAACGATATGACCATAAAGAGATCCGTAGTCTATTCCAGTCATGGGAATGAATGGAACTAGAGACTATCATTAACCTGGTTGTATGGCGGTGTCTTACCGGTCATTGGACATGGGATGTCAACCAAGTTAATGGATACATGTAAAAGGGGCATGGTACTGGATTGATCCGCTAAACAAGAAATCCACATGGTATAGTATCACAAGTGATTCTCATGTAGTACTTGAATGGATCTTTTGACCTAACCATATGATGGTGTTGTATGCGAGGTCGCATACTTAGAGGTACGCCTAAAGGGCCTGTAATAGGATGCCAAGTTTGGGTACTTTCGGGTATGTCACTAAGCATGGCAATGCTATGGATATGCAGAAGGGATTTTTCACTTAGTAGTCCATTGAGAAGATATCACCGGCCTCTTGATGAATGTGACTGATAAGAGTGTGGCCATACCCAAACAAGTTGGAACTTGTTTGTGAGCATCAGTACATTCGGAATCAAGTAAATGTCCGGACACAAAAAAGGGTGATCAATCCATGCCTTTGTGTTGGACACCGATATCAATGACATGGGATATACAAGTTCAAACTACAGGGTTATGATTACAGTTAGACTGCCATCTCCATCTTAATTGGTGGCTGCAGTGGCTTGCTAGAGCCTACCTAAAGTCTGTGGGCCATAGGCCCACTGCCAACATAAAGATGGGCCCATAGGATCATACACATTGAACATCTGAACACGGACTTAAGGAATTAGCTGTATACTTGGAGTATACTCACCAGAGAGAGAGGTTTCTATTAATTATATTATAAAGATCAATTGGATTTATCGTAATAATAAAATTAATATTTAATTGACCTTCTCATAATTAATTAGATTAATTTATGAGATTATTTCCTAGGTGGAAATATTGCACATGTATAGGTTTACATGTATCCTAATTTTACGTTTGTCAAATTTAATTCAATGGTAAAATTAATTGATCAAATTAATTTTAATTTAAATGTATAGAACTTATTATATGGTATAATATGTTAGGATACATGTTAAATAAAAATTAAGTTTGATTATCAATTGGACCAAGAGAATTAAAATTGAACTGGGCTTGAAAAGGAGAAAAGAGCCCGCGTAGAATGGAGGAAGCATGGGCTGAAATTTTACACAAAATTTCAGCCCACTAGGTCAAGTAAAGACCTAGGAATTTCTGCCAAGACACACAACACAAGCCATAGCCAAAACTTTGAGCCATCTCTCTCCCAAAGTTCTTCGATTCCGATGCTAGCACAGGTCGTGTTCTACAGGCGTTCGTGTACGTGAACGAGGAGGGAATCTGCTTTGATTTCTACAGCCATCTCTAGAAGAGATACTCCTGGTAAGAGTTTAATCTCTTCTTGATAAAATTTTTGATTTAACAATTTTCATCTCAATTGCTCTTGGGCACGGATTTGAGGAAATCGTCGTGATCTTCCGCATTTATTCGGATGATTTCCGGTGAAAATCCCAACACATAGGGTATTCATCACAGAGGTCAAGAAAACGCCTTACTAGTTTTTTTTATTAGGATGTATAGTTAGGCCCATAATGTCTCAATTTATTATTTTATTTATTTATATGCTTTGCATGATATATTTGTCCAATTGAAACCTGCGTTTATGGCTGTAAGCCCATTAAAATTAATAAATCCCTAAATATTAAGTCTCTAAAGTGCTTTCACATTCGAACCTTGTTAGGATGTGGGTTACCCAATGTGGGCCGTGCCAAAGTCGGGTGCATTGGGGTATCCATGTCTTGTATAGGGTTAAGGGTACTGGGTACGACTTAACATTGATTAGTGTTTTGACTTAACATGGGTAGTAGGACATTGCTTGGCCCTAACAACAGATGGTTTAGTGCCAATAGGCCCATCAAACCAAGAATCTCAAGGGTGGGATTGGACGGCATTGCTACCTAAATAGTCAAGGCTTAGGTGTAAAGGCTCAGCTTGACTAAGTCTTGATGAAATATGGATCTTGGCCCAGTTTTCATGCTACACTAACTTGAATATAATTAAAATGAGATTTTCTATTCAAATTAAAGTGGGAAAAACTAAAAGACCTTTTTATTAACTAACCTTACATTTTCTATGTATATCTAAAATGACCTCATCTTCATCTACAATTTCACTGCAATCTATACTTGAAAAGAATAAGCTTTTTGGCATGAACTTCTTGGATAGGTAGGAGTCTAAGGAGTATGTGTTGGAGCGGGCTTTATTATGGCCACCACCTGTTAATGCTCCCAATGAGGTCATTAAGGAGTATTAGATGTATAGGAAGGATTTGAAGGATGTATTATGTTTAATGCTGGCTACCATGGTCCTTGAGCAATAAAAGTAGTTCATAGAGATGGAAGCACCTGCTATTCAGAACTCTCTTCAAGAGATGTTTCAGGAGAAAGCACGTCATGAAATGTTTATGGTGATGAAGGCATTCAACTCATGCAAGATGGCTGCTAGGACAATTTTTAGCACTTATGCGCTCAAGATGAAGGGGTATTTGGATAATTTATCCCGACTGGGCACGCCACTCCCAACTGAGTTGGCTATTGATACGATCCTTGCATCCCATCCTGAGTCTTTTGAGGAGTTCACTATGAACTATAAGGGCATGAACAAGACTATGGCTGAGCTGTATGACATGCTTAAGATAGCTAAACAGTCCCTCAAAAAGACTCAACTGGTGTTATTGGTAAACAAGGGGAATGCTCCTCTTACTAAGGCTAAAGGAAAGGCCAAGGCTAAAGCCAAGGGCAAAAAGCCCAAGGCAAAAAAGGCCCAGCCTGTTCCTCAGCCAAAGGCCCAACCTGGGGATGTCTGCTTTTAGTGGAAACATCCAAGGCACTAGAAGAGGACATGTCCTCAGTTGCTGGAAGAGTAAAGGAAGAACAAGGTTGCTGCTTCAGGTATCTATGTTATTGATATCAACCTAACTATATCAACATCTTGGGTATTGGATACTGGATGTGGTTCTCACATTTGTTGCAATGTGCAGGGACTCAGAAAGAGGAGAGTGCTGGGATTTGGCAAGGTGGACCTCTGAGTCAGAAATGGTGCCAAGGTGGCAGCTATAAAGATTGGAGATTATCATCTACAGATGCCCACTGGACTTGTACTAGTTATTAGAAATGTTTATTTTGTACCTGCCATGTGTAGGAACATTATTTCTATTTCATGTTTGGATATTAATGGATATAATTTTAACATTGGATGTAATAAACTTAGTATCTATCCAAAATGGTTTATTTTATGGCCAGGGGCTATTAAATAATGGTTTATATATCCTTAAACTAGATGATGCAAGTCCTATTTATAACATAAATACTAAAAGGGTTAAACCCAATGAGTTAAACCCTGTTTACTTTTGGCATTATCGTCTAGGACATGTAAATGAGAAGCGCATAGCTAGACTTTACCAAGCTAGAATTCTAGGCTCATTTGACTTGGAATCATGTAGGACTTGTGAATCTTGTTTACGTGGCAAGATGACAAAGAGTCCTTTCAACAAGCAAGCTGAAAGGTCATTGGGCTTATTGGACCTGATACACTTGGATCTATATGGGCTCATGAGCGCCAGTGTAAGAGGTGGGTTTTCATACTTTATTACTTTCACGTATGACTTCAGCAGGTATGGCTATGTCTACCTGATGAAGCATAAATCTGAGACCCCTTGACAGGTTCAAGGATTTTAGAAACGAAGTACAAAACCAATTAGGCAAAAGTATTGAAGCCATTTGATCGGATCGAGGTGGTGAATATATGAGTCTAGAGTTTGATTCATACTTGAGAGAGTGTAGGATAATCTCACAACTCACTCCAGGAACACCCTAATGGAATGAAGTGTTTAAAAGGAGGAATAGGACCTTGTTGGACATGGTCCGCTCAATGATGAGCCATGCTGCTCTTCCAACATCATTTTGGGGTTATGCCCCAGAGACGGTAGCGTTCCTACTTAACCATACACCGACTAAGGCAGTGGAAAAGACACCATATGAAATATGGACGAGCAAGGTGCCCAATATGTCTTTCCTATGGATTTAGGGATGTGATGTAAATGTCAAGAGATTGAGTGCGGATAAACTTGTTAGGATTCGTCATTGGAAAAATAACATGGCACAGCGGAATTTGCATCGTTTAATCCTAGAATCCACCTATCATGTTCGATTACCATTGATTGAAAGGAAAATCAATTTGAATCAAGATATATTAAACGCACCGGATTCGTATCTTTTAGAGACTGCTACAGAATCAATTCTTAAAGCAAGCTCCACAATCCGGTGCATGACCAACTGATGTGATATCGGCTAAGAAAACCGAAATCAACAAGTTTTCCCGATCTATCTTGAAGGATTTAAAACAAATTGAACAATGAATCAGAATCTGAGGGTTAGGTTCTTGTTCAATAGAATCTATTCAATTACAGCAAAGTATATAGAAGAATGAATTATAATCACTAAGGACAACAATATATAATTTGAATTTCACAAGCATGACACAAAGATTGGTGATAGCAAACCAATCCTAAGGTGTTTAAACGACAATGAAAGATATTCAAACCTGACACCTTCGATTAAGCATTCTTAGAACCTGAATGTGGATGATTCACAAGTACCTTACCAAAATACTTGTTCACGATCAAGATAATATCGCAAGAATGAAGAACTCGATCTCTCAAACTCACAATATTAAAATCAGCCCCGGGCTGAAATCTCAACAAAGAGAGAAAAATCTGAAAATTTCAGAATGCAATTGTATTAAATTTCATATATCTCTTTCAACTATTACATTGGTGTTTAAATAGAAAAGCCTAAACCTAAACTATTTAGGAAAAGAAAACCTTATTTGACTAGGAAAGGAACAACAAAGAAAAAAGGAAGGTTAGATTTTAGCCTTAAACTTAGGAAAGTTAAACCAACACAAATAAGGAAAACTTTAAATCAATCCTTATGCAATAAGGATTGAAAAACGTGCTTCCCTTTAGCATGTGGTTTATGGGCTGATTTGTGAGCCCAAAACAGCTCACTTATTGCTAAAACTAACATTTGACTAAAGACACCTAAACCCAAATCAAAATCCATACATATTCCCTAAGGGTGCCTTAAGTGCTAACACTTAATTGTTCTTAGCTCATACATAGAATTCCAATTAGGTCCATTTTAACTAATCATTACAATCAGACCCATAAACATCACTTTCTTGGACTTGAATACAACACAAGACTGAATCGTATCCATATGAGTTGTTCAGTTTGTTGTGATCAGCCTCAATCTCCATACGTTGAAATAAGTGTATAACTAGACCGTTAAGCACTTGTTGCATCTTCTTTGCACGGTTCCTTGCTATTGGACCAATGGGCAGCTCCAAAGGATCTCTCTTCCCTCCTCGCTCCATGCCTCCATGTCCTTATGGTGTGATGACCGCATCATTCCCTCTCTCTTGAAAAGGATTTGTCCTCAAATCTTCATCACCTACATCAAACAAAGACAAGTCAGCCACATTGAAAGTCGCATGCACACCGTGCTCACCTGGCAAGTCTAGCTTGTAAGCATTATCCCCAATGCGTCCAATGACGTGAAATGGTCCATCACCTCTAGGGTGTAGCTTTGAAAGCCTTTGGGCAGGAAATCGTTCCTTGCGCATCTACAACCACACCCAATCCCGCGGTTCAAACAATTGCCTTGCATAATGCTCATTCTTCTTCTCCAATTGCTGTCTCACTTGTTCATGCAACTTAAGCACTGATTCTGCCTTCTTCTTACCATCTATACTTTTCCTTTCATCAACAGGTAATGGGATCAAGTCTAATGGTGTCAACGGATTAAATCCATAAACAATTTCAAACGGTGACATATTAGTAGATGAATGCACAGCTCTATTAAAAGCAAATTCAATAAATGGTATGCATTCCTCCCATGATTTTAAGTTCTTTTGAATGACAGCCCTAACATGTTCTAGGTGTTCTTCCTCAGATTTGGAATAGATAAGAATGTCGTCGAAATACACAACAACAAATTTACCTATGAAGTTTACATGGTTCATTAATCTCATAAATGTACTAGGCGCATTAGTTAAGCCAAATGGCATAACTAGCCACTCATATAAACCATGCTTAGTCTTAAAAGCTGTTTTCTACTCATCTCCCAAAAACATGCGAATCTGATGATAACCACTTTTAAGATCAATTTTTGTGAAAATTACAGCCCCATTTAACTCATCCAACATATCATCTAACCTAGGAATAGGGTGACGATACTTTACCGTGATTTTGTTGACGGCTCTACAATCAATGCACATCCGCCAAGTCCCATCCTTTTTCGGTACTAGGATGACTGGTACAGCACATGGGCTCATAGATTCACGAATTAATCCCTTTTCCATAAGCTCATCCACCTGCCTTTGAAGCTCCTTCGTCTCCTCTGGATTACTTCTATAGGCTGGTCTATTAGGAATTTATGCACCGGATATAAAATCGATTTGGTGTTCAATTCCTCAGATCGGGGGCAGCTTATTTGGCATCTCTTCGGGGAACACGTCCTCAAACTCCTGCAAAAGAGGGTAAACACTTGACGGAAGGTCACATTGGTTTAGAGATGATAAACAAAAACTTTTGCAATAAAATAATAACAAATTTTTGTTTTCGAATTTAGCTTGCTTAATATCTCTCATTTTAGCATATAAAGATAAATTCTGGGCTTTTTTAATGCTCCTTCCTTTTTCTCTCCTCTCACTCTCATCTCTCGGCCTTAATGCCTTTTCTCTCCCCTCTTCTCTCTTCTCACCCTCACTGATTTTAACACTCTTGTTTTCACTCGCCTTAACCACACCCCTACTCACAATGGCTTCTTCCGACATTCTTTGCATATAGAGCTGGTCCTCATATACTTCAGCGGGCGTTAAGGGTGATAACGAATACTTCTTCCCATCCTTGACTATGGTAAATTTGTTCGGACGACCATGATGTAGTGCCGAACGGTCAAATTGCCAAGGTCTCCTTAATAAAACATGACAAGCTTGCATCGGGACTAAATCACAAAGCACTTCATCAGTATAAGAACCAATTGAAAAGTTCAGAAGTACATGCCTAGTAACCTTGAGTTCGTTACTATCATTCAACCATTGTAATCGATATGGATTAGGATGTGGAATGGTTGAAAGTCCCAGCCGATTCACCAAAATGTGGCTAACCACATTACAGCAACTCCCTCCATCAATGATCATCAAACACGTCTTCCCCTTCACATTACATCGAGCATGGAAAATGTGTTCCCTCTATTCGGTTGAGCTACTCACCCCCATTTTCAATGTGCGTCGGGTGACCAGATTTATACCATGTCCTCCCTTGCTATCTATCTCTTCAACATCACTACAATCTTCCAAGGAAGGCATATCGTCAAGTTCGAGATCAGATTCGGATTCAGATTCAGATGCCAACTCTCCATGCTTCATGACCATGGTTCTTTGATTCGGGCAATCCCGTGCATAATGTCCTCTTCCTTGGCACTTAAAACAAACTAGATCACGAGTTCGAGTTGAACAGTCTGCTTTTTTATTATTTGGGGTAGTCTCTCCCAACTTCATCTTCCCAAAAGCCTTTGTGTCAATTCGTGCTTTTTGGTCACTTTTGGTGTGATAATCAGCCTTGGACTTGTGATCACTTCTCGAGTCCCTCTCTCTTGGTTCTGACCTCCATGGGGTAGAATTAATACCCTTATAACGTGATCTACCCCTTTCGGCTTCTTGTAACTGATGCTCAATTTGTACCGTCTTGTGGAGCATGTCCTCCATTGTAAAACATGTTTGCAGCTCTAGGACATTCTTGATTTCCAGTCTCAACCCTATGAGGAATTTAACCATGGTGGACTCCTCACTTTCTTGTACATCAGCCCGGATAAGTACCATTTCCAAACGTTTGTGGTAATCCTCAACGGACTGATTACCTTGTGTCATGGTCTGAAGTTCAATCAACAACTCCTTATGATAATGCATTGGCACAAACCGTTTCTTCATGAGTCGTTTCATCTCTCTCCAAGTTGTTACGGGTTCATCTCCATCTCTTTGCCTTGTTCGCTTCAATTGATCCCACCATACGGCAGCATAATCAGTCAATTCAGAAACAACAAGCTTAACTTTCTTCTCCTCGGAGTATTCATGAATGTCAAAGATAGCTTCTACTTTCCGAACCCATTCAATATACGCCTCCGGATCACTGGCACCTCGGAATGTTGGCATTTTTAGTTTGATAGCATTGAGGTTACTATCTTTTCGGTCATGCACTCGCCGCCTTGAAGTGGACTGCACTTCTTCATCGGATTTAGATACGTCATCCTCCGTATTGAATATCCTAACATTTCTTGCGTTCCGGTTGGGTCATTCTTTGTGTTGCTGTCGTTCGGACATCAAATTAGCGACAATGTTACCAATTCGTTTTAATTCACTTGCAACAGCTTGTTGCCACAAATCTTGATCAACCTTTTTAGAGTTGTCTCCACAGGATTTGTTAGACATGATAAATAAGAAAAGAAGCGAAAAAAAGCTAATCTAAGGGAAGAAAAGAAAGAAAATAGAAGAAATGCCTCCCAATCGGTTCAATCACTCTTTTGTATTTATCTTGATGGATCACAAGGATCAATTCAGGTAATTCGAATGCCACAGAAGCAACAAAGACGAAAAAAAAAGGTAGGCAGGATTCTAGATGCAAAGATGACTAATAATTGAAACGAAAAAAAATAACGCACACTAGGAACAAGAATAAAAGACAATTTTCGAAGAAAAGACAATGGCTGAAAAAATACTCAGGAGTGTGTATTAGCATGCAAATTCATTAAGTTCAAAGCATAAGTGCACAAGTCACTCAGTTGCATATATTTTCAAACTTGCTTTCTTTGTCCGTTTTCGGTATATAATGAATCACTTTTTTTTTTTTTTGTAACTTGTTGTATGCAATCAAGACAACTCACTTTGATTCAAATGCAAATAAAAAAAATTATAATTGTAGAAATAATGAATTGCAATCAGCTTAATTAGAGCATACACACAAAGGTAGTGAATAAGAGCAGAGTCAAAAAAAAAAATCCAAACGCTACTGCTATGAACCTAGTAATCTAGATGCAAAAGTATAAGCAACTCGATCAACAAATTTGACTCTAGAAGGGCTGGTCCGTTTTAAGGGTTTTCAGACGCGTAGAACCCACGTTGATGGTTCCAGATTTAGATGGAAAAACAAAATCCTCAAGAGCCTAGGCTCTGATACCAATTGATGTGATATCGGCTAAGAAAACCGAAATCAACAAGTTTTCCCGATCTATCTTGAAGGATTTAAAACAAATTGAACAATGAATCAGAATCTGAGGGTTAGGTTCTTGTTCAATAGAATCTATTCAATTACAACAAAGTATATAAAAGAATGAATTATAATCACTAAGGACAGCAATATATAATTCGAATTTCACAAGTATGACACAAAGATTGGTGATAGCAAACCAATCCTAAGGTGTTTAAACGACAATGAAAGATATTCAAACCTGACATCTTCGATTAAGCATTCTTAGAACCTGAATGTGGACGATTCACAAGTACCTTACCAAAATACTTGTTCACGATCAAGATAATATTGCAAGAATGAAGAACTCGATCTCTCAAACTCACAATATTAAAATTAGCCCCGGGCTGAAATCTCAACAAAGAGAGAAAAATCTAAAAATTTCAGAATGCAATTGTATTAAATTTCATATATCTCTTTCAACTATTACATTGGTGTTTAAATAGAAAAGCCTAAACCTAAACTATTTAGGAAAAGAAAACCTTATTTGACTAGGAAAAGAACAACAAAGAAAAAAGGAAGGCTAGATTTCAGCCTTAAACTTAGGAAAGTTAAACCAACATAAATAAGGAAAACTTTAAATCAATCCTTATGCAATAAGGATTGAAAAACGTGCTTCCCTTTAGCATGTGGTTTATGGGCTGATTTGTGAGCCCAAAGCAGCTCACTTATTGCTAAAACTAACATTTGACTAAAGACACTTAAACCCAAATCAAAACCCATACATATTCCCTAAGGGTGCCTTAAGTGCTAACACTTAATTGTCCTTAGCTCATACATAGAATTCCAATTAGGTCCATTTTAACTAATCATTACAATCAGACCCATAAACATCACTTTCTTGGACTTAAATACAACACAAGACTGAATCGTATCCATATGAGTTGTTCGGTTTGTTGTGATCAGCCTCAATCTCCATACGTTGAATTAAGTGTATAACTAGACCGTTATGCACTTGTTGCATCTTCTTTGCACGGTTCCTTGTTATTGGACCAATGGGTAGCTCCAAAGGATCTCTCTTGCCTCCTCGCTCCATGCCTCCATGTCCTTGTGGTGTGATGACTGCATCACCAACTATCAAGCAGGAACCAGTGCTAGCCAAAGAAGCAGAAGGGATGAAGAGAAGCAGTGTAATTCGGCCAAAAGGGGGCTACTCAATGATGGCCGAAATTCACCTTGTTAGACTAGGGTTAGGGCTTGATTTAGGTTAAATGTGCCTTTTATAGCTTCCTCTATAGATGGGCTTTAGTTAGATTAGTTTTAATTAAGCCCAATAGGATTTAATTACATAAATAAACTTTATGTTAAAAGTTTATACTATGTAATTTAATTCCAATTGGCTAAATTTAATTACCCCTAAATAAAATCAAATTTAAATAAATATAGTACATGTATTTAATTTTCCTTCGTAGGAAAATAATTTAATTAATTGTTTACTTTATGTAATTCAATTAATTAATTAATTAATTAATTACATTATGTAAACTTATTAATTGAATTAAATCAACCCAGTATTAATTAATTACCTTGATACCGAATGTCAACTAATTAATTAACGCATTCCTTCTAATGTACATTACATGTACAGTTTCTATAAGTTCCGGCACCGTTGATATATGTGCATGATCTTAGGCCCAAGGCCCATAGACTGTAAGTGGGTTCTAGCAAACCAATACAGCCCCAATTAAGACAGAGATACAGCAATCTGTTGAAGACACTTACCTGATAGTAATTTCATAGTGTCTTTTGCCAAAAGATATCAATATGAATAAACAAGAGGCATGATGTCCGTCATCCTCTTCCCCTATTTATTATATTTCTTAATCTTGAGTGAACTGATTAATCAAATAAGCAACCAACTTATTTGGGTATGGCCATACACTTACTAGTCCTACTCATCAAGTGACCAATGATATCATCTCGGTATTATCCGAGTAGCAATTCCATCACTTCATCATCAATATCAATATGTTCACCGGTCCACCTAATCATACCCGTATTTAGCATCCTTTTACAGACCTATTAGGTATATGTAAAAGTAAACTAGATTCCATATTAATACTATAATGAAATCTGGTAACAAAATAGACCTACTCAAGAAAGACCTATGATGTGATAAGCATGTGGCTTTCTTATGCGGATCGATCCAGTCTCATGTCAACGACATGTACCTATATTCACGATTGACTTTACAAGTACTATGGCTAGTTAAGAGCTACCATACAGTCATCGAATATACAAGTCTGTGATTCTATTCGTTCCCACAATTAGAATAGACATAGGATATGTTTTATGATCATCAATCAGTGGATACTCTATTCAAGTTATAGCACAAGATATAAATGAAATAGATTAAATGCCTTTATTAATGTGACACAAATAATGAATACATACAAAGAGTCTTAATGTATAATACAAAATAAAAGAATCCAATGCCCTTAGAACTAGGGTAGAATAAAACTATCCTCCAAAACCAATAAATGCTTATTTATCGGATACCCTAAGGAAACTAAAGAATACTACTTCTACAACCCCCTCGAGAACAAGGTGTTCATGTCAAGAAAGGGTGTCTTTCTGGAAAGGGAATTTATTTCCAAGAAAGATAATGGGAGTAGAGTTGAACTCAAGGAAGTTCAACACCATAAATTCCTAAAGAGGATAGTTTGGGGATTCAACTAGAGACTCAAGCAATTGAGGAGTCTGGACTAATCACATAAGACTTAAGAAGGTCTGGTAGAGTTTGTCATTAGCCAAAGAGTTGTGGGTTTCTTGTGGCTAAAGACAACACCCTCATGGTCTACGACCATGAGGAACAGACTACCTACCAGGAGGCCCTTGCAAGCCTAGACTCAGCTAGGTGGCTTGGAGCCCCATGGAAGTTGAGATGTAATCGATGTACGATAACCAAGTTTGGAACTTGGTTAATCCACCTCCGGGTGCTAAGGTAATTGGTTGTAAATGGTGCTTTAAGTTAAAAGCTAATGATACCATCAAAGAGTGACTAGTGGCGAAGGGTTTTAAACTAGTCCATGGTATCAACTTTGATGAAACCTTCTCACCTATCGCAATGCTTAAATCCATAAGGATACTTCTTGTCAAAGCTGCATGGTATGACTATGAGATATGGCATATAAATGTCAAAATAGCTTTCCTAAATGGAAACCTCTAAGAGGATGTTTACATGGCTCAACCAGAGGGTTTTATCGATCCAAAGTATCTTGATCAGGTATGCAAGCTGCAAAAGTCCATATATGGGCTTGAGCAAGCATCCTGAAGTTGGAATCATCATTTTGATGAAGCTATAAAAGATGACGGTCCCAAATAGGCTAGCTACAGTACTAGAGAGATGTGAATAGTACTGTAGACCGAATAAAAATTTTCACAAACAGTTTAGAAAATTCTTTTTGAATAAAAACAATTTTCTTTCTACTAACACAAGTTTTACAAAAATGTGGAATTAACTAAAATAGTAAAACCTGTGAATATAAATTTGCGTCACCGAAAATAAAGATGACTGCCAATAATAATGCTATTGATTTAAATTACAAGAATTTAAATAGCAGTAAATATAAAGAGAGTAGGGATAGAGGAATAAAGACACCGAATTTTATCCCGGTTCGACCCAACCCGTCTGTCCAGTCTCCAAGCCAACTACTTGAGATTTTCATTAACGTTTCCTTTATGGGCAGGAAACAAGCCTGTGTTACTTTTTTTCGTGTTCAAGTAACAAACTCAATACTTTTTCAGGTTAAGTATCAAACCTCTACTGCTACTTTTTCAGAGCTCAAGTAACAAAACTCTATATATGCTTTTTCTAAGCTCAAGGACCAAACTTTTACAGACATTGTTGATCACACTACGAACAAAGTAAACTCCCTTTCACACAGCCTTGTGTGAATAAACAATTCCCAAATATATGAATATTTGAATGAAAGAATGAAGCTCTTTTCTCTTGACTTTGCTCTTGTAGGAATTATGGAAGACTTTGAAAAGTAATGGCTTAAGAGTGTGAATATTGCATGAAAGTCTTCTTACTCCAAGCTTTGGTCTTCATATCCTTTTATAGGTGAAAGAATTCCTTATGGAAGGAGAGAAATGGCCATTTGTCTCAATTCACAAAAGGAATATGGTGGTTGATTTCAGGTGACAAAGAGGGGAGTAATGAATTCGTCATATGGTCGTCTATCTCAATTCACAAAAGGAAATGGTGGTTGATTTCAAGTCACAAAGAAAGGAGTAATGAATTCATCATATGGTCATTTGTCTCAATTAATAAGATGCGTTGATCTTATGTGATTCAAGTCATAAGCTTATGAAACAAAATCTTTTCATGTGACAAAATGAATGCAGCAGTTGAAGTCAAGTCACAAGCCAAAGTCTTCCAAGTGATAACGAGTTGAGTTCATCTAATAAACTTCTTATGGACATTTATCTTAAGTACTAAGATGATATGTATTTTAATCTTATGTAATAAAGATAATGACATACGAATGTAGCTTATAAGGAAATCATTTCATAAGCTAGATATTGCCAATTTATAATGTGGAAAGATTAGCTTCATCTTAAAAGAAAATTGTAGCTCTTGAAAATACATGAAGACTTAAAAGAATGTTTTAGCTTATAAGCATGAGTTGTTTATTAAATTATATCAAGTAGTGTCCTCATCTCATAAAGCTTTTAATACTTAGTGTCAATTTAAGAAATTCTTTTTATTCAATGTCAACTTGTTATCATCAAAACTAAAGTTAACAAAAGAATATGGCTTCACCAAGAATGATGATGAGCCTTATATGTACAAGAGCACTACCATATTTTTAGTCTTATATATGGATGAAATCCTACTCATTGGAAACGATGTCACAAGACTGCTTGGGGTTGAGCAATGGTTGTGCAAATGTTTCACAATAAAGGACTTAGGTGAAGCCGAGATGATACTGGGTATCAAGATCTATAGGGATAGATCACTTCGAATTCTGGGCCTAAGTTAGGAAAGGTACATAGATAAAGTCCTCGACAGGTTCAGCATAGCTAATGCTAAGAGATTTCTCTTGCCAATGCACCATGGGTTGACCCCAAGCAAGAAGGACTGTCCCTTGAAGAGGGAAGAGAGGGAATACATGAGTAAGATCCCATATGCTTCTATTATAGGGTCTATCATGTATGCTATGCTATGTACTAGACCTAATGTTGCACATGCACTAAGTTTGACTAGTCGGTACCAACAGGATCCAGGTGAATCCCATTAGACTATAGTCAAAGCCATTCTTAAGTACCTGAAAAGGACGAAGGATAGTTTCTTAGTGTACAGTGATCAAGAACAGCTCACTATATGTGGTTATACATATGCCAACTTTCAGACTGACACCGATGATTATAGATCGCAGTCTGGCTATGTATTTATATTGAATAGGGGGTGCTATCAACTGGAAAAGCTCAAAGCAAGACACTGTTGTTGGTTCTACCATAGAAGCTGAGTATATTACTACATCAGATGCGGCAAAGGAAGCAGTTTGGATTAGGAAGTTTTGTTGGATATGCCCTCCTGAGGCATTGGACCTTGTATTTGTATTGTACATTTATTGGATTTATGTATTATACATTTTGTGTCATTAAATAAAGGCATTAATCTATTTATTATATATCTTGTGCTGTATTTTAAATAGAGTATCCAATAAACATATCCATATCCATGTTGACAAGTGTCATGCACTTGGCAGTAAGACCATGGATAGGAAAACGATATGACCATAAAAAGATCCGTAGTCTGTTCCAGTCATGGGAATGAATGGAACTAGAGACTATCATTAACTTGGTTGTATGGTGGTGTCTTACCAGTCATTAGACATGGGATGTCAACCAAGTTAATGGGTACATGCAAAAGAGGCATGGTACTGGATAGATCCACTAAACGAGAAATCCACATGGTAAAGTATCACAAGTGATTCTCGTGTAATACTTGTATGGATCCTTTGACATGATCATATGATGGTGCTGCATATGAAGTGCCATACTTTGGTGTACGCCTAAAGGTCCTGTAAAAGGGTGCTAAGTATGGGTACATTCGGGAATGTCACTGAGCATAGCAGTACTATGGATATGCAGAAGGGAAATGTCACTCAGTAGTCCACTGAGAAGATATCACCGACCTCTTGATGAATGCAACTGATAAGAGTGTGGCAACACCCAAACAAGTTGGAACTTGTTTGTGAGCATCATTCATTTGAGATCAAGTAAATGTCCAGACACAAAAGAGAGTGATCAATCCATGCCTCTATGTTGGACACCGATATCAATGACACTGGATATACAAGTTTAAACCATAGGGTTATGATTACAATTGGACTACTATCTCCATCTTAATTGGGGACTGCAGTGGCTTGCTAGAGCTCGCCTGCAGTCTGTGGGCCAAAGGCCCACTGCTAACATAAACAGGGGCCCACAGGATCTTACACATTGAACGTCTGAACTCGAACTAAAGGGATCATCAGTATACACACAGGAGAGAGAGGATTGTATTAATTATATTATATAGATCAATTAGATTGATCAAAATAATAAAATTAATATTTTTATTGTCCTTTTTATAATTAATTCAATGAATTAATTTATGAGATTATTTCCTAGGTGGAAATAATTTTGCATGTATAGGTTTACATGTATTTGATTTCATGAAAGTCTAATTTAATTTCTCGGTTAAATTAATTGGTCAAATTAATTTTAATTTAAATATATGTAATATATTATATGGTATAATATGATAGCATACATGTTGAATTTAAATTAGATTTAAAATTAAATAGGATCGAAAGAATTAA
Organism: Euphorbia tirucalli; assembly: GCA_039660915.1. Lineage (NCBI taxonomy): Eukaryota > Viridiplantae > Streptophyta > Magnoliopsida > Malpighiales > Euphorbiaceae > Euphorbia > Euphorbia tirucalli. The sequence goes on along the minus strand of CM077637.1, from coordinate 38,166,615 downwards.
ATCGGACATGGGCTTAAAGGGGAGAAAAGCCCACATGAAACAAAAAGGAAATTGGGCTTAAAATTCCCTATGGGAATTAATGCCATCCAGGTCTTAAAACCTAGAGAAAATATTCATCCAACACATAGATGCAATAGCCGAAAATTGCAGCAGCCTCCTTCCTCTCTTCCGATTGATTCCGATGTTAGCATGGGTTGAGTTCCAAAGCCGTTCGTGTACGAGAATGTGGAGGAAGTCTCCTTTGATTTCTGCAGCATCTCTACAAGAGATATTCTTGGTGAGAATCGAATCTCTTCTTTTTCAATTTTAATATTTTTAATTTCCACCTCAATTACTCATGGGCACAGATTTGAGGAAATCACCGCATTCTTCCGCTTTTAATCGAGTGATTTTTTATGAAAAATCCCAACAAGTTTGTCACTGAGTTGGGAGTAGTCCCTCTATTCTAGACCCAGTTGACCTCCTATGTGACAACAATAGGGCCATAGCACAAGCCAAGGAGCCTCGGTCACATCAAAAGTCCAAGCACATACTCAGAAGATTTCATCTTATTCAGGATATAGTCGACTGAGGGGATGTGAAGATATGTACGGTTACATCAGAGGACAACATAGTGGATCCTTTGACCAAGCCATTAGCACAGTCGAAGCATGAGGGTCATATGAGATCTATAGGGATTAGGCCACTGCCTAGCAAGAACTAATGTAAGTGGGAGATTGTTAGTGTATGCCCGAGTCCCTATATTATGTAACAGGATGATTTGTTATAATAAAAGGCATAATCCTGTTTATTATATTTCTTATGCAATTTAATCAATAAAGAGAATCCATTAGCTATTGTTTTACTCAATTATGTCAGTAACGTTCTCTGGGTAGTAAGACCTTGAGTAGGGAAAGAACACCAGTTATAAAGCTATCCTTAAGTCATGGAAATGATTTTAACTAAAGACTGCATGTGTCTTGATTGTTTGGTGGTGTCTTACTGACCATTAGACATGGAATGTCAATCAAGAACATGGGTACATGTTAGGTTACATAGTACTAGATCGATCCGCTATGAGAACACCACATGGTTCTTTCATAGGTGGTTCTCTGGTAGTACTTATGTAGGATCCTTTGACTTGATATAGCTACAGACCTAGGTTTTAGCTTACATGCTTTGATGTATGCCTAACGTGCCTTTAACAGGGTGCAAAGTATGGGTACGACTGGGTATACCAGTGATCATGCTAGGGATGTGAGTGATGTGATGGGATTTGCCTCTCTCTTAATTGAGAGTAGATATCACCGGCCACTTGATGAGTGAGATTGAGAAGAGCATAGCTATGCCCAAGTAAGGTAATCACTGGATGATTATTTGCTTGTGCTTTTCAATCTACTCATAATCAAGGAATGTATTTGTGGCTAAAGAGGGTGACATTGCCATGCCTCTTGCAGGACACCAATATCACTGGCATATGGTGTATAAGTTAATTACGAGGTTTACATCACCAATAGGATTGATGTTTCTATCTTATTTGGGTAGTTGTAACGGTTTGCTAGAACCCACTACAGTTTGTAGGCCTTAAGGTATTGGGCCCACTGCCGTAGACTTACAGGATCGCACACATATGATGTCTGAATGAGTTTGTCAAGGACCATATGACATGTATTGGATACATATCATATATTTTGGAAATTTTGGATTTATGAGTGTTATGGTAAAGACTCGGTTATATAAATCCTAAGAGAGATTTATTTTATTTATATTGTTAATTTATTACTGGATGATAAATTAATCAATAAAATAAAATTGATATCAAATATTAAATTAGGTTATTTAATTTTTTATTTTGATTAATAAATATCTGGGATATTTATTTTAAGGTGGGGATTAAAATTAAGGTAGATTTATTTTAAGTTAATTTGATTTTCAATTATTAGATTCTTATAGGGAGGAAAATCTAATTAAGAAAATTTGAATTAATTAAAATAAAGGTACCCTAATTTTTCTCCCTAATCCTGTGTTTTCTCTCCCCCCCCCCCCCCCCCCCCCTCTTTTTGAGTCTGCTTTAACGTGAAATAGAGAGATTTTCTATCTGGGAATTTCGGCCAAGGCAGTGAAAGGAGAAGGAAAATTTACAGGGTCTGGTGTTAGCAAACCAGCTAATTCTAATTTCCAGAGGCATCCGTGTGCGTGAACGTGGAGGTTTTTTGCACAAACGCAAGAACTTGAATAATCTTAATCGGAGATGACATAGGAATGGGTTTATCTAGCTTTTCGATTGAATCTATTCTTATTTTTCTTCTTTAATCTGAGCAATTGTTCCTGTTATTGGATTCGAGGGTGAATTGAATCGCTTCTGCTGTAGTTAAATTTTTTATTTACACCGGGAGAATCCTAACAATTTGAACTCTACTGGAGACTAGAAGATGCTAACTAACATTGAATATCTACTTTTAGTTATAAACTCTCCTCTTGAAGTAGATTGTCTGAAAGTAATGACCTATTGATGAACATTATATGCAATAAGACAATGTATGCATTATGAACATCTAAGCAAAATATCAAATATTCATAACATTATCATGATGCAACCAGAATAAATACAATAGGGAAACCCAAAAGTGACTTTGACTTTAAGCAATATCCTCTCTTGTTGCTAGCAGGTCCTTTCGGTTTTCTATGCCAGAAATTTTCTCTCAAAAGCCTTACATAGACTCTCTTTTGGGGTTTAGCCTATCAGGCTACCTTAAATTTTTCCTGAAGCTCTCCTTTTTGGAATTTTCACCTCAACAGGATTTTTCTTCTTTATCTTTTTTATGTCAACCTTGATGATAATGTTGACGACTCTTTTGAGGATTATGTAAATGATCTTGCTTAATCTGACTCTGTGGTCTAAACTATTTTCTTTATGATGACCTTGAAACTCACATTAACTGTCTTCTCTATGATATTCCATCAGGATTGTCTTTTTTTTCAATGTTGTACAAATTTTTAAAGTTTTGTTCATGCAGCTCTGATCTGAATTTGAAACTATCTTTATAATGTGTTGCTCCGATTTAGAAACACTTCCTATGGAATTTTGATGATTTGAAGCTTTTTGTCATTTTGAAGAGATCAATAGAATTTTACTCCAAATATATCTTGTCTGTCATCATTACAAGTTAGAAATCTCGAACCAACGTCTTCATCTTAAATTCTACTTAAACAATTAATCTTTTTTTTTAATCTATCTTCTTCTTGATGAACTTTATTCAGATGTTCGATCTCCAGTTTGAATTTCTCTTATTTCCTCTCACTTCTCTTTTACATTTTTTTAAACCTAAAATTTCTATACACAACATAATTTCCCCCATATTTGAAATGAACATCTTTTCATTAGATTACTTCTTTCTGTTTTATGTTATTTTATTGATTTTTCCTTTTACGTTTTAACCTTTGGAATGATGACAAAAATTTACCTTTGCAGTAACCTTCTGATGAGCCCTTGGAAATGACAACTGACATGACCTTTGACATCTATGATCCCCTTTTACGTGTTGAGTAGAGTTATCTTCTTCAACTTTGCCTTGCTACTTCATTGCTGGTGTTGAAAATCTACAGTGCATTTCATTGTGCCTTTCAAAGTGATCTTTATGGCTATTCTTTAAAGTTTTCAACATTGAATTCTTCATGATATGCTTGGTTATTCATCTTGGGCTTGATTTCAAATGAGTTTTAACTTAGAAAAGATTCATGTTTGTGAGCTATGGTGTAGTTGAATTCCCCATGGGAATTTTAGTTGCTTGATTTAGATTGGAATTCTGATGAATTTGGCTTTTTGAGTGATTCTGTTTCAACATCAGTCTTCTATAGATAATAGGAAAATGCTGTTAATCAGTTACTTGTAAATTGAGCCTACCCTGACATTCTGAACTTTCAACACTTACTGATCATGATGATGCCTCAAATTGTAGATCTTGATTCTGTGAAGATTGATGAAACTACTGCCATGATGCTTCCTATGCTTGCTTTACTTATCGTACCTTCTTATTTTTAAGAGAGAATTTTGATCAAAACTAAAGTAACTTTTAGGCTCCATGTTGCATTTAAATTGATTTTATGCATTTAAATGTTATGAATGTTGGATATGTCATTTAAAATAATCAAATGCATGCATAATGTTATGTACATGTAAATGTCATATAAGTAAGAAAAAGATACTCAATTCATTTAAACAAATTGTTCAAACATTTACATCTTGTAAAGTATAGACAACCAAAACTACTTTGCACATACAAAAACTTTACTAGTTGTGAGCGGACGGCGTTTTTTATGGAAAGCGCGGTGAAGTGGGAACCGGGGATTTTCTTTTTGAAGTGTAAGTGTTTGTGGTTTTGAAAAACGGGTTTTAATCTTCTTTAAGAAAGCCTTTCATTTTATTGGAAAAACCCTTTTATAGAAAACTTAATTGTAAGTGTGAATTTTGGAAAATAGGTTTTTAGGAAATCCCAATTTAAACTTAAAGATCTCAAAACCTAAATTTAGAGATTAGATACAGAGTCGCCACCCGGATCAGCTCATCCGGGAAATTCCGGTACAGCTCCCTACCAAGTGTAGACGCGGTACCTAATCCAGAGATTCAAGGTTCGGGCAACACATTTACTAATCCTCACTTATTTTCATTTATTATTTCATAATATAATATAACATCCACTTAGTTCTACTTATTTTATCTCCTTTTTATTTTTAGTTAATGCTTATACACATGACATAAATATAAATCCAAAATAAAGTGCAAAAAAGTAAAAGAGCGGGAAAAGTAAAGTAGAGGCTGAAATATACAACCCAGAAAAAAGAAAACTCTCATCCTTACCATATACAACTGCCTATAATACACGATAATCTAAAAAGTACAATTGCCTAAATACACGAGATAATCTATAAAATACATCCAATAATAAAAAATAAGGAAAAATAAAAGTTGTATCCAAATACGGTTAGCACAAATAAATAAAACACACCAAGGACTCATATAGGACAGAACATGGGTATTTTGGGAAACGGGATCATAAATGGGGGGATAACCAAGAAGTCCGGATGACTGCTCGATTAGACCTGGAAAACATTTTATTGAAACGCCCTGTAGATTTTGTAGATGAAAAACCAATTTTGAAAACAATATAGCTCATTTTACATGCATTTTCCAACTTTTAGCGGGCCGGATATCCCGGGATCCAGGCGTCCCGTTCGTGAGTGGGCATAAATTAGACATCCATCTAAGGTTCAAAAGTGTAAACACGCCAAAAATCTGTTTTGAATGGGAAGGAAAGGCAAAATTACAAGTAGAAGCCCAAAAGGGCAAAACTGTAATTCTGTTTCTTGGACTACAGCCGAGTGGCTGTAGGTTATAGCCGTGCAGCTGTAGTGCTCCAGAATGCATTTCGGTTTTCTTTTCTCATTTTGAAAATCGTTTTAGAATTTTGATGATTTTGAGCGATCAGGGATTTCTAGAAACTCATAAAACACCACAAAAACAGATCCGGATCGGATCAAATGAGTCCGGAAATCCCTAAAAACCCAAAATCATCAAACTTTATCATTACATCCACCAATTATAGATACGAAAACCGAAAATCAAACACATATGGATGTAATTGGACCGATAATATTCATGAAAAATACATTTGATTTGAAAACGGAAGCGTTATCGATTGATTTGGGGCATCCGGAGCTTCTGCCCCTGAAGATTACAACCGTGCGGCTGTAGGTTACAGCCCCGCACCTGTAGATTACAGCCGCGCTCCTGTAGGGCATTACAGTCGCGCCACTATAGGGCATTACAGTTGCGCCCCTATAAGCTACAGCCACGCCACTGTAGGTTATAGCCGCACCATTGTAGGTTACAGCCGCGCGGTATAATCATCAGACGGGGCGGCTATAGCTGGATTCACTTCCACATTTGATAAAAACGCAAAAACATAAACAAATAACACCCAGAACAAATCAAAAGAGGTTTTTATGGACTCTCAGAGTATACCTTATCTATATTCCAGCGTATTGGATCGCCAACAACGGATTTGGTCGCCGGAAAACGCCTCAAAATCACAAACAACTCGAAATCTCCAAAACTTGAATGAACCCCGAATTGGCCTCGAACAAACGGCAAATCGATTAGAATTGCACTCCAATTTGATTTATTTGAGAACCCTAATGTTTTCTATGGATTAAGATTAAAATTGACTGCTTTTTGAACAAATTTAGGGAATTCTCTCTCTAAAAGCCCTATTTCTCTCTCTAACTCTCCCCAAGAACCCTAATTTCTATGTTTAATTTTCTGAAAACCCTGTCTATTTTGTCCCCTGTTAATTTCTGTTTCTATGGCTTTTATATCGCCCCAAAATAGGGTTAAAATCCGAATTAATGACTGATTTCCGCTAATTTAGGAAATCTGGTGATTACAGTCATGCGGCTGTAGTGACCAGATTAGCCTATTTTTTATTTTTTCCCTTTTTCTCTTCGGTTCTTCCAAACGCTCACTCGACCTTCTTCAGGGTTTTATACCAAGACTTATCACACACATTCAGGTCATCCTGGATATCTTTGACACCATTCCGGTCGCTCCAAACCCGTCTCACATTTATCTGTGAAAAAGGTAATAATAGCTTTCATCATTGAGGTTGGGAAAAAACCCATGCTCATAGGCTGCCCCTCGCGTGACCAAACTCGACTTGAACGGGTGCTTGTGCCCGATTCGAGTTTGGTCTCACGATAAGGAGCACGGTGAGGAGGAGAAGAGGACGTACCTAGTGGTTCCTCTTGCGTTGACCAGCTTTGATCTTTGTAGGGACTTGTCTCTGTTGTTTTGTGAGACAGCGGTCTTGCCTAGGTTGATTTGATTCTTTAGGGACTTACTTCAACTCTGTTACGAAGCATAGGGCTCTGCCCGAATTCATTCGACGTTTTCCAGGGATGTGCTTCGACTCCATTGCGAAGCAGCGGACTTTGCCCAGATTAGATTAGTTCTTCAGAGACGTGCTTCGACTCTATCGTGAAGTAGAGGACTTTGCCCGGATTGGGTTGATGCTCTAGGGACGTGCTTCGACTCCATTGTGAAGCAGATGACTTTGCCTGGATCGAATTACCTTTGTCATTTGATGTTCATGAAAGAAAGAGGGTATTTTGGTAATTTTACAACTTGGGAAGTTGGCATCCCTTGAAGGGAGGATATTTTGGTCATTTGACTTCTAGTGGAGCTTGTGTCACTAAAGGAAGAAATATTTTAGTAATTTGGTCCTCGCATAGCCTTTGTGGCTGGGGAAAAGATGCTTTGGTGATTTGAGAGTTTGATTATCTCTTTTTGATGTTTTGAAGTCATTTCGGGTGCGTATTGGTTCCTTGATCGATAATTTTGGAAACAAAAATTTTTGCCCCTTCAATCAACAATGAATACAGACTGAATACTTTGCCCCTTAATACCATTAAAATAATCTCTCTGTGGTGGAACAATACCGTTGAAACTGGCTCTCTGTGGTGGAGCAATACCACTAAAATCGGCTCTTTGTGGTGGAGCAATACTGTTCAAATCGGCTTTCTGTAGTGGAGCGATACCGTTGGAACCGGCTCTCTGCAGTGGAGCGTACTGTTGAAATCGGCTCTTTGTGGTGGAGCAATACCGTTGAAATCGGCTCTCTGTGGTAGAGCGTACCATTGAAATCGGCTCTCTGTGGTGGAGCGTATCGTTGAAATCGGCTCTTTACGGTGGAGCGTACCGTTGAAATCGGCTCTTTATGGTGGAGTAATACCGTTGAATTCGGCTCTCTGTAGTGGAGTAATACCATTGAAATCGGCTCTCTGTGGTAGAGTGTACCATTGAAATCAGCTCTCTGCGTTGGACCGTACCGTTGAAATCGGCTCTCTATGGTGGAGCAATACCGTTGAAATCGGATCAGGAGTGCGTATTTATTCCTTGATTGATAATTTTGGAAACAAAAATTTTTGCCCTTTCGATCAAGGATAAATACGGCTTGATTGCTTTGCCCCTGGATACTTGGGATTTGAAGATGCCCTGGTGTTAGGTTATTTTTGCTTTCAGAATGCTCATGGCTCAAGACAGCCTGATGGTGACAGTATGTACCTGTACTTGAGTTAACATTGATGCGTGTATGTTTTGAATGTATATGTGTGTGCATGACCTGGATGCATATGCATATGATTATGGTGCTTCTTCATGTTTTGTTTGTTGCAGATGATGATCTGGATCGAGTGTCGTGAGTCTGCTCGTTTGAGAACAGAGGTTGATCAGTTGCGTCGGTGGGTCACCGAGCTGGAGGTCATGAATCAGACTTTCAGGGACCGGATGAATGATTGGGATGCCCAGATGGGTCTGTCCTTGGTGGGATATCACATTGAAGTTTGGTTGATTGACCTGATTGCTTGCTCCACGAGGCGTGGGTGTGAGGCACTGGCTTTGATGTACCTCGGTTTTTACAAGATTAAAGTTGTCTGAGCTTGATACTACTGTATGACTTTTGTTTTATTTTCATTGCTTGTCCTAATTTTTGCATAGGTCGCCTTTTTGGGTTTTCGACCTATCGGACTGTCTTTACTTTTGCCTGAATTGCCCTTTCAGGTTTTCAATTCAGCAGACTTTATTTTATGCCCTAGCTTTTGCATAAACCGCCCTTTTCGGGTTTTCGATCTATCGGACTGTCTTAATTTTTGCATGGACCGCCTTTTGGGTTTTTGATCCATCGGACTTTTTTTTTTGTGAGATGCATGTAAATAGAAAATGTGCACATTCGTACGAATTCAATCTCAAGCAGACTTGGGACATTTGACCGAACGGAAAATGGCATTCATTCATTCACTCATTTATAATGTTTTAGCACAATGCATATTAAAAGATGAAATAAGGCTAAGGATAGAATCAATAATGGTATCCGTCTTGACTGGTCCCACGCCTGCCACCAATTGGTCTTCACAGGTTTTCCTGTTGATGGTGCTTGCCTCTCTGTCCTAACTTTTGCATGGACCGCCTTTTCGGTTTTCGATCCATCGGATTGTCTTGATTTTTGCATTGATCGCCTTTTCGATTTTGTGACCTATCGGACCTTTTTTTTACATGTAACAGCGCCTGGGCTTGCCTAGGTTGATGGGGCTGACAACTTGGTCTTTGTCTCCCCTGGTGGAACCGCTTCCATCCTGTAGGCTAAGGAGTATGACGTTTCTTCAGTGCGTACTCTGATGCTAGTTCTGTGTCCTTGCAAAGCAGATGGTAATATGTCGACCCAAACTCTGTAAGTAATTACCACTTTTGACGAAATCCCTTTGATGGATTTATTGGCTGCTTCTATCGCCCCGTTGGTTTGTGAGAGATACAGAGATTATCTATAATGTCTAACCCTTTATTTTGGAGCACTGTGTTATTGCCCCTAGGAATTGTACTCCAGCATCAGTCATGACATGATAATGCCCCTTTTTTTTGGGAGTGACATTCATATATGACTCCACTTCTACCCACTTCGAGAAGTAGTTGATGGTTACGACCATGGAGCGATGCCTATTCGAGTCTGCGGAGCTCCTGCTTGGCTGATTTCATCTTTGAATCCTTCGGAGCTTAGTGTTCAGTAATTTCTTTGTCACCTTGGCATAACATCGTATGGTCAGGCAAAGATTCCCATGTGCTTTTATAGTACTCTTGCAATTTTTTTTTTCATCAAGCGTGAGATCTTTGGAGACGGATATCCTTTTCAAGTCTTCATCTGTCCTTAGATTCATTTCATGCATTGATGCATCATATATGCTAAAGACATTAAATGAATGTTTGTATGCATGCAGAGTTCCATTCGAAAGAATATCACACAAGTAATTGCAACCAAGTTCTATTGAATCAAACACTGAGAGGTTGAATTGTTCACAGAATAAATGATAAAGATAACAAAAGTAAACAAACTAAAACATCAAAATGACTATCATCCTCCATATGCGGAGGGTCTTCTTTTATTATAGCCTCATGGTCCTTAATAGGTTGTGCATCTAAATCACCCGAGGTTGGGCAAGGGATTATTCTGAATGCTAGGTTTCAAAGCCAGCTCGACGATCCTTCCATCAGCGACCAACTGCTTGATAGCCTTAATCAACTGGGTGTATTCGTTTGTACAGTGACCCGTCATCATATGGTAAGAGCAGAAATTGTCTTTATCCGCCTCAACCAGAGTCGAATATGGTGTCAAACTCTGGAACAACCCAGCTTTTCTACACTTAGCATAGATCAGGCTTACTGACTCAGCCCACGGACTAATGACCCTTTGAGGAGTCTGGCTTCCTCAGATCACGGTAGCCATATCCTCCCATTGCACTTCGATCAGGGCTACACCCTTAGTCGACTTAACACTGGACCCCACTGGAGTAGCCTTAGAGCTATTGCCTTTGTACCCTTGAGAGTACCCTTGATTACTTCTATAGGAGCCCGAACTCTGTCTGCCCCTCTGCTCCTCCTCCTCGTATCGCTCGATACGTTTGGTGAACTCTACCACCTCATTGAAGGAGTGGAATCTCTTCAGTTTCATCTTATCCTTATATTGGGGCAGACTACCATCCACTAGCTTCATAATGAGCGACTCCAACTTTGGTGCTCCATCTACCAAAACTTGTACATCCATCTACTTGGGTATTGTAAGCGTATTGCTTTACAAAAGCTTCAGATAGGTCCTCCCAAGTAGAACGGGTGTAGAGAGGCATCTTTATATACCACTTCGCCGCAGCACCCCTTAGGGTAGTCAGAAATAGGTTTAAGAGATGACCTTTCCAAATCCCCATGCTAGACATCAACCTCACATAACAGTCCAAATGGGCTTCTGGTGTGCCTTCCCCGGTGTACGGAGGCAGGTAAGGCATCTGAAAACCAGCTGGGAGCGGCTCTCCTTCGTCAGCCATCAAAGTAGTCGGGTCGACATACTTAACAGGGTTATAGTGGACCATCTCCTTCAGCTTAGGTAGCATGGCGTCAATATCAGAAAACTTCTGATTGAGATGCTTCTCTAGTATCGTCTCAATTGAGGCTTCTCTTGCCTTCTCAAAGGCCTCATCTTCTTCAGACTGATGGTCGGGTTCTCTATGGTTAACCACTCCACCACTTCCTCTAGGAAGGCTTCCTGCAGCATTGTTAGTAACTTGGACGAACTGTTGTCCCTCACTTCCATCCGAAGTTTGAGCCGGTGGAACAGTCTGAACAGGGATGCTGTTTATCACAGCCTGCACTTATTCCCTAAGAGTAGCCTTGAACTCGTCTGAGGTTAGGAAGCTCCTCGTAAAAGCAGCCACATTAAAAGGTAAATTTCCACCGTTTCCATCGGCCATCTCTGCTCTATCCGCTTCTTCTAACAAAACTTGAATGTCAATTGGTAAAGTAGGCAACTGAATTTCGACCTCCCGATCTGAGTCTGACCTTGAGCTGATTCCCTCCACGATGACAGGTTCTGATTGAACTGACTGAATTGGTGGGTTCGGTTCCGATTCAACACGAACTAACCGTTTTGAGGTGCGACTCCAAACTGCACATTCAACATAAGGTTAGAAGCTCAGATGGATGTCATGGACCTAGACTCGACATACTAAATGGCATGTATGGTGTGTTCATGTTCATGATCAGATGATGCTTTATGGAAGTGGATGATGATGAAAATGACTTTTGTATTTTCTTTCTTTTATTTTGGATGTTCCAAGCATACCCCATGCCATGCAAAAGATAATGCAAAAATGTCACGTGTGGGCCGGCACATGGATAGAAGTTCGACGCCTTCGGGGCACCTAGTGGATGTCATGAAATGGTCACATGTGTACCGACACATGGACAGAGGTTTGACGCTTTATAAGTCAATGAAATGATATGTGATGGTCATATGGGAGCCGTTCCATAGACAGAGGTTCGATGCTTTTATGGCATCTTAGATGAAGTGATGTCACAAACAAGTCGTATGTAACTTGAGACACAGACAGCATTTCGGCGTTCGTGGAACACCTTGAATGATTGAACATGTTATGAAATGTCCTAATATGAATTCTAGTTCGGCACTCGTGAAGTGCCTCAAATGGGTCATTAATGTTATGAAACAATCCGATGTGGATCGTGACACAAAAGCAAGACTTTAGTGTCTCCATGACACCATGATGAATGGACATGATATCATGTGATGGTGTTATGTGATCCGCCACACGAACACAAGCCTCAGACCATTGTGGTCCTCTAATTGTGCAATTGATGTAATGAAATGGCCAAGTGCAATCCGGTGCACAGGAAAACACGGGTAATCATAGGGACTCCTGATATGTCATGAAATGAAATGTCGTGAGGGGCATACTTAGAACATCCTTCATTTTAGATGGGATTAGAACATCCTTCATTTTAGATGGGATTAGATGATATGAATGCCCATGTCATATAGAATGCAAATGGCTGCACAAAAACGTGGTTAGGATGCATGACACACGAGATGATTTCATGTATGCTTTATGAAATGTAAGCACACAAGATGTATATGACACACGAGTAAGGTGTTATGGGTGCACAAAAAATATGGCTAGCATAATACCACACATATGATGATGCTTGTGAATGGCTGTATAAAAATGTGGTTAGAAAATGGCACACAAATGATGCATGTTTGTAAAGGTAAAAAATGAAACCACTATAGAACAAACGTTAGCACACGTAACAATATGCTCACCCTTCCAATCTTATTCCTCCTTTCGATCGGTCTCGCATTCTTCCTAGATATTGGGTCTCTTTGGCATCAACTGAGGATACCAAAGGCGTACTCTCAATGTCCATTTTCAGATATATGTTTTGGTAATCCTAAGGGGAAGTTGCTAGACCATTACATGAAGGTATGAGTCAAACCAAGGGTCGTACAGGTTCCCATAGCAAAAATATACTCCTCACTTCTCCCCACTCAAGGGTCCAAACGAAGGGGTACGTATAAGGATATGAGTGGTTTACCCCCTCAGGTGCCTCCAATCCTAGAGGAAGAGGTAGGTCACCTTTGGAGATAAACTGGGCTTAATCATGTGTTGGAGGGACTAAAGAAGAGAAAATGTCATGCTATGCGGTTGTGGATGAGATATCGAGTTATGAAATTAATAATTGACGTCAAGTGAGGACGTACTTCGATTGTTGCCTAAGTTCCTTAAGCTTTTTATGAAAAACCTTTTAAAGAAACCGTTAATCCCCAGCAAAGTCGCCACTGTGAGCGGACGATGTTTTTTACAGAACGCGTGGTGAAGCAGGAACTGGGGATATTCTTTTTGAAGTGTGACTGTTTGTGGTTTTGAAAAATGGGTTTTAATCTTCTTTAAGAAAGCCGTTCATTTTATTGGAAAAACCCTTTTGTAGAAAACTTAATTGTAAGTGTGAATTTTGGAAAATAGTTTTTTAGAAATTCCCAATTTAAACTTAAAGATCTCGAAACTTAAATTTCGAGATTAGATACAGAGTCGCCACTCAGATCAGCTCATCCGGGAAATTCCGGTATAGCTTCTTACCAAGTGTAGACGTGGTACCTAATCTAGAGATTCAAGGTTCAGGCAACACATCTACTAATCCTCACTTATTTTCATTTATTATTTCATAATATAATATAACATCCACTTAGTTCTACTCATTTTATCTTCTTTTTATTTTTAGTTAATGCTCATACACATGACATAAATATAAATCCAAAATAAAGTGCAGAAAAGTAAAAGAGCGGGAAAAGTAAAGTAGAGGCCGAATTATACAACCCAGAAAAAAGAAAACTCTCATCCTCACCATATACAACCGCCTATAATACACGATAATCTAAAAAGTACAATCGCCTAAATACACGAGATAATCTATAAAATACATCCAATAATAAAAAAATAAAGAAAAATAAAAGCTATATCTAAATACGGTTAGCACAAATAAATAAAACACACCAAGGACTCATATAGGACAGAACAGGGGTATTTTGGGAAACGGGATCATAAATGGGGGGATAACCGAGAAGTCCGGATGACTGCTCGATTAGACCTGGAAAATATTTTATTGAAACACTCTGTAGATTTTGTGGATGAAAAAACAATTTTGAAAATAATTTGGCTCATTTTACATGCATTTTCCAAGTTTTAGCGGGCTGGATATCCCCGGATCTAGGGGTCCTATTTGTGAGTGGGCCTAAATTAGACATCCATCTAAGGTTTAAAAGTGTAAACACGCCAAAAATTTGTTTTGAATGGGAAGGAGAGGCAAAATTACAAGTTAGAAGCCCAAAAGGGCAAAACTGTAATTTTGTTTCTCGGACTACAGCCGTGTGACTGTAGTGCTCCAGAATGCATTTCGGTTTTCTTTTCTTGTTTTGAAAATTGTTTTAGAATTTTGATGATTTTGAGAGATCAGGGATTTCTGGAAACTTATAAAAAACCACGAAAACAGATCCGGATCAGATCAAACGTGTCCAGAAATCCCTAAAAACCCGAAATCATCAAACTTTATCATTACATCCACCAATTATAGATACGAAAACCGAAAATCAAACACATAAGGATGTAATTGGACCGATAATATTCATGAAAAATACATTTGATTTGAAAACGGAAGCGTTATTGGTCAATTTAGGGCATCCAGAGCTTCTGCCCCTGAAGATTATAGCCGCGCGGCTGTAGGTTACAGCAGCGCCCCTGTAAGGCATTACAGCTGCACCACTATAGGGCATTACAGCCGTACCCCTATAAGCTACAGCCGCGCCACTGTAGGTTATAGCCGCGCGGCTATAATCATCAAACGGGGCGGCTATATCCGGGTTCACTTCCAGATTTGATAAAAACACAAAAACATATACAAATAACACCCAGAGCAAATCAAAAAGGGTTTTTATGGACTCTCAGAGTATACCTTGTCTGTATTCCAACGTATTGGATCACCAGAAACGGATTTGGTCGCCGGAAAATGCCTCAAAATCACGAACAACCTGAAATCGCCAAAACTTGAACAAACCCCGAATTGGCTCGAACAAATGCCAAATTGATCAGAATTACACTCCAATTTGATTTATTTGAGAACCCTAACATTTTCTATGGATTAAGATTAAAATTGACTGCTTTTTGAACAAATTTAGGGAATTCTCTCTCTAAAAGCCCTATTTTCTCTCTCTAACTCTCCCCAAGAACCCTAATTTTTGTGTTCAATTTTTTGAAAACTCTGTCTATTCTGTCCCCTGTTAATTACTATTTCTATGGCTTTTATATCGCCCCAAAATAGGGTTAAAATCCAAATTAATGACTGATTTCCGCTAATTTAGGAAATCTAGTTATTACAGCCGTGTAGCTATAGTGGACTACAACCGTGCGGCTATAGGGCATTACAGCCGAGCAGCTGTAGTGACCTGATTAGCCTATTTTTTTATTTTTTCCCCTTTTCTCTTTAGTTCTTTCAAACGCTTACTCGACCTTCTTCGGGGTTTTGTACCAAGACTTGTCACACACATTCGGGTCATCCAGGATATCTTCGGCACCATTCCGGTCACTCCAAACCCGCCTCATGTTTATCCGTGAAAAAGGTAATAATAGCTTTCATCACTGAGGTTGAGAAAAAACCCGTGCTCACACTAGTGCTACTGCTCTACTTATAGACATTGATTTACAACAAACTTAATAGTTCCTCTTCTTTTTCTTTCTGAATAGTAGTTCGAGTAACTCCTTGAACCTTGGCATTGTCACTCATTACCACTGATTGCCTATCTGTATTCAACTTTAACTTTCCTTCATCAACCAATTTCTGAAATTCATTCTTCAACTCGTAGCAATTATTGGTTCTATGATCGATCACCATATGATATGTACAGAAATTATCCCTATCTGCTTTAGATGGCTTCTCAAAAGGTCTTAATAATGTTAGCAAACCCTTATTCCTATATTTAATAAATATTTGAGATAGTAATAAAGGCCATGGAGAAATTCCAGTTGATCCCTTTCTTCTGTTCTAAACAGACTAGCCTTAGGTATTAGCCACTGATTCTGTACTCCCTCCATCAAAATGATCCATATATAGTCTTGAGTAGACTCTCCATTTGTGCCATTGACATTCTTGTAGTTGACATTTCATCCACATTGTTATGTATAGTAAGTAATATCGAATCTTCACACAACATTTCCTAATATTTGATGTTCTACAGAAAGAATTTCATTGCCTTTACTTAGTCCATCTTCAATGACAACCTTTTTACTAGAAAGAAAATTAATCTTCCTCTTGAGCTCTGCTACTGTTCTTTGGAGTCCAATACATCTTGCCTCTAGCCTTTTTATCATGGGTAACTCTTTCAACGCTGAACTACTTCTTTTCTGATAATATCACGAAAGAGATCTAATGAAAAAAATCTTCAAAGGCATCTGATATATTATTTGTATTTACTCGACTAATCATTTGTGCTCTACTATCCCTTTCTGATTCTTTGTTTTCCTCTGAACCATCACTAGTTGCTAATGAAGGAGACCCTCAATATTGGTAGCTTCATTTATTAACATTGTTTGTTCATTCAAATTAGCTTGGACAACCTGAGACAGTATATAATCTACTGGTAACCTAGATTGTATCATATTGACTTGCTCCTCAAACTTTGGCAATCGATTGGTTTTGGTGCTGGGCTTTGCAGGCTCTTACAATTTTCCTCCATCTATCAACTTCTGGATAGCATCTCTTAGCTTATAACAATTATTGGTTCTGTGACCAACAACTACATGATATGAGTAGAAATTATCCTTATATGCATCTGCTAGTTTCTCAAATGGCTTCAAAGAATTCAACAAGCCTCTATTTTTGCACTGCATAAAAATCATGGACAAGGACAAAGTCCAAGGAGAAATACCTTGACTTCCTGGATTCCTTTCTTGACTACTCTGATGTTGAGGCATTGCAGCCACTTCTATTTGCTTCACTTCTGATGATTGTTCCCCTCTACTTGCAAAACAGAATCAGATCCCCTGCCTGACCCTGTTGATTTGTACCCTGAACTAAACCCAATACTTTTGCCACCTTTGTGACTTGCAGCCTTTTCTTCTTCATCTCTTTCAACCTTACATGCCATGATGTACACCTCACTGAGCTTGCTGACAGTATGAAACTTCATATTATTTTTATACACATCCCTACTACCGTCAATCAACTTCTGGATCAATTCATGCTTATCAGGGTGATTTTTCAGTAGAATCATTTTATTCATCCATCTTTGATAATACTCATCAAAAAATTCATTTGGTTTCTACTTTATCCTTTCCAAATCATACAGCTTTACTTGAATCTTTATGTTGAAACTATAGTACTTAATAAAAACTACAGATAAAGCTTCCTAGTCTAATTGTATTTCTTGAAACAATAAATTGTACCAAGCCAATGCATCTTCTTCAAGTGAAGTTCGAAAGAGATTAATCAATTACTGCTTCGTACCACCCGTTGTTAACATCACATGGGCATACAGATTTACATGAGCTACTAGAGAACCAATACCCTTGTATGTAGAAATCTTTGGCATTTAAAACCCGATAGGGAAGGTTTCAATGCCTTTGTTAATCATGGCATCTACATTCACCCTTCTTAGACTTCATGCTAATATTGGCTCCTTTCTTTAATTCAGAGACTCCCTCATCTAGTTCTATGCACTTTGCCTTCAACTTCTTTTCCATTGCAGCCTTAATCTCTTAAAGCTTTTCCATACTAGTAGAAATGTCACCCCCAGACTGGGATGATTCAACTATCTTTTCCTTTCCTGGTCTAGTGACATTGTTATCACGTCCTTCTTTCACAACAGCTCTCAGCTCTTCTTTCAAAATATCTCAGAAATCCTATGATTTTAGGAAATCTTTTAGAATATTAGCAACACTCTGTGTTTGGTTTGCCATCTTAAGTTCCTCAACAGACTCTGTACCACTTTCAGTTTCAACTATCACTGATTCCTCTTCAATCCTTATAAATTTAGCTTTCTTCTCACGCCAAGCTAGTTTATTTCTCACGGAGTCCCCAACTGAAACTTCTTTCTCTCTAATCTCTTACCCGGTTTTCTTTTCCATGCACGTTCTGTTTCAAATCACACATGGAACATTAGGAATGTAATTCATGATGAATGAATGAAATGACGATGTGAAGAAAATCGATTAAATGAATGAATGTATATATATATATATACATGATATGGAATGAAATGCCATGAACAAAGTAGATTTATTCAAGGTTTTTGTAATAGATATATAGAGCGGATCTTATACGGGCTTTATAATGGATGTATAAAGCAGGTCTTATACAAGGCTTTGTAATGGATATATAGAGTGGGTCTTATACAAGGCTTTAGATAAGTGTATAGAGAAGGTCTTATATGGAGCTTGGATAAGTGTATAGAGCTCATTTTATACGAGGCTTGGATAAGTGTATAGAGTTGGTCTTATACTGCGGTGCTTGGATAAGTGTATAGAGCTGGTCTTATACGGGGCTTAAATAAATGTATAGAGCTGATCTTATACGGGGCTTTGGATAAGTGAATAGAACTGGGCTTATACAGGGCTTAGATAAGTGTATAGAGTTGATCTTATACGGTGGCTTTGGATTTTGACACATTTTTGGCATATACTTGTAATGCAAAAATGTATACAAATTCGAATGATTTATGAAATATGCAATGTATGTAAATTCCTGCACACGGAATAAACATTAGCATATGCATAAATATGCACAATCTTCCGACCTTATTTTTCCATGTTTGGTCAATACAAATTTTTTCCTAGGAGTTGGTTCCCTTTATTATCAACTTGGAATAATAAAGTGTTAGTGTGTGCCCTAGTCCCTTTAATAATGTAATCGCATTTTTGATAATTAATAAAAGGCATTAATCTATTTTATTAATTTCTTGTGCAATTAATAATTATAGAGTATCTATCCATTAGTTAAATTATACTCTTGTTTGTTAGGAGCATCTCCTAGCAGTAGGACTGAGAGTAGGGTTAACACTTAACTGTAAATATCCATAGTCTGTTATATCATGGGAATGATACTAACTAAAGACTAGCATGGTCTTTGATTATATGGTGGTGTCTTACCAACCATTGGACATGGAATGTCAATCAAAGAGATGGGTACATGTTAGGCTACATGTTACTGGATCGATCCACTTAGAGTATTTCACTTAACCCCTATAAGACAAGTGAATCTCTGGTAGCACTTATATTGGATTCTTAGACCTGATGTTGCTATGGACTTAGGGACGATCTCACATGCTTTGACATACACCTAATGGGCTCATAACAGAGTGCCAAGTATGGGTATGATTGGGTATGCCAATGAATACTTAAGGTTCATAAGCAAGGTGAAGGGAAGTGCCAATATCTTAAATGAGATCATGATATCACCGGCCACTTGATGATTGAGACTAAGAAGTGTTTGGCCAAACCCAATACTTAGTTACTAGGTGATTAAGTGATTGAGTTCATCAGTCTACTCGGTATCAAGAAATGTACTTGCGGCCATAGGGGATGACTTAGTCATGGTACTGGGAGTACAGAGATATCCATAGGCATGAGATGTATAAGAAAAAGACTACAAGGTATATATATCTAAAAGATATATTCATGTTAATTGGGGGTTATAATGATTTGCTATAACCAACCTATAGTCTGTGGGCCCAAAGGTTTGGGACCACTGCCAAAATAAAGATGAACCTACCAGATCGCACGAATAGGATCAAGATTGGGTGTTTAGGACATTAATATATAGTGGATATATATTTAATTAACGGAGCAAATACTATATTTATATTTATTTAATTATTATATAGTACAATAAATAAATCAATTAAAATATAACTAGTCAAAATTGGATTTTGACTTTTATGGGATTTAAATTATATTCATATTAAATTGATTATTGTATGGTACAATAAATAATTTAATAAAGAATATAATTTGTCAAAATTGGATTTGAAATCATAGGAAATTAATTATATTTAGGTTAATTTATCTTATTGCATAGTGTAATAAAATAAATTAAGGCTAAAATATAATAATGTCAAAATTGGATTTTTGACATAAATTAATTTAAGGGTGCATCAATTTTATACCATAAGGTTTATGCATTTATAATTTGATTAAAACTTTAACATAAAGTTTAATTAAATTAAAACCTAATTAACCTAGAGTATAAATAGCCCCTTATAACTTTAATTCCCTATAGAAAAAAGAGACTGAATATTCCCATACACAGAGACAGGACATTTCGGTCCCCTTGTAGGTTCCAGGGTTCGGCTAGTTGCTCTCTGTCCAGTGCTAGCACGCTCATCCAATTGTTTGAGGCCTGCGTGTGTGAAGGCAGAGATTTCCTGCTTGGAAATTCATAGAGAAAGCTTCATATCTCAGGTAAGATTTAAGAATGCTTTCTGGTTGAGTTTGTTTCTTCCTAATCTGAATGTTTCCTGGGCCAGATTTGAGTGCAAAAATAAATTGCTTCTGCTAAAAATTTTTGTTTTGCATGGTGAAATCCCTACATGGAGGTTGTCTCTCAACAGGTTAAATGCAATTTGGGTTTTGTTTCCAAAGGAAGATTACTACGGCTTTTTAATATGGGCCAAGTCAAAAGTCTTGGGTTCACATCAAGGTTCCTATAGCAAAATATACACCTCACTTCTCCCCCCATCAAGGGTACAAACGATAGGGTTCGTACGAGGCTATGAGTGATGTACCATTTCTGTGCTCCTAAGACCTAGCGGAATTTAGGCCACACTTCAACAACACATCGGGGTTTCAATGGTACCTTAAAAGTATGTGTGCAAATTGTTTCTAAGTGATATGTAAATAAAATGCATAAATATAAAACTTTCAAAACATTTTGAATCGAGAATTTTTAGTGTTTGTCAATTTTTGATTTTGAAAAACCAAAATCCCCAACAGAGTCACCATTGTGAGCAAACGATCCTAAAGAGCAAGGGCCTCGCGATTGTGCCTGGAGAATTTAAATAGAGTTTTGTATGAAAATGAGTTTTATAATGAGAAAATAAACAAACTCGAACGCTCTCACCAAAAGTGACAAGAGTCGCCACCTGACTCAACTCAACTGGAAAATTGCAGTATAGCCGAGACGAGCTACGAATCACTATACCTTTTAATTAGAGAATGGGTTCAGACAATTCACCTATTCTTCTCAATTCAAAATGTGTTCAACAGTTTATATCAATGCCTTTTATATTTCTACAACTGATTTTATCTTGATTATTATTCAATGCTCACACATAAGGAATATAAATGCTGAAAGCAATAAATAAATTTGGGAAATTTAAAATATATACAAACCAAACAAAATAACTAACCTAGGGGATACATTTGTATAAAAATACAAATTTGTCTATATACAAAAATATCTAAAAATGAAAAGCTAGGTATACATCTATCCTAACATACCTCTACCTACAAACAGAGTCAGTACAGAAATAAATATATACACGTAGGAGTCAAACAGACTTAGAATAGAGGATTTAGATAGCTTGGGGCATGAAATGGGAAAATCGGGAAATTCGATAAATTTATCTGATTTGATCTGGAAAAAGTTTTAAAATGCTGTTTGATGGAACTGGAAATTCATTTTGAAAATTGTTTTGTCCGGTTTATTATTTTCACATACAAAATATCAGTCTGTAGTCAAGAAACCGGTATTTCTATCGTTGAACCGATTTAGAAAAAATAAATTCAGAAATTAAATGTAAGTCAAAATAATATGCAAATGTATGAAAAATACACCAAAATGCAATTATGGAATCAAGATAATAACCGTGCAGGTGTAAGAACAACAGCCGTGCGGTAATGATAACACCCGTATGGCTCTGATTTTGAATGAGTCAGAGAAATTGCTAAAAACTTGAAATCACTAAATTTTATAATAAACAATAGTCGTACGACTCATTTAACAACAGCCGTGTGGCTCTCATTACATTCCTACAGCTCTGGTTTACCAGAAATGTAGAAAAACAGAGCAAAATGAAATGAATGCAAAAACACACAAATTCAACCTAGAAAGCGATCAATAGGTTTAAGGTATCTCAGAATTACCTTTTAGTTGTTTATCCAGTGTTCAATTTCAAAGAAAACCGATGCTTGAAGCTTGAATTCAGATTTAAATCAAACTTGAAACCTTGAACCGAAAGCCTGAACTTCGCTAAATTAAGCTACAAAATCCGTGATTCCAGCAACCAAATAAGTCTCTAAAAGTTTGGATTTGGTTTGGACAATGATTTGGTGACTGATTTTAGCTAATTTGTGGTTTGATTGAGTGATTTTGGATTTGTGAAATTTTGAGATTTTCCTTTCTTTTTCCTGTTCTTTTCTGATTCTTTGTTAATCTCCTTTGTTAGTTAATCTCCCATCATTAGAACTCCATTCAATCCAAGAATCCTATAATGGAAATTTGAGTTGTCTCCCCTAAAATCCAAACATATGTCTTCTCCATACAGATTTTTGGTGACGTATCCACAGTCGTGTGGCTGTTAGCGCAATAGCCGTACGGTTCTTCCAACTGCCGTGCGGCTCTTGTCTCATTTTTAACCCTAATTTTTCAGATTTTTCTCAATTTCAAGTTCATTTAAATCCGAATCTTTGTTTCTCGAATCGATTTTAATAAACAACAGTAAAAGTGGATAATATTTTGGTATTTTTATTATCGTCGAGATCGGAAAAATCCAATACTCACACTAATACTATAAATGAAAAAATTAATTAAAAAATCAATTAAAAAAATGGTTTTCAAGAAAAAAAAGATGGGTCAATAACTCAAAAAGCAAGATCCGATCGGGCGGATCTGATTAAAAAGGAAAACCAAAGTGGCAGCTTTACTTCACTTCCCTGCAAGTAATATCTCTGTGCCACGTGTCTCATCGACCGCCCAATCTTTTCTGTCTCTTCCCTCCCTTCCTACTTAACACTCTCTCTGCCACTCTCTTTTTCTTCCTCTTCCTCTCTTCTCTGTTTCAGATTCAAATTGAAATTGAAATGGCCAAATTTCTCTTCGCGCCTTTAGCTGCTACCTCCCCTTCTCCTCATTCTTCTCTATTCCCATATCATCCTTCCCCTTCTCCCTCCCTATCCAATTCCCTTTCCATCTCACTCCACTACCCGTCTCATTTTACCCACTCTTCTATTGCTTCCCTTCATCGCCGCCTCTGTCCCGTTTCTGCTCTCGATTCCGATGTTCCTCATCCTCTTCACGAGGTAATAATAATGTGCCCAAATTTGTGAAATTTTCATTATTATTTGTTTCTTCATATTGATTAGAGATGATGACTTGTTGGTATTTTTACTAGGGATCAGTGAAATTAAGGAACAATAACAGTTTTGAACAATGGGATTCATGGACAGCTAAATTTTCAGCTGCTGCAAATCTGCCTTTTTTGCTGCTACAACTGCCTCAGATTATCCTCAACGCGCAAAATCTTATTGCTGGAAATAAAACTGCTCTTTTGGCTGTACCCTGGTTGGTAAGCAAGAGTCTTCTCTCTCTCTCTCTCTTCCTTTGGCTGCAAATTTTTCATTTTTTAATCAGGATATTTTGCAAGTGCAGGGAATGTTAACTGGCCTGCTTGGAAATCTTTCATTACTTTCCTACTTTGTGAAAAAGAAGGAGAAAGAGGCGATTTTGGTGCAAACATTGGGAGTGATTACTATTTACATTGTAATTACTCAGCTTGCATTGGCTGAAGCCATGCCTCTACCTCACTTTGTTGCCACTTCTGTGGTTGTGGCATCAGGTCTGGTGCTCAATTTATTCAATTTCCTTGAGAAGCTCAGTGCTGGAATCTGGCGATTTTGGGAAGATTTTATAACTGTTGGTGGCCTCTCCGTCCTTCCTCAGGTGCTTTGTTTTCACTGCTGTATTCACGGATTCTGTTATACATTCAATAGTTCAGTAATTTTCGTTGGTACTTATTTGAAAAAGGGCAGTGCAGGGAATCAAAATATCACTCTGTAATTTCGTTAATAACTTCTGATGTATTACAGGTCATGTGGTCTACATTTGTTCCATATGTACCAAATTCTATCATGCCTGGGGCAGTATCATTTGTAATAGCTCTTACTACTGTTATAATGGTAAGTTTCTAAGGTATTATTGTACTTACAGCAGGGTGAAGCTCTGATTTATTGGATGCTTCTGTAGGTCATTGGTAAAATGTAGTGCATACGTTTTTTTAACATCTGATAAGATGTTTTGTTTGGTCCCACAAGTCCATAGACTTTCTGTTTGATATTTGTATCGAACTCTTTAAGTTTTTGCATCTTTTATGTTGTGCCCTTTGGTTTTTTTTATATTATTAAAATTTTTTTTTTGGGGAAAGGAATAAGGCAATTCTGCCCATTACCCTTTTCTATGTAGACTTAGGGGGTGTTTGTTTCTGCTTTTCGGGGCAGCTTTTAGCTTTTCATCCCCAAAAACAGAAAATTGAGTGTTTACTTAGATTTTTCAAATAGCAGCTTTAGCTGTTTTGTTGGAAAAAACAGTTTTTCACGAGAAGCTCCTTTTAGAGTTTTTTGCGAAAAGCTTTTTATAATTATTTGTCTTTTACAAATTTAACTTTTCCAAAATAATAAATTATATTTTTATATAATTATGTAGGATTTTTTTATGGAATTTTTTTCATGTTTATAAATATTGAGATTTGCAGGCACGAACAGGCAAGCTTTCAGAGAAAGGTGTTAAATTTGTTGGAGGAATATCTGGATGGACAGCAACTCTTCTTTTCATGTGGATGCCAGTTTCACAAATGGTAATCCTTGCAATCTCTCTGTTTCAATTGTTGACCTAAGTGCCTCTCTGACTGAAACTATTGCTTTCTTTTTTCAGTGGACAAATTTTCTGAATCCCGATAACATTAAAGGTTTATCAGCTATCTCAATGTTGCTTGCTATGCTTGGAAATGGACTTATGCTCCCACGTGCACTCTTCATTCGTGATTTGATGTGGTAATGTTCCTAATCTTTTAGATGCCGCTTCTGTATTCAGTGCATAATCATGAAAATTTATGTTAATTTCTCATTATTTCAACTCTATCAGCTTACAAAAGCACATCAATCCTAGAGTAGCTATTGTTAGTAGTCCCAGTTATCAAAAAGTTGTTCCCATTCTTGTTCTTGATTAATATAAAGAATTGGTCCATTTTGTGTTAATATTGATAATTTTTAATAGGTTTGTTCTTTTACTCTAGAAACTTGTCACAATGTTACTCCTATGTTTTGCTTCCTTGGGAACTAAATTTATAGATGCATTTCAATAATGACTTTCGTACTCAATACCATATCATACACAGATAATCTTTGCTCGTCTTTTAGAATTAGACTCACTAGTTAGTGCATCAGAATGCTAGCATGTATTTGACAGTTTGACACTGATGTCGGTTCAACTATGATTGTAGGTTCACTGGTTCAACCTGGGCTTCACTTTTTTATGGATATGGAAACATTTTATGCTTGTACAGGTAAGCTTTCTTACAAATGTTATTTACCGTTTTATTTAATATACTTAATGCTGAGACTTAAAGTATCAACTAAGACTTTACTGCACTTCCAGTTTCAACTGTATCAGCAAGGAGTTCTTCATCTTAGCTACAATTGGTTTGATATCATGGATAGGTTTGCCTCTCTTATCTTTCTGTTTCATGTTGGGATTGTGTACAGATTGCTCCCTGTTATTTGGCTCTTTCTGTCAATGTCATTGATCAGACTAAAGCATCAGAGGTTCCTGAACTTCGTTGCTTTCACACATAGAGCTCCTAACATTTTATCATCACACGTCAACTCAACAATCATTTATTGAGAAGCCAGACGTTGAGCTTTTGACCATTTATAAACTCATACATTCTGCTAGTGTCATACATTCTGCTAGTGATCATCCATGAGACTATACATTTGGGCTTGGATCAGAGAAGGCTCAATTAGACTTGAAGGGTTGGATGTGTAAATTTATAAATGATCAAGATCTCAATGTATAAAAACAGAAGATCAATAGCTTAATCTGTAAAACAGTAAAGTCGAAGGGCCTCAGGATGGTTTGACCATTTTTTGTTTTTCTGATACCTTTTTTTGATATTAAGCAGGAATGACTTTGTGGGGAGACACTGTAGCATATGGATACAGTTCACCTCTTACATCATTAAAAGAGATGGTGTTTGGATCAAATTGAATTTTGATATCCATGATCTTCTTTGGCACAAAAATATGGAGGAAATTGATTTCATGGGTGAGATGCCAGTGTGCTCTAAAGATTGCAGTCACAACGGAAATGAAAGTTTTCAGTGGAGAGCTAGTTTTAGCAAATGTCTATACATATTAGGATTTTTGTTCCTAATTTATATTCCAATAGTTGAAAGATTGGACTGTTGTCCCCTTCTTAAACATCGATTGCTTTTAAGTTATACCCACTTAGCAAAGTAATAATGCCTGTAAGTTATGTATGATTATTCTTCTAATAAAATGTTCAATTCATTCAAATTATGGTTGATATCGAGTCATCTCTTTTTTTTTTTTTTTTTTTTCTCATTGTTTATTAGATTTTTGTGCTAGTGCAATCTCAAAGGTAGGATTTAATGAGACAGATTTTTAACTCTTATCGAGTTGGGCATAAAACTGATACCTAGAAAATGATAGGCAATATTGAGCTACCGTTATTACGTTGAAGATGCTAAAAATAAAAACAATAACCAGATCATCCAGAAAAACTTATGGCTAAATTTGCACCTTAAGTCCAAACAAAATTGTACAAAGCATCTTTACTTCTGTTAGTGACTCATTCAAAATTATTCTCACTTTACCTCCAAAGTTGGGGAGGAAGAAAGAACATGATGGTTTACTGCTGACGTGACCGATAACAGTTAGAGCTTTAATCTGGATTCAAACTTATCAAAACCCGAAATGATTCTGCTTTCATTCTCCAGTAAAACTTTCTGAATGCCTGGAAAATTTCATTCGTGTGAATATAATGGAACTCCGATATTTTCAAACCCGTCCACAGGGTTGCCTAGAATGCTGCCGGTTTCCACCTCAATGCCTAGGTACTGCAGCTTCTGCTACTTCAAGGAGCACTTGCGATACACGAAGACATTTTAATTAAATCAACTATAAAGAAACACATTTGACAACAAAAATCTTGTCATTTCTTACCTGTCACTTTCCAAAACGCAAGTTTAAGACGCCGCTTCTCCAATGCATACCCTCGAGCAAGCTACTTCTTAGCTCAAAGATTTCCCAAGTGATAGGAGGGAAGAAAACTCTATAAAAGCCTCTCTATTCATGAACTTGGATGTGTTAACTGAAGAAAGTTGGAAAAGAATAGTGTTAATAAGAAATGAAAAGTCATCACATGTGATTTTCATATGCAAGCTTTGAGATCAATCAAAATAAAGCACACCTTTGGATTAGCAATTGTCCAGGCAGCTATGCCCAGTGCACAGATCAGCATCATCAGAATGGTGTAGTTTCTGAATGATTAAGCGATATAATTGTCACTTGTAAGCTTGGACCTGCAGCCGAAAAGAAACAAAAAACTTTACAACACAACAGTTGACTGAATCCTGAGATATAATCAAACCAAACCAACACATATGGTCCACTCTAGCACCTCAAAAATTAAGCTTTTTTTTTCTTTTCCTTTTTCCGACCTTCACATACGAATATATTCTTGTCCAGCTTTAGTAGGGTGATTAGAGGAATCCCGAAGTCCATTAAACAGCTCGAACAAGGCAGCTAAATAATTATGTTCACTCCCAAGCTTGAACTGAGTGAAAAGTGAAATTCTGGTGAATTTAATTATATTTTTTGTATTTCAGAATTGTATTTGAAATAGATTACATGTGAAAACTCAAAGAAATAGCACCATGAAATGCATGCCCATGAAACTTGATCAAACAATCTTTTTCTCTTTCCATCGCAATACAGCATAAAATTGGAATCTGACCTTGCTATGTCGTAAGTTAATGTATCACTTCGCTATAGGAACAACTGGAATTACAAAACTGGTTGCTCTAATCATGATTTTCAATCTTGCTATTGATAAAACAGGTCAAACTACACCAAAACAAAGAAAGAAGCAGAAGCATATATGATAAGATTCACTTCCTAGTTCTTTTCTTCTGGCTGGAAAATTTTAAAAAATAATAATAATAAGATATATAATGCAGAAAAAGAGAAGCAATATCAGTGCATGCTATCTGAAGTATTTACGAACAAACAATAGACAAGAAGCAGTGCATGTGAGAGCAGCCATTTGCTGCTTACTGTCAAAACTAGCTATGCTCATCACTTTTCAAAACTCCATTAAATACTCTTTCTTTGATACATTTCCTTCAGCAGCTTCTTGGCATCAAGCATCTTATCAAATCTAGCAAAAGTAGAGCTGATACAATCAATTGTACTTTCACGTGGCACAAAGCCTTTTTCACTCATCTCTATGATTAACAACTTCGCCTCTGTTTGGCATGACTGTTTCAATCTCCTGTTAAGATCTGGCTGTTTTGATATATTGCACCATCCACAAATTAATATGTCACAAGTGAAAGAGTTTGGCAATCCACCTCTGACTCGCATCTCATTCAGAAGCTCTCCAGCCTGCTGCATCTTTCCCACCTTTGCAAAATCACTGATAAGAACGTTATAGGTACTAGTTTTAGGAATGAAGCCTTGGTCAATCATTTCACAGTACAGTTTTATGGATTCCTTCTTATTTCCGATCTTAGCATGGCCAGAAACCAAAGTATCATATGTTGAAGCACCAGGATTCAAGCCATTTTTCTTCATTTTATCAAATAATTCATCAGTCTCTGTCATCAACCTACCTGCTAAGAGACTGCGTAGAAGCAGATTGTAAGTCGTAATATTTAGTGGAACTTGTTCATTTAACATCCGAGCATAAGTAGCCAAAGCTCTCTCTATTTGACCATTTTCACAATATCCACGGATAAATGATTGTAAGTTATAGTATTTGCTATAAAGCCATCCCGAATCATGCCGTGGAATACCCAAATGGCTTTTCTAGTCATGCGAAGCCTGCACAAGATCACAATCAGATTGTTATACACTTCTTTATCGACTTGGAGTCCCATATAGACAAGTTGCTCATGCATTCGAAATAGTGCATCAGCCTTCTGACTTTTTGAAGACGTATTAAGCAGAAACCCTTAAATTACCGGATTAGGGTGGACTCCAATAGCCGACATTTCACTCAAAACCCTCATTGCCTTTTCAATTTCGACAGCTTCAGAAAGCCCTCTTACGAGGGTGTTGCAAGTTACTGAACTAGGCATTATCTGATGGCTCTTCTTCTCATTCCATAACTCCATGGCATCTTCCAATTCTCCCCGTTTACAATATGCACTGAGCATGGTATTATATGTCAATAAATCCGGAGTCAGACCCAATTCTCCCATCTGAGAATAAACAGATTTGAAGTCATGTTTACCAAGTTGCAAAAGACCATTTATTAACACATTACACGCAACAACATCAAGTTGTATGTTTTTCTCTGTCATTTCTTCAACCATGTGCAGAGCTGCTGACTACTTTCCTACTTTGAAGAAGCCATCCATCAGAGACATGTAGTTAACACGATCAAGTAACAGGCCCCTGGACATAACATCTTTAAGCAGTCTCTCGGCTTCATCCATTTCTCCGCCTCTTTTTAGGTTGTTTACCAAGATATCGACCAGAACATTTTTCTCCTCCAGTCTGCTCAATTTCATTTCATTGTAGAGATCAAGAGCGAATTCTTGTTTACCTGCCTTGCAAAAGCCATAAACTAGTGTAGCATATATATATGCATTTGGCATGATATTTTGATCCAACATCTTCTTCTTCTTCATAATATTCATAGCTTTATCAAGCATTCCTCTCTTTGTGTAGCCATTTATAATAGAAGAAAAAGTAATGACATTTGGAGCAACAAGTTTCTCCTCCATTTCTTGCAAAAGGCGCTCCGCTTTTACCACGTTCCCTAACTTGCAATGCCCATCAATCAAAGTTGTATAAGTAATACTATTTAGAGTCAAATTAAGTTTCGAGAGTGCCTTGAACATATCCTCTGCCTCCTTGGGCCTCCCAGACTTAAAAAGTCCATCAATTAATGAAGTGCACATCACCAAATCGAAGGAAATACCACGAACTACCATTTGACTTTGATATACAAAAGCTTCCCAATCACTCCCTGCTTTGAACAATGAATCAATAAGAGTAGCGTAAGCAACATGATTGGGATCAACACGGATCCTCTGCATCTCTGTCATAAGAGCTTTTGCTTCAAATAGCTTCCCATGCTTGCAAAGACCATTTATAATGGAACTACAAGTAACTACATCAGGCAAGAGCCCACTAATGATCATGTCTTCATACAAATCATGTGCTTTGTCAAGCCCATGCTGCTTACAGTATGTGCTTATAAGGGTGCTATGTGTGATAAGATTAGGTTCCAAACTCGAATGGTTATCTTTGTTGTGTTCACCATTCATTTCTAAATTATAATAATGCTTCTCTCCTAGACCCCAAAATCTCATCAAGCAGACCCTTTGCTTTGTCCAAATCACCACTTTTGCAAAATCCGTTAATTAAAGTATTATAGGTAACAATTTCAGGCAATACGCCTTCTTCCCTCATTCTATCAAGTAAGTTGACTGCAAGACTCATCTCTTCAATATTACAATATCCATCTATCGATCTATTAAACCCTATAACATCTTCACAAACCCCTCCACTAACCAAATTATACATGACCCATTCTCCATCCTTAACCAACCCAATCCTACAAAAGCCTTTAACCAATATATTACACGTTACAGAATCAAAGAAAGTATCTTTCTTTACCATAATTGACAAAAACCCAAATCCCTGATGGACCAAACCTTGCTGACAAAACCCCCAAATAACAGTATTATAAGTAACAGTATCCGCCTCAACATCAACATTTCTCAGAAAATCCAAGGGTAAAATAAGATTGCCCATTTTGCACCAAGCATGCACCAGTACGTTGTGAGTGAAAACATTAGGCAAAACCCCAGAAGAGAGCATATCAGTATAAAAATCCCATGCCCGAGAGACCAAGCCAAAGGCATTGAAATGGTAAAGGAGCTGATTTCAGAGGTGCAAGCTGGGAATAATACAGTGATTCCTCATAGCTCTGGACAGACTAGCGCAGGTCAAGTAGAGGTGTATAAGAGTGCATTAAAAAGAGGCACAAAGATAGGAGTTTGTGGGTGGGATGGATTTCGTGTGAAGAAAATAGGAAGTAGGGGAGAAATTGAGGGGGAGGGTTTAAGGAGTGACGGGCAATGATGTTTAGTTGATGAAAAATGGTGAAATTTTGAAAAATGCTCCAAATGCTTGATCAGGGTTCTGGCCGAGTCCCGCTGGCGCTCCCTTCTCTTTTGAGATGAGGAGTGATTAGAAGAGTTTTTAATGTTTACGATGAGAAAGGGATTTAGATAGGTGAAAATCAATACTTTAAATAGAACAAAACGGAGAAGGCCCAAAATCCAAGTATGTAATTTTTTTTCTTCTTTATTCAAATCACCACTTGGCAGTGTCTGTATTACACAGTTTTCATGTTATCTGGTTTAAAGGGATTCAGAGAATTATTTGAATCGGTTTTGTCAACATAAGAGCAGCATCTTTAGTAGATTAATCATTAACCTCGCTACATTTTCTAACACAGTAAATTCAAATTTATTAAATTTTCTTTCACAGTTATTAAACTCTATAACAACTTATTTGTGGGACCTACTGTCAAATCATACTTTATTCCATAATATTTTTTTAATTTAATTATTCAACAATATATATATATACATATATATATATATTAATAAATAATTAATCTAGCTAAATACTTCAAATATTTATTTTAAGTTATTAATAATTAATAATTATTAAATAATATTAATGTATAATGCAAAAAAATATGAAATAAAATTAAATAACAAATACCCATAATACAATTATAATTTAGCAAAAACATCTTAATTTCTAAAAAATAATTATGATTCAATCTCATTAAAATGTTCCCAAATATGTTCGACCAAGTCAGATTGAAGTCTACGATGAACTTCTCGGTCACGTAGTTCTGCATTCCTTTAAAGATAACGTTGAAATTTCGGGGCATGACCTCGATTAACTATAATAAGAGGCTCTCCTTCTTCATCCTCCCAATCAGTTATGGCATCTTTTCATCTTCAACAATCATATTATGCAATATGATACGTGCATACATTATATCACCCAACTTCTCTCGATACCATATGCACGCTGGCCCCCGTACCATAGCCCATCGATATTGTAACATACTAAATGCTCGTTCAACATCCTTTCGTGCAACCTCTTGCTTCTCTTTGAACTTCTTTCTTTTTTCATCTTCCGGATATGAAAAACTTTTAACAAGTGTTGCCCACTCAAGATATATTCCATCAGCCAAATAATATCCATTTGTGTAATTGTTGCCATTCAATGGGAATTGGACGTTTGGTCCACTTTCTTGCAAGAAATCATTAAAGAAGGGAGATTGATTAAGCACAATGATGTCATTGTTTGACCCCACAACTCTAAAGAATGCATGCCAAATCCATAAATCTGCTGAAGCAACTGCTTCTAGCATTATTATTGGAGCCCCTTGATCACCTCGAGTAAACTGACCTGTCCATGCAACCGGACAATTTTTCATTGCCAGTGCATGCAATCAATGCTACCAAGCATACCGGGAAAACCATGTCGCTCAGCATGCATTTTAAGTAGTCACTAAATATCTTCATTATTAGGTTTTCGAAGATATTTTGGTGCAAAAAATCTCAATAACGCAGTGACAAAAATTTTTCAAACATTGAATATAGGTAGATTCACCAATCTTTAAGTACTCATCATATTGGACAGTTAGCCCTCCATATGCTAACTATAGGATAACTATAGTGCATTTTTGAAGCAGAGAAAGTCCCTTTTTTCTAACTGCATTGAAACTCTGTGCGAAATAATTTGAATGATTCGTTAGAACTTCGACGATTCGCATGAATAACTCCCTTCTCATCCTATATCTTCGACGAAACTTATTTGTGGATATATCGGTGCATTAGAAAAATAATGTCTGAAAACTCGATCATGTGCTCCTTCACGATCTCGGTTGATATCCCTTCGAGTTCTCCTTTGATTATTTGTTCCCTTCTCTAAAGATGACAATATCATTAGATCCTCCTCCTCGCCCGAATCATCTTCAAATTCATCAATAATTTTTTCCCCAATTTTGATAATAAGATCGAAAGGATCCATTCTTGTGAATAAAGTAAGCATTTCTTTGAGAAATATTTTAGTGGTTCAATTTGTAACCCTTTAGTGGAATGAAGAGTGTTTATATAGTGACATGGCAATGACTAGTTTTGCAACAGCTACTGTTACAACGGCTAGTTTTGCAACGGTTAGTTTTATAATAAGAGTTATAATATAACCAAAAACTACATTTGAAATAAAAACTACATTATAATAAAAATTATATTATAATAAAAATTACATTAAGATAAAACTAACAAATTCAAATAACATATAATTATTGATGGGAATATTTAGCCTTGATTTGGTTGCAGATGAAGCGATGATTTTCGAGTTGCTCTGCGTTCATATGGATGGTGTCCACAGTTAATATTTTATGATCTTTAGATATCTGATATTAATTTTTTCAAATCTTCAATTGTTTTTTTAAATTTTCAATTGCATCTATTTTTTTTCCTTGTTGCTCTCGCTTCAGCCAAATATTCTTGCAACTCTATTGTTTCAATACCGGACTTCCCTTTTTTCTTAGTCTTTGCCTTGGCCTTTGCAGCTTTTTGTCCAATAAGGCAGATTTTATAGTCATCTACTCCAGTATTTGTGTCTCCATTCGATGAGGAAGAGTAAGCACCACTTTCATTGATTCGAGTCTTAATAGAATAGTTCATCTGTTGGATCATCTTTCAACATCATCCAAACATGATAATGAAGGAAGTTCTTTTTTTGTTGTTTGTAAAGTGAGTGAGCACATTCCTTCAATTTATCATCGCTCCAACCACTATGATATTCTGCAGCAAACTTATTGTAGATTTGATTAAATTCATTAATAAATGGAAGCATCCAAAACCAATGGGTCTTGATGCTAAAAGCCTTTCTTTTCAGACCGAATTTGATATTTTCATTGAAGTAATCCGTAATTCGCTGCCAAAATGTTATTTGATTTTTGGTTGTTTCCAACAATGCTACAACTTGATATAATGACCTAAGAATTGATAAGCAGTTTTTATCTTCATTGCTCTAAGGCAAACGTTTTTCTTTACTATTCCTCAAGATCAATAATATCATTATCCGGCTGTGTAGAACCAGAAACATTCTGTGTTGTTGCTTCATGGCCAGTGGCTAATGATCTCTCCAAATTTGCTTGCTCATTCGAAAGGTTGGAGAATGCACCAGGGGAGCCGAAGTTTGTAACATTAGCTCCGTATGAATTAAAATACCTCGGTTATGGCACTGGAAAATACGGATATTGAAAATTAGTTTGATTTCCTAAATTTTTTTGGGGGTTGTAGTTAACAAAATTTGGAAAATTGAAGGGATCTTGGAAATTTAGATTTTGATACTTTGGAGGAATTTGTAAATTATTGGTATTTTGGCCAAAATTTAGAGATTGGATATTTGGATTTTGATAATTTGGAGAAATTTGAGAATTATTGGTATTTTGGCCAAAAAATAAATATTCAAGATTTGGGTTTAGGTTTTAAGAGGATGAATTTTTTTCCATTGTAGAAAATTTAAACTGAAGAATATTGATGGAGAAGAATGAGAAATAATTTGAGAAATTGTTGAGAGAGTATATGGTATTTATAGAGTAAAATGAGTGTTAATTAAAAAATTTTGAAAAATTTATTTATTTTCCATTGAATACCAATGGCTATATTGTCTTTGTCCATATATCAATTACTTAAGGTTAATTAAAGTAAAAAAAAATTAATTACTTTAGCTGCCAAAAGCAAATATTGAACAGGCTGGTACAAACCAAGTCGCTCAATATATAGAATTCTCATTAACCTCTCCATAGTGTAGAGATTAATAAGTGGGTATCAACCCCCCACTACAATTGCTCTAAGGGGGCAAAGTGGGCAAACTCAAAATTCGGGGAGCCGGGAGACAATTGGTGCCAATTTAAGGGAGTAAACAATGTATTATGTCTTTATATTACTTTTACAAATTATATATATATATATATATATATATATATATATATATATATATATATATAATGCATTGATTTTAATTTTTATATATTTTTTTATCTATCTATCCATATACAATATAAAACAGTAACCGTGAAGCTAAGTTGTAATTTTGCGGTTCTTTTAAATTATTTGAATTTCTTTCTATTTTGATACTATGATTTTTGCCTTTTTTTTATGGATTTATTAGGTTTTCTCTACTTTTAGAGTTCTCACTCCTCTTATTTATTTTTCAATTATTAGAGCGGTTACAACCCTTCCACTGTTGCCTCTGCTTCAATTTTCATCTCCATCTTCTACACTAAATCAACAGTTCTCCTACTTCTAAACTAGGTTCTCTATTCACCATTCTTCTCCCACAATGTAACAATCGAACTCTTCTCTTCTCTATTCTATCCTCCGTATCTTCATGGTAACAATCTCATCCTTCTCTATTTGTCTTTTATCTTTCTGTTTTTCTATTCACCTTATTTTTCTTCTTCCAATTCAATTCGAACTAGTTACTAAAAATTTGAAGAAATAATCTTTTCTTCATTTTTATGATGATTTTATAGTTGAGCGGTTGTTTCTCAAGTCTCGTTGATTGCTGATTACTCCTTTCAGTTCAATTGATACTCCTTAGCTCTATTCAACAATTAAGATGCATATATGATTAATCCTTTTCTTTGTTATAAGTTTCTCAATTTAGAGATTTACATTGAGTTCATTTGTATTCTAAGGTATTTTGCTTCTTATTTCTTTAATCATTGTTGTTTTCCGTATTTAGTTTTAGTGTTTTTGATTTGTTAAGCATTTTCAAATAAGAAAAATTCAAAATTTGATGAAAGATAATCAATGTAACCACAAATGAAAAATGGCAAGTTATGATAATAGTATGCTCCAAATCTGAAGAAAACTATCAATAGTTTAATTTTCTTATTTACAGCTATCATATTCCATTGAGTTTTAGGTATTGGATTTTCAATCTCAACCTATTGTTGGTAATGTTCTTTATCTTTCAGTTTTCAATTGCTATATCTATCTACCATCTTAGCAAGATATTTTCTCATGGATTGTTGCTTAGAAATCTACAACTAATGGGACTTCACTTATGGTATAGGTATAGCTTGATTCTCGTCTTATGATATGATTTTGTATGAATTTGTGATCAATAAACTATTAAATGTTCATGTTCCATTTGCTAAACGTCTTTGTGTGCTTCATCGAGCTATCATAGAAACTAATTGAAGCATAATAATCGCACACTACAACAAATATCTAATATTGTGAAAAAAAATTCCATATGACAAAATAAATTTTGTGATGATTAATGTATTTGTTGTGACAAAATTATAATTAGTAAAAAGATATGAAAAAATGAAATGAAACTGTGATAAAAGAATATATTGTCATAATATTTTATCACAATTTATTAAATATTATGACAAACTTGTCACACATTTTGTCATAACTAAATAATGTTATGGCAAAAATTCAAAGAACAAATAATTTTTTTCACAATTAATATATTTATCATGACAATAATTATAATAAGTAAGAAAATATGAAAATATCAATTCAAATTGTGACAAAAAAATATTTTGTCACAATAAAGCATCAATCAATAAATATTATGAGAAAATGTGTATGTCACAAGTAATTACCTCTAAATTATTAGTGTGTAAGTATATTGATCGTAATCAAGTTGCCAGTCATAATTTAGTTTATATAAGATTTTATCAAAAAAGTTTATAAGAATAATAATATATATTTTACAACTTTGTTTATCAT
Source organism: Euphorbia tirucalli (assembly GCA_039660915.1). NCBI lineage: Eukaryota > Viridiplantae > Streptophyta > Magnoliopsida > Malpighiales > Euphorbiaceae > Euphorbia > Euphorbia tirucalli. The sequence continues at coordinate 38,129,599 of CM077637.1, read as the reverse complement.
AACAAAGCAATATATAGTAAATAATAATAATAATAATAATAATAATAATAATAATAATAATAATAATTCTCACAATGTACGAAAGGGATGTCTTATTGGTCGGGTTGTCGAGACTCGTCAAAATAAATATATATAATGCTGATTTGTAGTAATAGTAGACCAGGTCGAATCCCAAGAGAATAACTAATTTCTTAATTTAAATGACAACAAAATAAATAGGGGGTTTGATCACAACAAATTAATTTAAGTAATATAAAAAAATTAACAATAGCAAAATAAATCGAAGAAGAATTCAATACCTGAAATATCCGATTCAAGAGGTTTGGTTCATTTGGTTGTTGATTTAAGTCTTTGATTAAAGAATGTTTGGAAGCCATTATCAGTCTTTCACTTTTCCTTAATTAATTAATTTTAATGAAGCATCAAAATCAAAACTAGTTATTGAGAAAAGGGAATGAAACATGTCCAATTCCTCAATTTACCGCATTAAGTTTAAGAAAATATATCAAACCAATTTTTATTGAAAGGAATACGTCGACAAACAATAAAAACTGACTGAATTCTTTTTCTAACCAATTTTTAACAAAACTTAGTTCTCAAAAATTGATCTGTGCTACTTGGCACAATTTATTCAAGACAATTACGGATCAAAAATAAACATTTAGCAGTAGAAGGTTGAATACGATTCAAAAATCATTAAATGAAGGGCAGAAGAAAATTCATAACTTGATTAATAAATTAAAAGATGAAGTACAAAAAAAAAAAAAAAAAAAAACCTCACAACTCTAACAAAATTACCTCCCTTCTTGAATCAGATAAAGAAAATTAGCCACTCATAATAAAGTTTCTCCCTCTTAATTTCTTAAAGTAATGTATTTATAAGTGTCTAACAATGAAAAGGAAGCAACTATTTATAGAAACAAGTCAATGGAAAAAAGCCAAAGTCTTCCAATATCTCCTTCAATCAACCTAAACATGTCTCTCAAGTCTTCTCTAATCAAGATTAAGTCTTCTCTTGAGTCTCCTCTCTTAAGTCTTCATTCAAAGTTTCATTCAAGTCTTCTCTCAAAGTCTTCCCTTCAATTAAGATGTAAATGACCAATATCTGAATGTACAGCTAGGCAAGCTCACGTCTAAGCAAAATTTGCTTTAAATAGAAATCTTGAAAGCTACCTTTAAGTAGAGTGTGGTCATGCCTAAGAGAAAATTATCTTCTATTTCCAAAATGTTCCAATAACCTCCAAAATTCCAACTTTACCACCAATTACCACAAATGTACTCCTAATCCAAATATGAAATAAAATCAATATATAATCACAAAATATTACAACAAAAGAGGAAATTAGATTCAAAATATAATGACTAATTTGATCTTATCACTCATTCTTTTGAAATAGATCCTAACAGCCATGAACGGACCATGTTATCGCACCTTTTCCATTTCTTGTAAAAAGAAGTGATTGGCGGCTCATGATCATCTCGTACAACTCAATTTTATCTTTTGCACCTAACCTATTTTGATTGTGTGAAGCCAAGAGAAATAGTTATTAGCAGTGAGTAAGGTACTCACCAATGCTATTCCACATTGATGGAAGTATCGGTAGCAACACTTTTAGTTCTGTCACTGTTGAGGAGATTAAGAATGCGATTTTATCGTTAAAGACAATGTGATTGATTTCATCCTGGGCGTGTTCAATTGCAACAAAAAAAGTTGAAGAGGTGAATGAAACCATATTAACTCTAATCCTAAAAACAATCAGCCCTACAGACTTCACTCAATTTAGACTGATCAGCCTTTGTAATGTGGTATACAAAGCCATCACAAATATTATTGCAAATAGACTCAAAGCAGTGATGCTAGATATTATTAGCCCATACTAGAGTAGTTTTGTCTCGCAAAGGTAGATTAGAGACAATATCATTATATCGCAAAAGATAACTCACTCTATGAGGATCAAGTCTGGTAAAAAAAGGCTATGTGGCGATGAAGATGGACTTGGAGAAAGCCTATGATAGATTAGATTGGAGATTCATTCTTAACACTCTACAGAGAATCAATATGCCATCTTCTTGGATGTCGATGGTTGAGCAATACATAGCCTTAGTTAAAATGCGATTGCTCTTTAATAGGAACTTAACTAATGACTTCACCCCTACTAAAAGCATTAAACAAGGGGATCCCCTCTCCCCATACCTCTTTGTTCTATGTATGGAGAAATTAGGGCATCTTATCACCAATAGAGTTGAGAATGGTACTTGGAAAGGGCTGAAATGTGCTAGAAATAGTCCCTCAATGTCCCATTTGTTCTTTGAATGTGATCTGTTTCTTTTTGGGGAAGCTTCTAGTAAGCAACTTCAAGTTATGCAAGATTGCCTTATGTCATTTTATACTTACTCGGGACAGAAAGTCAATATGTCCAAGTCTAGGATGTGCGTTTCAAAGAATGTTAGAAGTGGTAAGGCTAGATCCCTTAGCTACATCTAAACTCTTAAGATGGAAATTTTCTACTTTGTCCTTGGCAGGAAGAGCAACTCTAGTTAAAGCTATTGCTGGTAATTACCTAAACCATATGATGCAAATAAACCTCCTTCCTATTAGCACGACTAAGGCTTTAGACAAAGCGAATCCAAAATTCCTTTGGGGATTCACAGAATAGGCCATGAAAGATGCATTTGTTAGCTTGGGACCAAGTTTGTTCTCCTGAGCATTTGGGTGGCATTAGTATTTGCCAAGCTCATCCTCACAATAAAGTTTTGTTTATAAAGCTTTTATAAAGATTTATTAAGGAACCAGATGCTTTATGGGTTAGAGTCCTACAAGGGAAATACTTAGATACTTCGTCTCTTTTCAATGTTCATCCCTCTAGAAGAAGGAAGTCCCATGTTTGGAGAAGCATGGTTAACACGTTAAAAGACTTTACGAAGGATCTGACTTAGAGAATTGGAAATGGTTTTACTACTTATTTTTTGTTGGATGCCTTGCTTGATTATTAAGAGCTTGTTATCATGGACATGATAGTTCTAGATTCTCATAAGAATTGAGTAGTGGCTGATTACCTAAACCATAGTGGAAACTGGAAATAGGAAGAGCTTGAATTGATCCTCCCCAGTTCCCTCCTTAAATTGGTACAACAGGAATTTCGATTGCCAGGATGTGATCAACTAGGGCGCCTCAAGTAATGGAATTTTTACCACTTCTTTGGCTTTTAGCTTGATTACTAAAACTAATCTAGTTATTCCTAATGACCTGCTGAAGTCCATTTGGAAGCTTAAAATCCCCCATAGAATCCAATACTTCCTTTGGATTGCTAATAAAGGGAAGTTGATCATTAACAAACAGAGATGTATCAGACATCTTATAGACTGTAAGAATTGCCCCCGTTGCACTCACCATTCAAAGTCTATTTTGCATGCTCTTCAGGACTGTAAATAGAGCTGGGAAATTTAGAAGGCTATTAGAGGCCTAACTATTCTTAGAGTTTTTAGAGATGCCCTTGAAGACATTTGGTGGTTAACAAACTTACAGAATAAATGGAAAAAAGTTTGGGAGTTGAGTGGCAAGTGGTCTTTGTTGTCATCACTTAGTTCTTGTGGAAATGACATAATCTTAAGCTTTTCTAGTTTGGTATAGAAATTCCCTTTAACCAGGTTAGTTTTATTAAAGGTTACATTGCCTTCATTAGTAAAACCTGGTCTAAAAAGCCAATTGGTTCCTCCATTAGCTGTAGTTCTCTTACTAGCTGGAAAAAACCCCCAGGGGGATGGTTTAAAATGAATATTGATGGTTTGGGTATTGGTTGTATGGGTGTGGTTGGTACAGGTGGTATTTTATAGGATCATGATGGAAATTGGATTTTGGGTTTTGTTAATAACATTAGGTTTTGTTCACCTTTGACAGCAGAGCTTGGATAATTTGGTATGGGGTCTGCATCATTAGGGATAAAGGGTTGTAGAATGTTATTATTAAAACTAACTGTCTCGAAGCTGTTCAGAGTATTTTGGCTTAAGATGACAATTCTTTGCTTCATCCTCACAGAAATCTCATTGCTGATATCTAAGAAATTCTGCTTAGTCAATTGTGAGTTGCAACATATGTTAAAAGAGGCTAATTCTTAGGCAGATCACTTAGCTAAGATGGCTAGGACCTCTAACAGAGGAGTTCGCTTAATTAATAGTACTTCACAGGAATTGCAATAGCTGTTGAAGAACGATTTACATGAGCCTGGTTTGTCTAGAAATGTCTCTCTTGCAATTGGTTAATTCCTCTTTTTTTTTTTCTTTTGTTTGTTTATTTTCCTGTATTACTAGTAAAAAGGTACTCACCAATGCTATACTAGGATCATCAAAATTCTGTAAATTCATAAAAGGTTGATCTTCCTTTAGCAGATCTTCTTCTTTGTGATACAACTTTTCTTCATCAGAAACTTCATTCTCCAGAACATTAAAATTTTACCGTACCTTCTTAGCTTTTTAGCATTCTTACCGGCCATTGTTAACAGAAATTAACAAAGTAATTTGATACTAATGCAGCAGGATAATACTAAAATCCATTGATCACGTGCGATACCGGAAGTTAGCCTTCTATATTTAGAATTTCACAAAATTCTCACAAGTAGGAAGTTGGAATAAATTCGGAAATATTATCAGTCATAAAAAACTAACTCCCCAAAAAGTCATAATACAGCTTAAATACCAAACCCTAATTAGAATCCAAAACAAAAAGGGAAAACAAAAACAGGAAAATTACAAAAAGGACCCAAAAATCAGAAAAATGCAAAATTGAGGCCCTAAACAATGGAATTTGGCCAAAAAGTGACGGACCTCATAGCTGAGCTAATGAGTTTGAATCATTGGCATAATTCCAATAAAATTAAGGTCTGAAAATGCAAAAAACGACAACCCGAACTTGTCAACAATTACGGGAATGCCACTTGTCCAAAAACAAAAGTGCTTGTTCTTCTACTACATCATTCTCCCCTGGGTGGACAGAATTTGTCCTCGAATTGTCATCATCCGATGAGTCATCGTTATAAGGGATCAAGTGTTTGACATTGATGACATCAATAGTACGAATGTGACTTAGCAAATTCAACCAATAAGCATCCGGGTTGATCTTTTCAACAACTTTGGCCGGCCCAATCTTTTTAGCGGACAACTTATTATAATCTGCCATAGAAAACCTCTCCTTAGCGAGGACATCCCACATATAATCTCCTACTTCAAATTCCATATGGCATCGCTTCTTATCAACATCTTTCTTGTAGTTAGAGGCGGCGTTCTACAGATTGTCATGGACAGTTTTATGCACAACTTGTAATTCAGTAACAAAATTCTCTGCTTTCCTATGAACCCGAGTTTTTTTCTAGCAAAGGTAACAAATCAAGAGGACCCCTAGGAACAACAGAATAAACCACAGCAAAAGGACTGAAACCAGTACTCCTATTAACTGCATGATTATGAGCAAACTCTGCCTGACACAACTTTCGATCCCAGCTCTTCACATGCTCCCCAACCAAACACCTCAACAAATTACCCAGAGACCGATTCACTACTTTAGTCTATCCATGAGTCTGAGGGTGATAGGCACTACTAAAATTCAATTGTATATTCACCAGCTTCCACAAACTATGCCAAAAGTAACTAAGGAAGTGGGTATCTCTATCAGAAACAATATATTGGGGCAAGCCATGTAGCTTATACACTTCCCAAAAATATAATTGGGCAACATTCACAGCATCCATAGTTTTTTTTTACAAGGAATAAAATGCACCATCTTCAAAAAATGGTCAACCACTACATAAATGGAGTCATTCCCTCACTGGGTGCGTGATAATCCCAACCCAAAATCATTACTAACATCTACCCAAGGCTAAGAGGGTATTGGTAAAGGCATATACAACCCAACATTGGTCATTATTCCCTTTGATAGTTAACACACTGTGAGCACGGGTTTTCCCGACCTCTATGATGAGAGTTCATGTGTTACCTGTGGAGCAGACGGACATGAATTGGGCTTGAAAGCAACCGGAATATGGCCTGGACTCTCTTAAACGTCCTGAAAACTGAACTATCCGCAATCCAAAACCCCCCGAAAGAGTCTCCTGAATGATTTCTAAGGTTTAGAGCATGTGTCCGATTTTTGAAATTTTACTCCGGCTTTCACTAGAACCGGGCGGCTCTGGCTATTTTGAGCCAGAGTCGTACGGCTCTTGTACATACTAGAGCGGGGCGGCCCTAGTGGGCAAACCAAGTTGCTCTGGCTTAACAGAAAGCATCTCAGGCATGAAATCAGAACGTCAGACGGCCATTTAATGAAATGAAGTGATAGGAGAGAGGGAAGTATAAAAGAGAAGAAATCATATCTGCAGGAAAAGGAGGATTTTGGCAATCAGAGGGAAAAAATCATTTTCTAAGAGAGAAAAAAAAGAAGCAGAAGAAAAGAGAGAAAGAAGGACCGAGAGAAAAAGCAAGGAGTGAACCAAAACATCGAAGTTAAAACCCTACATCATTCTAAAGACATTAATATCAAGTTCTACAACCTTTGCTGATCGATTCGGGGATCATTTCAGGGTTGATTTCGGATTGCTTCTGATTGTTGCGGTTTTCGGTCAGTTGAGCTTCTAGTACCAATTCCAAGCTTTCAATCCGTTCCTGCGTATCTAATACACTGGAACAACATCAAGGTAAACTTTGAGAGGCCTTAAACCTGTTTGTATTGTCCTTTCTCTGTGTTTTTCTCTGTTTTACATTTTCCGGAAAATAGACTCAACCAATCATAACCGTACGGCTGTGTTCTTCATGAACATAGCCACGCTGCTATATTCATGATGAATAGAGCCGCCCGGCTCTGTTCTGCAGGGACAGAATCTCGATTTGTCCCGATCGTCAAAAAGAGTCCGTTTTCCATTTTGTGCATTCTATTTTGATATTTTCGGCCCAAAAATATTCATACGTCATTTTAGCTTCGATTTTCAGATTTTTGGATGTACGAATATTGGTTTTTTTGGCTGTTTCGGGGTTTTATTTTTTTTTATATTGGGGTTGTTCGATCAGTTTCGGATCCGTAGTTCAACATCAGCGGACCCTTGAACTTTACAAAATCTCTGGGAAACATTGAAAACGAACAAAATAATGATTTTTCAAAGAAAAATAAGAAAACCGACTTCGGGTCCTGGTATCACGACCGCCCAGCATGAGTTAGAGCTGGCCGGCTCTAACCAGAGCCGCCCGGCTCTATTTTCAGCTGCGCGGCTGTAGTTCCTAGAAAAGACAGAATTACGGAATGACCCGTACGGACATCGTTGTGTGATGCTGTTTTCGGATTCAGACTGTTTTTGTTCAGGCTAGTAAAACAAACAAATTGGGTTAGAAAAAGATAATAAATTGAATAAATATGGTTTTATCAATGATAAATGAATACAAGCTAGAGGTTAAGTAGGTAAGTTGCCCGAACCCTGAATCTCTGGATTAGGAACAGTAGTCTATGTTGGATATGCCCTAGTCCCGAGGCATTGGACCTTCTATTTATATTATACATTTATTGGATTTATGTATTATACATATTTTGTGTCATTAATAAAGGCATTAATTCATTTATTATATATATCTTGTGCAATATTTTAAATGACGTATCTAATAGACATATCCATATTCATGATGACGAGTGTCATGCACTTGGTAGTAAGACCATGGATAGGGAAAACGATATGACCATAAAGAGATCCGTAGTCTGTTCCAGTCATGGGAATGAATGAAACTAGAGACTATCATTAACCTGGTTGTATGGCGGTGTCTTACCGGTCAGTAAACATGGGATGTCAACCAAGGTAATGGGTACATGCAAAAGGGGCATGGTACTGGATAGATCCACTAAACGAGAAATCCACATGGTATAGTATCACAAGTGATTCTCATATAGTACTTTTATGGATCCTTTGACCTGACCATATGATGGTGTTACATGCGAGGTCGCATACTTAGGGGTACGCCTAAAGGGCCTGTAATAGGGTGCCAAGTATGGATACTTTCGGGTATGTCACTTAGCATGGCAATGCTATGGATATGCAGAAGGGATTTGTCACTCAGTAGTCCACTGAAAAGATATCACGGGCCTCTTGATGAATGTAACTGATAAGAGTGTGGCCACACCCAAACAAGTTGGAACTTGTTTGTGAGCATCAGTACATTTGGGATTAAGTTAATGTCCGGACACAAAAGAGGGTGATCAATCCATGCCTCTGTGTTGGACGCCGATATCAATGACATGGGATATACAAGTTCCAACTACAGGGTTATGATTTCAGTTGGACTGCCATCTCCATCTTAATTAGGGGCTGCAGTGGCTTGCTAGAGCCCACCTATAGTCTGTGGGCTATAGGCCCACTGCCAACATAAAGATGGGCCCATGGGATCGTACACATTGAATGTCTGAACACGGACTTAAGGAATCGCCTATTTACTTGGAGTATACACACTAGAGAGAGAGGATTATATTAATTATATTTTAAAGATCAATTGGATTGATCATAATAATAAAATTAATATTTGATTAGTATTCTGATAATTAATTAGATTAATTTATGAGATTATTTCCTAGGTGGAAATATTTCACATGTATAGCTCACAGGTGTCTTTGTCTAACAGAGGTCAAAATTAATTCCATGGTATAATTAATTGATCAAATTGATTTTAATTTAATTGTACCAAATATATTATTTGGAATAATATGTTTAGGATACAAGTTAAATGAACTTGGGTTTGATAATTAATTGGACCTGGTTGGACTGGGTTTTAAATGGAGAAAGGCCCACATGAGACAAGGAAGAAAATTGGGCCGAAATCTGAAGGAGAATTTCAGCCCACCCTAGGTAAAAATACCTAGGGATTTCGGCCAAGAGGCATAGTACACATCCTAGCTGAAATCTCAAGCCTCCCTCACTCAAAAAGTTTTCCCGATTTCCAACACTAGCACGGATCGTGTTCCACAGGCGTTCGTGTATGTGAACGAGGAGGGAATCTATGTTGATTTCTGCAGCCATCTCTAGAAGAGATACTCCTGGTAAGAGTTTAATCTCTTCTTGATAAAATTTTTGATTTCACAATTTTCATCTCAATTGCTCGTGGGCACAGATTTGAGGAAATTGTCACGATCTTCCGTATTTATTCGGATGATTTCCGGTGAAAATCCCAACAGTCTATGCTCGGTAGGGAGCTGTATCGAAATTTCCCCGATGAGCTTATCCGAGTGGCGACTCTGTCACTGATCTTGAAATTTAGGTTTCGAGGTCTTTAAATCATAAAATGGGAAAATGTGTTCTACAAAAAGAATTTCTAAAACAAACGAATGATTTTTCCTAAGGCAAGATAAATCAAAACCCGCTTTCCAAATCAAAACGAACTTAAAAAATGTTTTCCTCGGTTCGCTTCGCTGCGTCCATAAGCTTTTCTTTTCTTTTTTTTTTTAAAAAAAAAAAGGTCGTCCACTCACAATGGCAACTCTGCTTAGGAATGAAAGTTCCTTAAAAGTTTTGTTTTCGTAAAAACTTAAGGAACTTAGGCAACTATTGAAATATACCTATTCATTTATCGATTTATAAATGCCATATTTATTCATACCTTGCATATCATGACATTTTCTTCTTCTCAACCCCTTAAATACACTAATTAGCCCCGATTTACCCAAGAAGGTGGCCTACCTCTACCGCCAGGATTGGAGACACCTGATGGGGTAAACCACTCATAGCCCCGCATGACCTTATATCGTGTTCTATGGTGGGGAAGTGTTTATTTGCGATGGGAGCCTGTACGACCCTTGGTTTGACTTTGGCCCACATGTAATGGCTTAGTAATTTCCCCTAGGATTACCAAAACATGAAATTAAAATTGAACATTTGAGCGTGCGCCTTTGGTATTCCCCGTTGATGCCAAAGAGACCCAACACCTAGGAAGAATGCGAGACCAATCGCAAGGAGAAATAAGGTTGGAAGGGAGAGCATATTTTTGTGTGTGCTAACATTTGTTCTCTGGTGATTTTCTTTTTTAACTTTTCATAAAGCATCCAAAATGCATAATCACTCGCGTGCCATTTCTAATCACATTTTCATGCAGCCATCTCTTACGTATGCATATGTATGACATTTGTACTAACCACGTCTTCGTGCAGTCATGACATTTACTCGTGTGACATATATATACATCTTGTGTGCCAACATTTCCATAATACATACATGACATCATCCCGTGTGTCACGCATCCTAACCATATTTTTCTACAGCCACCTGCATTCTGTGTGACGTTCACATCTATGTCATTTCATTCCATCTAGTATAGGATGTTCTGAGAATGCCTATCATGATCATTTCATTTCATGCTATATTGGGTATTCGAAACTACCTGTAATCTGCCTGTGCGACGGTTTGCACTCGGCCGTTCACTACATCATCTCATTCATTAGAAAATCACAAAGATTTTGGGTTTGGTTGTGTGGTGAGTCGCACAACAACATAACATTATATCATCTCCATTTCATGTCCATTCGTTGTTGGTATCATGGTGATACCGAAACCTTGCTTGCGTGTCGCAATCCACATCGGACTTGTTTCATAATATTAATAATTCATCCGAGGTACTCCACGAGTGCCGAACTTTTACGCATATAGGAGCATTCCATAACATTATCAATTCATGCAAGGTGTTCCAAGAACGCTGAACCTCTGTCCGTGTACCTGTATACGCACAACTTGTTTGTAACGTCACTTCATATTATATGCCCTAAAAGCATCGGAACTCTATCCGAGGAACGGTTTCCACGTGACCATTTCACACCATTTCATTTTGACCTATAAAGTGTCGAACCTTTGTCGGTATGACGGTTCATACGTGACCATTTCATAACATCTATTAGGTGCCCCAAAGGCACTAAACCTCTATCCGTATGACGGTTCACACGTGACGTTTGTTTGCATTGTCTTTTGCATAGTTTTGGGCATTCTTGGGATGTTCGAAAAAAAAACAAAGGAACCACATCCATCATCATTTTCATTCATAAAACATCATTCGATCACGATCATCCCACGATCACACCATACATACCACTTAGCACTTTGTGTCTAGGGTCATGACATCCATCTGCAATGCTAATCCTATGCTGAATGTGCAGTTTGGAGTCGAACTTCGAAATGATTGGAATGGGTCAGTTTACAATTCGGTCGATCAATTTCTTCAATTCAGTCAGCTCAGACCGAATTAGCCACAGTGGAAGGGTTAGGGTCAGTTCAGATTCAGACTCGGAGCAAGAGTTTGGGGGACAGTTACCTTCTTTACCAGTTGACAGTCTGTTTGCGTTAGAAGAAGCGAGTAGAACCGGGATGGCTCAAGGTGGAAACGATGGAAGTCCTCCCTTTGACGTGAATGCTTTCATGATGGCCTTTCTGAATTCTGATCAGTTTAAAGCAACTATCAGGGAGCAAGTATAGACTGCGGTGACTGCCGCTGTAGGACCGACTAGCCAACAAGCCCAAGCCCCAGTTGAGAACGAGGGGAATGTCATCCAAGGGGCCCCTAATTCAGGGAGGAATGTGCCTGGCGGCAGCAGAGTGGTCATCCCGTCTCGGGAAATCAACCGTCATTTTGAGGAAGATGAGGCCTTTAAAAGGGCTAGGGAGGCTTCGATTGAGACAGCCGCTGAAAAGGGTCTCAAGGAGAAATTTTCTGATTTTGAAGCACTGTTACCAAAGATGAAGGAGATGGTGCATTATTAGCCTGTTAAGTGTGCTGATCCGTCTACCTTATTTGCAAAAGGGGGAGAGCCACTCCCAGTTGGGTTTTAGATGCCTTACTTGCCCCCATACACTGGGGAAGGTCTACTAGAAGCCCACTTAGACAGCTATGTCAGGATCATGTCTAGCCTGGGGATTGGAAAGGTCCATCTACTGAATTTGTTTCCTACTACATTGCGAGGCGCAGCCGCTAAGTGGTATCTCAAGACGCTGATCCACACCCGCTCCACTTGGGAGGACTTGTCTGAGGCGCTTGTGAAACAGTACGCCTATAACACTCAAGTTGAAACCACGCTGGAAGATCTAGAGAGAATCCGCCAGAGGCCTAATGAATCCTTTTCGGCTTATTACGAAAGGTGGATGGATGTGCAAGTGTTAGTGGACGAGCTCCTAAACTGGAGTCCCTTATAGTGAAGCTCGTTGATGGTGGCCTGCCACCCTACAAGGAGAAAATGAAACTGAAGAGATTCCATTCCTTTAATGATGTGGTAGATTTTGCAAAAAGGGTTGAAAGGTAAGCTGAAGAAGAACAGCTAGGTAAGCAGGGCTTAGGTACCTACCGGGGTAGCCGGGGATATACCCAGGGGTACAAGGCTAGTGGTTCTACATCCTTTTCGGTGGGGTCTACCTCTAAACTGGCCTAGACTACAACAACAGTAGACCAGGTGAACGAGGCCGATATGGTGACTGTGGCTCAAGGAGGCTAGACGAGAACATCTCAGAAACCCACCAATCCGTGGGTCGAATCCTTGGGGTGTATCTTCGCCAAGTGCAGAAAGGTTGGTTTGTTACAAAGCCTGAAGCCTTATGTTCCCCCTGCTGAAGCTGACAAGGAAAATTACTGTGCTTACCATGTGATGATGGGTCACCGCAATAATGAGTGTACCGGCCTCATAAGGGCCATTCAAAGGCTGGTCACTGAAGGGAAGATCGTAGAACCAGCACTAAAGCCGAACGTGCAGAAGAATCCTTTGCCTAATTTTGGGGGTCAGGTTAATATGGTTCACTTTGGCATACCAACCAACAGTGTATTTGTGCAGATAATTCAGGCTAACCTGAGTGTTCAAGCGGTTACAGCCGAAGCGAAGGAGGTAGAGCCAGAGATAACTGAAGTGCAGACCTTAGTGGTCCAAAGGGGACAAGGTCCCATTAATCTGAATGATATCGACCTGGAGAATGATGACGAAGATTTTGGGTTTGAGAAGCCCAAGTTGGTATACCCGGTGGAAACAAGACAGGGAACAGTGGTCACAAAAGATGGCCCTGTCATGCATATCACCCAGAGCGGTAGGGTTTACCAACTTGTCAATACACCTCCCCAGGAACTACCCAGGAGGAACCTTTCTACTGTAGAATCAAGCACTGAAGCCCAAGGGTCGAAGGGTAAGGATGATGATGTGATAGTCGAGCAACTGAAGAGAACACCCGCCCAGGCTAGCATCTGGCACCTTCTCATGGAGTCTAAGAGACACTGTGAGGCAGTAGTAAAACAGCTGATGGAAATAGAGGCAACTCCTATGATGTCGCCGGATGAAGTTTGTGCAGTGATAAGGGGAATTGATCTGAAGGCCAACAGGGCCCAAGAAATCAGCTTCGGAGTATCTGACCGGCCACCAGAGGGGGTGAATCATAATAGGGCACTGTATTTGAGGGTGCAGATTATGGATAAGATTATGCCATGTGTAATGGTCGACGATGGCTTGGCCCTCAACATCTGCCCTCTTAAAATCTTGCGCTATCTGGGCATTGGAACGGAAGCCTTCTGTGATTCTGGTACAGTAATCAGAGCGTATGATGATAGCAGAAGGTCAGTGATTGGCACCTTCGAGGCCGTAGTCAGTTGGGAGATGTCAAGTACAATGTCTTATTCACAGTTATCGACATCCCGGTCACATTTTCTTTGCTCTTAGGGAGACCATGGTTCCATGCTCTAGGAGGTGTACTGTCCACTTTGCATCAAAAAGTAAAGTTCCTAATAAGTGGAAAGGTAGTGACTGTATAGGCTGATGCACCATCAGCGGTAGCTGCTCTAAATGCTGAGGAGTAGCCAATGACAGGTTTCCAAGTGGCTGTTGTGACGGAAGAAAGCGACGACGGACCAAAGTTCCCAGAATGGATTTATAAGTACTTACCAAATTGAAATTTGAACCTGGCAAGGGCCTGGGGGCAAGACAACAGGGTGTCCCCAAGTTTGATATAGAACCAGGGAAGTACCGCTAACATGGACTCGACTACCGTAAGAAAGGAGATGGGCTGAGTAAGAGGTCCGTGAATCTGGTAGACACTTTTATCTATCTGTCTGAGAAGGCATATGATGGGGCTTCAGAGCCAGTGGAAATTGAGGGAGATCAGTTCCCTGGATTTGAAATTTTTTCAGATGTCGGACATTTCGGAAAATACAGAATTGAACCTGTTGTCAGCATGCTTCGTACTGAGGCTAAAGATGACGAGGGGAAGCTTTGAAAGTAAAGGAGACCGCAGTCAGTCGAGTCGAAGTTGAGTTCAAGGACAAGGGAGAGTCCTCTGAAAAAATGGGCCCCAAGAGGGGGGAAGCTAAGGAGGCTATCGTAGCCATCATCAAAGCACTAGCCGCGCTCATGAAAGCCAATACGGGATCTGAGCCAGAGCAAGTAGTTGTGCCGAAAACTCAAGAAGAGTTAATAAATCAGGCTGTGAAAGAATTGGCCAAGCTGATGATGGCCAGGAAAGCAAAGATTATCGAGGAGGACCCGACTGCTGACCAGGAACAGTCCATGGAGGGTAACCTGGGAGACCTGTTCGAAGAGGTCGAAGGAGCTGTGATAGGAGAAGACCTTCCGCCTGTAGAGGGTGAAAATCATTTTGATGTATCTTCTTTTTCTATCTTTGATGTAAATAACTCAGCCTATAAGGCCTTCAATGCAATGAAATCTGATTTTGCTTACTTGTGTGATGTTTTTCTAGATGGAACTGTGCATACATACAAGCAGTCATTTAATGTTTTTAGCATACATGATGCATCATTACATGAAATGAATCTAGGAACAGATAACGACCTAAAAATGATATCCGTCTCGAAAGACCTCATGCCTGAAGAAAGAAGCGAAATCTTGGATGTACTCCTAAAACACGTAAAGGCCTTCGCCTGGTCTTATGATGATATTCCTGGGGTTGACAGAGAGATTGCAGAGCACCGGATCCCTATAGACCCGAAAATGAAGATCATCAAACAAAAACTCAAAAGGCTTAGGCCAAAATGGGCGGAAAAGGTCAAGGAGGAGGTGGCGAAGCAGATAAAACCAAGTTTCTAGAAGTTGTGGAATACCCGGAGTGGTTGGCCAATATAGTGCCGGTCGCTAAAAAGGATGGCAGGGTCAGGGTCTGTGGGGATTATAGAGATCTGAATAAGGCATCCCCCAAGAATAACTTCCCACTGCCCCATATTGATGTTCTGATAGACAGCACCGCTAGAGCTACAATGTATTCATTCATGGACGGTTTCTTAGGGAATAATCAGATCCTCATGGACATAGTCGACAAGGTGAAGACAACTTTCATCACGGAGTGGGGGGTCTACTACTACAGGGTTATGCCGTTCGGATTGAAGAATGCCGAAACTACTTATCAGAGGGCTGTAACAACGCTGTTGCACTACATGATTCATAAAGAGGTTGAAGTCTATGTTGATGATATGCTAGTCAAATCGATGACCTGAGAAGAGCACTCTGCTATCTTGGATAGATTCCTGACTAGGGTTGAAAAGTACAACCTCCGCCTTAACCTAAAGAAGTGTGTGTTTGGGGTAACTTCAGGAAAGCTTCTCGGCCATGTAGTGAGGCAGAGGGGAATCGAAATGGACCCGGATAAAATCAAAGATATCAGTGATATACTTGCGCCGAAGATAGAGAAAGAAGTTAGATCATTTCTGGGGTCGCTGCAATATGTCAGTCGATTCATTGCAAGGTTAACTACAATCTATGAGCCCATCTTCAAGCTCCTAAGGAAGAATCAGCTGACAGAGTGGAATGATCAATGCCAACTAGCCTTCGACAGGATCAAGGCTTATTTGATGAATCCACTAGTCTTAAAGCCTCCAATGCCAAATAAGCCTTTGGTCCTGTACTTGGCTATCGAAGAAGCTTCAGTGAAGGCAATGTTGGTTCAAGAATAAGAAGATGGGAGAGAACACACAATCTACTACCTGAGTAAGAAGCTGCTCGACTACGAATTTAGATACACTATGGTAGAAAAGACCTGTGATGCTATGGTATGGCTAACTAAGAAGCTGAGGCATTACTTCCAGTCGTACAAAGTTCAGGCAGTGGCAAAGGTCGACCCGATGAAGTATTTATGTCAGACCCCTACATTAGCCAGGAAGTTATCAAGGTGGCGACTCCTGTTGTCTGAATTCGACATTGAATATATGACTAAGAAGACAATCAAAGGAAGGGCTGTGGTAGAATTTCTGGCTAACCAACCCCTGGAGTCAGATTATGTCGAGAATTTGGAATTCCGTGATGAACAGTTGGCTGTAATAGATGCAGAACCGAGCAGATGGATAATGTACTTCGACGGGGCTATGAACAAGCATGGGGCAGGATTAGGAGTGACCATTGGCACACCTGATGGAGAAATCATCCCCCTAGCTAAATGCCTTGAATTCCCGGTGACCAACAATGGTGCGGAGTATGAAGCTTGCCTATTCGGAATTGATTCTCTAATCACATTAGGGGCACACGAAGTACTAATAATTAGAGATTCAGCACTAGTAATTCATTAGATCACTGACAAATGGGAGATAAAAGAAAAGTCACTCCGATCATATCTCTAGTTGGTTTGGGACAAGATGGAAGCATTTAAGCTATGCGAGTTCAGACATGTGCCGAGGGAGGAA
The DNA here is from genome assembly GCA_039660915.1 of Euphorbia tirucalli. Taxonomy (NCBI): domain Eukaryota; kingdom Viridiplantae; phylum Streptophyta; class Magnoliopsida; order Malpighiales; family Euphorbiaceae; genus Euphorbia; species Euphorbia tirucalli. Next base: position 38,112,949 of record CM077637.1, on the reverse strand, counting down.
AACTAGATGGTAGACTCTTTAGCCACACTCTAGTCAATGTGGGAGGAACCTTGAAAGCACCTGGTATAGCCAGTAGTAGTGGAAATCGCACAGAATCCTTCCTACTTGTTGGTCAGCGTTATAGCAACGGCGGAGGAGCGTCCTTGGTATCATGATATTCTATAGTTTATTCAGAATGGTTAGTACCCTGAAGATGCCGACGAGTCAGATAAGATCTCTCTCAGGAGGTTAGCGGCATAGTTGTTTCAAGACAAGGGGATTGAGCACCACAAATCATCTCCCTACCGCCTACAAGCTAATAGAGCGGTAGAAGCGGCCAATAAATCCATCAAAAAAAATTCTGTCAAAAATGGTAGTCACTTACAAAGATTGGGCCAATATGTTGCCTTTTGCCTTGTGGGGTTACAGAACCAGTGTCAGAACCCCCACCGGAGAAACACCATACCCCCTAGTCTATGGAATGAAAGCTGTACTACCAGTGAAAATCGAGATCAAGTCGCCGAGGGTGGTTATGGAAGCACAGTTGTTAGAATCAGAATGGGTTTGATCAAGACACAAACAATTGGCACTGGTTGATGAAAAACGTCTCTGAGCATTGGATCACTTACAGATGTATCAGCAGAGAATGGCTAAGGCTTACAACAGCAGAGTTTGTCATCAGAAACACCTACTTAAGGCCGGAGACTTGGTTCTAAAACAGATGAAACAAGTCAACACGGATGTAAGGGGGAAATTCAGGCCTAATTGGGAAGGTCCGTACCTGGTAAAGAAGGTACTCTCCAAAGGCGCCATAAAGATCATGGATATTGATGGGAACGAGTTCATCAACCGTATCAACTAGGACAAGCTCAGGCGGTATTATGTGTAAAAGAAAGAAGTCCGATGGATCAAAGACCGAAAAGGCGATCCATGCAAAAGTCAAGACAGAGAGGTGTGTACCATTGGCGGGAAAATCTGCAAAGACCAGCTAATGGCAGTCGCGAGTTTTGTTGAGACGGATACCATTTTTAACTCTGTTCTTAGCTTCATTTCACTATTGATACGCGTTGTACTAAGACATTATTAATGAATGAATGAATGAATGCTTTTTCTTAAGTTTGCCTGAAATTGGATTTTTGTTATACATGCATATATATATTTATGATTATGCACATTTAATGTTTCGTATGCATCACGCATTGCAAAAAAAAAATATCCGATGGACTGAAAACTGAAGGGCGGTTCATGCAAAATTTAGGATTCAAAAAAAGTCCGATAGATTGAAAACCCGTGAGGGCAGTCCATGCAAAAGTAAGGATGTAAAATAAAACAGTAAAATAAATATCATTCAGCAATAACTCCACACAACGGGAAAGAAATCTACAAGCCGAGATACCGCAGGGTCAGGACCTCACGCTCGCGTCTTGTAGGACAGGTCACTAAGTCTACTAGCCAGGCCCTATAACGACCATCTGTCTCTGTCACGGCTACTTCACCATACCTTAAAACCTCAAAACGGATGGAGTTCATCCATTGCTATTGCACATGTCGAGGCCATCATTGTGTGAATTCCCCGCATTTTGTTGTGTACAAGGAACGAGGCACCCCTTGTACTTGCCTGTATTGTCTGCGTAATCGTGCAAGAGAGTAAAATGTCACCTTGGACAGTTTGAGGAGCTGTACACCTCCTGCCTAAGTCTCCGTAGTCACCTGAGAAATTTCCCACTAGGGGCAAAACCAACGGATGGATGCGTCCGTCCTTTCTCTCAGCCAATTGAGTCATTCCTCTGTAGTCCATGTGGCGAAGTCTGTAAGTTCAATACGTCGGGCCTAAAAACACTTTGGGACATACCTCAGCTGAGCTGGAGGAACACTCAGGAGATTCAACTTCTCCAGTAGCCAAATCTGCAGAAGAGATGACCAATCAGTGGAATGCAAGATTAATCAGAATATTAAATATGAATTGGGAACAAACCTAAAGCAGAAAGGGACACCCGTAGGTCTCGACCTTGTGGCTAGAGTGGACGAAATTCAGATAAACTAGGGTCTCAGCCAAAATAACCCCCATAGGTGAAGCACTGTCAACCATCTGGGCCACCACCGGGATTAACCGGAAGTCACAGGTCCCGTCTCGTGACTCACACAAATAGAGGGACATCAGCAGCAGACTCATCAGAAAAGCCCAACCAGGGGCAGAGGGGTCCAGGGCAGAACACACATCCATGACAGCGAATAGGTCAAGTCTCCTAGGAGCAGCCTCACTAGGAAGCAAACGGTCTAAATGTGCCGTATCCAGTAACCCCTGAAGTGTCTGTAGGCTGTTCGAATCAGGTTCAGGAATAGCTAACCTGACTCCACGTGGACAGGGAGCGAAGAGGATGGCCCCGATTTCTTCCACCATAGGGCACAGTTCTTACCAGAAAAAATCGGAAAACATGATCTATTGGATCCCAGAACCGGGCTGCAGCCGCCAAAAAGGTTTGGTTCTGGGACAGATTCATATAGAATCGCATGGAATGTAGACTATAGGGGGTCAATAAGGCCCAGTTGGAAGAGTGGCATGTTCTTCAGTAATCCCTGAGGTGGTCGCGAAGTTGGTCCATTCGAAATGGCATAGGAAGCAGAGCTGAACGACTATTCCTTACTGCAAAGAAAACAGATGAAATGCCATCAGGAAAAACAAGTCCAGCAGAGGGAAAAGTACTAGATCAACAAAAGGGGAGGAAATTCCATAAAACGGCAGCAAAAATAGTACACCAGTCAATAGTCCTATACAAGATATGTATATAACAACATCCAATCCAAGCCCATAGATGGGCTGCATCAATATATGACTACAAAAACTACAAAAGAAGGTTTACAACTTTCCCCCATCAGTCGAATCATCATCCTCTTCGCCCTCGGCTCCGACACCATCGCCAAAGATGCGCCGATCGGCCTCCTAGTCGTCCAACTAAGTGCGGAGTGTCCCATTTATGAATGTAAGGTCCGCAATGGTCCTCTGCATCTCTTCCATCTCCGCCCTCATACGGGCCTCCTCACGCCGACGAGTGGTAACTGTAACCTGCATCAGAATCAAACAGCATAGACATCACATCATATATACATATACATCATAAGCATACATGCACGCATACATACATTTTGATGCAGGTACTTACCGTCATCGCTCCATTATCCCAAAGCGAGAGGTGCCTAAGAGCGGAAGTCGCCTGACATAGAGCCATCCCCTGTGTCACCGAAATCTGCATAAAGAGGGTGCACGGGTCAAACCAATGGCAACAGGAATGGTTGAAAGTAAGCAAGGGCAGGGATACTCACATGTGTCGCATCAGGAGGAATGGTAGGAGGAGGAGGGTGCGCCTTAATGTGCAGATCTGCTCGATAAAGTTCCTCCGCCTCATTATGCAACATCACCTAAGGCTCCACTAGGTACTCCAGATGGCCTGGAATAAAGCCAGTTGGGGGAACCATCGGGGGCACCATTGGAGGAATGGGCTCAGTATACCCCGCCTTGGTTTTAGCACTAAGCACGCCTGTGTGAGCTGAGGAACCTACATCTCCTCGGCTGCCGACGGTTCCAGACCCACGGCCACTGGAACATCTGCCCGATGTTGTGTGAGGGCGCTTACCCCTCTCAGATGGCTGTAAAACAGATCAACAGAAATCAGAATAATCCAAACAAGCAAAGGATGAAAGTAGAACAAGTGCATAACCCAGCTGGCGCATCCTTTGGTGGTGCAGTCCCAGTGGGAGGAAGAAGGTGTGTGTTGATGAACTGGGGGTAGTCGCCATCGTCCCGTATAATTGTGTACCTGGACCCAAACAGATCCGAATGGTCCTCCTCCGACAGCAGATGCAGCCAAAACAGTCTGACTGGAGGTACAGGTGGGATCCTGCGCTCCTGGGGGTCGACACGCCAACCGGTGACCCTCTCCCCAAGGCACCACTCGAAGATGACGGGACTCTCCATCATGAACCGTCTGGGCATTAGTCTCCGGGCATCCATCAGCTTAGGGGACCACACAGCATTCCCCTATGGCTCTTGAATCACCTGAAAGCAGACGACAATAAAAAAAAGGGAGGGGTAAAAAAGTAATACCAGCTCAAAAGTCATACTCGCCAAGAGCTGGCGGCAGATCCAGGGGTCGGTATCCACCTCGCTCCAACCGAAGCCCAGCCACCACCGTAGCCGGGGGAAATCAGGAAGTACGACGTTGGCCGGTATGGCCAGTTTAGGCTGAAGGACAAAGATGTACTCATACGCCCAGATCTACACAATGAAAAAGATTAAAAAAAAACCTCACCTGAAGAACTATCCACGCGCCCTTCACCTCTTAGTGCCTCACGCGAGCGCAAATGTCGAAGCCATAATACAGCTGAGCCAGTTCGGCTTATCCTCAGTTCAGATTCCCCACGTCCTCCAATTGTATCAATGAGGGGAGCACTGCAAAGTTCAGGTCACTCTGACCTATGGGGAATAAAGAGTACTCAAGGCGTACAGTAGAAACGCCCAAGCATAGCGTCTCACATCCTTAGGTGAGAACGCGGAACCCTGGGGTAGGTTGCTCTACCTACTTAGCCAATAATCTCGCAGTATGCTTTCCTGGACCCGCTTACCCAAAGGAGTCAGTCCGATCAACATGGCGATGAGGTCCGGGCTGAAGCCTCCTCGCTCTAGAGTCTGATTGAACTCTATGAGCACCCGCCGAAGGAGAGCCCAGTGATAGCCATGAAGTCTTCAGGCGCGATGGTGAACTCCCCGATTGGGAAGTGAAAAGTGTGAGTGGAATCCATCTACCTCTCTAAGAGCGCCATCAGAAGACCCCTGCTCGTCCAGGGCGCATTCTCACACATAGAACAAATGAACCAGTCTAGCCCGGTCAAAGCAACCAACTCCCGCACCTCATCAGGGAGCTTTCGGTACCAAGCCAGCGTATCAATTATGGAACCGGCCCCCCGGTTATGGGGCCACGTCTGCAAAACAATAAATAAGGAGTTTTATGAATTTTTTATATACTATGCATTACATGAATAAATCGATTGGAAGTATTTAAAATAAAATTAGAAACTCAGAAATTTGGTTTTGGTCGAACCAGAGCCGCCTGGCCCTAACCACAGCCGGCCGACTCTGTTCTGGCCAGAACAGTCTGTTCTTGACCAGAGCCGCCTCGCTCTGTTCTTGACCACAGCCGCTGGGTGAAGAACACAGCCGCTCGGCTCTAACATTGAGCCGCAAGCTCTGTTCGGAAAACCGGTGGTTTGGTTCCTAAAATCTAGGTTTTGCAAGTTTTCACCTTAAAATCGATTCTAATCAACTCTAAATCATCAATTGAGATTCCTAGGGGCAAAATCTACTCTAAACATGCATCAATTTCATGTAATTTCATCTAATTTAATCTCTTTTACAGAAATTAAAAAAAAATGGAGAAAAAGAAGAATTTGGGAAAAACTGAAAAAGAAGAATTTGGGAAAAACTAACCAGATTTTGAATAATGTGTATAGACGGCTTCAGAGTCACAGGTACAGGATCATTCCTTCGAACCCTATAGTAAGGGACCGTCTCTCATAACCTGTAGACTGTCACTGTAGATTCAGTGGGTAAAAAGAATTCCCCTTCGGGTAAAACATATCTCACGTAGGGAGAAGGTTGTGCGGGAGTATTTGGAAGAATAGCCTTTCGCATTTTCCTCATCTTGGCTAGAAGATTTCCTTTTAGAGAAGAACAAGAGAAGAAAAGAGAAATGGAGTTACAGAGAAAGGAAAGAGAGCCCCTTTTATTCTTTTCAACCACCACCCACTAGAGCCATATGGCTCTAGCCCTGAGCCGGGTGGCTCTATGTTTGAGCCGCCCGGTTCTGATTCTCCAGGTATCGTGTTTTTCTCAATTTTTCACGATTTCTGCCTATTCCAATTTAATCCTGGGAAGGGTATTTCTCACTTTTGTAGGTATCCGGGGGCAAAAATCCCCAAGCCGTATTTATTCTTGATCGAAAAGGCAAAAAATTTTTGTTTCCAAAATTGTCGATCAAGGAATAAATACACACTTTTGACTCAACTCCAAAGGCACACTCCACCACATGGAGGAAAAAGGAGAAATTCTATTTGGTTGCTCCACCACACGGAGAAGAATTAAAAATTTTTACGGGCACACTCTACCACAACGAGTCGATATCATGGGCACACTCCATCACGGCGAATCAATATCACGGGCACACTCCACCACACCGAGTCGATACCATAGGCATACTCCACTACAACGAGTCGATATCATGGGCACACTTTACAACAGCGAGTCGATATCACGGGTACACTTCACCACAGTGAGTCGATATCACGGGCACACTCCACCACAGCGAGTCGATTTGAGGTAGAACTAGTACCCCCTACAAGGGGCATCAGATACATTTTATTTTCCCTTCTCACCGTGCCACCAATCACGAGACCAAATTCGATCTAGGCTTCATAGCTGACCATGAGCCGACTTTGGTCCCGCGAGGGGCAGCCTGTTAGCACAGGTTTTCCCGACCTCTATGATGAGAGTTCACGAGTTACCTGAGGAGCAGAGAGACATGAATTAGGCTCGAAAGTGACCAAAATATAGCCTGGACTCTCTTCAACGTCTTGAAAACTGATCTATCCGCGATCCGAAACACCCCGAAAGAGTCTCCCGAATGATTTCTAGGGTTTAGAGCGTGTGTCCAATTTTTGAAATTTTGCTCCGGCTTTCGCTAGAACCGGGCAGCTCTGGATTTTTTAAGCCAGAGTCGTACGACTCTAGTACACACTAGAGCCGGGCGGCCCTAGTGGGTAAACCAAGTTGCTCTATAAAGCAGAGCAACTTGGCTTGACAGAAAGCATCTCGGGCACGAAATCAGAACGTCAAATGGCCATTTAATGAAATAAAGTGATAGGAGAGAGGGAATTATAAAAGAGAAGAAATCATATCTATAGGAAAAGGAGGATTTTGGAAATCGGAGGGAAAAAATCATTTTCCAAGAGAGAAAAAAAAAGAAGCAGAAGAAAAGAGAGAAAGAAGGACCGAGAGAAAAAGCAAGGAGTGAACCAAAACATTCAAGTTAAAACCCTACATCATTCTAAAGACATTAATATCAAGTTCTACAACCTTTGCTGATCGATTTGGGATCATTTCGGGGTTGATTTCGGATTGCTTCTAATTATTACTGTTTTTGGTCAGTTGAGCTTCCAGTACCAATTCCAAGCTTTTCAATCTGTTCCTGCGTACCTAGTACACTGGATTCAAGGTAAACTCTGAGAGACCTTAAACCTGTTTGCATTGTCCTTTCTCTACATTTTTCTCTGTTTTACATTTTCTGGAAAATTGACTCAACCCATCATAGCCATACGGCTGTGTTCTTCATGAACACAGCCGCATGGCTATGTTCATGAAGAACAGAGCCGCCCAGCTTTGTTCTGTGGGGACAGAATCTCGATTTGTCCCCATCAGCCGAAAAGAGTCTGTTTTCCATTTTGTGCATTCTGTTTTGATATTTTCGGCCCAAAAATATTCATACGTCATTTTAGATCCAGTTTTTGGATTTCTAGACGTACGAATATTGGTTTTTTTAGCTTTTCTGGGGTTTTATTTTTTTTACATTCGGGGTTGTTCTATCCGTTTCGGATCCGTAGTTCAGCATCAGCGGACCTCCAAACATTACAAAATCTCTGGGAAACATTGAAAATGAACAAAATAATGATTTTTCAAAGAAAAATTAGAAAACCGACTTCAGGTCCAGGTATTACGGCCGCCCAGCATGAGTTAGAGCCGTCCGGCTCTAACCAGAGCCTGTCGGCTCTATTTTCAGCCGTGCAGCTGTAGTTCTTGGAAAAGATGGAATCGTAAAACGACCTGTACAGACGTCGTTGCATGATGCTGTTTTTGAATTCAGACTGTTTTTTTGTGTGTTTACCGCTTTTAGACCTAGATGTTTGTGAAAATTAGAAAAACACACACGAATGGAACCCCGAGTTCTGGGATAATAGACCTACAAAAGTGGTAATTTGCATGCAACCGAGCTAAATGTTTTCCAAAAACTCTTTTTCGGCACAAAAATTTACAAGGCGTTTCAAAACCGTTTTCCAGGTTTAAATGGTCCGATCGATCGGGTCGACCCGGTTACACCCTGAATGCATGCCCCCGCTGCTAAAAATCCTAATTCTGTCCTGCTGTGAGTCCTATCTGTGTTCATAATATGAACTGTGCTAACCATCTGTTTTGCAGCTTTTATTTTCATTTTTACTATTTTTCATGTAATTAATAGATTAATTCATGTATTTTAGGCATTTGTAATTTTTAGATCCTCGTGTATTTTAGGCGATTGTAAAAGTGAGGACGAGAGATTTCTCCTTTTTATTCAATTTGGTTGTATAAGCGGCCTCTATTATTCTTTTGTATATTTACATGAATGATTTAATTTCTGCAATTAATTCTATCATTTGCTTAAGCACGGGTTAGTAAAACAAACAAATTGGGTTAGAAAAAGATAATAAATTGAATAAATATGGTTTTATCAATGATAAATGAATACAAGCTAGAGGTTAAGTAGGTAAGTTGCCCGAACCCTGAATCTCTGGATTAGGAACAGTAGTTTATGTTGGATATGCCCTAGTCCCGAGGCATTGGAACTCCTATTTATATTGTACATTTATTGGATTTATGTATTATACATATTTTGTGTCATTAATAAAGGCATTAATTCATTTATTATATATATCTTGTGCAATATTTTAAATGACGTATCTAATAGACATATCCATATTCATGATGACGAGTGTCATGCACTTGGTAGTAAGACCATGGATAGGGAAAACGATATGACCATAAAGAGATCCGTAGTCTGTTCCAGTCATGGGAATGAATGAAACTAGAGACTATCATTAACCTGGTTGTATGGCGGTGTCTTACCGGTCATTGGACATGGGATGTCAACCAAGGTAATGGGTACATGCAAAAGGGGCATGGTACTGGATAGATCCACTAAACGAGAAATCCACATAGTATAGTATCATAAGTGATTCTCATATAGTACTTGTATGGATCCTTTGACCTGACCATATGATGGTGTTACATGCGAGGTCGCATACTTAGGGGTACGCCTAAAGGGCCTGTAATAGGGTGCCAAGTATGGGTACTTTCGGGTATGTCACTTAGCATGGCAATGCTATGGATATGCAGAAGGGATTTGTCACTCAGTAGTCCACTGAGAAGATACCACGGGCCTCTTGATGAATGTGACTGATAAGAGTGTGGCCACACCCAAACAAGTTGGAACTTGTTTGTGAGCATCAGTACATTCGGGATTAAGTTAATGTCCGGACACAAAAGAGGGTGATCAATCCATGCCTCTGTGTTGGACGCCGATATCAATGACATGGGATATACAAGTTCCAACTACAGGGTTATGATTTCAGTTGGACTGCCATCTCCATCTTAATTAGGGGCTGCAGTGGCTTGCTAGAGCCCACCAATAGTCTGTGGGTTATAGGCCCACTGCCAACATAAAGATGGGCCCACGGGATCGTACACATTGAATGTCTGAACACGGACTTAAGGAATCGCCTATTTACTTGGAGTATACACACTAGAGAGAGAGGATTATATTAATTATATTATAAAGATCAATTGGATTGATCATAATAATAAAATTAATATTTGATTGGTATTATGATAATTAATTAGATTAATTTATGTGATTATTTCCTAGGTGGAAATATTTCACATGTATAGGTTCACAGGTGTCTTTGTCTAACAGAGGTCAAAATTAATTCCATGGTATAATTAATTGATCAAATTGATTTTAATTTAATTGTACCAAATATATTATTTGGAATAATATGTTTAGGATACAAGTTAAATGAACTTGGGTTTGATAATTAATTGGACCTGGTTGGACTGGGTTTTAAATGGAGAAAGGCCCACACGAGACAAGGAAGAAAATTGGGCCGAAATCTGAAGGAGAATTTCGGCCCACCCTAGGTAAAAATACCTAGGGATTTCAGCCAAGAGGCATAGTACACATCCTAGCTGAAATCTCAAGCCTCCCTCACTCAAAAAGTTTTCCCGATTTCCAACACTAGCACGGATCGTTTTCCACAGGCGTTCGTGTACGTGAACGAGGAGGGAATCTACGTTGATTTCTGTAGCCATCTCTAGAAGAGATACTCCTGGTAAGAGTTTAATCTCTTATTGATAAAATTTTTGATTTCACAATTTTCATCTCAATTGCTCGTGGGCACGGATTTGAGGAAATTGTCACGATCTTCCGTATTTATTTGGATGATTTCCGGTGAAAATCGCAACAGTCTATGCTCAGTAGGGAGCTGTACCGAAATTTCCCCGATGAGCTTATCCGAGTGGCGACTCTGTCACTGATCTTGAAATTTAGGTTTCGAGGTCTTTAAATCATAAAATGGGAAAATGTTTTCTACAAAAAGAATTTCTAAAACAAACGAATGATTTTCCTTAAAGCAAGATAAATCAAAACCCGCTTTCCAAATCAAAACGAACTTAAAAAATGTTTTCCCCGGTTCGCTTCACCGCGTCCATAAGATTTTCTTTTCTTTTTTTTTTAAAAAAAAGGTCGTCCGCTCACACACACCCTGCACCTTTGTACCAGCTTGTCAACCTCCTCGTGGATAGTAGGCCAAAAATAATTAGCCTAAACCAGCTGCAAAGTTCTATCTCTTCCCACATCCGCCTCTCCATGCAACTCCTTAAGAATTTGCAATCTCAAACTGCAATCCGAAACATAAAGCCTGTTACCCTTGAACAGAAAGCCATTTTACATATGGAAATCTGTTCTTTCTCCCGACTGAACCCTTTTCACAACACCAGAAAAAAGTAGGGATCAGCCTCAAATAAATCAGCGAATGAATCAAAACCAGGAACCTTCACAAGAAGGCGGGCTAGCAATCCTCTACGTCTACTCAAAGCATCTGCGACCCGATTGGTGACCCCCAACTTATGTCGCAACGCAAAAGTGAATTGTTGAAGGAAAGCAACCCAATGAGCATGTCTAGCAAAAACCTTGTCTTGGCTATGCAAATGCTTCAATGCCTCATGATCAGTGTACAAAACAAACTCCCTTTGAAATAGCTTGCAGGACAGCGTAAACTTCCACATCATAAATGATGTACTATATTTTGGCTCTTGATAACTTCTCACTGAAGAAAGCCACCAGTTTATTATTCTAGCTCAACACAGCCCCAATTTTCAACTTGGAAGCATCAGAATGCAACTCAAAAGCTTGATGAAAATCTAGCAACACTAGTATGGGGGCGGGGATTAAGCGACCCTTAATCAATTGGAATGCCTTTTTTAGCTTCATCAGTCCACTCAAACTTTCCATTCTGCTTCATACAATTAGTGATAGGAGCCATAGTGCTACTAAAATGAGGGGTAAAATGCCTAAAAAAAGAAGCTAGCCTATGGAAACTCCTCACTTCAGTAGGTGCTAGGTCTTGGCCAATGTTTCATTGCCTTAATCTTGGACTCATCAACTTGTATCCCTTTATCAGACACCACATACCCTAAAAACACTATCTGACATTAATACACTCTTCTTCATGGCAGAATATATTTTGTCCCTACGCAGAACCTGAAGCACGTCTCTCAACTGACTCACATGCTTAGATGGGTTAGCACTATAAACCAGAATATCATCAAAGTATACCACGACACATTTGCCAATAAAAGGTCTCAAAATCTGGTTCATAACATGTATGAAAGTACTAAGGGCATTAGATAAACCAAAATACAAGACCATCCACTCATACAACCCCTCCCTAGTTCTAAATTTTGTTTTCCACTCATCAGCCTATCTAACTCGAATATGATAATATCCATTCTTCAAATCTAACTTAATAAACATAGTAGCACCACAAAGCTAATCTAACAAATCATTCAGTCTAGGAATAGGAAAACAAAACCTAATCATGATTTTGTTGATGGATCTGCTGTCAACACACATCCGCCAACTGCCATCCTTCTTTGGAATCAATAGAGTAGGTACAGCACAAGGACTCAAGCTCCCCTGAATGTACCCCTTGGCTAAAAGCTCCTCTACCTGCTTCCTGAATTCTTCATGCTCTGCTGGACTCATCCGATAATGTGGTCGATTTGGTAAGACTGCTCTGAGTTCTAAGTCAATCTGATGCTGAATATCCTTAAGCGGGGTTAACCCTGCAAAAAGCTCTTCCGAAAACAAATCATCAAATTCCTCAATGAGGGGTCAGATCATGGAAGGAATTTCCACCTTCTTCTCTGTTGCTTTTCCAATCAGGGCATAAACCACGTCCGTCTCTTACATCACTTGTTCAAATTATGCTAGAGTCAACAGACTAGCACTCTCTTTACCTCCTCTCGCTTCAATTACTAACATAATCTTCACTCCCCCAAATACAAAGCTGTAGGTATTGGTTTTCCTATCATGAGACACTGCTCTGTCAATCTGCCAAGGACACCCCAACAGCAAGTGAGACGCGTCCATGTCAACCACATCACACCAACCTCATCCTTATATCGTGTCCCTATTGAAAAAGGAACTAAAGTGCGTTTAGCTACTATCACTTCACCACCTTGTTTCAGCCAGGTCAGTTTGTACGAATTGGGGTGTTTCTTCGTAGGAAGCCCTAACTTTCTTACTACCTCTGTCGAGATAATATTCTCACAGCTACCTCCATCAATCACAAATCAAAATGCTTTCCCTTTAATGGAACAAGTAGACTGAAATATATTGCCTCTTAACCACTCATCTTCAACAGCTCATGGCGTCAAGCAAGATCGCCTTACCACCAATGTTGTACCTTTATCTCCAGTCACCAACTTCTCTTCCATGTCCTCCTGGTCAAAAACTGGGTCACCAAAGATCTTACAACCCTACTCATCTTCAGCTTCAGTATACATGGCCCTCTTTCCAGCCTTTTAACGATCTGCCTGTCTGTGACCAATCACACCACACTCAAAACGCTTCATTCCGCTACTCTGCCTTGTTCTCCTATTATAATTAGGAATTGTAATCGCAGGGGTTACTGCTTTTGGAGCCAAAACCTCACTTTTCCATCCAACACTACCACCACCACCGGAGTAAACAAATCTAGTAGGCCGAGGCCTCTTCTCAATTCGCACAGCCCACTGATGTGCTTCAGAAATAGACATCGGATCAAAATCATTCATTGCATCCCTAATTTGTTCCCGTAACCATTCGATCTACCTGGAAACCAACAGCTTATTTGTCTCATGGATGTCATTCCTAGCAATTAACTGATAAAAATCAATCATATAATCATCCATAGAATGACTCCCCTGCTTCAAATTCTGCAATCTCTGGTACACCAGTCGCTGGTAATTATAAGGTAGGAATGTCGCTCGCATTTGTTTCTTTATCTTTTCCTAGGTGGTGATTTTCAACTTCTCCATCCTCAACCCTTTCTGCCTCTACTGCTGCCACCAAGCCATCGCCCTATCTCTTAATCTGGTAGCAACTAGGGGTACCTTTTTATCTTTAAGGACACCCTTAAACTCCAGGACCTCTTCTACCATGGCCAACCAATCAAGGAATTCCTCAGGCTGGAGGGAACCCCTAAACTCTAGTATCTTAGTTCTCATACCTGCCTTCTAATGCCCATCCTCCCATACTCCAGGTCGCTAATGGTGATTAGTCTCCTCCTCGTACTCTTCTTCCTAATTTTCTCTCCCGTCCTCCAATCCAACAAAAGGATTTCAGAATTCTTCAATATTAGGGTTCCTCCTCACATGAGGATTTGAGCTAACATGAGTCGCAAGCAACTCACCCATTTCGCTCAGTCAATTGATCCATGATAGCCTCCATTCTCCGATCTATCACTTGATCAATCCTTTGCTCGAGTCGCTCACTAATACGGTTCATCTCCTCTTGTCCTACAACTTTATTAACTTGTCACTCTCTTCTTGGCGGCATGATGAATAGGGTTTTCAGCTCTGATACCAACTGATTCAGTGGGATAATACAAAAATCCATTGATCGTGCGCGATGCCGGAAGTTGGCATTCCACAGTTAGAATTTCGTAAAATTCTCATGAGTAGGAACTTGGAATAAATCCAGAAATATTATTAATCATCAAAAACTAACTCCCAAAAAGTCATAATACAGCTTAAATACCAAAACCCTAATTAGAATCCAAAATGAAAAGGGAAAAAAAATAGGAAAATTACAAAAAGGACTCGAAAATAAAAAAAAAACGCAAAAATTGAGGCCCTAAACGATGGAATTAGGCCAAAAAGCAACGGACCTCATGAGCAAAGCTTATGTTTTTGAATCGTTGGCCCGATTTCAATAAAATTAGGGTTTGAAAACGTGAAAAACCAACAGCCCAAACTTGTCAACAATTAATTACGTGAATGCCACTTCTCCAAAAACAAAAGTGCTCGTTCTTCTGTTACATTAGATGCTGTGGAAATTGTGAAAATTAAGATCTATAGCTCTAATATTCCATCTTTAAAGTAATAAACAGAAAAGATTTATATTATTGATTGAATAAAAATAATGAGGAAATTAAGTTACAAAACTAGAGCTAAACTTCTCCTTATATACAAAACGAAAATAACAAAAATCTAACTACTATCTTTAACTCTAGTTACTATAAGATAGTTAACTAACTCAACATTAGTTAACTTTAGTAAACTTAACATCTATGTTCTCTTTAGGCACAGTTTGATTGGATCGTGCTCACTTACCATGTTACTATCCTGGCATTATCAGTTTTGGTAAAATGACTTTATTGACAAAAATTGACACAAAACAAAGTTTATTAGTTATAGACGCATAAACATTAAACTTCAATTACTGTTGATGCAATTTACCCGATTTAGTATACATTTTGCAGTGCAACTGCGTATAGAAAACTCTTAAAACTATATATCTTCAAGTCAACCATTAAATCAAATATTTTCTTTTCTTTCATTTTAAATATGTATCCTCTACACAGAGAGACTGCAGGTATATTTAATAATAATAATAATAATAATAATAATAATAATAATAAATGTTTAAAATAAATTGTTTTTAGAAAACTGAGTACAAATTTAATAGTCCCCCACCCAAAAAAGCATGAGCGATCAACCAATGAAGCCAGTGCAAATTTAATTAAAAAATAAAAATAATATGAATAATGTTGAAAACATAATTTAGTCAACCGATGAATCCCAATTAGAAAAATAATCACATGCATAAGAGATGATAGAAATTAATTACTTTTTTTTTTTTGTCTTTTTTTTTTTATTATACGATGTTTTAGGTTTTTTACTTTGTTATTTTTTATTTGATATTTTACATTACCAGTACGTTTTTTATCATATTTTATCATATTTACTTTTATTTAAAGTATAAGAGAGATTTATTATTTAATGTAAAAAATACTACATTAAGTTTGATAATAAAAAAGAAAGATAATTTTTGCATGAAAAATAGAGTTTTAGGGAAGAAGTATTAAAGATAAATTAGTCGTTTTAGTAACTTAATTAATACATCATTAGTTTTAGTGAACAACCTTAAATATCATTTAATAAAAAATGGAGAGATTAGGTAATAACATGAGTCAACCATTGTCATAGATATAAATATTAGGTACAAATATTAGGTACAAAGTAGAAATCCCATGCAATGCAACTGAAATTGATCATGCATATTAATTAATTATTCTCCATCTATAAATTCCATTTTCCTCCTCAATTTTCACCATTGAATTTAATTAATTTCCATTTTATTAGCTTCAATGGATTCTAATAAACTATCTCTCCTTATCAATTTTCCAACTTTGTGTTTCTTCTTCCTAATTTCTCAATGCATAGCCACATCCCGCCTTTTAAACCCTTCTTCCATACATTTCGGAGGACTTGATACACCACTTTTTTTCCACCCCTCGCCGGAAATTAATACTCCATCTCTTAATTTCGGTTCGGGACCGTCTTTTCCACAGCAGGAGCTACCCTCGCGACCACCGCTGCCGCCGCCACCACCCCCTTCACCAAATTCATATAATGCATATTTGCCTAATTTAACACCAATAAGTTTCCCATTTCCAAGGTTATTGCCTGTTCCTAAGTTTCCTCCATTTCCTTTCATCCCAACTCTACCTGTCGTTACTGCTACAACTGACGGACAAGTTGGTGTGGTTGCTGCTGCTACCCCATAAAAACTCCATCTTCAACTTATCTTTATTAATTTAATCATCTCATAGTTTTAATAATTTTTATCACCCTTTATGTATGTTTGCAAATAATGAAATTTTCAGTTCTTAATTCATTGCCATTTTATATATTTTTACTTCCATTCTTCGTCCACCATCTAAATTAATTTTCATTAAAACATCTAATCAATGCATATATATACATAGACGCGGATCACTACAATAAATTTAGCAATCTACAACGGAATGTTTGAGCAGACTACTAATTTGCATATAAAAAAATATGAATGTAAGCTCTGTGAGGTTTTATTATTTTCTTTTAACAGACGGAAATTAAACTTTTCTTTCTAATACTCGTAAATGATTTTCTTGCAACATGACTTTATTATGTAAATATATTTTCCGAAATAGTTTCATTGTTCACTAAGAATTGTTCTTTCAAACAAGCATTGATAATACGTTGGAGTATGACTTTCATTTATGTAACAATATTTTCCAGACTACTTATTTTTTCAATCAAATTTGACTGTTACATTTTACAACCACTACAAAAAAAATTGTTACTTTATAACATAAATGGTCCCCAATTACAACTCTCTCATTAATATAGGAGATTATTATATTTGTGGTCCCAAATTCTTTATTAATTTAGATTGGGGGACGGATTTTGAAATAAAAAATTTTAAATAGATTATATATTTTATTTATTAACATTAGCGACAACTCTTTTCCATCTTTTTTTCTATGAGAATTAAATTAACAAAGGTTTTTTTCAGCTTTCATGTGTGAGCTTAAATTTTGTAAGTTAGGAGTCACTGGAATTCGATGGCAGTTTCTCTTTCTACGAACTCGATGAAGTTCTACTCTCCACTACTGGTTAGTACCAAGGAGAGTGCAAAGTCACTCCGCTACTATCAATCAAATTGATTTTGCGTCGGTCTTTCCTCCCCTCTCCTTTTTCTTCTTCTTTTTTACCTTTTCTCTCTCATTTTCTTTGCTTCCCTTCCCCTATTAACTCCGTCTATCCCTCCCTCTCCCTTCTTCCTTTTCTTCGATCTATGTTTCTTTTGGTTTTTTTTCTTGTAACAAAGAAAAATGCTGGTCTAACTCCAATTGAGCAGCAACAATAGGGTTAAGGCAAGGAAGGAGGAAGACCAAACCCTGACGCTGTTCCTTTCTCTTGCCATCCCTTTACAATCTTCCCCTTCTTTTTGTTAGGGAGGTCAGGGCAGTAGTGAATCCATCCAATTTTTGAGGTATATTTTCGATTTTGTTTTTAAATTGCTACATGATATTTATGATTTAGGTATATATAATTTGGGCTTTTGATTAATTTTGGGGGTTTTATTGATTGTATATTTTATTATGTTGATTTAGTTATATTTAGGATTTTAGTTATAATTTTGTTTGAAATTATGAATTTTAAGAAAGTTTGGGAGTTTAGTTTGATGTGAAAGTATTGTGATTGTGCTATGTTGGCTTGGTTCCTGCTGCTTCGTACTTGAAAGACTGAGATCAACCTAGTGCTAAATCCTAGAGTTTCTGGTCCAGCGGCATCATTGATAGCAACTCTTAGTACTATAGGCTTTTGAATTTGATCTTTTCAGGCATCTTTGGCTAACCTATGAATTTCTAGGAATTGATTATTTGACTTATAGACAAAAGAATCTTTCTAATGATAAAACATTCATATGATATGATAGGTTGGTAATTGGAAAGCTTTAGGATGCAATGTGACGTATAATGAAAGCGATTACTCTTCAGACATTTCTAAGTTCACTCAGGAGACTTCCTCTGGGGCCACTTTTCGCCTCTCCAAAACACGCTGCAGCAGCTGCCACCGCACTTAGCTCGGACCATCTTGGATCTTGGTGGGACCAAGTCAATTAGCTTGCTCTGCTTTCTCCAGGAGGACACAAAAAACTTTCTCGCTCTGGTTGGAACTTGTATAAGTTCAAAATTTACATATACCTTGCACCGTTTATTCTTCAAATTGAGTGAGTTACTTCAACTGTGTTATTTATTTATTTATTTTATTATGCGCTGTAATCGATAAGGTTCAGTTGCGTAGAAGAGTATTGCGAATTGAGGCGAAGGTTGTGCCTATTTCTCTTGATCAGGTAACTTCTTCTAGCATGTTCTAATTCTATTCTTCCTTTTATTAGGTTTCTTATGTTTATAGGTAATAGATGTATGCATTTTCATTTACTAGTACAGGTGCTAATCCAGTCACTTAGCACTAATTATTTTGATGTGGCATTGTTAAACATTAGTATTCTCTTATTGTTTCGATGTTACTACTTGTTAGCCTATGCAAAATTAAATTGAGAAATTGTATATGACAAAATAGGCTGGCTAAATGGGTGATTTCAAGTTATAATGTGGGTTATTCCAAAATTATATTATGTTATTCATAAACTTCTCAATGAGTTGCAAATAGCCCTAATTATTAGATTTTGTGCTAATAATGTACTTGATTTGTTTCTTAATATATGGCAGGTGTACATGTTGAAGGTTGAAGGAATTGCATTTCGGTTTTTGCCTCATCCATTTCGGTTTTGGCTATGTAAATTTTCATTAAATTTTGCTATACAAAAGAACAATGGAATGCTGAGACCTTTTCTTATTAAATGTTAGTTTGATTTATGAATATGAACACCTTTCAAAGATTTTTTTTTTTTTAAGTTTTCTCCGCCTTACATGAATGATCAGTTTACACGATAAAATGCTTTACATTACTGATGAAAGTTATTAGATTCTTTGTTTTCTTTTCATACTCCATATTTCAAGTGCAACAACAATGCACTTTTCTTTCATACCATGTATTGATAGTCTGTTGCGATGGTTATGGAAAAAGAATGTTATGCCTTATTTATGTTGTCTCATGAACTTTTTCTGTAGTCAGACCTTCTAGTTGTGAAGAAGAAAAACAAGCGCTGTTGCCCAATATATTTCCAGAAGGTTTGATACAATAAGTTCCATGTTGATCCTACTGAATTTTCTCATTACACATCTTTTGTTTGAAGTAATGGTGGTTACTTTGATATCTGGCTGTATGTTTCTTTCTCCGCAGGAAGATATAAAAAAAAACTGTCAAAAGTTTTGAGAGCATCAAGTGGGGCAGGACTTTCTCAAGTATTGAAGATGGCATCAGTTCTTTTTCTTTTGCTTTTCTTAGGTAGGATACTTTGGTTTTGCAAAATCCACATTGAAACATTAAATACTGCAACTTCTGAGTTTATTGACATTGGTTTGTTATCAATTATGAAAAATGAGTTGAATACCATGACCTTCTATGGAGTAGCATTTTTTGTTTATTAATTTCCTTACTCCTTTGCGTTATAACTTCATATTTTGGTATATACAGTTGGTGATTTGAATTTTGTTTAATTGAATTTATCTTCTATTTATTTCGACTGTCGACTGATATACATGCCTTACTCTGCTGTGAGTTTTTGGCTTATTAATTGTTTGATATCTGTGTTTTTTTTTTTTTTTTGGTTCAAAATCATACAAAATGGTTTTTGTTGGCTTAACTTGTGATGCAGGAAAAATTTTCCTATAATTCATGTGAGCTGCAATAGAATAGCTGCACTCTGCAATAATATCTTCATATTACAAGTCACATTGTGAAAAGGGTTTATAATTCTGATTTTGAATTGCAGAAAACTTCAAGCATGTAATTTTTTCTAAAATCTTCCATTTAAGTTTTGATGGACCTTAGATGGTGCTGATAGGTTACTATTTTGTATCACAAATGTTCAATGTTAGCATGTCTTTTAAGATGTGATATTTGTATATAAGGTATTATATTTGAGCTTGTGCATAATAAACATTTCTTGTACTTAATTAACCTTTATATTATAAATAAAAGTTTTAAACTTGTATATAATATTCTAGTCTATTTCGTTTTTCTTTGATATATACCTGAAAGTGGAGACGAATATTGTACCTAATAATATAATAAGTTTCCTCTTCATTGAATATTAAAGAACATAATTGGTGTTCCCAAATGTAAGGATAAAAACTGTTATTTTTACATAGGGACCAAAATCGTATCTAATTATAAGAACAAATATCGTCTCCTACAGAATTGGGGATTAAAAATGGTCATTAAATATAAAGATAAATATCGTCCCGTATAGAATTGGAGATTAAAAATCGTCTCTAAATATAAGGATAAATATTATTCCCTATAGAATTAGGGGCTAAAAATTGTCTCTAAATATAAGGATAGATATTGTCTTCTAGAAAATTGAGGATTAAAAAATTGTCTCTAAATATAAGGACAATATTCCCAATTGTATAAGGGACAATAAACATGATGCCATCCCTATTTTTAGGGACAACATTTGTCCGTAGTCTTAGAGACAAATGTCATCCCTAAAAATGGGGGCGATATCATATTTTCCGTCCCCTATAAAATCGGGAACGAGGCTCTTGGGTACGATTATTGGGGACAAAAAAAATGTCCCTAGAAGTATAGGGGATGATTTTGTTCGTCCCTAAAACTCTTTTTATTTATTTATTTATTTTGAACCTCCAACGCATATTAAGACCTATTAAGTTGCTCTAACAAAAATTGTCTAAAGCACTCTTAGCTCGAATCTATGTGTTAAACAGATTTTAAAAAATTTCTTATAATTTGATCCATAACAATTTCGCATTAAACCCATAAATGCTTGTATTTTTATCGAGATTATTGCAACTATGTATATGTACACAATTGATTTCTTTTTGCTGTTGTCCTCCTGAGCTGTTTGTAAATAACTCTACATCTTTGATATAACAAATCTTTTCATAATATGGACATTTCTAATAAAATAAATATCTTTAGAATTCATTCTCTTTTAATGTACATTGTATCTTCTTCACATCTATTAGCCAAAATCTACTGAAATGTATAAGAAAAATGATGAAATGATTTTCTAGTTTAGAACTGAAATTCCAAAAAAACAAAAAGTTTATGAAGAGAACGATGGAAGGAGGAGAGGCAAGGGGAAGTTTGAATAGTGAAGGACCAAAACTACGTGGTTTTGAAGGTGGGTTAGAAGGCTATATTGGTAAAAGGCAATAGTTCAACTTTGTTGACATAATGGAAGTACAGGAAATTTATGAAATTTGCCAAAATTACTGTTTTCAATTGAAATCAAATTACCATTTATACGCTCCCTCCGTCCCACTGATATAGGCAAAAATGTGTCGACACACTAAACAAAATATAATTGGTATTTTAATAATGTATCATCAATTAATGAAGTGATTTAATATATAGTAAATTTAATTTATTTTAAATTTAGTAATTTCAAACAATAATAAATAAGGTAGAATAGGGAAGTAGTAGTCATTTGTAGTTGAAAGAGGAGTTCTGCCTATTTCATGCGACGCCAAAAAGGTGAATTTTTACCTATATTCATGGGACAGATAGAGTATATATTAGGTACCTCATGTTGCGTAAAAACATGATGTTCTTGATTAGTAACGGATAATGAGGAAAAAATATCATATAAAATACACATGTACAATGTACAAGTGTCTAGTATCTTATAATTCTTTGTGAGAGCTGACACAACATATAACATAAAACATTATGAGTCATTAAAGCATCACATGACATATTTGAATTCTTTAAAATAGTTGTCATTTGTTCCAATATTTTTTTTTTACTGTGCAATTTTAGTAAGTAGAAATTGAGTTGAAATCCTATGGAGTTTGACCATCTTCAATAGATAAAATTTAAACTCTCTTTTGAACATTTATTGGTAACAATTACGTAGAGGACTTCACTTGTGTCACAAATTTCGAAAATAGATTGATCGACAACCATTGTTACTCTAACAAAATAAATGTAAATTAATTGCCTATGGTTTTTTTCTTCAACATATATACATGATTGTCATTGTGAGTCGTGACAAACTTGGTATTCAAATTTATAATAAAATTTATGCAGTAATTGCTTTTAAGTGTATAAATGTAAAAGACATTAATTAAAGAGAGTAGAGATAGACATATTGATGACATCAAGATTTATACAGGTTCAGACCAACTGTCCTACTTTTGTTCCTAAGTAATATACTTGAGATTTTCTATTACAATTCCTTTAACGGCAGAAATCAAGCCAAATGATCTTTTTTGAGTCAAAAATCATAACAATCAATCATACTTCGGTCTAGAATTAAGACAACTATCCTTTTTTAGTATAGGATCAAGACAACTGATCAAGGGATTAAATTAGGCATACATAAATGAAATACATGTAAACCTATACATGTATAAGAATATTTCCACCTAGGAAATAATCCCATAAATTAATTCATTGAATTAATTAAGAGAAGGCCAAAATAAATATTAATTATATAACTTTGATCAATCCAATTGATTCATATAATATAATTAATATATCTCTCTCTCTTCAAACGTGTATACTCTAAGTATACACTTAATCCGACTAGTTAAAGTCCAGACGTTCAATATGTACGATCCAATGGGCCCGTCTTTATGTTGGCAGTGGGCCAAGGCCCACAGACTGCAGGCGGGCTCTAGCAAGCCACTGCAGCCCCCAATTAAGACGGAGTAAGCAGTCAAACTGAAAACGTAACCCTTTAGTTTGAACTTGTAAATCCCATGTCGCTGATATCGGTGTCCAACACAGAGGCATGGAAGTATCACCCTCTTTGTGTCTGGACCTTTACTTGATACCTAATGAACTGATGCTCACAAACAAGATCCAATCTTGTTTGGGTACGGCTGCACACTTATCAGTAACATTCTTCAAGAGGCCGATGATATCGTCTCAGTGAATCACTGAGTGACATTCCCTTCTGCATATCCATGGTGTTGCTATGCTCACTGACACGCCCGAACGTACCCGTACTTGGCACCCTTTTACAGGCCCGTTGGGCGTACACCAAAGTGTGCCACTTCACATGCAACACCATCATATGGTCCGGTCGAAGGACTTATACAAGTACTACGCGAGAATCAGTTGTGATACTATACCATGTAGATTCCCGTTAAGTGGATCAATCCAGTACCATGCCCTTTTTGCATGTACCCATTAACCTGGTTGACATTCCATGTTCTATGACCGGTAAGACACTGCCATACAACCAGGCTAATGATAGTCTTTAGTTCCATTCATTCCCATGATTGGAGCAGACTACGGATAACTTTATGGCCATATCGTTTTTCCCAATCCACGGTCTTACTGCCAAGTGCCTCACACTTGACAACATGGATATGGATATGTCCATTGGATACTCTATTTAAAATATAGCACAAGACATATAATAAATAGATTAATGCCTTTATTTCCTTGACACAAATTGTATAATACATAAAGATTACATTAATGTACAAATGTATTATACAAACACAAGGACCAATGCCTCGGGACTAGGGTATTTCCAACAACTTTTACAACTGTTATTTTTCAAGATCAACAACAACACATCTTGATCCCCTGATCTTATATCAAAACTGCAATTGGCCCCCTGATCAATTTTTTTAACACATTGAGTACCTGATCTTTTTATTTTAATATTATTAGCCCTAAACTCGACCTATCTTTTGCGTAAGTATAATACGTTCTGTTCAGAGATGGAACTGTGAAACAAATATTTCTAAATAATTTAAAAATTACATGGTTTTATCGCATGAAACTATAAAATTGACATTTCCAGCAAATCTGTTTTCTTATCCAAGCAATTTTCTGAAATTGTGTTACATACTAAAATATTATTGGTCATGTCACTTAATAGAGCTTGCTACATAGATATGAAATGAAGTCAAGTTTGGGCAGGTATTCTATATGTTCAAAAAATTGATCATGGGACCAATTGCAGTTTTGATAAAAGATCAGGAGGCGCAGGATGTGTTTTTCCAAACTTTGTTGATAAAACTTTAACAACAAAGCAGCCCCCCCCCCCCCCCCCCCCCCCCCCCACACACACACACACACAAAGATCTCTTTTGTGTGATTTTACAATTTTTTCAAAATATTTGATTTGAAAATGTATGAATTGCTTTGATGAAAACTTGAATTCTTTGAAGAATGTATGAAAGACTTCTCAAGAATGTTTGTAATATATGCTTTGTAAATTATCTTCCCCATCTGAGAAATTTGTATTTGTCTCGTTTTCATAGGTTTTTGCAAGATATAGTCGACACTCACATTTTGGAGAAGTTATTGAAGTTATGCCTTAAATCTGTCCATTTAATGTTCAGCCCTTTGAAGATAGTCGTTGCATAATGTTTAGGATTATGAAGATGTATGTTGAACTCCTTTAGGCTTCTGAAACTAGCCGTTATACAGTGTTTAGGCTTCTGAAACTAGCCGTTATACAGTGTTTAGGCTTCTGAAGATATGTGTTGAACTTCTTCAGGCTTCTGAAACTAGCCGATACAGTGTTTAGGCTTCTGAAACTTGTCGTTATACAATGTTTAGTCTTCTTAAGCTTAATGATAGATTCTTTTAATGTCTTCAGCCTTCTGAAGCCATATAATTTTTATTACTCCAAACTTTTATCGCCTTTTGTAATCTTCTAAAGTCTTTAACAATTTTTGTATGTCTTCATCATTGTCATAATATATTTTGTAAACTAATGAAGATAACTTTACATTTATTCTTAATTAATTAACAAAGTAATTATTTTTATATTATCTTCTTCAAATAGTTGTTTTCATCAAAATATGATTCAACACTATCAAGTATCTAAAATAAGACCAACCATTTAAGTTCTTATATAAACATTATAACTTGGCCATATACATCTGTTACCCCCTAAAGTTGGCACCAAACGTCTATTGTCACTCCTAACTTAAGAAACGTCCAGTTTGCCCCCTCATCTTGGCTAAAATGACTCATTTTATCCCCACATCTTAGTTAAACTGATCTATTTTGCCTTTTCATCTTGGCTAAACTGACCCAATTTGGCCCCAATAAAGTTCACGCTCTTTGAATTATACTTGCTTGACATGTAGCATTAAGAGGATTATTTTGATCGTTTTAGCCAACATGAGAGGGAAAACTAGACGATAGCTAAGTTCAGGGTGACAGTAGACGATTGAGACCAACTTTAAGAGACAATTGATGTATTAGGCCTGATAACTTCCAAGTTAGCTTCCTTGAAAAGGGTCACAAAATCATAAAATTAACATTCACATGTGTTCCACTGGGCTAATCTGTTACATAAAATATAAACAAAGACATCAAATTAAGATTTACTACTCACCTGATGACTCCTGAGCACATTAGTGCTGGATCTATGATGAGGATAGATAGTAGTTGCAGATCCAGCGAACGAGATCCGATGATTGAGTCCGATCATCCAGATCTAATATTTATAGGCCTTCTAGAAGGCAAGAGGCAGCCTCCTTAAAGTTTACCCCTACTTAATAGGCGTGTCCAAAAGGGATTCTCAAATTCCATGTGGGACTAGAGGGTTGTTAGGATTCTCCCGATGCAAAATAAAAATTTACAATCACAGTAGAAGCAATTTCGTTTCGCACTCGAATCCGTTTCAGGAACGAATCGTTTTGATTATGGAATAGAAAAAAAAAACAACAAGGATTGAGTTATCAATATGATACTTATGCCATCCTCGCACAATAAAATTGAATGTTCAGAACTTGCTTTCCTGCAAAGTTCCTCCACCCTCACGGACAGGAATGTCGTACAAACAAAACCGGTGCTAACGATTGGACAAATGGAGCCTCTACCCACCAATTCTTTATTGGCCGAATTCCCCTCTATCCCTTTTAGAGTTTGGTGGCTCAAAATTAAGGTAGAGGGGAGGGAGAAAAAAATATCTTTTTATACCCCTTGTGTAAAATTAGGGTTTACTTAAATTTAGGCCCATGTTTTATTTTAATTCAATTAGTTTAATTTAATTCAAATTGAATTAAATCACAACCATATGATAAAATTCAATTTTATAAATTAAACTCAATTAATTAAAATTGACTCATCTTCAATTTAATTAATCCCTCTCTTAATAAATATAATGCATATATTTTATTAAGAGATTATTTCACCTAATTAATTAATTACACCATATAATTAAAACAATAGGTTGAAATATAATTTCTCCCAAAATTAATTGTATCAATTTGACTTTACCAAAATGTCTACAAGGTTATATTAGGAGAGATAGCTTACGGTCTCTCCTAATACAACTCTAACGAGGACAGTGGGATTCCTAGTCCATATTAATCTCTACTACTGACCTTATAAAAGGTGAAGGCAGAGAGGTAAGGGATCAATTCACAACTAAGCTGATATAGCTAGATATTAAGACCATAACCAGTGCTAACTTAGGCATTAGAGACTAACCCAAAGGTTACTCGTGTCTCATTCATCTTATCTTGCAAAAACCCGGATAGAGGAGGCCTCTTCCCCAACAGAGATCCAGATCCGAAAGTAGAGACAGTTCGGGTTTCTAGGAAATTTGGGAGATATGCAATCATTGGAGGACATCTGTATCGGAAATCTTCAGCTGCCCCTGGCTAAAATGCATAACAAAAGAAGAGGGAAACTATGTGCTACGAGAACTACACAAGGGCATATGCGGCTATGAGCGGACGACACGCGGGACTCCCTTTTCGGAAGGAGCGCCTTGATTTTGGGCAGGGCCCTCCCTCGTGTGGGGTTTTCGGATTGGAAATTCGTTTTTTGGAAAATTAATTGTTTCATAAAAGAATCGATACCTAAATCTCGATAAAAAGTATAGGAGTCGCCACCCGGCTCAGCTCAACCGGGAAATTACAGTGTAGCTGAACCATAGTGGGAACTACCACACTTTCCAGAGATCTAGGTTCGGACAAGTCCCTTATTTTGTGTCTAATTTAAATATTGTTAGCCAATGTTCTAGTTACGGCACTTTAAATTGCTAAGATAAATTTTATTGAATTAATACACGCGGCGCGCATACATATACAATACGAAAATAAAAGTAAAGAAATAAATATTTAAAAGATTTACAACCCAATTGAATGAAAAATAAAACTCTCGGCCTCACAATACAAGCGCCTAAAATACACGAGAATCTAAGAAAAAAATTACAATCGCCTAATATACACGGTTTAATCTATTAAATACATTAAAAATGAAAAATAAAGAAATTAAAGCTGCAAAACAAATGGTTAGCACAAATATATAGCACATCACACTTAGGACTCAGGTTCGACAGAATTGGGAATTCAAGGATTCGGGGTCATACAATTGGGGGTAACCGGGTTAGCCCGGTCGGCCGGCCCGGTTAGACCTGGAAAATCATTTTGAAACATCCCTGTATTTTGGTTTTGTGAGAAAATTGTTTTTGAAAATATTTTTCCGGTTTCATACATTTATCACATATGAGGTGGGTCGGTTTTCGGGAGAACCAGGTCTCCGTCTTGGCTTTGTTCTAAATGCAAAAACACCAGAAAATAAATCTAGGGTCGTGAATGCACACTCTAAAATTCATTTTTGATGATTTTTTATTTTTCAAGATTTTTATGAATTTTCTGCTTTTTATGAAATTTTTGTGGTTTTATGAATTTTTTTTTGGATTTTAGGGATTTCTGCTTCTGGCCGAGAAATACAGTCGTGCGACTGTAGTTACAGTCGTACGACTGTATACTACAATCGTACGACTGTAGCCCTTACCTAAGGCAGAAATTGCCAAAAGACTTAAAACTAAGGACTAAAACTGAGAAAGTTAAGAACAGTGGTACGACTATATATCAAATGGCACGACTGTAATTATAGTCGTAACCTGACTGTTCTTAATTTTCCAGGAGCAGAAGTGCAAAAACTCGGATAAAAATACACAAAAAATAACCAAATCACCCAGAAAGTTGGAAAATGAGTTAAGTTGAAGTGAGTTTACCTCTTTGGCACCGATCCACAGTTGGAATGACCCCTGGCTACGCACCAATCCACGTGAATTTGCTCATTTTCGTTGAAATGTCAAGGTTGCAAATGAAGTCTAAAAATGCTCCAAAAAAGCTACTGTTTTGGTCTTGTTTTTGTCCAGAGATGATTTAGATTTCTTGTGTGTAGATTAACCTAGGGTTTCTAATTCATTTTTATTATTAACACCAAGAAATCAAGAAGAAAAAGGTAGAAGAAAGCAAGGTTTTTCTCTTTTCTCTGTTCCCTCTTTTTCTTTCTTTTTCTCCCTCTAAATCTGCTCTAACTCTGTAAAAATGGCCAAAAGTCCCCTCCTATTACTTCTGCCTTCCTTTTATCTTCTCTCTCCCAAAAAATCTTGAGGCATTAAATGCCCAAGATTTTCCACCTATTTTTT
This sequence comes from Euphorbia tirucalli, assembly GCA_039660915.1. Taxonomy (NCBI): domain Eukaryota; kingdom Viridiplantae; phylum Streptophyta; class Magnoliopsida; order Malpighiales; family Euphorbiaceae; genus Euphorbia; species Euphorbia tirucalli. The sequence goes on along the minus strand of CM077637.1, from coordinate 38,084,495 downwards.
TATTCTAGGGGTATGGGTTCTGCAACCTGCTCTCGATAATACAGTCGTACGACTATAACCAAAACCCCATAACTGTAAATACAATCGTGGTTCCAACAGTCAGGTTTTTTTTTTAAATGAAAAATTTCGTGTTCACAGGCTGCCCCTCGTGTAGCTAAAGTCCAATTTTCGAAACGGATTTAGGTACACGACAAAGAACACGAAATTTGTGATGATATGCAAGTGTGTGGTTCGTGTGTGAACTTTGGGTGACTTTGGTAGTCAGGTGGTCCATATGCCTTTTGCATGAAGATGACACCGAGGAAAATACAACTTTTGGAGTCGGGCGGTTCCTTATGATGATTTTCGCATAAGGATGACGCCAAGATAAAATGACTTTTAGAGCCAAATGGTCGTGTATGATTTGCCATGCAGAGCCAAAAATGTATGTAATGTGTGCTTGGTGAACGTATTTATTCCTTGATCGATAATTTTGAAACAAAAATTTTTGCCTCTTCGATCAAGAATAAATACGGGAACGCGTGTTTTGGTTGCCTTTTATAGTCGTGCAGGACTAAACTTGGAAATGTGGAGTGTGTGATAGCCGTGTGCGATTGGCACACTCAATGGACTGACACGAGAATTCTGGTTCCGTTTTATAGTCGAGGTGGACTGAGATTGGTTGAAGGTTATGATAGCCGTGTGTGACTTGGCGCACTCAACGGACTAACACGAGAATTCTGGTTCCGTTTTATAGTCGCAGTGGACTGAGATTGGGAAGTGTGATAGTCACGCGCAACTTGGTGCACAGGACTAAAATTGAATTTTGGGTTCCCTTTTAAAGTCATGGTGGACTGTGATTTTGTGAAAACGTGTGACAGTAGTGTGCGACTGGGCGTACTCAATAGACTGAGACTGAGTTTTGGTTCCCTTTTAAAGTCGTGGTGGACTGTGATTTTGTGAGAAGGTGACGATCTGGTGTGACTTGGCACCCGGGATGCGTCAAAATGCAATTTTGAAGAATTATACTTACAATGAATACTTTGTGATTTTTCTCGGGTTCTGTGCCCCTTGGATGAGGAGGACCATCGTAAGAAAAAATTAGTCGCTGCCGGGTTGACCATGCAAAAATACTGAAATATCTTCCCGTGGGGAATGATTAAGTATTTGGTGATAAAAATAAGGTTTAGAGAATAAATAAGAAAATAAAAAATTCCCCCCTTTTTTCCACTACAGTTATGCTACTGTATTCAAATTTTGAGTACAGTCGTACGACTGTAGATGAAGTACCGTGGTGCGACTATACTTCACGGGCAGAAAGCATAAAAGGGGCGGTTTCCGCCCCTTCTTCTCCCACTTCTTAAATTTCCAAAAACTCTCACCTCCTTTCTCTCTCAAAATCGATCTCTAAACCCAAAGTCTCGCAAAAATGTTGAAGAAATTGGGAAAGAAAGTGAAGAAACTCTCAAGCAACTTGATTCAGAGGCCCAACAATCCAAACGATATCCCTTTCGTGAGTATTTCGAACGGATACGGCCATCCGCTGTACATAGAGCACTTCGGGGTTAGACTCGGGATGGAGATCCCGATTTTGCTGGAGATGGAGTCCCATTTGTCTGTCACTCAGGTTGGTACCCGAATTTAATCCTTGATTTTGAGTTTTTTGGACATTTTTTCCTTTGAATGCATGGATCTGATTTGGCATGATTTACTGCTTTCTAGGTTGATTGATAGAGTAGAATGCATGTTAGGAATCCCCTGTAGTTAGTAGGAACAAGAAACTAGGGAAAACGAGTTAGAAATCATGAAAATTGCATAGAAATCAAAATCTGCCTGCAGGGATATGAACAGTCGTGTGACTGTTCATGCTAATGGTGACCAGTCGTACGACTGTAGGGTGTACAGTCGTGCGACTGTAGTTACGCTCGTGTGAAGCGTACTATAGTCATACGACTATAGCTAAAAAATCCCTAAAATTTTACTTTTTTAATTAATTTTTGATTATGTTACTGTTATGCAAAAATTGAATATATATGTATTGTACTTCCTAAATATGCAGGCGAACAGGATTTCCGGCAGCGGGAATCTTTCCTTGTCGCGGGTCTGGTGGGACCGCCTTCCTGAGCCTGTGAGGGCCCGGGTTAGGACTGGGTCTGGAGGCCTTCATATTATCGCTACCCACGAATACGCCACATACCACTCATGCCGTGCTGACGACTTTATGCGAGAGATGGGTCTGTACTACCCATATGTTTCATTTGCCCATTAGGGAGTTCACCGTCACTCCCTTGGACTTCGCGGCTATCACCGGGTATGGGTTCGGCGGGACCCCTATTGTGTTCAACTGCTACTTGACCCGTCAGCAGCTGGTGGATGACTATATTGAGAGGCTGATCGGTTGCACCTTTGAAAAGAGGAGATCTTGTGCTCGCGAGTAGAGGCTTTCTGGTCCGCTCACCCGGATTTGTCCAAGGATGATGTGGAGAGGTATACCCGGGCTTATGTGCTCGTCTTATTGTCATGCACCTTATTCCCTACGGGGTAGAGTACCTGCAATATGACTCTACTCCTCACTTTGGCGGACCTGACTATCTTTCCCGCACTGGACTGGGCCCGAGCTGCGTTAGGGCAGTTATTTTATGGATTGGACTTGTGTGCTCGAGGGCAGCAGTAGGAGATCCTCGGCTTTTGGTTCAGCCTTCTGGTATTGTCTCTTCTTTCGTTTTTTTTTTAACTCTTTTGTTAACTACAGATTTGGGCCTTCGAGCACTGTATTTTAGAGCTGCTGGAGCTGAGGGACGTCCAGGGTGATGTTCAGTTGACCGTCCTGCGTTGCTGGACACAAGGATGCCAGGGTATTGGCCGGGACTTAGAAGAGGTCAGGCAGAGCTTGCTTGATACTTCCTGGCAGAGGGTAAGTAAACAAAACTAATTAGTAGAAAAACTTAATTAACTTTTACTTACCTGTGTTGAATTTCTTTTGTTGTATTTCTACAGATCCGGCACCATCCGTGGCATGGCCAAGGTGCCATTTCCCTCCCCGTGCAGACATCCGCGTGATTTGATTTCCACCGGTTTGTTCTGGAGGGCCCGATGTCGCAGGAGTGGTATTTAGGCGAGCACCTCACTCTTTCTGACCATGTAGACGGTCCAGCTAGTCAGCCTGTACCTCCACCACTTCCACATGCATTGTTCTGGCCTCACCTCGCTGATCCCACTGTAGATCATGACATATTCGGGGAGGTTTATAGTGTTGGACCTGTCGACGGGGACTATTCGACCTACATCCAGCAGTGTTTACTGCCGGTTACGGGGTGACGCGCCGGTGGCTCCTCCCACTCGTCGGGTATTTACTTCTCCTTCTTCTTCTTCTCTCTTTTTTTTAACGCCTTTTGCTTGTACGTTAAGAGGCATAGGGGAACTGGGTTCACTCAACCAAGTGGACCAGCCGGCGGGAGTGCCGAGGTGGCCACGATTGGTGAGGATGCCCCGATTCAGGATAGGAACCACCCTGTCCATGCTGGTAGCGCCGCAGCCTCAGCCTCCCGGGCTGCTGGTGTAGTAGAGGGTCACTTGATGACCGAGCTTAGGATCTACTTCAACATGATGGGGTTGGATGGCAGCTATTCTTATAGGACATGGTCAGTTTCCCGTGAGCAGCCGGCTAGATTCTTCCCGGAGGACACCACTCATGTAAGTCTAAGCTCCTTTTTTTTTTACTTTCTGATATGCTCTAGGTTCCCCGAGCCGAGGTGGAGGACATAGCTTACCAATATATAGGCATGGGGGACTTCATGGTCCAGGAGCACGCCGTTTGGGCGGTGAGCATTCTGCATTTCCTACACCATCTTATAATTTGTGCAATGCATGAGTGTGTATGTATATATGTATGCATGTTAATTTATGTTATTAATTATAGTCTCGAGTCCAGATGCTTCAGGACCAGGTCAGACAGGCTGCTGCTTCTGAGGCTCGGGCCTTGGTTTCGGCCCAGGAAGCGGATCGGGTGAGAGTTGAAGTAGCCAGGCTGCAGGCTGAGCTGACCCGGGTGCAGGCGGACTTCGATTCCTATAGGGCTACGCATCAGAGTGAGTCCGAGGAGGAGGAGGACGGAGAGGGACAGGATGAGAGCTAGATAGAGTGCTCTGCTTTTCACACATGTTTTTCTTTTTGTTTTGTATTTGGATTTTCTGCACACATTATGAACTGCATATTTCATATTATGGGATTTTATTTTATTAATCTTTGAGAATTCACCCTCCTTCTTCTTTTTTCAATTTTTGCTTCCTTTTATCCAGGCTTTTACAATTTTCTAGAATCTTTACAAGACTCCAATTGGCTCAAATTGAAGCCTTTCGGGTTGTGGAATATCAAGGCCTATTACAAACATCCCTGGAACATTGAATTGTTGAACGCCTGTTGTCGCTTCTGGGATCCGGTGGATAACGTTTTTCGTTTCTTATGCCAAGAGCTCTGCCCCTTATATGAAGAATTTAGTACCATTCTGGACATCCCGTGTCACAAAGGGATAGACATTGCCGTTCCCGAGTTCGCCTTTGGCAACGTTTCTTCATGGTGAGCTTGTTTGGGCTTCCCAATCCCGAGGTGGAAGCTCTACTTTCCATTGGGTCCCCTTCTCCCGGATTGAGCTCGGATTCTATACTGGAGTGGTGCATCAATGCCCCAAGGGACCACATGGGCTGGGCTTGTATGGTTAGTCTGTTACTGGTGAGCTGGTATTTCTATGGTCCTAGTGATGGGGTTGTCTCCTTCAGAGCTGTCTCCCTTATCCCTCTGATGGCTGCGGGAGCATCTTCAGCTCCTTTTGCACTTACTGAGACACTGATCAATTTGCATACATCTAAGACAAACGGTGTCCTCCACATCAGCCCTCATCTTATGCTACTCCAGGTAATTCTCCTTATTGGCCTTTGTATTCCTGGGACCAAACGAACTTTTAACCCTTGCTTCCTATCATACTGCATATCTGGTTGTTGGAGAAGCTATCCATTCTTAAGATCCCGAGAGGGAATTTTAAGAAATACCATCTGGCCAACTTCAGGGAAAGAGGCTTCTCCATCGATTCCTATACCGACATGTCTGCTGATGAGTGGGGTACTTGGTTATCTCGCCTGACGGATGACCGGATTAGGTGGGTGTGCCCCTGGTGGAAGATTACCCACGTGATTATGGATATGTGGGCATATGGTGTGCAGTTGTTGTGATTGACCAGGGTGACATTCTATTCTCCGAGTCGGCTTTGCCGACAGTATGGCCATCTACAGATCATCCCCCAGCGCTCTTGTGTCACCACTTGTGAGGAGTACACTGCTTCTTGGCCAGATCACATCAGACTTCGCTGGGCTAGGGATACCCGCCATGTGGCATTGAGCTATGCTTCTCTTGCTCCCACAAAGACAGATGATCGTTACAAGCAGTGGTTGGCTGAGATCCAGGACCTACCGACCCGCGAGGCGCGTGAGCGCATAACTTTCCACTGGCTTGTTCCTTCTGAGGCCGTGAGATCACTTCCTGTCAAGAAAAGAAGAACATGAAAGAAAAGTGATTTTCATTATTATGCATGTATTGACCATCATTATTATTATTTATAATATGTTTTCCTCTTTTTTTTTTTTTTTTGCTTAATTTTTGCTTAAATCGCCCTTGCGGGTTTTCGACTTAACAGGCTCCTTTTTTTTTGGATGATGTTCACAATTCGCACACTTAGGTGCCTGAATGACTTTGTTTATCTGGCTGTTTCGACGAATGAATCATGTAACATACTCCAAACATTCATGCAATATGTTGAGCAAAACGCACTTCATTAATGAAATTTAATTATTGTATCAATTAAAAATGCCAAAATTAGTACATATCTCGAACGAACTCATTCCTATTATCAACCATCCTATACAAGTTTTCTGGTCGATAAGCTAACTCTCGTTGCCTTTATTTTTGCTTAAGCTGGCCTTGCGGGTTTTCGACTTAACAGGTTTTTTTTTACACATGGTAGCATTTGAGGTGATCTTGATTAATCGGATTGGTGAACTCGTTGCCGTCCATGTCCATAATCTTCACTGCACCTTTGGAAAGTATTTTCTTAACCATATACGGCCCTTCCCAGTTGGGTTTGAATTTGCCCCTTGCATCCGTGTTAGTTGGCCTCATTTGTTTCAACACTAGATCTCCCACTTTCAGAGGCTGTTTCTGATGACGAACCCATCGGTTATAGGCCCTAGCCATCCTTTGGTGGTACATCTGTAGATGATCTAGAGCCTTGAGGCACTTTTCGTCGACCATAGCCAGTTGTTCAAACCTCATCTTTACCCATTCTGTTTCAGGCAATTAGGCTTCCAAGACCGTTCTTAGTGACTTTAATTCCACTTCAATAATAAGGACTGCTTCCATCCCATAAACCAGTGAATACGGTGTCTCCCCAGTTGGCGTTCTAACACTAGTTCTGTATCCCCATAGAGCATAAGGTAATCTATCTGCCCAATCCCTGTAGGTTGAAGTGGTCTTGGATAAGATCTTCTTAATAGACTTATTTGCCGCTTCCACTGCTCCATTGGCTTGTGGCCTATAAGGTGAAGACTTACGATGCTCTATATTGTATTCTTTGAATAATTCAGCTGTGGCCCCTTGAAATTGCACTCCGTTATCGGTCACTACGTGATGTGGTATACCGTATCTCGTGAAGATGTGCTTCTTTATAAACTTAGCCATGTTCTTAGCCGTGACTGTGACATAAGACTCAGCTTCAACCCACTTGGAAAAATAATCCACTGCCACTACAATGAATTTATGACCAGTCGATGCTGGAGGCCGAATTTCACCAATTATGTCTATACCCCACACTGAAAATGGCCAAGGAGTCATGAGATTCTATAACTCCATAAGTGGAAGATGGCTGATATCCCCGTAAATCTGGCACTCGTGGCACTTTTTCACTTCTTCTGCACAATCTGTTTGCATAGTAAGCCAAAAGTACCTTTGTCTCATGATCTTCTTTGCCAGAGCTAAACCGTTCATATGCGGACCATAAATCCTTGAATGCATTTCTTGCATAACCCTCTTGGCTTCTGCTTCCGTCAGACACTTTAACAACAATCCATCAACGGTCCTTCTGAAAAGCTATCCATCAAACCATTTGAACTGAGCTGCCAATCTCCTTAGTGTGGCCTTATCTGATACATCAGCTTCTTGGGGATATTGGCCATTTTGTAGAAAGTCAGCTATATCCTGGTACCAGGGCTTATCATCTGCAACTAATGTCAGGACATCACTAGAACGATGGAATGGTGTTCTAGCGGTCTCCAGGATCAAGGGCTGCATCGGTGCCTTCTGAGGTCCTTCCCACATGGATGACAAGGTAGCTAACGAATCTGCTATCTGATTATCATCTCTAGCCACATGCCACAAAGTCTCCAAGTATCGACGAAGTGATTCTTCTTTGATTTCCCATTCCCCGATGGCTTGACGGATCACCAACAACGAATCTCCAACAATGGTCACATCATTTGCCCCTAGTGTGGTGAGAGAATCAATGCCAAATAAACAAGCTTCATATTCTGCACCGTTGTTAGTTACCGGGAATTCTAGCCGCTTTGACAAAGGAATTATTTCTCCCTTAAGAGTTATAATGATTACTCTGAGGCCTGCTCCTCTCTTGTTCACAGCTCCGTCAAAGTGCATAATCCATTTTCTGACCTCCACTTCCACCAAGGCCAACTGGTCATCCGGAAACTCCAAGTTCTCCACATAATCAGATTCAAGCGGCTGATTGGCTAGGAATTCAGCCACTGCTCTTCCTTTGATCACCTTCTTCGTCACATACTCAATGTCAAATTCTGATAGTAAAAGCAACCATCGGGACAGTTTCCCTGTTAAAGACGAGGCGGAGCAGAGGTATTTCATCGGATCAAATTTTGCCACAGCTTGTATCTTATAGGATTGGAAATAGTGTCTCAGTTTCTTCGTCAGCCAAACCATAGCAGTGCAAGTCTTTTCCACCACGGTGTACCGAGTTTCATAATCTAGCAGCTTCTTACTGAGGTAGTAAATAGCGTGCTCCCTTTTATCATCTTGTTCTTGAACCAACATCGCCCCTATGGAGGTCTCTTCAATGGCTAAGTACAGAGTCAAAGGCTTTCCCAGAGTTGGAGGCTTCAGCACTGGTGGATTGATCAAGTATTCTTTGATCCTATTGAATGCAACCTGGCACTGGTCATTCCACACGACGGGTTGTTCTTTCCGAAGAAGCTTGAAAATAGGCTCACAGATAGTGGTCAATCTGGCAATGAATCTACTGACATATTGAAGGGACCCTAGGAAGGATCTGACTTCCTTTTCTGTTTTCGGTGCCGGCATATCTTGAATGGCTTTAATCTTGTCAGGGTCCATCTCGATGCCTTTCTGACTGACAATGTGCCCAAATAGCTTGCTTGATGCAACTCCAAATACACATTTCTTCGGATTAAGCCGCAAGTTATACTTTTCAATCCTGGTCATGAATCTATCCAGGATAGCAGGGTGCTCTTCCCGGGTCATGGATTTCACCAGCATATCATCAACATATACCTCGACCTCCTTGTGGATCATGTCATGTAGCAATGTCGTAACCGCCCTCTGATAAGTTGCTCTAGCATTCTTCAACCCGAAAGGCATTACTCTGTAGCAGTACACCCCCCACTCGGTAATGAAAGCCGTTTTGACTTTATCAATAACATTCATTAAGATCTGATTGTACCCAGAGAAGCCATCCATAAACGAGTACATAACTGCCCTTGCCGCACTGTCGATTAGGACATCGATGTGAGGGAGTGGGAAATCATCCTTTGGGGAGGCCTTATTCAAATCCCGGTAATCCACGCAAACTCTGACTCTTCCATCTTTCTTAGCAACTGGGACTATATTGGCTAACCATTCTGGGTATTCTACCACCTCTAGGAAGTTAGCCTTAATCTGCTTTGCTACCTCTTCTTTGACCTTCTCAGCCAATTCTGGACGTAGACGCCTGAGCTTCTGCTTTACTGCAGTGAACTTGGGATCTATTGGGATTTTGTGTTTTGCTATCTCTTTGTCAACCCCCGGCATATCGTCGTAAGACCAGGCAAACACCCCCACATGTTTTTTAAGTATTTTTATCAATTCTCTCTCTTCTTCAGGAGTGAGTTCGTTAGAGATAGATACCATTTTAGGATTTTCAATTGTACCCAAATTAATTTCATGTAATGCAGTGTCGTGAATGCTAAACACATTGAATGAATGATTGTATGTATGCACAGAGCCATTAGGAAAAACATCACACAAATAAGCAAAGTTAGACTTCATTTCATTCATCGCCTTATAGGCGGAATTGTTCACATCAAATACATAAGATAAGTTTACAAAGAAATCATTTTCTTCCTCCACATGCGGACAGCAAGGTCTTCTGGATCAGCAGGTACTTCCTCGAACAAGTCACTCAGGTCAGCCTCGAGGGTCTCTTTCTGTCCTATGATAGAGCATCTTCTTCTTTCTTTGCTTTACCTTTAGCCATCATCTTGGTGAGCTTAGCAATAGCCTTTTCTACCAACTCTGCCTATCCCGAAGCAGCTTCCTTTCTCATAGGACTCTCTTTTAACCCTTGCTTCAGCAAATCAGAAAATGCCTTAGTAATGGCATCCACTAGGGGATCTGCATCTTCTTTTGATTGCTCTTACGGAATGATGGGGGCCACTACTTCAACTTGGGTTATTGGAGGAGTATTGATCTCCTTCACAGTTTCAAGCTTAAGCATTTCTTCCACCAAACCGACCCCATACTTCGAGAAGTCGACAACATCAGCAAAGATCTCAAACTCGAGGACTGTTTCCCCATCAATCATCATTGGCTCCGGCTTACCATCATATGACCCACCACTTGCTCGAACAAAAGTGTCCAAGAGATGGACTTTCTTCGTCTCGAGGATCTCTTTCTTTTCAACACCCTTGTAACCAAGACCTCCCTGGTGTGATTGGCCCATAGTGATATCAAATTTTGCAACCCCTTGCTGGTGGACTCCAAGCCCCTTTCCTGGGATGAAATTCTGCCTTTGAAAGTACTTGTGGATCCATGGAGAAAACATCAGGTCTTTCTCCTTATGTTCTGAGACAATTGCTACCAGAAAGCCAGTCAGGGGTTGTTCAAATGAGTACAATGCAGCTACCACAGAAGATTCATCCGCCTCAAGAGGCACTATCTTCCCTCCCATTGGAATCTTTACTTTCTGATGTAGAGTTGAGGGCACTCCTTCCAATGCATAGAACCAAGGTCTTCCCAAAAGCAAGGAAAATGTCACCGGAATGGCGATGACGGTGAACAGCACAGTCGATCTAACTTCCCCAACTGACACCTCCGCCTCAAAAGTACCGATCACAGTATGCTTCGAATCATCATAGGCCCGAATCACTGTGTTAGATCGCGATAGTGCTTCTTCAGATAGGTGGAGGCTAGGTAGTACTTTCAAAGGACAGATATTCAGTGCTGACCCATCATCAACCATCACACAAGGTAAAGTTCTGTCCATCATTTCAAGTTTCAAGTACAAGGCACTGTTGTGACTAGTTCCTTCCGGTGGTAGGTCATCATCAGTGAAAGTGATCCCCTTGGGACTATCAGGTTGCTGACTCTTTGTACTCCCAATTACCATGCACACCTCCTCAAGAGACATCAACGGATTAGCATCCATTTCCATAAGCTTTTTCACCACCGCAGCCCGGTGCCTTTGGGACTCTATAAGTAGATGCCACACAGATGCACGTGTAGGCATCTTTTTGAGCTGTTCTACCACTAGATCTTCTTTTTCATCCACCTTGATAGGCAAGTAATCCTGGACCAGGGCTTCTGTTCTTTTACTTGGCTCCCCTAACCATTGTGGTTCGGGTTGGTACACCCTTCCACTCCTCGTGACATTGTTCATAGGGGCATCCTCCTTTCTTATGTACATCTTATCCTTGGTGCAAACGGGATAAATAGGTGCTGTCTAGCTCACAAGCTTGGGTCTACTCATTAGTTCGAACTCATCCGCATAGTCATCCAACTCCACATCGTCTAAATTCACGGGTTTGTTCTCCTCCATAGGTGGTTCAACATCCTCGCCCACTACCACTTATATTATAGGGTTCGCCTTTGTAATATGAGCCAGGACAAAGTTAGGAGACAACCCCGACTGTACCATGTTCACCCTCCTTTCAAACTGAGGAAATGGATTGCTCTGAACATTAGGCTTTGGGCGAGGCTCTTCTATCTTCTTTTCATCAATCAGCTGCTGAATTGCCTTCTTCAATGCATGGCACTCATTAGTTCGATGCCCCTTGGTTACATGATAAGAGCAAAAATTTTTCTTGTCCGCCTCAGCCGGAGGCGTGTACGGTGTCAGGCTTTGAAGAAAACCCAAATTTCTGCACTTCAGAAAGATCCGTCCAAGAGAATCCTCCCAAGGAGAAATCCCTTTTCCAGCTGTTTGTTGATTTGCTCCTTGTGCCACTGTCGCTACTTCTACTTGCTTGACGGGGGCAGATGGCTGGCTCGGTTTGGCGCTTGTCGATGAGGAGGCTGCAGGATTGCTATTGCTCTTGTACCCTGAGGAATACATCCAGCTTCGGTATCCTCCCCCAGAACTGTTATGGGCCGGATCGATCTCGTACTTCTCCACTTTACGGGCCAACTGGTGCACTTCCACCAAGGATTGAAACTTGTGATATTTCATCACATTCCGATAGACCTCTAAGCTCCCATCGATCAACTTCACAATCAGCTCATCCTCCAACCCCTTCTGATGAAGGAGGATCATCTTGTCCATCCACCTTTGATAGTACTCCGAGAAGGTCTCATTCGGTTTCTATCTCACCGCCTCTAAGTCTTGCAGCTTGACCTCTAGCTGTGTATTGAAACTGAAATACTTTATGAAAGCATCAAACAGTGCATCCCAATCACCTTGCACACTCTCGGGCTGCTTGTTGTACCAAGTGATGGCTCTTCCTTCCAGAGTAGTGGGGAACAGTCCCACCAATTGATTCATTGTAAGCCCCGCCATAGTCATGATCCGCACATATTGGTTCAAATGAGCCGTAGGAGGGCTTTTCCAGACATAAGGTGCAATTCTAGGCATCTGGAAGCCTACAGGTAACATCTCAACCCCTCTGGCTATGAGTGTGGATGGATCAATGCGCTTAGAAGATTAGATCTTGGAATTGGCGCGCAGTTCTGCTATAGTTTCCTCCATTTCCTTCATTTTCCTTTCTAAAGCAAACTCCACGGGTCGTTCAGTGTTATCCCTTCGGCCTTCTTCTGCATCTGATTGCCCATCATTCAGTCTCCCCCCACTACTCTCCTCTCGGGTAGCCCTCTCTGGTCGCTGATTGGACGACTCACTCAATGCACTCTGCACTTGACTCTTGATGAGGTTCTTGCATTCATCAGAGTTCATGAATTCTCGGATGGCAGAAGTGGCCATCATGGCGGCTGCTGCTTCTGGTGTGAGTGCCAGATGCCGTCTCAACCTCTCTGAACTGAACGGACTCCTCAGACTCACTGGACGACGAATCACTGTGCTCTAGTCTCACGAGTCTCCGTCCCGATCTGAGCCAAACTACAAAACATTTTGAACAAGAGTTAGTAAAAGATTATCACCCAAAGAGTTATGAACTCTAGGGGATATGTATGTATGCATGGCATGTTAGATGAATGATATGAGGATGTCGTATGAAATGAACTCGTAACATGAACCTTGAACAAGTAATCCTTCAGGTGGTGAAGTATGCATGAATTCTTATTTATGTGTGTATGAATTGCAATTTTGAGCATTTGATGCATGGACGAAGCACTTGGCACTCGGGGAGTACCTCGGGTTTTGTGACATGAGATAAATGTTCTTATTAAATGGACAGAGTTTCGGCACTCGGGGAGTGCTTCAGATTTTTGTGATGTGAGATCGACATGCGCATGGCACATGGTCGAGGTTTTGGTGTCCGGGGGACGCCTTGGATTTTTGATGATATGAGATGAACTTGTGCTTGATGTACGAGCGGAATTTCAATACTCGGGGAGTATCTCGATTTCTGCATCGTGATGTGAAATGAATGCGTTCTTTGGTGAACGGGCATAGTTCCGGTGCTCGGGGAGCACCTAAATGATTTGATGTAATGAAAATTTTTCTCGGCGCTCGTGGAGCACCTAAATGATTTAATGAGATGAGACGAATTTTGTTGGCGCTCGTGGAGCACCTAAATGATTTAATGAAATGAAATGAATTTTTTCGGCGCTCGTGGAGCACCTAAATGATTAAATGAAATGTGATGAATTTTTTTCTGTGCTCGTGGAGCACCTAAATGACTTAATGAAATGAAATGAATTTTTTTCGGCACTCGTGGAGCACCTAAATGATTAAATGAAATGTGATGAATTTTTTTTGTGCTTGTGGAGCACCTAAATGATTTAATGAAATGAAATGAATTTTTTTTCCGGCACTCATGGAGCACCTAAATGATTAAATGAAATGTGATGAATTTTTTCTGTGCTCGTGGAGCACCTAAATGATTTAATGAAATGAAATGAATTTTTTTTTCGTCACTCGTGGAGCACCTAAATGATTTAATGAAATGAAATGAATTTTTTTTGTGGTGCTCGTGAAGCACCTAAATGATTTAATGAAATGAAATGAAATGAATTTTTTTTTTCCTGCGCTCGTGGAGCACCTAAATGATTTCCTACTTGGTAGGCGGTGTAATGTGTATGACCCTTATGAGGTTGTTCAAGGTCTGCATGAATGTTTTATACATGACACGTGTTCCACATGGCTACAAGACAAATTGGTTAATGCTTATGACATTCAAATGATGTATGTGAATTAATGTCTTTTTTTTTCACACAATGAAAGGATGCATGGCTGCAAAAAATGTGGCTAGTGTAAATGTCACAAGGGTGATCAATGTATTTACACACGAAAAATAATGGACATGGTCGTACAAAAGATGTGAGTTAGTGTCACACAAATGCTTTACATGTGGTATGTTATGTTCGTGAAAAATGCGGATGATGATATGTTTCGGAGGGATAAGAATACACGTAGCAATTAGCACACGGATCGTATTCCTCCAACCTTATTCCTCCAAACGTGGTCAAGTCAATAAAATTCTAACCGAGTCCTAGGAGGGGTTCTCTTCGATCACCAACCAGGGATGATGAAGGCGCATTTTATTTTATTCACACGATTTATTTTGGTATCCTAAGGGAATCTAACTAGGGTTGCTTAAATGAGTTCGGTCCAAAGTCGGGATAACATCAAGGCTCCCATAGCAAAATATACTCCTCACTTCTCCCCACTGAAGGGTCCGAACGAAAGGGTTCGTACGAGGCTATGGGTGGTGTTTTGTATCCGTGCCCCCAAGACCAAGAGGAACTTAGGCGACACTTCAACGATTCATCGGGCTAAATAATGGATACCTAACCTAATGCAACAAATGTCTAACTACAAAAATGGATAAAGTACCATATAAGAATCATCCGCTTAATTTAAACTAGACACTTTTCAGGGCATGTCAAATTCTTTTAAGTTTTTGAAAAACTTTTTGAGAAATCCCCAGCAGATTCGCCACTATGAGCGGACGACGCGTTTTCAACGCGACGAGGGACTCCCTTTCTGAAGGTGCACCTCGATTTCGGCGGGGCCCTCCCTCGAGTGGGGTTTTTGGATTGGAAATTCGTTTTTTGGAAAATTAATTGTTTCGTAAAAGAATCGAGACCTAAATCTCGATAAAAAGTATAGGAATCGCCATCTGGCTCAGCTCAACCGGGAAATTACAGTGTAGCTGAACCATAGCGGGAACTGCCACACTTTCCAGAGATCTAGGTTCGGACAAGTCCCTTATTTCGTGTCTAATTTAAATATTGTTGGCCAATGTTCTAGTTACGGTACTTTAAATTGTTAAGATAAATTTTATTGAATTAATACAAGCGGCGCGCATACATATACAATACGAAAATAAAAGTAAAGAAATAAATATTTAAAAGATTTACAACCCAATTGAATGAAAAATAAAACTCTCGGCCTCATAATACAAGCGCCTAAAATACACGAGAATCTAAGAAAAAAATTACAATCGCCTAATATACACGGTTTAATCTATTAAATACATTAAAAATGAAAAATAAAGAAATTAAAGCTGCAAAACAAATGGTTAGCACAAATATATAGCACATCACACTTAGGACTCAGGTTCGAAAGAATTAGGAATTCAAGGATTCAGGGTCATGCAATTGGGGGTAACCAGGTTGGTCCGGTTGGCCGGTCCGGTTAGACCTGGAAAATTATCTTGAAACGTCCCTGTATTTTGGTTTTGTAAGAAAATTGTTTTTGAAAATATTTTTCCGGTTTCATACATTTATCACATGTGAGGTGGGTCGGTTTTCGGGAGAACCAGGTCTCCGTCGTGGCTTTCTTCTAAATGCAAAAACACCAGAAAATAAATCTAGGGTCGTGAATGCACACTCCAAAATTCATTTTTGATGATTTTTTATTTTTCAAGATTTTTTGATTTTTATGAATTTTCTGCTTTTTATGAAACTTTTATGGTTTTATGAATTTTTTTTTTATTTTAGGGATTTTTGCTTCTGGCCGAGAAATACAGTCGAGCGACTGTAGTTACAGTCGTACCACTGTATACTACAGTCGTGCAACTGTAGCCCTTACCTGAGGTAGAAATCGCCAAAAGACTTAAAACTAAGGACTAAAACTGAGAAAGTTAAAAACAGTGGTACGACTATATATCAAATGGCACGACTGTAATTACAGTCGTACCCCTGTTCTTTGTGACAAGAACAGTCGTACGACTGTTCTTAATTTTCCAGAAGCAGAAGTGTAAAAACTTGGATGAAAATGCACAAAAAATAACCAAATCACCCAGAAAGCTGGAAAATGAGTTAAGTTGAAGTGAGTTTACCTCTTTGGCGCCGATCCACAGCTGGAATGACCCCTGGCTACGCACCAATCCACGTGAATTTGCTCCTTTTCCTTGAAATGTCAAGGTTGCAAATGAAGTCTAAAAATGCTCCAAAAAAGCTACGGTTTTGGTCTTGTTTTTGTCCAGAAATGATTTAGATTTCTTGTGTGTAGAATAACCTAGGGTTTCTAATTCATTTTTATTATTAACACCAAGAAATCAGGAAGAAAAAGGTAGAAGAAAGCAAGGTTTTTCTCTTTTCTCTCTTCCCTCTTTTTCTTTCTTTTTCTCCCTCTAAATCTGCTCCAACTCTGTAAAAATGGCCAAAAAGTCCCCTCCTATCACTTCAGCCTTCCTTTTATCTTCTCTCTCCCAGAAAATCTTGAGGCATTAAATGCCCAAGATCTTCCACCCATTTTTTTATTCTAGGGGTATGGGTTCTGCAACCTGCTCCCGACAATACAGTCGTACGACTGTACTTATGTTCCAATCGTACGACTGTAACCAAAACCCCACGACTGTAAATAGAGTCGTGGTTCCAACAGTCAAGTTTTTTTTTTTTTTTTTAAACGAAAAATTTCGTGTTCACAGCTCCTCCAAAAGTGGGTAGGAAAAGTCACCTTCAATATGATGTTTGTAGATGGCAAAATAGCCTTCCAGAGGCATATAAACTTTTTGATTGGGAAAAGGTTTTAGATATTCACAGGATCAGAGCCATTTGTAAGAAATCTACAAATGCCTTATTTCCCCCTTTTTGAAAATGGAAACCATATCAGCGATGTGAGGGGTAAGAACTCTCTCCTTTTTCTTTATTGTCGCTGGTGCCAGATCGCAAAAGGATGCAAGACACGATGGTGTCCTAGACGCAGTTGCAATAGGCGTTCTTTCAGATGAATTGAAAGAAAAGAGTCTAGCAAGGTCTGAATCCGCTTCTATCGTGGTGGCTGGGAGTGGGTTATGTCACTCTAGGCTAGATGACGAAGTATACTGGGGGGGGACTCCATTGAATGGTGGGTCTCTAGTATAGGTGGTTTTTGGGTTCAGCGGTGTAGGGGTGAAAAAATGAGAATTTGGCAGCATTTGTAGGAAGTAGCAAGGCTAAGATGAGATTGAACGGTCCTAAAACGAGTCTGGAGTATAGAGTAATACGAGAACAACAATATAATATAAGCAATAATGAAAGACTAAGGGCAGAAATCACGTGTTGGTTTAGGCAAGAGATGAACAAGCTCTGAAGATGAAGAGGTAGGAAAGGATTTTCTCCAAACAGTATTGATAATGATGAAGAAAGGGAGTCGAAAATCCCATTTTGATGGGATGGCCAAAAGGTCGCTTCTTCTGACTTGGACACGTGAGCAAGACTATATGGCATGAGGCCCTAAGCCTGGCACATTTTGAAATTTAAAACCCTCTAAGGTTTTCCCAAACTGGCGAGGGACTTCTGATGACTCTTGAGCACATCAGTGTTGGATCTTTGATGAGGATAGGTAGTAGTTGTGGATCCGTCGGACTAGATACAGTGATTGAGTCCGGTCATCCGGATCTAACACTTATGTGGCCTTCTAGAAGGAGGCAGCGTCTCTTAAATTCTACCTCTACTCAAGAGGCGTGTCTGAAAGGGATTCTCAGACCCCATATGGAACTAGTGGTTCTTCTCTCGTAATACAACTCTGACGAGGACAGTGAACATTCCTAGTCCATATCAATCTCTACTACTGACGCTATAAAAAGGTAAAGGCGGAGAGGTAAAGGACATATTCACAACTACACTAATATAGTCACAGATTAAAACCATAACCAGTGTTAACTTAGACATCAGAGACTAACCCAAAGGTCACCAGTATCTCATTCATCTTATCTGGCAGAAACCTGGATAATGAGACGCATCTGACCAATGAACAAATCCACAATTGAGGCACCGAAAATGATCGAGGTGAAGAAAATCAAACTCTATAATTATTCTTCCTTTTATTTTCCATGCTTATCTATCTAAAAAAGACATAAATGACAAAAGATAAGAGTTGTGTATTCCATTGGGTTAATTGGAAAAGAAAAATAGAAACAACAAATCATAAATTTCATAATCAACACAGCAACTTTCAGCAAAGACTATCAATATTCACTTAAAAAAAAAGCTAAAACAACGTAAACACCAAAAAAAATCTTTAATACAGAAAACCTGAGAACTAAATGAAAGAAAAGAAAAGAAAGATAGAACACGTAGATGGTTACTCGAGATCCATTCAATTGAAGACAACCGATAGAAAGCACTACAGAAGAGAAGAAGAAAACCCAACCACAGACTGATGATTTTTCACTTCAAGCTATGGATTGACAAAGAAAAGAAGAAAGTGAACGTACAATTAACGAAGAGCAAAAAAGAGCCACGATGAAGGGGGAGAAAAAAGAATGAAGTAAAGTGAAATGAATAGTTACTTTACATGGAAAGTGGAAGAGAACTGTAGGATGTCATTTTTTAGAGAGACTGTGGGGAAAGACTTATTGGTATTTTGACCAAAATACTCCCCCAAAATGACACGCTGGGTCGCTGCGAAGAAAATTGAAGGACAAAAGAAACAAGTAAATTACTGTTGTCAATTGAAATCCAATTTCACTGTTAAGGAGAATCCTCATTTATATTAATGTAATTGATATATATATATATATATATATATATATATATATATATATATATATATATATATATATATATATATATATATATATATATATATATATATATATATGTATATATATATATGTATATGTATATATATATATATCTAACCAATCTAATACACCTATGAATCCATGTGTTATCCAAAATATACTATAGGTTGTTTGTTATGGTGGATAAGAGGTGGAATAGGGGTTTCTTATCCCTATCCCACCTCTATCCATCGTTTGGCAAGCAAGATTTGGGATGGGGATAAATTTTCTTATCCCAAATCCTTATCTCACCCCCCCCCCCCCCCCAATGTATAAGCCTATTGGGATAAGAAAAATTTTCATTTTGACCTATTTCTCCCTCTTCTCTGCTCCATCGTTTCTCTCCATTATTCCTCTTTCGATCTGCAAAAATCTGCCACCTCCCGTTTCTCTTCATCGGTGACCGCCTCCTGTTTCTCTTCATCAGCGACATTCCGCCTCACATCCTTCTCTCTCACAAGCGACAGCCTCACGCCACCTCTGTAGCTCACCGGCCAACAGTCCACCGCAGTCCCCTGCTAGCTACTCGCCATCCACCAGTCGTCGTCTTCACGTGCGTCCAAGCTCCAATTTGTGAGTTATCTCTCTTTTCAACTTCATATATATGTTTCTTTCTTTTGTGGTTCTTTCATATATATGTCAGATTATTGGTGCTTTTCTTTTTGTTGTTTGGTTCTTTCTTTTGGTATTGTTTATTTCATTTTTGGTTCTTTTATAGATATGTCAGATTGGTGCTTTTCTTTTTGTTGTTTGGTTAGTTATTAGTGAACCGTTGTTTTGTGATTGGTGAGTTTGAAAACTAGCGACGCAAGGCCTTTTTGGCTACTAATCTTCGGTCGCGAACGCGACCTTGCCTTTACTGGCTAGTCGCCAGTGTGACACGCTAGCGACGCAAGGCCTTTTTGGCCACTCAGTTTCGGTTGTGAGCGCGACCTGGCCTTTAATGGCTAAAAAAATGACCGTTGGGTTGGCAAACCCAACAGTCAAAAACACCAACCCAACGGTCAAAACCCAATTTTTGGCCTTTTTTAACCTTTTCATCCATCGTTTTGTGAACAGTGATTAATTATTTTCTATGCTAAGTTATTTTAACTAAAGTTGTTTTGCCAAGTTTTTCTTATAAATAGACCAATTTTTATTATTTTGGATATAAGTCAAATCTATTTTATTATTTTTAACATGTTTAGGGGTAATATCGTTAATTATATTGATTTATTCCTATCCCTATCCAACATACCAAACATATCTTATATTATCCCTATCCCTATCCCTATCACTATCCTTATCCCACTTTTAACTTTTATCCATATCCCAATCCTTATCCCTATCCCTATCCCCATTAAATACCAAACACCCCGTAAGATTCTTAGTTTTTGTTTTATTGAATAATTTAGTCATTGCCGTAAAAAACTAACAAAGATAATTTACTTTAACACTCATCCCACAATAAGATGTGAAACAAAATTATTATAAAACTTTAATTTGTAAACCAAAATTTACTGTAGTTTGACTTTTATTATACTTTTAGTTAGAATCCACCAAATCAATTCATGATAGATAATTAATTTTTTTATACTTGAAACATGAATAAATAATTAATTCATTAATTAATTTTTTTACCTTTAACTTGGGTAAAAAAAGTGATTTTAAAATCTATGTGAAATTTTCAAAAAAACTATTTGGTGGATTTTGACCAAAAAGAACAATAAAAGTCAAATGATTAGGAGTTTTGCGTTATAAATCAAAATTTCACACAAATTTTGTTCCATTTTATTAATCATTAGAAGACCATAAATACAATTATCTTTGTTAGTTTTTGAAAGCAGTAACTAAGCTGATCAATAGAATAAAAGATAGGGAACTTGTAGCATATTTTGGATAATAACTAGTGTATTAGGTAAAATGTCAAGGACTAAAAAATTATATATATAATTATATATCATTCCCTGTCCCGTCGAGAAAGGGGTTCCCTGTGGGGATCCCCTTCCCCGTTAAGATAATTTTTTTGAAAAAAAAAAAAAATTCAGTTTTGAAGCCATGACTTTTTTAAAATTCAACGTAATATTGACAAACATCCATAATCTGAATAAAAATCTAATTAAGTCCATAAGTGCATTAAACAATCAACATAAAACCCTTTCAAATTAATCTCAATTCTCAAATAGATAGAAATAAAAAAGAAATCACAATTAAGTATATATAAGATAAATATATAACTATATATATATATATATATATATATATATATATATATATATATAAATATAACTAATAGAAGTGAGGATTTCAATGGGAATCTCTGCGGGCACTAAACAAGAACGGGAGCCCATGGGACAACGAGAAGTAATCTCATCCACGTCCCTATTTAGTATTCGGGAACAAATTTGTCTCCGTCTCCACCCCTGGGAATCCTAAATGGAAAATTTCTGTCCTCGTTCAGACGGACTCCCACATCCCCGTTGACAACCTTACTTATATAGCTTAATTGTGTAATAAGTAAAAATATAAAGACTAATAAATAGTTTAGTCGTGTATATATATATATATATATATATATAGAGAGAGAGAGAGAGAGAGAGAGAGAGAGGGGTAAGCCGGGGCATCAATAATCAATCATATTATATCACAAATGCTTTGGCATTTACATAATAATGAATGAAAAAATTGGTTAATACATCTCACAAGCAAGGATAAAATTACATTTTGTTACAAAAAAAATCAGCCAAAAAAAAAAAAAACATTAAAGAAGAAAAAGTAAATCCTCAAACATTAGTGGCATTGCAAGAGATTTTTTGTATTACTGCCAAAGGAATGTTGAGAACATGCCCTTGATTTCCAAAAAGTCCAATCCTTCCATAGCTAGGTACTGAGTTGTTCATTGTTGCATTCAAAGTTATATTCAGGATTTGCTTCTCCCCGCTGCCAATCGAAAAGCGAGTTGGAGCCACCTTTACGGACGCCCCATAAGGCGCACTCCACCCGACACTATAATTTTCATTCCCACCAATGTTAGTCAGTATTCTTTGGACTGTTGTAAACTGATCTAACTTTGCAAGCGTTATCGAAGGCAAGTTCAGGTTAACACCATTGATTGTTGTATTATAGTTCCAACAGTTTTGTCCTGTGTAGTTGAAGACCACTGGACCAGATCCATTAATGCCACACAGAAATGACATATATTCTTCATAACCTGAAATAAAATGTGTGTGGAATCAAGCTATGTGTAAAATGCATCAAGTTTATTGAGCACTTAAAGATGAGTATGAACAAATCCTTGTAGCTTTGATTTGTTTTTTTTGTCATTTTGCTCACATAGTTGAAATACCACAATGAGCAGTCAGAACCCACTTTTTGTCATTTTCCAATTTTTTGTTGGAGGATTCGATATCCACTAAATAGCTAAACAAGTATGAAAAGTTATATTCAGGTGAATGACTCACTGGAATAAAAAATCAGACCAGGATCCAAAGCTGCTGTTGCATTCACGAAACCACTGCCCATATCAAAAGGTGTTGCTGGAGATTGATTTTGTTCAGGATTGGCATACGCACGTTGAGCCATTATGGGGCCACCAGTCTTATCATATAAAGATGCTGTTGTGGAGAGGGCAGAGGCTACTGCTGCAGGAGTGAAACCAGGGAACTTCTGCTTAATCAGTGCAGCGAGGCCAGCTACATGAGGAGCAGCCATGCTAGTACCGGACATCATGGCAAAGCTCTCGCCTAGAAGAACAAGTTAATAAAAGTAAGGTTTATGCAGATCTTATGCGGAATCACAAATAAAACCATTGCTATTCCACTACATATACCTTGGAATTCTACTGAATCCGTTCCAAGAGTACTCCAAGCAGCCCATATAGAATTTCCGGGAGCTACAACATTGGGTTTCAAAATGTCGGCATCATCTAGGAAACTGTCTTCTGGATCTGGTCCTCTAGCAGAATAGAACATAATCGCAGGAGCAGAATTACTGTAGGTAGCTTTCATTCCACCTAAAATGCTTGCAACTGCCCCGAACTTAATGATTTTGTTCGTGAACTGATCTCTTTCCAGTGACGAATTGTAGTACTCAAGTAAAACCTGCCACAAAAACGCGTAAAAAAGAGAAAAATAAACTCATGAATGCCTGCTCAACAGGAGCCTAGGATTTCACACACACGACATTAGAAATTGTAAATAAGCGCCTGTATATGGAATCATTTAAAGATATTAAAAGTACAAAACTAAGAAAAAAAGGTAATGTATACACTACACACTGGCCAGAATATTCACCTTAGAATCATCAGGGGATGCAACAATGATGCCAGGTATCCTCATTGGAGTTGGATTAAGCCGGAAACCAATCACATACGGATCCATATAAAACACAACACCGGCAGCACTCAGGTTTTTGGCTGCTTCTAAGGCTTGTTTGATGGTGGAGAGGCCAAGCACAAATCGAATCGAATAACTACATATCAAGAGGTTTCCTTGGACTAGATCCTGATCAAAGCTACTGGAATCTTGGCATTCACCCACATACATATCCGTCGCAACTGACGTGTCATTGTTCAAAGCATGAGATGCAGATATCAGCTTGTACATAATATCTTTATCTGTTCCCGCTGAAGAAAAATAGCACGTTAGTCTCTCTCACTTAATATAACTAAGTGCATAGCTTATAGACTAGACACAATATAACACCCTTATTGAAACACATATCAGAAAATGTTCCAATCACAAGTGCTTATATAAGCTAGATGAAATAAACTGCTAACAATTACAAATTCATTTAAAGTAGAACTTCAAGACAAAAAAAAAATCTACTCAAGTAAAAACCATCATATACATATGATTTCTTGAGCAATTTCCTAAAAATTAAGAACTGGGTGAGGTTGTGAGATGCATCTTCACATAGTACTCAATAATTTGATCACTGCGAGGTTGTAGCGAACTTGCGATGCATCTACACATCCTAACATTTAGCATTCAAGTTTCTTACTACTGCTCATCAAGAAAATCAGCTTTCAGAAAGTATGTAGCATATCATTGTTTTGTTGGTTGACTAATAATATTCAAACTGATTGCATCCTAACATTTGGGATATAAGTTTCTTACTACTAATGAAGAAAATCAGCATTCAAAAAGTATATTTCTAGCATATCATTGTTTTGTCGGTTGACAAATAATATTCAAATTGATTGCATACCAGGTGATGCTTCTTGATTCATTTGAATACTAGTTTTTATAATGAATTGATCTCATTATGCAACTGACTTGGAGTCTTAATTCCAGTGTTCGATCAGGCACTTTTTTTTGTTATTTTAGTTTTAACTTTTAAGACCGCAAATAAGGTTTAAACTAAAGTGGGATGTACTTTTGACAGCTTAGGTGGTTTATGCACATTGGCAGCCCCTCGAAGCCTTGGAGAACTAAAATCTTCTTCTAAAAGGTTATGGCTGATAAAGGCAAGAATCACAATAAGTTTTGAGTTTCTGCAGATATGAATCAATGGAAGGATCATTTTTCTTAGTACCGCCAGATTCAGAGCTTAAGAGCAAGAACTCCAGCATAAGCTTAAACAGAAAATTAATAATTCTTCAAATTCTATCTCGCAGATTTAGTTCTTCTGTATTTGATATAAGGCTGCAGAGAACGTCAAATCAAGTAGTGGCTTCTATATAAGAAAGCACATATATGTAGCAGCATCAGCAATGTGGTCAAGCACTCCAAATCCTTGGAGACAAGGAACACAGTGAAGTTTATTGTCTCTCCAATATCGTTACTTGATACAAGAGATCCCAAATGGAGGATATGAAGGGCCAGTAGTTGATGAAAGAGAGCAGGGACTAGTAGCAATAGTACTGAATGACCTGGTTATCTCATCCTAGGTTGGTTGGCAATGGAGGCACCAGAGGTAGAAGTTATGACAGAAGCAAATAGAAACAAATGACAAAAATGGAGGTAACAGAGGTGGTCTATGATGGCATATTAGTTTTATAATTGAATATAATTTTAAATCCATGAGAGTAGTTTATACAGATATTTATATGGAAGAGTAAATATCTACGCAATAATGATTATTCTTTTACTAATCGGATTCGATTGACCGGTTTGTTGTGGATTATACACCTAAAACACCTTTTAGGTTGGCCCCTCTCCCAATTAAAGTCTGCTACGTACAATAGGAACCGAACTTGAGACTTGACTTAATTAGTTACATTCTTCTACTTAAGATTGCTTTCTAATCCCCTTTTACCTTTTCAATTTTTTATCGTTCTTCTCATTTTTATTGTCCCCGAGAATGATCAAGAGATACCAATTCAACATCTCATGGACACTTTTCAAAGGAAATGAAGCAGTTAAGAAAAAACCTTACGTGCAAGTCCAACTCCGGGAATAGTGAGATTGTTTCCAAGCAGTATTGAGTTAGTGTAGTCTCTGTCATGAGAAGCAGCACCAACAGTAAAGATCCACGGACTGAATGAAGACATGCTCTTGGGCGATGGTCCAGTATTCCCTGCTGCTTGCACAACAAATATGCCAGCCCTCACAGCTGAGAGCAAAGCCATGTCTATGGGATTAAAGAATGTTGCAAGACCAGGTGGACGCCTGTTGGGAGTGATTGATAAACTTATAATGTCAACCCCATCCTGAGCTGCCTGAAATTATTCATAATTAACGTTATTAACAAATAAAATGTCCATATATATATATATACACATAAACAGGAAGCTCATTAAATTTTTTTGCAGACGTAAGCAAAAAACAAAGATAGCTGTTGCATAAAACGACACATTGATGAACTTCTAGGTAAAAGTTAATTTGGTTTCAAACATTTTTGCATCAGCACGCAATTTGCAGAAACATACTAATTACAGTTACCTGGTCTATTGCAGCAACAACATCGGCAGCAAAGCCTCCAAAACTCTTATAAAGTGCCTTGTATATAGCAATACTGCAAAAGATGAGCTTTTGTTAATTAGGTAATTTATTTAACATCTCCAGTTTCCTTTTTAGTGCAGTTTGCAAGGATAAAGTTGAAAATACAAGAATCCACTACATCTTCTTAAGCGACACATAATATATAATAGTCCTCTATCTCTCATAGTTCACCAGGCAGGTACTACAGAACATTCTACTACTCTATCTTGAACTGAAATTTTTCAGTCTCCAGTAGAATGGAGCCATGAATTAGACACCAATTTTGAATTGCAAGAAAAATATGATAACACTATCACACCAGACAATGTGTGCACAAGTTGAAGCCTAAGCTTTATTAACAATCAAATATATGCAGGCCTGTGTCAATTTTTCAGACTTTCCTTCATTATGTTGATGCAACATTTCCGCCTCAAATAGGATAGAACGATGTGATTTTCTGCTCCATATTAAAGTAAAATTGCTTTCCATGACTAGGATTTCACTAGCATACTAGTTAGAGTAAGCCTGCGACCTATAATACATGGCAACCCTAAATGCATATTGAGTTAGCAACATTTTTCACATTACTTTCACCAGAAAGTCTTTACGGATAGCAGATATAGAAATTGTTAGAAAAAAATGAGGATAGGAAGTAAGAATTACTGCGAACGAGGAGCCATCCCACTAGCATTTCCAAAGTGATGCCCTGCGACAATTACAGGAATCCCATGGTTACCTGCAGCAACAGAGGCAGTGTGCCTGTAAATCAATATAAGCTTGATTAGCTTCATTTTGAAGAACCACTAAGATTCATATCATCATAGATGGTCAAGACAACTTCAAACAAATTTTATTTATTTTTATACAATTGGGGAGGAGGTGCTGGGTGTCGAACCCAGGACCGGGAAATTCCTTTGGAAACCCCCTCCCAATCAGTCTACTGATGGATGATACTCATGTAATGCAATTCATAAAATGAAGATTGAAAATAAAGTTCATTTGTGATACAACACAGAGAAAGCAAATGCATGATGAAACTCACGTGCCATGTCCATCACCATCAAAGGGTGATGCATAGTCCTGAGTAGAATTGAAAATTCCCCTGGTGATCGCAGATGCTGCAAAGTGGCGGGCCGCAATAAGCTTCCTATTGCAAGAACCAGAAGGGAAATCTCGAGTAACCTCACAAACACCAGAAAAATGAGTAGGGACTGGATACGGGCGGTCAGATGCATCATCAGCAAAGCTAGGGTGGGTAGGATCAATGCCGGTATCAATGAACCCAATAACAACTCCTTCACCGGCAGTTTCATATCCCCCTTCTTTGACCCATGCCCCTTTTGGCAGACCCAAGAACTGTGGAGTGTGAGTAGTTGCTGTCCTAACAGAGTAATCCAGAACCACGCTTGCCACTTCTCTCCTCGTTGAAAGTTTGTCAGCCTAAGAAAGTGACCACAATAAAATATTTTTTTTTTTAAATACGTATATGATCAACTTTGTTTCTGTAAGCATACAAATTCCAACCACATCTTCTGAAGCAAAGCAGGAAAAAAAGCATGTAACTGTTAACTTTAGATTTAAAGGTTCTGTGCTAGGAATTATGAGAGAAAAAGAAAAGTTAATTGTAATAATAGCACCAAACATGAATATCTTTACCAGAATAATAATTGTCATAGCATGAGAGCAATGATGATGTATTTACCTGTTGTGGGGTAACAAGAACAGCAAATCCATTGATCAAATGGTGATAACTGTACAGCTTCAGATATTTCTCTCCCCTAAGCGTCCGCCTCAATAATGAATCATGAACTCGAGCTATATAAGAACCGGATGTCCGATCAGAGGTTGAATTGTTCCTAAAATGGAAAAAAGGTTAATCAGAAGCTACATTTGTCAAGTTCAGTTCAGTTAGCAATCTTCCTGAGAAAGCCAAAACTTAAACACAACTGGAAGTACCGAGCATAACAAACCATAATGTCAGATGAATTATGGGTAAATGATAAACATAATAAAAAGATAGCAAAGTACCGAATCAATTAAAAGAAATCAATATGCTCATTCAAATCCCATCAACTGAAGGCAGTGATCAACAAGTAATAGAAGATAAAAGTTCAAAAGGATAAATAAATAAAAGTACTAAACCAGAAATAAAACCTTCTCCGCTGCCTATTAGCCAATCTCCACAGAAAATCCACAGTACAAACTTTTGACAGCCAATTATAAGAAACATCCATTTCAGAATTTTGCTATTTCTTTTGCTAGGATTAGTCACAAAAGCGTAGAAAACAAAAGGAGGAAAAAGTAGCATGCTAAAAGAAACCAACAAGATTACCTCAAATTTTGTTCACCATCCACTAAACAGGGTAATTACCCAGAAGCATCACAAAGCAATCAAGAAGTAGAGCAGTAAAATCAAGTAGAAAGAAACAAACCATTTACTAGGGTAAAAAAAAAAAAGAACAAATCGTGTACCTAGGTCTATGAATTCTATTTCTTCTATGAGAAGGACTGTGCTTGAACATGTTAGTTTCCTTTTTGAGCTCTTCTTCATAGTAATGAACAGCAGGAAGTTGCTTAAGGGTAACAATGTACACTGCTGAATCAGAATCGTCCTGACAAGAAATGCCCACAAATATCCCCAAGCAAATAAACACCATTAAATGCAACCAGTAAATCTTATCCATTACCAAACACCTGAATTGAAGTTTAAACCGAAAACCCCAGAAACCAACACGAACAACTGCAAACTTCAACTCATCAACAACCTATAAGTTCGTCCACCTTCAAGCTCTCGCCTTTTCCGTAAAACAAGGGGTGCCCAGCAAAGAGGAACCCGATAATGCAGAGACCCTTTAGCGAAAGTTGAAAACAGCTGTGAACAAGAAGCTCAGACGGGCATAGATGCCCACTAAACCTCCATGGGAGAATTAAAGAAATGCTGAAAAACAAAGGGTTTTTAGTGGAGAGGAAGTAGCCTGCCTTATAATGTTCAGTTTCGAGATATGAAGAGAAGAGAGAGAAAGAGAGTGAAGAGATGAGAGTATTTATAGAGGAAGTATAAAAATATAGAAAGAATCTGCAACTTTCTTGGGTGGTGTGAATATGAACGTTTAGTTTAATCTAAAGCTAAAGAAAATACAAGTTTAGGAAAAACGAACGTTTATTTTGTTTTTTTCCTTCTCTCGACTCTTTGGAATTTTTGTTTTCTCTACTTGCAAAAGCCAAAAAAAAAAAAAAAAAAAAATTCTTTTCTATTTTCCCCATTTTTCTATTAAAGATAATAAATGAATATTAAAGAAATAAATGTCATATTAAAAGTTATTGGAAAATTTATTTATTTTTCATTTTTTTTCTTAATTTTCATTTTTTTTAAATGTATTTAACTGTGCTCCTCCTATTTAAAGGAGATATACTTACTATCATAACAAAATTAATTGGGCTATTTTTTTTTATATAATTTTCATTACTTTTTAAACATCTAATTTTAAAGAAACTCAAATTATAATGCTTTCAATTAAAGAGAAATATATGTACCAAAATGACGAAGTTGGAAAGAAATATTTTTATTTATTTTTATGAATCTATAAAATAAATAGATAGAATGAAATGAAAAAGAGGAAGGGGGGGGAGGAGGATGTATGAAAATGATTGAAGATGAAATTAGGGGTTACTGTGGGTGAATGGATATGCCCAATTCATTCCCAACGTTCAAATACCCGTGACCTCTTCCTTGTCTCTTTTCTTCTCTTTATGTCCACATAACTAATTACACGTTACATTACTTACAACCTTCTAGAGGGAAAACAATGCGTATAAAAAGAAAGCAACTACAGTTAAAAATTACAGTAAAAAAAAAAAAAAAATTATTAAATCCCTACTATCCTATTATGTTAATGTGACCTAATAAATTTATTAATTTATCATTTTAATCAATTATCTTTTAATATTTGGAGTTTTTTTTTCTTTTAATCCTCTTGTTTCTCTTTATTCTCCTCTTTTTCATTTCATTCATTTATCATTTTTTCATATATTGAAATACATACCACTGTCTCATCTTCGAATTTTCAATTGAAATTCTTTTGTAATCAGTTAATTTATGCTTGTTTCAATTATGAAATTATATAAATGTACAAATATATAACATCCGCGGATCAGGACAAGCCAATTATTTAAACCGAGTTCATAAAATTAATCATGCATCTAAGTAAAGTTTGCTTTTATATCTTTTAGGTGTTTTTCAAACAATGCCTTTTTTTTTTTTGGGCATTTTGTGACTAATCTATTATTTTAGTTTTTGCAATCTATTCCTAATAAAAAAAAATTACATTATTTGATTTGCTGCCTTAAAGGGAAGATCGGAATAAATTGAAGTTATATTCAAGTCATACTGAATTAATATTAGTATAACTTGAAAATAGCTTTGGTCCAATTTAACAAATGAGTTCAACACTCTCAAAATTATATATTGAAGCTATATTCAAATTATATATATATATATATATATATATTGAAAGAACTAGTTATATTAATCTATATCCATGTTATATCGAAATCATGTTATATTCAATAAATATCCACCATCAATACACAGAATACAACAAATCTACTTTGTACTTGAAATTGGTTATTCAATTATGTGAAATAAATGCTGACCACTTGCGTAAATTTAGATTGGATTATGTATATGCAAGCTATATTCATTACACAAAGCACATCCAACCATTTAATATATGAGTTTAACAAACTCAATAAATATATTCAATTTATATCTAAACTATAATTAATACACAAAGCAATTGCACCACTCTAAAAATAATTTATAGAAGAAGCAAAATAAAATAGTTGAATGTGTACTAAGGAATTTGCTTATAGGATAATTGGTTGAATATAGGATAATTAGTTGAATGTATATTAGTTGGATCTTTTATAGGTTAATTATTAGTAAAAATTAAATGTAGATAGATAAAGGGTTTCTAAAAATTTGAATGTTTATTAGGAGATAAGTATTGATAAATTCCAATATATATTATTTTGGAAAATCAATATATTTTTTTATAGTTGTGACATATGCTTAATAGGTTTTTGTAGTTTTGTTATATGTTGAAAGATAATTATGAGGGTCATATATACGAAGAAATATTTAATTAAGCATAAATTTAGCCAGTTAGCTAATTTTCATGATGATATCATTAGTGGTGGAGGGAGGAGATATATGGGTATGTTGTTACACTCCCGAGCACCACAACCCACCCTAAGAGGGGTGATTTTTAGGTAGCCCTCTGCTTAAGAACCAATGTTGTGTTTGCATCTTCAGATGTGAGATTGAATAATGTATAGAATGATTTGTCTGCAATCAATCACTATGCCAAAGTCATGGTGAGTGCAGCAATATCAAAACGAGTTCATGGTCATAATTGTGGCATGTCAACATAATTTGGTAACCTGTTAAGTCCATTAAATGAGTCATGACGTGTTGACCTACTTAATAGGCGGGTTGAGTGTGTTGACCTGAATAACCTATTTAACAAAACAAATTAAAAAAATATAAAAATAACACTATCTATTTGACCCAATTAACTCATTTCAAAACAAAAACAATAAAATGATTCCATTTGGACAAGATTTCCAAATACATTAATATTTCAAGTCATAAAATGAGTAATCTTCAAATTAAATAAAAAAAAGTAGTAATTTTAAAACTAAAATTCACATTTAAACAACCAAACAAGCCATAATTATAGTCAAGTAGATTTTGCATTCTCAATATTTTCAAATTGAATATACGGGTTATTATAAGGTCAATTTTGTTTGTGACCCAACCTAACCTCTTTAAAAATACATGATCATCGGGTCGACCTGTTTATATATGACTCTGGCCCTTTAAAGCTCAATCTTAATCCGTTTATTTTGCAAGTTGTAGGATCAGGTTATGATCTTGTCGTACCCCTTTTTAACAAAATTTTATGAATGGGGGTTGAAAAAACCTCTAAATCGTTTGGTGTTTTAGGTTTCATTATTTTTACTGTGCACTTCAATGTACTACAAGAGAAAAAAAAAACTCTCATAAAAAAATGAAATAATGGAATTAACAAAAGCCACGTCTTGTGTATACAATGTACTTCCGTGAATGTCAATCGCTCTCCACTGCTAATTCATGTTTTTTTGGCACTTCAAGAGTGGATGTTCAGGATTCAACACTGAAATCATCTTCTTCAAATACGAGGTTCATATTTCGAGTCTCCTTCAATCTTAAAAAAAAGTTAATTGTCAAAAGGAAAAAATTAACCAAAAATTTAAATTTAATTTAGTTAGTTTATTTCAAATTAAATCAACTGCTATTAAATTATGTCACTATTTTATTTTTGGACTTCTTATATGAATAGCTCCAAAAAATTTTAGAATTGCATCTTTGACCCAAGAAAAAAGTTAAATATAATTTGGTTTTTTAACTTTTTTTTCTTTCTTTTTTTTTTTTTTTTTTGTGAGAGTTTTTTCAACTTTCTAATATTATAAACCTGTACTCCATAATTAATTATTTTTTTTAGAAGAGTAGGGTCAAAATGAAAACTAAAGTATGAAAAATAATATTAAAAAAATTATAAAAAAAAATGAAGATGCTGGGATTAGGGGGTAAAATCGGTCTATTCCAGTGATTTAAATATCTCAGAACTGTCTTGAAAGCCATAAATTTTAAAAAAGAATCTTCAAAATTGTATTGTAAAAATTAATCTCCAGATTGGATTATGTTGAATTTTTGATACAATCCAATCTAGGAGTTAGGGTATTCAGTTTCAATATACTCAAGATGGTTATATCAAATATTTATTACCAAACACAAATTATGATGTATATTTTTCAATTAATAAAAATGTCAACAAATTATAATTAAAAAGTTTTAAATTGTCATCAAACATATTGATTTTATATCTAATGCGGAATACAAATCATTGTAGTCATAGATCCTAATCTAAGGTCACAATTATAATAAGATTAGACTTACTTCTTGTTGCACTGATCGTAGCTGCTCTTAGTCCCAATCATTTAGCACAGCGGAAATAATATTGTTAGCCTTTAACGCAGCGGAAAGAATCTTGTTTGTGTTACCGGTCGAATTACTGTCCACGTGTTCGGGATAATAATAAGTTTTTACTGTCTAAAAGCCAATGGAAACAGAGAGAGAAAGGGGACCAAAATTATGGAGAGAGAATGAGAGAATTAATTGTATTCTCACTTATGTGTAAGCTTGTATTAAGCTAATGAATTAATTAAACCTAGCCCCCTAGTTATAGAGGGAGTAGTTCTATTTCCTATAGAATTAGGAGTTTAATTAATCAATTAAATAATATAAGTCTAATCTCATATGAATTGTTATTATATCATTTAATTAACAAATAATGCAAGTTTAATTCCATAAGAATTGCTATTGTATTATTTAATTACAGTCATGGACGGACTATAATTCTATCATCTCCCACTCGCACATAACAAAAAAACAAATGTTCAGTCATAGTAGCCAAAGTCTCCTCATATAAACATAATGTTTCCAAATACAATAATAGGTGCGCTAGTAAATCACGAAACTTATTGAAAGTGATTGAAAGACATTCTTTCCCTCTTACTATATACCATCCATCACTTTTCTAGCTAATTCCTCCGGGTTAAATTATTATAACCTTTTGGTGATTAACTCAACTAGCCACATTAAGCCATACTTCATGAATAAGTTAAGGGTCTTGAGGGTTCAATAAAAAAAAATTAGGTGTTACACTAGGAAAAGCCGAGATCATCATTAATTCCCATCCTTAAGGTCTCTATAAGCACACATGGCATGAAACATCTGTAATGGCATTCTTTCCTCCTTTTAAAAGGAGCATATGTCTCACAAAACACCATACAAAAACATAAGGTTACAATGCATCAAAGCATCCAACTTTAGTCCTCATGCTTGAGGACTATTTTTATGGCATTCAAGATTATGGTGGCCAGTCTTAGACTCACCAACCGATTATCCTTAATCTATTTTTAAAGCATACATTATGTTGTATGACTTTATTTTGTACATCAATAAGACTAATCTTGTAGCTTCCACAAAACGACATTTTTATTTTGAATAGGCTCTCACTTATGTTCAAAATTCACCTCATCTTAATCTTTGTCAACTCGTTTGGCAAAACTGAGGTAAAAACCCATGTAAGTGGGCTACTTTTCTGTCCGACATGTTTAATCACAAATTTAATAGTAAATTTATACACCTGTAACATTCACACTAGAGTATTATCAATATTAAACCTTCACTATTATTCCATGAAATTATAAAGTTGAAGGAATTATTTAAAATTATAAATCCTACATGAAACATGAAGTCAAATGTGTTTCTCATACACATTACTATTAATAGCTTTAGTTAAGGGATTTGCCATCTTATGCGTGAATATGTACTGAAGGTTCAATTATCCTCATGTAACTATTTAATGATACTTAATGTTTGAAGGAACACATATATATCTGGATTAGTGGAAACGAGTTACCTCTTATGCCACAGAATCTACAGGAATGAACGCAATGGAATGATCTATGAGCCGATTGCGTATTACCGGTCAACGAGAAACCTACATCGATATACGAGAGGAATCTGTGTAATCCACGAACTAAAACAACAGAGATGGAGAAAGAGAGAAGCTAAAGAGAGAATA
This sequence comes from Euphorbia tirucalli, assembly GCA_039660915.1. Lineage (NCBI taxonomy): Eukaryota > Viridiplantae > Streptophyta > Magnoliopsida > Malpighiales > Euphorbiaceae > Euphorbia > Euphorbia tirucalli. Next base: position 38,050,250 of record CM077637.1, on the reverse strand, counting down.
TATGTTTCTCTTATGAATATCAACTTATTGATATTCAACTTATATTTCTTATGATAACTCATTGATATCAAACGTATATATATATATATTCTCAACTCATAAGCTTCTCAGCTCATAAGCCTCAGCTTATTAGCTTCTCAACTTATAAGCCTCAGCTTATTAGTGTTCACCTGTACTCCTATGGGTGGACCGATATGCACTAGGTCTGACTGATACGGACGGATCGGGTCAAAACCCAACATCTCCCACTGGCACATAATAGAACAGATCCACTACACCATCTCTTTCATACTCACAAATAGTTCATGCGACCCGCATACCTAAGGGCTTTAATGCTACACACTCGTAGGAGATATATAGCAGCTCGATGCAAAAGTCAAAACACTATATGTCTTATCCTAGATCCCCCATCACATCCATTATAATCCTTTTGATCTCTACAATTTTCTATCATTACAGATATGCATACATGTATAACTACCCGGGTTGCAATGTATAGAAACTCAAGATGTGAACACAAGGTGATCTTCCCCTTTTACTTTGTTCTTTCCATCATAATCTAACTCACTTGTCCAGTCGGGCTTATTTAAGGTCGAATCATACTTTGCCCCTTCAAAATCTCCTTCCAAAACAGCCACATTAGATTATACTTCTAGAATAAGTTAGGGTCTTAAGGATCAACAAATCCTCTGTTTCATTGCTACAGTCTCACACTAGGAAAAGTTCAGATCACTACTTTTCCATCTCAGGGTTGCTAAGCACACATGGTATGAAAATATGTGTTATGATGTTCTCTTCTTTCCTCTTGAAAGAAGTACATGTCTATATTAACATCATACGAAAACATCGATTAGACATGCCAAAACATCCAACCTTAGTCTACTTACAGACTACTTCCGACTACAAAGACAGAATGGGCTCTTGTTGCTTTCAACAAGCTCTTAGATTGCATATAATCTCTTATATACTTGCCTTTTGCATGTATATGTATTTCACACTTTAATGAAAACTCTTTTCCATAATTTAAGTGAAACGGCCTCTATTATTGAACAAGGTCTCCTTTGTTCAAAAAATAGCCTCATCCTTTACATTTGTCAACAAATGACAAAATAAAAGTAAACGCTCGTGTGAGTGAGCTACTTTTCTGTCCGACATGCATCTCAAAATATAACAGCAAATATTAACAAATTAATATTTGCACTCGTGTATTGTAATTCAAACTTTATTGAATAATATGTTCTCAAACAAACAGAAATATGTAATTCAGATCCTACGCAAAACCATGGGATCCTACATGTTTTACAAAAACATCTCTTGTGATAGGTTTCATTAATGGATCTGCTACCATGTCATGAGTCAATACATATTTCAAATTAACTTTTTTGCGTGCTATTAAGTCCTTAACAAAGTGATACTTAATCTCTATGTGCTTTGACTTGCTATGAAACCTTTAATCCTTAGCAAACGCAATAGCAGATTGACTATCATTATTAATCACCATTGGAGCATTAGAGGAAGTAATACATAAATGGTTCATAAACCTATTTAACCATACTCCCTCTTAAACAGCGGACGAGTATGACACATACTCTGCTTCCATTGTGGATAGGGCAATACAGGTTTGTTTCTTACTGCACCATTACTAAGCAAGAAAACAAAACCAAAAGTGGATTTCCTCTTGACTGTCCCAAATGGCTAATTACAGTACTAGAGGGGGGTGAATAGTACTGTAGAGCGAATAAAAATTTCACGGACCTTTTTTTCAAAAACAAGTTTTATTAAAAAATGCGGAATTATAAACTATAATAAAACTTGTAAACATAAATGCTTTTGCAAAGAAATTAACTTTAAGTACTAAAGCATTTAATATAAAGTGCAGGAAATTAAATTGCATAAAGTAAAGAGAGTAGGGATAGAGAAAATGTAAACACAGAATTTTATCCTGGTTTGACCCAACCGGTCTACGTCTAGTCCCCAAGCCAACCGCTTGAGATTTCCACTAGCGTTTCCTTTACGGGCAGGAAACAAGCCTATGTTACTTTTTTTGAGTCCAAGTAATAAACTCAATACTTTTACAAGCTCAGTATCAAACCTATTCCATTACTTTTTGGAGCTTAAGTAATAAACTCTACCAGTGCTTTTTCGAAGCTCAAGCACCAAACTTATACAACCTTTGTTGATCAACCACCAACAAAGTAGCACCCCTTTCACACAACCTTGTGTGAAAAATACACTTCCCAAAATATATGAATACGAGAATGAATAATATTGCTCTTCTCTCTTTTTAGCTCTTTGGGAATATGGAAGACTTTATAATCTTGAAAGCTTGAATAAGTATATTTCTCCAATTGTCTTCCACACCTTCACACTTCCTTCTCTATCCTTTTTATAGCAAATTGATAATGTGGCTGTTTGAAACACTTTTTGACCATTTGCTTAAGGTAATGTGGCCATTTGGAAGGTGTGTTGAAAAAGTCTTCAAATGATAATCAAAGAGAGAAATGTAGCCGTTTGTCTTCATGTCTTTTATAGCTGTTGTCTTTAGCCTATATCCAAAGTATAGGTGACTTTCTTCTTTCTATAAAACATGTGACAAAAAATGAAGACAATGTGCAACCTTAGGTGTAATCCGTATCTTTAAAAGATGAAGTAAAGAGTGAATTCATTCTTAAGCCAAGGTTTGACCTTAAGATCACATATGATCATACATTAAAGAACAGCTTAGCTAAGGTTACAAACTAAGAGATCACATGATGAAGTACATAAAGTGGCCGAATTAGATCTTTAAGCTTTACCACTTTAACGGTCAAGGTAAAGTCAAAATATGATCTTAAAAAGTAACTTACCTTATGATCAAATATGAGATCAAAGTTGACATGTCCATGTGACCAAGTGAGAGATTAGAAAGAATGTGTTCATATGGCCGAAAGTCATCTCAAGATATTCAATATCATGGTCAACATACTATCTTATGAAGTCAACTGGATATATGCCAAAATAACTCAAGTCATAAATCAACCTTAGGTCAACATTAATGTTATAAACCTTTAGTCAATTATTCTCAAGTTATAAACCATCTTTTGGTTAATCTCAAGTCATAAACCAACCTTAGGTCTATTTTGACAATCTCAAGTCATGAACCAACCTTAGGTTAAGTTTGACAATCTCAAGTCATAAACCAACCTTAGGTCAAGTTTGACGATCTCAAGTCATAAACCAACCTTAGACATATATATAAATGGAGAAGGCGGAATATATATATATACATGTATAAGAAACTTTTCAAGCCATAAGCATTTATGAGATGAGCAAGTATTGATTATTAAGCTTTTTATCTCATAAGCTTTTTATATGAATGTGTGTGTATATATATATATATATATATGTTACTTTATAAATAAAATGCTCATGAGTTGATTTTAACTCATAAACCAAGTATAAAAACATTTTACCTTGTGAAGCGCATTATTTTAAAAATGTCAATTGTGATCATCAAAATCGAACTCAACACCTCTCGTCCACATCTCCTGCCCAATCTGCATCTGTGTATCCTCTCAATTGGAGATCCTTACCATGATAACATAGAGAGTAATCCACAGCGGCTTTGAGATATCTTAGTATCCTCTTTACCACTGTCCAATTGCATGACAAATATCTAATCTAGTACACACTATGGCATACATGAGGCTGCCTACAACACTCGCATAAGGAAAATTTTCATCTGTTTAATTTCTTGTTGTGTTTTGGGACACATATCAGTACTAAAGGTCACTCCCTTAGATATTGGGCTATCTACTGGTTTATAGTTGCTCATATTGAAACGTTCAAGAATCTTGTTAATATATGTCTCTTGAGACAATGCTAACAATTTCTTTGAACAATCCCTTGAAATATTAATTCCAAGAATAAAAGCAACTTCACCCATATCTTTCATCTCAAAACTTGAGGTTAACTAAGCTTTGATTTACATATTCCATATCATTCCCTGCAATCAGAATGTCATTAACATATAATGACATATTCACAAATCTACTTCCAGAGCTTTTCTTATAAACACAATGGTCTTCTTCAATCACCTTGAAGCCATTCGATGTCATCACATTATGAAATCGAAGGTCCCATTAACTATAAGACTGTTTAGGGCCATAAATTAATCTTTTCAATTTGCAAACCTTTTGTTCGTTGCCTTTTACGATAAAACCTATAGGTTGATCCATGTAGATTTCTTCATCCAATTCTCCATTGAGAAAAGCAATCTTAACATCCATTTGATGTAGCTCTAGGTCTAGACTTGCAACAATTGCCAGGATTAATCTTATGGACGTGAACCTCACAACAGGTGAGAAAGTTTCCTCATAATCTATCCCTTCCTGTTGTTTATAGCCCTTAGCAACTAGGTGGGCCTTGTATCTTTTGATACTGCCATCAGCCTTATGCTTTGAGAACCCAATTGTTCCTGATAGCTTTTCTTCCCTTTGGCAGATCAACAAGTTTCTAAACTTTGTTAGATCTCATGGAAGCCATTTCTTATTCCATAGCCCTAATCCATTCATTTCTTATGAGGCATGAGAGAGCTTCGTTGTAATTTATAGGCTCATCATCATCTTGTGAGGTGACTAAAAGAGCTGTGCTTTCGATACTAAATCATCGGCGTTCGACTTTTTATCTTTTAGATTTTTACGGTACCAAATCCTGATAAACATGTCTCATATATTCATCGTAATTCAGTATGCTCCTACTTAGACTATGTTCCATACTCCCACTGAAGTCTAGATCCACATGCGCACTAGAAATTGGAGTTTGATCTAGACCTTGATCTTGATCATTAGTAACATTTGAGGTTCATGAACATTTTCATGTTCCTTAAAATTTCTCCCTCTCGAATAGAGAGATCCGTTAGTTTCCAATTCTTCATAAAGTGGTAAATCATGTCCACCTTACCTATCTTAGAGAACTCATTCTCTAAGAAAATGACGTCACGTGATTCGAACTCTGTCACTTTTCCATCTTCTATTTCTCCCACTAAGACATATCCTTTTGAGACATCTAGATACCTTATAAAGATGCACTTTTTGCCTCTTGAGCCTAGTTTCCCAAACTTACTCAAGGTATCGTGGGTGAAAACAGTGCAACCCCACTGTTTGAGGTTACTTAAATCAGGTTTTTGACCCGTCCACAGCTTATAAGGAGTGGATGTGACAAATTTAGAGGGCACTTGGTTGAGAACATATGCAGCAATAAGCAATGCATCTCTCCAATAGGAGACAGGCAAATTTGCTGCAGCTATTATAGATCTAACCATATCAAGAAGAGTTCTATTTCTCCTCTCGGCAACACTATTTTGTTGCAGAGTGTAAGGAATTGACAACTGATGCACAATTACTTTTTCATCAGACAAAACTTTGAATTCATCCGATAGATATTCTCGACCATGGTCAATTCTCAAAGTATTGATTTTGACATTTAATTAATTTTCACAAGGTTCATAAACCTCATAAAGCAACTTAAAGCTTCAGATTTGTGAGACATCAAATAAATATGACCATACCTAGTATAGTCATCAATAAAAGTTATCAAATAATAGGCTTCATGCCTTGCCCTCACATTCATAGGACCATATACATCAGAATGGATTAATTGTAAAGGGAACTTCGCCTTGGTTGCCTTTCCAAATGGTTTCTTACATATTTTTCCTTTAAGACATGATTCACATGGAGGTAATTCAACCTTAGTTAAATTGCCCAATAAACCTAATTTGTCTAACCGACTCATTCGGTCTTGGCCAATATGGTTTAACCTAGCATGCCATATTATATCTTCACTATCCCTATCGCGTATAGAGGTTGAAGCAGATTGTAAGAAAAATGCATTATTGTTATTATTTATTGGATCAATATCCAAAATAAGCAAACAATTTGAAATATGTCCTGAACCATAAAAGGTTTCAACCAAACACAAATGCAAACTGTTATTATCCAAGAACAAATTGAATCCCATATTCAATAGAGCCGAAACAGAAATTAAATTCCTTCGAATTTTGGGAGCAAATAAAACATCATACAGGAGAAGGGTCTGACCACCTTTCAGAATTAATCTACAAATGCCAATCCCTTGGAATTCAACTCTCGAGTTGTTTCCAACATAGATCCATTTTGATCCTGATGGGATTCGACGGAACTCAATGAAGAAACCTCAGTCCTTTGTTACATGGTCCGTTGCACCTGAATCCATGATCCACATAGGATCATATTCAGTTAGATTAACCGTATTATATACATATAATTTACTCGCACATGAGTTTTTAATATGTACCTTAGCCTCAGACTTGTCGTCTTTAGCATAATGCCCCTTTTCCTGGCAATTGAAGCATTTCACTTTTGAAATTTTCACTTTTCTAGTCTTGTTTTTATTTTTCCCTTTCTATTCAGCTTTCTTGGGCTCACTAGCATGCTCTCACTTCTTGCTAGAACTATTTCTAGCAGATGCATAGTTGGGCTCAGCATTAACCTTAATCGATCTTAGGCGATCCTCCTCCAACTCGAGATGGTAAGCTGCATCATTGAAAGTCTTAATACTTTTGGTATGGGTTAGGTGCATCTTCATATGTTCCCAACTGTTAGGCAAAGAGCGAATAACAACCTAAACTTTCTGCTCTTTGGTCAACTTATGACCTGCATCGCTAAGTTCACTGATCATGTTAGACATTTCTCTTAAATGTCTTTTCATTGTAAAATCAGGATGTTTCTTGTAAGTGTCGAGCTTAATCGTCAAAGAACGAAGTTTTGTCAGAGACACGCCTCCGGATTTTTCTTTTAGAGCTTTCCACAGATCACTCGCGTTCTCAAACTTACGAAACTGTTTAGTGTTGTCATCATCCTTTGCACTCAACAAGATGAGACGAGCAGTGGAATTTCTTTTTTTCCAAGCTTCAAAAGCTTCGCTGTCCCGTCTATGCTGAGCAATATTTCCTTCTTAGGGTTCGGTCATAACCATCACCAGGGAATCTAGAAGATCTTGATCCTCTAGTGCATATTGGATCCTCATGCTCCAGATCTCATAATTGTCTCTGTTCAATCTGAGATCCTTATTCAAATCGACCATAATCGATTTGTTAACAGATGCCATTTTGTGTACTTGATCTACAACATATGTAGTAGCACGACTTATTAGAAGTTAAAACAATAGACGAATGTTCAATACACAACCAATATCCAATTAGTAAAGTCTCGCACTAGAATTCAATTTGAAAAAGAGACCTTAAAGGCTCTAATTACCCTCTAAGTTCTAATGTTCAACCTTACTAATAGAATACATATATGCGTAATGAACTAGATTAATGGATTTAATCTCATAACTCTTTCATGAGAAAAATTATTATTATTTATGCTGATTTAATTTTATTATTCCCCAAAATAATAAAACCAAATATACATTCTCAAATATTTATTTAACCAACATAAATCAATAATAATTATTATCTAATAATCAATTATAGAAAAATAAAACAAATTTATGTTCTATAATTATCAATTTGAACAATCTCAAATAGTTCAAATAGAGAAACTAATTCTCTAACAAAATTTTTAGACCGAAAATGTCCTTATGACATTATTCCCAAAAACCTCCACACAGTCCTCCTGCCCAAATGCACTCTTGCAATATGATAATGTAAGGAACATTTCCCTCATTATCATCTCACCAATCAACACAGCTTATTTTGCGATTTTTGATATCCCTCAGGACATCAGGTAATTTATAGAACTCAAATCATTATTGTAACACATTTACAATAACAAAAATAAAGATTAATATACTTATACATACTCTTTGATAATTGAAACACATCTCAATATATTCAAGTCACATAAAAATTACGCACTGATTTTTTGGATTTTCTAAAAAAATTTATTAATTTTCTGGAATTTTTTTATACACAGAAAATAATTTTTATATAATTCTCAAATATTGAAAAATATGAAATAATATTTTCTGGTCACCAAAAAATAAAATAAAATTTACCAAAAAATAAAAAAATAGCAAAAATCTAATCTGCCGGAAAACGGCGACAGAAAGCCACCGGGAGGACGCCGTACTCGCCAGCACGCGCCGTCGGATGCGTTGGCATGCTAGGCTTACGAGCGCCAAGTGGCACGCGCTAATTGGACAGACAGTCACCACATGGCTAATGCAGACCAATCCGCACTCACCGCGTGGCATCCCGCGTCAACCTTTTAGCGCTGGCACGTAACCTCCGAAGGCGGTGCGTGCATGCCACGCGCTGCTTTCATGGGTTTTCCAGGCCTTGAGATTCCGTCTGTCCTATAGTTTTTGGGGTCTCCAGTCATGGTGGTGGTGTCAGTTTGTCCATTTGACAACCGGAACTATGAGTTTGATGCTCAAACTCCCACTGGTGAGACTGAAACTCGTTTCAGATCGGAAAACCAGAAATTCTAATCGGAAAACCATGTATTTACCAGAAAAAATGGAAAACCTTGTGTTTTCTATTGGAAAAAATAGAAAAACTTGTATTTCCACCAAAATGGTCCGATTTTCACAAAAAATAATCCGATTTTCATGAAAATCATCCGAAAATCACCACCCAAAAATTATTTTCCATAAAAAATAATTTTTCTACCATCAAAATTATTTTCCACAAAAAATAATTTTTTCTCCATCAATATACATCATTTATGTATAAATCAAACATAAGATTGACAGAATACATAAAATTCAACTCTGATACCAATGAAGGATACATACACATATATTTTCAGGTTAGTGGAAACGGGTTACCTCTTGTACCACAGAATCCACAGGAATGAACGCAGCGGAATAATCTACGAGCCGATTGCATATTACTGGTCAACAAGAAACCTACACCGACGTATACGAAATCCGTGTAATCCACGAACTAAAGCGACAGAGATGGAGAGAGAGAGAAGCTAAAGAGAGAATATATGTTTCTCTCATGAATATCAACTCATTGATATTCAACTTATATTTCTTATGATAACTCATTGATATCAAACGCGTGTGTGTGTTTATACACACACACACACACACACACACACACACATACACACACACACTCAACTCATAAGCTTCTAAGCTCATAAGCCTCAGCTTATTAGCTTCTCAACTTATAATCCTCAGCTTATTAGTGTTCTCCTGTACTCCTACGGGCGGACCAATATGCACTGGGTCTGACTAATACGGGCGGATCGGGTCAAAACCTAAAAATGTTGATATGCTTATCGATGATTGACTATCATCATAGTATTAGTGTATACCCTAGTCCCAAGGTATTGTATCTCATTTGTATTACACATTCTGTTTCATGTATTGTACATTAGTGTGTTATATATAAAGGCATAATTTGTTTTATTAATTTCTTATGCAATTAATAGTAACAAAGTATCCATTAATTGTATTTGTAGTCATGATTGTCAGTAACGTTCTCCGGACAGTAAAACCGTGAGCAAAGAATCAAACACAGTTATAAATCTATCTCTAGTTTGTAAGAATCGTGGGAACGATAATAACTAAAGACTAGCATATGTCTTGATTGTATAGTGGTGTCTTACCAACCATTGGATATAGATTGTCATGTTAGGTTACATGGTACTGGATCGATACACTTTGAGAACACCACATGATTCCTATGTCATAGGTGGTTCTCAAGTAGTACTTGTATTGGATCCTTAGACCTGATATTCCTATAGACTTAGATGTGAGCTCTCATGCTATGACATACGCCTAATGAGCCTGTAACAAAGTGCTAAGTATGGGCACGGTTGGGTATGTCAGTTACCATTGTGGAACTAGTAGGAATGTGAAGGGATATGCCACTCTGTTAACTCAGAGCATATATCACCGACCACTCGATGAGTGAGACTGACAAAAGTGTGGCTACACCCAAGTAAGTAAGGTTACTTATTTGTGAACTTCAGTCTACTCGAAATAAAGGAATGTCCATGCAGCTATAGAGGGTGACATTGTCATGCCTCTTGCAGGACACCGATATCATTGGCAGAGGATATATAAGTTACTACAGGGTTTACGCCTCACATAAGATTAATGTCTTCGTCTTATTTGGGTAGCTGCTATGGTTTGCTAGAACCCACTTCCAGTTTGTGGGCCTTAAGGTTTTGGACCCACTGCCAACATAAGACAAACCCACAGGATCGTACACAAAGATATCTGAATAAAATTGTTAGGGACTTAATATATATTGGTTACATATTATATGGAGCTTTATGTTAATTGTATTTACAAACTTTTTGGTAAAGTCAAATTAATACAATTAACTTTGGGAGAAATTTCAACCTATTGTTTTAATTACATAGTGTAATTAACTAATTAGGTGAAATAATCTCTTAATAGAATATATGCATTATATTTATTATTAACAGAGTGTATAATTAAATTGATGATTAGTTATATTTAATTAATTGAGTTTAATTTGTGAAATTGAATTTTAGCATATGGTTATGATTTAATTCAATTGAATAAAAATTAAGCTAATTAAATTAAAATAACACATAACCTAATTTAATTAAAAGCCATAATTTTATACAAGAGTACAAAAGGAAAAAATTTTCTACTCCTTTCCTTAACCTAATTTTAGCCACCAAACTCAAGAGGGGAGGTGGGGAATTCAGCCAAGGGAGAAGGAAAAGGTGGAGCTCTGTTTCGTTCGATCGCTAGCACGAGTTTTGTTCTTACAACATCTGTATGCGTGAGGGTGGAGAAACTTCACGGAAAAGTAAGTTCTTAGATTCAATTTTATTATGCGGGGACGGCATAGGTGAGACTTGAATCTCAGTTTTGTTATTTTTTTTGTTATATTCCATAATTTTAACGATTCATTCCTAGAAATGATTCAAGTGCGAAACGAAATTGCTTCCGCTGTGGGTTTAAAGTTTTGTTTTGCACTAGAAGAATCCCAACACATAGATGGTCATTGGTGTCTCAAAAGCAGTAACTTACAAATGGTTCATAAACCTTTTTTACCATATAACTTTTTGTATAATGGCAGAGAAGCTAACTTTAGCTTCCAGGGTGGATAGGACGATGTAAGATTGTTTCTTGCAAAATGTTTCTCGCTACCTTTTGTTAAACAAGTACCCATAACGTGATGTGGATTTTCTATCGTCCATATCTCCAACCCAATCAGCATTTGTGTAACTTTATGTTTCCGTTGATAAGACAGAGAGTAGGCCGTTGTACCTATGAAATATCTCAAGTATCTGTTTTACTGCTTCCAGTGTGCTTCGCCTGGGTTAGACTAATTTCCTTTTACTAAGCTCTCTACTTATCAATATTAAGTCTAGTACATTAGACTACCTATGATACTTGCATAGAAAATGTTTCTCATTCATACCTTTTCTCGTGGCATTTAATAACACAAACTTATTTTATATAAGCTTATTTTATGTAAAAAAAATGGAAAAAAATCACTAAATTTACAGAGTTTTAGAAGCTAAAAATTTTACCTCAATATTAGAAAATAAGAACCACTTCTAAATTAATCTGAGATCATGTGGATATTCTTATATCGACTGTCAGATTTGCTTTTTTCCATAACCTCTTTGACTCTAGTCATCTCAAGCTGCTGTAACATAATTAAGGGAGACATGGTTTCATTATGTCAGAATCTTCAATTGGAGAATATGGATGGAACGATGTGTTTGTTGAAGAAAAGGGTGAATAGGTAATTCATAAAATAATAAGAAGACAGATGTTTTATTCAATTATAGCATTATATGGAGATACAACTACTTAATAATGATTTGGTTGGCATTTAACTCTAATTATTTATAATTTATCACTACTAATCCACAATATCTTTTTTTAAATCTATATAAAAGAAATTTTTTTAGTAGAAAGAGATAAATATCCAAAAATAAAAAGAGTTTGAAAAGGAAGAATGAACCGTAATAAAATAACAAATTGAAAAAGTTTCAGCAGGGTTAAAGAGATTTAAGGAGAGATTTTAAGGATTATGAATATAAAACACTTATTATGAGAGATTTTAGGGATTTATATGACTATGAACGATTTATATGATTAGTATGAATTGAGATTAAATAGAATAGGAAATAATTAGAAATTTGATTAGGAACCTATAAATGGAGGGGAAAATCTTTTTAAATTTATATTTAATTAGTTTAAAAATAAAAAATGACACACATTATTATTAAAAAAACATATTCATATATAGTAATAGATTAAAATAAATATCTAATTCAAATTAATCAGGAGATGACACGTGATTTCAGTATGTATATTGATTTATATTATATATAGATATATATATAGATTATTAATAATTTATCACTATTAATCCACAATATCTTTTTTTAACCTATATATAAAAGAGATCTTTTTTTTTATTATTATATTTTTGCAGAAAGAGATAAGTATCCGAAAATAGAAAGAGCTTGAAAAGGAATGAACCATAACAAAATAAAAATTAAAAGAGTTTCACTGGGATTACCACCCTTAAAGAGACTTAAGGAGAGATTTTAAGGATTACATATGAATATAAAACACTTATTATAAGAGATTTTAGGGATTTATGGTATAATGATAGATTTTTATGATTAGTATGAATTTGAAAAAATAAAAATAAAATAGGAAATAATTAGAAATTTGCTTAGGAATTTATGAATGGAGGATATGTTTCTAAATTTATCTTTAATTAGTTTAAAAATAAAAAAGACATACATTATTATTAAAAAATATATATATATATATATTCGTATATGGTATTAGATTAAAATAAATATATAATTCAAATTAATCAGTAGATGACATATGTCATTATATTATATATAGATTAAAATAAATATATAATTCGAATTAATCAGGAGATGACACGTGGCCTCATAATCTACTGCTATGCAAAGATTGGATTAAGTTAATGTTTGAAAAAGGAATTCCTCAACTATTGCTGCTAAGCTCGAAGTAGAGATATCACTCGCCGATTCTTCGTCGTTATACCTATGTCATGTTTTTCTAATTTTTTTTTTTTTAACTTAATAATCACAACAGGTAAGTTAAACTGTTACCAAAAGCTAATCATTTGTATTGTTTTCAATAATCTTTCTTCTCTCTAATAGTTATTAGTAATTTAACAACTTTATTTTTTTTTTATATAATTATCAATATGCAAAATAGTACGAATTATGGAACAAAAAATTTAACTTAATGTCGATGCTATTTAAGTTGTTTTGTTCATATAGTTAAAATGAAATAACTGAAATTTTTATAATTACTAAAAGAGAAGTTGAAGTAAAAAAAAAAAAAAACTATAAGAAAATTATGCATTTTTTTTTATATATACACAGCGCAGGTATTATTCTAGTTATTATATATTCGTGTAAATTTAATCGAAGATTACATTTTTTTTTTAATCTTTCTTTCACGAATTTTTTGGAGTAGAGAGTTTCTTTTCCTTTTTGAAATCTGTTATTCAGTTTTAGTATGAATTTGGATTGAAATCTGTTTATTATTATATATAAAATTGTAGTATTTAAATGGAAGTTAAAAAGTGGAGCAAATTAAAAAAGAAAAAAGGGGAAATGAATGTGGGGGACTTATGGGACGGTTGGTGATGATGAAAGTATAAAGCACTCTGTTCTTAGCACATGAGAAAGTGGAAACATCAGTGGAATCCTATCCTTTCTATATATATATATTGTCAAATTTTCAATAAAATAAAAACAATCATATGAGCTAAAATTATATAAAATTATTTGTTGGCTTCGTGAAAGTATAGTGGTATATGTTGATGGTTGATGATATTAGTCAATCTTTTGAAAGCATATTCCAATTATAAAATATAGTCGTTATATCATTCATCTGAAATTTACATTAATAATAGTATATCAAGTCACCTCATTTTTTAAATACGTATTCCATAATCAACATCTCATTCCTCCACCATGCTAATAATTTAAGATTTATATTTTGATGTCTAGAAATGTTATTTAAATAACCATTAATTAATTACTATTTTATTTATTAAAATATGAAGCGTTATGAATTTATTAATTGGGTGAATAAATGGCGAATTCTAAAATTTCTCTTTTGCACGTTATTATATCAAAATTCTTCGGAAAAAAAAAAACTTTTACAATTTACATAACATGTATGTGGAAATATAGTTATATTTTTAATATTTTAATTTTATTTTTGTTGCTTTTACTTTAATTTTATCTTACTATTTTTGTTGGTTTTATTAGATATAGGTCGTCCGTATCACAGGCCCGGTCTAGCCAAATTAAACCTAATTTGTCTAATATAAATAGAACACTATGTTCTATTTTTTTTTTTTTGTGCTTCCATTCTTTAAACAGGAGAAAAACTCTTGTTTTCCAATTCTCTCTAGTCACTTTACTTCGTGGCATGGTCGTTCTTCCTCCCGAATATATCTGTGTAGGATCTACGCACGACCAATGGTACGTGATCGCAGTTCGTTCTCATTTCCGCTGCAATCACCTTAGTAGAATCTATGGTGTAAGAGGTAACTCGATTCCCTATACTCGGATCTACATATGTTGTATTTCCAACATTGGCATCAGAGCCGATAGATCACTTATTCCGTGGGCTTTTTATGCGTGATTGCTACATTTGTGATGTATTTTGTGTGCTATACAATTATTTGTGTGAAAACAATTCTTGTGGCTTGATTCGTGTGTTTTTGGGACTATTTTTGTAAAAAGGGACCAATTTGCATTGAAAAACATTGATTTTTGAAGAATGTATTTTGATCTGGATTGAAATGAGTTTCATTCTCCCTTGTTAAAGGTTGAGCTACAAATTGTCATATGGACAAACGGATCAAAAACCCTAGGACGATCGAAATCCGGGAGGCAAAAGCGGCCAAGAAGGTGACGCGTGGTGTGCACTCACTACCCTCGGATGCATCACATCCATTCCAATGGCGTTGATGCGATCCCTGGCGCTGACGCGATCCTGCTAATATTGGTCTGCAGTGCCACGTCGACTAACCATCAAACGCCGCATGGAGCATATGGGATAGATGTGCTACGCGTGTGTGGCCTCCATACGACAGCTTTTGGTTGCCATTTTTTTCTAGAACATGTTTTTACAATTTTTCTAATTTTTTGGTGAATTTTATTTAAGTTTTGGGTGAACAGAAAATTTAATTTGGTATTTTTCAATGCTAAAAAATTAATTCAAAATTATAATTGGTATTTTGGCCAATTCCCATCAGTTGGCGAGGGTGAGAAAACTGGCACAAGAAATTATAAATTGTAAAATGAGGTGTGTTTCTCAATGGGATGATGGTGAGAAAATTGTTTCTCACATTAACATTATGCAAAAGAAAATACAAAAGTGCATTTGGAGAGGAGATCATAGGAGAGGCTCCGATGATAAACTTCTCTTTAAAGTTTTGAAGAGGTCCTTCTGATCACAAGTGTTAAGACACATACCAGTCGCTAGTTGCGCTGAAGGAAAGATGAGTTGCAAAAAGCTTGTGATCCAGTTCCTTAACCGGTTGAGCTCATAAAAGGTCATTGCTCCCACGGGCTTTCTTGCATGATCTTGAGATCTGGAAAGAAATTATTTGCAATGTGGTACAAACAAGGTCACTTCTTTTCCACGGGGGGTTTGTGGAGGAATGTCATAAGGACATTCCTAAGCAATAGAGATTATGTTTTAAAGAATTAGTTTCTCTGTTTGAATTTTTGAGTTAGTTTAAATTGCTAATACTGTTAACGGATAGTAGTAGTAAAACTGGGTCAACATAAACGATAATAATATTCTCGTGAATGAGTTATGAGATGAGATCATGTAATCAATTTCCCTATGCATATATATCAAATTATTAAGGTGGGAAATTAGAACTTAGATGATAATTAGAGTCTCTCAAGGTCTCATTTTCAAATTGACTTCTAGTGTAAGGCTTTGCTAGTTAGATATGGTTGCGTATTGAACCTGCGTGTATTGTAATTAACCCGTAATATGTCATCCTTATATGTATTTTAGATGGAGTTCATACAATGGCATCTGTGTCCAAGTCAATCATGGTCGAATTGAACAAAAACCTTAAGTTGAATGGGGACAACTATGAGATATGGAGTATGAAAATCCAATCTGTGCAAGAGGAGTAAGATGTTCTAGACTCCTTGGTAGCGGTTATGATTGAACCTAAGGAGGGAACAACTTCTCAACATGGGAGGGATCGGGACGCTTTCGAGGCTTAGAAGAAGAGAAATTTCACTGCTTATATCATCCTGTTGAGTGTAATGGATGATGATATAGCTAGGCAGTTTTGTAAGTATGAGAACACGGGGGACTTTTGGGTCACTTTGAAAGAAAAGTTTGGAGGTGAGTCTTTGATAAGGCTTAGTTCTCTAATGATGAAGTTCAACACTTATAAGAAGCGTCCTGATTTTACAATGAAGAGACATTTGAGAGAAATGTCCAACATCATCAGCGAGCTTAGCGATGTAAGTCATAAGTTGACTAAAGAGCAGAAGGTCCGAGCTCTTATCTGCTCTTTGCCTAATAGTTTGGAGCATATGAAGATTCACCTAACTCAACTAAAAGTACTAAGACTTTTAAGGATGTTGTTCCCCACCTTAAGTTGGAGGAGGATTGCTTGGCATCGATTAAGATCAATACCAAGGCTAACTATGTATATGTCGAAAATAGCTCCGACAACCAAGGTAAGAAGCCCAAGTGCTTTTACGATGAAGGCAAAAGGTAGGTTGGTGAACCTTAAAAAGCTAAACAAAAAGGGATCAAGGACCAAGAGTGGGGAAAAGTGAAGGTTTTAAGAGTGAAATGCTTAAAGTGCCAAGAAAAGGGTCATTATGCCAAAGACTGTAAGTCTGAGGCTAAGGTACATCCAATTAACTCAAGTGTGAGTAAATTATATGTATCTAGTATTGTTTATCTAATGAAGTATGATCCTATGTAGATTTTTTATTTAGGTGCAACAGACCATGTGACTAGGGATCAAGGTTCCTTCATTGAGTTATAATTAATATCGTATGGATCAAAGTGGATCTATATAGGAAACAACTCGAGAGTTGAAGTCCAAGGGATCGACACTTGTAGATTGATTTTGAAAGGTGAATAGATCTTTCTCTTGCGCAATTGCTCCTGAGATTCATAGGAATCTTATTTTTATAACTTCTTTGTTGAATTTAGTTTCAATTTATTCTTGGATGATAAGAGTTTGCGTTTGTATTTGGATGAAACCTTTATGGTTTGGGACATATTTCAAATGGTTTATCTGTTTTGGATACTGATTCAAACAATGATTATTATGATGCATTTTTCTTACAATCTGTTTTTGCTTCTATACATCATAGAGATAGTGATGTTGTAATATAGCATGTTAGGTTAAACCATATTGATCAAGATCGAATGAGTCGATTAGCCAAAGAAGGTTTATTAGGTAATTTGAATAAGGTTGAATTTCCTCCCTGTGAATAATGCCTCAAAAAGGAAAAATGTGTAAGAAACCATTTGGAAATGCAACTAGGACTGAGTTTCCTTTATAATTAGTGCATTTCAATGTCTGTGTTCTGATGAATGTGAGGGTAAGGCTTAAGGCCTATTATTTCATCACTTTCATTGATGACTATACTAGGTATGGTCACATCTATTTGATATATCATAAGTTTGAAGCTTTGAGTTGCTTTAAGACGTTTATGAACCTTGTTGGGAATAAATCAAATGTGAAGATCAAAATTTTGAAAAATGACCATGTTCGGGAATATCTCTCAAATGAATTCAAAGCTTTATGTGATGAAAAAGGGATTAAGCATCAATTGTTAATTCCTCGCACGTTGCAACAAAATGGTATTGCTAAGAGGAGAAATAGAACTCTTCTCCAGATGGTTAGATTTATGATGGGTGAGGCAAATTTACCTGTCTCCTATTGGGGAGACTCGCTACTTATAGCCAGCTATATTCTCAATCGAGTGCCCTTTAAGTCTGTCGCTTCCATACCTTATGAGTTTTGGATGGGTCACAAACCCAATTTAAGTAACCTCAAACCATGGTGTTGCACCATTTTCGCTTATGATACCTTGAGCAAGTTTGGGAAACTAGGGTTAAGAGGAAAAAAGTGCATCTTTATAAGGTATCCAAATGTGTCAAAAGGATATATCTTAGTGGGAGAAATTGAAGACGGGAGAGTGACAGAGTTTAAATCATGTGACATTATCTTCTTGGAGAAGGAGTTTTCGAAGGTAGGTGAGGTAAACCATTATTTTCCACTTTACGAGGAATTGGAAACTAATAAATCTCTCTATTCAAGTGCGAGAAATTTTTAGGAACATGAAAATGTCCGCGAACCTCAAAATGTTATAAATGATCAAGATCAAGTTTTAGATCAAGTTCTAATTTCTAGTAAGCATGTGGATCCAAACTTTAGTGGGAGTATGGAATATGGTCCAAGTGGGAGCATACCAAATTATGATGAATATATGAGACATGTGTATCAGGATTCGGAACTGCACAGAACTAAAAGACAAAAGGTTAAAGGTCAATGATTTAATATCAAAGGCACAACTCTTTTAGTCACCCCACAAAACGATAATGAGCCTAGAAATTTGAATTACAAGGAAGCTTTATCATGCCCTATAAAAGATCAATGGACTAAGGCTATGGAAGAAGAAATGGCTTTTATGAGATCCAACAAAGTTTAGAAACTCTTTGATCTGCTAAAAGGAAGAAGAGTAAAGATCAATCATAAGGCTGATGGTAGTATTGAAAGATGCAAGGCCCGCGTAGTCGCTAAGGGCTATACACAACAGGAAGGGATAGATTATGAGGAAACCTTCTCACCTATTGTGAGGTTCACGTCCATAAGATTGATCTTGGCTATAGTGACAAGTCTGGAGCTAAAGCTACATTAAATGGATGTTAATACTGCTTTTCTCTATGGAGAATAAGATGAAAAAATCTACATGGATCAACTTATAGGTTTCATCATAAAAGGCTACAAAAAAAGGTTTGTAAGTTAAAAAGATTAGTTCATGGCCTTAAACAGTCTTTGAGATAGTGGTACCTTCAATTTCATAATGTGTTAACATCAGACAACTTCAGGGTAAATGAAAAAGACCATTGTGTATATACAAAAAGCTCTGGAAGTAGATTTATGATTATATCATTATACGTTGTGTAAGCGCTGGAATTCTCTGTACTTAAAAAAAAAATAAAAAAAAGAAGAAAAGAAGAAGAAGAAGAGTCATACGACTGTCCTTACAGTCGTACGACTGTAATGTCAGGGCAGGTGCAGGAGCCCATACCTCTACAGCAGAAAATGGAGGAGAGAGGGAGGAGCATTAATTGCTCTGGTCTGAAGACAAGGAACCTCAGAAAGCAGAGGATAAAAAGAAGGAAAAGGAAGGGAAAAAGGGCTTTGGATTTCTGGTGAAAGGGATTTAGAGAGAGAGAAAGGAGAAAAGAGAGAAGGAAAAGAAAGAAAAACCCAAATTCACCAATCCTTCTTTTCCTCTTCTATTTTCTTTAATTCTCAGAATTAGGATTAAAATTTGATAGAAACCCTTAGGTTAATCACTTAACTTCACAAATAAATCAAAATCTCGGACTTAAATCATCAGAATCCTAAGCATTTTGGATTTTTGGACACAAAGCTCTCAACCCCAATTCAAGAGGAAAAGTGCGAATTCGTGTGGATTGGAGCGACGCCAGGGGTCAAAACAACTTGGATAAGCTTCTAAAAGGTAGGCACTCCCTTTTCCTTTCACTTTTTCCTGCTTTCTGGGTGCTGGATGTGATTTTTATGCATTTTCACCTTATTTCTGCGTTTCTACTTCTGGAAATCAAGAACAGTCGCACGACTGTTCTTGGATTGATGAACAGTTGTATGACTGTATATACAGTCGTACGAGTGTTCTTAATTTCCAGGTTGTTTTTCTTTCATTTCGATTCAAATAAAATTTTGGCGAAATCCTAAGTCTGGAGTGTTTACAGTCGCCCCACTGTAATTTATAGTCGTACGACTGTAGTTACAGTCGCACTACTTTCCAGAACTAGAATTTCCCTTTTAACCCCAGAAATTTCCAAAAACCCATAAAAATTCAGAAAACCCCAAAAATCATCAAAATGAATTTTGTTGTGTGCATTCACGACCCTAGATTCAATTTTTAGTAAAACTGCATTTAGAACAATGCCACGACGGAGACCCAGTTCTCCCGAAAACTGACCCACCTCACATGTAAAAAATGCATGTAAACCGGCAAAATTGTTTTCAAAACGATTTTCTCACAAAACCAAAAGTACAGGGATGTTTCAAAATGTTTTCCAGGTCTAACTGGGTGGCTAGCCGAGCCAACCCGGTTATCCCCTAAATGCATGCCCCCAATTCTAATTTCCCAATTCTGTCTGTTTGAGTCCTACTTGTGGTGTGCCGTAAATTGTGCTAACCCCCTTGTTTTGCAGCTTTTTATTTTTTATTTTGGATGTAATTTAATAGATTAAATCATGTATCCTAGGCGATTGTATTTTTCTAGATTCTCATGTATTCTAGGCGTTTGTAAAGGTGAGGTTGAGAGTTTTTATTTTTCCATTCGATTTGGTTGTAGGCTAATTAATATTTATTTCTTTTCTTTATTTTTTTGTATTATAAATTTGTATGTGCGCTGTATGCCTTTTATATTCAATAAAATTGACTTTAGAATTTAAAATACCATTTCGAGAACATTGGCATTATTTATTTTAATTAGACACAAAATAAGGGACTTGTCTGTACCCGAATCTTTGGATAGTGTAGTGGCCGTTCGTCCGGTTCAGCTACCTTAAGAATTTCCCGGTTAAGCTGAGCCGGGTGGCGACTCTACAATATTCATCGAGACTTAGGTCTCTGTTCTTTTAAGAATTAATCCCATTTATTTTCCAAAACCGATTTTTCCATTTATAAAACCCCCACATGAGGGAGGGGCCTGCCCGAGATCGTGGCACCCCTTCCGAAAGGGAGTCTCGCGTTCCATCTAAAACGCGTCGTCCGCTCACACGTTGATGACATTCTAATAGTTGAAATGATATGGAACATATGAAACAAATAAAAGCATGGTTAACCTCAAGTTTTAAGATGAAAGATATGGGTGAAGCTGCATGTATTCTTAGAATTAAGATTTCGTGCTTGTGTAATTAATAATAATAGAGCTATCCTAGGGTAGTAAGACCCTAAGCATAAAAAGAACACAGTTTTAAAGCTATCTCTAGTCTATTATGATTACGATAATAGGTAAAGACCAACATGTGCCTTGTGAGGTGGGTGGTGTCTTACAGACCATAGGATGTGGGACATCGATTAAATACATGGATACATGTTAGAGAATAGTGCACTAGATCGATCCATAAATGAGAACACCACATGGTTCTTATGTCATTAGAGGTTTTAATGTAATGCTTATATCAGATACTAAGGCCTAATATTATCATACTTCTAGATGTGAACTCACGTACTCTGACATGTGCCCAATGGGCCCATAATAAGGTACCAAGTATGGGTATGATTGGGTATGCCATAAATCATGCTTGGACTATGAGTAATGTGAAGGGATTTTCACTCTCTTATTTAAGAGAAGATATCACTCCACTTGATGAGTGAGACTGAGAAGTGTATGGCCACACCCAAATGAAGTAATTATTGGGTAATTACTTATTTATATCTCTTCAGTCTACTTATGGGTGAAAGTACCATGCCTCTTACTGGACCCCGATATCGTTAGGCAAGAGATCATATAAGATTACCATAGGTATATTTCTACTATGAAATTAACATTTTATCTTATTTGGGTAGATGTAATGGCTTACTAAAGTCCGCTTATAGCTTATGGGCCAAAAGAGTTTTCAGTCCACTGCCAACATAAAATAAACCTATAGGATCACACACAAAGAAGTTTGAGCAAATTTATCATGAACTATTTAATATGTAAGTATTAGATTGGTGCTATCGAGTTACTAGATTTTATAGGCTTAAGTGTTAAGGCACAATAAAATAATAAGCTCCTGGGATCGTATTTTATTTTAGTCAATTAATTAATTATCACATAGTAATTTATTAATAATGAAATGACGTCTTAAGATAAATATCAAGGAGATTAGAAAAATTAAGAAGATAATTTTATTTATTTTGAATTTAAAAATAGGATTTTGTGGATGGAAAATCCTAATTTGAAATAAGAAATAGATAAGAAAAAATCTACCTATTTTCTTAATGAACATACATGTCTCTCTTCCACTCTTTTCTCTCTGCAAAAATCGACCTTCACTGCTAGCGCACTAACCTACTTTAGAGACTTTCGTATGTGTGAGAGTGAAGGATCTTCACGCAAAGGCAAGGTCTCACCATCAATGCCATAGCGGAGACAACATAAGTATGGATTTTAATCCATTCTATTTTGTTTTTTACTGGCATGAATCCCTACAGTGGTATCAAAGTCGAATTACTTTTGATTATGGTTACATTAGATTATGGGTAGATTGATTAAATTGGATTTGACTTGATTTTTGGTTTAGGGTTTTTGGTTTTGAGTATCTTCCTATTTTCCAAAAATCTATTTGGTTTTAAAATAAAAAGTAATATGGATTATCGGGATCACAGGCCAACGGTAGTGGCAGTTGTGTCACCGTCGCAAACGGCTACTGCTGCCAGTACAAGGCAGTAACCAATACATTATTGCAGCCACTACCATAGCACTATGCTACCTTGTGGTAGCATTGATGTCCCACCCGAGACAACAATGCCAATGATTTTACAAGTCTTTACTATTAGGCCCAGTTACATGAATTTAAAAAGTTTTAAAATTCCTGTGTTTTTATTGGCATTTGATGCGTATAGTTTCTCATGTGATTGGTTCATACTTGAGATTTAATTGGATTAAGGAAATTGACTAGAAAGGTTCTTGGCACAAATCTTTTATTGACAAGTTTTAGGTTTCTTGATCGCCCCATTCAAGTGGGAGACAATTGGATTATCTAATAGGCCTAAGCTCCAAGCCTGTTACAAGGCTAGATCATGAACCTAAAATTTGCAATTTCTATAATGGTTATGACAAATAAAATTGGATTTATGTATATGCATAGTAATCTATTAAATGTGATTTGAATAGATGTTGTGAATTATATATGGAATTTGATTTGAATGTGTATTTCATTGGCTTTTTTACAAGATGGGTTGTAATTATATTTTGTTTTTTATTAAATACAACTTGCATGTCCGTGAGCATGAATTTCTAGCCTCGGTGATGAAACCGAATTGGTTATTTTTTTGTATCGAGATTTGTGTAAGAATTGGTCTAAGGAATGAAGGTGGAAATAGAATGAGCTTAGGAGATGAACCTGAGAGAATCATCCGAGAGATCCGTAGCTTTAACTCTAATTTAAATAGAGCCGCACGTCTCTGACTTGGGTCTCATAACTCTATTAGAGACATACAACCCTATTAACAAATGGTTTAAGCCATACATTCAAATGATAAAAAGTAAAAAGCCCAGCCAAAGCCAGAACCATATAGCTTAAAATTGAGATGTAAAGATCTCATCCATACTAAAATTTGATTGGACAATATAGCACAAAAATGAGCTAGTTTGGAACCTCCCAACATTTTGAGAATCGACTTTGGAGGCTCATAATATTGAATACAGGCAACAAAGGTAACTTTTGAGAGGTCTTAAATCCTTTTAGTTCTTTTTGGGTTGCATTTGCATTGTGTTTTGAAGTTTTTTTGGTGAAAATCAAATCTACCCATCTATCGAGGTCAGAGCCATACGGCTCAA
Source organism: Euphorbia tirucalli (assembly GCA_039660915.1). Classification (NCBI taxonomy): domain Eukaryota; kingdom Viridiplantae; phylum Streptophyta; class Magnoliopsida; order Malpighiales; family Euphorbiaceae; genus Euphorbia; species Euphorbia tirucalli. The sequence continues at coordinate 38,026,452 of CM077637.1, read as the reverse complement.
TCCTTCATCCCGATAGAGCCATACGGCTCCATTTACGGAAAAAAAGTCATACGACTATGATTTTAGAGCTGTGTTAAGTGGACTTACTACAATGTCATTTTTCCTCGAAATAATTTTGACTTGCATGACTATCATCTAATTCGTACAGCTCTATTTCTCTGAATATAGAGCTACACGGCCCTAGTACTCGTTTTCAGTGATTTTAGTCTTGATCTAGAGTTTGAACCATTTTAGTTTATAGTATAGTGTTTCATAGCCTCTAGATGATATGTGACTGAATAAGAATGGTTTTTACATGAAAATCTAAAAAAGGGACTTATTTTGTGTTTTCATGCATTCTGAGCCGCAAGACCTGTTTTATGGAAATTAGAGCTGCATGGCTTTGTTCTTAAGAATATGAGCCATGCAGCTCTAAATATCCCATTCCAGGTTTTCTGTTCATTTCGCTTTCTCGGTGTTTTCAAAATTTTTTTTATTTATTGCTTTTGAGCCTAGTTTAAATTCATGCAAAGTAACTAACCACCATAAAAGGGATTTCGATAAATCCTTAGATAACCGACCTAATTTGGCATGTGAAACACTAAATCGAAAAATGTTTTCTAACTAGGGCTGAAAAAGGAATAGTGAAATATAAAAGACATGAAATTGGAACAATTAAAAATTAGTTAGAATGAGATAGAAATAAGTAGTTTGACCGAACTCGAATCTCTGACTAAAAGGTATAGCAATCCCCGTTTGGCAAGGTTATACCATAATTTCCTAGTAAAAGTTGAGCCGGGTGGTGACTCATAAACCTTTCAACGAGAGTAATCAATTTGTTTATTTTCTTACCTCTTTTTTTTTCATCTAAAATCGCTTGAAAAGAGCTTTCCTCATTCCCCTAGCTTTTCCTTACAGTGGCATTCAAAAAAGAGGATTATCTGCTCATAGTGACAACTCCACTAGGGATTGATTTTTCAAAATTAATAGACAAACACCGAAATTATTTCATTCAAATAATTTTAACAATTCTATTCTTACATATTTTATCGCATCATATCACTGCATTTTCACACACGTTCTCTAAAAAAAGCCATATTAGCCCTCGTGTGCTATTGAAAATGTCACCGAAGTCTGTTAGTTCTTAAGGGTATAGATATAGCATGCCACTTATAGCCTAATACAAATATTCATTTGGACCTTTGAGTGCGGAGAAGTGAGGATTATAATCTGCTATGGGAGCCTTGATGTGAACCTAAACCTTTGATAGAAGATCATACCGGTAGCCGTAGTAATTTTTCTTAGGACAACCAAAACAAAATTTCATGGTCACTACAAGAGACGCCTTTATTAACCCCTACCGGTAATAAAGAGACCCAATGTAAGCGCCGGAATTTTCTATACTTAAAAAAAAAGAAGTATATGGTCGTACGACTATCCTTACAGTCGTGCGACTGTAATTTAAAAATTACAGTCGTATGACTGTAATATCGGAGAAGTTACAGGAGCCCATACCTCTGTAGCAGAAAATGGAGGAGAGAGGGTGGCGCAATTAATGCGCCGGGATGGATAGGAAGCAACCAGGGAAAGCATGATAAAAAGAAGGAAAGAAGGGAGAGAAGGAACAACTTGATTTCTGGTGGAAAATTAGAGAGAGAAGAGAAGGAAAGAGACAAGAAAAAAGGGAAAGAAACTTTGCTCAAGAATCCTCTTTTTCTCTTCTATTTCTTTCGAATTCGTTAGGATTAAAGCTAAAACTTGATAGAAATCCTTAGGTTAATCAATTAACTTCACAAACAAATTAAAATCACGGACTTAAATCATCAGAATTTCTAACATTTCAGATTGTCGGGACTAAAGCTTCCTCTCCCAGTTTCAAAGGAAAAGTGCGAATTTGTTTGGATTGGAGCGACGCCAGGGGTCAAATCGACTTGGTTTAGCTTCTAAAAAGGTAGACACTTCTTTTCCTTACACTTTTTCTCGCTTTCTGGGTGTTTGAAGTGAGTTTTGTGCATTTCCTGCTGTGTTTTCGTGCTTTTGCTTCCAGAAATTAAGAACAGTCGCACGACTGTTCTTGGTTTTGATGAACAGTCGTACGACTGTATATACAGTCGTACGAGTGTTCTTAATTTCCAGATTGTTTTTCTTCCCAGTTTTCTTCAAATAAAGTTTTGGCGAAATCTTGATCCTGAACCGTTTACAGTCGCATGACTGTAACCCTCGTTCCAGAATCAGAATTTCAGCTTTTATCCCCAAAAATTTCCAAAAACCCATAAAAAATCAGAAAAATCCGAAAATCATCAAAATGAATTTTGTTGTGTGCATTCACGACCTTAGATTTGATTTTCAGTAAAATTGCATTTAGAACAATTCAACGACGGAGATCCGGTTCTCCCGAAAACTGACCCACTTAATATATAAAAATGCATGTAAACCGGCAAAATTGTTTTCAAAATGATCTTCCCACAAAACCAAATGTACAGGGACGTTTCAAAATGTTTTTCCAGGTCTGACCGGGCCGGCTAGCCGAGCCAACCCGGTTATGCCCCCGATTCTTGATTTCCCGTTCTGTCATGCTTGAGTCCAACTTGTGGCGTGCTATATAAATTGTGCCAACCTTTGTTTTGCAGCTTTTATTTTATCTTAATTTTCATTTTACTTGTATTTTAATAGAATTAATCATGTATTTAGGCGGTTGTAATTATTTTTAGATTCTCGTGTATCCTAGGCGATTGTATAAGTGAGGCGAGAGTTTTTATTTTTCTATTCGATTTTGTTGTAAGCCGATTAATATTTATTTCTTTTCTTCATTTTTGTATCATATATTTGTATGCGCGCTGTATGCCTTTTATATTCAATAAAATTGACTTTAGATTTTAAAATACCATTCGAGAACATTGGCAATATTTATTTTATTTAGACACGAAATAAGGGACTTGTCCGGACCCAAATCTCTGGATAGTGTAGCGACCGTTCGTCCGTTAAGCTACCTTAAGAATTTCCCGGTTGAGCTGAGCCGGGTGGCAACTCTGCAATATCTATCAAGACTTAGGTCTCGGTTCTTTTAAAAATCAATTCCATTTATTTTTCAAAACCGATTTTCCATTCATAAAACCCCACGCGAGGGAGGGGCCCGCCCGAGATCGTGGCACCCCTTCCGAAAGGAAGTCTCGCGTCCTGTCGAAAACACGTTGTCCGCTCACACCCAACATCTAGGAAAAAATTTTATTGACCGAAATCGAGGAGAATTAAGGTCGAAAGGTGTGCATCCTTTATGCATGATGTCCTTAATTATTTGTTCCTTGTGCATGCATATACCAATTTCCAATTACTACAAACCATTGTGTGTGACATTCACACTAACCTTTTTTATGCAGCCATATACATTGTGTGTTATCAAGTGTATAATTATATCGAAATGTCATTCGTGTATAGTCATACATAAGTATTTTCTTTCAGTAGTGTCTCACTCTAACCTTTTTAGGTGTACAATTACGCCGAGATGTCGTTTGTGTATAGTCTTACATGAGTATTTTCTTTCGAGCAATGTCTCACTCTAACACTTTTAGGTGTATAATTACGTCCAGATTCATGAGTATTTTCTTTCAAGTAGTGTCTCACTTCAACCCTTTTAGGTGTATAATTACATTGAAATGTCATCCATATATAGTCATACATGAGTATTTTCTTTCGAGTAATGTCTCACTACAACCTTTTAGGTGTATAATACAATGAAACTCTATTCATACACACTCGTGTGTGTGTCCATTGTCTCGTACATGGTTCACCATGTACTTTACCTTTCTATACATGGTTGCCCTTATACTTTACCCTCTTGTACATGGTCCACCCTTTACTTTACCTTCCATACATGGTACGCCATGTACTTTAACTTCTGTACATGGTACACCGTGTACTTTATCTTCTTATACATGGTCTATCATGTACTTTACCTTCTTATACATGGTCTACCTTATACTTTACCTATCCGTACATTATATGCCTTGTAATCTACCTTTTTGTACATGGTTCGCCCTATACTTTACCTTCTTGTACATGGTCCACCTTATACTTTACCTCATTGTACATGGTACACCATATACTGTACCTTTATGTACATGGTATGCCCTTTGCTCAACCTTCATATACATGGTCTGCCACATACTTTATCTCTTAGTACATGGTATGCCTTATACTTGGCCTTCTTTTATATGGTCCACCCTATACTTTACCTCATTGTACAACGTTCGCCCTGTACTTGACCTTCTTATACCTTATTGTATATGGTCCACCCTGTACTTTACCTCTTCTTACATGGTACCCCCTGTACTTTACCTTCTTGTACATGGTTCGCCCTGTACTTTACATCTCCATACATGGTACCCCCTATACTTTACCTTCTTGTATATGGTTTTCCTTGTACTTTACCTTGCTGTACATAATGGGAAAATAAATGAGTCAGGGTCATGCATTTACCCTTGTAGCATGGATCCACAGCTTTAGGAGGCGAAAATCCTTCAAGAAATGGCCTGATTTCAAACCAGAACTTCAAACTCCGAAAGTGGTTTCAAGCTCCGAAAGTTAAGGTTTATTATTTAGATTAGTCTCTAAACCTATTAGAAGTCTTAATGAAGTGTTTTTCTAAGATTTCTAACTGATTTTAAACTTAGAAACAGAGATTGAAGATGGAAATTGAAGAAAAAATTTGATTTTTCCTTTCCTTTTTCTTCCATTTTCTCCTTTCTCTCTAAATTAAAGTTGCTAACCCCTTATTCCTGATTCTAGTGGTGTTTTTATAGGCAAAAAACTGGTTTTTCCTTATTAAATTGCCTAAAAGATCTAAAAAATCATTTCCAATGAGAAGATTCACGGTTTTATTAGACATGATGCAACAGCCGTGCAGGTGTTGATGCAACAGCCATACTGCTGATGGCTCAATAGCCGTGTGACTATTGGTACAACCGTGTGGCTGTTTTTCCAGGACAGCCTCCTCTTTCGCCTGGGAAATATTCCAAGGCTTGAAGTCCGATCGACCAGAGCTTCAATCTGAAATTGACTTTTACTCCTGCGATTGTAGAAGGCTATAGAAATAAATAAACAACTTATTCATCATTGAAACCAGGGATGAAAATCTCATGCTTACAGACGGCCCCTTGTGTATCTAAATTCAGGGCTTACGGGTTTACCTTGTCCCGTGTTGAATTTGGATACACGATAAAGAGTGCGATGAGAAAGAAAAGAAACATACCTTCTTCTAGCTTCAGCTAAAGGACCTAATTAAATGCTACCTTTTAGGGTCGTGTGTTACCAATTACCTTTTAAGGTCATGTAGGACCGATTACCTTTCAGGGTCATGTGGGACCGATTACCTTTTAGGGTCATGTAGGACCGATTACCTTTTAGGGTCATGTGGGACCGATTACCTTTTAGGGTCGTATGGGACCGATTACCTTTTAAGGTCATAAAGGACCAATTCCCTTTTAGGGTCGTGTGGGATCGATTACCTTTTAGGGTCGTGTGGTACCAATTACCTTTTAGGGTCGTGTGGTACCAATTACCTTTTAGGGTTGTGTGGTACCGATTATGGGATGCTAGATAAGCTAGCAAGTTATGAGTTATGTATTTATTCGTTGATAGATTATTTTGGAAACAAAAATTTTTGGCCTTTCGATCGAGAATAAATACAGGAATGAGATTGGCTATTGAGTACCTAGTCTTGGTGCAAGGAGCCCTAGTATATTGGGATACTAGGAGTAATGATTGAAGTTCTTGGTCTATTATGGAACACCTAGAACTATGAATAACAATCCTGATGAGTTTTGATGTAATAAGGAATGCCTAGAGCGACAGAATGAATGTCAATTAACGGTGATTCTTCTTTTGGCCGATGGTTTTTCAGAAGACTAGAATCCAACGAGGTTGTCTATACCTGCATAAACACAAAATATAACTTTCTTATTAGAAAGCAAGTTAATTTATTACTAACAAATTAATGAAATTGATTATTATATAGATGAAGTTAGTGGTTACAATAATAATAGTGAAATAAATGCATGGCTAAGGCTAGAAATAAAATAAAAGAGGAAAAATAAATCAAAAAGAGGGAGAAAATGGCATTTGGCACGGCTGACCTTTAATAGCCTTGCGGTTGACAAGAAACACCTGTATGGGTGATGACGCAACAGCCGTACTGCTATTGCGGGTGTTATGTCCAGTGTATGGATAGGAAAGGAGGATAGGGGTCATTTTCACACGAAAACCAAAATTTTTCTCTCTAAACTTTGATTTTTCTCCCAAATCTCAGCCAAAATGATGAATAAACAAGAAAAACATCTTCCTAAGGTCCCAACGAGACTAGTTAGGGTGAGCGAGGATCCACAGGGGCTCCCTTTCCTATTAGTTGCTGATGGTGTGGATTGACATGGGACACACTTTATTTGGGCGTTTCTTTCGGGCAAAACATTCCTCTGCTTTTGGAGTTGTTGAACCATGCTGACACCAAGTAATTACAAACTTCCCTAATTTAGAGTTAAAAAATCAAAGATAGAAGGTTAGGTTTTGAATTGAGTTTTTGCGATTTTGTGTTATTTGATATAATTGATAAGTAGAATGCATGCTAGGGACCCTTTAGAAATAGTAGGGACTGAAAAATTGGAGAAAAACTGAGTGAAAAATGAAAATTTTGGATTTTTGGTGTTTCCTGGATCAACAGTTGTACGGGCGTGGTTCAGGTGGCACGGTTGTCATCGAGAGCCATACGGCTCTCAACGCTACACCTGCATGGTGTCGCATCACTCGAGCGGGTGTAGAACCCAGGGACTGACTTTTTTTTTTTTTAAACTAGGCTGATTTAATTCGATATGTCTAGAATTAAGAACCTATATGCAAATGTATTAGATTAGATACACGAAGGATAGATTTAGGATTTGTTGAAAACTCCCTATTTTGGCGTTTATTTGTCATTTGATTTTGCAGGAGTGTCATTATCAGGATACTAGATCCCTAACTGAGACCAGCCTTTAGTGGGATGAGATGCCTTGCTTATGTGAAGAGGCGTGTTAGTGCTCTAGGATTCACTGACCTAGCAAGGTCCGTCTCTCCTTCTGTGCCGCATACTAGTCACGAGGTGCTGATGGATCTGATTGAGCGGTGGTGGATACGACCCACATCTTCCATTTCCTGATTATAGAGTGCACTATCATACCTTCTAACTTTATAACTATTACTGGGTTATCATTCGGTGGGACTCCCTTGGAGTTCAACTGCTATCTGTCTCAGGTCTCCAACTACGACTCATATATAGTAGAGATGATCGGCCTAGATAGTACCCAAGGAAAGGTACAGTGTTCAGATCTCCAGCAATACTGGGTTAGGGAGAGTTGGAGGCATCAGATACCCCCACCAGTGTAGTTGATTGGCACATCCGTGCTTTCATCGTCACACTTCTCTTCCTAACAGGGGGGAGTTATGTGAACCTAGTCGTTCTTCCATGCTTAGCCATTTTGAAGAAGGCCAAGGACTTTGATTGGGCTCAAGCAAGATTTGGGTAGCTCTATTACAATCTTGACCTGTGTGCTCGCGCCGCGTAGAATGAGCTCAATGGCTGGTGGGTCAGTGTTTTGGTAAGAATTCTAACTTTTTTTTAACTGTGTATCTTTCTGCAGATTTAGGCCTATGAGCATAGGTTTCTAACCCAGCCTACTCTGGGCAAGCTTCACGGGGTCGATAGACTAGCTACACTGCTGAGGTGGACTCAGAGCTAGAGTGACATTGTGAGGGATGTCAGACGAACCCGAAAAAAGCTAAGGACCATGACCTGGGATGAGATATGACAAATACAAACCAAAATTCGTTAGTTTAAACTTAATTGATCATAGTTATGATTCGTACCTGATAAGTGTTTTAATTTCTTCTTTTTTTGTGAAACAGGTAAACCTGGATGCATAGGACCATGTCCCAAATCCTTAGATTGTACAGGCCTCCGTAGCATGGGATCATCGATGGTTTGTGATAAGTGCCCATGCTCTCAAGAGTGGTACTTGGGCAAGAGAGTGAGGAATTGGGATACCATAACCACTCTTGGTGCCCCCAGAGTGCCATTGACTCTGTTCTGGCCTCACATATGCTCTCCAGTTGATTAGGCAGCAATTTTTGGAGCCAGGCTTGTCGTCCCTTCTGTGCTGAGCAGTTATAGCACTTTCATGAGTCACTTGCTACCTGAGACTCCTCGAGTCCCAATTCCTCGAGAGGTAAGTGATCTCAATTTGTGAATCTTAGATTTGATTATCTTATTGTCATTTTGATTAATTTCTTTTTAACTCGTATTGTTCTTCTTTCTCTTCCCGTGCAGAAGAAGGTGTCTACAGAGGAGGGCGAGACGAGGAAGATGAGACTGAGGTCGTTGGAAATGATGTGGAGCCCACCAGGTTGAGTCACCGGGTCAGGCCTAGATCCTGAGGAGCTAGCTCTTCCTCGAGTGCTACAAGTGCAGCTGCCCCTTCTTCTGCACCAGATAGAGTGGTCTACAAGGACTTTTCGAATCCTCTCATACATCGGTTCAACCTTATGAGTCTAGACAGATGGTACGAGGAGAGGGAGCTACCCCCGTACAACCTATTCCTGGTGGACTTTATCCCATTCGACACCACTCATGTGAGCATTCTGGTTCCCTTTCTCTCTTTTTTTTTTAACTTAAATTTTGATCTTCACAGGTTACACGTGAGGTCGTAGAGAGGCCTCGTGCAAATGTAATAGTCCTTACACCATCTCTTTCTTCAGGAGAACACAATGATGTCAGTGAGTTCCCTGTAATTGTTATTATAGTAATATGATGTGATGTATGTATGAAATGTATGGATGCATTAGTATGCTAACATGAATCATCTTAGCTTGGTTTTGTAAAATCATATCCAGTCACTGCGGGCTCATTAGGGTACTTCTGAGCGGTTGGCATACCATGAGCAGGAGAGCCAGAGGTTACAGATGCATTGTGCGCAGGAGGTTGCAGACTGATCTGGACTGGTACAAGGCCAGATACATAAATGCAGAGGTGGATGCGGTGGATTCTTATGCCGACGAAGATGAGGGCGAGACTCAGGGCCCGGGCTAGTAGCTGATAGGATCTTATATACGATTCTATTATTTGTTTTTTCTTCTTTATACATTCAATTTATATAGTTTATGTTTTTTAAATCATTTTTTACATTCCTTGCTTCAATTTCCATAGAGATTTTTATTGTTTTCATTAAATCCAGTCATTTTTGCACTCGAACACATCAAAACAAAAGTTGAAAAGCCTAATAACGTTGGAAAAATCTCCGAAACATCAACACCTATACGGATCAAAGAAAATCAATCTGCCTATAGATATATCTGTAAGGCTATGGAATCAACAGTCACACGGGCATTGGTCAATAGTCACAAGGCTGATACTACATCTACACGGTTCATGCGATAGCTGTATAGCTGTTGAATCCAAACTTTCAACATTCGCTTGTTCGACATTGATTCGACCATGGATTCCTTTGATTCTTAGCTTCACTCATTTCTCGGAACTCTAGAGGACTCAGAAGGGTTGAAGCTAAAGCCTTTCAGGCTTTGGAATATGAAAGCCTATTACAACGTGTCGAGGAATCCATCTCCACTGCAAGTTGCCATACGCTGCTGGGATCCCCTCGACCATGTGTTCTGTTTCTTACATCAGGAGTTGTGTCCTTTGTTCAAGGTTTGCCCTAAAGGTACTAAGATCACCATTTCTAAGTTTGTCTTTGGTGATACTCCTTCTTTGGTCAACCTATTTGGCATTCCATAGTCTCAGATAAAAACACTGCTTTCCGTTACTGCTTCAAGCCCAGGCTTCCACCTGAGTTCTATGTTGAGCTAGTGTATGGATACTTCTTGGGATCATTCTGGATGGAGCTAGCATAGTCAACTTGTTATTGATAAGTCAGTATTTGTGTGGTGAGAGCTCTGGGGTGTGCCCTTTTAGACTTGTTTCTGTCATCCCTCAGATGGCTGCTAGAGCTTTGCCCGTGGCATTGATTCTGGCTGAGACTTTTATGCAACTAGATTCTGCCCATTCTGATCGGTCATTTCATATCGACAACCAGTTCTCACTGCTTCAGGTAATCCTTTTTTTATCACTACTTGCACATAAATGTTGAGTTTCATCAAGTCATCATCCTTGACCCTTTATCCTGTCACAGGTATGGAGAAGTTGGCTCTTATCCATGCGTCTCGAAGGAATTTCAAGAAATATCATCCCGCCAACTTCTGGGAGCGAGGCTTCACTATGGTAGGCTACAGTTGGATGACTACAGAAGAGTGGGAGACCTGGCCGGCTCAAAGAGTTGATGATCAGATTAGGTGGGTTTGACCTTGGTGGAGGATCACCCATATTACTGTAGACATGTGGGCCAAAGGTATTGAACTGTTAAGCCTGAACAAGTTGAGTTTCTACTCTTCGGCCCGCCTTCGTAGGCAGTACGAGTAAGTGTAGGGGATCCTCAAGTCATTTTGCACTGCTAAAAGCATGGAGTATACTTCGCAGTGGCCTGATCACATTCTGGCTCGATGGTCAGGCAGTATTTATGAGGAGCTGAGGTATAATTCTCTTGCCACTGTGGACATCGACGAGTCATACAGATTGTGGTTAGCGGAGATCCAGGATTTACATATTCAAAAGGAGCGCCAAAGTGTGACTCTCAGGTGGCTTAGGCTAATTGGCATCGAGGAGCCTGTGGCCACTAAGAGGAGGAAGATGTAGCTGCTGTCTGTTTCCCTTATGGTTGTTTTATTATTGTTTGTATGATCCTGACTTTTGCATAGACCCCTACATGGTTTTCAATCTATCGGATCGCCTTAATTTTTGCCTGGATTGCCCTTATCAGGTTTTCAATTAGCAGGCTATTTTATTATTTTTATTATTATCTTCCTTTTTTTTAATAAGGAAGACTTCTCTGATTGCAATTTTTATTTCGATGTAATAACTCATGCGTATATGTGTTTGAATGCTTAGCTTACTTGGATGTTTTAGTAGATGGATCTGAACACACATTCAAACATTCATGAAATATGTTAAGCAGAATGACATTTCATTGATGAAATCAAAGTGGGAATGGTCGTAAAATAATATATATTTCAAATGATTTACTCATGCAGTCAACTAGCCTTTATAGGTTTTCTAGCTAACACCTATCACTTTTATCCCTTAACTTTTGCTAAAGCTGCCTTTATAGCTTAGCAGGCCATTTGGGCTCCTCTAAACATGATAGCATTTGAGACAATCTTGGTTGACTGGGTTGGTGAACTCATTCTCACCCATATCCATTATCTTGACTGCGCCTTTCGAGAGGATCTTCTTCACCACATTTGGGCCATCCCAATTCGGCTTAAACTCGCCCCTAACATCCGTATTGGAAGGTTTCAGCTGTTTTAGCACTAGGTCTCTCGCTTTTAAAGGATGCCTCTGGTGACGAACTCGGTGATTGTATGCACTGGCCATCTTTTACTAATATATTTACAAATGATCCAAGGCTTTTCAGATGCTTTTCATCAACCATAGCCAACTGTTCAAACCTGGCCCTAACCCATTCTGTCTCTAGCAGCTGAGCTTCTAAGGCGATCCTCATAACTTTCAATTTTGTTTCCACTGAAAGGACCACTTCCATTCTATACACCAATGAATACGAGGTCTCACTGATAGGAGTCTTAACACTAGTTCTGTAACCCCAAAGAGCAAATGGTAATTTCTCTGCCTAATCTTTGTAAGTGGTGACTGTTTTAGCAAGGATTTTCTTAATGGACTTGTTGGCTGCTTTTATTGCCCCGTTGGCTTATGGTCTGCAGGAAGAAGATTTGTGATGCTCTATACCATGTTCTACAAGTAATTCTGCCATCACACCTTGGAACTACACCCTGTTATCTGTCACTATATGGTCAGGGATGCCATATCGCATGAAAATTTCTTCTCTATGAACTTGTCCATCTTTTTCGTCGTAATATTAATGTAGGATTCACCTCTACCCACTTTGAGAAATAGTCGACTGCCACCATGATGAATCTGTGACCATTCGATGTTGGAGGTAGAATTTTGCCAATGATATCTATTCCCTATGCGGAGAATGGCCAAGGAGTATAGAGGCTTTGTAATTCCATTAGTGAAAGGTGGCTAATATCTCCATAAATCTGGCATTCATGGCATTTCCTCACCACTTCGACATAATCCAATTGCATGGTCAGTAAAAAATAACCTTGCTATAGGATCTTCTTTACCAGAGCTATGTCATTCATAGATGGACCATAAGATCCTGAATGCATCTGTTTCATCACTCATTGTGCTTCTCATTCTGCCAGACACCTTAAAAGCAAACCATATGCTATCCTCTTAAAGAGTTGGTTCTCAAATATTCTAAACTACACTACTAGTCGCCTAATTGCTGCTCTGTCAGCCATGTATGCTCCCTCTGGATATTGTCCATCTCGTAGAAATATAAAGATGTCAGATTACCATAATTTATCATCCATCGTCAAAATTAAAACGTCATCACAGTCGTAAAAGGATCTCTTGGAGACTTCTAAGACTAGAGGTTTCATGGGTTGTTTTTTGTGGTCCGTCCCACATAGATGACAATGTTGCTAGAGCATCTACCATCTGGTTGTCATCTCTTACCACGTGCTTGAACTTGCAATGGCTAAACGTGTCAATCAATCACCACATAGACTCCGGATACAGCCTTAATGACTCCTCTTTAATTTCCTATTCTTTCGTGGCCTGGTGAATGACCAACAGAGAGTCTCTAATTATCAACACATCATTTGCCCCTAGAGTAATCAAGGCATTAATATAGAATAAGCAAGCCTTGTATTCTGCTTCATTGCTGGTCACAGGGAATTCCAACCGTTTGGAGAGCAGGATGATCTCTCCATCTAGGGTAGCGATGATAATGTAGGGAATTCTCACGGGGAAAGCGCAACTGAAAATATGGTTTAAAAAGCACAGCTGAAAATATGGTTTAAAATTTTTCCTTAAATTCCATGATCCCAAGACCTATGACTTTGATAGAAACAAAAGAGAGATGAAGAAAATAAAATTTTCTTACCTTTCTCGTCTCTTCTAGAGACTGCTGAAGATTGCAAAACAAACGAATGGCAACTCAACACAGTTAGGTACACGAACAACTATCAAACTGGACTCATGCTAGCGAACGGAGACGAACAAAACCTGAATACACAAGAAGCAGATGGGGGTGGCACTGAGAGCTTGTACAGGCCGAAATTCTGTTTTTTATGGCTAGGGTTAGAGAAATTAGTTTTTAAGGTCCCTTTTATACCCTATACAAAATTAGGTTTTAAAATTAACTTTAAGTTAAATTTTAATTTTAATTAAATGATTCAATTATGTAATTGGAATTAAATTAAACCATATAATAAAATTTCTGTTGACTCAATTAAATCTAATTAATTAAATTTATTCAATCCAAATTTAATTTAATGCGACCTTAAATAAATACAACCTGTGTATTTAATTTTCCACCAAGGAAAATATATTTAATTAATTATTTAAATACTATAATTAATTAATAAAATAAAATTATTTTTTCTTTTAAATTAATTGAATTAATTTTGACAAAACCTATTGTCAATAATTCAATTAACCGAGTTTCCATTCTAACTACACCTAATGTGTATAATTCTAATTTGTCACAAGTTCAGCTGTTTTATGTGTACGATCTTATGGGTCTGACTTTATGTTGGTAGTGGGCTTGGGGCGCACAGACTATAAGTTGGTTCTAGCAAACCATTACGACCCCCAATTAAGACGAAGACTGGTAATCTCATATGAAACATAACCGGGTAGTATTCTTGTATATCCCTTGCCAGCTGACATCGATGTATAAGCAAGAGGCATGGTTCTGCTCAACCTCTTCCATGCTTATTCATTCTTTGATTCTGAGTAGACTGATGATTACGAATAAGTATCCCAACTTATTCAGGTATGGCCATACACTTATCAGTCCTACTCATTAAGTGACCAGTGATGTCATCTCAGGGGACGCTAAGTGCAAATTTTGTCAACTCACTATCAACATCAACATCTTCATTGGCCACCTAACATACCCATACTTGGCACCTTGTTACGGGCCCGTTAGGTGTATATCAAAGTGTATGAGATCCCATGTCATGTCATAGTGAAATCAAGTCTAAGGACAATATCAAAAACTACCTGAGAAACACCTATGACTATTAGACCATGCGGTGTTCTCAAGGCGGATCGGTCCAGTACCATGTAACCTAAAATGTACCCATATACTTAACTGACATCCCATGTTCAATGGTCAGTGAGACACTGCCATCCAGTCAAGGATATGCTGGCCTTTAGCTTTATTCATTCCCATGATTTGAACAGACAATTTTATGATTATAGCTTTAACACTACTCAAGGTCTCATTAGCTAATGACCTACATTAGTTAACATGAGTATGGCTATAATTAATGGATACTCTATTTATTAAATTGCATAAGAGATAAATAAATTAAATGCCTTTATATATAACATAATGTATAATACAAAATATCCGCATACAATGCACTATACAATCAAGAACCAATGCTTTTGGACAAACCAATGCTTTTAGACTAGGGCACATCAACAATCTCCCACTTACACTAGTGCCAACAAGGCATGGCCCTAATCCCTATAGATCTCATATGACCCTCATGCTACGTCTATGCTATCGCCTTGGTCAACAGATCAGCGACATTGTTCCCGGTGTCTACTCTGTGTAATGAAATGTCACCTCTTTCCATGATCTCTCGAATAAGGTGAAACTTCCTATGCATATGTTTTGACCTCTTGTGCGACTAAGGTTCCTTAGCTTATGTGATAGCCCTGTTGTTGTCATAGAAGACATCCACTAGGTCTAGGATAGATGGAACTATTCCAAACTCAGTGATGAATTTCCTCATCAAAACAGCTTCCTTTGCAGCTTCACATGCAGCAATGTACCTAGTTTCTATTGTAGTATTAGTAATGGTTGGCTGCTTGGAACTCTTCCAGCTAATGACACCACCATTCAATAAGAAGACATAACCGGACTATGACTAGTTTTCATCCTCGTCAGTCTCAAAGCTTGCATCAGTGTACCCTGTCATTGATATCTCTTCTTGACCTCTATACACTAAGAAGCTATCCTTAGTCTAGTTAAGGTACTTAAGGATTACCTTGACAGTCATCCAGTGAACCTCTCCAGGATCTGACTGATATTAGCTCATCATACTCAGTGCAAATAAGACATCAGGTCTTGTATATAACATGGAGTACATGACTGATCCTATAGCTGAAGCATATGGGATCACTTGCATCTTCTCCCGGTCCTCCTTTGTCTTAGGACCAAGTTTCTTACTCAGTTTCAGGCCATGGCGCATAGGTAAGAAACCTTTCTTAGCCTTATCCAGGCTAAACCTTTTCAAAACTTTATCTATGTACGAGAGCTGACTTAGTCTTAGAAGTCGATTGGATCTATCCCTGTAGATCTTGATCCTTAAGATCATCTTAGCTTTGCCTAAGTCCTTCATTACGAAGCACTTACTCAACCACTGCTTTACCCCTTGTAGTGTTGGTATGTCACTTTGATTGAGAAGGATGTCAGCCATGTATAGGACTAGGAAAGTAACAACACTCCCACTAACCATGTTGTACACACAAGGCTCATATTGATTCTATATGAAGCCATATTTCTTTATAGCTTCATTGAATCTAAGATTCAAACTCTGGGATGCTTGCTTGAATCTATAAATGGATCTTTGAAGCTTACATACTCGGTCAGGATACTTTGGATCGATGAAACCTTCAGGTTGTGTTAAGTACACATCCTTGAGTAGCTTTCCATTCAGGAAAGCAGTCTTAACATCCATTTGTCATATCTCATAGTTATACCATGCAGCTATGGCTAGTAGTATCCTAATGGATTTGAGTATTGCGACTGGTGAGAAGGTTTCATCATAGTCTATTCCATGGACTTATCGGAAACCCTTCACCACCAATCGCCCTTTGAAGGTATTGTCGGCTTTCAACTTGAAACACGACTTGCAACCGATTACCTTAGCACCCAAAGGTGGATCAACCAAGCTCCAAACTTGGTTATCGTACATCGATTGCATCTCAGCTTCCATGGCTTTAGGTTATTTAGCTGACTGTGGGCTTTCAATAGCCTCCCTTGTCAAAGACCAGAAGATTCCCATCACCGGTCATGAGAAATCCATATCTCTTGGGTTGATGATGTGCCCTACCAGGCCTTCTAAGGTCCTGTGTGATTGGTCCAGAACCCTCAGTTGCTTGAGGTTTTGGTTTGATCCCTGAGTCATTCTCTACTGGTGCTTGAGGATCTTGAACTTCATTTAGCTCAATGTTACTCCCACTATCTTTCTTGGAAAGGAACTCCTTTTTTAAGAAAGACACCCTTTTGTGCTATGAACACTTATTCTCAGCAGGGTTGTAGAAGTAGTAACCCCTAGTTTCCTTAGGGTAATCCTCAAATAGGCACTTCTTAGTTTTGGAGTCTAGTTTACCACTTGTGAATTTCTTGACATGTGCATCACAATCCTAAATCCTCATAAAAGAGACATTAGGCTCCCTACCTATCCATATTTCATATGGTGTATTTTCCATGGCCTTACTCGGTGTACGGTTAAATGTGAATGCAGCCGTTTCTAAGGCATATCCCTAAAAGGATGTTGGGAGAGTAGCTTGACTCATTATTGAGTGAACCATGTCCAATAGGGTCCTATTCCTCCTTTCTGACACTCCATTCCATTAGGGTGTTCTAGGAGGAGTGAGCAGTGAGATGATCCCACACTCTTTCAAGAATGATTCAAACTCTAGGCTCATATATTCGCCACCTCGGTCAGACCGAAGTGCTTTTATAGTCTTGCCTAGTTGGTTCTCCACTTCGTTCTTGTACTCCCTGAACCTATCAAGGGTTTCAGACTTATTCATTAACAGATAGATATAGCCAAATATGCTCAAGTCGTTTGTGAAAGTAACAAAGTAGTGAAAACCATTTCTAGCACTTATGCTTATGGGCCCACATACGTCCGAGCATATCAGGTCTAATAAGCCTGTGGCCATTTCAACTTGCTTATTGAAAGGTGCCTTTGTCATTGTTCCCCTTAAACAGGATTCACACGTGTCATATGACTCCAGGTCAAATGACCCTAGCACTCTAGCCTTGTGGAGCCTTGCTATGCGCTTCTCGTTTATGTGGCCTAAACGACGGTGCCAGATATAAGCAGGATTAAGCTAATTGGGTTCAATCCTCTTAGTGTTAATGTTATAGACTTGGTTGGATTAGTTTAAGTCGAGGATATACAAACCATCATTTAATAAAGCATTTCCATACAAAACATCATCATTAAGAATTTCAATTTTACCAAATCCAATGTTAAAATTAAAACCATCAATATCCAAGATGGACACTGAAATAATATTTGTGCACATGGAAGGTACAAAATAACAGTTCTTTAAAATTAAAATCAATCCAGTGGGCATCTTCAGGTAGAAATCTCCAATCTCGATGGCAGCAACCTTAGCCCCATTCTCGGCTTGAAGATCTACCTCTCCGGATATCAGCAACCTCCTATTTCTTAGTCCTTGCACATTGCAACAAATGTGAGAACCACATCCAGTGTCTACAACCCAAGATGTAGAAACAGTGAGGTTAATATCTATAACATAGATCCCTGAAGAACTGGTCCCATTTTTCATATGCTCTCCTACGAGCCTTAGACATGTTTGCTTCCAGTGTCCCTTCTGCTTGCAATCGAAGAAGACATCCTCGAGAGTGACCTTGGCCTTGGGCCCTTGCTTAGGCTTCTTTGCCTTGTCCTTCTTGGCCTTAGCTTTGGCCTTAGCCTTGCCCTTGTCTTTAGCAGGAGGAGCATTCCCCTTGTTAACTAAAAGTAAAGCAGGAGTCTTCTTGACAAACTGTTCAGCTAACTTGAGCATGCTATGCAACTTAGCCATAGTCTAGTCCATGCCTTGCATATGATAGTTCATAATGAACTGATCATAAGACTCAGGGAGGGATCCCAAAATGATGTCAATCGCCAACTCCTATGGGACTGGCGTGTCGAGATGAGTGAATGCATCGATATAGCCTTTCATCTTGAGCACGTAGGTGCTCACAGATATACCCATAGCCATCTCACAGGTGTTGAGTGCCTTAGTCATCAAGAACTTTTCTTGACATGCTTGATCTTAATACATCTTTTTCAAGGTGTCTATGATCTCAAGAGCCGGCTGGTCTATGAACTGCTTTTGTAGCTCGAGCACCATCGTGGCTAAAATTAGGTAAGTGACATCTCTGTCATCCCTCCTATGTAAGTCATACTGCTCAACTTGAATAGGAGTAGTGCCATGAACCGTTGGAGGTGCGGCTAGTAAGGCCTTGTCCTGACATACTCCTTAGACTCTTATCTCAGAACTATTCTTAATTTCACAGCCCAATCCAGGAAGTTAGGCGAAGACAGCTTCTCCTTGTCGAGGAGTGAACGCAGTAAAAATAAATTAGCAGCCATTTAAATTATCTACACAGAAAAATTAAAGATAGTATTAATAAAGGTCTTTAATAATATAACCATATTAATTAACAATCCAATTTTAATTAACTTGATGATTTATGGTTAAGGTTGACCAAGATCCATATTTCATGAAGAATTAGCCAACCGGAGGCTTGTCAACTAACCTTTAATCATTTAGGTAGGAACGCCCTCCAATCCTAACCAAGGAACTCTTGGTTTGACGAGTCTATTGGCACTTACCCATCTGTGCTTAGGATCAGGAGTTGATCCTACTACCTACCTTGAGTCAAACCACCATTCGAGTCTTAAGTGTACCCAGTACCCTAACTAAATATAGTAGATGAATGCCACAGTATATGCGGAGGAGGCTCAGCCCACATTGCACTATTCAAGAACCGACATGGTTGGAATGTGGAAAACACTTTTAAGCGACTCAATATTTTATTTAGGATTGTTTGATTTACGGCTTAGCATACATAATCACGAGTGGCTTGGAATACTGATTACATGCATTGATCTCATATACATAAATATTCAATTAAAAGCATAATATAAATAAAATAGAGATGCTATGGGCCGTTGAATACAACCTAGTGAAAAATCTAGTAAACCTATACTAGAGAACACCGGGTCAAGCTTGAAAAATCTTTTGGGCTTGGCTCCATTGGCCTTCTTCTCCAAAGTTTGATGCAATTACAAATTTTAGTTTACATAAAATAAATAAAATAAGATTACATCAAAATAAACCAAAACGACATGCACGCTGTATTTCCAAAATAAAATTTTACAACCCATCTCGATTTCTAAAGCCCAATAACACTCAAATCCATACACCAAGTATAGCACATAAATATATCATACAAATTGATATATATATATATATATATAATGCATGAATTTATTATTCCTTTTTAATTATGCGTTTAAGACTTAAGCCCATTTACGGGCCCATCAAGCTTCCAACCCAATTATGTAAAATAAAACTTTGTTCCCACTTAAATTTGACAGGTCACATAACCGAATTAGCCATACAATTCACAACTCATGCCAAGGGCCAATTGGACCAATTTCAGTTACCAATTTTAATTTCATACCAAATAAAATCAAAATCCAATGAATGATAATTTTAATTAATCATTTAAGAAACCACACGAATATAATTCGCTAAATTTAAACACACAAACTTTAAAATATTTTTAAACCTATGCATTTTGGACCCGGGCCCAAGCCCATATACGCACAAAATCCAAAACGGGCCCGACCCGCGTTGCTGCACTAGGCAGTGCTGCCCAGGCTGCAGCGGTGCCACTACCCTCTATACTGCTGTCAGCGGTGGAAACCGCCACCGGTACTGCTGTTTCAGTGACTGGCCATTAATTTTTTTTTTTTAATCCAGCAACAGAAAAAAAAAACAACAATCTATCAACCAAAATTAGATGGAAAAACTAATTGCGGAAAATTAATTAAAAACCCTAATCCAATAGTTTTAGGGTTCAAACAAAAAATCAAAATCTTTTGAAACAAGAACCCTGAAACCCCAATTATATCAGAAATCATGACTGCTCTGATACTACTGTAGGGAATTCTCATGGGAAAAATCAAAGCACAGCGGAAAATACGGTTTAAACTTTTCCCTTGAATTTCAGGATCCCAGGAAGCATGACTTTGATAGAATCAAAAGAGAGACGAAGAAAATAAATTTTTCTTACCTTTCTCGTCTCTTCTGGAGACTGCTGAAGATTGCAAAACAAACGAACGGTAACTCAACACAGTCAGGAATATGAACAGCTATCGAACTGGACTCATGCTAGCAAACGGAGATGAAAGAAACTCGAAAGCAGAGGAGGCAGATGGGCGGGGGCACTGATAGCTTGTACAAGCCGAAATTTTTCTTTTTGTGGCTACGGTTAGAGAAATTAGATTTTAAGGTCCTTTTTATACCCAGTACAAAATTTTGTTTTAAAATTAACTTTAGGTTAAATTTTAATTTTAATTAACTGATTCAATTATGTAATTGGAATTAAATTAAACCATATAATAAAATTCCAATTGACTCAATTAAATCCAATTAATTAAATTTATTCAACTAAAATTTAATTTAACGCGACCTTAAATAAATATAACTCATGTATTTAGTTTTTCACCAAGGAGAATATATTTAATTAATTAATTACATACTGTAATTAATTAATCAAATACAGTTAATTTCTCCTTTAAATTAATTGAATTAATTTTTACAAAACCTATTGTTAATAATTCAATTAATCGAGTTTCCATTATGAGTACACCCAACATGTACAATTCTGATTTGTCACAAGTTCAGCTGTTCTATCTGTATAATCCTGTGGGTCCGTCTCAATATTGGAAGTGGGCTTGGGGCCCACAGACTGTAAGTATGTTTTAGCAAACCATTATAGCCTCCAATTAAGACAAAGACTAGTAGTCTCATGTGAAATATAACCCAATAGTATTCATGTACATCTCTTGCCAGCTGACATCGATAAATAAGCAAGAGGCATGGTTCCCGTCAACCTCTTTTATACTTATTCTTTCTTTGATTCTGAGTAGACTGATGATTACAAATAAGTATCCCAACTTATTCAGGTATAGCCATACACTTATCAGTCCTACTCATCAAGTGGCCAGTGATGTCATCTCAGGGGACACTAAGTGGCAATTCTGTCAACTCATTATCAACATCAACATCTTCACCGGCCCACCTAACATACCCATATTTGGCATCCTGTTAAGGGCTCATTAGGAATATATCAAAGTGTATGAGATCCCATGTCATGTCATAGTGAAATCAGGTCTAAGGACAATATTAAGAACTACCTGAGAAATACCTATGACGATTGGAACATGCGATGTTCTCGAGGCCGATCAGTCTAGTACTGTGTAACCTAACATGTACCCATATACTTGATTGACATCCCATGTTCAATGGTCAGTGAGACACTACCATCTAGTCAAGGATATGCTAGTCTTTAGCTCTATTCATTCCCATGAATAGAATAAATGCAGGACAACTTTATGATTACATCTTCCAAATCTAATGGTTGATTGGTTAAGAATTCTACTACTGCTCTATCTTTTATCATCTTCTTGGTCACATACTCAATGTCGAATTTGGATAACAATAACAACCACCTAGATAAACTCCCGGCCAATGCTGGTGCCTCACACGGATACTTCATTGGGTCAACCTTGGCTACTGCTTGTATCCTGTAAGGCTAGAAGTAGTGTCTCAGCTTCTTCTTCAACCAAACCATAGTTGTACATGTCTTATCAACTATGGTGTATCTGGTTTCATAGTCCAACAAATTTTTACTGAGATAGTAAGTAGCATGCTCCCTCTTGTTGTTGCTCATGCACCAATATCACCCTTACCAAAGTCTCTTCGATGGCCAAATATAGGATTAAAGGTTTACCCGTTGTCAGGGGTTTTAACACGAGTGGATTCATCAGCTAAGCCTTTATTCTATCAAATGCAATCTGGCATTGGTCATTCCATATCACTGGTTAGTGCTTCTTGAGGAGTTTGAAGATAGGTTCACAAACTTTAGTCAATATGGTGATGAACTTACTGACGTACTAGAGTGACCCTAAGAATGATTCGACTTCCTTTTTAGTTTTTCGTACCGACATGTCTCGGATGGCTCTAATTTTGTCTAGATCCATCTCAATTCCCCTTTGATTGACTATGTACCCTAGCAATTTGCCCTAAGTGACTCCAAATACATACTTCTTTGGATTAAGTCGGAGGTTGTATTTCTCAATCCTAGTTATAAATCTATGTTGGATAGTGAGGTGCTCTTCACCGGTCATGGACTTGACCAGCATGTCATCGATATACACCTCAACCTCTTTATGGATCATGTTATGAAGAAGTGTGGTGACGGCTCTTTGGTACGTGGCCCTAACATTTTTTAATCCAAATGGTATCACCCTGTAATAATACGTGCCCTATTCTGTGATGAAAGTTGTCTTAAACTTATCGATAATGTCTATTAGGATCTGATTCTATCCAGAGAACCCATCCATAAATGAATACATGACCACTCTGGCTACACTGTCGATCGGTAAGTCTATATATGGCAAAGGGAAGTCGTCTTTAGGAGATGCTTTGTTCATGTGTCTATAATCAACACAGACTCTAACTCTTCCATCCTTCTTTGCAACCGGCACAATGTTAGCCAACCACTCGCGGATACTCTACAACTTCTAAAAAATTGGCTTTGATCTGTTTAGCCACTTCATCCTTTTCCGTCCATTCTGGTCTAAGATGTCTGAGCTTCTGCTTCATAGTTTTGCATTTAAGATCAGTGGGAATTCTGTGCTTCGTAATTTCTCTATCAACTCCTGGCATATCCTTGTGTGACCAGGCAAAGGCTTCAATATGCTTTTCCAGAACTTTTATGATCTCTCTCTTTTCTTCATGAGTAAGCTCATTTGAAATGGATACCATTTTGGGATTTTTATCTGTTCCCAAGTTAATTTCATGCAATGGAGTGTCATATATGCTAAACACATTATATGAATGCTTGAATGTATGCACAGATCCATCGGGAAAAAAAATCACATAAGTAAGCAAAGTAGATTTAATCACATTCAAAGCCTTATAGGCAGAATTATTCATATCAAACATAGAAGAAATTAATACAAAGAAGTCACTTTCCTCCTTCATATATGGAGGGTCTTCACAGGAGGCTCCTATAGTTTCATCTGTCTCTTCTTCTAGCAGATCATCTAAGTTAAATTCTAGAGCCTCCTTCTATCCATAAGAGAGGGTGGATTCTTTCATCAGTGCTTTCCCTATGCCTATTAACCTGGCTAGTTCATCTATTGCCTTCTTAAACTGATCATTTTATTCCACCATCGTAGGATTTTCTTCAATATGATCTTTTAATCCTTTCTTCAGAAGGGTGAACAATGCCCTAGAGATGGGGTCCATAACTGTATCCATATCTTTCATTCCCTGGGCTTCTCCATCGAGCTTTTTGTTTTAGGTAACAGGAATACAAACATTCACAGTCTCTTTATATTCCAACTGAGCTACCGGAGGGACAACTTCCTTCTCTTTCTTGGTTTCAAGCTTGAGCATTCTTTCAATTGGTTCCATCCTATATTTGGAGAAATCCACCATGTCGACAAAGATCTCGAACCCTGGAACCACCTCTTATTTCACCTCCATTGGCTCGGGCTTACCATCATAAGCTCCACAGGTGCACGAACAAAATAGTCCACTAAGTGCACTGCCTTCTGCTTGGGCTTGCTCTTTGAGGTCTTACCTTTGTAACTAAGGCCTTCCTGATGGGTCTTCCTGATATCAATATCAAACTTAAGCATACCCAGCCGCTTTACTCCTAGACCCTTTCCCAGGATGAACTTTTGCCTCTCCAAATACTTATGGACCCAATCCGAGAATATAGGTTCCTTGCCTTTCTCACCAGACACGACAGCAACTTGGAAACTGGTCATAGGCTGATTAAAGGTGTTCAAAGCAATAATAACCAAAGGTTCATCAGCCTCAAAGGTCACTATCTTTCCCCCAATGGGGAACTTGACTTTCTGGTGTAGAGTGGAAGGGACGCCTCGTAATGAGTGAAACCACAGATGCCCTAACAATAGAGAGAAGGTCACTGGAATATCAATGACTGCGAACATCACTTTGGACTTCACCTCTCCAATTACCACTTTCACTTCAAAAGTTCTAATCATCATGCGCTTCGAGTTTCCATAAGCACGGATCACAGTACTGGACCTCAACAGGGTCTCTTCACTCATATTCAGACAGGGTAGAATCTTTAAGGGGTAGATGTTTAGGGCAGAGCTGTCATCCACCATGATGCACGACATCACTCTGTCTATGATCTCTACTTTCAAATATACAGCTTTGTTGTGATTTACACCCTCTGGCGGCAGATCAGCATCGCTGAATGTTATCTCTAAAGGGAGATCTATTGGGCAGTTGTCAAACCTACCTATCAGCATGCACACTGCTGTATGATGTTTTTGGGATTTCATCAACAAGTGCTACACACTGGCTTTAGCAGGCATTCTTTTCAGTTGTTCAACCACTTTGTTAATCTCTTCTACTAGAGTGGCGGGAGAGTCATTACAGATTAGTGTTTCCATTGTGAGTGCTGACTCACTTTACCGTAGTTGATTGGTGGGTTGGTAGACTCTCCCACTCCTAGAAATGTGATTGATCGGTCCATGCTCCTTTCTCACATACATTTCGACCTTGGAATTGACTAGGTAAACTGCATTGGGCTCAGGGATCTCATATTAATCATAATCATCGTCTTGCTTAACATCATTCAAGTTGATTGGCTCTAGCTTCTTCTCTACCAATGACACGGGCTTAACTACCTTTTCCACATCTTCGCTGAAGGAAACTACTTGTACTGCAGGATTGGCAGGGATAATTTGCGAAAGCATAAAATTAGAATATAGCCCGGTTTGCACTGTATTGACTTGACTACCAAAACTGGGCAGTGGATTTCTCTGTACACTCGGCTTGGCATCCGGCACTTGGATCTTGTTCTCTGTTACCAGCTACATAATAGCGTCCCACAGATGGAGGTAGTCATTCATCCGGTGGCCTCTCTCCATATGATAAGTGCAGAAATTATCTTTGTCCACCTCAGAGGGAGGAGTGAAAGGCTTCAAACTTTGCAAAAGCCCCAACTTTCTACATTTGCCAAACATTCTACTTAATAAGTCGGCCCATGGTGATATCCCTTTCAGATTGGCCTAGGGAGCCAATCCTTAAGGTATTACCACTACATCGACTTACTCAACAGAGGTAGAAGCCTATGTAGGCTTTAGGCTGTAGCTAGTACTGGCTGGAGTCGCGGTATTACCACTATTGCTCTTAAACCTGGGTGTGTAGCTCCGACCTCCTCGATAACTGTTACCTCTACTACTGCTCTATTTATCCTCCTTTTCATACTTCTCAATCTTTTTAGCCAGGTTGTATACATCCATAAAAGAATTAAAGTCATGAAGTTTCATGTTATCTTGGTAATTCTTCAGACTCCCATCCACAAGTTTGATGATAAGCACGAAATCCCTCGGCCTCTATACCAATAGCATTTGTTTGTCCATCCATATTTTATAATACTCCACGAAGGTCTTATTTAGCTTATGTTTCACTGCCTCTAGATCCTATAGTGTTACCTCAGTTTATGTATTATAGCTATAATGCTTCACAAAGGCCTCGGCTAGAGAGTTCCAGTCTTTCCTACCATGGGTCGGCTGATTGTTGAACCATTAAGCGACACTATCTTCAAGAGTGGTCAGGTATAAACTTAACAGCTGGCTAGTAGTCAAGCTGTTCATTATCATGATAGTTGTCAATGTGAGGTCCGGGTGGCCCAGTTCCTTTGTATGGAGTGAACTTAGGCATTTGGAAGCCTCAGGGCAGCAAGTCAATTCCATTAGCCCTTAATGCATTTGGGTCGATGCACTTCTGTGAGCAGACGATGCGTTTTCGACGGGACGCGGGACTCCCTTTCGGAAGGGGCGCCACGATCTTGGGCGGGCCCCTCCCTCGCGTGGGGTTTTTAGAAATGGAAATCCGCGTTTTGGAAAATAAATGGAATTAATTCTTAAAAGAACCGAGACCTAAGTCCCGATGAATATTGTAGAGTCACCACCTGGTCAACCGGGAAATTCTTATGTAGCTGAACCGGACGAACGGCCGCTACACTATCCAGAGATTCGGGTCCGGATAAGTCCCTTATTTCGTGTCTAATTAAAATAAATATTGTCAATGTTCTCAAATGGTATTTCAAAATCTAAAGCCAATTTTATTAGAATAAATAGACATGTAGCGCGCATACAAATTAAGGTAAAATAGTAAATAATTAAATTATTACAACCCGATCGAATAAAAAATAAAAACTCCTGCCTCACTTTGCAAGCGTCTAATATACACGAGAATCTAGAAAAATACAACCGCCTAATATACACGATTTAATCTATTAAATTACATCCAAAATAAAAAAATAAAAGAAATTAAAACCTGCAAAACAGAGGGTTAGCACAATATATACAGCACGCCATAAGTTGGACTCAAATAGACAGAATGGGAAATCAGGAATTGGGGGCATGCATTGAGGGGATAACCGGGTTGGCTCGGCTAGCCAGCCCGGTTAGACCTGGAAAACGTTTTGAAACTTCCCTGTATTTTTGGTTTTTGTGGGAAAATTATTTTGAAAACAATTTTTCCGGTTTACATGCATTTTTATATATTAAGTGGGTCGGTTTTCGGGAGAACTGGGTCTCCATCGTTGAATTGTTCTAAATGCAATTTTACTGAAAATTGAATCTATGGTCGTGAATGCACACAACAAAATTCATTTTTGGGATTTTCTAATTTTTTGGGATTTTTGGGAATTTTTGGGGATTTTTATGGATTTTTGGAAATTTTTGGGAATTAAAGGTGAAATTCTAGTTCTGGAAACGACAGTCGTGCAAATACAACTACAGTCGTGGGACTGTAAACACTCCAGACTCAGGATTTCGCCAAAATCTTATTTAAAACAAGCTGGAAAGAAAATCACTTGGAAATCAAGAACACTTGTACGACTGTAACTACAGTCGTATGACTGTTCATCAACTCAAGAATAGTCGCACGACTGTTCTTGATTTCCAGAACAGAAACGTAGAAAAAAAAGGATAAAAATGCAGAAAAAGCACACCAATCACCCAAAAAGCTTGTAAAAGAGAGGGGAAAAGGAGTGTTTAACTCTTTGGCGTGCGTCCATTGTAGGATTGACCCCTGGCGTCGCTCCAATCCACTAAAATCTGAACTTTTCTCCTTAAGTTAGGGTTAGGGATTTTGGGTCCAAAAATTTCCAAATGCTGAGGGATTCTGATGAGGAGTTCCTCCTTTTCTTTTTGATTTTCTCCCTTTTCTCTTCTCTTTTTCTCTCCTTTTCTTCTCCTTTCTATTTGTTTTTCTTTTTTTTTTTCGTCTTCCCTCTTTCATCCTTCTTTTTTTTCTTTTATGGGTAATGATCTACAGTCGTACGACTGTAATTTGACTATAGTCGTAGACTGTAATTTGACTATAGTCGTACGACTATACTTCTTTTTCTTTTTTTTTAAGTGAAATTCCGGCGCTTACTGCTGCCCATCGCGTGATCAAATTCACCACCCAAACTTAGTCTGGGATAGATGATGTGAATTTGAGAAACGCGACTCAAAGCGCCGCAGACACAGCAAAGAACCTGCCGTTGAAATATGCCGATATCGGGTCTAGGTTACCTGAGGCGATATTGGGGAGGAAATAAGCCGATATCGGGTTTAGGCTACCCGAGGCAAAGCTGAGGAAGAAATAAGCCGATATCAGGTTTAGGTTACCCGAGGCAAAGTCAAGGAAGAAATAAGCCGATATCAGGTTTATGTTACCCAAGGCAAAGGAAGATGAAATACAGATTGGCCGATATCGGGTTTATGTTACCTGAGGCAGAGGAAGATGGATTATGGATTGGCCGATATCGGGTTTATGTTACCCGAGGCAAAAGGAAGATGGATTATAGATTGGTCGATATCAGGTCTATGTTACCCGAGGCAAAGGGAGGTGGATTGTAGATTAGCCGATATCAGGTTTATGTTACCCGAGGCAAAGGGAGGTGGATTGTAGATTAGCCGATATCAGGTTTATGTTACCCGAGGCAAAGGAAGGTGGAATTTTGACGATTTGAGACCTTACTGGAATTAGGTGTGTTGGTGTGCCCTAGTTCTTAGGGCATTGGATTCTTGTATTTTGTATTATACATTAAGACTCATTGTATAAATACATTATTTGTGTCACATTAATAAAGGCAATTAATCTGTTTCATTTATATCTTGTGCTATAATATGAGTAGAGTATCCATTGATTGATAATCATAAAACCTATCCCAGGTCTGTTCTAATCGTGGGAACGAATAGAACCACAGACTTGTATATTCGATGACTGTATGGTAGTTCTTAACTAGCCATAGTACTTGTATAGTCAGTCATGAATATAGGTACATGTCGTTGACATGGGACTGGATCGATCCGCACAAGAAAGCCACATGGTTGTCACGTCATAGGTCTTTCTTGAGTAGGTCTCTTTTGTCCTCAGACCAGATTTCATTATAATATCGATATGGAATCCGATTCACTTTGACATACGCCTAACAGGTCTGTAAAAGGATGCTAAATATGGGTATGATTGGGTGGACCGGTGAACATGTTGATATTGATGATGAAGTGATGGAATTGCCACTCGGGTAACACCGAGATGATATCATTGGCCACTTGATGAGTGGGACTGATGGCCATACCCAAATAAGTTGGTTGCTTATTTGATTAATCAGTCAACTCAAGATCAAGAAATATAATAAACAACAAAAGAGGATGACGGACACCATGCCTCTTGTTTATTCATATCGATATCGTTAGGCAAAGGACAGTATGAGATTACTACCGGGTGAGTGTCTTCTAAAGACTGTTGCATCTCTGTCTTAATTGGGGGCTGTAATGGTTTGCTAGAACCCACTTACAGTCTGTGGGCCTTGGGCCTACTGCCAACATAAAGACAGACCCATAGGATCGTACACATAGATCAACTGAGCTGGAACTTATAGAAATTGTACATGTAATGTACATTGGAAGGAATGCGTTAATTAATTAGTTGACATTCGGTGTCAAAGTAATTAATTGACATTGGGTTGAATTTAATTTAATTAATAAGTTTACATAATGTAATTAATTAATTTATCAATTAATTGAATTACATAAAGTAAATAATTAATTAAATAATTTTCCTAAGTAGAAAAATTAAATACATGTATTGTATTAACTTAAGTGTGATTTAATTTTATTTAGGGGTAATTAAATTTAGCCAAATGGAATTAAATTACATAGTATATACTTTTTAATTAAAGTTTATTTATGTAATTATAATCCTAGTGGGCTTGGGTTTAATGAACCTAATTAGAACCCAATTAGACAAGGTGTCTATAAAAGGGCACACTTAAGGAATAAAAACCTAATTCAACTTTAATTAATTGCTGGAAATTTCAGCCACCAATAGCAGCCCCAAAACAGCCGAAAATCCCAGCATTAAACCTCCATTCCTTCGCGTCTTCGGTTAGCACCGGTTCCCGCTCAATAGTTGGTCGTGCACCGGACTTTGGAGATCGCAGTTTCAAGAAACGATTCTGTAGCAGTCTCTAGAGGAGACGAATCCGGTGAGTTCATCTTTCTTGATTCTTATTTGATTTTATTCTAATCAATGGTAATTGGACACGATAGGTGGATTCTAGGAAATTTTAAACGGTGTATTTTCCGCTGCGCCACGTTATTTTTCCAATGACGAATCCCAACAGTGGTATCAGAGCCTAGGTTTTGTCCATTATATTGATTGGTATTGGTTCTTGAAAGCGTTCTTGAAGAAAGAATGGGTTTCAAGTTTGTTATTTTAGGGTTTTATTCAATTGGTTTTGATTTTGATAAACCCTAGAATTTTTGATTGGGGTTTTTGATTATTTTCCCCAATTGGTTTCTATCTTAAAAATTATTGTTTTATTGATTATTTATTTTTGGATGGATTTTTTTTTATGATTAAAAAAAAAAAAGGTTATATATTTGTTTTGCTGCAATTTGGAATCGCAAGATTCCAAATTGCAGCTGCTGCTGCTGCTGGCAGCAGCCCATTGTGGGCTACTGCCGTGCGCGGGTTTTGGGTCCGGTTTTAGATTTTGCGGGTATTTTTTTTTATCCCGGACCCTAATGCAAATTAAATTAAATTTTTTAAAATTAATTTGTGTTTAAATTATTTATTTTGTTGGCATGCATATTTAATTTAATTGTTTGCATATTAAATTGAATATGGACTTTGTGAAATTGGCCTAATAAACCGTGACACCGGTTAAAATTGGGAGAGCTAAATTTTAAATTTGTGACAACCCAAATTCAAGTGGGAGCAAAATTGTTAATTTTGCATTTATGGATGTTATCCATTAGGCCTTTATGGGCCTTAGTCACATTTGTTAAAATTGGCGATTTCACCCTAAGTAACTCGGCTTAAAATTTATATTTATAATTTGGAATGCCATGATCATGCATCATATTGTTATGTATGTGCACGACAGGTATTTTGTTTGAAATGTTATGTTGAGTTCTATGGGCGCTAAATTATTATCGGTTGTAATTTAATTTTGGGAAATATGGCCTGCGTGCCATTTTTTTATTTTGATGTAATTTTAGAATAGATTTTACTTTACAAAATTATTGTAATTGCATCAAGTATGGAGGAAGGCCCAAATGGAGTAAGCCCATGGTGGGAGCCCAAGAAGGATTGCAGTCCGACCCATGAAGAATTAGATAGGATATCTAGTTTTTCATTAGGTTGTAATTAAAGGCCCATAGGATCTCATTTATTTTAAATTAAGTATGCTATTGCATTTTTCATATAATATGGATGTATGGATCACCAAATTATTACCCGCGTTTATGCATGGTAAGCCGTATCACTTAATTATAATCCGGAAATTAAAATATTGAGTCGCTTAAAAGTGCTTCCCACATTCACACCTCTTCCTCCCATCGATGCTGCAATGTGCGCCATGCCCTAGCTGGGTATATTGTAGTATTCGGTGGGCCGTCGAGGGTTAAGATACTTGGTATGGTTAACATGTGAATGGTGGTTTGACTCAACATGGGTAGCATTAGCTCAGAGCGGGCCCTAAGCACAGATGGGTAAAGTGTCAATAAGCCCATCAAACCAAGAGTCCTTCATGGAAGGATTGGATAGGTTGTCCTACCAAACGACTCAATGGTTGGTTAGCGAGCCCTAGTTCGGCCAGTCATTGATAAGTTGTGGATCTTGGTCAAGTCAGCCAATTAACAACACCAACAAACAAATTAAAATCGGATTATTAATTTGAATTGGCTTAAAAGTCCTTTATTTCTAACTCAAGCAATGATTTCTTCTATGTAGAAAATCCCATTTCAGTTAAGCAATTTAAATGGCTGCAACAAACAACAACTCACTCTCACTTAGGTCACTCTTGGAGAAGGAGAAGCTTTCGGGGACTAACTTCCTAGACTGGGCTAGGAACTTACAAATAGTTCTTAGACAAGAGTCTAAGGAGTATGTACTGAATGCTCCTTTACCAGCTGGCCCTCCTGCAGGTCAAGGCATCACCACGGCGATGGTGGAGCAGTACGATCGGCATGTGAGGGATGACCGAGATGTCTCGTGCCTCATGCTGGGTACCATGGCTTCTGATCTTCAGAAGCAATTCATGGACGAGCATGCTTATGAGATGATGGATCAGCTTAAAAAGATGTTCCAAGATCAGGCTCGTCAGGAACGTTACCTGACAACTAAGGCACTTTGCACGACTGTGATGGCAGTTGGGACTTCTGTTAGCACTCATGTGCTAAAGTTGAAGGGGTATATTGATACACTTGCCCACCTCGGCTCGCCAGTTCCGCAGGACTTGGCAACAGACATTATTCTCGGGTCACTTCCTGAGTCTTACAACCAGTTTATCATGAATTACCATATACAAGGGTTGGATAAATCGGTTGTTGAGCTGCATGGCATGCTCAAGCTTGCTGAGCAGTCTCTTAAGAAGACTCCTGAAGTATTGTTGGTGAACAAGGGCAATTCGCCCATTGCTAAGGGAAAGGCCAAATCTAAGGCCAAGGCTAAGGCCCAAAAGGGCAAGGCTAAGGGCAAAAAGGTGGTGGCCCAACCTAAAGCAAGGGTTGCCTCTCCTGACGATGTTTGCCATGAGTGTCATAAGAAGGGGCACTGGAAGAGCTCATGTCCAAAGCTAAGGGAGCAACTGAAGGGCAAAACTGCTGCTTCAGGTATTTATGTTGTTGAGATTAATCTGGCTATTTCTACATCTTGGGTCTTGGACACTGGATGTGGATCTCACATTTGTTCAAATGTGCAGGGTCTAAGAAATAGGAGATTATTAGGATCTGGAGAAGTAGATCTTCGAGTCAGAAATGGTGCTCGGGTTCAGGCCATGGAGATCGGAGATTATTTCTTGGAGATGCCTAGTGGACTTGTTTTGGAACTAAGAAACTGTTATTTTGTACCTGCAATGCGCAGGAATATTATTTCTGTTTCTTTCTTGGATATTTCTGGTTTTGTATTTAATATTGGACATGGTAGAATTTCTATGCAATGTGGCAATATTATTTATGGAACAGCATTTCTTGAAAATGGCTTATATATCCTTGATCTAAAACGTGAAAGTTCAATCTATAACATAAATACTAAAAGGATTAAACAAAATGAAATTAATCGTACTTACATCTGGCATTGTCGACTTGGCCATATAAATGAGAAGCGCATAGCTAGGCTTCACTCTAGTGGAGTGCTAGGGTCATTTGACATCCAGCCTTATGACAAATGCGAATCTTGTTTGAGAGGCAAGATGACAAAGGCGCCTTTTAGCAAGACTGGTGAAAGGGCCTCAGAGCTATTGGAGCTAATACATTCCGATGTATATGGCCCAATGAGCACTAGTGCTAGAACTGGTTTTCTGTACTTCGTCACCTTCACGGATGACTTCAGCAGATACGGTTACGTGTATCTGATGAAGCATAAGTCTGAGACTCTCCAAAGGTTCAAGGACTTTAAGAATGAAGTAGAAAACCAACTTGGCAAGAAAATAAAAGCACTTCGGTCTGACCGAGGGGGTGAATATTTGAGCCAAGATTTTGACTCGTTTTTGAGAGAGTGTGGGATCATATCCCAACTCACTCCTCCTGGTACACCCCAGTGGAATGGAGTGTCAGAAAAGAGGAATAGGACCTTACTTGACATGGTCCGCTCGATGATGAGTCATGCTACACTCCCTGTCTCCTTTTGGGGATATGCTTTAGAGACAGCTGCTTACATTCTTAATAATACACCAAGCAAGGCAGTTGAGGGAACACCATATGAACTATGGAAAGGCCGAAAGCCCAATGTTTCCTTCTTGAAGATTTGGGGCTATGATGCACATGTTAAGAAATTGACAAGTGGCAAACTCGAGTCCAAATCTGTCAAGTGCCAGTTTGTGGGTTACCCTAAGGAAACTAAGGGTTATTACTTCTACGATCCGGCCGAAAACAAAGTTTTCATAGCCAGAAATGCAGTCTCCTTGGAGAAGGAATTCCTTTCCAAGAGAGACAGTGGGAGTAATATTGAACTTTCAGAAGTTCAAGACTCACAAACTCCTGCAGCTACTGCTAAGGATGCTTTGGGAACCAATCTGACTACTCAAGCAATTGAGAAACCAGAAACGGTTGCACAGGACCTTAGAAGGTCTGGTAGGACATGTCATCAGCCAGAGAGGTACGGCTTTCTCATGACTGATGATGGGGACCTTATGGTCGTTGACCAAGAGGAGCCCAAGACCTATCAGGAGGCTGTTGAAAGCCCAGACTCAGATCAATGGCGCAAAGCCATGGAGGCTGAGATGCAATCTATGCATGATAACCAAGTATGGAAATTGGTGGATCCACCTCCGGGTGCTAAGGTGATAGGTTACAAGTGGTGTTTCAAGTTAAAGGCTGACAACACCTTCAAGGGGTGATTGGTGGCAAAAGGATTCAAGTAAGTTCAAGGAATTGACTATGATGAAACCTTTTCACCAGTTGCTATGCTCAAATCCATTAGGATACTCCTAGCCATAGCTACATGGTACAATTATGAGATATGGCAGATGGATGTTAAGACCGCTTTCCTTAATGGAAAGCTACTCGAGGATGTGTACATGGCACAACCTGAGGGTTTTATCGATCCAAAGTATCCAAACCGGGTATGCAAGCTTCAAAGATCTATTTATGGATTGAAGCAAGCATCGAGTTCATGGAATCAGAGATTCAATGAGGCCATTACAGAATATGGCTTCACACAGAATTCTGATGAGCCCTGTGTGTATAAGATGGTTAGTGGGAGTATTTCCACCTTCCTAGTGCTGTATGTTGACGACATCCTTATCATTGGAGGCAACATACCAACACTGCATGGAGTTAAGCAGTGGTTGAGTAGGTGCTTTGCAATGAAGGACTTAGGCAAAGCTGAGACGATCTTAGGGATCAGGATCTACAGAGATAGATCCAATCGGCTTCTAGGCCTAAGTCAGGCCACGTACATTGACAAGGTTCTAAAAAGATTTAGCATGGACAAGGCAAAGAAAGGATTCTTGCCTATGCGCCATGGGTTGAAGCTGAGTAAGAAAGATGGTCCTAAAACAAAGAAGGATCGGGAGAACATGGAAAAGATCCCTTATGCATCTGCTATTGGATCTATCATGTACTCCATGTTATGTACGAGGCCTGATGTCGCGTTTGCACTAAGTATGACCAGCCGGTACCAGTCAGACCCTGGGGAGGAACACTGGAAGGCTGTCAAGGCAATCTTAAAGTACCTTAATCGGACTAAGGATGCTTTCTTAGTGTATGGAGGTCAAGATGAGCTCGTAGTGTCAGGTTACACTGATGCAAGCTTTGAGACCGATGAGGATGAGAACCAGTCACAGTCTGGTTATGTTTTTCTCTTGAATGGCGGTGCCATTAGTTGGAGGTCCTCAAAGCAGGCCACCATTGCTGACTCTACAACGGAAGCTGAGTACATAGCTGCGTGCGAAGCTGCAAAGGAAGCCGTTTGGATCAAGAAATTCATAATCGAGTTGGGAGTAGCACCTACTATCCTAGACCCAGTTGATGTTTTTTGTGACAACAACGGGGCCATTGCACAAGCTAAGGAGCCCCGGTCACACAAGAGATCTAAACAGGTGCTCAGAAAGTTTCACCTCATTCGGGAGATCATGAACAGAGGTGACATATCATTGCAGAGGGTTGACACCAAGAATAATGTCGCTGATCCATTGACTAAAGTGCTGCCACAGACACAGCACGACGGTCATACCAGATCTACAGGAATTAGAGCAATGCCCACTTCGAACTAGTGCAAGTGGGAGATTGTTGGTGTGCCCTAGTTCTTAGGGCATTGGATTCTTGTATTTTGTATTATACATTAAGACTCATTGTATAAATACATTATTTGTGTCACATTAATAAAGGCAATTAATCTATTTCATTTATATCTTGTGCTATAATATGAGTAGAGTATCCATTGATTGATAATCATAAAACCTATCCCAGGTCTGTTCTAATCGTGGGAACGAATAGAACCACAGACTTGTATATTCGATGACTGTATGGTAGTTCTTAACTAGCCATAGTACTTGTATAGTCAGTCATGAATATAGGTACATGTCGTTGACATGGGACTGGATCGATCCGCATAAGAAAGCCACATGGTTGTCACGTCATAGGTCTTTCTTGAGTAGGTCTCTTTTGTCCTCAGACCAGATTTCATTATAATATCGATATGGAATCCGATTCACTTTGACATATGCCTAACAGGTCTATAAAAGGATGCTAAATATGGGTATGATTGGGTGGACCGGTGAACATGTTGATATTGATGATGAAGTGATGGAATTGCCACTCGGGTAACACCGAGATGATATCATTGGCCACTTGATGAGTGGGACTGATGGCCATACCCAAATAAGTTGGTTGCTTATTTGATTAATCAGTCAACTCAAGATCAAGAAATATAATAAACAACAGAAGAGGATGACGGACACCATGCCTCTTGTTTATTCATATCGATATCGTTAGGCAAAGGACAGTATGAGATTACTACCGGATGAGTGTCTTCTAAAGACTGCTGCATCTCTGTCTTAATTGGGGGCTGTAATGGTTTGCTAGAACCCACTTACAGTCTGTGGGCCTTGGGCCTACTGCCAACATAAAGACAGACCCATAGGATCGTGCACATAGATCAACTGAGCTGGAACTTATAGAAATTGTACATGTAATGTACATTGGAAGGAATGCGTTAATTAATTAGTTGACATTCGGTGTCAAGGTAATTAATTGACATTGGGTTGAATTTAATTTAATTAATAAGTTTACATAATGTAATTAATTAATTTATCAATTAATTGAATTACATAAAGTAAACAATTAATTAAATAATTTTCCTAAGTAGGAAAATTAAATACATGTATTGTATTAACTTAAGTGTGATTTAATTTTATTTAGGGGTAATTAAATTTAGCCAAATGGAATTAAATTACATAGTATATACTTTTTAATTAAAGTTTATTTATGTAATTATAGTCCTAGTAGGCTTGGGTTTAATTAACCTAATTAGAACCCAATTAGACAAGGTGTCTATAAAAAGGCACACTTAAGGAATAAAAACCTAATTCAACTCTAATTAATTCTGGAAATTTTAGCCACCAATAGCAGCCCCAAAACAGCCGAAAATCCCAGCATTAAACCTCCATTCCTTCCCGTCTTCGGCTAGCACCGGTTCCCGCTCAATAGTTGGTCGTGCACCGGACTTTGGAGATCATAGTTTCAAGAAACGATTCTGCAGCAGTCTCTAGAGGAGACGAATCCGGTGAGTTCATCTCTCTTGATTCTTATTTGATTTTATTCTAATCAATGGTAATTGGACACGATAGGTGGATTCTAGGAAATTTTAAATGGTGTATTTTCCGCTGCGCCACGTTATTTTTCCAATGACGAATCCCAACAAGGTGGACTTGAAATAATAAGAGGTTCAAGGGTCTGAAACCACGCTTGAACATAATGGAGTTCAAGAATTTAAGATATGGCTTGAATGAAGGAAGTGGCTCAAGGATTTGTAACCATGCTTGAACGTAGTGGAGTTCAAGGGTTCGAAATCTTACTTGAATGGAGGGAATGATTTAAGGATTTGTAACCATGCTTAAACGTAATGGAGTTCAAGGGTTTAAAAATCTTGCTTGAATGAAGAGAAGGGAATTCAAGGATTTGCAACCATGCTTGAACCTAATGGAGTTCAAGGGTTTAAAAATCTTGCTTTAATAAAGGAAGGGAATTCAAGGATTTGCAACCATGCTTGAACGTAATGGAGTTCAAGGGTTTAAAAATCTTGCTTGAATAAAGGAAGGGAATTCAAGGATTTGCAACCATGCTTGAACGTAATGGGGTTCAAGGGTTTAAAAATCTTGCTTGAATAAAGGAAGGGAATTCAAGGATTTGCAACCATGCTTGAACGTAATGGGGTTCAAGGGTTTAAAAATCTTGCTTGAATAAAGGAAGGGAATTCAAGGATTTAAAAATCTTACTTGAATAAAGGAAGGGAATTCAAGGATTTGCAACCATGTTTGAATGTAATGGAGTTCAAGGGTTTAAAAATCTTGCTTGAATAAAGGAAGGGAATTCAAGGATTTGCAACCATGCTTGAACGTAATGGAGTTCAAGGGTTTAAAAATCTTGCTTGAATGAGATGAGAAAATAGGTTTAGGAAGGATAATTTTGGTGTTGGCTGGGGAATGAGTATTTATCCCTTGATAGATGATTTAGGAAACAAAAATTTTTGCCCCTTCGATCAAGGATAAATACAACTTGATTGCTCTGCCCTTTGGAAACTTGACTGTTCTGCCCCGACATTGTGCCATCTCTACTTTAAGAGCGATCCTGGTTAGGGGAGACCTGGTGATAGCAGTGGATACCTGCACTTGGATGAGTTGCGATGCATATGCATATGAATTGTACGTGTTTACTTTAAACGCATGCACGTATGTACGGATGTATGTATAGTTCTAAATATATGTATGCATGCAACATGAGGCTTATGCTTTGTTCTTGGTATCCGTGCGGGTCCGAAGACAGAATTTACGGCTTGTGACTGGCCCCGATGGTAACCCAGGTGACCTAGTCTGATTGTTCCGGCGTGTCTTCTGACCGACTGACCACTACGCTGATCTAGGTATTAGAGGAGTTGGCCGTCTTGAGTGACTTTCCACTTTACCCTCCGCATATTCTGAAGCGTTGTCAGTGCTGAGAGGCTCAGGATAGTAGGCCGCGCTAGTGGATGGTCCGTTTGGTCGAGCAAGAAGATAAGAGTGAGACTTTGCATTTCCGTACCGCATAACAGGAGTTTCTGCGATATTAGCACGGGTTTGGATGCAATGTCTTACTGATGGATGTTTATATGTAATGGCATGGTGCATGCAAGATGAACATCTGTTTGGAAATCTAAACATGCACAATATTGCAATGATGACATCGGAATGAGTATAATAGGGAATGTGAGATTGACTCTGACGTTGTATATCACCCCTCTCCTGTTGCCGACACGTCCTTTCAGTTTTCTATGTCAACAAGTTCTTTTTTTCTTTTCTTTTGCTTTTTTTTTTTGAGAAAGATTCTGTGATGGGCATTTTGTCTGTGTTGATCCCTTTCGCGATGGTTTGTCTTAGGATGGGAAAGATAAGTCTTGATGTGTTCATTGCGACTCACGAAGATACTGCTGTCGATGATACCCAGTGGTTCGGTTTTTTTACTTGGCCCTAATATTATAGGTTTGTGTTTGGGGAGTAAAGCATTTCTACAGACAAGGTTCGTTGTGCGATGCAGCCCGTAAGTGAACATTGACATGCAATGACATGACAAATGCAGATTGAACACCAAAATTGAATACAAGACATTCATGACGTAATGAATGCGGATGCATTAAGAAAATCTAAAACGTGGCTCTGGTTTTAATTAATGCCCTTCAAATTACCAATATGCCCTTTCGGCTTTACATATTGGAGTTTTTTGCTTTTTTTTTTAAGAATGAATGCCCGATCACTGGATAGAGTTGCCATTGTGGATAGACAACCTGAGATGAATTCAAGTAACCACTGGATTCTCCTGTGGTCTAATGCTGTATTCATGTTTCTAATTCACCCCAGATTTCAGTTTAAGCACGGCTCCTGAAGATTGAATTCTTGAAATGGTTGGCAAATGCAACTTTCCTTTTGAATATGAGTACAACAGACTCTGTAAGCTTTCCTGTTGATGGTGTCATCCCTTTCATGATTGTTGAAAGCTTTGTAAAGTCAAGTTGCCCCAACACAGTTGGTGAAGTTCACAAATGCATAACCAAAATTTCCTCCAGTCTTGAAATCCATAGGCAAATAGAGGAAATCATAAGCAGGCTTCCCTTTAAACTTATTCTTGTTTTCCTCCAGACAATGCTTGCCCAGAATTTGTAGCAGATTATGTCTTTGAAACTGATTTGGTAGGTTTCTGATCATCAGGCTTGTTTTTCCCACCAAGATTAGTTTCAATCTCTCTTTTATCCAGCTTGGTCTCTTCAATAGTCAATTTCTTGGGCGACCATTGTCGTTCCTTTTCACCTACAGAAACTATTTTCTTCTTCTTCTGGAATCTCGGAGCTATATATTTCATTTTCCCCCGTTTTCAGCATTGTTGAACTCATTTAAAGCAGACTCATATCCAAATCCTCTATCTATCATCAAATCAAAACCCTTCCTACTATTTGAGGGTACAAAATAATTAGTCTGGGAGTCTAGATTGAAGAGAAATGGTGTGGGATTAAAAGGTGTCCCCAATTCGGTACAAATTGATGATAAACGGAGACGGATTGAAACGGCGCCATAACCACCTGCTCCGTCGCCCTTCTGTTGATGAGATGGTACGGAACAAAAATGATATGGAGCAGCATTGGGGTTCAACTTCTTGTTAGAAGCCATTGAAGGTAGGAAATATGGAATCACAGAATCGGTTCAAGTCCCAGAGAGAAGATGAAAGATAGAAGATGAAAGTGAAGGAAAGACAATAAAAGGAAGACAAAGGTGTTGAAGGCAAATGGAGAAGACAGAGAGGAGAGTGAAAAGGGAAC
This sequence comes from Euphorbia tirucalli, assembly GCA_039660915.1. Taxonomy (NCBI): domain Eukaryota; kingdom Viridiplantae; phylum Streptophyta; class Magnoliopsida; order Malpighiales; family Euphorbiaceae; genus Euphorbia; species Euphorbia tirucalli. The sequence goes on along the minus strand of CM077637.1, from coordinate 37,986,134 downwards.
TGCTTTGGGTAAAGACACCGATCTTCTCTGTCACCGCATGAAGTTAACTTTTCAGAGCAGGCAACAACGTACTTATCTCTATTGTCTCAACTCATTGACCCCGGCATTTCATTCAATAGGTGGGCCGCCCCCAGATTCAATAAGCACTCAACAGAGTTTGACTCTATGATTGAAGAGAGCATAACTTTAGGCCACGAGCAGAAATTTGACTGTGAAAGAGAGCTGAGATCTTCCACTGGTGCTTACCCCTTTTTTTTTTTTGAAGAAGTTAAATCCAAACCATAGCCACCTATTGATTTTCCTACTGCATTCAGATCCATGAATGTCATGCGTGTTTGATATGTCCTTTTGGATGAACAATGCATGTGTGATGTCATATGCACATGAATGCCACACAAACAAAACTATACATGCACTAAAACTAATGTCTGCTTCAGAGTTTTACAGCATGGTGGGTGACGAAGGTCATTTGGATTTTTAGGGCTTGGTGCTTTTTGATGGATTTAGTTTTTGATGTGGGATGCTTTTTCGAGCATGAACTAGTCTCAAAGCCTCGTTTTGGGGATCGGCTCTGAAATTTGGCAATGGTCCCTGGTTTGGAATGATTTAGATATATCGTGGACTGTTCAAGTTGAAACTTTTAGGGCAAGACCAACAGTGTTTTTGGATCGTGGTTCGTAGGGATCACTGATCTAGATTGGCGATTGGTTCGATAGAAATGATGCCACCTCATTATTTGCTTGGCAGACTTCTTCTCTTTCTCTCTCTCTCTTTTTTTTTAAGAAAAGGGCTCAACCGAAGTCAGGTTCACTTGTAAATTCCCTGTAAGACTCAGATTGATGTCATGCATTTTAATATTATACGAGATGGACATGTCATTTCAGATGATCAAATGCATGCTTAATGCCATATACATGTAATCACCACACAAGTAAGAAAAATAACAAGATGCATTGCATTCAAAATGAGTTCAATACACTTTACAACAAAATAAGTTCCCTATGAGAAGGAGCCTCTAAAGGTATTGATCTCACAGTGTCCGACTATTCCTTATCCGGTCACTGCCCCATTTTCATCAAATCAGGCTTTGGAGCTCTTCATCATATTCCTCTCCCCGGGAGGTTTGAGGAATTTCTTTACCAGTCTCCCTGCTTGCCCCCAGTTGCTCATTAGTAGTGGATGGCACCTTTAATCTTCCCCCATCAACTAACTTCCAGATCTCCATCCTTGAAATATAGCAAACATTGGTTCGGTGACCTGTCGCTACATGATAGGTACAGAAGTTGTTCTTTTGATCCAGTGCCGGCTCCACATACGGCTTGACGCTCTGCAGTAGCCCCTCTTTTCTACATTTGGCAAATAATTAGCTCAGTGAAAAAGGCTACGGGGATATTGTTAGAGATTGTGCCCTAAGCCAATGTTGGATTATGTAAACAATCTTCTTAAGTCATTAATAAAGACTTATTTTATCATATATATTTGTATGTTAGTATTTATGATAATGTATCCATGAATTAATTGTGTAATTCTAAATTTCCCTAGTCGATTGTTATTATGGGAATAATAACAAACTAAGACTAGTGTGAGTGATAATGGATATTCATAAGATGAATATAGTGTATACAGATACAGATTATACTCACGGGCAATATGTTAGAGAACATGTTGCTGGAGACCCACTATGAGATCAAGTTCATGGTCACGTGTCACAACTGATCTTGATTATAGTAGTGTCATCAGCTGATTCCTTTGACCTGAGGTCACCATGGATTCCGAGATGAATTCATGTTGTGCTTTGACGCAGTCAAACGCTGCTTGTAACAGAGTAGTTATAAAGGCTGTGGTTGGGTACAATATGACTCATGCTTTGGGATGTGAGTGACAGATATGGGATTTTGTCCCTCTCTAACAAGAGAGCGATATCACTGGGCCCCTCGATAAGTAAGACTGTTAAATGCATGGCCGTGCTCAAATAATTGATAAGAGTATCAATTGATTTGTCTGAACAGTTTACTTTGAGATCGAGAAAGCATATGATTAATTATATAAGATTGACAAGTGTACCATGTCTTATAATTAATCTTGATATCAAAGAGACAAAAGGGAATATGACATTCTATAAATAGGTATTGGATCATTCCAATCATATTAATTGGGTAGTCGTAATGGCTTGCTAGAGTCCGCTTGTGACCTATAAGGACATTATGGTAATTTCCTTATTGCCAATTAATATGATCCTATGGGGTCACACACAAGAGCAAAATGAAGTTCATCTTATCGGGTATAAATTATTATTGGATAATAATTTATGAATGAGAAAGAGAATAAATATATATAGTGATATATATTTATGTATGTATATATAAATATTAATGTAATTAATATTGCATAAAGTATGCTACATATTATAATTAAATTATATGGAGATATAATTAATTATAATATTATATATACATATATATATCATGGAGAATTGAATTGATTTAATATTAATTGAGAATTAATATTAAATTGTGTGGGTTAATATATAATTATAACTAATAGGTGTATTAGGTTATAATTATAATTAACTAAATAGGGTTTATTTTTAAGGATATAAAAACCTGAAAACCTAATTGCTCCATAAGTTAAGAAGCAGATTTCGGCCAGCCACCACAAAAAAAGTGAACCAGCCGAAACTCTCCTCCAAAAAGAAAAGGGAAAATCTGATTTTCTGCTCTCTCTTCTCTCGTTCGAAGAATTGTTCTTCAAATCCGGCGCTAGCACGCGGTGGACGTATTGCTCCGTGTGGATCAACCGTAGAGGGAAGCTATTTTGGTTCCTGCTTGATTCAATCTTCAAAGAATTAAGGTAATTCTTTAACCCTCCTTCCGATTCAATGCGATGTACATGGGTCCTTGGTGGGGATTAATCCGTTTTATTTCCGCTGCGTATTTTGTTTTGTGCGATTAATCCCCAACAGATATGCCCTTTCCGTCACCCTTGGGGAGTGAGCTCCTGGTTGGTCGCGGAACAAGGTCAGTGTTGGCTTTGAGGGGGGCCATTGATTCTGCTGTTGGGGATTTATTCGCACAAAAACAATACGCAGCGGAAATAAAAGGATTAATCCCCACCAAGGACCCATGTACATTGCATTGAATTGGAAGGAGGGTTAAAGAATTACCTTAATTCTTTGTAGGTTTTGAATCAATTAGGAACCAAAGTAGCTTCCCTCTACGGTTGATCCACACGGAGCAATTCATTCACCGCGTGCTAGCGCCGGGATTGAAGAACGATTTCTTCGAATGGAAAAGCCAAAGTTTCGAAAACCTTGGGTGAAGGAGAAGGGTGAAGTCGGCTGGCTCCCTGGGGGCTGCAGAAAAAACTGCATCTTATGTGTAGGCTAGCGTTAGAGATTTTAGGTTATAAAACTTCCTTTTATATCCATTAAACTTAATTATAATTATAACTTAATACCCTTATTAGTTATAATTATAAATTAACCCACACAACTTAATATTAATTCTCAATTAATATTAAATCAATTCCATTCTCCATCATACACATATGTATATTGATATTATAATTAATTATATCTCTATATAATTAAATTATAATATGTTGCATACTTTATGCAATATTAATCATATTAATATTTATATATACATATATATATATAAATATATATATCATTATATATATATTTATTCTCTTTCTCATTCATAAATTATTATCCAATAATAATTTATACCCGAAAAGATGAACTTCATTTTGCTCTTTGTGTGTGACCCCATAGGTTCATATTAATTGGCAATAAGGAAATTACCATAATGTCCTTATAGGTCACAAGCGGACTCTAGCAAGCCATTACGACTACCCAATTAACATGATTGGAATGATCCAATACCTATTTATAGAATGTCATATTCCCTTTTGTCTCTTTGATATCATGATTAATCATAAGACATGGTACACTTGTCAATCTTATATAATTAATCATATGCTTTCTCGATCTCAAAGTAAACTGTTTAGACAAATCAATTGATACTCTATCAATTATTTGAGCACGGCCATGCATTTAACAGTCTTACTTATCGAGGGGCCCAGTGATATCGCTCTCTTGATAGAGAGGGACAAAATCCCATATCTGTCACTCACATCCCAAAGCATGAGTCATATTGTACCCAATCACAGCCTTTATAACTACTCTGTTACAAGCAGCGTTTGACTGCGTCAAAGCACAACATGAGTTCATCCCGGAATCAATGGTGACCTCAGGTCAAAGGAATCAGCTAATGACACTACTATAATCAAGATCAGTTGTGACACATGACCATGAACTTGATCTCATAGTGGGTCTCCAGTAACATGTTCTCTAACATATTACCCGTGAGTATAATCTGTATCTGTATACACTATATTCATCTTATGAATATCCATTATCACTCACACTAGTCTTAGTTTGTTATTATTCCCATAATAACAATCGACTAGGGATATTTAGAATAACACGATTTATTCATGGATACTTATCATAAATGCTAACATACAAACATAAATGATAATATTAATCTACACTAGATTAATCTTAGAAGTCAAATTACATAATCCAATATTGGCCTTAGGGCACAATCTCCAACATCTGCTTCACCATTCAGCCTTCTTATTACTTCGTCAAAAAGCAGCTGGTTAATCTATTCTCCACCACTCTAGAAGGCGGAGCATTATTCTGGTATAATTCATTGCCAGAGATGTAGTTAGACTAGAAAGCCCTTTGTGAAATGTTACAACTTCAATACTCAAATACAAGTGAAGTTGCATGATTTAAAGCAGATTAAGTATAAGTTCAATGAACCTTTTGTTGATTATTGCAAGAGGTGGCTACAAAAGATAGTCCAATTGAAGAACATACCTGATAAGGATGAGCTCATCCTGAAATTAATAGATGGCAGCCATCAAGAGTTAAATACTATTTAAGACATGTATAAGATGGCAACCCAGATTGAGAGGAATTATGTTAATAAGTCAGGCTGTTATAGAGTAAGAGGGGGTTTCCAGTTTAGGTTATAAGCCAACTAATATGATTCCAGGTAGTAGCTCAACGAAGAAAGGGGTACAAGTTTCAGCAAGTGCACATTAGGTAGAAGTGGTTGTAGTATCCTAGTAGTAACCTAGTCAGGTTAGGAAAAGTTTGAGGTCTCTCCTTAGCATTTGTTTCTATCTAGGATCTTTGCCAAATGTAGGAATGGTGGCTTGATGGCTTCACTTAAGATGTTTGTGAAGCTGTCAAAAGCTAATAAGGAAAACTTTTGTACTTATCATATGACAGTATGTGATCAGACAAAATATTGCCTAAGGTTGAGAGTTGACATTTTCAAGCTAATTAGGGAAGGGAAACTAAAAGATCTAGTGAAGCTCAGCACCAAGAATAATCCTCTTCCCTCGTTCGAGGGGCAAATTAACATGGTGCAGTTGGGACTTTTAGCTAATTTTGTCTGTGCTCAGATCCCGCATACAAATCCCAGTGTATGGTTTGTAGCATCTAGTGAAGTCAAGGTTGAGTAGAATAATATCCCTATAGTTTAAAAAGGGAAGGAAGTGGTGTTGCTAGAGTTATTTGATTTGGATTGATGAATATGAGGGATTTACTAGTAATGTAGTGCCATCTAACACTAGTGATTGCAAGATCAAGCTCTATAGATGTAAAAAATGTTACCCGAAGTGGGAGGGTATATTGGCTAGTAACCTAGTAGGGTTTGAATGTCCCAGTAGCTAGTGGTAGCAATTTTAGACCTCTTATGTTAATAGCACCTCCTATGACATTCAAGAAAGCATATCTAGTGATTCCTTAGATGAAGAAGACACCTGCTCGGGTAAGTCTGTGGCACATCATCATGGTCTCCAAAGGACATCATGATGCATTAGTCAAGAAACTAGCCTAGATGGAGGGATCACCCATAGCCTCACCAGAGGCAATGTGTTGCCTACTAGATAAGATGAATTGACACACTCGAAGATAGTGTTTTCTGAGAATGATTTACTAGCTAAAGGAATAGAGCATAATAAGGTCATTTATATGAAAGTTAGCATCTTGTCATGGTGCCATATGTAAAGGTTGATGATGGTTCAGCCCAGAAAATATGCCTTCAGAGAGTACAACAATTCCAAGTCCATTGTCGTTGGTACTTTTGAAGCAGAAGTGGAGTTGGGGCCCACAAAGTCCATGGTGACTTTCATGGTGATCAATATCCCTATTACTTTCTCTCTGCTTTTTGGCAGGACATGGTTTCATCTGTTAGGTGGGATATTTTCAACTTTACATCAGAAAATCAAGTTTCCAGTGGATGGTAAGATTGTCATAGTTGAAGAGGATACTCCATCCATGGTAGTCGTGTTGAGTACTGAGGTTTCACCATTCGAGGGTTTTCAGGTTGTAGTAGTAGTTAGTAAGGAAATAGATGTGCCATTTATGATATACGAGGATTATATATTTGAATGGATTTCTAGGTATCTATATAAGGAAAATTTTATGCCAATATTTGGATTAGGGGCTAACCTGCAAAGAGTTCCTGAATTCAACATAGATCCAGGAAAACCCCGTCAGTTTGGATTAGGTTACGAAGAAAAGTTAGCCAAAAAGACCAGGAAGGGTAAGAATGGCAAGTATGTCGCACAACCATTTGTTAAAGCTGGTGCTGAGTCGTATCTAGGGTAGGTAGAGCTCATGGTGGTCATGGAGAAATGCTACCAGCGTTTGAGCTTCTCTGTGATGTGGTAGACTTTGAAAAGAGCTTTAAGGAGTCATTAGCACCGGAGTTGTGCAAAGAAGAGCTTGTGTCACAACTAATTGTCGGTTAGGGACCCATTGCTAGCTTCAATATTGAAGCACCTTAGAACGAGGTCACTTGCCATTTTGATGATCTGGATAGGGAATTAGAGGAAGCCCTGTGGTGTGATGTTACTAGAAGAAAGGTCGAAGGAAAGCTTGTAGATCTCCTACTGATGGAGAAATTCATTCCATAAAAAGAGGAAGGCTGTATTGAAATGAACTTTCCTAAGGAAGCTATGAAGGAAAAGTCATTTGAAGTTACGGTTGGCACCATGGAAAAGGTACTAACAGAGGCTTTGAGAAATAGTTCTACTAAAACAAAAAGCCAGAAGCAGGATAAGCTATTGAAGGATGTGAAGTTGAATTTAGTTATAGTAGAAGTGGTTGAGATTATGAAGCATGCTAAGCTAGAAGCAGTGAAAGAAGCAAAAGCAGAGGGGGATGTCCTTATTGAAAAGCAAAAGATTGAATTGGCCGTTGATCTTGATGATATGTCCAAAGATGCTACCAAGGAAGAAGAAATTAAAGGCCCTCTACCTGTAAGGGGTGATGATGATTTTTTTGTTAATGTTTCTTTTGTTTTTGATATTGATAATATACTGTATAACAAGTTTTATGCAATAGACTACCAATTTACTACTTATGTGATGTTTGTTCTAATGGTTTTGTGCATGCATGAGCATCTCGATTAAGCATATTTGGCATTCATGATGTTGCATTGCATGAAATTAATTTAGGTACAGTAATCCCAAAATGGTATACATTTCACGTGAGCTCACTCTTGAAGAAGAGAGAAATTTAATAAAAGTACTACGAAGACATGTCAGGGCATTTGCTTGGTCATACAAAGACATGCCTGGGGTTGATGAGGAAATAGTTGAACTAAGATTCCCACAAACCCCAAGAACACGCTAGTGAAACATAAACTGAGGAGATTGAGTCCATAATATGTAGCACTAGTAAAGGAAGAAGTATCCAATAAGATCAAAGCTAAGTTCCTCAAGGTGGTGGAATACATAGAATGGCTTACTAACATTGTTCCAGTACTTAAGAAAGATGGAAGGGTCAGGGTATGTGTGGATTATAGGGATCCAAATAAAGGGTCACTGAAGGGTAATTTTCCATTGCCTTATATTGATTTTCTTATTGACAGTTCCGCCAAGGCAACAATGCATTCCTTCATGGATAGATTTTTAGGATATAATTAGATCTTGATTAGTGTGATAGACAAATTTAAAATAGCTTTCATCACAAAAGTGGGCATACTTTGTTACAAGGTTATGCCATTTAGGTTGAAAAATTCCAGGCTATATATCAAAGGGCTACAACATCTTTGTTGCATGGCGATACACAAAGAAGTCAAGGTGTATGTTGATGATATATGAGTTAAATCGATGATCTAAGAAGAGCATCTTGCTATCTTAGATAGATTTTTAACACGTATTAAGAAGTATAACCTCTAGCTTAATCCAAAGAAATGTGTACTCGGGGTTACATTGGGAAAGCTACTAGGTCACATTTTTAATCAAAGGGGAATAGAATTGGACCCAGACAAGATTAGAGCCATCAAAGAAATGCTAGTCCCTAAGATAAAGAAAGAAGTTTGGTCCATCTTGGGCTTACTGTAGTATGTCAGTCATTTAATAGCATGGAATGATAGATGTCAAGAAGCATTTGAGAGAATCAAAGCTTACTCGGTTAATCCACTAGTTTTGAAGCCTCTAATTTAGAGACAATCTTTGATCTTGTATTTGGCAATAGAAGAGTCCTCCATAGGGGCAATGTTAGTCGAGGAACAAGAATTGAAAAAGGAGTATCCTATTTATTATCTTAGTAAGAAATTACTGGATTACGTGTCCAGATACACATTGGTAGAAAAGACTTATGCAATAATGGTTGGGTTGAGTATTTTTAGTTGTACAAGGTGTAAATAGTAGCTATAAAACACCGACACTCGTTGGGAAACTTTCCAAGTGGTTGATGCTCCTATTATAGTTTGACATTGAGTATGTTACCAAGAAAGTCATTAGAGATCGAAAAGTAGTAGATTTTCTAGCAGATAAGCTTTGGATTCTGACTATGATGAGAATTTGGAATTCCTGGATAAAGAGGTGGACTATGTTCTTTGATGGTGCTGTTAACAGAAAAGGTACTAAAACACCAGAGGGTGAGATCATTCCTCTATCACAAAGACTGGAATTCCCTGTAACCAACAACGAGGTAGAATACAAAGTATGTTTGTTCAAAATGGAGGCTTACATCTCCTTAAGGGCAAATGATGTCTTGATTGTTAGGGATTCAGTTCTGGTTATCCGACATGCACAAGGGGAATGAGAGAACAGAGAAGAAACATTGAGGCCTTATTTGGAACTTTTGTAGTATTGAAAGGAGTTATTTGGGTAGTGTGAATTCAGACATGTGGTAAGGGAAGAGAATAAGATGGCATATGCACTGGCTACATTATCATCTATGTGACATGAGCCTGAACAAACATCGATTCGGCCATTGGTTATACAAGTTTCTCATAGGCCTTAATACCATATACTGAAAGCCTTGGTGTTGACAGTTGATTCAAAATCATGGTATTATGACATTCATCAATATTTAAAGGAAGGGCAGTATTCAAGAAGGATCGATGCATCTAATAAGGTTGCATTAATAAGATTGGCTAGTCAGTTTAGAATTTGTGAGGATAAAAGATTTAAGAGAACATCAAATAAGATTCTCTTGAGGTGTCTATCTGAACAAAAAGCAAAGGTAGTGATGCAACATGTGCATACAGGATCTTGCACACCATATATGAATAGTTTAGCCTTAGCCAAAAAGATAATAAGATAAGGCTACTTCTAGATGACAAAGCAAACACATTGTGTTGTCAATCACTTACCACCAATGGAATTACAGAATTTAACGTCTGCTTGACCGTTTTCAGCATGGAGGATAGACATGATTGGAGAAATTTGCACAGCAAAATCTAACGGGCACAAATTCATAGTGGTTGTAGTGGCTTACTTCTTGAAGTGGGTAGAAGCTAAATCCTTCACCAGTGTAACTGCTAAGAAAATGGCTAAGTTTATTTAAAAGAATATCTTCACCCTATACGGCATCCCTCACCATGTGATAACAGATAACGGGGGTTCAGTTTCAGGGGTTAACAATAAAATTACTAGCAGAGCACAATATAGAACCCCATAGGTCTTCTTCATACAAACCTCAAGCCAACGGGGCTGTGGATGCGACTAATAAGTCCTGAAAAAAGATATTGTCCAAAATGGTAGCCACTTATAGAGAGGGCAAACAAGTTATCATTCGGCCTATGGGGCTATAGATCCAATATCAAAACATCTATAGGTCAAACACCATATTCTCTTATGTATGGAATGGAAGCGGTTCTACTAGTAGAAATGGAAGTTAAGCTACTCAAGATAGTGTTGGAAGCCCATAGACTAGAGATTGAATGGGTTCAAGCCAGATTTGATTAGTTGGTAGGGATAAACGAGAAACGACTGAAAGCAATGGATCACCTATAGATGTACCATCGCAGGATGGCTATGTTGGATATGCCCTAGTCCCGAGGCATTGGACCTTCTATATGTATTGTACATCTATTGGATTTATGTATTATACATTTTGTGTCATTAAATAAAGGCATTAATCTATTTATTATATACCTTGTGCTATGTTTTAAATGGAGTATCTAATGGACATATCCACATCCATGTTTACAAGTGTCATGCACTTGGCAGTAAGACCATGGATAGGGAAAACGATATGACCATAAAGAGATCCGTAGTCTATTCCAGTCATGGGAATGAATGGAACTAAAGACTATCATTAGCCTGGTTGTATGGCGGTGTCTTACCGGTCATTGGACATTGGATGTCAACCAAGTTAATAGGTACATGTAAAAAAGGTATAGTACTGGATAGATCCACTAAATGAGAAATCCACATGGTAAGTATCACAAGTGATTCTCGTGTAGTACTTGTATGGATCCTTTGACCTGACCATATGATGGTGCTGCATGTGAAGTGGCATACTTTGGTGTACGCCTAAAGGGCCTGTAAAAGGGTGCCAAGTATGGGTACATTCGGGTATGTCACTGAGCATGGTAGTACTATGGATATGCAGAAGGAAATGTCACTCAGTAGTCCACTGAGAAGATATCACCGGCCTCTTGATGAATGTAACTGATAAGAGTCTGGCCACACCCAAACAAGTTGGAACTTGTTTGTGAGCATTAGTTCATTCGGGATCAAGTAAATGTCTAGACACAAAAGAGGCTGATCAATCCATGCCTCTGTGTTGGACACCGATATCGATAACATAGGATATACAAGTTTAAACTATAGGGTTACGATTACGGTCGGACTGCTATCTCCATCTTAATTGGGGGCTGCAGTGGCTTGCTAGAGCCCACCTGCAGTCTATGGGCCATAGGCCCACTGCCAACATAAAGATGGGCCCACAGGATTGTACACAAAGAATGTCTGAGTTCGAACTAGTCGGATCACCTGTATACTTGGAGTATACTAATTGAAGAGATAAATATTAATCAATTAAATTAAAGATCAATTGGATTGGTCAATATAATTTAATTGACATATATTTATATTTATTGGGTTGGACAAAGTTGATTTAAATAAATTAACTTTTGAATAAATTTCTTGGTGGAAATTTAATGCATATATAGGTTTATATGTATTTGTTTCTAGTCAAATTATAAATTAATTTATTGGGTTAATTCCAATTGGCAAATCTATTTAATTTAAAAGACATGTATCTTATATAATATGGTATTATATAAATATATGCATAGAAATTAAATTAGAATTGATTAGGAATTAAACCTTATTAATTAATTAGGATTTATGGAATTATGACATTGATTCCATTTATAGAAACAAAGTCACCCAATAAATAAAAGGCCATGATTTAAAGCTATTTAGGGGGGGGGGGGGGGGATTTTCCTTAAGGGGAATTTTTAGCCATAATAGTTTTGAGGGAGCTGAAATTTCAGCCATAGCAATGGATTCTTTCTCTTCTCTTTGATCCGCCGCTAACACGAGTTGGACTCGATAGGGATTCTTGTACGTGAGAATGGAGGGAATCGGTTTCGGTTTCTGCAGCCATCTCTAGAAGAGATATTCCTGGTGAGAATTGATTCTCTTATAGTTAAATTTTAATGTTTTTTAATTTCCACTTTAATTGCTCTTGGGCATGGATTTGAGGAAATCACCGCGTTCTTCCGCTTTTATCGGGTGATTTTCGGTGAAAATCCAATAGGCTAGGGCATAAAACCACAGAGTCCGCCACCCGAGGAAACAAGTACAAGTAGGGGATTTAGTTTTGAAACAATTAAAGCCTACTAATATGAATGTGCGGGGGAAGTTCAAACCCAACTAGGAAGGCCATGTATGTCAGTTAGAAAGTGCTATTGAAAGGATGTGTTAGAATAATAGATATCAACGAGAACGAGTTCACAGACCCAATCAATCAAGACCATCTCAAGCTTTATCACATCTAAAAAAAGCATATTAGATTGAAAACCTGCAAGGGCAGTCTAGCAAAAATAAATAGCAATACAAAAAGTCAAAATGGTTTGTTAGGTTGAAAACCTGAAAGGGCAACTTAGGCAAAACTTAAGACAAGAGAGAAAATGACCATACGGAAAATCTACAGAGAACGACAGGTGACAAGATGAGTGTGTATGTGAAATGAATACCATTTTGGGAATAGAACATGTGTACTTTATTGAATTCATCAATAAAGTGTTATGGTTTGTTTATGTGTCTTTATGGAAATGACAAAATACATAAGCAAAACTTGTCTTATATAAACATCCATTAAAGAAAGCACTTGCATTTGAATAATTATAAAGGCAATAATGCCTTAAATTTAAAATAGACTTAACATTCGTAACTAAATCTCTTTTCCCTTAAACTTCAAATATTCTTCACGCGGTACTGTTTGAAGCACCGGGGCCTGAACCTAATCTTAGAATCACCCATTTTCGTTCCACATGAGTAGGATGATGTTTGATTGTTGTAAGCCATTCTTGATATGCAACATCAATCTCTACAGGGGTAGTAGTTCCATAATGCATCGTTTCGTAACTTTGAATATTCACCTATTTTGATAAAATGTGAGCTGACCACTGAGCAGTGTAGACGGCACAAACAGTAGAGGATAGAGAAAAAGGGATAGACTAGTGGAGCCCATACTGGTGGCATAGTCAAGAAGGAGAATATAAGTTGACTCGGGTTAAGCCCAATAGTTGAACCCTTCTAGCCTACATATCTGTAACCATATGAGTAATTCTCCATCATGGATAAACCCATCTGATCTGGGTATCTGTGCGATAGCAAAGCCAATGGGCCCACTTGTCAAGGATTCTAGTGGCAAAGTCGGACACAATGATGGCTCTAGTCCAATATAATGTTAGATGATGTTTATGTTAAGAATGTCCTATTCCTAAGGCATTGGTCCTTGTTTTGTATTGTACATTTTGGATCTTTTAAGAGATTAATGTATTATACATTTTTGTTATTAAATAAAGGCATTAATCTATTTATTATATATATCTTGTGCAAAATTATAAATAGAGTATCCGATGGTAATATCTATGTCCATGTTGACAAGTGTCTGCATTTGGCAGTGAGACCATGGATAGAGAAACGATATAACCATAAAGGCATCCATAGTCTGTTCCAATTATAGGAATGAATGGAACCAAAGACTATCATAACCTTGATTGTATAGCGGTGTCTTACTGGCTATAGAATATGGATTGTCAATCAAGCTTATGGGTATATGTAATGGGGCATGGTACTGGATAGATCCACTAAGTGAGAAATCCACATGGTATAGTATCACAAGTGATTCTCATGTAGTACTTATATTGGATCCTTAGACCTGACCATATTATGGTCTTGCATGTGATCTCACACACTTTAGTGTACGCCTAAAGGGCCTATAACAAGGTACCAAGTATAGGTACGTTGGGATGTGCCAATGAGCATGGCAAGGTCATGAATATGTAGAAGGGAGTGTCACTCAGTAATACGCTGAGAAGATATCACCAGCCACTTGATGAGTGCAACTGATAAGAGTGTGGCCACACCAAACAAGTTGGAACTTGTTTGTAAGCATCGGTTCATTCAAGATCAAGTTAATTTCCAGGTGATGACACCATGCCTCTATTTTGGACACCGATATCAGTGACATGGGATATATAAGTTAAACTACAGGGTTACGACCTCTGTTAGACTGCTATCTCCATCTTAATTGGGGGCTGTATTGGCTTGCTAGAGCCCAACTACAGTCTATGGGCCATGGGCCCACTACCAACATAAAGACGGGCCTACAGGATCATACACATTGAACGAATGAGCTTGAACTTGTCGAATCATCTGTATACTTGGAGTATACTAACTAGAGAGGAATTATTAATTGATTAAATTATGGATCAATTGGATTGATCAAACTAATATAATCAATTTATTGGGTTTCATAGAATTAATTCGAATAATTTAATTTATGAATTTATTTCCTGGTGGAAATTATTTACACATATAGGTTTATATATAATTCATTTAAATAAAGTCTGAATTAATTAATTAAGTTAATTTAATTAGACAAATTAATTTTAATCTAAATGCCATGTGATTTATTTTATGGTTTGATAAATCACATACATATAAATTGAAATTGAATTGAAAATTCAATTTAACCTATGCTTTTAACTTTAACCTAGGGTATTTATATCTACCCTAATTTTGGCACTGAAAATTTCGGCCAAGGCACTAGAATTCCTTAGAGGAATTTCAACCCCTAGCTCTCTCTCTAGTTCTTCGATCCTTCGCTAGCACGGGGGTTCCTGCTCGTTGGGCTTTTGTGTACGGGACTTTGGAGGAAATCTGTTTTGATTTCTACGACCGTCTCTAGAGGAGACATACAAGTTGAGATTCATTCTTTCCTTTGTGTTTAATTTCATTTTTCATATTTCTATTGCATCAACTCTTAGGACCAGGTTTCAGAAAATCTAAATCGACTTCCACTGCAAATAGTTGATTTTTGATGAAAAGCCCCTACAATGGTTTTAGAGCAGGCTTATGATCTATGGAAATCCTTAACAGGATTGAATCCCTTGGTATCCGTGTTTTGGGGTTTATAATTTCTCCCCGATTTGATTTTTCCAAATAGAAATCTATTTATACATATTAGTCATGTATTATTTAATTTCTGTTTGTTGTTTGTTGATTCTTGGTGAGTTGATTATTTAATTTTTTGTTTATAAAAAAATCAAGGGTTGTTTCTAGGCTATAGGCTGCTGGCGGCAGAATCTGCCACTGGCTGCCGCTATAGCTGCAAAAACAGCAGCTGCTGTTGCTGAGACCAGCAACGGCTGCTGCTGCTAGGGCAGTAGTGTTACCCTAGCAGCAGTAGGCCAGCCATATTTTGGATTTGGCGGGTTTTCTTGGTCCGGACCCAGTTTTAATTTTTAATGGGTTTTAAAATTTTGTGTGTTTAAATTATGCAATTTAAATACGTATGGATTCTTGAATGAAATTTAATTTCGTTCATGATACATTAATTTGGAAAATTAATGTGGTGTAATGAAATTGGTTCGGTTTTTCTTGGCATGATTAACCAAACGACATAATTTGGATTCATAGTTTTCCAATTCAAGTGGGAGTAGTGTTCTGCTAGGCTAGAAGCCCAAAGCCCGTTAAGGATTAGAACCATGATGGGTCAAATTGGTGATTTCTAAATAATGGCTAAGGACATAATTAATTGGGATAATTTCATGCATTTTAATAAATTCATAATTGATCTATGGAATACATGCTTGTATGAATTAAATGTTTGGATGGATGTTATTCGGCCTCTATGAAGATGGGTTGTATTTTCTTTTTAGGTAAATACGACCTGTGTGTCATTTCTTTTTATATAATTTTATTTTATTTATTTATTATAAAAATACTGTAAAGAAGAAGCCCCTTGGAGAGGCGAATCCAAAAGCAGATATGGAGGCCCACCTGACATTCTTCTAGTATAGGTTTACTAGAATTATATTAGGTTGTATTTAAGGCCCATAGCAGTCCATCATTTATTTAATTATGCATTACTTATTTACATGCTTTATGTATGATCCAATTCTAATTTCACCCGCTTATGCATCTAAGCCGTTATTAAAATTGAATCTAAACCAAATAGAAATTACTAAGTCGCTTAAAAATGCTTCCCTCATTCAAAACCGACTAGAAGTGGAGATATGCCAATTGTAGACCATGACCTCATAGGATACACTGGAGTATCATCATTTTGTATTGGCTTAGAGCATTGGTTGCTCTAACATTTGGATGAAGGTTTGGACTTAGCATGGATGGTAGGATTTTCCTGGCCCTAAGCATAGATGGGTAAGTGCCAACAAGTCCATCAAACCGAGAGTCCCTAGGTTGGGATTGGACGGCATTCCTACCTAAATAATTATGGTATAGTTTTTCCAGGCCCTTGTCTGGCTATATTTTGATGAAATATGGATCTCGGTCCATTAGCCTAACAACTTGACTTAATTAATAACTTGGATTCATTATTAATTATTTATAAGGAAAATAACTAAGACCTTTATTAATACTCGTTAATTTTTTTGTGCAGTAATCAAATGGTAAACAATAATACTCTATCACTGCATTCTCTCCTTGAGAAGGCAAACTCTTCGGGCCCAATTTCCTGGATTGGTGTAGGAACTTGAGAATAGTTCTTAGACAAGAATCTAGAATAGTTCTTAGACAAGAATCTAAGGAATATGTGCTGGAGAGAGTTGTACTGTCTGCACCTACTCGATGTAATCCATCGGCTGCACAGCTAGAGGAATATAAGGTGCATGTCAAGGACAACCGGGATATGATATGCCTGATGTTGGCATGCATGGTTGTTGAGTTGCAAAAGCAGTTCATGGACCAGTAAGCCTTTGCTATGATAACAACTCTTAATGAGATGTTTCAGGAGCAAGCTCATCAAGAGAGATACTTGACCAACAAGGCATTCAACTCCTACAAGATGGGGGCTGGGACATCTATGAGCGCTCATGTGCTTAAGATGAAGGGCTATCTGGATTCTTTAGCCTGTTTCAGTGTGCCTATCTCACAAGAGTTAGCGATTGACATGATCTTGGCGTCCTTGCCGGATTCCGATGATCAGTTCATCCTGAACTATAACATGCACGGGATGAATTGTACTATTAGCAAGCTGCATGGAATGATCAAGCTTGCTGAATAATCGATCAAGAAGACTCCACCAATACTGTTGGCCAACAAGGGGAACCTTCCTCTTATAAAGGGCAAGGCAAAGGCGAAAGCAAGGCCAAAGCTAAGAAAGCTAAGTCCAAGCCGAAGGCCGGTCTCGAGGACATTTACTTCCAGTGAAAGCAGGTGAGACACTAGAAGAGATCTTATCCCCAGTTGGTGGGAGAGCAAAAGAAGAGCCAGGGCGCATCTTCATCAGGTATATATGTCATAGATATAAACCTCACTGTATTTACATCTTGGGTATTGGATGCTGGACGTGGTTCTTACATTTGTTGTAATGTGAAAGAACTTAGGAACAGGAGATCATTGGGATCTGGAGAGGTGGATTTGCGAGTCGGAAATGGAGCAAGGTTAGCTGCCATAGAGATCAGCGAGTACCATCTAATGATGCCTAGTGGATTAGTTTCAATTCTAAAACAATGTTATTTTATACCTGCAATGTGCAGGAATATTATTTCTGTTTTAGTTTTGGATATTTCTATATTTCATTTTACTATTGGAAATGGTAGAATAAGTTTATCTAGAGAGGGATTATTTTATGGAGATGCTCTATTAAATAATGGCCTATATATCTTGGATTTAAATGAAACTAATCAAGTCTATAACATAAATACTAAAAGGGTTAAGCCTAATGAACTTAATCTTGTCTACCTTTGGCATTGTCGTTTAGGCTAAATAAATGAGAAATGCATAGCTAGACTTCACAAAGCTGGAATTTCTAGGATCATTTGTCATGGAGTCACTTGATATATTAGGGCTGGGCACAGTTCGATCCAATCCGGGGATTTAGAAATCTCCAGAATTGGATTGGAGGAATAAATCTCCAGAATTGGATTGTTCCAAAAATTTTGATCCAGTCCAGTTCGGTTATTCGGGGATTCGGTTCCGGTCCTATCTGGTTATGGAGTCCGGGGACTCAGTCCGGTCCAATCCTAATATAAAAAATAAATCCTAAAAATAAAAAAGCACAGATATTTTCTTATATAATTTCAACTAAAAAATATAAATTCTAATAATATCTTTCTAAATATTATATATTAAGTTGACTCAGTGGTTAGAAAGACTATAAATTATTATTTTTACATATATTATAAAATTTTAAAATTAAATAATCTCTTTATATATATTTAATACTAATAAATTCTCGGTTCTATCAGTCCGATCCTCGGTCCAATCCAATTCAATCCGGTCCTCGGTCCGGTCCTGGATAAATTATGGTCCGGTCCAGTCCAGTCCAGTTCCTTTTTTAAAAAAAAGTCAACAGTTCGGTCCAATTCTAGATCTTTTTCCTCGGATATTCGATCCAATCCAGTATATCCGGTTCGTATGCCTAGCCCTATGATATATGGGAGTCATGTTTACACGGTAAAATGACTAAAGCGCCTTTCAGCAAGACAACTAAAAGGGCTATTGGCTTATTGGACCTAATACATTCAGACGTATGTAGGCCCAAGAGTGCAGCTACTAGAGGTGGACATTTGTGCTTCGTCGCTTTCACGGATGATTTCAGCAGATATAGCTATGTCTATATAATGAAACACAAATTTGAGACTCTTGATAGGTTCAAGGAATTTAAGAACGAAGTACAAAACCAACTAGGTAGAAATATAAAAGTCCTTGGCTCATACCGAGGAGGCGAGTATATGAGCCTAGAGTTTGACTCATACTTAAGAGAGCATGGAATCATTCCACAGCTCACTCTTCCAGGAACACTATAATGGAATGGGGTATCTGAAAGGAGGAACAGGACCTTGTTAGACATGGTCCACCCAATGATGAGTCATGCCTTTCTCCCAATAACATTCTGGGAATACTCTCTTGAGACAACAGCTCTCATTTTGAACAATACTCCGACTAAGGTTGTGGAAAAGACCTCATATGAAATATGGATGGGCAAGACACCAAATGTGTCTTTCCTAAGGATTTGGGGCTGTGATGCACATGTCAAGAAATTGACTGGGGGTAAACTACAACCCAAGACCTACAAATGCCTGTTTGTGGGCTACCCTAGGGAAACCAAAAGGTATTACTTCTACAACCCTGCAGAGAACAAGTTTTCATAGCATGAAAGGAGGTCTTTCTTAAAAAGGATTTCATTTCCAAGAAAGATAGTGGGAGCAATGTTGAACTCAGGGAAGTTCAAAGAACACAAGCTCTTGAAGAGGATAACTTGGAGATCAGGGAGGAGCTTCTAGAGATGGAAGCACCATCCCAGGTCGCACAAGAACCTAGGAGGTCTGGTACGAATCGTCAAGAACCCGAGAGATATGGTTTTCTCGTGACTGAAAATCACACTCTTCTCGTCTTTAATAAGGAAGAGCCTAAAACCTACCAGGAGGCCATTGATAGCCTGTAATCCACTAATTGGCGTACAACTATGGAAGTGGAAATGCAATCTATGTACAATAATCAGGTTTGGAACCTGGTTGATCTACCTCGGGGTGCTAAGGTCATAGGTTGCAAGTGGTGCTACAAGTTGAAGGTTGACAACACCTTCAAGGGGTGGCTGGTTGCAAAAGGTTTCAGACAAGTCCATGGAATAGACTATGACAAAACCTTCTTGCTAGTTGCTATGCTCAAATCCATAAGGATCTTGCTGGCTATAGCTGCTTGGTATGACTATAAGGTTTAGTAGATGGATCTCAAAACCGCTTTCCTTAATAGAAAGCTACCTGAGGATGTGTATATGACACAACTTGAGGGTTTCATCGATCCAAAGCATCCTTAAAAGGTTTACAAGCTTCAGAGATCCATTTATGGATTGAAGCAGGCATCCCGAAGTTAGAGTCTTAGATTCAATGAAGCCATAAAGGAATACAGATTCATACAGAATCAAGATGAGTCTTGTGTGTATAAGAGGATTAGTGGGAGAATTGTCACTTTTCTGGTGTTATATATAGACGACATCCTTCTGATTGGAAGTGACATACCAACACTGCAAGAAGTGAAGGAGTGGTTGTGTAAGTGCTTTGCAATAAAGGACTTAGGCAAAGTTGAGACGATCCTCGAGATTAGGATCTACAGGGATAGACACAATCGGCTTTTGGGCCTAAGTCAGCCCATGTACATAGACAAAGTTTTGAAAAGATTCAACATGGATCAGGCCAAGAAAGGTTTCTTGCCAATGAACCATGGGCTGAAACTTAGTAAGAAAAATTGTCCTAAGACAAGGAAGAACATGGAGAACATGAAGTTGGTTCCATATGCATCAACTAAAGGATTAATCATTGTCCTACTGCATACTATGTATAAGACCTGATGTCACCTTTGCACTAAGTATGATAAGCCAGTACCAGTAGGATCCCAGCGAGGACAACTGGAAGGCTGTCAAAGCAATCCTAAAGTACCTCAATCAGACTAAAGATAGCTTATTAGTGTATGGTAGTCAGGAAGAGCTATCAATGACTGGGCACACTGATGCAAGCTTCCAGACCAACCAGGATGAGTACCACTAGTAGTCTGGGCATGCATTTTTGCTTAATGGTGGTGCTGTCAACTGGAAGAGCTCTAAGCAACCAATCATCATGGACTCTACCATAGAAGCTGAATACATTGTAGCGTGTGATGCAACTAAGGAAGCTGTATGGATAAGGAAGTTTATCATTGAATTAGGAGTAGTAGCAACTATCCAGGATCCAATTGATATCTTTTGTGACAACAACGGGGCTATTGCATAAGCTAAGGAGCGTTGATCACATAAGAACATGAAGCATGTACTTAGGAAGTTTCACCTTATACGAAAAATCACCGAGAAGGGTGACATTTCACTATACAAAGTAGACACGGAGGATAATGTCATAGATCCTTTGACCTAGGCGCTTGCTCTGCCCAAGCACGAGGGCTAGATCTATAGGGATTAGGCCCATGCCTAGTTGGAACTAGTGCAAGTGGGAGATTGTTGGGAATGCTCTAGTCCCAAGGAATTGGTCCTTGTTTTGTATTGTACATTTTGGATCTTTTAAGAGATTAATGTATTATACATTTGTGTTATTAAATAAAGGCATTAGTCTATTTATTATATATATCTTGTGCAATATTGTAAATAGAGTATCCGATGGTAATATCTATATCCATGTTGACAAGTGTCATGGCAGTGAGACCATGGATAGAGAAACGATATAACCATAAAGGCATCCATTGTTTGTTCCAATCATAGGAATGAATGGAAGCAAAGACTATCATAACCTTGATTGTATGGTGGTGTCTTACACGCTGTAGAACATGGATTATCAATCAAGCTTATGGGTACATGTAATAGGGCATGGTACTAGATAGATCCACTAAGCGAGAAATCCACATGGTATAGTATCACTAGTGATTCTCTTGTAGTACTTATATTGGATCCTTAGACCTGACCATATTATGGTCTTGTATGTGATCTCACACACTTTGGTGTACGCCTAAAGGGCCTGTAACAGGATGCCAAATATGGATACATTCTGGTGTGCCAGTGAGCATGGCAAGGTCATGAATATGCAGAAGGGAATGTCACTCAGTAATACACTGAGAAGATATCACCATCCACTTGATGAGTGCAACTGTAAGAGTATGGCCATACCTAAACAAGTTGGAACTTGTTTGTAAGCATTAGTTCATTCGAGATCAAGTTAATGTCCTGACACAAAAGAGGGTGATGACACCATACCTTTGTGTTGGATACCGATATCAGCGACATGGGATATATAAGTTAGACTACTGCCTCCGTTTTAATTAGGGGTTGTAAAGGCTTGTTAAAGCCCAACTACAATCTATGGGCCATGGGTCCACTGCCAACATAAAGATGGACTTACAGGATCATACAAATTGAACGACTAAGCTTGAACTTATCGGATCATCTATATACTTGGAGTATACTGACTAAAGAGGAATTATTAATTGATTAAATTATAGATCAATTAGATAAATAATCTTAATTTAAATGCCATGTGATTTATTATATGGTTTAATAAATCCAATACATATAAAATTGAAATTGAATTGAAAATTAAATTTAACCTATGCTTTTAATTTTGATCTAAGGATTTTACAGATATAAATTGTTGGATATGCCCTAGTCCCGAGGCATTGGACCTTGTATTTGTATTGTACATTTATTGGATTTATGTATTATACATATTTTGTGTTATTATATAAAGGCATTAATTTATTTATTATATATCTTGTGCTATATTTTAAATGGAGTATCCAATGGACATATCCATATCCATGTTGACAAGTTTCATGCACTTGGCAGTAAGACCATGGATAGGGAAAACGATATGACCATACAGAGATCTGAAGTCTGTTCCAGTCATGGGAATGAATGGAACCAAAGGCTACCATTAACCTGGTTGAATGGCGGTGTCTTACCAGCCATTGGACATGGGATGTCAACCAAGTTAACGGGTACATGCAAAAGGGGCATGGTATTGGATAGATCCACTGAACGAGAAATCCATATGGTAAAACATCACTAGTGATTTTTATGTAGTACTTGTATGCATCCTTTAACCTGACCATATGATGGTGGTGCATGTGAAGTCGCGTACTTTGGTGTACGCCTAAAGGGCCTGTAAAAGGGTGCCAAGTATGGGTACGTTCGGGTATGTCACTAAGCATGGCAGTGCTGTGGATATACAGAAGGGATATGTCACTCAGTAGTCCACTGAAAAGATATCACCGGCCTCTTGATGAATATGACTGATAAGAGTGTGGCCACACCCAAACAAGTTGGAACTTGTTTGTGAGCATCAGTACATTCAGGATCAAGTAAATGTCCGGACACAAAAGAGGGTGATCAATCCATGCCTCTGTGTTGGACATCAATATCAATGACATTGGATATACAAGTTTAAACTACAGGATTATGGTTTCAGTTAGACTACCGTCTCCATCTTAATTGGGGGCTGCAGTGGCTTGCTAGAGCCCGCCTGCAGTCTGTGGGCCACGGGTCCATTGCCAACATAAAGATGGGCCCACAAGATCGTACACATTGAATGTCTGAACACAGACTTAAGGGATCATCTGTATACTTGGAGTATATACACATGAGGGAGAGGATTATATTAATTATATTATGACGATCAATTGGATTGATCAAAAAAATAAAATTAATATTTGTATTGGCCTTCTCATAATTAATTCAATGAATTAATTTATGAGATTATTTCCTAGGTGGAAATATTTTACATGTATTTAATTTCATGAAGTGTCAAATTTAATTCCTCAGTTAAATTAATTGGTCAAATTAATTTTAATTTAAATGTGTGTAATATTTTATATGGTATAGTATGATGACATACATGTTAAATAGAATTTGAATTTGAAATTAAATTGGACCATAAGAATTAAAATTGGACGTGGGCTTAAGGAGGTAAAAGTCCGCATGAAATAAAAATCGGTTTGGGCTTAAAATTCCCTATGGGAATTTCGCTCCCTAGGTTAAAAGCCTAGGAGACCATTTGGCCAAGGAAGCAAGTGGGATAGCCGAAAATTACAGCCCCCTCTCTCTCACTCTCATTCGATCTCATCGCTAGCACGGGTCGTGTTTGATAGCCTTTCACATACGTGAACACGGAGGGAATCTATTTTGGTTTCTACAGCCATCTCTAGAAGAGATATCTCTGGTGAAAAATTTATTCTTTTCTATTTGATTTTAAGTTTTACAATTTTTACATCAATTGCTCCTGGGCACAGATTTGAGGAAATCACCGTGTTCTTCCGCTTTTATCAGGTGATTTCCGGTGAAAAATCCCAACAGTGGTATCAGAGTGGGCTTTTGATCCGTGGAAATTGTTAAAATTAGATTGAATCCCTTGGTTTTGAAATTGGAGATTTTAATTTGGGATTCGTGGATTGGGGTTTGATATTTTCCCCTTGGATTTTTCAATTGAAAATTAATTTGCATATAGGTTTATGTTTATTTAATTTTCTGTTGATTGGATTATATTTCTTAGTGATTTATAATTTTTGGCTGCAATTTTTTTTTTCTGGTAAAAATCACGGGCTATTTCTGCGTATACGGGACTGCCGGCGCAGAATCGCAACCGGCGGAAACGCTGCTGCTGGGTCCAGCAGCGGGCTGCTGCTAGGGTAACTCGGTTGCCCTAGCTGCAGCGGACCGAGCCCAGTTTTTTGGATTTGGCGGGTTTCGGGCCCATGGTCCAGTTTTGAAATTTTGATGGGTTTTAAAATTTCGTGTGTTTAAATTTTTGTAATTTAAATGCGCATGGTTTCTTGGATGAAATTTTAATTTTATTCATTGCATATTAATTTTGAAAATTAATATGGCTAATTGAAATTGGTTCGGGTTTTTTGGTGCAATTACCCGGGCGGCTGATATGGACTCATGGTTTCCCAATTCCAATGGGAGCAGTTATCTGCCTGGGCTGGAGGCCCAAAGCACGTTAAGGGCTAGAACCATAATGGGCCAAAATTGGCGATTTCAAAGTAATGGCTTTGGACATAATTGAAATGGGCTTAATTTCATGCATTATAACATGCTTATAAATGGATGTATTTGATGCATTTTGTATGATTAAATGTATATATGGTTGGATGCTATTGGGCCTCATTCAAGTTGGGTTGTAATTTTTCTTTTTGGGTAAATACGGCCTACGTGCCCTTTTTCTTTTTTAATGTAATTTATTTTATTTTATTTACTTATTATAAAATTTGTAAAGAAGAAGCCCAGTGGAGAGGCGAGCTTAGTGGAGAGGCGAGCCCAGAAGGAAGGAAAAGGAGGTCCACCTGATTTATTTTCTAGTCTAGATTTACTAGAATTATATTAGGTTGTAATATAGGCCCATAGCAGTCCATTTTACTTATTTAATTATGCTTTTTATTTATTTACATGTGTGAATGTATGATCCAAACCCATTTTCACCTGCCTATGCATGTAAGCTGTTATTAAATGAATCTAATAACCTAATGGAAATTACTAAGTTGCTTAAAAGTGCTTCCCTAATTCAAAACCAACTCGAAGTGGGGATAGGCCAGTTGTAGACCATGCCCTCGCTGGATGCACTGGAGCATCGTCATTTTGTATTGGGTTGGAGTATAGGTTACTCTAATACTTGAATGAAGGTTTTGACTTAGCGTGGGTAGTAGGATTCTCCTGACCCTAAGCACAGATGGGTAAGTGCCAACAAGCCCATCAAACCGAGAGTCCCTAGGTTGGGATTGGACGGCGTTCCTACCTAAATAATTAGGGTATAGTTTTTCCAGGCCCCTCGTCTAGCTATATCTTAATGAAATATGGATCTCGGCCCATGAGCCCAACAACTCGGATTAATTAATAACTTGATTCACTATTAATTATATATGGGAAACAAGATAAGGTCCTTTATTAACACTCTTAAAATTTTTCTGTGTAGAATTTCAAATGGCAAACAACAATTCACTTTCACTGCGATCTATCCTGGAAAGGGACAAGCTTTCCAGCCCTAACTTCTTAAACTGGTCTAGGAACTTAAGGATAGTTCTGAGACAAGAGTCGAAGGAGTATGAGCTGGAAAGGCCTATGCCAACTGCGCCTCAAGGACGTAATCCACCAGCTGCCCAGTTAGAGGAATACGAGGTGCACGTAAAGGACAATAAGGATGTGATGTGCCTTATGTTGGCGTGCATGGTCCTCGAGCTACAAAAGTAGTTTATGGACCATCAGGCCTATGCTATGATAACAACTCTAAATGAGATGTTTCAAGAGCAAGCTCCTCAAGAAAGGTACCTAACCAATAAGGCATTCCACCCTTGTAAGATGGGGGCTGGGACATCTGTGAGCACACACGTGCTCAAGATGAAGGGCTATCTGGACACTTTAGCCCCGTCTCGGATCGCCTATCTCACAGGAGCTGGCGGTGGACACAATCCTTGCCTCTTTACTGGATTCTTACGATCAGTTCATCCTGAATTACAATATGCAAGGGATGAGCCATACTGTTAGAGAGCTACATGGGATGCTCAAGCTTATTGAAAAGTCAATCAAGAAGACTCCACCGGTGCTGCTGGTAAACAAGGGGAACCCTCCTCTTACGAAGGGCAAAGCCAAGGAAAAGGCTAAGGCCAAGGCTAAGAAAGCCAAGGCCAAGAAGCCTAAGGCCCAGCCCAAGGTCCAGCTTAAGGCCAGTCCCGAGGATGTCTGCTTCGGGTCCAAGCAGGCGGGGCATTGGAAGACATCGTGTCCCAAACTGTTGGGAGAGCAGAGGAAGACCCAGGGTGCGTCTTCATTAGGTATTTATGTCATAGACATTAACCTCACTGTTTCAACATCCTGGGTATTGGATATTGGATGTGGTTATCACATTTGTTGCAATGTGCAGGGACTTAAAAACAGAAGGTCACTGGGATCGGGGGAGGTGGACTTGTGGGTCGGTAATGGAGCAAGGGTTGCTGCCATAGAGATCGGCGAATATCACCTCATGATGCCTAGTGGATTGGTTTTGATATTGGAACATTGTTATTTTGTACCTGCCATATGCAAGAATATTATTTCTGTTTCAGTATTGGATATTTCTGGATTTAATTTTACTATTTCTAATGGTAGAATTGGTTTATCTAGAGAGGGATTATTTTATGGAGAAGCTCTATTAAATAATGGCCTATATATCTTAGATTTAAATGAAACCAATCATGTCTATAACATAAATACTAAAAGGGTTAAGCCTAACAAACTTAATCATGTCTACCTTTGGCATTGTTGTTTAGGCCATATAAACGAGAAGCGCATAGCTAGGCTTCACAAAGCTGGAATCCTAGGGTCATTTGATATATGCGAATCATGTTTACGAGGCAAAATGACTAAAGTGCCTTTTAGCAAGAAAGTTGAAAGGGCTACTAGCTTATTAGACCTAATACATTCAGACGTATGTGGGACCATGAGCGTAGCTACCAGAGGTGGACATCTGTACTTCGTCACGTTCACGGATGATTTCAGCAGATATGGCTATGTCTATCGAATGAAACATAAGTCTGAACCCTTGATAGGTTCAAGGAATTTATGAATGAAGTACAGAACCAGCTAGGTAGAAATATAGAAGCCCTTTAGTCAGACCGAGGAGGAGAGTATTTGAGCCTAGAGTTTGACTCATATTTGAGAGAGTATGGAATAGTTCCACATCTCACTCCTCCAGGAACACCATAATGGAATGGGGTGTTCGAACAGAGGAATAGGACCCTGTTGGACATGGTCCACTCAATGATGAGTCATGCCTCTCTCCCAATAAGCTTCTGGGGATACGCCCTCGAGATAGCCACTCTCATTTTAAATAATACTCCGACTAAGGCAGTGGAAAAGACCCCATATGAGATATGGACGGGTAGGGAGCCCAATGTGTCTTTTCTACTGATTTGGGGATGCGATGCACATGTCAAGAGATTGACTGGGGGCAAGCTAGAACCTAAAATCTACAAGTGCATGTTTGTGGGCTACCCTAGGGAAACCAAAAGGTATTACTTCTATAACCCCACCGAGAATAAGGTGTTCGTGGCAAAGAAGGGGGTCTTTGTAGAAAAGGATTTTATTTCCAAGAAAGACAGTGGGAGTTTGAACTCAGGGAAGTTCAAAGCTCACAAACTCCTAAAGAGGATAACTCGGGGACCAGGGTGGAACTTCCACAGGAGGAAGCACCGATCCAGGTCATACAAGGACCTAGAAGGTCTGGTAGGGATCATCGGGAACCAGAGAGATATGGTTTTCTTATCACTGATGATCACACTCTTCTCACCTTTGATGAGGAAGAACCCAAAACCTACCAGGAGGCTATGGGCTGGCCAACAGTTTGTAAATTGGCGTAAAGCCATGGAGGCAGAGATGCAATCTATGTACGATAATCAGGTTTGGAACTTGGTTGATCCACCTCTGGGTGCTAAGGTAATAGGTTGCATGTGGTGCTACAAGCTAAAAGTTGACAACACCTTCAAGGGGCGTCTGGTTGCAAAAGGTTTCAGGCAAGTCCATGGAATAGACTATAATGAAACATTCTCACTGGTCGCTATGCTTAAATCCATTAGGATCTTACTGGCCATAGCCGCATGGTACGACTATGAGTCTGGCAGATGGATGTCAAAACCGCTTTCCTTAATGGAAAGCTACTCGAGGATGTGTACATGACACAACCTGAGGGATTTGTCGATCTAGAGTATCCTAGGAGGGTATACAAACTTTAAAGGTCCATTTATGGACTGAAGCAAGCATCCCGAAGTTGGAATCTTAGATTCAATGAAGTTATAAAGGAATATGGTTTCATACAGAATCAAAATGAGCCTTGTGTGTATAAGAGGATTAGTGGGAGCATTGTCACATTCTTGGTATTATATATGGATGATATCCTTCTTATTGGAAGCGACATACCAACACTGCAAGGGGTAAAGTAGTGGTTGTGTAAGTGCTTCGTAATGAAGGACTTAGGTGAAGCTGAGATGATCCTAGGGTTTAGGATCTACAGTGATAGATCTAATTGGCTTCTGGGCCTAAGTCAGGCCACGTACATAGACAAAGTTCTGAAAAGATTCAGCATGGATCGGGCTAAGAAAGGTTTCTTACCGATGAGCCATAGGTTGAAACTTAGTAAGAAGAACTGTCCTAAAATAAGGGAGGACAGGGAGAACATGAAGTTGGTCCCATACGCCTCGGCTATAGGATCAATCATGTACTCCATGCTATGTACGAGACCTGGTGTCGCCTTTGCACTAAGTATGACAAGCTAGTACCAGCAGGATCTCGGGGAGGATCACTGGAAGGCTGTCAAACTAATCCTCAAGTACCTTAACTGAACTAAGGATAGCTTCTTGGTGTATAGAGGTCAAGAAGAGCTATTTGTTACTGGGTGTACTAATGCAAGCTTCCAGACCGACTAGGATGAGTACCAGTCACAGTCTGGGTACGTGTTTTTGCTAAATGATGGTGCTGTAAGTTAGAGGTGCTCAAAGTAACCGACTATCGCGGACTCTACAACAGAAGTTGTGTACAATGCAGCATGTGATGCAGCTAAGGAAGCTGTGTGGATAAGGAAGTTTATCACTGAGTTGGGAGTAGTGCCTACTATCCAGGACCCAGTAGATATCTTCTGTGACAATAATGGGGCTATTGCACAAGCTAAGGAGCCCCGGTCACACAAGAACATAAAGCAAGTGCTCAGGAAGTTTCACCTCATACCAGAAATCGCCGAGAGGGGTGACATTTCATTTCATAGGGTGGAAACTAAGGATAATGTCATAGATCCTTTGACCAAGGTGCTGGCTCAGCCCAAGCACGAGGGTCATACTAGATCTATAGGGATTAGGCCCATGCCTAGTTGGTACTAGTGCAAGTGAGAGATTGTTGGATATGCCGTAGTTCCAAGGCATTGGACCCTGTATTTTTATTGTACATTTATTGGATTTATGTATTATACATATTTTGTGTCATTATATAAAGGCATTAATCTGTTTATTATATATCTTGTGCTATATTTTAAATGGAGTATCCAATGGACATATCCATATCCATGTTGACAAGTGTCATGCACTTGGCAGTAAGACCATGGATAGGGAAAACGATATGACCATAAAGAGATTCGTAGTCTGTTCCAGTCATGGGAATGAATGGAACCAAAGGCTATCATTAACCTGGTTGAATGGCAGTGTCTTACCGGCCATTAGACATGGGATGTCAACCAAGTTAATGGGTACATGTAAAAGGGGCATGGTACTGGATAGATCCACTAAACGAGAAATCCACATGGTAAAACATCACTAGTGATTCTCGTGTAGTACTTGTATACATCCTTTAACTTGACCATATGATGGTGGTGCATATGAAGTCGTGTACTTTGGTGTATGCCTAAAGGGCCTGTAAAAGGGTACCAAGTATGGCTACGTTTGGGTATGTCACTAAGCATGGCATTGCTATGGATATGCAAAAGGGATATGTCACTGAGTAGTCCATTGAGAAGATATCACCGGCCTCTTGATGAATGTGACTAATAAGAGTGTGGCCACACCCAAACAAGTTGGAACTTGTTTATGAGCATCAGTATATTCGGGATCAAGTAAATGTGCGGACACAAAAGAGGGTGATCAATTCATGCCTCTGTGTTGGACATTGATATCAATGATATGTGATATACAAGTTTAAATTACAGGGTTATGGTTTCAGTTGGACTGCCATCTTCATCTTAATTAGGGCTGCAGTGGCTTGCTAGAGTCCGCCTGCAGTTTGTGGGCCACGGGCCCATTGCCAACATAAAGATGGGCCCATTAGATCGTACACATTGAACGTCTGAACATGGACTTAAGGGATCACCTGTATACTTGGAGTATACACACAGGAGAGAGAGGATTATATTAATTACATGATGACGATCAATTGGATTGATCAAAATAATAAAATTAATATTTGTATTGGCCTTCTCATAATTAATTCAATGAATTAATTTATGAGATTATTTTCTAGGTGGAAATATTTTACATGTATAGGTTTACATATATTTAATTTCATGAAGTGTCAAATTTAATTCCTCGGTTAAATTAATTGGTCAAATTAATTTCAATTTAAATGTATAATATATTATATGGTATAGTATGATGACATACATGTTAAATAGAATTTGAATTTGAAATTAAATTGGACCATAAGAATTAAAATTGGATGTGGGCTTAAGGAGGTAAAAGCCCGCATGAAATAAAAATCAGTTTGGGCCTAAAATTCCTAGGAGGAATTTCGGCCCCCTAGGTTAAAAACCTAGGAGACCATTTGGCTAAGGAAGTAAGTGGGATAACCGAAAATTACAGCCCCCTCTCTCTCTCTCTCTCACTCTCATTCAATCTCATCACTAGTACGGGTTGTGTTCGATGGCCGTTTGTGTACGTGAACGTGGAGGGAATCTATTTTGGTTTCTACAGCCATATCTAGAAGAGATATTTCTGGTGAGAAATCTATTCTTTTCTATTTGATTTTAAGTTTTACAATTTTCACATCAATTGCTCCTGGGCACGGATTTTAGCAAATCACCGTGTTCTTCTGCTTTTATCGGGTGATTTCAAGTGAAAAATTCCAACATAAATACCCACTTAAATGAGAAAACCCTAACCCTAATTTTAGCACTAAAAATTTCAGCCAAGGCACTAGAATTCCTTAGAGGAATTTCGCCTCCCTTTAGCTCTCTCTCTCTTGTTCTTCGATCCTCCGCTAGCACGGGATTCCTGCTCGTTAGGCATTCGTGTACGGGACTATAAAGGAAATGTACTTTGATTTCTGCAGTCGTATCTAGAGGAGACATACAAGGTGAGATTCGTTCTTTCCTTTGTGTTTAATTTCATGTTTTTTATTGCTATTGCATAAGCTCTTGGAACCGGGTTTGAGAAAATCTAAATCGGCTTCCACTGCTAATGATTGATTTTTGATGAAAAACCCCTACAGTTTTGATATGCTCCAAGGTGCTTAAGGTAAACACAAGTTTTCCATAAGCTATACCTACAAATAGTGGAATAATCAAAGCAGTTCAGAGTATTAGAACAATATGATCAGAATGGGATTGTTACCTAGAGAAGGATCAGACTACCAGCCACTTCGATCGGTCGATTAGAATGTACAAACTCGAAATGAATTAAAGTCTCGGCCAAAATCAGAGCTACAAGCAAAACACCAACTGCCATCTATGGAATGATGGATACTAATCGACAGCTGCAGATAGTAGAGTCAGTCTCACATAGAAAGTAAGCCATCAATATTAAGCCCACTAGAGGGCCCCAACAGGGGTCTAAATAGGGCATAAACATGCACAGGTTGAGGGCGACATCAAGCTTCAGCCCAGAGGACAAGCTTGAAACTGAAAAAAGTTAATCCGTGACTATGACATTGACCCCAAGTAAATTTTGTACGGAGCATAAGTTAGTAAACTCGAACTTGGGGATGGCAATGCGAGTCCCCCTACACTCAATGTTTAACTTAGTTCTATTTAAGTTAAGTTATTAATGTTGATATGCTTTTATGTTATTGATTTGGGAATTGGTGTTTAAGCCGTTATCGTTGATTTGCTGAATTTTGTAGTACAATTCAAAGGTTAGCCTACTTCAAGCTAATTCAAATGTTCTACTCATGAGTCAATGGTTTTTAATATGGGATTACACCAATAGATATAATCAACATGGGAACACGTCTCACTATACAATAGACACAGTTAACAACTTCGATGAAATTCCATTACTACTTTTGATTACAATAGTTTGTTACAAGCAATAAACCTCAAATAGAATAACATTACGATATCATTGGTTTTTACTACGCCATTAAATTAAAACAAAAGGGAAAATTTCACCCCAAAATCATTGATGGAAAAAGAATGCATGACCCAACACTTTACTATAATTATGTCAATAATATTTTGTTGGGATTACTATCTAGAGTTCTCTAATCCACTATGAGTACAATCAATTCAGTCCCATATTAGAATCAATATTCTCACATAACAAGTTTACATAAATTTAGTTGCAGAAAAACCAAACCAATTTACATAAATTAAAAAAACCAAATTACATAACATAAATTAAACCTAACACATATCAAATTACAAACTACCAATTCCATTAATCATAAAGGAAGTTGATATTTTGGAAAAATTTATCAGACTTATGTCTGTAGATAGGAGGTGGGATAGATTGCAGATGAGACCAAAGTGAGAAATCATCGAGGACGCAAACCCTAAATCGATGAAGATAGAGAAATAAAGGGAGTTTTTTGTAATTAATTTTTTAATCATTTTGATGAATGACCATGTGGTTATGATGTGGCAAAATTTGGTCTTGATTGTCGACTATTCTTGGAAGTCTATAATTATTTCAACAATTATGGTGCATAATATTATTAAAACCAGACCGGACAATGAATCGAAAAGCTACTAGTTCATGGTTCAACCGGATCGACCGATTTATTAGTGCTCAACTAGATTTTAGCAAAAAAAAAAAATATTGCTAGTTTGTACACAATTTATAATAAAATATATATTTGTTTTACTAAAATAAGAAAAACATAAAATAAATTTTTTTTAAATAATATATATATATATATATATATATATGAGTTGTCAAAAAGTGAGTTTGAATATGGCAACACATTTTTTTGGAGACTCGAACTTTGACGGAATATTATCCAATAATTCATTAGGGATGTCAATAGGGCGGGGTAGGAGACGGAACACTCAATTCCGTTACGCAACCCGTTTATAACGGGGATTCTCTATCCCTACCCCATTAAAGAAAATGGGCACAAATTTTATCCCCATCCCCGATGGATATCCCTGCCCTGTTTATTTTTTTTCCTTGGTAAACAAATTTTTTCATTTTAGAAACTTTTGTTGTAAATCAATATATGATTATAAACTTTTTTTTTTAATGAAATATGATTATAAACTCTTAATTGTTACATAAAAAAAGTCATTGGTTATGTAAAATTTATTATCGTGGTATTGCAAATTGCAATCAATGAAAAATTATCCCTAATTGACAACTTTGATTACTTTTTCAAACTAAATTTTGAGCTGCTGAATACGTAAAGAATTAATATAAAAGCACTTCAATTTTTGACATGCATATGAATAAAATAGACTACTGTATACCTCTCAATGTTATCATAACCGTAGCGGACATCAAACGGTAGAGCTACTGGTGCGTGGTACGACCGGTTCAACCGGGTTGAACCGGTGGTTATACCGGATTATTGATTTTTTTGGAAAAAATATTACGAAAATAATAAATAAGCTTATAAATTCATAAAACACAATTTTCAAATGTTTAATATTCAAAACAGCTTCATAAAATGTCCTAAAACTTCATCAAATACAAGTCTTAAATAATAAAAATAAACTAGTAACTTAAAATATTATTGAAAGTCTTAAACATTGATATTGTGCTTGTCAATCATCTCCGATTTCGCTGTAATCCTGCTCCTCATCATCTAAATAATAAAAATAAAATAAATTAAACTTCAGCCTTTAATTTAATACATAAGAAGAACTAAACTCATAAATCAAAATAAATTACTAAAAGAGAAAAAAGTTAAAGAACAAACCTGGTAGAGTATTATTTGGTTCTTCAAGATCCAAATTCTCAATAAAATTAAAATCAAGTTCAGCTTCCTTATCAACAACCCAAAATTCAGTTTCATCAATTGTTTCGTAATCAATTGGATCAAAAGGTCTCTTAAACAATGACAACCTAATAAATAAAAGTCATAATAACAATATTACTTTGATGCAAAAAATACAATGCAAATATAATCAATTATAGAAGTTACAATAATATACCTATTCTTCAATCGCAAATTGTAGTGGATATAAACCAAGTCATTCAATCTCTCATGTTCTAATCTATTTCTCTTCTTTGAATGAATGTGTTTAAACACGTTCCAATTACGTTCGCATCCAGAAGAAGAGGCAGTTTGGCTAAGAATTTTAATAGCCACTTTTCTTAAATTTGGAGCATCATAACCAAATAATCTCCACCATTCATCTTTTATTGAATATGAAAAGCAAAAACAATATAGCTCACATTAGAAGTAAAAAATATTACATGCTAACATATACATTAGCTGAAAACTGAAAACATAAATAAAGTATGAGATTGATTAGTACCCGGACGAGTGGTTTTGCTGCAAGCAAGTGCCTTAGGACGAGCAAAACACTTTTCACGTTCTCTAAAGATTCTCAACTCCTCCAACATCACATTGCTTGATTTGTCCTGAACCTCCTCGGCCTTCTCAACCTTGTCCAACAAGTTCAATATACCGCGCATTATCTCGCTTTCATACAGACTGAAGTTGGATCATATTGAAATGCAGGATTCAAGAAATAAGCTACTTCATGAAGATCTTTCCGCAACATGCGATCCCATCTCCAATCTATAATATCAGTGTAGGATTCATACAATTCTGGCCTATTTTGAAATATTTTCATAATCCCTGTTCGTGCCCTATGCATGCCCTCATAGATATAACCTAAAGATGGCCTTTCATCAGTATCACAAAGCCTCAATAACCGCATTATTGGAGTCATAACTTTCACAACTATTAAACAATTATCCCAAAACTTCAAAGACAACACAGTTTCTCTCACATCTTTAGCTTTCTGAATCTTCATGAATTGCTTAAACTCATTGCTAACAACTAATGCTTCTAAATCATCTTTATGGTCATACAAGCTTTGTAAAGCAATAAATGATGTTGCAAAACGAGTTGCACCCGGGCGAATAATTTCTCTCCAACCAGGTCTTTTTCTAAGCCAATTCCAAGTTAACTTGTGATTGTAAACAAAAACTGTAATTTGAGATGCAACATCCTTCACATGTAGCATTTCTGCAACATCTTTCAAGATTAGATTAATGCAATGAGCTGCACAAGGTGACCAATAAATAGACTCATATTTATCCATAAGCAAGGAACCTGCAGCCTTATAATTAGCCCCATTATCAGTCACCATATGTACCACATTTTCAGGACCAACCATTTCCACAATTTCACTAAAAAGGTTACACAAATTTTCAGCATTTGTGTAAATATCAGAAGCATCAATAGATTTGATAAAAGTAATCCCCTTTGGAGAATAAACTAAGAAGTTGATTAAACGCCTTTGTCTAGTATCTGTCCACCCATCTCCCATGATAGTGCAACCAGTGTCAGACCAAGTATTCCTAATGGACTGAACAATTAACCCTACATGCCTCTTAGCATCATTCAATAAACTTACATGCAAAGCATGAAATAAAGGATGCTTATATCCATGACCCATGCTAGCAATTTTATCAATAGCAAGTTGCAAATAAGGTGAATTAACAGCATTGAATGGAATGCAAGCATCGTAAAACCATAAAGCAATTGATAAGTCAGTATCTTTCCATTTTTCAGCACTTTGCATACATGCCTTAATCGAAGATTGAGAAGGATCACTTACGCCTTTTTGAAAATATGAGTCAATTTCAGAAATAGCTTACCTTTTTCTTCCCGAAACAGAATCATTAGATGGAACATTGTTTCTTTCATCTAATGTCAAGTCCTCAATAAACCCTTTCTTTTCCAAGACTTTTTCTGAAGTAGCATTCAATATACATCTTATTTCATATTGAATCTCCGGAGTAACACTTTTGCATGCACCAACATCGCCTTTAACTCCAGCAAGGTGTCTCTTCATCCTAGTTATCCCTCCACCAGCAACTTTCTTTTGACATAAGTTACATATATATGCCTTCTTACCATTTGTATATAATATCTCAGTCACATATTTCCATGCAGCATCTACTTTTTGTCTACTCGAATGTTCTGAAGGAGTGGTAGCAACTCCTTGTGATTCAATAGGAGCGGAAGAAGCTGCTTGTGATCCAGTAGGAGTGATAGAAGCAGCTGATTGTGATCTAGTAGAACCTAAAGATGGTGCAACTGGTTCAGCTGGTTCTGACATTGTTCCTATAAAACATCGAAAGCCAAAAATAAATTATAAAAACTTATATGATTGAACAAAAAATTGTTTAATTAATTAATGACACAGATTTCACCATCAAGATACATTAAGATATCCAAATATCTGTTGCATTCAATGCACAATGAGAAACTAATTCTCTAAAGAAAAGCTTCCAACAGAGAGAATAAATAAAACCTAATACAACTAATAAAACTCATTAGTAACTGTTGAAGTAAAATCCATTACAAGGGTTAGTGGTAAAAAAGACATGTAAAATCTGGATCAGTTGATGGGTTCACATAATAAGGTATGAATAAACTTACAGATCACTTTAGCCAAAAGTGATTCCAACAAAAAGTAATAATTAAAAGGGAAGCCATTTAGAAATGCAGTAAAAGTGAATTGGTTATTGCTAACCCAATTTTTATAAGGTAAATATTAATGATTGGAATGAATAATTAAAACATAGAAATAGTGAAATATGTATATCTATCTACATTACATGCCTCTCTCAATATATCCAAATCAAAGCCTTACATGCTCTTACTCTCCCTTTGTTTACACATTCCCACTGTAGAATGTGCGGCATTAGTATAAATAAGCTGAATTGTGCGGCATACAAAGAGAGGCCTACACAAATCAATACAATTTAATTTGGCAGCTGGGGACAGTCACATTATTACATACATACATTCATGTTTTTGAGAAACTTGGTTGAGTCGAAAATTAGAAGTATTTGGAGTCTGAAAACATTCTATGATAGCTTATCTACAAGGAAGATAAGGATAGCAACACAACTTTGAGGCTATAATATTCTTGACCAACTGCTTTCTATCATTTTCTTAAGATTGTGACTACATGCCAACTCCTAAAAGGAACTACAAAATGCCAATTGATAATCTTAAAATTGAAAAATATTTGGAATTTCAATGAGCCCCGTTTAAATTAATTTGTCATCCGAATTATTAAATATCTGTTCCTACATGGAATTGATTAGCTACTTCCATGAGTTGCTTCATATATACACATTAGATACCACACTGAGATACACAAATAATTTCTTAAAATTTGAAAGAATATATTCATGTCCAAAAGAATTTCACTATATCAGAACCTCAGACTTTCCGAACACCAAATTCTCAACATCCAAATTGATATATTTGAATTAAGTTGGAAGTGCTATTATTTTAATGAACGATTATATCCACCGACTCATTCCCTATTACGAGGAACAACAGGATAAGGCTTCCAAGTCAAGCTGTAATCAGATAAATCCTAATCGTAAGACTCAAATATCGTGAAACTGCCAAGTTCATACATATATGTTGTTTGGCTGAATAGAAAAAACAAGGCTGATTCTTACGTGTACTCAAAATATTTCAAACGATATTTACTTGAATATTCTACCAATATGAATATCCGTCAAACAGTCTTATTCTGTTCAACTCCAAAAAGAACTTCTCTCTCGAGCAATTCAAACATCTCTTTCAACCTGTGTGTGAACTTTTCGGTTATGTTTCGAGTGATCCTCTGCTGGAATTTGGTGCTCTTCGACCACATTGTTCCAACATAAACATCACATTTAAATCACAAATTCAACCAATTCAAATCACAAATTAACCAATTCAAATCACAAATTACAAATTGCTACCACAACAAAAGGAAATCAATGTTCCAAAACCCAAAAGATAAAGAAAAGAAAATAGAGAAAACAAGAGTTTCTGTCCCAAAAAAAAAGTACCTGATCGGAAGTAAATCGGTCTCTTTGGTCGGCGACGGCACTAGATTTCCACGAAAGTGATAGTCGCAGGGATTTTCACAGCAGAGATTGAAGTGAGGAGAATGAAGGAGCTGAAGTTGTTGTGAATGAAGATTTTTTGGGATTTCTTTCTTTTGGCTCAAATAAAACGCAGAGATGGAGAAGAAAACCGGTTTTTGATCGGTTCGTCGGTTCACCTGTTTTCCGCGGTTCGAACCGGTCAGCTCCGGTTTTGTAAACCGCTCATTTTAATTAAATCCACTGGACCTATGACCGGTTCGTGATAAAACCGGTCGAACCGACCGATCCGGTCTGGTTTTCATAACCTTGATACTTCTCTACTAATGATAATAAACATAGTACAAAAACAATTCAATTCATAATAATTATAATATTTATAAAATTTAATTATAATTCTAACGGGGTTCCATGGACAACTGGACAGAGATCCCCGTGGATGACAAATACCATTTCCACCCTGTACCAAATGGGCCAATTATTGTCTTTATCCCTGCTCTACAGGACAAGCAAATGGAAAATTAGACAAAACCCCACAAATAACAGTGTTACCGATGCATTGACCTCCCTGTAATTAATTGCAGAAAGGCGTCAGAACCAAAAGTCTACGGGACTTGAATAGCTAATTAATAAATGCAGTATTGTACAAAAAGTAGGAGTCTAAACAATTGAAACTTAAAAGGAAAAACAATCAGGAGCCCAGTTTTCCCCTCTTCATTTCTACTTCATCCCTAACCATCTTTTTCTCGGCCAATCTCCTCCGGTTGGTGTCCTCATACACTCTCTTTCAGTCGTTGCTGTCACCATCTCCTTCCCTCTTTTTCTTCCTTTCACCAGCACAAAGGCATGAGCTTAGATCTCAGCGCGGTCGCATTTTGTTCTTGCCTAGATCCCACGATATGAGCACCAACGACTCAAGAAGAGATTGCTTGGCAAATGTGGTCGTGTCTGAAAAAGAAAATTTCAAAATCTTTTTGAAGCAAAATGCTAGAAATTTGATGCCAACGGACGAACCGGATTTTAATCGGTTCGCTGGTTCGATCGGTTTTTTGGTTCAAACGCATCAGTCCCGATTTTACAGTGTTAAACCGCCGGAGGGCTGGCAGGTTCCCGGTTAAACCGGTCCGACCTGCCGGTCCAAAATGATAAAGATGGGGGAAAAGGATGTTTAAGCCCCTAATCAAATGATGTTTAGTGTTGTGATTTGTGCGTTAATATGGGGGTTATATGAATGAAAGGTGAAGAGGTACTTCAAGGCTTGAAAATGAAAGGTAAAAGAGAAATAACCCAATTCTCTCTCATCTTCTCTTTGAACCAAAGAATGGCATCCAGCTTAATGTCTGAATTTGTTAACTCTATATCTCTTACTAACTTCAAACCAACCTCCATTTCCATTTCCTTAAGGAGACATACAAGAATTGCTTTCCAATTCCCTCGGGTTGAAGCCTCTTCTTTGCTCCATGCAGCCAAGCATACTGTACAATTTTCTCCTTTTTTTTTTATTATTTTTTTAATCTACACTTGGTATGCACATGCGTTTCATTAATTAGGTTCCCCGGTTTCTTCTTGATTTTATTTCGGGATTTTAGAAATGGCTTTTCCGGGATTTTAAGTTTGAGGGTTTTTCCTCGGAAGAAGACGATTGTGGGAAAGCTATGGAACAATGCAATTTATGCAAAGACTCTGTTATTGATATTTTGATAACTGTGCTGCTAATCATAAATAAATGAATGTTTTGTATGATTGCTATGCTGTTGATGATTTGCTATCTGCTCATTATATGTTATACTTTGGGAGAATGTTCTTTGTCTAACTTATATTTCAATCTTTGTCTCAGATACTGAAATAAGTTCTAATTGCTCTAATACGGTCATCCCTGGAAATTGAATGTAGTTGTCCTCCTTTAATGCTGTGTATGAATATTCTGAAACTGAGCGGTAGTTTTCTGATCATTACTGATGAACATTGCATAGTTAGTTCTTGAAAAAGTCATAAATATCTTTTTCTGAGACGGCTGCTGATATCTTTTCTATTACCTTAGAACAATATTCATGTTATGTTTGTGTTCTCAGGTTTGCTGTATCATGCTTAATATTTGCAGTCTGAAGTTTGACCTAAATTGTTCACATATGCTCTGATATATTGCTGATACTTGCATTATCTGGTTTCGATAAACTATTTGTTTGATTTGTGCTGCACCATGTTTTCTTTATAACTTACTAATAAATGAATTTTCTTGTTGTTCTTTGAAAATCCAGTGTTAAAAAGATTTTGCTCTAGATGACTTTCTCCAAAGTTTTCTTGTTGCTAGTTTTACTCATATGGTTGGATAAGTAGTATCTATAAATATATTCTCATCTGCTGCTAATCTTCTTGTTAATAGAAGTTGGTTAAAATCATGACTAAGCTATGCTATTTGCTTACTGCAAAAATGATTCAGTCTGCTGTCTATCTGTTTTCATTAAATATTTAGAATTGCTGCTAGTTAAGTGACTCATTTCTGCTATTGTTTTGGACTAAAAAGCATTGTCTAATATAGCTGAACTGTGACTTTTCATACTTATGCACATATATTTATTATGTGCATTTTAATTGCATTGGTTTAAATGTAAACCAAAGAAAAAGTTAAGCATTTTAGTTCCTTCATTCATATACTCTATGCCTTTTTATGTTCTTCAACTCTTGTGACATAGAATCTTAACTTTAGGATTGTCGTTCTTTTGGTTGGATTTCTGATGATGCTTGAGCTGTTTTTGTTGATTGATTTTCATTGTAGTCTGATAATCTTGTCTAGAATTATTCAGTTCTGGTACTTTTCTTTTGAAGGATATATTGGCTGAAGTCTTTACCATTAGAGGGCAGAAGTTCTGTACAAGCATATATCTTTGTTTTTGTCTGTTTAATATTTGTTGTATTTCATCCTTTATGCTATCTCTGCATAGTGTAGTGTTCTGCAATTTTTGGAGTTCAGATGTATTCTTTAACTAAGATCCATAGGATAAGGATAGAATCAGAAATAGGAAAAATAATAGAGGTTAAGAGGAAACTCAGCTGAAACTTAGGGATCTATCTAGCATTGAGGAATTTGTCAAGTTTTGTTAGTTCATCTTGCCGTTAGTCTCTATTAGTCTCTCTTATATTGCACAGTTGAACTTTTTTTTTTTTTATCTTTATACATGGTTATTGATGGTGGTTAATTTCTTGAACACTCATTTTCTAGGTTGATACGTACATAAAAAGTGGCATGGTAATTGGATTAGGGTGTGGACAAGCTTCTGGTATGGCAATACAGTATTTAAGTCAGCAACTTCGTGCAGGTGTTTTGAAAGATATAATAGGCATACCCATGTGAGTTTGCATTCTCCAATGCCATCATTAATGATGATCTTTTTGTATCTTATTGTCTGGAATCATTCAAATAGATATTGTGCCACTTGGTAAATATTTCAGACCTTTTGTAAATAGTTAGCAAAGAGAAGGCAGAGTTCATTCTTTTCATCTGTCTGTTTTTCACTGTTTTGTTGTATTTTTTCAATGAAAATCTTGCTCTTTGGGACATACTAGTTTATGTATTCCTTTTCCTTTAATCTTTATATTTGCTCACATTGAGGATAACTATGCGCCTATAATTTCTCTTTTTGTCATTCAATATTATTTCAGGTTTTCTTGACTTCCTCCCACGTTTAGATAGTTGGGTTGGTTTGATATTTATGCAGGTCAATAGAAAGTGCAAGTGAAGCAGCAAAGGCTGGCATCCCATTGGATCAATACAAAGATGGTTCACAGGTGTGCTTACGTTTTGATTATATTTTTGATTTCTTGTTTCTCAGCATTATATGGTCTATGCATATTTTCTTGTTTACATGAAACAATGAGTAGATTCTCACTGATTGCAAATGAATAATCTGGAAGCAAATGAATCCTAAATTGGATGGATAGGATTTTGGAACTCTCTATAATCAGATAGGATGGTTAGTCACAAGTTAATATAAAGAGACAAAGTGTAACAGAACAAAAAATCTTGGGAGGATTTTTTCTCTTTCTTTTTCTTTTTATTTTATTTTATTTTATTTTTTTTAAAGAAATGTTTCTAGAATTTTGTGGTTTTGTGCTTGATTAATTTTCTCCAGAAAAGAAGCATGATGTTTTCCTTACAATTCTGTTGAACATAACCACGTTATTGCCATTTTATAGATTGATTTTGCATTTGATGATGCTGATGTGATAGAAGAAGGAACACTACTTGCAGTCATTGGTCGTAAAAAATTGCAAGGTGAGGAGTCATTCATTCAAGAGAAGGTGAGTCTGGCATCATTGTATTTCCCGCTTCCATGATGGACTTGGGTACTCAAATATTGTATATATGAACATTCTGCATTGGTGTCCAAAAGCTACTTTTTGAAATAAAAGTCAACATCATTAAGTTTCTAATTTTTATTTTCTTCTTTATTGCAGTCAATTATAAATGCTGCCAATAAGCATGTGTTCATGATCACAGACAAACAGTACAAAGGCAATCTAGACGGTTCCATTCCAGTGTTGGTTCAATCTGTAAGCAATGCCATTTAAACTGAAATTGTTGGACAGCGAGAAATAAGAGACCAATCACCTCAGTATCGGAATATCAGTTTTTAAATTGTTTTTCTCATTTCAGTTTAACTGGATGGAAACTGCTGAAAAGATTGATGATCTGTTTATAGGGGATGCAGAGGTATGAACTTCATAGGAACTATCACATTGCCCTATGCATGATAAATTTCGGTTAACTATTAAACTATGAAATAACATTTTAGTGAAGAAAAAATCAATCACTTGCATAACCCAAATTCCCGTGGTATTAATTACCATAGGTCATGTGGTATTTAAGACATTCATATTGGTCTCTCTATTTTTGTTGGTGAGAGCATTCTATTTTTCCTTGTCCACTGTGCTAGTTTTCTGATATGTATACTACCATTTTACAGAGCTGAAATGATGTTTTATTTTTTATGATCATTTTTTTCCTATCATGAGGGTAAATTGGATCAAGATCTACCAAGGGGTAACGTTGGACTATTTTGTACAATAAGAGTCAAATTAATCTTCTCCAATATCCTTAAGGACAAAGAAAAAGACCTTTTAAGAAAGATTTACTTCTAGGAAAGATATATCTTTTACGGAGATTGATAGCCAGAATATATTTAAAAAGTTAGAAAGGACTATAGATATTTGCTGATATTAGTGGCATCCAGTCTAGAATAAAATATGGCCTTAGTTGATTTTTATTCAAAAGTTAGAAATGAAAGCTACTCTTTTTATAAATTAAAAATGTTTTCTTTATGAGACCTGATTGGAGAATAATGTTGGATATCATACTGAAAAAAGAGACGTGATTTATTAAGATTTAGGAGAATAGATTGTTGCTTCGTCGTGAATATTGTAATTTTGTGTAGGAAAGATCCTAAGTGGAAGCAAATTCTGCCCTTAAATGACTTTAAGTGAAGTAGCTGTTCTAAAAAACTCAATCTAAGTTCCTTTGCATTGGCCTGCATAACAACATCATTACTCAACAACCTGTGGTAATTTAATATCATGTAAATTTGCACAGGCGCAGCAGATATTTTGTGAAGTCACTTGAATTCTAACACTTAATTTTGTACTTTATCCTTGTGTTGATAATTACAAGGTATGGAGAAGATCATCTATAGGACAAGCAGGTCCAACAGGGGGTGACTTTCCTCTTATCACTAGAGAAGGCCATAATGTCCTTGAAATCATCTTTACATCTCCTATAACGCGCCTTGGTTGGTGTCTTTTTGTGTATTGTGGTCATAACATTTTCCATTATGCTATTCATTTGTGCTTATATCACAGTCATAATTGTTCTTGCAGCTGAAGTAGCTGAAAGCCTTGATAGAGTTGATGGGGTTGTTGATCATGGAATC
The DNA here is from genome assembly GCA_039660915.1 of Euphorbia tirucalli. Taxonomy (NCBI): domain Eukaryota; kingdom Viridiplantae; phylum Streptophyta; class Magnoliopsida; order Malpighiales; family Euphorbiaceae; genus Euphorbia; species Euphorbia tirucalli. The sequence goes on along the minus strand of CM077637.1, from coordinate 37,941,909 downwards.
ATTTCCAAGTGCCCGTTAGTTTCAATTCTCCCTTCGAAATTGTTGTGTGTTCATGTATGCATGGAATACGGTAGGATAGATTAAATTTTGAAAATAGGGGCCTGAGACGTGTTGCTTGATAGATCCTTTGGTAGCATTGATTCTAAATCCATCCCCTGGCTAAAAGAATTAATTAGAATATCTTGTTTATTTTGATGTTGACATTAATTTGAAAACTTACCATGTCAGGACCTTTTAATTTTAATGACGAATGCTTAAATTTAAGGTCAAAAATCTCAATCTTGTACAAGTCTGTATGTGTAACTTTCTATTCTTTCCCCATAATTATTTCTAATATGTATTATTATCATTTTTTTTTTTTTGGGTGCGCTGGAGGATTACAGGTGTACAACGGTGATTGCTTTTGATAGTGGGATTTGCACCGTCAATAATCCTCCAATAGTTGCCGAGGGGATCGTCTTGTGAATGAGAAGTTAGGTATTTGTTTCTAAACATGACCTTTTCTGGAGATAGTTATAAATTATATTTAAATGGAAGAACAGAAACAAAAATGTTTTGATCCATAGTTGAATTAATAAAAAAACCAGTCATAAATTTCTTGGGAATTTGGAGGAGTTTAGGTGGTTTAGTTTGTCTTTAGTTGGAAGTATGCAGATACAGCATTAGAAAGCTTAGGTGGCCTGGTGACAATTTATTCACAGGCAGCTTCGTTTTATTTAAAACATATTGATCATATAATAAAATAGGTATAGGAGTTATGAGCACTCCTGAAGTAAAGCACTTGATGCGTTTAGTTGTTTTTGTTTCTGCCTTGACTTATTATTTTTATTTTAAAGTATTGCTTCTTTAAAATAAAGGCATATTTGGTTCAACTGTAACTAATACTTGTTTGTTGTTCATGTTAAATGTTTGCTGTTGTGTACTGTAACTAATTAATTACCAGGTTTGATAAACTTATGATGAATTGTTGCTGTAAAATATAAATAGACTAATATTGATATTTTAAATCAATTCACAATGATTATACAAAAATAAAATTGTTACATAAATATTATAAACAATTATCTAGATAATTTAAAATAATTTTAACTTCTTATAAACTTCAAGAACCCCGGAGAATTGGGTTCACCAACCACTGTAAAAAAAAATGACGTATAAAAATAATTCAATTATAGTTTTATCTATATAAAATGCATTACATTGGATATGTTTATATTACTGTCACATGATTTTAGATTTTGGCTAAATTAATATATATAAATTTTAAAATACATGTGAAACGATCCTAAATAAATTATTTGGGAAAATTGACCTCGTTTAATTTGTTGATATTCATGGACATGAAAAAATTTCATAGAAAAGTATAATTTATTATTTTGGAAAAGTTAAATTTGTAGAACTAAATAATATAAAAGGCTTTTCGTAAAAAGAATATTTTGGTAAAACGTTTTTTTCTGCAAAACTTAAAATTGTTGTTTAACAAAGCTTTTTTTTCTTGCAAAATAACTGAAAAGTGTTGTTAGGAGTGAAAAGCTAAAAGCTGCCCTAACCATCTCCTAATGTTCTATGCTCTATTTCAATAGATATTTGCGGTTTGAGTCATGCAAGAAATAGAAGGTAAATTAATCCAATTAGATTCGTCACAGGTTATGCTTTTGGATGCTTCTTACATTGAGCAGAGAATTTCAAAGAGAGATTGGCAAGATAAAATTTTTCATATTCTAAATTTTAATGTTAATTTTATGATTCGTGTTTCCTGTATATAATCCAAAGGATTTTGTTTGATATGTCACTAGGGTTACTTTATTCTATTGCTGTTAGCTGGGTTTTTCTTTTCAGGTTTTGTGAACTTTTCTTGGATTTGTTCCAAGCCAAGATTATTGTAATTTGGTTTTCAATTTCTCTTACTTTATTTGCAATTTGCAATATGACATGCATATAGCAGAATTTTCATTTGAAATTTCAAAGGAGCTTTTTGTTGCAAATATATCATATTCAGTGCTAAGATTAATTCTTATTCAAATCATAATTTATTATACATTTGAGATTGTATGTAATCAGTTTTTTTTAACTCATGCAATTATGCTATGTTTGGATTAGTTTAACTATGAGTGTAACAAGTCTAATTTAACCATCTTGTATACATGTGTGAAAAGGATCAATTGTTTCGATATATATATATATTACACCTAAATTCTTTGTAAATAAAACATATACTATAAATTATGTGTATACAAAATATATACAAAAACAAAATTAAAAAAAAATCTATTTGCATTAATGAAATAAAACATCTTTGACTATTGCACTTAATTCATAAAATATGGACTAAGTTGGATCTATTTATCTACAATTGAAATGATAATTTTCACAATGTAAGGGATCTAAAATATATATATTTTTTTAATTCCCACGATGCAAGAGATCTATTGGTAACAGCTTTGGCAAACAACTTATTTCAGACACATCAACTTTAATCCAGGGACATCAATTGGTAACAGCCATAATCAATCATCTCCTTCTTTAATTCATGATCACACACGTAGCAAAAGTAGAACTTATCTCTTAAGTTCTCTTTGGTTATATATTCAAGTTGCAGAGAAGTTTAGGGGGCGATTCCCAGAATTAAGCATGATTAAAGAGAAACAAAAACTTTTGATAATATCTACTTCCTTTTGTAATAAAACCCTAGATCTCCAGTTAGTATTCCATTCTTGTATATGTGTTCAAAATAAGTAAGAGTCTACTTCTGTTCAAGAGTCTTCTATAAAAGAGCCTTCTATTGAAGAGTCAGTTATTGAAATATTTCCTTAATGTATTCCAGAGTCAACTTTTTGTAAGAATTCTGTGAATTATCAATCAGATATTTAATCAATTATGCCTCGTTATATAGATAGTTTTATGAATGCTTTAGTAGATAGTTTTATGAATGCTTTAGTTTTAATAGATTTTTCTCATACTCCATATTTAATCAATTATGCCTCGTTATATAGATAGTTTTATGAATGCTTTAGTTTTAATAGATTTTTCTCATACTCCATATTTAATTATTTTAAGAGATAGATTAATTGTTTTTCATGATTATTTAATCAAAGAACATACTTTGACTCATATTAATGAACTTTGTACTCGTATAGATTTTAATCGAAAAATTTATTTTACTAATTTGATGATTTCTTTTATTGAAAATATTTTATAAAATGTTTCCTTTAGAGCTTCAAAATAATCAAATGTCTGATAGCTTTGTAGATAGTTTAACTCAATTAGATTTAAATAATATTTAAGAAATGAGTTTAGTATTAGGAAAATTAATTCTATTAGTTTAAGTCTACAAAATTAAGCTTAAGATAAGAAATAATAGAAATTTTGATGAAAATGAATTTATTAAATTAACTAGCAAATTAAATTTAATTAAAATTTTAATCAAGTTTATTTTAGGAATATTTGAATCATATATATAACCCAGGATGAAAAGAATAGAATATTAAATGCTAGAAAAATTGTAATAAAAGAAGAAAACAATCAAAGATTATAAAATGAAGAAGAAGACATTATTCCAACGTTACTCTTTACAATTTTGCAAGGTTTTGTAGGAGACCGTATGATTTATCATGATAGGAGTTCTGAGATACTTCAAAATTTAACTTGCCCAAGTTTACAAGATTTTAGATGGTATAAAGATATGTTTTTAACAAAAGTAATGATTAGAGAAGACTGTAATAATTCGTATTGGAAAAAAAGATTTGTTGCAGGATTACCTAAATTATTTGCTTATAGAATAAGCAATAAATTGAAATCTGAATTTAACAATAATATTCCTTATCAAAAATTAACTCATAGCTAGATAATTAATTATATTAATCATGAAGATTAGCAATTTGTTTAGATATGAAATTTAAAGCTAAGTTAAACAAGGATAGTATAGTAGGAAGAAAGGAATTATGATCCTTTTGTCAACAATATGGTTATGAGACTATTAAGGCACCATCAGTAAAACAGAGATTAAAACCTAAGAAGAAAAAATATAATTACAGAAAAAATTATTATAAAAATACAATAGCCAGAAAAATATAATAAAAAATCTCAAGAGCAAGTAAGAAATAAAGTTAAAAGAAAAAATAAAATTTATAAAAGGAATAATAATAAAGGTATAGTTATTTGTTATAGATGTGGAAAACAAGGACATTATTCAAGAGATTGTAAAGTAAAAAATAAAATAAATAGTCTAGATATATTTTAAGAATTAAAAAATAAAATTATGAAAATTATGATTAATGAAACCTCAGAATTCAGAATTGGAAATGTAAGACTTTTCAGAGAATGATTTAAATATAATAAGTAATAGTGAAACTAAAACAGAATCTGAAATTTGTTAATGTATAAAACCATGTACTTACGAAAGAATTAATATGTTAACAAATGAACACGAATTTTTCTTCGACTTAATAGAAAAAGCGAAAATCTAGAATACAAGAGAATATATTGACAAAAACTAAAAGATAAAATAGGAGTCAAGGAAAATAAGAATTATGAACCTTATAATTTTAAAGAAATATATAATAGAGTTAATATTCCAAGAGAAATCTCTATCAAAGAACTTCAAGAAGAAATAAGAAATCTTAGTAAAGAAATTAATCGATTAAAACAACTAGAAGATAGAGTCAGAATTTTAGACGAAGAAAATTTTAAAATAGGATTAACAAATTTAATACAGAAGAATAATTCTGATATAGCTTCATCTAGTAATGGTAAAAGCATAGTTATTAAGGATCAAGAATATGTTAATATAATTAATAAAGTAAATTATCAAAAATGATATGTAAAATTAGATATAGTTTATTCAAGATGAATTTCATTTGAAAATGTTAGCATTAATAGACATAGGGGCTTATCAGAATTGTATTAAAAAAGGATTAATACCTACTAAATATTATAAAAAAAATATCTGAAAGATTAAGTTCTGCTAATAGATCAAAATTAATAATACATTATAAATTACTTGAAGTTAAGATTTGTAATCAAGGATACTGTTATAAAACTTATTTAATTTTGGTTAAAAATTTAAATAAGAGAGTTATATTAGGAACACCATTTATTACAATGTTATACCTTTTTTTTGTTTGCAATAATGGTATTAAGACTCAAATACTAGGTGAAGATTTTTTATTTGAATTTGCTATTCCAATTATTCCTAAAAAAGTTATTCAAATAGAAGGTAATATTAATTTAATTCAAAATAAACATAAACAAATAGAATTTTTAATTGAAGAAATTGTAGAAAGGAAAATTGAAGAACAATTGGAAAATTATAATGTTAAGCAGAAAATAAAAGAAATAGAAGAAATGTTCTTTAAAAATGTTTGTGCTACAATCTCTAATGCATTTTGGAACAGCAAAACAACACATAGTTAATTTACCATACATTAAAGATTTTGATGAGAAAAATATTCCAACTAAAGTAAAATCAATACATATGTCAAGAGTTAGAAAAAACTTGTAGAAAAGAAATTCAAGATTTGAAAGATAAAGGTCTAATTAGAGATTCAAAGTCACCTTTGTCTTGTTCAGCGTTTTATGTTATGAATGCAGTTGACATAGAAAGAGGAATGCCAAAATTAGTAATCAATTATAAACCATTAAATAAAGTATTATAATGGATAAGATACCCTGTACCAAATAAAAGAATTTATTAAAAAAAATTGTATAATGCAAAAATTTATTCAAAATTTGATATGAAGTTAGGATTTTGGCAAATAGTTATTGATGAAAAAGATAGGTATAAAGCAGGTTTTAATGTATCTTTTAGACATTATAAATGGAATGTAATGCCTTTTGGTTTCAAAAATGCACCATTAGAATTTCAAAATATAATGAATAATATACTTAAACCTATAAGTAATTATTGAATAGTTTATATAGGTGATGTGTTAGTATATTCAGAATCAATTGATCAACATATTAGTCATTTAAAGAAATTTTACAATGTTATTCATAATAATGGTTTAGTTATTTCAGCAACTAAGATGAAATTATTCCAAACTAAAGTTAGATTTTTAGGTTATGATATAGATAAAGGAACTATTAAGCCAATTAATAGAAGTTTAGAATTTACATCAAAATTTTCAGATAAAATTAAAGATAAAAAACAATTACAAAGATTTTTAGGATGTTTGAATTATGTGCATGACTTTTTTAAGGATATTGGAAAAATTTGTAAACCCTTATATTAAAGATTAAAAAAGAATCCGGAACCTTGGTCTGAAGAATATACTAGGATTATTAAGATAATTAAAGAAAAAAATTAAGAGTCTTCCATGTTAAATATTCCACACCTTGAAGCATTTTTTTATTGTAGAAACAGACGTTAGTGATTTAGGTTTTGGAGGAATACTTAAACAAAAAGGACCTAATAAAGATAGAGAAGACTTAGTTAGATATTATTCAGGAACTTGGAATGAAGCTCAGAAAAATTATTCAACTATTAAGAAGGAAGTTTTTAGTATTGTTTTATGAATTTTAAAATTTGAGGATGATTTATATATGAAAAGATTTTTGCTAAGAATATATTGTTTATCTACAAAGTTTGTTTTAGAAAAAGATGTTAAAAATTTAATTTCAAAGCAAATATTTGCAAGATGGCAAGCTTTATTAAATAATTTTGATTTTGATATAGAATATATTAAAGGAGAAAATAATAGTTTACCTGATTTTCTATCACGCGAATTTTTACAGGGAACATGAAGAAGGTTTTAACGAAAACCTCTTTAGAGAAAGGTCAATCTAGTCAAAATAATCAAAATTCAATATTTACTCCAAATAGGTTTGCTTCACTTGCTCCAGTACGTCCATGTGTCCCTTATTCAAATTTTCGTCCACAGAGTCCATTAGATCCAACTTTAAAATCATCCTCTTCATTAGTTTGGCACAATCTTCTTCTCCTCCTTCCTCTTCAAATATTCAAACTAAGAAAACATTTAGTCAATATATTCCAAATCCATTAAGACAATTTATTAAAGTTTTGGAACCAGAAGAAATATTTTTGGTTGAAAATTTTAATTTCTCCAAACTTGTTATTGAACTCTTTTCTCAAGATTTCATTATATTGAGTTATATCCAAGTAGAAATAGAGAATTTTATGAGCCTATTCTTGTTAGAATGGGGTCAGTAGAAATTGAACATATTCAAGATAATACTAAGATTATTTATAGTAAGGTCAAAATTCTCAAAGTTCTCTCTTTTCAAGAATGGGGACAAAGCACCTTTACTTCCAAAATTTTAACAACAACTCCTTACAGAAACTATAATTATTATGATTATCAAGAAGCTTGGTTTAAAGCTTTTGTATTAAGATTTTGCAATCATTCTTGGTTCTTTTACTTCCATCGAGATTTTAATGGAATTTTCCCAAATTGGTTTGTCAGATGGGCCAAGTTTTTCGGGCCTATTCCAGAAATTTTCCCTATTCAAGTAATTAAAAGTTATAATAAGTTTTTGGAATATTACAGTAATTCAGAATAAGATAAAATAATAAGATTTGCCAGTATTTTTTCAGTACCTTGGATATTATCTTGGACTTACTATTATGAAAAAGAAACTCCTTTCCCATTTTTATACCGAGAGTTTAGAGTAAAATTTTGGGATAATTTTAATGGAAGTAAAGTTACTCTAAGATAGTAGAGCAATTTTGCTTAAAGAAAACTTGAACAGAATCTCTATCTACTAAAGAAAATAAGCTGCAGAAGGATAAAGAGCAATTAATCAAGTTAATCTCAGAAGCTAAGTCAGAAGGAGGAATTGGTTCAATTCTTTAAAAAGCTTGTTCAACATCAAGTAAGACAGATGAAGAATCAGATTCTAGTCTCTCTATTTCTAAGAAAAAAGCTATTTCTAGATTGTTTCAAGATAGTCAAGATCCTTATGGTGACATAGATTTGTAATAATGTAAATTTTAATTATGTAATTTTTAATATGTAAAATGTAAAGATAAAAAGCACGCTAAGCTGAAAACCCATTTGGGAGGCTCAGACAAAATTTAGGGCTAAAAAAAATAATAATGTAAGTTAAAAGACCTGTTGGGCCAAAAGCCCAAGCAAAAATTAAGGCATAAAAAAAAAAGAAAAAGTGTTTTCCATCAATACATAAAGTATGTATTCAAATCATCGTATTCAATTCATCGTACGTATTCAAGGCATCTACTGTTCGAAAGTATCTTTGACATAAGTGAGACCTAAGCACCAATTATTCAGAAACCAACAAAACTTCTTTTGGTAATAGACAACTTTGGCAGACAACTTATTTCAAACACATCAACTTTAATCCAGGGACATCAATTGGTAACAGTTGTAATCAATCATCTCTTTCTTTAATTCATGATCACATGCGTAGTAAAGGCATAATTTATCTCTTAAGTTCTCTTTGGTTATATATTCAAGTTGCAGAGAAGTTTAGGGCGCTATTCCTAGAATTAAGCATCATTAGAGAGAAACAAAAACCTTTGATAATATCTACTTCCTTTGTAATAAAACCCTAGATCTCCAGTTAGTATTCCATCCTTGTATATGTATTCAAAACAAGTCAGAGTCTACTTCTATTCAAGAGGCTGTTATTCAAATATTTCCTCAATGTATTCCAGAGTCAACTTTTTGTAAGAATTTAGTGAATAATCAATCAGGTATTTAATCAATTATGTCTCATCATATAGATAGTTTTATGAATGCTTTAGTTTTAATGGATTTTTCTCATACTCCAGATGTAATTATTTTAAGAGATAGATTAATTGCTTTTCAAGATTATTTAATTAGAGAACATGCTTTGACTCATATTGATGAACTTTGTACTTGCATAGATTTTAATCGGAAAAATTATTTTACTAATTTGATGATTTTTGAAAATATTTTATAAAATGTTTCCTTTAGAGCTTCAAAATAATCAAATATCCGATAGCTTTATAAATAGTTTAACTCAATTAGATTTAAATAATATTCAACAAATAAGTTTAGTATTAGGAAAATTAATTCTATTAGTTCAATTCTACGAAATTAAACTTAAGATAAGAAATAATAGAAATTTTTAATGAAAGTGAATTTATTAGATTAACTAGAAAATTAAATTCAATGAAATTTTAATCAAATTTATTTTAGGAATATTTGAATCGTATACACACCCCTGTGATGTTTTATTGGACAGCTAAATAATAATGATAAAATCATTAAATATGCGATCCTGCTGTTTTTGTAATTAATAAGGATTCAGATACAGAAAGTGAGGATATTAAAAATTTAGAAGATCAATTTATTCAAAAAATAAAATTCAATACTTATATACCTACACCAAAAACAAGGAATTATTATTCAAGACCTACCCCTCTCGATACTCAATATGAAGAAAGAAGTAATATAGTACAAGCTAAGTATGATGGAGAAGCTCTTTATGAATGGAACATAGATGGTTTTTCTGAATACCAAATAATAAATTTATTACAAGAAATGTCAAGGTCTGCTACTGCATATAGATCTAAAAATAATAATGAAACTCAAGTATTACAAGCTTTAGTATCAACCCAAGCACCAATTATTCAGAAACCAACAAAATGTCTTTTGGTAATAGACAGCTTTGGCAAATAACTTATTTTAGACACATCAACTTTAATCCAGGGACATCAATTGGTAACAGCTGTAATCAATCATCTCTTTCTTTAATTCATGATCACACATGTAGTAAAGGCAGAACTTATCTCTTAAGTTCTCTTTGGTTATATATTCAAGTTGCAGAGAAGTTTAGGGGGCGATGCCCATAACTAAGTATCATTAGAGAGAAACAAAAACCTTTGATAATATCTACTTCCTTTTGTAAAAAAACCCTAGATCTCCAGTTAGTATTCAATCCTTTGTATATGAATTCAAAACAAGTCAGAATCTACTTCTATTCAAGAGTCTATTATTTAAATATTTCCTCAATGAATTCCAGAGTTAACTTTTTGTAAGAATTTGAAGAATCAATAATCAGGTATTTAATCAATTATGCCTCATTATATAGATAGTTTTATGAATGCTGTAGTTTTAATGGATTTTGCTGTAGTTTTAATGGATTCTTCTCATACTCCAGATTTAATTATTTTAAGAGATAGATTAATTGTTTTTCAAGATTATTTAATTAGAGAACATACTTTGACTCATATTGATGAACTTTGTACTTGTATAGATTTTAATGGAAAAATTTATTTTACTAATTTGGTGATTTCTTTTATTGAAAATATTTTATAAAATGTTTCCTTTGTCAGAGATAATAATAAAAACTATAATTGGGCCTTACCTATCAGCTTAAGCTTTTGGGTCAAATGGTTCCATGACATGGTATCAGAGCAGCTTAGACCTAGAGGTCGAGGGTTCGAATACTGGCACCTCCATTTGTTGATTAAAATTCAACACATGGCAGGGTGGGCCTGTCTTGTACACGCTTCAAGATCAAGGGGCATTCACGTGCGGGGGAGTGTCAGAGATAATAATAAAAACTATAATTGGGCCTTACCTATCAGCTTAAGCTTTTGGGTCAAATGGTTCCATGACATCCTTCAGAGCTTCAAAATAATCAAAATATCCGATAGCTTTATTGATAGTTTAACTCAATTAGATTTAAATGATACTCAAGAAATGAGTTTAGTATTAGGATCTTATGAATTAAAGAAAGAGATGATTGATTACAGCTGTTACCAATTGTATTGGGGAATTTTTTTATTTATCTAATTTTCTTGATTTTATGTTTATTAAGTTTTATTAGAGAAATTTAACAATGAAGGTTAGATTTGTTTGCGTTGAAACATTAGTCAGCCTTGAAGGTCTAGCGTTGGTCAACCATGTAGGGTCGGTGAGCCATAGGTGGTCCCGATAGACTGGGTGGTCCGGTGATCGTAAATAGGTTCTGTAAGGATTTTTCATGGAAAATCAACCGATTAAAGTTAAAGCTCGGGTCGATTTTCTCAATTCCGTGACCCAGGAGCAATAGAAGTGGAAATCGAAAACATAAAATCAAAGATCAAGAATTAGATTCTCACCTTTGTATGTCTCTTCTAGAGACAGCTGCAGAAACCGAAGTCGATTTCCTCTACTCTCACGTATATGAATGTCTATCATGTGGAACCCGTGCTAGCAGCGGATCGAAAGAGGAGAGCAAGTCTAGGCTGAAAATTTCAGCCTCAACCATCACGAATGGCCGAAAATCTCTTCTAGAGAAATTAGCTCCCTTGGCTAAAATTATAGCCATAATTTTGGGCTGAATAAATTTGTTTCTATAAATGGAATTCATACCCATAATTCCTTAAATCCTAATTAATTAGTATGGGTTAAATTATAATCAATTCTAATTTAATTTCTATGCATGTATTTATATAATATCATACTATATAAGATACATGTCATTTAAATTAAATTGATTTTTCAATTTGAATTAACCCAACAAATTAATTTAAGATTTGACTAGAAACAAGTACATATAAACCTATATATGTATTAAATTTCCACTAGGAAATTTATTCACAAGTTAATTTATTTAAATCAACTTAATGCAACCCTATATATATATATATATTCTTTAATTTAATTGATTACTATTCATCTCTCCAGTTAGTATACTCCAAGTATGCAGGTGATCTGACTAGTTCAAACTCAAACATTCTATGTGTACGATCCTGTAGGCCCGTCTTTATGTTGGCAGTGGGCCCAAGGCTTACAGAATGTAGGTGAGCTCTAGCAAGCCGTTGCAATCCCCAATTAAGATGGAGACAGAAGTCTAACGGAAGTCTTAATCCTATAGTTAAACTTACATATCCCATGTCGCTGATATTGGTGTCCAACACGGAGGCACGATGTCATTACCCGCTTTTGTGTGTGGACATTAACTTGATCTTGAATGAACTGATGCTCACAAACAAGTTCCAACTTGTTTTGATGTGGCCATACTCTTATCAGTTGCAGTCATCAAGTGGCCAGTGATATCTTCTTAGTGAATTACTGAGTTATATTCCCTTCTGCATACACATGACCTTGCCATGCTCACTAGCATACTCGAACGTATCCATACTTAGCACCCTGTTACAGGCCCTTTAGACATACACCAAAGTGTGTGTATTCACATGCAAGACCATAATATGGTCAAGTCTAAGGATCCATATAAGTACTACACGAGAATCACTTGTGATACTCTACCATGTGGATTTCTCGTTTAGTGGATCTATCTAGTACCATGCCCCTTTGCATGTACCCATAAAGTTAGTTGACATTCCATATTCTATAGTCAGTAAGACACCGCTATACAACCAAGCTTGTGATAGTCTTTGGTTCCATTCATTCCCATGACTAGAATAGACTACGGATAACTTTATGGTCATATCGTTTTCCCTATCTATGGTCTTACTGCCAAGTGTATGACACTTGTCAACATGGATATGGATATGTCCATTGGATATTCTATTTATAAGATTGCACAAGGTATATATAATAAATAGATTAATGCCTTTATTCATTAGACGAATGTATAATACATAAATCTCATTACAAGATACAAAATGTGTAATACAATACAAGGACGAATGCCTTGGGTCTAGGGCATTCCCAACAGGTTTTAGTCTTAATTGTTGAATTTTTGTGATTGAACTTAATATTTATAAAGTTAAGTTGAATAGATTAACAAGAATATTTTCCGATAGTGAACTAGGCTTTAGTTCCAGGACAGATATTGCTTTTAATAATAATGATATAGAACTAAATTTTTTAGAAATAAATATTGCTAAAATTGAGAAGATTTGCTTGATTGGGCAATTCGTAAACAAGATATTAATACAATATATTCAATTGGAAACTTTGAATTTATGACAGATTATTCCATAAAAACTCCAGAACAGGACTATGAAAATATTTAATTATTTTCAGAAAAGGCAATTAATGAACATAGGCTAAAGAAATATAAATTTTTGCATATTGGTTCAGTGCAAATTTTTATTAAACCATTGTTTAGGTTAGGATTATATATTCTTGTTTTAATGTGTTTAAGAGGTGCTAGGCATGTTAATTTCTCAAATTCGTTGTTAGCTATTGCTGAAACTAATTTAGCTAATGGACCAGTTTATTTTAATTATTTTCCAGGATTTTCTATTAGTCTGTATGATCCTAATATACTTGATACATTAACTTTGACTGTTAAAACTAAAGGTTTAGAGTTTAAAGAAAATGTAAGATCAGTTGGTATAATTTATAGAATATATTATAGAGTTATGACTACTACACTTAATCCAAGATCTAAAAGAATGTTTAAAAGAGATGAAACGATATTATTTGAAGCTAATAAATCACTCTAATATTCAAATACCAAAGAGACTAAAATGGAATGAAATTACAAAATGAGGTTCATGGGATCTAAAAGAAATTTGTGAACCTAAACCATTGGAAATTGATAATCAAACATCAAGAATAATTGAACTTAGTGATGGATCAGTTAGGATAGATTTTTCTTCAAGTTTGAGTCAACATGCTAGAATATCAGTTTATTCAAATAATAGACCTTCAACAAATAATAATACTATGCAAATATCTAATTCAGATTGAAATTTTAATTTATCTGGTGTAGATTTTAGTAAAACTATTCCAAGACCAATATATGAAGAAGTTAGAGAAGATAGTGTAATTAGTCCAACTAGATCTCAAATGGAAACTTTCTCTGTATTAAATAATCAATAAATTAAAATGAGTAAATTTGAGATTAATAAAGAATATTTAAGACAAGATTTAAAAGCAGATTATAATAAAGAGAAAAAGTATTTGTATTTTAATACTTTCTCATATAATCAATTAAAAGAATTTAGAACACTTAAATGAATGAATTAGAAGTGGATATTCATTTATTTGTATGGTTTGGATATTACTATATGTAAAATAATATAGATTTTCCATTTGAAAGACAAATAAATATAAATACTAAAATAGCTAAACTTTGGAAAACAACTAATGAAGAATCTATAATATCAGTTCATCCTCCTCTAGACAATATAATAATTAGGAATAATAAAGAATCATTTATTAGAACTCCATTTAGAAAAATTGATACAATAGACAGTAATCCATCCAATAATATATTACAAGTTATAATGCAAAATAATTATTCTAATCAAGTATCATATACAATGTCAAAACAATTAAATAGGGTAGAATCCGTTATTCAAACACCAATAATAACTCCAACATTAAAAACTAATCAAGCTTCAACTTCAACCTTTAAAGATATTCCATTATTTAAACCTTTTGATTCAGGAACTAAAATAAGATTAAAAAAAGAAGATTCAGTTTTAGATAACATAGAGGCTAGATTTGCTCAAATAAATATTAATAAGGATAAACAAGTTATTAGTTAGCTGTTCAATAAAATATCCAAGGGCAGTGTATACGATTCAAATATTCCTAAAATAAATTTGATTAAAAATTTAATTAAATTTAATTTTCTAGTTAGTTTTATGATTCTTGTTTCCTGTATGTAATCCAAAGGATTTTGTTAGATATGTCACTAGGGTTACTTTCTTTTATTGCTGTTAGAAGGGTTTTTCTTTTCAGGTTTTGTCAACTTTCCTTGGATTATTGTAATTTGGTTTTCAATTTCTCTTACTTTACTTGCAATTTGCAGTATGACATACATATAGAAGAATTTTCATTTGAAATTTCAAAGGAGCTTTTTGTTGCAAATATATCATATTCAGTGCTAAGGTTAATTCTTATTCAAATCATAATTATTATCATATATTTGGGATTGTATGTAATCTGTTTCTTTTAATCTCATGTAATTATGCTATGTTTGGATTAGTTTTGTATATAACACTGTAATTTTTACATATGTGAATGTTTTCAAATTTTATCTTTATAGTAAAATTCATCATAGATGATACAATACAATTACAAGTATATAAGGAGGTGATCTATATATATATATATAGTGCAAAAGCCTGAAAAGTGACTTTATCAATAATAAATGATTAAATAAACTAACTAAACTTTGACCATTGTTCTTTACATATACTTGGCCGATCAAGTGAAAGAGTATCGTTTTAAATGCTTAAATGTTAATCACAAGAGCAAATGGAATATTTTCTTTACAATGGGTATATGATGAGGGATTTTAATAATAAAAATACATTAAATTCTTGCATCGGAAGAAATTAATTCATTGTGTATTTTATCTACCATAGTTTAAAATATCTGAATTATGTGCATACAAAGGAAATAATTAATATTCCATACAAACAACAATTCAATCACTTAAAATAGGAAACACATAAAAATATTATATTGATTTCCGTGCAATGCACGAGTAAATGTCTAATCAAATATATAACAAGAGTTACGGATTGCAACCCAATCGACAATATACGTTGAGCTTATGAAAAAAGATTTCATGTCTAATTCTCATTGAACACATTGTTATATAGGAGTAATGAACTTTAAGTGTGACGGACTCTAAACATAATTGCTTTTATGATAATACAAGTAATTTAATAAGTACACAAAATCTTCTAATAAATATTCATGTATACACGTCAAAAAGTTACACATTAATTTTAGCATAGTAATTATAAACATTTGGACTTGTATTCAGTTTTTTTTTTTTTTTTTAAAGAACTAATATAATTATTATCATAGAGAGTGGGATAAATACATCTTACCTAAATGTTGTATTAAATAAAATACTAAGTGGAGCATGCACGAAGTGGGCCATCATAGACTTGAACTAGAAATCTCGCCCGTGAAGTAAATCAGTGCACCTACGATCCAACCAATTGGGAGAGAATCAATAGATTCCTTTTTAGAGCGGTTCATCTTTCCCGAATGCAGCATATAATTCCTCGTTGTATTACGCTGACCAATGCTTGTTCTCCCCTTCTTCCTTATCATTACAAGTCTTTTTGAAATAATTCTGATAAGAAGAAACATACCCTTAAGTATTTTAAAATCATACTTTTAAATAAAATTCAAAGTAAATTTAGAATTTGTGAATGAATGGCACAGTAAAAGTAAAAAGTAAAGTTGCCTCCATGATGAACTATTTAATTAATATTTTATATTACATTATCTCTCCCATATCAAGCTTACTTTTCACAACTTGCTGTTGAAAATTATATTATCATCTAGAGTCCAAGGTGTTGAGAATTGTAATGTGGAAATAATACTTTTCCCTTACTGAATAATTAGAATTACAAGAGTTTATATAGAGATACAATATAGGATCACTACTAAAAATGAGATAAACCTAAAACAGGATAATTATAATAATTACAAGAATAAAATACATTTATTTCCTTAACACCCCCCATCAAGCCGATGGGTATCCTCAACACGAAGTCTGTTGCGAAGGTGTAGGAACCGAGAGGTACCAAGAGGCTTGGTGAAGATGTCTGCAATTTGATCATTGGAGGCCAAGAACTGAATTTTCAGAGTACCACTATCAACTAGCTCATGAACAAAGTGAAAATCAATAGAAATGTGTTTCGTGCGAGCATGAAAGACCGGGTTTTTGCTGAGGTAAATAGCTCTAATGTTGTCACACCACATGTGAATTTTGCCTCTCATGTCAAATCCAAGTTCCGTAAGAAGGGAGTTGAGCCATATGGTTTCAGCAGCTGCATTTGCAATGGCTTTATACTCACTTCCAGTGCTTGATCGAGCAATGGTGGGCTGTTTGTGGGCCGACCAAGAGACCAGACTGTCACCCAAGAAAATGCCATACCCTCCTGTGGATCGTCGGTCATACGGGCAGCCCCCCCAGTCAGTGTCAGAGAATGTGGTGATGTGCAGAGGAGACGATCTTGAGAAGAGAATGCCGAGATGAAGGGTGCCCTTGAGATAGCGGAGAAGACATTTAACACTTTGCCAATGGACATCAGTGGGTTCGTGCATGAATTGGCACAATTTATTCACGGCAAAGGCAATTTCCGGCAGAGTGAGAGTGACATATTGGAGGCTCCAACAATGCGTCTATATTCTTTAGCAAAGGCAAGAGGAATGCCCATGGCTTTGGACAGATTAGGAGAGAAGGCCATGGGGGTGTGACATGATTTAGCATCTTGAAGATTGGTCCTCTTAAGTAGATCCACAATATACTTGGTTTGTCTCAATAAGATCCCATGGGGAGTATGATCAAGTTCTATACCAAGAAAATATGAAGCTCCCAAGTCGCGGATGGGGAATTCAGATTCCGAGAGGCGAATGGTTTGTTGAACCTTAGGCAAGTGTGTACCAGTGATGAGAATATCATCAACATAGCAAAGGATGTAAGTTGAAGTGATACCTTGAATTCGAATGAATAAGGAGTTGTCGGAGTGAGATTTGCAGAAGCCATGCGATTCAAGGAATGTGCAAAGCTGGTTGAACCATTCCCAAGGATCCTGCTTGAGACCATAAAAGGATTTTTGGAGGAGACACATATGATCTGGTCTGCTTTTGTCAAGAAAACCCGGTGGCTGCTTCATGTAGATTGTTTCAGTTAAACGACCATGCAGAAAACATTTGTGACATCTAATTGGTGCCCCAGCCAAGAATGAATAGAAGCAAGAGCTAAAACTGTCCGAATTGAAGTTGCCTTGATTACTGGACTAAAAGTTTCCTTGTAGTCGATGCTTGCATATGGAGTAAACCCTTTTGCCACAAGACAAGCCTTATATATGTTTATACTGCCATCAGAGAGACGTTTAATATGAAATAGCCATTTGCAATCAATGACATTAGCATGAGGTGGTTTGTGAACCAGGATCCAAGTATGATTATTAAGAAGAGCATTGTACTCACAGGTCATGGCATTACGCCACACTGGAAATTTTCAGGCTTGGGAGTAGGTGGAGGACTCAGTAATGGTAAAGTCAAGGGAAACCAAGGAATTAGCAAGGGCATAGCAGGATGGAGGCTTACGGGTGTGAGAGGGACGCAAATTCATGGGGTGAAGGGAGGTGTCGGGGGCTGTTGTGGTCGTTTGGGATGTTGAATTGGAGAGATAAACAATTAAGTTAAGGCCAGGAGATGTATGAGGAGAAGGTGAGGGGGGATTCGATGGCTGGGGAGTAGTGGAGGGTGAGTGGGGTAAGGGGACAAGGGAGGTATGGGCACAATAGGGGCAGTGGGTGTAGCAGGTGGGGATCTGTGAGCGGGAGAGGGGGCTGATGTGGGTGATGTTGGGCTAGATGTGTTGGCGAAAGGGATATGGGTGGTCTTGGAGTTATGTAAATCATGAATGTCATTATGTAAATTGGAAGAGTTCAGATGCAAGGACTTACTAGGAGAGAGACAAATGGAATTAGGCACATGTATATGCCATGGCACATGATCCGAAGATGGCAAGTCTGGAGAGGCAGAGTTACTCGGTTAAGATACGCAATAAGGGAATATGTCTTCATTAAATTTGACATTTTTAGTAATGTGGACTCTATCATTTTGAACACTATAACAGAGAAAACCTAAGTGGAATTTAGATTTTCCTAGAAATATGCATGAATGACTACGAAACTGAAATTTACTTTTGTTGTAGGGTCGAAGAAGGGGAAAAATTTTATAGCCAAATATTTTGAAATCTTAGTAGTCCGGAGATTTGTGAAATAAGCAATTGTGAGGAGATGAATTATTAAGAGACTGAGACGGGGAGGCAATTAATTAATTCAACACTATGATTTACATCATAGTTCCAAAAACAAAAAGGAACGTTTACATGGGCAAGTAAAGTAAGTGTTGTATTAATTATATGATGAATTTTCCGTTCGAAAATGCCATTTTGTTCATGAGTGTGAGGACAAGCCAAGAAATGGTTAATGCCATCTTGTTTAAAATAGGATGTTAATTTTTGAAATTCACCACCAAAATTAGAATGAAATTTCTTAATTGTAGCATTGAATTGGAGTTTTAACATGGCAATAAATTCGAGGAAAATAGTTAACACATCACTTTTGAACCTTAAGCAATATACCCAAGTAAATCTAGTGTATTCATCAATAAATAAAACAAAATATTTTTGATTTAAATATGACTCAATGGGAGCCAGACCCCAAACATCAGCATGTATAATTTCAAAAGGGGTAGTACTGGGGTGACTGATAGATTTGAGTTCACCCTTATGCAATTTTCCCATATGACATGCGGTACAATTATTTGTTAACGGATTAAAATGTAAATTAGAATTATGTAAAATTTTGGAAGTAACTCTCTTATGTGAGTGTCCTAACCGGGCATGCCACTTATCAAAAGAGACCGTTTCTCCAACCAGTGCTTGCTTTAGATCAGGTGGCAACACATACAAGCCCCGATCACTCGGGCCTCTTAACAATATTTCCTTCGTTACCTGATCCTTAACTAGAAAATAAGATGGCCAAAATTCAAAATAACAACGATTGTCAGAGGTAAATTTTTGGATAGATAATAATGATTTGGTTATTTTGGGAACTAATAAAACATCATTTAATTTAAAGGAGCCAAAGTTTGAAGAACTAGTGCGTGTCATATTTATACCCTAACCATTGCCAACTCAAATCTGGTCCAACCCATAACACGGTTGCAAGTGCTGAAGTTGATTGTAATCGGCTATCATGTGGTGTGTGGCACCCGTGTCTGGATACCACTGCCTGCCAGGTGATGGGAGCGGGGCAAGTGGCGGTGGATTGTGATACTGATATTGTTGCTGTGGGTGAACCGAACCAGCCAAACTAGGAGGTGCCCAGGCCAACCGAACTGAGATTGACTCTCTGGCACCGGTCAGTTGTATGATTGTTGAGACCACATATTTGGCATGGTCCTCACTATCGACGTCGGCCTGGGTTCAGGTTGGTGGGTTGAAGAGATGGTGAAGAAGATGGCCAAAGGGCCTGGACATTGAGCAACAAGGGCAACCAGGGTCTCATGAAAACTTTTATTTAGGATTTCATGGGATGTGAGATGACCGTATAATGTAAAGAAATCAGCTGGTGGATCCATAACACATAAAGTGGCAATGATAGATTGAAATTCAATTCTAATAGTTTTGAATACCACGGCATTAAATTGGGCATCACTTAGGGGAGCATTGGCAGCAACAAGTTTTTTGGCCAAGGCTTTGCAGCGCTGAAGATAATTAGCAACACCAGTATCAGTTTTGTGGAGTTCTTGAAGTTGCATGTGAATCTGTAATTGTCTATTCTAAAAGACAGAACCATAAGCTTTTGATAAAGCTTCCCAAGCAGCATGAGCTGATGTAAGTCCAACAACGGTTTTAAAAACGTCAGGAGAGAGGGAAGAGAATATCCAAGGAAGTAACATCTGGCCTTTGGAGAACCATTCACGGTAAGCAGGATTCTCGGTAAGTTGATTGGGATTTGTAGGAGAAGGAATGTGTCTCGGTGGAGGTGGTATGGTACCATCTATATGGCTCATGAGATCATGACAGTGGAGGATCGGATTAAATTGGGTTTTCTAGACAAGGTAGTTGGTACGGTTGAGTTTGTTTGAAAAGATTTGATTGGCGGAGATAGGGAGGGTTGTGGGATTGGTGTTGGTGGCCATTGAAGAAGTATAGGTGTGATAAATTTGGGACGGAAGGTGGAGATTTGCGGTGGTGTTTGAGGTTGCTGAAGATCGGTATAGTTGGGGGAGGTGGGGGCCGAATTAGGGTTAGAGTTTGAAGGGGATGAAGATCCTTGGCTTGGCATTAAGAATCCTAATTATGCTCTGATACCATGTTGAGAATTGTAATGTGGAAATAATACTTTTCCCTTACTAAATAATTAGAATTACAAGAGTATATATAGAGATACAATATAGGATCACTACTAAAAAGGAGATAAACCTAAAAAAGGATAATTACAGCAATTACAAGAACAAAATACATTTATCTGACATGTCTTATCATTTATTCAACAAGCTGATTGATATGATATGGCATGCCTTATCATTTATTCAGTAAGTTGACTTGAAATTTTTGGGGTTTAATTCAACTATAACACTAATTAACTACAATTGAAGTGTTAAGAGAAATGAATTCCATTCCACTATACCTTATCATATATTTAGCAAGCCGATCTTAAGTTCTTAACTAATTAACTAGAATTTAATTGTTAAGAGTAATGAATTGCAATGTCAATAATATGTCGTATACACAAGAAGTAAATAATCAATTCAATTTATTAAGAGATTAAGCACTGCACTTTTGAATAATTAAAAGACAGAGGGGTGGAGAAACCCTAGCCGCCTCCCTTGCTTTTTTTCCTTTTTTCTAAGTTTTTCAAAGGCAAGAATCAAATCTGCCAATGTCACAGATAAAGTAAATAACCAATTCAATTTGTTACAAGATTATGAAGTACTGGACTTTTGAATAATTAAAAGACAAAGAGGGGTGGAGAAACCCTAGCTGCCTCCCTTACTTTTTTTTATTTATTTTTTCTGAGTTTTTCAAGGGGAGCCCACCTCTTCATTTCTTTTCCTCGTTCTCTTGGTGCATTTTTGTTTTTCTTTTATATAAAATAATCTACATTTAGCATTTTCTTCAGTTTTAACTACAAAATCGTCATCCTCAGCTGTATATCTGCTCCTACACAATATAATTTTGATATTTTTTTTACTGGATTGGTCATCATATACTCTTAGTCAAAGATACATATCAATTTTTACATCATAGGTACCTAGATCTATCTCTTTTAAGTAAAACTGCTCAGTATTATGTAGTAAACAAGAGTTTATATGTAATTCTAACAATTAATAAGATATGATTTAAGTGTACTATCTTCAAACCAATATGGTCGACCAATGGAATAAATATATACATCTATAAAAATCCTTAATTTGAATGATAGTTTCTAATTTTCAGTTGACTATTTTAAACTCACAATGTATAAGAAAATATAATAAATAAATAAAACAAGTAAAAGACATCTTTAGTACCAATCTTAGGCGAGATAGGGTTAGGGTGATTAATTTACTTTTCTTCAATACATGTAAATGATAAACCAACTTTCAAATCTGACAGTCTCAAATAGGCTAGCTACAGTACTAGAAAGGGGGGGGGGGGGGGGGGGTGTAAACTGTATACTGAATAAAAATTTTCGTAAACTCTTTTAAAAATTCTTTTTGAAGAAAAACAATTTTCTTTCTATAAACACAAGTTTTACAAAAAACGCGGAATTAATAAAATAGTAAAACTCATGAAATAAATTTGCTCGACTAATATAAAAATGTCTTCAGATAATAATGCTATTAATTTAAATTACATAAATGTAAATAGCAATAAATGTGAAGAGTGTAAGGATAGAGAATTGAAGACATCGAGATTTATACTAGTTCGACCCAACCGGTCTACGTCAAGTCCCTAAGCCAACCACTTGAGATTTTCCACTTGCATTTCCTTTACGGACAAGAAACAACCCTAAGTTACTTTTTACGAGTTCAAGTAACAAATTCATAACTTTTGCAGGCCTTATCAAACCTCTACCGTTACTTTTCCGAGCTCAAGTAACAAAGCTCTTCCGATGCTTTTTCAAAGCTCAAGAACCAAACTTATTCGGTATTTTTTACAAGCTCAAATACCAACCTTTTTTTTATGCTCTTTCAAAGCTCAAACACCAAACTTTTACAAACTTTGTTGATCATACTATCAAAAAAGTAAACCCCCTTCACACAATCTTTTTGTGAAAATATAATTCCCTTGAATAAATATTTGAATGAATAAATCAAAGATGAAGCTTTTCCCTCTTGATTGCTCTTTAAAGGAATTTTGGAAGACTTGAACTAATAGCTTGTATATGTGTGAGTATTGGTAAGTCTCCCACCTAACTACTTTCAATCTCCTTTGCTTTTATAGGTGATGAAATGCTTCAAGAGGAGAGATAGTCGTTGCATCAGGGTATTGAGGCTGTTAGTTGTGGGTTATAAGTGAAATAAAGTTGTTACATTCATCTCCTGAAGAGAATATAGCAGTTTGGAGCTTCTGATGCAAAATATAGCAGTTGCTTCTAGCTTGTAAACAAGATATAGTTGTTGATTGTAGCTCATTAAGTAAGATTTGTAACTCTTGATCTCACTTATACTCTTCAAGGTGGAAAGTAGCCGTTGGAGATTTTTTGAAGGTCATAAGCATAAAATATTTATCTTATAAACAATGCTCATAAGCTTGTTTAACTTGACACATAATAATTCTTTGATCTCCTGAAGCTTTTGTAGGTTTTGTTGATATGGCTTTGTCTTCTCAAAGAAAAACTTTATTTTACTATAAATATAATTGTAATTATATTTAAGTAAATAAGATTTTTCTTTTTCTTTTATGTCAACTTCTTTATTGGTCATCAAAACTCGATTGAACAAAATCTCTAGTTTCACAAACCATTAAAATTTATTGTCCAATCGCAACTAAATTTTGATTGGTGGTGACTCTTTTCAAAAATAGTTTAAATTAGAAAAATTATTTAATTTTGGCATTTTCACTTGTCGACCCGGTTGCGACAAGGTGATCCCAACCCTGAACGGACCTTGGTTCCAAGGACTCGAACCAATAAGATGTTAGACCTACAAATGTTGAAGAAAATAGCTAGCATATCATCCCCTCGTTTGCACCCACGATTTCCATCTTAATTATGGAATTTCTGACCTGAATCTTAGGATCAATGTCTCCTTAGTAATTATCCATGTATGGCTACTTGAACTTAGGATCACATTGCAGGCATAACTCTCTCACAAAACTTTGATTCTCTCGTCTCAGTCAGAAGCTCCTAGTATGGCATCGCATAATGACTTAAGGCCTGCTTGAAAATGGCCATGAACCTAAGATCTGCCATTAAGTCCATCTCCACTATGGATTTTGATGTCCTGGCAGAGGGGGAAAAATCTTGACCGCTTGCCTTATGGACCCGGTTGAAATGATGAGTTTCCTGTAGCAAATCGTACCCATATGGTGAATAACAATATATGAGCGGGGTTGAGTTCATTACATGAGGGATTTGTGAAACCGAGCATGGTAGAAAAGAGTAGGCCATCGGATATAGAGGCGCTGGACTAAAAACACCACCTGAGCCAACTGAGGGGGTCTATCCACCCCCCTAGAGCAATCCCAAACACATGAATTTGGGCAAATGATGTAGAAAAAATGCCCAGAGGCCCCAAAGAAAGCTACCTCCACCATCATATCGATACCTCCCAATCCAAAGAGGCCAAAAGTTGGTGTAGGGGGTTGATTGGAAACAAGCCTGTCCACACCAGTCATTACCATCTATGCTTGAGTGCTAGGAAACAGAAATAATACCTTGTTGTCCCCTGATTGGTGGAACTCTCCAGCAAGGAGTTCATTGCCGCTGAAGGTGTAGCTCCGCTCACGGTGGACCTTACCCTTCCATAACCTTGCATATACTAGAGAGGTCTTCTAAACCCATTGGCGTCTTGGGGAATTATCGAATAGTTTCTCGTAATCCTTTGGATGGCAGAAGCTAGCAAACCAACCCATTACCCAAAGGTGTCATCACCACGATAACATTGCGGGTTGTAGTGGCCAATACACTAGATGAAGTTGTTACTACCGCCGAGGAAAGAACACTTCCTTCTTCAGAAGGAATAACTTCAAGATTTATTTCAGACGCTGTAAACCTGAAGTTTCCATTGATCAAGAGGTCCATGCTCATAGCACCAAATGATGTCTTCGAGTATAAAGTTTGGTTTTGCAAGTGTCAGCTCTGAAAGATCAGGTGGATATCACTTGAGAATCAAGTGATCTACAAGAGAACAATTGTAAACACTCGGTAACCTCTGAGGTATACTCCGATGCCTAAGTCAGGAATATTGCTTAAGTGAATATAAAAAATGGAGAGACAAAGTAAGACAGACCCATAAATAGTGCTTTCCTTTTATATCCCTTAGGGGTGTTGTCGCTTTTCGGACCATTATATGCACCTTGGATATGATTGGCTAGGCGTGGCGTGGTACTGTTGAGCTCAAAGGTCCACCATACACGTCGAAGGCTTGGATCATTTTGTCATTTCTTCAACTTCCTAAGCAAGGTGTAAAGGTTTAACTTTAGGATGCTGATGGCATAGTCTTTTCAAGGTTGTGCCTTTACATGATGCTTGTCTTTCTAATGCAATTCAGGCTTTAGACTTATGTATCTTTTATACAGTCTTTTGTATTAAGATCGATTGATCGAGTTTAGCCCATTAAGTCCTTGCCTTCATCCAGCCCAAGTAGTTAGACTTCATTTTGCTTTTAAGTGTCTGGATCCTTTAGCCGGTTCTCTGTGGAGTCGGTTAGATTAGACTCGGGTCTCATGATAGGCTGAAAGTGCAATGCTTTTTTTTATGCTGAGGTAAATTTGAATCTTTAAGACAAATGAATGTTCAAAAAATCCTTGCTAAAAGGGTGAGGAGATAATTAGATGAAAAAAAAAAGATGTGGCATCATGTCTTGTTCTATGCAAAGGTCTTTTGGTTTTGACTGGAAATTTTAAGATGAACAAAAAGGTAGATTATGTTTGTTATTGTCTTATGGGAGAATTGATGAATGTGATGTGTATATAGTTAATAATTCTCCAATTCTGTCTCCATTTTCTCACAAATTAATTTACTGTATATATATATATATATATATATATATATATATATATATATATATATATATATATATATATTGTCAAGCCCTCCAACTTTAATGTAATTTATAGTTTAGTATTTTTTGCTACATTTTCAGCTATATTAGTTCACATCGCATGTCTCTCGGCTCAAATGGAACTTTTTAAAATCATATTTGTTGCATTTTTTATATTTATACCGCAACAACGCACGGTTTCGTCCTAGTATATTTGTATACAGGAAAGGATGAGAATAATGAAGCAGACAAGTCTCTTCAAGTATCACAACACCAGCATTTGAACCATTGTTAGGTCCAAAGAGGTATTATGTCATATACTTGTATATATCAAGAAGCAGTATTTTGATGTTTTTTAGTTCAATAATCACATCAGAGTAAATAATCAGCTTATACATTTGTAGTATTTAATTTGGTAGTCTACATGCAATGGCGAACCATAACTTAAATTATAAGGAGGCTACATATACACTACTTAGCATCTCACTAATTATAAACATTAACCGAAAAGCTTCATGGTATAAAATGTAATAAAAAAAGAAATATATGAATATTTTTGAGCCTAGTTTAGTTATTGGTTCAAGATTTTTTGAAAAATATATTAGACGTTTTATAACAATACAATACAATACAATAAAACCCTTTTTTTAAGGAGATAAAATAAAACTTTATTAATTGGACGCTAATAGTTAATTTTGTTAAATATCTTAAATCTATACATGATAAATGATTATATTTATGTAACTTTTTCAGATAATTAGAATATTACCAAGAGTTTTTTTCAATAATAACAATAAATAATAATAATAATGTAATAACTTATAAAAACCATTAAACATGCAAAACAAATAGTTTACCAAACTACCATTAATAAATTCTATTGATTAAATACTATAATAGTAATGCATAACCAGTGGCGGTACCAGGATTGGTCCGCTGGGAGGCAGAATTTGGTTTAAAAAATTTCCGGCCAATTAAGAAAAATTTCCGGCCGACGAACCAAAATTTCTGATCAACCGACAAACCTGAATGAATTTAATTCAATTCAATAAAAACACAATTAAATTAATCCAAACAACAATTTCATTTAAAACATAGGTCTACTCTAACACAATCAAATTAATCCAAACAATTCAATACAAAAAACATACCAATAATTAATTTTTTCTAATCGAAGGAGACGATGAAGAACTAGTAAAATGAGAAGTTTTGAGAGGTTTCAAATAGTTTTTCCGAGATGCTAATTTTTGAAAACACTGCATAATGTCCTCTTCATCAATGCTTATGAATATCTTTTTCTCAATGTAACATAATAAGCAATCTGACAGCAACTCATCGCCCAGCCTCTTGCGCAGATCAGTCTTCACAATATTCATGGCAGAAAAACATCTTTCAACAGTAGCTGTTACAACTGGTAAGACCAATGCCAACTCAATAAGCCGATACACCAAAGGAAAACAAATGTGAGACTTACTCTCCACCATCTTTCTTGCAAGAACTCCAATATCATCAAGATTAGAGAATTCAGGATTCTCTCTCACAGCAGAAATGTAGAGCTCAAGTTGGTAGCTAAGCTCGGCTAGCTCAATACTAGAGAAATCATCAGAGTATAACCCAGCAAGATTGAGTATTTCATCATGATCAAAATGTGCAAATGAGTTTGAAGGATCAAGACTCATAATGCCCTTAAGCAGATCTGTGTTTGCCTCATTGAAATGATTGTTCAATTCTATAACAATATCATAAATTACCTATTATTATATAAGTAAAAACAATTTAGAACACTATCCATTTAAAGAATAGAAACCAATGACATATATATATATCAATTACCATAAAATAAAATGGAATACCTTTGCAAAGATTTCCACCCAAAAATGGTGAAAATGAGTCACGGGTTCTCCGTCAATAAGTGCTCTACTAGGGCTTTCAATAATGTCCTCCATATTGGGCACTTTAATTTTTTGTTTCACACAAAATTTAGTGGTTTCTTTCAACAACTTTTCCCAACCATCTTCTCTGTATGTTTGTAACTTTGTTTTCAGCTTTTGAACCTTACGAACAGCAGTGCCTTGGCTTGAAGCATCTTTGATAAAGGATCTGTCACCCCCAAAATATACAACATTAACCTTCCAATAAACACAAATTCGAAAGAACCCATTTGATTCACCAAACCCTTAGCTGTGCCTCGATTTTTTCTTGTATCACCATCTTTATTTATTGCCAAAAGCACTTCTTCCACTGAATTCCACATATCAAAAAGCCAAAGTAATGTCTTATAGTGAGAACCCCAACGTGTAGTCCCTGGTCTCGCTAAACTTATTTCTTGATTCTGCCCCTTTCCTGTTGAAATCTCACCACTTTGTATTCTTTTCACAACTTCTTCATGGTGCAATTGGTGAAGAGTATTCTGCCTTTTACATGAACCTCCAACTATAATTCATAATCATGGAAACATAGTCAAAGAATTGGCTCACATCATCATTTTCCTCCGCAGCAGACACAACAACCAACTGAAGTTGGTGAGCAAAACAATGAATATAATGCGCGTGCTTTTTTTCATTTAGAATGAGTGATTTCAATCCATTAAGCTCACCGCGCATATTAGAAGCCCCATCATAACCTTGACCCCTAAGTCTTGATAATGATAATCCATTCTTCGCAAAGAATTCATCAACTACATTTTTTAGAAATTGTGCAGAAGTCTCAGTTACATGAACCACTCCAACAAATCTTTCAATAACTTCTCCATTATCATTCACAAATCTCAAAACCACAGCCATTTGCTCCTTCACAAAACTATCTCGGGTCTCATCAAGCAAAAGAGAAAAGTACTTGTCTTTGATCTCATTAAAATGACTTTTCTCATTTCTTTTGCACACGCTTCAATTATTTGTCTTTGAATGGTAGATGAAGTCATTTGATTATTTTTTGGAGCATTTGATTGCATTACTTTATTTGCTTCTTCATTATATTTACCAAACCAACTAATGAGTTCAAGAAAATGACCCATATGCATTGATTCTTCGGACTCATCATGTCCTCGAAAACCTAAACCTTCCCCTAAGAGATATCGAGCTACTCTTACAACTGTTGTCAACCGAGTACGATACTCATCATTTAAAGCATCACTTTTATTACTTAAAACCAAATCCACATTCTCTCTTTGGTTTTGATATTGACCAACCTTAATTCTAGCAAAAGTGTGTGGAATGTCCGGACCTCTTTCATGACCAACAAAATTTTCCATAGCATGTTTCCAATTATTATACCCAACTTCTGTAAAAGAATTAGCCCCACTTTTATTGCTATTTGTAGGAAACAAGTAGAAATATAAACAAAATGCTTTTTCTTTAGAAACACTATACTCTACCCAAGAAAATTTTTTAAACCAAGCAGATTGAAACCTCCTTTTATATCCACTATAAATACTTTGAGGAAATTGATGATCAGTTGGTTGACAGGGCCCTAACTCTAAGTATCTCCTTCTCAATGTATCTCTCATCTCAATTGGATAACTATCAATTGGTTTCCTCAATCCCAGATCACCAATAATATCATTGTCTGAAACTTCAACCTCTATGCGGGCTCTTTTTTCACTACCTTGATCAATAGGGGTTTCATTACTAGTTGATGATGGTTCGGGATTTGATAAAGTATTCCGCTTTGTTCTAGTAATAAACTTAACCATATTTCTAATTCCTATAAATAAAAACACAAATATTACAATCAGTTAATCAATTCATAACTAAATTTAAACATATTTTATCAATTCAAACCCAAAAATAACAATGCACAATCAATTTAATTCAAACCCACATTCAAACATAATTCATCAATTTATCAATTCAAAGACACATTCAAATCTAATTTATCAATTCAAAACTAAAATTAACAACACAATTTACACAATCAATTTATCAATTTATCAATTAATTCCCTAATTTATCAATTTATCAAATTTATCAATTCAAACCTAATTTATCAAATAACAACACAATTAACATAATCAATTTATTAATTTATCAATTAATACCTCAATTTATTAATTCAAACCTAATTTACATAAATATTTATCTTTAAAACCTAATTACAATAAAACCTAAATAAATTACAAAAACCTAACATTTAAAATTAAAACAAACCGGAATAAGAAGCAAGGAGGAAAGGAGGAGAGGAGAGGACGGACAGACGGCGAGCGGCGGTGGCGGCAGGAGGGCTAGCGGCAAACGGCAGTAGAGAGGAGAAGGGGAGGATTGATGAAGAGAGTGAAAGTGAGGGAGGGTAGGATGGGAGGGAGACGATGATTCTATCTCTGTGTCTTTTTTTTTTCCAAACCAAGGCAAAACGACGTCGTTTTGCCCATAAAAAAAAAAACCCTGATACAGACCCCTGTATCAGGGGGGCAAGAGCAGGGGCGCTGCCGCTGCTCTTGGGGGGGCGGGGGCTGCCGGAAAGCCCCCTACTCAGGGGCTTTTCCGGTGGCTGGGGAGTCAGCTGCCCCCCCTGGTGACCCCACCCCCCCCCCCCCCCCCCCCCCCCCCCCCCCCCCCCCCCTTTGGATAACAGTAATTTTTTATAATAAAAACAAAATCCACTAAATATAAAATTAGAATAAAGCTCAACATATTATTTGTTGTAATAAGACAAAATGAAAGAGGAAACTTGGAATGGTGGATAAAGACTCACGTGCGGGTATGGGGGTAATGAAAGGAATTATCTTGATTTTTTAAAGAGACCATACAAAATGATGTCGTTTTAATGGTCCCACTTTAAATGATCCTATTTTTTTTTTTTAAAAAAAAATTACTAAGTTACCTTCTGCCTTTGTTAGCCTTAAATTATCTGTCAAACTTATAATTTAATTTCTCTTTCCAGCAGCTACTATTGTGCAGATCCTCTGCTATCAGAACCAAGGGAGGCTTCAGCCCTAGTCAATCCTCGCCTGGTTCCACCGCTATGAATAACGAAGAGTAGATTAATTTATTTTTGATTCTTATGGTTTTTATAGGAACAACTAGTTTTAAACTCACACGTTGTGTATATTTATAAATTGATTTTTAAATCTATATGTATAAAAATTAAAATTTATTGATATTACAATTGAATATTTTTAAAAACTTTTTCTTATACTTTAATTATTTTATCGCTGGTGTTTTTAATGGTTTAAGTGAAAAACGATAACTTTTAAAATGATTCGAAATCGAACAACTAATATTTATAAAATAAAGAATAGTAGGATATTTAGATATCAAATAACCCGTATTACTAATTATTTTTAACTTATTTATTTTTCTAGTAAAGTTGTATCCCTTTATCAAGAGTTTAAAATTTTTGCATGGTGTCATCTTAGTTATAAAAATTACTTTTAGTTTTATTCTACTTTTTCATATTATTTAGTGTATTCAAATGATACATCTAGAGAGTGAAAGAAAAAAATATATAAAAGTGATGATATATATAAGAGTACAATATTCTTCAATATATACAAATCGAAAGAAGGAAGATGGAAGGCTTTGAAATTGAATGTTTAATGTTATTGTTGAAGTTAATTGGTGTTAATAATTATTAAAAAATTTTTAAAAATTTAATATATTTATTACCAGAGTTACAAATTGAAAAAATCTAAATAACTTTTTTTATTTAAAAATAAAAAACCCGATAAATTAATGAATGGAAAAGTAAGATGACAAGGAATAAAAAGGAAAAATGCTTATAAATCATGGTTTAGAATTGAAATGATTCATTCATTTTTATTTTTCTCATATATACAATTTAATAATACAAAATATTTACATATTAATTAAAAAATGTACTTTCGAGATTTTTCTAGACACAAAATATAATTCCACAAATTTTCTAAATGAAAAAACTTAACTAAAAAAATGACAGAACTGAAAATTAAATAACTAAACTTTGTAATTGCTAAACAATACTGCAAAGGGATGAAAGTCAAAATGGCTAACGAGAAAACATAATAATCTATGTAATGCTACCTATTATGAATGATGAAGGTTCTTTTGAATTTTTGTAACGTTAATATCTATTTGTAGCTTTATAGCTTTCGGTATGTCATCAATTAAAATATAATTAAGATAATGAATTAATAAATTTATATTAAGACCAATGAGATAAAGAAATAAAACTAATTTATTAATAAAAATGAAACGGAAAATATAAATGAATACGTATTGTAAAGTTAAATAACCGTTTTAAAATATTAAAAGAGTAATTGAATGAGCATTAAACGAAAAATATAAATGAGTATTTATTATATAATTAAATAACCATCGTAAAATATTAAAAGAGTAATTAAATGAGCATTTGAATTTAACAAATGCATGTCTAATGTTTATATAAACATTATAAAATATTAGAAGAGCAATTAAATGAGTATTTAAATTCAATAAATACATGTCTAATAATCAATATTAAAAATATATTAGGACAAATATTAAGATTAACAGTCTTAAAATTCAAGTTTAAATTCTCAAATCTATAAAAAGTTTAACAAAAATGCTTATAAACTATTAATCACGTATAAGAAAGATATAAATAATTTGAATTTTGTATACGTATTTGTAAATTCTTATACTAGTTAAAAGTAAATAATTCACATAAAACAATTAAACACTAATTTATATTTTTTAAGTTTAAACTTAAAAAATAGTATTCAACAAATTAAAACATACCACATGTACAAATTATAATATAAAAATAAACAAAAATATTAAAATATGTTAACATGATGAAAAGCTAAAAAATAAAATTGAGAAAAAAAATGGATGGACATATACAGAAAAATATTGAGGTGTATAATATTGAAACAAAAAAATTCAAATCAAATAAAAAAATGTGCAATGTAAAAGAAATAAAAATCCTGCTTTATTTATACACATATAAATCTTTACTTTTAAAATTAAATATTTACTTATGTGTTGTTGAAAAACAATAAGTAACAATGATAAAATGATTCGACTTGACTTATTGACCTCACTTAAATTTTTTTTTTTTTTTTTTGCATTTGATGGAATCTAAGAAATTATTTGTCTTATTTTGGCTTTGATTTTAAATTATTTTTTTATAACTATCAAAATGGACCCAACAAATTCAAACAAATATATAATTTCAATAAAATATTAGCGAACGAAATAAATGAAGACGTGTATAGAATCTAAGTAGAGTTTCTTTTGCATGATATTAGAATATTAGAATATCCGGTTTAAGGAAGTTAATTCATCAACGTAATTCCTATATAACAACTTGAAAAAAAAAAGATTGAAAACAATTGGAATAAAAAGAAATGACTACTAAAACTTTTAAAAAATTATATAAATGGAAAACAAACGTCTAAAAAAAATATAGTCTCTAAAATTACAACACAAAGTGAATCAATTTAATCATAATAAATTTCATATGAAACATTAAGTTTTTTGTTATAATGATCATTAATGCCTTAAATAGTAATTATGGCTTTTAAATGAAATTTATAAATAATTTTTAAAAAAAATTAAGAAAAATCTAGAAAAATGAAAAATGGGAATGGAAGCTTTTGAGGAATGCCAAGTAAGAGAGAGGAAAAATCCATAAAACCTTCTTTTACTATATGCTAGCTTCTTGCATGCATGTTGTGCAGTACGTTTTCTTTTTTTAATTGTTTTTATATTTGTTTCCTATTAAATAATAAAATAATGAATATATTAAACAAAAGAGTAATATTTTTAATATGTTGTCAAAAATATGAATATTGGTATAACTTTTCCATCATCGTGTGCGTTTATTTTGTTTTGGAGGTCTCTTACGAATTTCTCCCACCTCTATACTTGTTTTTTTTTTTTGTCCTTTTATTGAAAGAAAATTCTTATGTACTTTTAAAATTAATTTATTAAAAGTGTTTATTTTTTTAGAAAAAAACTTACTCTTTAATTTGAATTTATTTCATTGGGTTGGATTAAGTTGAGTTGGATGAAATGAGAAAAGTAATTAGGTTGACAATTGACATTTTTTTATAAGAGTTCAGTACACAGTATTAAGAAAACTCAGATTTTAGTGTTATAAGGTCAAGAAATAAATTTTTCCATTGAATTTTAGTTTTTATTGGTTCATATATTAATGCTTAATTATCATGAAAATAATATATAAAAATTGTTAAAAACTCAAGAAAATAGATAAATATGAATGGAGGGTTTTAAGATATGTAAAATAAACTACCTTTGAAAACATAGATTAAATTAGTAAATAAGTGTAGAGACTGTAACTTAAAATGTTGAAGTAAATTAATTAATAGTATAAAAGGAATAATTACAGGGAAAGATTATGTACTTCTTGAAACTACATTACACTGCTTTGGAGTCATACTGAATCTCGGTCGGCTCACCAATATCTCACCTAATAATAACAATAATAAATTGAATACATTAGTCTTGAAAATTCTTGATTTCAGTATTAATACATTTTTCTTGAAAATATTCAGTATGAAATCTCATAAACTTGAAGATTTCAAATCATACATTTTAATATTCTAAGACTTCCTTTCTCAAGCTAACCTCTCATTTTCACCATAAAATTACAAGGCAATTCATTTTATTCCATTCAAATTCCTACATAAATACACATATACATATAATTACTTATGCTCTTCTTACTTTATTCCAACAAAGTACTAATTAAAAATCATATTTTATCTTTAAATACATTAAATGTATTTTGATATAATTACTAGTTGGATATTTGTCTTTAGTCCATGATACGGTACTATTTAATTAAATTTGTTCTTCAATATATATATATATATATATATATATATATATATATATTGGTGTTAAAATTCATGATAATGAAGCAAGTTTATTCCTAAAATAAACAATGGAGTGGGGAAGAAACTTGGACATATCAACTACTTAAACTTATGACCAACAATGTACTAATATTTGTCATTGCCACACAATATGTCCACTAACCTTTTGCCTATAATGAAAGGTGTCGTTTTATTCCTAAATTGGTCTCAAAAGCAATAGAGGCTGGGCAAAATTTGATAGTGATTTTCAAGAAAAAGGGTGGCTAGGCATGGAAGTCCAGGTGCAATCTACACATTTCTTTTCCGATGACCACTCGGTTTCTCAAACTTGTCAGATAAAAAATCAATGGATTCAATAAACGTTTTTACACTTTCAAATAAGCATTGGTCTGGAAACACAGTCTCTCCATGACCTATTATACATGTATTGTTATGGAGGAAGAAGAAAAATAAGTCCTCAAAACACCATTCTTCTTTTGATTTTGAAATCATACTCTTTTTCCTTCAGGGGAAATAAAAAATACCCTTAATGTCATATAGTCATATTTCTTCTTAATTCCTGTTGAAGCATAGTAATCCTCATTTTACCAAATGAATCTGTACATAATTGATAGTTAGTGTTAATAATTGAAAAAGTAGATTCAATAGCTATATAAAAAAAAAACCCCACCATATCATCCCAAACTAAATGAAGATAAAAAGACACGCCAAGATACAAATAGATGAATGGATAAATATATGAACAACAAACCCAAAATTTACTGATAATAATAAACTGACAGAAAATCCAAAGGCCATGAAACACACAAATCAAAATCAAATTCAGAACTGAAACTTTAAAATTTTCCCAATCCCTTAGCATTTGCATGTACTTCTTCCTCCTCCATCTACAACATTTAACCAAACAAATCAATTCAGAGATACAGGCGGTAAATCTAATTTCAATTTGAGATAATTTGCAAAACAAGAACAACTAATAGAATTTATCTAATCCTTTACCTCCTAAATATGGAAGCAAGCTAAATTCATAATCAATCATAAATTCTCCCAAAAAACAAACAATACGTAACCACAAGCTAAGTTAGCCATAAATCCACCAGAAAAATGACCTAGAAAAGTGAGAAAAGAAAATTGAAATATTAGAAAACTATGAGAAAATGCAAAGAAATTAAGATGATAAGCAAGCTAAACCAAAATCCATTTGACTTAAATATTGAAGAATGAGAACAAGTATTAGTCGTAAACCAGACAACCCAAAAGTAAATTTGGTTGAACTTCCCTCATATGCAATTTGACCAAGCAAAAGTATCAAGTTGTCACTAAAATTGTAGAAATATATGAAATAAAATAAATCAAAACAACATTTTAAGGAAAGATTCTAACATGGAATGATTGATTTACTTTTTCATCAACTTTCAACTACTATAGTGAAGAAAATGGCAGTACATAGTCCTTGATTATCATTATTTGATTAGAATTTTAGGTTGGGTTGGTCTTCAATGGCTATAAGAATAAAAAGTAGCATTTAAAGGATGTAGAATGTGTTGGGGATTAATCACACAAAAACAAAATACGCAGCGGAAATAAAACGGATTAATCCCCACCAAGGACCCATGTACATTGCATTGAATCGGAAGGAGGGTTAAAGAATTACCTTAATTCTTTGAAGATTGAATCAAAGGAACCAAGATAGCTTCCCTCTACGGTTGATCCACACGGAGCAATTCATTCACCGCGTGCTAGCGCCGGGATTGAAGAACGATTCTTCGAACGAGACAGAGAAAGCGAAAAATCAGATTTTTCCTTGGAGTTTTTTGAGAATTTCGGCTGCCACTATTCACCTTTGGTGTGGCTGCCGAAATCAGTGTTTTTTTGTTGTATTAGAATTAGGTTATATATTTCCTTATATATATAACCTAATAAGTTAATTATAATTATACCCTAATACACTTATTAGTTATAATTATAAATTAACCCACACAACTTAATATTAATTCTCAATTAATATTAAGTCAAATCAATTCTCCATAATACACATATGTATATACAATATTATAATTAATTATATCTCTATATAATTTAATTATAATATGTGGCATACCTTATGCAATATTAACCATATTAATATTCACATATACATATATATATAAATATATATCACTATATATATATTCTCTTTCTCATTCATAAATTATTATCCAATAATAATTTATACCCGATAAGATGAACTTCACTTTGCTCTTTGTGTGTGACCCCATAGGTTCATATTAATTGGCAATAAGGAAATTACCATAATGTCCTTATAGATCACAAGCGGACTCTAGCAAGCCATTATGACTACCCAATTAACATGATTGGAATGATCCAATACCTATTTATAGAATGTCATATTCCCTTTTGTCTCTTTGATATCAAGATTAATCATAAGACATGGTACACTTGTCAATCTTATATAATTAATCATATGCTTTCTCGATCTCAAAGTAAACTGTTCAGACAAATCAATTGATACTCTTATCAATTATTTGAGCACGGCCATGCATTTAACAGTCTTACTTATCGAGGGGCCCAGTGATATCGCTCTCTTGTTAGAGAGGGACAAAATCCCATATCTGTCACTCACATCCCAAAGCATGAGTCATATTGTACCCAATCACAGCCTTTATAACTACTCTGTTACAAGCAGCGTTTGACTGCGTCAAAGCACAACATGAGTTCATCCCGGAATCAATGGTGACCTCAGGTCAAAGGAATCAGCTAATGACACTACTATAACCAAGATCAGTTGTGACACATGACCATGAACTTGATCTCATAGTGGGTCTCCAGTAACATGTTCTCTAACATATTACCCGTGAGTATAATCTGTATCTGTATACACTATATTCATCTTATGAATATCCATTATCACTCACACTAGTCTTAGTTTGTTATTATTCCCATAATAACAATCGACTAGGGATATTTAGAATAACACGATTTATTCATGGATACTTATCATAAATGCTAACATACAAACATAAATGACAATACTAATCTACACTAGATTAATCTTAGAAGTCAAATTACATAATCCAATATTGGCCTTAGGGCACAATCTCCAACAATCTCCCACTTGCACTATGGCCAATCATACATGTATCTTATACCCATTGACCTACATGACTTTCATGTATTCACTTGTGCAGGAGTCTTTGTCAGTGAATTATTAATTTTCGCTTCCGTTGTTACTTTACACATTTTCACTCTCTCTTTAGAGACAGCCTCTCTAAATTAGTGAAAAACGCCTAAGTATATGCTTGTGTCATACAAGGTTCTTACGCATTGAACTATTGTCCCTACAATAGTCTCACAGGATAAGCAATGCTTAGAACAAAACACAAAATTTTGATGAACTTCTTCATCCAAAATTTACATCATATGTAGCTATATACTTTGACTATTATTATAGATATTTAGCTATAACGTTTTATTTTGAACCTTTCAAAATCATAACATCTCTTTTAAGAGAATACGATATCTCGATTGATATATTGCAACTAATTGCAATCAGTTGTATATGTGCAACTATTTACACAGTTAACATAAGCAAGCTTCTTTTAAGTCTTTCTCATTGAACGCTTTCAATGCTTTGACTTAAATCTAAACATTCTTTTAGATCTATCTCTATAGATTCTAATTTCAAGAATATAGGCAGCCTTGCTTAAACATTAATTGAAATTACTTTCTTAGCCAAGATTTTACTTCTTGCATGGTAAGAATGTTATTTCAAACAAGCAATATGTCATCCACATATAGCATTAGGAATACCGATATGCTCCCACTGATCCTTTTGAAACACAAGATTCATCATCCTTTTGATAAAATCAAACCATTTGATTTCTTTATCAAAACTATGACTCCAACTATTTGATGCATGTTTTGATTCTTATAAGAATCTTTGAAACTTGCATACGCTACTTAAATTCTTTGAATGCTCAAAACTTTGGGTTGTGTCACGTACACATCCTCAATCATGTTTTCACGTAGAAAACAGATTTTGATATCCATTTGCCATATTTTATAATCATATTATGCGGATATGGCAACAAGAACTCAATATGACTTGATCATGATTAATGATGAAGGAGGATTTCATCATAGTCCTACTATGAATTTGTTCGTATCCTCATAGTCACTACTATGAATTTGTTTATAACCCCTTTTGTCACTAGTCGTGCTTTATAAGTTTGAAGATCACCATTCATGTCGGTTTTCAATTTGAAAACTCACTTGCAACCATTGCATATGCATCTTCTAAAAGATTTATCAAAGTCTATACTTTGACTGTCACACATGGACTTATCTTCAACCTTTGTAGCATCAAGTCACTTATTAGATTCATAATCTAACATTGTTTCTTCATAAAAGAAGACTTACTTC
The DNA here is from genome assembly GCA_039660915.1 of Euphorbia tirucalli. Lineage (NCBI taxonomy): Eukaryota > Viridiplantae > Streptophyta > Magnoliopsida > Malpighiales > Euphorbiaceae > Euphorbia > Euphorbia tirucalli. Next base: position 37,903,092 of record CM077637.1, on the reverse strand, counting down.
AATCTAGTAAAATTACATCATGACTTTGAGAAATCCATATCTCTCCTATTCATGTCGTATTCTACTAGACTTTCATTGGACTTGTGTAATTTCAACAATGATCATGAAACCATTTCCATGTTCCTCTTCAACGTTAATGTCACTTTGTGAATTACGAGTTTTGTAGGTGTACTTTACTCCCACTAACTCTTCTAGAAATTAACTCCCTCTTCAAGGGGAAACCATTTCTAGCTACAACTACTTTGTATCCCAAAGAAACACAGGAGTAACAACTCCTACTTTCCTTTTGAGTAATCCACAATACGACATTTAAATTTAGGTGCCAACTTATTCGAAATAAGCTTTACAGCCCTAAACTTATTCAATGAAACAACTTGGGTCTCTTACCCAACCATATCTCATATGTTGATTCATGAATTGTTTTAGACGGAACAATATACACAGCTGCTTTAATGGCATATTCTCGAGAAAACGATGATCAACTTGACTTCATCATAGATTGAACTATATCTGTATAGAGTTCGACTACTCCCTTTTCGACACAACTTCCTTTGTGGCGTAATTGGAGGAGTTAATTGTGAGACAGTCCCACAATCTCTAAGATGATTGTCAAAATCTTGACTCAAATGTTCACCACTTGGATCATATCTAAGTGACTTTACTATCATGTCAAGATACTTCATACTCCTTTTACAAGCTTTTGAACACTTCAAAAGTTCCAAACTCGTGTTTCATTTGATACTCTTATCTAGTGAAAAGTTCCATAAAGGTAATGAAGTATTAAAACCTTCTTTAGCAGTTGATTTATAATTCATATACATCCACATGTATAATGCTTAATAAATCGATTATTCTTTAACTACTTTTAGCAAAGAACCACTTTTGTCATCTTTTATAATAAACAACATTCGCATGATTCAAGATGATTCATAATCTCATGAATCCAAAAGTCCATTCTTATGGAGTTTCAAAATGCGACTTTGCTTATGTCTCCAAGACGACACTGCCAAAATAGGTTGAATCAAACCGTTTGATTCGATCCTTACAGTATTTATGTTACAGATGGGCTTCACATATAAAGACAATTATGTAAATCTACATTTCATAATCATGTCTTTATAAAGTTTATAATTCACAATTATAAAATAAACAACATTTGTTTACTCAAGCCAACAAGCTCAATAGACAACAAGAGTTCATAACTCACATGTAAAAGTTCATAACCTTTAACCAAAGTTCATTACTTTCATATAAAAGTTCATAACTTTTATGTAAAAGGTTCATAACTTTTAACTTGAAGTTCACAACTTTCATGTAAAAGTTCAAAACCTTCGAGTAACAACCTTTGCTTCTCTTGCCTATTCGCATTCTACCTTTCACCTTCATAAGGTTTCTATTCAAATTGTGATTCTTCATATTCTACTAATATGAGATTCACAACGATATCTAATACCTGTTTGATATAGAAACAAAAGTAGAATAGTTAATAAATACTTAAGGTGGCAGTCTTACTGCCTTTCATCTTCTTATAGTTCTCCAAACAAAGTTTGCTATTTCTATTCTAATGAACGATTCATTCTAGAAATGGCAACACCCTTCTTTTGGAGATCTCTCTATGCCAACAGCTTTGGTCTTTAAAACATGTTTCACCCGAACCTTTCGGTCTTTATGCTTTTCGACCTTCCTTTTATCCTTTCCTTTTGAACCATAAGCACACAATTCGAGGCGGGCTTATCCTTTATGGATAACTTAACATTCTTTTGCATCCTATGCAACTAATTCACAATTTTCCCCATGTCATTCAAATGATAGTTCATCACCAATGACTATCAAATAATGAACTCAAGATCACATCTTAATGCCTTTTGGAGGCCAATGAGAAATTGTTGCCTCAAACACTTATCTTTTCTTGCTTACTAACTGATGGAACATTTCCATTTGTGATGTATCATATACCTCAAGTAAAACTTCCACGTGCGGAAGAATTGGTGGTAAGTGTAAGATAATAAATTTTAAACAGAGTCCCTTCGATGCTTCAAGTAAGCATCTTTTATACTCGTGTTACAATTGCTAGTGGTTCATTGGGCAAAAGGATTATTGAGAACATATGATTCCTTTTGATTTGAGAACAATTCTCAAAGTTCAATAACAATCGAGACCATGATAATAGCAATCATAACTATAATAAAGCGTGTAAAGATTTTTATTTAAATGCTCCCACTTAAATTATAAAACCCTTTAAAATATTTAAGTGGGTGAAGATCCAAAATCCATACTTAACCATAGCACTGCTTTGGCATGTCCCTATGATTAAATATAATTTCGGTAGGCAAAGACTCAAAATCATGCTTTAAACCATTTAAACATATTTTGGATGTGCACTTCTTTGCCAATTGCATCATTATGCAACTCTTCTAATTTATGAGATGCATGATATCATATATCATATTTAATTGTATGTTACTCATCTCATCTTTGCCTTGGGCTCAAACACCGTTTTGATTAACCCTTTGTTAAACCAATTACAACACAATGAGAATCACCATTTCTCATATTATCGCTTCGCTAAGGTCACAACATGCGTACCCGCTTTGGCGTGGCTACCATGATGCGAACATAGTACTTGACTAGTGTTATACGTAATTGGGTGGCAAAAATATAAACTTCATAAGTTTATTTAGGGTTTATTAATTCCTATGATTGAAATGTATCTCATACAATACATGGCATTAACATTAATCTTTCTAAGTTAATATTAATTCTAGCATGGTATCCAATGTCATACATTCATCTAGCATGCATATTTCATACTTAGCATGGCATCACATGGCATCAAAATATAAAACATGCAATAGACTCGAAAGATCGTGTTATGGTATGGTTTTATCTACATTGATTTTCATAGGCCAATATGAAAATCAACAAGGCCATTTCCTAGGTGGTTGTAACCATCGCATGGTCACAGCTCTCCCGCACCCCTTGGATCCGTCCTCACGTCTTTGTTCCTTGGCATCATCTCATGGATTTACATATTTAACAAAATTGTATCCTATACAATTTTCTAGTAAAATAAGATTTACAAACAATAAATTGCATCCTATACAATTTATCTAGAAAATAAGATTACATAAATACAAACGACTCGCAGGCCGTATTTATAAAAAACTTACATCCACCAAAACCAAAGGAAAACAAAAAAACATCCACGGGGTTCAAAAACCATACCACAACACCATGCATAAAATTATCACAATAATTTCATACCTACAAGATTTAGGGTTCAAAGGCAAAATACAATCTTATTGCATTGAGGAATTGATTTGAAAAGGCTAAATGTGTAGAAACAATTTCTACACGGCAGCACCAAGGGAACACGGCGTGCAAAACCGGTTTGCACGGCGTGCAGCACTTGCACGGCGCCGTGTTCCTCGCTGTGTCTCAGCACGCACGGAACCAATTTCCGGTTGCACGCCGTGCCAAAACATCACACGGCGTGCACTTCATGTTTGCACGGCGTGCAGAGCCTGCACGCCGTCGTGTTCCGAACTGAAAGCCAATACTGGAAACAATTTCCAGTTGCACGCCGTGCAAAGACAGCACACGGCGTGCACAGCATGTTAACACGGCGTGCAGCACCTGCACGCCGATGAGTTCGGAACTGAACTCATATCTGGAAACGATTTCCAGTGCACGAAATGAGCAAAACAATTGAAGAAAACACATCATTCACAATGATCAATTCCAAATCAACTCAAAATAGTTATTCACAATAACAGAACAAATCATTCATAATGACCAACATTGAAATCAAATTTCAATTTGTTATTCACAATAACAAAAGAACCCTAAATCAAAACACACAAACCCTAACATGCATTTTGATCTAATCAAAATAACAGATCCAATTCAACCAATGCACAAGTGGCTCTGATACCACTGTTGGGGATTAATCACACAAAAACAAAATACGCAGCGGAAATAAAACGGATTAATCCCCACCAAGGACCCATGTACATTGCATTGAATCGGAAGGAGGGTTAAAGAATTACCTTAATTCTTTGAAGATTGAATCAAAGGAACCAAGATAGCTTCCCTCTACGGTTGATCCACACGGAGCAATTCATTCACCGCGTGCTAGCGCCGGGATTGAAGAACGATTCTTCGAACGAGACAGAGAAAGCGAAAAATCAGATTTTTCCTTGGAGTTTTTTGAGAATTTCGGCTGCCACTATTCACCTTTGGTGTGGCTGCCGAAATCAGTGTTTTTTTGTTGTATTAGAATTAGGTTATATATTTCCTTATATATATAACCTAATAAGTTAATTATAATTATACCCTAATACACTTATTAGTTATAATTATAAATTAACCCACACAACTTAATATTAATTCTCAATTAATATTAAGTCAAATCAATTCTCCATAATACACATATGTATATACAATATTATAATTAATTATATCTCTATATAATTTAATTATAATATGTGGCATACCTTATGCAATATTAACCATATTAATATTCACATATACATATATATATAAATATATATCACTATATATATATTCTCTTTCTCATTCATAAATTATTATCCAATAATAATTTATACCCGATAAGATGAACTTCACTTTGCTCTTTGTGTGTGACCCCATAGGTTCATATTAATTGGCAATAAGGAAATTACCATAATGTCCTTATAGATCACAAGCGGACTCTAGCAAGCCATTATGACTACCCAATTAACATGATTGGAATGATCCAATACCTATTTATAGAATGTCATATTCCCTTTTGTCTCTTTGATATCAAGATTAATCATAAGACATGGTACACTTGTCAATCTTATATAATTAATCATATGCTTTCTCGATCTCAAAGTAAACTGTTCAGACAAATCAATTGATACTCTTATCAATTATTTGAGCACGGCCATGCATTTAACAGTCTTACTTATCGAGGGGCCCAGTGATATCGCTCTCTTGTTAGAGAGGGACAAAATCCCATATCTGTCACTCACATCCCAAAGCATGAGTCATATTGTACCCAATCACAGCCTTTATAACTACTCTGTTACAAGCAGCGTTTGACTGCGTCAAAGCACAACATGAGTTCATCCCGGAATCAATGGTGACCTCAGGTCAAAGGAATCAGCTAATGACACTACTATAACCAAGATCAGTTGTGACACATGACCATGAACTTGATCTCATAGTGGGTCTCCAGTAACATGTTCTCTAACATATTACCCGTGAGTATAATCTGTATCTGTATACACTATATTCATCTTATGAATATCCATTATCACTCACACTAGTCTTAGTTTGTTATTATTCCCATAATAACAATCGACTAGGGATATTTAGAATAACACGATTTATTCATGGATACTTATCATAAATGCTAACATACAAACATAAATGACAATACTAATCTACACTAGATTAATCTTAGAAGTCAAATTACATAATCCAATATTGGCCTTAGGGCACAATCTCCAACAGAATGTAAAGTCAGACATTGAGTATTTGGGTTTTAATAATTTTGAATTAAAAGTTTTTTTTTGAGATATTAATTAATTGTTACAAATGTTATTAGAAGTATAAAAGTTGTAACAACCAAATTTTTAAACCTTCTTTTTATTTAAAATTTCTTTTAATGTTGAATGGTGTTTTGATGATAACAACAAAATGAAAAGTTGACATATATGGAAAATCGTTTTTACTTGAATATTATTACAAATTGTTTGTAATTAATTATTAAGTAAAAATGATCAATAAGAAGATGAAGCTTAAACTTACAAAGCTTAACTAAGAGCATCAGAAGATCAAAGTGGATATTACTTCAAGAGCTACAATAAATACATCATAATCACTTCAAAAGCTAAATTGGCTTTGTGAGCTTAAGATCTTCCAACCGCTACATTATCATTAGAAGGTGAAGGAAATGCTTCAAGAGCTAAAGTACAATTGCCATCATTCCTTTAGAGGTTGTAAGCAATGGATTGTGATCTCAAAGCAACAACTATATTATTGGGAATGCTTCAAGAGCTAAAGTACAATTGCCATCATTCCTTTAGAGGCTGTAAGCAATGGATTGTGATCTCAAAGCAACAACTATATTCTTATTTACAAGCTTCAACCAATAGCCACTTTCTCCCTTATAAGCTTTAACGGCTAGTGTACCTTCAAGAGCTCATTACAACTGCTATAATTCACTTATGAGCTAGAAAAGCAACGGCCATATCTTTCCTCAGGAGCTCCAACTATCATAACTCCTTCAGGAGCTCAACACAAGGACTATATCTATGATTAAGAGCTGAAATGAAATGGTCACAATCTCCTTTAAGAGCTGCAACGGTCATAATTTCTTCATGAGGTACAACGGCTAATACTTCTTCAGGACTTGAAAGCAATAGCTATCTTCACCTCCTGATGAGTCTCAAAAGCCTATATAAAGAGGAAAAATTGAATCAGCAAAGGCAAGGAAGGCTTAGCATATATTTCACACATTGAGAGCGACTTATCAAGTTTTCCAACAAAATCCTTCAAGCAATCAAAGAGAGAAAAGCTTCTTTGTTGTTTATTCAAATATTTTATATTTGAGTTTTGTATTTCACACAAGGGATTTGTGTGAAGGGGTTTACTTTGTTGATAGTGTGATCAATAAAGATTGTATAAGTTTGGTATTTGAGCTTTAAAAATACGAGGATAAGTTTGGTGCTTGAGCTTTGAAAAAGCATCGGGAGAAGTTTGGTATTTGAGCGTTGGAAAAAATACTGGAATAGGTTTGGTATTTGAGCTTTAAAAATACCGGGATAAGTTTGGTGCTTGAGCTTTGAAAAAGCATCGGGAGAAGTTTGGTATTTAAGCTTTGAAAAAATACCGAAATAAGTTTGATGCTTGAGCTCTGATTTGTTACTTGAGCTCGGAAAAGTAACGGTACAGGTTTTGATACTGAGCCTGTAAAAGTATTGAGTTTGTTACTAGAACTCGTAAAAAGAAACATAGGCTTGTTTCCTGCCCGTAAAGGAAACTTTAGTGGAAAATCTCAAGCGGTTGGCTTGGGGACTGGACGTAGACCAGTTAGATCGAACCAGGATAAATTTCAGTGTCTTCATTTCTCTATCCCTACTCTCTTTTATATTTACTGCTATTTGAATTCTTGCAATTTAAATTAATATCTTTATTATTTGAAGACATTTTTTTAGTCAAGCAAATTTATATTCGTAAGTTTTACTATTTTATTAATTCCGTATTTTTGTAAAATTTGTGTTTATCTGGTCAAGATTATTTTTCTTCAAAAAGATTTTTTAAAAGAGTTTGTGAAAATTTTTATTCGATATACTATTCACCCCCTCTAGTACTGTAGCTAGCCTCTTTGGGACTGTTAATTGGTATCAGAGCCTATCTCTAAATAGGAGTAAAATCCTTAGAGTGATCCTAAAATGGCTAGTACTTCTGGTAGGCAAAATGTTTTTATGTTTGAGGGATGTTTCGTCAACAAGCCTCCTTTATTCAATGGAGAAAATTATAGTTTTTGTAAAAATAGAATGAGAATATTTCTACAATCTACGAATATATAGGTCTGGAGAATTGTCAAGGAAGGACCTAGTATTTCTACAAAAATTATTGATGGAAAATTAGTCCCTAAAGAAGAAAATAAATATGAAATTACTGATTGGAATAAAGAAGCTTTAAACTTCAAAGCTATTAATATATTACAATGTGCTTTAGATATCAATGAGTTTAATCGTGTTTCAGGTTGCACGACAGCAAAGCAAATATAGGACAAACTTGAGACAACTCATGAAGGAACCAAACAAGTCAAAGATGGAAAGATAGATCTTTACATCATAGAGTATGAGTTGTTCAAGGTGGATGCAAAATAGTCAATTTCAGACATCACTACAAGGTTCACACTCATTATGAACAAATTGAAGAATCTTGGCAAAAGCGTCACAGATGAAAAACTGATTAGAAAATTAATCAGAACAATGCCAACTTCATGGGATGCAAAGCTCACAGCTATAAAAGAATCAAAAGATTTAATTACATACTCATATGATGAATTTATTGGTTCATTACTCACATATGAGATGAAAGTTAAGTCTACTACTAATCGTGAGCAGACTGATAAGAAGAGGTCCATTGAACTAAAAGCTGCCAGCTCAACCTCTAAAGAATCTACTTCAGAATCAGATAGTGATGATGAAGAAGATGAAGATGAAGCTCTATTAGTACAAAAATTCAGAAAGTTTCTGAAAAGCAAAAACGGAGGGAAATCATCATTCAAAAGGCATCTCAACAACAACAAGATTGATAAAGCCAAGAAAGATTCAATACCAGAGACTACATGTTTTGAATGCAATAAACCAGGCCATTTTAAAACTGATTGTCCAAAGCTTAAAAGCAAACACAAGAATAAAGACAAGAAAGCAACGGTGGCAACATGGAGCAATAGTGATGAATTAAGTTCTGATGATGATGACGAGAAGTAAGAAAAAGCACAAATATGCTTCATGGCAAATGATAAAGTAGAAAGTTCATCACAATAACACGAAAATGAGGAAGATGAGGTAATTCTACAAACTTTATCTCATAATGATCTTATTCATGAATTCTTTAAGATGCATGATATTAAGCTAGAAATGATTACTAACTGCAAAGAGAATGAAAACAAGCTTTTAGAAAAAGAATCAGAAAAGCTTGAACTACAAAGCAAAGTGAGCTTTCTAGAAAAATTGAATCTAGAATTAATTAGCAAAGTACCACATCTTGAAAAGAAATGTGAAAAACTAGATTATGCTGAATATGCTGAATATGCTCTTAGGCTCCCAAAGAAATCCAAATTATAGAACAGGAATTGGTTATGATAGTATTGATGAGATACCTTCTCAAATTCCCCCAAAGCCAATTATATTCTGTTCTCCCTCCACTTCTACTATGCAAACTTTATCCCCAAAACCTACATGTCAAAAGCATAGTAAAAGTAAGAAACAGTTCACTGAACCAATTTCAAAATAGAAAACTATCCATGTTCAGTCTACTGACCAAAAAGCCAAACAAAAGACATATCCTTCCAAACCAAGAAGTGTACAATCTTCTAAACCAAATCGAAATTCTTATTCATAATAGAAGGTTGTCCATAAAAATACTTTTAGACCTATACACTCTAAAAAGCCTTATTTTTATAGGTCAAAAGAAGGACATATTACAAGCCTAAACACTTACATCAAGTTAACTATGTTCCTTATAACCAACATCCCACCTTAAAACCATATCAATCTCATCAGTATAAGAAAAGGAGAAATGTTACATGTTATTACTGTAATCATACAGGACATGTAATTGGTAATTGTAAGTTTTGTAAAGGATACTATAAAGAGAAAACTATATGGATTCCTGAAACGAAAAATGTTAACTCTAACCCCAAAGGACCTAATATTGTTTAGGTACCTAAGTCTACTTGATTTATTTTGTAGGTATGTCTAAAGAACACCCTCGAAAATTCAAAGTGGGATATTGATAGTGGTTGTTCTAGACATATGACTAGAGATGGGAGATACTTCACTTCCATGAAGCAAGTAAAAGGAGGAACGGTGAAATTTGGAGAAAATCAAGCAGGACAAATCAATGGAAAAGGAAAAATTGGAGATAATCCATGCATTGATGAAGTATCTCTAGTTAATGGATTGAAATTCAATCTTCTAAGTGTGAGTCAACTCTGTGACAAGGATCGCAAGGTCATCTTTGATTCAAAGAAATGTGAAATTATGGAAGCCAAAAGTGGTAAGACTTTACTTGAAGCACCTTCAAGTACTCTTACCAGTGACCAATGCCTAATTTCACAAGAAGAAGAGAGTTGGTTATGACATCGTAGATTAGGTTATGCAAGCATGCATTTGATTTCAAAACTTTCAAAGAAAGATCTTGTCAAAGGTTGACCCAAAATTAGATTTGATAAAACTATATTTGTGATGCATGTCAAAGAGGTAAACAAACTAGAAGTTCTTTTAATCTTAAAGGAGTTGTTTCTACCTCTAAACCATTAAAGTTGTTGTATTTAGACTTGCTTGGTTCAATTTAACCAACAAGTTTAGGAGGTATGAGATATGCATTTGTCATTGTAAATGGTTACTCACGTTTTACATGGACATTATTTTTAAGTAAAAAAGATGGGCTTTTGAACAATTTTCTACTTTGTGCAAAAAGCTTTAGAATTTTAAAAACACTTCTATTGTTGCTATTAGAAGTGATCATGGAAAAGAATTTGAAAATCATCTTTTTGAAATGTTTTGCAATAAGCATGGTATCACACATAACTTCTCTGCTCCTAGAACTCCTCAACAAAATGGTGTTGTTAAAAGGAAAAATAGGACACTTGAAGAAATGACTAGAACTATGCTTAACGAAAATAATTTACCAAAATATTTTTAGGCAGAAGCAATGAACACAACATGTTACATACTTAATCGAGCTTTGATAAGATCCATTCTCAAGAAAACTCCATATGAGTCATGGAATGGTAGAAAACCTAATATTGGTTCTTTCCATCCATTTGGTTGTAAATATTTTATTTTCAACAACAAGGAATATCTTAATAAATTTGACTCTATGTCAGATGAAGGTATTTTCTTGGGGTATTCATTGTGTAGTAAAGCATATAGAGTCTTTAACAAAAGAACTCTAACCATTAATGAGTCCATGCATGTTGCATTTGAAGAATCTAACTCTCTCGCAGATAAACAATCTGAGGATACTTTTGAGATATTGGATTCACAGGTTGAAAACACAGAAAAATAATGATAATGTCCTGCAAAAAGAAGATAACTCTGGTGATCAAGATGAAAACAATGTGCAAGAACTGCAAGTGCACGAAAACCAACATGATGATGTACCAAAAGAGTACAAATATCACAGATTTCATCCAAAAGATGACATTATTGACAATCCTTCATAAAGAGTAATGACAAGGAGTTAACTAAAGGAATACTTTGTGAATGTGACATTTGTTTCTGAAATTGAATAGAAGAACTTCAAAGAAGCCGAAACAAAAGAGAACTGGATGATGACTATGCAAGAAGAATTGGATCAATTTAAAAGAAACAATGTCTAACAATCATTCACTGATTGGAACCAAATGGGTTTTTAGGAATAAACTTGATGAATTTGGCAATGTTGTTAGAAACAATGCCAGATTAGTTGCACAAGGGTATAACCAGCAAGAAGGAATAGAATACGATGAAACATTTGCTCCAGTGGCAAGGTTAGAAGCAATCAAAATGCTATGTGCATTTGCTTGCTATAAAGACTTCAAACTCTATCAAATGGATGTGAAGAGTGCATTTCTAAATGGCTATATCAATGAAGAAGTATATGTAAAGCAACCTCCAGGATTTGAAGATTGCCACCATCTTGACTATGTCTACAAGCTTACTAAAGCTTTATAGGGACTAAAACAAGCATCGAGAGCCTGGTATGAAAGGTTAAGTACAAATATTATGGATGAAGCAACATCTTGAAGATTATGGGATAAAGTATGATCATATACCTATAAGGTGTGATAATAATAGTGCTATAAATTTAATGAAGAATCCTATTCAGCATTCAAAAGCACATAGACATCAAACATCATTTCGTCAGGGATCATGCATAAAAAGGTGACATCAATTTGGAATTTGTCTCAACAGAAGATCAAATAGTAGATATTTTCACAAAGCCCTTATGTGAAAATAAATTCAGTGAATTAAGAATGAAAATTGGAATGACCAATCCAATTTATGAAAAATAAAGTATTAATTCACTTGAATTAATAATTTGCTATGCATCTATTTTATTGGATTAAATATTATGGTTAGTTCTTTTTTCATAAGTCTTGATTACATAAAATTGTTTAAAATTTTACTATTGGATCGGATTATGATTTAAGTTTTAAAGCATATATATATTTGTGAAAATAATAAACAAACATTCTTGAAAACATTTGTAATATACATCTTCTTAAGCTATAAAATGCATACAAGCATAAAAATATGTCTTGCTGATGGGCCAGATTGCTTTCACAAATCCACAAGCCTATAATCCATGTGTATATCAAAATAAATATTAGAACAGGCCATAATATGAATTTTAATCAGGCCAAATCAAGTTCTATAAGCCTATAACTCATCAAGTTTCAGCTGGGCTAAACGAATGATAAAAGCCCAAGTCTAAGTCATAAGAGCAGATGAAAATAAAAGGAAAAGAAAACTCACGTGTCTTCATAAGTTCATCCATGTGATAATGCAAAACGACTACATCCTGGTGAAAAACAATGTCAGTTAAAGTCACAACCAAAGGCGCCAACTTCAATCGCTTTGTCTGAAGACACAAGGAGTTGAAAAGACAGTTTGTAACTCCTCACCAAACACTCTGTAAAACTATGCTTGAACACTCTCTTCTCTCGAATCCTCTATAGAATCCTCATCCAAAATATCCTCTTCATAAGCAAAGATGAAGATACAAAGATGCATTGCAAATGCTATATGAAAACTAAGAGGGTATCGACCAAGGGCAGTGAAAAGGAAACAAGAGGAATCCATTAGAGAAAGCTAATCCAGTAGTAAAAGGAGAAGAGTCTCCAATTTTAATCAGGTGTATCATAAACAGAGAAGCACTAGAAACTCTGTATCTTGCAACTCAAATCCAGTGCCTGATGCATCAATCTCCATGGCTACATCTGCTTCATCTTCGGCCAAAAGCACAAGGGCCAGTCAAGGTAAACTAGTCTATTATGATGAGTTTACCAGGGAAAAAGTTAGATGTAGGAGAGCAGACTGGGACTACTTAGGTGATGAAAAGAAACCCTTTATTTGGCTATTCATGAAACAGGGGTGGGAGGACTTTACGTGTATTGATGAACCTATCTATGAGCCACTCGTGGATGAATTCTATAGAACCCTGACATGTCTTAGCCACATCAACTATAAAGTTACTCTTTGTGAGCACGGGTTTTTCCCGACCTCTATGATGAGAATTCCTGTGTTACCTATGAAGCATATGTACTTGAATCGGACTTGGAAACGACCAGAATGTTGCCCAAAAAGTCTTAAATGTCCTGAAAACCAAGCTATCCTCGATCCGAAACTACCGTAAAACGGGTTCTCCGAGTGATTTTCAAGCGCGTCAGATAGTCGAAAGGTCACCACGGCTCTAGCTAGAACCGGACGACTCTGGCTTTAAAAAAAAAAAAGTGGTGGGCTCCGGTTCAACCAGAACTGGCCGACTCTGGTTCACAAACCAGAGCCGGCCGGCTCTGGTGCAAAATAGAGCCGGCCGGCTCTAGTGGGCGGGCATGGGTACCACACTTTGTCCCAATTCTGTGAAATTTGACGAAAAACGACAAAAACAATTAATCGACGCATTTAATTGGGGAAATTATTTTGTCTGACAATAATTTAACAATAATGAAACAAGAGATTAAAAGAGAAAAAAACACAAAAAAAGAGGAGGGGAGGAGGAAAGGAAAAAAAGGAAAAGAGAGAAAAAGAAAGAAGCAGAGAGATGGGGAGAAGAGAAGAACCCGAAAACACAAAATCAAAGCACTAAAATCAATCTCCAAAAATCCATAACAAGTTACATAACATTTGCTCATTTATTCGGATCATTTCGGGTTAGTTTGGGAATTGTTCGGTTTTCGGCCGATTGGACTTTAAGGGCAAATCCTAAGTTTCCAATCCGTTTCTTGACATTCAAAGCATCAAAACAACATCAAGGTAAACTCTGAGAGGCCTTAAACCTATTTGCATTGCTTTTTCTGTGCGTTTTCTTTATTTTTGCAAGTTTTAGAACCGAACTTACCCGAATAAAGCCGTACGGCTCTGTTCATCCAAGAACAGAGCCGGCCGGCTCTAGTTCCACAAGAACAGAGCCGGCCGGCTCTAACCAGAGCCGTACGGCTCTGTTCTTCAGGGACAGCTCCCCGATCTGTCCCGAAAAGCCGAAAATAGCCCGTTTTCCATTTTTATGCACTCTGATGTGATATATTTCGGCCCAAACTTATTTGTATGCCATAAAATATTTATTTATGGATTCCTATACATACGGATATTAATATTTTCAAGTTTTTCGGGATTTATTTTTCAAGTTTCGGGGTTGTTACATCCGAACCGGATCAATTGTCCAGCATTAGCGGACCCCCGAACTCTATAAGTCCTTGGAAAATATTAAAAACAAATAAAATGACATTTTAATAAATGTTTTTGGTGTGTTTATTGCATTTTGGACCCTAGATAGACGTTGAATTTAGGAACCCACACGAACGGATCCATGGATTCCGGGACAACAAACCCACGAAAATCAAAATTTGCATGTAACCAAGCCAATTGTTTTCCAAAAATTGATTTTCCAGCATAAAATCACAGGGCGTTTCAAAACCGTTTTCCAGGTCTAACCGGTCTGACCGGTCGGGTCGACCCGGTTATCCCCTAAATGCATGCCCCCATTTCCTAAAATTCCCAATTCTGTCCTGATTTGAGTCCTATTTGTGTGTGCAACATAAATTGTGCTAACCCTCTGTTTTGCAGCCTTTTATTTTTATTTTGGATGTATTTAATAGACTTATCCGTGTATTTTAGGCGGTTGTAAAGTGAATTTTTATTTTTATTCAATCGGGTTGTAATAATTTAATTATTTTATTCGATCGGGTTGTAATAATTTAATTATTTACTGCTTTATTTTGTTTTATTTGTGTGCGCCCCGTGTGTTTAACTTAATGCAATAAAAATCAACTCTAGAAACGTAAGATACCATCAAAGAATATCTGCCAAATTTATTTTGATTAGACATGAAATAAGGGACTTCTCCGAACCTTGAATCTCTGGATTAGGTACAGCAGTCTATACTCGGTAGGGAGCTGTACCGGAATTTCCCGGATGAGCTGATCCGGGTGGCGACTCTGTCACTGATCTCGGGATTTAAGTTTCGAGATCTTTCAAGTAATAAAATGGGAAAATGTTTTCTACAAAAGAAATTCCGAAGCGAATGAATGGATTTTTCTAAGTAAGATAAACAAAATCTGATTTTCCCCAAATCTCACCATGAAAAAAGAAAGAACATATTTTAAAAAAACCTGAAAATTTTCTTGTCGGACCCCCGCGTCCGTCCAAGAAAGGCCGTCCGCTCACAGTGGCGACTCTGCTGGGGATTTCTACAAAAGTTTTCTTAAAACTTAAAAGAATTTGACAAGCCCTGAAAAATGTCTAATCAAAATAGGGTGGATAATTCTTACATGGTATTTTATGTTTGCATTTTAGTTAGACATCCTTGCATTAGGTTGAGTATCCAATATTTAGCCCGGTGAATTGTTGAAGTGTCGCCTATGTTCCTCCTGGTCTTAGGGGCATGGATACGAAACACCACTCATAGCCTCGTACAAACCCCTTCAATCGGACCCTTGAGTGGGGAGAAGTGAGGAGTATATTTTGCTATGGGGACCTTGATGTTATCCCGGCTTGGTCTGAACTCATTTAGGCAACCTTAGTTGGATTCCCTTAGGATACCAAAATAAAATGTGTGAATAAAATAAATTGCGCCTTCATCATCCCCAGTTGGTGATCGAAGAGAACCCCTCCTAGGACTCGGTTAGAATTTTATCGACTTGACCACGTTTGGAGGAATAAGGTTGGAGGAATACGATCTGCGTGCTAATTGCTACGTGTCTTTTTTTGACCCTCCATAACATGTCATCATCCATATTTTTCACGAGCATAACATACCACATCCAAAGCATTTGTGTGATTCTAACTCACATCTATTGTACAACCATTTTCATCTTTCGCGTGTAAATACATTAATCACCCGTGTGACATAAAACTAACCACATCTTTTGTAGCCATGCATTTTTTATTGTATGAAGAATTAATTAATTGATCCACATGCATCACTCGAGTGTCATAAGCACTAACCGTCTTATTCTGTAGCCATGGGAAACGCGTGTCATGCATAAAGCATTTGCACGGACCTTGAATGACCCCATACGGGCCACATACATCGCACCACCTATCGAGTAGGAAATCACTTTCAGTGCTCCACGAGTACCGACAAAATTCATCACATCTCATTAAATCACTTTCGATGCTCCACGAGTGTCGACAAAATTCATCACATTTCATTAAATCACTTTTAGGCGCTCCACGAGTTCCGACAAAATTCCATCACATTTCATTAAATCATTTTAGGCGCTCCACGAGTGCCGACCAAATTCATCACATTTCATTAAATCACTTTCGGTGCTCCACGAGTACCGACAAAATTCATCACATCTCATTAAATCACTTTCGATGCTCCACGAGTGTCAACAAAATTCATCACATTTCATTAAATCACTTTTAGGCGCTCCACGAGTGCCGACAAAATTCCATCGCATTTCATCAAATCATTTTAGGCGCTCCACGAGTGCCGACCAAATTCATCACATTTCATTAAATCACTTTCGGTGCTCCACGAGTACCGACAAAATTCATCACATCTCATTAAATCACTTTTGATGCTCCACGAGTGTCGACAAAATTCATCACATTTCATTAAATCACTTTTAGGCGCTCCACGAGTGCCGACCAAATGCATCACATTTCATTAAATCACTTTTGGTGCTCCCCGAGTACCAACAAATTTCATCACATTTCATTAAATCACTTTCGGTGCTCCACGAGTACCGACAAAATTCATCACATTTCATTAAATCACTTTCGGTGCTCCACGAGTGCCGACCAAATTCATCACATTTCATTAAATCACTTTTGGTGCTCCCCGAGTACCAACAAATTTCATCACATTTCATTAAATCACTTTCGGTGCTCCACGAGTACCGATAAAATTCATCACATCTCATTAAATCACTTTAGGCGCTCCACGAGTGCCGACCAAATTCATCACATTTCATTAAATCATTTTTGGTACTCCCCGAGTACCAACAAAAGTCACCACATTTCATAAAATCACTTTCGGTGCTCCACGAGTACCGATAAAATTCATCACATTTCATTAAATCACTTTCGGTGCTCCACGAGTGCTAATAAAAACCATCGCATTTCATGAAATCATTTTTAAGCACTCCACGAGCGCCGACGAAATCTATCACACTTCATCAAGTCATTTTAGGCACTCCACGAGTGCCGAAAATTTCATTTCACGCATCAAGTCACTTAGGTGCTACACGAGCGCCGAGAATTCATTTCATTAAATCATTTAGGTGCTCCACGAGCGCTGAGAATTCATTCATAAAATTGTTTGGGTGCTCCACGAGCACCGAAAAATTACATTTAGGTGCTCCACGAGCGCTGAAAAATTTCATCACATACATTCAATCATTTAGGTGCCCCACGATCACCAAAAAAAAAAATCATTTCATGCATCAAATCATTTAGGTGCTCCACGAGCGCCGAACAAATTACATTCCATACATTTAGGTGCTCCACGAGTGCTGAAAAATTCCACCGCATACATCAAGCCACTTAGGTGCTCCACGAGCGCCTAGAATTCATTTCATTGAATCATTTAGGTGCTCCACGAGCGCCGAGAATTCATTCATAAAATTGTTTGGGTGCTCCACAAGCACCGAAAAATTACATTTAGGTGCTCCTTGAGCGCCGAAAAATTTCATCACATACATTCATCATTTAGGTGCTCCACGAGCACCGAAAAAAAAAAAAAATTTCTACTTCATGCATTAAATCATTTAGAGTGCCGAAAAATTTCATCACATTATGTCATGTAGGCGCTCCACGAGCATTGAAAAATGGCATCGCATCCATGTAGGCGCTCCACGAACGCCGAAAACTTTTCATTTCACACATTAAATCATTTAGGTGCTCCACAAGCACCGAAAAGTTCATTTCATTCCACTAAATTATAGGTGCTTCACGAGCGCTGAAAAATTCCATTTCATGCATCAAATCATTTAGGCACTCCACGAGCGCCGAAAATTTTTATCACATGCATTAAGTCATTTAGGCGCTCCACGAGCATCGAAAATTTCATCGCATCCATTAAAGCATTTAGGTGCTCCACGGGCGCCGAAAACTTTTCATTTCACACATTAAATCATTTAGGTGCCCCACGAGCACCGAAAAGTTCATTTCATTTCACTAAATTATAGGTGCTCCACTGTGAGCGGACGACGCGTTTTCGACGGGACGCGGGACTCCCTTTCGGAATGGGGCGCCATGATCTCAGGCGGGCCCCTCCCTCGCGTGGGGTTTTTTATAATGGAAATCCGCGTTTTGGAAAATAAATGGAATTAATACATAAAAGAACCGAGACCTAAGTCTCGATGGATATTGTAAAGTCGCCACCCGGCTCAGCTCAACCGGGAAATTCTTATGTAGCTGAACCGGACGAACGGTCGCTACACTATCCAGAGATTCGGGTCCGGACAAGTCCCTTATTTCGTGTCTAATTAAAATAAATATTGTCAATGTTCTCGAATGGTATTTCAAAATCTAAGTCCATTTTATTGAATATAAAAAGCATACAACGCGCACACAAAACATTTAATACAAACATAAAGAAAAGAAATAAATATTAACCGGCTTACAACCAAATCGAATGGAAAAATAAAAACTCTCACCTCACTTGTACAATCGCCTAGAATACACGAAAATCTAAAAATATTTACAACCGCCGAAATACACGATTAATTCTATTAAATTACATCCAAAAAAAAAATAAAAAGAAATTAAAACCTGCAAAACAGAGGGTTAGCACAATATATACAGCACGCCACAATTAGGACTCAAATAGACAGAATGGGAAATCAGGAATTGGGGGCATGCATTTAGGGGGTAACCGGGTCGGCTCGGCCAGCCGGCCCGGTTAGACCTGGAAAATATTTTGAAACATCCCTGTATTTTGGTTTTGTGGAAAAATCATTTTTGAAAACAATTCTTCCGGTTTACATGCATTTTTATATATTTAAGTGGGCCGGTTTTCAGGAGAACTGGGTCTCCGTCGTTGAATTGTTCTAAATGCAATTTTACTAAAAATTGAATCTACGGTCGTGATGCACACAACAAAATTCATTTTTGGTGATTCTTAGGGTTTTCTAATTTTTTTTTTTTTTGGATTTTTTGGGAATTTGTGGGGATGAAACTGAAATTCTGATTCTGGAACAAGGATTACAATCGTACGACTGTAATTTACAGTCGTGCGACTGTAATCAGTTCAAGGTCAGAATTTCGCCAAAAAATCATTGAAAACCAAAGTCTGAAGAAAATAAATCTGGAAATTAAGAACAGTCGTACGACTGTATATACAGTCGTACGACTATTCATGAAGACTAAGAACAGTCGTACGACTGTTCTTAATTTCCAGGAACAGAAATACAAAAAATGCAGCAAAAAGGCACAAAACTCACTTCAAACACCCAGAAAGCGAGGAAAAGTGTAAGGAAAAGAAGTGACTACCTTTTTAGAAGCTATTCCATGTCGTTTTGACCCCTGGCGTCGCTCCGATCCCAACAAATTCGCACTTTCTCCTTTGGAATGGAAGTCGAGAGCTTTTTGTCCAAAATCCGAATTGCAAAGGATTCTGATCGTTTTAGTCCGAATTCTTGATTTGGTTATGTAGTTAATTGATTAACCTAGGGGTTTCTAACAAGTTTTAGGTTTAATTTCGAGAATTAAAGAAAATCAAAGAGGAAGAAAAAATGAGTTTTTTGTGGTTTTCTTTTTCTCTCTCTTCTCTTTCTCTCTCTAAGTTTTCTTTCACCAGAAATCCCCCCTTTTTTTTTCTCCTTCTTTTTCTCTTTTTTATCTCCCTTTTTCCTGCTTGCTTGCTGCAGAGCCGGAGCAATTAATGCTCAAACTCTCTCTCCTCCATTTCTGCTGCAGAGGTATGGGCCTCTGCAGATTTTCCGATATTACAGTCGTACGACTGTAACAATAGTCGTACGACTCTTTTTTTTTTTTTTTAAGTATAGAAAATTCCGGCGCTTACAGCTGCCCCTCGCGTGATCAAATTCGACATCTAGCTCCAGGTCCATAATACCTGTGATGATGAATTTGAGAGCGTGAATCAAAGCGCCGTGAACGCTGGAATGAACCTTCTGATGAGATAGGCCGATACCGGGTCTAGGTTACCCGAGGCGACACCGAGGCAAGTTGATGAAGAGATTAGCCGATATCAGGTCTATGTTACCCGAGGCGAGTTGATGAAGAGATTAGCCGATATCAGGTCTATGTTACCCGAGGCGATGCTGGAGATAAGATTAGCCGATACCAGGTCTATGTTACCCGAGGCGGACTTTACTGGGGGGAATAGACGAAGCTGATCTGGGCCGATACCGAGTTTACATTACTCGAGGCGGATCTGCTGGGAACTTGGATGATGGAGCGGACCTGGGCCTATGCCGGGCCTGCATTACTCGAGGCGGACTCGCTGGAGAAAGTTGAGATAATAGAGCGGACCTGGGCCGATACCGAGTTTACATTACTCGAGGCGGATCTGCTGACTTGCTGAGGTTATTGAGCTGGGGATGAATTCCTGCACTTAAAATGGCAAGTCTTCGTTCTTTGATCGAGAGATTTTTAAACAAAAATTTTTGCCCCTTCGATCAAGAATGAAGAATAGCCAGAGATAAGTGATTGATCTATGCAATGTATGGATGCATGAGGATGTATATGCACATGTATGTATTTTCTGTTATTGGACGTTTCCGTCCTCCGCTGGGGAGGTATGTTGTGCCCCTGGTTGATTTCGCTCTTCTTGGGGCATTGTTTGATGATTATTTGACGGAGTGAGATGATTGCTGGGGAAAAGATCGTAGTATTCCTTGTAGAGATTTCGCTGGGGAAGAGTGTGATGGCTTGACTAGGGAAACAATTGTGGTGTTCTTTGTGTGGACCACACTGAGGAGTAACATGGCGACTTTGCGGGGAAGTAATTGATGGTGTTCCTTATGTAGACTCTACTAGGGAATAGCATGAGAAACTATGCTGGGGAGTGATGTGACAAATTCTGCGGGGAATACTGAGGATGTTTTATTTTTCTTGCTCCGTGGGGAAATTTTTTTTTTTTTTTTTTTTTTGCGTGCTCTAATTTTTGCCTGGGTTGCCCAAATCAGGTTTTCAGCCCAGCGAGCTGCTCTAACTTTTGCCTAAGGCGCCTTTTCGGTTTTCGCCTTAGCGAGCTCTTCATATGCCCTACCTTTTGCCTAAACTGCCCGATATGGGTTTTCAGCTTAGCGGGCCGCTCTAATTTTTGCCTGAGGTGCCTTTTCGGTTTTCACCTCAGCGAGCATTTTTTTTTTTTTTTTGATTTGACTAAAATGGTGTTGTGACTCTTTATTGCTCGTTTGGAAAGATGAACTGGACTCTAGAGGACAATAAAAGATTTTGAATTGCACGTATTTAATGCATTCTCATTTGCCTAATAATGTGATGATATTGATCAGTTGAATACAAAGTGCTTTCTTTGAATGTGTGTTTATGCAAGACAACTTTGTTTGTGCATTTGTCATAACCATGCAAATATATTTAAACAAACACTTCACTTTATTGATGAAGTCAAAATGAGTACATTTGAAACAAGTTGGTTCCTAAATGGTACAAATTTCACATTAAGCCAGAATCTGTCACCAGCCGTCCTTTTCAGGTTTTCCGGCTGATTATTTTTTCCTCGTGTCTTAACTTTTGCCTAGACCGCTCTTTTCGAGTTTTCAGCCTAGCAGACCTTTTTTTTTATACATGATAAAGCTTTAGCCTGTCTTGGTTGATCGGGTTGGTGAACTCGTTTCCATCCATGTCCATAATACTGACAGCGCCTTTTGATAACACCTTCTTCACCACATAGGGTCCTTCCCAGTTAGGTCTGAACTTGCCCCTATCATCAACATTTGAAGGCCTTAGTTGCTTTAGAACCAAATCTCCTGCTTTCAACTGCCGCTTGGAGTATTTCACATTTCGATTATAGGCCCTAGCCATTCTGCGCTGATACATCTGCAGGTGATCCAGTGCTTTTAGTCGCCTTTCATCTAATGCTGCCAATTGTTCATACCTGGCTTGAACCCATTCAGTCTCTGGTAATTGAGCTTCCAGGGCAACTCTGAGCGACTTGAGTTCGATTTCCACCGGCAACACCGCTTCCATTCCATATACCAAGGCATAAGGAGTTTCTCCTATCGGCGTTCTGACACTGGTTCTGTAACCCCAAAGAGCATAAGGCAGTTTATCAGCCCAATCCCTGTAAGTGGTTACCATCTTTGACAATATCTTATTTATTGCCTTGTTAGCTGCTTTTACTGCACCATTAGCCTGTGGTCTATATGGAGAGGACTTATGATGTTCAATTCCATGCTCTGTAAATAGCTCAGCTGTTGCCCCTTGAAACTGTACTCTATTGTCAGTTACTATGTGATGAGGAATCCCATACCGAGTGAAGATATTTCTCTGGATGAACTTGACCATGTGCTTGGCTGTAACATTAGTGAAGGATTCCGCTTCGACCCATTTGGAGAAATAATCAACTGCCATGACTATGAATCTGTGCCCATTAGATGCAGCTGGATGAATTTCACCAATCATGTCTATCCCCCATGCCGAAAATGGCCAAGGAGACGTTAGATTCTGAAGTTCAAGTGGGGGAAGATGACTAATGTCTGCATAAATCTGACATTCATGGCATCTCTTCACTTTTCTTATACAATCTGCTTGCATCGTCATCCAGAAGTAGCCTTGTCTCATGATCTTCCTAGCCATGGCAAGTCCATTCATATGTGGCCCACAGGATCCTACATGTACTTGCTGCATCACATCTTCTGCTTCTTGTTCTGTTAGACACCTTAAAAGAACTCCATGTGCTGTTCTCTTATACAATTTGTCCTCGAAGATTCTGAATTGACTAGCCAGTTTTCTCAGTGTCAACTTGTCAGCAGCACTGGCCTCTTCTGGGTACTTTCCTTCCTTAACATACCGGTAAATATCAAAGAACCATGGCTTTTCTTCGGCTGATAATTCCATTACTTCATGCACTTCGAAACAAGGATGCCTGGAAGTGGCTATGACTAGTGGTTGAGCTTGTGTCTCTTCTGGATTTTCCCACATGGAGGACAAAGTAGCTAAAGCATCAGCCATTTTATTCTCATCCCTGGGGACATGTCTGAATTCACACTGGCCAAATAAACCCTTCCTGAACTGTAACAGCTCCAAATAAGGCCGTAAGGCTTCTTCTTTTAGTTCCCACTCACCCTGAGCTTGCCTGATCACTAGAAGTGAGTCTCCAACAATCAGGACTTCATTTGCCCCTAGTGTTAGCAAAGCTTCCATCCCAAATAGGCATGCTTCATACTCTGCCCCGTTATTGGTTATGGGAAAATTCAACCTCTTGGATAAGGGAATGACTTCACCATCTGGCGTTGCTATAAGTACTCCGATCCCAGCGCCTTTTTTATTCACTGCCCCATCAAAACACATGACCCATCTTTTCACTTCCACCATGGCTAGCTGCTCATCAGGGAATTCCAGATTCTCTGTGTAATCTGATTCTAGGGGCTGGTTTGCCAGAAACTCTGCCACGGCTCACCCTTTAATGGTTTTCTTCGTGATGTACTCAATGTCGAATTCAGACAAAAGTAATAACCACCTGGACAGCTTCCCAACTAATGCCGGTGCTTCATAGAGATACTTCATTGGATCCACTTTAGCCACAGCTTGTATCTTGTAGGATTGGAAATAGTGGCGCAGCTTCTTGGTTAACCAAATCATCGCCACGCATGTCTTTTCCACCAGTGTATATCTGGTCTCATACTCCAGCAGTTTCTTACTAAGGTAATAGATGGGATACTCCTTCTTGCCATCTTGCTCTTGCGCAAGCATTGCCCCTATGGATGATTCTTCAACTGCCAAGTACAAAATCAGAGGCTTCCCTGGAATTGGAGGACTCAACACTGGTGGCTTTACCAGGTAGGCCTTGATCTTCTCGAAGGCTAGCTGACACTTGTCATTCCACACAACCGGCTGATCTTTCTTTAATAGCTTGAAGATTGGCTCACAAGTGGAGGTTAGCTTGGCTATGAAGCGGCTGACATACTGCAAGGAACCCAGGAATGACCTGACCTCCTTTTCAGTCCTTGGAGCTGGCATATCTTGGATGGCTTTGATTTTATCTGGGTCCATTTCTATCCCCCTCTGGCTAACTACATGGCCTAACAGCTTCCCTGATGTGACCCCGAATATGCACTTCTTGGGATTAAGCCGCAAGTTGTATTCTCCAATGCGTGTTAGAAATCTATCCAGGATACCAGGGTATCCCTCCCGGGTTGTTGACTTAACAAGCATATCATCGACATAAACTTCAACTTCTTTATGGATCATATCATGTAACAAAGTTGTGACAGCCCTCTGATAAGTGGCACCGGCATTCTTTAATCCAAAAGGCATCACCCTGTAGCAGAAAGTACCCCATTCTGTGATGAACGATGTTTTCACCTTGTCGATCACATCCATCAGAATTTGGTTGTACCCTGAAAAGCCGTCCATGAAGGAGTACATTGCCGCTTTTGCTGCACTATCAACCAATACGTCAATGTGAGGCAGTGGAAAGTTATCTTTTGGGCATGCTTTATTCAAATCCCTGTAGTCAACGCATACTCTGACCCTTCCATCCTTTTTAGGCACGGGGACAATGTTGGCTAGCCATTCTGTATACTCCACCACTTCGAGGAACCTGGCATCTATCTGCTTGGCCACTTCTTCCTTCACCAGTGTGGCCCATTCCGGCCTTAGTCTTCTCAACTTCTGCTTTACCGGTCTGAACTTGGGGTCCGTTGGGATTTTATGCACTGCTATTTCTGTATCTACACCCGGCATGTCTTCATACGACCAGGCGAAAGCTTTAACATGTTTTTGGAGTATTCTTATTAATTCTCTTTCTTCCTCGGATTTAAGCTCGTGTGAAATGAGTACCATTTTAGGGTTTTCATCTGTACTTATATTGATTTCATGCAATGCAGTGTCATGTATGCTAAATATGCTTGATGGTGATTCAAATGCATGCACAGAATTGTCAGGATAAACATCACACAAGTAAGCAAACTGGGATTTCATTGCATTGAACTTATCATAAAGTACATCAGTTACATTGAAAATGGAAGAAATAGATACAACAAAATCATTTCCATCCTCCACAGGCGGAGGGCCTTGTTCTTCATCAGCTTCCATCTTCCCTTCTAGAGCATCATCTAGGACTGCAGCTTTCTCTGCTTCTTGTGCCTTAGCTTTTTCCATAATCTTGGCGATTTCAGCAACCACAGAGTCTAAGTTACTTTGGCCATTAGTTCTTTGCCAAATCCTTCCTTGGACTTCCCAAAAGCTTTGGTTAATGCAGCAGTCAAAGCTCCCGAGATCACTTCTGTAGCTTTGGCACAGATCTTCTTTTCATCTTCTTCCTCGGCCACCTCTATGGTTTCTGCTGTCACCTCAGATGATTCTCCTTTCAGGATTTCAGATTCAGCAATTGCTTCCTCTAGCATTACAGGGGCTACTGGCTCTTCCTGGCTTTCCTCAAAATCCACAACATCTGCAAAGATCTCAAAGCCAGGGTACTTGACATTTCCAACCAGCACCGATTCAGCTTGGCCTTTATAAAGGCTTTCTCCTGCCTTCAGAAACGGCTTCATCATGACCTTGCCATTCTTGTCCTTTTTCAGATTCTTATGTTCGGATGACCCCTCTACATAACCAAGGCCGTACTGCTTTGACTTTCCCGAGTCTATCTTGAATTCTGGCACACCTTGCAAATTAATCCCGAGTCCCATTCCTGGGACAAAGTTCAGCTTGTACAGATATCGGGATAGCCACTCTGGCATGTAGTTCTCATAAAGGACCATAGGGGCATCTGTGGTTTCCTCCTCCTTAATGACAGCAATTTGGAATCCGCCAAAAGGAACCACTCCTTCATCCACTGCAGCTACCATCGACTGGGCGTCTGCCTCAACAGTCACAATTCTGTCATTCATAGAGAATTTAATCTTCTGATGCAATGTGGAAGGAACACCTCCCAAAGGATGGAACCAGGGTCTTCCAAGCAATAAGGAGAATGTGACCGGAATATCGATCACTGTGAAGACAACCATGGACTTGATGGGACCAACCTCTACTTCCGTTTCGAAGGTCCCTATCACTGTTCTTTTAGAATCATCATACGCCCGAATGACTGTCGAGGACCTCTTCAACACTTCTTCATTCATGCCTAGAAACGGTAGCATTTTCAGTAGGCAAATATTCAGAGCTGAGCCATCATCCACCATAACGCACGGCATCACCTTATCCATGATATAGGCTCTAATGTAAAGAGCCTTGTTGTGAGCCTTTCCTTCTGCTGGTAGGTCTTTCTCAGAGAAAACAATATTAGGAGCTCCAGCATGGACTTTGTCTAGCAAGCAGCACATAGCCTCTGGTGAAGCTATAGGGGAGATTTCAATTTCTGATAGCTTCTTCACTAAAGCCTCCCTATGCTCTTTGGAGGTCATAAGCAGATGCCACAAACTAGCTTGTGCAGGGGTCTTCTTCAGTCGGGAAATGACCAAGTCTTCTTTCTCGACTCTTTCTGGTGCCAAAGTATTGCCCGACCCAGTCATCGGTGCTTTATCTTTCGTCTGATCTGCCGGCTGATATACCCTTCCACTTCGGGTCACATGCTGCACTTCTGAAATATTCAGCTTCTCAACAGCTGGGAGTTTAACAGCCTCTCTCCTGTCAAATTCTTCGTACTCATCTTCGGAGTCAAGGTCATCCAGACTTATGGGCTTGACCTCCTTACACCCCTCCTTTTCCTCACATTTAGGCTCCACTTCGGATTCCCCTACCGCCACTGCCTGAATCATAGGGTTCGCTTGCAGAACTTGAGCAAATATGAAGTTAGCCGGTAACCCCGACTGAACCATGTTAACCCACTTCTCGAATGCCGGCAGTGGATTGGTTTTAGTGCTAGGCTTAGGCGGTTCTTGCAGCTTTCCCTCGTCGATAAGCTTCTGGATAGCATCCCTTAGCTTATAGCAGTTATTGGTCCGGTGGCCTGTCACCACATGATAAGTGCAGAAGTTATCTTTGTCAGCTTCTGATGGCTTCTCAAATAGCCTTAAGGATTGCAACAGGCCGCCATTCTTACACTTGGCAAATATCTTTGCTAAAGTAAGAGTCCAAGGCGATATGCCTTGTCCTCCAGGACCCCTATTCTGATTGCCTTGCTGCTGATTCACAGTAGCCACCTCAACCCGCTTCACTTCTGATGACTGCCCCTGCTTGCCACTGGCACCTGAACCAGACCCGCTGCCAGACCCAGCTGCTGTGGTTGATCTATACCCTGAACTATACCCTGTACTTCTTCCCCCTTTCTGACCAGCTGGCTTCTCCTCTTCATCCCTTTCTATCTTCATGGCCATGCTATAGACCTCACTAAGCTCCTTGAAGGAATGGAATTTCATGTTGTTCTTGAAGATATCTTTGCTGCCATCAATGAGCTTCTGTATAAGCTCATCTTCATCAGGGCGGTTCTTTAGGAGGATCATCTTGTTCATCCACCTCTGGTAGTATTCATCAAAGGGCTCGTTGAATTTCTGCTTCACCCTCTCCAAATCATACAGCTTCACCTGGATCTTGGTGTTGAAGCTGTAGTATTTGATGAAGGCAGCAGATAAAATTTCCCAATTAGATTGCTCCTCCTCTGACAGTGAGTTATACCATCCCAAAGCACCTCCCTCCAGTGTGGTAGGGAAAAGATTAATCAATTGTTGCTTTGTAGCGCCTGCTGTTAACATAACCCAGGCATATAAATTCACATGGGCCTCCGGCGAGCCCATTCCTTTGTAAGTGGGGATTTTCGGCACTTGGAAGCCAATAGGAAATGTCTCGATGCCCCTACTAATCATGGCGTCAACATTCACCCCCTTCTTAGATTCAGCACTGATCCCGACCCCTTTCTTCAACTGGGCCATGACCTCGTCTAATTCAGAACACTTGGCTTTCATCTTCTGTTCCATAGCTGCCTCTATCTCCTGCAGCTTTTCAAGACTAGCCGAAGCGTCACCACCGTGTTGGGATGACTCAGCTTCTTTTTCCTTCCCGGCTCCACTACCACCGGTCTCACCAGCTTCTCTAACCACCGCCCTCATTTCTTCCTTTAACATGTCGCGGAAATCCTGCGACCTGAAGAAATCTCTCAGAACATCAGCCATACTCGGTGTCTGCTCTGCCATATTCACACCTTCCCCAGGCTCAGAATCACTGTCACTCTCGGCTACCCTCTGTCTCCTAGCCGCCCTTGAAGCTTGGGATCTTGTCCAAGGTCGCTCCGGTGTATTCTGCTTGGGGGTAGACAGGAGGTATTAGGGTTGTGAATGAATGACGTGATATGACATGAAAATTAAGACATTGGACGTGCTTGAGATGCATGGAGTGGAATTATGTATGGAATGATGATATGAATATATATATTTTTTTTATTATTATTTTTTTCAAGGCATTCCAAGAACACCCAATGTTTATGCAAAAGTGTCACGCGTGGGCCACCATACGGACAGAACTTCGGCGCCTTTGGGGCACCTAATGAATTCATGAAATGGTCGCGTGTATATCGGCACACGGACATAGTTTTGACGCTTTATAGGTCTATGAGATGGTATGAAATGGTCGCATGGGCCGGGCCCACAGACAAGGTCTTGATGCTTTTGAGCATATGATATGGAATGATGTTATGAGAAAGCCATGTGCAACAGGAACACGGACAAGGATTCGGCATTCGAGGAACACCTTTCATGATTTGGTGATTGTTACGAGCCTATATGTATACTAATCGGGCATTCGGGGAGTACCTTAAATGGTGAATTAATGTCATGAAGTGGTCGGATGTGGACCACGATGTTATATGATGTTTATGATGGATGGGTATGATGTCATGAGATGCATCGTGTAAATTATTACACAAAAATGGGCCTAAGGCCGTTGTGGCTTTTATTGAATGAAATGATATTGGTGGAATGGCCGAATGCAATTCGGTGCATTGGCAAAACACCGGTAATTTAGGGTACCCGATGTGTCATGAAATGGGATGGGATGGTCGTGATAGGCGTCCTTGAAATGCCCCTTAATTTAATTTAATTGAAATGTAGTGAATGAATATGTCACACAATATGTAAATGGCTGCATAAAAATGTGGGTTAGGATGCATGACATACATAATGATGTTATGTATGCTATGTCAAAAATAAAATGCTAATCACACAAGTTTAATGTTATGGCTGAAAAAGAAATCGTTAGTATGGATGACAAGCGAATGAATTAATGTTTTACACACGAAATAAAGTGCAAAATGGCTGCATAAAAAAGATGTGGGTTAGTATCACACAAAGATGTTTGTGTATGGTATGCCATGTATATGGAAAATGGTGATTATGTCATGTTATGCATGCGTCGACGATGTGTCACGAAACGGTGAAGAACACGTAGCAAGCAAAAGCGAGATCTTCCAACCTTATTCCTCCAACGTGGTCGGTCTCGAAAATTTCTAACCGAGTCCTAGGCGGGGTTCACTTCAATCACCAACCGGGGGTGATGAAGGCGCGATTTTATTATTATTCACACAATTATTTTGGTATCCTAAAGGAATCCAACTAGAGATGCCTATATGGGTTCGGTCAAAGTCGGGATAACATCAAGGCTCTCATAGCAAGATATACTCCTCACTTCTCCCCACTCAAGGGTCCTAGCGAAGGGGTTCGTACGAGGCTATGAGTGGTGTTTCGTATTCGTGCCCCTAAGACCAGGAGGAACTTAGGCGACACTTCAACAATCCACCGGGCTATAAAAGGATACCTAATCTAATGCAAAAAATAGCTAACTAAAAATGCAAATAAAATACCAAAAGAGAATCATCCACGTTATTTTAATTAGACACTTTTCAGGGCTTGTCAATATTCTTTTAAGTTTTTAAGAAAACTTTTTAAAGAAAATCCCCAGCGGAGTCGCCACTGTGAGCGGACGACGCGTTTTCGACGGGACGCGGGACTCCCTTTCGGAATGGGGCGCCATGATCTCAGGCGGGCCCCTCCCTCGCGTGGGGTTTTTTATAATGGAAATCCGCGTTTTGGAAAATAAATGGAATTAATACATAAAAGAACCGAGACCTAAGTCTCGATGGATATTGTAGAGTCGCCACCCGGCTCAGCTCAACCGGGAAATTCTTATGTAGCTGAACCGGACGAACGGTCGCTACACTATCCAGAGATTCGGGTCCGGACAAGTCCCTTATTTTGTGTCTAATTAAAATAAATATTGTCAATGTTCTCGAATGGTATTTCAAAATCTAAGTCCATTTTATTGAATATAAAAAGCATACAACGCGCACACAAAACATTTAATACAAACATAAAGAAAAGAAATAAATATTAACCGGCTTACAACCAAATCGAATGGAAAAATAAAAACTCTCGCCTCACTTGTACAATCGCCTAGAATACACGAAAATCTAAAAATATTTACAACCGCCTAAATACACGATTAATTCTATTAAATTACATCCAAAATAAAAATAAAAAGAAATTAAAACCTGCAAAACAGAGGGTTAGCACAATATATACAGCACGCCACAATTAGGACTCAAATAGACAGAATGGGAAATCAGGAATTGGGGGCATGCATTTAGGGGGTAACCGGGTCGGCTCGGCCAGCCGGCCCGGTTAGACCTGGAAAATATTTTGAAACATCCCTGTATTTTGGTTTTGTGAAAAAATCATTTTTGAAAACAATTCTTCCGGTTTACATGCATTTTTATATATTTAAGTGGGCCGGTTTTCAGGAGAACTGGGTCTCCGTCGTTGAATTGTTCTAAATGCAATTTTACTAAAAATTGAATCTACGGTCGTGATGCACACAACAAAATTCATTTTTGGTGATTCTTAGGGTTTTCTAATTTTTTTTTTTTTGGATTTTTTGGGAATTTGTGGGGATGAAACTGAAATTCTGATTCTGGAACAAGGATTGCAGTCGTACGACTGTAATTTACAGTCGTGCGACTGTAATCAGTTCAAGGTCAGAATTTCGCCAAAAAATCATTGAAAACCAAAATCTGAAGAAAATAAATCTGGAAATTAAGAACAGTCGTACGACTGTATATACAGTCGTACGACTGTTCATGAAGACTAAGAACAGTCGTACGACTGTTCTTAATTTCCAGGAACAGAAATACAAAAAATGCAGCAAAAAGGCACAAAACTCACTTCAAACACCCAGAAAGCGAGGAAAAGTGTAAGGAAAAGAAGTGACTACCTTTTTAGAAGCTATTCCAAGTCGTTTTGACCCCTGGCGTCGCTCTGATCCCAACAAATTCGCACTTTCTCCTTTGGAATGGAAGTCGAGAGCTTTTTGTCCAAAATCCGAATTGCAAAGGATTCTGATCGTTTTAGTCCGAATTCTTATTTGGTTATGTAGTTAATTGATTAACCTAGGGGTTTCTAACAAGTTTTAGGTTTAATTTCGAGAATTAAAGAAAATCAAAGAGGAAGAAAAAATGAGTTTTTTGTGGTTTTCTTTTTCTCTCTCTTTTCTTTCTCTCTCTAAGTTTTCTTTCACCAGAAATCCCCCCTTTTTTTTTCTCCTTCTTTTTCTCTTTTTATCTCCCTTTTTCCTGCTTGCTTGCTGCAGAGCCGGAGCAATTAATGCTCAAACTCTCTCTCCTCCATTTCTGCTGCAGAGGTATGGGCCTCTGCAGATTTTCCGATATTACAGTCGTACGACTGTAACAATAGTCGTACGACTCTTCTTTTTTTTTTTTATGTATAGAAAATTCCGACGCTTACATCCACGAGCGCCGAAAATTTCCATTTCATGCATTAAATCATGTAGGCGCTCCACGAGCGCCGAAAAATTTTATCACAAGCATTAATTCATTTAGGCGCTCCACGAGCATCGAAAATTTCATCGCATCTATTAAAGCATTTAGGTGCTCCACGGGCGTCGAAAACTTTTCATTTCACACATTAAATCATTTAGGTGCTCCACGAGCATCGAAAAGTTCATTTCATTTCACTAAATTATAGGTGCTCCATGAGCGCCGAAAAATTCCATTTCATGCATTAAATCATGTAGGCGCTCCACGAGCGCCGAAAAATTTTATCACATGCATTAAGTCATTTAGGCGCTCCACGAGCACCGAAAAAGTTCATCAAATCATTTAGGTGCTCCACGAGCGCCGAAAACTTTTCATTTCACATATTAAATCATTTAGGTGCTCCACGAGCACCGAAAAGTTCATTTCATTTCACTAAATCATAGGTGCTTCACGAGCGCCGAAAAATTCCATTTCATACATTAAATCATGTAGGCGCTCTACGAGCGCCGAAAAATTTTATCACATGCATTAAGTCATTTAGGCGCTCCACGAGCACCGAAAAAGTTCATCAAATCATTTAGGTGCTCCACGAGCGCCGAAAACTTTTCATTTCACATATTAAATCATTTAGGTGCTCCACGAGCACCGAAAAATTCCATTTCATGCATTCAATCATTTGGGTGATCCACAAGCACCGAAAAATTTCATTTCGTGCATTAAATTGTTTCGGCGCCCCACGAGCGCTGAAAAATTTAATCGCATCCATTACCTCGTTTAGGTGCTCCACGAGCGCTCAGAATTCGCTTCATCAAATCATTTAGGTGCTCCACGGGCACCGAAAAATTCATTTCATTCCATCAAATCATTTAGGTGCTCCAGGAGTACTGAAAAATTTATTTCATTTCATTGAATCATTTAGGTGCTCCACGAGCGCCGAAAAAATTACATCCATTAAATTAGTTAGGTGCTCTACGAGCGCCGAAAAATTTCATCGCATCCCTTACATCGTTTAGGTGCTCCACGAGCGCCGAGAATTCATTTCATTAAAGCACTTAGGTGCTCCACGAGTACCTGGAAAATTCATTTCGTTCCATCAAATCATTTAGGTGCTCCATGAGCACCGAAAAGTTCATTTCATTTCATCAAATCATTTAGGTGCTCCACAGGCACTGAAGATTTCATTTTATTTCGTTCAATCATTTAGGTGCTCCACGAGTGCCAAAAAATTACATTTCATTCATTAAATCATTTAGGCGCTCCCTGAGCACCGAAAATCTCAACCATGTGCCACGCCCATGTTCATCTCATTTCACAAAAATGCTCCCTTGAGCACCGAAACCCTGTCTGTTCACTAAGAAATCATCCATTTCATGATTTGGAAGTCAAGTTGCTCCCCGAGCATCGAAATTCCATTCGTGCACCAAGCATGAGTTCATTTCATATCACGACATTAATACCCAAGGTGCTTCCCGAGTGCCGAAATCCGGGCCATGTGCCACGCGCATGATCATCTCATATCATAATATGAAATCCCAAGGTGCTCCCTGAGCGCCGAAATTTTGCCTATATGCCATTCTAACCACATTTTTGTGCAGCCATTTTCAAGACATCAACATAAGCATGGCATTTATTCTAACCACGTTTTCATGCAGCCATGACATTCTATTTGTGTGCCACGCATATTTATGTTCTGTACATTGTTATCTTTGCAAAGCATACACGACATCATCATGTATGTCATGCATCCTAACCACGTTTTTGTGCAGCCACTTGCATTTTTGTATGACACAAGCATTCACGTCATTTCATATTATTTAAATTAAGGACATTCTAAGGATACCCTTCACGGTCATTTCATTTCATAGCATATCGGGAGTCCTAAAGCTACCCGTGTTCTGCCGTGTATCGGAATACAATCGGCCATTTCACTAAACCATTTCATTCGATAAGAGACCACAATGGTCTTGGGTCTATTTTTGTGTGGCAGGTCACACAACATCATTGCATGGCTTCACGACATTTATCATTGGCGTCTTGGAGATGCCGAAGTTTTGTTGGTGTGTCGCGATCCATTTCGGATTGTTACATGACATTGACATATTGTATCATTTGAGGTACTCCACGAGTACCGGATTAGTACGCATATAAGGGGCATCTCATAGCATTACCAAATCATGAAAGGTGTTCCATGAATGCCGAACTTTCGTCCGTGTCCTTGCCTACACGAGACTATCTGAAAACATCACCTCATATCATATGCCTCAAAAGCATCAGAACTCTGTCCATGGGCCGGCCCCTATGTGACCACTTCACTTCATCTCATAGACCCACAAGGTGTCGAAACTCTGTCCGTGTGTTGGCACACACACGATCATTTCACGATATTCACTAGGTACTCCAAAAGCACCGAACCCTTGATTATGTGGCGGTCCACACGTGTTTTTCTTTTTCGCATTATCTCTTGCATAACATTGGGTGTTCTTGGGATGTTCAAAAAAAAAAAAAAGTTAAAAAATAAATAAATAAATAAATAAAATAAAATAAAGTAAAAACATCATCATCATCATCTTCCTCATGAACATCATATATGCGACTCATCATTCATACACATACATATCCCATCATGCATTCATGCCTACATCACCTGTAATTTGGTGTTCTTCACGCGTATGCGCTCATTAATGCTAATAAGTCTTCTTATCAAGAGGAAAAAAGGGAAGAGATTTCGGGGATGGCCAACACAATGAACTTCAAATCCATAACGGATATCGTGGAGGATCATATCGCCTCATCACGATTCCGAAATGTGGTCAGGAAGGAAGCGGCAGCAATGCTGAGAGAAGTGCTGGGGGACGGCTTTGACAAAGTAGAAGGCTGACAGCGAGGTGCACTGAGTTGGAAGCGTGAGTGGCAGATCTCGAAGGGAAAATGAGAAGTGCGGCATTCTCAAACTCCAATATTGATGCTAGCGAGGAACAGAATGCCCAATTTGCTAACATCCGCCCTCACCACCTTGGAAGGCCCTCTCTCCGAAATTCGGGTCTGCCAAAGCTGACTGATGACATAGGATTGAAGAGGCCCCTTAAGACGAATGTTGGCACCGACTCCATTCCACGACATACCAAAAATTCGCCTACCGGCAATGGTGGAAAAGGCATTTCTCCATGGGCTGACTCATTAGGTGCGCTATTCCTCAGATGCAGAAATGCAGGTCTATTACAGAGTGTCAAACCGTATGTGGCGCCAACACTAGAGCAAAGGAGTAATTTCTGCAGCTATTATGTGATCACAGGCCATCGGACCAGTGAGTGCCTCGCTTTAAGAAAGGAGATCCACAAGCTAGTCGACAATGGGAAATTGATCCTCCCTAATAAGCAACCAGGGGCAATCAGGGAGACTACCAAAGAAATTTCTCAAACCTCCCAAGGAGAGGAATATGATGAAGAAATCCTGAGTCTGCTCTGATAAGAGTAGATTGAGGATGCTGAAGCTGAAATGGTGACCAACCGGAAAATAATCACATTCCATGAGATCAATGCCTCTTGGAGATTCCTTCTTACAAGGAACTCATTTTGTTTGTGGGATGAATGCAATGAAAGTTATCTTCGTCTTACTTATGTGATGATTACTTGCACATGGCATTATGCATGCATTTGACCACCTGAAATGACATGTCCAACACACATAATATCAAAATGCATAACATCATTTTGAGTATTGCGAGGGAACCTAAAATGAACCTGGTCCTAAACGAACTCTCTCTTGAAAAGTGAGCTTGTGAGATAAGTGAAATAATACGATGGTACCACTTCCGCCGAGGCATCTGCTGATTCAACTCAACAATACTTGAAAAACACTACCAATCCTGCCCTAGAGCTTTAAAAAAAAAAAAAAGTCCTCTTTGGGTCAAAATCAAACTTATCCAAACTTATCCAAAGCACCAACCACCAAGAAATTCAAATGACCTTCACTACCCATCTTATCGCAAAACTCTGAATCATTCCTTGGTTGTAGTGCATGTATAATCTTATTTGTATGACATTCCTGTGCACATGACATTACGCATGCATTGTTCATCCAAAAAGGCATATTAAGCACATATGACATGCACGAATTTGAATGCAGCAGGAAAACCAAAGGGTGGCTGTGGCTTTGATTTAGTTCCATAAAAATAAAAATAAAAATAAAAGAAAAAAAAAGAGTAAAAAAAAAAGTACGTTTTACCAGTTCTGGAAAGTTAACTTCGCACGGTGGCAGAAAAGATTGGTGTCTTTACCTACCTCATACACGGCGGCCATAATTAAGTCTGGAGTGTCCCATGACGTTGAATGACAAGGCACCACACTTTCATCTTCTCTCCTGAACTGACTCTGTGAAGCCTTATTTTCTACCACCAATGGTCTCCAACAAGAGATTGAACCCCAATGCTGCCCCACACCGCGTTTTTCCACATC
This sequence comes from Euphorbia tirucalli, assembly GCA_039660915.1. Lineage (NCBI taxonomy): Eukaryota > Viridiplantae > Streptophyta > Magnoliopsida > Malpighiales > Euphorbiaceae > Euphorbia > Euphorbia tirucalli. The sequence continues at coordinate 37,866,781 of CM077637.1, read as the reverse complement.
ATCTCATCACCAGAAGGGTGACAGAGCAGAGAGAGGATTTGAATATGAGTCTACTTCAAACGAGCTCAATAATGGTTACCCAAGAAATTGACTATTGAGTAGACCAAGCTGGATAAAAAAGAGATTGAAATTAATCTTGGTGGAAAAACAAGCCTGATGATTAGAAATCTACCGAATCAGTTTCCAAGACGTGATCTGCTGCAAATTCTGGACAAGCATTGTCTGGAGGAAAACGAGAATAAGTCCAAAGGGAAGTCTGCCTATGATTTCTTCTGTTCTCCTGTGGATTTCAAGACTGAAGAAAATATTGGTTATGCATTTGTGAACTTCACCAACAGTGTAGGGGCAACTCGGCTTTACAAAGCTTACAACAACCATGAAGGGGACGATGCCATCAACAGGAAAGCTTACAAAGTCTGTTGTGCTCATATTCCAAGGGAAAGTTGCACTTACCAACCATTTCAAATGTTCAGTCTTCGGAAACCTTGCCTGAACTGGAATCTGGGGTGAACTGGAAACATGAATACGGCATCAGGCCGCAGGAGAATCTAATGGTTAATTAAATTCATCTCAGGTTATCCGTCCACCATGGCAACTCTATCCAGTGGTAGGGCATCCATCCCAAAAAAAAAAAAATCCAATGTGGAAAACCGAAAGGACATATTGGTAGTTTGAAGGGACACCAATCAAAACCAGAGCCACACTTTGGATTTTCCTCATGCATCCACATTCATTATGTCATAGATGTTTCATATTCAATTTTGATGTTCAATATGCATTCGTCATGTCATTGCATGTCAATGTCCACATACGGGTGACGGCACACAGCGAACCATGTCTGATTCAGTGTTTTATACCCCAAGCACAAACCCTTAATGCTAGGAGCAGGTGAAAGCCAAACCACCGGGTGTCATCATCAGCAACGTCCTCACAACTTCTGTTGAGCATTGTCAAGATGTGCTTTCCAATCTCAAAACGGATCAATACAAAGAGATCAATTTGGTTGGGATGCTCACGCAGAACTCTCGGACCATCCGAAAAAAAAAGAAGAAGAACGCAAAGAGAAAATTTCTGACGCGGAAAACCGAGAGGACGTGTCGGTAACAAGAAGAGGGTGATGTCCAAAGCCGAAGTCATTATTAATTCCCCTATCGTACTTATTATGATGTCGTCGTAATGATGTTATGCATGTTTGACATTCTGCTTAGATGTTCATATCACATACATTGTGCCGTTACACGTAAACATCCATTAGTAGGTCATTGCATCCAATTCCCATAATAATAAAAATGAAGTCCATGTTGTGTACAAAAAAAAAAAAGAAAAAAAGGGGGGGGGGGGTCAAAGTCCTCCCGCACCTCGTCAGGGAGTTTCCTGTACCCAAATTAGCGCATCGGACACAGAACCGGCACCCCGGCTATCTTTTCGCCCCTGCAAAACAATAATCAGGGAGTTTTCTCAATCACTTATATATTGCATCTCTTTTATACATATACATATATATACATGCATATATTAAAAAAAAATAAAATAGAAAATAAAAAAAATAAAATAAAATAAAAAATTTCCGGTGTGTCCAACGGCTCAGTAACCGTTGAAATGGCGCCCAACGGCCACATTTTCAACGGTCACATGGCCGTTGGAGACGACGAGTATATATACATCTCCATTCCAACTCATTTTATACATTCCTGATTCCAGATCTAATTTCTACATCTCTATCACTATGGATTCCGAAACATCGCTTCTTTTGTTCCAGTTTGTCCTGGTAATATATGTCATTATTTTAGCTATTTTGTTCGAATTGAAGGTGAACCGTGCACCCCTTCCACGGGAGAGGTACTTGTGAACACGGTTTAAAAATAATAATAATAATAATAATAAATAAATAAATATATGTATATATATATATATGTAATAAAAAAAAAAAAAAAAAAAAAAACTGGACCGTTCGGTTCTGGGAAGAACAGAACCGACCGGCTCTGTTCTTCGCCAGAACCAGGAACAGAGCCGCCCGGCTCTAACGGTGAACCGGCCGACTCTGTCTGGGAAAACCCAGTTCTCAAGTTTGGTCTTCGCTATTTTCGTTCTAAAATTGATTTTAACCTATTTTGAATCATCAGTTAAGTTTCCTAGGGACAAGATCTACTCTAAACATGCATCAAATTTCATATGATTTTGTCTAATTTTACCTATTTTGCAGGAATTAAAAAAAAAAATTAAATTATTTGGTTACTCCACCATACGGAGAAGATGGTATCATTTGGTTACTCCACCATACGGAGAAGACAGCGTTATTTGGTTACTCCACCATACGGAGAATACAATATCATTTGGTCGCTCCACCATACGGAAAGAAGTTAAAAAATCATCACGGGCACACTCCACCATACGGAGAAGACAGTATCATTTGGTCGCTCCACCATACGGAGAGAAGTTAAAAAATCATCACGGGCACACTCCACCATACGGAGAAGACAATATCATTTGGTCGCTCCACCATACGGAGAAAAGTTAAAAAATCATCATGGGCACACTCCACCATACGGAGAAGACAGTATCATTTGGTCGCTCCACCATACGGAGAAAAGTTAAAAAAAAATCATCTTGGGCACACTCCACCATACGGAGAAGACAATATCATTTGGTCGCTCCACCATACGGAGAAAAGTTTAAAAAAAAAATCATCATCATGGGCACACTCCACCATACGGAGAAGACAGTATCATTTGGTCGCTCCACCATACAGAGAAAAGTTAAAAATCATCATGGGCACACTCCACTATACAGAGAAGACAGTATCATTTGGTCACTCCACCATACGGAGGAAAGTTAAAAATCATCACGGGCACACTCCAACATACGGAGAAGACAGCATTATTTGGTTACTCCACCATACGGAGAAGAAGGTATCATTCGGTCGCTTCCCCACACGGAGAAGAGTTAAAAATTATCACGGGCACACTCTACTACAGCGAGTCGATGATTCAGTACCCCTACGAGGGGCATCAGGTGCGATTTTCTTTCCTTTACTCACCGCGCTCTCAATCGCGAGGCCAAACTCGAATCGGACATAAGCTGCCGTTCTAGTTGACTTTGATCTCGCGAGGGGCAGCCTGTGAGCACGGGTTTTTCCCGACCTCTATGATGAGAATTCCTGTGTTACCTATGAAGCATATGTACTTGAATCGGACTTGGAAACGACCAGAATGTTGTCCAAAAAGTCTTAAATGTCCTGAAAACCAAGCTATCCTCGATCCGAAACTACCGTAAAACGGGTTCTCTGAGTGATTTTCAAGCGCGTCAGATAGTCGAAAGGTCACCACGGCTCTACCTAGAACCGGACGACTCTGGCTTTAAAAAAAAAACAAAAAAAAAAAAGTGGTGGGCTCCGATTCAACCAGAACCGGCCGGCTCTAGTGGGCGGGCATGGGTACCACACTTTGTCCCAATTCTGTGAAATTTGATGAAAAACGACAAAAACAATTAATCGACGCATTTAATTGGGGAAATTATTTTGTCTGACAATAATTTAACAATAATGAAACAAGAGATTAAAAGAGAGAAAAACACAAAAAAGAGGAGGGGAGGAGGAAAGGAAAAAAAGGAAAAGAGAGAAAAAGAAAGAAGCAGAGAGATGGGGAGAAGAGAAGAACCCGAAAACATAAAATCAAAGCACTAAAATCAATCTCCAAAAATCTATAACAAGTTACATAACATTTGCTCATTTATTCGGATCATTTCGGGTTAGTTTGGGAATTGTTCGGTTTTCGGCCAATTGGACTTTAAGGGCAAATCCTAAGTTTCCAATCCGTTTCTTGACATTCAAAGCATCAAAACAACATCAAGGTAAACTCTGAGAGGCCTTAAACCTATTTGCATTGCTTTTTCTGTGCGTTTTCTTTATTTTTGCAAGTTTTAGAACCGAACTTACCCGAATAGAGCCGTACGGCTCTGTTCATCCAAGAACAGAGCCGGCCGGCTCTAGTTCAACAAGAACAAAGCCGACCGGCTCTAACCAGAGCCGTACGGCTCTGTTCTTCAGGGACAGCTCCCCGATCTGTCCCGAAAAGCCGAAAATAGCCCGTTTTCCATTTTTATGCACTCTGATGTGATATATTTCGGCCCAAACTTATTTGTATGCCATAAAATATTTATTTATGGATTCCTATACATACGGATATTAATATTTTCAAGTTTTCCGGGATTTATTTTTCAAGTTTCGGGGTTGTTACATCCGAACCGGATCAATTGTCCAGCATTAGCGGACCCCCGAACTCTATAAGTCCTTGGAAAATATTAAAAACAAATAAAATGACATTTTAATAAATGTTTTTGGTGTGTTTATTGCGTTTTGGACCCCAGATAGATGTTGAATTTAGGAACCCCACGAACGGATCCATGGATTCCGGGACAACAAACCCACGAAAATCAAAATTTGCATGTAACCAAGCCAATTGTTTTCCAAAAATTGATTTTCCAGCATAAAATCACAGGGCGTTTCAAAACCGTTTTCCAGGTCTAACCGGTCTGACCGGTCGGGTCGACCCGGTTATCCCCTAAATGCATGCCCCCATTTCCTAAAATTCCCAATTCTGTCCTGATTTGAGTCCTATTTGTGTGTGCAATATAAATTGTGGTAACCCTCTGTTTTGCAGCCTTTTATTTTTATTTTGGATGTATTTAATAGACTTATCCGTGTATTTTAGGCTGTTGTAAAGTGAATTTTTATTTTTATTCGATCGGGTTGTAATAATTTAATTATTTTATTCGATCGGGTTGTAATAATTTAATTATTTACTGCTTTATTTTGTTTTATTTGTGTTCGCGCCGTGTGTTTAACTTAATGCAATAAAAATCAACTCTAGAAACGTAAGATACCATCAAAGAATATCTGCCAAATTTATTTTGATTAGACATGAAATAAGGGACTTGTCCGAACCTTGAATCTCTGGATTAGGTACAGCAGTCTATACTCGGTTGGGAGCTGTACCGGAATTTCCCGGATGAGCTGATCCGGGTGGCGACTCTGTCACTGATCTCGGGATTTAAGTTTCGAGATCTTTCAAGTAATAAAATGGGAAAATGTTTTCTACAAAAGGAATTCCGAAACGAATGAATGGATTTTTCTAAGTAAGATAAACAAAATCTGATTTTCCCCAAATCTCACCATGAAAAAAGAAAGAACATATTTTAAAAAAACCTGAAAATTTTCTTGTCGGACCCCCGCGTCCGTCCGAGAAAGGTCGTCCGCTCACACTCTTAGAGGCAACAAATACCCTATTAATGAGGAGGTTTTTAGCAAAATATTTGACTTGCCTGTAGATGGTGTATGGATAGAAAGGACCCCTGCACCCTCCAACTTAGGGAACTATAATGCTGTGGCTTTTGTGTATAAGTTATTCAAGATCCCACTTGATCATGTAGTACCCCTGGTCTAAGCTTGACTTTGGCTATCTGGATGACAAATTTTGAATTCTGCAGTTGTTGAACTTTTACGTACTTCCAACCACAGAATGCCAGCCTGGCCACAATGAATGGTTTTGATATGTTCTTCACTTGGCACTTAATCAACCATTTTAAAATAAACCTTCCTTTTGTCCTGATAAACCACTTAGCTCTTGTCAGGAATAACTCTGCTCTACCCTACAGTATGATCCTCATAAGTTACTTTGACTTCTTCAAAGTATCTAAATCTGGCATTGAACCAACTTTCACCAGTCACTGATCAATCATAAAAGAGGCTAATGTGACCAGAACGTTGAAAGCATGTGCCCATAAAACTCAGCTCCCCACAAGGCCTGTGTTTACAGAATCAGAGTTAGCCTCCCTTGATAGATCCACCAGTGATTATGCTGAAGATGACCAAGCCGCAAATGACACTAAAAATGAAGTCCAATCTACTCCAGACACTAAAGCAAAATAATTGAACATCACTGAAGAAGAAAGACAGAGAAAATTCCCTGAAGTGAGCCAAGAAAATAAGAATACAGCTTCTAGTAGCAGTGTGGCAGGAGAAGACAATGCAGCTCCTGAAGTGACTAAAGTAGATGAACAAGAGCAACACACCTCCCAAGCTTACTATAGGGAATCGTTACAGAAAAATTAAACGCAAGGTGGAATACCGATTAAAATTTTCCTCGATTCCTTAGCCCAAGATTCATGTAGATTAATAGAATGAAACCTAAAACGGAAAGAATATTAAATTTTCTTACCTTAACTGTCTCCTCTAGAGACTGCTGCAGAAACCCAAATGCATTTTCTCTATAATCCGATACACGAATGACTCTTGAACACTACTTATGCTAGCGAACGGAAGAATGGAAACCAAGAAATTTCAGCCTAGGGAATTTTTTTGCTCCTTTCTTTAGTGTAGGCCAAAAATTATCAAGTGCCTAAGGTTAGGGAGAAATTGACTTTAAGGCATCCTTTTATACTCCTTAGTATTATCCTTAGTATATTAGGTTTCTAATTTCTTTTATACTCCTTAGTGTACTAGGATTAAAATAAACTATATATTATGTAATTTGATTTAATTGATTTACCTTGTATCATTAGAATTAAATAAAGCCATATTATAAAATTCTAATTGATACAATTAAATACAATTTTATCAAATTAAAATAACCCAAAGTTAAATTAAAATCATCCTTAATAAATTCAACCTTTGTATTTTATTTCTACCAAGGAAATATTATTTTATTTAATTAATTGTTTACTACATGTAATTAATTAATCAAATAAAATAAATTTCTCCCTTACAATTGAATTAATTATGACATAACCTAATGTCAATAACTCAATTAATTTGGTTTTCGTTCCAATTTTGATTTGTCAATGTTCAATCGTTCTATGTATACGATCCTGTGGGCCCTTCTTTATGTTGGCAGTGGGCCCAAAGCCCACAGACTGTAAGTGGGTTTTAGCAAACCGTTACAGCCCCTAATTAAGACGGAAACTTGTAGTCTAATGTGAAGCATAACCTGGTAGTGATCTTGTATATCCCTTGCCAATTGACATCGACATATAAGCAAGAGACATGACCATATCATCCTCTTATATGCTTATTCATTTTTTGATACTGAGTGGACTGAACCTTACGAATAAGTATCCCAACTTATTTGGGTATGGTCGTACACTTGTCAGTCCCACTCATCAAATGGCCACTCAGGGGGCACTAAGTGGGAATTCCATCAACTCCACTATCAATATCAACATGTTCACTGGCCCACCCAACATACCCATACTTGGCACCCTTTTATGGGCCCGTTAGGGGCATATCAAAGTGTATGAGATCCCATGTCATGTTACAGCGAACATTAGGTCAAAGGATAATATCAAGACCTACCAGAGAAACATCTATGACCATGTGGTGTTCCCCTGGCAGATCGATCCAGTACCATGCAACCTAACATGTACCCATATCATTGACTAACATTCCATGTCCAATTGCTGATGAGACATCACCATCCAGTCAAGGATATGCTAGTCTTCGGTTCTATTCATTCCCATGATTAAAACAGACTAGGGATATCTTTATGACTATAACTTTAACTCTACTAAAAGGTCTCGTAATCCAATGACCTACATTAGTTTACTTTAGTATGGTTATAATCATTGGATATTCTATTTATAAATAGCACAAGATATGAATAAATAGATTCATGCCTTCATTTCAACGTAAAATGTATAATACAAAATATCCAAATATAAAGTATAATACAATACAAGAACCAAGGCCATTTGGACTAGGGCACACCAGCACTGACACAGTCCTTCCACAGGATGAAATAGAGCTTTATGACTCTTTGATTAGTTTGTACAATGAGGTAGACTTAAGCCACAATGAAAATGCTTCTTCAACAGCTCTTATTCCTATTCCAAGCCAAGAAACCAAAGTCACATATCAAAATCTTCTCAAATCTACAAATCGCATATTGTCTTATCTTTATTCATTTCACATTCATGACTTATATAAAGAGCTAATTCAAACACCACTTGTGTATCAACCTTCTTTTCCAACCATGATTCACTCATCTAGAGGACTTTCCACAAATCCCTCTTTCCATCAGTCCACCCTCACCATAATCAGAAATGCTTATGCCTATGTCACAGTCCACCTAATCATACATTCCCTCTCCTTCACCATTACCACTTGATTATCAGAATACCACCAGTTTCACCATAAACTTGTTTCAAAGTCATTATAGAGGTTGTAAATGCCTCTAAAGCTCTTATAGGATCAAAGGCCTATATAGAAGTATCAAATGCACTCTAAGATCTTCAGCTGCATCTCTTGAGCATCCAAGACAAGGTGCATAGTCTTTGTGCTAAGCATGGAAATGGAGCTAGCCAAGATGATAGAGCATTTTGCCCATCTTGCTGAACAAATGAAGAAAATGAAGACCTTAGTCTCTGGCATCCTAAAACCTAGTGCTTCCTCTTCTTCTTCTCAGTATTGAACCAGGTTTGCAGTAATAACTGTTGTTCCTTTTTGCAGAGATAATTTCCAAGAAGTCCCTTTATGCTCACACTCTCCTTTGCAATTTTGGAACACTAGTCTTTTTTAGTCCTTTTTTTTCTCTATATCTAGTACACTTCATCTGATTTTCAAGTAATTTTAGTCTGCATGGGTGTTTTTGGATCTTATCAATAGAACTGTGTCTTGAAATAACAACTTATGTGCCCTTATATGATGGAATCTTCTACCTATGATCTTGCTATATGCTTTACAACAGTATGGTTTAATTTCCTGATTCTATAGTTTTGCTCTGAATTCTCTAAATATTATGTGTTCCATATGCTTTGTGATCAACTGCTCTCTAGTATGTCTCTAAAGATTTCATTGTATTATGGTGTCCTCAACTCTGTTTACATATGTGCAATGATATGTACTCTGCTCTTTCTGACATATATGAAATCTGACTGGTATGTCATCTTTGCTGATTTGTCTAAGGGGTATTGACCCAATGTGTGATTTCTATAAGTATGCCTCAACATATTGGTTATATACATTGTTATGAGATTATTTGTGTTCTCTGCTCTCTTATGCTTCTTGATGATTCCAAAGGGGAGAAAAATTATGTATGTGATTATATAAGTTTATTGATCTTATATGAGATTATTGATTTCTGCTAGGATACATGCTTCATGTAATTAGGGAAATAATGTCTCTAGTTATTGAGTGTCTATTAGTTGATATGACTATAGCTATAAGTTAACTGCCATATGATCCTTGGGGGTAGCTCACTAGTTTGCAAAATAAAACAACTATAAACTCTGTGATAGCTGATATATATTTATGGAAAGGTAAACATAAATCTTTTATTATCAGTTATATATATGAGAAATTGATGCTTTATAATATATAAGGTGAACTTGATGCTGCTATTATATGTTTTATGTTCTACGAAAGATGTCCTTATGATGAAAAGTATGATATATCTTATAGTATGAATTAAAGTTGCAATGGGCTGGTTATGGTTATGTATTCTTGCAAAATTAAGAAATCTTGTAGTTACAACAGATAAGTGGAAGTATGAGAATGCATTAATTGTTCTTGCAAAGTTCCTACATTGTGATTATAAGCTAATATACGAATTGTTTCTTTGTAAGAAACTCATGTTTAAAATTTCTGGGCCACTGATCTAAACTCGCATTAAGTAACCAGGCCGCAAAAAAGATTGTGTTATATAGGCCTTTGCAGAAAAACCACACCAATGGTTTTATATAACCAGTTTATATTAAGTTCGATTCCTATTACTTGGGTCAATTAATATTGTTCATTAATTGAAAATATTACTTTATGTACCAAAGTTTTATAAAATTAACTTGGTTGTCTTAGAATTTTCTCATGCAAATTACAACTTTATTATTTTTATGAGAAATTAGAAATCAGGAATTATTTTTCATGATTCCTAAAATCCCTAAAAATAAAACGAGCACATTTTGAGGGGGAGCAAATTCAAAAGGAATCATATTCTCAGGGGGAGCCATATCGATCCATATTTTACAAATAACTGGAAATGATCTTCACTTTGTCACCTTATGCATTCAAGGAATATCACATACAAAGGGTTGTCAACATCAAAAAGGGGGAGAATGTTGAATCGTGTTTTGTTGATAACAACAAAATGAAAAGTTGACATATATATGGAAAATCATTTTTACTTCAATATTATTACAAATTGTTTTGTAATTAATTATTAAGTAAAATATGATCAATAAGAAGATGAGGCTTAAACTTACAAAGCTTAACTAAGAGTATTAGAAGATCAAAGTGGATAGTACTTCAAGAGCTACAATAAATACATCATAATCACTTCTAAAGCTAAATTGGCTTTGTGAGCTCAAGATCTTCCAATGGCTACATTATCATTAGAAGGTGAAGGAAATGTAGGGATTTTCACAGAAAATCAACTGATAAAAGCGGAAGTACGCATTGATTTTCTCAAATCTGTGCCCAGGAGCAATTGAAATGGAAATAAAAAACAACAAAATAAAATTGAGAAAGATTAGATTCTCACCTGGAATATCTCCTCAAGAGATGGCTGCAGAAATTGAATTCGATCCCCTCCATGATCTCGTACACGAACGACTATCGAACTTGAACCCGTGCTAGCGATTGGACCTTCGAAAGAGTGAATTTTACTTGCTGAAAATTTTCTGCCTATTCTGCCTAGAGCTGGCCAAAATTTTCAGTCTACCAAGACTAAGTGTTTGGTCGAAATTTTGCTTCTAAGTAGAAGAGTTTTGCTGAACAGAAACACCCTAATTAAAAGAAATACATGTCATTAAATTAAACCATTTAATATAATACATTGTACTTAAATTAAAATTAATTGGTTAAATTAAATTCTCCCGATGAATTAATTTCAACCTAACTTAAAAAAAATACATATAAACCAATATATGCAAATTAAATTGATTTTATTATTCTGATCAATCCAATTAATCTATAATTTAATCAATTAATAATTCCTCTCTCCAGTCAGCATTCTTTAAGTATACAATTGACCCATTTAGTTCAAGCTTAGACATCCAATGTGTACGATCCTGTGGGCCGATCTTTATGTTGACAGTGGGCCTATGGTCCACAGACTGCAGGCGGGCTCTAGCAAGCCACTGCAGCTCCCAATTAAGACGGAGATAGCAATTCGATTGAAATTTAAACCCTGTAGTTTAAACTTATATATCCCATCTCGTTGATATCAATGTCCAACACAGAGGCATGGATTGATCACTTCTTTTGTGTTCAAAAATTAACTTGATCATAAATGAACTGATGCTCATAAATAAGTTCGAACTCGTTTGGGTGTGGCCACACTCTTATCAATTGCATTCATCAAGTGGCTGGTGATATCTTCTCAATGGACTACTGAGTGACATTCCCTTCTGCATATCCACAGCCCTGCCATGTTTACTGACATACCCGAATGTACCCATACTTGGCACCCTCTTACAGGCCCTTTAGGCATACACCAAAGTATGTCACTTCACATGCAACACCATGATATGGTTAGGTCAAAGGATCCATACAAGTACTACCCGAGAATCACTTGTGATACTATACCATGTGGATTTCTCGTCTAGTGGATCTATCCAGTACCATGCCCCTTTGCATGCACCTATTAACTTGGTTGACATTCCATGTCCAATGGTCGGAAAGACACCACCATACAACCAGTGTAATGATAGTCTTTGGTTCCATTTATTCCCATGACTGGAACAGACTACGGATGACTTTATGGTTATATCGTTTCTCCTATCCATAGTCTCACTGCCAAGTGCATGACACTTGTCAATATGGATATGGATATGTCCATTGGATACTCTATTTATAACATAGCACAAGATATATAATAAATAGATTAATGCCTTTATTTAATGACATAAATTTTATAATACATAAATCTCATAACAAAGTACAAATGTATGATACAAATACGAGGACCAATGCCTCGGGACTAGGGCATATCCAACAATCTCCCACTTGCACTAGTTCCAACTAGGCATGGGCCTAATCCCTATAGATCTAGTATGACCCTCGTGCTTGGGCTGAGCCAGCGCCTTGGTCAAAGGATTTACGACATTATCCTCGGTTCCACTTTGTGTAATGAAATGTCACCCTTCTTGGTGATTTCTCGTATGAGTTGAAACTTCCTGAGCACATGCTTCGTGTTCTTGTGTGATTGAGGCTCCTTTGCTTGTGCAACAGCCCCGTTGTTATCACAGAAGATATCAACTGGATCCTAGATAGTTGGTACTACTCTCAATTCAGTGATAAACTTCTTTATCCACACAGCTTTCTTAGCTGCATCACACGCTGCAATGTACTCAGCTTCTGTAGTAGAGTCTATGATGGTTAGTTGCTTGGAGCTTTTCCAACTAACAGCACTACCATTTAGTAAGAATACATACCTAGACTATGACTGGTATTCATCCTGGTCGATCTGGAAGCTTGCATCAGTGTACCGAGTAATTGACAGCTCTTCCTGACCCCCATACACTAAGAAGCTATCCTTAATCCGATTAAGGTACTTTAGGATTGCTTTGACAGCCTTCCAGTGATCCTCGTCGGGATCCTACTGGTATCGGCTCGCCATACTTAGTGCAAAGGTGACATCAGGTCTCGTACATAGCATGGAGTACATGATTGATCTTATAGCTGATGTATATGGGACCAACTTCATGTTGTCCCTGTCCTGCCTTTTCTTAGGATAGTTCTTCTTACTAAGTTTCAGCCTATGGCTTATTGGCGAGAAACCTTTCTTGGCCTGATCCATGCTGAATCTTTTCAAAACCTTATCTATGTACTTAGCCTTACTTAAGCCTAGAAGCCAATGGGGTGTATCCCTGTAGATCTTGATCCCTAGGATCGTCTCAGCTTCACCTAAGTCCTTCATTGCGTAGCACTTACACAACCACTGCCTTACTCCTTGCAGTGTTGGTATGTCATTTCCAATGAGAAGGATGTCACCCATATATAATACCAGGAAAGTGACAATGCTCCCACTAATCCTCTTATACACACAAGGCTCATGTTGATTCTATATGAAGATGTATTCCTTTATGGCTTCATTGAATCTAAGATTCCAACTTCGGGATGCTTGCTTCAATCCATTAATGGATCTTTGAAGCTTGCATACTTTTCCAAGATGCTTTGGATCAATAAAACCCTCAGGCTGTGTCATGTACACATCCTCAAGTAGCTTTCCATTAAGAAAGGCGGTTTTGACATCCATCTACCAAACCTCATAGTCATACCAAGTGGCTATGGCCAGCAGGATCCTTATGGATTTGAGCATAGCGACTGGTGAGAAAGTTTCATCATAGTATATTCCATGGACTTGTCTGAAACCTTTCACGACCAGCCACCCCTTCAACTTATCGGCCTTCAACTTGAAGGTATTATCGGCCTTCAACTTATAGCACCACTTGCAACCTATGACCTTAGCACCCAGAGGTGGATCAACCAAGTTCCAAACCAGATTATCGTATATAGATTGCATTTCCCCTCTATAGCCTTGTGCCAGTTGGTAGACAGTGGGCTAGCAATAGCCTCCTGGTAGGTTTTGGGTTCTTCCTCATCGAAGACAAGAAGAGTGTGATCATCGGTAATGAGAAACCCATATCTCTCGGGTTCCTAACAATCCCTACCAGACCTTTTAGGTCCTTGTGTGACATGGGTTGGTGCTTCCCCCTGTGGAAGCTCCACCCTGGTCTATGAGTTATCCTCTTCAGGAGTTTACGAGCTTTGAACTTCCTTGAGTTCAACATTGCTCCCACTGTCTTTCTTGGAAATGAAATCCTTTTTAAGAAAGATCCCCTTTCATGCCACGAACACCTTGTTTTTGGCAGGGTTGTAGAAGTAATACCCTTTGGTTTCCCTAGGGTAGCCCACAAATAGGCATTTGTCAGTTTTGGGTTCTAGTTTGCCCCCAGTCAATTTCTTAACATTTGCATCACAGCCCTATATCCATAAGAAAGACACATTAGGTGCCCTGCCCGTCCATATTTCATATGGGGTCTTTTCCACTGCCTTCGGCAGAGTATTGTTCAAAATGGGAGCTGCTGTCTCAAGAGCGTATCCCCAGAAACTTATTGGGAGAGAGGCGTGACTCATTATCAAGTGGACCATGTCCAACAAGGTCCTATTCCTCTGTTCGGACACCCTATTCCATTGTGGTGTTCCTAGAGGAGTGAGCTGTGGAATGATTCCATGCTCTCTCAGATATGAGTCAAACTCTAGGCTCATATACTCGCCTCCTCGATCTGAGTGAAGGGCTTTGATATTTCTGCCTAGTTGGTTCTATACTTCATTCTTAAATTCCTTGAACCTATCAAGGGTTTCAGATTTGTGTTTCATCAGATAGATATAGCCATATCTATTGGAATCATCCGTGAAAGTGACGAAGTACAGATGTCCACCTCTAGTAGCTGCGCTCATGGGCCTACATACGTCTGAATGTATTAGGTCCAATAAGCCAGTAGCCCTTTCAGCTTTCTTGCTAAAAGGCGCTTTAGTCATTTTACCTCGTAAACAAGACTCGCATATATCAAGTGACTCCATGTCAAATGATCCTAGGATTCCAGCTTTGTGAAGCCTAGCTATGCGCTTCTTGTTTATATGGCCTAAACGACAATGCCAAAGGTAAATAGGATTAAGTTCATTAGGCTTAACCCTTTTAGTATTTATATTATAGACATGATTAGTTTCATTTAAATCCAGGATATATAGGCCATTATTTAATAGAGCTTCTCCGTAGAATGATCCCTCTTTAGATAAACCAATTCTACCATTTCCAATAGTAAAATTGAATCCAAAAATATCCAAAACTGAAATAGAAATAATATTTATGCACATAGTAGGTACAAAACAACAATGTTCCAGAATCAAAACTAATCCACTAGGCATCAATAGATGGTACTCGCCGATCTCTATGGCAGCTACCCTTGCTCCATTTTGACCCGCAAGTCCACCTCTCCAGATCCCAGTGATCTCCTGTTTCTAAGTCCCTACATGTCGAAACCTTGCCAATGGGCGGAAAAATTTTAGATTAATTAAATTTTTCGCATGACAATTTATAGTTCGATTCATTGTGATGTTTGGGTTAATAATAATATTTTTGTAGAGTCGCCACCAATCGAGTTTTGGTCCAATTGGACGCCTCAAATAACCAGAGATTATATTGGTTCGTTTCCTAATTACGTGTAGGGAAGATAATAATCACCCAACCTCGCCCACATTTGGTACTAAAAGGTTGTGAATTATTTTTTTATGGAATGTATTTCTTTTATTTTTATTTTTTATAAATGCGCGAATATAGAAAAATTACATATTAGCTAGATATATGTTCATAATAATATTTTACTTTAATTAATTTTTTTTATTTATATCCATAACATGGACATAAGAATTCACAAAAATATTATGTTTGTACTTAAATGAAAAATATATTTTATATCCATAACATGGATATAAAATATACACATAGAAGGTATGATATAAATACAATTCATATACAAATGTTTACACATGATTATATAAGGTATACATCTATACTTGATGCCAAAGTAATAAAGGACTTTATAATACTTGCTATTAAAACAAATTCAAAGCTCACTTGAAGTAAATTTATTGAATATTCTAGTTTTGATCATAAAATAAAGTTAATCTTATCAATATAAAATTTACTTAAATTATATTCCATAACCATAGCACAGGCGTGAGATATAAATTCTAAAATTATATGTGTACAAATTTTAGTTGCCATTTATTTACTTTAGAAATTTTAAATTTTATAAACCCAAATTTTTAATTAATTTCTAACAAGTCTACATGTATACTAGCATGGGAATTAAAAAGGAAATTACGCTAAAAGATTTAATTTTCGGTTGGGCCTTAAGTTATTCTTAATCCAATTTTCTTAAGCCCAAAAACCAAGTCCTAACCCGGACCCAACCCGAGACCAATACCCAATGGATATTACCTATCATATATAAACTATCTCATTCTCCCTTCCAACCCTAAAGACCATTTTTCATTAGCTGCCTCCCTCTTCTTCAAAACTTAACCCTAACCTCTCTGTACCAGCCGCCTCCACTTTCTTTCTCGACCATTCCCTTTCTTCTTCTCTTCGCTCATTAACGCCGGTAGCTCAAGCTCTACTCTGCCGGCAAAGATTTGAACCGACCTGATTTCCATCACCACCTCTCTCTCTTCCTCGTCGTTACCCTTTCTTTGGAACCCATGGCTCTCCTCCATACAACTACAGCCGGTCATCGATGCTACTTTTTCCATGGAGTTTTTGAACCGGTGGTCCTAATCATCCTCGATCAGAGGTACCTTCTTCTGTTTCTCTCTATTTTTTTAGGTTTTCACTTTTTTTTTACTGATTCTATTTTTATTTCTTAAGAAAATACCCAGAGATATATGGATCCGTCCATCCTAGACTAGCCGGAGTCCGTCAACCGCGGCGGTTTCAGGGCAAACTCAGGTATTTCCCTCTTCTTCTTCTCGGTCTCTCACTTTGTATTTTCTTTTTTTTTTTTCCTTTTCATCTCCTGTATGATTTATTTTTTTCTCTACATATGCAAAGTAAATGGGTCCAACCCAACCACTGAAGGTTCATGGTGATCCGTAATCGATGGTAAGTTTGAGGGTATTTTCCTTCTTACAAACTAATGGTGCTTTTCGTATGGCTGGTTGGTGCTTTTCTGGTTTATTATTTTGTTTTGTTTTTTTTAGGGTTTTTGGATTAGGTTTCTATCCTAACTTTCTTTTGTTTTAGGTTTGGAAGGTCAAAAGGGTGAGCTTAGTTCACCCACCGGAGAATTTACTGGAGTCACTACTGTTGGTGTGCCCTAGTTCTTAGGGCATTTGATTCTTGTATTTTGTATTATACATTAAGACTCATTGTATTAATACATTATTTGTGTCACATTAATAAAGGCAATTAATCTATTTCATTTATATCTTGTGCTATAATATGAATAGAGTATCCATTGATTGATAATCATAAAACCTATCCCAGGTCTGTTCTAATCGTGGGAATGAATAAAACCACAGACTTGTATATTCGATGACTGTATGGCAGTTCTTAACTAACCATGGTACTTGTATAATTAGTCATGAATATAGGTACATGTCGTTGACATGGGACTGGATCGATTCGCACAAGAAAGCCACATGGTTGTCGCGTCATAAGTCTTTCTTGAGTAGGTCTCTTTTGTCCTCAGCCCAGATATCATTATAATATCAATGTGGAATCCGGTTCACTTTGACATATGCCTAACAAGTCTGTAAAAGGATGCTAAATATGGGTATGATTGGGTGGATAGGTGAACATATTGATATTGCTGATGAAGCGATGGAATTGCCACTCGGGTGACACCGAGATGATATCATTGGCCGCTTGATGAGTGGGACTGATAAGTGTATGGCCATACCCAAATAAGTTGGTTGCTTATTTGATTAATCAGTCAACTCAAGATCAAGAAATATAATAAACAACAGAAGAGGATGACGGACACCATGCCTCTTGTTTATTCATATCGATATCGTTAGGCAAAGGACACTATGAGATTACCACCGGGTGAGAGTCTTCTAAAGCCTGCTGCATCTCTGTCTTAATTGAGGGCTATAATGGTTTGCTAGAACCCACTTACAGTCTGTGGGCCTTGGGCCTACTGCCAGCATAAAGACAGACCCCATAGGATCGTGCACATAGATCAACTGAGCTGGAACTTATAGAAATTGTACATGTGATGTACATTGGAAGGAATGTGTTAATTAATTAGTTGACATTCGGTGTCAAGGTAATTAATTAACATTGGCTTGAATTTAATTTAATTAATAAGTTTACATAATGTAATTAATTAATTTATCAATTAATTGAATTACATAAAGTAAACAATTAATTAAATAATTTTCCTAAGTAGGAAAATTAAATACATGTATTGTATTTACTTAAGTGTGATTTAATTTTATTTAGGGGTAATTAAATTTAGCCAAATGGAATTAAATTACATAGTATATACTTTTTAATTAAAGTTTATTTATATAATTATAATCCTAGTGGGCTTGAGTTTAATTAACCTAATTAAAACCCAATTAGACAAGGTGTCTATATAAGGGCACACTTAAGGAATAAAACCCTAATTAAAAAGATTGCTGGAAATTTCAGCTACCAAGAGCAGCCCCAAAACAGCCGAAAATCCTAGCATTAATCCTCCATTCCTTCGCATCTTCGGCTAGCACCGGTTCCCGCTCAATAGTTGGTCGTGTACAGGATTTTGGAGATCGCAGTTTCCAAAATGATTCTGCAGCAGTTTCTAGAGGAGACGAATCCAGTGAGTTAAGCTCTCTTGATTCAAATTGTTTTTTTTTCTAATCAATGGTAATTGGACACGATAGGTGGATTCTAGGAAATTTTAAAAGGTGTATTTTCCACTGGGCCACGTTATTTTTCCAACGACGAATCCCAACAGTGGTATCATAGCCTAGTTTTTGTCCATTAGATTGATTAGAATTGGTTCTTAAAAGCATTGTTGATGAAAGAATGGGTTTCAAGTTTGTGTTTTTAGGGTTCTTACTCAATTGGTTTTGTTTTTGGATGAACCCTAGAATTGTTGGATTGGGGTTTTGATTATTTTTCCCCAATTGGTTTCCACCTAAAATTATTGTTTATTGATTATTGATTTTATTTGATTGTTTTTTTTATGTTTAAAATAATAATAATAATAATATATTGGTTTGGCCAAAATTGGAATCGCATTTTGCGATTCCAATTGTGGCCAAACGCTACTGCTTACATTCTTAATAACACACCAAGCAAGGCAGTTGAGGGAACACCGTATGAACTATGGAAGGGCTGAAAGGCAATGTTTCCTTCTTGAAGATTTGGGGCTGTGATGCCTATGTTAAGAAATTGACAAGTGGCAAACTCGAGTCCAAATCTGTCAAGTGCCAGTTTGTGGGTTACCCTAAGGAAACTAAGGGTTATTACTTCTATGATCCGATGGAAAACAAAGTTTTCATGGCCAGAAATACAGTCTTCTTGGAGAAGGAATTCCTTTCCAAGAGAGACAGTGGGAGTAATATTGAACTTTCAGAAGTTCAAGACTCACAAACTCCTACAGCTACTGCTGAAGATGCTTTGGGAACTGATCTGACTACTCGAGAAATTGAGGAACTAGAACCAGTTGCATAGGACCTTAGAAGGTCTGGTAGGACACATCATCAGCCAAAGAGGTACAGCTTTCTCATGACTGATGATGGGGATCTTATGGTTATTGACCAAGAAGAGCCCAAGACCTATCAGGAGGCTGTTGAAAGCCCACACTCAGATCAATGGTGCAAAGCCATGGAGGCTAAGATGCGATCTATGCACGATAACCAAGTATGGAACTTGGTGGATCCACCTCCAGGTGCTAAGGTGATAGGTTTCAAGTGGTGTTTCAAGTTAAAGGCTGACAACACCTTCAAGGGGCGATTGGTGGCAAAAGGATTCAGGCAAGTTCAAGGAATTGACTATGATGAAACCTTTTCACCAGTTACTATACTCAAATATAGGATACTACTAGCCATAGCTGCATGGTACGATTATAAGATATGGCAGATGGATGTTAAGACCACTTTCCTTAATGAAAATCTACTCGAGGATGTGTACATGGCACAACCCAAGGGTTTTATCGATCCAAAGTATCCAGACCGGGTATGCAAGCTTCAAAGATCCATTTATGGATTGAAGCAAGCGTCGAGGTCATGGAATCAGAGATTCAATGAGGCCATTGCAGAATATGGCTTCACACAGAATTCTGATGAGCCTTGTGTGTAGAAGATGGTTAGTGGGAGCATTTCCACCTTCCTAGTGCTGTATGTTGATGACATCCTTATCATTGGAGGTGACATACCAACACTGTTAGTGGTTAAGCAGTGGTTGAGTAGGTGCTTCACAATGAAGGACTTAGGCGAAGCTGAGACGATCTTAGGGATCAGGATCTACAGAGATAGATCCAATCGGCTTCTAGGCCTAAGTCAGGCCACGTACATTGACAAGGTTCTGAAAAGATTCAGCATGGATAAGGCAAAGAAAGGATTCTTACCTATGCTCCATGGGTTGAAGCTGAGTAAGAAAGATGGTCCTAAAACAAAGAAGGACCGGGAGAACATGGAAAAGATCCCTTATGCATCTGCTATTGGATCTATCATGTACTCCATGTTATGTATGAGGCCTGATGTCACGTTTGCACTAAGTATGACTAGCTGGTACCAGTTGGACCCTGGGGAGGAACACTAAAAGGCTATCAAGGCAATCCTAAAGTACCTTAATTGGACTAAAGATGCTTTCTTAGTGTATGGAGGTCAATATGAGCTGGTAGTGTCAGGTTACACTGATGCAAGCTTTGAGACCAATGAGGATGAGAACCAGTCACAGTCTGGTTATGTTTTTCTCCTGAATGGTGGTGCCGTTAGTTGGAGCTCCTCAAAGTAGGCCACCATTGCTGACTCTACAACGAAAGCTAAGTACATAGCTGCTTGTGAAGCTGCAAAGGAAGTAGTTTGGATCAAGAAATTCATAACCAAGTTGGGAGTAGTACCTACTCTCCTAGACCCAGTTGATTTTTTTGTGACAACAATAGGGCCATCACACAAGCTAAGGATCCTCGGTCACACAAGAGATCCAAACATGTGCTCAGAAAGTTTCACCTCATTCGGGATATCGTGAACAGAGGTGACATATCATTGCAGAGGATTGACACCAAGAATAATGTTGCTGATCCATTAACCAAAGCGCTGCTGTAGACACAGCATGATGGTCATACCAGATCTATAAGAATTAGGGCAATGCCCACTTGGAACTAGTGCAAGTGGGAGATTGTTGGTGTGCCCTAGTTCTTAGGGCATTGGATCTTGTATTTTGTATTATACATTAAGACTCATTGTATTAATACATTATTTATGTCACATTAATAAAGGAAATTAATCTATTTCATTTATATCTTGTGCTATAATATGAATAGAGTATCCATTGATTGATAATCATAAAACCTATCCCGGGTCTGTTCTAATCGTGGGAGCGAATAGAACCACAAACTTGTATATCCAATGACTGTATGGCAGTTCTTAACTAGCCATAGTACATCTGTAGTTAGTCATGAATATAGGTACATGTCATTGACATGGGACTGGATCGATCCGCACAAGAAAGCCATATGGTTGTCGCATCATAAGTCTTTCTTGAGTAGGTCTCTTTTGTCCTCAAACCAAATTTCATTATAATATCAATATGGAATCCAGTTCACTTTGATATATGCCTAACAGGTCTATAAAAGGATGCTAAATATGGGTATGATTGAGTGGATAGGTGAACATATTGATATTGATGATGAAGCGATGGAATTGCCACTCGGGTGACACCGAGATGATATCATTGGCCGCTTGATGAGTGGGACTAATAAGTGTATGGCCATACCAAAATAAGTTGGTTGCTTATTTGATTAATCAGTCAACTCAAGATCAAGAAATATAATAAACAACAGAAGAGGATGACAGACACCATGCCTCTTGTTTATTCATATCGATATCGTTAGGCAAAGAACACTATGAGATTACCACCGGGTGAGTGTCTTCTAAAGACTACTACATCTCTGTCTCAATTGAGGGCTGTAACGGTTTGCTAGAACCTACTTACAGTCTGTGGGCCTTGGGCCTACTGCGAACATAAAGACAGACCCATAGGATCGTGCACATAGATCAACTGAGCCGGAACTCATAGAAATTGTACATGTAATGTACATTGGAAGGAATATGTTAATTAATTAGTTGACATTCGGTGTCAAGGTAATTAATTAACATTGGCTTGAATTTAATTTAATTAATAAGCTTACATAATGTAATTAATTAATTTATCAATTAATTGAATTACATAAAGTAAATATTTAATCAAATATTTTTCCTAAGTAGGAAAATTAAATACATGTATTGTATTTACTTAAGTGTGATTTAATTTTATTCAGGGATAATTAAATTTAGCCAAATGGAATTAAATTACTTAGTATATACTTTTTACTTAATGTTTATTTATGTAATTATAATCCTAGTGGGCTTGGATTTAATTAACCTAATTAAAACCCAATTAGACAAGGTGTCTATATAGGGGCACACTTAAGGAATAAAATCCTAATTCAACCCTAATTAATTACTGGAAATTTCAGCCACCAAGAGCAGCCCCAAAACAGCTAAAAATCCCAACATTAATCCTTCATTCCTTCGCGTCTTCGGCTAGCACCGGTTCCTACTCAATAGTTGGTCGTGCACCGGACTTTGGAGATCGCAGTTTCAAAAACGATTCTACAGCGGTCTTTAGAGGAGACGAATCCGGTGAGTTAATATCTCTTTATTCAAATTGTTTTTTCTAATCAATGGTAATTGGACACGATAGGTGGATTCTAGGAAATTTTAAACGGTGTATTTTCCACTGCGCCACGTTATTTTTCCAATGACGAGTCCCAAAAACTACTTGTCACCACTAACACATCCGCTGCTAGCATTCACGTATCCTTACTGAATTTGGATATCACCTTCTCTCTTGTCTCCTTTTATTTAACCTTTTCCTTTATTTTCATATTTTTAATAAGTTTTTGATTTTGGCTCCTTCTTTGCAGGATTAAAGACCTCAAAGCTCCATGTGGTTTCGACAAACATTTGCTAAGTTTCTAGATCCCTGGCTTCCCATTGTGTAAAAAAGTTCAAATTGCATATGCATAAAAAATTAAATCAATGCTGTGAAATACTTGTGTGTGTACATGGTTGGGTTGGAATGGTGGTTACATGCTTGTTTGGTTGAGTTTTAGCTGCTGTTGTTTTTTGCTTGTTTTGTTTGAATACACTGATGTTGAGGACTGAATGAAATTTGGTTCTGAAATTTGGGCTTAAAACGGGTTGTAAAATTTTAAGTTTAAATTAATGGTATTATATGTCTACGCTATTGTAATATGGACTATTACAAATTTTTTTTACTGGGATTAATAGGATCTTTAAGTGAACTTATAAAACATAGAAATAAAGGGAAATAAGCAATGAAAGGAAAAGAATAAATAGTTGAATGCACTAAAGCACCATGGATAAATTACCTAAATAAACATAAATGTTTGGAATAGAAATAACATGTCTTTACACAATGTTTGCTGAGTATATATCACATATGATGTCTTAAGCAAAGAATAATGAAGAAAATGTATATATATCATTACTTAAACTTGTTACTTACTGTTTTGCTTTTGATTTTCTATTTCTCCTCCTGATGTTTGGTGTTTGTTTTCAATAGCTGAAGTGAAGTTCAAAGGAAGCTTAAATAGCAAGAGAGAATGGAAGGGCTAAAGTTTCAAGTGTTTTTTTTAGGGGTTAGAAGAACCAAAACCTGGTCCTTCTTCGTAGAAGAAGAAAGCAAAGTGGTTTTTTTTTCTGTATTTTTCTTTTACCCAGTAATCTTGTGTATGCTGGTTCTTTTTTCCTCCTCCCTCTTCCTTATGTGAGACTACCTTTTTATAGGCAAAAGAAAAAGCACTGTACAAACTTAGAATTAATCTAGTTAGGACTTGTTTTATCCCATTTAGTCTAGAACTAATGGGAAGGAACTTTAGTTTCCTTCCTCAAACTGGCTGTATTAGCCTCCCGTGCCTCCTGCAAAATTTTTTTACTTTTTGCCATACTTCTGTGCCATATTTTCTGCTGCTGTAGTTTCAGCCTGTTTTGAGCCTTTTTTTTTTATTCCTTTTATATTATAATGAAAAAAGAAATTAGTTTAATAAAAGAATATTTAATTTTTCTTGTGTGCCTTTTACTAGCAATTTAATTTTTATAATTGATGAAACCTCAAAGGTTAAAAATATACTGTTAATAGATAAATGCGTATTGAAATTATTGAAGGGATGATAAATTAACCCGGACAAAATTGGGTATCTATAGTTGCCCCCCTTTGTATAGCTTTAAGAATTTAAAGTTATACAAAGTAGTGTTATATAACCATTTTTTGTCAATTTCGTCATTAAACGACTATAGCATAGTCATTAAAATTCTGTTTGTTTATTCTATAGAATTAAGAATGGGGGCTTTTAATCCTGAAACAGGCATTACCTATTCTCTAATAGTGGGTTAGGGAATTGAACTTTTAGCAATCAAGGAAGAGATAGCAATCAATTTTCTATTGATTGCCTAACTATGTAATTCCCAAAGCGAAAATGTTTATTTTGAGATCTTATTTTTTGTCGCGTTAAAATGAAACTGATCTTCACGAAATCAGATCCGTATCGCAGTTTGTTGAAATCTATCACTTCGTAATCATAATCAAATCTGTGTCAAATTACGCCGAAATTGATTGCCTTACAATCGAATTTCGAAAACAAGATTGATTTTCACGTAATCAAATCTGTATCCAATTTTAGCGAAATCGATCATTTTGCAATTACTTTTAAAACAAAATTGATCCTCACGTAATCAAATCTATATCATATTTCACTGAAATTGACTGCTTCGCAATCAAATTTTGAAAGCAAGATTGATTTTCACATAATCAAATCTGTGTCAAATTATACTGAAATTGATCACTTTGTGATCAAATTTCAAAAACAAAATTGATCTTCACATAATCAAATCACATTTTTACCGAAATCGATCATTTTGCAATCGAATTTCAAAAACAAAATTGATTTTCACGTAATCAAATCTGTATCACATTTCACCAAAATTGACCGCTTCGCAATCAAATTTCAAAAATAAGATTGATTTTCACGTAATCAAATTTGTGTCAAATTATACCGAAACTGATAACTTCGTGACATTTTTACCGAAATCGATCACTTTGCAATCGAATTTCAAAAACAAAATTGATTTTCACGTAATCAAATATGTATCACATTTCACCAAAATTGACCGCTTCGCAATCAAATTTCAAAAACAAGATTGATTTTCAAGTAATCAAATCTGTGTCAAATTATACCGAAATTGATCACTTCATGATCGAGTTTTGAAAACAAAATTGATCTTTTCGTAATCAAATCTATATCACATTTCACTAAAATTGACTGCTTCGCAATCAAATTTTGAAAACAAGATTGATTTTAACATAATCAAGTCACATTTTACCAAAATTGTTCGCTTTGCGATCGAATTTTTTAAAAAACATTGATTTTCATGTAATCAAATCATATATCACCGAAATTGATCGCTTTACGATCGAATTTTGAAAACAAAATTGATTTTCATGTAATCAAATTATATATCACCGAAATTGATCGCTTTACGATCGAATTTTGAAAACAAAATTGATTTTCATGTAAGCAAATCATATATAACTGAAATTGATTGCTTTGCGATTGAATTTTGAAAACAAAATTGATTTTCATGAATCAAATCATATATCACCGAAATTGATCACTTTGCAATCGAATTTTGCAAACGAGATTGATTTTCAGGTAATCTATACAGTTTTCCAATATTGATCACTTCATGATTGAATCACATGAACTTCTCCCCTTTTGTTTAAAAAGTGATTAAATTTCAATTGGTTTGTTTTATAGTAATAAATTTTGAGAACATTGAATAGAAACCTCAACAACTTCATCCTTTGTTAGGCAATCCATCTCAAAGTTCGTGCTAAACAAGAATCACCAATGTTGGGCACGTATCCCGTCATTTTGGATGTGGATGTTATTTGTGTATTCTGATATTTTTTGATGAAGAAATCTTGTTTTCTATCTTATTCATTTCGTAGAACTTATGTAACTAGTCGGCGTTGTTCGAAGTTCTGTCTGCTTCTCCAAGATGTGGGTCGTTCCAAATATGCTTCCAAACATTATTTCTCTGAGATAAACATTTTTCTCATCTTAAGAACATACTTCAAGAGCTTGGTCCTTATCATCCTCTCGAAGAAGGTGAGCAAGTAAGACATTATAAATTTCCTACAAGGACTTCCTCTTCCTTTTTTTTTTTTTTTTTTTTGGTGTCATGGACAGTGGTCCATCCTATGAACTGTTTGGTAATAGCAAGGGTACTTATGTCGATGGTTTATTAGTTTCCAGTGAAGAATGTAATAACTCATTTAATATTATGCTTACAAGAGTTTTTTTGTAATAGCAAAGATTCGAAAAATAACATTATTATTCAGTTAACACAATGAAAATGCTTTTTATTGATAACCATGAGTTCATTTGGAAAATCTTCTCCATCCATATCTGCTAATATTAATACCCCCCCCCCCCAAGAAAAGGCCTTCTTAACAACATAAGGACCTTTGTACTCAGGGGCCCATTTTCCCGAAGGTCTTGCTACCTCAATACGATCCTTTTGAGTACCAAATCCCCCTCGTTGAATTGCCTAAGTCTTACCTTTTTTTCATATGACTTAATCATTCTCCTCTAGTATAGTTGACCGTGACATAATGCTGTCAAACGCTTTTCTTCAATGAAGTTTAACTGGTCATACCTTTTTTGAACCCATTCGGTTTCTTCTAAGTCTGCTTCCAGGATAATCCTTAAGGAAGGAATTTCTACTTCTATGGGTATAACCGCCTCCATTCCATAGACCAAGGAAAAAGTGGTTGCTCTTGTTGAAGTTCGAACGGTGGATCTATACCCATGTAGGGCAAAAGGAAGCTTTTCATGCCAATCTTTGTATGTCAATGCCATTTTCTGCACAATTTTCTTGATATTCTTGCTGGCAGCTTTAATAGCTCCATTCATTTTTGGTCTATAAGGTGTAAAGTTGTGATGTTTGATCTTGAATTATGCACACATCTCCTCCATGCCCTTACTATTGAAGTTTTTGGCATTATCTGTAATGGTGCGCTT
Source organism: Euphorbia tirucalli (assembly GCA_039660915.1). Taxonomy (NCBI): domain Eukaryota; kingdom Viridiplantae; phylum Streptophyta; class Magnoliopsida; order Malpighiales; family Euphorbiaceae; genus Euphorbia; species Euphorbia tirucalli. Next base: position 37,839,928 of record CM077637.1, on the reverse strand, counting down.
CGGAAGGCCATACCTACAAATGATATTATTTTTGATGAATTTTATCACTACTGCTGAGGTCACATTGTTGTATGAGACGGCTTCCACCCATTTGGTGAAATAGTCTATTGCGACCAAAATAAAACGATGCCCATTTAAAGCCTGGGCTCAATTGGTCCAATTACATCTATTCCCCAAATTGAAAACGGCCACGGTGACGCCATCACGTGCAGTGGTTAAGAAGGAGCATTTACGTCATTTGCATAGACCTGACATTTGTGGCATTTCTAAACATATCTAATACAATCAAACTCCATCTTTGACCAATAATACCCCATAGTATCTTTATGGCCAAATCATATCCCACGAGATGAGTGCCGCAAAATCCTTCGCGTACTTCTTCCATTAGCCTTTGGTTTTGAGGATAATCGATACATCGGATTAGCGTAGTGTCATAATTCTTTTTGTACAAAGTTTCCCCACTCAAAAAGAAATTCATTACCAATCTCTGCATAGTCCTTTTATCTGTGCTTGATGCCCCCGGTGGGTAAATTCCCTCTTTAATGAATCTCTTGATATCATAGTACCATGGTTTTCCATCTGGCTCTTATTCCACATTATCACAATAGGCCTGTGTTTTTTGCAGTTCAATTCTGATGGGCGACATTTCTTGGCATCTCTCTATATCGAAAGCTGAAGCCAGAGTTGCTAGTGCATCTGTTATTTGATTCTCACATCGGGACATGTGCTCGAATTTGATGGATTGGAAGTTTTCAGCCATTGTGGAAATATACTCTTGATATGGGATGAGTTTGGCATCCTAAGCCCCCTATTCTCCTTTTGATTGATTAATAACCAATGCCGAATCCCCCTAGACTTTTAACTTTGTTATTTCCATCTCTAGGGTAGCTCGAACACCAAATATTTAGCTATAACCAGGTAATCCTTGGTAGGGTGGCCACTAGTGGGGAAGAAGATGTACTTGCAGATTAAAACCCATAAAAAATATATTTGTTCATTAGTGGGATCAGCTTCTAGGGTCCAGGTAGCAAAATGGTTGATGTATGCACCACAAGATTTGAACTTGGCATCTAATTCCATGGGTTTAAAGTTAAGAAAGGCATTAGACTCAACCAATGCAGGAATCTCTGGTCCCAAGATAGGTAACCTAGTTAGGGCTAAAATGTCTCTTAAGGTGATGGACATAGGGCCTTCAGGGAAGAAGAAGGAATTACAATGTGTTGACCACATGGTTAATGTAGCAAGCACCATGTCTTGGGAAAAGAAAGTGGGTTGAAGAGTAAGGTTGATAAAGTCTTTTATGCCTATCCGGGTCCAGTGAATCTCAAATACAGAAGCCAATTTGTTTACCCATTTTTTCCATTCTAAAGAAAATCGGGGCCAAGATTTCATCTTACCACTGCTCTCAGGTGGATGGGTTGGTTTACCAGCAAGCAACTCATCCGTTACCCCAGTAGGATAAGAAAACGGTGGAGTCTCATCAATTAGGGGGCAGTTAGTGAGAGAGAGCTGCATAATACGAAAGCACAGGCTTTAAAGTGTTCACAATTAGCAACTAAAAGCAAGTGCAGGGAGAAGGCCGACTTACCTCAAATGGAGAAGACATAGCACGTGGAGGAGGGAGCTTTAATGGATCAGTGCTCGGGGAACATCTTTGCTGCAAAGGAGGAAGCAAGGTATAAGTTATTATTTTATGCACATAATGAAAGGAATTAAATGCTTGTAATTATTATATGATGAAATACTTAAATAACGACTTAGTTTCCTTTGGCAAATAAAAAATTGCCAAGAAAACGGATTTTTATTTTTGGGTTAAGTTGAGTATTAAGACCTATTCAAAAGCAAAACAGAGCATTAACCACCAAATACACACAATCTATTTTGATTTAGCAAAGTAAAGAAGTGGAGAGCTTACCAAGAGAGATTGTGTCGAGGGAAAAAGATTGAATTTAAGAAATAAGTATAGGGTATTTTTTCCTTTGCCTATGGTAAGTTCTAAAGGTCTTCTGGGTTTGGGAAACTTGTAAAGTTTGTGGAGGTTGTTTGTTTAGGGTTTCGGCTAATTTTTTAAATGAAAGGTGATTTGGGTCATGGCATTCCAAGCTATATTTGTATGGAGTGTGAATAATGTTTCCTTTGATGAAAGAATACGGAGAAATAAGGATGGGATATTTGAAACGTCGAGGTTGAGATGGTGTAGGTTTCAATTTGGAAAAGGCAGAAAGGATATGGAGTCTATAGAAAGGGTTTGAAAATTTGGAGAATATTTGAAGAGGGGAAATAGCTGGGCAATTAATTTTCAAAGCTGGATGAGGATGAGCATTGATGGCAGGTTTAAAAGGAAAAACCTAAGATATTTCTCATATTGCGTTAGCCCGGGAAGTGTTTCTAGATCCGGGTTATCAGCATTGGGAATGAAATTGAAAGCTTGCTCATTCAACCTCCTAAATTGGACCTTGGGCCTATATTTCATTGGGGGCGAAAAGAATTATCTTTGGGCTGAAAATAAGGAAAAAGTCTTGGTTAGTAGATTGGCAATAAATCAGGGAGATTAAAATTCAACAATTGATTAATTGTAATTAGTTACAATTAATTAATTATTAAAAAAAAGAGCAATTAAACGTGGGCAATGAATAGTAGTGAAAATTAAGCCTATTAGTAAAAGTGGGCATGAGCAGTGGAAGCAAATTGATCAAATTAAAAGACTAAGCCAGCCACAGGTGGGCGGAAGTAGCGCCGGTAGTTCACTTTGCTGTTGCACTATGCGCCGGGTGCAGCGACTAGGCTTGCAAGGTATGTCGTTGCTCATTGCAGCAGCCTTCCCTAGCTATAGCCGAGACCAGTAGCAACGCCGCTAAGGCAGGCGTCTCTGTCGGCCGGTAATGAGTTTTTTTTTCTTTTTTATTATTCTATTTTAACAAGGCAATAAAAGAAGAAAAATAACCCAGAAAATCAAATGAAATAGAGAGAAGAAAGAGTTACCTGTGTTAATTTGAGCTTGGAATTGCAAATGGAGCTTGAATTTTGGAGGTTAGGATTTGGCTTTTTTTCTTTTTGTTTTTAAATGTTGAAATTTCGAAGCAGAAGAATTCGAAGACAAAGAAGGGAAGAGTCTGGAGTGTTTTAATTAGGCTGGTGACAAATATTCATTTCGATCCTTGCAGTTTTAATTTTCTTTAGTTCATGGATTAAACTTTGGTTTCTTTTTATTTCTACACATGTACCAATTTAATTTTTAAATTAGGTACATGGGGAGGCAATTGTTAGACCTGTAAATTAATTGAGCCGATTTTAATTTTTGGCATAATTAATTCTTTGCCTAATTTCTAAAAATTAATTAATTAATTTGTTAATTAATTAGTTAGTTAGTTGTTTGTTCCTTGGGAGTTTGCTGCTCAAGGCTAGTGGAAAGTTTTTATTTATTGAAGTGGAGTCAGCAGTTGAGGAAATGGGGAAAGGTTTTGACGGTTGCTCGAGAAAGAGGTAGGTTAGTGGGAAGTTATAATGTGAAGAAGTAGTGCAAAGAAAGTGGCAGAAAGCAGTTATTTTTTACTCATATGAATAGAAGTCCTAGACGAAAGGAAAGGGATCCCAGACATCAACTAAAAAACCCTACTCAAACAGACAAATCAAATTTTCAATTCCTTTCATTCAATTTTATTCATTTTCAAGCACTTTTCTCTTAGAGAATACTTAGTCAGTTTTGGGGAATCCTTGGAAGAATCCTTGGCAATTTATATTATTTCACTCTGTAAGTTGTATTTTCTGCAAACTCAGTTCAATTCAAGAATTATTTCTATTCCCGCAATTTTATTTTGGCATTATTATTTCAATTAATCTAGTTATAGAGTTAATTGGGAACCTTAAGCTTTTAGTCCTTAAGCTTTTTCAATCGTTTGATAGAAGTCAGATTCTAATTTCAATATCATTTTTGTAATTTTCCTGCAAAATTACTAGCACGCTCAAGTTTACAAAAAGGCAAGAAACAGAAGGGAAGAAACTTGGTGGCCAAGGATAAAATATGATGAAAAAGAAATTACGAAAGGAATTAGAGCAGAAACAGAGAAAAATGAAGCAAAAATTGTGCCAAACTGAATTAGTGAAGGCTATGGTATCCGCAAATTGCAAACAGGTAAGCAACTCTTGCCACAAAGCCAATCCTAAATTAGAAAAATTTAATTATATGCATGAAAACAATGGCCAAAAGCAATTGCGTTAGGTAAAGAAAATAAGGAGAAGGTTAAGAATTTTCTTACAAACACTGCGAAAAGTGAAGAAAAAAAGACAAAACCATTGAATCAACAAGATACGAACTACGCAAGGAAGAAAACCATAAGAAACAATTCAATAAAAAAGGAAATCCCAAAAATAGAAACTGAATAAATTTAGAATAGAGCCAAGGTTTTACCTAACTGAACACAGAGAACACCACATCAGACCACAAGAAGGCTCTTTGAGATGCTACTAAGCAAATTGGTAGAGGTAGAATGAAATTGAAGGCCATATTATTGCAGATGCCAAGACTGAAGCAGAGAAGCAAGCTAAAATAGACAATGAAAATTGTGGAGAGTGAAAATCGTGATCTGAGAAATGGAGGAGAAGGAGATAAATGAGATTTTGAAAATGGAAGTTGTTGGCTTTTTGAGGGAGAGTGAATGACGTTTCTTTTGAATTAGTTTAGGATAATTTATTATCTATTAAACATTAACTAAATAATTAAGATTTACTTTAAATTAATAATAATTATTAATGACTCAAAATTAGGAGAAAATTACATGTCAGCATCTAGTATTCAGATTTAGTATATATAAATGATTTGAACCAAAACTATGAATTATATTTAGTTTATGTATATAAAATGAAAATAAGTATTTTTCAGTAGGTTTCATTTGTTTTTTGCGAATTCGAAATTTTTTTTGTAAAGTAATAATATCACAAGAATTGCAAATGATTTCACAGAAACTATGTCCAACATTACATGGATTACATGAAACTTAATTTTTCTACAGTTTTTATACAACACAAGATTTTCATCTTTATACAGAAAAATAATATTGATTATTAAAGTAAAGTTGAAATATTTTTCGTGAATTTTTTATTTTTTTCATAAATGAAAGAGAAATATAATTCAAGTTTAAATTAAGTTTTTTATTAAGAGGTGGGGTGAAGTTTGAAGATTCTTTTGTAACGTAATAATATTATGAGAATTGAGTATACCTTCACGTAAAATATGTTTAGCATTACATGGATTTTATAAAATATAAAGGTTTTACGTGAAATTTAATTTTTTTTAATTTTCTTATACTATGCAAAATTTTCCATCTTTATACGAAAAAATATAACTGAATTGTTATATTTTCGTAAAGTTAAAATATTTGTCATGAAAATATATATATATTTTTTTATATTTCAGCAATTTCTTGCCCTTTTTTTGTGAAGTTGGAGATTTTTTGTAAAGTAATAATATTACGAGAATTGAGTATCACTTTACATAAAATATGATTAGCATTATATAGATTTTGTAAAATTTAAAAGTTTTACGTGAAATTTAATTTTTTAACTATTTTGTATACTATGCAACAGTTTTCAATTTTATATGAACAAATGTTACTAAATTATTATATTTTCACAACCTAATTCAAATTTAAATTAATTTTTTGTTAAGAAGTAAAATTAATTTTATTCAAATTATTAATTTAAATTTTAAAATTAATTTTATTCATTTTATGTAAATAAAATGAAAATAAATATTTTTCAATAGTTTTCATTCATTTTTCGAAAAGTTGAATTTTTTTTTAAAATGTAAAATTTTTCATCTTTATACAGAAAAATATTACTGAATTATTATATTTCATAAAGTTTACACATTTTTTTGCGAATTATTTATTTTTAAAATCAATCTAATTTAGATTTAAATTTTTTTTGTTAATTAGAGGTGAAATAATTTTATTCAAGTTATTAATTTAAATTTTAAAATTAATTTTATTTAATTTACATAATTAAATGAAAATAAATATTTTTCACCAGTTTCAATTTATTTTCACAAAGTTGAATATATTTTTATAAAGTAATATTATTACGAGAATCGAGTATCACTTCACATAAAATGTGACTAATATTATATGGATTTCGTAAAATTTAAAAATTTTACGTGAAATTTAATTGTTCTATTATTTTATATGCTATGTAGACTTTTGTCATGACATACCTAAATATTTAATTTTATGGAAAAACATTACTTAAATATTATACTTTCTTAAGGTTAAAACAATTTGTTTGAATTACTTATCATTTCATTAGTTTTTTTTTTTAAGTGATATAATCTAATTTTAAATTAATTTTTTTAATTAAGAGGTTAAATTAATTTTATTAACTGTAATTTAAATCTTGGAGTTAAATTTATTGATTTTATATGATAAAATTATAAATAAATAATTTTTTGTAGTTCTCGTAATTGATGTTGAGGGACTTGTACCATGGACTGAATGACATCCATTATCTAAGACCTAATAATTGAGCTAACCGCATATTAATTTTTCTTGGCATTGACATATTAGCTGTTCATGTCATACCTAATGTATACAAGGCATAATCCTCCATTAGGTCTTATTAGTTTCTATCTTATGGTAATACACTTTCTATCTTATGGTAACAATTATCAACAACTAGGACCGAGATACAAATATGTATATTATTAGTTTAAGTGAGAAGAAAATTAGTTACGATCATACAATCAATCCAACTCAAAGGAGGGGGCTCCAAATATCCATCCATCATTTTTATATTTTAATAGTTCAAATACACCAAATTTAAATTAGATTTAGTTAATCAGATTAATGAGATCAATTATATCTACCTTGCCTTATAAAAAAATTATGACCTATAATCAAATTTAGAATAAAATTCTATAGAGTTAGTGGTGGCCTGTAACTTGAAATTGGTTAAACAAATGTGGAAGGCCAAGTCCCTTTTAAATTTTTAATCCATACTTCCATGTGTAATTAATTTTGGCAAAAACTCAATACAGAAGAAAGGCAAGCTCAAAGTGGACAGGTAACTTGTATCATATGATAGCATATATATGTGTTTAGAGGTTCCCTACAAAAAAGGGAAAAATTTAACACTTACCAAACCCATACTGCTATACCTATTTAAACTAAAAAAAAAAACAAAAGCAAGCTTATGTAGAGTTGCCCAATATTAATTTTACATATATTATTCCTGTATAATATTCTTAATTAATTTCATCTAAACATTGCAAATCCATATTGACGAAACACTGTCCCTTATTACTGTTTGAGAACAGCATCTCAAAGTTTATTTGTCAACTGAGTTCCAGTATTTCTACCTTGCCAAATTGTCTGTATTTCCCTACTTAAAAAACACCATTAATGGATACTGCAAGAAAAATCAAGCAAGCTAAGACTAGTACAATTAAAGTGAAAAACATAAACTAAGTTGGCTTCATGTTCCCGTGTACAAGGTTAATTTACCTTTGTATCTGCTAAAAGTGTCATTCCCCATCTTCATTTAGGAAAATTGCAAGATGTACTGCTGCAGTATTCTCATTGAGTGCCTTTTTCAGCTCCCGAAGATCTATAGGACTTCGAGTTCCACCCAAAACTCGAACTTACAGGTCTATGATTGGGCAGCCTGAGTTCTGTCACTGTGTATTCCTTTAACCAGATGCCAGACAAGATCATTCCATTAACTGTCATGAATATTATAGGATTAAACCGCCTGTCTAAATTTGAGTATTAAGAAACCTCACTTGATCGCTGTTAATAAGTTCATCCCGTCGCTTAAGAGAAACAAGCTTTCTTATCTCTGTCCAGCATATTGAGATGGTAATTCAATCCCCGAACCAGAATATCTTACTGCAAATAAATGCCATGTGATCAAATGTATAATCAAGTTGATCAAAGCATACATCATGAAACATTATTGAAATATAATGTCCAAATGTTAGCTTACTCGTGAGACGACATTGTCTTCAGTTCATCAGGGTCAAACATAGATGAGAATTGTGTCCGCCTTAGGATTGTGTAGACATCTGCATTCCTGCTTTGTTCAGCACCCTCTTTCTGAGCCGAGGTCATATGAGAACAAACAAAGCACAGTCTTGACTGGAAGAACGACATGCTAACTGAAACAGAACCCTACATAGGAAAATGCTAGTCAGACAGTTAACCAAGTTCAATTTACTGGAGAATAGGGGTGAGCATAGACCGGTTCGGTTCAAAAACCAAACCGAACCGAAAAAAACCGATCCAAAAAACACTGTATTTTATAAACTAATCCGATTCAAACTAAATTTTGGTTCGGTTCAGTCCAAACCGAACTAGTTCGGTTCGGTTCGGTTTGGACTAGCTCGAACCAAAAACATCAACTTTTAAAAAAAAAATCAAAATAAAAATTTTATATAAGTAGTTTGTTTAAAAAAAAAAGAAATACAAAAAAATAAACTTAAAAAAATAGTAATACTAAATAATACTATTACATCACGATAAAATACTAAAATTCTCTTTCTTTTTTTTTTCAACTCTCAAGTTTTAACAACTATAAATTAGCATAAAAAAATCACAATATAAAACTATAAAAGAATATAATGTCTAAAATTCTCTACAATTAGTATATATTAATTTTATAATTAATTTTAATATTTTACCAATTATTCGGTTTTTCGGTTTTTTCGGTTTTGAACCGAACCAAACCGAACCGAACCAAAGTCCAAACTTTTTCATAACTTAAAACCAAATCAAACCAAACCAAACTATGAAATAGATCGGTTTGGTTAGGTTCGGTTCGGTTTGGATTTTCGGTTTTTGGACATTGGTTTGGTTTTGCCCAGAAGAAGCCCAGCCCAACTTTGCAAACTGGAGCAAGCACCAACTACGATATTATAATGTTCTTATATTAACTAAGAATTTCCATTTTTGTAATTGTATTTTTTATTAATTGTGACCATCAAATACAGAATTTGTAGTCTACTCTTAGGCTTATAGAAGCATATTCCTAATTATTTTTCAGACATATAAATGAAATAAAGCAATTCATCATAAAGAGAAATGTCAAAAACTAATAATTTTATTTCTCTTTGTAACTATGTATATTAATTGTGTTTAATTGTACAATAAAATGACTATACAGAAGATCCTCAAACCAAAACTTTCGATTAATTTGGAAACATTAATTATCAACTGTGTTTATACCATACCTTACTACTATACACATTATTCTCATACTTAATTAATACTTCTCTAACATCACAAATTTTATTTCTTAATTACCATTTTCATGGCTGTAGGGAACTACTTCTAGTAGCGTAGAAGATCATCTTGATCTAGTTAAAAGTAAATAATGGCTCTTTTTATGATCAAGATAAAGAACATGATCAAATGGCCCAACCTAATGCATCTGATCTTCCTTGAAGATGTCAAGCATCCTATCAAAATTTGAATCCAAAGCTACCATAAAGTTTTTAGCCCCAATTTGAGTAATATTATTCAAAATCAGTTTTGCTACCATCAAGAAAATAAATAAATGCAATAATACAAGCTAAAAATGCAATGATGAATTGCAGTACATGTAATGAGAGACCTAGTCAATAGACTCAATACTATGCTCTAACAGGTTCTCAGAACAAACTAAGATGGAGGTGAAACTAATAATTGGAATAAAAAAAAAAAAAAGCACAATCACCAAGATGAGGCTGCAATGAGATAATTAAGCTGTAAATTTTGCTGTTATTTAATATCAAAATTTTGTCCTCGTATGTAAATTAACATCTCTATAATACAAAAGTCCACCTTATAAGCAACATTCACATTCGGATTTGAATTCAAATTACACATTTTCCATTTTATAAAATCCCCATACACAAACTAAAAGCGGAAGCAATATGAGCTACAATGAAATATTGAGGAACCAAAAAATATAATTGAATGTAAAGGAGAAGAAGAGAATGAGTGGGGCATACTTGGGCCAAGAAAGATGCCGAGTTGAATGATTTTGGACTCAACTATCCTAATTTCTCAATAGTCACCAATTCTGCCTTTGTTGCCATGAAACAAATAATGACTACAGATATAAACATAAACATAAATCCCAACTCAAATTAAACAAACGCAAGTCCAAGAAAATTATAAACTCACCTATTTTGATTGTGACTGCAGTGGAAGCTACAACTGGGCTGGGCGTCGCTCTATTGTTTTTTTTTTTTTTTTTTTTTTTTATGGATAAAACTTATTTTATTTTATTCTTTTAACAGAGTTTTAATTTGAAAAGAATTGAATTGGTTTGGAGAATTTTAAGCTAGCATTTTCTGATTTTTGGGTGACATGTTTTCCATCTCCTACTCCAATGTTTTTTTTTTTTTCATTGGGATTCGATTTTTGCAGTTAAGAATATACCAGACTGAAAATATTGCTTCTCTCCTTCTCTACTAAAATTCAATTCCTTCTGCTTTTTATCAAATTCTAGGTTTAATTTGTTGTTCCAAGTCTTCAATTTCGAGTGCACGGATTTGAAGATTGTTGTATTAACGTTGGGGATTTTTTTATTGCATCTCGGTCTACCTGAAAATAGCTTTTAAGACAGTGGCTTCTACCACGACACAGCTTATGTTCTTGCTTTTCCTTCTTTTTACCAGCTATTTTTCCAACAATTTGAAAGTGATTTATTCTACTATAATTATGTCTGCTCTTCTTGCTAAGTCTCTTCCTGACTTGTCTAAACTTGAATCCTTAGACGGACTTAATTACAAACGCTGGTCCTAAAAGATTTTGATCTTTTTTTAACACTTGAAATTGATTATGTTTTGATTTCTAATCCACCCTTGAACCCAATTCTCCTGCTACTGATGAAATTCTGCTTCTCAACTCTATAAGAAAGTCGAAAAGGATAATAAGATGGCTGGGCATATGCTTAATCATATGTTGAATCCACTGTTTGATATATTTGTGAATCAGAAACCTGCTAAGGTTAGTTGGGATTCTTTGCAGAAAAAGTATGGTGCTGATGATGTAAGTAAACGAACTTATGTAGTTGGGAAGTGGCTACACTTTATGATGATGGATGAGAAACCAATAATTGACTAGATTCATGAGTATCAGAACCTGGTTGCAGATGTGATCAGTGAAGGAAATGAAGATGCGCGAATTACTACAGGCTAATGTGCTTCTGGAGAAATTTCCACCTTCCTGAAGTGACTTTGGGAATCACCTGAAACATAAGAAGAAGGACTTCACCTTACAGGAGCTAATATGTTACATGCGAACTGAAGAGGCCAATAGATTGAAAGATAAGCAGTTGTCCTCTTCTGCTTTTCCAATTAATGCTAACATTGTTGAAACTGCTGTTGTCCCAAAAGATAGGTTCAAGGGAAAAGGAAAGAAGACCTAGAAAGGTGGTCAACAAAGCAAACCTTTCAAGAAGAATGATGGAAAATCCAAAAGAAGCACGACAACTGTTATGTTTGTGGAAAACCTGGCCATAAGGCATATCAGTGTTACCAAAGGAGGAACCAATAGAATGCAAATCGAAAACCAACCCCATAAGCTGTGCCACAAGCAAATTTAGTGGAGAATGAGGAGATCATTGCTACTGTTGTTGTTGAATCGAACCTAGCGGAGAACAAAATTGACTGGGTGTTGGATACTGGAGCAACCAGACATTGGTGCTCAAATAAGGAGCTGTTCACCAAATTTGAGGATGCTGCTGATGGAGATTGTATCTACATGGGTAAAACCACTACAGTAGGTGTATTTGGTAAGGGTGTACAAAATCAACCCAACCCAATGAATTCAACCAACCCAATCGAACCCAACCCATATATTCTTTATCTTAATGGTTATTCATTGGGTTGCGTTGGGTTGAGTTGGATGAAATGGGAAAAGTAATTGGGTTGGGTTGGGTTAGGTTGGATTCAAATTAACCGTCACATGTAAAATTCAATTTTCTCCTTTTGAAAATCTTCACTTCTTGGTACTCTTTTTCATCAATATTCAATTTTATCCCTTTGAAAATTTTCACTTTTCAATTTCATGTTCATAAATTAAATTCATAATCTGTGAATAAATTACAACTCGTATGCTTTAAGACTTAACTCATTTTAATTATTAGTTAAATTCTTTTTTACATTATTTCTTTTACACTTATAATCTATTATTTTCTTAATTAAAAAAGCTGAAAAATCTTCACTTCTTTTTTACATTATTGTGTCAAATACTATTCTACTCAATTACTATTTTGATTCATGTTTTGATGTGATGCTATATATATATATATATATATATATATATATATATATATATATATATATATATATATATATATATATATATATATATATATATATATATATATATATGCAATGTAGAAAAAACTGACTAATTTTATTTTTGGAACTTTAAAACCAAACCAATATCCATTCGGTTTGGTTTTGGTTCGGTTTGGTTCCAAACCAAAATTTCTAAATTTTAAAATTTAAATAAATTATCATTATTATTATCGTTAAATTTATTATTAATTATATATAAAAAATTTTTAAATATTTATAATTGTTCGGTTCAGTTCGGTTTTTGTTTGGTTTTTCTATCAAAAATAAAAACCAAACCAAACAAACTTTGGTTCGGTTTAGTTCGATTTTTCTGCTCGGTTCGATTCGGTTTTTGGTTTGCAGTTTGGATTTACTCACTCCTATTTCCATCCAGTAAACTACATAACTGTATGAATAATATTCAACCTAATCCAACCGAATCCAACCTAATCTTGTGTAAGTATTCATAGGTTGGATAGATTTTTAACAACCAACCCATAGATTGCTTTTATTATTGGGTTGGGTTGGGTTATCACCCAAATGCTATTGGGCCATTCAACAACCCTAGTATTTGGTAAGGAACAGTTCTTCTCAAATTAACTTCAGTAAAATCCTTGTCTTTAAGCAATGTTTTATATGTGCCATCCTTACATAGAAATTTATTTTCTGGTGGCTTATTGAATAGGGCTATTTTAAAAATTACTCTTGAGACAGATTAGGTTATTCTTACTAAGAATGAGACCTTTGTAGGGAAAGGGTACTTAGCTTATGGCTTATTTAGTTGAACATTGTATCTGTTACTTCTACTGGTATTAATGCGAGTTCATCTGCTTCTGTTTATATTAGTGAAACTATGGATGTATTGCATGGTAAATTAGGGCATGTGAATTATGCTTCCAATAACAGGCTGAAAAGTATGCAATTATTACGTTCTTCTAGCTTAGAACATAAATTAAAATGCCATGTATATGTTGAAGCTAAGTATGCCAAAAAACCTTTTAAATCCATTACCACGAGAAGTACAGAATTGCTTGAATTGATACATTCTGACTTAGCTGATTTTAAGAATGATGTTAGTAAGGGTGGCAAGAAATATTATATTACCTTTGTTGATGATTTTTCTAGATATACCAAAGTATATTTGTTAAAATCTAAAGATGAAGCCGAACAAATATTTGTCAAGTATAAAGTAGAAGTTGAAAATCAACTTGATAAGAAAATAAAAAGGCTTACGTCTGATAGAGGCGGAGAGTATGGCACGAATTTCCTTAAAGTGTGATTTGAATGGCATTATATATGAAACTAGTGCTCCTTACATGCCTCAGCAAAACAGCTTAGCTGAAAGGAAAAATAGGACTCATAAGGATACGATGAATGCTATTTTTAAGTTCAGGTATGTCTAATAATATGTGGGGGGAAGCAATTTTATTTGCATGCTATATTTTAAATAGAGTTCCTCATAAGAAATTAAACAAGACATCGTATGAACTCTGGAAAGACTTTGCACCTAACTTGAATTTCCTGAAAGTGTTGGGGTGCTTGGCTAAGGTTGCCTTTCCTACTTTTAAAAAGACTAATATCGAACCCAATAACTTTGATTGTGTTTTTATTGGTTATGCTCAAAACAATTCAGCTTATAGGTTGCATGATTACTCTATTTGTGAAAGTAGAGATATTGAATTTTTTAAATCAGAGTTTCCTTTAAACAAATCTATTGTCTAATGATGTTGGTATAACTAATTCTAGTGATGTTTTTGTCCACTTCTTTAACTCTTGCTTCTATTTCTAATCAAAATGAGTTTGAACCTAGAAGAAGTAAAATAAGAAAAATTAGCAATAGTTTTGGATTAGATTTTGTCACTACTTTTCTTTTAGAAAATCCTTATCAAATAAATGATGAATTTATGTTTGCTTTTCTAATTGAAGAGGATCTAAAAACTTAGGAAGAGGCTATAACCTCGGTTGATTCTAATTTTTGGAAAGAAGTAATTAAAAGTGAATTAGATTCGATTATGTCAAATTGTACTTGGGATCTTGTTTATCTGCCCGTAAGCAGTAAACCCATTAGATGTAAATGGATCTTCACAAGAAAATTGAGACCTGATGGACCTATTGAAAACTTTAATGCTAGGTTGGTTGTTGTAGGGTATAGTTAAAGGAAAGGTATTGACTATTTTAACACTTATTCTCCTATCTCTAAAATTACTACTATTAGAGTTTTGATTGCTTTTGCAGCCATTCATAATCTCGTCGTGCATCAAATGGATGTAAAAACTTCCTTCTTGAATGATGACGTGGAGGAAGAAATTTATGTGCAACAACCCGAGGCACATGTTGTTCCTGGTTAGGAACTTAAGGTTTACAAATTGAGAATGTCCCTTTATGGCTTAAAACAAGCTCCCAAACAATGGTATGAGAAATTTAATGAAACACTAATGTCTAATGGCTTCATAGTGAATGGTTCTGCATATGTTTATTCCAAATTGTTTGGTCCTGATTTTGTGATTATATACTTATATGTGGATGATATGCTTATTTTTGGTAATAATGAGACTGTAGTTAAGGATACTAAATTTATCTTCTCATTTTGATATGAAAGATATGGGAGAAGCTGACATAATCCTTTATATAAAAGTTAGTAAAACTGAAAAGGGCTTTTCTTTGAGTTGGTCTCACTATGTTGAAAAAGTATTGAAAAAATGTGATTTTTTTGATGTGGTACTTACTAAAACTCCTTATGATCCAAGCGTGTGTCTTAGGAGTAATAAAGGTGATAGTGTTTCACAAGAAGAATATGCTAAGATCATTGGTAGTCTAATGTTTTTAATGAACCATACTAGACCTGACATAGCATATGCAATGAGTAGCTTGAGTTGATATACTCATAATCCTAATAAGGAACATTGGATTGCGTTTCATCGCTTACTTAAATATTTGAAAGGTACAATGAACTGGTGCTTGCATTTTAGTAAATTTCCTGATGTTTTAGAAGGGTTTACTGATGCAAATTGGGTATCTGATAATGATGAAGTTAGGTCGATGAGCGGCTATGTTTTTGTTCTAGGTAATGGTCCTATTTCTTGGAAATCATCCAAACAGACTTCTATTGCTCACTCAACCATGGAATCTGAATTCATAGCTTTTGAGTTAGCAAGTCAAAAGGCCAATTGGTTAAGTAGCTTATTGACAAACATTCCTATATGGGAAAAGTCTCCTATACCATTTTCACTATATTGTGATTCTCAAGCAGCCATTGCGACTACCAAAAATAGTGTCTATAATGGTAAGAAAAGACACATCCACATTAGGCATATTGCGGTAAAACAACTCTTAAGGAATGGGGTAATTGCCTTAGATTATGTCAGATCTGAGAGGAATATAGCTGAACCTCTCACAACATGCTTGCCAAGGAGAGTTGTTCTTGAAACATCAAGGGGGATCGGGTTAAGGTCCAATGTTTAAAATATGCACTATTATACCTATCCCTATCGCATTATTGGTGCATGATGGTGTTGGATGTGCCCTAGTCCCGAGGCATTGATCCTTGTATTTATATTGTACATTTGTTGGATTTATGTATTATACAATTTGTGTCATTAAATAAAGGCATTAATCTATTTATTATATATATCTTGTGATATGTTTTAAATAGAGTATCCAATAGACATATCCATATCCATGTTGACAAGTTTCATGCATTTGGCAATAAGACCATGGATAGGGAAAATGATATGACCATAAAGTCATTCGTAGTCTGTTCCAGTCATAGGAATGAATGGAACTAGAGGCTATCATTAGCTTGGTTGTATGGTGGTGTCTTACCGGTCATTGGACATGGGATGTCAACCAAGTTAATAGGTACATGCAAAAGGGCATGGTACTAGATAGATCCACTAAATGAGAAATCCACATGGTATAGTATCACAAGTGACTCTCATGTAGTACTTGTATGGATCCTTTGACCTGACCATATGATGGTGCTGCATGTGAAGTGGCATAGTTTGGTGTACGCCTAAAGGGCCTATAACAGGGTGCCAAGTATGGGCACGTTCGGGTATGTCAGTGAACATGGCAATGCTATGGATATGCAGAAGGGAATGTCACTCGGTAGTCCACTGAGAAGATATCACCGGCCTCTTGATGAATGTAACTGATAAGAGTGTGGCCACACCCAAACAAGTTGGAACTTATTTGTGAGTATCAGTTTATTCGGGATCAAGTAAATGTCCGGACACAAAAGAGAGTGATCGATCTATACCTCTGTGTTGGACACCGATATCAATGACATGGTATATACAAGTTTAAACTACAGGGTTAGGATTACAGTTGGACTGCTATCTCCGTCTTAATTAGGGTCTGTAGTGGCTCGCTAGAGCCTGCCTGCAGTCTGTGGACCATAGGCCCACTACCAACATAAAGATAGGCCCACAGGATCGTACACATTGAACGTCTGAACTTGAACTATAAGGATCAACTGTATACTTGGAGTATACACGCTGGAAAGATAGGACTCCGTTAATTATATTAAATAGATCAATTGGATTGATCAAAATAATATAATTAATGTTTGTATTGGCTTTCTTATAATTAATTCAATGAATTAATCTATGAGATTATTTCCTGGGTGGAAATATTTACATATATAGGTTTACATGTGTTTAATTTTATGAATGTCTAATTTAATTCCTGGGTTAAATTAATTGGTCAAATTAATTTTAATTTAAATATATGTAATATATTATATGGTATAATATATAAACATACCTGTTGAATTAAAATTATATTTACAATTAAATTGGACCCAAAAGAATTAAATCAAACTTGCGCTTAAAGAAGAGAAAGCCCACATTAAATTAAAAAGGAAAATTGGGCCTAAAATTCCCTAAGAGAATTTGGCCAACTAGGTTAATAACCTAGTGAAAATTTCAGCCAAGATAAGTGAGAAATAGCAGAAAATTTCCAGCCCCAAAATCCTCTCTTCCGGCCGATTGAATCGCTAGCACGAGTTGAGTTCAATAGCCGTTTGTTTAGATTGATTTCTGCAGCCATCTCTAGAAGAGATATCTCGGGTGAGAATCTTAATCTCTTCTAATTTTTTTGTTGTTTTTTATTTCTACCACAATTGCTCCTGGGCACGGATTTGGTGAAATCAACGCATTCTTCCGCTTTATCAGTTGATTTCCGGTGACAAATCCCTGCAGATGGATCCATAGCCAATTTATGTGGTGGTTCATATGCAATGAATTGATGGATGCCATTTAAGGTTGAGTTTTTGAGAAACTCTTAATGATTTCACATTGAAATCACCTACATGAGTGTGAAGGTGTTGTGAGCATCAGGTTTTCCCAAGCACGATGATGATAGAATATCAAATGTTATCTATCCTTATTATTCATTATGAAAGTTGATTCGAGAAGCACATATTCGGATTTAAATGAACTTGAAACTTGAAATCGAGAAGAATCTGAAGAATTAGGATTGAACTGAAGTCAACAGTTGTATGGTCATTGGAATAACCACATGGCTATTGACTTAACAGCCACACATCTATTGACACAACAGCCACACAGCTGTTGATGCATCACCAGAATTTTGCATGGAGAAGATAGTTGTTTGGATTTAAGGAGATGTGAGTGCGAGATTATCATCCCCTGTTTCAATGATGAATAAGTTCTTTATTTGCTTCTATAGCTTTCCACAGCCACAGGAGTTAAAGTCAATTCAAGATTAAAGCTCCGGTTGATCAAACTTCAGGCCTCGGGACATTTCCTATGGGACCAACTTCATGTTCTCCTTGTCCTCCCTTATCTTAGGATAGTTCTTCTTACTAAGTTTTAGCCCATGGCTCATCGGCAAGAAACCTTTCTTGGCCTGATCCATACTGAATCTTTTCAGAACTTGTAGATCCTGATCCCTAGGGTCGTCTTAGCTTCGCCTAAGTCCTTCATTGCGAAGCACTTACACAACCACTGCTTTACCCCTTGCAGTGTTGGTATGCCACTTCCAATAAGAAGGATATCATCCACATATAATACCAGGAATGTGACAATGCTCCCACTAATCCTTTTATACACACAAGGCTCATCTTGATTCTGTATGAAACCATATTCCTTTATAGCTTCATTGAATCTAAGATTCCAGCTTCGGGATGCTTGCTTCAGTCCATAAATGGACCTTTGAAGTTTGCATACCCTCATAGGATACTCTGGATCGACAAAACCCTCAGGCTGCATCATGTACACATCCTCGAGTAGCTTTCCGTTAAGGAAAGCGGTTTTGACATCCATCTGCCAGACCTCATAGTCGTACCATGCAGCTATGGCCAACAAGATCCTGATGGATTTGAGCACAGCGACTGGTGAGAAGGTTTCATCATAGTCTATTCCATAGACTTGTCTGAAACCTTTTGCAACCAGACGTCCCTTGAAGGTATTATTAGCTTTTAGCTTGTAGCACCACTTGCAACCTATTACCTTAGCACCCGGAGGTGGATCAACCAAGTTCCAAACCTGGTTATCGTACATAGATTGCAT
This sequence comes from Euphorbia tirucalli, assembly GCA_039660915.1. NCBI lineage: Eukaryota > Viridiplantae > Streptophyta > Magnoliopsida > Malpighiales > Euphorbiaceae > Euphorbia > Euphorbia tirucalli. Next base: position 37,821,076 of record CM077637.1, on the reverse strand, counting down.
CTCTGCCTCCATGGCTTTACGCTAATTTATAGACTGTGGGCTAGCCATAGCCTCCTGGTAGGTTTTGGCCTTTCCCTCATCAAAGACGAGAAAAGTGTGATCATCGGTGATGAGAAAACCATATCTCTCCGGTTCCTGACGATCCCTACTAGACCTTCTAGGCCTTCATGTGACCTGTGTCGGTGCTTCCTCCTGTGGAAGCTCCACCCTGGTCTCCGAGTTATCCTCTTCAGGAGCTTGTGAGCTTTGAACTTCCCTGAGTTCAACATTACTCCCACTGTTTTTCTTGGAAATAAAATCCTTTTCTAGAAAGACCCCTTCCATGCCACAAACATCTTGTTCTCAGTGGGGTTGTAGAAGTAATACCCTTTGGTTTCCCTAGGGTAACCCACAAACAGGCACTTGTCAGTTTTGGGTTCTAACTTGCCCCCAGTCAATCTCTTGATATATGCATTGCATCCCCAAATCCGCAGGAAAGACACATTGGCTTCCCTGCCTGTCCATATCTCATATGTGGTCTTTTCCACTGCCTTAGTCGGAGTATTATTCAAAATGAGAGCGGCTGTCTCGAAAGCGTATCCCCAAAAGCTTATTGGGAGAGAGACATGACTCATCATTAAGCGGACCATGTCCAACAGGGTCCTATTCCTTCGTTCCGACACCCCATTCCATTGTGGTGTTCTTGGAGGAGTGAGCTGTGGAACTATTCCATGCTCTCTCAAATAGGAGTCAAACTCTAAGCTTATATACTCGCCTCCTCGGTCTGACCAAAGGGCTTCGATATTTTTGCCTAGCTGGTTTTATTCTTCGTTCCTAAATTCCTTGAGCCTTTCAAGGGTCTCAAACTTAGGTTTCATCAGATAGACATAACCATATCTGCTGAAATCGTCCGTGAACGTGACGAAGTACAGATGTCCACCTCTAGTAGCTGCGCTCATGGGCCGCATACGTCTGAATGTATTAGGTCTAAACATGACTCGCATACATTAAGTGACTCCAAGTCAAATGAACCTAGGATTCCAGCTTTGTGGAGCCTAGCTATGCGCTTCTCGTTTATGTGGCCTAAATAACAATGCCAAAGGTAAACAGGATTAAGTTTATTAGGCTTAACCCTTTTAGTGTTTATGTTATAGACATGATTGGTTTTATTCAAATCCAAGATATATAGGCCATTATTTAATAGAGCTTCTCTATAAAATAATCCCTCTCTAGATATACCAATTCTACCATTAGAAATAGTAAAATTAAATCCAAAAATATCCAATATTGAAACAAAAATAATATTCCTACATAGCAAGTACAAAATAACAATGTTCCAATATTAAAACCAATCCACTAGGCATCATGAGGTGATATTCGTCGATCTCTATGGTAGCAACCCTTGCTCCATTAAGTCCACCTCCCCCGATCCCAGTGACCTCATATTCTTAAGTCCCTGCACATTGCAACAAATGTGAGAACCACATCCAGTATCCAATACCTAGGATGTTGAAACAGTGAGGTTAATGTCTATCACATAAATACCCGATGAAGATGCGCCCTGGGTCTTCCTCTGCTCTCCCAACAATTTGGGACAGGATCTCTTCCAATGCCCCACCTGCTTGCACCCGAAGCAGGCATCCTCAGGACTGGCCTTGGGCTAGACCTTGGGCTGGGCCTTGGACTTCTTGGCCTTGGCTTTCTTTGCCCTGGCCTTAGTTTTTTCCTTGGCTTTGCCCTTCGCAAAAGGAGGGTTCCCCTTGTTTACCAACAGCGCCGGCGAAGTCTTCTTGATCGACTGTTCAGTAAGCTTAAGCATCCTATGCAGCTCACTAACAGTACAGTTCATCCCTTGCATATTATAGTTCAGGATGAACTGATTGTAAGAATCTGGTAAGGAAGCAAGGATTATGTCCACCGCCAGCTCCTATAAGATAGCCGATCCGAGATGGGCTAAAGTATCTAGATAGCCCTTCATCTTAAGCACGTGTGCACTCACAGATTTCCCAGCCCCCATCTTACAGGAGTGGAATGTCTTATTGGTCAGGTACCTTTCCTGATGAGCTTGCTCATGAAACATCTCATTTAGAGTTGTTATCACAGCATAGGCCTGATGATCCATGAACTGCTTTTGCAGCTCAGGGACCATACACGCCAACATAAGGCATGTCACATCCCTATTATCCTTAACATGCATCTCATATTCCTCCAGCTGGGCAGCTGGTGGATTACGTCCCTAAGGCACAGCCGGTACAGGCCTTTCCAGCACGTACTCCTTTGACTCTTGTCTTAGAACTATTCTTAAGTTCCTAGACAAGTCTAAGAAGTTAGGACCGGAAAGATTGTCCCTTTCCAGGATAGATCGCAATGAAAGTGAATTGTTGTTTGCCATTGAAAATTCTACGCAGAAAAATTTAAGAGTGTTAATAAAGGACTTTATCTTGTTTCCCATATATAATTAATAGTGAATCAGGTTATTAATTAATCTGAGTTGTTGGGCTCATGGACCGAGATCCATATTTCATTAAGATATAGCCAGATGAAGGCCTGGAAAAACTATACCCTAATTATTTAGGTAGGGACGCTGTCCATTCCCAACCTAGGGACTCTCGGCTTGATGGACTTATTGTTGGTGTGCCCTAGTTCTTAGGGCATTGGATTCTTGTATTTTGTATTATACATTAAGACTCATTGTATGAATACATTATTTGTGTCACATTAATAAAGGCAATTAATCTATTTCATTTATATCTTGTGCTATAATATGAGTAGAGTATCCATTGATTGATAATCATAAAACCTATCACAGGTCTGTTCTAATCGTGGGAATGAATAAAACCACAGACTTGTATATTCGATGACTGTATGGCAGTTCTTAACTAGCCATAGTACTTGTATAGTCAGTCATGAATATAGGTACATATCGTTGACATAGGACTGGATCGATCCAGACAAGAAAGCCACATGGTTGTCGCATTATAGGTCTTTCTTAAGTAGGTCTCTTTTGTCCTCAGACCAGATTTCATTATAATATCAATATGGAATCCGATTCACTTTGACATACGCCTAACAGGTCTATAAAAGGATACTAAATATGGGTAAGATTGGGTGGACCGGTGAACATGTTGATATTGATGATGAAGTGATGGAATTGCCACTCGGGTAACACCGAGATGATATCATTGGCCACTTGATGAGTGGGACTGATAAGTGTATGGCCATACCCAAATAAGTTTGTTACTTATTTGATTAATCAGTCAACTCAAGATCAAGAAATATAATAAACAACAGAAAAGGATGACAGACACCATGCCTCTTGTTTATCATATCGATATCGTTAGGCAAAGGACACTATAAGATTACTACCGGGTGAGTGTCTTCTAAAGACTGCTGCATCTCTGTCTTAATTGGGGGGCTGTAATAGTTTGCTAGAACCCGCTTACAGTCTGTGGGCCTTGGGCCTACTACCAACATAAAGACAGACCCATAGGATCGTGCACATAAATCAACTGAGCTGGAACTTATAGAAATTGTACATGTAATGTACATTGGAAGGAATGCGTTAATTAATTAGTTGACATTCGGTGTCAAGGTAATTATTTGATATTGGGTTGAATTTAATTTAATTAATAAGTTTACATAATGTAATTAATTAATTTATCAATTAATTGAATTACATAAAGTAAACAAGTAATTAAATAATTTTCCTAAGCAGGAAAATTAAATACATGTATTGTATTTACTTAAGTGTGATTTAATTTTATTTAGGGGTAATTAAATTTAGCCAAATGGAAAAAATTACATAGTATATACTTTTTAATTAAAGTTTATTTATGTAATTATAATCCTAGTGGGCTTGGATTTAATTAACCTAATTAAAACCCAATTAGACAAGGTGTCTATATAAGGGCACACTTAAGGAAGAAAAACCTAATTCAACCCTAATTATTGCTGGAAATTTCAGCCACCAAGAGCAGCCCCAAATAGCCGAAAATCCCAGCATTAATCCTCCATTCCTTCGTGTCTTCGGCTAGCACCGGTTCTCGCTCAATAGTTGGTTGTGCATCAGACTTTGGAGATCGCAGTTTCAAGAAACGATTCTGCAGCAGTCTCTAGAAGAGACAAATCCGGTGAGTTAATCTCTCTTGATTCAATTTGGTTTTATTCTAATAAATGGTAATTGGACATGATAGGTGGATTCTAGGAAATTTTAAACTGTTTATTTTCCGCTGCGCCACGTTATTTTTCCAATGACGAATCCCAACAGTGGTATCAGAGCCTAGGTTTTATCCATTAGATTGATTGGAATTGGTTCTTGAAAGCGTTCTTGATGAAAGAATGGGTTTCAAGTTTGTGATTTTAGGGTTTTTACTTAATTGGTTTTGTTTTTGGATAAACCCTAGAATTGTTAGATTGGGGCTTTTGATTATTTTTCCCCAATTGTTTTCCATCTAAAATTGTTTTGTATATTAATTATATATATATGTTTTTTGCTTGGAAACATTTTTTTGTTTATGATTAAAAAAAAATAGAGTTTGGGCAAGATGGAATCGCAATTTACGATTCCATCATGCCGCAGCAGCCCACTGGGCTGCTGCTGCCGGGCGCGGGTTTTGGATCCGGTTTTAGATTTTGCGGGTATTTTTTTTATCCCGAACCCTAATGCTAATTAAATTAAATTTTTTTAAATTGATTTGTATTTAAATTGTTTATTTTTTTGGCATGCATATTTAATTTAATTGTTTGCATATTAAATTGAATATGGACTTTGTGAAATTGGCCCAATAAACCGTGACACCGGTTACATTTGGGAGAGGTAAATTTTAAATTTATGACAACCCAAATTCAAGTGGGAGCATAATTGTTAATTTTGCATTTGTGGATGTTATCCATTGGGCCTTTATGGGCCTTAGTCACATTTGTTAAAATTGTCGATTTCAACCTAAGTAACTCGGCTTAACATTTTTATTTATAATTTGGAATACCATAATCATGCATTATATTGGTATGTATGTGCACGAAAGGTACTTTGTTTGAAATGTGATGTTGAGTTCTATGGGCCCTAAATTATTATCGGTTGTAATTTAATTTTGGGAAATATGGCCTGCGTGCCATTTTTTTTATTTTGATGTGATTTTAGAATAGATTTTATTTTACAAAATTATTATAATTGCATCAAGTATGGAGGAAGGCCCAGATGGAGCAAGCCCATGGTAGGAGCCGAAGAAGGATTGCAACCCGGCCCATGAAGAATTAGATAGGATATCTAGTTTTCATTAGGTTGTAATTAAAGGCCCATAGGATCTCATTTATTTTAAATTAAATATGCTATTGCATTTGTCATATAATATGGATGTATGGATCACCAAATTATTACCCGCATCTATGCATGCTAAGCCGTATTATAATCCGGAAATTAAAATATTGAGTTGTTTAAAAGTGCTTCCCACATTCACACCTCTTCCTCCCATTGATACTGCAATGTGCGCCATGCCCTAGCTAGGTACATTGTAGTATTCGGCGGGCCGTCGAGGGTTAGGATACTTGGTATGGTTAACATGTGAATGGTGGTTTGACTCAACATGGGTAGCATTAGCTCAGAGCAGGCCCTAAGCACAGATGGATAAAGTGTCAATAAGCCCATCAAACCAAGAGTCCTTCGTGGAAGGATTGAATAGGTTGTCCTACCAAACGAATCAATGGTTGGTTAGCGAGCCCTAGTTCGGCCAGTCATTGATAAGTTGTGGATCTTGGTCAAGTCAGCCAATTAACATCACCAACAAACAAATTAAAAACGGATTATTAATTTGAATTGGCTTAAAAGTCCTTTATTTCTAACTCAAGTAATGATTTCTTCCATGTAGATAATCCCATTTCAGTTAAGCAATTTAAATGGCTGCAACAAACAACAACTCACTCTCACTTAGGTCACTCTTGGATAAGGAGAAGCTTTCGGGGACTAACTTCCTGGACTGGGCTAGGAACTTACAAATAGTTCTTAGATAAGAGTCCAAGGAGTATGTACTGAATGCTCCTTTACCAACTATCCCTCCCGCAGGTCGAGGCGTTACCACGGCGATGGTGGAGCAGTATGACTGGCACTTGAGGGATGACCGAGATTTCTCGTGCCTCGTGCTGGGTACCATGGCTTCTGATCTTGAGAAGCAGTTCATGGACAAGCATGCTTATGAGATGATGGATCAGCTTAAAAAGATGTTCCAAGATTAGGCTCATCAGAAACATTACTTGACAACTAAGGCACTTTGCATGACTGTGATGGCAGTTGGGACTTTTATTAGCACTCATGTGCTAAAGTTGAAGGGGTATATTGATACACTTGCCCGCCTCAGCTCGCCAGTTCTGCAGGACTTGGCAGCAGACATTATTCTCGGGTCACTTCCTGAGTCTTACAACCAGTTTATCATGAATTACCATATGCAAAGGTTGGATAAATCGGTTGTTGAGCTACATGGCATACTCAAGCTTGCTGAGCAGTCTCTTAAGAAGACTCCTGAAGTATTGCTGGTGAACAAGGGCAATACGCCCATTGCTAAGAGAAAGGCCAAATCTAAGGCCAAGGCTAAAGCCCAAAAGGCCAAGGCTAAGGGCAAAAAGGTGGTGGCCCAACCTAAAGCAAGGGTTGCTTCTCCTGATGATGTCTGCCATGAGTGTCATGAGAAGGGGCACTGGAAGAGCTTATGTCCAAAGCTAATGGAGCAACTAAAGGGCAAAACTGCTGCTTCAGGTATTTATGTTGTTGAGATTAATCTAGCTATTTCTATATCTTGGGTCTTGGACACTAGATGTGGATCTCACATTTGTTCAAATGTGCAGGGTCTAAGAAATAGGAGATTATTAGGATCTGGAGAAGTAGATCTTCGAGTCAAAAATGGTGCTTCGGTTCAGGCCATGGAGATCGGAGATTATTTCTTGGAGATTCCTAGTGGACTATTTTGGAACTAAGAAACTGTTATTTTGTACCTGCGATGCGCAGGAATATTATTTTCGTTTCTTTGTTGGATATTTCTAGTTTCGTATATAATATTGGACATGGTAGAATTTCTATCCAATGTGGCAATATTATTTATGGAACAACATTTCTTGAAAATGGCTTATATATCCTTGATCTAAAACGTGAAAGTTCAATTTATAACATAAATACTAAAAGGATTAAACAAAATGAAATTAATCCTACTTACATCTAGCATTGTCGACTTGGCCATATAAATGAGAAGCGCATAGCTAGGCTTCACTCTAGTGGAGTGCTAGGGTCATTTGACATCCAGTCTTATGACACATGTGAATCTTATTTGAGAGGCAAGATGACAAAGGCACCTTTTAGCAAGACTGCTGAAAGGGCCTCAAAGCTATTGGAGCTAATACATTCCGATGTATGCGGCTCAACGAGCACTAGTGCTAGATCTGGTTTTCTGTACTTCGTCACCTTCACAGATGACTTCAGCAGATATGGTTACGTGTATCTGATGAAGCATAAGTCTGAGACTCTCCAAAGGTCAAGGACTTTAAGAATGAAATAGAAAACCAACTTGGCAAGAAAATAAAAGCAATTCGGTCTAACCGAAGGGGTGAATATTTGAGCCAAGAGTTTGACTTGATTTTGAAAGAGTGTGGGATTGTATCCCAACTCACTCCTCCCGGTACACCCCAGTGGAATGGAGTGTCATAAAGGAGGAATAAGACCTTGCTTGACATGGTCCGCTCGATGATGAGTCATGCTACACTCCTTATCTCCTTTTGGGGATATGCTTTAGTGATAGATGCTTACATTCTTAATAATACACCAACCAAGGCAGTTGAGGGACACACTATATGAACTATGGAAGGGGCAAAAGCCCAATGTTTCCTTCTTGAAGATTTGGGGCCGTGATGCACATGTTAAGAAATTGACAAGTGGCAAACTCGAGTCCAAATCTGTCAAGTGCCAGTTTGTGGGTTACCCTAAGAAAACTAAGGGTTATTACTTCTACGATCTGGCCAAAAACAAAGTTTTCATAGCCAGAAATGCAGTCTTCTTGGAGAAGGAATTCCTTTCCAAGAGAGACAGTGGGAGTAATGTTGAACTTTCAGAAGTTCAAGACTCACAAACTCCTGCAGCTACTGCTGAGGATGCTTCGGGAACCGATCTGACTACTTAAGAAATTGAGAAACCAGAACCGGTTGCACAGGACCTTAAAAGGTCTGGTAGGACGTGTCATCAGCCAGAGAGGTACGGCTTTCTCATGACTGATGATGGGAACCTTTGTTGGAGATTATGCCCTAAGGCCAATATTGGATTATGTAATTTGACTTCTAAGATTAATCTAGTGTAGATTAGTATTGTCATTTATGTTTGTATGTTAGCATTTATGATAAGTATCCATGAATAAATCGTGTTATTCTAAATATCCCTAGTCGATTGTTATTATGGGAATAATAACAAACTAAGACTAGTGTGAGTGATAATGGATATTCATAAGATGAATATAGTGTATACAGATACAGATTATACTCACGGGTAATATGTTAGAGAACATGTTACTGGAGACCCACTATGAGATCAAGTTCATGGTCATGTGTCACAACTGATCTTGGTTATAGTAGTGTCATTAGCTGATTCCTTTGACCTGAGGTCACCATTGATTCCGGGATGAACTCATGTTGTGCTTTGACGCAGTCAAACGCTGCTTGTAACAGAGTAGTTATAAAGGCTGTGATTGGGTACAATATGACTCATGCTTTGGGATGTGAGTGACAGATATGGGATTTTGTCCCTCTCTAACAAGAGAGCGATATCACTGGGCCCCTCGATAAGTAAGACTGTTAAATGCATGGCCGTGCTCAAATAATTGATAAGAGTATCAATTGATTTGTCTGAACAGTTTACTTTGAGATCGAGAAAGCATATGATTAATTATATAAGATTGACAAGTGTACCATGTCTTATGATTAATCTTGATATCAAAGAGACAAAAGGGAATATGACATTCTATAAATAGGTATTGGATCATTCCAATCATGTTAATTGGGTAGTCATAATGGCTTGCTAGAGTCCGCTTGTGATCTATAAGGACATTATGGTAATTTCCTTATTGCCAATTAATATGAACCTATGGGGTCACACACAAAGAGCAAAGTGAAGTTCATCTTATCGGGTATAAATTATTATTGGATAATAATTTATGAATGAGAAAGAGAATATATATATAGTGATATATATTTATATATATATGTATATGTGAATATTAATATGGTTAATATTGCATAAGGTATGCCACATATTATAATTAAATTATATAGAGATATAATTAATTATAATATTGTATATACATATGTGTATTATGGAGAATTGATTTGACTTAATATTAATTGAGAATTAATATTAAGTTGTGTGGGTTAATTTATAATTATAACTAATAAGTGTATTAGGGTATAATTATAATTAACTTATTAGGTTATATATATAAGGAAATATATAACCTAATTCTAATACAACAAAAAAACACTGATTTCGGCAGCCACACCAAAGGTGAATAGTGGCAGCCGAAATTCTCAAAAAACTCCAAGGAAAAATCTGATTTTTCGCTTTCTCTGTCTCGTTCGAAGAATCGTTCTTCAATCCCGGCGCTAGCAAGCGGTGAATGAATTGCTCCGTGTGGATCAACCGTAGAGGGAAGCTATCTTGGTTCCTTTGATTCAATCTTCAAAGAATTAAGGTAATTCTTTAACCCTCCTTCCGATTCAATGCAATGTACATGGGTCCTTGGTGGGGATTAATCCGTTTTATTTCCGCTGCGTATTTTGTTTTTGTGTGATTAATCCCCAACAGTGGTATCAGAGCCACTTGTGCATTGGTTGAATTGGATCTGTTATTTTGATTAGATCAAAATGCATGTTAGGGTTTGTGTGTTTTGATTTAGGGTTCTTTTGTTATTGTGAATAACAAATTGAAATTTGATTTCAATGTTGGTCATTATGAATGATTTGTTCTGTTATTGTGAATAACTATTTTGAGTTGATTTGGAATTGATCATTGTGAATGATGTGTTTTCTTCAATTGTTTTGCTCATTTCGTGCACTGGAAATCGTTTCCAGATATGAGTTCAGTTCCGAACTCGTCGGCGTGCAGGTGCTGCACGCCGTGTTAACATGCTGTGCACGCCGTGTGCTGTCTTTGCACGGCGTGCAACTGGAAATTGTTTCCAGTATTGGCTTTCAGTTCGGAACACGACGGCGTGCAGGCTCTGCACGCCGTGCAAACATGAAGTGCACGCCGTGTGATGTTTTGGCACGGCGTGCAACCGGAAATTGGTTCCGTGCGTGCTGAGACACAGCGAGGAACACGGCGCTGTGCAAGTGCTGCACGCCGTGCAAACCGGTTTTGCACGCCGTGTTCCCTTGGTGCTGCCGTGTAGAAATTGTTTCTACACATTTAGCCTTTTCAAATCAATTCCTCAATGCAATAAGATTGTATTTTGCCTTTGAACCCTAAATCTTGTAGGTATGAAATTATTGTGATAATTTTATGCATGGTGTTGTGGTATGGTTTTTGAACCCCGTGGATGTTTTTTTGTTTTCCTTTGGTTTTGGTGGATGTAAGTTTTTTATAAATACGGCCTGCGAGTCGTTTGTATTTATGTAATCTTATTTTCTAGATAAATTGTATAGGATGCAATTTATTGTTTGTAAATCTTATTTTACTAGAAAATTGTATAGGATACAATTTTGTTAAATATGTAAATCCATGAGATGATGCCAAGGAACAAAGACGTGAGGACGGATCCAAGGGGTGCGGGAGAGCTGTGACCATGCGATGGTTACAACCACCTAGGAAATGGCCTTGTTGATTTTCATATTGGCCTATGAAAATCAATGTAGATAAAACCATACCATAACACGATCTTTCGAGTCTATTGCATGTTTTATATTTTGATGCCATGTGATGCCATGCTAAGTATGAAATATGCATGCTAGATGAATGTATGACATTGGATACCATGCTAGAATTAATATTAACTTAGAAAGATTAATGTTAATGCCATGTATTGTATGAGATACATTTCAATCACAGGAATTAATAAACCCTAAATAAACTTATGAAGTTTATATTTTTGCCACCCAATTACGTATAACACTAGTCAAGTACTATGTTCGCATCATGGTAGCCACGCCAAAGCGGGTACGCATGTTGTGACCTTAGCGAAGCGATAATATGAGAAATGGTGATTCTCATTGTGTTGTAATTGGTTTAACAAAGGGTTAATCAAAACGGTGTTTGAGCCCAAGGCAAAGATGAGATGAGTAACATACAATTAAATATGATATATGATATCATGCATCTCATAAATTAGAAGAGTTGCATAATGATGCAATTGGCAAAGAAGTGCACATCCAAAATATGTTTAAATGGTTTAAAGCATGATTTTGAGTCTTTGCCTACCGAAATTATATTTAATCATAGGGACATGCCAAAGCAGTGCTATGGTTAAGTATGGATTTTGGATCTTCACCCACTTAAATATTTTAAAGGGTTTTATAATTTAAGTGGGAGCATTTAAATAAAAATCTTTACACGCTTTATTATAGTTATGATTGCTATTATCATGGTCTCGATTGTTATTGAACTTTGAGAATTGTTCTCAAATCAAAAGGAATCATATGTTCTCAATAATCCTTTTGCCCAATGAACCACTAGCAATTGTAACACGAGTATAAAAGATGCTTACTTGAAGCATCGAAGGGACTCTGTTTAAAATTTATTATCTTACACTTACCACCAATTCTTCCGCACGTGGAAGTTTTACTTGAGGTATATGATACATCACAAATGGAAATGTTCCATCAGTTAGTAAGCAAGAAAAGATAAGTGTTTGAGGCAACAATTTCTCATTGGCCTCCAAAAGGCATTAAGATGTGATCTTGAGTTCATTATTTGATAGTCATTGGTGATGAACTATCATTTGAATGACATGGGGAAAATTGTGAATTAGTTGCATAGGATGCAAAAGAATGTTAAGTTATCCATAAAGGATAAGCCCGCCTCGAATTGTGTGCTTATGGTTCAAAAGGAAAGGATAAAAGGAAGGTCGAAAAGCATAAAGACCGAAAGGTTCGGGTGAAACATGTTTTAAAGACCAAAGCTGTTGGCATAGAGAGATCTCCAAAAGAAGGGTGTTGCCATTTCTAGAATGAATCGTTCATTAGAATAGAAATAGCAAACTTTGTTTGGAGAACTATAAGAAGATGAAAGGCAGTAAGACTGCCACCTTAAGTATTTATTAACTATTCTACTTTTGTTTCTATATCAAACAGGTATTAGATATCGTTGTGAATCTCATATTAGTAGAATATGAAGAATCACAATTTGAATAGAAACCTTATGAAGGTGAAAGGTAGAATGCGAATAGGCAAGAGAAGCAAAGGTTGTTACTCGAAGGTTTTGAACTTTTACATGAAAGTTGTGAACTTCAAGTTAAAAGTTATGAACCTTTTACATAAAAGTTATGAACTTTTATATGAAAGTAATGAACTTTGGTTAAAGGTTATGAACTTTTACATGTGAGTTATGAACTCTTGTTGTCTATTGAGCTTGTTGGCTTGAGTAAACAAATGTTGTTTATTTTATAATTGTGAATTATAAACTTTATAAAGACATGATTATGAAATGTAGATTTACATAATTGTCTTTATATGTGAAGCCCATCTGTAACATAAATACTGTAAGGATCGAATCAAACGGTTTGATTCAACCTATTTTGGCAGTGTCGTCTTGGAGACATAAGCAAAGTCGCATTTTGAAACTCCATAAGAATGGACTTTTGGATTCATGAGATTATGAATCATCTTGAATCATGCGAATGTTGTTTATTATAAAAGATGACAAAAGTGGTTCTTTGCTAAAAGTAGTTAAAGAATAATCGATTTATTAAGCATTATACATGTGGATGTATATGAATTATAAATCAACTGCTAAAGAAGGTTTTAATACTTCATTACCTTTATGGAACTTTTCACTAGATAAGAGTATCAAATGAAACACGAGTTTGGAACTTTTGAAGTGTTCAAAAGCTTGTAAAAGGAGTATGAAGTATCTTGACATGATAGTAAAGTCACTTAGATATGATCCAAGTGGTGAACATTTGAGTCAAGATTTTGACAATCATCTTAGAGATTGTGGGACTGTCTCACAATTAACTCCTCCAATTACGCCACAAAGGAAGTTGTGTCGAAAAGGGAGTAGTCGAACTCTATACAGATATAGTTCAATCTATGATGAAGTCAAGTTGATCATCGTTTTCTCGAGAATATGCCATTAAAGCAGCTGTGTATATTGTTCCGTCTAAAACAATTCATGAATCAACATATGAGATATGGTTGGGTAAGAGACCCAAGTTGTTTCATTGAATAAGTTTAGGGCTGTAAAGCTTATTTCGAATAAGTTGGCACCTAAATTTAAATGTCGTATTGTGGATTACTCAAAAGGAAAGTAGGAGTTGTTACTCCTGTGTTTCTTTGGGATACAAAGTAGTTGTAGCTAGAAATGGTTTCCCCTTGAAGAGGGAGTTAATTTCTAGAAGAGTTAGTGGGAGTAAAGTACACCTACAAAACTCGTAATTCACAAAGTGACATTAACGTTGAAGAGGAACATGGAAATGGTTTCATGATCATTGTTGAAATTACACAAGTCCAATGAAAGTCTAGTAGAATACGACATGAATAGGAGAGATATGGATTTCTCAAAGTCATGATGTAATTTTACTAGATTGAAGTAAGTCTTCTTTTATGAAGAAACAATGTTAGATTATGAATCTAATAAGTGACTTGATGCTACAAAGGTTGAAGATAAGTCCATGTGTGACAGTCAAAGTATAGACTTTGATAAATCTTTTAGAAGATGCATATGCAATGGTTGCAAGTGAGTTTTCAAATTGAAAACCGACATGAATGGTGATCTTCAAACTTATAAAGCACGACTAGTGACAAAAGGGGTTATAAACAAATTCATAGTAGTGACTATGAGGATACGAACAAATTCATAGTAGGACTATGATGAAATCCTCCTTCATCATTAACCATGATCAAGTCATATTGAGTTCTTGTTGCCATATCCGCATAATATGATTATAAAATATGGCAAATGGATATCAAAATCTGTTTTCTACGTGAAAACATGATTGAGGATGTGTACGTGACACAACCCAAAGTTTTGAGCATTCAAAGAATTTAAGTAGCGTATGCAAGTTTCAAAGATTCTTATAAGAATCAAAACATGCATCAAATAGTTGGAGTCATAGTTTTGATAAAGAAATCAAATGGTTTGATTTTATCAAAAGGATGATGAATCTTGTGTTTCAAAAGGATCAGTGGGAGCATATCGGTATTCCTAATGCTATATGTGGATGACATATTGCTTGTTTGAAATAACATTCTTACCATGCAAGAAGTAAAATCTTGGCTAAGAAAGTAATTTCAATTAATGTTTAAGCAAGGCTGCCTATATTCTTGAAATTAGAATCTATAGAGATAGATCTAAAAGAATGTTTAGATTTAAGTCAAAGCATTGAAAGCGTTCAATGAGAAAGACTTAAAAGAAGCTTGCTTATGTTAACTGTGTAAATAGTTGCACATATACAACTGATTGCAATTAGTTGCAATATATCAATCGAGATATCGTATTCTCTTAAAAGAGATGTTATGATTTTGAAAGGTTCAAAATAAAACGTTATAGCTAAATATCTATAATAATAGTCAAAGTATATAGCTACATATGATGTAAATTTTGGATGAAGAAGTTCATCAAAATTTTGTGTTTTGTTCTAAGCATTGCTTATCCTGTGAGACTATTGTAGGGACAATAGTTCAATGCGTAAGAACCTTGTATGACACAAGCATATACTTAGGCGTTTTTCACTAATTTAGAGAGGCTGTCTCTAAAGAGAGAGTGAAAATGTGTAAAGTAACAACGGAAGCGAAAATTAATAATTCACTGACAAAGACTCCTGCACAAGTGAATACATGAAAGTCATGTAGGTCAATGGGTATAAGATACATGTATGATTGGCCATAGTGCAAGTGGGAGATTGTTGGAGATTGTGCCCTAAGGCCAATATTGGATTATGTAATTTGACTTCTAAGATTAATCTAGTGTAGATTAGTATTGTCATTTATGTTTGTATGTTAGCATTTATGATAAGTATCCATGAATAAATCGTGTTATTCTAAATATCCCTAGTCGATTGTTATTATGGGAATAATAACAAACTAAGACTAGTGTGAGTGATAATGGATATTCATAAGATGAATATAGTGTATACAGATACAGATTATACTCACGGGTAATATGTTAGAGAACATGTTACTGGAGACCCACTATGAGATCAAGTTCATGGTCATGTGTCACAGCTGATCTTGGTTATAGTAGTGTCATTAGCTGATTCCTTTGACCTGAGGTCACCATTGATTCCGGGATGAACTCATGTTGTGCTTTGACGCAGTCAAACGCTGCTTGTAACAGAGTAGTTATAAAGGCTGTGATTGGGTACAATATGACTCATGCTTTGGGATGTGAGTGACAGATATGGGATTTTGTCCCTCTCTAACAAGAGAGCGATATCACTGGGCCCCTCGATAAGTAAGACTGTTAAATGCATGGCCGTGCTCAAATAATTGATAAGAGTATCAATTGATTTGTCTGAACAGTTTACTTTGAGATCGAGAAAGCATATGATTAATTATATAAGATTGACAAGTGTACCATGTCTTATGATTAATCTTGATATCAAAGAGACAAAAGGGAATATGACATTCTATAAATAGGTATTGGATCATTCCAATCATGTTAATTGGGTAGTCATAATGGCTTGCTAGAGTCCGCTTGTGATCTATAAGGACATTATGGTAATTTCCTTATTGCCAATTAATATGAACCTATGGGGTCACACACAAAGAGCAAAGTGAAGTTCATCTTATCGGGTATAAATTATTATTGGATAATAATTTATGAATGAGAAAGAGAATATATATATAGTGATATATATTTATATATATATGTATATGTGAATATTAATATGGTTAATATTGCATAAGGTATGCCACATATTATAATTAAATTATATAGAGATATAATTAATTATAATATTGTATATACATATGTGTATTATGGAGAATTGATTTGACTTAATATTAATTGAGAATTAATATTAAGTTGTGTGGGTTAATTTATAATTATAACTAATAAGTGTATTAGGGTATAATTATAATTAACTTATTAGGTTATATATATAAGGAAATATATAACCTAATTCTAATACAACAAAAAAACACTGATTTCGGCAGCCACACCAAAGGTGAATAGTGGCAGCCGAAATTCTCAAAAAACTCCAAGGAAAAATCTGATTTTTCGCTTTCTCTGTCTCGTTCGAAGAATCGTTCTTCAATCCCGGCGCTAGCACGCGGTGAATGAATTGCTCCGTGTGGATCAACCGTAGAGGGAAGCTATCTTGGCTCCTTTGATTCAATCTTCAAAGAATTAAGGTAATTCTTTAACCCTCCTTCCGATTCAATGCAATGTACATGGGTCCTTGGTGGGGATTAATCCGTTTTATTTCCGCTACGTATTTTGTTTTTGTGTGATTAATCCCCAACAACCTTATGGTCGTTGACCAAGAGGAGCCCAAGACCTATCAGGAAGCTGTTGAAAGCCCACACTCAGATCAATGGCGTAAAGCCATAGAGGCTGAGATGCAATCTATGTACTATAACCAAGTATGGAACTTGGTGGATCCACCTCCGGGTGCTAAGGTGATAAGTTGCAAGTGGTGTTTCAAGTTAAAGGCCCTGTGTGTATAAGATGGTTAGTAGGAGCGTTTCCACCTTCCTACTGTATGTTAACGACATCCTTATCATTGGAGGCGACATACAAACACTGCAATGGGTTAAGCAGTAGTTGAGTAGGTGCTTCGCAATGAAGGACTTAGGCGAAGCTGAGCCGATCTTAGGGATCAGGATCTACAGAGATAGATCCAATCGGCTTTTAGGCCTAAGTCAGGCCACGTACATAGACAAGGTTTTAAAAAGATTCAGCATGGACAAGGCAAAGAAAGGATTCTTGCCTATGCACCATGGGTTGAAGCTGAGTAAGAAAGATGGTCCTAAAACAAAGAAGGACCGGGAGAGCATGAAAAAGATCCCTTATGCATCTGCTAGAGGATCCATCATGTACTCCATATTATGTACAAGGGCCTGATGTCGTGTTTGCACTAAGTATGACTAGTTGGTACTAGTCGAACCCTAGGGAGGAACACTAGAAGGCTGTCAAGGCAATCTTAAAGTACCTTAATCGGACTAAGGATGCTTTCCTAGTGTATGGAGGTCAAGATGAGCTGGTAGTGTCAGGTTACACTGATGCAAGCTTTGAGACCGATGAGGATGAGAACCAGTCATAGTCTGGTTATGTTTTTCTCCTGAATGGCGGTGCTTGCATCCTCCAGCAGGCCACCATTGCTGACTCTACAACAAAAGCTGAGTACATAGCTGCACGCGAAGCTGCAAAGGAAGCTATTTGGATCAAGAAATTCATAACTAAGTTGGGAGTAGTACCCATTATCCTAAACCCAGTTGATGTTTTTATGACAACAACGGGGCCATCGCAAAAGCTAAGGAGCCCCGGTCACACAAGAGATTCAAACATGTACTCAGAAAGTTTCACTTCATTCGGGAGATCGTGAACAGAGGTGACATATCATTGCAGAGGGTTGACACCAAGAATAATGTCGCTGATCCATTGAGCAAAGTACTATTGCAAACACAGCACGACAGTCATACCAGATCTATAGGAATTAGGGCAATGCCCACTTAGAACTAGTGCAAGTGGGAGATTATTGGTTTGCCCTAGTTCTGAGGGCATTGGATTCTTATATTTTATATTATACATTAAGACTCATTGTATGAATACATTATTTGTGTCACATTAATAAAGGCAATTAATCTATTTCATTTATATCTTGTGTTATAATATGAGTAGAGTATCCATTGATTGATAATCATAAAACCTATCCTAGGTCTGTTCTAATCGTGGGAACGAATAGAACCATAGACTTGTATATTCGATGACTGTATGGCAGCTCTAAACTAGCCATAGTACTTGTATAGTCAGTCATGAATATAGGTACATATCATTGACATGGGACTGGATCGATCCAGACAAGAAAGCCACATGGTTGTCGCGTCATAGGTCTTTCTTGAGTAGGTCTCTTTTGTCCTCAGACCAGATTTCATTATAATACCAATATGGAATCCGGTTCACTTTGACATACACCTAACAGATCTGTAAAAGGATACTAAATATGGGTATGATTGGGTGGACCGGTGAACATGTTGATATTGATGATGAAGTGATGGAATTGCCACTCAGGTAACACCGAGATGATATCATTGGCCACTTGATGAGTGGGACTGATAAGTGTATGGCCATACCCAAATAAGTTGGTTGCTTATTTGATTAATCAGTCAACTCAAGATCAATAAATATAATAAACAACAGAAGAGGATGACAGACACCATGCTTCTTGTTTATCATATCGATATCATTAGGCAAAGGATACTATGAGATTACTACCGGGTGAGTGTCTTTTAAAGCATGTTGCATCTCTGTCTTAATTGGGGGCCGTAATGGTTTGCTAGAACCCACTTACAATCTGTGGGCCTTGGGCCTACTGCCAACATAAAGACAGACCCATAGGATCGTGCACATAGATCAACTGAGCTGGAACTTATAGAAATTGTACATGTAATGTACATTGGAAGGAATGCGTTAATTAATTAGTTGACATTCGTGTCAAGGTAATTAATTGGCATTGGGTTGAACTTAATTTAATTAATAAGTTTACGTAATGTAATTAATTTATTTATCAATTAATTGAATTACATAAAGTAAATAATTAATTAAATAATTTTCCTAAGTAGGAAAATTAAATACATGTATTGTATTTACTTAAGTGTGATTTAATTTTATTTATGGGTAATTAAATTTAGCTAAATGGAATTAAATAACATAGTATATACTTTTTAATTAAAGTTTATTTATGTAATTATAATCCTAGTGGGCTTGGGTTTAATTAACCTAATTAAAACCCAATTAGACAAGGTGTCTATATAAGGGCACACTTAAGGAAGAAAAACCTAATTCAACCCTAATTATTACTGGAAATTTCAGCCACCAAGAGCAGCCCCAAATAGCCAAAAATCCCAGCATTAATCCTCCATTCCTTCGTGTCTTCGGCTAGCACCGGTTTCCGCTCAATAGTTGGTTGTGCACTGGACTTTGGAGATCACAGTTTCATGAATCGATTCTGCAGCAGTCTTTAGAAGAGACAAATCCGGTGAGTTAATCTCTCTTGATTCAATTTGGTTTTATTCTAATAAATGGTAATTGGACACGATAGGTGGATCCTAGGAAATTTTAAATGGTGCATTTTCCGCTGCGCCACGTTATTTTTCCAATGACGAATCCCAACACTTATTGGCACTTACCCATATGTGCTTAGGGCCAGGAGAATCCTACTACCCATGCTAAGTCAAAACCTTCATCCAAGTGTTAGAGTAACCTATACTCCAACCCAATACAAAATGACGATACTCCAGTGCATCCAGCGAGGGCATGGTCTACAACTGGCCTATCCCCACTTCGAGTCAGTTTTGAATGAGGGAAGAACTTTTAAGCGACTTAGTAATTTCCATTAGGTTATTAGATTCATTTAATAACGGCTTACATGCATAGGCGGGTGAGAATGGGTTTGGATCATACATACATACATGCAAATAAATATAAAACATAATTAAATAAATAAAATGGACTGCTATGAGCCTATATTACATCCTAATATAATTCTAGTAAACCTATACTAGAAAATACATCAGGTGAGCCTCATTTTCCTTCCTTCTGGGCTCGCCTCTCCATTGGGCTCACCTCTCCACTGGGCTTCTTCTTTACAAATTTTATAATAAATA
This sequence comes from Euphorbia tirucalli, assembly GCA_039660915.1. Classification (NCBI taxonomy): domain Eukaryota; kingdom Viridiplantae; phylum Streptophyta; class Magnoliopsida; order Malpighiales; family Euphorbiaceae; genus Euphorbia; species Euphorbia tirucalli. The sequence continues at coordinate 37,801,093 of CM077637.1, read as the reverse complement.
AATAAAATAAAATTACATTAAAAAAGAAAAACGACAAGTAGGCCATATTTACCAAAAAGAAAAATTACAACCCAACTTGAATATGGCCCAATAGCATCTAAGCATACATACATTTAATCATACAGAATGCATCCAATACATCAATTTATAAACATGTTATAATGCATGAATTTAAGAACATTTCAATTATGTCCAAAGCCATTATTTTGAAATCACCAATTTTGGCCCATCATGGTTCTAGGTCTTAACGGGCTTTGGGCCTCCAGTCCAGGCAGATAATTGCTCCCACTGGAATTGGGAAACCATAATTCCATATCAGCCGTTCGGGTAATTGTGCCAAAAAACCCGAACCAATTTCAATTAACCATATTAATTTCCAAAATTAATATCCCATGAATAAAATTAAAAATTTCATCCAAGAAATCATGCGCATTTAAATAATAAAATTTAAACACAGAAAATTTTAAAACCTATTAAAATTTCAAAACTGGGCCCCGAGCCCGAAACCTGCCAAATCCAAAACTGGACCCGGCCCACTGTAGCTAGGGCAACAGAGTTGCCCTAGCAGCAGCAGCAGCCGCCGCTGCTAGGGACAGCAGCAGTGCTATCGCACGGCAGCCACTGCTACAGCTGTTTCCGCCGCCGACAGTCCCGTATGCCCGAAAACAGTCCCATGATTTTCGCCGGAAAAATAAAACGCAGCCAAAAAAAAAATCACCAAGAAATATAATCCAATCAACAAAAAATTAAATAAACATAAACCTATATGCAAATTAATTTTCAATTGAAAAATCCAAGGGGAAAAATCACAAAACCCCAATCCAAGAATCCCAAATCAAAATCTCCAATTTCAAAACCAAGGGATTCAATCCAATTTTAACAATTTTTACGGATAAAAAAACCCGCTCTGATACCACTGTTGGGATTTTTCACCGGAAATCATCCCAATAAATGCGGAAGAATGCGGTGATTTCCTCAAATCCGTGAAAATTGTAAAACTTTAAAATTAAATTGAAGAAAATAGATTCTTACCAAGAATATCTCTTCAAGAGATGCCTGCACAAACCATAATTGATTCCCTCTTCGTTTATGTACACGAACGGCTATCGAACACAACCCGTGCTAGCGAGTGGATCAACCAGAAGAGAGAGTTTTTGGTGGTTGAAATTTTCTGCTCTAAAACTCATGCCATGGCCAAAATTCCTAGGTTAATTTTTAACCTAGAAGGCTGAAATTTTTCTCAAAAATTTCTGCCCAATCACTTCTTAATTTTACGCGGGCTTTTCTCCTCTTCAAGCCCAGAACTATATTAATTCTTTTAGTTCAATTAATTATCAAATCTAATTTTATTCAACATGTATTTTAACACATTATACCATATAATATGTTTCATACATTTAAATTAAAATTAATTCGATCAATTAATTTCACCATGGAATTAAATTTGACTTTCATAAAATTAAGATACATGTAAACCTATACATGTAAAATATTTCCTGCCAGGAAATAACCTCATAAATTAATTCATTGAATTAATTTTGAGAAGGCCAATGCAAATATTAATTTTATTATTTTGATAAATCCAGTTGATCCTTATAATATAATTAATACAATCCTTTATCTCTGGTGTTTATACTCTAAGTATACAGGTGATCCTTTAATCCTTTAAGTCTGAGTTCAGACGTTCAATATGTACGATCCTGTGGGTCCATCTTTATGTTGGCGGTGGGCCTATGGCCCACAGACTGCATGTGGGCTCTAGCAAGCCACTGCAGCCCCCAATTAAGATGGAAATGGCAGTCCAACTATAATCATAACCCTATAGTTTAAACTTGTATATCCCATGCTATTGATATCCGTGTCCAACACAGTGGCATGGATTGATCACCCTCCTTTGTGTCCGGACATTTACTTGATCCCAAATGAACTGATGCTCACAAACAAGTTCCAACTTATTTGGGTGTGGCCACACTCTTATCAGTTGCATTCATCAAGAGGCCGGTGATATCTTCTTAGTGGACTACTGAGTGACATTTCCCTTCTCCATATCCATAGTACTGCCATGCTTAGTGACATACCCGAACATACCCATACTTGGCACCTTTTTACAGGCCCTTTAGGCGTACACCAAAGTATGCCACTTCATATGCAGCACCATCATATGGTCAGGTTAAAGCATCCATACAAGTACTACATGAGAATCACTAGTGATGCTTTAACATGTTGATTTCTCATTTAATGGATCTATCCAGTACCATGCCCTTTTTTCATGTACCCATTAACTTGGTTGACATCCCATGTCCAATGGCTGGTAAGACACCACCATACAACCAGGTTAATGATAGTCTCTAGTTCTATTCATTCCTATGACTATAACAGACTACGGATCTCTTTATGGTCATATCGTTTTCCCTGTCCATGGTCTTACTGCCAAGTGCATGACACTTGTCAACATGGGTATGGATATGTCCATTGGATACTCTATTTAAAACACAGCACAAGATATATAATAAACAGATTAATGCCTTTATTTAATGACACAAAATATGTATAATACATAAATCCAATAAATGTATAATACAAATACAAGGTCCAATGCCTCGGGGACTAAGGCATATCCAACAAAGTGGCCATGAAGAAAAGCATTGGTGACATCTAATTGGTGCACCAGCCAAGAATGGATTGAAGCAAGAGCCAAAACCATCCGAATTGAAGCTGGCTTAATTATAGGACTGAAAGTTTCCTTGTAATCAACGCTGGCTTGTTAAGTAAACCCCTTTGCCATAAGATGAGCCTTATATCTGTCTATACTCCCATTAGAGTGTCTTTTAATATGAGATAACCACTTTCAATCAATTACACTAGTATGAGGTGGTTTGGGAAGTAGGATCCAAGTGTGAGTATTAGGCAGAGCATTGTACTGACAGGCCTTGGCATCACGCCACACTAGAAATTTTCGGGCTTGGGAGTTGGTGGATGGCTCGGTAATGGTAAAGTCAGGTGAAACCAAGGAATAGGCAAGGGCATAACAAGGTGGAGGTTTACGGGTGTGAGAAGGACGAAGATGCATGGGGTGTTGGAGATTGTGCCCTAAGGCCAATATTGGATTATGTAATTTGACTTCTAAGATTAATCTAATGTAGATTAATATTGTCATTTATGTTTGTATGTTAGCATTTATGATAAGTATCCATGAATAAATCGTGTTATTCTAAATATCCCTAGTCGATTGTTATTATGGGAATAATAACAAACTAAGACTAGTGTGAGTGATAATGGATATTCATAAGATGAATATAGTGTATACAGATACAGATTATACTCACGGGTAATATGTTGGAGAACATGTTACTGGAGACCCACTATGAGATCAAGTTCATGGTCATGTGTCACAACTGATCTTGATTATAGTAGTGTCATTCGCTGATTCCTTTGACCTGAGGTCACCATGGATTCCGGGATGAATTCATGCTGTGCTTTGACGCAGTCAAACGCTGCTTGTAACAGAGTAGTTATAAAGGCTGTGGTTGGGTACAATATGACTCATGCTTAGGGATGTGAGTGACAGATATGGGATTTTGTCCCTCTCTAACAAGAGAGCGATATCACTGGGCCCCTCGATAAGTAAGACTGTTAAATGCATGGCCGTGCTCAAATAATTGATAAGAGTATCAATTGATTTGTCTGAACAGTTTACTTTGAGATCGAGAAAGCATATGATTAATTATATAAGATTGACAAGTGTACCATGTCTTATGATTAATCATGATATCAAAGAGACAAAAGGGAATATGACATTCTATAAATAGGTATTGGATCATTCCAATCATATTAATTGGGTAGTCGTAATGGCTTGCTAGAGTCCGCTTGTGACCTATAAGGACATTATGGTAATTTCCTTATTGCCAATTAATATGATCCTATGGGGTCACACACAAGAGCAAAATGAAGTTCATCTTATCGGGTATAAATTATTATTGGATAATAAATTTATGAATGAGAAAGAGAATAAATATATATAGTGATATATATTTATGTATGTATATATAAATATTAATGTGATTAATATTGCATAAAGTATGCTACATATTATAATTAAATTATATGGAGATATAATTAATTATAATATTATATATACATATATGTATTATGGAGAATTGATTTGACTTAATATTAATTGAGAATTAATATTAAGTTGTGTGGGTTAATTTATAATTATAACTAATAAGTGTATTAGGGTATAATTATAATTAACTTATTAGGTTATATATATAAGGAAATAATATAACCTAATTATAATATAACAAAAACTGTTTTTCGGCAGCCACCAAAACAAGGAATAGTGGCAGCCAAAATTTACATAAAAACTCCAAAGAAAAATATGATTTTTCGCTTTCTCTGTCTCGTTCGAAGAATTGTTCTTCAATCCCGGCGCTAGCACGCGGTGAATGAATTGCTCCGTGTGGATCAACCGTAGAGGGAAGCTACTTTGGTTCCTAATTGATTCAAAACCTACAAAGAATTAAGGTAATTCTTTAACCCTCCTTCCAATTCAATGCAATGTACATGGGTCCTTGGTGGGGATTAATCTTTTATTTCCGCTGCGCATTTGGTTTTGTGCGATTAATCTCCAACAGTGGTATCAGAGCCACTTGTATTTTGATTGAATTGGATTTATGTTTTGATTGGATCAAAATTGCATGTTAGGGTTTGTATGATTTTGATTGGATCAAAATTGTTGTTAGGAGTTTGTATGTTTTATTTAGGGTTCTATGTTATTGTGAATAACAAAATAAAATTTGATTTTGTTGATTAATCATTGTGAATGATTTTATTTTAATGATTTGGAATGTTTAAGGGGTTGGTGTCATGAATTTGATTCATGGGTTTTTTAATTGAAATTGTTTCAATTAATATATAAAAAAAAAAAAAAAAAAAAATGTTTTTTTTCTTTCTTTTCTGGGCATGACGCCCAGAAACAACTTTGTAATTGCAATTGCAATTGGTGTTGCAATTGCAACACCAATCGCAATTGCAACACTCTTTATAAAAAAAAAAAAAAAAAAAAAAAAAAAAAAAAAAAAATATTTTTTTTTTTTCTTTTCTGGGCATGACGCCCAGAAATTCTTCTCCTGCTGCGTAAGCAGCATGCTGCTCATGCAGCATCGGGCTGCGCGCAGTATTGGATACTGCAGTGCGCGGCCCGACGAGCATACTGTCCGACAGTTTTTACCCCTTTTTCGTTTTAAGTGTGGAAAATTGTTTCTGCATATTTACGAATTTTTCCAAATTAATTAATTCTAAATACAATGTGATTGTATATTACCACTTTGAACCCTAAATATTTTTAGATATAAAATTATTGTTGATAATTTTATGCATGGTGTTATGGTATGGTTTTGGACCCCGTGGATGCTTTATTTTATTTATTATGGTTTTATATAAATACGACCTGCGAGTCGTTTGTATTTATGTAAATTTTAATTTTTAATTTTACTAGAAAAATTGTATAGGATGCAATTTATGATATGTAAAATTTATTTTACTAGAAAAATTGTATAGGTTGCAATTTTTGTAAAATATAAATCCATGAGATGGTGCTTGGAAGCAAAGACGTGGAGGCGGATCCAAGAGGCGGTGCAATGACCATGTGATGGATGCTACTACCTAGGATATGACCTTGTTGATTTTCATATTGGCCTATGAAAATCAATGTAGATTTAAACCATACCATAACACGGTTCGAGTCATATGCATGCTTTATTTTATTTAGATGCCATGTGATGCCATGCTAGATATTCTATATGCATGCTAGACAATTGTATGCCATAAGATGCCATGCTAATTAATATTAACAAAAGGATGATTAATATTAATGCCATGAAATTGTATATGATACAATTGACTCACAGGAATTAATAAACCCTAAATAAACTTATGAAGTTTATATTTTTGCCACCCAATTACGTATAACACTTGTCAAGTACTATGTTCGCATCATGGTATACCGCCAGGGCGGGTACGCATGTTGTGACCTTAGCGAAGCAATAATATGAGAAAAGGTGATTCTCATTGTGTTGTAATTGGTTTAACTAAAGGGTTAATCAAAAAGGTGTTTGAGCCCGAGGCAAGGATGAGATGAGTAACATATAAATTAAATATGATATATGATATCATGCATCTCATAAATTATAAGAGTTGCATAATGATGCAATTGGCAAAGAAGTGCACATCCAAAATATGTTTAAATGGTTTAAAGCATGATTTTGAGTCTTTGCCTACCGAAATTATATTTAATCATAGGGACATGCCAAAGCAGTGCTATGGTTAAGTATGGATTTTGGATCTTCACCCACTTAAATATTTTAAAGGGTTTTATAATTTAAGTGGGAGCATTTAACTAAAATCTTTACACGCTTTATTATAGTTATAATTGCTATTACCTTGATCTCGATTGTTATTGAACATTGAGAATTGTTCTCAAATCAAAAGGAATCATATGTTCTCAATAATCCTTTTGCCCAATGAACCACTAGCAATTGTAACACGAGTATAAAAGATGCTTACTTGAAGCATCGAAGGGACTCTGTTAAATTTTGTTATCTTACACTTGCCACCAATTCTTCCGTACGTGGAAGTTTTACTTGAGATATATGATACATCACAAATGGAAATGTTCCATCAGTTAGTGAGCAAGAAAAGATAAGTGTTTGAGGCAACATTTTCTCATTGGCCTCCAAAAGGCATTAAGATGTGATCTTGAATTCATTAATTGATAGTCATTGGTGATGAACTATCATTTGAATGACATGGAGAAAATTATGAATTAGTTGCATAGGATGCAAAAGAATGTTAAGTTATCCATAAAGGATAAGCCCGCCTCGAATTGTGTGCTTAAGGTTCAAAAGGAAAAGGATAAAAGGAAGGTCGAAAAGCATAAAGACCGAAAGGTTTGGGTGAAACATGTTTTAAAGACCAAAGCTGTTGGCATAGAGAGATCTCCAAAAGAAGGATGTTGCCATTTCTAGAATGAATCGTTCATTAGAATGAAAATAGCAAACTTTGTTTGGAGAACTATGAGAAGATGAAAGGCAGTAAGACTGCTACCTTAAGTATTTATTAATTATTCTACTTTTGTTTCTATATCAAAGGTATTAGATACCGTGGTGGATTTCATATTAGTAGAATATGAAGAATCTCAACTTAAGTAGAAACCTTATGAAGGTGAAAGGTAGAATACGAATAGGCAAGAGTAGCAAAGGTTGTTACTTGGAAGTTATGAACTTCTGGTTAAAAGTTGTGAACTTTTACATAAAAGTTATGAACTTTGGTTAAAGGTTATGAACTTTTACATGTAAGTTACGAACTCTTGTTGCCTATTGAGCTTGTTGGCTTGAGTAAACAAATGTTGTTTATTTTATAATTGTGAATTATAAACTTTATAAAGACATGATTATGAAATGTAGATTTACATAATTGTCTTTATATGTGGAGCCCATCTGTAACATAAATACTGTAAGGATCGAATCAAATAGTTTGATCCAACCCATTTTGGCAGTGTCGTCTTGGAGACATAAGCAAAGCTGCATTTCGAAACTCCATGAGAATGGACTTTTGGATTCATGAGATTATGAATCATCTTGAATCATGCGAATGTTGCTTATTGTAAAAGATGACAAAAGTGTTTCTTTGCTAAAAGTAGTTAAAGATTAATCGATTTATTAAGCATTATACATGTGGATGTATATGAATTATAAATCAACTGCTAAAGAAGGTTTTAATACTTCATTACCTTTATGGAACTTTTCACTAGATAAGAGTATCAAATGAAACACGAGTTTGGAACTTTTGAAGTGTTCAAAAGCTTGTAAAAGGAGTATGAAGTATCTTGACAAGATAGTAAAGTCACTTAGATATGATCCAAGTGCTGAACATTTGAGTCAAGATTTTGACAATCATCTTAGGGGTTGTGGGACTGTCTCACAATTGACTCCTCCAAGTACGCCACAAAGTATGTTGTGTCGAAAAGGGAGTAGTCGAACTCTATACAGATATAGTTCAATCTATGATGAAGTCAAGTTGATCATCGTTTTCTCGAAAATATGCCATTAAAGCAGCTGTGTATATTGTTCCGTCTAAAATAATTCATGAATCAACATATGAGATATGGTTGGGTAAGAGACCCAAGTTGTTTCATTGAATAAGTTTAGCGCTGTAAAGCTTATTTCGAATAAGTTGGCACCTAAATTTAAATGTCGTATTGTGGATTACTCAAAAGGAAAGTAGGAGTTGTTACTCCTGTGTTTCTTTGGGATACAAAGTAGTTGTAGCTAGAAATGGTTTCCCCTTGAAGAGGGAGTTAATTTCTAGAAGAGTTAGTGGGAGTAAAGTACACCTACAAAACTCGTAATTCACAAAGTGACATTAACGTTGAAGAGGAACATGGAAATGGTTTCATGATCATTGTTGAAATTACACAAGTCCAATGAAAGTCTAGTAGAATACGACATGAATAGGAGAGATATGGATTTCTCAAAATCATGATGTAGTTTTACTAGATTGGAATAAGTCTTCTTTTATGAAGAAGCAATGTTAGATTTTGAATCTGATAAGTGACTTGATGCTACAAAGGTTGAAGATAAGTCCATGTCTGACAATCAAAGTATAGACTTTGATAAATCTTTTAGAAGATGTATATGCAATGGTTGCAAATGAGTTTTCAAATTGAAAACCGACATGGATGGTGATCTTCAAACTTATAAAGCACGACTAGTGACAAAAGGGGTTATAAACAAATTCATAGTAGTGACTATGAGGATACGAACAAATTCATAGTAGGACGATGATGAAATCCTCTTTAGTCATTAATCATGATCAAGTCATATTGAGTTCTTGTTGCCATATCCCCATAATATGATTATAAAATATGGCAAATGGATATCAAAATCTATTTTTTACGTGAAAACATGATTGAGGATGTGTACGTGACACAACCCAAAGTTTTGAGCATCCAAAGAATTCAAATAGCGTATGCAAGTTTTCAAAGATTCTCATAAGGATCGAAACATGCATCAAATAGTTGGAATCATAGTTTTGATAAAGAAATCAAATGGTTTGATTTTATCAAAAGGATGATGAATCTTGTGTTTTCAAAAGGATCAGTGGGAGCATATCGGCATCCTAATGCTATATGTGGATGACATATTGCTTGTTTGAAATAACATTCTTACCTTGCAAGAAGTAAAATCTTGGCTAAGAAAGTAATTTCAATTAATGTTTAAGCAAGGCTGCCTATATTCTTGAAATTAGAATCTATATAGATAGATCTAAAAGAATGTTTTTTTTTAAGTCAAAGCATTAAAAGCGTTCAATGAGAAAGACTTAAAAGAAGTTTGCTTATGTTAACTGTGTAAATAGTTGCACATATACAACTGATTGCAATTAGTTGCAATATATCAGTCGAGATCTAGTATTCTCTTTAAAAGAGATGTTATGATTTTGAAAGGTTCAAAATAAAACGATATAGCTAAATATCTATAATAGTAGTCAAAGTATATTGTTACATATGATGTAAAGGAAATTTTGGATGAAGAAGTTCATCACAAAATGTTGTGTTTTGTTCTAAGCATTGCTTATCCTGTGAGACTATTGTAGGGACAATAGTTCAATGCGTAAGAACCTTGTATGACACAAGCATATACTTAGGCGTTTTTTCACTAATTTAGAGAGGCTGTCTCTAAAGAGAGAGTGAAAATGTGTAAAGTAACAACGGAAGCGAAAATTAATAATTCACTGACAAAGACTCCTGCACAAGTGAATACATGAAAGTCATGTAGGTCAATGGGTATAAGATACATGTATGATTGGCCATAGTGCAAGTGGGAGATTGTTGGAGATTGTGCCCTAAGGCCAATATTGGATTATGTAATTTGACTTCTAAGATTAATCTAATGTAGATTAATATTGTCATTTATGTTTGTATGTTAGCATTTATGATAAGTATCCATGAATAAATCGTGTTATTCTAAATATCCCTAGTCGATTGTTATTATGGGAATAATAACAAACTAAGACTAGTGTGAGTGATAATGGATATTCATAAGATGAATATAGTGTATACAGATACAGATTATACTCACGGGTAATATGTTGGAGAACATGTTACTGGAGACCCACTATGAGATCAAGTTCATGGTCATGTGTCACAACTGATCTTGATTATAGTAGTGTCATTCGCTGATTCCTTTGACCTGAGGTCACCATGGATTCCGGGATGAATTCATGCTGTGCTTTGACGCAGTCAAACGCTGCTTGTAACAGAGTAGTTATAAAGGCTGTGGTTGGGTACAATATGACTCATGCTTAGGGATGTGAGTGACAGATATGGGATTTTGTCCCTCTCTAACAAGAGAGCGATATCACTGGGCCCCTCGATAAGTAAGACTGTTAAATGCATGGCCGTGCTCAAATAATTGATAAGAGTATCAATTGATTTGTCTGAACAGTTTACTTTGAGATCGAGAAAGCATATGATTAATTATATAAGATTGACAAGTGTACCATGTCTTATGATTAATCATGATATCAAAGAGACAAAAGGGAATATGACATTCTATAAATAGGTATTGGATCATTCCAATCATATTAATTGGGTAGTCGTAATGGCTTGCTAGAGTCCGCTTGTGACCTATAAGGACATTATGGTAATTTCCTTATTGCCAATTAATATGATCCTATGGGGTCACACACAAGAGCAAAATGAAGTTCATCTTATCGGGTATAAATTATTATTGGATAATAAATTTATGAATGAGAAAGAGAATAAATATATATAGTGATATATATTTATGTATGTATATATAAATATTAATGTGATTAATATTGCATAAAGTATGCTACATATTATAATTAAATTATATGGAGATATAATTAATTATAATATTATATATACATATATGTATTATGGAGAATTGATTTGACTTAATATTAATTGAGAATTAATATTAAGTTGTGTGGGTTAATTTATAATTATAACTAATAAGTGTATTAGGGTATAATTATAATTAACTTATTAGGTTATATATATAAGGAAATAATATAACCTAATTATAATATAACAAAAACTGTTTTTCGGCAGCCACCAAAACAAGGAATAGTGGCAGCCAAAATTTACATAAAAACTCCAAAGAAAAATATGATTTTTCGCTTTCTCTGTCTCGTTCGAAGAATTGTTCTTCAATCCCGGCGCTAGCACGCGGTGAATGAATTGCTCCGTGTGGATCAACCGTAGAGGGAAGCTACTTTGGTTCCTAATTGATTCAAAACCTACAAAGAATTAAGGTAATTCTTTAACCCTCCTTCCAATTCAATGCAATGTACATGGGTCCTTGGTGGGGATTAATCTTTTATTTCCGCTGCGCATTTGGTTTTGTGCGATTAATCTCCAACATGGGGTGGATGGAGGTGGTGGGTACTGCAGTATTTGGTTGTGATGTTGAATTAGAGAGATCAACAATTAATTTAAGGCCAGGAGATGTATTACGGGAAGGTGGTGAGGGATTGGATGGCTGGGAATTAGTGGAGGGTGAGTGGGGTAAAGGAGACAAGGATAGTATGGGCGTAATAAGGGATATTGGTGTAGTGGGTGGAGAGCTGTGAGTAGGAGAAGAATCTGATGAGGTGGACGTTGGACTCTGTGTATTGGGTAAAGGTATATCGGTAGATTTTGGGTTATTTAAATTATGCATGTCATTATTTAAATTGGAAGAATGCATATGCAAGGACTTACTAGGATAGAGGCAAATGGGATTAACCACTTGTATGTGCCACATCACATGATCCGGAGATGGCAAGTCTGGAGAAGTAGAGCTACTCGGTTGAGGTACACAATAAGGGAATTTTTCTTCATTAAATTTGACATGTTTTGCAATGTAAACTCTATCATTTTGTATGATATAACAAAGAAATCCTAAGTGGAATTTAGATTTACCAAGAAATATGCATGAATGACTTCGAAATTGAAATTTATTTTTGTTATAGGGTCGAAGAAGGGGAAAAATTTCACAGCCAAATATTTTAAAATCTTTATAGTCCAGAGATTTGTGAAATAAGCGACTATAAGGAGATGAATTATTGAGAGACTGGGATGGGAGACAATTAATTAATTCAACACTATGGTTCACAGTATAGTTCCAAAAATGAAAGGGAACATTTGCATGGGCAAGTAAAGTGAGGTTGTATCAATTATATGGCGAATTTTCCGTTCGAGGAATGCCATTTTGTTTATAAGTGTGAAGACAAGCCAAGAAATGTGTAATGCCATATTGTTTAAAATAAGATGTTAATTTTTGAAATTCACCACCAAAATCAGAATAAAGTTGCTTAATTGTAGCAATGAATTGGCGTTTTAACATGGCAACAAATTCCAGGAAAACATTTAACACATCACTTTTAAACTTTAAACAATATACCTAAGTAAATCTAGTGCATTCAGCAATGAATAAAACAAAATATTTTTGATTTAAATACGACTCAATGGGAGTCGGACCCCAAACATTAGCATGTATAATTTCAAAAGGAGTAGTAGTGGGGCGACTAATGGATTTTAGATCACCCTTATGCAATTTCCCTATGTGACATGCGATACAATTATTTGTTGACTGAGTAAATTGTAAATTTGAATCATGTAAAATTTTGGAAGTAACTCTCTTATGTGAGTGTCCTAATCGGGCATGCCACTTGTCAAAAGAGACAGTTTCTCCAACTAGCGCTTGCTTCATATCAGGTGGCAGCACATATAAGCCCTGGTCACTCGGGCTTCTCAATAATATTTCCTTCGTTACTTGATCCTTAACCAGAAAATAAGATGGCCAAAATTCAAAATAACAATGATTATCAGTGGCAAATTTTTGGACAGATAAAAGCGATTTGGTGATTTTAGGAACTAATAAAACATCATTTAATTGAAAAGAGGCAAAGTTGGAAGAACCAGCGTGAGTGATATTCATACCCTAACCATTGCCAACCCAAATCTGGTCCGACCCAAATGTATTTTATTTTTGTAATTATTGTAATTATCCTGATTTAGGTTTATCTCCTTATTTGTATTGTTCCTATATTGTACCTCTATATATACTCATGTAATTCTTGATAATCAGCAAGGAAAAAGAATTATTTCCACATTACAATTCTCAATATGGTATCAGAGCATAATTAGGACTCTAAATGCCAAGCCAAGAATCTTCATCCCTTTCAAAGTTCAACCTTAATTCAGCCCCCACATCCCTTAATTCTACCGACCCACAGCAACCCCAAACACCACCTTTAATCACCAACTTTCCGTCTCAATCTTGTCCCACCTTGTTTTGTACTTATACTTCTTCAATGGCCACCAACACCAATCACACAACCCTTCCTATCTCCACCAACCAAATATTCCCAAACAAACTCAATTATACCAACTACCTTGTATGGAAAACGCAATTTATTCCCGTTCTCCATTGTCATGATCTCATAAGCCACATAGATGTCACCACACCAGCCCCACCTAGGCACATTCCTTCCACTACAAATCCTAACCAACTCATCGAGAATCCGGCTTACCGTGAATGGTTCTCCAAAGACCAGATGTTGCTTTCCTGGATCTTCACTTCCCTTTCTCCTGATGTTTTCAAAACAGTTGTTGGACTTACATCAGTCCATGCGGCTTAGGAAGCTTTATCTAAAGCTTATGGTTCTGTTTCTCAAAATAGACAATTACAAATTCACATGCAGCTTCAAGAACTCCGCAAAACTGACTCTGGAGTTGCTAATTATCTCTAGCGTTGCAAAGCCTTGGCTGACGAACTTGCTGCTGCCAACGCTCCCCTAAGTGATGCTCAATTTAATGTCGTGGTATTCAAAACTCTTGGAATTTCAATTTATAATTGCCACATTATGTGTTATGGATCCACCAGCTGATTTCTTTACGTTATATGGCCATCTTACATCACATGAAATCTTAGTTAAAAGTTTCCATGAGACCCCTGTTGCCTTAATTGCTCAACACCTAGTCCCCTCTTTTCTGCTATTCTCTTCACCAGCGTTTCCACCTACCAACCGGAACCCAGGTTGTCATCGACAAAGAGGACCATGCCAAATATGTGGTCTCAACAACCATACTGCTGACAAGTGTAGGAGGGTTATCCCCAACCCCAACTTTCGCCCTTCAAGTCACTCTTATGGACAATCTCAGTTTGGTCAGGCCAACTTGGCTTGGGCACCTCATAGTTCGGTTCAACCACAGCAGCATTATCAGTACCACACTCCACCGCCACTTGCCCCACTCCCGCCACTGACCAAGTCGTGGTATCCAGACACTGATGCAACAATATAATATATAAAATTAATGCTATCATGTATAGCTCTCACCATATACGTGTTATATATGTTAGATAGGTATGTGACAGGAAGGTTCTTTTTTATTTTTTCTATGTTTTTAAATTTTTAATTACATCCCATTATATGAGACGTGTCATCTTCTCCTGTATTTCTTTTTCTTTTATAAGATTGGTTTTTTCCTAATTTAAATATCCTCTGCCAAATTAAGATATTTATATATTTAATAAATTTTTCCAACTATAGTTAGCTCATGTACAGATAAACTTTAAGACTAAATAAGATTTTGATTGTATTTACGTTATTTAGAAACTCAAGTTCAAATTATTTTTAAATCATTAAAAATACAAATTTTTGCTTGCTGATGAAATGAATACTGCATTTTAATTGAGTATGATGTTTAAATTAAATTTTCTAATAATTAAAATTTTAATGTTTATAATTATAATTAATATTTGTCAAATTTAAAAATTATATATAGTGTTGAGCAACAAAAATAAAAAATTTCCAGTCTCAAGATTTATATATATATATATATATATATATATATATATATATATATATATATATATATATATATATATATATATATATAAAATAACGGCTGTTGGATAAAGAAGGTTATGCTCATGGAAAAGGCTTCTCCTTTTATTTATTTATTTGGTTACATGGCTTCTCCGTTGAAGATGCATTGTTCTGGGTACCCTAATTAAATATAAATATTAATCATAGGGTTGTCAATCAAATGACATGGACCGTTCCCATTGGGGGCCCTTCCAGAAAGAGACAGGGAATTCTCGATTAAGACCCCCACGGGGCGGGGACGGGGACGGATTTGTCTCCATTTCTTAATCGGGGACGGGGATGGTAATAGCTCTACCCATCCTGTGGACCTCCATCCACATCTCCGTTTAAAACCCGCGGGGATTCCCGGTGAATTTCTGGGTTAAATATCCAAATTCCCGACAATTCCTCATTTATATTTCTTTATTATTAATACTATTACATTACATTATTATTATTTATGATTTTATAAATTAAAGTAAAGATGAAAACTAATCTCTTTCATGAATAATTATTAATTATATATTAGTGTATTAGAGAATTGAGTTTTGAGAATTTTATGTCTATAGTTTAATGTACATTTGAATAAGTTGAAGGGTGAAAATTGAAATTTTACAGGTTTTTTTATAAAATTTAAAATTATTTTAACCGGGATGGGGATCCTCACGGGAAACTGATTCTCTGTCGGGATTAGAGATAGGACAAAAATTTGTCCTCGATTAATAAACGGGGCGGGAACGGGGATGGGAAGTGCAATCACCGTCCCGTCCCGTCCCGTCCCATTTACAATCCTAATTAATCATAACTAATTAGGAAAAGGACATCGATTAATATTAAAAAAAAAATGCAATTCATTAATTGATTGTATTTGATAATTAAAATGACATTTTATACAAGTTAACTTCTAATCCTTAAATTTAGGATCAAGACCATTTCATGTTTTTGTCAAACACACAAAACGGGGGATCCTTTTAGCTTTTTCAGTTATTACTTCCTTTCTCTTTGAAAGGATATTAATTTATAAAAAAATAAAAAAAAAAATAAAAAAAAAAGAAGTCGTAATATTTGTTATTTTAAGAAATCAAGGATATTTATTATTATTTTTCCAAATTTATTCTTATATTTAATATTAATTATAATATATTGATAAAGTGGTTCATTTTTTAAAAATATTTTAGTAAAACAATAATGTAATTAAAAAATTTTAATGTCTTAATTTTAAGGTCACGGAGGGACACTTGCTCCCCAAGCCACCGGGAAACACCCCAAATAGGGGTGTTCTTGCGGCTGCAGCCCCTACCCCAAAAATTAGGGGCGCTGTAACTGTCCTCCAAATTTCTAGGGAAGAAGACAGCCCAATCCTAATGGACTGGACTGCTTTATTTTTTATTTTTAAACCCAAGAGCAAAACAACGTCGTTTTGCTCCTGGGTTTAAAAATAAAAAATAAAACAGCCCAGCCTACTAAGGTTAGACTGTTTTATTTATATTATTTTTTAAGTGGAAAATTTGTATATAATATTTGATTTAAAGTATACTAAACATGTATTAGTGTATATTATACATAATGAAATGTTTTTTTTTTCTTTGTCTTTCAAACTTCTTTTTTTTTTTCGAAGATGAAATTGGATATATTCAAATTTTCACATTCTAATTGAGTTTTCTTTAGTTATGATCATATGTATTTTTATTATTTTGATTTCTATATTTGATCAATTATTATATATTATTATTGTTTTTTTCTAATTCAAATTTATAATATATGTTTTCTAAAAATTCGAATTCCATTGTTTGTATTTATGATTATGTTTCATACTAATTAAAATATTATTTACACAAGTGGTGTTTAAACTATGAGTAAATGTGTGTTGTTGTTGGTTTCTCTTCACCGTTGTCTCCCGGTCCACCACCGTAATGACCTGTCCGTCGCCGTCTGTTTTTGCCCCCTCGGTATTGGAGTCCTGGCTCCGCCACTGATTCAAGTTATACGTTTTGTGTCCATCTTAAAGGCTATACTTTTTTCCTTTTTGTGCTCTTATCCTATATATGCCAAGTCAATAAAGCGACAAGCGAAATGCCTTTATAATAAACTCTACATTACCTGGAGGGGAGAGTTGAAAACTTCTGTAAGCGCCAGAATTTTACTACTCTAAAAAAAAAAGGTATAGTCATACGACTTTAACTACAGTCGTACGACTGTAATTAAACTACAGTCGTACGACTGTAGATCGTGGCAGGTGAACCAACCTATACCCTAAAAGCTGAAAAAAGGGGGGGAAAAAGAAAAAAGAAGACAGGCAAAAGAAAAAAAATGAAGGGGAAGGAGAAAAAGGAAGAAAAGAAAAAGAGAGAGAGAGAAAGAAGAAAAGAAAAACAAGAAAAGGGAAAAACTCATCAGAAACCCTTGCATTTGGAAATCTCTGGACCCAAATCTCAAACCCTAACTCAAGGAGAAAAGTCCGAATTTTAGTGGATTGGAGCGACGCCAGGAGTCAATCCTACGGTGGACGCACACCAAAGAGGTAACTCTCCTTTTCCCTCTCTTTTACAAGCTTTCTGGGTGATTGGTGTGGTTTTGTGCCATTTTCATTCATTTTTCTGCGTTTATGCTTCTGGAAATCAAGAACAGTCGTGCGATTGTTCTTGAGCTTGATAAACAGTCGTACGACTGTAGTTACAGTCGTACGAGTGTTCTTGATTTCTAGGTGTTTTCTTTCCAGTTTTGCTTCAAATAAATTTCTGGCGAGATTCTGACTTTGGGTCGTTTACAGTCGCACGACTGTAACGTATTTCCAGAATCAGAATTTCCCTTTTTATTTCCAAAAATTTCCAAAAATCCATAAAAATTCAGAAAACCCCAAAAATCATCAAAATGAATTTTGTTGTGTGCATTCACGACCCTAGATTCAATTTTCAGTAAAATTGCATTTAGAACAATGCCACGATGGAGACCCAGTTCTCCCGAAAACCAACGCAACTCATGTGTAAAAAATGCATGTAAATAGAAAAAATTGTTTTCAAAATGATTTTCCCATAAAAACCAAAACACAGGGATATTTCAAAACGTTTTCCAGGTCTAACCGGGCCGGCTAGCCAAGCCAACTCGGTTATCCCCTAAATGCATGCCCCCAATTCTTGATTTCCCATTCTGTCATGTTTGAGTCCAACTTGTGGCGTGCCGTAAAATTGTGCTAACCCTCTGTTTTGCAGGTTTTAATTTCTTTTATTTTTATTTTGGATGTAATTTAATAGATTAAATCGTGTATCCTAGGCGATTGTATTTTTCTAGATAAATCGTGTATTCTAGGCGCTTGTAAAATTAAGGCTAAGAGTTTTTATCTTTTATTCGATCGGGTTGTAATAATTTAATTATTTACTATTTTACTTATACATGTACGCGCGATGTGATGGGTCCTAGGCGTAGTAGTAAAACTAAACCTAGAAACGCACAACTAAGGCAGTGTACCTATCGTTGACAAGTAATAATTCTGGTTGGTCCAGGTATCGATCCCACAGAGAAAAGAATAATCTGCAAACACTAAACTACTCGGGTTCCTTGCGTGTCCTAGGTGGAATGTAGTTTGGGTTGATTATGTTAACAACTAAACTATCCTACTCCTAGTTGATCTATTCCAGCTTACTTTGCACTTGAGTTTTGTGTTATCAATTGGCGGTTTACCGACCTATGAATGCTAATGGGGATGGCTTTATCAATTAACTACAAAAGATGAATTTAACTCAACAATTAACCCTTAATTATGCTTTTTCGATAATACAACCTAGCGTATCTAGATCTTTTAGGTCCTTAGCCGGTTTCCCTTGTTTAGAGGCGGTCTAATTCTAAAGCTCAGAAAATAGGGGCACGTAAGTTCCACAGTGTCGTCAATACTAATGATTTCCTAGGTGTCAATCTAGGTAATGCCACAAATATGAACTCTAATAAATTAAGATCTTATGAGACTAGACATTCATTAAAGGAATTGCATAAAGAAGAAGGAATAAAAATTGAAATTAACTTGCAATCAATTGTATTAATTAAGAAAGATGAATGAATTCAATGTTTACAACCAAACATAATCGATTTGCGGAATCAAAACTAACTTAATCAAATTACAAAAGAGAAGAAGAAAAACTTATGCCCTTTTGGTCCGATTAACCGGATTCCGACGGTGTGAAGATGCTTGGGGTGTACCTCTATAGACGAACTCGAGCCGGAACTAGGAACGTCGCAAAAGGGGAAGATTCTAAGTAAAACTACAACCAAACGATGGTTCAAACTCAAAGGAAACAAATAGTTCAAGCTCAAAACCTCACTACAAGTTTTTGCTCTCACTCAAAAAGACTGGAAAAAGATCCTCTAAAACATAGAAAATAACCTATTTATACGGCTAGGTTAAAACCAGGAAAAAGAAGAGATGAAAGTAGGGCAACAGTAGGTTTCGGGGCTCCGCACGCCGTGCTGGTAGAGTTGGCACGCCGTGCTGTGCAGAACTGAAGGTTGCACGCCGTGCTGCTGGAGGTGGCACGCTGTGCCGTGCGAATTTTGGGGTTGGCACGCCGGGTTGATCTGAGTGGCACGTTTTCGTGCCACTCCACTGGACTACTCCTCTAGGCACGCCGGGGTGGCACGCCATGCCCTAATTGTGGCACGCCGTGCCGCCCTGATTTTCAGCACTTTGAACTCTTCCTCGCCGCTGATGCACCAACTTCCGGTCCGGGTCATAATACCTGTCCAAAACAAGCACAAAGAACATAACGGCACCAACGCCACGGACCATAAAAACAACAAATTAACAAAAATTACAAAAACAACCCTAGAAAACACAAAAAATACTAAAAGTTATAAAAAATCTATCCAAAACATAAAAATCACAAAATATTCAAAAACCACACAAATATTCACGCAAAAGACGCTCAAAATTGCCGTTCAAACCACGAAATTGCCTAAAAGATAAGGTCAAAAACCGACCTTATCACGCTGTATGTCTATTTATTTCAATAAAATTGACTTTAGAATTTGAAATACCATCAAAGAACATTGATCAATATTTATTTTAATTAGACACGAAATAAGGGACTTGTTTGGACCCGAATCTCTTGATAGTGTAGCTGTCGTTTGTCCGGTTCAGCTGTATTATAAATTTCTCGGTTGAGCTGAGCCGGGTGGCTACTCTACAATATTCATCGAGACGTAGGTCTCAGTTCTTTTATGCATTAATTCCATTTAATTTTCAAAACCGATTTTCCATTCATAAAAAACCCCACACGAGGGAGGGGCCTGCCCGAGATCGTGGTGCCCCTTCCGAAAGGGAATCTCACGTTCCGTCGAAAACGTCGTCCGCTCACAACTTCATATACAAGAACGAATCCCATGAAGAAGGAAAGCTCGGGATGAAGGACATCAGAACAATTTACATCAGTCCACATGGATACTACAAAAAAAAAAAAAGGATATTGATTAAAGCTAGAGCCACAATTTTACCTTTCCTAATGCATCCACATTTATTATGTCATGGACATTTTATATTCTGTTTTGGTATTCAATAAGCATATGTCATATCATTACATGTAAATGCCATCCACAAGTTATGGCATGTAGCGAACCACATCCAAAGTATGTTTGTGCCCAAATTCAAGTTACATACACTAAAAACAGGATCATAGTTGACTTGGTTGATATTATCAGGGACAATGTCTTCATGGCCTTTATAAGGCACACTTTTCAAACCCAATACCGAACAACACAGAGAAGTCAACTCAATCAGACAATTCATAAAGAGAAAATCTTCCGAGAAAAAATCTCCGACGCGGAAAACTGAAAATACGTGTTGGTAACAAGAAAAGGTATTGCTCAAAGTCAATGTCACTTTAGGGTTTCCCCGTTTCACTTATTCTGATTGTATCATGATAATGTTATAATTGTTTGATATTCTGCTTAGATGTTCATAATATATACATTATGTCATAGCAAATAACGTTCATCAATAAGTCATTACTTTCAGACAATCTGCTTCAAGAGAAGAGTTTATATCCAAAAGCAAATCATCAATGTCAGTGAACATCTTCTAGTCCCTAATAGAGTTCAAATCACATTAAAACATCTTCTAATCCAGGGGCATTTTCAAACCATACAAGCTCAATTACCCTCAACAATCAGAAAAAGACCTTATCATTCCCTAGTGATAGTCAGTTTTCCATGATTTCCGATAGATATTATCAAGAGATTTTTATTCCCCAGAACAGTTAACCATGAGATATTCTATACTTCACTAGAAGTCAATTGAAGATATTTTAGAATCCCAGCAGAATTGACTAACTCCAGCAGAGTAATATTTCCCCAAGTGGAATTTTCAAAGTCAGAACTTTTTCTATTAATTTGAGTAATACATATTAATCAAAACTTATCAGTACACTCCTTAAAGAATTCGTCAAATGATAGCTCCAGGAGAAAATTCAACGTCACTCGGTCTTAGCGGGCTGAGAAAGCCGCCTCGTCCTGTCAGAAGGCCGGCTACCTGGAAAAGAGAAGAGTTGAGGACCGGGTGACCTCTGGGTCCACTCCGATGCTTAAGTCAGAAATTTGGAGAATAGAAGATAAAGAATAGAGAAAATGTGTTGAGCGAAAAGATACCTGGGGAGTTTCTCATCTTCCCCTTTTATAGTAGGTTGATCCGCGTGGCCTTGTCAGGCCGTTATGTACGGTTTATTCTTATTGGCTGAGTGTGGTCCACTTTTTGGTCCCCCTTCTGGCATGATTGCGAGGCGAACTCACCCTGCTATTGTCTCCGTGGCGCTCACACTGTCTCTGACCTCTGTGGCATCCTCCCTGCTCTAGTCTCCGTGGCACCTATTTCTGGTACAATATCGTGCCCTTACACGTGTACAGTAGAGATTAACTCACCTGTCTTTTGAGATAGAAGACTTAATGAGGTACAAGTTGTTAGAGCCGGCGTTTCTTGGGATCCATTTTGTGGAGGAAACGGTCTTATCTTCCTAGGTGGCCGAGTGAATTAATTGGGAGCTGATAGATGTGTTGACGCGGTAGTAAACCGTGTGGTGCACGCGGTAAGTTTAGGACTCCATGCTATCATCAAAGATTCCATTTATACAAAATTAAGTCGGTCAATATGTTAATAATGTCATATATAATTTTGTTTTAAAAAAATCATATTTGATTCACATCATAATAATGCCTTGGAAATCATGCATACTAATCCTAATTAATTAAATCGTTTATTTTCTTAACGGGGAACAAAATCATTTTGTAAATTAAATCATTTTCTTAATGGGGAACAAAATCATTGTAAATTAAATCATTTTCTTAATGGGGAACAAAATCATTTTGTAAACTAAATCATTTTCTTGATGAGTTTTTATAGTGCGACCCTCTTGCATATCATGATTTCATTCGATGAGACAAAAGCCTACCCGATCTCCTTACTGTACAAATCAAATTTCAAATTTCATTCCATGGAAAATTGGGAATCTAAATATATTTTATATAAAATACTAAGGGCCGGTTTGGAATTGCTGTTAGTGAAAGTGCTGTAGGTTTCATTGTTTTCTTTAAAAGTAGTTTTAAGTGTTTTTCCAATGCTTTCCTGAATATAATTTGACTTTTACCAATTGTGCACTTGAAACTGCTTTCTGCAGCCCTAAAAGCAGTTTTCAGCCAAAGTAAAGTTTTTCCATGTTTTGGCTGAAAGTTACTTTTGGGACGGCTGCTCCAAACTAATCCTAAGTCAACAAAAAGGTACTCTACAAGAATTATTATATAAATTGTATTTTGTACAAATCAAATTTCAAATTTCGAATTTCATTTCATGGAAAATTGGGAATCTAAATATATTTTATGCAAAATACTAATTCAACAAAAGGGTGCTCTACGAGGATTATTATAGAAATTGTATTTTGGATCTAAGTTATTCTTCTCTACAAAAATACAAACAAAAAATAATATTAAAATAAAATAAAATACAAAAAATAATATTATAATCTTATATTTCACGTGGTCATTAATTAACCGTTAAAAACAACAATAATTGTCCTAAAAGTAAGGATGTAAACGGGGCGGGACGGGGCTGAAATTGCATTTCCCATCCCCGTTCCCAGACTAATCGGGGATCTCCGTCTCCGCCCTGTTTATTAATCGGGGACACATCCTTGTCCCATCCCCGTTCCTGGCAGGGAATCGGTTCCCCACGGGGATCCCCGTTCCCATTTAGCTAGTTTTATATTTTATAAAAAAAACCTGTCAAAATTCAATTTTCATCCTGTAAAATCAAGCCTTTCACACGCTGCAATAAAATCAACAACATTTTGGTATTTGACAGCCACAGGATTAATTGGAATTTCAGTTTTATTCCCAAAATAAAAGACATTCCTCCAAAACTATTCACTAAAACTAAACAAACCTTTCAAATTTTTTACATAGAAAACAGAATCAAAAAATAAAATGAAAAAACATTTTCCTAAATAAGCCTTTGTCCACCTGAAATGAGAGAACTCCATAAAATAGTATAATATTTATTAAAAGATTTCGGTTCTTACTTAATTGGAACAAAATAGAAATAGAATTTCAGTTCCCAAAACTGAATTTTATAAATTCACGACGCTCTACCTATGCTATTTGTCCATTTCTAAAGTAAAATAATATACTTTTATATAATAAATAATAATAATAATATAAAATAATATTAATTAAAAAAAATAAACGGGGATTCAGGTATTTTGTCGGGGATCCCCGTGGACTTTAAAAGGGGACGGGGATGGGAGCCTGCGGGGCGGGTAAGGCAATTACTGTTCCCGTCCCCGATTAATAAACGGGGACAAACTCGTCTCCGTCCTCGCCCAACGGGGATTTTAATTGGGGATTCTCCGTTCCTGTCCAGACGGACCCCCCCAAAATAGACCCCCGTCATCCGATTGACAACCCTAACTAAAAATATTGTGTATGTATATACCTCTAACAAACCAAACCAATTAAAATTATGATAAATTATGATGCAGTAAACAAGAAAACCTTATTGTTTACGAAAAGTTATACTTTTCTACAAAAAGTACAAATAAAAAATAATATTAAAATAAAATAAAATACTAACAACAATATTATAATCTTGTAATGCACGTGGTAATTAATTACCCATTAAAAATAGATTACAAATTAATCAATACTGTCTATCAAAATTATTTGTTAATCTTTAAATATATTTTATTGAAAATGATTTATGAACTTGGCATGGGGAGGATTCTTTTCGGCAACCTTGCAACTCGGCATGGGGAGTATTATTAACTAATGACAATTAATTAATCAAGTTAATTAATATTTGAGATATCATTAGTGGACAAATACGTAAGGTCATGAACACCTTGAAGCAATTTAAAATTTATTAGTTGTTATTATATACTATTATTAGTTGTTCTTTATTGAATTTTCAAAATAAACAATACGTCAAATTATTATGTGTTGTTATGATGTAAATTAATACTCTTTCCATCCCATAAATATATACAAAAATATATTGGTATACACCCTCAATTAATAAAGTGATTTAATGATGAGTGAATTTAATTTACACCTTCAATTAATAAAGTGATTTAATGCTGAGTGAATTTAATTTATTCTAAATTTAGTATTCTCAAACCATAATAAATAGGGATACAATAAGAAGTATTGCCTATAAGATTGGATTCTAGGAAGTGCACTAAGTCAATTGTAGTATATAGGCAAGAACAAGTATCGTTTTCACAGGGATCTGAGCGAACAACCTCAATTTCTCATTCAAACAGGCAAATTTGATATCTTTCACACAAAAAATGTAGTTTTAAAACAAAATAACTTAGTAAACTAAAACAGTTCTAAGCATTAAGTCCAAGATAGCAAAGAATAAAAATAACAACAGCAATAGTAAAAAGACAGCAGACCCAAACCAAGTATAACAAGCAATTTCAGTATATTCCTCTCCTTAACCATTATGAACAAGGTTATAGAACATAGATCTAGGCTATCTCGCTCTCAAATCACCACACTAGGAAGCTCCGGACATGTGGATACTATGACAAGCAGGCTAATCGAATCTCTTTAGCAATAAACTACTTAATCATGCATTAAGATCTAGCAAGCATTTTATCAAAGATAAAAACCCATAGTCTGCAGTCTACTCGAATTTCTTCAGCAATAAACATGCATGTGTTTCAAGGTATTTCCATGGTTAAGAATATCCTCTCGGTCTCATCCTAACCACTAGCATATAAGGTGATCAATCTCGTGGAAAATAAAGCACACCAAGAAACAATCATCATACACATAATGCTCATAATAAAGAAAGAGAGGAAGTACTTACTACTGTCAGTCAAGTTGGCTCAAGCCTGCTTAAAACGGACTACTCACTATGCATGAGCAGCATCAGCAAAAAATTAAAATTGGAAAACAAAATGAAGAGAAATTAATTAAATTAAGCTAAAAAACTAGAATACAGGGAAGAAAATGAGCCAAGAGTCCAAAGCTCCAAAAGCTCTCCAAAACTAGAACTAAGGGAGTATATATAGCACTTCCCAAAAGACTAAAATGTCCTAAAGATTGAAATAATAAAAATTGTACTTAGCATGGTGGATCAAAATTAGTCACTGTTGCGTGCTAAGCCTATATGCAAAAATATACCTAGCAAGTGCACTAGGGTCAACAAGTAATATAAATGGTAAGTCCAGATATCGTATTCCACAGGGATCTAGGTTTAGTATTTGCAAAACAGAAATGATACATGTTGGATATGCCCTAGTCCCGAGGCATTGGACCTTGTATTTGTATTGTACATTTATTTGATTTATGTATTTTACATATTTTGTGTCATTAAATAAAGGCATTAATATGTTTATTATTTATCTTGTGCTATATTTTAAATGGAGTATCCAATGGACATATCCATATCCATGTTGACAAGTGTCATCCACTTGGCAGTAAAACCATGGATAGGGAAACTGATATGATCATAAAGAGATCCGTAGTCTGTTCCAATCATGGGAATGAATGGAACTAGAGACTATCATTAACCTGGTTGTATGGCGGTGTCTTACCGGCCATTGGACATGGGATGTCAACCAAGTTAATAGGTACATGCAAAAGGGGCATGGTACTGGATAGATCCATTAAACGAGAAATCCATATGGTAAAGCATCACTAGTGATTCTCGTGTAGTACTTGTATGGATCCTTTGACTTGACCATATGATGGTCCTGCATGCGAAGTCGCATATTTTGGTGTACGCCTAAAGGGCCTGTAAAAGGATGCCAAGTATGGGTACGTTCGGGTATGTTACTGAGCATGGTAGTGTTATGGATATGCAGAAGGGATATGTCACTCAGTGTCCACTAAGAAGATATCACCGGCCTCTTGATGAATGTGACTGATAATAGTGTGGTCATACCCAAACAAGTTGGAGCTTGTTTGTGAGCATCAGTGCATTCGGGATCGAGTAAATGTCTGAACATAAAAGAGGGTGATCAATCCATGCTTCTGTGTTGGACACCGATATCAATGACATGGGATATACAAGTTTAAACTACAGGGTTGTGATTACAGTTGGACTGCCATCTCCATCTTAATTGGGGGCTGCAGTGGCTTGCTAGAGCCCGCCTGTAGTCTGTGGGCCATAGGCCCACTACCAACATAAAGATGGGCTCACAGGATAGTGCACATTGAACGTCTGAACTCGGACTTAAGGGATCACCTGTATACTTGGAGTATACACATCGAAGAGAAAGGATTACATTAATTATATTATAAGGATCAATTGGATTGATCGAAATAATAAAATTAATATTTGCATTGGCCTTCTCAAAATTAATTCAATGAATTAATTTGTGAGATTATTTCCTAGGTGGAAATATTTTACATGTATAGGTTTACATGTATTTGATTTCATGAATGTCTAATTTAATTCCTCGGTTAAATTAATTGGTCAAATTAATTTCAATTTAAATGTATGTAATATATTATATGGTATAATATGTTAGCATACATGTTAAATAGAATTTAAATTTGAAATTAAATTGGACCAGAAGAATTAAATTGGGCGTGGGCTTGAAGAGGAGAAAAGCCCACATGAAATTAAATGGAATTGGTCCTAAAATTCCCAAAAGAAATTTCGGCCCCCTAGATTAAAAGCCTAAGGTAGAATTTGGCCAAGGTATGAGACTTGGAGCAGAAATTTTCAGCCACCAAACTCTCTCTTCTGGTTGATCCTCTCGCTAGCATGGGTAGTGTTCAATAGCCGTTCGTTTACGTGAACGCGGAGGGAATCAATTTTGGTTTCTGCAGCCATCTCTTAAAGAGATATTCTTGGTAAGAATCTATTCTCTTCAATTTAATTTTAAGTTTTACAATTTTCACATCAATTGCTCCTGGACACAGATTTGAGGAAATCATCGTGTTCTTCCGTATTTAATCGGGTGATTTCCGGTGAAAAATCCGAACAGTACAAGACTGAAATAGCTTATGGCAGAATTTATGATTAAATTATCAAGTGTAAGTTTTTAAGTCTAAAATCTACTGGAAATTAACTAATTCAAACAAGTATCATAAAAATGAATTAACTTGAAGACAGATCTGCAAACAACAATGATGACACACGGAGTAAACACAATAGGGCATGGAACAGCTTGTACCTATATGCAATCCAAGCAATTTTGGTTTTCATCCAAAAGGGTATCTTCCTCTAACATTGATAGGATCAGTTTAACTAGAGCATTCTCTGCAGTTAATTCTCCTAAACTCAATGCGTTCAAATAATCAACCAGAGCATTCTCTGCAATTAACATCTAAAGACATGCATTAAGCAAAGAAAGCATCAATGTGGGCAGTCCCAACATGAACCCGAATCATATAAAGCAAAGCCATTACTAAGTTCAATATTTGTGTCTAATCTTGTATTTCCACATGTAAAGTAAGAATACTTAACTAAACATGCTACGTATGAGGTGATCAAACTCATTTAAGCAACAAACGCACAAGATAGACGTGAATAAACTGAAATACACTTACATTAACATAAAAGGTACTTACAAATTTCCAGCCACTGCTGGTTTAAACCTTAAGACTACTCCTCCATGGCTAGAACAGCTTCTGCCATGGACGGCAGTGAAGAAAACTTAACTAGAACTACCATAAACTGAGTGGAGGCATAGGAAGAAGATTATAGAAGGTGGGGAGAGTGTTCTTACAATAGAAAAATGAGAGTTTATATAGAAAATCTCAAGAAACTAGGGCAACAAACCCTCAAAACACCACAAAGTGACATATGGCAAGATCTAATGGCTACAAACTAAAGCAAATTCAAAAGGGTCTTCTGTCATGTCCCCCAGCTCAGCCAATGAGAATCTGGTCTTCAAAACATTCAGACGAAGTATTTCCTAATTTGGTAAAAGCTGTTCTGCAACCAGTCTACCTGTTCTGTCTGTTTTTGCCATTTTCAGCTAAGTTCTGGCACAATTTCAGCATCCAGTAGATTTTGACTCTCTTTTCAGTAGAAAATCAGGGATTTCATCCAAAGCTTTCCAAATGTTGCAAAAAGTAAGTCAAACACACAAATCAACCAATTATCACTACTAAATCAAGTTGTTTCAAGTAGAAATTGAACCTTTTAAGCATAAATCATTAGGCTAAATGTTGAGATATTTTCTCTCATCAGTCATACAAATAAATTATTAAAAAGGTACAACCACTCAATTTTGGTTAGATTTACAAGAAATATCTTCCAAAAAGTCAAATATCTACTTTTTGAGACAAGACACAATTCTTCTCCTCTCGCTTTGGGAACCACGGCATGGACAATTTCTGTTGGCCTTTTCTCTCTCTCTCTTCATAGCTCCTTTTCAGCTCTCATCCAGCCTGCTTGCTCAGATTTTTCACAGCTTTGCTCTGATTTCTTTTTTAACCTGAAAAAAGCTCTAATTAGCCAAAATTAATTTAATAAAACTCCATTTAATTCCAATTAATGCATGAAATTATTGGTATATTTATCACTTATCATAGACATTTGTAGTTAAAAAATGAATTGTATTTATTTCATAAGACGTTAAAAAGGTGCATTTTTTCATACAAAGGGATTATATATATATAATATCGGTATAAATAATTTGAATAACATGAATTATGTCATCATGTTTCACACAATGAGTTTTTTTAGTTGTATATAAAATGTCTAAAATGAAAAAATAATGAGGTGAGAAATTGATGCTTAAAATGGACTTATTGCAAATAAATTTTAAAGTAAGATTTGATTGGAAATTCCATATTTGACATTTCTTATTTATGGAAAAAATAAGTATATAAGGTGGAAATTTTTCTTAGGGATAAAATTGACAAGAGCAACTTGCTTTTATTAAAGCCATTTTCTCCTAAAGACATTCGCGAGGCTGTCTTTTCAATGCATCTAGATAAGTCTACTGGAATAGATGGTTTTAATTCGGGATTCTTTCAGAGATTTTGGGATATAGTGGGGGACGATGTTGTTAAAGCTTGTTTGCAGTGGATTCAGGAAAGAAGTATTCCAGAGGGACTTAATGACACTGTGATTGTTCTTATTCCAAAAAGGAGTCTATTCGGATGGCGGACTTTCACCCTATTGCGCTTTGCAACGTTATTTATAAAATAATGGCCAAGGTCCTCGCCAGCAGACTAAAAACCATTCTTCCAGAAATTATCTCTGAAAACCAGAATGCATTTGTTGCTGGAAGACATACCATGGATAGCATTATAATTGTTCACGAGATACTTCATTACTTAAAGAGGCAACAGAATGCTAAAAAGGCTTTGTAGCCTTTAAGCTTGATATTTCGAAGCCATATGACATGCTAGAGTGGAATTTCGTGGAGGGGATACTGCGGAGATTGGGCCTTTGTGAAGAATGGATAACTCTTGTGTTGATATGTGTGAAAACTATGAAATTTAGTGTACTGGTCAATGGAGAGCATATTGGTCCTATTATGCCTCGTAGGGGTCTTTGTCAAGGAGACCCACTTTCCCCTTACCTGTTTATTTTATGTGCAGAAGGTTTTACGGCCTTGAATAATAATTTTGCTGCTAGAGGAAGCTTACATGGGTGTAAAATTGCTCGAGGAGCACCTATTATTTCTCATCTTTTTTTCACAGATGATGCCTATCTTTTTTTTAGAGCAGATAATGAAGAAGGCCGTACAGTGCAGGAAATTCTCCGGCTTTATCAGGCAGCTTCTAGGCAGGGAGTCAATCTTCTTAAATCATCTGTTTCTTTTAGTCGAAGTGTGCCAGTTAATAGGAAAAGGGAGGTTTGTAGTATTTTGGGAGTTTCGGAGTTTTCGGATGATGGAAGCTATTTAGGTATTGTGAGCGGATGACTTTTTTAACCCTCTAGGAAGGGAGCCTCAATATCGGGCAACCCTCCCTCGCAGGGGTTTTTGTGGAAGAAAAATTCGATTTTGGAAAATTAAATTGCTTCATAAAAGAACCGAGACCTAAGTTCGATAAAGTGTGTAAGAGTCACCACCCGGCTCAGCTCAACCGGGAAATTACAGTGTAGCTGAGTCAGACGAAGGCTGCTACACTTTCCAGAGATCTAGGTCCAGACAAGTCCCTTATTTCATGTCTAATCAAAATAAAATTGGCCAATGTTTATTGATGATATTTTAAATTTCTAAAGTTGATTTTTTATTGAATTAAACCATACAGCGTATGTTGGGATTCGTCATTGGAAAAATAATGTGGCGCAGCGGAAAATACACCGTTTAAAATTTCCTAGAATCCACCTATCGTGTCCAATTACCATTGATTAGAATAAAATCAATTTGAATCAAGAGAGATTAACTCACCGGATTCGTCTCTTCTAGAGACTGCTGCAGAATCGTTTCTTGAAACTGCGATCTCCAAAGTCCGGTGCACGACCAACTATTGAACGGGAACCAGTGCTAGCCGAAGACACGAAGGAATGGAGGTTTAATGCTGGGATTTTCGGCTGTTTTGGGGCTGCTATTGGTGGCTGAAATTTCCAGCAATTAATTAGAGTTGAATTAGGTTTTTATTCCTTAAGTGTGCCCTTTTATAGACACCTTGTCTAATTGGGTTCTAATTAGGTTAATTAAACCCAAGCCCACTAGGATTATAATTACATAAATAAACTTTAATTAAAAAGTATATACTATGTAATTTAATTCCATTTGGCTAAATTTAATTACCCCTAAATAAAATTAAATCACACTTAAGTTAATACAATACATGTATTTAATTTTCCTACTTAGGAAAATTATTTAATTAATTGTTTACTTTATGTAATTCAATTAATTGATAAATTAATTAATTGCATTATGTAAACTTATTAATTAAATTAAATTCAACCCAATGTCAATTAATTACCTTGACACCGAATGTCAACTAATTAATTAGCGCATTCCTTCCAATGTACATTACATGTACAATTTCTATAAGTTCCAGCTCAGTTGATCTATGTGCACGATCCTATGGGTCTGTCTTTATGTTGGTAGTAGCCCCAAGGCCCACAGACTGTAAGTGGGTTCTAGCAAACCATTACAGCCCCCAATTAAGACAGAGATGCAGCAGTCTTTAGAAGACACTCACCCGGTAGTAATCTCATACTGTCCTTTGCCTAACGATATCGATATGAATAAACAAGAGGCATGGTGTCCGTCATCCTCTTCTGTTGTTTGTTATATTTCTTGATCTTGAGTTGACTGATTAATCAAATAAGCAACCAACTTATTTGGGTATGGCCATACACTTATCAGTCCCACTCATCAAGTGGCCAATGATACCATCTCGGTGTTACCCGAGTGGCAATTCCATCACTTCATCATCAATATCAACATGTTCACCGGTCCACCCAATCATACCCATATTTAGCACCCTTTTACAGACCTGTTAGGCGTATGTCAAAGTGAATCGGATTCCATATCGATATTATAATGAAATCTGGTCTGAGGACAAAAGAGACCTACTTAAGAAAAACCTATGACGTGACAACCATGTGGCTTTCTTGTGCGGATCGATCCAGTCCCCTGTCAATGACATGTACCTATATTCATGACTGACTATACAAGTACTATGGCTAGTGAAGAACTACCATACAGTCATCGAATATACAAGTCTGTGGTTCTATTCGTTCCCA
Organism: Euphorbia tirucalli; assembly: GCA_039660915.1. Lineage (NCBI taxonomy): Eukaryota > Viridiplantae > Streptophyta > Magnoliopsida > Malpighiales > Euphorbiaceae > Euphorbia > Euphorbia tirucalli. The sequence goes on along the minus strand of CM077637.1, from coordinate 37,769,001 downwards.
CGATTAGAACAGACCTGGGATAGGTTTTATGATTATCAATCAATGGATACTCTACTCATATTATAGCACAAGATATAAATGAAATAGATTAATTGCCTTTATTAATGTGACACCAATAATGTATTTATACAATGAGTCTTAATGTATAATACAAAATACAAGAATCCAATGCCCTAAGAACTAGGGCACACCAACAATCTCCCACTTGCACTAGTTCCAAGTGGGCATTGCCCTAATTCCTATAGATCTGGTATGACCGTTGTGCTGTGTCTGCAACAGCGCTTTGGTCAATGGACCAGCGACATTATTCTTGGTGTCAACCCTCTGTAATGATATGTCACCTATGTTCACGATCTCTCGAATGAGGTGAAACTTTCTGAGTACATGTTTGGATCTCTTGTGTGACCGGGGTACCTTAGCTTGTGCGATGGCCCCATTGTTGTCACAAAAACATCAACTGGGTCTAGGATGGTGGGCACTATTCCCAACTCAGTTATGACTTTCTTGATCCAAACGGCTTCCTTTGAGCTTCGCACGCAGCTATGTACTCAGCTTCCATTGTAGTGTCAGCAATGGTGGCCTACTTTGAGGACCTCCAACTAATGGCACCGCCATTCAGGAGAAAAACATAACCAGACTATGACTGGTTCTCATCCTCATCGGTCTCAAAGCTTGCATCAGTGTAACCTGACACTACCAGCTCATCTTGACCTCTATACACTAAGAAAGCATCCTTAGTCCGGTTAAGGTACTTCAAGATTACCTTGACTGCCTTCCAGTGTTCCTTACCGGGATCCGACTAGTACCGGCTAGCCATACTTAGTGCAAACACGACATCAGGCCTCGTACATAACATAGAGTACATGATAGATCCAATAGCAGATGCATAAGGGATCTTTTCCATGTTCTCCCGGTCCTTCTTTGTTTTAGGACCATCTTTCTTACTCAGCTTCAACCCATAGCGCATAGGCAAGAATCCTTTCTTTGCCTTGTCCATGCTGAATCTTTTCAGAACTTTGTCAATGTACGTGGCCTGACTTAGGCCTAGAAACCTATTGGATCTATCTCTATAGATCCTGATCCCTAAGATCGTCTCAGCTTCGCCTAAGTCCTTCATTGCGAAGCACCTACTCAACCACTGCTTAACCCCTTGCAGTGTTGGTATGTCACTTCCAATGATAAGGATGTCGTCAACATACAGCACTAGGACGGTGGAAACACTCCCACTAACCATCTTATACACACAGGGCCTTTAACTTGAAACACCACTTGCAACCTATCACCTTAGCACCCAGAGGTGGATCCACCAAGTTCCATACTTGGTTATCGTCCATAGATTGCATCTCAGCCTCCATGGCTTTGCGCCATTGATCTGAGTGTGGGCTTTCAACAGCCTCCTGATAGGTCTTGGGCTCCTCTTGGTCAACGACCATAAGGTCCCCATCATCAGTCACGGGAAAGCCGTACCTCTCTGGCTGATGACATGTCCTACCAGACCTTCTAAGGTCCTGTGCAACCGTTTCTAGTTCCTCAATTTCTTGAGTAGTCAGATTGGTTCCCGAAGCATCCTCAGCAGTAGCTGCAGGAGTTTGTAAGTCTTGAACTTCTGAAAGTTCAACATTACTCCCACTGTCTCTCTTGGAAAGGAATTCCTTCTCCAAGAAGACAGCATTTTTGGCTATGAAAACTTTGTTTTCGGCCGGATCGTAGAAGTAATAACCCTTAGTTTCCTTAGGGTAACCCATAAACTGGCACTTGACAGATTTGGACTCGAGTTTGCCACTTGTCAATTTCTTAACATGTGCATCACAGCCCTAAATCTTTAAGAAGGAAACATTGGGCTTTCGGCCTTTCCATAGTTCATATGGTGTTCCCTCAACTGCCTTGCTTGGTGTATTATTAAGAATGTAAGCAGCTGTCTCTAAAGCATATCCCCAAAAGGAGACAGGGAGTGTAGCATGACTCATCATCGAGCGGACCATGTCAAGTAAGGTCCTATTCCTCCTTTCTGACACTCCATTCCACTGGGGTGTACCAGGAGGAGTGAGTTGGGATATGATCCCACACTCTCTCAAAAATGAGTCAAAATCTTGGCTCAAATATTCACCCCCTCGGTCAGACCGAAGTGGTTTTATTTTCTTGCCAAGTAGGTTTTCTACTTCATTCTTAAAGTCCTTGAACCTTTGGAGAGTCTCAGACTTATGCTTCATCAGATACACGTAACCGTATCTGCTAAAGTCATCCGTGAAGGTGACGAAGTACAGAAAACCAGATCTAGCACTAGTGCTCATTGGGCCACATACATCGGAATGTATTAGCTACAATAGCTCTGAGGCCCTTTCAGCAGTCTTGCTAAAAGGCGCCTTTGTCATCTTGCCTCTCAAACAAGATTCGCATGTGTCATAAGGCTGGATGTCAAATGACCCTAGTACTCCACTAGAGTGAATCCTAGCTATGCGCTTCTCATTTATATGGCCAAGTCGACAATGCCAGATGTAAGTGGGATTAATTTCATTTTATTTAATCCTTTTAGTATTTATGTTATAGATTGAACTTTCACGTTTTAGATCAAGGATATATAAGCCATTTTCAAGAAATGCTGTTCCATAAATAATATTGCCACATTGCATAGAAATTCTACCATGTCTAATATTAAATACAAAACTAGAAATATCCAACAAAGAAACGGAAATAATATTCCTGCGCATCGCAGGTACAAAATAACAGTTTCTTAGTTCCAAAACAAGTCCACTAGGCATCTCCAAGAAATAATCTCCGATCTCCATGGCCTGAACCCGAGCACCATTTCCGACTCGAAGATCTACTTCTCTAGATCCTAATAATCTCCTATTTCTTAGACCCTGCACATTTGAACAAATGTGAGATCCACATCCAGTGTCTAAGACCCAAGATGTAGAAATAGCCAGATTAATCTCAACAACATAAATACCTGAAGTAGCAGTTTTGCCCTTCAGTTGCTCCCTTAGCTTTGGACATGAGCTCTTCCAGTGCCCCTTCTCATGACACTCATGGCAAACATCGTCAGGAGAGGCAACCCTTGCTTTAGGTTGGGCCACCACCTTTTTGCCCTTAGCCTTGGCCTTTTGGGCCTTAGCTTTGGCCTTAGATTTGGCCTTTCCCTTAGCAATGGGCGTATTGCCCTTGTTCACCAGCAATACTTCAGGAGTCTTCTTAAGAGACTGCTCAGCAAGCTTGAGCATGCCATGCAGCTCAACAACCGATTTATCCAACCCTTGCATATGGTAATTCATGATAAACTGGTTGTAAGACTCAGGAAGTGACCCGAGAATAATGTCTGTTGCCAAGTCCTGCGGAACTGGCGAGCCGAGGCGGGCAAGTGTATCAATATACCCCTTCAACTTTAGCACATGAGTGCTAACAGAAGTCCCAGCTACCATCACAGTCGTGCAAAGTGCCTTAGTTGTCAAGTAACGTTCCTGACGAGCTTGATCTTGGAACATCTTTTTAAGCTGATCCATCATCTCATAAGCATGCTCGTCCATGAATTGCTTCTGAAGATCAGAAGCCATGGTACCCAGCATGAGGCACGAGACATCTCGGTCATCCCTCACATGCCGATTGTACTGCTCCACCATAGCTGTGGTGATGCCTCGACCTGCAGGAGGGCCAGCTGGTAAAGGAGCATTCAGTACATACTCCTTAGACTCTTGTCTAAGAACTATTTGTAAGTTCCTAGCCCAGTCCAGGAAGTTAGTCCCCGGAAGCTTCTCCTTCTCCAAGAGTGACCTAAGTGAGAGTGAGTTGTTGTTTGTTGCAGCCATTTAAATTGCTTAACTGAAATGGGATTATCTACATGGAAGAAATCATTGCTTGAGTTAGAAATAAAGGACTTTTAAGCCAATTCAAATTAATAATCCGATTTTAATTTGTTTGTTGGTGTTGTTAATTGGCTGACTTGACCAAGATCCACAACTTATCAATGACTGGCCGAACTAGGGCTCGCTAACCAACCATTGAGTCGTTTGGTAGGACAACCTATCCAATCCTTCCACGAAGGACTCTTGGTTTGATGGGCTTATTGACACTTTACCCATCTGTGCTTAGGGCCCGCTCTGAGCTAATGCTACCCATGTTGAGTCAAACCACCATTCACATGTTAACCATACCAAGTATCTTAACCCTCGACGGCCCACCGAATACTACAATATACCCAGCTAGGGCATGGCGCACATTGCAGCATCAATGGGAGGAAGAGGTGTGAATGTAGGAAGCACTTTTAAGCGACTCAATATTTTAATTTCCGGATTATAATTAAGTGATACGGCTTAGCATGCATAAACGCGGATAATAATTTGGTGATCCATACATCCATATTATATGACAAATGCAATAGCATACTTAATTTAAAATAAATGAGATACTATGGGTCTTTAATTACAACCTAATAAAAAACTAGATATCCTATCTAATTCTTCATGGGCCGGACTGCAATCCTTCTTGGGCTCCCACCATGGGCTTGCTCCATTTGGGCCTTCCTCCATACTTGATGCAATTACAATAATTTTGTAAAATAAAATCAATTCTAAAATTACATCAAAATAAAAAAATGGCACGCAGGCCATATTTCCCAAAATTAAATTACAACCGATAATAATTTAGGGCCCATAGAACTCAACATAACATTGCAAACAAAGTACCTGTCGTGCACATACATACCAATATGATGCATGATCATGGCATTCCAAATTATAAATATAAATGTTAAGCCGAGTTACTTAGGGTGAAATCGCCAATTTTAACAAATGTGACTAAGGCCCATAAAGGCCCAATGGATAACATCCATAAATGCAAAATTAACAATTTTGCTCTAACTTGAATTTGGGTTGTCACAAATTTAAAATTTAGCTCTCCCAATTTTAACCGGTGTCACGGTTTATTGGGCCAATTTCACAAAGTCCATATTCAATTTAATATGCAAACAATTAAATTAAATATGCATGCCAACAAAATAAATAATTTAAACACAAATTAATTAAAAAAATTTAATTTAATTTGCATTAGGGTCCGGGATAAAAAAATACCCGCAAAATCCAAAACCGGACCCGAAACCCGCGCGCGGCGTGTCACGGGGGTAGCCTATGGCATGGCTATGGATCCCGTGTGGCGCCAAGTCTCTGGCCAGCCAACCCGCATCATGGGGAATCACCCCCTATTGTCCGTTCCTTGGTGCCCCTCTTAGGCATCGTCTCCCTCATACCGCTCCCGCATACCGTCCCCTGTAGCAAACCTCGCCTTCGTTAGGAGCGCGCACTATAGGCCCCGTGGCCCCATAGTGTCCGTAAGGCTCCTTCCTTAACGGAGACACCCGCCTTTGCTTCCAAGACCGGATGCCCGCCTCACTAGTCTATCCAAGACTAGGGTGGATCACTTAAGCCATAGTGCTCGTTCACTAGGCCCAGGGGTGGCGGAGATCCAACGCCCAAGTCCATGCGGACTACTGTCCCCCCCCTATAGTAGGGCTTATACCAACTTCAGCTCCTGGAGGAAGAGACATCAATATGTCTCATTGGCCACACTTTACTCATAGCGTGCATTGACATGTCCACTGGCGTGCATTGACATGCCCACTGGCGTGTCCCCCTATAGCGTGCATTGACATGTCCACTGGCGTGCATTGACATGCCCACTGGCGTGTCCCCCTTACACTCTCCCCCACTTGGATGATCAACGTCCTCGTTGATCGCACGTCGCCATCACCTCTGAATCTCCTTGTAGCTGTAACTCACTTGATTCTCCACTCAATCTCACTGATTCCCATTTGGTCTTTAGCTTCATCCACATCCTGTTACGTTTGCCATTTTTCTGCAGTTCTCTTTTCCTCATGAAAAATTCGGACAATCACTTAAACAATAATGAAAAATTGCGTCTGCATCTGTGTGTTTCCTCAGTGTGATTCTTGGTCTCTAGGTCTTCTTTCTACCACTCTTGTATACCCTATACGGGTAAGTAGCCCACCCTTCTATATTTCTGCCTCAAAATGTGGTTCGCCTCCGGCTCACTTCTCTATACTTCATGCTTCTTTTATCATCGTTTAGGAGAATATCTCTTCATATAACCATGCCCACCCTTCATATATGGCCTATACGGCCACTGTGTACTCTCCCCCACTTGTACCATCATCGTCCCCGATGATGGGTGGGAAAGAAGCATGCGCCTCGATTGCGTTGTTCTTGTGCTTGGTTCCTGGTGGACTCCGCTTGTAATCACGACGATCCCTCGCAAAATCACAAGAAAGAATACAACAGTATCCATAATAAAAAAAAAAAAAAAAAAAATTTCGCATATTGCATGCATATAGCACATATACATCAAATAAATAAAGAGTAATTCTCAATATTAATATGAGAACAGATGACACTTACACCGCACATACTCATGCCATTATCACCGTCTTCACTTGTACCCCCACTTCCTTTTTCCTCTCTTCTTGTTTGGGTCACCACGTTGTGGGAAATTTGGTAGCAATCACCTTTAACTTCTGACTCTCTACATAGGTAGTCCCTTCTTGTCCACCTCTTCGTTTGATCACTTCGTGGTTGCACCATGTTGCCTCAGGCTTTACTCCGCTTTGGCCTTGCTTCTATCCCATCTTGTAACTCGCACCTACACTCGAAAATGTGGTCTTTCTACACAAGAGTTTGGAAGGGCGTCCCCTAACCAGATCTCTTTGTAGACAAGAACCAAGACAATGACTTAGCATAGGCGTCCCTACCCAAGTCCATTGCCAACTCGGTTAACTCATATGGCCTCATGCCAACATAGAACACATGTGATCACAGTCTCGCGTTCCCCCGGGGTAATTTCACATTGCTCAGTTTGGGCAGGGGTCTATCCCCATACTCGGTTCTCATTCTCACCCAGTTTGAGAGAGAGGTCTATCCTCGCCTCTCCAACTCATTTGCCACACTTTCGCACTTTGGGTTTGTCACACCCGTTTCAAAGGGGGGGTCTATCCCCACCTTCATGCAGTTGTCAATTCATGTTAACTCGCAACTCAAGGCCTTGTCCACCTTACACAGCTCGCTAGCAAATATCTCATTTGCTTATCTCATTTTAGGTATCTACCGTTCCCATCATACAGGTATATTTCCCACTATTGTTCCATCTCGAATGACACCTTGGTCTCATTGAGGAGCTTTCACTAGGATGCCTACAGGTGCACTACAAACTACGCCTCAATAGTTTGCACGCTGCACTCAGCCATCCAAAGTTTTCTACCTCAACATCCCACATGGTGTACACTTACCATCTGTCTCAATACACTACTAGGTTTCTCCCCCACTTGAGGGGTTGGCCATATAGGCCATAGTAGCGCTCTGCCTCGGGGTCTCATGGTACATGTACTAGCGCTTATGACTATTAACTATGTGAGGTTGTGGCGTGATACAAGTCACGCCTCAATGACTTGATCTACCACCCACCAGCACAAGCTCATGTCCACATGCGCTCTCCATTACAATGTCAACCGCCTCGTATCTTAGCTACAATGCTTCTACCCTACTCAAGGGTTCCGCCATTATAGCCCAACCACCGTTCACGCTTATTCATAGGCATTCGAACTTGGGCAAACTCGCATGCCACTTTATCTCTGTTCCCTTTGTCACAGCATCCGCACTCTTACTTAGTGGGGTAGGCTTGTCCTGCCCTAGCCCACAAGCTCAAGCTTTCACTGTGTTTCTAAAAGCATCCGTATTGTCACCTTCGTGAGAGTGTTGCCATGTCAACTCATTTTGGTGAACAAGCATCACAAGCCCGCATCACGTCGTAGGCTCTTTTCGAGCTCTGATACCACTTGTCACGGGGGTAGCCTATGGCATGGCTATGGATCCCGTGTGGCGCCAAGTCTCTGGCCAGCCAACCCGCATCATGGGGAATCACCCCCTATTGTCCGTTCCTTGGTGCCCCTCTTAGGCATCGTCTCCCTCATACCGCTCCCGCATACCGTCCCCTGTAGCAAACCTCGCCTTCGTTAGGAGCGCGCACTATAGGCCCCGTGGCCCCATAGTGTCCGTAAGGCTCCTTCCTTAACGGAGACACCCGCCTTCGCTTCCAAGACCGGATGCCCGCCTCACTAGTCTATCCAAGACTAGGGTGGATCACTTAAGCCATAGTGCTCGTTCACTAGGCCCAGGGGTGGCGGAGATCCAACGCCCAAGTCCATGCGGACTACTGTCCCCCCCCTATAGTAGGGCTTATACCAACTTCAGCTCCTGGAGGAAGAGACATCAATATGTCTCATTGGCCACACTTTACTCATAGCGTGCATTGACATGTCCACTGGCGTGCATTGACATGCCCACTGGCGTGTCCCCCTATAGCGTGCATTGACATGTCCACTGGCGTGCATTGACATGCCCACTGGCGTGTCCCCCTTACACGGCGCTGCTGTCCCGGCGGGGCAGCAGTACCGCTGCGTGGCAGCCTGTCGCGGCAGCAGCAGCCAAGTGGGCTGCTGCCGCTGCAGCAGGCTGCAGCAGCAGCCAGTTGCCGCTGTGGGGGAATCGCAAAATTGCGATTCCCTCACCCAAGTTTCAACCTTTCTTTTTTTTTAAATTATTAGATCACAAAAAAAAAATTCAGCGGAAAATACACCGTTTAAAATTTCCTAGAATCCACCTATCGTGTCCAATTACCATTGATTAGAATAAAATCAATTTGAATCAAGAGAGATTAACTCACCGGATTCGTCTCTTCTAGAAACTGCTGCAGAATCGTTTCTTGAAACTGCGATCTCCAAAGTCCGGTGCACGACCAACTATTGAGCGAGAACCGGTGCTAGCCGAAGACGCGAAGGAATGGAGGTTTAATGCTGGGATTTTCGGCTGTTTTGGGGCTGCTATTGGTGGCTGAAATTTCCAGCAATTAATTAGAGTTGAATTAGGTTTTTATTCCTTAAGTGTGCCCTTTTATAGACACCTTGTCTAATTGGGTTCTAATTAGGTTAATTAAACCCAAGCCCACTAGGATTATAATTACATAAATAAACTTTAATTAAAAAGTATATACTATGTAATTTAATTCCATTTGGCTAAATTTAATTACCCCTAAATAAAATTAAATCACACTTAAGTTAATACAATACATGTATTTCATTTTCCTACTTAGGAAAATTATTTAATTAATTGTTTACTTTATGTAATTCAATTAATTGATAAATTAATTAATTACATTATGTAAACTTATTAATTAAATTAAATTCAACCCAATGTCAATTAATTACCTTGACACCGAATGTCAACTAATTAATTAACGCATTCCTTCCAATGTACATTACATGTACAATTTCTATAAGTTCCAGCTCAGTTGATCTATGTGCACGATCCTATGGGTCTGTCTTTATGTTGGCAGTAGGCCCAAGGCCTACAGACTGTAAGTGGGTTCTAGCAAACCATTACAGCCCCCAATTAAGACAGAGATGCAGCAGTCTTTAGAAGACACTCACCCGGTAGTAATCTCATACTGTCCTTTGCCTAACGATATCGATATGAATAAACAAGAGGCATGGTGTCCGTCATCCTCTTCTGTTGTTTGTTATATTTCTTGATCTTGAGTTGACTGATTAATCAAATAAGCAACCAACTTATTTGGGTATGGCCATACACTTATCAGTCCCACTCATCAAGTGGCCAATGATATCATCTCGGTGTTACCCGAGTGGCAATTCCATCACTTCATCATCAATATCAACATGTTCATCGGTCCACCCAATCATACCCATATTTAGCACCCTTTTACAGACCTGTTAGGCGTATGTCAAAGTGAATCGGATTCCATATCGATATTATAATGAAATCTGGTCTGAGGACAAAAGAGACCTACTCAAGAAAAACCTATGACGTGACAACCATGTGGCTTTCTTGTGCGGATCGATCCAGTCCCATGTCAACGACATGTACCTATATTCATGACTGACTATACAAGTACTATGGCTAGTGAAGAACTACCATACAGTTATCGAATATACAAGTCTGTGGTTCTATTCGTTCCCACGATTAGAACAGACCTGGGATAGGTTTTATGATTATCAATCAATGGATACTCTACTCATATTATAGCACAAGATATAAATGAAATAGATTAATTGCCTTTATTAATGTGACACCAATAATGTATTTATACAATGAGTCTTAATGTATAATACAAAATACAAGAATCCAATGCCCTAAGAACTAGGGCACACCAACAGCGTACACATAAATAAAATAAAAGGCAGTAAATAAATAAATCATTACAACCCAATCGGATAAAAATAAAAACTCTCGTCCTCACCTTATTAGCGCCTAAAATACACGATGATCTAGAAAATTACAATCGCCTAAAATACACGAATTGAACTATTAATTCCATTAAAAATGCAAATAAAAGAAATTAAAAGCTGCAAAACAGATGGTTAGCACAATTTATAGCACACCACAAATAGGACTCAAGCAGGATAGAATTGGGAAATTAGAGATTGGGGATATGCATTTAGGGGGATAGTCGGGTGAACTCGGCTAGTTCGCCCGACTAGACCTGGAAAATGGTTTTGGAATGTCCCTGTATTTTTGTTTTGTGAGAAAACACATTTTGCAAACATTTTCTTTTTCCGGTTTACTTTAATTTAGCATGTGAGGTGGGTCGGTTTTCAGGAGATTTGGAATCTCCGTCGTTGCATTGTTCTAAGTGCAATAATTTCAAAAATCAAATCTAAGGTCGTGAATGCACACAACAAAATTCATTTTTGATGATTTTCTGATTTTTCTAAATTTTTATGATTTTTCTGATTTTTGAGGGATTAATCTGAATTTTCTGCTATTGGATGAAAATTACAGTCGCCCGGCTGTTATTATAGCTGTGCGACTGTAATTACATTCGTTCGACTGTAACTACAGTTATGCAAATGTAACTTACCCAATTGTAGAAAATCGCCAAAATTTGTTCCCTGAAAGATAATAGAAGAGGAAATTTAAAAACAGTAGTACGACTGTAGCTGTAGTCGCACGATTGTAGCTGTAGTCGCACCACTGTATAGTTATAAGAACAGTCGTACGACTGTTCTTATTTTCCAGAAACAGCAGCCCAAAAATTTCGATTTTTATGCACAAAATTGAACTAGAACACCCAGAAAGCAAAGCAAAACGAAGGTTTTAAGTGTAGTTACCCTTATAGCACTGATCCACCATCGATTTGACCGTTGGAAACATCTCAATCGGCTCCGGATTGCTGAAAGCAAATCCACAAATCTCCAAAAAAGTCACAGATTTCAATGAGTCAAGGATCTATGATTGATTAGATTTGGAGTGTCAAGTTATTAACTTATGATTTCTATCAAGTTTTAACTTTATGACACTAGAATTAAAAGAAAAAGAGGAGAAAAAGATGGTGTCTTTGTTAGTTGAGCTTTCTTTTTCTCTCCTTTTTCCTTCTCTTCTCTTTCAATTTCTCACTTAATCTGCCAAAAAAAAAAGTCCCATTCTCTTTCTTTTCCTCTCTTTTTATCTGCCTTTCTTGCTAAGAAAATCGGGCATTAATTGCCCCTTCAAATCACCCATTTTTTATTCTTAAGGTATGGGCTTCTGCTACCTGCTACGATTTTACAGTCGTACGACTGCAGTCGTGTGACACATATTTTTTTTGGACTAGAAAATTCTGGCACTTACAGCTGCCCCTCGCGTGATCAAATTCGACACCTGACTCCAGGTTTGAAACACCTAAGGTGATGAATTTGAGAGCGCGAATCGAAGCACCGTAGAAGCAAGAAAGAAAACACGCAGCTGACTTGTTGAAGTCTCACTGTCGTAATGATGATTTGATTTGAGTTGATTGGATGAGTTGAGCCGATACCAGGTTTGTATTATCCGAGGCGAAGTTGATCTGGGCCGATACAGGACATATATCAGAGGCGGATCTGTTGAGTTTCCAAAACAACGAATCTGACATAAGCTGATACTGGGTTTACATTACCCGAGGCGAGGTTGATGACGAACTAAGCCGATACCGGGTCTATGTTGCCCGAGGCGAGGATGATGATGAAATAAGCCGATATCGGGTCTAGGTTACCCGAGGTGAGGTTGATGATAAAATAAGCCGATACCGGGTCCAAGTTACCCGAGGCGAGGTTGATGATGAAATAAGCCGATACCGGGTCTAGGTTACTCGAGGTGAGGTTGATGACGAAATAAGCCGATACCGGGTCTAGGTTACCCTAGGTAAGGTTGATGATGAAATAAGCCGATACTGGGTGTGAGCGGACGACCTGTTAAAAGGTAGAACGCGGCAAAGCGAACCGGGGAAGGTTTTCAAAAATGGGTTTCGTGATGTTTTGGAAAAAGTGGGTTTTCGTTTATCTTGCTTTAGGGAAAATCATTCGTTTGTTTTGGAAATTCATTTTGTAGAAAACGTTTTTCCATATTATTACTTAAAGACCTTGAAACTTAAATTTCAAGATCAGTGACAAAGTCGCCACCCGGATCAGCTCATCTGGAAAATTCTGGTACAGCTCCCTACCGAGTGCAGACTACCGTACCTAATCTAGAGATTCAGGGTTCGGGCAACTTACCTACTTAACCTCGAGCTTGTATTCGATTTATAATTTATAGTACCATATCTATTCAATTTATTATCTTTTTCTAAACCCGATTTGTTTATTTTACTAGCCCATGCTCAAGCAAAATGCAGAAAATAAATTACAGAAAGAAAAAGCATACATCCGAAATATATAAGAAAATAGTAGAGGCTGATTATACAACCCAATCAAATAAAAGGTAAAAACCCTAGTCCTCACTTTACAAGCGCCTAGGATACACGAGGATCTAAAAATTATACCGCCTAATTTACACGGAATAATTTATTAATTACAGTAAAAGTAATAAAAAGGAAAATAAACTCTACAAAACAAAGGGTTAACACAGTTTATATTACACATACGAGTAGGACTCAAATAGGACAGAATTGGCATTTTAGGAAATGGGGGCATGCATTTAAGGGGTAACCGGGTCGATCTGACCGGTCGGACTGGTTAGACCTGGAAAATGGTTTTGAAACGCCCTATAAAGTTTTGTACTGGAAAACAATTTTTGAAAACCATTTGGCTCGGTTTCATGCAAATTTCTATATTTTAACGGGTCGGTTATCCCGGAACTCGGAGTTCCATTCGTGCGGGTTTTCCTAATTTCAACATCCATCTAGGGTCCAAAAGTAGTAAACACCCCAAAAACATTTGTGAAAACATTGTTTCGATAGTTCTCAGTATTTCCGGGGATTTTGTAGGATTTCGGGGGTCCGCTAATGCTGAACTATAGATCCGGCTTGGATAAAATAGCCCCGAAACTCAGGAAATAAAATCACGGATAAAGTGGAAACCCCGATATCCGTATGTACAGAAATCTAAAAACCAAAATATTACAACATACGGATAAATTTGGGCCGAAAATGATCACAATAGAATGCTTAAAATGGAAAACGGACTGTTTTCGGCCAATCGGGACAAATCAGGAATCTGTCCCTGCAGAACAGAGCCAGGCGGCTCTGTTCATCATAAACATAGTCGTGCAGCTGTGTTCATGAGGAACATAGCCGTACGGCTCTATTCGGGCAATCCAATTCCGAAATTTATAAAACAAAGGAAATGCATAGGAAAAGCAATGCAAACAGGTTTAAGGCCTCTCAAAGTTTACCTTGATGTTGTTTTGATGCTTTGAACGTCAAGAAATGGATTGAAAGCTTGAAATGTGTCCTAGAAACTCAACCGGTTGAAAACCACGATGATTTGAAACACATGTGAAACGATCCCCACTCAATAAGCAAAGGTTGTGGGATTTGTTGTGAGTGTTTAGAGATTGATTTAAGGGCTTGGGTTTGTAGTTTTTGGTTCCTCCTTGCTCCTTCAAACTCACGGCCTTTATCTCTCTCTTTCTCTATTTCCTTTTTTCTTTTTTTTTTTTTTTTTTAGAGCCAAAATCCTCTCTCTCCTCTTTTCAGGTTTTTCTTTATATCTCTCTGTCCTACTTATTTCAATCAATAAATCTGTCGCCTGACTTCTGAAAATTTGCTCCTCTTTTCTTCTGTCAAGCAAGTTGCTTTGCTTTGCAGAGCAACTTGTCTTGACCACTAGAGCAGTGTGGTTCTAACGAGAGCCGGGGTAAAATTTCGAAAGTTGGATGCTCACTCTAAACCCTAGAAACAGCTCGGGAGACCTTTTCAGGGATTTCGGATCATGGATAGCTTGGTTTTCAGGATGTTTGAGATTCTCCGGGCAACATTCCGGTCGCTTTCAAGTCCTATTCGAATCCGTCCGTTCCATAGGTAACACAGGAATTCTCATCATAAAGGTCGGGAAAAACCCGTGCTCACACCGGGTCTAGGTTACCCCGAGACAAGGTTGATGATGAAATAAACCAACACCGGGTCTAGGTTACCCGAGGCGAGGTTGATGATGAAATAAGCTGATACCGGGTCTAGGTTACCCGAGGCGAGGTTGATGATGAAATAAGCTGATACCGGGTCTAGGTTACCCGAGGCGGATCTAGAATGAAGCCGATCTGGGCCTATACCGGGTCTATGTTACCCAAGGCGGATCTACTAAGGATCTAGAATGAAGCCGATCTGGGCCGATACCGGGTCTATGTTACCCGAGGCGGATCTACTAAGGATCTATCTACGCCCGAACAATGATGACAAATTCTTGCATTTGAAATAGCGAGTCTTCATTCTTTGATCGAGAGATTTTAAACAAAAATTTTTGCCCCTTCGATCAAGAATGAAGACTAACTGGGGATGAATGCTCTATGTATGTATGCATAATGATGCATATGCATGCGAATCCTAAAGGATGCACTCCTTGTTGTTTGTTTAATATGGATATTTGCTTTCTCCACTGGGGAAGATGTGTCATGCCCCTGGCCGGTGGAAGACATTCTTTGCATAAAGCTTTTCCTTCTTTCGTATAGCATATCTTTTGTTGAAGATGTATGGTGACTGCTTAAAGAAATGATATGACTGCTGGGGATGTACGACGTCTGCCAGGGAAAAGGTTGTAATATCCCTTATAAATGTTCCGCTGGAGAATAGTGTGAAGGATCCTGCTGGGGAATGGTGAAAGAATTCTACCTTTCTGCCCCTAGGAATTGGGAATCTGGAAATGCTCTAAATTTTGCCTGAGCTTCCCAATGTGGGTTTTCAACCCAGTGAGCTGCTCTAATTGTTGCCTGAGGCGCCTTTTCGGTTTCCACCTCAGCAAGCTCTTTTTTTTTTGAACAAGTTGACGATGAGCGAAGACTGATTGAAATGGCGCTGTGACCACCTGCCCTGTCATCCTTCCTAGTGATGCGATGATGCAGAAAAACGCTATATGGAGCAGCATTACAGTTCAATTTCTTGTCAGAAGCCATTGATGGTAGAAAATAAGGTTTCATAGAACTAGCTCAAGAAGATGAAAGAGGCAATTCATCAAGCAAGTGTCGCGTCTTGTATATAAACTGAAAAGAAAGGTTGTTCTCATTCAGCTCAATCTCTTCAATAGTCGAGTTCTTAGACAATTACTGTCGCTCTTTGAAAAGATGAGTCGGATTTGGAGGGCAATAAAAGCTTTCAAATTGTATGTATTTAGTACATTTCCATTGCTAAATAACGTGATATCTTTAACCGGTTAAATGCAAAGTGCTTCCCTTAAATGGATGTTTAAGCAAGATAACTTTGTTTATGCATTTGACATAACCATACAGATATATTTAAACAAGCACTCCACTTTATTGATAAAATCAAAATGAGTACATTTGAAACAATTAATCCCCAAAATGATATATACTCCACACAGAGCCAGAATCCGTCACTAGTCATCCCTTTCAGGTTTTCCGACTGATCATTTTCTCTTATGCCTTAATTTTTTACCTAGACCACTCTTTTCAAGTTTTCAGCCTAGCAGACTTTTTTTTTTAACATGATAAAGCTTTAAGCGATCTTCGTTGACAAGATTTATGAACTCATTTCCATCCATGTCCATGATGCTGACACCACCCTTTGATAGCACTTTCTTCACAACATAAGGTCCTTCCCGATTTGGTCTGACTTTTCCCCGAACATCAACATTTGAAGGTCTTAATTGTTTTAGAACCAAATCTCTTGCTTTCAACCATCGTCTGAGGTACTTCACATTTTGATTATAAGCCTTAGCCATTCTGCGTTGGTACATCTGCAAATGGTCCAGTGCTTTCAATCGCTTTTCATCTAGCATTGTCAACTGCTCATATCTAGCTTGAGTCCATTCAGTCTCTGGTAAATGAGCTTCCAAAGTGACTCTGAGGGACTTAAGCTCTATTTCCACTGGTAACACTGCTTCCATACCATACACCAAGGCATATGGAGTTTCTCTTGATGGCGTTCTGACACTAGTTCTATAACCTCAAAGAGCATACAGTAGTTTGTCAGCCCAGTCTCTGTAGGTGGTTACCATTTTTGATAAGATCTTCTTTATCACCTTATTAGCTGCTTCCACTGTGCCGTTAGCTTGGGGTCTATATGGAGAAGATCTATGATGTTTGATGCCATGTTCTGTAAGTAATTCAGCTGTTGCCCCTTGAAACTGCACTCCGTTGTCAGTCACTACATGGTGAGGAATCCCGTATCGAGGAAAGATGTTCTTCTAGATGAACTTAACCATTTGCATAGCTATTACACTAGTGAATGATTCTGCTTCTACCTACTTTGAAAAGTAATCAACTGCCATGACTATGAATCAGTGTCCATTAGACACTGCAGGATGAATTTCTCCAACATATCTATCCCCCATGATGAAAATGGCCAAGGAGAGGCTAGATTATGTAGTTCAAGTGGTGGCAAATGACTGATGTTAGCGTAGATCTGGCATTCGTGACATCTTCTCACTTTCCTCATACAATCAGCCTGCATAGTCATCCAAGAAGTACCCCTGTCTCATTGTCTTTCTGGCCATAGTGAGTCCATTCATATGTGGCCTGTAGGACCCTGCATGTACCTGCTGCATCACTGTTTCTGCCTCCTATTCTGTCAGGCATCTTAGAAGAACTCCACTTGCTGTTCTTTTGTATAGTCTATCTTCAAAGATTCTGAACTGACTGGCTAATCTTCTTAATGACACATTACCGGTAGTACTGGCTCCTTCTAGGTATTTTCCTTCCTTCACATACTGGTAGATGTCAAAGAACTATGGCTTTTCTTTGACTGTCAATTCTATTACTTCATGCACCTTAAAGTAGGGTTGTCTGGAAATTGCTATAACCAGTGGTTGTACTTGAGTTTTTTCTGGATTCTCCCACATAGAAGATAATGTTGCAAGTGCATCAGCCATCTTATTCTCATCTCTAGAGATATGTCTGAATTCACACTGGCCGAAAAGCTCTCTTCTGTACTGTAGTAGCTCCAAGTAGGGCCGCAAAGCTTCTTCTTTCACCTCCCATTCACCTTGAGCTTGTCTAATCACTAAAAGTGAATCTCCTATGATCAAGACATCATTTTCCCCTAGTGTTAGTAAAGCTTCCATCCCAAATAAGCATTCTTCATACTCTACTCCATTGTTGGTTATGGGAAAATCCAATCTCTTTGATAAAGGAATGATTTCATCGTCTGGTGTTGCTATTATTATCCCAATTCCAGCACTCTTTCTATTCACAGTACCATCAAAGCACATAAACCATCTCTTTACTTCCACCATGGCCAGCTGTTCGTCTAGGAACTCCAAGTTCTCTGTGTAATCTGATTCTAGTGGCTGATTTGCCAAAAACTCTGCTACGGCTCGCCCTTTGATGGTTTTCTTAGTGATGTATTCAATGTCAAATTTTGACAAGAGTATAAGCCATCTAGATAGTTTCCCTACCAACACCAGTGCTTCATACAGATACTTCATTAGATCCACTTTGGCTACGGCTTGTACTTTGTAAGACTGGAAGTAATGGCGTATCTTTTTGGCCAACCAGATCATTGCTACACACGTCTTCTCCACTAGTGTGTACTTGGTTTCGTACTCCAGCAGCTTTTTACTGAGGTAGTAAATAGGGTACTCCTTCTTGCCATCTTGCTTTTGTGCTAGCATTGCCCCTATAGAGGAATCTTCGATTACCAAATACAAGATCAAAGGCTTCCCTGGGATTGGTGGGCTCAAAACTGGCGGATTTACCAGATAAGCCTTGATTTTTTTGAACGCCAACTGACATCTGTCATTCCATACTATAGGCTGGTCCTTCTTTAACAACTTGAAAATTGGCTCACAAATGGAAGTCAACCGTGCTATGAAGCAACTGACATACTGTAGGGAACCCAAGAATGATCGGACTTCCTTTTCTGTTTTTGGAGCCGGCATATCCCGAATAGCCTTGATTTTGTCTTGGGTCCATTTCTATTCCTCTTTGGCTGACTACATGACCCAACAGTTTCCCTGATGTGACTCCAAATATGCACTTCTCAGGGTTGAGTTGCAAGTTATACTCTCCAATGCGTGTAAGAAATCTATCTAGGATGGCAGGATGCTCTTCCTGGGTCATCAATTTAACAAGCATATCGTCAACATACACTTCGACTTCATTATGAATCATGTCATGCAACATGGTTGTGACAGCCCTCTGATAAGTAGTTCCAGCATTTTTCAACCCGAAGGGCATTACTCTGTAGCAGAATGTGCCCCACTCTGTAATGAATGATGTTTTCACTTTATCAATTACATCCATCAGGATCTGGTTGTATCCTGAAAACCCATCCATGAAGCAATACATCGCTGCTTTAGCTGCACTATCAACCAGGACATCGATATGAGGCAGTGGAAAATTATCTTTCCGGCATTACTTATTCAGATCTCTGTAGTCGACACATATTCTAACCCTTCCATCCTTTTTAGGTACTGGGATGATATTGGCTAGCATTCTGTATACTCCACCAATTCGAGGAATTTGGCTTCTATCTGCTTAGCCACTTCCTCTTTCACCAATGTAGCCCACTCTGGCCTCAATCTTCTCAGCTTCTGCTTCACTGGCTTGAACTTAGGGTCTGTGGGAATCTTGTGAACTACTATTTCTGTGTCTACACCTAGCATGTCCTCGTATGACCAAGCGAAAGCTTTAACATGTTTTTGCAATATTTTTGTCAGTTCTCTCTCTTCCTCAGGTTTTAGCTCATGTGAAATGAATACTATTTTAGAGTTTTCATCTGTACTTATGTTGATTTCATGCAATGCAGTGTCATGAATGCTAAATATGCTTGATGGTGATTCAAATGCATGCACAGAATTATTAGGATAAACATCACACAAGTAAGCAAACTGGGATTTCATTGCATTAAAATTGTTATAAAGTACATCATTCACATTGAAAATGGAAGAAATAAATACAAAAAAATCATTTTCATCCTTCACAGGTGGAGGGCCTTGCATCTTCATCTTTCACTTTCATCTCCAGGACATTGTCATGATCTGCAGCTACTTTGGCCTCTTGTTCAGCAGGTATAGTGGTCTCCTTGATTTCAGCCATATGTGCCTTAGCCCTCTTCATGATCTCAGCTATTTTGGCAGATACAGAATCCAATTTCACCTTAGTCATCAGCTCCTTTTCAGACCCCTCCTTAGATTTCCCAAACGCCTTGCTTAAGGTGGCAGCTAGCACCTCCGAAATTGCTTCTACAGATTCATTGCAAATTTTCATAAGCTTTCTGCTCGGACACTTCTGCTGCTTTTGTTATCACCTCAGATGGCTCACTTTGCAGGACAACAGGCTTAACAACTGAATCTTCCACTACCACAAGCGCTACTGGTTCTTCTCAGCTCTTCTCGAAATCCACAACATCAGAGAATATTTCAAAGCCTGGGTATTTAATACTTCCGACTCTCACTGGCTTAGCTTGGCCCTTATATAGCTCTTCTCCTGTCTTTATGAATGGCTTCATCATGGGTTTACCGTTCTTCCCTCTTTTCGGACTTTTCTCCTCAGATGCTCCTTCTGTGTAGCCTAAGCCAAATTGCCTCGGCTTTCCAGAATCAATGTTAAGTTCGGGTACACCTTGTAAATTAGCTCCTAGTCCTATGCCCAGAACAAAATTCTGTTTGTAGAGGTACCTAGACAACCATTCAGGCATATAGTTCTCGTGGATGACCATCGAGGCCTCCGTGGTTTCTGCCTCACTAACCATGGCGACTTGAAATCCACCGAATGGAATGGTTTCTTCATTAACTGTAGCAATCACGGATTGAAAATCTGCCTCGACTGTCACAACTTCATTACCTATCGAGAATTTTATTTTCTGATGCAGAGTTGAAGGGACACCCCCGAGTGGGTGAAACCATGGTCTTCCCAAAAGCAAAGAGAAGGTAACTGGAATATCAATCACAGTAAAGGTGACCGTCGACCTGACCGGTCCTACCTCTACCTCAGCTTCAAAGGTCCCAATCACAATCCTTTTCGAATCATTATAAGCCCTGATCACAGTGGAGGACTTTTTCAAACTATCTTCGCTCAGGCCCAAGAATGGTAACATCTTCGAGGGACATATGTTCAGGGCAGATCCGTCATCTACCATTACACACGGCATAACCCAGTCCATGATGTTAACCTTAATGTAGAGGGCCTTATTGTGAGCCCTCCCCCCATGTGGGAGATCGTTCTCAGAAAATACAATTTCAGGGGACCCAACATGAATCTTTTCCAATAAGCAGCACATAGCCTCCAGGGAAGCAATTGGAGACACTTCAATTTTAGAGAGCTTTTTGACCAACACCGCTCTGTGCTCCTTGGAGGTCAACAGTAGATGCCACAAACTGGCTTAGGCAGGGGTTTTCTTTAACTGAGAAATAACCAGGTCTTCCTTCTCAACTCCCTCCTGTATTGATGTGCTACCCAACCCAGTCATCAGGGCCTTGTCTTTCAATTGGGCCACTAGTTGATAAACCCTACCGCTTCGGGTCACATTCTGAACCTCTTGAACTTTTAGCTTTTCGATGACTGACGGCTTAACCGTCTCATCCCCACCAAACTCCTCGTATTCATCCTCTGAATCGAGATCATTCAAGCTCACCGGCTTGATTTCCTTCTGTTTTGTCTGCCCCTCACATCCTGACTCTGCCTCAGCTTCACCGGTTGCTATGGACTTTATAGCAGGATTCGCCTGTAGGACTTGAGCAAAAATGAAATTGGCTGGCAATCCTGAGTGTACCATATTAACCTGCTTCTTGAATGTCGGCAATGGGTTAGCTTTTGTAATGGGTTTAGCGGGCTCTTGCAATTTCCCCTCATTAATCAATTTTTGGATAGTGTCCCTCAATTTGTAACAATTATTGGTTCTGTTGTTGGATATGCCCTAGTCCTGAGGCATTGGTCCTTGTATTTGTATCATACATTGATTGGATTCATGTATTATACTTATTTGTGTTATTAATAAAGGCATTAATTCATTTATTATATTTATCTTGTGCAATATATTAAATGAAGTATCTAATGGACATATCCATATCCATGATGACCAGTGTCATGCACTTGGCAGTAAGACCATAGATAGGGTAAACGATATGACCATAAATAGATCCGTAGTTTGTTCCAGTCATAGGAATGAATGGAACAAGAGACTATCATTAACCTAGTTGTATGGCAGTGTCTTACCGGTCATTAGACATAGAATATCAACCAAGTTAATGGGTACGTGCATAAGGGGCATGGTACTGGATAGATCCACTAAACGAGAAATCCACATGGTATAGCATCACAAATGATTCTCGTGTAGTACTTGTATGGATCCTTTGACCTGACCATATGATGGTGTTGCATGTGAGGTCACATACTTAGGGGTACGCCTAAAGGGCCTGTAATAGGGTGCCAAGTATGGGTACTTTCGGGTATGTCACTTAGCATGGTAATGTTATGGATATACAGAAGGGATTTGTCACTCAGTAGTCCACTGGGAAGATATCACCGGCCTCTTGGTGAATGCGACTGATAAGAGTGTGGCCACACCCAAACAAGTGGGAACTTATTTGTGAGCTTCAGTGCATTCGGAATCAAGTTAATGTCCAGACACAAAAGAGGGTGATCAATCCATGCCTCCGTGTTAGACACTGATATCAATGACATGGGATGTACAAGTTTAAACTACAGGGTTATGATAACAGTTAGACTGCTATCTCCATCTTAATTGGGGGCTGCAGTGGCTTGTTAGAGCCCAACTGCAGTCTGTGGGCCAGAGGCCCACTACCAACATAAAGATGGGCCCACAGGATCGTACACATTGAGCGACTGAACACTGACTTAAGGAATCACATGTATGCTTGGAGTATACACTCTGGAGAGAGAGAGGTATACATATTAATTATATTATAAAGATCAATTGGATTGATCCTAATAATAAAATTAATGTATTTAATTGGCTCTTCATAACTAATTGGATTAATTATGAGATTATTTCCTAGGTGGAAATATTCATATGTATAGGTGTACATATGATTTTATTTTGTGAAGATCTAATTTTAATCTGATGAATTAAATTAATTAGTCAAACTAATTTTAATTCAAATGTAAATAATATATTACTTGGTGTAATATATTAAATACATGGGTATATTAAAGTTGGGCTTGAAATTAATTTAAACCAGATTAATTAAATAAGATTGGGCCTGAATTAAAAGAAGGAAGCCCACAAATAAGGAGCCAAGTTGGACCAAAATTCCCCTAGGGAATTTTGGCCCACCTAGGGTTAAAATAACCCTAGGAATTTCGGCCAAGGGAGGAACATACAAGCATAGCCGAAATTTGTCTCTTCCTCCTCTCCATAGTTCGTATGTTTCCGAAGCTAGCACGGGTAGTGTTCGTTAGGCGTTCGTGTACGTGAACGAGGAGGGCTTCTATATTGATTCCTGCAGTTTGCATCCATCTCTTGAAGAGATATTACAGGTAAGAATATTATCTCTTGTGATTAAATTTTGTTTTTCCAATTTCCATTTCAATTGCTCCTGGGCACGGATTTGAGAAAATCATCGCGTTCTTCCGCTTTTATCGGGTGATTTCCGGTGAAAAATCCCAACATCTGTGACCCGTCACAACATGGTATGTGCAGAAATTGTCTTTATTCATGTCATCATGTTTTTCAAATGGTTTCAGGGATTGTAACAAGCCGCCATTTCTGCATTTTCTGAAAATTTTAACCAAGGGAAGATTCCAAGGGGATATGCCCTGTCCTCCTGGGTTTCTGCTTTGATTGCTTTGTTCCCAGGTTACCGCGGCAACCTCGACTTGCCTTATCTCCAAAGATTGCCCCCCTTTACTTCCAGAACCTGAGCCAGAGCCGCTACCAGACCCGGTCGTAGTCGTGACCTGTACCCAGAGCTGTATCCTGAACTTTTGCCACCTCTGTGGCTTACCTCTTTTTCCTCCTCATCTTGCTCAATTTTCATGGCCAACCTGTAGACTTCACTCAGCTCGTTAAAAGAATGGAACTTTATATTGTTCCTGTAGATGTCTTTGCTACCGTTAATCAACTTCTGAATCAATTCATCTTCGTCAGGACGATTCTTTGGAAAAATCATCTTATTCATCCACCTTTGATAATATTCATCAAAGGACTCGTTCGGCTTTTGCTTGACCCGTTCCAAGTCATATAGCTTAACCTGGATTTTAGTGTTGAAGTAATAGTATTTAATGAAAGCTGTGGATAGGGCTTCCCAATCTGATTGCACCTCCTCTGATAATGAATTGTACCAGGACAAGACTCTTCCCTCGAGTGTAGTACAGAAGAAGTTGATTAACTGCTGCTTGGTAGCCCCTGCTGTCAACATTATTCGAGCATACAGATTCACATGGGCCTCTGGCGACCCAATCCCCTTATAGGAAGGAATCTTCGGCACTTGAAACCCGATAGGGAAGGTCACAATGCCTTTGCTGATCATTGCATCTACATTTACTCCTCTCTTGGAGTCTAAACTGATACTGGCCCCCTTCTTCAGCTGGGCCACAATTTCATCCAACTTAGAGTACTTCGCCTTTATTTTCCTTTCCATAACTGCCTCAATTTCTTGCAGCTTTTCCAAACTAGCCGAGGTGTCAACACCATGCTGAGATGATTCAACCTCTTTTTCTTTTCCAGCCCCACTAGCACCGGTTTCACGAGTTTCCCTCACTACTGCTCGCATCTCCTCCTTCAGAAGATCGCGGAAGTCCTGAGATTTTAGGAAATCTCTCAGGATATCAGTGACATTAGGTGTCAGATTATCCATCTCAAATTCTTCAACAGATTCTGATTCTTCGATTGCCATAACTGTCTTCCTCTTCTGATGCTCTCTTGTAGTCTGTGACCTTGTTCGGGGTCACTCCAGCTTACTCTGCTTGCCATCATACAGGAAGTGTTGGGGACAATGAGTGAATGACATGGTGACATGAAGAGTGGGGCATCAAAGATGATTTATGATGAATGGGTGAAATAATGTGATGAGAGATATGATGATGTGGATGATCTTTATGTGTTAATTTCCTTTGTTTTGGACATCCCAAGAGTGCCTAATGCTATGAAAAAATAATGCAAAAAGATCATGTGTGAACCACCACACGGACAAGAGTTCGGCACTTTCGGGGCACCTAGTGAATTTTATGAAATGCTCACGCTTGTGCCGACACACGGACAGAATTTTGACGCCTTGTAGGTCCATGAGATGGAGTGAAATGGTCACGTGGGGGGCTGGCTCACGGACAAAGTTTCAACCCTTTTAGGGTTTCTGACATGACATGATGTTGCAAATTAGTCATGTGTGATTTGGGACACGGACAGCAGTTTGGCGTTCGTGGAACACCTTTCATGATTTATTAATGTTATGAAATGCAATTATATATATAGTAATACGGTACTCATGGAGTACCTCAAACGATGCAATAATGTCATGCAACAATCCGAAGTGGATCGCGACACACCAATAGTACTTTGGCATCACCGTGCAATCGATGATAAATGACATGATGTTATGTAATGATATCGTGTGACCTGCCACATGAAAATAAATCAAAGACCAATGTGGTCCCCTATTGAATGAGGTGGTTTAGTGAAATAGCCGAGTGCAATCCGGTGCACTGGCAGAACATGTGCAGTTTTGGGATTCCCGATATGTCATGAAATGAAATGACCGTGATAGACATCCTTGGAACGTCCTTAATTTAAATGAAATGAGATGGCATGTATGCTTATGTTACACAAAATGCAAATGGCTGCACAAAAAACATGGTTAGGATGCATGACATACGTGATGATGTCGTGTATGCTTTGTGAAAATGTTAACACACAAATATAGTGCTATGGCTGCAAAAGAAATGGTTACGTGTAGCATGCCATGTTTGTGGAAAATGTCGATGATGGTATGTCATAGGAGAACGAGAAACATGTTACACATAGCACGCAAAGCATATTCCTCCAACCTTATTCCTCCAATCATGGTCAATTTTTAGAAAATTCTAACCGAGTCCTAGGAGGGGTTCACTTTGATCATCAACCGGGGATGATGAAGGTGCAATTTATAACATTCATGCGATTTATTTTGGTATCCTAAGGGAATTCAACTAAAGTTGCCTATATGAGTTTGGTCCAAGTCGGGTTAAAACCAAGGCTCCCATAGCATAATATACTCCTCACTTCTCCCCACTCAAGGGTCCGAACGAAGGGATTTGTACGAGGCTATGGGTGGTGTTTCGTATCCGTGCCCCTAAGACCATGAGGAACATAGGTGACACTTCAACAATTCACCGGGCTGAAAATTGGATACTTAACCTAATGCAAAAATGTCTAACTAAAAATGCAAGATAAAATACCAAGCAAGAATCATCCGCCTTATTTTGATTAGGCATTTTTCAGGGCTTATCAAATTCTTTTAAGTTTTAAGAAAACTTTTGTAAGAAATCCCTAGCAGTCGCCGAGCGGATGACGTTTTTAACCCTCTCGGAAGAGAGCCTCGATATCGAGCAACCCTCCCTCGCGGGGGTTTTTGTGGAAGAAAAATTCGGTTTTGGAAAATTAAATTGCCTCATAAAAGAACCGAGACCTAAGTCTCGATAGTGAGTGTAAGAGTCGCCACCGAGCTCAGCTCAACCGGGAAATTATAGTGTAGCTGAGCCAGACGAAGGCTGCTACACTTTCCAGAGATTCAAGTTTGGACAAGTCCCTTATTTCATGTCTAATCAAAATAAAATTGGCCAATGTTCATTGATGATATTTTAAATTTCTAAAGTTGATTTTTTATCGAATTAAACCATACAGCGTACACATAAATAAAATAAAAGGTAGTAAATAAATAAATCATTACAACCCAATCGCATAAAAATAAAAACTCTCGTCCTCACCTTATAAGCGCCTAAAATACACGATGATCTAGAAAATTACAATCGCCTAAAATACACGAATTGAACTATTAATTACATCAAAAATGAAAATAAAAGAAATTAAAAGCTGCAAAACAGATGGTTAGCACAATTTATAGCACACCACAAATAGGACTCAAGGAGGACAGAATTGGGAAATTAGAGATTGGGAGATGCATTTAGGGGGATAGTCGGGTGAACTCGGCTAGTTCGCCCGACTAGACCTGGAAAACGGTTTTGGAACGTCCCTGTATTTTTGTTTTGTGAGAAAACACATTTTGAAAACATTTTCTTTTTCTGGTTTACTTTAATTTAGCATGTGAGATGGGTCAGTTTTTGGGAGATTTGGAATCTCCGTCATTGCATTGTTCTAAGTGCAATAATTTCAAAAATTAAATCTAAGGTTGTGAATGCATACAATAAAATTCATTTTTGATGATTTTCTGATTTTTCTAAATTTTTATGATTTTTCTAATTTTTGAGGGATTAATCTAAATTTTCTGCAATTGGACAAAAATTACAGTCGCTTGGCTGTTATTACAGCCGTACGACTGTAATTATAGTCGTACGACTATAACTACAGTCGTGCAACTGTAACTTACCCAATTGCAGAAAATAGAAAATTTGTTCCCTGAAAGATAATAGAAGAGGAAATTTAAAAACAGTAGTACGACTGTAGCTGTGGTCGCACGACTGCATAGCTACAAGAACAGTCGTACAACTATTCTTATTTTCCAGAAACAGCAGCCCAAAAATGTCGATTTTTATGCATGAAATTGAACTAAAACACCCAAAAAGCAAAGCAAAACGAAGGTTTTAAGTGTAGTTACCCTTGTAGCGCTGATCCACCATCGATTTGACCATTGGACACACCTCAATCGGCTCCGGATTGCTCCTTTTCCTTTGTGTATCAAATTTTCAAGGTAAATCCACAAATCTCCAAAAAAATCACAGATTTCAATGAGTCAAGGATCTATGATTGATTAGATTTGGAGTGTCAAGTTATTAACCTATGATTTCTATCAAGTTTTAACTTTATCACACTAGAATTAAAAGAAAAAGAGGAGAAAAAGATGGTCTTTTTGTTGGTTGAGCTTTCTTTTTCTCTCCTTTTTCCTTCTCTTCTCTTTCAATTTCTCACTTAATCTGCCAAAAAAAAAGTCCCATTCTCTTTCTTTTCCTCTCTTTTTAACTGCCTTTCTTGCTGAGAAAATCAGGCATTAATTGCCCCTTCAAATCACCCATTTTTTTATTCTTAAGGTATGGGCTTCTGCTACCTGCTACGATTTTATAGTCGTACAACTGTAAAAATAGCCGCACGACTGTATTTTATAGTAGTGTGACACACATTTTTTTTTACTAGAAAATTCCGGCGCTTACAAGTATGCCTATTTATGTGGGCAAGAGGAAAAAGGCTATTTTTGCCTACCTGAAGGACAGAGTCTGGAAGAAAATCCAATCTTGGAAAGAATGACCGTTGTCGAGAGCGAGTAAAGAAGTGTTGATAAAGAAGGTTTTGCAAGCTCTCCCCAATTATATAATGAGTCTCTTTCTGGTGGAGCAATGGTTCAGGGTGGTTCAGTTGGGAAAAACTTTGTGAGCAGAAGAAAAATGGTGGTATGAGCTTCAGGAAACTTTATCACTTTAATCTTGCTATGTTGGCAAAACAAGCTTGGCGAATCTTACAGAAACCAAATTGTCTCATGGTGAAGCTTCTTAAAGCTCGTTACTTTAGTAACTCAGATTTTTGGAATGCTAAGTTAGGGGATAATCCTAGCTATATTTGGTCTATTATTTGGAAACCTCGTGATGTTTTGCATCGTGGCTACCGATGGAGAATTGGTGATGGCAATACGGTTTATGTTTAGGGAATGCCTTGGCTTATCAATGAGGATAGGGCTTATGTCTCCCATCCGATGCCTGCTGAAGGTCAAGAGTTCTAGGTTGCTGATTTGTTGGATGAAACTGGTACCAATTGGAACATTCAGCGTCTTTCAAAGGTGTTTACAGAAGCTGATATTTGGTTAGTTCAGGAAGTTCCTCTCAATGTTAACAAGTCAGTGGATGTTTGTATTTGGTTTCCTGATAAGAAAGGAATTTATTCGATCAGAAGTGGGTATAGCATTCTAAGAGAGTATTCCATAATAAATAATTTGTTGGATGAGCAGATTATTTGGAAAAATCTTTGGAAATTATAAGCACCCCTAAAATCAAGAGTTTTCTTTGGAGAGCTTTAAGAGATTGCCTTCCAACTCGTGATGCCTTATATAGGAGAAGGGTTCCAGTAGAAGTTCAGTGCCCCCTCTATTACACTTAAATTGAAACTACGCTCCATGTTTTGGTTGACTGTAGTTTTGCTAGCAGGGTGTGGAGAAAATCGGGCCTGAGGTATCCTTTGGGAAATTTTACAAGTCTGAAGGAGTGGTCCTATAATATCCTACAGGTGGCTCCCCCTTCTAGCTGGAGCAAAATTGTATCTATTGCTTGGGGTATTTGGTTTCAAAGAAATGAAGTAGTGTGGCGAGCTAAAACGCCCAATGATGTTGCCTGCATTAGAGGTAGCCTTGCTTTTTTACGTAACTAGGTTAAAGCCAATGAAGCTGCCAATGCTCCTCGCTCTCCTAACGACCAGCCCCTGTCATCCTGGGTTAGACCTCCACGCGGCTGGGTCAAATTTAACATAAATGGAGCCATTTTCGAGAATTCAACTGCCATTAGTGCTGTTATTCGCGACAATACGGGATGTTTTACTGGTAATTTTGTTCTTCAAGGGTTGACAGTTAGACGGCCAGATATTATGGAGGCGTTGGGTATGCGTGAGGTGCTAAGCTGGATCCGTGACAGAAATAGAGATCGAGTCATTGTGGAAACTAATTTTCTTTCGGTTATCAACGCTTTGGCGTCTAAGAATCCGGATTTCTCTTCTTCTGGTATTATTATCTCCGATTGAAAACTATTCTTGATTCTCTCCAAAATGTCAAGATAGTTCATGTTAAGAGATCTACGAACTCTGTGGCTCATTGTCTTGCAAGAGCGGCAAGTTCTATGGATGAAGAAGAGGCTATCTGGGAACAACTGCTGCACAACTATCTCATCAAGAACTGCAACAGTCGCACAGCTGTCTCATCAAGACCCGCATGGGTCTTGATTCCTGACAGAATTGTGACTCTTCTTCTTAGAAATGATTTTTTGGATTTTAGGGGGCAGATTCTATAAGAAGAAGCCATATTTCTACCTATAAAAAGACCTTTTGTTTCTGAAATAGGGGTTGGCAACTTTGATTTAGAGAGAAAGGAGAAGAAAATGGAAGAAAAGAAATAAGAAAAATCAAGCTTTTTCTTCAATTTTCATCTTTAATCTCTGTTCTTACGCTTAAAATCGGTTAGAAATCTTAGGAAAACACTTCACTAAGATTTCTAGTAGGTTTAGAGACTAATCTAAACACCAAAACCTTAACTTTTGGAGCTTAAAACTCTTTTCAGAGCTTGAAGTTCAGGTTTGAAATCAAAGCTTTTCTTGAAAGATTTTCACCTCCTAAATCTATGGATCCATGCTATAAGGGTAGCTATTTGAGAAGCCAAAGCATTTGACTTGTTTGTGCTATATTTGGACATCATTTCATCATTTTTAAAAATACTCTGTTTTTCGGTCTGGACTAAGAACCAGAACTGTGTGGCCATCGCAACAGCCGTATGTTGTAGTTACAGCCTCATGGCTGTTACAGCTACAGCCTCATGGCTATAGTTCCTAAAACAAAACTGTGAAATCTTGGATTTTGAAATCCTTTACTGATCTCAAAGTGACATCCGCACATGTCTAAATATACAGCCGCACGACTGTTGTGTCAACACCCTCGCAGGTATCAATTCGGGACATAATCAGTGAAAACCAATTTTCATATATTTCATGACATTTGAACCTTAGATTTATATTCCAGAAGCATGTACTAAAACAGAACAATGATGGAAACCTAGTTTCCTGAAATCTGACCCACTTACCATGTTAAATAATTAACCGGAAAAACTGTTTTCAAAACTGTTTTCTCCAAAATCAACACAAGGATGTTTCAAAATATTTTTCAGGTCTGGTCGGTGACATTTGTTGCATCTCTCCGGCTATCCCCTAAGATGCATGGACCCAACTCATTTATTATTCCATTTTATCTTCATTGAGTCCTGTATGTAATTATTTGTGTACTAACATCTATTTTACAGGATTAGATCTATATATAGGTTTTATTATTGCGTTAGATGAATTCATGTAATTTAGGCGATTATACCCTGATTCCCTATTTGATTCATATGTGTCCTAGGTTAGTTTATGCGATTCGGTCTGTGTAATTAATTTATTTACTACTTTTAGTAGTATGATCTAAATAAAATCGATTTAGTTCCATAGAATGGTATAATTGGATTTTTGAAGCATTTATTTTAATTAGATAACAAGTAACTGACTCGTCTGGACCTAGATCTCTAAAAGGTATAATGGCCCTCATTTGGTTTTAGCTATACCTAAATTTCCTGGTTGAGTTGAGCCGGGTGGTCTTATATTTTTTTGGGGATTTTGGTCTCGAATCTTTTATGAAATTTGTTAATCAAAAAAGTTTTCACTTTATAATTATTATGCACCAAAAACCTCATACCCTATTATAAAAATTTCCTCAGTTCACTTCACAGCTTTTCGTGTACATTAAAAATGTCATCTGCTCATAGGAGACAAGCCATATCCCATAATGGGATTGATCTTTGGATTGAAAAGAGCTGTAATCAGCAGAAGCAGGAATGAACACAATAATTAACAATAAAAGATAACAATAGAGCAAAGAAGAGAGGAATTAAGGAAAAGAAAAGACAAACCAAATTCTCAAACTTGAAAACTTAAACTCAAAATCAAAACCATAATTCACTCAAATTCAGTCACCAAATTCATCATTCAAATCGATCCTAAACCTTCAAAGACTTATTGTGTTGCTGGAATTGGAGAATTGGAGCTTGATTTGGAGGAATTCAAAGTTTTCAGTTCAAAGTTGAAGTTCAATTTAAACCTCAATTCTACTTCAAGAATCGATTTTCTGTCAAATTGAAAACTGGATAAGCATATAAAAGGAAATTTTGAGAGGCCTTAAACCTATTTACAACTTTCTGGGTTGATTTATTATGCATTTCATCATTTTGTAATTTTACTCTATTTTTCTATTTTCTAATAAATAAGAGCCACACGGCTATATCAATACCCACATCGTGTACTATCAAAGCTGCACGACTGTTGCACTATAGCCGCACGACTATTGTTTATTTTCAGAATTTAGCGATTTTAATTTGAAGCGATTTCTCTTTAGCGGACGATCCTAAAAAAAGCAGCCCTCGCAACAGAACCGAGAAGATTTTTAATTAAAGGGTTTTATGAAAATGGGTTTTGTGGCAAGAAAACAAAAAAACTTGAATGTTCTCAGGTGCGCCACCTTCTATGGAAGACTTGGTGTGACACCCAACTCTAAAATTTTATAACCTTTATACTCCTTTTAATATCTCTTGAACTACCCAACAATTTCCTTACTTTTCAAGTATATCTTTCCCAGTGAAATTAAAACTAACTTGTAAGTTTACATGTGTAATACAATATATATGTTCTACTAGATATTATATCTCAAAGTATTAGTCTTTTATATCATAACATTGACATTCCAAATAATGAAACTCAAATAAGAAAACTTAAGAACATGTTGCTAGTCACTTCTTGTTATTATCCTCTTTAAGTAACTTAAATTAAAATTTGATTCTCCAAGCCATATATCTAATACACGTAATATAACTTAATTATAAAATTCAAGATTTTAGGCAACAATACTTTTAAGTAATAGCAACACTAATAACTTTCAAAATTCATATAGTACATAATAGCGGTTGAACAACATTTCACTTTTGTACACTTGGGCTGTTTTCTAGAGCAATCAAGAGAACCTAAGGTGTGCGCATTACCATTAAAAGCTTTAAGCGCATTACCATTAAAAGCTCTAAGGACATTCTCGCTGAACAAAAAATTATTTTTAAAAGGTTTAAAAACTTGTTGTGGGGGGGGGGGGGGGGGGGGTCTTAGTATGTGTTCTTGAAGTTCAAGAATAATTCCCTTCACTAACTAATAGTGTTGCCCTATTTCACTACGTATCAATTCAATTGAAAGACATTGATACTTAATTTTTCAAAATCTTTTTCTTTACCTAGAAAGTTTTTGTTGTTTTGCATAAGAAAGCCATTTATAGGGGATTGTTGGATAGAATGGCTACTTATGCATTCTAAGTTTGGCTTTGAAAACTTATCTTTTACCTTTATCCCACATGGGAAAATAATAGAATAGTATTTGAGTTTATATTGAATTGGGCTTTGTTTCATGTTTAAATTGTAAAGAGTGTGGTTTTGGGAAAAAAACCACTAGCGCCCCCAAATTATTTCAAATCTATTATTTTTTCTGTGGATAAAACTTATTTATTTTTTTCTTTTAACAAAGTTTGAATTTAAAAGAATTGAATTGGTAAAAGCCAGTTATTATTTTTGGAGGATTTTAAGCTAACGTTTCCTGGTTTTTGGGTGACACATTTTCTATCTCCTGCTCCAAGGTTTCTCTTTTTCCTTTTTCACTACGATTCGATTTTTGCTGTTGAGAATACCCTAGACATAAAATATAAATTGCCAAATAGTTGTTTTTCTTCAGATCTAAAAATACAAGGCGTTTATAAAATCGTTTTCCAGGTCTAATGGGGGTAAACTTGCTGGTTTTCCCGATTATCCCCTAAATGCAAGCCCCTGAGCTATCTCGATTTCCCATTCTGTCCTGTTTGAGTCCAATATGCTTATATTTATCTGTATCACTAACCTCTATTTTGCAGATAGATGTATGTTAGCTTTATATTTTTCTAGGATAATTCGTGTAAAATAAGTTATTGTACCCCTTTCCCATTTTTATCAAATGTATCCCCTAGGGTAGTTTATTTGATTTGGTTGTAATAATTTTATTTTTCGAATTTATTTATTGCTTTCTGAATTTATTTATGGCTTTCTATGTGAGCATATAGCAAATATCTAGGGTAGAATACTGAAAAGGGAATAAAGTAACAAAAAGTGCAAATTTGGTATAGTTAAAGCTATGTCACAATAAAGCAGAAATAAGTTATTTGTTTGGACTAGAATCTTTGTCTTAAAGATATAGGAATCCTTGTCGGGCTTGGCTATACCACAATTTCCCGGTAAGAGCTGAGCTGGGGGGCGACTCATGTCAATCTTTAAGGCACGAGGAATTGGTTCCGTACATTTTTTGGTTTTGCCTTAATATTTTGAAACCCAAAAACCATGTTTTCCGTTTCAACATATTAAAACACCCTCGTCCCGGTCTCGCGGCTTATAGAATTTCACCAAAGGATTGTCTGCTCACAGCCTTGTCGGGGACTTGCAGAAACAAAATGTAAACTTGTTCTGATTTACTTTAATCCTTCATAAGGATGATCTACTGGATTTATTGCAAGACCAAAATAGCTAGGATTTCCAAAAGAAGATACCATTCATTTGATGAGAAATTAAAAGGTACCCACCTACTAATTGAAGGCTATTACTTCCATCTTCTAGAGATATGTTATATACACTATTCACAGCATCTTGAAAAGAAAAACTCAACAAGTGAAAAAAACATTGAATTGTTGGCATAGAAGTCTCTCGCACGTAAGGGGATGCTACTATTGGATATCATGGTTCTGGGGTGCAATGATTTTTCTCTCTGGAACCAAATAATCGGGGGCACTGCCTTCATTCAGCTTTCAAAGGTAGGGGCTTTTTATCCCCTCATTCATCAAGAATCAAAAAGGTTTTTTTAAGTTTGAATTTGTTCATTTTGAATTTAGTCTCTTATAATTCATTTTTATTTCTTTCTTTTTATTAAATCCAATTCATGAGCATGTCGTAGATAGAATGAATCTGGACGTAAGTGTGAGCTGAACCGGGTTAACAAAAAGTCACGATCTGAATAAGAGGACGTTTACCCCTTTATGTTCTTGAAAGCCCATCTTTATCTCAGTAGAGTCTTTCAGTGGCATGTTTTAGTCCTCTTCCCTATTATTTAGAAAAAGCATTGGGGATAAGCTTCATCGTTGAGAGGGAAACAACCCGAATTTGATATAATATACAAGGTATCTTCTAGATAGTTCAAATTGAAGCAATTGGTTCCAAACAATCAATGAGTTGATTATACCCTTTTATGAACCCCAGTCTTAATCAACTCATACCATACCATAAGGAAGGCATATATGAATGTTCGAAGTCATTTTACACCATCCCCATGGACGGCAGATACCGAGAGTGATCCACACGAGGATTAACCTATCCGAATGGCGAGTTTAGTGAGGGAGCTTTTGTTTCCCTTGCTTCTCTTGTGGTACAATCCTCTTCACGCTGAGCCCTTTTCTCCTTGGTCCACCAACTCCATTTCGTTGCGTAAGTGATGATGCCAGTCATCATAGTCTAAACTTGAAATCTTTTGCAGGCTCATTTTGTTGATTGGGTGGCCCCAATATATTGAAACTCATTCATGGATAAAGGAACACTATTTCAACATCAAAGACAAAAAAAAACTTCCTAATTTTCTTGCCTTTAAGTCCTCTTAGCCGCGATGCAATACTCGAGCGATAAGTAAGAAGGAGTTCCAGGCCTTAGGTCCAAACCAGATCTGAGAACTTTCGAGATGTGAATCATAGCCTAGTCTAGTTTCATAACCAAGAGCTAAAATTTATTGAATCAATTTCATCTTCTCAAACAAGAAGACCCATCTTCATATTTTTTGCAAAACGCTCTCTTGCAGTTGTGTGAGCTAGTTGTTCTTCAGATCGAAAAAATTTTGGTATCTTATCTTCATTATTTCTATCAAATTCTTTAGAAATTAAAAAAAAAAATTATGACTATATACTTCTGCATAACCAAAATACTTTCATTGTTGTTATTGAAACATATTTCAATAATGATGACCAATAAATATGCCGCGTATATTCAACCATTATTTAATTGTATTTAAATAACTTTGTTAATGGCCATTAAGAAAAATTTGGAAACAAAATTTTCAAAAAATTTTATTTTCTGGAAAAACATGTTCTGAAATTTTCATTTTCAACAAAAAAAAAAAATTTGTAAATAACAATTAAATAAAGAATCCATTAATTTTATGTTTTCAAAAAGTAACCAAAATATCTAGAAAATTGTAAAACTCGATTTGCACAAAAAACAGTGGAAAAACGGTGGACGTAAACAACCACACCCGTCGCCACGCACCGGCGAAACATTTTGTGATGTGTTGCTACACGTTTGTTGTCTTCGATTAATGATTACCATGTGTCAAACGATGATTGGTCCACATATGATTTCGGTCGATGGGAGGCTTTTGGGGTCTCTGAGTCCGATGGTGTGGTCAAAAATATACTATCCCGACTCTAGTATTTCGTTTTGTTAATTTATGTAGGTCCCTACGAGTAAAATAGAACCCAAACTGATTTTATCAAATAAAAAATGAATTTTAAAACCTAAAATAAATTTTAGTACGTTTATTAATGAAAATAAATAAACAATTCAAAACCAGAAAATGAACCTTAAGGCTCTTATGCCAATGAAAGTAAATCTAATACGAAATACAAATCATAAAAAATATAGATCCTAATCTAATGTCACAATGATAACAAGATTAGGCTTATGTCTTGTAGGGCTCCAAATCCTTTAGCACATCAGAAATAATCTTGTTAACTTTCAGCACAATGGAAAGAATCGTGTTTGTATTACCAGTTGGATTATTATCTACGTTTTCGGAATAATAATAAGTTTTTATCGTTTAAGAAACAATAGAGACAGGAGAGAGGAGGGGACGAAATTTGTAGAGACGGAGAGAGATTTCTCTTGTGATTGTTCTAAAGAGAATTCATTGTATTCTCATTTGTGTGTCAATGAATTAGATTTAACCCCCCTATTTATAAAGAGAGCAGTTCTTTTTTTATAGAACTAAAAATCTAATTAATCAATTAAATAATATAAATCTAATTCCTTATAAATTGCTATTATATTATTTAATTAGGACAAAGTTTATTAATCCCATTAGGATTGGACTAATCTTTGTAGAGTCATGGGGGTATCCAAACTTTATCAATAAGAGTAATAATAATAAAAAAAATAATAATAATAAAAAAATTTTTTTGATACATGCATTGCACATTAATTATATTATATTTGGTACAGATATCTACTGTCCATGTTTAAATCTATATATTTAATTCAGTCTAGTTGACCAAAACATTAGTTAGTTGTTAATCCTATGTTTGAACTTTTGAATTATTCTTTCATTCTATATTTTTCCTATTTATTCAAACTCTTGTCATTCAGACTTTATTCGAAATATATTTATAAAATCCGATAAAAAAATCTCATGCTGGATATATTCAATACAAAATACAATAATAATTTTTTTCTTAAAAGAATACTGGCTGAAAGTAAATAAAATAAACCATGTTTCATACAAGACAACAATACTAAAGTAGATTTTTAAAAAAAAAATTTAGCAAATTGGACTAATAGAGAATGAGAGAAAAAGATTGGATAAATTTTAAAACAATCTGAAAAAATATCGATTAGGTCATCAAGCTTCCCAAATAGCGAATAAGGAGCCATGGTGGAGGCTTGATAATTCTTTCAATTTGGATCCATTTAAATAACACTATTTTAATGGGTCCCAATTAAAAGAAGGGAAATTGTCAAAATTACCCTCATTTCAGGGTTTAATTTATTGGCTTACCTTTTCTTATTTATATTATTACGTTCTTTTTAGATCTAACTCTTCTTTACTCTATTTTTCCCTTTTTCTTCCCAACTGAAGATCAAAGAGTGAACTTCAGTTCTGGCGCTCTAAATTTGACGCAATGCTTCGACTCAGTAGAACAAATCAAGTAAATCTGCAGTCTTTAAGCCACCAATTCCTCCAGCAATGTTGGGTGAGCAGTACAGCCAAAGGGAAGGCCAAAATCAGAGATGGCCAGGCCAAAAAAGGCTCCAAAATCACTACTAAGAAATCTGATTCTTCTGCTCAATTTCGTCAAGATTCCGCCAACAATGCCTTATACGAAGTATGCCTCAACGCTCCTACCCCTGTTAATTCTGGATTTCATGCTATTTCAGATCGTGATCACAACTACCTAATTGTGTACGAATTGTAATTTCTTGTCTTCTGGGATAGGTTGGTATTGTTTAATTTTTCATAATTTAGTCCGTTGTAATTTGGTTCTTTAGTTTTTGTGGCTCTTCAAGGGAGTTTTGCTGATTTATTACCTGTTTCTCACCTTTCGCTATTCTGCATTCCTTTAAAGAGCCAAAAACACATTTACTTTTGCGACTATGTTTCAAAGAATCCACTGATACACCTTTACTTTTTAGGCATAAGCAATGAAAGAGAAAGCGCAACTCAGAGAAGAGATGGCTTACCAATATAAGCTTGGCAACTTCGAGGTGAGGTTTACAGAATATGGACTTCATCAATGTTTTTCATTTGATGGATCTTAAATTCTTAATCCATGGCTGATTATATAAAACCAATTCATAATTGTAGGCTGCAGCTGCTATACAAAGAAGGTTGGATCCGGACCTTGCTTTGTGAGATTAATTGATTGTTGTTGCCAATAATGTTTTTGCTGGTAATGAGTTTTCTTTGATAGTTAACTCTGTAGAAAAGAAATCAATCCATGTGGGTTTTCATCATTTTGTTACCCTTATCACACACATGATTGTTGCAAATCAATAGGAATTACATGTTAGATGCGTTTGTACTTTAGGAAAAGAAAATGGTCGTTGATCCTATATGTGATTTATTATCTTTACTGAAATATGCAATTTTTGTGCACTTAGTTTGTTATCCTGTAGAAGGATATCATGTAGATTTTCATGAAAAGCTATCATCTCGAATTAGTTATCCGTACACTACCTTGAAACTTTTTACTGCTATTTCAAGTATTGTAATACTTGCAGTTCATATCTCACACTGAATAATAGCATCAAAGCAATCTATATATTATTTTATTTATGTTTCACTAATATGCCTATAAATAACCAAAAACTTGTCATACACTACTACTTATGAAAAAAATGTGGATAAATTTGCTACAGAAATCTTTTTAATTCATTTGACACAACTAAGCAAGGCAAAGTTACTCTTGATCTGAACCAGTTTGTGTATTGCAGTAAGCAGATTAATTTTAATTTTTTACTTTTTTTTCTAGTTTACAAAAATGCGTGGTATAATTAGTTGATGCTCCTTCTGTATCTGTTATGCAGTTGCCAATTCTAGAATATGAAACCAAAATTCAGATTCTTCCTTGTGATGATGTGTAAAATAAAAACCAGTGTTTGTTGGCTTTGAAAATGTGTAAATCTTAAAATGCTCCTCTTTTATGGCATTTTTTGATGTATGGTGGACGGAACTTTTCTTAACCTAACATTTTGGATTTCTTTGTAAAATTTTGGGTTTGCATATGCAATTTTGGGACTGCAATTTTGGGACTGCATTTTAGGACTGCAATTTTGGGACTGCAATTTTGGGATTTCATTTTGGGATTGCAATTTTAGGACTGCATTTTGGGACTGCATTTTAGTACTGCAATTTTGGGACTGCACTTATATTGTTATACACTATTTATACATTGTTATACACTGTTACACACTGTTTATACACTTTTTATACAATGTTTATACAATTCTTATACATTGTTGTACACTGTTATACACTTCTTATATATTGTTATATATTGTTTATACGCTTCTTATATATTGTTATACACTGTTTATACATTTTTTATACATTTTTTATACACTTATTATACATTGTTATACACTTCTTATATATTGTTATACGATGTTTATACACTTCTTATACATTGTTATACATTGTTATACACTTCTTATATATTGTTATAGATTGTTTATACGCTTCTTATATATTGTTATACACTGTTTATACATTTTTTATACATTGTTTATACACTTCTTCTACATTGTTATACACTTCTTATCCATTGTTAAGGTATAACTAAGATATAATCAATGTAATAATATATCTTAAGGTATAACTAAGGTATAATTAGTATACCTATATTAATAAATATATTTTAGTAAGGTTTAAGGTATACTAATTAAGGTATAATTAAAGTATAACTTAAGGAATAATTAAGGTGTATTAATAACATATCTTAAGGTATAACTAAGGTATAATTAGTATACCTATAATCAATGTAATAATATATCTTAAGGTATAACTAAGGTATAATTAATATATTGTTATATATTGTTTATACACTTCTTATATATTGTTATACACTATTTATACATTTTTTATACACTGTTTATACACTTCTTATACATTGTTATACATTGTTATACACTTCTTATACATTGTTATATGCTGTTTATACACTTGTTATACATTGTTATACATTGTTATACACTTCTTATATATTGTTATAAACTGTTTATACATTTTTTATACACTGTTTATAAACTTCTTCTACATTGTTATACATTGTTATACACTTCTTATATATTGTTATACGCTGTTTATACACTATTTATACACTGTTATACACTTCTTACACACTGTTATACATTATTATACACTGTTTATACACTTCTTATACATTGTTATATACTTCTTATATATTGTTATACACTGTTTATACATTGTTATTTATTCTTATATATTGTTATACACTGTTTATACATTGTTATATACTTCTTATATATTGTTATACACTGTTTATATTCTTATACATTGTTATATACTTCTTATACATTTCAACTGATTCAAGTAGCATTGCTATGCACGCAAAGCTCTCTAAAGGAAAGGCCTAAGATGTCAGAGGTTGTGAGAAAGCTTAAAGGTGATGGACTGGCAGAAAGATGGGAGGAGTGGCAAAAGGTAGAGGTGGTACGACAAGAGATAGATTTGGCTCCATCTAAGAACCTACATGCTGTAGAATTGTCTGGTCCAAGATGACATCTTCTTGTACACAGTTATACATTGTTTATACCCTACTTATATATTGTTATACACTATTTATACATTGTTTGTATATTGT
The DNA here is from genome assembly GCA_039660915.1 of Euphorbia tirucalli. NCBI lineage: Eukaryota > Viridiplantae > Streptophyta > Magnoliopsida > Malpighiales > Euphorbiaceae > Euphorbia > Euphorbia tirucalli. The sequence goes on along the minus strand of CM077637.1, from coordinate 37,728,513 downwards.
TTATACACTTCTTATACACTGTTATACAGTGTTTATACATTGTATATAAATTTATTATACACTGTTGTACATTGGTATACACTTCTTATATATTGTTATATATTGTTTATACACTGTTTATACACTTCTTATGCACTGTTATACACTATTTATACATTGTTTATATATTGTTTATACACTTCTTATACAGTGTTATAAATTGTTATACACTGTTTATACACTTCTTATACATTGTTATACACTTCTTATATATTATTATACACTGTTTATACATTGTTTATACACTTCTTATACACTGTTTATACACTTTTTATACATTGTTATACATTGTCATACACTTCTTATATATTGTTATACACTGTTTATACATTGTTTATACATTATTTATACACTGTTTATACATTATTTATACACTTCTTATACACTGTTATACACTTTTTATACACTGCTTATACATTGTTTATACACTACTTATACACTGTTATACATTATACACTTCTTATACAATGTTATATGTTTATACACTTATTATACATTGTTATACACTGCTTTTACATTATGATACACTGTTTATACATTGTTATACACTTCAGATACATTTATATATTGTTATGCATTGTTTATACACTGTTTTTGTACTTCTTATACACTGTTATACATTATTTATACATTGTTTATACACTGTTATATATTGTTATACACTGTTTATACTCTTCTTATACATTGTTATACATTATTATACACTTCTTATATATCATTATACATTGTTTATACATTGTTATACACTGTTTATACACTTAGTATACATTGTTATACTTTCTTTATACACTACTTATACATTATTATACACTATTTACACATTAAGATACACTATTACATTGATTATACCTTAAGATACACTATTCTAGTGATTATACCTTAGTTATTCCTTATTTATACCCTATTTATACCCTAAGATACATTATTATATTGATTATACCTTACTTATACATTAATTATACCTTAAGATACACTATTATAGTGATTATACCTTTGTTATACCTTAATTATATCTTAAGATACGCTATTACAGTGATTATACCTTAGTTATACCTTAATTATACCTTAGTTATACCTTAAGATACACTATTACAGTGATTATACCTTAGTTATACCTCAAGATACACTATTACAGTGATTGTACCTTAGTTATACCTTAATTATACCTTAAGATACGTTATTAAATTGATTATATCTTAGTTATACCTTAATTATACCTTACTTTTACCTTAAGATACAGTATTACGTTGATTTTACCTTAGTTATACCTTAATTATACCTTAAGATACACTATTCTAGTGATTATACTTTAGTTATTCCTTATTTATACCCTATTTATACCCTAAGATACATTATTATATTGATTATACCTTACTTATATATTAATTATACCTTAAGATACACTATTACAATGATTATACTTTTGTTATACCTTAAGATACACTATTACAGTGATTATACCTTAGTTATACCTTAATTATTCCTTAGTTATACCTTAAGATACACTATTACATTGATTATACATTAATTGTACCTTAATTATACATAAAGATACACTATTACAGTGTTTATACCTTAGTTATACCTTAATTATACCTTAGTTATACATTAAGATACACTATTACAGTGATTATACTTTAGTTATACCTTAATTATACCTTAGTTATACCTTAATATACAAAGACATAATTAGTTATACTTTTGTGAAAAAAATATGTCGGAAAAAGTATATACATATGGACTTTGTTTTGAAGATAAAATAAAAAATAAAAAAAAAACTTTCTAAAGTCGCATAACAAAAAAATAAACGGATTGAGAGATAAATGCGAAATTAGATTAAAAATTAAAAAAAGATGAGAGAGAAAGGTGGACAAAGTAGAGAATGTATTTTGGAGATTTTGATTTGTGTTTTGTTGTTTATTTTGTGAATGAATTACATAAAACTGATAGTTTTTTGTTTTAGGTATTTTTGAAATTTTGAAAAGTTTTTAATGTATTTATGCAAACTTTCCTTTTGAGGTAAAAATGTTATATGATACCAAAAAGTATGTATTTATGGAAATTGTCAGTTTTATACCCAAAATTAAGTTTACTTTCAAACAATACCTTTAACTATTTACCGAATTAAGTTTTTTTCTTAAATTATTTTATTTCATTACTTTAAGATTTATGTTTTTCTTTTTTACGTTTATATGTTTTTCATCTTTAGATCTCTCCCTCTCTCTCTCTCTCTCTCTCTCTCTCTCTCTCTCTCTCTTCCCCTCTCTTTCTCTCTTTTTCTGTCAATTTTTTTTCCTATCCCCATGGTGTTTCAGCTAGTCCACTTCTTGCAGGTGTTTCACCTTCGCTGGTGAGGGCCTCAACTCCGAGGAGATTCTTCCGGTGACCTTTCCCTCTGCCATGGAGCTCTACTCTGCGACCAATGATCCACAAAAATTTCCTCATCTTCCTCATCCAACCCACCAGATCTTTGCTAGAGATTAAGAAGAAAGGCATATCCAGGCTTACTACTGCTGCTCTTGTTGGTAGATATGGAATCCAGGCTTGGCAATCAATCAAGTCCCGACCCCCTAAACCTAAATTACGCAAATTCTATAATGGTGGTTTCTAGCCTAACATGACCAGAAAAGAAGCTGCTCTAATTCTTGGCATTAGGTAATTTTGATTTTGCGCCTAATTCTAATTAATTGCTTCATTGATTTTGATTTGTACTCTTTTACTTTCAGATGTATAATTTGTTGTTCTTTGGTTCATGGAAAGGTCATCCATTTCCCTTCTCTTCCCCTTACTTTTCCTGTTTGCTGTTTCACTCATCATCATCATCATCTAACCACTCTTTCTTGTCTTTTTCTCCCCTAATATTATATTATATCATTATTCAATATACAATTTCCCAGTAATTAAATATACTCTCTCATTTAACCCTTGACCAATTTTTTGAGAATTTGTATCTTTCCAACTGCAGAATATACACTCAGATCGGTCCATTTATTGTTGTGAAATTCAATAAATTACATTTTTTATAAAAATAAAATGTAGATAATATGGTGAGATAATTAAATTAACTTAAGAGACACATTTACTTTATCTTTAACAACTAGAATAATCAATGATATATAGAGAAGATGTATAATTGAAAGATATAAAATAATCACAAAAAAACAAATGATAGAAATAAATAAAGAAATATCCACAAAATTTGGAAATCGCTCCTATGTCAGATGATTAAATTGCTCCAAAGATTTAATCGCTTCATTGATTTTGATTTGTACTCTTTTACTTTTAGATGTATAATTTGATGCTCTGTTCTTACATTTAAATCCCTGTAATTGGATCATTGTTAATTTGTTAATATATTGTATTTTGACAGTGGCAACCACGCTGATGACTAATAATCAATTTCTTACCTCATCTTGGATCCATTTGTGTTTTTATGATTTTCTTTCTATTGTTTTTAAATTTTCTTGGATTTCGTAAGAAATATGGACTGATTAATTTCTTTTTATTGTCTAAGGTCTTTCGTGCTTTCAGTAGTATTCTACTATGCTTCAGCTATCGCAGATGGTTTTAAAAAGGAATTCATCTTTCTCTCACAGGTAAACAAATTATTTCGTTAATTTTTAAATCTCTTTGTAAATCCTTTCTTGCTGTGAATTCCTCGATCTGAATATCAAGTCCATTTCTGTTACCAAAGGGGTTGCAATGAGAATTCTTGATGCTCTACTGCTATTCTATTTCTGCCTTTAGTGAATTGTGTTGGTTTTCTTTTTCCTTTTTTTTTAATTCAGCTCATCTTATTGATGTAATCATGTTGCCAAAGTTTCATTAATTCTTTTGCAACTAATTAGGGAATTACTATGCTCTCTTATGTTGGTTGCTTTTCACACTGAGTTGTATACCTTTCCTTTTTAATTAATATATCAGCACTGCTTAGCAGGAAAAAAAAAGGTCATGCCTTGAAGTAGAACAATTATGTTGATACTGAAGTAGAACAACTGATTCAAGTAGCATTGCTATGCACACAAAGATCTCTAATGGAACGGCCTAAGATGTCGGAGGTTGTGATGATGCTTGAAGGTGATAGACTGGCAAAAAGATGGGAGGAGTGGCAAAAGGTAGAGGTGGTATGGCAAGAGATAGATTTGGCTCCATCTCGAAGTTTCGAATGGATCCTTGACTCCACTAAGAACCTACATGCTGTAGAGTTGTCTGGTCCAAGATGACATCTTCTAGTACACTGTTATACATTGTTTATACACTTCTTATATACTGTTATACACTGTCTATACATTGTTTATACATTGTTTGTACATTGTTTATACACTGTTTATACATTGTTTATACACTTATTATACACTATTATAAATTGTTATACACTTCTCATATATTGTTATACATTGTTTATACACTTCTTATACACTGTTATACACTGTTTATATATTGTTTATACACTTCTTATACACTGTTATAAATTGTTATACACTGTTTATACACTTCTTATACATTGTTATACACTTCTTATATATTATTATACATTGTTTATACACTATTTATACATCGTTTATACACTTCTTATCCATTGTTATACATTATTTATACACTTCTTATACATTGTTATACATTGTCATACACTTCTTATATATTGTTATACACTGTTTATACATTGTTTATACACTTCTTATACACTGTTATACATTTTTTATACACTGCTTTTACATTGTTTGTACACTGTTATATATTATTATATACTTCTTATAAAATGTTATATGTTTATATACTTATTATACATTGTTATACACTCTTTATACACTACTTATACATTACTATCCATTGTTATACACTTCTTATACATTGTTATACATTTATATATTGTTCTAAATTGTTTATACACTGTTTTTACACTTCTTATACACTGTTTATACACTTCTTATACACTGTTTATACACTTCTTATACACTCTTTATACACTACTTATACATTATTATACATCGTTTATACATTGTTAAACACTTCTTATACACTGTCATACATTTATATATTGTTATGCATTGTTTATACACTCTTTATACACTTCTTATACACTGTTTATACACTTCTTATATACTATTATACATTGTTGTAAACTGTTTATACACTTCTTATACATTGTTATACATTGTTATACACTTCTTATATATTATTATACATTGTTTATACATTGTTTCTACATTTTTTTACACTATATAGACACTTTTATATAAACACTTCTTATATATTATTATACATTGTTATACATTGTTATACACTTCTTATATATTTATATATTGTTTATACACTGTTTATACACTGTTTTTACACTTCTTATACACTATTGTTGTACATTGTTTATACATTATTATACATTGTTATACACTGTTTATACACTTCTTATCCATTGTTATACATTATTATACACTTCTTATATATTATTATACATTGTTTATACATCGTTTATACACTTTATACATTGTTTATACATTTTTTATACACTGTTTATACATTGTTATACACTGTTTATACACTTCTTATACATTGTTATACATTGTTATACCTTTTTATATATTATTATACATTATTTATACATTGTTATACACTGTTTATACACTTAGTATATATTGTTATACTCTCTTTATACACTGCTTATACATTATTATACACTATTTATACCCTAAGATATATTATTATATTGATTATACCTTACTTATACATTAATTATACTTTAAGATACACTATTACAATGACTAAACCTTTGTTATACCTTAAGATACATTATTACAGTGATTATACCTTAGTTATGCCGTAATTATACCTTAAGATACACTATTACAATGATTATACCTTAGTTATACCTTAAGATACATTATTACAGTTATTATACCTTAATTATATCTTAGTTATACCTTAAGATACACTATTACAGTGATTATACCTTAGTTATCCCTTAATTATACCTTAAGATACGTTATTACATTGATTATACCTTAGTTATACCTTAAGATACAGTATTACATTGATTATACCTTAGTTATACCTTAATTATACCTTATGATACACCATTCTAGTGATTCTACCTTAGTTATTCCTTTTTTATACCCTAAGATACATTATTATATTGATTATACCTTTGTTATACCTTAATTATACCTTAAGATACACTATTACAGAGATTATACCTTAGTTATACCTTAATTATACCTTAAGATACACTATTACAGTGATTATACCTTAGTTATACCTTAAGATATACTATTACAGTGATTATACCTTAGTTATACCTTAATTATAATTAAGATACACTATTATAGTGTTTATACCTTAGTTATACCTTAATTATACCTTAGTTATACATTAAGATACACTATTACAGTGATTATACTTTAGTTATACCTTAATTATACCTTAGTTGTACCTTAAGATACACTATTACATTGATTATACATTAGTTATACCTTAATTATACATTAAGATACACTATTACAGTGTTTATACCTTAGTTATACCTTAATTATACCTTAGTTATACATTAAGATACACTATTACAGTGATTATACTTTAGTTATATCTTAATTATACCTTAGTTATACCTTAATATACAAAGGCATAATTAGTTATACTTTAGTGAAAAAAATATGTCATAAAAGGTATATACATATGGACTTTGTTTCAAGATAAAAAAGAAACTTTCTAAAGTCGCATGACAAAAAAATAAACGGATTGAGAGATAAATGTGAAATTAGATTAAAAATTATAAAAGGATGAGAGAGAAACGAGGACAAAGTGGAGAAGGTATTTTGGAGATTTTGATTTGTGTTTTGTTGTTTATTTTGTGAATGAATCACGTAAAAATGATAATTTTTGTTTTAGGTATTTTTGAAATTTTGAAAAGTTTTTAAGATATTTATGCAAACTTTTCCTTTTGAGGTAAAAATGTTATATAGTGCCAAAAATTATGTATTTATGTAAAATGCCTTTAAAAGAATATATATATTTAAATATATTACCAATGCAAAATAGCTTATTAGTATATTATTAACAACTTATTTTCTAAATGAAACAAACCTATCAAGGTATGGGGTTTGCCCTAATCTTGGGAATGGGTAGGTCTACTCTTACCTAAACTTTTTTCATATATCTTTAATGGTATGGATAAAAAAATTATAAATAAGATAATCCATTTTATTTTGTGGGAAATCATAATAGAAAAGATAACAAACAAATTTAACTTAATTACACAATTATTTTAATATTAATATTCAGCTAATATTTGTCAGTGTTATCAAAATCGGACCTGACTGATCAGTTTGTCGTTTAATCGGAAACCAAACATTTGTCTAGTAACTTCAATCATTAACCACTCAAACTGAAAACTGGGACTGTGGCCGATCGAACTAAGAAAACCGATCGAACTAGTAAACCGGCCATAACCCAGTTTTAAGTCTTTTATTCTCTCTTATTAAAAGATTAGAAATGCTTGCCAAGGGATTTGAACCATGTTCATAAAATAATTGAACTTTATATTTGTAATGGCTATATTTTTTCTTTAGAATCATTGCTCTTTGATTAATTATCAAATTTGTGATTTCCAAATTTACACTGTAGTTTGAAATATTTTAAGATTTTTGTTACATTGTAGTATTCTCATGGCTTGAGTAATTTTGAGTGCCAGGAATATGGTTTGATTTGAGTAATTTTGAATGTTGAGTAATTCACTCATTTGCTTTCAGTGTTGAGTAATTACTCCAAATAATAACAATTATAATATTAGATACAGAATGAGCATAATCATTGCTTAAATTTATGATTTTGAATTGAGCTATAAAATGTTAGAATGATAAAAAAATATTAATTTAAATCTCTACCTAATTGGTTCACCAATTTATCATTAATTTGATGGATGTTATAAAATATTGATATATTATAATAATAAACAATTTATCAATTTAAACATCTAGCTAGTTGATTCATAAGCTTTATTTGGATAGATATTATTTTTTAAAATATTTTGTGAATCATTGGTTATATTACTTATTAATTCATTAAAATATTTGTGACTTTATGACTAATTTGTATAGAGGTTTGTTGATATATATAAATATAATAATTATTTTTCTAAAGAATAAAAAAATTCGGTTCAATCAATGTTAAACCGGTTCAACCATGAACTAGTAGCCTTGACAGTTCAGTATCTAGTCTGGTTTTGATAACATTGATATTTATAGAGAATCAACCTTGTTACAACTAAAATACGAATTGAAATACAATCAACCTGGGTTTATTTATAATTTTATATCCTTCAAATACCATTTTTAAATTAATAAAACTAAACTAAAATTAACTATACTCATGAAACAAATAATATATCAATATACTACAAAGTTATACAACAATACACCATTATTGTACAAATTGTATATCTATATACTGCAAGATTATACAAATGTTTATGAACATACCATAAATATATATGAATACACTATTAATATTTTATCAATATACCATTAATTGATACTACATCAATATACTACAAGGTCATACAAGAATATACTAGTTTTGTACACTTGTATATCAATATACTGCGAGGTTATATAAATGTACATCAATATATTGAAAATATATATGAATATGCCATAATTATATAATATACAAATTGTCAGTATATATATATATATATATATATATATATATATATATATATATATATATATATATACACCATAAATATAAATAAAAAAATATTATTAAAGTTATTTCAAACAAAAACCTTAGGTTGATCAAAATCAATTTCAGAATCAAAATCAAGCAATAGGATTTGTTTCTCTTCCTACGAACTGTAAGATTTTAATCTCTTCTTTATGTCAGTTTGGTTAATGAAAATAAACTGACTATCGGAGATAATCTAAGTCAATTATGATGGAGAAAAGCGAACCGATTTGTAGAAGAATATAACCTAAGAAGATGCTTCATACTGAGCCAAAAACAAATTATGAAAAAATACAATAAAAATTAAGTAAATATGTTAAAAATAATCAGTTTTTAATTAAGATGAAAAGATAAAATATAGGATAAATATTATTAGAAAATAATAATAAAATTTAAAAAATAGTTATAGTTGTATGATTGGGCTAAATAAAAAGATGAATTTACTTATAATCTAAACACAAAAATTATGGGATACTAAAATAAATAACGATACAAATCCATAGATAAATGAGGTAATTTTTGGGGCTTTTTACATAAATACTTACCTTTTGGCACCACCTAACTTTTTTACCTACAAAGGAAAAGTTTGCTTAAATACTTTAAAAACTTTCCAAAATTTCAAAAATACCTAAAACAGGAAATTCCTGTTTTACGTAAATCTGTAGCAAAAAAACACAAAACCAAAAACCATAAATCTCCAAAATACGTGAATCGCGCCTGCTCAAAAACCTCCCAAACGCAAAAACCTCCCAAACGCCAAGAAATCGCAGATTAATTTCACCAAGAATCACAGATCAGTTTCGCCAAAAATTGCAACACATCAGCATCGATCAGAGACGCAAAAATCAGGATCGCACAACTGGATCGATCTCTCTCCTACAAATTCAATCGATCACTGCAAAAACAGACATAGCAAGGTATAACTAAGGTATAATCAGTGAAAATAGTGTATTTTCAATGTATAACTAAGGTATACTTAATGTATCAGAATGTATAACTAAGGTATAATCACAATAACAGTGTATCTTAAGGTATAACAAAGGTATAAATCAGGTATAACAGTGTATCTTAAGGTATAATTAATGTATAACTCAGTATAACTAAGGTATAATTGCGGTATAACTAAGGTATAATCAGTGAAAATAGAGTATCTTAAGGTGTAACTAAGTATAACTAAGGTATAGTTAGTGAAAATAGTGTATCTGAATGTACAACAAAGGTATAATCACAATAACAGTGTATCTTAGGGTATAACTAATGTATAACTCAGTATAACTAAGGTATAATTCAGGTATAACTAAGGTATAATCAGTGAAAAAAGTGTATCTGAATGTATAACAAAGGTATAATCACAATAACAATGTATCTTAGGGTATAACTAAGGTATAACTCAGTATAACTAAGGTATAATTCAGGTATAACTAAGGTATAAACAGTGAAAAAAGTGTATCAGAATATATAACTAAGGTATAACTCAGTATAACTAAGGTATAGTCAGTGAAAATAGTATATCTGAATGTATAACAAAGGTATAACTAAGGTATAACTAAGGTATAAGTTAGGTATAACTAAGGTATAATCAGTGAAAAAAGTGTATCTGAATGTATAACAAATGTATAATCACAATAACAATGTATCTTAGGGTATAACTCAGTATAACTAAGGTATAATTCAGGTATAACTAAGGTATAAACAGTGAAAAAAGTGTATCAGAATGTATAACTAAGGTATAATCACAATAACAGTGTAACTTAGGGTATTGTTAAAGTATAACTCAGTATAACTAAGGTATAATTCAGGTATAACTAAGGTATAATCAGTGAAAAGAGTGTATCTGAATGTATAACAAAGGTATAATCACAATAACAATGTATCTTAGGGTATAACTAAGGTATAACTAAGGTATAATTCAGGTATAACTAAGGTATAAACAGTGAAAAAAAGTGTATCAGAATATATAACTAAGGTATAACTCAGTATAACTAAGGTATAGTCAGTGAAAATAGTGTATCTGAATGTATAACAAAGGTATAACTAAGGTATAACTGAAGTATAAGTCAGGTATAACTAAGGTATAATCAGTGAAAACAGTGTATCTGAATGCATAACAAATGTATAATCACAATAACAATGTATCTTAGGGTATAACTCAGTATAACTAAGGTATAATTCAGGTATAACTAAGGTATAATTCAGTATAACTAAGGTATAATTCAGGTATAACTAAGGTATAATCAGTGAAAAGAGTGTATCTGAATGTATAACAAAGGTATAATCACAATAACAATGTATCTTAGGGTATAACTAAGGTATAACTCAGTATAACTAAGGTATAATTCAGGTATAACTAAGGTATAATTCAGGTATAACTAAGGTATAATCAGTGAAAAAAGTGTATCTGAATGTATAACAAAGTTATAATCACAATAACAATGTATCTTAGGGTATAACTAAGGTATAACTCAGTATAACTAAGGTATAATTCAGGTATAACTAAGGTATAACCTTTCCCTGTCAAGAAAGCAACAAAACTTGAAAGTAAATTATGTAATAGTGAAAGGAGTGAAATTACCTGAGTTGAGGGAGTAGTGACATTACTCTCCCACATTATATTCTCAGCAACAACCCACTCGATTTCAGATCCATTTGTGAAACCAAGGGTTTATACAATGTTGTTTCTTCCTGCAACATTGGTTCAGGGACTGTAGAACCAGCAACGTTGTCGCCAATAACACCCTCATTTCCATTCCCAAAATCAGCAGCCTCCGCCGCATTCACTTGCCAATCGCTCCGGCTAGGCGTCTCCGGCAATAGATTATCCCACTATCTTCACCGTCGTCCATCAGATTCCTCTTAAACAACTCCAGCAGCTGTTTATATTGAGTGAAGGTTTGAAGAAGAAAAAAGTAATGAACAGAGAAAGAAGAAGAAGAAAAGCGTAAAGATGGGAGAAAGGAGAAGAAAGGCGTAAAGATGGGAGAAAGGAGAAGAAAGGCGTAAAGATGGGAGAAAGCAGAAGAAAAAGGTAAAGATGAGAAAGAGAAAACAAAAACACGTAATTATGAAAGGGGAAAAATGTACACCAAGAAAGAAATCTTTAAAACAGGGTAATTATGACAATTTCCCTAATTTTTGCTTTAGTTAAAAGGGCCCCATCAAGGGCCCTTTGCTAATCTAAAGTGGAGTGGGTTGAATCTCCGGCCAGCCCCTTAGTTGTAACTGACATAATCTACACCCAATTAAATAATTATTCAATCTATTCCAAACAATATACTTGATTTTAAATAAAATATTTTTTAGGTTCCCTCAGATATTTTGAAGTACATATTTTTACGAGTGATTAGTTTTATCTAAACACTAATTAAGCAAAATGCCGAATTTGAGTTTTGACATTGTAAAAATGATTTGGAAAGGGAGTTTTACTCTCTTTTAATTTTTTAAATTCCTCGTAGCTCATAATCAACTCAATTAGCCTTGCAAATGGGTTGGGAGCGGATGAGGAATGCTTTCCATCCCCATCCTCGTCTAGATGAAAATTTTCCATTACCATCTCCATTTATAAACTAGGAAAAAATTGTCTCCATATCTATCCCTATGAGGATTAGAATCTTTGTGAGATTCCTCATTTCACAATTTGTTCTTTAAATTTTTTTAGTGCAATTTTGCAACAAAATACAATCTTTCATATATAATACAAAAAATATTAGTACAATTATTTGATGCAAAAGATGTATTGGTCATAATTGGCAAGCTATATAATTAATCCATGAATATATGAATAAGTGACAATTATCCAAACATATAAAAAAAAAATCTAAAAATTCATATTCATTGTTTAATGCACAGAACATACATCAAGCATATTATTCGATTACAACATAAAAATGTTTTGATTTTAGAAATTTTTATTAGAATATAGGTAATTAATTATATATCATATTTTTTTTAACATATTCTCCGTAGAATTTTCCACAGGGATGGGGATGGGGATCCCCATAGGATGGGGAGAGAGGTCCCCATCGTCTCTGAAATCATTATTCTATAATGATCATACAACAAATGTATAGATTCCGTAAACAATATAAATAAACGGAGTTACAGTTTATATTGCAGCGGAAACTCATTTACGGGATGATTCTAATCCACACGGGAAACCGGATCGTTCTGGTTGCTTTTCTTACGAATGTACGAATACACTGAGTATGGGCTATCTCCGTGAATTTTCCCGACGAACGAAGAAGTATGTCGTGTTTTCTCTCTAGGGACATTTTCCTCGAAACAAGAAAAGAATCTCTACGATTATAAAATCTCTAGGAAATAGAGAAACTTCTTCCCTATTTATAGTGGAAATCCCAACTTCCATCTATATATAGGGTCGGTCCAAATTACACATTTGGTCCCTGTAATTTAGACATAATTACAATTTAGTCCCTACCATTCCAAAATGTCATGGGCGGACCTAAAAACAACATCTCCCACTCACACATAACAAGACACACTTTCATTGCGATTGAACATATATACTTCTTTCAATTCTTATTCGGCGAATTCACGCGACCAATCAACGTAACGGTTAAACCTTTGAAGCTATTCTTCATCGTTCCACCTTTAGCTTAACGTGATTTCCCTCTAGTCCATTTTCCATGATCATTAGTTTTCGACTCACTTTTGATCTCACGAAAACATTCATATACACTACATACCTTTTTCACGAAAAAGTATTGAGCTCGAGTGTTATATGATTACTAAGTGACATGTTACTGAAAATGTACTTCCTCTCCATAAATAACCTTCCACCATATATCTATTATTTGTCTGAAAGGTTCCTATATGCCCGTTCATTGCTAACGCAACCTAGTTTGGGGTTCCAATCAAGATAAACAATTAGACATACCCTTCTTGTTATTTACAAGAGTCCATAAGGGTGAATTGAAACTCATAGTTTCATTTGGGTCTCACATCAGGAAAGTTGAGATCAATTTTCCTTCTTTCCATCCCTTGGTCGGCTTTTACACATATTACTAAAATTGCCATAGTGTTAATCTACTTAGGACGTATGTTTTATGAATATTATGCGAAAGCATTCAGTCTCTAAATGCAACTGATGCATCATTACCTCTAGTCCATATTTAAGCCTTTCACAGGACAGCTTTCGGTATAAACTAAATTATTATATTTCACATATCACATATGGAGTTTCTCATGTCTCCATCTATACTTTTACCTATGAACACACCACTCATAGTAAAAGATTCATCTATGTGAGTAGATGCATTTCGTCAACATACTGAACTATACTCAATAGCTCTATGTGTATAGCTTTAAATAGTGAATGTGTAACAACCCAGTCCTAAAAAGGGTGGCACTGGGGTGGATGGCCTGAGCAAGGAGCGGCCCAGTGAGGGGTGGCACTGGAGCAGAGAAACTTGAGCAAGGAGCGGCCCAATGAGGGGTGGCACCGGGGTAGAGAAACCTGAGCAAGGAGCTACCCTGAAGGATGTCAATGGGGGTAGGAATGAACCGAATCTATACTGGAAAGAGAGGGTTTCGAGACTATGCTGGTATGGGACGGTATAGTTAAGAAAGGATAGATTTCGAGACTGTATTGGTATGGGACAGTACAGTTGAGAAAAGGCATAAGAGATTTGATAGGTACTACCTATACGAACAAGATGCATCTTCTTTTCAGTAGCTCATTCTGAAGTAACTTCAAAGTTAAGCATGCTTGACTTGGGGAAATTTCAGGATGGGTGACCTCCTGGAAGAAATTTCCAAGAAGCATATGAGTGAGGACAAAGTATGCTGGAAAGACACGTGTTAGTTTGTGGGGATAGACGATCAGATCTCGGGTGTTACAGAATGAATTTGAACACAACAGGTAACTCACATTCTATTTCAATAGAATTTACCAAAGTTATTACAACAGTTCAAAAAACAACAACATGTTCCTATAACCTACGAAGGCCAAATTCCAAAATGTGTTTTCCAAAAACATTTGGTGCTATTGGCTTCGTTAACGAATCTGCAATCATTTCTCCAGTTGGAACATGCACTAAACTTATTTCTACCTATGCTATTTTGCCTTTAACAAAATGATATTTTTATATCGATATGCTTGCCTTTTTCATGATAACAAGGATTCTTGGAATGAGCTATCGATGCAGTGCTATCAGAATAGATATTTGTACATTTCCCTTTAGGCAATAGATCCAAAAGATCTATGAAGCGTTTTAACCAAACCGCTTCTTGTACTGCAACTGCTGTAGCTACATATTCAGACTCCATAGTCGATAATGCCACGTAAGTTTGTTTCTTGCTACACCATGAAATGGCACCATTTCCTAGAGTGAAAATGTACCCAGACGTGGACCTCTTCCCGCCTTTATCAGTTCCATGATCAGCATCTGTATATCCTAATAACTGCAGATCCTTTCCTTGATAACAAAGGGAATAATTTGAAGTCCCTTTCAAATATCTCAATATCCTTTTCACTCCTGCCCAATGTTTCAAACCTGGATTTTCCTAATATCGGCTTGCAAGACCAATTGCAAAACCTATATCAGGTCATGTATAAATCATAGCGTACATCAAGCTACCAATTTCACACCTATAAGAAATTTTCTCCATTCTTTTAGTCTCTTCTGGAGTCGTGAGACACATACTTGCATTCAGTTCTGTACCTTTAGCAATAGGGGTTGGATCAGGATCACAGTGAGCCATACCAAACCGTTCTAAGATCTTATTGATATACGTCTCTATGAAAGAGCTAATAATCTCTTAGATCGATCTCTTAAGATCTTAAGCCCAAGAATATAATTGGCTTTTCCTAGATCCTTCATCTCAAAGTTAGAAGACAACCAAGTCTTAACTTTCTTGAGTAAGGAAATGTCATTTCTAGCTAACAAAATATCATCAACGTATAATGTTAGAATGACAAACTTCCCTCCATTTTCACTCTTAATGTAGACACACGAATCTGCATTAATCACCTTAAGTTGCATTGATCTAATCGCTTCATAGAAACAAAAATACCATTATCTTAAAGACTGCTTAAGGCCATAAATTGATCTTTTCAACTTACAAACATTATATTCTTGACCCTGGACAATGAAACCTTCAGGTTGAACCATATAGATTTCTTCGTTCAATTCACCATTTAAGAACACAGTCTTTGTTGGATATGCCCTAGTCTCGAGGCATTGGTCCTTGTGTTTGTATAATACATTTGTACATTAATGTGAACTTTATGTATTATACAATTTGTGTCAATAGATAAAGGCATTAATCTATTTATTATATATCTTGTGCTATATTTTAAATAGAGTATCCAATGGACATATCCATATCCATGTTGTCAAGTGTGAGGTACTTGGCAGTAAGACTGTGGATAGGGAAAACAATATAGCCATAAAGTCATCCGTAGTCTGTTCCAATCATGGGAATGAATGGAAGTAAAGACTATCATTAGCCTAGTTGTATGGTGGTGTCTTACCAGTCATAGAACATGGAATGTCAACCAGGTTAATGGGTACATGCAAAAAGGGCATAGTACTGCATCGATCCACTTAACGAGAATCTACATGGTATAGTATCACAAATGATTCTCGTGTAGTACTTGTATAAGTCCTTCGACCGGACCATATGATGGCGTTGCATGTGAAGTGGCACACTTTGGTGTACGCCTAACGGGCCTGTAAAAGGGTGCCGAGTATGGGTACGTTCGGGTGTGTCAGTGAACATGGCAGTGCTATGGATATGTAGAAGGGAATGTCACTCGGTAGTATACTGAGACGATATCACCGGCCTCTTGAAGAATGCTACTGATAAGTGTGCGGCCGCACCCCAACAAGATTGGATCTGGTTTATGAGCATCAGTTCATTCGGTATCAAGTAAATGTCCGGACACAATAAAGGATGATACTTCCATGCCTCTGTGTTGGACACTGATATCAGTGACATGGGATATACAAGTTCAAACTACTGGGTTATGTTTTCAATTGGAATGCTTACTTCATCTTAATTGGGGGCTGCAGTGGCTTGCCATAGCTTGCCTACAGTCTGTGGGCATTGGCCCACTGCCAACATAAAGACAGGCCCATCGGATCATACACAATGAACGTCTAGACTTTAACTAGTCGGATTAAATGTATACTTGGAGTATACACATTTTAAGAGAGAGAGATTTATTATATTATATGCATCAATTGGATTGATCAAACTAATATAATTAATATTTATTTCAGCCTTCTCTTAATTAATTCAATGAATTAATTTATGAGATTATTTCCCTCGGTGGAAATAATTTACATGTATTTAATTTTATCTGTGTCTAATGTAATTCCTTGGTTAAAATTAATAGGTCAAATTAATTTTAATTTAAATGTATGTAATATATATTATATGGTATAGTATATTTACATACATGTCGAATTAAAATTCTATTTGAAATTAATTTAAGACCATTGAATTAAAATTGGGCTTGGACGTAAAATGAATAGAGCCCACATACAATGGACTTGTGTTGGCCGAAATATTGGTCTTAATGGGATAAGAATAGTGATTCACCTTATGGACAAAAATGGCTAGATGAGTCATGATTTTCATTTAATGAAAAGTGGTGAGTCATTGGTTTGACTTTTGGGGTTACAAAGTTGGACTTTGCTACTTGGATATTTTGGTTTCTTCTTATGGTAAGAATGTAATGAAAATATCCTACCATCCATTCATCTATCTTGGCCGAAGCCTTAAGGCAAAGGGTGAGTCATCTTTTGAACAATATGAATGATGAAAAGTGATGACTCATGGTGTGAGTCATTGGTTGAAAATTGGGATAGAAAAGTTGGACTTTGCTTACTATTTTCATTTGATCCTTTTTCTCTCTTTGGGTAATAAGAAAGAATTTGGATGCATCACTTTTCTACTCATTCTTGGCCGTCCACTTCTTCTTTGCTTTTGGAAAGCAAAGTTGGTTCTTCATCTCTCACTCTTTCTTCTTAAATTATCCGTTCCGCTAGCATGGGTTTCAGTCCCAGAGCCGTTCGTGTATGTGACATTGGAGGGAGTCAGCTTTGATTCCTGCAATCCGCATCCGTCTCTTAGAGAGACTTTGTGGTAAGTTTTCAAACTCCCTCCTTTATGACTTAAGTTTTTGATTTCCACACCTTAAACTCTTGGGCCCGGATTCGAGGAAATCGATAAGTGTTTCCGCTTTTATCGGTCGGTTTCTCGTGACAAATCCTAACAGTCTTTACATCCATTTGATGTAATTCAAGGTCCATACATGCTACAAAAGCAAGTACTAGTCTTATAGATGAGAAACGAACAACAGGTGAAAAAGTTTTCTGATAGTCAATTCCTTCCTATTGTGTAAACCCCTTTGCAACCAGCTGACTCTTAGCCTGGATAGGTTTCCCATTCACTAATCGCTTAATAGTATGTACCCACTTGTTCCTAATGGCTTTATGCCCTTTGGGTAGATCAACTAGTTCCCAAACTTTATTGATCCTCATTGATGCTATCTCACTTTCCATCGCTTTTATCCATTCTTCCTTTACTAGAGATGCCAATAACTCTCTCATGTTAGTGGGTATGTCTTCAATCTGAGTTACGATCAGGAAGGCTTCGCTATCAACTAAATGACGGCATCGCGGAACATTTCCTCTCTTTGATTGTCTTGGAGGTTCTGCTTCTTTATAAACGAATCTCATATATTCATCAAGATTTGGGGCAGAACTCCCACTAGGATCTATATCCATATTCTCACTTGAATTTTGAACAAGACTCCCACTCAAATCAAGACCACTCAAGTCTGGTTCAAGATTACTCAAATCCACTTGTAAAGGTTGAAAAACATCATTTTCTTCCCTTTCCCTTACGTCTTCAACTTCATTCCTCCCACTTGGATTGAGTGATCCTGAAGTTTCAGACTCTTGAGTTTCAAAGAATGTGAATTCTTTATCCACCTCTCCCAGCTTAAGAAATTTATTCTCTAAGAATGTGACATCTCGTGACTCAAATTCTGTTATTTGACTATTTTCATTCTCTCCCACTGGAACATATCCTTTTGAGAGATAAGGATATCTTATAAAGATACCTTTCTTGCCTCTTGGGCCTAGCTTGCCATGCTTGCTAGATGTGTCATGAAAATAGGCAGCACATCCCCATGGTCGTAAATGGTTCAAATTAGGCTTGCGGCTCGTCCATAATTCATAAGGAGTGGTTTCAACGGACTTAAAAGGTACTCTATTGAGTACATATGTGGCAGTCAATAGTGTGTTTCCCCAAAAGGAGATAGGCAAATTGGCTTCAGCCATCATAGACCTTACCATCTTTAAAAGGGTTCGGTTTCTTCTTTTCGTAACTCCATTTTGTTATGGAGTTCTTGGTATAGACAACTGATGTCCAATACCTCTTTCATCATATAAAACTTTAAATTCCTCGAAGAGATACTCTCTTCCCCGATCGGTCCTTAAAGGTTTGATTCTCTTATCTAGTTGATTTTCAATCAGAGACATAAATCGTTTGAAAAATGCTAATGCTTTAGATTTATGTGCAATCAAATAGACATGACCATACCTTGTATAGTCGTCTATAAATGTAATGAAATAGAATGCACCATGCCTAGCCTAAACATTCATTGGGCCACAGATGTCAAAATGGATTAGTTCCAATGGTTGGTTAGCTCACGTAGCTTTACCAAATGGTTTTCTTGTCATTTTTCCTTTTAAGTAGCTTTCACAAGTTGGGAGATCTACTTTTGATAAATCAGCCAACAAACCTGCTTTGGCCAATCGTAGTAAACGATGTTGACCGATGTGACTAAGTCTCGCATGTCACATTTTTGAAATGCTAACATTATCCACAGATGAGTTAACAGAGAAGGAAAAAACTATTATGACACACATAATTTGGATCCAAATCCAAAACAATAAAACCATCCAACAAATGTCCACCACCAAAGTAGATATTGTTCATAAAGAGACTAAAATTGTTCAATTCAAAAGATAACATGAGTCCTAAATTCATAAGGGCAAAAACAAAAATCAAGTTCCTTCGAATTCCATGAGCATAGAGGACATTTTCAAGAAATAGTGGTCAACCACCATTTAAGACCAGCTTACAACAGCCAATCCCTAAGACTTCTTCTTTAGAGTTGTTTCCCACTTATATCCACCTAGTTCCCTGTAAAACACTACGGAACTCAACAAATGAATCTTGATCCTTTGTTACATGGTCTGTTGCTCATTAGTCTACAATCCACAAAGGACGAGATTCAGTTAGGAAAATAGAACTTGAAACAAATGTATAACACTTATACACTTCGGTAACATTTACCTTAGGAGCTGTGCAATCTCTTGTAAAATGCCCCTTCTGTCTGCAATTGTAACATTTCACTCTGGAAATGTTAACTTTCTCCTTGCCTTTCTTTTGAACCGGAACACTGCCCACCACTCCTTTTGCCTTTTTCTTGAAAAACCTCTTGTTCTTCCCCTTGGACTTTAGACCAGAACTTGAACTAGCCATGTGAACCTCAAATTTCACACTAAGAAAGGCCAGACAGTCCTCTTCCAGTTCAAGATGATGAACAGCATCATCAAAGGTCTTAATGTCGGTGGCATGAGTGAGGTGCAACTTTATATGCTCCCACCCATTCGGCAAAAAATATATCACAGCTTGAACTTTCTGCTCCCCAGTCAACTTATGACCAGCATCATGAAGCTCAGTAATCATAGTAGCATTTCCCTTAAATACCTCTTCATTGTATGGTCAGCTCTTTTCTTGTAAGTATCAAACTTGATACTTAAAGAACCGACTTTTGTTAAGGAGACACCTCCAAAGTTCTCCTTAAAAGCATCTCACAGTAATTTAGTTGTGTTGTATACGTGAAACCTTTTTGCGATGTCATCATCCATCGCACTAAGCATAATGATGCGGGCAGTCGAGTTCTTCCTCTTCCAGGCTTGCTAAGTCTCAAAGTCCCTCCTTACTTGAATGGTGTTACCCTCTTTCAGAGGAACCATAATTCTCTCCAGAGTGTCCTGAGCCTCTTGCTCTTCAATTGTGTATTGGACTTTCATAGCCCAAACTTCATAATTGTCAACATTAAAACAAAGGTCCATATTTAGTTTAGCAACTATTGCTTTTGAAGTAGCCATTTAAAAAAAACGCTAAATACAAAGTAGCACTAATAAGTAAGTGATACACCATATTTATTATAAAATCATTTAAAACTGAAAATAGTGTTTGGTTCACGTAAAATCAAACACTATGCGCAATGCATAGAGTCACTATTTACATAGGCTAATACAAACACTACATTAGGTTCAAATTCCAAATAATAAATATTTTCTTGAGTTTTGTTTCAGATTACATTTTAATTTATTTGACATTTATACTTCTCTTAAGTATAAAACTAATGAATAATATAACACTTAGTTATAATCTCAAAATAAATACATTAAAATTACTAAAACAATTAACCAAAATAGTAATGTTTAACAAATAAATATTTTATTATACCATAGATAAAAAAATATCCAACATTTAGTCAAAATTACAACCACAAAAAAAACTTTAGAACGAAGCCATTCAATACAAAATTGAAAAACGAAATCAGCAAGAGAAAGAGTGGAAAAATAAAGAGCTCAATCTTCATTCCTTCCAGTTAAACTCAATCATCATTTCCTTCCAGTTAAACTATTGTAAGCACCGAATTTTTCCATCAAAAAAAAGAGAGAGAGAGAGAGAATAGTCTTACGACTTTGGCTACAGTCGTACGACTGTAATCAAACTATAGTCGTATGATTGTAGGGTCGTGGCTAGTGAACCAGCCCATACCCTAAAAACTGAAAAATGGGGGAAAGGGAGTGGAGCAATTAATGCTCCGGGATAAAAAGAGAAGGGAGAAGGTAGAAAGAAGAGGGGACTTTTGGAAAGAAAAGAAAAAAAAAACAGAGAGGGAGAGAGAGGATTGGAGAAAAAGGAGAAGAAGAGAGAAACCAAAGTTCAAAACTTTCTTCAACCCTTTTCGTCTTAATTTCAGAGTGTTAATGTTTAAAATGAATTAGAAATCGTAGGTTAAACTTGACACACGAAATCTAAATCATTTCCAGACCATAAACTAGTTTAAATCTGGGACTTTTTGGAGGATTTTCGGACCCATTTTGCAACCTTGACACACCAAGGAAAAGAAGCGATTTCAAGTGGATTGGTGCGATGCCAGGAGTCATTCATACAGTGGATCAGTGCCTAAGAGGTAAACACTCCCTTTCCCCTCTGTTTTCATGCTTTCTGGGTGATTGGTTGTGTTTTTTGTGCTTTTTATTCAAGTTTTGCATTTTCTGTTTCTGGAAATCAAAACTGTTCTTGAGTTTGATGAACAGTCGTACGACTGTAAATACAGTCGTACGAGTGTCCTTGGTTTCTAGATTGTTTTCCTTCAGTTTTATTTCAAACAACGTTTGGCGAAATCCTGAGTTTGGATTGCTTACAGTCGCACGACTATAATTTAGGGTCGTACGACTGTAACACTCTTCCAGAATCAAAATTTCCAGAATAATTTCCAAAAATTCCTAAAAATCCCTAAAAATTCAGAAAATCAGAAAATCATTAAAATGAATTTTGTTGTGTGCATTTACGACCTTAGATTCAATTTCCAGTAAAATTACATTTAAAACAATACCACGACGAAGACCCGATTCTCCCGAAAACCGACCCACCTCACATGTAGAAATTAATTAAACCGGAAAGTAAAATGTTTTCCAAAATTGATTTTCCAGCACAAAAATCTACAGGGCGTTTCAAAACCATTTTCCAGGTCTAACCGGTCCGACCAGTCGGGTCGACCCGGTTACCCCCTAAATGCATGCTCCCAATCCTAAAATCCCCATTCTGTCCTGATTTGAGTCCTATGTGTGTTTATAATATAAATTATGCTAACCAATCTGTTTTACAACATTTATTTTCAGTTTTATTGTGTTTAATAAATCAATTCGTGTATTTAGGCGGTTGTATTATTTTTAGATCCTCGTGTACTTAGGCGCTTGTAAAAGTGAGGACGAGAGTTTTTATATTTTATTCGATTTGGTTGTATAATAGGCCTTTATTATTCTTTTGTATATTTATGTGAATGGTTTTATTTCCTACAATTTATTTCATGCATTTCTGCTTTAGCATCGGCTAATAAAAATACACAAATTGGGGTTAGAAAAGATAATAAATTGAATAAATATGACTTTATAAATAATAAACGAATACAAGCTCAAGGTTAAGTAGGTAAGTTGTCCAAACCCTGAATTTTTGGATTAGGTACAGCAGCCTGCGCTCGGGAGAGAGCTGTATCGGAATTTCCCAGATGAGCTGATCCTGGTGGCGACTCTGTTACTGATCTCGAAATTTAGGTTTCGAGGTCTTTAAGTTATAAAACGTAAAAATGTTTTCTACAAAATCATTTCTAAATAAATAAACGAATGGTTTTCCCTAAAGCAAGATAAACAGAACTCTGTTTTCATATCATGATATGATTTCAAAATCTTTTTCCCCGGTTCGCTTCGAGCGTTCCGCTAAAAGGTCATCCGCTCACAGTGGCGACTCTGCTGGGGATGTAAAAGTTTCTTAAAAATGTTTTTCATAAAAATTTAAGGAACTTAGGCAACTACTGACATATAACCTCGCTTGTATTCGTTTATCAATTTATAAGCATCATATTTATTCATATCTTTGCATATCATGACATTTTCTTCTTCTCAACCCCTCAAAAACACTTTTTCACCTTGGTTTACCCAGGAAGATGGCCTACCTCTACCGCCAGGATTGGAGACACCCGACGGGGTAAACCACTCATAGCCCCGCATGACCTTACATCGTATTCTACGGTAGGGAAGTGTTTATTGGCTATGGGAGCCTGTACGACCCTTGGTTTGACTTTGGTCCACCTGTAATGGCTTAGTAATTTCCCCTAGGGTTACCAAAACTTAACTCTAAAATTGAACATTGAGCATGCGCCTTTGGTATCCCCCGTTGATATCAAAGAGACCCAACATCTAGGAAGAATATAAGACCAATCGAAAGGAGAAACAAGGTTGGAAGGGAGAGCATATCTTTGCATGTGCTAACGTTTGTTTTATGGTGATTTCTCTTTTATCTGTTCATAAAGCATCTAACATGCATATTTATCCATGTATCATTTTTAACCGCATTTTTGTATAGTCTTCTTTAACACATATCCATATGTATGGCATTCATACTAACCACATCTTCTTACAGCCATGACATATTATTCTTGTGTCATTTACCCATTTCGTATGTCCACATTTCCATAACATAAACATGACATCATTATGTATGCCATACACCCTAACCACGTCTTCATGCAGCCATGACATTTCATTTGGCATAACATGTATATACATATCATATGCCAACATCTTCATAGCATACATACAATATCAGTCTGTATGTCATGCGTATTAATTACATTTTTCTGTAACCACTTGCATTTTGTGTAACATATACATCCATGCCATATCATTTCATTACACTTAATAACTGACATTCCGAGAATGCCCATCATGATCATTTCATTATATTTCATATCGGGTACCCCAAAACTACCCGATTTTCGCCCTTGCATTGGATTGCACTCGGCCATTTCATAAAATATCATATCATTCAATAGTAGACCACAATGGTCCTAGATTTGCTTCCGTGTGACAGTTCACACGATGCCATCACATGACATCACATTCATTCATCATAGGTGTCCTGGTGACGCCGAAATCCTGTTTGCACATTGTGGTTCACATCGAACCACTCCATGACATTGTGAAATCATTCGAGGTGCTCCCCACGTACCGAATCAGTACACACATGGGAGTATATCATGACATTATCAATTCATGCAAGGTGTTCTACAAACACTGAACCCCTGTCCGTGTCTCGAGTTACACGTGACTTTCCTGCAACATCAGTTCATATCACATTGCTTCAAAAGCATCAGAACTCTGTCCATGGGGCAGTGCCCATGTGACCATTTCACTTCATGCTATCGACCTACAAAATGTCAAAACTCTCCCCGTGTGCCGGCTCACACGTGGCCATTTCACGATAATTCATTAGGTGCTCCAAAAGCGCTGACTTTCTACCCGCGTGATGGTTCACACATGATTTTCTTTGCATTATTCTTACATAGCATCGGGCATTCTTAGAGCATCTGAAATAAGGAATTCAGTCCATTCTTGTCTCTATTCACGAAGCATCAAATGCACACAATCATCTGTATGTCATTCATATCATGTTTGGTATAATCATTCCCAAGGCATCAACATTTGTGTTGCATTGATACTAACCACGTTTTTTCTGTAGCCATGATACATATTCACATCTACCATACACATATTGTGTTTTCATGAAACATGCAAGGCATTAATTTGTGTGTGTGTTATGTATACTAATCATGTCTTTGTGTCTCTACGATGTTTTATTTAGGTGACATATGCATTCATTCCTTGCACACATAACATCATCTTGTGTGCTATGCACCCTAACCACATTTTTCTTTAGCCATCTGCATTTTGGATGACATATACTTCTTTGCATGCACGACATCATCTCGTATGTCATGCATCCTAACCACATCTTCTGTAGCCACCTGCACTCTGTGTGACATGTGCATTCACACCACTTCATGTCATTAATCCAAATAAAGGACATTCCAAAGGTCCCCCATCATAATCATTTCATTTCATAACGGGTGTCCCAAAGCCACCCGTGTTTTGCCTGTGCTCAGGTTTGCACTCAACCATTCCTCTATACGATTACATTCATTAGGAGATCACACGGTCCTAAATCTATGATCAGGTGTGGAGTCATATGATAAGCATAACACTACATCCATTAGGATACCGAGATCATGCTTGTATGTCGCGATCCGCATCGGATTGCTCATAACATTATCGAATCATTCAGGGTACTCTATGAATGCCCAGTTAGTACACATATAGGGGCATTCCATGACACTACTAAATCATGCAAGGCGTTCCACGAGCACCAAATCTTTGTCTGTGTCTCAAGTTACACGTGACTTATCTGTAACATCATTTCATGTCAAATGCATCGAAAGTATCAGAACTCTATCTGTGTGTCAGCGCACACATGGCCATTCCATAACATCCATTAGATGCCTCAAAAGCATCAGAACTCTGTCTGCGTGCCGGCCACGCGTGACCATTTTATGACAACCACTAGGTGCTCCTAAGGCACCGCACCTACACCCGTGTGCCGATTCACACGTGGTCTGTTCGCATTGCCTTTTTGCATAGCATAGGGGCATCCGTGGAACGTCCAAATATATAATAAGGTGAATTATCTTCATTCCTACCTTCACCCATCTAACATTATCCAATCGTATCAACCCGTGACTGTACATCTCATTCATACATAAACATAAGGTGCTCCCCGAGCGCCGAAACTCGGCTCACGTACCAAGCATGTTATCTCATGCCATTTCATCACATAAAAGCCCAAGGTGCTCCTCGAGTGCCGAAAAGCAATTCGCATACCAAGCACTCTGTTCTGTCTCTCCTCATATCATGCTTCATAATCCAAGGTACTCCCTGAGTGCTGAAGATTATGTTAGACCATCATGCGCATACACACCACCACAGCATTCAACTTCCATTGCAAGCAATGTCTTGCTTTGACCTGTGGACACCCCAGTGTGTCATTCTTTCCCAGGGGCATAACTATGCACCCCATCTCAACATCCCTCGCAAGTAATATCTTGCTTCGATCCGTGGACACCCCGTTGTGTCATTCTTCCTAGGGGCATAACTATGCACCCTTGCAAGCAATGCCTTGCTTTGACCCATGGACATCCTAGCGTGTCATTCTTCCTAGGGGCATAACTATGCACCCCATCTCAACTCTCCTCTGCAAGTAATATCTTGCTTCGATCCGTGTCATTTCTTCCCAGGGGCATAACTATGCACCCTATTGCAAGTAATATCTTGCTTCGACCCGTGGACACCCCAGTGTGTCGTTCTTTCCTAGGGGCATAACTATGCACCCCATCTCAACTACCCATTGCAAGTAATGTCTTGCTTCGATCCGTGGACACCCCAGTGTGTCATTTCTTCCCAGGGGCATAACTATGCACCCTTGCAACTAATATCTTGCTTCGATCCGTGGACACCCATATGTGTCATTCTTCCCAGGGACATAACTATGCACCCCATCTCAACTACCCTTGCAAGCAATGTCTTGCTTCAATCCGTGGACACCCCAGCGGTGTCGTTCTTCCCCAGGGGCATAACTATGTACCCTATTGCAAGTACTACTTGCTTCGATCTGTGGACACTCCTGAGTGTCATTCTATCCCTGTGGTGTATATTTATACACCATGTTTTATTTTAGCATGCATCATTCCCACCAGCATTCATTGCATCTGCACATTTCCCTTCTTAACTTTGCATACATATTCATTGGTTTTGAATAGCATTACATGACATCACACGTGCAATACATCATCCACATACACGTGCATAACACATCACGCATATTCATGCATACATAGTTCCCTATTTGGTATCTGCCTGCCGACGCTAACAAGTGCTCTCATCAGGGAAGAGATCTTAAGGATGTCTAACCCAAGGAACTTCAACGCCATAGCAGATGTGTTGGAAGACTATGTCGCTTCATCTCGATTCTGAAAGGCAGTTAGGGAGGAAGCGGCAGCAATGTTACGAGAAATGTTGGGGGATGATCTTAATAGAGTAGAGAGGCTGATGGTGATGTGTACTAAACTGGAAACCCAGGTGGTAGAGCTCAAAGGGAAAATAAAGGACATGGCAAGCATGGACTCCAATGTTGGCATTGACAAGGAGCTGAACGCCAAAATCACCGATACTCCTCCTCAACACCTCAGAAAGCCCTCTCACCAAAATTTGGGCTTATCAGGGTCGTCCAATGAAGGAGAACTGAAAAGACCTGTTGACACCAGTGCCAACATTGACTCCGTTTCACGACAAATCCAAAGTTCGCCTCCCGAAGACAAATGGGTAGTCGCATCCTCTGGGCCTCGTTCAGTTACCAGACTATTTGCCATCTGTAGAAAGCTAAGCCTACTACAGAGTGTCCGACCATACGTGGTGCCAATGCCGAAACAAAAAGGAAACTACTGCAGCTATCACGTAGTAGCAGGCCACCAGACTAATGAATTTGTCGGTCTGCGAAGGAGGATCCAGAAGCTGGTCGACGAAGGAAAATTGAGGGTGTCATCTGCCTCTAACGAGCGATCAGGGGCGATCAAGGATACCACCAAGAGAATTCCTTAATCCTCCAGGGAAGAGGAATATGATGAAGAGCTACAGGGTCTGATCTGACGAGAACGGGGCAATGGTACTGAAGTCGAGACAGTGACTAGTCTGGGGCCCCAAAAAAAAAAACCCTTGGAGTTTTCCTTTTTATAGGGAACTCATTTTTGTTGCTACGGTGTATTAATATCATTTTGAATGCAATGCATTTTGTTATCTTCTTAATTATGTGATGATTGCATGTATATGGCATTGCGCACGCATTTGATCATCTAACATAACATGTCAAACACGTATAATATCAAAATACATGACATCAATCTGAATACTATAGGGAACCTAAAAGTGAACCTGTTCCTGAACGAACTCTCTCTTGAAAGGTGAGCTTGTGAGATAAATAAAATGACACGATGGCACCACTTCCGCTGAGACATTTGCTGGCTCAACTCAACAATCCTTGAAAGACGCTACCAATCCTACCCCAAAGCTTCAACTTAAAAGGCACACACGATGCCCAAACCTTTCTAAACCAAAAGCCATCCTGAAAGCTCCAAAAAAAACCTAAAAAGCCCTCATTGAGGCACCCGAACCAAGAAAGCCCTCCTAGAGGCAAAACTGAATCAAAAGCCCTCCTTGAGGCACCCAAACCGAAGAAAGCCCTCCCCGAGGCAAAAGCAAATCTAAAAAGCCCTCCTTGAGGCAATCACACCTAAAAAGTCCTCCCGGAGGCAAAGCCTGACCTCATATCCCAAGAGAGCGCCCCAAGCCAAAACCCAAAAGCTAAAATCCCCGACCTCACCAAAATCTCCAACCTGAGGGAAGTTCAAATGGCTTTCATCACCCTCATCACCCACCATGTGTAAAATGCTGAAGCAATTTTGGTTGTAGTGCATACATTATCTTGTTCATATGACATTCATATGTACATGACATTACGCATGCATTGTTCATCCAAAAAGCATATCAAACACACATGACATGCATGATTTTGAATGCAGCAAGAAAACCAACAGATGGTCAGGGTTAGAGCTCAGTTCTAAAAAAGAAGAGAAGAAAGAAGAGAACATACAAAAAGGGGATCACATAGCTCTCGGCATTGTCAGATCCTTCCCTCTTATCTGTGAAAGAGTTGGACTTTCCTGTCTTCAAAACCAAAGCTCTTCCCCTTCCTGTTTCCAATT
Organism: Euphorbia tirucalli; assembly: GCA_039660915.1. Taxonomy (NCBI): domain Eukaryota; kingdom Viridiplantae; phylum Streptophyta; class Magnoliopsida; order Malpighiales; family Euphorbiaceae; genus Euphorbia; species Euphorbia tirucalli. The sequence continues at coordinate 37,699,265 of CM077637.1, read as the reverse complement.
TCTTTGACACCTTCAACACCCTTCGTCTTCCTTTACCACCCAAACCACCAACACCTATTTAACCAAACCTGTTTTCACCCTATTCCCTGAACTGACCCTATGAAGCCTCATTTTCCACCATCAATGGCTTCTAACAAGAAATTGAACCCCAATGTTTTTCCATATTCGCATCATCTCATTATCAAAAAGGTAACAAGGATATATGATAAAGTACTGACTCAATCAGTCTTTGTTTATCATCAACCTGTACCAAATTGGGGATTCTCTTTCTATCCCATGCCACTTCTCTTCAACCTAAACCCCCAGACCAAACATTTTGTAACCTCAGACTGACAAGAAAGGCCTTGATTTCATGACAGAGAGAGGATTTGAACATAAGCCTACTTCAATTGAGCTAGAGTTTGCCACTGTTTAAGGAACCGCTGATGGAACTCCTAGGTAATCACTATTCTCGCCCAGCAAAATCCACACCATAGCCTATACTGGACTCAACCCAGCAAGAGATGGTTCTGTTGAGCAAAATGTGCTAGGAAGAAGAAGAAGACTGAGATCTACCCCTATGAACTTCACCAACAGTGTTGAAGCAACCATGTTTTATAAAGCTTTCAACAATCATGAATGGGATGTTCCCATCAACAGAAAGACTTGCAAAGCCTATTGTGCTAATATTCAGGGAAAAGTTGCATTTACCAACCATTTCAAGAACTCAGTCTTCAGCTGCAATAGAAGTGACTACTTACCAGTGGCTCCCTTCATCTCCTAGCCATGGTATGCCTTGCTCTAGGGTTATTGTGGTTCACGGACAAAGGAAAACCATAATTAACTCAAGTCATTCTAAATCAGGCCATACCTTGAAGGACTAAAAGCTATGTCCATCTTTGGCGACCGTGTGTGAATTGGAATCTGGGGTGAATTGAGGACATGAATAACAGTTTTAGACCTTTGGAGATTTCAGTGGTTAATTGACTCCATCTCAGGTGGTCTACTCAACAGAGCAGCTCCATCCAATGGCCGGCTGTACACTTTGGTAACATCCCCAGCAGATCCTAAAAAAAAAGTGTAATGAAGGAACATTGATCCACACCAGAGCCATGGTTGGAATTTCCTAATGCATTCACATTCATCATGTCATAAATGTTTTATATTCTGTTTTGATGTTCAATTTGCATGTGTTATGCCATTGCATGTAAATGTCCATGTTCAGGCTACAGCAGGCAGCAAACCAGATTTAATGAAGCGTTTCACATCCAAACCCAAACCTACAAAACTTGGGGTAGGCAAAAGATAAACCATGAAATATCATCAAGGACAATCCTATCATGATCCTTGGCGGAATTGTCAAGGCGCATCCTCCAATCCTAAGACAAGCCAGTGCTATGATATCGACTTGGCTGGCGCACTCTTATAGACTCGACCATCTTAAAAAAAAATCTTCAGCGAGAGAATCTCCTACACGGAAAACTGAAAGGATGTGTTGATAACAAGAAGAGAGTGACATACAGAGGCAGTGTCACTTTTGATTTTCCTATCGCATTCATTCTGATGTCATCATAATGATATTAGGCATGATTGATTTTCTACTTAGATGTTTATATTTCATGCATCGTGCCATTGCATATAAACACCCATTAGTAAGTCATTGCATCCAAACCCACAGTGGCATCAACAAAATTGTCATTACAAATGATAGCTACCGGCTCAGTTGTACCATCCCCAACATAATTATCCCTGGCAGAGTGGTCCCCAGTAGGATCATCCCTACGAGGTCTCCAATAAAATCCTCAAGCGGGTTCCCAGCAAGGCTCCCCACAGAGTCTCCAACAGATCTACAGTGAGATCAAATGGATCAGAATACTCCCCAGCTGAGTCCTCAGCCAAAACAATCCCCACTGAGTCATTATCCTTAGCAAAGTCATCCGGCGGACACAGTCCCCATAGGAGTCGTCATAAGTCACAAGTTCACTCTCTAGCATGGTGCAGATACCAAAAATATTATCAGAAGCATCATGACACATGCATACACACGAATCATGCATGCATTCACGCATACATGCATCAAAACAACCATCCTCGTGTTGCCTCTTTGCCTCATAGAGGGGACAGCACATTATCTTATTTGACCTTGTTGACCCAATGGACAGGGAAGACTGTCTGTTGATGAACTTCTTGCCCTTAACAGGTATCTGGGGGCAGAACAACAGACCATTTCGTTTGACCTTTCCACCGTATATGAGAGGAAGAACATTCATTTCAATCCTGTCACCGCTGGGGCAGGAAAGAAATGCCTATTGAGGTGTTTCTTGCCCTTAACAGGTATTAGGGGGTAAGACAACACCATCCTCATGCTGCCTCTTCACCTCGTAGAGGGGACAGCACATCATCTTATTCGACCTTGTCGACCCAATGGACAAGGAAGAATGTCTGTTGACGAACTTCTTGCCCTTAACAGGTATCTGGAGGCAGAAAAACAGACCATTTTGTTCGAGCTTTCTGCCTTATAGGACAAGAAGAACATTCATTTCAATCCTGTCACTGCTGGGGCAGGAAAGAAATGCCTATTGAGGTGTTTCTTGCCCTTAACAGGTATCTGGGGGTAAGACAACACCATCCTTGTGCTGCCTCTTCGCCTCATAGAGGGGAGAGCACATCATCTTATTTGACCTTATCGACCCAATGGACAGGGAAGAATGTCTGTTGACGAACTTCTCGCCCTTAACAGGTATCTGGGGGCAAAACAACAGACCAACTCGTTCATCCTTTAGCCATAGAGTAGGGGAAGAACATTCATTTTGATCCTATCATCACAAAGGCAGGAAAGAAATGCCTATTGAGATGTTTCTTGCCCTTAACAGGTATCTGAGGGTAGAACAACAGACCAACTCGTTCGACCTTTAGCCACAGAGCAGAGGAAGAACATCCATTTTAATCCTGTCATCACAGAGACGGGAAAGAAATACCTATTGAGATGTTTCTTGCCCTTAACAGATATCTGGGGGCAAGACAACAATGAACCTCGGACTACTTCTTCAGCGCATAGAAGGGATAGTGCCTCTCTTGCTTCAACCTTGTCGCCACATGGGTAAGGAAGAAATGCCTATTGTGGATTTGCTTGCCTTTAACAGGTATCTAGGGGCAAAGCAATTCAATCGTATTTATTCTTGATCGAAGGGGCAAAAATTTTTGTTTCCAAAACTGTCGATCAAGAAATAAATATGCTACTCAGCACCAACATCATGGATGCGCTCCGCCTCAGTGAGCCAATATCATAGACACGCTCCGCCTCAGTGAGCCAATATCAAGGACACGCTCTGCCTCAGTGACAACATCATGGACCTGCTCCGCCTCAGTGAGCCAACATCATGGATGTGCTCTGCCTTAGTGAGCCAACATCATGGACGCGCTCCGCCCCAGTGAGCCAAGATCATGGACGCGCTCCGCCTCAGTGAGCCAACATCATGGACGTGCTCCGCCTCAATAAGCCAATATCATGGACTTGCTCCGCCTCAGTGAACCAATACTATAGGCATGCTCCACCACAGTGAGCCAATGTTATGGGCGTACTTCCCCGCAGTGAGTCGACTTGGAATCACGACCGACACCTCCAGCAAGGAATGCCAGGTACGTTTTCCTTTTCCTTCCTTTCCGCGCTTCCAGTCGCCAGACCAAACTCGATCTAGGCTTTAGTGCCCACGATGATCCGACATTGATGCCACGAGGGGCAGCTGTAAGCACCGACTTTTTCCATAAAAAAAAGAGAGAGAGAATAGTCGTACGACTTTGGCTATAGTCGTACGACTGTAATCAAACTACAGTCATATGACTGTAGGGTCATGGCAGGTGAACCGGCCCACACCCTGAAAACTGAAAAATGGTGGAAAAGGAGTGGAGCAATTAATGCTCCGAGATAAAAAGAGAAGGGAGAAGGTAGAAAGAAGAGGGGACTTTTGGAAAGAAAAGAAAAAAAACAGAGAGGGAGAGAGAGGATTGGAGAAAAAAGAGAAGAAAAGAGAAAAAGAAAAACCAAAGTTCAAAACTTTCTTCAACCCTTTTCTTCTTAATTTCAGAGCGTTAATGTTTAAAATGAATTAGAAATCGTAGGTTAAACTTGACGCACGAAATCTAAATCATTTCTATACCACAAACTACTTTAAATCCGGGGCTTTTTGGAGGATTTTCGGACCCATTTTGCAACCTTGACACACAAACGAAAAGAAGCAATTTCAAGTGGCTTGGTGTGACGCCAGGGGTCATTCATACAGTGGATCAGCGCCTAAGAGGTAAACACTCATTTTCACCCCTGTTTTTCATGCTTTCTGGTGATTGGTTGTGTTTTTTATGCTTTTTATTCAAGTTTTGCATTTTCTATTTCTGGAAATCAAGAATAGTCGTGCAACTGTTCTTGAGTTTGATGAACAGTCACACGACTGTAAATACAGTCGTACGAGTGTTCTTGGTTTCCAGATTGTTTTCCTTCATTTTTATTTCAATCAAGTTTTGGCGAAATCCTGAGCTTGGATTGCTTACAGTCGTACGACTGTAGTTACAGTCACACGATTGTAACACTCTTCCAGAATCAGGATCTCCAGAATAATTTCCAAAAATTCTTAAAAATCCCTAAAAATTTAGAAAATCAGAAAATCATTAAAATGAATTTTGTTGTGTGCATCCACGACCCTAGATTCAATTTCCAGTAAAATTGCATTTAAAACAATACCACGATGGAGACCCGATTCTCCCGAAAATCGACCCACCTCACATGTCGAAATCAATTAAACCAGAAAATAAAATATTTTCCAAAATTGATTTTCCAGCACAAAAATCTACAGGGCGTTTCAAAACCGTTTTCCAGGTCTAACCTGTCCGACCGGTCGGGTCGACCCGGTTACCCCCTAAATGCATGCTCCCAATCCTAAAATCTCCATTCTGTCCTGATTTGAGTCATATGTGTGTTTATAATATAAATTGTGCTAACCAATCTGTTTTGCAATATTTATTTTTAGTTTTATTGTATTTAATATATCAATTCGTGTATTTAGGCGGTTGTATTATTTTTAGATCCTCGTGTACTTAGAAGCTTGTAAAAGTGAGGACGAGAGTTTTTGTGTTTTATTCGATTTGGTTGTATAATCGGCCTTTATTATTCTTTTGCATATTTATGTGAATGGTTTAATTTCCCGCAATTTATTTCATGCATTTCTGCTTTAGCATCGGCTTAATAAAAAATAAACAAATTGGGGTTAGAAAAGATAATAAATTGAATAAATATGACTTTATAAATAATAAACGAATACAAGCTCAAGGTTAAGTAGGTAAGTTGCCCGAACCCTAAATCTCTGGATTAGGTACAGCAGTCTGCGCTCGGGAGGGAGCTGTACCGGAATTTCCCGAATGAGCTGATCCGGGGTGGCGACTCTGTTACTGATCTTGAAATTTAGGCTTCGAGGTCTTTAAGTTATAAAACGTAAAAACGTTTTCTACAAAATCATTTCTAAATAAATAAACGAATGGTTTTCCTAAAGCAACATAAACAAAACTCCGTTTTCAAATCATGATACGATTTCAAAATCTTTTTCCTCGGTTCACTTCGAGTGTTCCGCTAAAAGGTCGTCCGCTCACAACTATCTCAATTCCTTTTGAGGTGACTGGGATCATCTCTACGAACTTTTAGTAGAGATCCAAAGGCATGTTCTCAACACCCTCAATAACAGCATCTAGACATGGGCAACGAACCAACTTGTTACTTCTAAGTAACATGGTTCTAGGATTATGGATAAATTAGCTCCCGTTTTAGCCAAGTTCAACACAAATACTTTGCATTGGGATCCATAATCCTGTTCAGGAACTAATCCTTCAATAGGGTCCACTAGTTCATCAAATGCAGAATTTTCTCCAAACCAAAATTGCTTAAAGTGCTTTTCACGAAAAGCCTTTTTTGTAAATTTTAACATTTTTAATTGATCAGTTCCAGAGGAAAATCCTCCTTTCCAGACAAGCTCTTGGATTTCCCCGTTTAACGCATTAAATGGCTCCATAACTTCAACAATATCCTTTTTTACCAACAGAGGATACTGTTTAGAAAAAAGCTCATCTTCAAGTCTTTGTATTGTCGTAGCCTCCTCCTGAGACTGGATTAGCTTCGTCATTTTTACGAAAGTTGCCATTTCTATAACACATATAGAAATAATAAAAACTTGTTGATGATGAACCAAAATTTAGTATATAAATACACAATAAATAAACTGAATTTTCTTGAATTTATTAAACATAAATAAAGCATTTATACATAATAAATAATAGTAAATTTAGATTAAAATATCAAATGAATTCCAAAAATTCATCAAAACATACCTAAAATTCAAGAAAAATGTAAATTTTAATTCTGGAAATTTAAAAAAATTTGGACACTGGAAATGCCCGCACATGCCGACATGCACCGCTTGAAGATCTGCCACACGCGGACACGTGCCTCCACGCGCTCAAAGGGTTCTGCTGACTCACGTGACACGTGGCAACATATGATTCGTGCTGACATGGCACACCTGACACGTGTCATCACCTAATTGGCTCAACTGATGACATGGCATATGACTTGGCATGATGATGTGTCATGGTGATGTGGCACATTCACAACCGTCTTGCCATGTGTTGTCATGCGATTGGTCTATGTGTCTGACATGTGGCATTTGACCGTTTCAAAAATGGTTGAATCGGTACACGTGTCAACACGTGATTGGTCTAACTTTTCAACCGTCAGGAAATCTGTCCAATCACGCTTTGACACCTGTCCCCTGATCCAAAATTCTCCCAATCGTTGTGCGGCTAATTCCAATCGCAATGGTGGCGCGTGAGGTCCACGCGCCGCCTTCCGGGCCTCCGTTGGCCATGAAATGTGAGATTCTGACTCGATTTTTCGTGATGATTTTAGTGGTGTGATAAGATTTTCAAAATTCTGTCAAAAAATTTTGACACTTTGTACTGTTGGATCAAATACGGTATCATTTTGATACGGATATCAATGCAAATTCGTATCAAAACGAACAAAAATGTATTCAAATGAACAAAAAAAATATTCTTATTCATGAAACGTCATATATCAAGATTTACGGAATCATTTTGACACGGATATCAATATGGATCCGTATTAAAACGAACAAAAAAAAATTCAAACGAAAAAAAAACGCATTCAAACGAACAAAGAAACGTATTCTTATTCATGGAATACCAGAAATCAAGATTTAAACACATCAATCTTTGAACCTTTCGACTCTGATACCAATGAAATCATTATCCTATAATGATCATACAACAAATGTATAGATTATGTAAACAGTATAAATAAACGGACTTACACTTTATATTGTAGCGGAAACTCATTTACGGGATGATTCTGATCCAGACGGGAAACCGGATCGTTCTGGTTGCCTTTCCTACAAATGTATGAATACACTGAGTACGGGTTATCTCCGTGAATTCTTCCGACGAAGGAAGAAGTATGTCGTGTTCTCTCTAGGGACGTTTTCCTCGGAACAAGAAAAAAATCTCTATGATTCTAAAATCTCTAGGAAATAGAGAAACTTCTTCTCTATTTATAATGGAAATCCCAACTTCCATCTATATATAGGGTCGGTCCAAATTACACATTTGGTCCCTGTAATTTACACATAATTACAGTTTAGTCCCTGCCATTCCAAAATGTCATGGATGGACCTAAAACCAACAGTCTCCCCATCCACGTCTCTAGGAAAATTTATTTTCCTATCAACCTCATTGGAAAACTAAATGGGAATTTCTCATCCACAAATTTTTCCCATCCCGCTTGCTATGCTAAATTGATTAGTTAAAAAAATTATGTACTTTTTCTTTGAAAAATAATGCAATAGTTCTCATTCTATAGATTACAATTCATCAATTTGAAAAAAAAAAAAAAAGATTACAATTCATAGTACTTATTGTTATAGCCCAATTATAATCACTTCATTGCACATGACCATTTGGACCGAGTAAATGATGAGTGAAAATAAATTAATGGAAAATCTTATGGTTTGGAGGTTTTACAAATCAAAGGTTGGGGTTTAAAAATTTATAAACATATACCTGTGGTTTCTATTGTTACCAATTAAAGGATTTTCATCCTATTTCGCTTATTAATGATGACATGGTGATTTTTAACCGGGGTACTTGTCTCCAAATAATTATATATGCATATAAATTTTATTCATTTAAGAAATAGAATAAAACCTTTTTTAGGGTCTGATCTATCCACTATATGCTCAATTTGTACCTTACTTATTGATTTGGTCATTTTGGTACCTGGTCTATAGAAATCAAGAACATTTAGTACCTGAATAATAAAATTTAATGAAACTGATGATGTTGGGGGTTTAAAGAGTGGTAATGAAGAGTAAGAATGATCTGTTTATTACAATAGCAATGATTATATAAGTTATTATAGTGATATTCATAATTGTCTAAGGACCAAAATATTCTAGATTACAAAATGTTTTTGATTTTGAAACAGCAGGTACCAAAAGGATCATATCAATAAGTTAGATACTAAGTAAGCAGATTGTGGATACGTCAGGCTCCAAAATAGTTTTTTTTTTTCCTTTAAGAAATTAACAAATTTATATTGTTTTTTTTATATATTTTTCATTGATTCCCTTCTTCTCTCCTTTTCAACTCTCTTCTTCTCTTTTAACCCTAACATCTCTTCTAACCCTAATAAATGCAGTAGCGCCGCTGCCATTACGGTTGATGTCGTCTGAATCTTCATCCATCAACTATCACTCTCTTTAATTCCTTATCTTATTTTGAAAAATTATAATTTTTTTTCCTTTCTCTGTTTTCTTCTCCTTTTTTCTCATCTTTTATCTCTTACTCTAACAAGACTTCCACATTTGCAGATAGTAGAAAATTGAACTAATCCAGAAACCAATCAGGAACCAAAACTAGAAATCAATTAGGATACTCGCCTTACCATGGCGGTGGAGTAGGAGTCGTCCTCCTATCGTTTCCATTGTCGAACCGCCACTGTCATCTGCTTGTCATTTCCATGGTTGGACACTAGAAATCTATAGTTTTTAGATCTGTTGTTCGAAGAAGAAGAAGAAGAGTTTGGACGATGATAGTTGTTTGAGATGAGAGGTTTAGACGATGACAAACAGAGCAACAACACTTCATTTGAAGGTTGTGGTTAGGTTGAAGAAGAAGAAGAAACAAGAAGAATGAGGTTATAGAGATGGTGAAAAGGAGGGAGAAAAAATAAAAATAACATATACTTAATTTTCAAATAAATAAGTAAATTTATAAATATTTGGGCAAAAATACCCCTATTTAAAATTGTCACATCATCATTTTTAACATAATAAGGATGAAAATCCCTAATTAGTAACAGAGTGAACCACAGGGTATACATCTATAAATTTTTAAACCACATCCCTTGATTTACAAAACTTCCAAGCCACATGAATTTTTTTTTATGTACTTTTCCCATAAATTAATGTGTAAGCAATAATCCCAAAGAGAAATTATGTACGACAAAAAGGGATGAGTACAATAAATGTGTAAGCAATATTAATTTTCACTAATTCTGTAATGGAAATGTTGAGAAAAGAAGCACCATGAAATGTTTGATTTTTTTTATATAATTTTCTTAATTAAATTGTTAATCAATTATAATAGAACTCCTTCCGGTCGTTAATATATGACGTTTAAGGTTGTTCATCAGAATCAATTCAACATCAATTAAGCTATTAAAAAGATTGTTTACCTTTAAGACTTTTTCTCTTTCTTTTCAATGCTTGTAGCTTAATGATTTTTTGCATTAACTCTACATCTCTCGTAATATAAAGGCCCAATGTGAGAAAAACTTGCCAAAAAATTGCATTAGTAATATAAAATTTCATACGAAAATGACCAAACTAATAATCCTAGAAAGTCATATAAAAATGGCTAGAGGGAGTACAAATTGAATTCCTGATTATCATAATATTTAATTGTGAATACCAAATTTCGTTAGAATCGCATATACTATATATCTCTTTAGCTGAAAGACAATTGCACCTTGAAATATTCCTCGAAGTCCATATAGTCCTTCAACTTTCAAAATTACCAATTTAGTCCCTCATTTATTCAATTTTGAGCAAAAAGCTCACTATAACGGATGTCATCCAGAGATTACGAGCTATGCATATTATAAATGTGTTAGCTCTATCCATAAGCCATAAAATTTTCGACTTGTGTTATCAAGGCTCCATGATGTCCAAGACAAAGTTTCAATTACACAATTCCAAAACCTGATTTTCCCTTCTTATTCATACTCCACCTGATATCTGTTTAGTGTAAGAGGAGAAATTGACAAAGGCATGCCAAATTTGCGATTTAGATATGATTCTTAGTGATTAAACAAAACAATTATATGCCAATTTTGTGAAATGGAAGGATATGAGTTCATAGAGTTATGTGAGGCTTTATTTTTTTCTCTTTGATTTGAGGGATAAATTTTTCCGTTATATTATTCTTGTTGATCATGGTAATCACCGTTATGTGCATCAGAGTAATGCATTGTTGTTATCCACTACAACGAGTGGTTTGCACTAAATTGAATAGGTGATGGACTGTATTGGTGATTTTGAGAAAGGACTAAATTGATTTTTGGGAAATAGTTTGGAGACAAATTGGACTTAAAGACCTATCCCTTTTGTATTTGAAATTACAATTTTTAACGTCCAAAAAAACATGGCATATGTTTGTCGTGGTTAGAAGAGAAGTGTAAACTTTTTATTTTGAATTGTAAAATATATAGATGAAATAAATCATATATATTTAACCGAGTTTGATATGTATAGTTAATTATTATTTTATTAGCTAAGATTTTAATGTGTCTAATTATAATTAATGGATGATTTGATGTGATAAATTCAAAATTAGAAATCTGACTATTTTTCCATAAAATAATATTAATAAATATATAAGCATATATGCATATGTTGGAAAGAGATTTGGTTGGATTGATAAAGATTTTACTTTTTTTTTTTAATTTCCAGTGGTTTTATTTTTCTCTTTCTAGTACGCGGAAACAAATTCATAGAACAATTAAAGAAAAAAAAAATTGTAGAAACAAGACATGATAAAATTCCCATCTTAATTATTAAACCTTCCTTCCCTACTTAATTAATATATTTTTTATATATACCTTTCACACTAAACATTCTCAACGTTTTCATTCAAATTAAGTCATAGGGACATCACAAATCTCCAAAGAAAAAAATGATTTCTCATTAAACACCCATCAATCAAAATATTTATTTTTATTTCAAATTAAAGTTATATATGCTTAACTATATAACGATGCTGATAAGAATTATGTTTGACTATCAAACAAACTATGTCTAAGAGTTGGATCTCATAAGAGATGCTGATTATCTTATCTAGGAACACTCTGATACTTAAGTCAATAATGATTCTCAAAGTTATAAAGAAAAAAATTTAACAGAGCGAAGTATGGAATAGGGGAGCACAAAAAAAAAAAACCGAAAAACAAAAAAACCATGAAACCGAACAGAAACCATGCTAAAAATATGGTTAACCGAAACCGATGGACTAGTGTACGGTTTTTATTTTTAGAAATTAACAGTTACGGTTTAAGTTTAGGTTTTTACACTGAAGTCCATGTAGACTCACGGTTAACCGACTTTTTACAAATATTTTTCTTAAAAAATTATGTAATTATATATATATATATATATATATATATATATATATATATATATATAGGTAATATGAATAATAAATGAAATATTTGGATCTTTGATGTTAATTTACTTCCTTAATATACAACACTAAGTAGTCTCGGTCACTCCCTTCCAATCTCATCTATTCTAAATTCTTAATTTCAAACTCGCTGAAAATCGAACAGCGAAAAACAATTTCATTAATTAATATTTGATCTTGTACAACAATTTCTATGTTTGGAAACTTTTTTTATTAATGTTTTAATTATTGGAGTTTATGGTTAAAATGTTATTTTAATTAATAATTAAGATTATGGTTTATAATTTTATATTTTTATTTGACATCTGATATTTATGGTCTATTTATTTGAGGTTTCAAATATTATAAATTTAGCAAAATCATAATGTCTATTTCGTAAATGGTTAACCGTAAAGAAATGGTTATCCGACTAATGGCTAACCGAATTTAATGGACAGTGTATGGTTAGTAAATTAAAAAAACCGTTGAAACGGTTAACCGTTTGTAAAAGTCCACATGAACCGGTTAACCGACCGTGTGCACCCCTAGTATGAAAGCGTGAATCAAACTTGGGGGGGGGGGGGGGGGGGGGGGGTGTGTTCATACGTTTATTAAAACAAGAGCAATGTCTTTCCTTGTTTAGGACATAGTTTCCTATTCTAAATATAACTTTCCTATACAGGACACATACAAGAATGAGTCTCCTGCTTCCTATTTAGTTACGTGATATGATCTCCTATTTAGATGAGAAACGCATTTCAAGATTATATAGGATTTAGTGACTAAAGGACTAGAACTTTTTTATTCGGCTTATCACTAAGACTTTTTTATAGGTTTAATCACTGCCAAACCGAACCCAATAGCCTCAAAGATATTCACTCATCACATCAGAACCTTCCTCAAGATTCTACATAAGCCTTTTAAAGCGTAATGAAAGACAACTAATATTTGTTTTATGACCATTCAATACTTTATGAAGTTTGAACTATAATTATTATTGATAATTAGAATGGTATTTATACGGATACAAAAATAGGAATATTACACAACAGGTACCTATACATAATAGGGAAATATAGAATAATACATATCTCTTACACTCCTCCTCAAGTTGAATTGGGGAGGGGAAACACAGTTAACTTGTCACAAAGCCAAAGAAAGTGTTTCTTGGAGAGACCTTTAGTTAAGATATCAGCTAGCTGACCATTCGAACAAATATTGGCAACACAAAGAATAGCTTTCCATACACGATCATGCACAAAGTGAAAATCTACTTCCAAATGCTTATTTCGATTATGGAATACAGGGTTCAAGGTGAAATACGTGGTCCCCCAAATTATAGCAAAATAATGAGGGAGCAGACAACTTGGAGAATCTAATCTCATGAAGAAAAATTTGCAATCATTGAAGTTCAAAAGTTGCAGTAGCTATTCAATAGAGGAACGAGATACAACCTTTTGCTTTCTTGAGGACCAGGAAATGATATTAGAAGTACACAACAAAACCCATAGTGGAATTCTTGTCATTAAGATAACTCACTAATAGGAGTCAGAGTAACCAGTCAAGGTCGTGGTAGAAGGTTGAAGAAGAATACCATGATAAAAATTGCCTCGAAGATACCATAGGATATGCTTAAGTGCACTCCAATGAGTCAAGGTGGGAGCATGCATATACTGAGAGATGTGATACACACCAAAGGCAATATCAGCCTATGTGAATGTGAGATGTTAGAGTCCACCAATAATAGATCGGATCTTTAAATGGCTCACCACCAGTCAGAGGTTAATTTTTTAGTGTAGTTAATCAGAGTAGAAATAGCATTACAAGAAGCCATTTGTGCACGAACCAAGAGATCATGAATGTATTTGGTCTAATGAAGAACTAAACCATTCGGTAACCAAGCAATCTCAATGCCAAGAAAGTAATGCAGGTGACCCAAATTTTTGAATGTAAACTGAAACTAAAGGAAAGTTTCTACTTAATTAATAAACTCAACAGAAAATTTTAAATGAAATACAAAGAACTCTCAAAAGCCAAAGCAAATCAGTGCACTAGTAAGACAGTGATGCCATTGTCATAGAGCCTGCTTAGGCCATACAAGGACTTCTTCATCAGGCAAACATGATCAGGAAACCGAGGATCAACAAATCCAGGCAGTTGTTGTATAAACACTGCCTCATCTAACTTCTCATGCAAAAAAGCATTTGAAATACCTAACTGCATCACAATCCATTTAAAAGACATAGCCAAAGATAAAAGAATATGTATAATGGTAGGTTTCACTATCGGACTAAACATGGCATTAAAATTAATACCAGGTCATTGATGAAACCATTTGGATACGAGTCTAACTTTGTAGTGATTAATTGAACCATCTGATTTCTATTTAATTCGGCATATCCACTTACAACCAATAATATTTTGATCCAAGTTTTGATGATGGAACAAGTTCCCAGGTTCCATTGCTAAGAAGAACATTAAACTCAACAACCATAGTAGCATGCCACTTAGGATGATAGCCTATGTATAAAAAGTGAGTTCCATAACAGAATTGGTAGGAATAGATGCAACAAGAGACAAAACTTCCTTATGTTTCAAGGACCCAATCTTACTACGGGTCATCATAGGATGTTTAGAGCCTGATGAAGTAGGCGGAATAGGAGGTAACATAACATTGGTCTGTAAATCAAGTACTTGTGGTAGTACAGAAGAAGAATTCGAATGATCTTTATTAGAAAAGGGAGATCGAGTAACAACATAAGATGTAAAGCCACCAGAAGCTAATCCTGAACTAAACATTGGGTTAACACGTGGTTTCTGTGCATAAATAATAGGATGATGCAAACGAGTCATAGGCAAAGGTGAGCGATTGGTTGTATTTGGTGGGGGCGAAGCTAGTGTTTCAATTGCAGGAGGATTTGTAACTGATATCACGTGGGGCAACATTATGAGGGAAGGACCGCGAGTTAAGTCAGCCATAGCTGTCATGGAACCCAACACCATAAAATCATGTAAGACATCAAATGGGAAAACCTGCTCATAAAAAAAGACATGGTGTGAGATGTAGATTTTACCGAAGTTGTTGAGATTACCAAAGCTACTGCTTCACGTTTGAGTTGGCGTTCCTCCACCAACAGCATCCCCAACAGATTATCAAACCCAATTGACTCTTGTTTTGTGTCCAAAGTTCGATTAAATTCACGGTAGTCACTCCCTAAATCCATCAATATATAGTCAATTAAATCATCTTCAGGTACAATGTACCTCAACACAGCAAGCCGGTATACAATTGACTTAGCATTTTGCATATATTTATTAATGGAATCATTGCCTCCCTGCATATTCAAGAGCTTATGCCAAAGATTGCAAATTTGCAGTTTGGAACCCATCATATAAATCATCATAAGACGATCCTAGTTGCCTTAGCAGTCATTTGGGTAATATAATTGATAAAGATATAATTGATGCAATTGATTTTCTACAATATGTTATATTTGAAGAACTATTCCATTAGGCTAATAAGATTGAAAAATAGCTCTACCGAAAAGGGAAAACATGTTTTAAAAATTATCCTTCCTTATCTAGGAAGTCAAATCACAAATGTGAAGAAAAGGTTGGTGCTCAAACACCACGACTTAATTCTGATTTTAAGGCCAAAGAGGACATGCTTAGAAAACGTAAGGCCACTAAAACTTCTAGCAGGAACCATGACAATAAATTCTTTAAATGTCAAGATCATGGTCATGATGTGTGATTGTCCTAATAAACGTACTATGGTGATGAAATATGTTGAAATTATAACTGATAGTGGATCTGATTCTAACAATCATTTTCCTCCATTAAAAATTTTAGTGAAATTAAGGGAGGTAAGCATGTTAAAGCAATAATGTTATCCTTGTTGTTAAGTGTGTACTTAGTTTAAAAATAAAATTTCTAATGAACAAAAGGGAGAATATTTTTCATAGCCATCATCATGTGCGAGATAAAATGTGCAGTTTGATTGTAGATTATGGTAGCTATTCCAATGTTGCTAGTACTGCCATGGTTGGTAAATTGGGTTTGCCCACAACTAGCCACCTGGAGCCCTATAGGCTTAAATGGCTCAATGATAGTAATGAGTTGAAGGTGACTAAACAAGTCTTCATGAGTTTATTAATTGGAGCTTATAATGACCAAGTCCTATGTGATGTTGTCCCAATGCAAACTTTCCATATTCTTTTGGGGCATCTATGCCAGTTTAATCATTAAGCTGTTCATAATGGTAAATTGAACAAAATCACCCACATCAAGGAAGGTGAACACAATACTTACTATTGTTATCGACGTAAGTCTACCAAGACCAACTCCACATTCAAAATTCTTCATCTATGGAAGCGGGTTTTAGTCAAGGAGAGAGAAAGTAAGAGTGATAAAATCAGTAAAGGAGAGAAGAGGTGAAAGAAAATGCTAGTGAGCCGAGAGATAGAAAGTTGAGGAGAGAAGAAAGTAAGGGCATTGTAAAAGCCAATAATTATAACTTATATGCCAAAATGAGAGATGTTAAACCAGTTGAAACTAATAACTGAATTTACATTTATTTTATTGTAAGGGTTATAGCTTGTCTATAAGTAAATTTGAACATTTTCTTCTTGGTGTTGAGGAGCTGATCTCAAAGGGGTTGGTTCGTGAGAGGATGAGCTCATGTGCTTTTACAATCATCTTAGTGCTTAAAAAGGACGGGACTTAGTGTGGATTGTAAAGCCTTAACAAACTAACAGTAAAGTATGGACATCTATTTCTAGACTTGATGACATGTTAGATAAACTTACCAGGACTATATTCTTCATTGAAATTGATTTAAAATGTGGTTACCATCATATTATTAGTAAAAAAGTTTATCAATTCCTTTGCAACATTTTATTGAATTTGCAGTATTATTTCAATCATGATCAATTGTTGTGATTAAGCAATTGAGAATCCGTCATTATTGGGTTTTTTCATCCAAATTGAAAGGTTAATTTAACTAAAACGGTTAGTTTTTTTTTTATTTAATTGAAATAGTGAATTCATAGCTAATTGTTCTTTTAATTATTTATTATGTCTTTTATTTTTTTAATTTAAAAATTATAATATGGATTCTAATTATATTTTCATATTTCTTTTATTTATTTAAATCTCATTTGACAATTAGGATTCATGTCATTATCTATACTCTAATAATGACTTTTAAATAAGGAAGTGGAATTTGAATATCAAAATATAGACTTTGCTAAAGAAAAAAAATATCGTAGAAGATACGGCCGGACCTACCCATTGATCAACCTAACTAATAATACCAAGTCAATAACCAAAAACCATTAAAAATTACATAATGCTACCCAGTTGGAAATTGTGGGACAGTCTGATTGGTATTCTTCCCTTAACGTCTTAAACTACGGAAGTCAATATATCTCTTCCAGCTAAACTTATATAATTAACTATTTAATCTTCTTTCTCTATTAATTAATACATATTTTTTCGACGTGCAATCATAATTCACACTTAAAAGTCTAAGCATTGCATATGAAAGTTCCATGAACAAAAGAAAATGAATCACATGGACTGCTTTAATTTAGTTATAAAATATTATAATAAGATGAACATTTTATTATTATGTTTGAATGTGAGTATGATAAATTATATAATCAACATCAAACTATTCTCATAACAAAAAATTAAAAAAAAAAAAAAACTAAATTATAAACAATTAAAGAAAAACAAACGTTTCAAAAAAATTACAATTTATTCGGCATTCACAAAGTTTGAAATGAATTAAATAACTAAATAAATAAAATATAAAAAATTTCAAAAAGAAAATTATGAGGTTTCGCACTTTTCTAGGTATTTATAACAAAAATTTAATGTAATTTCACTAATAAATAATGGAATTAGGCTTAGCTCTTGTAACGCTGATCGTAGTTGCTCCTAGTCCAATCACAGCGGAAATAATCTTGTTAATCTAATACATCGGAAAAAATCTTGTTTGTGTTATTAGTCAGATTATTATGTTATTAGTCAACCGAATGAGAGAAAGAAGCCAAAATTCGGAGAGAGAGAAAGAGATTTCTTTAGGAATTATTCTAGGAAAAATCAATTATATTTCTACACTTGTGTTTGTGGTGTTGTGACAATTAATTAGACTTAGCACCCTATTTACAGAGGGAATAGTTCCATTTCTTATAGAACCAGAAATCCAATTAATCAATTAAATAATACAAGTCTAATTCCACATGAATTCCACTGTATCACAAGTGTATCAGTGTAATCGTGTATATCAACTGCATTTTGACTAAACATTGGTCTCACATTCAACTTGAAGGGGAATGATAAAAATATTAATCTAAGAGATTCTCCTAAGACTACTTTCTATATTGTATTGTATATATATATATCTCTTGAGATATAGTAATATACATGGCTAATATATATTTAATTATTAACAAACAATTTAGTATCAAAAATAGAGTAAAAAGTTACTAAGACAAAATTTATGGAATATTATTATTACTAAAAAAAAAAAAAAACAAATGTACATTGTTTATCCTTTGTGTTAAATAAATAAATAGAATTAAACAAACAATGGAAGTATCCACTGCTAGTAATTATAATCAATGGAATATACGAAGAAAAGTACATACCATATGATTCAGACCTAACTAACAATACCAAACTTTTAAAAAAAAAAAAAAAAAAAAGACGAAGAATCTGATTGGCATTGTAATGTCAAGATGTGAAACTAGGAAAGCCAATATATTCTTCCTATATAAAACAGATACAACCATGACATTAAGACCCATATTACTCAATTTTAATTGTTTTGGACACAACCATGGAGTCGTTCTTCCTCCTCCTTATCATCATCCCTTTAGCTGCTGTATTTGTGGTTGCAATTCTATTCAAGTCCAAATCCAGAAACGATAACCTTCCACCAGGGAGCATGGGATGGCCAATCATGGGAGAAACATTGGAATTCCTGTTTGGCAAGCCAGAAAATTTCGTTTTCAAAAGAATGTCAAAGTACTCCCCAGACATATTCAAAACCAACATTCTTGGAGAGAAAACAGTCGTCATATGCGGTCCTAATGGACACAAATTCCTCTTCTCCAATGAACAAAAACTCTTCACCGCATTCCGTCCACATTCAATGCAGAAACTCTTCCGTTTATACAGATCCAACGCGCCACCACCCACTGAGGCGGAAGCCAAGATTCTGAAATCCCCAGGATTCTTGAAACCAGAAGCACTAGTTAGATATTTGGGGAAAATGGATTCAATGACACAACAACACATGGTTAAGTACTGGGAAGGTAAAGATTCATTGAAGGTTTATCCATTGACAAAAACACTTACTTTATCGTTGGCTTGCCGGTTTTTTTTGGGCACGGATGATCCTCAACGAATAGCAAGATTGGTGAGCAATTTTGATGATGTGACGGTGGGAATGCACTCAATAACTTTGAATATTCCGGGGACTATATTTTATAAGGCAAAGAAAGCAGCAGTTTCAATTCACAAGGAGCTTATTAATGTTGTTAAAGAGAAGAAAGAGGCAATAGCAGCATCATCTGCACCTTTGCAAGATATTCTTTCTCATATGATTGTTGCCACTGATCCTTCCGGAAAGTTCATGCCTGAGGCTGAGATCGCCGGTAAGATTATGGGATTATTAACTGCTGGATATAGCACTGTGGCTACTGCTATGGCTTTCTTCATGAAATATGTTGGTGAATCACCTCATGTTTACCACAAGATTCTTGCCGGTATGCTTCCTTCTTTTTTTTTTCAATTTTAGAATATGACCACTTTTGCCCCTAAAATTTTTGAAAAGCATCAGTACAAGAAATTTTGTTGCACATTTCAAGTTTACTACTCGCACCCAATAGCGTCGTGCCACGTCATGCTGTGACAGATGCAAGTGGCTGACTACTCCCAATGGAAGCCGTAATTTTTGCATCAACACCTCAAATTTATCCTTTTTAAATTGATTTTCATAGAAATTTCTGTTGATATTTATTAAGTAAAAAAATAAAATTGAGCTGAAATTTTAACATAAAAGTAAATTTGAATTAAAATACAAGGGAAAAAATATATGACACCTTGAACTGATTATCATATTAAAAATTTTTAGAATACACTTGTCATACCACATAATATATGCGCAAAATCAATAAAATCATGTCATGAAATATATTTGAGGGTCTAAAGTTTATAAATTAGCCTCTAGAATTTATATTTAGGTTGAATGGTTTTTATTTTTTGATCCACAATTTTGTTCGAATAATCAACTATTAAATATATAAGTAATTAATTACACATTTGTTATTAATGTATTGGTTAAAATATAATTTATTACGTTACCGCATTGATTGTTTTTGGCATGCCTAGCACGCATAGAAATTTCTCAGCTTAGGTCCACCTAAAAAACATAACTATCAATCGATGAAATAATCCAAAAACCTTATTGGAGGCGAGATTCTTTCTTTTTTTTATCTATATTTTTTGTCTTTAGGTTCATTTATATATAATTTTGAAAAAAAAAAAAACTATATGGATGCAGAGCAAAGGGAGGTGGCAAGTGGTAAAAAAGCAGGGGAGGCATTGCTATGGGAAGATATACAGAAAATGAAATACTCATGGAATGTTGTGAATGAAGTTATGAGACTTACACCTCCTCTTCAAGGAACCTTTAGAGAGGCTATTACTGATTTCACTTATGCTGGTTACACCATTCCTAAGGGCTGGAAGGTAATTTCACTCCTCATTCTTATTATATTTAGGGGTGTTAAAATGGGTTGTCACGTCATATTGACCTAGTCTAGTGACACTTACAAGGTTAACATTAACACTGTCCATTTATTGGACGGAGTAAACGTGTCAATCCATTTTTTACACTAACCCGTATAACCTCAACCCTAATCCGCTAAATTTGCGTACACGAATCGTGTTATCGTTCACGACCTATTTTGACACATCTATGTATAAATTGCATACATGTTTAATCTTTAAATGAGTTAAAGCAATCATAAATAGATTAGAGAGTCAACACAAATAATGACATATTTACTGTACGGGTTAAACATGTCGATCCACATTCGGAACTAACCCACATAACCTTAATCTTAATTTGCCAAAGTTGTGTGTTAACATGTGAGGATTCATCATGACACCCGTACATAATAATCTTTCTCCAATTAGAATGTTCTGTTAGTTAACATTGTAGCATACGTGTTAACATGTACAAATGCAGGTATATTGGACAGTGAGTACAACAAACAAGAATCCAAAGTACTTCCCAGATCCAGAGAAATTTGATCCATCAAGATATGAAGATGAGGAAGCAAAAATTCAACTTGCACCCTTCACATTTGTACCATTTGGAGGAGGACCAAGAATGTGCCCTGGTAAAGAATATGCTAGATTTGCTATTCTTACTTTCATTCACAATGTCACCACCAGATTTCATTGGGAATTACAATTCCCTGATGAACCCATTTTGGGTGATATGATGCCTACTCCTCAGAAAGGTCTTCCTATCCGTCTTTTTCCACACCATTAAACTCAGCCCACCCCTTCTTTTCTCTATTATTTCTTTCCTTCTACTATGTAATCATCATATGTTTTCATTTCTCTTTCTTTGAATTTTCCAGCTTTTTCTGTATGTTATATGAAAATTAGTTCAATTAACACATACTCATTAGACAAATTTAAGGTTGGCCTACTAGAACATCGTCTCCAACTCTTTCAATTGGTTAATTCTCAAATTTGCTTGGTAGTATGTATAACATATATTAATTGATACAAGTCACATCAAATCAACTGGAGTAATATTTTATTGTTGTAACAGATATCATCAACTTTGAACCAATGTTATTAGAACCGGATCGGACCACGGGTCCAGCTGGTTCGATTAAAATTTCTAGTTTTTGAAAAACATTATTCCATTGATACCCAAAGAGGCTTCATTGCTTTCTTCTCAGCTGCTTTATCTTGTAGAGCCAATACATCTTGCAGAGCCAATATATCAACATCCAACTCTTTTAATACTTCAAGTAATGTTCTTGTACTATTAAAAATATCCCCATCAATTCCATTTTTACTACTCCATGAATTCGTACTGTGATCTCCCTCTCAGAATTCTAGTCAAATTCCCATTCCAAGATGCCTCCTCTTTGTTTTCGATAAACCCCAATTGCTTATTCCTCATCAGTCATCATCCAGCAAATTATCGAAACCCTTAATTTCGATTTGGAAAGTTTCTTTCATTACCATTCACGGAGTTTGGATGCAGGGGAGACTGCTTTAGAATACTCTTGGGCCTTGGGCGTAGATTTTACTCCTAGTACTCTTTTCAAAATCAAAATTTTTAGAATTCTAAAATTAGGCACAGCAGGTGCCATTGAAAACAGGGCAGCATTGAAAGTTGCCAACATTATAGGCTTCTTTTCTTCAAGGAAATAAAATCGACCATTTGGATGTATAGAGGTACAGCCTTTCTCATTTCTGGAGCTAATATGAGTCTTAGAAATTGATTTCCCAAATTTTTTATTGACAATTTTAGGCCTCAAACGGCAACAAAGATAAGAAAAGAGGCGACATTCCTAGATCCATCCGGTGGACCAGGTTAACAACCTACAACACCAGAATAGTTTGGCCTTGCTAACTCGTATAGTGAAGGAGAAGGGCCTGTTAGGGATTTTGGTAAAATGAGAGACGAGGTAAAGATGATATGAATCCAGTTAAGCAAGGCGCTACATGAACTCAATAATGTTTCCGATCGTCGAATGAGGTTCCAATAAACACAAAGAAAACGAAATTATAATTACAATTCAGATTATAATTTCAAAACTAAAAGATTAAATAATAGAATAAAAATAGAAGAACAATTGGCAATAAATTCACCAATTCAATCAAATAAAAAGAACAATCAAATTAACATAAAAGTTAATTCAACCTTTCAATTTGGATGATACAAAACCTGAGAATGGTTGATTCTCAATTGCCTAGCCACAACAATTGATCACGATCAAAGTAATACTTTAAGAGTTAAAAAAACACAATCACACACTCTTAAAATATTGAAGCTGAAAATTCAACAAAAATTTTCAAAGGAAATATTCAATGTTTATTGATAATAATCCGATATATCTTACAAAAGGCATATTCAACACCCTTTTATAGGCCTAAAACAAAGTAGAATTCTAATAGGAATAGACTTAATCTAAAAAGGAAGAGATAAAACTTTGGCAGCAAGTGAAAAACACATCTAACACTAATAAAACTCTATGAAAAACGTCCAAACTAGAGGCTAAATAGCTTATTTCTAAATAAAACACTTTAACTAAACGAAACCCATTAAATTAAAGACATGAACCCAATAATGATAGAATAGTTAAAGATCCCAATGGGTTTACACATATGCCATGCATATGTTGTTGGCGATTTAATCGCACAAAAAACAATACGCAGCGGAAATAAAAGGATTAATCCCCACCAAGGACCCATGTACATTGCATTGAATTGGAAGGAGGGTTAAAGAATTACCTTAATTCTTTGTAGGTTTTGAATCAATTAGGAACCAAAGTAGCTTCCCTCTACGGTTGATCCACACGGAGCAATTCATTCACCGCGTGCTAGCGCCGGGATTGAAGAACGATTTCTTCGAATGAAAAGCCAAAGTTTCGAAAACCTTGGGAGATGGAGAAGGGGAGATTTCGGCTGGCCCCTTGGAGGCTGCAGAAAATCTGCATCTTATGTGTAGGCTAGGGTTAGAGATTTTAGGTTATAAAACTTCCTTTTATATCCATTAAACTTAATTATAATTATAACTTAATACCCTTATTAGTTATAATTATAAATTAACCCACACAACTTAATATTAATTCTCAATTAATATTAAATCAATTCCATTCTCCATCATACACATATGTATATTGATATTATAATTAATTATATCTCTATATAATTAAATTATAATATGTAGCATACTTTATGCAATATTAATCATATTAATATTTATATATACATATATATATATAAATATATATATCATTATATATATATTTATTCTCTTTCTCATTCATAAATTATTATCCAATAATAATTTATACCCGAAAAGATGAACTTCATTTTGCTCTTTGTGTGTGACCCCATAGGTTCATATTAATTGGCAATAAGGAAATTACCATAATGTCCTTATAGGTCACAAGCGGACTCTAGCAAGCCATTACGACTACCCAATTAACATGATTGGAATGATCCAATACCTATTTATAGAATGTCATATTCCCTTTTGTCTCTTTGATATCATGATTAATCATAAGACATGGTACACTTGTCAATCTTATATAATTAATCATATGCTTTCTCGATCTCAAAGTAAACTGTTTAGACAAATCAATTGATACTATTATCAATTTATTTGAGCACGGCCATGCATTTAACAGTCTTACTTATCGAGGGGCCCAGTGATATCGCTCTCTTGTTAGAGAGGGACAAAATCCCATATCTGTCACTCACATCCCAAAGCATGAGTCATATTGTACCCAATCACAGAATTTATAACTACTCTGTTACAAGCAGCGTTTGACTGCGTCAAAGCACAACATGAGTTCATCCCGGAATCAATGGTGACCTCAGGTCAAAGGAATCAGCTAATGACACTACTATAATCAAGATCAGTTGTGACACATGACCATGAACTTGATCTCATAGTGGGTCTCCAGTAACATGTTCTCTAACATATTACCCGTGAGTATAATCTGTATCTGTATACACTATATTCATCTTATGAATATCCATTATCACTCACACTAGTCTTAGTTTGTTATTATTCCCATAATAACAATCGACTAGGGATATTTAGAATAACACGATTTATTCATGGATACTTATCATAAATGCTAACATACAAACATAAATGATAATATTAATCTACACTAGAGTAATCTTAGAAGTCAAATTACATAATCCAATATTGGCCTTAGGGCACAATCTCCAACATATGTATGTCCAAAGCTCTCTTTAATTAATCCACAATGGACCAGCCTTGTACAAAAATATGGGTTATGTTTCTAGGACTTGAACTAAAGATATAAAATCAGCTTCCTCCTTTAAGCCCACTTGACAAGGCATTGGTGCTTCTTGAATGGATCCTTGATTGGTTCATATACTCTTTATCAATCCATTTAATGCTTCTAGGACCTTATTTGCTCTAGACCTTGTAATCAGCTCGATAGGAATTTACAAAGGATCATTGTTCTTCAGCTCCACACCATGTTCCATCCTTGGTCTGCTTTGGTGAGTCGCATCAAAAGAATAAGGAAACGGAGGAGAGTGAGAAGAGGTATGAAGTGAACAAGTTTTTTAGATTTTGCAAATGAAGAAGAAGAGAAGTGGGGAGGAGGTTTCATTGCTTTGCAGTATTAATCGCGGCAGCGTCAACTTCATCGAAGAAGAAAACGTATAAAAATTAAAAATAATAATATAAACGGTTGAGGTGTTTAAAAACTAAAATAACAAAAAGTTGGCGGATTTAGTGTTATTTTCGTTCAATCCAAACTTTTGCAAAGAGTTAGATACCGAGCAATCGGGGTTTATACTCTAATACCTAAGTTAATAATCTGATCTCAGAAAGAGTAAGCATGGTTTTTCCGACCTTAGTAATGAAAACCGAATTAGTTATCATTTGTGTCGAGACTTCTGCACGAACCGGTCCGAGGAATGAAGGGGGAATCTACAAGCTTCTCAAACGCTTACAAGATTCGTCCGAGAGATCCACAACTTTAACCTTAATTTACATAGAGCTACACGGCTCAAAGTTGAGTCCCACGGTTCTATTAGAACCGTACAACTCTATATGAAACTGAGTTAAGCCATGTATTCAAATGCCAAAAGTTAAAAACACAAACTAGAACTAAAGTCGCATGGCTCTCGTCCAGAGCTGCATGACTCATGTCTTGAGCCACATGGCTTTATTTTTCTCAAAATAGAGTCGTACAGCTCTTATTTTTACAAAAATCTTATTGGATCAAAACTTCCAGATTCCCAAAAACTGACAAATCAGTCATCACAAGTTTTGCTAGGGGTAAAGAGCTTAAAGATAGAGGAGAGACCTTGAGAAAAGGGGAGAGACTTTTGAAAAACAACTACAGAGAGTAAGAAAAAAAGAAAAGAGAGAAGACAACATAGTTTTTCTTCTCTTAAGCAAAGCCAAAACCATCATTCTCAACCACAAATACAAACCAAACTCACCTAGAATCAACGTATTACATTCTTATAGCATTTGGTCATGATCTTTCAGACGGTTTGGGACGAAAACAAGCTCATTTGGAACCGTTTGCATTCCAAGAATCGGTTTTAGAAACTTAAAATACTGGATACACCTGAAAAAGATAACTTCTAAGAGACCTTAATTCCTTATAATGCTTTTTGGGATGCATTTGTTGTGTGTTTTGAAGTTTCTTCCTTGAAAATCAAATCTACTCATCTGTGGGAATCAGAGCCGTACGGCTCTGTTCTCTTAATCTAGCCTCATCAAAATCGATTTCGAAACCGTACTATTTAGCATACGGCTCTGTTCTCTTAACCTAGCCTTATCAAAATTGATTTCGAAACCGTACTATTTAGCATAGGTTTTAAGCAGCACGGCTCTCGTCTGAGTCGCAAGCTCTCATCCGAGCCCTACGGCTCTCATCTGAGCTGTGTGGCTTTATTCTTCAAAACCCAGCCTTATCAAAATCAATTTCAAAAATATATTATTTATCATAGTTTTTAAGATGAACGACTCTTGTATGAGCTGCACGGCTCCTGTCTGAGCCAGGAAAGGAGAAACAGAACTCGCCTTGATATATTAGATCAATGATGGCGGAAGAATATTTGCCCATATCCTACTGGGGAGATGCTTTGCTAATTGCCACATATGTTTTAAATCTTATGCCCTCCAAAGTTTTCACATCCATAGCCTATGAGTTGTGGACGAGTCAAAAACTCTACCGAATTCATTTAGGACCCAAGGATTATGGTACTTACATCCACCCAAGCAAATTTGGTAAATTAGGATCAAGAGGTAAAAAGACTATCTTTATAAGATATTTTGAAGTATCAAAAGGATATGTTTTTATGGCCGATCAAGGAAATAACACAATGATGGAATTCAAATCACAAGATGTCACATTCTTAGAGAATGAATTCCTATGTTTGAGATAAGTCGATCGAGATTTTACTTTCTACGAAGCTCAAGAAGAAGAACTTTCAAGATCACCCCATTGAAGCAGGAGAGATTTTGAGGAAGAAGGTCAAGAGCCCACTCCTTAAGTCGATCCAAATGTTCATGACCCTAGTTTCAGCGAGCGTATGGATCTTGGGCCGAATGGTAGCGTTCCAAATTATGATGAATATACGAGACATGTTTATCATGATTCGAAAACTTGTAAACCTGATAGGCAAACCATCTTTATTTGGAGATTTCAAATCAAAGGCACAAGCGCAGCTCTATTAGAACACCCACAGGACGAGGGCAAGCATAAAATGTTAAAGAAGGCCCTCTCTTGTCCACCAAGGAAAAATGGATGGAAGCAGTAAAAGAAGAACTAACATTTATAAGATCGAACTAGGTTTGGGAACTAACCGATCTACTGAAAAGATGCAAACCCATTGGGGATAAGTCGATTCTTAAGATAAAGTGTAAACATGATGGAAATGTTAAAAGATAGAAAGCTCAACTAGTTGTCTAGGGATACACGCAATAGGAAGGGATTGACAACAAGATTTTCTCACCTATTATTAGATTCACATCAATAAGGTTAATTCAGCTATAGTAGAGTTACATTAAATGGATACAAAGAACGCTTTTCTCAATGCAAAATTGAAAAAGAAAATCTACATGGAACAACCTTAGGTTTTATCAAATAAAGCAACGAACATAATGTTTGCAGATTGAGAAAGTGAAATCTAGCCTTAGAGAGTCTTCTAGGCAATGGTACATAAGGTTTCATGATTCAGTCATGTAGAACAAATTTAACATGATTGATGAAGGCCATTATTTATACCACAAAAGCTCAAACTCAAAATTTGTCATTTTGACTTTGTATGTCGATGACATGCTTGTTTATAGCTGGAAATGACAAAAAGTACGGTTAAGCAGAATACATTCTACATTCTTGGAGTTAATATTTTAAGAGATCGCTCAAGAAGGATGTTCTATTTTTCATAACAAATATACATCAAAAGAATTCTTAAGCGATTTAATATGCAGAATTACAAACCTATTGATATCCCAATTGCTAAGAATCAGTCTCTGAGCAAAAATATGTATCCTCAAACACCACACGAAAAAGGAACAAATGAGACATGTGTCTTGTGAAAGTGCTTTAGGTAGCCTAATGTATGCTATGTTGTGTACAAGACCTGATATTTGCTACACCATTAAGTAAGCATATATCAGTCTGATCCAAGTGAAGCATATCAAAAGGTTGTAAAAGGAATACTTAGATATCTTAGAGATATGACGGGCTATAATTTGTGTTATAAAGGGAAGAGTTAACAGTGATAACATTGATTGGGTTGGAAATGTGAATGATATGAAGTCTTTACTCAACAAAGATGCAGTATCTTGGTGCAGCTATAACTAAACCTACGTTCTCTTATCAAAAATAAGGCAAAATTTGTAGCTTCCTTTGTTGCATATAAGAGACTGTTTGGTTAAAGAGGTTCATGAATCATCAATAATGACAACCCCAAAGATTCCGTTGACCATATATAGTGATAGTCAATCGTCCACAACTTACATTAAAAAACCTGAATTCCATAATAAACCAAGCACATTGACCTTAAGTATCATTAACAGTAGACCTATTCATGGGCTCAAAGGCCCGCCCAAACCCAGGCTCCAAGGCCCGAGCTTGGGTAGCCAAAATATAATATAAGCCCACCCAAGCCCGTAAAAAATAAAGCTGGGTTTGGATTGTTTATTAATATGGCAGGTGCCCGAGCCCGGCCCATATATTATTAAAAAAATTTTTAAAAATTTTTTATATATAATAATAATTAATAAAATATATAATTAAAATAATAATATTATAAAAAGTTGAAATAAAACCCTAAATTCCTCCTTGCTCTATCTTTCTCTTTTCTCTATCCATCTCTTTTCTCTATCTATCTCTACTACTACTCTCTCTCTACTGCTGCTCTGCTTAATCCCACCACCAGTCCGTCCACCGCCAGTCCATCTACCACAGCCTCCACCACCAGTCCGTCCAACACAGCCTCTACCGCCAGTCCGCCCATCACTGTCAACTCCTCACCTCTAGTCCGTCAACCACAGTTCGTTCGCCTTCTTCTTCACTTCCACTTTCCATCGCTAGTCCGTCGACCACCGCTTCTGTTCGCCTTCTTCACTTCCACCACCAATTCGTCGACCACGGCCTCCACCGCCACCAGTCCTTCCATCACCGCTACTGATTTTTGAAGTATTGTTGCGATTATTTTTTATTTCTTAAGCACTGATTTTTCATAATAATAATTAGATTAAAGTGGATCTGAAATATTAATTAGAAATTGGTTCCTTTAGATAATGATTAGATAATAGGGTGGTTTTTAATTACATTTTATTCTACTGCAAAGCCTAAGGGTCAGTTTTTTTTGTCATTATCCTCTTGGCGTTTTGGAAATTCTTGGCTTCTTCGTATGTTACTTGTGTGTGCTCCTCCCTAGTTCGGGGATTGTCATTACAGCTCCGAGTGATTGCTTTTTGTGAGTATTTAGTTTCAAAACAAACAGATCATTTTGATGCAAATAATGCTCATTTAACTAGGGGTGAGCAAAACCAAACCGCAGACCAAAAACCAAACCGAGACTGAAAAACCAAACTGAACCGAACCAAACTCTATTTGGTTTGGTTTTGGTTTTATAAAATATAATAATTTGGTTTTCGGTTCAGTTTTTTGTTTTTATTGAAAAAACCGAAACTGAACCGAACCGTAGTATGAAAAAATATTTTTTTTTAAATATATATATATATAACTAAATTTTATTTGGCATATTATATATTTATATTATTATATAGTTTGTATTTATGAGATTTTAGTAATATACATATAATATAAATCCTTTTTAAGCAATACTTTACATGTAATTTATAAAAAATAATGATAATAAAAATTAAAAAATTACAATTTTTGTTGATTCGGTTTTAACCGAACCGAACTGGTTCGATTTGGTTTTATCCGAACCATATAAACTTTGGTTTGGCTTTGGTTTCTATTTTTCTTGTCCTTTGATTTTCGGTTCGGTTTGGTTCGATTTTTGAACCAAACCGTGTTTCGCTCACCTCTACATTTAACTAATCTGTTATATCATATGACTACCTATTTATTGAAGTTCTGATCGAAAATGATAAATATCTATGATTGTGATGATTGGACATTACTGCTTGAATGATTAGTAAAAAAAAAAAAAAAAAACCTTGTGGGTGATTTTTGATTTCTTAATACTGATTTGAGTTGTAGTAATTAGATTAAAGTGGATCTGATATATTAATTAGAAATTGGTTCCCTTAGATAATGATTAGACAATAAGGGGCTTTCTACTTGCTTTTTATTCTACTGCAAGTCTAATTATGTTAAGGTGATTTCTAATTCAATTGAAAGAAAGTGATTTCAACGAAATGATTTGGGATAAAAAAAGTGCTTGTAGGACCTAGTGCTTTAAATAATAATTAGATTAAGGTGTTTTCTTTATTTCATTGTTTTGAAAGTTCAAGTAATCAAATTCTTATTCTTTTTTCCATTGTTTAGGATGGCTGAAATTCCAATGTGCAATAAGATAGTTGAAACAACTACTGTTTCTACTGCTCCATCTGATGCATCTACTGCTGTTGTTAATGCTTCTACGAAACGAAAAACGGATACAAAAAATACATCAACAAATGACACTGCTGGTGAGACTAAATTGAAGCGTTCAAAGAAAACATCAAAAGTTTGGGACGATTTTGCTCTGACAGATGATAATGCTAAAGCTATTTACAAACACTATAAGCGTACTCTTTCTACTATAACTACAAGTGGCACTTCATATTTGAGTCGACATTTAGTTCTTTGTAAAAAAAAAGTCAACACTGATATAAAAAAGTACTTAGTCAGTTCTGATTCAACTCAAGGGGGCTAAAATACTCTTCGGACTTATAAGTATGATGCTGATGAATTGCGCAAATGCATTTGTTTGTTCATTGTAGAAGGTAATCATGCATTTTCTATGGTTGAAGAGAGGGGTTTTAGGATTATGTTGTCAAGAGCTACTCCTCAATTCAATCCATTTAGTAGGCATACTTTAAAGCGAGAGATTAGGCATTCGTATAATTGTAAGAAAGAGAAAGTTGTAGAAATGCTTAAGAATACAAATGGGCGCATATGCATAACTACTGATAATTGGAGGTGTGAGCACTCTAAAGATGAATACATTTGTGTTGCTGCTCATTTTTTAGATAATAATTGGAGATTGCACAAGAAAATTATTCAGTTTAGGAAATTGACACCACCATTTCTAGGTAAAAGTATTGCTGATGAAATTTTCTCGACTTTAGTGGAATGGAATATTCAAAATAAGGTTCTCACAGTCACAGCAGATAATGCAAGTTACAATGATGTTATGATCAAAAGTCTTAAAGAGTGTCTTGTAGGAAAGAAGTTTCTAATTAGGGACGGTAATTTTTTCCATGTAAGATGTTGTGCGCACATACTAAATTTAATTGTTCAATCTGGTTTGACAGTAATTAGGGATCCTTTAGATAAAATTCATGATATGATGCAATTTATCTATAGGTCGCCTATTCGAGCAAATAATTTTTTTGATCTTGCCAAAAACAACTTTGATTTGAAGACAAAGAGGAAATTTAGGCTTGACATGCCTGTTAGATGGAACTCAACATTTAAAATGATTGATCATGTTTTATATTTTAAGTATGCACTTGTTTCTTTTTCTGAACGAGAACATGGCATGAATGTATTTGCTCTTTCGAGTTCTGAATGGGATGATTTAGCTTTGATTCACAGGTTTTTGAATGTCTTTTATGATGTGACTTGTATTTTTTCTACTGTGAAAACTCCAACTGCAAATATGTATTTTCTTTATGTATGGTTAGTACAAAAAGCTTTGTTGGAAGTTGCTCAAGGTGAACATAGTGTGTTGAGTGATATAGTGATTCCTATGCAAGCTAAGTTTGATAAATATTGGCTTGAGTTCAATGAGGTTTTGTGTACTACTGCATTGTTAGATCCTCGATACAAAGAAAAATTTTTGCTTTATTGTTATAGTAAGATTTTGGAAATGAGCAGGGTCATAGTTATGTGGCCAAACTTGTGCGTGATTTGCATTCTTTGTTTGAGGTATACAAGAATTTTATGGGCAATAGAATAATTGAGGGGTCTTCTACTAGTTCAACTAGTATTAGGACTACGATTGGTGGCAAATTAGGTTTGGTTTGTAGTGATTATGCTTTATTTATGTGTGATGGTGTGGAGAAATCTGAATTGGATCTCTATTTGGCAGAACCTCCTCTCAAATTGGAAGAAGACATAGATGTTTTAGATTTTTGGAGTAGATATTCAGTTAGGTATCCACAACTTTCTAGAATGACACAAGATATTTTGTCGATTCCAGTTAGTCCTTTTGCTTCGTAGTCTGCTTTTAGCACATCCGACAAAGTTATAAAAGTACTCAAAGTTCATTGAATTCGGAAACAGTTCAACCTCTTATGTGTTTGAGGGATTGGCTCAAAGCTCAAGGTTTTTTTTTTATGTTTTTTATTTTTCAATTGATATTTGTTGTGAAATGTAAAAATCTGACTTTGGACTTGTTTCTTTGTAGATAATGATGATTTCACACATAAAAATTCAGATATTTCAAATGAAGATTATGTAATAAACATTAATTGAAGATCAAGTGAAATTATGTAGTGGAATTATGTTTTTGTAGAATTATGTGAAATTATGGAATTATGTTTTTATGTGGAATTATGTGTTTTTTTATTTTATTTTATTTTTTTTTATGTTATAAAATTATATTGTTTTGGATGCTATGTTTTATTTTTATTATTATGTAAGCCTGAACCCAGCCCAAACCCGAAAAAATTTTAGACGGGATGAGCTGGACTTGAACCGAACATTTTTAGGTGAAAGCCCGTAAGACACAACCCCAACCCTGCTCTGCCCGTCCATGAACAATTATAATTAACAATAACAAGTGGAAAAGCGAACGTAGATTACATATCCACACATGAGATGACAGCAAATCCTTTGACTGAGGCTATCAATAGGGACGTGCATTAGAAGCACACCAGATCTCAAGGTCTGTGTAGGATTTTAATTTTATTTTTTTTTTATTGCAATCCCTTAACTTTATTATTATTTATGGAATAATGTTATATCTTTAATTTTATTGGCAATACATGAGTGCTAATGATCTATGATGTAATTTGTTTACATTTCATAATTTGTGATTGTTGATGTCAGGCAGAAAAGTAGCCCACTTACACGGGTGCTTACCTCTTTTTTTAGACTTGTTAGCAAAAATAGAGATGATGCAATTTTTCAACTTAAAGAGAGAACTTGTTCAAAATACACTACAAGAAATCAGTATTTTGTAAAGGAATCTGCAATGGAATTTCCATTGCAAAAGCTCATCTGCAATGGAATTGCAACGGATCCATTTCCGTTGCAATACGTGCCCTTGCAGATTTTTTGCAAGGGTTTCCCATTCTCTTGCAAATCTGCAAAGGAAAATATATTCTCTTGCTAAATAAAGTTTTGTTGCAATACTCCCAATATTCCCTTGCAGATTCGCATGGGAAAGTTTCTTACAGAATTTACTTGCAAATCTGCATGTGATAGCATCCCTTACAAATTTCCTTGCAAATTGTCAAGCAGATTTTTTAACTAATATATAAATATATTCGTTCAAACTTATGATTTTGATTGAAAGGAGCTATTATAAATCATAATCAACTTGCAAAATAAACTAAAAGTATTATAATATCTAAATATATTGGGAATATAACCCATATTTAGTCTTATACTTAAGTGCATGCATTCGTAGCTAACATGTTTTATCAGAGCAATAAAGCATTATGTTAGCTGCAAATTTTCTCAATGTAAGCAATAAGGTCTTAAAGGCATCAGAGCAATAAGATCAAATCAGCTGCAAGCTATGTAATATGCAATAACAGCAATTATCAACACAAAGAGCACCAAGTAGTGATGCTATATGAAATATTGCAGTAAACATGTATAAACAGCAAGAGATGAAAAAAAAAATACATTAACAGCAGGAATGCTCCTAATGTCAAACTCTAAAACTTCTCCGCTTTACTCCTAATCTTAGCACTGAAATAGTATAAAACTTGCTAAAACTTCTCCCCCTTTGACATCATCAAAAAAAGAAAAAAAAAAAAAAACAACAAATTGTATGTGTAGTGCAGTAGCAGATTGTATGTGCAGCAGAAAGAGAACTTATAGGCAACTTATCATGTCAAAACTTACAAATCACAGACCACAGCAAGTATGGCATTAAACATGGAACACAGAATTGCAAATCAGCATACTAATACATGATTCGAGCATGCACTATGATAACAAATGCAAACCTGATGCAAAAAGCTAGATAACCAGCAGAACGTATCTAACCAAATAAGCACAAATTAAAGACTAAGATCAGAGCTAATAATGCTTCAATCAAAGCGAAACTAAGATTAAAACTAGTCATATAGCTCGGATTCACACAGAAAAATGAAATTGATTCTTGTTCCCAAATTGAACAAGCCAAAAACTAAAATAAACATGAAGAATCAGAGAACTACAACAATGAAATTTCGTGACTTAGCAAATGCAATCAGATCTCACCTTCAATAGCTTCTAAATTTCACATCGATTAGGGCCAGAAAAATTCAATAACTGTAACAGTAACACCAGTACGTGCAACTTCTACCACTACTTTCTGGTTGGGCCCTAGTTTTTCAGAATAAAAATCTCCTTTTATCTCTATCTATACATCTAGACAATCACGAAGAATCAAAGGTTTTATTTATAGGTAGTCAAACTCAAAAAAGGGATCACTTCAAGAAAGATGAAGTTTCCACTTAACAAGACTAGTATTGTGTACAAAACCTCATGAGCATTTTGCAGCCTCATTAGTTCTTTGCACATTCCTTTCATGGTCGTAGTAGTCCCACTATATCAAAACTTGACTGCATGTATGAGTGGCTGGAAACATACAGGTTAAACCGTCAATTGGAGGTCTGGAACCATGTTAGCACCACGTGAGGGCATTTGGTTCAAGTTCCATAATTTAAATAGTGAATGATATTTAGAAAATAATATAAATTAAATTAAGAATAAATTCAATTATGAACTTGTGATTATGAAAATACCTTTTATATAAATCAAATTTTGTACATTAAAAATGAATTATAATAAATTAGACGACTTTATGTTACAGTATAATTATAATATAAAAAAATATCTGTCATCCTTATTTGGCAGAATTCATGAAACTAGAACCAACAGTTCATGAACCATCCCTTTCACATACTTCATGAACCTTAACCAAGCCTAATTGTATCATGCAACTTTCAACAAATGTGGTTAGTTTCAGCAAGAAATAAAGACATGGAATCCTGAAGTAAATAGGGACATAAAGCCAGAATAATCAAAATTCAAGCTACAAGATGCAGATAAAACTCTGGCCAAGTGAGTGTAGCTTTAATTTTTTCACAAGAACATGACTAAGCATCTGGAAAGCTACCTGCAACTGAATGCTCAACATCCAAATACTCATTAACACCACGAAAAAGTATCAAATCTATAGCAGACATCCATGGATATTTCAAATTTTTCACCTACAACATGCCTGGACAGTTTTTTGTCTTTCAATGTTTATCGATGAAAAATGACATGATACAGACATTAGACTATCACTAACTTTTTTAAGCAATTTAAAGCCTAACAATTACTGTCAGGAAGTGTCTACATCTGCTTGCTAAGTTAACTCAAAGACTTCCCAACTAGGGAAGTCACAAAGATGCTGGATGGTTTAACTGCATTTTACAACAAAGAAGCAAGTTCAGGAGCATTAAGCAAAGTTCAGCTAATGACTAGCTTAAATAGTGAAAAGATAGCCCTACAACATGTATGATAGAAACATAGCTCACTTGCATTATTGGCATAGAAGTAACAAGGGAATTTATTAATGGTCAAAGAGGCAATAATAGTTAATTCCCAACCACAATCACAAGGTGCTACCAAAACAAATTTCAATGCCAAAGACCAACTTTTATGTACTTGTAAGAAACAGTCCGGGGGAAACACATCTTAGCGATGTGTTGGTCCTCTGTCTAGAATCCAACTGTTCCCAATCTTTATTCCTTTTGAGATGCTAGTTAATCGTTCTTTTTGAAAGGATTCACATGGTGACTACACCGTGACTTGGTTCTCTAGTTAATCTAGCCTTGATTCCTACTTCTAATTTTCCTTGGTTTTTCTTTTCTTTCAGTGGAATTGCGATAAATAGCCATAAAAATTAGTTGTGAAATGACTATGACATCTTGCCTCCATTAGTAGATCTAAAAGATAAACTACAAACATTGAGAAATTTAGGTTTCAGAACTTAATGCCAAATGTCAATTCAAACTCATTAATTAAACTGAAAAAATAAGATATACAAGTTCCAGTTAAGAGGGTTTTAATGGTTTAAATCTATCGTGAGTTCAAATAGCAATAGTGAAGCAAATATCATATGAACGTATGCAATGAAACTTCAAACTACCACACAATAATATTATCAAATAACAAATCCAACAGACTAAACAGGTGCAATTGCTGCCATCACTCTGATAGAGTAAATCTGGCCAATTTCGATATGTTTAAGTCTCCTAGTTACTCATCCACCGTGACAATTATAAAGAGATTTCTATCTATACAACTTAACTTAAGCCAGAGGTCCATGTGTAACAAAACACTGGACCTGAACTAAACATGGATCCAAGGAAACCCTAACACTCTTGTAGATCTTTTTGAAATTTACCTGTGGAATGGAAATAGAAAATAAAAAAAGAGACAGAACTGACCTTGAAGAAATCTCACTCTTTAGATCTGCTTTATTCGTTCTACAGATATATCTCGCAAAATTGTTCAACTGACGCTGCAGGAGAAGAAGCTACGCAGATACATATGAGGGAAAACGAAGAGAGAGCCTAGAGTAGAGATCGATGGTCGACGGCGCTGTGGGAGGAGAAAAAGCCACCGGAGATGTGTGAGAGAGACCGCAGAGGAAAGCGACGGGGTGAGAGGGAAAATGATTGAAACGGAGAACGAACCCTAAACCCAAAAAGAGAAATCGTTGTTTTTAATTGAAATCCAATCGAAACATACTTTTAATTATTTTATATAATTATTATTTTACAAAACTGTAAGGGAAAAATAGTTGCAAATTCTTTTCATGATTCCATTGCAAATTATTTGCAAGGGAACTTAAAATACCCTTGAAATGTCTCACCAAAAATTTGTAACAAGATCATAATTTCTTTGATAATTCTCTTGTAATTATATTGAGTTATTTTAATTTTGGTAAACTGCAAAGGAACATAGTTTCGTTGCAGATTCCATTGCAAATTGGTAGATCTGCAAAGGAATTTCTTTCCCTTGCAAGTGTTCCGTTGCAAATTGCAAATTTTCTAGTAGTGGTATAAATGTTGTCTTGTATAAAATGCAAGATTAGCCTTATTAAAGTAAAAAAAAAAAGGACATACAAACACATTGTATGCTTTGCATGGTTAATCTAATACAAACCACCATAATCTGTCGGAAATAGGGTTATCAAACAGGTGACGGGGGCCCGCCCGGACGGGGACGGGGAATCCCCGATTAAAATCCCCGCGGGACGGGGACGAATTTGTCCCCGTTTATTAATCGGGGACGGGGATGGTATTACCCCTACCCGTCCCGCGGGCCCCCGTCCCCGTCCCCGTTTAAAGCCCGCGGGGATCCCCGATAAAATACCCGACTCCCCGTGTTAATTTATTTAATTAATATTAGATTATATATTATAAAGTAATTAATAAAATATTGAATTGCTGTGGATTGTAATCTGGAGAGGAAATAGAACAGCACACCTAACAATCCAGAGCCCAATTGATAAATTAAAAAACGTTATTTGCCCCACCCCCCCCCCCCCCCCCCCCCCAAACCCACTTCTTCCCCTGCTTCTCTCATTTGTCATTGGTTAATTTTTCCTATTTAATTTTTTACAAAATTTAAAACTTATGAATTTTATATTGCTAATTTGCTAGGTTTCAATTGGAAATTTGGCATGAAAATGAAGATTGGAATTGAAGAAAGGGTCGAAGTTGATGATGTTATTTTATGTTTAATTATTAATTATATATTAATGTATTTGACAATTGAGTTTTAAGAATTTTATGTTTGTATTTTAATACATATTTGGATAAATTTGTGGGTAAAAATTGAAATTTTATAGGGTTTTTTTTATAAATATTAAATTAGCTAAACGGGGACGGGGATCCCCGCGGGGACCCGATTCCCCGCTGGGGACGGGGACGGGATAGGTTTTTACCCCCGATTAATAAACGGGGCGGGGACGGGGATCCCCGATTAATTTGGGGACGGGGATGGGAAATGCAATCCCCGCCCCGTCCCGCCCCGCCCCATTTACAACCCTAGTCGGAAAGTCAAAAACAGTCTAAGTTGGATATTTTTAGTGTTATTTGCA
The DNA here is from genome assembly GCA_039660915.1 of Euphorbia tirucalli. NCBI lineage: Eukaryota > Viridiplantae > Streptophyta > Magnoliopsida > Malpighiales > Euphorbiaceae > Euphorbia > Euphorbia tirucalli. The sequence goes on along the minus strand of CM077637.1, from coordinate 37,660,724 downwards.
GATTATAGAATACACAATTGAAAATAAACGGAAGAACAAACGAAAGATTTAAAATACTTTTCAACCTTAACAGAAGGAAGGAAGCAGTAGAGCCGATACCTGTATAAATAGTTTTCTTAAGACAATTATCTGTCCCGTAGTGGCGATTTGTCTCCCAGGATACAACAACTCTCGAATGAGAACCGAACTGTGTGAAGTGGACTATCACCGAAAAAAGGAAGGCTTTCTTGAAGGAAACAGAATGCAGAGAAGGAGGAGGAATTTCGAAATCAACAGATAGAACAAGAAGAAAAATAGGCAGAAGGAGGATTTAAAAGAATGGAATTAAATGACATTAAACTGAATTAATTCTCTCATTAAGAGAATTAATTTTGCAGTTATATTTTTTATTTAAAAATAAAACTGACACAGAATTCGAATAAGCTCAAAAATATCTGGAGAAAATTTAGTTGGACTGGAGCAAAAACTAGGCAGGTCCGTAGTGGCCCATTTCGGTCCGACATTCGCGACGCCCATATCATGCTAGTGCGCATTGGGCCTTTAACAGCTCGGGGCTAGGATTTGCACCCCTCCTGCGTGTGCAAGAGAGAGCCTTTTGGCTTATACAAGTTAACACCTTACAAAAATGTGTTTCAATATAAACACCTTTTCCCCTTTATTATTTTCTCATGTGGGATAAGTTAACTTGGACCAAAATTTCTCCAAATATTCCATTTCATTAAGCTAACTTTGAGCAACAATTTCTCATTCAATACTTGTCCGTTTTAGGTAAATTATATACCGTTGGAAAGCTCACATTACGTACTACACAATGACACTAATCATTTGATGTAATACGCTTCCTTTCCATAATATAATTTGGCCCGAAGTTGACAAATAGTCACTAATATATAATCCAATATATTTGTCAAATTTACAACAACCCCCCACATGAATGAAATTGATTGACAAAAAGATAAAAAGCGAAGTGGTGATAGTAAACTACAGTCGATATTTGCATAGGATAGGTAGGCATCAAACCTTGAACCTTCCCTTGTGCTAGTATATTTACTTTACTGGCTGACTAGTAAACACGATGTCCTTGAACTATTCTGCCGTTTGTGTAAACAACGATATACCTCATACAAATACTAACATAACACAGTTTTTGGTTCTCATGGTTATGTCCGTTATGGTCATGGAAATCTCCTGGTTCTGCAAGAGTTTCAGATAACTAAGCCCCATTAGTTTCTTTTGAAGCGACCCCACTTCACTCTCACATAGGTGATCTCTTTTGCTCAAACTTTTGAAGCACAAAGAATCATTAAAAGCATAGCTTAACGTTTCCACGTTTTTATCACTGTTTACATCGTAGGAATGGACAAGGGTTTGACCCCCATAGTGTACTCACAAGGTCTATGCAATTAGGTTGTCCATTGAACCTAGATCTTGGGATCTCCAGTCAACAAGGTTGGGTTTTCCTTCACATAGCGCCTTAAATATTCATGGGCTTTAGTCTCATTCCTCTTGATGTCTTTTCAACTTGATCTCGGTTTAAACCTTTAGTTTGCGAATCTGCAGTGTTATCCTTTGACCCTACAAAGTCAATAGAGATAACTCCCATTGAGATCAGTTGTTTAACGGTATTATGACGACAACGATGCATGTGTCTCTACTTACCGTTGTACATAATGTTCTGTGCTCTTTTAATCGCTGTTTGATTATCACAATGCATACAAATTGCGGGCACAGGCTTTGGCCATTCTGGAATATCTTCCAAGAAATTCCATAACCATTCAGCTTCCTCTCCAGTTTTATCCAAGGCTACAAACTCAGCTTCCATAGTGGATCTAGTTATAATCGTTTTCCTTGAGGATTTCCAGGACACTGCTCCTCCTCCTAGAGTGAACATGTACTCACTTGTACCTTTAGAATTCTTGATGTCAGCTATCCAACTGGCATCAGAATATTCTTCTAGTACCGTAGGTTCTCTCGTATATTGTAAACCATAATTACCAGTATATCGCAAATACCTTAGTATTCTCATGATAGCTACCCAATGAATCTTTCCTGGATTACTCGTATATCTGCTTAAACTACTTACAGTGTAAGCAAATCTGGTCTTGTACAACTAGAAAGGTACATCAGACTACCTATAACCCTAACATACTCCACTTGGTCTATGCCTTCACCTTTGTTTTTGGACAAATGTTGACTAATGTCCAACGGAGTTTTGGCTATACCAGAATCATCCTTGTTAAACTTATCAAGTATCTTGTCCATGTAGTGTGACTGAGTTAAAATGAGACCGTTAGGTGAACGTTTAACTTGGATGCCTAAAATCACATCCGCCAGTCCCATATCTTTCATGTCAAATCTGGAATTTAACATGTTCTTGGTACTATTTACCATCTTCTCATTGCTTCCCACAATGAGTATGTCATCAACATACAAGCATAGGATAACATATCCTTCAGTTGTAGTTTTGGCATAAATACATTTGTCACACTCGTTGATACGATAGCCACTAGCCATCATGGCATCATCAAACTTTTTGTGCCATTGTTTTGGTGCTTGCTTTAAACCGTATAAAGACTTCACCGATTTACAGACTTTCTTTTCTTGACCTGGAACTACACAACCTTCAGGTTGTTCCATGTAGATTTCTTCTTCCAGATATCCATTCAGGAAAGCTGTCTTCACATCCATTTGATGTACCTTAAGATTCCGTAGAGCGGCAATAGCAAGTACCATCCTAATGGATGTTATTCTCGACACTGGAGAATAAGTATCAAAGTCAAGGCCTTCCTTTTGTCTATAACCTTTTATAACCAAACGAGACTTGTACTTATCAATTGCTCCATCTGCTTTCAATTTCCATTTGAAAATCCATTTAGAGCTTAGTGGTTTAGTTCTGGGAGGAAGATCCACTAATTCCCAAGTATGATTTTACAGAATGGAATCAATCTCACTCCTTATGGCTTCTTTCCATAAGGGACTTTCAGTTGATCTTACAGCTTCTTTGTAAGTTTATGGTTCAGCCTCTAACATGTAAGTTAGAAAATCTGGACCAAAAGATTTTTCCACCTTTGCCCTTTTACTTCTTCGAGGTTCAACCTCTATATCCATCTCATCCTCTTCTTAAAGATCTTGAACATTCTCTTCAACCTCTTGTTGTAGTTCTTCACCATTCTCAACTTCGTCATGTTGACCATCTTGATTGTCGACTTCAACAGTCTCACGAGACCGTTTAGATCCTGACCCCATATCGTTTTGTTTACATGGAAACACGTTTTCAAAGAACGAGGCGTTCTTTGACTCCATTAATGTATTCTTGTGTATTTCTGGGTTTTTAGATTCATGCACAAGAAACCGATACGCGTTACTGTGTTCTGCATATCCAATGAATATACAATCCACTGTCTTTGGGCCTATTTTCATTCTCTTAGGTAATGGAGCCATTACCTTTGCAAGACACTCCCACACTTTCAAGTAATTATAAGAAGGTTTTCTACCTTTCCATAATTTATAAGGGGTTTTATCTTGTTTCTTATGGGGTACCTTGTTTAAAAGGTAATTTGCTGATAAAACAGCATCCCCCCACATGTTTTATGGTAAACCAGAACTAGTTAGCATTGCATTCATCATTTCTTTTAAAGTACGATTCTTTCGTTCAACTACACCGTTAGATTGAGGAGAGCACGGTGGTGTTACTTCGTGAATAATACCATGTTGGGAGCAAAACTCGCCAAATGGTGCAACATATTCACCACCAAGATCACTTCTTACCACCTTAATCTTTTTATTAAGTTGGTTTTCTACTTATTGTTTATAGAGAACAAATTTCTCTAAAGCCTCATCTTTGCATTTAAGCAAATACACATAACAATATTTTGTGCTATCATCTATGAAGGTAATAAAATATTTATTTCCTCCCCTTGATTGAACAAAATTCAAGTCATAAATATCTATGTGTATAAGATCAAGTGGTTCTGAATTTCTTTCAACAAAATGAAATGAGGATCTTGTCAATTTTGTCTCTACACAAATTTCACATTTATGGTTTTTATCAATTTGAAAGATGGGGATATGATTCAAGTTAATTAAACGTCGCAACGTATTAAAATTAACATGTCCAAGTCTACTATGCCATAAATTATAAGACTCAATAATATAAGCAAAAGAAACATTATTCTGATTCATTTCAATTGAATTTGATTTACAAGAGATACAATTAAATTTGAACATCCCATTACATTCATATCCCTTGCCCACATACATACCCCCTTTAGACAAAATAAATTTCTGAGACTCAAAAACCATCTTGTAGCCATGTGAGCTCAAGAGGCTCCCAGAAACCAGATTCTTCCTCATTTCAGGAACATGCAAGACATTTTGCAGCTTCACTTCTTTCCCAGAAGTCATTTTCAGAATGACAGTTCCATGTCCCTTGATATTCAAAGTAGCAGAATTACCCATGTAGAGATTCTCTCCTTTCTTTGTAAGAGTCAATCCAGCAAAAGACCCTTTGTCACAGTAAATGTGGAGTGTAGCACCAGTATCAAGCCACCATTCTGGTGGATTTGAGACAACCAGGTTGACTTCAAAAATCACTGCACACAGATCGATGTCAGACACATCTCTAGCAATTTCTTCCACTGCATTTGCCTTATTTTTGTTGACCCTTTTTAGCAGCCTACAATCAGAGGACTTATGTCCCATTTTGTTGCAATTGAAGCATTTTCCATTAAACTTTGGTTTCTTGGAAATGCCTCCTTTAGGTCCCAATTTGGACTTGGATCCAGCAGGCTGTTTGCCCTTCTTGGGGTCTTTCTTAACCTCCACAACATTGGCTCTAGCCAAGATTTCCTCTCTGATCTTTTATTGTCTTCTTCAATGCGAAGTCGGACAATTAGATCCTCAACAGACATCTCTTTCCTTTTATGCTTGAGATAGTTTTTGAAATCAATCCAACTAGATGCAATTTCTCAATTATTGTAGCCACTTGGAAGGTTTCACTAGTCTCCATCCTTTCAGCTTGCATCCCATGGATCAAAAGCTGGATTTCTTGCACTTGACTCACAACAAATTTGGAATCAACCATTTTGTAACTAAGGAATTGGCCTACTAAGTATTTCTTAGCACCAGCATCCTCAGTTCTGTGCTTCCTATCCAAGGAGTCCCATAATTCCTTTGCAGTTCGTTTAACAATGTAAACCTCATACAAATCAGGAACCAATCCATTCAGGATGTGGTTTCTACAAAGGAAATCCAAGTGATTCCAAGCATCAACAGCTAATTAAATAGAAGGATCCACCACACCCTCAGGAACAACAGGAGGATCTTCTTTCAACAGCCTATGATATTGCATGCTAGTCAAGTAGAAAAGCATTTTCTGCTGCCACATCTTAAAGTTCATTCCGTTGAATTTTTCCGGCCTTCAGGCACTGTTACTGGGTATGAACCCGAACAAGCTACAGGACCATTAGGCATAACAAGCCTAGAACCACTAGGACCATTTTGTCCATGTTGGTTATTCTAGAATTGGCCAGTTTCAGAACCATTGCCTACAATAGGTGGGACAATATCAGCCATTTTTCAATCTGAAAATTTCAAACAAATAAAGTTAGTGAAATTCCAGAATCAACAAAACAAATATAGAAAATAAATCACAAAATAAGAACTGTTAATATAGAACAACAAATGTTCGAGCAGTCCAACAAAATCCAGTAATAGGTCCAAAGAATTTGTCCAAATGTTTAGGTATAAAATATCCAGAATGTCAAGGTATTAAATATCCAAAATGTCAAGGTAATCCTGCAAAACATAACCAAGCACTACTTATATGATTGTCTTAAGATTGTTAGTTGCAGATTATAGAATACACAATTGAAAATAAACCAAAGAACAAACGAAAGATTTAAAATACTTTTCAACCTTAACAGAAGGAAGGAAGCAGTAGAGCTGAGGCTTGTATAAACAGTTTCTTTAAGGCAATTATCTGCCCCGTAGTGGCGATTTGTCTCTCAGGATACAACGACTCTCGAAGGCGAACCGAACTGTGTGAAGTGGACTATCACCGGAGGTAGGCTTTCTTGAAGGAAACAGAAGGAGGAGGAATTTCAAAATCAACAGATAGAACAAGAAGAAAAATAAGCAGAAGGAGGATTTAAAAGAATGGAATTAAATGACATTAAACTGAATTAATTCTCTCATTAAGAGAATTAATTTTGCAGTTATATTTTTTATTGAAAAATAAAACTGACACAGAATTCGAATAAGTTCAAAAATATCTGGAGAAAATTTAGTTGGACTGGAGCAAAAACTAGGCAGGTCCGTAGTGGCCCATTTCGGTCCGACATTTGCGACGCCCAAGTCGTGCTGGTGCGCATTGGGCCTTTGACGGCTCGGGGTTAGGATTTGCACCCCCCTGCGCACGCAAGAGAGAGCCTTTTGGCTTATACAAGTTAACACCTTACAAAAGTGTGTTTCAATATAAGCACCTTTTCCCCTTTTTTATTTTCTCATGTGGGATAAGTTAACTTGGACCAAAATTTCTCCAAATATTCCATTTCATTAGGCTAACTTTGAGCAACAATTTCTCATTCAATACTTGTCCATTTTGGGTAAATTATATACCGTTGGAAAGCTCATGTTACGTACTATACAACGACACTAATCATTTGATGTAATACGCTTCCTTTCCATAATGTAATTTGGTCCAAAGTTGACAAATAGTTACTAATATATAATCCAATATATTTGTCAAATTTCCAACATACATCTAAGGTGTTTCTACTAGACATGCGCTCGTACTAAGGGGTGGAGCAAACACCATAACACATGATTTTTGAACCATGTGTGCTTAAGCATACATTTCTCTCTTGAGAATCTTGTTGGTCAAAATATCCCTAACAAATGTACAACATTAATGATCTCGACATAAGCTGGTCACATGGTATATTTGCCTACAAAATAGAAATGACGACATAAACAAGTTGTGTCAATATGCGAAGTTTTTGGTTTCAAAATATTTGTATTTTCATCATGTGCGAGATGATAGAATTATGGTCTGCCCATGATTTTATTTAAATAATATAACAACAATTCAAATGAAATTAAAGTTGTATTATTTAATTAATTAATTGGACTCCTCCGGGTTCCATAAGAAATAAGATTGCTCCCTTTATGAATAAAGAGGCGTGGGTCTATTAAGGGTATTATGTTAATTATGTGAAACACAATTCTTTCTCCCCTCTCCCTATAATATTCACTGAAACGCCCTCTCCCTTCCTCTCTTGTTCGTGCAGTTTTAGATGGTGAAATCATATTTTTATCCCGTACTCGTGGATATTAATTCAAACGGTGGCACAAACAAGATTTTTTCTGCTGCACTCAAGGATTAGATTAGGAATCAGCTATGATATGTGCTTCGAGAGATAAGCCTAACCACCTTAGTTATATTCATTGTGATTATGGGATTATGATATGTGTTTGCCATGAGTTTCATGTTGTTTATTTCGCATAAATGTTGTCAATTATAAATATGAAAGTTGTCAATAAAAGTTTAACTTTTAAACAAGTTAGGCCTAATACACCTAAAGGCTCCTAAACTTGGCCCAAATCTGCCAACTGGCCTTTCAAGCTTAGGTTTTAATATCCACTTAACCCTCTCAACTTGCTTAAAATGATCCATTAGTCTCTTAACTTAGACATGGCAGAGGAAGTGAGACTCGCACAGAATTAGTCACGTGAATACCTAGAAGAAATGAAAAAAAAAATCAAAAAAATGAAAAGAAAATTCATTAACTTTTCTCTCTCTCTCTCTCGTCTCCTAAGCCTCTCTGCCGTGCCTACACATGCAATTTCTTTCATTGTTGCTCCAATTAAAACCAATGTTATCATAATCGTACTAGACATCAAACCGGTGAAGCTACTGGTACGTTGTACCACCGGTTCAACCGGATTTTACCAGTGATTATACCAGATTATTATTTTTTCGGAAAAATATTATTTAAAAAATAAATAAGCTTATAAATTCATCAAACACAAGTTTCAAATGTTTAATACTCAAAATAACTTCATGAAATATCCTAAAATTTTATCAATTTTAAATTTTAATAATAATTGATTTAAATTCTAAAATTTGGAAAATTTTGGTTTGAAACCGAATCGAACCAGAACCAAACCAAACTAGTTAATGTATATTGGTTTGATTTTGGTTTTTATAATTTTCTATGTTTATTTTTTGATTCGGTTCGGTTCGGTTCGAACTGAACCAAACCGAATTAAAAACCAAACATAGAAAATTATAAAAACCGGTTTTTGACCGGTTCACTGGTTTTTAACCTGTCGAACCAATCATCTCCGGTTTTTGTTAAACCGGTGATTTTAATCAAACCGACCGAACCCATGGCTAGTTCGCGGTAAAACCGGTCGAACCGGCCAGTCCGATCTGGCTTTCACAACATTGATTAAAACCCAGTCATAATCAACTTGGAAACAAAAAAAATTAAATCAATATTTGTTTTCCTTTAATATTCTTCCTTATTTCCCAGCCATATCTTTCTTTTTTTCTTTCCTTCTTTTCTCATTCTTATCCACCCAAAATAAATTTAATCAATTCACATAAAAAGAAAGATATGGCCGGGAAATAAGCTGCCATAAATGTTAACAACAAAAAGAACCGAACATGGAAGAGAAGTTCAAAACTCCATATTATCTACATAAAGGAAGCCGGTCTTTATCCCCTTCACGAGTCTCCGATCTCAAATTTCCCGACGCCGAGTCAAACAGCGACGTTCTTACGCCATTGATGGGTAATTAGATGCCCTTTGTTGAATCGATTTGTCATTTTGCTCGTTCGCGACTTGAAGCAGGAGAAGGAAAGAAGAACATGGAGATAAAAAAAATACAAATAAAAGGAAGAGATGGGTAGGTGGCTGTGAAAGTAAGTAAAGAGAAAATGGAAGTGTAGAAAAATGAAGATGATGAGAAGAAAAGACGATTTGCTTGTCAACATTTAGGAGGAAGATGACTTTTTAGAGAAGTTCTCCTGTGCACCGGGAGTAACTACTCCCGGTCCATTCATTGGTTGCCACGTCAGCACTTGTGCTGACGTGGCAACCAATGAGTGGACCGGGAGTAGTTACTCCCAGTGCATTCCAGAATTTTTCGACTTTTTAATAGCCTTTCTAATTAATTTTTTAATTATTGGAAGAAGCATAACACGTGTCAAATATTAAGAGGCTTTTTTTTTTCACATGTTACGTATATATGCCACTTGTTAGCACATGTAGTACAATTGACAAGGCTCAACTCAGTATTCTGGGATTAGGTTTTTAGTAATACCATTGTAAACAAGTTTAAGTAGTTATTTGATTATTTTAAATAAATTAAGGGGGTAAAGTGGACACTTCGGTGGCAGTAAGCCCTTTAGGCTAAATATTGGGCGCTGCAGATGTATTAAGCAAACAAGTTATATCTAGAATATGAGATAAATATTAATTTTTGTATTATACTGCATGCATAATTTAAAAAACAATAATTTTTTTTTCTTATTTTACCATCTAGTATAGTTTAAAAAAGACACTAAATATGATTAATTAAATATAAATACATTATACTAAAATAATATAGTTGTCGGCGAGAATAAAGAAATGAAGAAAAAAGACATTGTATAATTAAGAAAAGATATAATCTCTTCGTTCTAATTTGATAGAATATATTTCCATTTTGGCTCATCCCAAATTATAAAGAATTTTTTTTTATAAACAATTAGTTGTTTCTAATCTTTCCAATCTATCTTTATTTATTATGTATGATTATCAACAAAATACATCAATATCTATCTTAAAACTATAAATATTCTGTCATTCTAATACAAATTTACTTGGAAATTCTAATAATTTAATATTCAACCACTTATATAAAGAAGTTGAATGAGGGTATATTAGAAAAATTTAGAGAAAAAATTGTTCTCCAACTATTTTACCTATATTTTCTTAATTTATGTATATGTCCAAAGTACTTTATTAAATTGGAACGGAGTAGTAAATAAGCTTGTAATGACAAAGTGTATATACTATTGTGTTAATTTTTTTCTCTTCAAAATACAAAGTTTATTTGTAAATTTTACCTATTTTGATAGAATATTCTTAAAGCATATCGATCAATTATCAAAGTGAATTTTCATTTTTTTTTTATAAAGAACATGAAAGTATAAAAATTACTAAGTAATGCATTCTTTTCAAATGGTGTTGTGATCGCGATAAAACAAGAATTTTTACCCCTTGTTCAAGTGTTGAAATCGACCACATCACTAGCCTATTAATATTAAACTTAAAAAATAAGTGAAATGTGAAGTCGCCACCCAAATTTACTATACCGGGAAGATATAATAAATGCAAATAGGCTTACTACACCCTTCAGAGATTCGAGTTAACTTACTTTATTATTAGGGGCAAAATATTGAGATTTTACAGTTTAATTTAGCTAGAGATTATTATTATTATTATTATTATTATTATTATTATTATTATTATTTAGGAAAAAGTACAAAAAAAACCCTGAGATTTGGTTGGTTTGCATATCGAGGGTTGTGTTTCAAAACGATATAAAAGCATGACATATGGTTTGCAATTTTATAGATCAAGGGTTTATCTTCCAATGTACTCTCTTGAAACTCTCTTATCCTTCGAAATTTCACCTGAAATTATGTAAGTTTGTTGATTAAAGTACAATAGAAATTGGTGTGGAAGTTTGCAACTTTTCAGGAAGTGGGTATATTTTTATTAATTAGTAATGGAAAAAATAAAAAAATCATAAAAAATAAAAAAATTAACGAACAATATCCAAATGTTCAAATCTGGTTGTAAAGCTATTAATTAAAATGTATATATTTTTCAGATGTTTGTTGTCAATTTTTATATTTTTATATTTTTTTTAATTATTAGTTAATAAAAATATACTCACTTTCCAAAAAATTTCAAGCTTTGACATCAAGGTCCATTGTACTTTAATCAACAAACTTGTAAATTTGGATATTTTTCAGTAATTTTTCTATTTTTTATGATTTTTTTTATTTGTTTGCATTGTTAATTGATAAAAGTATACTCACTACCCGAAAAATTCTAAGCTTCGACACCAAGGTCGATTGTACTTTAATCAACAAACTTAAAAAAAATTTCAGGTGAAATTTGAAAGGATAAGAGTGTTTTAGGGAAGTGTATTGAATGATAAACTTTTGATCTGTGAAATTGCCAAAATTATGCTTTTGTACCATTTTGAAACACAATCCTCGATCTGCAAACCAGCCAAACTACATAGGTTTTTTTTTGTACTTTTCCCTTATTATTATTATTATTATTATTATTATTATTATTATTATTATTATTATTATTATTATTATTATTATTATTATGCTCACACAAAGGAAAATCAAATGCACACAGATTTTACATTCATAATCATGGGAGTGTGGTATAAATATGTAAAGCAGGGATTCAATGATATGTTTGACAATATTTCAAGGATATAAAAAGTAAAGGATGCATGATGTTTAGTACTCAAAAAAGGTGAAATATCTGAGAACACTTCACGAGAGTTAGAGTTTCAAGGTTTCCCAAAAATCACCCAAAAAAGACACTAGGTTATCGAGGTAGGCAGAAACAAGTCTAACTTTCCAGGCGAGGCATTCAAGATTCAACTTTACATTTTTGTCCTCTTGTTAAAGTGGATCAAAACAATTCGATCTTAGGTATACTTGATCGGGTATATCTATGCTCGATCGGTTTTGGGTCATTGGACAAAATATCTATTAAGCTGTCATTGTGCTTAATATTCCCATTGTAAACTAGCGGGTACTTCTAACTAACATAGAAAGATTCTTCTGGGTATTCTGTAGGTATGGATCTAGGCTTTAGGCTTAAAACAAGAAAAGATAAATGATTTTTAGGATTCAAAACCCAATAAATTCCTTATTTTTGTGAAAATCGAGGATTCAAGGAGTGAAAATCATGATTTAATGCAAAATGAAGCTCAAACAATACTACAAGTCACTCATGGACCTACCGACACACAAGGAATATAAATAAAAATGTAAAGGAACATAAAAAGCACAAATTTGTCCGAGGAAGTATGCTTGTTCGAGTGTAAGTATAGTCGTTCGAGCATAGCCAATTCCAGGTACAGGATGATTTACATATGGAGATAATAGTCTGTTACGGGAATTTGAATAAGCTCACTCGGGTTTAGATGTATACCCGATCGAGTATAGCTAATTTCGGGTACATGATGAGTCACATATGGCGATAAATAGGGGTGAGCAAAACCAAACCAATGTCCAAAAACCGAAAATCCAAACCGAACTGAACCAAACCGATCCATTTCATAGTTTGGTTCGGTTTGGTTTTAAGTTATGAAGAAGTTTGGACTTCGGTTCGGTTCGGTTTGGTTCGGTTCAAAACTGAAAAAACCGAAAAACCGCATAATTGGTAAAATATTAAAATTAATTATAAAATTAATATATACTAATTGTAGAGAATTTTAGACATTATATTCTTTTATAGTTTTATATTATAATTTTTTTATGCTAATTTATAGTTGTTAAAATTTGAGAATTGAAAAAAAAAGGAAGAGAATTTTAGTATTTTATTGTGATGTAATAGTATTATTTAGTATTACTATTTTTTTAAGTTAATTTTTTTGTATTTCTTTTTTTTTTTTAAACAAACTACTTATATAAAATTTTTATTTTGATTTTTTTTAAAAAAAAGTTGATGTTTTTGGTTCGAGCTAGTCCAAACCGAACCGAACCGAACTAGTTCGGTTTGGACTGAACCGAACCAAAATTTAGTTTGGATCGGATTGGTTTATAAAATACAGTGTTTTTTGGATCGGTTTTTTTCGGTTCGGTTCGGTTTTTGAACCGAACCAGTCCATGCTCACCCCTAGCGATAAAGCAATCTGTTACGAGAATTTGAACAAGCTCGATCGTGTGTGATGTATTCCTGATAAGGTATAGTTTATTTCGTGAGAAAAAGTAATGCAAGGTAGCAAAGAGAGAATTCAGGTGAAAAACGTGATACTCGATTTAGCATGATGTAAACTTGATCGGGTATAGTCAGAGTTTCAGTAAATTTTTAGGCTTTTTTTGTTGGAAGAAGGTTTTGGGTGTGGGCTTCAGAAATGGGTTTGTGATCTTTACTATTCATTCACACGGATCTTTATTGGGCATTTTACATAAATACATAACTTTTGGCACCATATAACATTTTTACCTCAAAAGGAAAAGTTTGCATAAATACCTTAAAAACTTTTCAAAATTTCAAAAATACCTACAACAAAAATTTTCATTTTTACGTGATTATTCACAAAATAAACAACAAAACATAAATCAAAATCTCCAAAATACCTTCTTTACTTTGCCCACGTTTCTCTCTCCTCTTTTTGTAATTTTTAATCTAATTTTGCATTTATCTCTCAATCCGTTTATCTTTTTATCATGCGACTTTAGAAAGTTTTTTTTAATTTTTTTTTATCTTCGAAACAAAGTCCATATGTACATACTTTTTCCGACATATTGTTTTCACTAAAGTATAACTAATTATGCCTTTGTATATTAAGGTATAACCAAGGTATAATTAAGGTATAACTAAAGTATAATAACTGTAATAGTATATCTTAATGTATAACTAAGGTATAATTAAGGTATAAACACTGTAATAGTGTATCTTAATGTATAATTAAGGTATAACTAATGTATAATCAATGTAATAGTGTATCTTAAGGTATAACTAAGGTATAATTAAGGTATAATTAAGGTATAACTAATGTATAATCACTGTAATAGTATATCTTAAGTATAACTAAGGTATAATTAAGGTATAATCAATATAATAATGTATCTTAGAGTATAAATAGGGTATAAATAAGGAATAACTAAGGTATAATCACTATAATAATGTATCTTAAGGTATAACTAAGGTATAAAGATTGTATAAACAGTGTATAAACAATGTATAAGCAATGTATAACAGTGTATAAGAATTGTATAAACAGTGTATAAACAATATATAAACAGTGTACAATGTATAAACAGTGTATAAAGAGTGTATAAACAATGTATAACAGTGTATAAATAATGTATAAACAATGTATAAACGGTGTATAAAGAGTGTATAACAATGTATAATAAATGTATAAACATATAACATTGTATAAAAAGTGTATAATGTATAACAATGTACAAGTAGTGTATAAACAATGTATAAGCAATGTATAACAGTGTATAAGAAGTGTATAAACAGTGTATAACAATGTATAACAGTGTATAAATAATGTATAAACAGTATATAATGTATAAACAATGTATAAATAATGTATAACAGTGTATAAACAATATATAAATAATGTATAATTAAGGTATAACTAAGGTATAATTAAGGTATAACTAAGGTATAAAGAGTGTATAAACAGTGTATAAACAATGTATAAAGTATATAAACAATGTATAAACAATGTATAATATTATATAAGAAGTGTATAATAATGTATAACAATGTATAAAGAGTGTCTAACAATGTATAATAAATGTATAAGTAGTGTATAAACAATGTATAAATAATGTATAATTAAGGTATAACTAAGGTATAATTAAAGTATAACTAAGGTATAAAGAGTGTATAAACAGTGTATAAACAATGTATAAAGTATATAAACAATGTATAAACAATGTATAATATTATATAAGAAGTGTATAATAATGTATAACAATGTATAAAGAGTGTATAACAATGTATAATAAATGTATAAGTAGTGTATAAACAATGTATAAATAATGTATAATTAAGGTATAACTAAGGTATAACTAAGGTATAATTAAGGTATAACTAAGGTATAAACAGTGTATAAACAGTGTATAAACAATGTATAAAGTATATAAACAATGTATAAATAATGTATAATATTATATAAGAAGTGTATGATAATGTATAACAATGTATAAAGAGTGTATAACAATGTATAAATAATGTATAAGTAGTGTATAAACAATGTATAAATAATGTATAATTAAGGTATAACTAAGGTATAACTAAGGTATAAACAGTGTATAAACAGTGTATAAACAATGTATAAAGTATATAAACAATGTATAAATAATCATTTTACTGTAAATAGTACGAAATAAATGATTTCAAAAAATTACAAAATTAACAACTCTTGGAGGTTATCTCAGTTGACAATTTTTTCCTATACAATGTATTACAACATCTAAGCACACCCCTTTTTGACTTACAATTTTTTCCCTGTTCATTTCTCTCACATCTTTTTTCTTTTTGTCTTTCATATTTTGCTTCAAAGAAATAGCTTAGTGTAGGGTGCCTTGTTTCAAAACTGTAAGACATTTTCTGCTGGAAATGTTGATCCCAATCTTTTGTTCTTCCATTGAATGCTTCTTGTGTCAGATAATATGACTGGTGAATATAAGCTTGAGATATTTGCTCTTAGTCATTCAGTTCTGTATTCTCCCTGTACTGCGGTTTGATAGAATTTCTTGTAGCCTCAAAATATGTGAACTGCTTCTAGGTATTTACAGTATTTGTTTTAATTCTTTATTCAGGTGTAAATGGATATGGTTGTCTATCTTCGTTGTGTTATTTGCCATTTGTCTCAAGTATAATCAAATACATGTGAATGTTGGGGCTACAACCTCTAATAAACATCTTTGCCCAAACTGCAAGAGCTAATTCAACATTAGCCATATCTGAAAGAGAGTTGATTATCGTTGAGTACGTAATGACATTTGGGTCAATTCCCTTATTGACCATTTGATTTAATAGCAAATATACATCCTTCATTTTGTGTTCTCTGCAAAATCCATTTATTAAAGCATTGTATATTGGCACACTTGGTTGAAATTTCATGGCAAGATACCTTGGAATCACTCCGGCTAGGCGTCTCCGGCAATAGATTATCACCGTCGCCACCATCTTCACCGCCGTCCATCAGATTCCTCTTAAACAACTCCAGCAGCTGTTTATATTGAGTGAAGGTTTGAGGAAGAAAAAAGTAGTGAACAGAGAAAGAAGCATAAAGATGGGAGAAAGGAGAAGAAAGGTGTAAAGATGGGAGAAAGGAGAAAAAAAAGGTAAAGATGAGAAAGAGAAAACAAAAACACGTAATTATGAAAGGGGAACAATGTACACCAAGAAAGAAATCTTTGAAACAGGGTAATTATGACAATTACCCATCTTTATTCCCTATTCAAAAGTATTTTTCTCATTGAGGAACGAATCGTGCTCACAAGATTCTAATAAATTGATTATAGTATGTTTTAAGAAAATAAAATATACCAATAATGAATATACTGACAAATCCCTCTCATACTTTCTATAAACAAGGTTGTTGACCAATTAAGAAATACCTTAAAAAAATTAGGTAGCTTCTAAAATTGGTCTTAGTTTCTGTATTTGCATGAATGCATTGAATTTAATACATATATAATATCATTTATTGATGTCATTGCTTACACATATATAGTGCCCATATATGTTAATAGTAATAATAAATTAATAAATCATGAATTTGTCAATAGCTATAATTTCTTGATTGTACTCAACAAGGTATTCTTTCTCAATTTTACTAAAATTTTAGGCGGTAAAAATTAGTATTTTATAGAATAATTTATTTTTGCAGTAAAATATATAATTGTAATTTTTCATAAAAAAATATATAATTGTACTTCATATATATTGCATATAATAAAATAAATCAGCATTGTATTTCAAAAATATAAATGAGTGTAAGATTGTATGTATTCTTATTTAAATAAAAGTACCTACTTTTTACATGTTAAATGCGCGTGGTTATGTAGATAAAGGATTCGGTTGTCATATATTCTTTACTACTTTAACTCGAGTTGATGTATTTATCTTGTACAGATTATCTATCGATTATTTACATACTATATACGTATGTTTATTTTTAGTTTTTCACTTGATTTATCAATTATATTATGATCATATTGTTATGAACTTTGACATCAATTAATTCAATAAAATATTCAATAAACCTACGATAATGAAACAACTTTGATTCAAATTTAATTTTGAACTTAGTAGTTTAATAAACCAAATTTAAATAATTAAAAAAAATGTTATCATTTAATCGCATTGATAAACATTTTCTTTATTCTATGTAAACTAATCTTAATATTTATCGGCTTAGTGGGATGAAAGATATAATTTCTCATAATTTCCTAAAATCAACAAAACAGACAATGCCTTATTGATATTATTCATATATATAATAATAATAATCTAAGAAATGAATAAAAATAAATGGAAATCTAAAAATTAGAAGAACAATATGGAGAAAATGTAACTGATGTGTAGTTAACAAATATGGAGAAAATCATTAAATGGGAGGGGAGAAGGGTTGTTGAGGTTCAGGATTATAAATAGGTAACATTATGTGAAAGAGAAATGCAAAAAGAAAATGTATCTTTCAAACAATATGTAATGCTTGTGGTATAAGGTAGAGAGAAATAAAAGAGTTTCATCCAATTCATTTTTCCTCCTGATACCACAAGCATTACACATTGTATGACTTTTAGATACTAATATTATTTTATTTCCGAGAGAAAACTGTAGAGGTTTAGAAAATATATCTATGAAACAATATGTAACGTTTGTGGTACAAGACAGTGAGAAATTAAGAGTTTGATCCAATTAGTTAGTTTTTCCGCCTAATACCACACACGTTACACGTTTGTCTTAGATACCTACTTTCATTTTCCTCCCTCTAGATCTCATATATTGTACACGATATTTTCATTTTTATCTATTTAACATGTTGTTGTTTTCTTATTTTTGTGTTAATCAAGTTTGATTATATTATTTGACAAATTTCTCTTATTATGAATACTCAAATCTTTGTTTTAAGGGGTGAGAGAAGGGAAGGAGTAATTGGCACCCTTCCCTAAGCATTTATTTGGACATTCCATATGTCCAAATACATGCCTAGGAAAGGGTGTCCTACACTCGTTTTCTCCTCTTGCCCTCTCAAATAAATGCGCCATAACTCTCTAATTTAGATGGAGTTGGTCAGAGTTTTTTTTTTTTTTTTTTGTTGCACAAAATTATCCCAGATAAGAAATATTTTAAGGATACTCCTTTATTCGTATAAAGAAATACGATCCTAATATTGTATATATCTCACTAGATTTGTATCATTATGTCAATATAATCATATGTATTATCTAAGTTATATATTGTTATTTATATTTTAGCTATGTTTTTATTATATTAGTAGTACGGATCTAACATGTTTTTCATATCAAAGTGAAACATTATGGAAAGAGTCTAACACCCGTAAAATAATAATAATAACAAAATATGCATATACATACATTAATGCATTCATGCATCATATTAATGGCATTACTTATTAGCACTAGAATTTATTAAATGAAGATATTAATGGCATCATATGACCGTGGCCAATTTGGCCACAAAGGCAAGCGTCGCCAGCGCGACGCGCTGGCGACGCTTAAATGCTCTTAGTCGCGAGCGCGACATAAATTGTCGCGCTCGCGACCGTACGCTACAAGGCCAAAATGGCCTGCGTCGCCAGCGCGACATGAATTGTCGCGCTCGCGACCGTACGCCACAAGGCCATTTTGGCCTTGTTTCGCCAGCATTTGGCACACATTTGAAAAGAAAAATGGCAATATGATACAAGACACCATGTCAATATATATATATATGATAAAAATAAATATCATAGAATAAAAACGGAAGAAATAATGAAGATTGTGCTGGCCTTTGCCTTTCCAATGTTCCCAAACACAAACAGAACAATAAAAGACATCTTGGAAGTTAGGACTAAAATTAAACAAGAGAATCAGTTTACGAATAAGAATAAGACTGCAACTTCGACAAGAAAACAAGATCAAGAAGTTGGACTCATTCCGGAGTAGAATGGGAATCAAGGAATTGGAGGCTATGAATCAGCATATCCGCACATTCCATATATACATAGGACACCCCAAGGGCATCTATGCCCGCATTTGCCGCAATCAAACAGGCTAAAATTTGTATTAACACAAAATCCATGACAACACTTCCAAGTACAAGGGCATTTCAATCCGCATATACCGCAATTATTAGTATCAGATAAGACATCAATACATCTGTTTCTGCAACACTTCATCCATGCTCTTGGCCGATGATGATGTCTTCCTGCTCTTCTACATATCCCCGGTGTTCTCCCGCATGGTGGTTGAGGATGCCAGTTGTTTCTTGTTACCTTTGCCAGCCATGGCGACAGTGATGATCCTGTAGTGAAATTTTGTACGTCTCCTGCTGCTGAATCTTCTCTTGCTAATATACAGAGTATCAAAGTAAGGAAGAGGGCATATATAGAATTGTGTAGCTGCATTATTTAGCTGCACAAGAACATGAACAGAAGACAAAACTAAGATTTATGGATCTCTGACAAATAAAAACGGAGCATCTAACAAAGACGGAGCGTCTAAATCAACTAACAAAACAATAATTACGCAAGCAGATATATAATTACCGAATAGAACGAGTTTAACATACAGGTAAATTTCAATCCATACAAACAGCTTAACTTAACAACAGATATAACTCCAACTTAGTAAGTAGGAAGAAGAAACAGAATAACTAAAAGATTTTTAACAGGTTTGTAATTCATAATGAACATAACTATCAAAAATGTTTCAGCTCTTGACGAAAGGAGGCACCAGCAATACAAATGTATTTCAGAACAAAACCTCCATGTACAAATTCTTTTTAAGAATTAATGAAATAAACATACATAAATTCGCTCTATCACAAATCCAGTGCTGCCACAAAAAGATCTAAGTTTTCAATGCGATCAATGAACTAAATGCAATAAGAATTAATAATGTTAATGAGCAGTAGCATCACTAATCAAAATTGAATCTTTGTGAAAGTCACCAGTTGTCACATACAAGAAAATTTATTGCACTTGCAATTCTTGAGAAACTGAAGTAAATAAGAAAGCTTAATTAACAGTACCAAGCTCCTCTCTGCCTCTTAAATAAATCATTTGGCAGTTTCTTCAGCATCTTCCTGTCCATAACGACGCTTAAACCTAGCAACCTGACCCAAGCTTTCAGCCATTTGCCGTCTTGCTCTGAAGTGGTACACTTTACCAACATGGCTCATTTTTGTCATCATAATGTGCATCAATCTGCCACTTTGGGACACATACGATATCCACTGCATCTGAGGGTGAATTCCTTTCTTCATTTTGTATCAAAATGCAACTGCAACCGCACTAAATTCAGTAGAGCCAAACACAAATGAGAAAATTCATTAATTTGGTTTGGATTGCGAGGTTTCATGCCAAGTTGTTTAGCGTTTATGAGCTTTAGTTTACCAAAGTAAATCTAAGATCAAGATTCACACGACAAGGCTATACAATTTATTGCTTTGTCCTTAGATATAGACATGACGAATCCACACACTTCGTCAAATGCCAGCACATGAAAGAAGCAATTGCACAAACAAGCAATTATAAATTCAGAAAGTCCAGCACAAACAAGCATAAATTCATAACTCATAATTCTTAGGACATCTTTGTTAGATTATAAGCTTTACAACATAAACAAAAAAGAGTGTAAAGTGTAAACAGAATAGGAACATATATATACCCCAATTTCTATCCGAACACATTAACTTGTGGGACTTGAACCAAAAACTACAATATAGGTTCGATAATTCAAAATGAGAAAAAAAAAACCAGGAAAATGCATTCAATTCTGTAGCTACAAATCAATGTATACTCAACTGAACCAAGGACGGAACAATAACATTGCGAAAGGCATATCTAATTTTGGAATGCAGTATGTGCAATTCTAGCTCAAGCATTTACCACAAAATGCAATTCAAATCAAAAGCACCACATGAGATCAATTAGAAAGAAAATCACTTAAAAACAACCAACAGACTAAAGTGGAAATATATATGAATAAACAGGCAGCATAAGCATTGACCAACGATTTCATCAACTTCCGTTTCGTAATCATAAATTCCCA
Source organism: Euphorbia tirucalli (assembly GCA_039660915.1). NCBI lineage: Eukaryota > Viridiplantae > Streptophyta > Magnoliopsida > Malpighiales > Euphorbiaceae > Euphorbia > Euphorbia tirucalli. The sequence continues at coordinate 37,639,654 of CM077637.1, read as the reverse complement.
ATTTTATTAAAAAAACCCTAAACTTTAACTAACCTCTCATCAATGGCTGAAGACTGGACTGGAACGCGAAGCAGAACTCTATTGGAGAGGGGTCGGCCGATGATCCGAGGGCTGGCTGACTTGATGGTTCAAACAAGGAGAACGTGTAGAGGAGAGGGTGGAGAGCTGCTGGAGAAGATGAAGAAAAGAGGACAAATAGGTAAAAATTTCCCTTCCCCCTTATCCCAGCTGAGTTATACCTGGGGGGGGGGGAAGTATTAGCATCTGGGATAGGGATGGGATAAAATCCCTTATCCCTATCCCAGTTAATCCAAACCAAATGGGGGATAAGGGTGGGATAGGGATAAGAAATCCCTATCCCACCTTTTATCCCCTAAAACAAACACCCTGTTAGTCCTCTAAATCCTTGCTGACCAAGCTCTCTTTCTTCAAATCCTTCTTTTCCCACCTCCAGCATCTCAATCTCTTGCATAATCACTCTAAAGTGCTATGTGCTTTCATCAGCACTGTTCATGAAGTACGGCCTTGAATCAATTGGGTAAACTGTTTTTGCCCTTTTTTTTTTTTTTTTTTGAATTGCGAGTGTACTACGAATTTTTGTGGTCAAAATTTCAAACATATGAATGGAACTGCCTTAAGACTTGTATCAAAACAATTGTGTTGAATTTGAAAGGATGAAAACATCTAAATTCGCAATTAACCTTTGAAGTTTAAGAATTAATTGAAATAAATGCGCCAAAACTAAATTAAATTTATAGGAATTGAAATGAATGCTTGAAAATTGGAATTGATTGAAAATTAAAACTTACAAAGAATTATCACCAAAAGTGCACTGCAGACAATCTAAAGACGGACTACAAAAAAAAATGGTTCATCACAATGCAAAAATTTAGCCTTTGATGACACTTTTCGACGTCTTTAAATATTTACCCACGCTTTTCAAAACGTCATTACATGTATCGTTAAATCTTTTGTCATTATTTTTAACAACACATTAACATTATGTGGGTAAACCAAATTGCATCGCCATTCATATGGAAAGCGTTGTCATGCTCGCAACGTTTATATTTTTAGTGCCATAAACTATATCGTGTTATTTAATAAAGCGTCCCAAGTTAGCCACACGTACGTATTTGTATCGTCATTTTCCTTTAGAAAATACTCCTTGCGTCTTGAATTTCACAACATTTCACTTCAAAAGCAACTCAAAATTCAAGACATTTAATTATATGTGAGTCTACATATGGCTACATTACAAATTCATTTTGTCCCAAATAAGACGTCATTTTTTTTTACTAAAAAGTGTCATTAAAGTGCGGCGCATAAATACCATTACATCATCAAAATAACAACATTTTTATGCATAAACGTCCTAAATGCAGGGACACTAAAATGAAAAAACATCTCCCAAGTTTATAACATATAGATGTCCGTATTTATCAACATTAAAAATCTATTATGTCCTAAACTCAAATGATGCTTTAATAAAAAGCGTCCTTAAATTGCGACATTTAAATATTATCACGTTTTCAATGTAGCAGATTTGCGCATAAATGTCATGGTTGTTGCAACACTTCAATTTGAAACATCTTCAAATTAAAATGATTATATAAATGTCTATTTAGCGACAAACAAAATAAATTATATCCCATATAGAAATGAAATTTTATACTAAAAAAAGTTCCTTAAATTGCGTCACATAAATATTATTTTATCTTTAAATCGAGAAATTTTACAATGGACCTGGTCTATATGGACCTTCCAAATGAAAAACTGACACATAAGGGTTTTTTATTTTCCCAAAACTCATGTTATTTATGTGTTAGTTTTTCAATGGAACGGTTCACGTGGACCCGGCCCACTATAAAATTTCTCCTTTAAATCACATATCAAATTCAATGAAACAGCCAATCCTCGTATAAAAGTAATTACATTAAATTCTTACAAAACCCAAATATTAAGCTTGCAATTGCTATGATGGAAACTTGAAAATAAGAAATGTAAAATTCTTACATCAATCATATGATTATAACCATTTGGATCACAACAATCCATTCATTCGCTATAATTGCTCTAAGGAAAACAATGACTAGGCAATCTTTTTATACTCTGACCTTATGAAAAAGCAAGAAACTTCTTGGAGCTATAAACCTCTCTAACCTCACAACAAAATTTCTCAGCTGCTTCTTTCCATCAGAAGCCTCCATTATCATTTCTCTTCCTCTGAAATTCATGTAATTCCTGTAGCCAAATAGCAAAAATTACTCATAATAAATTCTTAATTTGGCATGAACACCAAAAGTTACATATTTGATAAAGCAACGTATTGAACCTTTGATGTATCATCAGTTTTTGTATTCAATAGCTAGTTAACAAAAAAATCAGATGAATTACAATGGAATAGAGATTCAAAAACAAATTGAATTGAAAGCAAAATCAATTTTATCTTTGGAAGTGACATAGTAATCTCTCAAAGAAAACACCAAAATAGCCAATAATATTCTCCATCTCCATCACTCTCCTCTGCCAATAAGAATCCCACCTGAAACAGAACAGATGCTACATCAAATATCAGGTTCAGCTTATAATGAAATTTAAAGAGTAATAAAAACATCCAATTCTATAGATGTGAATTAAAGACTTAAAATAGATGTGAAGTACATACATATCATAACAAATTCACAACAGGAAAGGAAATAAATAATTCTATTAGGACTTAAAACAGATTACATTTCACAAGAAGTTAGTATTATCCATAACGGAAAACTAGAATAGTAGTCATGTGCACAGCTAATTAATCATAATCAAGTAAGTGTGGCAATAGGTGTCCACTATTAAAAATAAACCCGTGCCCATTACAAACCGAGCAAGTGGAAGCAACGGTAGTTGTTGGGACGGCAGAATCGCACGTTTCTATAAGAGATACCGAGACTGGTGTACTTAACTGCTTCTTAAGTCATCGGAATTTTTGCCCTGGCTGCTCGTTTCATCACGGCCATATGTTGGCCGTGTGCTTTAAATAAAAGAAAAGAAAGACACGGCAATAGATGGCAAGAGTTAGGTGGCCAGAAATCGAAGAATGGGAGGGTAGATGAGAGAGATTATCAGAAATAGGAGGTCGGGAGACGGCTGCCGGAAATAAGGGGGAAGGCGGCTTAGAAAAACGCAGGTTTTAGAGGGAGGGAGATGTGCTCTCCTTAGCTTTTGTATCTAGGGTTAGCAAATTTGGGCCGGGTAGCAAGAATTAACAGCCAAATCCGGTTTTTTTTTTTTTTTCCATTCATTCTTATTTTCTCATATTTTATTTATTTATTTATTTTGTTTATTTCAGTATGTTATAATGGGTATATTAAAAATAATGCACTCCTTGTAAAATTAATTGTTTAATGTATAGTTTTTGCTTTCATGTCTAGGTAACAGTGATGAAAACAAAATTTAAATGATAAGAATTAAAATGATAGGAATTGAGAAATTCTTTCTTAATTTATCGATTGTACTTCGATTAGATGACAAGTTGTAAAATTCATTTATGTATGTTTTTACTTGTTAATTTTATGTTTATAATGTTAGACTAAATTTTAAAATGCTAAAATAATAATTATTGAATTAGTAAAAAAAAAAAAAAAAAACTCACTGATATATAATTGATATCAAATATTTAAACCATCTTTTAACTTAAACATTTTTATTTTTATTTAAAAGCGTAGTTAAAACAAGAAAAAAAAAAAACAATAAAAATGTAAAAGAGTCATTAAGTAATATAAGTCGTAAAAGATAAGCATCGTCTTATAAATTTATAAATAAAAAAAATAATGAGATACGTAGACACAAATAAAAAAGCCTAACCAAATTTATAAATAGGGGGACAAAGATAAAAAAGAGTCTTCAAATTAAAAAATATATATCGACACAAAATCTAAACTGCTTTTAAATTAAAATAAATTTCAATGCATTTTTAAAAGTGTAGTTAAAATATTTAAAAATGCCAACAAAAAGTAAGAAAGGTCATTGAGTAATGATATAAGCTGATCCAAATAAAAAAGTTCAGCCAAATTTCTTAATATGAGGACAAAAATAAAAAGTGTCTTCGAGTTAAAAATATATAAGACACTTTTCATTGACGCCCAACCGTCTTTAACTTAAAATGAATGCCCCCTCCCAAATGCTGCTGCGGGGAATCGAACCTTTGGTTCCTCCTACCAAGCCCAGCCCCCATCGCCACTGGGCCACCAGCAATTGGTTAAATGTCATGGTTGTTGCAACACTTCAATTTGAAACATCTTCAAATTAAAATGATTATATAAATGTCTATTTAGCGACAAACAAAATAAATTATATCCCATATAGAAATGAAATTTTATACTAAAAAAAGTTCCTTAAATTGCGTCACATAAATATTATTTTATCTTTAAATCGAGAAATTTTACAATGGACCTGGTCTATATGGACCTTCCAAATGAAAAACTGACACATAAGGGTTTTTTATTTTCCCAAAGCTCATGTTATTTATGTGTCAGTTTTTCAATGGAACGGTCTACATGGACCCGGTCCACTATAAAATTTCTCCTTTAAATCACATATCAAATTCAATGAAACAGCCAATCCTCGTATAAAAGTAATTACATTAAATTCTTACAAAACCCAAATATTAAGCTTGCAATTGCTACGATGGAAACTTGAAAATAAGAAATGTAAAATTCTTACATCAATCATATGATTATAACCATTTGGATCACAACAATCCATTCATTCGCTATAATTGCTCTAAGGAAAACAATGACTAGGTAATCTTTTTATGCTCTGACCTTATGAAAAAGCAAGAAACTTCTTGGAGCTATAAACCTCTCTAACCTCACAACAAAATTTCTCAGCTGCTTCTTTCCATCATAAGCCTCCATTATCATTTCTCTTCCTCTGAAATTCATGTAATTCCTGTAGCCAAATAGCAAAAATTACTCATAATAGATTCTTAATTTGGCATGAACACAAAAAGTTACATATTTGATAAAGCAACGTATTGAACCTTTGATGTATCATCAGTTTTTGTATTCAATAGCTAGTTAACAAAAAAATCAGATGAATTACAATGGAATAGAGATTCAAAAACAACTTGAATTGAAAGCAAAATCAATTTTATCTTTGGAAGTGACATAGTAATCTGTAAAAGAAAACACCAAAATAGCCAATAATATTCTCCATCTCCATCACTCTCCTATGCCAATAAGAATCCCACCTGAAACAGAACAGATGCTACATCAAATATCAGGTTCAGCTTATAATGAAATTTAAAGAGTAATAAAAACATCCAATTCTATAGATGTGAATTAAAGACTTAAAATAGATGTGAAGTACATACATATCATAACAAATTCACAACAGGAAAGGAAATAAATAATTCTATTAGGACTTAAAACAGATTACATTTCACAAGAAGTTAGTATTATCCATAACGGAAAACTAGAATAGTAGTCATGTGCACAGCTAATTAATCATAATCAAGTAAGTGTGGCAATAGGTGTCCACTATTAAAAATAAACCCGTGCCCATTACAAACCGAGCAAGTGGAAGCAACGGTAGTTGTTGGGACGGCAGAATCGCACGTTTCTGTAAGAGATACCGAGACTGGTGTACTTAACTGCTTCTTAAGTCATCGGAATTTTTGCCCTGGCTGCTCGTTTCATCACGGCCATATGTTGGCCGTGTGCTTTAAATAAAAGAAAAGAAAGACACGGCAATAGATGGCAAGAGTTAGGTGGCCAGAAATCGAAGAATGGGAGGGTAGATGAGAGAGATTATCAGAAATAGGAGGTCGGGAGACGGCTGCCGGAAATAAGGGGGAAGGCGGCTTAGAAAAACGCAGGTTTTAGAGGGAGGGAGATGTGCTCTCCTTAGCTTTTGTATCTAGGGTTAGCAAATTTGGGCCGGGTAGCAAGAATTAACAGCCAAATCCGGTTTTTTTTTTTTTTTTCCATTCATTCTTATTTTCTCATATTTTATTTATTTATTTATTTTGTTTATTTCAGTATGTTATAATGGGTATATTAAAAATAATGCACTCCTTGTAAAATTAATTGTTTAATGTATAGTTTTTGCTTTCATGTCTAGGTAACAGTGATGAAAACAAAATTTAAATGATAAGAATTAAAATGATAGGAATTGAGAAATTCTTTCTTAATTTATCGATTGTACTTCGATTAGATGACAAGTTGTAAAATTCATTTATGTATGTTTTTACTTGTTAATTTTATGTTTATAATGTTAGACTAAATTTTAAAATGCTAAAATAATAATTATTGAATTAGTAAAAAAAAAAAAAAAAAACTCACTGATATATAATTGATATCAAATATTTAAACCATCTTTTAACTTAAACATTTTTATTTTTATTTAAAAGCGTAGTTAAAACAAGAAAAAAAAAAAACAATAAAAATGTAAAAGAGTCATTAAGTAATATAAGTCGTAAAAGATAAGCATCGTCTTATAAATTTATAAATAAAAAAAATAATGAGATACGTAGACACAAATAAAAAAGCCTAACCAAATTTATAAATAGGGGGACAAAGATAAAAAAGAGTCTTCAAATTAAAAAATATATATCGACATAAAATCTAAACTGCTTTTAAATTAAAATAAATTTCAATGCATTTTTAAAAGTGTAGTTAAAATATTTAAAAATGCCAACAAAAAGTAAGAAAGGTCATTGAGTAATGATATAAGCTGATCCAAATAAAAAAGTTCAGCCAAATTTCTTAATATGAGGACAAAAATAAAAAGTGTCTTCGAGTTAAAAATATATAAGACACTTTTCATTGACGCCCAACCGTCTTTAACTTAAAATGAATGCCGATGACTTATACAAAAATGTGGTTAAAATATTTAAAAAATACCAACAAAAAAAAAGCGTCGTTGTACAATGATATAAGTCGACACAAATAAAAAAGCGTGGCTAAATCTATAAATACATAGACATGAATAAAAAGTGTCTTCAAATTAAAAAATATCGAGACACATTATATTGACAAAATGAAACTTTCTTTTAATTTGAAACGAAATGGTGACACTTCTTTAAAAGCGTTGTTAAAATTTATTAAAAACATTAACAAAAAGTAAAAAATGTCATTAAGCGGTTTATAAGTCGACACAAGTAAAAAGTGTCTTCAAATTAAAAACATATACGATCCCTTTCATCGACGTAAAATCTAAACCATCTTTAACTTAAAATAAATGTCAATGACTTTTTCAAAAGCATGATTAAAATATTTAAAAATATGAGCAAAAAAATAACAGCGTGATTGAGTGATGAAATAAGTCAACACAAATAAAAAAGTGTAGCTAAATATATAAATATATGGACATAAATAAAGTGTCTTCAAATTGAGAAATATCGAGACACATTATATTGAGGCAAAATGAAACCGTCTTAAATTTGAAACAAAATATCGACACTTATTTAAAAGCATTGTTAAAATTACTAAAAATACCAACAAAAAATAGAAAATGTCATTAAGTGGATTATAAGTCGACACAAGTAAAAAGTGTCTCCAAATTAAAAAATATCGAGACATTTTCTATTAGCACAAAATCTAAATTGTGGTTACATGTAAAATATGCCAATTATTTTCTCAAAAGTGTAGCTATATTTTTTGATAATTGTGACAAATATTTACAGGTAACCAACCCCAACTCCCCACTCTTGTAACTACACTTTGTTAAACTTCCAACCCTTGCTTCTTAACTTCCCACTCTTCCATTATTTCAACTTAGAGGAAATTAATTAAAGAGAATAAAAATACAATAAAATAAATACGGATAGTCAAGACCCGTTGATAACTCAGGGAAGAAATGTGCTTCCACGCGGTTACTTGACTGTCGAAAGACCGCCTGGGTCAACAAACGCACCGGATAGCTATAAAGAAGAAAGGTGTAGGCGCCGGGTGACCTCTGGGTCCATTCCGATGCTTAAGTTAGAAACTTAAAGAAAGAGAGGAAAAAAGAAGATGAAGAGTGAAAATGAGAATCAGGTACCTGTAGGGTTTCCTACTGTTCTTTTTATACCCATTTAGGACGCATGGCCTTGTCAGGTCGTTATGTACGTCCTCCTCTCATTGGCTTAGTGTGGATTCCTCTTGGTCCCCCACTTTGGCGTGTTTAAGGGACATGCTTACTCTATATCTGTCCTCGTCTTGTTTATTTCAGGTTCAAGATCCTCTCCTTATACGTGTACGGTGGAGACCAGCTCATCCCAATCTTCTGTCTTTCCTTGACATGTAGCCCAATTGGGTCACAAGATGCTCGTGTGATCCCACTTGTTGCGTCCACCCGGTCTATTTCCTAGGTCCACTCGGTCTACTTCCTAGGTGCCTGCTGAATAACCTTCTCTATGGACTGGATGGATACTGGAAGCTGCATTAGTGAGGCATTAGGCTACTTTTGAAGATTGTCCATAAAAGGGACGTGGTAAATGACCATGTGGTACACGCAGTCATTTTAGGACGCGGTGCTATCACCCGTATTTAACCCAATTGATCTAATCCAAAGCAAAATATAAAATAAAATAAAATATGGTGTAAACAGGTGTCTCTCATGTTCCTGGTGTTGAATTGGTTGACTCCGTGCCGCTTGTTGGTAAAGCTGATCCCACTAAATTGCCCCTTTTTGATGGGGTTTCTGATTTGGTTTTCACTGCGCATTTTGGCAGAACGGACGGAATAGTGTCAATACAATTTTTCCAACTTTCTGAAATAATAGTTTTATTATGTATATATTAATTTATAATGGTTAATTTTCACTTAACCCAACCTTATCCAACCCAATAATTTTTCCTAATCTCATGTAACTCAACCCAATAAGTAACCATTAAAATGAGGAATACATTCGGTTGAATTGGATTGAATAAAGTTAATTTTGAATACCCTTATAAATTTATTATGTAGTTCATTGAGTTTTATCTTCATTAAATTCTCCAGTCCTTCAATCATAACTTTGTAAGTTGACATTTTCATAAATTATAATATGTACAGTTACTTTTTTTAAACAAATATTTTATTAATATTTTCCATAACATAAATATAAGTGTATTAATAAGTACAGTTTAAAATTTTTTGATAAATTAATATATATTTTCTATTTGAAGATTATCTTATAATCAGAAGACATATTAGAAATATATAAAGATTGAGGATTTCTTTTCGAGAAATTGTTCTTGCAAAAATTTGTAAGTATGGTATTTAAAAAAGTTATCCAAATTTTTAAAGGTAGAAGATCTAACTGGTGTAATATCAAAGAATTCAAACAATAATGAATAAGTAAAGTTTAAGTTACAAGCCAAATTAAACATATGAGAGGGTAAATTTGTTATTTAGAAGACAATAATTGATCATTATAAGAATAAAACATTTTGTTGACCAGAATGAGTATGATAGCTTTTGATCAGAGATTGAGGTTTGATAAAAGAATTTTGATAGTTAATTAATTATTAGGGAAGGCAACGAGTTTGGGTTTTACGGGTATCTAGTGCTACCGATTCTATTGGGATTATCCAAACCCATTATAAAAAGGTTTGGGACAGAAATGAGATTACCCATTCGGATACCCGCGAAACCTGAACCTGTTTATATGTAACAATTAGTACGTAATAATATGTTAATATAATTAGATATAATTATAATATTATAAATAAAATTTCCAATTATATTACATCAATTATATTTATATCAATTAGATATAAGTGTATTATATCAATTTTATTTATTTATACAATTATATGCGTCTTATCATTTCTCACAACCCATAATTTGACCCAATATTCTCCTAACCCTAAAAGAATCATTAACTATATCTACCATAAGTCTCATTTTTCTTTCCCCACAATGCTAATTTGCAGATTTGTCGTTGTTAATATGTGGATTTTTTTAATTTTATTATTGTTGTTATATATATATATATATATATATATATATATATATATATATATATATATATTAAATGATTACTTGACGGGTTAGGGTACCCGGTACTCGTCATGGGACGGAAATGGGATTGACTTATTCAATACTCGTGGGTAATGAAACAGGAAGGGTAGTGAAATTTATAAATAGGAATAGGACTGGTAATTCCATTACCCGCAGGTATCCTACCCGTTGCCATACCTAGTGATATCAACTTTAGAGAATTAAAGGTAGAGCTCTATTATTTATGATAGTGAATGTCGTACTTTTGAAGTTTTGGACACTTAAATAGTGATTGATACGATAGAATTGAGAATTAGTTGGAAATCTATTGAAATGAGGCTTGTATTTAGATAAGTTTCATTAATTAAAATCATATTAGAAGTAGTAGATTTAATAGGATCGGGTGTTTTATTATTGTGTCGTATGGGTTTTGTCCTTATGGCACACTTTATTATGATGCAAACTACTTTATGATTGTAGATAATTGTAGATGCTAAAGCAAATTTGTATAACCTATAATTAATTTATAGGTAATTGATGACATCTGGTCATTTCAGATCTTTCACTCGGTTGCGTTAAGCCGAATCCATCATCTGGTTTTCATATCTAATCCGGTCTAGATCCTTTACTTCCGTGGAAAGATTCTAGAAGGTGGGTGATAGTGTCCTTCTGGGAGTCTACTTATTGTGTTGAAGTAGGAGGAGGACTCTGCGTCCCATATAGAGCCCAGAAGGCAGACTTTTAGTTTGACTGAAACAAGGAGTTTAGGAGTATTTCTAATCCAAAACCAACTCTATTGCTGGCCCTATAAAAGAAAAGAATATAGAGATAAATCTCAACTCATTCTAATTGAACTCAATACACCCTCAGCTCAAACACTCTAGGTTAACTTAGGTACCGGAGCATACCCTAGAGGTTGCCGGTGTCTTGATCTTTCTATGTTGCAGGAACTAAACCCGATCCGGCTAAACGTATTCCGAACCTGGATCTCCAGAAGGATTGTTACAGAATCCATCATTTGGTGCGGTGAGTGTGGACGATCGAGTATGACCTCAAGTTCCGCTAATATGACAACTTCAGAGACAACAGGAGACAGCTCTCTCACAACCACAACAACCCCATCCTTAACAACATTAAATTCCTCAGTGTCCCCACAGGCTGCAGTGATCAATCATATTGCAAACAGTTTGAGTCCTACCTACGCCAGAGATCTCAAGCAGGCAGCTCTTCAGATCCAAAACTTTAGCATGATTGGGGCAACCATCAGTAGTAGCACACCCCCTCCAATCATAGGCATCGCAGGCGTACCGGTAACTGGGGCAGCTAGGAGTCTTTTCCCACTACTCCAACCTGATAGAGATCAAGCAGTCTAACATATAGCAACGCCACCAGCATCAGTCTAAGATATAGCAACGCCACCAGCATATACCTTTTTTGGAGATGCAAGGCATATAAATCTGCAAGTCCGGTTTTTGTGAGGTATGGAGAACTTCAGGAAGCATATCAACAGCCTCTGACAGTAGGAACTCCATCCAATCCTTCAGCTCTGCCAGCTCCATAGATGAGGCTGCCCAATTACCAAACCCTAATTCAGACACCTCCTCCCAGTTACCACCCTACTCACGGGTATATGCTGGGGCCGTCGCCAACACCAACAACAGCATCCGTGCCGAAAGGAGCTGACGACCTAAAGACGGTGGCACTGTTCAAACACTATTTCTCCCGATTCTCAGTCCCGATCCAGAAGCTGTTACGAGAGAGCGGAGGATCTTGTTTCACCAGCCAGATCCTAGACATGCCATACGACCCCAAATTCAAGCAACTCAACTTCGAAAATTATAATGGGAAAACCGATCCCTACGTCCACTCAAGAAATTACAAAAATGAATGGCAATAGCGGGGGCGAATGAAGGGTTAATGTGCAGGCTATTCTCATCAACGCTAGTAGGCCTCACGTCCTACTGGTTTGAAACCTTGGAGCCAGCTTTAATCAATAGCTGGGAATAGCTAAGGAACAATTCTGCACAAAGTTCTACGGATTGGTACCCACAGAAACAGCCAGCAGAACTTTACATGATGTAAAACAATGACAAGGCCTTAGAGAATTTATGGACCGGTTCAATTTGGCGATGGTAGAGATACGGAAGCTAGATTTCCATACAGCGCTAGAAGCATTAATCGCTAACACTACCAACTAGAGGCTGAGGGCAGACTTAGTCCTGAGGAAGCCCCAAAATATAACTCAAATGATCTGTATGGCTAAAACACTCATAGAGCTGGACGAGGTAGGAGCACTGGTTAGGAACCACAAGGAGGGAGAAAAGAGATCTGAAGACAGGCGGTCTAAGAGGGATAGAAGGGACCCTAGACAATCCAGAGGGTTTACCCTATTAGACCGGCCACTGAGCGAAGTATTGGTGGCAGTAGAAAAGTGCTCAGACAAGAAAGGCCTATCCTACCTAGAAGCCAGGAGAGGACAAACCATGGGCGAAGATAAAAATGCTTATTACAAGTACCATCGGGTGAACGGCCACAACACGGATGAATGTAGCATCTGGTTGAAGATATTGAGGAGCTGATTAGGAGGTGCAGGCTCCAAAATTTTGTAGATGAGAAAAACAAAGAAGAATCGAAGCAATTGGGCTCAGAAGAAAGTAAATCGGCCAAAAAGACCAAGGGAGTGTTCATGGAGATCCACCAACCAAAAAGATAAAAAGAACCAGGGAGACAGGGAAAGATAGTAAGCTCAACCCATCTTTCTCAATGGAAAGTCAGGTACAGCTAGGACACTCGGAAGCCCTCGTCATGGAGGCAGAAATAAAGGGATATACTATCAAGCGGATCCTGGTGGACATAAGGAGCTCCACTAACATCATCACCAAGCACGCGGTAGAAAAATTGAAAGTCGCACCCAGCTGGATCCACCTAATACACGCTCTACTGGTCGGCCTCAGTGGACACGGTCCCGGTCGTAGGGCAGGTAACACTAGACATGGAGATCGGAGATGAAAAATATGTTAGGAGAGCTAAGACAGACTTGAGTATCATAGACTCCCCATTGGCATACAATGCCATATTGGGAAGACCGCTTCTCTCAGAGTTAAAGTAGTATTGTCCATCCGGTACCTGACGCTGCAAATACCGACCTCACCAAATGGGCAGTAGCCAGGGGAAGCTAATAGGTAGCTAAAAAAATGTATTTGGCGTCCCTGCAGCCAGAAAGAACTGATTTGGAGGATAAGGAGAGAAAGGCAGAACCGGTGGACAAGCTAGAAACATTAACAATAGCATGGAATAAGAGCATTTGGATCTGGATCTCTAAGGAACTCGATAGTAGCTTCAAGGAGCAGATTGTGCAAGTAATAAAAGAGGAGCAGAGCACATTCGCCTGGAAGATCAGTGACATTGAAGGGGTACCACCAGAAATCATGAAACACTCTCTCAATGTGGACCCAGAAGCGATGCTAGTAATAAAAAAAACGAAAATATGCACCAGAGAGTCAAAAAGCGATAGAGGAGGAGATCTAGAGATTGATAGATGCAGGGCACATTCAGGAAGTTCACTATCCTAAATGGTTGGCGAATGTGGTAATGGTTAAGAAAGCAGATGGAAAGTGGCACATGTGTGTCAATTTCACTGACCTCAATAAGGCATGCTCGAAAGACAGTTGACCATTGTCGAACATAGATCAGCTAGTAGATTCAACGGCTGGATACACCATTTATTCATGCCTTGATGTAGCTTCTGGATATCATTAGATCCTCATAGACCTGGCCAACTGGGAGAAAACATCTTTCATCACCCACATAGGGACTTACTACTACCAAGTTATGCCCTTCGGGCTAAAAAACTCAAGAACAACTTACCAGAGGTTGGTAAACAACATGTTCAAAGAGCTAATTGGAAAGATGGTCGAGGTATGTATGGATGACATGATTGTCAAAAGCCGAACCTTAGCGGACCACCCCAGAGATCTAAGGGAAGAATTCTCCATCCTCTAGAAGTACAGACTCAAGCTTAACCCTGAGAAATGTGTGTTCAGGGTGCGAGGAGAAAAGTTTCTAGGTTTTATGATTTCACAGAGAGGGATCGAGGCGAATCTGGAAAAGATAAAAGGGGTGCTGGAGATGACCCCTCCCAAAACTTTAAACGAGATCTAGAAGCTGAACGGGAGGATCATGACCGTAAGAAGGTTCATTTCTTTTTCCACGAAAAGATGTATGCCCTTATATAAGGTGCTGAAGAAAGGCCAGACCTTTAAGTGAGACAAAGAGTGACATTAAGCATTTGATCAAATCAAGCAATTCCTTGTCTCACCCCCATTGCTCAACAAACCAGTGGAAGGAGAGAAATTGTATCTATACTTAGCTGCTATTAACGAGGTAGTTGGGTCTGTTCTTATGAGGGAAGAAGAAGGGCAACAGTTCCCGGTATATTATACAAGCAAAATACTCAAGGGGGCAGAGACAAGATACCCAAGCATTGAAAAGCTAATATTGGCCTTACTATCTGTGGCCAATAGGCTAAGGCCATACTTCCAAGCACACACAATCATCGTCAGAACCGGATTCCCATTGAAAAAGGTGTTGTAGAGACCCGAGATGTCCGAAAGGCTGGCAAAATGGGTGATACAACTAAGAGATTTTGATATCAGGTTCGAGCCGAGGCAGGCCTTAAAAGCACAAATCCTAGCAGATTTCGTAATAGAATTTACCGGTTTAGAGCTAGATTCAGTGCCCCCATATGAAGAACGAGACGTTTTTGTGGATGTGGCATCCTCAAAAGAAGGAGCCGGAGCCAGTATATACATCCAGGGACCAAATCAGATCTGACTCCTCTACGTAGTAAAATTGGATTTTCCCACTACTAACAACACAGCTGAGTACGAAGCAATGATAAAAGGGCTGGAATTGATTAAAGAGTTAGGACCAGATAAGGTCCGAATACTTAGTGACTCCAGGCTGGTGTCTAACCAGATAAATAAGCACTTTGAAGTTAGGGACCCATCCATAAGGGGGTATTTGGACAAGGTTCTGATGCTGCTAAAAGAGATCGAGTCACAAGGGACGGCCTGGAAGATAGAAAACATACCCCGGGAAGCAAACAGCTTGGTGGACGAGCTCGCTAAAGCCACTTCCAGCAAGGTAGAATGGCAGTACCTGTACTGCCTATACGAGGTACAATCACATCCAAGTACGGAACAAATGGAGGCCTTGACAATAAATCATGACAGCTCATGCTGGACAAAGCCCATCATTGACTTCCTCAAAGAGGGAAAGTTACTGGAAGAAGAAATTGAAGCTCGCCGTTTCTCGAGGAAATTAGCTAGATACACAGTCATTGGCGGACAACTCTATCGAAAGTCCTTCAATCGCCCGTAGATGAATTGCATCTCAACAGAGGAAAGGAATTACGTGCTGAGGGAACTCCACGAAGGGATATGCTGATCTCATCAGGCGGCCTTAGCTACTGTCCTCTGGGTGATGCTAATAGGCTATTTTTGGGAAACGATGAAGGAAGACGTGGATGCTTACCTTACCGCTTGTCACCAATGCTAGGTGCATGCCAAAAAGACAAGCTAGCCCCCAACCAAGCAGAAGCCCATGCTAACGGCATAGCCCTTTTCCACATGGGGAATTGATCTAGTGGGCCTGATGCCGGAAGCAAGTAGGCAGCAGAAGTGGATAATTGTGGCTATAGATCATTTTACCAAGTAGGTGGAAGCTGAAGCCATTTCCACCATCACTCCAGAGAAAGCAATCAGCTTTATACAAGAACACATCCTAAGTAGATTCGGCATCCCAAACGTCATTATCACTAAAAACGGAACTCAATTCACTTCCAAAGAGTTCACAGAATTCTGCAAAAGCTTTCATATTAATCACAGGTGCAGCTCGGTGGTGCATCCTTAGAGCAATGGGATGACTGAGGTCACAAACCGGACACTATGTGACGGTATAAAGAAGAGGTTGGAAGGACATAAAGAAGCATAGGCTGAAGAACTCAATAGCGTTCTTTGGGCATACCGAACCACTCCAAGACGGGCGACTGGTGAAACTCCTTTCGCCTTGACATACGGTACCAAGGCGGTAATTCTAGTAAAAATAGGTTCCCCTAGTGACAGGGTAGCATACTGTTAGAGATTGTGCCCTAAGCCAATGTTGGATTATGTAAACAATCTTCTTAAGTCATTAATAAAGACTTATTTTATCATATATATTTGTATGTTAGTATTTATGATAATGTATCCATGAATTAATTGTGTAATTCTAAATTTTCCCTAGTCGATTGTTATTATGGGAATAATAACAAACTAAGACTAGTGTGAGTGATAATGGATATTCATAAGATGAATATAGTGTATACAGATACAGATTATACTCACGGGCAATGTGTTAGAGAACATGTTGCTGGAGACCCACTATAAGATCAAGTTCATGGTCACGTGTCACAACTGATCTTGATTATAGTAGTGTCATCAGCTGATTCCTTTGACCTGAGGTCACCATGGATTCCGGGATGAATTCATGTTGTGCTTTGACGCAGTCAAACGCTGCTTGTAACAGAGTAGTTATAAAGGCTGTGGTTGGGTACAATATGACTCATGCTTAGGGATGTGAGTGACAGATATGGGATTTTGTCCCTCTCTAACAAGAGAGCGATATCACTGGGCCCCTCGATAAGTAAGACTGTTAAATGCATGGCCGTGCTCAAATAATTGATAAGAGTATCAATTGATTTGTCTGAACAGTTTACTTTGAGATCGAGAAAGCATATGATTAATTATAAAAGATTGACAAGTGTACCATGTCTTATAATTAATCTTGATATCAAAGAGACAAAAGGGAATATGACATTCTATAAATAGGTATTGGATCATTCCAATCATATTAATTGGGTAGTCGTAATGGCTTGCTAGAGTCCGCTTGTGACCTATAAGGACATTATGGTAATTTCCTTATTGCCAATTAATATGATCCTATGGGGTCACACACAAGAGCAAAATGAAGTTCATCTTATCGGGTATAAATTATTATTGGATAATAATTTATGAATGAGAAAGAGAATAAATATATATAGTGATATATATTTATGTATGTATATATAAATATTAATGTGATTAATATTGCATAAAGTATGCTACATATTATAATTAAATTATATGGAGATATAATTAATTATAATATTATATATATACATATATGTATTTTGGAGAATTGATTTGATTTAATGTTAATTGAGAATTAATATTAAATTGTGTGGGTTAATATATAATTATAACTAATAGGTGTATTAGGTTATAATTATAATTAACTATTTAGGTTAATTATTTAAGGAAACAATTAACCTAAACCTAAGTGGACTCTACACTAATAATGCAAGTAGAATTCGGCCACCATACAACATATAGGGGCCAGCCGAAATTCTCCTTTGAAGCATATAGAAAATTTTGATTTTCTGCCTCTCTCTCTCAATTCGAGGAAACCGTTTCTTGTATCCCGGCGCTAGCACGCGGTGGACGTATTGCTCCGTGTGGATCAACCGTAGAGGGAAGCAATTTTGGTTCCTTTTTGATCCAATTCTATAAGAACTAAGAGGTAATTCTTTAACCTTTCCTTCCAATTCAATGCAATATACATGGATCCTTGGCGGGGATTAATCCGTTTTATTTCCGCTGCGTATTTTGTTTTGTGCGATTAATCCCCAACAGTGGTATCAGAGCCACTTGTATTTTGATTGAATTGGATTTATGTTTTGATTGGATCAAAATTGCATGTTAGGGTTTGTATGATTTTGATTGGATCAAAATTGTTGTTAGGAGTTTGTATGTTTTATTTAGGGTTCTATGTTATTGTGAATAACAAAATAAAATTTGATTTTATTGATTAATCATTGTGAATGATTTTATGTTAATGATTTGGAATGTTTAAGGGGTTTTTGGAATCATGAATTTGATTCATGGGTTTTTATTGAAATTGTTTCAATTCAATTTAATTAATAAAAAAAAAAAAAAAAATCTACTGTTCGTATTCTGGGCATAATGCCCAGAATACTTTTTGGCCGCAAATTGCAATTGCCGTGCTGCGTAAGCAGCATGCTGCTTACGCAGCATTGGCTGCGCGCAGTATGCGCAGCCCGGCGAGCCTGCTGTCCGACAGTTTTTAACTCCCTTTTTCGTTTTAAGTGTGGAAAATTGTTTCTGCATATTTACGAATTTTTCCAAATTAATTAATTCTAAATACAATGTGATTGTATTTTACCACTTTGAATCCTAAATATTTTAGATATAAAATTATTGTTGATAATTTTATGCATGGTGTTATGGTATGGTTTTGGACCCCGTGGATGCTTTATTTTATTTATTATGGTTTTATATAAATACGACCTGCGAGTCGTTTGTATTTATGTAAATTTTAATTTTAATTTTACTAGATAAATTGTATAGGATGCAATTTATGATATGTAAAATTTATTTTACTAGAAAAATTGTATAGGTTGCAATTTTTGTAAAAAATAAATCCATGAGATGGTGCTTAGAAGCAAAGACGTGGAGGCGGATCCAAGAGGCAACTATAGCATCGTTGAATGCTGTATCATATTGGTTCAGTAATGAATAACAATTTGCTTTTGAGTATATTATTCAAATGTCCAATTTCATGTTATTTGCTTTCAAATAAACTAGGCGTTACTGTATTTATGGTTTAAACAAAACTTAAGGGATCAGAAGACTCAGAACAGACAGCCATAAACATTAAAACAAATCAAAGGCAAAAAATTGTACTTTGTATTAATAGCCCTCAAGAGGGGAACGCTAATTACATAAAGTAGGGGCGAAAAAGAAAAAGGACGGTCACAGCTACTCGGGATTCAACGTATCTGCCGCACCCGCAACCAGGCTCATCTGGGACCACCCCCAATGAAGTGGCTGTGACTGCTTCGGGCAGCACCGGGCCTTCATCTTTAGGCAAAGGGGAAAGCGGGGAGAGATCCGCCTCCTGAGGAAAATCCGCATCTATTTCCTTGAACGAGATGTTCGGATATACTTCCGCACACTTGTGGAGGATACGATTGCCGTATAAAAGAGCTAGCCATTGGTATGTCAAAGTCCTCTCTTTAAGTTTTGCCTCCCTCGCAGCGAGGTTGTTTTTGTGACTTTTCCTCTCCTGTGCCAAAGTGGCTTTAGAGGTTGTTAAGGAACGCTTTAGGATGGCATTTTTAATGATGGCCGCATCTAGGACCTTCTGCTGCTCTTCAGCCTTCACGGTAGCTTCGGCCAAGGCCTCTTCTATTTTTTTTCTCTCCAGGGCTCCTGCTGGGCTCTGGTCATAGATACGGTCTGCCTTTTCAACCCTTTTCAGTTCCTCATAAAGGAATGGAATGACCTGTAAAAAATAGAAAGGTAAATAATGCCAAAAAGCCTCAGAGCAACAGAAGTCATGAGTACTTACGGAGTAAAGCTTGCTCAGGACCCAGGTTCCAATGGTACTCACCCGGGCTGTGTTAGCTGGGAGGTACATCCCGTTGCTCAGTTCTAGCTGGACCAAAGGATCTGCTAGACTCGCCCCCTCCCCAAATTTGGAAAGTAAAATATCTCTGATAGGACTGTCATCGGTGGCGCGACGAGTGAAATTTGGAACCACCTCTTGCAGAGCAAAAGTCAACTCTGTCTCATGCCACATGATAAAAGGCAAAGTGCGAAGGAGGATCTTACCATACGGCCCCTCTTTCCTTTGTCCATGGTAGATGTGGGAGTAAAGGCTCTTTTTTTACCTCGTATTGTATGTTCGGTACTCCCACCCGGATAAGGACTGGCTCCGGAAGGGTGGGTGCAGAGATAAGCAGGACTGGAGAAGCAGCAGTGGTAGCTGCTGTGGCTTTGGGCCCCCTTTTCCAGGCTTTTAACAGTATCAGTGAGTGACATCCCTGCCAAGAATACAAAATACAAACGAGTATGACGAGGAAAAAGTACCTTAGTCCTCTAGAGGGTCACAAAAGAAAACAGGGAGCCCTGTCCGGTCGTCCAGTGCTGCTAAAGGCAGCTTCTGGTGGAAAGCCTTAACTGCGTACTAGAGCTTCCAGTACGGGGTAGAAACAGAGCTTAGCATCCCCAAATCCATTGTCTCCTGAGGAGAAAGCTTGTCCTTCACCCCCTTTGTCCCCGAGGTAGGTTGGAAAGACCATACAATAGGGAATGTGGGAGCATCGTCTTTAGCTTTATAAAAAAAAGAGGTTCTTAAAACCCTTAACAGATGAGGTATGGCTTGAAAAAAATCAGAAGAAGGGACCTTTCGCCATTGTGAGATGGTCACTATTAGTGTCCTGCAGGATTGGTGTGGTGATATGTCGGAACATTGCACCAATGATCCGGATGCTGGGGTTGCAGCATAGCTAGTATAGTGTGTAGATGTCCTCCATGCCATTCAGATGTAGTTATGCCAGACACACATGGTATTGGTTCAATATGCTGCAGATCTCTTCCGGTAGCGGATAAGTGAACAGCCTTCAATATGGCGGAGGTATATGCAGAAGAAGCCTTCAGGAGGCTGGTGTACTCTCTGACTGGGGGAGGGGATAAGCTAGTCACAGGCTTCCAACCAAGGGTGGTTGGCCTGCAGCCGGCTGCAGCCGGAGTATTTCCCCTTCAGTAATGGAGGAGGGCATGTCTGCGATTCTGGGGTTAGAGTTTTCTCCTTAATGGTTCTGACAGCCTGGCACGTTGGGATACGGTGTGCTGCCGCACTATTTTCTCCGGTAGATGGTGTTCTCTCTGAAGACTCCGACAAAGAAAGCCTTGCTATGGCAGAATCCACCTCCACTGCGGGAGATGGGGGGTGATGGCTAGTGCTTGAAGACCATGAATAATTTGGGGATTCCATGGTTTTCAGAAGGGTTCTTATAAATGCCAGGGGGTATATCCAAACCTAGGGCACAAAACAAAAAAGCTAAACCAGAAAGGAAATAATAAAAGAAGAGAGAGAGTGACTTACTGATTTTGCTCGAAGATGATAGGAAGGTAGAGTGGAACAGCAAAATGCTTCTAGAAGATAAATGCCTCAATTAAATAGCCTTTTGAGGGGAAAATGAAGAGTTACAACTTTTGAAAATCGATGGGATGGCCAAGGGTTGCGTCCCTGCAGTTGCCCAGTACGTGGCAGACAGTTGGTGAGCGCGTGGCTCTAGGTAGGGTTTTGGGGCATTGAACCTAAAGAGTTCTTCAGACTAGGGAGGGGGACTTCTGATGACATCCGGTCATTTCGGATCTTTCATCTGGTTGCGTTATGCCGAATCCATCATCCGATTTTCATATCTGATCCGGTCCAGATCCTCTACTTCCATGGAAAGATTTTAGAAGGTGGGTGATGGTGTCCTTCAAGGAGTCTACTTATTGTGTTGAAGTAGGAGAGGATCTGCGTCCCATATAGAGCCCAGAAGGTAGACTTTTAGTTTGACTGAAATAAGGAGTTTAGGAGTATTCCTAATCCAAAACCAACTCTATTACTGGCCCTATAAAAGAAAGGAATACAGAGGTAAATCTCAACTCATTCTAATTGAACTCAACACACCCTTAGCTCAAACACTCTAGGCTGACTTAGGCATCGGAGCGTACCCTAGAGGTTGCGGTGTCTTGATCTTTCTATTTTGTAGGAACTGAACTCGATCCGGCTAAACATACTCCAAACCCAGATCTCCAGAAGGATTGTTACAGATTAGAAGTAGTAGATTTAATAGGATTGGGTGTTTTATTGTTGTATCGTATGAGTTTGGTCCTTATGGCACACTTTAT
This sequence comes from Euphorbia tirucalli, assembly GCA_039660915.1. Classification (NCBI taxonomy): domain Eukaryota; kingdom Viridiplantae; phylum Streptophyta; class Magnoliopsida; order Malpighiales; family Euphorbiaceae; genus Euphorbia; species Euphorbia tirucalli. The sequence continues at coordinate 37,617,918 of CM077637.1, read as the reverse complement.
TATGATGCAAACTACTTTATGATTGTAGATAATTGTAGATGCTAAAGCAAATTTGTATAACCTATAATTAATTTATAGGAAATTTTATAACTCTACCTGATGATTAAGTATTTGAATAAGAGAAAATTATTACTTGAAACTACCATGAGTTCAGAGAAAAGTGACAACTAGATTTGAAATAAATAAACTATTTACATTTTAAGAATCTAATAAAAACTCAACTAAGTGTCTTATTTAAAACGGATTCTATAAAGAAATACATTTTCTAAAATTTGAGTTTCCACGTATTACCATTCAACAAATTAACTCCTAACATCTCTTGTTTTTTATTGGAACATAAATGATTGCATTATATCATATAAAACTACATGTACGAGTTTCTCTAGATTTTGTTATAATTTCTTACGTATTTTGCATACACAGTTGGTATTTGTTGAGATATTTTCTAGAATCTGCCAGGATTTATTGGTTTTTCTTCGACAGTTTTCTTGTCTTTTCATCGACCTTTCTATTAGGATCATTAGTTTTTTTTAACGGATTTTTTTGTTGCTTGTTTTTTGATGGATTTTCTTTATATGTTTATCCTATTGATGGTGATTGAAACTATACACAATCTATAACGATTAACTTTGGTGGATGAGATCATAGTTTTATGATAGGTTAGAGTGACGGTAAAATCATAGTATTTTTGAGTTAAACATGGTAGATTTCTGGCTGCATGAAAAAAATGATTTTGAATATCTCCTCCCAATTATAGATAGGCATGTGGAGGGCGTTGACTCATGGGTAGAGCATCCTAACCATCAACCTATTAGTTTTCGTAAAACATTAAATTGGATTAAATTTTTAAGGCTTCAATTCAATTTTATTAGAGTTTGTTGATAAATTTTATGGAAGATGTTACTACTTAGTCAGGTAATTATTCATGCATAGATAATTTGTTAGAATTATTTATGTTATGTTTAATTTTGTGAATTAGTCTGCGAATAAGGGAGTTTATACATAGAACTGCTTATTTTTCGACACCGCTTTCTTTATAAGCAATTCTAATTTCTTGATTTAAGCAATTGAATTTTATGTTTATTAAAAAATAAAATTACATCTCTTCTAATAATATTGCTAAGAGGGGCATTAACCTGAATATCACGTCCAATGTGTTAGCCTTAACTCAATTTTGTTTGGATTCAGTGAATAACAATATATTTCAATTCATTGGTAATTTTGAATAATATGTACTTGACCAAAAAAAGTTAAGTTAGAATAAAAGTTACGAGGACGAGATTGAAAATAAAAATATGCACACAAATGGGGGAATTTTTACTTTTCCCCGCATTATGAAAGAATTAATTTTCTTCTCACAGAACTAGATCTATTTAAAAAACTTGTGGTTCGCTCAGCTCGTTCGCCATAGACTGGGTTTGGATGTGAAATTTTTAACATAGGTCCGATCCTATCCAAAACTGCACTAATCTGAATAACTCGGGTTGGGCTTGGGATTATTCATAAAACCCAAGCTCGCCCGACTACATAATATTATTTATTATTAATATTTATTAATTATAGGATTTTTTTAATTTTTTTATTAATAATGATTTTTTAATTACAATAATAAATATATTTATTGGTCGGGCTGAATGGTTAAGTTTGGGAATTAGCTTTTTTTCCTAGTTCGAACTCGGCCCGAGCTTGAAGCTTTGGAAGTGCAGCCTCGCCTGGACTTGGGCAAAAAATTTTAGGGAAATTGTTAGATTTACGTTCCTTTAAGATTGATTTTGACACATACCTTTTCTTATTTTCAACAATACTTTTTTTTTTTTTGCTAACTAATTTTCCAAATTCTTAATTCATTTGTTCATTACACTTTTTTTTTTATAAATCTATACAAAATTGCCCCCACTGTCTCTCTTCTCTTCTCTCACTCTCTTTGATGAAAAATCCATAACTATGGCTATCTTTGCTTCTTTTTTTCCAGCGAGACCTTTATTCAGCTGGTTTGATCTTCCAATGCTTATTATAGATGCAATTGAAAATGGATGGTCAAGATTTGTGTTTACAGGTTTTATGTCGTCGTTGTTAGGATATTGCACCGTCAACAATTACAGAAGAGAAGCAGAGACAAAGTAAGTTGGGAAGTTTGTCAAAGATTAAGTGATTTTATGCAAAAGATTAGGCTTAATTCTGGATTGAAATTTTTCCATATAGTTCTCTGGAATTAGTTGGCCATTGATTAGAAAATTGTATCACTGTCACATTAATTTTGAGAAATCATTGGATTCACTTTTTTTTTTACAGGTAATTTGTATATTGGTGTAGCACTTGTATTGGGTTTTTCCTTTAGTTTTTCTTTTTTTCACTTGTTTGACTGTATGAATGTCTCTTTTGCTTCTTTAATTATAGTATAGTGTTTTTATTTCAGTGGTTGATTCACATTTTTCAATTTTGAATTTGTGTAATAATTAATTAGTTTTTGAAGTACAAGCATCTCAGCACACACTATTATACACTGCTTATACACTATTTTATACATTGTTATAAACTGTTCATATAGTACAATGCTTAAACAATGTATAAATAAGGTATAATGAGCAGTGGCGGTGCTAGGAATTGGTGGATGGGTGGGAGGGCAAAAATTTCCCACCGGTGATAAAAAATTTCCGACCGACCAACGAACCTGGAATTAATTCAATTCAATTCAATAACAACACAATCAAATTAACCCAAATAAGAATTTCATTATTTATACACATGACATACTAACAATTAATTTTTTCTAATCGATGGAGACGACGAAGTGCTCGTAGCATGAGAACTCTTGAGAGGTTTCAAATAGTTTTTGCGAGGATCCCCAATTTTTGAAAACATTGCTAAATGGCTTTTTCGTCGATGCTAATGAATATCTTCTTTTCAATGTAACATAACAAGCAATCTGATAGTAATTCATCTCCTAACCGGTTGTACAGATCAGTCTTCACAATATTCATGGTAGAAAAACATCTTTCAACATTAGCTGTTGCAACTGGTAAGGCCAATGCCAATTCTAATTAGTATTAAACAAATAAATTATTAAATTATTAAACTTAAATTAGAATCCCTAAATCTCTAATTCCAAATTATAATCCCTAAAATTATGAAATCTCTAATTCCAGTCAATCTAATTTCAATCAATCGCTAATTCTAATCAATCTAATTTCAATTGGTAAATCTCTAATTCATCAATTTAATTTCTGAAATCTCTAATTCCAAATTAGAATCCCTAAAATCCCTAAAATTGTGAAATCTATAATTCCAATCAATCTCTAATTCTAATCAATCTAATTTCAATTGGTAAATCCCTAGTTCATCAATTTAATTTGTGAAATCTCTAATTCCAAATTAGAATCCCTAAATTAAAATCCCTAAAATTGTGAAATCTATAATTCCAATCAATCTCTAATTCTAATCAATCTAATTTCAATTGATAAATCCCTAATTCATCAATTTAATTTGTGAAATCTCTATTCCAAATTAGAATCCCTAAAATTGTGAAATTGAGACTAACCTAATTGAAGGGCAGAGTCATAGAGAACGGCAGAGGAGAGGAGAGCACCGGACAACGGAAAGCACCTAGAGCAGGAGGAACTGAGTTTCAAAGAATTGTCGAATGAATTATGAATTGCAATGGCTGAATGGATTTTGCAATTCTTGGATATATCTTTTGTCTTTTATTTTTTTTAATCCCAGGCAAAATAACGTCGTCTTGCCTGGGTTTTTTTTAAGCCTAGGCAAAACGACTTCGTTTTTCCTAGAATTAAAAAAAAAAAAAGACAAAAACCTTAGGCTTTCATCTTTCCTCTGGTTTTTTTGGGGGGGGAGACAAGGCCTACCAATGCCCCCTTGGCGCCGCCACTGATAATGAGTGTACAAAAATGTATAACAAGATATAATCAATGTATCAAAATATATAACTAAGGTATAATCTGTGTATCATTAAAGTATAACTAAAGTGTAATTAGTGTAAAAAAATATATAATCAGTGTATCAAAATGCATAACCAAAGCATCAGATGGTATAATCAATGTATAAACAAGATCTAATGGTTTTCCAAAGGTATAAACAATGTATAACTAAAGTATAACTACGGTATAATATTTATAAAAGTTATAAATACACTGTTATACATTGTTATACACTATTATACACTGCTTTTATATTGTTATGCACTGTTTATATACTTCTGATACACTACTTATACATTATTATAAACTGCTTATACACTGTTATACACTACAATACTTAAACATTGTATAAAAAAGATACAACTAATGTATAAATAAGGTATAATCAGTGTATCAGAATGTATAATAAGGTATAATCAGTGTATCAGAAGGTATAACTAAGATATAATTATTGTAATAGAGTATTTTAAGGTATAACAGTTGTACAAAGGTATAACTAAGGTATAATAAGAGTATCAGAGGTATAACTAAGGTACAACAATGATGATACTTTAGTTATACCTTAAGATACCTTATTACAGTTACTATACCTTAGTTATACACTGTATAAATTGCTTATACACTACAATGCTTAAACAATATATAAATAAGATACAAAAAATGTATAAATAAGGTCTAACAGTTTTTTATTGTTGTTATATATGTTTTGATGTCACATACGTTATTTATATATATATATATTTTTTTACTATTTATTGTGTTTATACACTTTTTATACATTGTTTATATAAAAACTGAAGGTGAAAAAAAATCAAAAAATATATGCATATAAATCTTGTTTCAAAGAGAAAAAAAAGACGAAAAAAACTTTCTAAAATCGCATAATGAAAAAATAAACGGATTATGAAATAAATACGAAATTAGATTAAAATTATAAAAGAGGATAGAGAAAAGTGAACAAACTAGAGAATGTATTATTGAAAAAATTGTCACGTATTTTTATAATTTTGAAAAGTTTTGAAAATATTTTTTATAAAATTTTTCTTGGAATGTATTTTTTGTAAACAAACTCTATTTGTGTATATATTTTTGTAAAATCCCAAAAATTTTAGTGTATAACTCGGCATGAACCAGCAAAATAAGGGTGGATATTTAGCCATCAAAAATCAAAGTCATCCATCCATCCAACGAGCCCTTGGATTCATTGACAATCTATATAAAATTTCAATTCTCTGTATCACTTCTGATATTAATACACTGATTTTTCAAGAAAATGATTCCGTTTACAATTACCCGCCCTAGATTTTGCAGTTTCGATTTCGTCAGCTGGGTCTCATATTTGTTTTGAACTGTTATGGCAACTGTGAGCTCTTCATCATCCTCTTTGGATATATTAGGTACCGTTTTAAAAACAAGTCATCGTAATTGGGTTTTCAATTTTTCTTTTTCTTTTTCTTTTCTCCTTTTTTTTTTTTAATTTTTTTACTTTTTTTAATGCTTTTCTCTGCTTTTTATAAACAGCCTTGGCGTCCACCACAACATTAATTTAATTATCATTTGAAAAAAATTGTTGTTTTTTGAATATTTGAAAAACCAGCGGACATGACTTTTACCACCAGAAACCTGAAAAATTGTGGGTTTTTGCCGCTAATATGTCACTAGTATGGAATAGTAGATCACTAACCCAATTATTTTGTATACTATGAGATAGTTTGGTACTGTACTAGGAGAACGAGTGATTTCTCAGTTGCCAAGCAAAATTGGAAATTAAGAACATAAGGTCGGGTAACTGGTTCTGTTCCATTTGAAGGTTTATCAGCTTCAAAACATCTTTGAATTTGCATGCTGAAGGAAAATCCAACTGGTAGGTTCTGAACATGAGACATCATAATGGTGATTTCAAGCATTTAACTTTGAGTTGTTTGAACCCTTTTGGATCGCTTAGGGAGCTAATTGGTGGCATGGCAAATTTGTCTCTGGGAAATGAGGGAACAATTGGCTTAATCCACAAAACCTATACAATTTAAAGAATTAGATTGTATCGTTTTAACTCCTTGAACACAACATTTACGCTAAGGCCTCGGCTCATTTAGGCTATTGATAGACAGAGTCTCTTCATCATATGATCCCATTATTCTGAAATCCTTGAGAATGATCTAAATCATTCATTATCCCTTGTATGTGTATTGTTGAATTGGACTGCCTTTTAATGATTTGAATATTTTGCAATGGCAGTTGTTCGGAGGGAGCACTACAGAGTGTGTACTGATTTTGTTTGCATTTTCATCTGCATATATATGTCCTGTTTACTTATATAAGATTGTAGACAAATGTACTTAAAAACAAGAAGAAAAGAGAGAAACAGAAGGAGAAGAAAGCTGCTGAGACTGCCAGTGCTGCACAAGGTTCTTCATGGGATTTCGAAAATTGGCAAGAAACGGTGTGAGCACGAGGATGGCCTTCAATACCTGGTTTAGCAGGGTTAGACCAGTTTTATGGATTTTTACCAGGTTAGAGATAAGCTCAGATTTAGTAAAATGGCCTTCCTAGAGTTTTACTGTAACTAGTTGTTTGTGCTCTGATTCATTTTCACATTTACCCTATTGGCTCAAGCATAAAAGGAAGAATGGAATAAAAATAAAGGAAAAATGACATTTTCGGCCTTCATCTATCCACCAAAATAGCTATTAGGGGATTGATGTATTGAAATTACACATTTGGGGGTTAGCATATGGAAATCTAATATATTTGGATCGTTTCAACACAATTCCCTCTATTTAAATTGAATCAAATTTACCATATTTCCAATAGATCAGCTCCCAAATATAGAATGTTAGTTATTTTATGGTATGCGAGACTTTTTTGGAAATGTGAAATCTTTTCCGGGAATGACAACCGTTAAATTACAAGCATTAAAAACTATTTGAAACAAAATCATGTTACAAGAATTCAATTTAATTTTGATATAATTTACTATTTCTTTAAATAATAAATTTTCTTAAAAAAATAATTGTAATCCTTTTCATAAAATAAATCTCACTTTCTGGCAAATAATATGTTTAACAAAAATAAAATTCAATGTAATAAAATTCTTTTACAATCTGCTAAAGCAAGGATTTGATTATTATTATTAAAAAAAAAAAAAAATAGAACTGCAAGCATAATGAAGAAAGTTGCAGTATATTGGATATTAACATCTATATTAAATCAGTAAAAAATTATAAAACTACACATAAGCTGAAAAAAGATATGGCATAGATCAAAACCCCTTTATGGCTATATGCCAATGATATAGTAATAGGACGTATGAGTAGTCCACCAAGCTACAAAGACGACGAGACTATTAACGCACATTAGCTTCGCATGAACGAACAATTTGTAATTCTTTTATTAATTAACGCCCATGGGTTTGGGTTTGGTAACACCAAAATCAAGCATATCAAAGGCTCAATTAGGGGTGTTAAAATGAATTTTTACGCTTTAACATGATTCATATAACATGCCAATTTAGTAAATCAAAATCGAGATTATGTGAGTTAGTGTCGAAAACGGGTTAGTGTCGAAAACAGGTTAGCAAGTTTAACTTGTCCAATAAATGGGTCGTGTTAGGGGTAAAAATTACATCGACGGTCACTAAAGTGTGAAGTTTCTTCAGCTATGGTCACTAAACTTTAATTTGCATCCATAAAGTCACTAAACTTTCACTTTAGAGTCAATAAAGTCATTTTCGTGCTAATTCGTTGAAATTTGAAGCTAAAATAATGACCAATCGAGCCAACACCAAATCAAATCTACTAGCACAGTGTCACACACAAACTCTAGCCAACAAAAAACTGACACGTGTCATAAAAGTGGCACCCACTTGTGCAACATTATTTTAAAAAAAATGAAAGGTTTAAAATTTAAATTTTAAAATTGGTTGGAGCTGACATAGTGTTGCATTAGCATTTTAGAATTGATGTTAACTTGTTACGTTATCATTTTGTCGCCAAACTTCAATGGATTAGGTTTTAATGACCGTGAATGCACAAACCCGAATCTTCAATAATTGTCGATGCAGTTAACCCGTTGTGTTAGTGTTGACCATATATGTGTCACTAGTGTAGATCAACACGACACGAATATAACATGACAACCCATTTTCACACTCCTAGATTGAATCCCACAACAAACTTTCTAAACAACAAGGGGAAGATTTCAAGATTCTTTTTTACATCATCCACATAATAATCAATACTATGATTATGATGTTGTTTCAAAACTACTAGGGATCTAAAGCCTTACATAAACTTCCAAAAGTTTCATCTACAACAAAACTGCTTCCATGGTATCTTACAATACACGCTTATTGCATGAAATCATCAAATTTCTGGACTTGAGAACCCCAAATTCCTAGCTTAGCTTTCTATCCATTCTCATATTAAACGCAAGACATAAACAATATTTTACAGAAAAACACTGTCAAATCAGAACAAAACTAAAATCCGTAATATTTCACTAATATCAATAATTCAATTATTAGCTAGTACCAATTCAACTAAAAGAGGCTTATAAGGCTACAAGTAGGAACAAATATAGTGATAAAGAATAGGGTATTTTACATAAATATATACTTTTTGGTACCATATAACATTTTTACCTCAAAATGAAAAGTTTGCATAAATACATTAAAAACTTTTCAAAATTTCAAAAATACCTAAAAAACTTATTCATTTATTACATGACTCATCCACAAAATAAACAACAAAACAAAAATCAAAATCTCCAAAATACTTTCTCTACTTTGTCCATGTTTCTCTCTCCTCTTTTTATAATTTTTAATCAAATTGCGCATTTATCTCTCAATCCGTTTATTTTTTTGTCATGCGACTTTAGAAAGTTTTTTTTGTTTTTTTTAATCTTCAAAATAAAATCCATATGTATATACTTTTTTCGACATATTTTCTTCACTAAGGTATAACTAATTATACCTTTGTATCTTAAGGTATAACTAAAATATAACTAAGGTATAATCAATATAATAGTGTATCATAATGTATAACTAAGGTATAATTAAGGGATAAACACTGTAATAGTGTATCTTAAAGTATAATTAAGGTAGACCTAATGTATAATCAATGTAATAGTGTATCTTAAGGTATAACTAATGTATAGTTAATGTATACCTAAGATATAATCAATGTAATAGTGTATCTTAAGGTATATTAAGGTATAACAAAGGTATAATCACTGTAATAGTGTATCTTAAGGTATAATTAAGATATAAGTAAGGTATAATCAATATAATAATGTATCTTAGGGTATAAATAAGGAATAACTAAGGTATCATCACTATAATAGTGTATCTTAAGGTATAATCAATGTAATAGTGTATTTTAATGTATAAGAAGTGTATAAACAGTGTATAACAATGCATAACAGTTATAACAATGTATAAGAAGTGTATAACAATGGATAAATAGTGTATAATAATGTATAAGCAGTGTATAAATAGTATATAACAATGTATAATAAGTGTATAAACATATAACATTATATAAGAAGTGTATAATAATGTATAACAGTGTATAAGTAGTGTATAAACAATGTATAACAGTGTATAAGAAGTGTATAACAGTGTATAACAATGTATAAGAACTGTATAAATTGTGTATAAGCAGTGTATAAGAAGTGTATAAATAATGTATAAACAGTGTATAAACAATGTATAAATAGTGTATAACAATATAGAAGAAGTGTATAACAATGTATAACAATGTATGAGAAGTGTATAAATAGTGTATAAGAAGTGTATAAACAATGCATAACAGTGTATAAACAGTGTCTAAGAAGTGTATAAACAATGTATAACAGTGTATAAGCAGTGTATAAATAATGTATAAACATTATATAAACAACGTATAAACAGTGTATTAACAGTGTATAAGAAGTGTATCAACAATGTATAAAGAGTGTATAATAGTGTATAAGAAGTGTATAAACAATGTATAAATAGTGTATAACAATATATAAGAAGTGTATAACAATGTATAAGTGTATAAATAGTGTATAACAATGTATAACAGTATATAAGAAATGTATAAACAGTGTATAAAAGAAGTGTATAAATAGTGTATAAATAATGTATAAATAGTGTATAACAATATATAAGAAGTGTATAACAATGTATAACAAGTGTATAAACAGTATATAAACAGTGTATAAGAAGTATATAAACAGTGTATAACAATATATAAGAAGTGTATAACAATGTATAAGAAATGTGTAAACAGTGTATAACAATATATAACAGTGTATAAGAAGTGTATAAACAGTGTATAACAATATATAAGAAATGTATAACAATGTATAAGAAGTGTATAATAATGTATAACAATGTATAAGAAGTGTATAAACAATGTATAACAATATATAAAGAAGTGTATAACAGTGTATAACAATGTATAAAAAGTGTATAACAGTGTATAAGAAGTGTATAAACAATATATAAACAGTATATAGACTGACAGATGAAGGCCTAAACAGCGTTTTTTTGGGCCCAAATGCGACCTGTCACGATAAATCGATAGCAACCCTTATAGAGCTTAAAAATCACAATCCGAAAACATATTATAATAGTCAATTGGACTCCTCTAGCAAAAGTTACGTCCATTTTAAGGTCTACCGAAAATTAAAACTACTTATTTCATTTCTTGGACCTACGATCCCTTTTCTTCCTTGACTCTCAGTCCAGAAACTCATCTACTACCAGCTCTGCATCAAAACAGTGTATAACGGTGTATAAGAAGTGTATAAATAGTGTATAACAATATATAAGAAGTGTATAACAGTGTATAAAAATATATAAAAAGTGTATAACAATGTATAAGTAGTGTATAACAAGTGTATAACAGTGTATAAGTAGTGAATAAGAAGTGTATAAACAATGTATAAAGTGTAATAAACAATGTATAAACAATATATAAGAACTGTAAAACAATGTATAATAAGTGTATAAACAGTGTTCATGTTTATAAGTGTATAAACAATGTATAATTAAATTTGTAAAAATAATAAAAAATGGCTCTGCAAGCTGTTCATGGTTCAGAGGTGCCAATTCCTTATCAAATTCAACAAAATGCAGTCCCAAAGTGCAGTTCAAAAAGATGCAGTCCTAATAATAAAGTGCAGTCATAAAATGCACTCCTAAAGTACAGATACAGTCCCAAAATTGTAGTCCTAAAGTGCAGATGCAGTTCCAAAATTACAGTCCTAAAATGCAGTCATAAAGTACAATTGCAGTCTTAAAATGCAGCCCTAAAGTGCAGATACAGTCCCAAAATTGAAATGAAGTCCTAAAGTGTAGATGCAGTCCTAAAATACAGTCTTAAAGTGCAGATACAGTCCCAAAATTGAAATGCAGTCATAAAGTGCAAATGCAGTCCCAAAACTGAAATGCAGTTCTAAAAGCACAGATGCAGTCCTAAAATGCAGTCTTAAACTGCAGACGCAGTCCCAAAATTGCATTCCTAAAATGCAGTCTTAAAGTGCAGATGCAGTCTTAAAGTACAGATGCAGTCCCAAAATTGAAATGCAGTCATAAAGTGCAAATGCAGTCCCAAAACTGAAATGCAGTTCTAAAGCACAGATGCAGTCCTAAAATGCAGTCTTAAAGTGCAGATGCAGTCCCAAAATTGCATTCCTAAAATGCAGTCTTAAAGTGCAGATGCAGTCTTCAAGTACAGATGCAGTCCCAAAATTGAAATGCAGTCATAAAGTGCAAATGCAATCCCAAAATTGCAGTCCTAAAGTGCAGATGCAGTCCTAAATTTTGAAATGCATTCCTAATTAAGGTATATTCAATGTAATAGTGTATCTTAAGGTATAAGTAAAATATAATTAAGGTATAATTAAGGTATAATCAATGTAATACTATATCTTAAGGTATAATTAAGGTACAACTAAGCTATAATCAATGTAATAGTGTATCTTAAGGTATTAGTAAGGTAAAATTAAGGTATAACTAAGGTATGATCAATGTAATACTGTATCTTAAGGTATAACTAAGGTATAATTAATGTAATATTGTATCTTAAGATATAAGTAAGGTATAATTAAGGTATAACTAAGGTATAATCAATGTACCAGTGTATCTTAAGGTATAAGTAAGGTATAATTAAGGTACAACTAAGGTATAATCAATGTAATAGTGTATCTTAAGGTATAACTAAGGTATAATTAATTTATAACTAAGGTATAATCAATGTAATACTGTATCTTAAGGTATAAGTAAAGTTTAATCAATGTAATACTGTATCTTAAGGTATAAGTAAGGTATAATTAAGGTATAATTAATATAATAGTGTATCTTAAGGTATAAGTGAGGTATGAGTGAGGTATAATTAAGGTATAACTAAGGTATAATCAATGTAATAATCGTGTATCAAAAATGTAATAGTCCCAAAATTGTAGTCCTAAAATGCATATGCAGTCCAAAAATTACAGTCCTAAAGTGCATATGCAGTCCCAAAATTACAGTCTTAAAGTGCAAATGCAGTCCTAAAATTGAAATGCAGTCATAAAGTGCAAATGCAGTCCCAAAATTGTAGTCCTAAAGTGCAGATACAGTCCCAAAATTGAAATGCAGTCCTAAAGTGCAGATGCAATCCCAAAATTGCAGTCCTAAAATACATTCCCAAAGTGTAGTCTCAATAATAAAATGCAATCTCAATAATAAAATGAAGTCCCATGAGAGAATTAAGAGTTAAACTCAAAATTAATAAGACCCCTAATTAAAGAACACAAGAAAATGGTAATTATTATAAAAACTAATAATTAAGAACTGAACAAATCAGTAAAACCCAATTCATCAATTACCCAATTATCATTATCAACATCCATAATTGTTTTATCAAAGTCGAAAATCACCACAATTCCAGCCATTGCTGATTAATTCGTACTGTAAACAGAGAAATTAATTAAGAACTGAAAGGAATTTGTTGCCTTTAGTTTGGGTTGAAACTTGGAAAAATAATTATAGCTTACCAATTATAGATCTGCAAGGAATCAATGAAGATCCAAGCCTCCTTGCTTGTCGCTGGAATTCTTCCTCCATCGCTAGGTTTTTACAGGGTCAAGCAAGAATCGATTTCACGTCTCCGACTGAAAAGCTTCTTCAGTCGTGATGAATCAAGGAATGAGAAAAGGCAGAAAAGAAATAAAAAAACATAAAAAAGAAAGAACTCAAAAGGCAACGTAGAGCATAATTGGATTTAAAAAAAACATAAATGAGTAAATAAGAAAAGGTAAACCACAGAAATAAACCCTGAAATGATGTTACTTTTGATAATTTTCCTAAAGAATATGCTACAAATTGGGTATTTCTCAATCAAGCCTTAATTGGCCCAGAAGAATTAAAGGAAGAGAAAAGGGTAGATAGGGGAATTAGGAAGGTAGATGAGCTGGCAATAGTTAGTTATTTCTTTTGGGTAATTAGGCATGAGATTGCGAAGAGGGTATGGTGACATACTGTTTGGCTACATTAGTGCAGGGCTCTCATTTGAGATAGGGAGATTTCTCCTTTGGGGATTGAGCTTAGCTCTTTCCATTTCTATCCTTTTATTTTCTGTAATTCTAGTTCCTTCTTCAATCAATATCAATATCAATTTAATTTTCCTATCTTAGTATAATCTCGATTATTTGGTGCCGTCTGTGGGAAACTTCTTTTTCGGAATGGGTAGAGATAACCATTGGGATTTTTCACCGGAAATCAACCGATAAAGCAGAAATATGCATTGATTTGCTCAAATCCGTGCCCAAGAGCTATTGAAATGGAAATTGAAAACAACAAAACCAAATAGATAAAGAATAGATTCTCACCAGAAAATCTCTTTAAGAGATGGCTGCAGAAATGAAATCCGACTTCCTCCATGTTTCCGTACACGAACGGCTATAGAACACAACCCGTGCTAGTGAGAGGATCGGCCGGAATTGAGAGAAATGGCTGCTGGAATTTTCTGTGTAATTAACCTCTGTTGGCCGAATTCTCTAGGCTGTTTTTAACCCTAGAAGGCTGAAATTTTTCTCTAAAAATTTCGACCCATCCTTCTTTAATTTTATGCTGGCCTTTTCTCCTTTAAGCCCAAGTTTGATTTAATTCTTTCGGTCCAATTTAATTTCAAATTATATTTTAATTCAACATGTATGTAAATGTATTATACCATATAATATATTACATACATTTAAATTAAAAATAATTTTTTAAATTAATTTAATCAAGGAATTAAATTAGACTTTCATAAAATTAAATATATGTAAACCTATACATGTAAAATATTTCCTCCTAGGAAATAATCTCATAAATTAATTCATTGAATTAATCATGAGTAGGCCAATACCAATATTAATCATATTATTTTGATCAATCCAATTGATCTATATAATATAATTAATATAATCCTCTCTCTCCGATGTGTATACTCTAAGTATACAGTTGATCCCTTTAGTTCGAGTTCAGACGTTCAATGTGTACGATCCTGTGGGTCCGTCTTTATGTTGGCAGTGGGCCTTTGGTCCACAGACTATAGGTGAGCTCGAGCAAGCCACTACAGCCCCCAATTAAGATGGAGATAGCAGTCCAATGGTAATCATAACCCTGTAGTTTAAACTTGTACATCCCATGTCATTGATATTGGTGTCCAACACAGAGGTATGGATTGATCACCCTCTTTTGTGTCTGGACATTTACTTGATCTCGAATGAACTGATGCACACAAACAAGTTCCAACTTGTTTGGGTGTGGCCATACTCTTATCAATTGCATTCATCAAGAGGCCGGTGATATCTTCTTAGTGGACTACCGAGTGACATTCCCTTTTGCATATCCATAGCATTGCCATGTTCACTGACATACCCAAACGTACCCATACTTGGCACCTTGTTACAGGCCCTTTAGGCATACACCAAAGTATGCCACTTCACATGCAGCACCATCATATGGTCAGGTCAAAGGATCCATACAAGTACTACACGAGAATCACTGGTGATACTATACCATGTGGATTTCTCGTTTAGTGGATCTATCCAGTACCATGCCCCTTTTGCATGTACCCATTAACTTCGTTGACATCCCATGTCCAATGGCCGGTAAGACACCGCCATACAACCAAGCTAATGATAGTCTCTAGTTCCATTCATTCCCATGATTGGAACAGACTACAGATCTCTTTATGGTCATATCGTTTTCCCTATCCATGGTCTTACTACCAAGTGCATGACACTTGTCAACATGGATATGGATATGTCCATTGGATACTCTATTTAAAACATAGCATAAGATATATAATAAATAGATTGATGCCTTTATTTAATGACACAAAATGTATAATATATAAATCCAATAAATGTACAATACAAATACAAGAACCAATGCCTCGGGACTAGGGCACATCCAACAATAACATCAAAACACGACTCCACACCACAATTGCATCTCAGGCTTCCACTCAAACTTTCTCATTCTTATCGTTTAATGGTGAGAAGATAAGTAGCACCTTTACTTCTTCTAATATTAATGATAAAAGCATTTGTGAATTCCTTCCAGAGCTAATCAAAGATAAAGATGGATCATTCTTTCAAGCTATTGAACCATATACGAGCATGTTGATTAAATGTAAGGGAGAATAGTCAGTACATGATCACATCTTCCCATATGTGGAGTAACATTACAGCTTCATAATTCTGCATATGGTCATGAGGATTGCCTTTCCATGAGTATGTAACATCTAGATAGACGGGTCAGTAGGATTGAGATTCGAACCTTCGAGAGATCTAGTTACACCAAATTTATGGAACAACGGGTTAGTGATCGAGTGGCTGGAGAAGATAAGATGCGTATGAAAAGGTAGTCGGACCAAGTTGTGGAGGTTGATAAACACCCAGATGAGAGACAGATTAATTAAGTGGTGGGTTGAGAACCAGGTCAAATGAGTGACAAAATGTATAAAGGCCGAGTAGTGTAAGATGGAGGACTGTCAGATGCAGAGTGAGTGAGGGCCTTATCAGTTGGAAAAGTGAAACAAGGTTGAATCAACAAGTAAGTTGAATTGGTAAGTTAATAAGATTACACATGTCATTTTAAGATAATGGGTAGTGGAATACATGTGCCAATTAGGGATGATAGTTTAGGGGTTTGGTGGTTAGGTGTCAAAATCTTAAGGTTAAGGGTTGGTAGAATAGTGGGTAAAAAGGGAGAAGTTGGCATTGTTAGAGGGATAATTTTAGAACCCACAATATACTTTTATCTAATTTTTGGAAATTTCCATATTTAAACTAGGATTTGTGATTTGTAGAAGCTGAGAATCAAGCAGAAGATAGGGGGAAGAGAGTACTTGAAAGATCTTCGAGTTGAGGTTAGTACACTTACTTGACATGACCTTTGAATTTTCAGTATTCTCGTAAATTGGTTTGTTGGGAAGTTTATGTAATGGTTTTGAAAAGAACTTAATTTCTTTCATTTTGAAATAATAATTGTTGAAATGAAACTCGAATTCTGGAAAATTTGATTGATTTCCTAAAAAATTTAGAAATTTGTTGTAATGATGTTTGTAACAAAGTTGCAATATTTATATAGTTTCTAGCGAATGATCTATACAGTAAATGTTTATGCATGTATTCTAGAACCCTCAAGTTGGGGTCATTATTAATTCCTTTTAATCTAAACAGTATGTGTTTATAAGAGTTTAATGAATAGAGATGCGGTTGATTGATTGAACAATGTGTTATTCATGTATGAGATGTTTTGACAATATTTTGTGTATTGGCTGGATTAAAGTGAGTGTGTTTATTTAAAAGAAAAATATTATAATTCAGTTTTAGCCCAATAGAAGGGTTAGGTATGTTTGCAGTGGTAGGTTGGATCTAACAAAGGAGAGGGTAGTACTACCCAATCAATTGTGATGAAAATCACAGGCTAGACCACAGATGGCCATGGGCCTGTTATGAATGAATTTGAATATAATGTGATTGAATATTGTGAATTGAGACCCGGGTATTGAGACTCAGAGATGAGTTAATGGATTTGATATAAGTCAGAAAGACTCGATTAAAATTTCCCTTGTACCTGATCAGTGACCACCAACTAGTCTGAATCTTCTAAGGCAAGAATGTTTTCCTTAAAAATTTATAAGTACTATTGAGACTCAGTATGTTTTAAAAATGGAAAATGTTTTAATTCGGTTGTGAGCACGGGTTTTCCCGACCTCTGTGATGAAAATCCTATGTTACCTGCTGTACAGACGAACGTACATCGGATTTAAGAATGAGTAGAATGATGCCCGAATTATTCTCAAACGCTTCGAAAAACAGAGCAGTCCTCAATCTGAAACCTTGAGAAAGGTCCTTCGAGTGATTAGAAAGCTTAAAAGTGAGTAGAGCATTTAGAAAAAAGCCATGATAGCGCTGGTTATAGCCGCACGGCTATAGTTTCACAACTACAGCCGCACGACTATAACATTAAAGTGGCGCAGCTATAACATTAAAGTCATACGGCTCTAACAATTGACCAGGTTATTTCCTAAATAAACCAACCTTATCTTTTGACCAATGTTTTTTACTCCTTAATTGAAGGAAGTGAAGCGTGGGAGGATTAGGGTTAAGAGCCAGAAACATCAGGAGGAGAGGAAAGGAGTTTTAGGAAAAGAGGAGAGAATTCTGGGGAGAAAAAAAGAGGTTTTAGAGAGAGAAAGTGAGGAAAAGTGAGAAAAAACCAACAAAAATCAAAGAAAAGTATAAGAAACAATGAGAAGGGGATTAGAAACACTTAGGAAACATATAGGGTTAGAGTTTCTGGTCATTCTATGATTCGTTTGGTTCATTTTTGGGTTTGTTCGGATCAATTCGAGGCTCATGTTCAAGGATTTCGGAACATTCATGGGATTTTAGGCGTATTCCGGCATCCAAATTCACTTCTGGTCATCAAGCATGCTGGAACACAAACAAGGTAAACTCTGAGAGGCCTTAAACCCAAAAGTTGATGATTTATGCTTTGAGTTTTTGAGTTTTGTGAAAATCTGGAAAACTGTTTGTGGAGCTATAACCGTGCGGCTCTAACTAGAGCTGAGCGGCTATAGTTCCTTAGAACAGAGTCGCGCGGCTGTACTTCTATAGCCGCACGGCTGTTTTATTTAGGGCAGAAACCCGAAATGCCCTAAAACGATCGAATATAGCCGGTTTTCTAATTTAAACGGCCTTTTATGATTGAATTTGGTCAAATCGCATCCGTTATATACAAAATTGTGGTTTTAGGATTTCCGATAACGTTGATGCAAGATTTAGGTTTCGTTGAATTGGATTTTTGGAATCCAGGGTTGTTTGATCCAAATAATCTCTTCGATTTAGCTTTAGCGGACGTCTAGATTCCCCAAAATCTTTAGAAATCATCAAAACGATTCAAAATAGAGATTTACAAAAACAAAGAAAACCAATTCAGGTTCTGTACACTACAACCATACGGCTGTAGTGGCTATAACCGCACGGCTGTAGTGGCTATAACCGTGCGGCTTTGACTAGAGCCGCACGGCTATAGTTGTTGAGGCAGAATCTAGGGATTTTATCACATGATGCTGTCTTCAGCTTTAAATAAAATTGTTTTTAATGTGTTTACAACTTTATACCTTAGATGAATGTTGAATTAGGAACCCTCACGAACAGAACCCCGAGTTCCGGGATAACCGACTCATTAAAAGGGAGTAATTTGCATGTAATTGAGCCAAACTGTTTTCCAAAATTGTTTTCGAGCATAAAAACCTATAGGTTGTTTCTAAAACGGTGTTCCAGGACTAATCGAGTAAGTCACCCGAACTTCTCGGTTACCTCCTAAATGTATGCTCCCATTTCCTGAAATCCCCCGTTCTGTCCTGTTGTGAGTCCTACATGTGTTTATGATATAACCTTGCTAACTGCCTATTTTGCAGCTTTTATTTTTTTTTATTTTGAATGTATCTAATAGATCAAATTGTGTATTCTAGGCGATTGTACTTTTTATAGATTTTCATGTATCTAGGCGGTTGTAAGGTAAGGATGAGAGTTTTTATCTTTTATTCAATTTGGTTGTAATAAGCGGCCTCTATTTTTTTTTTTTTTGGATGTATGGTTTACCTTTTCGCACTTTAAAATTATGCTATTTATTTATGTCATCTGAATGAGCATCGGCTGATAATGAAAGATAAAATAGGTAGAGAATAAGTGAGCATAATATGGTACTATGAACTATTAAATGAAAACAAGCTTGAAATTGAATAGGTAAGTTACCCGAACCCTGAATCTCTGGATCAGGTATGGCAGTCTATATTTGGTAGGGAGCTGTACTGAAATTTCCTGGATGAGCTGATCCGGGTGGCGACTCCATCACTGATCTCGAAATTTGGGTTTCGATGTCTTTAAGTTAATAAAATAGGATTTTCTAAAATGTAAAACCAGTTTTCCTAAGACTCACATTCTAAATGATGTTTCCTATAAAAGGGATTTCAAATCAAATGAATGATTTTCTTTAAACAGAATCAAAACCTATTTTCCACTAAATCCAATTCTAAAAGGTCTTTCTCCCCGGCTCGTTTTGTAGCATTCCAAATGGTCGTCCTCTCGCAGTGGTGATTCTACTGGGGACAAAATGTTTCTTAAACAGTTTTTATAAAAAAAACTTAAGGAACTTAGGCAACTACTGAAATATAATCTCACTTGCAGTCATTCATTAGTTTATAATACCATATTTTACTCACAACCGCATAGCATGACATTTTCTTCTTCTCAACCCCTCAAACTCACTGATCATCTCGATTTACTTTCGACGGTGACCTACCTCTACCGCTAGGATTGGAGGCACGTGACGGGGTAAACCACTTATAGCACCATATGAATCTCACATGTTCTATGATGAGGAGTGTATATTCGATATGGGGACCTGTACGACCCTTGGTGTGACCTTGACCCATATACAATGACCTAGTAATTTCCCCTTAGGATCACCAGAACATAAATATGAAATTGGACATTGAGAGTACACCTTTGGTATCCCCGGTTGGTATCAAGGAGACCCAATACCTAGGAAGAATGCATGCCAATCGAAAGGAGGAATAAGGTTGGAAGGGTGAGCATGTTGTTGTGTGTGTTAATGTTTGTTCTGTGATGATTTTTGACCTTTTCACTTTTACACAAAACATCAAGCACGCATAATCATTCGTGTGCCATTCTAACCATGTTTTTTGTGTAGTCATTTTCAAGACATAAACATGTTTATGACATTGATGCTAACCACATCTTCGTGTAGCCATGACATTTTATTTATGTGCCATATACATTTACATCTCATGTGTTGACATTTCCACGAAGCATACACAACGTCATCCCTGTATGTCATACACTCTAACCCTGTTTTCATATAGCTATTTACATTTCATGTGACATGGACATTCATACCATTTCATTACACTTAACATAAGAAATTCTGAGAATGCCCATCATGATCATTTCATTTCATATCGGGTGTCCCAAAACTACTCGTATTCTGTCCGTGCATCCGATTGCACTTGGCCATTCCATTATACTATATCATTCATTAGAGGACCACAATGGTCTTAGATCTATATTCATGTGGCGGATCACACGGTAACATTACATGACATCATGCTTATTCATCATTGGTGTCACAGTGATGTCGGGGTCTTGTTTGTGTGTCGGGATCCACATCAAATTGTTCCATGACATTATTGAATCATTTGAGGTACTCCACGAGTTCTGGATTACTACATGTATAGGTATATTTCATGACATTACTAAATCATACAAGGTGTTCTACGAATGCTAAACCCCTATCCATGTCTCGATTCACATGTGACTTATTTGTAACATCATTTCACCTCGGATGCCCTAAAAAAGTCGAAACTCTATCCATGGGACAACCCCTACATGATCATTTCATATCACCTCATTAACCTAAAAAGCGTTGAAACTCTGTCCGTGTGTCGCTACGCACATGACCATTCCACTACATTCACTAGGTGCCCCAAAAGCGCCGAAACTCTGTCCGTGTGACGGCTCACACGCCACCATCTCGCATTGTCTTTCATACGACATTGGGTATTCTTAGGACGTCGAAAATAAAGGAAATGAAAACATAAGAGAATATCATCCTTATTGTCATTTTCATCCATCTGACATCATTCAACCATGATCATTTCACGACCATACCATACACGTCACTCAGTGCATCATGTCTAGAATCCTGACACCCATCCACGACACTAACCCTATGTTAAACGTGTAGTTTGGAGTCGAACTTCAAAACGGTTAGTGCGCATTGAATCAGAGTCCAATAAGTTAGTTCAGTCAGAATCAGTAACCGTGGAAGAAGTTAGTCAGTTCAGATTCAGATTCAGAGCAAGAGTTCGGGGGTTAGTTACCTTCTTTTCCAGTTAACAGTCAGCTGTTGTTAGAAGAAGTGAACAGAACGAAAATGACTAATCCAAATGTATCTGGTGGGGTACTACCTTTTGACATGAATGCATTTATAGATGCCTTATTGAACTCGAACCGATTTAAGGCTACTCTGAGAGAACATATGAGAGCTGTGATGACTACTAAGGGGGGTCGGTCAAACCATCCAACCAAACTTGGCTCTGGTAAAAAATGAAGGAAATTTTGTCCAAGTGACGAATGGAGCTGGGGGAAGTATCCCAGGATGTAGTGGAGGATTTGTTCCCCATAGGGAGGTTGATCGCCAATCTGAAGCAGAAGAAGCTAATGTGAGAGCTAAGGAGGCTTCAATTGAGACGACTGCAGAAAAGCGTCTCAAAGATAAATTTTCTGATTTTGAAGCTTTATTGCCAAAACTGAAGGAAATGGTGCACTACAATCCCATCAAGTGTGTTGACCCAACCACTCTATTGGCTGAAGGAGGGGATCCGTTATCGGTGGGTTTCCAGATGCCTTATTTTCCTCTGTACACTAGGGAGGGCCCACTAGAAGCTCATTTGGATAGCTATGTCAGAATAATGTCTAGTTTGGAGATTGGAAAGAATCACATGTTGAATATGTTCCCGACTACTTTGAGAGGTGCTGCTGCAAAATGGTATCTGAAAACGCCCATTCATGCTCGCTCCACATGGGAAGATTTGACTGAGTCATTCGTGAAACAATATGCTTATAATACTCAAGCGGAAACCACTTTGGAGGATTTAGAGAGGGTTCGCCATAATCTTAATGAGTCTTTCTCGGTTTATTATAAAAGATGGATGGACATTCGGTGTTGGTAGACGGAGCTCCAAAGTTAGAGGCTCTCAATGTGAAGCTAGTTGATGGTAGTTTGCCTATGTATAAAGACAAAATGAAGCTGAAAGGATTCCATGCTTTTACGGATGTTGTCAAGTATGCTAAGCATATCGAAAGGTACAAAGAGGAAGACCAAAGGAACAAATAGAATTCGGGTACTTATCGAGGCAGTCGAGGGCATTCACAAGGTTACAAAAGTGGAAGTTCTACGACTACACTGGCTGGGCCTAGTCTAAAACCAGCTCAAACTATAATATTAGATCAGGTGACAGAAGCGGATATGGCTGCAGTAAATTAGGGTAGGCAGGTGGTGGTTCCTCAGAGGATCACTAACCTATGGGCCGAATCTTTGCTAAATGTAAGAAGACAAGACTGTTATAGAGTTTGAAGCCGTATTCCCCTCCAACTGAGGTAGATTAAGA
The DNA here is from genome assembly GCA_039660915.1 of Euphorbia tirucalli. Classification (NCBI taxonomy): domain Eukaryota; kingdom Viridiplantae; phylum Streptophyta; class Magnoliopsida; order Malpighiales; family Euphorbiaceae; genus Euphorbia; species Euphorbia tirucalli. Next base: position 37,595,258 of record CM077637.1, on the reverse strand, counting down.
TAACTTCTATTCTTATCATGTGATGGCGGGCCATCACACTAATGATTGCACTCAACTGATAAAGGCCATTTGATAGCTGGTTACTGATAGGAAGATTGTGGAACCACCTTTGAAGCCAAGTGTTCAGAAAAACCCTTTGCCCAATTTTAGAGGTCAAATTAATATGGTTCAGTCTTGAATGCTGGCCAATTGTGTATTTGCTTAGATTATCAAAGCTAATTCGAGTGTGCAAGCTATCATAGTTGAGGAAGAGGAAAAGATAAAGGAAGTCGGAGGGCAAGCGTCTGTAGTAGGAAAGGAACAAGGCTTGATTGACCTGTCCAATATTGATTTAGATAAAGATGTAGAGGATTTCGAAGTGGAAGAATCTAAGCCGGTTTATCCAGTTGAGACAAAAGGGGAACGGTGATTGTAAAGGATGGTCTTGTTATGCACATTACCAAAAGTGGTAAGGTTTATCAACCCACTAATATGGCACCTCAAGCACCACCGAAAAGAAATAACCCACCTGTGGGCACTAACACTGCCGTTCATATGCCAAGAAATAGGGAAGAAATTTGTAGTAGTTAAGCAATTGAAAAGGACACCAGCCCGAGCTAGTATTTGGCACCTCCTTATGGAGTCTAAGAAGCACTGTGATGTGGTAGTGAAACAGCTTATGAAGATGGAAGCCGCTCCCATAATTTCTCCCGATGAAGTTTGTGCAATGATTAGGGAAATTGACCTGAAAGCTCCCCGTGCCCCAGAGATAAGCTTTAGAGTTTCTGATTTGCCACTAGAAGGTGTGAACCACAATCAGGCACTATATTTGAAGGTTGAAATCATGGATAGAGTGATGCCCTGTGTCATGGTCGATGGCGGCTCGGCCTTGAATACTTGCCCTTCTAAGATTTTGCCGTATCTAGGGATTAGCACAGAAGTACTTTGCCGGTCAAGCACAGTGATCAGAGCATATGATGATAGTAAGAGGACCATGATTGGGACATTTGAAGCTGAAGTCAGTGTAGCGGAGATCAAGTCCAAGGTGCCATTCACACTTATTGATATCCCCGTGACTTTCTCCTTACTTCTTGGAATGCCTTGGTTCTATGCTTTAAGAGGAGTGCCTCAACTTTGCATCAGAAGGTGAAATTTCTGAAAGGAGGAAAGGTTATAACGGTTAAAGCTGATGAGCCATCCATTGTAGCTGCTTTGAATGCTGTGGAGCAGCCAATGACCGGATTTCAGGTAGCAGTGATTTCAAATAAGAGCAAAAATGAGTCGTTCCCAGAATGGATCCACAAATATTTTTCTAAGTAGAAATTTGAACCCGGTAAAGGATTAGGATCAAGAAAGCAAGGCATTCCCAAGTTTAACATTGAGGCTGGTAAATACCGTCAGCATGGGCTCGGTTACCTTGAGGAAAGGAATAAGCCGAATAAGAAGTATGTGTGCAACTAAAGAGGTATACAATGGAGCTCCTAAACCAATGATAGTTGAGGGAGGACAGCTCTCAGGATTTGAGATTTTTACTGATATTGTTAACTTCGACAAGTATGGGGTTGAGTCTGTTATGAGCATGTTGCATACCAGAACTGAAAGCAAAGGGAAAATGGTTATGGGTAATCCGAAGACTGCAGTTAACCAGATTAGGGTTGAATTTGAGAGTAAAGGAGAATCATTTGATAAAGCTGACCTAGAAAAGGGAGAATTCAAAGCAGCTATCGAAGCCATTACTAAGGCACTGTCTATTCTGATGAAGCCGAATATAGGTTCTGAAAAGAAGAAGGCACCTATGGAGAAGACTCAAGAGGAATTAGTGAATGAAGTCATGAAAGAATTGACCAAGTTGATGATGAAAGGAAAGGCGAAGGCAATTAAAGAAGAGCTATCTGTTGGTCAGAAAGAAGCTCTTGAGGGTGATTTGGAAGGCCTGTTCAAGGAAGTTGATGATGTTGTAGCTGGAGAAGACCCTCCACATGTGGAGGATAATAGTTATTTTGATGAATCTGCTTCTTCTATTTATGATAGGAACAATTCAGCCCGTAATGAAATACATATTTGCTTACTTGTGTGATGTTTTTCCGGATGGAACTGTGCATACATGCAAACATTCATTTAATGTTTTCAGCATATATGATGCATCATTGCATGAAATGAATCTAAGGATAGATGATGATCCAAAAATGGTATCCATCTCGAAAGACCTCATGCCTGATGAGAGAAAAGAAATTGTAAAAGTACTGCAAAGACATGTGAAAGCCTTCGTCTGGTCCTACAATGATATGCCTGGGGTTGATAGGGAGATTGCAGAACACAGAATTCCGACAGATCCAAAAATGAAACCTGTCAAACAAAAGCTCATGAGACTTAGACCAGAATGGACAAAAAAGGTTAAGGAAGAGGTAGCCAAATAAATAAAAGCTAAGTTCCTGGAAGTGGTAGAGTACCTAGAATGGTTAGCCAACATCATACCGATTGTGAAAAAAGACGGTTGAGTCAAGGTTTGTGTGGATTATAGGGATCTGAACAAGCCGCTGCCCAAGGATGACTTCCCACTACTGAATATTGATGTTTTGATTGACAGTGCTGCCAGGGCAACGATGTATTCATTCATGGATGGATTTTTAAGGTATAATCAGATTCTGATGGACATCATCGACAAAGTGAAGATGGCTTTCATCAAGGAATGGGGAGTCTATTGCTACAGGGTTATGCCATTTGGGTTGAAGAACGCCAGGGCAACTTATCAGCGAGCAGTCACTGCACTTCTGCATGATATGATCTATAAGGAGGTCGAAGTTTATATGGATGATATGCTAGTTAAATCGATAACCCGGGAAGAGCATCCTGCTATCCTGGATAGATTCCTAACTAGGATCGAAAAGTATAACCTCTGCCTAAATCCCAAGAAGTGTGTGTTTAGGGTAACTTCAAGGAAGCTTCTCGGTCACATAGTAAGTCAGAAAGGAATCGAAATGGATCAAAAAAAACAAGGCCATCAGAGATATGCTCATACCGAAGACGGAAAAGGAAGTGAGATCATTTTTGGGGTCATTACAGTATGTCAGTCAGTTCATCAAAAGATTAACAACATTTTGTAAGCCCATCTTCAAACTCTTGAAGAAGAATCAGCCAATTAAATGGAACAATCAATGCCAACTAGCCTTTGACAGGATCAAGGCTTATTTGATGAATCCACCAGTTCTAAAACCTCTGATGCTGAATTAACATTTGGTCCTATACTTGGCTATCGAAGACGCTTCAGTAGGGCTAATGTTAGTACAAGAACAAGAGGATGGACGTGAACATGCAATCTACTATTTGAGTAAGAAGCTACTTGATTACAAGACCAGATATACCATGGTAGAAAAGACTTGTACTGCTATGGTATAGTTGACTAAGAATTTAAGGCATTACTTTCAATCGTATAAAGTTCAGGAGGTGGCTAAGGTTGATCCGATGAAGTATTTATGCCAAAGCCCTGCATTGGCCGGAAAACTATCTAAATGGTTACTCTTATTATTAGATTTTGATATTGAGTACGTAACCAGGAAACGATCAAAGGAAGAGCTGTAGCAGAATTCCTGGCTAATCAGCCTCTAGAATCAGATTATGTCGAGAATTTGGAATTTCCAAATGAACAGTTGGTGGTGGTGGAGATAGAACCAAGCAGATGGGTGATGTATTTTGATGGTGCTATGAACAAACATGGTGCAGGTCTGGGAGTAATCATCGGCACCCCTGATGGAGAAATCATCCCCCTGGCAAAACACCTCAAATTTTTAGTAACTAACAACGGAGCAGAATATGAAGCTTGCCTCTTTGGAATTGATGCCCTAATCATACTAGGGGCACATGAAGTTTTAGTTATCGGGGACTCAGCTTTGGTGATTCAACAGATTGTCGAGGATTGGGAGATAAATAAAGAATCACTCAGGCCTTATCTTGAGTTGGTTTGGGAAAAAGCGAAGGTGTTTGGTCAGTGTGAATTCAGGCATGTACCGAAGGAAGAGAATCAGATGGCTGATTCCCTAGCTATGCTTTCATGATGTGGGAAAGACCCAAAAAACAACCGATACAACCCGTGATCGTAGAAACTACACAGAATCCTTGTTATCAGTCAGTTAATATTGTGGCAGCAATGGAAGAACGCCCGTGGCATCATGACATCCTACAATTCTTTTAGAATGGTCAGTACCCCAAAGATGCCAGTAAAGCATATAAGATCTCTCTTTGAAGGTTAGCCGTGCAATTCAGGATATTCGAAAATCGGGTCTTTAAAAGAACCACCAATGGCCTACTACTAAAGTGTTTAACAAAAGAAGAGGCGAAGAAGGTCACAAAATGGATCCATACAGGAACTTGAAGACTGCACATGAATGGTTTAGCCCTGGCCAAGAAAGTGTTGACCTAAGGCTCATTTTGGCTTACCTTACAAACTGATTGTATCGAAGAAGTAAAGAAGTGCCATGAGTGTCAAGTGTACAGAGATCTCAACCATCTTCCCCCATTAGAAGTTCAAATATCATTAACCCCATAGCCATTTGTAGCTTGGGGAATAGATATCATTCGAGAGATAATGCCTCCTGCATCAAATGGGCACCGTTTCATAGTTGTGGCCATGGACTACTTTTCAAAATAGGTAGAAGCGGAATCATTTGCAAATGTTACAGCTAAGAAGATGGCCAAGTTCATAGAAAAGAACATATTCGCACGGTATGGAATCCCGCATCATGTCATAACCGATAATGGAGTACAGTTTCAGGGGGTAACAACATCGTTGTTCCAGAATAAAGGGGTTGAACATCATACATTATCTCTGTATTGCCCACAAGCCAATGGGGTGGTAGAAGCGGCCAATAAGTCTATCAAGAGAATTCTATCAAAAATGGTAGTTACCTACAGAGATTGGTCCGACATGTTACCATTTACCTTATGGGGATACATGACTAGCATTAGAACACCTACCGGAGAAACACCATACTCATTGGTCTACAGGATGGAAGCCGTTCTACCAGTGGAAACAGAGATTAAGTCGCTGAGGATTGTCATAGAAGCACAGTTGCCAGAATTAGAATGGGTTCTGTCGAGATATGAATAGTTAGCATTGATCGATAAGAAGCGTCTTTAGGTATTATATCACATACAAATGTATCAGCAGCGAATGGCCAGGGCTTACAACAGTAGATGTCATCATTAAAAACATTCGCTCAAGGCCGGGGATTTGGTACTTAAGCAGATGAAGTAGACCAATACAAATGTATTGGGAAATTTTAAACCGAATTAGGAAGGTCCGTATATAGTCAAGAAAATGCTTTCAAAGGGCACTGTGAGGATCATGGATATGGATAGAAATGAATTCGTCAACCCCATCAATCAAGACAAGCTCAGGCGATACTACGTTAAAAAAATATAAAATAATAATAAAAAAAAGAAGAGTCCGATGGATCAAAAATCGAAAAGGCTATCCATGCAAAAGTTAGGACAGTCCGATGGATTGAACACTGAAAAGATGGTCCATGCAAAGGTTAGGACAGTGAGGTGAGCACTATCAGCGGGAAAATCTGCAAAGACTGGTTGGTGATAGTCGTGGATTCTATCGAGACGGTTAGCTTCATTTCATCTTTGATATGCATTATACTAAAACATTATTAATGAATGAATGAATGAATGCTTTGCTCTGTTGTTTAAATGTCCTGAGTTTGCTTGAAATTGAGTTCGTATTATGCATATATGGCTATATACATTTTCTGTTTGCATGAATCTCACTTCGGAAAAAAAAATATCTGATAGATTGAAAACCTGAAAAGGCGATCTATGTAAAAATTAGGATATAAATAAACGTCTGCTGAATCGAAAACCCGAAGGGCGGTCTATGCAAAAATAAGAACATAAAACAAGGCAAATAAAAGTCAATCAGTAGCAGTCCCAGATGATCCAGATACCCTACAATCCAAGATATCTCGAAGTCAGTGCCTCACACTCACGTCTCGTAGGGTAGGTCACCAAGTTAGCCAACCAAGCTCTGTAACCACCATCCGTCTCCACTGGAGCTATGCTATCATATCTCAGAATCTCAGAGCAAATAGGGTTCATCCATTATTACTGCACGTGTCTGGGCCATCGCTGCGTGAACTCTCTGTGCACAAGGAACGAGGCACTCCCTGTACCTGCCCATACTGTCTACATAATCGTGGAGGAGAGTAGAATGTCACCTTGGTCAACCGGAGTAGCTGCACGCCTCTTGCCCAAGTCTCGATGGTCATATATGAAATATCCCACCAGGGGCATACCCAACCAATGGACGCATCTGTCCTCTCCCTCAGCCAAGTAGACCACTCCTCTGTAGAACGGGTGGCAAAGTCTGTGATATAATGCCTCGGAGCATACCTCAGATAAGGTGGAGGAACACTCAGGAGATTTGACTGCTCTAGTAACCAGATTTGTATAATAGCCAGTCGATCAGGAGGGTATTGTAAGCACAGGTTTTTCACGGTCTCGGTGATGAGAATCCCCTGATTACCTGCGGACTGGACAAGCTTGAACGAGACTTGAAAGCGACCAAAATGCTACCTGGGGGAGCTCAAATGACCTAAAAACCTGGCTATCCATGATCTGAAGCCCCGAAAATGTCTCTCGAGTCATTTCTAGGATTTGATCTACACGTTTGTCTTTGCGAAATTCTGCCCTGACTTTTGGTTGAACCGGGCGGCTCTGGTTTGTTGAACCAGAGCCGGCCGGATCTAGTACCAACTAGAGCTGGCCGGCTCTAGTGATTTGGGGAGATTTAGAGGGATTTCTGCAGGCTGATTGATGGAACGAGAGGGGGAGAGAGAGGCAGATAAAAGGAAGAAAAAGAGAGAGAGGGAGGGACTTTTAGGACTTTTCGGTTCTCAGGAAAGCAAAGACAGGAAAGGAAAGGAGAAAAAGAAAGCAGAAGAGAAGAAGAAAAGAAAAAGAAGAGAAACCGAGAGAAATACCTAAAACTAATCCCACAAACACTCTCATCTAACCCTAAATCAATCCTTAAGCATTAACAACATCACCAACAACCTATACTCATTGGTTTTGGACCGTTTCGGCTTGGTTTTGGATCATTTTGGGCTGTTGAAGGATTCGGATGATTGAGTTCAAGTGCACATCCCCAAGCTTTCAATCTGTTTCTTGACACTCTAAACATCCAAACAACAATCCAGGTAAACTCTGAGAGGCCCTAAAACTTATCTGTATCGATTTTCTATGCGTTTCTGTCATTTTTGCCAAAATCCAGAACTGGCGGTTGTGCTTCTGAAGAACAGAGTCGGGCGGCTCTAACCCAGAGTCGGCTAACTCTGTTCCTCAGGGACAGATCCCCGATCTGTCCTAATCGGCCGAAACAGCTCGTTTTCCATTTTGATTTTTCTATTGGGATCATTTTCAACCCGGAATCATCCGTATGTGTTTGTATTTTTATTTTCTAATTATTTTACATATGGATAATCGGGGTTTTCAGTATTTCCCAGGGTTTATTTCCTGAGTTTCGGGGTCGTTTCATCCGAACCGGATCCATGGTCTAGCATTTGCAGACCCCCGAATCCTACAAAATTCCCGAAAAATATTGGAAATAACTAAAATAATATTTTCACAAATATTTTTTGTGTGTTTATTGCATTTTGGACCCTAGACGAAATATGCATTTAGGGACCCACAAGAACGGAACCCCGAGTTCCGGGATAACCGACCCACAAAAATGGAAATTTGCATGAAACTGAGCCAAACGGTTTTTCAAAATTGATTTTCCAGCACAAAAATTAAAGGGTGTTTCAAAACCGATTTCCAGGTCTAACCGTTCCGACCGGTCAGGTCGAACCGGTTATCCCCTAAATGCATGCTCCCTTATCCTAAAATCCCCATTCTGTCCTGATTTGAGTCCTGTTTGTGTTTATAATATAAATTATGCTAACTACTCTGTTTTTCAGCATTTATTTTTACTTTTGCTGTATTTAATAGATTAATTCGTGTACTTAGGCAGTTGTATTTTTAGATTCTCGTCTACTCTAGGCGATTGTAAAAGTGAGGATGAGAGTTTTGTATTTTATTCAATTTGGTTGTATAATCGGCCTCTATTATTCTTTTGCATATTTGTGTGAATGGTTTAATTTTCCGCAATTTATTTTATGCATTCTTGCCTTAGCATCGGCTTAATAAAAATAAACAAATTGGGGTTAGAAAAGATAATAAATTGAATAAATATGGTTTTATAAATAATAAACGAATACAAGCTTGAGGTTACGTAGGTAAGTTGCCTGAACCCTGAATCTCTGGATTATGTACAGTAGTCTGCGCTCAATAGGGAGCTGTACCGGAATCTCCCGGATGAGCTGATCCGGTGGCGACTCTGTCACTGATCTCGGGATTTAGGTTTCGAGGTCTTTAAGTTAAAAACGGGAAAACGTTTTCTATAAAATGAATTTCCAATATTAAATCAATAGTTTTCCCAACTCAACATAAATAAAACCCATTTTTCCCAAAACATCACTAAACCAAAAATAAACAGCGCTTATTGCCTTTCTTCGAAAAGGTCGTCCGCTCACAGGTATTAAGACAATCAGATTGAGAAAACATGGAATATCAACATACTTGAAGTAGGAAGGGGCATCCGTTGGTCTCAATGGGGCAACTAGAATGAACGGAATCCAAATAAATCAGGGTCTCAGCTAAGATAACCCCCACGGGTGAAACGCCGTAAGCCATATGGGCCACTACTGAGACTAATCAGAAGCTGTATGTCTCGTCTTTAGACTTGCACAGATAACAAGACATCAGTAGTAAACTCATCAGAGGGGCCCAACCAGGGGCAAAAGTGGGTAAGGTGAAGCACAAATCCATGATAGTAGATAGGCTGAAACTCATAGGGGCAGCTTCACCAGAAAGCAAATAGCCTAAACCTGACATATCCAATACAAACAGCCTCTAAAGTGTATGTAGGTTACCAAAATCGGACTCAGGAATAGCTAACCTGACTCCATAGGGGCAAGGGATACAAAGAACGGTGCTAAACTCCTCCACCATAGGGCATAACTCCTGCCAAGAGAAACGAAAAACATAGTCCATCGGATCCCAAAAACTGGCTGCAGCCGCAAGAAAAGCCTGATTCGGAGCTGAAGTAGTGTAGAACCGTATAGACTGTAGGCCAAAAGGTGTCAGTAAAGTCGAGTTAGAAGAGTAGGAGGTCCTCCAGTAATCTCTAAGGCGATCACGGAGTTGATCCATTGAAAAGGGGTGAAGAAAGAAGAAAAGTTGCTGAAGGCTACCTATAGCCGTACGGCTCTAATTGTAGATTTCTCTTATAACCGCGCGGCTATAGTTCAGAGACAGAACTTTTTCTATACTTAAATACAGGATTCCGAGATTATAGCCTCGTGGCTCTACTATTCAGAGGCAGTTTTCAGTTGAAATCAAGTCTAAAATCGTCAAATCAAGTCCCGAGAAGTGTTAACAGGGATAAATAGCAATAAAAACAAGTACAATTGAAGAAAACTCATTCAGAAGTGCAAATTTGACAAAAGGAAAGCAATGAATATCAGAAGGAATTTCAAAATGGCTAATGTATCAGACCAAATAAACAAATGTAGCAGGGAAAAGCTACAGACGGGCAAAATGTACTAAAATCCAGAAAGCTAAGCCTACAGGCGGGCTATCATATCAAGAGAAATAGAAGGAAAGGAGCTTAAGACTATGCCCCATCACCCTGATCATCCACCTGGTTCTCATCCCTGGTGTCCTCATAATAAGTAAGCTACTCCTCTAGTGTGCCCACACGTATCCGGAAATTCTGGTTCATGAGCTCTAGATCCGCGACCCGCCTCTGTAGCCGGTCCACCTCCAGCCTCAGATGAGTGGACTCGCAACGCTGAGCCCCAAGTGTGGACTACACCAAAACCAACAGCAGAAACATCATGTCACATACATGCATACACTTGAAACATACACACATACATGCGTACATGTATCAATACTAACTCAAGTAGAGGTACTTACTGTCAACATCTTGTTGTCCTGAATCGTGAGCGCTCTGAAAGTAGAAAAAGCCTGACACTGGGACATCCCATGGGTTATAGCGTGCAAATTAGAGCCGCACGGCTCTAAACCTCAGGTATGGAAATTTTCTCAATTTTAAGAATTTCCATTTACACCGATATAATCCCGAGAAGGGTATTTCTTACTTTTTCCAGGTATCTAGGAGCAAAAAAATCAGTCTGTATTTATTCTTGATCGAAGGGGCAAAAATTTTTGTTTCCAAAATTATCGATCAAGAAATAAATACACACCCAACACAACTTCAGAAGCACGACTTCACGCAGAACAGAATCAAGATCACTTAACTTTAGGAACACTCTTTAACCAAATTACCAAAATACCTTTTCTTCGTGACACCAATCTCACAAGAAGACTCAAATCAGGTAAGACCACTGCTTCACAAAGGAGCCAAAGCATGTCCCCGAACTAACTCAAATCGGGCAAGACTATTGCTTCGCAAAGGAGCCGAAGCACGTCCTCGAACCAACTCAAATCGGGCAAGACCACTACTTTGCAAGGGAGCCAAAGCACGTCCCCGAACCAACTCAAATTAGGCAAGACCACTGCTTCACAAAGGAACCAAAGCACATCCCCAAACCAACTCAAATCGGGCAAGACCACTGCTTCGTAAAGGAGCCAAAGCAAGTCCCCAAACCAAATCAAATCGGGCAAGACCACTGCTTCACAAAGGAACCAAAGTAAGTCCCCAAACCAGTTCAACTCGGGCAAGACCAATGCTTCACAAAAGAACCAAAGTAAATCCCCACTCAACACGGGTAAGACCGCTACCTCGCACAGAAACCAAGGTAAGTCCCTAGAGTCAACACGGGCAAGACCGTTATTTTGCACAGACATCAAAGCAAGTCCCTGAAGTCAACACCATTCCATCCGTGACACAAGTACCACGGAGAACCAACACGAGAAAGACACCAGGTACGTCTCCTCTTTCTTTCCTCACCATGATCCCTATCGCGAGACCAAACTCGAATTGGGCATAATAGCCCGACCATGAGTCGACTTTGACCCTGCGAGGGCAGCTTGTGAGGACGGGTTTTCTCGACCTCTATGATGAAAATCCTATGTTACCTGTTATATAGACGAACTTGAGTCGGATTTGAGAATGAGTGGAGTGATGCCCAGAATGTTCTCAAATGCTCTGAAAAACAGAACAGTCCTCAATCTGAAACCCCGACCAAGGTCCTTCCAGTAATTAAAAAGCTTAAATGTGAGTGTAGGATTTAGGAAAAACCATGATAGCTCTGGTTAGAGCCGTATGACTATAGTTTCACAACTACAACCATGCGGCTATAACATTAAAGTGGCGCGGCTATAACATTAGAGTCGTGCGGCTCTAATGGTTGACCAGGTTATTTTCTAAATAAACCAACCTAATCTTTTGACCAACGTTTTTTACTCCTTAATTGAAGGAAGTGGAGCGTGGAAGGATTGGGGTTAAGAGTTAGAAACATTAGGAGGAGAGGAAAAGAGTTTTAGGAAAAGGAGGAGAGAATTCTGGGGACAAAAAGAGAGGTTTTAGAGAGAAAAAGTGAGGAAAAGGGAGAAAAAACCAACATAGATCAAAGAAAAGTATAAGAAACAAAGAGAACGGGATTAGAAACACTCAAGAAACATATAGGGTGAGAGTTTTTAGTCATTCTATCATTCGTTTGGTTCGTTTTTGGGTTTGCTCAGATCGATTTAAGGTTCGTGTTTGAGTATTTCGGGATGTTCGTGGGATTCTAGGTATATTTTGGCGTCCAAATTCACTTCCAGCCATCAAGCACGCTGGAACATAAACAAGGTAAACTTTGAGAGGCCTTAAACCCAAAAGTTGATGATTTATGCTTTGTGTTTTTTAGTTTTGTGAAAATCTGGAAAACTATATGTGCAGTTATAGCCGTGTGGCTCTAACTAGAGTTGAGCAGCTATAGTTCCCTAGAACAGAGTCGCACGGTTGTGTTCTTCAGGGTAGAAACCCGAAATGCCCTAAAACGACTGAATTTCGCCGGTTTTCCAATTTAAATGACCTTTTATGATTGAATTTGGTCAAATCGCATCTGCTATATTCAAAATTGTGGTTTTCGAATTTCCAATAATGTTGATGCAAGATTTAGATTTTGTTGATTTGGATTTTTGGAACGTGGGGTTTTTCGATCTGAATTGGGTCCTCGGTTCATCTTTAGCAGACCCCTAAATTCCCCAAAATCTTTAGAAATCATCGAAATGATTCAAAATAGAGATTTATGAAAATAAAGAAAACCAATTTAGGTTTTGTATACTACAGCCGCACGTTTGTAGTGGCTATAGCCGCGCTGCTCTAACTAGAGTCGCACGGCTATAGTTGTTGAGGCAGAATCTCGAGACGATTCTTACGAATTTCATCATGTGATACTGTCTTCAGCTTCAAATTCAAAATTATTTTTGATGTGTTTACAGCTTTATACTTAGATGTGTTGGATATGCCTTAGTCCAGAGGCATTGGACCTTGTATTTGTATTGTACATTTATTGGATTTATGTATTATACATATTTTGTGCCATTAAATAAAGGCATTAATCTATTTATTATATATCTTGTGCTATATTTTAAATGGAGTATCCAATGGATATATCCATATCCATATTGACAAGTGTCATGCACTTGGCAGTAAGACCATGGATAGGGAAAACGATATGACCATAAAGAGATCCGTAGTCTGTTCCAGTCATGGGATGAATGGAACCAGAGACTATCATTAACCTAGTTGTATGGCAGTCTCTTACCGGCCATTGGACATGGGATGTTGACTAAGTTAATGGGTACATGCAAAAGGGACATGGTACTGGATAGATCCATTAAACGAGAAATCCACATGGTAAAGCATCACTAGTGATTCTCATGTAGTACTTGTATGGATCCTTTGACCTAACCTTATGATGGTGCTGCATGTGAAGTCGCATACTTTGGTGTACACCTAAAGGGCCTGTAAAAGGGTGCCAAGTATGGGTACGTTCGGGTATGTCACTGAGCATGGTAGTGCTATGGATATGCAGAAGGGATATGTCACTCAGTAGTCCACTGTCACCGGCCTCTTGATGAATGTGACTGATAAGAGTGTGGCCACACCCAAACAAATTGGAACTTGTTTGTGAGCATCAGTACATTCGGGATCAAGTAAATGTCTGGACACAAAAGAGGGTGATCAATCCATGCCTCTGTGTTAGACACCGATATCAATGACATGGGATATACAAGTTTAAACTATAGGGTTATGATTTCAGTTGGACTGCCATCTCCATCTTAATTGGGGGTTGCAGTGGCTTGCTAGAGCCTGCCTGTAGTCTGTGGGCCATAGGCCTACTGCCAACATAAAGATGGGCCCACAGGATCATAAACCTTGAACGTTTGAACATGGACTTAAGGGATCACCTGTATACTTGGGGTATACACATAAGAGAGAGAGGATTATATTAATTATATTATAAGGATCAATTTGATTGATCAAAATAATATAATTAATATTTGTATTGGCCTTCTCATAATTAATTCAAAGAATTAGTTTATGAGATTATTTTCTAGGTGGAAATATTTTACATGTATAGGTTTACATGTATTTAATTTCATGAAGAGTCCAATTTAATTCTTTAGTTAAATTAACTGGTCAAATTAATTTCAATTTAAATGTATGCAATATATTATATGGTATAATATGACAGTATACGTATTAAATAGAAATTGAATTTGAAATTAAATCAGACCATAAGAATTAAAATTGGACGTGGGCTTAAAGAGGTAAAAGCGCGTATGAAATTAAACCAAATTGGGTCTAAAATTCCCTATGGGAATTTCGGCCCCCCAGGTTAAAAACCTAGGGTGGAATTCGGCCAACACACAAGTAAGAGAGCTGAAAATTACAGCCTGCTCCCTCTCTCTCTCTCATTCGATCTCATCGCTAGCACGGGTCGTGTTCGATAGTCGTTCGTGTATGTGAATGTGGAGGGAATCAATTTTGATTTCTGCAGCCATCTCTAGAAAAGATATCTCTAGTGAGAAATCTATTCTTTTCTTTTTGATTTTAAGTTTTACAATTTCCACATCAATTGCTCCTGAGTACGGATTTGAGGAAATCACTGCATTCTTCCTCATTTAATTGGGTGATTTCCGGCGAAAAATCCCAACAAGATGAATGTTGGAATTAAGAACCCTCACGAACGGAACCTCGAGTTCTGGGATAACCGACTCACTAAAAGGGAGTAATTTGCATGTAATTGAGCCAAACTGTTTTCCAAAATTGTTTTCAAGCACAAAAACCTACAGGTCGTTTCTAAAACGGTTTTCTAGGTCTAATCTAGTAAGTCACTCGGACTTCTCGGTTACCCCCTAAATGTATGCTCCCGTTTTCTGAAATCCTCCGTTCTGTCTTGTTGTGAGTTCTACATGTGTTTATGATATAACTGTGCTAACCGTCTGTTTTGTAGCTTTTATTTTTTTTATTTTGAATGTATCTAATAGATCAAATCGTGTATTCTAGGGGATTGTACTTTTTATAAATTTTCGTGTATCTAGGCGATTGTAAGGTGAGGATGAGAGTTTTTATCTTTTATTCGATTTGGTTGTAATAAGCGGCCTCTATTTTTTTGTTTTGGATGTATGGTTTACCTTACCGCACTTTATTTTTATGCTATTTATTTATGTCATCTGAATGAGCATTGGCTAATAATGAAAGGTAAAATGGGTAGAGAATAAATGAGCATAATATGGTACTATGAACTATTAAATGAAAACAAACTTGAGGTTGAATAGGTATGTTGCCCGAACCCTGAATCTCTGGATCAGGTATGGCAGTCTACATTTGTTAGGGAGTTGTACCGGAATTTTTCGAATGAGCTGATCCGGGTGGCAACTCCATCACTGATCTCGAAATTTGGGTTTCGAAGTCTTTAAGTTAATAAAATGGGATTTTCTAAAATGTAAAACCAGTTTTCCCAAAACTTACATTCTAAATGATGTTTCCTACAAAAGGGATTTAAAATCAAATGAATGGTTTTCTTTAAACAGATTCAAAACCTGTTTTCCACCAAATCCAATTCTAAAAAGTCTTTCTCCCCAGTTCGCTTTGCAGCGTTCCGAATGGTGGTCCGCTCACATCGGTTTTATTGTGATGTTCACGTTTCTTTAAGTTTTTATCTTTAATACAGTTTCAAATAATCTAATGCGGCCACTACCATGCAAGTGAACCATTAAGTACTCGTTATTCAGTGTATAGTGTTTCTTATATGCAAGATTTGGTAGAAGGGGGAGATTTGGTGGATAAAGCTTTAAGAGTAAGGGGGAAGGGGACGAAAGATTCAAGTATATTTTAAGGTTAAATAGTTTTGATATTTTGTTTTGTGTGTGTGTGTTGTGTGTGTGTATATATATATATATATATATATATATATGGTCTTAGTGGCATGTACATTTTCGGGTTTTAGTAGATGAAATGTAATTTATTTTGTATACATTAATGAAATGAATGGTTAATACGGTTATATGCAATTTATATAAGGTTTTTAATTCCATGTGTGTACACTATTATTTAGTTAATTAGTACTAGGGGTTGATTTGATGAGATTTGGATAAATTAGTGACGCGAGATCTAGTCTAGCCAGGTTAGGGCACTACAGAGTATGTGGCTGGTTGAGGCATCTTGAATTTCTTTGGAAGAGGTTTATTCATAATCCCTTGAGTGAAAGGAACCTTTCTCCTTTGTTGTTCTTCATTAGTAGAAACTAATTTCCTCAGCTCTAAAATTTCTTCGATCTTTTTTTTACAAGTCTCCAGGTTCTATCACATTGAATGCAGATTCTTTATCGTTCTTTCTTCTTGGCCCTTTTGGATGTCTTTGTAAGTTCTTTCCACAACTTCATCTCTTTTTCTTTGTCCCTTAATAGGGCTTCACCTTTTTTCCAAGTATGTCGATGTTCATTATTAGGAGAATGATGAGAGAGTTCATCTTCTGATGGATGATTCTCCACATGATTCTTTTCTTTAGGTAGGAGGTCCGATGGAAGCATATCATGAGGGTGTTTTTGTTGAACAAATTGTAATAAATTTTTTAGCATGCAGTTGTTCTCATCAAATTTTTGCTTAAGAGCTTCAAATTCTGTTAAGGGAAGCACAGGTGGAACAATTTCTGACCCTCCAAGTTGAGTTATAAGGTGGGTCACAAGTTGGGTCTCAACATTTTCTTCTCGATCATTGTGTTGTACATTTGTTTCTTCTAGGTTAATTGTCATTTGAGATTGCGAGGCTTGAGATTTCTTTGGAGGCATTCTTCTGATCAAAGAAGACAAAATGGTGGCTTTTCGATCGCTTTTCCACCAATGAAGTCAACTGTTGTAGCCTAAATATAGCAATATATTTGTAATGAGAATATCAATCGTCTTGTGTGTTGATTCGAGAGCGTTGATAGGATGAAAGGCTTAATCTTAAGAATGAAACCTTAAGCGTCATAGCTTTGATGGTTGGTTCTGGATGAAAGCTTTAATATTGAGGTCAAAGCTTTGAAGTGACAGTTGATAGTGTATTTGTTGCAGTGTGAGAATGTCTTCTTCCCATAAACACTCCAATGCTTAAGTTAGGAGACGTAGTAATAGCTCTGGAATCTCCAAAAAAGGAATTATGGACTTTTTAGGGCCTGATTTATCCACCATGTCCAGTTGGTACCTAACTTATTGATTTGGTCCTTTTGATACCTAGCTTATAGAAATCGAGAATATTAGTACCTAAACAATAAAATTTAATGAAATTGATGATATTTGTGGTTTAAAGAGTGGTAGTAAAGAGTAAGAATGATTTGTCTATTACAATAGCAATGACTATGTAAGTTATTATAGTAATATTAATAATTGTCTAAGGATCAAAATATTCTAGATTTTAGTAGATCAAGTACTAAATATTCTTAATTTCAAAACGTTGGGTATCAAAAGGACTATATCAATAGATCAGGAACTAAATGGATAAATTGTGTATACGTTAGGTTCCAAAAAGGTTTTTCAACCCTCCAAAAAATCCAACACTGTAGCATTAAATTTGAAGCTATTTAATTTATAGCTTTTAGAATGGAAGTTACCAAGATAGAAGAAAGTCACGTTCCACGTTTAATTATAACTGTTAAGAACGTGAATTGATAAGTGGAAAAATTGGAAACTTCTAATGAATTACGGAGAATTTAATACATGTATTAGGGTTGACCCAAGGGTTATATTAGAAGTAACCTTCAATGTGTTAACGAGAGGATTAACTCGGGTGAAATTCTTCAGCTATTTAGTATTTCTTCTCTCGCTCTTATACGAAATTCTTCATGAATCTCCTATTTTGTGTTTCTTATTGATTTGAAGTGTTGTCAGCACGATTAATGTGGTTGAAGAATGATTCTCCATATAACTCCAATGAAGATGTTCAAAAAGGATTTAATTTGTTTGCTGCATAGTGATTTAATGGTTGTGGTCATTGATAGGTCTGTTCTCAATGCTGTTGGGCACTGTTTTTGTTTTCTGGGTTCTCCTTTTTTGCCTTTTCTCGCCCAAAAAAAAAAAAAAAAGAAATCAACATTCAATAATGTAACTTTAGGTGATAATTACCCATTAGTGATACTGAATTTGCTATAAGTTATTATATTCTGGAATTAAAACATTTGTTCATTGCTGTAATTGAGATGCAATTTGGAGATATAGTGCAAGAGATATTGTTGACATTTTCAAGGTACACAAATGGGTGAACTCATCCATTTGAATAGCATTTGTAATCGCTTGAAATCCAAAAATCTTCAATGTCTGATAGATTCCAGCAAGTTGCGCAATGAATTCATTTTCCTTAGCAACAAACTCCATAAGACGACCATCACATCACTGCGTATATTTTGGGATGCTTCTGCTATTCTATCTGAAAATAGCATTACTACTTCTATCAAGTTTTCTATACAAGCTCCGGTTATTTCGATGAGACTATTTATTGACAAGTCAAATGGAAGGTGGAAGAGAGCCGAGATCATATGCTTCTATTAATGATTACTCCATTAATACCAACAATAGTTGCTCTGAATAAATTGATATCTTTTTAGCATGAACATATAATGTATTAATACAAGTGTCAAACAAATTATACTTTTTCTAATTCGGAAATTGAAAAAAAAAAAAAAAAAGTATTTGAATAATGTAACCTAATTATTTTGTGTCATCAGTTTAGATTATTAATTGCAAACCTTCATGATATTTTTAATATTTCACATTTAAAAAAAATAAAAAAAGGAAAACAATTAAATTAATCTTTGACGCATAATGCGGATACACCATGCACAACTAGTTAAAAAGAATATACAATTCACCACCATCATTATGAGATGATTACAATTGGGTGTAGCTCAATTGGTACATCTTCTAAAGTGGAGGTGAGAGATCATGAGTTTAATACCCGACCTCTTCAAAATCCATATTCATTAAAAAATCATTATGAGATAATTAATCTTTTATTATTGTAACAATATTTTTGGATTATAATCAATGAAATCCTTATTCTTTTCACAATTAAGAAAGAATTTTATTAACAAAAAAAAAAAACATTACACAATAGGAATGTCAGTGGGTACAAATTTTGTAAGTATTCGGTACTATCCGATCCTCATGGGATTACCGAACTTCATAAAAAGGTTTGAAATGGAATACGATTTAGAAAAATACCCATACAGGTACGGGCATATCTCTCAGTATACCTCCTACCAGTAACCGGTTATGTATGACCACGGGTAGTGGATAGAGAGTGGTTCCTCTTAGATAAATAATTATGGATTAACACTAACACATGAACAATAATGTCATTAGAAGTGTTGTTCTTAAAAATTCTACTTTTACATCAGAAAAATTAGCTCTCATTCTAAGATAATTTATTTAATTTTTAAACCAATATTTCAATTTAAATGAATATTCAGTTGACTCACGTTATGCTGCGCGGGTACACGGCTAATTGACTTAACAAAATTAGATCACTTATAAGAGGAAGATGAGCATTAAGTGATATATGAAAAAGAAACACACTCCATGGCCATCCCCATCATTTATAATACCATAGTGAAGGTAATTAACAGAAAATGAAAAATTGAATATATCAAAAAATACTTCTATATAAAAATAAATAACCAACACACAAAAGAACCTCAGGCATCTTGTTTCAGTTTTGATTTACAGTTTCTAACTCCACCAGCTTTTACCAGTTTGCAACTCAATTACTTTAATCAAACAGCAGGATACTCAACAATACTATAGAATGAATATCCATAGCTGCTAGTTTCACTTCATTCACTCTCTATCTCCAACATCACTCTCTATCTCCAACATCAAGAAAAAGATCACCATTTTGCAATTTACTGCTTCTATAGAGTTAGAATTACGCCTGTAAATTACATATTATACATTATGTGCATTGATATCTGGATTTGCACACTAAATACTGGGATACCATAATTTTGTTCAAAGATATAGACTAGCATTTAAAAATCTGCTTCCAATTTTACATTAAACACAAACACACACATGATATAATATACTATATCATACAAGGACAAGGCTTATTTATCAGTTCTCAGCAACACACAAAGAGACAAGTACCTGATGTTTATTCCTTGGCAAGCATCTGTAGCTTCTACAAATAGGTTACTTTGTTATCTGAAGCAACATAAAGCTAAAACGATTAAATGCATCAACATTTACTTTTACCAAACTAGGACTTCCAAGGGGCAAAATTAGATCTCCAATTCCAGCAGTTCCCTACACTTAAACATGACTTTCTCTAAGTCATACTTTTTTTGTTGCTACCAGTTATTTTCTCAATTACAGTTTTACAAAATGAGGGAGGCCTTCCGTTATTAAGCTAAGCTAGCCGGGGGGAAAACCTCTAAAAGAATATGGCTCAAAGTATGGTGAAAATTTTGGAATCAAGTCCAAATACTTATTTCCTAATCAAATGATTTCAGAAAAACCAAAATCCAGCAAGCATCTTGGACATGAGAAGCCGAAAGAATCAGGAAAACAATTCTAAGAATCAACTCCTCCTAGATTTATCAGTCTGACGGGCCGATCATTTTTTCAGGCACAACAAGAGTATCAAATTCTTCGCTGGTAAGAACTCCAAGCTTCAATGCAGCTTCCTACAGAGTCAAATGTTGCATGGTACAAAAGTTTAGCAGTGCCCAGTGCCCAAAGGACTAGGAATAATTACCCCAGAAACACAATAACACAAAAAGCTTTTCAACATAAAATAACAAATTTTCTTTCAACAGTTCAGGCCTCTGAGATGAGATTATTTGTGTATTCTACACATAGTAAAATTCTACCTCTATAGAGCAATTGAATTAGGTAGGTAACTTCTTTCCTTCATAATAATTGAGAGAACATTAACAAATTATTGTCCTCTGTGGGCTTGTTTAGTTTGGGAAAATGAAACCTTTCTTCCAGAATGTTTTTCTAAAGAAAAATTAAAATTGAAACTCATTGTCTAGTTGGAAGATTTTTTTCCAATGGAAAACTAGAAAACAATTTCCTTTATAGTTTATTCTCTGATTTTACAACTAACTTTAGAAAACATATTATACATGTTTTCCATAATACTCATTAAGTTGGAAAACACAGATCTTTTTCCAATTCATTATGGCGCCTAATATTTTTCTTCACTTTAATAGTTTTTTTTTATATCAAAATTTAATGATTCAATTACATTTAAATCCTATAACCCTATAATTATTTTATTTTCTTATTATGATGCGCATATAAATTAAATCCTTAAAATCATAAGAATCAACACTAAAAAGAGATTATTATAGATCTAACCTAACATTTAAGTTTACCATTTTATTAATTTATTTATAAAAATAAATCTAGTCCAATTAATTCTAGATCTTATTTCCATCGTAGTTATATCAATATTTAAGTCAAATATTATAAATTTTTAAACATAATGCAAGTTTCTATTTATAAAACGGAAAACTGGAATCTAGGAAACGAAAGGAAAACAGGAAACAGAAGATGAAAAATGTTTTCCATAGCCAAACAAGCCCCAACTGTTGTAGAGACTAAGTCAAGCGCACAAACTGTGATGAAATTTTATAGAAGCAAATATAAGAACAAATTATCACCTTTAAAGTACTTCCCTCCTTGTGAGCAAGCTTTGCAACAGCTGCAGCATTGTCATAACCAATTTTCTGGAATAAAAGCAGTACCTTAAGTAATTAATCAACAGGTGGAAAGTGATAAGAGAGCAACACAGGACATGAGACAAGAACTTACAGGATTCAAGGATGTGACGAGCATTAGAGACTGCAATTTTCACAAGGCAGCAAATGCATGATTAATTACTTTCGGAATCCACCAAACACATTTTGAACATAAATATTCTGTATAATTATTTAATAAGATAATAACCTCGTGAAGTAATTTAGAGATTCTTTCCCTGTTAGCTTGAATTCCCCTCACGCAGTTCTTCTCAAAAGAAGCAGAGGCATCCCCAAGCAATCTAACTGACTGTCACCAGAAAGTCAAAACCACTAGTCAGTAAAGCAAGCCCCTGTGCTATCAGGGTCCAAAATAATGGTCGCTAACTGAATATTGAAGCACAAGTAAATCATGTTCTTAAGGTACACCATACTAAAGTAAACCATTGTTATGCATTAGCAAGAAATAATTTA
This sequence comes from Euphorbia tirucalli, assembly GCA_039660915.1. Classification (NCBI taxonomy): domain Eukaryota; kingdom Viridiplantae; phylum Streptophyta; class Magnoliopsida; order Malpighiales; family Euphorbiaceae; genus Euphorbia; species Euphorbia tirucalli. The sequence continues at coordinate 37,573,522 of CM077637.1, read as the reverse complement.
TTCCCTTCATGTAGTAATTGACAACAACTCCAAAACTTCAAGTTAAATCCTTTACCCAATTCAATTTAAAGACTCGAATTCGAACTCAACTAAATTACCTTTGCATAAAAATCATTATATCTTCTCAGCTCAAATTTGACCAGCTAAATCACGTCAAGCCTATAGTGTGCAACAATGCATATTCTATGATAAGGTAAGAATTTGATACTTCGAACTTCCTAACTCTAAAATACAAGACTTGCAGCAAAAATAACTAACTGGAGAACAGCCAAGTTATATTTCAAAATGCCACGTACATGTAAGAGATTACTAGCAATCATAGGCTTGAAAACATTTAGCTCAAAATGGCCATTGGATCCACCCACTGTAACAGCTACATGATTTCCCATAACCTGCCAAATTAAGTGAAGACCAAATGGAAGTACATATAAAAACAGAGCAGCAGAAATCTTACTCCTAGACATCTTGTAAATGATTTCTTCCATTGATAAAATGACTTTTTGAAACAGAACTGATGAAAGAAGAATTACCTGGGCACAAACCATAGTGAGTGCTTCACACTGGGTAGGATTTACCTTTCCCTGCAACGATAAGATTATATAAGTTAAAATTTTACAATGAGCTACAATGTGAAGCAACTGATCCCAGATCCATGATGAACAAGAAAGAGAGTTGTACTGGCATAATACTGCTTCCCGGCTCATTTTCAGGAAGTATGAGTTCACCAAGGCCACACCGTGGGCCACTGAACAATGAAAAGAGTGAACCCACAAAAATTAGAGCAATAAATAACGGAGTTAGAAAAAAAAAACTTCCAACTTCCAAGTAGTGAACCAACCTTCCTAATAAGCGTATGTCATTTGCAACCTTCATCAAAGAGGCGGCAATAGTGTTAAGGGCCCCACTACTTTCAACAAATGCATCATGTGCAGCCTGTCATAATTCCATGGTAAGTCAAATCAAAACGGAAAAAAAATCCCAAATTAGAACCTTAGAGAATATACAGCCATAGATAGCAGGAACTAACCAAAGCTTCAAACTTATTTTCTGCAGTGACAAATGGTAGGTTTGTTTCCTCAGCCACCGCTGCAGCTATTTTAACATCAAACCTAGATGTGTGTGTATATATATAACAATGGAGACTATTAAACTCATATAGATACAGTCAGAAATATGTCTTCTTTCAATATTTGAAATGCTGAAATTTTTTGCCGTCAGATTCCAGGAGAGATGACTTTCCAACTCAAAACAATTTCTCATGGCCCAGACCTTAAATACATAAGAAAGCAACATTTCTCCTTTCATGTGGATGAAAAAATTGAAACCTAGATATCAATCTTACTCACCTACCTGTGTCTAAATAAGTGCAAGCAACTAACATTGTATGCATACCTTTTACAAATCTTTTTAACAAAAGATAGATATCTAAATATAAATTTGCACACCAATGACACACGCATAAATTTGTAACAAGGATTGTGTCCTTACATAAGTATCATGCTAAAAGAGTACAAGAGAAATAACTTTTCATTATAATTCTTTGTTATGCCTTTTGGAGTTGTGGCTAAAGTTATTTTTGGTCAGAAGTAATGAAATAACTAAAGAAAAAAAGTACAATCATGATTTATATGTTTGGATTTGCAAAAACGATAGTCACAATCATGGATACGGTGTGCAGTACAACAAATAAAATGCAACAAAATACGAGCTAATCCGAAGGCATAACATACCCCTTCTTTGTGTTCAATCCAGTTCCAACAGCAGTCCCACCTTGTGCAAGCTGCAGAAACATTATATGCAGTCTTTTTAAAAACCGTTAAGGTTATAGGTTAGGAAAAGAATAGAAATAGGAAAGGTTAATAGAATCTATCTGGCCAACCTGATACATGCGAGGTAGAGTACACATGATTCGATCAATTCCGTACTTCACCTGAAAACAATTAAAAAAACTGAAATTGAGCAAACACACACACTCAACAAAAAAAAAAAAATAAAAAAAAAAAAAATAAAAAAAAGGGAAAAAGAAAAAAGAGAGGAACACAAGAAAGATATCTGACTTGTGTGGTGTAGCCACTAAACTCTTGCCCAAGTGTCAAAGGTGTAGCATCTTGAGTATGCGTGCGCCCAATTTTCACAATATCTTTGAATTCAGTGGACTGATAAAAAATAACAGAGCACTATCAATCCTGATATATCACGGAGAACAATGCAAACCCAATTATGCACAAAGTGCAAAAGTCATATAGCATGCCAAAGAAAGAATATTAAATGTTGTCCATCACTAAGTGCAAAACACAATTATGCACTAAGTGCAAAAATCAAGGGATCATTTGCCTAAGCAGAGCTAGATATAGAACCAAAAGATCTAGGAGTCACTGAAATGCCCTCAACAATAAGGCAACAGGAATTTAAAGAGATTTTCATAAACGTCAAGGCTAAAAGCTCAATTCCGACTATTCCCAGATATATTGCTGGTCAATGAATCAATAAATAGCACACAAAGCTCAAAGAAAAGAAAGAAATGCAATTTTTCAAAAAATGAGTCCATCAAATATATCAAATTAAGTTTTAAATTAGTAAATAATACTTAAATACACAATGGCAAAGCCATATCTTTCCATCAAATGATATGCAATGCACCAGTGGATTCAAGAACTGTTAAATCCAACAAATGAATAATTCACAGATGATGACGTAGAATGCATGAAAATGCTTTCGTCAAAATTATGCCAAAGGCTAGATCCATGACAAATAGAAGCATCTCAATTCAGGACCAAGCAATCTATTTCTATTTCCATTGAACAAGAACAAAATCACACCTTAGCATGTAGTGTAGTGTGCAAATTTCTCAATTTTGGTATTAATCTTGAGTTTATTTCTGTTGCTGCTGCAATGTGCATTACCTGCAAAAGAACTAAGATGTAACTGATAGAAATTGCGGAAAAACCAAAAAATTCAATTCAGGAAAATGCTAGTATTAATTTAAAGTGAAACTTAATCATATAAAAATGAAATAGAAATCAACAGAAAGAATTGTTTGGCATATGTCAGTTACAGTAGGGAAGGTGTCATTGGAGGACTGTGATCTATTGACATGATCATTTGGGTGCACATACTTTTCACCACGCTTATGCCCAAGGATCTCAGCTGCTCTATTGGCAATAACCTGGAAAGTCCATGATAGAAACAACCCGGTATGAGATATTATGTCCAATTCAGGCTGTCTTCCACTACTTAATTCTTTATTAAAAGATATCTAAAATACAGATCCAATACATACATGTTATAGGACTCTGGTAAGTCAAAAGAAACTTAATATTATAATTCTTGTGTTTAACTTTATATGTCTGGAGCAACAAAACTGAGCTTTGACACATTATAAACAGAGCTCACTTTTTTTTATGAGTAATATAGGGGCATGTCCTATGTGAGGGTAAGTCAATATAGCATCCAAGCCTTACATATCAAAAGACAACTTGATGCACTCAACTGTTGCATTATCATCATAAAAATTATTCAATTGTCCGTGAAACACCAAAATAAGAAGTGCAACAAGTAACCTCATTGGCATTCATGTTACTCTGGGTCCCACTGCCAGTCTGCCATACAACTAGCGGAAAATGATCATTTAGCTTTCCTTCAGCAACTTCTTGGGCAGCTTGCATAATCGCCTTACCTATGGATGGATCAAGACCATACTCCATGTTCACCTACAACCAAATATAATCATCTTACTCCCCAAAAACAGAAAAATAAAAAGTAAAATACAGCATGACATCACACTGATGTAGATGTTTGTCAGTAAGCTATCATAATCAACAATTCACTAAGAGATAAAAATTAAAGCATGATCAGCAGAAATAAGTAAATGAATAAACCTTGGCAGCACATTTCTTAAGAACTCCAAAGGCACGAATAATTGGTTCCGGCATTCGCTCACGGTCACCACCTATTTCAAAATTTTGCAATGATCGTTGGGTTTGTGCACCCCACAACCTACAGCGCAAAATATATAATTAACCACAGAATATACTCCATGAAATTATCAATAAGAGAAGGAAGAAAGACAAACTTATCAGTGGGAACTTGAATAGGACCGAAAGTATCTCTCTCTTCCCTAAAGCCAGTAGAATACAATCTCCAACTAGCATAATGCAACGACCCTATAGTCCGAGAAGTTGTAGATCCACGCGAGAGGCGCCGAGCTACAATCCCTATCGCCATTTTCTTTTCTTTAGTTTTAATCCTACAGAAAACCAAAAGCTTCAGCAAAACGCAGAAATATGGCCAACCAAATTGAGACAAATGTAGTTACAAAACTACAAAGAGAAAAAATAAATACAAACAGTCACTGAAGTTTATGGTTTGTGCATTAATGGTCACTAAACTTTAATTTGGGTCAATAAAGTCACTGAATTTTTATTATGGTTTCAATAAAGTCAATCTCGCACTAATGTGTGGAAACCTAACAACGAAATGATGACATGACAAGTCAATACCAAATCTAAAATACCAGTGCAATACCATGTCAACTCCAACCAATTGAATTTTCAATTTTTTTAACGTTTTCCGAATAATGTTACACAAATGAGTGCCACAATTGTGACATGTATCAATTTTTCTACTAGCTAGAGTTTATGTGGCATTGTGCTGGTAGGTTTGAATTGATGTTGACTTGCTTTTGGCGCTAATTTTCAGCAGATTAGGATGGGAATGACTTTATTGACACTGAATTGAATAATTTTTATGATGATGATGCAACAGCTGAGTGCATCAAGTTGTCTTTTGATATGTAAGGCTTGGGATATGCTATATTGACTTACCCTCACCTAGTACATGCCCCTATATTACTCATAAAAGAAAGTGAGCTCTGTTTATAATGTTTAAAAGCTCAGTTTTGTTGCTCCAGACATAAAAAGTTAAACACAAGAATTATAATATTAAGTCTCCAAACTTCAGTGATCAACTGCAATTCACCCATCTCCTTGATTTCTAAATGAAGTTCCATGCTGCCTCTCTACAGTTCTGCTAAAGCAGAAAACTTAAACAGAAAATGTAAGACGTGAAAAGTTGGCTTTAGAGTTACCAACAGCAGTAAGTCCTCTCTGTTACACAGAATAAATAATGCTAAGTTAACCCTCTCTCACTGTGATTAAAGGTTGATGAGTGTAAAAAGAATTCTATTTCTGTCTGCTGCATGAACTAGGAAACAGAGAAAGCAATACTAATTTCTCCTACTTTTCTAGCAAATTAAAACTATGGCAGTTTTTCTTCAAAAGAAAAAAAAAAAACAACAACAACAACAAAACAAAATGATTAGGAAAATAATTGTGCCTTCTAGTATTCAGATGGTTATTCTAAGGCATTCATACAAAAGATCCTTGCAAAGTTAAAATATTATTTTTAAAATGCATATCGAAATTATTGAAAAAACATACCTCTTCAACATGTATTATATATCTCAATAAAAATCCTCGGATAATACTACAATCAACAACTAGGTCACACATACTACATTAGAAAACGAGATCAGAGACGTAAGAGTAGTCTAATAATAACCAGGCGAATCTAAAATTGAATCAATTATCCCCAATCATTTACCTGCAAATGATTTCTCCATTAACTTTAGTGGATATCTAACGGCATCAAAAGATCAAAGGAAATTGCAAAAAGGAATCCCTAAATTTTGCATGGCACAAGTCATCAGAGTAAAAGATAGGATTGGCCTTTCAAATCCATAATGAATTGGGGATGCATTTTCCGCAAGTAAAACTACTTAGTATTAAGGATGCATATATTCAGTTGCACAAGGAACACAGAGAACACCATAAAATCCCAATTTTGCGGCATAAAACAAATTCAGTGACCAATTTTCAATTCCCTGACAACAACTCCTATAACAGCCACACATAAGTCCTTCCGAGAGAAGAAAAACCAAACTAACAACATAGGAAAATCGATCAGTTCGATTATTTTGGTATCTTCAATCAAAACAACAGGAAGAACGAGTAACCAGATTAAAAGAATGAACTAGAAACAGCGCGGGGTGGCTAGAAGTCGAGGATACCTGTAACAGGAGAAGAAACGCGGCGTCGAAGATAGCTGTTGAAGCGCCGCAGAGGAATATCAACCCCCGGCGATGAAAATTCCGGCAAGGGGAAGGAAGGTTGCAGGGATCTGGGGAAACCTTGCGACGGCGAGGTAAAGGAAAGCTAGAGTGGGAAATCTGTCCTTGGATTTATGAAAGAGAGTCCGAAGGGAGGGAAGGAGGGCGGAAGCAAAACTAATAAAAAGAAACACACTGCAGGCAAAAAGACAAAATCAACCCAACTTCTTTTTTTTCTTTTTAGAATTTAGCCCTTTTTGTTTTAATTTCTTGTGGTTATTAGTTTTTTTTTTTTTTAATAATTGGTTATTAGTTGGTACATTAGAGTTTCAATTTTATTTTATTTTATTTTTATTGAAAGAGAAGTATATTAAGTCGCATTGAAAGCAACTGCAGTTCTAATGAAAGGAGTGTTTGTTTCTGCTTTAGGGAGTAGCTTTTAGCTTTTCACTCTAAAAAAAAAAAATCTAGTATTTGTTTAGATTTATTAAATAACAATTCTTAACTGTTTTGTACTAGTAGCAGCTTTTAGATTTTTATTTAAAAAAAAAAAAAAAATCTAGTGTTTGTTTAGATTTATTAAATAGCAGTTTTTAACCGTTTTGCACTCGAAGCTCCACAACATCTATTGTAATTTGAAGTATTAAGTTTTGTGAAAAACCTTATAGTATGAGGTATGGTTATTAATTGCGATTAGAAAAACATTAGTTTATGAGCTATTTTTTTTTTATGGAAATAATACTCTATGGTTAAATTATACGAATTTTATAATTATATTGTTTGAACTTTGAGCCAAACTCATTACTAGAAAACAGTTTTAACTAAAACAAAATTAACTGTGATGAATGCTTGATTTGATGAGTAAAATGAATAATAAATTAATAAAATTTTAAGACTTTGTTTTTTTTTCTTTAAAAGTTAAAACTGTTGTTTCCAGTATTACGATATAAATAATGAAATTTTAGAATAAATGGGCAAACGGGAGAATTTTCAAAAAAAGGAAAAAAAGGAATTACGTAAGAGCAACATCGGAATGCGAGAATGCAAAATTCAATGAGCATGCGATTGGGCAACGAAGACTGTTATGCTGTTCTATTCGACTGGCTTTTTTTCTATTCCACTATTTTTGTGTGAGAATAAATAATTTAATATGTACTTATATAATATTATTTTATTGTTATACATATATCACATCGAAAAATTCATGGATTATGAAAGTTTTTATTTTGTTGCTTTTATTTCATCCGTATTAAGCCCGCTCGATGTAGTGTTCTTTAACATTTTTTATATGTAATTTTTTTTTATTATTTTTTATAATTTTTTTCATTGCTTTACAAAGAATTTATTCCATGAAATATGAGAAGTTCTATTTTTTTCCTTTTGTTTCGCTTAAGAAGTTTTAATTTTATTCATTTTTTGCTTACAAAAAAACCATGACATTATATCTCGATCTTTTTCACTTTTGGTTTACTAAACACTTTCAATAATAATGGTTGGTGTTCTAACAGATAGATTTTGATTCTCATAACTCAAATAAGAAAATAAGAACGAGATCAATAGTGTGATTAAATAATTGGGCAAATTACAAAAAAAACCCTGTGTTTTCATTTTTTTTTACAAATAAAGGACTGTGGTTTTTTTTTTTTGTTTGTTTAAAAAAGATGATTGTATTTTAAAATGTTAACAAAAAAAAGGATAACTAACATTTTTCCGTTAAAAATAATGATATAGCGGAGGGTATTTTTAGTTATTTATAATACCAATAATTTATGTATATTATTTAAGAATTTTACATCAAAATTTAAATATTTTTCGAAAATTTTTCAATTTGTTATGATTTTTTTAAATCTATTATCATTATTTAATTTATAAAAATATTTGCGTTTTTCAAAAATTTTCAAAATTTATCATTCATGTGTATTGTATTTTTATTAACCAACTTGAAAATTTTGAATTTAAAATAAATAAGAATACCCTATGTAATGTAATGATTTAATTTTAGTTATCCTTTTTTTGTTAACATTTTAAGACACAATCCTCTTTTTTAAACAAAAAAAACCACAGTTCTTTATTTGCAAAAAAATGAAACCACAGGGTTTTTTTTATAATTTACCCTAAATAATAAGATAGTCCTTTATGTATCCTTGAAAATAATTGTTACACTCATTAATAGTTTGTAAGAGTTATAGATTTATGGTTGATATTAGTTAGTTTTAGTAATAAAAAAGTTACATATTGAGAATTGAAAAGTGAATTGAAACTCACATTTTGAAAACTTAATAATGAGGTAAGTTACTCAATATTGATGCTTTTTTATTTAAAAATATGTATAAATTTAAGAAAATAGAAAAATAAAAATGGAACACTTTGTGACATATACATGTATGTGTGTTTATGTGTGTATCATGATTAAATTGTACTTTTATATGACATATTTTTTATTATAATATACCTTTAATGTCATTATCATTAGTATTCAATTAGGAGTTAAAAATTAAAAATTATGTAAGATAATAAAAAAACCAGGTGTTATAGAGTCATATTAATCATGATTTAAATATAAATTGATAAATAAAACAAAAAAAATAAACACCAATTTGAAAATTCTCAAGAAATATGTTTTATTATATATAATAATAATATATTACTTTTTATTGTAAAAATAACAAAAACAAATGGTATAAATTAATTTTACATCTCAAATTATGAAAACAATATAAAAAACATGATAAAATATTATAAAATGATTTATAAAACATAGGCTTAATATATTTGGAGCCTTCCCAACTTAGCTCAAACTGCCTGTTGGTTTTTGGTCTGCCCATGACATTTTGGAATGGCAGGGACTAAACTGTAATTATGTGTAAATTACAGGGACCAAATGTGTAATTTGATCCGACCTATATATAGATGAAAGTTGAGATTTCCACTATAAACAGAGAAGAAGTTTCTCTATTTCGATAAGAGGGAAGAATCGTAGAGATTCCTTCTGGTTCCGGAGAAAACGTCTCCAGGAAGAAAATGCAATATACTTCTTCGTTCGTCGGAAGAATTCACGGATATAGCCCGTACTCAGTGTATTCATACACTCATAGGAAAGGCAACCAGAACGATCCGGTTTCTCACATAGATCAGATCCATTCCATAAACGAGTTTCCGCTGCATATAAACTGTAAGTCTGTTTATTTATTCTGTTTATGGTAACTATACATTCGTTGTATATTGATTATGGAATTTTGACTTCACTACCTACTGCTCCTCTCAATTTTAACACTATTCACTTAGCTCCCTTAAATTACTTAAAATGAACTATAAGCCCCTAAGTCTAACATGATAGAGAAAGTAGGGATGTAAACGGGGCGGGGCGGGGCGGGGATTGGCAATTCCATCCCCGTTCCCCGGCTAGGCGGGGATCCCCATCCCAATCCCCGTTTAGTAAATGGGGATGATCTTCATCCCCGTCCCCGGCCCCGTCGGGGAACGGGTTCCCCGCGGGGATCCCCGTCCCCGTTAAGACTTTTTTTTTTAAAATTTTAAATAAAATTTAATTTGGTACAAAAATAAGTTAAAAAGCATTACAGTTTGGAGACCATTAAATAAATGACTTAATTTTTCTTATAAGAAAGTGATATTTAATTAAAATATTACAATTACTAATATTATTATTTCAAAATAGAGTACAGGAGTCCAATATACAAAAATTAAATTAGAGGTTTTTAAATTGATAAATTCTATCAAGTGCAAAAACTAAATTTTAAGTTTTGCACCTAGGGATATAAACCAATCCCTAGTTTTAGTTTTATTATCATAAAATTTAATTATTTATGTATATGTATAAATAAATAATAAAATAAATAAATAAACGGGGATTTAACGAAAATCTCTATCGGGAACTAAACGGGGATGGGGACGGGTCTACGGAGCGGGGGAGATAAATCCCATCCCCGTCCCCGTTTAGTAAACGGGGACAAAAATGTCCCCGTCCCCGCCCCGCGGGGATTCTAAACGGGGAATCTCCGTCCCCGTTCGGACGGACCCCCAGTAGAAACGGGTCCCCGAATCCCCGTTGACAACCCTAAGAGAAAGTAATATCACATACAATGAGTCGTGTAAATTGTAACGCTAATTTTTCTATGCCGTAAATATAGCAATTACATTCATTGAATCTTCCACCAAAGCACACAATCCTAAATTATTCTTTAATAAACTAATTCAAAAACAAAAACAAGTAAATCAATTCAACATATAATGTCTCACAAGCTTAAAAGTAGTCAAGTATAATAAAAAGCTAAAACCATAAAAGAGCGACACCACGTACTGGCCGATCTAACATGAGCACTGCTAAGAAAATTGTTTTACTAAAATATCTCTATAAAATATTTTTGAAAAATGAATCACTTTGTTAATATTATAATTAACATTAAATATAGGGATAAATTTGAAAAAAGAGTAATAAATGTTCTATTGATTTCTTAAAATGACATGCACTTTGAAACAATTTTTTTTTCAAGGACGGGAGGAGTATATTAAGCACCCACATACGCATACAATAGTTTGCATACATTTAGTTAGCAGGTGACCAAGCAACATGTTGAAATTAATAAATATAAATCAATCTATTTAAAGGTCTTGCTTATACTAATCTAGTAATATCTAATGGTTGCATGGCCATAATATCCATTTCTTAATTAATAACTGGAATGCAAACGCAACAGTAAAAGTAAAGAAAGAAAAAAAAAAAGAGGTCTAAAGTCTATCCCACATCTACATGAACTCTCCTAATGCTGGGAACTCTCAGAAGATCATTAGCTAAAGCTTGTTGAATATCAACAGGAGGTTGATCCAACAATTAAACAATTTTTACAGTTGAATACCATAAAAAAAGAAAACACAATTTCTACAAAAGCACAATCCTACAAAAATCAATACAACATAAAAACACAACAAAATGCTGTAATTTTAGCAAATATTCAAAGCGCATGTTTATCACTTTTTTGTTAATTTTTTACACATAAGTGATAAATATGCGCATTGATTGAGCACTATTTCAGCAACACACCAAATGAGCTTCTTCCATGTGTAAAAAATTAAAAAATAATTAATTACCTCACAACTAACACCATTCGTTCTTCATAACCAACACCATTACCAAAACCAACTCTCTAGTCGATTTTGTTAACAAAAAAGTTTAGAACTCTACTAATTAGTAAAAATTCCAACAATTTCTCAAATAATAGGTCAACATATTAACCTTTACACTACTCATCAATAGTCAAAATTAAAAAATAAAAACAAATTCCATAATACATCAGGCTGGTCCCTAGATGTTATAATCAAATTTTATATATTAATAAAAGGCATAATCTTGTTTATTGTATTTCTTGTTCAATTAATAAATAAGAGAATCAATAAACTGTTGTTTACTCATGTATGTCGGAAGCATGTACTGGGTAGTAAGACCACAAGTGTGAAGATCACAGTTTTAAAACTTCCTTGGTCTATTATAATCATGAGAATGATAATAACTAAAGACTAATATGTGCCATGTGAGATGGGTGGTGTCTTACCGACCATAAGATGTGGAGCATCGACCAAGAACATATGTACATGTTAGAGAATAGTGTACAGGATCGATTCACCTTTGAGAACACTACATGGTTCGAATGTCATAGGTGGTTCTCATGTAATGCTTATATTGGATCCTTAGACCTAATATTATTATACTCTCAGATGTGAACTCAAATACTTAGACATGCACACAACAGGCCTGTAACAGGGTGCTAAGTATGAGTATGATCGGGTATGATAAGAATCATGCCAAAAATATAAGTATTGTGAAGGGACTTACCACTCTCTTAATAAAGACTAAATATCACCGGCCACTTGATGACTAAGACTGAGAAGTGTGTGGCCACACTCAAATGAAGTAATTACTGGGTAATTACTTATTTGTGTTTTTCAGTCTACTTGAATATCAAGGAACGTCCTAATAGCTAAAGAGAGTGACAACACCATGCCTCTTGCTGGACCCTAATGTCACTTGGCAAGGGAACGTATAAGATTACTTAAGGTTTATGTCTCCACATTTGATGTTGGCATTTCATCCCAATTGGATAGCTGTAATGCTTACTAGAGCCCGCTTACAGCTTATGGAAAATTGTAAGTAATGAATATTAATTTATAAAGATTATAATATGCTAAGAAATAGATAATTATATAAGAGTGAGGGAATTTTAGAAGGGAGAAAAAAATTGTATTTGATGTTTTTGTGTATATATATATATATATATATATATATATATATATATATATATATATATATATATATATATATATATATATATATATTTGAATTAGCTACGTTGCTTCAAAGAATATAATTAGCCCAAATATGTTTTGCAACTTGTATTCTATACAATCCATCAAAATCAATAAGTGATAAAAAAATGAATGATCAACCTTCACCTTGAATAACTTAACAAATGCAAGCACCTAAAAATGTAGAAATTTTATCATACTCCCCCAAGTAATATATAATGTCATTTATCTACATTTTTAAATCTTGAAACCAATCATCTCTCATGTATTGGTATGCATCTCTCTTCTAATTAGTTGGGTGTATTACTCTAAGGAATACAATAAAATCTCTTAAAGAGCTACAAAATACAAAATATAATCAATCTAAAGCCCACATGAGAATGAAATTTAATTTGTGGCAATTTAGTAAATCACATTTTCAATGTCAAGATGGTTCAATTTAAATTTAAGAACATAAATCCTAAATAAACTTGTTACACCCGTATTTTAACTGGACTGATTTTGAAAATCTTTTCTGGCCTAATTATTTATTTTACCTAATATTTAAGATTAATTAATTAGTTAGTTAATTAATTTATTCATGGTTATTTGTTGGGGAGAGTTTATTTCTCAAAGTGAGGGTTGGAAGTGAAAATTAGTTAATTGAAGTAGTGGAATCGTGGAGGTGATGGAAATTGTGACTTGTTTAAAAGTGGGGACATTTCTTAGGTCACTACCTTTGCACGATTTTTCGGCGGTTGCTTTTTCCTCTTTACAAGGAATGAACAAAACAAGCATCAGGGGGGGATCAATCACAAAAAATCAACTCAAAAATCAACAAATTTACCTAGAGCCGACAATTTTCAATTCAGTTCAAGCATTTATTTTCTTAGAGAATCCTTAGCAAATTGTTTTCTCTGTGGGAGATTTCTTAGCAAATTTCATTTATCATCGTCTATAACTTTGAATTCAATTCAATTCCAGTATTTATTTCAATTCAGTCTTTCAAATTTGGTATTGTCATTCAATTACTCTAGTTTGATAGAGTTAATTGCGAACCTTGAACTTTTAGTCCATTCAGTTTATCACAATCGTCTGTTAGAAGTAAAGTTTTTATTAGCTTTGGAATTTTTCCATAAAATTATTGGTAAGCTTGTTTTTCCTTAAAAAGGCAAAAACAATTTCGCATGCTCGATGGGACCCACACTATGCCACAAAATAAGAATTATAGAGATAAAGAAGTTGCTGTATTCGACGATGCAGGATTAGTTGCTAACTTGGTCGAACAATTCAACACTATTGATGTATTCCTTCCTATTCAATAACAAAGGGAAGGGCGTAACCAACAAATTCCTAGTGAGAATGATTCTCCTAATGTTGTTGTGGCTTTGGTTAATCTAACCAAACTTATAGGTGAAGTGCTACATGAAGTCCAATGTATGAGTAGGAGTAGGAAGGACCCAAAGAAAGAGCTACTAGTTCACCACTAAAGGGGAAGGAGGTTATTGCTTTTGTGGAGGATACTAAAGGTAGCCAAGAAGGTAAGAAGTACCAAATTCCTCCCCTAAGAGAGGAGAAAGGGCTCATTCAAGGATGCATTCTAGAAGGAAGCAGGCCAAATTCTAATGGTGCTCCAGTAATTCACATACAAGGTCACACTAATATGTAAGCTTCTCCTAACAACTATGTGAGGGAAAAGAAGTTGGACTCGGGGGGGCATGCATAGGTATAGGGTATAGGGTGAATGGAGGGATTCTTGAAGGTGGTGTTTAAATTCATGCATAGCCACCACCCCTCTTTATCATCAACATATGAATGTAGATGTAGTGAGAGAAATCGTACACGAGTTATATGGTCCAAGCCTAAGGCAAGTAGGAAGGCTGAAGTTTCACAAACCGTACTCGGTTGTTGTGGATTGAAAGATCCCTTGTTCTAGGGGGTATCACATTCCAGATTTCACCTTTTTTTCTGAAGAGGATGGACAATCTACCTTGGAACATGTTACAACGTTCACAATACAATGCGGGGAATTGGCCAGTCTTGTTAATCTTGACAATTATAAATTGCGGCTATTTCCTACCTCTTTGACATGGATGGCATTTACTTGGTATTCTACATTACCAAGAAATTATGTTTATACATGACAGGAGATGGAGAGATGTTTCCATACTTACTTTTTTGTGCTGAGCCTATGGTTTGTGTTGCAGAGCTATCCAAGATGTTTCAAAAGAATGGTGAAATAATTGATGCTTATATAGCTCATTTCAAACGCAGGCAGAGCAGGTACATGGTATTTTTGCTTGAAAATGAGTTTGTGAGGATGGCTCAATAAGGCTTGGATATTGAATTGCGTAAGAAATTCCGAGCGATGGATTTCTGAGATTTCTATGAATTAACAGCAAAAGTTTCTAAGTATGAGGAGTTGTTAAGGGACTAAGACAATAGAAAGAAGACTTCTCTTAGTTCATAAATCTAGGAGGTTAATACTCCAGATGTTGCAGCAGTTGAACTTTTGAACAAAGGAGCTAAAGTTTGTCCAGCTGCTTTTAAACCAACAAAAGAGATGAAAGCCAAGAAAAGAAATGTCAAATACACTTTTGATGTTAGCAAGACAGATGAGATCTTTGACTACTTGGTGAAGGAAAATTTTATAAATTTTTCCTAGAATTTCAAGATGTCATCTAGAGAAGAGTGAAAGGGAAAACCTATTGCAAGTATCATGACTCATGGAACCATTCTACTGGTGCATGCTGGGCTTGCAAAAATGTGGTGCAAGAACGAATTGACTGTGGGATTGCTTCTATTAACATGACTTCTTTGATCTTAGACAGGTGTTTAACAAAAGAATGGAGAATGACCAAAGAAAGTCCTAAAGGAATTCCAGTCAAGTGTCAAGGAGAATTTAGAGATGGGAGCCAAAGAAGAAGATGAGTGTGCATGACAGACTCTTGTTCCTTGACAAAGGTAATAAGGGCAAAGAATCACAAACTAAGTTCACCAAAAATCGACCTAGGTTTGTGGTTCCTCACTTTCCAAATCAAGCAGAGAGTGGTAAGTGGTAAGATAAAAAAATTTTCCACAACAACCACCTCTGCTTACTCAAACACAGTAAAGAAGATTGGAGAGAAAGAAGCTAGCAGAAAAGAATAGAGCTTGGGAACAAACTGAAGTTGAGAAAGAGAAAGCCAAGTAGGCAATCCACTTCACAATAAGCAGGCCTGTGATATTGTTGTTGCCAGAAGTATTCTCTAGCCACAGCTCACCCTCAACAGCCATCCACGACCAGTCGCAAGCACGAGCAGCAGGGCAAGAGGTGCGAGGAAGCAACAGGCGGGCAATAGGCACACCGTTGCAGGCTGCATGCACTATCTCTCGACTCTGAGCTACTGCACAATAGGCAGCCACCGAAGCTCCGATAAGAGGTAAGTATTTTAGTATTTTGTTGTTTCATTTTTTCAAAATTAAAATCACAATCCTAGAAATTCAAAATTGAGTGTTATTTATGAGAGCTTACCTAGTAGAGTAGAGTATTTCCACTTGATTTAAGCTTAGATTCGAGTTAATATGAGGAATTAGGGATTTTGTGTTTTGAATTGAAATTTGAAAAGTGAGAAGCAAAAGTAGTAGTTTGGTTTCTGTCGATTAATTTGGTGATTTGGTGGAAAATTTCTACTTTGGTCCTCATAGTTTTTTTTTTCCTTATTTCAAGGTTTAAGTTTGGGTTCTTTTATTTTGCACATGTACCTATTTAATTTTTAAATTAGGTACATGAGGGGGCAATTGTTACACCTATATTTTAATTGGGCCGATTTTACAAATATTTGATTCCCTAATTATTTATTTTGCTTAATATTCAAGATTAATTAATTAGTTAATTGATTTATTAATGGTTATTTGATGGGGAGAGTTTGTTGCTCAAAGTGAGGGTTGGAAGTTAAAATTAGTTAAGTGAAGTAGTGGAATCATGGAGGTGACGGAAATCGTAACTTGTGTAAAAGTGGGGATATTTCTTAGGCCACTACCTTTGCACAGTTATTCGGCGATTGCATTTTCCTCTTTACAAGTAATGAACAAAGCAAGCATCAGGGGGGGGGGGGGGGGGGGGGAGATCAATCACAAAACATCAACTCAACAATCAACAAATTTACTCAAAGCAGACAATTTTCAATTCAGTTAAAACATTTAATTTTTTAGAGAATTCTTAGCAAGTTGTTTTCTCTATGAAAGATTTCTTAGCAAATTTCATTTATCATTGTCTGTAAGTTTGAATTCAATTCAATTCCAGTATTTATTTCCATTCAGTCTTTCAAATTTGTCAATGTCATTCAATTAATCTAGTTCGATAGAGTTATAATTCCGAACCTTGAACTTTTAGGTCTTTCAATTGATTACAATTGTCTGTTAGAAGTCATGTTTTCATTAGTTTTGAAATTTTTCCACAAAACTATTGGCACGCTTGTTTTAACTCAAAAAGGCAAGAAACAACACTAATAGACCTATTGATAATATAGCGAGTTCAATAGATTAGAGAAAACCCTTAAAAAAAAAACTTTACTTAATTAGCAGAAACCACCACCAACCCATAATAATAGGTGAAGTGAGAGAGAGTCAAGCAGCAAATTGTCTTTTAACACATAAAGGTGAAGGATCCTCTTTAAAGTCTATAGAAGAGGGAAAATATAGCAAATGGCCAAATACATACGCGGCCCCTTCAACTTTAATTTTTGAGCCGCTTGGCCCCCTCAACTATTTTATCGATCTATCTAACCCCTCATTTAAAGGTAAAATACATACGTAGCCCCTTCAATTTTTATTTTTGAGCCGTTTGGCCCCCTCAACTATTTTAGCAACCTATCTAACCCCTCATCTATTTTAAAGTGATATTTTTAAACCTTTGAGTGAACATAATCAGACACAACAGAGTACCATGCATTACACGAGTCCGACACTAAAGACATGTAGGACACACGCTGGAAACTATCTTATATCTAATTAATATTATAAACTATTATAAAGTGAAGATTTCCCAGCAATTAATTAAACTCAAGAGGAGGAAGAAATATGACACATCAGCATTCAAATGTCTAAAAATACCACTTTAAAATAGATGAGGGGTTAGATAGGTCGCTAAAATAGTTGAGAGGGCCAAGCGGCTCAAAAATAAAAGTTGAAGGGACTGCGTATGTATTTGGCTTTTAGATAAGGGGTTTGATAGGTCGTTAAAATAGTTGAGGGGTCAAGCAGCTCAAAAATTAAAGTTGAAGGGGCCACGTATGTGTTTGGCCTACAGCAAATATATCAATGTTGTTCAGTTTTAAACATTGTGAAAGGCGGGAGAGGACAAATTGGATATTTCATTTTTTCTGATTCAAAGAATTTTCTTTGTATTGTTATAACGTAGTTTGAGATATTATGTCATGGCTTTTCTAATTACAAAATGAATTTGAAGCAACATAAAAAAAGAAAGTAGAAAATAACTTGAAAATTAAATTACCGAAAATCATGATGGTTGGACTTGGAGCATGCAATTTTCGACAATGAAGAGGATTGAGTGAAGGGAAAACTGATAATGTGGCATTCATACATCGCAACATTCATTTAGCTAATAGTTTACAATTGATCACCATTACGTATAGGACGTATTGAATTTATAATCTTATAGCCAGTTACAAAAGCAATAAAGGAGAGTTTGAAGCATTCAATTAATAATCCCATCTATATCTATATCTATATTCTGTATACAATATAAATTCGAAGACGTTTACGCCACGTGGCATGTCCTGATTTATTTATTTTAATCTATTAATAATTATATTTAAACTAATTAAATATAAATATAAATTATTTTTTATTTTATTTTTTCTCTCTTCATACTAAATTGTAAATATAAATTCTTATAATCTCTTATAATAATTGTTTTATATTCATAATCCTTAAAATCTCTTTATAAATCTTTAATAGTAATAACCTTTTTAAACTATCTCTTCTCTTTATTTTATTATGGTTCATTCTTTCTTCTCAATTTCTTGTTGTTTTCGGATAGTTATTACAATATTGGTTCTAAATCAAAAGTAATATTTATTGCTTCTATTTCAATTGTTTCTACTTCTTTGGGGTTTTTTTTTTTTAATTAGCTTTTCTCAAAATTTTCTAATGTGTTCATCGCTCTTACTCCAATGAATTTCTTTTTAGTTCATGAACTTGAATTTGTAGCTTAATAATTGAAGTTTCCTAATGATCAACCATAAATATTGGTGTTGCAATGACTATATGTTGAATTGGATTTATGTTGATGAAGTAACATTCTAATGACAAATCTCTTTATCTCTAAATAGTGAATTTACATATCTATTTATAATAAAAATTTATACGTATAAACTTATTTGATTTATCTTTAACCGTTTTTCATTATCTATGATTTTGCTTCTTTACCTTTTAATTTTTTTATTGCTTTTCCTAATCAATAAACTTATCAGGTCAAAATCATTAATTGTTTTTTTTTTTTTTAAATGAGCGGAATTTGTTATTAGTTCTTATATTATATAAAATTAAGTGAAATACAAATAAAAACAGTGTTTTAAATGATAAATTAAAGAATTTGCACATCGTGCGACCCCGCCTAGTTTAATTGAAATAATGTTAGCAATTCAATATAATAAAGTAGTGTGCTTTGAGAAAAACAGATTTGCATCATTAATTTTTCAATAAATGACCCAATTGATCACGACTATATATAAAATGTATTGAATTTGTTATATATTGGCACTTATAAAAAGCAACAAGAGACTTTGAAGCATTGAATGTGATAATTTAAAGCACACAAAGGGAGGATTGTGCTTTGAGGAAAGTGGATTTGAATTGTTAATTTTTCAATAAACGGCACCTTGTATAATATATAAACAACCCCAAATGAGTTTTTTCTCTATCCTACGTGGCAGTATGTCTCAATGCTCTCCATTCCAATTTTCTCTATTTTCCTAAGTTTTTTCCCCATTTACAAAATAAATAAACAATTTTTATATGCATTCATATAAATAAATAAATAAATATAAGCCCTTTATTCTTTTTTTTTTCTTTTAATAGTAGTTACACTCTCTTATTATTTGTATGAGCCAATTGATAACGGTTAACACAAACGATTGGTTTGTTGGCAAAACTAGAAATCTCCTTTTTAACTTGAATGTAAAATTTAATTGGGTATAGTTTAATTGGTACATCTCCCAATGTGGAAGTGGGAGGTTGTTGGTTCAATCCTCAATCTCTTCAAGATATAACAATTTCAGTAAAAAAAAAAAAACTTGAATGTAAAAAATGTTTTTCTAAAGAAAAAAAAGAAGCCCAACCAAGCTCCACTCGTGCATTGGTTTGGGATGTTGAATAGATATGGGTATGAATTGAATTTCTGAAATAGTACCTTGATAGGGTTTTTAGGAAAAGAGACACATTAACATTTCATTGTAAAGTAATAGAAAATTGAAGTATTATCAAACTGGATGTGTCTTAAATTTACACTTTATCTCTTGGTGGCCTCTACTGCATATTATTTATTTGGCATGTTGCCTTTGCATTTGTGGTTTCTCTTTGACATCCTGTTTAAATTTGATAATATTTACTGCTCCTTTATTTTTCTTTTATGGTTCTAGGATTGTTGACAGTATGTGGTTTATTATGCTTTTATTATTAGTTTGGCAAGTTATTTAATAAGCTGTTTGTTATTTTATTTAAAAGGCTAAACTAAAATCAAATCAATTTGGTCAATTGAAGCTCTGAGAAATTACATTGTCAAAAACTTTATTGAAAAGCAAACAGTAGCCAAAGTTGCAAACATTTAATTTTACGCATTGACTTGTCTACATAACTCAGCGCTAGTTCTTACAATAGTTAAATGGTACGTCATGTCATTTGAATTCAAATGCTCAAATGTAATTTTTTTTTTTTTTCAAATTTGTCCAGAAATATAAATTAGCAAAATTCATAGTTCAAGTTATATGCAATAAATATCACTCTACTAATAGAGAAATGAGTTTAATTCTTGAGCACATAAGGTCTTTATCTAGGGATGTAAACGAGACGGGCCAGGACGGGCATTGGCAATTCTATCCCTGTTCCCCGGCTAGCAGGGATCCTCGTCTCCGTCCCAGTTTAGTAAACGGAGATAATTTTAATCCCCGTTCCCATCGGGGAATGGATTCTCGCAGGAATCCCCGTCCCCGCTAAGCCAGTTTAAAAAAAAAATTACATAAAATTCAATTTTATATAAAAATAACTAATAAAAAAAAGTGAAAAAAAGTGAGTAGAAAATGCTCTAATTTTATTGCAGGTGTAGTATTTGTACTTTAAATTTGGATTGGAAAAAACTTTATAGCTCAGAATACAGTACAACAAATAAGAGTAGGGCAAATTGCCTCTATGGATCCTTACTTCAAAGTAGCTCCAAATAATAATAGCAACCAAAATTTTGTTTGTAAAGAGATAACATCGTCTAATCTTTTTTTTTTTTCATCTATATATTTTCTTTTTACTTTTCTTGTAGTAATTGAGTAATAAAATGAATAATTAAATGAAAATTTTAACGGGGATCTCTGTAACTAAACAAGGATGGGGATGGAGGCCTACGGGGTGGGGAGGGATAAGCCATTTTCATCCCCGTTTAGTATTTAGGGATAAATTTGCCCCCAGGATGGGGATTCTAAACAGAAAATCCTTATCCCAGTTTGGACAGACTCCCCGAGGGAACGAATCCCCGCGTCCCTTTTTACAATTCTATCTTTACCCCACATGAACAAGTTTCAGTAATTATCTACATTCTATATATATGTATAGGTATTAACGGTATTCTATTTTCATCAATTTAACCTTTCTTGATCAATTTGGAACATGTAAACCCTTCTAAACTAATTAATTTATTTCCACAACATCATTTGTCTTCATTTTTCATCGTGCATATGATGTAAAACTTAACAAAATTTGATTAAAAAACTATCATATTTCAACAGTTTTAAAAACATTTGTAATAATACTCCTAATTTAATTCACAAATTTGAAACGTAAAACGTAAATATATAATTTATTTGTGACAGACAATGAAAATTATAATATTAACATATTGTATTAAAAAGCCAAAATTAATGTTATTAATTTTAAATATTTTTGTTAGAAATATCACATTATATATATATATATATATATATATATATATTAATATAATAGAACTTTAATATTTGTAATCAAAATGTAATTTATTATTGTTGTTACAATAAAGTCTAATATCATTAACTATTTATATGTATATATATTTAATAACTGAGAGCCTTATAAAAAAACTTAAAAAGAAGTAAAATAATTCAAATCGAAATCATATATATATATCGACATATTAATTTTCAAAGATAGTAATAAAAGTTATAATTAGCCTTATCTATTAGTTTAACCTTTTGAGTTAAATAGTTTCATGATATAATACCACAACCGCTTAGATCTAGAGGTTAAGAGTTCGAATTCTGGCAGAGAGATTCACTGGTATCAATTGTTATCCTTTGTAATGTCTAATATAACATTCTGAAAATTAGTACTTTGATTCAAATTTTAGCATTTTATAAAGTATATACCTTACCAACATAAAACAAATTATTAGCTCGTAATGCAAATGTTAAACTTTATTTAATCTTTATCATTAGTCCTTATTAAACTTTAATTTTTTTATAACTGAAATGTACTAATGAGCAGTCTAATATTATTCATGTCTAACAATACAAATTTCATTTGTATATATTTACAAGTAACATAACATTACAATGATATTTTCTCTAAAAAATAACTTATATTTACTACTATAAAGAAAAATAAAAATATAGTATTATTTTACCCTGAATTTTATATATATATATAATTCAATTACTTCAAATTTAATTAGCAGTCTCACAAAGAAGAAATAAATTCGTTTGGGAATATTAGTTGTCCATTAAAATTTTTTATAATTAGTCGTTAGAAAAATAACTTGCTCAATCAAAACACTTTTTCACTGAAATAAAATGGATGTTACAATTTCAAATTTTATTTATTTATTTATTTAGTTGTTTTTTTTACCGTTGTAGCAAAATATTAACATCTACTAGCCTAATGCCCGTGCAATGCACGGGTAACATATTCTTTATTGTTGTTTTTTAAAAAAATATCTTTATTAGCTTTAATCGTTCCTATTTGATATTATATTTTTAAATAGATAGAAATTACATATATAATAATTTTACAGTATAATTTAACATTAGTCAATATTTAAAGTTTTTTAGACATGAACTGTCCATTTATTAGTAGAAACTTTGTAGCAGTAATTTAATATTTTGCAAAACATATATAATATTTTAAATATAAGAAAACATAGTATAGATTCTTGTAGAAATATTATGAGTATCATCCATTTTCTTTAGTTGTAATCTAAAATTTAAAAATATTTGTTGAATTTGAATTCAGCCAATTTTATTTTAACTTTTGGTAACTTTATCCCCTCATAATTTGTTTTTTTTTTTATTGGGATAAGTAAAACTTTAAACATGTCAAGTTGTCAGCTATAAATTAATATCACAGTACCCATATTTTTTAACTGTTCCTATTTGATGTTTCATTAGTGTTAATTTGTTTTTTTCTTTAAAAAATGGTTAATTTGTTCCTCCATATTTTAATTCTCTAAGTCCCTTTGTCTTCTACAACCTAACCTGAAAGTTCAATTTTTCTCCATAATACATCATAACCAATATTGTTGCCTTTATAAATTGAATATAACATGAAATGAAATAAATATAAATTTTATATTCCATCCACGGACAAATACATTTTGCGTAAATGCGAATCACCAGAGCCATATTTATCAATTTTATTAGAAAAAACATAACTCAATTGAAAAGAATAACAAACTCTCAATAAAACAAACGAAATAGGAAAATGCTAAAATTAACTAAAGTAAGAATAATTCCAATATGGCCAACTCTCCTTTCTTCATTGTTGATGTTGCACTTTCTAAATCAACAAACATCTAGCAAAATAATTTCAACTGGATGAAGAGAAGAAAATTGGTGGCCAAGGACAAAATATAATAAAAAAGAAATTGCGAATTGGAGCAGAAATAGAGATAATTAAGACAAAAATATGCCGAATTGAGTTAGTGAAGGCTTACTTCTAATCTAATGGCATCCGTAAATTGCAAATAGGGAAGCAATTCTTGCCACAAAGCCAGCCTAAATTAGAAAAATTTAATTATATGCATGAAAAAATGGCCAAAAGCAATCGCATTAGGCAAAGAAAATAAGGCAAAGGTTAAGAATTTTCTTACCAAAGCTACAAAAAGTGAAGAAAAGAAGACGGAAACCATTGAATCAACAGGATGCAAATTACACAAGGAAGAAAAACTTATGAAATAATTCAATCAAAAAAGGGATTTCCAAAAACAGAAATTGAAAAAAAATTTAGAATAGAGCCTAGGTTTTACCTAACTAAACACCGAGAGTGTCGCATCAGACTACAAGAAGACTCTTTGAGATGCTACTAACCAGATTGGCAAAGGTAGAATAAAATTGAAAGCTATTATTATAGATGTCGAGTCTGAAGCAAAGAAGCAAGCTGTAATAAAAAATGAAAATTGAGGAGAGTGAAAATCGTGATATGAGAAATAGAGGAGGAAAAGATAAAATGAGATTTTGAAAATTGAAGATGTTGGGTTTTTGAGAGAGAGTGGAAGATGTTTCTTTTGAAAAAGTTTAGAATAATTTATTATCCGTTAACATTAATTAAATAATTAAAATTTTCTTTAAATTAATAATAATTATTAATTGACTCAAAATTAGGAGAAAATTACATGTCAGCGTTCAGTATTCAGATTTAGTATATATAATATATAATAGATGATAATAGATTTTAAATAAATTAAATATTGAAGTAACTAAATGTTTAAAAGTTAAGTTAAATTAATTATTAATAATTTAGAAAAACCCACAAAATGACAACTCAGCAAGGTGTATCCACTTTTAGTATATATAATAGATGATATCTATTATATTTCCATAAAAGCGGAGACATCAAGCTCTCTAAAAACATGCCAACTCAGCAGAAAAAAAAAAACGTGTCTCAATATTATAAATAGTTAATTTCCTTTGAAATACACAATTACTAGATTTCCACCCGCACGCAATGCGTGGATTCATTTAAATCCGTATAAATGACACTTAAAAACGAAATTTCTCCTGATCTGTGATTAATTTAAGAAGAAAAAAATGATGACCACAAAAAAGAAGAATTTTGTTTAAATACAATTTGCGGAAAACAATCCAACTTTTAATAAATCTGTTTTCTTTTAAAAAAGAAAAAACTGACATTCTAAAATTTTTTATTTTAGTAATTAAAAATCTTAAAGTCTTAGGAGATGAAATTCAAACCACTAACAAATAACTACAAAAGATATCTTTTATTGCTCTTGAAGTTCTATTTAAGAATTTGAAAGTTTTAACTACTCGAATTCAATAATCTCACAAATTAATAAAAAAAATTTAGGAAACTACATGCATATTAGAGTGTTAGAAAAATTACAATAAGGAATAATGGTTTAAAAATGTCTATGAGTGGATGAATAGGTTTAGAACCTTTTACACTCAACACGTACCCCTAGGGAAAACCTCTTGAGATCAGAGCAGTAATTGTAAATCATGTAATTCTTCTAAACTCTTTGAAACCTTAACTATTCGAATTCAATAATCTCACAATGCACGGGTTTATTAATATAGATTTATGTATATTAAAATTTTAAGATGAAATTTATAGCAATTTGGAATTAATATATGGGAAATTAGAGACAAATTGATGACAACACAAAGAATGAAAAGAAAAGAATTATAAATTCTTTTAAGAATATGTTTAAAATTTAGTTTTTATTTTTTTTTTAATTTTTTTTTTTTGGACTTAAGAATGCTGATTGGAATACCACATGGAATACCATAGAAAATTATTCATGATAATGTGGATAATAAAATACAGAAATTTCTTTCTTTTGATAACCAAAATTTAATTAATTGCTCGAGACTCAAGGTTTTATTGAGTTAAGTAAGAATAACCATTTACTTTTACTAAAAAAAAGAAGAAAAATAAAAACATTTTACCTCTATGTTCTTGAACTAATATCTTATAATTGAAGCCTTTAAGGTGGTGTTATAGCTGTTTAAATGAAAGAATTATGAATTGAAATGCTTCTAAGACAGTCTTTAAAGGAATAAAGAAGGGAGAGGATTACTATATAAAGAAAAGTAATATATATATATATATATATATATATATATATATATATATATATTATGAATTTTTCTTATTGCACAAACCCAAGACTAAAGCAACTATCTATTTGTATCTAAATCATGTACATCAATAGTTGATTGACCATAAAGGTGCATGGAACTAAGAGACAATTAATATTTATTTTTGTTCAATAAGTACCTATTTTATTAAAATAGAGAAAATTAATGGGTTTAAATTAACCCTTACAATATGGCTTTTTTTTCAATGAGCAAACAATAACTAACGCACAATACAAAGAAGGCAATAAAGGGCTAACGACAGATAATCATGATATAGAGATCCCACCATAACAAAATTAAACTCATGAATTCATCTCAGACAAAATAATAGTAAGAAAAAATAACAAAATCTTAATATGCTAATAATTTTTCAAATTCTTTAGTGATATATACTCACATTAGATATTGTTTATATGAATTTTGTTATGCATTACTGCATAAATTTTTGTAAAGCTTCTCAAGTGATAAACTTTATCCTTTCAATACATTGTTAATAAAAACATGCAGTTGCTTCAAATAGTATCTCGAATTATTACAAGAGCCACTAAAATCCAAATGACCAAAGTAATAAAAAATCCAAGGAGCTCATTTAGAAATGGAGAACCAATACTTGAGCTTGAAGCCACTGGCAAAAAAAAAAAAAAATGAAGGTCATACAATAGCACACTAACGTCAAATTGAAATAGGAAACTGAAAATCGCAGAGCGCTAAAACGTACTAATCTCTCAAAAAAAAAAAAAAAAAAACTAATCTAAGGACTCCAGATAAGCATAAAAAAAATACATTGTTCTAAACAGAATTTGTTTAAGCAATTTCACTTTAATTGAACAAATGTGTTTGAATATAGTTTTGCTAACTTTTTATGCGCTGGAAAAACAATGCTAATTAGCTAAAGTAGCAATGAATGTAATTTTAACTCATTATTATACAAATGAGTGAAACTGTTATTAAGTTAGCAAAAGAAGGAAAAGTAAATTAATCTAGTTGCATAGGAACATATAATTGAAAAGAGGACCAAAGATCAATCACAATTACTTTTCAAGAATTCCTAAGAATAAATAAAAATATTCAAAAAGAGATCTATACCATGACTATTGTTAAATATTCAAAACTCCACTTACATAATTAATTCGAACAATTATTGGTAAATAGATTTATGCAGATCAATTATTGCAATGAAAAATTTTGTAAGCTACAACATACTACTGGCTTAGCAAAACAATACAATCAACTATCAGTTAACATCAACGATGGAATCTACCTATATTAGCATATTAGGACATTATTCGCGCAAACTTTATTTTTCCTTCAATATTGTAATGCAATCAACATATAACTTGAAGATTGTAATGCAGTTAACATATAACACTGAAGACAATTGTAAGTTATGCACAGTAAATTTCTTAAAAGAAAATTATGGTAAACACATTCTTGATTTACATTTTGATCTCTTATCCTGTCTCTTTTTACGCCTGTCATCACTTGAAGAGCTAACATCATATGAGGAGGATCTATTTGAGTCAGAATTAGTATCAGACTTGGATAATTCCACCTCAGTTTTTGATGAACTCTTTGACCCATTTGAATAATATTTTCTTCTCCTTTTTTTTTTTGTCTTTTGAAGACTTCTTGTGCTTTCCTCCCGTCCTTAATGACTATCAAAGTCAGATGAAACATCCTTCCTTATTTTTATTGTATGTAATTTCTTTTTGTCAATACCTAAAAGTAAAGAAATGAAACATTCAAGGAAAAATTATACCATTGCAATATGAAACCAAAGAGAAAGAAATAAAATTTAACAAAAGAAAACACACGAAGCCATGCTTATTTGAAAGAGACGAAACATATAATTTACACCAATCTTTATACCAGGACATCAATTCGTGAAACATGGATGTTAATAAATTGAGCCTAAATCTATACATACTCTTTTTCCTTTGAAATGCATTTGTCCCTTATTAGAGGTGACAAAGCATTGAGTATTAGGCTTATTGTTTAAAGCCGAGCAGCTTCTCAGTGAACACAAAGGGGTTAAAACTCTATATATGAAAGTAATAACATCATTTGTCTATCCGTCATTATGCAAAAATTAAAAATGTTCTAGTAATTCATTACACTACAAATAAATTAGTTGAAGAACCAATTGCAGATCCACTTAATCACATGGAGTACCAAAGGAAATTAATCTACCTAACCTTCCATATGCTGTAATCAAATTGAGATTAGCTATTACATCTATTGTTAGCAGAGTCACCTAGTCATGGAAGAACCTCTTTGAAGAAATCCAGAACCAAAGGAGCATCAAGAATTGATGAATATAGTTTTTACAAAATTAAAAAATCATTATATGATCAAACAACTCCTAAAACATATCAAAACACCATTTAAGGATGTGGGAAAGAGATCATCAATGTATGTATGTTATAAAAGATATTAAATAACCCGTGCTATGCACGGGTCAATGCTAGAACTATTGAAATATCTTCGCTTCTTTGAAAATACTTATTAATTAAATTTAAAGAAGCAAGAACCATTGAAAATCTTCACTAAAGTTCATAGAAGAAAAGGGTTGGGATTTGTTAGTCATTCAGAAAGAAGTAAAAACTAATTAAGTGTATTAACTACTGAGTAGACAAAAGAAACTTACTATTACAGTTGTACTAATACTACCAAAACCAGAAGACAGAAGGGGAAATTGGAGAAAGAAGGAGAAATACCAAGACACATACCATTGAAAACGTATTTTTCTCCACGAAAACAAAAAGTGAGACAGTCCCTAAACTGATAAGTTTAGGTTTAAAATTCTTAAATAAGAGTTTCATATTCCTTGTGATTCTTATTAGATTTATTTTATTTAAGTTTGAATACTTATCTGAAGTAAAAAGCCAATTAAAGATAACTATTATGTTTAAATTTGAATATTTATCAAAAATAACAAACAAACTAAAAGATAACTTTCTAACTTGTCCTAAATAAAATTAGAGTATTTTACAAAACACGTGCCTCATTGAAAAATGAATGAAAGATTTATTTAAAAATATTGCATAATTGATTGAATTAAAAGTTATAATTAATAATTAACTCAAAATTACATGAGAAAATGATACTTCAGAATATCTAACAATTATATGAGAAAATGACACACTAGAATATCTAGATTCAAGAGTTTCTTCAGTTATTAACTTATAATATGGATATATGGAGGTAAGAATTCCACATAGATGCAAAATGGGCAAGTTCAAATTGCATACTGAAAAAATGGTAACTGGAAATCCAGTTTAAATCCAAGAAACTAAAAGAAAAAAAAGAATTCTGCAAACTATGAATTTTTTAGTAGAGCAAGCAGACTAAGAGACAATTTCTTCACTTAATTAAAAAAATTAAACTCTGTAACTCACAAATAGTCTAAACACAACAAAAAATCATTCCTAAATATTTACCTCTTAGAGGAAAAATAAGATGAAAAACTCTCTTCAAATTTAGATGAAAAATAGTTCAAATCAGAATGCAGACACTCCAAATTAAATTCAACTAAAAACAATAAAGTAAGAACAGTGTTCAGTTGCCAAACTCATGAAATCAATTCAACAAAGTGATTAAAATTTAAAAATGATAAAAAATCCATCTGAAGATGATCAACTTCAGCCATAAAACAACAGCAACCGAGAATAAAAGTAATCATAAGAAGAAATTGAAACGACCTTAGCAACTCACTTGGTGCTTCAATACTTCATCATGTGCTTCCAACCCACCATCAACACACTCTAAAACACACACACACACACACACATATTTTAGCAAGAAGAGGTGTTAGTTGACTTCAATTCATAATGAAATACTAATGAACAACATCTAAATCAAGAAAACCAATCTAACTCTAAATAGACCGTACATATGGTAATTTGACCTAACAAAAAAAGAACAAAACATAAAAGATGGAGAATAAAACCTAACAATAGAACATATTATTCCTCAACATCTACATCTCCATCACCATTTGTGAAAAGGAGAGAAAAGAGCCTTGCAATGAACCCTTCCTGTAGTTGCCAACCAAACAAAGACAAAACAGAACCCATAGTAAACAAAAAAAAAAGAGGAGAAGCAAAGAACAGAGAGAAGGAGAAGAATGGAACCCAAAAAAAAAAAAAAAAGAACAAAAAAACATGAAGAGAATAGAAGGAGAAAACCAAACATAGAACATTCATCATGAATTGTCAATCAGAAGTATCTAACAAAATATCTAACACAACTTTCTACAAATCAGGAGAAGATATTAAAGATTCAGAAGGCAAAAGTCAAAAGTCTTCAACACGTAGTCAATTACTACTACAATAACATGATTAATGATGTAGAATAATATCAAAAACAATAAAAAAAATGTATTTTTAGATGAACTCTAGTGAAAAAAAAGAGTAAATATAACTAATGAGTATTGAAACAATGAATGAGAAACTTTAAAAAATGGAAGACAAATACTTTAAATGTGGTAAGAAGTACCAAGAACTGAATATGAGTTGTGTATGAGATGCTAATGTATATTGTCATACAACGCATGTTAGTTTATTGTATCCAGAAGATTGAATTATTTTAATTCATCAAGAATTTCTAAATTTCTCCAATTTAAATGTCTCTGATGCTTATAAGCCACACAGTATCACCAATAAAATATACAAAAATAGATCACAGACAAGAAAAAATTATCTCATTGAAAGTTGATAAAAATAGAGAAAAGGAAAGATAGACCAATCGTGACAATAGAGCAGAAAACTCACCTGAAGCAATATACAAAGGAAGTAATTTCAAAACGCATGTCGATTTTGAAATCCAAATTTTCCTGCATAAACAACAAATAAGGAATTAAAACCACTTCTGAAATTGGCCATGGAACCTGATTGTTTCTTGGATGTTCCTGAAATTCACATTGGAACAGAAGATGAACATCGATTAAAAATATACTTGCCCTACATATTCAAACCAGTTCCAATTTAGCTTCCTATAGTGAACAACCATGTAGCATTTTAAAATCGCAATCACAGAGGAGTTCCGACTAATCTATCTTATTTGAAAAAGTGGGGTGGCAAATATCTCATACAATTGCAATTCTTTTTGCAGAATTAAGCATCAATGTTAAGCCAGATGAAATCATATAGAAGGTTACCAAGTTATGAAAGAGTGCATCTGTAATAGAAGCAACTATAGTTCTAAGTAAATTTCTGTGCAAAATAACCTAGAAATCACACAAACAGATTGAATTGATCACATTTTATTATCAAATACCAAAGTTGACTGGTCATCTTTACAAGCCAAGTGAAAGACTATTTTAAGGGAAACAAAACCCTCTCCAAGACTAATCTATTGGTGCCTAACATTGATACACGTACTAAAATTACACACAGATACCAAGTGCTAATCCATAATGCAATTTAGGCAATAAATATTCATCGAAACATGAAATAACTTAAAGGCAACTAAAAGATATAATCAGGAGATATAGTAAAATTGTTTCATTCACTTCAGGAGCTAAATTTTAAAAATTATATTGCCACCAAAATAAAAACTGTCAAATTGAAGGGTCTATGTTAATTTGACTTATTGAATTGTCAATGTTTGAACCTGATTTGTATAATCATTCACCAAGATCAACAATCCCATGAGCAAAACATTAATGAGACAGCTCATCAAAATGTAATCACATTCTATAGCATGCCATCTACAATGGATGAAAATTGAAAAGTGATATAGCTTTAATCTTTTATCAGTCTTTAATATCTAACCAAAAAAAAAAAAAAAAAACATAATGTGAAACATGGCAGCAATGTCTTTCTACAAACTTGCTGACCTTACACAAATCAAACTAATTAATTTTCAAAAGTTGCACTTAAAGAAGCAATACCTCATTATCATGTAGCTTAGACAAATAAATTCCAGATTCTTTTATATTTTGTTGTTCCACATCCTCACCCGGACCTTCAGCCAGACTTGTAATAGCATCTGATTATAGTGCATTTCCCATATGAAATACAAGTAAATATTTAGTATTTCAGAAAGTATCTTGATTATCTTCCACAGGATTTACTTAAAAGGCTTACATGATATTTGTTAATTGGCGGACATGGCTTTACCAGTAAGCTTGGAGATAGGCAATCAATAAGTTGACTTCCTATTTGCATTCGCTTATGCTAAGGCCATGAACCCATAAAGAAAAATATTGCACTGCTACTTTGGGAACCAAATGAAACCTTTCTAACTTTCTCTTGTTTGCTAGAAATGTCCAAAACATAGGACATGCCTAAGAATAAAGCAACAACAACTTTTCACTATCCAATAGAAGTTATTGTAATAAAATTAGAAGATAAATCATATAACAATGATTAAAGGCATTTCATAATGAATAAATAAGAAAACCACTCCACTAAAGCTTTACAACAATTAAACATGATCCCGCTGTAACCAACTCATCATTTTAAACTTTGATATAATTCTTTGATATAAATGACTCGTTAATCTCAGTGCTTCAAATATTAAATACTGCAATTTTATTATAATTATTTTATATATGTTATGCAAATAGATCTTCAGTCCAAAAATATGAAACTTATCTAGTAGAAAAAAAAAAGTTTATGCATTTCAAACACCATTCTTCAACATGATAATAGGTATGACTTCAATAACTACATACCAACAAAAAGGAAACTAAAAGAAATAACCAGGAGATATAATAAAATTGCTTCATTCACTTCAGGAGCTAAATTTTAAAAATTATATTGCCACCCAAATAAAAATTGTCAAATTGAAGGGTCTATGTTAAGGCATCATCACCAACAGAAAAGGAAATGAAAATATCTAACTATGTTAGTTCATATTTGTTATGTTGCGACTTTTTCCATTTTTCCATTTTTAATTCTGAATCTATGCTTGTAATAAGATAATTATCATACCAATCTAACTCTAGATATCTAACAAAATATCTAACATAACTTTCTACAAACCAAAATCTCAGAATGTCAGCAATTAAAAAGTTTTGATAATCTAAGCTTAACCTTTTTGGCTTTGAATTATTCAACAAAACAAAAAGTAGAAGAGCGAAATGCTAAATAGATTGAACTAAATCCAGATTACAAATGCCTCTATCAGATCCCTACATGATTAAATATACTTGAGCCATATACTGGTAGATCGAACATATGATGTGCCCCCAAAAGAAGTATTGCTTATCATCATAAGAAAGAAGCATTCATATAGAATCTTCAGAAGATCACATTTGGCAAAGAGCATAAAAAAACATAGATTCACTCAAATAAAACATAAGAATGCAGCTAGAAATTAGAGTTATGGCTACACTGAACACCAACTAGGTATCAACCTATTTGAACGGAAACTATCGCAACTAAATCGATCAAGAAGTAAATAACCCAACAGAAATCTTTCTGTCACTATTATTGAAATAATGACTCCCATTTCCATTCCATTTCCCTATTACTGAAACAACAACCTTATGCATCAGGTTAAATAGGTCAACACATATTATTGTATGCCAATCAACACAAAACCAGCCATATCGCTTTCAGAAAACTGAGAAGATGTTGTAAGCTAGGCATTTTTATATGATAATTTTAAGCAACAACTATAGAAATATACACAAAAATGAAGCACTAAGATAGTATAACTTACCTTGTTGAGCCACTGCGCTGCCTCCAAAGTGGTTCTAGGAACAAAATTAAAGATTAGCTTTCACAAAATCCAGAGTGGCATTCCCAACTTCTTAAAAATTGAAAACATAACCGAACATAAGAGGAGAAAAAAATCTATAAAAGAAACCTAAAGAGAAACCATAATATTAGTGCACAGTTCGATAACAGGCCGAAACCTTACATTTTCCATCCAATTCCAAATCAATTAAACTTATATTGATGAATGTCAATCATGGCCACTATAACATTGTAAAAGAAGTAGTGCAATATGCTGGATAATAGGCCTGAGAGTCAAATTTAAATGTTAATGAGTCTCAATAAATTGAAACACAAGAAAACATGGAAGTAGAATTACAATGACAGATAACTGAAAAATGAAATCCCTTTAAAATTTAGGAGATGAAATCAGCATTCCATGTGGTATCAATCAGCATTTTTAAGTCCAAAAAATAAAAAATAAAACTAAATTTTGAATGTTTTCTTTTCAATAATTAATCTAATTTACATAATTAGGGATTTAGCCATCTCTAAAAACCTAAAATTTTATAACTGAAACTGAAAAGGATTAGAGTATATCAAGCTGATCTCAATTTGTTTTAGATCGATTTGTGAGTTTTTCAAGGAAATCTTCAACGGTGGGCCTAACGACTAATTTGAAAGGCTCATCAGAGAGATTGATACCGAGCTCATCGGATGCTTTTTCTCGGACTTTCTTCTCCGTCATCTTATACAAGTTTTCCTTCTCGAGTATCTTTCGCACTCTTTTTGCGATTTTCTTTTCAAGAGGTGATGAATTTAGAAACTTTGTTGTTACTATTGAACAAGTCTGGGGAGGAGTTGTAGAAGGAAACTGGGGAAATCGAGAGAATTGGGGAACAATTTTTATTTTTGAATTTCAAATAAATTAAATATTTAACTAAATTTTTAAAAGTTAAATAAAATTAATTATTATTAATAATTTAGAAAAACTCAAAAAATTGACAATTCAGCTAAGTGTATTCACTTTTAATATATATAATAAATTTCTATTAAAAAAATTATATCTATTAGTATTAACTAGGTGGATGCCGGCACGATATGTGAATTTTTTAATTATCATTTAAAATGAAGTTTTCATTTGTATTTCACTTAATTTTATATAATGTAAGAACTCATAATATATATTATCAAAAAAGAAAATAAGAACTAATAATAAATTCCATTCATTTAAAAAAACAATTAAAAATTTTAACCTAATAAGTTTATTGATTAGGAAAAACAATATAAAAGTATAAAGGTCGAAAAGTAAAAGCATAGATCATGAAAGTGGTAAAAGATAAATTAAATAAGTTAATACATATAAATTTTTATTATTAATAGATAGGCAAATTCACTGCTTAGAGATAGAGATTTGTCATTGGAATGTTGCTTCATTAACATAAATCCAATTTAACATATAGTCACTGCAACACCAATATCAATGGTTGATTATTAGGAAGTTTCAATTGTTAATATACAAAATCAAGTTCATGAACTAAAAAGAAACTCATTGCTACAATTAATCAAAATATGAAGAAATAATATCAATTTTAGAAAACGAAAGAGTAAGAGTGACGAATAAATTAGAAAATTTTGAGAAAAGCTAATTCAAAGAAAACAAAGAGGTAAAAAACAATTGAAAATAAAAGCAACGAATACCACTTTTGATTCAAAATCAATGTTGAGATAACTATTTGAAAACAAAAAGAGATTGAGAAGAAAGAATGAACCGTAACAAAATAAAAAATGAAAAGAGTTTTAAATAAGGTTATTACTATTAAAGATTTACAGAGAGATTTTAGGGATTATAAATATAAAACAATTATTATGAGAGATTATAGGGATTTACGAGATTATGAGAGATTTTCATAATTTAGCATGAAGTGAGAAAAAATAAAATAGAAAATAATTAGAAATTTGGTTGGGAATTTATGAATAGAGGAGATTAAGGAGAAAATCTTTTTAAATTTATATTTAATAAGTTTAAAAGTAATTATTAATAGATTGAAATAAATAAATGATTCAAATAAACCAGGAGATGACACGTGACCAAAATGTCTAGGGCTTTATATTATATATAGATTGAAATAGAAAACAGTTCCGTAGCCAAACTTTACGTGTCCCTCTCCCTTCAACAAATCCAAGTCCATTGAATTGATACTTTTTTGTGTAACCTTAAAAGCGGAAGGTAAAAAGTTTTGTTTGGTAATATATATTACAGTGTGGAAGTGTTGTTAGTGATTTGGAGAATAAAATTGTGAAGAATTATTTTTTATTACTGGTCTTGAAGATGAATTTTTCAATTTGCCAATCAATGAAAGAAGGACAAACAAGAGACAAAATTGTTTGTTTTATTTGCTTCATGAAAGGTAAAATGACAAAAAGATTACTTCATCGTTCTACAGAGATGGTCGGTGAAGTCATTTTTTGTGCCACGTTGGATGGTTTGCACTCTTTAATGTTAATTTTGATTGTTATATTGGTAGTAATGGAAATGGATCTTTAGAATATTTCCAAGAATTCAATTCCCACCTGCAAATTTGGACTTACTTCTTTCTGCTGATTATTGTAATATGGTATCTTTTATTCATTAGTTGTGCTGTTGTTGTGGCCTTTTAGGCCTTTGTTTAACCAAAAAACTATTTTTTTTTCTTTTTTACTGAAATTCAGAAAATTATTCTTCTTATATTGATCAATTTGTTAAAATTTCAGTTTGTTATAAATTCTTGAGCAAATTAATAAGGGAAAAACGATTACGTAACTTGTACTTGAAGTTTTCTATTCTTTTTTTTTTTTTTTGAAGAATGAACTTCCAATTTAAATTGTTTTCTTATATTCCATATTCCTTATTGTTGACTTTGGTTTTGATGATCACAAATTGACATTGAATAAAAAGAATTTAATATAATATAACTGTCTACTACAAAGCTTTATGAGTTGAATTTATTACTTGATATACAACTTATGCCTATAAGATATATATTTCTCTTTATGGCTTTAAAATTCTTTTATAAGCCAAAAACTACTTATGAGTTGAAACTAGTGTATTCGGCCACATAATGTTTTGGATACACATTTTAGCTTATGCGTTAACTTCAATTGCTTTATTACTTGAAGACATTGGCTTATGAGATAAATGTTATACTACTTGAACATCTTGGCTTATGACTTGAAGTTAACTGCTTTATTACTTGGGAGATCTTGGCCTACACTTGAAAAGTTTTGTGTATAAGCTTATGACTTTAAACAAACGGCCACATAAGTATTCTTATGACTTGAGATCAACTACCATTGGTCCTTATGACTTGAGATCAACCACCATTTTTCTTTGTCAATTGGTATAAACAGATACATAAGTAAACTTATCTCCTTATGACTTGAGATCAACAACTATATCTCCCTATGACTTAAGATCAACCACCGTTTCTCCTTATAAGTTGATTCAAATAGCCATGGAGTCTTCTTTTCCCTATAAAAGGAATGGAGATCAAAGCTTGGAGTAAGAAGACTTATATGCAAATTGACACTTTTAAGCTACAATACTTTGAAGTCTTCTATAATTCCTAAAGAGAGCAAAGTCAAGAGAAAAGAGCTTTATTCTTTCAATCAAATATTCATATATTCGGGAATTGTATATTCACACAAGGCTATGTGAAAGGGGTTTTACTTTGTTGGTAGTATGATCAACAAAGTCTGTAAAAGTTTGGTGCTTGAGCTTAGAAAAAGCATCGGTAGAGTTTTGTTACTTAAGCTCTGAAAAAGTAACAGTAGAAGTTTGATACTTAACCCTGAAAAAGTATTGAGTTTGTTACTTGAACTTGCAAAAAGTAACATTGGCTTGTTTCCTGCCCGTAAAGGAAACGTTAGTGGAAATCTTAAGTGGTTGGCTTGGGGACTAGATGTAGACTGGTTGGGTCGAACCAGGATAAAATTCGGCGTCTTCATTTCTCTATCCCTACTCTCTTATATTTACTGCCATTAAATTCTTGCAATTTAAATTAATAGCTTTATTATTGAAAGTCATTTTTAGAAAAGCAAGTTTATATTCACAAGTTCTATTATTTTAATTAATTCCTTATTTTTATAAAACTTGTGTTTGTTGAAAGAAAATTGTATTTCTTTAAAAATAATTTTTAAAGAGAGTTTACAAAAAATTTTATTCGTCTTACAGTACTATTCACCCCCTCTAGTACTGTAGCTAGCTTATTTTGGACCGTCACATATCAATATATTAAATATTTAATTGAATTATTGAATTATTTTTTCTATAAGATATTATAGAATTTTTTTTTTTGGTTTGTCATATTAGTTTTAATATGTGTTGTGTAGTTTTAGCCCAGTAGGAATTATAATTATTTCAAAATTCATTGGTGTAAAGTAGACCTGTCCATGAGCCCTCAAGCCCGCCCAATCCCACCCATCTTGGGCCCTGATAAATCACTTATTTCTGTCTCGTTTCTAATAATTTTAAGTGTCTAACATTTATGTCTTTCATATTTATTCTCTTATTCCATTTTTAGCCCTAGTTATATTCTATGAGAAACAAATACATAGAGTAAATAAATCCAGAAAATTAAATTGATACAACCTAATTGAATAATCTAACCTGGGAGATATATTAATAAAAATGGGATATGAGGTACAATCGCCTAGAATACATGAATAATCTAAAAAGGGAAAAGCTAAATCTAACTTTACATACATCTATTTGCAAAACAGAGGTTAGTAGCATAAGAAACATATAAATAAAAAAAGGACTCAAACAAGAAAGCAAGGGATAATAGATTACTCGGGATGTGAAAGGGGATAATCGGGGGAATCTATCAGATTCAATCGACATGACCTGGAAAATGATTTTGAAACACATTTTTGGGAAAATAATTTCTAAAACATTTTTCCGATTAATGGATCAATATATACTTCAGTGAGTCAGTTATCTCGGGATTTCCATGGAATCTTGTTCATGTAGGTTCTAATTATTCCAAATAAATTAAATCTAGATCGTAAAGCAGTAAACACATCGAAAACTATTTTCACAAAAATATACTAAAATATAAATGTTCATAGTCAAAATAATCCTGATGGAAAATCTAATTTTCTCTTTATCTTTTTTTTTTTAATTTCAATAAAATAAATTATTTATCAAAAAATAAGGTTTCACAATATTTCTTCTTCGCGTGAGTTTGACTATTTAGCCTATCTTTGAGGTGAAATCTCATTGATTCATCAGAAAATTAGAATAGAAAGAAATAAGCCGTACGGCTTAAAATTAAACTAAAAAATATTTTCTATGGTGATGTATCTATATATTAGAGCTGTACGACTCAAGATAGAGCTATGCGGCTTAAGATAGAGCTGTGCTACTCTATATTGTGAAGAAAAGAGCCGTACGGCTCTAATCTCCAGATAAAACCAGTTTTTTTTAACTAAAAAAATTTCAAACAGAAAGCAGTAAAACGGATTTATAGCCTCTCAAAAGTCACCTCTAGTATGTGTTTATCCAGTATTTTGAGCCTCTAAAACCGATTCTTGATATGCAAGATGGTTTTGAATGAGTTTGCTTTTGCCTTAAATAACCCCTGAGATCATAACCAAGGATAATGGATGAAAGCTTGAGTGTTTAAGGTTAGGAAAACTAGTGCTTGGATTTAGAAATGACAGTCGAAATGTTACGGAGAATGTGGGAGATGATTTTCTCCTTTTTCTTTAGTCTTAGTTTCCTTTTCTGACTCTCTTTTTTTGGTTCTTCCTTCTTTTCCTCTTTAAGGTTTCTGTGGTTTTCAAAATGGTTCCCCCTTCCTACTTTCTTCCTATCTCTCCTTTCTTATCCCCTTCTCCCATCCAAGATCCAAATTTGTACTGTCTTTCCTGCCTATTTTGGGCAAATTATTTTTTTATCTGGCAAGAGGAATAGAGCCATATGGTTTATATTTAAGGCCGTATGGTTCTTTTACTTTAAGTTAGAAATATGACATTTCCAATCGATTTCACGACTTAGCCTTTTCGAATAGAGCCGTGGAATCCAAACATGAGCCGTGCGACTCTTATTAACATTAGGTCTAAATAGCTAATCTCTCAGACGATTCTCGGGTTCATTCCTAAACTCATTCGGTGCCTGTCTTCATCATTTGAATTGATTCATATAGAAAATTCAATATAGAGGATAACTAATTTGGTTCTCATCATTAAGCTAAAAAAAATCGGCACTCACAGACTACCCCCCCGTGTAGTTAAATTTAGTGTTGACTAAGTCCGACTAGATCTTGGGGTGAATTTAAGTACACAACAGAAAGCATGGCGAACGAGAGAAAGAAGGACTTACCTGTTGGCACAAAACACCAAGTAGTATTCTTCTTCACAATTCACCTTCGAAGGTGCATTTTGGGTTAATCCTGTGAAGATTGATATAGTTAGTTTTAGCTTTAATTCATGATAAAATTTTAATGTTAAAGCATTTTAAGGGTAGAATTTTGTAAGGGTGCCATACTGGGCTATAAGCTTGCTACGCTGAGCGAGAAAGATAACTGTCATGATGGGCGATATGATTGTTATGATGAGCTAGAAGAATAACTGCTACGATGGGTGATATGATTGATGCGATAAGCAAGAAGGATAATTGCCATAATGGGTGATATGATTGTTATGGTGAGCAAGAAGGATAACTACCCCGATGGTCGATATGATTGCTACAACAAGCAAGAAGGATAACTACTGCGATGGATGATATGATTGCTATGATAAGCAAGAAGGATAACTGTCATGATGGGCGATATGACTGCTATGATGAGCAAGAAGGATAGCCACAACGATGGGTGATATGATTACTAGGATGAGCAAGAAGGTTGGTGTCGCCACCGTTCTAGACCTGCAACCTGCATTTATTTTGTTAAAATTCATTTTTGTCATGTTAAGCGATTCCATTGATATTATAGCCGTGTTAGATATGTTATTTAAAGAAATGTATTAGTGTCTTTATTACTTGACCTTTAATTTATAGAACACAAATTTTTGCCCTTTTTTATCAAGAATAAAAGTGATGACCATTGCTTGAAATTTGTCTCTTTGGACTCCTGTTTTCTGCCCCTAGAATCCTACAAAAATGAAAAGCAAACCTTTCCCAAGGTGATTTAGCATGTTTTTGAAATTTTAAAAATTTAGGACTATTTAAGCCATATAGCTCAATTTGAGTGAGCCGTATGGTTGAAATTGAACCTAAGATGAGCCACACGGCTTAAAGGTAATCTAAGATGAGCCGTGTTGGTGTGCCCTAGTTCTTAGGGCATTAGATTCTTGTATTTTGTATTATACAATCAGACTCTTTATATAAATACATCATTTGTGTCACATTAATAAAGGCATTTAATATATTCCATTTATATCTTGTGCTATAACATGAATAGAGTATCCATTGATTGATAATCATAAAACACATCCTAGGGCATTAGATTCTTGTATTTTGTATTATACAATCAGACTCTTTATATAAATACATCATTTGTGTCACATTAATAAAGGCATTTAATATATTCCATTTATATCTTGTGCTATAACATGAATAGAGTATCCATTGATTGATAATCATAAAACACATCCTAAGTCTATTCTAATCATGGGAACGAATAAAATCACAGACTTGTATATTTGATGACTGTATGGTAGTTCTCAACTAGCCATTGTACTTGTAAAGTCAGTCATGAATATAGGTACATGTCATTGACATGGGACTAGATCGATCCACACAAGAAAGCCATATAGTTGTCGCATCATAGGTCTTTTTTTAGTAGATCTCGTTTATCCTTAGACCAGATTTCATTATAGTATCGATATGGAATTCGGTTCACTTTGACATATGCCTAACAGGTCTATAAAATGATGCTAAATATGGGTATGATTGGGTAGACTGGTAAACATATTGATACTGATAATGAAGTGATGGAGTTGCTACTTGGGTAACATCAAGATGATATCATTGGTCACTTGATGAGTGGGACTGATAAGTGTATGGCCATACCCAAATAAGTTGGTTGCTTATTTGATTAACCAGTCAACTCAAGATCAAGAAATATAATAAATAGCAGAAGAGGATGACTGACACCGTGCCCCTTGTTTATTCATATCGATGTCATTTGGCAAAGGACACTGTGAGATTACTACCATGTAAGCGTTTTCGAAAGCCTGCTGTATTTCTGTCTTAATTGGGGGCTGTAATGGTTTGCTAGAGTCCACTTACAGTCTATGGGCCTTGGACCAACTGCCAACATAAAGACAGACCCATAGGATCATGCACATAGATCAACTAAGCCGGAATTTATAGAAATTGTACATGTACTATACATTAGAAGGAATGCGTTAATTAATTAGTTGACATTCGATGTCAAGGTAATTATGGGTTGATTTAATTTAATTAACAAGTTTACATAATATAATTAATTATTTAATGAACTAATTGAATTGCATAAAGTAGATATTTAATTAAATAATTTTCCTAAGAAGAAAAATTAAATACATGTATGGTATTTTCTTAAGTGTGAGTTAATTTTATTTAGAGGTAATTAAATTAGTCAAATGGAATTAAATTACATAGTATAAACCTTTTGGTATAAGGTTTATTTATGTAATCCAAATCCTAATAGGCGTGGGTTTAATTAACCTAAATGAAACCTAATTATAGAAGACTATATAAGGCACACTTAAGTAGAAAAAATTAGCCCTAATCCTAATTGCAACAAGGAGAATTCGCCCAGCCTATAGCAGCCCCTAACAGCCAAAAATTCCAGCAATAATTCCTCCATTCCTTCGCTCTTCGGCTAGCATCGGTTCTTTCTCAACAATTGATTGTGCATCAGACTTTGGAGATCATTTAAAGAAACTATTCTGCAGCTGTGAGCACGAGTTTTTTCCCGACCTCGATGATGAAAGCTTTTATTACCTTTTTCATGGATAAACATGAGACTAATTCAGAACGACCAGAATAACGTCAGACATGTCTCGGATGACCCGAAGAAGCGTAACAAGTCTTGGTGTGGAACCTCGAAGAAGGTCAGGTGAGCATTTAAGAGAATTAGAGAGAAAAGTGAGAAAAAGGCGAGAAATGAAAATCTGGTAACTATAGCCACTCGGCTATAGTTTGCAAACTACAGCAGCCCAGCTATAGGCACTACAACTGCTTGGCTGTAGTTACCAGATTTAATTTTCTTTCCTAAATAAGGGGAATTTTGCCATTAATTCGGAATTTTAACCTTAAATTTGATCATATAAAGCTAGACACGAAAATTAAGTCAGGGGGGGATTCCATTCTGCAATCAATCACAAAAAATTAGGGTCTTTGGGATTTTAGAGAGAGAAAGAGAAGAAAATTCAAAAAACTCAATCGAAATTATCCAAACTTTAATTTAATCTGTAGAAACGATTAGGGTTCTCTTGGAATTAACATTCTGGGGTGATTCTAATCAACTTGGTGTGCATTTGGATTGATTCGGGGTTCTATTCGAGCTTTAGAGAATTATGGGCGATTTCAGGTTGTTCGTGATTCTAAGGCGCTTTCCGATGCCCAAATCCGTTTCTGGTGATCCAAAACACTGGAACACAGACAATGTATACTCTGAGAGGCCCTAAAAACTCGTTTCGAATTATTCTGGATGTTGATTGTATGTGATTTTGTATTTTTCTCAAATCTGGAAGTGAAAACCCAACTATAGCCGCCCCGTCTGTTGATTATAGCCGTTTAGCTATACTACAGCCGCACGGCTTTTATCTACAGTAGCGCGGCTGTAACCTACAGTGGCACGGCTATAGTCTTCTGATTACAGCTGCTCGGCTGTAATCTCCAGGGCAGAAGCTCCGAATGTCCTAAATCGACCGATAATGCTTCCTTTTTCAAATCAAATATGTTTTTCATGAATATTATCAGTCAAATTACATCCATATATGTTTAGATTCACGATTTTTGGGTTTTTATTGATGTATGTGAGATTGAAATTTGGCGATTTTGGGTTTTTAGGGATTTCCAGATTCGTTTGATCTAATTTGGATCTATTTAGTGGATTATATGAGTTTCCAAAAACCCCAGATTACCCGAAACCATCAAAATTCCAAAACGATTTTCAAAATGAGAAAGAAAACAGGATTGTTGATTCTGGAGCACTACAGCTGCTCGGTTATAGGTGCTATAGCTGCCCCAGCCACTACAGTGGCACGACTATAGTATCATAGTGGCGCGGCTCCAGTATCATAGTGACACGGCTCTAGTATCATAGTGGCTCGGCTTTAGTATCATAGTGGCGCGACTGTAGTATCATAGTGGCTCGGTTGTAGTATCATAGTGGCTCGGCTATAGTATCATAGTGGCGCGACTATAGTATCATAGTGGCTCGGCTGTAGTATCACAGTGGCGCAGCTGTAGTATCACAATGGCGCGGCTATAGTATCACAGTGGCTCGGCTGTAGTTTGAGAAGTAGAATTACAGTTTTGCCCTTTGGGGCCTTTAACTTGTAATTTTATGTCTCCTTTCTATTCAAAATGGATTTTTGATGTGTTTATATTTTCAGACCTTAGATGAATGTTCAATTTAGGCCCACTCACAAACGGAACTCCCGGGTTCTGGGATATCCGACCCACTAAAAGTTGGAAAATGCATGTAAAATGAGCTAAATTGTTTTCAAAATTAGTTTTCATTCACAAAATCTACATGGCGATTCTATAAAATGTTTTCCAGGTCTAATCGAGTAGTCGTCCGAAATTTTCGATTATCCCCCCATTTATGATCCCGTTTCCTAAAATACCCCTATTCTGTCTTATGTGAGTCCTGGGTGTGCTTTATTTACTTGTGCTAACTGTATTTGAATGCAGCTTTTTATTTTTTCATTTTTCTTATTTTGATGTATTTGATAGATCATTCCGTGTATCTAGGCGGTTGTACTTTTTAAGATTATCATGTATTATAGGCGGTTGTAAAAGGTGAGGATGAGATTTTTT
Source organism: Euphorbia tirucalli (assembly GCA_039660915.1). Classification (NCBI taxonomy): domain Eukaryota; kingdom Viridiplantae; phylum Streptophyta; class Magnoliopsida; order Malpighiales; family Euphorbiaceae; genus Euphorbia; species Euphorbia tirucalli. The sequence goes on along the minus strand of CM077637.1, from coordinate 37,529,101 downwards.
CTTTTTCGGATTGTATAATTTGGCCATTACTTTACTTTTCCTGCACTTTACTTTTCTGCACTTTATTTTATGATTTATATTTATGTCATTTGTATGAGCATTAACTAAGAATAAAAGAAGATAAAATGAGTAGTATTAAATGGATGTCGTATCATATTATGGGATAATAATTGAAAACAAGTGAGGATTAGATATGTTGCCCGAACCTTGAATCTCTAGATTAGGTACAGTAGTATATGCTCGGTAGGGAGATGCACCGGAATTTCCCGGCTGAGCTGATCCGGGTGGCGACTCTGTCACTGATCTTGAAATATAAGTTTCGAGATCTTTAAGTTTAAATTGGGATTTTTTAAAAAACCTATTTTCCAAAATTCACACTTAAAATCAAAGTTTTCTACAAAAAGGGTTTTTCCAATAAAATGAAAAGTTTTCTTAAGAAAGATTAAAACCTGTTTTCAAAAACACACAGATCATCACACAAAAAGAAAATCCCCGGTTCCCGCTTCGCCAATGTTTTGAAAAATGTCGTCTGCTCACAATGGCGACTCCGCTAGGGATTAACAGTTTCTTTTAAAAAAGTTTTCATAAAAACTTAAGGAGCTTAGGCAACAATTGAAGTATATCCTCACTTGTAGTCAATTATTAAACCCATAATCTGATATCTCATTCACAACCGCATAGCATGACATTTTCTCTTCTTTAATCCCTTCAACACATGATTAAGCCCGATTTATTTCCAAAGGTGACCTACCTCTTTTACTAGGATTGGAGTCACCCGAGGGGGTAAACCACTTATAGCACTGCATGAACCTTACATCATGTTCTACGATGAGGAGTGTATTTTCGCTATGGGAACCTGTACGACCCTTGGTTTGACTCATACCTTCATGTAATGGCCCAGCAACTTCCCCTTAGGACTACCAAAACATATATTTGAAATCGGACATTGAGAGTACACCTTTGGTATCCCAGGTTGATGCCAAAGAGACCCAATACCTAGGAAGAATGCGAGACCAATCGAATGGAGAAATAAGATTGGAAGGGTGAGCATGTTGTTGCGTGTGCTAATGTTTGTTCCATGGTTGTTTTACTTTTGACCTTTACATGCAACATTGAAATGCATCATCCGTGTGCCATTTTCTAACCACATTTTTATACAGCCATTTGGAAGTATCATCATATGTGTGGTATTATACTAACCATATTTTCGTGCAGCCATGATCTTTTTCATGCGCCATATTCATTCCGTATGTTCACGTTCTCATGAAGCATACATGACATCATCCTGTGTGTCATGCATCCTAACCACGTTTTTGTGCAGCCACTTGCATTCTGTATGACATGGGCATTCATATCATCTCATCCCATCTAAAATGTAAGGATGTTCTAAGTATGCCCTTCACGAACATTTCATTTCATGACATATCAGGAGTCCCCAAGACTACCCATATTCCGCCTGTGCACCGGATTGCACTTGGCCATTTTATTACATCATTTCACTCATTAGAGGACCACAACAGTCTTAGGCTTAAACTCGTGTGGTGGATCACACAATATCATTACATGACATCATGTTCATTCATAATGGTGCCATGGTAACACCAAAGTCTTGCTTGTGTGTCACGATCCATATCGGATTGTTCCAAAACATTGATGATTCATCCAAGGTACTCCACGAGTGCCGAACTAGAACTCATATTAGGACATTTCATGACATGCCTAAATCATGCAAGGTGTTCCACGAACACCGAAATTCTATCCGTGTTTCGAGTTACACGTGACCTGCTTGTGACATCATTTCATATTAGATGCCATAAAAGCATCAAAGTTCTGTCTATGGGACGGCTCCCATATGACCATCACATGTCATTACATTCACCTACGAAGCATCAAACCTCCATTCATGTGTCGGTGCACATGTGACCATTTCATGCATCCACTAGGTGCCCCGAAGGTGCCGAACCTCTGTCCTTGTGATGGCTCACATGCGACATTATTGCATTGTCTTTTATATGGCATGGGGTATGCTTGGAACATCCAAAATAAAAAGAAAAGAAAATACAAAAGTCATTTTCATCATGATCCAGCATCATCTGAACATGAACACGAACATGCCGTACATGCCATTTAGTGTGTCGAGTCTAGGTCCATGACATCCATCCGAGAGTCGAACCAATCAATTCAGTCAGTTCAATCAGAGCCAGTCACCGTGGAGGGGATCAGTTCAGGGTCAGATTCAGATCGGGAGGTCAAAATTCAATTGCCTACCTTACCAGTTGACAGTCAGATTTTGTTAGAAGAAGCAAATAGATCAGAGATGGCTGACTGTAACAGTGGAAACATGCCCTTTGACATAGCTGCTTTTATGAGGAATTTCCTAAGTTCGGATGAATTTAAGGCTACTCTTAGGGAGCAAATGCAGGTCGTGATGAACACTGCCCCTCTTTAGATTGTTCCACCGACTCAAACTTCAATTGGAAGTGGAGGACAACAATTTGTCCAAACAACAAATGGAGCTGGAGGGAATCTTCTATATATATATTAATCATATTATAAAGATCAATTAGATTGATCATAATAATAAAATTAATACATATTCAATTGGCTCTTTATAATTAATTGGATTAGTTATGAGATTATTTCCTAGGTGGAAATATTCATATGTATAGGTTTACGTATGATTTTATTTTGTGAAGATTTAATTTTAATTTGATGGATTAAATTAATTGGTCAAACTAATTTTAATTTAGATGTAAATAATATATTACTTGGTGTAATATATTAAATACATGGGTATATTAAAATTGGGCTTAAAATTAATTTAAACCAAAATAATTAAAATTAGATTGGGGCCTGAATTAAAAGAAGGAAGCCCACACAAAATGAAGGAGCCAAGCTGGGCCTAAATTCCCCTAGGGGAATTCGGCCAACCTAGGGTATTAACCTAGGGAAGATTTCGGCCTAGTATGACTAAGCAAAGATAGCCGAAATTTTCCACCCTAGCCTCCTCTCCATTGCTCGTTTTTCCTACGCTAGCACGAGTGGTGTTCGTTAGGCGTTCGTGTACAAGAACGAGGAGGGATTCTATTTTGATTCCTGCAGTCTTCCTCCATCTCTAGACAAGATATTCCGGGTAAGAATATGATCTCTTTCTATTGAATTTTATGTTTTGCAACTTTCACTTCAATTGCTCTTGGGACTGGATTTGAGGAAATCATCGCGTTCTTCCGCTTTTATCGGGTGATTTCCGGTGAAAAATCCCAACAGTGGTATCAGAGCGGGCTTTTGATCCGTGGAAATTGTTAAAATTGGTTGAATCCCATGTTTTAAAATTGGAGTTTTTCATTGGGATTCTTGTGTTGGGTTTAAGATTTTTCCCATTTGGTTTTCATACAATTGAAATTGAATATGCATATTGGTTTGTGTTTGTTTAATTTAATTGTATGTTTTGGTATTCTTGGTGGAATCGTTGTTGATGGATGATTTATTTTTTTTCTGTTATAAAAAAAAAAAAATCTGGCTCCCGGGGTGTGGGACTGCCCGCGGCGGGAGCGGCTGCTGTTAGGGCAATTCGATTGCCCTAGCTGTAGCGGGCCGGGCCCGGCGTTTTTGGATTTGGCGGGTTTTTGGGCCCGTGGCCCAGTTTTGAAATTTTAATTGGTTTTAAAATTCGTGTGTTTAAACTTATGCAATTTAAATGCGTGTAGTTTCTTGAATGAAATTTTTATTTTATTCATGTGATATTAATTTTGGAAATTAATATGGTTAATTGAAATTGGTTCGGGTAATTTTGGCACAATTACCTGGACAGCTGAATTGGACCCATGGTTTTCCAATTCCAGTGGGAGCAGTTGGACTGCTTGGGCTGGAGGCCCAAAACCTGTTAAGGGTTAGAACCATGGTGGGCCAAAATTGGCGATTTCTATATAATGGCTTGGACATAATTGAAATGGGCTTATATCATGCATTATAACATGCTTATGAATTATATGTATTGGATGCATATGTGTGATTAAATGTTTGTATGGTTGGATGCTATTGGGCCTTATACAAGATGGGTTGTATTTTTTTGGGTAAATACGGCCTGCGTGTCGTTTTTCTTTTTAATGTAATTTTATTTTATTCATTTATTATAAAATTTGTAAAAAGAAGAAGCCCATGGAGTGGTGAGCCCAAGTGGAGGTGCAAGCCCAGAAAGAAGGAGATGGAGGCCCACCTAATATTCTTTTCTAGTATAGGTTTACTAGAATTATATTAGGATGTAATATAGGCCCATAGCAGTCCATTTTACTTATTTATTTAATCATGTTTTATATATATATGCATGTATGTATGTATGATCCAACCACATTTCACCTGCCTTATGTATGTAAGCCGTTATTAATGAATCTAATAACCAAATGGAATTACTAAGTAGCTTAAAAGTGCTTCCCTCAGTGAAAACCGACTCGAAGTGGGAATAGGCCAGTTATAGACCATGCCCTCGTAGGATACACTGGAGTATTGTCACTTTGTATTGGGTTAGGGTATAGGATACTCTAACACTTGAATGGAGGTTTTGACTTAGCGTGGGTAGTAGGATTCTCCTGGCCCTAAGCGCAGATGGGTAAGTGCCAACAAGCCCATCAAACCGAGAGTCCCTAGGTTGGGATTGGACGGCGTTCCTACCTAAATAATTAGGGTATAGTTGTACCAGGCCCTCGTCTGGCTATATCTTAATGAAATATGGATCTCGGCCCATGAGCCCAACAACTCGGTTTAATTAATAACTTGATTCATTATTAATTTTATATGGGAACAACAACATAAAGTCCTTTATTAACACTCGAAACGTTTTTCTGTGTAGAAATTCTTAAATGGCAAACAACAATACCTTATCACTGCGATCAATTCTGGAAAGGGACAAACTTTCCGGTCCTAACTTTTTAAACTGGTCTAGGAACTTGAGAATAGTTCTAAGGCAGGAGTCTAAAGAGTATGTGCTGGAGAGGCCTGTACCGGCTGCGCCTCAAGGACGTAATCCACCGGCTGCCCAGCCGGAGGAATATGAGGCGCATGTCAAGGACAATAGGAATGTGACATGCCTAATGTTGGCCTGCATGGTCCCCATACTGCAAAAACAGTTTATGGACCATCAAGCCTTTGCTATGATGACAACTCTAAATGAGATGTTTCAAGAGCAAGCTCGTCAGGAAAGGTACCTGACCAACAAGGCATTCCACTCTTGTAAGATGGGGGCTGGGACATCTGTGAGCGCACACGTGCTCAAGATGAAGGGCTATTTGGACACTTTGGCCCCTCTCGGATCGCCTATCTCTCAGGAGTTGGCGGTGGACACAATCCTTGCATCCTTGCCAGATTCTTATGATCAGTTCATCCTGAACTACAACATACAAGGGATGAACCGTACTGTCAGTGAGCTGCATGGGATGCTTAAGCTCAACGAGCAGTAGATAAAAAAGACTCCGCCGGTGCTGCTGGTCAACAAAGGGAACCCTCCTGTTGCCAAGGGTAAGGCCAAGGAAAAGGCCAAGGAAAAGGCCAAGGCTAAGGCCAAGAAGGCCAAGGCTAAGAAGGCTAAGGCCCAACCCAAGGCCCAGCAGAAGGCAGGTCCTGAAGATGTCTGTTTCGGGTGTAAACAGCGGGCCATTGGAAGAGATAATGTCCCAGGCTGATGGGAGAGCAAAGAAGGGGCCAAGGTGCATCCTCTTCAGGTATTTATGTTATAGACATTAACCTTACTGTTTCAACATCCTGGGTATTGGATACTGGATGTGGTTCTCACATTTGTTGCAACATGTAGGGACTTAAGAACAGAAGGTCACTGGGGTCGGGAGAGGTGGACTTGCGGGTCAGGAATGGAGCAAGGGTTGCTGCCATAGAGATCGGCGAATACCACCTTATGATGCCTAGTGGATTGGTTTTAATTTTGGAATATTGTTATTTTGTACCTGCTATGTGCAGGAATATTATTTCAGTTTCTATGTTGGATATTTCTGGATTTTATTTTACTATTTCTAATGGTAAAATTTCAATATCTAGAGAGGGATTATTTTATGGAGATGCTCTATTAAATAATGGCCTATATATCCTAGACTTAAATGAAACCAATCACGTCTATAACATAAACACAAAAAGGATTAAGCCAAACGAACTTAATCCTGTCTACCTATGGCATTGTAGTCTCAGCCACATAAACGAGAAGCGCATTGCTAGGCTTCACAAAGCTGGAGTCTTAGGGTCATTTCACTCGGAGTCAATTGATACATGCTAATCATGTTTACGAGGCAAGATGACAAAGGCGCCTTTTAGCAAGAAGGCTGAAAGGGCCACTGGCTTATTAGACCTAATACATTCAGATGTATGTGGACCCATGAGCACAGCGACCAGAGGTGGGCATCTGTACTTCATCACGTTCATGGACAATTTCAGCAGATATGGCTATGTCTATCTTATGAAACACAAGTCCGAGACCCTTGATAGGTTCAAGGAATTTAGGAATGAGGTACAGAACCAGCTAGGCAGAAATATCAAAACCCTTCGGTTGGACCAAGGTGGTGAGTATATGAGCCTAGAATTTGACTCATATTTGAGAGAGCATGGAATAGTTCCACAGCTCACTCCTCCCAGAACACCACAATGGAATGGGGTGTCCGAACGGAGGAATAGGATCCTGTTGGACATGGTCCGCTCAATGATGAGTCAAGCCTCTCTCCCAATTAGTTTCTGGGGACACGCCCTCGAGACAGCAACTCTTATCTTAAATAATACTCTGACTAAGGCAGTGGAAAAGACCCCATATCAGATATGGACGGGCAAGGAGCCCAATGTGTCTTTCCTAAGGATTTGGGGATGCGAAGCACATGTTAAGAGATTGACTAGTGGCAAGCTGGAGCCTAAAATCAATAAATGCTTGTTTGTGGGCTACCCTAGGGAAACCAAAGGGTATTACTTCTACAACCCCGCCGAGAACAAGGTGTTCGTGGCAAGGAAGGGGGTCTTTCTAGAAAAGGAGTTCCTTTCCAAGAAAGATAGTAGGAGCAATGTTGAACTCAGGGAAGTTCAAGGTCCACAAGCTCCTGAAGAGGATAACTTGGAGGCCCAGGTAGAGCTTCCATAAGGGGAAGCACCGACCCAGACCGCACAAGGACTTAGAAGGTCTGGTAGGGATCATCAGGAACTGGAGAGGTATGGTTTCCTCGTTACCGATGATCAGACTCTTCTCATCTGGGATGAGGAAGGACCCAAAACCTACCAGGAGGCTATGGCTAGCCCACAATCTACGAATTGGCGTAAAGCCATGGAGGCATAAATGCAATCTATGTACGATAACTAGGTTTGGAACTTGGTTGATCCACCTCCGGGTGCCAAGGTAATAGGTTGCAAGTGGTACTATAAGCTAAAGGCCGACAACACCTTCAAGGGGCGTCTAGTTGCGAAAGGTTTCAGACAAGCCCATGGAATAAACTATGATGAAACTTTCTCACCAGTAGCTATGCTCAAATCCATCAGGATCTTGCTAGCCATAGCCGCATGGTACGACTATGAAGTCTGGCAAATGGATGTCAAAACCACTTTCCTTAATGGAAAGCTACTCAAGGATGTGTACATGACACAACCTGAGGGTTTTGTCGAAACAAAGTATCGGGGAAGGGTATTCAAGCTTCAAAGGTCCATTTATGGACTGAAGCAAGCATCCCGAAGTTGGAATCTAAGATTCAATGAGGCTATAAAGGAATATGGCTTCATACAGAATCAAGATGAGCCTTGTGTGTATAAGAGGACTAGTGGGAGCATTGTCACATTCTTGGTACTTTATGTGGACGACATCCTACTCATTGGAAGTGACATACCTACACTACAAGGGGTAAAGCAGTGGCTGAGTGAGTGCTTCGCAATGAAGGACTTAGGCAAAGCTGAGATGATCCTAGGGATCAGGATCTATAGGGATAGATCAAATCGGCTTCTGGGCCTAAGTCAGGCCTTGTACATAGACAAAGTTCTGAAAAGGTTCAGCACGGACCGGGCCAAGAAAGGTTTCTTGCCAATGGGCCATGGGCTGAAACTTAGTAAGAGACACTGTCCTAAAACAAGGGAGGACAGGGAGAATATGAAATTGGTCCATATGCCTCGGCTATAGGATCAATTATGTACTCCATGTTATGTACGAGACCTGATGTCGCCTTTGCACTGAGTATGACGAGCCGGTACCAGCAGGATCCTGGGGAGGATCACTGGAAAGCTATCAAGGCTATCCTTAAGTACCTTAACAGGACTAAGGATAGCTTCTTAGTGTATAATGGTCAGGAAGTGCTGTCAGTTACTAGGTACACTGATGCGAGCTTCCAGACAGACCAGGATGAGTACCAGTCACAGTCTGGGTATGTATTTTTGCCGAATGGTGGTGCTGTAAGCTAGAGGAGCTCAAAGCAGCCAACCATAGCGGACTCTATAACAGAAGCTGAGTACATCGCTGCGTGTGATGCAGCTAAGGAAGCTGTGTGGATGAAGAAGTTTATCACTGAGTTGGGAGTAGTGCCAACTATCCAGGACCTAGTTGATATCTTCTGTGACAACAATGGGGCCGTTGCACAAGCTAAGGAGCCCCGGTCACACAAGAACACAAAGCACATGCTCAGAAAGTTTCACCTCATACGAGAGATCATGAAGAGAGGTGATGTTGCATTACACAGAGTGGAGACCGAGGATAATGTCACAGATCCTTTGACCAAGGTGCTAGCCCAGCCTAAGCACGAGGGTCATACTAGATCTATATGGATTAGGCCCATGCCTAGTTGGAACTAGTGCAAGTGGGAGATTGTTGGATATGCCCTAGTCCCGAGCCAACAGTGCCTACTGCCGGTTGCAGGTGACGCCCCGGCTGCTCCTCCTACTCGTCAGATATTTACTTCTTCTTCTTCTTCTTCTTTTTTTTTAACGCCATTCTGCTTGCAGGTTAAGAGGTCCTTGCTTTTGTATCATACATTAATTGGATTCATGTATTATACTTATATATGTTATTAATAAAGGCATTAATTCATTTATTATATTTATCTTGTGCAATATATTAAATGAAGTATCCGATGGACATATCCATATCCATGATGACCAGTGTCATGCACTTGGCAGTAAGACCATAGATAGGGTAAACGATGTGACCATAAATAGATCCGTAGTTTGTTCTAGTCATGGGAATGAATGGAACAAGAGACTATTATTAACCTGGTTGTATGGCAATGTCTTACCGGTCATTGGACATGGAATGTCAACCAAGTTAATGGGTACACGCATAAGGGGCAAGGTACTAGATAGATCCACTAAACGAGAAATCCACATGGTATAGTATCACAAGTGATTCTCGTGTAGTACTTGTATGGATCCTTTGACCTGACCATATGATGGTGTTACATGTGAGGTCGCATACTTAGGGGTACACCTAAAGGGCCTGTAACAGGGTGCCAAGTATGGGTACTTTCAGGTATGTCACTTAGCATGGTAATGCTATGGATATGCAGAAGGGATTTGTCACTCAGTAGTCCACTGGGAAGATATCACCAGCCTCTTGATGAATGTCACTGATAAGAGTGTGGCCACACCCAAACAAGTAGGAACTTGTTTGTGAACTTCAGTGCATTCGGGATCAAGTTAATGTCTGACACAAAAGAGGGTGATCAATCCATGCCTCTGTGTTGGACACCGATATCAATGACATGGGATGTACAAGTTTAAACTACAGGGTTATGACAACAATTTGACTGCCATCTCCATCTTAATTGGGGTCTGCAGAGGCTTACAGTCTGTGGGCCAAAGGCCCGCTGCCAACATAAAGATGGACCCACGAAATCGTACACATAAAACGACTGAGCACCGACTTAAGGAATTACATGTATACTTGGAGTATTCACTGTGGAGAGAGAGTTATATATATATTAATCATATTATAAAGATCAATTAGATTGATCATAATAATAAAATTAATACATATTCAATTGGCTCTTCATAATTAATTGGATTAGTTATGAGATTATTTCCTAGGTGGAAATATTCATATGTATAGGTTTACATATGATTTTATTTTGTGAAGATTTAATTTTAATTTGATGGATTAAATTACTTGGTCAAACTAATTTTAATTTAGATGTAAATAATATATTACTTGGTATAATATATTAAATACATGGGTATATTAAAATTGGGCCTGAAATTAATTTAAATCAGAATAATTAAAATTAGATTAGGCCTGAATTAAAAGAAGGAAGCCCACACAAAATGAAGGAGCCAAGCTGGGCCTAAATTCCCCTAGGGGAATTCGGCCAACCTAGGGTATTAACCTAGGGAAGATTTCGGCCTAGTATGACTAAGCAAAGATAGCCGAAATTTTCCACCCTAGCCTCCTCTCCATTGCTCATTTTTCCTACGCTAGCAAGGGTGGTGTTCGTTAGGCGTTCGTGTACGAGAACGAGGAGGGATTCTAATTTGATTCCTGCAGTCTTCCTCCATCTCTAGAAGAGATATTCCGGGTAAGAATATGATCTCTTTCTATTGAATTTTATGTTTTGCAATTTTCACTTCAATTGCTCCTGGAACTGAATTTGAGGAAATCATCACATTCTTCCGCTTTTATTGGGTGATTTCCGATGAAAAATCCCAACATCTTCTTGGAGGAAGCTGTGGAATTGTCAATCATAGGGAGCCTGATCGCCACTCTGAAGAAGATGAGGCCTTTGAGAAGGCAAGAGAAGCCTCAATTGAGACTGTTGTGGAGAAGCGTCTCAATTAGAAATTATCTAACATTGAAGCCATGCTGCCCAAGCTGAAGGAGATGGTACACTATAACCCTGTTAAGTGTGTCGACCCGGCCGCTTTAATGGCTGACGTAAGAGAGCCACCCCCAGTTGGTTTTTAGATGCCTTACCTGCCTCCGTACACCGGAAAAGGCCCATTAGAAGCTCACCTGGACAGTTACGTGAGACTGATGACAAGCATGGGAATCAGGAAAGGTCACCTCTTGAATCTGTTCCCGACTACTTTGAGGGGTGCTGATGTAAAGTGGTATATGAAGGTGCCTTTGTACACCCGTTCTACTTGGGAGGACTTGTCTGAAGCTTTTGTGAAACAATATGTTTACAATACCCAGATAGAGACCACTCTGGAAGACCTAAAAAGGGTTCGCCAAAAGCCGAATGAATCCTTTCCATCTTACTACAAGAGATGGATGGATGTGCAAGTTCTGATGGATGGGGCCCCGAAGTTGGAGTCGCTCATTGTAAAGCTGGTTGATGGTAGTCTGCCTCAGTATAAAGACAGCATGAAGCTGAAAAGGTTCCACTCTTTCAATGAGGTGGTTGAATTTGCCAAGCGTATCGAGCTATACGAAGAAGAGGAACAAAGGGTAGACAAAGTTCGGGCTCCTACAGAAGTAATCAGGGGTATTCTTAAGGGTATAAGAGCAGTAGTTCTAAGGCTACCTCAGCCAGGTCTGGTGTTAGGACAATTCCAGAGGCAACCTCAATTGGAGTGCGAGGGGCGATTGATCTATGCCAAATGTAGGAAGGTTGGGTTGCTACAAAATCTAAAACCTTTTTCTCCCCCAGCTGAGGCTGACCAGGGTAATTTCTGTTCTTATCATGTGACAATAGGCCACCATACGAATGATTGTGCCCAATTGATTAGGGCCATCAAGCAGTTGGTTGTCGAGGGTAAGATTATCAAGCCGGCTTTGAAACCTAGCATTCAGAGTAATCCCTTGCCCAACCTCAGATGATTCGGGTGCACAAGCTATCGAGGACCATGATGCTGTAATAAAAGAAGACCCTTCACATGTGGAGGATGATAATCATTTTGATGTTAACTTTTATTATTTTTATCATTTATCATGTGAACAATTCATCCCCTAAGGTGTTTAATTTAATACAATTTGATTTCGATTACTTGCGTGATATTTGTCGGATGGAACTTTGCATGCATACAAACATTCATTTAACGCCTTTTAACACACATGATGCATCAATGCATGAAATGAATCTAGGGACAGATGATGACCCAAAAATGGTATCCGTTTGGAAAGACCTTGCACCTGATGAGAGAAAAGAAAATTGTAAAAGTACCGCAAAAGCGCATGGAAATCTTTGTCTAGCTATATGATGTCGTGCCGGGGTGACAAAGAAATTACTGAACACCTAGTTCTAAAAGATTCGAAGACAAAACCAGCCAAGCATGAGCTCCTTAGACTTAAGCCAGAAAAAGGAGGGTTGTCACGGCCTAAACTAAAAAAAAAATCACCATGTTATGATCGATGATGGAGTACAATTCTAAGGGGAAGTAACACAATGTTCCAGAATAAAGGGCTGAACATCATAGACCATCTCCGTATCTCTCACAAACCAACAGGGCAATAGTAATGGCCAATAAATCCATCAAAGGGATTCCGTCAAAAGTGGCAGTTACCTACAGAGTTTGGGTTGACATATTACCATTTGCTTTGCAAAGACACAAAACTAGCATCAGAGCACATACTGGAAATTGCCATACTCATTAGCCTACACGGTGGAAGCAGGTTCTACCAGGGGAGACAGAAACCAAGTCATCAACCCCATCAGCCAAGACAAGCTCAAGCGATACTACATCAAAAGCAAAAAAAAGGTCCGATGGATCGAAAACTGAAAAGGCGATCCATGCAAAAATTAGGACAGTCCGATGGGTCGAAAACCAAAAAGGCGGTCCATGAAAAAATTAGGACAGTCTGATGGGTCGAAAACCGAAAAGACGATCCATGCAAAAATTAGGATAGAGAGGTGAGCACCATCAGCGGGAAAATCTGTAAAGACTGGTTGATGGCAGTAGTGGATTCGGTCGAGACGGATACCATTACTGATTCTGTTCTTAACTTCATTTCATCCTTTGATGTGCATTGTGATAAAACATTATCAATGAATGAATGAATGAAGGTTGCTCTATTCTTTTAAATATCCCAAGTCTGCTTGAAATGGAATTCACATTATGCATATATGGCTGATAGATCAAAAACCCGAAAGGGCGATCTATGCAAAAATTAGGATACAAAATAAAATCTGATGAATTGAAAACCCGAAAGGGCAGTTCAGGCAAAAGTAAAGATAGTCCGATAGGCCGATAACCCAAAAGTGCGACCTATGCAAAAGTTAGGACATAAAATAAAAAAACAGAATAAAAGTCATACAGTAACATCAAGCTCAGATAACTCTAATCCTCTAAAAACTAAGGTACCTCAAAGTCAGCACCTCATGTCCACGTCTCGTGGGGCAAGCAATCAAGTCACTCAGCCAAACTCTGTTGCTAGCATCAATCTCTACAGGTGCAGTACCATCATATCTCAGAATCTCGGTGCGAATAGAATGCATCTGCTGATGCTGCATGTGTCGAGGCCGCTGTGGTGTAAACACTCTGCACTCCGTGGTGCACAAAGATCGAAGGACCCCCTGTAGCTTAACATACTGACTGCACAACCGAGCGGGAGAGTAGAAAGTCACATGGGTCAATCTAAGCAGCTAGACAGCTCCGGCCCAGGTCTCAGTTGTCACATCAGAAATATCCCACCAGGGGCAGACCCATCTGGGCCTCCAAATCGTCCACCCGATCTTTAAAGGCCTGATTCATGATCTCTAACTTGGTGACCCGTCGCCGCAACTGGTCAATCTCTGCCCTAAAGCAAGTGGACTCTCGGTGCTCAATCCCAACCGTCGTTTGCACCAAGCAAAGCATAAAAAGTACCATAATCATATGCATATGCATCCAGGACATGCACATACATATACATTCAAAACATACACACACACATGCATACATGCATCAAAGACCAACACAAGTATAGGTACATGCTGTCATCATCAGGCTGTCTCGAGCCGTGAGTACTCTGAAAGCGGAAACAACCTGACACTGGGGCATCACCAAATCCTAAGTAAGAGGTTTTCTTAATTTTCAGAATTCATGTTTACGCCGATATAATCCCGAGAAGGGTATTTCTTGCCTTTTGCAGGTATCCAGTGGCAAAATATTCGGTCCATATTCATTCTTGATCGAAAGGGCAAAAATTTTTGTTTCCAAAATTATCGATCAAGGAACGACTACGTACCCGGAGCAACTTCAAAACATCCAAAGAGATAATCAAGCTTCTCAAATCACCAAAGTATCTTTCCCCAGCCACACAAGCTTCACGGGAAACACTATTATCCTTTCCTTCGGTGACACAAGTCCCACTAGTAGTGAAATGACTAGAATGCCCTTCTATTAGCAACCAAACTACTAGATGGCCAAAACACCTTTCCTTTAGTGACACAAGCTTCACGGGAAACACTATTATCCTTTCCTTCAGTGACACAAGCCCCACTAGAAGTGAAATGACCAAAATACTCTTCTGTAGCAACCAAACTACTAGATGGCCAAAACACCTTTCCTTTAGTGACACAAGCTTCACTGGAAACACTATTATCCTTTCCTTCAGTGACACAAGTCCCACTAGAAGTTAAATGACCAAAATGCCCTTCTATTAGCAACTAAATTACTAGATGGCCAAAACACCTTTCCTTTAGTGACACAAGCTTCACGGGAAACACTATTATCCTTTCCTTCAGTGACACAAGCCCCACTAGAAGTGAAATGACCAAAATGCCCTTTTGTTGGCAACCAAACTACCAGATGCCCAAAACACCTTCCTTTTAGTGACATAAGCTTCACGAGAAACCAAATCATCAAAATATTTCTTCCCCTAGTGACATAAGCTCCACTAGAGGTGAAATGACCAAAATATCCTTTTGTTAGCTGCCAAGCTACTAAATGACCAAAATACCCTTTTCCTCACCAAAAGGGATACCAAATCACTAAAACTCATTTCTTTTCATGACATAGGCCCCACAAGAAGTCAAATGACCAAAATACCCTGCCTCCAAAGGACACCAACTTTCCAAGCTATAAAATTACCAAAATACCCTTCCCTTTCATAAACATCAACTCACAGGTAGAATTCAATCCGGGCAAAGTCCTCTGCTTCACGATGGAGTCGAAGCACGTCCCTAGAGCATCAACCCAATCCGGGTAAAGTCCTCTACTTCACGATGGAGTCGAACCACATCCCTGGAGCATCAAACCAATCCGGCCAAAGTCCTCTGCTTCACGATGGAGTCGAAGCACGTCCCTGGAGCATTAACCCAATATTGGCAAAGTCCTCTGCTTTGTAATAGAGTCGAACACGTCCCTGGAGCACCAATCCAATTTGAGCAAAGTCCTCTACTTCGCAATGGAGTCGAAGCACATCCCTGGAGAACCAATCCAATTCGGGCAAAGTCCTCTGCTTCGTAATGGAGTCGAAGCATGTCATAGAGAACGTCGAATTAATTTGGGCAAAGTCCTATGCTTCGCAATGGAGTCGAAGTAAGTCCCCAAAAAATCAAGTCAACTCAGGCAAGATTGTTGTTTCGCTAATCAATCGAGACAAGTCCCTATAAGCATCAGAGCAGGTAAGCACGAAGAGAATCCCCAGGTACATCCTCTTTTCCTTCTCACTGTGCTCCCTATTGCGAGACCAAACTCAAATCGGGCACAAGCACCCGTTTAAGCCGACTTTGATCAAGCGAGGGGTAGCCGGTGAGCACGGTTTTTTCCCGACCTCGATGATAAAAGCTTTTATTACCTTTTTCACGGATAAACATGAGGTAGATTTGGAACTAACGGAATAACATCAGACATGTCTCGGATGACCTGAAGAAGCATAACAAGTCATGGTGTGGAACCCCGAAGAAGGTCGAGTGAGCATTTAAGAGAACCAGAGAGAAAAGTGAGAAAAAGGTGAGAAATACAAATCTGGCAACTATAGCCGCACGGATATAGTTTACAAACTACAACCGCCTGGCTATATGCACTACAGCCGCTAGGCTATAGTTACCAGATTTAATTTTCTTTCCTAAATAAGAGGGATTTTGCCATTAATTCAGAATTTTAACCTTAAATTGGATCATATAAGCCAGACACAGAAATTAGGTCAGGGGTGGAGTCCATTCTATAATCAATCACAAAAAAATTAGGGTCTTTGGGATTTTAGAGAGAGAAAAAGAAGAAAATCCAAAAAACTCAATCGAAATCATCCAAACTTTAATTTAATCTATAGAAACGATTAGGGTTCCTTGGGAATTAACATTTTGGGGTGATTCTAATCAACTTGGTGTGCATTCAGATCGAAATGGGGTTCCGTTTGAGCTTTGGAGAATTATGGGCGATTTCGGGTCGTTTGTGATTCTAAGGCTTTTTCTAGCACCCAAATCTGTTTTTGGTGATCCAAAACACTGGAACACAGACAAGGTATACTCTGAGAGGCTCTAAAAACTCGTTTTGAATTATTCTGGATGTTGATTGTATGTGATTTTGTATTTTTCTCAAATCTGGAAGTGAAAACCCAGCTATAGCTGCCCGGTCTGTTGATTATAGCGGCTCGGCTACTACAGCCCCGCGGCTATAATTTACAATGGTGCGGCTGTAAACTACAGTGGCACAGCTATAACCTACAGTGGCACGGCTGTAACCTACAGTAGCGCTGCTATAGTCTTCTGATTACAGCCGCTCGGCTATAATCTCTAGGGCAAAGGCTCAGAATGGCCTAAATCGACTGATAACGCTTCCGTTTTCAAATCAAATGTGTTTTTCATGAATATTATCGGTCAAATTACATCCATATATGTTTAGATTCATGGTTTTTGGGTTTTCATTGATGGATGTGAGATTGAAATTTGGTGATTTCGGGTTTTTAGGGATTTCCAGATTCGTTTGATCCAATTTGGATCTATTTAGTGGATTATATGAGTTTCCAGAAACCCTAGATTACCTGAAACCATCAAAATTCCAAAACGATTTTCAAAACGAGAAAGAAAACCAGATTGTTGATTCGGAGCACTACAGTAGCTCGGCTATAGGTGCTATAACCGCCCTAGCCACTACAGTGGCGCGACTGTAGTATCATAGTGGCACGGCTATAGTATCATAATGGCGTGACTGTAGTATCATAGTGGTGCGGCTATAGTATCATAATGGCGCGACTGTAGTATCATAGTGGCTCGGCTATAGTATCACAGTGGCACGGTTGTAGTATCATAGTTGCACGACTGTAGTATCACATTGGCGTGGCTATAGTATCATAGCGGCTCGGCTGTAGTTTGAGAAGCAGAATTACAGTTTTGCCCTTTTAGGCCTTTAACTTGTAATTTTGTGTCTCCTTTCTATTCTTTGATGTGTTTATATTTTCAGACCTTAGATGAATGTTCAATTTACGCCCACTCATGAACGGAAACCCCAGGTTTCGGGATATCCGGCCCACTAAAAGTTTGAAAATGCAAGTAAAATGTGCTAAATTGTTTTCAAAATTGGTTTTCATTCACAAAATCTACAAGGCGTTTTTATAAAATGTTTTCCAAGTCTAATCGAGTAGTCATCCGGACTTTTCGATTATCTCCCCATTTATGATCCTGTTTCCTAAAATATCCCTATTCTGTCTTATGTGAGTCCTGGGTGTGCTTTATTTACTTGTGCTAACTGTATTTAGATGTAGCTTTTTATTTTTTTCATTTTTCTTCTTTTGATGTATTTGATAGATCATTCCGTGTATTTAGGCGGTTGTACTTTTTTAGATTATCGTGTATTATAGGTGGTTGTAAATGGTGAGGATGAGAGTTTTTCTTTTTCGGGTTGTATAATTTAGCAATTACTTTACTTTTCCTGCACTTTACATTTTTGCACTTTATTTTGTGATTTATATTTATGTCATTTGTATGAGCATTAACTAAGAATAAAAGAAGATAAAATGAGTAGTATTAAGTGGATGTCATATCATATTATGGGATAGTAATTGAAAACAAGTGAGGATTAGTAGATGTGTTGCCCGAACCTTAAATCTATGGATTAGGTACAGTAGTCTATGCTCGGTAGGGAGCTGTACCGGAATTTCCCGGATGAGCTGATCCTGGTGGCGACTCTGTCACTGATCTTGAAATCTAAGTTTCGAGATCTTTCAGTTTAAATTGGGATTTTCTAAAAAAACCTATTTTCCAAAATTCACGCTTAAAATCAAAGTTTTCTACAAAAAGGGTTTTTCCTATAAAATGAAAGGTTTTCTTGAGGAAGATTAAAACCCGTTTTCAAAACCACACACATCATCACACAAAAAGAAAATCTCCGGTTCCCGCTACACCGCATGTTCTGAAAGATGTCGTCCACTCACAGCAACAGTCTCCAGAACAGACGAATCCAGTGAGTTTAATCTCTCTTAATTCAAAATTGTTTTATTCCAATCAATGGTAATCGGTCAAGATTAGGTGGATTTTAGGAAATTTTAAATTGTGTAACTTTGCTTCGCCATGTTATTTTTCTGATGAAAAATCCCAACAAGCTGCATAGCTTATCTTCTCAATTATGAATGAGAAGAGGCAGTCGACAAAAAATATAGGCCTCCATCTCGCCTTTTCTCCTAAAACCTCTATTTTCTCCCCTTTTTTTGTGATTTTTCCCTTTCAAATCTCACTTCGGCCAAAATGCATCGCAAGTTACGCTGTGCCATCTCCTATACCCATTTCAAAACCAATCAAAATACCAAAACTACGCAGTTAATCTCCCAGAGGGTAATTTTTCTCTCCCTTTTGTTTCAGTTGGATTGTATGAAATTTTCGATCATAAATTGTATGAGGGTTGGAAGCCTAGAGAAGAGATCTTGCCCATCCTAAACGTTGAAGGGATTTCGATTAGCTATTTGGTTAGTTTTTTCCATTTGTGCAAATTTTGAATTTGTTGGTTAAATTGATGAAATCAATGTGATTATCCATGTTAGAATGCATAATTAGGTTGATATGATAGTTTTATATGGAAATATAGGTGTGATCAGTGTAGATTTAGGTTGAATTTGGTAAAAATTGGATTTTAGGTTAGAAAATTCGAACCTACTGTTTTCTGGCAAGATAAGTTGTGCGGCTTAGCTCTTCAGTCAAAGTCGAGCCACGTGGCTCATTTCCCCCCTAATTCCTGTTAGTGTATACCCAAGTCCAAAGATATTGTATCGCATTTGTATTGTACATTATG
Organism: Euphorbia tirucalli; assembly: GCA_039660915.1. Classification (NCBI taxonomy): domain Eukaryota; kingdom Viridiplantae; phylum Streptophyta; class Magnoliopsida; order Malpighiales; family Euphorbiaceae; genus Euphorbia; species Euphorbia tirucalli. The sequence goes on along the minus strand of CM077637.1, from coordinate 37,510,012 downwards.
GTTTATGTATCATACATTAGTGTTATTAATAAAGGTACAATTTATTTTATTAATTTCTTGTGCAATTAATAGTAACAAAGTATCCATTAATTGTGTTTGTACTCATGATTGTCGGTAATGTTCTTTGGGCAGTAAGACCGTGAGTAAGGAATCAAACATAGTTACAAATCTATCCCTAGTCTGTTAGAATCGTGGGAATGATATTAACTAAAGACTAGCATGTGGCTTGATTGTATAGTGGCGTCTTACTGACAATTGGACATGGATTGTCAATCAAGGACATAGGTACATGTTAGGATACATGGTACTGGATCAATCCACTATTGAGAACACCACATGATCCCTATGTTATATGTGGTTCTTAAGTAGTAATTATATTGGATCCTTAGACCTGATATTCCTATAGGCCTAGATGTGAACTCACATGCTTTAACGTATGCTTAACGGGCCTGTAATAAGGTGTTAAGTATGGGTACGGTTGGGTATGCTAGTGATCATTGTAAGACTAATAAGGCTGTGAGGGGATATGCCACTCTGTTAACTCAGAGTAGATATCACCGGCCCCTTGATGAGTAGGACTGATAAGAATGTGGCCACACATAAGTAAGGAATCACTGGGTGATTACTTATTTGTGAAATTCAGTCTAATCGGTATCAAGGAATGTCCACGTAGCTGTACGGTGATATTGTCATGTCTCTTACAGGACACAGATATCACTAGCAGATGATGTATAAGTTTATACATGGTTTTTGCCTCGCATAAGATTGATGTATTTATCTTATTTAGATAACTGCAATAGTTTGTTAAACCCACTTGTAGCTTGTGGGCCTCAAGGTTTGGGTCCACTACCAACATAAAACAAACCCGTAGGATCACATACAAAGATGTCTGAACATGATTGTCACCGACTTAATGTATATTGGTAATATATATGGAGATTTATATTAATTGTATTTATAGACGTTTTGATAAAGTGACATTAATATAATTAACTTATAGAAAAATTGATTTTCAATTTATTAAATAATTACTTCGACTATTAAATTGGGATTTATTTAATTTAATTTATTGGGCTGTAATTAATTAATTATGATTTTATTATATGTTTATGATGAAATCAAATTAATATAGATTAAAACTAATTAAATAAAGAGAAAACTAAAAAAAAAAAAAAAAAACCTTGTGGTTTGGTCAGTTTATAAATGGAGCTATATATCAAAACGTTATAAAAGCGTGACACGTGATTTTTGTCATTAACAAGTAAAGGACTTCCATCCTGTTCCGCCTATTAAATGCCGTGGCTATTTTTAATCACTTCTCCTCTTTTAACCCAGATTTTATTTTGAAAAGTTATGTTTTTATTTTTTTCTTTTGAAAAATCTATATCCATATCTTTATTCTTTTTATTCATCTAAACTTATGGCTTTAAAATTTGGTCATTAAAATTATAATTGAGTGGTATATCAGTCAAGAAGCCATCGCCTGAACCTTCACCAACCTCTTTACCGGCTCGTTTCTTCGGTTCCATTGCTGCATACTTCTGCAACTCTTCCTTATTAATCTTGCAATAACTCAAATCAAAATCATACAATTTTCCTTTAAAAATTAACAACAAAACACATCCTCTTAATGACAAATCTAATTGTTTTTACCCCATTTTTCAATAAATCCAATGTTTGATTTTTCTCATGAAACCGATGCTGCCGGTAAGAGTAATAATCCATAAAGCCACAATTGTTTCCATAGCCGGACCACCACCATCCTCTACCTGTCATTTCCATGGCCGGACCACAAGAAATTTACCATTCGCAGATCTGACATTCGAAGAAGAAGAGTCTGGACAGCGGTGATTGTTTGAGATGGGAGGTTCTGATGATGGCGCCAGCAGCGACGCTTCATATAAAGGGTGTGGTTCGGTTAAAGAAAAAGAAAAATTGGGTGAGAGATGATGAAGAGGACGGAGAGCAGAGATAAAATAAAAATAATATATAATTAATTTTAAATAAATAAGTAATTATAAACTTGTTTGGACCAAAATATCCCCCATTTAAAATTGCCTAGTCATCACTTTTTACCAGAATAAGATGGAAATACTTCAATTGTTAACGGTAGAAACCACGTATCATACTTTTGTAAAATTTTGAAACACAACCCTCCATCTATAAACTGGCCAATCCATATGTTTTTTTTTTATAATTTTCCCTTAAATAAATTAAAGAATAGAACCTAATTCAATTAGGACTAGGTTGTAATACATGGGTATAAAAAAAGAATTTTCCCTAACCCTAAGTGAGAAGGAAATTGCAACCACCACCTAGAGAGCTAGAGGGATTCGACCAACTAAGGTTCTTGGTGTGAGCTCTTTTTCGTTCGACGCTAGCACATGGCTCCATTAAGTAGGCATCCATATGCGTGAGAGTGGAGATCCTTCGTGAAAGGCAAGAATTAAAATCAATCTCTATTACGGGGACGATATATGTATTTAAATCGCTTTCTGGTAGAGTCATATTGTTTCTTATTCCATAATCTGTTTAATTTATTCCTATAACGGATTTGAATGCAAAGCATAATCACTTCTACTACGGTTTCAATTTTTTATTTTGCAACAGGAGAATCTTAACAATTTTGGGTTATGACGTTGAGCCGTGCAACTCAAGTGTGAAGAAATTTGAGCCGTGCGGCTCAATTGTTTTCCAGTTTAAGCCGTACGACTCATCTTGTACAGAAACAACAAGTTTGAAAACTTCTCACTTAAACGACAATTCACATAATCTCTCTTATAAATGCATGCATATGTAATGGTTGAAGCTAAAAAAACTTCCCTTTTTTCCAATTTTATAGTCAAGGACGGAGAATAGCGGCGTTGGGAGTGTGAAAAACTCCTGTATATAGTATAATCACCTTCCTTTGATCATCTGGGACAAGGTGGATGCACGAGGCTGCACATCTTCATACAAAGTACATTGGCCCATAGTCCTCAAACCAGTCCTGGGGCACTTACAGCTCTGGTGGAGCACTAGTGTGACACTACTTACACTTTTCATCTTTAAGATTTCATAGCACTAGTTTAAGATTTCATGTCTCTCCAATCTGCTTCAATTGTGCCTTGTCTACCAGTTTCTTTGACCCTTGGATTGTGTAAATCCTATTAGGGTATTTGCTCAACCGTCTAAAGCTCCTATGTCGATGACTCTGAAAGCATTATCTTGGACATGACGTTACTACTAACATCGATGTGGCTCAGTATGCTTGATCTTTCCTTCTCTATATACTTTCTAAGCTAGTATTCCCTAGGGGCGACAACATGGTGAACTAGAATGTGTTGGCTACCCTGATTCATTTGGATAGCTTGATTAGGTTGGACTAGGGTTGGGCTAGCTCGGCTCAGCTATGTTATGGCCTCGATGTTTATGCCGGTGGCCAGCAAGAGGAATTGAAGTGTTGTTGGCTGGTTATTCCAGTAACTATTCTCACTTCTTTTGCTTACTCTTCTGATTTCTTTGTCACATGCTTGCTATTAACATAACCTTTTGTACCTTTTCCTTTCTATTACAAATCTGGCCCTATAAGCCTGGGTTCCTATAGTCACCAACATGGATAAGGCTTGAGGATCATCCATTCTTTCCTCAGATTACCTGTTGGATGGTGTCTTAGACCAAGGTGATTACCGAGCCTGATGCTTACTGATTGGAGCTGGACCAACTTTCTTGGAAGCAAGTAAACAAACAAGATATTAATACTTAAACTTTATTGACTAGTGTATAATGAGTACTTAAGACTTTACTTGTCTTTCATGGTTTTTATAGAAGTTTAGGAACCCATGGGGTACTGTTGGTGAGTGGTTTGAGGCCATGAGGTTGGTAGAGAGGATGTTTATGATGGAGTGCCCCTCCTTTTGAAGTGGTACTCAGGGGATAGGATCGAGGGCTGCTACAAGAGGCCTGAGACTTATCCTATCTCATCTCCTCTTCCCACATGCTTATTCTGGCATGCAGCCGAGCACCCTGATGTATTCGGGGATCGTTATGTCGTTTTTGGCACTAAGGGAGATTATCGGGCTTACATAGTTCAGAGATTGCTTCCACTGACCGGCATCGCGTCGTCGGAGTTTGAAGTATATATTTTGTCTACCATCCTTGTGTGTTAGTTTAGTTTATGCTTTCGGTTTTGTTTCTACTTTCTGATCTTTGGATTTTTAATAGGAGCCTCGCTAGAAGAAGCAAGCTAAGAGAGGCGATAGTAGCCACTCAGTGGGCTCTTCATCACAGCCTTCTACACAGCCACAGTCTTTTATTGGAGGTTGTTCCTCCTATCGGTTGGGTCGTGGGGTAGCCACAATACCTGTCCATCCCTGCCTTTTAGCTCTTTCGTCTAAAGGGTAGTTACTGCTACCCGACAATAGTGGCTGATCCAGCTATACCTGACCTTTTCAGCCTGAGGATATGACTCATGTGAGGCTCGTCTCCTTTGTACTATTTTCCACTTTATTTGTTGCCTTTGGTCTTCTAATTTCAACTTGCCTTATTTTGTAGGTTACACAAGCGTATTCCGAGGAGATGACACATATGATGGGGTTGATGCGGGCACTGATGCTTCAGAACAACATCACCATGAATGTATGCCTTGTGCCCTGCATATTGAAAATGCAAGTGATGTATATAATGTATACATGATATTTGTGATGTAAACATGCATGATTTTTTGTTTGTATAGGCCCAGTTGCAGATTGGTTAGAGGCGCAGGTGGCTAGCTTACAGCACAGGAATACGAACCTGGTTCAAACGAGTCAGGGTTTTGATGATCAGAGCAGCAGCTGTAGTGAGCTAGAGCAGGACTAATAGCTGTTTTGTTTCATTTTTTAGAGGGATTTTGATACAATTGATTTATGTGTAAAAAATTTGTTTGGAATCGAGGTTCTGGTACATTTGGTCTGGAATTCTGTTCAGTGTAATTGATGTTATATTTTGGAATGTTAAATAAGGTTCTTAAGCTATAAAAATTGAAAATTTTAAGAAATATTGCAATAATTGCCAATTTTCCCAAAAATTGTCTTCTGCTTCAAAGATGAGCCGTGTGGCTCAAGTTACTCCATATAGCTTAAGATAAAAAGCCATGGACTCTTAAAAATGAGCCGTAAGAGTAATATTTTCAGGGACATAAGCTGTATGGCTCAAATGTTGAGTCGTATTGCTTTGCCATTTTCCAGCTCCTAAAAATCTCTTTTGAACCATTTGTCATTCTATATACCTGATGCATCAAATTTGCCCTTGTTCTCCTATAGTCTTTTTCTAGTCGAGATTGGACTCTCCTTAAGCCTTATGGGTTGTGGTATTTGTCAGCGGATATTAACCTTCCATTAAAGCATTACTTCTTGCAAACTGCCATCAACTTTTAGGATCCTCTAGACAACATCTTCAGCTTCTTGAACTAGGAATTGTGTCCTTTATTTGAGGAATTCAATGCCATCCTTAACATCCAATACCCTAGAAGAATCCCAATAACTGTGCCTGAGTTGACATTCGCTGACTTTCACCTTCTGTGACTACTACTCGTTTTAAGTGCCTTTTTAAGGACTACACCCACTTCTACCTCAGCCACCACCTCTATTTTCAATCTACATTCAATTATAAAGATAGGTTTGACCATTGCTAGATTCGACCCCTGCTGAGCCCCACTGACAAGTTTGCTTTTGATGGCCTGTTATCTACGCAAGTCTAATAGTGATGTTTGTAGTTTTTGACTAGTATCTGTCATTCTCCTGATGGCAGAACCGTAGGCCTAATACTAGCCGAAACTCTAATTTATCTGGGCTCTATTCACTATGATGGACCAACTACAATAGGTGGTATATGATACTTCTCCAGGTAATTTCCTCTTTCCCTACTTACCATTCTCACCCATTAAAGCATGTCCCGACTATTATTCATTTTCAAGTGTGGTTAATGGAAAAGCTAAGCTGGATTAAAGTTCCTCCAAACATTCCCAAGTACAATCCGAGCACATTTAGGTACAAGGGTCTTACCATGTCTAATTTCTATACCCGATCAACTAGTGAATGGATCCACTCGATGATGAGATTAATTGGGTTTACCCCTGGTGGAATATTTCCCATGTGGCTACAAGCATGCGAGAAAGCGAGATTCAACTCTTAGGCTAAACTAGGGATATAAATGGGGCAGGGCAGGGCGGGGATTGACAATCCCATCCCCGTTCCCCGGCTAGGTGGGGATCTCCGTCTCCATCCCCGTTTAGTAAACGGGGACGATCTTCATCTCCATCCCCTGCCCGTCGGGGAACGGGTTCCCCGTGGGGATCCCCGTCCCCATTAAGATTTTTTTTTTTGAAATTTTAAATAAAATTCAATTTGGTATAAAAATAAGTTAAAAAATATATTACAGTTTGGAGACCATTAAATAAATCACTTAATTTTTCGTATAAGAAAGTGATATTTAATTAAAATATTACAACTACTAATATTATTATTTCAAAATAGAGTACATGGGTCCAATATACAGAAATTAAATTGGAGGTTTTAAATTGATAAATTCTTTCAAATGCAAAGGCTAAAATTTAAGTTTTGCACCTAGGCAGAAGTTCTGCAAATAAGCATATAATTGCATATATTTAGTATCAACAACAATAATTAAGCACACATGATTGATTGTTAGAAACTTTAAAAGTGAAAAAGGGATGTAAAACAATCCATAGTTTTAGTTTTATTATTATAAAATTTAATTAATTATGTATATATATAAATAAATAATAAAATAAATAAATAAATAAACGAGGATTTAATGGAAATCCCCGCCGGAGACTAAACGGGGATGGGGACGGGTCCGCGGGGTAGGAGAGGTAAATCCCATCCCTGTCCCTGTTTAGTAAACGGGGATAAAATTGTCCCCGTCCCCGCCCCGCGGGGATTCTAAATGGGGAATCCCTATCCCGTTCGGGCGGGCCCCCGGTGGAGATGGGTCCCCGTGTCCTCGTTGACAACCCTAGGCTTAACTCGGGTTACATTCTACTCCCCTTCTCAACTCTACCGCCAATACGGGCTTCACCAGTCTATCCTTACCCATTGTGTTCAACTGCTTGCATTGTTTACACCACCCAGTGGCCTAATCACATTCTATCCAAATGGGCAAGCATTTAGAGCTATAAGCTAATGCTTTATAGTGCTGCTACTACAGTGGAAACTAATGCTGCTTATTAGGAATAGCTTACAAGCATTACTAGGCTCAATACTTATGCATAGTGAGAACAGGTGACCCTTGCACTGTTGGGCCAAGCTCCTGGCGCATTAAGTGGTACAAAATGAAGGAGACTCGATGCTTAGAGGATGGAGACTTATTTATAAACATTAAGTCTATTTTTAATTTAAGATAACAAAAGTATTTTCTTAATGGATGTTTATGCAAGATGTATATATTCATGCATTTCATCATTTCCATAAAAACATATTTGGACAAACATAACACTTTTATTGTTGTATTCAAATTAAGTACAAATGTTCGGTTTCCATATAATATACATTTCACATAAGCTCATCCCTGTTATCAACCATTCCTTGTAGATTTTTAGCTGAATGGTCTCTCATTGTCCTTAAATTTTCCTAGGCCGTCCGTTTAGATTTTCAACCTAGCTAACTCTTTTTTTTAGACATGGTATATCTTAAGACGATCCTAGTTAATTGGGTCAATGAATTCATTCTCGCCCCTATCCATGAATTTAACACCTCTTTTCGCAACACTTTCTTCACCACATACGGATATTCCTAATTTGGCTTGAACTTTCCTCAGACATCTGTGTTCGTGGGCCTTAACTGTTTTAATACTAGGTCTCCAGCTTTCAACTAAGTCCTAGGATGATAAGCCCTCTGGTTATGCACTCTTGCCATTCTGTGTTGACACATTTGTAAGTGATCTAGTGCCTTCAATCTTTTCTCATCCATTCCCATTAGTTGTTCATGTCTAGCTTGTACCCTATCTTTGGTTATCGAGCTTCCAATGCTATCCTGAGTGACTTGATTTCCGTTTCTACTGGCATAATCGCTTCCATTCCATATATAAGAGAATATGGTGTTTCTCTTGAAGGTGTTCTAACACTCATTCTATATCCCCATAAAGCAAGTGGCAGCTTATCCAACCAATCCTTATAGGCAGATACAATTTTAGACAATATCTTCTTTATTGACTTGTTCACCACTTCCACAGCAACATTGGCCTGAGGTCTATAAGGAGAAGACTTATTGTGTTCTATACCATATGCTACCAGTAACTTTGCTGTTACCCCTTAGAATTAGACTATGTTGTTAGTTACCACGTGATGTGGTATACTGAATCTAACAAAGATGCTCTTCTCTAAAAACTTGGTCATTTTTTTTATTGTTACACTAGTAAATGACTTAGCTTCTACCCACTTGGAGAAATAATCCATCGTAAGCACTATGAACTTGTGTCTATTCAACGTTACTAGGCAGATCTCACCAATCATATCTATTCCCTATACTGAGAAAGGCCAAGGAAATGTTAGATTCTGAAGTTCCATTGGTGGCAAGTGACTAATATTCGCAAAGATTCAGCACTTATGGCATCTTTTTACCAACTCAATGCAGTCAGTGTACATTATCATTCATATATATCCCTGCCTCATTATCTTCTTAAACAGTTGTAACCCATTCATGTGAGGACCATAGGATCCCACGTGTTTCTGTTCCATGACCAATTTCGTTTCTGACTCAACCAAACAACTCAAAAGGATCCCATTTATCTCCTCTTAAAGAGTTTTCCCTAAGAAATCCTAAACTGCATAACGAACCTCTTCAAGGCCAACTTATCAAACTCGTAAGCCTCTTCCCTTCTGCAAATATTGTTGGACGTCATAATACTAGGGCTTCTCATCCTCCATGAGGCTTATCACCTTAGAAGCATTGTAGCAAGGTTTCCAAGAAACTGCCACGATCAAAGGATGCATAAGTGTTTGATCCGAACTCTCCCACATGGATGATAACATGGCCAATGTATCTATCATCTGATTCTCTTCTCTAAGGACATGTGAAAATTCATAATGGCCAAATGCATTTGCTTGTTGATGAAGCAAATCCAGGTATGGTCTTAAGGTTTCTTCTTTAACATCCCATTCTCCTTACGCCTAGCAAACAACTGAGAGTGAATCTCTAATAATTGCGACAACATTTGCATCGAGTGTGATCAGTGCCTCCATGCCAAACAAGTAGGCCTCATATTTTGCTCCATTATTGGTCAGTAGAAATTCTAATCTCTTTGATAAAAGGATAATCTCACCTTCAGGAGTCACAATGATCACTCCTGCACCTACACCTACACCTTTTTTGTTCACTACACCATCGAAGAACATTGCCCATCACTTTATCTCCACCATAGCTAACTGTTCATCTGAAAAAGTCTAGGCATTCTTTGTAATATGAGTTCATTTGTTAATTAGCTAATAATTCTGCCATTGCTCGGCCCTTAATCATTTTCTTTGTCACATACTCATTATCAAACTCAAATAATAGCAATAACCATTAAGAGAGCTTTTCAACAAGTGTTGGAGTCTCGTACATATTCTTCATCGGATCCATCTTAGCTACCGCTTGAACCTTGAGGATTGGAAGTAGTGCTTCACCTTTTTGGTCAACCAAAACATGGCTATGCACTTCTTCTCCACTATCATATACCTAGTCTTGTAAATTAGCAACTTATTGCTAAGATAGTAGATAGGGTATTCTTTTCTTCCTTCCTGTTCCTGAGCCAACATTGCCCTAGCCGAAGTCTCTTCTATTGCTAAGAATAGATTAAAGGTTTTCTTGGAGTTGGCAGTCTCAACACCGAGGTTGATCAAATATGCCTTGATTTTGTCAAATGCTATTTGAAACTACTCATTTCACACCACTAGCTGATCTTTTCATAGAAGCATGAAAATTGGCTCGCAAACTGAAGTCAACAGTGCCAGGAATCTGTTAATGTAGTGCAGTGTGCCTAGAAATGAGTGGACCTCTTTTTTTGTTATTGGAGCTAGCATGCCTTTGATGCCTTTGATCTTATCTGGGTCCAACTCTATCCCCCTTTGACTGACGATGTGACCCAATAACTTTTTAGATGTAATGTTGAAAACACACTTCTTCAGGTTGAGTCTGAGATTGTATTCCTTAACGTGAGTCAAGAACTGATCTAAGATGGAACGATGCTCTTCCTAAGTTTTTGACTTGACTAGCATATCATTAACGTAGACTTCCACTTCCTTGTGAATCATATCATGCAATAGGGTTGTAACAGCTCGCTGGTAAGTAGCTCCAACATTTTTTAGATAAAAAGGCATAACTCTATAACAAAAAGTGCCTTATTCTATGATGAATGTCATCTTCACCTTATTGATGATATTCATGAGAATCTGATTATATCCCAAAAATCCGTCCTTTAAGGAATACATAGTTGCACTATTAATGAGAACATTTATATCTGGAAATGGAAAGTTATCCTTTATGTGATGCCTTGTTCAGATCCTTATAATTAACACACTCTGACCCTTCCATCCTGTGACTGGAATTATATTGGCCAACCATTCTATGTATTTAACCACTTTTGAGAACTTAGCCTTTATATGCTTTGACACTTCTTCCTTTACCAGCGCTGCCCATTCCGGCCTAAGTCTTCTCAACTTTTGCTTTACCGGCTTCATCTTAGGATTTGTGGGAATCTTGTGTTCTACTATCTCTCTATCGACCCCCGATATGTCTTTATATGACCAAGCAAAATCCCTAACGTGTATTTTTTAGAACTTTTATTAATTTTCTCTCTTTATCAGGGGTGAGCTCACGTGAAATGTATACTATTTTGGGTCAATCATTTGTACCTAAATTAATTTCATACAATACAGTATCATGAATGCTAAATATACTTAATGGAGATTTGCATGCATGTACAAATCCATTAGAATAAACATCATAAAAGTAAGCAAATTAGGAGTTTATTGCATTGAATTTGTTATAAACTACATCATCATCAATGTTAAAAATATAGGAAATGTTTACAACGAAATCATCATCACCCTTTATAGGCAGAGGGCCTTCATCTTCACTTTCTTCAATTGTCATCTCCAGGATGACATCTAAGTCACCAACCAACTAGACTCTCTACTCTGTAGTGATCCCTTACGCTTTTATTCTGCCTTCTTCAATAACTTCCACCTTGACCTTCTTCAATGTTTCAGCCATTTCCCCACTATCCAATCCAGTTGTTCATTGTTCATTACATTTTTTAGCTTTGGCAGTTAACCTAGACTTAGCATTTTTATCCATGATGGCTTCTATCCCTTTCTTCCCTCCAGATTTCTTCAGCTTACTCTCTTCAATCGGAACTTCTTTCCCTTTTGAAGTTTTATTATATAAGGCAATCTCAGCCAAACTAACAGCAATAATGACCTTCTGTTCTTCCATCATCATTTCTGGTGGCATCGGTTCCTAACTACTTCTCTCAAAGTCAACTTCACTATAGAATATTTCAAATCCTGGTAGTGTTTGACCATCTACCAGAACTGGTTTGGCTTGGCCTCGGTATACTTCACTCTAGGCCTTCATGAATGGTTTCACTAACTCCTTATCATTCTTATCCCTCCTTATCCTTTTGGCTGTCTTGGGATCATACCTCAGCCCAAATTACCGAGTCTTTCTTAGGCTAATGTTGAATTCTGGGACTCCTTCTAGATTTTCCCCTAAAACTAGTGTCAACATAAAGTCTTGCTTACTCAGATACTTGGAAATCTAACTAAGCATGTAGTTCTCCTAAAGGACAAAAGGGGCATCCTTATCCATACAGTCTACCATTGCAATCTGAAACCCACTGAAAAATGGCCCTTCCTTGTTCAATGATGCCATCATAGAAGGAGTATAAGCTTCATGGTTATGGCTCCATTGTCTGATGGAAACTTCAACCCTTAATGCAAGGATAAGGGTAGCCCACCCAATGGGTGAAACCATGGCCTTCCGAGAAGCAGAGAGATAGTGACTAGAATATCAATCAAAATGAAGGTCACCAGGGAATATCAATCGACTTTGAATGTTCCGACAACTGATCTTTTTGAATCGTCATAAGCTCTAATGATAGTTGAAGACTTCTTTAAAGCTACTTCACTTAGTCCCAAGTATGGCATCATGTTCTTGGGGCATATATTAAGTGTCGATCCATCATCCACCATGACATATGCCATCACCCTATCCAATATGTTCACTTTCATGCAAATAGCCTTGTTGTGGCCCCTACCCTTCCCCGAAAATTCTTTTTCTGAGAACACAATTTTCGAGCTTTTCACATTTGTCTAGTCTATGTGGCAACACATTGCTTTAGGTGACGTCAAGGCTGGCACTTTGACTTGTGCTAGCTTCTTTAAAAAAAGCCTGACGATGTTGCTTAGACACCATAATCTTGTTCCATAAATTTGCATGAACTGGTGTTTTCTTCATATGTTTGATGACCAAGTCTTCTTTTTCTCCTGAATTAGGGTATGCCCAACTACCTTCTCTTGATGTGATCATTGGAGCTTTGGACCCCTGCTGGGTCACTGGTTAATATACTCTGCCATTCCTTGTGACATTCTGAACCTATTGCAAACTGTATGATACTAGAGCCTAACTGTACCTAACATCTTCATACTTATCCTTTGGTGAAGTATTTGTGGATCCACTCTGGAAACTTTGGCTCGTTCTTATTCTCATCTCAAACCACCGCGACCTGGAATCCAGTCATCGGTTGCTCTACAGCATTCAACATAGCTACCACAGATGGTTTGTCAACTTCTACAGTCACCACTTCCCTTCAAGTGTAGAGTTGACAGCACCCCTCCTAAGGCATGGAACCACTGACTTCAGCTTTAAATATTCCAATTATGGTCCTTTTGCTGTCATCATATGCTCACCTTTTAAACCTGTGGATCCACGCTTCAAGGGTAAATATCTAAGAAACCAAAAGCATTTGACTTGTTTGTGTTGTATTCTGAGCATCATATGCATATTTTTAACATACTCTGTTTGAGCTTTTTGTTCTGAGAACCAAAGCCATGCGGCTATCGTGATAGCCATACAACTATAGACACAACATCCACATGACTCTTAACCTTAGAAAGTAATGCGAAGCCTAAAAATTCAAATTTTGGCTCCTGATCAAGAAGTGACACCCGCACGGGTGTAACCTTTAGCCGTACGGCTCTTGACTGCACACCCGTGTGGGTATCAGTTCGAGATATAATCACTAAAAACTAATTTTCAAACACTTCATGACATTTAAACCTTAGATTTATATTCTATAAGCTGTATTAGACCACAACAACGATAGAAATCTAATTTCTTAAAAACCGACTCACTTGCCAAGCTAAGTAATTAATCAGTAAAATCGTTTTCCAAACCATTTTCTTAAAAATCAATAGAGGAACGTTTCGAAATGATTTCCAGGTCTAGTTGGTGAAATTTGTCAAGTTTCACCGTTTATCGCCTCTAAATGCATGGTCCCAACTCACTTATTATCTCATTCTATCATGTTTAAGTCTTAAATGTCATTATTTGTATACTAACACTCATTATTTTGGATTAAATGCTTGTTTAATTTTATTCTTATTTTAAATAAATTCATGTATTTTAGTCGGATGTAAAATTAGTTATTCATGTATTTTAGACGAGTGTACTCCGATTCCCCATTTAGAGAAGATATTGAATAAATATATAAATAAATATAAATATATTTTTTTAAAAAAATTGTATAGGGAATGATCTTTTTAATATGGTGGATCCCTATTTTTAGTTTGAAAATAGGTAAAGTGCTTATATGGCACCAGTAACTTGTAATAACAAGTCATATATACCACAATAAGAAGTCATCGATAAGTGTGGGTATGGCAATGTACAAAATGGTAGTTGGTATACCATGGGTGAAATTAGGCCTCAAAATAATCATGTAACTTGATATACTCTTTGAAAACATGTCATAAATGCAAATGCTAATACAAAATTAATAATGCATAACATATAATTAATTCGCGGATTCCTCCTAGCCAACAAATCCTAATTCTCTGGTGTTACTGTTCCACCTACCAATTGAGTATCTATATAAGAGAATTTAGAATTTAGAACCACCATAAAATCAAAGAAAGGATAAACTTGTCTAAAAAATAATTGGTCATATTTTCTAGAGTTTCTATTTAAAAAATTCGGCAAAGTTTCTCTTATAAAATAGACATCCGCTAGTTATAGCTGAAGTCAGACCTGCATGAAAATACATTTATATATTCCATAAAATCATAATCCAAGTCGAACTTCCACAATTACAATTCAGTAACCCGACTCGAAAACAATTTCAATTTAATTCAATTTCATACAATACCACTACTCTTCCATAATTCACATACCAACATTTTAATCCACTTCCTTGACAGATCTTCTCATTCAATGAATAATTCTTAATTCAATAATTCTGAAATTTAATTGTAGGGCTCCAATAATCTGTATTAGACTCTACTGAATTCACTTAAAAAATCCTTAAATAACTAATACATTTCTATAATTCATATTGATTAAGTTGAAAATTTTATCAAAGTTCAAGAATTAAACTTTCACCAAACAATATTTAGGAAATTATAGTATTAGTTTGGAGCCGATTTTGTACCTCACCGAAAATAGTAACTGTTGCCGGAATCCACAACCGAAAAAAATTCGAACTTGTCCCATGGAGACATAAATTACATTATCAGTTTCCTTATAAGATTAGGAGTTCAAATATATCATTGGATAATCCTAATTCGCCTAAAAAATGGCAAGATTGAAGAAATTAGAAGCTTATTGGCCAAGCTTTGATCACCAGAAAAAAACCCTTACATGCTTCAATTGCCAACCTACCATGAGTCCATTTCTGGTGTCAAAATCAGAAAAAGATGAGCAGAAGATGGGGAATCAGAGTGGAAGACAAAATGGATGAACTTTCTCTAACCTATAGCCTTCCCAAAATACAAAATCTCTCTCTAAAATTTACATCTACTTGTAACCGGAGTTGAAAACTTTCTTTTGACACCAATTTTGCAAAATAGGTCAAGAAATGAGAGAAAATGAGATGATTGAAGTTCAAGGTGAAGTTGGGTAAAGGAATGAAGAAAAAGAAGAGAGAAATGAGTTGTTGTTCGTCTATATGCAGCATATATGTGAAGAAAATAAATGAAAAAAATTCACTTAACTCCCTTCTTGTAAACTAAATTTTAAATTTTTTCCAAAGTTTGTAAAATTAGAATTAACTCCCTTAAATATATAAATAGAGAATATGAGATTTTTTGGAACTCAAATCAACGATAGAAAATTATTTATATAGTGTCAATATTCTTTAAAAACCTGTAAAAAAATTAATGAAGAAACTAAATAAAATTTAAATCGTAATACGAATAAATTTTGTCATCTTGACTTTGTAAGTAGATGACATACTTATAACTAGAAATGACTAAGAAAAAGGGAATTTTATTAATGAATGGTTATTGACCAACTTTGATATGTGTTAAGCAAACAACATACTTGAAGTTAAGATTTTGAGGAATTAAGAATGATGTTGTCTTTTTCACAAGATTATCAATAGAATCCTTGAACGATTCAATACGTAGAATTGCAAACCCATTAATATCACAATTGCCAAGAATTAGTTTCCTTAGTAAGAGTTTGTATCCTCATATGCCATAAGAAAAGGAATGAATGAGAAGCGTTCCTTATGTAAGTGCCATGGGTAGTCTAATGTATGTTGTGTATTAGACTGGATATTTGCTAATAAGTGAGCTTAGTAAGTGAAATTAGCCTTGCCCTGGTAAAGGACACTGGAAATCAGTAAAGCGGATACTTGGATATCTCACAGGTAAGACGGCATGCATTCCGTCTTATCAAAGGAAACATTAGGTTACATAAATGTTTATTAGGCTAGTGATGTGGATAAAAGAAAATCCACATTAGGTTATGTGTTCTTGCTTAACGAAAAGGTAGCAAGAAACAAACTCGTAAGAAATAATCTTGTGTCACCTTGTTCACCTTGGAAGCTAAAGTTATAGCTTCCTCTTCCAGTGTACAAGAGGCTGTATTTTTAGAAAAGGTTTATGAACCATTTTCAAGTGATTGCCTCAGAGAAACCAATGGCCATTTATGGTGATAGTCAACCATCGATAAGCATATGGACATTAAGTATCATTATAGTTGCATGAGGAGAACAGAACCTTTAGTACATAACCACACATAAGATAACCAATCCCTTCACTAAAGTTATCAATAGTAATGTGTATAGGAAATACATTTGACCTCATGTTTTGTGTAGGATTTGAAATTTTTTGAATAATCCCTTAAGCTTTACAATACTATGTGTATCCATTTACTATTAATTTTGTGATTGAGCATGTTAGACAGAAAATAAGCCCATTTATGAGTGTTGACCTTAGTTTTGCTGAATGAGTTTTCAAAGACTGGGATGAGGCAGATTTTGAACATAAGTGAGAGCTTGTTCAAAGTAAAAGTGTTATTTTGTAGAAGCTACAAGATTAGTCTTGATAATGTACAAAATAAAGCCATACAACACAATTTATGCTTTAGATGATGTTCCAAAAATCTGTTGAGTATAATCGATTGGAGAGTCTAAGATCAAACACCGTAATCTGCCTAACAGCAATCTATCTGAAAGCTAGAAATAGTCCTTAAATACGTAAACTAAAGTCAGATGCTTTGGTGCATTTAAACCTTACATTTCTATATGGTGTTTTGTGAAACATGTGCTCCTCTTAAGGGAAGTAAAGAACACCATAACACATGTTTCATACCATGTGTGCTTTTAGCGACCTTAAGGATGAGAATTAATGATGATCTCGACTTTTCCTAGTGCAAGACCTATATCTTTTCTTTAATCCTTAAGGCCCTTAACTTCTTCTTAAAGTGTAGCTTGATGTGGCTAGTTTAGCTAATCACCAAAAGGTTATGATAATTCGACATGGCAAAATTAGTTAGCATAGTGAGTTAAGCCATGCTGGATGGTACACAGTACGAGGGGAAGACTGTCTTTCGATCACTCTTAATAGTTTCATGATTCACCGGTACACCTATTATTGTTTATTAGAAACATAATAGTGAATACGAATAATGTTTTCAGAGATCACTTAATGAATGTGAAAAGACAATCCAGGGCTCTAACATACACAATTTCTTTTTTGAGAATCTTGTTTGTGTAGGAACCTATCCCGGCTAGAGAACAAAATTAATTGCAGAATAAACACTCTCAAATTAAGGTTCGTGCCTAAGATCTCAAGGCTAGATTATGGATCTACAAAAATAAAGAGGAGAAAAGAATTTTTTACCTTAGCCATCTAGCACAAAAAGATTTGCCTAAAGCTTCACTTGTTGCTCCTCCATCGCACGCACGCACACAGAGTCTCACTAGCGAAATGTGAGTGCCAACTCCAGACTAAAATTCCTCCTTTGAAGCCATAATAGAAGGATGAAGATGAGAATTGGTGGCACCAATTGTCCATTTTGGTATTAGGGTTTCATCTCATCCTTTATATATGAAACATAAAGGGGAGAGACCTATAATGCCCCTCATTTACAATATAATGACTTAACCAAAATTACCATATGGTTAATTTGAGCAGCCATTATAACCAATTCTCATAATGGATTATTACATTTTATTTGGGACTCAACCAATTAATCCCATAAAATAACCTATCAATAATAATAATTAATTTATAATCCCTACATATTAAATGGTCCGTTACAAAAACTACCTAAACTCCTTAGTGTGTGATTCTGTAGGTGCATTCGTATGTTGGCCATGGGCCCAATGACATTCGGCCCATAATTTGTAAGTGCACTCTGGCAAGCTGTTACAACCCTCAATTAGGATAAAAATGCCATAACCAAACTAACATAAACCTACAGTATCCTTATACAATCCTTTGCACACATTTGATATCGGTGTCCTACACAAGGCATGGCTTCGTCATCCTTCTATGTGCTAGGACATTTACTTGACATCTGTGAGCGGACAACGTTTTCGACGGAACCCGAGACTCCCTTTCGGAAGGGGCGCCTCGATCTCGGGCGGGCCCTTCCCTCCCGTGGGGTTTTTGTAATGGAAAATCGGTTTTAGAAAATAAATAGAATTAATTCTTAAAAGAACCGAGACCTAAGTCTCGATGAATATTGTAGGAGTCACCACCCGGCTCAGCTCAACCGAGAAATTTATAATGCAGCTGAACCGGACGAACGGCCGCTACACTATCTGGAGATTTGGGTCCGGACAAGTCCCTTATTTTGTGTCTAATTAACATAAATATTGGTCAATGTTCATAGATGGTATTTCAAATTCTAAAAGTCAATTTTATTGAAATGAATAGAAATACAGCGCGTATACAGGTATTACAAAAATAAGAGTAAAATAATGACTATTTAAATGGTTTACAACCCAATCGAATAAAAAATAAAAACTCTCGCCTCGCTTTTGCAAACGCCTAAGATACACGATTTATCTAAAAATATTACAATCGCCTAATATACACGATTAATTCTATTAAATCCATTTAAAATAAAAATAAAAATAAAAGCTGCAAAACAAAGGTTAACAAAATTTTTACGGCACGCCACAAGTTGGACTCAAACAGGACAGAATGGGGAATTAGAATTTGAGGGCATGCATTTAGGGGGTAACCGAGTCGGCTCGGCTAGCCGGTCCGGTTAGACCTGGAAAACATTTTGAAACGTCCCCATATTTTTGGTTTTGTGGGGAAAATCATTTTTAAAACAATTTTTCCGGTTTACATGCATTTTTTACATGTGAGGAGGGTCGGTTTTTGGGAGAACTGGGTCTCCGTCGTGGCATTGTTTTAAATGCAATTTTACTGGAAATTGTATCTAGGGTCGTGGATGCGCACAACAAAATTCATTTTGATGATTTTTGGGGTTTTCTGAATTTTTATGGATTTTCGGAAATTTTTTGGGATTAAAACAGAAATTTTGATTCTGGAAAACCACGTTACAGTCATGCGGCTGTAAGCTGTCCGGAATCAAAATTTCACCAAAACTTTATTTGAAGCAAAACTGGAAAGAAAACGATGGAAATCAAGAACACACGACTGTTCATCAAATCCAAGAACAGTCGTGCGACTGTTCTTGATTTCCAGAAGCAGAAGCGCGAAAACACAGCAAAAATGCACAAAAATACACTTCAAACACCCAGAAAGCAAGAAAAAGTGAAAGGAAAAGGAGTGCCTACCTTTTTGGCGTGCGTCCACCATAGGATTGACCCCTGGCGTCACTCCAATCCACTGAAATCCGTACTTTTCTCCTTGAGTTCGGGTTAGGGATTTTGGATCCAAAGATCTCCAAATGCAAGGGTTTCTGATGATGAGTTCTTTCTTCTTCTTCTCTGATTTTCTCTCTTCTTCTTTTCTCCTTTTTTTCTGTCTGTCCGGTGTCTGTTTTCTGTCTGCCTCTCTTTTTCTTTCTCGTTTTTTTCAGCTTTTAAGGTATGGGTTGGCTCACCTGCCATGATCTACAGTCTTACGACTGTAGTTTAATTACAGTCGTATGACTGTAGTTAAAGCCGTACGACTATACTTTCTTTTTTTTCGAGGAAGTAAAATTCCGGCGCTTACAACATCTAAGTAGACTGACAAAATCAAATAAATGATTATCCAATAATCATTATATTTGGGTACGGCCATACACTACTCAGTCTCACTTGTCAAAAGGCCGGTGATATCATCTCTTCTGTGAAGAGTTAGGCAATTCCTTCACATTACTCCCAGTCCTAGCATGGTTCTCAATATACCCAATTTACCCATACTTGGCACCCAGTTACGGACCCATTAGGTGTACATCAAAGCTTACAAGGTCACATCTACGTATGTAGTAATATTGGGTCTAAGGATCCAATATAAGCATTACATGAGAAACACTTATGACACTGGACCATCTAGTGTTCTCGTAAATGGATCGATCTAGTACACTGTTCACCAACAGGTACTTATGTCATTAATTGACTTTCCAAGCCCTATGGTCGGTAAGACACCATCCATCTCACAAGAAACATACTAGTCTTTAGTTATATTCATTCCCATGATTATAATAGTCTATGGATATCTTTGAAACGGTGCTATTTAAACGCATGGTCTTACTCGTTCAGTATACGCTACTAAAAAACATGAGTAAATACCAGTCCATGGATTCTCAATATTTATTAATTGCACAAGTAATTTAATAAATATGAATATGCCTTTTATTAATATTTAGAAAATGTATAGATACAAATATACAAAACACTAAGTACAACATATAGGGACTAGGGCATACACCAATAGTTTGGTCAACATGATGTATATCCCTAACAAGTGTACATCACTAGTGCTCTCGACGTATGTTGGTTCTACATTGTATAAGGACATTAAAGAGGTTATGTCAATGTGAGAAGGGTTTTTTTTTTTTGTTATAAGAATATTTATATTTTAGTCATTTATGAGTGGGAAATTATGGAATTATGGGTCTGCCATGACTTTATTTAGTATAGTATAAAAATATGATTTAAAAGGATGTTGGAACCCGTCCCAGCGATAATCAAAATTTTAAGGCACAATATTTTTTTATTGCTAAGGTTTGTGCCAAAAAATCACATGTTCAAATTATGGAATAAAACCAAATAAAAAAAGAAAGATTTGATTTCTCACCATTGCCCTCCTCGCACAGAAAACGCTTCTTCCACAGTCCGAACTGGTTTAAAAAATTTCTTCCCATTATCAAAATTCGATCTCCACCGTTCATATTCAAGCCACGAATTTCAGAAAGTTAAAATTTTGCATTGATGCGACGGTCCGGACTTTGGAAATTTGCGAAACAGTGACTGCTAGTAAAAAATGACTAAAGGTTCAATTGCATCTCCTCTACACTCACACACATGAAGCAAGTTAAAATTTTGCATTGATGCGACGGTTCGGACTTTGGAAATTTGCGAAACAGTGACTGCTAGCAAAAAATAACTAAAGGTTCAATTGCATCTCCTCTACACTCACACACATGAAGCTGTACAGGTGAAACGAGTGCTGGTTCTGGACAACAATGGTGATTATTCTCTCTAGATCTTTTGATCTATTTCCATATCCCATACAAAATAAAGTAATTCCCAATTAGTTTGTATTCCTAATGGGTTTAGTTTATTTACATAGGTTTAGTTTGTATTCTAATTAATATCCTAGGTATAAATATCACATATGGGTTTAGTTTATTTACATGGGCTTAACAATTTAAACCCAGTAAATAAAGCAACCCAATAAATACACCATTTAGTAAAATATGTATATCCAATATACATATAAGTTCACTATACATTCACTTAAACTTTTATGCGTGTGATCCTGTATGTAGTATTCTTATATGATCCTTTACACATTTGATATCGGTATCCTACACAAGGCATGATACTGTCATCTTTTTACGTGCTAGGACTTTTCTTGACATCAAAGTAAATTGAAGAATTCAAATAAATGATTAACTATTAATCATCTATTTGGGTACGACTGTACACTACTCAATCTCACTTTTCAAGAAGCCTAGTGATATCATTTCTCATTTAAGAGATTGTCAATCCTTTCACATTACTGCGTCCTAGCATGATTCTTGATATACCCAATGTACCCTTATTAGGAACCCAGTTACAAGCTCGTTAAGTGCACAAGCTCGTTAAGTGCACGTAAAAGTATATGATGTCACATCTAGGAGTGTAGTAATATCAAGTCTAAGAATCTAATATAAGCCATACGTGAGAAACACTTATGACTCTGGACCATGTAGTTTTCTCACAAGCGAATCTATCCAATACAATATTCACTAACACCCATCTCACAAGGAACATATTAGTCTTAAGTTATATTCATTCCCATGATTATAACAGACTAGTGATAGCTTTAAAACTGTGTTCTCTAGGTCCATGGTCTTACTTGTCCAGTACATGCTTCTAACAAATATAAGTAAATATTAGTCTTTAGATTTCCTTTATTTATTAATTACACAAGAAATTCAATAAACAAGATTATGCTTTTTTATTAAGATGAAGAAAATTCATTTACATACATGAATAAATGAGTACAACATTTAGAGACTAGGGCATACTCCAATAAAGGAAACATAGTTTTATATTATTTATTTAGTTATGTTAGACTTATAATTAGAATTTTGACTCCTAACTAAGGAATGCTATCCCTATAAATAAGGAGGCCAAGGTCTAACCTATAAACACCAATTTATTGTGAAAAGTACAATTTGCTCTCTCCCCCTCCTATATATCAGGCTGAATTCTCTCCTTCTCTCTCTCCTCATTCGTTTGGTTTTTGGATTGTGAAATTGAATTAATACATGCACTTATGGATACTAATCCAATCGGTGACACAAACAAGATTTGAATGCTACGCTTAAGGTTTGGATTGGGAATCAGCTATGATCTGCATTACGAGAGGTAGACCTAATCCCTTCACTTAGATTCATTGCATTGACTACATTAGGATATATGGTTGTGATGAATGCATGCTATTTATTCTGCATAAATGTTGTCAAGGATCATCGAAACTCATACTAGTATGACCAGTATGTGAATCGACTTTGCAATAGACTTTTATTGGCTGAAACTCTACAAGTCTTATATGTAGTTAGTTGTTGGGATATTAAACGTTATAGCTATTTATTTTATGAGCATTGCATGTTGATGACATCCGGACATTGCGGTGTCGGGTCTGTCATCCGGGATATCGTAATACTGGGTCTCTTTGTCTGGTTTTCTAGAAGGCATGCAGCAGCTTTTTGTTGGAGATTGTGCCCTAAGGCCAATATTGGATTATGTAATTTGACTTCTAAGATTAATCTAGTGTAGATTAATATTATCATTTATGTTTGTATGTTAGCATTTATGATAAGTATCCATGAATAAATCGTGTTATTCTAAATATCCCTAGTCGATTGTTATTATGGGAATAATAACAAACTAAGACTAGTGTGAGTGATAATGGATATTCATAAGATGAATATAGTGTATACAGATACAGATTATACTCACGGGTAATATGTTAGAGAACATGTTACTGGAGACCCACTATGAGATCAAGTTCATGGTCATGTGTCACAACTGATCTTGATTACAGTAGTGTCATTAGCTGATTCCTTTGACCTGAGGTCACCATTGATTCCGGGATGAACTCATGTTGTGCTTTGACGCAGTCAAACGCTGCTTGTAACAGAGTAGTTATAAAGGCTGTGATTGGGTACGATATGACTCATGCCTTGGGATGTGAGTGACAGATATGGGATTTTGTCCCTCTCTAACAAGAGAGCGATATCACTGGGCCCCTCGATAAGTAAGACTGTTAAATGCATGGCCGTGCTCAAATAAATTGATAATAGTATCAATTGATTTGTCTGGACAGTTTACTTTGAGATCGAGAAAGCATATGATTAATTATATAAGATTGACAAGTGTACCATGTCTTATGATTAATCATGATATCAAAGAGACAAAAGGGAATATGACATTCTATAAATAGGTATTGGATCATTCCAATCATGTTAATTGGGTAGTCATAAAGGCTTGCTAGAGTCCGCTTATGACCTATAAGGATATTATGGTAATCTCCTTATTGCCAATTAATATGAACCTATGGGGTCACACACAAAGAGCAAAATGAAGTTCATCTTATCGGGTATAAATTATTATTGGATAATAATTTATGAATAAGAAAGAGAATAAATATATATAGTGATATATATTTAAGTGTGTATATATATAAATATTAATTTGATTAATATTGCATAAAGTATGCTACATATTATAATTAAATTATATAAAGATATAATTAATTATAATATTATATATACAAATGTGTATTATGGAGAATTGATTTGATTTAATGTTAATTGAGAATTAATATTAAATTGTGTGGGTTAATATATAATTATAACTAATAGGTGTATTAGGTTATAATTATAATTAACTAATTAGGTTTTATATTTAAGGAAATAAAAACCTAAACCTAATCACTCTCTCCAAAATACACTAACTGAATTCGGCCAGCCACCACAAGAAAAGCAGCCAGCCGAAATTCTCCTCCCGCCAAAGGGAAAAATCTGATTTTTCTGCTCTTTTCTCTCGTTCGAAGAATTGTTCTTCAATCCCGGCGCTAGCACGCGGTGAATGAATTGCTCCGTGTGGATCAACCGTAGAGGGAAGCTACTTTGGTTCCTAATTGATTCAAAACCTACAAAGAATTAAGGTAATTCTTTAACCCTCCTTCCAATTCAATGCAATGTACATGGGTCCTTGGTGGGGATTAATCCTTTTATTTCCGCTGCGTATATATTGTTTTTGTGCGATTAATTTCCCAACACTTTTGGAGGTCAAATCCGGGCCATGTTGACTTGAGCATCGGAGCTTAACCCAAAGGTTGCTGGTGTCTCACCTTTTTCTATCTTGCAGGAATGTAGCCAGATCCGGCCTAGCACAGCTTGAGCCCGGATCTCGAGAGGAATTTGTACAAAATCCATTATTTAGTGCGATGAACATGGAACGATTGAACTATGACTTCATCAGGTTTCGCTAGTACAATAACTTTAGAGGCTACCAGAGACAGCTCTCTCACAGCCATGACAGCCCCACTCTTTACGACACTGAACTTATTATGTCCCCCCAAGCAGCGGTGATCAACCGCATTGTAAGCAACCTCAGCCCTACCGATGCTAGAGGCCTCAGGCAGGCAATCCTTCAAATTCAGAGTTTTGGCATGGTAGGATCATCTATCAGTAGTAGCATATTCCCCCTGATCATGATAGGTGACCTAAGGATAAAAATAGCCAGGAATCTTTTCCTATTACCTTAACCTGAGAGAGACCGGGTGGCGCAGTATGTAGAAACTCCACCCGTTCATACTTTCCTAGGAGATACAAGGTAGATAAATTAGCCAAATCTCATCTTCACAAGGTACAGAGAATCCCAGGATGCTTACCATCAACCTCAGACAATGGGAATGCCACCCAATCCGTTAGCTCTACCAATAATATCACAGGCAAGGCTTCCCAGTTATCAGACCCTAATTTAAACACCTCCTCCCAGTTACCACCCTACTCATGGGTATATGTTGGGGCCACCGCCAACACCAACAGCAATATTGGTACCAGAAGGATCAGACAATTTAAAGATGTTGGCGCTATTCAAATACTACTTCTCTTTGTTCTCAGTCCCGATCCAGGAGCAGTTAATAGAGAATAGAGGATCCTGTTTCACCAACAAGATCCTGGAAATGCTATGCGACCCCAAGTTCAAACAACTCAACTTTGAAAATTACAACGGAAAAACAGATCCGTATGTTCACTTGAGAAACTATAAAAATCGGATGGAGATAGTAGGAGTGAATGAAGGACTAATGTGCAGGCTCTTCTCATCAACACTAGTAGGTCCAGCTTCTTACTGGTTTGAGACTTTGGAGCCAGAGTCAATCAATGCTGGGAACAGCTAAAAGAGCAATTTTATATGAAGTTCTATGGATCTGCGCCCATAGGAACCACTAACAGGACCCTACACGATGTAAAGCAGAAGCAAGGGGAATCCCTTAGAGATTTTGTGAACCAGTTTAACTTGGCCACAGTAGAGATCCGGAAGTTAGACTTCCACACAGCACTGGAGGTACTAATAGCCAACACTACCAACGAGCGGCTGCGAGCTGACCTAGTCTTGAGGAAACCACAGAACATAACCCAGATGATCTCTATAGCCAAAACCTTCGTTGAGTTGGATAAGGTAGGAGTGCCAGTTAGGAAGCGCAAGGAGCCAGAAAGAAAAACTGAGGATAGATGGTCCAAGAGGGACAGAAGGGACTTAAGATATTCCGAAGGGTTCACCCCTTTGAACCGGCTATTTGGTAAAGTATTGGTGGCGGTCGAAAAAAGCTCCGACAGGAAAGGTCTTTCCTACCCTGAAGCAAGGAGAGGACAAACAATGGGTGAAGACAAAAGTGCCTATTGCAAATACCATCGGGTGAACGGCTATGATACGGATGAATGCAGGCATCTAGCTAAAGATATCGAGGAGCTGATCAAGAAGGGCAGACTCCAAAAATTCGTAGATAAGAAAATAAGTAAGGAAGAACCAAAAAGGCCAAACTCAAAAGAAAGCAAACCGACCAAAAAGACAAAAGGAGTAGTGATGGTAATTACTGGAGGAGATCCGCCAAGCAAAAAGGCTAAGAGAACTAGGGAACAGGAGAAGACAATAAACTCAACCCATAGTTCTCGACCGGAAGCTAGGTGCAACCAGGACATTTGGATGCCCTAGTCATGGAAGCAAAGATAGAGGGATACATTGTCAAACGTTTCTTGGTGAACACAGAAGCTCCACCAATGTCATCACTAGGCATACGGTAGAAAAACTGAAGGTTAACCCTAGCCAAATCCAGCCAGTGCATGCACCGCTAGTCGGCCTCAGTGGCCATACAGTTCTAATTATGGGGTAGGTAACAATAGACTTCGAAATCAGAAATGAGAAATATGTTTGAAGAGCCAAAGCGGACTTCACAATCATAGAATCCCTATTGGCATACAATGCCATATTAGGACGACTATTCCTCTCAAAGTCAAAAGCAGTGTTGTCCATCCGGTACCTGATGCTATAGATATCAACCTCTATGGGATGGATAGTGGTAAGAGGAAGCTAGTAGGTAGCCCAAAGAACATATTTGGCATCCCTGCAACTAAAGAGAACTGATCCAGAAAGTGAGGAAAGAAAGGCGGAGCCAGTGGATGAGCTGGAAACACTGACAATAGCATTAGGTAGGTGTATCAAAATCTCCAAGGAGCTTGATAGCAACCTCTAAGAATAGATAATGTAAGTTATAAAAGAAGAGCAAAGTACTTTCGCCTAAAAAATTAGCAACATTGAAGGGGTACCGCTAAAAATTATGAAACACTCTCTCAATGTGGACTATAAAGCAACACGGGTAATTCAGAAGAGAGGAAAATACGCACCTGAGAGATAAAGAGCAATAGAGGAGGAAATCCAGAAATTGATGGATGCAGGACACATCAGGGAATTTTACTACCCAAAATGGTTGGCGAACGTGGTGATGGTAAAAAAGGCAAATGGGAAGTGGCGTATGTACATGGATTTCACGGACCTCAATAAAGCATGTTCCAAGGACAGTTACCTATTGCCAAATATAGATCAATCGGTGGACTCCACATCAAGGTATGCGGTGTATTCCTACCTTGATGTGGCCTCCGAATATCATCAGATCCCTATGGACCTAGCTGATCAGAAAACATCCTTTATCACACATAAAGGGACTTATTGTTATCAGGTTATGCCCTTTGGGTTGAAGAATGCAAGGGCAACCTACCAAAGGCTGGTGAATAACATGTTTAAGGAATAGATTGGAAAAATAATTGAAGTATATATAGACGACATGATCGTTGTGAGCACGGGTTTTCTTGACCTCTATGATGAAAATCCTATGTTACCTGTTAAGACAGATGAGTGTGAGTCGGATTTGAAAATGAGTGGAATGTTGCTTGGAATGTCTCAAATGCTCTAAAAATAGAACAGTCCTTGATCCAAAACCCCAAAAAAGGTCAATGGAGTGATTAGAGATCATAAATATGAGTGTGGGATTTAGGAAAAGCCTTGATAACTCTGGTTAGAGTCACACGGCTATAGTTTCATAACTACAGCCGTGCAGCTATAACATTAGAGTTACACGGATGTAACATTATAGCCGCACGGCTCTAACTAGCGACCAGGTTACTTCCTAAATAACCAACATTAGTCTTTGAAAACACGTATGATTCCTAAATTAGAGGGAATGAAGCCGTGATACTTTAGGGTTAAGAGACCAGAAAAGGGAGAAAATAGAAAAGAAACTAAAAAATCATTCTAAGGGAGAAAAACTAAGAAAAAGAGGGAGAAAGAGAGAAAAAGTGAGAAAAACCAAGGGAAAACATAAGAAATAGAGAGAAAACACTCAGGAAACACATAGGGTGAGGGTTCCTGGTCATCCTATCATTCATTCGAATTGATTTTGGGTTCATTCGGATTGATTCGAGGTACATGTTTAAAGGTTTCAGGACTTTCGCGGGATTCTAAGTGCATTTTGACGTTCAAATCCACTTCCGGTCGCCAAATATGCTGGAACACAAAAAAGATAAACTCTGAGAGGCCTTAAACTCATGACTTATTGTTTTGTGCTGTGTGTTTTTTAGGTCTTTCGAAAGTCCAGAATCTGTCTGTTTGATTATAGCCGTGCGACTCAAATTAGAGTCGAGCGGCTACATCCCTTAGAATAGAGCCGTGCGGCTGTACCTCTATAGCCGCATGGGTATGTTCTTCTGGGTAGAAACTGAAACATCCTAAATCGACTGAATATAGTCAGTTTCTTGTTTTAATCGTTCTATTATGAACTATTTTGGTCAAATCACATCTGTTATATTCAAAATTGTGGTTTTCAGATTTCCAAGAATGTTTATGTGAGGTTTAGGTTTTGTTGATTTCAATTTTTAGAATCTGAGGTTGTTCAATCTAAATTGGATCCTTGGTTCAACTTTAGCAGACCCTCAGATTCCCTAAAATCCTTAGAAATCACTGAAACGAGTCAAAACATGGATTTTCAAAAGCAAAGAAAACTAATTTTGGGTTCTAGAAACCATAGCTGCACTACTATAGTGGCTATAGCCAGGCGGCTCTAACTAGAGCCGCATGGTTATAGTTACAAAATGGAGGCAGAATCTCGGGACGACTCCCACGGAGGTCGTCACGTGATGCTATTTTCGAAATCAAACTATTTTCGATACGTTTACTGCTTTGGACCGTAGATGCATGTTGAAATCAAATAAGTCGCCCAGACTCCTCGGTTACCCCCTAAATGCATGCTCCTGTTTCCTGAAACCCCCTATTCTGTCTTGTTATGAGTCCTATGTGTGTTTGTGATATAATTATGCTAACAGTCTATTTTGCAGCTTTCATTTCATTTCTTTTTATTTTATTTTGGATGTATTTAATAGATCAAATCGTGTATTCTAGGTGATTGTACTTTTTGTAGATTTTTGTGTATCTAGGCGGTTGTAAGGTGAGGATGAGAGTTTTTTTTTTTTTTTTTGGGTTGTAATAAGTGGCCTCTATTTCTTTTTATTATTTTGATATATGGTTTACTTTCCCATACTTTATTTATTTCTATCATCTGAATGAGCATGGGCTAATCAATAATAAAAGATAAAATGGGTAGAGAATAAGTGAGTATAATATTATAATATGAACTTATAAATGAAAGCAAGCTTGAGGTTGGATAGGTAAGTTGCCCGAACCCTAAATCTCTGGATTAGGTATGGCAGTCTACACTTGGTAGGGTGCTGTACTGGAATTTCCCAGATGAGCTGATTCCGATGGCGACTCTGTCATTGATCCTGAAATTTAGGTTTTGAGATCTTTAAGTTGATAAAACAGGATTTTCTAAAATGTAAAAAACAGTTTGTCCTAAAAATTCACATTCAAAGAAAAGGTTTTATACAAAAGGGATTTCAAATTAAATCAATGATTTTCCTAAGCAAGATCATCAAACCCATTTTCAATTCAAACTACAAACATTTAGTTCTCCTTTCCCCAGTTCGCTTCGCCGCGTTCCGACTAAAAGGTCCTCCGCTCACAATTGTCAAGAGTTGCACCGCAGCTGAACACCCTAGAGACCTTAGGGAGACTTTCTCCACCCTTCAGAAGCACAGACTCAAACTGAACCTAGAAAAATGCATGTTCGGAGTGAGAGGGGGAAAATTCTTAGGATTTACAATCTCACAAAGAGGAATCGAAGCAAACCTTGAGAAGATAAAGGTCATGTTATAAATGACCCCTCCCAAGACATTGAACGAGATCCAGAAGCTGAACTGTAGGATCATAGCCTTGGAAAGATTCATTTCCTTCTCCGCCAAGAGATGCATGCCTTTCTACAAAGCGCTGAAGAAAGACAGAGCCTTCAAATGGGATAAAAAGTGCCATGAAGCGTTTGATCGAATCAAGCAGTTCCTGGTCTCTTCCCCATTGCTTAGCAGGCCAGTCGAGGGAGAGAAACTGTACCTATACTTGGCCGCCATCGATGAGGCTGTGGGATTGGTTCTCGTGAGGGAAGAATAGGGACAACAGTTCCCACTGTATTACACAAACAAAGTGCTCAAAGGAGCAGAGACTAGATATCCGGCTATTGAGAAGTTAGCCTTGGCCTTACTGTCAGCTGCTAACAGGCTACAGCCGTATTTCCAAGCGCACACAATCATAGTCAGAATCGGATTTCAGCTAAAAAAGGTGCTGCAAAGACCAGAAACATCCGAAAGACTGGCCGAATGGGAAATACACATGGGGGAGTTCAACATCCGGTTCGAGCCAAGGCAAGCCTTGAAAGCCCAAGTCTTAGCAGATTTTGTGGCAGAATTCATCGGTTTAGAGCCAGACTCATCGCCACCCTCAGAAGAGTGGGACGTTTTCGTAGATGTACAAAATCCATCACATGCTATATGGTTGTATTATATAGATAAAAATATGGGAGCGTTACACAAAATTGAAATGTTTCCATGCCTCAATGGAATTGAAGGTGGTAACAGTATGTACCTAATCCTTTCTAATATCAGGGGGATCATTCTTTAAGAATTTTGCTAGATTCAACATGATCAAATTGAACAATAGCTTTTATTGCGATGTTTTGAAATTCATACCAATGAATTTATCTGGCTTCTAATTGTTGCTCATAGGCACTGCCACAGGTAACACTAAGTGTGGACCCTGAGGTGTGACATTTTGGTCATTCTGGGAGGAACCAAATCACTGAATTTTAAAACTCAAACAGATTAAGTTAGTAGTATGATTTTAGGAATCGCATAAAATCAAGAAATAATTTATTCCATGAAGGGAAATAAATTAGTCTAAAAACAGTTCTTATGTCAAGGTAACACGGTCATCTCTCTATGTAGGAACAAATTCCTATTTTAAAATTGTTAGTGTAAAAAGCAATAAGAAAACAAAAAATAGGAATAATATTATTGACTAATTGAAATTACAGAATCATAACACAAAAGTACATGATATTTTTCAACCTTAGATCGAGAAAAAAAATTCGAAGTAGACAATTTAGGCATGCACGAAACAGTTCCTTCAAACAAAATTTTTCCATAATCGAGCAATTGTCTACCAAAATACAATAATGTTAGTCGAATTCTACTATGTGCAAAGAATTATCACCATGAACCTAAGAACCAGCCTATTTTGGAAAATAGGCAACAAGAGGAAGAAAGAATAGAGGAAATGAAATCGATATATGTTTTGTGTTTTTGTGTGTGTTTGACAAAGAGAGTAATATGAAATATTTAGGTTGCAAGAGGATTTGGAGAGCTGGCAATTTAATGATAAATTAATTTGCTCTTAGTAATCACAAAATAAATGTGTAAAATTTTTTTTTTCAAAATTCAAAGAGAATTTTGACGGCTGAGAATAAAATTAAATGGACTAAACCAAAAAATTTAAGCCTATCATGTCTTATTTTGGTTCGATATTTGTGTTGCTCACAATGTGCAAGTGCATCAATTTTAATTCAATTTTCTCGACAAATTCTTTGCAAGTGGTTTCGTTTAAGCATCAATTTTTCATTCATTATATATTTATTTTAAGCTTATTATATACCGTTCACAAAATTTCGAGAAATAGAATAGAATGACGTTATTCAAAACTTTATCTATCTGTTATATAATTAAAACACAAATTGATAAATAATCACAAATTAAAACCAAATTTCCCAACATTCCATTCCATAAAATTGATCTCGGATTAAATGGATAAAATGTTGATAAGAGTTTTAATCCAAGTGAAAAAATTTTTATTTTTAATAATTGCATCGTATATATATATATATCATTTTAAAAAATAAAAAGATGTGTAGATGTCAATATCTTCCTTTTCCATTGTCGGAACTTTCTATCAATTGTAGTAATAATTCATACTTTTCTCCAAAAGTAAAACTAAACTGAAAAGTAAAGATTATCTTCATTTATATAATATCTATCTATTTCCCTTCAAAGAAATATAATATCTATCTATTATTAATTAAAAAGTGAAATATTATCTTCATTTATAATTTTGATCTTTTTACACTTTTTCAAGGCTTAAAGTCCAAAAATGTCTAATATTAGCCAGAAAAAGTTATATTTATTGCTACCATATTCAACTTTCCAGCTATTATTCGATGTATTTTTTAAACCTTATCAATTTTTTTATGAAATGATTTTATAGTTTTTAAATAGGTAAACTTTAAAAACATATTTTCCATTTGCAAAACTATATTTCAAAAATTTTTTATTTTATTTTTGTGGTATAAACTAAAGTTTTCCACGTTGGGATAATTTTGTCCGAAACGTAGTTACAGTAAAAACTCCTCACCTCTTTTTGTAAATGTATTTAGTAGGATTCGAACCTGAGTCTCCTCCTATACACTCAGCTTGCATTGTCAAATGAGTTATAACTCATAGGCTTTTTAATTTTTATTTTATTTTTAATCTATTTACAATGTAATATGCAATTTTTTATTTTTTATTTTCTCCCCTTCCCTTCCCTCTCCTGTCCTCTCTCTCTCTCTCTTAAATCCTCTCCTTACGGCAGCCATCGCCTCTCTTCAACTCCACCACCAAGCCTTCATCCCATAACTTTTTCTCTCGCATTGCTTCTCAAGTCCTTGTTCCGTATTGCAAGCATAAATCAAAATGAACTATTTTCCTGCAATTGATAACAATTCCAGTTGAAAAAACCCAATAAAAGAATGAACTGTGAAGATTAGACATACAAAAATCCCTTCTTTTATCACCTTAAATTAAATCAATTGATCAGTCGAAACAAAAAAATTAAATCAATTGAAATAAATCTAAGCATTAACTAATTATAAACCCACTCCAACTCAATCGTGCTTTTCAATGCAGACCCAATTCAAATTTTCAATTATTTTGAATCAAAATCCATAAAATAAGAATGCATAAGTTTCTTACCTCGTCCATCTTCTCCGTCTCCACCTACAAAAATCCGATTGGGTTGAGAAACAGCTTTGAGGGGATTATATGGTCCCCAACAAATAGCAACCAAAGAATTTATGAGAATATAGCAATGGGATGTCAATTCTTCCATAGTCTACATTTCTTATATCTAAACTTAAGTGTAAATATCAAAAGCTATTAAAAGAATGTCTCATTTCTTCTACATTTGAAGTATTATTTTTTCAACTTAGAAAGAAAAATTTTAAATGTATTATGAAGTAATAGGATAGAGATAAGGGAAAAGTAAAAAATAAAAAATAAAAAAAATACATGTGGTTTACCAGATTTGCAAATGAATGTCGGTGTTTGAAAAGTTAGCAGACTTAGGTACATGGTTTCACTGTTTGACAAATAAAGTCCTTAATCCAACTCACCCTCTAAAAACTATCTTATGTTTTGGATTTTGAGCTGAAATTCTACATGTTGGTCGATACGAATACAATAGACCTTAGTAATCAAACTCTTAAATTTTCGAAAAACACATATATTTTTCTAATTAAATAATACAAATGGGAAAAAAAATAGATTTATTGCTAGAAAATATCTAAATTTTGATGAAAAATTCTTAAATAACAAACGAAAAGTATTAAAATGGTGAATTGAAGAAAATATTGAGGTTTGCATGAGGATCAGGTCAAAAATACCCCCCCGTGTTCACACTGTTAACCCGATAAATTTATTACACTCGAAACTTTTCCTAGTTAGCATCTGAATAGTTTACCCACGTGATTTAAGAATTTTTCATCAAAATTCTAATATTTTTGGGCTTTTTTTTTTTCTTTTTTTCTTGTGATTTTTCACTTTTTTCCATTATTTAATTAAAAATATACTTGCATTTACCAAAAATTTCAGCGTTTCATAAACAGTATCTATTATATTCATATAAATCAACATTAGATGAAAATAAAAAAAAAAACTGGACAATGTTTAGGGTATGTGTTGGATTGAAGAATTTGTGTCTTAATAACGAGGTTTCTATTTGCTGATGAAAAAAAATCTCATACTTGTTTTTATCTACATTTAAAACACAAACCTTCATTTGCAAAACCGGCAATCCAGAGATATGTTTTGTATACTTTTCCTTAGAGATAATGTAGATTTTAGTATTGAAAATACAATATTAGATATAAATGAAATTGATAGACGGTTTTAACTACTGTCATAATCATACTTTTAAAAATTGGACCACATCGAACTGCTTAATTTGATTCGACATCAACCAATAATTGTTTTGGTATGATTGAATTGAAAACTCTCTCTCCTCCAAAACTGAAAAAAAAATCCTCTTGATCTATCTTCTAAAGTGGCAAAAATTCTTTGATATGGTTAGCCGTTTATCTTGTTTAAACTTAAAATGAAACCACTAAAAAATTGAACCCTAATTGCCTATACTAGATGCAAGTTCTTAACCACTATGCCAATTTGACATCTACCAACAATGTTTACAATATTTTGTTTAAAATTATTTTTTAATATAATAAAAAAATATATTATGAATACGAATCATGTATTATGATTAAATATTATTTATACTCTATATTTTTATCATCATTCTATATCTTAATAAATATTAAACGAGACTTCATGTTTTATACTTCTAATATTGAAAAATTAATTACAACAATTAATCTTAAAAAGTTAAGCTGTTTAATTGAAGATTAGTTATAAAGTGCCTTAACCCCAAATGCCCTATTAACTATCTAAACTATTTCTCAAAAATTAATCTTGTCCCACAAAATAAATAATTTAGTCCTTACCTATTTAATTTTAAAATGCTCCTTGTAGTTGATGTCTTTTGGGTGCTAATATGATATGTAATTTAACAAAGTTGACATGTGGGACCTAATTTATATGAAAGATTCATTTTCTACCCGATCACAAATGCTAGAATGAGTCTAAAGTTATATGGTTTCTCTCTTATCTCTCTTGGTATATGTACAGAAAGTTTGCGTTTTTTCAACTAATATCTTTGCATCACATTGGATTAGATTTACTCAAAGCTTAACTTATGAACGATATAGACAAGTGGGTCTATAGATGCTTTTTGGGCTGAATTTCTTCCTATTGAGAATGTTTATGTGGGCCACATTTGTGGCTTCTGGATAGAGCTAATTTGTTTGTAAACTATATATAGTTTGCTCCTAGATAGAGCTAATTTGTTTGTAACATATATAGTTTGCAATCTTTGGATGTCATTCATTGTAGAATGTGTTTTAGTCAAAATTATATGGGTACAGGACTAAATTAGTAATTTTAGAAAAATATAAAACTAAATTGGCTTTTCAAAATAGCTTAGAAGGCGGGTTAGACTTAAAGCCTTATAAAATCTATCGTACTTAATTTTAAACTTTATTAACTATAACACTATTAAATTAGTAAATTGCCATTGTTTTATATATATTTCAGTTTTCAAATATGTTTTTTTTAAAAAAAAAAAAAAAAAAAAATTGTAAACATGTCGGTCTAACCTGTCGGTTGGGTCACTAATTCTTAACCCTCTGTCTCACACTTGATTTATAGTACTGATCCTCAAAACAAGGATTCAATGAAATATAATTTATATATTTCTTTCCTAATTTAATTTGTATCAAATTATATTCCAATTTTTAAAATTTCTGATAATTTTTTTTTAGTTTTTCAATATACTCATATTTAATTGTATATTATAATTTATAAAAAATATTTTAATTTTTGCTTAGAACTAAAAATTGGCTACTAATATTAAATTAAAAAAATATATAAAAAACTTACATGCAATAAACCAACTTATATAGAGCTTTGTACTTGAATTATTATAAGAATAATATTTTAAACATCGGATGAACTATCTTTTTAGTGAGACATTTCGCTATATACCGGAAGTACTCTCCATTCCAATAATAGTGTACCACATGAGCAATATTGGGGAAGTAATGTGAGTATGTTAGAAAATTTCTTTTTTAAGGGTGAGAGAGTAATTGTATAAGTAACCTAAAAAATTAAAATAGGCTTTGAGATTAAAATGTCCCTTCTACTATTCTCCGAGTATAGATTTATTCTTCAATCTTTTGAAATCGTCAATGTCTCTACTTATTTTTTTGACATTTTAACAATTTGTCCTCTTTTACAATTGTTGTTAGTGCTTTTTGTTGAAAATTTATATTGAATAACATTCTAAATATGATTCAAATAATTATTAAATGAAAGTTGTTTTTTTGGACCATCTCTTCCCAGTGAAAAGGCGATTTCTCTATTAACTTTAAGCTAAGTGAAATAATATAGTTATAACTCCTAGTACATTGAGAGAAGATGTATTAGTCAATTTGTAAAAACTGAGAAAAATTGTTGTTACAAAAAGGAAAAAATTGTTCAGAATTTAAAAGGTGATGGACCAAATTGACTCTTTCGAAATGTTTGGGAGTAAATCCATTAAGATATGGGTAAATAATTATAACCTCCCGGAGGTTTGGTCAAATACACTAGTACCTCCTTGTATTTTACATATATAATTTATACCTCCCTGAAGTTTGTCTCTATCATATTATTACCTCCCTCAATCCATTATTAAGCATTTTTTTTTTCAAAATTGTTGATGTCGTTAAGATTTATGACTAAAATTAGCCTTATTTCCTATTTAATGTTAATTTTGTAAGTTCATTTGTCAAAAAAAAAATTTATTCACTTATTATGAAAGTTTTTCCATACCCTTTAAATTGTGATTAAATTAGGAGAAAAGACATTAAAAGGATCTAATTAAGAAAAACTTGAATATAGAAGATTTTAAGTGATGATATTAGTCCGTAAATATATATCACATTTATAATTTTGATAGAAAACCAAATAATAATAGATAGAGGGGGATTATAGTGTGATAAATGTAAAATACAGGAAAGTATAAATTAAATATGTAAAACACATGGAGATATTAACGCATTTGACCAAATTCAAGGGAGGTAATAATTATTTACCCTTAAGATATTAGCGGCTCATCTTTTCCCGATTGTAATGATTCATAATGAATAAATTATCAAGTGTAGTTGCAGTTTGAGAGTAAGAACATGCTATCAAACAATCAGCTGAGATGACATTGTACGGGCTACTGCTCTCACCTCTCTGCTTTTACTAAACCCAAAAACCACCGCGCCTGCCGGAACGCCGACGAGTCCCTCATCTCTTTAATCATGGAGTTAAAACAATTTTCTCCTTCGACTCTTCTCTATCTTCCTCTGCTTAATCCAATTAAGAAAGTGAGTGTTGGCGCTGAATTTCTCAAACTCAAATGTCCAAAACGAACATGCTCTTCTATTATGAATTCTTCTTTTCCTTCGATTAATGCCGCCCGAAGAGATGGAGGAGCCGAAGTGGAAACTGCACTTGTTGTCGACGAGCCTGCCTTAAGGTATGAGGTTGCCGAGGGTTACCCGGCGCCGTTTGGGGCCAATGTTGTTGATGGTGGAGTTAATTTTTCTATCTATTCCGCCAATGCTGTTTCTGCTTCTCTCTGTTTAATTGCTCTCAATGATTTGGCAGAGGTTGGCAATCTGTTTTTCTTTCTTTTTTGTTTCTTATAAAATGATCAACTTCTGGGGGAAAATATTTACAAACGGAAATTTAACAGTTTTTGGTTGCTGATGCAGAATCGGGTGACTGAAGAGATCCTTCTTGATCCTATTACGAATAGAACTGGGGACATTTGGCATGTATTTCTCAGAGGAGATTTTAAAGAAATGCTCTATGCGTACAAGTTTGATGGAAAATTTTCTCCTGAGGAAGGACATTACTACGATTCCTCTCAGATGGTGTTGGATCCTTACGCAAAAGTTAGTACCTCAACGCCAATATTTTTGTTCTTTCAATGAAAGCAAATGTTTGCTGCCTTTTGCTCCTTGGGACCATTTTCGTTCAAGAGAAGAATTGATTTCATGAACAGAACAGAATTCAGTTGAACACCTAATTTATTACCCCTGTTTGGAATTGATGGAAAAAAAAAATTCAATCTAGTAATTGATACCCATTTGTGCCTACATTAAGTGAAAGGAGAGATAAAAAAGTAAAATAAAAAAAAAAACATTAGGAAAGAAAAACAAAAAACAAGCTTAGATAGTTTACTAATTATATCTAAAATGAATTAATTTCCCACAAAATCATGTAACCTTGGCCTGATTTGTAATCCTCACAATTTAACTTCATCTATCATGTAAAAGAATTGAATTCCTTTTTTTTCCCCTGCAAACATGAGAATTAAGAAAACAAAACAAATCAATTGAATCGAATTCCTTGGAATTTGGTCTTTCCAAACACTCTTTGGATGTGTAGATGCTTTGCTTTTTCCTTTTTCGTCTTTTTTTGGCTTTTCAGCTGCTAAGTCGAATTATCTGTGTATTGTCTAGGCGGTTATAAGTAGAGGAGAATATGGTGTTATGGGACCTGATGATGAGTGCTGGCCCCAAATGGCTGGCATGATACCAGCTGAACAAGATGAGGTATTTCTTTATGCATCTTTTTCAGAATTACAAAGCAATCCTTCATCTGATTTGATTGTTAGGCAAGCTAAATTCCAGAAGGGTGTCAAATTGTTTGATAAGTATATTTATATAATTAAGCCAATGTGTTCGTAAGAATTGAAAAACGATGAGTAATGTGGTTGTTTATCAATGTTTAGTTTAGGTTGATCGAATTGCTGTTAAATCTGTGAACTAATAGCTTTACCTGTTTATGTTGCCATTATCGATTGCTCGAGTATTGATTAATTTATTGCCAAAATATATCAAAATATCCCCAAAATGTATCAGTTTAAGCATCTTTTGCAGTTGCACTTAGATAAATGAACCAAAATGTATTTGAGTAATGTTCAATATACTTATTCCATGTGCTTATACCAATTTTTGTTCATCAAATTAATATATATGATCACTGCTCAAACATGATGTGACCTTTTGGTAATTGCAGTTTGACTGGGAAGGGGATTTACCATTGAAATATCCTCAGAAAGATCTAGTGATATATGAGATGCATGTTCGAGGCTTTACAAGACACGAATCAAGCAGGACTGAATTTCCTGGGACATTTCTTGGTACAGTGGAGAAGCTTGATCACTTGAAGGTAGGTTCTTGTGTGCTTATATTATGAGGCTTACAAGAGTTAATTGGGGAGGCTATAAGAAGATGTTAACTGTTAACAGATTAAATCCTAAGGTTATTATGCCCTTCTCTTGTATCCTATCAATATATATATATATATTACTACCTAAAGAGAAAAGGGAACATATCATGTGATCCACTTATCATTTCCGCGATGATTTTTGGTTTTACAAATTGGAAACTAAGTTTCCTAGGTACTTTATTTAGCATAAAACTTAACATTTTGGTAAAGTTTTTATACATTGAATCATTACTTCGGTTAGCGCTGTGTTTATTCTTTTCGATTCCTTTGGTTTCTTTTATCACTTTTCCCTTTTTACAGTGAACGGCAATATTGCTTTGAGTACTATGTTTTTTAGGTCATCATATAACTTCAGCTTTAGTTTGACATCTATATCATCGAAATAGGATAGTATAGGGTCTTATAATTAATCAAGCAAATGGAAGTGAATATGATCTTATCTTGTTAGACACAACAAACGCTGGCAAAATATTGAGAAAAGTACTGCAGCTGAGATTTAGATAGAGTATATTCTAACAGATATTTAGATACGGACATAGTGTACATCTGAAAGATATCCCTCTTGTCAATAATACAAATTAATGATCCAAAAATAGATAATTTTTGTTTATTCATTTAGTATCCTGTGATTCTAATGGAAAGTGATAAGCTCCTTCAAGATTTGTATGTTTGTAGCAATTTCTAGGCCTTCAGTTATGCACCTCTTTAGGCAAGGAGCTATACCCTAAAGCATCTTATTTTCAGTTTTAGGTACATTCCTTCTGTTGGTGTCTATGCTTGTGGCTTAGGGATTCTCCAGCCACTGACCTGCAATTCAGTCTTTGGTAGCTTGGTTTACTTGTTTCGTGCTTTATGCTTCCTGATCTTGTTTGAACTTTTGAATACTGCTTTCTCTGTCAACAAAATAAAGCGAATGCAAAGAGCCAACTCTTAAAGTTGAAACACATTTGATGGTACCCTATACTAAATGGAAGCTACCTTGGTGCCTTCCAGTAAGCTTGACTGTTTGTACCCATGGACAGCTTAGGCGCTTATGTTTGACACCATTTTGTGCATCTTCAACTTGAAACATTTTAAATTATGCCTAATGTGCATCGAATTCTACATAGATGCCGAATTGAATTATGTACATCATTGTGCTCTGCCTTGCTGTTGACTTAAGGCTACTTCTAGACAAGGTACTTTTGAGAAGTCATGTTGCAAACTTTATTCACAACATTTAGTGTCTAGTTTAGAGGTTCATCTATTTCCTTAATCCATTTTATGTCTTGCCTCTTATGTAATTGTATGCTATAAGTTCCATTAGTATGATGTTTGTCCAACCATAGGCCACTTTCTACAAATTGGGTGGTTTGAAGGTCTAGCTTAAACAAATTCATTTTCAACTCCCGAACTTGAGCTTCTTCATGGGGCTACCTTATATCCTCCTTTTGAGAAATTAAGGAAGTTGATTGTTGAAAAGGGAATACCTTCTTTTGGATTCTTATTATTTTCCAAAAAAAACAAGAAAAAATAAAATTGAGCTAGCATCTTAGACATTGCAACCTCCATAGTCTGTATGCTATTGAATCATATGAGCTGT
Organism: Euphorbia tirucalli; assembly: GCA_039660915.1. Classification (NCBI taxonomy): domain Eukaryota; kingdom Viridiplantae; phylum Streptophyta; class Magnoliopsida; order Malpighiales; family Euphorbiaceae; genus Euphorbia; species Euphorbia tirucalli. The sequence goes on along the minus strand of CM077637.1, from coordinate 37,469,149 downwards.
AGAATTTTATGAATTTGCCATCAAAGCTAGATGGTTGGCCCAAATATCAGTTGCATGCAACACTCCAGTTGACAGCTGTGCCATTCAAGGGTACTTTGGTGTGAATCACGTGACTGTAATGGTTTTTCTGACTTTCAAACTACATGTTAAAGGTGCATGTGTCATTCTTATGCGTATTTTTCTGGTATAAGTGTTGTAGTTCTTAATGTAAAAGATCTTTGTGTAAGGAGCTTTGGGGTTATGTTTGGAAGATTTGATGTAATAGGTAATAATCGTTTCTTTTCAGAGAAGGGATTTGAAGATTGTTTAGAAGGGCCTTGTTCAAAGGTTTTTCTTTCTAGTGATATTATGAGCAACAGGTCCTGCAGCAAGGGTCTGAAGTTGCCGGGACGGGACTTTAAGGAGACTTTTGTATCATTTTATTCTCTGCTTTCCTAATATTGATTCCCAGTACTAAGTATGTAGATCTGTTAGAGAATATAGTACATAGCTTCATTATAGGGATTAGATTGATTCATATTTATTTTCTGTCCTAGTTTAGCACATAGTCTCCTGTATATATACACATATTATTCCTAATAGAATATATTGAGTATCTTCCCAAATAACATGGTATCAGAGCCTTTGAGGTCCAGGATTATGAGTTAGATTTCTGCTATAGAGAGCAGTGTTATTTCTGCCATGGAAGAGCAGAGTGCTCTGGGTTCATTTTTTGGTTTATTTCCGGTCTACCTTGGAGAGTAGACGTTTTGGGACTTAGGGTTCGCGGTGCCACTGTATGCAGTGTTATTTGTGGCATTCTATTTACTGCCCCAGTGTGCAGTTTTATTGGGACATTTTGGTTCCTGCTAGTTTCAAGTCTGCCCTGTGAGCAGAAGTTTCGTTTTTCCTCGGATCCTGGTCTTCCAAGGAGTGCAGCTGTGGTTTTGTCCTCGTTTTTTCCATAGAGCAGTGGATTGTCGGGTCTGCAAAGATGTGCAGCCATTTGGGTCCTAAGGTTTTGGACTGATTCATGTCTTCTCCACCTCTCAAGCTCTCAGTGGTTTCACAGGTCTGCCAAGAAGCGCAAACATTTGGGTCCTCATGTTTTGGGTCAATTCATGTCTTCTCTGCTTCTCCAGCATCGCCTTACATGTTCATTATTCTTCGTTCTCGATTCTTTTCGCTTCCGTGCTACTAGTTCTTGTTGCTGTATTTTGTTTTGTCTTGATTATGGTTGGATCTACTCAACTATGTTTGTATCAAGCTGGACATGATCAAATCTATGCTTCAGCTTGAGGGAGAGTGTTAGAGAATATAGTACATAGCTTAATTATAGGGTTAGATTGATTCATACTCCCTCCGTCCAACTTTGATAGGCAATATTTTGATTGCACGGTAATTAAGAAAATTAATTAATAAACTATATTTTTACTAAAGGACCCCCAATATACCAAATCATTAAGTGAAGTAAATGTTGTCACTTTAATCGCCAAGGTAACAAGGGTATTTTTGACAATTTATCACTTAATTAATAACTAGACAACAAAAAATGTCTATATTGTTGGACACCCAAAATAGAAATTTTGCTATCAAAGTTGGATGGAGGGAGTATTTATTTCCTTTCCTAGTTTAGCACAGAGTCTCCTGTATATATTGGTGTATTATTCCTGATAGAATATATTAAGTATTTTCCCAAATAACAAGATCTGAGAAATACATTCTTGGAAATACGATTTGATGATATTTGACAATGTTTTTAATCCATCAGTCATGTCTTCTTTCAGTATTTGATATTTTAATATTGCTAGAATCTGCAATATTCTTGTCACCTATTAAAAAATTATGTGCAGTCTCCTTCTTGAAAGGATTATGCTCAATGCTTGAAGAATGTTTCAGTTGATCTTGATAACCTTTTAGTAGCCTGTGAAATGAGGAAAGTAAAATGATATTGTCTTTTCTGATTTTCTAAGTGTTGCTAGTATCACCAGGCACATATTCCATTTCATGCGTGATTGGGCTAGAAATTTTAAATGAGAATAATAATTTATTGTTGCATATACTGTTAATTTCAGTGTGTGGAGTAGCTTACAACTGTTATTGGAATTCAATTTCTTGAAGTAATTATCTGTAGGGAACCACGCACCAAATACATCTAAAATTTTCAAATCATTCCAAGAGGCTTTGCTAATTTTACTGTAGTTCCTGCTGTTATTTGGTCCCATATTATTAATATATACGATTCCACATGTTGTCATTAAGCGTTTAATCATCTTTCAGGAACTTGGTGTCAACTGCATAGAGCTAATGCCATGCCATGAGTTCAATGAGCTGGAGTACTTCAGTTACAATTCTGTCATGGGTGACTACAAGTATGGTCATTTTATATTTACATTAGATACTTAGCTAGAATTATATGCACTATCTGTAGATGGTGAATGTATATGTCAACTTTTATAGCATCTGATAAAAACCAAATCTGAATTTATTGGGACTAAAGACCTTTTTGCCCTATGTGCTATTAACAGTTTGCCCGTTTCCCCTTGTCCTATTGAGGTTTCCCTTTTGTCCCCTGTAGTATGGAAAAAGGTTCCAAAATGGCCCCAAATAAGTATATTCCATTGACAAAATTCTTAATGGAATATGCTTATTAGGGGTCATTTTGGAGTAGCAAAGGGGGCAAAAAGGAAATATCAATAGGACAGGGGGCAAAAGGGAAAATCATGGATATCAAAGGGGGCAAAAAGACCTTTAATCCAATTTATTGGCATCAAGATTCTATATATAGTAGGAAATGGAATACCAACTCTACTACAGTGCTGATTAAGCCCATTCTTTATTGTTTTGACAATGAAACAATTCAATAAAGTACGTAATTCCCTCTCTCTCTCTCTCTCTCTCTCTCTCTCTCTCTCTCTTTTTGTCATGGTACTTAAACTAACACAACTCATCATGACTCAAGGTTATAGATTATAGAATATAAAAATCTCATGATCAGATGTTACTTTGTTATCACTTACAGTTCAACTGAGATATTGCATTCTTTTTCTGATGGAGTCATTAGGAATGATGACAAATGTTATGTCCTTGACCACAAACTTTGGGCCTTTACAACAAAGTGAACTCTCAGGTTTTAATTGACCTTTTAAACTTGTTGTGATATACTATTTTATCAAAAAATCATTTTAGATCTCCTGGTTTGAGTTCCCTCTTTCTCCAGTTTAGCTTGTAGAGCTCTTCTCCTTCTATGAGAATAGTGCATTCAGGAAAAAAAGTATTTTGTTTTTGGTCCTTTCCGTAAAATACAAACAATAAATAATTAAACCTGTTCAATTTTCAAAATTGAAGAAAACCATATTTTAACAAACGAATTAGTCTTGAACTTTTCCTTTCTTTGTCTTCAGGGTGAATTTCTGGGGATATTCAACTGTTAATTACTTTTCACCTATGACAAGATATTCTTCGGCTGGGATGCGGAATTGTGGCCATGATGCAATTAATGAATTCAAGTTTCTAGTTAGAGAAGCTCATAAACGAGGAATTGAGGTTATAGCTAGTTCCAAATCATATTTATTCATCTTGTTATGGTTTTCCAAATAATATTCTTATTTTTCTTATGCAGGTGATCATGGATGTTGTCTTCAATCACACAGCTGAAGGAAATGAGAAAGGTCCTATCTTGTCTTTTAGAGGAGTGGATAACAGTGTCTATTACATGCTTGCTCCTAAGGTATAGTGCTTGAAGCTACTGGAAGTTGCTTTTGATATTTGAGTAAAAAATAATGAATTAATTGAGAACAAAGTGATGCATTACTTATGGATACATTGTGTGTTTAGTTGCCACAATTCATTTGAATCTAAAATCACTTTAAACAAAACTTCATCTTCTTTGATATTATCAAAGATAATAATAAAAGCTATTATTGGACGTTACCAATCAGCTTAAGCTTTTGGGTCAAACGGTTCCATGATATGGTATAAGAAATTCTTAGACCTTAAGGTCGAGGGTTTGAATCCTGGCCTATTTGTTGATTAAATTTCAACACATGGTAGGGTAACATATCAAGTAATAATTTTTGGAGAATGGCCAATTATATTGTTCGACTAGCTTCCGGAAATATTGAAGACAAAGAAGCAAAGTTTTTTCAACATCCTTAATATTCCCAGTATATAGAGGTTATTTGTATCTTCTACGCAATCAAATTGCTTATTTCATTATTATTTTTTAATCTACATTTATTTTTTGACACATAACCAAGCGTCATCTTTTTTTTTTTTCTGCCAAGAAATGTTTATAATGTATATATGACTCAACTGCATGAATTTTTTTTAATGTTATGAAAACAATGGATGGAATCACTCAAAATAAAAATAGAACCATCATTACATAACTACGCATTATTAAACAAATAACAGATAAATATAAATATCATTCAGTAAAATATATTTAACCAAACAATTTTTAAGTATATCATGTGAGAAAATGGATCAGGAAAGTCTGTAACCAAAACTATAACTAGGCATAATGGTGTGTCTATATTTTCGTAAATTTTTTAGGTGATAGGAATGTAAAATTTACAAGTTTAACAATGTATGATTTTAAGAGTTTAATATCTTTAGACAAACTAAATACCGAAATGCTGCTTTCTTGAGTGATTTAGACTGGAAATTTCTAATATGGACCGGGTCCATGTGGTGCTCACCATTGGATGTGTGACATGTCAGCCACTATGATGACTTGTCAAGCATCCAACGGGTTGGACCGTGGTGGACTCGGTCCACAGTAGAATCTCTCGATTTAGACAACCAAACTTCCTTGTGGATAATTGCATCTTTGAGACTGGATAAAAGAAAGATTAATCTAGATGATGGAAACAAAACTTTGTTATGCACACTTGGTCGATCTATATTCTTTCTTTTCTTCGTAGATTTGCTTTTCTTTTCCTTGCTCGTCAAGTTTTGGTCGATGACTATCCACAATTTTTTTTTTCCTCAAAAAAAGACATTTAATCTTGATATCATCTCTAGTGCTTTTTAAGACATCAAATTAAACTATTCTAGGTAGATCTTATTTTAATAGAAAGCTCAAAATATGGCAAGTTGTGTATCAGCTTTATTTTGTTAAATAATTGGCTTCAGGGATGAATTTTGGGTGCTTCACTTACAATTTAGTGTTTTAGCTGTTTCAATTTGATTGAAAAATTGAATCATACATTTATTATGCATTTCTTAGTTACGATTTCTATAGGTGTTATTATAGCCAGTTAATTGTTGCTTCATGCCATTGTAGGGAGAATTCTATAATTATTCAGGCTGTGGGAACACATTCAATTGCAACCATCCTATTGTGCGCCAATTTATATTAGACTGCTTAAGGTAAATTTTTGCGATCCTGCTATAGTCCAATTTATGGATAATATTGAAAGTTGAAGAAAAAAGGAAAAGTATGTATTAGTTTCCATTTTCTAAATATCATTGCTTTGGGCTGTGAAGTGTATATTTGTTGGTATGATAAAAATTATGTTCAATGTTATTCAAGGAATGGTTTAGAACTCACAAAACTGTGTTTTTTTCATGTTGCTTTTATTGTTTTTTAACCTTTGAAGGTAATGAAACAACCAACTGTTATTTCAAATTAGTCAAACTGTGACTATTTTGTAGTTGGATTTGTTAACTACTTTTTAAGCCTTTACCCATGAGCTTAAGTTTTTGGCTGATTGGTTCTTTAATATGATATCCACGTGTCTTAGATCAATAATACATCCATAGCACGAATCTTGACAACACCATTTATTAATTAATATGGTAGGGTGAGTCTTTGCTTGTTCATGCTTCAAGCTTGAAGGTTATTCACTGTTTGTGTTAGAGATAATAAAACTATAATGGGAGCCTTTATCAACTCAAGCTTTTGGATTGAGTAGTGCTTTGATGGAATTTATGTTTTGGATACTTTTGACCAGACCTTGTGTTTCTCCGTCTAAAGTATTGTCAGTTATCTGTTGGCTAAGCATCATCGTTTCATAAAATGAAGACCAATATGAGAACTGAATCATATATGTACACTATATTTTAAACTAATTTGTTTAATTACTGGATTTTTGCTGATTGCATCACATTTGAGTATCACTTGTTCTTTAGTTAGCCAAATGATTTTAACTCGGAGAGATTATGTGATGTGGTTTTTAAAATCAATTTTAAAATTTTGTTTCTGATAAATGGCCATGAATGGAGATTATGATATTCTAATCTCATTAAGAGAAAAGTAAATCAAAATAAAAGGGCAACACGAATATAACATTGCCCTCCAAATGCTCTAAATTCTTGCTAAAATATGCTCCTTTTTCTATCATCCTAAAGCCAAAATCTCAAAAAAGGTCTATTTCTTACCAGTGATAAAGCCATATAGGAAGACTCCTAGTGGTGAAGATCTGACTTTTCATCTAAACACTACATTACAATAATTGCACATGCCAAACCCTAGAGCTTTTTTCCTCTTAACAAGAATTCTCCTCAAACATTTTCAGAAAACCCCTCAAATGTGTGGGAGCATTCCTATCTTCCCTCAAAAATAAAACACAATTAATTTCAAATGTTCCAAGCAGTAATGCTATGAAGAAATAGGTGAGGACATAACTCATTCCGCTTGTAACACATGATAGAAACATCTATTTAGATAACTTTGTTATTTCTCCAAATTTGCTATAAGACACCTACATTGATTCTTTGAAGAATTCTTGATTAAAATAACATTTCTTTATAGGTATTATTTAACTTTTCAAATATGGTTCACTTAGGAAAGACAACAAATAAATTAATTAATTATTTAAGATGTGAACTATGCAAAAATATACAAACATCCCTTATCAATTTATTGCTCTTATGTCGATTGAGCAACAATGGTTTTGTGTATGGGTCTCTTTCTTAATCCTAAGGTTGCTCGGCCACAGATGGGTATGGTATTGTGAAGAAGAATAAGCTAGTGAAAAAGCCTAAGTCTACTTCTATCAATAATAAAAGTTAGGAATAAAGTTAATTGTGTTAAACTAGAGAACTTAAAACAAATTTCCAAATAGCATTGCAATTGTATCGTCTTTCCCTTGCATCGGGTATTTGAGAAGGTTGGTGGAAGTTGCATGGAAAACTTTTACATGGTGATTGGTTTCCCTATCAATACTTGTTCCCTCACATATTATTGTTGAACCTTTCTCAACGACATGATTTCTTCTTGTACAAGTGATGCACAACCATATAACCACTTATGCCCTGTTTGATAGATTAATGACTTAAATTAATGTGTTAAGCACTTATTTTTTTTTAACCTTGTTTGATAACAGTACTTAAAAGTTTCAATTAAGTCAAAAAATCACTTAATCTAATAAGTCAAAACATTTGACTTAAAATTTTAAGTTGAATACAATCAACAATTCTTTTAAATTCAGTGCTTTTTTTTTCGTGTTTATCAAACAACTCTATCATTTAATAGTTTTAGCATTTATAATAATCAACACTTAAAATTCAACGCTTAATTTTTCAGTACTTAATTTTCAGTTTTATCAAACGCCACCTTAGTGATCTCTTACGCATGTAGCATAGATAAGTTCTTTCGATCGAATCCTTTGTGCACTGTAATTTGTTTTTGAAAATATTATATCTTGAGGATTTTCTTAATGTAATTGAAGTAACAGGGCATGATATCTGCTGAATATATATGTTTATCAATTATTATTATTGTTTTATTTATTTATTTGTTTGTTTGTTTATTTATTTTTTTAGGGTTTATAGGCATTTGAATATATTTCTTCTCTAATTGCAACTTTTGTTTTTTGCTATTCTGCTGATCTAATTGTTGTGTTGTATTACAGATATTGGGTAACAGAAATGCATGTTGATGGCTTCCGCTTTGATCTTGCTTCTATTATGACCAGGAGTAGTAGGTTGTAGAATGATCTTAATACTCCAATGCTTGTAGCATTTTCTTACTAATGACGTTTGTTCATATTCTTATGTTGGTTATTTTGTTCCTTTACGTAGTCTTTGGGATGCAGTGAATGTATTTGGGACTACAATAGAAGGTGACTTGATCACAACTGGTACCCCTCTTAGCAGCCCTCCACTGATTGACATGATTAGTAATGATCCAATTCTCAATGATGTGAAGGTATTTTCCTTTGATTCCTTTTACTTGTTTCCTAATTTTGGCCTAATCGTTCACGTTTTTGGGCTGATGCAACTTCACACTACATCTAGTTCCTGTGTTTCATGAAAGAACTAAACATGTTGAAAAAAAAAATACACATATTTCTATTCAAGTTGATAATGATTGCCTACACTTAACCCATACCTATTTATGCATACTGCCCTCTCATAGGATGTATACAGCTGTGTATACACATCTGCATACATCCTCTAACACATATATGAGTTAATCCAATAGTGCACCCGATCTAATGCATTAATCATATAATAGTGATACAAGATAGGAAAAAGGAATATGCTAGATTATTTTGTCTGACAACTTAAATCTTAATAACTTGAAAATTGGTTAGCAATCATTTTTCTTCCTTTCTTGGGTTATAATGACAAACCAAGTAAAATCCTAATGAAAGTCCTTTAGACATTAGAACTTTAAAAGAAGACTGTCCATACATCATAGTTAAAAAGGAGGAATAGGAGAAAGGGTCTCTTTATTTATATGCACTCATTATGCTCATAACGAATACACCATACTTTGAACAAGGAGTTAAGCAAATCTGGATCTGCTAGATTTAAGTATGTCGTAGTAGTTCCAAGAAGAGCACCCTATAAGGCAATTTTGTGTTGATGTGTTATTTTTTCTTCATTTGGCTTGTTAAGGTTTGTTGTCCTTAAGTTAATGTGTTATTTTTTGTATTTTTTGTATTTTTTTTTATATGTAGGTAAGGATTCCTTTTCAGTCATCATTAGTATTTATATGAACTCGTGGAGTTAGGGTAGCAAGTAGAAAAAATAATGGTTGTATTTTTATTTAGAATTCTAATGGAAGGTTTTGTTAAACCCAAATATGTTCTTTTGTTTCAATCACAATCACCCTATTCCAGCTATACTTGTTGGCTGAACCATTTCTCCTATCATCTATTCTAATGCTACATTAACTTGCTACATTGACTTTGGTAAACTTCCTTTCTTGTTTCTAAATGGGTAAAGGGGTCCTCAATCCTCTGCAGTTTAGCTAGTCATTTGATATTAGTATCTTGGTAAACAATGTAATGAATTGCACTGTCCTGCATGCCCATGACTATCAAATATTATTGATATTATATCATCTGCATATACCGTTACTATCTTCCATAAAATGTCTTATAATTTTGTTTCTAAACACTGGTAAATAGCCAATGAAAATACTTTTTTCCATCTTATTATCATTTTCTTTTGCCAACATACTGTTGTCTTCATTTGCACATGTCTGACTTCATTGATTTTCCTCCTTTGATCATATTTCTTCCAGTTTGTGCCTTCCCTGCTTTGCTTATTATGTGCTTAGTCTTGCTATCTTGAGGACTCTTATTTTCAAATATAGTTTGTGCATTATGTCCATGTTTTTGTTTTAATATCTTCTGACTTACGGTTTTACATGTTCTAGTTGCTTCCCTTTTTTTTTACATGTAAGATGGTGTAATACATCGTTTGATATTCCGTTGCTACTCATCTGTTTATATGTTATCATTCTAAATTTAACTAATTTTGTTTTCACTTTGTTAAATAGCTTATAGCTGAAGCATGGGACACAGGAGGGTTGTATCAAGTTGGTTCTTTTCCTCACTGGCAAATATGGTCAGAATGGAATGGGAAGGTCAGTGTGGACATTAAAGTGTTGCATAATTATCATTTTAACCAGAGTTTGTTGAATAAACCCAGAATTAAAGCGATTTACAATATCCACAGTGCATTAGCTTTTCAAGCTGCCGTTATATATTCTGTTAAGGTAACAACATAAAAGAATTACGAAGCAAACATAACTTTTCGTATGGTGTATGTGCATCCTATCTATATATGAGAATCCTACTTATAAAAGGATAGAAAGCTATATACAGATTGTCTTTTGATTTGATTATAATCCGTTGAAATATGGTAATAACATTATTGAAATTCCCACCTTTCTATTAGTTCGACAATCCCGACTTTTACTATCTTAATTATTTTTCAGTTAAGAATAATCATAAAGCTCAATTGTCTATTATTGTCAACATTATGACCATTTGTTTCCTTACTAGAAGGGGATTCTAATTGTTCAGTTCGCAATGCGTTTTTTTATTGGTGTCATTCCATAAATCTTTATGTTTTCTTCAGTTCTTCATTAGACAATATTGATTTATTATATTATGCGGCGGTGCTTTGTTTGCTAAACAACACAAGGACTTGTTTCCTTAGCTTGTTCAATGTTATGAATTTATGGTTTTGTTAACATAACTTGCATTTAATATGTTTTGAATTGGCTATTACTTGAAAATCATAATCAAATGGAAAATCCTATACCATATATTTCTACCTGTGAATGATAATAATAAACAGCTATTATCGAGCCTAATCGATCAGCTTAAGCTTTTGGGACAATTGGTTGCATGACATGTTATCAGAGGCTCTTAGATATAGAGTTCAAGAGTTCAAATTCTAGCAGCTCCATTTGTTGATTAAATTTCAACACATGGTAGAGTAAGCCTATGTTGTACATGCTTTAAGCCGAATGAGCATTTGATTGCTAGGGAGTACAAGTAATAATAATAAAAAGCTATTATTGGGACTTACCTATCAGCTTAAGCTTTTGGATTAATTGGTTCCATGATACTACCAAAGACCAATCTAGTCTAGGGCATGATGCAAACTCAAAAATATGGGGTTACATGATAATGTCATAAAAAATGAAGTTAGGCTTCATAATGGTGTGTATCATTTGAGTCAAAACTCTTTCAGTTTCCAGTCCCAACGCATCTAATCCATAAAGTTTTAGCCTTTCTAATTTGTAATTCTCCCCTCTTGATTGTGCCTAGGTCCTTATAAGAAATTCATAATTCAAGACATTGATGTTTCAGTTGAGATCAACTTACGGTCTGTTTTAAAACATGATGTTAAATATCTTATTCTCAAAACCTTTCCTCTGCTTATACCCTCAGCTTAGAATCAGAAAGTTTGCATGGTTCCCTTAATTGAATTTTCATGTGTGGTATTGCCAAATAAAATTTTTATTTACGCAGGATATCTATAACCTTTTTTGAGTTTCTATTTGCCCCAAAAAGAATAGAGAGAACAAAATGAAAACAAGATCTAAGAGAAGGCAAAAATTGTACTTCTGAAACAGCTCATAAATTTGTTTTCTGGCTTCATCTAATATAATACTACCACTGTCCTTAGATGATTTAATTACAAAAATATTATTAGCTCTTATTATCAAACTATAATCTTGAATTATTTCAATTAGTTATAGGCTATAGCTGATTTGTCTTCTATTTTCCTTTTCCTTTTCCTTTATGATCAACGTAGTATCGTGACGTTGTAAGGCAGTTCATCAAGGGTACAGATGGCTTTTCTGGGGCTTTTGCTGAATGTCTATGTGGGAGCCCTAATTTATACCAGGTATTAGTCAACTTTTTTTTATATAAATTTTGAACCTTTCTATTTATTTACTTCTCTTTTTGACTTTTATATTCTATTATGTGCTTTCTAATTAAAGTATTTATGCTAGATGAACTTGGGTTTTAGGTACTCATATTATCTTACAGTGCTGCACTCTCTGAATGAGAAATCTCTAAACATATCCATAACATCTGGACATATTGCCATGTTTTTACTGGCACATGAATTCATGTAACAGATATAACATCCTCCTTTATAATTTATTTAAGCATACATCTCTTACAGAAACAAATAATTGTGGTTTCTGAATGAAACAGGAAGGGGGAAGGAAACCATGGAACAGCATCAACTTTGTATGTGCTCATGATGGTTTTACTTTGGCAGATCTAGTGACCTATAACAACAAAAATAACTTGGCAAATGGGGAAGACAACAATGATGGAGAGAATCATAACAATAGCTGGAACTGTGGACAGGTAAAGTTAGTTTTGTGGATAGTTGGGTACGCCTAAGTTCTATTGCTACCTCAAGCAATAGGCTGCATATGTAATTTACTTGGGAACTTATGTGGTTAGCACGCAGTTCCTTGATTGTGCAGCACGAATGATGCAAAACTTTTTGAAACTCCGTGTATTTTTTTTCCTTTTTATGGAGTCTTTGATGACGATGATGTTCAAATAAAGTTGAGTTTTTTGGCTTCTTTCTGTGGTTATGCTTCCCAAGACCACGAGGGAGTGTGCTTTGCTGGCCTTATTGAACTTTCAACGTATATGTTTTTTTTTTCCCCTTTAGTTATATGTTAGTTTTGTAAAGGGACATCTAATCCATATTTTCCCATATAAATCCACCAAATTTTCTGTCAACCAATTTGGCGTTGAAGCAAAGTTACTAGATTACATGGTATAGGTAACCCTTTTCATATGATAGTGTCCTCTTTTTGGGGAGAACAAAATGAGTATTACTTGTCTTTTATTAAACAAAAGTTAATTAGGCTGTTACAGCAACTGGTATATTTGGCTTTTTTTAACAGAGAAAAAATAAACTGTTGTTGTACTATTGCAGAAAATGATATTATTTTCTTTCCTTCTTTTTGTTGTTATTTTTTTTGGCTAATTCATTAAATTTTATGAAATTGCCACTTAGGAAGGGGAGTTTGCAAGCATTGGAGTGAAGAAGTTGAGGAAACGACAAATGCGGAATTTATTTGTCTGTCTTATGGTTTCTCAAGTGAGGTTCAATTTATTCTCACATTTTTAGAATTGGATTATGACTCTTATCCCAATGTTGGAGATTTGATAGCCACTATTATGTTTTTGTGGTTTTTTGCTTGTTCTCAGATGTCTGTTTTGAGTCCCCTCTTTTTTCACTCCACCTTTAAAAGGATTAAATGGAAAAGAAAGGGGGAAAGTTTTCATGAGAAATTAGTTGATACCCTGTATTTCTGCATTGCAACCTATGGCCACAAATGTTGCAGTTAGAAAACATAACTTTTAGTTTACATCAATCTCTATTTTTTTCCCTGGAAAAAAAGGGGACATAGGAGAAGTCTGGTCTTGTCTGGTCAGCATTTCCTTAAAACTCTGCGTTTTCAAAGGAATTTTTAATTACCAAAAAAAGCCTGTAGATATGCATGTGATCTTGTAAAAGTAAAAACCTATGTAGCATGTCTGGTTAAATTAAATATTGTTTATTATGATCAAAAGCCTTCTAACATCTAACTTTATTTAAGCAGGTAACTAAAGCTATCAAATACTTGACTGTCGATTTCCTTCTGTGCCATAACTTCGTGAAATACTGATTTGCACTAATGGGTTGATGATACTGAAATACATATTTTTATTTGAATAGAGCTTTTGTCTTAACCCAGAAAGTATGTTAATAAACAGACTGACTGAGATTGTTTATCTGAGCAGGGTGTTCCAATGATATATATGGGTGATGAATACGGTCACACGAAAGGCGGAAACAATAATACATATTGCCACGATAACTATGTGATCTTCTGCACACTGCTACTGTTCTGAATCTATATCATAAACAATGATATTTTTATATGCTTATTGTGTAACATCATGCAGATCAACTACTTTAGGTGGGATAAGAAGGAAGAATCTGCATCAGATTTCTATAGGTTTTGCTGCCTGATGACCAAGTTCCGCCAGTGAGTGTTTCTTCGACAAAAACTTGTAGAGTTTGCTTTTCTTTTGACCTATATTTCCCTTATGCCAGTTGTCATCTTGCAGTGAATGCGAGTCCCTTGGTCTGAATGACTTCCCGACAGCAGAGAGATTACAATGGCATGGTCATATTCCTGCAATGCCTGATTGGTCAGAAATAAGCCGTTTTGTTGGCTTTACACTGGTATGTTTTCTCTGCTTTTGTCATCTGGTAAATGATGTTTCTGAGGGAAAAAAAAAGTTCGTGTTTTTCTCCTAACTGCCACCTCGAAAAGTGGAAATATTCGGAACTTGGGTATGGAAAATTTGTGAATGGATTCTTTTGTTAGAACAATTACTTTGTTGGATACTTGTTTCCAGTGACATGACTAATGAATATTTGTTCCGAGCATGTACCAGATTGACTCGGTGAAGAGAGAGATATACATTGGCTTTAATGCTAGTCATTTGCCAGTTATCATCTCACTGCCAGAGCGGCCGGGATACAGATGGGAGCCTGTGGTAGACACAGGAAAGACTGCACCATTCGACTTCCTATCCAGCGACCTCCCCGAAAGAGACATTGCTATTAAGCAGTACTCTCACTTCCTTGATGCCAATTCATACCCTATGCTAAGTTATTCGTCCATCATCCTCATCCTCACCCCTGAAATTAATAAGTAATTTCAAACCGTTTTTTCTTCTCTTGAAAGGACAGTTAAATAAATTTGTTTTCCAATTCAAGGCAAGTTCACTCTGATGAAAGAAAAGCAATTGTGGAACCCTAAATTAGTTTCACCATTTGTGAAATGCCAAGGTTCTGTTGTTCATCCATAAAGTAACGGACTTGAGGCTTTTTTTTTAGAAATTGACTCTGCAGTAGGTAGAAAGAAAGTATTTTGTTGAGATTTATATTGAAACAAATAATTTCTAAAAAGTAAAAAGGTTCACCTATGTTGCACATAAATGGATACGGAACAGACCCGGGAAATCATATTAGTGAAAAATATAGAACATGAAAACAAGGGGAACCATATAAAAGTATGTTTATAAATTTAAAAACTATAAGGATACATTTATTTAACTGTTTATATATATACATGTATTTTTTTTTAAAAAAAAAAATACAAGTCATATAAGAGAATGAAAATGAAATTTTATCTTTTATATTCTAAAAATAAGTTTTTAATCTTCTAAAATTAGGGAAACATGATAAAAATGTTTTTTAAAAGATGAACGTTTTAGAAATGTGGAAACAAGGAAATACTTCATGCAACATAAGATTCCATTGATTATATAAATGCCGTAGTTATCTAACATACTTTACTTTTGAACATTAACTATCTTTTTACCCACGTGTTGCACAAACTATTTTTCTCTATAATCAATTTTTTTTTTCTTTTTGCTTTTCAAACTTTTTCAAGATATTGATTTCTCAATTAATTTAACAAATCAAGTTTTATTTTATATTTATGGATGATAAAGAATTGTTCACTTTATATTTATTGAAATGATAAATAAATGATTTTTTTTTCATAAGTAAAAGTAATAATTATATAATTTATTAAAATTATAACTACAATTCTGATACTTTATTATTATTATTATTATTATATATTGTCATAATTCTAGGATATTTTATTTTATTTGAATATGACAATGAATATAATAATCAATATGATCCACATTATCTTGTTTTGTTATGATATGTAGGTAATGCTCTGTTAAATTTTCACCATGGAAAAATATTAGTTAGGGTATGTACATTTTTTTTTTTTAAGATTTGTCATTATTTGAAATGTTTATCATTGAAGTTGGCATTATTAATAAGATTTTTAAGAATTTGTACCTGTTTGATTATTTTGAGATATCATTCTCGTTAATATGTTGTACATAGTATTTACTATATTTGTACGTATTGCTTGTGTTAAGTATTTGATCCCTTTTTTGTTGAAAAATATATTTGTACCTATGATAAACCATAGTTAATTAACATAGCAAATAATTTGAGAAATTTAAGGCTACTTTGGTTTAGATGGTAGTTTTTATCATGTTATCACCTTATGCCTATGTAATTTAGTACTTGAGTGACATTTGCTATTGTTAATCTTTTTATCTTTAAATTACTCATTGTAAATGTCGTTAATTGAAAATTGTAATAATGAGATATTGATTTTTTGTTATCAATACATATAATCATATTAGAATTAATTATTAATCAATTTTAATACGTAGAGAATTTGTGGTGCATAAATAATTAAAACAAACGTTAAATTTTAAAATTGAATAATAATTTCGGTTATCTAATAATTGAACATACAAATTTAATTTAATTTATTATTATTGTTATTGTTATCATTATAGTGATCAAATATGAAACTACTAAGTTTTATATAATATTTATTTATTTAATATTTTCATTAATTTCACACGAATAACCCAAATAACAATTTATTGTATTCGGAAACTCATATTTCCCAAATAACATATTAATGATGTTAAACGTAATTCTATTTTTAAAATTATTTAGGGAGTCAAATTCAACTATTATAATTCAACTCTTCGTATTTCTAATGTCAAATACAAGTTAATAAGCTCAATTAAAAAAAAAAAAGTTTACTAATTACTTCATTCCATCTCTTAATTTCTTTATGTTATTTAAAATTGAAAATACTACCCATATTACTAATAATGTTTCTTACCCAAATTCTCCTATTTGAAATTGAAAATACTATGTTTATGCTTTTTATACAATGTCAATACTACGCTAACTCTAACACCTGAATCTATTAATTAAATTATATAAGTCTTAACTGATTTAATAATAGAGTGTAGGTAACGGAAGACCAATTTGTAGCTAGGTAAACATTTGACCACATAAAATAGAGTCCAATCTCGTATGGAACAGAAAAATCAAATGAGACATGATTATATATAAGTGACATAAGAAAAAAGTTTTCACAATTTCATATAATTTTATTGATTAGCAAAAATATAGTCTCATTTTATATTACAAGTAAATACTTTAATTTCAGCACTCCTCTCATCCTTTTTGGGTTCGCTTAATACTGTAGAGAATAAAAATATTTTATTTTCAACTTCTTATCTTGACCATGCTCATTATATAGCTTAAGTTGATGGCAAAACACATAATACAACTAAATCCACACAAAAAAACAAAAGAATGTAAATTGAAAAGTACAAAACACTCTTGGGGTCATATAAGCAATGTTTAAAATTAATAAAAATTATATTTAACTCTTTTTTGTGAATTTATGATTTTTTTATTAAATTTATAAATTTCTTATATTATCATTTTGTTATTTGTGTTTTCCATTTAAATTTTACATTATGAACTTTTTAAATCATATTTTTAGTCCCGTTTTCTTCTAAATTTCATCAAGTCACTTTTATAAAAGTAAGATACTGTCTAAATAAAAATAAAAGAGAAAAAATCAACAAATTTTAAACTGGCTGAACCAATAAACATATTATTCAATAAAAAGCACGTAATGATAAAATAAATACATCAAGAACAAACTAATAATTCAAAGTAGCATTACATTTGCAAGATATTGACAAATTGAAAATCACCCTTAAACAATTGTGATTTCTACAATAATTTTTAATTTCATTCTCCAACAACATTGAAATTATAAATAACAAACTAAAAAGCTTTTTAAAGCTCAAAATCCAATCAGCCCGCTCATTGATAATTAATTTGATCGATTAGTGCAAATGAAACGTAACTACAAGATAAATTAAAATGAGGAAAAAAGAACAATGTTAGTCTTCAACAAAAATCATAGGAGAAAGATGAAGATTAAATGACATTTTTTTTTATCTCCAATAATTCATCATATATGCTTAAAATCACATGTTTAAAGCAATTTTTCAGATCCAAAAGTTTTATTCATAGAGATACGAATATGGCTAAAGTAATAATATAGTAAAAGCATTGAACACATATAGATGACGCATTAGGTTTGGATTTTGCACATATAAACCCACATGACCGAATACATCCATAAAGAGTTCCTGATATACTTAAAAAAACAAAAAAAAAAAAAAAAAAAAAAAAACAAACAAAAGACAAAAGTTTTCAATTTTTTGCAAAATAGATCATTTTATATAAATTGTAACTCTTTTGCAAGATGGAATCAAAATAAAACATATCTCTTATGTACTTGCATTGAACCTTAGTTCCAATACTAATAAGTAAAAGTGGAGAGGAAGACATCAATACTAAATATCATCACCTATGGGAGTGATTATGGAGGCGGAGATTCTCCAAGCATTAGTATATGGTAGCTTTCTCGCAGATGACGTCGTTTTTGCCATATTAAACCACGTTCCTTGATCATCTCTTTTCATCCTCTACGACTTGTCTAATTTTCTCTTCTTCTTCTTTTTAATTTGTGTTGTTTATATATGAATGAAACTAAAATGTAACAACAAAATGATAAAAGAATAGCTTACATAAACTACTCCCTCCGTTTTTTATTATATGATGCTTTAGGTTTTCACTTTGTTCTTTTTTATTTGACACTTTATATTACCAATGCATTTTTTATCATGTTTACTTATATTTGCCATTTTTTAAAATATGAGAGAGGTTTATTATTTAATGCAAAAAGTACTACATTAAGTTTTGACAATTAAGAACAAAGAGAATTATTACATGGAAAATAGAGGTTTAGGAGAGAAGTATTGAGGGTAAACTATACTTCCTCCGTTTTTTATTATATGATGTTTAAGGTTATTCACTAAGACCAATGGAGTATTAATTAAGTTACTAAAATGACTAGTTTACCCTCAATACTTTTTTCCTAAAACTCTATTTTCTATGTAAAAATTCTTTTTCTTCTTAATTATCAAAGCTTAGTGCAGTACTTTTTGCATTAAATAATGAACATCTTTCATACTTTAAATAAGGACAAATATGAGAAAGCATGATAAAAAATGTATTGGTAATATAAAGTATCAAATAAAAAAGAACAAAGTGAAAAACCTAAAACATTATATAATAAAAAACGGAGGGAGTACATTTTAGTAACCTAATTAATACTTCATTGGTCTTAGTAAACAACCTTAAACGTTATATAATAAAAAATAGGGGGAGTATTTTATAGCATGAGGAAAAATATATATTTATGTAACCTTTTACAAAAACAATTAACTTATTTGTAATTCCAATTCTTTCATTAACTATGATAATGACTATATTATTTATGAGTTATTGTTTACAATTTTATAACGGAATTATGATCTTAATTTCAAATTAATGCGTTAGTAGTTACAAACTTTTAGGAATGAAAATTTAAGCAAAAAAAAATTAGAAAAAATTGAGAAAAATTGAGAGAAGAGATAACTAGAATTTGTTAAATTTTAGAAGGGGAGAGAAAATGCCTAAGACATTGTTTCACTGTATAAATAGATATAGATTTTCTGTCAAAAAAATGAAAAGCAAATAACGAATTTCTCCATGTAACAGGTAAAAGACCATCAACTTATTTTACCGGTAAAATTCTTTTATTTATTTATTTATTCTATTTGATATTCTTATTTTAATTTAATTTTATTGTAATGAACTAGTATATTATTTAATTAGAAAGTGTGATAAATGTTTAAAATTTTCATAGTGACCGGTGAGTCATGTGAATCATAATTTAGAGTCTGACTAAAAAACATACTATAATTTTTAGAAATAATTGTTTTGTGGGTTTGATGTTTCCTTTTGTGGAAAAAGAGGACTAAATCAACTTTGATCTAACCAAAGTGGTTGAAAATGTAAGAGAGACCAAATCATATTTAATTGGCTTCTTTCTGTTACCCCCAGACAGTATCTTTATGTGAATTGAACTAGTATTATTATTATCTTTTTATAATTGATTTACCCTTTTTAAGGAAGAAGGAATTCCATTCACAACAACACTAATTCCATTCACCCACACACACACACACACACACAATTAACATATGCTTAAATTTTTTTACCAACCAAATTAATTTGAAATTGACTAGTATCACTATTTTGAAAAAGAATAAATTCCTAAAAAGCCATAATTTTACACAATTTTTAAATTATTATTGGAATCGGGAATAATCTTCTATTTCTTGAAAACTTTATCATTTTTTGCTCTTTCAAACATTAGGTTAATAATAATAATAATAATAAAAAGAAGTACAACTGCGCCTCTGGAAAATTGGGCATCATATTATTAAGCTATTATCTGTTTCAATACATATAATGAATATCAGCTACTCCCTAGTGCTATATATTAGATACTGAAAGAAAAAATATTTCTTCCTTCTGATGAATTAGTACTATTGAATTGAATGCTCTCCCTCTCTCTCTATGCTTCAAGAAGCCATCACCAGAGGTGATCCGTACCCATTTCTATGCGCCTTTTGCCATCTCCATGCAATCTGTAAGCTCTTCTGCAGATCAGTGTGTTGTGCCGTCCAGTTCAGCTCCAGCCTAATTTTCGTCGGGTCACTAAAAACTTCAGCATAATCACCTGGTCGACGAGGTAAGTAGTCAACTTTGATGTCCACACCAGTTGCCTTCTTACATGCCTCCACAAACTCATTCACTGATCTACCTGATGATACCAACGGGAAAATTACAAAGAACTTTATTTGGAGTTAGAACATAAATACAATCTCGTTTGGAATTGCAACGGCATACGCACCTTGACCAGTACCAACATTGTAGATACCAACTTTACGGGGGATTGCCTTCTCAAGAGCTTTAACATGAGCATCAACTAAATCAGTAACATCAATATAATCCCGTACACAGGTGCCATCGCGTGTCTTGTAGTCTGTCCCTTTAACCTGCAACGAAGTGGAGATGGTTACAGAAAACAGCCAACAGTAACGATGACAAACTGGATTTATGCACGCATCTTTGATACATTTTAGGAAAAACATAAGAGTAATGATAACTGAAACTTGAATATAAAAGAATAAATATCGAGAAAACAACTTGCTTTTGATTTCAAGATATACCAAGCAGAGAGGTGCAGTCTTCAACAATTAACTCTCCATATTATTAAATGCAATTTTATCAAAGATTTTTAATCAAGACGGAGAAAAAATATACAAGTATATATATTCGTACCTTCAGGCCAGAAATAATACCACGAGCTGCGTCAAAACATGCACCAGAAATCCGTCCATGCTCACGCAGTTCAGGTCTAGGTGCCTCCCCCAGTCTTCCGTCTGGGTCTGAACCAATCACATTGAAATACCTGAAAAGCCAACTCAAATCATCAATCAATAAACCCAGTAAAATCATATCATTATTGATCTTCCAAATTCAAAAATAAACATGGACAAAAGCTTTAAAAGTGTGCATTGTCAATTTAAATCCATCATATGTGATTTAAATATTAGATGTGAAACCAATTTATGGATACAATCAGCTGTTAACACGATTGTTGCCTGGCATTGTGTTTGCTATGTTCTACATTCGGCCTACAAAGCACTACATTTGGAAATACAGAGCCAAATGCAAAAATGGACAACACAAGCTACCATCCTTTAACATTTACAGTCCAAAAATTTTAAGTACATCTTTTTGAGTATGATCTGTTAAAGCAACAAATACCAGTCAACATGCAAAAATAATGGTAAAGACAGCTAAACAACAAAAACATACACTAATATTCTAGAATTAAACTACTGAGAAAATTATCTATGTCAAGCTTTATTTCATGCACTGCTTTAAGCTGGGAAAAAGTGCTGCAAAATCCAGGTTTTGAGAAATCTGATACGGTGGTACAAATTATCATGGTGCTGTAAATACATTTCATATTAACTTAAATAGGCACCTCATCTTATTGGGAAAAAGAGACAGTGAGGCACTAAAGAAGCCACCAGTGAATGCTTTGAAAATTAATTGTATTTCTAGGCATGTAGTTTTCAATTGCATGTGGAGAACTGAAGTAAGTAATGCATGGATTCTTGAACTCATAAGAATACCAATAATCAAAATTGTCATAAAAATACACCAGATAATAGGTACTCCACGAAGAATTTGATGATGATAAGCAACAAAAGGTTCTTAAAAAGAGTAAAAAATTTCAAAAGAATACATCAAATGGAGTGTATTCAAGCACCAACCTTAGTATCATAACTGCCATGTCAGAGTTTCTTGAAAAGTCCAGTATCATATCTTCTGCCATTTTCTTAGCTTTTCCATATGGATTAATTGGAACCTGAGAAGAAGGAAGATCAACAATCTACAGTTAAAGACCAAAAGATAATGACATTCTAAAAGTACCTAGCTGTAAATAACAGTTAAACTAAATTAAACAAATAAATAGCACTACCTAATGTAATCAAGTTCACAACTCTGACCTGTAGAGTATCTTCAGTAATAGGCATCTTATCTGGCTCACCATATGTTGCACAAGTACTTGAATATATCAAAGTCTTCACCTTATGTGCAGCTATTGACTCCAATACTACCAGGGTATTTGATGTAATGTTATGATAATACCTTCAGAGAGAGGAAAAAGATACCACATCAGGGACAAATAATTACCAAAAAAAAAAAAAATACCGATGGATTTAACTTGATGATGATTGAAAAACAGCAAAAGAGAAAAAAATGCAGGAAAAATACTCTCGAGTTCTCAATGCTGTTTTTCTTGTATCATATAGTGTTCTATATATGCATTCTTTTTTGTCAATGAAAAATATGAATAGTACAAAGCATTCACTCCAAAAGAGTATCCATTGAGTCAGGTTTTCCAAAATTATAGTGCAGAATGTTAAGTGATTGGCCTTGGAGACATTCGGTAATGGATAATGTGCAATTGCTATCACAAAAGCACTACTATCATTTGCCTACAGCTAATGTCATGAGATACTAATGGAAATTGCAACATGAAGATAATCTCAGACGAGAACAAAAATTGATGGTCCTCCTTACCCTATTTCCAGTATTTATGATATTTCATAAAAGCTGCATTCTCGGGTTTACAATTACTACTTGAGGCTTAAAGCAGCAAAGGTACTGAGATTTGAATCAACTGAAGTATTGCTACAAGCATCAAATACAATTGGCTTCAATATTATTCTGATGGTTCTTGGTCAAAAAGAATAAGCTCAAGTGTTCAAATCTTATAGAAAAGAACACCATACTATTGAAATAAAATATCAAGTTATCATCTCCATCAACATCTAATCATTCAGCAGTAATTCTTATGTTTCAGTGCTTAATTATCCAATGAAGTTCTTACTTAATACTTTATTATTTATTTACTACCATTGCTGAACAACATGCAGATCGTTACCAGGGAAAGAAAAGAATGAGGAAGGTCTACTATAAATGAAAAACAAAATGAGGAAGGGCTACTATAAATGAAAAACAAAACGAGGAAGGTCTACTAGAAATGAAAAACAAACTTACTTAAGAGGATCCATAGTGCTTTCCCCAACATAAGCAACAGCAGCAAAGTGCATTACAGCATCAAAAGCATTTTCAGAAAATATTTTATCAACCTGCAGTTCCAGTTAAGGAAGCAAGTTGCAGCATCTAAGCTCTGCTGTCCTTACTAAAAAAAAATCATAAACTATAAATATCACAGCAAGGATACAGCTTTTGCATCCCCTAGGTCAGCATATATGAACTGAAGCCTCCCAGGTTCTGGAAATAATTCTTGTAGAACCTTCACGGCACCGAGGTTTCCCCTTGAAAGATTATCCTGCCAAAATTCAAAAAATGAGCATAGCCGTTACCTTGTGTTGATCCATAGCAATCAACAAAGAACACAAATGAAAAGGTGATAAGTTTATCCATGGAATCAAAGATACATACCACTATGGTTACCCTGTAACCATCCTTCAGAAGCCGCAATGCAGCATGTGAACCAATGTAGCCAGCACCACCAGTCACTAGGACATGAGTCACTCCATCTTCACGCACTGAGAACTGAAATGGACAAACCACAATTAAAACATTGTAACATAAAAAACTCAAAAGTAGTGACACCCAATTGTGCCAAAAGGCAGGTGATAAAAGGGAAAAAAGAAACAGAATCAACAGAATCTCAAAATAATTACTCCAACAGTATCAATTTAAATTAGGCCAAATTTGGATTCTCTTTTCCAATTAAACAGGGCCAAATTTTGCATAACACATGACAAACAGTTACCTATGGAACTCAGGGGTATGCCATCCTGCATAATTTCAGATAAATAATTCTGATCTTTAATCATCAATTGCGCAATTTCAAGCAAAAGAACAACCAACAACCAATCCATCGAGGAAGGCCCAGACCGTAGGTTTATGAAATCAAGCAATTTAACCAGCTCCCCAATTATATCAGAAAAAACAGAAGAATAAATTATGTGCCGTATTTTAACCAGAATAAATTATGTGCCGTATTTTAACCAGAGAAAGCACAAGTCTTCCAATTTGAAATGTAATATATATTGAACCAAACTCCACTACAACAGATCACAAAACATATCAATATTGAACATAGACGTAACCAATTACCCGGCTAGGGGTACTAAATGTAGGGGACTGCTTGAGCATAATAATGCATAAGGCTGTGAGGGCAGCAGCCAAAATAATCTTTCCTGCAACATTACCCTTTCTTTTAGGGTCAGCATAATCCAATCCTGCAACAAGTGAGAAACAAGAGAAAATTCAATACTAATAATAACTATTGTTTCCACATGGCTTGGAGCAATAGAATCAAAATCATGCATCAACCAAAAGAAAAAAAAATGTAAAGAAAAAACGACCTCCGTGAGGCATAGATCTGTTTGGTCTTGGCTGATTTCTGGTCCTGCCAATATTTAGCATTTGTAGAATCTCTCGCACTTAATTATCTTCAACAAGATTCAGAAGTATTCTTCTGAATCAATAATCAAGCGGAAAAAAGAAAGACTCCCTCAGAATTGTGGTTGTTTTTGCTCCAATCTGCTGCAAGGATAATCAAGGAATTAGCAACCATCAATATAAAAAAAAAAAAAAGAAAAAAAAAAAGAAAAAAACGATAGAGAAGAAAACAAAAACATGCAATGAGAAAAGGTAAAAATCAAAACCAAAAGAAAATATAGGCTGGGCCGGAAACATAGCAAATGTGCAAAGAAGCAGAAAGGTTAAAAAAAAGCCAAATACTTTCTAGTATTAAATTTCTTTATAACAGAAGCAGGATAATAACAGCACTCAAAATTCAAATTCTAATAATGAGAAGAATGAGAGTTTCATGTTTCAAGATCCAGCATCAACGCAAAAAAACCAAAAAAACAGGGACCATCATTATGTCAGGGCATGTCTGCTTAATCAAAGAAAAAAAAAATTCTGAAAGCACCATTCACTAATCCAAACATCAAATGAATGATGGACGGGATTAGCAAATGAACAAAACCCATTTACAGAAATTAGAAAAAAAAATCAAATTTTTTTGTTTGTTAGACAAAAAAAAAAAAAAAAAAATTTGCCAAGATCCAAAAGCAGGCAACTGGAAAACCAAAAAAATCAGGACCTCTTTTATGAAAATCCGGAGGAAAAACTGACAGCGACAAACCTAACCTATGGAAGTATTTATAAGAGTGGACAAGTGAACCGCTGAAACCTTCAAACACAAAATCGGAAAAATAAAATAAATAAATAAAATTAAAAAAAAAAAAGACTCATTAATTGCTGATGCACTCCACCTGAAGAAAGCAGCTGGAACATTACAAAACTGCCTAAATCAAAGATTGAATACTTATACTAGAAGAATCAAAGATCCACTACTTCCATATATACAAGAAATGAAGAAAACATGCAATAATACCCACATCAAAGAAAGAAACGCTAAAATCCAGCAAAAAAAAAGTTGAAAATAAAAAATTGGGGAATTTCAAAGATAAAGGGAGGATTAGACGCACAGCAAATGTAAGAAGGGGAGAAATAAGGAAGATGGCGGTGGCTTAGGGAGGGTTCGTTTGGAAATAAGATAAAGGGCAGAGAAAGAGAGAGGAAAGGAGCTCTAATAGGCGGAGAATTCTCTGTGCGACCATCTTGTCAAGCGCGGAGAGGGAGATGGAGGAAACCAAAATTCTTTTCTAATTTTTTAAATTAATTTAATTTAAAAAATAAAAAAAGGTCACAGCCCAACACAGCCTCACAAACCAATTACCAGTCCGGTCTCGGACGGAGCGGGAAATGCGGGGCTTCAACCTTTGAGCTGTCCCAAATTATGCAATGCCACGTAATCGTCTGCAAACTTTTGCTTTTTCCAGCGAGTGGGGCCCTCCTCACTAATAAAAATATAAAACACACTGTTGATCTGTCAGTTTTTTGTTTTGAATTAAAAATATCATTAATGCATGATTATTTATTCTTTATTTCAGGGATTAATCTCCAACTTTGTAAATTTCCAAAATACATAATTCAGATTAACATTAAATTCTAACCAATGTTATCATAACCATACCGGAAATACATGGTAAAACCGATCCAACCAGATATTACTGGTGGTTATACCAGATTATTATTTTTTAGGAAAAAATATTATTTAAAAAATAAAAAAGTTTATAAATTCATCAAACACAAGTTTCAAATGTTTAATACTCAAAATAACTTCATGAAATATCCTAAAACTTCATCAATTTTAAATTTTAATAATAATTGATTTAAATTTTAAAATTTGGAAAATTTCGGTTTGAAACCGAACAGAACCGAACCAAACCAAACTAGTTCAGTTTGGTTCAATTCAAACCAAATATATATTGGTTTGATTTTAGTTTTTATAATTTTCTATGTTTATTTTTTGATTTGGTTCGGTTCGGTCCGAACCGAACCAAACCGAACAAAAAACCAAACATAGAAAATTATAAAACCAGTTTTTGACCGGTTCACTGGTTTTTAACCGGTCGAACCGGTCATCTCTGGTTTTAATCAAACCGGTGATTTTAATCAAACCGATCGGACCCATGACCGGTTCGCGGTAAAACTGGTCGAACCAGCCGGTCCGGTCGGGTTTTCACAACATTGATTCTAACTACCTCCTTTTTTTTTTTTCCTTCAACATATATATTTTTTAAGATTTTAATAAGATTAAATATATTATTAAAGCAATAATCTCCAATATGTTGAAAGATCCGCCATTTTCTATATATATATATATATATATAAAATTTGACAATTTTAACAAAGTTTTAAAATATTTTACAAAAGGTAAGTGGTCTAATAAAATTTTATTTGTATACGTAACCATTACTCTTGATTCGTTCACCTACATGGTTGTAAGGGAGATGGATTGATCAAAGTGGTAATATCAATGCAAAAGAAATTCCTTTCATTCATCTAAATGAATACGAAATGAAACTGGGGAAAATGTTCTTAGAATTCTTTATTGGAAGGTTGATTATGATAGCATCCACCGAATTATTTCTATATAAGTTTGGTCTCATAATTTATGTGAGGTTATGTGTACTGAGTTGAATGTTGGTCTGGTCCAGAGTTGAACGTAGATCCAATTTCAGAGATACGTTGGATAAAAGGTTTGATAATTCGGTCATTTATTTCTAAACAGTTTGAAAAACACATTGCTCATCTAAATAGTAGGATTAGTTGTATGCCTAATCAAGATTCATAAGACTAGTTTCCAATGTATGTCCTATATAGAAAGTTTACATTTTAAGTTGGAATCTAATTAACTCCTAAATAAGCAAATGGCATCGTTTTATTGGAAAAAGTCATTTCTTCATTACAAACTAGTGTATACAACTTACAAAAAAGAAGAAATATGCACTAATTTTGCAGAACTCATCTGTTCATGTTAGGAGAAAGTCCATGATGGACATAGAGATAAACATTCCACACTATCTAACCTTCCTAATTAACCAAATTGATTAAATTTGTGTTCTTATGAGAGATGAATTTAGTATTCTCATATGATTCTATGACAATGACTATAATGGCATTTATCTAGAAAGACAAAGTTTGTTACTTGTTTGCAGTAAAATATTCGTGAGTTAGAGATCTACTATTAACAGTATGAAAAGCTCCATCCATTTGACACTCACGATACAAAGGACTAAATTAGTTAAAGGCTGAAAACCCAGAAAAGGTTGAATGCATAATATGTCGAAAGATTAAACTTAATTAATTAGAATTGAAAAGACAAGGGATTAATAAATTATTTCCTGCAGGCCTCAGCGCTTTGAAGAAAAAAATCCAACAAAATTCCCACTTGGGGAAAGATATATCCCAAAAAAATCAACTGAAAAGAGGAATCAAATCATTATATTATACATATACATGTAATCCATTACATATTAGTTGTCCCACTCTATATTTTTTGTATATCTACATATATCTCTATAAACAATTAATCTCAATAATGTATCCCATAAGGTTTAGTCAACTTAATTATAATCTCAATTATAAAGGCTTATGAGTATTACCTGGGTTCCCCTCTGCCAGATTGAAAGTGCTTGTGAAACGAGAATAAGTAAAACTCCGGTTAACCCAGGGTAATCTCTAGTGCCCAAATCTACGTATGATCTAGGAAATAATAAAAGCATTCAAGTTGAGTTAGTTCTCAAACCTAAGAAAGGAAACCCCTTTATAGAGGGTTAAAGATACAGTCCTAGTATGTATAGGACTCGATACTTTATAGTCTTTAGAGACATATTAAGAGGGATCACGTTTAGTATTCCTAATGTATAGTTGTCACCTATTCTTAAAGATGCAGAATCTTATATTTATTCTTTTGGGATTGCATCCTGATCTGGCTATACTGTTGGTTTGGATTTAATCAATGAATCTGAAAATTAACGGAATATGTATATTGAATTTTTTGTTTTTGGAAAATTAATGTTATTTGAAAAAATTAGAAGGCCAAAATAGTTGTCTATATCCTAATTTTTAAGTCTTAAATGGGTACCGAACTTTGGTGTTGACTAGTTGTCTAATTATCAAATTGACATGTTAACCCACATGCTTTGACTTTTTCATTTCTACTTAAAGAGAGGAGGACCAACCTAATTCTAAGTTAATTTCAACCTAATCAAAATTTCTTTTTATTTTGTTTGCAAAAGTTGCTATCACTTGTTTGTTGTGAAATCCATAAAAAAAAAGAAAAATCAAAATACTAAATTCTTAAGCTATATTATTAATTTCCACTTGTAAGAAAAGGGAAGCAAAACAGTACAAATTTGTATTCTCAACTTTCAATATCATGATAATTAACACTAAATTATTCTTCTTCTTCTTCTTATTATTATTATTATTATTATTATTATTATTATTATTTGGGTCATGATTTGCACCCAAAGAAAATTGAAATTGGAACAGATTGTGGAATCTTGATCCTACTTGCTGGTTATTTCTTTATGAGATTACGAAGTTGGAGTTGATCATTCTTGAATTGAATAGGACAATATATATCACAAATATAATAATATCATTGATTCTAATTAATTGTTGTTTTTCACTTTTCCGTTCTGAGATTTCTAAAGTTGAAGTTTCTCCTTCTTGATTTGAATTAATTGTCTTTTTTGTCAACATTTATATAGTTGTAACTAGCTTTAAGCCCACCCATTGCACGGATCTATTTAATAATTTTTAAATATATATATAATTTTTTTTTTCTTTGACAATTCACATTTTTTATAAGGGTGTAGTATACAGTATTAAGAAAACCTGAACTTTAAACCTCTCATTTAGAAAGAGATGCACTTATCACCAAGGCATAGTTGGATGTAGAGTTTATTTATTCATGTAACGATTAAAATTTTAAATTTAACTTATATTATACTTTTGTATTAATTTTATTTTGTCTTATTTTATAATTCAACATATCATAATACAAATATAAAAATACAAAAGTTATGATTTACAATTATAATCGTACAAATAAATAAATAAATAAATTTTCCACATGACTTGTTAAAGAAAAGAAAGAAAAATGGCCCAAAAATTATGCAATTTTATAACCATCTTCAATCTTCATTTCATGACCTTTAACCTATGTGAAATACTTAAAAAATAATTTAAATTTTTCTCTTTATTTTTTTCTCAAAATCAATTGAGCATCGCTAATATTTTCAATTTTAGCACCTATTATATGATAAAAAAAAAATAAAACAAAAGTTATGATTTGCAGCTAAAACTGAACAATAAAAATTTATATGGTATCCTTACAGAACTAAATAAAGAGAAGAAAGAAAGAAAAACAAAAAAAAAAAAAAAGATGAATAGAAGACAATAATATTTACTCTATGAAAGCATTACAAATGATTTATCTATCTCTTTATTTTTTCTTATTTCCAGTTGCTTTTTGCCAACATCTTCAATTTCCATAAAAAACACTTACGAAATTCAAACAAAACTATAAAAGTATAAAAATATGAAAGTTATAATTTGCAACTATAATTGTATAATATGAATGAAAACTTTGAAGAGAGACCTTGTTGGGAAGGACAACGAGAGATTAATATGTTGAAAAATATATTGTATCCATTTGATATGGTTGTTAAAGGGGAAAAAGAATCATTATACATACAAGGATTCCAGTGATGCTTATTTATATATGAAAGATGATTGAACTTATATAATTTTATGACTGTTATAATCCATTAAATTATTACAATTATTGCATAATTCTCTCTTTAGTTTCATTACTTATTTTTGATAAGTGACAACTAGTTTTGTAATGTCAAGAAATAAATTTTTCCATTAAATTTTAGTTTTTATTGATTCATAAATTATGGCTTAATTATTATGAAAATAATTTATAAAAATTCTTAAAAACTCATTAGAATAGATAAAATATGAATGGAGAGATCTGAGATAGGAAAAAAAACTACCTATAAAAATGTAGATCAGCAAACAAGTGGAGAGACTGTAACTTCAAATGCCGAAGTAAATTAATTAATAGTATAAGTTACAAAATTCAATTTTATTAACACAAAGTTACACGTAGAAATTGTAAATTATAAATTGAAAAATAAACATTGAAAACTATTTAAAACTCTTTTCATTAAAGCCGAGAAAAAAAGAGAGATAGAATTAAAGAGAAATTATACTCTCATATAAAAGAGATAACATGTTATATTAAAGCAAATTATATTACAATTTTTAAAGGCTCGTTGAATTAACCAATATTGATATTTTTTTATTTAAATATATGCATAAAATTAAAAAAATAGAGAAACATGAATGAAAAGATTTGAGACATGCCAAGTAAGAGATGAAAATGTTTGACCATATTATCTTTTCTCATTCATAGAAATAAAAAAGTTCAAGGCATTTCAATAAAAATGTTTTATTTGTACTAGACATGTATAGAAAAATTAGAATTTTTTTTTTTACAGTTTCAAATGGGCTAGCTACAGTATTAGAAGGGGGTGAATAGTACTATAAATGGAATAAAAATTTCGCAAACTATTTAGAAAATTCCTTTTAATGAAAAGCAATTTTCACTAAATAAACACAAGTTTTATAAATGCGGAATTGATAAAATAGTAAAACTTGTAAATATAAGTTTGCTTAATTAAATAAAGAATGTCTTCAAAAATTAATGCTATTAATTTAAATTGCATAAAATTAAATTGCAATAAATGTAATGAGTGTAGGGATAGAGAATTGGAGACACCAAAATTTATACTGGTTTGACCCATTCGGTCTACGTCCAGTCCCCAAGCTAACCACTTGAGATTTTCTACTAGTATTTCCTTTATGTACATGAAATAAGCCTGAGTTACTTTACGAGTTCAAATAACAAACTCAATTCTTTTACAGGCTGAGCATCAAACCTATATAGTTACTTTTTTCTAGCTTAAGTAACAAAACTCTTTTGATGTTTTTTCGAAGCTCAAACACCAAACTCTTACAACCTTTGTTAATTACACTATCAATAAAGTAAACCCCTTCACACAACTTTGTGAGAAAATACAATTCCCTTGAATAAATGTTTAAATGAATAAAGATGAACAAAGATGGAGCTTTTCTCTCTCAATTTGCTCTTGAAGGAATTCTGGAAGACTTAAAAGTAGCTTGTATATGTGTGAAATGTTGTTAAGTCTCCCATCCAACAAATTTGATCTTTCTTGTTTTTAGGAGGTGGAGAGCTTTTTATTAAGTGAGATGGCCATTCCATTTGAGTCATAAAGGGAATATGATTGTTGAAAACACCTCATAAAGAAGATATAGCCGTTGGAGCTCTTGAAGCAATAATGTGGTGGTTGCTTTCACCTTGTAAACACAATATAGTTGTTGGGGTTGCTTCCTAAACAGAATGCGGTCATTTGTTGAACTTATCATGAAAAGTTTGCAGCCTCTGAAGGGATATTCATATTCTAAGACAAAAGACTCATAGCTCTTAAATCACTTTGTATTTCTTTATAGCCATTGGAATCACTTTTGAAGATAACGACCATAACTGGTTTAGCTTCATAAACAAATCTTTGTCATATAGTACTCTTTTGATCTCATAATGCTTTTTATGGTCTTGTACATATGACTTCAATTTCATTTATTCTTTGTTAATTACAATATAATTGTAAATATTTAAACAAGAAAAATTTCTTTTCTTGTATGTCAACTTTTTGTGATCATCAGAACTTAAGTCAACATTTTTAAATCACCAACTTTGCTTGATTTACTATATAAATTATTCTACATATAAAGAATGTTAAACCAATTGACTATATACTTTTACCTTTATAAAATCAAGAAAATAGAGATATTCAACGAGAAGACAAACCTTACAAATTATTGATAATCCGTGTCCTCTTCACCAATATCTTGAATTTTCATTAGCGAACCTGTAAAATGATAATGATAATATATTAATAAAAAATATAAAAATATAATAAGCAACAATTTTGCAATCACAACTTAATATTTTTTTCAAAAAATAAAAAATAAATCGTAAGAAGAGATTTTAAAATTGTAAAATTGATAAAGAAATAATTTCAAAATGAGCGAATGTTAAGAAAGAGAAAGATTAGTATAATAAACAAAAGTTCAAACTATCTAACTTACAATCATATGGTTGTAAGGGAAGAAAAATCACTATGGATGAAACTTTTCATGCTTATTTATACATGAAAAATAACTTAATTATACATGATTTTATGACCATTATAATATATTTAATTGTTGAAATTATTGCATACATTATTTCTTTTTATTATTTTTTATAAATGACAATTACTTTTGTAATACATAATATAAATTTTCTCATTAATTATTTTAAATTTTATTAATCCATAAATTATAATAAATCATAAAGATTGTATGTAAATTTGAAAATTATAAATTTATGACCATTATAATATTTTTAATTATTAAGATTACTATATATATTTCTCTATTTATTACTCTTTATGAATGACAATTAATTTTGTAACCTTCCAATATAAATTCCCTTATTTATTATTTTAAATTTTGCTAATACATAAATTATAATATATCATAAAAATTGCATATAAATTTAAAAATTACAAAAAAAATTAGATAAATAGAATTGGAAGGATATAAGACAAAAGTGAGAAAATCCTCAAAACCTTCTTATTTTATATATATATATATATATATATTCATTGTAAGTATTGAAGAGATTAATTTTTTTTATGGGTGAAGTCTAATTAATCCATAGATTGATAAGGGTCTAAATATATATATATATATAAGTCATTCTCTCTTTTCGATGTGTTTTTTTTGCTATTTTTTTCTCAATTATACCCTTATTCAATTATTGTTATCATAAATGAAACCAATTTTCAGAAAAGAATTTTGAGAGTTATTTAGGACCAAATAAGTAATTTAATACTTTTAATAAATACGTCCTTGAACTGTGTGAATTTTATAGAGCGACCTATATTGATGGAGTAATTTTTCTACTTTGTAGAAGTAATATAGATGAATGAAAAATATGAAAATTCTAAAATTTGTTTTTTCTTGAAAATAAATAAAAACTATTATTTAACTACTTTTATTTAAAATACCCTTATAGCAGAGGATTTGAAATAGAATTAAGAATTAAAGAACTAATATCTTTTCTTTTGTAGATAACTAATTAATTTTATAGAGTTTCTTTACGAGTACTTAAACCTATTTTAATAGAAATTCTGATAGGTTTACGTAATTCTATAAAATTGGATTCTTAAAATTGAAATTCTTTTTTTAATTCCAATTAATAACATATACTCTTGTTTTGGGAAAGTGTAACACCCCTTAGTCGCATCATTAGAGTAAAATTTCAAATCTCAAATGCATCCATTAACTATTTATGGTGCAAACTAAAAACAAATTATGATTTTATTATTGAATTTAGCTCCAATTAATAATTTTTTATATTATGAATGTTTACTTAGGGCATTTTAAATAGGGATATACACGAATAATATCTTAAGGAAAGAAAACTTATTACATACATCACCAAAATACTAAATTTTGTAATTCCTATATAAAGCAATTAAACAACTAAAGCAAAATCAAATCTTTTAAATGCAATATAAATAAATCACAGTATCAATATCACAGTGTCACGATTTTGCTCTTTCACATTGGAATTGTCTATTTGAAACTATGAAATTCGAATAGAGTGTCTTATTTTTACTATGTACTAGATTTATTTTTCTTACAGTGTGAATACTAGTTTTTATTTCCTAGACAAAAAAGAATATTTTCTTCCCATTTAACTTTATTTCCCAAGTAGCGTAGGATTTATATCTTATCTAGCTTTTATTTGTTCTTATTTAATTTTATTTCTTTTCTCGTTAAGATTTATTTTGTATTTAACATTTATTTCTTCCAATTTAGCTCCTTAATTATTATTTAAGGATTTTACTTTCCTTTTCTTTTATGAGGAATAATCTAAATACATCCCTTATTATATAAAAGAATTATGATTGAATTAAACAAAAATATAAGTTATTCAAGAAATATTATGATCTCTTTTATTCTTTTAGTTGTGAGGATGTACTTTAAACTATTATGTCTTATTTTGATCTTAGCAAGTCTTGTGGTTAGATGCATCATGATCTGCCACCGTTAGGATCCATCAGTTTTGAGTTCGATGGGGTTGAATTGTTTCCATACGGTTTGATTGGTTGAATCAACGTTCTAAATTACTCTATTTAATTGTTGCCAATTCAATTGCATCTTTATTTCTTGTTTTTCTTTTCAATTTCATTCTATTTTTTTATTATTTTAATTAAGTGTTAGTTAATTAATTAATTAACAAAAAGTGGAGAAATTTAGAGTAAATGTAAAGCAAACAAAATCCTAACTACTATTCTCCTTTTCTCCCCTTTCTTCGAAGCAGTACATCTTAGCATTGGCAATATTTTCTCATTTTCTTTTTCGAAATCTTTTTTTGTTTTTTGTTTGCAATTTGATAGGTTACGCAGATTATTTGTCTTTGTGTTTAGTTAACATTTTCAATTCCTTCTGAAATTATTCTTTGACGTCTCTGCCTAGATTTCTCGTTCCTCTTTATTATTTGATTATTACTTAAAACATATTTTGTTCATTTTTCTATATTCTTTTCATTTTCCCTTTGTATCCCTTTCAATTT
The DNA here is from genome assembly GCA_039660915.1 of Euphorbia tirucalli. NCBI lineage: Eukaryota > Viridiplantae > Streptophyta > Magnoliopsida > Malpighiales > Euphorbiaceae > Euphorbia > Euphorbia tirucalli. Next base: position 37,433,859 of record CM077637.1, on the reverse strand, counting down.
ATTGTTCTCTCTCTATATTGCCCCTTTAAGAAGATGGGTTGGTTCAGAACTCCATGATTAGGATCTTTTTTTTTTTAATCCATTTGTTCTCTCTTTTCCTTTTCTTTCTCAAGATTATAATTTATGTTCATGTGTTTTTCTTTTTTGTCGATTCTATATTTTCTAACCATATTTGAAGATTGATGTTGTATAAGTATTTGGGCAGATTATGTTTTGTTCAAGCAAGTAATCCTCTATTAAGCCACAGTTCTGGTAAGTTTTCTTATCCTTATTTTAGAAAATTCATCTTCTTTTAGTTGATTACTAGAATCTATCATCTGTTAAGAATACCCTGTATTTGTTTCCCTTTGTTTTTATGATTTAATTTTTGGGTTCAATCAGTATAATCTTTTCCATTTTCCCCTCATGTTGATGATGATGTTTTCTTTGTCTCTCTGTCATCAAATTTAATGTGTTAATTCAATTTGATATGTTTGGGAGCCAATTTGCATTTCTTTTTAGTATAGGTTGTTAGGTATATATAATCGACTCCACTGTTAAGTCTAATTATAATACGCATTCTCTATTCATTTATTCAGATCATGTTCATTTTGAATTTCAATCATCTTATCGATATGGTTGATGTTTTTAAGTTATATGCTTTTTGGTTTGGATAGATATTAAGTTTCACAATTTTTATTCATAAAATTGGAGAAACTGAAAACATCTCTCAAAGAGGTATTGTGAGCAGACGACGTTTCGACAAGTACGCGGTGAAGTGAACCGAGAAATTTTTATAAGTCATGTTTGTATAATAATATTGTATGAAGTTCATTTTGGAAATATCCATAAAAGATTGGAGATCGAAATCTTGAAGAAGACATAGGAGTCGCCATCCGGCTTAGTTCAATCGGAAAATTTAGGTACAGCTGAAACTAAGTGAGGATCGCTATATCTTCCAAAGATCTAGGTCCGGACGAGTCATTTACTTGTTACCTAACTAAAATAAACGCTTCAACAACCAAATTATAGCATTTTATGAAACTAAACCAATTTTATTTTAGAGCATACGAAGATTATGCAACGTACATAAAGCAATAAATAAATTAATTATACAGACCGAATCAAATAAACTACCTTATAGGAGACATATGAATCAAATGGGGAATCGGGGCATAATTTCCTAAAATACACGAGTTCATCTAATGCAATAATAAAATTTAAACATACATTTAATCCAGTAAAACAGACGTTAGTACACGAATAATCACACTTAGGACTCAACAACGACAGAACGGGATAATAAATGAGTCAGGATCATGCATTTGGAGGGGATAGCCAGAGAAATTCGACAAATCTCACTGATTATGCCTGGAAAATATTTTGAAACTTCTCTGCATTGATTTTTGAGAAAATAGTTTTGAAAACGATTTTACCAATTAGTTGTTTAGCATGACAAGTGAGTAGGTTTTAAAGAAGCTAGGTTTCCATCATTGTTCTGCTCTAACACGTGTATCTAAAATGTAAATCTAAGGTTTAGGGTTGTCAAACGGGTGACGGGGACCTGTCCCCATTAGGGGCCCGTCCGGACGGGGACGGGGAATCCCCGATTAAAATCCCCACGGGGCGGGGACAGGGACGAATTTGTCCCCGTTTATTAATCGGGGATAGGGATGGTAATACCCCTACCCGCCCCGCGGGCCCCGTCCCCATCCCCGTTTAAAGCCCACGGGGATCCCAGATAAAATACCCGAATCCCCGTGTTAATTTATTTAATTAATATTAGATTATATGCTAAAGTAATTAATAAAATGTTTAATTGTTGTGGATTCTAATTTGGAGAGCAAAGAGAACACAGCCCACGTAACAATCCACGGCCCAATTGATAATTTAATAAAAGTTATTTGCCCCCCCCAAACCCACTCCTTCTTCCACTGCTTCTCTCATTTGTCAATTGGAAATTTAACAAAATTTGAAACTTATGAATTTTATATTGCTAATTTGCTAGGTTTCAATTGGAAATTTGGTATGAAAATGAAGATTGGAATTGGAGAAAGGGTCCAAGTTGATGATGTTATTTTATGTATAATTATTAATTATATATTAATGTATTTGAGAATTGAGTTTTAAGAATTTTATGTTTGTATTTTAATGCATATTTGGATAAATTTGAGGGTAAAAATTGAAATTTTACAGGGTTTTTTTATAACATATTAAATTAGCTAAACGGGGACGCGGATCCCCGCGGGGACCCGATTCCCCGCTGGGGACGGGGATGGGATAGATTTTTATCCCCGATTAATAAACGGGGCAGGGACGGGGATCCCCGATTAATTTGGGGACGGGGATGGGGAATGCAATCCCCGCCCCGCCCCGCCCCATTTACAACCCTACTAAGGTTCAAATGTCATGAAATGTATGAAAATCGATTTTTGGTGATTTTGTCCCAAGCTGATACACGTGCGGGTGTGGTGACAACAGCTGTGCGGCTATAGATTTACACCCGTGCAGGTGCCACTTCAAGATCAGTTGCATATTTCAAATCTTCCCATTTCATGGTTCTGTTCTACGAACCAGAGCCGTGCGGCTGTTGCAACACCTACATGGCTCTAGTTCTCAGGCTAGAACCCCAATAAAATAGAGTAGTCTCAAAAATATGTAAATGATGCTCAAAATATAACACAAACAAGTCAAATGCTTTGGTTTCTCAGATATTTACCATTGTAGCATGGATCCATAGCTTTAGGAGGCCTAAATCCTTCAAGAAAGGCTCCAATTTCGAACCCAAACTTCAAGCTCCGAAAGTTATGGTTTTAATGTTCAAATTAGTCTCTAAACCTATTAAAAGGTTTAGTGAAGTCTTTACCTAACATTTCTACCCAATTTTAAACCTAAAAATAGAGATTGAAGATGAAAATTGAAGAAAAAGTTTAGTTTTCTGTTTTCCTTTTCTTCCCCTTTCTCTCTAGATTTAAATTACCAACACCTAAACCAAAATGGAAAAGGGTTTATATAGGCAAAACATATGTCTTTTCTTGTAGAATCTGACCCCTAAAATCCCAAAAGTCATTTTCAAGGTTGAAGATCACGGTTCGTCAAACAACAAGACCCATGTGGTCTCAAGGTGATAGCCGTACGATTGATGGCGCAAAAGCCGTGCAGCTATTGATCTTGACAACCTGTGTTGGGATTCGTCATTGAAAAATAACATGACGCAGTGGAAAATACACCGTTTAAAATTTTCTAGAATCAACCTATCATGTCCAATTACCATTGATTAGAATAAAAACCAATTTGAATCAAGAGAGATTAACTCACCAGATTCGTCTCTTCTAGAGACTGCTACAGAATCATTTCTTGAAACTGCCATCTCCAAAGTCTAGTGCACGACCAACTATTGAGCGGGAACTGGTGCTAGCCGAAGATGCGAAGGAATGGATGATTAATGCTGCGATCTTCGGCTGTTTTGGGGCTGCTCTTGGTGGCTGAAATTTCCAGCAATTAATTAGTGTTGAATTAGGGTTTTATTCCTTAAGTGTGCCCTTATATAGACACCTTGTCTAATTGGGTTTTAATTAGGTTAATTAAACCCAAGCCCACCAGGATTATAATTACATAAATAAACTTTAATTAAAAAGTATATATTATGTAATTTAATTCCATTTGGCTAAATTTAATTCCCCCTAAATAATATTAAATCACACTTAAGTAAATACAATACATGTATTTAATTTTCCTACTTAGGAAAATTATTTAATTAATTGTTTACTTTATGTAATTTAATTAATTGATAAATTAATTAATTACATTATGTAAACTTATTAATTAAATTAAATTTAACCCAATGTTAATTAATTACCTTGATACCGAATGTCAACTAATTAATTAACGCATTCCTTCCAATGTACATTACATGTACAATTTCTATAAGTTTCCGCTCAATTGATCTATGTGCACGATCCTATGCGTCTGTCTTTATGTTGGCAGTAGAACCAAGGCCCACAGACTATAAGTGGGTTCTAGCAAACTATTACAGCTCCCAATTAAGACAGAGATGCAACAGTCTTTAGAAGACACTCACCCGGTAGTAATCTCATAGTGTCCTTTGCAAACCGATATCGATATGAATAAACAAGGGACATGGTGTCCGTCATCCTCTTCTGTTGTATATTATATTTCTTGATCTTGAGTTGACTGATTAATCAAATAAGCATCGACTTACTTGGGTATGGCCATACACTTGTCAGTCCCACTCATCAAGTGGCTAATGATATCATCTCGATGTTACCCTAGTGGCAATTCCATCACTTCATCATCAATAGCAACATGTTCACCGGTCCACCCAATCATACCCGTATTTAGCATCCTTTTACAGACCTGTTAGGCATATGTCAAAGTGAACCAGATTTCATATTGATATTATAAAGAAATCTGGTTTGAGGACAAAAGAGACCTACTCAAGAAAGACCTATGATGCGATAACCATGTGGCTTTCTTGTGCGGATCGATCCAGTCCCATGTCAACGATATGTACCTATATTCATGACTGACTATACAAGTACTATGGCTAGTTAAGAACTGCCATATAGTCATCAAATATACAAGTCTATGGTTCTATTCGTTCCCACGATTAAAATAGACCTGGGATAGGTTTTATGATTATCAATCAATGGATACTCTACTCATATTATAGCACAAGATATAAATGAAATAGATTAATTGCCTTTATTAATGTGACACAAATAATGTAGTCATACAGTGAGTCTTAATGTATAATACAAAATACAAGAATCTAATGCCCTAAGAACTAGGGCACACCAACAACCTCCTCTTCCACTCGGGATCTGATATGAGGATTGAAGTTCAATCGATCGGAGCTTTGATCTTGAATTGACTTAGACTCCTAAGGTTGTAAAAGACTATAAGAGCAAACAAAATGACTTATTCATCACTAAAACCGAGGATAAAATCCCACGCTCACAGGTATTGTAACATGAAGCTTTAAGATGAAGTTTATTTGCGTTATAATTTATGCTCTGTTATAACCATTCTAATATCCTTTGTCATATTTAGTCTATGAATTCTATATAATTAACATCAATTACTAAGTTCTTTTTTCCAATAAATAAGAAAGATATAAAGAGTAAGAGACGAAGACACAAATGACCAATTTACTAAATATTCGATATGGAGTTCTGGTGAGTTTTATTTTTAAGACTTAATTTGATTAATGCTTTGGGTTTTTTTGTATATAATTGAATGTAATTTTGGTTGAAACTTATTGCACCATATTTTTGAAAGCCAGAGGTTGCTGAGTTTTATTTCTGTAATGCCAATTAGCAATGCTATAGGAATTTATAATGTTTTAGAGATTGGTCTGAGATTTATTTCTATTGTGGGGCATTGGCTTGTGGCGTAAATTGGATGAAGATAGGAATGGGCTCATGTAAGCTACCCAAGATGTAATTCAAGCTGAGAGAATAGTTTACATCCCTTGAAGAGTTCTCTTGCTTTGAAAATAATTTGGAAGTCATCTCTATTGCCCTTTCGTGAGGATAAAATTAGTGGATGAGATGTTTTGAAATGGTTGCTCACTGTTAAGAAGTTGTCTCAATAATCTGGTTGTTCCTTTGCTTAATATGGTTTATTTGGTTTGGTGGAAACAACTTAGCCTATGGTAAATGAGTTTTACTCCCCAATTTGATGATAGATAAAGCATAAAGCAAAAATTTTCCTAATAGATTTCTTTACGAGCTTCAATTTCATTCACAAATATTTTGTAACATTTATATGAGAGTTTCTTGGATTATTTAATATAAGAAAGGTGAAATTTAGACTCCATTCTCATTCTTCTTCTCCTTTGTTTTGTAGCATTGGCTTCTATATGATTTGTTTGTTGTCCCCTAGTTTAATTGCAACTTAATCTTCTCCTTCTTCTCCCACTTCATTGTTTTTTATACTCTCTTTTCTCTCTTTAACCCATTAAAGAATATTAATTGATAAACTGAAAAATATTTCTAGTTAATCTTTAAATTTTTAAAATTAGATAAGAATACATATGAAATTCGAAGAGAACAATGGAATTCTAGAAGAAAACATTCTAACAAATCCTAACTTCATTTATCCCATGACAATAGACAAATCTTAATTTTATGATTCCTAAATTTCAGAAGAATGAATCGAATTCCAATGGATTAATAAAAGTTGCAACTGATTAATTAAATTCACTCCAAAGATTGATTGAAATATAGTCTGAACTGGAAATCTAAATCCAATGCTTCATCTCTACAAAATCCACAAATTAGTTTATGGCAAATAAAGAGATTCTGTGGGCCTTAAGAGTGGTGGGCTTGGCTAGATGAGTGAGCACATAAGTGGGGTTGAGCTCATGTAACATAAAACTTATTGGCTTGTGTTAAGGCCCAATCTACACCACTTATATACTATTATTTGATCTCATTTATTTCTGATGTGAGATTCATTCTCCAACATCTTTAACAGCGAGAAGTTCTTGTCTTCCTCAGACCTTGTGCTTGAATCTCCCAATGGCAAGTCCAATGTTCGAATCACAAACTGGAAAGCCAGAAGAAAAAGAGAAGACAGGCAAGGCGGAACAACGGCCATGGAGTTAACAAATTAATAAGAAAATATTTTTTAGACATTTTTTCCGTTGTCCATCTCATCATTTTTGACGTAGTTAGTAATTTTTCCTCTGTTTGCTAACAGCTTGAAACACAACCATTTGTTTGCAAAAAATAAAATAAAATCATTTATTTGCAAAAATTGAAACCAAAGGATTTTTTTTAAATATTCCCATAATTTTATGTTGTCTATTTCAAATCTAAAATATGAATTATTTGAAATAGCATTAATTTAATTTACACGCAAGAGTTAAAGATCTTATAAAATTATTATTAAAAAATATCTTCTAAAATTGCTTCTAATTAACATTTATTTATATAAATTAAAAAAACTACTTTTAAAATAATTTTTGTTCCTGCACAATTTAAAAGGAACAAAGTTTAAGACTTTATATTATCATAAAAAAATCAAGACATAAATTTGCAACTAACAATTAAACCGACAAAATGTAAAATTAGAAAAAGAAAATATTAAAGGTTCATGAAGTAATTTATAGATAATGCATTTTATTTATTTTCATTCTAACATTATGTAAATAGATTATTTTCCTTTTAAGTTGAGAAGAAAAGATTATAAGTTTCAATTTAATTTTCAAATCATAGAGAAAATATTAATAATTTAGTAGAAATATCAAGCATTAAGATATTTAATTTGAGAAATGTCCTTAAATTAAAAATTACGTGTACTTTTTATAGTTTCATTTTTATTCATATTCCTTTAATCCCTTAAATTACCATAATAATCAAATGGACTATAAAGTTTGTTGAGACAAAACTTAAGAACTTTAAAATTTATTTATGAACTAGCTAGTGTAATACAAAAAAATATAAGGAGTAATAAATTGTTTACCCTATAAATAATTGGACAAATCGAGAGAAATGAAGAAAATATTTCTTTTTTTTTTTCTTTTTTTTTTCTTTTTTCTTTTTTTTTTTTTTTTTAAGTTAATGAACTAAGTGCACATAGCTCTTTACTTACAAGTGGAAGAGAAATAACAGTTGCTTAAAATAATAGTAAACTTAGTAGCTAGTGATAAGATATGGTCATCCATGTTATTGAGTGATGGGTACAAAGGCTTGAGATATTCACAAGGTATAAAAGCCACGGTATATAAGACCAAGTCAAAGGTGAATGAACCATTCTATGCTCGGATAGAGTGAAGAGTACTGAGTCCAGGTATTAAACAAATCATACAGGTGAATGGGTGAAGAAGTAGACACATGTCATGAAAAGGCTTGAGCCCTAACTTAGCTGATGTCTTGCGTCCACGTGTACGGAGGAGATTTCACGCCTTGTTCAGGAAGTCACAATATTGCGCAGATGCCCAACCTAGGGCATACATGAAGGGTAATTATTGGTAAAACACCTCACTGAACCAATCACGAATGGGTCGTACACCCAGCAGGCATATAAATGGAACATGCTAAAACCCGAAGGGGTATGACACTTTGATTCAACCTTCTTCTTCCCTTTTTTAATTCCTTTTTCCCTGACTTAGGCATTGGAGTGTTCCCCAGTTGGGCCATCCGGTGCTTATTGTATTTTGGTATATGTGATTTATTCCCACCTTAAAGACCATACTACAGGATATTCCCTTATTGTTAAGCCGGCACAAGTGAGACATTTCCTTTCAGAAATAATAGTGGTGCAGTGATATTGTGATCTCGTTGGAATGATTCCATCGGTCCTAAACACAATACAACTGGCTTCCGATCTAGTTCCTCCTCAAGAAGGAATCCTTACACCCCCGGCGGTGTCACACTTATCTGTAAAGATAACTTTGGTACCCCCAGCCAATCCCATTCCAACCACGAATATAACAACATCGTCTAATATTGATATCTTCCAACAAATCTCTGCAAGCTACGCAATTAGCACCCAAGATATGAATAGGCTTCAGAATGCCTTTATTAATATGCAGAACATAGGTATGACGGGATCGACGATAAGTGGAATCACCCCAACTCAATTACAAATTTGTTTGTAGAAAATCCATGTCGCCCCGAGGTGGCTAGGGCAATTTTTCTGTCAAGCAATATTGGCATCCAATCTCTCATACCCGGTGAAAGCAGTTCGACTAGATCCGTGCAGATATTGCCAGTATATGGTTTAGTAAGGCCAAACAAAAAACCCACTGCAGTATCTCAGATCCAATTACCTTCCAGTTGGATGTTAGCACCAAACACTTGGTCATTTACTACTCCCTAGGTAACCCCATTCTTTGCAAAACCAGTGTATAATGGTTTTTTGAGCTTAAATATGGTTCCACATCATAGTCAAAACCCATTATTCCCCCCGCTTCATCCAAATATGTTTCACCACTCAATACACTTAGACCCATACCAATTCCCACTTAAAACTCATCCTTCATACCCACACATCTATCACCCAAATGCTACTCCCCCATTTAGTCGTTTGTCACAAGTCACATATGGGCAAGACCCACCCTTCAAACAGTAGAGCAATCAACTCCGGTACCGGTACTTGAAACTCGAGTATAGGATATTGATTTGGCAGAGGACTCAAAATTCATAGCCATGCTTAAGCAATGCCTAAACAAATATGCAATCCCTTTTCAGGAACCTATCATGGAGACGAGAGAATCTCCATTTAGAACAAAAATAATGAATCAACCCATTGAAAAAAGCATCAAACAGCCCACTTTTGATAGTTAAAAAGGGGACATGGACCCCTTGATACATGCTAAAAATTTCAAAAATCGAATGGATATTGTTGGGGTGAATGAAGGCCTGATATGCCGGCTATTCATCATGACCTTGGTGGATGCAGCTGCCTATTGGTTCGAGTCTTTGAGACCCAATTCGATTAATAGCTGGAATGACCTTCAACAGAAGTTTTATACTCACTTTATGGGATCTATACCGACGAGTGTCACGGGTAGGTCCCTCCACGATGTAATACAAAAGCCAGGAGAATCCCTTAGGAAGTTTATTGATAGATTCAACAAGGCATGTCTGATAATTTAGGACTTACACTTCAGCATTATAAGAGAGCCAATGATCAAAGGTACTACTAACACAAAGTTGCGAGATTGCATCATTCGGAGGAAACCAAAAGATTTGATTGCAATGGTGGTCATGGCTAAAAGCATGGTGGAAGTGGATAAGGTCGATTGGCCAGCTCAGGCAAGGAGTGAAAAGGAAAAGGTTATCCGATCTGATGATAAGCAGAAGAAGCGTGACCACAGAGACTAGCCTAGGGAAAAGACGCGTGTCACCCCCTTGAATGCTCTGTTTAGCCAGGTATTGGTAGCAATACAACGAGGTCTTGAGTCGAAGAATATCTGATACCCTGTGGCTAAACCGGATCAAATGCTGGGTAAGGATAAGGACTCATACTGTAAATTCCACAGAGCAAAAGGCCATCATACGGATAAATGCCAATCACTAGCAGCTGAAGTTGTTGCCCTAATTAAAGTAGGAAATCTTGGCATGTTCATTGATGGAATTACTAAGGAGTCAGATCATGATAACGAGTAAAAAGAAAGAAAGGATGATGAAGACAGACTAGGTAAAAAGCTCAAGGGGGTTGTGATGGTGATAGTAGATGGCCCGGAATTTGAACCACAAAGTAAGAAGGCTAGATCATCCTAGTACTCGGGAGCTAATACGAAGAAGGAAGATAAGCTCAATTATTGTTTTTCCATTGCTAGCAAGGTAGAGGGACAACATATCGACACGCAATAAGGAGGATTCTCATAGACATGGGAACTCAGTGAACATTATAACAAAAGAAGCAGCATCGAAGCTACATATATTGAACAGTAGAATCCAACCGGTGTATTTGCCATTAGTGGGACTAGACAGCCAGATAGTTTCGGTTGTGGGGCAGGTGGCGTTAAATATTGAGGTAGGGGATGATGAACATACTTGGAGATCTAAGACTGAATTTATCATTATGGATGCACCACTAGCCTACAATGTGATTCTAAGGTGCCCATTCTTGTTGGAGTCTGAAGCAATTCTCTCAATTCGGTATTTATCTCTTTAAATACCAACTGTATCCGGGATAGCCATAGCTAGAGGCTATCAGCAAGTAGCACAAAGTACATATATGGCCTCGCTCTTATACCTGAAGAAGTGAGTTGGGAGCCAGAGGAATAAGAAAGAGCCGAGCCAGTTGATGAATTGGAAACTTTAATGATAGGGCTAGAAAGATCAGTTTATTGGTGTGCCCTAGTCCAAAGCCATTGGTTCTTGATTGTATTATACATTATGTTAAATAAAGGCATTTAATCTATTTATTTATTTCTTATGCAATTTTAATAAATAAAGTATCCATTGATTATAGCCATACTTATGTTAACTAATATAGGTCATTAGCTATTGAGACCTTGAGTAGTGTTAAAGCTATAATAAAAAAGTAGTCCCAGGTCTGTTCTAATCATGGGAATGAATAGAGCTGAAGACCAGCATGTACTTGACTGGATGGTAGTGTCTCACTGACCATTAGACATGGGATGTTAGTCAGGTATATGGGCATATGTTAGGTTACATGGTATTAGACCGATCCACCTTAAGAACACCTCATGGTGCAATCATCATAGGTGTTTCTTAGGAAGTTCTTGATATTATCCTTAGACCCAATTTCATTATAACATGACATGTGATCTCATACACTTTGATATAAGCCTAATGGGCCCGTAACAGGGTGCCAAGTATAGATATGTTGGATGGACCGGTGAACATGTTGATGTTGATAGTGAGTTGACAGAATTACCACTCGGTGTCCCTTGAGATGACATCACTGGCCACTTGATGAGTCAGACTGATAAGTGTACGGCCATTCCTGAGTAAGTCGGGATACTTATTCGCGATCATCAGTCTACTCGGAATCAAAGAATGAATAAGCATAGAAGAGTTGACTGGAACCATGCCTCTTGCTTATACACCGATGTCAGTTGGCAAGGAATATACAAGAATACTACCAGGTTATGTTTCATATGAGATTGTTAGTCTTCGTCTTAATTGCGGGCTATAATGGTTTGCTAGAACCCACTTACAGTTTGTGGGCCCTGGACCCACTGTAAACATAAAGACGGACCCACAGGATCGTACACATAGAACAACTGAACTTGTTACATATCAAAAATATGCACATTGGGTATTCTTAGAATGGAAACTCGGTTAATTGAATTAATGAAAATATGTTTTGTCAAAATTAATTCAATTAATATAAAAGAGAAATTGATTATATTTGATTAATTAATTAGAGTATGTAAATAATTAATTAAATATATTTTCCTTGGTGGAAAATTAAATACACGGATTGTATTTATTTAAGGTCGGATTAAATTAAATTTGGATTAAATAAATTTAATCAATTGGATTTAATTAAGTCAATTGGAATTTTATTATATGGTTTAATTTAATTCCAATTGCGTAAATTAAAATAATTAATCGAATTAAAATTTAACCTAAAGTTAATTTAAAACCTAATTATACAAGGAGTATAAAAGAGGGCCTTAAAATCAATTTCCCTAACCCTAGCCACCATACTGAAAATTTCGGCCAACTAAAGAGAAAGGGAACCGAATTCTCTGTGTGGATTTTTCGAGTCCCGTTCATCTGCGTTCGCAAGCACGAGTGACATTCCCTTCTGCATATCCATAGCATTTCCATGTTCACTGACACAATGTACCCATACTTGGCACCTTATTACAGGCCCTTTAGGCATACACCAAAGTATGCCACTTCACATGCAGCACGATGATATGATCAGGTCAGAGGATCCATACAAGTACTACACGAGAATCACTTGTGATACTATACCATGTGGATTTCTCTTTTAGTGGATCTATCCAGTACCATGCCCATTTGCATGTACCCATTGACTTGGTTGGCATCCCTTGTCCAATGGCTGGTAAGACACTGGCATACAACCAGGCTGATGGTAGTCTTTGGTTTTGTTGAGTTCGGTTTTGATGATCACAATTGACATTTTTAAAATAATGAGCTTCCGAAGGTAAAATGTTTTTATTTTGAGAAAAGCTCTGTTTGGCATACTTGGTTTATGAGATAAAGAACAACTCACATTCCATTTATCTATCTTAAAGAGAAAAAGAAAATATATATATACATTCATATAAAAAGCATATGAGATAAAAAGCTTAATAATCAATACTAGCTCATCTCATAAATGCTCATGACTTGAAAGTTTCTTATATATATATATATATATATATATATATATATATATGCCTAAGGTTGGTTTATAACTTGAGATTATCAAAGTTGACCTAAGGTTTGACTTAAGAATATTAAAGAACTTTTGGCATATATCTATATATTTACCATGTTGATCTCATACTCATTTATAAGGTAAGATGTTGACTATGAGGTAGAATATCTTGAGATTATTTTCGGCTACATGGGCATATTCTCTTTGATCTCACATTTGGTTACATGGACACATCTACTTTGAGCTCATATTTGATTATAAGGTGAGTTACTTTTTGAGATCATACTTTGACCTCACCTTGACTTATAAGGTGAAAGTCTTAAAAACACAATTCGGCCACATTATGAAAAGAGAAAAACATGTGACTTTATTAACCTAAGGTTACAACCCAAGCTAAGATTGTTGGGATTCGTCATTGGAAAAATAACGTGGCGCAGCGGAAAATACACCGTTTAAAATTTCCTAGAATCCACCTATCGTGTCCAATTACCATTGATTAGAATAAAATCAAATAAGAATCAGGAGAGATTAACTCACCGGATTCGTCTCCTCTAGAGACTACTGCAGAATCGTTTCTTGAAACTGCGATCTCCAAAGTCCGGTGCACCACCAACTATTGAGCGGGAACCGGTGCTAGCCGAAGACGTGAAGGAATGGAGGTTTAATGCTGGGATTTTCGGCTGTTTTGGGGCTGCTATTGGTGGCTGAAATTTCTAGCAATTAATTAGAGTTGAATTAGGTTTTTATTCCTTAAGTGTGCCCTTTTATAGACACCTTGTCTAATTGGGTTCTAATTAGGTTAATTAAACCCAAGCCCACTAGGATTATAATTACATAAATAAACTTTAATTAAAAAGTATATACTATGTAATTTAATTCCATTTGGCTAAATTTAATTACCCCTAAATAAAATTAAATCACACTTAAGTTAATACAATACATGTATTTAATTTTCCTACTTAGGAAAATTATTTAATTAATTGTTTACTTTATGTAATTCAATTAATTGATAAATTAATTAATTACATTATGTAAACTTATTAATTAAATTAAATTCAACCCAATGTTAATTAATTACCTTGACACCGAATGTCAACTAATTAATTAACGCATTCCTTCCAATGTACATTACATGTACAATTTCTATAAGTTCCAGAGTTGATCTATGTGCACGATCCTATGGGTCTGTCTTTATGTTGGCAGTAGGCCCGAGGCCCACAGACTGTAAGTGGGTTCTAGTAAACCATTACAGCCCCCAATTAAGACAGAGATGCAGCAGTCTTTAGAAGACACTCACCCGGTAGTAATCTCATAGTGTCCTTTGCCTAACGATATCGATATGAATAAACAAGAGGCATGGTGTCCGTCATCCTCTTCTGTTGTTTATTATATTTCTTGATCTTGAGCTGACTGATTAATCAAATAAGCAACCAACTTATTTGGGTATGGCCATACAGTCCCACTCATCAAGTGGCCAATGATATCATCTCAGTATTACCCGAGTGGCAATTCCATCACTTCATCATCAATATCAACATGTTCACCGGTCCACCTAATCATACCCGTATTTAGCATCCTTTTACAGACCTGTTAGGCGTATGTCAAAGTGAAGCGGATTCCATATCGATATTATAATGAAATCTGGTCTGAGGACAAAAGAGACCTACTCAAGAAAGACCTATGACATGACAACCATGTGGCTTTCTTGTGCGGATCGATCCAGTCCCATGTCAATGACATGTACCTATATTCATGACTGACTATACAAGTACTATGGCTAGTTAAGAACTACCATACAGTCATCGAATATACAAGTCTGTGGTTCTATTCGTTCCCACGATTAGAACAAACTTGGGATAGGTTTTATGATTATCAATCAATGGATACTCTACTCATATTATAGCACAAGATATAAATGAAATAGATTAATTGCCTTTATTAATGTGACACAAATAATGTATTCATACATGACTCTTAATGTATAATACAAAATACAAGAATCCAATGCTCTAAGAACTAGGGCACACCAATAAAGATATTCTTTAACTTGAGATTACATATGACATAATGGTCAAACCTCATCTCAAGACTAAAGAATGCTTTTCACTCCATACTTTATAGTTTCGGTTTACACCTAAGGTTGCACTTTGATCATCATTTTTGTCACATGTCTTTATGAAGAAGAAATACCTATACTTTGGATATGGCCTTATATCTAAAGTTCAAACGACTATGACTTCAACATCACGTGAGAAACTTCAAACCGTCATTCTCCACAAAACCAATGGCCACATGACTTAAAGCCAACGGCCATATTTGTGTCAAACGGCCATTTTCTTACTTGACTATAAAAGGAAGAAGATGAAGATGTGAAGGTGTGGAAGACATTTCAAGATACATTCTTATTCAATCTTTCAAGTTATAAAGTCTTCCATATTCCCAAAGAGCTTAAAGAGAGGAAGAGAAATATTGTTCATTCTTATATTCACAAATTTTGGGAATTGCATTTTTCACACAAGGTTGTGTGAAAAGGGGTCTGTCTTTGTTGGTGGTTGATCAACAAAGGTTGTAAAAGTTTGGTGCTTGAGCTTCGAAAAAGCATCAGTAGAGTTTGTTACTTAAGCTCCGAAAAGTAACGGGATAGGTTTGATACTGAGCCTGTAAAAGTATTGAGTTTGTTACTTGAACTCAGAAAAAGTAACATAGGCTTGTTTCCTGCCCGTAAAAGAAACATTAGTGGAAATCTCAAGCGGTTGGCTTGGGGACTGGACGTAGACCGGTTGGGTCGAACCAGGATAAAATTTGTGTTTGCATTTTCTCTATCCCTACTCTCTTTATTTTATGCAATTTAATTTCCTGCACTTTATATTAAATGCTTTAGTACTTAAAGTTAACTTTTACAAATGAATTTTATATTTACAAGTTTTATTATAGTTTATAATTCCGCATTTTTTTAATAAAACTTGTTTTTGAAAGAGAGGTCTGCAAAAATCTTTATTCGCCCTATAGTACTATTCACCCCCCTCTAGTACTGTAACTAGCTATTTGGGATCGTCAATTAGTATCAGAGCCTGACTCCATTAAAAGAAGTAAAATTCTTAGAGTGATCTTGATATGGCTAGTACCTCTAGAAGTCAAAATGTTTTTATGTTTGAGGGATGTTCCATCAACAAGCCTCCACTTTTTAATAGAGAAAATTATAGTTTTTGGAAAAACCGAATGGGAATATTTTTACAGTCCACGGATATTTAGGTCTGGAGAATTATCAAGGAAGGACCTAGTATTCCGACAAAAATTGTTGATGGAGAAGTTGTCCCCAAAGAGGAAAGTGAATATGATAGTGCAGATTGGAATAGAGAAGCTTTAAACTCTAAAGCTATTAATTTATTACAGTGTGCATTGGAATTAATGAATTTAATCGTATTTTAGGTTGCACTACTGCAAAGCAGATATGGGATAAGCTGGAAACAACTCATGAAGGAACCAAACAAGTTAAAGATGGAAAGATTAATCTTTACATCATGGAATACGAGTTGTTCAAAGTTGATGTAAAGGAATCTATTGCGGAAATCAACACAAGGTTCACTCTTATTATGAACAAATTGAAGAATCTTGGCAAGAACTTCATTGATGAAGAACTGATTAGGAAACTAATCAGAACGATGCCAACATCATGAGATGGAAAGCTCATAGCCATTGAAGAATCAAAAGATTTAAGTTCATACTCATATGATGAATTTATCGGTTCATTACTCACGTATGAGATGAAAGTTAAATCCACTACAGATCATGAGCAGACCGACAAAAGAAAGTCTATTGCACTAAAAGCTGCCAATTCTATTCCTGAAGAATCCACCTCCGATTCAGAAAATGATGATGATAAAGCTCTGTTGGTGCGGAAATTCAGAAAATTCTTAAGAAACAAAAATAGAGGTAAATAATCTTACAGGAGGCAATTCAACTTCAGCAAGGCTGATAAGGCAAAGAAAGATTCAAAGCAGGAAATTACATGTTTTGAATGTAATAAACCTGGTCATTTCAAAGTCGATTGTCCGAAACTAAAAAATACAAGAAAAAGGACAAGAAAGATATGGTAGCAATGTGGAGCGACAGTGATGAATCCAGCTCCGATGATGATGAGGATCAGAAATAAGAGAAAGCCCAAATATGCTTCATGGAAAATGATGGCTCAATAAAATCATCACGTCAAGATCAAAATGAGGATGATGAGCTAATCCTGCAAACTCTGTCTCGTAATGATCTTATACAAGAAGTTTTTAGAACGCATGATAATAAGCTTGAGATAACTGCGAAATGCAAGGAATATGGAAATAGGCTCTTAGAAAAGGAATCCGAGAATCTTGATCTAAAGAGCAGAGTGAGTTTTCTACACAACTCCAATCTTGAGCTTATCAGCAAGTTATCTCATTTAGAAAAGAAATGTGAGAAGTTACATTGCACTATTAGCAAGTTCACTAATGGTGAAACTATGCTGAATGTGATTTTGGATTCTCAAAGAAATCCAAATGACAATTTTGGTATTAGTTTTAATGATAGGATACCCCTACAAAATCCTCAGAAACCTATCATATTTTTCCCTTCCGCCACTTCTACTATGCAAACCATATCCCTCGAACCTACACTTTAAAAGCATAGTAAAAGTCACAAACCAAACCAGAAAGATGTACAACACTCATATTTCTCCAAGCCAAATAGAGCGCAATTTGTGAACCCAAACCGAAAAGAAAGGATGTTACATGTTACCATTGCAACCATAAGGGACATGTAATTGGTGATTGTATTTTTAGAAAGGGAAAATATAAAGGGAAAACTATCTGGGTTCCCAAGGATAAAAATGCTTCTAACCCTAAAGGACCCAATAGTATTTTGGTACCTAAATCTACTTAACTTGTTTTGTAGGTATGTCTAAAGAACACTATTGGAGATTCAAAGTGGTATATCGATAGTGGGTGTTCTAGACATATGACTGGTGATGGAAGATACTTTACCTCTCTAAAACAAGTTAAAGGAGGAAATGTAAAGTTTGGAGATAATCTAGCAGGACAGATTATCGAAGAAGGAAAGATTGGAAACAATCCATGCATTGATGAGGTTTGTCTAGTCGATGGATTGAAATTCAATCTTATAAGTGTGAGTCAACTTTGTGACAAAAATCAAAAGGTAATCTTTGATTCTGAAAAATGTGAAATTATAGAAGCTAATAGTAGTAAGACTCTACTTGAAGTTCCTAGAATTGGAATTATATACCTTTTGAATTCAATTACTCTTACTAATGATCACTGCTTAATTTCACAAGAGGAAGAGAGTTGGTTATGGCATCATAGACTAGGTCATGCTAGCATGCATCTTATTTCAAAGCTTTCTAAAAAGGATCTTGTTAAAGGTTTACCAAAAATCAAGTTTGATAAAACTCATATTTGTGATGCATGTCAAAGAGAGAAACAAACCAGAAGTTCTTTTAGTTCTAAAGGAGTTGTTTCTACCTCTAGACCTCTAGAATTACTACATTTAGACTTGCTTGGTCCAATTCAACCAACAAGCTTAGGTGGCATGAGATATGCATTAGTCATTATAGATGACTACTCTCGTTTTACATGGACACTACTTTTGAGTAAAAAAGATGAAGGTTTTCAGTAATTTTCTACCTTGTGTAAAAAGCTTCAAAATTTGAAAAAAACTTCTATTATAGCTATTAGAAGTGATCAAGGAAAAGAATTTCAAAACAATCTTTTTGAAATGTTTTGCTCTGAGCATGTAATATCTTACAACTTCTCGACTCCTAGAACTCCTCAACAAAATGGTGTTGCTCACAGGAAAAATAGGACTTTAGAAGAAATGACAAGGACCATGCTCATTGAAAATAATTTACCAAAATATTTGTGGGCAGAAGCTATGAACACTGTATGTTATATTTTGAATCAAGCTTTAATAAGACCCATTTTAAAGAAGACACCATATGAGTTATGGAATGGTAGAAAACCTAATATAGGTTATTTCCAATCCATTTGGTTGCAAATGTTTTGTTTTTAACAACAAGGAATATCTCAATAAATTTGACTCTAAGTTAGATGAAGGGATTTTCTTGGAATATTCATTGCATAGCAAAGCATTTAGAGTTTTCAATAAGAGAACTCTCACCATTAAAGAGTCCATGCATGTTGTTTTCAAAGAAACTAACTCTCTCCCAGAAAAGGAATCTGAGGATACTTTAGAGATTTGTGACTCGCAGATTGAACACATAGAAAATAACAAAAATGTTCTGCAAAAAGAAAACACTTCCGGTGATCAAAATGAGCATAATGTATAAGATTTGCAGATCCAAGAGAATCAACATGATGATCTGCCAAAAGAGTTCAAATATCACAAACATCATTCTAAGGAGAACATTATTGATGATCCCTCTCATAGAGTGATGACCAGGAGACAATTAAAAGAATATTTTTCAAACGTAGCATCTGTCTCTGATATTAAACCAAAGAATTTCAAGGAGGCTGAATCTGGAGAAAGCTAGATGACGATACTCCAGTGCATCCAGCAAGGGCATGGTCTATAACTGGCCTATCTCCACTTTGAGCTGGTTTTGAATATGGGAAGCACTTTTAAACGACTTAGTAATTTCCATTAGGTTATTAGATTCATTTAATAACGGCTTATATGCATAGGCGGGTGAAATTGGGTTTGGATCATACATACATACATGCAAAAAAATATAAAGCATAATTAAATTATGGGCCTCCTTTTCCTTCCTTCTGGGTTTGCCTCTCCACTTGGGCTCACCGCTCCACTGGGCTTCTTCTTTACAAATTTTATAATAAAAAAAATAAAATTACATTAAAAAAGAAAAACAGCACGCATGCCGTATTTACCTAAAAAGAAAATTACAACCCAACTTGAATAAGGCCCAATAGCATCCAACCATACATACATTTAATCGTACAAAATGTATCCAATACATCAATTTATAAGCATGTTATAATGCATAAAATTAAGCCCATTTCAATTATGTCCAAAGCCATTATTTTGAAATCGCCAATTTTGGCCCATCACAGTTCTATCCCTTAACAGATTGTGGGCCTCCAACCCAGGCAGATAACTGCTCCCACTGGAATTGGGAAACCATGAGTCCAAATCAATCGCCCGGGGTAATTGTGCCAAAAAAACCCGAACCAATTTCAATTAACCATATTAATTTCCAAAATTAATATCCAATGAATAAAATAACATTTCATCCAAGAAACCATGCGCATTTAAATTACAAAAATTTAAAGACATGAAATTTTAAAACCCATCAAAATTTCAAAACTGGGCCCTAGGCCCGAAACCCGCCAAATCCAAAAACCTAGGCCCGGCCCGCTGCTTCCGTCACGTGCAGTGACAGCTAGTGATTTTTATGCCAGAAAAAATGAAATAAAAATGCAGCCATAGGAAAATAAATCACCAAGAAATAAAATCCAACAACAGAAAATTAAATCGAACATAAACTTATATGCCAATTAATTTTTAATTGCAAAATCCAAGGGGAAAATCACAATACCCCAAACCAAAAATCCTAAATTAAAATCTCCAAGTTTAAAACCAAGGGATTCAATCCAAATTTAACAATTTTTAGGGATCAAAAGCCTGCTCTGATACCACTGTTGGGATTTTTCACCGGAAATCACCCGATAAAAGCGGAAGAACGTGGTGATTTCCTCAAATCTGTGCCCAGGAGCAATCGATATAAAAATTGTAAAATCAAAAATTAAACAACAAAGAAAAGATTTCTCACCCGAGATATCTCTTCTAGAGATGGCTGAAGAAATCAAACTTGATTCCCTCCGCGTTCACTTACACTAACGGCTATCAAACATGACCCGTGCTAGTGATGGAATCGAATGAGAATGTGAGAGGAGGGTGTGAGCACGGGTTTTTCCCAACCCCTATAATGAGAATTCTTGTATTACCTATTGAGCAGACGGACACAAATCGGACTTGAGAACAACTAGAATGTCGCCTGGAGTATCTCAAACGCTCCGAAAACCACGCTATCTGAGAGTCGAATTTCTGCAAATTTCGGCCCGGCTCTAGCATAACTAGAGCCATACGGCTCTAGTAGGTTCAACCAAGTTGCTCTGCAAAGCAAAGCAACTTGGTTGAGCAGAAAAGAAAAGAGGCCGAAGTTAATAAGGGTTCAGACGGCTTATTTATGGTTTAATAGGATGATGAGAGAGTGATATAAAAAGAAGAAAAATAGAATCAGCAAAGGGGAGGAGGGGACATTTTTATGAGAAAAAAAAAACAAAAGAAAAACAGGAGAAAGAAAAAGAGAAAAAGAGAGAAAGAGTGAGACCGGGAACACAGAAAGAAAGAAAGCAAGAGTGAGCTAGATTCAACACCTAAAATCAATTCCTAAGCCCTAAAAGGGAGATTCTCAATCTTTACACACTCATTCAGGGTATCCTCGGATTGGTTTCGGATCGATTTAGATTCATTCGAGATTTCGGATGGTTGAGGATTCAAAGTGCATTTCAAGTTTCCAATCCGATTCTGGATGTCAAACACATCAAAACAACATCAAGGTAAACTCTAAGAGGCCTTAACCTACGTGCATTGTGCTTTCTTTGTGATTTTCATCGTCTCTTAAATTTTCGGAAAACTGGTTGCCAGATTAGAGCCGCACGGCTGTGTTTGACAAGAACAGAGCTGCACGGCTCTGTCCTTCTGGGTAGAAACCTGAAACTACCTCGAATCGGCCGAAAATAACCCCGTTTTCCATATTATGCATTTTGTTGTGATCGATTTTGGCCCAAATGCATCCGTATGTT
This sequence comes from Euphorbia tirucalli, assembly GCA_039660915.1. Taxonomy (NCBI): domain Eukaryota; kingdom Viridiplantae; phylum Streptophyta; class Magnoliopsida; order Malpighiales; family Euphorbiaceae; genus Euphorbia; species Euphorbia tirucalli. The sequence continues at coordinate 37,412,212 of CM077637.1, read as the reverse complement.
GTAAAATTTTGGTTTTCAGATTTTTGCACGTACGGATATTAGGTTTTTGGTTTTTCCTGGATTTTATTTTCTGGATTTCGGGGTTGTTTGATCCAAACCGGATCTGTAGTTGAGCATTAGCAGACCCCTGAACCCTATAAAATCTCCGAGAAACATCGAAAACGAGCAAAACGACATTTTCAAAAAAGAAAAAAAAAAGAGAAAACCAATTTTTCGGGTCTTGGAAGCCATAGCTGCATGGCTATAATTTAGAACTGTACGGCTCTAATTACAGCCGCACTGCTGTAGTTACAGCAGTACGGCTGTAGTTTCCAGAATAAGGTAGAATTATGGAACGACTCGTACGAACGTCGTCGCGCGATGCTGTTTTCGAATTCAAATTATTTTTGGTGTGTTTACCGCTTTCGGACTCTAGATGTTTGTGAAAATTAGGAAAACCCTTATGAACGGAACCCCGAGTTCCGGAATAACAGACCTGCTAAACGTGGAAATTTGTATGAAACCGAGCCAAATAGTTTTCAAAAATTGTTTTCCAACATAAAAATCTACAAGGCGTTTCAAAACCGTTTTCCAGGTATAACCAGTCCGACCAGTCGGGTCAAGCTGGTTACCCCCTAAATGCATGCCCCTGTTCATAAAAATCCCACTTATGTCCTGCTGTGAGTCCTATTTGTGCTTTTGATATAAACTGTGCTAACCCTCTGTTTTGCAGCATTTATTTTCCTTTTTATTATTTTTACTGTAATTAATAGATTAATTCGTGTATATTAGGCGTTTGTAAACTTTTAGATCCTTGTGTATCCTAGGCGCTTGTAATGTGAGGACGAGAGTTTTTATTTTTATTCAATTTGGTTGTATAAGCGGCCTCTATTATTCTTTCTGTATATTTTGGATGTATGATTTTCTTTTCTACACTCCATTTCTGTCATTTGCTTGAGCATCGGCTGATAATTAAACAAATCTGTAGAGAAAGATAATAAATTTAATAAATATGGTAATATGAATTGTAAATGAATACAAGCTTGAGGTTAAGTAGGTAAGTTGCTCGAACCCTAAATCTCTGGATTAGGTACGGCAGCCTACGCTTGGTAGGGAGCTGTACCAGAATTTCCCGGATGAGCTGATCTGGGTGGTGACTCTGTCACTGATCTTGAAATTTAGGTTTTGAGGTCTTTAAGTAATAAAATGAAAAAATGTTTTCCACAAAGGTAATTTCTGAACAAATTGGTTGTTTTCCCTAAAGTAAAATAAACAAAATCCATTTTCCAAAACATCACGAAACCTATTTTCGAAAGTCCTCTGTTCGCTTCACCGCGTCCCGCCCCTCTATTTCCAGGTCGTCCTTTCATAGTGGCAACTCCGCTGGGGATTTAAGTTTTCTTAAAAGTTTTCATAAAAACTTAAGGAACTTAGGCAACTACTGAAATATAACCTCGCTTGTATTCATTTATTAATTTATAAATGCCATATTTGTTCATACCTTTGCATATCATGACATTTTCTTCTTCTCAACCCCTCAAATACACTGATCAGGCCCGTTTACCCCAGAAGGTGGCCTACCTCTTTCGCTAGGATTGGAGGCACCTGATGGGGTAAACAACTCATAGCCTCGCATGACCTTACATCGTGTTCTACTTTGAGGAGTGTATATTTGCTATGGGAGCCTGTACGACCCTTGGTTTGACTTTAGCCCACATGTAATGGCTTAGTAACTTCCCCTAGGATTACCAAAACATAAAATTAAAATTGTGCAATTAAGTGTGCGCCTTTGGTATCCCCTATTGATGCCAAAGAGACCCAACACCTAGGAAGAATGCAAGACCAATCGAAAGGAGAAATAAGGTTGGAAGGGAGAGCATATTTTTGCGTGTGCTAATGTTTGTTCCATGGTGATTTCCTTTTACCTTTTCACAAAGCATCCAACATGCATAATCATTCATGTGCCATTTTAACCACGTTTTCGTGCAACTATTCTATACACATATGCATATGTATGGCATTTATGCTAACCACATTTTCGTGCAGCCATCTTCAACACATGCATATGTATGGCATTTATGCTAACCATGTCTTCATGTAGCCACGACATTTTACTCGCGTGACATATATATACATCCCGTGTGCCAACATTTCCATAAGGCATACACGACATCATCCTGTGTGTCAAGCATCCTAACCACATTTTTCTGCAGCCACTTGCATTTGTGTGACATACACATTCATGCCATTTCATTCCATTCCATCTAATAAGGGACATTCTGAGAATGCCTATCACAATCGTTTCATTTCATACCATATTGGGTACCCCAAAATTACCCGTGGTCTGCTTGTGCACCAGTTTGCACTTGGCCATTCCACTATATCATGTCATTCACTAGAAGATCACAATGATTATAGGTCTATGTTGTGTGCCAAGTCACACGACAACATAACATTACAACATTCTATTTCATGTCCATTCGTTGTTGGCATCCCGGTGATGCCGAAACCTTTCTTGGTGTCACAATCCATATCGGAATTGTTTCATGACATTAATAACTCATTCAAGGTACTCCATGAGTGCTGAATTTTTACGCACATAGGAACATCTCATAACATTACCAATACATGCAAGGTGTTCCATGAACGCCAAACCTCTGTTCGTGTCCCTACTCACACGTGACTTATTTGCAACATCATCCCATATTAGATGCCCTAAGAGCATCAGAACTCTGTCCATGGAACTGCTTTTATGTGACCATGTCACGCCATTTCATTTTGACCTATAAAGCATCAAACCTCTATCCGTGTGATGGTGCACACGTGACCATTTCATAAACACCCACTAGGTGCCCCTAAAAGCACCGAACTTCCATCCGTGTGTCGGCTCAAGCACAACTTCTTTTGTATCTCTTTTGTATGACGTTGGGCATTCTTGGAACATCTGGAACAAAGAAATCACATCCATTATCATTTTCATTTGCGAAACATCAAACACGCACAATCATCCATGTGTCATTCTAATCACATCTTTGTGGAGCCATTTTCAAGACATCAACATATGTATGGAATTGACACTAACCACACCTTCGTGCAGCCAGACATTTCATCCGTGTTCCATTCACATTTCATGTGTGACATGTTCACGAAGAATGCATCACCTCGTGTGCTATACGTCCTAACCACATCTTTGTGTAGCCATGACACTTTATTTGCGTGACGTATGTATTCGTACCTTGAATGCACGACATTGTTCTGTATGTCATTCTAACCACATCTTCATGCAGCCATCCACATTTTATGTGACATGAACAGTAATTCAAACCATCTCATTCCATTTAGATAAACGATGTTTCAAGGATTCCCATCATGGTTGTCTCATTTCATAGCGGGTGTCCCAAACAGCCTATGTTTTGCTTGTGCTCCGGTTTGCACTTGGCCGTTCCGCTACACCATAACATTCACTAGAAGACCACAATAGCCCTAAATCTATTTTCGTGTGGGGAGTCACATGACAAACATTACATGACATCTCATCCATCCATCATTGGTGTCACAAGGATACCGAGATCTTGCTTGTGTGTCGTGATCCACATCGGATTGCTCATAACATTATCGAATCATCCAGGGTACTCCATGAGTGCCCAGTTACTACACATATAAGGGCATTCCATGACATTACCAAATCATACAAGCTGTTCCACGAGCACCGAATCTTTGTCCGTGCCTCAAGTTACACGTGACTTATCGATAACATCATTTCATATCGGGTGCTTCAAAAGCATCGAAACTCTGTCCTTGTGTCAGCACGCATACAACCATTCCATAGCATCCATTAGGTGCCCCGAAAGCATCAAAACTCTGTCCATGTGTTGGCCACATGTGACCATTTCACGACATCCACTAGGTGCCGCGAAGGCACCGAACCCCTGCGCGTGTGCCAGATCGCACGCGGCCTGTTTGCATTGCCTTTTATATAACATTGGGGAATCCGCGGAACGTCCAAAATAAATAATAAGCCAATAATAATAATTATAACAAAACAAACAAAGTCCTTTTCATTCTAGTTTCCATCCGTCTGACATCATTCAACCACGACTAAGTCACATCTCATTCATACATCAGACCGTTTAGGTGCTCCCCGAGCACCGAAACGCTGTCTGTGTGCCAAGCACACCATCTCATCTCATATCATCCCATAAAAACCCAAGGTGCTCCCCGAGCACCGAAAATCTACTCGTGCTACAAGTGCAAACTCATATCATATCATTGCATAAAAAGCCACGGTGCTCCCTGAGCACCAAAACCCAGCTCGCGTGCCAAGCATGCCATCTCATTTTTATTCCATCACATAAAAAACCCGAGGTGCTCCCCAAGCGCCGAAACTCTTCTCGTGTGCCAAGCACGAGCTCATATCATTCCATCACATAAAAACCTGAGGTGCTCCCGGAACGTCGAAATTCAGTTCGCGTGCCCAACACGCCATCCTATTTCATATCATCTCATAATAAGCCGTTTAAGTGCTCCCCGAGCACCCAAACGCTGTCTGTGTGCCAAGCACACCATCTCATTTCATATCATCTCATTAAAACCCGAGGTGCTCCTTGAGCACCGAGACTTGACTCGCGTGCCAAGCACGCCATTTCATATCACTCCATCGCATAAAAGCCCAAGGTGCTCCCTGAGTGCCGAAATGCTATCTCTGTACCAAACACACCTTCTCATATCATTTCATAACATAAAAGCCCAAGGCGCTCCCTGAGCACCGAGGCGTCATCTGTGTGCCAAGCACACCTCTTCATTCCATGTCATCCATGGATCCAAAAGTACTTCCCAAGTACCGAAGTTACGCCCATACACCACACGCGTGCATGCATTCATGGCATAAGGTTCCCTCGCAAGTATCATCTTGCTTCGATCCATGGACACTTCGTGTGCCATTTCATCTCCCGGGTGCATAGTTATACACCCTATTTAAATTCCCTCACAAGTATCATCTTGGTTCGACCTGTGGACACTCTATGTGTCATTTTATCCATGTGGCGTATATTTATATGCCATTCCTTACTTTAGCAAGCAGCCTCTTCAACACCGTCCATTGCATCTGTATGTTTTTGTTCGTGACTTTGCATACACTTGGTTGGTTTAGAATAGAATAGCATGACATGGCATTGCACGACATCACATGTGCAACTCACCATTCATACACATAAACGTCACACCGCACACTCATGCATACATAATTCCCTATTTGGTATCTGCCATGCATGCGTCTGTCGACACTAACTAGTGTTCTTATCAGGGGAAGGGGAAGAGAATTTTGAGAATGGCCAACCTAATGAACTTCAGCACCGTAACAGATGTTGTGGAGGATTATGTCACTTCATCGTGATTTCAAAAGGTAGTCAGGGAGGAAGTGACAGTAATGCTGAGAGAAATGCTGGGAGGTGATTTTGACAAAGTGGAAAGACTGGCGGCAAGGTGCACTAAGTTGGAAGCACGGGTGGTAGAGCTTGAAGGAAAAATAAGGGATATGGCAAGCACGAAACCCAATGTCGATACTAACAAGAAGCATAATGCCCAGATTGCTGACACTCACCTTCGACACCTTGGAAGGCCCTCTCACCAGGACTTGGGCTTACTAGGGCTGACCAATGAAGTAGAACTGAAGGGGCCTCTTGACACCAGTGCCAACTTTGACTCTATTCCACGACATGTCCGGAACTCACCTCCCAAAGATAGTGAAAAAGTCACATCCTCTAGGCCTCGCTCGTTGAACAGGTTATTTGCCATATGCAGGAAGGTAGGTCTGCTGCAGAGTGTCAGACCATATGTGGGGCCAACACCAGAACGAAAGGGTAACTTCGGCAACTATCATGTAATAGCAGGCCACCGGACCAATGAATGCATCGCTCTGCGAAATAAGGTCCAGAAGCTAATTGACGAAGGAAAATTAAGGTCCTATCTACCTATAATAAGCGACCAGTGGCAATCAAGGAGACTGCCGAGGAAATTCCTCAAACTTCTCAAGGAAAGGAATATGTTGAAGAACTACAAGGTCTGGTTTGATGAGAGCGGGGCAATGACACTGAAGCCGAAACAGTGACTGGACGGGGAATGATCAGATGCTATGAAATCAATACCTTTTGAGGCTTCCTTTCTGTAGGGGACTCATTTTTATTTGTAAGGTGTATTGAAATCATTTTGAATGCAATGCATTTTGTTATCTTCTTATTTGTGTGGTGATTACATGTACATGGCATTATGCATGCATTTGATCATCTAAAATGACATATCCAATATGCATAATATCAAAATGCATGACATCAATCTGAATACTATAGGGAACCTAAAAGTGAATCGGATCCTGACCAGACTCTCTCTTGAAAGGTGAGCTAGTGAGATAAATAAATGACATGATGACATCACCTCGGCCGAGTCATTTGCTGATCCAAATCAACAATCCTTGTAAGATGCTATTGGCCCTGCCCCAAAGTTTCAATTTGAATAACACACATGATACCCGAGCTGTTCCAAGCTAAAAGCTATTGTTGAAACTCAAAATCAAACCCCAAAATAAAGCTCCAAGCCTAATTCCTTACCCAAGAAAGTACCCTATGCCAAAACCCTAAAGCTAAAATTCCAAACTCACCAAAATCTCCAAACTGTGGGGAATTCAAATGGCTTTCATCACCTTCATCACCCCGCATGTGATAAAACTCTGAAGCAATTCTTGGTTATAATGCATGTATAATCTTATTTGCATGACATTCATATGCATATGACATCACGTATGCATTGTTCATCCAAAAGCATATTAAACATACATGACATGCATGAATTTGAATGCGACAGGAAAACCAACAGGCGGCTATGGCTTGGATTTAGTCTTTAAAAAAAAAAACAAAAGAGATCAGTGCAATCGGAAGAGTCTTTCCTTCTCCTACATAGCCACCATATCTAACACTGGAGTGCCTCCACTTCCTAATTTTCCATCACTATCAGATTTTTGTACCCTTTTTGTGGAAGATTTGGACTTTCCTATCGTCAAATCGAAAACACTTCCTCTTCCACCTCCATTCATACCTTTAACACCCTTTCTCTTCCTTTTATATGTAAGGCACAACACTTGCTTGATGAATCACCCCTTTCAATTTCTCCCTCGAGCTAATTCTGTGAAACTTTATTCTCTACCATCAATGGATCCTAACAAGAAATTGAAACCTAATGCTATCCCATATCGCATCACCTCATCACTAGAAAGGTGACGGAGCAGATTATGGGAAGGATCTTAATTTCATGACAGAGAAAGGATCTGAATATAAGTCTGCTTCAATTGAGCTAAAGATTGCTGTTACGCTAGCAGACTATTGATGGAACTCCTGGATGAGCACTGCATGAAAGAGAATGAGAGTAATAATGAGAAATCAGTGTCAACCTTTGATTTCTTGCACCTTCTCCGCGATTTCAAAAATAAAGTGAACAAAGGGTATGCATTTGTAAATTTCACAAACCCAAAAGCTGTATGCCAACTTCAGCGAGCAGTTCACAATAGGAGATGACCACTGTTCTTGTCCAGCAAAGTCTGCACTATAGCCTATGCTAGGCTTCAGGGGAAGAGAGAAGCTGGTGAGGCACTTTGAGAGGTTAATATTTGAGTGTGAAAGGGATGATTATCCACCAGTAACATTCAACCTAGCAAGGGATGGTACAAGCCAAGTAAAAGGTGATAAGGAGAAGGTGGAGATTGGCACCCATTCATTTTCAGGTTAGAGGAAATTCTCCACCAACAGTATTGGAGCAACCAGGTTTTACAGAGCTTTCAACAATCATGAATGGGATACTACCATCAATAGAATGGTGTGCAAAACCTGTTGTGCCAATATTCAGGGGAAAGTGGCATTTACCAACCATTTCAAGAACTCAATCTTCAGCTGCAACAAAAGTGACCACTTACCAATGATCGGCTGTATACCTTAGTGACTTGCCTTTAACATGTATCCCAAAAAAAAAAATCCAATATGGAAAATCGAAAGGACATATTGGTAGCGTGAAAGGGCATTGATCAAAACTAGAGCCACAGGTTGGATTTTCCTAATGCATTTACATTCATCATGTCATAGATGTTTCATATTCTGTTTTGATGTTCAATATGCATGCGTCATGCCATTGCATAAAAATATCCATTTACAGGTTGCCACATGCAGCGAACCAGATCTGAAGAAGTTTTTTACACCCAAACACATACCTCTAACGCTAGGGGCAGGTAAAAGCTAAGCCACTGAGCATCATCAAGAGCAATACTCTCTCAACTTTCAACAAACATGTTGAGGCACATTTTCCAATCCTAAGACAAGCCAGCGCGAAGAGATCTACTCGGTTGGAGTACTAGTGCAGAATTTTCAGTCCATCAAAAAAAAAAAAGAAGCAAGCAAAAATAAAAGAAAAAAAATAATAATAAAATAAAAATAATCCCCAAGAGAAAATTTTCGACATGGAAAATCGAAAGGATGTGTTGGTAACAAGAAGAGAGTGATGTTCAGAGTCGGAATCACTTGTGATTCCCCTATTGTATTCATTCTGATGTCATCATAATGATATTAGGCATGTTTGATTTTCCACTTAGATGTTCATATTGCATACATCGTGCCATTACATGTAAACACCCATCAGTATACCATTGCATCCAAGCCCGCGATGGCGCAAATGGAATTCCTGCTATAGATGACAACTCCTGGTCCAGATGTGTTATGTCCAAGCACACAATACAGGATACAAGATCTAATTCTTATTCCCCCACTCAGACAAATAGACCATCCCTTAGCAAAGTGGGTAGCGGGTCTGTGGTATTGATGTGCTAAACCCGCTAGTACAATGGATAAAAAAGGTCTAGAAAATACCAGAGTGAGCAAGCCGAAAGGAAGCATCCGTCAGTCTCAATAGGCCGGATAGAATGAACAGAACCTGGATGAGTAAGGGTCCCTAGCAGGGTCGTCCAGCTGAAACAGTCCCCACAGACGATCATCGGAAATCATAAATCCCTTCCCCAACCTCGCGCAGACACCAAGCACATACACTCGAATCATGCACTTAAAACATGCCCGCATACGCCCATTCACGCATACATGCATCAAAAACAATCCAGCCGTATTTATTCTTGATCGAAGGGGCAACAATTTTTGTTACCAAAATGATCAATCAAAGAATAAATACGCGCTCTTGAATCGAATTTTGTTGAGGCACTCATTGGGTCGTTCCGAATCGGGGTCCTTCCTAAAGTAGAAATGATTTAATCGAGGGGCACCATTAGAGTCATAGCGTGCAAATAGGGGTGAGCAAATTACCGTTTGGTTCAAAAACCGAACCGTAACCAAACCGAACCAAAAACTAAACTACAAAAATTATTAAAACCAAAACCAAACCAATCTAGATTTGGTTCAGATTGAACCAAACCAAATTGGTTCGGTTTAAAACCAAACTACCAATAATTAAAGGGCTGAAATCAGTATCTTATTGTAAAATAGAGAAAGATTTTTGCCAACTTCTTTGAAATGGGAATTGTAAAATCTATAATAATAATAATAATTAAAATATAATTGAATATATTATTTGCTATTGTTTTGTAAAAGAATTAAATTAAATAAGAAAAAATAAATCTCTAATATAGATAAATTATATATATTAAATTAACAAAATATGCGAGGAACTAGAATGCAACTCTATTCTGTTATACATCGCTGTGACACAATACCTTCTACTCCATTTCGTGGTTTTTTTAAACTATTTCAGCAAATATATACAATTAAATTGCAAGTTATCGGCTTACAAACTGCAAACTGTAAAGGATTCCATAAGCAAAATAATTTGCTATAATCACATAGGAATTGAAAACCTCATTCCTAATGCAATTTGTATAATGAAAATATATACATATATATATATATATATACTGTATAATTTGTCATTAAAAATTAGTGCCACCTAAGCAAAATGCCAAACTGGCAAAGGCTCATAGACATGCACGCTCCCTTTATAATCCCTCTCTCTGTTCCCATTCTCTTCTTCATCTTTTATTTCCAAAAAAAAAAAAAAAAAAATTGAAGGCGTGCCATTTTGCTTCTCATTAGCTACCTATTACTCATCTTTTTCTCTTCAAATCCCATCATCAATCCTTGTTAATTTCTTCCAGTTTTGCCCATTTTTTCCTTTACATCTGTAATTTTTTTTGCTGTAAATTATATATAATGTATTAATATTATATTAATGATTAAAAATATTTATATGTATTAATGTTATATTAATGATTAAAAATATTTCTTATAATTATACGGTTCGGTTCGGTTTTTCTTCTGTTTTTTCAACAAAAACCGAAAACCAAACCAAAAACCAAATTAACTGACTTATAAGAACCAAAACCAAACCAAACTTATTTTAGTTCGGTTCGGTTTGGTTTTGTAACTTCGGTTTGGTTCGGTTTTTTTGTTTCGGTTTGGGTATGCTCACCTCTACGTGCAAATCGGAGCTATACGACTCCAAATCTTAGGTATGAAAAATTCTCAAATTATTAGAGTTTTTGTTCACGCCAATATCACCCCGAGAAGGGTATTTCTTGACTTTTGCAGGTCCAAAGGCGAAACAATCCAGCCGTATTTATTCTTGATCGAAGGGGCAAAAATTTTTGTTACCAAAATTATCGATCAAGGGATAAATACGCACTCTTGTGATAATCTTTTCGGTCACTCCACCGCATGGAGAAGAAGTTAGAACCTTTTCGGTCACTCCATCGCACTGAGAAGAAGTTACAATCTTTTAGGTCACTCCACCGCGCGAAGAAGAAAAGTAAAATCTTTTCTGCCTTTTCACCACATAAGAAAGGCAGTACAGTTCATTCAACCTGTTCACCACATACGAGAGGAAGAAATGTCTATTGAGTCTCTTCACCACATAGGAGGGACAACTCAGTTTATTCAGCCTTTTCACCACATAGGATAGGCATCACAGTTTGTTCAGCCTCTTCACCACATAGGAGAAGAAGCACCATCTTTTCAGCCTCTTCACCATATAGGAGAGGAAGTTCAATCTTTTCAACCTCTTCACCACATAGGAGAGGAAGTTCAATCTTTTCAGTATCTCCATCACATAGGAGAGACAGCATAGTTCGTTCAACCTCTTCACCACATAGGAGAGGAAGAAATGTCTATTGAGTCTCTTCACCACATAGAAGGGACAGCTCAGTTCATTCAGCCATTTCACCATATAGAAAAGGCAGCACAGTTTGTTCAGCCTCTTCACCATATAAGAGAGGAAGCACCAACTTTTCAGCCTCTTCACCATATAGGAGAGGAAGTTCAACCTTTTTAGTCTTTCCACCATATAGGAGGGACAACACAGTTCGTTCAACCTCTTCACCACCTAGGAGAGGAAGAAATGTCTATTGAGTCTCTTTACCATATAGGTGGGACAGCTCAATTCATTCAGCCTTTTCACCATATAGGAAAGACAGTACAGTTCATTCAACCTCTTCACCACATAGGAAAGGAAGAAAAGTTTTTTTGAGTCTCTCCACCACATAGGAGGGACAACACAGTTCGTTCAACCTCTTCACCACATAGGAGAGGAAGAACAGTTTATTGAGTCTCTCCACCACATAGGAGGGCAGTACAGCTTTTTGAGTCTCTCCACCACATAGGAGAGAAAAAGCAGAATTTATCGGTACACTCCACCACAAAGAGTAGACTACACAGGATCACTCCACCACAGAGAATCGACCTGGAACCATGGCCAGCACCCCCAATAAGGGATGCCAGGTATGTTTCCTTCCCCTTTCTCACCGTGCTCCCAATCACGAGACCAAACTCGATCTAGGCTTCACAGCCGACCATGAGCCGACTTTAGTCTCGCGAAGGGCAGCCTGTGAGCATGGGTTTTTTCTGACCCCTATGATGAGAATTCTTGTATTACTAGTTGAGCAGATGGACACGAATCGGACTTGAGAACGACTAGAATGTCACCTGGAGTATCTCAAACGCTCTGAAAACCACGCTTTCCTCGATCCGAACCCCCGAGAAGGTCCCCCGGATGATTTTTAGGGTTTTGGATGAGCGTCGGACTTCTGTAAATTTCGGCCCAGCTTTTGCTAGAGCCGCACGGCTGTAGTCTAGAGCCACGTGGCTCTAGCATAACTAGAGCCGTACGGATTCAGTTAGTTCAACCAAGTTGCTCTGCAAAGCAGAGCAACTCGGTTGAGCAGAAAAGAAAAGAGGCCGAAATTAATAGGGTTCAGACAGCTCATTTATGGTTTGACAGGATGATGAGAGTGATATAAAAAGAAGAAAAATAGAATCAGCAAGGGGGAGGAGGGGACATTTTTCTAAGAAAAAAAAAAGAAAAACAGGAGAAAGAAAAAGAGAAAAAGAGAGAAAGAGTGAGACCGGGAACACAGAGAGAAAAAGAGCAAGAGTGAGCTAGATTCAACACCTAAAATCAATTCCTAAGCCCTAAAAGGGAGATTCTTAATCTTTACACACTCATTCGGGGTATCCTCGGATCAGTTTCGGATCGATTCAGATTCATTCGGGATTTTGGCCGGTTGAGGATTCAAGGTGCATTTTAAGTTTCCAATCCGATTCTGGACGTTAAACACATCAAAACAACATCAAGGTAAACTCTAAGAGGCCTTCAACCTACGTGCATTGTGCTTTCTTTGTGATTTTCATCGTTTTTAAAATTTTAAGAAGACTGGTTGCTCGAATAGAGCCGCACGACTGTGTTTGACAAGAACACAGCCACATAGCTCTAATTCTAAAGAACAGAGATGCACGGCTCTAATCTAAAGCTGCACAGCTCTGTCCTTCTGGGTAGAAACCCCGAATCGGTCGAAAACAACCTATTTTCCATTTTATGCATTTTGTTGTGATCAATTTTGGCCCAAATGCATCTGTATGTTATAAAATTTTGGGGTTGTTTGATCCGAACTGGATCTGTAGTCCAGCATTAGCAGACCCCTGAACCCTATAAAATCCCCAAGAAACATCAAAAACGAGCAAAAAGGCATTTTAAAAAAAAATGAGAAAAATTGTAAATGAATACAAGCTCAAGGTTAAGTAGCTAAGTTGCCCGAACCCTAAATCTCTAGATTAGGTACGGTAGTCTACGCTTAGTAGGGAGCTGTACCGGAATTTCCTGGATGAGCTGATCCGGGTCACGACTCTGTCACTGATCTTGAAATTTAGGTTTCGAGGTCTTTAAGTAATAAAATGAGAAAACATTTTCTACAAAGGTAATTTCTGAACAAATTGGTTCTTTTCCCTAATGTAAAATAAACAAAACTCATTTTCCAAAACATCATGAAACCTGTTTTCGAAAGTCCCCGGTTCGCTTCGCCGCGTCTCGGCCCCCTATTTCCAAGTCGTCCGCTCAAAGAAGAGCTAAAATTTTCTGCTGGTTACTTGTCACTCCCCCTTGGCCGAAACCTCTCCTAGGTATTAACCTAGGGGGCCGAAATTTTTGACCTAAATTTCGGCCCAATTCCTTCTTTTATTTTATGCGGGCTTTTCTCCTTTTAAAGCCCAGTCCAATATTAATTCTCTTGGTCCAATGAATTATCAAACTTAATTTTATTTAACATGTATTCTAACATATTATTCCAAATAATATGTTTCATACATTTAGATCAAAATTAATTTGATCAATTAATTTCTCCATAGAATTAATTTTGACATTAAAAAAAATAAAGATACATGTAAACCTATACATATGAAATATTTCCACCTAGGAAATAATCTCATAAATTAATTCCTTGAATTAATTATGAGAAGGCCAATGCAAATATTAATTTTATTATTTCGATCAATCCAATTGATCCTTATAATATAATTAATATAGTCCTCTCTCTCTGGTGTGTATACTCCAAGTATACAGGTGATCCCTTAAGTCCGTATTCAGACGTTCAATGTGTACCATCCTGTGGGCCCATCTTTATGTTGGCAGTGGGCCTATGGCCCACAGATTGCAGGCGGGCTCTAGCAAGCCACTGCAGCCTCTAATTAAGATAGAGATTGCAGTCCAATTGAAATCATAACCCTGTAGTTTAAAATTGTATATCCCATGTCATTGATATCGGTGTCCAACACAGAGGCATGGATTAATCACCCTCTTTTGTGTCCGGACATTTACTTGATCCCGAATGTACTGAAGCTCACAAACAAGTTCCAACTTATTTGGGTGTGGCCACACTCTTATCAATCATATTCATTAAGAGGCCGGTGATATCTTCTCAGTGGACTACTGAGTGACATATCCCTTCTGCATATCCATAGCACTGCCATGCTTAGTAACATACCCGAAAGTACCCATACTTGGCACCTTTTTATAGGCCCTTTAGGCATACCCCAAAGTATGCGACTTCACATGCAGCACCATCATATGGTCAGGTCAAAGGATCCATACAAGTACTACACAAGAATCACTTGTGATACTTTACCATGTGGATTTCTCATTTGGTGGATCTATCCAGTACCATGCCCCTTTTGCATGTACCCATTAACTTGGTTGACATCCCATGTCCAATGGCCGATAAGACACTACCATACAACCAGGTTAATGAAAGTCTCTAGTTCCATTCATTCCTATGACTGGAACAGACTACGGATCTATTTATGGTCATATCGTTTTCCCTATCCATGGTCTTATTGCTAAGTGTATGGCACTTGTTAACATGGATATGGATATTTCCATCGGATATTTCATTTAGAATACAGCACAAGATATATAATAAATGAATTAATGCCTTTATTAATGACACAAAATATGTATAATACATGAATCCAATAAATGTACAATACAAATACAAGGTCTAATGCCTCGGGGCTAGGGCATATCTAACAACAAGTACTACACGAGAATCACTTGTGATGCTATACCATGTGGATTTCTCGTTTAATGGATCTATCCAGTACCATGCCCCTTTTCTTGTACCCATTGACTTGGTTAACATCCTATGTCTAATGGCCGGTAATACATCGCCATACAACCTGGCTAATGGTAGTCTTTGTTTTCATTCATTCCGATGACTGGAACAGACTACGGATGACTTTATGGTCATATCATTTTCCCTATCCATGGTCTTACTACCAAGTGCATGACACTTGTCAACATGGATATGTGTTGGATATGCCCTAGTCCTGAGGCATTGGTCCTTGTATTTGTATCATACATTTATTGGATTTATGTATTATACTCATTTGTGTTATTAATAAAGGCATTAATTCATTTATTATATTTATCTTGTGCAATATATTAAATGAAGTATCCAATGGACATATCCATATCCATGATGACAAGTGTCATGCACTTGGCAGTAAGACCATGGATAGGGTAAACGATATGACCATAAATAGATCCGTAGTCTGCTCCAAACATGGGAATGTGTGGAACAAGAGACTATCATTAACCTGGTTGTATGGCGGTGTCTTATCGATCATTGGACATGGGATGTCAACCAAGTTAATGGGTACATGTAAAAAGGGCATGGTACTGGATAGATCCACTAAACGAGAAATCCACATGGTATAGTATCACAAGTGATTCTCGTGTAGTACTTGTATGGATCCTTTGACCTGACCATATGATGGTGTTGCATGTGAGGTCGCATACTTAGAGGTACGCCTAAAGGGCCTGTAATAGGGTGCCAAGTATGGGTACTTTCGGGTATGTCACTTAGCATGGCAATGCTATGGATACGTAGAAGGGATTTGTCACTCAGTAGTCCATTGAGAAGATATCACTGGCCTCTTGATGAATGTGACTGATAAGAGTGTGGCCACACCCAAACGAGTTGGAACTTGTTTGTGAGCTTCAGTGCATTCGGGATCAAGTTAATGTCCAGACACAAAAGAGGGTGACTGTAAGCACCGAAATTCTCCATACTTAAAAAAAAAAAAAGAAAAGAAGAGTCGCACGACTGTCTTTACATTCGTACGACTGTAATGTCGGACTAGTTGCAGGAGCCCATACCTCTGCAGCAGAAAATGGAGAAAAAAGAGGTGGCGCAATTAATGCACCGGGATGGACAGGAAGTAATCAGAAAGGAGAGTAGAATAGGAGAAAGAGAGGGAGAAAAAGGCCAACTTGAATTCTGGTGAAAAAATTAGAGAGAGAAAGGAGAAAAGAGACAAGGAAAAGAAAGAAAACAAAAACCCACAAGTTCTTCTTTTCCTCTTCTATTTTCTTTTAATTCTTAGAATTAGGGTTAAAATTGATAGAAATCCTTAGGTTAATCAATTAACTTCACAATCAAATTAAAATCTCGGACCTAAATTATCAGAATCCCAAGCATTTCGGATTTTTGGACATAAAGCTTCCCCTCTCAACTTCAAAGGAAAGGTGCGAATTCGTGTGGATTGGAGCGACGCCAGAGGTCAAATCGACTTGGATAAGCTCCTAAAAAGGTAGACATTCCTTTTCCTTTCATCTTTTCTTGCTTTTTAGGTGATTGGAGTGAATTTTTGTGCATTTTTACTATGTTTTCGCGCTGTTTCTAGAAATTAAGAACAGTCGCACGACTGTATATACAGTCGTACGGGTGTTCTTAATTTCCAGGTTGTTTTTCATCAATTTTGATTCAAAATAAAATTTTGGTGAAATCTTGATTCCAGGCCGTTTACAGTCGCATGACTATAACTTACAGTCGTACAACTGTAGTTATAGTCGCACGACTGTAACTCTCGTTCCAGAATCAAAATTTCACCTTTAAGCCACAAAAATTTCCAAAAATCCCTAAAAATTCAGAAAATCCCAGAAATCATCAAAATGAATTTTTTTGTGTGCATTCAAGACCATAGATTCAATTTCCTGTAAAATTTGCATTTAGAACAAATCAACGACGGAGACCCGGTTCTCCCGAAAACTGACCCACCTTAAATATAAAAATGCATGTAAACCGGTAAAATTGTTTTCAAAAATGAATTCCTGACAAAACCAAAATACAGGGACGTTTCAAAATGTTTTCCAGGTCTAACTGGGCCGGCTAGCCGAGCCAACCCGGTTATCCCCTAAATGCATGCCCCCAATTCTTAATTTCCTAATTCTGTCTATTTAAGTCCAACTTGTGGCGTACCGTATAAATTGTGCTAACCTTTGTTTTGCAGCTTTTATTTATTTATTTATTTATATTTTATTTGTATTTTAATAGAATTAATCGTGTATTTAGGCAGTTGTAATTATTTTTAGATTTTCGTGTATTCTAGGCGATTGTATAAGTGAGGCGAGAGTTTCCATTTTTATTTGATTAGGTTGTATAATAATAAACTAATTGGAGTTAGAGAAAGATAATAAAGCGAATTAAATATGATAATATAAACTGTAAAGTGAAAGCAAGCTAGAGATCAAGTAAGTTATTTGCCTGAACCCTAAATCTTTGGATTAGGTACAGTAGCCTGTCCTCGGTAGGTAGTTGTACCGAAATTCCCGGATGAGTTGATCTGGGTGGTGACTCTGTCATTGATCTCGGGATTTAACTTTCGAGGTCTTTAAGTTAAAAATGGGAAAATGTTTTCTACAAAAGGATTTCCAAATTAAATCAATAATTTTCCCAACTCAACATAAACAAAACCCGTTTTCCACAAAATTCACAAATCAATCCCAATTAATCTCAATTTCATTTCTTTCCTTTTCCCTCTTCCCCGGTTCGCTTTGCCTCTGCGTTCCGTTTTTAAGGTCGTCCGCTCACAGTGACCAATCCATGCCTCTGTGTTGGACACCGATATCCATGACATGGGATGTTCAAGTTCAAGTTCAAACTACAGGGTTATGATAACAGTTAGACTGCCATCTCCATCTTAATTAGGGGCTGCAGTGGCTTGCTAGAGCCCAACTGCAGTCTGTGGGCCACATGCCCACTGCCAACATAAAGATGGGCCTACGGGATCGTACACATTGAGCGACTAAACACTGACTTAAGGAATCACATGTATACTTGGAGTATACACTCTGGATAGAGATGTATATATTAATTATATTATAAAGATAAATTGGATTGATCATAACAATAAAATTAATATTTGATTGGCTCTTCATAATTAATTGGATTATTTCCTAGGTGGAAATATTCATATGTATAGGTTTACATACAAATTTATTTTGTGATGATTTAATTTTAATTTGATGGATTAAATTAATTGGTCAAACCGATTTTAATTTAAATGTAAATAATATGTTACTTGGTGTAATATATTAAATACATGGGTAAATTAAAATTGGGCTTGAAATTAGTTTAAACCAGACTAATTAAAATAGGTTTGGGCCTGAATTAAAAGAAGGAAGCCCACACAAATGAAGGAGCCTGCCTGAGCCAAAATTCCCTTGGGAATTTCGGCCACCTAGGGTTTAATTACCCTAGGAATTTCGGCCAATAGAGAACCAACACAAGCCAGCCGAAATTCTCCCCAGCCCCCCTCTCCAAAGTTTGTGTTTTCCGACGCTAGCACGGGTGGTGTTCGTTAGGCGTTCTTGAGGAGGGATTCTCAGTTGATTCCTGTGGTCTGCATCCATCTCTGAAAGAGATATTCCAGGTAAGAGATTTATCTCTTTCAATTAAATTTTTGGTTTTCCAATTTCCATATGAATTGCTCCTGGGCACGGATTTGAGGAAATCATCGCGTTCTTCTGCTTTAATCGGATGATTTCCGGTGACAAGTCCCAACGATATGGATATGTCCATCGGATGATCTATTTAAAACATAGCACAAGATATATAATAAATAGATTAATGCCTTTATTCAATGATACAAATTGTATAAGACATAAATCTCATATCAAAGTACAAATGTATGATACAAAATACAAGGACCAATGCCTCAGGGCTGGGGCATATCCAATTAGGGCTGAGCATCGGTCGGTTCGGTAACCGAACTAAACCGAATTATCGGTTAACCGAATCGATTTATATGTAATTATAAGAACCGAACCAAACCAAACAAGGATAATAACCGAACCAAACCGAACAGAAAATTTTTCGGTTTGATTCGGTTATTACCAAAATTTGCAACTTTGACCGAACCAAGCACAAAATGATGAAATAACTATAAGAGAATTAAAAGAAATATTCTTGGAATAGATTTTATTAATTATCTGAAAATAAAGTTAGTTGCCAAATTTTGTTGATATAAAAGTTACAAGGAAAATAATAATATTTTAACTTGATCAACAACTAAGTTTGAAGCCTATCAAATATCAGTTCAATTAAACTCTTGATTAATAACTGTTACGGCTCCCACCACCGCTGGATCCTCCACCTCCACCGCTGCCGTTACTGTTAGGATGAACAGTCGCACTTATTTCCTCTCTCTCTCTCTCTCTAAGAAAGAGACAACAGATTCGGCCCCAAATCTCCTTCTTCTCCATCATCTTCCTTAGCTGATTTGGTTCTCCTTCATCTACTGTTTCGACTAATCATTTAAAGAAACAATAGAATTTGATTAATAAGGAATTTATTGATTTGTAGAAGGAACTTAATATGGAATTTATTGATTTTCCATACAAGAAAGAATTTATTGATTTGTAGAAGGAACTTAATAAGGAAATTATTGATTTTCCATACAAGAAAGAATTTGTGGGCTTTGAGGTGAATGAAATCATTAATAAATAATATGGGTATAATGTGAATTTTGTCCTTACAGAAACCGTATTGTGTTTCTCTTATCTTTTCATGGGAACTCTCAACCACATGATATGTAGGGAAACCATTATGTGCTAAAAAAATACCACAATATTTTTACTAATATTTTTAATGAGACAAATGCCAATTTGTCAGTTACCCAGCACAAATCCATGGATGAAGAATACAAGATTTGGTAAAGTAATAATGCCCAGAGTTGCAGAACAAAGCTCTGGTTTTGTTTATGAACAAGTTTTACAGATTAAAGAAGATCTTAACCAGGCTGTTCAAGGTATGCCTCTGCAGATTAAAAATCATAATTACTAGGATCCAACTTCTTTCTGGTTTTGTTTATGTTTCAAGTTTTACAGATTAAAAAACATAATTACTAGGATCCAACTTACAAAAGCAAAGGGATACCAGAAACGAAGTAAAAAACGAGAAACAAGTAAAAAACAAAGTTGTTATGTTACCTCCAAAGGTTTTCGAAGAACAGAAATTTAGACAGAAAAAGAAGTACCTAGTCGGCCGTTGATAATGGAGGACGGAGAATCGAAGAACGATCAACAGTGAAAACATTCATTGGTATGTCTAGTGAGTTGGGGAAAGACCATGAGAGAAGAAGAAGAGAGAATTTCAGGGTGAGGAGATGATGAAGAAGGCGGCGTAAGTGAAGTGTGTGTCTTGATGTCTAAAAGAAAAAAACCCTACCCTAATTGATGAATTTATTTGGCAGAATTGGGTTGAGGAGAGTTGGGCTTTGGAATAATGGACTCGATAGAAAGCCTGTCAGCACACACATAATAATAATAATAATAATAATAATAATAATAATAATAATAATAATAATAATAATTCGGCTCGGTTTCGGTTAAACCGAATTTTTTTACGGAAAAACCGAACCGAACCGAACCGAATACCAAAATATTTACAAAATTGCTACCAAACCAAACCAAAAAAAATTCGGTAACCGAACCAAATTTTTTTTTTCGGTTTGGTTCGGTATTGGTATTCGGTTTTACCGAATAGTGCTCACCCCTATATCCAATAGTACTGAATGTCGAATTTAAATAACAATAACAGCCATCTAAATAAATTTCCAGCCAATACTGTTGCCTCACATAGATACTTCATTGGATCCACCTTGGCTACTACTTGTATTGTTGGTGTGCCCTAGTCCAAATGGCATTGATTCTTATATTGTATTATACTTTATATTTGGATATTTTGTATTATACATTTTGTGTTGAAATAAAGGCATGAATATATTTATTCATATCTTGTGCTATTTTATAAATAGAGTATACAATGATTATAACCATACTAAAGTAAACCAATGTAGGCCATTGGATTATGAGACCTTTTAGTAAAGTTAAAGTATAATCATAAAGATATCCCTAGTCTGTTCTAATCATGGGAACGAATAGAACCAAAGACTAGCATATCCTTGACTGGATAACGGCGTCTCACCAGTTATTAGACATGGAATGTCAGTTGATGATATAGGTACATGTTGGGTTGCATGGTACTGGATCTATCCGCCACGAGAACAGCATATGGTTCGATCGTCATAGGTATTTCTCAGGTAGGTCTTGCTATTATCCTTAGATCCGATGTTCACTATAACATAACATGGGATCTCATGCACTTTGATATATGCCTAACGGGCCTGTAATAGGGTGCCAAGTATGGGTATGTTGGGTGGCCCAGTGAACATGTTGATGTTGATAGTGAAGTTGATGGAATTGCCACTTAGCGTCCCCTGAGATGACATCACTGGCCACTTGATGAGTGGGACTGACAAGTGTATGGTCATACCCGAATAAGTTGGGATACTTATTCGTTAGGTTCAATCCACTCGGTATCAAGAGATAAATAAACATATAAGAGGATGACAGGGCCATGCCTCTTGCCTATGTATCGATGTCAGTTGGCAAGGGATATACAAGATCACTACTGTGTTATGTTTCATAGTAGACTGCAAGTCTCCATCTTAATTGGGGGCTGTAACGGTTTGCTAGAATCCACTTACAGTCTGTGGGCTTTGAGTCTACTACCAACATAAAAATGGACCACAGGATCGTACATATAGAACGACTGAACGTTGACAAATTGGAATTGGAACGGAAACTAAATTAATTGAGTTATTAACATTAGGTTATGTCATAATTAATTCAATTATAAGGGATCAATTAATTTTATTTGATTAATTAATTACATGTAGTAAATAATTAATTAAATAAAATAATATTTACTTGGTGGAAATAAAAATACAAAGGTTGTAATTATTAAGGCTGATTTTAATTTAACTTTAGGTTATTTTAATTTGATAAAATTGTATTTAATTGTATCAATTAGAATTTTATAATATGGTTTTTTTAATCCTAATGATACAAGTTAAATCATTTAAATCAAATTAAATAATCTATAGTTTAATTTAATCCTTGTACACTAAGGAGTATAAAAGGAATTAGAAACCTAGTATACTAAGGATTACACTAAAAAGTATTTAAAGGAAGCCTTAACCTATTTCTCTCTAACCCCTATAAGCAAAATTAAGCCAGCATAATTAAAATTACAGCAGCCCCTTTTTGCTCTCTCTCGGTTTTCGTTCAATCTGTTCGTTAGCACGAGTCCTGTTCATGAGTCGTTCGTGTACTGGATTGTGAAGGAAACACACTTGGGTAGACAGTTAAGGTGAGAAAATTTAATATTCTCTCTATTCTTGATTTCATTCTATTAATCTACATATATCTTGGGCTATGGAACTGAGGAAAATTTTAATCGGTATTCCACCTCACGTTTAATTTTTCCCATGACGATTTCCTTCATGTATCTTGTAGGGCTAGAAATAGTGCCTCAACTTCTTTGTTAGCCAAACTATAGTTGCACAGGTTTTCTCGAATATGGTGTTTCTAATTTCATAGTCCAGAAGTTTTTTACTAAGGACGTAATTGACATGTTCCCTCCTGTCATCTTGCTCCTACACAAGCATTGCCCCTACCAAGGTGTCTTCGAGGCTAGATATGGGATTAAAAGTTTATCCGGTGTTAGAGGTTTCAACACAAGTGGATTCATCAAGTAAGCCTTTATTCTATCAAAAGCAATTTGGCATTGATCAATCCATATCACCAATTGTTGTTTCCTGAGGGGTTTAGAGATAGGCTCACAAACTGTAGTCAATCTAGCGATGAACTCACTGATGTACTAGAGTGACCCTAAGAATGATATCACTTCCTTTTGAGTTTTTGGCACTGGCATATCCCTAATAGCTCTGATTTTGTCTAGATCCATCTCAATTCCCCTTTGGCTGACTATATGCCTTGGCAACTTGCCTGAAATGACTCTGAATACATATTTCATTAGATTAAGTCAGAGGTTATACTTCACAATCCTGGTCATAAATCTACCCATGACATGGGGGTGCTCTTCCCAGGCCATGGATTTGACCAATATGTCATCGACATATACCTCAACCTCTTTGTGGATCATGTCATGAAGAAGTGTAGTGATGGCCCTTTGCTATGTGGTTCTAGCATTCTTCAGTCCGAATGACATCACCTTGTAATAGTACGTGCCCCATTCTATGATGAACGCTATCTTGAACTTATAATAATGTCCATGAGAATTTGATTATACCCGGAGAACCCATCCATGAATGAGTATATGACCACTCTGGCTGCACTGTTGATAAGCACATCTGTATACGGTAGGGGGAAGTCATCTTTAAGAGATGCTTTGTTCAGATCTCTATACTCAACATAGACTCTGACACTCTCGTCTTTCTTTGCAACCGACACAATGTTGGCCAACCACTCAGGATACTCTACAACTTCCAGGAATTTGTCTTTGATTTTCTTAGCCACTTCATCCTTAACCTTTTTTGCCCATTCTAGTCTGAGACATCTGAGTTCTTGCTTCATCTGTTTGCATTTAGGATCAGTGGGAATTTTGTATTTTGCGATCTCCCCATCTACTCCAAGCATGTCTTTATGCGACCAGGAAAATGCTTCAACGTGTTTCTCTAGGACTTTTATAATCTCTCTCCTTTCCTCATGAGTAAGATCATTTGATAGGGATACCATTTTGGGATTTTCATCCATTCCCAAGTTAATTTCATGCAATGGAGTATCATATATGCTAAACACATTGTATGAATGCTTAAATGTATACAC
This sequence comes from Euphorbia tirucalli, assembly GCA_039660915.1. Taxonomy (NCBI): domain Eukaryota; kingdom Viridiplantae; phylum Streptophyta; class Magnoliopsida; order Malpighiales; family Euphorbiaceae; genus Euphorbia; species Euphorbia tirucalli. Next base: position 37,388,404 of record CM077637.1, on the reverse strand, counting down.
AGATCCATTAGGAAAAACATCACACAAGTAAGCAAAGTCAGATTTTATTGCATTCAAGGCCTCATGGTTGAAATTGTTCACATCAAACATAGAAGAAATGGATACATAAAAGTCATTTTCCTCCTCCACATGTGGACGATCTTCACTAGTAGTTGCCACAGCTTCTCAGTCTCCTCTTCCAATAGGTCTTCCAAATCTGATTCCAAAGCCTCCTTTTGTACATCAGAAAGGGTGGATTCTTTTGTCAGTGCTTTCTCTGTGCCCATCAACCAAGCTAATTTAGCCACTACCTTCTTAAAGTGATCATTTTGTTCCATTGATGTAGGCTTTTCTTTGATCTGATTAGTGAGGCCTTTCTTTAGAAGGATGAAAATTGCCCTAGAGACAGAGTCTACCACCGCATTAATCACCTTCACTCCCGAATCTTCTCTGTTAGGCTTTTTACTTTGTACAACAGCATCCACAGGCTCTTCAGATTTTAGCAAGGCTACTGGTGAAATGACCTGTTTTCCTTTCTTGGGTTCAGGCTTGAGCATGCCTCCAATTGGTTCAGTCCCATATTTGGGGACATCTACAATGCCAACAAAAATATAGAATCCTGAGACCAACTCTCCTTTCGCCTCCACTGGCTTGGGCTTGCCTTCATAAGCCCTATCTGTGGCATAGACAAAACTGCCCACAAGATGCACTTCTTTTCATTTGGGCCTACTCTTTAAGGGGTCACCTTTGTATCCAAGGCCTGCCTAATATATCTGCTTGATGTCAATATCAAACTTAAGCATGCTCTGCTGTTGTGTTCCTAAACCCTTTCCCGGGATAAATTTTTGTTTCTCTAAATATTTATGGATCTAATCTGTGAACACAAGTTCCTTGCCCTTCTCACTAGATCTAATGGCAACGTTGAAGCTGGTCATAGGTGCTCAATGTAGCAATACTGAGGGTTCATCGGCTTCAAGGGTATCTTTCCCCAATGGAGAACTTGACTTTTTGGTGTAAAGTGGAAGGCACACCTCCCAATGAGTGGAACCATGGACATCCTAACAGCAGGGAGAAAGTCACTGAAATATCAATGACTATAAATAGCACCTTAGACTTCACTTCCCTGACCATTACTTCTGCTTCAAAAGTCCCCCGATTACCATGCGCTTTAAATCGTCATAAGCATGGATCATAGTACTGGACCTTAATAGGGCCTCTTCACTCATATTCAAACAAGGTAGAATTTTCAAGGGTCAGATGTTTAGGGCAGAGTAGTCGTCCACCATGATGCACGGAATCACTCTGTCCATTATCTCCACTTTCAAATATAGGGCTTTGTTATGATTAACTCCCTCTAGCGGCAGATCAGCATCATTGAAAGTTATCTTTAAAGGACAACCTACCAAGCGGTTGACGGATCTGCTTATCAGCATGCATACCTCCTCAAGGGAGGTAAGAGGAGTTGCCTCCATCTCTATTAACTTCCTCACCACCATGGCATGATGTTTCTGAGATTCCATTAGGAGGTGCTAAACACTAGCCTTTGCTGGCATTTTCTTCAGATGTTTAACCACCAGGTCATCCTCTTTGGTTGGAGTGATGGGAGAGTCATTACGGATCGGGGTTTCTATCTTAATTACTTAGTCAGTCTGTCATGGCTAGTTGGTAGACTTTCCCACTCCACATGATGTCGTTGACCGGTGCATCCTCCTTTCTTACATACATTCCAGCCTTGTTACAAATCGGATAAACCGCCTTTGTTTCAGAGACCTCATATTCATCATCTAACTCAACATCATTCAGGTTGATCGTTGGCTTCTTCTCTACCACTGTCATGAGCTCAACAGCCTCTTTGGTCTCCCCATCAAAAGAAACTACATAAACTATAGGATTGGCTCAAAAAATTTGTGTGAACACAAATTAAAAGGTAGCCCAGTCTACACCATATTGACCTGGCCCCCAAAATTGGGCAATGGATTCCTCTGCACACTCGGCTTGGCATCTGGCTCTTGGATCTTATTCTCAATTACTAACTACTTAATGGCATCCCGTAGATGGAGGTAGTCATTCATTCGATGCTCCTTTGCCACGTGGTAGGTGCAAAAATTATCTTTGTCTACCTCAACGGGAGGAGTGAATGGCTTGAAACTCTTCAAGAGTCCCAACTTTCTACACTTGCCAAAAATTCTGCTTAAAGACTCAGCCCTTAGTGATATTCCCTTAAAATTGGCCCGAGGAGCTGTTTCCTAAGCTACTACCACTATTTCAACTTGTTTAACAGAGGTAGAAGCCTAGGTAGGCTTCGGGTTGTAGCTACGACCGACTGGAGTCAGTGTGGTGTTGCTGCTGCTCTTCTATCTGGGAGTGAAGCTCCAACCACTCTAATAATTGTTGTCGATATTATTATCCTTTTTGTCCTCCTCTTCGTACTTTTCAATTTTCTTGGCGAGATTGTACACATCCATGAAGGAATTGAAGTCACGAAGCTTCATGTTGTCACGGTAATTCTTCAAACTCCTATCTACGAGCTTCATGATAAGCTCAGAATCCCTAAGCCTCTACTCCAGTAGGACCTACTTATCCATCCATCTCTCATAGTACTTAGCAAAGGTCTCATTTGGTTTTTGCTTTATTGCCTCCAGGTCTTGCAGTGTGACTTCAATCTGAGTGTTGTAGCTGTAATGCTTCACAAAAGGCCTCGGCCAGGGAGGTCCAGTTTTTTCTAATATCGGCCAGCTAATTGCTAAACCACCAACCAGTGCCATCTTCCAGAGTAGTTGAGAGCAGACCCAAAAGCTAGTTAGTGGTCAAGCCATTCATTGTCATTATTGTTACGTAGTTGTCGATGTGAGGACCTGGTGGCCCCGTTCCCTTGTAAGGAGTGAAATTTGGCATCTGGAAGCCAGGTGGTATGAGGTTAATCCCATTAGCCCTTAGAGCATTTAGATTAATGCATTTCACTATAGGAATCTGTGCCATCTGGCAAAGCTCGGGTAGCAGCTCTTCAAGCTCAGAGTATTTCTCCTTCAGTTTTCTCTCAATCACCGACTCAAGTGGTACCTCTCTAACTCTCCCAGAAGCATCTTCCTGTTTTGACTGATAATTTCCATCCCTTGTTGCATCTTGTCTCCCAAAATTCCTATGGTCCACATTCAACTCAGGATGCCTATTGTTGACCCCCTTGATCTGGCACAGGTTCTGCTTGCCTGTTAGTAATAATGCTGCCTACAACAGCCTATACCTGACTACAGAAGCTAGCTTTGAACTCATATGAACCGAAGAGATCTCTAATGGTTACTGCCATAGAAGAAGTGATAATAGCATCATTCTGCTGGTCGGTATTCTGTTAATCCCCATTTTCTTCAGTATTCTCTTCTAGCACAAATAAACTGTTAATTTCCAAACTCTGAATCTGTTCCTCCTGTTCTGAATCCAACCCTGATTCTACAACCACTGACTTGGATGCCACACTGATTGATCTTGATCTAGTCCTCCACCTCAATTGAGGATTTAAATAATTGACACTTTTTAGTCTTCCTTTAGGAGGGCAATTCCAAACTACAGAGAGTCACAACCATACTTTAGCACTATGGATGAATGCATGACAGTCCCTTGACCGAACATGGTATGTATGTATGCATGGATGATGTGACATGGTGGATGTATGATATGCATATGACATGGATGCTTATGTGAGATAGGTGAAGATCCGATGCTCGAGGAACATGCGGACTAGAGTTTGGTACACATGGAGTATTGAAAGTGATTAACTAGATTCTATTAGTCACAGTTGGAAACGTATCAGTCTACATACAGGTAGAGGGCACCTAAGATTTTGAAGTCTTCAAACCTAAAACGACCTAGGGTTTTGGGTGTGCGTGAATCTACACACGGATAAAGGTTTGGCACTTGTAGGTATCAAAAAGGGAGTAACTAGATTATGCTAGCGATAGTGATATACGTTCGGTCCCCTTAGGGCACCTAAGAGCGATACTAGATAGTTTTAAATTCTTTGGACCTAAAATAGACTAGAGTTTTGGGTGCATGTGAGTCTACACATGGACAGAGGTTCGGTACTCGAGGAGTATCGAAAAGGGTTAACTAGATTTTGCTAGTTACAGTGCTACATGTATGAGTCTACATATGGAAGAGGTTCAGCGTCTTTAAGTCACCTAAGAGTGATACAAGATAGTTTTAAAGTCTTTAGACCTAAAACAACCTAGAGTTTTGGGTGCATGTGAGTTTACACACGGACAGAGGTTCGGTACTCGGAGAGTATCGAGAAGGGTTAACTTTAGAAGACAAGTGAGTGTGTGAGTCTTTTGCAGTGATCGTGGTTTGCAGAAGAATAAGTGTGAGGTTCTAAAGTCATTCTGTGATTTGCCTAAACATGATCATACACGGGTCTATTAATGCGGGTTTGTTTATGCATAAGTGACACACAATTATGGCTGCATCAAAATTGTTAGTGCATATGTCATGCAGAATGTGGCGTATGAATGCAATTATTTGCATAGGAAAATAATGCATATGGCTGCACAGAGATTGTTAGTGTATTTGTCACACTAGATGTGGGATATGAATGAAAGAATTTGCCCACAAAAATAATACATATGGTTACACAAAATTAGTGGGTTAGTATATCATGTAGCATGTAGCATGCAAATGCAAATTCCCAACCTTATTTCTCCACGTGGTAAAAAAGTTGATTTTCTAACTGAGTCCTAGGTGGGGTTCTCTTTAATCATCAATGGGAAATGATAAAGGTGAAAATACAAATATATACATGCATCGTTTCGGTATCTTTGTGGAAATTACTATGATTACTTATATGAGTTTGGTCAAAGTCTAGATAACATCAAGGTCCCTATAGCAAATATATACTCCTCACTTCTCCCTACTTAAGGGTACATGCGAAGGGTTCATACGAGGCTATAGGTGGTGTTTGGTGTTCATGCCCCTACTACTTGGCAGAACGTAAGCGACAATTTCAACAATTCACCGGGCTAAAAATGGTACCTTAACAAAATGCTCATTCTAGCTAATATGAAATGCACATAAAATGCTACGGGAAGTTTATTAAAGGTATTTTAATTAGATATTTTCAATGCTCGTCAAAATCTTTTTAAGTTTTTGAAAAACTTTTTAAAAGAATCCCAATTGGAGTCGCCACTGTGAGCTGACAACGTTTTGAGCTTTACAAATGCGACGAAGCGAACTGGGGAGTTTTATAAAGTAGGGTCGTTTTGTAATAATAATTATATTATGAAATTCATTTTGGGAAAACAATATCCATAAAAGATTCGAGACCAAAATCCCAAAGAAAATATAGGAGTCGCCACCCGGCTCAGCTCAACCGGGAAATTTAGGCATAGCCGAAACCGGGTGAGGGCCACTATACCTTCCAAAGAACTAGGTTCAGATGAGTCAGTTACTTGTTCTCTAATTAAAAAATATGCACTTCAATAGCTAAATTATAGCATTTTATGAACTAAATTGATTTTATTTAGAGCATACAGCGTTTATGCAAGGTGTTGAAAGCAGTAAATGAATTAATTATACAGAACAAATCATATAAGCTACCCTAGGGGATACATATTAATCAAATGGGGAATCATGGTACAATCACAAAAAATACACGAATTAATCTAACATAATAATAAGCCTAAACATACATCTAATCTTGCAAAATACATGTTAGTACGCAGATAATTGCATGTAGGACTCAATCAAGACAGAATGAGATAATAAATAAGCCGGAGTCATGCATTTAGAGAGGATAGCCAGAGAGACTCGAAAAATCTCATTGACTAGACCTGAAAAATGTTTTGAAAAGTCCTTGTGTTGATTTTGGAGAAAATGGTTTTGAAAACGGTTGTGAGTGGATGACCTTTTTAGAAAGCGGGAGGCGGCGAAGCGAACCGGGGAAAAAGAAAAGAAAGAAAGACATTGTTTAATAGTGATGTTTTGGGAAAAGCAAGTTTTGTTTACCTTGTTTTAGGAAAATCATGGATTTATTTTTTTTGAAATTTATTTTGTAGAAAACGTTTTCCCATTTTATAACTTAAAGACCTTGAAACCTAAATCTCGAGATCAGTGACAGAGTCGCCACCCCGATCAGCTCATCCTGGAAATTCCGGTACAGCTCCCTACCAAGCGCAGACTGTTGTACCTAATCCAGAGATTCAGGGTTCGGGCAACTTACCTACTTAACCTCAAGCATGTATTCCTTTATTATTTATAAAACCATATTTATTCGATTTATTATCTTTTCTAACCCCAATTTCGTTTATTTTATTAGCCAGTGCTAAAGCAGAATGCAGAAAATAAATTACAGAAATTAAATTTTCCATACAAATATACAAAAGAATAATAGAGGCCGCTTATACAATGAAATTGAATAAAATATAAAAACTCTCGTCCTCACATTACAAGCGCCTAGGGTACACGAGGATCTAAAAATACAACCGCCTAAATACATGAATAAATCTATTTAATACAGCAAAAATAAAAATAAATACTGTAAAACAGACTGGTTAGTGCAGTTAATATTATAAACACAGATAAGACTCACAACAGGACAGAATTGGGAATTTAGGAAATGGGAGCATGCATTTAGGGGGTAACCGGGTCGACCCGACCGGTCGGACCGGTTAGACCTGGAAAACAGTTTTGAAACGCCCTGTGGATTTTGTGTTGGAAAATTAATTTTGGAAAACCGTTTGGCTTGGTTTCATGCAAATTTCCATTTTTGTGGGTCTGTTATCCCAGAACTCAGGGTTCAGTTCGTGTGGGTTCCTAAACTCAACATTCATCTAGGGTCCAAAATGCAATAAACACACCAAAAACATTTGTGAAAATATTGTTTTTCACGTTTTCAACATTTTCCGAGGAATTAGTGGGATTCGGGGGTCCGCTAATGCTGAACTGTGGATCCGGTTTGGATAAAACAACCCCGAAACTCAAGAAATAATTCCGAGAAACATAAAAAACCCTAATATCCGTACGTACAAAAATTTGAAAACCGAAATACCACAACATACGGATGGATTTGGGCCAAAAATGATTGCAGCAAAATATTTAAAATGGGAAATGGACTGTTTTCGGTCGATCGAGACAGACCGAGAATTTGTCCATGAGGAACAGAGCCGGGTGGCTCTAGGGTTAGAGCCGGCTGGCTCTGTTCATCACGAACATAGTTGGCTGGCTCTGTTCATGAAGAACACAGCCGTACGGCTATGATGGGTAGACCAGTTTCCAGAAAAATGCATAAATGAAGGAAATGCATAGAAAAGGGAATGCAAACAGGTTTAAGGCCTCTAAGAGTTTACCTAGGTGTTGTTTGAATGCTTTAAACATCCAAAGAGCGGATTGAAAGCTTAGAATGCCTCCTTGGAACTCAATCGGCTGAAAACTGTAACAATCCGAAACAACCCGAAACGAATCGGAAATGGTTTCCAATCAGTGAGCAAAGGTTAAGTGATTTGTGTTTAATGTATTAGGATTGATTTTAAGCTTTACTTTTTATGTTTCTGGGTTCTCAAGTTCACATTCACCTTTCTCTCTTTCTTTGCTTCTTTTTCTTTTTTCTGCCTTTCTTTCTTTTTTAAGACTGGAAAGCTTCTTTTTTCTTCTTTTCTTCTTTTCTGATTTTTCTCTCTTTATATCTCCCTCTCTCAAATTTTTTTTTCGTTCCGTCAATCAACCGTCTGAGCTCTCTGAAATCCTGTCCAATTTTCATCTACCAAGATAAGTTGCTCTACTTTGTAGAGCAACTTATTTGGACCACTAGAGCTGGCCGGCTCTGGTTCAAAAACCAGAGCCGCCCGGTTCTACTGAAAATTGGGGGCAAAATTTCGAAAGTCAGACGCGCAGACCAAACCCTAGAAACCACACGGGAGATTGTTTCGGGGATTTCGGATTACGGATAGCTCGGTTTTCAGGACGTTTGAGATTCTCCAGGCGACATTCCGGTTGCTTTCAAGTCCGATTCAAGATCGTCCGATCTACAGGTAACTAGTAATTCTCATCACCGAGGTCAGAGAAAACCCGTGCTCACAGGCCGCCCCTTGCGAGATCAAAGTCAACTAGATCAATAGCTTATGTCCGATTTGAGTTTGGTCTCGCGATTGGGAGTGCGGTGAGTAAAGGAAAATAAAGCGTACCTGAGGGTTTTGATTGTGTCGGCCTCTGCTGCATTGGGGACTTGCTCCTATCGAAGAGTGGAACAGCTGTGAGCAAGGGTTTTTTCCCGACCTCGGTGATGAAAGCTACTGTTGCCTTTTTCACGGATAAACGTGAAGCGGATTCAAACCGACTAGGATAATGTCAGAAATGTCCCGGATAGCCCGGGGGTGTGTGACAAGTCTTAATACGGAACCTCGAAGAATTCGAGTGAGTATTTAAGAGAACTGAGGAAAAGAATGAAAAATAAGTGAAAATGGCCTTATTTGGACATTACAGCCGCGTGGCTGTAGTCTACAGTGGCACGGCTGAAATCATCAGATTTCCTCTTTTTGTCCAAATTAGTATTTAATTCGGTTTTTTTAAGAAAAATAGGGAATTCTGGCCGCTACAGCCGCACAGCTGTAACACAGCCGCTCGGCTGTAGCCCTACAGCCACGCGGCTGTGAGCATCAGTTTTCCTTTTTTGCCGAAATCAGCAATTAATTCTGATTTAATGCCAAAAAGGGAGATATATAAACATCATAATCGGGATTAGGGTTCAAATATACAGAAAACAAAAAATAGACAAAGAAAAAGAGGATTTTGGAGAGAAAATAACACTTCACTTAGATATTCTCTAAGGTTCTAAAAGCAATTGGGAAAAAGAAAATAGTGGGACCTAAATAATAATCTCGATAGAACACATAAAAACAATCATAGGGCTTCGTGATATCATAATCAATCCTTCAATCTTCTTCAAGGTTCCGTTCGGGCTTCAGAAATTGCGTGCTATTCGGGTTGTTCGTGACTGCAAGACGTTCTCGACATCCGAATTCATTTTTCGTGGTCCAAATACTGGAACACAGACAAGGTAATCTTTTGAGAGGCCTTAGAAATCCGTTTTGTTTGTTCTGGTTGTGATTTGATTGCATGTTTTGAATTTATTGTGATTTTTGGGAGTTTTTCCGGTTATAGCCGCCCCACTTATGATCACAGCCGCCCGGCTGTAACATATAGCCACGCGGATGTGACCTATAGGGGCGGGGCTGTAACCTACAGGGGCAGAAGCTCCAATCGCCCCAAATCGATCGATAACGCTCCTATATTTCAATTAAATGTGTTTTTCATATTTGTTATCCGTCTAATTACATCCCTGCATACTTAAATTCCTTGTTCATTGATTTTAATGGATGGATGTAGTATGCAATTTGGTGATGTTGGATGATTAGGGATTTCCGGATTCGATTCGATCCGTTTCGAGTCTTTTCTGTTGATTTTAATGTTCTTCCAGAAATCCCAGATCACCCAAAATCATCAAACTTTGCAAAACTATTTTCGAAAATGCAAAAAAGCACACTGGAATTGATTTTGGAGCATTACAGCCACGCGGCTGTAACCTACAGCCGCGCGGCTGTAGTTGAGGCAGAATTACAGTTTTGCCCTTTCGGGCCCTAAACTTGTAATTTTGTATCATTTTCTTATTCAAAAATGAATTTTGGCGTGTTTGCATACTTTTGGACCCTAGATGAATGTTTGATTTAGGCCCACACATGAACAGGACCCCTGGGTCTCGGGATATTCGGCCCACTAAAGTTGGAAAAGTGTATGGAAATGAGCCAAACTGCTTTTAAAATTGGTTTGTCATCCATAAAACCTACAGGGTGTTTAAAAAACCGTTTTCCAGGTCTAACCGGGCTGACCAACCGAGTCAACCCAGTTACCCCCAAATGCATGTCCCCCACTTCTAAAAATCCCCATTCTGTCCTATTTGAGTCTTTTGTATGCCTTGATTATTTGTGCTAACCCTATTTGGATGCAGCTCTCATTTTTTTAGTTTCCTTTTTACTTTTGATGTATTTAATAGATTATCCGGTGTATCTAGGCGATTGTAATTTTTTAGATTATCGTGTATAATAGGCGGTTGTAAAAGGTGAGGATGAGAGTTTTCTTTTTCTTGGGTTGTATAATTTGGTCTCTGGTTTACTTTTCCGCACTTTTATTTTTTCGCATTTTATGTTAGTATTTATATTTATGTTATTTGCATGAGCATTCGTTAATGATTAAAGGAAGATAAAATGGATAGATTTAAGTGAATAAAATGTCATATTATGAAATAATAATTACAATAAGTGAGGATTAGTAGATATGTTGCCTGAACCTCGAATCTCTAGATTAGGTACTGCGTCTACACTTGGTAGGGAGCTGTACCGGAATTTCCCGGATGAGCTGATCCAGGTGGCGACTCTATATCTAATCTCGAAATTCGTGTTTCAAGATCTTTAAGTTAAAATGGGAATTTTCTAAAAGCCTGTTTTCTAAAATTCGTGTTTAAATTTAAGTTTTCTACAAAAAAGAATTTTCCAATAAAATGAAAGGTTTTTCTGAGAAAGATTAAAACCTGTTTTCAAAATCAAAACATCAACACTTAAAAAGAAAATCCGCGGTTCCCGCTTCACCACGCATTCCAAAAAAGGTCGTTCTCTCACAACAGCGGTCTTGCCCGAGCTATCTGGGTTGCCTCTGGGAGGACTTCTTGGATTTAATGGCCTCAAGGAGGGCTTTTTAGTTCGATTGCCTCAAGGAGGGCTTTTTTGGTTTGATTTTGGCTCAAGGAGGGCTTTTTAGGTTTTGGCTACCTCAAGGAGGGCTTTTTCAGTTTTGGTGCCTTAAGGAGGGCTTTCTTCAGTTTGGTTGCCTCAAGGAGGGGTTTAGATTTGGTTTTGATTTTGCCTCAAGGAGAGCTTTTTCAGTTTACGTGCCTCAAGGAGGGCTTTTTCGGTTTAGGTGCCTCAAGGAGGGCTTTCTCAGTTTGGGTGCCTCAAGGAGGGCTTTAGATTTGGTTTTGCCTCTAGGAGGGCTTTCTTCAGTTTGGGTTCCTCAAGGAGGGCTTTCTTCAGTTTGATTGCCTCAAAGGGCTTTTTCAATTTGGGTGGCTCAAGGAGGGCTCTAGATTTGGTTTTACCTCAAGGAGGGCTTTCTTTAGTTTGGATGCCTCAAGGAGGGCTTTTTCAGTTTGAGTGCCTCAAGGAGGGCTTTAGATTTGGTTTTGCCTCTAGGAGGGCTTTAGATTTGGTTTTGCCTCTAGGAGGGCTTTCTTCAGTTTCGGTGCCTCAAGGAGGGCTTTTTAGGTTTTGGTTGCCTCAAGGAGGGCTTTAGATTTGGTTTTGCCTCAAGGAGGGCTTTCTTCAGTTTGGGTGCCTCAAGAGGAGGGCTTTTGGATTTGGTTGCCTCAAGGAGGGCTTTTTCAGTTTGGGTGCCTCAAGGAGGGCTTTCTTTAGTTTGATTGCCTTAATGAGGGCATTAGATTTGGTTTTGCCTCAAGGAGGGCTTTTTCTAGTTTGGTTGCCTAAAGGAGGGCTTTCTTGGTTCGGGTGCCTCAAGAAGAGGGCTTTTTGGATTTATTTTGCAAGAATTTCTCAACAAAAGTTTCTTCTCTGCCCATGTGATGAGATGTTCTTTGCCCTCGGATTCTTATTAAAGGTAAGAAGTACCCTTCTCGGTGTGATATTGATGTGAACGAAAATTCAAGTAATTGTAGAAATTTTCCATACCTGAGGTTATGAATTGCAGAGCTTTGATTTGTGTGCTATGACTCTGAGGGTGCCCCTAGATTAGATCTTTTCAGTCCCAGGAAGGTTTCTGATTTGAGATGACCTAATGATTGTGATGAGCGCTTGGACGAATTTCGATGCAAGAGCACATATATATTCCTTGATCGATAATTTTGGAGACAAAAATTTTTGCCCCCCTCTATCAAGAATAAATACAGCTGAGTGGTTTATGATGCATGTATGCGTGCATGACTCAACGATAGATATGATACTATGTTTGGTATTTGTGCTATGCTGGAAACTTAACTTGTGACTTCCAATGATCTCCTGTGGGGACTATTTCAATCGGATGACTTTGCTGAGGATGTTGATTCAATGGGGATTGTTTTAGCTGAGAACTTTACTGGGGAATATCCTGATCCATTTAATCCTACTCGGTTATCTGTCGGAAATTCGGATTCAGCAGGAAATGTCTTAGTTGGTGACTCCACTGGGGAAACTCAAACCTTTTCACTCCTACTGGGAATCTTGCTGGGGACCCTGCCTTAATGGGGATTGACTTAACTGAGGACTTTGTTAGGGATTTTGATGGAGACTCTGTGGGGATGATCCTGCTAGGGACCACTCTACCGGGGATAATTTTGCTGGGGATGGTACGACTGGGCTGGTAGTTACTATTCGTAGTAACAATTACGTTGAAGCTGTCGGGGGTTTGAATGCAATAGCCTACTGACAGATGTTTATATGCAATGGCACGGTGTATGCAATATGAACACCTAAGCAGAAAATCAAACATGCCTAATATCATTGTAATGACATCAGAATGAATGCGATAGGAAAATCAAAAGTGACTCTGACTCTGACTGTCACTCTCTTCTTGTTACCAACACCTCCTGTCAGTTTTCCGTGTCAGAAGCTCTCAATGGGGATAATTATGTGTTTTTTTTTATTTGAAATGATGACTAAGTCTGCAAAAGCGCGCCAGCTGAGTGAATCCCTTAGTGCTGGCTTGTCTTAGGATTGGGAAATGCGCTTCGACAAGTCCGCCGAGGATCATGGTAGGATTGTCCTTGATGATCCTTCATGGTTCAACTTTTCCCTGCCCCTGGTGTTAGAGGTTGTTTGGGTGTTTGGTTGTAAAATTCTGCATCAGATCTAATTTGTTGCGTGTGGCAACCTGTATATGGACACTTATATGCAATGGCATGACACATGCATATTGAACATCAAAATGGCATATGAAACATCTATGACATGATGAATGTAAATGCCTTAGGAAATTCCAACCATGGCTCCAGTTTGATCGGACCATGTAATCGAAGCAGAGTCGCCACTATGAGCGGATAATCCGAGATGAGGACAATTAACCACTGGATTCTTCTAAGGTAGGAGACTGTATTCATGCCTTTAATTCACCCCAGATTCCAATTCACACACGGTTGCCAAAGATGGACACATCTTTTAGTCCTTTAAGGTATGGCCTGATTCAGAATGACTTGAGTTAATTGTGGTTTTCCTTTGTCTGTGAACCACAATAACCCTAGAGCAAGGCCCACCATGGCTAGGAAATGAAAGAACCACTGGTAAGTAGTCACTTCTGTTGCAACTGAAGACCGAGTTCTTGAAATGGTTGGTAAATGCAACTTTCCCCTGAATATTAGCACAGTAGGCTTTGTAAGTCTTTCTGTTGATGGGAACATCCTATTCATGATTGTAAAAAGCTTTGTAAAACCTGGTTGCTCCAACACTGTTGGTGAAGTTCACAGGGGAAGGTGTCGGTCTTCTCTTTTCCGTAGCACATTTTGCTCAACAAGACCATCCCTTACTGGGTTGGGTATTGTTGGTGGGTGACCATCCCTTTCACAAAATGTCCCACTATCTACTCTTTTCGCTGAAGTTCAGCACAAGGTATAGTGCGGACTTTGCTGGACAAGAACAGTGGTCACCTAGGAGTTCTATCAATAGTTGCTTGAGCAGTGGCAAACTCCAGCTTAATTGAAGCGGGCTTATATTCAAATCCTCTCTCTATCATGAAATCAAGGCCTTTCCTGTTAGTCTGAGGTTACAAAATATTTGGTCTGGGGGTTTAGGTTGAAGAGACGTGGCATGGGGTAGAAAGAGAATCCCTAATCTGGTACATGTTGATGATAAACAAAGACTGATTGAGTCAGTACTTTGTCATAGGCCTCAATTACCTTTTTGATAATGAGATGATGCAAATATAAACAGGATTGGGGTTCAATTTCTTGGTAAAAGCCATTGATGGTGGAAAATGAGGCTTCGCAAGGTCAGTTCAGGGGAAGGATGAAAAAAGGGGTTTTGTCAGATGGGTGTTGGTGGTTGGGCGGTAAACGAAAGACAAAGGGTGTTGAAGGTGTGGAAGAGATTAGAAAAGGGAGGGGAAGAGCTTTGGCTTTGAAGACTAGAAATTCTAAATCTTTCACAGATAGGAGGGAAGGATCTGACAATGACGAGAGCTGGAGATTACCCTTTAATGCTATGAGACACTCCAGTGTTAGCTATGGCGGCCATGCATGAGAGGGAGAAAGACTCCTGTCTGCACCGATCCCCTTTTTTTTTTTGACTATGCCCAAACTGTTACCACTTGTCGTTTTTCCTGTTGCATTCAAATCCATGCATGTCATGCATGTTTAATATGCTTTTTTTTTTATGAACAATGCATACGAAATGTCATGTACATATGAATGCCACACGAACAGGATGATGTATGCACTATGACCAAGACTGCTTCAGCATTTTACACATGGTGGATGGTGAGGATGATGAAAGCCATTTGAATTCCCCACGGGTTGGGGGTTTTGGTAAGGTTGGAATTTTCAGTTTTGGGGTTTTGGCATGGGGTGCTTTCTTGGGTAAGGAATTAGGCTCGGGGCTTTATTTTAGAGTAGGGTTTTGAGTTTCAATAATAGCCTTTTTTTTGTTTTTGTTTTTTTGGAATAGTTTGGGTATCATGTGTTCCATTCAAATTGAAACTCTGGGGCAGGGACAATAGCATCTTGCAAGGATTGTTGATTCGGGTCAGCAAATGCTTCGGCGGAGATAGTGCCATTATATCACTTATTTATCTCACAAGCTCACCTTCCAAGAGAGAGTTCGGTTAGAACCAGATTCACTTTTAGGTTCCCTATAGTATTCAGATTGATGTCATGCATTTTGATATTATGCGTGTTTGATATGTCATTTTAGATGATCAAATGCATGCATAATGCCATGTACATGCAATCACCACATAAGTAAGAAGATCACAAAATGCATTGCATTCGAAATGATTTCAATACACCTTATAAACAAAAATGTGTTCCCTACAAAAAAGAAAACCCCAAGGGTGATGATTTTTTTTTATATATTCCCCGACTAGTCATTGCCTCGGCTTCAGCACCATTGACCCACTCTCGTCAGATCAAACCTTGTAGCTCTTTATCATATTCCCCTCCTCGGGAAGTTTGAGGAATTTCTTTTATGGTCCCCTTATTTGCCACTGGGTGCTTATTAGAGGTAGGTGGGACCCTCAATTTTCCTTCGTCAATGAGCTCCTGAATCCTCCTTCGCAGAGCGACATTCATTGGTCCGGTGGCCTGCCAACACATGATAGCTGAAGTAGTTCCCCTTTTGTTTATGTGTTGGCACCACATATGGTCTGAAACTCAGTAGCAGGCCCATCTTTCTATAGATGGCGAATAATCTAGTCATCAAGCAAGGCCAAGAGGATCCGACTGTCCCTTTATCTTCAGGAGGTGAACTCCAGATATGTCGCGAAATAGGGTCAACATTGGTGCTAGTGTCAAGAGTCTTTTCTTATTTTCCGTCATCAGCTGGCATAGGTAAGTCCTAGTTCTGATAAGAAGGCCCTCCGATATGTCGAGAGGAAGTGTCAGTAATTTGGGCATCCTGCTTCTTATCAGCACCAGCATTGGAGTCCGTGCTTGCCATGCCCCTTATTTTTTTCTTTTAAGCTCTGCCACCCAGGTTTCCAACTCAGCGCACCATGCCATCAGTCTCTTTACTCGGTCAAGGTCATCCCCCAGCATTTCCCCCAACATCGCTGCCGCTTTTTCCCTGACTGCCTTCCGAAATCGAGATGAAGCGACATAGTCTTCCACAACATCTGTTATGGCGTTAAAGTTCCTTGGGTTGGCCATCCTCAAGATCCTTTCCCCCTGATGAGAGTATTTATTAGTGTCGGCGGGTGTATGCGTGGCAAATACCAAATAGGGAACAATGCATACATGAATATGCGTCACGTGGCGTACGCGTGTGTGGACGGGGGGTTGCACATATGATGTCATGTAATGCCATGTCATGCTATACTATTCGGGACTGACAATACAGATGCTATGGATGCTGGTGGGGATGATGCATGCATGCTAAAGTAAAGCGTGGTGTATAAATACACACCACAAGGATAAAATGACTCATAGGGGTGTCCACGGGTCACAGCAAGACATTGCTTGCAAGGGAAGTTAAGATATCATGGATGCATGTATGCGCACGGTGGCCTGACATAATCTTTAGAACTTATGGAGTATCTTGGATTATGATGCATGATATGAGTGAGACAGAACAGAGTGCTTGGCACACAGATGGCTTTTCGGTGCTCGGGGAGCACCTTGGGCTTTTATGTGATGAAATGTGATGAAATAACGTGTTTGGCACGTGAGCCAAGTTTTTCAGCGCTCGGGGAGCGCCTTATGCTTATGTATGAATGGGATGCACGGTCATGGGTTGATGCTATTGAATGATGTCAGACGGGTGGAGATAAGAATGAAGATGATTTACCCTATTATATATTTTAGACATTCCACGCATGCCCCTATGCTATGCACAAAGGCAATGCAAACAGACCGCGTGTGATCCTGCACACGGACATAGGTTTGGTGCCTTTGGAGCACCTAGTGGATGTCATGAAATGGTCGCATATGGCCGACACATAGATAGAGTTTTGATGCTTTTAAGGCACCTAATGGATGTTATTTAATGGTCATGTGTATGCCGACACATAGACAGAGCTCTCATGCTTTTGATGCATCCAATATGGAATGATATTGTTGGTGAGTCACGTGCAACCTGAGGCACGGACAAAGATTCGGCGCTCGTGGAATGCCTTGAATGATTTAGTGATGTCATGGAATGCCCTTATATATGTAATAACTGGGCACTCATGGAGTACCTTGGATGATTCGATAATGTTATGAGCAATCCAATCTGGATCACGACACACAAGCAAGATCTCGGTATCCCCGTGATACTGATAATGGATGAGATGTTGTGCAATGTTTGTCATGTGACTCCCCACACGAAAACAGATCTAGGACCGTTGTGGTCTCCTAATGAATGTTATGGTGCAGCGGAATGGCCAAGTGCAAACCAGGGCACAAGCAAAACACAGGTGGCTTTAGGACACCCATTATGAAATGAAATGATCATGATGGGACATCCTTGGAATATCCTTATTTAAAGCAAAATGCAATGTGTGAATGAATGTTCATGTCACACAAAAATGTGGATGGCTAAGTGAAGATGTGGTTAGAATGACACACAGGACAATGTCGTGCATGCAAAGTATGAATGCATATGTCATGCAAATAAAGTGCTGTGGCTACACATATACATGGTTAGGATGCATAACATACGAAGTGACACATGCTTCATGAACATGCCACGCATGAGATGTGAATGAAACATGGATGAAATGTCGTAGCTACATGAAGATGTGGTTAGTGTCATGTCATGAATATGTTGATGTCTTGAAAATAAGTGCACAAAGATGCGATTATGATGACACACAGATGACTGTACGTGTTGATTCCTCTTGAATGAAAACAACAATGGACATGATTTCTTTGTTTAGGACGTTCTAAGAATGCCCAAACTCATGCAAAATAGAATGTAAAAGTGGTCGTGCGCGAGCTGACACACGGATGGGGATTTGGTGCCTTCTAGGCACCTAATGGGCGTTATGACATGGTCACGTGTGCACTAGCACACGGACAAAGTTTCGACACTTTGTAGGTCCAAATGAAATGGTGTGACATGGTCATATGGAAGCCATTCCATGGACAGAGTTCTGATTCTTTTAGGGCATCTAACATGAAGTCATGCTGCAAACAAGTCACGTGTAAATAAAGACACCGACGAAGGTTCATCGTTAGCGGAACGCCTTGAATGAGTTGATATGACATGATATGTTCCTATGCACGGAATAACTGAGTACTCGTAGAGCACCTCGAATGATTTCACAATGTTATGAAATGGTTCGATGTGAACCATAATGCACAAACAGGATTTGGCGTCACCGGGACACTTATGATGAATGAATGTGATGTCATATGATGGCATCGTATGAACCGTCATACAGAAGCAAATCTAGGACCATCGTGGTTTACTATTGAATGATATGATATTTTGTGAAATGGTTGAGTGCAATCCGGTGCATGGGCGGAAATCGAGTAGATTTGGGGTACCCGACATGTCATGGAATGAAATGCTCGTGAAGGGCACTCTTGACACATCCTTTATTCGGTGGGATGATATGACGTGGATGCATATGTCATATGAAAATGTGAATGGTTGCAAGAAAATGTCATTAAGATGCATGTCATGCATATATGTTGGAAGATGGCTGTTTGAAAATGTGGTTAAAAATGACACATGAGATGATTATGCATTTTTAATGCTTCATGAAAAAGTAAAGAGAAAATCACCATGGAACAAACGTTAGCACATGCAAAAATATGCTCTCCCTACCAACCTTATTTCTCCTTTCGATTGGTCATGCATTCTTCCTAGGTGTTGGGTCTCTTTGGCATCAACAGGGGTTACCGAAGGCACACACTCGGTTGTTCAATGTTAATTTATGTTGTGGTAACCCTAGGGAAAATTACTAAGCCATTATATGTGGGCCAAAGTCAAACCAAGGGTCGTACAGGCTCCCATAGCGATTAAACACTTCCCCATCGTGGAACACGATGTAAGGTCATGCGGGGCTCTGAGTGGTTTTACCCCGTCGGGTGTCTCCAATCCTGGCGATAGAGGTAGTCCACCTTCTTGGGTAAACCGGGGCTAATCAGTGTATTCGAGGGTTTGAGAAGAAGAAAATGTCATGATATGGAAGGTATGAATAAATATGGTGTTTATAAATTAATAAATGAATACAAGCGAGGTTATATTTCAATAGTTGCCTAAGCTCCTTAAGTTTTTATAAAAACTTTTAAAGAAACTTTTAAATCCCCAGCGGAGTCGCTATTGTGAGCGGACGACCTTTTTAGAAAGTGGGACGCGGCGAAGCGAACCGGGGAAAAAGAAAAGAAAGAAAGAAAGACATTGTTTAATAGTGATGTTTTGGGAAAAGCGGACTTTCTTTATCTTGTTTTAGGAAAATCATGGATTTATTTATTTTGAAATTTATTTTGTCGAAAACGTTTTCCCATTTTATAACTTAAAGACCTCGAAACCTAAATCTCGAGATCAGTGACAGAGTCGTCACCCAGATCAGCTCATCCGGGAAATTCCGGTACAGCTCCCTACCGAGCGCATACTGCTGTACCTAATCCAGAGATTCAGGATTCAGGCAACTTACCTACTTAACCTCAAGCTTGTATTCGTTTATTATTTATAAAACCATATCTATTCAAGTTATTATTTTTTCTAACCCCAATTTTGTTTATTTTATTAGCCCGTGCTAAAGCAGAATGCAGAAATTAAATTGCAGAAATTAAATTTTCCATACAAATATACAAAAGAATGATAGAGGATGCTTATACAACCAAATTGAATAAAATATAAAAACTCTCGTCCTCACATTACAAGCACCTAGGGTACACAAGGATCTAAAAATACAACCGCCTAAATATATGAATTAATCTGTTTAATACAGAAAAAATAAAAATAAATGTTGCAAAACAGACTGGTTAGTGCAGTTAATATTATAAACACAGATAAGTTTCACAATAGGACAGAATTGGGAATTTAGGAAATGGGGGCAATGCATTTAGGGGGTAGCAGGGTCGACCAGACCGGTCGGACCAGTTAGACCTGGAAAATGGTTTTGAAACGCCTTGTGGATTTTGTGCTGGAAAATTAATTTTGGAAAATCATTTGGCTCAGTTTCATACGAATTTCCATTTTTTTTGGGTCTGTTATCCCGGAACTAGGGGTTCCGTTCGTGTGGGTTCCTAAACTCAACATTCATCTAGGGTCTAAAATGTAATAAACACACCAAAAATATTTGTGAAAATATCGTTTTGCATGTTTTCAACATTTTTCGGGGAATTAGTGGGATTCGAGGGTCCGCTAATGCTGAACTGTGGATCCGGCTTGGATAAAACAACCCCGAAACTCAAGAAATAAATGCGGGAAACATAAAAAACCCTAATATCCGTACATATAGAAATTTGAAAACCGAAATACCACAACATACGGATGGATTTGGGCCGAAATTGATCGCAGCAGAATGTTTAAAATGGGAAATGGACTGTTTTCGGCCGATCGAGACAGACCGGGAATATGTCCCTGAGGAATAGAGCCGAGCGGCTCTAGGGTTAGAGCCGGCTGGCTCTGTTCATGAAGAACATAACCGTACGGCTATGATGGGCAGACCAGTTTCCGGAAAAATGCAGAAATGAAGGAAACGCACATAAAAGGCAATGCAAACAGGTTTAAGGCCTCTCAGAGTTTACCTGGGTGTTGTTTGAATGCTTTAAACGTCCAAAGAGCGGATTGAAAGCTTGGAATGCCTCCTGGGAACTCAATCGGCCGAAAACCATAACAATCCAAGACAACCCAAAACGAATCTGAAATGGTTTCCAATCAGTGAGCAAAGGTTAAGTGATTTGTGTTTAATGTATTAGGATTGATTTTAAGCTTTACTCTTTGTGTTTCTGGGTTCTCAAGTTCACGGTCACCTTTCTCTCTTTCTCAGCTTCTTTTTCTTTTTTCTGTCTTTCTTTCTTTTTTAAGACTGGAAAGCTTGTTTTCTTCTTTTCTTTTTTTCTGATTTTTTTCTCTTTATATCTCCCTCTCTCATATTCATTTTCGTTCCGTCAATCAGCCGTCTGAGCTCTCTGAAATCCTATCCAATTTTCGTCTGCCAAAACAAGTTGCTCCGTAGAGCAACTTATTTGGGCCACTAGAGCCGGCAGGCTATAGTTAGGCTCTTGTTAGAGCCGGTCGGCTCTGGTTCAAAAACCAGAGCCACCCGGTTCTACCGAAAATTGGGGGCGAAATTTTGAAAGTTAGACCTATAGACCAAACCCTAGAAACTACTCGGGAGACCGTTTCAGGGATTTCGGATATTTCAGGATGTTTTAGATTCTCCAGGCGACATTTAGGGTGCTTTCAAGTCCGATTCATGACCGTCCGATCCACAGGTAACTAGTAATTCTCATCACCGAGGTCGGGAGAAACCCGTACTCACAACGGTTTTTCCGATTAATTATTTAACATGGCAAGTTGGTCGGATTTCAGGAAATTAGGTTTCCATCATTGTCCTGTTCTAATACATGCTTCTGGAATGTAAATCAAAGGTTCAAATGTCGTGAAATGCTTAAAAATCAATTGTTGGTGATTCTATTCGGAACTAATACCCATACAGGTGTCACTTCAAGATCAGTGAAGGATTTCAAAATATGGAATTTTTGTGGTTCTCATCTGAGAACCAACAGTCGAGCGGCTGTAGTTGCAACAGTCGTGCAACTGTTGTGATGGCCATACAGCTTTGGTTCTTAGCCCAGAACTGAAAAAGTGAGTATTTTAAAAATAATGCAAATGATGCCCAAATACAACACAAACAAGTCAAATGTGTTGGTTTCTCAGTTATTTACCCTTATAGCGTGAATCCGCAACTTTAGGATGTGGAAATCTTTCAAGAAAAGCTTTGAATTCAAACCTGAACTTCAAGCTCCGAAGTTTAAGGTTTTAGTGTTAAGATTCATCTCTACACCTATTAGAAGTCTTAGTGAAGTATTTTCCTAAGATTTCTAACCAATTTTAAGCTTAAGAATAGAGATTGAAGATGAAAATTGAAGAAAAAGCTGGAATTTCTTTTCCTTTTTTCTCCTTTTCTTCTTCCTCTTTCTTTCTATAAAAATTATCAACCTCTCATTTATTATCCGACCTTGTATTTATAGGCAAAATAATAGATTTTCTTGTTAAATCTACCCAAAAACATCCAAAAAATCATTTCCAAGAAAAAGATTCATGGTTCTGTCAGGGATCAACACTCGTACGGGTGTTGATGCCACAGCCGTGCGGCTGTTATCCCTGAATAGCCTCCACTTCATCTGAGAAATGTTTTGAGGCTTGAAGTTTGGTTGAGCGAAGCTTTGATCTTAAATCGACTCCCACTCATGTGACTGTAGAAAGCTACAGAGGCAAACAATTTATTCATCACTGAAATCGGGGATGAAAATCCCGCACTCATAGTTAGCTTCGTGCTAGGATTGATCTCCACTAGATCCTCACATGGCCTTTTTAGTAACTTCCTCTTTGCTTGAGCTTGAAGAACATCTTGCAAAGCGTTAGAAGGATTCATACCTAAAAAGGCATTCAAAAGACAAAGAGATTAGAAAGATACCTTTTCGAGGAATAGGCCCAAAATGGTACATAAAACCTGGGCCATCAGTATCACGTTCAACAAGCTTAATCCACATAATGTAAACTTCAATAGCAACTGGCCAAGTTCACTTCTCAGGCACTAAAGATGTGAAATCTAAAAGATGAAGGTAACCGTTTGGGCATAGCCTTTTAGCTTTCTCCGTTTCTCGCATGGACCATGAGAAAGGGAACTTCTCTAACTCGGACAAATTTTGATACAAAAAAGTATTCCTTAAAAGGCTTAAGGGACACGGTGCAACCCTTAAAAATGTGAAAGCTCTTCCTTTTGGACAGTTGGTAATGATCCTCCCCAGTATTGATCTTAAGTGTGGCCCGTTTTTCAAAAAAATTTGGCTCAAGTAGTATACCCTGGTTCTTGCATAGCCAGTAGGTGGCACAAATGTCCCCCTAAGTGTTAGGATTTCAGCGGGATAGAGTCCCCAGTTGTTTAATAAGCTGTAAAGATGGGATGGAAGTGGACAGCTAAAGCCAGATCTAACAGTATCAAGGTAAATAAAAAAATAACAGGGTGGAGGACAATGCACCTATTAGTTAGAAGAAGGGAGCATAATTTTACAGCCTCGTGATGGAGCCCGAACGGACTCACAAACAAAGGCAGTGTACCTCGTCGTTCAAGTAATAAAATCTGGCCTAAAGTCCAGGTATCGATCCCACAAGGAATTTAAACCTCGATAATCACTAAATTACTAAGAGTCTTTACGTGTCTAAGCGGAACTAAATTTAAGTTTGATTATATTAACAACTATATTAGTCTACTCCTAGTTGATCTATCCCAGCTTTCTTTGCCCTTGAATTTGGAATATCAATTGGCGGTTTTACCGACCTATGAAGACTGATGGGGATGGCTTAATTAATCAACTACAAAAGACGAAGTTAACTCAACAATTAACCCTCAATTATATTCCTCCAATTAAATCAACCTAGCGTATCTAGATCTTTTGGGTCCTTAGCCGGTTTTCCTTGGTTAGAGGCGGTCTAATTCTTAAAGCTCAGAAAATAGGGGCACGTATGTTCCACAGTGTCGTCAATACTAATGGTTGCCTAGGTGTCAATCTAGGTAATGCCACGAATATGAACTTAATAGATTAAGATCTTATGAGACTAGATTATCACTAAAGGGATTGCATCAAGAAAAGGAATAAAGATTGAAATTAACTTGCATTCAACTGTATTAATCAAGAAAGATGTAACAGATTCAATGTTTTCAACCAAACAAAATCGATTGCGGAATCAAAAGCTAGCTAAATCGAATTACAAAAGACAAAAAGAAAAACTTATGCCCTTCTTGATCCAATTAACCGGATGCCGACGGTGTGAAGATGCTTGGAGGTGTACCTCTATTAACGAACCCGAGCCGAAACTAAGAACGTTGCAAAAGGGGAAGGTTCAATGCAAAGCAATCTACCAATCGATGGTTCCAAAATTCAAAGAAAACAAAAAGGTCAAGCTAAACCCTAGCTACAAGTTTTTGCTCTGCCTCTACAAGTTGGGAAAAAGATACCCTTAAAACAAAGAAAATAACCTATTTATACGGCTAGGCTAAAACCACAGAAAAGAAAAGCTGAAATTAGGGCAACAGAAGATTTTCGGGCCTCGGCACGCCGTGCTGCCATTGTGGCACGCCGTGCTGCCATTGTTGGGATCGGCACGCCACGCTGATTGGAATGGCACGCCGTCGTGCTGCTTCTCTGGAACTCTCGGCACGCTGGTTGGCTTGGCACGCCGTGCTGCCATTGTGGCACGCCGTGCCATTCTGATTTTCAGCACTTCAAGCCCTTCCTTGCCACCGTTGCTCCAACTTCCGATCCGGGTCCTAATGCCTGTCCAAAACAAACACAAAGAGACATAACTGCACCACAACCACGGACCATAAAACACGAAAAACACGAGGAATACTAAAAATATAAGAAATCAAACCAAAACATAAAAATCACAAAATACGAAAAAAAAAACAATCCAACATTCACATAAATGATTCTAAAAACTACCACTCAAACCACGAATTTGGCTAGAAGACAAGGTCGAAACCGACCTTATCAACCACCCCACACTTAAAGTCTTGCTTGTCCTCAAGCAAACAAAACATCTCCAACTCCCGAAAACAATGAAGCAAAATTAAAGATCAAATAATCGATTTTTACAAAATCACAAACCACAACCTCAATTTTATCCACAAGTCAAGCATACTCAATCAATAAGGCTGTCACAAAGAATTTAACATTTAACCCCAATCTCATGCACACAAAGCAACTCAATTAACTATCAGAATATGATTTGCATCACTAAAATAGTACACTTCTAAGTCACTTCCCAATCAATCACATAGATAAAGATCAATAGGACTTTAGAATTCACACAATTTTCTTGGGGAGGAAAACAAAATTATCACGATGCATTGATCGATTCCATTTGATTTACTTTATAACTTTCGACCTTACTTGAGATGTCACTTAGCTTTTCCGAACAGATAACAAAGATGGAGCAAACACAATGCACCCGACTTACTCAACTAAGCACATTCAATCAAGCGGCTACTAGCACTATTCATAACTTCACCTTGTAAGGGAAGCCAGCGGAATAAATTTCCATTTTTCATTCTTGACTTTTTGTCAATGTTCATTAAGTACAGATAATTAGTTTCCCTTACCCCAAGGTTAATCAAAATAATACACACAATTTGCCTATTTCATCTCTTTACTCATGCTCAATCAAAAAGAAGCTTCTTAGAGAGTATATGTCTAAAAGCGATGCATCCCAACCCCAAAGTCTATATTATTCCAAAGGTGACAATCAAATGGGGCCTCATGTTGCATTCAATGTAAACATCCCTATTAACAAGCATACTTAACCTAGAAAGATGCAAAATAAGAGGTTATGCGGTTATGGTTTTTTTTTTTTTTTTTTTTTTTTTTTTTTTTAAAGATTGTAAAACATTGCTTATGAGGAGTTGGATCATTAAGTTGCAAGCGACAAACAAAAAAAAAAACAAATATTATCAAACCAAAAACAACCAGAAATAACTCCACACAAAAACAAACAACAAATAGTGCAATGTAAAAAGAAATAAAAGAGAGAGAGGGAAAATCCCTTGACCCACCCCACACTTAAATTGCACTTACTTCCAAAAGTGCAAGGGAAGAAAGAGCAAAATAAAGCGGGAAAGGAAAAGGGTTACCTCACATATCGGGGCCGGGAGGAGGCGGCGGTGGATACGGCCAACCTTGATCAGCACAAAAACGAGTGGCAAACGCCTCGATATTGGCCATCCGCTGCCCAAGCATAACCTGATGGACGGTTAAGTTTTCCAGTTGTTCAACGATGCCATCTAACCGTCCTTCAACCCGCGCCATAAAATCCACGCCGACCGAGACATTTTCCGCATCCTCCTCGGCGGCCTCTGCTTCCTCATAAGCTTCCTCCTCATCGACCTCCATGGGAGCCTTTCCTTTACGCGAACCTCCCGCGCTCGAGGTACCTGCAGCCGTCACATTCGGGGCACAAGACAAAATGCCCTTCGAAAGCTTCTTGGGAAGAATGCTATCGAGGTGCCTATAACAAGTATTAGAATGAAAGAAACAGGCAATTAAAGTGACGATGTGCCCTAACCCTAGTTCAGACTTGGACCTATTGTGGTGAAGGTAAAGGGCCTCCATGACAAAAAAACCTAAGTGCACCTTAACATTATTGTGCACATGCCACAAGAGTAACAGCTCAAAGGCATTGACCCGATTACTTTCAGTTTTCCCAGAAAAATTAAAGCATACAAACTTATGCAACAGTTGCAAAATGGGGTCCTGGATTTGGGAAGTCTTGGCAAACCGGGGTTTGTATACCCCAGTGCCTATCAAACGCCAAAATTGCTTGGCATCCATATCTTCGGGCCATGTATAACTAGTTCCTTCTATGCCTATGCAATCCCGAAGACCATCGATGTCTAGGGAGTGTGCAACCCCAAAGAGTCGGAAGGTGATGCTCCTAAGGCCTGAATTAGGGTCAGTCTTGAAACTCAATGTGGAGTAGAACTCGAGGTTCAACTCCCTAAAAACAGGTGCGCTAGATTTGACAAACGAATACCAACCCATACTATGCAATTTAGCACATAAAGCATCAGACCGATCTAGCACACTCAAAAATCCCCAATCGAAGATTCGGTAGGGAGTGCTTTCAAGAGGGAACAAAGTTTTATAGCGCTTACCTTCCTCGTCCGAGAGCAGAGGAAAAGGACACTTATACTTAGTTGAAAGGCTCGTCAAAGGAGCCATTTGCGGCTCGGAAGGAAGGTTGGCGCGTGGCTCCGATTCCGGTGACGGATCCACAGGCGGACGGGAAGAACCATGTCTCTTAGCGGGTACAGACTTTCTCTTCATCCTACAATTGCACATCCATAAAAAAAAAAAAAAAAAAAAAAAAAAAAAAAAAAAAAACAAAACAAAACAAAACTCAACAACAAAAGAAAGCAAAACCATAAACAACCTAAGTGCAGAAATTCAATTTACTAAAAGAAAACATAACAAAAGAAAGACCCTATTAAGCAAGTAACCAAGCAAAAATCAAAACTAGAAAAAGAAGAATAAAGTTTAGATTCATACCTTGGTGTAGGGAAAATGAAGCACAAGCAGAAATCTAGGTCAAAAGGGGAGTGGAGGAGAAGGGGAAAGGAGAGAAAAATGGAGAAGAGAAGAGGAATAAGAGGGAGAGAGAGAAAGTAAGGGGAGAGGGTTAGAGAGAGAAGTGATGAGAGAGAGAGAGAGAGAAATCAGAGAGAAAAAACGAAGAAGAAGAAGAAGAAGATGAATAGGGGCGTGAAGAAGAGAAGGGGGAAAAGGAGGTTTAAATAGAGAGGCGCAGTTTTCGACCTAGGATTTCAAATTTTAAACGCTCGGCACGCCGTGCCAATGATTCAGCACGGCGTGCTGAGCAGAGCAACGAAAACATACCTGGAAACAGAACACCCGCACGCCGGCGTGCCGATTTGGCACGGCGTGCCGATTCCAACTCCTCAATGCCTCTTTGAAGCAGAATGACGGCACGCCGGCGTGCCGATTTGGCACGGCGTGCCGATGTCGCTTGCACGCGATGTTGAGACAGAAGCGCGGCACGATGGCGTGCCGCTTGAGCACGCCACGTGCTGACCAGATTGCACATTGGCACGGCGTGCTGAATTGCGGCACGGCGTGCTGCACTGAATATTGCCAATCCTTGCCTTGTTCCACACTTTGATCATGACTCTTGGCTAACTTGCTTAATACCCTATTCCTACACATAAAAACACACAAAAACATAATAATACAAACACAATTAATGTACAAGTGAGGCACACGTACCTCATTGCTATGTTTATAGTCGGAATAGCTCGACTCTCTCGCTTCTCTTGTGTTCATAGGTCTCTCAAGAGCATCACTTGCCTTTGCTCTTGTGCCCCCGTGAAATATTTCTTGAGGCGATGACCATTTACCTTTTGGATGCCCTCCGGAGTAAGTATCTCAATCATGCCCGAAGGGTAGACTTTGTGAATGGTAAACGGTCCTGTCCAACGACTCTTCAATTTTCCGGGAAAAAACCTCAACCTTGAGTTGTACAAGAGTACCGCTTCTCCCTCCTCGAAGCTCTTTTCCTGGATCCTTTGATCGTGCCACCTCTTGGTCTTTTCTTTATAAATTTTGGCGTTCTCGTAGGCCGAGAGGCGTAATTCTTCAAGTTCGAAGAGTTGACGAAGCCGGAGCTCTCCCGCTGCTTTCATATCAAAGTTCAAGAATTTTAAGGCCCAAAACGCCTTGTGCTCTAGCTCAACGGGAAGATGGCATGCTTTTCCAAACACAAGACGGTATGGTGACATTCCTATTGGTGTTTTGAATGCCGTCCGGTAAGCCCAAAGTGCATCGTTAAGCTTTAAACTCCAATCTTTCCTCGACATGCTGACCGTCTTTTCAAGGATTCTTTTCAGTTCCCTATTCGACACTTCCACTTGTCCGCTCGTTTGAGGGTGGTAAGGTGTGGCTACTTTGTGGGTAACGCCATATTTCTGCAAAAGGGAATCAAACTGCTTGTTACAAAAATGGGAGCCCCCATCACTAATGATAGCTCTAGGGGTCCCGAAACGAGTCAATATATTGCTTTTTAAGAACTTGATTACCACTTTTGCATCGTTCGTAGGCAATGCTACTGCTTCTACCCATTTTGACACGTATTCGACCGCCACCAAAATGAACTGATTCCCATTAGAGTTTGGGAATGGTCCCATGAAATCGATCCCCCATACGTCGAAGAGCTCACACACTAGAATTCCTTGTTGGAGCATCTCATTTTTTTGTGAAATATTTCCGGTCCTTTGGCACGCATCACAAGCTCGAACATAAGCCTCCACATCACTTCTCATTGTTGGCCAAAAGAATCCACAAGACAGAATTTTCCCCATGGTTCTATCCGGCCCAAAATGTCCTCCCGCCTCTCTATCATGGCACATTCGGATGATTGAGGTAACTTCCTCAAAAGGTACACATCTTCGAATAATACCATCTGCACACGACTTAAACAAGAAAGGATCATCCCAAAAGTAGTTTTTAGCATTATGAAAAAATTTTACCTTTGGGTTTCATGTGAGATCAGGCGGAATGATGTTACCAACTTTATAGTTTGCAATATCGGCAAACCATGGTACGGAAGTAACCGCAAGGAGTTGTTCATCCGGGAATGCATCTTGGATCTCCGGTTCTTGCTTACTTTCACCTTCTTGCGGCAGCCTTGACAAGTGATCTGCTACCACATTTTCTACTCCCTTCTTATCTCGGATTTCGATATCGAACTCTTGCAGCAGTAAGATCCATCTTATAAGACGAGGTTTTGCATCCTGTTTAGACATCAAATACTTGAGTGCAGCATGGTCAGTAAACACGATTACTTTTGACAAAACCAAATAGGACCGGAATTTATCAAAGGCAAACACAATAGCTAGTAATTCCTTCTCCGTTACAGAATAGTTTATTTGAGCATCATTCAACGTTCTACTAGCATAATAAATTGGGCGGAGGATTTTATCCACCCGCTGACCTAAGCATGCACCTACTGCACCATCGGATGCATCACACATTAGTTCGAAGGGAAGAGTCCAATTAGGGCCGATCATTATAGGTGCTTCAATCAATTTCTGTTTTAACAATTCAAAAGCATGCAAACATTTATCAGAGAATTCAAAAGAAACATCTTTTTGGAGTAACTCGGTTAGTGGTTTGGAGATTTTAGAAAAATCTTTTATAAATCTCCTATAAAATCCGGCATGGCCGAGAAAACTCCTCACAAGCTTAATTGAACTAGGGGGAGGTAACTTTGCAATAACCTCAATTTTGGCCGGGTCGACCTTAATCCCTTCCCCCGAGATCTTGTGTCCAAGCACAATACATTCCCTTACCATAAATTGGCACTTTTCCCAACTAAGGGCCAAGTTCGTGTCCTCGCACCGCTGCAAAACCTTATCCAAATTTCCAAGACAAGTAGAGAAATTAGATCCATACACAGAGAAATCATCCATAAATACCTCCATGAAATCCTCAACCATGTCGGTAAATATGGCAAGCATACACCTTTGGAACGTGGCTGGTGCATTACATAAGCCAAATGGCATCCGTCTATATGCAAATGTCCCGAATGGGCATGTAAATGTGGTTTTCTCTTGGTCAAGAGGATCCACAGGGATTTGCATATACCCGGACAAGCCATCTAACGTACAAAAGAAATCGTGACCCGCCATACGTTCCAAAATTTGGTCCAAAAACGGTAAAGGAAAATGGTCTTTCCGGGTGGCGTTGTTTAGTTTCCTATAATCGATGCACATACGCCAACCGGTGACCGTTCTAGATGGAATTAAATTACCTTTTTCATTCTCAATTACCGTCATACCGCCCTTCTTAGGCACACATTGGACTGGACTTACCCATTGACTGTCCGAGATTGGGAAAATTATGCCCGCATCGAGGAGTTTGATCACTTCTGCTTTAACAACCTCTTTCATGTTTGGGTTCAAGCGTCTTTGAGGTTGTACGCAGGGTTTTACCGCCTCTTCAAGGAATATCCGGTGGGTGCAAAATGTGGGTTAATTCCTTTAATGTCATGGATCGTCCATCGAAAAGCTCCCTTATGCTTCCGTAACACCTCGATAAGTTTTTCTTCTTGCTCAACTGTCAATAAAGAAGAAATAACAACCGGTAAGTCATTGGGAGGATGTAAGAAGGCATATTTTAAATTCATGGGTAGAGTTTTGAGTTCCAAAGTAGGAGGCTTTTCTAGTGATGACTTTGGTGCTGGTTTGATCTCTCTTTCTAGCCTCTCAAACCTTTGTACCCATGCACAATGTTCTTCTTCTTCTGAGGCAGACGCCTCATCTTGCTCCGCCTCCAAGTTCAGACCTTCATCTAAAGGGGTCTCTAATTCACTGTAGAAAGTCTCACTCACACATTCATCAACCGGAGAGAAAGAGGAAATAGCATAACAATTTTCATTATTCAGCGGATATTTCATTGAATTATAAACATTAAAGGTTACCTCCTCATCTTGCAACCGTAGAATAAGTTTACCTTCTTGCACATCGATCAAGGTCCTACCGGTTGCAAGGAATGGTCTCCCGAGCAAGATTGGGACTACCGTGTCCTCCTCCATGTCTAGTACCACAAAATCCGCTGGAAAAATGAACTTGTCTACCTTGACTAACACGTCCTCTATTACACCTTGTGGCCTTGCTATAGATCGATCCGCTAATTGGAGTGTCATGTTCATAGGTTTTGGATCCCCCAAACCAAGCTTCCTAAACATTGAAAGTGGCATCAAGTTGATGCTTGCTCCCAGATCACATAAGGCATTTGCAATTTTAAGATTCCCAATTTGACATGGAATCGTGAAGCTGCCTCGATCCTTTAGTTTAGGTGGAAGTCTGTTGCTTACAATCGCGGAACACTCTTCTGTTAGGGCCACTACTTCGTCATTCCCTAATCTCCTTTTTCCTGCAATTAGCTCCTTGAAAAATTTAGCATAGGTGGGCATCTCTTGAAGAGCTTCCACCAAAGGGATATTAAGTTCAAGCTTTTTAAAGATGTCAAGGAACTTAGAGTATTTCTGGTCCAATTTGTCCTTTCTCTCCTTCCTTGGATAAGGAAGTTTAGGAGTGTAAGGACTAATAGGAACAGAAATATCTTCCTTTTGAGCATTAGAAGAAGTAGAGATGTTTTCGGGTTTAGAATGACTTACTTCTTCCGATTGATTACTTACTCTCATGGGTTGATCAACCCTTGGTTCTTCCGTTTGCCTCCCACTCCTTAGAGTAATTGCTTGGGCTGTCTCCCTTGGGTTTTGTCTTGGGTTCGGTTCCGTTGTACTAGGAAGGCTTCCTTGAGGTCGTTCTTGCAAGCTTCTAGCTATTTGAGCCAACTGGTTGGTGAGGTCCCTGTTCAAAGCTTCACTATTGGCCAAACGAGCTTCGTTAGTAGCCAGACGAGTTGATATGTCCTTAAGAAGGCTTAATACCGACTCATCTTGTTTAACATTATGAGCATTACTATTTTGACCAAATTGAGATTGAGGAGCCCTACCAAGCTCTTGATTACGAAAGTCTTGCAAAAAATCATTAGAAGGTTTCAACACATTTTGATTGTTACCATAGGATAGATTCGGATGTTGAAATCTTCTTTGAAAGTTGTTATTATTTTGGAAAGCATTTTGAAGGGGTGGTTGATTATACCTTTGGTTACCTCCAACATAGCTTACCTCTTGGGCTGATGGATTGCCCATTCCACATTCTTGACCGGGATGGTCCCCTCCACAAGACACACACAGCACAGGTTGGTGTGTTGGGTTCAAACTCAGATGTGCCATCATAAGATCAACCTTCTTATTCAATTCTTCCACTGCTGTATCACGGCGTCCCATTTCTACAGCATGGACATCTCTTCGCGTTGGCACTTCTTGTTGCCACAAGGGGCTTTTCCTAGCTAGTTCCTCAATAAGTTCTTCCGCTTGCGTTGCGGTTTTATTAAAAATATCCCCACCTGCAGATGAGTCAATGATAGCACGGTGAGAAGGCGAAATCCCATGATAGAAAATACTTACTTGAGTGCACTTAGGAAGGTCATGGTGTGGGCAGTTTCTGAGTAGCCTTTGAAAACGCCTCCATGCCTCCATCATGGATTCTGAACCAAATTGCCGGAAGGCTGTGATCTCATTCTTCAATTGGACTGTTTTAGACGGAGGAAAGTAATAAGCCAAAAATTCTTCCTCAAGCTGGTCCCATGACGTTACGGATCCCGCTCGAAGGGACTTGTACCATTCAACAGCTCCTCCGATTAAAGAAAATGGAAATAACTTCAATCGGATCACGTCTTGGGGAACTCCATTGAGTCTTACAGTATCAGCCACCATTAGGAATCGATCAAGATGATCGTTCGGGTTTTCATTGCTAGCTCCAATAAATTGGCCGTTACTTTGCACCATTTGGATCATGTTCGTCTTGAGCTCGAAGTTGTGAGCAGTGATTGGTGGTAGAATAACACCAGCCCGGTTTCTAGGACGATGGGGTGCCATCATATCCGCCATAATTCTATCATCTCCCGCGCCTTCCAACTGACGTTCTTGGCGGAGACGTTCCTGCTCCCGAACTTCAGCCTCAATCCTCGCCCTCATCTCGGCTTCGATTTCATTCCTCATTTGTCGCCTTTGTTCCTCGTCCATGGCTGCGGTTACTACTCTTTGGGATCTTCGAATATTCCTACACGTACGGTCAATTTCAGTATCCAAAGGTAATAATTCAGAACTTTGAGAACGAGTTTGCATAAGCTAGGAAACACTCACACAAAAAGAAAATAAATTTAATACACAAATAATAAAACCAAAAACAGAATATGAACAGTATTAACAATGCTTAGATCAGAAAATAATCCTTTTATCTAATGTTATCGAAACAAGTTAAAATTCCCCGGCAACGGCGCCAAAAACTTGATGGAGCCCGAACGGACTCACAAACAAAGGCAGTGTACCTCGTCGTTCAAGTAATAAAATCTGGCCTAAAGTCCAGGTATCGATCCCACAAGGAATTTAAACCTCGATAATCACTAAATTACTAAGAGTCTTTACGTGTCTAAGCGGAACTAAATTTAAGTTTGATTATATTAACAACTATATTAGTCTACTCCTAGTTGATCTATCCCAGCTTTCTTTGCCCTTGAATTTGGAATATCAATTGGCGGTTTTACCGACCTATGAAGACTGATGGGGATGGCTTAATTAATCAACTACAAAAGACGAAGTTAACTCAACAATTAACCCTCAATTATATTCCTCCAATTAAATCAACCTAGCGTATCTAGATCTTTTGGGTCCTTAGCCGGTTTTCCTTGGTTAGAGGCGGTCTAATTCTTAAAGCTCAG
Organism: Euphorbia tirucalli; assembly: GCA_039660915.1. Lineage (NCBI taxonomy): Eukaryota > Viridiplantae > Streptophyta > Magnoliopsida > Malpighiales > Euphorbiaceae > Euphorbia > Euphorbia tirucalli. The sequence goes on along the minus strand of CM077637.1, from coordinate 37,354,671 downwards.
AAAATAGGGGCACGTATGTTCCACAGTGTCGTCAATACTAATGGTTGCCTAGGTGTCAATCTAGGTAATGCCACGAATATGAACTTAATAGATTAAGATCTTATGAGACTAGATTATCACTAAAGGGATTGCATCAAGAAAAGGAATAAAGATTGAAATTAACTTGCATTCAACTGTATTAATCAAGAAAGATGTAACAGATTCAATGTTTTCAACCAAACAAAATCGATTGCGGAATCAAAAGCTAGCTAAATCGAATTACAAAAGACAAAAAGAAAAACTTATGCCCTTCTTGATCCAATTAACCGGATGCCGACGGTGTGAAGATGCTTGGAGGTGTACCTCTATTAACGAACCCGAGCCGAAACTAAGAACGTTGCAAAAGGGGAAGGTTCAATGCAAAGCAATCTACCAATCGATGGTTCCAAAATTCAAAGAAAACAAAAAGGTCAAGCTAAACCCTAGCTACAAGTTTTTGCTCTGCCTCTACAAGTTGGGAAAAAGATACCCTTAAAACAAAGAAAATAACCTATTTATACGGCTAGGCTAAAACCACAGAAAAGAAAAGCTGAAATTAGGGCAACAGCAGATTTTCGGGCCTCGGCACGCCGTGCTGCCATTGTGGCACGCCGTGCTGCCATTGTTGGGATCGGCACGCCACGCTGATTGGAATGGCACGCCGTCGTGCTGCTTCTCTGGAACTCTCGGCACGCTGGTTGGCTTGGCACGCCGTGCTGTCATTGTGGCACGCCGTGCCATTCTGATTTTCAGCACTTCAAGCCCTTCCTTGCCACCGTTGCTCCAACTTCCGATCCGGGTCCTAATGCCTGTCCAAAACAAACACAAAGAGACATAACCGCACCACAACCACGGACCATAAAACACGAAAAACACGAGGAATACTAAAAATATAAGAAATCAAACCAAAACATAAAAATCACAAAATACGAAAAAAAAAACAATCCAACATTCACATAAATGATTCTAAAAACTACCACTCAAACCACGAATTTGGCTAGAAGACAAGGTCGAAACCGACCTTATCACCTCGCAACCATGGGTAGACCTGTAGATAGGCATAAATGTGACCCGGATGAATTTCAGAAACCATATCCTTTATCCGGGGAGTCATCTTTTTCTCTTTCTCCTCAACATTATTGGGCCTAGTAGCCTCGAATAAAGGCTGCAGTGGAAGGTGAGTTGATTCTACAGTCACCGGTTATGCTGCTGTTCATGAACTTGGTATGGAAACCCTCTCTGTAGATGCATGGTCAAATGATCCTATAAGGGAAAATGAAGAAACTTCTCCACCCCGACTAGCTTGCTCACTCCTATCAATGGCTGATGGGGTTTTTGAGGATCTAAAATGGCCTTAGGACATAGATCAGCCATCGTTAGAGGAAAAGCTAAGAAGATTGGGAGCTGCAAACTTCCTATACTCATCGGAATCCTCCACGTTTACGAAATGTCGATCATTTCTCATGGTAGTTCTTTTAATCCTAGGTCTAATTACTTTTAAAGGATAGCTAAGGAACCGGTTTATAGCATCATTGATTTCCCTAAGTTCCCTACTAAAGGTGGATGATGACTCACTAGAAGATGGCTGAGGGTTCATATGCCTCACAGGAACATAAAATTAGAAGATACACAAGCAACAGAGAAAACAATATGAAAAGAAACAAAAATGACAAGAACAAATTACCAAATTAAGGAGAGGAAAAGGGAAAACTAACAGAAAAAATACCCAGAAATTTCGCCAGAAAATGGGAGAATCATTAGACAGAATTCTGAGAAAGAATGGAGATTTCGCCAAAGTATTTGAAAATACTCAAATGGTCCTACTAAATAGATCAACTGAAGGGAACTGAAAAGACATCTCCCTCTGGAGTAATAATGATGCACGCCACGTGTTGCATCTCAAAAAGTTACACACTACCCAAAGCATCGCCTTGATTTTCACACACGCAACCGTCAAAAACAAAAAAAGAAAACCCTTAAAAGGTATGAGCAGATAACGATTCGGGAGCGGTGAAGCGGGCCTCAGAGCTTTTTAGTTGTTTTGATTCGGATATATAATTATAATAAGAAACTTATTTTTATGAAAATACATATTCATAAAAGATTCAAGACTGAAATCTTAAGGAAACTATAAGAGTTGCCACCCAGCTCAGCTCAACCAAGAAATTCGGTATAGCTAGAACCGAGCGAGAACCAATATGCCTTCGAGAGATCTAGGTTTCGATGAGTCACTTACTTATTATCCAATTAAAATATAGCTCCAATATTCAACTATAACATTTTATAGAACTACATTGAGTTTTATTTTATAATACACAGTGTTCATGCAAAATACATGGAATGAAATTAAATTACAACACAAATCAAGTAGGCTATCTTAAGGGGATACACATAAATCAAAAGGGGATCGGGGTATAATCGCCTAAAATACACAAATCCTACCAATGAAGGAATAAAATAACAAAAGTAAACTTAATCCTGTAAAAATGAGTGTTAATAGTGCAACAAAACTTATGCGTATGCGACTCGAGCGTGAAAGTAGATGATGGAAAATGATTTTGAAAATGGTTTTACCAATTGGTGTTTAGCATGCCTCAAAGCCAGTTTTCAAAAAATTGAGTTGTCATCATCAGTTTAATGTAACATCAATTCTACGGTTCATTATGCGACAAAAAGCCTAAATATATATTATGTGCCATTCCGTCCAAGAATAACACCCGTACGGATGTATATAATAACCATGCGGTTATAGCTATAGCCATATGGATATCACTTTCGGGCATGAAACAATTTTAGACTTTAGAGATTTCGTGAAGCACAATAACCCTACGGTCAAGATACAACATCTGTGAGGTTATAACTATAGCCGTACGGCTATATCGACTGTACGAATGTTATTTTTGAACAAAAACCATAAATGAACAGAAATAGAGTAACTTGAAAAATACGTGAAATGACTCTTAAATGATGAAATTATGCAAGAATGTAAATTGTTTCTCAGAAATATACCTTTGATGCATGAAGCCACTGCTTTTATGGGTTCAAAAACATCTCAAAGGAGCTCTGGATTGTTAAGTTTTGGTTGAGATTTTACATGTCCGAAATCACTGAAAATCCTCAAAAGTTATGGTTTTGTTCTTATGTTTTGTCTCTAAACCTATTATTAATCTTAGTGACCTCTCTTCCTATGATTTCTAATAAGTTTTATACCCTAATTCTGGAGAATCAAGTAAGAAAAATGAAGAAAAAAGTTCAAAGTTCTCCCTTTTTCTTCCTTTTTCTTTCTCTTTTCTCTCTAACTCTCCTAAAATCCTAATCCCAGACTCTAGGGTCCTAATGACTGTCCCTTTCTCTCTCCTTATCCTTTTCCTTTTATACTTCTTTCAAATCAGAGATCTAGATTCGATCTAAATGCAAGTGGGATGGATTATTGAACATCCGTATGAATATAACATACGTTCGTACGGTTATAGATATTACATCCTTACAGTTATAGTCCATACCCGTACGGATGTAGTTGATGGGCTACAAACCCTAATTTGTTCAGTTCAGTAATCCAGAGCTTCAACCTTGAGTTGTCTTTAAATTGTATGGCTCCAGAAACACATCAAAGAAAAGTTTGTTTTCATAATTGAAACCAGGGATTAAAATCCCGTGCTCATAGGCTACCCCTCGTGTGTCTAAATTCATAATTCTTAGGTTCTAGTTAAATGCCGAGGTGGATTTGGCCATACGATAGAGAGCACGATGAGTGAGAAAAAGAAGATACCTGCCTTTTTCGTCGGTTGAGCGATCTGGCTAACTTGCTACCTTTTAAGGTCATAAAGGACCAATGTTTTCATTGAGTGATAAAGTACACATTTATTCCTTGATTGATAATTTTGAAACAAAAATTTTTACCTATTCAATCAAGAATAAATGTAAGTTGGAGTTGGCTATCATGTGCCTGGAGCTTCTTATGACTTTACGGAGTTGAACATGCTGGCTATGATATGCTGGGTATTTTCATGACTTTTGAGAAGTAAAAAATGCTGGTTATGATGTGCGGGGTATTTTCGTGACTTTTGAGAAGTCGAAAATGCTGGCTATGATATACTGGGTATTTTTGTGACTTTGCGAAGTCGTGATTAATGGCTATGATGTACCATGTATTTTCATGATTTTGAGAAATTGAGATTGCTGGCTATGATGTTTTGGGTATTTTTATGATTTTAAGAAATTGAGATTGTTGGTATGATGTGCTAGGTATTTTCGTGACTTTCTGGCTATGATGTGCCAGGTATTTTCGTAATTTTGAGAAATTGAGCTAGCTTACTATGGTGTGCCGGGTATTTTCGTGACTTTCAGAAGTCAAAAAGGGTGTTTTTTTTTGCTTTTTCAAGGTTTTGAGTCAAAACAGGGGGATTCGTGAAAACATAGTCCTTTGATTGTATTTATTTGGCTTCTTCGGTCACCGGGGGCGATGCCTCATTGGTCACGGGAGCCACAATTACAACCTTTCATTCGCTTGATTCATTGCTTGGTTCATTTTCTCTCTTTTATTGATACTATGGAGGATGTTGAATATGAAATAATACTTTCAGGCCTTTTTCATGTTGTTTTTGACCTTTCTCGTGATCTGCTTACGTCTCTATGTATTTTGTGATCGTAACAACGTAAGTGCTTTTCTCTCTTCAGTTTTTCACCTTTTTTGTAGGAGTTCTTGGCACTAACATTCGTGTCTACTATTTCTAACGAGAAATAGAAGTTGAGATGTGGGAGAGAGTGTTCTCGCTTAAAAGAACCTATTGGGGGTTACTCGATCAAGTAAACTACCAATCGAACCAAGGCGCGCCGTCGCTAGAGGAGAGCTCAGACGAAGAATGAACCGTAGCTAGGTTTCGCATTTTTTGAGAGAATCTTTTCTAACTTGTGTTTTATATTATTGCTTTTATTGAATAAAAATGACTTCGGTTTACAAATCCGAGTTGGTGCCAATGGCAATAGGTATTTGTTTGGCCTTTGATAAATAATTTTTTATGGGTAACGTGTTTGAGATGTGCTAAATAATAAAAATGAAGGGAAAAAAAGAAACACCGAAATTCAAACCATACCCATACAGCTAAGAAGTAACAACCGCATGGTTATGCCTTAAAACTGTACGGATGTAGGCGCTACACTCGTGCGGATGGTATTAAACTTACAGAAAGCCCTTTGTGATTTTGAATTGAAATTTTGGACAGGATCCATATGGACAAAGATCACACCCGTGTGGTTTTAGATGTAAATCTGTGAGGCTTTAATGGTTACATCCATACGAATGTTATTCCTTTTACAGTGAGGGACCGAAAATTTTCCCCTTACTTTTGCACAAACCTATTTTTCTTCCCCTTTGGTTTTCTCTCGGCCTCTGTGTAAGCGCCGGAATTTTTCAGACTCAAAAAAAAAAGGGGAGAAAAATTGGGAGAGAATTGAAGAAAAAGGGGAGAAAAAGAAAACCTCAAACTCAAGCATCTTTTTCTCATCTTTTTCTTTTAAATTCTTAAGTGTTTAAATTGAAAATTTATTAGAAATCCTAGGTTAATAATCTGACACTCTAAACTCAATTAGTTTTGGACTTAAAACTCTCAGAAACCTTGACATTTTAGAGATTTTTGGGACTCAACTTTTCAAACCTCAACACAAAAAGAAGCAATTCGGAAGGGATTGAGGCGTTCCCAGCGGTCATTCCTACGGTGGATCAGCGCCAAAGAGGTAAACATACTTCAAACCTTCAATTTTGTTGCTTTTCTGGGTGTTTTGATGTGATTTTGTGCATATAAATTTAATTTTCAAGCCTGCTATTTCTGGAAATCAAGAACAGTCGTACAACCGTTCTTAAGTTGAAGAACAGTCGTACGTCTGTAAATACAGTCATACGAGTGTTTCTGGTTTCCCACCAAGTTTTCAGTTTCTTTTGAATAAATTTTGGTGATTTTCTGCATTTGGGTATTTACAGTCGCACGACTGTAGTTACAGTCGTACGACTGTATGACTGTAATCTCCGTTCAGAGGCAGAATTTCCTTTTTAATCCAGAAAATTCCTAAAAATCATAAAAAATCAGAAAAATTAGAAAATCATCAAAATGAATTTTGTTGTGTGCATTTACGACCTTAGATTTAATTTTCAGTATTATTGCATTTAGAACAATACAACGATGGAGACCCGATTCTCCGGAAAACCGACCCGCCTCACATGCTAAATTAAAGTAAACCGAAAAATAAAAATGTTTTCAAAATGATTTTCTCACAAAACCAAAACACAGGGACGTTTCAAAATGTTTTCGAGGTCTAATCGGGCCGGCTAGCCAAGCCGACTCGATTACCCCTTAAATGCATGTTCTCGAATCCTTAAAATCCCATTCTGTCCTACTTGAGACCTACTTGTGGTGTGCCGTAAACTGTGCTAACTCTCTGTTTTGCAGCTTTTAGTTAGTTTTATTTTCATTTTTGATGTATTTAATAACTAAACTCGTGTATTTTAGGCGGTTGTATTTTCTAGATAAATCATGTATTTTAGGCGGTTGTCAAGTGAGGTTGAGAGTTTTTATTTTTCATTCGATCGGGATGTAGTAATTTAATTAACTATTTACTGTTTTATTATTATTTGTGTATGCGCGCTGCATGATTAAATAAAATTGACTTTAGAATTATGAAATACCTTCAACGAACATTGGCCAATTTTTATTTTGATTACACACGAAATAGGGGACTTGTCCGGACCTAGATCTCTGGATAGTGTGGTGCCCGTTTGTCTGGTTCAGCTACACTGAAATTTTCCATTTGAGCTGAGCCGGGTGGCAACTCCTATATTATTCATTGAGACTTAGGTCTTGATTCTTTTATGAAATAATTCAATCTTCTAAAAATGAATTTCCATTCTTAAAACCTACATGCAAGGAAGGGTTGCTCGAAATCGAGGCGCCCCTTCCGAAAGGGAGTCCGCGTTCCGTCGAAAACTTCATCCGCTCACAGTGGCGACTCTGCTGGGGAATTTCTTATAAAAGTTTTCTTAAAAACTTAAAAGAATTTGACAAGCCCTAAAAAGTGTCTAATCAAAATAACGTGGATGATTCTTGTATGGTATTTTATTTTGCATTCTGTAGTTAGACATTTTTGCATTAGGTTAAGTATCCCTTTTTAGCCCGGTGAATTGTTAAAGTGTCGCCTTTGTTCCTCGTGGTCTTAGGGGCATGGATACGAAACACCACCCATAGCCTCGTACGAACCCCTTCGTTCGGACCCTTGAGTGGGGAGAAGTGAGGAGTATATTTTGCTATGGGAGCTTTGATTTTAACCCGACTTGGACTGAACTCATATAGGCAACCTTAGTTAGATTCCCTTAGGATACCAAAATAAATCGTGTGAATAATATAAATCACACCTTCATCATCCCCAGTTGATGATCGAAGAGAACCCCACCTAGGACTCGGTTAGAATTTTCGAGACCGACCACGCTTGGAGGAATAAGGTTGGAAGAATACACTTCATGTGCTATATGTTATCTGCCTCTCGACATCCCGTGACATGCCATAACCAAAATTTTTCATGCACATGACATACCATTCATAAAGCATTTGTGTGATACTAACTCACATTTTTTATGTAGCCATTTGCATTTTATTTTCATATGAAAACATTGAATCATCCGTGTGACATTCATACTGACCATTATTTTTGCAGCCATAACATTATATTTGTGTGATTAGCATTTTTTCACATGGCATACATAACATCATCTTGTATGTCATGCATCTTAACCACATTTTTATGCAGCCATTTGCATATTGTGTGACATAAACATCTATATCATTTCACCTCATTTAAATTAAGGACATTTTAAGGGTGCCCATCACGATCATATCACTCCATAACATATCGGATATCCCAAAATTACTCGTGTTTTGCCAATGTACCAGATTGCACTTGCCCATTTCACCAAATCATCTCATTCAATAGAGACCAGAATGGTCCTAGGTATATTACCGTGTGACGATTTACACGAGGCATTTCATGACACCACGCTCACTTATCATAAGCATCACATCGTAATCCACATCGGATTACTTCATGACATTATTACATCATTCAAGGCGCTCCCCGAGTGCTGGATTAGTATGCATGTATGGGCATTTCATAATATCCCAAATCATGAAAGGTGTTCCCCGAACACGGAACCTCTGTCCATGTCCCTTATTACACGTGACTTTCTTACAACATCATTTCATATCATTTGCTCAAAAGCATCAGAACTCTATCCATAGGGTGGCCTCATGCGACCATTTCATACCATCACATAGACCTACAAAGCGTCGAAACTCTATCCTTTGTCCATGTGGCTGTCCACGTGTGACCTTTTTGCACAATATTGGGTGTTCTTGGAATGTCCAGAAAAAAGAAATATAGAATAATAAGTAGAAATCATTTTCATCATCATTTCACGCACGACATCACTCCATTCATTCATCATAAGTATTTTCAATGTCTCACTCTTCATGACATCATTCCATACATTGACCCTAAACGTTTCCCGACTAATGTCAAGTAGAATAAGCTGGAGCAGCCTTGGACAAGATCTCAGGCTTTGAGGGCTATTGGGGAACGGAGAGCTGTTGAAACGAAAAGTGATTCTGAGTTTGGGGAAGAAGTAGAGATGGCTAATCCAATATCAAGTCTCACTGATGCTTTAAAGGATTTCCTGAGATCACAGGATTTCTGTGATATGATCAAGGAGGAAATGCAGGTTGTAGTGAGAGAAGCCGGGGAAACTAGTGGTAGTGGCACTGGAAAGGAGAAGGAGGCTGAATCATCCCAACAAGGTGGTGATGTCTCGGCTTGTCTAGAAAAGCTACAAGAAATTGAGGCAACCATGGAGAGAAAAATGAAGGCAAAATGGTCGGAATTGGACAAGGTTATGGCCCAGTTGAAGAAAGGGTCAGTGTCGATTCTGAGTCTAAGAAGGGAGTTAATGTTGATGCCATGATCAACAAGGGCATCAAGGCTTTTCCCATTGGCTTCCAAGTGCCAAAGGTTCCTTCGTACAAGGGAATGGGTTCACCAGAGGCCCATGTAAATCTATACTCTCGGGTCATGCTGATAGCGGGCGACACTAAGCAATAATTGATTAATCTCTTCCCGACTACACTTGAGGGCGGAGCACTGGGCTGGTATAATTCCTTATCAGAGGAAGAGCAGTCAGATTAGGAGGTACTATCGACGGCCTTTATTCAATATTACAGCTTCAACACTAAGATTCAAGTGAAGCTATATGACTCGAACAAATCAAGCAGAAGCCCAATGAGGCCTTCGATGAGTACTACCAACGATGGATGAACAAGATGATCCTTCTGAAAAACTGCCCTGATGAAGATGAACTGATACAGAAGCTAATCAACAGCAATAGGGACATCTTCAAGAATAATATGAAATTTCATCCATTCAGTGAGCTTAGTATGGCCATGAAAATTGAGCGAGATGAGGAAGAGAAGGTAGCAAGCCATAAGGGTGGTAGAAGTTCAGGGTACAGTTCTGGGTATAGATCAATGACTGTAGCCGGGTCTGGTGGCGGTTCTAGCTCAAGCTATGAAGGAAAAGGGGGGCAGACTTCAGAAGTAAAGCAAGTAGAGGTTGCTACGGTAACCCAGCAACAAGGCAATCAAAACAAGAATCCAAGAGGACAGGGCATATCACCTTGGATTCTTCCTTTGGTTAAAATATTTGCTAAGTGTAAAAACGGTGGGTTGCTACAGTCTTTAAGGCGATTTGAAAAACCTACCGAGGCAGATAAAGATAATTTTTGCACATCATATTGTTGCTGGCTACAAAACTAATAATTGTTACAAGCTGAGGGACACCATTCAAAAGTTGATTGATGAAGGGAAGTTGCAGGAGCCTGCTAAGCTCAGCACGAAGACTAACCCGTTACTGATATTTGAGAAGTGGGTCAACATGGTGCATTCAGGTCTACCAGCTAATTTTATTTTTGCTCAAGTCCTTCAGGCGAATCTTGCTATTCAGGCTGTAGCAATAGGGGAAGTTGAAGCGGAGTCATAATGTGAGAAGCAGATGGAACAGAAAGAGATCAAACCGATAAGCTTAAATGATCTTGACTCTGAGGATGAATATGAAGAGTTTGGTGGGGAGGAAATAGTTAAGCCGTCGGCTATTGAAAAACTGAAAATCTAAGAGGTCCAGAATGTGACCCAAAGTGGCAGGGTATATCAACCAGTAGACCAAGCAAAAGATAAGGCCCCTATGATTGGGTCTAGTAGTACATCTGCACAGAAGGGAGTGGAGAAAGAATACCTAGTTATTTCTCAGTTGAAGAAAACCCCTGGACAAGCTAGCTTGTGGCATTTGCTTTTCACTTCTAAAGAGCATAGGGCGGCCTTAGTGAAGAAGTTGTCGGAGATCGAGGTTTCTCCCATTGCATCACCAGAGGCCATGTGTTGTTTGTTAGATAAAATCCATTCTGGGTCTCCTAACATTATTTTCTTCGAAAAAGACCTGCCTAGCGAAGGGAAGGCTCACAATAAGGCCCTATACATCAGAGCCAATGTGATGGACAAGGTAATGCCATGTGTAATGGTAGACGATGGATCTGCTCTGAACATATATCTACTGAAGATGTTACCATTTCTGGGTTTGAGCAAAGGTGGTTTGAAAAAGTCCTCTACTATGATCAAAGCCTATGATGATTCCAAGAGGACTGTGATTGGGACCTTTGAAGCTGAAGTGGAAGTAGGACCGATCAAGTCGATGGTCAACTTTACTGTGATTGATATTCCAGTCACCTTTTCCCTGCTGTTAGGGAGGCCATGGTTCCACCCATTGGGAGGTGTTCCTTCAACCTTACATTAGAAGATCAAGTTTTCAGTAGGCGGTGAGGTTGTGAAAGTGGAGGCTGATTAGCAATCTGTGATTGTTGCTGTTAGTGAGGAGACCATACCATGTGGCGGGTTCCAAGTCGCCATGGTCGGAGAAGAGGAAGCCATAGATGCTCTAATGGTCATTTATGAAAATTATATACCGGAGTGGCTGTCCAGATATTTGCACAAGCATAATTTTGTTCCGGGCATGGGACTTGGAATCAACCTACAAGGAGTGCCTGAGTTTAACATTGAATCGGGAAAGCCAAAGCAGTTCATACAGAAAAGACATCTGACCAGAAGAACCCGAGAAAGGGCAAGACTGGCAAGTTTATGATGAAACCATTCTTGAAGGCGGGAGAAGAACTTTATAATGGCCAGGTTAAACCAGTAAGGGTTGGGAACATTGAATACCCCGGCTTTAAAATATTTTCTGATGTCATTGATTTTGAGAAGAGTGAGGAAGAACCAGTGGCACTCGTGGTGATGGAAGAGGTAACTGCTAAGTCTGTTATTCTGCAAAAAGAGCTGCCTAAAGAGATAACGGAAGCCGTAAAGGCACCTGAACAGAAAAATGAAGAGAAAGTCTGCAATGAATCTGTAGAGGCAATTTCAGGTGCATTGATTGCCGCTCTGAGCAAGGCATTCGGGAAGTCCAAGAAAGGGTTCGGTGAGGAGCTGATGGCCAAGGTAAACTTGGATTCTATGGTTGCTGAGATAGCCAAGATCATGGAAAAGGCTAAGGCTTAGATGGCTGAAAGTGAAGACATCACTGTTGCTGCTGAGAAAGAGGCCAAGCTGGCTGCGGACCTGAATGATGCTCTGAAGATGGAAGTGGAAGCTGAAGAAGTGCAAGGTCCTCCACCTGTGGAGGATGAAAATGATTTTATTGTATCTATTTCTTCCATTTTCAATGTGAATGATGTACCTTATGACAAGTTTAATGCAATGAAATCTGAATTTGCTTACTTGTGTGATGTTTATCCTGATAATTCTGTGCATGCATTTGAATCACCATCAAGCATATTTAGCATATATGACACTGCATTGCATGAAATCAATATAAGTACAGATGAAAATCCCAAAATTGTATTCATTTCACGTGAGCTAAAACCCGAGGAAGAGAGAGAATTAACAAGAATATTGCAAAAACATGTTAAAGCTTTCACTTGGTCATACGAAGACATGCCAAGTGTAGACACCGAGATAGCAGTACACAAGATCCTAATAGACCCTAAGTTCAAACCAGTGAAGCAGAAACTGAGAAGACTGAGACCAGAGTGGGCTACACTGGTGAAAGAAGAAGTGGCTAAGCAGATAGATGTCAAATTCCTTGAAGTAGTGAAGTATACAGAATGGCTAGCCAATATCATCCCAGTGCTTATGAAAGACGGAAGGGTCAGAGTGTGTGTCGACTATAGGGACCTGAATAAAGCATACCCAAAAGATAACTTTCCACTGCCTCATATCGACGTCCTGGTTGACAGTGCAGCAAAAGCAGCAATGTATTCCTTTATGGATGGCTTTTTGGGGTACAACCAGATCCTGATGGATGTTATTGATAAGGTGAAGACATCATTCATCACAAAGTGGGGTGCTTTCTGCTACAGAGTAATGCCCTTTGGATTAAAGAATACTGGAGCCACTTATCAAAAGGCTGTCATAACCCTGCTGCATGATATGATCCACCAAGAAGTCAAAGTGTATGTCGATGATATGCTGGTCAAGTTAGTGACCTGGGAGGAACATCTTGTTATCCTGGATAGATTTGTCACTCGCATTGGAGAGTATAACTTGCGATTTAATCCTAAGAAGTGCATATTCGGAGTCACATCGGGGAAGCTGTTGCGCCATGTAGTCAGCCAGAGAGGAATAGAAATGGATCCAGATAAAATTAAGGCCATTCGGGATATGCCGGCTCCAAAAACAGAGAAGGAAGTCCGCTCATTCTTGGGCTCCTTGCAGTACGTCAGTCGCTTCATAGCACGATTGACTTCCACTTGTGAGCTTATTTTCAAGCTGTTAAAGAAAGATCAGCCGATTGTGTGGGACAATAGATGTCAGTTGGCATTCGAGAAAATCAAGGCTTACCTGGTAAATCCGCTGGTTATGAGCCCACCAATTCCAGGGAAGCCTTTGATCTTGTATTTGGCCATTAAAGATTCATCTGTAGGAGCAATGTTGGTGAAAGAACAAGATGGTAGGAAGGAGTACCCCATCTACTACCTCAGCAAGAAGCTGCTGGAGTATGAAACCAAGTACCCATTGGTGGAGAAGAAGTGTATAGCAATGATCTAGCTGACTAAGAAGTTGCACCATTATTTCCAGTCATATAAAGTCCAAGTCATGGCTAAAGTAGACCTAATGAAGTATCTGTATGAATCACCAGTGTTGGTTGGTAAATTATCTTGGCGGCTGTTACTCTTATCGAAGTTTGACATTAAGTACATCACCAAGAAAACTATCAAAGGGCGAGCCGTAGCAGAATTTCTAGCAAATCAGCCACTGGAAATAGATTACACTAAGAATCTGGAGTTCCCAGATGAACAGCTGGCCATGGTAGAAGTAAAGAGATGGGTCATGTTCTTTGATGGTGCCGTGAATAGAAAAGGGTGCTGGAATCAAGGTACTCATAGCAACACCGGATGGTGAAATCATTATTTTGTCGAAGAGACTGGATTTTCCTATAACTAACAATGGTGCAGAGTACGAAGCATGCTTGTTTGGGATGGAAGCCCTGTTGACACTAGGGGCAAATAATGTCTTGATCATCGGAGATTCACTTCTAGTGATTAGGCAAGCTCAAGGCAAATGGGAGCTGAAAGAAGAAGCCTTACGTCCCTACTTGGTGCTGCTACGGTACAGAAAAGAATTATTTGGCCAATATGAATTCAGAAATATCCCCAGAGATGAAAACAAGATGGCTGATGCACTAGCAACACTATCTTCTATGTGGGAAAATCCAGAAGAAACTCAAGTAGAACTACTGGTTATAGCAACTTCCAAACAACCCTGCTTTGAAGTGCACGAAGTAATGAAGTTGATGGCTATGAGCAGACGACGTTTTCGACAGAACATGAGACTCCCTTTCTGAAGGGGCACCACGATCTCGGGCGGGCCCCTCCCTCATGTGGGGTTTTTATAGATGGAAAAACGGTTTTGGAAAATAAATGGAATTAATCCTTAAAAGAACCGAGACCTAATTCTCGATGAATATTGTACATTCGCCACCCGGCTCAGCTCAACCGGGAAATTTATAATGCAGCTAAACCGGACGAACGGTCGCTACACTATCCAGAGATTCGAGTCCAGACAAGTCCCTTATTTCGTGTCTAATTAAAATAAATATTGGTCAATGTTCATAGATGGTATTTCAAATTCTAAAGTCAATTTTATTGAAATAAATAGACATACAACGCGCATACAGATTAAAGCAGAATAGCAAATGATGAAATTCTTACAACCCTATCGAATAAAAGATAAAAACTCTCAGCCTCACTTTTACAATCGCCTAGAATACACGATTTATCTAGAAAAATACAATCGCCTAGGATACACAATTTAATCTATTAAATTACATCCAAAATGAAAATAAAAGAAATTAAAAACTGCAAAACAGAGGGTTAGTATAATATATAACACGCCACAAATAGGACTCAAATAGACAGAATTGCAAAATTAAGAATTGGGGGCATGCATTTAGGGGATAACCGGGTTAGCTTGGCTAGCCGGCCCGGTTAGACTTGGAAAATATTTTGAAACGTCCTTTTATTTTTTTTTGTTTTGTGGGAAAATCATTTTGAAAACAATTTTTCCAGTTTACATGCATTTTTATACATGTGAGGTGGGTTGGTTTTCGGGAGAACTGGGTCTCCATCGTGGCATTGTTCTAAATGCAATTTTACTGAAAATTGAATCTTTGCTCGTGGATGCACACAACAAATTCATTTTGATGATTTTTGGGGTTTTCTGAATTTTTATGGGTTTTTTTGGAAATTTTTAGGGTTAAAAGGGAAATTCTGGTTCTGGAAAGGGCGTTACAGTCATGCGACTGTAACTACAATCGTACGACTGTAAATTACAATTGTGCGACTGTAAACGTTCCAAAGTCAGAATCTCGTCAAAATTTTATTTGAAGCAAAACTGGGAAAAAACCTTGGAAATCAAGAACACTCGTATGACTGTAACTACAGTCGTACAACTGTTCATTAAATCCAAGAATAGTCATGCGACTGTTCTTGATTCCCAGAAGTAGAAATGCAGAAGTAAGGCAAAAATGCACAAAAATCACATCCAGCACCCAGAAAGCTTGTAAAAGAGAGGGGGAAAGGAGTGTCTACCTGTTTGGCATACGTCCACCATAGGATTGACCCCTGGCGTCGCTCCAATCCACTAAAATCCGGATTTTTCTCCTTGAGTTAGGGTTTGAGAGCTTTTGGGTCCAAAATCTCCAAATGGAAGGGTTTATGATGATCAGTTCTTCCTTTCCTCTTCTTTGTTTCTTTTCTTCTTTCCCTTTTCTCTCTTTTTTCCCTTTTCTTTCTTTTTTTTTCTCTGTTCGGCCTCCCTTCTTTTTCTTTGCTTTCTCTACTTTTAGGTTATGGGTTGGCTCACCTGCCATGATCTACAGTTGTACGACTGTAGTGAAAGTCGTACGACTATACTTTTTTTTTCTCTTTGAGGAAGTAAAATTCCGACGCTTACAGCTGCCCCTCGCGTGATCAAATTCACCACCTAATCTTAGTCTGGGATAGTTGATGTGAATTTGAGAAATGTGGCTCAAAGCGCCATAGACACAGGAAATAAAACATGCAACTGAGTTGCTGAAGCTTCACTGCTGTGGTGATGTGTTGAGTTGATTGGATGGAATAAGCCGATATCGGGTCTATGTTACCCGAGGCAAAACTGAGGAAGAAATAAGCCGATGCCGGATCTAGGTTACCCGATGCAAAGCTGAGGAAGAAATAAGCCGATATCGGGTCTTGGTTACCCAAGGCAAAGCTAAGGAAGAAATGAGCCGATATCGGGTCTAGGTTACCCGAGGCAAAGCTGAGGAAGAAATGAGCCGATATCGGGTCTAGGTTACCTGAGGCAAAGAAGATGGAATTTGGACGATTTGAAATCTTACTGGAATTGGATGGACTTGAAATAATAAGAGGTTCAAGGATGTGAAACTATGCTTGAACATAATGGAGTTCAAGGGTTCGAAATCTAGCTTGAATGGAGAAAGGGGTTCAAGGATTTGTAACCATGCTTGAACGTACTGGAATTCAAGGGTTTGAAATCTGGCTTGAATGAAGAAAGGGGCTCAAGGATTTGCAACCATGCTTGAACGTACTGGAGTTCAAGGGTTTGAAATCTGGCTTGAATGAAGAAAGGGGCTGAAGGATTTTGCAACCATGCTTGAACGTACTGGAGTTCAAGGGTTTGAAATCTGGCTTGAATGAAGAAAGGGGTTCAAGGATTTGTAACCATGCTTGAACATATTGGAGTTCAAGGGTTCGAAATCTGGCTTAAATGAAGAAAAGGGATAGCTTTAGGAATGATAATTTTGATGTTAGCTCGAGGATGAGTATTTATCCCTTGATCGATAATTTTAGAAGCAAAAATTTTTGCCCCTTTGATCAAGGATAAATACGACTTGATTGTTCTGCCCCTTGGAGACTTGACATGTTGAGATTTGGGTTTGCGCTGATGCTTAAGGTCCAACGGATGCCCCGGCATTGTGCCATCTCTGCTTTGAGAGGGATCCTGGTTCAGAAATACCTGGTGATAGCAGCGGGTGCTTGCACTTGGAACAGTTGTGACGCATATGCATATGAATTGTGCGTGTTTACTTTAAACATATGCACATATGTACGGATGCATGTATGGTTCTAAATGTATGTATGCATGCAACATGTGGCTTATGCTTTGTTCTTGGTATCCGTGCGAGCCCGGAGATAGAATTCACGGCTTGTGACTGGCCCCGATGGTAGCCCAGGTGACCTAGCCCAATTGTCCCGACATGTCTTCTGACCGACTGACTATTACACCGATCTAGGTATTAGAGGAGTTGGCCGTCTTAAGTGACTTTCCACTTCACCCTCTGTATACTCTGAAGTGTTGTCAGGCTCAGTGGATCAGGGTAATAGGCCGCGCCGACGGATGATCTATTTGGTTGAGCAAGGAGATGAGAGTGAGATCTTGCATTTCCATACTGCATAACAGGGGTTTCTGCGGTCCTTGAAATGGTTGGTAAATGCAATTTTCCCTTTGAATATGAGCTCAACAGACTTTGTAAGCTTTCCTGATGATGGTATCGTCCCCTTCATGATTGTTGAAAGCTTTGTTAAGCCAAGTTGCTCTAACACTATTGGTGAAGTTCACCAATGCATAACCAACATTTCCTCCAGTCTTGAAATCCATAAGCAAGCAGGTGGAACCATAAGCAGACTTTCCTCTTGACCTACTATTGACCAGAATTTGTGATAGATTATGTCTTTGAAACTGACGTGGCAGATTTCTGATCATCAGGCTTGTTTTCTCACTGACACTGGCGTTGGTCTCCCTCTTATTTGACTTGATCTCTTCAATAGTTAGGTTCTTGGGTAACCATTGTTGAGCTCATTTGAAGTAGACTCATATTCAAATCCTATTTCTGCTCTGTAACCCTTCTGGTGATGAGATGATGAAGAAAAATGCGATATGGAGCAGCATTGGGGTTCAATTTCTTGTTGAAAGCCATTGATGACAGAAAATAAGGCTTCACAGAATCGGTTCAAGGGAGGAGATGAAAGTATTGCGCCTTGCTATTTAATGCCATGAGACATTCCAGATTTAATTATGGTCGCCGTGTATGAGATAGACAAAGACACTGATCTTCTCTGCCACCGCGTGAAGTTAACTTTTCAAAACAGGCAAAAACGTACTTATCTCCATTGTCTCCACTCGCTGACCCCAGCATTTCATGCAATAGATGGGCCACCCTTGGATTCATCACGCACTCAATAGAGTTTGACTCTATGATTGATGAGAGCACAACTTTAGGCTGGGAGCAGAAATCCCACTGTGAGGGAGAGCTGAGGTCTTCCGTCGGTATCAGTTTTTTTTTTTTTTTTTTGAAGAAGCTAAATCCAAGCCACAGCCACCTATTGATTTTCCTGCTGCATTCAGATCCATGTATGTCATACGTGTTTGATATGTCTTTTTGGATGAACAATGCATGTGTAATGTCATATGCACATGAATGCCACACAAACAAGACTATATATGCACTAAAACCAATGTCTGCTTCAGAGTTTTACATCATGGTGGATGGCGAAGCTCATTTGGATTTTTTAGGGTTTGGTGCTTTTTGATGGGTTTGGTTTTTTGATGTGAGATACTTTTTCGAGCATGAATTAGGCTGAAATCCTCATCTTGGGGATCGGCTCTGAAATTTAGCAATGGTCCCTGGTTTGGAATGATTTGGGTGTATTGTGGGCTGTTCAAGTTGAAACTTTTAGGGCAAGACCAATAGTGTCTTAGATTGTGGTTTGTAGGGATCACTGATCTAGGTTGGTAATTGATTCGATGAAAAAGACGCCATCCCATTATTTGTTTGGCAAACTTTTCTCTTTCTCTCTCTCTCTTTCTTTTTTTTTTTTTTTTTAAGAAAGGGCTTAACCGAAGTCAAGTTCACTTTTAAATTCCCTGTAAGAATCAGATTGATGTTATGCATCTTAATGTTATGCGTGATGGACATTTCGTTTCAGATGATCAAATGCATGTTTAATGCCATATACATGTAATCACCACATAAGTAAGAAAATAACCAGATGCATTACATTCAAAATGAGTTCAATACACTTTACAAACAAAATGAGTTCCCTAAGGGAAGGAACCTCTAAAGGTATTGATCTCACAGCACCCGACTATTCCTTATCCGATCACTGCCCTAGCTTCAATGTCACTGCCCCACTTTTATCAAATCAGGCTTAGGAGTTCTTCATCATATTCCCCTCCCCGAGAGGTTTGAGGAATTTCCTTGCCGGTCTCCCTACTAGCCCCCAGTCGCTTATCAATAGCGGGTGGCACCTTTAATCTTCCCTCATCAATTAATCTCCGGATCTCCTTCCTTAAAATATAGCAGACATTGGTTCGGTGACCTGTCACTACATGATAGGTGCAGAAGTTGTTCTTTTGATCCAGTGTCGGCTCTACATACGGCTTGACGCTCTGCAGTAGCCCCTCTTTTCTACATTTGGCAAATAATTGGCTCAGCGAAAAAGGCCACAGAGATATGCCCTTTCCATCACCTTTGGGGAGTGGACTCCTGTTTGGTCGCGAAACAAGGTCAGTGTTGGCTTTGAGGGGGGCCTTCGATTCTGCTTCACCAGTCAGCCCTTTTATTGCTCCCTCAAGCTCAATCAGACGTGCCTCCAGTTCAGAGCACCTAGCCGTAAGCTTTTCCAACTTATCAAGATCACCTCCTAGCATCTGCTTCAACATTGCCGCTGCCTCTTCCCTAACCATCTTTTGAAATCATGATGAAGCAACATAATCATCTACGACATCTGTTACGGGGTTGAAGTTCATTGGGCCAGCCATTCTCGAGACTACTTCCCTTTCTCCCCTAATAAAAACACTTGTTAGCATTAACTGGGGTGTTTGCACGGAGATGCCAAGTCAAGAGATGATGTAGGCATGAGTGCGAGATACGATGCATGCATGTACGAACAATGATGTCATGTGATGCCACGTCATGTTATGCAATTTTAAGCTAGTTAAGTGCACCCCAAGGCCAAGAAGGGAGACATGCAAGATGCAATGAATGCTGTTGATGAAGATATGTGTTGAAGTATAGCATGGCGTATAAATATACACCACATGGATAAAATGACACACAGGGTGTCCACGGATCGAAGCAAGGTGATATTTGTGAAGAGCTTACATGTAGAGCGTATCTTACACGGGAGGAGAGTTAATATTTGAAGCGATACGTGTAGAGCGGATCTTAAAAGGGGGGGAGATGTAGAGTTTGATGCGGTACGTGCAGAGCTTGTCTTGCACGGGAAGATAGTTGGAGCGATACGTGTAGAGCTTGTCTTACACGGGGAAGAAGTGTGCAGAGCTTGTGTTGCATAGAAAGATATTTTGGAGCGGTACGTGTAGAGCTTAGTGTTACACGGGGAGGAAGTGTGTAGAGCTTGTCTTGCACAGAAAGATATTTTTGAATGGTACGTGTAGACCTTAGTCTTACACGGGGAGGAAGTGTGCAGAGCTTGTCTTGCACAGAAAGATATTTTAGAACGGTACATGTAGAGCTTAGTCTTACACAGGGAGGAAGGTTAGAGTTTGATGCGGTATGTGCAGAGCTTGTCTTGCACGGGAAGATTTAGAGCGATACGTGTAGAACTTGTCTTACACGGGGAGGAAGTGTGCAGAGCTTGTCTTGCACGAGAAGATATTTGGAACGATACGTGTAGAGCTTGTCTTACACGGGAGGAAGGGTAGAGTTTGATGCGGTACGTGCAAAGCTTGTCTTACACGGGAAAATTTGGAGCGGTATGTGTAGAGCTTGTCTTACATGGGGAGGAAGTGTGCAAAGCTTGTCTTGCACGGGAAGATATTTTGGAGCGATACGTGTAGAGCGTGTCTTACACGGGGAGGAAGGGTAGAGTTTGATGTGGTATGTGCATAGCTTGTCTTACACGGGAAGATTTGGAGCGGTACGTGTAGAGCTTGTCTTACACGGGGAGGAAGTGTGCAGAGCTTGTCTTGCACAGAAAGATATTTTGGAACGGTACGTGTAGAGCTTAGTCTTACACAGGGAGGAAGGGTAGATTTTGATGCGGTACGTGCAGATCTTGTCTTGCACGGGAAGATTTGGAGCGATACGTGTAGAGCTTGTCTTACACGGGGAGAAAGTGTGCAGAGCTTGTCTTGCATGAGAAGATATTTGGAACGATACGTGTATAGCTTGTCTTACACGGGGAGGAAGGGTAGAGTTTGATGCAGTACGTGCAGAGCTTGTCCTGCACGGGAAGATTTGGAGCGATACGTGTAGAGTTTGTCATACATGGGGAGGAAGTGTGCAAAGCTTGTCTTGCACGGGAAGATATTTTGGAACGATACGTGTAGAGCTTGTCTTACACGGGGAGGAAGGGTAGAGTTTGATGTGGTATATGCATAGCTTGTCTTACACAGGAAGATTTGGAGCGATACGTGTAGACTTGTCTTACACAGGGAGGAAGTGTGCAGAGCTTGTCTTGCACGGGAAGATATTTTGGAACGATACGTGTAGAGCTTGTCTTACACAAGGAGGAAGTGTGTAGAGCTTGTCTTACATGAGAAGATATTTGGACCGATACGTGTAGAGCTTGTCTTACACTGGGAGGAAGGGTAGAGTTTGATACGGTACGTGTAGAGCTTGTTTTGCACGGGAAGATTTGGAGCGGTACTTGTAGAGCTTGTCTTGCACGGGGAGGAAGTGTGCAGAGCTTGTCTTGCACAGAAAGATATTTTGGAACGGTACATGTAGAGCTTAGCCTTACACAGGGAGGAAGGGTAGATTTTGATGCGGTACGTGCAGATCTTGTCTTGCACGGGAAGATTTGGAGTGATACGTGTAGAGCTTGTCTTACACGGGGAGGAAGTGTGCAGAGCTTGTCTTGCACAAGAAGATATTTGGAACGATACGTGTAGAGCTTGTCTTACACGGGGAGGAAGGTAGAGTTTGATGTGGTATGTGTAGAGCTTGTCTTGCACGGGAAGATTTGGAGCGGTATGTGTAGAGCTTGTCTTACATGGGGAGGAAGTGTGCAAAGCTTGTCTTGCACGGGAAGATATTTTGGAGCGATACGTGTAGAGCTTGTCTTACACGGGGAGGAAGGTAGAGTTTGATTCGGTACATGTAGAGCTTATCTTGCACGGGAAGATTTGGAGCGGTACGTGTAGAGCTTGTCTTACACGGGGAGGAAGTGTGCAGAGCTTTTCTTGCACGAGAAGATATTTTGGAACGGTCCGTGTAGAGCTTGTCTTACACGGGGAGGAAGGGTAGAGTTTGATGCGGTACGTGCAGAGCTTGTCTTGCATGGGAAGATTTGGAGCGATACGTGTAGAGCTTGTCTTACACGGGGAGGAAGTGTGCAGAGCTTGCCTTGCACGGGAAGATATTTTGGAACGATACGTGTAGAGCTTATCTTACATGGGGAGGAAGGGTAGTGTTTGATGTGGTACGTGCAGAGCTTGTCTTGCACGGGAAGATTTGGAGCTGTACGTGTAGAGCTTGTCTTACACGGGGAGGAAGTGTGCATAGCTTGTCTTGCACGGGAAGATATTTTGGAACGATACGTGTAGAGCTTGTCTTACATGGGGAGGATGGGTAGAGTTTGATGCGGTACGTGCAGAGCTTGTCTTGCACGGGGAAGATTTGGAGCGGTACATGTAGAGCTTGTCTTACACGTGGAGGAAGTGTGCTGAGCTTGTCTTGCACGAGAAGATATTTTGGAAATACGTGTAGAGCTTGTCTTACAAGGGGAGGAAGTGTGCAGAGCTTGTCTTGCACGAGAATATATTTTGGTATTGGGTGCACGGGACACGAGGATAAGGTTTCTAATGATTATGGAAGACCTAAGTGGCTTGATGAAGTTTCTAGCGCTTTTGGAACACTTAAATGACTTAGTGCATGTTGTAAAGTCCTTGGTGCTTGTGAAATGCTTAAACATTGTGGAGTGCTTGAATTTTTGATGGATGAATGAGATATACATCGTGAGATAAAGAGGATGATTCCCTTGTTTTTATTTTTATTTTTATTTTTGGACATCCCAAGAACACCCAATGCTATGCAAAAAAATGTCACGTGTGGACTGCCACAGGGGTAAAAGTTCGGCGCCTTTGGTGCACCTAATGAATTTTGTGAAATGGTCGCGTGTATACCGTCACATGGACGGAGTTCGAAGCTTTCTAGGTCTATGAGATGATATGAAATGGTCGCAAAGGACCGGCCCAAGAACAGAGTTCTGATGCTTTTGAGCGTATGATATGAAATGATGTAATGAGAGAGTCATGTGCCATAGGGGATACAGATAGAAATTCGGTGTTTGGGGAACACCTTTCATGATTTGGGATGTTATGAAATGCCCCTACATGCATACTAATTCGGCACTCGGGGAGCGCCTTGAATGATATGATAATGTCATGAAATGGTCCGATATGGGCTATAGTGCTATATGATGTTTATGATGAATGGATATGATGTCCTAAAATGTATCGTGTGGATTATCACACAGAAATACACCTAGGACCATTGTGGTCTCTATTGAATGAAATGATTTGGCGGAATGGCTGAATGCAATCCGGTGCATTGGCAAAACACGGGTATTTTGGGATACCCGATATAATATGGAATAATATGATCATGGTGAGCGTCCTTGGAATGCCCTTAATTTAATTTAGGTGATATGTCATGAATGCTTCTGACACACAAAATGCAAATGGCTGCACAAAAACATGGTTAGGGTGCATGACACACATAATGATGTTATGTATGCTATGTGAAGAAAAATGCTAATCACACAAATATAATGTTATGGCTGAAAAAGAAATCGTTAGTATGAATGGTAAACGGATGATTTAATGATTTCATACGAAAATAAAATGCAAATGGTTGCATAAAAATGTGGGTTAGTATCACACAAAAATGTTTTATGTATGGAAAATGATGATTATGGTATGTCGTGAAATGTTGAGAAGCGTGTAACACGTAGCACACGAAGCAAATTCTTCCAACCTTATTTCTCCAAGCGTGGTCGGTCTCAAAAATTTCTAACCGAGTCCTAGGTGGGGTTCACTTCGATCACCAACCGATGGTGATGAAGGTGCGATTTTATTTATTCACACAATTATTTTGGTATCCTAAGGGAATCCAACTAGGGCTGCCTATATGAGTTCGGTCCAAGTCGGGTTAAAATCAAGGTTCCCATAGCAAGATATACTCCTCACTTCTCCCCACTCAACGGTCCAAACAAAAGGGTTTGTACGAGGCTATGGGTGGTGTTTCGTATTCGTGCCCCTAAGACCATGAGAAAAAAAGGCGATACTTCAGCAATCCACCGGGCTAAAAATGGATACTAAATCTAATGCAAGCATATCTAACTAAAAATGCAAAATGAAATACCAATCAAGAATCATCCATCTTATTTTAATTAGATACTTTTCAGGGCTTGTCAAATTCTTTTAAGTTTTTAAGAAAACTTTTTGAAGAAATCCCCAGCAAAGTCGACACTGTGAGCGGACAACGTTTTTGACAAAACACGAGACTCCCTTTTGGAAGGGGTGCCACGATCTCTGGCGGGCCTCTCCCTCGCGTGGGGTTTTTATAGATGGAAAAATGGTTTTGAAAAATAAATGGAATTAATCCTTAAAAGAACCGAGACCTAAGTCTCGATGAATATTGTAGAGTCGCCACCCGGCTCAGCTCAACCGGGAAATTTATAATGCAGCTAAATCGGACGAACGGTCGCTAAACTATCCAGAGATTCGGATCCGGACAAGTCTCTTATTTCGTGTCTAATTAAAATAAATATTGGTCAATGTTCATAGATGGTATTTCAAATTGTAAAGTCAATTTTATTGAAATAAATAGACATACAGCATGCATACAAATTAAAGCGGAATAGCAAATGATTAAATTATTACAACCCAATCGAATAAAAGATAAAAACTATCAGTCTCACTTTTACAATCGCCTAGAATACATGATTTATCTAGAAAAATACAATCGCTTAGGAACACGATTTAATCTATTAAATTACATCCAAAATGAAAATAAAAGAAATTAAAAACTGCAAAACAGAGGGTTAGCACAATTTGTAACGCGCCACAAATAGGACTCAAATAGACAGAATTGGGAGCATGCATTTAGGGGATAACCGGGTTGGCTCGGCTAGCCGGCTCGGTTAGACCTGGAAAATATTTTGAAACGTCCCTGTATTTTTTGGTTTTATGGGAAAATCATTTTGAAAACAATTTTTCCAGTTTACATGTATTTTTATACATGTGAGGTGGGTCGGTTTTCAGGAGAACTAGGTCTCCGTCGTGGCATTGTTCTAAATATAATTTTACTGAAAATTGAATCTATGGTCATGGATGCACACAACAAAATTCATTTTGATGATTTTTGGAATTTTTATGGGTTTTTTGGAAATTTTTGAGGTTAAAAGGGAAATTCTGGTTCTGGAAAGGGCGTTACAGTCGTGCGACTATAACTACAATCGTACGGCTGTAAATTACAGTAGTGTGACTGTAAACGTTCCAAAGTCAGAATCTTGCCAAAATTTTATTTGAAGCAAAACTGGGAAAAAAGCCTGGAAATCAAGAACACTCGTACGACTGTAACTACAGTCGTACGACTGTTCATCAAATCCAAGAACAGTCGTACGACTGTTCTTGATTCCCAGAAAATGCATAAAAATCACATCCAGCACCCAGAAAGCTTATAAAAGAGAGGGGGAAAGGAGTGTCTATGTGTTTGGCGTGCGTCCACCGTAGGATTGACCCTGGCATCGCTCCAATCCACTAAAATCCGGATTTTTCTCTTTGGGTTAGGGTTTGAGAGCTTTTGGGTCCAAAATCTCCAAATGCAAGGGTTTCTGATGATCAGTTCTTCCTTTCCTCTTCTTTGTTTCTTTTCTTCTTTCCCTTTTCTCTCTTTTTTCCTTTTTCTTTCTTTTTTTTTTGTCTCTGTTCGGTCTCCCCTCTTTTTCTTTGCTTTTCGGTCTCCCCTCTTTTTCTTTGCTTTCTCTGCTTTTGGGGTATAGGTTGGCTCACCTGCCATCATCTACAATCATACGACTGTAGTTTGATTACAGTCGTACGACTATAATTTTTTTTCTTTTTTTTCCGTCTTTGAGGAAGTAAAATTTCGGCGCTTACAACGGCTGAAGAGAAGCCATGGTTCTTTGACATCTACCAGTATGTGAAGGAAGGAAAATACCCAGAGGGAGCCAGTGCTACTGATAAGGTGTCATTAAGAAAGCTAGCCAGTCAGTTCAGAATTTTTGAAGATAGGCTATACAAAAGAACAGCAAATGGAGTCCTCCTAAGATGTCTGACAGAACCGGACGTAGAAATAGTGATGCAGCAGATGCATGTAGGGTCTTGCGGCCCACATAAGAATGGACTCTCTATGGCCAAGAAGATGATGAGATAAGGGTACTTCTGGATGACTATGCAGGCTGATTGTATAAGGAAAGTGAAGAGATGTCACTAGTGTTAGATCTATGCTGACATTAGCCATCTTCTGCCACTTGAGCTACAGAACCTAGCATCTCCTTGGCCGTTCTCGGCCTGGGGAATAGGCATGATTAGAGAAATTCATCCTGTAGCATCTGATGGACACTGATTTATAGTTCTGGCAGTTGACTACTTTTCAAAGTGGGTAGAAGCAGAATCCTTCACCAGTGTAATAGCTAAGCAAATGTTTAAGTTCATCCAAAATAACATCTTTGCTCGATATGGAATTCCCCACCATGTAGTGACTGACAACGGAGTGCAATTCCAAAGGGCAACAGCTGAGCTGCTTGCAGAACATGGCATTGAGCACCACAAGTCTTCTCCATACAGACACCAAGCTAATGGTGCAGTGGAGGCAACTAATAAGGTGATAAAGAAGATCTTGTAAAAAATGGCAACTACTTACAGAGATTGGGCTGACAGATTGCCGTATGCTCTTTGGGGTTATAGAACTAGTGTCAGAACACCGACAGGAGAAACTCCCTATGCTTTGGTATATGGTATGGAAGCAGTATTGCTAGTAGAAATAGAGCTCAAATTACTCAGAGTCGCCTTGGAAGCTCAGTTACCAGAAAATGAATGGATTCAAGCCAAATACCAGCAGTTAGTGGTGCTAGATGAAAAACAGCTGAAAGCACTGGATCATCTACAGATGTACCAACGCAGAATGGCCAGGGCCTATAATCGGAATGTGAAGTACCCCAGGTGGTAGCTAAAAGCATGGGACTTGGTTCTGAAGCAATTAAGGCCTTCAAATGTCGATGTTCGGGGAAAGTTCAAACCCAACTGGGAAGGGCCTTATGTTGTGAAGAATGTGTTATCAAAAGGTGGTGTCAGCATCATGGACATAGATGGAAATGAATTCACCAATCCTGTCAATCAAGATCGCTTAAAGCTTTACCATGTATAAAAAAAAGGTCTGCTAGGTTGAAAACTCGAAAAGAGCAGCCTAGGCAAAAATTAAGACAAGAGAGAAAATGATCAGTCAAAATATTCGGAAGGGACGACTGGTGACGGATTCTGGCTCAATGTGGAATGTATACCATCTGGGGAATCAATCTTTTCAAATGTACTTATTGTGATTTCATCAATAAAATGGAATGTTTGTTTGAATATATTTGCATGGTTATGACAAAATGCAAAAACAAAGTTATCTTGCTTAAACATCCATTTAAAGAAAGCTCTTTGCATTTAACTGGTCGAACATATCATGTTGTTTAACAATGAAAATGTAATAAATACATACAGTCTAAAATCTTTTATCGTCCTCCGAATTTAATTCATCTTTCCGAGGAACAACGGTGGTTGTCTAAGAACTTGCCATTTCAATTGGCCTTTGCTTAAAAAAAAAAGCTCGCTGGGGTGAAAACCGAAAAGGCGCTCCAGGAAAAAATTAGAGCAGCTTGCTGGGGTAAAAACCGAAAAGGTGCCTCAGGCAAAAGTTAGAGTAGCTCACTGGGCTGAAAACCTGCATTAGGGCAACCCAGGCAAAATTTAGAGCACTTATAGATTCATAAATTATAGGGGTGAGAAGCCAAGTCTTTCCATCATCTCCCCAGCAGGATTCTCCACATCACTCCCCAGTGGAACATTTACAAAGGATACTATAATCGTTTTCCCCAGCATCATCACGCATTCCCAGCAATCATCTTATTTCCCCAGCAGTCCTTACATACACCTTCAACAAGGAGAAGCCTTATGCAAAAAAAGGTCTTCCACCAGCTAGGAGCAAAACATACCTTCCCCAGCAAAAAGGAGAAATATCAATCTCATACAAACAATAAGAAATGCATCATTTAGAATTCATGTGCATATGCATCATCGTGCATACATACACGACATACACAGAGCATTCATCCCCAGCTGGTCTTCATTCTTGATCGAAGGGGCAATAATTTTTGTTCCAAATCTCTCGATTAAGGAATGAAGGCTTGTTATTTCTAATGTAGGAATTCCTCATCACTGTCTCAGACATGGACAAATCTCCAGTAGATCCACCATAGGTAACATAAACCCGGTATCGGTCCAGATCGGCTTCATTCCACATCCCTAGCAGATCCGCCTCGGGTAACATAGACCCGGTATCGGCCCAGATTAGCTTCATTCCACTTCCCCAGCAGATCCACCTCGGGTAACATAGACCTGGTATCGGCCCAAATTGGCTCCATTCTAGATCTCCAACAACTTTGCCTTGGGTAACCTAGACCCGGTATCGGCCAATTTCATCTCCAACTTTGTCTCGGGTAACCTAGACCCGGTATCAGCCAATTTCATCTCCAACTTCGCCTCGGGTAACCTAAACCTGGTATCGGCCTATCCGCATTCCACCTTCCTTGCCTCGGGTAACTTAAACCCGATATCGACCTATTCGCATTCCACCTTCCTTGCCTCGGGTAACCTAAACCCGTATCAGCTTATCCGCCTTCCACCTTCCTAGCCTCGGGTAACCTAAACCCGGTATCGGCTTATTTCATCTCCAGCATCGCCTCGGGTAATATAGACCCAGTATCGGCTTATTCCATCCAATCACTTCAACGCCTCATCACGGTAGTGAGACTTTAGCAACTCAGTTGCACATTTTCTTTCCTGTGTCTACGACGCTTTGATCTGTGTTCTCAAATTCATCACCTCAGGTATTGTAGACCTGAAGTCAGGTGTCAAATTTGATCACGCGAGGGGCAGCTGTAAGTGCTGGAATTTTTCGGACTAAAAAAAAAGAGCACGTTTCACGTAACTGTAATTAAAATTTACAGTTGTACAACTGTAATTAAAATTTACAGTTGTACAACTGTAATTACAGAGCAGGTACAGCAGCCCATACCTATGGAACAGAAAATCAAGGATGATGGGAGAGCAATTAATGCTCACCCATTTGCAGCAAGAAACCAAGGGGAGATAAGAGGGAAAAGGCAGAAAAATAGGAGGACTTTTGGCTTCTGATCTAAAAGAGTTAGAGAGAAAAATTGGGAGAGAATTGAAGAAAAAAGGGAGAAAAAGAAAACCTCAAACTCAAGCATCTTTTCCTCATCTTTTTTTTTTTAATTCTTAATTGTTTAAATTAAGAATTTATTAGAAATCCTAGGTAATCAGACACTCTAAACTCAATTAATTTCGGACTTAAAACTCTCAAAAACCTTGACATTTTGGAGATTTTTTGGACTCAACTTTTCAAACCTCAACACAAAAAGAAACAATTTGGAAGGGATTGAGGCGTTCACAGCGGTCATTCCTACGGTGGATCAGTGCCAAAGAGGTAAACATACTTCAAACCTTCAATTTTGTTGCTTTTCTAGGTGTTTTGATGTGATTTTTTGCATATAAATTTAATTTTCGAAAATGCTGTTTCTGGAAATCAAGAACAATCGTACGACCGTTCTTGAGTTGAAGAACAGTCGTACGACTGTAAATACAGTCGTACGAGTGTTCTTGATTTCCCACCAAGTTTTCAGTTTCTTTTGAATAAATTTTGGCTATTTTCTGCATTTGGGCATTTACAGTCGCATGACTATAGTTACAGTCGCACGACTGTAATCTCCGTCCAAAGGCAGAATTTCCTTTTTAATCAAGAAAATTCCTAAAAATCAGAAAAAATCAGAAAAATTAGAAAATCATCAAAATGAATTTTCTTGTGTGTATTCACGACCTTAGATTTAATTTTCAATATTATTGCACTTAGAACAATACAACGACGGAGACCCGATTCTTCCGAAAACCGACTCGCCTCACCTGCTAAATTAAAGTAAACTGGATGATAAAAATGTTTTCAAAATGATTTTCTCACAAAACCAAAACAAAAGGACGTTTCAAAATTTTTTCCAGGTCTAATCAAGCCGGCTAGCCGAGCCGACCTGGTTACTCCTCTAAATGCATGTTCCCGAATCCTTAAAATCTCATTCTGTCCTACTTGAGTCCTACTTGTGGTGTGCCGTAAACTATGCTAACTCTCTGTTTTGCAGCTTTTAGTTAGTTTTATTTTCATTTTTTATGTATTTAATAGCTAAACTCGAGTACTTTAGGCGGTTGTATTTTCTAGATAAATCATGTATTTTAGGAGGTTGTAAAGTGAGGTTGAGAGTTTTTATTTTTCATTTGATCGGGTTGTAGTAATTTAATTAACTATTTACTGTTTTATTATTATTTGTGTATGCGCACTGCATGATTTAATAAAATTGACTTTAGAATTATGAAATACCTTCAAAGAACATTGGCCAACTTTTATTTTGATTAGATATGAAATAGGGGACTTGTCCGGACCTAGATCTCTGGATAGTGTGGTGGCTGTTTGTCCGGTTCAGCTACACTAAAATTTCCTGGTTGAGCTAAGCCAGGTGGCTACTCCTACATTATTCATCGAGACTTAGGTCTCGATTCTTTTATGAAATAATTCAATCTTCTAAAAATGAATTTCCATTCTAAAAACCCCCATGCGAGGGAGGGTTGCCCGAAATCGAGGCGCCCCTTCCGAAAGGGAGTCCGCGTTCCGTCGAAAACGTCGTCAGCTCACACTCTGCTCGCTCAAATCTCATTTTCTTGCCTTTTTCTTGCATCCTTTTTCTTGACTTTAACAGGGCTCATCTAGGATCCGTTCATTCATAGTGGACTTCCAGTTTTGTCGGTGAAGGACTATTACTCCTTGGGTCTAGAAATGTGCCATTTGGACATGAAATTGGGCACCCCGTGTTCCCTTATTGCTTGATTTACCAAACCATGCCTCCATTCATTAGGTAAGAGCATAAGACCTTTGTGTGGTCATTTATCTTGCAGGAGAGGGAGTTTTAAGGATGTGGTTCCTTGACCGAGTCGGATGCATAATGGAAGAAAATACCCTATCCTGTGTGCGATAGGGTCACTTCACTCGGATTTGAGAGGCTGGCCACTTGTTTATCTACACCAATCCTGCACACGAGGTATCTAGCACACACTGTTCTTATAGAGAGATGGGTTGACACAACTCATATATTCCATTTTCCCATTAGTGAGTGCACGATCATCCCATCCAACTTATACGTTATGACGGGACTCCTATGGGCTGGGGAAATCGTCAAGTTCAACTGTTACTTTGTGAGATAAGCTTTCAGGGCTGAATATGTTCACTCCCTCACCGACTACATCAGTGATGACGAGAAGGTGCTATGCTCATGTCACATAGGGATCTGTGTGAAGAGCCATTGACACATGCCCATATTGAGGTGCACGCCCGAGCACTCATAGCCTGCCTACTCATATGCCTCTTTTTTCTTGCCGGCAGCAACATGATTAATTTTACTCTGCTTCCCAGTCTTGAGGATTTAGATAGAACCGGGGGGTTCAACTAGGTTAGAGCTAGTTTCAGGCAGCTCTACTATGGAATGGACCTTTGTGCTTGGGCCATACAAAAGGAGTTGAAAGGCTCCTGGTTTCTCATCTCGCTAAGATTTCTTTCCTTTGTTTTTTAACGATGACATTTTATTAATAGGTCTCGGCCTACGAGTATGGATTTTTTTCTCCTCCTATTATACAGATGAAGGCCCTGCTAAGTAACAATCCGAACCCTCCGGTGTTGACCTACTGGACCCAGAGTTGGTCCATTGTTGAGAGAAATTATAGGAAGCTCTGGGATGAGATCCAGAGCATGACCATGGCAAAGGTAAAAAACCTACATACCAAATCCCATTAGTTTAACTAAAAGATTAAGTTATGGCTTTCATCTGACATTTGTTTTTGCCTTTGTTTGCTCAATAGGTGAAGGTGAATCCTTGGGAGAACATTCCCAATGTTGAGAGGGTGGTGGCTACTTGCGAGTGGGATGATAAGAGGTTCATCATGGAGTGCCCTACTTGTCTTGAGTGGTATTTGGGGGAGAGGGTTTGTGGACGGGCCATTGATCCTAATCAGAGGCTAGTTCCTCTCGAGTTATTGTGTTTATTATTCTGGCCCTTTGCCTTTCTGCCAGTGGCTGCTCGGGAGGCTGCCTCTAGTGTTGGCGTGATCATTGAGTCCATCACTAGCTCTTACCAGGAGTTCCTGAGCTCCTTGCTTCCTCCTACATCGCGATAGTCGATTCCTCGCCTAGTATGTTTTTTTTTTTTTGACATTCTTGTGATCTTCTTTCAAGGAAAATGGGATGCCTCTAGTAGTGATGCCAAGGATGAAAATGACAATTCTGGTAATGAGGCTGATACTAGTACCCAGCCTACGGAGGTGAGATGCCGTCCTAGTGGGCGTGGTTTCACCTCCGATGCTGTTAGCAGTGGTGCACCCACTTCTACTTCTTCTGGGGCATCTATAGGGCAACTCATGACTCCTCTCCCCACTAGATTTTAGTTGATGTAGCTAGGGGGAGGATACGAGGATAGCGTGTTGCCTCCTTATAAGCACCATTATGTTGAGATTTCTCCTCCCGATACTACCAGAGTGAGTATCCTCTCATTTTGATTGAACTATGTCTTGTGCATGCTCGATGTTTGATTTGTGATCTTGGATTTGGATTTTCTTAGGTGGCCAGTGCTGATGCTGAGAATACATCATGCATGTATTATGCTCTTCGGGATTTGATGATCCAGGAGACTGGTGCCACCCCGTGGTGAGACCTGTAACCCTGTCTTAGAGAATATGATGTAATTGTATGATACATGTTATTTATGGTGTTTATGCAAGGATGCATGAATATGTGATATGATTTTTTTTTGTTCGATTATATTTGTAGGCTCAAATGCATTTTGCCATGGGTCGGCAGGCTCAGCAGGGCGGTGCTTCCTCCTCGCACAACAGGACTCAGTCAAGCAAAGACAAGAAGGAGATACAGAGGTTGCAGGAGGAGCTCAGCTGGTACCGGAGTCAGTATCCAGATGTGGAGAGGTCGGTTGCTAAGGCCAGAGTAGATGATAATGAAGACATAGAGTGACAGCCTTTAGGGCATAGAGATTCATAGGATGGAACATTTTACCTCAGTGTCTATTTTTTGTTACACTTAACTCGATACATTTTGTGTTTGTAATTCATTTCTCCATTTTTGAACTTGGTTTGCCATTAAAAAACTGCCATTTCATCAAATGTCATGACCATACTCTTAAATACATATAGAAACATGTTAAATCAGTCAAACATAGCAGAGAAAACCTTCTAGGAAACAATACCCATGCTGTTGGAAAATGGACATTTCTGTATATAAATAGACATCCGTATGGCCATAACAACATCCTTACAGTTATGAATACTATAACCGTATGGTTTTAGTTATAATCGCGCGGTTATTCCTATATCTGTATGGATATACTGCTCTCTTTAGAACTATCTCAAGCCATGGATTCTTTTGATTCTCTCCTTCACCTATTCATCAGATCCTTGGGAAGTTCAGATTGGCTGAAGCTGAAGCCTTTTAGATTATGGAATGTGAAAGCGTACTACAATGGTCCGAGTGATCTCACTTTGTTGCAAGCTGCTATTAGTTACTGGGATCTAATCGATCATGTGTTTCATTTCTTTGACCAGGAGTTATGCCCATTGTTCAAAGATTCAGTGCTATTCTGAATGTGCCATGCCCCAAAGGTACCGAGATTGCCATTCATGAGTTTGTCTTTAGTCATGCTTCTTCTTTGATCAACCTATTCTAGATCCCTCCATCCCAAATGAAGTTGATGCTATCCACCAATGTCTCGTCTCTCGATTTTTGATTGGATTCAGTGCTAAGCTAGTGCAAGAATACCACCAAGGATTACTCTGAATAAGCTAGCATGGTTGGTTTATTGTTGATGAGCCAATTTCTGTGTGGCATAAATTTTGAGGTATGTCCATTTAGGCTGGTTTCTGTTGTTTCCTAAATGGCTATAGGGGCTTCGCTTGTGGCATTGATTCTTACTGAGACATTAATCCATTTGGATTATGTTCGGCCCGATCAATCATTCCAACTCAAACACTAATTCTGCTACTTTAGGTATCAGTTCATCATCCTGTGTGTGTAATTATTAAGTTCCCATCATTGCTTCTGACTGTTTGTCTTTCTCACAGGTATGGTTTATGGAGAAATTATCTCTCATCCAAGAGCCTCGTGGTAGCTTGAAAAAGTATCATCCTGCCAACTTCTGGGAGCGAGGTTTCACTATGACTCATTATGGCTAAATGACTGATGAAGACTGGAAGACTTGGCTGGCTGAAGGGATTGAAGATCAGATCAGGTGGGTTTGCCCTTGTTGGAAGATCAATCATATTATTGTCGATATGTGGGCTAGAGGCATTCAGCTGTTGGGCTTGACCAAAGCGAGTTTCAATTCACCATCTCGGCTTTATAGACAGTATGGGTAGGAGTAGGGAATACCTCGATCTTTGTGCATCATAGAAAGTGCAAAATATACCTCACAATGTCTAGACCACG
Source organism: Euphorbia tirucalli (assembly GCA_039660915.1). Classification (NCBI taxonomy): domain Eukaryota; kingdom Viridiplantae; phylum Streptophyta; class Magnoliopsida; order Malpighiales; family Euphorbiaceae; genus Euphorbia; species Euphorbia tirucalli. The sequence goes on along the minus strand of CM077637.1, from coordinate 37,320,159 downwards.
TCTGGGCTAGATGTTTTACTAACCTCTGTTAGGAGGTATTGAAGTATGACTTTCTTGCTTCTATGGAGAGCGACGATCATTATAGATCTTGGGTGTCTGGGGTTAGAACTATGTGCTCTCAAGAGGAAAGAGAAAGTATGACTCTCAGGTAGTTCCGATTGACTGATACAGGGGTGTTCTCTCGTGTGAAGAAGAGGAAATTGTAGTTGTTGTTCATCTTTGTATTTTGTATTATTATTTTTTGTTTGGTCCTAAATTTTGTATGAACGGTCTTTTCAGGTTTTCGATCTGTCGGACTACCTTAACTTTTGCTTGAATCGCCCTTATTGGATTTTCAACTCATTAAGTTTTTTTTTTTACGAATTAAGTGATGTGGAAATTCATGCGCATATATGTTTGAATGTTATGCTACTTGGATGTTTATCAAAATGAATTCAAACATGCATTCAAACATTCATTCAGTAATTTAGCAAACTAACACTTTTATTGATGAAATTTAAAATGGGAACAGTTGCATATCTCAAGCAACCAGCTCGTGTTATCAACTAGCCTTTACAGGTTTTCTAGGTGATATCCTTCATTGTCCTAATTTTTGCCTAAGCCGCCCTTCCAGGTTTTCGACTTAGCAGACCCTTTTTTCTTCTTTTCATGCCATTTCTTTTCTCACTAGTTTACTAGTCTTCCATCTGGTAGGCTGTTTCTTCTCTCATACATAGTAGCATTTGAGGCTGTCTTGATTGATCGGGTTGGTGAATTCATTACCATCCATAGCCATTATCTTTATATGCCCCTTCAAGAGAACCTTTGTCACCACATATGGGCCTTCCTAATTTGGTTTGAACTTGCCTTTGACATCTGTGTTAGAGGGTTTTAACTATTTCAGCATAAGGTCTACTACTTTCAAGGGATGTTTCTGGTGACGAACCCGACAGTTGTAAGCCCTGGCCATTCTCTGTTGGTACATTTGTATATGATCCAAAGCTTTCAGATGTTTCTCATCAATCATTGCTAACTATTCAAACCTAGCTCTAGCCTATTCCATTTCTGTCAGGTGAACTTCTAAGGCAATTTTGAGAGACTTTAATTCTATTTGCACTAGGAGAACCATTTCCATTCCATATAGTAATAAATAAGGAGTCTCACCGGTAAGAGTCCTAACGCTAGTTCTGTAACCCCATAGAGCGAAAGGTAACTTTTTTGTCCAATCTTTGTAAGTATCCACTATTTTGGCTAGGATATTCTTAATGGATTTGTCGGCCTCTTCCATTCCTCCATTGGCTTGTGGTCTGTATGGGGACGTTTTGTGATGCTTTATACCATGCGTTGCAAATAATTCTGCTATCGGCCGTTGGAATTGCACCCTATTATCAGTTACTACATGGTGTGGAATGCGATACCATGTGAAAATGTGTCTCTCTATGAACTTGATCATCTTCTTAGCAGTAATGTTGGTGTAAGATTCGTCCTTAACCCACTTCGAGAAGTAATCGACCACCACTATAATAAATATGTAGTTGTTAGATGCAAGAGGTCGAATTTCACCAATGATATCTATCCCCTACTCCGAGAAAGGCCAAGGAGTAGGAGGTTCTGTAATTATACCGGTGGAAGATGATTGATGTTGCCATAAATCTGATACTCATGGCACTTTTTCACTTCCTCAATACAATCAGCTTGCATAGTGACCAAGAATTATCCTTGTTGTAGAATTTTCTTAGCTAGAGCTAGACCATTCATATGAGGACCACATGAACTTGTATGTAGCTACTTTATCACCCATTATGCCTCTACCTCAGTCAGGCATCTTAGGAGTAATCCATCAGCAGTTTGCTCGAAGAGTTGATTTTCAAATAATCTGAACTGCACAGCCAACTTTCAGATGGAAGCTCTATCTGTTGTATCAGCCTCATCAAGATACTGTCCATTTTGAAAAAAACCTAAGGATGTCACAATACCACGCTTATCCCGGCTGTCACTGTCAGAACCTCACAGGATTGATACTGGGGTGTTTTGGAAGTCCCAAGATCATAGGCTGCATTGGTCATTTCTGTTGTCCTTCCCACATAGATGACAACATTGCAAGAGAGTTTGCCATCTGATTTTCATCTTTGGGCACATGTTTGAACTCACACTAGCCAAAAATCTGAATCCTTTCCTATACAGTTTCCAAATACGATCGCATGGTTTCCTCCTTGAGCTCCCAATCTCCTGTGACTTGTTGGATAACCAATGCAGAATCTCCAATGATCAGGACTCCGGATAATAATAAAAGCCACCGGGACAACTTTCTTGCCAATACTGGTGTGGCACATAGATACTTCATCGGATCAAGTTTAGCTACTACTTGTATTCTATATGATTGAAAGTAATGCCTCAACTTCTTTGTCAGCCATACCATCGTTGTGCATATTTTCTCGACTATGGTGTATCGAGCTTCATAATCAAGCAACTTCTTACTAAGATAATAGATGGCATGTTCCTTCTTGTCTTCTTGCTCTTACACTAGTATTGCCCGACTGAGGTATCTTATATGGCTAGAATCAAAGGTTTACCCGGTGTTAGAGGCTTTAACACTGGAGGGTTCATTAGGTAGGCTTTGATTCTATCAAATGCAATCCTGACATTGGTCATTCCATTCTACGGAATGCTACTTCTTGAGGAGCTTGAAAATCAGTTCACAAACTATGGTCAATTTGGCGATCAATTTAACATACTAAAGTGATCCAAGGAATAACTTGATAGTTGGTGTGCCCTAGTCCAAAGGCATTGGTTATTGATTGTATTATACATTATATGCGAATATTTTCTGTTATACATTGTGTTAAATAAAGGCATTTAATCTATTTATTTGTTTATTATGCAATTTAATAAATAGAGTATCCATTGATTATAGCCATACTCATGTTATCTAATATAGGTCATTAGCTATTGAGACCTTAAGTGGTGTTAAAGCTATAATCATAAAGTAGTTCCAGGTCTGTTTTAATCATGGAAACGAATAGAGCTAAAGACCAGCATGGATGGCAGTGTCTCACTGACCATTAGACATGGGATGCCAATCAGGTATATGGGTACATGTTAGGTTACATGGTACTGGACCGATCCACCTCGAGAACACCTCATGGTCCGATCGTCATAAGTGTTTGATATTATCCTTAGATTCAATTTCACTATAACATGACATGGGATCTCATACACTTTGATATACGCCTAATAGGCCTGTAACAGGGTGCTATGTATAGGTATGTTGGGTGAGCTGGTGAACATGTTGATGTTGATAATGAGTCGACGGAATTGCCACTCGGCATCTCCTGAGATGACATCACTGGCCACTTGATGAGTGAGACTGATAAGTGTACAGCCATACCTGAATAAGTCGGGATACTTATTTGCGATCATCAGTCTACTCGGAATCAAGGATTGAATAAGCATAAAAGAGGTTGACTGAAACCATGCCTCTTGCTTACACACCGATGTTAGTTGGTAAGGGATATATAAGAATACTACCGAGCTATGTATCATATGAGACTGCTAGTCTCCGTCTTAATTAGGTGGTATGATGGTTTGCTAGAACCCACTTACAGTTTGTGGGCCCTGGCCCACTGTCAATATAAAGACGGACCCACAGAATCATACACATAGAACAGTTGAACTTGTGACATATTGAAAATGTGCAGATTGGGTGTACTTAAAATGGAAACTCGGTTAATTGAAATAATGACAATAGGTTTGTCAGAATTAATTCAATTAATACAAAAGAGAAATTGATTATATTTGATTAATTAATTACAGTATGTAAATAATTAATTAAATATATTTTCTTTGGTGAAAAATTAAATGCACGGGTTGTATTTATTTAAGGTCAGATTAAATTAAATTTGGGTTAAATAAATTTAATCAATTGGATTTAATTAAGCCAATTGGAATTTTATTACATGATTTAATTTAATTCCAATTACATAAATTAAATTAATTAATTGAATTAAAATTTAACCTAAAGTTAATTTAAAACCTAATTATACAAGGAGTATAAAAGAGAGCCTTAAGTCAATTTCTCCTAACCCTAGCCACTTGTAAAATTCGGCCAACACACATTCTAGGGCAGCTGAATTTTTCTTGTGCAAAATCTGAGTTCCGTTCGTCTCCGTTCGCTAGCACGAGTCCAGTTCATGTACCTGACTGTGTAGAGTTGCCGATCTTTGAATCTGCAATCTTCAGCAGTCTCTAGAAGAGACGAACAAGGTGAGAAATTTATTTTATCTTCTTCTATATTTGATTCTATCGAAATCATGGTTCTTGAGATCATAGAATTTGAAGGAAAATTTTAATCGCTATTTTCCATTGCTCACCGATTGTCCTCGTGAAAATTCCCTACACTGACTTCTTTTTTTGTCCTTAGTACTGGCATGTCCCATATGGCTTTAATTTTATTTGGATCCATCTCAATTCTGCTAACAATGTAACCCAATAGTTTTCCTAAAGTTACTCTGAGTATGTATTTTTTCGGATTCAAGCGGAGATTGTACTTCTCAATCCTAGTCAAAAACCTAACCAGAATGGCGGGGTGCTCCTTCCGGGTTGTGGATTTAACTAACATTTAATCAACATACACCTTGACTTCCTTATGGATCATATCATGGAGAAGTATGGTAACAGCTCTTTGATAGGTAGCCCCAGTATTCTTCAATCCGAAGGGCATTACTCGGTAGCAATAAGTTCCTCATTCAGTGATAAAGGTCGTTTTGACCTTATTAATGATGTCCATCAGAATCTGATTATACCCCTAGAATTCATCCATGAACGGGTACATTACTGCTCTATCTGCACTATCAATTAAGACATCAATGTGTGTGAGTGGGAAAACATCTTTTGGGGATGCTTTAATTTAAATCCTAGTAATCCATGTAGACTCTAACCCTTCCATCTTTCTTGGCTACTGGAACAATATTGGTGAGCCATTCCGGGTATTCAACCACCTCCAATAACTTGGCCTCAATGTGTTTAGCCACTTTTGCCTTGACTTTCTCTACCCATTTTGGTCCGAGTTGTCTGAGCTTCTGCTTAACTGGCTTAATCTTTGGGTTTGTCGAGATCCTATGTTCTTCGATCTCTCTGTCAACTCTCGGTATGTCTTCATAAGACCAGGTGAATGCCCCAACATGCTTTTCTAAGACTTTTACCATCTCTCTCCTTTCCACACGAGTTAGATTGCTTGAGATAGATACCATTTTAGTTTTCATCAGTTCCCAGATTAATTTCATGCAATGGAGTGTCATTTATGTTAAACACACTAAATGAATGCTTGAATGCATGCACAAATCCATCAAGAAAAACATCACACAAGTAAGAAAAGTTAGAATTCATTTCATTCAATGCCTTATAGGTAGAATTGTTCACATCAAATACATAAGAAATGTTTACAAAGAAATCATTATCATCCTCCATATGTGGAGGGTCTTCCTTCATAGCATCTCTAGCATCAGTAGCTTCATCTTCCTCGACTAGATCTATTAAGTCAGTCTCTAGTGCTTCTTTCTGAATCTCAGAGAGGATGGCCTCCCTCATCTTCGCCTTGCCCTTAGTCATCATCTTTGTCAGTTCAGCCATGGTATTCTCGATCATATAAGTTTGGCTTGTTGTTGCATGCTTCTGATCAAATTGCTCCTTCAGACCCTTTTTCACCAGAGCAGATAAACGCATGTGATATAGCCTCCACAGCCGTATCAATCTCCTCTAAATGTTGGACTTTATTAACTAGCTTCTTTCCTTGATCAGCTGGGGCTATTACATTCACTTTTTCCCCAAACGGTGCCATCAGAATTGTCACAGCGGCATCTTTCTTTCCACTCATTGCCTTAACCCTAAGCATGTTTATAACCAGCTGAATACCAAATTTGGAAAAGTCCACGACATTAGCAAAAATCTCGAAACTAGGGACTTTGAGCTCTCCCACTACAACTGGCTCGGGTGCATCATCATAGGCCTTTTTAAAGCTGCGGACAAAAGTATCCACTAGATTCATAGCCTTCCTAACTTGTTTGTTCTTGGGTGCTCCCTTATTCCCGAGACCGGTTGGGCACAGCCTGCTGATTTATGCCAAACCTTTTTCTCTGCAAGAACTTCTACTTTTCCAGATACTTGTAAATCCATTCAGCAAACTGTGGCTCTTTCTTATCTGAAATGATAGCCACTTAAAACCCAGTCATTGGCTATTTAGCGGAGCTTACTGCAGTTACTACAGACGGCTCATTAGCCTCCAAGGTCACAATTCTTCCCCCGCTAGGAAACCTAACTTTCTAGTAGAGGATAAACGGTACGCCTCCGAGGGAATGGAACTATTGACATCCCAATAACAAGGAGAATGTAACATGGATGTCAATTATAGTAAAAAGAACCTTGGACTTTACCTCTTCCGAAATTACTTCCACTTCAAATGTACCAATCAGTGTGCGCTTAGAATCATTGTAAGCACGAATGACAATGTTGGATTTGAGTAATACATCCTCACTTATCCCTAGATGGAGTAAAATCTTCAGAAGGCAGATGTTAAGGGCAGACCTATCATCCACCATGACACAGGGTATTATTCTATCCATGATTTCCACCTTGATATACAGGGCCTTATTATGATTAACACCTTCGGGAGGCAATTCAGCATCATTGAAATTGATCTCAATTGGACGATTCATCAAGTTACCAAACTTACCAATCATCGTGCAAACCTCTTTAGGTGAAGTTAAGGGAGTGGCTTCCATTTCCATCAGCTTCTTTACTACCGCAGCTCGGTGTTTTTGGGACTCCATTAGCAGGTTCCATACATTGGCTCTCACTGGCATCGTCTTCAACTGTTCTAGCATTAGATCCTCTTCCTCAGTCAGTGGCACTAGAGGAGGAACATAGATTAGGGGTTTCATCCTCTGTTCAGGTTGCAAAGCAGAAACATTTGGTTGATAAATCCTCTTGCTTCCCATCACATAATTGATCGAACCATCTTCTTTGCTCAAATATGTCCCCGCCTTGGTACTGACTGGGAACACCTGTTTCAGGGCGGGTACTTCAACTCATCAAAATCATCATCTAGCTCAATATCCTTCAAATTGAGTGGTTTGAATTTGTCTCCAATAGCCGCCATCAGCTCAACTACCTCTTCAGACTCACTACCAACTAATACCGTTTGCACTAGAGGGTTCGCTTGTATAATCTGGGCAAAGACAAAGTTTGAGGGTAATCCAGTGTGCACCATGTTCACTTGGCCTATGAAATTTAGAATTGGGTTTTTCTGAACACTGGGTTTATGCTCAGGCTCTTCAATTCTCTTTTCCATGATCAGCCGTTGGATAGCGTCTCTCAGTCCACAGAAATCATTGGTTCGGTGACCTTTAGCCATATGATAGGCGCAGAAATTGTCTCTATCGACCGAGGGAGGAGGCACGAATGGTTTCATGCTTTCCAACAAGCCTATCTTTCCAACGCTAGTAAGTGACTCAGCCCACAGGGCAATGCTTCTATTCCTGGCTTGAGGGGCTACTTCCTAAGTTGCCACCATAACTTCTACTTGCTTGATAGGGGTAGTCACCTTAGTAGGTTTGGCTGTGGTATTAAAAGATGTTGCGGGAGAATTACTGCTATTATATCCCGAGGTGTATGTTCATCCTTCTCCTCGGTATCCATTGTTCGGGTTGCTTTGGACTGCTTCAATTTCATACTTCTCTACCCTTTTGGCCATCTTATGGACTTCCACCAGTGTGTTAAACTTGTGGTACTTCATGTTGTTCTTGTATACTTCCAAACTACCATCAATTAACTTAACAATCAATTCATCCTCCAAGGGTCTTTGATGTAGGAGGATCATCTTATCCATCCATCGTTGATAGTATTCTGTAAAAGTTTCATTCAGTTTTTGCTTTTATGGCCTTAAGGTCTCGTAACCTCACCTCTAGGTAAGTATTGAAGCTGATATACTTTACAAAAGCATCAGATAAGGCATTCCAATCTTTCCGAACACTCTTTGGTCATTTTTTGTACCAATTAATAGCTCCTCCCTCTAGTGTGGTGTGGGGAAGAATCCTACCAACTGGTTCATTGTTAGGCCTACCATTATCATAATCCTCACATACTGATTGAGATGAGCCTCCGGAGGGCTCTTTCCCACGTTCGGGGCAATTCTTGGCATTTGACAACCAACTAATAGTAGTTCAATATCACCACCCATCAAGACACTCGGGTCAATGCATTTTAAGGCATGAACCTTTGCGCTCCCATGTACCAATTAATAGCTCCTCCCTCTAGTGTGGTGTGGGGAAGAATCCTACCAACTGGTTCATTGTTAGGCCTACCATTATCATAATCCTCACATACTGATTGAGATGAGCCTCCGGAGGGCTCTTTCCCACGATCGGGGCAATTCTTGGCATTTGACAACCAACTAGTAGTAGTTCAATATCACCACCCATCAAGACACTCGGGTCAATGCATTTTAAGGCATGAACCTTTGCGCTCCCCGAACACTCTTTGGTCATTTTTTGTACCAATTAATAGCTCCTCCCTCTAGTGTGGTGTGGGGAAGAATCCTACCAACTGGTTCATTGTTAGGCCTACCATTATCATAATCCTCACATACTGATTGAGATGAGCCTCCGGAGGGCTCTTTCCCACGTTCGGGGCAATTCTTGGCATTTGACAACCAGTTAGTAGTAGTTCAATATCACCACCCATCAAGACACTCGGGTCAATGCATTTTAAGGCATGAACCTTTGCGCTCCCATGCATCTCAGCCATCAGTTCATCCATCTCTGCATATTTCTCTCGCTATTTCTTTTCCAGGGCCGTCTCAGCTTGTCTCCTTCTATCCCCCACATCAGAGTGTCTATCATTATCCGTATTTTGTCTACCGCCATTCCCAAACTCTCTGTTGGGTTCCTCTTTTTTATTGACGGTGGGATTGCTTAGAGCTGGTTGAACTTGGTTCTTGATGATGTTTTTGAACTCATCTGAATTCAAAAAGTCCCAGAGTATAGTATTCATGGAAGCCGCACTGGTGTTAGCATAAGGATTAGATAAGTTTGCCATTTCTATGTGGTTATGCTCGAACTGATCAACTTCAAGTAAAGATTCAAATTCGGTCTTTGATTTTGTGTTTGACCTTATTTCTACTACCACTGAACCAAAAGCCATACTATCTACCTTTATATCTGTTAGAAACTATTCTTCTAACTCAAATAACTCCTTTGACTCACTTGATGCTAGATCCTCATTCTCAACGCTCTCCAATATTCTTACAGGGTGATGCCAAACAATTAAAAAAATCACATTAGGGTTAAGATGGATACATGCAAAAGAAGTTTCCGAGTTTTAGATGGCATATATGCATGAAGTGATATGCATGCGTGAATGACATAAGATGTATGTATGCTATGCAAATTAAAACCAAATTAAAAGCGTACAGAGCTATAGGTGGTGTTCCATATCCGTGTCCCTATAACCTGGTGGAGCATAGGCGGCACTTCAATATTTCACCGGGTTAAAAATGGTACCTTAACCTAATGCTCAAATCTAGCTAAAATGCAATGCATATAAAATGTTACAGCAGTTTATCAAAGGTATTTTAATTGGATACTTTCAATGCTCATTAAGATCTTTTAAGTTATAGAAAACTTTTGTAAGAAGTCCCTAGTGGAGTTGCCACTATGAGCGTACAACGATTCGAGTGCGGCGAAGCAGGCTGCTGGGCTTTTTAGTTATTTTTCATTAGGATATATAATTATAATTAGAAGCTCATTTTTAGGAAAATACAGTATTCATAAAAGATTTGAGGCCGAAATCTCGAAGAAACTATAGGAGTCGCCACCCAACTCAACTCAATCAAGAAATCCGGTATAGTTGGAACTGAGGGAGAACCACTATACCTTCCAGAGATCTAGGTTTGGACGAGTCACTTACTTATTATCCAATTAAAATAATAGCTCCAATATTCAACCATAACATTTTATAGAACTAGATCGAGGTTTTATTTTATAACACACATCGTTCATGCAGAATACATGGAATGAAATTAAATTACAACACAAATCAAGTTAGCTATCCTAGGGGGATACCCATAAATCGAAAGGGGATCGGGATACAATCGTCTAAAATATACAAATTCTACCAATGAAGGAATAAAATACTTAATCCTGCAACAACGAATGCTAATAGTGCGACTAAACTTATGCATATGAGACTTGGGCATAAAAGTAAAGGATGGAAAACAGTTTTGCAAACGGTTTTACCAATTGGTGTTTAGCATGCCTTAAAGCTAGTTTTTGAAAAATTGAGTCATCATCATCAATTTAGCGTAACATCAATTCTGGAAATCAGATTTACGTTCATTATGAGATAAAAAGCGCAAAACATAATTTATGAGCTATTCCATCCAAGAATAACACCCGTACAGATATGTATAATAACCATGCGGTTATAGCTATAACCGTACGGTTCTCACTTTCGAGCGTGAAAAATGTTTAAAATTTAGGGATTTCATTTAGGGATTTCATGAAGCACAATAACCATGCGCTCAAGATACACATCTGTGCGATTATAGCTATAGCCGTATGGCTATGTCGGTTGACCATACGGATGTTAATTTTGGACAAAAACTATGGATGAACAAAAATAGAGCAACTTGAAAAATACGTGAAATGACTCTCAAATGATGAAATTATGCAAGAATGTAAATGGTTTCTCAAAAATATACCTTTGACGTGTTGATCCACTGCTTTTATGGGTTCAAAAACATCTTACGCGAGCTTTGGATTGTTGGGTTTCGATTGAGGTTTTACAAGTCTGAAATCACTGAAAATCGTCAAAAGTTACGGGTTTGTTTTTGTGTTTTGTCTCTAAACCTGTTATTAATCTTAGTGACCTCTTTTCCTATGATTTTTAACAAGTTTTATACCCTAATTACAGAGAATCAAGGAAGAAAAATAAAGAAAAAAGCTTAAAGTTCTCCCTTTTTCTTCCCTTTTCTTTCTTTTTTCTCTCTAACTCTCCCCAAAATCCTAATCCCAGACTCTAGGCTCCCAATGACTGTCCCTTTTTCTCTCCTTATCCTTTTCCTTTTATACTTCTTTCAAATTAGAGATCTAAATCCGATCTAAATGCAAGTGGGATGGATTATTGAACATCCGTATAGGTATAACCTACGTCCATATGGTTTTAGATATCACATCTGTACGGTTATAGTCTATACCCATATGGATGTAGTTGACGGGCTACAAACCCTAATTTGTTTGGTTCAGCAATCCGGAGCTTTAACCTTAAGTTGTCTTTAACTCGCGTGGCTACAGAAACACATCAAAGAAAAGTTTGTTTTCATCATTGAAACCGGGGATTAAAATCCCGTGCTCATAAAAGGGCTATTAAACAGCCAAACAGGAGGGGGCTTCTGATAACATATGGTCATCCATGTTACCGAGTCATGGGTACAAAGGCTTGAGATACTCACGAGGCATAAAAGCCACGATATATGAGACTGTATAAGTCAAAGGAACCATTCTACACCCGGATAAATAGAAGAGTGTCGAGTCTAGGTATCAAACAAACCATGCGGGTGAAAGGGTGAAGATGTAGACACGAGTCATGAAATGACTTGAGCCCCAACCTAGCTGATGTCTTGTGTCCATGTGTACGGAGGAGATTTCACGCCTTGTTTAGAAAGTCACAAAAGAGCATAGATGCCTAACCTAGGGCATACATGAAGGGTAATATTTGGTAAAACACCTAGCTGAACCAATCAAGAATAGGTCTTACACCCAACAGGCATATAATGGAACATGCGAAATGACACTTTGATTCAACCTTCTTCTTCCCTTTTTTAATTCCTTTTTCTCTAACTTAGGCATCTTAGTGTTCCCCCACCAGGCCATTTAATGATTGGATTCCCAACTTTGAAGACCATACTATAGGATATTTCCCTACCGTCAAGCCAGCACGTGTGAGACATTCCCTCTCATAAATAACAGTAAGTAAAACCAACAGTACAAGCTGTGAGGACAAAATAGATAAGTAGCAGATACAAGCATACACATGTATAAACTCCACAGTATATATATTTCAATTTCTTCTATGTCTATGGGTTCGGTAAATTAGGTTGGAGCAAAGATAAATCATGAATGTTATAGTCTAATCTCATTCCATAATATGGAGATATTTATATCATTTGTGATTAGATTAAAAAATATTCATAAAATGGTAATTTCAAGGGCAAATTATATATATATATATAAACCTCGTGATTTCACTTTTTTACAAATAAAGGATTGTGGATTTTTTTTTTTTTTTTTTTGGTTACAAAAGGAGGATTGTGTTTTAAAATGTTAACACAAGAGGAGAACTAAAATTAAATCATGACATCACATAGGGTATTCTTGTTCATTATGAACTCAAAATTTTTAAGTTGGTTAATAAAAATACAATAGACATTAATGATAAATTTTCAAAATTTTCGAAAAGCGCAAATATTTTTCTAAATTAAATAATGATAATAAATTTTAAAAAATTATAACAAATTAAAATAATCTTCGAAAAACATTAAAATCTTGATGTAAAATTCTCAAATAATATGCATAAATTATTAGAATGTTAAATAACCAAAAATACCATTCGCTATATCATCATTATTAACGGAAAAATGTTCATTGTCCCTTTTTGTGTTAACATTTTACAACACAATTCTCCTTTTGAAAAAAAAAAAAAAAAAAAAAAAAAAACAACATTCCTTTATTTACAACAAGATGAAACCACAAGATTTTATTTTGTAATTTACCCTAATTTCAATTTACACCCAGTAGTTTATTAAAATTAATATTATAGAATATTTATTAATCCATATTTTATTATTTGGAAACCTACCATAATTGTAAATATTATATTTATTCTCTCCATTATTCCTTTTTTTTTTTCTTATCTCTACTTTTGTCGCTTATTTTATAACTAAAAATTGTTTTTTTGTTTATCTCCATGTTCATTCATTTTTGCATCACCCAACTTTAGAAAATTGTTTTACATTTTCCTTTTTGAAATGAGATGTATATCTATACTTTTTCTATCTTCGTTTTTTCGTACTATTACTACACAAAATCTACTAATACTACGTATATACTACTTTCATATTGACTATATATTGTTTTTGTTTATTTCTTTATACATATATTGCTTACATACTAGTTTTATACTATTTTCATGCTATTATTATACTGATTGTATACTACAAAAATAATACACACATAATGTCATTATGACATCACCATCTTCATTTACAGTAATAAATTTCTCTCCCCAATAAAAAATGCTATGTGTTGTAATATGTAATTACAAAAATATTTATTTTATAATTTATTTTCTATGATGCTTATTTGGTATTTTTCTAAATATTTTATTCCATTTATATAAGGAGCCCCATAATATATAACTGGATATATGCCTATGTATTGCTCATATATATATACAAGGCTTTTTTTTTTTTTTTTTCAAAAATTGATTCTTAGTTTTAGTAATTATAATTTAGTCGTTTAATTTTTAATAAATGAATGATCGAGAAACTTGAATAAATATTATTGACATCTCAATTTTTGTTTGCTAATTTCAAACATACTTTACTATTTGATAATTATGGACAATAAAAGTATGCTAATTTTCTTTCTTCTTTTACTTATATATATATATATATATATATATATATATATATATACAAAAATTAGCAAATAAAAAAAAATAATTAATGGATAGATATCGATCCCGCAACTCCTCCCTTTCGGATCATTGGAATCGGGTGTGGGCATTGCATCTACCTCCGGCATTAAAAATTTCTGGTGGCGATGCGTTGGGAAATGTTTACCTACAAAATATAATCTTCAACGGCGGGGGGTTGGGGTGGATGATGCTTGCATTTTTTGTGACTCCTCGACTGAGACAAGTGAACATATTTTATTTTTATGTCCCCATATTAAACCTGTGTGGACTGATTGGCCGGAATTGCAACAATTAAATGAAGGAATGGACTTACAGCAGTGGATTCCGGGGGTATCAATGACAGCAGATCGATGGGTGCAGCTGATGGCGTTGTCATGGAGCATTTGGGCAGCTCGCAATGGGGTCCTTTGGCGGAATGAGCAAGTAGACCTGAACCGCATTCAATTTGTTGCTACTTCCTCAGTCCAGGAGTGGCGGGCGGCTCAAATTGATACTACTGCCTCGTCAAGTGTGTTGGGCCAATCGACAGATGGTGGAATAAGGGGGCAGACGGTGGAGCAAGGGACGGGGGATGGGTGGCAGCGACCTCCGGTTGGTACGTTCAAGTGTAACATCGATGCAAGCTTTTTTCAGCATACGGGAGATGTAGGCGGGGGACTGATCATCCGCAATTCTCTTGGCCATATGATAGCGGCAAGAACTTTCCGACTGAATGGTGCTTCTTCGGCTGTGGAGGCTGAAGCAATGACATGCAGAGAGGCGCTTTCGTGGCTAAAAGACTTCAGCTACTCACCTTTAATCATTGAAATGGATGCTCAAGGGGTAGTTAACTAAATTAATTCCAAGACACATATGCCTACTTCTTTAAGATTCATTATTGATGATTGTATTGAGTTAGCTAGTATGCAAAGTAATGTACGGGTTTTGTTTGGTCGTAGGTCTGCAAACATGGTAGCCCATAAGTTAGCTCAGGTGGCCTGTTCAGCGACAATTGGGGAATGGTTTGATGAACCTCCTCCCTTTCTTCATTCTGTACTTCGGAATGACTTAATTTAATGAATTTGGCATTATTTCAAAAAAAAAAAAAATTAACATTTTTCCGTTTGAAATTATAATATAGCAGAGAACTTTTTTTTTTTTTCCCATTAGCATTCTAATAGTTTACCCATATTATTTAAGAATTTTACATCAAGATTTGAATATTTCCATAGATTTTCCATTTTGTTGTGATTTTTTTTTAAATTTGTAATTATTAATTAAAAAATATTGCATTTGTTGAAAATTTTCAAACTTTATCGCTGAGGTGTATTGTATTTTTATTAATCAACTTAAAAAACTTCAGTTCCAAATGAACAAAAATGCCCTATACTATATCATGATTTAATGTTAGTTATCTTTTTTTTTTTTAACTAAATTTTGAAACCACATGTCATCTTTTCATAAAAAAAAAAAAAAAAAATCATTGATTTTTCAGCGAGTATATATATATATATATATATATTGATTTGTTGGTTTGCTTGTAATTATCAGAAGATATGTTTTAGTTTCGTCTCTAGAAATTGTAACTTAGTTGGTCATAGTTTAGCGGAATTAGATTTAGTTTTCAATTTTCCTCTAGTATTGATAGAAGATGTTCTGCTGTTAATTGTATTGCTCTGGATGTTGTTTCTGGTTGATTTATGAAGAATTTCCCATTAAAAAGAAAAACATTAAGATTATATATAATATACTAAGTTCAAACTACACTTATGATATAAACTGAAAATTACATAGAAAACATTAAATTGTAATAGTAATTATACAACGAGAGGTTTCCATTTGTTGGAACCATAAAAAAAAAAAAAGTTGATTGATAATTTTTTTAAAATTAGAGAAAGTTGTAACATCATGGATTGAAGAATGAATAGTATCAGTCAAATTAAATAAGTTGGATGCACATAAAAGATTATCAAAATTTTCTATCCATCAAAACCAACAACCTCATATGCTATAAAACTGTGACCTTATCTTTTTGTTACATTACATAAACTAATACTATAACATAAACTCCAAGCCATCTATTTTTGCACAAACTCAAATCAAAGAACAAAAACAAACAAAACTAAACAAGGAATACGAAGAGAGAATGGTTTTTGGGTGATCCACCAATTAATTAGTCTGTCACCAATTAAAGAAGGAAAAAATCAATGCACAAAATTTCTATTATATAATTAAAAAAAAAAAATTAGAGGAAATTTGATAATAGGATTGCTTTAAAATGCATTAGCAAGGAGTATATACTTCAACAATACTATAAAATTTCTCGTACTTGAAATAAAATGGAAAAAAAAAAAATTAATCCATGATAGCACATCAAATTAACCAAACAAATTGTATTCCCTCAAACATAACGAAGAGAAGTAAAAGGATAAGGTATTAGCAACAAAACTAATGACCACATAATGCACATAAAAAACAAATTAGCCACAAAATTAATGATGAAATATATGCACTTGAGATAAGAACAACTAGAAATCACTACCCATTTTAGACATGAAAATCATAAGGAAAAAAAAAACTGCAATAGTAGATTTAGTAAAAAAAAAAAAAAAGTGTCATGTACAATTAGAAAGCAAGAGCTCCATTTAATAATGAAGACGGCGTATAGAGCCAATTAAATTGAAAACAAAACTTTACTAAGCCGTAGTTTAGAAAGAGAGTTGTGGGTGGGTGAAGCATAAATGAAATCAGTGTACCAGAATAAAGGAAAACAATATCTACCAAAAGGTATGTGTACTATTTGTAGCTGTATGTGTATAGTAACAATGCCCCCAAAAAAAAAAAAAAAAAAAAAAAAAAAAAAAAATTGGAGAAATAAATAAATAAATAAATAAATAAATAAATAAATATATATATATATATATATATCTCATTTCTTTTAATTATAGAAGATGGGAAAAAGTAGGCATAAGGGGGAAAAGAATCTGATGCAGGCCACAAGTAATAAAAAAGATCAACCATTAAACTTGAAAATAGTTACTTGTCATGCAAATAAATTAAAGATATATTCATATTGTATCTTTATTTTAATTGTAATTATTTTATACTTAGAAACCGATTTTATTCAAAGAATCCTAAATCGATAAGGATTTCTTTTTGTTTTTTTGTTAATTTTAATTTATTTAGTATTTTTTGTTATTTAATCTAATTAGGA
Organism: Euphorbia tirucalli; assembly: GCA_039660915.1. Lineage (NCBI taxonomy): Eukaryota > Viridiplantae > Streptophyta > Magnoliopsida > Malpighiales > Euphorbiaceae > Euphorbia > Euphorbia tirucalli. Next base: position 37,303,238 of record CM077637.1, on the reverse strand, counting down.
AGTTTAGACTATTTAGAAGTTTAGATTATTTAGAAATTTTATTATATTTAGAATAATTTCCCTATAAATAGACTATAATATTTGTAATGGAGTTAGTTTTTGATGATTAATGAAAATTTCGGATTTATTTCAATTCCTATTCCCCGTAAATCTTATGAAATTCAGGTTATAGAAGGCTAACTTCCGGCATCGTGCGCGATCAACGGATTTTAGTAATTATCCCGCTGCCTCATTCTTGGGTATTCAACTTATGGATCAACAAGATTGAAATAGTTGTTAGGGTTTGGGTATTATTAGAATCAACAATCCATTTCAATTTGTATCATCAATTTTAAATTTTTCCGTTGCATTAGAATCCAATCAAAACATAACATTTATATTTATTTTGGGTTCAGTAGATAATAAAATGTAATTGAATAGATACGCTATAATGTTAATTTTAATAAGATATTAGTGCTATTAGTGTGAATGGAAATTACCATTTTGTAATTATTTACGTTTCTTTAAATCTATGTGAAAAGTTAGTTACATATGTAGAAACCTTAAGAGATGCATGTATTTATATGCTAATAGCAAATTAGAAGTGGTAATTGCCGGCCTAAGTATTTTCATGTCTGTATACTGTGTCCAAATCAACAGAAAGAATGTGAATAAAAATAATTAAGGAAAGTCCCAGAGGATGAAAGTAAAAGAAGCCGGCAATTAATAATATATATAATAATTAGAGAAATGGAAATACAAGGAGAAGGATGAATTATTAAATAGAAAGAAAAGGAGGGTAGATTAAGGGTAAGGAAGAGTGGCAATATGATTATGAGCAACGGTACCAATCCACAACTTGCCATGAACTTGTCTAACTTCACTAACTAATTTCATAACAAGTCCTTTAGGATCTTCAAGAACTTCCAAGATTTGACCATTCTCATTGAAGAGTGAAATAACAGTGTACATTCTCATCCCCATAAGTCTAGCTAACAAGCTCATTTTTATTGGTAGCCTGAAATAAATCCTCTTTATCCATGGATTGTTTGTTAGGATTTCCTGAGCTGGAGTTCTGCAACAATCTATTGCTACCCAATATTCTCCTTTCTCATTTGATCTTATGTTGTCTGGAAATCCTGGTAGGTTTGCTACTACTTCTGTTTTTCCACTCTTTGCTCCCTCTAGCCAGTATTTCATTATTCTACATGTTTTTTTTTTTTTTTTATTCATCACAAACAAAACACAACTCTAAATTAATTATTTAATTCAATACATGCAACTATATTAATTAATGTTATATGCTTGTAACTATGCCTGGGCACATGAATGAAAATCAAAGTGAATAAGTATATACATGGATTTCACACTATATTCAACCCAAAACCTTAAGCTGATAGGTTTACGGGTCTTTTCCAATTATATATTATTCACTAATCTCATATATTTTCCAACGTGGGATTCCCAACTCACATTTTTCCAACATTTATAATGTGGAAATCAGATGAAATAAATGAATTTTTTTCACTTTAAATTAAAAACCACAAGACATGTTGGATTATATATATTTTGTAACCTAAAAACTCATTTAGCGCTAATATTCAAAGTTGTTCTCATATTTATATATATGGTAGTAAGATTATATCATTTTTTATTGTCAAATACATACAGTTCAATTCTATTGTAGCATCATGTAAAAATTTTTATTCATAATTTGATGGCTTAGTCAGCAAAATTTCTTAATGTCAAATCTTATATATTTTTTTTATAGTGAATTAATTAGTTAATTCAATAGGATGTAACTGTGGGAAATAAATGAATTAAACGATTTTTTTTTTAATTACCTGCAATTTGTGGTCTCAGTGAAGAGAAGGAAAGTGTGATCCTTGGAGAGTTGAACTCCATTAGGAAATGCTAAGCCTTGTAATACTATATGAGTAGTTTGAGTAGTTGGATCATATCTAAGAAGCCTACCTGTTGCTTCTCCTTCCAATAGTATAAAGAAATGGTTCCTGCAGACAAAATTAATTTCAATCCTCACTTTACTCTACACATGACATGATGATGATCAAAATATATAGGTAAAGTTGAACTTTTCAAACTTGTTTTATCACCCAATTGTCCTTTTAGTTTCTGGCTTTTTGAAGTTGCCATTTTTTTGTTCCTATCCTACATAAAAACATAGTTAACTGGACCGTAATTAACATTTCCTTTTACCCTCTGTAATTTAGGTAGGTATGGTTTCGTATAGAACAAAGGTTAAAATGACAACTTAGAAATGAGAAGAACTAATAGGACAAGCGGCTGAAAAGTGATTTAGACCAAATATAAAAGGTTTAAGAGCAATTACATTCTATCATATCTCTGGCTAGTGTCAGTAAAGAAGATAGAGCCATTGGGATGAATGTCAAGATCATTGGCAAAGAGAATAGGATGTCCATTTGCATGATTAGCTAAAGGAGTAGCAACTCCTCCTTCAGCTCCAACTACTAGTAGACCATAATAAGCATCTGCTATGTATAGATTTCCACTCTTTTTATCGAACCTTAACCCAAGTGGTCTCCCACACTTCTTCTCGTGCTTCCATTGCTTTGCTGTTGTCGACTCCACTCCTCTGCCACAAATTTTCTCCGACCTTTCATCACAACCAAATCATCCAATATTAATTGGAATCACACCAAAGTTATATCAAATTTTATAGTAAATACATGCTGCCACAACTTTATAGCAGCAATATACTACAACTTTTTCATTACTGCTAAATGTTATAATTGCAATTTTTATATCTTTTTTTACACCAAACAATGTGGTCGACTTTAGTATTTCTTTTCGTGTTTGTAATATATTAAATTGATAAAGTGATTAATATAAATTTTTATTATGATTATGGTCTATCAAATCGAGCCAATAATATAACAATTATACCTTTTCAATTGATCAAGTAAAAAAGTCGTTTTGGGATTACTGAAATATTTAGATTTTTCTTTCATTAGTATTTACTTAATAAATAATAAAATTGAGCTTATGTTTTGGCTATGAAGCTAAAATTAATTACATTAATTTGAACCGTAACAGTTAAATTTCTCATCCCTAATAGCCTAAGAGACAAATTTAAAACACACCACTAGTAATTTTATAGTTAATGTGGTGTAGTCTGTTATCACTACAACAAATGCTAGATTTAACAGTAAAATAAGAGCACATTTAGCGGTAAAAATCCAATAATTGCTGCTAAAAAATACATTTAGCAGTAAAATTATATTAATCTTTTTTTTACAAATGTCTACAGTCACAACTTTGTAGTAACAATATGCAGCAAGTAATTTTTTTTGTTGCTAAATGTGTTTTTTTGCAGCAACTTTTGGATTTTTGCTATTAAATGTGCTTTTTAGCAGCAATATCCAAAAGTTACTGCCAAAAAACACATTTAACAACAAAAAAAATTAGTTGTTGCATATTGCTGCTACAAAGTTGTGGCCATAGATATTTTTAGCAAAAAAAATTGATATAATTTTGCTGCTAAATATGTTTTTTGGCAGTAATTATTGGATTTGTGCTGTTAAATATGCTCTTTGGTAGCAAAATTTATTTTGCTGTTAAATCTAGCATTTGTTGTAATGTTTATGAGAGTGAAGAGTAATTGAAAACTTTCTTGTGATTAAGGTAATGAAACTCACCAATTTGTGGTAACAACTGCAAATGTCTCCCATCCGACACCTTCCCCCATCCATCGTACTATCCGTCCGTCAGCTAGTCCGGTGTAAGGACCACGGCCTAAGCTATCAAACTCCAAAGATTCAGGGCCAAATACTTCATCAACAAACTCCAACGTGCCATTACCAAGGCGACCCATATCATCTCTTGGCCAGTTTGCCATCACTTGCTTGTAAGGAGCAATGTCATGCTTCACAGGCTTGAAATCATGGCCACCTAATGGACCCAATTTAAAAGGATCCATTACAATAAAACCTAAAGCTAACGTAAGAAAGAAGAAAAGAGGATGCTTCAACAAAATATCCTCAAAGCTTTTCTTCTTCTCCATGATCTGAAAAATTCAATTCTTTGTTAGAGAGAATAATTAATGGGATATTTATTGACGGCTTAATCTAGTTATACAGGAATGATATGGGTTTAAGGAACAAGTGAGAAATAAGCATGAAACATTTTTTATTTTTTTTCTTAATTATGATGTAATGGGGAAGTTGAGAAAATGCAGGTTTTGTGATTGAGTTTTTGTGGTTCGAATTAGGTTGTCCTTTGTTGGCCATGTTGTTAGCATTCTTTTGCTTTTTCTTATTTGTTGAGAGAAGCAAATTGATCACCTATATATGTATCACAAACTGCATGCATATTATTTTCCCCACAATTAATGTTGGGAATTATATCTATATATTCATATCATACATATATATCATTACAAATCATTCAGTTGAAATATCATGATGCCACTAAAGCTTTTATTCTTTTATTCTTTTTTTGGAAACGCATTGCAATTCCCTTCAAGTTTGCATTGTTTTATGCACAAGCCTCATTGTTTTATACATACATGACTGGTAACTAATAGGTCTATCGAAATTCTGTTCCACATTTTGTCTCAGACACATGAACAACATCTTGGATAGTTAACTATGCTTTTTTTTTTAATAGAATGTGAATCACAGTTGTTACAAAACTCTCAGTAAAAGATTAATTAATATCAAAACTAATTCATAAAATGATTTGATAAGTTGTTTTTGAGCTACATATAAAGAAAAAAAAAAGTAATTAGGTCAGCAGTCCAAAATATCGTTCACGTGTCTTTTCAGGCAATGTGGACCATAATTTCGATGAAACTATAAGTGAGTGGTCAGTTAATGTTGAAAATAATTAATCAGAACCCTTATGCATAAATCGTGGCAATTCAGGGGCTTAATGTGGTAAAATATATTGATTAGGATCATTATACATAAAACAAAGCAAGTTTAAGGACTCAATGTGATAAAATAATAATGGCTTAAAGCCCAAATTGTTTCCTCAACTATTCATTGATATTCGATTTACCCCCTCAACCGCAAAATTCGCCAGTTCACCCCCTCAACTAATAAAAAGTCAGTGAACTGATCTCTCATGCGTAGGCGATGGACGACTTTAGTTAACGAGTAGACCCAAGTGACTACCATGTCAGATTTTCTAACTAGTGTAAAAAAAATGGGGCCCAACATATGAAATTTGTCATTACTCTAAGGATGATAAAGAATGATTGATCGATTTCTGGGCTTGAGTGAGTTGTAATTCAAACTGTTGTTGATAAATGAAAGAAGAAGGAAGAAGGTTTTAATTTGGAAAATTTAATTATAATCGTTAACGAATGAAGTGAGAGGAGAGAGACAAATTTTTGTATGTTAAACCCTATTTTTTTTACACTAGTCAGAAAATCTGACATGATAGTCAATGAGACCCACTCGTTAACGGAAGCCATCCATTGCTCACATACGAGGGATCAGTTTACTGACTTTTTATTAGTTGAGGGGGTAAATCGAATATTGACGAATCGTTGAGGGAGCAATTTGGGCTTTAAACCAATAATTATTTATGACCATATGTCTAAAATAGTGAAAATATTGGGGACTTAACTCGTGTTTTACTTTTCTTTTCGACTCTTCTGATAAAATTTATCGATAAACTAGCATTTAAAATTTTCATTGATCTTCCATAATTATGTGGGGCACCTGAAGGAGCAAGGAGGCTCCACAGGTGGAGTGAGCATCAGCCGATAACGTCATAAAATCAAATTGAAATAATACATTTTGAGGGAAAGGTAAGGTGGGAAGGAAGAAAATATATGATTAAGTTGAGACATTATACTATGCTTGTTTGTTTTTTTAGGGTGGGTAAGGTGGAAAGGAAGAAATATGGAGATCTTCATTTAGGAGTTTCCAAATAATTCTAAAAAGAATTTTTTTTTTTTTTTTTTTTTTTTTTGGTGGAAAACTCAATATTATGTCCCAAAATTTGTCGTTTACATTTTATATGTTACTCATTATTATTATTATTATTATTATTATTATTATTATTATTTCAGTACCATTGTAGGATTGGAGTCTATAATAATGGAATGCAATATCACATGAATTTTTTAGTTTGTTGAAAATTTTGATCATAATCTTAATAATATGTTGACTACTAACAACTAAAAGTTGAATTTACTTTACAAACCTTTATCAAGAAAATCAAAATGTGTTGTCAGAATTAAAGTATCAAAATAATTAAAAAAAATAAAAAAACAAAATTTATGATCATATATAATTTTATCACCAAAAGTTCAGTTTTAAAAAAAAAAAAAGTAGAATACTTGGTCGCAAATCGAAAATAATTAAACATGCAGATCGATCTGCATTTGTGGGACATTAAAAGGAAGAACAAATATTGTCACCGACAAAATAATTGGTGAAAATAGTGGCGAAATTGAAGGTGAAATTTGCATATGACACTTTACAATTTGGAGAAATTATAGAATATGCCTAATAGACTATATTATTCATATATCAAACTAATAAAATCATATCACATAATATATTTTAGGGTCTAGAGTTTATAAATTATAATATCTAGGGTTTATATTTTATGGTTTAAGGTTTTTATTTTATAGTCCAGAATTTTATTTAAATAATCAACTATCAAATAAATAATTAAATAATTAATTACACCGTTTCATGTACTAAATCAGTAAAATTATTACCATTTACACCCTAACTAATAGGAAAATAATAATATGTAATCGATCAATTAATTAGTTAATAATTAATTATATAAATAAAATTCTAGAATTTAAAATATAAATTCTAGAAGTTAATTTATAAAACCTAAATCCTAAAATATAACATGTGGCGCAACTTCAATGATTTGACACACGAATGACGATGTGTGCTAAGCATATTCTAAAACTTGGCATGACTTTCTTACGCAACTTAATTCCCACATGTATGTAGGTCTCCTTCCAGGTTCCAACTAATAAGGATAAATAATTATAACCACTCTGAGGTTTACTAAAAAATAATAATACATTCATTCATTTTACCAATTTAATTTTAATCCGTTTACATTTACCTACTTTCAACTACTAACTCCTTTACTTTCTTTTAAGCAAAATGCATAGATACCCCCTGAACTTGGTTAAAATACCTACTGCCCCCTGAACTTTGAAAATGTCCTAATGCCTCTCTGAACTTCTTAAAAGTGTTCTAATCCTCCCCTGAATTTCTTAAAATTGGCCCAGTTTGCCCCCTAAGTCCCATAAAAACCAAAGTTTGCTTTGAAAGTCAAACATGAGACAACCAATAATTGAGTGACACGTGACAGCAAAGGAGAAATTGTGTCACTTTCTCAAAGTTCAGGGGGCCTTTAGAATATTTTAAAAGTTCAGGGGGACAGTAGGTATTTTTGGACAAGTTCAAGGAAATATATATATATTTGGCCCTTTCTTTTATGCTTTTTCCATCTAATAAAATGAGGTGACACACATTTGAATGGATAAAATTGCCCTTTTATCCAATGTTATGAAAACCGGACCGGACCAGCCGGTTCGACCGGTTTTACCGCGAACCGGCCATTAGTCCGTTCGGTTTAATTAAATTTAACGGTTTAGTAAAAAACCGGATTTGACCGGTTCGAACGGCGAAAAACCGGTAAACCGGCGAACCGGTTTCTTGACCAATTTTAAGTTGAAATTAAGAAAATGCTGAAAGTAGGATTTGAACCCATGTCCCCTCACTTGAGTATGACATCTTATACCACTGGGCCATCCTGACTTTACTTATGGGTTTTACTTAAATTTTTAATATATCAATTAAATAAAAATGTATCATAAAAAAAGCATTTTCATGAAATTATTTGCTTATATCAGAAAATAATAAAGTCAAAATGACATTTTTTGTCCTTAATCTTGAAAAACGTACATGAATTGAATTTGAATTTATGAATTTTATATAGTACAATAAAACTGAATATTCTATATTAGTTCATTATGTTTTATTGAATCCTACCATTTTGTAAGTTAATTTCTCATTTAAAATCCAGTTTACTACTTGCTTAATCTAGTAGTAGTATATTTGATTTCTTTAGTACTGCCCTTGCTATTACTAGTCTCTGTTTTTGCCCTTACTATTACTAGTTTATTTTTATTATTTAAGGCTTGTATTTAATTAAGTTTTAAAATATTTTGTGAAGTTATTTTGAATATTTAACATTTAAAACTTATGTTTGATGAATTTATAAGCTTATTTATTATTTAAATAATATTTTTTTCAAAAAATCAATAATCCGGTATAACCACCGGTTAAACCGGTATACCACGTACCAGTAGCTTCACCGGTTTGATGTCCGGTACGGTTATGATAACATTGCTTTTATCTAATCTCACCCATTTAATCCCATTTTAAAGATTCTTTACAGAACCATGTGTTTCTCCTCTCTAAGCCTCTCAAATGTTATTCAAACTCTCTATTCATGAGACAACTTACGACTTCAACTCATCACGTCGATTTGTTACTAAAATATTAGAGTTTCATTTATGTTCCTTAATAAAGGAATTTCTCGAGTATAAAATTATGATGGACATCTTTCCATTGTATAATTCAATTCTTTTGGGGTTGTAAATTAGAAAATTTTCTGCTAGAGTTCTCAGTATGACTAACACTAGAAAAAGAACGATGTTGGTTTATGATAGGATCACAACGGAGTTAAGATCAACCAGACGATTGACTAGGCATAGAAACGAAGTGGATTTCAACGCTGATGCCTCTACAACCCCAAAGCGGGGCGACTTGAGTCAGTCGATCAATTTTTTCAACTTTTGCGACTAAGAGCAGCAATTTTCCAGTCAAGGCGGTGAGAAATTAGGAGGATTAGAGTTTTTTCGTTGATTATGGGTAGGAGATGATAGAATTATAAAAATTAAATTATTTGGGTTATTGATTGAGTGATTTTCTTATTTCCTTCTTGTCTCTTTCCTTTAAAAGAGTTTAGAGTTCTAATTTCTTTTTTAATACCTCAATTAATGTTTTATTCCCAAATATAATTGAAAACCAAAATAAACATATGATTAATATACTTGGATACAAAAGATAATCCCAACTCAAGATGTCCAAGATAAAATTACGAGCGAGAGGCGTACAAAAATGTGGAAGGAATATTTGGCAACCCAATGGCTATTCGATCAAAAACGACAAAATTACTAGGTATTCTTTAAGTATTTAAAAGTATAACTTGTTATTTAAATCTGCACTAGTAACATTCTAATTTTTGAAAAATTCATATCACATGCAATTGAATGGTGGGGGACTTTATGGGAGCTCTTCTCCTAATTTACAACAACTAGCCATTAAGATTTTGAGTCTGACTTGCAGTGTTTTAGATGAATATAATATGTTGTGACAAAGCTGAAGTTGATGAACAATTTGATGAATATAATGATTGATAAGTTCTAGGATTATAGTGTTACTTTAACCAATTATATCTATTTCCACGAGAGAAGAGAAGTATTTATTTCGACGAACAAGAATACAATAGTTATTAGAACACTCACCAACTCCTTTAATACCTAATAACCCTCTTAAAGAACTTTTGCATTGGTCTCTCTAAGACTCACCAATATTCAAACAATAATCTCACACTAAAAACATCATTTTAATGCCTTTATATAAGCTACAATTCAACCTAAACCTAAATTGATTAGGAATTATAAGTTAAATAGAAAACATAAACTATAAGAACTAAATAAGTAGTTTTTGTTGAAAATATTGGTTTAGACAAAGTGATTATTTCTCAACCTTAGGCTTAATTATATTACGGATAGATAGTAGTTCGGATGACATGAATTATGTCATCATATTCTAAGCAATGAGGTCTTTTCGATGATATATTATACACCAAAAACGGATAAAGGATGGATGAGAAATTGATACTCAAAGTGAACTTGGAAGGAAATATTTTGTAAAGGATAAAAGCTAGGGTTTCAATTTGGGAAAACTCTCTCAATCAACATGTGAGAGGAGCTGATGTATCTATTTATATTAATCATTTACAGTAAGAGTCCTTGTATAATTACATGATGGGCCTAAAATACAATTAAATACAATTACAATTATATCTCTAACACGCCCCTGTAAGTTCGGTAGGGGTGGAAACCACAGCCAACTTTTCACGAAGCACCTGAAACCGAGTCCTGGGCAATGGTTTAGTGAGAGCATCTGCAACCTGATCATCAGTAGAGATATAGCGGACAAATAACTTCTTAAAGGCAACTCGCTCACGCACAAAATGAAAATCAAGCTCCAAGTGTTTTTTCCGTGTTTGGCAGATGAGATTAGCAGTTAAATAGGTGGCACTTAGGTTGTCACACCACAGCGTAGGCGTACAGGTCAGAGGAAAACCAATTTCAAGGAGCAGCATACTCAGCCAGGAAAGTTCTGAGGCGGTTGTAGCCAAGGCACGGTATTCCGCCACAGTGGAACTACAGGATACAGTGCGCTATTTCCAAGAGGCCTATGAGATAAGATTAGTGCCATGATAGATAGACCGGCGATCATCAATGTCTCCAGCCCAGTCAGAGTCAGAAAAGGCATGCAGTTGAACAAAAGCTTGAGGTTGGAGATGCAGGCCGAAAGTCTGAGTGGCCTTGAGATAGCATAAAATACGCTTCAAAGCTTGCCAATGGAGGACCGTAGGAGCATTCATGTATTGAGCCACTTTATGAATAGCAAAGGCAATGTCAGGTCTGGTAATCGTCAAGTACTATAGCCTGCTAACCAGACTCCTATAATGAGTCACATTATCAAACGAAGAACGACCAGAGACAGACAATTTTTCAGTCGAACTAGCAGGAGTAGCGACGGGCTTGGAATCACTCAGCTGTGCTCGCTTCAATATCGGAAATATACTTCTTTTGAGACAAAAATAAGGACCCTTGCCGGGGATGAAATTCAATACCAAAGAAATAATGAACAGGACCCAAATCCTTGATAGCAAACTGAGACTGTAGGCACCGAATTAAATGAGAGGCTTGTTGTCTGTCACTCCCCAAAACCAACAAGTCATCAACATAAATTAAGCAGAACAACACAAACAACCCCTTTCGCAAAAAATACAAAGATACAGCAGCTCTAGAACACTGAAAGCCATAAGCAAGCAGAGACTGGGTGAGATGCTTATGCCACATACAGGGTGACTACTTCAAACCATACAAAGATTTCCGCAAGCGACACACATGGTGTGGAAGGGAACAGTCAACAAAACCAGGAGGTTGCAGCATATAAACAGGTTCATCAAGGTCCCCATGTAAAAAGGCATTGGAAACATCCAAATGTGAGATAAACCAAGAAAAACTTGTAGCTAAAGATAGCAGCAAACGAATTGTAGTAGGTTTAATCACAGGACTAAAAGTATCATAAAAATCCATACCCGGCCGTTGGTGAAATCCTTTTACAACCAAGCACGCTTTATAACGATCAACTGACCCATCTACATGTAACTTCGTCTTAAAAACCCATTTGCAGCAGATAACATTCGAAGCTTGGGCTGCCTGAACCAATTCCCAAGTACCATTCTTGATTAAAGCTAAAAATTCATCCGCCATAGCTGCACGCCAGTGAGGAAACTTGGCTGCCTCTGTGTAACACGTAGGGTCCTTCACGTCCACACTCGCAATTAACGCCATAAGGACCATTTTACATGCCTGTGCACGGGTCAGCATGTGGTTGGGAGTAGGTTCATTACGGACAGCTCCGACTTATGGCAATTTCCCAAACGGCTGAAAAGCAACAACCAGAGGTAACCTGGAAGAAGACTGTCTGTTCGGTGTAGATATTTCATGCGGGGGTGAGGCTGGACGGGTTTGTGTCGGGGTGGACAGAGGGGAATTTGAGGCTGAGGGTGACGTAGGCATCGGTGGGGCTAGGGAGGCTGTATTCGATGCTGCTGGGTTGGAATGGGTAGGGGGATAGCTCGGCTGGGAGGAAGGGACATGGTGGGGAACAATCTGTAAGGTAATGGACGGTATAAAGGGTGATGGTGAGCTGGAATCATGGATAGGAGACTTCCGCAACTCTGAATAAGGGAACACCTGCTCATCAAAGATAACATGATGTGAGACAAAAAATTTACCAGAAACAGGGTCCAAACACCGATAACCCTTATGAATCCGACTGTATCCCAGAAAAACACAAGGGCGAGACTAAAAATTTAACTTGTGAGAAGAATATGGACGCAACCAAGGATAGCCTAGACATCCAAACACACGTAAAGCATGGTAATTCGGGGAAACTTTAAACAGACAAAAATAAGGAGAATCAAAATCAATAGCAAACGAAGGCATGCGATTAATGAGATATATAGTAGTTTCGAATGCATTGGACCAATAAGACAGTGGTACTTTGGCTCGATTTAACAAAGCCAAGCCGGTTTCAACGACATGACAGTGTTTACGTTCAACATTACCATTCTGTTCAGGTGTATAAGGACATGACATGCGATGCTGAATTCCATTAGCAGAAAAATAGGATTACATAGCTTTGAATTCCCCACCCCCATCAGATTGAAAAATTTTAATAGGGCGCCTAAAATATTTTTCCATAAGAGAACGGAACTTGATAAACACATTCAATGCATCAGACTTATATTCAAAAAAATAAATCCAACAATACTTGATGAAGTGATCATAAAAAAGAATATAATACAAATAACCATCATATGATTTAACCGGGGCAAGACCCCACAAATATGAACAAACCAAATCTAAAGGTCAAGAAACAATAGACTCAGACACAGAGAAAGGTAAACGATGACTCTTACTGACTGCACAACTAAAACATTTAGTGCCATTAGTACGACTATCTAAACATTTAATATTATTCTTCTTGAGAACACGACTAACGATGGGTAGAGCTGGGTGACCAAGTCTCTCATGCCAGGTGGAAAGTGAGGTGAGATGGGATTGAATGTGAGCTTTCGGCTGAGATGGAAGGGAGTAGAGCCCATTCTTATTCGGGCCTCAAAGTAGCACTTGTTTGGAAGTCAGATCCTTCACAACAAAAAATTTGTCAAAAAACTCAATAGATACATTGTTAGCTTTAGTGAGAGCACTAACAGAAATCAAATTGGAATTAGAATTAGGAACATGTAAAATAGTAGCTAATTGTAATGAAGTGTCTAGAATAATAGAGGAACCAACATGTTTACTTGGGAGACAAGAGCCATTACCTTGGTGTACTTCTTCTAGACCGCTATATTCAGAGTGCAGGTTTAAGTTCCCCAAATCAGAAGTAAGGTGGTGCGTTGCTCCGCTGTCCATGATCCAGGCTTGATGGTTGGGGTTGGTAGTGGTGTAGTTTGAGATGGGTGGGTTCGGTTTTCTCTGGTTATTGAATCTTAGGGAGGGACATTGCCTTGCATAGTGTCCAAGTCTTTGCAATTATGACATACAACAGTGGAAACATCAAAACAGGCTGTTTGAGTTACCTGTGGTTGCTGATTTGGGCGGAAAAATTGCACCCTGAACTGATTTTGTCCAGTTGCAGTACCGTATGATTGCTGCCGACGCTGGGACTGCTGGAACTGCGGCTGGTGGCGTCCACGACCACACCCCCGTCCTCCTAATGATGGCTATTTCATTGTAACGTGAATAGCTGGTGCGTTCAGGTCTTCTGCGGGACTGTTTTCCTTCTTCAATTGTCTTTCTTCAGTTAATAGTAAACCAAATAAATCATCGAATGAGATTGCAATCATCCAAGCTTCAAGAGACCTATAAAAGTCTCGATATGGGCGGTTTGGGCCATTCAATCCATCTAGAATTGCGTCTACTAAGTCCTCTTCAAGGACGGGATACTGTAAAGAAATTAACCTGTCCGAAATTATTTTTGCTCGCTGTATATACTTCGTAATTGACTCGGTATCCTTCTTTAACGAATGCAATTATTGCTTGAGGTTGCATACCTGCGCCCTGGACCCAGAAGCATAGGTGTTTTCCAATTTAACCCATGCTTCTCTTGTTGTCTTAACCCCTACCACTTGGGGTAGAATGGATGGAGATATTGAAGTCAATATCCATCCCAAAACTTGCTGATCTTGTCGACTCCAGTAGCTCAGCTGGAATAGCCTTCGTTCCATCTACATGGCTAACAAGGTCACACCCTGCTAACATTGGAGTGATCAGAGTTTTCCACAGGATATAGTTTGTTGAATCAAGTTTTAGAGGAAGATGGTGGGTGAATGTTGGTGTGGCGGCCGTGGTTCCCGATTCTGCTGTTGACAGCAGTGTGTCGGAAACGACTGGAGAAGAGGCATTGCTGGTTCTTGACATGGTGGCGGCTAGGGTTTCTTTATTTTTGGCAGTGTTGCCCTAGAGCTCTGATACCATAAAAGCTAGTGTTTCAATTTAGGAAAACTCTCTCAATCAACATGTGAGAGGAGCTTATGTATCTATTTTCATTAATCATTTACAATAAGAGTCCTTGTATAATTACATGATAGGCCTAAAATACAAGATGAAAATAAAATTAAATACAATTACAATTATATCTTTAACAAAGGAAAATCATTTGAAATTCTCTTATCCCACATCCATTGTTTATGGGAAAGATATGCTGCTTAATAATTTATTGCAGCGGAAGCGGACTATTAATTTCACTAGAACTTGATAACAAGATCGGAATACGTAGATTGATGGAAAGAAAAATATAAAGATCCATGAATAATCTCGTACCTATGTTGTCTCTGCAATAGAGATTGATTAAGAGCTTGCTTATGTGTGAAACTCTTCTACTGTTACGCACATAGACATGTATTGAACAGACCACGTCATAGCGGCGGACTAAGAATAGAGCTTCCCCTAAAAACCTCTTTGGCCGAAATCTCTAGCTCTTAGAGAAGGTGGCTGAAATTTTCCTTGGCTTATTAGAGCTAGGGAATTAATTTCCCTTTTATATCATAAAAGATAAAACCTAGTTTAATTTGGATTGAGCTTATAATTAAATCTATTTTGATTCGGCTTAATTAATTAATATATATGATTTTAGTATAACCTAATAATAAAATCTAATTAACATTAAGGTCCAATTTAATAAATTAATTAATTCCCAATTAAATTAAACTAAGTTACAAATATAAATATTTCATATTTATATTTAGATAAATTTTCATCCATTAAGTAATTATTTAATAGACTGAAAATTAATTCCTTTATTAGTTAATTCAAGTAATTTGACTTTTCCAATAGTCTATAATATAATTAACTAAAAATCCAAACAATATATATAACTAATATATATTGTTCGTTACAATCACGTTCAGACATCTTAGTGTGCGATCCTGTGGGTTCATCTTATATTGGCAGTGAACCCAATACCTTAAGACTCATAAGCTGTAAGTGGGTTCTAGCAAACTTTTATAGCTACCCAAATAAGATGAAGACATCAATCTTATGCGAGGCATAAACCTAGTAGTAATTTATACATCCTCTGTCAGTGATATCGGTGATTTGAAGTTGCATGGACATTCCTTGATACCGAGTAGACTGAAGTTCACAAATAAGTATCCTTACTTACTTGGGTGTGGCCACACTCCTATCAGTCCTACTCATCAAGTGGCTGATGATGGCTACTCTGAGTTAACAGAGTAGCATATCCCTTCACATTCCTACTAGTCCTACAATGATCACTGACATACCCAACTATACCCATACTTAGCACCATGTTAGATGCCTGTTAGGCGTACATCAAAGCATATGAGTTTACATCTAGGGCTATAGGAATATCATGTCTAAGGATCCTATACAAGTACTACTTGAGAGTCACCTATGACATAGGGACCATGTGGTGTTCTCAATAGTGGATCAATCTAGTACTATGTAACCTAACATATACTTATGCCCTTGATTCACAATCCATATTCAATGGTCGGTAAGACTGTTGGTGTGCCCTAGTTCCAGACATGTGTTCTTTATGTTTATGTATGATACTTTGAGAATCTTTGTATTAATACATTATTTCGTGTTACATTAATAAAGGTATTTAATCTATTCTTCATTTATATCTTGTGCAATAATAAAGAATAGAGTATCCATTGATTGATAATCATAAAACGATATCCCAAGTCTGTTCAAATCGTGGGAACGATTAAAACCATAGACTTGTATATTCGATGACTATATGGAAGTTGCAAACTGACCATAGTACTTGCGAAGTTAGTCATGAATATAGGTACGTGTCGGTGACACGGGACTGGATCGATCCGCACGGGAAAGCCACATGGTTGTCACGTCATAGGTCTTTCCCAAGTAGATCTCTCTTGTCCTTAGACCACCTTTCATTATAGCATCGATATGGAATCCCATACACTTTGACATGCGCCTAACGGGTCTGTGATAGGATGCCAAATACGGGTATGATTGGGTGGGCAGGTGAACATATTGATGCGGATAATGAAGTGATGGAATTGCCACTCGGGTAACAACGAGCTGATATCACTGGCCACTTGATGGGTGGAACTGATAAGTGTATGGCCATACCCAGATAAGTAGTGTACTCATCTGTAGAAATCAGTTCACTCAAGATCAAGAAATATCAATAAACATAGAAGAGGATGACGGACACCATGCCTCTGTTTATTTATATTTGATATCTAATGGCAAAGGATATTGAGAGATAACTACTGGGTTGGTCTCTACACCAGACTGCTGAGTCTCTGTCTTAATTGGGGGCTGTAATGGTTTGCTAGAACCTCACTTACAGTCTGTGGGCTTTAGGCGCACTGCCAACATAAAGACATGACCCTTAGGATCGTGCGCATAGACAGACTGAGCTTGGATTTATTGAGATTGTACATGTGATGTATATAATGAAGGGATATATTAATTGAATTAACTGACATTGTATGTCAGGGTAATTAATTAATATAAGGGTTAATTTGATTAATTTATTTACATAATGTAATTGATTAATTATATTAATGGAATTACATAAGTAAATAATTAATTAAATATTTTCCTAAGTTGGAAAAGAATACAAGTTATGTATTTATCCTTAAGTGCATTTTAATTTAATCTAAGTATTGGTGATTTGACCAATTGGTTAAAATTGCATAATTAGTATTGATATGAGAATATTTTATGCAATTGAGAAACCATTGGGGCAAATTTGCAAATACAAGGAAATTAAATTAAAAACCCTAACCACTATAAATAGGAGACTTAAGGAGATAATACAGGAGTACTTTTAACCCTAAAAAAAAAAAACAGCCAGCAACGTCCTCCAAAAGGAAAAATGAGCTGCTGATTTTTCTTGGTTTTTGACGTGAAATACTTCCCTTCTCTCGCGGCTAGCACCGGTCCAAGCTCCATAGTCCGTCGCGCACGTGAGTTTGGAGATTCACATTAGTGGATTCACTCAGCCGTCTCTTGTAGAGATATTCCTGGTGAGTCAATTGTTTATTTGTTCATAAACGTTGTTTTTATTTTTATCAATGGTAATCCGATACGATCACGGAATCGAGGAAATTTTAACGGGTAAATTCCGCTGCACCTATGTTGATTTCCTGTGACGATTCCCAACAGTGGTATCAGAGCTTTTGGTTCAATCGGATTAAATTCGTAGAAATTTTATTATTCGGGTTTTTTTTTTATCAATTTTTCCCGGATTGTTTTTCATAGTTTTATTTGATTTAAAGAAATAATAATAATTAAAAAAAAAAAATTAGGAAGTGGAGAGGTAGCAGTGGACGTCTGCTGTTTGAAATCATAGTGATTTCAATTACTTGATTTGGAAATTTATTAGTGGACGTCTGCTATTTGCAATCAAAGTGATTTCTATTAATTGATTTGGAAATTTATTGATTTGGAAATTAATTGATTTGGAAATTAATTGATTAATAATAATAATTACTGTGAACGTCTGCTAATTAATTGATTTAGAAATTCAATTAATTAAGAGTGTTCTATTAATTGTTTTTTTTTTTTACATGCATATTTAATTTATTTATTGTATATATTTAAATTGAATATGGACCCGTGAAATCGGCCCATGGACCGTGGCACCGGTCTAATTGGGAGGGCTAAATTTCAGAATTATGACGACCCAAATTCGAGTGGGAGCAAAATATTTATTTCGCATTAATGGATGGTATCCATTGGGCCTTAATGGACCTTAGTCATAATTGGTGAAATTAGCGATTTCACATCTAATGAACTTGGCTTTATGTAATAATCTATTAATTGGGATGCCATGATCATGCATCATATTTGTATGTTATGCACGACAGGTACTTGTTTGTAATATGTGTGTAGAGTTCTATGGGCCCTAAATTAAAGTTCGGTTGTAATTTTAATTTTTCGGAAATATGGCATGCGTGCCATTTTATTTCTTTTAATGTAATTTTAGTATAGGAATTTTATTTTATAAAATTGTATATTTGTAATTGCATCAAACTGGAGGGAGCCCAAAGCGAAGGTGGACCGGACCTGAAGATATTAGATAGGAATATCTAGTTATCTTTAGGATGTAATAAAAGGCCCATAGGATCTCTTTTATATTATATTAAGTATGTTGTTGCATTTATATTATATGTATGTATAATCACCAATTAATATGACCCGTGTATTTGCATGTTAAGCCGCTCACTAAATTTTAATCCGAACATTAAAATTGAGTCGTTTAAAAGTGCTTACCAAATTCACACCTCTTCCTCCCAGGTGGCACTGCAATGTGCGCCATGCCCTAGCTGGGTACATTGCAGTGATCAGTGGGCCGTCGAGGGTTAGGATACTTTGTATGGTTAACATGTGAATAGTGGTTTGACTCAACATGATACAATGTGTTTCAGTTCCCGCCCTAGCGGGGCACATTTTAGGATTGAGCACAGATGGGCAAGTGCCAATAAACCCATCAAACCAAGAGTCCCTTGTGAAGGGATTGGATAGTTTATCCTACCAAACAAATCAATGGTTGGTTGTCGGGCCCTAGCTCGGCCAATCAAAGAGGAGTTGTGGGTCTTGGTCAAGACAGCCAAATTAAATCACCAACTAACAAATTAAAACGGATTAATTAATTTGACCATTGGCTTTAAAAATCCTTTATTCTAACTCTGCAATTTAACTTCCATGTAGAATCATATTTTTCAAGAAAATTAATCAATGGCTGCACAAAACAACACTCATTCTCATTAAGGTCACTTATGGAAAAGGAGAAGCTGTCAGGAACAAATTTCTTGGATTGGTCTAGGACTTTGAGAATAGTCTTAAGACAAGAAATGAAGGATTATGTTCTTGACACTCCTTTACCAGCTAACCCTCCCGGAGGTCGAGGCGTCACCGCCCAAATGGTGGAGCAGTACGACCGGCACGTGAGGGATGACCGAGATGTGTCTTGCCTAATGCTGGGTACCATGGTTTCTGAGCTTCAGAAACAATTCATGGAGCAGCACGCCTATGACATCCTGGATCAACTTACTAAGATGTTCCAGGATCAGGCACGTCAGGAGAGATATCTGACTACCAAGGCACTCTGCACTACTGCCATGGCAGCCGGGACTTCTGTTAGCGCTCATGTGCTAAAGTTGAAGGGGTATGTGGACACACTTGCCCGCCTCGGATCGCCAGTACCGCAGGAGCTAGCAGTTGACATTATTCTCGGGTCGCTTCCAGAGTCCTTCAACCAGTTTATCCTGAACTACAATATGCAGGGTCAGGATAAGACTGTAGTGGAGTTGCATGGCATGCTAAAGCTTGCCGAGCAGTCTCTCAAGAGGACTCCAGAAGTGTTGCTGGTAAACAAGGCCAACAGGCTCATTACCAAGAGCAAGGCTAAATCTAAGGCCAAGGCTAAAGTCCAAAAGGGCAAAGCCAAAGCCAAGAGACCGGCCCAGCCCAAGGTAGGAGTAGCTTCTCCCAATGATGTATGCCATGGGTGCAATGAGAAGGGGCATTGGAAGAATGCATGTCCAAAGCTCAGGGAAGAGCAAGTGAAGTGCAGAACTGCCGCTTCAGGTATTTATGTTATTGAGATAAATCTCGCTATTTCTACATCTTGGGTCGTTGACACTGGATGTGGTACTCACATTTGTTCAAATGTGCAGGGACTAAGAAATAGGAGATTGCTGGCACCTGGTGAAGTTGATCTCCGAGTTGGCAATGGAGCTCGAGTTGAGGCCTTGGAAGTTGGAGATTATGCTTTAGAGTTGCCCAGTGGGCTTGTTTTAGATTTAAAGAACTGTCATTTTGTACCTGCCATGCGCAGGAATATTATTTCTGTTTCTTGCCTGGATATTTGTGGTTTTAGCTTTAATATTGGACATGGTATTATTTCTATATTATGTGGCAATATTGTTTATGGAACTGCATGCCTTGACAATGGCTTATATATCCTGGATCTAAAACATGATGGCTCAATCTATAACATAAATACTAAAAGGATTAAACAAAATGAATTAAATCCTACATATATCTGGCATTGTCGACTTGGGCACGTAAACGAGAAGCGCATAGCTAAGCTTCACTCTAGTGGGGCGTTAGGGTCATTTGACATACAGTCTTATGACACATGCGAGTCTTGTATACGTGGCAAGATGACAAAGGCGCCTTTCAACAAAACTGTTGAAAGGGCCAAAGAGCTATTGGAGCTGATACATTCTGATGTATGTGGCCCAATGAGCACTACTGCTAGATATGGTTATTCATACTTCGTTACCTTTACTGATGATTTCAGTAGATATGGTTATGTGTTTCTAATGAAACACAAATCCGAGACTCTTGAAAGATTTAAGGATTTTAAAAACGAAGCAGAAAACCAACTTGGCAAGAAAATAAAAGCACTCCGGTCTGACCGAGGTGGTGAATATTTGAGCCAAGAGTTTGACTCATTCTTGAGAGAGTGTGGGATAGTGTCCCAACTCACTCCACCTTCAACACCCCAATGGAATGGAGTGTCAGAAAGGAGGAATAGGACTTTGCTTGACATGGTCCGCTCAATGATGAGTCATGCTACTCTTCCCGCCTCATTTTGGGGCTATGCATTGGAAACTGCTGCCTACATACTTAATAATACACCGAGCAAGGCAGTTGAGGGAACACCATATGAATTATGGACAGGCAGAAAACCACATGTTTCCCACTTGAAGATTTGGGGTTGCGATGCACATGTCAAGAAATTGACAAGTGGCAAACTCGAGTCCAAATCTGTCAAGTGCCAGTTTGTGGGTTACCCTAAGGAAACTAAGGGTTATTACTTCTACGACCCGGCAGAAAACAAAGTTTTTGTGGCCAGGAATGGGGTCTTTTTGGAGAAGGAATTCCTTTCCAAGAAAGACAGTGGGAGCAATATTGAACTTGCTGAAGTTCAAGACACACAAACTCCTACAGTTGTTGCTGAGGATACCTCGGGAACCGAAACAGCTGATCAAGCAATTGATAGAGCTGGGCCGGTTACACAGGACATTAGAAGGTCTGGTAGGATACGTCTTCAGCCAGAGAGATACGGATTTCTGGTGACTGAAGAAGGGGATCTTATGGTCGTTGACCAAGAAGAACCCAAGACCTATCAGGAGGCTATTGAAAGCCCACACTCAGGTCAATGGCGCAAAGCCATGGAGGCTGAGATGCAGTCCATGTACGATAACCAAGTCTGGAACTTGGTGGATCCACCTCCGGGTGCTAAGGTAATAGGCTGCAAGTGGTGTTTCAAGTTAAAAGCCGACAACACCTTCAAAGGGCGATTGGTGGCAAAAGGATTCAGACAAGTTCAAGGAATTGACTATGACGAAACTTTTTCACCAGTTGCTATGCTCAAGTCCATTAGGATACTACTAGCCATAGCTGCATGGTACGACTATGAGATATGGCAGATGGATGTCAAGACCGCATTCCTGAATGGAAAGCTACTCGAGGATGTGTACATGACACAACCTGAGGGTTTTGTAGATCCAAAGTATCCCGACCGAGTATGCAAGCTTCAAAGATCCATTTATGGATTGAAGCAAGCATCCAGGTCGTGGAATCAGAGATTCAATGAAGCTATTACTGAATATGGTTTCATACAGAATCCTGAAGAGCCCTGTGTGTATAAGAAAGTTAGTGGGAGCGTTGCTACCTTCCTAGTGCTGTATGTTGACGACATCCTTCTTATTGGAAGTGACATCTCATCACTGCATGGAGTTAAGCAGTGGTTGAGTAAGTGCTTCGCAATGAAGGACTTAGGAGAAGCCGAAACCATCCTTGGGATAAGGATCTATAGAAATAGATCCAAACGGCTTCTGGGCCTAAGTCAGGCCTCGTACATAGACAAGGTTCTGAAACGTTTCAGCATGGACCAGGCAAAGAAAGGTTTCTTACCTATACGCCATGGGTTGAAACTTAGTAAGAAAGATGCTCCTCACACAAAAGAGGAGAGAGAGAGGATGATGGAGATTCCTTATGCGTCTGCCATAGGATCCATCATGTACTCCATGTTATGTACGAGACCCGATGTCGCTTTTGCACTAAGTATGACTAGCAGGTACCGGTCGGATCCAGGTGATGCCCACTGGGGTGCAGTCAAGGCCATCCTCAAGTACCTTAACCGGACTAAGGATACCTTCTTAGTGTATGGAGGTCAAGATGAGCTGTCAGTATCAGGTTACACTGATGCGAGTTTTGAGACCGATGAGGATGAACTCCAGTCACAGTCTGGGTATGTTTTTCTCCTGAATGGCGGTGCCATTAGTTGGAGGTCCTCAAAGCAGCCTACCATTGCTGACTCTACAACGGAAGCTGAGTACATTGCTGCATGCGATACCGCGAAGGAAGCTGTTTGGATCAAGAAGTTCATAACTGAGTTAGGAGTAGTGCCATCTATCCTAGACCCAGTTGATGTTTTCTGTGACAACAACGGGGCCATTGCACAAGCTCAGGAGCCTCGATCACACAAGAAGTCCAAACACGTGCTCAGGAAGTTTCATGTCATTCGGGAGATTGTTAACCGAGGTGACATTGCATTGCAGAGGGTTGACACGGGGAACAATGTCGCAGATCCATTGACCAAGGGGCTATCCATTGCAAAGCACGATGGTCATATTAGATCTATGGGAATTAAGGCTATGCCTAGTTGGAACTAGTGCAAGTGGGAGATGTTGGTGTGCCCTAGTTCCAGACATGTGTTCTTTATGTTTATGTATGATACTTTGAGAATCTTTGTATTAATACATTATTTCGTGTTACATTAATAAAGGTATTTAATCTATTCTTCATTTATATCTTGTGCAATAATAAAGAATAGAGTATCCATTGATTGATAATCATAAAACGATATCCCAAGTCTGTTCAAATCGTGGGAACGATTAAAACCATAGACTTGTATATTCGATGACTATATGGAAGTTGCAAACTGACCATAGTACTTGCGAAGTTAGTCATGAATATAGGTACGTGTCGGTGACACGGGACTGGATCGATCCGCACGGGAAAGCCACATGGTTGTCACGTCATAGGTCTTTCCCAAGTAGATCTCTCTTGTCCTTAGACCACCTTTCATTATAGCATCGATATGGAATCCCATACACTTTGACATGCGCCTAACGGGTCTGTGATAGGATGCCAAATACGGGTATGATTGGGTGGGCAGGTGAACATATTGATGCGGATAATGAAGTGATGGAATTGCCACTCGGGTAACAACGAGCTGATATCACTGGCCACTTGATGGGTGGAACTGATAAGTGTATGGCCATACCCAGATAAGTAGTGTACTCATCTGTAGAAATCAGTTCACTCAAGATCAAGAAATATCAATAAACATAGAAGAGGATGACGGACACCATGCCTCTGTTTATTTATATTTGATATCTAATGGCAAAGGATATTGAGAGATAACTACTGGGTTGGTCTCTACACCAGACTGCTGAGTCTCTGTCTTAATTGGGGGCTGTAATGGTTTGCTAGAACCTCACTTACAGTCTGTGGGCTTTAGGCGCACTGCCAACATAAAGACATGACCCTTAGGATCGTGCGCATAGACAGACTGAGCTTGGATTTATTGAGATTGTACATGTGATGTATATAATGAAGGGATATATTAATTGAATTAACTGACATTGTATGTCAGGGTAATTAATTAATATAAGGGTTAATTTGATTAATTTATTTACATAATGTAATTGATTAATTATATTAATGGAATTACATAAGTAAATAATTAATTAAATATTTTCCTAAGTTGGAAAAGAATACAAGTTATGTATTTATCCTTAAGTGCATTTTAATTTAATCTAAGTATTGGTGATTTGACCAATTGGTTAAAATTGCATAATTAGTATTGATATGAGAATATTTTATGCAATTGAGAAACCATTGGGGCAAATTTGCAAATACAAGGAAATTAAATTAAAAACCCTAACCACTATAAATAGGAGACTTAAGGAGATAATACAGGAGTACTTTTAACCCTAAAAAAAAAAAACAGCCAGCAACGTCCTCCAAAAGGAAAAATGAGCTGCTGATTTTTCTTGGTTTTTGACGTGAAATACTTCCCTTCTCTCGCGGCTAGCACCGGTCCAAGCTCCATAGTCCGTCGCGCACGTGAGTTTGGAGATTCACATTAGTGGATTCACTCAGCCGTCTCTTGTAGAGATATTCCTGGTGAGTCAATTGTTTATTTGTTCATAAACGTTGTTTTTATTTCTATCAATGGTAATCCGATACGATCACGGAATCGAGGAAATTTTAACGGGTAAATTCCGCTGCACCTATGTTGATTTCCTGTGACGATTCCCAACAAAGACACCACCATACAATCAATCCATATGTTAATCTTTAGTTATTATTGTTCCCACAATTCTAACAGACTAGAGATAGATTTTAATAACTGTGTTTGATTCCTTACGGTCTTTTTTACCCAGAGAACATCACCAACAATTATGAGTACAAACACAATTAATGGATACTTTGTTACAATTAATTGCATAAGAAATTAATAAAACAAATTATGCTTTTATTAATAACATTAATGTATGCTACATAAACCACATTGTATAATACAAATAGATACAATGCCATGGGACTAGTGCATACACTAACAATCTCCCACTTATACTAGTTCCAACTAGGCATGGGCCTAATCCCTATATATCTAATATGACCCTCTACTAAGCAAGCGCCTTGGTCATTAGATCAATGACATTGTTCTTAATGTCAACCCCTCTGAATTATCACATCACCTCGTCCCACGATCTCTCGTATGAGGTGAAACTTTCTGAGCACATGTTTGGAGTCCTTGTGAGGCCAGGGCTCCTTATCTTGTGCAATAACCCCATTATTGTCGTAGAAGATGTCAACTGGATCTTGGATAGTGGGACTATTTCTATCTTAGTGACAAACTTCCGTATCCAAATAGCTTCCTTTGCAACATCCATTACTGCAATGCACTTAGCTTCTGTTGCAGAATATGTAATAGTTGGTTACTTTGAGCTCCTCCAGCTTCTAGCATCACAGTTCAATAAGAACACATAACCAAACTATGACTAGTGTTCATCTTGGTCTGGTTGAAAACTAGCATCAGTGTAGCCAGTAACTGCTAGTTCTTCTTGACCACTTATAGTGGGGACTACTTCTAGCTCAGTGACAAACTTCCGTATCCAAATAGCTTCCTTTGTAGCATCCGTTGTTGCAATGTACTTAGCTTATGTTGTAGAATCAGTAATAGTTAGTTGCTTTGAGCTCCTCCATCTTATAGCACCACAGTTCAACAAAAACACATAACCAGACTGTGACTGGTGTTCATCTTGGTATGTTTCAAAACTAGCATCAGTGTAGCTAGTTACTGCTAGTTCTTCTTGGCCACCATATACTAAGAAGCTATCCTTAGTCTTGTTAAGGTACTTAAGGATTGCTTTGACAGCCACCCAATGGGCCTTTCTAGGGTCTGATTGGTATCGACTAGTTATACTCAGTGCAAAGGCGATATTAGGTTTAATACATAACATCAAGCTAGGCTTACATTCTCTTCTGAACTTGTCACCAACTAGGCCTCCTCTCCATGTTGGGCTCGAGTAATTACAATTTATAAAATAAAAACCTATTTATTTAATAAATAAAATTACAAAAATATAAAAATAACACACAACCCGTATTTACCAAATCCAAAAATTAAAATAAACCTAATCTTCAATCTAGGCCCAATAATGCTCAAAACCATGCACACAAAGTATTCACATTATTGCACAAAATTATACATGTTAAAATGCATGAAATTAATCCAATTTTAATTAAATTTCATAGCCGTTATGGAAATCGCTGTATTTTAAAATTCACGGTTTACACCCTTGTTACAGGCTTAGGTCTCTGACCCATTGCAAATCAATCGCTCCCACTGAAAATAGGGCAACCATGAATTCAAAATTAGTCATTCGATTAATCGTGCTAATAAAAATCCGAATCAATTTTCTTTACCAATTTAATTTACCAAAAATCAAATCCCATGTATGAATAAATCACACAAGAAACCACATTTATCCAATCGTGAAAACTAAATCTTGCCAATTTTTAAACGAATTTAAAATTTCACACAGGGTCCAAGAATTAAAACACTCGTAAAATCCAAAACGGATCCAAAAACCGTGCATCGGCACTGCTATCCCAGTGGTGCCATGCCAGCTGCAGCTGAAGTAGCTGCCTACTGTGAACAATGATGGAATCGCAATTTTGAGATTGGAATTACAATTCCATACATTTAAAAAAAAAAAAAAAAATCCATTTTTGAGGAAAAACATCTATAAAAACTACAAATCAAATTCTAGGGGTCTACCAAAAATCAAAATCAAAACCAATTGAAATAAAATTAAGAACCCTAAAATCCAAATTCATCAATTGGACGTAATCGTGCTCTCGTACCATTGGGGTTCATCAAGGTGAAAACAAAAATCTATCGCTGCAGAAGCGGACCATTGATTTCACTAGAACCTGATAATAGGATCAAAATACATAGATTGATGAAAAGAAAAACATAAAACTCTATGAACAATCTCATACTTATGTTGTCCCTGCAATAGAGATTGATTAAGAGCTTGCTTATTTGTGAAACTCTTCCACCGTTACGCACATAGACGCCTATAGAACGAACCACATGCTAGCATCGAACTAAGAACGGAGCCTCCCCCGAAAATCTCTTTGGCCAAAATCTCTAGCTCTTAGAAAAGGTGGCTGAAATTTTTTCTTGGCTTAGTAGGGTTAGGGAATTAATTTCCCTTTCATACCATAAAAGAGAAAATCTAGTTTAATTTGGATTGGGCTTTTAATTAAACCCATTTTGATTGGGCTTAATTAATTAATCGATGATTTTAATATAACCTAATAATAAAATCTAATTAGGCCTAATTTAATAAATTAAATAATTCTCAATTAAATTAAACTATTTCACGAATATAAATATTGCATATTTATATTTGGACAAATTTTCATCTATTAATTAATTTGACTTTTCCAAAAGTCTATAATATAATTAACTAAAGCTCTCTCTCTCACACACACACACACACACACACACACACACACACACACACATATATATATATATATATATATATATCTTAGTGTCTGATTCTGTGGGTTCATTTTATATTGACATTGAACCCAAAACCTTAAAGCCCACAAGCTGTAAGTGGGTTTTAGCAAACTGTTATAACTACCCAAATAAGATGAAGACATTAATCTTATACGAGGCATAAACTCAGTAGTAACTTATACATCCTGCCAGTGACATCCGTGTCTTGCAAAAGGTACAACAATGTCACCCTCTGAAGCTGTATGGACATTCCTTGATACCGAGTAGACTGAAGTTCACAAATAAGTATCCTTGCTTACATGGGTATGGCCACACTCTTATCAGTCCTACTCATCAAGTGACCAGTGATTTGTGCTCTAACTTAACAGAGTGGCATATCAATTCACATTCCTACTAGACCTACAATGATTACTAACCTACAAAACCATAGCTATACTTGGCACCTTGTTACATGCCCGTCAGGCATACGGCAAAGCATGTGAGTTCACATTTAGGGCTATAGGAGTATCAGGTCTAAGGATCTTATACAATTACTACTTGATAACCACCTATGATATAAGAACCATGTGGTGTTCTTAATAGTGGATCGATATATACTATGTAACCTAACATGTATCCATGTCTAATGGTCGGTAACACACCACCATACAATCAAGTCACATGCTAATCTTTAGTTATTATTGTTCCCACGATTCTAACAGACTAGGGATATATTTATAACTATACTTGATTCCTTACTCACGGTCTTACTTCTGGGAGAACGTTACCGATAATCATGAGTACAAACACAATTAATGGACACTTTATTTATATTAATTGCATAAGAAATTAATAAAACAAATTATATCTTTATTAATAACACTAATGTATGATACATAAACCACAATGTATAATACAAATGAGATACAATTCCTTAGGACTAGGACATACACTTACAATGCGAACCCACACGAAGTGGGCGACGCGAACACCGGACCAAAACGGGCTTGCCTTCTTTTGCTTCGACCCAATTTTTCTCCAAAATTTCTAACCTTTGGAATTCTTAACTAATACCCAGCTATATTTTACAGGTTAATTAACAGGTTTTATTTCTCATTAAGGATTTTTGTAGTCCTTTAAGCCAATTTAATTCAATTAAATCCTCCTGCAGCCTATAACACTTTTCTATTCTGTTTTCTAAGATATAGCAATTCCTAAAATTCTTTTCACTCTATATTTTTCAAAATCTATAGGATGCTAGTGCTAGGTTCTTGCGTCTATTGATAATTCTTGTGCATGGTTGAGTTCGAATTTGTCATTGTTGTATCCTAAGAGGTGAAAATTCATACATGACTAATTTGTTTTAAGGAGACTGATTCTGATCAGGCCTCAACATTCCTTTTTCTTGTTTTCTCTAGTTAAGGTTTACATAGTTTTCTTGTGTCTTTTATTTCGTTATGTTTCAATAAAATTGTTCCTCTATTCTTGTTTGTTCTTCTTATTTTTATATGTTGTTACTACCAGTTTTTCCTAATTGAGATTAATTTTGCCACACACGCAGAGTATTCTTTGTTGCCAACTTAATTGATTTTCTTACACAACTTCTTTTTTTTTTTTAGCTCAAATCAATTTCACAACTTCCTAATTAATCAAAACTTATTCCTTAACTCCAATTTAGCTTCTTTAATGTCTTTTAGTGTTTCGACTGGTCAAATTCTTTTGCATCTCTAACACAATAGTTTGACCCTAGACTAATTCTTGTCTTCAAACATACTTATAATTTAATTAGAATATTGAGTCATTCTCAACAGTTTTGAATCAAAACAAGTTCAAACTTTAAATTTGTTGTTTGGTGTTTCAAACCTACATTATTTTGGACGTTTTAATTTTAAATTTAGCTTATCTTGGACTTGATTTGTTTGATATTGACTTTTGAAAATGAGATTAAATGGAGATATTAGAAAAATGGATAATTTTATCCATTTAAATCTGTCATCATCATATTAAATGGAAACAAACACAAAAAGAAAAGAAAGGAGCTAACAGTTGGAATGAGGCAAAATGAAGGGACGTACTTTTAGTAAATATTAGGCAAGCTAAAAATAATTGGTGGGAGTAGTTTTTCAATGCTTCCCTTGATGTTTTATGAAAATAGAAGGCAAATTTGATGGAGCTGTAAAAGAAATATCAAATAGGTAAAAATCAAGAGCGCCAGAAGGAACCACGGGTGCGCCGTAGCTCCCCAGTCGCGGAAAACATCCGTAACATGGCTGTGCCGCCAACATCCTTAATTGTCTGATTTTTTGCCTCCAAATGGTCGGCTTCTGGCTTCATCAAGAGTATAATCAACGTTTACAAAATGCAAGGGCGAATTTTTCCATTTTACCCATTAATTCCTATCACACATAGCCTTCAGAAAATTGAAGGACAAGTTCATTATTAGGGCAGCAGAAGACAATTAATAAAATATCCATAATAAATATTGAATGGTCCATATTAAATATTTGTCCACATTGCTCACATAACGTTGACAAACATTACTAAAAATTGCTTTTAACTGAATAAATTTCCATTTGTACTTTGGATTTTGCCGACAAAATATAATTCTATTAAAAAAATATTTAAATTTTAATTTCAGCTCTTAATAACTTATATTTTGAATGTCTTTTATTTTGAGTTAGTTATTAAGAATTGTAAATTTTTAGTTATTTCTTTTGATATTTTTATTTTGTTCGTGAATCATGTTACACATGTATTTAGTTCTATATCTAACTAGGGAGTTAGAGTTTTGTTTCTTCTCTTTATATATATATATATATATATATTTGAAGCTAAAGTTTTTAAATTTTTCTTTTAGCTCTATAGAGAAAACATAAATATTTTTTTCTTGTAATCCACTTTTAAATTGACGTAAATGGACAAATTACTCAAATTCGTGGAATATAGATGCTCTGAGTAGCCTATTGATTGTAATTTAATTAGTAATTACGCCCACCGAAAAAAACTTAAAAAAAAAAACCTTATTTGTGATTAAATTTCTAATAAGATTATTTTATTGTCTCAAGTTGTAAAACAGATATATGTGTTTTTTTCTTTTCTTTACCAAAAAACCCAATAATATATCTCAGTTCTGATTTGTGGTACTTATATCCTTAGATAGTTGTGATACATAGGTGCTGACTTAAAGAGTAGAATGTATTTAATGGGCAGAAATTAGAATTTCGGAAATCTAATTTACTTTTTTTTTTTTTTTTTTTAGGATCTAGAATGTGTGCAAAAAAAAAAAAAAATTAATTAAATTAAATTCCAATCCTATGGAAACAGGACATTGGCATTTATAAATAATTATAGCAATTAATAGCTTTAAGTTTTAGAAATGTACGATGGGTTTAGTAAATATAGCATGGAATGGCTCCCCATGTCTCATCAAGAGGATGATTTTCTTTCCCCTAAATCTATAAATTTTACTTTTTTTTTTAAGGCCATATCCAAGTATATCTGAAATTAATCCCACCTCAATCTTCAGAATCTGAACTCTGATCCTAGCTATGCCATTTTCATTATGAAACTACAAACAAAAAGTTTTTGTTGATTGCATAAGCAAAATAATTTTTTTCTTTGATATCCTATTTTAACCAACATTTTAATATCAACAATAATTTCTATATAATTGTAAATTAACTCTTAACCCACATTCACACTCTAAACTTTAGTAATTGTTTGAAGTTCTATAAAATAGTTCCTTACTGATACAACACTAAATTATTTTTAAAACTTAAGAGCTTTTAGAGTAATTAAGACTCCAAAAATAATTATAAGACTCCAATCCAAATATAAATAACAAAAATCATTTTTTCTAATATTGCATAAATACACCTCACATAAATAAAAGGGATTTCTACATAAATGGAATAAAATATTTAGGATATAACAAAAGAAGTATCATAAAAAAAAAATTATAAACTAAGATAGTGTTTTATAATATCACAAATTAGAAGACATAGTATTTTTCATAGAAAAGAGAAACATACCCTTTAAAATCTGAAGGATGATATTATGATAACTCTATTTGTATCAAATTTTAGCATTATTTACAGTACCATTGCAGAAAAGTAAAGGTATAAAAAGAAGAAATAAAGGGAGAGGAAAAAAAAAGGAAAAAAAAAGGAAAAAAATGTTTTTTCATGGGTTGTGATTTGTAAATAACAAAAACTCATTTTCTTATTAGCTCTAAAAAAAATAAATGGTATAAATTTCTGTAAATAAAATTCTGGCTCATGCAGCCCAATCTCCTAATTGCTGCTTCAGGCTAGCTCTAACTCGGCCTACGTTACTATTCTATATCTAAACATTTTATTTCTTTGGGCGAGGGTAAATATAATTCATATTTTTACATTCTTTTTTTTCAATTAATAATTAAATTTATATTCTCAAGCGAAGGATCTAATTTAATAAATTTGAAAGGTGTGGTGAGGGTAAATATAATTCATATTCAGAAAAGAAAAAAAAATTATGGCATGCCTTTTTCCTTAAAAAAAATATCAATTACAAGGACACCATAATTTTTCTTTAAAAAAAGAAAAAACTATTGATATATTAGTGTTGGAGAGCGAACATAAAATAAGCAAGATCTTGAAGTAATCTTAAATTGCTAATTTTAGAGATTGTTAAAATTACCAATAATTGCTCTACTCAAAAGTTATAATTAAGTTAGAATTTAAAAAGTCAAACTCAACAATATTAATGAAAAGAATCTAAAATTTAAAACAAAACGCATAGCGATTTTCATTAAAATCCTTTTTATATCTTTGTAATCAATAAGTACAACTAATTTTTAGTTAATGCTGCATTATAAAGCTTAACAAAGAACAACTTTAAAAATATCCAGCATCAATATCAAATGATTATATTTATAGATAAATGTGCAGCATCATTAGAACATACATCTGCAGATATTTCAATCTTAACATTGACACTCAAATGAAATTAACTGAAAGAAAGAAGAAAATTTAGCAGCATCTTTAATTGAACTTGTTGCAGAAACAGAGCTAGCCCAGTTGAGGCAGATTAAGATCGTATCCAAGGGCAATTAGTCGGAACATGCCCTACATTCCAACAAATGTAGCACCACATAACAGACCATCCTCCTCCAGATTCCAACTCACTGCTTGTATCCCCCGCTTTCTGAGTCCCAGTCTGCGCACACCTTTTTGTAGCAATGCTGCAGTCCTTGGATATATGACCCCACTTGCCACAAATGAAGCAAGGACCCAGACCCCCGTGATTTCCAGTACTGGTGCTAAAATAACTTTGAGATGATGATCCCATATTGGTCCGGATTAAGGTGCTTAGGTCCGGGAGAGCAAGTTTTCTGCTGTCTTGAAGCAATCTGTTATTTGGAGCAGTCACATTAATTGCTTGCATTTTACCGTCACAGCTAACGATTCTTTCATACTCAACCCTTGTGCCCGGCAACAGGTGTATGATACCTTCAGATTTCAGATACGAGCAGTGAACGTATAACTCCAACCCGCCCTCATCTGGTATTATAAAGCCAAAGCCTCTTTGATTATCATACCATTTTATTTTTCCTGTGTGTCTCTGATTGTTTCTCAGAACTTCTGATCCAGACTTCTTGAAACCTCAACACCAAAAATAAAGAACATAGAAAGCAATGCATATCTTAAGTTCCGGCAAATGAGGAACAGCATATTTTTGTTGAGATATAATGTTGTAATAACATGGTTTTACAAAATTGCAAGCATGTGGATTACTAGTTATGAAAAGATGTACTTTCTACTTACTTTGTTTGGAGGAAGATACTCTCTCAGTAATATCTCTTGTCCTCTTTGGTTCGCTAATCCTGTTCAACTGAAAAACAGAAAAAAAAATAAAAATAAAAAAATAAACTCAAACCACAATAGAGTAACACTAAACACAACTACTGATTGAATATTGATAGACCATCCGTCATATTTTGCCAAATATACCTTTTGAGGTAGAAGAGAATTACTAACAAGAGTTGCATAAATCACTTATTCATTTTTCGACAACATTGATTCCTCATCAGTGTTTTGCAATACAAAATTGTGGGAACAGATTGTGATGAAAGACCGAAATTGTATAAAATCATTGATTATTAATGAAACCAGTAGAAAGAAGTCAGTCAAGTCGTAGTGGCTTTCCTATAAGTCTCATGTATATCAAGTTAATGAAACAGAACAGCTAGACATCAAATGGTCTATTCAGGAACTTAATTGGAAAAAAAAAAAAAATCTCGACTTGAAAACAGAATCGCAGAGATTGAAAGATCAGGGAAGCGAATGAAAAAGACTTGCAAGAATTGGAGAGCTTAATTTTATCATAAAAACGACTTTGAAAATCTTACCTTTATAAAAGAATCAGCAAGATCATCCACATACGAAAAGGGAACAACATTTTTACCCTGCGTATGAAGTTCATTCACTTTCTTGCATCTTTCATTGAACAAAAGAAAAAAAAATTATTACTGTAAAAGAACTAGAGATGGAATTCATTTCCACCAACAAAATACAAGTTTCTAACCTTCTGCTTCCCAGAAGACAGAAAGTCTTCAGTTCCAGCCACCTCCAAAGGAGCATATTCAGTGCTTTGATTGAAACCTTCCAGTTCATGCTCCACCACATTGCTACCGAAAAATTCATACTGACGTGCATCAAATTTTACATCTGCACATTGACAGGATTTGACTTTAGATGCATATGAACCTACTTTATATTAACTCATGTACAAACTCATATTATATAGACTTTAAGAATATCTATGACCAAATAAAAGCTTACAATTCCATAAAATTATAGACATATCAATGTCATAACTAGAAATTGGTTGAAAATGTAAGCCAAAAATACCTTGCTTGTCAGAAGCAGCTGAACTATCCATCCAATTACCAAAATAAGCCATTGTAAAATTTGAAGAATAGAACAAGCTATAATTAGAACAGCAAACTGATAATTGAAAGTAACCTGGTTTACAGAACACAAATCCCTTGTGCTTCTTATACTGTAAGCTGTTGAATATTTTCAACCTATTCTAGGAAACAAATCTGATTTATGATTTCTTTCATTAATGGCATAGAGCTACTCACTTAAAGCAAAAGGAAGAAATGGCATATGTAAAATGCTATGTGGTTCTCAATACCTTTAAGGATCCTCTTGCTGATTACAGGGTAATGAAACGGCGATTTAGGCTTGATTTGACCTACACTTATACTGAATCTCTGTGATATGAAAGTTCATATCTACCTTAGACAAATAGGAAAATTACTCAAATGTGTTGTTCAAAAGGAATGCAAGTGGCTAAGGACATGGCAACCTCATCTCTTTTTCTAAATATGAGATGCTAAGTTTTAACTCATCCAGCTAGTAGTTTATAAAAGAAAAAAGAACAAAAAAAAAAAAAAAAAGATAGCAACAAGGGAAATATGATATAATAAAACCGGTGAGGGCTAACAGTCCCCAACGGCAGTGAAGGCTATGCGGTGAAATTTCATGGAAGAGAGATCTCATTTTGGAAATGTGAAATATATCCAAACAAAAGCTATGTTGTGAAGAAAGAAATAATACTACAGAAATTCCGCCTTGTTAAGTACTATACGTGAAAAATGTTTTAATCATTCTTTTCAGGCCACCTTTAACAAATCATGAACTTTAGTGCTTTGAACAATTTGAAAACTTCTAAAATTATCAAATATGGTAGTTATTTCAATTTCAACTGTCAACTTCATTAATATTTGTCTCATCATAGTTAAATGGCAGGGTGAAATTTAAGTGGAACCTATTTCATGAGAAATGAAATCCATTTGTATATAGAACTAGACTGTAAAAATGAAATAAAAAAAAAAGCAGCAGAAAAGGTAAACAGAGATGACAATAATATAGAGGAAGTAAACACTTCAAGTGTCTCCATGTAATAAGACAAAAAGAGAAAGACCATAGGATTTTCTCTCATTCCCAATCAAGACTCTAGCTGTAATGATTAATTGACAATAGCTATATCATTGATTGAACATTCATGTAGTGGTTAACCAATTGACTGAAATGACAAGATGATAGAGACCTGAGGAAGAAACCCAGCAGCCTAAAGGAAAACAAGTCTATGTGGATTTAAGTATTACAGGAAAATACTCCCAGGAACAGCAAAGTGACAAATATTACACACTAAAACAACTCCAAGGTTGATTCGATGCTATCTTAAAAGCTTTTTGATTGATGGTATCTCTATTGCAACATGTTCTATTGTAGTCAGCAACAAGCTGCGGCATTTTTTAGATGACTTCTTTTCCCTATCTAATTCACACATTCTGCCGCTCATGCTGATTCAGATTTGATAAGATAATTAAATTGACACAATCTCCCCATTTAATTACTTTTTCTACGAATAAAACTATCCTCTCTAGCCCATTATCCGATCATCTGCCAGAAAAACCAATTACATTCCACGTTGTATCCCATTTATTTATCTTCTAAAATTGTCCGTAGCTTATTTAATTGTGCAACTCCAGTGAGCAAATGATCAACCAAATTGCCACAAAGGTGAACTCACAAATGTTTTTTTCATTCCAGGTTATTTTTTTCGGTCATTAGCTGATTGCACCACTCAGTCGCATAATACCTATATTCTTTTTAAGCAAAAAATTAGCATTCTCTGATTGTTAAAACTTAAAAGTTCATTTCAACTCCATGTAAATTAATGCACATAGAGCACTAATAACAAATATACTACATATTATAGGGTACCAAGAACATAACTACAACTTCAAAGCTGTCACAACCATTGCTCTGCAACAGGAATTGCAAATTGAAGGTAAAAAAAAGCCTATCTCCAATTACTTGCAGCACTTCCCTTTGTTAACAGTACATGTGAATATACAATCTACTACGATATTAGTCCTTATGAATGGATCTTTAAGCCCATCTAGTATAGAAAACAAGTCACTAGGCAAAGCAAGAAACCTATTTCAGATATGGAAGAGGGGAGAAGTGATACCTTAGCTTTCAGGACTTAAAGTGTTTATTTATTTCAAGCAATAAGACTGGATGAATAGCGGCTGCCATTTTCTGGTTTACTAATTATCTAGACACTCCATGAGAAAGCAGTGTACTTTATTTTTGCACTGAACATCTGCACCATTTAAACCAAACTACGTCAACTTAAAGTGGTCATAAGAAGATCAAATGAAATAAATCAAGGCACATCTCTAAGAGCAAGGCAACAGAATATATACAAACACAGACTCTCTAAGAGCAAGGTAGAATTTGTTCCAGCAAAATTATTATAAATGATATTAAGTGTTATCACATCTCTACTTATATATTTCCATGACGAATGCAGAAAATTTTGGCAAAAGCAAATATTATCAATGACCCAATACAGTTTTCAAGTATCCCAAAAACGAACTGAATCAAGAAAAAGAAATGAAATAGAAGCCATAAAACAAATGCATTACTGATCAATGTGTACAAAAACAAATTTCATTTTACATATATAAGGGTAAAATATGAGTATTTATATATAAGCAATTGAAGCACAAAGGTTTCTCCATGAATTTTGAAAGAGAATAGACTCACAAGGATTGCATTCTGATAGAAGACGTCAGACATGAAAAAGATCTATGCTTTTGACAATCTCAGAAAACTCCAAGCGTGACAAAGACCAGTAGAATGGTGCCTGCATGTTAATCAATTTCAAGTACCAAAGGAACAAAGCATTGATCATAGAAACTCAGGATACAATGCTGAAACGATATATAGAGCTCAACAAGTGACATTGTAATGAGATGAAACGTAAATTTAACCGTAAGGGTGTGTCTGATGGGGAAGGGGAAGGATGGAAAGCACGCAAAGCGATGCATGTATCTACACCAAAATTTGGTCAGATACATGCCTTGAATGTGAAACTTCCACCAACCCCCAAAAAAAAAACTCTAATAGTAATAATTGAGCTATCCACCAAAATCCATGCTGCACTGAAAAAAAATCAAGACCAGAGTAAAATAAGCATTTGTTCAAGTTCAGCACAACTAGGAAAGCATAGAAGATACAAGATGAAGAAAAGGACGCACTGATGAAAGACGTTCTTTCTAGTTTTTAAATCTTTCCCCATTTCTGTCCACAGTGCCCGTTGCCAACAGCCAGACAGTAACACTATTGTATTTTTCAACATTTTAAGGCAGCTCTGTCCACCTCCCAATCATCATCACCAACAGTGTCAACAAATAATTGATTGCTTTTACCAAAATTTTGCACTATAATTCCTTGTTTATGTTTTCATCAATCTACACATGATTCTTCATATTTCTGAAGCTAAAATATAACTCTGACACCGGCTTACTTTCCTTCAATGGTAGTCCTGTTCTGACATGGAAATTTTAAATTTAAGCAAACCCCTCAAATAAAGATTTCACTTCCTTTAAAAATCATATAATACCGCTAAGGACTTTCCTGCTCACTTTGAGTCTTCTTGCTCTTGAATACAAGTCCAGCAGCTCAGATTTCTTGCTACTAATTTGATGACAAAACCAATTGCCGGTGTTGTCAGTGCTTGTTCCACACTCATTTTATTTGTATCTGACGGACATTCTTGTCAGCAAAATTTATATTTGACTCCAGTTTCCCCTTCTTCGTAATGAATTTCACTGCTTATATCTCCACCTCCTTGAATAATCCTTGGGATGAAAAAATCTTGTGAACCCAAAAATGCTCAACTAACCAAACAAATCAACTAACACATATCAAATATGAGGAAAAAGTCAGTAGAACCGATGAGATTGTGAAAGACTTTTATTATAAATTCTTCTAGATCACAGTATAAACTTTCTGGAGAAAATATTAGGAGCCCTTTCCTCTGATAAATGGCGTTACAGAGAAAACACGAGCTTACTCCGTTATATCACCCTTACTGGTTAAACTTGACCTCAATGACAGTTTCATTATTAGTTTCAAGAAAGTTAAATGTTTCTGTGGTATTACCATGAAAACTGTGAACTTAGGGCTTCTGAAGTTAGATTTCTTTCTCTGATTAGTGAACTTATAAATATGTCACATAAATAGAAAAGGCATTATAAATGTTCAACAAATTTATGATTTCTTGGCTCAGGATGGATCATATGCAAACCATGTCTTTATCCTCTTAGCTGCCTTGACTACAAAAATAAATACTTGGTCAAAGATTATCTGTCATTCCAAAGTTTGTGGGTGCATTCGAAGGTAAGATGGAGGTACATAACCCTCCTTTCTGAGTTCTAAGAGAATATTATTCAATAATTAATAGATTTGAGAAGACTGTGGGTGACTTTTATCATCAACAACAAACACATTTGTCCTGTTGTTAACCTGAATCCAGCTATATGCAGGTAGCTTCTGAACTCGTCTTACTTTCATTAAACTACGTATCTTGCGTACATTTCTCCATTGTCCAGCATCAGCATGTATATTTGAAAGCAGTATATAGCAGCCAGAATTTCCTGGATCCAAGCCTAGAAGATTTCTTGAAGCCACTTGAGCAAGCTCAACATTTCCATGCAGCCGACAAGCTCCCAACAACGTTCCCCATAGACCTTCATCAGGTGAGAATGGCATGCTCTTTACAATTTCAAATGCTTCACTTAGACGACCAGCACGGCCAAATAAATCCACCATGCTAGCATAATGCTCCATCTGAGCTAGGATTCCATACTCCTCAGTCATGCATCTGAAGTACTGAATTCCTTTATCAACTTGACCAGCATGTCCACAGGCAGACAGTATAGTAAGAAATGTAACCTGATCAGGTTGAATTCCATTTTCCAACATTTTGTGGAACAACGCAAGAGAGTCTTCAAGGTGGCCATGGCTCCCATAAGCAGCAATTATACTGTTCCATGAAACTTTATTCTTCTCTTGCATTATGTCAAATACACAACGAGCAGCAGTTAAGCTTCCACATTTCCCATACATGTCAATTAGTGCGGTTTCAGCAAAAAGATCAGAGATGAAGGCACCTTTGATCATAAAACTATGAATCTCTTTCCCATAGTGGAGTGCAGGTAAGTTTGCACAAGCTGAAAGAGCAGCTGATATACTCACACAATCATAATTCATTCCTTCCATCCCCATTTGACGGAAAAGGTGTAAGGCCTCATCTGGTTTACCATTCTGGGAACAGCTTGTAATTATTGCATTCCAACAAACAGCATCCTTTTCAGACATTCTTCTGAAAATTTGATGTGCAAGATCTAGCCTTCCACATTTTGCATACATGTCCATAATTGCACTTCCGACATGAAACTTCCCATGAAGCCCATGCTTGAGGATGTTAGCATGCAATTCCTTACCCAAGTTTAGGGTAGCCAAACCGGCACATGCAGGTAAAACACTTGCCATAGTTACTGCATTTGGACTCATTTTCTCTTTAAGTAACCACCTAAACATATTTAAAGCATCGTTGTTCAATCCATTGAGCACAAAGCCAGAAATCATAGATGTGCAGATTACAACGTCCACAATGGTGCTTTGACTGAATATCTTGCATGCCATTCTTACGTTCCTGCACTTAAAGTAAGTATCAATAAGTGCACTCTTCAAGAACAGATCTAAACTTACACCATTTCTCAGTATATAGCCAAGAATTTCCTTACTTTGCATGAAACTTGCTGATTCAGATACTGATGGAAGAAAACTAACAAATGTTATAGCATCTGGTCTAACACCAGAAGATATCATCTCAGAAAACAAATGCCTAGCACTATCCATAAACCCATTCTGTACATACCCAGCAATCATCCCATTCCAAGTCACCACACTCGTCTCAGTCATTGTATTAAACAGTTTGCAAGCATCAGAGAGCTGTCCAAATTTAGAATACATAGCAACTAGAGTGTTTGCCACAAGAGGATGGAGTTCAAACCCACAACTAATAACAAGGCCATGAAGCTGATTGCCGAATTCAAACATTGCCTTCGAAGCACAGACAGAAAGAACAGCAGCAAAAGTTATTGAATCAGGCTTGATTTCAGAATTCCTCATATCCTCAAAAGCCTCTATAGCCCTACTTGGTTGCCCACATTTCACAAAACCATTAAGCATCACATTCCAAAAAACACAATCTTTCTGTGGCATTTTGTCAAACAACCTACAAGCATCATCTATATAGCCATTCTCCACATACAACTTTATTAAGGAACTCCCTACAAACTCATCCATATTAAAACCCATCAGCAACATTGTATCATGAACCATCTTGGCCATTTTCACATTATTCAAACAACCACAAGCCTTAATCACTTGTGGAAAAGTATACTTATCAGGAAAAGCTCCACAACCCAACATTTTGAAGTAAAATAACAAGGCAAAATCAGAGCGACCCATTTTAATAAGCCCTCTGATCATCCAATTCCAGGGCATGGCAAAATATAATTCAATCTGATAAAACAGTTTCTTGGCATCTGTAAATCTATCCAAAAGAACATACATGCCCACAATCTTACCTCCCAACAGGCCATTGTTCGTGATCCCATTAACAACGGACTGTGCATGAATTTGTTTGGCTTGCCAAAGATTGGTAGGATTAGGACAAGTTTTCAAGAAGAATTCAGTTTGGCTTGCTAAAGCCTCTTCAGTGGTTTTGGTTGAAAATATTGGATTAGTTGAGCCTTCAATAGAACTTGTATTGAAGGATTTTCCTTTCCACAAATCAAAAACAGAAGAGAAATGTTTATGGATGGGACATACTTTTCTATAGTACATCCTGCAAAGAAGATAGCATCTTCCGCCCTCCCGGGTTGAGCATTCAACAGCTCGAGTAACCTGGAGAGAATAACAAAGGAATT
The DNA here is from genome assembly GCA_039660915.1 of Euphorbia tirucalli. NCBI lineage: Eukaryota > Viridiplantae > Streptophyta > Magnoliopsida > Malpighiales > Euphorbiaceae > Euphorbia > Euphorbia tirucalli. The sequence continues at coordinate 37,261,886 of CM077637.1, read as the reverse complement.
TATTCAAATGAATATTTTCTTTTTACAGTTCCATTCTGTCATTGTAAAGGGTGTGAATAAAACATGTATGCAAGGAGGTGTTTATGGAAAATAAAACTAAATAAATATGAAACTCACAAAAAGTAGAAAAAGAATACCGAGTCCACATATTTTTTTCCTTATGACTATGCAGGCTTACTTTGTACAAGCTTATGCAAGTACTTACATTTAGAAATTATACAGATTCATGGACATACAGGATAAATCAGAAATCAAATTGTTCCAGATTCCTGAAATTGATAGATAGATAACTTTAAAAATTATTTTTTTACTTAGGTCTATACGCAATCTACCCTAAGGTACTCTTAAAATGTCTTGTAAAACTATAGATCTATAAGCATATATAAAATATTTGCAGATCGGTTACAACCATAGCAGATAATAACTGCTTCTCAAAGGCATGCAAGGATTTGGATGAAAAAAAGCATTAAAATCATATAACCTCATTCATGTATGAAAAAATTCCTCATCACTCAATTCTGCCTTGTTACTACGTGAAATCAAGCATCGGTTTGAATTGGCGTTTTCGAAGGATTTCCGATGAAAAAATTTTGAGAAAGGGAAAGAAAATAAAGGTAGCTGAGATTCTACGCAAAGCGCAAGAAAAAAATCTGACCTCCACGCTTTTATATGGTAACGGCAGTTAACACTGTTATTTAACTGGAATAAAAATCAAATAACAGCCATGACCATCACCATTTTGTGATGCCATGTAATAATAAAAGAAAAAAGAAAAGAGTTCACTGAAGGGAAAAAAGCTTGTCAGCTAATGGTCATCACATTACATAATGGCCTTTTAATTCAAATCATGATCAATATTACATTGTGCTCCCCTCAGATTTTCAATTAAAACAAACTGAAATATTCCTATCAACAGACTTGGAATTGAATCTTTCCTAATATAAGAATTTAATCACTGACTCCAAAAGGTGAAATGAGTTAAAAGTTGAGCCCACGTCCATTAAAGGTAAACTACTATACTCTAATCAACAATGCATAAAAGCTTCTTCAATGCTAGCAATAAAGGAAAGCTTTGCAAAGAAAGATCTTGAAGCAATAAGTTACTACACCAATCTGTTTTCATTCATATGCTAGCATAGAGTAAAACTTCCTAGACTGAGCAACAAAGGTAATACGTTGATATCCAAGGATCAAGGGATCCTGTATATGCCAAAGAAAGGTCTCTGATATTTTAAAGCCAAGGAAAACATGTATTCTTGGAGCAAGAAGACTATTACCTAGTATTAGTAATATAAGAAAAAGAGAATAGTGTCAATCATTTACGGGGTTTCGGGTGTTTTATAAATATCCAGAATTGCCTGATCATTATAATGCATAAAAGCTTTGAGGTGAAAGAATTTACCCTCCGCCCACCCCTCCCTGAAACTGTGTTTCATTCAGGGAAATTTATGCCTGCAACAGCTCAAAAGAAAAGCAAAAACTCAAGGTCCCAAGCCAGGTTCTTTCTTAGGAAAACATACTTTCGCTCTCTCCTCTGTCCTAAAACAAGCATTATTTTTTTTTTTTTTATTACTCCACCTAAAGGACTTGAAATTTTATTTCTGGGTAATTCTACTTTTTTTTTCTCCTTTTACTATATCAATATAACAAATCTACATTTGAACACTTAATTACATGTGCTATTAAGCTAGTCAATTGTAGCTTCCGCTTATAAATTTGCAAAATAGAGGATGAACACCTGAACTTCACAGAAAAATAAGGGAACAGATATTTGAACTCCACATAAGTAGATGATGACTCTCAATTACAGATCTCTTTGATTATTAACTCCCTTAAATGGACCATTAAAATGAAGTAACTGAAAAACATCAAAGCTGTGAATTTATATTGAGAAACCAACCTGTTCGAAGATGCAGAAACTTTTCACAATGATGTGAGAGTAATTTGATTGTAAATCCAGAGTAGTATAAGGTGAAATCCGCTTCACCGAATCGACAGTAGAATGCGGGAATGAAAAGATCGTCAGGTTTTTTTTTTTTTTTGTTTATTCTTGCTTCTGGCCTCTTTCTTGGAAAATTATCCAAATTCCATAAGTGTGGAAACGGCGCGTTGTATGACTAGACAATCTCGTTCAAATGCTACTTCAATTCTGCAAAAATATACTTACCTACTAGAAATTCTTAATTAACTGGTTTTTTTTTTTCTTTTTGGCCTTTTTTAATGCTAAGAGTTTGTTGATAGGGATGTGAATAGCGCAGGATGGGGTACGAGAATTTTGATGGGGTGGTAATTTCTGACACGTTAACACGATTTACAGAGACAACCCGATTGACACGATCCATTTGACACGAAACTTTTTTTTTTATATAATCATTTGGAATATATTAAACAACATAACACGATTATGACACGAAAACATGAATTGCTACCTCTAAATTTTGGGATGTCTCCATCCCTCTACCCATATGTAGTTTGGAGAAAAAATTCTTTTCATTTTCATCCCACTGGTTGAAAATTATAATGAGAATTTTTTAATTTCTAATTTCTGAATTAAAAATATATTAATTGAAAATTAAATTTATACAATAAATATATCAACTAAATTAAATAAAAATTATAATGTTTCAATATTTAAATGAAATACAGATAATATGTTTTAATTTTTTTAGTTATAATTATAATTAGAATAATTAAATATAAACTATATTTTTTTCAATTTAAAAAACAAAAAATAAATGAAATAAAATTGAAATTTTAGGGATGAAAACTAAACAAGGTGTCATTCACATTTCCATTAGTCTTTTGGAAATAAAATCATCCTCATTCTCGTCCCATAAAGAATTTAATTTGAAATTCCCTATTTCTGTTATGAATAAAAAAATTCTCAATCCATCTACATCACTAATTGTTGGTCGTATTGCTTCGAATTGATAATACTAGGAAAGCTTTGTTGTATGTATAATATGAGAAGATGAAATTATATAAGTAGATGGAATGAATTATTCTTCAATAGTTCATAACTAATCAATTTTGATCCATCGTTATAATTTGTTTAAATAATAAAACTATGTTTATGTAATTTAGAATTAAATAATAAAAAAAGTTTGTTCGAAGATCAAATTTCATAATACAATATAATTGTGTGTAATACGTCATGAATATATGCCAATGAAATAAGTTTGAATTTAGGTAGAAAACATGTGAAGTTTGGTAAATTTTTAAGCATTACTTTGTTTAAATAATAAAGTACCATGCTCCACATTTCTTTCAACCAAAATAAAATAAGAAAAATTTTGAATTTACATTATAAGTTAATGGAAAATTTCAAAATGATGGAAAGTTTTATGTGATTTTCCAATTTGCAGACTTCTAGATCAATTCACATTAAATAATATTTGAAACACTATGTTTAGTTTTAAAAAACATTTTCCATTTTTATTTTTCACTTCTCTTTTATTTTTTATGTTTTTCAGTTTTCTGTTTTTCGAATAGAAAACTGAAAATATGTCTAGTACAAACCATTTTTAAATGTAGAAAATATATTCCATTCTTTTCTTCAAAGTTTTTCAATTTTCATTATCCAAATGAAAAATTACAAAAAAGAAAATTAAATATTTTTTTTATTTTTTATGTAGATAATAGTTAAGTTGATGATTACGTTGTTTTTTTTTTTTTTCTGAAAAAAAAAAATTGATACCATTTAGGATATATAAGCATATATGATCTGAAAGACTGTTCAAGTAATTACCTTAAATTTGAAATTTTATTGACATTTTTAATATGTTGATATTATTTAATGTATTTGTACACTGTAGGATGATAATAAATTATATAATATAAGGGGATGAGAACAAATTTTGTTCTTGAATGTTAAATAGGAACGGAATGGAATTGCCTTTTATCGTCCCGTGAGCCCCGTCCGCATCCCAGTTTTAGTCATCGTAAGGATCTCCGATAATATCTTTGTTAAAATTCTCACTTCTAATTATTTATATTATGATATATATAGTAGTAGTTATATATTTATCTTATATAAATAATTGAATTTATAAAACTAAGATTTTCAATTTTTATTTTCAAAAAGCCATGGTTTCAAAACTGAATTTTACTTGTATATATTTTTTTTAGAAAAATTGTCTTAACATAGACAAAGATCCCCGCAAGAATCCGTTACTCGACGAGACTGGGAATGACGGTTAAAATTGTCCCATTTACTAAACGGGGACGGAAATGGAGACGGGAATCTCTGTCTAGCCAAAAAACGGGGGATAAAATTGCTAATCCCTAGCTTGCCCGTTTACATCCCTAAGATTGTAGAATTGAAACTTAGAATATAAAACTTGTTTCAACTTAAATTTATATATTTATATATATATATATATATATATATATATATATAAAGTGACATGATGAAAGTGTTAAAATAAATTCTATTAGATTATACAATTGAAAAACTGGTAATATGCATTAATTTCAATTTCATGGATAAAGATAATTAGCAAAAAAGCATACGTGTACAAATTGAAAAATTGTTTTATAGCGTCCCAATTTAGACAATTTTACAAACTAAACAGTCCTTTTTCTAATTTTCTATGAAAATTTATCCCGAGAACGGCTTTTTTTTTTTTTTTTAACTAAACAGCCCCTAAATTTCTTAGAAAATTTCTTAGAAAAATTTTTGTTACTTTCCTTAAAAGAACAAATCATGTAAAAATATAACTATATGAGAATAAATGATCAACCATTTGTGAGCGGACGATGTTTTATATATACAGACGCAGTGAAGCGAACCGGGGAGTTTTTATTAAGGTTTAGTTGATAATTATAATACGAAGTTCGTTTTGGGAAATTTTATTCATAGAAGATTCGAGATCGAAATCTCGAAGAAAATATGGAAGTCGCCACCCGACTCAACTCGCCTGGAAAATTTAGTTATAGCTGAAACCAAGTGAAAACTACTACACCTTCCACAGATTTAGGTCAGTTACTTGTTTTCTAATTAAAATACACACTTTCACAACCAAATTGTAGCATTTTATGAAACTAAATTGATTTATTTAGAGCATACGACATTCATGCAAGGTGCTGAAAGCAAAAAATAAATTAATTATACAGACCGAATCACATAAGCTACTCTAGGGGATACATATGAATTAAATAGGGAATCGGGGTATAATTACCTAAAATACACGAGTTTATCTAATGCAATAATAAAACCTAAACATACATCTAATCCTGCAAAACAAACGTTAGTATACGAATAATCACATTTTGGACTCAAACATAACAGAATAGGATAATAAATGAGTCAAGGTCATGCATTTAGAGGGTGTAGCCGGAGAAACTCGACAAATCTCTCCGACGAGATCTGGAAAACATTTTGAAACGTTCATGCGTTGATTTTTGAGAAAACGGTTTTGAAAATGGTTTTACCGGTTGATTATTTAGCATGGTAAATGAGTTGGTTTTCAAGAAACTAGGTTTCTATTGTTGTACTATTCTAATACATGCTTCTGGAATATGAATCTAAGGTCCAAATGTCATGAAATATGCAAAAAATTGGTTTCAGTAATCTGTCTTGAGGCGGGTGTGGCGGCAAAAACCGTGCGAATGTTGTCATACTCGTACGAGTGTTGCTTCTATGTTCGGTTCAGATGTTGAAACACAAAATTTTGAGGTTTCTGGGAAAATCTTAGGATAACACTCGTGCGGATGTTGCATCAAAACTCGTGCGGATGTTGCATCAAAACCTGGGAAATATTTGAGGCTTGACGTTCAGTCAATCAAAGCGTTGATCTTAAATTGACTTTGACTTTTACGGTTGTAGAAGGCTATAAAAGCAAATAACAACTTATTCATCATCGAAACTAAGAACTAAAATCCCGCACTCACAAGCTACCGCTCGTATATCTAAATTCATGGCTTGCGGGTTTACCTTGTCCCGTGATGAATTTGGATGCACGATAAAGAGCACAATGAGAAAGAATGGAGACTTACATGCCCTTAGCTTTGGCTAAAGGACTTAGCTACTCGTTACCTTTTAGGGTCGTGTAGGATTAGTCACTTTTTAGAGTCGTGTAAGACTGGTCACCTTTTAGAGTCGTGTAGGACTACTCACCTTTTAGAGTCGTGTAGGACTGGTCACCTTTTAGAGTCGTGTAGGACTGGTCACCTTTTAAAGTCGTGTAGGACTGGTCACCTTTTAGAGTCGTGTAGGACTGGTCACCTATTAGATATGTGTAGGACTGGTCACTTTTTAGAGTCGTATAAGACTGGTCACCTTTTAGAGTAGTGTAGGACTGGTCACCTTTTAGAGTTATGTAGGACTGTTCACCTTTTAGAGTGGTGTAGGACCTTTGGATAAGCTGGTGAGTTATGAGATACGTATTTATTCATTGATCAATTATTTTGTAAACATAAATTTTATGCCCCTTTTGATCAAGAATAAATACGAGTCGAGGTCTTGTATGAGATGTCGAACCAAATGGCTATGGGATGTTGAAGATACATAATGTGTGCATTGATGGTTAAGACTCCTTAGTCCTCTAGTCGATGATAAAAGTGCACAAGGGTTGTTCTTTAGTTTTCTTTCTTTTGGCGTACTTTATATTGCTGGGAAAACTTTTCCACTGCGCAGCTTGCTCCTGCAAATGCGATGGATATTCAATGTATGTAAATGCATGTATACAAATGCAAATGCAAATGTAAATGCAAATATTCATGGGCTTATCCTGGCCTGTTGTCCTAATTGATCATTCGCTTAGGCTTGTTAGACACCACTTTGTCTTGGTTATTGAGAGGCTTGCAGATGAAGCTCTAGTGATAAGAATATTTAGCCTCAAAATAGTGAATTTAGGTTCAAATCTTACAGCTATGATGGCTTTCAGGTCCAATCACTTGTTTGTTCCTACTGCAGAGTAGTGCAAATGGTGCCCCTTCGCCTGCTGCTATTGGCTGTTAGATGATTTGGCTATTGGATGGTTACTGTATGCCTTTTATTGTCTCTCATTGAGGATGATTGGGTCTGGTATTCACTTATCAATAGCTTTGATAAGCATATATTGGACATGCTTTTAAGAGTGGAATACACTGCAACTTTCACCTTGGACTGCCTAATCTGATTTTTAGTTTAGCGAGTTGCTATATCCTTTGCCTAGGTTTCTAGCTATATGAACCTAGCATGCCTTTAATTACTTCTTGCCAGGGATAAGTGAGTTTGACATTTGCTTGCCAGTGGTTTCAAAAGGATTGTGGCTTGGCATGACGTAGTCACTAAGGATGAGCATTAACCACTAGGAATAAGTGATCCTTTGTTGGTGTTGATGATTGGTTTTCCTCGAAAGTAGCCTGCTCGAATGAAAGAACCTACTAATAGAACTTATATGCAACGAAACAATGTATGCAATATGAGTATCTAAGAAGAAAATCCAACATATATAACACCATAATGATGCAACCAAAATGAGTGCAATAGGGAAAGCAAAAGTGACTTTGACTTTGAGCACCACCATCCCTCATTACCAACATGTCCTTTTCAGTTTTCCATGTCGGAGATTTTCTCTTGGAAGATTTTTTTTCCCTTTTTTTTTTTTTGCGTTATTTTGAACTCGAAGATTTCATTTGCTTCATAGATAGGTGGTCCCGAAATTCTACATGAATTATCGGCCGAGTTGATTTTTTTGTGTTGTTTAGTCTTGGGTTTGGAAAGTATGTCTTGATATATCTGTTAAAGGCCGCGAGGACATTGCCCCTAAGGACATCAAATGATTCAGTCGTTATCTGTTCCTATTGTTAGGAACTTGTACTTAGGTGTAAAACACTTTTCTAGACGTGGTTTGTTGCATGTTATAACCTGTAGGTGGAAATTTACATGCAATGACATGATGTATGCATATTGAATATCAATATAGGATATAAAGCGTTCATGACATAATGGATATGGGTGCATTTGGAAAAGTTAAACTGTGGCTCTGGCTTTGATCAATGTCTTTGATAAGTGAATAATATACTAATTATTTTAGAGCATAATGAAATTAAATTGGCTTAATTTGGAATTAAAATGAAGGAATTATTGCTGAAAAGCTTGTTTTCAAGTTGCTCAATAGCTGATGAAGGTTTAAATCAGAGCAAACAGGCTGAATTTTGTACTATAGATCACTGGGTGGAATTCCAAGTAGATGGGCCGTGCAAAGAGCCCAATAGAGAAAGGAGGAGATATTCCTAAGCTGGAATTTATCGCTTTAACCTTACTTTTTAACATGTGATCTGTTGGAGATTGTGCCCTAAGGCCAATATTGGATTATGTAATTTGACTTCTAAGATTAATCTAGTGTAGATTAATATTATCATTTATGTTTGTATGTTAGCATTTATGATAAGTATCCATGAATAAATCGTGTTATTCTAAATATCCCTAGTCGATTGTTATTATGGGAATAATAACAAACTAAGACTAGTGTGAGTGATAATGGATATTCATAAGATGAATATAGTGTATACAGATACAGATTATACTCACGGGTAATATGTTAGAGAACATGTTACTGGAGACCCACTATGAGATCAAGTTCATGGTCATGTGTCACAACTGATCTTGATTATAGTAGTGTCATTAGCTGATTCCTTTGACCTGAGGTCACCATTGATTCCGGGATGAACTCATGTTGTGCTTTGACGCAGTCAAACGCTGCTTGTAACAGAGTAGTTATAAAGGCTGTGATTGGGTACAATATGACTCATGCTTTGGGATGTGAGTGACAGATATGGGATTTTGTCCCTCTCTATCAAGAGAGCGATATCACTGGGCCCCTCGATAAGTAAGACTGTTAAATGCATGGCCGTGCTCAAATAATTGATAGAGTATCAATTGATTTGTCTAAACAGTTTACTTTGAGATCGAGAAAGCATATGATTAATTATATAAGATTGACAAGTGTACCATGTCTTATGATTAATCATGATATCAAAGAGACAAAAGGGAATATGACATTCTATAAATAGGTATTGGATCATTCCAATCATGTTAATTGGGTAGTCGTAATGGCTTGCTAGAGTCCGCTTGTGACCTATAAGGACATTATGGTAATTTCCTTATTGCCAATTAATATGAACCTATGGGGTCACACACAAAGAGCAAAATGAAGTTCATCTTTTCGGGTATAAATTATTATTGGATAATAATTTATGAATGAGAAAGAGAATAAATATATATATAATGATATATATATTTATATATATATATGTATATATAAATATTAATATGATTAATATTGCATAAAGTATGCTACATATTATAATTTAATTATATAGAGATATAATTAATTATAATATCAATATACATATGTGTATGATGGAGAATGGAATTGATTTAATATTAATTGAGAATTAATATTAAGTTGTGTGGGTTAATTTATAATTATAACTAATAAGGGTATTAAGTTATAATTATAATTAAGTTTAATGGATATAAAAGGAAGTTTTATAACCTAAAATCTCTAACCCTAGCCTACACATAAGATGCAGTTTTTCTGCAGCCTCCATGGAGCCAGCCGACTTCACCCTTCTCCTTCACCCAAGGTTTTCGAAACTTTGGCTTTTCCATTCGAAGAAATCGTTCTTCAATCCCGGCGCTAGCACGCGGTGAATGAATTGCTCCGTGTGGATCAACCGTAGAGGGAAGCTACTTTGGTTCCTAATTGATTCAAAACCTACAAAGAATTAAGGTAATTCTTTAACCCTCCTTCCAATTCAATGCAATGTACATGGGTCCTTGGTGGGGATTAATCCTTTTATTTCCGCTGCGTATTGTTTTTGTGCGATTAAATCCCCCAACATGATCGATATTAAAAGTACATTTTGTGGTTATTAAGTTTTTTTGGAACATTTTATTGAATAGTTGTTGACTTTTTGTTATCTAGATCTTTCTCCAAGGGCTATAAATACTTTGGCTCTTGTTTTGTTTGGTAGTAATTAATATTATTAAGAGGAGAAGAGTGAATCCTCCCACCAACTCTTGTAATTTTTATTCTTATTAATATATTTAGTATTAGTTCCTTTAATTTCTATCTAAGAAGACTGCTCGTTGTCATATATTATGAGGAGTGGGTAGTTCTCCAGCAGGCTTGAGCTAGTTTAGGCTTGCAGTAGTAAGTAGTTTTGCTCTCTTCTTTTTATTATAAGTAAAATGATATGATGATTATTTAGTGGTGTTTTGTAATTGCTCATAAGTTTGTCCACCTCATGCCTAGTGTTTATAATAAGACTGAGAGGAGATTTGTAAACATGGACTTTTCACTAAACACATGTGCACTATGAGACTGACAAGAGATTAGGCACGTGCTATTTTTATCTTATGTGATAAAATGCTTGCCTAAACTTAATACGTGAAATAAATCCTATGAGGGAGTGATCTAAGTATGAGTAGTTTCATAGAATCCAAGTGAGGGAGAGATCTAAGCTTGGTGAGTAGAGGGGTAAGATACCTTAGATCTACGTTCTTAACTTGGGGGAGAGAGAGAGAGAGAGTTATTGAACCTGCTTAACCTTACTGGATAAGCCTGTGCATCCTTATCATTGTTATTTTCTTTTTCTTTTTTTAAGCAATCTTGACTTCTGAATACCTGATTACTTCTTGTTCTTAGTTTTAGCAGATTTTATATTAATTCGTTTTATCAAAATATTAAAGGAAATCAGATCTACCCATTTGCAAAGAAATTTAAGGTTGTTTACCCTTAGTTCCCTAAGAAACGATACTTGGTCTTGCCTCGGACTACTAAGTGACCACTTGCTAGTGTCCATTTTGTAGGTAATAGTCTTCTCTTGTTACCATCATGTCCTCTCGGTTTTCCACGTCAGAGATTTTCACTCTTTTTTGTTTTTTTTTGTTTTTTTTTTTTTTTTGAGGTAGTGGCCATCCAGACTGATACGTGTCGTCTTGATGTCTTCCATCTTGGGTTCTCCTTTTTTTTGGGATTCATTCTTGGAACTGCAGTTTTAATTATCCCTTTAAGGTAATGCAAAGTTTACTTTGAAGATATTTTGGTTGTCTCTCTATTGATTTGACATATGTAGGACTATATTTCTTAAGCAGTCTTTAGAGTTTGAGAAGTAACCGCTTTTTCACTATTCGCTCTTTGACTGAGGCATTGTATGATAATCTTTTGGTTTCTGGTGCTTGAATATGAAATTGTTTTTTCATCATTTGTGTTACCTGCATCTCATCTCAGACTCCATTGGCTTCATATTGGGTAAGCGCAAATGTCTTAGGTCATGTTCCCTATGGTGAAAAGAGAAAGGTGGATGAGACAACGTGGATGACATTGTCCTAGGTTCGAGTTTAAGAAGGAAATAGGATAATGGAGCGACATAGATGGCATAGCCCCGTAATTTAGGTGAATTAAAGAAAATGGGTTAATAGGGTGACATAGATGACGTAGCACCGAGATTCAAGTGTAAGAAGAGAATGGGTTTTTTTTTTAATGTGTGGGGAAGCATGACAGAGGTTGCCAGAATACTCATATATTAAAGAGACTAGGTTGATTTAAGGGATGAATTTAAAGATGGCTTTGATGGGGAAAGTCAAGATCTGTTAACTTTTAGTGACAAGGACCTCAAATTGCGAGTCGATCAATCACATAAGCATTGTCTTCCGCTGGTTGAATGACCCACAGGGATACCATCCTTTTCATTATTATTATTTCTATTTCTTCTTTATCTCTCTCTCATGCACAAGAAAGAAACCTAATCAAAGCCATAACCACCTTTATGTTTTCCTATCACACTCAAATTCATGCATTCAAATCATGCGTGTTTAATATGTCTTTTGGATAAACAATGCATGTATAATGTCATACACATATGATTATCATATGGACAAGATAATAATAAATGCACTACTACCATAAACTACTTCATGGTTTTATAATATGATGGGTGATGGAGGTGACCGGAGGTTCTCACAGGCTAGAGATTTTCGTGAGTTCAGGTTGCTATGGAGTTTTAGCATTGGGTACACAGTTTGGATCATGACTTGGTGTTGGAGTTCAGCTTTAGAGGTTGGTTTTGGAATTTAGCTTTAGAGATGTAGTTCCAATGGCTTTTGGCTCGGGATGTTTCTTTTTGTGTGAGCTTAGCTTTCTTAAGATGCATACCCGTGGCTGATCTCTTAGGCATTGAGTGCACTGCTTAAATTGAAACCCTGGAGTGGGGTTGTTCCTCCTCACTGGTTACCAATGATAGCATCTCGAATTATGGCTTATCAGGATTGCTGATCTTGGTTGGTGAATGACTTGATGGAGACATTGTCATTCTATGTTTACTTATTTATCTCACAAACTTACTTTTCAAGAGAGAATTCGATCAAAACTAGATTCACTTTTTGATTCCCTGTTGTACTTAGATTGATGTCATGCTAATGTTATGCATGTTGGATATATCTTTTCAGATAATCAAATACATGCATAATACCATGTACATGCAAACATCACATGAGTAAGAGGATAATAAACTACATTGCATTTAAGACAAGCTATTTTGGGGTTCCACACTAGTACAATACACCTTACAGACAAAATGAGCCCTCTACAAGCAGGGAATCTTCGAAAGGTGTTGATTTAGGGAATCTGATTATTTTTCGATTGGTCACGACTTCTACCTTAGCGTCATTGCCTCATTATTTTTCCATTAAATCAGGCCTTGTAGTTCTTCATCATGCTCTTTTTGGTTTGAGCTCTGAGGAGCCTTTGGTAGTTTCCTTGATCGCCATAGACCATCCATCAAGGTTAGATGGGATTTTTAATTTCCCTTCGTTGATTAGCTTCTGAATCTCATCTCTTGCCCTTTTGTCACGTGATAAGTGTAAAAATTATTCTTATCTGTTCCTGCTAGCACCATAAATGGCCTAATACTCTGTAATAGACCTTCCTTTCTACATTTGGCAAATAGTTTGGTTAACGAGTCATCCAATAGAGAGATGCCTTTTCCGGTAGCCTTGGTAGGTGTACTTTGGATATATTGAAGAACGAAGTCGGTTTGGACACTAGTCCTGGGTGGTTCTTTCAGTTCCAATCCACTGCTTAACCCCTGAATATCCTTTTGTAGCTGATAACCTCCATTGGCTCACTGGCTAGTTCTCACATCATGCATACAGTGATCAACCTTAGAGGGCGGCACATAAGGTTTAAGATATTGCAGCAGACTTTTATCTTTACTTTCTTGGGAAATCCGATCTAGGGATGCAATCTCAAGGAAGATCACATGATTTCTTTAGCTTTTGGTCTGATAAGGTGCCTCTGAGGGACTACTGTGACACCTTCTTGATGACTTGTAACTTCCATGGATTTAAGAAGACATAACAGACGTTTTGTGGTTATCCTAACAGTTGGTACTGGTTTTGTACCCGTATTTGGACCTGACAGATCTGGGCCTCGATAAGAGGCTTTTACTGAGTGTTTGGAATAAGCGGTGAGAGTTGGGATGCTCTACGCCTTCTTGGCATTGCAGCTGGCATTTCCACTTGCCATACTGCTTATTTCTTTTTCAAGCTTTGCCACTTTTGCTTCTAATTCGGCACATCTTGCTGTCAACCTTTCCACTTTGTCACAGTTATCCCCTACCATTTCTTTTAGCACCATTGCCATTTCTTCTCTGATGGCCATTAGGAATTGTGACGACGTGATGTAGTCCTCTATAGCATCTGCTATACTATTTATGTTCACCGAGTTGGCCATTTCTTCCTTATGAGCTTTTGCTAAAATACTGATCCCTTCTACTAAATCTGATTCTGAACCTAACACTGTTGTGAGCCCAAATTCACTGCTTTTTGATTTTGACTTTGGTGGTTGAACTGACTGATGGCTTTTCAACTGATCCTTTCTAGGGTTGTCAATCGGGTGACGGGGACCCGTCCTCGGTGGGGGCCCGCCCGGACGGGGACGGGGAATCCTTGATTAAGATCCCCGTGGGACTTGAATAGGGATGAATTTGTCCCCATTTCTTAATCGGGGACGGGGATGGTAATAGCTCTACCTACCCCGCGGGCCCTCGTTCCCATCGCCATTTAAAACCCGCAGGGATCCCCGGTAAATTCCCCCGTTAAATACCCAAATCCCCGACAATTTCCCATTTATATTTCTTTATTATTAATATTATTACATTACATTATTATTATTTATCATTTATAATTTATAAACTAAAGTAAAAAGAAAACTAATCTCTCATGAATAATTATTAATTATATGTTAGTGTATTTGAGAATTGAGTTATGAGAATTTTGTGTCTATAGTTTAATGCATGTTTGGATAAGTTAGATGGTGAAAATTGAAATTTCATAGGGTTTTTTTTTTAAAAAAATTGAAAATTAGTTTAACGGGTATGGGGATCCTCGCGAGGAACCGATTCCTCGTCGGGATCAGGGATGGGACAAAAATTTGTCTCCAATTAATAAACGGGGCGGGGACGGGGATCTCCGAATAGTCTGGGGATGGGGATGGGAAGTGCAATGCCCGCCCCACCCCGCCCCATTTACAATCCTAATCCCTTCTCAAAGTCTCCCCTTGAATATGAACACCTGTAGTGTCTGTGGGTGTATGCATGGAAGGGCTTTAAGTAGAGGATGATGTATGCATGCGTGCATGATATGATGTGTGTATGTGGGGAATAATGTGAATGATATGAACTATGTCGTGATATGTATGTATGTATGCGCTGCCATGTAATGTCATGTTATATTATACTCCTCTAAAAACACACATCGGACAGCCTAAATGGATGCAAAATTAAGCACAAATATGTATGACCAGGATAAATACTGTTGACATGGCCACAAGTTAGGGCAAATAAGGCTTATAAATATACACCAAGGGAATAAAACAACACACAGGGTGTCCATGAATTGTAGTAAGATGATACTTGAGAAGGGGAATTGAAGACGCGTAAATATACACCGAGGGAATAAATTGACACACTGGGCATCCATGGATCGAAGCAAGATGATACTTGTGAAGGAGAATTGAAGTAAAGTTTTGACTAGAATCCGGTAGTCAAGGTTCGGCACCCTTAGGGTACCCAATAGGTTTGGACTAGAATCCTTTAGTCAAGGTTCAGTAGTTATGGAGCACCTAATAGGTTTAGACTAGAATCCGCTAGTCAAGGTTCAGCACCCTTAGGGTACCTTAGGGGTTTTGGACTAGAATCCCCTAGTCAAGGTTTTGCACTCATGGAGCACTTAATAGGTTTGGACTAGAATCTACTAGTCAAGGTTTGGCACTCATGGAGCACCTAATAGGTTTGGACTAGAATCTACTAGCTAAGGTTCGGTACTCATGGAGCACCTAATAGGTTGGACTAGAATCCGTTAGTCAAGGTCTGGTATTCATGGAGCAACTAAAGGGTTTGGACTAGAATTTGCTAGTCAAGGTTCGGTACTCATGGAGCACCTAAAGGGTTTTAGACTAGAATCCACTAGTCAAAGTTCGGTACTCATGGAGCACCTAATAGGTTTGGACTAGGATCTGCTAGTCAAGGTTCGGCACTTATGTAGCACCTAATAGGTTTGGACTATAATCTGTTAGTCAAAGTTCGGTACTCATGGAGCACCTAATAATTTTGGACTAGAATCCACTAGTCAAGGTTCGGCACTCATGGAGCACCTAATAGGTGTGAACGGACAACCTTTTAGTACGGAACATAGTGAAACAAATCGGGGGAAAAAAAGAGTGTTTTGACTGATTTGTTTTGAAAACAGGTTTGTATCTTGCTTAGGAAAACCATTAATTTGTTTGGAAATCCTTTTTGTAGAAAAATCTTTTCTTTGAATATGAGTTTTGGAAAACTGGTTTTTACATTATAGAAAATCCCGTTTTTATTAACTTAAAGACCTCGAAACCTAAATTTCAAGATCAGTGACAGAGTCGCCACCCGGATCAGCTCATCTGGGAAATTTTGATACAGCTCCCTACCAAGCGTAGACTACTATACCCAATCCAGAGATTTAGGGTTCTGGCAACTTACCTATTCAACCTCAAGCTTGCTTTCGTTTATAAGTGCATATGACTATATTTTACTCACTTAATTCTCTATCCATTTTATCTTTTATTATTTAGCCCATGCTCATTCAAATGACATAAATAAATTGCATAAAATTAAAATACAGAAATATAAGTCATACATCCAAACCAAAAAGAAATAGAGGCCGCTTATTACAACCCAAAAAGAGAAAAAGCTCTCATCCTCACTAATACAATCGCCTAGATACACGAAAATCTAAAAATTACAATCGCCTAGAACACACGAAGGTCTATAAAATACATCCAAAAATAATAAAAAGAAAAATAAAAGATGCAAAACAAATGGTTAGCACAATTATATTACAAGCACATATAGGACTCATACAAGACAGAATGGGGATTTCAAGAAGCGGGGGCATGCATCTAGGGGATAACCAAGAAGTCCGGGCGACTAGCTCGGTTAGACCTGGAAAACCATTTTTGAAATGCCCTGTAGGTTTTTATGCTTGAAAACATTTTTTTTGAAAACAATTTGGCTCAATTACATGCAAATTTCTCCTTTTAGTGGGTCAGATATCCAGAACTCGGAGTTCCATTCGTGAGGGTTCCTAATTCCAAACATCCACCTAAGGCCCAAAATAGTAAACACATCAAAAACAGGTTTGATTCTAAAGACAACACCATGCGACAACGTCCGTGTGGGTTGTCCCGTGATTCTGCCTCCTTCCTGTAACTACAGCCGTGCGGCCGTATTCTGGTGAACTACAGCCATGCGACTGTAATACAGAGAACTGCAGTTAGAGTCGCACGACTATAGTATTATACCCATACGACTATAGTAAACAGTGCCCGACAGTGGTTTTCTTTATTTTCTAAAATCACTTGTTTCAATCGATTTTGATGATTTTTTGAGATTCTGGAAATCCGAGGGTCCGTCAACACTAGACCAGGGATCCGATTATGGATCTAACAACCCCGAATTCTGATAATAGAAATAAAAAAAACCCTAAATCTCACATCTGTATTATTGGAAATCCGAAAACCATGATTTTAGAGTGTACAGGTGTGATTTGACATAATTGAATCATGAAAAATCATTTAAAATGGGAAAATCGGTCGTATTTGGTCGTTTTGGGCTTTTTGGGCTTCTATACAGTCGCACGGCTGTGTTCCAGACAACTACAATCGTGTAACTATAACTATAGTCGTGTGACTCCAATTACAGTCGTGTGACTGTAGTTGCACAGATAATTTTCTGGATGATCTTTTAAACACAAAAACACAACCACAAATCAACACGAATCTAGTTTTAAGGCCTCTCAGAGTTTACCTCTTTTGCGTTCCAGTATGTTTGACAATTGGAATTGGATTTGGATATTAGAATCCGCCTAAAACCTCACAAACATCCTGAAATCCTCGAATACGTATTCTAAATCGATCCGAACGGAACCCGAGAATAATCCCGACTGAATGAAAGTATGACTCGAAACCCTCAAGTTCTAGTGTGTTTTACGTGTTTTTGTTATGGTTTCTCTTTATTTCCTCTCACTTTCTCTCTCTAAAAGTTCTCTTTTCTCTCACTAGAATCACTTTTTTTTCTCTAAAATTGATTCCTCCTTTTTTTCCTTTTGTTTCTGCCTTTTTTCTTTCTTTTTTGTCCCCCTAATCCCCTTCATTCACAGCCAAAAATTCGAGTAAAAATAGAGTTATAACTTATTTAGGAATTTGCTGGGTCAAAGACCAGAGCTGCACGGCTCTAACTATAGTCGCGCGCCTGTAGTTACTATAGTCGTGCGACTATAGACTACAATCGTACGACTGTAAACTAAAGTCATGCGACTGTAGTTATGAAACTACAGCCGCGCAGCTTTAAATAGAGCCTGCATGCTTTAGTCATAGCCTACACTCACACCTAAGCATCCTAATCACTCGACAAACCTTTCTCGGGGTGTCGGATCAAGGACTTTTTTGAATTTTAGGCCATTTGAGAATGTTTCAGGCATTATTCTGCTCATTCTCAAATTTGATTCATATTCATCTGTCTAATAGGTAACAAAGGATTTTTATCATAGAGGTTGGGAAAAACCCGTGCTCACAGGCTGCCCCTTGTGGGATTAAAGTCAACATAATTAGGCTATTGTGCCAGGATTGAGTTTGGTCTAGCGATAAAGAGCGCGGTGAGAAAAAGAAAAGGAAACATACCTGGCGTCTAGCTGGGGAACGTGTTTCGGGTTGGTGGTGCTTGAGTTAAGTTGATTCAGGAACTGGTTTTGATGCCTGTGCAAAATAGCAGCCTAGCCTGAGTTGAGCTGATTTAAGGACTTGCTCCGATGTCTGTGCGAAACAAGATCTAGCTTAAGCTGAATTGATTTAAGGGCCTGTTTCAAGGGCTGTGCAAAACAAAATCTAGCTTGAGTTGAATTGATTCAAGGACTTGTTCCGATGTCTGTGCGGAACAGCATCTAGCTTGAGTTGAATTGATTCAAGGAGTTCCTATGTCTGTACGGAACAACATCTAGCTTGAGTTGAATTGATTCAAAGACTTGTTCTGATGTTTGTGCGGAACAACATCTAGCTTGAGTTAAATTGATTCAAGGACTTATTTGATGTCTTGTGCGAAACAAAATCAAGCTTGAGTTGATTTGATTTGATTTAAGGACTTACTCCGATGTCTGTGCGAAACAAAATCTAGCTTGATTTGAGTTAATTTGATTCAAGGACTGGTTCCGATGCGAAACAACAATCTAGCTTGATTTGATTTAAGGACTAGTTCCGATGCGAAACAGCAATTTAGCTTGATTTGATTCAAGGACTGGTTCCGATGCAAAACAACAATCTAGCTTGATTTGATTTAAGGACTGGTTCCGATGCAAAACAACAATCTAGCTTGATTTGATTCAAGGACTGGTTCCGATGTGAAACAACAATCTAGCTTGATTTGATTCAAGGACTGGTTCCGATGTGAAACATCAATCTAGCTTGATTTGATTCAAGGACTGGTTCCGATGCGAAACAACAATCTAGCTTGATTTGATTCAAGGACTGGTTCCGATGCGAAACAACAATCTAACTTGATTTGATTCAAGGATTGGTTCCGATGTGAAATAGCAATCTAGCTTGATTTGATTCAAGTACTGGTTCCGACGTGAAATAGTAATCTAACTTTATTTGATTCAAGGACTGGTTCCAATGTGAAACAACAATCTAGCTTGATTAGATTCAAGGACTGGTTCCGATGTGAAACAACAATCTAGCTTGATTTGATTTAAAGTTGGCTCTAGGAGTAGTAATTTTGAAGTTGGGCAGAGAATGCGTATTTATTCCTTGATCGATAATTTTGGAAACAAAAATTTTTGGCCCTTCGATCAAGAATAAATACGGCTTGATTGTTTTGCCCCTGGATACCTGTAAAAAGCAAAGAGTACCTTTCTCGGGATTATATTACCATAAATGGAAGTTATGAAAAATTGAGAAAATTTTCTTACCTGAGATTTAGAGCCTTGTAGCTCTAATTTGAATGTTATAGCCTAGGGGATGGCCTAATGTCGGGCTGTTTCCCCTTTCAGAGCACTCACGATTAGGGACAGCCCAATGACGATAGTAAGTGCCAGTACTTGGATTAGTGTTGATGTATGTATGCATGTGTCTGTGTGTGTGTGTGTGTTTCGAGTGTATGCATGTGTGTGTGTGTATGTTTTGAATGTATGTATGTATATGACATGATGTTTCTGCTGTTGGTCTTGGTGTAGTCTGCATCCGGCGTTCAGCATCTCAGGTCAACCTAGTTGCGGGTCTAGAGCTCATGAACCAGGCCTTCCAGACATGCACGGACCCACTGGAGGGGCTGCTTGCTTATTATGAGAACTAGGAGGATGATCGGGGTGACAGGGCACAGTCCTAGATCCTTTCTTTTACTTTATTGACAATCTAGTCCATATGTGGGCTCATTCTACTACTTTGCTTGTATTGCCTATGCATGGGCCTATTTCTGCACATTTTGTCTTGGTACATTAGCCGTAAGCACGAGGTGCTGACCTTAAGATGCCTCGGGTTGCAGGGAGTTAGGATTGCTTGAACCTGCCGTTGTGTGACTTGCGTTTTGTTTTATGTCCTCACTTTTGCATAGACCGCCCTTTAGAGTTTTCGGCCTATTGAACTGTCTTAACTTTTGCCTGAACCACCTTTTTGGGTTTTCGACTCAGCAGACTTTTATTTGTATCCTAATTTTTTCATAGAACGCCTTTCGGTTTTCAGTCTATCAGATTGATGATTTTTTTTAAATAGGATGCATGCAAACAGAAAATGTGCACAACCATATATGTATAATACGAACTCAATGTCGAGCAGACTTGGGATATTTAAACAGACAGAATAAAGAATTCATTCATTCATTAATAATGTTTTACCACAATGCACATCAAAGATGAAATGAAGCTAAGAACTGAATCAGTAGTGGTATCCATCTCGACTGACACCAACCGATCTTTGTAGATTTTCCCACTGATGGTGCTCACCTCTCTGTCCTAGCTTTTGCATGGAGCACCTTTTCGGTTTTCAATCCATCGGACTGTCCTAATTTTTGCATGGACCGCCTTTTTGGTTTTGGATCCATCAGACTTATATATATATTTTTTTTGTTTCTTTTTTTTTCACATGTAGTATTGCCTGAGCTTATCTAGATTGATGGGATTGACGAATTCGTTTCCATCCATATCTATGATCTTCGAGGCATCCTTTGAAAGCACTTTCTTGACTACATACGGGCCTTCCATTTGTCTTGAATTTTCCCTATACGTTTGTATTGATTTGCTTCATCTACTTAGGTACCAGATCCTCGGCTTTGAGTGGGTGTTTTTGATGATGGACTTTATTATTATAAGCCCTGGCCATTCATTGCTGATACATCTGCAAGTGATCTAAAGCCCGAAGATGCTTCTCGTCGATCAACGCCAACTGCTCATATCTCGAATGAACCCATTTAGATTCTGACAACTACGCTTCCATGACTACCCACAATGAATTAATCTCTGTTTCCACTGGTAAGACAGCTTCCATGCCATAGACCAATAAGTACGGTGTCTGCGCTAGGAGTTCTAACACTTGTTCTGTATCCCCATAAGGCAAATGGCAACATGTCAGCCCAATCCCTGTAGGTGACTCCCATTTTTGATAGAATCCTTTTGATGGACTTATTGGTCGCCTCTACTGCTCCATTGGCTTATGGGCGATACGGAGATGATTTATGATGTTCAACTCCTTTTTCTTGGGACAGTTTTGCTGTTGCCCCTTGAAATTGTACTCCATTATCAGTCTCAACATGATGTGGGATTCCATACTGTGCAAAGGTGAACTTGATCATTTTTTTTTGGGTTTTGAAGAGATTCGATATTGAACCCACTATCTTCCATCTCCACATTGAGAGATGTACCGATCGAGCTGCACCCAATTGGTCCCCTTCCTTAAACTATTCTGTACACTCTGGTCCAAATCTTCTGAGCTTCTATTTGACAGGTCCCATCTTTGGATCTGTCAAAATTCTGTGTTCTGCAGTCTCTCCGTCAATCCCAGGCATATCATTGTAGGAGCAGGCAAAGGCTTCCATGTGCTTTTGCAATACTTTTCCAATTTCTTTTCTTTCAACAGGCATGAGGTCTTTCGAGATGGATATCATTCTTAAGTCATCATCTATCCCTAGATTAATTTTATTCAATGATGCATTACATATGCTAAAGACATTAAATGAATGTTTGTATGTAGCACAGTTCCATTTGGAAAAATATCACACAAGTAGTTGAAATCAAATTGCATTGAATGCTTTATGGACTAAATTGTTCACATAATGAAATAGAAAGAAAAACAAATACATTAAAATAATTGCCATCCTCCACATGCGAAGGGTCTTCTCTAGCTGCAACATCCTCAATCTCAATAGCTTTCACCCTCGGATCATCCGAAGTTAGGGAAGGGATTACTTTGAATGCTCGGCTTTCAAAGAGGGTTCCACAATCTTGCCCTCTGTAATCAACTATCGAATGGCCTTGATCAGTTGAGTGCAATTATTAGTGCAATGACATACCATCACATGGTAGGCACATAAGTTGTCTCTTTCTAACTCGGACGTAGGAACATATGGTTTCAAACTTTGAAGTAAACTAGCTTTCCTATACTTGGCAAAGATGCGAGGCAAAGGCTGTGCTTATGGGTTAGTAAGCTCTGAGGGGTTACTGATTATCTTCCTTAAGCTAAGGTAGCCATACCTGCTTCTGTCACCTGATCTAATACTGCATTCTGAGCCGGTTTTGAACTAGACCCAGACAGCATGGTTGTGGAGCTACCAGCCTTGTAACCTTGTGTGTACCCTCCACTGCCTCGATAAGTGCCCGAGCTCTGTTTGTTCATTTGATCTTCCTCTTTGTACCTTTCAATACGTTTGGCAAACTCAATGACATCATTGAAAGAGTGAAACTTTTTCAGCTTCATTTTCTCCATATAAAAGGGCAAGCTACCATCAACCAGCTTCACAACAAGGGACTCTGACTTTAAAGCCCCGTCTACAGCGTCTATCCATCTCTTGTAGTAAGATGAGAAGGATTCATTTGGCTTCTGGAGCATTCTTTCCAAATCCTCAGAGTAGTTTCTATTTGAGTGTTATAGGCATCCTGCTTGATAAATGCCTCAGATAAATCTTCCCATGTGGAGTGGGTATAAATTTGCATTTTCGAATACCACTTAGCAGTAGCATCTCTCAAGGTAGTCAGGAACAAATTCAGTAGGTGATTCTTTCCAATTCCCAGACTAGACATAATCCTCACATAGCTGTCCAAGTGAGCCTTTGGTGGACCTTCCCCAGTGTACAAGGGTAAATATGGCATCTGAAGACCTACTGGTAATGGTTCTCCCCCTTCTGTCATCAGAGAAGCTGAGTTAGCACACTTGATGGGATCGTAATGTACCATCTCTTTCAGTTTTGGTAGCAAAGCCCCCAAGTCAGGAAATTTCCCCTTGAGATGCTTTTCTACAGCCGTCTCGATCGAAGCTTCCCTGGCTCTCTCAAAAGCTTTATCCTGTTCAAATTGACGATCAACTTCTCTATGAGGAAGAACTCCTCTACTACTTCTTGGAACTTTTCTTCCCAAGATAGGGACCACCTGAATAATGTTTCCCTCATTCTCGACTGGAGCCTGAGTCGGTTGAATGGTTTGACCCATGTTGGTGGTCATTACAGCTTGTATTTGCTCTCTCAAAGTAGCCTTAAACCGGTTTGAGTTTAGTAAGGCATCTACGAAGGCATTCATATCGAAAGGCATTCCTCCCTCAGATCCGTCTTGAGCCATGTTTTTTCTGTCCACTTCTTCTAGCACAAATTGACTGTCAATTGATAGAAAAGGTAACTAACCCCCGAACCCTTGCTCTAATTCCGACCCTGAACCGTCCTTGATCTCTTCCACGGTGACTGATTCTGATTGGACTAACTGAACTGGCTGAATGGAACCTGGTTCAACCCATACTAGCCGTTTTGAAGTTTTGACTCAAAACTGCACATTCATCATAGAGTTAGCACCGCAGATGGATGTCATGACTCTAGACACGACGCATTAAGTGACATGTCCGGTATGGTCATGAGATGACTATGGTTGAACGATGTCTCACGAATGAGAATGATAATGAGGATGATCTTTATGTTTTCATTCTTTTTTTTACTTTGGACATTCTAAGAATACCCAATGCCATGCAAAAGACAATGCAAGGAGGTCGCGTGTAAGTCGTCACACGGACAGAGGTTCAGTGCCTTTGGGGCACTTAGTGGATGTTATGAGATGGTCACGTGTGTACTGACACACAGACAGAGTTTTGATGCTTTGCGGGTTAATGAAGTGATATGAAATGGTCACATGGGGGCCATCCTACGAACAAAGTTTCGATGCTTCTAGGGCATCCAACATGAAATGATGTCACAAACAAGTCGGTGTGAATAGAGACACAGACAGAGATGAGGCATTCGCGGAACACCTTGCATGATTTGGTAATGTCATGAAATGCCCCTATATGTGTAGTAATCTAGTATTGGTGGAGTATCTCAAATGATTCAACAATGTTATGAAACGATCCGATGTGGATCGCGACACACAAGCAGGACTTCGACATCACTGTGACACTAATGATGAATGGGCATGATGTCATGTAATGTCATCATATGATCTGCCACACGAATATAGCCCTAAGATCATTGTGGTCCTCTAATGAGTGACATGGTATAGTGGAATGGCCACATGTAATCCGGTGCACGCGTAGTTTTGGGACACCTGATATGATATGAAATGGAATGATCGTGAAGGGCATACTTAGAATGTCCTTCATTAATTGGAATGAGATGACATGATATGAATGTTCATGTCACACGAGATGCAAGTGGCTGCACGAAGATGTGGTTAGGATGCATGATGTACGTGATGATGTCATGTAAGCTTCATGGGCATGTCACACATAAGATGTATATGGCATACAATTAAAATGTCATGGCTGTACGAAGATGTGGTTAGTGTCAATGTCACACATATGTTGATGTCTTGAAAATGGCTGCACGAAGATATGGTTAGAATGGCACACGAATAATTATGCGTGTTTGATGTTTCATGTAAAGGTCAAAACAAAACCACCAAGGAACGAATGTTAGCACACGCAACAATATTCTCACCCTTCCAACCTTATTCCTCCTTTCAATTGGCATGCATTCTTCCTAGGTGTTGGGTCTCTTTGGCATCAACTGGGAATACCAAAGGCGTATTCTCAATGTCTAATTTCATGTTTTACATTTTGGTAATCCTAAAGGGAAATTACTAGGTCATTACTTATGGGCCAAAGTCAATCCAAGGGTCGTACAGGTCCCCATAGCAAAAATACATTCCTCCATATAGAACATGAGAGGTTCATGTGGTGCTATGAGTAGTTTACCCCTTCAGGTGCCTCCAATCCTTGCGAAAGAGGTAGGTCACCTTTTGAAGCAAGCCGGGCTGATCAGTGAGTTTGAGGGATTGAGAAGAAGAAAATGTCATGCTATGCAAGTGTGAGTAAAGTATGGTATTACGAACTAGTAAATGACTGCAAGCGAGGTTATATTTCAGTAGTTGCCTAAGTTCCTTAACTTTTTATAAAAACATTTTAAGAAAAATTTATCCCCAGCGAAGTCGCCGCTGTGTGCGGACGACCTTTTAAAGCGGAACGCGGTGAAGCAAACCAGGGGAAAAGAAAAGAGTGTTTTGATTGATTTGTTTTGAAAACGGGTTTGTATCTTGCTTACAAAAACCATTAATTTGTTTGGAAATCCTTTTTATAGGAAAATCTTTTCTTTGAATGTGAGTTTTGGAAAACTAGTTTTTACATTATAGAAGATCCCATTTTTATTAACTTAAAGACCTCGAAACCTAAATTTCAAGATCAATGATAGAGCCGCCACCCGACTTAGCTCATCCGGCAAAATTCTGATACAGCTCCCTACCAAACGTAGACTACTGTACCTAATCTAGAGATTTAGGGTTCGGGCAACTTACCCATTCAACCTCAAGCTTGCTTTCATTTATAAGTGCATATGATGATATTTTACTCACTTAATCCTTTACCCATTTTACCTTTTATTATTTAGCCCATGCCCAATCAAATGACATAAATAAATTGCATAAAATTAAAGTGCAGAAATATAAACCATACATCCAAAACAAAAATAAATAGAGGCCACTTATTACAACCTAAAAAGAGAAAAAGCTCTCATCCTCACCAATACAATCACCTAGATACACGAAAATCTAAAAATTACAATCGCCTAGAATACACGAAGGTCTATAAAATACATCTAAAAATAATAAAAATAAAAATAAAAGCTACAAAACAAATGGTTAGCACAATTCTATTACAAGCACACATAAGACTCATACAGGACAGAATGGGGATTTCAGGAAGCGGGGGCATGCATCTAGGGGATAACTGAGAAGTCTGGGCGACTAGCTCAGTTAGACCTGGGAAACCATTTTTGAAACGCCCTGTAGGTTTTTGTGCTTGAAAACATTTTTTTGAAAAAAATTTGGCCCTTACATGCAAATTTCTCCTTTTAGTGGGTCGGATATCTGGAACCCGGGGTTCCATTCGTGGGGATTCCTAATTCCAAACATCCACCTAAGGCACAAAATAGTAAACACATCAAAAACAGGTTTGATTCTGAAGACAATACCACGCGACGAAGTCCATGTAGGTTGTCCCATGATTCTGCCTCCTTCCTATAACTACAGCTGTGCGGCTATATTCTGGTGTACTATAACTGTGCGACTGTAATATACAGTCGCACGACTCTAGTTAGAGTCGCATGACTATAGTGAATAGTGCCGGATAGTGGTTTTCTTTATTTTCTAAAATCACTTGTTTCAATCAATTTTGATGCTTTCTAGAGATTCTGGAAATCCGAGGGTCCATTAACACTGTACTGGGGATCTGATTATAGATCTAACAACTGTGAATTTCAAGAATAGAAACCAACATAACCCTAAATCTCACATCCGTATTATTGGAAATCCGAAAACCACGATTTTAGAGTGTACAGGTGTGATTTGATCGAATTGAATCATGAAAAATAATTTAAAATGGGAAAACCGGCCGTATTCGCTCATTTTGGGCTTTTCGGGCTTCTACCCAGAAGAATACAGTCGTGCAACTGTAGTCACATGGCTGTGTTCCAGAAACTACAGTCATGCGACTGTAACTATAGTAGTTTGACTCTAATTACAGTCGTGCGACTGTAGTTGCACAGATAGTTTTCTGGATGATCTTTTAAACACAAAAACACAACCACGAATCAACACGAATCGAGTTTTAAGCCTTTCAGAGTTTACCTCTTTTGCGTTCCAGTATGTTTGATGATCGGAGTTGGATTTGAATGTCAGCATCCGCCTATAACCTCACAAACGTCCCGAATCCTCAAATATGTGTTCCGAATCGATCCGAACGAAACCCGAGAATAATCCCGACTGAATGAAAGTCTGACTCGAAACCCTCACTCTCAATTCTAGTGTGTTTTATGTGTTTTTGTTCTGGTTTCTCTTGATTTCCTCTCACTTTCTCTCTCTAAAGCTCTCTTTGCTCTCACTAGAATCACTTTTTTTCTCTAGAATTGATTCCTCCTTTTTTTCCTTTTGTTTCTGCCTTTTTTCTTTCTTTTTTGTCGCCCTAATCCCCTTAATTCATGGCCAAAAATTTGAGTCAAATAGAGTTATAACTTATTTAGGAATCTGCTGGGTCAAAGACTAGAGCTGCACGACTCTAACTATAGTCGCGTGACTGTAGTATTATAGTCGTGCGGCTATAGTTACTATAGTCGTGCGACTGTAAACTACAGTCATGTGACTATAGACTATAGTTGTACGACTGTAAACTAAAGTCGTGCGATTATAATTGTGAAACTACAACCGTGCGGCTTTAAATAGAGCCTGCATGCTTTAGTCATAGCCTTCACTCACACCTAAGCATCCTAATCACTCGATGGACCTTCCTCGAGGTTTTGGATCTAGGACTCTTCTGAATTTTAGGCCGTTTGAGAATGTTCCGGGTATTATTCCACTCATTCTCAAATTTGATTCACGTTCATTTGTTTAACAGGTAACAAAGGATTTTTATTATAGAGGTCGAGAAAAACCTGTGCTCACAATAGGTTTGGACTAGAATCCGCTAGTCAAGGTTTGGTACACGTGGAGCACCTAAAGGATTTTGGACTAGAGGAAATGATTGGCAAATGATTAGGGGTGCACACGGTCGGTTAACAAGTCCATGTGGACTTTTACAAACGGTTAACCGTTTGAATGGTTTTTTTAATCTACTAACCATACACTGTCCATTATATTCGGTTAACCATTTATGAAATAGACATTATGATTTTTTTAAATTTATAATATTTGAAACCTCAAATAAATAGACCATAGATCTCAAATATCAAGTAAAAATAGAAAATTACAAACCATTGTCTTAATTATTAATTAAAATACCATTTTAACCGTAAACTCCAATAATTAAAACATTAATAAAAAAAAGTTTCTAAACATAGAAATTGTTGTACAAGATCAAACATTAATTAATGAAATGGTTCTTCACTGTTCATTTTTCAGTGAGTGTGAAATTAAGAATTAAGAGGAGATGAGATTGGAAGGGAGTGACCGAGACTACTTGGTGTTGTATAGTAAGGAAGTAAAATAACATTAAAGGTCCAAATGTTTCACTTATTATTCATATGACCTATATATATATATATATATATATATATTTACATAATTTTTTAAGAAAAATATTTGTAAAAAGTCTGTTAACCATGAGTCCACATGGACTTTTTGTGTAAAAACCTAAACCTAAACCGTAACCATTAATTTTTAAAAATAAAAACTGTACACTAGTCCATCGGTTTCAGTTAACCATATTTTTAGCTCTGTTTCAGTTTGATTTCATGGTTTTTTGGTTTTTCGGTTTTTTTTTGCACCCCTACAAATGATCATGGCTACATTAAACTAGTTAGTGTGTATGCCATACAGATGATGATATGGATGTTTGGTAAGCAATTAGGGTTGCACTAAACTAGTTAGTGTGTATGTCATATAGATGATGATATGGATTCTTAGTAAGTAATTATAGCTACACCAACCCGGTTAGGGTGTATGTCACGCGGATAATGATATGAAAAAATGCTTCACAAGCTATTATGGTTGCAAGAAACCGGTTAGTGTTTATGTCACACAGATGATGATATGGATTCTTGGTAAACAATTATGGATGTATTAAAACTGGTCAATGGGGATGATGTCATGGTTATGAAATAGCTGAGTTAGTGAATGTCATTGGACACGATGCACATGGCTGCATGAAAGAAGCACGTTAGTTTGTGGCAGATGACATGAAACGTGTGTATGTGAAATGAGTGTATTAATGTATGGCACATGATATGGTGTTGTCACATGGAATGATCAGATTAATACATGGTGTATAATATGGCATGCGTTCATGTGAAATGAGTGAGTGAATGCATGTCGTACGATATGGTGTGTATCTATATGCAGGTGTCACATAAGTGATTGATTGAATGATGATGTGAAACACATATGCATTCTCATGTAGGGAGTGAACTATTAACACGATGTGCAAAAAGATGAATGCAATATGTACACGGTTATACGTCGACACAAGATGCTGCCCTTACGATGAGACTAATGCATTTGAATAAAACAGACTAGATCCACACATATGAATATCTTAAACTAAAGCAAAACATGATTTGCAAAAATAATTGACTTATACACAAGTGTGTACAATGGGGTTTGACATCTTTAAACGTCTAGTGGTTTGGAGCAAGACATGGCTTGCAAGGGTGAATGCGTACACAATTATGTATGAATGGAGTTCAGCGTGTTTGAACACCTAAGGGTTAGATGCAAAGCATAGTTTGTAAACAGTTGACTTATACATGAATATGCACAAATAAGGTTTGGCGTATTTGATCTTCTAGGGGCTTAGAGGTAAATGACAAACTTGTATACGGTGCATATAGATAGAGTTTAGTGTATTTGAATGCCTATGGGTTTAGATGCAAAACAGGGTCCAAAAAATAAGAATTCATACACGAGTGTGTACAGATAGAGTTCGGTGTGTTTGAACACCTAGGAATTTAGACACGCATAAAAGGATATACGGATCCCGAAATGTCCACATATAACCATGCATAAATATGAGACTAACAAGGATGGGTTTGTGTGTACAGATCGAATCACCTAGGGCCTAAATGTGAATGTCATATCGCTGCATAAGAGGGGTTAATATGAATAACACCCAAATGGTGCAGATGTCACCGAATTCATATAGTCACATAAAGGTGATGCATGAAGATGCATAATGACATGGTAAAAATGAATGTCACAAAATGCATATGGTCGCATATTGTGAACATCATACTATTGATGAGTGTGGATGTGTGATTGAAAATGAATGTGTGTAGCGGTGACATAGAAATGGGTGTATGCCCTATAATGGATATGAGAATATATGAATAATAATAAATGTGTGTGTGTGTAACATATGATATCATAGGGTGCATTTATTGCGTGTAATAATATGGGATGTGTAAGTGTCTTGACACTCAAGCAACAAAAGTACGTGTATATCACACGATAATGTGTACGTGTGCATATGAGACTTGATGAATGGACATGTATACATGTCACACAATGATATGGAGGTGTGTGTGACGCACGATGCATGGAAGTGTGTGTATGTCATACAAAAATATTCCAGAGTGTGTGTATGTAATGATACGAGAATACATGTATGGCACACGAAATATTATGAGAATACACGTATGGCACACGAAATGATATAAGAATGTGTGTGTGGCACATGAAATGAGAATGCACATATGATAGATGAGATGAGAATGCACGCATGGCACATGACAAATTATGAAAGTGTATGTATAAGTCACATAAAAAGGTATGTAAGCGTGCGTATCATATGAAAAATGACGTCAAAGTGGGCGTATGTTGCTTAAATGACATGGAAATGAGGGTATAGTATGCAATGTTATGGAGATGTGTGTTCACCATGCTATCTCATGGGGATCTGCATACATACACTTTATAGAGATGTAACAATACACCTTAAGTTCCTAGACCAATCCAAGAAGTTGGGCTCGGAAAGCTTGTCCCTCTTGAGGATAGATCGCAGTGAAAGTGTATTATTATTTGCCATTTGATTACTACACAGAAAAATTAAAGAGTGTTAATAAAGGTCTTAGTTGTTTTTCCCATATTTAATTAATAGTGAATCATGTTATTAATTAAGTCAGGTTGTTGGGCTAATAGGCCGAGATCCATATTTCTTCAAGATATAGCAAGATGAGGGCCAAGAAAAACTATACCGTAATTATTTAGGTAGGAATTGGGTAGGAATGCCGTCCAATCCCAACCTAGGGACTATTTGTTTGATGGGCTTGTTGGTACTTACCCATCTGTGCTTAGGGCCAGGAGAATCCTACTACCCATGCTAAGTCTAAACCTCCATCCAAGTGTTAGAGTAACTAATATTCCAACCCAATACAAAATGACGATACTCCAGTGTATCCTGTGAGAGCATGGTCTACAACTGGCCTATCCCCACTTTGAGTCGGTTTTGAATGAGGGAAGGACTTTTAAACGACTTAGTAATTTCCTTTTGGTTAATGGCTTAGATGCATAGGGGGGGTGAAAATGAGATTGGATCATACATTGAATCATGTAAATAAATAAAGCATAATTAAATGAATAATGGAATGCTATAGGCCTATATTACAACCTAATATAATTTTAGTAAACCTATACTAGAAAAACACCATGTGGGCCTCCTTTCTTTCTTCTGGGCTCGCCTCTCCAATGGGCTTCTTCTTTACAACATTTTATAATAAATAAATAAAATAAAATTACGAAAAAAAAGAAAAAAGGCACGCATGTTGTATTTACCCGAAAAGAAAATACAACCCAACTTGAATAATGTCTAATAGCATCCATTCATACATTTAATCACACAAGCATGTAATCCAATACATCAATTTATAAACACGTTAAAATGAATGAAATTAATCCCATTTTAATTATGTCTTTAACCATTATTTCGAAACCGCCAATCTGGCCCATCATGGTTCTAACCCTTAAGGGATTTGGGACTCCAACCCAGGCAGAATACTGCTCCCACTGGAATTGGAAAACCATGAATCCAAATTAGACGTCCGGGTAATCGTGCCAAGAAAACCCAAACCAATTTCATTGCACCATATTAATTTCCAAAATTAATATCTTATGAAAAAAATAAAATTTTATTCAAGAAACCATGCGCATTTAAATTGCAGAAAAATTTAAACACACAAAATTTTAAAACCTCCGAATCTAAAACAGGACCCGGACCCAAAACCCGCCAAATCTAAAACAGGGCCCGGCCCACTGCAGTTAGGGCAACATAGTAGGCAACGGCTGCTGCCGCTCTTTTTGCCACTACGGCGGCAGCAAGCGGTGGGTACCTGAAAAATAGCCGATGATTTTTAATTAAAACAATAAATCAAATAAATCACCAAGATTCATCATTCAACAGAAAATAAAACACATATAACCAATATGCAATATCAATTTTCAATTGAAAAATCAAATGGGGAAATTCATAAAACCCCAAATCCAAGAATCCCAACATCAACACATCAATTTCAAAACCAGGGATTCAACCTAGTTAATGATTTTCATGGATTAAAAGCCCGCTCTGATACCACTGTAGGGATTTTTTTATCGCAAAACGTCCGATCAAAGCAGAACTATGGAACGTTTTCTCAAATCCATAACCCAGGAGCAATTGAAATGGAAATCAAAACAACAAAAACCAAATGAGGAAATTGAGTTTCTCACCAGAAATATCTCCTCTAGAGATGGCTGCAGAAATCGAATTCGATCCCCTCCACAATCTCATACATGAACGGCTTTGGAGCTTGAACCCGTGCTAGCGTATGGATCATCAAAGAGAGGGAAAAGCTTGCTGAAATTTTCTGCCTCTTCTCCCTTATCTTGGCCAAAATTCCCATGGTGGAATTTAGGCCTGATTGGTTTTATTTTATGTGGGCTTTTCGCTCATTTAAGCCCAAGTCTTAATTCATTCTTTTGGTTTATTTTAATTGCAAATGTAATTTCAAATTTGTCATATATGTTAATATATTATACCATATAATATATTATATTCCATTTAAATTAAAATTAATTTTACCAATTAATTTTACCAAGGAATTAAATTGGACTCTTCATAAAATTAATCACATGTAACATATGTATATGAAATATTTCCACCTAGGAAATAATATCTTAAATTAATTCATTGAATTAATTATAAGAAAACCAATGCAAATATTAATTATATTATTTTGATCAATCTAATTAATCTATATAATATAATCAATAGAATCCTCTCTCTCCAGTGGATATACTCTAAGTTTACTGTTGATCCTTTAAGTTCAAGCTTAGACGTTCAATGTGTATGATCCTGTGGGTCCGTCTTTATATTGGCAGTGGGCCTATGGTCCACAGACTACAGGCGGGTTCTAGCAAGCCACTGTAGCCCCTAAGTAAGACAGAGATAGCAGTCCAACTGAAATCAAAACCCTGTAGTTTAAACTCGTATATCCCATGTCATTGATATCGGTGCCTAACACGGAGGCATGGATTGATCACCCTCTTTTGTGTCTGGACATTTACTTGATCTGGAATGAACTGATGCTCATAAACAAGTTCCAACTTATTTGGTTGTGGCCACACTCTTATCAGTTACATTCATCAAGTGGCAGATGATATCTTCTCAGTGGACTACTGAGTGACATTTGATGGGAATTAATCGGACAAAACAAAAAATATGCGCAGCGGAAAAATGGATTAATCCCCACCAAGGACCCATGTACATTGCATTGAATTGAAAAGAGGGTTAAAGAATTACCTTAATTCTTTGAAGGTTGAATCAATAGGAACCAAAATTGCTTCCCTCTACGGTTGATCCACACGGAGCAATACGTCCACCGCGTGCTAGCGCCGGGATAGAAGAAACGCTTTCTTCGAATCGAGAGAAGAGCAAGATTTCGAAAACTCTTGGAAGGAGAAGCAGAGGAGGTCGGCTGCTCTTAGCCTTTTTTTTTTTTTTTTTTTTTTTGTGGCTGGCCGAAATCTCTTGTATTATTAGTGTAGAGAGAGTGATTAGGTTTAGGTTAATTGTTTCCTTAAATAATTAACCTAAATAGTTAATTATAATTATAACCTAATACACCTATTAGTTATAATTATATATTAACCCACACAATTTAATATTAATTCTCAATTAACATTAAATCAAATCAATTCTCCATAATACATATATGTATATATAATATTATAATTAATTATATCTCCAT
Source organism: Euphorbia tirucalli (assembly GCA_039660915.1). Taxonomy (NCBI): domain Eukaryota; kingdom Viridiplantae; phylum Streptophyta; class Magnoliopsida; order Malpighiales; family Euphorbiaceae; genus Euphorbia; species Euphorbia tirucalli. The sequence continues at coordinate 37,227,923 of CM077637.1, read as the reverse complement.
ATAATTTAATTATAATATGTAGCATACTTTATGCAATATTAATCACATTAATATTTATATATACATACATAAATATATATCACTATATATATTTATTCTCTTTCTCATTCATAAATTATTATCCAATAATAATTTATACCCGATAAGATGAACTTCATTTTGCTCTTGTGTGTGACCCCATAGGATCATATTAATTGGCAATAAGGAAATTACCATAATGTCCTTATAGGTCACAAGCGGACTCTAGCAAGCCATTACGACTACCCAATTAATATGATTGGAATGATCCAATACCTATTTATAGAATGTCATATTCCCTTTTGTCTCTTTGATATCATGATTAATCATAAGACATGGTACACTTGTCAATCTTATAATTAATCATATGCTTTCTCGATCTCAAAGTAAACTGTTCAGACAAATCAATTGATACTCTTATCAATTATTTGAGCACGGCCATGCATTTAACAGTCTTACTTATCGAGGGGCCCAGTGATATCGCTCTCTTGTTAGAGAGGGACAAAATCCCATATCTGTCACTCACATCCCTAAGCATGAGTCATATTGTACCCAACCACAGCCTTTATAACTACTCTGTTACAAGCAGCGTTTGACTGCGTCAAAGCACAACATGAATTCATCCCGGAATCCATGGTGACCTCAGGTCAAAGGAATCAGCTGATGACACTACTATAATCAAGATCAGTTGTGACACGTGACCATGAACTTGATCTTATAGTGGGTCTCCAGCAACATGTTCTCTAACACATTGCCCGTGAGTATAATCTGTATCTGTATACACTATATTCATCTTATGAATATCCATTATCACTCACACTAGTCTTAGTTTGTTATTATTCCCATAATAACAATCGACTAGGGAAATTTAGAATTACACAATTAATTCATGGATACATTATCATAAATACTAACATACAAATATATATGATAAAATAAGTCTTTATTAATGACTTAAGAAGATTGTTTACATAATCCAACATTGGCTTAGGGCACAATCTCTAACAATCTCCCACTTGCCCTAAGTCCAATCTTCAAATGTATCTAATACCCATGGACCTAGCATGACCATCATGTACAGCTTGTGAAAGAGCTTTTGTTAGTGGATCGGCAACATTGTCTTCAGACGCAACTTTGCATATCTTCACATCTCCTCTTGAGATGACTTCTCTTATGTAGTGAAAACGCCGAAGTATATGTTTGGATTTCTGTGACACACTAGGTTCCTTAGCAAGTGATATTGCCCCATTGTTGTCACACAAGAGGCTCACAGGATTCACTATGCTAGGAACGACACCAAGTTCTTCGATGAACTTCTTGATCCAAACAGCCTCTTGGGCTGCATCTGATGCAGCAATATACTCGGCTTCTGTTGTAGATGCAGCTATCGTGCTTTGCTTAGAACTCTTCCAACTTATCGCACCTCCATTCAGAATGAACACATACCCAGACTGTGACTGCATCTGATCTTGATCAGTTTGGAAACTTGCATCCGTGTAACCATTTACAACAAGATCTTCGTCCGAGCCTCCATATATCAAGAATGTATCTTTAGTTCTTCTCAAGTACTTAAGAATACTCTTGACAGCAGTCCAGTGACTATCACCTGGATCAGACTGATATCTACTTGTCATGCTCAAAGCAAAAGAGACATCTGGCCGAGTACATACCATGGCATACATGATAGATCCTATAGCTGACGCATAAGGAATCTTATCCATGCGTTGACGTTCTTCAACTGTCACAGGACATTGCTTACGACTAAGCTTTATCCCTTGCCCAATAGGAACATTTCCTTTCTTTGATTGATCCATACTGAACCTTTTCATTATTTTGTCAATGTATGTACTCTGGCTCAAACCTATCAATCTCTTAGATCTATCTCTATAGATCTTTATTCCAAGAATGTAGGCTGCCTCACCCAAGTCTTTCATAGAAAAACACTTTCCTAGCCAAGATTTTACTTCTTGCAAGGTAGGAATGTGATTTCCTATTAACAATATGTCATCGACATATAGAACTAGGAAAACTATATTACTCCCACTGAACTTCTTGTACACACAAGGCTCATCTTCGTTTTTGATGAAGCCAAACTTTTTGACTGATTCATCAAAACAATGATTCCAACTTCTTGATGCTTGCTTCAAACCATAAATGGCCTTTTGAAGCTTGCATACTTTATCAGGATTCTTTGGATCGACAAAACCTTCAGGCTGTGTCATGTACACATCCTCAACAAGGTTTCCATTTAGGAAAGCTGTTTTGACATCCATTTGCCATATTTCATAGTCATAATATGCTGCTATGGCAACAAGAATTCTGATGGACTTGATCATAGCTACTGGCGAAAAGGTTTCGTCATAGTCTATACCATGAACTTGTCGGTAACCCTTTGCCACTAACCTTGCTTTATAAGTCTGAATATTCCCATCCATGTCCGTTTTCAACTTGAAAACCCATTTGTGCCCTATTGCTTTAGCACCCTTTGGGAGATCAACCAAAGTCCATACTTTGTTGTCGTCCATGGATTGAATTTCTGACTTCATAGCATCAAGCCATTTTTCAGATTCTGAATTAGAGACAGCTTCCATGTACGTGGAAGGTTCATTCTCTTCTAACAGAATCAGATCATTTTCGTTCGTGACGAGAAATCCATATCTCTCGGGCTCATGATGAACTCTACTTGATCTACGTTGGACTTGTGTTATCGGTTCTGACTCAACAACTTCTTGTGAATCAGATTGTTCCATTTGAAACTCACTTTCAACTTGGTTATCCATATTTTCTTGTAGGTGTACTTTACTCCCACTGATTCCTTTGGAAATAAACTCTTTTTCCAGGAATGTACCATTCCTAGCAACAAACACTTTGTTTTCACTAGGATTGTAAAAGAAATAACCTTTAGTTTCTTTTGGATAACCAACAAAATTGCACTTTACAGATTTTGGTGCTAACTTATCTGAAATCAAGTATTTCACATAAGCTTCGCAACCCCAAATCTTGAGAAAAGACAAATTTGGTCTCTTACCAACCCATATCTCATATGGTGTCTTTTCAACTGCTTTTGATGGAACTCGGTTCAGTGTGAATGCCGCTGTTTCAAGTGCATATCCCCAAAAGGATAGAGGAAGATTTGTTTGACTCATCATCGACCGAACCATATCCAATAAAGTACGGTTCCTCCTCTCAGACACACCATTCCACTGTGGTGTACCAGGAGGAGTTAGTTGTGAGACAATCCCACACTTTCTAAGATGATCGTCAAAGTCTTGGCTCAAATATTCACCACCTCGATCAGATCTAAGTGCTTTAATTGTCTTGCCAAGTTGGTTTTGTACTTCATTTTGGAAGGCTTTGAACATTTCAAAGGATTCCGACTTATGCTTCATTAGATATAGATAACCATATCTACTGAAATCATCAGTGAACGTAATGAAGTATTGAAAACCACCTCTAGCAGTTGTGCTCATAGGCCCACATACATCTGTATGTATGAGTTCTAATAAGTCACTAGCCCTTTCACTGTGACCAGTAAAGGGACTCTTGGTCATCTTACCCATTAAACAAGACTCGCAAGTGTCATATGTTTCAAAAACATCTAGACCCAAAATTCCATCTTTATGGAGTTTTGAAATGCGTTTCTCATTAATGTGTCCTAGACGACAGTGCCAGAGATAAGTAGGATTCACAACATTTGTTCTTATCCTTTTGGTATTTATGTTATATACATGCTCATTATAACCTTCACTAAGGTTCAACAAATAAAGACCATCATGTAAATCCGCATTTGCATAAAACAAGTCTTTATTGAAAAGCAATAAGTGATTATTCTCAATAACACATTTAAATCCTTCCTTGTCCAAACATGAAATAGAAATGATGTTCCTAGACAAATTAGGAACAAAATAACAATTATTCAAAGAAAGAACAAGTCCACTTGGCAACTTGAGCTCGTAGCGACCGACTTCATAAGCAGCAACTCTAGCTCCATTCGCCACATGGAATTCTACCTCGCCCTTCTTGAGCTTTCTACTTCCTTTAAGCCCCTGCACATTCATACAAATGTGAGAACCACAACCGGTATCTAATACCCACGAAGTAGAAACAGAAGTAGAATGAAATATTTCAATAACATAAATACCTTGATTAGCGGTCTCACCGCCTCTCTTCTTCCTCAAGTCCTCCAAATAAAGCTTGCAATTTCTGCGCCAATGACCAGGCTGATTGCAGAAATGGCATGTGCCTTCCTTTGGAGGCTTTGCCTTGGTAACAGCTTTGGGCTTCTTTGCATCCTTCCCAAACTCTTTGGGTTTGTTTGCTTTACCCTTCTTCTTCTGGATCCTACCCTTTTGCACCATATGGATCCCTTTGGAGCTTGGCTTCTCTTTTATCGTTACTTCAGCGTTTTTCAGCATCCCATGCAGTTCGCTGACCGTTTTGTCCATATCATTCATGTGATAATTCATGACAAAATGGGAGTAACTCTCGGGAAGAGAATTAAGGATCAAATCCGTTGCCAACTCAGGTCTGAGTGGCGAACCAAGCCTCTCCAACTGATCAATGTACCCTTTCATCTTCAGAACATGGGCACTAACCGAACTCCCTTCGGTCATCTTGCACCCAACCAAAGATCTCAAGGTCTCATACCTTTCCCTTCTCGCTTGCTTTTGGAACATTTCCTTAAGCTCTTGAGACATCTCATATGCCTCAAATGTTTCCAGATCCTTCTGAAGTTCCGGAATCATTGATGCGAGCATCAGGCATTGTACATCAATCTGATCATTTTGATGCTTGTGAAAAGCATCCCTTTCAGCTCTTGAAGCTGTGGTGGGTGGAGGGTTAGCGGGCAAAGGCCCATCCAGAACATACAGCTTTCGCTCTTGCTTGAGAACAATTCTCAAGTTGCGATACCAATCTAGGTAATTGGTTCCGTTCAGTTTATCCTTCTCAAGGATAGATCGAATAGAACCGGGATTGCTTGTGTTGGCCATTTATCTACAACAGAAAATATATGCAAAGTTAATTACATAAGAGAATTAAACTCCCACTAAAATTATAAAACCCTTTAAAATATTTAAGTGGGTAAAAGACCCAAAATCCATACTTAACCATAGCACTGCTTTGGCATGTCCCTATGATTAAATATAATTTCGGTAGACATCACCATGTCAATTACATCATTATGTAACTCTTTTAATTTATGAGATGCATGATATCATATATCATATTTAATTTGCATGTTACTCATCTCATCTTTGCCTCGGGTTCAAAACACCATTTTGATTAACCCTTTGTTAAACCAATTACAACACAATGAGAATCACCATTTCTCATATTATCGCTTCGCTAAGGTCACAACATGCGTACCCGCTTTGGCGTGGCTACCATGATGCGAACATAGTACTTGACTAGTGTTATACGTAATTGGGTGGCAAAAAAAATATAAACTTCATAAGTTTATTTAGGGTTTATTAATTCCTGTGATTAAAATGTATCTCATACAATACATGGCATTAACATTAATCTTTCTAAGTTAATATTAATTCTAGCATGGCATCCAATGTCATACATTCATCTAGCATGCATATTTCATACTTAGCATGGCATCACATGGCATCAAAATATAAAACATGCAATAGACTCGAAAGACCGTGTTATGGTATGGTTTTATCTACATTGATTTTCACAGGCCAATATGAAAATCAACAGGTCATTTCCTAGGTGGTTGTAACCATCGCATGGTCGCAGCACAGCCGCATCCCTTGGATCCGTCTTCACGTCTTTGTTCCTTGGCACCATCTCATGGATTTACACATTACACAAAATTGCATCCTATACAATTTTCTAGCAAAATAAAATTTACAAACAATAAATTGCATCCTATACAATTTATCTAGAAAAATAAGGTTACATAAATACAAACGACTCGCAGGCCGTATTTATAAAACCTTACATCCACCAAAACCAAAAGAAAACAAAAAAACATCCACGGGGTGCAAAACCATACCACAACACCATGCATAAAATTATCACAATAATTTTACATCTACAAGATTTAGGGTTCAAAGGCAAAATACAATCTTATTGCATTGAGGAATTGATTTGAAAAGGCTAAATGTGTAGAAACAATTTCTACACGGCAGCACCAAGGGAACACGGCGTGCAAAACCGGTTTGCACGGCGTGCAGCACCTGCACGCCGCCGTGTTCCTCGCTGTGTCTCAGCACACACGGAAACAATTTCCGGTTGCACGCCGTGCCAAACCATCACACGGCGTGCACTTCATGTTGGCACGGCGTGCAGAGCCTGCACGCCGTCGTGTTCCAAACTGAAAGCCAATACTGGAAACAATTTCCAGTTGCACGCCGTGCAAAGACAGCACACGGCGTGCACAGCATGTTAACACGGCGTGCAGCACCTGCACGCCGACGAGTTCGGAACTGAACTCATATCTGGAAACGATTTCCAGTGCACGAATGAGCAAAACAATTGAAGAAACACATCATTCACAATGATCAATTCCAAATCAATTCAAAATAGTTATTCACAATAACAGAACAAATCATTCATAATGATCAACATTGAAATCAAATTTCAATTTGTTATTCACAATAACAAAAAAAAACCTAAATCAAAACACACAAACCCTAACATGCATTTTGATCTAATCAAAATAACAAATCCAATTCAACCAATGCACAAGTGGCTCTGATACCACTGATGGGAATTAATCGGACAAAACAAAAAATATGCGCAGCGGAAAAACGGATTAATCCCCACCAAGGACCCATGTACATTGCATTGAATTGAAAAGAGGGTTAAAGAATTACCTTAATTCTTTGAAGGTTGAATCAATAGGAACCAAAATTGCTTCCCTCTACGGTTGATCCACACGGAGCAATACGTCCACCGCGTGCTAGCGCCGGGATAGAAGAAACGCTTTCTTCGAATCGAGAGAAGAGCAAGATTTCGAAAACTCTTGGAAGGAGAAGCAGAGGAGGTCGGCTGCTCTTAGCCTTTTTTTTTTTTTTGTGGCTGGCCGAAATCTCTTGTATTATTAGTGTAGAGAGAGTGATTAGGTTTAGGTTAATTGTTTCCTTAAATAATTAACCTAAATAGTTAATTATAATTATAACCTAATACACCTATTAGTTATAATTATATATTAACCCACACAATTTAATATTAATTCTCAATTAACATTAAATCAAATCAATTCTCCATAATACATATATGTATATATAATATTATAATTAATTATATCTCCATATAATTTAATTATAATATGTAGCATACTTTATGCAATATTAATCACATTAATATTTATATATACATACATAAATATATATCACTATATATATTTATTCTCTTTCTCATTCATAAATTATTATCCAATAATAATTTATACCCGATAAGATGAACTTCATTTTGCTCTTGTGTGTGACCCCATAGGATCATATTAATTGGCAATAAGGAAATTACCATAATGTCCTTATAGGTCACAAGCGGACTCTAGCAAGCCATTACGACTACCCAATTAATATGATTGGAATGATCCAATACCTATTTATAGAATGTCATATTCCCTTTTGTCTCTTTGATATCATGATTAATCATAAGACATGGTACACTTGTCAATCTTATAATTAATCATATGCTTTCTCGATCTCAAAGTAAACTGTTCAGACAAATCAATTGATACTCTTATCAATTATTTGAGCACGGCCATGCATTTAACAGTCTTACTTATCGAGGGGCCCAGTGATATCGCTCTCTTGTTAGAGAGGGACAAAATCCCATATCTGTCACTCACATCCCTAAGCATGAGTCATATTGTACCCAACCACAGCCTTTATAACTACTCTGTTACAAGCAGCGTTTGACTGCGTCAAAGCACAACATGAATTCATCCCGGAATCCATGGTGACCTCAGGTCAAAGGAATCAGCTGATGACACTACTATAATCAAGATCAGTTGTGACACGTGACCATGAACTTGATCTTATAGTGGGTCTCCAGCAACATGTTCTCTAACACATTGCCCGTGAGTATAATCTGTATCTGTATACACTATATTCATCTTATGAATATCCATTATCACTCACACTAGTCTTAGTTTGTTATTATTCCCATAATAACAATCGACTAGGGAAATTTAGAATTACACAATTAATTCATGGATACATTATCATAAATACTAACATACAAATATATATGATAAAATAAGTCTTTATTAATGACTTAAGAAGATTGTTTACATAATCCAACATTGGCTTAGGGCACAATCTCTAACAACATTCCCTTTTACACATCTATAGTCCTGCCATGTTTACTGACATACTTAAATGTACCCATACTTAGCACCCTGTTATAGGCCCTTTAGGCGTACACCAAAGTATGTCACTTCACATGCAGCACCATGATTTGGTCAAGTCAAATGATCCATACAAGTACTACACAAGAATCACTTGTGACATTATACCATGTGGATTTCTTATTTAGGGGATCCATCTAGTACCATGCCCCTTTGCATGTACCTATTAACTTGGTTGACATTCCATATCCAATGGCCAGTAAGACACCGCCATACAACCAAGCTTATGATAGTCTTTGGTTCCATTCATTCCCATGACTGGAACAGACTACAAATGACTTTATGGTCATTTCGTTTTCCCTATCCATGGTTTCACTGCCAAGTGCATGACACTTGTCAACATGGATATGGATATGGATATGTCCATTGGATACTCTATTTACAATATTGTACAAGGTATATGATAAATAGATTAACACCGTTATTTATTGACACAAATTGTATAATACATAAATCTCATAACAAAGTACAAATGTATGATACAAAAACAAGGACCAATGCCTCGGGACTAGGGCATATCCAATAATCTCCCACTTGCACTAGTTCCAACTAGGAATGGGCCATATCCCTATAGATCTAGTATGACCCTCATGCTTGGGCTGAGCCAGTGCCTTGGTCAAGGGATCTATGATATTATCCTTGGTGTCCACTCTGTGTAATGAAATGCTCCCCTCTTAGCAATATCTTGTATGAGGTGACACTTCCTGAGCACTTGCTTCATGTTCTTATGTGGTCGAGGCACCTTAGCTTATGTAATATCCCAATTGTTGTCACAGAAGATATCAACTGGATCCAGGATAGTCGATACTACTCCCAATTCAGTGATAAACTTATTTATCCACATAGCTTCCTTAGCTGCATCACACGTTGCAATGTACTCAGCTTTTGTAGTAGAGTCTATGATAGTCGATTGCTTAGAGCTCTTTCACCTTACAACACCACCATTAAGCAAGAATACATACCCAAACTATGACTGGTATTCACCCTGGTCAGTCTGGAAGCTTGCATCAGTGTACCCAGTAAATGACTACTCTTCCTGACCCCCATACACTAAGAAGCTATCCTTAGTCTAGTTGAGGTACTTTAGGATTGCTTTGACAGCCTTCTAGTGGTCCTCACTGGGATCCTACTGGTTTCAGCTTGTCATGCTTAGTGCAAAGGCGACATCAGTCTTGTACATAGCATGGGGTGTATGATTGATCCTATAGCGGATGCATATGGTACAAACAATACGACATTGACTTTGAATAACCCAGTGTCTCACCACACCAAAGCAGTTTTAGTTATCTCTATACATTCCTTGATATACTAGAGATTAAGATTCTTGAAGTCTTATAACAACCAATTTAGGCACATCATAGCCATCTTTCACCAATTCACATCACATAACCAACCAATGCGCACATCATAACCTCCAACTCATATTCATAAACTCGGTCCATCATTGCCATCCTTCTTGACAAATCATAGCCATTATCTTAGGCACATCATAGCATCCTTCTTGGCAAATCATAGCTATGAGCATCTGACCTTTTTCTAATCAAGAATGAGGGAACGCGGCGAAGCAAACCGGGGAAAAGGAATCTGAGAAAATGAATGGCATTTTGGGTTTTGGAAAACCGGGTTTTGATTGTCTTGTTTTAGGAAAACCATTGATTTATTTGGAAATCCCTTTTTGGTAGAAAACCTTTTCCTATTTTATTAACTTAAAGACCTTGAAACTTAAATTCCAAGATCAGTGACAGAGTCGCCACCCGGAAAATTCCGGTACAGTTCCCTATCGAGGATAGACTACTATACCTAATCTAGAGATTTAGGGTTTGGGCAAGTGACCTACTCAACCTTAAGCTTGCTTTCATTTTATAGTTCATATTACCATATTTTATTCGCTTTATTATCTTTCTCTACCTGTTTTGTGTTTATTTAGCCTATGCTCAAGCGAATGACAGGAATAAATTGCAGAATAAATAAACCATACATCCAAACAGTTAAAAGAATAAGAATAAAGGCTGCTTATACAACCAGATCGAATAAAGAATAAAAACTCTCGTCCTCACATTACAAACACCTAGAATACATGAGAATCTAAAAATTACAACTGCCTAAAATACACGAATCAATCTATTAATTACATCCGAAATGAAAATAAGAAAAAAAAAATAAAAGCTGCAAAACAAACAGTTAGCACAATTATCGCATAAGCACAGATAGGACTCACATAAGACATAATTAGGATTTTTATGCATTTAGGGGGTAGCTGGGCCGACTCGGCTAGTTGGCCTGACTAGACCTAGAAAACAATTTTGAAACACCCTGTAAATTTTTGTGCTGGAAAACTATTTTTTGGAAAATAATTGGCTCGGTTATATGCAACTTTTCCCTTTTTAGCGAGTCTGTTATCCCGGAACTCGGGGTTTCTTTTGTGCGGGTTTCTTAAGTCCAACATTCATGTAGGGTCCAAAAATAGTAAACACACCAAAAATAGTTTGAATCTGAAGACAGCATCGCGCGACAATGTCCATACGGATCGTTCCACGATTTTGTCTCCTTCTGGAGACTACAGCCGTACAGCTGTAGTTAGAGCTGTGCAGCTCTAGTTAGAGCCGTACGGCTCTAACAACTATAGCCGTGCGACTGTCATATCCAGAACCCAAAAAATGATTTTCTTGTTTTGAAAATACCGTTTTGCTCGTTCTCTGTGTTTCCTAGGGATTTCTGTAAATGTCAGGGGTCTGCAAATGCTGGACTACGAATCCGTTTTGGATCGAACAACCCCGAATCTCAGGAAAACAGAAATTCAGGAAATCAAAAACCATGTATCCGCATAATCAAAAATTCGAAAACCAAAATTTTACAATGCACAGATACATTTGGACCGAAATAGATAATAATCAGAATGGAGAAATGGAAAACGGATTGATTTCGGCCGATCGAGGCATTTTTGGGTTTCTGCCCTTGAGGAACACAGTCGTGCGGCTCTAAGTACTAAAGCTGCATAGCTCTGTTCATATGGAATACAGCCATGTGGCTGTATTCGGGCAATTGGTTTTGCAGAAAAGTTGCAAAATAGAGAAAAATACAAAGAAAAAGCAATGAACACAGGTTTAAGGCCTCTCAGAGTTTACCTTGCTATTGTTTTCATGTGTTTAACGTCTCGAATCGAATTGAAAAGTTGAAATGCTCCTTAAATCCTCAACCATCCCGAAATCCCGAAAACAAATCCAAATAAATCTGAAACCAATCCGAAACAGTCCCAATTGAGTGTGAAATGGTCGAGAATCCTTCCTCAATGCTTAGGTATGGATTTGGTATTAAATTCGGTTCTCTCCTTCTCACTCTTTTCTCTCTGTGTCTTCGGTCTCTCTCCCTCTCTTTCCTTCTCTGTTTTTCTTTTTTTTGTTTTCTCTGCCTAAGAATCAAAATCCCCTCTTTCTTTGATTTATTTTTTTTCTTTTATATCTCATACCCCTGTAATCATTTCGAAAATTAAATGAGCCGTTCTACTTTTGTGGGATTTCGGCCTCTTTTCTCTGTTTCACCCACTAGAGTTGCACGACTCTAGATGCTAGAGTCGTGTGACTCTAAATCTACAACCGTACGGTTATAGTTTAAAACTACAGCCGTGCGGCTCTAGATAGAGCAGGGGCCGATTCCACCGAAACCTACGCTCACTTATAAGCCCTAAAATCACTTGAAGGGCCTTTCTTGGGGTTTCGATTTAAGGATAGCCTGGTTTTCAGAGCGTCCAAGATATTCCAGGCGACATTCCACTAGTTCTCAAGTCCAATTTGGGTCCGTCTATCCAACAGGTAATAAGGAATTCTCATCATAGAGGTTGGGAATACCTGGCGCTTACAATAGCTACTAATTCAGGCCTATCATAGCCATAATTCCTAGTAAATCATAGCCACTATTTCAATCCCATCATAGCCATCTTTCCTAATGGAAGCGCTGGGTTTTCCCGACCTCCATGATGATGAGGATTCCTGTATCACCTTTCGAGCAGATGGACAAGAATCAGACATGAGAACGACTGGAATACCACCTGAAGTATCTCATATGCTCTAAAAACCAAACTATCTTCGATCCGAAACCATGAGAAAGGTCCCCCGGGTGATTTTAGGGTTTAGGGTGAGCGTTGGTTTTTTTGCGGGTTTCGGCCCTGGCTCTACCTAGAGCCACATGGCTCTAGCACAACTACAGCCATACAGCTCTAGTGGGTCAACCAAGTTGCTCTACAAAAGCAGAGCAACTTGGTTGAACGAAAGGGTTGCGGCTGAAACTCGCAGAAAAAGTGAAAAGCTCATTAACTTCTTGAAATCATTGCGGATTGTGAGATATAAAAATGAAAATGAAAGAAAGAGAGGGAGGGGGCAGACATTTGAATCTTGAAACAAAAAAAGGAAAGAAAGAAAAGAAAAGAGGAGAAACCGAAATACAGAGGAAACCATGAGCAAACACTAAAAAATAAACACCAAAAACTAATACCAAAACAACAAAGGAAGTGCTCTTGACCCACTCATTTGGGATTGCTTTGGATTGGTTTTGGATCGTTTTGGATTCATTTTTAGATTTTCGAGCCGGTTGAGTTTTCGGGAGAATTTTAGGTTTTCAATTTGATTCTTGACCTTCAACACATCAAAACAATATCAAGGTAAACTCTGAGAGGCCTTAAACCTGTGTACATTGCTTTTTCTTTGTGTTTTTCTCCATTTTGCAAATTTCTGGAAAACAGATTTCCCGAATACAGCCGCACGACTGTGTTCTCTATGAACACAGCCGCACAACTGTGTTCTGTAGGGGCAGAAACCCGAAACTACCCCGATTGGCCGAAAATAATCCGTTTTCCATTTTATGCATTGTGTTGGGATATTTTTCGGCCCAAACACACTCGTACATTATTAAACTGATGTTTTCGGATTTCTGTACGTACGGGTGTTAGGTTTTTTTTATTTTTCATGGATTTGATTTTCTAGATTTCGGGGTTGTTCGATCCGAACCGGATCCGTAGTCCAGCATCAGTGGACCCCCGAACCCTATGAAAATCCTCGGGAAACATCGAAAACAAGCAAAACGGCATTTTCAAAAAAAAAAAAAGAGAAAACCATTTTTCGGGTTCTGGAAGTCATAGCCGCACGGCTATAGTTACAAGCGTACGGCTGTAACTTTCAGAGAGAAACAGAGTCGCGGAATGACCTATACGGATGTCGTCGCACGATGCTGTTTTGGGAATTGAACTGTTTTTGGTGTGTTTACGGCTTTTAGACCCTAGATGAATGTTGGATTTAAGAAACCCGCACGAACAGAACCCCGAGTTCCGGGATAACAAACCCACTAAAAGGGAAGAATTGCATGACAACGAGCCAAATAAATTTCTAAAATTGTTTTCCAGCAAAAAAAATTATAGGGCGTTTCAAAACCGTTTTTCAGGTCTAACAGGGCCGGCTAGCCGAGCCGACAGGTTACCCCCCGAATGCATGTCCCCGTTCCTAAAAACCCTAATTTTGTCCTACTGTGAGTCCTATTTGTGCGTGTGATATAAACTGTGCTAACCGTCTGTTTTGCAGCATTTATTTTCCTTTTTATTATTCTTGGTGTACTTAATAGATTAATTCATGTATTTTAGGAGTTTGTAAATTTTTAGATAATCGTGTATTCTAGGCGCTTGTAATGTGAGGATGAGAGTTTTTATTTTTATTCGATTTGGTTGTATAAGCGGCCTCTATTACTTTTTTTTTATTATGTATGGTTTAATTTCCCGCAATTTATTTCTGATATTCGCTTGAGCATCGGCTGATAAACAAATACAAATTGGGATAGAGAAAGATAATAAAGCAAATAAAATATGCTGATATAAACTGTAAAGTGAAAGCAAGCTTGAGGTTCAATAAGTCACTTCCCCGAACCCTAAATCTCTAGATTAGGTATAATAGTCTACCCTCGGTAGGGAGCTGTACCGAAATTTCCTGGATGAGCTGATCCGGGTGGTGACTCTGTCACTGATCTTGGAATTTAAGTTTCGAGGTCTTTAAGTTAAAAATGGGAAAAGTTTTTCTATAAAGGGATTTTCAAACAAATCAACAAATTTCCTAAAGATAATCAAAACCCCATTTTTCAAAAACCAAAACATTATCCAAAAACGTACCATCACCTTTTTCACAAAAGATTCCTTTTCCCCGGTTCGCTTTGCCCCGTCCTGCCTTTTTTAGGTCGTTTGCTCACAGTGGTGACTCTACTGGGGAGAAAAGGTTTCTTAAAAAGTTTTCACAAAAACTTAAGGAACTTAGGCAACTACCGAAATATAACCTCGCTTCCAGTCACTTCACTAGTTTATAGTACCATATTTGTTTGCACCTGCATATCATGACATTTTCTTCTTCTCAATCCCTCCAATACACTAATCAGCCCCAGTTTACTCAAGAAGGTGGATTGGAGGCACCCGACGGGGTAAACCACTCATAGCACTGCATGACCTTACATCGTGTTCTGTGGTGAGGAGCGTATTTTCACTATGGGAGCCTGTACGACCCTCGGTTTTGACTTTGGCCCATATGTAATGGCTTAGCAACTTCCCCTAGGATTACCAAAATATAAATTCAAATTGAACATTAAGTGTGCGCCTTTGGTATCCCCCGTTGATGCCAAAGAGACCCAATTCCTAGGAAGAATGCAAGACCAATCGAAAGGAGAAATAAGGTTGGAAGGGAGTGCATATTTTTACGTGTGCTAACGTTTGTTCCATGGTGTTTTTATTTGATCTTTTCACGAAGCATCAAACATGCATAAGCTGTCACGTGCCATTCTAACCACATCTTTCTATAGCCATTTTCACGCATCGACATATGTGTGACTCTAATCACATTCTCATGCACCTATGACATTTTATTTGTATGCCAATTACATCTCGCGTGTGATATTTCCACGAAGCATACACGACATCATCCCATGTGTCATGCGTCTTAACCACATTTTTTGTGCAGCCACTTGCATTTTTTGTGTGAGATACACATTCATGTCATTTCATCCCACTTAATAAAGGATGTTCCGAGTGTGCCCTTCACGATCATTTCACTTCATAACATATCAGGCATCCCAAAACTACCCGTGTTCTGCCCGTGCACCAGGTTGCACTTGGCCATTTCACTACACCATGTCATTCAATATAAGACCACAATGGTCTTAGGTCTATTTCTGTGTGGTGGTTCACGCGATGTCATTACATGGCATCATATTCATTTATCATAGGTGTCACGTGACGCCGAAGTCCTGTTTGCTCATTATGGCCCACATCGGGTCATTTCATAACATTGTGAAATCATTCAAAGGTACTCCCCGAGTGCCGGATTAGTACACATATATGGGCATTTCATAACATTATCAAATCATGCATGGTGTTCCACGAACGCCGAATCTCCGTTCGTGTCCCCAGTTGCACGTGACTTTCTATAACATCATCTCATATCACATGGCTCAAAAGCATCAGAACTCTGTCCATGGGATAGACCCCTATGAAAGGACGACCTTTTCGATGAAAATAAATTAAGCGCGGGTGAAACAGGGCCGGGGAAGAGGATTTTGATTTGGTGAATTTTGTGGAAAAAGGGATTTTGTTTATCTTAAGTTGGGAAAACTATTAATTTGATTTTGGAAATTCATTTGTAGAAAACGTTTTTACATTTTATAACTTAAAGACCTCGAAACCTCAATTTTGAGATCAGTGACAGAGTCGCCACTCGGATCAGCTCATCTGGGAAATTCCGGTACAGCCTCCTACCGAGCGTAGACTACTGTACCTAATCCAGAGATTCAGGGTTCGGGCAACTTACCTACTTAACCTTGAGCTTGTATTCGTTTATTATTTATAAAACCATATTTATTCAATTTATTATCTTTCTCTAACCCAATTTGTTTATTTTATTAATCCGATGCTAAGGCAAAAATGCATAAAATAAATTGCGGGAAATTAAACTATCCACACAAATATACAAAAGAATAATATAGGCCGATTATACAACCAAATTGTATAAAATATAAAAACTCTCGCCTCACTTTTACAAACGCCTAGGTACACGAGGATCTAAAAATAATACAACCGCCTAATTACACGAATTAATCTATTAAATACAGTAAAAATAAAAATAAATGCTGCAAAACAGATTAGTTAGCACAGTTTAAATCATAAACACAAGTAGGACTCAAATCAGGACAGAACTGGGATTTTAGGATTAGGAGCATGCATTTAGGGGGTAATTGGGTCGACCTGACCGGTTGGACCAGTTAGACCTAGAAAGCGGTTTTGAAACGCCCTGTGGATTTTTGTGCTGGAAAATCAATTTTGGAAAACCATTTGGCTCGGTTTCATGTAAATTTCCATTTTTGTGGGTCAGTTATCCCGAAACTCGGGGTTCCGTTCGTGTGGGTTCCTAAATGCACAAACCATTTAGGGTTCAAAATGCAATAAACTCACCAAAAACATTTATGGAAATACTACTTTGCTATTTTCAATATTTTCTGGGGATTTTACAAGATTCGGGGGTCCACTAATGCTGGACAATGGATCCAAATCGGATGAAATGACCCCGAAACTCAGAAAATAAACCCCGAAAAATACTGAAAACCCCAATATCCGCATGAACAATAGTCAGAAAATCAAAATATAAATGCATACGAATGATCCTAGGCCGAAAATGATCCCAACAGAAAAATCAAAATAGAAAACAGGCTGTTTCGGCCGATTGGATCAGATCGGGGATCTGTCCCTGAGGAACAGAGTCGGCCGACTCTGGGTCAGAGCTGGCTAGCTCTGTTCTTCAGAAACACAGCCGGCCGGCTGTGTTCATGAGGAACACAGCCGTACGGCTATGATGGGCAGCACCAGTTCCAGATTTTGGCAAAAATGACAGAAAGACACAGAAAATCAATACAGATAAGTTTTAAGGCCTCTTAGAGTTTACCTGGATTATGGTTTGGATGCTTGGAGTGTCAAGAAATGGATTGGAAACTTTGGAATGTGCACTGGAACTCAACCGGTCGAATCCTTTGATGACTCAGAATGATCCGAAACCAAGCCGAAATGATCCCAATTTGATGAGTAGAGGTTTTTGGTTGTGTTAATAATGCTTGAGGATTGATTTAGGGTTAGATGAGAGTGTTTGTGGGAGTTGTTTTGCCTTTTTCCTCAGTCTCTCTTTTTCTCCTTGTCTTTCTCTCTTTTCTTCCCTCTTTTTTCTGCTTGAGAACCCCCCAAAAGCTAAAAGCCCCCCCTTCCTTCTCTCATTTTCTTTCTCTTTATCTGTCCCTCCCTCTCTCCTTCTCATTCCATCAATCAACAGACTGAAATTTTTTTGAAAATCTACCAAAAGTTTTTGCCTATCAAGACAAGTTGCTCTGCTTTGCAGAGCAACTATTCTTGACCACTAGAGCCGGCCGGCTCTGGTTCAAAAACCAGAGCCACCCGATTCTTCCAAGAGTTAAGGCTGAATTTTGAAAAGTTAGACATGCAGACCAAACCCTAGAAATGATTCGAGAGATCTTTTCGGGCCTTCAGATTGCAGATAGCCTGGTTTTCAGAATGTTTGAGATTCTCCAGGTAGCATTTCGGTCGCTTTCAAGTCTCGTTCAAGCCCTTCCGATCCACAGGTAACTAAGTAATTCTCATCACTAAGGTCGGAAAAAAACCCGTGCTCACAGGCTGCCCCTTGCGGGACCAAAGTCGGTTCATCATGGGCTGTAAAGCCTAGATCGAGTTTGGTTTCCCGACTGAAAGCACGGTAAGAAAGGAAAAGGAAACGTACCTGGCGTTCCTTGCTGGAGGTGCCGGCCGTGGTTCCAAGTTGACTCACTGCTGGGGGAACTCCCATGACGTTGGCTTACTATGGTGGAGCATACCCCTAGTGTTGGCTCTCTGTGGCGGAGCATGCCGTAATGTTGACTCTCTGTAGCGGAGCGTGCCCGTAAAGAGATTTAATTCTTTTCCATGTGGTGGAGTACTGAATAGACATCTCTTCCTTTCTTCTTTTTTTTTTCAATAGACACTTTTTTCCTCTTCCTTGTGGTGAAAAGGTTGAAATGACTGTTCTTTCCCTCCTTATGTGGTGAAGAGGCTGAATGAAACATACTGTCTCTCTTATGTGATAAAAAGGCAGCACGGACTTGGAGTTCTTCTCCGTGTGGTGGAGTTCCCGTGAGATTGATGTTAAGTCACGTATTTATCTCTTGATCGATAATTTTCGAAAAAAAAAATTTTGCCCCCTTGATCAAGAATAAATATGGTTAAATTGCTTTGCCCCCAGATACCTGTTAAAGGCGAGAAGTTCTTCAATAGGCATTTCTTTCCTGCCCATGTGACGACAGGATTGAAATTAGAGATGCACTGTCCCTTCTATGTGGCAAAGAAGCAACACGAGGTTGATTGTCATCTTGCCCCCAGATCCCTGTTAAAGGCAAGAAGATTCTTCAATAGGCATTTCTTTTCTGCCCATGTGATGACAGGATTGAAATGAATGTTCTTCATCTCCATGTGATGAAAAGGTTGAACGATCTGTTCTATTGTTCTGCCCCCAGATACCTGTTAAAGGTGAGAAGTTCTTCAACAGAGATTCTTCCTTGTCTATGTGACGACAAGGTCAAAATAAGAGATGCACTGTCCCTTCTATGTGGCGAAGAAGCAGCACGAGGTTGATTGTCGTCTTGGCCCCAGATCCCTGTTAAAGGCAAGAAGATTCTTCAATAGGCATTTCTTTCCTGCCCATGTGACGATAGGATTGAAATAAATGTTCTTCCTCTCCCATGTGACGAAAAGGTTGAACGATCTGTTTTGTTGTTCTACCCCCAGATACCTGTTAAAGGCAAAAAGTTCTTCAACAGAGATTCTTCCCTGTCTATGTGACGACAAGGTCGAAATAAGAGATGCACTGTCCCTTTTATGTGGCGAAGAAGCAGCACGAGGTTGATTGTCGTCTTGTCCCCAGTGTTGGATATGCCCTAGTCCCAAGGCCTTGGTCCTTGTGTTTGTATGATACATTGTACCTTTTATGTAAGATATGTATGATACAATCTGTGTTAATCAATAAAGGCATCAATCTATTTACTATATGTCTTGTGCAATATTTTAAATAGAGTATCCAATGGACATATCCATATCCATGTTGTCAAGTGTGAGGCACTTGGCAGTAAGACTGTGGATAGGGAAAACGATATGGCCATAAAGTCATCCGTAGTCTGTTCCAGTCATGGGAATGAATGGAACCAAAGACTATCATTAACCTTGGTTGTATGACGGTGTCTTACCGGTCATAGAACATGGAATGTCAACCAGGTTAATGGGTACATGCAAAAAGGGCATGGTACTGGATCGATCCACTTAACGGGAATCCACATGGTGTCACATCACATCGGATTCTCGTGTAGTACTTGTATGGATCCTTTGACCTGATCATATGATGGTACTGGATGTGAAGTGGCATACTTTGGTGTACGCCCAACGGGCCTGTAAAAGGGTGCCAAGTACGGGTACATTCGGGTATGTTAATGAACATTGCAGTACTATGGATATGCAGATGGGAATGTCACTCAGTGTTCCACTGAGAAGATATCACTGGCCTCTTGATGAATACAGCTGATAAGAGTGTGGCCACACCCAAACAAGTTGGAACTTGTTTGTGAATATCAGTGCATTCGGGATCAAGTTAATGTCCATACACAATAGAGGGTGATCATACCATGCCTCTGTGTTGGACTCCGATATCGATGACATGGGATATACAAGTTTAAACTACTGGGTTAAAGTTTCAGTTTGACTGCTTACTCCGTCTTAATTGGGGGCTACAGTGGCTTGCTAGAGCCCAACTGGAGTCTGTGGGCCTTAGCTCACTGCCAACATAAAGACGGGCCCATCGGATCGTACACATTGAACGTCTGGACTTTGACTAGTCGGATTAAGTGTATACTTGGTGTATACACATCAAAACAAGAGAGAGGTTTATTAATTATATTATTTAGCTCAATTGGATTGGTCAAGTATAATATAATTAATATTTCTTAGGTCATCACTTAATTAATTCAATGAATTAAGTTAAGTGTTTATTTCCTAGGTGGGAATAATTCTACATGTATAGGTTTACATGTTTGTCATCTTATGGATGTCATATTTAATCTCTTGGTTTATTTGATATGTCACAAATGAATTTTATTTTTTGGTGTAAGTAACCTATTATATAGTATAAGAGTGTTACATACATGTAGGAATAAAATTTAATGTGACATCACATAAAATCAAAGATGTAAGTATGGTATTGGGCATGAAAAAGTGATGCCCTTCCTTGGTGACATGTTGGCCGAATTTTTGGAGATATTTTTCCAAGTTGTGGTGAGTCATATGTGATAAGAAGGATGACTCACATTAAGGACAAAAGGTGATGATCATTTGTGATGAGTCATGGTTTGACTTAAGGTGGAAAAGTTGGACTTTTCTACTTGAGATCTTTATGTGATGAGTCATGGTTTGTCTTTTAGGGATATAAAAGAAATATGGCAGCCATATTTCTCCACTTCTTGGCCGAAATTTACATCTCCCCTCACTCTCTCTTATTGATTTTCCGAACCGCTAGCACGGGTTTTAGTCCGAGAGCCGTTCGTGTACGGGACGAAGGAGGAAATCTAATTTGGTTTCTGCAGTCATCATCTGTCTCTTGGAGAGACTTAAGGTGAATTTTTAAAACCTTCATCCTTGTGCTTTGTGTTTTTGATTTCCACTACTTAAGCTCCTGGGACCGGATTCGAGGAAATCGACGCGTATTTCCGCTTTTTCGGTCGATTTCCCGTGACGAATCCCAACAGTGGTATCAGAGCGGGCTTATGTTCCGTGGAGATCTCTAACTTGAAGTGAATCCCATGGTTTAAAATTTGGCGGTTTTGTGGATGGGATTTGTTTTCGGTTTGGGGTTTGTGATTTTGCCCCTTTGGATTTTACAAATGGAAAATTATATGCATAGGGTGTATGCTAGATTTAATTTTCTATTTGTGTTGGTTATTCATGATATTTGCATATGAAATTGTTTAGCATATGGAGCATGCTAGGGTTCAATTTCCTTTTGCAAATATTTATGTATATATGTATATATATATATAGAGTTTATGGATGCTTGATTTTAATTCTTGGTTGATTTAATTTCTTGCATCCAGGTTGTATGCTAGATTTTATTTCTTGGTGAATTAATATCTTGCATATGTTGTTTTCTTGTTTTGAAAAAAATAAAAACAAAATCACGGATTGTTTCGGGTGGACGCGGGGGCTGCCTACGACGCTACGCGCCATAGGCAGCAGCCGCTGCCCGCTGCTGCTGGCCAGCAGCTGCTGCTGGGCAGCAGCTGCTGCACGCCAGCAGCAGGGCTGCTGCTGGCCAGCAGCTGCTGCTGGGCAGCAGCTGCTGCACGCCAGCAGCAGGGCTGCTGCGTGCCAGCAGCACGCCGCTGCTGGGCAGCGGGGCTGCTGCTGGGCAGCAGCGCCGCGGCTGCCCCGTGCGGCGGGCCGGGCCCGAATTTGGATTTGGCGGGATTTTTGGGCCGGGCCGGGTTTTAAAATTTGTAAAATGTTTTAAACTTTGCGTGTTTAAATTTTTGAAAATTTAATGCGCGTGGTTTTTTGAATGGAATTTATTTTTCGTTCATGTGATATTTATTTTGGAAATAAATACGGTAAATTGAAATTGGTTCGGGTTTTCTTGGCACGATTACCCGGACGGCTAATTTTGGATTTCATGGTTTCCCAATCAGATTGGGAGCAATTTTTGCCTGGGTTGGAGGCCCAAAGCCCGCATGGGTTAAGAACCATGATCGACCAAAATTTGGCGATTTCAAAATAATGGCTATGGACAAATGAAATCGGATTAAATCATGCATTTAACATGCTTATAAAATACATGATGTATTGGTTTACATGTATGATTGAATATGCGGATGGATGTAAATGGGCCTAATTTATGTTGGGTTGTAATATTCTTTTGGTATATACGGCCTGCGCGCCGTTTTTCCTTTTATGTAATTTTATTTCATCTGTTTATTATGAAATTATGTAAGCAAGGAGCCGATTGGATTGGCGAGCCCAGAAGGAATAGGAGGCGGCCCACCTGATGCTGTTCTAGTATAGGTTTACTAGAATGATATTAGGATGTAAATTTTGGCCCGTTGCATTCCATTCTTTATTTTAATTATGCGGTATTTATTTGCATGTGCGAATGTATGTACAAACCCTTTTCACCCGCTTTTGCATCTAAGCCGTTATTAATTGAATCGAATAACCAAATGGTAATTACTAAGTCGCTTAAAAGTGCTTCCCTCATTCATAACCTACTCGAAGTGGGGATAGGCCAGTCGTAGACCAACCCTCGTTGGATACACTGGAGTATCGTCATTTTGTATTGGGTTGGAGTATTGGTTACTCTAACACTTGGATGGAGGTTTTGACTTAGCGTGGGTAGTAGGATGTTCCTGGCCCTAAGCACAGATGGGTAAGTGCCAACAGACCCATCAAACCGAGAGTCCCTAGGTTGGGATTGGACGGCGTTCCTACCTAAAAATTGGGTATAGTTGTTCCAGGCCCTCGTCTGGCTATATCTAAATATAATATGGATCTCGACCCATGAGCCAAACAACTCGGTTTTATTAATAACATGATTCATTATTAATTATGGGAAAATGTTTATAAGTCCTTTATTAACACTCATTTATTTTTCTGTGTAGTAATCAATGGCATCGAATAACACTTTATCACTGCGCACTATCCTTGAGAAGGACAAGCTTTCTGGTCCTAATTTCCTGGACTGGTCTAGGAACTTACGAATAGTTCTAAGACAGGAGTCTAAGGAATATGTACTGGAAAGGCCTGTACCGGCCGCACCTACTGGGCGTAATCCACCAGCTGCTCAGCTGGAGGAATACGGGGTGCATGTAAAGGATAACCGGGATGTTACTTGCCTTATGCTGGCGTGCATGGTCCCCGAACTACAAAAACAGTTTATGGACCATGAGGCCTATGCTATGATGACAACTCTAAATGAGATGTTTCAGGAACAGGCACGTCAGGAAAGGTACCTGACGAATAAGGCATTCCATTCCTGCAAAATGGGGACTGGGACATCTGTGAGCGCTCACGTGCTCAAGATGAAGGGCTATTTGGATTCTTTAGCCCGTCTCGGGTCGCCCATTTCACAGGAATTGGCGATTGATACCATCCTGGCTTCCTTGCCGGAGTCTTATGATCAGTTCATCTTGAATTACAACATGCAAGGGATGAACAAAACTGTTAGTGAGCTGCATGGGATGCTTAAGCTTACGGAACAGTCGGTCAAAAAGACTCCACCGGTACTTATGGTAAACAAGGGGAAGGCTCCTCTTGTAAAGGCCAAGGCTAAGACAAAGGCTAAAGCTAAGGCCAAGAAAGCCAAAGCTAAGAAGGCCAAGGTCCAGCCCAAGGCCCGTCCTGAGGATGTCTGTTTCGGGTGCAAGCAGACGGGACATTGGAAACGATCATGTCCAAAGCTTCTGGGAGAGCAAAAGAAGGCGCAGGGCGCGTCTTCATCAGGTATATATGTCATAGACATTAACCTTACTGTTTCAACATCTTGGGTATTGGATACTGGATGTGGTTCTCACATTTGTTGTAATGTGCAGGGACTTAGGAACAGAAGATCACTGGGATCAGGAGAAGTGGACTTGCGGGTCGGGAATGGGGCAAGGGTTGCAGCCATTGAGATCGGCGAGTACCAGCTTAAGATGCCTAGTGGATTAGTTTTGTTACTGGAACAATGTTATTTTGTACCTGCAATGTGCAGGAATATTATTTCTGTTTCAGTTTTGGATACTTCTGGATATGTATTTACTATTGGTAATGGTAATATGGTTATATCTAGAGAAGGCATATTTTATGGAAATGCTCTATTAAATAATGGCCTTTATATCCTGAATTTAAATGAAACTAATCAAGTCTATAACATAAATACTAAAAGGATTAAACCAAATGAACTTAATCCTGTGTACCTTTGGCATTGTCGTTTAGGCCACATAAACGAGAAACGCATAGCTAGACTCCACAAAGCTGGAATTCTAGGATCTTTTGACTTGGAGTCACTTGATATCCTGCTGGCCATAGCCGCATGGTACGACTATGAGGTCTGGCAGATGGATGTCAAAACCGCTTTTCTTAATGGAAAGCTACTCGAGGATGTGTATATGACACAGCCTGAGGGTTTTGTCGATCCACAGAATCCTGAAATGGTATGCAAGCTTCAACGGTCCATTTATGGATTAAAGCAAGCATCCCGAAGTTGGAATCTTCGATTCAATGAGGCTATAAAGGAATATGGCTTCATACAGAATCAAGATGAGCCTTGTGTGTACAAAAGGATTAGTGGGAGCATTGTCACGTTCCTGGTATTATATGTGGATGACATCCTTCTCATTGGAAGCGACATACCAACACTGCAAGGGGTAAAGCAGTGGTTGTGTAAGTGCTTCGCAATGAAGGACTTAGGCGAAGCTGAGACGATCCTAGGGATCAGGATCTACAGGGATAGACCCAATCAGCTCCTGGGCCTAAGTCAGGCCAAGTACATAGACAAAGTTCTGAAAAGATTCAGCATGGACCAGGCTAAGAAAGGGTTCTTGCCAATGGGTCATGGGCTGAAACTTAGTAAGAAAAACTGTCCTAACACAAGGCAGGATAGGGAGAACATGAAATTAGTCCCATATGCTTCGGCTATAGGATCAATCATGTACGCCATGCTATGTACAAGACCTGATGTCGCCTTTGCACTAAGTATGACTAGCAGGTACCAGCAAGATCCTGGGGAGGATCACTGGAAAGCTGTCAAAGCAATCCTAAAGTACCTTAACCGGACTAAGGATAGCTTCTTAGTGTATGGAGGTCAGGAAGAGTTATCAGTTACTGGGTACACTGATGCAAGCTTCCAGACCGACCAGGATGAATATAAGTCGCAGTCAGGATATGTATTCATGCTTAATGGTGGTGCTATAAGCTGGAGAAGCTCCAAGCAACCGACCATAGCGGATTCTATCACAGAAGCTGAGTACATTGCAGCGTGTGATGCGGCTAAGGAAGCTGTATGGATAAAGAAGTTTATCATGGAACTGGGGATAGTTTCAACTATCCAGGACCCAGTTGATATCTTCTGTGACAACAATGGGGCTGTTGCACAAGCTAAGGAGCCCCGGTCACACTGAAACTCGAAGCACGTACTCAGGAAGTTTCACCTCATCAGAGAAATCGTTGAGAGGGGTGATATTTCATTACGACGAGTGGACACCGAGGAGAATGCCGCAGATCCTTTGACCAAGGCGCTGGCTCAGCCCAAGCACGAGGGTCATATTAGATCTATAGGGATTAGGCCCATGCCTAGTTGGTACTAGTGCAAGTGGGAGATTGTTGGATATGCCCTAGTCCCAAGGCCTTGGTCCTTGTGTTTGTATGATACATTGTACCTTTTATGTAAGATATGTATGATACAATCTGTGTTAATCAATAAAGGCATCAATCTATTTACTATATGTCTTGTGCAATATTTTAAATAGAGTATCCAATGGACATATCCATATCCATGTTGTCAAGTGTGAGGCACTTGGCAGTAAGACTGTGGATAGGGAAAACGATATGGCCATAAAGTCATCCGTAGTCTGTTCCAGTCATGGGAATGAATGGAACCAAAGACTATCATTAACCTTGGTTGTATGACGGTGTCTTACCGGTCATAGAACATGGAATGTCAACCAGGTTAATGGGTACATGCAAAAAGGGCATGGTACTGGATCGATCCACTTAACGGGAATCCACATGGTGTCACATCACATCGGATTCTCGTGTAGTACTTGTATGGATCCTTTGACCTGATCATATGATGGTACTGGATGTGAAGTGGCATACTTTGGTGTACGCCCAACGGGCCTGTAAAAGGGTGCCAAGTACGGGTACATTCGGGTATGTTAATGAACATTGCAGTACTATGGATATGCAGATGGGAATGTCACTCAGTGTTCCACTGAGAAGATATCACTGGCCTCTTGATGAATACAGCTGATAAGAGTGTGGCCACACCCAAACAAGTTGGAACTTGTTTGTGAATATCAGTGCATTCGGGATCAAGTTAATGTCCATACACAATAGAGGGTGATCATACCATGCCTCTGTGTTGGACTCCGATATCGATGACATGGGATATACAAGTTTAAACTACTGGGTTAAAGTTTCAGTTTGACTGCTTACTCCGTCTTAATTGGGGGCTACAGTGGCTTGCTAGAGCCCAACTGGAGTCTGTGGGCCTTAGCTCACTGCCAACATAAAGACGGGCCCATCGGATCGTACACATTGAACGTCTGGACTTTGACTAGTCGGATTAAGTGTATACTTGGTGTATACACATCAAAACAAGAGAGAGGTTTATTAATTATATTATTTAGCTCAATTGGATTGGTCAAGTATAATATAATTAATATTTCTTAGGTCATCACTTAATTAATTCAATGAATTAAGTTAAGTGTTTATTTCCTAGGTGGGAATAATTCTACATGTATAGGTTTACATGTTTGTCATCTTATGGATGTCATATTTAATCTCTTGGTTTATTTGATATGTCACAAATGAATTTTATTTTTTGGTGTAAGTAACCTATTATATAGTATAAGAGTGTTACATACATGTAGGAATAAAATTTAATGTGACATCACATAAAATCAAAGATGTAAGTATGGTATTGGGCATGAAAAAGTGATGCCCTTCCTTGGTGACATGTTGGCCGAATTTTTGGAGATATTTTGCCAAGTTGTGGTGAGTCATATGTGATAAGAAGGATGACTCACATTAAGGACAAAAGGTGATGATCATTTGTGATGAGTCATGGTTTGACTTAAGGTGGAAAAGTTGGACTTTTCTACTTGAGATCTTTATGTGATGAGTCATGGTTTGTCTTTTAGGGATATAAAAGAAATATGGCAGCCATATTTCTCCACTTCTTGGCCGAAATTTACATCTCCCCTCACTCTCTCTTATTGATTTTCCGAACCGCTAGCACGGGTTTTAGTCCGAGAGCCGTTCGTGTACGGGACGAAGGAGGAAATCTAATTTGGTTTCTGCAGTCATCATCTGTCTCTTGGAGAGACTTAAGGTGAATTTTTAAAACCTTCATCCTTGTGCTTTGTGTTTTTGATTTCCACTACTTAAGCTCCTGGGACCGGATTCGAGGAAATCGACGCGTATTTCCGCTTTTTCGGTCGATTTCCCGTGACGAATCCCAACACCCAGATCCCTGTTAAAGGCAAGAAGATTCTTTAATAGGCATTTCTTTCCTGCCCATGTGACGACAGGATTGAAATAAATGTTCTTCCTCTCCCATGTGATGAAAAGGTTGAACGATTTGTTTTGTTGTTCTGCCCCTAGATACCTGTTAAAGGCGAGAAGTTCTTCAACAAAGATTTTTCCCTGTCTATGTGATGACAAGGTATCGAAATAAGAGATGCAATGTCCCTTCTATATGGTGAAGAAGCATCACAAGGTTGATTGTCGTCTTGCCCCCAGATCCCTGTTAAAGGCAAGAAATACCCTTCTCGGAGTGTAATTGGCGTGAACGAAAGACTTCGATAATTATAAAAATTTTTCATACCTAAGGTTTTGGAGTCGTAGGGCTTGGATTTGCACGCTATGACTCTGGGTTAGGCCTTTCTGAATTGGGAAGGATCTCTTCTCGAGATGACCCCTTCAATCAAAGACAAACATGGTTGAGGTGGTTTGATGCATGTATGTGTGAATACGTGCGTGATTTGTGTGCACATGCATGCGTCATGATACTTCTGATAATATGTTTGGTATCTGGACTATGCTGGGGAGTGAACTTGTGACTCCTGATGATCTCCTGTGGGAACTGTTTCCATCGGATGACTTTACAGAGGATTTTGACTCAGTGAGGATCTTTTTATTGCGAACTCCGCTGGGGAATATTCTGATCCATTTAATCTCACTAGGAGATCTATTGGAGCTTCTGATTCAGTGGGAAGAATCCTAGCTGGGAACCTATTGTGGATTTTGCTGGAGATTCTGTGGGGAGCCTTGCTAGGAACCACTCCGCCGAGGATAATGATGTCGGGGATGGTACAACCGAGTTGGTAGCTGCTACTCGTAGAAACAATTTCATTGAAGTAGCTATGGATTTGGATGCAATGACCTACTAATGGGTGTTTATATTCAATGGCACAGTGTTTGCAATATGAACATCTAAGCAGAAAATCAAACATGCCTAGTATCATTATGATGACATCAAAATGAATGCGATAGGAAAATCAAAAGTGACACTGCCCCTGAGTGTCACTCCCTTCATGTTACCAACACGTCCTTTTGGTTTTCCATGTCAGAGATTCTCTCGTTGAAGATCATTGTTTTTTTTTTGTTTTAATGAACAATGGCCAAGTCTATAAGAGCGCGCCCCAGCCAAGTGGATCTCTCAGCACTGGTTTGCCTTAGAGTTAGAGAATGCACTTCAATAAGTCCACTGGGGATCATGATAGGATTATAATTCATGGTTTAGCCTTTACCTGCCCCAAGCATTGGAGGTTTGTGTTTGGGTATGAAACGCTTCATTAAACCTGGTTTGCTGCGTGTGGCAACCTGAACATGGACATTTACATGCAATGGCATGACACATGCATGTTGAACATCAAAGCAGAATATAAAACATCTATAACATAAGGAATATGAATGCATTAGGAAATTCCAACCCATGGCCCCAGTTTAATCAGACCATGTAACCGAAACAGAGGCACCATCGTGAGCGGATAATCTAGGATGGGGCTAATTAACCACTGGATTCTCCTAAGCTAAGAGGCTGTATTCACGCCTTCAATTCACCCCGGATTCCAATTCACGCATGGTTCCCAAAGATGGGCACAGCTTTTAGTCCTTCAGGGTGTGGCCATGGCTAGGAAGTGAGAGAACCACTGGTAAGTAGTCACTTCTGTCGTAGTTGAAGACTGAGTTCTTGAAATGATCGGTAAATGCAACTTTCCCCTGAATATTAGCACAGTAGGCTTTGCAAGTCTTCCTGTTGATAAGAACATCCCATTCTTGAGTGTTGAAAGATTTGTAAAACCTGGTTGCTCTAACACTGTTGGTGAAGTTCACAGGGGTAGATGACAGTCTTCTCCTTTTCTTAGCACATTTTGCTCAACAGAACCATCTTTTGCTTGGCTGAATGTTACTGGTGGGTGACCATCCCAAATATAGACCTCTCAAAGTGCCTCACCAGCTCCTCTTTTCCTTGGAATCCAGTATAGGCTTATAGTGCAGACTTTGCTGAACAAGAACAGTGGCCATCTTTTATTATGAACTGCTCACCATTATTCTCATTCTCTTTCATGCAGTGTTCATCAAGGAGTTCCATCAGTAGTTGCTCATGTATGGGCAAACTCTAGCTTAATTGAAGTAGGCTTATATTCAAATCCTCTCTCTGTTATGAAAATTAAACACTTCTCGGAGTTTGAGGTTACAAAATAGGTGGTTTAGGGGTTTAGGTTGAAGAGGGTTGGAACAAGATAGAAAGAGAATCCCCCATCTGGTGTAAGTTGATGATAAACAAAGACTGATTAAGGTAGTGTTGTGATCACCTACCCCGTCGTCTTTCTAGTGATGGGATGATGTGATATGGAACAGCATTGGGGTTTAATTTCTTGTTAGAAGCCATTGATGGTGGAAAAAAAGGCTTCACAGAATCAGTTCAAGGGAAAATGTGAAAGGGTAATAGATGTAGGGATGATGAAGGGAAGGAGGAAGGTAGATAGGAATGTGGAAAAGGGGAAGTGCCTTGTAGTTGAAGCCAGGGAAGTGCACCATACCTTACCATTTAATGCTATGAGATATTCCCGTGTTAGTCATGATAGGTATGTGTGCATCCAACTCACCATTACCGGTACTTCATGTAATGGATGAGTCATCCCCGGATTCATCCAGCACTCAACGGGGTTTGCTAGGGTTTCATTGTTTGGATAGGAAGAATTAGAAAACTGTACAAGGGATGAAGGATAAAGATGGGATAGGGGATTGGAGTAGTAGATAGAGGGATTGAAATTTGGTAACAGAAACAAGGGAATAGGTGGTTTGATGTCAGAGTGATGGGTTAATTGGTAATTGGTCGGGGAGAATTCAGGTGCTTCTGGGTTTAACTTTGTTTGTACCGCCATTGTTGCAACACCATGCAGAGATTGGCAAAGTCATGTATCAATGGAGGAAGATAGCAAGACTGTATATTTGTAGCAAGAGCCCCACTGCAAGAAGGAGAACGAGTCATTTGTCTGCACTGTTAGAATGAGCCTTTCCTCTGCACACACTTTTTTTTTTTGAGAACCGATCTCAAACCATGACCATCTGTTGGTTTTCTTACTACATTCAAATTCATACATGTCATGTGTGTTTGATATGCTTTTTGGATGAACAATACATGCGTAATGTCATGTACATATGAATGTCACACGAACAAGATAATGTATGCACTACGACCAAAATTGCTTCAGCATTTCCCACATGATAGGTCATAAGGACAGTGAAAGCCACTTGAACTTCCCACAGGTTGGGGATTTTGATGAGGTTGAGAAGTTTAGTTTCAGGGTCTTGGCTTGAGATGCCCCCTTGGGGTATGGGGTCAAGTTATGTCCCTGGGAGGATTTCTTGGGTGTAGTTGCCTCAAGGAAGGTTTTTTTTTCTTTTTTTTTTTTTTAGTTTGGGTGCCTCAAGGAGGGCGTTTTAAATTTGATTTTGCCTCAAGGAGGGCTTTCTTCAGTTTGGGTGCCTCAAGGAGGGCTTTTTTTTCTTTTGGGGTAGGATTTGGAGCTTTAATGATGGCTTTCAGTTTGGAATGGTTTGGGCATCATTTGTGCCACTCCAGTTGAAATTTTAGGGCAAGAATAGGAGCGTCTTTCAAGGATTGTTGAGTTGAGTCAGCAAATATCTCGGCGGAAGTGGTGCCATCATATAATTTTATTTATCTCACCAGCTCACCTTTCAAGAGAGAGTTCGGATAGGTCCAGATTCACTTTTAAGTTTCCTATAGCTTTCAGATTAATGTCATGCATTTTGTTATTATGCTTGTTTGACATGTCATGTTAGATGATCAAATGCATGCGCAATGCCATATCCATGCAATCACCACTTAAGTAAGGAGATAACAAAATGCATTGCATTCAAAATAATATCAATACATCATAGAAAAAAAAATGAGTCCCCTATAAAAAGGAAGGCTCTAAGGGTAATGATTTTTTTTACCCCGACCAGTCACTGCCCCTGCTTCAGCACCATTGCCCCATTCTCATCAGATCAGACCTTGTAGCTCTTCATCATATTCCTCTCCCCGGGAGGATTGAGGAATCCCTATGGTGGTCCCCTTGCTCACCACTGACCCGTTAGAGGCAGACGACACCCTCAATTTTCCTTCGTTGACTAGCTTCTGGATCTTCCTTCGTAGACAGACACATTCATTAGTCCGGTGGCCTGCTATCACATTATAGCTGCAGTAATTATCCTTTTGTTTTGACGTTGGTGCAACATATGGTCGGACACTCTGCAACAGGCCCATCTTTCTGCAGATGGCGAATAGTCTGGCCACTGAACAAGACCCGGAGGCTGTGATTTCTCCATTATCTTCGGGAGGTGAGCTCCGGATATGTGGCAAAATAGGGTCAATGTTGGCACTGGTGTCAAGAGGCCCCTTTAGTTCTCCTTCATTGGTCAACCCCGGTAACCCCAGTTCTGATGAGAGGGCCTTCCGAGGTGTCGAGAAGGAGTGTCAGCAATCTCAGCATTCTGCTCCTTATCCATACCAACATTGGAGTCCATGCTCGCCATGTCTCTTGTTTTCCCTTCGAGCTCTGCCCCCCGGGTTTCCAACTCAGCGTATCTCACCGTCAGCCTCTCTACTCTGTCAATATCATCCCCTAGTATTTCTCTCAACATTGTTGCCGCTTCCTCCCTAACTGCCTTCCGAAATTAGGGTGAAGCGACATAGTCTTCCACCACATCTGCTATGGCGTTAACGTTTTGTGGGCTGGCCATTCTTAAGATCCTTTCCCCTGATGAGAGCACTTGTCAGTGTCGGCTGGTGTATGCATGGCAGATACCAAACCGGGAACTATGTATGCATGAATATACGTGATGTGATAGGCACATACATGGATGGTGAGTTGCACACGTGATGTTATGTGTTGTCATGTCATGTTATACTACTCGAAGCCGACCAAATGTATGCAATGTCGTGAACATAAACACACAAATGTCATGGATGCTGTTAGGGATAATGCATGCTAAAGTAAAGCGTGGTGTATAAATATACACCACAGGGATAAAATGACACACAGGGGTGCATAATGATGCCCCTAGGGAGAATGACACATTGGGTTGTCCACGGGTCGAAGCAAGACATTACTTGCACGGGAAGTTGAGATAAGGTGCATAGTTATGCCCCTGGGAAGAACGACACACTGGGTTGTCCACGGGTCGAAGCAAGACATTACTTGCGAGGGAAGTTGAGATAAGGTGCATAGTTATGCCCCTGGGAAGAACGACACACTGGGGTGTCCACGGGTCGAAGCATGACATTTCTTATGAGGGAAGTTGAGATAGGGTGCATGGTTATGCCCCTGGGAAGAACGACACACTAGGGTGTCCACGGGTCGAAGCAAGACATTGCTTGCGAGGGAAGTTAAATGCTATGGTGGCGTGTATGCGTATAATGACCTAACATAATCTTCAACACTCAGGGAGTACCTTGGATGATGAAACATGATATGAGGTGAGACAGAATAAAGTGCTCGACATGCGAATGGCTTTTCGGCACTCGAAGAGCACCTTGGGCTTTTATGTGATGAAATGATATGAGATAACATGCTTGGCACGCGGACTGAGTTTCAGCGCTCGGGGAACGCTTTATGTTTATGTATAAATGAGAGGCACGATCATGGGTTGATGCAGACAAATGATGTTAGATAGATGGAAACATGAATGAGTATGACTTTTTTTTTTGGACATTCCGCAGATGCCTCAATGCTATGCAAAAAGGCAATGCAGATAGTTCGCGTGTGCACCGACACACGGGTGCAGGTTCGGTGCCTTTGGAGCTCCTAGTGGGGATCATGAAATGGTCCCATGTGGCTGACACATGAATAGAGTTCTGATGCTTTTGAGGCATCTAATGAATGTTATGGAATGGTCGTGTGTATGCCGACACACAGACAGAGTTCTGATGCTTTTGAGGCATCTAACATGAAATGATGTGACAGATAAGTCACGTGTAACTTGACGCACGGATAAAAGTTTGGCGTTCATGAAATGCCTTACATGGTTTAGTAATGTCATGATATGCTCCTTTATATATGTAGTAATTGGGTACTGATGGAATACCCTGGATAATTTAATAGTGTCATGAGCAATCCGACGTGGATCATAACACACAAGCGAGATCTCGGTATCATGACACCGGGAGTAGACAGATAGATGAGATGTAATGTAATGCTTATCATATGACTCTTCACATAAGCATAGATTTAGAACCGTTATGGTCACCTAATGAATGATATGGAGGAATGACTCAGTGCAAGCCAAGGCACAGGCAAAACACAGATGACTTTGGGGCACTTGTCATGAAATGAAATGATCAAGATGAGCATCCTTGGAACATCCTTTACCAAGTGTAATGACATGAAATGGTGTGAATGCACGTGTCACACAAAATGCAGGTGGCTGTAGAAACATGGTTAGGATGCATGACATACAAGGTGATGTTGTGCATGCAAGGAATGAATGCATATGTCACTCAAACAAAGCATTGTGGCTACACAAAGACGTGATTAGTACATCTAACACACACACAAATTAATGCCTTACATGTTTCGTGGAAATGTTAACACAATATGTATATGGCACATGGGAATAAAACATCATGGCTGCAGAAGGATGTGGTTAGTATCAATGCTACACAAATGTTGATGCCTTGGGAATGATTATACAAGACATGAGATGATTGTGTGCATTTGATGCTTCGTGAATAAAGACAATAATGGATGTGAGTTGTTGATTCCAAGAGCCTGATGCTGTGTAAGAATAATGCAAAGAAAACCATGTGTGAACCGTCACACGGGTAGTAAGTCGGCGCTTTCGGGGCACCTAATGAATTATCGTGAAATAGTCATGTGTGAGCCAACACACAGGCAGAATTTCGACACTTTGCAGGTCGATGACATGAAGTGAAATGGTCACACGGGAACTGCCCCATGAACAGAATTCTGATGCTTTTGAGGCATATGATACAAGAAGATTTTATAGAAAAGTCACGTGCCACTGAGGACACGGACAAAGGTTCAGTGTTGGTGGAACACCTTGCATGGTTTTGACAATGTTATGAAATGCCCCTATATAAGTACTAATCCAGTACTTGTGGAGTACCTCGAATGATTTTACCACGTTATGAAACTGTCCGACGTGAACCGATATGAGCAAATAGGATTTCGATGCCTCGGGACACCTATGGATAAATATGATGTCATGTGATGCATCATGTGAACCGTCACACAGAGACAGGCCTAAGATCATTGTGGTCTTATATTGAATGACATTGTATTTGTGAAATGGCTGGGTGCAAACTGTGCACGGGCGAAACACGGGTATTTTGGATACCCGATATGAAATGATCATGACGGGCATTCTCGGAACATCGGTTATTAGGTGTAATGAAATGATATGGCATAGATGTACATGTTACATAAAATGCAAATGGCTGCAGAAAAATATGGTCAAGATGCGTGACACACGAGATGATGTCGTGTATGTTTCATGGAAATGCTGGCACGCGAGATGTATACATATGATACGCAAATAAAATGTCGCGGCTGCACGAAGACGTGGTTAGTATAAATGTCATGGACATGCATACGTGTCAAAGATGATTGCATGAAAACATGATTAGAAAATGGCATAGAGATGGTTATGTGTGTTTGATGTACCATGGAAAGGTAAAAAGAAAATCACCAAAGAACAAACGTTAGCACACGCAAAGGTATGTTCTTCCTTCCAACCTTATTTCTCCTTTTGCTTGGTCTCGCATTCTTCCTAGGTGTTGGGTCTCTTTGGTATCAACGGGGGATACCAAAGGTGCACACTCAAATGTTCAATTTTAATTTTATGTTTTGGTAACCCTAAGGGAAGTTACTAATTCATTACATGTGGGCCAAAGTCAAACCAAGGGTCGTATAGGCTCCCATAGCGAATAAACACTTCCCCACAGTAGAACACGATGTAAGGTCATACGGGCTATGAGTGGTTTACCCCATCGGGTGTCTCCAATCCTAGCAGTAGAGGTAGGCCACCTTTTTGGGTAAACCGGGGTGAAATGGTGTATTTGAGGGGTTGAGAAGAAGAAAATGTCATGATATGCAAAGATATGAATAAATATGATTTTATAAATTGATAAACGAATATAAGCGAGGTTATATTTCAGTAGTTGCCTAAGTTACTTAAGTTTTTGAGAAAAACATTTTAAGAAACTAAAATCCCCAACAGAGTCACCACTGTGAGCAAAAGACCTTTTCGACAAAAAAAGCGCGGGCAAAACAGGGCCGAGGAAGAGGATTTTGATTTGGTGAATTTTGTGGAAAACGGGATTTTGTTTATCTTAAGTTGGGAAAACTATTAATTTGATTTTCAAAATTCATTTGTAGAAAACGTTTGTACATTTTATAACTTAAAGACCTCGAAACCTCAATTTTGAGATCAGTGACAGAGTCGCCACCCGGATCAGCTCATCCAGGAAATTCCGGTACAGCTCCCTATCGAACGTAGACTACTGTACCTAATCCAGAGATTCAGGGTTCGGGCAACTGACCTACTTAACCTCGAGCTTGTATTTGTTTATTGTTTATAAAACCATATTTATTCAATTTATTATCTTTCTCTAACCCAATTTGTTTATTTTATTAATCCAATGCTAAGGCAAAAATGCATAAAATAAATTGCGGAAAATTAAACCATCCACACAAATATACGAAAGAATAATAGAGGTCGATTATACAACCAAATTGTATAAAATATAAAAACTCTCGTCCTCACTTTTACAAATGCCTAGGTACACAAGGATTTAAAAATAATACAACCGCCTAATTACACGAATTAATCTATTAAATACAGTAAAAATAAAAATAAATGCTGCAAAACAGATTAGTTAGCACAGTTTAAATCATAAACACAAGGAGGACTCAAATCAAGACAGAATTGGGATTTTAGGATTAGGAGCATGCATTTAGGGGTAACCGGATCGACCCGACCGGTTAGACCTGGAAAGCGGTTTTGAAACGCCCTGTGGATTTTTGTGTTGGAAAATCAATTTTGGAAAACCATTTGGCTCAGTTTCATGCAAATTTACATTTTTGTGGGTCGGTTATCTTGGAACTCGGGGTTCTGTTCGTGTGGGTTCCTAAATGCACAAACCATCTATGGTTCAAAATGCAATAAACACATCAAAAACATTTATGGAAATACTACTTTGCTATTTTCAATATTTTCTGGGGATTTTACAAGATTCTGGAGTCCGCTAATGCTGGACAATGGATCCGAATCGGATGAAACGACCCCGAAACCTCAGAAAATAAACCCTAGGAAATACTGAAAACCCCGATATCCGCATGAACAATAGTCAGAAAATCAAAATATTAATGCATACGAATGATCCTGGGCCGAAAATGATCCCAGCAGAAAAATCAAAATAGAAAACGGCTGTTTCGGCCAATTGGAACAGATCGGGGATCTATCCCTGAGGAACAGAGTCGGCCGACTCTGGGTCAGAGCCAGCCGGCTCTGTTCTTCAGAAACACAGCCATACGGCTATGATGGGCAGCACCAGTTTCGGATTTTGAAAAATGACAGAAAGACACAGAAAATCAATACAGATAAGTTTTAAGGCCTCTCAGAGTTTACCTGGATTATGGTTTGGATGCTTGGAGAGTCAAGAAATGGATTGGAAACTTTGGAATATGCACTAGAACTCAACCAGCTGAATCCTTTGACGACCCAGAATGATTCAAAACCAAGCCAAAATGATCCCAAATCGATGAGTAGAGGTTGTTGGTTGTGTTAATAATGCTTGAGGATTGATTTAGGGTTAGATGAGAGTGTTTGTGGGAGTTGTTTTGGCTCTTTTCCTCGGTCTCTCTTCTTCTCCTTTTCTTTCTCTCTTTTATTCCCTTTTTTTCTGCTTGAGAACCCCCCAAAAGCTAAAAGTCCCCCCTTCCTTCTCTCATTTTCTTTCTTTTTATCTGCCCCTCCCTCTCTCCTTCTCGTTCCATCAATCAACAGACTAAAATTTTTCTGAAAATCTGTCAAAACTTTTTGCCTGTCAAGACAAGTTGCTCCGCTTTGTAGAGCAACTATTCTTGACCACTAGAGCCGGCTAGCTCTGGTTTAAAAACCAGAGCCGCCTGGTTCTTCCGACAGTTAAGGCGGAATTTCGAAAAGTCAGATGTGCAGACCAAAGCCTAGAAATGATTCGAGAGATCTTTTCAGGGCTTTAGATCATAGATAGCCTGGTTTTCAGAACGTTTGAGATTCTCTAAGCAGCATTCTAGTCGCTTCCAAGTCCCGTTCGAGCCCATCCAATCCACTGGTAACTAAGTAATTCTTATCACTGAGGTCCGAAAAAAACCCATGCTCACAACCCCATATTACCATTTCATGTCATCTCATTAACCCACAAAGCTTCGAAACTCTACCAGTGCAACGGCACGCACGCAGCCATTTCACGACATTCATTAGTTGCCCTAAAAGCGCCGAACCTCTGTCCGTGTGACGGCTCGCACGAGACCTTTTTGTACTGTTTTTGCATAGCATCAAGCACTCTCTGGACGTCGGAAACAAAGGAAATCAAAACCCAAAAAGTTCATCCTTATTTTTATTTCCATTCATGAAACATCATCCGAGCATCATTCTTCACGACATCACATCATTCATTTATTATCCCTAACTCTCCATATGTGATGTAGGACAGCATGCACATGAGACTAGAAAAGACCAAAGCTCCACAAAGATAATTCACTGAGTAAGCTGGATTGACCGAGGACAAGGTCTTAGACTTTGAGGGCTGTTGAGGAACAGAGGATAGTAGAAACAGATATTGAGTCTGATTCCAGAAAGGAAATGGAAATGGCCAACCAAACATCAAGTCTTGCTGATGCTCTAAAGGATTTCCTAAAATCTTAGGACTTCCCTGACATTCTGAAGGAGGAAATGTGAGCTGTTGTAAGAGAAAGTGGGGAAATCAGAACCAGTGGGATTGGAAAGGAAATGGTGGCTGAATCTTCCCAGTATGGGGCTGATGTCTCAGCCAGTGTAAAGAAGTTGCAAGAGATTTAGGCAGCCATGAAAAAGAAAATAAAGGTGAAGTACTCAGAGTTGGATGAAGTGGTCGCTGAGCTGAAGAAAGGGGCCAATATTAGCTTGGGCTCCAAGAGAGGAGTGAATGTAGATGCTATGATCAGCAAGGGCATTGAAACTTTCTCCATCAGGTTTCAAGTGCCAAAATTTCCTTCCTACAAGGGGATTGGTTCACCCGAAGCCATGTGAACCTTTATGCCAGAATCATGCTGACAACAGGGGCCACAAAGCAGCAGCTGATTAATTTCTTCCCGACCACCCTTGAAGGGGGAGCTTCATCCTGGTACAGTTCATTATCGGAGGATGTGCAATCAGATTGGAAGCCCTGTCGGCAGCTTTCATCAAGTACTATAGCTTCAACACCAAGATCCAAGTAAAGCTATATGACTTGGAAAAGGTCAAGCAGAAGCCTAATGACTCTTTTGTTGAATATTATTAGAGGTGGATGAATAAGATGATCTTGTTGAAGAACCACCCCGACAAGGATGAGTTGATTCAAAAGCTGATTGATGGCAGTGGGGACACCTATAGGAATAACATGAAATTCTATACCTTCAATGAACTCAGTGAGGTCTACAGTATGGCCATGAAAATCGAGAGAGACGAGGAAGAAAAGGCAGTGAACCAAAGAGGTGGCAGAAGCTACGGGCATGGTTTTGGGTATCGATCAGTGACTGCAACTGGATCAGGCAGCGGATCTGGTTCCTGCTCTATAGGCAAAAGCGGGCAATTCTCGGAAGATAAGCCAGCTGAAGTTGCCGTTGTGTCCCAGCAACGAGGTGGCCAAGATGGAAATTTGCAAAATCGAGGCTTATCCCCTTGGACTCTTTCCTTGGCCAAGATTTTTACGAAATGCAGGAACAGCTTGTCTATTGAATTCTCTGAAGTTGTTTGAAAAGCCGGCTGAGACAGACAAGGGTAATTTCTGTACCTATCATGTGACAGTGGGGCACCACACAAATGACTGCACACAATTAATAAGGGCTATCCGACAGTTGATCACTGAAGGAAAGATTGTAGAACCACCTTTAAAGCCTAGTGTTCAAAACAATCCCTCACCCAGCTTTGACTAATCCGCGTGTTCAAGCTATTAAAGATGATGATTCAGCAGCAGGAGAAGACCCTCTGTGTGTGGAGGATGATAATTATTTTGATGTATCTACTTTTGTTTTCTATTCTATTTTGTGAACAATTCAGCCCACGAGGCATTTAATGTAATGAAATTTGATTTCAATTACTTGTGCGATATTTTTCTGGATGGAACACTATGCATACATGCAAACATTCATCTAATGTCTTTAGCATACATGACACATCATTGCATGAAATGAATCTAAGGACAGATGATGACCCAAAAATGATACTGTCTTGAAAGACCCCACACCTAATAAGAGGAAGCAAAAATTGCAAAATACCCCAAAAGCACGTGAAGGCTTTCGCCTAGTCCTATGATGGTACGCCTGGGGGTTGACAAAGGGTTGTAGGACACAGAATTCCAAAGGATCCGAAAGACGAGTCTAGCCAAGCAGGAGCTCCATGGACTTAGACCAGAAAAGGGGTTATCACAGGATGAGGGGTTGATAGCGTTGGAGAAACGGGGCCACTTATGCCGAATGGACATTGATTCGTGGTCATAACCGTCAACTATTTCTCAAAATAGGTAGAATCGGGGTTGTATATGGATCTCACTTAAAAAAAAGTGTGTGGGTCCAAGTTTAGAAAGAAGAATGTATTTTTACTATATGGAATTCTGCACCATATCATGCCCGGTAGCGGAATGCGGGTTCAGGGGCAATAGCACAATCATTCCAAGATAAAGAGGTGAGGCATCATACACTGTCTCCGTATCACCCATAAGCCGACGAGGTGGTATAAGCAGCCAATACATCCATCAAGAGGGTGCTGTTAGATACGGCATTTACCTGCAGAGACTGGACTGACACATTACCACTTATCTTGCAAAAACAAAGAACTAGCAGCAGAGCATATACAGGAGAAACACTATACTCATTGGTCTATGAGATGGAGGTGGTTCTAGCAGAGGAAACAGAGACTAAGTCGTCAACCCTATCAATCGGGAGGAACTCAGGTGCTAACACAACATAAAAAAAAGGGGTCCGATGGATCAAAAACTGAGAAGGCAGTCCATGCAAAAATTAGGACAATTTGATGGATTGAAAACATAAAAGGCGGTCCATGCAAAAGTTAGGATGATGAGCACCACTAACGGGAAAATCTGCAAGGACCGTTTAGTGGCAGTCATGGATTCAGTCAAGACGGATACCGTTGTTGATTCTGTCCTTAGCCTCATTTCATCTGTGATGTACATTATGCTAAAACATTATCAATGAATGAATGAATGCCTTGCTCCATTTATTTAAATGTCCCAAGTCTGCTTGAGATTGAATTCACATTATACATCATATATGGCTGTGCACATTTTCTGCTTACATGCATCGCGCTAAAAAAAAAGAAAGAGCTCATTGAGGTGAAAACCGAAAAGGCGTCTCAGGTAAAAATTAGAGCAGCTCGCTAAGCTGAAAACCTGCATTGGGCAGCTTAGGCAAAAGTTATAGCACTTTCAAAAGAGGCTCGCTAAGGTGAAAATCGAAAAGGCACCTTAGGCAAAAGTTGGAGCAGCTCGCTGAGTTAAAAACCCACATCGGGCAGTTCAAGCAAGATTTAGAGCACTTCCAGATTCACTATTCCTAGGGGCAGAAAGGTGGAACCCTTCCACTATTCCCCAGCAGGAGCCCTTCCATTTTTCCCCAGCAGGACCCTCTGCGCTATCCCCCAGTGGGACCATCACAGAGAATGTCACCGCTTTCTCCCTAGCAGTCACCGTGCCTCCTCAACAGCCATCATACATCCCCAGCAGAAACGTAAGGATTGCATTACACAAAGAATGGTTCCCCCAGCCATGGTCGATCAATAGCATGACACAGTCTCCCCAGCAAGAACATGGAATATCAAGATTGGACAAATGGTAGGAAATGCATCCTCTACAGTCCATTCGCGCATGCATACATTGAAACATATACATATACTCAAAACATACACATATGTGCATACATGCATCATGACCAATCCAG
Source organism: Euphorbia tirucalli (assembly GCA_039660915.1). Classification (NCBI taxonomy): domain Eukaryota; kingdom Viridiplantae; phylum Streptophyta; class Magnoliopsida; order Malpighiales; family Euphorbiaceae; genus Euphorbia; species Euphorbia tirucalli. Next base: position 37,185,982 of record CM077637.1, on the reverse strand, counting down.
GTATAGGTACCCACCATTATCATCGGGCCATCCCGAATCAGGATCGCTCTCAAAGCGGAAGTAGTCAGACATTAGGGCACCCACTGGGCCTTAAAGATACAAATCAGAGTCGTGCATCCCTAAACCTCAACCTTTCAGGTATCCAGGGGCAAATCAATCAAGCCATATTTATTCTTGATCGAAATGGCAAAATTTTTATTTTCAAAATCATCGATCAAGGGATAAAAACTCATTCCTGACCCGATTTCAAAATCATCACTCCTAAAGCCAACCACAATTCAATTCAAGCAAGATTTCAAATCCTTGAAACCCATTCAAGCAACATTTCAAATCCTTAAACCTCTTTCAATTCAAGTAAGATTTCAAATCCTTGAAACCCATTCAAGCAAGATTTCAAATCCTTGAAACCCATTCAATTCAAGCAAGATTTCAAATCCTTGAAACTTATTCCATTCAAGCAAGATTTTGAATCCTTGAACCCATTCAATTCAAGCAAGATTCCAAATCCTTGAACCCATTCAATTCAAGAAAGATTTTGAATCCTTGAACCCATTCAATTCAAGCAAGATTCTAAATCCTTGAACCCATTCAATTCAAGAAAGATTTTGAATCCTTGAACCCATTCAATTCAAGCAAGATTTCAAATCCTTGAACCTCATTCAATTTAAGCAAGATTTTGAATCCTTGAACCCATTCAATTCAAGCAAGATTTCAAATCCTTGAACCTCATTCAATTTAAGCAAGATTTTGAATCCTTGAACCCATTCAATTCAAGCAAGATTTCAAATCCTTGAACCTCATTCAATTCAAGTAAGATTTTAAATCCTTGAAACCCCTGCAATTCAAGCAAGATTTTGAATCCTTCAACCTATTCAATTCAAGTAAGATTCCAAATCCTTGAACCCATTCAATTCAAGCAAGATTTTGAATCCTTGAACCCATTCAATTCAAGCAAGATTTCAAATCCTTGAACCTTATTCAATTCAAGCAAGATTTTGAATCCTTGAACCGATTCAATTCAAGCAAATTTCAAATCCTTGAATCTCATTCAATTCAAGCAAGATTTCAAATCCTAACCCTCATTCAATTCAAGCAAGATTTCAAATCCTTGAACCTCATTCAGTTCAAGCAAGATTCCAAATCCTTAAACCCATTCAATTCAAGCAAGATTTTGAATCCTTGAACCCATTCAATTCAAGTAAGATTTCAAATCCTTGAACCCAACTCAGTTCAGGCAAGACCGCTCTTTCGTATAGACATCAAATCATCACTGCAACAATGGCACTTCAGCAAGTCAGGTACTTTTTTTTTTCCTTCCGTTTATAGCACTTCAATTCGCATTCTCAAATTCCCCTCAGGTATTTTAAACTTGGTATCGGGTATCGAATTTGATCACGGAGGGGCAGCTGTAAGGGCCGGGTTTTTTCGACCTCCATGATGAGAATTCCTATATTACCTTTCGAGCAGACGGACATGAATCGAACTTGAGAACGACTAGAATGCCACTTGAAGTGTCTCAAATGCTCCGAAAACTGATCTATCCTCAATCCGAAACCACGAGAAAGGTCCTCCGGGTGATTTTAAGGTTTAGGGTAAGCGTTGGTTTTTTCACGGATTTCGGCCCTGGCTCTACCTAGAGCCGCGTGGATGTAGGTCTAAAGCCGTACGGCTTTAGCACAACTAGAGTCGTGCGGTTCTAGTGGGTCAATAAAGTTGCTCTACAAAATAGAGCAACTTGGCTGAACAAAAGGATTGCGGCCGAAACTCACAGAAAAAGTGAACGGCTCATTAACTTCTTGAAATCATTACGGATTGTGAGATATAAAAATGAAAATGAAAGAAAAAGAGGGAAGGGGCAAACATTTGAATCTTGAAACAGAAAAAGAAAGAAACAAAGAAAAAGAGGACAAACTGAAATACTAAGGAAACCGTGAGCAAACACTAAAAACTCAGCACTCAAAACTAATACCAAAACAACAAAGGAAGTGTTCTTGACCTTTACACACTCATTTGGGATTGCTTCGGATTGGTTTCGGATCGTTTCGGATTCATTTTTGAATTTTCAAGCTGGTTGAGGTTTCGGGAGAATTTCAGGTTTTCAATTCAATTCTTGACATTCAACACTTCAAAACAATATCAAGGTAAACTCTGAGAGGCCTTAAACCTATGTACATTGCTTTTTCTTTGCGTTTTTCTCCATTTTGCAAATTTCTGAAAAACGGATTTCCCGAATACAGCCGCACGGCTGTATTTCTTATGAACAGAGCTACGTAGCTCTAGTACTCAGAGCCGTACGACTGTGTTCTGTAAGGGTAGAAACCCGAAACTGCCTCGATTGGCCGAAAATAGTCCGTTTTCCATTTATGCATTCTGTTGCGATATTTTTTGGCCCAAACACACTCATACATTATTAAACTGTGGTTTTCAAATTTCTGTACGTACGGGTGTTAGGTTTTTTTTTATTTTTCTTGGATTTGATTTTCTGGATTTTAGGGTTGTTCGATCCGAACCGGATCCGTAATCCAGCATTAGAGGACCCCCGAACCCTATGAAAATCGTCAGCAAACATCAAAAACAAGCAAAACGGAATTTTCAAAAAAAAAATGAGAAAACCATTTTTCGGGTTCTGTAAGTCATAGCCGCACAGCTGTAAATTAGAGCCGCACGGCTGTAACTTTCAGAGAGAAACAGAGTCGCGGAACGACCCGTAAGGACATCGTCGTACGATGGTATTGGGGATTCGAACTGTTTTTTGTGTGTTTACTACTTTTAGAACCTAGATGAATGTTGGATTTAGGAAACCCGCAAGAATAGAACCCCGAGTTCCGGGATAACAAACCCGCTAAAAGGGAAAAATTGCATGAAACCCAGCCAAATAAATTTCTAAAATTGTTTTCCAGCATAAAAAATTACAGGGCGTTTCAAATGCAGTTTTCCAGGTCTAACCAGACCGGCTGGTCGAGCCGACTCGGTTACCCCTCGAATGCATGCCGCCATTCTTAAAAACCCTAATTCTGTCCTACTGTGAGTTCTATTTGTGTGTGTGATATAAACTATGCTAACCATCTGTTTTACAGCATTTATTTAACTGTTTATTATTTTTGGTGTAATTAATAGATTAATTCCTGTAGGCGTTTGTAAATTTTTAGATAATCATGTATTCTAGGCACTTGTAATGTGAGGACGAGAGTTTTTATTTTTATTCGATTTGGTTGTATAAGCGACCTCTATTATTTTTTGTATAATTCGGATGTATGGTTTATTTTCCCACAATTTTTTTCTGACATTCACTTAAGCATCGGCTGATAAACAAATACAAATTGGGATAGAGAAAGATAATAAAGCAAATAAAATATGGTGATATAAACTGTAAAGCGAAGGCAAGCTTAAGGTTAAGTAAGTCACTTGCCTGAACCCTAAATCTCTGGATTAGGTACAGTAGTCTATCCTCAGTAGGGAGCTGTACCGGAATTTCCTGGATGAGCTGATCTGGGTGGCGACTCTGTCACTGATCTTGGAATTTAAGTTTTGAGGTCTTTAAGTTAAAAATGGGAAAAGGTTTTCTACAAAGGGATTTTCAAACAAATCAACAAATTTCCTAAAGATAATCAAAACCCCATTTTTCAAAAACCAAAACATTATCCAAAAACGTACCATCACCTTTTTCAGAAAAGATTCGTTTTCCCTGGTTCGCTTCGCCTCGTCTCGCCTTTTTTAGGTCGTCCGCTCACACCTAATAAACCATAGCCCCTATTTCAGGTACATCATAGCCATCATTTCTAGCAAATCATAGCCACCATTTTAGGCATATCATAGTTGTCGTTCCCAATAAATATTAGCCATCGTTTCAAGCACATCATAGCCATCTTTCCCAGTAAATCATGGCCATTGTTTTAGGCCCATCATAGCCATCATTCCTGGCAAACCAGCCATCATTTCAACACATCATAGCCATCTTTCCTGGTAAATGATAGCCACTGTTTCAGGCCTATGTTTTTCCTAGCAAATCATAGGCACTATTTTAGGCCCATCATAGCCATCATTTCGGGCAAATCATAGCCACTATTTAGCACATCATAACCATCATTCCCGGTATATCATAGTCACTACTCTCAGCATATCATAGCCAATTTTAGCCCATATTTGTTCTCAATTGAAGGGGCAAAAATTTTTATTTCCACGATTATCAATCAAGTAATTATACGTGTCCTGTCATATAATCTTGGCACAGCATAGCCACTTTTCTGTAACCACAAGGGATAAGATCAACTCAAGGTTGGAGGTCCAGATTGTTGAAAATCTCAAACCTAGGGTTTCAAGTTGATGAAGTATACTCGTACGATTGTAGTGCTTACAGCCGTACAAGTGTAGTATTCAACCATACGGGTGTAGTGTTTATACTTCTACGACTGTGAATTATTTTATTTCAAATCTTATCTAATCAAATTGGATCCAGATTTGAGGGAGGAGGTATAAATAAAAAAGCTAAGGACGGAGAAAGGGATGGCCATTTTTCAACTGGAGAGAGCAGAATAAAGGTTTGAATGAGGTGGAAAGAGGAAGAAAAGAAAAGAAAAGGGAATAAGAACTTCAATCCTTTTCTTCTTCTTTGATTCTTTATTGTTAAAGCTTAAAATCAATTAGAAACTCTCAGAAGACATATCACGAAGTCATATAATAGGTCTAGACTAAAACAAATCACAAATCATTAGCACTTGGAGTTGCTTTGTAACTTTGGAGTTTTGGAGCTCCAAGGAGAATTTCAATAATTTAGAGCCCTCTTGAAGTATTTTGAGCCCCTAAAGCTATGGATTCATGTGTCAAAGGTATATTTCTGAGAAACAACTAACTTTCTGCCATATTTGTGCTGTTTGAGCATCATTTTGCATGTTTCTTCAACCATACACTGCTTTATCCATTTTTAGTTTTTGTCCGGTTTTACATCTTCATAACTGTATGGGTGTAAAAATAGGGCTGCCCGGTTGTAAAAATCCAGAAGTTCATATGGAAAAATACCAAACTTTGAAACTGATTCCCGCCCAGAAACAACACCTGTACTAGTATAATTTATAGTCATATGGTTGTGCTCCACACCTGCACAGGCATTGTTTCAGGATAAAATATTTGAAAACTATTTTTTGAGCATTTCATCAAATCCCAGACCTTAGATTTACTTTCCAGAAGCAATATCAGATCAGTACAATGATGGAGATCCAATTTCTCAAAAACCGACCTACTTGTCATGTTAAATAATTAAACCAGAAATCCTTTTTCAAAATCGTTTTCTTAAAAATTGACACAAGAACATTTCAAAATGCTTTTGAGGTCTACTTGGTGAAACTTTCAGATTATCCCTGATTATCCCCTCTAAATGTATGATCTCAATCCTTTTATCATCCTATTTTGTCATAGTTGAGTCCCAAATGCAATTATTTGTGCGCTTACACTTGTTTTGCATGTTTAGATGTAAGCTTTTCATTTTGAGTAGATTCTCATGTATAATATGTGATTGTACCCCGGTTCCCCTATTTTATTCAAATGTATCCCCATAGGATAGATTATTTTATTCGGCCTGTATAATTAATTAATTTATTGCTTTATGTATAGTTGTGCATGCATTGCATGTCTTAAGTTAAAACGAATCTTAGCCTATAAAGTGCAATGTAATGGGATGTTGAAGTATCTATTTCAATTAGATAGTAAGTGACTCGTCCGAACCTAGATCTCTAGAAGATATAGTAGTCCTTACTCGGTTCCGATTGTATCTTAATTTCTCGGTTGAGCTGAGCCAGGTGGTAACTCTTGCATGTTTTTAAGATTTCACTCTCAGATCTTTTATGAAATATATATTTTTCAAAATGAATTTCATACTTACAACATATTAACGGTTAAACAATTCCTCGATTCGCTTCACTACATCGGCCTTTTCGAGAAACATCGTCCGCTCACAATGTGACACCTATTGGGTTAATAAATCTATGATAGTAGTGGCCATCGTCGTGTTGGTGTGCCCTAGTCCAAAGGAATTGGTTCTTGATTGTATTATACATTGTATGCAAATATTTTATATTATACATTATGTTAAATAAAGGCATTTAATCTATGTATTTGCTTCTTGTGCAATTTAATAAATAAAGTATCCATTTATTATAGCCATACTCATGTTAACTAATGTAGGTCATTAGCTATTGAGATGGTGAGTAGTGTTAAAACTATAATCATAAAGTTGTCCTGGGTCTATTCTAATCATGAGAATGAATAGAGCTAAAGACCAGCATGCACTTGACTAGATGGTAATGTCTCACTGACCATTGGACATGGGATGTCAGTCAAGTATATGGGTACATGTTAGGTTACATGGTACCAGACCGATCCTTCTTGAGAACACCTCATGGTTCAATGTCATATGTGTTTCTCAGGTAGTTCTTGATATTGTCCTTAGACCGGATTTCACTATAACATGACATGGGATCTCATACACTTTGATATACGCCTAACGGGCCTATGACAGGTTTGATATATGCCTAACGGGCCTATGACAGGGTACCAAGTATAGGTATGTTGGGGTGGGCTGGTGAACATGTTGATGTTGATAGTGAGTTGATGGAATTGCCACTTGGCATCCCCTGGGATGACATCACTGGCCATTTTATGAGTGGACTAATAAGTGTATGACCATATCCAAATAAGTTGGGATACTTATTCGTGATCATTAGTTTACTTAGAATTAAGGAATGAATAAGTATAGAAGATGTTGATTGGAACCATGCCTCTTGCTTATACATCAATGTCAATTGGCAAGGGATATACAAGAATACTATCGGGTTATATTTTCATATTAGACTGTTAGTGGGTTCTAGCAAACCATTACAACAGGTTGATTGGAACCATGCCTCTTGCTTATACATCAATGTCAATTGGCAAGGGATATACAAGAATACTATCGGGTTATATTTTTATATTAGACTGCAAGTCTCCATCTTAATTAGGGGTTGTAATGGTTCGCTAGAATCCACTAACAGTCTGTGGGCCCTAGTGTCACTGCTAACATAAAGATGGACCCATATGATTGTACACATAGAATAGCTGAACTTATGACATTTCGTAAATGCACACATTGGGTGTACTTAGAATGGAAACTCAGTTAATTGAATTAATGACAATAGGTTTTGTCAAAATTAATTCAATTAATATGAAAGAGAAATTGATTATATTTGATTCATTAATTATAGTATGTAAATAATTAATTAAATATATTTTCCTTGGTGGAAAATTAAATATACGAGTTGTATTCATTTAAAGTCGGATTAAATTAAATTTGGGTTAAATAAATTTAATAAATTGGATTTAATTAAATCAATTGGAATTTTATTACATGGTTTAATTTAATTCCAATTACATAAATTAAATTAATTGATTGAATTAAAATTTAACTTAAAGTTAGTTTAAAACCTAATTATAAAAGGAGTATAACAGGGAGCCTTAAGTCAATTTCTCGTAACCCTAGCCACCTTGTGAATTTCGACCATCTAGAGCGAAAGGGAGCCGAATTCCTTTTACGTTCATTCTTGAGTTCTGTTCGTCTCTGTTTGCTAGCACGAGTCCGGTTCGTGAGCTGTTCGTGTACGGGATTATGGAGGAAACACATTTGGGTTTCTACAGCAGTCTTTAGAAGAGATGTTTAAGGTGAGAATTTAATTATTTCCTTCTTCTTTCTTTGATTCTATCAAAATCATGGGTCTTGGAATCATGAAATTTAGGGAAATTTTAATCGCTATTTCCGCTGCTCATGTTTGTCCTCGCAAAAATTTCCTACGCGTCAGGTAATATTTTGTCATTTACGCTAAATCTACAAGAATCAAAATTAAAAATGAAATCAACGACTAATTAAAATTAAAAATCAAGTTGACGAATGAAAATAAAAAAGACTATACCAAGATCGATAAACATATTATTTCATCTTTCAATAAGCGTGAATTTGTTTTGTACTACCATGATAATTTTTTTGAACAATCTTGAGGATCATTCTTTGTTATTCCTAAATGTTTCAGAAAATTTTTGACGGTCCCAAATATGCTAGCTACAGTACTATGGGGTGAATAGTACTGTATACTAAATAAAAATTTTCGCAAACTCTTTTATCAAATTAATATATCCCAAAGTTAAATTAAAACCAACCTTAACAAATACACCTTTTGTATTTATATTTCGATCAAGGAAATTTTATTTTATCCAATTAATTACTTACTGCATATAATTAATTAATCAAATAAAATTAATTTCTCCCTTAATATAATTGAATTAATTATGACATAACCTAATGTCAATAACTCAATAAATTTGGTTTTCGTTCAAACTCCGATTTGTCAACGTTTAGTCGTTCTATGTGTATGATCATGTGGGTCCGTCTTTATGTTGGTAGTGGGCCTAAAGCCCACATATTGTAAGTGGGTTCTAGCAAACCGTTACAGCCCCTAATTAAGACGAAGACTAGCAGTCTAATGTGGAACATAACTCGATAGTGATCTCTTATATCCTTTGCCAACTGACATCGATATATAAGCAAATGGCATAGCCCTGTCATCCCCTTATATGCTTATTTATCTCTTGATACTAAGTGGACTGAACCTAACGAATAAGTATCCCAACTTATTCTGGTATAGCCATACACTAGTCAGTCCCACTCATCAAGTGGCCAGTGATGTCATCTCAGGGGACGCTGAGTGGCAATTTTGTCAACTTCACTATCAACATCAACATGTTCACTGGTCCACCCAACATACCCTGTTACGGGCCCGTTAGGCGTATATCAAAGTGTATGAGATCCCATGTTTTGTTATAGCGAACATCGGGTCTAAGGATAATAGCAAGGCCTACTTGAGAAACACCTATGACGATTGAACCATGTGGTGTTCTCGTGGCTGATCGATCCAGTACCATGCAACTCAACATATACCCATATCATTTACTGACATTCCATATCCAAAAGACGGTGAGATGCCACCATCCAGTCAAGGATATGCCAGTCTTTGGTTCTATTCATTCCCATGATTAGAACATACAAGGGATATCTTTATAATTATAACTTTAACTCTATTAAAATGTCTCATAATCCCTACATTGGTTTGCTTTAGTATGGTTATAATCATTGGATACTCTATTTATAAATAGACAAGATATGAATGAATAGATTCATGCATTTATTTCAACACAAAATGTATAATACAAAATATCCAAATATAAAGTATAATACAAAACAAGAACCAATGCCATTTGGACTAGGGCACACCAGCAGGAGGCCCATTTATATTGATTCCATATTCTTAATACTCTTGAGGACTAGAGTGTTTGTCATATTATTATGTTTTTCGAAGAGATATATAGAGACATATGAGAGGTAGAGAAAAAGAGAGAACTTTGGTTTTGAGCTTCTAAACTTTGTTTTTTCAACTATACCTTTCAGCTTGTTTTAACGATCTTTCACTCATTTGGAGTCCAATCGTGCTGATTTTTTGGAACTCTTTATTCATGATTCAAAAAGATTGGATTAGAATTTAAAGGTTCATTTGTTAGGGTTTTCGTGTTTGCAAACAACTTTTGTTTCTGGCTGTTTATTTTGCAAGCAGTTTTCATGCGGTTCCATTTTTAGTTGTTGGATTTGGCTAAAATTTTGACTAAAGTTTGCAAACACATTGTTTAGTATTATGAATGGTGGGATTAGGTTTTCGAGGTCTGGAAAATCTTCGATTACGTATCTATATTATGTTGTTTGCAGGTTCTCTATTTTCTGGTATTCAGCTTTGAGCTTCTTCATCTCTTTTAGTTTTTGAACAGTTAGTTCTTCTCAGATTGGGCTAAAATTTGGTGAGTATATTTTTGAATCATTTATCTTGAATTTTTATGGTAGAAGTTTTATTTGGAAGTCTATAACTCTTGCTCTTGTTGTATCTGTTGGTGTACTTGATGATAAAGTTGTTGATTTGAGCCATGAATTTATTATTATTCACTTTGGTCGGTTTGTATCTGTTGTAAGACTTTTATACGATAGTTGATAGTTTTATCTTGGGCCAAGAGAGGCCTCATGGTTTTTATCCTTCACATTGAAGGAGTTTTCCACGTAAAAATCTTTAGTGTTCTTTGTGATTGTTTGTGTATGTTTTATTATTTATGCTCCTCATGGATTCATTCAAGTAGGGGAAAGTTTAGTGGTCTTATTTGCATTTGTTTTGACTGCCTAAGATGTATTTATTGTACATCTTTCTCCATCACTTGCCACATCAACATTATTCACGATGTTATATATATATATATATATATATATATATATATATATATATATATATATATTTTGCCAATGTGTGAAACCACAATCCTTGATTTGCAGCAAAACAAACCTCTAGGATTTTTTTCACAAACGGGTAAAATTTCACGGGTTTTTAGTAATTATTCCTTAATTTTTTTTATCTCATATAAACCGATAACAAACCTAAATTCACTTCACAATTCACAAGTAAAATAATGAAAAGAAAAGCTTATCAAACCTTTACCAGGACCATACAAATTGAAAATATTAATATATTTTTCATGAAAAAAATAATTATTGCCATATGTAAATAGTGTTGGTGTATGCCCTAATCCTAAGGCACTGTATCTCATTTGTATTATATATTATGGTTTATATATCATACATTAGTGTGTTACAGATAAAGGCATAATTTGTTTTATTAATATCTTGTGCAATTAGTAGTAACAAAGTATCCATTGATTGTGCTTGTACTCATGATTGTCTATAACATTCTCTGAGTAGTAAGAACATGAGTAAGGAATTAAACACAATTATTAATCTATCCCTAGTTTGTTAGAATCATGGGAACAATAAGTACTAAAGACTAGCATGTGGCTTCATTGTATGGTGGTGTCTTATCGACCATTGGACATGGATTTTCAATCAAGGACATAGGTACAAGTTAGGTTACCTGGTATGGATCGATTCACTTTGAGAATACCATATGGTCCCTATGTCATAAGTGGTTATGAAGTAATACTTGTATTGGATCCTTAGACTTGATATTCCTATAAGCCTAGATGTGAGCTCACATGCTTTGAAGTATGCCTAACGAGCCTATAACAAGGTGCCAAGTATGGGTACAGTTGGGTATGTTAGTGACCATTGTAGGACTAGTAGGGATGTGAAGGGATATGCCACTCTGTTAACTCAGAGCAGATATCACCGGCCACTTGATAAGCAGGACTGATAAGAGTGTGACCACACCTAAGTAAGGATACTTATTTGTGAACTTCAGTCTATTTGGTATCAATGTATGTCCATGCAGCTATAGAGGGTTGTTGGGAATTAATCGCATAAAAAAATACGCAGCGGAAAGAAAACGGATTAATCCCCACAAGGATCCATGTATATTGCATTGAATTGGAAGGAGGGTTAAAGAATTACCTCTTAATTCTTTGTAGGTTTTGAATCAAAGGAACCAAAGCAGATTCCCTCTACAGTTGATCCACACCGAGCAATTGACTCACCGCGTGCTAGCGCCGGGATCGTAGAACAGTTCTTCGAATGAGAAGGTGAAAAATTGATATTTTTCACTCTTGGCCAAAAGCAATTTTCGGCCATTTGATGGAGAGTGGCGGCTGCTCCTGTATCACCTCCTTGTTATAGGGTTTTTTTTTTTTTTTTTTTTATTTTATTATTAACTTATAATTGTAATTAAATACTATATTTAATTATAATTATAAATTAGCCCCCATAAGTTTTATTAATTCTCAATTAATATTAAACTTAGTCAATTCTCCATCATATACACATATGTATGTAAAATTAATTATATCTCCATATAATATAATTAGCATACTTTATGCTATATTAATCTTATTAATATTTACATACATACATACATATATATATATACACATATACGTAAATGTATATTATAATTAATTATATCACCATATAATATAATTATAATATACATATATATATATATAGCATACTTTATGCCATAAATATATTAATCTTATTAATATGTTCATGTGTATATACATATACATGTAAATATATATCTTTATATATATTTAATTTCTCATCAATAATAAATCATTATCTCATAATGATTTATCCCCGAATTAAGTGAATCTCATTTTGCTCTTTGTGTGTGACCCCGTAGGATCATATAAATTGGCAATGAGGAAATTACCATAATGCCCTCATAAGTCATAAGCGGACTCTAGCAAGCCATTATGACTACCCAATTCATATGATTGGTATAATCCAATAAACCTACTTATAGAATGTGTCATATTCCCTTTTGTCTCTTGATATCATGATTAATTATAAGACATGGTACACTTGTCAATCTTATATAAATTAATCATATACTTTCTCGATCTCAAAGCGGACTGTTTAAACAAATCAATTGATACTCTTATCAATTATTTGAGCACGGCCATGCATATAACAGTCTTACTTATCGAGGGGCCCAGTGATATCGCTCTCTTGTTAGAGAGGGACAAAATCCCATATCTGTCACTCACATCCCAAAGCATGAGTCATATCGTACCCAACCACAGCCTTTATAACTACTCTGTTACAAGCAGCGTTTGACTGCGTCAAAGCACAACATAAATTCATCCCGGAATCCATGGTGACCTCAGGTCAAAGGAATCAGCTGATGACACTACTATAATCAAGATCAGTTGTGACACGTGACCATGAACTTGATCTTATAGTGGGTCTCCAGCAACATGTTCTCTAACACATTGCCCGTGAGTATAATCTGTATCTGTATACACTATATTCATCTTATGAATATCCATTATCACTCACACTAGTCTTAGTTTGTTATTATTCCCATAATAACAATCGACTAGGGATATTTAGAATAACACGATTTATTCATGGATACTTATCATAAATGCTAACATACAAACATAAATGACAATATTAATCTACATTAGATTAATCTTAGAAGTCAAATTACATAATCCAATATTGGCCTTAGGGCACAATCTCCAACAATCTCCCACTTGCACTATGGCCAATCATACATGTATCTTATACCCATTGACCTACATGACTTTCATGTATTCACTTGTGCAGGAGTCTTTGTCAGTGAATTATTAATTTTCGCTTCCGTTGTTACTTTACACATTTTCACTCTCTCTTTAGAGACAGCCTCTCTAAATTAGTGAAAAAACGCCTAAGTATATGCTTGTGTCATACAAGGTTCTTACGCATTGAACTATTGTCCCTACAATAGTCTCACAGGATAAGCAATGCTTAGAACAAAACACAACATTTTGTGATGAACTTCTTCATCCAAAATTTCCTTTACATCATATGTAACAATATACTTTGACGACTATTATAGATATTTAGCTATATCGTTTTATTTTGAACCTTTCAAAATCATAACATCTCTTTTTAAGAGAATACTAGATCTCGACTGATATATATTGCAACTAATTGCAATCAGTTGTATGTGTGCAACTATTTACACAGTTATCATAAGCAAGCTTCTATTAAGTCTTTTACATTGAACGCTTTCAATGCTTTGACTTAAGCCAAAACATTCTTTTAGATCTATCTCTATAGATTCCAATTTCAAGAACACAGGCAGTCATGCTTATAACATTAACTGAAATTACTTTCTTAGCCAAGATTTTACTTCTTGCAAGGTAAGAATGTTATTTCCAACAAGCCATATGTCATCCACATATAGCGTTAGGAATACCGATATGCTCCCACTGATCCTTTTGAAACACAAGATTCATCATCCTTTTGATAAAATCAAACCATTTGATTTTTTTATCAAAACTATGACTCCAACTATTTGATGCATGTTTTGATTCTTATAAGAATCTTTGAAACTTGCATACGCTACTTAAATTCTTTGGATGCTCAAAACTTTGGGTTGTGTCACGTACACATCCTCAATCATGTTTTCACGTAGAAAACAGATTTTGATATCCATTTGCCATATTTTATAATCATATTATGCGGATATGGCAACAAGAACTCAATATGACTTGATCATGATTAATGATGAAGGAGGATTTCATCATAGTCCTACTATGAATTTGTTCGTATCCTCATAGTCACTACTATGAATTTGTTTATAACCCCTTTTGTCACTAGTCGTGCTTTATAAGTTTGAAGATCACCATTCATGTCGGTTTTCAATTTGAAAACTCATTTGCAACCATTGCATATACATCTTCTAAAAGATTTATCAAAGTCTATACTTTGATTGTCAGACATGGACTTATCTTCAACCTTTGTAGCATCAAGTCACTTATTAGATTCAAAATCTAACATTGCTTCTTCATAAAAGAAGACTTATTCCAATCTAGTAAAACTACATCATGATTTTGAGAAATCCATATCTCTCCTATTCATGTCGTATTCTACTAGACTTTCATTGGACTTGTGTAATTTCAACAATGATCATGAAACCATTTCCATGTTCCTCTTCAACGTTAATGTCACTTTGTGAATTACGAGTTTTGTAGGTGTACTTTACTCCCACTAACTCTTCTAGAAATTAACTCCCTCTTCAAGGGGAAACCATTTCTAGCTACAACTACTTTGTATCCCAAAGAAACACAGGAGTAACAACTCCTACTTTCCTTTTTGAGTAATCCACAATACGACATTTAAATTTAGGTGCCAACTTATTCGAAATAAGCTTTACAGCCCTAAACTTATTCAATGAAACAACTTGGGTCTCTTACCCAACCATATCTCATATGTTGATTCATGAATTGTTTTAGACGGAACAATATACACAGCTGCTTTAATGGCATATTCTCGAGAAAACGATGATCAACTTGACTTCATCATAGATTGAACTATATCTGTATAGAGTTCGACTACTCCCTTTTCGACACAACTTCCTTTGTGGCGTAATTGGAGGAGTTAATTGTGAGACAGTCCCACAATCTCTAAGATGATTGTCAAAATCTTGACTCAAATGTTCACCACTTGGATCATATCTAAGTGACTTTACTATCATGTCAAGATACTTCATACTCCTTTTACAAGCTTTTGAACACTTCAAAAGTTCCAAACTCGTGTTTCATTTGATACTCTTATCTAGTGAAAAGTTCCATAAAGGTAATGAAGTATTAAAACCTTCTTTAGCAGTTGATTTATAATTCATATACATCCACATGTATAATGCTTAATAAATCGATTATTCTTTAACTAATTTTAGCAAAGAACCACTTTTGTCATCTTTTATAATAAACAACATTCGCATGATTCAAGATGATTCATAATCTCATGAATCCAAAAGTCCATTCTCATGGAGTTTCGTAATGCGACTTTGCTTATGTCTCCAAGACGACACTGCCAAAATAGGTTGAATCAAACTATTTGATTCGATCCTTACAGTATTTATGTTACAGATGGGCTCCACATATAAAGACAATTATGTAAATCTACATTTCATAATCATGTCTTTATAAAGTTTATAATTCACAATTATAAAATAAACAACATTTGTTTACTCAAGCCAACAAGCTCAATAGGCAACAAGAGTTCGTAACTCACATGTAAAAGTTCATAACCTTTGAGTAACAACCTTTGCTTCTCTTGCATATTCGCATTCTACCTTTCACCTTCATAAGGTTTCTATTCAAATTGCGATTCATCATATTCTACTAATATGAGATTCACAACGGTATCTAATACCTTTTGATATAGAAACAAGAGTAGAATAGTTAATAAATACTTAAGGTGGCAGTCTTACTGCCTTTCATCTTCTTATAGTTCTCCAAACAAAGTTTGCTATTTCCATTCTAATGAACGATTCATTCTAGAAATGGCAACACCCTTCTTTTGGAGATCTCTCTATGCCAACAGCTTTGGCCTTTAAAGCACTTTCACCCGAACCTTTCGGTCTTTATGCTTTTCGACCTTCCTTTTATCCTTTTCCTTTTGAACCATAAGCACACAATTCGAGGCGGGCTTATCCTTTATGGATAACTTAACATTCTTTTGCATCCTATGCAACTAATTCACAATTTTCCCCATGTCATTCAAATGATAGTTCATCACCAATGACTATCAATTAATGAATTCAAGATCACATCTTAATGCCCTTTTGGAGGCCAATGAGAAAATGTTGCCTCAAACACTTATCTTTTCTTGCTCACTAACTGATGGAACATTTCCATTTGTGATGTATCATATATCTCAAGTAAAACTTCCACGTACGGAAGAATTGGTGGCAAGTGTAAGATAACAAAATTTAACAGAGTCCCTTCGATGCTTCAAGTAAGCATCTTTTATACTCGTGTTACAATTGCTAGTGGTTCATTGGGCAAAAGGATTATTGAGAACATATGATTCCTTTTGATTTGAGAACAATTCTCAATGTTCAATAACAATCGAGATCAAGGTAATAGTAATTATAACTACAATAAAGCGTGTAAAGATTTTAGTTAAATGCTCCCACTTAAATTATAAAACCCTTTAAAATATTTAAGTGGGTGAAGATCCAAAATCCATACTTAACCATAGCACTGCTTTGGCATGTCCCTATGATTAAATATAATTTCGGTAGGCAAAGACTCAAAATCATGCTTTAAACCATTTAAACATATTTTGGATGTGCACTTCTTTGCCAATTGCATCATTATGCAACTCTTATAATTTATGAGATGTATGATATCATATATCATATTTAATTGTATGTTACTCATCTCATCTTTGCCTCGGGCTCAAACACCTTTTTGATTAACCCTTTTTTAAACCAATTACAACACAATGAGAATCACCTTTTCTCATATTATCGCTTCGCTAAGGTCACAACATGCGTACCCGCCCTGGCGGTATACCATGATGCGAACATAGTACTTGACTAGTGTTATACGTAATTGGGTGGCAAATATAAACTTCATAAGTTTATTTAGGGTTTGTTAAATCCTGTGATTTTAATTGTATCATATACAATTCATGGCATTAATATTAATCATACTTTTGTTAATATTAATTAGCATGGCATCTTATGGCATACAATTGTCTAGCATGCATATAGAATATCTAGCATGGCATCACATGGCATCTAAATAAAATAAAGCATGCATATGACTCGAACCGTGTTATGGTATGGTTTAAATCTACATTGATTTTCATAGGCCAATATGAAAATCAACAAGGTCATATCCTAGGTGGTAGCATCCATCACATGGTCATTGCACCGCCTCTTGGATCCGCCTCCACGTCCTTGCTTCTAAGCACCATCTCATGGATTTATATTTTACAAAAAATTGCAACCTATACAATTTTTCTAGTAAAATAAATTTTACATATCATAAATTGCATCCTATACAATTTTTCTAGTAAAATTAAAATTAAAATTTACATAAATACAAACGACTCGCAGGTCGTATTTATATAAAACCATAATAAATAAAATAAAGCATCCACGGGGTCCAAAACCATACCATAACACCATGCATAAAATTATCAACAATAATTTTATATCTAAAAATATTTAGGGTTCAAAGTGGTAAAATACAATCACATTGTATTTAGAATTAATTAATTTGGAAAAATTCGTAAATATGCAGAAACAATTTTCCACACTTAAAACGAAAAAGGGGGTAAAAAACTGTCGGACAGCAGGCTCATCGGGCTGCGCATACTGCGCGCAGCCCATGCTGCGTAAGCAGCATGCTGCTTACGCAGCACGGCAATTGCAAATTGCAATTGCAAGTTGCAATTGCAATTTGCAATTGCAATTAGTATTCTGGGCATTATGCCCAGAATACGAACTGTAGCAATTCCTTTTTTTTTTTTTTTTTTTTTTTAATTAAATTGAATTGAAACAATTTCAATAAAAACCCATGAATCAAATTCATGATTCCAAAAACCCCTTAAACATTCCAAATCATTAACATAAAATCATTCACAATGATTAATCAATAAAATCAAATTTTATTTTGTTATTCACAATAACATAGAACCCTAAATAAAACATACAAACTCCTAACAACAATTTTGATCCAATCAAAATCATACAAACCCTAACATGCAATTTTGATCCAATCAAAACATAAATCCAATTCAATCAAAATACAAGTGGCTCTGATACCACTGTTAGGAATTAATCGCATAAAAAAATACGCAGCGGAAAGAAAACGGATTAATCCCCACAAGGATCCATGTATATTGCATTGAATTGGAAGGAGGGTTAAAGAATTACCTCTTAATTCTTTGTAGGTTTTGAATCAAAGGAACCAAAGCAGATTCCCTCTACAGTTGATCCACACCGAGCAATTGACTCACCGCGTGCTAGCGCCGGGATCGTAGAACAGTTCTTCGAATGAGAAGGTGAAAAATTGATATTTTTCACTCTTGGCCAAAAGCAATTTTCGGCCATTTGATGGAGAGTGGCGGCTGCTCCTGTATCACCTCCTTGTTATAGGGTTTTTTTTTTTTTATTTTATTTTATTATTAACTTATAATTGTAATTAAATACTATATTTAATTATAATTATAAATTAGCCCCCATAAGTTTTATTAATTCTCAATTAATATTAAACTTAGTCAATTCTCCATCATATACACATATGTATGTAAAATTAATTATATCTCCATATAATATAATTAGCATACTTTATGCTATATTAATCTTATTAATATTTACATACATACATACATATATATATATACACATATACGTAAATGTATATTATAATTAATTATATCACCATATAATATAATTATAATATACATATATATATATATAGCATACTTTATGCCATAAATATATTAATCTTATTAATATGTTCATGTGTATATACATATACATGTAAATATATATCTTTATATATATTTAATTTCTCATCAATAATAAATCATTATCTCATAATGATTTATCCCCGAATTAAGTGAATCTCATTTTGCTCTTTGTGTGTGACCCCGTAGGATCATATAAATTGGCAATGAGGAAATTACCATAATGCCCTCATAAGTCATAAGCGGACTCTAGCAAGCCATTATGACTACCCAATTCATATGATTGGTATAATCCAATAAACCTACTTATAGAATGTGTCATATTCCCTTTTGTCTCTTGATATCATGATTAATTATAAGACATGGTACACTTGTCAATCTTATATAAATTAATCATATACTTTCTCGATCTCAAAGCGGACTGTTTAAACAAATCAATTGATACTCTTATCAATTATTTGAGCACGGCCATGCATATAACAGTCTTACTTATCGAGGGGCCCAGTGATATCGCTCTCTTGTTAGAGAGGGACAAAATCCCATATCTGTCACTCACATCCCAAAGCATGAGTCATATCGTACCCAACCACAGCCTTTATAACTACTCTGTTACAAGCAGCGTTTGACTGCGTCAAAGCACAACATAAATTCATCCCGGAATCCATGGTGACCTCAGGTCAAAGGAATCAGCTGATGACACTACTATAATCAAGATCAGTTGTGACACGTGACCATGAACTTGATCTTATAGTGGGTCTCCAGCAACATGTTCTCTAACACATTGCCCGTGAGTATAATCTGTATCTGTATACACTATATTCATCTTATGAATATCCATTATCACTCACACTAGTCTTAGTTTGTTATTATTCCCATAATAACAATCGACTAGGGATATTTAGAATAACACGATTTATTCATGGATACTTATCATAAATGCTAACATACAAACATAAATGACAATATTAATCTACATTAGATTAATCTTAGAAGTCAAATTACATAATCCAATATTGGCCTTAGGGCACAATCTCCAACAAGGGTGACATTACCATGCTTTTTGCAGGATACTGATATCACTGGTAGAGGATGTATAAGTCACTACAGGCTTTATGCCTCGCATAAGATTGATGTTTTTGTCTTATTTGGGTAACTGCAATGGTTTGTTAGAATCTACTTGTAGTTTGTAGAACTTAAGGTTTTGGCCCACTGTCAACATAAGACGAACCCACAAGATCCCACACAAAGATGTCTGAATGGAATTGTCACGGACTTAATATATAATGGTTATATATTATATAGGGCTTTCATGTTAATTGTATTTGTAGACTTTTTGGTAAAGTCAAAATCAATACAATTAATTTTGGAAGAAATTATATTTCAACCTATTGTTTTAATTACATGGTGTAATTGATTAATTAATTGGGTAAAATAATCTCTTAATAAAAGTATATACATTATATCTATTATTAAGAGAGGGCTTAATTAAATTGAGGACTAGTTATAATTGTTAATTGAATTTTATCATATGGTTGTGATTTAATTCAATTGAATTAAAATAAAAGATAGACCTAATTTAATTAAAACCCTAATTTTTATACAAGGGTATAAAAAGGATATTTTCTCTCTTCCTACCTTGATGCTAATTTCGGCCACCAAACCCTAAAAAGCTAGAGAGGGATTCGGCCAAAGAGAGGCAAAGGGAAGAAACTCTGTTTCATCCGATTGCTAGTACGAGTTTTATTCGTGAGGCATCCGTGTGCGTGAGGGTGGAGGAATTTCGCGAATAGCAAGTTCTTTGATTCAATTTCATAGTGCGAGGATGGCATATGTGAGATTGAAATCTCTTTAATTGTTTATTCCATGTTTCTATTTCATAATCTATTCAATTCGTTCCTCTGAACGGATTCAAGTGCGAAACGAAATCGTTTCTACTATATATATATATATATATATTTCATTAATTTAAACTGATTTTTTTTTTTAAATTAATGATATTCTGATTGTGTTTTAAACCAAACAAATATAGTAAATGGTGAATATGTTTTCAAATTGAACAAAAAAAAAAAAATGGTGATTCTATAATTTTAATTCCGAAGCATTCTGATTTTGATTCCAATTCTGAAGTTTAAAGCAGGGGAGGGGTCACGGGGGGGCAGCTGACCCCCCAACCGCCCGAAAAGTCCCTGAGTAGGGGGCTTTCTGGCGGCCCCCGCCTCCCCAAGAGCAGGGACAACGCCTCTGCTCTCCTCCCTCCCCACCTGATATAGGGGCGACCCTGTATCAGGGATTTTTTTTTTAATTTGCCAGGGCAAAACGATGGTCTTTTTAATTTTTTTTTTTAAAAATTTCTAGGGCAAAACGACATCATTTTGCCGTGGAATTAAAAAAGACAAAAACAAGCCAGGGCAAAACGACGTCATTTTGCCCTGGTCTGTAAAAAAAAATAAAAATAAAAAATAAAAACTGACAGATCGTCGTCTCCTCCCTCCCTTACATTCATATTTGCTGCTGCTGTCTCCCTTCCCTTATTCTCCTCCTCTCCTCTTTGCTTTCCTTACTGCCCACCCACCTGGCACCGCCGCCTGCCGCCGTCCGTCCTCCTCTCCTTTCCTCCTTTCCTCTTTGCTTCTTATTCCGGTTAGTTTTAATTTTAAATGTTAGGTTTTTGTAATTTATTTAGGTTTTATTGCAATTAGGTTTTAAAGAAAAATATTTGTATAAATTAGGTTTGAATTGATAAATTGACGCATTAATTGATAAAATGATTGTGTAAATTGTGTTGTTATTTGATAAATTAGGTTTGAATGTGGGATTGAATTGATAAATTGATAAATTGAGGTATTAATTGATAAATTGAATTGGTTGGATTAATTTGATTGTGTTGGATTAGACTTATATTTTAAATAAAGTTGTTCTTTGGATTAATTTAATTGTGTTCTTATTGAATTGAATTAAATTAATTCAATTTTGTCCGCCAATCGGAAATTTTTGTTCATCGGCTGGAAATTTTTTGAACCAAATTCCGCCCCCCCAACGGTCAAATCCTGGCACTGCCACTGGTTTAAACTAAACGCTTTGGTTAGCTAGAAAAGTATCAATAATTTTTTTTTTTTTGGTGATAGTTTGGTTAAGAAAATCACTTATTTAATGAGAATTGCATTCCCCCATTCATAGAAATGCCTCGTACCCCTCTCCCCCCATTATAAATTTGACTTCCATATTAAATTTGATAAAAAAAATCATCATTTTTTTTTTCCAAATAACTGACTACCAATTTTCTATTTGATCATCTCATATGTAAGTTTTCATATATGTAGATTAACTTTTAATGATAAACTATTATAAATCTTATTTAATTACTAATGTAATTATTATAAAACGATATTATATAATAAAAGATACAGTAATAGATATAAAAAATTGTTAAATATTAATAATATTTTGTATCTTATATATTATTTTAGTAAAATTATATTATTATTAGTTTGTATAATGTAAGGAAAAAATAAATACATAAAATTATTAATTGAGGATTTTAATTTTCTAATATTCTTTTTCTTATTTCTGATTCCAAATTTTGAACCCAACAGTCCGTAATATGAGTTCTGTTCTATGTAATTCACCAAAAAAAAAAAAAAACAAAGCCCTATTCTTATGTAAGACTACATGCAATTAAATTACAAAAAGATAAGCTAATCTTAACATATTTGAAATGGGACCCACATGAAGTGGGCCCTCTGTCAGGACCGTTGCACGCCCTTCCTAGCAGAGGAAGAGAAAGCAAGAAAAGCTTAATAAAAACAAAACAGGACAACAGATTCAAATTTCGAAAATTCAAATTGTTGTAATAAAGTAAGGCTGCCACTTTGCACATTCTATTTGGGGAACTCTACCATAAGCAGAAGAAGACCTCAGCAGCTCCACTTCAAATTTCAAATTCTCTTCTTGTCTCTGGATGATCAAAAACTGAAATGCACTCAGGCTCCATTTTGATCTGCCTTTTTGAAAAAATTTATTTCAAATGGTGTTCTCTCTTCTTTGAACTCAGTAACCAATAGAATCGATCCTTCTTCTACAATGAGAGAAGAAAACCCTGTTGAAACCAAATCAAGAACATCGCGATTTGCTGATCAAAATCAACCACCAAAGTCACACAACTCAAAAGGCAATGCTAATAATGGTTCAAAGCTCCGTTCTTCTTGGGGTTCGCACATCGTTAAAGGCTTCACAGCGGAGAAGAAGACCAACAAGGTGCAAAACGCAGCAGCAGTTACAAGCAAGAAATTTCCAGTACCTAATTCAGAAAAGAACCCTTTGATTCCCACTCAATCAAGAGTTAAAAGATCACTCATTAGTGACCTATCTTGTTCGGTTACAACAACCCAAGTTCACCCACATTCGTATCAGCCTAATCACAGGAGACAGTCTTCAGGGTCCCGCGATTTGTTTCTCGAATTAGACCATCTGAGAAGCTTGCTTCAGGAATCAAAAGAAAGGGAGTTCAAATTGCAAGCGGAAGTATCGGAGCTGAAAAGAAACCAAAGGGTATTGGATCTTGAAAGGGAGATTGAATTGAAGAAGAATGAGGTCGATGAGCTTTCAAAGAGAATTGGGGTTTTGGAATCTGAGAAAAGCCTACTCTGTGAGCAAGTGGCTGAAATGTGTTTCACCTCAGAGACGAAGAACAATGATGAGATATTATTGCAGAGGGGTGACAATGGGAATTCAATGGAAATGGAAGTGGTAGAGTTAAGGAGATTAAACAAAGAGCTCCAAATGGAAAAGAGGAATCTTTCTTTCAGATTATCATCTATGGAGACCCAGTTGGCTTCTCTTGCTAAGGCCTCTGAGGTATTATTCACTACAACTCTTCTCTTTTCTTTTTTGTTGCTATGTTATTTGATTTTATATTTAAAGATAGAGGATAAAATTGAAGCCTGCTTTCGAAATTCACCTTAATTAACTTGAAATTGATGAATTTATGTTTTATTACTTATTGTATGGTCTCCAATAAATTGTTGCAGAGTGACATTGTAGCGAAAGTTAAAGCTGAAGCATCTTTACTGAGACTAACGAATGAAGATTTGAGCAAACAAGTTGAAGGTCTGCAGATAAGTAGATTAAATGAGGTTGAAGAGCTTGCCTATCTGAGGTGGGTCAATTCGTGTTTGAGAGATGAATTGCGGAATTGCGATAAGTCCTCAGGCCTCGACTCAGCAGAGCGAAGTACCGAATCTGCAGACTCATTCTCGAGCCGGAGCAACGAATACTTAGACTACAGTAGTGCAAAGAGATTAAATTTGATTAAAAAGTTGAAGAAATGGCCCCTTACTGATGAGGATCTGCCAACCTTAGAATGCACTGAAAAGAGCTGGTTACAGTTAGAAGAAGGAAGAAGTCCAAGAAGAAGACACTCTATCAGTGGATCAAAGTTGGGAATTGAAGAAATGTTATCAAATAAAAGAAGGCAATCTGATGGTTTTATGTGTGCAAAAGAATTGGATAAGGAAAGTGAGACGGTAACTTGTCCAAAATTTGATTTGAGTATGGATCAAAGAAACTGCATAGAGCTTAATAATAAGTTAGTATCGTCCTTTGATGTTGAGAAGAGGGCTTTGCGGGTTCCAAATCCGCCTCCAAGACCCTCACGTTCAATTCCCACTGGACCTAAAGAAGAAAGTTCAGCTCAAGTTCCACCTCCACCACCACCTCCGCCTCCACCTCCACCTCCTCCCAAGTTCTCTTCGAGGACTAATACAGCAGGAGTGGTGCAGAGAGCTCCGCAAGTGGTTGAGTTCTACCATTCACTAATGAAGAGAGACTCGAGAAAGGAACCTTCAAATGGTGGAGTATGTGATGCCTCAGAGGTTGCAAATGTTAGGAGTAGCATGATTGGTGAGATTGAAAATAGATCATCACATTTGCTTGCGGTATGTTGTTCTTTGATTTTCTTAATCAGTTTCAGATGAAATGTGAATGTAGTAGTCTTTGTTCTATTGAGTTATGGCTTTGAATATGAATGCTTAATTATAAAATAAATGTAATTGCAGATCAAGGCAGATGTTGAAACTCAAGGAGAATTTGTAAAATCACTGATAAGGGAAGTGAATAATGCAGTTTACCAGAACATTGAAGATGTTGTGGCGTTTGTGAAGTGGCTTGATGATGAACTTGGTTTTCTGGTAAGTTTTTTTGGCAACATGTTGGTTAATATAGGGTTGAAGTTGTTTTAGGATTAATTTCCAATTAAGATGGTTAATGGGTTAATGTTGGATAGGTGGATGAAAGGGCAGTGCTGAAGCACTTTGAATGGCCAGAAAAGAAAGCAGATACATTGAGAGAAGCAGCATTTGGGTATAGAGATTTGAACAAGTTGGAGTCAGAAGTGTCTTATTACAAAGATGATGTTAGGTTGCCTTGTGATATTGCTCTCAAGAAAATGGTCGCTTTAGCGGACAAGTAAGTATTGAGTTAGCAAAAATTCTAGCATTGAAGTGGACTACCCACTCCCAATGATAATGATATAATTGGAAGGGGATTGTTTCGTCAGCAACTATGTTGACATCACATGATATCATTAGAAGGGGTAGTCTGTTCTCAGTGTTTATTATTGTTTATTTATTTCCTTGGTCTTAGATGTAACGTGTCACATATTTTGCAGGATGGAACGTACAGTTTATAACCTTCTAAGGACTAGAGATTTCTTGATGCGAAATTGCACTGAATTTCATATTCCAACTGATTGGATGCTTGACAATGGTATTATAAGCAAGGTAATTCTAACTTCTAATTATTTTGGATTCAATCACTTGAGGCCTTCATCCTGTCATTTTAGATATCGAGTCCTCAAACTTGTATTTTGACACACTGAAATCACCCCTCTATAAAATAATAGGACCAATGAATATTTTATTAATTTATCAATAAATCAATATTTATTAATTTAGAAATGACATGTATGCTTAACACACTTTGGATGTAAAATAATGAAAAGCAATGTTTAACCCTTGACTAATAAAGATTTTTCTAACCGTAGAAACTTCAAAGTTTATTTGCTACAGCATGAAAGAATATACCGAATGTGGTATATGTCATGACAAACAATTAAAGTAAAATTAAACTTATAAAGAAAAAAAAAATTGACTTCATATGTATTTTTAACAACTAAAATTTCAAAAATAGGGTTGTGTAGTATATTTTTTTAATATTATAAAATTTTACATTGAAATTTTTGCATGTATTTATATGAATTATTACTTAATATTTTCATTAGTCCTTAAGGAATTTTTAAAAATTATTGATCTGGTTTGCATGGACTTTTTCAATGAAAACCCAACATATATATCCTTTCAATTTTCCTAATATACTGTTTTAGTTTTCGGAAGGCATTGATGCACCGTTTGAGTACACTACTCCTTTGTAATGATATAATACCATGTCAACATGGTTGTTAATGTGGCACAATATTATTGGAAGGGAGTAATCTACTCCATGTGTATGCTAAAACTTTTGCTAATTTAAACCATGCATAAAATTTGTTGGGGTTTGGGATTGTTACATTGATGAAATTGAGAAAATGCAGATAAAATTTGGATCAGTAAAACTGGCAAAGAAGTACATGAAGAGGGTAGCAACAGAAATACAGGCCAAAGCAGGAGGAATAGAGAAAGATCCAGCACTGGACTATATGCTACTTCAAGGAGTTAGGTTTGCTTTCAGAATTCATCAGTTTGCTGGAGGATTTGATGCTGAAACTATGCATGCTTTTGAGGAACTCAGAAACCTCGCTCGCCTTCTCAACAAAAAGTAGCTACATTCTTTAACTACTTATTAATTTCAGCTTACCATCTCAGTAAGCAAAAGTACTTGGATACCAAATTGTAAATTTTGGTTACCATGTGGATGTGGATGTAGCCAATTTTGTTCCAGCAATATAGAATTTAATATCCAAGTCCAACAATAATTATTAAACCCGGCCCAATACTGGATCAACTGAAGCTGAATCAACATTGAACACATATATTTGGGTAATTATAAAAAATACTTGTTTTTAAGATTTCTTTTATACCTTTTTCTATTGCTCTTCCCTTTTCTAACACGTTTTCATTGCTCTTCATCTCCTCCGTTTTTGTCACTGATTGTCTGCTTCCATCGAAATTCTTGGTGCCTTTTGCCTCGTTGTTGTGGTCAGAAAACCATGGATTTCTTAGTTTTCCAGAAAACCATGGATTTCTTAGTTTTCTCCATTGATTAATTACTAGTTGTTTGAATCTTCTAATTTTGATTTGTATTGATCAATTTCTCATGGCAATGATGTTGCGGCCATTACAGAGGCTAGTGATATCTCTAATCTCACATCCAATAGTATCAGTCATGACTTTACTGTATTACAGTAATTTTCTATCGAGATAGTAGGTTGAAACAGATAACAATGTCCTAAAGAAAGGATGAAAAAGAGGTAGAGCAAAGCCACTTCGAAAAAAGAGATTGTAAGGATGTGAATTCAGAAAACGAAAACCACAAACATAAACAACAAAAGAGCATCATAATGATGCAGAGAGGGAGAGAAAGAAATTTGAAAGTTTTAATCTTAAACTAACAATGAATTTACAAGCTAAACCTTGAAGGAGAAAAATCCCCAAATTGAAATCTAGGATCCAAACCCTTGTTCTTGAAATTTTGAAGTTTAATTAATGAAAAGATTGTGGCTACTGTTAGTAATTTTGAGAAGAAAAGAAAAAATACAGAGTTTTAAATTGCTACTGTGCTTTTGATTTGAGAGCAATGTATATATGGGAGAAAAGCAGAACTTCATTAACTTTTGGAGACATTACAATTTAAACTTGAATAAAAATAACTAACCACTAATAACATGATCCTACAAATAAGCCATGATCAAATATATTAAAATACAGCCTAACTGCTTCCTAAAGACTAGGTCATCAAAAACAGAATAAAAAACATGATGGCACGTGGACATGTTTCAGTCCCGAAGCATTTTCCTAACACTCCTCCTTGCTTTAGGAGCTGCAAACACCAACTTTCTTCCTTAAAAACTTGAATTTGCTGACTGGAAGCGGCTTTGTAAACAAATCTGCATTATGATCTTCAGACTTGCAGTAAACTAGAGTTACAACTCCATCTTTCTGTACTTTTCTTAGAAAAAACAACTTGATGTTGAAATGCTTAGTTTTCCCATGGAAAATAGGATTATGGGAAATAGCAATAGCAGCTTGGTTGTCAACAAAAATCTTCGTGCTTTCTTTCTGCTCCATATTAAGATCTTTTAGAATCTTCCTCAGCCACAGAGCTTGATTAACAGCAGCTATTACAGCAACAAACTCTGCTTCAGCAATGGATTGAGCCACGGTTTCTTGCTTCTTCGAACTCCATGAGAAAACACCAGATCCAAGTGTGAAACAGTGGCCTGAAGTTTTTCTCATATCATCAATGGAACCTCCCCAGTCATTGTCTGAGAAACCAACCAGCTTAAACTCTTTGCACCTTGTGAACTTAACACCAAAATCACTTGTGCCTTTGACATATCGAAGCACTCTCTTGGCAGCCTTGAGATGCAATTCACTTGCACAATGCATAAATCGAGACAAAATACTTATAGCATTCAAAATATCAGGTCGTGTTGCTGTAAGATACATCAAGAAACCAATCAAGCTTCTATAGTATCCCTCATCAACTTTATCAGCACCATCTTCCTTACACAGCTTCTCTTTTTGATTCATATGAGTGCTTACTTCCTTGCATTCTTCAAGCTTAAACTTCTTCAAAATCTCCTTGGCATACTTCTTCAAAATCTCCTTGGCATACTTCTTCTGGCAGATGAAGACTTCATGCTCAGCTTGCTTAATTTCCACTCCAAGAAAGAAGGTCATCAGACCGAGATCTGTCATCTCAAAAGAATTCATCATTTCTTGTTTGAACTCCTCAACCAACCGTTTATCATTTCCTGTCAGCAAAAGATCATCAACATAAAGAGAGACTATCAAAACATCATTGCCCTGTCATTTAACATAGAGAGTAGCCTCAGACAGACTTTTTTCATAGCCTAAGCTCAGCAAGTAATCATCTATCCTGCTGTACCAAGCTCTTGGAGCTTGTTTCAAACCATAAAGGGCTTTCTTGAGAAGAAACACCTTGTCCTCTTCTCTTTTCTTCTCAAAACCTTCAGGCTGCTCGACATAAATTTCTTCCTGCAGCATACCATTTAAAAATGCTGATTTTACATCAAGCTGATACACTCTCCAATTCATTTGAGCAGCTACAGCAAGTAAAAGCCTTATGGTATCCAAACGGGCAACTGGTGCGATGGTATCCGAGTAGTCTGCGCCAAAAACTTGAGCATAGCCTTTCACCACAAGTCTTGCCTTGTGTTTGTTAATAGAACCATCAGCATTTAGCTTAGTTCTGTACACCCACTTAACTCCAATCACCTTTCTGTCTTGAGGCCTCTCTGCTAAAATCCACGTCTTGTTCTTTTCTATCATGGACAGCTCCTGCTCTATTGCAGCTATCCACCTTTGATCTTTTTTTACTTCTTCATAATCTGCAGGTTCACTCACAGCTATGTTGCATCTTTCATAAACGTCAGAGAGTAATCTGGTACCTCTAACTGGAACAACATCCACTATCTCATTCTACCAATTTTCATCTCCATGTTCTTCTATGTTTGAAACAGGAAGCTTAAGCTTCAGATCTTTCGAGGCCTGATCCTTCTTCTTTGCATCATCCCAGTTCCATTCTTCATCTTCCACGAAGTGCACATCCCTACTAACAACAATATTTCCAGTTTGTGGTTGGAAAATTTTATAGGCCTTGCTAACAGTGCTATAGCCTATAAAAATGCTAGGTAGTGCTCGTTTGTCCAGCTTGGTCTGTGGAACATGAGTGAAACACAAACAACCAAACACTTTAAGAAATTTCAAGGATGGTTTATGTCCATACCAAGCCTCAAATGGTGTTTGATCCTTTACTGCTTTTGTAGGAAGCCGGTTTTGAAAAAAGACAGCCGTGTTTGCTGCTTTTGCCCAGAACTGCTTAGGTAGATTCTTCTCATGTAACATGCATCTTGTCATCTCCAAGATGTACCTATTTCGTCTCTCACTTACTCCATTTTGTTGTGGAGTGCAACTGGCTGTCAGTTGATGTTCAATGCCTGTATCTTCACAAAATTGGTTGAATTTTGCTGAAGTGTACTCCTTCCTATTATCAGATCTCACAAGTTGAATTTTGCAGCCACTCTCATTCTCAACTCTTACCTCAAACTTCCAAAAGACTTGAGCTACTTCTGATTTAAACTTCAAGAAAAAAATCCAGCACATTCTGGTGAAGTCATCAATGAAAGCAATATAATACAGATTACCTTTTAAGGAAGGTGTTCTTTGATGACCAGATACATCTGTGTGAATCAGCTGAAGCTTGTATGTGGCTCTCCAGGTTGATTTTGAAAATGGTTTTCTAATTTGCTTTCCAAACTGACATGCTTTCCAATTTGGAATCTGCTCCTCAAGTTCTGGAAGATCTTTCACCATCATCTTTGATCTCATTTCCAGTAGCCCTTGATAATGATAATGCCTGAGCCTCTTGTGCCAAACTTCAGTGAAATTTTCTTTAATTGGGAAAGTAGTTTGCTCCTCCTCTATTGGATTTAGAGCAAAACTTTTTCCTTTCATTTTCACTTTAAAAATGTCTTGATCAGTTGCATCTTTAATCAAGCAGTACTTGTCTTTAAAATTAACTTTAAAACCTCTTTCAAGTAGTTGACCAACACTTAACAGGTTTTGATCAATTTCAGGAACAAAGAGAGCATCAGAAATAAACTTTGTACCTGAGCAGCTTGCTATTGCAACTGTCCCCTTTCCTTTGACGGAAATATAATCACCATTCCCTATTCTGACTTTGGTGAAGTTGGTTGGCTTTAAATCATTGAAAAGCTCCCTGTCATTGGTCATATGATTGGTGCAGCCACTGTCAATCAGCCAGCTCTCACTTGCTTCAATGCCTGCAAAACACGTAGCCACAAAGAGTTGATCCTCCTCGTCTTGATTAGCAATCTTAGCTTCTTCTCCTTGCTGCTGATTTTTGTTCTTACATATGACTGCTTCATGTCCCATTTGATTGCACTTGCTGCATTTAGCATCAGGTCTCCTCCAACATTTGAAAGGGGAATGGCCTTTTTTGCCACAATGTTGACATGGAGGATAATCCTTTTTTGCGCCAGTTGTAAGCGCCAGAATTTTACTTTCAAAAAAAAAAAAAGAAAGTATAGTCGTACGACTATCGCTACAGTCGTACGACTATAACCGAACTACAGTCGTACGACTGTAGATCGCTGCAGGTGAGCCACCCATACCTCAAAAGCTGAAAAAACAGAAGAAAAGAGGGGGGGGACAGACAGACAGAAAAAAAGAAAAAAAAAGAGAGAAAAACGAAGGAAAAGAAGAAGAGAGAAAAGGAGAAAGAAGAGAACCAAAGAAAAGGGAAGAACTCATCATCAGAATCCCTTAACATTTGGAAATCTTTGGACCCAAAACTCTCAAACCCTAACTCAAGGAGAAAAAGCCCGGATTTTAGTAGATTGGATCGATGCCAGGGGTCAATCCTATGGTAGACGCAAGCCACAGAGGTAAATACCCCTTTTCCCTTCTCTTTTACAAGCTTTCTAGGTGATTGGTGTGTTTGTTCTGCATTTCTGTCCTTTTTTCTGCATTTCTGTTCTGGAAATCAAGAACAGTCGTGCGACTGTTCTTGAGTTCGATGAACAGTCGTATGACTGTAGTTACAGTCGTACGACTGTTCTTGATTTCCAGGTGATTTTCTTTCCAGTTTGTTTTAAATAATATTTTAGCGAAATCCTGAGTCTGGAGTGTTTATAGTCGCACGATTGTAATTTATAGTCGTACGACTATAGTTATATTTGCACAACTGTAATTTACAGTCGCACGACTGTCGTTTCCAGAACCAGAATTTCACCTTTAAGCCCCAAAAATTTCATAAAAAATCCATAAAAATCATAAAAAATTAGAAAATATGAAAAATGAATTTTGTTGTGTGCATTCACGACCATAGATTCAATTTTCAGTAAAATTACATTTAGAACAATTCAACGACGGAGACCCCGTTCTCCCGAAAACTGACTCACTAAATATGTAAAAATGCATGTAAACCGGAAAAATTGTTTTCAAAATGATTTTCCCACAAAAACCAAAATTCAGGGACGTTTCAAAACGTTTTCCAGGTCTAACCGGGCCGGCTAGCAGAGCCAACCCGGTTATCCCCTCTATGCATGCCCCCAATTCTTGTTTTCCCAATTCTGTCTATTTGAGTCCAACTTGTGGCGTGCCGTATAAATTGTGCTAACCTTTGTTTTGCAGCTTTTATTTTATCTTAATTTTCATTTTATTTGTATTTTAATAGAATTAATCGTGTATTTAGGCGGTTGTAAATATTTTTAGATTCTCGTATATTTTAGGCGATTGTACAAGTGAGGCGAGAGTTTTTATTTTCCCATTCGATTTGGTTGTAAGCCAATTAATATTTATTTCTTTTCCTTACTTTTGTATTAAATATTTGTATGCGCGCTGTATGCCCTATTATATTCAATAAAATTGACTTTAGATTTTTTAAATACCATTTGAGAACATTGGCAATATTTAATTTAATTAGACACGAAATAAAGGACTTTTCCGGACCCGAATCTCTGGATAGTGTAGCGACCGTTCGTCCGGTTCAGCTACATAAGAATTTCCCGGTTGAGCTGAGCCGGGTGGCGACTCTACAATATTCATCGAGACTTAGGTCTCGGTTCTTTTAAGAATTAATTCCATTTATTCTTCCAAAACCGATTTTCCATTCATAAAAACCCCACACGAGGGAAGGGCCCACCCGAGATCGAGGCGCCCCTTCCGAAAGGGAGTCTCGTGTCTCGTCGAAAACGCATCGTCCACTCACAGTGGCAACTCCGCTGGGGATTTCTTCAAAAAGTTTTCTTAAAAACTTAAAAGAATTTGATGAGCCCTGAAAAGTGTCTAATTAAAATAAGGTGGATGATTCTCGATTGGTATTTCATTTTGCATTTTAACTAGACATTCTTGCATTAGATTTAGTATCCTTTTATAGCCCGGTGGATTGTTGAAGTGTCGCCTTTGTTCCTCATGGTCTTAGGGGCACGGATACGAAATACCACCCATAGCCTTGTACGAACCCCTTCGTTCGGACCCTTGAGTGGGGAGAAGTGAGGAGTATATTTTGCTATGGGAACCTTGATTTTTAACCCGACTTAGACCGAAATCATATAAGCAGCCCTAGTTGGATTCCCTTAGGATACCAAAATATTTATGTGAATAAAAATAAAATCGCGCCTTCATCACCCCCTGTTGGTGATCGAAGTGAACCCCGCCTAGGACTCAGTTAGAATTTTTTGAGACCGACCACGCTTGGAGAAATAAGGTTGGAAGAATTCGCTTCGTGTGCTACGTGTTACACGCCTCTCGACATTTCACTTCATACCATAATGCATATTCTTCATACATGATTAACATTTGCCACACATAAAGCATTTTTTTTGTGTGATACTAACCCACATTTTTATGCAGCCACGTGCATCTTATTTTCGTGTGAAATCATTAAATCACCCGTTTGCCATTCATACTAACTCTTTCTTTTCAGCCATAACATTATATTTGTGTGATTGGCATTTTTCACATAGCATACATAACATCATTATGTGTGTTATGCATCCTAACCACGTTTTTGTGCAGCCATTTGCATTTTGTGTGTCATAAGCACTCACGACATATCACCTAAATTAAATTAGGGGCATTCCAAGGACGCCCACCACGATCATATCATTCCACCACATATCGGGTATCCCAAAATACCCATGTTCTGCCAATGCACCGGATTGCATTTGGCCATTCCACCAAATCATTTCATTCAATAGAGACCACAATGGTCCTAGGTATATTTCTGTGTGACAATCCACACGATGCATCTCATGACATCATATCCATTCATCATAAACATCATAACACTGTGATCCACATCGGGTTGCTTCATGACATTACTATATTATTCAAAGCGCTCCCCGAGTGCCGGATTAGTACACATGTAGGGGCATATCATAATATCCCAAATCATGAAAGGTGTTCCCCGAACGCCGAATCTCTATCCGTGTCCCCAGTACACGTGACTCGCTTACAACATCATTTCATTTCATATGCTCAAAAGCATCAGAACTCAGTCCATGGGTCGGCCCCATGTGACCATTTCATATCATCTCATAGACCTACAAAGCGTCGAACTTTGTCCGTGTGTCGGTACACACGCGACCATTTCACGAAATTCATTAGGTGCCCCAAAGGCACCGAACCTTTCAGCCGTGTGGTGGTCCACACATGGCATTTTTGCCTAGCATTGGGTGCACTTGGAATGTCCAAAGTCAAAAAAAAAAAAAAAAAAAAGAAAAAACAAAGAGGGATCATCCTCATTAACTCATGTTGTACATCTCATCCGTCCATCAAACATTCAAGCACTCCACAACGTTCGAACACTTCACGAGCACCGAGTACTTTACCGCATGCACTAAGTCACTTAAGTGTTCAAAAACACTAGAAGCTTCATCAAGCCCCTTATGTCCTCCATAATCATTAGAAACCCTGTCCTTGTGTCCCACACACCCAAATACCGAAATATCTTCTCGTGCAAGACAAGCTCTGCACATTTCCTCCCCGTGTAAGACTAAGTTCTACACGTGTCATACCAAATTCCCCTGTCTAAGACCAGCTCTACACGTACCGCTCAAACTCTACCCTTTCTCCCCGTGTAAGACTAAGTTCTACACGTACCATTCTAAATATCTTCTCGTGCAAGACAAGCTCTGCACATTTCCTCCCCGTGTAAGACTAAGTTCTACACGTGTCATACCAAATTCCCCCGTGCAAGACCAGCTCTGCATGTACCACATCAAACTCTACCCTTCCTCCCCGTGTAAGACTAAGTTCTACACGTATCATTCCATATATCTTTCTATGCAAGACAAGCTCTGCACATTTCCTCTCCGTGTAAGACTAAGTTCTACACGTGTCGTTCTAAATTCCCCATGCAAGACCAGCTCTGCACGTACCGCATCAAACTCTACCCTTCCTCCTTTGTAAGACTAAGTTCTACACGTATCGTTCCATATATCTTTCTGTGCAAGACAAGCTCTGCACATTTCCTCTCCGTGTAAGACTAAGTTCTATATGTGTCGTTCCAAATTCCCTGTGCAAGACCAACTCTGCACGTACCGCATCAAACTCTACCCTTCCTCCCCGTGTAAGACTAAGTTCTACATGTATCTTTCTATATATCTTTCTGTGCAAGACAAGCTCTGCACATTTCCTCTCCGTGTAAGACTAAGTTCTACATGTGTCTTCCCAAATTCCCCATGCAAGACCAGCTCTGCACATACTGCATCAAACTCCACCCTTCCTTCCCGTGTAAGACTAAGCTCTACATGTATCGTTCCAAAATATCTTTTTGTGCAAGATAAGCTCTGCACATTTCCTCCCCGTGTAAGACTAAGCTCTACACGTATCATTCCATATATCTTTCTGTGCAAGAAAAGCTCTACACACTTCCTCCCCATGTAAGACCAAGCTCTACATGTACTGCTCCAAATCTCCCCGTGCAAGACCAGCTCTGCACGTACCGCATCAAACTCCACCCTTCCTTCCCGTGTAAGACAAGCTCTACACGTATCGCTCCAAATACTAAACCTTCCCCCGTGTAAGACATGCTCTACACGTATCGCTCTAAACTCTAAACCTTTCCCCGTGTAAGACACGCTCTACACGTATCGCTCTAAACATTAAACCTCTTCCCGTGTAAGACACGCTCTACACGTACCGCTTTAAACACTACATCTCTTTCCCATGTAAGATCCGCTCTACACGTACCATTTCAAATGTCAACTCTCCTCCCATGTAAGATATGCTCTACACGTAAACCCTTCGCAAGTATCACCTTGCTTTGATCCGTGGACACCCTGTGTGTCATTTTATCCATGTGGTGTATTTTTATATGCCACGCTATACTTCAGCATATAGCTTCGTCAACAACATTCATTGTATTTTGCATGTTTCCATTCCTGGCTTTGCGTGCACCTGACTAGCTTAGGATTGCATAACATGACATGGCATCACATTATATCATTGTTCATACACGTATGCATCGTATCTCGCATTTATACCTGTATCATCCCTTGACTTGGTATCCTCTGTGCACATGCCCCAGTCAGTGCTAACAAATGTTCTTATCAAGGGAGAAAGGGAAGGAGTCTCGAGAATGGCTGGCCCAATGAACTTCAACACCGTAACAGATATCCTAGATGATTATGTTGCCTCATCGCGATTTCGAAAGGCGGTCAGGGAAGAGGCAGCGGCAATGTTGAAGGAAATGCTAGGAGGTGACCTGGACAAGGTGGAAAAGCTGACGACAAGGTGCTCTGAATTGGAGGCACGTGTGATTGAGCTTGAGGGAGTAATAAGAGGACTGAATGGTGAAGCAGAATCAATGGCCCCCCTCAAAGCCAACACTGAACTCGTTCCACGGCCAACCAAGAGTCCACTCCCTAAGGGTGACGGAAAGGGCATATCCCCGTGGCCTTTCTCGCTGAGCCAATTATTTGCCAAATGTAGAGAAAAAGGGCCACTGCAGAGTGTCAAGCCATATGTGGAGCCGGCACCGGATCAAAAGAACAACTTCTGCACCTATCAGGTGGTGACGGGTCACCGAACCAATGCTTGCTATATATTTTAAGGAAGGAGATCCGGAAGTTAGTTGATGAAGGAAGATTAAAGGTGCCATCCACTACTAATGAGCAACTAGGGGCTAGTAGGGAGACAGACAAGGAAATTCCTCAAACTTCCCGGGGAGAGGAATATGATGAAGAAATCCTAAGCCTGATTTGATGAAAGTGGGGCAGTGACCGGATAAGGAATAGTCGGGCGCTGTGAGATCAATACCTTTAGAGCCTCTTTCTCGTAAGGGGGCTTATTTTGTTTGTAAAGTGTATTGAACTCATTTTTGAATGCAATGCATCTTCTTATTTTTCTTACTTGTGTGGTGATTACATGTATATGGCATTAAGCGTGCATTTGATCATCTGAGATGACATGTCCATCATGCATAGTAATAAGATGCATGACATCAATTTGAGTCTTACAGGGAATTTACAAGTGAACCTGACTTCGGTTAAGCCCTTTTCTTAAAGAGAAAAAAAGAAAAAAAAAAGAGAGAGAAATCTACCAAGCATGTAATGGGATGGCAGCATTTCATTCGAATCAGTTGCCAACCTAGATCAGTGATCCCTACAAACCACGATCCTAAACGCTGCTGGTCTTGCCTTAAAAGTTTCAACTTGAACAGCCCACAATACACCCGAATCATTACAAACCAAGCTCTACACACTTCCTCCCCGTGTAAGACCAAGCTCTACATGTACCGCTCCAAATCTCCCCGTGCAAGACCAGCTCTGCACGTACCGCATCAAACTCCACCCTTCCTTCCCGTGTAAGACAAGCTCTACACGTATCGCTCCAAATACTAAACCTTCCCCCGTGTAAGACATGCTCTACACGTATCGCTCTAAACTCTAAACCTTTCCCCGTGTAAGACATGCTCTACACGTATCGCTCTAAACATTAAACCTCTTCCCGTGTAAGACACGCTCTGCACGTACCGCTTTAAACACTACATCTCTTTCCCGTGTAAGATCCACTCTACACGTACCGTTTCAAATGTCAACTCTCCTCCCATGTAAGATATGCTCTACACGTAAACCCTTCGCAAGTATCACCTTGCTTCGATCTGTGGACACCCTGTGTGTCATTTTATCCATGTGGTGTATTTTTATATGCCACGCTATACTTCAGCATATAGCTTCGTCAACAACATTCATTGTATTTTGCATGTTTCCATTCCTGGCTTTGCGTGCACCTGACTAGCTTAGGATTGCATAACATGACATGGCATCACATTATATCATCGTTCATACACGTATGCATCGTATCTCGCATTTATACCTGCATCATCCCTTGACTTGGTATCCTCTGTGCACATGCCCCAGTCAGTGCTAACAAATGTTCTTATCAAGGGAGAAAGGGAAGGAGTCTCGAGAATGGCTGGCCCAGTGAACTTCAACATCGTAACAGATATCCTAGATGATTATGTTGCCTCATCGCGATTTCGAAAGGAGGTTAGGGAAGAGGCAGCGGCAATGTTGAAGGAAATGCTAGGAGGTGACCTGGACAAGGTGGAAAAGCTGACGACAAGGTGCTCTGAATTGGAGGCACGTGTGATTGAGCTTGAGGGAGTAATAAGAGGACTGAATGGTGAAGTAGAATCAATGGCCCCCCTCAAAGCCAACACTGACCTCGTTCTATGGCTAACCAAGAGTCCACTCCCTAAGGGTGACGGAAAGGGCATATCCCCGTGGCCTTTCTCGCTGAGCCAATTATTTGCCAAATGTAGAGAAAAAAGGCTACTGCAGAGCGTCAAGCCATATGTGGAGCCGGCACCGGATCAAAAGAACAACTTCTGCACCTATCAGGTGGTGACGAGTCACCGAACCAATGCTTGCTATATATTTTAAGGAAGGAGATCCGGAAGTTAGTTGATGAAGGAAGATTAAAGGTGCCATCCACTACTAATGAGCAACTAGGGGCTAGTAGGGAGACAGACAAGGAAATTCCTCAAACTTCCCGGGGAGAGGAATATGATGAAGAACTCCTAAGCCTGATTTGATGAAAGTGGGGCAGTGACCGGATAAGGAATAGTCGGGCGCTGTGAGATCAATACCTTTAGAGCCTCTTTCTCGTAGGGGGGCTTATTTTGTTTGTAAAGTGTATTGAACTCATTTTTGAATGCAATGCATCTTCTTATTTTTCTTACTTGTGTGGTGATTACATGTATATGGCATTAAGCGTGCATTTGATCATTTGAGACGACATGTCCATCATGTATAGTAATAAGATGCATGACATCAATTTGAGTCTTACAGGGAATTTACAAGTGAACCTGACTTCGGTTAAGCCCTTTTCTTAAAGAAAAAAAAGAAAAAAAAGAGAGAGAAATCTGCCAAGCATGTAATGGGATGGCAGCATTTCATTCGAATCAATTGCCAACCTAGATCAGTGATCCCTACAAACCACGATCCTAAATGCTGCTAGTCTTGCCCTAAAAGTTTCAACTTGAACAGCCCACAATACACCCGAATCATTACAAACCAAGGACCATCACCAAGTTTCAGAGCCGATCCCCAAGACGAGGCTTTGAGCCTAATTCATGCTCGAAAAAAGCATCTCACATCAAAAACCAAACCCATTAAAAAGCACCAAGCCCTAAGAAATCCAAATGACCTTCGCCACCCACCATGCTGTAAAACTCTGAAGCAGACATTAGTTTTAGTGCATGTATAGTTTTGTTTGTGTGGCATTCATGTGCATATGGCATTACACATGCATTGTTCATCCAAAAAGACATATCAAACACGCATGACATACATGGATCTGAATGCAGCAGGAAAATCAATAAGTGGATGTGGTTTGGATTTAACTTCTTCAAAAAAAAAGAGAAAAAAAAGAGAGGGCAAGCACCGGTGGAAGATCTCAGCTCTCTCTTACAGTCAAATTTCTACTCCTGGCCTAAAGTTATGCTCTCTTCAATCATAGAGTCAAACTCTGTTGAGTGCTTAAGGAATTTGGGAGCGGCCCACTTATTGCATGAAATGTCGGGGTCAATGAGTTGAGACAATGGAGATAAGTACGTTTTTGCCTGTTCTGAAAAGTTAACTTCACGCGGTGACAGAGAAGATCGGTGTCTTTACCCAAAGCAGTTCCCTTTCCACTCTCCTCTCTGTCTTCTCCATTTGCCTTCAACACCTTTGTCTTCCCTTTATTGTCTTTCCTTCACTTTCATCTTCTATCTTTCATCTTCTCTCTGGAACTTGAACCAATTCTCTAATTCCATATTTCCTACCCTTAATGGCTCCTAACAAGAAGTTGAACCCCAATGCTGCTCCATATCATTTTTGTTCCGCATCGGAACAGGTGGTTATGGCGCCGTTTCAATCCGTCTTCGTTTATCATTAACCTGTACAAAATTAGGGATACCCTTTTAATCCCACGCCATTTCTCTTCAATCTAAACTCCCAGACTAATTATTTAGTATCCTCAGATAATGGGAAGGGATTTGATTTGATGATAGATAGAGGATTTGGATATGAATCTGCTTCAAATGAGTTCAACAATGCTGAAAAAGGGGAAAAATGAAATACATAGCTCCGAGATTCCAGAGTAAGAAGAAAATAGTTTCTGTAGGTGAAAAGGAACAGCAGTGGTTGCCCAAGAGATTGACTGTTGAAGAGACCAAGCTGAACAAAAATAGATTGAAGCTAATCTTGGTGGAAAAACAAGCCTGATGGTCAGAAATCTACCAAATCAGTTTTCAAGTCATAATCTGCCGTAAATTCCGGGCAAGCATTGTCTGGAAGAAAACAAGAATAAGTCCAAAGGGAAGCCTGCTTATGATTGCCTCTATTTGCCTATGGATTTCAAGACCGGAGGAAATTTTGGTTATGCATTTGTGAACTTCACCAGCTGTGTTGGAGCAACTTGGCTTTACAAAGCTTTCAACAATCATGAAGGGGACGATACCATCAACAGGAAAGCATACAAAGTCTGTTGTGCTCATATTCAAAGGGAAAGTTGCATTTGCCAACCATTTCAAGAATTCAGTATTCGGGAACCGTGCCTGAATTGGAATATGGGGTGAATTGGAAACATGAATACAGCATCATACCGCAGGACAGTCCAGTGGTTAATTGATTTCATCTCAGGTTGTCCATCCACAATAGCATCTCTATCCGGTGATCGGGCTTAAATAAAAAAAAACTCCAATGTGTAAAACCGAAAGGGCATATTGGTAATTTAAAGGGCATTAATTAAAACCAGAGCCACGTTTTAGATTTTCCTAATGCATCCGCATTCATTACGTCATGAATGTCTTGTATTCAATTTTGGTGTTCAATCTGCATTTGTCATGTCATTGCATGTCAATGTTCACTTACGGGTTGCATCGCACAACGAACCTTGTCTGTAGAAATGCTTTACTCCCCAAACACAAACCCTTAATACTACCCGAACACAACCCTATAATATTAGGGGCAAGTAAAAAACCGAACCACTGGGCATCATCGACAGCATTATCTTCGTGAGTCACAATGAACATATCAAGATATATCTTTCCCATCCTAAGACAAACCGTCGCGAAAGGGATCAATGCAGAAAAAATGCCCATCACAGAATCTTTCTAAAAAAAAAAGAACTTGTTGACATGGAAAACCGAAAGGACGTGTCGGCAACAAGAGAGGGGTGATATAGAAAGTCAGAGTCAATGTCATATCCCCTGTTATACTCATTATGGTGTCACCATTGCAATATTGTGCATGTTTAGACTTCCGAACAGATGTTCATCTTGCATGCACCATGCCATTACATATAAACATCCATCAGTAAGACCTTGCATTCAAGTCCGTGACAATATCGCAGAAACACTTGTTATGCGGTACAGAAATGCAAAGTCTCACTCTTATCTTCTTGCTCGACCAAACGGACCATCCGTTGGCATGGCCTATTACTCTGATCCACTGAGCCTGACAATACTTCAGAATATGCAGAGGGTAAAGTGGAAGGTCACTCAAGATGGCCAACTTCTTTAATACCTAGATCGGTGTAATAGTTAGTCAGTCAGAGGACACGCCGGAACAATCAGACTGGGTCACCTGGGTTACCATCGGGGCCAGTCACAAGCCGTGAATTCTATCTCCGGGCTCGCACGGATACCAAGAACAAAGCATTAGCCATATGTTGCATGCATACATACATTTAGAACCATACATGCATCCGTACATGCGTGCATACGTTTAAAGTAAACATGCACGATCCCCATGCATATGCATCACAACTAATCCAAGTGCAGGTACCCACTACTATCATTGGGCTATTCCGAACTAGGATCACTCTCAAAGCAGAGATGGCACAACACCGAGGCATCCATTGGACCCTAAGCATCAGCGCAAATCCAGATCTCAACATATCAAGTCTCCAAGGAGCAGAACAATCAAGCCGTATTTATCCTTGATAGAAGGGGCAAAAATTTTTTTCTCCAAAATTATCGATCAAGGGATAAATACTCATCCTCCATCCAACACCAAAATCATCATTCCTAAAGCTAACCACCCTCTTCATTCAAGCCAGATTTCATATCCTTGAACTCCATTATGTTCAAGCATGGTTTCAGATCCTTGAACCTCTTATTATTTCAAGTTCATCCAATTCCAGTAAGATTTCAAATCGTCAAAATTCCATCTTTCTTTGCCTCGGGTAACATAGACTCGATATCGGCTAATCCACAATCCGACTTCCTTTGCCTTGGGTAACATAGACCCGATATCGGCTTAACCACATTCCATCTTTTCTTGCCTCGGGTAACCTAGACCCGGTATCGGCTTAGTTCTACATCAAACCCTTTATTTCATCCAAGCTAGATTTCGAATCCTTGAACTTCTTCAAGCATGATTCCCAATCCTTAAAAAATTGCCCAAGCCATATTTCGGATTCTTGAAGATTGATTCAAGCAAGATCCTAGATCTTTGAAACCAATTCGAATCCCACACTTCAAACTCACCTTTGCCTCGGGTAACATAGACCTGATATCGGCTTACTTCTTCCTCAACTT
Organism: Euphorbia tirucalli; assembly: GCA_039660915.1. Lineage (NCBI taxonomy): Eukaryota > Viridiplantae > Streptophyta > Magnoliopsida > Malpighiales > Euphorbiaceae > Euphorbia > Euphorbia tirucalli. Next base: position 37,143,426 of record CM077637.1, on the reverse strand, counting down.
TGCCTCGGGTAACCTAAACCTGATATCGGCTTATTCCTTCCTCAGCTTTGCCTCGGGTGACCTAGACCCGATATCGGCTTATTTCTTCCTCAACTTTGCCTCGGGTAACCTAAACCTGATATCGGCTTATTTCCTCATCAGCTTTGCCTCGGCTAACCTAAACCTGATATCGGCTTATTTCCTCCCCAGCATCGCCTCGGGTAACCTAGACCTGATATCGGCTTATTTCAATGGCGGGTTCTTTCCTATGTCTGAGGCGCTTTGAGTCGCGTTTCTCAAATTCACATCATCTATCCCAGACTAAGTTCGGGTGATGAATTTGATCACGTGAGGGGCAGCTGTAAGAGCCGGAATTTTACTTTCAAAAAAAAAGTATAGTCGTACAACTATCGCCATAGTCGTACCACTGTAGATCGCGGCAAGTGAGCCACCCATACCTCAAAAGCTGAAAAAACAGAAGAAAGGAGGGGGGACGGACAGACAGAAAAAAAGAAAAAAAAAAGAGAGAAAAACGAAGGAAAAGAAGAGGAGAGAAAAGGAGAAAGAAGAGAACCAAAGAAAAGGGAAGAACTCATCATCAGAATCCCTCAACATTTGGAAATCTTTGGACCCAAAACTCTCAAACCCTAACTCAAGGAGAAAAAGCCCGGATTTTAGTGGATTGGAGCGACGCCAGGGGTCAATCCTACGGTGGACGCACGCCACAGAGGTAAATACTCCTTTTCCCTTCTCTTTTACAAGCTTTCTGGGTGATTGGTGTGCTTTTTTTGCATTGCTATCCTTTTTTCTGTATTTCTGTTTTGGAAATCAAAAACAGTTGTGCAACTGTTCTGGAGTTCGATGAACAGTCGTATGACTGCAGTTACAGTTGTACGAGTGTTCTTGATTTCCAGGTGATTTTCTTTCCAGTTTGTTTTAAATAATATTTTGGCAAAATCCTCATCTGGAGTGTTTACAGTCGCACGACTGTAATTTACAGTCGTACGACTATAGTTATATTCGCACGACTGTAATTTACAGTCGTATGACTGTTGTTTCCAGAACCAGAATTTCACCTTTAAGCCCCAAAAATTTCATAAAAAATCCATAAAAATCATAAAAAATTAGAAAATCTAAAAAATGAATTTTTTTGTGTGCATTCACGACCATAGATTCAATTTTCAGTAAAATTGAATTTAGAACAATTCAACGACGGAGACCCGGTTCTCCCGAAAATCGACTTGCTTAATATGTAAAAATGCATGTAAACTGGAAAAATTGTTTTCAAAATGATTTTCCCACAAAAACCAAAATACAGGGACGTTTCAAAACGTTTTCCAGGTCTAACCGGGCCGGTTAGCCGAGCCAATTGGGTTATCCCCTCTATGCATGCCCCCAACTCTTGTTTTCCCAATTCTGTCTATTTGAGTCCAACTTGTGGCGTGCTGTATAAATTGTGCTAACCTTTGTTTTGCAGTTTTTATTTTATCTTAATTTTCATTTTATTTGTATTTTAATAGAATTAATCGTGTATTTAGGCGGTTGTAAATATTTTTAGATTCTCGTGTATTTTAGGCGATTGTACAAGTGAGGCGAGAGTTTTTATTTTCCTATTCGATTTGGTTGTAAGCCAATTAATATTTATTTGTTTTCCTTACTTTTGTATTAAATATTTGTATGCGCGCTGTATGCCCTTTTATATTCACTAAAATTGACTTTAGATTTTTGAAATACCATTTGAGAACATTGGCAATATTTAATTTAATTAGACACAAACTAAGGAACTTGTCCGGACCCGAATATCTGGATAGTGTAGCGACCGTTCGTCCGGTTCAGCTACATAAGAATTTCCCGGTTGAGCTGAGCTGGTGGCGACTCTATAATATTTATCGAGACTTAGGTCTCAGTTCTTTTAAGAATTAATTCCATTTATTCTTCCAAAACCGATTTTCCATTTATAAAAACCCCACGCGAGGGAGGGGCCTGCCCGAGATCGAGGCGCCCCTTCCGAAAGGGAGCCTCGCATCCCGTCGAAAACGCGTCATCCGCTCACACCAGTTTTTCTGTTTCCAGCCCTGCTCTTGCTGCCAGTGGCTAAACTTTCTCCCGCCGCCTGAGTCTTCTTGTTCTTTTGCCTCCTATTTTTGTCATCATCTTGATGCTTTACTGCTAAGGCCCCTTCAACAGCTCCTTTTTGTCTCATTACTCGCCTCTGCTCTTGTGCTTGCAAGGCACTCAAGTGTTCTACCAGAGTAATCTTGGGCAAGTCCTTAGTATTCTCTAAGGTAGTGATGGTAGCCTCAAATCTTTCAGGCACAGTTACAAGAATTTTTTCAATAATCCTCGAGTTTAACATGGTAGAACTGAGTAATTTGACTCGGTTTGCAATGTTAAGCAACCTGTCAGAATACTCTTTGATGGATTCAGTCTCTTTCATCTTCTTCTCCTTATGCGCTTTGATTTGTGCCACTGTTGGATTGTTTGGAAGTGCAGGAATTTCATAGTCTTCTTGCACTGCTTCCCAAAGATCCAAAGCTTCCAAATATGTCTCCATATGTACTGCCCAAATTTGGTAGTTTTCTCCATCAACACTGGTGGAGGAATTGAGGAGAAACTTGCTTCGGTTTCCATGACGCGTCGAACACACAGATCCCTTAAGAAGAGAGCTCTGATACCAATTGTTAGTAATTTTGAGAAGAAAAGAAAAAATACAGAATTTAAAATTGCTACTGTGCTTTTGATTTGAGAGCAACGTATATATGGGAGAAAAGCAGAACTTCATTAACTTTTGGAGACATTACAATTTAAACTTGAATAAAAATAATTAACCACTAATAACATGATCCTACAAATAAGCCATGATCAAATATATTAAAAAATAGCCTAACTGCTTCCTAAAGACTAGGTCATCAAAAACAGAATAAAAAACATGATGGCACGTGGACATGTTTCAGTCCTGAAGCATTTTCCCAACAGCTACAATAAGAAAAAGATGTATTTATAGCTAGGGCAACTAAAAAAATAAAAAGAATAAAATAACCTTACTAATGGCAAAACAGTAAATAGCAAGAAATTAAAGAAATACAGTTCTAAGTGCTGACTAGGCTTAAGGCATGACCATGCCTTGAGGAAAGTTCTAATCTACACCTTTTTCTACAAATGTATCAGAAGACATGCCCATGCCTTAAAGAAAGTTGTCTGCTACAGTTGTGATGTACTCATCATTCACCTATTCTTTGGAAGAACTTGACCCCAAGTTGTTTGATGGATAAGGAAGAGAGTCTTCAGCCCTAAACAGACTTAAATCTTTCACATTAAAAGAATGAGACATTTTACCTAACCAATTTGGAAGATCAATAACATAAGCATTTGCCCCATTCTTTTCAAAACCTTCTATGACCCACATTTTCGAGGTCGAAGCTTGCTGCCTCCGTTGGCAAGTCTCTCCTTGCTCAAGTACACAAGAACCTTATCACCAACCTCAAATTGTAAATCTCTTCTATGGTCATCAACCTTTGCCTTCACTCTAGCATTGTTCTTCTCAATTCTAGCCCTCACACCTTCATGCACCTTTTGGATCTCTTGAGCTAATTTCTTAGCCGATACATTATACTTTTCACCCTGGGGAATGCCCACAAGATAAAGTGTATGGTTAGGAATCCGTGTATACATAATCTCAAAGGGTGACTTACCCGTAACCAAATGAATAGCCCCATTGTATGCAAATTCAGCTTGAGCAACCGTAAAATCCCATGTCTTAAGCTTATCTTTACATAGGCTCCTCAAAAGATTGCCTAATGTCCGATTCATAACCTCCGTTTGATTGTCTGTTTGTGGGTGAGTGGTGGTGCTAAACTTCAAGGAGGACCCAGACAACGCCCAAAGAGTTCTCCAAAAGTGACTTAGAAATTTGGTGTCACGATCAGAGACAATGGTTTTAGGAATTCCATGTAACCTCACAATCTCCCGAAAGAAAAATTTGGCAATGGTAGAGGCGTCATTTGTCTTCCTACATGGAAGGAACTGTGCCATTTTGGAGAATCTATCAACAACAACAAAGATAGAGTCCATACCTCGTTGAGTTCTAAGAAGACCCAACACAAAGTCCATAGATTCCTTAAAAAAAAAAGAACATAGATAGATCTTCCCAAATAGAGTTAGGAACTGATAATGGCATGTAAAGACCCATATTTTGAGCCTGTCCCTTAGCGGTTTGACAAACATAGCACCTTTCCACCAAGTATGAGACATCCCTCCTCATTCTTGGCCAAAAATACCGAGAACTCAAGGCCTCAAAGGTCTTGTCCCTTCCAAAGTGTCCGGATAAACTTCCCCCATGTAAATCTCTAATACCCTTTCTTGGATTGAAGTGCTCGGTAAGCAAAGTTGATTTCCCTTCATCAAATACCCATCAAGCAAGTACTACTCCTTATCACTACCCTTGGACAAACAATTCTCTCAAATATCCCCAAACTTCGGATTACCCTTGTAGTCTCGCTTCAAGTGCTCAAATGCATCAATCTCAAGAGACAAAGTTTTAAGCACACTCACCCTTCTTCTTAAAGCATCCGCAACTTTGTTTTGATGACCGGCTTTATGGATAAGCTTGTATGGAAACTTATCAATGAAAGCGGACCACCTAGCATGCATGGATATCCTTAGTTGCTTTTGGCTTCCTAAATACTTTAAGGCTTGATGATTCGTGTACAATATGAATTCTTTGCCAATGAGATAATGCTTCCATGTCTTTAATGCCCTAACAATGGCATTGAACTCCTTGTAATATATAGCTCATTTTTTCCTTGAGTCACAAAGCTTCTCACTAAATAAGCAATAGGCCTTTTTTCTTGCATAAAGACTCCTCCAACTCTAACTCCACTAGCATCACACTCCTATTCAAAGAGCTTATCAAAATCCGGAAAGGTAAGAACCGGTGCCGTGCTCAGCTTCTCTTTGATTAGTGCAAAACTCTTGTCTTGTTCTTCACCCTAATTGAATCCTTTTATATTCTTCTTCACCGTAATCGAATCCTTTTATCTTCTTCAAACACTCAGTAAGAGGGGACAACAATAGTGCTAAAATTTCGAATGAACCTCCTATAAAATGTTGCTAAGCCATGGAAACTCCTTTTTGTCACCAACATTAGTAGGTGTAGGCCATTCCCAGATAGCTTTCACTTTCTCCTCATCAACCTGTATACCATCACTGCTAACCACATATCCGAAAAACACCAAACTTTCCATCACAAAATCACACTTCTTAGTATCAGCATAGAGTCGATGTTCCCTCAACAAATCAAACACAATCTTTAAATGCCTCACATGCTCTTTTAAAGATTGGCTATGCACAAGTATATGATCAAAGTAAACAACAAAAAACTCACCACTCACTGGACGAAGCACTTGATTCATCAACTGCATAAAAAGTGCTAAGAGCATCCGTCAACCTAAATGGCATAACAAGCCACTCATATAAGCCATCTTTAGTTTTGAAGGCGGTCTTCCATTCATCTCCTGCTCTAACTCAGATTTTGTGATAACCACTCCTCAAATCAATCTTGGAGAACACCATAGACTCGCTCAATTGATCAAGCATATCATCAAGCTGAGGAATTAGAAACTTGTATTGGATAGTGATCTTGTTTATTGCCTTACTATCAACACACATCCTCCATGAACCATCCTTCTTTGGAGTGAGCAATGCTGGAACCCACAAGCACTCATGATTTCTCAGATATGCCCCTTCTCTAGAAGTTCTTCCACTTTCTCCCTTATAATCTCATTCTCTTTAGCACTCATCCGATGGTGAGGAAGACTAGGTAAACTAGCCCTGGGTACCAAGTCAATGTGATGTTGGATATCTCTTAATGGTGGTAAACCATTAGGAAGCTCTTCGGAAAATATGTCTTGGTTCTCTTCAATTAAGGGCTCAATCTCTCTAGGAAACTTCTTCTCTTCTTGACACCTATCACACTAACCTTCACCATCAACGAGAAGATTGGTTGACTCTCCATGCACTCTTTCAAGAAGGCTTTTCATCTTAGACACACAATCAAAGTGGAATTCTTCTTCTTGCTAGGATCATCACTCATTGGAGTTAGGATGTACTTGACTCCATCCTTCACAAACTTGTTGGTGTTCCTCCTTCTCGAATGAAAAGCATCAAGGTCAGAATGCCATGGTCTCCCGAGTAGCACATGACAAGCATCCATGTCCATTATGTCACAATAAACTTCATCTGTGTAACCTCCAATAACTAGTGGCACCTTGCACCGTGGAGTAATTCGGGGTTCTCCCACACTCTTAATCCACCCAATACCGTTTGGTTCCGGATGAACCTCACGAATCAAGCCAAACTTCTTCATGGTGGCTTGGCTAATGATGTTCTCTTAACTTCCACTATCAATAATGCCATTGTATTTTCCACCTTGCACCAAACATCTTTTACAGAACAATTGATATCTTTGCCCATCTTTAACCCTACTAGACAAGAGCAACCTCGTTACCACATTCACAACATGCTCCTCTATATGATCACTCTCATCATCATCATCAACAGGATCACAATAAACTTCATCATCATCCTCATAGTCATCTTTATACCTTTCAACCACGTTTGCACTTCTCCTCTTGGGACATTCATTAGGCCTATGACCAGGCTCATTGCATCAGAAATACTAAGGATTGTTGTTTCTGGGAGGTGGAAGGGCCTCTTTGAGTTGCTTCCCATCATCCGTAGGAGTTCTCCCATTATAAGTAGGCTTTGTTCCACTAGTACTAGCCACATTCTTCCCTCTATCTATTTGCTTTGGAGGATCCTTAGCAAAAGAAACATTATCTCCTCCCATATGCCTATAGTTCTACCTTGGCCTCATACTTAATTCCATTTCCGCTTTAAGTGCCAAATTTCTAGCATCTTGGATGCTTAAGATCATTTGAATGCCAATTTTATCCTGAATGTTTGCATGCAACCCATCTAAATAGTGAGATGCTTGTTGAACTTCCATCTTAGCCAACTATGCTTTAGCAGAGAATCTTAAGAATTTTACGGTGTCCTCATGAACATTCTTACTCCCTTGAAAACATCTCTTGTAAGAGTTATATATGTATTGTTCATAATTCGGTCGCAGAAATCTATCCCTCAACATAGCCCTCATCTGCGGCCAAGATCTATGTGGTTCCCTACCCCCTCTTCTTCTATTCTCACAAATTTGGTCCCACCAAACTGAAGCTCCCTCTTTCAATCTATACGCTACAAGCTTGACTTTTCTATCCTCGGGTACATTAGCATATTCAAAGAATTTCTCCACTTCCGATAACTAGTCAAGAAACCCTTCAATATCAAGATCACCCCCAAATGAAGGCAAATCAACCTTAATCTTGTATGCTTCATCCCATTCATACAAATGTCTATGTTGGTTTCTACTCATCCCTATATATATGTCTACCAAGATCTCTACAACCATTTCTAACATTAAAAAATTCATTTCTTCCAACATGTCTACCATAACCTTCTACATCATCAAAATCAAATCTATCCATATATTCTTCCTCATCACTATCAACAACATCAAAGGCATAGTTATCATTTCTCCTTTCCTTTTGAATACTTTGACGCCTAAGATGAGCATTTCGTTCCCTAGGTGGAGATGTTGGTGGAACAACTTCCTCATTTCATAGTGGTGGTGGTGGTGGATTGCCTCCTCCTTCACCTTCATTTCTAGGGTTTGGCCTTAAGAGTTGAAGCACCTCTTGAAGTCTTCTCTTCACTTCCTCCATTTTAAGCCTCAAGGCTTGATTGTCATTCCTTATCTTAAATCTTCCATTTGCTTCTCGATTGTCTCCATTTACTCTTGTGTAACTCTAGATTGGACCATGACCAAAAGTAGTTTCGGGTTAGGAAACGATTGCCTCTAATACCAATTGATGCAGAGAGGGATTGAGAGAAAGAAATTTGAAGGTTTTAACCTTAAACCACAAATAATTTACAAGATAAAACTTAAAGGAGAAAAATCCTCAAATTGAAATCTAGGGTTCAAACCCTTGTTTTTGAAATTTTGAAGTTTGATTGATGAAAAGATGGTGGCTACAATAAGAAAGAGATGTATTTATAGTTAGGGCAACTAAAATAAAATAAAAAGACTAAAATAACCTTACTAATGATAAATAGTAAATAGCTAGAAATTAAAGAAACATAGTTCTGGGTGTTGACTTGACTTAAGGCGCGACCATACTTTGAGGAAAGTTCTAATATGCATCTTTTTCTACAAATGCACCACAAGGCATGCCCATGCGTTAAGGAAAGTTGTCTGCTATATTTGTGATGTCCTTGTCACAAAAGCTTGTGATGGATCTCTTGAGATGTATGTTCAAGATAGATCTAAGTAGCTTACATTTTCAGGTTGTCAAAAATGAATTAACAAAAAGCATGCTACTTCTTCTATTACAACTCTTTTCCCATTTTTTTATTTTTTCCCATAAGAAAACAAAACAGCTCTAAGCATTGAATATCAACATTTATAATTACTACCATTCTCCTTTAGCAACATGCCATTTTTCTCATCTAGAAAAGAATGCTTGTAAAGTTGATTGATCCATTAGTCTCCAAACTATTTACTTAAAATCCTATTTCTCATTTCAGTTTACCAATTTTAAGTAAACAAAAAAGTCCGCACTACCAAATTACAAGTGACAAAAAAATCATATGACCCGTCAGGCATATTAGATAAAAAAAAGTCCATGTTCTCCAAGTGAAACAAAAAATCATCATCATCTTAGCAAATTGCAAATGAAAAAAACAAAAATTTCATGTGACCTATTGGGCATTCTAGTTAAAAACGAAACCATGGTATTCAATTAATAAAGAAATCGTTATAAAACTTGTGTAATACACAAAATTATGCACCCAAGCAGAGATGAAAACCAAGTTCACAGCTGACACCATCTATCAAGATTTGCAGTGCTTGCAAAAAAATATGCCAATCGACTATGAATAATGTCTATCATAAAGAAATGACCCTATCAATCAAAGCTCAAGGACTCCTAAAATTTGCTTGTCCTCAAGTAAAGCTAGAACTTAACTAATTCCAAGCAATAAATCGAATATGGTCGAATCCAAATAAATACCTAATCGATCGTACAGAAAAGCTAAAGATGCAAGGTTCCACAATGAGTTTCAAAACACCATAAGCAAATATACTGAACCATAAAAACTAGAAAATAAGCAAGCTGACATAATAACGACATTCAACCCAACTGCAAAAGACTTAGCCAATTGAAGAATTATCACAACTCTTTTAGTTAACTAACTTTAGGTAAGTGAGACACTCAACTTAGAAGGACACGTAGAGATTTGATTAAGCTTTTATTCATAACAGAGCACATAAATAAACCTTAACTTAAAATTTAACTTTAAGCATGAAAGGTCAACATTCCAATTTTTCGAGTATTATAAAGGCCTTCGAAAAGGGTTAATTCTCCTGATGAACCACGCTCCATACATAAGGATTTGTTTTCCTCACTTCTGGTGAGAAGGGCTTATTCCCGAACTCAAAGCCCATGAGTGTTGGAATGCGAGAGATCTCATTTTTTTGAGCAATAAAAAAGCTCTCTTACGAGAAGGTTGCTATCCCCTTGAGCCTCCACACACAAGGTTGCTTAAGGTGAATTAGTCCCATCTCCCAATCCAAGACTTAAGGATATTTTGAGACAAATATTTATTCAAATTTCACAAATTTAACTTTTTCGCACAATTTAACCAAATAAACTTCATAAACAATTTAAGTTTTTGACAATAGTTATCTTATCCTCCATAAGTTAATTACTTCACATTAGCTAACAAATTTATTGAAAATAAAACCACAATTGAACCTCATCAACATGAAACCAAAACGAGAGCAGAAATTTTGCCAACATACTTAATCCCAATCCTTATTACCCATCCACATGCTCTATTTCTAATTCCCCTTGCTTCCATTTGTCATAAAAAAGTAAAATATGACCAATATTAGAATTTCTCAAAGACTCAACCAATTCAATTCTAAAAATAACTTAAGCCTATTTCACTATTAGACAAGCAATCGAGACTTCAATTTGTGTGAGAAAAACTAAGCATGCTAAGACACAAACAACTACTAACAAAGTAAACTGTTAAGTGAGAATTTTAGCATGAGTATATATATATAAAAATAATTCTTGATCATATTTGTGCTAAAATTGAAGAAAGGCAAGCTTAATGTGTTGTTTTCAGGTTGTGTAGCAGAAACACTTTCAGAACTTAAGCAACCTCATTTCACAAGCTAAGAGAGAAGAATTCGCAAAGACCTGAAAGTGGACTTAAGCAACCTAGAAGATGACATGGAATCCACTAAGAGAAGGGGAGAGAGAGAGCAACTTGGTGGGGTGAAAAGACCATTTCGCTCTTAGAAGAGAAGATTGGTTTAACCTAGTCACTTTTGATTAAGCAAGTGGGTTAGTGAGGTGGCAGGATTAAAAAACTTGTCTCCAATGGTGCAATAGGAAAAGACCAGCTCCTGCTTAGTTATTTCTAGGATTTGCTTATTCAGCAACTTGATTGTAAGGGATTTTACCATTTTGTCCTTGATCACAAGTATATATAGTTGGTAGATTTGGATTGTTAATCACCTTTTGGATCATTTTCTCTCGTTTGGGATCCTTTGGAACTGTATTAGGTTAGTTTGTACTTTCTCTCTTTAGATTTATAAAATATTCTCTTTCTACAATTTCTATTTTAAGATTTCTTGACTTCCAATAATGAAGTGCGAGTAGTCATCTTTCGCAAGCTCAGGTCAGCTTGTCTAGCACAAGTCTTTTTCTCGTTTGTTTTCAATAGGAATAAAACATTATAATGGTTGTTAAATCAGTGAGCTTAATTCTTATGAGTCTGATTATCTTATATCAAGTAACTTTAATGAGACCGAGAGGAGATTTAGAGTTATGGAAAATTTGGTTTAACACATATACAACTTGAGACCGAGAGGAGAGGGTTAATATGTTAAGGGTTTTATCTAAATGGTAAATGCTTCTTAGAACTTAATGCATGACATCTAATTTATGAGAGCGAGATGTGAAGTAAATGAGATCTTAGAGAATCCATGTGGGAGCGAGATGTGAAGCATGGTGAATTAAAAAAGAAGAGACATTAAACCTATGTTCCTTACCTTGCCTTTGCTGGACAATGGAGAAAGACTGAAACTGTTGGACAAAGCTAGACTTTAGTTTGTGACCCTTTCATATATTGTTTTCATTACAGTTATATTTATCTTTATTATTCTTACTCTTCATTTATATTGTTTATTTATTATTTCAGCTATTTATCATCATTATTCTCTCTCATTTTATCAAAAAAGAAACACACTTTAATATGCTATTTTTATTAATAAATCTGAAGTTGCTTACTACCAATCCTTATGGAAATGACACTTTTTCTCATCACTATACTGCATATTTGATCTAGTACACTTGCTAGTAGTCACATTTGCGAGCAACATAAACCATCCTAAAAGTTCATATGGAATTTTAACAAATGAAACTAAACTTAAAGAAAACCTACAAGTTTTCCCTTTTTCACACTTTAAGATGCATTTATTTCCAAAAATGCATAAAACTAAAAGTTAAGTAAAGAATACTCTCCTAATCATGAGGTGGCGACTTGTAGGAAAAGTTTTGAGAAGCCACATAATCACTCATTAGTTCTTCAATTGTCTTCTCTTCATCCTTTTCATGTTGTGAATTTTGAAATTTAGGCCATTAACAATCATCCTATGAGGTTTCAAATGCAGAATGATGAAATTTGGCAAAATGACAAAATTTCTTTCATCAATGGGTCATAAGGGTTATCTTCAAAATCATACAAATTTATTCCTCGTTGATAACCGTTCATCACCATCACCTTGCAAAAGTAAAATAAATAAAAAAACAAGTGAAATAAAAGAATAAAATGTTTAAAATAACAAGAACTCATTCGATTCAATAGTAAATAATAATCCCCGGCAACGACACCAAAAACATGATAAACTAAATAAAGTATGCGTACCTATTCCTAGAGCAAGTGTAATCTATCCTATCAAGTAGTATCATGACAAGCATGAGTCAATCCCATAAAGGCTAATATTTATGTACCAATTCTTAATTGAGTTACCTCACTATCAATTAGGTGTTGTTTGGTTATCTAAACTAATATAGTAAAGACTTATGAATTAAAGAAATCACACAAATTCAAGATGAAAACAATTACTTAAAGATAGGTAAGGTTCGATTTTCACTTAACTAGTCAATTTGCAATATTAATCCACCTTAGGTAATCAATTCAATTCTTCTTCATAAGGGTTAGTGTTCTTCTCAAAATTATTTATCTATTCAGATCAAATAAACAAATCTATTAAGGATATTAATAAACAACCTCTTGGTCAAGTCTAGTTACTAAACCCCTAAACCATTAATTACTTAGAAGAACCTGATTACAAAACCAAAAACCCATAAGATACAGATCATACTAAGTTTAAATTATATAGTTTGATTTCTAATCTAATTGATCAATTAAGCTAGAAACTATTGATATGCTATTCACGGTTCGTCCATAACAAGCATTAAGCATAATATAAATCAGTAACTCATAACAGAAGAAAATATGAATTAATTAACTAAGAATAAAATAGTCACAAACCAATAAATTTAAAATCAATCTACCCTAACTAAGATGAAATTAGTTCATACTAAAAACAAAATACAAATTCATGTTAAAAGGAAAGTTAAACATGTCTTAAAGGAAATGCTAGAAGCTAAAATAAATCAAAGTTGAACATGTCTCTAGGGAAAAACTAGAAGCTAGAATAAATTAAACACTAAAAGTCGATTGAAATCCTTGTGCTTGAAGCGCTTTAATTCTTCAGCCCATCCCTAACTAATTTCTCAATAGAATTTATGAGTTTTCCCTTATCAATGATGCCTTGTCTGGAATAGCATCCTTTAAATATAGGAGAAAACCGAGTTTGATTACCATAAACAATCCTACTGAAACTATATCGAAAGATATTACTTTAATCCTAATCGACTTTCACCACTTTTACCACCTCTAATAAGACTTGAAAATACTTAAATAAACATAAGAAGCACATGGAAGGAATTTTCGGGTGATTAGAAGTGGATTCAAGTTGAAACAAGTTAGATTTGCAATGACACACTCTTTACAACAGAAGCAACTTCAAACCCAATTTTCACTAGGAAATAAGACAAATCTCAAAAAAGTTACTAATTTTTGGATCTTTTTATTAAGTTTCTATAGCAACTTGAATCACCTCAATTCGATTCCATAAGAAAAAGTTATGCCTTAGTTACAAAAGGCTATTGAAGCTGAAAAATGAAGTGCTGAAAACGCAAAGGGACTCGGCTCGTTAAGTGTGAACTTAGCAAGTATTTGTCAAATTTGTCCCTTTTTGAGTTTGTTCTTCAATTTTGGTTTGGATCCTGTAACGCACACCTAAAAAGTTCTCAAACCTCTTTGAATACTCTAATCTACAGAAAACAAGCCTAAAAATGAGATGAAACACCCTAAAGTACAAAAACTCTAGAAAAAACTAAAACAAATTAAAACACACTAAAAATAAGGTAAAATGCATGCAACTAATTAGAATTAATACTAAAAATGCATGAAAATACACACTTAATAGCTCCTCAAATCAAATCATAGAGTAACAACAGCAAAAAGAAATGAAAAAGTAAATTCATTATCAAACCTAGGACTCAAATTAGGCCTATGTTTTTAGCAAATCATATCCATTCTTAGATATTATCTAAAAGGTTGTGTGTAATTCCATAATAACAATGAAGTAGAGAAACAAACATTAGCATGATCCTTGTGTCGTTTCTTCATTCTATCATCCAGTACTGGAAAAGCCTTATTTTAGCAGAATTCATCATAGATATAAGATTAGATGGTTTATTACAAGGTATATTGTTGGCTCTTTTCTTTATTTGTTTATACAAGGTTTTAGTAGCTAAAGTTGCAATGCCATTTTTCTTCAAGATGCATTGTTTCTGTTATCTTTTTCTATTTATCTATGTAATCTTTACACTTTTTCGCACTTTTCTGCAAGGTTTTAGTTGAGATACAATCGAGATGCATTCAAGATACATTTGAGATACATGATTCATTAATACAATTATGATATAATTTTAATAATATATACTACATGTTGTTGGGGTTTTTCATTGAAAATCAACCATTGGCAGCGAAAGCCAATTTAGATTTTCTCAAACCCGGTCCTAAGAGCTTATGCAATATAAATCAAAATATGAAATTTAAAGATTAGAATAGGATTCTCACCTTTATGTGTCTCTTCTAGAGACGGTTGCATAAACCCAAGTCAAATTCCTCCACTCTCATGTACACGAACGTCTATCAAGTGGAACCCGTGCTAGTAGCGGATCAAAGGAGGAGAGCAAGTGTTGGCCAAAAATTTCAGCCTCTCACAACCACTAATGGCCAAAATTCTCTTATGAGAAATTAGCTCCCTTGGCTACAATTATAGCCATAATTTTGGGGTGAATTAATTTGTTTCTATAAATGGAATTCTTACCGATAATTCCTTAAATCCTAATTAATTAGTATGGGTTAAATTATGATCAATTCTAATTTAATTTCTATTCATGTATTTATATAATATCATACTATATAAGATACATGTCATTTAAATTAAATTGATTTGTAAATTAGAATTAACTGAACAAATTAATTTAAGATTTGACTAGAAATAGACATATATAAACCTATATATGTATTAAATTTCCACCAGGAAATTTATTCACAAGTTAATTTATTTAACTCAACTTAATGCAACCCAATATATATATATATATATATATATATATATATATATATATATATATATATATATATATGTATGTATCAATTAAATTGTATTGATCAATCCAATTGATCTTTAATTAATTTGATTAATATTTATCTCTCTAGTTAGTATACTCCAAGTATATAAGTGAACCGACTAGTTGAACTCAGACATTCTATGCGTACGATCCTGTGGGCCTGTCTTTATGTTGGCAGTGGGCCCAAGGCCTATAGACTATAGGTGGGCTTTAGCAAGCCATTGCAGCCCCCAATTAAGATGAAGACAATAGTCTACCGAAAGTCATAACCTTGTAGTTTAACTTATATATCCTATGTCGCTGATGTTGGTGTCCAACACAGAGCCATAATGTCATCACCATCTTTTGTGTTCGGACATTAACTTGATCCCGAATAAATTGATGTCACAAACAAGTTCCAACTTGTTTAGGTGTGGTCACACTCTTATCAGTTGCACTCATCAAGTGACCTGTGATATCTTCTCAGTGTATTACCGAGTGACATTCCCTTCTGCATATTCATGACCTTGCCATGCTTATTGGCACACCCGAACATACCCATACTTGGCACCCTGTTATAGGCCCTTTAGGCATACACCAAAGTGTGTGAGATACCTTGCAAGACCATAATATGGTTAGGTCTAAGGATCTAATATAAGTACTACACGAGAATTACTTGTGATACTATACCATGTGGACTTCTTGTTTAGTGGATCTCTCCAATACCATGCCCCATTACATGTACCCATAAGCTTGATTGACAATCCATATTCTATAGCCGGTAAGACACCGACATACAATCAAGGTTATGATATTCTTTGGTTCCATTCATTCTCATGACTGGAACAGACTATGGTTGGCTTTGTGGTTATATCGTTTCCCTATCCATGGTCTCACTGCTAAGTGCATAACACTTGTCAACATGGATATAGATATTACCATCGGATACTCTATTTATAATATTGCATAAGATATATAATAAATAGATTAATGCTTTTATTTAATAACACAAATGTATAATACATTAATCTGTTAAAAGATACTAAATGTACAGCCTAAGGACTAGGGCATTCCCAGCATATGTATGATACACATATGAAGAATACAAAATAAAAAGATTCATGTCACAGATTGATGAGAGTTTAAGTTATTTGTGGGATGATTCGTGATCAGAGTGGATGTGATAGATTGATAGATTGATAGATGAATCGACTGAGGTTGATGAATTCTTTTAGAATCCAAATATTAATAAACTTGAGTTTAGAACAAAAAAATTCTCAAAAGTTTTTTGTTAACAATTTTTAAGAATCAAAGCCTCAATAAATTCTCTTCTTTGAATACCTGAAAAAGAATGAGATAATGAGAGTGAGATTTGTAACAAAAGCCAGATTCAATTGAGAATTGAAACATATTTCAATAGATGATTTCCATCAATCAAAGTTAATCAAGCTAAAAATACATATAGAATAAATGATTGATTGATTAAGAATTTTACCATCAGTCCTAAAATTGGTGATATCATTTTCTTCTTCAATCAGTGAGACTAAAATGATACTGGCATTATTAACAAGATGATCCACTACAATAAGATAAAATCGTTTGTATGCAAAAATTGGGAACATTATAAGAAAATCCCTGAAGAATAAGAATTCTAATTTGGGTTTGATTAGGAACCTAGCAATCCTAGGGAAAGTGAGACTTCAGACCCTAACTCTTGTGGGATTAAATCAAGTTATTCCTCAGCATCAATGGGACTCCTAAACCATCTAGAGCTCCTGTTCTAGATCATTTTATAATGCATAAATTGTTTAAGCCGGTATCCTTATCGAGGCCAAAAAATCCATGCTTACAACTTCTACCCTTGTCAGCGAGCATCCTAATGTTTCCGGGGGAGTCATTAGAGTTATTTCAATCTGATTTGATGCCTTGACCAAGGTTATCCTATGTTCCTAAGAAGTAATCAATAGATGCCATATGCTGGTTCCAATTGGAGTCTTCTTCATCTACTTTACTACCTCATCCTCCTTAGATGTTGGCTGTGGACCAAGGGCGGATCCAAAAACGACAGCTAGTGTGAGATTGGCCCAGATTTTTATCCCATTGCTTAGGTTACAAGACCATGTCACTAACATATTAATATTAAACTGGAAAAATAAAGTACATGGAGTCACCACCCGAATCTACTATATCGAGAAAACACAGTAAATGCATGTCCGACTTACTGCACCCTTTAAAGATCGGGTTCGAGACAAATGACTTACTTTATCATTATGGACTTATCTTGGGCATTTATAGTTTAATTTATTTGGAAATGTCTAGATTGATTTTATTATTGTATGCTCACATAATATAAAATTAAATAAATTGTACACAAGCTACAAACACATCAAATCTATTAGGAGAGGGGTACAAGTATGTAAAATAGGGATTTTTGCAGGAAATAAAAGATTGTATTTAAAGACAGTATTTAAATATTCATGATATGTACTGAATAAAGAAAGTAAAGCAAGTAAAATGTTTGAATTCTTCCACCAAAGCTAGGGTTAGCCAAGTTTCTCATAAAATTGCCAAGACAGTCTTGAAGAGGGAGAAAACAACACTAACTTTCAATACAGGTCACCCAGGTGTGAGCATGGATTTTTTCTGACCTCAGTGATGAAAACCAAAAGGTTATCCTTTGTCTTGAGCTTTGAGGAGTCACCGGTCCAAGAAGTAGGATTTGGATTCTAACTTAAGTCGAAATAAGCTGAAAACAGTTAAAAAGCCCAAGAGAGTGAGTTGTGTTAAGGAGATGGATTGTACGGCCTCAATTAGATGAGGTTGAGCTGTATTGAGAAGGGTAGAGCCATGTAAGAGAGTTGTTTAAAAAATCAAACAACTGTCTTTGACAGATGAGCCGTACGGCTTAGATTGGACAAGAATGAGCCGTACGGCTCATCTTGAAAAGTAAAATTGCAGAAATCAGAGGCCCACTTGTGCGAGATAGAGTATAAAAGCTTTGTCCTCAACTATTACGTCTAAGAGAAATCATTACGAAAAGAAAAGGCAATTACGGATAAGCTCTCTCCCTCACCACAACTCCAACACCACCCCCCCTAAAAAAAAAATAAAATCCAAAGCTCCATACCGTTACCTTAATACCTCAAGAACTTAGCTCATTTCTTCATATTTGCAACAACAACCAAGATGAACTCACTTTTCTTTGCAATACAAGCTAAAAATCAAGGCCAACTTCAATAGACTTCGGGTTTTTAACAAGTTTTGGTTCGGACTTGGCGAGTTGGAATCCAATACAACTTCAAGGATTAGATTTGGAGACTCAACCAAATCCTAGATAAATGCATCAAAGGTAACTTTTAAGAGGCTATAAACCCCTTATTTTCATTTCTATTTTGATTTTTATGTATATGTAGTGTTATTTTCATCTTTAAACTCAAACTAAGCTTTCTGTAAGTTTTGAAATTTAGCCGCACGGCTCATCTTTTGAGTCATACGGCTCATCTTGAGTGACTTTTAAGCCACACGATCCATTTACGGCATGTGGCCTTTGCACTTCATAATCTTTCGATTTCAAAGATCTTCAATTTTATGGAATACAGGGCTAAAATCTTTGATTTTTTCATCTAAATAATAATAAACCCCTAAAGGACCTCAAAATTGAAAGGAGCAATGCCAAAAATGAATTTCTACATGTTAAAAACCAAATAAAAAAACTTGAGTTTTTTTGCCGAAGATGAGCCCCACGACCCTCTTTTCTGGTAAAAATAGAGCCGTATGGTTTTTGTTCATATGAGTTTGAGCTGTGTGATCCAATTTTACCCAGGATCTATATTCACGCTATTTTTCTAGTATTCGGCTGAGAAGCCTATCTTTGACGTTTTGAGCCATACGGCTTATCAATTGAGCTGTATGGCTCATCTTGCCATCCTAGAATTTTCTGTAGTTTGTTTATTTTTCTTATTTTTGCATTATTCATTATGAAAAATTGGTTTTTGGGTGTTTGTATGCTTTACATACTTAGTTTAGTTTCAAAGAGTTTTTATGACCCAAACAAAAGGATTTTTTAGCATGTTCCTGGATATTTGACCCATATTTTGCATGTTTAGCAATAACTAATTGGGAAGAAATCATTTTCAAAATTGGTTTTAGCCTACTAGAAATTATAGGGCTTTTATAAAATTGTTTTTTAGGTCTAATCGATTAAACCTACTGGGTTTTCCTGATTATACCCTAAATGCTTGACCCCATGCTATCTATTTCCCTCCTTATGTCATAGTTGAGTTCTATGAGTATATATTTCATTGTACTACTAACCTTCATTTTACAGGTAGATGTATGTCTGGTTAGATATATGCTACGTTTCTTTTTTAGATTATTTCGTGTACTTGTAGGCAATTGTAATGTATTAAAATTCGTGTAAATTAAGCACTTGTACCCCCATTCCCCTGTTATTAGTTTTATCCCCTAGGTTAGTTTATTTGATCTGGTTGTAATAATTTTATTTTTTGAATTTATTTATTGTTTTCTGTATTTATTAACAACTTTTTGTATTAGAGCTGAACCAAGTAATCGATTAGACCTTCATTTCATTCCTTCTTTGTTTTTCCTTTTCAAAACCTCAAAACCATGTTTTCTTCTAAAAAATAAAACCCAATATATATGTTAAATAGCATGGCCCGGTCTCATAACCCATTTCGAGCATCATCCACTCACACCAGGAATCAGTTTTAGACCTCTATCCTCTGTTCGTGCATAGATCAAACTAAGTCGAGATTTGTACAAGCAACTCAAGCTTGGTTGTTCCATCTTGAGCTTAGGTATGCTCGAGTGAGCATAGTTCCTTAGACAGAAAGCTCTAGAAACTTCCTCATATTTGGTTTTCCCATTTTGAACATGCAGATTGATATGACTGAGGCAAAAAAGTCACTTTTAGGTCTCAAATGGGTGCGAATACAAGTTTTTAGGGTCTTGAAAACAAGAATAAAAATAAAAGGAGTTTTTTGGTTATTCACCAAAGAAACTCCCTTACTTTCAGTGGAAAATCTCTAATCCAATAACTAAAAGGATAAAATATGGTTTGAATGCATATAAAGCACATGCAACAATACTGGTCACTCATGGACCTACAAGCATAGAGTAAAATTAATAAAGCCCTAAAATAAAAAGAATTTTGAAAACAAACAAGGTAATCTAGGGACCAAAAGCGCAACAATATGGAAAAGCTTAAAAGGGTTAAGTCCTTGGTTTTTTTCTTTTGAAGACCAAAACCTTTCTTTGAAAAAAAGAGTAAATATGTAGAGAAAAGGAAAAAATTAAATGCCCTAAATTTTGTAACTAGGAACAGAGGTGAGATCTTGATCAGTGGTGAAGATAAAAGGGAGATTTCTAGAGCTTATAAGTTGATTTGATGTGAAAAGATTATTTGTTGAGTGATTTTTGAAGAAAAGATGGCGACATGATGTAAGAAATTAAGCTTTTAAATGATTTATAGGGAAAAGGATGATATATAGATGACTACCAGTGGGGAGATTTCAGGGTTTTTGGAGAGCTTTTTAGGAGATAATCATGGGATAATGACCACTTTAACCCTTGAACTTTAGCACATTGGGCAAATCAGCCCTTGATTTTTCAAAAGTCTTAGAAACATTCCTCGACCATAGAATATAAACTAAGGCTGCCCTTTATTAACAAACACTAAACACTAGCATTAATGGATAGTGAAATGTGCCAGCATAGAAGACCCATAACGGTAACTTTCCCATTTTTATTTAAATTCAAATTTGCTTTTTTCTTTATAATATTTCTTTCACCCTTCCTCTTGCATTTGTTCTTCGACTAAAATATCCAAAATCTGAAATTTGATTATTCTTCTCTTCGATTCTCTCTCAATTGTAATGACTTCTTATAAAGATAACCTAAGTAAGTGTTTTTATGGGGTTGAAAGCTCTAAGATTGCCATCATGAAGTGAAGAGAATCCAGCCTGTTGGTTCTATGCATGTCCAAAATTCCGTGTAAGTAAATTATTTCTATATGTTTTTAGGAATTTTTCAATTAGATGTAATTGGGAAATTTAGGGTTTATTATGTGAAATTAACAAAATTCACTTCAATTGAAGGACAATGGTTGTCAGTTCTTTTAATGGCATGATGATAGGATGACTCAAAGAACAAGGGTGGTGTTTAATGAGTTAATGAAGTGTAATAAAGATTAGATTGCAGCAAAAGAGGGGTTTCGGGTTGAACTTCATTGCTATAAGTATGATGAGGAGACTATTGCTAGTGAGGATGTTATACTCTAGCATCAAAGATTCCAAGAGGTATACAAAGATAATGGAATGCTAATGCAAAGGAATCAAAATTTTTCCTTACACAAATCCTTAACATTCTTAGTATGCAAGTAGTCTACATCAAACCTCTCCTTAAACTCCATATGACCATCTAAATACCTAAACTTTGGTTTTGTCATAAATCTTCCAGCAAAATGGAGGTAAGCACTCATAATAACTGGCATTACTAGTTATTTGGACCATATGAGCAATAGATTAGAAAAATATAAAGACAATAAACAAAAGACAATCAATTACAAGACAAGGGTTGAGTTGCCCAACGTGCTAAAGTTCAGGGGCTAAATTGGTCATTATACCGAGAATCATATTAGAAAGAGCAATTTTTAGACTAAAAAGGCTATATTTTTTAAATCACAAAAATTCCTCCCTCTTTTTCTTGGCCCTTCGGCAACTATTTATAGGCATGACTATGCTCATTTGAGCATAGTGTTTTCTTGGGGAGCAGTCGATTTTGATAGGTGGCAAAGTAGATAAGAACAGGCAGAATCTCTACTCTCTTGAGTATAGTTTAGGGAAAACTATGCTCGCTCAAGTGTAGTGGTTTCTTAAAGGCTAATTTTCGACAACTGGTAGAAATGTATAAGAAAGAGGGAAAATTATGCTAGTACGAGAATTGGTATGCTCTTATTAGCATAGGTAAGCTTGAGTTGTGCCCACTAAGCTTAATGAAGCTCAAATAAGCTCAAACTATGCACAAAAGGGTTTCACTATGCTTGGGAGGCATAAAGGAGGTGGCTTATTGGCTTTAAGGTTTTTTTTATGGTTTGGAGAAGTTTTCAAATGTGAGTTTGGGGTCAGGTAATGAATTATCTACTTTAACCCTTCTCACGGGGCCTTATTCGATATTCAAGTATTTTCCTCATTGGGGATGGAAAAATCGATGCTCACAAGTTAGCTATTACGATTGTTGCACTAATTCTTTGTTCTTTTGAAGGGAAGTAGGTTGATAAATACAACCACTTCTAGTCACATTCTTGATTATAGACTCATGTTGCTCAGTTTGTTCTACGACCATGAGTGCAAATTCTTTGTCAAAATCATCATCAACATTAGATTCAACCTTAATTGCCTAAATATTGTCTAGTTTACAAACTATTGGGGTCTGAACTGCATGGCAATTGGTCATCGGGTTAGCTCATGGATTTTCTTTCATCAACTGTCCTAAGATGACATTCTTAGATAATCTTAAAGCCATCTTTTTCACATCATGAACCTCCATCATTTCTTGATCAATTACATTCATTAGATCCTATAGAGTCATTGAAGTGACTCTTTGGACTAGAGATTCTCTTTCAGTAGGTGACCCGTAATACCTTTCCATGATACGTTCTTAAATCCACACTCCCGTATAGTAGTGATGCAAGCCTTTCACATGGTACTAGTCTTGGTTCAACTTCATAGTTAACATTGTTAGGAACATATCTATGCATGAAAAGGTCAGTCACTTGAATTCATTCATGTTTGAACATGGGTGGAAGATCCATAAACCATATAAGCACTTCATTTTCTATGTACTAGATGAAGTGATTGATGTACCATATGTAAGGTACAAAGTGTACATTCCATTAACCTCACAAAGGCATTGAGGAAAGCCACACTCCATTATACATCTCTAAATTACCTCTATTGGGTTTCAGATTACAGATTGTTGGAGGAGGTGGTACCTTTAAAGATTCAACATCAAAGTTTTCAGTCTCCAGATGTTCCATCACTTGGTCTTCTATCAGACCCGACTAGATAGCATTGATGGAAGGCTAATTATAAGTAGCCTATATTAGAGATTTCTCATTGGACTTTCTCAATTCTTCTAATTCAAGACTCTTTTTTTTCTTTTATCTTTAAGGTACTATAAAGCATAAAATCATTCCCATTGTCCAAGCTTCCTAGTATATAATCTTCATCCTTAATGTCTATTGATCTACTTGAAATGGAATATTCTACCAAGAATTTGGTTACCATGATGGGCAAGTCTAGGAATCACTTTTCTAGTTCCATGCCTTCAAACTAGTTTGACATGTCCTTCTTTAGATAGATTTTGAATTCATCTACCTAATCCCCCTCTAAGATCAGAGTTGGATGGGAAAACCAAGCAAATTGAGTGATAAAGTAGGAAGGATTCTCTATACCATCAAAGGTTAGAGTGAAATCTTAGTATTTATCGAACGAAGGCAATTCTTCAAGATTCTTGTTTTCCTTAGATTCTTCTATGTCTTCCTTAGGTTGTGACTCACAATCTACTAACATGGTCTTCAATCAAGAGTTATAAGCATAAAATTGCTCCACAACTTCCTGTTCAATCAATCCTGAATCCACATCATTCACTAAACCATTAGGGAGAACATTAGACTGGTTCTTAGTTTTCTTCATAAAGGTATCCAATTCTTCAGAAGACAAGGGAGGGATTATGGAAATAGCAAGATTCCGTTGAGCTGTCTCGTATACTGCATTTGCGAATTTCCACTGTGCTTAAGTCAGTGTTTGAACAAGATCCCACAGAGTAACTTATCACGTCACTCCTATGAGATGCTTGTCAAACTTTAAGCTTAGGAGATGCTGCCTTGGTCTCCAAAACACTAGCCTTTGCATTCTTGGGTTCTATTGCAAGATGAGCCATCATTTTTTTGATATATGTCACTAAGAAGGTGCTAGGAGCCATCAATTTTGTGATTACCCCCCATCATGCCATTTCATTTCTTCATAAGCATTTCCATTAAATCTTAAATGGTGATAATGGTAAAAGAATGTCCTAATCTCTAAATCATTGCTATTCATCATTAGCTTGTTTGGATGCAAACTCAATACTTTCTCCCATCTCGAATGTAGACTCATCTACAAACTTTGAGAAATTGGTGAAATCCAAAGCACTAGGTGTTGTGTACCTAAACTAGCTTCCCTTTCATCATTAGTGTCATTGTCCCAAAAACCACTTCCTTTGAAGATTGTCATTTGCTACCTCTACCTCAAAGTTGAATTCATCAATGCAATTGAACAATTCTTCCCCCAGCAGACTTTTAGGATCATCCATATTTTCAGCCATAAATTGTTGAATTACAAACTATTATGAACAAAAATAACAGAACAGAGATAGAATCAAGTTCACACTAATGTCGTCTTTGGTATGAAATCGATGCTGAGACCTAGCCTTTTTGCGAAGATCCTTTACTCTTATGCACACGAAAGTCTTTGGAGCGGGTTAGCATGCTAGCAAAGGACCAAACAGTGCTTCTCATTTCTATTCTCACTTGGCCGAAACCTGTAAGGCTACTAGCTATTGTGGCTGAAAATCTTGTAGAGTAGGAGAGGGAGAAATCTACTAGGAGAGTTGGTCTAATTAGGAATCTCTTTTTAATTTTATTCTCTAATATTTGATTAGATTTTTCTTAACAAAAAATCTCTTAATCAATATTACATAAAATTAAATTTATTCCTTATTATCTAATCTTCATGTTTAAAATAAATATTTCAAATATTTATTTAATTCCTTTTCACCTTCAAATAGTTACCATGTAGTAATTATTTAATAGGCTGAAATAATAACTCTCCCATGGGCTTATAATTTTATTGGGCCTAAATATTTAATCCCATAAAATCTAATGTCCATATAGAACCAAATATAATATGTAACTATTACATATCATCCAATTTATGATAAATTCACTCAAACTTCTTTGAATGTGATTGTGTAGGCTCATCTAATGCTGACAATGGGCCCGGAACCACTTTTGGTCCACAAGCTATAAGCAGACTCTAGCAAGCCATTACAGCTACCTAAATAAGATGAAATGCCAATTTCATAGCAGTGACATATGCCTATAGTAATCTTATTCAATCCTTTGCTCTATGATATCGAGGTCCATCAAGAGGTACGGTACTATCATGTTCTTTTAGTGCTAGGAAGTTTCCTGATATCAAAGTAGATTGAAGAAACATAAATAAATAATTATCTAATGATTACTTCATTTAGGTGTTGCCACACACTTTTTAGTCTCACTCATCAAGTTGTTGGTGATATCTTCTCTTAAATAAGAGAGCAACAAATCCATTCACATTGCTCATATCTTCTCTTAATTAGGGGACTAGGGCATACACTAATAATGACACCACCCATCTCACAAGGTGTATGCTGGTGTTTGGCCTTTATCATTCCTATGATTCTAATAGACTAGAGATATCTATTTGAGTTGCAATTAAGGCTTATTGCCAAGAACACACTTCTTACATACATGAGCAAATAACGATTCATGGATTCTTTATAACTATTAATTGCAAGAAAGATAATAAAATAGATTATGCATTGCATTAATGATAAATTCTGATGACAACATCTTGGAACTAGGGCATACACTAACAATCTCCCACTTGCACTATTAATAACTATGCAGGAGCCTAATCCCTATAGATCTAACATGACCCCTGTGCATCGGGTGTGCCAACTGCTTGGTAAGAGGATCTGCTGTTGTGAGCGTAAGATTGTCATCCCCAGTTTTATGATGAATAAATTGTTTTTTTGCTTCTATAGCTTTCTACAGCCTCAGGAGTCAAAGTCAATTCGAGATCAAAGCTCTAGTCGATTGAATTTCAAGCCTCAAAACACTTCTCTGATGAAGTGGGGGCTGTCTAGGAATAATAGCTGTATGGCTGTAACATCAGTTGCATGGATGATACACCAATAGCCGAATGAATGTTGCATGAACACCCATACAGGTGTTGATCCCTGACAGAACCGTGACTCTTCTTCTTGGAAATGATTTTTTGGATATTAGGGGGCATATTTTACAAAGAAAAGCCATGTTTTTGCCTATAAAAAGGGTTTGGTTTCTGAATTAAGGGTTGAAAATTTTTATATAGAGAGAAAGGGGAAGAAAAAGGAAGAAAAGGAAAAAAGAAATCCAAGCTCTTTTTCTTTAATTTTCATCTTCAATCTCTGTTCTTAGGCTTAAAATCAATTAGAAATCTTAGGAAAACACTTCACTAAGACTTCTAATAGGTTTAGAGACTAATCTGAAAACTAAAACCTTAAGTTTCAAAGTTTAAGACCATTTTCGGAGCTTGAAGTTCGGATTCAAAATCAAAGCCTTTCTTAAAGGATTTTCACCTCTTAAAGTTGTGGATTCATGGGTAAATATCTGAGAAACCAAAATATTTGACTTGTTTGTGTAATATTTGGGCAGCATTTGCATCATTTTTTTAAATACTATGTTTTTCAATTCTAGGCTGAGAACCAGAACAGTGCAGCCGTCGTAATAGCCGCGTGGCTATCGCTACAACCACATAGCTATTAGTTCTTAGAACAGAACCTCAAAAACTCTGGATTTTGAAATCCTTCACTGATCTTGAAGTGACACCCACATAGGTGTAAATATACAACCACACGGCTGTTGTCTCAACACCTGCAGAGGTATTAGTTCAGGACAGAATCATTGAAAACTGATTTTCATGCACTTCACTACATTTGAACCTTAGATTTACAATCCAGAAGAATGTGTTAGAACAGAACAACGATAGAGACCTAGTTTCTTGAAATCCGACCAACTTTCCATGTCAAGTAATTAACTGGAAAAACCGTTATCTCAAAAATCAACACAGGGACATTTCAAAATGTCTTCCAGGTTTAGTCGGTGAGATTTGGCGAGTCTCTCCAGCTATCCCCTCTAAATGCATGACCCCGACTCAATTATTATCTCATTCTAACTTGATTAAGTCCTACATGCAATTATTCACGTAATAACATTTGTTTTGTAAGATTAGATGTATGCTTAGGTTTTATTATTATGTTAGATAAATTTGAGTATTTTAGGTGATTGTATCCGGATTCTCCATTTAATTCATATGTATCCCCTATGGTAGCTTATATGATTTGATCTCTATAATTAATTTATTTATTACTTTCAGTCTGTGAGCGAACGACCTTTTTAGTGAAAGCGGAACACGGCAAAGTGAACCAGGGAAAAAGATAAGAACTTGATTGTTGTGATGTTTGGATTGAAAACGAGTTTGTATCTTGCTTAGGAAAACCATTGATTTGTTTAGAAATACTTTGTAGAAAACCCTTTCTTTGAATCTGAGTTTTCGGGAAAACTGGTCTTCCATTTTAGAAAATCCCATTTTACTACTTAAAGATCTCAAAACCTAAATTTTAAGATCAGTGACAGATTGCCACCCGGATCAACTCATCTGGGAAATTCCCGTACAACTCCCTATCGAGCATAGACTGCTATACCTAATCCAAAGATTCAGGGTTTGGGCAACTTACCTATTCAACCTCAAGTTTGCATTCATTTATAATTTTATAGTACCATATTATATTCACTTATTCTGTACCCATTTTATCTTTTGTTAGCCCATGCTCATTCAGATGACATAAAATAAATAGCATAAAAGTAAAGTGCAAGAATATAAACCATACATCCAAACCAAACAAAAAAAAAAAGAAAAGAAAAAGAAATAGAGGCTGCTTATTACAACCCAAAAAGAGAAAAACTCTCATCCTCACCAATACAATTGCCTAGATACACGAATATCTAAAAAATTACAATCGCCTAGGATACATGAGTTGATTTATAAAATACATCCAAAATGATAAAAAAGAAAAATAAAACCTGCAAAACAAATGGTTAGTACAATTATATTACAAACAGAAATAGGACTTATAACAGGACAGAATGGGGATTTTAGGAAGCGGGAGCATGCATCTAGGGGGTAACCGAGAAGTCCAGGTGACTTACTCGATTAGACCTGGAAAACAATTTTAGAAATGCCCTGTAGGTTTTTGTGCCTGAAAACATTTTGAAAACAGTTTGCTCAATTACATGCAAATTACTTCATTTAGTGGATCGGTTATCCTGGAACTCGGGGTTCCATTCGTGGGGGTTTCCTAATTCCAAACATCAATCTAAGGCCCAAAGCAGTAAACATGCCAAAAACAGTTTTATTCTGAAGACAGCATCACGCGATGACATCCGTGTGAGTCCCGTGATTCTGCCTCCTTCTAGGAACTACAGCCATGCATCTATATTATCCAAAACCTGAAATTGGTTTTCTTTGCTTTGAAAATCATTATTTAAATCATTTTCGATGATTTCTAAGGACTTTGAGGAACCTGGGGGTCCGCGAAAGCTGGACAGTGGATTCGATTTGGATCGAACAACTCTGAATTCCAAAAATGGAAATCAAAGGAATCGAAAATCTCACATCAATGTTCTAGGAAAATTGAAAACCATAATTCAGAATGTAACAGATGTGATTGGGACCGAAATAGTTTGTAACAAAACAAATAACATGGAAAATTGACTGCTTTCAGTTGATTTAGGGCTTTTTAGGTTTCTGTCCTAAAGAACACAGCCGTGTGGATGTAGTATTACAGCCGCTCAGCTCTGTTCTAAGGGATTACAGCTGCTCGGCTCTAGTTAGAGCCGTACGGCTGTAATCAAACGGACAGTTTCAGGAAATTTAATGAAAACACAGAAAAACACAGCATAAAACAACTAATTATGAGTTTAAGGCCTATCAGAGTTTATCTTGTTGATGTTCCAATGTGTTTAACGACCGGAAGTGGATTGAAAAGTCAAAATTTGCTTAGAACCTCACGAACATCTCGAAATCCTCGCTTTGAATCAATCCGAACAAAACCTGAGAATGATCCTGAGTGAATGAAAGTCTGACCGAAATCCCTCACTCTATGTTTTTCAAGTTTGTTTTTTGTCTTTTGTTCTGGTTGCTCTTAGTTTTTCTTTCTCTTTCGGTTTCTCTCTTTTTCGGTTTTTCTCTCATAGCAATCTCAATGATCTTTTTTTTTCTCTCTCTTTTTCTGCTTTTCTCTCCCTTTTTCTACGTTATCCCCTTCCTATTTTTGTTATTATGGTCTTCTTAACCTAAAGAATCACGGATTCTCCCCTAATTCAAGAATCCAATCCGCAATCAAAGACTGATGCTGGTTATTTAGGAAATAATTTGTCTGCACGTTAGAGCCGTGCAGCTATAAGGTTACATCCATGCAGCTCTGGAATTATAGCCGTACGGTTGTAGTTGTGAAACTATAGCCATGCGTCTTTAATCAGAGCTGTGACAGATTCTCTTAAATCCCACACTCACCTCTAAGCCCTCTAATCACTCGAATGTCCTTTCTCGGGGTTTCCGATCGAAGACTATTTGGTTTTCGGAGTGTTTGAGACATTTCAAGCAACATCCCACTCATTCTCAAGTCTAACTCTTGTTCATCTGTTGAATAGGTAACATAGTATTTTCATCAAAGGGGTCGGGAAAACCTGTGCTCACACAGTACCTTGCATGAACGGCATATGCTCCAAATAAAATCAACTTTGTTCATAAAATGCTATAATTTGGTTGTTGAGGCGTGTATTTTAATTAGATAAAAAGTAACTGACTCGTCCGGACCTAGATCTCTAGAAGGTATAGTGGCCCTCACTTGGTCTCAACTGTACATAAGTTTCCCGGTTAAGATGAGCCGGCTGGTGACTCCTATACTTTCTTCGGGATTTCTATCTTGAATCTTTTATGGATATTGTTTTCCAAAATGCATTTCCTACTATAATTGTATAAATAAACCCTTAATAAAAACTCCTCAGTTTGCTTCGCTGCGTTTCGTGAATCGTAAAAATACCATCCGCTCACAGCTGTCTTCAGAAGTAACCTTACATATCTTCACATCTCCCTGATCAACTATCTCCCGAATAAGATGGAATCTCCTAAGTATGTGTTTGGATTTCTGGTAAGACTGTGGCTCTATAGCTTGTGCAATGGCCTAAGTGTTGTCATAAAAGAGGTCAACTAGGTCTGGGATGAAGGGAACAAATCCTAACTTAGTGAAAAACTTCTAAATCTGAATAGCCTCCTTTACAGCATCTGATGCAGCAATATACTTAGCCATTATTGTAGAATCCACAACGATGTCCTTGTGAGCAGACAACGTTTTACAGAAATGCAGCGAAGTGAACCGAGGCTTTTGTAATGAGTTTGGAAATTCTTTTTAGAAAATAATATTCATAAAAGACTTGAGATTGAAATCTCATAAACATATATGAGTCGCCACCCAGTTTAGCTCTACTAAGAAATTCAGGTACATCCAAAGCTATGCAAGGGCCGTTTTACCTTCTGGAGATCTAGGTCTGGATGAGTTAGTTACTCACTATCTAATTAGAATAAGTACTTCAACAATCTTTTACATTGTAGGTGTTACACCCATAATTTAATTGGGTCAATTTTGCAAATATTTTCTGACTTAATTAATTATTTTGCCAAGTTGAATTAATTAATTGGTTGATTGTTATTTAATTGATCCGTCAATTAATTATTGTTATGAGTTTTATTGCCTCAATAAGGGTGGAGGTGGAGTTTTTAGCAGTTAGAAATTTCCAGGTAGTTAAAGGAAATGGAGAAGGTGTAGAAAGTGGAATAAGAGACGTGTGCGAGGATGATGGAAGATTTTAGTAAAGTGAAGTTAGAGAATTCTAAGGAAATGATGAGGCACATCAGCAAAAAAAAAAAAAAAATACAAAATGGTTACCAGTCTTTCTTTAAAAGTGAATAAGAGGAGTCAGAAAGGGGGATGATCAGAAAATCAATCGACAATAATAATAATACCCTTCCAGGTAGTTAAAGGAAATGGAGAAGGTGTAGAAAGTGGAATAAGAGACGTGTGTGAGGATGATGGAAGATTTTAGTAAAGTGAAGTTAGAGAATTCTAAGGAAATGATGAGGCACATCAACAAAAAAAATACAAAATGGTTACCAGTCTTTCTTTAAAAGTGAATAAGAGGAGTCAGAAAGGGGGATGATCAGAAAATCAATCGACAACAACAATAATACCCAAATTCAATCTTTAGAGTTTCCTTTTATTTCATTTTGAATGTTTCATTTCAATTCCAGTAAATTTGACATTTATGTTGTCATTGTTATTCAATTACTCTTGTTTCATAGAAGTAATTGTGAACCTTAAGCTTTTAGTCCTTAAGTTTGTCACAATTGTGAGTGGACGACGCGCTTTCGATGGGACGCGGGACTCCCTTTCGGAAGGGGCACCACGATCTCGCATGGGGTTTTTATGAATGGAAAATCAGTTTTGGAAAATAAATGGAATTAATTCTTAAAAGAACCGAGACCTAAGTCTCAATGAATATTGTAGAGTCGCCACCTGGCTCAGCTCAACCGGGAAATTTATAATGCAGCTGAACTAGATGAACGGCAGCTACACTATCCAGAGATTCGGGTCTGGATAAGTTGTTGGATATGCCCTAGTCCAGAGGCATTGGTCCTTGCATTTGTATCATACATTAATTGGATTCATCTATTATACTTATTTGTGTTATTAATAAAGGTATTAATTCATTTATTATATTTATCTTGTGCAATATATTAAATGAAGTATCCAATGGACATATCCATATCCATGATGACCAGTGTCATGCACTTGGCAGTAAGACCATAGATAGGGTAAACGATATGACCATAAATAGATCTGTAGTCTGTTCCAGTCATGGGAATGAATGAAACAAGAGACTATCATTAACCTGGTTGTATGGCGGTGTCTTACCGTTCATTGGACATGGAATGTCAACCAAGTTAATGGGTACATGCATAAGGGGGCATGGTACTGGATAGATCCGCTAAACGAGAAATCCACGTGGTATAGTATCACAAGTGATTCTCGTGTAGTACTTGTATGGATCCTTTGACCTGACCATATAATAGTGTTACATGTGAGGTCGCATACTTAGGGGTACGCCTAAAGGGGTGCCAAGTATGGGTACTTTCGGGTATGTCACTTAGCATGGTAATGCTATGGATATGCAGAAGGGATTTGTCACTCACTAATCCACTGGGAAGATATCACCGGCCTCTTGATGAATGTGACTGATAAGAGTGTGGCCATACCCAAACAAGTGGGAACTTGTTTGTGAGCTTCAGTGCATTCGGGATCAAGTTAATGTCCGACACAAAAGAGGGTGATCAATCCATGCCTCTGTGTTGGACAACGGTATCAATGACATGGGATGTACAAGTTTAAACTACAGGGTTATGAAGTTAGACTACCATCTCCATCTTAATTGGGGGCTGCAGTGGCTTGCTAGAGCCTAACTACAGTCTGCGGGCCAAAGGCCCGCTGCCAACATAAAGATGGGCCCACGGGATCGTACACGTAGAACGACTAAACACAGACTTAAGGAATCACATGTATACTTGGAGAATGCACTGTGGAGAGAGAGGTATATATATATTAATCATAGTATAAAGATCAATTAGATTGATCATAATAATAAAATTAATATATATTCAATTGGCTCTTCGTAATTAATTGGATTAATTATAAGATTATTTTCTAGGTGGAAATATTCATGTGTATAGGTTTACATATGGTTTTATTTTGTGAAGATTTAATTTTAATTTGATGGATTAAATTAATTAGTCAAACTAATTTTAATTTAAATGTAAATAATATATTACTTGGTGTAATATTATTAAATACATGGGTAAATTAAAATTAGGCTTGAAATTTATTTAAATCATAATAATTGAAATTAGATTGGCCTAAATTAAAGATGAAAGCCCGCACAGAATGAAAGGAGCCAAGCTGGGCCTAAATTCCCCTAGGGGAATTCGGCCACCCTAGATATAAAAACCCAGGGTAAAAGTTTCGGCCACACAACAAACATAGCCACCATTGCCGAAATTCCATAGCCCCTCTCACCATTGTTTTTGTTTTTCCAACGCTAGCACGGGTTGTGTTCGTTAGGCGTTCATGTACGAAAACGAGGAGGGAATCTAATTTGATTTCTGCAGTCTTCATCCATCTCTAAAAAGAGATATTCCGAGTAAGAATTTAATCTCTTTCTATTTCAATTTTATGTTTTACAATTTCCACTTCAATTGATCCTGGTACTGGATTTGAGGAAATCATCGCATTCTTTCGCTTTTATCGGGTGATTTCCATTGAAAAATCCCAACACAAGTCCCTTATTTCGTGTCTAATTAAATTAAATATTGCCAATGTTCTCGAAATGGTATTTTAGAATTCTAAAGTCAATTTTATTGAATATAAAAGGCATACAACGCGTATACAAATACATAATACAGAAAATAAAGAAAAGAAATAAATATTAATTAGCCTACAACCAAATCGAATGGAAAAATAAAAATTCTGGCCTCACTGATACGATCGCCTAGAATACACGAGAATCTAAAAATAATTACAACCGCCTAAATAAACAATTAATCCTATTAAAATAAAAATAAAAATAAAAATAAAAATAAAAATAAATAAAAGCTGCAAAACAAAGGTTAGCACAATTTGTACGGCACGCCACAATTAGGACTCAAATAGACAGAATTGGAAAATCAAGAATTGGGGCTATGCATTTAGGTGATAACCGGGTTGGCTCGGCTAGCCGGCCCGGTTAGACCTGGAAAACGTTTTGAAACGTCCCTGTATTTTTGGTTTTGTAGGAAAATCATTTTGAAAATAATTTTTCCGGTTTACATGCACTTTTCATATATTAGGTGGGTCGGTTTTCGGGAGAATCGGGTCTCCGTCGTTCTGAAAATTGAATCTAGGGTCGTGAATGCACACAACAAAATTCATTTTGATGATTTTGGGGTTTTCTGAATTTTTATGAATTTTTGGAAAATTTTTGGAAATAAAAACAGAAATTGTGATTCTGGCAATACGTTACAGTCGTGCGACTGTAAAAGACCCAAAAGTCAGAATTTCGCTAGAAATTTTATTTGAAGCAATACTGGAAAGAAAATCAACTGGAAATTAAGAATACTCGTACGACTGTTCATCAAATCCAAGAACAGTCGTGCGACTGTTCTTAATTCCCAGAAACAGAAGCGCGAAAACACAGCAAAAATGCAAAAAAATTCACTTCAAACACCCAGAAAGCGAGAAAAAGTGAAAGGAAAAGGAGTGTCTACCTTTATAGAAGCTTATCCAAATCGATTCGACCCCTGGCGTCGCTCGAATCCATACGAATTCAGACTTTTCCTCTTGAATTGGGGTTGAGAGCTTTGTGTCCAAAAATCCAAAATGCTTAGGATTCTGATGAGTTAAGTCTAGGATTTTAATTTGATTGTGAAGTTAATTGATTAACCTAAGGGTTTCTAACAAATTTTAGCTTTAATCCTAAAGAATCCGAAAGAAATAGAAGAGAAAAAGAGGATTTTTGAGCAAAGTTCCCTTCCCCTTTTTCTTGTCCCTTTCCTTCTCTTCTCTCTCTAAATTTTCCACCAGAAATCAAGAATTAGCCTCTCTCCCTTCCCTTTCTTCTTTTTATCTCTGCTTTTTTGGTTGCTTCCTGTCCATCCCGACACATTAATTGTGCCACCTCTCTCCTCCATTTTTCTCCTACAGTGGTATGGGCTCCTGCAACTGCTCTAATATTACAGTCGTACGACTGTAAGGACAGTCATACGACTATATACTCTTTTTTCTTTCAGTATAGAAAATTCCGGCGCTTACAACAATCGCCCATTTAGAAGTCATGTTTCTATTATTTTGTGATTTTTATTACAAAACCACTGGCATGCTCATTTTAAAAAGGCAGGAAACAATAGGCTAAGGTTAATTTTACTTAAGACATGTAGGTTCATGCAACAGTGCATAAAGTAGTAAATCAATTAGTTATACAAAATGAATCACAAATAGTCTGTCGTAAGGGGATACATTTGAATAAAATAGGGAATTAGGATACAATCGCCTAAAATACATGATCCTCTAATTTTACATCCACCTAAAATACACGGATTTATCTAAAAATGAAGCTAAACATACATCTAAACCTGCAAAACAAATGTTATTGCACAAATAATCATATTTAGGACTCAAATATGATAAAGTGAGATAATAAAGGGTTCAGGATCATGATGTTGTGCCCTAGTTCTTAGGGCATTGGATTCTTGTATTTTGTATTATACATTAAGACTCATTGTATAAATACATTATTTGTGTCACATTAATAAAGGCAATTAATCTATTTCATTTATATCTTGTGCTATAATATGAGTAGAGTATCCATTGATTGATAATCATAAAACCTATCCCAGGTCTGTTCTAATCATGGGAACGAATAGAACCACAGACTTGTATATTCGATGACTGTATGGTAGTTCTTAACTAGCCATAGTACTTGTATAGTCAGTCATGAATATAGGTACATGTCGTTGACATGGGACTGGATCGATCCGCACAAGAAAGCCACATGGTTGTTACGTCATAGGTCTTTCTTGAGTAGGTCTCTTTTGTCCTCAGACCAGATTTCATTATAATATCAATGTGGAATCCGGTTCACTTTGACATACGCCTAACAGGTCTGTAAAAGGATGCTAAATATGGGTATGATTGGGTGGACCGGTGAACATGTTGATATTGATGATGAAGTGATGGAATTGCCACTCAGGTGACACCGAGATGATATCATTGGCCACTTGATGAGTGGGACTGATAAGTGTATGGCCATACCCAAATAAGTTGGTTGCTTATTTGATTAATCAGTCAACTCAAGATCAAGAAATATAATAAACAATAGAAAAGGATGACAGACACCATGCCTCTTGTTTATTCATATCGATATCGTTAGGCAAAGGACACTATGAGATTACTACCGGGTGAGTGTCTTCTAAAGACTGCTGCATCTCTGTCTTAATTGGGGGCTGTAATGGTTTGCTAGAACCCACTTACAGTCTGTGGGCCTTGGGCCTACTGCCAACATAAAGACAGACCCATAGGATCGTGCACATAGATCAACTGAGCTGGAACTTATAGAAATTGTACATGTAATGTACATTGGAAGGAATGCGTTAATTAATTAGTTGACATTCGGTGTCAAGGTAATTAATTGACATTGGGTTGAATTTAATTTAATTAATAAGTTTACATAATGTAATTAATTAATTTATCAATTAATTGAATTACATAAAGTAAACAATTAATTAAATAATTTTCCTAAGTAGGAAAATTAAATACATGTATTGTATTAACTTAAGTGTGATTTAATTTTATTTAGGGGTAATTAAATTTAGCCAAATGGAATTAAATTACATAGTATATACTTTTTAATTAAAGTTTATTTATGTAATTATAATCCTAGTGGGCTTGGGTTTAATTAACCTAATTAGAACCCAATTAGACAAGATGTCTATAAAAGGGCACACTTAAGGAATAAAAACCTAATTCAACTTTAATTAATTGCTGGAAATTTCAGCCACCAATAGCAGCCCCAAAACAGCCGAAAATCCCAGCATTAAACCTCCATTCCTTCGCGTCTTCGGCTAGCACCGGTTCCCGCTCAATAGTTGGTCGTGCACCGGACTTTGGAGATCGCAGTTTCAAGAAACGATTCTGCAGCAGTCTCTAGAGGAGACGAATCCGGTGAGTTAATCTCTCTTGATTCTTATTTGATTTTATTCTAATCAATGGTAATTGGACACGATAGGTGGATTCTAGGAAATTTTAAACGGTGTATTTTCCGCTGCGCCACGTTATTTTTCCAATGACGAATCCCAACAGTGGTATCAGAGCCTAGGTTTTGTCCATTAGATTGATTGGAATTTGTTCTTGAAAGCGTTCTTGAAGAAAGAATGGGTTTCAAGTTTGTTATTTTTGGGTTTTTATTCAATTGGTTTTGGTTTTGATAAACCCTAGAATTTTTGGATTGGGGTTTTTGATTATTTTCCCCAATTGGTTTCCATCTTAAAAATTATTGTTTTATTGATTATTTAATTTTTGATGGATTTTTTTTATGATTTAAAAAAAAAAAGGGTTTTGGGCTGGATGGAATCGCAAATTGCGATTCCATTTTTTTATCCCGGACTCTAATACAAATTAAATTAAATTTTTTTTAAAATTAATTTGTGTTTAAATTATTTATTTTGTTGGCATGCATATTTAATTTAATTGTTTGCATATTAAATTGAATATGGACTTTGTGAAATTGGCCCAATTAACTGTGACACCGGTTAAAATTGGGAGAGCTAAATTTTAAATTTGTGACAACCCAAATTCAAGTGGGAGCAAAAATTGTTAATTTTGCATTTATGGATGTTATCCATTGGGCCTTTATGGGCCTTAGTCACATTTGTTAAAATTGGCGATTTCACCCTAAGTAACTCGGCTTAACATTTATATTTATAATTTGGAATGCCATGATCATGCATCATATTGGTATGTATGTGCACAACAGGTACTTTGTTTGAAATGTGATGTTGAGTTCTATAGGCCCTAAATTATTATCGGTTGTAATTTAATTTTGGGAAATATGGCTTGCGTGCCATTTTTTTATTTTGATGTAATTTTAGAATAGATTTTATTTTACAAAATTATTGTAATTGCATCAAGTATGGAGGAAGGCCCAAATGGAGCAAGCCCATGGTGGGAGCCCAAGAAGGATTGCAGTCCGGCCTATGAAGAATTAGATAGGATATCTAGTTTTTCATTAGGTTGTAATTAAAGGCCCATAGGATCTCATTTATTTTAAATTAAGTATGCTATTGCATTTGTCATATAATATAGATGTATGGATCACAAAATTATTACCCGCGTTTATGCATGCTAAGCCGTATCACTTAATTATAATTTGGAAATTAAAATATTGAGTCGCTTAAAAGTGCTTCCCACATTCACACCTCTTCCTCCCATTGATGCTGCAATGTGCGCCATGCCCTAGCTAGGTATATTGTAGTATTCGGTGGGCCGTCGAGGGTTAAGATACTTGGTATGGTTAACATGTGAATGGTGGTTTGACTCAACATGGGTAGCATTAGCTCAGAGCGGGCCCTAAGCACAGATGGGTAAAGTGTTAATAAGCCCATCAAACCAAGAGTCTTTCGTGGAAGGATTGGATAGGTTGTCCTACCAAACGACTCAATGGTTGGTTAGCGAGCCCTAGTTCGGCCAGTCATTGATAAGTTGTGGATCTTGGTCAAGTCAGCCAATTAACAACACCAACAAACAAATTAAAATCGGATTATTAATTTGAATTGGCTTAAAAGTCCTTTATTTCTAACTCAAGCAATGATTTCTTCCATGTAGATAATCCCATTTCAGTTAAGCAATTTAAATGGCTGCAACAAACAACAACTCACTCTCACTTAGGTCACTCTTGGAGAAGGAGAAGCTTTCGGGGACTAACTTCCTGGACTAGGCTAGGAACTTACAAATAGTTGAAGGAGAAGCTTTCTGGGACTTCTGTTAGCACTCATGTGCTAAAGTTGAAGGGGTGTATTGATACACTTGCCTGCCTCGGCTCGCCAGTTCCGCAGGACTTGGCAACAGACATTATTCTCGGGTCACTTCCTGAGTCTTACAACCAGTTTATCATGAATTACCATATGCAAGGGTTGGATAAATCGGTTGTTGAGCTGCATGGCATGCTCAAGCTTGCTGAGCAGTCTCTTAAGAAGACTCTTGAAGTATTGCTGGTGAACAAGGGCAATACGCCCATTGCTAAGGGAAAGGCCAAATCTAAGGCCAAGGCTAAGGCCCAAAAGGCCAAGGCTAAGGGCAAAAAGGTGGTGGCCCAACCTAAAGCAAGGGTTGCCTCTCCTGACGATGTTTGCCATGAGTGTCATAAGAAGGGGCACTGGAAGAGCTCATGTCCAAAGCTAAGGGAGCAACTGAAGGGCAAAACTGCTGCTTCAGGTATTTATGTTGTTGAGATTAATCTGGCTATTTCTACATCTTGGGTCTTGGACACTGGATGTGGATCTCACATTTGTTCAAATGTGCAGGGTCTAAGAAATAGGAGATTATTAGGATCTGGAGAAGTAGATCTTCGAGTCGGAAATGGTGCTCGGGTTCAGGCCATGGAGATCGGAGATTATTTCTTGGAGATGCCTAGTGGACTTGTTTTGGAACTAAGAAACTGTTATTTTGTACCTGCGATGCGCAGGAATATTATTTCCGTTTCTTTGTTGGATATTTCTGGTTTTGTATTTAATATTGGACATGGTAGAATTTCTATGCAATGTGGCAATATTATTTATGGAACAGCATTTCTTGAAAATGGCTTATATATCCTTGATCTAAAACGTGAAAGTTCAATCTATAACATAAATACTAAAAGGATTAAACAAAATGAAATTAATCCTACTTACATCTGGCATTGTCGACTTGGCCATATAAATGAGAAGCGCATAGCTAGGCTTCACTCTAGTGGAGTGCTAGGGTCATTTGACATCCAGCCTTATGACACATGCGAATCTTGTTTGAGAGGCAAGATGACAAAGGCGCCTTTTAGCAAGACTGCTGAAAGGGCCTCAGAGCTATTGGAGCTAATACATTCCGATGTATGTGGCCCAATGAGCACTAGTGCTAGATCTGGTTTTCTGTACTTCGTCACCTTCACGGATGACTTCAGCAGATACGGTTACGTTATCTGATGAAGCATAAGTCTGAGACTCTCCAAAGGTTCAAGGACTTTAAGAATGAAGTAGAAAACCAACTTGGCAAGAAAATAAAAGCACTTCGGTCTGACTGAGGGGGTGAATATTTGAGCCAAGATTTTGACTCGTTTTTGAGAGAGTGTGGGATCATATCCCAACTCACTCCTCCTGGTACACACCAGTGGAATGGAGTGTCAGAAAGGAGGAATAGGACCTTACTTGACATGGTCCGCTCGATGATGAGTCATGCTACACTCCCTGTCTCCTTTTGGGGATATGCTTTAGAGACAGCTGCTTACATTTTTAATAATACACCAAGCAAGGCAGTTGAGGGAACACCATATGAACTATGGAAAGGCCGAAAGCCCATTGTTTCCTTCTTGAAGATTTGGGGCTGTGATGCACATGTTAAGAAATTGACAAGTGGCAAACTCGAGTCCAAATCTGTCAAGTGCCAGTTTGTGGGTTACCCTAAGGAAACTAAGGGTTATTACCTCTACGATCCGGTCGAAAACAAAGTTTTCATAGCCAGAAATGCAGTCTTCTTGGAGAAGGAATTCCTTTCCAAGAGAGACAGTGGGAGTAATGTTGAACTTTCAGAAGTTCAAGACTCACAAACTCCTGCAGCTACTGTTGAGGATGCTTTGGGAACCAATCTGACTACTCAAGAAATTGAGAAACCAGAAATGGTTGCACAGGACCTTAGAAGGTCTGGTAGGACATGTCATCAGCCAGAGAGGTACGGCTTTCTCGTGACTGATGATGGGGACCTTATGGTCGTTGACCAAGAGGAGCCCAAGACCTATCAGGAGGCTGTTGAAAGCCCACACTCAGATCAATGGCGCAAAGCCATGGAGGCTGAGATGCAATCTATGCATGATAACCAAGTATGGAACTTGGTGGATCCACCTCCGGGTGCTAAGGTGATAGGTTGCAAGTGGTGTTTCAAGTTAAAGGCCGACAACACCTTCAAGGGGCGATTGGTGGCAAAAGGATTCAAGCAAGTTCAAGGAATTGACTATGATGAAACCTTTTCACCAGTTGCTATGCTCAAATCCATTAGGATACTACTAGGCATAGCTACATGGTACGATTATGAGATATGGCAGATGGATGTTAAGACCGCTTTCCTTAATGGAAAGCTACTCGAGGATGTGTACATGGCACAACCTGAGGGTTTTATCGATCCAAAGTATCCAAACCGGGTATGCAAGCTTCAAAGATCTATTTATGGATTGAAGCAAGCATCGAGGTCATGGAATCAGAGATTCAATGAGGCCATTACAGAATATGGCTTCACACAGAATTCTGATGAGCCCTGTGTGTATAAGATGGTTAGTGGGAGCGTTTCCACCTTCCTAGTGCTGTATGTTGATGACATCCTTATCATTGGAGGCGACATACCAACACTGCAAGGAGTTAAGTAGTGGTTGAGTAGGTGCTTTGCAATGAAGGACTTAGGCGAAGCTGGGACGATCTTAGGGATCAGGATCTACAGAGATAGATCTAATCGGATTCTAGGCCTAAGTCAGGCCACGTACATTGACAAGGTTCTGAAAAGATTCAGCATGGACAAGGCAAAGAAAGGATTCTTGCCTATGCGCCATGGGTTGAAGCTGAGTAAGAAAGATGGTCCTAAAACAAAGAAGGACCGGGAGAACATGGAAAAGATCCCTTATGCATCTGCTATTGGATCTATCATGTACTCCATGTTATGTACGAGGCCTGATGTCTCGTTTGCACTAAGTATGACCAGCCGGTACCAGTCAGACCCCGGGGAGGAACACTAGAAGGCTGTCAAGGAAATCCTAAAGTACCTTAATCGGACTAAGGATGCTTTCTTAGTGTATGGAGGTCAAGATGAGCTCGTAGTGTCAAGTTACACTGATGCAAGCTTTGAGACCGATGAGGATGAGAACCAGTCACAGTCTGGTTATGTTTTTCTCTTGAATGGCGGTGCCATTAGTTGGAGGTCCTCAAAGCAGGCCACCATTGCTGACTCTACAACGGAAGCTGAGTACATAGCTGCGTGCGAAGCTGCAAAGGAAGCCGTTTGGATCAAGAAATTCATAACCGAGTTGGGAGTAGTACCTACTATCCTAGACCCAGTTGATGTTTTTTGTGACAACAACGGGGCCATCGCATAAGCTAAGGAGCCCCGGTCACACAAGAGATCCAAACATGTGCTCAGAAAGTTTCACCTCATTCGGGAGATCGTGAACAGAGGTGACATATCATTGCAGAGGGTTCACACCAAGAATAATGTCGCTGATCCATTGACTAAAGCGCTGCCACAGACACAGCACGACGGTCATACCAGATCTATAGGAATTAGGGCAATGCCCACTTGGAACTAGTGCAAGTGGGAGATTGTTGGTGTGCCCTAGTTCTTAGGGCATTGGATTCTTGTATTTTGTATTATACATTAAGACTCATTGTATAAATACATTATTTGTGTCACATTAATAAAGGCAATTAATCTATTTCATTTATATCTTGTGCTATAATATGAGTAGAGTATCCATTGATTGATAATCATAAAACCTATCCCAGGTCTGTTCTAATCGTGGGAATGAATAGAACCACAGACTTGTATATTCGATGACTGTATGGTAGTTCTTAACTAGCCATAGTACTTGTATAGTCAGTCATGAATATAGGTACATGTCGTTGACATGGGACTGGATCGATCCGCACAAGAAAGCCACATGGTTGTTACGTCATAGGTCTTTCTTGAGTAGGTCTCTTTTGTCCTCAGACCAGATTTCATTATAATATCAATGTGGAATCCGGTTCACTTTGACATACACCTAACAAGTCTGTAAAAGGATGCTAAATACGGGTATGATTGGGTGGACCGGTGAACATGTTGATATTGATGATGAAGTGATGGAATTGCCACTCGGGTGACACCGAGATGATATCATTGGCCACTTGATGAGTGGGACTGATAAGTGTATGGCCATACCCAAATAAGTTGGTTGCTTATTTGATTAATCAGTCAACTCAAGATCAAGAAATATAATAAACAACATAAGAGGATGACAGACACCATGCCTCTTGTTTATTCATATCGATATCGTTAGGCAAAGGACACTATGAGATTACTACCGGGTGAGTGTCTTCTAAAGACTGCTGCATCTTTGTCTTAATTGGGGGTTGTAATGGTTTGCTAGAACCCACTTACAGTCTGTGGGCCTTGGGCCTACTGCCAACATAAAGACAGACCCATAGGATCGTGCACATAGATCAACTGAGCTGGAACTTATAGAAATTGTACATGTAATGTACATTGGAAGGAATGAGTTAATTAATTAGTTGATATTCGGTGTCAAGGTAATTAATTGACATTGGGTTGAATTTAATTTAATTAATAAGTTTACATAATGTAATTAATTAATTTATCAATTAATTGAATTACATAAAGTAAACAATTAATTAAATAATTTTCCTAAGTAGGAAAATTAAATACATGTATTGTATTAACTTAAGTGTGACTTAATTTTTTTTAGGGGTAATTAAATTTAGCCAAATGTAATTAAATTACATAGTATATACTTTTTAATTAAAGTTTATTTATGTAATTATAATCCTAGTGGGCTTGGGTTTAATTAACCTAATTAG
This sequence comes from Euphorbia tirucalli, assembly GCA_039660915.1. Lineage (NCBI taxonomy): Eukaryota > Viridiplantae > Streptophyta > Magnoliopsida > Malpighiales > Euphorbiaceae > Euphorbia > Euphorbia tirucalli. The sequence goes on along the minus strand of CM077637.1, from coordinate 37,100,201 downwards.
AACCCAATTAGACAAGGTGTCTATAAAAGGGCACACTTAAGGAATAAAAACCTAATTCAACTCTAATTAATTGCTGGAAATTTCAGCCACCAATAGCAGCCCCAAAACAGCCGAAAATCCCAACATGAAACCTCCATTCCTTCGCATCTTCGGCTAGCACCGGTTCCCGCTCAATAGTTGGTCGTGCACCGGACTTTGGAGATCACAGTTTCAAGAAACGATTCAGCAGCAGTCTCTAGAGGAGACGAATCCGGTGAGTTAATCTCTCTTGATTCTTATTTGATTTTATTCTAATCAATGGTAATTGGACACGATAGGTGGATTCTAGGAAATTTTAAACGGTGTATTTTCTGCTGCGCCACGTTATTTTTCCAATGACGAATCCCAACAGATCATGCATTTAGTGAGGATAGTCGGGGAAACTTGACAAGTTTCATAAACTAGACCTAGAAAAAATTTTGAAAGTTCCTGTATTGATTTTTGAGAAAATAATTTTAAAAACAATTTTACCGATTAATTGTTAACATGGCAAATGGGTCAGTTTTCAAAAGCTTTTGATCTCTATAGTTGATCTGGTTTAAGTATGTGAGTTCACATTCAAAAGTATAACAATATTAGGTCTAAGGATCCGAGATAAGCATTACATGAGAACCACTTATGACATAGGAACCATGTGGTGTTCTCATTTGTGGATCAATCCAGTACACTATTCTCTAACATGTAGTCATGTCTTTGATCAATGTCCCGCATCCTACGATCGGTAAGACACCACCCATCTTCCAAGGAACATACTAGTTCTGAGTGTGGGATTTTCATCTCTTGATTTCAATGATGAATAAATCGTTTGTTTGCTTCTATAGCTTTTTATAGCTGTGGGGATCAAAGACAATTCAAGATCGAGTCTCTGGTCAACCAAACTTCAAGCCTCGAATCATTTCCTGGACAAAATTTAAAGTTGTTCCCATATCAACAACTGCACAGTGGTACCATAAGATGCATGACTGTCTTGTTGAAAGCCGCACGACTATCACATTGAGACACGCACGGGTCTCCTTCTTTGACAGTTTCGTGACTCTTCTTCTTGGAAATTATTTTTTGGATGTTTTTTAGCAGATTTAACGAGGAAAAAGGCTCTTTCTTCCTATAAAATGGACGCCAGAATATGAAGGAAGCTGTTGGCAAATCTAATTTAGAGAAAAAGGAGAGGAAAAGGAAAGAAAAGGGAGAAGAAATCAAACTTTTTCTTTAATTTTCATCTTTCAATCTCTGTTTTAGGGTTAAAATTGGTTAGAAATCTTAGAAAAATACCTCATTAAGGCTTTTAATAGGATTTAGAGACTAATCTGACCATAAAAAATGTAATACTCAGAGCTTTGAACCATATTCATAGCTCGAAGTCTGGGTGTTCAATCAGAGCCTCTCTTGAAGGATTTGGGCTCTTAAAGCTGTGGATTCACGCTTTAAGGATAAATATCTAAGAAACCAAAAGCATTTGACTTTTTTGTGTTGTATTTTAAGCATCATTTGCATATTTTCAACATACTCTGTTTTGGTTTTCTAGTTTAGGAACAAAAGCTGAACGACTATAACCACCTGCACAGCTCTTGAACCCAGAAAAATAGTGCGAAATCGAAAAATTCAAATTTTGGCTACTGATCTAAAAGTGACTCCCATACAGTTGTAACCTATAGTCGTACGGCTATTGACTGCACCATTCATGCGATTACTAGCTCAAGACAGAAACACTAAAAACCGATTTTCAAACACTTCATGAAAATTTGAACCATTATATTCTAGAAGCATGTATTAGACCAAAACAATGATAGAAACCTAATTTCTTGAAAACTGATTCTCTTGTCATGCTAAATAATTAATCGGTAAAATTATTTTCAAAAACGTTTTCTGAAAACCAATGCAGGAACATTTCAAAATGATTTCTAGGTCTAGTCAGTGAAATTTGTTTTGTTTCCCTAGCTATCCCCTATAAGTGCATGGTCCCAACTCACTTATTATCCCGTCCTGTCTTGTTTGAGTCCTAAATGTGATTATCGTGTTACTAACATCTATTTTGCAGGATTAAATTGTTGAAACATTTATTTTAAAAAGATAATAAGTAAGGGACTCGTTGGGATTCATCATCAGAAAAATAACGTGGCATAGCGGAAATTACACTGTTAAAATTTTCCTAGAATCCACCTATCATGTCCGATGACTATTGATTGGAATAAAATCAATTTGAATCAAGAGAGATTAACTCACCATATTCGTTTCTTCTAGAGACTGCTGCAGAATCGTTTCTTGAAACCGTGATCTCCAAAGTCCGGTGCACGACCAACTATCAAGCGGGAACCGGTGCTAGCCGAAGAAGCGGAAGGAATGGAGAATTACTACTGTAAATTGTTGCTATTTTTGGGGCTGAAATTTCCAGCAAATAATAGGGTTTATGTTAGGTTTTCTTCCTTAAGTGTGCCTTTATATAGATACCTTGTCTAATTGGGTTTTAATTAGGTTAATTAAACCCAAGCCCACTAGGATTATAATTATATAAATAAACTTTAATTAAGAAGTGTATACTATGTAATTTAATTCCATTTGGCTAAATTTAATTACCTCTAAATAAAATTAAATCACAATTAAGTAATTATAATACATGTATTTAATTTTCCTAATTAGGAAAATTATTTAATTAATTGTTTACTTTATGTAATTCAATTAATTGATAAATTCATTAATTACATTATGTAAACTTATTAATTAAATTAAATCAACCCAATGTTAATTAATTACCTTGACACCGAATATTAACTAATTAATTAACATATTCCTTTCAATGTACATTACAATTTCTATAAGTTCTGACTCAGTTGATCTATGTGCACGATCCTATGGGTCTGTCTTTATGTTGGCAGTAGGCCCAAGGCCCACAAACTATAAGTGGGTTCTAGCAAACTGTTACAGCCCCTAATTAAGACAGAGATGCAGCAGTCTGTTGAAGACACTGACCCAGTAGTAATCTCACAGTGTCCTTTGCCAAACGATATCGATATGAATAAACAAGAGGCATGGTGTCCGTCATCCTCTTCTACTGTTTATTATATTTCTTGATCTTGAGTTGATTGATTAATCAAATAAGCAACCAACTTATTTGGGTAAGACCATACACTTATCAGTCCCAATCATCAAGTGGCCAGTGATATCATCTCAGTGTTACCCGAGTGGCAATTCCATCACTTCATCATCAATATCAATATGTTCACCTGTCCACCCAATCATACCCATATTTAGCATCCTTTTACAGACCTGTTAGGTGTATGTCAAAGTGAACCAGATTCTATATTGATACTGTAATGAAATCTGGTCTGAGGACAAAAGAGACCTGTATCCAATCCCATGTCAATGACGTATACCTGTATTCATGACTGACTATACAAGTACTATGGCTAGTTTAGAACTACCATACAGTCATCGAATATACAAGTCTATGGTTCTATCCGTTCCCACAATTAGAACAAACCTGGGATAGGTTTTATGATTATTAATCAATGGATACTCGACTCATATTATAGGACAACATATAAATGAAATAGTTTAATTGCCTTTATTAATGTGACATGAATAATGTATTCATATAATGAGTCTTAATGTATAATACAAAAATGCCCTAAGAACTAGGACACACCAAAATGAATCCATAGCTTTAGGAGTTAAGAATCACTTCAAGAGGGCCTCTAATTTTTTGAGATTCTTCCTTGAGTGGAAAGCTCCAAAAATCACCAAAATCTATAAAATGTTATGGATTCGAGAGCTAAGTTAGTCTTTAAACCTATTAGAAACCTATAAAGATATATTTCCCTAAGATTTCTACTTGATTTTATATCCTAAAACTAGAATCGAAGAAGAAAAAGTAAGAAGAAGATTAGGGATCTCTTTTTTTTCTCTTTTTCTCCTTTTTATTTTCTTTAAAACATCAATCTCGTATGCAACCACCCTCTACTTTCACTTTCTTTCTGTTTACTTTAAGATCTCTCTTAGCAGGGCTCACGATCCTTTGACTTGGATCTTTTTAGGAACATGAAAAATTGGTCCAATAGGATTTCTATGTAGGTAAGAGTCGTACAACTATAATGCAAAAGCTGTGCAAGTGTTAACTCCACACCTGTACGGGTTTTGTTTTGTCATTAACACCAATTTGATTGAAATCCAACCTAACTCGAGGTTTAAAAAACTGGAATCTTGCCCTACAGCTATAAAGGTAACAAGTCGATATTTCATCACTAAAACCAAGGGATGAAAATTACATACTCATAGGTATTGCTTTATGCTTTTCTCGCTTATATCACCCCTATTCAACATAAACACAAACCCAAACTATGATATGAAGTCATCGACATTTGTTTAGAAGCTAGCATTAGTGTAACCATTTACAATGAGCTCTTCTTGGCCGCCTGTGAGAGAATGATATTTTCACAAAACAGAAAAATGAAATAAAGCGAAGCACGCTGTGAAGTGGACCCCAAGATTGGGCCTTTTTTTTATTAAGTAATAATATTGATATAGAAATTCATTTTTGGAAGATAATATTCATAAAAGATTTAAGACCAGAATCTCAAAAATAAGGTATAGGAGTCGCTACCCGGCTTAGCTCAACCGGGAAATTTAGGTACAGCCGAAACCAAGTGAAGGCCGCTATACCTTCTAGAGATCTAGGTCTGGACGAGTCATTTACTTATTTTCTAATTAAAATAAAAACTTCTACAATTAAATCAAGCATTTTATAAAACTAAGTCGATTTTTATTTGGAGCATACAACATTTGTGCAAGGTACAAAAAGCAATAAATTAATTAATCATACATACCAAATTAAATAAGCTACCCTGGGTGATACATATGAATCATATGGGGGATTGGGATACAATCACCTAAAATAGATGAGTTCATCAAGTATAAGAATAAAAATGAATATACATATAATCCTGCAAAACAGATGTTAGTAACACAATAATCACATTTAGGACTCAAACATGACAGAACCGGATAATGAGTGAGTCACGATCATGCATTTAGAGGGGATAGTCGGTGAAATTCATCAAATTTTATCGACTAGACCTAGAAATCATTTTGAAACTTTCCTGTATTGATTTTTAAGAAAATGGTTTGAAAACGATTTTAGCGATTAATTATTGAGCATGCAAGTGAGTCGATTTTCAAGGAATTAGATTTCTATCATTATTCTGGTCTAATACATGCTTCTGGAATATAAATCTAAGGTTCAAATGTCATGAAATGTTTGAAAATTGGATTTTAGTGATTCTACCCCGAGCTGATAACCGTACAGATGTGAGAATAACAACCATATGACTATCATTTGGGAACCAACACCCAAAACTGAATTTTATCGATTTTGCAACTGCTTGCCTGAGTACAAGATCCATGCAGCTTTGGTTGCTCCCTATTAGTTGCTAAATTTTAAGCTCACGAATTTCTTTCCTTTCAATGGGGATGAAACAACAGCTGTACGGCTATTATGAGAGCCGTGTGAATCTGGTTGCTATATCAGTGCAGATGAAATGATAGTTGTGTGGCTGTTACGAAAGTCGTGTGGCTCTAGTTCTTAGACAAAAAAACCCAAAATAGAGTATGTTAAAATATATAAATAATGCTCAAAATATAACACAAACAAGTCAAATCCTTCTTGTTTCTCAGATATTTACCCTTGAAACCTGGATCCATAACTTTAGGAGGCACAAATCCTTTAAGAGAGGCTCCGATTGAACACCCAAACTCCAAACTCTAAATATGGTTCAAAGTTACAAATGCTGAGGTTTTTATGGCCAGATTAGTCTTTAAATCCTATTAAAAGCCTTAATGAATCTTTTACCTAAGATATCTAGCCTACTTTAAGCCTAAAACTAGAGATTGAAAGATGACAATGGAAGAAAAAGTTTGATTTCCTTTCCCTGTTCTTCCTTTTTTCCTCTCCTTTCTCTCTAAATCAGATTTTGGCCACCCCTAAAACATCATCAAATAGGGTTTATATAGGTGAAAAAGGAGTTTTTCCTTATAGAATCTGCCCTAAAGAATCCAAAAAATCATTTTTAAGAAGAAAAGTCATGGTTCTATCAAAGAACAAGACCCCGTGTGGGTCACAAATAAACATCCATGTTGTTGTCACCATAACAGTCATGTGGCTCTTAAAGACAGTCATGCTGCTCAAGCAACAGCTGTGTGGCTATTGATTTAGGAACAACTTTTCTCTTTTGTCTGGAAAATGATTCAAGGCTTGGAATTTGGTTGACAGGAGCCTCAATCTTGAATTAACTTTGACCCCTGTAGCTATGGAAAGCTGTAGAAGCAAACAAATAATTTACTCATCATTGAAACTAAGGGATGAAAATCCTATGCTCATAGGCTACCCCTCATGGATCTAAATTCACAGTTTGTGGGTTTACCTTATCCCATGGTGAATTTGGATGCATGATAGAGAGCGTGGTGAGCAGAGAAAAGTGACGTACTTGCCCCTAGTGCTCGCTGAGTGACTTGGTTGTCAAGACTTGAAAGCAGTTCCGAGATGCTGTGTTGTTAGCACATTCATTCCTTAATTGATAATTTTGGAAACAAAAATTTTTTCCCTTTCGATCCATAATAAATGTCAAAGTGAAGCTGGCTATTAGATGCCCAGCATTTGGTGAGGGGGCTCCGGTACGCTGAGATACCTGTAATGATAGGAGAAGTTTCAATGTATTAAGGAACACCTAAAACGACAAAGAGAAGTTCCAGTGTATTAAGGAACACCTAGAACGATAAAGAGAAGTTTTGGTGTATTAAGGAACACATAGAACGATTGAGGAAATGACGAAGAGAAGTTTTGGTGTCTTAAGGAACACCTAAAACGACAAAGAGAACGATAAAGAGAAGTTCTGACAAAGAGAAGTTCCAATAAAGGGAAGCTACAATGTATTAAAGAGCACATAGAACAACAAAGAGAAGCTTCAGTATATTAAGGAACACCTAGAATGATAAAGATAACGACAAAGAGAAGTTTCGATGTATCTTACACCTAAAATAACAAAGAGAAGTTTCGGTGTATTAAGGTCACCTAGAACGACATATAGAAGTTCCAGTGTATTGAGGAACACCTAGAATGACAAGGAGGAGTTATGGTGTATTAAGGAACACCTAGAAAGAGAATGATAAAGAGAAGTTCCAGTGTATTAGGAACACTTAGAACGACAAAAAGGATTAGCTAGTCATAGGATGTTAGGTGAGGTGTTGAAGCTGCATGATGTATGTACTGATAGTTTGGAAATAAGTCTCCTTACTCCTTTGGTGGAAAAAAATGTGCAGGACTTATCCTGTAATGTTCTTTCCTTCAGAACACCTTATATAGTTGGGGAAAAGTCTTCCATTATACAGCTTATTCTTGTAAATGCAATGGATATTTCATGCATGTATGCATGTGTGCAAATACAAATATGAATATTCATAGGATTCTCCTGGCCTCCTATCCTGGCTTGGAAATTACTGATCGTTTGCCTAGGCTTGGTAGGAACCACTTTTCCTTGGGTATTGAAAGGCTTGTGGATGAGGTTTTTGTGATGAGAATATTTTTCTTTGAAACAGTAAATTTGGGTTCAAATTTTATGGCTGCTATGGTATTCAGGTCTAGTCACTAGTTTGTTTCTGCTGTAGAGTAGTGCAAAGGGTACACCTTCACTGGCTGCAACTAGATGATTATATTACACCCATCATTGACTATTAAACAATTATTACATGCCTCTTGTTGGCTATTGGATGGTTACTGTATGCCCCTAGTTGGCTATTGGATGGATGAGTCTGGTATTTACTTACCAGTAGCTTTGATAACCGCAGGTTGGACATGCCTATAGGAATGGAATAAACTTCAACGTTTACCTTAGGATGCCTTTTTTGATTTTTAGTTTAGTGAGCTACTTTATCCTTTGCTTGAGTTTCTAGTTATATGATATTAGCATGCCTTCTATCGCTTATTGATGGTGATAAGTGAGCTTGACATTTGTTTGCCAGTGCTTTCACAAGGATTGAGATTTGGCATGACGTAGTCATTGGGCATGAGAGTTAACCATTGGGGATGGGTGGTCCCTTTTTGGTTTTGATGGGCTATTTCTTGATGTTGGTTTTCGTTGGATGTAGCTTACCCGAATGTAATAACCTACTTATAGATATTTATATGCAACGGCACAATGTATGAAATATGAGCATCAAAGTAGAAAATCAAACATGTATAACGTCATTATGTGCAACCAGAATGAGTGCAATAGAGAAATCAAAAGTGACTTTGACTTTAAGTATCATCCTCTCTCGTTACCTACACGTCCTTTTGGTTTTCCATGTTAGAGATTTTCTCTCAGAAGATTTTCTCTTTGTGATAAGCTACTTTGAGTTTGAAGATTACACTTTCTTCCTAGATAGGTAGTCCAAAAATTCTGTATGAATTGTATGGCTGACTTCTTTGTGTTGTTAAGTCTTGGGTTTGGAGATGTTGGATATGCCCTAGTCCCGAGGCATTGGACCTTGTATTTGTATTGTACAATTATTGGATTTATGTATTTTACATATATTATGTCATTTAAATAAAGGCATTAATCTATTTATTATATATCTTGTGCTATATTTTAAATGGAGTATCCAATGGACATATCCATATCCATGTTGACAAGTGTCATGCACTTGGCAGTAAGACCATGGATAGGAAAAACGATATGACCACAAAGAGATCCGTAGTCTGTTCCAGTCATGGGAATGAATGGAACTAGAGACTATCATTAACCTGGTTTTATGATGGTGTCTTACCAGCTATTAGACATGGGATGTCAACCAAGTTAATGGGTATATGCAAAAGGGGCATGGTACTGGATAGATCCACTAAACGAGAAATCCACATGGTAAAGCATCACTAGTGATTCTTGTGTAGTACTTGTATGGATCCTTTGACCTGACCATATGATGGTGCTATATGCAAAGTCACATACTTTGTTTGGTGTATTCCTAAAGGGACTGTAAAACGGTGCCAAGTATGGGTACGTTCGGGTATGTCACTAAGCATGGCAATGCTATGGATATGCAGAAGGGATATGTCACTCAGTAGTCCACTGAAAAGATATCACCGGCCTCTTGATGAATGTGACTGATAAGAGTGTGGCCACACCCAAACAAGTTGGAACTTGTTTGTGAGTATCAGTACATTCAGGATCAAGTAAATGTCCGGACACAAAAGAGGGTGATCAATCCATGCCTCTATGTTGGACACCGATATCAATGACATAGGATATACACGTTCAAACTACAGGGTTATGATTACAGTTGGACTGCCATCTCCATCTTAATTGGGGGATACAGTGGCTTGCTAGAGCCCGCTTGCAGTCTGTGGGCCATAGACCCACTGCCAACATAAAGATGGGCCCACAGGATCGTACACATTGAACGTTTGAACACAGACTTAAGGGATCACCTGTATACTTGGAGTATACACACAGGAGAGAGAGGATTATATTAATTATTTTGTAAGGATCAATTGGATTGATCAAAACAATAAAATTAATATTTGTATTGGCCTTCTCATAATTAATTCAATGAATTAATTTTTGAGATTATTTCCTGGGTGGAAATATTCTACATGTATAGGTTTACATGTATTTGATTTCATGAAGAGACTAATTTAATTTCTTGGTTAAATTAATTAGTCAAATTAATTTCAATTTAAATGTATGTAGTATGTTATACGGTATAGTATGATGACATACATGTTTAGAAATTAAATTTGAAATTCAATTGGACTACAAGAATTAAAATTGGACGTGGGCTTAAAGAGGTAAAAAGCCCGTATGAAATTAAATTGACTTGGGCCTATAATTCCCTATGGGAATTTTCGGCCAACTAGGTCATAAAACCTAGAAAACAATTTCGGCCATGGTGACTGAGAGATTGCCAAAAATTACAGCCACCAAACTCTCTCTCTCGTTCGATCTCATCGTTTGCACGGGTCGTGTTCGATAGTCGTTCGTGTACGTGAACGCGGAGGGAATCAATTTTGGTTTTTGCAGCCATCTGGTGAGAAATCTATTCTCTTTTATTTATTTTTAAAGTTTTACAATTTCCACATCAATTGCTCTTGGGCACGGATTTGAGGAAATCACTGCATTCTTCCGCATTCAATCAGGTGATTTTCGGTGAAAAATCCCAACGGTGGTATCAGAGCGGGCTTTTGATCTATGGAAATTGCTAAAATTGGATAGAATCCCTTGGTTTTGAAATTGGAGATTTTGATTTGGGATTCTTGGATTGGGGTTTGTGATTTTTCCCCTTGGGATTTTTCAATTGAAAATTAATTTACATATAGGTTTATGTTTATTTAATTTTCTGTTGATTGGATTATATTTCTTGGTGATTTATTTTCTTGGCAGCATTTTTATTTTTTCGGCGAAAATCACTGGCTATTTCCACGCATACAGGACTGCCGGCGGTGGAAACAGCAGCTGCTTATGCAGCTGCTGCCGTCGAGTCCAGCAGTGGCTACCGCCTAGTAGTGTGCCACTACACTGGCTGCCGCACGGGTCAACACCGAGGGTGCGTCTTCATCAGGTATTTATGTCATAAACAGTAACCTCATTGTTTCAATATCCTGGGTATTGGATACTGGATGTGGTTCTCACATTTTTTGCAATGTGCAAGGACTAAAGAACAAGAGGTCATTGGGATCGGGGGAGGTGGACTTCCGGGTCAGTAATGGAGCAAGGGTTGCTGCCATAGAGATCGGAGTGGCTACTGCCGAGTCCAGCAGTGGCTACCGCATAGTAGTGTGCCACTACACTGGCTGCCGCACGGTTCAACACCGAGGGTGCGTCTTCATCAGGTATTTATGTCATAAACAGTAACCTCATTGTTTCAATATCCTGGGTATTGGATACTGGATGTGGTTCTCACATTTTTTGCAATGTGCAAGGACTAAAGAACAAGAGGTCATTGGGATCGGGGGAGGTGGACTTCCGGGTCAGTAATAGAGCAAGGGTTGCTGCCATAGAGATCGGTGAATATCACCTCATAATGCCTAGTGGATTGGTTTTGATATTGGAACATTGTTATTTTGTACCTGCCATGTACAGGAATATTATTTCTGTTTCAGTATTGGATATTTCTGGATTTAATTTCACTATTTCTAATGGTAGAATTGGTTTATCTAGAGAGGGATTATTTTATGGAGAAGCTCTATTAAATAATGGCCTATATATCCTGGATTTAAATGAAACCAATCATGTCTATATCATAAACACTAAAAGGGTTAAGCCTAACAAACTTAATCCAGTCTACCTTTGGCATTGTCGTTTAGGCCACATAAACGAGAAGCCCATAGCTAGGCTCCACAAAGCTAGAATCATAGGATCATTTGACTTGGAGTCACTTGATGTATGAGAATCATGTTTATGAGGCAAAATGACTAAAGCACCTTTTAGCAAGACAGCTGAAAGGGCTACTGGCTTATTAGACCTAATACATTTAGACATATGTGGGCCCATGAGCGCAACTACCAGAGGTGGACATCTGTACTTCGTCACGTTCAAGGACGATTTCAGCAGATATGGCTATGTCTATCTGATGAAACATAAGTTTGAAACCATGATAGGTTCAAGGAATTTAGGAACGAAGTATAGAACCAGCTAGCCAGAAATATCAAAGCCCTTCGATCAGACCGAGGAGGCGAGTATATAAGCCTAGAGTTTGACTCATATTTGAGAGAGCATGGAATAGTTCACAGCACACTCTCTAGGAACACCACAATGGAATGGGGTGTCCGAATGGAGGAATAGGTTGGACATGGTCCACTCAATTATAAGTCATGCCTCTCCCCCAATAAATTTATAAGGATACGCCCTCGAGACAACCACTTTCATTTTAAATAATACTCCGACTAAGGCAGTGGAAAAGACCCCATATGAGATATGGATGGGCAGGAAGCCCAATGTGTCTTTTCTGTAGATTTGGGGATGCGATGCACATGTCAAGAGATCGACTAGGGGCAAGCTAGAACCCAAAACCAACAAGTGCCTGTTTGTGGGCTACCCTAGGGAAACCAATGGGTATTACTTCTACAATCCCACTGAGAACAAGGTGTTCGTGGTAAGGAAGGGGTCTTTCTAGAAAAGGATTTCATTTCTAAGAAAGACAGTGGGAGCATTGTTGAACTCAGGGAAGTTCAAAGCTCACAAGCTGCTGAAGAGGATAACTCAGAGACCAGGGTGGAGCTTCCACAGGAGGAAGCACCGACCCAGGTCACTCAAGGACCTAGAAGGTTTGGTAGGGATCGTCGGGAACCAGAGAGATATGGTTTTCTTGTCATCGATGATCACACTCTTCTCATCTTTGATGAGGAAGAACCCAAGACCTACCAGGAGGCTATGGCTAGCCCACAGTCTACAAATTGGCGTAAAGCCATGGAGCCAGAGATGCAATCTCTATACGATAATCAGGTTTGGAACTTAGTTGATCCACCTCCGGGTGCTAAGGTAATAGGTTGCAAGTGGTGCTACAAGCTAAAAGCTGACAACACCTTCAAGGGGCATCTGGTTGCAAAAGGTTTCAGGCAAGTCCATGGAATAGACTATGATGAAACCTTTTCACCAGTCGCTATGCTCAAATCTATTAGATCTTGCTAGCCATAGCCGTATGGTACGACTATGAGGTCTGGCAAATGGATGTCAAAATCGCTTTCCTTAATGGAAAGTTGCTCGAGGATGTGTACATGACACAGCTTGAGGGTTTTGTCGATCCAGAGTATCCTGGGAGGGTATGCAAACTTCAAAGGTCCATTTATGGATTGAAGCAAGCATCCCAAAGTTGGAATCTTAGATTCAATGAAGCTATAAAGGAATATGGTTTCATACAGAATCAAAGCCTTATATGTATAAGAGGATTAGTGGGAGCATTGTCACATTCCTGATATTATATGTAGATGATATCCTTCTTATTAGAAGCAACATACCAACACTGCAGGGGGTAAATCAGTGGTTGTGTAAGTGCTTCACAATGAAGGACTTAGGCGAAGCTGAGACGATCCTAGGGATCAGGATCTACAGGGATAGATCCAATCGGCTTTTGGGCCTAAGTCAAGCCACGTTAGACAAAGTTCTGTAAAGATTTAGCATGGATCGGGCCAAGAAAGGTATCTTGCCAATGAGCCATGGGCTGAAACTTAGTATGAAGAACTATCCTAAGACAAGGGAGGACAGGGAGAACATGAAGTTGGTCCCATACACCTCGGGTATAGGATCAATCATATACTCCATGCTATGTACGAGACCTGATGTCACCTTTGCACTAAGTATGACGAGCTGATACCAACAGGATCCCAGGGAGGATCACTGGAAGGCTGTCAAAGCAATCCTCAAGTACCTTAACCGGACTAAGGCTACCTTCTTAGTGTATGGAGGTCAGGAAGAGCTATCAGTTACTGGGTATACTGATGAAAGCTTCCAGACTGACCATGATGAGTACCAGTCATAGTCTGGGTACGTGTTTTTACTAAATGGTGCTGTTGTAAGCTGGAGGAGCTCAAAGCAACTGACCATCACGAACTCTACAACAGAAGTTGAGTACATTGCAGCATGTGATGCAGCTAAGGAAGCTGTATGGATAAGGAAGTTTATCACTGAGTTGGGAGTGGTACCTACTATCCAAGGCCCATTTGATATCTTCTGTGACAACAATGGGGCTGTTACACAAGCTAAGGAGCCTCGATCACACAAGGACACAAAGCACGTGCTTAGGAAGTTTCACCTCATAGGAGAAATAGCCGAAAGGGGTGACATTTCATTGCATAAAGTGGACATCGAGGATAATGTCACAGATCCTTTGACCAGGGCGCTGGCTCAGCCTAAGCATGAGGGTCATACTAGATCTATAGGAATTAGGCCCATGCCTAGTTGGTACTAATGCAAGTGGGAAATTGTTGGATATGCCCTAGTCTCGAGGCATAGGACCTTGTATTTGTATTGTACATTTATTGGATTTATGTATTATACATATTTTGTGTCATTTAAATAAAGGCATTAATCTGTTTATTATATATCTTATGATATATTTTAAATGGAGTTCAATGGACATATCCATATCCATGTTGACAAGTGTCATGCACTTGGCAGTAAGACCATGGATAGGAAAAATGATATGACCATAAAGAGATCCGTAGTCTGTTCCAGTCATAGGAATGAATGGAACTAGAGTCTATTATTAACTTGGTTATATGGCGGTGTCTTACCGGCCATTGGACGTGGGATGTCAACCAAGTTAATGGGTACATGCAAAAGGGGCATGGTACTGGATAGATCCACTAAACAAGAAATCCACATGGTAAAGCATCACTAGTGATTCTCGTGTAGTACTTGTATGGATCCTTTAACCTAACCATATGATGGTGTTGCATGCGAAGTCGCATACTTTGGTGTACGCCTAAAGGGCCTGTAAAAGGGTGCCAAGTATGGGTATGTTCAGGTATGTCACTAAGCATGGCAGTGCTATGGATATGCAAAAGGGATATGTCACTTAATAGTCCACTAAGAAGATATCACCGACCTCTTGATGAATGTGACTGATAAGAGTGCAGCCACACCCAAACAAGTTGGAACTTGTTTGTGAGTATCAGTACATTCAGAATCAAGTAAATGTTCGGACACAAAAGAGGGTGATCAATCCATGCCTCTATGTTGGACACCGATATCAATGACATAGGATATACAAGTTTAAACTACAGGGATATGATTACAGTTGGACTGCCATCTCCATCTTAATTTGGGGATGCAGTGGCTTGCTAGAGCCCGCCTGCAGTCTGTGGGCCATAGACCTGTTAGAGATTGTGCCCTAAGCCAATGTTGGATTATGTAAACAATCTTCTTAAGTCATTAATAAAGACTTATTTTATCATATATATTTGTATGTTAGTATTTATGATAATGTATCCATGAATTAATTGTGTAATTCTAAATTTCCCTAGTCGATTGTTATTATGGGAATAATAACAAACTAAGACTAGTGTGAGTGATAATGGATATTCATAAGATGAATAGTGTATACAGATACAGATTATACTCACGGGCAATGTTTTAGAGAACATGTTGCTGGAGACCCACTATAAGATCAAGTTCATGGTCACGTGTCACAACTGATCTTGATTATAGTAGTGTCATCAGCTGATTCCTTTGACCTGAGGTCACCATGGATTCCGGGATGAATTCATGTTGTGCTTTGACGCAGTCAAACGCTGCTTGTAACAGAGTAGTTATAAAGGCTGTGGTTGGGTACAATATGACTCATGCTTAGGGATGTGAGTGACAGATATGGGATTTTGTCCCTCTCTAACAAGAGAGCGATATCACTGGGCCCCTCGATAAGTAAGACTGTTAAATGCATGGCCGTGCTCAAATAATTGATAAGAGTATCAATTGATTTGTCTGAACAGTTTACTTTGAGATCGAGAAAGCATATGATTAATTATATAAGATTGACAAGTGTACCATGTCTTATGATTAATCATGATATCAAAGAGACAAAAGGGAATATGACATTCTATAAATAGGTATTGGATCATTCCAATCATATTAATTGGGTAGTCGTAATGGCTTGCTAGAGTCCGCTTGTGACCTATAAGGACATTATGGTAATTTCCTTATTGCCAATTAATATGATCCTATGGGGTCACACACAAGAGCAAAATGAAGTTCACCTTATCGGGTATAAATTATTATTGGATAATAATTTATGAATGAGAAAGAGAATAAATATATATAGTGATATATATTTATGTATGTATATATAAATATTAATGTGATTAATATTGCATAAAGTATGCTACATATTATAATTAAATTATATGGAGATATAATTAATTATAATATTATATATACATATATGTATTATGGAGAATTGATTTGATTTAATGTTAATTGAGAATTAATATTAAATTGTGTGGGTTAATATATAATTATAACTAATAGGTGTATTAGGTTATAATTATAATTAACTATTTAGGTTAATTATTTAAGGAAACAATTAACCTAAACCTAATCACTCTCTCTACACTAATAATACAAGAGATTTCGGCCAGCCACAAAAAAAAAGGCTAAGAGCAGCCGACCTCCTCTGCTTCTCCTTCCAAGAGTTTTCGAAATCTTGCTCTTCTCTCGATTCGAAGAAAGCGTTTCTTTTATCCCGGCGCTAGCACGCGGTGGACGTATTGCTCCGTGTGGATCAACCGTAGAGGGAAGCAATTTTGGTTCCTATTGATTCAACCTTCAAAGAATTAAGGTAATTCTTTAACCCTCTTTTCAATTCAATGCAATGTACATGGGTCCTTGGTGGGGATTAATCCGTTTTTCCGCTGCGCATATTTTGTTTTGTCCGATTAATTCCCATCAGTGGTATCAGAGCCACTTGTGCATTGGTTGAATTGGATTTGTTATTTTGATTAGATCAAAATGCATGTTAGGGTTTGTGTGTTTTGATTTAGGTTTTTTTTTGTTATTGTGAATAACAAATTGAAATTTGATTTCAATGTTGATCATTATGAATGATTTGTTCTGTTATTGTGAATAACTATTTTGAATTGATTTGGAATTGATCATTGTGAATGATGTGTTTCTTCAATTGTTTTGCTCATTCGTGCACTGGAAATCGTTTCCAGATATGAGTTCAGTTCCGAACTCGTGGGCGTGCAGGTGCTGCACGCCGTGTTAACATGCTGTGCACGCCGTGTGCTGTCTTTGCACGGCGTGCAACTGGAAATTGTTTCCAGTATTGGCTTTCAGTTCGGAACACGACGGCGTGCAGGCTCTGCACGCCGTGCCAACATGAAGTGCACGCCGTGTGATGGTTTGGCACGGCGTGCAACCGGAAATTGTTTCCGTGTGTGCTGAGACACAGCGAGGAACACGGCGGCGTGCAGGTGCTGCACGCCCTGCAAACCGGTTTTGCACGCCGTGTTCCCTTGGTGCTGCCGTGTAGAAATTGTTTCTACACATTTAGCCTTTTCAAATCAATTCCTCAATGCAATAAGATTGTATTTTGCCTTTGAACCCTAAATCTTGTAGATGTAAAATTATTGTGATAATTTTATGCATGGTGTTGTGGTATGGTTTTGCACCCCGTGGATGTTTTTTTTTATTTTCTTTTGGTTTTGGTGGATGTAAGGTTTTATAAATACGGCCTGCGAGTCGTTTGTATTTATGTAACCTTATTTTTCTAGATAAATTGTATAGGATGCAATTTATTGTTTGTAAATTTTATTTACTAGAAAATTGTATAGGATACAATTTTGTAAAGTATGTAAATCCATGAGATGGTGCCAAGGAACAAAGACGTGAAGACGGATCCAAGGGATGCGGCTGTGCTGCGACCATGCGATGGTTACAACCACCTAGGAAATGACCTGTTGATTTTCATATTGGCCTGTGAAAATCAATGTAGATAAAACCATACCATAACATGGTCTTTCGAGTCTATTGCATGTTTTATATTTTGATGCCATGTGATGCCATGCTAAGTACGATATATGCATGCTAGATGAATGTATGACATTGGATGCCATGCTAGAATTAATATTAACTTAGAAAGATTAATGTTAATGCCATGTATTGTATGAGATACATTTTAATCACAGGAATTAATAAACCCTAAATAAACTTATGAAGTTTATATTTTTGCCACCCAATTACGTATAACACTAGTCAAGTACTATGTTCGCATCATGGTAGCCACGCCAAAGCGGGTACGCATGTTGTGACCTTAGCGAAGCGATAATATGAGAAATGGTGATTCTCATTGTGTTGTAATTGGTTTAACAAAGGGTTAATCAAAATGGTGTTTTGAACCCGAGGCAAAGATGAGATGAGTAACATGCAAATTAAATATGATATATGATATCATGCATCTCATAAATTAAAAGAGTTACATAATGATATAATTGACATGGTGATGTCTACCGAAATTATATTTAATCATAGGGACATGCCAAAGCAGTGCTATGGTTAAGTATGGATTTTGGGTCTTTTACCCACTTAAATATTTTAAAGGGTTTTATAATTTTAGTGGGAGTTTAATTCTCTTATGTAATTAACTTTGCATATATTTTCTGTTGTAGATAAATGGCCAACACAAGCAATCCCGGTTCTATTCGATCTATCCTTGAGAAGGATAAACTGAACGGAACCAATTACCTAGATTGGTATCGCAACTTGAGAATTGTTCTCAAGCAAGAGCGAAAGCTGTATGTTCTGGATGGGCCTTTGCCCGCTAACCCTCCACCCACCACAGCTTCAAGAGCTGAAAGGGATGCTTTTCACAAGCATCAAAATGATCAGATTGATGTACAATGCCTGATGCTCGCATCAATGATTCCGGAACTTCAGAAGGATCTGGAAACATTTGAGGCATATGAGATGTCTCAAGAGCTTAAGGAAATGTTCCAAAAGCAAGCGAGAAGGGAAAGGTATGAGACCTTGAGATCTTTGGTTGGGTGCAAGATGACCGAAGGGAGTTCGGTTAGTGCCCATGTTCTGAAGATGAAAGGGTACATTGATCAGTTGGAGAGGCTTGGTTCGCCACTCAGACCTGAGTTGGCAACGGATTTGATCCTTAATTCTCTTCCCGAGAGTTACTCCCATTTTGTCATGAATTATCACATGAATGATATGGACAAAACGGTCAGCGAACTGCATGGGATGCTGAAAAACGCTGAAGTAACGATAAAAGAGAAGCCAAGCTCCAAAGGGATCCATATGGTGCAAAAGGGTAGGATCCAGAAGAAGAAGGGTAAAGCAAACAAACCCAAAGAGTTTGGGAAGGATGCAAAAAAGCCCAAAGCTGTTACCAAAGCAAAGCCTCCAAAGGAAGGCACATGCCATTTCTGCAATCAGCCTGGTCATTGGAGCAGAAATTGCAAGCTTTATTTGGAGGACTTGAGGAAGAAGAGAGGCGGTGAGACCGCTAATCAAGGTATTTATGTTATTGAAATATTTCATTCTACTTCTGTTTCTACTTCGTGGGTATTAGATACCGGTTGTGGTTCTCACATTTGTATGAATGTGCAGGGGCTTAAAGGAAGTAGAAAGCTCAAGAAGGGCGAGGTAGAATTCCATGTGGCGAATGGAGCTAGAGTTGCTGCTTATGAAGTCGGTCGCTACGAGCTCAAGTTGCCAAGTGGACTTGTTCTTTCTTTGAATAATTGTTATTTTGTTCCTAATTTGTCTAGGAACATCATTTCTATTTCATGTTTGGACAAGGAAGGATTTAAATGTGTTATTGAGAATAATCACTTATTGCTTTTCAATAAAGACTTGTTTTATGCAAATGCGGATTTACATGATGGTCTTTATTTGTTGAACCTTAGTGAAGGTTATAATGAGCATGTATATAACATAAATACCAAAAGGATAAGAACAAATGTTGTGAATCCTACTTATCTCTGGCACTGTCGTCTAGGACACATTAATGAGAAACGCATTTCAAAACTCCATAAAGATGGAATTTTGGGTCTAGATGTTTTTGAAACATATGACACTTGCGAGTCTTGTTTAATGGGTAAGATGACCAAGAGTCCCTTTACTGGTCACAGTGAAAGGGCTAGTGACTTATTAGAACTCATACATACAGATGTATGTGGGCCTATGAGCACAACTGCTAGAGGTGGTTTTCAATACTTCATTACGTTCACTGATGATTTCAGTAGATATGGTTATCTATATCTAATGAAGCATAAGTCGGAATCCTTTGAAATGTTCAAAGCCTTCCAAAATGAAGTACAAAACCAACTTGGCAAGACAATTAAAGCACTTAGATCTGATCGAGGTGGTGAATATTTGAGCCAAGACTTTGACGATCATCTTAGAAAGTGTGGGATTGTCTCACAACTAACTCCTCCTGGTACACCACAGTGGAATGGTGTGTCTGAGAGGAGGAACCGTACTTTATTGGATATGGTTCGGTCGATGATGAGTCAAACAAATCTTCCTCTATCCTTTTGGGGATATGCACTTGAAACAGCGGCATTCACACTGAACCGAGTTCCATCAAAAGCAGTTGAAAAGACACCATATGAGATATGGGTTGGTAAGAGACCAAATTTGTCTTTTCTCAAGATTTGGGGTTGCGAAGCTTATGTGAAATACTTGATTTCAGATAAGTTAGCACCAAAATCTGTGAAGTGCAATTTTGTTGGTTATCCAAAAGAAACTAAAGGTTATTTCTTTTACAATCCTAGTGAAAACAAAGTGTTTGTTGCTAGGAATGGTACATTCCTGGAAAAAGAGTTTATTTCCAAAGGAATCAGTGGGAGTAAAGTACACCTACAAGAAAATATGGATAACCAAGTTGAAAGTGAGTTTCAAATGGAACAATCTGATTCACAAGAAGTTGTTGAGTCAGAACCGATAACACAAGTCCAACGTAGATCAAGTAGAGTTCGTCATGAGCCCGAGAGATATGGATTTCTCGTCACGAACGAAAATGATCTGATTCTGTTAGAAGAGAATGAACCTTCCACGTACATAGAAGCTGTCTCTAATTCAGAATCTGAAAAATGGCTTGATGCTATGAAGTCAGAAATTCAATCCATGGACGACAACAAAGTATGGACTTTGGTTGATCTCCCAAAGGGTGCTAAAGCAATAGGGCACAAATGGGTTTTCAAGTTGAAAATGGACATGGATGGGAATATTCAGACTTATAAAGCAAGGTTAGTGGCAAAGGCTTACCGACAAGTTCATGGTATAGACTATGACGAAACCTTTTCGCCAGTAGCTATGATCAAGTCCATCAGAATTCTTGTTGCCATAGCAGCATATTATGACTATGAAATATGGCAAATGGATGTCAAAACAGCTTTCCTAAATGGAAACCTTGTTGAGGATGTGTACATGACACAGCCTGAAGGTTTTGTCGATCCAAAGAATCCTGATAAAGTATGCAGGCTTCAAAAGGCCATTTATGGTTTGAAGCAAGCATCAAGAAGTTGGAATCATTGTTTTGATGAATCAGTCAAAAAGTTTGGCTTCATCAAAAACGAAGATGAGCCTTGTGTGTACAAGAAGTTCAGTGGGAGTAATATAGTTTTCCTAGTTCTATATGTCGATGACATATTGTTAATAGGAAATCACATTCCTACCTTGCAAGAAGTAAAATCTTGGCTAGGAAAGTGTTTTTCTATGAAAGACTTGGGTGAGGCAGCCTACATTCTTGGAATAAAGATCTATAGAGATAGATCTAAGAGATTGATAGGTTTGAGCCAGAGTACATACATTGACAAAATACTGAAAAGGTTCAGTATGGATCAATCAAAGAAAGGAAATGTTCCTATTGGGCAAGGGATAAAGCTTAGTCGTAAGCAATGTCCTGTGACAGTTGAAGAACGTCAACGCATGGATAAGATTCCTTATGCGTCAGCTATAGGATCTATCATGTATGCCATGGTATGTACTCGGCCAGATGTCTCTTTTGCTTTGAGCATGACAAGTAGATATCAGTCTGATCCAGGTGATAGTCACTGGACTGCTGTCAAGAGTATTCTTAAGTACTTGAGAAGAACTAAAGATACATTCTTGATATATGGAGGCTCGGACGAAGATCTTGTTGTAAATGGTTACACGGATGCAAGTTTCCAAACTGATCAAGATCAGATGCAGTCACAGTCTGGGTATGTGTTCATTCTGAATGGAGGTGCGATAAGTTGGAAGAGTTCTAAGCAAAGCACGATAGCTGCATCTACAACAGAAGCCGAGTATATTGCTGCATCAGATGCAGCCCAAGAGGCTGTTTGGATCAAGAAGTTCATCGAAGAACTTGGTGTCGTTCCTAGCATAGTGAATCCTGTGAGCCTCTTGTGTGACAACAATGGGGCAATATCACTTGCTAAGGAACCTAGTGTGTCACAGAAATCCAAACATATACTTCGGCGTTTTCACTACATAAGAGAAGTCATCTCAAGAGGAGATGTGAAGATATGCAAAGTTGCGTCTGAAGACAATGTTGCCGATCCACTAACAAAAGCTCTTTCACAAGCTGTACATGATGGTCATGCTAGGTCCATGGGTATTAGATACATTTGAAGATTGGACTTAGGGCAAGTGGGAGATTGTTAGAGATTGTGCCCTAAGCCAATGTTGGATTATGTAAACAATCTTCTTAAGTCATTAATAAAGACTTATTTTATCATATATATTTGTATGTTAGTATTTATGATAATGTATCCATGAATTAATTGTGTAATTCTAAATTTCCCTAGTCGATTGTTATTATGGGAATAATAACAAACTAAGACTAGTGTGAGTGATAATGGATATTCATAAGATGAATATAGTGTATACAGATACAGATTATACTCACGGGCAATGTGTTAGAGAACATGTTGCTGGAGACCCACTATAAGATCAAGTTCATGGTCACGTGTCACAACTGATCTTGATTATAGTAGTGTCATCAGCTGATTCCTTTGACCTGAGGTCACCATGGATTCCGGGATGAATTCATGTTGTGCTTTGACGCAGTCAAACGCTGCTTGTAACAGAGTAGTTATAAAGGCTGTGGTTGGGTACAATATGACTCATGCTTAGGGATGTGAGTGACAGATATGGGATTTTGTCCCTCTCTAACAAGAGAGCGATATCACTGGGCCCCTCGATAAGTAAGACTGTTAAATGCATGGCCGTGCTCAAATAATTGATAAGAGTATCAATTGATTTGTCTGAACAGTTTACTTTGAGATCGAGAAAGCATATGATTAATTATATAAGATTGACAAGTGTACCATGTCTTATGATTAATCATGATATCAAAGAGACAAAAGGGAATATGACATTCTATAAATAGGTATTGGATCATTCCAATCATATTAATTGGGTAGTCGTAATGGCTTGCTAGAGTCCGCTTGTGACCTATAAGGACATTATGGTAATTTCCTTATTGCCAATTAATATGATCCTATGGGGTCACACACAAGAGCAAAATGAAGTTCATCTTATCGGGTATAAATTATTATTGGATAATAATTTATGAATGAGAAAGAGAATAAATATATATAGTGATATATATTTATGTATGTATATATAAATATTAATGTGATTAATATTGCATAAAGTATGCTACATATTATAATTAAATTATATGGAGATATAATTAATTATAATATTATATATACATATATGTATTATGGAGAATTGATTTGATTTAATGTTAATTGAGAATTAATATTAAATTGTGTGGGTTAATATATAATTATAACTAATAGGTGTATTAGGTTATAATTATAATTAACTATTTAGGTTAATTATTTAAGGAAACAATTAACCTAAACCTAATCACTCTCTCTACACTAATAATACAAGAGATTTCGGCCAGCCACAAAAAAAAAGGCTAAGAGCAGCCGACCTCCTCTGCTTCTCCTTCCAAGAGTTTTCGAAATCTTGCTCTTCTCTCGATTCGAAGAAAGCGTTTCTTCTATCCCGGCGCTAGCACGCGGTGGACGTATTGCTCCGTGTGGATCAACCGTAGAGGGAAGCAATTTTGGTTCCTATTGATTCAACCTTCAAAGAATTAAGGTAATTCTTTAACCCTCTTTTCAATTCAATGCAATGTACATGGGTCCTTGGTGGGGATTAATCCGTTTTTCCGCTGCGCATATTTTGTTTTGTCCGATTAATTCCCATCAAGACCCACTGCCAACATAAAGATGGGCCCATAGGATCGTACACATTGAACGTTTGAACACAGACTTAAAGGATCATCTGTATACTTGGAGTATACACACAAGAGAGAGAGGATTATATAAATTATATTATAAGGATCAATTGGATTGATCAAAACAATAAAATTAATATTTGTATTGGCCTTCTCATAATTAATTCAATGAATTAATTTTTGAGATTATTTCCTGGGTAGAAATATTTTACATGTATAGGTTTACATGTATTTGATTTCATGAAGAGACAAATTTAATTCCTTGGTTAAATTAATTGGTCAAATTAATTTCTATTTAAATGTATGTAATATATTATGTAGTATAGTATGATGGCGTACATGTTAAATAGAAATTAAATTTGAAATTAAATTGGACCATAAGAATTAAAATTGGACATGGGCTTAAAGAGGTAAAAAGCCCGTATGAAATTAAATTGACTTGGGCCTATAATTCCTTATGGGAATTTTCGGCCAATAAGTCATAAAACCTAGAAAACAATTCGGCCATGGTGACTGAGAGATGCCAAAAATTACATCCACCAAACTCTCTCTCTCGTTCGATCCCATTGCTAGCACGGGTCATGTTCGATAGCCGTTCGTGTACGTGAACGCGGAGGGAATCAATTTTGACTTCTGCAGCCATCTCTTGAAGCGATATCTCTGGTGAGAAATATATTTTCTTCTATTTAATTTTAAAGTTTTACAATTTCCACATCAATTGCTCCTGGGCACGGATTTGAGGAAATCATCGCGTTCTTCCGCATTCAATCGGGTGATTTCCGGTGAAAAATCCCAACAAGAGAGTGTGTCTTGATATATTCGTTGAAGGCCACAAGGACATTACCCCTGATAATATCAAACGGTTAAGCCATTATGTATTCCTAGTGTTGGGAATTTGTATTTGGATGCGAGACATTTTTCTTGATGTGGTTTATTGAGTGCTATAACCTGTCGGTGGATATTTAAAAGCAATGACATGACGTATGGATATTGAATATCGAAATAGAATATGAAATGTCCATGAAATAATGAATGTGGATACATTAGGAAATGTTGAAGTGTGGCTCTGACCTTGATCAATGTCCTTTCTTGTTATCAACATGTCCTTTCAGTTTTCCACGTTAGGGATTTTCACTCCTTTTTTGTGGTAGTATCTATGTGAACTAATGCATGTTGTTTTGATGCCTGTCATCAAGATTTTTCCTTCCTTTGTGGGATTCATTCCTGGATCTAAAGTTTTCAATGATCCCTTCGAGGAAATGCAGAGTTTACATCGAAGGTATTTCACTTGTCGCTCTATTGAGTTGACATATGTAGGACTACATTTATTAAGCGGTCTTCAAAATTTGAGTAGTAATTTCTCTTTCACTATTTGCTCTTAACTGAGGGGTCTGATAATATTTTTGTTTTTAGGGCTTAGATATCAAATCCTTTTTTGTTATTTTTGTTATCCGCATCTCATATTAGACTCCATTGGTTTTACATTGGGTAAGTACAAATTTATTAGGCCTTGTTCCCTGTAGTGATAAGAAGGTTTTATCATAGTCTATGCCACGAAGTTGCTTGAAACCCTCCACCATCAATTACCCCTTAAAGGTATGATTGGATTTTAACTTGAAACCCCATATACAACCAATGACCTTAGCACCTGGTGGTGGATCAACCCAGTTCCAAATTGGTTATTGGACATTGTTGCATCTTAGCTTCCATGGCTCCAAGCTATTTGGTTGAGTCTGTGCTTTCAATAACCTCTTAATCGATGGTTGGCCCTTCTTGATCAGTTATCAAAAGAGTATTATCATCAGTTATGAGAAATCTGTATCTCTTGAGTTGATGAAGAACCCTACCAAACCTCCTCGGTCATGCATGATTCGTTTAGATTCCTTAACTCTTTTAGAATCTGGTTCAATTGCCAAACTATCCTCTTTAGGAATTTGTGGTTGTTGAACTTCACCGTGGTCAATTCTACTCTCACTGTCTTTCTTGAAAATAAACTCCTTTTTAAGTAAGACAGCTTTCTGAGACACAAATACCTTGTTCTCGTTAGGAATGTAGAAATAATACTCTTTAGTTTCCTTAGGGTACCCCACAAATAAACATTTGTTGATTTTTGAGGAAAGCTTATCAACCTTTTGACATGGCATTTGCAACTCGAAATCTGCAATAAAGAAATATTGGGCATCTTCCCCATCCATATCTCATATGTTGTCTTTTTAACTACTTTAGTTGGTGTATGGTTAAGTAGGAATACTGCCATTTCCAGGGCATAACCATACAATGAAATTGGAAGAGCTATATGACTCATTATTGATCGAACCATGTGTCTTTTCAACTACTTTAGTCGGTGTACGGTTAAGTATGAATGTTTTCCATCTCCAGGGTATAATTATATAATGAAATTGGAAGAGCTGTATGACTCATCATTGATCAGACCATATCCAACCAGGTCTTACTCCTTCTCTCGAATAGACCATTCCATTATGGCCTTCTAGGTGGAGTGCGATGTGAATACTCCTTCAGATATTAGTCAAATTCAAGGCTTAAATATTCACCACCCCGATCTGATCGAATGGCCTTAATTTTTTACCTAGTTTGTTTTGCAGTTCGTTCTTAAACACTATGAACTTTTTAAAAGTTTCAAATTTATGCTTCATCAAGTAGACATAGCCACACCTACTGAAGTCATTTGTAAAAGTGACGAAATACAAGTACCCACCTTTAACAAAAAATACAAGTACTTATGGGCCCACTCACATCTGTTTGTATTAGGTCTAATAAGCCCAAAGCTCTTTCACCTTGCTTGTTGAAAGGGTTTATAGTTGTACATGAACTCAGAATCTCTTAAACTTGAATAGGGTGTAGTAATCATTTAGGGATCACTATACCTTCCCAAGTTCTTTTAGCAAAATTAAACTAGAGAAATCTAAAAGTGATGTATCCTAAGCCTAACCCAACACCGAAAACACAAAAAAAATCAACCAATTCAAACAAAATTCAAAAAACGAAGAAGCTTATGGCATAGGAAAAAACATATGTATCCATCCATAATAGGAGCGGAATCTAGCTCCCATACTCAAGTCGAAGGGCGTTTGTGTCTCGCTTATGCCTAAAATAGTCCCACATAGCCCTATGAGTTCTCCCACTCAATTCAAAAACCAAAGGGTTGTTGGTGTGCCCTAGTTTTTAGGGCATTGGATTCTTGTATTTTGTATTATACATTAAGACTCTTTGTATGTATACATTATCTGTGTCACATTAATAAAGGCATTTAATCTATTCCATTTATATCTTATGCTATAACATGAATACAGTATCCATTGATTGATAATCATAAAACATATCCCGAGTCTATTCTAATCATGGGAACAAATAGAATCGACTTGTATATTCGATGACTGTATGGCAGTTCTTAACTAGCCATAATACTCGTAAAGTCAGTCGTGAATATAGATACATATCGTTGACATGAGACTGGATCGATCCGCATAAGAAAGCCACATGGTTGTCGCATCATAGGCCATTCTTGAGTAGGTCCCTTTTATCCTCAGACCAAATTTCATTATAGTATCAATATGGAATCCGATTCATTTTGACATATGCCTAATAGGTCTGTAAAAGTATGCTAAATATAGGTATGATTGGGTGGACAGGTGAACATATTCATATTGATGATGAAGTGATGGAATTGCCACTCGGGTAACACTGGGATGATATCATTGGCCACTTGATGAGTGAGACTGATAAGTGTATGGCTATACCCAAATAAGTCGGCTGCTTATTCGATTAATCAGTCAACTCAAGATCAAGAAATATAATAAACAACGGAAGAGGATGACGGTAACCGTGCCTCTTGTTTATTTATATCAATATCATTTGGCAAAAGACACTATGAGATTACTAGTGGATAAGTGTCTTCAACAGATTGCTGTATCTCTGTCTTAATTGGGGGCTGTAACGGTCTGCTAGAACCCACTTAAAGTCTATGGGCCTTAGGTCCACTGCAACATAAAGATAGAGCCATAGGATCGTGCACATAAACCAGTTGAGCCGGAAATATAGAACTTGTACATGTAATGTATATTGGAAGGAATGCATTAATTAATTAGTTGACATTCGGTGTCAAGGTAATTAATTAATATTGGGTTGATTTAATTTAATTAATAAGTTTACATAATGTAATTAATTAATTAATTGAATTACATAAAGTAAATAATTAATTAAATTGTTTTCCTAAGAAGAAAAATTAAATACATGTATTATATTTATTTAAATGCGATTCTATTTAGGGGCAATTAAATTTAGCCAATTGAAATTAAATTACATAGTATAAACTTTTAACAGTTTATTTATGTAATTAAATCCTATTGGGCTCAGTTAAATTAACCTAACTAAAGCTCATTTATAGAGGAAGCTATAAAAGGCACGTTTAACTTGAAATCAATCCTAACCCCAGCATCTAAGTGGAAAATTTCAGCCATCACCAAAACAGCCCCCTTTGGCCGAATTCTTTGGTGCAATCTTCTATTCCTTCGGTTCTTTGACTAGCATCAGTTCCCGTTCGTTAGTTGTTCATGCACCGCACTTTGGAGATCGCTGTTTGAATCGATTCTGCAGCAGTCTTTAGAAGAGACGAACCTAGTGAGTTTCTAATCTCTCTGGTTCAAATGTTTTATTCCAATCAATGATAATCGGACATAATAGATGGATTCTAGGAAATTTTAATCGGTCCAATTCCGCTAAGCCCTATGATTTTTCCCGTGATGAATTGTAACAAGGGTTTGGCAGGTTCCTTGAAAGGTTTCATGACTCATTTGCTCGCCTAGACAAACTACTACCAGCCCCGAATTGGGTATCGTGGGAAGAGCTAACCCGGGTTTAACGAGAATAACTGTGAAACATGATGGATTTTGAAGAAAAGAAGAAAAATATAAGAAACAAAGAAGAAAAGAAAAAAAAAGGTGATAAGGGAGATGGTTGGCGTTAGACCTGTTCATGGGTCGGGTCGGGCCGGGCTACATCGGGTTTGATATAAAAATCTCTTGTCCAAGCCCAGCCCAGCCCGCACTAATTTTACATCGGGCTCGGGCCGGGTTAGGCCGGGCAATTGAACCTCATTCCCAAGCCCAGCCCAACCAGCCCATCAAATAAATGTTTATATTTTTCCAATATAACTTATTTTAAACAAATTTAATTTACAAATAGTATTCATAGACAAATTTAATTTACAGATAGTATTTATAGAGAAATTATAATGATCAAGA
Source organism: Euphorbia tirucalli (assembly GCA_039660915.1). Lineage (NCBI taxonomy): Eukaryota > Viridiplantae > Streptophyta > Magnoliopsida > Malpighiales > Euphorbiaceae > Euphorbia > Euphorbia tirucalli. The sequence continues at coordinate 37,071,192 of CM077637.1, read as the reverse complement.
TCTTCTTATAAGTTTTTCAATGGTTCAGATTAAATATTTCGTATATAATTATACAGATAAAAATATAAGCCCAACCCATTATTAACTCGGGCTTCTACGGGTTCGGGCCAGGCCGGGCTTAAAGTAAAATATGTATGTCCAAGCCCAACCCAGAACGGGTGGGTTTGGGCGGGCTTTGCGGACCGCAGGTCGTTTGTACAGGTCTAGTCGGCGTCGGTCTAAATGACCATAAGCCAAAAATCTATTTTGATCCCCGTACTTTACAACTATTGCAATCTAGCCCCGTGTACTACGTTGTTGTGAGTATTTTCCATCCAGCATCAATTCAATTAAAATATCAATTAATTTTATTAATCGGGATAAAATTATGAATGGCAATTTTACCCCTAAGAAGGAATTTCCCTTATCATTTCTTGCAAGTTTCAATTAAATAAATTGCAAAGAACTACAATCTCGTATTTATATTTTAATTGAAGAGGGAAAAATAATTTTTTTCTAAAAGATTTCGATTAAATGATAAAATACTCAACATATTCATCATACACATTCCATCTCCAATTGAAGCCAGGGGCATGGTTCAATTTATTGACTAGCTGCATTTCTATCCTAATTATAGGTAGTAATCAATTTACCAAGTAGCTATAATTTTTTCTTGCTTACGGGCAGTGATTAATTTACCAACTAGCTATAATTTCGTCCTGATTACAGGCAATAATCATTCGACCAACTAGCTGTAATTTCACCCTTATTACAAGGAGTAATCAATTTACCATCATGGATCCCGTGACCTAATTTTTTTAGGCTTCAAGTCCATTACCGCTCTCGAAGACATTATAATACATTTTTATCAACTCTTTGACCTTTTCCTTTAAATTTCATATCTTTATGTACATTTAATTTGTCCATGCTTGTTTATTTTTAATCCATATATTTATGTTCATGTTGTAAATATCAAAGTGTTTATTTTAATTAAAAAAGACAGGTCCAATACCTGCATGCCCATAATTTTGCATGATGGGCCCATACACCATTAACCCGAAATTGTACAAAATTTGAGCCTTGCTCAGACAACCCTAATCATTTTTCATTTTGTAGGATGTATGTTTATCTACTTTTTGCGTTTATTTACTCACAAAAATGTATTGCTCAAATTGTAATCCCCGTTTGATTAAATGTATCTCTCTTCCTAAATTTGTAATAATTTTTATTTTTCTGCGCTATTGATGTTGTATCATGTAAGCATATCAAATGGTACCTAAAATAACCTAGAAATTAAAGTAAAATATTCGAGATAAAGAATGAAAAGTTTGTGGCTTTAAGAAAGTGAGTGTCCCAGACCCTTTCTCTAAAGGATATGGTAGTCTAATCGCGATTTGTGTCGTATTATTTCCCGTGTGATAGAACCAGGTGGTAACTCCGCATCATTATGTTCAAAGAAACCCAATTCATAATAATCCACGTAGGTGACATGGTCGAACGTCACTTGAGTGGGGGGGCTCAAACCCTCTGGTCGCTCATAATGTGGTTCCACTGAATTGAAGTATTATACACTTGCTAGAGTTAGTTCGAAGGTTCTATGGCTATCTATGTTAATATGTGAATTGGATTTTCCCTCCTTGGATACTCCTACAGTTTGGTCTAACAACATAGGGAGCTACCTATTTGGCTGTATATTTCATACTCGAACCAAGCATCTTGGGTTGGAATTTTCATTTTGTTTGGGACTAGATTGCTGCTTGTGCTCTTTGTGTGCACTACATTTCCACTCTAGAATAGCCCACTAATGTGCTCAAAAAGAGGATGTCTAAGCTTCATTTTATTCCTTGTCATCACAAGTTAATTGCAATTGATCTTGCTTAACTTGAGGGGATGTGATGAGTATATTATATACAACCTATATATATGTGTAAACCCCACCCATATATCTCTTTATAGATACCATCATTATATTCAAAGAAACCCAATTCATAATAATCCATGTAGGTGACATGGTCAAACGTCACTTGAGTGGGGGGGCTCAAACACTCTAGCCGCTCACAATGTGCTGCCACTAAATTGAAGTATTATGTGCTTGCTATAGTTAGTTAGAAGGTTCTATGGCTATCTGTGTTAATATGTGAATTGGGTTTTCTCTCCTTGGATACTCTTATAGTTTGGTCTAACAATATAGAGAGCCACCTATTTGGCTATATATTTCATACTCGAACCAAGCATCTAGAGTTATAATTTTCATTTTGTTTGGGACTAGATTGCTACTTGTGCTCTTTGTGTACACTACATTTCCATTATAGAATAGCCTACTGATGTGCTCAAAAAGAGGATGTCTAAGCTTCAGTTTGTTCCTCATCATCACAAGTTAATTGCGATTGATCTTACACAACTTGAGGGGGTGTGATCAGTATATTATGTATTTGGATATCAATTATGTACAACCTATATATATGTGTAAACACCACCTATATATCTCTTTATAGATACCATCATTATATTCAAAGAAACCCAATTCATAATAATCCTTATAGGTGACATGGTTGAACGTCACTTGAGTGGGGGGGCTCAAACCCTCTGGCCGCTCACAATGTTCTGCCACTAAAGTGAAGTATTATGTGCTTGCTACAGTTAGTTCAGAGGTTCTATGGATATCTATGTTAATATGTGAATTGGATTTTCCCTCCTTGGATACTCTTACAGCTTGGTCTAACAACAAAGAGAGCTACCTATTTGGCTGTATATTTCATATTCGAACCAAGCATCTTGAGTTGCAATTTTCATTTTGTTTGGGACTAAATTGCTACTTGTGCTCTTTGTGTACACTACATTTTCGCTCTAGAATAGCCTACTCATGTGCTCAAAAAGAGGATGTCCAAGCTTCATTTTATTCCTCATCATCACAAGTTAATTGCGATTGATCTTGCTCAACTTGAGGGGGTGTGATGAGTATATTATGTATTTGGATATCAATTATGTACAACCTATATATATGTGTAAACCCCACTCATATATCTCTTTATAAGTAGCATGTAAATGGAATAATTATAATTAAGGGAAATCCTATTTGTTTTACTTTTTTTAAAGTAAGGATTTATAAAGGAATAGAACAAAAAAGGAGGAAAATGGAGGAACAAATCAAACCTTCCTTAATCCACCAATTTGGCGGTTGAAAGTTGGAGATTTTGTTCCTTTAGTTCTATTAAAAAAAACTTGTTACCAAATAAGAGAAGAACATTGTTGTTCCCTATCATCATTTTAGACTTGAAGGGTGTACAACATAGGTCCACTATACTACATGTTGAAATTTAATTAACAAATGGAGCTATTAGGATTTGAACACTCGACCTCTAGGTCTAAGTGGCTCTAATATCATCTAATGGAACCATTTGACCTAAAAGCTTAAATTCATAACTAAGGCCTAATAGTTAGTTTTCTTATTATCTCTAACACAAACTACTAACACTGGCAAAGTGATGCAACAGGGTATTCGAACAAATAAACACTATCATCATTTTGCCATGGGCTAAATTAAAAAAATAAGTCCATCAGGTCAAAACAATGTCTTTTTTTCCTTGATAGGTTTTCTTTTTTTTTTTTTTTCTTTTTTTTTTTAGAAAGGAAACTTATAACTCTTCTCCCCTTTCTTTCCTATTTTCTTGACAAACTTGAGCCCCCAATCCAAAATCAATTCATCCCCTCTCTTTGCCCAAATTTTCCCCTACCCCTCTCCACTATCGCCTATCCACTGGCATTACACGCCTCCTCTGGTCATCATCTTCGTCAATCTCCATTCTCCCCTCTATCACATGAGTTTGTGCACCATAATAATTGAGTCCTAGCTCTGCCACTGTTCCCAAGAAGCCTCATCAACATACTTGAATTGCTATTGAATAAGCCATTGAGAAATGACATAGCCATGCTTTGGTAATAACCCACATAGCTAACACCTTGGTAGGCAAAAGAGAGATGGAGGAATCTAATTCTAATTTTTGGTGGAAGGATAGTTAAAGCTAGCTAGTGCCTTATATCTTTTTTAAGCAATGAGACATGGAAAATCAAATGAATACAAAAAAGTCAAGTACAGTTTGTATGCTACAGACCAATCCAGCTAATCCTTGAAAAGGGCCAGAAAGTAAGCAACACGATTGGGATAGATGTGACAAGCTATGGATTGTTGGCGATGCAGTTTGAGCTTGAGAAATGCCTAATGGCCCACTACAAATTGAACGTCTCGCCTGTGAGAATCAGCTTACTCCTTCATTTGATATTGAGAAAGAAGTAGATGTTGTTCCAAGTGTTTTAGTGCTTTATCCCTATTGATGAGGTTAGAAGCAATAGCTTTTACCCATACTCCATGAGGAATATTGTTGAATTATGTTTTGATGGTAACAACTAAATGAAAAGTTGACATACAGGATAACATCTAATCATATTTACTTTAATATTATTACAAATTATTTTGTAGTTAATCTTTAAGTAAATTATGGTTAAGAAGAGGATGAAGCTACATAAACAAGAAGCATATCAACATGTCTTGCTATTAGAAGCTTAAGTAACAGGAGATCAAAGGTTCATTACATGTCAAGTTGATAAAAAATGTAATCATTGCATTACAAGCTAAGAAAGCTTAAGCTATGACTTTCAAAATCTCCAACAGCCATACTATGCTTCAGAAGGTGAAATTTGATTCAAGCAACTACAAGTCACATTGTTCATAAGGTGTAAAAGAGCTTCAAGAAGTAAAATCCTTATGAGGAGTATACAACGGCTACATCATGCTTACAAGCTAGAAACGACTTCCATAATATGCTTCAGGAGCTCGAATGGCTATAAGATGCTTTTGAGGTGATCCCAACAGCTATATTTTTGACCTTCTAACAACGGCTAGCATTCCTTCAGGAGCTGAATGCAACAACCATAATTCTTTGAGGAGCTATGTCAAATTGCTATTCATCTTCTGAAAAGCCTTCCAACACCTATAAAAGGAAATCAAGTTGAATTAGTGAAGGTGGGAGACTTAGTAATATTCACACATACAAGCTACATTTATTCAAGTCTTCCATAATTCCTTCATAGAGCAAATTAAGAGAGAAAAGTTTCATCTTTGTTCATTCTTTCAAATATTCATATGTAAGGGAATTGTATTTTCACATAAGGTTGTGTGAAGGGGGTTTTCTTGGTTGATAGTGAAAGTTTATAAAAGTTTGGTGCCTGAGCTTTGAAGTAGCATCAAGATAAGTTTGGTATTTAAGATTGTAAAAATACAGGACAAGTTTGGTGCTTGAGCTTGAAAAAAGTATTGGTAGAGGTTTGTTAGTTAAGCTTGGAAAAAGTAATAGTAGAGGTTTGATACTCAACCTGTAAAAGTAGTGAGTTTGTTACTTGAACTCATAAAAAGTAACACAGACTTATTTCTTGCCTATAACAGAAGCATTAGTAGAAAATCTCAAGTGGTTGGCTTGGGGACTAGACATAGATCGATTGGGTCGAACCAGTATAGATTTTGGTATCTTCAATTCTCTATCCCTGTACTCTTTACATTTATTACAATTTAAATTTCTGCAATTTAAATTAATAGCATTATTATTTTAAGACATTTTAATATTAGTCAAGCAAGTTTATATTCACAAGTTTTACTATTTTATCAATTTTGCATTTTTATGAAACATGTGTTTATTGAAAGAAAATTGTTTTTCATCAAAAAAGAATTTTATAAATAGTTTGCGAAAATTTTTTATTCGGTATGCAATACTATTCACCCCCTCTCTAGTACTGTAGCTAGCCTATTTGGGATCATCAAATATATTGCAAAATAGTTAGGGCTTGCGCCCATACACTACATACACTACCTCAAATGGAGTAGTATCCATTGATACATGATAAGTAGTATTGAACCCAAATTCAACCAAGGAAGAAAATGGACCCAAAAAATGAGGTTGACCGGTGCTAAAACATTAGAGGTAAGACTCTAGGCAGTAGTTAATGATGTTTGTCTACTTATCCATCTTAGGATGATAAGAGGAACTAATTCGTACCCTACAACTTGAATTTTTTCTGCCAAAAATGAGTCATAAATAAGGGGTCACAGTCGCTCACTAGGTGTTGGGAAAACCACATGAACGAACCACCTCTTTAACAAAAAATTTAGCAATGGGCCGAGCAGTATAACGGTGTTTCACGATAACAAAATGGTTGTATTTAGATAACATTGTTAGTGTGTGCCCAAGTCCCTTTGACAATGTAAATGGATTTTGATATTTAATAAAAGTCATTAATCTATTTTATTAATTTCTTATGCAATTAATAGTTATAGGGAATCCATTAGTTAAGTCATACTCTTATTTGTTAGGAGCATCTCCTAGCAGTAGGACTGAGAGTAGGGTAAACACTTAACTATAAATATCCCTAGTCTGTTATATCATGAGAATGATACTAACCAAAGACTAGCATGATCTTTGATAGTATGGTGGTGTCCTACCAACAATTGGACATGGAATGTCAATCAAAGAGATAGGTACATGTTAGGTTGCATAGTACTAGATCGATCAACTCATAAGTAATATATGATTCTTTTCATGCTTTATAAACAGTGTTGTGTCAACTTTTCCATGAATAAAACCTTTTTCTCGTAAGAATGTACTTAACCTTTCATTCCATGCCCTTAGTGCCTATTTTAGTCCATACAAAGCTTTAGTTAGCTTTTAGACAATCTTCAATCCTGGAGGTTGCTTTACATAGACTTCTTCATTGATGTAGCCATTAAGAAATGCACTTTTCACATCCATTTGATAGTGTTTGAAGTCTTTGTAGTAGGCAAATGCACATAGCATTCTAATTGCTTCCAACCTTGCAATCAGAGTAAATGTTTCATCATAGTATATTCCTTCTTGTTGGTTATATACTTGTGCAACTAATCTGGCTTTATTTCTGATCACTTTGCCAGATTCATCCAATTTGTTTCTATTGTTAGGTCTTGGAACAAGCTTCTAGACATTGTTTCTTTTGAACTGATCCAATTCCTTTTTCATAGCCATTATCCAGCTTTCCTCAGTTTTGGCTTCTTTGATATTTTTTGGCTCAATTTCAAAAATAAATGCCACATTCGCAAAATTTTCTTTTAGTTGTCTCCTGGTCATTACCCTTTGAGAAGGATTATCAATAATGTTTTCTTTGGAGTGATGTCTGTGATATTTGAATTCTTTTGGTAGATCATCATGTTGATTTTCTTGATTATGCAATTCTTGCACATTATATTCATTTTGATCACTAGGGTTGTTTTCTTTTCGCAGGTCATTTTCATTATTTTCTATGTTTTCAACCTGCGAATCAAAAATCTCAAGAGCATCCTCAGATTCTTTATCTGGGAGAGAGTTAGTTTCTTCAAATACTACATGCATGGACTCATCAATGGTAAGAGTTCTTTTGTTAAAGACTCTATATGCTTTGCTATGCAATAAATACCCCAAGAAAATAACTTCATCTGATTTAGAGTCAAATTTATTGAGATATTCCTTGTTGTTGAAAATAAAACATTTACAACCAAATGGATGGAAATAACCAATATTAGGTTTTCTACAATTCCATAGCTCATATAGTGTTTTCTTTAAAATAGGTCTTATCAAAGCTCGATTTAAAATATAGCAAGCAGTATTAATGGCTTCTACCTAAAAATATTTTGGTAAATTGTTTTCATTGAGCATGGTTCTTGTCATTTCTTCTAAAGTCCCATTTTTCCTTTCAACAACACCATTTTATTGAGGAGTTCTATGAGCAGAGAAGTTGTTTGATATTCCATGCTCAGAGTAAAACATTTTAAAAAGATTATTTTCAAATTCTTTTCCATGATCACTTCTAATGACTATTATAGAAGTGTTCTTCAAATTTTGAAACTTTTTACACAAGGTAGAAAATTGTTGAAAAGCTTTATCTTTTTGACTTAAAAATAATGTCCATGTAAAATGTGAATAATCATCTACAATGACTAATGCATATGTCATACCTCCTAAGCTTGTTGGTTGTATCGGACCAAACAAGTCTAAATGCAGTATTTCTAAAGGTCTAGAGGTAGAACCAACTCCTTTTGGATTAAAAGAACTTCTAGTTTGTTTCCCTCTTTGACAGGCATCACATATATGAGTTTTATCAAACTTGATTTTGGGTAAACCTTTAGCAAGTTCTTTCTTTGAAAGCTTTGAAATCATATGCATACTGGTGTGACCTACTCTACGATGCCACAACCAACTCTCTTCTTCTTGTGAAATTAAACAATGGTCATTAGTAAGAACACTTGAATTTAAAAAATAAATATTTCTGACTCTTGGAACTTCAACTAAAGTCTTACCACTATTAGCTTCCACAATTTCACATTTCTTTGAATCAAAGATTACCTTGTGATTTTTGTCGCAAAGTTGACTCACACTTAGAAGATTGAATTTCAATCCATCAACTAGAGATACTTCATCAATGCATGGATTGTTTCCAATCTTTCTTTTTCTAATGATTCGTCCTGCTAGATTATCTCCAAATTTTATTGCTCCTCCCTTTACTTGCTCTATGGAAGTGAAGTATTTTCCATCACTAGTCATATGTCTAGAGCACCCGTTATCAATATACCACTTTGAATTTCCAAGAGTGTTCTTTAGACATACATGCGAAACGAATCAAGTAACCTTAGGTACCCAAATACTATTGTGTTTTAGGGGTAGAATCAACATATTTTGCTTTGGGAACCCAGATAGTTTTCCTTTTGTATTTTCCTTTCCGAAACATACAATCACTAATTACATGTCCTGTATGGTTATAGTAGTAACATGTGATATTCTTCTTTTTCTAGAATTGATGTGATTGATTGTGTTTTGAGGTATAATGTTGGTGATAAGAAACATAGTTAATTTGATATGAGCTTTTAGGCTTGTAACTATGTTTTTGTTTTGTCCTGTAAGTATAAGGCTTATGGGAGAATATAGGTTTATGTGTGTCTTTGTAAGTAATCTTCTGTTGTGAAAGGGTTGCTGGTTTGGTTTAGAAGATTGCACACCTTTTGGTTTGGAGAAATGTGTATATTAGGCACGAATAATTTTCTGGTTGGTATTTGACTCAGTAATAGGTTTCTGACTTTTTTTATGCTTTTGAGGTATAGGTTCAGCGGATTTTGTTTGCATAGTAGAAGTGGAGGAAGAACAAAATATAATTGGTTTTGCAGGAATTTGAGAAGGTATCTCATTAGTATAACCAATTCCTGTTTTATCATTTGGATTTCTTTGAGAGTTTAAAAGCACATTTAGCATATTCTCACCATTTGTGAATTTGGTAATTGTAGAGTTTAACTTTTTACATTTCTTTTTAAGATGTGATATTTTACTGATAAGTTCGAGATTGGAGTTTTCTAGAAAACTCACTTTACTTTGTAATTCAAGCTGTTTGGTTTCTTTTTCTAAAAGCTTGTTTTGGTATTCTTTATATTTGGCAATTATATCAAGCTTATCATCATGCATCTTAAAGAATTCTTGTATAAGATCACTATGAGATTAAGTTTGTAGAATTACCTCATCTTCCTCATTTTCATGTTGATGTGATGAACTTTCTGCACTATCATTTGCCATGAAGCATATCTGAGCTTTTTCTTGCTTCTGGTCATCATCATCATCAGAACTGGATTCATCACTGTCACTCCATGTTGCTACCATAGCTTTCTTGTCCTTTTTCTTATATTTATTTTTAAGCCTTGGACAATTATCTTTGAAATGACCTGGTTTATTGCATTTAAAACATGCAGTTTCTTGTTTTGAATCTTTCTTGGCTTTATCAACCTTTTTGTTGTTGAATTGCCTCCTGTAAGATGTTTTGCCTCTGTTTTTGATTCTCAGGAATTTTCTGAATTTTCAAACCAACAGAGCTTCCTCATCATCTTTTTTGTCATCACTATTTGAATCGGAAGTGGATTCTTCAAGAGTTGAGCAGGCAACTTTTAATGCTATAGACTTTTTCTTGTCAATCTGCTCACGGTCAGTGGTAGACTTAACTTTCATCTCATACGTGAGTAATGAACCAATAAATTCATCACATGAGTATGCGGTTAAATCTTTCGATTCTTCTATTACATTGAGCTTTGCATCGCATGAAGTTGGCATTGTTCTAATTAATTTTCTAATCAGTTCTTCATTTGTAAAGCTTTTACCAAGATTCTTCAATTTGTTGACAATAAGTGTGAATCTTGTGTTGATCTCTGAAATTGACTCTTTTGGGTCCACCTTGATCAACTCGTATTCTGTGATATAAAGATTAATCTTTCCATCTTTGACTTGTTTAGTTCCTTTATGAGTTATTTCAAGTTTGTCCCATATTTGCTTTGCTGTCATACAACCTGAAACACGATTAAACTTATTAATAACTAAAACACACTGTAATAAATTAATAACTTTAGAATTTAAAGCTTCTTTGTTCTAATCAACACTTTCATATTCACTCTCTTCTTTAGGAATAGATTCTTCATCAATAATTTTTGTTGGAATACTAAGTCCTCCCTTGACAATTCTCCAGACCTGAATATCCGTTGACTGCAAAAATATTCTCATTCTGTTTTTCCAAAAACTATAGTTTTTTCCATTAATTAGTGGAGGCTTGTTGATGGAACATCCCTCAGATATAAAAACATTTTGACTCTTGGGTGTACTAACCATATTGAGATCACTCTAAGGGTTTTACTTCTTTTGATTGGAGTCAGGCTCTGATACCAATTGATGGTTCCAAATAGGCTAGCTACAGTACTAAGGGGGGTTAAATAGTACTATAGAGCGAATAAAATTTTTTGCAAACTCTCTTTAAAAATTCTTTTTAAAGAAACACAATTTTCATTCTATAAACACGAGTTTTATAAAAAATGCGAACTTAATTAAAATAATAAAACTTGTGAATATAAATTTGCTTTTCTAAAAATGACTTTAAATAATAAAGCTATTAATTTAAATTGCAAGAATTTAAATAGCAATAAATATAAGAGAGTAGGGATAGAGAAATGAAGACATCGAATTTTATCCTGGTTTGTCCCAACCGGTCTACATCCAGTTCCCAAGCCAACCACTTGAGATTTTCACTAACGTTTCCTTTGCAGGTAGGAAACAAGCCTATATTACTTTTTGTGAGTTCAAGTAACAAACTCAATACTTTTGTAGGTTAAGTATCAAACCTCTACCGTTACTTTTTCAAAGCTTAAATAACAAAACTCTACCGATGCTTTTTCTAAGCTTAAGTACCAAACTTTTACAATTCCTGAATATATGAATATTTGAATGAAAGAATGAAGCTCTTTTCTCATGACTTTGCTCTCTTTAGGAAGTATGGAAGACTTCAAAAAATTATAGTTTAAGAGTGTGAATGTTGCAAATGAGTCTTCTTATCTTCAAGCTTGGATCTCCATTTCTTTTTATAAGGAAAAGAAAGCTCCATGGCTGTTTGTATCAATTCATAAAGAGAAATGGTGGTTGATCTCAAGTCAGAAGTGTAGGGATTTTTCACCGGAAACCACCCGATAAAAGCAGAAGAACGCGATAATTTCCTCAAATCCATGCCCAAGAGCAATTGATGTGGGAATTGAAAACAAAAAAATAAATAAATAGATTGAGATTCTTACCAGAAAATCTCTACAAGAGATGGCTGCAGAAATCAAATCCGACTTCCTCCATATTCCCATACACGAATGGCTGTGGAACATGACCCGTGCTAGCGAGAGGATCGGCCTGAATAAATAGAAAAGAGGGCTGGAATTTTTCTATTGTTCCAAGTGTTTTTTGGTCGAAAATTACACTAGGAATTTAACTTAGTAGGCTGAATTCCTCTAAGGAATTTTGGGCCCAATTTTCTTCTTTATTTTATGTGGGCTTTTCATCTTTTAAACCCAAATCCAATTTAATTCTCTGCGTCCAATTTAATTTCAAATATAATTCTAATCCAACATGTATGTCAGTCTATTATACCACAAAACGTATTACATATATTTAAATTAAAATTAATTTGACCAATTAATTTTAACCAAGAGATTAAATTAGACTTTCATAAAATAAAACACATGTAAACCTATACATGTAAAATATTTCCACCTAGGAAATAATCTCATAAATTAATTCATTGAATTAATTATAAGAAGGCCAATGCAAATATTAATCATATTAGTTTGATCAATCAAATTAATCTATATATTATAATTAATACAACTCTCTCTTTCCGGTGCGTATACTCCAAGTATACAGTCGATCCCTTAAGTCCGGGCTCAGACGTTCAATGTGTATGATCCTATGGGCCCATATTTATTTGGTGGTGGGCCTTTGGCCCACAGACTATAGACGAGCCCTAGCGAGCCACTACAGCCCCCAATTAAGATGGAGATAGAAATCCAACTGAAATCATAACCCTTTAGTTTAAACCTGTACATCCCATGTCATTGATATCGGTGTTTAACACAGAGGCATGGATTGATCACCCTCTTTTGTGTCCGGACATTTACTTGATCTTGAATGAACTGATGCTCACAAATAAGTTCCAACTTGTTTGGGTGTGGACACACTCTTATTAGTTGCATTCATTAAGAGGCCGGTGATATCTTCTCAGTGGACTATTGACTGACATTCCCTTTTGCATATCTATAGCACTGCCATGTTCACTGACATACCCGAACATACCCATACTTGGCACTCTGTTACAAGCCCTTTAGGCGTGCACCAAAGTATGCCACTTTGCATGCAGCACCATCAAATGGTCAGGTCAAAGGATCTATACAAGTACTACACGAGAATCACATGTGATACTTTACCATGTGTATTTCTCATTTAGTGGATCTATCCAGTACCATGCCCCTTTTGCATGTACCCATTAACTTAGTTGATATCCTATGTCCAACGGCTGGTAAGACACCGCCATACAACCAGGCTAATGATAGTCTCTAGTTCCATTCATTCCCATGACTAGTTTAGACTACGAATCTCTTTATGGTCATATCATTTTCCCTATCCATGGTTGTACTACCAAGTGCGTGACACTTGTCAACATGGATATGGATATGTCCATTGGATACTCTATTTAAAACATAGCACAAAATATATAATAAATAGAGTGATGCATTTATTTAATGACACAAAATGTATAATACATAAATCCAATAAATATACAATACATATACAAGGACCAATGCCTCGGGACTAGGGCATATCCAACAATCTCCCACTTGCACTAGTTCCAACTAGGCATGGGCCTAGTCCCTATAGATCTAGTATGACCTTCGTGCTTGGGCTAAGTGTGAGCGGACGACGCGTTTTCGACGGGACGCGGGACTCCCTATCGGAATGGGCGCCACGATCTCGGGCGGGCCCCTCCCTCGCGTGGGGTTTTTTATAATGGAAAACCGCGTTTTGGAAAATAAATAGAATTAATACGTAAAAGAACCGAGACCTAAGTCTCGATGGATGTTGTAGGAGTCGCCACCCGGCTCAGCTCAACCGGGAAATTCTTATGTAGCTGAACCGGACGAACGGCCGCTACACTATCCAGAGATTCGGGTCCGGACAAGTCCCTTATTTCGTGTCTAATTAAAATAAATATTGTCAATGTTCTCGAATGGTATCTCAAAATCTAAAGTCCATTTTATTGAATATGAAAAGCATACAGCGCGCATACAAAACATTTAATACAAAAATAAGGAAAAGAAATAAATATTAATTGGCTTACAACCAAATCGAATAGAAAAATAAAAACACTCGCCTCACTTTTACAATCGCCTAGAATACACGAAAATCTAAGAAATAATTACAACCGCCTAAATACACGATTTAATCTATTAAAATACAATAAAAATAAAAAGAAATTAAAACCTGCAAAACCGAGGGTTAGCCCAATATGTACAGCACGCCACAACTAGGACTCAAATAGACAGAATTAGGAAATCAAGAATTGGGAGCATGCATTTAGGGGGTAACCGGGTTGGCTCGGCTAGCCGGCCCGGTTAGACCTGGAAAACATTTTTGAAACGTCCCTGTATTTTTGGTTTTGTGGGAAAAATCATTTGAAAACAATTTTACCGGTTTACATGCATTTTTCATATATTAAGTGGGTCGGTTTTCGGGAGAACTGGGTCTCCGTCGTTGAATTGTTCTAAATGCGAATTTACTGAAAATTAAATCTACGGTCGTGATGCACATAACAAAATTCATTTTGACGATTTTCGGGATTTTCTGATTTTTTTTTTTTTTTTTTTTTACGGATTTTTACGGATAAAAGCTGAAATTCTAATTCTGAAATAATGATTACAGTCATACGACTGTAGTTTACAATCGTGCGACTGTGATCAATTCAGGATCAAAATTTCAACAAAAATTCATTTTGGACCAAAACTGAAGAAAAATTGGCTGGAAACTAAGAACAGTCGTACGACTGTATATACAGTCGTACGACTGTTCATGAAGACTAAGAACAGTCGTACGACTGTTCTTAGTTTCCAGGAACAGAAACACGAAAAATGCAGCAAAAACGTGCGAAATTCACTTCAAACACCCAGAAAGCGAGAAAAAGTGTAGGGAAAAGATGTGACTACCTTTTAGAAGCTATTCCAAGTCGTTTTTGACCCCTGGCGTCGCTCCAATCCCAACAAATTCGCACTTTTTTTCCTTTGAATGGAAGTTGAGAGCTTTTTGTCCAAAACTCCAAATTGTAAGGGTTTCTGATGGTTTAAGTCCTAGTTCTTGATTTGTTTGAGTAGTTAATTGATTGCCCTAGGAGTTTCTAACAAGTTTTAGATTTAATTCTGAGAATTAAAGAAAATCAAAGAGGAAGAAGATGAACTTTTTGTGGTTTTCTTTCTTTCTCTCTCTTCTCTTTCTCTCTCTCCAGAAATCTCCTCCTCCTTTTTTTCTTCTTTTTCCTTCTTTTCTACCCTCTTTTTTCCTGGTTGCTTGCTGCAGAGCCGGGGCAATTAATGCCCAACCCCTCTCTCCTCCATTTCTGCTGCAGAGGTATGGGCCTCTGCTGAAATCCCGATATTACAGTCGTACGACTGTAGCAATAGTCGTACGACCATAGTTTTTTTTTTTTTTTTTAAGTATAGAAAATTCCGGCGCTTACAGCTGCCCCTCACGTGATCAAATTCGACATCTAGCTCCAGGTCCATAATACCTGTGATGATGAATTTAAGAGCGTGAATCAAAGCGCCGTGAATGCTGGAATGAATCTTCTGATGGGATAAGCCGATACCGGGTCTATGTTACCCGAGGCGAGACTGGGGAGGAAATAAGCCGATATCAGGTCTATGTTACTCGAGGCGAGTTGATGAAGAGATTGGCCGATATCGGGTCTAGGTTACCCGAGGCGAAATTGATGAAGAAATTAGCCGATATCAGGTCTAGGTTACCCGAGGCAAGTTGATGAAGAGATTAGCCGATATCAGGTCTATGTTACCCGAGGCGATGCTGGAGATGAGATTAGCCGATATCAGGTCTATGTTACCCGAGGCAAAATTGATGAAGAGATAAGCCGATATCAGGTCTATGTTACCCGAGGCGAGTTTTACTGGGAAAATAGATGAAGCTGATCTGGGTCGATACCGAGTTTACATTACTCGAGGCGGATCTGCTAGGGAACTTGGATGATGGAACGGATTTGGGCCGATGCCGAGCTTACGTTGCTCGGGGCGGACTCGCTGGAGATAGTTGAGATAATGGAGCGGGCCTGGGCCGATACCGAGTTTACATTACTCGAGGCGGATCTGCTAGGGAACTTGGATGATGGAACGGATTTGGGCCGATGCCGAGCTTACGTTGCTCGGGGCGGACTCGCTGGAGATAGTTGAGATAATGGAGCGGGCCTGGGCCGATACCGAGTTTACATTACTCGAGGCGGATCTGCTAGGGAACTTGGATGATGGAACGGATTTGGGCCGATGCCGAGCTTACGTTGCTCGGGGCGGACTCGCTGGAGATAGTTGAGATAATGGAGCGGGCCTGGGCCGATACCGAGTTTACATTACTCGAGGCGGATCTGCTGACTTGCTGAGGATATTGAGCTGGGGATGAATTCCTGCACTTAAAATGGCAAGTCTTCATTCCTTGATCGAGAGATTTTTAAACAAAAATTTTTGCCCCTTCGATCAAGATTGAAGACTAGCCGGGGATAAGTAATTGATATATGCAATGTATGGATGCATGTTGATGTATATGTACATGTATGTATTGGATGTTTCTGTCCTCTGCTGGGGAGATATGTTGTGCCCCTGGTTGATTTTGCTTTTCTTGGGGCATTGTTTGATGATTATCAAAGAAGCGAGGTGACTGCTGGGGGAATGATCATAGTATTCTTTGTAGAGGTTCCGCTGAGGAAGAGCGTGACAGCTTGACTGGGGAAACAACTGTGGTGTTCTTTGTGTAGACTGCACTGAGGAGTAACATGGCGACTTTGTGGGGAAATAATTGATGGTGTTCTTTATGTAGACTCCGCTGGGGAATAGTATGGGAAACTCTGCTGGGGAGTGATGTGACGAATTCTGCGGGGGATACAGAGGATATTTTGTTGTTTTGTTTTGTTTTTGTTTTTTTTTATTTATTTATTTATTTTTTTTTTAGCTCTAATTTTTGCCTGGGTTGCCCAAATCAGGTTTTCAGCCCAGCGAGCCGCTCTAACTTTTGCCTAAGGCGCCTTTTCGGTTTTCGCCTTAGCGAGCTTTTCATATGCCCTAACTTTTGCCTAAGCTGCCCGATATGGGTTTTCAGCTTAGCAGGCCACTCTAATTTTTGCCTGAGGTGCCTTTTCGGTTTTCACCTCAACGAGCTCTCTCTCTTTTTTTCTTTTTTTTTTTTTTTTTTTTTTTTAAGATCTGACTAAAATGATGTTGTGACCCTTTATTACTCGTCCGGGAAGATGAACTGGATTTTAGAGGACGATGAGAAATTTTAAATTGCATGCATTTGATACATTTTCATTTGTCAAATAATGCAATGATATTGATTAGTTGAATGCAAAGTGCTTTCTTTCAATGTATGTTTATGCAAGACAACTTTGTTTACGCATTTGTCATAACCATGCAAATATATTCAAACAAACACTCCACTTTATTGATGAAGTCAAAATGAGTACATTTGAAACAAGTTGGTTCCTAAATGGTTCAGATTTCACACTGAGCCAGAATCCGTCACCAGTCGTCCTTTTCAGATTTTCCGGCTGATTATTTTCTCTCGTGTCTTAACTTTTGCCTAGACCGCTCTTTTCGAGTTTTCAGCCTAGCAGACCCTCTCTTTTTTTTTTTTATACATGATAAAGCTTTAGCCTGTCTTGGTTGATCGGGTTGGTGAACTCGTTTCCGTCCATGTCCATGATGCTGACAGCGCCTTTTGATAACACCTTCTTCACCACATAGGGTCCTTCCCAGTTAGGTCTAAACTTGCCCCTAACATCAACATTTGAAGGCCTTAGTTGCTTTAGAACCAAATCTCCTGCTTTCAACTGCCGCTTGGAGTATTTCACATTTCGATTATAGGCTCTAGCCATTCTGCGCTGATACATTTGTAGGTGATCCAGTGCTTTTAGTCGCCTTTCATCTAGTGCAGCCAACTGTTCATACCTGGCTTGAACCCATTCAGTCTCTGGCAATTGAGCTTCCAGGGCAACTCTGAGTGATTTGAGTTCTATTTCCACTGGCAACACTGCTTCCATTCCATATACCAAGGCGTAAGGAGTTTCTCCTGTTGGCGTTCTGACACTGGTCCTGTAACCCCAAAGAGCATAAGGCAGTTTATCAGCCCAATCCCTGTAAGTGGTTACCATCTTTGATAAGATCTTCTTTATTGCCTTGTTAGCTGCTTCTACTGCACCATTAGCCTGAGGTCTGTATGGAGAAGACTTATGATGTTCAATACCATGTTCTGCAAGTAGTTCGGCTGTTGCCCCTTGAAACTATACTCCATTATCAGTTACTATGTGGTGAGGAATCCCATACCGAGTGAAGATATTCTTCTGGATGAACTTGACCATGTGCTTGGCTGTAACATTAGTGAAGGATTCCGCTTCGACCCATTTGGAGAAATAATCAACTACCACAACTATGAATCTATGCCCGTTTGATGCAGCTGGATGAATTTCACCAATCATATCTATCCCCCATGCTGAAAACGGCCAAGGAGATGCTAGATTCTGAAGTTCAAGTGGAGGAAGATGACTAATGTCTGCATAGATCTGACATTCATGACATCTCTTCACTTTTCTTATACAATCTGCTTGCATTGTCATCCAGAAGTAGCCTTGTCTCATGATTTTCCTAGCCATGGCAAGTCCATTCATATGTGGCCCACAAGATCCTGCATGTACCTGCTGCATCGTATCTTCTGCTTCTTGTTCTATTAGACACCTCAAAAGAACCCCATGTGCTGTTCTTTTATACAACTTGTCCTCGAAGATTCTGAATTGACTAGCCAGCTTCCTCAGCGTTAACTTATCAGCAGCACTGGCCTCTTCTGGGTACTTTCCTTCCTTAACATACCGGTAAATGTCAAAGAACCATGGCTTTTCTTCGGCTGATAATTCCATTACTTCATGCACTTCGAAGCAAGGATGTCTGGAAGTGGCTATGACCAGTGGTTGAGCTTGTGTCTCTTCTGGATTTTCCCACATGGAGGACAAAGTAGCTAATGCATCAGCCATCTTATTCTCATCCCTGGGGACATGTCTGAATTCACACTGGCCGAATAAACCCTTTCTGAACTGTAGCAGCTCCAAATAAGGCCGTAAAGCTTCTTCTTTTAGTTCCCACTCACCCTGAGCCTGCCTGATCACTAGTAGTGAATCACCGACAATTAAGACATCATTTGCCCCTAGTGTCAATAAAGTCTCCATTCCAAACAAACATGCTTCATATTCCGCCCCATTGTTGGTCACAGGAAAGATCAGCCTTTTGGACAAAGGAATGACCTCACCATCTGGTGTTGCTATAAGCACTCCGATTCTTGCGCCTTTTCTATTTACTGCCCCATCGAAGCACATGACCCATCTTTTCACTTCCACCATGGCTAGCTGCTCATCAGGGAATTCCAGGTTCTCTGTGTAATCTGATTCTAGGGGTTGATTTGCCAGAAATTCTGCCACGGCTCGCCCTTTAACGGTTTTCTTCGTGATGTACTCGATGTCGAATTCAGACAAAAGTAACAACCACCTGGACAACTTCCCAACCAATGCTGGTGCTTCATAGAGGTACTTCATTGGATCCACCTTAGCCACGGCTTGTATCTTGTAGGATTGGAAATAGTGGCGCAGCTTCTTGGTCAACCAAATCATCGCCACACATGTCTTTTCCACCAGTGTGTACTTGGTTTCATACTCCAACAACTTTTTGCTGAGGTAGTAAATGGGATACTCCTTCTTGTCATCTTGTTCCTGTGCTAACATTGCCCCTATAGAGGATTCTTCAACTGCCAAATACAAAATCAGAGGCTTCCCTGGAATTGGAGGACTCAACACCGGTGGCTTTACCAGGTAAGCTTTGATCTTCTCGAAGGCCAGCTGACACTTGTCATCCCACACGACCGGCTGATCTTTCTTTAATAGCTTGAAGATTGGCTCACAAGTGGAAGTTAGCTTGGCTATGAAGCGACTGACATACTGCAAGGAACCCAAGAATGATCTGACCTCCTTTTCAGTCTTTGGAGCTGGCATATCTTGGATGGCTTTTATTTTATCTGGGTCCATTTCTATACCCCTCCGGCTGACTACATGGCCCAACAACTTCCCTGATGTGACCCCGAATATGCACTTCTTGGGGTTAAGTCGCAAATTATACTCTCCGATGCGTGTCAGAAATCTATCCAGGATAACAGGGTGTTCCTCCCGGGTTGCTGATTTAACAAGCATATCATCGACATACACTTCAACTTCTTTATGGATCATATCATGCAACAGAGTTGTGACAGCCCTCTGATAAGTGGCACCGGCGTTCTTCAATCCAAAAGGCATCACTCTGTAACAGAAGGTACCCCACTCTGTAATAAACGATGTTTTCACCTTGTCGATCACATCCATCAGAATCTGATTGTATCCCGAGAAGCCATCCATGAATGAGTACATTGCTGCTTTTGCTGCACTATCAACCAATACATCAATATGAGGTAGTGGGAAATTGTCTTTAGGGCAGGCCTTGTTCAGGTCCCTGTAATCGACACATACCCTGACCCTTCCATCCTTTTTAGGCACGGGGACAATGTTGGCTAACCATTCCGTATACTCCACCACTTCGAGAAACTTGGCATCTATCTGTTTGGCCACTTCTTCCTTCACCAGTGTAGCCCATTCCGGCCTTAGTCTTCTCAACTTCTGCTTTACCGGTCTGAACTTGGGGTCTGTTGGGATTTTATGCACTGCTATTTCTGTATCTACACCCGGCATGTCTTCATACGACCAGGCGAAAGCTTTAACATGTTTTTGGAGTATTCTTATTAATTCTCTTTCTTCCTCGGATTTTAGCTCGTGTGAAATGAGTACCATTTTAGGGTTTTCATCTGTACTTATATTGATTTCATGCAATGCAGTGTCATGTATGCTAAATATGCTTGATGGTGATTCGAATGCATGCACAGAATTATCAGGATAAACATCACACAAGTAAGCAAACTGGGATTTCATTGCATTGAACTTATCATAAAGTACATCAGTTACATTGAAAATGGAAGAAATAGATACAACAAAATCATCTTCATCCTCCACAGGCGGAGGGCCTTGTTCTTCATCAGCTTCCATCTTCCCTTCCAGAGCATCATCTGGGACTGCAGCTTTCTCGGCCAGCTGTGCCTTAGCATTCTCCATAATCTTGGTGATTTCAGCAACCACAGAGTCTAAGTTCACTTTGGCCATCAGTTCTTCGCCAAATCCTTCCTTGGATTTCCCGAAAGCTTTGGTTAATGCAGCAGTCAAAGCTCCCGAGATCACTTCTGTAGCTTCAGCAGAGATCTTCTTTTCATCTTCTTCCTCGGCCACCTCTATGGTTTCTGTTATCACCTCAGATGATTCTCCTTTCAGAATTTCACATTCAGCAGTTGCTTTTTCTTCCATTACAGGGGCTACTGGCTCTTCCTAGCTTTTCTCAAAATCCACAACATCTGCAAAGATCTCAAAGCCAGGGTGCTCGACATTTCCAACCAGCACCGGTTCAGCTTGGCCTTTGTAAAGGCCTTCTCCCTCCTTCAGAAATGGCTTCATCATAGCCCTGCCGCCCTTTTTCAGATTCTTCTGCTCGGATAACCCCTCTACATAACCAAGGCCGTACTGCTTTGACTTTCCCGAGTCGATCTTGAATTCTGGCACACCTTGCAGATTAATCCCGAGTCCCATTCCCGGAACAAAGTTCAGCTTGTATAGATATCGGGATAGCCACTCTGGCATGTAGTTCTCATAAAGGACCATAGGGGCATCTGTAGTTTCCTCCTCCTTAATGACAGCAATTTGGAATCCACCAAAAGGAACCACTCCTTCATCCACTGCAGCTACCATCGACTGGGCGTCTGCCTCAACAGTCACAATTCTGTCATTCACAGAGAATTTAATCTTCTGATGCAAAGTGGAAGGAACACCTCCCAAAGGATGGAACCAGGGCCTTCCAAGCAATAGGGAGAATGTGACCGGGATATCGATCACTGTGAAGACAACCATAGACTTAATGGGCCCAACCTCCACTTCTGTTTCGAAGGTCCCTATCACTGTTCTTTTAGAATCATCGTACGCTCGAATGACTGTCGAGGACCTCTTCAACACTTCTTCATTCATGCCTAGAAACGGTAGCATTTTCAGTGGGCAAATATTCAGAGCTGAGCCGTCATCCACCATAACGCACGGCATCACCTTATCCATGATGTTGGGCCTAATGTAAAGAGCTTGTTGTGAGCCTTTCCTTCTGCTGGTAGGTCTTTTTCAGAGAAAACAATATTAGAAGCTCCAGGATGGACTTTATCTAGTAAGCAGCACATAGCCTCTGGTGAAGCTATAGGGGAGACTTCGATTTCCGATAGCTTCTTCACTAAAGCCTCCCTATGCTCTTTTGAGGTCATAAGCAAGTGCCACAAACTGGCTTGTGCAGGAGTCTTCTTCAGTTGGGAAATGACCAAATCCTCTTTCTCGACTCTTTCCGGTGCCGAAGTACTGCCCGACCCATTCATCGGTGCTTTATCTTTCGTCTGATCTGCCGGCTGATACACCCTTCCACTTCGGGTCACGTGCTGCACTTCTTGAATTTTCAGCCTTTCAACAACCGGGGGTTTAACAGCTTCTCTTTTGCCAAATTCTTCATACTCGTCCTCAGAGTCAAGATCATCCAGACTTACGGGCTTGACCTCCTTACACCCCTCCTTTTCCTCACATTTAAGCTCCACTTCGGGTTCCCCTACCGCCACTGCCTGAATCGTAGGGTTCGCTTGCAGAACTTGGGCAAATATGAAGTTAGCTGGCAACCCCGATTGGACCATGTTAACCCGCTTCTCAAATGCCGGCAGTGGGTTGGTTTTAGTGCTAGGTTTAGGTGGTTCTTGCAGCTTTCCCTCGTCAATGAGCTTCCGGATAGCATCCCTTAGCTTGTAGCAGTTGTTGGTTCGGTGGCCTGTCACCACATGATAAGTGCAGAAGTTGTCCTTATCCGCTTCAGATGGCTTCTCAAATGGCTTTAAAGATTGCAATAGGCCGCCATTCCTACACTTGGCGAATATCTTTGCTAGAGTAAGAGTCCAAGGCGATATGCCTTGTCCTCCAGGACCTCTGTTCTGGTTGCTTTGTTGCTGATTCACAGTAGCCACTTCGACCTGCTTCACCTCTGATGACTACCCCTGTTTGCCACTAGAACCTGAACCAGACCCACTGCCAGAACCAACTGCTGTGGTTGATCTATACCCTGAACTGTACCCTGTACTTCTTCCCCCTTTCTGACCAGCTGGCTTCTCCTCTTCATCCCTTTCTATCTTCATGGCCATGCTATAGACCTCACTAAGCTCCTTGAAGAAATGGAACTTCATGTTGTTTTTGAAGATATCTTTGCTGCCATCAATGAGCTTTTGTATAAGCTCATCTTCATCAGGGCGGTTCTTTAGGAGGATCATCTTGTTCATCCACCTCTGGTAGTATTCATCAAAGGGCTCGTTGAATTTCTGTTTCACCCTCTCCAAATCATACAGCTTCACCTGGATTTTGGTGTTGAAGCTGTAGTATTTGATGAAGGCTGCTGACAATACTTCCCAGTCAGACTGCTCCTCCTCTGACAATGAGTTATACCATCCTAAAGCACCTCCCTCCAATGTGGTGGGGAACAGATTAATCAATTGTTGCTTTGTAGCGCCTGCTGTCAGCATAACTCGGGCATATAAATTCACATGGGCCTCTGGCGAGCCCATTCCTTTGTAAGTGGGGACTTTCGGCACTTGGAAGCCGATAGGAAATGTCTCGATGCCCCTACTGATCATAGCATCAACGTTCACCCCCTTCTTGGATTCAGCACTTATCCCGACCCCCTTTTTCAACTGGGCCATGACTTCGTCTAATTCAGAACACTTGGCTTTCATCCTCTGTTCCATAGTTGCCTCTATCTCCTGCAGCTTTTCAAGGCTAGCCGAAGCGTCACCACCATGTTGGGATGACTCAGCTTCTTTTTCTTTCCCGGCTCCACTACCACCGGTCTCACCAGCTTCTCTAACCACAGCCCTCATTTCTTCCTTTAACATGTTGCGGAAATCCTGCGACCTGAAGAAATCTCTCAGAACATCAGCCATACTCGGTGTTTGCTCTGCCATATTCACGCCTTCCCCAGATTCGGAATCACTATCACTCTCGACTACCCTCTGTCTTCTAGCTGCCCTTGAAGCTTGGGATCTTGTCCAAGGTCGCTCCAGTGTGTTCTGTTTGGGAGTAGACAGGGGATATCAGGGTCGTGAATGAATGACGTGATATGGCATGAAAAATAAGACATTGGACGTGCTTGAGATGCATGGAGTGGAATTATGTATGGAATGATGATATGAATATATATATGTATATTTTTTTATTATTATTATTATTATTTTTTTTTTTTCGAGGCATTCCAAGAACACCCAATGTTTATGCAAAAAATGTCACGTGTGGGCCATCACACGGACAGAACTTTGGCGCCTTTGGGGCACCTAATGAATTCATGAAATGGTCGCGTGTATATCGGCACACGGACGTAGTTTTGACGCTTTGTAGGTCTATGGGATGATATGAAATGGTCGCATGGGCCGGGCCCACCGACAAGGTCTTGATGCTTTTGAGCATATGGAATGATGTTATGAGAAAGTCACGTGTAACAGGAACACGGACAAGAATTCGGCATTCGAGGAACGCCTTTCATGATTTGGTGATGTTACGGGCCTACATATATGCTAATCGGGCACTCGGGGAGTACCTTAAATGGTGAATTAATGTCATGAAGTGGTCGGGTGTGGACCACAATGTTATATGATGTTTATGATGGATGGGTGTGATGTCATGAAATGCATCGTGTAAATTATTACACGAAAATGGGCCTAAGGCCGTAGTGGCTTTTATTAAATGAAATGGAATGGCCGAATGCAATCCGGTGCATTGGCAAAATTCGGGTAATTTTGGGTACCCGATATGTTATGAAATGGGATGGGATGGTCATGATGGGCGTCCTTGAAATGCCCCTTAATTTAATTTAAGTGAAATGTAGTGAATGAACATGTCACACAATATGCAAATGGCTGCATAAAAACGTGGGTTAAGATGCATGACATACATAATGATGTTATGTATGCTATGTCAAAAATAAAATGCTAATCACACAAGTTTAATGTTATGGCTGAAAAAGAAACCGTTAGTATGGATGACAAGCGAATGAATTGATGTTTTACACACGAAATAAAATGCAAAATGGCTGCATAAAAATGTGGGTTAGTATCACACAAAAATGTTTGTGTATGGTATGTCACGTGTATGGAAAATGGTGATTATGGTATGTTATGCATGCGTTGGCGATGTGTCACGAGATGGTGAAGAACACATAACAAGCAAAGCGAATTCAACCTTATTCCTCCAACGTGGTCGGTCTCAAAAATTTCTAACCGAGTCCTAGGTGGGGTTCACTTCGATCACCAACCGGGGGTGATGAAGGCGCGATTTTATTATTATTATTCACACAATTATTTTGGTATCCTAAGGGAATCCAACTAAAGCTGCCTATATGGGTTCGGTCTAAGTCGGGATAACATCAAGGCTCTCATAGCAAGATATACTCCTCACTTCTCCCCACTCAAGGGTCCGAACGAAGGGGTTCGTACGAGGCTATGAGTGGTGTTTCGTATTCATGCCCCTAAGACCAGGAGGAACTTAGGCGACACTTCAACAATCCACCAGGCTATAAAAGGATACCTAATCTAATGCAAGAAATGGCTAACTAAAAATGCAAATAAAATACCAAAAGAGAATCATCCACCTTATTTTAATTAGACACTTTTCAGGGCTTGTCAAAATTCTTTTAAGTTTTTAAGAAAACTTTTTGAAGAATTCCCCAGCGGAGTCGCCACTGTGAGCGGACGACGCGTTTTCGACGGGATGCGGGACTCCCTATCGGAATGGGCGCCACGATCTCGGGCGGGCCCCTCCCTCGCGTGGGGTTTTTTATAATGGAAAACCGCGTTTTGGAAAATAAATAGAATTAATACGTAAAAGAACCGAGACCTAAGTCTCGATGGATGTTGTAGGAGTCGCCACCCGGCTCAGCTCAACCGGGAAATTCTTATGTAGCTGAACCGGACGAACGGCCGCTACACTATCCAGAGATTCGGGTCCGGACAAGTCCCTTATTTCGTGTCTAATTAAAATAAATATTGTCAATGTTCTCGAATGGTATCTCAAAATCTAAAGTCCATTTTATTGAATATGAAAAGCATACAGCGCGCATACAAAACATTTAATACAAAAATAAGGAAAAGAAATAAATATTAATTGGCTTACAACCAAATCGAATAGAAAAATAAAAACACTCGCCTCACTTTTACAATCGCCTAGAATACACGAAAATCTAAGAAATAATTACAACCGCCTAAATACACGATTTAATCTATTAAAATACAATAAAAATAAAAAGAAATTAAAACCTGCAAAACCGAGGGTTAGCCCAATATGTACAGCACGCCACAACTAGGACTCAAATAGACAGAATTAGGAAATCAAGAATTGGGAGCATGCATTTAGGGGGTAACCGGGTTGGCTCGGCTAGCCGGCCCGGTTAGACCTGGAAAACATTTTTGAAGCGTCCCTGTATTTTTGGTTTTGTGGGAAAAATCATTTGAAAACAATTTTACCGGTTTACATGCATTTTTCATATATTAAGTGGGTCGGTTTTCGGGAGAACTGGGTCTCCGTCGTTGAATTGTTCTAAATGCGAATTTACTGAAAATTAAATCTACGGTCGTGATGCACATAACAAAATTCATTTTGACGATTTTCGGGATTTTCTGATTTTTTTTTTTTTTTACGGATTTTTACGGATAAAAGCTGAAATTCTGATTCTGAAATAATGATTACAGTCGTACGATTGTAGTTTACAGTCGTGCGACTGTGATCAATTCAGGATCAAAATTTCAACAAAAATTCATTTTGGACCAAAACTGAAGAAAAATTGGCTGGAAACTAAGAACAGTCGTACGACTGTATATACAGTCGTACGACTGTTCATGAAGACTAAGAACAGTCGTACGACTGTTCTTAGTTTCCAGGAACAGAAACACGAAAAATGCAGCAAAAACGTGCGAAATTCACTTCAAACACCCAGAAAGCGAGAAAAAGTGTAGGGAAAAGATGTGACTACCTTTTAGAAGCTATTCCAAGTCGTTTTTGACCCCTGGCGTCGCTCCAATCCCAACAAATTCGCACTTTTTTTCCTTTGAATGGAAGTTGAGAGCTTTTTGTCCAAAACTCCAAATTGTAAGGGTTTCTGATGGTTTAAGTCCTAGTTCTTGATTTGTTTGAGTAGTTAATTGATTGCCCTAGGAGTTTCTAACAAGTTTTAGATTTAATTCTGAGAATTAAAGAAAATCAAAGAGGAAGAAGATGAACTTTTTGTGGTTTTCTTTCTTTCTCTCTCTTCTCTTTCTCTCTCTCCAGAAATCTCCTCCTCCTTTTTTTCTTCTTTTTCCTTCTTTTCTACCCTCTTTTTTCCTGGTTGCTTGCTGCAGAGCCGGGGCAATTAATGCCCAACCCCTCTCTCCTCCATTTCTGCTGCAGAGGTATGGGCCTCTGCTGAAATCCCGATATTACAGTCGTACGACTGTAGCAATAGTCGTACGACCATAGTTTTTTTTTTTTTTTTTTTTTTTTTTAAGTATAGAAAATTCCGACGCTTACACTAAGCTAGCACCATGGTCAAAGGATCTGCGACATTGTCCTTGGTGTCCACTTTATGTAATGAAGTGTCACTCCTTTCGGTGATTTCCTATATGAGGTGAAATGTCTTGAGTACGTGCTTCGTGTTCTTGTGTGACTGGGGCTCCTTAGCTTGTGCAACAGCCCATTGTTGTCACAGAAGATATCAACTAGATCCAGGATAGTTGTCACTACTTCCAATTCAGTGATAAACTTCTTTATCCACACAACTTCCTTAGCTGCATCACACACTGCAATGTACTCAGCTTCTGTAGTAGAATCCGGGATGGTCGGTTGCTTGGAGGTTTTCCAGCTTACAGCGCCACCATTTAGCAAAAACAGGTACCCAGACTGCGACTGGTACTCATCTTGGTCAGTCTAGAAGCTTGCATCAGTGTACCCAGTAACTGATAGCTCTTCCTGACCCCATACCATAAGAAGCTATCTTTAGTCTGGTTAAGGTACTTCAGGATTGCTTTGACAACCTTCCAGTGATCCTCGCCGGGATCTTATTGGTATCGGCTCATCATACTTAGTGCAAAGGTGACATCAGGTCTTGTACATAGCATGGAGTACATGATTGATCCTATAACCGAGACATATGGGACCAACTTCATGTTCTCTCTATCCTCCCTTGTCTTAGGACAGTTCTTCTTACTAAGTTTTAGCATATGGGTCATTGGCAAGAAACCTTTCTTAGCCTGAACCATGCTGAATCTTTTTAGAACCTTGTCTATGTACGTGGCCTGACTTAGGCCCAGAAGCCGATTGGATCTATCCCTGTAGATCCTGATCCCTAGGATCATCTCAGCCTCGCCTAAGTCCTTCATTATGAAGTACTTACACAAGCACTTCTTTACACCTTGCAGTGTTGGTATGTCGCTTCCAATTAGAAGGCTATCATCCACATATAATACAAGGAAGGTGACAATGCTCCTACTAATCCTTTTATGCACACAAGGCTCATCGTGATTCTGTATGAAGCCATATTCCTTTATGGCTTCATTGAATCTAAGATTCCAACTTCGAAATGCTTGCTTCAGTCCATAAATGGATCTTTGAAGCTTGCATACCCTCCCAGGATACTTTGGATCGACAAAACCCTCAGGTTATGTCATGTACACATCCTCGAGTAGCATTCTGTTAAGGAAAGTGGTTTTGACATCCATCTGCCAGACCTTATAGTCGTACCAAGCGGCTATGGCCAACAGGATCCTTATGGATTTAAGCATAGTGACTGGTGAGAAAGGTTAATCATAGTCTATTCCATGGACTTGTTTGAAACCTTTCGCAATCAGACGCCCCTTGAAGGTGTTGTCGGCTTTTAGCTTGTGGTACCACTTGCAGCCTATTACCTTAGCACCCGGAGGTGGATCAACTAGGTTCCAAACTTGATTATCGTACATAGATTGTATCTTCGTCTCCATGGCCTTGTGCCAGTTGGCAGACTATAGGCTAGCTATAGCCTTCTAGTAGGTTTTGGGCTCTTCCTCAACAAAGACAAGAAGAGTGTGATCATTGGTAACGAGAAACCCATATCTCTTTGGTTCCCGATGATCCCTACCAGTCCTTCTAGGTCCTTGTGTGAACTGGGTCGGTGCTACCTCCTGTGGAAGCTCCACCCTGGTCCCCGAGATATCCTCTTCTGGAGTTTGTGAGCTTTGAACTTCCTTGAGTTCAACATTGCTCCCACTGTCTTTCTTGGAAATGAAATCCTTTTTTTAGAAAGACCCCCTTTCGTGCCATGAACACCTTATTCTCGATGGGGTTGTAGAAGTAATTCCTTTTGGTTTCCCTAGGGTAGCCCACAAATAGGCATTTGTCAGTTTTGGGTTCTAGTTTGCCATTAGTCAATTTCTTGACATGTGCATCACATCCCCAAATCTGTAGGAAAGACATATTGGGCGCCCTGCCCGTCCATATCTCATATGGGGTCTTTTCCACTATCATAGTCGGAGTATTATTCAAAATGAGATCCGTTGTCTCAAGAGCGTATCCCCAGAAACTTATTGGGAGAGATGCATTATGAGCGGACGACTTTTTTACCCTCTTGGGAAGGAGCCGCGATATCGGGCAACCCTCCCTCGCGGGGGTTTTTATGATGAAAATTCAGTTTTGGAAAATTAAGTTGTCTCATAAAAGAACCGAGACCTAAGTCTCAATAGAGAGTGTAAGAGTCGCCACCCGACTCAGCTTAGCCGGAAAATTACAGTGTAGCTGAACCGGATAAAGGCCGCTACACTTTCCAGAGATCTAGGCCCGGACAAGTCCCTTATTTCACGTCTAATCAAAATAAACCCGGCCAATGTTCATTTATGGTATTTTAAATTTCTAAAGTGGATTTTTATTAAATTAAATCATGCAGCGTGCACACAAATAAAGTAAAATAAAAAGCAGTGAATAAATAAATTATTACAACCCAATCAAATGAAAAAAAAAATCTCATCCTCACATTTGAAGCGCCTAGAATACACCAATAATCTAGAAAATTACAATCGCCTAAAATACACCGATTAATCTATTAATTACATCAAAAATAAAAATAAAAGAAATTAAAAGCTGTAAAATAGACGGTTAGCACAATTTATAGCACACCACAAATAGGACTCAAGTAGGACAGAATAGGATTTTAAGGAGTTCGGGGGCATGCAATTGGGGGATAACCGGGTCGGCTCGGCTACCCGGCCCGATTAGACCTGGAAAAAAATTTTAAAACGTCCTTGTATTTTTGTTTTGTGAGAAAATCATTTTGAAAACAGTTTTTTTCGGTTTACTTTAATTTAACATTTGAGGTGGGTCGGTTTTCGGGAGATTCGAGTTTCCGTCGTTGCGTTGTTCTAAATGCAATAATATTAAAAATTAAATCTAAGGTGGTGAATGCACACAACAAAATTCATTTTTGATGATTTTCTGAGTTTTCTGAATTTTTATGATTTTTGGGAATTTTTAGGGATTTTTCTGGAAATTCTGCTCATGGACGAAAATTACAGTAGCCTGGCTGTAATTACAGCCGTGCGACTGTAACTACAGTCATACGATTATAATTACAGTTGTGCGACTGTAATCCATCCAGTTGTAGAAAATCACCAAAATTTGTTCAAATAAAACTAATAGCCGTGGGAAATCAAGAACACTCGTACGACCATATATATAGTCGTGCGACTGTTCTTTGTCACAAGAACAGTCGCACGGCTGTTCTTGTTTCCCAGAAACAGCAAACCAGAAATATGAGTTTTATGCACAAAATCACATCAAAACACCTAGAAAAAACAGCAAAATGAAGGTTTGAGGTATAATTACCTTTGTGGCATTGATCCACCGTGGGTTTGACCACTGGAAACGCCTCAATCGACTCCAAATTGCTTCTTCTTCCTTGTGTGTAAAGGTTCTAAAAGTTGTCCAAAATTCTCCAAGATGTCATGGAATTTAGTGGATTTTAGGTTTGAAATTGATATTAACTTAGTGTGTCGAGTTGTTAACCTATGATTTCTATCAAGTTTTAAGCTTATCACACCAGAATTAAAAGGAAAAGAGGAGAAAAAGATGATGCTTGTTGGGTTTTTTCTTCTTTTCCTCTCCTTTTTCCTTCTCTTCTCTTTCTCAATTTCTCTCCCTATATCTGCCAAAATCCCAAGAGTCCAAAAGCCCCCCATTTTTCCTCTTTTTCTCCCTTTTTATCTCCTTTCCTTCTCCTCAAAACCGGGCATTAATTGCCCTTCAAATCATTTCCATTTTTTTATTTTTAAGGTATGGGCTGCTGTACCTGCTACGTACTTACAATCGTACTACTGTAACTATAGTCGTGTGACAGAATTTTTTTTTTAAGTCTGGAAAGTTCCAGTGCTTATAGGCATAACTCATCATTGAGCGGACCATGTCCAACAAGGTCCTATTCCGTCGTTCGGACACCCCATTTGATTGTGGTGTTCCTAGAGGAGTGAGCTGTGGAATGATTCCATACTCTCTCAAATATGAGTCAAACTCTAGGCTTATATACTCGTTTACCCGGTCTGAATGAAGGGCTTAAATATTTCTGCCTAGCTGGTTCTGTACTTCGTTCCTAAATTCCTTGAACCTATCAAGGGGTCTCAGACTTATGTTTCATCAGATAGACATAGCCATATCTACTGAAATCGTCCATGAACATGATGAAGTACAGATGTCCACCTCTGGTAGCTGCGCTTATAGGCCCACATATGTCTAAATGTATTAGGTCCAATAAGCCAATAGCCCTTTCATCTTTCTTACTAAAAGGCGCTTTAGTCATTTTACCTTGTAAACAAGACTCGCATATATCAAGTGACTCCGAGTCAAATGACCCTAGGATTCCAGCTTTGTGAAGCCTAGTTATTCGCTTCTTGTTTATGTGGCTTAAACGACAATGCCAAAGGTAGACATGATAAAGTTCGTTAGGCTTAACCTTTTTAGTATTTATATTATAGACATGATTGGTTTCATTCAAATCCAGGATATATAGGCCATTATTTAATAGAGCTTCTCCATAATATAATCCCTCTCTAGATAAAACCAATTCTACCATTAGAAATAATAAAATGAAATCCATAAATATCCAATACTGAAACATAAATAATATTCCTGCACATTGCGGGTACAAAATAACAATGTTCCAATTATTAAAACCAATCCACTAGGCATCATGAGGTGGCATTCACTGATCTCTATGGCAGCAACCCTTGCTCCATTGCCGACCCACAAGTCCACCTCCCCTAATCCCAGTGACCTCTTATTCTTAAGTCCTTGCACATTACAACAAATGTGAGAACCACATCCAGTATCCAATACCTAGGATGTTGAAACAGTGAGGTTAATGTCTATGACATATATACCTGATGAACCGCTCTCCCAACAGTTTAGGACATGATCTCTTCCAATGCCCAGCCTACTTGCACCTGAAACAGACATCCTTGAAACTGGCCTTGGGCTGGGCCTTAGGCTTCTTGGCTTTGGCTTTCTTAGCCTTGGCCTTAGCCTTTTCCTTGGCCTTGCCCTTTGCAAGAGGAGGGTTCCCTTTGTTAACCAGCAGTACTGGTGGAGTCTTCTTGATCGACTGCTCAGTGAGCTTGAGCATCCCATACAGCTCACTAAGAGTACGGTTCATCTCTTACATATTATAGTTTAGGATGAACTGATCATAAGAATCCAGTAAGGAAGCCAGGATTGTGTCCATCGCCAGCTCCTATGAGATAGGCAATCCGAGATGGGCTAAAGTATCCAGATAGTCCTTCATCTTGAGCACATGTG
Source organism: Euphorbia tirucalli (assembly GCA_039660915.1). Lineage (NCBI taxonomy): Eukaryota > Viridiplantae > Streptophyta > Magnoliopsida > Malpighiales > Euphorbiaceae > Euphorbia > Euphorbia tirucalli. Next base: position 37,038,546 of record CM077637.1, on the reverse strand, counting down.
CACTCACAGATGTCCCAGCCCCTATCTTACAGGAGTGGAATGCCTCATTGGTCAGGTACCTTTCCTGACAATCTTACACTTGAAACATCTCATTTAGAGTTGTTATCATAGCATCGGCCTGATGGTCCATGAACTGCTTTCGCAGCTCAGGGACCATACACGCCAACATAAGGCATGTCACATCCCGGTTATCCTTCACATGCACCTCGTATTCCTCCAGCTGGGCAACTGGTCGTTTACGTCCCGTAGGTGCAACTGGTACAGGCCTTTCCAGCACATACTCCTTTAACTCTTGTCTTAGAACTATCCTTAAGTTCCTAAACCAGTCTAAACAGTTAGGGATGGAAAGCTTATCCCTTTCCAGGATAGATCACACTGAAAGTGAGTTGTTTGTTGCCATTAGATTACTACACAGAAAAATTATGAGAGTGTTAATAAAGGACTTAACTTGTTTCCTATATTTAATTAATGATGAATCAGGTTATTAATTAACTCAAGTTGTTGGGTTCATGGGCTGAGATCCATATTTCATTAAGATATAGCCAGACGAGGGCCTGGAAAAACTATACCCTAATTATTTAGGCGCGAACGCCGTCCAATCCCAACCTAGACCCTCTCGGTTTGATGGGCTTGTTGGCACTTACCCATCAGTGCTTAGGGCTAGGAGAATCCTACTACCCACGCTAAGTCAAAACCTCCATCCAAGTGTCAGAGTAACCAATACTCCAACCCAATACAAAATGATGATATTTTAGTGCATCCAACGAGGGCATGGTCTACAACTGGCCTATCCCCACTTTGAGTCAGTTTTGAATGAGGGAAGCACTTTTAAATGACTTAGTAATGTCCTTTTGGTTATTAGATTCATTTTAATAACGGCTTAGATGCATAAGCGGATGAAATTGGGTTTGGATCATACATACATACATGTAAATAAATAAAGCACAATTAAATAAATAAAATGGACTGCTATGGGCCTATATTACAACCTAATATAATTCTAGTAAACCTATACTAGAAAATACATTAGGTCGGCCTCCTTCTTCTTCCTTCTGGGCTCGCCTCTCCACTGGGCTTCTTCTTTACAAATTTTATAATAAATAAAAAATAAAATAAAATTACATAAAAAAGAAAAATGGCACACAGGCCGTATTTACCAAAAAAGAAAAATACAACCTAACTCAAATAAGGCCCAATAGCATCCATACATACATCTTATCATGCATCCATGCCTCAAATACATCAATTTATAAACATGTTATAATGCATAAATTTAAGCCCATTTCAATTATGTCCTTAGCCATTATTATTAAAATCTCCAATTTTGGCTCATCATGGTTCTAGCCCTTAATGGGCTTCGGGCCTCCAGCCCAGGTTGATAACTGCTCCTACTAGAATTTGGGAAACCATGAGTTCATATCAGTTGCCCGGGTAATCGTGCCAAGAAAACTCGAACCAATTTCAATTAAACCATATTAATTTCCAAAATTAATATCTCATGAATAAAATGAAAATTTCATTCAAGAAACCATGCGCATTTAAATTACAGAAATTTAAATACACAAAATTTTAGAACCCATTAAAATTTCAAACCTGGGCCCTGGGTCCGAAACTGGCCAAATCCAAAATTGGGCCCGGCCTGTTGCTACCACTATTCCTCCTGCTATGGCAGCTGCCGGCGGCGATTCGGCCTCTGGTAGCCCCGTATCTGTAGGAACAACCCATGATTTTCAACCAAATAAAAAATTGCAGCCAATAACATAAACACATCCAAACAATTGAAAATCAAACCATGAATATAACCTAATATCCCAATTAATTTTCAATTAAAGAAAACAATGGGGAAAATCACAAAACCCAATCCAAAGAATCCCAAATCAAATCATTCAATTTAAAACCAAGGGATTCAACCATGTTAAACAATTTCCACGGATCAAAAGCCCACTCTGATACTACTGTAGGGATTTTTCACCGGAAATCACCCGATAAAAGCAGAAGAGCTCGATGATTTCCTCAAATCTGTGCCCAGGAGCAATTGATGTGGGAATTGAAAACAACAAAACAAAATTAAATAGATTTAGATTCTCACCAGAAAATCTCTATAAGAGATGGCTGCAGAAATCGAATCCGACTTCCCCACGTTACCGTACACGAACGGCTGTGGAACACGACCCGTGCTAGCGAGAGGATCGGCCGGAATAGAGAGAAAATGGGGCTGGAATTTTTCTGCTATTCCAAGTGTTTTTTGGCCGAAAATTACACTAGGAATTTAACCTAGTAGGCCAAATTCCTCTAAGGAATTTTGGGCCCAATTTTCTTCTTTATTTTATGTGGGCTTTTCATCTTTTAAACCCAAATGCGATTTAATTCTCTGGGTCCAATTTAATTTCAAATATAATTTTAATCCAAAATGTATGTCAATATATTATACCATGTAATATATTACATATATTTAAATTAAAATTAATTTGACCAATTAATTTTAACCAAGAGATTAAATTAGACTTTCATAAAATAAAACACATGTAAACCTATACATGTAAAATATTTCCACCTAGGAAATAATTTCATAAATTAATTCATTGAATTAATTATAAGAAGGCCAATACAAATATTAATCATATTATTTTGATCAATCCAATTGATCTATATAATATAATTAATACAAATCTCTCTTTCCGGTGCGTATACTCCAAGTATACAGTTGATCCCTTAAGTCCGGCCTCAGACGTTCAATGTGTAGGATCCTGTGGGCCCATCTTTATGTTGGTAGTGGGCCTTTGGCCCACAGACTACAGGCAGGCTCTAGCAAGCCACTACAGCCCCCAATTAAGATGGAGATAGCAGTCCAACTGAAATCATAACCTTGTAGTTTAAACCTGTATATCCCATGTCATTGATATCGGTGTTTAACACAGAGGCATGGATTGATCACCCTCTTTTGTGTCCGGTCATTTACTTGATCCCGAATGAACTGATGCTCACAAACAAGTTCCAATTTATTTGGGTGTGGCCACACTTTTATCAGTTACATTTATCAAGAGGTTGGTGATATCTTCTCAGTGGACTACTGACTGACATTCCCTTCTGCATATCCATAGCATTGCCATGTTCACTAACATACCCGAACGTACCCATACTTGGCACCCTGTTACAGGCCCTTTAGGTGTACACCAAAGTATGCCACTTCGCATGCAACACCATCGTATGGTCAGGTCAAAGGATCCATACAAGTACTACACGAGAATCACTTGTGATACTTTACCATGTGGATTTCTTGTTTAGTTGAACTATCCAGTACCATGCCCCTTTTGCATATACCCATTAACTTGGTTAACATCCCATGTCCAATAGTCGGTAAGATACCGCCATATAACTAGGCTAATGATAGTCTCTAGTTCCATTCATTCCCATGGCTGGAACAAACTACGGATCTCTTTATGGTCATATCGTTTTCCCTATCCATGGTCTTACTGCCAAGTGCATGACACTTGTCAACATGGATATGGATATGTCCATTGGATACTCTATTTAAAACATAGCACAAGATATATAATAAATAGATTGATGCCTTTATTTAATGACACAAAATATATAATACATAAATCCAATAAATGTACAATACATATACAAGGACTAATGCCTCGGGACTAGGGCATATCCAACAATAAGGATAATTGGTGGTTCATCTTAATTCATAAGGAGAAAAGTTCACTTAAGTGGCAATTTGTTTAAAGCAATAAGATGACTTGTTTTAAGTCATAAGCTTATAAACAAAATCTTTTCAAGTGTAAGCCAAGATCTTCTAAGAGATATGGCAGTTCAACTTAAGTCATAATCCAAGGTGTTTCAAGTAATATAGCAGTTGAAGTTAACTCATAAGCCAAGGGCTTCCAAGTGATATAGCATTTTAGTTTAAGTCATAAGCCAAAGTAATTGTTGAAAACATTTAATAAACTTCTTTTGGCCGTGTGTATTAGTTTCAACTCATAAGAGATTTTAGCTCTTAAAACAATATGAAGTCATAAAGGAATTATATAACTTATAAGCATGAGTTGTTTTATCTTATCATATTAAGTGGAATTCTCAACTCATAAAGCTTTTAAAGCTAAGTGTTATTTTAAGAAACTGTTTTCATTAAGTGTCAACTTATGATCATCAAAACCGAAGTCAACAAATTTATATTTAGGTTAATTTATTTTATGCAATAAAATAAATTAAGGCTAAAATATAATTATGTTAAAATTAGATTTTGACATAAGGAAACATGCATATTTATATCATAAGGTTTATGGATATTTAATTGAATTAGAACTTTAACCTAAAGTTTAATTAATTAAAACTCTAATTAACCTAGAGTATAAATAGAACATTATTTCATTAATTCCCTGACTAAGGCAGACTACTTCTTCTTCCCATACATTTTGAATTTTGGCCCCCCTTCTCTAGTGCTCTAGGGTTTCGGTCATTGCTCCCAGTCTAGTGCTAGCATGCTCATCTAATAGTTCGAGGCCTGCGTGTGTGAGAATAGAGATTTCCTACTTGGAAATTGCAGAAAAAGTTTCATAAATCAAGTAAGATTTAAAATTGCTTTCTAGTTGAGTCGTTTCTTCCTAATCTGAATGTATTCCTCTACCGAATTTGAGTGCAAATCAATTGCTTCCGTTGATAAAATTATTGTTTTGCACGGTGAAAATCCCTCCATTATGTCAATGACAATCATAATAGCATCGTAACTTTAAGATTTCAGAAAGCCCATAATAAATTTCATGGATGGATCATTCCATACAATTTATGGAATAGGAAGGGGTTGTAAGAGACCCTTGAGAGGAGGTGAAGAAGCCTTGTAGCGCTAACATATCGAAAATTGCTGCACAAATTCTTTTATCTGTTGCACCATACCTTTACAATATAAAGTAGATAAAATTCTCTTGTAAGTGCCATAATACCCAATATTTCCACTCGTCTTTGTCTCATAAAAATCAGCCATAATTTCGGGAATCCACTGAGAGTTGGCAGAAAGGACCAAGTTTTTACAATAGAGCAAGCCATTTTTAAGGTGAAAACCACTGTGGGAAGAAGACAGCCATAATGTAAGGATAACTGGTAGTTTCAACAACCAATTGCTCATTACGAAGCTAATTGGGAAAAGAGACAATAAAAAGTAAACCCCAGAATCATGCGATGCAACAATGGATCAACCATGCAGTTTTGTCTTACCAGGCTTCTATTCCACCTCAAAAGTATACCTCATCAATTGAGGCCTCGTTTGAGAATGCTTTCCCCGATTGGAAAGTAGCTTTAAGAAAGAGAAAGCCATAAAAGCAGTTCAGACAACTGTTTGGTAAAGTTTAAATGGGAAAGCAATTTGCACAGAAAGCCAAAAGCCAAAAACACGAAAAGTGTTCTTCTTCGCGATTTGCCTAATTACGATCTCCCCTCCTCCTCCTTTCGTTCAAGATCGCGCACTGCTCTTTATGTTCTCTGCCACAAATTGCTGCTCCCTTTCTTCTCTCTTTCTTGTCACCTGCTATTTTCCACTGCCACTACTATTACTGGTGAGATTTTTTTATCTCTTTTCCCTTTGAGTTATAATTTCTCTTTACTCTTTGTCTCTAATCTTGAATGAATGCTTTGAGATTCTGCTGTGTCTGGGTTAGATAATCTAGGAATTAGGATGTTAGCTATTTCAGGTATTATCGTGGTCATAAATTTTATACTCTATCTGTTGAGGTGGTAGGAATTGAAGAGGTAAAATTAAAATTAAAAAGAAAGAAAGAGTCTCTTTTATTTGGATTAAGTGGGTAACTTAGAAGATATGTATCTATTCTGGTAGGATTAAGTAAAATGACACCAATTACAGTAATTATATATAAAACAAGTGCCCATACTACTTGATTGTAGTGAGACTAGTTTTCTTTTAATTTGTTAACATCCTACTAGGTTACGCACATTCTACAAAAATGTAGTTTTATTAAGGTGTACTCCATGTTCTTGTTTTATGAATAAACTGATCTTTAAGTCATGGAGCTTTCACGGCAGTGTATTTCCCCTGTTCCGGTCTTCCTTGGCATAAGGAAGCTATATGGTTTTGTTACATGCTACCTAGCAAATACCAAAAAGGATTGAACATTACATCATATGATAGTTAGCTTGTAAAGCTTTTTTATACTGATTTGTCATCTTCAATGGAACTAAGATTAAGGGAAAAAAGGAAACAAAGTAAACCAAATTTTGAACCTCCTTTTATATTAGAGTTATCAATGACCTTGGATAACAAGGGAGCCTCACATCGAATTAATTATAAAATAGTTAAACCCAAGCTTAGTTGGAAAGAGATAACAAATCTCTGATCTTGATATGATGAAAGAATTATCTAAATATCATGGAACTTTTAATTGAATCCATTGAATTTTTTGAAAATACTCAAGAGCTTCAAAAGTAATGTTTTATTGTAATTAATTCCTAAATTTCCTTCCCTTGTCTGCTGCAGTAAGCCTATGATTAATGTGTTCAAGGTACTCTAGAATACATTGGTACTTCACCTTATTTAGGAGAAACGATAAACCACAATTTTTTTGAAATGGTACTTATGCTGTAGTTGCATATAAGTTGTAGCTTGAGGCTTGTTTGCTGCTTTATTGGCCTGCATTGCTGGGTCTAGTTGCTGGGTTTTGGATTTTTCATTTTATCTCACTTTTTCTGTACAAGCAAAAGCTAGATTATCTATATCTACCTATGATTAAAACAACAAAAGCAATGTTAATTGTGTCTAAGATTTGGAAACTTGAACCTTGTAAATATTTTATTGTTGTATGTGAAAGATTACTAGAGACATGAAGTGTATAAGACCATGCTCGTAATTAAGTATATTCTATTGGTATATTTTTTGTATATTTTCAAACACTGAATTACTCAATTCTATCTGACTATATGCTCTTTCTCTTAACATTTCTCTTGGTTTCATTTAGTTCACTACTTCTCTATAATAGAACTAGTGGTGACAAGAAGTCGAGGAAAAGTGTTTTCAGACAAGACGTGTTTGGGATCACCAGGTTGAGATTCCCATATGAATGGAACTGCAACTGCTACACGAAATGACGAATTTGCCATTGAAGTTTCCTTTGAAAGAAGCTTTGAGAAGAACTTGTCATCTTCTTTAATTTTGAGAGATTTCTGTGCAAGATATGAGATACCACTACTGTACATGATTTTGGATGAAGGAAAGACGAAGGGATAAGGAATAAGGAAGAGAGTTGCAATTCATAATAAATAGAATACAATAGAAGCAGTGTATGTACTTGGATATATGATTATATTGAGAGTATAGTAATTAATTACATATGCAACATTTGTTTATATATATTTGGGTATTGAGTTGAATTAAGATTTGTGTGATGTGTATGGTGTCCCATACTAGATTTTTAATGTCATAACTGAATTCATTAATACCTTATATGGGGTATTATTAACTACACCTTTTTTACTAGCTATTAACTTCCACTATGGTTTTTATTGTATTGATATTCCTTTTGTTATGTATTGTGTGTGTGAGGTAGATTCTAATAATATTCAGGTTCGATGTATGATATGGAAGCATAATAATTATGGATCATTCTATCATATATTTAAATTTCCATAATATGAGAGATTATCATATATGTCTTTTTATATCATTTTACCAAACACAACTCAAACTACTTATAAAAATAAAATCATTCTTACAAAAAATATTACCAAACACTTATCAGATTTCCTTAAAAATTTTCTGGCCGGCGATCAAAAATTTGCGATCAGCCAACGAACTTGGAGTTAATTCAATTCAATTCAATAACAACACAATCAAATTAATTCAAATAACAACTTCATTATTTATACATATGACATATTAACAATTAATTTTTTCTAATCGATGGAGACGACGAAGTACTCGCAGCACGAGAACTTTTGAGAGGTTTCAAATAGTTTTTGCGAGACAGTGGAGGAGGCAGTGGGAGGAACTGAGTTTCAAAGAATTGTCAAATGAAATTATGAATTGCAATAGTGATTTTGCAATTCCTAAATATAGCTTTTGTTTTTTATATTTTTTTTTTTATTCCTCGGCAAAACGACATCGTTTTCCCTGGGATTTTTTTAATTTTTTTAATCCCAGGAAAAACAATGTCGTTTTGCCTAGGCAATTAAAAAAATTTAAAATCCCAGACATGTTGGGATTCGTCATCGGAAAAATAATGTGGCACATGTTGGGATTTTTTATTAGAAATCAATCGATAAAGCGGAAGAGTGCGTTGATTTTCTCGAATCTGTGCCCAGGAGTAAATGATATATGTGAGCGGACGACCTTTAAACGGAACGCGGCGAAGCGAACCAGGGAAAAAAGAAAATCCTTTGAAATGGAATTGATTGAGATTTGTGAATTTTGTGGAAAACGGGTTTTGTTTATATTGAGTTGGGAAAACCATTGATTTTATTTGGAAATCCTTTTGCAGAAAACATTTTTCTCGTATTTTAACTTGAAGACCTCGAAACTTAAATTCCGAGATCAGTGACAGAATCGCCACCCGGATCAACTCATCCGGGAATTCCGGTACAGCTCCCTACCGAGGGCAGGCTACTGTACCTAATCCAGAAATTTAGGGTTCGGGCAAATAACTTACTTGACCTCTAGCTTGTTTTCACTTTACAAGTTATATTACCATATTTAATTTGCTTTATTATCTTTCTCTAACTCCAATTAGTTTATTTTAATTATCAGATGCTAAAGCAAAATGCAAGAAATATATTACGAGAAATAAAGTCGTACATTCAAAATATACAAAATAATATAGGCCTATTATACAACCCAATCGAATAAGAAAGGAAAACTCTCGCCTCACTTTACAAGTGCCTAATATACACGATTCATCTAGAAAAATACAATCGCATAGAATACACGTATTAATCTATTAAATACATCAAAAATAAAAATAAAAATAAAAAGCTGCAAAACAGAGGGTTAGCACAATTTACGGCACGCCACAAGTTGGACTCAAACATGACAGAATGGGGAATCAAGAATTGGGGGCATGCATTTAGGGGATAACCGGGTTGGCTCGGCTAGCCTGTCCGGTTAGACCTGGAAAACATTTTGAAACGTCCCTGTACTTTTGGTTTTGTGGGAAAATCATTTTGAAAACAATTTTTCCTGTTTACATGCATTTTTTACATATGAGGTGGGTCGGTTTTCGGGAGAACTGGGTCTCCGTCGTGGCATTGTTCTAAATGCAATTTTACAGAAAATTGAATCTAAGGTAGTGAATGCATATACCAAAATTCATTTTTGATGATTTTTTGGGGTTTTCTAAATTTTTAGGGTTTTTTAGAAATTTTGGGTTAAAAGGGAAATTCTGGTTCTGGAAAGGGAGTTACAGTCGTGCGACTGTAACTACAGTCGTATGACTGTAAACACTCCAGACTCAGGATTTCGCCAAAATTTTATTTGAATCGAAATGAAAGAAAAACAACCTGGAATCTAGCAAGCCACTGCAGCCCCAATTAAGACGGAGATAGCAATGCAACTGTAATCGTAACCCTGTAATTAAAACTCATATATCCCATGTCATTGATATCGGTGTCCAACACAGAGGCATTGATTGATCACCCTCTTTTGTGTCTGGATATTTACTTGATCCCGAATGAACTGATGCTCTCAAACAAGTTCTAACTTGTTTAGGTCTGGCCACATTCTTATCACTTGCATTCATCAAGTGGTCGGTTGATATCTTCTCAATGGACTACTGAGTAACATTCCTTTTTGCATATCCATAGCATTGCCATGTTCACTGACATACCCGAAAGTACGCATACTTGTCACCCCGTTACAGGCCTTTATGCGTACACTAAAATATGCCACTACGCATGTAGCACCATCATATGGTCAGGTCTAAGGATTCATAAAAGTACTACATGAGAATCACTCGTGATACTATACCATATGGATGTCTCATTTAGTGGATCTATCTAGTACCATGCCCTTTTTGCATGTACCCATTAACGTGGTTGACATCCTATGTCCAATGGTTGGTAAGACAACGCATACAACCAGGATAATGATAGTCTTTGGTTCCATTCATTCCTATGACTGGAATAGACTATGGATGACTTCATGGTGCATGACACTTGTCAACATGGATATTGATATGTCAATTGGATACTCTATTTAAAACATAGCACAAGGTATATAATAAATAGATTAATGCCTTTATTTGATGACAGAAATTGTATGATACATTAAATCCAATAACATTGTACAAATGTATAATACAAATACAAGGACCAATGCCTCGGGACTAGGGCATATCCAACAATCTCCCACTTGCACTAGTTCCAACTAAGTATGGGCCTAATCCCTATAGATCTAGAATGACCCTCGTGCTTGGGCTGAGCCAGCACCTTGGTCAAAGGATCTATGACATTATCCTCAGTGTCCACTCTATGTAATTAAATGTCACCCCTCTCGGTGATTTCTTGTATGAGGTGAAACTTCCTGAGCACGTGCTTCATGTTCTTGTATGACCGGGGCTCCTTAGCATGTGCAACAGCCCCATTGTTGTCACAGAAGATATCAACTAAATCCTGGATAGTTGGTCCTACTCCCAATTCAGTGATAAACTACTTTATCCATACAGCTTCCTGAGCTGCATCACACGCTGCAATGTACTTAGCTTTTCTAGTAAACTCTGTGATGGTCCGTTACTTAAAGCTTTTCCAGCTAACAGCACCACCATTTAGCAAGAATACATACCCAGAATGCAACTGGTACTCATCCTGGTTGGTCTGAAAGTTTGCATCAGTGTACCTAGCAACTGACAGCTCTTCCTAAACTCTATACACTATGAAGTTATCCTTGTCAGGTTAAGGTACTTTAGGATTGCTTTGACAGGCTTCCAATGATCCTTGTCGAGATTCTGCTGGTATCGGCTCGTCATACTCAGTGTAAAGGCGACATCAGGTCTCGTACATAGCATAAAGTACATGATTGACCCTATAGTTGATACATATAGGACCAACTTCATGTTCTCCCTGTCCTGCCTTATCTTAGGACAGTTCTTCTTACTAAGTTTCAGCCAATGGCTCATTGGCAAGAAACCTTTCTTGGCTTGATCCATGTTGAATCTTTTTAGAACTTTATCTATGTACGTGGCTTGACTTAGGCCCAGAAGCCAATTGGATCTATCCCAGTAAATCCTGATCCCTAGGATTGTCTCAGCCTTGCCTAAGCCCTTCATTGCAAAGCACTTACACAACCACTGCTTTACTCCTTGCAGTGTTGGTATGTTGCTTCCAATAAGAAGGATATCATCCACATATAATACCAGGAAGGTGACAATGCTCTCCTCTTATACACACAAGGCTCATCTTGACTCTATATGAAGCCATATTCCTTTATGGCTTCATTGAATCTAAGATTCCAACTTCGAGATGCTTGCTTCAATCCATATATGGACCTTTGAAGCTTGCATACCCTTCCAGGATGCTTTGGATCGATAAAACCCTCAGGCTGTGTCATGTACACATCTTTGAGTAGCTTTCCGTTAAGCAATATGGTTTTGACATCCATCTGCCAGAACTCATAGTCATAACAAGCGGCTATGGCCAGCAGGATCCTTATGGATTTGAGCATGGCGACTAGTAAGAAAGTTTTATCATAGTTTATTTCATGAACTTGTCTAAAACCTTTCGCAACTAGACGCCCCTTGAAGGTATTATCGGCCTTTAGCTTATAGCACCACTCGCAACCTATCACCTTAGCACCCGGAGGTGGATCAACTAGGTTCCAACCTGATTATCGTACATAGATTACATTTTCGCCTCCGCGGCCTTTCGCTAGTTGGTAGATTGTGGGCTAGCTATTGCCTCTTAGTAGGTTTTGGGCTCTTCCTCATCGAAGCTTAGAAGAGTGTGATCTTCGGTAATAAGAAAACCATATCTCTCAGGTTCCCGACGATCCCTACCAGACCTTTTAGGTCCTTATATGACCTGGGCTAGTGCTTCCTCCTATGGAAGCTCCACCCTGGTCTTCGAGTTATCCTCTTCAGGAGTTTATGAGCTTTGAACTTCCCTAAGTTCAACATTGCTCCCACTGTCTTTCTTGGAAATAAAATCCTTTCAAGAAAGACCCCCTTTCATGCCATGAACACCTTGTTCTCGGCGGGGTTGTAAAAGTAATACCCTTTGGTTTCCCTAACGTAGCCCACAAACATGCATTTTTCAGTTTTGGGCTTTAGTTTGCCCCCAATCAATTTCTTGACATGTGCATCACATCCCCAAATCTGCAAGAAAGACACATTGGGTGTCCTACCCGTCCATATTTCATATGGGGTCTTTTCCACTGCCTTAGTCAGAGTATTTTTCAAAATGAGAGCTACTGTCTCAAGAGCATATCCCCAGTAACTTATTAGGAGAGAGGCATGACTCATCATTGAGTGGACCATGTCCAACAAGGTCTTATTCCTCCGTTCGGACACCCCATTCCATTGTGGTGTTCCTGGAGGAGTGAGCTGTGGAATGATTCCATGCTCTCTCAGATATGAGTCAAACTCTAGGCTCATAAATTCAGCTCCTCGGTCTGAGTGAAAGGCTTTGATATTTCTACCTAGTTGGTTCTCTATTTCGTTCTTAAATTCCTTAAACCTATCAAAGGTCTCAGACTTATGTTTCATCAGATAGACATAGCCATATCTGTTGTAATCATCGGTGAACGTGATGAAGTACAGATGTCCACCTCTGGTAGCTGCGCTCGTGGGCCCACATACGTCTGAATGTATTAGGTCCAATAAGCCAGTAGCCCTTTCAGCTTTCTTACTAAAAGGCGCTTTAGTCATTTTACCTCGTAAACAAGACTCGCATATATCAAGTGACTCTAAGTCAAATGATCCTAAGATTCCAGCTCTGTGAAGCCTAGCTATGCACTTCTTGTTTATATGGCCTAAACAACAATGCCAAAGGTAGATAGGATTAAGTTCGTTAGGCTTAACCCTTTTAGTATTTATATTATAGACATGATTAGTTTCATTCAAATCCAGGATATATAGGCCATTATTTTATGGAGCTTCTCCATAAAATAATCCCTCTCTAGATAAACCAATTCCACCATTACCAATAGTAAAATTAATTCCAGAAATATCGAAAACTGAAACAGAAATAATATTCATGCACATTGCAGGTACAAAATAACATTGTTCCAGTACTAAAACTAATCTACTAGGCATCATGAGATGGTATTCGCCGATCTCTATAACAGCTACCCTTCATTTCCGACCCGCAAGTCCACCTCCCCATATCCTAGTGATCTCCTGTTCTTAAGTCCTTGCACATTACAACAAATGTGAGAACCACATCCAGTATCCAATACCCAGGATGTTGAAACAGTGAGGTTAATGTCTATGACATATATACCTAATGAAGACGCGCCCTGGGTCTTCCTTTGCTCTCCCAACAGCTTGGGACATGATCTCTTCCAATGCCTTGCCTGCTTGCACCCAAAGCAGACATCCTCAGGACCGACCTTGGGCTGGGCCTTAGCCTTTTTGGCCTTAGCTTTCTTAGCCTTGGGCTTGCCCTTTGCAAGAGGAGGGTTCCTTTTGTTGACCAGCAGTACCTGCGGAGTCTTCTTGATCAACTGCTCAGTGAGCTTGAGCATCCCATGTAGCTCACTAAGAGTACGGTTCATCCCTTGCATATTATAGTTTAGGATGAACTGATCATAAGAATCTGACAAGGAAGCCAGGATCGTGTCAACCACCAGCTCCTATGAGATAGGCGATCCAAGACTGGCTAAAGCATCCAGATAGCCTTCATCTGGAGCATGTATGCACTCATAGATGTCCTGGGCCCCATCTTACAGGAGTGGAATGCCTTATTGGTTAGGTTCCTTTCCTGACAAGCTTGCTCTTGAAACATCTCGTTGAGAGTTGTTACCATAGCAAAGGCTTAAATTCCATGAACTGCTTGTAGAGCTTAGGGACTATACACGTCAACATTAGGCATGTCACGTCTCGGTTATCCTTGACGTGCACCTCATATTCCTCCAGTTGTGCAGCTGGTGGATTATGCCTTGTTGATGGAGCCGGTACAGGCCTTTCCAGCACATACTCCTTAGACTCCTATCTTAGAACTATCCTCAAGTTCGTAGACCATTCCAAGAAGTTAGGGCTAGAAAGCTTGTCCCTTTCCAGGATAGATGGCAGTGAAAGTGAATTATTCGTTGCCATTTGGTTACTGCACAAAAAATTTTAAAGGGTGTTAATAAAGGTCTTACTTTGTTTTTCCCATATTTAATTAATAACAAATCATGTTATTAATTAACTCAAGTTGTTGGTCCAAGGGGCCGAGATCCATATTTCATCAAGATATAGCCAGATGAAGGCCTGAAAAAACTATACCTTAATTATTTAGGTAGGAACACCATCCAATCCCAACCTAGGGACTCTCGATTTGATGGGCTTGTTGGCACTTACCCATCTGTGCTTAGAGCCAGGAGAATCCTACTACCTATGCTAAGTCCAAACCTCCATCCAAGTGTTAAAGTAACCAATACTCTAACCCAATACAAAATGACAACACTCCAGTGTATCCTACGAGGGCATGGTCTACAACTGGTCTATCCCCACTTCGAGTCAATTTTGAATGAGGGAAGCACTTTTAAATGACTTAGTAATTTTCATTTGGTTATTAGATTCATTTTAATAATGGCTTAGATGCATAGGCAGGTGAGAATGAGATTGGATCATACATTCACACATGTAAATAAATAAAGTATAATTAAATAAATAATGGACTGCTATGGGCCTATATCACAACCTAATATAATTTTAGTAAACCTATACTAGAAATACACCAGGTGGTCCTCCTCTTCTTCCTTCTGGTCTCGCCTCTCCAATGGGCTTCTTCTTTACAATATTTTATAATAAATAAACAAAATAAAATTACATAAAAAAGAAAACGGCACACATGCCGTATTTACCTAAAAATAAAAATACAACCCAACTTGAATAAGGGCCAATAGCAGCCATTCATATATTCAATCACATAAGCATGTAAACCAATACATCAATTTATAAACATGTTAAATGCATGAAATTAATCCCATTTCAATTATGTCCTTAGCCATTATTTTATGAAATCACCAATTTTGGCCCATCATGGTTCTAAACCTTAATGGGCTTTGGGCCTCCAGCCCAGGTAGAACACTGCTCCCACTAGAATTGGGAAACTATGAATCCAAATCAGCCGCCCTAGTAATCGTGCCAAGAAAACCTGAACCAATTTCAATTATACCATATTAATTTTCAAAATTAGTATACATGAATAAAATTAAAAATTCCATTCAAGAAACCATGTGCACTTAAATTACAGAAAATTTAAACACACAAAATTTTAAAACCATTAAAATTTTAAAACTGGGCCCCGGGCCCAAAAGCCACCAAATCCAAAACAGGCCCGGCCCCCCTGCAACAAGGGCAACAGAGTTACCCTAGCAGCAGCAGCAGCCCTGCTACTATGCAGCGCTGCCCAGCAGCAGCCACTGCTGGTCTCAACGGCTGCTGCCACTATTTTCGTCGCTACGGTGGCGGCACCAAAATAAACCAATCAACAGAAAATTAAATCCAACATAACCAATATGCATATTAATTTTCAATTGAAAAATCAAGGGGAGAAATCATGAAACCCCAAACTAAGAATCCAAAAACCAAAAACACCAATTTCAAAATAAGGGATTCAATCCTGTTAATGATTTCCAGGGATCAAAAGCCCGCTCTGATACCACTGTTGGGATTTTTCACCAGAAATCAACCGATAAAGTGGAAGAACGCATTACTTTCCTCGAATCCGTGCCCAGGAGCAAATGATATGGAAATCAAAAACCAAAAACAAATAGAAGAAGATTAGATTCTCACCAGAAAATCTCTACAAGAGATGGCTGCATAAATCAATACAGACTTGCTCCATGTTTCCGTACACGAACGGCTATTAAACTCAAACCCGTGCTAGCAATTTGATAGGTCGGAAGAGAGAATTTTTGTTGCTGGAAATTTTTTGCTATTCCACTTGTATCTTGGCCGAAATTTTTCTAGGTATTTATCCCTAGATGGATGAAATTCACATGCTGAATTTCAGCCCAATTTCCTTTATTTTCAATGCGGGCTTTTTCTCTTATAAGCACAAATCTGTATTAATTCTTTTGGTCCAATTTAATTGTAAATGAAATTTCAATCTAACATGTATGTTTGTATATTATACCACATAATATATATTACATACATTTAAATTAAAATTAATTTGACCAATTAATTTAACCATGGAATTAAATTAAACTTTCATAAAATTAGTCACATGTAAACCTATACATGTGAAATTTATTTCCACCTAGGAAATAATCTCATAAATTAATTCATTAAATTAATTATGAGAGAGCCAATAAAAATATTAATTATATTATTTTTATCAATCCAATTGATCTATACAATATAATTAACGGGGATCCTCTCTCTCCAGCATGTATACTCCAAGTATACAGTCGATCCTTTTAGTTCAAGTTCAGACATTCAATATGTATGAACCTATGGGTCCGTCTTTATGTTGGCAGTGGGCCTATGGCCTACAAAATGCAGGCGGGCTATAGCAAGCCACTGCAGCCCCCAATTAAGACGGAGATAGCAGTCCAACTGTAATCGTAAACCTATAGTTTAAACACGTATATCCTATGTCATTGATATCGGTTTCTAACACAGAGGCATGGATTAATCACCCTCTTTTGTGTTCGGATATTTTCTTGATCCCAAATGAACTGATGCTCACAAACAAGTTCCAACTTGTTTGGGTGTGACCACACTCTTATCAGTTGCATTCATCAAGTGGTCGGTTGATATCTTCTCAGTGGACTACTGAGTGACATTTCTTTCTGCATATCCATAGCATTACCATGTTCACTGATATACCCGAACATACCCATACTTGGCACCCTGTTACAGGCCCTTTAGGTGTACAGCAAAGTATGCCACTTCGCATGTAGCACCATCATATGGTCAGGTCAAAGGATCCATACAAGTACTACGCGAGAATCATTTGTGATACTATACCATATGGATATCTTGTTTAGTGGATCTATCCAGTACCATGCCCTTTTTGTATGTACCCATTAACTTGGTTGACATCCCATGTCCAATGGCGGAAAAGACACCGCTATACAACCAGGTTAATGATAGTCTTTGGTTCCATTCATTCCCATGACTGGAATAGACTACGGATGACTTCATGGTCATATCATTTCCCTTATTTATGGTCCTACTGCCAAGTGCATGACACTTGTCAACATGGATATGGATATGTCCATTGGATACTCTATTTAAAACATAGCACAAGATATATAATAAATAGATTAATGTCTTTATTAAATGAGTCAAATTATATGATACATTAAATCCAATAACATTGTACAAATGTACAATAGAAATACAAGGGCTAATGCCTTGAGACTATGGCATATCCAACAGCGCAGTGGAAATTACACCATTAAAATTTCCTAGATACCACCTATTATGTCCGATTTCTATTAATTGGAATAAAATCAATTTTGAATCAAGAGAGATTCACTCACCAAATCCTTCTCTTCCAAAGACTGTTGCATAATCAATTCTTGTGACGGAAGCGATCTCCACAATCCGGTGCACGACCAACTATCGAGCAGGAACCGGTGCGAGCTAAAGAATGAAGGAATGGATTATTTTCCACTGGAATTTTTAACTATGGGGCTGCTCTTGATGCCTAGCCGAAATTCCTTATGCAATTAGGTAGGGTTAGGTTTTCTTCCTTAAGTGTGCCCTTATATAGACTCCTTGTCTATTTGGGTTTTAATTAGGTTAATTAAACCTAAGCCCACTAGGATTATTACATAAATAAAATTTAATTAAAAAGTATATACTATGTAATTTAATTCCATTTGGCTAAATTTAACTACCCCTAAATAAAATTAAATCACACTTAAGTAAATACAATACATGTATTTAATTTCCTACTTAGGAAAATTATTTAATTAATTTGTTTACTTTATGTAATTCAATTAATTAATGAATAAATTAATTACATTATGCAAACTTATTAATTAAATTAAATCAACCCAATGTTAATTAATTACCTTGACACCGAATGTCAACTAATTAATTAATGCATTCCTTCCAATGTACATTACATGTATAATTTCTATAAGTTCCAGCTCAGTTGATGTATGCACATGATCCTATGGGCCTGTCTATATGTTGGCAGTAGGCACAAGGCCCACAGACTATAAGTGGGTTCAAGCAAACCATTGCAGCCCTTAATTAAGACAGAGATGCAGTAGTCTTTAGAAGACACTCACCCGATAGTAATCTCATAGTGCCCTTTGCCAAAAGATATCGATATGAATAAACAAGAGGTATGGTATCCGTCATCCTTTTCTACTGTTTATTATATTTCTTGATCTTGAGTTGATTAATTAATTAAATAAGCAACCAACTTATTTGGGTATGGCCGTACACTTATCAGTCCCACTCATCAAGTGGCCAATGATATCATCTCGGTGTTACCCGAGTGGCAATTCTATCACTTCATCATCAATATCAATATGTTCACCTGTCCACCCAATCATACCCATATTTAATAACCTTTTACAGACCTGTTAAGCTTATGTCAAAGTGAACCGGATTCCATATTGATACTAGAATGAAATATGGTCTAAGGACAAAAGAGACCTACTCAAGAAAGACCTATGATGCAACAATCATGTGGCTTTCTTGTGCGGATCGTTTTAGTCCCATGTTAACGATATGTTCCTATTCATGACTGACTTAATAAGTACTAAGGCTAGTTAAGAACTACCATACAGTTATTGAATATACAAGTCTGTGATTCTATTCATTCCTACAATTAAAATAGACTAGGGATATGTTTTATGATTATCAATCAATGGATAATCTATCCATGTTACTGTTGGTGTGCCCTAGTTCTTAGGGCATTGGATTCTTGTATTTTGTATTATACATTAAGACTCATTGTATAAATACATTATTTGTGTCACATTAATAAAGGCAATTAATCTATTTCATTTATATCTTGTGCTATAATATGAGTAGAGTATCCATTGATTGATAATCATAAAACCTATCGCAGGTCTGTTCTAATCGTGGGAACGAATAGAACCACAGACTTGTATATTCGATGACTGTATGGTAGTTCTTAACTAGCCATAGTACTTGTATAGTCAGTCATGAATATAGGTACATGTAGTTGACATGGGACTGGATCGATCCACACAAGAAAGCCACATGGTTGTTACGTCATAGGTCTTTCTTGAGTAGGTCTCTTTTGTCCTCAGACCAGATTTCATTATAATATCAATGTGGAATCCGGTTCACTTTGACATACGCCTAACAGGTCTGTAAAAGGATGCTAAATACGGGTATGATTGGGTGGACCGGTGAACATGTTGATATTGATGATGAAGTGATGGAATTGCCACTCGGGTGACACCGAGATGATATCATTGGCCACTTGATGAGTGGGACTGATAAGTGTATGGCCATACCCAAATAAGTTGGTTGCTTATTTGATTAATCAGTCAACTCAAGATCAAGAAATATAATAAACAACAGAAGAGGATGACAGACACCATGCCTCTTGTTTATTCATATCGATATCGTTAGGCAAAGGACACTATGAGATTACTACCGGGTGAGTGTCTTCTAAAGACTGCTGCATCTCTGTCTTAATTGGGGGCTGTAATGGTTTGCTAGAACCCACTTACAGTCTGTGGGCCTTGGGCCTACTGCCAACATAAAGACAGACCCATAGGATCGTGCACATAGATCAACTGAGCTGGAACTTATAGAAATTGTACATGTAATGTACATTGGAAGGAATGCGTTAATTAATTAGTTGACATTCGGTGTCAAGGTAATTAATTGACATTGGGTTGAATTTAATTTAATTAATAAGTTTACATAATGTAATTAATTAATTTATCAATTAATTGAATTACATAAAGTAAACAATTAATTAAATAATTTTCCTAAGTAGGAAAATTAAATACATGTATTGTATTAACTTAAGTGTGATTTAATTTTATTTAGGGGTAATTAAATTTAGCCAAATGGAATTAAATTACATAGTATATACTTTTTAATTAAAGTTTATTTATGTAATTATAATCCTAGTGGGCTTGGGTTTAATTAACCTAATTAGAACCCAATTAGACAAGGTGTCTATAAAAGGGCACACTTAAGGAATAAAAACCTAATTACACTCTAATTAATTGCTGGAAATTTCAGCCACCAATAGCAGCCCCAAAACAGCCAAAAATCCCAGCATTAAACCTCCATTCCTTCGCGTCTTCGGCTAGCACCGGTTCCCGCTCAATAGTTGGTCGTGCACCAGACTTTGGAGATCGCAGTTTCAAGAAACGATTCTGCAGCAGTCTCTAGAGGAGACGAATCCGGTGAGTTAATCTCTCTTGATTCTTATTTGATTTTATTCTAATCAATGGTAATTGGACACGATAGGTGGATTCTAGGAAATTTTAAACGGTGTATTTTCCGCTGCGCCACATTATTTTTCCAATGACGAATCCCAACAGTGGTATCAGAGCCTAGGTTTTGTCCATTAGATTGATTGGAATTTGTTCTTGAAAGCGTTCTTGAAGAAAGAATGGGTGTTAGAGGTCAAGATGAGCTGGTAGTGTCAGGTTACACTGATGCAAGCTTTGAGACCGATGAGGATGAGAACCAGTCACAGTCTGGTTATGTTTTTCTCCTGAATGGCGGTGCCATTAGTTGGAGGTCCTCAAAGCAGGCCACCATTGCTGACACTACAATGGAAGCTGAGTACATAGCTGCGTGCAAAGCTCAAAGGAAGCCGTTTAGATCAAGAAAGTCATAACTGAGTTAGGAATAGTGCCCACTATCCTAGACCCAGTTGATGTTTTTGTGACAACAACGGGGCCATCGCACAAGCTAAGGTGCCCCGGTCACACAAGAGATCCAAACATGTACTCTGAAAGTTTCACCTCATTCGGGAGATTGTGAACATAGGTGACATATCATTGCAGAGGGTTGACACCAAGAATAATGTCGCTGATCCATTGACCAAAGCGCTATTACAGACACAGCACGACGGTCATACCAGATCTATAGGAATTAGGGCAATGCCCACTTGGAACTAGTGCAAGTGGGAGATTGTTGGTGTGCCCTAGTTCTTAGGGCATTGGATTCTTGTATTTTGTATTATACATTAAGACTCATTGTATAAAGACATTATTTGTGTCACATTAATAAAGGCAATTAATCTATTTCATTTATATCTTGTGCTATAATATGAGTAGAGTATCCATTGATTGACAATCATAAAATCTATCCCAGGTCTGTTCTAATCGTGGGAACGAATAGAACCACAGACTTGTATATTCGATGACTGTATGGTAGTTCTTAACTAGCCATAGTACTTGTATAGTCAGTCATGAATATAGGTACATGTCGTTGACATGGGACTGGATCGATCCGCATAAGAAAGCCACATGGTTGTCATGTCATAGGTCTTTCTTGAGTAGGTCTCTTTTGTCCTCAGACCAGATTTCATTATAATAACGATATGGAATCCGATTCACTTTGACATACGCCTAACAGGTCTGTAAAAGGATGCTAAATATGGGTATGATTGGGTGAACTGGTGAACATGTTGATATTGATGATGAAGTGATGGAATTGCCACTCGAGTAACACCGAGATGATATCATTGGCCACTTGATGAGTGGGACTGATAAGTGTACGGCCATACCCAAATAAGTTGGTTGCTTATTTGATTAATCAGTCAACTCAAGATCAACAAATATAATAAACAACAGAAGAGGATGACAGACACCATGCCTCTTGTTTATTCATATCGATATCGTTAGGCAAAGGACAGTATGAGATTACTACCGGGTGAGTGTCTTCTAAAGACTGCTGCATCTCTGTCTTAATTGGGGGCTGTAATGGTTTGCTAGAACCCACTTACAGTCTGTGGGCCTTGGGCCTACTGCCAACATAAAGACAGGCCCATAGGATCGTGCACATAGATCAACTGAGCTGGAACTTATAGAAATTGTACATGTAATGTACATTGGAAGGAATGCGATAATTAATTAGTTGACACTCGGTGTCAAGGTAATTAATTGACATTGGGTTGAATTTAATTTAATTAATAAGTTTACATAATGTAATTAATTAATTTATCAATTAATTGAATTACATAAAGTAAACAATTAATTAAATAATTTTCCTAAGTAGGAAAATTAAATACATGTATTTTATTAACTTAAGTGTGATTTAATTTTATTTAGGGGTAATTAAATTTAGCCAAATGGAATTAAATTACATAGTATATACTTTTTAATTAAAGTTTATTTATGTAATTATAATCCTAGTGGGCTTGGGTTTAATTAACCTAATTAGAACCCAATTAGACAAGGTGTCTATAAAAGGGCACATTTAAGGAATAAAAACCTAATTCAACTCTAATTAATTGCTGGAAATTTCAGCCACCAATAGCAGCCCAAAACATCCGAAAATCCCAGCATTAAACCTCCATTCCTTCGCGTCTTCGGCTAGCACCGGTTCCCGCTCAATAGTTGGTCGTGCACCGGACTTTGGAGATCGCAGTTTCAAGAAACGATTCTGCAGCAGTCTCTAGAGGAGATGAATCCAGTGAGTTAATCTCTCTTGATTCTTATTTGATTTTATTCTAATCAATGGTAATTGGACACGATAGGTGGATTCTAGGAACTTTTAAACGATGTATTTTCCGCTGTGCCACGTTATGTTTCCAATGACGAATCCCAACAGTGGTATAAGAGCCTAGGTTTTGTCCATTAGATTGATTGGAATTGGTTCTTGAAAGCATTCTTGAAGAAAGAATGGGTTTCAAGTTTGTGATTTTATGGTTTTTATTCAATTGGTTTTGGTTTTGATAAACCCTAGAATTTTTGGATTGGGGTTTTTGATTATTTTCCCCAATTAGTTTCCATCTTAAAAATTATTATTTTATTGATTATTTAATTTTGATGGATTTTTTTTATGATAAAAAAAAGGAAGGTTTTGGGCTGGATGGAATCGCAAATTGCGATTCCATCCAGGGGCAGCTGCTGCTGCCGCAGCATGCAGCTGCTGCATGGCATGCTGAATCCTTTCTAGGACCGGGAGAACATGGAAAAGATCCCTTACGCATATGCTATTGGATCTATCATGTACTCCATGTTATGTACGAGGCCTGATGTCGTGTTTGCACTAAGTAAGGCTAGCCGGTACTAGTCGGACCGTGGTGAGGAACACTGGAAGGCAATCAAGGCAATCTTGAAGTACCTTACCCGTACTAAGGATGCTTTCTTAGTGCATAGAGGTCAAGATGAGCTGGTAGTGTCAGGTTACACTGATGCAAGCTTTGAGACCGATGAGGATGAGAGCCAGTCGCAGTCTGGTTATGTTTCTCTCCTGAATGGCGGTGCCATTAGTTGGAGGTCCTCAAAGCAGGCCACCATTGCTGACTCTACAATGGAAGCTGAGTACATAGCTGCGTGCGAAGCTCAAAGAACGCCGTTTGGATCAAGAAAGTCATAACTGAGTTGGGAGTAGTGCCCACTATCCTAGACCCAGTTGATGTTTTTGTGACAACAACGGGACCATCGCACAAGCTAAGGTGCCCCGGTCACACAAGAGATCCAAACATGTACTCAGAAAGTCTCACCTCATTCGGGAGATCGTGAACATAGGTGACATATCATTGCAGAGGGTTGACACCAAGAATAATGTCGCTGATCCATTGACCAAAGCGCTATTGCAGACACAGCACGACGGTCATACCAGATCTATAGGAATTAGGGCAATGCCCACTTGGAACTAGTGCAAGTGGGAGATTGTTGGTGTGCCCTAGTTCTTAGGGCATTGGATTCTTGTATTTTGTATTATACATTAAGACTCATTGTATAAATACATTATTTGTGTCACATTAATAAAGGCAATTAATCTATTTCATTTATATCTTGTGCTATAATATGAGTAGAGTATCCATTGATTGATAATCATAAAACCTATCCCAGGTCTTCTAATCGCGGGAACGAATAAAACCACAGACTTGTATAATCGATAACTGTATGGTAGTTCTTAACTAGCAATAGTACTTGTATAGTCAGTCATGAATATAGGTACATGTCGTTGACATGGGACTGGATCGATCCGCACAAGAAAGCCACATGGTTCTCACGTCATAGGTCTTTCTTGAGTAGGTCTCTTTTGTCCTCAGACCAGATTTCATTATAATAACGATATGGAATCCGATTCACTTTGACATACGCCTAACAGGTCTGTAAAAGGATGCTAAATATGGGTATGATTGGGTGGACCGGTGAACATGTTGATATTGATGATGAAGTGATGGAATTGCCACTCGGGTAACACCGAGATGATATCATTCGCCACTTGATGAGTGGGACTGATAAGTGTATGACCATACCCAAATAAGTTGGTTGCTTATTTGATTAATCAGTCAACTCAAGATCAACAAATATAATAAACAACAGAAGAGGATGACGGACACCATGCGTCTTGTTTATTCATATCGATATCGTTAGGCAAAGGACACTATGAGATTACTACCGGGTGAGTGTCTTCTAAAGACTGCTGCATCTCTGTCTTAATTGGGGGCTGTAATGGTTTGCTAGAACCCACTTACAGTCTGTGGGCCTTGGGCCTACTTCCAACATAAAGACAGACCCATAGGATCATGCACATTGATCAACTGAGCTGGAACTTATAGAAATTGTACATGTAATGTACATTGGAAGGAATGCGTTAATTAATTAGTTGACATTCGGTGTCAAGGTAATTAATTGACATTGGGTTGAATTTAATTTAATTAATAAGTTTACATAATGTAATTAATTAATTTATCAATTAATTGAATTACATAAAGTAAACGATTAATTAAATAATTTTCCTAAGTAGGAAAATTAAATACATGTATTGTATTAACTTAAGTGTGATTTAATTTTATTTAGGAGTAATTAAATTTAGCCAAATGGAATTAAATTACGTAGTATATACTTTTTAATTAAAGTTTATTTATGTAATTATAATCCTAGTGGGCTTGGGTTTAATTAACCTAATTATAACCCAATTAGACAAGGTGTCTATAAAAGGGCACACTTAAGGAATAAAAACCTAATTCAACTCTAATTAATTGCTGGAAATTTCAGCCACCAATAGCAGCCCCAAAACAGCCGAAAATCCCAGCATTAAACCTCCATTCCTTCGCGTCTTCGGCTAGCACCGGTTCCCGCTCAATAGTTGGTCGTGCACCGGACTTTGGAGATCGCAGTTTCAAGTAACGATTCTGCAGCAGTCTCTAGAGGAGACGAACTTGGTGACTTAATCTCTCTTGATTCTTATTTGATTTTATTCTAATCAATGGTAATTGGACACGATAGGTGGATTCTAGGAAATTTTAAACGGTGTATTTTCCGCTGCGCCACGTTATTTTTCCAATGACGAATCTCAACAGTGGTATCAGAGCCTAGGTTTTGTCCATTAGATTGATTGGAATTGGTTCTTGAAAGCGTTCTTTGAGAAAGAATGGGTTTCATGTTTGTGATTTTAGGGTTTTTGCTTAATTGGTTTTGTTTTGGATAAACCCTAAAATTGTTGGATTGGGGTTTTTGATTATTTTTCCCCAATTGTTTTCCATCTAAAATTGTTTTGTATATTAATTATATATTTATATTTTTTTTTGTTGGAAACCTTTTTTTGTTAATGATTTAATAAAAAAAAAAAAAGATTTTTGGGCTGGATGGAATCGCAAATTGCGATTCCATCCAGCGGCAGCAGCAGCACTGCTGCCCCGCCGGGACAGCGGCGCCGTGCGCGGGTTTTGGGTCCGGTTTTCGATTTTGTGGATATTTTTTTATCCCGGACCCTAATGCAAATTAAATTAAATTTTTTAAATTAATTTGTGTTTAAATTATTTATTTTGTTGGCATGCATATTTAATTTAATTGTTTGCATATTAAATTGAATATGGACTTTGTGAAATTGGCCCAATAAACCGTGACACCGGTTAAAATTGGGAGAGCTAAATTTTAAATTTGTGACAACCCAAATTCAAGTGGGAGCAAAATTGTTAATTTTGCATTTATGGATGTTATCCATTGGGCCTTTATGGGCCTTAGTCACATTTGTTAAAATTGGCGATTTCACCCTAAGTAACTCGGCTTAACATTTATATTTATAATTTGGAATGCCATGATCATGCATCATATTGGTATGTATGTGCACGACAGGTACTTTGTTTGAAATGTTATGTTGAGTTCTATGGGCCCTAAATTATTATCGATTGTAATTTAATTTTGGGAAATATGGCCTGCGTGCCATTTTTTTATTTTGATGTAATTTTAGAATAGATTTTATTTTACAAAATTATTGTAATTGCATCAAGTATGGAGGCAGGCCCAAATGGAGCAAGCCCATGGTGGGAGCCCAAGAAAGATTGCAGTCCGAGCCATGAAGAATTAGATAGGATATCTAGTTTTTCATTAGGTTGTAATTAAAGGCCCATAGGATCTCATTTCTTTTAAATTAAGTATGCTATTGCATTTTTCATATAATATGGATGTATGGATCACCAAATTATTACCCGCGTTTATGCATGCTAAGCCGTATCACTTAATTATAATCCTGAAATTAAAATATTGAGTCGCTTAAAAGTGCTTCCCACATTCACACCTCTTCCTCCCATTGATGCTGCAATGTGCGCCATGCCCTAGCTGGGTATATTGTAGTATTCGGTGGGCCGTCGAGGGTTAAGATACTTGGTATGGTTAACATGTGAATGGTGGTTTGACTCAACATGGGTAGCATTAGCTCAGAGCGGGCCCTAAGCACAGATGGGTAAAGTGTTAATAAGCCCATCAAACCAAGAGTCCTTCGTGGAAGGATTGGATAGGTTGTCCTACCAAACGAATCAATGGTTGGTTAGCGAGCCCTAGTTCGGCCAGTCATTGATAAGTTATGGATCTTGGTCAAGTCAGCCAATTAACAACACCAACAAACAAATTAAAATCGGATTATTAATTTGAATTGGCTTAAAAGTCCTTTATTTCTAACTCAAGCAATGATTTCTTCCATGTAGATAATCCCATTTCAGTTAAGCAATTTAAATGGCTGCAACAAACAACAACTCACTCTCACTTAGGTCACTCTTGGAGAAGGAGAAGCTTTCAGGGACTAACTTCCTGGACTGGGCTAGGAACTTACAAATAATTCTTAGACAAGAGTCTAAGGAGTATGTACTGAATGCTCCTTTACCAGCCGGCCCTCCCGCAGGTCGAGGCATCACCACGACGATGGTGGAGCAGTACGATCGGCATGTGAGGGATGACCGAGATGTCTCGTGCCTCATGCTGGGTACCATGGCTTCTGATCTTCAGAAGCAGTTCATGGATGAGCATGCTTATGAGATGATGGATCAGCTTAAAAAGATGTTCCAAGAACAGGCTCGTCAGGAACGTTACCTGACAACTAAGGCACTTTGCACGACTGTGATAGCAGCTGGGACTTCTGTTAGCACTCATGTGCTAAAGTTGAAGGGGTATATTGATACACTTGCCCGCCTTGGCTCGCCAGTTCCGCAGGACTTGGCAACAGACATTATTCTCGGGTCACTTCCTGAGTCTTACAACCAGTTTATCATGAATTACCATATGCAAGGGTTGGATAAATCGGTTGTTGAGCTGCATGGCATGCTCAAGCTTACTGAGCAGTCTCTTAAGAAGACTCCCAAAGTATTGCTGGTGAACAAGTGCAATACGCCCATTGCTAAGGGAAAGGCCAAATCTAAGGCCAAGGTTAAGGCCCAAAAGGCCAAGGCTAAGGGCAAAAAGGTGGTGGCCCAAACTAAAGCAAGGGTTGCCTCTCCTGACGATGTTTGCCATGAGTGTCATGAGAAGGGGCACTGGAAGAGCTCATGTCCAAAGCTAAGGGAGCAACTGAAGGGCAAAACTGCTGCTTCAGGTATTTATGTTGTTGAGATTAATCTGGCTATTTCTACATCTTGGGTCTTGGACACTGGATGTGGATCTCACATTTGTTCAAATGTGCAGGGTCTAAGAAATAGGAGATTATTAGGATCTGGAGAAGTAGATCTTCGAGTCAGAAATGGTGCTCAGGTTCAAGCCATGGAGATCGGAGATTATTTCTTAGAGATGCCTAGTGGACTTGTTTTGGAACTAAGAAATTGTTATTTTGTACCTGCAATGCGCATGAATATTATTTCTGTTTCTTTGTTGGATATTTCTGGTTTTGTATTTAATATTGGACATGGTGGAATTTCTATGCAATGTGGCAATATTATTTATGGAACAGCATTTCTTGAAAATGGCTTATATATCCTTGATCTAAAACGTGAAAGTTCAATCTATGACATAAATACTAAAAGGATTAAACAAAATGAAATTAATCCGACTTACATCTGGCATTGTCGACTTGGCCATATAAATGAGAAGCGCATAGCTAGGCTTCACTCTAGTGGAGTGCTAGGGTCATTTGACATCCAGCCTTATGACACATGCGAATCTTGTTTGAGAGGCAAGATGACAAAGGCGCCTTTTAGCAAGACTGCTGAAAGGGCCTCAGAGCTATTGGATCTAATACATTCCGATGTATGTGGCCCAATGAGCACTAGTGCTAGATATGGTTTTCTGTACTTCGTCACCTTCACGGATGACTTTAGCAGATACGGTTACGTGTATCTGATGAAGCATAAGTCTGAGACTCTCCAAAGGTTCAAGGACTTTAAGAATGAAGTAGAAAACCAACTTGGCAAGAAAATATAAGCACTTCGGTCTGACCGAGGGGGTGAATATTTGAGCCAAGATTTTGACTCGTTTTTGAGAGAGTGTGGGATCATATCCCAACTCACTCCTCCTGGTACACCCCAATGGAATGGAGTGTCAGAAAGGAGGAAGAGGACCTTACTTGACATGGTCCGCTCCATGATGAGTCATGCTACACTCCCTGTCTCCTTTTGGGGATATGCTTTAGAGATAGTTGCTTACATTCTTAATAATACACCAAGCAAGGCAGTTGAGGGAACACCATATGAACTATGGAAAGGCCGAAAGCCCAATGTTTCCTTCTTGAAGATTTGGGGCTGTGATGCACATGTTAAGAAATTGACAAGTGGCAAACTCGAGTCCAAATCTGTCAAGTGCCAGTTTGTGGGTTACCCTAAGGAAACTAAGGATTATTACTTCTACGATCCGGCCGAAAACAAAGTTTTCATAGCCAGAAATGCAGTCTTCTTGGAGAAGGAATTCCTTTCCAAGAGAGACAGTGGGAGTAATGTTGAACTTTCAGAAGTTCAAGACTCACAAACTCCTGCAGCTACTGCTGAGGATGCTTTGGGAACCAATCTGACTACTCAAGAAATTGAGAAACCAGAAATGGTTGCACAGGACCTTAGAAGGTCTGGTAGGACATGTCATCAGCCAGAGAGGTACGGCTTTCTCATGACTGATGATGGGGACCTTATGGTCGTTGACCAAGAGGAGCCCAAGACCTATTAGGAGGTTGTTGAAAGCCCACACTCAGATCAATGGCGTAAAGCCATGAAGGCTGAGATGCAATCTATGCACGATAACCAAGTATGGAACTTGGTGGATCCACCTCTGGGTGCTAAGGTGATAGGTTGCAAGTGGTGTTTCAAGTTAAAGGCCCTGTGTGTATAAGATGGTTAGTGGGAGCGTTTCCACCGTCCTAGTGCTGTATGTTGACGACATCCTTATCATTGGAAGTGACATACCAACACTGCAAGGGGTTAAGCAGTGGTTGAGTAGGTGCTTCGCAATGAAGGACTTAGGCGAAGCTGAGACGATCTTAGGGATCAGGATCTACAGAGATAGATCCAATCGGCTTCTAGGCCTAAGTCAGGCCACGTACATTGACAAGGTTCTAAAAGGATTCAGCATGGACAAGGCAAAGAAAGGATTCTTGCCTAGGATCCAATAGCATATGCTGAATCCTTACTCAGATTCTTTGTTTTAATTTTTTTTTAAATTAAACACAAATTAATTTAAAAAAAAAAATTTAATTTAATTTGTATTAGGTTCCGGGATAAAAAATACCCGCAAAATCCAAAACCGGACCCAAAACCCGCGCACGGCGCTGCTGTCCCGGCAGGGCAGCAGCAAACCTATCCACATCCGCTAGGGGAGCAGGCAGGAGGTCTGGTACTGGCTCTGCTCGGAGCGCTAGAGCGGGTTCTGCTGCTAGAGTGGAGGATGTTCCTGTTCCTCCTTCTCAGGCTCCTCAGGCCCCTGATGTTGATTACTTGCATGGTCGGCTCGAGTTCCTGATCGAGAGCACTATTCAGCTCTTCGACTATTCTCGACAGTCTTACCAAGCTGACCTGCATCTCTAAGACTATTCTTTTCCTCCTACCATTCCCGATGGGACCACACATGTGAGTATCTCTGCTTTTCTCTGTTTTTGCCTCTTTTTTACTGATTATCTGTCATAGATTGATCCCTTTGAATGTGATCTCTGCATATTCCAGTGATGCAGGGTATGTGTATGGGCCAAGCCATTTATTCACTGAGGGTGCTCACCTTCCGGGATAACGCCGCTTTGATGGTAAGTACCTACATTTGGTTTTATATTTGTGCCTAGATGTATGCATGTATGTATGGATGCATATGCATGTGATTATGATGTTTTTCATGCTTTGCTTAGTGTAGACGATGATTGGGATTGAGCACTATGAGTTCGCTCACTTGAGGATGGAGAATGACTAGTTGCAACATCGGATCACCGAGCTGGAGATCATGAACCAAACCTTCAGAGATCGAGCAGACGATTGGGATATCCAGATGGGGCTTGTGGGCGGGAACATGAGTGACAGCCTAGATGATGAGCTAGGAGATGGCGTGGATGATGATGATGATGCTGGCTTTGCCCCTTCTAAGGCCTATTTCCCCATTTTCTATTTGTGATGTATTGACCCGTCTGTGGGTTGTTTCCTAACACATTCTGGCCCTTGCATGGGTCTAACTCTATGATGTATCTGATGCTTGAATGATTTGCACATGATTTATGATATTTACATCTTCTAGCCATTGAATTTTGAGTCTTTGAATGTGTATTTCTTGGCCTTTTCATGCCTTTATTGCCCCTTGGTTTAATTTGGTTAGGCCCCGGGCGTGTTCTGGTGCCTTTAGACTTTATTTTCCTTAAAAAACTGCCCCTGGAACCTATAGCCGTGTTGTCTATAAACATTAAAAATGATATAAAGATATAGACAAAGTGTTGTCTGCATTATAGCCATGCCCCTGTGATACTACAGCCTACCGATACTCTACAACCGTGCCCCTGTGATACTATAGCTGCCCGGTACCTAGAGCCATCCCACATCAAATTTCAACTTTTCTTCACTGCAACCGCTCCACTATAAATGCTACAGTCGCCCGAGATATCATAACTGCACCACTGTAGGGCATAACAGCAGCCAGACACACTATAGCCGCTCGACACTATAGTTGCCCCTACACTATATTTCAACCTATCTTCTCCTTCTTTCACTCCTCTTTTCGCATAGATCAACTTCGAGGATGACTATTGGGGTATGACCCACTCTTCCAATTGGGCTTTGCTAGTGCCCTTTGGCTTGCAGTATCTTAGGTTCTACACTGCTTTGACTCCAAATCAGGTCTTCTTGGATGCGGCTACCAGCTTTTGGGATCCGATGGATCACATCTTCGGCTTAGCTAGACAAGAGTTGTACCCCTTGGTGAAGGAGTTTAGTGCTATTCTCTGTGTTCCTTGCCCTCAAAGGGTCCGGTTAGCTATTCCTGATCCTGACTCAGGTGATATTCATACATTCTTGAGTCGATTTATTCTAGATGTAGCAGGTATGAGTCGTGCACTTTCTGGTAGTCCTACTTCTTCCAGACTCAGCCTTTCTATTATAGTAGATTTATTGCTTTGCTTTACCCCCTTCTGCCCCTGGCTAGGCTCTGTTGATGAGTTTGCTACTAATGGCATTCCAGTTGTGCGAGTCTCGAGACTGTACATACAGCCTTAGATTAGGATCGATAGTGACTCAGATGGCTCAGGGTGCATCCCCTATGGGGATTGTCTTAGCTGAGACACTGATTCATTTGGATCTATCCATTCTGATTCTCCTGTCGAGAGTTGTGGATCCCCTTTTCTGCTTCAGGTATGCTTCTGCACTGTACTTTTTGAATTCAATTATCCATTACTCCTTTTGCCTTGACTAACCCATGTACAGATCTAGCCAATGGAGAAGCTGATCCTCCTAAGCCCTCCTCCGCCTCATCTGAGATATGTTCCGAAGCGTTACTAGTCTTAGCGCTTTGAGTTTCAAGATTTCAGCTTTATGTCCATGGAGCATTAGTTTGACTGGCTGAGGAGTCAGACTGATGCCTCTATCTGATGGTCTGCCCCTAGTGGGATATTTCTGATGTGAGCATTAAGACGTGGGCCGGAGGTGTCTAGCTACTTGGATTGACCCATGAGACTTTCTACTCTCCCGCTCAGCTATGCAGACAGTATGGTCAGCTACAGGGGGTCCCTCGATCTTTGTGCACCACTGAGTGTGGAGTGTTTACACCGCAGTGGCCCTGACATGTGCAACATCAGTGGATGCATCGTACTCACACTGAGATTCTGAGGTATGATAGTACTAATCCTGCGGAGACAGATGCTCGCTACAGAGCTTGGCTGACTGACCTGATTGCTTGCCCTGCGAGGCGTGGATGTGAGGTGCTGACTTTGAGGCACCTCGGTCTTTAGAGGATTAGGATTATTAAAGTTTGATAATGTTATATGACTTTTATTCTGTTTTTATGTCATGTCCTAACTTTTGCATAGGTCACCCTTTTAGGTTTTCGACCTATCGGACTATCTTTACTTTTGCCTGAACTGCCCTTTTGGGTTTTCAATTCAGTAGACTTTATTTTGTGCCTTAATTTTTGCATAGACCGCCCTTTTTAGGTTTTCAATCTATCAGACTTCTTTTTTTTTTTACATATATGTTCAATCTATGGATGTGAGATATGCAAAAGATATGAAAGCCAATTACGCATAAAATAATATGAATTTCCATTAAACTCGGGACATTTAAACGAATAGAACCGAACATTCATTTATTCATTCATAAATAATGCTTTAGTACAATGCACATCAATGATGAAATGAAACTAAGGATAGAATCTGTGATGGTACACGTTTCGACTGAATCCACACTTGCCACCAATTGGCCTTTGCAGATTTTCCAGCTGATAGTCCTTGCCTTTCTGTCCTAATTTTTGCATGGATTGCCTTTTCGATTTTCGACCCACTGGACTGTTCTAACTTTTGCATGGATCGCCTTTTTGCTTTTTGACCCATCAGACATTTTTTTTACATGAAATAAT
Organism: Euphorbia tirucalli; assembly: GCA_039660915.1. NCBI lineage: Eukaryota > Viridiplantae > Streptophyta > Magnoliopsida > Malpighiales > Euphorbiaceae > Euphorbia > Euphorbia tirucalli. Next base: position 37,005,020 of record CM077637.1, on the reverse strand, counting down.
GCTTCAGCTTGTCCTGATTGATTGGGTTAATGAATTCATTCCCATCCAAGTCCATAATCTTTGCAGTGCCTTTCGAAAGTACCTTTTTGACTACATATGGACCTTCCCAATTCGTCTTGAATTTCCCCGGTACGTCCGTACCTTGACTAAAGACATTCAGATTCTGGCAAGTGTGCCTCCATAACTACTCTTAATGACTTGACTTCTGTTTCCACTAGCAAAACGGCTTCCATCTCTTAAACTAGTGAATATGGTGTTTCTCCGGTAGGGGTTCTAATGCTCGTCCGATGTCCCCATAAGGCAAATGGTAACATGTCAGCCCAATCTTTGTAGGTCACTACCATTTTTGACAGAATCTTCTTAATAGACTTATTGGCCATTTCTACCGCCCCATTGGCTTGTAGGCGATATGGGGATGACTTGTGATGCTCAACTCCCTTCTCTTGAAACAACTGTGTCGTTACTCCTTGAAATTGTACCCCGTTGTCAGTCACGACATGATGGGGGATCCCATACCTCACAAAAATGTTCTTTTCTATGAATTTGGCAATCTTCTTAGCTGTAACATTTGTGAATGATTCTACTTCGACCCATTTTGAGAAGTAATCCATAGCCATGACAATGAACTAATGTCCGCTTGAGGCGGGCAGCCTTATCTCTCCAATGATATCTATACCCGAGGCTGCAAATGGCCACAGAGTCGATGAGACTTGAAGTCCGAGTGGAGGGAGATGATTGAGGTCTCTGTACACTTGACATTCATGGCACTTCTTAACTTCCTCAATACAATCGGCTTGCAGAGTGAGCCAAAAATATCCTTGTCTTAGTATCTTTTTTGCCAGGGCCAACCCATTCATATGTGGTCCGCAAGCTCCGGAGTGTATTTGTCTCATCACCTTGATTGCCTCTTCTCTATTACACACTTCAGAAGGACTCCGTTAGCTGTTCTTTTGAAAGCTAATTCTCAAATACCTGAAACTGCACTGCCAATCTTCGAAGGGAAACCTTATCAGCCTCACTAGCATCTTTGGGGTAATGACCATTCTAAATGAATTGTAAAATATCATAATACCAGGGCCATTCATTAATTGTGGTAATGACTGATGAATAGCATAGATTCTGAGCAATTTCCAGGATTACCGGGTGTATCGACTGTTTTTGGGGGCCTTCCCACATTGACGATAGTGTAGCCAAGGAGTCCGCCATCTGATTCTCTTCTCTCGATACATATCGGAATTCACACAGACTGAATATCTTCACCCTTCCCCAAACCATCTCGAGATAAGGCCGGAGTGATTCTTCTTTTATCTCCCAATCTCTGGTAACCTACTGAATCACCAAAGCCAAATCCCCGATAACTAATACCTTATTTGCCCCTAATGTGATCAGAGCGTCTACTCCGAAGAGGCAAGCTTTGTAGTCTGCTTCGTCATTAGTCACTTGAAACTCAAGCCGTTTCCCCAGAGGAATGATTTCTCCTTCAGGTGTGGCAATGATTACTCCTAAACCTATGCCATGTTTATTCACTGCACCGTCAAAGTACATCACCCATCTGTTTACTTCTTCTTCCACCACCTCCAGTTGTTCATCGGGGAATTCCAAATTCTCGACATAATCTGAATCTATCCATTGATTGTCTAGAAATTTTACTACGGTCCTTCCTTTAACTGTCTTCCTCATCACATACTCTATGTCGAACTCTAACAACAAAAGCAACCATCTCGATAATTTCCCGGCTAACACTGGAAGCTTGGCATAAGTATTTCATAGGATCCACTTTCACTACTGCCTGAAATTTATATGACTAGAAGTAATGTCTTAACTTCTTTGTCAACCATACCATAGCAACACAGGTTTTCTCCACTATCGTATATCTAGTCTAGTACTCCAGTAGTTTCTTACTCAAGTAGTAGATCGCATGTTCGTGCCCATCTTCCTGCTCTTATACCAACATTGCTCCTATTGAAGTCTCTTCAATGGCCAAGTACAGAATCAGAGGCTTGTTCGGTATTAGAGGCTTTAGGACTGGAGGGTTCATCAAATAAGCCTTAATTCTCTCTAAGGCTATCTGACACTGCTCATTCCATTCCATTGGCTGGTTCTTCTTTAGAAGCCTAAAAATTGGCTCGCAAACTGTCATCAATCTTGCAATAAACCAACTAACATACTATAGTGAACCCAAAAACGACCTTACTTCCTTTTCCGACTGTGGTATCGGCGTGTCCCTGATGGCCTTGATCTTGTCTGGATCCATTTTGATGCCCTTTTGACTGACTACATGACCAAGAAGTTTTCCCAAAGTTACCCCAAACATACACTTCTTGGGATTTAGGCGGAGATTGTACTTCTCGATTCTAGTTAGAAATCTATCCAGGATAGCAGGGTGCTCCTCCCGGACCATGGATTTAACTAACAAATCGTCGACATAGACCTCAACCTCCTTGTGGATCATATCATGCAGAAGTGTCATGACTGCTCGCTGATAGGTTGCCCTGGCATTCTTTAACCCAAATGGCATGACTCTGTAGCAACAAACCCCCCACTCTGTGTTGAAGGCTGTTTTTACTTTGTCGATCATATTCATCAGAATCTGTTTGTACCCCGAGAACCCATCCATGAATGAGTACATTGCTGCCCTAGTGGTACTGTCAATCAGAACATCAATATATGGGAGCGGGAAATCATCCTTGGCAGACGCCTTATTCAGATCCCTGTAATCGACATAGACCCTGACTCGACCATCTTTCTTTGCAACCGACATGATATTAGCCAACCATTCCGGATACTCTACTACTTCTAAGAACTTGGCCTTTATCTGCTAGGCTACTTCTTTCTTAACCTCTTTCAGCCCATTCTGGTCGAAGTCTTCTGAGCTTCTGCTTAACCGGCTTCATCTTCGGATCTATCAGGATTCTATGCTCTGCAATTTCTCTGTCGACCCTAGGCATGTCATCGTAGGACCAAGCGAAGGCTTTGACATGTTTTTGAAAAATTTTTACAAGTTCTTTTCTCTCATCAGGCTTGAGGTCTTTCTAGACAGATGCCATCTTTGGATTATCATCTGTCTCTAGGTTCATTTCATGCAATGATGCATCATGTATGCTAAAGACATTAAACGAATGTTTGTATGTATGCACAGTTCCATCAAAAAAAAATCACACAAGTGAGCAAAATCAGATTTTATTGCACTATAGGCGTTGTAGGCAGAATTGTTCACATCATAAATTGAAAAAGCAGATACATTAAAAAATTTTCATCCTCCACATCTGGAGGGTCTTCATCAGTAGCAGTACAATCAAATTCTTCAAATAGGTACCCGAGATCATCTTCCAGGTCCTCCTTTTGCTCCGCGGTTAGCTCCCCTTCAAGTGTTTCGGCCTTATCTTTCATCACCAGCTAGGTAAGCTCCTTCACAGCTTTTTCTACGAGCTCTTCATGTGTCTTCCCAACAGGTGGCTCTTTCCTCTCTGAACCCTTACTCGGCTTCATTAGAGTGGATAGTGCCCTAGAGATGGCTTCCATAGCCACTTCAATCTCACTTTTCACCAAGTCAGTCTTCTCAAAGGCTTCCCCCTTATTCCTAAACTCAACTCTAACTTGATCGACTGTATTCTAATTCGGAACTTCCTTTCCTTTGCCTTCAGTTCCAGCTCGTAGCATATTCACAATGGGCTCAGTTCCATACTTACTGAAAACCACAATATCAGCAAAAGATTTCAAACCCCAGGAGCTGGCCTCCCTCGACAATTATCGGCTCAGGAGTCCCATCATAGACTGAGTCGGTGGCTCGGACGAAAGTGTCCACCAAGTTCATGTGCCTCCTCTCTTGCTTAGTCTTTCCCTCGCAGTAACCCAATCTAAACTGATGGTACTTACCGGCCTCAATGGTAAACTCAAGAATACCTTGCTGCTTGGCCCCTAACCCTTTTCCAAGCTTATAGTTTTCATTGGCAAAGTACTTATGAATCCAATCTGGAAATTTCAGCTTATCAGTAATCATCGCCACTTGAAAGCCAGTCATCGCCTGCTCGGTAGCACTCAAGGTAGCCACAACAGAAGGCTCATCTGCTTCAACAGTCATAACCTTCCCTTCAATCAAGAACTTCACCTTCTGATGCAAGGTCGAGGGCATTCCTCCTAGGGCATGGTGTTGGTGTGCCTAGTTCTTAGGGCATTGGATTCTTGTATTTTGTATTATACATTAAGAGTCATGTATGAATACATTATTTGTGTCACATTAATAAAGGCAATTAATCTATTTCATTTATATCTTGTGCTATAATATGAGTAGAGTATCCATTGATTGATAATCATAAAACCTATCCCAGGTCTGTTCTAATCGTGGGAACGAATAGAACCACAGACTTGTATATTCGATGACTGTATGGTAGTTCTTAACTAGCCATAGTACTTGTATAGTCAGTCATGAATATAGGTACATGTTGTTGACATGGGACTGGATCGAGCCGCACAGGAAAGCCACATGGTTGTCACGTCATAGGTCTTTCTTGAGTAGGTCTCTTTTGTCCTCAGACCAGATTTCATTATAATATCGATATGGAATCCGATTCACTTTGACATACGCCTAACAGGTCTATAAAAGGATGCTAAATATGAGTATGATTGGGTGGACCAGTGAACATGTTGATATTGATGATGAAGTGATGGAATTGCCACTCGGGTAACACCGAGATGATATCATTGGCCACTTGATGAGTGGGACTGATAAGTGTATGGCCATACCCAAATAAGTTGGTTGCTTATTTGATTAATCAGTCAACTCAAGATCAAGTAATATAATAAACAACAGAAGAGGATGACGGACACCATGCGTCTTGTTTATTCATATCGATATCGTTAGGCAAAGGACAGTATGAGATTACTACCGGGTGAGTGTCTTCTAAAGACTGCTGCATCTCTGTCTTAATTGGGGGCTGTAATGGTTTGCTAGAACCCACTTACAGTCTGTGGGACTTGGGCCTACTGCCAACATAAAGACAGACCCATAGGATCGTGCACATAGATCAACTGAGCTGGAACTTATAGAAATTGTACATGTAATGTACATTGGAAGGAATGCGTTAATTAATTAGTTGACATTCGGTGTCAAGGTAATTAATTGACATTCGGTTGAATTTAATTTAATTAATAAGTTTGCATAATGTAATTAATTAATTTATCAATTAATTGAATTACATAAAGTAAACAATTAATTAAATAATTTTCCTAAGTAGGAAAATTAAATACATGTATTGTATTAACTTAAGTGTGATTTAATTTTATTTAGGGATAATTAAATTTAGCCAAATGGAATTAAATTACATAGTATATACTTTTTAATTAAAGTTTATTTATGTAATTATAATCCTAGTGGGCTTGGGTTTAATTAAACTAATTAGAACCCAATTAGACAAGGTGTCTATAAAAGGGCACACTTAAGGAATAAAAACCTAATTCAACTCTAATTAATTGCTGAAAATTTCAGCCAGCAATAGCAGCCCCAAAACAACCGAAAATCCCAGCATTAAACCTCCATTCCTTCGCGTCTTCGGCTAGCACCGGTTTCCGCTCAATAGTTGGTCGTGCACCGGACTTTGGAGATCGCAGTTTCAAGAAACGATTTTGCAGCATTCTCTAGAAGAGACGAATCCGGTGAGTTAATCTCTCTTGATTCAAATTGATTTTGTTCTAATCAATGGTAATTGGACACGATAGGTGGATTCTAGGAAATTTTAAACGGTGTATTTTCCGCTGCGCCACGTTATTTTTCCAATGACGAATCCCAACAGTGGTATCAGAGCCTAGGTTTTGTCCATTAGATTGATTGGAATTGGTTCTTGAAAGCGTTCTTGAAGAAAGAATGGGTTTCAAGTTTGTGGTTTTAGGGTTTTTGCTTAATTGGTTTTGTTTTGGATAAACCCTAGAATTGTGGGATTGGGGTTTTTGATTATTTTTCCCAAATTGTTTTCCATCTAAAATTGTTTTGTATATTAATTATATATTTATATATTTTTTTGTTGGAAACCTTTTTGTTAATGATTTAATAAAAATAAAAAAAAATTTGGGTTGCGATTCCATCTGCTGCTGCAGCCTACTGCAGCGGCAGCAGCCCACTGGGCTGCTGCTGCCGCGGCAGGCTGCCGCGCAGGGGCACTGCTGCCCCGCCGGGACAGCAGCGCGGCGGCGGGTTTCGGGTCCGGTTTTGGATTTTGCGGGTATTTTTTTATGCCGGACCCTAATGCAAATTAAATTAAATTTTTTAATTAATTTGTGTTTAAATTATTTATTTTGTTGGCATGCATATTTAATTTAATTGTTTGCATATTAAATTAAATATGGACTTTGTGAAATTGGCCCAATAAACCGTGACACCGGTTAAAATCGGGAGAGCTAAATTTTAAATTTGTGACAACCCAAATTCAAGTGGGAGCAAAAATTGTTAATTTTGCATTTATGGATGTTATCCATTGGGCCTTTATGGGCCTTAGTCAAATTTGTTAAAATTGGCGATTTCACCCTAAGTAACTCGTCTTAACATTTATATTTATAATTTGGGATGCCATGATCATGCATCATATTGGTATGTATGTGCACGACAGGTACTTTGTTTGAAATGTTATGTTGAGTTCTATGGGCCCTAAATTATTATCGGTTGTAATTTAATTTTGAGAAATATGGCCTGCGTGCCATTTTTTTATTTTGATGTAATTTTAGAATAGATTTTATTTTACAAAATTATTGTAATTGCATCAAGTATGGAGGCAGGCCCAAATGGAGCAAGCCCATGGTGGGAGCCCAAGAAGGATTGCAGTCCGGCCCATGAAGAATTAGATAGGATATCTAGTTTTTCATTAGGTTATAATTAAAGGCCCATAGGATCTCATTTATTTTAAATTAAGTATTCTATTGCATTTGTCATATAATATGGATATATGGATCACCAAATTATTACCCGCGTTTATGCATGCTAAGCCGTATCACTTAATTATAATCCGGAAATTAAAATATTGAGTCGCTTAAAAGTGCTTCCCACATTCACACCTCTTCCTCCCATTGATGCTGCAATGTGCGCCATGCCCTAGCTGGGTATATTGTAGTATTCGGTGGGCCGTCGAGGGTTAAGATACTTGGTATGGTTAACATGTGAATGGTGGTTTGACTCAACATGGTAGCATTAGCTCAGAGCGGGCCCTAAGCACAGATGGGTAAAGTGTCAATAAGCCCATCAAACCAAGAGTCCTTCGTGGAAGGATTGGATAGGTTGTCCTACCAAACGACTCAATGGTTGGTTAGCGAGCCCTAGTTCGGCCAGTCATTGATAAGTTGTGGATCTTGGTCAAGTCAGCCAATTAACAACACCAACAAACAAATTAAAATCGGATTATTAATTTGAATTGGCTTAAAAGTCCTTTATTTCTAACTCAAGCAATGATTTCTTCCATGTAGATAATCCCATTTCAGTTAAGCAATTTAAATGGCTGCAATAAACAACAACTCACTCTCACTTAGATCACTCTTGGAGAAGGAGAAGCTTTCGGGGACTAACTTCCTGGACTGGGCTAGGAACTTACAAATAGTTCTTAGACAAGAGTCTAAGGAGTATGTACTGAATGCTCCTTTACCAGCTGGCCCTCCTGCAGGTTGAGGCATCACCACGGCGATGGTGGAGCAGTACGATCGGCATGTAAGGGATGACCGAGATGTCTCGTGCCTCATGCTGGGTACCATGGCTTCTGATCTTCAGAAGCAGTTCATGGACGAGCATGCTTATGAGATGATAGATCAGCTTAAAAAGATGTTCCAAGATCAGGCTCGTCAGGAACGTTACCTGACAACTAAGGCACTTTGCATGACTGTGATGGCAGCTGGGACTTCTGTTAGCACTCATGTGCTAAAGTTGATGGGGTATATTGATACACTTGCCCGCCTCGGCTCGCCAGTACCGCAGGACTTGGCAACAGACATTATTCTCTGGTCACTTCCTGAGTCTTACAACCTGTTTATCATGAATTACCATATGCAAGGGTTGGATAAATCGGTTGTTGAGCTGCATGGCATGCTCAAGCTTGCTGAGCAGTCTCTTAAGAAGACTCCTGAAGTATTGCTGGTGAACAAGGGCAATACGCCCATTGCTAAGGGAAAGGCCAAATCTAAGGCCAAGGGTAAGGCCCAAAAGGCCAAGGCTAAGGGCAAAAAGGTTGTGGCCCAACCTAAAGCAAGGGTTGCCTCTCCTGACGATGTTTGCCATGAGTATCATGAGAAGGGGCACTGGAAGAGCTCATGTCCAAAGCTAAGGGAGCAACTGAAGGGCAAAACTGCTGCTTCAGGTATTTATGTTGTTGAGATTAATCTGGATATTTCTACATCTTGGGTCTTGGACACTGGATGTGGATCTCACATTTGTTCAAATGTGCAGGGTCTAAGAAATAGGAGATTATTAGGATCTGGAGAAGTAGATCTTCGAGTCGGAAATGGTGCTCGGGTTCAGGCCATGGAGATCGGAGATTATTTCTTGGAGATGCCTAGTGGACTTGTTTTGGAACTAAGAAACTGTTATTTTGTACCTGTGATGCGCAGGAATATTATTTCCGTTTCTTTGTTGGATATTTCTGGTTTTGTATTTAATATTGGACATGGTAGAATTTCTATGCAATGTGGCAATATTATTTATGGAACAGCATTTCTTGAAAATGGCTTATATATCCTTGATCTAAAACGTGAAAGTTCAATCTATAACATAAATACCAAAAGGATTAAACAAAATGAAATTAATCCTACTTACATCTGGCATTGTCGACTTGGCCATATAAATGAGAAGCGCATAGCTAGGCTTCACTCTAGTGGAGTGCTAGGGTCATTTGACATCCAGCCTTATGACACATGCAAATCTTGTTTGAGAGGCAAGATGACAAAGGCGCCTTTTAGCAAGACTGCTGAAAGGGCCTCAGAGCTATTGGAGCTGGTACATTCCGATGTATGTGGCCCAATGAGCACTAGTGCTAGATCTGGTTTTCTGTACTTCATCACCTTCACAGATGACTTCAGCAGATACGGTTACGTGTATCTGATGAAGCATAAGTCTGAGACTCTCTAAAGGTTCAAGGACTTTAAGAATGAAGTAGAAAACCAACTTGGCAAGAAAATAAAAGCACTTCGGTCTGACCGAGGGAGTGAATATTTGAGCCAAGAGTTTGACTCGTTTTGAGAGAGTGTGGGATTGTATCCCAACTCAATCCTCCTGGTACACCCCAGTGGAATGGAGTGTCAAAAAGGAGGAATATGACCTTACTTGACATGGTCCGCTCGATGATGAGTCATGCTACACTCCCTGTCTCCTTTTGGGGATATGCTTTAGAGACAGCTGCTTACATTCTTAACAATACACCAAGTAAGGCAGTTGAGGGAACACCATATGAACTATGGAAAGGTCGAAAGCCCAATGTTTCCTTCTTGAAGATTTGGGGCTGTGATGCACATGTTAAGAAATTGACAAGTGGCAAACTCGATTCCAAATCTGTCAAGTGCCAGTTTGTGGGTTACCCTAAGGAAACTAAGGGTTATTACTTCTACGATCCGGTCGAAAACGAAGTTTTCATAGCCAGAAATGCAGTCTTCTTGGAGAAGGAATTCCTTTCCAAGAGAGACAGTGGGAGTAATGTTGAACTTTCAAAAGTTCAAGACTCACAAACTCCTGCAGCTACTGCTGAGGATGCTTCGGGAACCAATCTGACTACTCAAGAAATTGAGGAACCAGAAACGGTTGCACAGGACCTTAGAAGGTCTGGTAGGACATGTCATCAGCCAGAGAGGTACGGCTTTCTCATGACTGATGATGGGGACCTTATAGTCGTTGACCAAGAGGAGACCAAGACCTATCAGGAGGCTGTTGAAAGCCCACACTCAGATCAATGGCGCAAAGCCATGGAGGCTGAGATGCAATCTATGCATGATAACCAAGTATGGAACTTGGTAGATCCACCTCTGGGTGCGGAGGTGATAGGTTGCAAGTGGTGTTTCAAGTTAAAGGCCCTGTGTGTATAAGATGGTTAGTGGGAGCGTTTCCACCGTCCTAGTGCTGTATGTTGACGACATCCTTATCATTGGAAGTGACATACCAACACTGTACGGGGTTAAGCAGTGGTTTAGTAGGTGCTTCGCAATGAAGGATTTAGGCGAAGCTGAGACGATCTTAGGGATCAGGATCTACAGAGATAGATCCAATCGGCTTCTAGGCCTAAGTCAGGCCACGTACATTGACAAGGTTCTAAAAGGATTCAGCATGGACAAGGCAAAGAAAGGATCCTTGCCTATGCGCCATGGGTTGAAGCTGAGTAAGAAAGATGGTCCTAAAACAAAGAAGGACAGGGAGAACATGGAAAAGATCCCTTATGCATCTATTATTGGATCTATCATGTACTCCATGTTATGTACGAGGCCCGATGTCGTGTTTGCACTAAGTATGACTAGCCGGTACCAGTCGAACCCCGGTGAGGAACACTACAAGGCAGTCAAGGCAATCTTGAAGTACCTTAACCGGACTAAGGATGCTTTCTTAGTGTATAGAGGTCAAGATGAGCTGGTAGTGTCAGGTTACACTGATGCAAGCTTTGAGACCGATGAGGATGAGAACCAGTCATAGTCTGGTTATGTTTCTCTCCTGAATGGCGGTGCCATTAGTTGGAGGTCCTCAAAGCAGGCCACCATTGCTGACTCTACAATGGAAGCTGAGTACATAGCTGCGTGCGAAGCTCAAAGAAAGCCGTTTGGATCAAGAAAGTCATAACTGAGTTGGGACTAGTGCCCACTATACTAGACCCAGTTGATGTTTTTGTGACAACAACGGGGACCATCGCACAAGCTAAGGTGCCCCGGTCATACAAGAGATCCAAACATGTACTCAGAAAGTTTCACCTCATTCGGGAGATCGTGAACATAGGTGACATATCATTGGAGAGGGTTGACACCAAGAATAATGTCGCTGATCCATTGACCAAAGCGCTGTTGCAGACACAGCACGACGGTCATACCAGATCTATAGGAATTAGGGCAATGCCCACTTGGAACTAGTGCAAGTGGGAGATTGTTGGTGTGCCCTAGTTCTTAGGGCATTGGATTCTTGTATTTTGTATTATACATTAAGAGTCATGTATGAATACATTATTTGTGTCACATTAATAAAGGCAATTAATCTATTTCATTTATATCTTGTGCTATAATATGAGTAGAGTATCCATTGATTAATAATCATAAAACCTATCCCAGGTCTGTTCTAATCGTGGGAACGAATAGAACCACAGACTTGTATATTCGATGACTGTATGGTAGTTCTTAACTAGCCATAGTACTTGTATAGTCAGTCATGAATATAGGTACATGTTGTTGACATGGGACTGGATCGATCCGCACAGGAAAGCCACATGGTTGTCACGTCATAGGTCTTTCTTGAGTAGGTCTCTTTTGTCCTCAGACCATATTTCATTATAATATCGATATGGAATCCGATTCACTTTGACATACGCCTAACAGGTCTGAAAAAGGATGCTAAATATGGGTATGATTGGGTGGACCGGTGAACATGTTGATATTGATGATGAAGTGATGGAATTGCCACTCGGGTAACACCGAGATGATATCATTGGCCACTTGATGAGTGGGACTGATAAGTGTATGGCCATACCCAAATAAGTTGGTTGCTTATTTGATTAATCAGTCAACTCAAGATCAAGTAATATAATAAACAACAGAAGAGGATGACGGACACCATGCCTCTTGTTTATTCATATCGATATCGTTAGGCAAAGGACAGTATGAGATTACTACCGGGTGAGTGTCTTCTAAAGACTGCTGCATCTCTATCTTAATTGGGGGCTGTAATGGTTTGCTAGAACCCACTTACAGTCTGTGGGCCTTGGGCCTACTGCCAACATAAAGACAGACCCATAGGATCATGCACATAGATCAACTGAGCTGGAACTTATAGAAATTGTACATGTAATGTACATTGGAAGGAATGCGTTAATTAATTAGTTGACATTCGATGTCAAGGTAATTAATTGACATTGGGTTGAATTTAATTTAATTAATAAGTTTGCATAATGTAATTAATTAATTTATCAATTAATTGAATTACATAAAGTAAACAATTAATTAAATAATTTTCCTAAGTAGGAAAATTAAATACATGTATTGTATTAACTTAAGTATGATTTAATTTTATTTAGGGATAATTAAATTTAGCCAAATGGAATTAAATTACATAGTATATACTTTTTAATTAAAGTTTATTTATGTAATTATAATCCTAGTGGGCTTGGGTTTAATTAACCTAATTAGAACCCAATTAGATAAAGTGTCTATAAAAGGGCACACTTAAGGAATAAAAACCTAATTCAACTCTAATTAATTGCTGGAAATTTTAGCCAGCAATAGCAGCCCCAAAACAGCCGAAAATCCCAGCATTAAACCTCCATTCCTTCGCATCTTCGGCTAGCACCGGTTTTCGCTCAATAGTTGGTCGTGCACCGGACTTTGGAGATCGCAGTTTCGAGAAACGATTCTGCAGCAGTCTCTAGAAGAGACGAATCCGGTGAGTTAATCTCTCTTGATTCAAATTGATTTTATTCTAATCAATGGTAATTGGACACGATAGGTGGATTCTAGGAAATTTTAAACGGTGTATTTTCCGCTGCGCCACGTTATTTTTCCAATGACGAATCCCAACACATGGAACCATGGCCTTCCCAAAAGCAGCGAGAATGTGATTGGAATGTCGATCACAGTAAATAACACCTTTGACTTAACTTCCCCCACCTTGACTTCGGCTTTAAAATTCCCAAGCATAGCCCTTTTGCTATCATTATATGCCCTAATCACGGTGTTGGATTGGCAAAGAGCTTTAGTACTCATCCCCAAATAAGGCAAGATCTTGGAGGGGCAAATATTCAAGGCTGAGCCGTCATCCACCATCACACCCGGCATCATCCTATCCATGACCTCAACCTTCAAGTACAAAGCTCTATTATGATTGACCCCTTCAGGTGGGAGGTCCTCAACTCATAAACTGATCTCCAGGGCTCGATTGGCTTTCAAATCTACTCTCTTAATCATGGCACACACCTTATCCGGGGACATAGTGGGAGAGGCCTCCATCTCCATTAACTGCTTAACCAACGCCTCACGGTGCCTCTTTGATTCCATAAGTAAGTGCCAAACACTGGCACGAGCTGGTGTCCTCTTTAGTTGATCAACTCCCATGTCTTCTTCTTTGGTCATTAGAGGTGATTGGGCATCATCATTATGCACAAGTGTAGTATTCCTTCTTGGGGGTGCCGAGGGCGGTACACTGGTAGGTTGATAAACCCTTCCACTCCTAGTAATGTGCATCACCGGCCCATCCTTCTCAATCATAGTCCCCTTTCTTGTCTCCACCTGATAAACCAGTTTTATCTCTTGGATCTCAAAATCTTCATACTCATCATCCACTTCGATCTCGTCCAAATCGATGGGACCCTCCTTATTCTTCACTACCATCGTCTGCTCTTCAACTACTTCCGGCTTTTCCTCATCCTTCACTAAAACAGCTTGTATACTTAGATTGGCCTTGATAATCTGAGTGAATACATAATTAGCCAGTAAACCAGAATGTACCATATTCACTTAACTTCCAAAGGTGGGCAGTGGATTCTTCTGAACACTTGGCTTCAAAGCCGGCTCAACAATCTTGCCATCAGTGACCAACTGCTTGATAGCCTTAATCAACTGGGTACACTCATTTGTATGGTGACCCGTCATCATATGGTAAGAGCAGAAATTGTCTCTATCCGGCTCAACTGGAGGTAAAAATGGCCTCAGACTCTGCAATAGCCCAACCTTTCTACACTTGGCAAAAATCCTACTTGCTAACTCGGCCCATGGGCTAGTGACCCTTTGAGGAGTCTGACTTCCTTGGTTCACAGTAGCCACTTTTGCCTCTTGCACTTCAATAGATGCCGCTTTCGGAGTCATCTTAAAACTAGACCCGACTGTGTTAGACTTACAACTGCTACCTTTGCACCCTTGGGAGTACCCTTGACTACTTCTGTAGGAGCTCGAACTCTGTCTACGCCTCAGTTCCTCTTCCTCGTATCATTCGATACGCTTAGTAAATTTGACCACCTCATTGAAAGAGTGGAACCTTTTTATCTTCATCTTGTCTTTGTACTGGGGCAGACTACCATCAACCAGCTTTACAATGAGCGACTCCAACTTTGGGGCCCCATCCATGAGAACTTGAGCATCCATCCACCTTTTATAGTAAGCAAAGAAAGACTCATTTGGCTTTTGGCGGATCCTCTCCAAGTGTTCAAGGGTAGTCTCTACTTCGGTATTGTAAGCGTATTGCTTCACAAAAGCTTCGGACAGGTCCTCCCAGGTAGAATGAGTGCACAAAGGTATCTTCATGTACCATTTCGCCGCAGCACCCCTAAAATTGGTTGGGAACAAATTCAAAAGATGACCTTTCCCGATCCCCATACTGGTCATCAGCCTCACATAACTGTCCAAATGGGCTTCTAACGGGCCTTCCCCAGTGTAGGGAGGAAGGTAGGTGTAAGCGCCAGGTTTTCCTAACCGCTATGATGAGAATTCCTGTGTTACCTGTAAAACAGACAGACTCGAATCGGACTTGGAAATGACGTAATGTTGCCTGGAGTTCCTCAAATGTCCTAAAAACCAAGCTATCCGAGATCTGAAGCCCCCCAAAAAGGTCTCTCGAGTGGTTTTTAGGGTTTTGGGTGTACGTCCGATTTTCGAAATTTTGCCCCGGCTCTTGCTAAAGCCACACAGCTCTAGCTTTTAAGCTAGAGCCAGGCGGCTCTAGTGGGTGAGCTAAGTTCCTCTGCAAAGCAGAGCAACTTGGCTCGGTAGATGGGAAAGGGGGCAAATTCAGAGAAAGTCAAGCGGCCATTTAAAGTTTGAAATGATGAAAAGGGGAGGGTATAAAAGAAAAGAAAAATCAAATCAAAAGAAGGTTAGAAATCTTAGGCAGAAAAAACTCACTTTTTCCAAAGGAACCGAAAGAAAAATAAGAAGCAGAGAAAAAGAAAGATAGAGACTGAAACCAAGCAACCAAAGGAGGTGAACCAAAAATACAAGGACCAAGACCTAAAATCAATCTAAAAATATTAAGCACAAGTTGCTTAACCTTTGCTCATTGATTCAGGATCGTTTTGGATTCGTTTCGGATTGTTTCAGATCATTGCGGTTTTCAACCGATTGAGATCCCAGGAAACATTCCAAGCTTTCAATCTATTTCTTGAAGTTTAAAGCATCAAAACAACACCAAGGTAAACTCTGAGAGGCCTTAAACCTGTTTGCATTGTCTTTTCTGTGCGTTTTCTTTGTTTTTGCAACTTTCGGAAACCGGATTGCTCAAATAGAGTCGGGTGGATGTGTTCATCATGAACACAGCCGCACAGCTGTATTCATGATGAACAGAGCCACCCGGCTCTGTTCTTCAGGGGCGGATTTTTGAATCATCCCAATTTGTCAAAAACAGTCCGTTTTCCATTTTGCGCATTCTGTTGTGATCATTTTCGGCCCAAATCCATCCGTATGTCATAAAATTTTGGTTTTTAGATTTTTGTATGTACGGATCTTAGGGTTTTCAGTTTTCCCGTGGTTTTATTTCCTGAGTTTTGGGGTTGTTTTATCCGAATCGGATCCATAGTTCAGCATTAGCGGACCCCCGAACCCTAAAAGTACTCGGAAAATATTGAAAATGAACAAAATGATATTTTCACAAATGTTTTTGATGTGTTTATTGCATTTCAGACCCTAGATGGATTGTGTATTTAGGAATCCGCACGAACGGAACCCTGGATTCCGGGACAACAGACCCACAAAAATGGAAATTTGCATATAACCGAGTCAAATTTTTTCCAAAAATTGATTTTCCAGCACAAAAATTACAGGGTGTTTCAAAATCGTTTTCCAGGTCTAACCAGTCCGACTAGTCAGGTCAACCCGGTTACCCCCTAAATGCATGCCCCCGTTTCCTAAATTCTCAATTCTGTCCTATTAAAGTCCTACCTGTGTGTGTAATATAAATTGTGCTAACCAACTTGTTTTGCAACATTTATCTTTATTATTTTTACTGTAATTAATAGATTATCTCGTGTATTTTTAGGCGATTGTAATTTTTAGATCCTCGTGTACTTAGGCGATTGTAAAGTGAGGACAGGGGTTTTATCTTTTATTCGATTGGGTTGTATAATCGGCCTCTACTATTTTCTTGTATATTTTGGATGCATGCTTTATTTTTTTGCAATTTATTTTCTGTAATTTACTTTAGCATCGGCTGATTAAAATAAACAAAATGGGGTTAGAAAAAGATAATAAAGCAAATCAAATATGGTAATATAAACTGTAAAGTGAAAGCAAGCTAGAGGTTAAGTAAGTCATTTGCTCGAACCCTGAATCTCTAGATTAGGTGCAGTAGTCTGTCCTCGGTAGGGAGCTGTACCGAAATTTTCGGATGAGCTGATCCGGGTAGTGACTCTATTACTGATCTCGGGATTTAAGTTTTGAGGTCTTTAAGTTAAAATGGAAAAATGTTTTCTACAAAGGAATTTCCAAATCAAATTCATGGTTTTCCTAACTCAAGATAAACCAAATATGCTTTTCCAAACGAAAATCGAAACGAACGAAAATGTTTTCCCCTGTTCGCTTTGCCACATCCCGAATCTCTTTTCTTAAAAGGTCGTTCGCTCATAGTAGGGCATGTGAAAACCAGCCGGAAGTGGCTCTTCCTTATCAGCCATCAGAGTAGCAGGGTCGACGCACCTAATAGGGTTGTAGTGCACCATCTCCTTCAACTTAGGCAGCATGGCCTCAATATCCGATAATTTCTGATTGAGACACTTCTCCACTATAGTCTCAATCGAGGCTTCTCTCACCTTCTCAAATGCTCCATCGTCTTCCGACTGACGATCAGGCTCCCTATGGTTGACAACTCTACCACTTCCGTGGGAGCATTCCCTCTAGCTCTGTTTGTCACTTGGACAAATTGTTGTCCTTCACTTCCAACTAAAGTCTGAGTTGGTGGAATAGTTTGAATAGGTGTAGCTTTCATCACGGCCTGCATTGGCTCCCTAAGGGTATCCTTCAACTCATCAGAATTTAGAAAGCTCCTCATGAAAGCTGCCATGTCGAAAAGTGCATTTCCACTATTTCTAACAGCCAAATCTGTTGTGTCTGCTTCTTCCAATAGAGTTTGACTATCAACTGGTAATGAAGGCAGCCGAACCTCAAGCTCCTGATTTGAATCTGATCCCGAATTTACCCCTTCCACGATGACCGGTTCTGATTCAACTGATTGACATAGTTGGCTCGACTCTGACTCGACACAAACTAACCGCTTTGAGGTTTGACTCCAAACTACATATTCAACATAAAGTTAGGATTTCGGATGGATGTTGTGAACCTAGACTCGACACACTAGGTGGCGTGTATTGTATGTTCATGTTCATGATTGAATGATGTTTCAGGGATGGGGATGATGATGAAATGACCATTATATTTTCCTTCTTTTTATTTTGGATGTTCCAAGCATTCCCCATGCCATACAAAAGACAATGCAAAAATGTCGCGTGTGAGCTGTCACACGAACAGAGGTTCGGTGCCTTCGGGGCACTAGTGGATTTCATGAAATGGTCACATGTGTACCGACACACGGACAGAGGTTTGACGCTTCATAAATCAATGAGATGATGTGAAGTGGTCATATGGTAGCCGTTCCATAGATGGGGTTTTGATGCTTTTATGGCATCTTGGATGAAGTGATGTCAAAAAGAAGTTGCATGTAACTCGAAACACGGACAAAATTTTGGCATTCGTTGAACACCTTACGTGATTTAGGAAAGTCATGAAATGTCCTAATATGAGTACTAGTTCGGCACTCGTGGAGTACCTCGAATGAATCAACAATATTATAGGACAATCCGACGTGGATTGTGACACACAAGCAAGACTTTGGTGTCGCCATGACACCAATGATGAATGGACATGATGCCATGTAATGATATCATGTAGGACCGTCATGGTCCTCTAATGATGTAATGAAATGGCCAAGTGCAGTTCAGTGCACAGGCGGAATACTAGTAGTTTAGGGACTCCCGATATGAGATGAAATGATTATAAAGGGCATACTTAGAACATCTTTTCAGTTTAGATGCAAAGGGATGAGATGAATGCCCATGTCATACAAAATGCAAGTGACTGCACAAAGATGTGGTTAGGATACATGACACACAAGATGATGTCATGTATGCTTTATGAAATGTGAACACACAAAATGTATATGGCACACGAATAAGATGTTATGGCTGCACGAAAATATGGTTAGTATAATACCACACGTATGATGATGCTTCAAAATGGCTGTATAAAAACGTGGTTAGAAAATGACACACGGATGATTATGCGTGCTTGATGTTGCATGTAAAGGTCAAAGGTAAAACAACCATGGAACAAACGTTAGCACACGCAACAACATGCTCACCATTCCAACCGTATTCCTCCATTCGATTGGTCTCGCATTCTTCCTAGGTATTGGGTCTCTTTGGCATCAACCGGGGATACCAAAGGCGTACTCTCAATGTCCAATTTCAAATATATGTTTTGGTAATCCCGAGGGGAAGTTACTAGGCCATTACATGAAGGTATCAGTTAAACCAAGGGTCGTACAGGTTCCCATAGTGAAAATACACTCCTCATCCTAGAACAAAATGTAAGGTTCATGCGGTGCTATAAGTGGTTTACCCCTTTGGGTGCCTCCAATCCTAACGGAAGAGGTAGGTCACCTTTGGAAATAAACCAGGCTAATCATGTGTTGCAGGGATTAAGAAGAGAATATGTCATGCTATGCGGTTGTGAATGAGATATCAGATTATGATTTAATAGTTGACTACAAGTGAGGATATACTTCAATTGTTGCCTAAGTTCCTTGGGTTTTTATGAAAACTTTTTTTTTCAAAAGAAACCATTATTCCCAGCAGAGTAGCCACTGTGAGCAGACGACATTTTTCAAAACGCGCGATGAAGCGGGAACCAGGGATTTTCTTTTTGGGTGATTATGTGGTTCAAAAATAGGTTTTAATCTTTCTTAAGTAAACCTTTCATTTTATTGAAAAACTCTTTTTGTAGAAAACTTATTTTTAAGTATGAATTTTGGAAAACAAATTTTTAGAAAATCCCAATTTAAACTTAAAGATCTTGAAATCTAAATTTGGTGATCAGATACAGAGTCACCACCCGGATCAGCTCATCCAGGAAATTCTGGTACAGCTCCTTACCAAGTGTAGACGCAGTACCTGATCCAGAGATTCAGGGTTCGGGCAACACATCTACTAATCCTCAACTTGTTTTCAATTATTATTTCATAATACGATATGACATTCACTTAATTCTACCTATTTTATCTTCTTTTAATTTTAGTTCATGCTCTTACAAATGACATAAATATAAACCATACATAAAGTGCAGAAAAATAAAGTGCAGGAAAAGTAAAGTAATGGCTAAATTATACAACCCGAAAAAGAAAAAAATCTCATCCTCACCATTTACAACTGCCTATAATACACGATAATCTAAAAAGTTACAACCGCCTAGATACACGAAATGATCTATTAAATACATCAAAATAAAAAAAAAGCCGCATCCAAATACGGTTAGCACAAAAGCAAATAACACCAAGGACTCACATAAGACAGAATAGGGTATTTTGGGAAATGGGATCATACATCGGGGGATAATCAAGCAATCCAGATGACTACTCGATTAGACCTGGAAAACGTTTTATAGAAATGCCCTATAGATTATTGAGGGTAAAAATCAATTTTGAAAACGGTTTGGCTCATTTTACATGCATTTTCCATCTCTTAATGGGCCGGATATCCCGGAACCCGAGGGTCTCGTTCATGATTGGGCCTAATTTGAACATCCATCTAGGGTCTAAAAATGTAAACACACCAAAAATCCTTTTTGAATGGAAAAGGGAAACAAAATTACAAGTTAAAGGCCAAAAAGGGCAAAACTGTAATTCTGTTTCACCAACTACAGTTGAGCCACTGTAGTGTGTTACAACCGTGCCACTGTAGTGGCTGGGGTGGCTGTAACACCTACAACCGAACAGCTATAGTGCTCCAGAATCGACAATCCGGTTTTCTTTCTCGTTTTGAAAATCGTTTTGGAATTTTGATGGTTTCGAGTAATCTGGGGTTTCTAAAAACTCATACAATCCACTAAATAGATCCAGATTGGATCAAACGAATCCAGAAATCCCTAAAAACCTAAAATCATCAAAACTAATTCTCACATCCATCAATCAAAAACCCGAAAACCATAAATCTAACTTTTGTAGATGTGATCTGACCAATATTATTAATGAAAAACACATTTAATTCGAAAAAGGAAGTGTTATCGGTTGATTTAGGGCATTTAGAGCTTCCACCCTAGAGATTACAGCTGAGCAGCTGTAATTAGGAGATTATAGCCATGCCATTGTAGTCATCAGACTATAGCCGAGTAGCTGTAAGCATCTAGTGGGGCGGCTATAGCTAGGTTTCCACTTCTAGCTTTGAGAAAAATACAAAATCATATACAATCAATATCCAGAACAATTCAAAAAGAGTTTTTAGGGCCTCTCAGAGTATACCTTGTTTGTGTTCCAGTATTTTGGATCACCAAAAATGGATTCAGACGCCGAACAATTCCTCGGAATTATGAACAACCCGAAATCTTTCACACTCGAATGAAACCCCGAATCGATCTGAATGACACCAAGTTGACCAGAATTGCACCTAGAATATGAATTCTCCCAGGATCTTAATGGTTTCTATGGATTAGAGTAGAGTTCTTTATGGTTTTTATATTGAAATTTGGTTTTTCTCTCTTTCTCTTTCCAATTTCCCTAAGAATCCCCAAAACCCTAGCCGTTTTTGGTTTCTGCAGAATGTACTCTCCTGTTCTGACCTAATTTCAGTATTTGTGTTTTATATGTTCCAATTTAGGTTGAAATCCTGGATTAATGGCAAAATTCACCCTATTTAGGAAAGAAAATTAAATCTGGTAACTACATCCGAGCGGTTGTAGGGTACTATAGTCGAGCCGCTATAGTGGCCAGATTTGCATTTCTCACCTTTTCTCACTTTTCTCTCTAGTTTCCTTAAGTGCTCACTCGACCTTCTTCGAGGCTCTGCACTAAGACTTGTTACAGTTCTTCGGGTTATTTGAGATATTTCCAACATCATTCCAGTCATTCCGAATCCACCTTATGTTTATCCATGAAAAAGGTAATAAAGACTTTCATCATCGAGGTTGGGAAAAAACCCGTGCTCACACCCAGCAGATGTGGTTATGGAGTTACCAGCCTTGTAGCCCTGTGAATATCCTTGATTGCCTCGATAAGTACTCGGACTCTGATTATTCCTTTGGTCTTCCTCCCCATACCTCTCGATACGCTTAGCGAACTCAACAACATCATTAAAAGAGTGGAACCTCTTCAGCTTCATTTTCTCCTTATAAAGGGGCAAGCTGCCATCAACTAGCTTCACAACAAGGGATTCCAACTTTAGAGCCCGGTCTACCAGCACTTAGACATCCATCCATCTTTTATAGTAAGACAAAAAGGATTCATTTAGCTTCTGGTGAATTCTTTCCAAATCCTCTAGAGTGGTTTCAACCTAAGTGTTATAAGCATACCGCTTCACAAATGCCTCAGACAACTCTTCCCATGTAGAGCGGGTATGAATCGGCATTTTCAAGTACCACTTAGCAGCAGCATCCCTTAGAGTAGTTGGAAATAGGTTCAGCAGGTGGATTTTCCCAATTCCCAGACTGGACATAATCCTCACATAACTGTCTAAGTGAGCCTCTTGTGGACCTTCTCCAGTGTATGGGGGTAAGTATGGTATCTAAAAGCCTACTGGCAATGGTTCTCCCCCTTCTGCCATTAGAGTAGTTGGGTCTGCACACTTGATGGGATTATAATGCACCATCTCCTTCTACCTTGGCAACAGAGCTTCAAGATTAGAGAACTTCTGGTTGAGATGCTTTTCAGCAGCCATCTCAATTGAGGCCTCCCTGGCCCTCACAAAAACTTCATTTTTTCAGATTGGTGATTAATTTCCCAATGAGGAATGGCCACTCTATTACTACTGGCAATGCCTCCTCCAGCTCCGTTCACCAGTTGGACAATGTTTCCTCCATTTTTGACCGAAGCCGAGATTGGTTGAATAGTTTGACGTATCAGCTTGTATTTGTTCTCGCAAAGTAGCCTTGAACTGGTCCGAGTTCAGCAGGGCATCCACAAATGCATTCATGTCGAAAGGCATCCCCCCACCAGATCCATCTTGAGCCATATTTTTTCTGTTCACTTCTTCAAACAATAACTGATTGTCAACTGGTAAAGAAGGTAAATGACCCCCGAATTCCTACTCTGATTCCGAATCTGAATTGACCCTAACCCCTTCCACGGTTACTGGTTTTGATTGGACTGGTTGAATTGACTGATCGGACTCTGATTCAACCTGCATTAACCATTTTGAAGTTCAACTCTAAACTGCACATTCAGCATAGAGTTAGTATCATGGATGGATGTCATGATTCTTGACGCGACGCAATATGGTCATGAAATGATCATGGTTGAATAATGTCTCATGAATGAGAATGATAATGAAGATGATATTTATGTTTTCACTTCCTTTTTACTTTCGACTTGTTAAGAATACCAAATGCCATACGAAAGACAATGCAAGAAGGTCGCGTGTGAGCCGTCACACGGACATAGTTTTGGCACTTTTGGGGCACCTAGTGGATGTCATGACATGGTCACGTGCGAACCGACACGGACAGAGTTTTGATGCTTTGTAGGTCAATAAGGTGATATGAAATGGTCGCATGGGAGCCACCCTATGGATAAAGTTTCGACACTTTTAGGGCGTCCAACATGAAATGATGTCACCAATAAGTCACACGTGGATCAATACACGGACAGAGATTCAGCGTTCGTGGAATACCTTACATGATTTAGTAACGTCGTGAAATGTCCCTACACGTGTAGTAATCCGGCACTTGTGGAGCACCTCAAATGATTCAATAATGTCATGAAATCATCCGATGTGGATTACGACACACAAGCAAGACTTTGGCATTACCGTGACATCCACACGGATATAGACCTAAGACCATCATGGTCCTCTAATGAATGACATGGTTTAGTGGAATGTCCAAGTGCAATCCTGTGCATGGGTAGAACATGGGTTGTTTTAGGACACCCAATATGAAATGAAATGATCATGATGGGCATTCTCAGAACGTCTTACATTAAAGGGGATGAGATGAGATGATATGAATGTTCATGTCACACGAAATGAAAATGGCTGCATGAAGATATGGTTAGTATGCATGACATACGGGATGATGTCATGTATTCTTCGTGGAAATGTCAACACATGAGATGTAAATGTATATGGCACACAAATAAAATGTCGTGGCTACACGAAGATATGGTTAGAATCAATGTCATACATATGTTTATGTCTTGAAATGGCTGTATGAAAACGTGGTTATAATGGCACACGAATGATTATGCGTGTTGATGTTTTGTGAAGAGGTCAAATAAACCATTACAGAACAAATGTTAGCACATGCAATAATATGCTCACCCTTCCAACCTTATTCCTCCTTTCGATTGGCACGTATTCTTCCCAGGTGTTAGGTCTCCTTGATACCAATTGGGGATACCAAAGGCGTACTCTCAATGTCCAATTTCATATTTATATTTTGGTAATCCTAGGGGGAAATTACTAGGTCATTACATATAGGCCAAAGTCAAACCAAGGGTCGTACAGGTCCCCATAGCAAATATACACTCCTCCACATAGAACATGAAAGGTTCATGCAATGCTATGAGTGGTTTACCCCTTTGGGTGCCTCCAATCCTGGCAGAAGAGGTATGTCACCTTCTAGAATAAACCGGGTTGATCAGTGAGTTTGAGGGGTTGAAAAGAAGAAAATTTCATGCTATGTAGTTGTGAGTAAAATATGGTATTATGAACTAGTGAATGACTGCAAGCGAGGTTATATTTCAGTAGTTGCCTAAGTTCCTTAAGTTTTTTTATAAAAAATGTCTTAAGAAATCTTTGGACCCTAGTAGAGTCACCACTGTGAGTGGACGACCTTCTTAGAGCGGAACGCTGTGAAGCGAACCGTAAAAAAAAGAAATGAATGTTTGTAGTTCGAATTGAAAACGAGTTTGTACCTTGCTTAGGAAAACCATTGATTTGTTTGGAAATCCTTTTGTAGAAAACCTTTCCTTTGAATGTGAGTTTTGGGAAAACTAGTTTTTACATTTTAGAAAATCCCATTTTATTACTTAAAGATCTCGACACCTAAATTTCGGGATCAGTGACAGAGTCGTCATCCGGATCAGCTCATCCGGGAAATTGCGGTACAGCTCCCTATAGATTGTAGACTGCCGTACCAAATCTAGAGATTTAGGGTTCGGGTTACTTACCTATTCAACTCAAGCTTGCTTTCATTTTTAAGTTCATATTACAATATTATACTTACTTATTCTCTACCCATTTAATCTTTTATTATTATTGGTTAACCAATTCTCATTCAGATGACAAAAATACATAGCATAAAATTAAAGTGCAGAAAAGTAAACCATACATCCAAACAAAACAAAAACAATAGAGGCTGCTTATTACAACCCAAAAAGGTAAAAACTCTCATCCTCACCTTACAACTACCTAGATACATGAATCACCTAGGATACATGAGTTGATCTAATAAATACATCCAAAATAATAAAAAGCTGCAAAATAGACTGGTTGGCACAATTATATCACAGGCACACATAGGACTTACAATAAGACAGAATTGAAAATCTAAGGAAACGGGAGCATGCATTTAGGGGATAACTGAGAAGTCTAGGCGACTTACTCAATTAGACCTGGAAAACCATTTTAGAAATGCCCTATAGGTTTTTGTGCTTGGAAACAATTTGGAAAACCATTTGGCTCAATTACATGCAAATTACTTCCTTTTAGGTGAGTCGGGTATCTCGGAACTTGGAGTTCTGTTTGTGTGGGTGTTTCCTAATTTCAAACATCCATCTAAGGCCCAAAGTAGTAAACAAACCAAAAAAAATTTAATTCTAAAGACAGCAGCACGCAACGAGGTCCGAAAAATTCATCCCGAAATTCTGCCTTTTAGCACTACAGTCGCATGCTTGTATTTTGAGGAACTATAGTCATACGACTGTAATTAGAGTCATACGACCGTAGTGAATAGTGCTCGACAATGGTTTTCTTTATTTTCTAAAATCGTTTGTTTCAATGGATTTTGATGATTTCTAGAGATGGTGGAAAACCGAGGGTCTGCTAATACTGAACCAAGGATCTGATTTTGGATCTAACAACCGCGAATTCTGAGAACCGAAACCAACAAAACCCTAAACCTCACATCCCTTATTGGAAATCCAAAAACCATAATTTTAAAGTGTACGGATGTGATTTGGCCGAATTGAATCATGAAAAGTCATTTAAAATGGGAAAATTGGCCATATTCGGTCATATTAGGGCATTTCAGGCTTCTACCTAGAGAACACAGTCATACCACTATAGTATACAGTCACGCGACTCTATTATGATTACCATAGTTGTACGACTACAACTAGAGTCGTGCGACTATAGTTGCGTAGACAGCTTTTTGGATAATCATTTAAACACAAAAATGCAACCACAAATCACCACGAATCGAGTTTTAAGGCCTCTAAGAGTTTAACTTTTTGATGTTCTAGTGTGTTTGACTACCAGGATTGGATTCAGACACCGGAATCCGCTTAGAACCTTACGAACATCCCGAAATCCTTGAATACGCATCCTGAATTGATCTGAACAACCCGAGCAAGTGATGGAGTGACCAGAAACTTACCCTCAATATATTTCCCAAGTGTTTTGATCCCCTTTTCTCCCTTTTGTATTGGTTTTGTTGATTTTTGGTGATTTTCCCTTACTTTCTCCCACTTTCTCTCTCTAAACCCTATTTTCTCTCACTAGGATTCTCTCCACCCTCTCCAATTGATCTCCCTCTCTAATTGATCTCCCCCTTTTCTCTTTGTTTTGCCTATTTTTTCTAGGTTTTCCCAGCTCCACTTTCTTAATTCAAAGAGCTAAAATCAGAATCAAAGATAGAGTTGTGATCTATTTAGAAAATTGCTGGGTTAAAAACTAGAGTCACAATACTCTAACTGTAGTTGCGCGACTGTAGTTTCTACAGAAATTGCTGGGTCAAAGACTAGAGTCACAATACTCTAACTATAGTTGTGCGGTTGTAGTTTCTACAGTCATACGACTTTAGTTACTATAGTCTTGCAACTGTAGACTACAGTTGTGCAACTGTAGTTGTGAAACTACAGCCATACGGATTTAAATAGAGCCTGCACGCTTTAACTATAGCCTACACTCACACCTAATCTTCCTAATCACTCGACGAACCTTTCTTAGGGTTTCGGATCGAGGACTCTTCTGAATTTTGAGCAATTTGAGAACATTTCGGGCATTATTCCACTCATTCTCAAATCTGACTCCCATTCATTTGTCTAACAGGTAACAAAGGGTTTTCATCATAGAGGTCAGGAAAAATCCATTCTCACAACTGGCCACTTGATGAGTGGGACTGATAAGTGTATGGCCATACCTAAATAAGTTGGGATACTTATTCGTTAGGTTTAGTCTTGGCATCAAGAAATAAATAAGCATATAAGAGGGCGACAAGGCCATGCCTCTTACTTGTATATTGATGTCAGTTGGCAAGGGATATACATGATCACTATTATTGGTGTGCCTTAGTTCTTAGGGCATTTGATTCTTGTATTTCATATTATACATTAGGACTTCTTATATACATATATAAATTGTGTCACATTAATAAAGGCAATTAACCTACGTCATTTATATCTTATGCTATGATATGAGTAGAGTATCCATTGATTAATAATCATAAAACCTATCCCAGGCCTGTTATAACCATGGGAACAAATATAACCACAGACTTGTATATTCGATGACTGTATGATAGTTCTTAACTAGCCATAGTACTTGTAAAGTCAGTCATAAATATAGGTACATGTCGCTGACATTGGACTAGATCGATCTGTACAATAAAGCCACATGGTTGTACCATCATAGGTCTTTCTTGAGTAGGTCTCTTTTGTCCTCAAACCAGATTTCATTATAGCAACAATATGGAATCCGATTCACTTTGACATATGCCTAAAAGGTCTGTAAAAGGATGCTAAATATGGATATGATTGGGTGGACCGGTGAACATATTGATATTGGTAATGAAGTGATGGAATTGCCACTCTGGTAACACCGAGATGATATCATTGGCCACTTGATGAGTGGGACTGATAAGTGTATGGCCATACCCAAATAAGTAGGTTGCTTATTTGATTAATCAGTTAACTGAAGATCAAGAAATATAATAAATAGCAGAAGAGGATGACAGACACCATGCCTCTTCTTTATTCATATTGATATCGTTTGGCAAAGGACACTCTGAGATTATTACTAGGTCAGTGTCTTCAACAGACTACTGTATCTCTGCCGTAATTGGGGCATGTAATGGTTTGCTAGAATCCACTTACAGTCTGTGGGCCTTAGGCCTACTGCCAACATAAAGACAGACTCATAGGATTGTGCACATACATCAACCAAGTCGAAACTTATAGAAATTGTACATGTAATGTACATTCGAAGGAATGCATTAATTAATTAGTTAACATTCGTTGTCAAGGTAATTAATTAATATTGGGTTGATTTAATTTAATTAATAAGTTTATATAATGTAATTAATTTATTGATTAATTAATTGAATTACATAAAATAAATAATTAATTAAATAATTTTCCTAAGTAGGAAAATTAAATACATGTATTGTATTTACTTAAGTGTGATTTAATTTTATTTAGGGGTAATTAAATAGCCAAATGGAATTAAATTATATAGTATAATCTTTTTTGGTATAAGGTTCATTGATGTAATCCAAATCCTAATTGGCTTGGGTTTTAAATAACCTAAATAGAAACCTAATTATGGAAGGACTATATAAGGCAAACTTAAGTGGAAAAATCAGCCCTAACCTTAACGAATAAGCTGTAAATTTTAGCCCCTAATACTGCAGCCCCTTAGCCAAAAATTTCCAGCAATAATTCCTCCGTTCCTTCGCTCTTCGGCTAGCACTGGTTCCCGTTCAATAGTTGGTCGTGCATCGGATTATGGAGATCGCTTCCGTCACAAGAATCGATTCTGCAGCATTCTCTAGAAGAGATGAATTTGGTGAGTGACTCTCTCTTGATTCAATATTGATTTTATTCCAATTAATAGTAATCGGACATGATAGTTGGATTCTAGGAGATTTAACGGTATAATTTCCACTGCGCTACGTTATTTTTCCGATAATGAATCCCAACAACTACCTGGTTATGTTTCACATTAGTCTGCAAGTCTCCATCTTAATTAGGGGCTATAACCGTTTGCTAAAACCCACTTACAGTCTGTGGGCTTTAGGCCCACTGCCAACATAAAGACAGACTTAGAGGATTGTACACAAAGAACGACTGAACGTTGACAAATCGGAATTAGAATGGAAACCAAATTAATTGAGTTACTGACGTTAGGTTATGTCATAATTAATTCAATTATATTAAGGGAGAAATTAATTTTATTTGATTAATTAATTACATGCAGTAAATAATTAATTAAATTAAATTAAATTTCCTTGGTGAAAATATAAATACAAAGGATGGATTTATTAAGGTTGATTTTAATTTAACTTTGGGTTATATTAATTTGATAAAATTATATTTAATTGTGCCAATTGGAATTTTATAATAAGGTTTTATTTAATTCTAATTGCATAAGTTAAATTAATTTAATCAAATTAAATAACCTATTGTTTTAATTAAAATCGTAGTAGGCTAAGGAGTATACTAAGGAGTATATAAGGAAGCCTTAAACCTAATTTCTCCCTAACCCTAGCCACATAGGAATTTTGGCCAACCTAGCAATGATTGTAGCCACCCCCTTTGGTTGCTTGGTCTTTGTTTTCGTTCAAGCTGTTCGCTAGTACAAATCCCGTTCAACAGTCGTTCGTGTACTAGATTGTGGAAATACTTTTGGGTTTCTCCAACAGTTTTTAGAGGAAAAAGTTAAGGTGAGAAAATTTAATTTTCTTTCCATTCTTGGTTTCATTCTATTAATCTACATGAATCTTGGGATATGGAATCGAGAAAAATTTTAATCGGTGTTCCGCCTTGCGTTTAATTTTTTCCGTGACAATTCCCTACATGGATCAAGCAGTGTGTTACCTCCAAAGGAAGTTGAGAAGGAAGATTTAGTTATTTCACAACTAAAGAAGACTCCATCTCAAGTAGTCTATGACATCTGTTGTTGGTTTCAAAGGAGTACAAAGCAGCATTACTGAAGAAGTTATCTGAAATTAAAGTTTTTTCCAATCACATCTCCAGAAGTAATGTGTTGTTTGAAGGGTAGGGTTAACTCTGGTTACCCTGATATTGTCTTTTCTGAGAAGGATCTTCCAGATGGAGGAAAAGCATAGAATTATGCTATGTGTTATGGTAGATTATGTACAGATTTTTCATTGAAAATGAACCGATTAAAGTAGAAGCTTGGTTCGATTTTCTCAAATTCGTGGCCCAGGAGCAATTGAGATCAAGAATTATATTCTTACCTTTCTATGTCTTTTCTAGAGATGGCTGCAAAAACCGAAGTCGATTTCCTGCACTCCCACGTACACAAACGTCTATTGAGAGGAACCCATGCTAGCGGCGGATCGAAAGAGGAGAGCAAGAGATTGGCCGAAAATTTCAGGCTCTAACCACTAATAATGGTAGAAATTCTCAAGAGAGAAATTAGCTCCCTTGGCTAAAATTATGGCCTTAATTTTAGGCTTAGGTTTAATTAGATTTAAGTTTAATACCATAAATCCCTAAATCCAAATTAATTACCATAGGTAAAATTAAATGCAATTCTATTTTAATTTTCATGCATGTAGTTATATAAAGCCATATTATATAATGTACATGTCATTTAAATTAAAATTGACCCAACGCATTAATTTAGATTCAACAACCTATATCTGTATTTTATTTCCACCCGGAAATAAAATTTCCAAGTTAATTTATTTAAATCAACTATATGCAACCTAATAAAAAATATATATCAATTAAATTATATTGATCAATCCAATTGATCTACAAATTAATTAATTAATATTTATCTCTGTAGTCTCCATACTCCAAGTATGTAGGTGATCCGATTAGTTTAAGCTCAGACGTTCAATGTGTACTATCCTGTGGACCCATCTTTATGTCGGCAGTAGGCCTAAGGCCCATAGACTGCAGGTGGGCTCTAGCAAGCCATTATAACTTCCAATTAAGATAGAGACAGTAGTCTAATGGAAGTCTTAACCCTATAGTTAAACTAATACATCCCATGTCATTGATATCGGTGTCCAACACGGAGGCATTGTAATATCACCCTCTTTTGTGTCCGGACATTTACTTGATCTCTAATGAATTAATGCTCACAAACAAGTTCCAACTTGTTTGGGTGTAACCACACTCTTACTAGTTACATTCATCAAGAGGCCGGTGATATCTTCTCAATGGCTTACTGAGTGACATTCCTTTCTGCATATTCATAGTCTTGCCATGCTCACTGACACACCCAAACGTACCCATACTTGGCACCGTGTTATAGGCCCTTTAGGCGTACACTAAAATGTGTCACTTCACATGCAAGACCATAACGTGTTTAGGTCAAAGGATCCATATAAGAACTACACAAGAATCACTTGTGATTCTATACAATGTGGATTTCTCGTTTAGTGGATCTATCTAGTACCATGCCACTTTGCATGTACCCATAAACTTGGTTGACATTCCATGTTCTATAGCCAGTAAGACACCACCATACAACCAAGCTTATGATAATCTTTGGTTCCATTCATTCCCATGACTGGAATAGACTATGGATAACTTTATGGTTATATCATTTTCACTATCCATGGTCTTACTGCCAAGTGCATAACACTTGTCAACATGGATATCGATATGTCCAATGGATACTCTATTTATAATATTGCATAAGGTTTATATAATAAATAGATTAATGTCTTTATTTATTAACACAAATGTATAATACATAAATCTCATTATAAGATACAAAATGTATGATATAATACAAGGAACAATGCCATGGGACTAGGGCACTCCCAACAGATTATGGGTTAACTCTGAATATCTCTCCATCAAATATGCAGCCATATTTGGGTTTAAGTGAGGACACATTGAAGAAGTCTTCAACTATGATTAGGGCGTATGATGATTCTAAAAGAACTATGATCTGTAGTTTTGAAGCTAAGGTGGAAGTAGGACTAGTTAAGTCAATGGTTACTTTCACTGCAATTGATATTCTATTCACTTTTTCCCTACTGTTAGGAAGGCCTTAGTTTCATCCATTAGGAGTTCCTTCTACATTACATCAAAAGATAAAGTTCCCTATGGGTGATAAGGTTATGACAATTGAAGCTGATTCTCAATCCATGATTGTTGTAGTGAATGAAGAAGTTCCACCATTTAGCAGATTCCAAGTCGCCATGATCAATGAAGAGAAAGTCACAGATGCTATGATGGTTATATATGAGAATTACATGCCAAAATGGTTATCCAACTACTTATATTGCTGGTGTGCCCCAGTTCAAATGGTATTGGTTCTTGTATTAAATTATACTTTATATTTGGATATTTTGTATTACACACTTTGTGGTTGAAAATAAAGGCATGAATCTATTTATTTATATCTTGTGCTATTTATAAATAGATTATCCAATGATTATCACCATATTAAAGTAAACCAATGTAGGCCATTGGAATATGAGACCTTTTAGTAGAGTTAAAGTTATAGTTATAAAGATATCCCTAGTCTATTCTAATCATAGAATGAATATAACTAAAGACCAGCATATTCTTAATTGGATGGTGCCGTCTCACTTGCTATTGGACATGGAATGTCAATCAACGATATGGGTACATGTTGGGTTGCATGGTACTAGATCAATCCGTCGCGAGAACACCACATGGGTCGATCATCATAAGTGCTTCTCAGGTAGGTCTTACTATTATCCTTAGACCCGATATTCACTATAGCATAACATTTGATCACATACACTTTGGTATATGCCTAATGGGCCCGTAACAGGGTGCTGTTGGAAATGCCCTAGTCCCGAGGCATTGGTCCTTGCATTTGTATCATACATTAATTGGATTTATGTATTATACTTATTTGTGTTATTAATAAAGGCATCAATTTATTTATTATATTTATCTTGTGCAATATATTAAATGAAGTATCCAATGGACATATCTATATCCATGACGACAAGTGTCATGCACTTGGCAGTAAGACCATGGATAGGGTAAACGATATGACCATGAATAGATCCGTAGTCTGTTCCAGTCATGGGAATGAATGGAACAAGAGACTATCATTAACCTTCCTTACCAATAAGGCATTCCACTCTTGTAAGATGGGGGCCGGGACATCTGTGAGCGCACACGTGCTCAAGATGAAGGGCTATTTGGACACTTTGGCCCGTCTTAGATCGCCTATCTCTCAAGAGTTGGCGGTGGACACAATCGTTGCATCCTTGCTGGATTCTTATGATCAGTTCATCCTGAACTACAACATGCAAGGGATGAACCGTACTGTCAGTGAGCTGCATGGGGCTGCATGGGATGCTTAAGCTTACTGAGCAGTCAATCAAAAAGACTCCGCCGGTGCTACTGGTCAACAAGGGCAACCCTCCTCTTGCCAAGGGTAAGGCCAAGGAAAAGGCCAAGGCCAAGGCTAAGAAGGCCAAGGCCCAACCCAAGGCCCAGCAGAAGGTAGGTCCTGAAGATGTCTGTTTCGGGTGTAGACAGACAGGCCATTGGATGAGATCGTGTCCCAGGCTGATGGGAGAGGAAAGAAGGGGCCAAGGTGCATCCTCTTCAGGTATTTATGTTATAGACATTAACCTTACTGTTTCAACATCCTGGGTATTGGATACTGGATGTGGTTCTCACATTTGTTGCAATGTGCAGGGACTTAAGAACAGAAGGTCATTGGGGTCGGGAGAGGTGGACTTGCAGGTTGAAAATGGAGCAAGGGTTGCTAGCATAGAGATCGGCGAATATCACCTTGTGATGCCAGCGGATTGGTTTTGATTTTGGAACATTGTTATTTTGTACCTGCTATGTGTAGGAATATTATTTCTGCATCAATGTTGGATATTTCTATATTTAATTTTACTATTTCTAATGGTATAATTTCTTTATCTAGAGAAGGATTATTTTATGGAGATGCTCTATTAAATAATGGCCTATATATCCTGGACATAAATGAAACCAATCACGTCTATAACATAAACACTAAAAGGGTTAAGCCTAACGAACTTAATCCTGTCTACCTATGGCATTGTCGTCTCAGCCACATAAACGAGAAGTGCATTGCTAGACTTCACAAAGCTGGAGTCCTAGGGTCATTTGACTTGGAGTCAATTGATACATGCGAATCATGTTTACGAGGCAAAATGACAAAGGCGCCTTTTAGCAAGAAGGCTGAAAGGACCACTGGCTTATTGGACCTAATACATTCAGATGTATGTCGACCTATGAGCGCAGTGACTAGAGGTGGCATCTGTACGTCATCACGTTCACGGATGATTTCAGCAGATATGGCTATGTCTATTTGATGAAACACAAATCCGAGACCCTTGATAGGTTTAAGGAATTTAGGAACGAGGTACAGGACTAGCTAGGCAGGAATATCAAAACCCTTCGGTCGGACCGAGGCGGTGAGTATATGAGCCTAGAGTTTGACTCATACTTAAGAGAGCATGGAATAGTTCCACAGCTCACTCCTCCCGGAACACCACAATGGAATGAGGTGTCCGAACGGAGGAATAGGACCCTGTTGGACATGGTCCGCTCAATGATGAGTCAAGCCTCTCTCCCAATTAGTTTCTGGGGACACGCCCTCGAGACAGTAGCTCTTATCTTAAATAATACTCCGACTAAGGCAGTGGAAAAGACACCATATCAGATATGGATGGGTAGGGAGCCCAATGTGTCTTTCCTAAGGATTTGGGGATGCGAAGCACACGTCAAGAGATTGACTAGTGGCAAGCTAGAGCCCAAAACCGATAAATGCCTATTTGTGGGCTACCCTAGGGAAACCAAAGGGTATTACTTCTACAACCCCGCCAAGAACAAGGTGTTCGTGGCAAGGAAGGGGTTCTTTCTAGAAAAGGAGTTCCTTTCCAAGAAAGACAGTGGGAGCAATGTTGAACTCAGGGAAGTTCAAAGCCCACAAGCCCAGGTGGAGCTTCCACAGGAGGAAGCACCGACCCAGGCCACACAAGGACCTAGAAGGTCTGGTAGGGATCGTCGGGAACCGGAGAGATATGGTTTCCTCACCACCGATGATCAAACTCTTCTCATCTGGGATGAGGAAGAACCCAAAACCTACCAGGAGGCTATGGCTAGTCCACAGTCTGCAAACTGGTGCAAAGCCACGGAGGCAGAAATGCAATCTATGTACAATAACCAAGTTTGGAACTTGGTTGATCCACCTCCGGGTGCTAAGGTAATAGGTTGCAAGTGGTGCTACAAGCTAAAAGCTGATAATACCTTCAAGGGGCGTCTGGTTGCAAAAGGTTTCAGACAAGTCCATGGAATAGACTATGATGAAACTTTCTCACCAGTAGCCATGCTCAAATCCCTCAGCATACTACTGGCCATAGCCGCATGGTATGACTATGAGGTATGGCAGATGGATGTCAAAACCGCTTTCCTTAATCGAAAGCTACTCGAGGATGTGTACATGACACAACCTGAGGGTTTTGTCGATCCAAAGTATCCGGGAAGGGTATGCAAACTTCAAAGGTCCATTTATGGACTGAAGCAAGCATCCCGAAGTTGGAATCTAAGATTCAATGAGGCCATAAAGGAATATGGTTTCATACAGAATCAAGATGAGCCTTGTGTGTATAAGAGGACTAGTGGGAGCATTGTCACATTCTTGGTACTTTATGTAGACGACATCCTACTCATTAGAAGTGACATACCTACACTGCAAGGGGTAAAGCAATGGCTGAGTAAGTGCTTCGCAAAGAAGGACTTAGGCGAAGCTGAGATGATCCTAGGGATCAGGATCCATAGGGATAGATCAAATCGGCTTCTGGGCATAAGTCAGGCCTCGTACATAGACAAAGTTCTGAAAAGGTTCAGCATGGATCGGGCCAAGAAAGGTTTCTTGCCAATGGGCCATGGGCTGAAAATTAGTAAGAAACACTGTCCTAAAACAAGGGAGGACAGGGAGAACATGAAGTTGGTTCCATACGCTTTGGCTATATGATCAATCATGTACTCCATGTTATGTACGAGACCTGATGTTGCCGTTGCACTAAGTATGACGAGCCGGTACCAGCAGGATCCCGGGGAGGATCACTGGAAAGCTGTCAAGGCGATCCTCAAGTACCTTAACCGGACTAAGGATAGCTTCTTAGTGTATGGTGGTCAGGAAGTGCTATCAGTTACTGGGTACACTGATGTGAGCTTCCAGACCGACCAGGATGAGTACTAGTCGCAGTCTAGGTATGTATTTTTGCTGAATGGTGGTGCTGTAAGCTAGAAGAGCTCAAAGCAGCCAACCATAGCGGACTCTACAATAGAAGCTGAGTACATCGCTGCATGTGATGCGGCTAAGGAAGTTGTGTGGATGAAGAAGTTTATCACTGAGTTGGGAGTAGTGCCAACTATCCAGGACCCAGTTGATATCTTCTGTGACAACAATGAGGCTGTTGCACAAGCCAAGGAGCCCCGGTCACACAAGAACACAAAGCACGTGCTCAGAAAGTTTCACCTCATATGAGAGATCGCGGAGAGAGGTGACATTGCATTGCACAGAGTGGACACCGAGGATAATGTCGCAGATCCTTTGACCAAGGCGCTGGCCCAGCCCAAGCACGAGGGTCATACTACATCAATAGGGATTAGGCCCATGCCTAGTTGGAACTAGTGCAAGTAGGAGATTGTTAGAAATGCCCTAGTCCCGAGGCATTGGTCTTTGCATTTATATCATACATTAATTGGATTTATGTATTATACTTATTTGTGTTATTAATAAAGGCATCAATTCATTTATTATATTTATCTTGTGCAATATATTAAATGAAGTATCCAATGGACATATCTATATCCATGATGACAAGTGTCATGTACTTGGCAGTAAGACCATGGATAGGGTTAATGATATGACCATGAATAGATCCGTAGTCTGTTCCAGTCATGGGAATGAATGGAACAAGAGACTATCATTAACCTGGTTGTATGGCGGTGTCTTACCGTTCATTGAACATGGAATGCCAACCAAGTTAATAGGTACATGCATAAGGGACATGGTACTGGATAAATCCACTAAACGAGAAATCCACACGGTATAGTATCACAAGTGATTCTCGTGTAGTACTTGTATGGATCCTTTGACCTGACCATATGATAGTGTTACATCTGAGGTCGCATACTTAGGGGTACGCCTAAAGGGCCTGTAATAGGGTGCCAAGTATGGGTACTTTCGGGTATGTCACTTAGCATGGCAATACTATGGATATGCAGAAGGGATTTGTCACTCAGTAGTCCACTAGGAAGATATCACCGGCCTCTTGATGAATGCAACTGATAAGAGTGTGGCCATACCCAAACAAGTGGGAACTTGTTTGTGAGCTTCAGTGCATTCGGGATCAAGTTAATGTCCGGACACAAAAGAGGGTGATCAATCCATGCCTCTGTGTTGGACACCGATATCGACGACATGGGATATACAAGTTTAAACTACAGGGTTATGATAACAGTTAGACTGCCATCTCCATCTTAATTGGGGGCTGCAGTGGCTTGATAGAGCCCAACAGCAGTCTGTGGGCCATAGGCCCACTGCCAACATAAAGATGGGCCCACGGGATTGTACACATTGAGCGACTGAACACCGACTTAAGGAATCACATGTATACTTGGAGTATACACACTAGAGAGAGAGGTGTATATGTATTAATTATATTATAAGGATCAATTGGATTGATCGTTATAATAAAAATTAATATTTGGCCATACATAATTAATTGAATTAATTATGGATTTATTTCCTAGGTGGAAATATTCATATGTATAGGTTTACATGTGAATTTGTTTTGTGAAGACTTAATTTTAATTTGATGGATTAAATTAATTGGTCAAACTAATTTTAATTTAAGTGTAAATAATATGTTACTTGGAGTAATATATTAAATACATGGGTTAATTAAAATTGGGCTTGAAATTCATTTAAACCAGACTAATTAAAATAAGTTTGGGCCTGAATTAAAAGCAGGAAGCCCATACAGACACAGAAGCCAAACTAGGCCTAAATTTCCATAAGGGAATTTGGAAACCCTAGGGTTAAAACCCAAGGGAGAATTCGGCCAACACACACAAGAGTGGAAGCCACCATTTGGCCGACTCCCTCTCCGAAATTTTGTGATTTTCCGACGCTAGCACGGGTGGTGTTCGTTAGGCGTTCGTGTACGAGAACGAGGAGGAAATCTAATTTGATTTCTGCAGTCTTCATCCATCTCTTGAAAGAGATATTTCGGGTAAGAATTTAATTTCTTTCTATTTCAATTTTAAGTTTTACAATTTCCACTTCAATTGCTCCTGGGACTGGATTTGAGGAAATTATCGCGTTCTTCCGCTTTTATTGGGTGATTTCCGGTGAAAAATCCCAATAGGTGCCAAGTATGGGTATGTTGGGTGGGCTAGTGAACATGTTGATGTTGATAGTGAAGTTGACAGATTTGCCACTCAGCATCCCCTAAGATGATATCACTGGCCACTTGATGAGTCGGACTGAAAAGTGTATGGCCATACCCAAATAAGTTGGGATACTTATTTGTTAGGTTTAGTCCACTCGATATCAAGAAATAAATAAGCATATAAGAGGATGATAGGGCCATGCTCTTGCTTATCTTTCGATGTCAGTTGGCAAGGGATATACTAGATCATTATCGGGGTTATGTTTCATATTAGACTGCAAGTCTCCATCTTAATTGGGGGCCGTAACGGATTGCTAGAACTCACTTACAGTCTGTGGGCCTTAGATCTACTGCCAACATAAAGACGGACCCAAAGGATCATACACATAGAACGACTGAACGTTGACAAATCGGAATTGGAACAAAAACTAAATTAATTGAGCTATTGACATTGGGTTATGTCATAATTAATTCAATTATATTAAGGGAGAAATTAATTTTATGTGATTAATTAATTACATGTAGAAAATAATTAATTAAATAAAATTGAATTTTCTTGGTGGAAATTTAAATTCAAAGTTTGTATTATTAAGGTTGATTTTAATTTAACTTTGGGTTATATTAATTTGGTAAATTATATTTAATTGTGTCAATTGGAATTTTATTAATAAGGTTTTATTTAATTCTAATTTTACAAGTTAAATTAATTTAATCAAATTGAATAACCTATAGTTTTAATTAAAATCGTAGTAGGCTAAGGAGTATACTAATGAGTATATAACGAAGCCTTAAACCTAATTTCTCCCTAACCCTAGCCACTAGAAATTTCGGGCAACCTAGAGAAGAGTGAGCTGTCCCCTTTGGTTACTTGGTCTTGGTTTTTGTTCAATCCATTCGCTATCGCAAGTCATGTTCAAGAGTTGTTCGTGTACCGGATTATGGAGGAAACACGTTTGGGTTTATGCAGCAGTCTTTAAAGGAGAAAGTTAAAGTGAGAAAATTCTATTTTCTTTCCGTTCTTTGTTTCATTCTATTAATCTAAATGGAACCTAGGCTATGGAATCGAGGAAAATTTTAATCGGTATTCCACCTTGTGTTTAACTTTTCCCATGACAATTCCCTACATATATAAGTTGAAGTTGGTACCAGGGCTAAGGCTTGGAGTTAACTTACAAGGAGTGCTTGAATTCAATATAGAATCTGGAAAGCCATGATAATTCGGATTGGGCTATGAAGTTGAAGCTTCAAAGAAGAACCAGAAGAAAGGGAAGAATGACAAGCTTATGATGAAACCATTCTTTAAAGCTGGTGAAGAGCTATACAAAGGGCAGGCTGAGCCTATGAAAGTTAGAGAGGCAGTATGGTCGGGTTTTGAAACATTCTCGGATGTAGTTGATTTTGAGAAAAGTCAGGAAGAGCCAATTGCACCAGTGATAGATGAAGAGGAAGAGATAGTTTTAAAGCCTGTTGTCTGTCAGAGGAAAGCAGTTGAGAAGCCAACCATTATGGTGGAGATAAAGAAGAAAGTGAGCTGTGTTGAGAAAGAAGTATCCAAGAAAAAGGCTTAGTAGAAAATTTGTGATGAAGCTGTGGAGGTGATCTCAAAGGCATTAATTGTTGCCTTGAACAATGTTTTTGCCAAAGCCACGAAAGGAAATAAGAAAAAGTTGATGAATAAAAAAAGTCTCAATTT
This sequence comes from Euphorbia tirucalli, assembly GCA_039660915.1. Lineage (NCBI taxonomy): Eukaryota > Viridiplantae > Streptophyta > Magnoliopsida > Malpighiales > Euphorbiaceae > Euphorbia > Euphorbia tirucalli. The sequence goes on along the minus strand of CM077637.1, from coordinate 36,965,368 downwards.
TTTAGTCTCTAAAACTACATAAATCATTATGAAAGCCAAAGCATAGTTGGCTAAGGTTGAGAAGACAACTCTTTCTATGGAACAAGAGTCTGCAATGGTTATTGATCTTGATGACATTTTGAAGCTGGATATCAATAAAGATTAAGAAGTGGAAGGCCCTCCACCTGTGGAGGATGAAAATTAATTTGTTGTATTTGATTCATCCATTTTCGATGTAAACGATATACTTTACAACAAGTTTAATGCAATGAAGTCTTGATTTGCTTATTTGTGAGATGTTTATCCTGATAATTTTATGGATGCATTTGAATCACCATCAAGCATATTTAGCATTCATGACACTGCATTGAATGAAATGAATATAAGTACAGATGAAAAACCCAGAATGGTATCTATTTCCATGCGAACTAAGCCCCAAAGAAGAGAGAGAATTGACAAAAGTATAGCAAAAACACATTAAAGCTTTTGCTTGGTCATACAAAGATATGCCAGGGTTGACATAGAAATAGCAGTGCATAAGATTCCAACAGATCTAAATTTAAGCCAGTAAAGTAGAAGCTGAGCAGGCTGAGACAAAAATGGGCTACACTGGTGAAAGAGAAAGTGGCTAAGCAGATTGAAGCCAAGTTTCTTAAAGTTATGGAGTATACAAAATGGCTAGCAAAAATTGTTCCAGTGCCCAAGAAGGATGAAAGGGTTAGAATTACAGGTATTTGAATAAGTCTTGTCCAAAGGATAATTTTCTGTTGCCCCACATTGATCTTTTAATCGACAGTGCAACTAAAGTAGTAATGTAATCATCTATTAATGGATTTTTTAGGTATAATTAGAATCCTGATGGATATAATTGATAAAGTGAAGACATCATTTATCATAAAATGGGGTACTTTCTGCTATCGAGTAATGTAGTTTGAATTAAAGAACATTGGAGCTACGTATCAAAGGGCTATCATAACACTATTGCACGATATGATCCATAAAGAAGTGGAGGTGTATGTTGATGACATGCTTGTTAAATTGATGACCCAAGAAGAGCACCCTTCTATCCTAGATAGATTTTTAACATGCATTGAAGAGTATAATCTCATACTTAATCCTAAGAAGTGCATATTTGGGGTTACATCAGGAAAAATGCCCAACCATGTGGTTAGTTGGAGAGGAATTGAAATGGATCCAGATAAAATCAAGGCTATTCGGGATATGCCAGCTCCTAAAATAGAGAAAGAAGTTTAGTCATTTCTAGGTTCTCTTCAGTATGTCAGTCATTTTATAGCACAGTTGAATTCAGTTTATGGCCCAATTTTCAAGTTGTTAAAGAAAACGAGACAATTGTATGGGATGACAGGTGCTAGTTGGCATTTGAAAAGATTAAAGCTTATTTGGTAAATCCTCCAGTTGTGAGTCCACCAATCCCAGGGAAGCCTCTGATTTGTATTTGGCAGTTGGAGATTCCTCAATAGGGGCAATGCTAGCACAAGAGTAGGATGGAAAGAAAGAGTTTCCTATCTATTATCTTAGCAGGAAGCTGCTGGATTATGAAACCAAGTATACACTGGTAGAGAGGACATGTGTAGCTATATGGTTTAGCTGACAAAGAAGGCATTATTTCTAGTCATATAAAGTATAAGTTGTAGCTAAAGTTGATTCAATGAACTATTTGTATGAAGCACCGGTGTTTGTTGGAAAATTATCCAGATGGTTGATACTCTTATCAAAATTTGTTATTGACTATGTCACTAAGAAGGTCATCAAAGGATGAGTTGTGGCAAAATTTCTAGTGAATCAACCTCTAGAATCAAATTATGTAGAATATATGGAGTTTCCTGGTGAATAGCTGACTATGGTAGAAGTGAAGAGGTGGATTATGTGCCTTGATGGTGCTGTAAATAGAAAAGGTGCTGGAATTGGTATAATTGTAGCAACCCCAGATGTGAGGTTATCCATTGTCGAAGAGATTGGATTTTCCTATAACAGATAATGGAGTAGAGTATGAAGCATGCTTGTTTGGAATGGAAGCTCTTTTTTCTCTAGGGGCAAATGATGTGTTGATTGTTAGAGATTCATTTCTGGTGATTAGGCAAACTCAAGGTGAATAGGAGGTGAAAAAGAAGCCTTAAGGCCTTACTTAGAACTGTTGCAATACAGAAAAAAGTTATTTGGCTCATGTGAATTTAGATATGTTCCCAGAGAAGAGAATAAAATGGTAGATGCACTTGCAACATTATCTTCTATATGGGAAAATCCAGAATGAACACAAATACAACCTCTGATTGTAGTAATTTCTAGACAATTAAGTTTTTATGTTTAAGAAGTGATGGAATTGACAGCTGAAGAGAAGCCACAGTTCTTTGACATTTACCAATATATGAAGGAGAGAAAGTATCTAGAAGAGCTAGTACTACTGATAAATTTTCATTAAGAAGGTTAGCCAACCAGTTCAAAATCTTTGAAGATAAGCTATGCAAGAGAACAGTGAATGGAGTTCTTCTGAGGTATTTAACAGAACAAGAAGTAAAAGCAGTGATATAGCAAGTACATTCGGGATCATATGGACCACATATGAATGGGATAGCTTTGGCCAGAAAGATAATGAGACAAGGTTATATCTAGATGACATGCAATCTAACTGTGTGAAGGAAGCGAGAAGATGTCATGAATGTCAAATCTATGTTGATATCAGTCATCTACCACCACTTGAACTATAGAATTCGGCATCATTTTGGCCGTTTTTAGCTTAGGGATAGAAATTATTGGGGAGATTTGTCCTATAGTATCTAATGGGCACAGATTTATAGTAGTTGCAGTTGATTATTTTTTGAAGTGGGTAGAAGTAGAATCATTCACTGGTGTGAGAGCTAAGAAGATGGCTAAGTTTATCCAGAAAAACATCTTTACTCAATATGGAATTCCCCATCATGTAGTGATTGACAATCGAGTACAATTTCAAGGGGCAACAACTGAATTATTTGTAAAACATGGCATTAACATCATAGATCTTCTCCATATAAACCACAAGCTAATGTCCAGTGGAAGCAGCTAACAAATCAATAAAGAAGATTTTATCGAAAATGGTAGCCACTTATAGAGATTGGGCTGAGAAGTTACCGTATGCTCTTTGGGGTTATAGAACCAGTGTTAGAACACCAACAGGAGAAATGCCATATTCTTTTGTGTATGGTATGGAAGCAGTGTCGCCAGTAAAGGTAGAGCTTAAGTCACTCAGAATAGCTTTAGAATCCCAGTTACCAGAAACTAAATGGATTCAAGCCAAATTTGAGCAATTGGCAGTGCTAGATGAGAAGAGGTTGAAAGCACTTGATCATTTATAGATGTATCAGTGTAGAATGGCTAAAGCTTATAATCAGAGACTGAAGTATCCTAAGCAGTTGAAAGCCAGGGATCTAGTTTTGAAGCAGTTGAGACCTACGAATGTTGATGTTCAAGGAAAGTTTAAGTCAAATTGGGAAGGTCCATATGTTATGAAGAAAGTGCTATCAAAAGGTGGTGTCAAGATCATGGATATGCATGGAAATGAATTCACAGATCCAGTCAATTAAGATTGTTTGAAGCCTTATCATGTGTAAGAGAAAAAGAAAAGAAAAAGAAGAAATAAAAAAATAAAAAAGTCTACTAGGTTGAAAACCCGAAAACGGCGGCCTAGGCAAAAATTAAAACATAAGAGAAAATGATCAGTTGGAAAATCCGAAAGGGACGGCTGGTGACGCATTCTAGTTCTGTGTGGAATATATACCATTTTGGGAACCAATTCTTTCAAATGTACTATTGCAGAATTCACCAATAAAGTGTGGTGTTTTATTTAAATGTGCTTATATGGTTATGTCAAAATGCATATACAAAGTTATCTTGTCTGAACATTCATTAAAAGAAAGCACTTTACATTTAGCTGGTTATAAAGCTCACACTGTTTAACACGAGAAATATATCAAACATATTCAATTTCAAATCATTTCTATCCTTTAAAGCTGATTTATCTTCATTTGTTGTCGCTGAAAAATTCTGACAAAACAAAAAAAAAAGCTCGCTGAGGTGAAAACCAAAAAGGTGCCTCAGGCAAAAGTTAGAGCAGCTCGCTAAGCTGAAAACCCACATTGAGCAGTTTAGGCAAAAATTATAGCATTTTCAAATTCATTTCTCCTCAGAAACAGTTGACAAGGGGCAAATTGTAAAAATTTTCATTATTCCCCAACTGAAGTACAATAATGAACATCATAATTTTCCTCAGCAGTAATCATATATTCCCAGCAGATTTCTCAAAGTATATCTTCCAATAAAGATTTCATTGAATAAAGCTTCCCATTTAAAGTCAGCTAGGGGCATGGTTGCAACTTTCCCCAGCAGAAGAAAAGGATATCAAGCTTGGATAATAGCAAAAAACGTATCCTTTGATGTTTACATGCATATGGATTGTCATGCATAACATGCATTAAACATTCATTCATATGAAATTCAAATCCTCTCCAGCTAGTCTTCATTCTTGATTAAAAGGGCAAAAATTTTTGTTCCAAAATATATGGATCAAGGAATGAAGACTCACTGCAACAAAGACATAAATTCAGCAATCCTCAAGGGAAAGAATTTCATCTCTAACAAATTACTCAACAAAGGATTTAAAAGCTTTAAATAAAGTGACACACAAGGCAGCGGAACATTATTCCCACCAGGCCAGTTGCTAATAAAGCTTATATTTCCTCACAGATTATTAGAGCCCTTATTATCGAAGCTCTTATTATCAAAGCCCTCACTATCAAAGCCCTTATTATCATATTCTCAAAATCCCTAGTAAGCCAAATTGTTAAATCCCCAGTGGAGTCGACAATCGAAACGTGACATCCATATCATCAAATTCCAAGTTAGGTAAAGTTTTCTTTCCTTTGTTCAAGGCGCTCTTTTCTGCATTTACAAATTCACCTTAGGTATTTTGGACCTGATATTAGTATCAAATTTGATCACACTAGGGGCAGCTGTAAGCATCAGGTTTTCCCGACCTTGATAATGATAAAATACCAAATATTATCCATTCTTACTGCTCCTTGTCAAAGTCGATTCGAGAAGCAAGAATTCAGATTTAAATGAACTTGAAACTTAAAACCGAGAAGAATCTAAAGAATTAGGATTGAAAAGGAGACAAGAGCCACACAGACATTGTAATAGTCATATAGTTGTTGATCAGAAAGCCGCACGGCTATTGCGTGATAGCCGCACAGTTGTTGATGCGTCACCAGAATATAAATGAGAGGCACAGTTGTTTAGATTTTAAGGAGATAAACAATTTTCCTCTATTCTCAAGCATTATGAGATTTGGATCAAAAGGGAGCTCTATAGCAAAGAAGGAAGAACTAACAAAGGAAGAAAAAACATAGAAAAGACTAAGCAAAGAAGAAGGAGAAGAAACAAAATCCTAAAAACTTCATAATTCTCAAAATCAAAATCAAACCATAATTCACTGAATTTCAGTCATAGAATCTTGATCAAAACCAAACTCAAACCTCTAGAGACTAATTGGGTTACTGGAATCATGGAATTAGAGCTCAATTGAGGGAATTAAAGTTCTTGAGTTTCAAGTTTCAAGTTTGACTGAAATCCGAATTTAAGCTTCAAGCATCGGTTTTCTTCAAAATTGAAAACTGGATAAGCAACTAAAAGGTAATTCTGAGAGGCCTTAAACCTATTTATAGCTTTCTGGGTTGATTTGGTTGAAATTTCATTAATTTTCATATTTCTTAGTTTTTCTGCATTTCTAGGAAACCAGAGCCGTGCGGCTGTAACGAGACCCGTACGACTATTTTTATAGCCGCACGGATGTTGTCCTGTGAGCCATATGGTTGTGGTTTATTTCAAAATTTAGCAATTTTATATTTTTAGTGCTTTCTCTGGTTTATTCAAAACCAGAGCCGTACGAGTATTCTGATAGTCACACGACTATTGTTCCTATACCCGCACGACTATAGTCTTGATTCTAGAATTGTATTTTTGTGTTTTTTTTATAAATGTGCATATCATTTTTTACTTAGATTTAATTTCTGCATTTTTTTTCATAAATCAGTTTAACAATATAAACACAATTTTCTTGAAAATCGACCCATTTTTGTATGTGTATATATAAAATCGGACAAAACGATTTTCAAAATGAATTTCCTGTCCTATCATACCACATTTTAAAATGTTTTCTAGTCCAAATCGGGTAATTTGTTGAATTTCCTGATATTCCAATTTCATGTCCCAAGCTATCTTGAATCCCCTATTCTGAGTCTATTTGAGTCCTATGTGTATATATTTATTTGTACTAACTCTGTTTTGTAGGTATATGTATGTTAGGATAGATATATGCCTAGCTTTTTATTTTTAGATATTTTATATTTAGACAGATTTGTACCCCTAATCCCTTTTTATTAAGTGTATCCTCTAAGATAGTCATTCGATCGATTTGTATATATTTTAAATTTCTTGAATTTATTTACTTCTTTCTGAATTTATATATCGCTTTCAGCATTTAGTTATTCCTCGTGTGTGACTAAATAATCAAAGATAAAATCAACCGTAGAAATATAAAAAAAGCATTGATATAAAACTGTTAAACACATTTTAAATTTAGAAGAAATAGGTGAGTTGTCCGAACCCGATCTCTGACTAAAAGGTACAGCGATTCGTAGCTCGTCTCGGCTATACTGCAATTTTCTTGGTTGAGTTAAGCCGGGTGGAGAAACCTGTCAGTTTTAGTGAGAGCATTCGAGTTTGTTTGTTTTCTCGCTATAAAACTCATTTTCATAAAACTCCTATTAAAATCTTCCCGACCTGGTCGTAAGGCCCGTGCTTCTTTAGGATCATCCGCTCACAGAGGGGATTAAAAATGTTGAAAAAATAAGAAAGAATTAAGGAAAAAGAGAGAATTAAGACGTTTTAGTCTTAAAATCTAGAGAAAGAACTTGAGAGAATTGAAAACCAAATTAAACCACAAACACAAGCTGAATTCCTTCAAACCTCACCTAAATTTCCAGATTAATTTTCTGGCTTGAATTAAAACAATTCCAAGTTCAATTTGAAGAAATCAAGTTTTTAGGAATCAATTTTCAAGCTCTTTGGATCCAGATTTAATCTCCAATATTCAGTTTCCTTTCACTCCAAACACTGGAAAAACACACCAAAGGTGCTTTTGAGAGGCCTTAAATCCTGCTTTCTATGTTGATTTTGTGCATCATGTCATTTCAGTTTTTCATACTCTATTTTTCGGTTTTTGGATATCTAGAGCTGTGCAGCTATTGCTAGAGCTATATGGTTGTTGCCTAAGAGTCACACGGCTATGGATTGAAAATCAGAATTTTAAGTTCATTTTTCAACATTTTCTTATTTCTGCGGGCACTATTGTTAGTACAACTGATGTTCTATACCCGTATGACTATGGTGTTGAAAATCATAATTTTGTTTCAATTATTTTCATATATATCACTTGGAGCTTAGATTTATTTTTAGAAGTATGCTATAAATTAAAGCAATGATAAAGATTCCGATCTCTTGAAAACTGACCCATATTGCATGTGTAAGTATTTAGCTAGACAAAATGTTTTGTAAAATTATTTTTTAGTCCCAACCAAAAGTGTTTTATAATGTTTTTCAGATCTAGTCGGATGAAATTATTGGATTCTACCCACTATCCCAATTTTACATCTGAGATATCTTAAATCCCATGTTGTCTATTTAAGTCCTATATGTGTATATATTTATTTGTATACTAAGCTTTGTTTTGCATGTAGATTAGGTTAGATGTATGTTAGCTTTTATTTTTAGATTATTCGTGTATTTAGGCTATTGTACCCCAAATCCATTTAATACCAATGTAACCCTAGGATAGTATATTCAATTGGGTTTTAAAATAGCTTTTCTGTGTGAACATATAAACAAAAAATTAGATGAAAATGAATCGTAGAAGTATAAAAGGTAAAGAGATAAACTGTTAAATAATATTTTTAATAAAAAAGAAATAAGTAGTTTGTCCGGACCTGAATCTCTGACTAAAAGGTAAAGCGATTTCTGCTTGGCGCTACTATTGTTGGATATGCCCTAGTCCCGAGGCATTGGTCCTTATGTTTGTATTATACATTGTACATTTTATGTAAGATATGTATGATACAATTTGTGTTAATAAATAAAGGCATCAATCTATTTACTATATGTCTTGTGCAATATTTTCAATAGAGTATCCAATGGATATATCCATATCCATGTTGTCAAGTGTGAGGCACTTGGCAGTAAGACTGTGGATAGGGAAAACGATATGGCCATAAAGTCATCCGTAGTCTGTTCCAATCATGGGAATGAATGAAACTAAAGACTATCATGAACCTTGGTTATATAGCGGTGTCTTACCGGTCATAGAACATGGAATGCCAACTAGGTTAATGGGTACATGCAAAAAAGGCATGGTACTGGATCGATCCACTTAACGGGAATCCACATGGTATCACATCACATCGGATTCTCGTGTAGTACTTGTATAGATCCTTTAACCTAACCATATGATGGTACTGGATGTGAAGTGGCATACTTTGGTGTATGCCCAACGGGCATGTAAAAGGGTGCCAAGTACGGGTACGTTCGGGTATGTTAATGAACATTGCAGTACTATGGATATGCAGATGGTAATGTCACTCAGTGTTCCACTGAGAAGATATCACTGGCCTCTTGATGAATACAGCTGATAAGAGTGTGGCCACACCCAAACAAGGTGGAACTTGTCTATGAATATCAGTGCATTTGGGATCAAGTTAATGTCCAGACACAATAGAGGGTGATCAAACCATGCCTCTGTGTTGGACTCCGATATCGATGACATGGGATGTACAAGTTTAAACTACAGGGTTAAAGTTTCAGTTGGACTGCTTACTCCGTCTTAATTGTGGGTTACAGTGGCTTGCTAGAGCCCAACTATAGTCTGTGAGCCTTAGCTCACTACCAACATAAAGATGGGCCCATCGGATCGTACACATTGAACGTCTGGACTTTAACTAGTCGGATTAAGTGTGTACTTGGTGTATACATGTCAAAGAGAGAGAGGTCTATTAATTATATTATATAGCTCAATTGGATTGATCAAAATATAATATGATTAATATTTATTTAGGCCATCACATTATTAATTCAATGAATTAATTTTGTGTATTTATTTCCTGGGTGGAAATATTGATATATGTATAGGTTTTACATGTATGTCATCTTATGGATATCTAATTTAATCTCTTGGTTAATTTGATGTGTCAAATAAATTTTAATTTAAATGTAGGTTACATATTATATGAGATAATATATTACCATACATATGGAATTAAAATTTTATTTGAAATCAAATAAAAACCAAAGTATTAAATAAGGCTTGGGCATGAATAATTAAAGCCCACATTTGGTGAAGTGTTGGCCGTAAATATTGGGAGAGATTTTGCCAAGTTTTGGTGAGTCATTTTGGATGGGAAGAATGACTCATTAATGGGACAAAAAGTGATGATGAAAGATGGTGAGTCATAGCCATGACTTTTGGGAGCACAAGTTGGACTTTGCTTCTTGAGATTTTTTTTCTTTTGGAAATAAAAAGAAAAAAACCAGCCATCTTTCTTGAGACTTGGACGTCCAACATAGCCTCTCTCACTCTCTCTTATTTATTTTTCGAACCGCTAGCACGAGTTTCAGTCCGAGAGCCGTTCGTGTACGGGACGAAGGAGGAAATCTAATTTGGTTTCTGCAGTCTTCATCTGTCTCTTGGAGGGACTTTAAGGTGAGATTTTAAAACCTTCTTCCTTATGCTTTGATTTCCACTACTTAAGCTCCTGGGACCGGATTCGAGGAAATCGACGCGTATTTCCGCTTTTATCGGTCGATTTCCAGTGACGAATCCCAACAGTGGTATCAGAGCGGGCTTTTGATCCGTGGAAATCTTTAACTTGGCGGATCCCGTGTTTTAAAATTAGTGTTTTATGGATCAGGATTCTTTCGGTTTTGGGGTTTTATATTTTTCCCCATTTGTTTTTTCAAATTGAAATGGTTTATGCATATTAGGTTATATGTGTATGTTTCAATTTGTTTATTTTGTTATGCATGTTGAATTTATTTTTATGCACCTTGAATGTTATTTTATGCAAATTGACTTTATTCTTGGTGTATTTATTTCTTTTCTTTTGGAAAAAAAAAAAGGGCTTTGTGGGGGGCAGCAGCCTGCTGCCAACCGGCTGCTGGCGTGCTGCTGAGTAGCCCGCCAGGCAGCAGCCTCCCCACGCGGTTGGCCAGGCCCGTTTTTGGATTTGGCGGGATTGTTTTGGGCTAGTCCGGATTTTAAAATTTTAATTGGTTTTAATATTTTGCATGTTTAAATTTTAGTAATTTTTATGCGCGTTTTTTTTGAATGGAATTTATTTTTCGTTCATGTGATATTTATTTTGGAAATAAATACGGTAAATTGAAATTGGTTCGGGTTTTCTTGGCACGATTTCCCGAACAGCTAATTTTGGAATTCATGGTTTCCCAATCGGATTGGGAGCAATTTTTCCTGGGTTGGAGGCCCAAAGCCCGCACGGGTTAAGAACCATGATTGGCCAAAATTTGGTGATTTCAAGATAATGGCTATGGACAAATGAAGTCGGATTAATTCATGCATTTAACATACTTATAAATTACATGTATTGGTTTACATGTTGTATGATTGAATGTGTGGATGGATGTAAATGGGCCTAATTTATGTTGGGTTGTAATATGCTTTTTTGGTTTTTACAGCCTGCGTGTCGTTTTCCTTCTATGTAATTTTATTATATATGTTTATTATTTATGAAATTATGTAAGCAATGAGCCGATTGGATTGGCGAGCCTAGAAGGATGAGGAGGCGGCCCACCTGATGTTGTTCTAGTATAGGTTTACTAGAATGATATTAGGATGTAAATTTTGGCCCGTTGCATTTCATTCTTTATTTAATTATGCGGTATTTTATTGGCATGTGCGAATGTATGTCCAAACCCTTTTTCACTTGCTTTTGCATCTAAGCCGTTATTTATTGAATCGAATAACCAAATGGTAATTACTAAGTCTCTTAAAAGTGCTTCCCTCATTCATAACCTACTCAAAGTGGGGATAGGCCAGTTGTAGACCAACCCTCGTTGGATGCACTGGAGTATCGTCATTTGGTATTAGGTTGGAGTATTGGTTACTCTAACACATGGATGGAGGTTTTGACTTAGCGTGGGCTGTAGGATGTTCCTGGCCCTAAGCACAGATGGGTAAGTGCCAACAGACCCATTAAACCGAGAGTCCCTAGGATGGGATTGGACGGCGTTCCTACCTAAAAATTGGGGTATAGTTGTTCCAGGCCCTCGTCTAGCTATATCTTGATATAATATGGATCTCGGCCCATGAGCCCAACAACTCGGATTTATTAATAACATGACTCATTATTAATTATTTTATGGGAAAAATTTGTTAAGTCCTTTATTAACACTCACTTATTTTTTCTGTGTAGTAATCAATGGCATCGAATAACACTTTATCACTGCGCACTATCCTCGAGAAGGACAAGCTTTCTGGTCCTAATTTCCTGGACTGGTCTAGGAACTTACGGATAGTTCTAAGACATGAGTCTAAGGAATATGTACTGGAAAGGCCTGTACCGGCCACACCTACTGGGTGTAATCCACCAGCTGCTCAGCTGGAGGAATACGGGGTGTGTATGAAGGATAACCGGGATGTTACTTACCTTATGTTGGCGTGCATGGTCCCCAAACTACAAAAACAGTTTATGGATCATGAGGCCTTTGCTATGATGACAACTCTAAATGAGATGTTTCAGGAGCAGGCATGTCAGGAAAGGTACCTGACGAATAAGGCATTCCATTCCTGCAAAATGGGGACTGGGATATCTGTGAGCCCTCACGTGCTCAAGATGAAGGGCTATTTGGATTCTTTAGCCCGTCTCGGGTCGCCCAATTCATAGGAATTGGCAGTTGATACCATCCTGGCTTCCTTGCTGGAGTCTTATGATCAGCTCATCTTGAATTACAACATGCAAGGGATGAACAAAGCTGTTAGTGAGCTGCATGGGAGTCTTAAGCTTACTGAACAGTCGATCAAAAAGACTCCATCGGTACTTATCGTAAACAAAGGGAAGGCTCCTCTTGTAAAAGCCAAGGCTAAGGCAAAGGCTAAAGCTAAGGCTACGAGAGCCAAAGCTAAGAAGGCCAAGGTCCAGCCTAAGGCCCGTCCTGAGGATGTCTATTTCGGGTGCAAGCAGACGGGACATTGGAAACGATCATGTCCAAAGCTTCTGGGAGAGCAAAAGAAGGCGCAGGGCACGTCTTCATCAGGTATATATGTCATAGACATTAACCTTACCGTTTCAACATCTTGGGTATTGGATACTGGATGTGGTTCTCACATTTTTTGTAATGTGCAGGGACTTAGGAACAGAAGATCACTGGGATCAGGAGAAGTGGACTTGCGGGTCGGGAATAGAGCAAGGGTTACAGCCATTGAGATCGACGAGTACCAGCTTAGGATGCCAAGTGGATTAGCTTGGTTACTGGAACAATGTTATTTTGTACCTGCTATGCGCAGGAATATTATTTCTGTTTCGGTGTTGGATACTTCTGGATATGTATTTACTATTGCTAATGGTAAAATGGTTATATCTAGAGAAGGTTTATTTTATGGAGATGCTCTATTAAATAATGGCCTTTATATCCTGGATTTAAATGAAACTAATCATGTCTATAACTTAAATACTAAAAGGATTAAACCAAATGAACTTAATCCTATGTACCTTTGGCATTGTCGTTTAGGCCACATAAACGAGAAACGCATAGCTAGACTCCACAAAGCTAGAATTCTAGGATCTTTTGACTTGGAGTCACTTGATATTTGTGAGTCTTGTTTACGGGGTAAAATGACTAAAGCGCCTTTTAGCAAGAAAGCTGAAAGGGCTATTGGCTTATTGGACCTAATACAATCGGATGTATGTGGACCTATGAGCACTGTTGCCAGGGGTGGGTTTCTATACTTCGTCACCTTTACAGACGATTTCAGCAGATATAGCTATATCTATCTGATCAAACACAAGTCTAAAACACTTGATCGGTTCAAGGAATTTAGGAACGAAGTACAGAACCAATTAGCCGAAATATTAAAGCCCTTTAGTCGGACCGAGGTGGCGAGTATATGAGCCTAAAGTTTGATTCATATTTGAGAGAGCATGGAATAGTTCTACAGCTCACTCCTCTAGGAGCACCACAATGGAATGGGGTGTCCGAACGGAGGAATAGGACCCTGTTAGACATGGTCCGCTCAATGATGAGTCATGCTTCTCTTCCAACAAGTTTCTGGGGATATGCTCTTGAGACAGCAGCTCTCATTTTGAATAGTACTCTGACTAAGGCAATGGAAAAGACCCCATTTGAGATATGGACGGGCAGGGGGCCCAATGTGTCTTTCCTGTGGATTTGGTGTTATGCACATGTCAAGAGATTGACTGGGGCCAAACTTTAACCCAAAACCGACAAATGCCTGTTTGTGGGCTACCCTAGGGAAACCAAAGGGTATTACTTCTACAACCCCACCGAGAACAAGGTGTTCATGGCACGGAAGGGGGTCTTTCTTGAAAATGAGTTCATTTCTATGAAAGATAGTGGGAGCAATATTGAACTCAGGGAAGTTCAAAGCTCAGAAACTCCTGAAAAGGATACCTCAGAGACCAGGGTGGAGCTTCCACAGGAGGAAGCACCTGCCCAGATCACACAAGGACCTAGAAGGTCTGGTAAGGATCGTCGGGAACCTGAGAGATATGGGTTTCTTATTACCGATGATAACACTCTTTTTGTCTTCGACGAAGAAGAGCCGAAAACCTACCAGGAGGCTATAGCTAGCCCACTGTCCGCAAATTGGCAAAAGGCTATGGAGGCGAAAATGCAATCTATGTACGATAATCAGGTTTGGAATCTGGTTGATCCACCTCTGGGTGCTAAGGTAATAGGTTGCAAGTGGTGCTACAAGCTTAAGCTAGACAACACCTTCAAGGGGCGGCTAGTAGCGAAAGGTTTCAGGCAAGTCCATGGAATCGACTAAGATGAAACTTTCTCACCAGTCATTATGCTCAAATCCATAAGGATCCTGCTAGCCACAGCCGCATGGTACGACTATGAGGTCTGGCAGATGGATGTCAAAACCGCTTTTCTTAACGGAAAGCTACTCGATGATGTGTATATGACACAGCCTGAGGGTTTTGTCGATCCACAGCATCCCGAAATGGTATGCAAGCTTCAAAGGTCCATTTATGGATTGAAGCAAGCATCCCGAAGTTGGAATCTTCGATTCAATGAGGCTATAAAGGAATATGGCTTCATACAGAATCAAGATGAGCCTTGTGTGTACAAAAGGATTAGTGGGAGCATTGTCACATTCCTGGTATTATATGTGGATGACATCCTTCTTATTGGAAGCGACATACCAACACTGCAAGGGGTAAAGCAGTGGTTGTGTAAGTGCTTCGCAATGAAGGACTTAGGCGAAGCTGAGACGATCCTAGGGATCAGGATCTACAGGGATAGACCCAATCGGCTCCTGGGCCTAAGGCAGGCTAAGTACATAGACAAAGTTCTGAAAAGATTCAGCATGGACCAGGCTAAGAAAGGTTTCTTGCCAATGGGTCATGGGCTGAAACTTAGTAAGAAAAACTGTCCTAACACAAGGCAGGACAAGGAGAACATGAAATTAGTCCCATATGCTTCGGCTATAGGATCAATCATGTACGCCATGCTATGTACAAGACATGATGTCACCTTTGCACTAAGTATGACTAGCAAGTACCAGCAAGATCCGGGGGAGGATCACTGGAAAGCTGTCAAAGCAATCCTAAAGTACCTTAACCGGACTAAGGATAGCTTCTTAGTGTATGGAGGTCAAGAAGAGTTATCAGTTACTGGGTACACTGATGTAAGCTTCCAAACCGACCAGGATGAATATAAGTCACAGTCAGGATATGTATTCATGCTTAATGGTGGTGTTGTAAGCTGGAGAAGCTCCAAACAACCGACCATAGCGGATTCTATCATAGAAGCTGAGTACATTGCAGCGTGTGATGCAACTAAGGAAGCTGTATGGATAAAGAAGTTTATCATGGAACTGGGGGCAGTGTCAACTATCCAGGACCCAGTTGATATCTTCTGTGACAACAATGAGGCTGTTGCACAAGCTGAGGAGCCCCGATCACATAGGAACTCGAAGCATGTACTCAGGAAGTTTCACCTCATCAGAGAAATCGTTGAGAGGGGTGATATTTCATTACGACGAGTGGACACCGAGGAGAATGCCACAGATCCTTTGACCAAGGTGCTATCTCAGCCCAAGCATGAGGGTCATATTAGATCTATAGGGATTAGGCCTATGCCTAGTTGGTACTAGTGCAAGTGGGAGATTGTTGGATATGCCCTAGTCCCGAGGCATTGATCCTTGTGTTTGTATTATACATTGTACATTTTATGTAAGATATGTATGATACAATTTGTGTTAATAAATAAATGCATCAATCTATTTACTATATGTCTTGTGCAATATTTTAAATAGAGTATCCAATGGACATATCTATATCCATGTTGTTAAGTGTAAGGCACTTGGCAATAAGACTGTGGATAGGGAAAACGATATGGCCATAAAGTCATCCGTAGTCTGTTCCAATCATGGGAATGAATGGAACTAAAGACTATCATTAACCTTGGTTGTATGGCGGTGTCTTACCAGTCATAGAACATGGAATGTCAACCAGGTTAATGGGTACATGCAAAAAGGGCATGGTACTGGATCGATCCACTTAACGGGAATCCACATGGTATCACATCACATCGGATTCTCGTGTAGTACTTGTATGGATCCTTTGACCTGACCATATGATGGTACTGGATATGAAGTGGCATACTTTGGTGTACGCCCAACGGGCCTGTAAAAGGGTGTCAAGTACGGGTACGTTCGGGTATGTTAATGAACATTGCAGTACTATGGATATGCAGATGGGAATGTCACTCAGTGTTCCACTGAGAAGATATCACCGGCCTCTTGATGAATGCAGCTGATAAGAGTGTGGCCATACCCAAACAAGGTGGAACTTGTTTGTGAATATCAGTGCATTCGGGATCAAGTTAATGTCCAAACACAATAGAGGGTGATCAAACCATGCCTCTATGTTGGACTCCGATATCGATGACATGGGATGTACAAGTTTAAACTACAGGGTTAAAGTTTCAGTTGGACTACTTACTCCGTCTTAATTGGGGGCTACAGTGGCTTGCTAGAGCCCAACTATAGTCTGTGAGCCTTAGCTCACTGCCAACATAAAGATGGGCCCATCGGATCGTACACATTGAACGTCTGGACTTTAACTAGTCGGATTAAGTGTGTACTTGGTGTATACATGTCAAAGAGAGAAAGGTCTATTAATTATATTATATAGCTCAATTGGATTGATCAAAATATAATATGATTAATATTTATTTAGGCCATCACATTCCTTATGCTTTGATTTCCACTACTTAAGCTCCTGGGACCGGATTCGAGGAAATCGACGCATATTGTCACTTTTATCGGTCGATTTCCAGTGACGAATCCCAAAAACTATTCCGCAATTTATCAGTTGACCTGAACCCGTGTGGCGACTTCTATCACTTTTAGTGAGAGCATTCAGTTTTGTTCATTTTTCTTACTACTAATTTTATTTTATTTTGTCCCAGCCCGACCACATAGGCTGCCACTCTAAAGGATCATCCACTCACACAAATACAAGAATGACATGGTGGTCCCCTGCCATCCTCTTTTGCCTGAAGGGTGTGCACACAGGTCCACTTTATGGTATGTTGAATTTTACTTAACAAATTGAGCTATTAGGATTCAAACCCTTAACCTCTCGGTTTAAGTGGCTCTAATACCTATCATGAAATCATTTAACCCAAAAGCTTAAATTGATAGGTAAGGCCCAATAATAGCTTTTATTAATATATCTGACGCAAAGTACTATTATTGCAAATTTTTGCCTTCTGTTGCCAAAGCCTGTTAAAGAGTACTATGAACGTCACTCTACGATGCTAAATTTTCAAATATTTCCTTAATAAATAATAAGTGCATTTTATGCATTTAATTTGCCTTAATTTGAGTTGTAATTGATATACTTTGCTTTATGTTAGGCAAATTATACTTCCTTTATGCTATTTTTCGTGTTAGGGTTGTGAAGATAAAAAAAAGACCAAAAGGTGCTTGATTTCGTAGCAAAAATGGCTCGCATCAGTTAAGGAGAAGTCTCGAGGTAGGATCATGGCTTATGGGATGATGAATCTAAGGATTTGGAGCTGAAATTGTCAACTAGGACATCATTATTGGTGGGCCTTATGGGAGCTATAAATTTTACTTGAAAGAGGGAATTAGAGTTGTATTTATCCTATTTCGATTAAGTTTTAAAACTTATAATCCTTTTTAGAGTTAGATTCTTTTTAGACTTCTTATTTTTTTAGGAAGTAGACATTATCCCCTACTCAGCTTTTAGTTTAAGGGAGAAAATTCAGCAATTCTCTCTAACTTAGTTTTTACTTTTAACATGAATTTTGGGTGGAAAATAGAAGCTACCAACGCAAAGAGCAAGAGAATTAATTTCTCAACAGATTATTCATTCAAATTCAATGGAGTTTGCATTAATTTTTCTAAGAGTTTTTCTTCTCTTCTCATTTATCTTTTGAATATGGATTTTGGTTTCTCTTTTGCTGTATTGTTTGATTTAGTTATGAGTAGCTACATTCTCAAACTAGGGTTAGGGATATAGCCTAGTTTGGGGTAATTAATTGTATATCATCATGTTAGATTTTTGAAGTTTAATTCAATTAAGATTTTTTTTTCTTATTACATTTATCTTCCTTGCAATTATTAATAAATTGTTTATTTAATGAGTGTATAATTTAGCCTTAGGATTTGTATGATGCACTGACAAGTGAAGTATGAATCTAAGACTATAAAGATAGACACAATTGAGCCTAGAATAAACATAGTTAGGATTGATTATGATAATATATTTGTTGCTTAATTAATGTTAGAGAGAAATCGATGAATAATCACAGTTAATTAGTCACAACTTAATAGCTCGATGGAATATTAAGATATCTTAGGAACAATTGTCATTGTAATTGTATATTGAAGATATAGTGATAATATAATTGATCGCTCGGATTAGGTGAACCTTGAATCCCTAGCGTTTCCTTCCATTGTTTGACTTCTTGTTTTTATTGATTTCTTAGCTATGATTAAAACCAAAATCTGTATCATTGTCTTTGAACTAGAATTAGTTAGAATAATGATTAATTTCCTCACTAAGGATGACTCTGAAATACTCTAGATTTAATACCGTGATTAACTACGTACACTTGCTTAAATTTAGGAAATCAATAAGCAACATTTGTTAACCGAATTCCATGCAATAGAAAAATATTTGAAATTACAAATATCATCATGAGAGATGCAAATGTATTACTCCTAAAACCAAAGTTATGCATTCATTTATCTTACAGCATCAGTAAAGATATAACACTAAGACGGCCACGAGTCAATGGAACAATTATTTCTAATAGTTGTTCCTATGTTATAATTATGCAAAACTTACACAATTCTCGTGCCCAAAGGTCATATATTTGCGGGGTTATAGAATAATATAAGACCAATTATCATCTCCTCCATCATTATTGATGTAATAGAGAAACAAGCATTATTGTTTTTAAAGAAGTGGCATTCTGGTAATTGTTGACAAGTTGGGATTGTCGGTTTTCCGCATTTTCTGATCCTAATTTTATTGGAATTGGGCCAATGATTCAAAGTAATCAGCTTTGCTCATCGGGTCCATCGCTTTTTGGCCAAATTTCATTGTTTAAGGCCTCAAATTTACATTTTTCTATTTTTTGGGACCGTTTTGTAATTTTTTGCTTTGGTTTTCCTTTTTCGTTGTGGATTCTAATTAGAGTTTTAATATTTAAGCTATATTATGAATTTATGGGAGTTATTTTTTTTTATTAATGAAAAGACTTTATTCGAATTCCTATTTCATGTGAATTTTGCAAAATACAGGTTATAGAAGACTAATTTCCAGCATCGTGCGCGATCAATGAACTTTAGTATTGTTCCCGCTACATCAATTATATTCATGTTTAATCAATTAAAAATTAAGTTTAACCTCAAAATTCTTTAATGGGAAAATTAACAAGAACCATAAATAATTACAAGAGAATAAGAGTAATGAAGAAAAAAGTGAGGATTGAACTGTTATTAATGGAGGAATACAAAATAAGCTAAGAATAGGCTTGAGCCCCACAGGAAGCAGGCTTCCTTCTCTAAAATAGAGCACTGCACAACAATTGTATATGATAAGTTAAGAAGGTCCAATTGAAGGCCCATCAACAATAGAAGGTATTTGGACTGAAATTCGCTGAAGGACTTGAGAAGATAACAATTGGACATGGAATATGCTACTGTTGTTTTAAAATTAATTAATTACCATTTGAATTAATTATTGCTGTTACATTTTCATTTGTTGTGTAGGAAGTAGTCAATAATTTATACCACTATTCAAAGTAGTGGTACTGTAAACTGATTGTTAGTTCTTTTAATTAGGAAAGTAGTTGAATCGTCGATGTGTAAATACTCTCAATTATCAATAAAGGATGATACGAATTCAATACAAAAAATTATTAAGGTTCATTCTCACGTTGAGTATGATATTTTCTCTTTCTAAATTAACAGGCTTTGACTTGACCAATCACAGTAATAACAAAATATGCTTGATTCCTTCGCTCAAC
The DNA here is from genome assembly GCA_039660915.1 of Euphorbia tirucalli. Taxonomy (NCBI): domain Eukaryota; kingdom Viridiplantae; phylum Streptophyta; class Magnoliopsida; order Malpighiales; family Euphorbiaceae; genus Euphorbia; species Euphorbia tirucalli. The sequence goes on along the minus strand of CM077637.1, from coordinate 36,945,514 downwards.
CCTCTCCTTCTTATAACAACAACGCGTACCCTACATTACAACTCATACAAACGGTTATAACTAACTATGCCCCTAGTTTCCATTACTGCCGTTTACCTTCATTCTTCTTCCTTCTAAAATAAACTTGAAGTTACTTTGGCTTAGAAGCTGTGTGATCAAAGATTGACCCATTTGGTGCCTCAAAATTTTTCATCCTAAATGCATTTGAATTTTAAATATTAGCAAAAACACTAAGGTATTATTTAATAAACCATATTGCAATAATTTAACTCATAGTGTGAAGGAATAAAATTCATACAATAATTTTTAAAATGCAACTCAACTTACAGAAGCACAACATAAAATTTACTAATATATTCAACTATCATTAACCTTTAATGATCTCACGGGAAAACCATAGAGAATGGAGGGAATTAAAGAGTCACCTACTAGACAACAACTAATTAATCTGCAGTTTGAGACACTGCATGTATAAACTTGTCCAATAGTTTAACCGAAGCATCAAATTGACGTTCTTTCGTGTACTGGAAATAACACATCCAAACAATTAAAATTAGAAAAATAATTTCAGAGATGATAAGTGCGTCTCTCATTCAGATCAAGTGCAATATCTTGGTACCTTAAGGGAAAATCGCTAGGGTTACATACATGAACTTGAGTCAAGGTATACCTTTAATACATCTCCCTGCTCAAGGGTTCAAGCGACGCATACTAGGTACAAGCCTATGAATGACAAGAATGTACACATGCTCTAAGGCTTTAGGAATTAGAGGTGACATGATAACAAACCCCGTCGAGCTGTAGGGACAAGGTTATAAGTGTGCAAAGTGTAGTGATATGATAAAATAAATTGAATCAAGAAAATCTTAAATGTGCCTGTAATAATATGTTTTTTGTATTTGTCCTATTAATTTCCAAACAGAGTCACCACTTGTGAGCACGGATTTTTATCTGATCTCTATAATGAAGCCTATTAGTTATCCTTTATCTTGAGTTTCCTAGAGACACCGGCCCAAAAAGTAAGAACTGGATTCCAACTTCGTCAAAACAAGCTGAAAATTATCAAAAAGCTAAAAGGAAGAAGCTGACTTCAACAGTTTGGCCGTATGGCCAAAATTGTTGTGAATTAGGCTATATCAAGAGAGTTAAGCCGTGGAACAGAACTGCTTAAAGTGTAAACAACTGTACTTGGGTGTTAAGCCGTACAGCTCATTTTTAAAGCCGTACAGCTTAACTTTGGATGTAATAGGCCGTATGGCCTATCTCTAAAAGTTGAGACAGCAGGGCCAATTGCCCCACTTGTGCAAGCAAAGTATAAAAGGTTTATTTTCTTTAGATTACAGAGGATACCAGATGATTATTGCCAAAAAAAAAAAGACAAAAGGCATTACAGGAAGCTTAATCCTTAAGCTCTTTAACCTAAAAACCTTTACTGTTCTTCACCCTATTCATCATCTTCAACCTTTAAATATCTCACACAAAACCCAAAACCATCATCCATTCACTCTAACTTCAACACCAAGCTCACCATAGCACACGGGCATTAGAGGGTCAACGTATGTTGTGTCCATTTTTGTCCTTTTAACGGGTTTCAGCTTGAATTTGGCTAAATTAGAATCCATTCTAACTTTGAGGATTGGATCCGAGCACTCGATCGAATCCTAGATAAACGCATCAAAGGTAACTTTTGAGAGGCAATAAAGTCCTTCCTTTTCATTTTTGCATTGATTGGTGTACTTATGATGTGTTATTTTAGATTAAAATTGAAAATTCAATTTTTGTAAGTTTTAAATAGGCCGTACGGCCTATCTTTTAGGCCACACCACCTATCATACAGACACAATTTAATGGATGAAGAAACATATGTGCATGGCCATGTTATAGCAAACCATGAGGCCCTAGTGGCAAATGGGATTTATGCATAGTTCTCACAAGCACTCCATAGAGACAACGAAAGCAATGTCCTCAACAATGAGCAACACAAAATCAGGAAAAGAGGGATAGCAATAAAAAATACTATTTCTTACATGTATGGTGTCCTCTAGGTCGTAGCGGATGGGCATAGCTGGATTTGCCACAATCTATGGGTAATAGTAAACGCTGGTGGGACTGAAGAGCTGTGGCTGGTAATCAAACTGGTACTGGGGTAATCCAACTACCCAACCTACAGGTGGGACCATCTCCATGGCAGGGGTAAAACTTCCAACAACCGGCTGTGACTATACCTAAGGTTAAGGAACAAATGGAGTCTGCGAGCTAGACTCTCCAAAACAGGAACTACTACCAACCGTATCCATCTATCTCTTTCCCTTGCTAGCTCGGGGAGGATCTAAACAAGAAGGAACAAATAGTCAAAAATTCATATAGATTGCAAGAAGGAGTGGAAATAACAAAAAAAGGAAAAGTGGGTACCTGAGGTGGTGGAATCGGAGTACCAGTAGGAGGCAGTAAGTACTAGGTGATGTAAGCTCGGTAATCACCCTCTGAGCCTACAATGATATATCCATACCAAAAAAGATTTATGTGCTCTTCGTTTGGGTTGTGAACGCTAGAATAAACAGGTTTGCAGTTGAGCTGGGATCAATCTCTTATAGGGCCTCCTAAAGCATCTCTCCACTTGATCCCTGAGATACCACTCTAATGATGAAGGGCACTCCATAACTAGGCACCTCTCCACCAAACGTGAGGCACTGATTATAGCATATGACTAGTGAGTAGCATCGCCCTAGGGGCACCCAAATCCTTGTAAAATCCAAACAGATGAAGCAAACAGAACCACAAGACTCAAGTACGAATCTTCCACTAGTCAATAAGTTTAAGTACTGATTTTATTTGTATACCTCTCTCTAGGCATTCAGCTGGGTATGACACTTATCAACATCCATAACCACCTTCGTCTAGCTGATCATCCACCGGATAATTCGAGGAAAGAAAGGAACCCCATCGACCTTGCCCAAATTAGGGGGCGTAAAAACTCGTGCTCATAAACCCATATCTGTGAGAAAATCAGAAACAGACAAATAAGAAAGGGAATGGCAAGCATAAGAAGAATTCTATAGAGGAAAAAACTAAAAGTTTAGACACTTACCAACAACAGAATAGAGCAACACTTCAACTCCTTGTGCTGTCCCTTGGTACAAACATCTACCCTGTAGTACATCTGGGCAAGTCTAACTCGCCCCCAGTCTAATCCACTCAACTCCTCCAGCCTAATCAAGATGGGAAGCACATTCAAGTTCATGTCACTTCCACCTATAGGGAAAAGCACCTCAGATAGCAGTTATAATAAGAAGGAGCAGACATACTAGTTTTGCTCCACCTCAGTATCAGCCCTACGACCCAACCAGTACTTCATCAATTCCGTGTTGGTGTGCCCTAGTTCTTAGGGCATTTGATTCTTATATTTTATATTATACATTCAGACTCTTTATATAAATACATCATTTGTGTCACATTAATAAAGGCATTTAATCTATTCCATTTATATCTTGTGCTATAACATGAATAGAGTATCCATTTATTGAAAATCATAAAAAACATACCAAGTCTATTTTAATCGTGGGAACAAATAGAATCACATACTTATATATTCGATGACTGTATGGTAGTTCTTAACTAGGCATAGTACTTGTAAAGTCAATCATGAATATAGGTACATGTCGTTGACAAGGGACTGGATCGATCCGCACAAGAAAGCCACATGGTTGTCGTATCATAAGTCTTTCTTGAGTAGGTCTCTTTTGTCCTTAAACCATATTTCATTATAGTATCGATATGGAATCTGGTTCACTTTGACATATGCCTAACAGGTTTGTAAAAGGATGCTAAATATAGGTATGATTGGATGGACAGGTGAACATATTGATATTGATGATGAAGTGATGGAATTGCCACTCGGGTAACACCGAGATGATATCACTGGCCACATGATGAGTGTGAGTGATAAGTGTATGCCCATACCCAAATAAGTTTGATTAATCAGGCAACTCAAGATCAAGAAATATAATAAACAGCAGAAGAGGATGATGGACACTGTGCGTCTTGTTTATTCATATCGATGTCATTTGGCAAAAGACACTATGAAATTACTACTGGGTGAGTGTGTGAGCGGACGACCTAAAAGGTGGAACGCAGCGAAGTGAACCTGGGAACAAAAAGCAGGTTTTTGGATGTTTTGGTTTTGATGAAAAACAGGTTTTGTTTGTCTTGCTTTAGGGAAACCACTTGTTCGTTTTAGAAATCCCTTTTGTAGAAAACATTTTCCCATTTTATTACTTAAAGACCTCGAAACCTAAATTCCAAGATCAGTGATAGGGTCGCCACCCAGATCAGCTCATCCGGGAAATTCTGGTACAGCTCCCTACCGAATGTAGACTACCGTACCTAATCTAGAGATTTAGGGTTCGGGCAACTTACCTATTCAACCTCGAGCTTGTATTCATTTTATAATTTATCTTATCGTATTTATTCAATTCATTATCTTTCTCTACCCAATTTCGTTTGTTTATCATCCGATGCTTAAGCAAATGACAAAAACAAATTGCAGAAAAAAAGTAAATCATACATCCAAAATATACAAAGGATAATAGAGGCCGCTTATACAACCAAATTGAATGAAAATAAAAACTCTCGTCCTCACATTACAAGCGCCTAGAATACACGAGGATTTAAAAATTTACAAACGCCTAAAATACACAAATTAATCTATTAATTACATCAAAAATAATAAAAAGGGAAATAAATGCTGCAAAATAGACGGTTAGCATAGTTTATATCACAAACACAAGCAGGACTCACAGCAGGATAGAATTGGGGTTTTTAGGAACGGAAGCATGCATTTAGGGAGTAACCGGGTCGACTCGGCCAGCTGGCCCGGTTAGACCTGGAAAACAATTTTGAAGCGCCCTGTAGATTTTATGCTGGAAAAAAATTTTAGAAAATTATTTGACTTGATTTCATGAAAATTTCCATATTTTAGCGGGTCTGTTATCCATGAACTTGGGGTTCCGTTCATGCGGGTTTCCTAATTTCAATAAACATCTAGGGTCTGAAAGCAGTAAACACACCAAAAATAGTTTGAATCCAAAGACAGCATTGTGCTACGACGTCCGTATGGGTCATTCCATGAATCCGTCCCTTTCCAGAGACTACAACCGTACGGCTGTGATTTCTAAAACCCGAAAAATGGTTTTCTCGTTTTTCAAAAATCACTATTTTGCTCATTTTCGGTGTTTCCCGAGGATTTTTATAGGGTTCAGGGGTCCGCTAGTGCTGGACTAGGGATCTAGTTCATATCGAACAACCCCGAAATTTAGAAAATAAAATCCAGGAAAAAAACCAAAAACCTAACACCTGTATGTACAGAAATCCAAAAACCGTAGTTTAATAATGTACGAATCTATTTGGGCCAAAAACATCACAACAGAATACACAAAAATGGAAAACGGGCTATTTTTGGCCAATCGGGCAATTTCGGGTTTTTGCCCGGGAGGAACATAGCCGTGCAGCTCTGTTCTAAGGGAACATAGCTGTGCGGCTATGTTCTTAGAAAACATAGTCGTACGGCCCTGTTCGGGTAGCCGGTTTTCCAAAAATTAACGAAACAAAGGAAGAATGCACAAAAAAGCAATGGACACAAGTTTAAGGCCTCTCAGAATTTACCTTGATGTTGTTCCAGTGTATTGGATATTCAGAAACTGATTAGAAAGCAAGAATGTGCTTCGAATCCTCGAACGTTCTGAAATCCCAAAAACGAGTCCCGAACCAATCCAAAACTAATCCGAAAACGTATCCGGAAGAATGAGTAATGGTCTAGACTTGTTATAGGATGATTAGGGTACGAATTTGGGCTTGGATTTTCAATTTCTCTCTTCCTCTCTTTCTCTCTTCTTCTTCCTCTCCTTCTTTTTTTTTATCCTTTGTAACTTAAGTTCTCTTTTTTTTAGGCCGGATGTTTCTTTTTCCAAATCCTCCTCCCTCATTTTTTGATTTTCCTTTTTATTTTTACTTTTCATTTTCATCATTACGAGAATTTAATGCGCCTCCTGAAGTTTTGGCCAAAAAAATCAAATCGCCCCCGTTTCAGCAAACTGCTTTGTTTTGCAGAGCAACTTGCCAAACCCACTAGAGCCGCGCGGGTCTAAGTAATAGAGCTGTACGGCTCTAGCAATTAGGGTCGAGCGACTCTGAACTAGAGTCGTGTGGTTGTAGTTCTAAAACTACAGCCGTGCGGTTCCGGGCAGAGCCGGGGCAGACAACCCTAATTCCTACGCTCACCTCTAAAACCTAAACTCATTCGAGGGACCTTTCTCGAGGTTTTTGGATCGCAGGCGGTTCGCTTTTTGGAGCATTCGAGGCATTCCAGGCAACCTTCTACTCTTTTCCAAGTCTGACTACTTAAAAGGTAATAAAGGATTCACATCACAGAGGTCGAGAAAACCCGTGCTCACAGGCTGCCCCTCGCGGGATCAAAGTTGATTCATGATTGGCTATAAAGCCTGAATCAAGTTTGGTCTCGTGATTGGGAGCGCAGTGAGAAAGGAAAAAAAGACGTACCTGGCGCCTTGGCTTGTCGAGGAAGTCAGGCGCAACATCTAGCTGGCGGACGTGTCTTGGCTCTCTGTGGTGCAGCTATACTGTTGAAATCGTCTCACTGTGGTAGAGCCATGCCATTGAAATTGTCTCACTGTGGCTGAGCCATACCATTGGAATTGTGTCACTATGGCGAAGCCATACCATTGAAATCATCTCACTGTGGTGGAGCTATACCATTTAAATCGTCTCACTGTGGTGGAGCGTACCATTGGAATTGTCTCACTGTGGCGGAGCCGTACCATTTAAATCGTCTCACCGTGGCGAAGCCATACCATTAAAATTGTCTCACTGTGGTAGAGCAGTACCATTTAAATCATCTCACCGTGGCAGAGCCATACCATTGAAATTGTCTCACTATGGTGGAGCATACCATTGATGAAATTATATTGATTTTAGGGACTTGCTTTGATGTCTATGTGAAACAGCGGTCTTGCCCAGATTAGATTCTCCTTGCGAATTGATATTCATGAAGGGGAATGGTATTTTAGTGACTTTGTATCTTGGAAAATTGGTGTTCTTTGGAGGAAGGGTACTTTGGTCATTCGGTAGCTTGGTGGCTAGCCAAAGGGTATTTTGGTCATTTCACTTCTAGTGGGGCCTGTGTTACTAAAGGAAAGGATGATAGTGTTTTCTGTGAAGCTTGTTTTGCTGGGGAAAAGGTGCTTTGGCCAAGCAAGAAGTTTGATTGTCTCTTTTGATCTTTCGAAGTTGTTTTAGCTAGGTATTCGTTCCGTGATCGATAATTTTTGAGACAAAAATTTTTGCCCCTTCGATCAAGAATGAATACGAACCGGATATCTTTCCCCTTGATACCGGAGATTTGGCACTGCACGGTTCCAATTTGCAACAAGTAGCCAATGAAATGCCCCAATGCTGGGCTATTTCTACTTCCAGGATGCTCACGACTAGGGACAGCCCTACGATGATAATGGGTACCTATACTTTGGTCGATTTTGATGCATGTATGCATGAATGTGTGTATGTCTTGAGTGTATGCATGTATGTGACATGATGTTCCTACTATCATCCTTGGTGTCTGTGCGAGGCCGGGGATGGGATCTGTGGTTTTCGATTAGCCTCAGTGGTGGTCCAGATGGTTTATAGCATTTCGCCCGTGGGGCTTATCTTGGCTGAGACCCTGACTTCCCTGAGTTTTGTTCATTCTATTTGCCCTATTGAGACCGACGGATGCTTTTTCCCAGCTTTGGGCACGTTTCTATGTCGTGCTTGCTCAATCTTGGTACTCTCCAGACCTCTCTGATCAACTAGCCATTGCACAGATCTCTGATCAACTGGCTATTACACAAATCTGGTTGCTAGAGAAGTTGATGTATTCTTCTATTTTATCTGTGGTGTCCCCCAAAAGTGCTAGCGGGCTCGACATATCGATACCACAGACTTTGCTACCCATTTTATCAAGGAATGGACTATTTGTCTGAGTGGGAGGATGAGAGTTAGATCTTGTATTCTGTATTGCATTCTTGACTGTAACATCCAGACCAAGAATTCCATTTGCGTCGTCGTAGGCTTGGATGCAATGGCCTACTGATGGGTGTTTATATGTAATGGAATGATGTATACAATATGAGCATCTGAGTGGAAAATCAAACATGCCTAATATCATTATGATGACATCAGAATGAATATGATAGGGAAATCAAAAGTGACTTTGACTCTAAACATCACCCTCTTCTTGTTACCAACACATCCTTTCAGTTTTCCATGTCGGAAATTTTCTCTTAGTGATTACTCCCTCTTTTTTTTTCTTTCCTTTTTTTATGGACTGAAAGCTCTGCACTAGTACTCCAGCCGAGTAGATCTCTTTGCACTGGCTTGTATTAGAATTGGAAAGTGTGCCACAACATGTTCACCAAAGGTCGTGAGAGCATTCTTCTCAATGATGCCCAATGGCTTAGCTTTTACCGGCCCCTAGTGTTAGGGATTTGTATTTGGGTATGACACACTCCATCAGATCTGGTTTGCTACATGCTATAATCCTTATGCGGACACAAACATGCAATGACATGACGCATGCATATTGAACATCGAAACAGAATATGAAACATCTATGACATAATGAACGTGAATGCATTAGGGAAATCCAAACTGTGGCTCTGGTTTTGAACAATGCCCTTTATGCTACCAATATGCCCTTTCGGTTTTCCACATTGGAGAGATTTTTTTTAATGCAATACTAATACATGTTAAAAGCAAGCCATCAAAGTATACAACCGAACATTGAACGAAGTCAATTAATTAACCAATGGATTCTCCAAGGGTCTGAACCTACATTTATTTTTCCAATTCACCCCAGATTCCAATTTGCACACAGTCCCCAAAGATGGACACAACTTTTAGTCCTTTAGAGTATGACCTAATTCCGAACAACTTTGAGTTAATTTTGGTTTCCTTATGCCTGCCAATCACAATAACCCTATAGCAAATCACACCATCTTCAAGCGGCAAAAGAATCACTGGTAAGTAGTCACCTTTGTTGCAACTGAAGACTGAGTTCTCGAAATGGTTGGTAAATGCAACTTTCCCCTGAATATTAGCACAGCAGGCTTTGCACATCTTCCTATTGACAGGGACATTCCATTCATGATTGTTGAAAGCTTTGTAAAACCTAGTTGCTCCAACACTGTTGGTGAAGTTCACAAATGTACAACCAAAACCTCCTCTGGTCTGAAACTGATTTGGTGTATTTTTTATCATCAGGCTTGTTTTTCCACCAAAGTTAACTTCAATCTCTTTCTTATTCAGCCTGGTTTTTCTTTTTATTTTTCTTTAGATAAGAGGAAGAATCCTACCACCTGCCCTAGGCAAGCACTTGAAGGGGTAGGTGTCAGTCTCCTCCCTTTCTCTGTCACATTTTGCTTAACTGAACCCCTTGCACCATCTGTTGCTGGGCTGAATGTTTCTGGCAAATAATCATCCATTTCACACTCAAATATTGACCTCTCAAAGTGTCTCATCAGCTCTTCTTTTCCATGAAGTCTAGCATAGGCTACAATGCGAACTTTGCTGGATAAGAAGAGTACCCATATCTTATTGTGAACCGCTTGCTGAAATTTGCATACGGCTTTCGGGTTTGTGAAATTTACAAATGCTTGCCCTTTCATATACTTTTTTTTTATATTTTGTTTTTTTTTTTTTTGAGACAGAGGCTAAATCAAAGTCACAGACACCTTTTGGTTTCCCTGTTGCATTTAAATTCATGCATGTCATGTGTGTTTAATATGCTTTTTGGATGAACAATACATGCGTAATGTCACGTACACACTAATGTCATGGGAATAATACATGCATAACAACCAAGAACTGCTTTAGGGTTTTACCACATGAGGGGTGATGAAGGTCATTTGAATTTCCCATAGGTTGGAGATTTTGACGAGTTTGGGAATTTTAGCTTTAGGATTTTGGCATGGGGTACTTTCATGGATACAGAATTAGGCTTGGGGCTTCATTTTGGAGTTTGATTTTGAGCTTTAATAGTAGCTTTTGGCTTGGAACAGTTCAAGTATCATGTGTGCCATTCAAATTGAAACTTTGAAGTGGGGCCAATAGCATCTTGAATTGTGATTTGTAAGGATTATTGATTTGGATCGGCAAATGACTCGGTGGAGGTGATGCCATCATGTCAATTATTATCTCACAAGCTCACTTTTCAAGAGAGAGTTCGGTCAGGACCAGATTCACTTTTAGGTTCCCTACAATACTCAGATTGATGTCATGCATTTTGATATTATGCATATTGGATATGTCGTTTCAGTGTCAAATGCATGCATAATGCCATGTGTATGCAATCACCACATTAGTAAGAAGATAACGAACCACATTCCATTCAAAAATAAGTACAATACACCTTACAAACAAAATGAGTCCCTTACAAGAAGGAAATCTCTAAGGGTATTGATCTCATAGAATCTGATTATTCTCCGACCAGTCACCGTCTCAGCTTCAGTGTCACTGCCCCACTCTTATCATAATAGACCTTGTCGTTCTTCATCATATTCTTCTTCTTGAAAAGTTTGAGGAATTTCTTCGGCAGTCTCTCTGGTTGCCCTAGGTTGTCTATCAAAGCTAGATGGGACTTCCAATTTTGCTTCGTCGATTAGCTTCTGGATCTCATCTCTTAAAGCAAAACACTCTCTGGTCCAATAGCCCGTCATCACATGATAGCTGCAGAAATTACTCTTTTGCATTGGTGTTGGTCTCACGTATGGCCTGACATTCTGCAGCAGACCCTCCCTTCTACACTTGGCAAAGAGTTTGTCCAATGAGCGGGACCAATGGGATATGCCTCTTCCGTTACCCTTGGCAGGTGGGTTTCAGGTGTGTCACGGAACAGAGTCAGTATCGGCACTGGTCTCAAGGGGCCCCTTCAGTTCCACTTTATTGGTCAGCCCTGGTAAACTCGATTCCCGGTAAGAGAGCCTTTCGACGTGTCAAGGGTGAGTGTCAGTAATCTGGGCACTCTGCTTCTTGTTAGCATTGGCATTGGAGTCCATACGTACAATATCTCTTATTTTTCCCTCAAGCTCCATCACCCGTGCTTCCAATTTGGTGCAGCTTGTCGTCAGTCCCTCTACTCTGTCAAAATCACTCCCTAGCGTTTCCTTCAACATTGCTGCCACTTCCTCCCTAACTGCCTTTCGAAATCGTGATGAAGCGACATAATCCTCTACAACATCTGTAATAGCGTTGAAGTTCATTGGGTTGGCCATTCTTGAGATTCTTCCCCTTCCCCCTGATAAGAACACTTGTTAGTGTCGCTGGGCACGAGTGTGTGATGTGATGTGTGCATGTATGAGTGGTGAGTTGCACATATGATATCATGTAATGCCATGTCATGCTATACTATTCCGAACTGACTAAGTGTATGCAAAGTCAAGAACGGAAACATACAAATGTAATGAATGTTGCTGAGACAGCTACCGATTAAGACAGAGTATGGTGTATAAATATACACCACACGGATAAAATGACACGCGGGGTATCCACGGATCGAAGCAAGATGATACTTGCGAGGGGATTTGAATTAGGGCGTATAACTATGCACCCGGGGAATAAAATGACACATGAGATGTCCACGGATCGAAGCAAGGTGATACTTACGCGGGGATTTGAATGGGGCGCATAACCATGCACCTAGGGGAATAAAGTGACACATGGGGTGTCCATGGATTGATGCAAGGTGATACTTGCTAGGGAACATGGAATAGGGCTAATAACTATGTACCCAAGGGAATAAAGTGACACATGGGGTATCCACGGATCAATGCAAGATGATACTTGCAAGGGAACTTTGAATAGGGTGCATAACTATGCACTCAGGGGAATAAGATGACACACGAGGTGTCCACGAATCAATGCAAGGTGATACTTGCGAGGGGATTTGAAATAGGGCGCATAACTATACACCCAGGGGAATAAAGTGACACACGGGGTGTCCACGGATTGATGCAAGGTGATACTTACGAGGGAACTTGGAATAGGGCACATAACTATGCACCCAGGGGAATAAAGTGACACACGGGGTGTCCACGGATCGATGCAAGGTGATACTTGCGAGGGAACTTGGAATAGGGCGTATAACTATGCACCCAGGGGAATAAAGTGACACACGAGGTGTCCACAGATCGATGCAGGGTGATACTTGCAAGGGAACTTGGAATAGGGCACATAACTATGCACCCAGGGGAATAAAGTGACACACGGGGTGTCCACGGATCGATGCAAGGTGATACTTGCGAGGGGATTTGAAATAGGGCATATAACTATGCACCTAGAGGAATAAAGTGACACATGGGGTGTCCACGGATTAATGCAAGGTGATACTTGTGAAGGAACTTTATGCCATGAATGCATGCATATATGTGGTGTACGGACATAACTTTGGTGCTTGGGGGGTACCTTAGATTTTCATGCACGAAATGAGGTAGGTTCGTGTTTGGCTCATTGGTAGAGTTTCGGCGCTCGGGGAGCACCTTAGGTATTCATGGATGGAATGGGATGAAAAGGTATGCTTGGCACACAGACAGCATTTCGGCACTTAGGGAGCACCTTGGGCTTTTATGCGATGAAATGATACTAGTTCGCCTTTGGAGCGCGAGTAGAGTTTTGGCTGTCGTGGAGCACCTCGGGTTTTTATGTGATGACATGAAAGGAGTTCACGCTCGGCACATGAGCAGAGTTTTGGTGCTCGGGAAGCACCTTGGGTTTTTATGCGTGAAATGGAATGAAATGGTGTGCTTGGCACATAGACAGCGTTTTGGCACTCGGGGAGCACCTTGGGCTTTTATGTGATGAAATAGGGTGAAAAGGCGTGCTTAGCACGCAGACAGCACTTTGGCATTCAGGGAGCACCTTAGGCTTTTATGCGATGAAATGATATGAGATGGTGCTTGGCGCACGAGAAGAATTTTGGCGCTCGGGGAGCACCTAAACAGCTTGATGTATGGATAAGTTGTACGGTCATGAGTTAGCCGTGATCGAATGATGTCAGACGGATGGAAACAAGAATGAGGATGGCTTTCTTTGTTTTATTTCTTTTTATTTATTTTAAACATTTCGAGAATGCCCAATGCTATGTAAAAGACAATATAGAAAGGCCGCACGTGAGTCAACACACGGACAAAGGTTTGGAGCCTTTAGGGCACCTAATGGATGTTGTGAAATGGTCACATGTGTACCAACACACGGATAGAGTTTCAACATTTTGCAGGTCAATGAGGTGATATGAAATGGTCACATGGGGACCGCCCCACGGATATAGTTCTGATGCTTTTGAAACATCCGATATGAAATGATTTCACAAATAAGTCATATGTAACTCGAAACACGGACAGCGGTTCGGCATTCATCGAACACCTCGCATGATTTGGTAATGTCATGGAATTCTCCTATATTCATAATAATCCGGCACTTGTGGAGTATCTCGAATGAGCCATTAATGCCATGAAACAATTCGATGTGGATCGCAACACATAAACAAGGTTTAGGCATCCCCGTGATGCCTACAGTGATGTTTTGGTGTCACGCAACTATATTATGTGGGCTGCCACACCAAAATAAACCTAAGGCCATCATGGTCTTCTAGTGAATAGTATGGCACTGTGGAATGGCCAAGTGCAAACCAGTGCACTAGCAGAACACAAGTAGTCTTGGGACTCCCGACATGACATGGAATGAAACGACCGTGGTAGGTATTCTTAGGACGTTCCTTATTTAAATGAAATGAGACGGTTTGAATGAATGTTCGTGTTATATAAAAATATGAATGGCTGCATGAAGATGTGTTTAGAACGTATGACATAAAGGATGATGTCGTGTATGCAAGATAGGAATGCATATGTCACACAAATAAAGTTTCGTGGCTGTACGAAGACATGGTTAGGACGTATGACACACGAGGTGATGCATGCTTCGTGAACATATCACACATGAGATGTGAATGGAACACGGATAAAATGTCGTGGCTGCACAAAGATGTGGTTAGCGTCAATGTCATACATATGTCGATGTCTTGAAAATGGCTGCAGAAAGATGTGATTATAATGAAACACGGATGATTGTGCGTGTTTAACGCTTCGCAAATGAAAATGATAATAAATGTGACTCCTTTGTTTTGGACATTCCAAGAATGCCTAACATCATGCAAAAGAAGTCGTGCGTGAGTCGACACACGGATGGAGGTTAGGGGCTTTTGGGGCACCTAGTGGGTGTCATGAAATGGTCGCGTGTGTACCGACACACGGATAGAGTTTCGATGCTTTATGGGTCAAAATGAAATGGTATGAAGTGGTCACATGGAAGCTATTCCATGGATAGAGTTCCAATGCTTTTTGGGAATCTAACATGAAACGATGTTGCAAACAAGTCACGTGTAAATAGAGACACGGACAGAGGTTCGGTATTTATGGAACGCCTTGCATGATTTGGTAATGTTAGGAAATGCTTCTATGTGCGTAATAATTCAGCACTCATGGAGTACCTCGAATGGGTTATTAATGTCGTGAGATATGGATCGCGACACACAAGCAAGGTTTCGACATCACTGGGACGCCAACGATGAATGGACATAAAACGGAGATGATGTTATGTTATGTTGTCGTGCAATTTGCCACACAACATAGACCCAAGATCTTTATGATCTTCTAGTGAATGACGTGGTATAGTGGGTTGGCCAAATGTGAACCGGTGTATAGGCGGACTACAGGTAGTTCCAGGATACCCGATATGGTATGAAATGAAATGATCGTGTCCTCAGAACATCCCTTATTAGGCGTAATGGAATGAAATGGCATGAACATGTATGTCACACAAAATGCAAGTGGCTGCAAAAAAAATGTGGTTAGGATGTATGACACACAGGATGATGTTGTGTATGCTTTATGGCACACGAGATGTATATATGGTACACAAATAAAATGTCATGGCTGCACGAAGACGTGGTTAGCATAAATGCCATACATATGTATATATGTTTAAAATGGCTGCATGAAAATGTGGTTAATATGGCACACGGATGATTATGCCTGTTTGATGTTATGAAAAAGTAAAAAGAAAATCATCACGGAATAAACGTTAGCACATGCAAAAGTATCCTCTCCCTTCCAACCTTATTCCTCTTTTTGATTGGTCACGCAATCTTTCCTAAGTGTTGGGTCTCTTTGGCATCAATGGGGGATACCAAAGGCGTACCCTCAATTGTCCAATTTCAAATTTATGTTTTGGTAATCGTAGGGGAAGTTGCTAAGCCATTACATGTGGGCCAAAGTCAAACCAAGGGTCGTATAGGTCCCCATAGAAAATATATACTCCTCACAGTAGAACACGATGTAAGGTCATACGGTGCTATGAGTGGTTTACCCCTTCGAGTGCCTCCAATCCTGGTGGTAGAGGTAGGTCACCTTCTTGAGTAAATTGGGCTGATCAGTGTATTTGAGGGGTTGAGAAGAAGAAAATGTCATGATATGCAAGGTATGAATCAATATGGTATTTGTAAATTAGTAAATGACTACAAGCGAGGTTATATTTCAGTAGTTGCTTAAGTTCCTTAAGTTTTTATAAAAAATGTTTTAGGAAACTTTTGATCCCCAGCGGAGTCGCCACTGTGAGCGGACGACCTAAAAGGTGGAACACGGTGAAACGAACCGGGGAACAGGAAGCTGGTTTTTGGATGTTTTGGTTTTGATGAAAAATAGGTTTTGTTTGTCTTGCTTTAGGGAAAACCACTTGTTCGTTTTAGAAATCCCTTTTGTAGAAAAAATTTTCCATTTTATTACTTAAAGACCTCGAAACCTAAATTCCAAGATCAGTTACAGAGTCGCCACCCGGATCAGCTCATCGGGGAAATTTCGGTACAGCTCCCTACCGAGTGTAGACTACCGTACCTAATCCAGAGATTTAGGGTTCGGGTAACTTACCTATTCAACCTCAAGCTTGTATTAATTTTATAATTTATATTACCGTATTTATTCAATTTATTATCTACCTAATTTCGTTTATTTATTAGTCGATGCTCAAGCAAATGACAAAAATAAATTGCAGAAAAAAAGTATATCATACATCCAAAATATACAAAGAATATAGAGGCCGCTTATACAACCAAATTGAATAAAAATAAAAAATCTCGTCCTCACATTACAAGTACCTAGAATACACGAGGATCTAAAATTTACAAACGCCTAAAACACACAAATTAATCTATTAATTACATCAAAAATAATAAAAGAGGAAATGAATGCTGCAAAACAGACGGTTAGCACAGTTTATATCACAAACAGAAGCAGGACTCACAGCAGGATAGAATTGGGGTTTTTAGGAACGGGGGCATGCATTTAGGGGGTAACCGGGTCGACTCCCAGCTGGCCCGATTAGACCTGGAAAACAATTTTGAAACGCCCTGTAGATTTTGTGCTGGAAAACAATTTTAGAAAATTATTTGGCTCGATTTCATGCAAATTTCTATATTTTAGCGGCTCTGTTATCCCAGAACTCGGGGTTCCGTTCGTGCGGGTTTCCTAATTTCAACAAACATCTAGGGTCTGAAAGCGGTAAACACACCAAAAACAGTTTGAATCCAAAGACAACATTGCGCTACGACATCCGTATGGGTCATTCCGCGATTTCATCTCTTTCTGGAGACTACAGCCGTACGGCTGTAATTAAAGCCACACGGCTGTAGTTAGAGCCGTGCGACTGTAATTTAGGGCCATGCAGCTATAAGTTCCAACACCTGAAAAATGGTTTTCTCGTTTTTCAAAAATCATTATTTTGCTCGTTTTCGGTGTTTCCTAAGGATTTTATATGGTTCGGAGGTCCACTAATGCTGGACTACGGATCAGGTTTGGATCGAACAACCCCGAAATTCAGAAAATAAAATCAGGAAAAAAAGGGAAAACCTAACACCCATACGTACAGAAATCCAAAAACCATAGTTTAATAACGTAAGAATCTATTTAGGACGAAAAACATCACAACATAGTGCATAAAAATGGAAAACGGGCTATTTTCGGCCAATTGGGCAATTTCGGGTTTTTGCTCGGGACGAACAAGCCATGTGGCTCTGAGGTTAGAGCTGCGTGGCTCTGTTCTAAGGGAACATAGCCATGCGGCTTTGTTCTTAGAAAACATAGCCGTACAGCTCTGTTCGGGTAGCCGGTTTTCTGAAAATTGACGAAATAGAGGAAAAATGCACAGAAAACGCAATGAAGACAAGTTTAAGGCCTCTCAGAGTTTCCCTTGATGTTGTTCCAGTTATTAGATATTCGGAAACAGATTAAAAAGCGAGAATGTGCTTCAAATCCTCGAACGTTCTGAAATCCCAAAAACGAATCCCGAACCAATCCGAGAATCCGAAAATGTATCTGGACGAATGAGTAATGGTCTAGATTGTTATAGGATGATTAGGGTACGAATTTGGGCTTGGATTTTCAATTTCTCTCTTCCTCTCTTTCTCTCTTCTTCTTCCTCTCCTTCTTTTTTGTTTTTTTTTTCTCTGTAACTTAAGTTCTCTTTTTCTTTTGGCCGAATGTTTCTTTTTCCAAATCCTCCTCCTTCATTTTTTGATTATCCTTTTAATATTTACTTCTCATTTTCATCATTACGAGAATTTAATGCGCCTCCTGAAGTTTCGGCAAAAAAAATCAAATCGCCCCTTTTTTAGCAAGTTGCTCTGTTTTGCAAAGCAACTTGCCAAACTCACCAGAGCCACACGGCTGCGGCTCTAGTAAATAAGGCCGGGCGGCTCTGAACTAGTGCCTCAAGGCTGTAGATCTGAAACTACAACCGTGCGGTTCCAGGCAGAGCCGGGGCAGACAACCCTAATTCCTACACTCTCCTCCAAACCCTAAACTCACTCGAGGGACCTTCCTTAGGGTTTTTGGATTGGGGGTGGCTTGGTTTTCGGAGCGTTCGATGCATTCTAGGCGACCCTCTACTCTTTTCGAAGTTTGACAGCTTAAAAGGTAATAAAGGATTCTCATCACAGAGGTTGGGAAAACCTGTGCTCACATAGTGTCTTCTAAAGACTACTGCATCTCTTCTTAATTGGGGGCTGTAACAATTTGCTAGAACCCACTTATAGTCAGTGGCCCTTGGGCCCACTGCCAACATAAAGACAAACCCATAGGAGGTTGCACATAGATCAACTGATCCGGAACTTATAGAAATTGTACTTGTGATGTACATTGGAAAAAATGCGATAATTAATTAATTGATAGTTGGAGTCAAAGTAATTAATTAATATTGGATTGATTTTATTTAATTAATAAGTTTACATAATAT
Source organism: Euphorbia tirucalli (assembly GCA_039660915.1). Lineage (NCBI taxonomy): Eukaryota > Viridiplantae > Streptophyta > Magnoliopsida > Malpighiales > Euphorbiaceae > Euphorbia > Euphorbia tirucalli. The sequence goes on along the minus strand of CM077637.1, from coordinate 36,927,127 downwards.
AATTAATCAATTTATCAAATAATTGAATTACATAAAGTAAACAATTAATTAAATTATTTTCCTAAGTAGGAAAATTAAATACATGTAATGTATTTTCTTAAGTGTGATTTAATTTTATTTAGGGGTAATTAAATTTAGCCAAATGGAATTGAATTACATAGTATAAACTTTTTAGTTGAAGTTTATTTATGTAATTATAATCCTAGTGGGCTTGGGTTTAATTAACCTAATAAAAACCTAATTAGATAAGGAGTCTATATAAGGGCACACTTAAGTAGAAAAAATCATCCCCAACCCTAGAAAATTCTAGTAATTATTCTTCTATTCCTTCGCTCTTCGGCTAGCACCGGTTCCCGCTCGATAGTTGGTTGTGCACCAGGATTTGGAGATCACAGTTTCAAAAAACGATTCTGCAACAGTCTCTAAAAGAGACAGAACTGGTAAGTTTAATCTCTCTTGGTTTAAATTGGTTTTATTTCAATCAATGGTAATTGGACACAATAGGTGGATTCTAGGAAAATTTTAAACAGCAAAATTTTCCTACGCCATGTTATTTTTCCAATGAAAATCCCAACATTTTCCCACACTGCAATTTGGGCTGAGTAGGCATGTATCTCTGCAAGGTAGCCACTATGTTGGGATCAAAGTGGCTAGTACTCAGGGCTAAGTTAAAATGTATCTGCGTACCCTCAAATCTTAGACCGGTGATGGCTATAAAATCCAAGGATGTAATGGTGAACTCCTCAAAAGATAGGTGGAAAGTATGGGTGATATCTATCCATCACTCAACCAGTGCCATAAAGGCCCCTTACTCTTCTGAGGAGCAAGGCATAATATCCTCGGGACAAGCTGTTGTAGACCAATCACATCTACCTTAGCTCTTATAGCAATGAGAAGGCATTTGTAGAAATCCTTTAAGCTTCCCCAGCCACTAGTGCCTTTGTTTTTCTTTTGAGTCTCCGCAAAGGAAAAAAGGGAAGTTCGTTAAACCCAAATGACTGCATATGCATGTATTTATGTGGGAAAATTGAAAGAAATCTTGATTTTTAGGTAGAAATTATAGCTGTTGTTTCCTGCAGAAGATGAGCCGCACGGCCTAAGTTGAAAGGTCGTATGGCTTAACTTTGAAATTCTCATAAATCCAGAATCGGGGAAAATTTAAGCTGCATAGCGCAACTCTTCAAGAACAAGGTCATACGGCTCATCTTTTGGGTTTCCAATTGAAATTTCTAACTCTAGAAATCCAAATATCTTGTGATTAAACCCTAAATCTATGTCCAAAATAGTCCCAAATGCATATTAAATACCGAATACACCATAAACATTCATTCTAACCATTCAATTTCAACATTTTTCAACAAATCACGGGAAAAAGAAAAAGAAAATCAAAAAGAGTGAAACCAATACTGATCGAGAAATTGATGGCATTCCCATGAATGTTCAAGATTGGGTTCACTTCTTCACCTAGGGACACATCCTCGTACTTTCATTCTGTCCAAGATCATAGAGACTATCCACCAAGACAAAGGGTAGAGAAAATGATCCCTCAAGGAGTGTCTATTGCGCAACCATTGTGTTAGGAGCCTCTTGACACAGGGCATATGAGATGGAATGATGAATCTTTCGCCTCGTTTTGGTAGTGATGCAAGTAGAATAGGGTGAAAAATGAGTGTTTTGAGAGAAAATGTAGAGAAAGGCGAGAAGGGAATGAAAGTTTTAGCCTTCTGTTTTAACTTTAACACAGGTGAGATGAGTCATACGACTTAACAAGCAATCAAGTTAGCACATACGAGCCATCGATAGTTTAGGGATTTCTGATTTCTTGGTATGAGTCGTACAGCTCAAAATGAAGTCATTTGGGCTGTACAGCCTATCTTTTTTTAATATATCTCCAAATTCAATTTTAAATGCCAAATTACTCCGAGAAAGGTATACTATGTTTTGTAGGAATCTAGGGGCAAGACCAAAAGAAGCAAGGATCGGGCTCCTGCGCCATTACACGTCTTTATTCCTGATCGAAGGAGAAAAAATTTTTGTTCCAAAATTGTCAGTCAAGCAATAATGAGTCACCACCATGAACAACATTAACAATCATCACTTATCACAAACAGTTCAAACCCAAGGAGATAATGACATTCAACGAAATGCTCCCTACTCTCTAAAGGAAATTCTAAGTTTATCACAGGTACTAAAAGTTGAGCAATTATCACTCGGCATAGCAAACCTAAACCTTAGGGACAACGATGTTTAGTGAAATGCTTCGAGTCTCCAAACTGATAAAAGTCAATCTCTACAAATCTCAAGCCAGTCTTCAGTCTTTTGTTCACTACACTCTCTATTGTATACTTAAATTCACCCCAAGATCTAGCAAGACTTAGCTAAGGCTAAATTTAACTATACAAGGGGCAGCCTGTGAGCATGAATTTTTATCCAACCTCTTTGATGAAGCCATATTAGTTATCCTTTATCTTGAGTTTCCCGGAGATACCAGCCTAATAAGCAAGAACTGAATTCTAACTTCATCGAAACAAGCCGTAAAATTGTCGAAAAGCTAAAAAGAAGAAGCTGACTACAACAGTTGGGCCATATGGCCTATATTGGTCTGAATTAGGTCATATCAAAAGGGTTAAAGCCATGGAAGAGAGCTGCTTAAAGTGGAAACAGCTGTACCTAGGTTTTAAACCTTATGGCTCATTTTTAAGTTCGTACGACTTAACTTTGGACGCGATAGGCCATACATTCTATCTCTAAAAGCCGAGACAGAAGGGCCAATTGCCCCACTTGCACAGACAAAGTATAAAAGGTTTCTTTTCTTCAGATTATAAAGGATAATAGAAGATTATTACGGAAAAAAAAAAAAGAAAAAGGCATTATAGGAAGTTTAATCCTTAAGCTCTCTTTAACCAAAAAATATATTGTTCATCACCCTATTCATCATCTTCAACCTTTGAAAATCTCATAAAAAACCCAAAACCATCATCCATTCTTTGTAACTTCAACACCAAGCTCACCTTAACACACGGACAGCAGATGATCGAGGCATGTTGTGTCCATTTTTAGGCTTTTAATGGGTTTGGCTTGAATTGGTTGAATTAGAATCCATTTCGGCTTTAAGGATCATATTCGAGTACTTGATAGAATCCTGTATAAACGCATCAAAGGTAACTTCTGAGAGGCCATAAAATCTTTCCTTTTCATTTTTGCATTGATTGGTGTACTTGTGATGTGTTATTTTACTTAAAACTGAAAGTTCAATTTTTATAAGTTTTAAAATTAGGCCGCATGACCTATCGTTTAGGCCGTACGACCTGTCTTAGGAGGTTTTCAAGCCACACGACTCATCGATGGCCTGTTGCTCTGCAGCTTAAAATCTATCTGTTTTAGGGATCTTTGATTTTGTGGAATCCGGGGTGAAATTTGATTTCTGAGTCTAACTAATTGGTAGACTCCCAAAGGATCTCAAAATCAAAAGGAGTGTTGGGATTCGCCATCAGAAAAATAACGTGGTGCATAGAATCCACCTATCGTGTCTGATTACCATTGATTAGAATGAAAACCAATTTAAATCAAGAGAGATTAACTCACCGGATTCATCTTTTCTAGAGACTGTTGCAGAATCATTTCCTGAAACTGTGAACTCCAAAGTCTAGTGCATGACCAACTATTGTATAGGAACCGGTGCTAGCTCAAAAAACGAAAGAATGGAGGATTAATTACTGAAATTTTTGGCTGTTGGGGCTGCCTCTTAGAGCTGGCCAAAATTCACCAATATTGTAGGGTAAGGTTTATACTATGTAATTTAATTCCATTTGGCTAATTTAATTATCCTAAATAAAATTAAATCACACTTAAGAAAATACAATACATGTATTTAATTTTCCTTCTTAGGAAAATAATTTAATTAATTGTCTACTTTACGCAATTCAATTAATTGATTGATTAATTAATTACATTATGTAAACGTATTAATTAAATTAAATCAACCTAATGTTAATTAATTACCTTGACACCGAATGTCAACTAATTAATTAACACATTCCTGCCAATGTACATTACATGTACAATTTCTATAAGTTCCATCTCAGTCGATCTATGTGCAGAATCCTATAGGTCGGTCTATATGTTCCAAGTAGGCCCACGACTGTAAGTGGGTTCTAGTAAACCGTTATAGCCCCCAATTAAGATAGAGATACAGTAGTCTTTAGAAAACACTCACCCGATAGTAATCTCATAGTGTCCTTTACCAAATGACATCAGTATGAATAAAAAAGAGGCAGGGTGTCCGTCATCCTCTGCTGTTGTTTATTATATTTCTTGATTTTCAGTGAACTGATTAATCAAATAAGTAACCAACTTATTTGGGTATGGCCATACACTTATCAATCCCACTGATCAAGTGGCCAGTGATATCATCTCGGTGTTACCCGAGTGGCAATTCCATCATTTCATCATCAATATCAACATGTTCACCTATCCACCCAATCATACCCATATTTAGCATCCTTTTATAGACCTATTAGACATATGTCAAAGTGACTGGATTCCATATCGATACTATAATGAAATCTGGTCTAAGGACAAAAGAGACCTACTCAAGAAAGACCCATGAGGTGACAACCATGTGGCTTTCTTATGCTGATCAATCCAGTCCCATGTCAAAGACATGACCTATATTCACAATGGACTTTACAAGTACTATGGCTAGGTAAGAACTACCATATAGTCATCAAATATACAAGTTTGTGATTCTATTTGTTCCCACGATTAGAATAGACTTAGGATGTGTTTTATGATTATCAATCAATGGATACTCTATTCATGTTATAGCACAAGATATAAATGGAATAGATTAAATGCCTTTATTAATGTGACACAAATGATGTATTTATACAAAGAGTCTAAATGTATATTACAAAATACAAGAATCTAATGCCCTAAGAATTAGGGCACACCAACAATCTCCCACTTGCACTAGTTCAAAGTAGGCATTGCCCTAATTCCTATAGATCTGGTATGACCGTCGTACTGTGTTTGTGGCAGCACCTTGGTCAACGAATCAGCGACATTATTCTTAGTGTCAACCCTCTATAATGATATGTCACCTCTATTCACAATCTGCAGAATGAGGTGAAACTTTTTAAGCACGTGGTTTCACCTCTTGTGTGACCGGGGCTCCTTAGCTTGTATGATGGCCCCGTTGTTGTCACAAAAAACATCAACTGGGTCTAGGATAGTGGGTACTACTCCCAACTCAATTATGAACTTCTTAGTTCAAATAGCTTCCTTTGCAGCTTCGCATGCAGCGATGTACTCAGCTTCCATTGTAGAGTCAACAATGGTGGCCTATTTTAAGGATCTCCAACTAATGGCATCACCATTCAAGAGAAAAACATAACCAGACTGTGATTGGTTTTCATCCTCATCCGTCTCAAAGCTTGCATCAGTGTAACCTAACACTACAAGCTCATCTTAACCTCCATACACTAAGAATACATCCTTAGTCCAGTTAAGGTACTTTAGGATTGCCTTGATAGCCCTCCAATGTTCCTTCCTGGGATCCGACTAGTACCGGCTAGTCATACTTAGTGCAAAAGTGACATTAGGTCTCGTACATAACATGGAGTACATGATAGATCCAATAGTAGATGCATAAGGGATCTTTTCCATGTTCTCCTGGTCCTTTATTGTTTTAGGACCATCTTTCTTACTTAGCTTCATCCCATGGTGCATAGGTAAGAATCCTTTCTTTGCCTTATCCACACTGAATCTTTTCAAAACCTTGTCAATGTATGTGGCCTGGCTTAGGCCTAGAAGCCGATTGGATCTATCTCTGTAGATCCTGATCCCTAAGATCATTTGAGCTTCACTTAAGTCCTTCATTATGAAGCACTTACTCAACCACTGCTTAACCCCTTGTAGTATTGGTATGTCACCTCTAATGATAAGGATGTCATCAACATATAGCATTAGGAAGGTGGAAACAATCCCACTAACCATCTTATACACATAGGGCTTATTAGAATTCTATGTGAAGCCATAATCTGTAATGGCCTCATTGAATCTCTGATTCCAAGACCCGGATGCCTGCTTCAATCCATAAATGGATCTTTGAAACTTGCATAACCGGTTGGGATACTTTGGATCGGTAAAACCCTTAGGTTGTGTCATAGACACATCTTTGAGTAGCTTTCCATTAAGGAAAGCAGTCTTAACATCCATCTGTCATATCTCATAATTGTACCATACAGCTATGGCTAGTAGTATCCTGATGGATTTAAGTATGGCAACTGGTGAAAAGGTTTCATCATAATCAATTCCTTAAACTTGTTTGAATCCTTTTTCCACCAATCACCCCTTGAACGTGTTGTCGACTTTCAACTTGAAACACCACTTACAACCTATTACCTTAGCACCCGGAGGTGGATCCACCAAGTTCCATACTTAGTTATCGTGCATAGATTGCATCTCAGCCTCTATGGCTTTGTGCCATTGATATGAGTGTCAGCTTTCAATAGCCTTCTAATAGGTCATGGGCTTCTCTTACTCAATGACCATAAGGTCCCCATCATCAGTCACGAGAAAGCCATACCTCTCTGGCTGATGACGTGTCCTACCAGACCTTCTAAGGTCCTGTGTAACCGGTTCTGCTTCCTCAATTTCTTGAGTAGTAAGATCAGTTCCTGAAGCATCATCAGCAGTAGCTGCAAGATCTGTGAGTCTTGAACTTTAAAAAGTTCAACATTACTCCCATTGTCCCTCTTGGAAAGGAATTCCTTCTCCAAGAAGACTGTATTCCTAGCTATGAAAACTTTGTTTTCTACTGGGTCATAGAAGTAAGAACCCTTAGTTTCCTTAAGGTAGCCCACAAACTGGCACTTGACAAATTTGGAGTCGAGCTTGCCACTTGTCAATTTCTTGACATGTGCTTTACAGCCCCAAATCTTCAAGAAAGAAACATTAGGCTTTTGGCCCTTCTATAGTTCATATGTTGTTCCCTCATTGTTAAGTATGTAAGCAGTTGTCTCTAAAGCATATCCCCAAAAGGAGACAAGGAGTGTAGCATGACTCATCATTGAGTAGACCATGTCAAGAAAAGTCATATTCCTCCTTTCTAACACTCCATTCCACTGGGGTGTAGCAAGAGGAGTGAGTTGGGATACAATCCCACACTCTCTCAAGAATAAGTTAAACTCTTGGCTCAAATATTCACCCCCTCGATCAGACCAAAGTGCTATTATTTTCTTGCCAAGCTAATTTTCTAGTTCGTTCTTAAAGTCCTTAAATCTCTGAAGAGTCTCAGACTTATGCTTCATCAGATACATGTAACCTTATCTACTAAAGTCATCAGTGAAGGTAACAAAGTACCAAAATCCTGATCTAGCACTAGTGCTCATTAGGCCGCATACATCAGAATGTATCAGCTCCAATAGCTCTGAGGCCCTTTCAACAATCTTGCTAAAAGGCGCCTTTGTCATTTTGCCTCTTAAACAAGACTCGTATATATGTCAAATGACACTAGCACTCCACTAGAGTGAAGCCTAGCTTAACGCTTCTCGTTTATGTGGCCAAGTCGATAATGCCAGATGTATGTAGGATTAATTTCATTTTGTTTAATCCTTTTAGTATTTATGTTATAGATTGAAATTTCACGTTTTAGATCAAGGATATATAAACCATTTTCAAGAAATGTTGTTCCATAAATAATATCGCCACATTGCATGGAAATTCTACCATGTCCAATATTAAATACAAAACCAGAAATATCCAACAAAAAATAGAAATAATATTCCTACGCATTGTAGGTACAAAATAACAGTTTCTTAGTTACAAAACAAGTCCACTAGGCATCTCTAGGAAATAATCTTCAATCTCCATGGCCTGAAACTAAGTGCCATTTTCGACTCGAAGATCCACTTCTTCGGATCCTAGCAATCTCCTATTTCTTAGTCCCTACACATTTGAACAAATGTGAGAACCACATCCAATGCTAAAACCTAAGATATAGAAATAGCCAGATTAATCTCAACAATATAAATACCTAAAGCAGCAGACCTACTCTTTAGTTGCTCCCTTAGCTTTAGACAAGAGCTCTTCCAGTGCCCCTTCTCATGACACTCATGGCAGACATCATAAGGAGAAGTAACCCTTACTTTAGGGTGGGCTGCCACCTTTTTGCCCTTAGCCTTGGCCTTTTGGGCCTTAGCCTTAGCCTTACCATTAGCAATGGTGTATTGCCCTTGTTCATCGATAGTATTTCAGGATTCTTCTTAAGAGACTGCTTAGTAAGCTTGAGCATGCCATGTAGCTCAACAACTGATTTATCAAGACCCTGCATGTGCTAGTTCATGATAAATTGGTTGTAAGACTTATGAAGTGACCCGAGAATAATGTCTGCTACCAAGTCCTGCGGAACTGGCGAGCCAAGGCAGGCAAGTGTATCAATATACCTCTTCAACTTTAGCACATGAGTGCTAACAGAAGTCCCGGCTACCGTTGTAATAGTGCAAAATGCCTTAGTAGTCAGGTATCGTTCCTGACGAGCCTGATCTTGGAACATCTTTTGAAGCTGGTCCATCATCTCATAAGCATGCTGCTCCATGAACTGCTTCTGAAGATCAAAAGCCATGGTACCCAGCATAAGGCACGAGACATCTCGGTCGTCCCTCACGTGCCGTTCGTACTGCTCCACCATCACTGTGGTGACACCTCGACCTTCAAGAGGGTCAGCTGGTAAAAGAGCGTTCAGTACATACTCCTTGGACTCTTGTCTAAGAACTATTTGTAAGTTCCTAGCCTAGCCCAGGAAGTTATTCCCTGAATGCTTCTCCTTCTCCAGGAGTGACTTAAGTGAGAATAAGTTGTTGTTGTTTATTACAACCATTTTAAATTGCTTTTATGAAATAGGATTATCTACATGGAAGAAATCATTGCTTAAGTTAGAAATAAAGGACTTATGCCAATTCAAATTAGTACGATTTTAATTTGTTCATTGGTGATGTTAATTGGCTGACTTGACCAAGATCCACAACTCCTCAATGATTGGCCGAACTAAGGCTCGCTAACCAACCATTGATTCATTTAGTAGGACAACCTATCTGATCCTTCCATAAAGGATTCTTGGTTTGATGGGTCTATTGACACTTTACCCATCTGTGCTTAGGGCCCACTCTGAGCTAATGCTACCCATATTAAGTTAAGCCACCATTCACTTGTTAACCATACCAAGTATCCTAACCCTCGACGGCCCACCAAATACTATAATGTACCCAGCTACGGCATGGCGCACATTACAACATCAATGGGAGGAAGAGGTGTGAATGTGGGAAGAACTTTTAAATGACTCAATATTTAATTCTCTGGATTAAAATAAAGTGATACGGCTTAGCATGCATAAACGCAGGTTATAATTTGGTGATCCATATATCCATATTATATGATAATTGCAACAGCATACTTAATTTAAAATAAATGAGATCCTATGGGCATTTAATTACGACCTAATGAAAACCTAGACAACATATCTAATTCTCCATCGGGCTGGACTGCAATTCTCCTTGGGCTTCCTGTTGGATATGCCCTAGTCCCGAGACATTGGACCTTATATTTGTATTGTACATTTATTGGATTCATGTGTTATACATATTTTGTGTCATTAATAAAGGCATTAATTCGTTTATTATATATCTTGTGCTGTATTTTAAATGAAGTATCCAATGGACATATTCATATCCATGTTAACAAGTGTCATGCACTTAGCAGTAAGACCATGGATAGGGAAAACGATATGACCATAAAGAGATCTGTAGTCTGTTCTGGTCATGGGAATGAATGCAACTAGAGACTATCATTAACCTGTTGTATGGCGATGTCTTACCGGCCATTGGACATGGGATGTCAACCAAGTTGATGGGTACATGCAAAAGGGGCATGGTACTGGATAGATCCACTAAACGAGAAATCCACATGGTAAAACATCACAAGTGATTCTCGGGTAGTACTTGTATGGATCCTTCGACCTGACCATGTGATGGTACCGCATGCGAAGTCCCATACTTTGGTGTACGCCTAAAGGGCCTATAAAAGGGTGCCACGTATGGGTACATTCGGGTATGTCCACTAAGCATAGCAGTACTATGGATATGCAGAAGGGATATGTCACTCAGTAGTCCACTGAGAGGATATCACCAGCCTCTTGATGAATGTGACTGATAAGAGTGTGGCCACACCCAAACAACTTGGAACTTGTTTGTGAGCATCAATACATTCGGGATCAAGTAAATGTCCAGACACAAAAGAGGGTGATCAATCCATGCCTCTGTGTTGGACACTGATATCGATGACATGGGATATACAAGTTTAAACTACAGGGTTATGATTTCAGTTGGACTGCCATCTCCATCTTAATTGGGGGCTGCAGTGGCTTGCTAGAGCCCGCCTGCAGTCTATGGGCCATAGGCTCACTGCCAACATAAAGATGGGCCCACAGGATCGTACACATTAAACGTCTAAACACGGACTTAAGGGATCACCTATATTCTTGGAGTATACACACCAAAGAGAGAGGATTATATTAATTATATTATAAGGAACAATTAGATTGATCAAAATAATAAAGTTAATATTTGCATTGGCCTTCTCATAATTAATTCAATGAATTAATTTATGAGATTATTTCCTAGGTGGAAATATTTTACATGTATAGGTTTACATGTATCTTAATTTTATGAATGTCAAAATTAATTCCATGGTATAATTAATTGATCAAATTAATTTTAATTTAAGTGTATCAAATATATTATTCGGAATAATATGTTAAGAATACATGTTAAATAAAATTAAGTTTGATAACAAATTGGACCAAGGAAATTAATATTGGCCTGGGCTTTAAAAGGAGAAAAGCCCGCATAAAATAAAAGAATGGAATTAGGCCGAATTAGGGTTGAGATTTTTAGCCATCCCTAGGTAAAATACCTAAGGAGCAATTTGGCCAAGGCAGAGATTTTTCTTGCCGAAATTTCCAGCCCTTACTGACTCTCTCTCATTCGATTCCATCGCTAGCACGGGTCATGTTCCACAGCCATTCGTTTACGTGAATGCGGAGGCAATCTAGATTGATTTCTGCGGCCATTTCTAAAAGAGATATCTCGGGTGAGAAATCTTTTCTTTGTTATTTAATCTTTTATTTTTACAATTTTCATATCAATTGCTCATGGGCGTGGATTTGAGGAAATCATAGCATTCTTCCGCTTTTATCGGGTGATTTCCTGTGAAAAATCCCAACAATGGTATCAGAGCGGGCTTGATTGGAGATTTTGAAATTGAATCCCTTGGTTTTGAAATTGGAGATTTTGATTTGGGATTCTTGGTTTGGGGTTTGTGATTTTTCCCTTTGGATTTTTCAATTGAAATTAAATTTGCATATAGGTATATGTTTATTTAATTTTGTTGTTGGATTTTATTTCCTGGTGATTTATTTTCCTATGGGTGCAATTTTTTTTTTCGGCATAAAAATCACGGGCTGTTTTCGGGCATGCGAGACTGCCGGTGGCGATTCCCGCTGCACGCGGCGAAGCAGCGGCAGCAACCGCTGCCACTGGTTCCAGCAGCAGCTGCTGCTAGGCTGCAGCCACTACTGGGCAGGGGCTGCTGCTAGGGCAACTCAGTTACCCTAGCTGTAGCGGGCCAGGCCCAGGATTTTGGATTTGGCGGGTTTCGGGCCCGGGGCCCAGTTTTGAAATTTTAATGGGTTTTAAAATTTTGTGTGTTTAAATTTTGTAATTTAAATGCGCATGGTTTCTTGGATAAAATTTTAATTTTATTCATGGGACATTAATTTTGAAAATTAATATGGTTAATTGAAATTGGTTCGGGTTTTTTTAGCACAATTACCCAGACGGCTGATATGGACTCATGGTTTCCCAATTCCAATGGGAGCAGTTATCTGCTTGGGCTGGAGGCCTAAAGCCCGTAAGGGTTAGAACCATGGTGGGCAAAGAATTGGCAATTTCAAAATAATGGTTTTGGACATAATTAAAATAGGCTTAATTTCATGCATTATAACATACTTATAAATTGATGTATTGGATGCATTTTATATGATTAAATGAATGTATGATTGGATGCTATTGGGTCTTATTTCAAGATGGGTTATATTTTTCTTTTTTTTTTTTTTTTTTGGGGGGGGGGGGGGGGGGGGTAAATATGGCCTGCATGTCGTTTTTTCTTTTTATGTAATTTTATTTTATTTTTTTATTATAAAATTTGTAAAAGACGAAGCCCAGTGGAGTGGTGAGTCCAGTGGAGTGGTAAGCCCAGAAGGAAGGAAGATGGAGGCTCACCTGATGTATTTTCTAGTATAGGTTTACTAGAATTATGTTAGGTTGTAATATAGGCCCAAAGCAGTCCATTTTACTTATTTAATTATATTTTATATTTATTTGCATGTATGTATGTATGATCCAAATCCATTCTCACCCGCCTTATGCATGTAAGCCGTCATTAAATGAATCTAATGACCTAATGGAAATTACTAAGTTGTTTAAAAGTGCTTCCCTCATTCAAAACCGACTCAAAGTGGGCATAGGCCAGTTGTAAACTATGCCCTCGCTGGATGCACTGGAGTATCGTCATTTTGTAATGGGTTAGAGTATGGGATACTCCAACACTTGGATGGAGGTTTTGACTTAGCGTGGGTAGTAGGATTCTCCTGGCCCTAAGCAAAGATGGGTAAGTGCCAACAAGCCCATCAAACCGAGAGTCCGTAGGTTGGGATTGGATGGCGTTCCTACCTAAATAATTAAGGTATAGTTTTTCTAGGCCCTCATTTGGCTATATCTTAATGAAATATGGATCTCAACCAATGAGCCCAACAACTCGGATTAATAACTTGATTCACTATTAATTATATATGGGAAAATAACAATAAAGTCCTTTATTAACAATCTTAAACTTTTCTATGTAGAATTTCTAAATGGCAAACAACAATTCACTTTCACTGCGATCTATCCTTGAGAGGGACAAGCTTTCCAGTCCTAACTTCTTAGACTGGTCTAGGAACTTAAGAATAGTTCTAAGACAAGAGTCAAAGGAGTATGTATTGGAAAGGCCTGTACCGGCTGCGCCTCAAGGACATAATCCACCAGCTGCCTAGTTGAAGGAATACGAGGTGCATGTTAACGACAATGGGGATGTGATGTGCCTTATATTGGCATGCATGGTCCCCGAGCTGCAAAAGCAGTTCATGGACCATCAGGCCTATGCTATGGTAACAACTCTAAATGAGATGTTTCAAGAGCAAGCTCGTCAGGAAAGGTACCTGACCAATAAAGCATTTCACTCCTGTAAGATGGGGGCTGGGACATCTGTGAGCACACATGTGCCTAAGATGAAGGGCTATCTGGATACTTTAGCCCATCTCGGATCGCCCATCTCACAGGAGCTGGCAGTGGACACAATCCTTGCCTCCTTACCAGATTCTTACGATCAGTTCATCCTGAACTATAATATGCAAGGGATGAACCACACTGTTGGTGAGATGCATGGGATGCTTAAGCTTACCGAACAGTCGATCAAGAAGACTCCACCGGTGCTGCTGGTCAACAAGGGGAAGAGATCATGTCCCAAGCTGATGGGAGAGCAGAGGAAGACCCATGGCGCGTCTTCATTAGGTATTTATGTCATAGACATTAACCTTACTATTTCAACATCCTGGGTATTGGATACAAGATGTGGTTCTCACATTTGTTGCAATGTGCAGGGACTTAAGAACAGAAGGTCACTAGGATCAAGAGAGGTGGACTTGCGGGTCGGTAATAGAGCAAAGGTTGCTGCCATAGAGATCGGTGAATATCACCTCATGATGCCTAGTGGATTGGTTTTAATATTGGACCATTGTTATTTTGTACATGCTATGTGTAGGAATATTATTTCTATTCCAATGTTGGATATTTCTGGATTTAATTTTTCTATTTCTAATGGAAGAATTGTTTTATCTAGAGAGGGATTATTTTATGGAGAAACTCTATTAAATAATGGCCTATATATCATGGATTTAAATGAAACCAATCATGTCTATAACATAAACACTAAAAGGGTTAAGCCTAACGAACTTAATCATGTCTACCTTTGGCATTGTCGTTTAGGCCATATAAACGAGAAGAGCATAGCTAGGCTTCACAAAGCCGGAATCCTAGGGTCATTTGACTTGGAGTCAACTGATATATGCGAGTCTTGTTTGCGAGGCAAAAATGACTAAAGCGCCTTTTAGAAAGAAAGCTGAAAGGGCTACTGGCTTATTGGACCTAATAAATTCAGACGTATATGGGCCTATGAGCGTAGCTACCAGAGGTGGACATCTGTACTTTGTTATGTTCACGGACGATTTCAGTAGATATGGCTATGTCTATCTGATGAAACATAAGTCTGAAACCCTTGATAGGTTCAAGGAATTTAGGAACAAAGTACAGAACTAGCTAGGCAAAAATATCAAAGCCCTTCGCTCAGACCGAGGAGGCGAGCTAGAGTTTGACTCATATTTGAGAGGGCATGGAATAGTTCCGCAGCTCACTCCTCCAGGAACACCATAATGCAATGGGGTGTCCGAACGGAGGAATAGGACCCTGTTGGACATGGTCCGCTTAATGATGAGTCACGCCTCTCTCCCAATATGCTTCTAGGGACATGCTCTCGAGACAACACCTCTCATATTAAATAATACTCCGACTAAGGTAGTGGAAAAGACCCCATATCAGATATGGATGGGCAGGGAGCCTAATGTGTCTTTCCTGTAGATTTGGGGATGCGATGCACATGTCAAGAGATTGACTAGGGGCAAGCTAGAACCCAAAACCCATAAGTGCCTGTTTATGGGCTACCCTAGGGAAACAAAAGGGTAATACTTCTACAACCCCGCCGAGAACAAGGTGTTCGTGGCAAGGAAGGGGGTCTTTCTAGAAAAGGATTTCCTTTCCAAAAAAGACAGTGGGAGCAATGTTGAACTCAGGGAAGTTCAAAGCTCACAAGCTCCTGAAGAGGATAACTCAGAGACCCGGGTGGAGCTTCCACAGGAGGAAGCACCGACCTAGGTCACACAAAGGCAGGTGGATGAGCTTATGGAAAAGGGATTAATTCGTGAATCTATGAGCCCATGTGCTGTACCAGTCATTCTAGTACCAAAAAAGGATGGAACTTAGAGGATGTGCATTGATTGTAGAGCCGTCAACAAAATCATGGTAAAGTATCGTCACCCTATTCCTAGGTTAGATGATATGTTGGATGAGTTAAATGGGGCTGTAATTCTCACAAAAATAGATCTTAAAAGTGTTTATCATCAGATCCGCATGTTTTCAGGAAAAGAGTGGGAAACAGCTTTTAAGACTAAGCATGGTTTATATGAGTGGCTAGTTATGTCATTTGGCTTAACTAATGCGCCTAGTTCATTTATGAGATTAATGAACCATGTATTGCATGACTTTATAGGTAAATTTGTTGCTGTGTATTTCGACGACATTCTTATCTATTCCAAATCTGAGGAAGAACACCTAGAACATGTTAAGGCTGTTTTGAATGTTTTGCGTGAACAACAGTTATATGCTAACCTTTCAAAGTGCTCTTTTTGCATGGAGAAAGTTATGTTTTTGGGTTTTGTCGTTGCAGCACAAAGTGTGTCCGTTGATGTTGAAAAAGTGAAGGCCATTCAAGAGTGGCCCACGCCAACTTCAGTTACCGAGGTGAGGAGCTTTCATGGATTGGCGAGTTTTTATCGGAGGTTTGTGAAGAACTTCAGCACGATAGCCGCGCCATTAACTGAGGTAATTAAAAAGAATGTTGGGTTTAAGTGGGAAAAAGCACAAGAGGATGCTTTTAATTTGCTAAAAACAACACTAACTTCTGCCCCCATCTTGGCTCTTCCGAACTTTGATAGAATGTTTGAAATTGAGTGTGATGCTTCAGGAGTAGGAATTGGAGCTATTTTGATGCAAGAGGGCCGTCCAATAGCTTTCTCTAGTGAAAAGCTAAATGGAGCAGCCTTGAACTACCCAACATATGATCGGGAACTCTTTGCATTAGTTAGAGCTTTACAAATATGGCAACACTACTTATGGCCTAAAGAATTTGTGATCCACACCAATCATGAATTCTTGAAGCATCTTAAAGGACAACAAAAGCTGAACCGTAGACATGCCAAATGGGTAGAGTTCATTGAAACATTCCCATATGTGATTAAATATAAACAAGGAAGAGAGAATGTTGTGGCTGATGCATTAAGTAAGCGTGTTAACTTGTTGAATGTGATGCATGCTTAGTGTCTAGGATTTGAATTTTTAAAAGATTTATATGCTAATGATACTGATTTTGCATCGATTTATGAAGCTTGTGAGCATGCTACCTTTGGCAAGTTCTATAGACATAAGGGTTTTTTATTTAGAGAAAACAGATTATGCATGCCTAAATGTTCACATAGAGATTTGCTTGTGAGAGAGGCCCATGGTGGGGGCTTAATAGGGCACTTTGGTGTTGCTAAGACTTTAGAGATGTTGGCTAAACATTTCTTTTGGCCTCATATGAAACGTGATGTAGAGAGAGTATGTGCCAATTGCATTAATTGTAAGCAAGCCAAGTCTAGAGTGATGCCCCATGGATTGTATACTCCATTACCTATTCCTAATGAACCGTGGACTGATTTGTCTATGGATTTTGTAATGGCCTTACCTAGGTCTAGACGAGGTAATGATTCCATTTATGTGGTAGGAGATCGCTTTTCTAAGATGGCACATTTCATACCATGTCATAAAACTAAGGATGCTACCAATGTTGCTAACTTGTTCTTTAGGGAAATTGTATGCTTACATGGGATGCCTAGGAGCATTGGTAGTGATCGAGACCCTAAGTTTCTTAGTTACTTTTGGAAGACATTGTGGGGAAAGGTGGGAACAAAGCTGTTGTTTTCTACTTCTTGTCATCCCCAGACCGATGGTCAAACTAAAGTAGTTAATCGAACTTTAAGACAATTACTTAGAGCTGTCATTCAAAAGAACTTAAAATCATGGGAGGAATGCATACCATTTATTGAATTTGCTTATAATAGAGCTGTGCATTCATCTCCTAATATATCACCATTTGAAATTGTTTATGGATTTAATCCTTTGACACCATTAGGCTTGATCCCTTTACCTGTTGATGAAAGGAACAGTATAGATGGTAAGAAAAAGGCAGAATCAATGCTTAAGTTGCATGAACAAGTGAGACAGCAATTGGAGAAGAAGAATGAGCATTATGCAAGGCAAGCCAACAAGGGACGCAAACAAGTGTTGTTTGAACCGGGTGATTGGGTGTGGTTGCATATGCACAATGAACGATTTCCTGCCCAAAGGCTTTCAAAGCTACACCCTAGAGGCGATGGACCATTTCAAGTCGTTGCACGCATTGGGGATAATGCCTACAAGCTAGACTTGCCAGGTGAGTACGGTGTGCATGCGACTTTCAATGTGGCTGACATGTCTTTGTTTGATGTAGGTGATGAAGATTTGAGGACAAATCCTTTTCAAGAGAGAGGGAATGATGCGGTCATCACACCACAAAGATATGGAGGCATGGAGCAAGGACGCAAGAGAGATCCTTTGGAGCTGCCCATTGGTCCAATAACAAGGAACCGTGCAAAGAAGATGCAACAAGTGCTTAACGGTCTAGTTATACACTTATTTCAACATATGGAGATTGAGGCTGATCACAACAAACCGAACAACTCATATGGATACGATTCAGTCTTGTGTTGTATTCAAGTCCAAGAAAGTGATGATTATGGGTCTGATTGTAATGATCAGTTAAAATGGACCTAATTGGAAGTCTATGTATGAGCTAAGGATAATTAAGTGTTAGCACCTAAGGCACCCTTAGGGAATATGTTTGGATTTTGATTTGGGTTTAGGCGTCTTTAGTCAAATGTTAGTTTTAACAATAAGTGAGCTGTTTTGGGCTCACAAATCAGCCCATAAACCACATGCTAAAGAGAAGCACATTTTTTACATCCTTATTGCATAAGGATTGATTTAAAGTTTTCCTTATTTGTGTTGGTTTGACTTTCCTAAGTTTAAGGCTGAATTCCAGCCATTCATTTTTTTTTTTTTTTTGTTCTTTTCCTAGTCAAATAAGGTTTTCTTTTCCTAAATAGTTTAGGTTTAGGTTTTCTATTTAAACACCAATGTAATAGTTGAAAGCTTGGACATATGAAATTTAATACAATTGCAATCTAATATTTTCAGATTTTTTTTCTCTCCAGCCCGGGGCTGATTTTAATATTGTGAGTTTGAGAGATCGAGTTCTTCATTCTTGCGATATGATCTTGATCGTGAACAAGTATTTTGATAAGGTACTTATGAATCACCACATTCAGGTTCTAAGAATGCTTAATCGAAGGTGTCAGGTTTGAATTCCTTTCATTGTCGTTTAAACACCTTATGATTGGTTTGTTATCACCAATCTTTGTGTCATACTTGTGAAATTTGAATTATATATTGCTGTCCTTAGTGATTATAATTCATTCTTCTAAATACTTTGCTGCAATTGAATAGATTCTATTGAACAGGTACCTAACCTTCAAATTATTATTCATTGTTCAATTTGTTTTAAATCCTTCAAGATAGATCGGGGAAACTTGTTGATTTCGGTTTCTTAGCCGTTATCATATCACAACTCCTGTCAACCTTTAAGGTGTGAGGAATTGGTTTCATTCGTTCCTCTTTGTTTTGTCTTTTTCCCAACCTCTAAAACCGTTTTTCATAAAATCAAAACCTTACACATATACGTAAACTCTCCGGCACCGGCCTCGCAGCCCATCGCTCTCGAGAATTGCCTACTCATACCACTATGAGCCGCAAAGAAGTTTCAGCCCCCACTTAAGTCTTGGTTTGAGCGTCGTATTGACATAATATTAAACTTAAAGAATTAGTGAAAATATGGAGTAGTCATCCCAATTTATTACTCGACGTTAGTAGGTTTTCTACGCCATTCAAAAATTCTGGATGAAAACAAATTATTTACTATATTACTAGGGGCACAGTTAAGATTTTGTTGGTTAATTTATCTTGTTATTGTCTAAGTTGATTTTAGTCAGTATGGTCACGTGGCAAAATAATGTGCACACACAAATGTATTCCATTTCAATCACGAAGTACAATACAATTATGTAAAAAGATAATTCATTTAAGAAAAATCTGAATATAAAAATTTAGAAGTGAGAAATATAAATTGGAAGAATGTCAAAAGATGTAAGTTGTGACAAAAATATCCTAATTATTAGTTTGTGGTTGTATCGGGTAGCAGTAATCAATGTAAAAGATTGAATTATATATATACATAGACAATTAATACATAACCTCTGATATTTATTTATGGGAATTTAACCTAACATGAATATCGAATATAGAAACATATATGTTATCCGTGAAATTGAGACATAAAATAAAATAAAAATATGGCACAAAAGAAGAAGGTAACAATAAAAGAAGACAAATTTAAGGAAGCAAAAGAAAGAAAATGGAAAAGAAAGAGCAGGAAGCAAAGAAAAGATAAGAGGAGAGGAGAGACCCCACGTGCCAAAGACAGTGCTAAATCAGGCAAGAAAATGAAGAGGGAGTAGTGATTGATTAAATCTCAGCCAACAGACAAAAAAGAAAAGAAAGGACCCTGAGATTTGACATTTTGAAAAGATGTAACATTGCACCATAACCTATTAAAGGTAAAAGCAATCAAAATATATTAGAGATTTTAACCCTTCTCTTCCCTTCTCTTGCCTAGTCAATCACTCACTTTGTTTTGATACGCTCCATCAACTCAATTCAATTCCCACTATCTCATATCATTTCCCCCTTTTACCCTCGCTTTTATTTTTTTATTGTTTTTCATCTACCATTTTATTCTCGTTTTTTCATATTATATAGCCAAAACGCATCACAAGACCCTTAAATTTCGTTAAGCTTACAATTGGCTCTTTAATCGATTTTTGTAATATATCAAGTATATAATTTTTTTTATTTTGATAGTTTTTACCACATATTTGGCACATTGTACTTTTGTGGGCTAAAATATATGTTAATTAGCATGTAACATAATTTTTTAGGAAAATAGAAGATTTTAGAGTTCATTACAAAAGTCTAAAGGATATTTCTTATACAAGTGTGTCATAGCTACGAACGTAAATCATACTTTCGGTTTATTTTCATGTATCTTCAAAAATTATATCACACGCTAGTCAGTGAATGTTATAGCTCACTCGAGATAAAGATGTCAAGTATGAGCTGATATCGAAACAAAAAGCTTAAAAACACCATTTGAAAAATGAGTAATGTTTGTAATTCAAAATGAGAGAAGTTAATTAATACCATGTAGTTTTGATTGCTTTAAAGATATAATATTTGATAAATATTTGTTTGAATTTGATTATGAAACATGTTATTAAGTAGCTATTGATTAACTCTAAAGATTAAACTATAGGTAAGGCTGGTATTCCAATATATATATATAAATATTATTCATCAGAAAGATTTATCTTCACGAGATCCATAAAAAATCTCTCGTTAGTTTAATTATATGATTTATTGAGAGAATAATGCACTGAAGTTGACTTGTCGATATAACGAGTTAATATATAACTATAGGACACTAAAAATTTATGGAATTAACTTATCATAGAAATAAAAATATATAATTGATTGATACATATTTATGAAATTATTATTTTTCATATGTTTTATGAAATATCATAAATTTTTTTAGATTTTTCTTTCGGATTAGAATATAAATTTGAAACTTTTTCTCAACATGATTAGTTTTAATTCTATAAAAGTAAAGTTTGTTTGTTTACTTATTTATACTTAAAGCCTTGAAGTTTGTCTTAAGAGAAAATATATGTATGTGATGTATAGATATAATTAGTTATATGAGATTTCAGAGTTACGAATTTGTATAAGTATAAAATTACTTTGTTACTGTACTAATTTATAGATTACAAATAAATTATGTTTTTATCCATAGATTTTAAACAAAAATAATGGAACTACTTTACTGTGATTTAATGTATAGTTTTCTTTTGTGTGTTAATACAATTCGAAGCAATATGTATGTGAATTCGACTACTTTCTCTTGAAAATTACTGGTAATAAGATTGAATAGGCTTTTGGTTATAGAGGGCTAGTGGATCAGTATAGTCCTTTTGATTTACTGAATTTTCTCAAATTTTGATTTTGCTTTGTCAGATGATAGTAATTAAAATACAGCGTGGGGGTCTGCTTTGACACTTCCCAAATTTTGGCACGTACGTTCTATTCTGTTGGAATTGGTGCTTTCAATATCAATTGTACTGTTTATTGTAGGACAAAAAAATAAAACTGCATTATCATGTCAGCAAAATTTATTAAAACAAAAAATCCTTTCTGAAATTGTGCACTAACTATTCACAACTCATTATGCACATGTAAATTAACAGCTAGTAATTTGATACAAAATTAATTAACAACCATAAACGCAGAATGAAAAGCACCGAGATTTAATTTCACTCGCCGAGACATCTTATCAACCTATGCCAAGAATCTTTTTGGGCCATTCATACAACCTTGTAAATATGAAATTAATGGCATGGACAATTTGGACAAGTTACTGTGGCTATTTTAAGGACATAAAATACTGTCACCCTATTGTTTTTGCGTTTTGGAAAACAGAGCAATGTAAATTTATTAGAAAAGAGATAATGCAATTCGTGCCTTTAAAAAGGTCATATTTAACAACATTAATTTTAATTGATATACATGACATTAATTTGACGGCTAGAGTTTTAGTTTTTTTTCAAATTAGCTAGCATTATGTTTTTCTAGCGTGCATGAGAGGTTTTTTCAGTTCTTTTCTCTAGATTTTATTAGATTTTATGTTTTTCTATTGATTTGTTTCTTTGCACTAAGGCTATAATCTCATTGCTGTGGATATGAAACGTTTAACTTTGGAAGATGAAGATGATTCTGAGTATCGCATCCCAACTCTAGGTCGACAAGTAGAGGTTGTTGATTTATGGGCTTGTAGAGGCTGAATTTTGTTTGATCGGTAGATGAATTATGTAGACTTTCAAAGAATGTAGAAATCAATATGACCTCCTAAACATCAAGCTTTTAGTTACTGTGAAGCTTTAAGTTGGATTAAATTTTTATGGTTTAAATTCAATAATTTTAGAGTTTGATGATAAAGTTATTGTGGAAGCTCTGATTACTTCTTGAGTTAATCATTCATCCATAATTTTTGTTAAAGTACTCTTTGAATTTAGGTTTACTATTGTGAATCAAATGTGGCTTATATATCAGAGCATCTCCAACCCCACTCTATTTGGGGTTGGAGATGCAAAATTTGGTGGTGGGTTGCTCCAACCCACCACCAAATTTAACACCAAAATTTGGGAGGGGAACAGTACCCCTCCAATGTTGGCGGGGGTACTGTTCCCCTCCATTCCCCTTTTTTTCTTTTTTTTTTTTGTTTTTTACTTTATTTTTTTATTTTTTATTTGTTTCTACCATTCCTTTTTTTTATTTGTTTTTTTTTCTTTTTTCTTTTTTTATTTGTTCCTTACTTTCTTTTTTTTTCTTTGAATTTTTTATATTTTTAGTTTTAAAAATATATATTTATTTTATAATATTTGATTATGTGTTTTTATTAATTTGTGTGTTTGATTTAATTTATATGTGTACTTCGGTTTAATTAAATTGTTGTATTTAAATGGATTTTTATGGTGTGGTTGTATTCCGGTTTAATTAATATATATTATCTATTATGTATTAATGTGCTAATTTTTACTTCATCTATACGATTTTATTTAATAAAATTATTTATTCGTTAAAAAATTTTTATGTAATTAAATATATTTATTTATAAATTAATAATATTAATTTTTTTATGATTTAATAAAAAGATATGAATAATATAAATATATGTAAAAAGGAATATAATAATAATAAAAAATTAGGTGGAAAGGAATAAAGTAATAATATTTTAATTTAGAGTGGAAATTTAGAGTGGAAGGTTAGAGAAAAAAAACTGTAGCTCACTCTAGATTATAGAGGAAATTGGATTTAGAGCGGAAAATTTGGAGTTATGGTTGGAAATGGCATTAGCTGCTTATTCTTCTTAAGAGTGGTTTAATGAGTCATCTTCTTATGCAAGAGTCACAATTGATCTAAATTTAAATAATTAAAGTTTATGTTAAAAAAAAAAGTGATAACATATATTACATATCGATTTTCGAATATAACATGTTCATTTGTTGATTTATTTTAGGTTAAATACATCTATTACTCCTGAAATTGATCCAAAACATTTTTTGTCACCCTCAATTTTAAAAGAGGTTCATTTAGCCCCTTAAGTTGTCAAAGAGACACTAACAACCCCTCAATCTGACATGGATATTTGTGTGATATAACAAAAAAGGGAGTGCGTGAAGAGAAATTATCATGGCTACAACCAAAAAAAAAAAAAATTATCACCTTTTTTTTTTCTTAATTCTTTGAACTCTTCATCTATCTGCTTTTACAAATTCAACTAAAAATTGAAAAAAAAAATCCCTCAAATTGGGTAAATCCATCGTCTTGATGCTGGAGTTGTTCATCTTCTTCCTTCCCGACGTCACTGTCAATGCCAGAGTTCTCCATCACCAATCCTTCATTTCTGTCGGAGTTCTTTGTGCCTTCTTCCCCTTGTCGCCAATCATCTGCAACAATCATTTCTGCTATCTATTTGACCAGTTAATAAGACAAAGAAAACAACTCATTTTCAATTAGAGGAAAGAAGAAAATGTCTTGTTTGTTTGAATCTTCAACTTTTTCGTTGATGGGTTTTCAATTGGAGAATGGGTTGTCTTTTTTGAATCTTCAATTTTTCATGTGCGATTTCTTAACTTTTTTTTGCTTGGATTTTGTTGGCAAATTTTTTATGGATGTTGATACGAGGAAGAAGATGAAATCGAGATGTCTCAGTTTATACGAATATAGATGAAAGAGATGAGGAAAGTGTTACATCATTATTTCTAATTTCTTTTATTGAGGAAATAATTATCTCCTTAATTAATCGTTAATCTGTTTTAAGGGAGAGATATTATTAATTAATTTGATATGGATTTTATTTATGGTCTATTACATCCGTTACCCTTTGAAGTTGGCACTAATCATCTACTATCACCCCCAATTTAAGGAACGTTCAATTTATCCCCTCATCTTGGGTAAACCGACCCATTTTGTCCCTTCATCTTGGCAAATTCGACCTAGTTTGCCTGCTCATTTTGGTTAAATCAACCCAGTTTGTCCCAATAAGGTTCATGCTTTTTGAATTACACTTGCTTGACACGTGGTATTAAAGGTGTTATTTGGGTTGGTTTAGCAAACATGATGGGGTAAACTGGACGTTAGCTAAGTTCATGGTGGTAGTAGACGATTGAGGCTAACTTTAAGGGGCAATTGATGTATTAGGCATTTATTTATACACATGTCAAATTTTCATTTCCATGGCTTTAGAGGTTTTAGCCACCAGTCAGTGCGTGTGGTCTACTTTTTAATATACATCTCATGATTGTGTATTGAAGGGGTTATTAGTATCACTTTTGCCAACTTAAGAGGGCTAAATGGACTTGTATTAAAATGGGGTGACAGAAAGCATTTTGAGTCAGCTTTAAGGGGCAACAGATGTATTTGGCTTTTATTTTAAGTAAATCTGATAATTAAGTTTGAGTCTGAATTTCTGAGAAAGAAAAAGAGCATTTCTGCTTGATGGTCGAAATACCCTTTAGGAATTTTCCTTCAAAATACCCTCTAGGAAGTTTCCTTCAAAATAAAATCTACTATGTACATTAAGGCATGTTTGTTTTAACTGTTAATTTTACATCTATTATTGTTGTTAGTTAGTTAGTTAGTTATTAGCTATCGACCATTTAAAATTAGGCCAAGTAAAATTATTATGTGTTGTTGTTACAATGTGAAATGACTTACATATATATATATATATATATATATATCCACTAAATGTCTTTTTGCTCCTTACTCTTTGGACTTGCTCTTTTATCCCCTAATCTATGAAAACGAAGCTTATCTTGTTAGGATTTGTCATCGGAAAAATAACGTGGCACAGCGGAATTAAATCATTTAAAATTTTCCTAGAATCCACCTATCGTATCCAATTATCATTGATTGAAATAAAATCAATTTTGATTCAAGAGAGATTTACTCACCAAATTCGTCTCTTCTAGAGACTGCTGCAGAATCGATTCTTGTGATGGAAGTGATATCCACAATTCAGTGCACGACCAACTATCGAGCAAGAACCGGTGCTAGCCGAAGAGAGAAGGAACGGAGGAATTATTGCTGGAAATTTTGGCTAGGGGCTACTGTAGTTGGGGCTGAAATTTACAGCTTATTCCTTAGGGTTAGGGCTATTTTTTACTGAAGTGTGCCTTATATAGTCCTTCCATAATAAGGTTTCTATTTAGGTTAATTAAAACCCAAGCCAATTAGGATTTGGATTACATAAACAAACCTTATACCAAAAGGATTATACTATGTGATTTAATTCCATTTGGCTAATTTAATTACCACTAAATAAAATTAAATCACACTTAAGAAATACAATACATGTATTTAATTTTCCTACTATAGGAACATGTATTTAATTTTCCTACTATAGGAAAATTGTTTAATTAATTGTTTACTTTATGTAATCCAATTAATTGATAAATTAATTAATTATATTATGTAAACTTATTAATTAAATTAAATCTATGGGTCTGTCTTGATGTTGGCAGCAGGCCAAAGACCCATAGACTGTAAGTTGGTTCTAGCAAACCGTTACAGCCCCCAACTAAGACAGAGATGAAGCAGTCTGTCGAAGACACTGACCTAGTAGTAATCTCAGAGTGTCCTTTGCCAAACGATATCGATATGAATAAACAAGAGGCATTGTGTCCATCATCCTCTTTTACTGTTTATTATATTTCTTGATCTTGAGTTGACTGATTAAACAAATAAGCAACCAACTTATTTAGGTATGGCCATACACTTATCAGTCCCACTCATCAAGTGGAGAGTGATATCATCTCCGTATTACCCCGAGTGGCAATTCCATTACTTCATCATTAATAGCAATATGTTCACTTGTCCACCCAATCATACCCATATTTAGCATCCTTTTACAGACCTGTTAGGCGTACGTCAAAGTGAACCGGATTCCATATTGATATTATAATGAAATCTGGCCTGAGAACAAAAGAGACCTACTCAAGAAAGACCTATGACGTGACAACCATGTGGCTTTCTTATGCGGATTAATCCAGTCCCATGTAAGCAACATGTACCTATATTTATTACTGACTTTACGAGTACTATGGCTAGTTAAGAACTACCATACAGTCATCAAATATACAAGTCTGTGATTCTATTCGTTCCCACGATTAGAACAGACCTAGGATAGGCTTTATGATTATTAATCAATGGATACTCTACTCATATTATAGCATAAGATATAAATGAAATAGATTAATTACCTTTATTAATGTGACACAAATGATGTATGTATATAATAAGTCTTAATGTATAAAACAAAATACAAGAATCTAATGCCCTAAGAACTAGGGCACACCAACAATCTCCCATTTGCATTAGTTCCAAGTAGGCATTGCTTTAATTCCTATAGATCCGGTATGACTGTCATGCTATGTCTGTGGTAATGCCTTGGTCAACGAATCAGGGACATTATTCTTGGTGTGAACCATCTGTAATGATATGTCACCTCTGTGTTGGGATTCGTCATTGGAAAAATAACGTGAAGCAGCGGAAAATACACCGTTTAAAATTTCCTAGAATCCACCTATCGTGTCCAATTATCATTGATTAGAATAAAAACAATTTGAATCAATAGAGATTAACTCACTGGATTCATCTCATCTAGAGACTGCTGCAGAATCGTTTCTTGAAACTGCGATCTCCAAAGTCTGGTACACGACCAACTATTGAGCGGGGAACTGGTGCTAGCCGAAGACGCGAAGGAATGGAGGATTAATGCTAGGATTTTCGGCTGATTTGGGGCTGATATTGTTACTGGCCGAATTTCCTTTGTGCCTAGGGCTAAGAGAGTGATTTTTTTCCCATAAATGTGCCTTTTATAGTCCTTATGCAATATGGACTCCAATTAGGTTAAGTAAACCCAAGCCCATTAGGATTTTAATTACATATTTAAATCCTTATTCCATAAGATTTATATAATTTAATTCCATAATGCTTGATTTAATTACCTCTAATTAAAATAAAATCACACTTAAGAAAATAATTTAATTAATTGTTTACTTTATGTAATTCAATTAATTGATAAATTAATTAATTACATTATGTAAACTTATTAATTAAATTAAACCAACCCAATGTTAATTAATTACCTTGACACCGAATATCAACTAATTAATTAACTCATTCATTCCAATGTACATCACATGCACAATATCTATACGTTCCGGCTCAGTTGATCTATGTGCACGATCCTATGGGTTTGTCTTTATGTTGGCAGTAGGCCCAAGGCCCACAGACTGTAAGTGGGTTCTAGCAAACCATTACAGTCCCCAATTAAGACAGAGATGCAGCAGTCTTTAGAAGACACTCACCCGGTAGTAATCTCATAGTGTCCTTTGCCTAACGATATCGATATGAATAAACAAGAGGCATGGTGTCCATCATCCTCTTCTGTTGTTTATTATATTTCTTGATCTTGAGTTGACTGATTGATCAAATAAGCAGCCAACTTATTTGGGTATGACCATACACTTATCAGTCCCACTCATCAAGTGGCCAGTGATATCATCTCAGTGTTACCCGAGTGGCAATTCCATCAGTTTATCATCAATATCAATATGTTCACCTGTCCACCCAATCATACCCATATTTAGCATCCTTTTATAGACCTGTTAGGCCTATGTCAAAGTGAACTGGATTCCATATTGATACTATAATGAAATCTAGTCAGAGGACAAAAGAGACCTACTCAAGAAAGACCTATGACGCAACAACCATGTGGCTTTCTTATGCTGATCGATCCAGTCCCATGTCAATGACATGTACCTATATTCATGACTGGCTATATAAGTACTATGGCTAGTTAAGAACTACTATACAGTCATCGAATATACAAGTCTGTGGTTCTATTCATTCCCACGATTAGAACAGACCTGGGATGGGTTTTATGATTATCAATCAATGGATACTGTACTCATATTATAGCACAAGATATAAATGAAATAGATTAATTGCCTTGATTAACATGACACAAATAATGTATTAATACATGACTCTTAATGTATAATAGAAAATACAAGAATCCAATGCCCTAAGAACTAGGGCAGACCAACACTCTGTTCACAATCTCCCGAATGAGGTGAAACTTTCTGAGCATGTGTTTGGACTTCTTATGTGATCGGGGCTCCTTAGCTTGTACAATGGTCCCGTTGTTGTCACCAAAAACATCAACTGGGTCTATGATAATGGGTACTGCTCCCAACTCAGTTATGAACTTCTTGATCAAAACAGCTTCCTTTGCAGCTTCGCATGCAGCTATGTATTGAGCTTCCGTTGTTGAGTCAGTAATGGTGGCCTGCTTTGAGGACCTCCAACTAATGGCACTGCCATTCAGGAGAAAAACATAACCAGACTGTGATTGGCTCTCGTCTTCATTGGTCTCAAAGCTTGCATCAGTGTAACCTAACACTACCAGCTCATCTTGACCTCCATACACTAAGAAAGCATCCTTAATCCGGTTAAGGTACTTCAAGATTTCCTTGATAGCCTTCTAGTGTTCCTCCCTAGGGTCTGACTGGTACCAGCTAGTCATACTTAGTGCAAACACGACATCAGGCCTTGTATGTAACAGGGAGTACATGATAGATCCAATAGCAGATGCATAAGGGATCTGATTCATGTTCTCCCGGTCTTTCTTTATTTTAGGACCATTTTTCTTACTCAGCTTCAGCCCATGGCGCATAGCAAGAATCCTTTCTTTGCCTTATCCATGCTGAATCTTTTCAGAACCTTGTCAATGTACGTGGCCTGACTTAAGCCTAGAAGCCGATTGGATCTATCTCTGTAGATCCTGATCCCTAAGATTATCTCAGCTTCGCCTAAGTTCTTCATTACACAGCATTTACTCAACCACTGCTTAACCTTTGCAGTGTTGGTATGTCGCCTCCAATGATAAGGATGTCGTTAACATACAGCACTAGGAAGGTGGAAACGCTCCCACTAACCATCTTATACACACAGGGCTCATCAGAATTCTGTGTGAAGCCATATTCGGTAATAGCCTCATTGAATCTCTAATTCCATGACCTTGATGCTTACTTCAATCCATAAATGGATCTTTAAAACTTGCATCTCGGTTAGTATACTTCGGATCGATAAAACCCTCAGGTTGTGCCATGTACATAACCTTGAATAGCTTTCCATTAAGGAAAGCGGTCTTAACGTCCATCTACCATATCTCATAATCGTACCATGCAGCTATGGCTAGTAGTATCCTAATGGATTTGAGCATAGCAATTGGTGAGAAGGTTTCATCATAGTCAATTCTTTGAACTTGCTTGAATCCTTTTACCACCAATCGTCCCTTGAAGGTGTTGTTGGCTTATAACTTAAAACACCACTTGCAACCTATCACCTTAGCACCTGGAGGTGGAACCACCAAGTTCCATACTTTGTTATCATGCATAGATTGCATCTCAGCCTCCATAGCTTTGCGCCATTAATCTGAGTGTGGGCTTTCAACAGCCTCCTGATATGTCTTGGGCTCCTCTTGGTCAATGACCATAATGTCCCCATCATCAGTCACGAGAAAGTCGTACCTCTCTGGCTGATGACGTGTCCTACTAGACCTTCTAAGTTAACGTGTAACCGGTTCTACTTCCTCAATTTCTTGAGTTGCCAGATCGGTTCCCGAAGCATCCTCAGCAGTAGCTACAAGAGTCTGTGAGTCTTTAACTAAAGAAAGTTCAACATTACTTCTACTGTCTCTCTTGGAAAGGGATTCCTTTTCTAAGAAAATTACATTCCTGGCTATGAAAACTTTTTTTTCTACCGGGTAGTAGAAGTAATAACCCTTAGTTTCCTTAGGGTAACCCACAAACTAAGACTTGATAGATTTGGACTCGAGCTTGCCACTTGTCAATTTCTTGACATGTGCATCACAGCCCCAAATCTTCAAGAAGGAAACATTGGGCTTTCGGCCTTTCTATAGTTCATATGATGTTCCCTCAACTGCCTTGCTTGGTTTATTATTAAGAATGTAAGCGGCTGTCTCTAAAGCATATCCCCAAGAGGAGATAGGGAGTGTAGCATGACTCATCATTGAGCGGACCATGTCTAGCAAGGTCTTATCCCTCCTTTTCGACATTCCATTCCACTGGGGTGTACCAGGAGGAGTGAGTTGGGATACAATCCCACACTCTCTCAAAAATGAGTCAAACTCTTAGCTCAAATATTCACCCCCTCAGTCAGACCGAAGTGCTTTTATTTTCTTGCTAAGTTGGTATTCTACCTCATTCTTAAAGTCCTTGAATCTTTGAAGAGTCTCAAACTTATGCTTTATCAGATACATGTAACCATGTTTGCTAAAGTCATCCGTGAAGGTAACGAAGTACAAAAAACCTGATCTAGCACTAGTAGTTATTGGGCCGCATACTCTGAAATGTATCAGCTCCAATAGCTTGGAAGCCCTTTCAGCAGTCTTGCTAAAAGGCACCTTTATCGTCTTGCCTATTAAACAATATTTACATGTGTCATAAGAGTGGATGTCAAATGGCCCTAGCACTCCACTAGAGTGAAGCCTAGCTATCAGCTTCTCGTTTATGTGGCCAAGTCGACAGTACCAGATGTATGTAGGATTAATTTCATTTTGTTTAATCCTTTTAGTTTTTATATTGTTGATTACGTTTTAGATCAAGGATATATAAGCCATTTTCAAGAAATGTTGTTCCATAAATAATATTGCCACACTACATAGAAATTCTACCATGTCCAATATTAAATACAAAACCAGAAATAACCAACAAAGAAACAGAAATAATATTCCTGCGTATCGCAAGTACAAAATAATAGTTTCTTAATTCTAAAACTAGTCCAATAGGCATCTCAAAGAAATAATCTCCGATCTCCATGGCCTGAACCCAAGCGCCATTTCTGTCTCGAAGATCTACTTCTTTAAATCCTAGTAATCTCCTATTTCTTAGTCCCTGCACATTTGAACAAATGTGAGAACCATATCCAGTGTCTAAAACCCAAGATGTAGAAATAGCCAGATTAATCTCAACAACATAAATACCTGAAGCAGTATTTTTTCCCTTCAATTGCTCCCTTAGCTTTGGATATGAGCTCTTTCGGTGCCCTTTCTTATGACACTCATGGCAGACATCTTCAGGAGAAGCAACCCTTGCTTTAGGGTCGGCCGCCACCTTCTTGCCCTTAGCCTTGGCCTTTTGGACCTTAGCTTTGGCCTTTCCCTTAGCACTGAGCGTATTGCCCTTATTCACTAGCAAAACTTCGGAAGTCTTCTTGAGAGATTGCTCAGCAAGCTTGAGCATGCCATGCAGCTCAACAATCGATTTATCCAACCCTTGCATAAGGTAGTTCATGATAAACTAGTTGTAAGACTCAGGAAGTAACCCAAGAATAATGTCTGTTGCCAAGTCCTACGGAACTGCGAGCCGAGGCCCATAAGTGTATAAATGTTCCCCTTTAACTTTAGCACATGACTGCTAATAGAAGTCTCACTACCATTGCAGTTGTGCAAAGTGTTGGAGATTGTGCCCTAAGGCCAATATTGGATTATGTAATTTGACTTCTAAGATTAATCTAGTGTAGATTAATATTATCATTTATGTTTGTATGTTAGCATTTATGATAAGTATCCATGAATAAATCGTGTTATTCTAAATATCCCTAGTCGATTGTTATTATGGGAATAATAACAAACTAAGACTAGTGTGAGTGATAATGGATATTCATAAGATGAATATAGTGTATACAGATACAGATTATACTCACGGGTAATATGTTAGAGAACATGTTACTGGAGACCCACTATGAGATCAAGTTCATGGTCATGTGTCACAACTGATCTTGATTATAGTAGTGTCATTAGCTGATTCCTTTGACCTGAGGTCACCATTGATTCCGAGATGAACTCATGTTGTGCTTTGACGCAGTCAAACGCTGCTTGTAACAGAGTAGTTATAAAGGCTGTGATTGGGTACAATATGACTCATGCTTTGGGATGTGAGTGACAGATATGGGATTTTGTCCCTCTCTATCAAGAGAGCGATATCACTGGGCCCCTCGATAAGTAAGACTGTTAAATGCATGGCCGTGCTCAAATAATTGATAGAGTATCAATTGATTTGTCTAAACAGTTTACTTTGAGATCGAGAAAGCATATGATTAATTATATAAGATTGACAAGTGTACCATGTCTTATAATTAATCTTGATATCAAAGAGACAAAAGGGAATATGACATTCTATAAATAGGTATTGGATCATTCCAATCATATTAATTGGGTAGTCGTAATGGCTTGCTAGAGTCCGCTTGTGACCTATAAGGACATTATGGTAATTTCCTTATTGCCAATTAATATGATCCTATGGGGTCACACACAAGAGCAAAATGAAGTTCATCTTAACGGGTATAAATTATTATGAGATAATAATTTATGAATGAGGAAGAGAATAAATATATATATAGTGATATATATTTATGCATGTGTATATAAATATTAATGTGATTAGTGTTGCATAAAGTATGCTACATGTTATAATTAAATTATATAGAGATATAATTAATTATAACATTATATATACATATGTGTATTATGGAAAATTGATTTGATGTTAATTGAGAATTAACATTAAATTGTGGGGGTTAATTTATAATTATAACTAATAGGTGTATTAGGTTATAATTATAATTAACTATTTTAGGGTTTTTATTTAAGGAAATAAAAACTAACCTAAAAAACCTAATTTCTATATACACAGGAGGAGAAAGCAGATTTCGGCCAGCCCCTTCTAAGCAGCCAGCCGACTTTTGCCTTGCTCTCCTTCCAAGTTTTCGAAACTTTGGTCTCTCTCTCTCGTTCGAAGAATTGTTCTTCAAATCCGGCGCTAGCACGCGGTGGACGTATTGCTCCGTGTGGATCAACCGTAGAGGGAAGCTATTTTGGTTCCTGCTTGATTCAATCTTCAAAGAATTAAGGTAATTCTTTAACCCTCCTTCCAATTCAATGCGATGTACATGGGTCCTTGGTGGGGATTAATCTTTTATTTCCGCTGCGCATATTTTGTTTTGTGCGATTAATTCCCCAACAGTGGTATCAGAGCCACTTGTGCATTGGTTGAATTGGATTTGTTATTTTGATTAGATCAAAATTGCATGTAAGGGTTGTATGTTTTGATTTAGGTTTCTTTTGTTATTGTGAATAACAAATTGAAATTTGATTTCAATGTTGATCATTATGAATGATTTGTTCTTTGTTATTGTGAATAACGTTTTGGAATTGATTTGGGAATTGTTGTTTTGAACAAATTGACGCAGAATTGTTTTTCAGTGCAGAACACGCCGGCGTGCAGGCACTGCACGCCGTGCAAACGTGTGTTGCACGCCGTGTACTGGTTTTGCACGGCGTGTAGTCGGAAATCATTTCCGTAAGCTGAGAATCAGTGCATAACTCGCCGGCGTGCAAGTGTTGCACGCCGTGCAAATGTGTGTTGCACGCCGTGTACTGGTTTTGCACGGCGTGCAACCGGAAATTTCTCATGTGCGCTGAGTAACAGCGAGGAACACGGCCGCGTGCAAGTGTTGCACGCCGTGCAAATTGGTTTTGCACGCCGTGTTCCCTTAGTGCTGCCATGTAGAAATTGTCTTCTATACCTTTTCTTCTCAAATCAATTTCTTTTAAATACAATAAGATTGTGTTTAGTTTTTTGAACCCTAAATCTTATAGATGTAAAATTATTGTTGATAATTTTATGCATGGTGTTATGGTATGGTTTTGGACCCCGTGGATGCTTTATTTTATTTATTATGGTTTTATATAAGTACGACCTGCGAGTCGTTTGTATTTATGTAATTTTTAATTTTACTAGATAAATTGTATAGGATGCAATTTATGATATGTAAAATTTATTTTACTAGAAAAATTGTATAGGTTGCAATTTTTGTAAAATATAATTCCATGAGATGGTACTAAGAAGCAAAGACGTGAAGGCGGATCCAAGAGGTGCGGCGGTGCAATTACCATATGATGGATGCTACCACCTAGGATATGACCTTGTTGATTTTCATATTGGCCTATGAAAATCAATGTAGATTTAAACCATACCATAACACGGTTTTGAGTCTTATGCATGTTATATTTATTTTATGCCATAAGATGCCATGTTAATAAATATTGATGCATGTTAAAATGTTTATATATATGTGCAAATGCATGCCTTGTATCATTTAGATGCCATGTGATGCCATGCTAGATTGCATGCTTAACATATGTATGACATAGGATGCCATGCTAATTAGTATTAACAAATGTATGTTTAATATTAATGCCATGAATTGTATGAGATACAATTTAATCACAGGATTTTA
Organism: Euphorbia tirucalli; assembly: GCA_039660915.1. NCBI lineage: Eukaryota > Viridiplantae > Streptophyta > Magnoliopsida > Malpighiales > Euphorbiaceae > Euphorbia > Euphorbia tirucalli. Next base: position 36,892,442 of record CM077637.1, on the reverse strand, counting down.
TAAACCCTAAATAAACTTAATAAGTTTATATATGCCACCCAATTACGTATAACACTAGTCAAGTACTATGTTCGCATCATGGTATACCGCCAGGGCGGGTACGCATGTTGTGACCTTAGCGAAGCGATAATATGAGAAAAGGTGATTCTCATTGTGTTGTAATTGGTTTAAAAAAGCGTTAATCAAAAAGGTGTTTGAGCCCGAGGCAAAGATGAGATGAGTAACATACAATTAAATATGATATATGATATCATGCATCTCATAAATTAGAAGAGTTGCATAATGATGCAATTGGCAAAGAAGTGCACATCCAAAATATGTTTAAATGGTTTAAAGCATGATTTTGAGTCTTTGCCTACCGAAATTATATTTAATCATAGGGACATGCCAAAGCAGTGCTATGGTTAAGTATGGATTTTGGATCTTCACCCACTTGAATATTTTAAAGGGTTTTATAATTTAAGTGGGAGCATTTAAATAAAAATCTTTACATGCTTTATTATAGTTATGATTGCTATTACCATGATCTCGATTGTTATTGAACTTTGAGAATTGTTCTCAAATCAAAAGGAATTATATGTTCTCAATAATCCTTTTGCCCAATGAACCACTAGCAATTGTAATACGAGTATAAAAGATGCTTACTTGAAGCATCGAAGGGACTCTGTTTAAAATTTATTATCTTACACTTGCCACCAATTCTTCCGCACGTGGAAGTTTTACTTGAGGTATATGATACATCACAAATGGAAATGTTCCATCAGTTAGTGAGCAAGAAAAGATAAGTGTTTGAGGCAACATTTTCTCATTGGCCTCCAAAAGGCATTAAGATGTGATCTTGAATTCATTATTTGATAGTCATTGGTGATGAACTATCATTTGAATGACATGGGGAAAATTGTGAATTAGTTGCATAGGATGCAAAAGAATGTTAAGTTATCCATAAAGGATAAGCCCGCCTCGAATTGTGTGCTTATGGTTCAAAAGGAAAAGGATAAAAGGAAGGTCGAAAAGCATAAAGACCGAAAGGTTCGGGTGAAACATGTTTTAAAAGACCAAAGCTGTCGGCATAGAGAGATCTCCAAAAGAAGGGTGTTGCCATTTCTAGAATGAATCGTTCATTAGAATAGAAATAGCAAACTTTGTTTGGAGAACTATAAGAAGATGAAAGGCAGTGAGACTGCTACCTTAAGTATTTATTGACTATTCTACTTTTGTTTCTATATCAAAAGGTATTAGATATCGTTGTGAATCTCATATTAGTAGAATATGAAGAATCACAACTTGAATAGAAACCTTATGAAGGTGAAAGGTAGAATGCGAATAGGCAAAAGAAGCAAAGGTTGTTACTCGAAGGTTTTTGAACTTTTACATGAAAGTTGTGAACTTCAAGTTAAAAGTTATGAACCTTTTTACATAAAAGTTATGAACTTTGGTTAAAGGTTATGAACTTTTGCATGTGAGTTACGAACTCTTGTTGCCTATTGAACTTGTTGGCTTAAGTAAACAAATGTTGTTTATTTTATAATTGTGAATTATAAACTTTATAAAGACATGATTATGAAATGTAGATTTACATAATTGTCTTTATATGTGGAGCCCATCTGTAACATAAATACTGTAAGGATCGAATCAAATAGTTTGATTCAACCTATTTTGGCAGTGTCGTCTTGGAGACATAAGCAAAGTCGCATTACGAAACTCCATGAGAATGGACTTTTGGATTCATGAGATTATGAATCATCTTGAATCATGCGAATGTTGTTTATTGTAAAAGATGACAAAAGTGGTTCTTTGCTAAAAGTAGTTAAAGAATAATCGATTTATTAAGCATTATACATATGGATGTATATGAATTATAAATCAACTGCTAAAGGAGGTTTTAATACTTCATTACCTTTATGGAACTTTTCTCTAGATAAGAGTATCTAATTAAACACGAGTTTGGAACTTTTGAAGTGTTCAAAAGCTTGTAAAAGGAGTATGAAGTACCTTGACAAGATAATAAAGTCATTTAGATATGATCCGAGTGGTGAATATTTGAGTCAAGATTTTGACAATCATCTTAGAGATTGTGGGACTGTCTCACAATTGACTCCTCCAAGTACGCCACAAAGGATGTTGTGTCGAAAAGGGAGTAATTGAACTCTATAAAGATATAGTTCAATCTATGATGAAGTCAAGTTGATCATCGTTTTCTCAAAAATATGCCATTAAAGCAGCTGTGTATATTGTTCCGTCTAAAATAATTCATGAATCAACATATGAGATATGGTTGGGTAAGAGACCCAAATTGTTTCATTGAATAAGTTTAGGGCTGTAAAGCTTATTTCGAATAAGTTGGCACCTAAATTTAAATGTCGTATTTTGGATTACTCAAAAAGAAAATAGGAGTTGTTACTCCTGTGTTTCTTTGGGATACAAAATAGTTGTAGCTAGAAATGGTTTCCCCTTGAAGAGGGAGTTAATTTCTAGAAGAGTTAGTGGGAGTAAAGTACACCTACAAAACTCGGAATTCACAAAGTGACATTAACGTTGAAGAGGAACGTGGAAATGGTTTCATGATCATTGTTGAAATTACACAAGTCCAATGAAAGTCTAGTGGAATACGACATGATTAGGAGAGATATGGATTTCTCAAAATCATGATGTAGTTTTACTAAATTGGAATAAGTCTTCTTTTATGAAGAAGCAATGTTAGATTTTGAATCTAATAAGTGACTTGATGCTACAAAGGTTGAAGATAAGTCCATGTCTAACAATCAAAGTATAGACTTTGATAAATCTTTTAGAAGATGCATATGCAATGGTTGCAAGTGAGTTTTCAAATTGAAAACCGACATGAATGGTGATCTTCAAACTTATAAAGCACGACTAGTGACAAAAAGGGGTTATAAACAAGTTCATAGTAGTGACTATGAGGATACGAACAAATTCATAGTAGGACTATGATAAAATCCTTTTTCGTCATTAATCATGATCAAGTCAAATTGAGTTCTTGTTGCCACATCCGCATAATATGATTATAAAATATGGCAAATGGATATCAAAATCTGTTTTCTACGTGAAAACATGATTGAGGATGTGTACGTGACACAACCCAAAGTTTTTGAGCATCCAAAGAATTCAAATAGCGTATGCAAGTTTCAAAGATTCTTATAAGGATCGAAACATGCATCAAATAGTTGGAATCATAGTTTTGATAAAGAAATCAAATGGTTTGATTTTATCAAAAGGATGATGAATCTTGTGTTTCAAAAGGATCAGTGGGAGCATATCGGTATTCCTAACGCTATATGTGGATGACATATGGCTTGTTGGAAATAACATTCTTACCTTGCAAGAAGTAAAATCTTGGCTAAGAAAGTAATTTCGGTTAATGTTATAAGCATGACTGCCTGTGTTCTTGAAATTGGAATCTATAGAGATAGATCTAAAAGAATGTTTTGGCTTAAGTCAAAGCATTGAAAGCGTTCAATGTAAAAAGACTTAATAGAAGCTTGCTTATGTTAACTGCACATATACAACTGATTGCAATTAGTTGCAATATATCAGTCGAGATCTAGTATTCTCTTAAAAAGAGATGTTATGATTTTGAAAGGTTCAAAATAAAACGTTATAGCTAAATATCTATAATAGCAGCCAAAGTATACAGTTACATGTGATGTAAAGAAATTTTGGATGAAGAAGTTCATCAAAATTTTATGTTTTTGTTCTAAGCATTGCTTATCCTGTGAGACTATTGTAGGGACAATAGTTCAATGCGTAAGAACCTTGTATGACACAAGCATATACTTAGGCGTTTTTCACTAATTTAGAGAGGCTGTCTCTAAAGAGAGAGTGAATATGTGTAAAGTAGCAACGGAAGCGAAAATTAATAATTCATTGACAAAGACTCCTGCACGAGTGAATACATGAAAGTCATGTAGGTCAATGGGTATAAGATACATGTATGATTGACCATAGTGCAAGTGGGAGATTGTTGGAGATTGTGCCCTAAGGCCAATATTGGATTATGTAATTTGACTTCTAAGATTAATCTAGTGTAGATTAATATTATCATTTATGTTTGTATGTTAGCATTTATGATAAGTATCCATGAATAAATCGTGTTATTCTAAATATCCCTAGTCGATTGTTATTATGGGAATAATAACAAACTAAGACTAGTGTGAGTGATAATGGATATTCATAAGATGAATATAGTGTATACAGATACAGATTATACTCACGGGTAATATGTTAGAGAACATGTTACTGGAGACCCACTATGAGATCAAGTTCATGGTCATGTGTCACAACTGATCTTGATTATAGTAGTGTCATTAGCTGATTCCTTTGACCTGAGGTCACCATTGATTCCGAGATGAACTCATGTTGTGCTTTGACGCAGTCAAACGCTGCTTGTAACAGAGTAGTTATAAAGGCTGTGATTGGGTACAATATGACTCATGCTTTGGGATGTGAGTGACAGATATGGGATTTTGTCCCTCTCTATCAAGAGAGCGATATCACTGGGCCCCTCGATAAGTAAGACTGTTAAATGCATGGCCGTGCTCAAATAATTGATAGAGTATCAATTGATTTGTCTAAACAGTTTACTTTGAGATCGAGAAAGCATATGATTAATTATATAAGATTGACAAGTGTACCATGTCTTATAATTAATCTTGATATCAAAGAGACAAAAGGGAATATGACATTCTATAAATAGGTATTGGATCATTCCAATCATATTAATTGGGTAGTCGTAATGGCTTGCTAGAGTCCGCTTGTGACCTATAAGGACATTATGGTAATTTCCTTATTGCCAATTAATATGATCCTATGGGGTCACACACAAGAGCAAAATGAAGTTCATCTTAACGGGTATAAATTATTATGAGATAATAATTTATGAATGAGGAAGAGAATAAATATATATATAGTGATATATATTTATGCATGTGTATATAAATATTAATGTGATTAGTGTTGCATAAAGTATGCTACATGTTATAATTAAATTATATAGAGATATAATTAATTATAACATTATATATACATATGTGTATTATGGAAAATTGATTTGATGTTAATTGAGAATTAACATTAAATTGTGGGGGTTAATTTATAATTATAACTAATAGGTGTATTAGGTTATAATTATAATTAACTATTTTAGGGTTTTTATTTAAGGAAATAAAAACTAACCTAAAAAACCTAATTTCTATATACACAGGAGGAGAAAGCAGATTTCGGCCAGCCCCTTCTAAGCAGCCAGCCGACTTTTGCCTTGCTCTCCTTCCAAGTTTTCGAAACTTTGGTCTCTCTCTCTCGTTCGAAGAATTGTTCTTCAAATCCGGCGCTAGCACGCGGTGGACGTATTGCTCCGTGTGGATCAACCGTAGAGGGAAGCTATTTTGGTTCCTGCTTGATTCAATCTTCAAAGAATTAAGGTAATTCTTTAACCCTCCTTCCAATTCAATGCGATGTACATGGGTCCTTGGTGGGGATTAATCTTTTATTTCCGCTGCGCATATTTTGTTTTGTGCGATTAATTCCCCAACACAAAGTGCCTTAGTTGTCAGGTAACGTTCATGACTAGCCTGATCTTGGAACATCTTTTTAAGCTGATCCATCATCTCATAAGCATGCTCGTCCATGAACTGCTTCTAAAGATTAGAAGCTATGGTACAGAGCATGAGGCACAAGACATCTCAGTCATCCCTCGTATACCGGTCGTACTACTCCACCATCGCCGTGGTGATGCCTCGACCTGCGGGAGGGCCAGGTGGTAAAGGAGCATTCAGTACAAACTCCTTGGACTCTTGTCTAAGAACTATTTGCAAGTTCCTAGCCCAGTCTAGGAAGTTTGTCCCCAAAAGCTTCTCCTTCATTAGGAGTGATCTGAGTAAGAGTGAGTTGTTGTTTGTTGCAGCCATTTAAATTGCTTTTATGAAATGGGATAATCTACATGGAAGAAATCATTGCTTGAGTTAGAAATAAAGGACTTTTGCCAATTCAAATTAATAATCCGATTTTAATTTGTTCGTTGGTGATGTTAATTGGTTGACTTGACCAAGATCCACAACTTATCAATGACTAGCTGAACTAGGACTCACTAACAAACCATTGATTCGTTTGGTAGGATAACTTATCCAATCCTTCCACGAAGGACTCTTAGTTTGATGGGCTTATTGACACTTTACCCATCTGTGCTTAGGGCTCACTCTGAGCTAATACTACCCATGTTGAGTCAAACCACCATTCATATGTCAACCATACCAAGTATCCTAACCCTCGACGGCCCACCGAATACTACAATGTGGCTAGGGCATGGCACACATTGCAGCATCAATGGGAGGAAGATGCGTGAATGTGGGAAGCACTTTTAAATGACTCAATATTTTAATTTTCAGATTAAAATTAAGTGATACAGCTTAGCATGCATAAACACGGGTTATGATTTGGTGATCCATACATCCATGTTATATGACAAATGCAATAGCATACTTAATTTATAATAATGATATCCTATGGGCCTTAATTACAACCTAATGAAAAACTAGATATCCTATCTATTCTTCATGGGCCGGAATGCAATTCTCCTTGGGCTCCCACCATGGGCTTGCTCCACCTGGACCTTCCTTCATACTTGATGCAATTACAATAATATTATAAAATAATACCTATTCTAAAATTACATCAAAATAAAAGAAATGGCACGTAAGCCATATTTCCCAAAAATTAATTGCAACTGATAATAATTTAGGCCCTATAGAACTCAACATCACATTTCAAACAAAGTATTCGTCGTGCACATACATACCAATATGATGCATGATCATGGCATTCCAACTTATAAATAAAAAATGTTAAGCCAAGTTACTTTTGGTGAAATTGTCAATTTCAACAAATGTGACTAAGACCTATAAAGGTCCAATAACATCCATTAATGCAAAATTAATAATTTTGCTCCCACTAGAATTTGGGTTATCATAATTTTAAAATTTAGCCCTCCTAATTTTAACTGGTGACGTGGTTTATTAGGCCAATTTCACAAAGTGACCGGGATAAAAAAAAATATCCATAAAATCCAAAACCGGATCCGAACCCCGCCTGTGGCACTGTTGTCCGGGGACAGTAGCGTTGGCCACAATTGGAATCGCAAATTGCGATTCCAATTTTGGCCAACAATTATTTTTTTTTAAACAGAAAAAAAAACACAGCAACAAAATAGCAGCAGAAAAAAAAAATTCAACAGCAGTAAAATTAATTCAACAGTAGAAAATTGATAAAACCAATCGGGAAAAATAATCTAAAACCTGAAACCGATTCTTGAAACCTATTCTTTATTCAAGAACACTTTCTAAAATCAAACTCCAATCAATCTAATGGACAAAACATAGGCTCTGATACCAATGTTGGGATTCGTCATCGAAAAAATAACGTGGCGCAGTGTAATTACACTGTTTAAAATTTTCCTAGAATCCACCTATCATGTCCAATTACCATTGATTGAACTAAAATCAATTTTGAATCAAGAGAGATTCACTCACCAAATCCGTTTCTTCTAGGGACTGCTGCAGAATCGATTCTTGTGATGGAAGCGATCTCCACAATCCGGTGCATGACCAACTATCGAGCGGGAACCGGTACTGATCGAAGAGCAAAGGAACGGAGGAATTATTGCTGGAAATTTTTGGCTAAGGGGCTGCTGTATTAGGGGCTGAACTTTACAGCTTATTCCTTAGGGTTAGGGCTGATTTTTTTACTTAAGTGTGCCTTATATAGTCCTTACATAATGAGGTTTCTATTTAGGTTAATCAAAACTCAAGCCAATTAGGATTTTGATTACATAAATAAACCTTATACCAAAAGTTTTATGCTATGTAATTAATTACATTTGGCTAATTTAATTACCCCTAAATAAAATAAAATCACACTTAATAAATACAATTCATGTATTTAACTTTCTAACTATAGTAAAATTATTTAATTAATTATTTACTTTATGTAATCCAATTAATTGATAAATTAATTAATTACATTATGTAAACTTATTAATTAAATTAAATCAACCTAATGTTAATAAATTAAATCAACCTAATGTTAATTAATTAAATCAACCTTGACAGCGAATGTCAACAAATCAATTAACGTATTCCTTCCAATGTATATTACATGTACAATTTCTATAAGTTCCTGCTCAGTTGATCTATGTGCACGATCCTATGGGTCTGTCTTGATATTGGCAGTAGCCCAAGGCCCACAGACTATAAGTGGGTTCCAGCAAACCGTTACAGCCCCCAATTAAGATAGAGATATAGCAATCTGTTGAAGATATTGACCCAGTAGTAATCTCAGAGTGTCTTTTGCCAAACCATATCGATATGAATAAATAAGAGGCATTGTGTCCGTTATCCTCTTCTATTGTTTATTATATTTCTTGATCTTGAGCTGACTGATTAAACAAATAAGCAACCAACTTATTTGGGTATGGCCATACACTTATCAGTCCCACTCATTAAGTAGCCAGTGATATCATCTCGGCATTACCCGAGTGGCAATTCCATCACTTCATCATCGATATCAATAAGTTCACCTATCCATCTAATCATACCCATATTTAGCATCCTTTTACTGACCTATTAGGCGTATGTCAAAGTGAACCGGATTCCATATTGATATTATAATGAAATCTGGCACCTACTGAAGAAAGACCTATGACGTGACAACTATGTGACTTTCTTATACGAATCGATCTTGTCCCACGTTAGCGACATGTACCTATATTCATGACTGACTTTACGAGTACTATGGCTAGTTAGGAACTACCATACAGTCATTGAATATACAAGTCTGTGATTCTATTCGTTCCCACGATTAGAACAGACCTGGGATATGTTTTATGATTATTAATCAATGGATAATCTACTCATATTATAGCACAAGATATAAATGAAATAGCTTAATTGCCTTTATTAATGTGACATAAATGATGTATGTATATAAGAAGTCTTAATGTATAATACAAAATACAAGAATCCAATGCCCTAAGAACTAGGGCATACCTACACATCTCACCCAAATCAAATGGCCCACTACAAAATAGACCTATTTTGCTCTAAAAAAGGTAATCATGGAGTTCTAATTTCACTCTAAATTTTTTAAAATAAATTCAATTTCATTTAATTTGAGTAAAGTGTTCTTCTTTTTGCATGGTCAAGGAGTAAAATGACCAATCCCAAACGTCATGGGGTAAAAGAGCATTTAGGTGAATAAATCAAGGAATGATATATATATATATATATATATATATATATATATATATTTATTTATTTATTTATTTAAAATAAAAATGTCAATAACATAACCAAACGTAATTATAATGATGTTTTAGTTTTTGCGTATTGCAAATTTATTAGAGAAGTACCTAAGATTGAAAGGAAAAAAATAATATCTTGTATAAGTTTCAAAAAGATATCTTTTTGAAACAGTAATAGCATAAAATAAGCTTTTTGTAGAAAGTTTCAAATTAGATCTTTTGAAACCTTTTGCCAAATACTTAATCAAGTTTTGGAATACAAAATATTAAATGATCATGTTAAAAATATGAACTCAATACTCTCTAACACTCAAGCTCAACTTTAGCTCAAGCAGTTCAAGATTGGCCTTAACTACTCAAGTCAATCTTCATTTAATAACTTATCATTTTCTTATGATTGGATAAGTTTTAAATTCTTAAATGTTTTACTTTGAAATATCTCAAATTTGGTGATTAAATTAATATTTTACTTAAAGCTATTATATTGTTAATATCTCAAAATTTGGGGGTTAATTATTTCATAGAAATTAAATCTAAGTCTGAAAGTAGTAAACACAAAAAAAAAAAAAAAAAAAAAAAAAGATTTTTACGATAATGTGCAATGTATACATATATATATTGTAATCTTTAAAAAACCATATTTTTCTTTATATATAATAATAATATTAACAATAATAATAACAATAATAATAATGATAATAATAATAATAATAACATTTAACAATAAAAATAATAACAACAACGATAATGATGATGATGATGATGATAATAATAATAATAATAATAATATGTTAATACTAATAAAAATACTAGTACAAATATTAATAAAAAATAGTAATAATAACTATAATATTAATACAAATAAAATCAATAATAATAATAATAATACTATAATTACTAAAAATAGTAAAAATAATATTTGTAGAAATAAAACAAATAATAATAGTAAAAATAATATTTACACTAATAAAACTTATAATAATAGTAAAACTAATATTAACATTAATAAAAATAGACTTGATATGAAAACAACAAAAACAGAAACAATAATCAATCCAAAAAGCAATATAAGGATTTAAGGCCTCTCAGAAATCATCCTTGTAGCATGTATCTGTTTTTGTTTGGAGATTGTAGGTCGATCCTCGGAATGCTGATCGGTCCAACTAAGCTTGGTTTACATCCTGAATCGTCTGACGGACCACAAATAAATGATATAAGATTGGAAGTTTGAGTTTTTTTACTAAGTTTGGTGTAGAAAGTCCTAAGATTTGCATGTTTTTGTATGATTTACGATTGACGAAATAAAAAAAATGAAGAAACCAACCGAAGAAATGAAGATGAAGCCTTTTCTCCTTATGCCTTCTCTTTAATCCCTGTTCCTTGCTCTCTTTTTCATTTCTCTCTAAAAATCTAAAATTTTTGTCATTTTTTCTCGCTACCCATCTCAGTGAATTTTTTTTCTTTGTCAGAGGAAATGAGTTATGCGGCTCTAATTTATGGTAGATGAGCCGTACGGCTCTTGTTCATAGTCGTATGGCTTTCATTTTGAGCTGTACGGCTCTTATAGTTGAGCTGTATGGCTTAAGTTTTTAGATAGGAATTTTTTTGTTTTGAATTTTGTTCACAGCTTAACCCTCTTTCAAATAGAGCAGTGCGGCTCTAATTAGAGTCGTGACACCCAAATAAGAGCCATACAGCTCTTACTAAATTAGGGTTTAGGCCGTTGATCTCTTGAATGAATATTGGGTTCGTTTTACAGCTCATTTGGTTCCCGTCTTTCATCGTTCGAACTGATTCCTGTAGAAACTCGATGCAAAGGTTAACTAATTCGATTTTCGTCATTGAGGTCGAAAAAATCCATGCTCACAGGTTGCCCCTTGTGTAATTAAATTAAGTACTAGCCAAGTTTGACTAGATCTTTGGGTGAATTAAAGTGCACAATAGGGAGCACGATGAATGAGAGAAAGAAAGACTTACCTGATTAGTGTCAAAGTTCATTGTCTCGATGCTCGTACATTTTGAATTTGTGTCACTGTCTCACGATATAACTTTGTTTCATTGTCTCATGACGGACGACAATTTGTTTCATCAGCTCGTAATGGACTTGAATTTGTTTTGTAGTCTTATGATGGACTGAATTTGTTTTGTCGTCTTATGTTTCATCGTCTTTTAATGGACTTGAATTTGTTTCATCGTCTCTTGATGGACTTGAATTTGTTTCATCGTCTCATGATAAACTTGAATTTGTTTCATTTGTTGGGAATGCCCTAGTCTCAAGGAATTAGTCTTTGTATTGTATTATACATTTGGATCTTTTAATAGATTGATGTTTTTGGATATGCCCTAGTACCAAGGCATTAGTCCTTGTATTTGTATTGTACATTTATGGGATTTATGTATTATACATTTTGTGTCATTAGATAAAAGCATTAATCTATTTACTATATACCTTGTGCTATGTTTTAAATAGAGTATCTAATGGACATATCCATATCCATGTTGACAAGTGTCATGCACTTGGCAGAAAGACCATGGATAAGGAAAACGATATGACCATAAAGAGATCCGTAGTCTGTTCTAGTCATAGGAATAAATGGAACCAAAGACTATCATTAGCCTAGTTGTATGGCGGTGTCTTACCGATCATTGGATATGGGATGTCAACCAAGTTAATGGGTACATGCAAAAGGGGCATAGTACAGGATAGATCCACTAAATGAGAAATCCACATGGTAAAGTATCACAAGTGATTCTACTGTAGTACTTGTATGGATCCTTTGAACTGACCATATGATGGTGCTACATGTGAAGTGGCATACTTTGGTGTATGCATAAAGGGCCTGTAATAGGGTGCCAAGTATGGTTACATTCGGGTATGTTCAATGCTATGGATATGCAAAAGGGAATGTCACTCAGTAGTCCACTAAGAAGATATCACCGGCCTCTTGATGAATGCAACTGATAAGAGTGTGCCCACACTCAAACAAGTTGGAACTTGTTTGTGAGCATCAATTCATTCGGGATCAAATAAATGTTCGGACACAAAAGAGAGTGATCAATCCATGTCTCTGTGTTGGACACTGCTATCAATGACATGGGATGTACAAGTTTCAACTACAGGGTTACGATTATAGTCGGACTGCTATCTCCGTCTTAATTGGGGCCTGCAATGGCTTGCTAGAGCCCGCCTACAGTCTGTGGGCCATAGGCCCACTACCAACATAAAGACGGGCCCATATGATCGTATACATAGAATGTCTGAGTTCGAACTAATCGGATCACTTGTATACTTGGAGTATACTAATTGAAGAGATAAATATTAATCAACTAAATTAAAGATCAATTGGATTGGTTAATATAGTTTAATTGACAGATATTTATATTTTATTGGGTTGCACAAAGTTGATTTAAATAAATTAACTTGTGGATAAATTTCCTGGTGGAAATTTAATACATATATAGGTTTATATGTATTTGTTTCTAGTCAAATCATAAATTAATTTGTTGGGTTAATTCTAATTGGCAAATCTATTTAATTTAAATGACATGTATTTTATATAATATGATATTATATAAATACATGCATAGAAATTAAATTAGGATTGATTAGGAATTAAACCATATTCATTAATTAGGATTTATGTAATTATGGCATTAATTTCATTTATAGAAACAAAGTTAAATCACCCAAATAATAAAGGCCATGATTTAAAACCTAAAATGTAGATTTTCCAGAAGTGGAATTTCGGCCATATGGGTTTAAGGAGCTGAAATTTTCGGCCATGGCAATTGACTCTTTCTTTTCTCTTTTGATCCGCCGCTAACACGGGTGCGACTCGATAGGCATTCGTGTACGTGAGAGTGGAGGAATCGGTTTTGGTTTCTACATCCATCTCTAGAGGAGATATTCCTGGTGAGAAACTAATTCTTCTCTATTGAATTTTGTTTTTTATGATTTCGACTTCAATTGCTCCTGGGCACGGATTTGAGGAAATCATCGCGTTCTTCCATTTTTATCGGGTGATTTCCGGTGAAAAATCCCAACAGTGGCATCAGAGTGGGCTTTTGATCCGTGGAAATTGATTAACAGGATTGAATCCCTCTTTTAAAATTGGTGCTTTTATTTTGGGATTCTTAGTTGGGGTTTTGTGATTTTCCCCATTGTTTTCTTCAATTGAAAATTAATTGGGATATTAGGTTATATTCATGGTTTTGATTTTCAATTTTTGGATGTGTTAATTTTATTACCTGTAAATTTTTTTTATTTGGTTGAAAATCAAGGGCTATTCCTACGGATACGGGGCTGCCGGAGGAGGAATCGCCGCCGGCAGCCACCGTAGCGGTAAGAACAGCAGTAGTAGCCACTGCCTGCTGCTGCCTCGGCAGTGGCTGCCACACGGCAGCAGCCCTAGCTGCAGCAGGCCGGGCCTAGTTTTGCATTTGGTGGGTTTCGGGCCCGGGGCCCAATTTTTAAATTTTAATGGGTTTTAAAATTTTGTGTGTTTAAATTTTCTGTAATTTAAATGTGCATGGCTTCTTGAATGAAATTTTAATTTTATTCATGAGATATTAATTTTGGAAATTAATATGGTATAATTGAAATTGGTTAGGGTTTTCTTAGCACGATTACTCGGGAGGCTGATATGGACTCATGGTTTCCCAATTCCCGTGGGAGCAGTATTCTACCTGGGCTGGAGGCCTAAAGCCCATTAAGGGCTAAAACCATGATGGGCCAAAATTGGTGATTTCAAAATAATGGCTAAGGACATAATTGAAATGGGCTTAAATTCATGCATTATAACATGTTTATAAATTGATGTATTGGATTGCATGGATGTATAATTAAATATATGTATGGATGCTATTGGGCCTTATTCAAGTCGGGTTGTATTTTTCTTTTTGGGTAAATATGGCTTGCGTGCCGTTTTCTTTTTTATGTAATTTTATTTCATTTATTTATTATAAATTTGTAAAGAAGAAGCCTAGTGGAGAGGTGAGCCCAGAAGGAAGAAGAGGAGGCCCAGTTAGGTTGTAATATAGGCCAATAGCAGTCCGTTTTATTTATTTAATTATGCTTTATTTATTTACATGTATGTATGTATGATCCAAACCCAATTTCACTCGCCTATGCATCTAAGCCATTGTTGAAATGAATCTAATAACCAAAAGGAAATTACTAAGTCGCTTAAAAGTGCTTTCCTCATTCAAAACTGACTCGAAGTAGGGATAGGCCAGTTGTAGACCATGCCCTCGCTGGATGCATTGGAGTATCGTCATTTTGTATTGGGTTGGAGTATTGGTTACTCTAACACTTAGATGGAGGTTTTGACTTAGCGTGGGTATTAGGATTCTCCTGGCACTAAGCATAGATGGGTAAGTGCCAACAAGTCTATCAAACTAAGAGTCCCTAGGTTGGGATTGGACGGCGCTCCTACCTAAATAATTAGGGTATAGTTTTTCCAGGCTCTTGTCTGGCTATATCTTAATGAAATATGGATCTCGGCCCATGAGCCTAATAACTTGAGTTAATTAATAACATGATTGATTATTAATTAAATATGGGAAAAACAAGTTAGGTCCTTTATTAAACACTCTTATAATTTTTCTGTGTAGTAACCAAATGGCAACAAACAATTCACTTTCACTATGATCTATCCTAGAAAGGGACAAGCTTTCAGGCCCTAACTTTTTGGACTGGTCTAGGAACTTGAGAATAGTTCTAAGACAAGAGTCTAAGGAGTATGTGCTGGAAAGGCCTGTACCGGCTGCACCAACAGGGGGTAATCCACCGACTACCCAGCTGGAGGAATACGAGGTGCACGTTAAGGATAAACAGGATGTGACGTGCCTTATGTTGGCATTTATGGTCCTTGAGCTATAAAAGCAGTTCATGGACCATCAGGCCTATGCTATGATAACAACTCTAAATGAGATGTTTCAAGAGTAAGCTCGTCAGGAAAGGTACTTGACCAATAAGGCATTAAACTCCTGTAAGATGGGGGCTGGGACATCTGTGAGCACACACGTGCTTAAGATGAAGGGCTATCTGGATACTTTAGCCCATCTCAGATCACTATCTCATAGGAGCTGGCAATGGACACAATCCTGGCTTCCTTACAGGATTCTTATGATAAGTTCATCCTGAACTATAATATGCAAGGGACGAACTGTATTGTTAGTGAGCTGTATGGGATGCTCAAGCTCACTGAGCAGTTGATCAAGAAGACTCCGCCAGTATTGCTGGTCAATAAGGTGTACCCTCCTCTTGCTAAGGGTAAGGCCAAGGAAAAGGCAAGGCCAAGAAGGCTAAGGCCAAGCTGAAGGCCAGTCCCGAGGATGTCTGCTTCAGGTGCAAGCAGGCTGGACATTGGAAAAAGATCGTGTCCCCAGCTGTTGGGAGAGTAAAGGAAGGGTTAAGCCTAATGAGCTTAATCTAGTCTACTTTTGGCATTTTCATTTAGGCGACATAAACGAGAATCGCATAGCTAGGCTTCACAAAGCTAGAATCCTAGGATCATTTGACTTGGAGTCATTTGATATATGTGAGTCTTATTTATGAGGTAAAATGACTAGAGGACCTTTTAGCAAGAAAGCTGAAAAGGGCTACTGGCTTATTGGACCTAATACATTCAGACGTATGTGGGCCCATCAGCACAACTACCAGAGGTGGACATCTGTACTTCGTCACGTTCACGGACGATTTTAGCAGATATGACTATGTCTATTTGATGAAACATAAGTTTGAGACCCTTGATAGGTTTAAGGAATTTAGGAACGAAGTACAGAACCAGCTAGGCAAAGATATCAAATCCCTTCGGTCAGACTGAGGAGGCGAGTATATGAGCCTAGAGTTTGACTCATATTTGAGAGAGCATAGAATTGTTCCACAACTCACTCCTCCAAGAGCACCATAATGGAATAGGGTGTTCGAACGGAGGAATAGGACCTTGTTGGACATGTTTTGCTCAATAATGAGTCATGCCTCTCTCCCAATAAGCTTATGGGGATACGCTCTTGAGACAGTAGCTCTCATTTTGAATAATACTCCGACTAAGGCAGTGGAAAAGATGCCATATGAGATATAGACGGGCAGGGTGCCTAATATGTCTCTCTTACAGATTTGGGGATGTGAAGCATATGTCAAGAAATTAAATGGGGGCAAACTAGAACCCAAAAACCGACAAATGCCTATTTGTGGGCTACCCTAGGGAAACTAAAGGGTATTATTTTACAACCCCACTGAGAACAAGGTGTTCGTGGCATGGAAGGGGGTCTTTCTAGAAAAGGATTTTATTTCCAAGAAAGACAGTGGGAGTAATGTTGAACTCAGGGAGGTTCAAAAGCTCACAAACTCCTGAAGAGGATAACTCAAGGACTACGGTGGAGCTTCCACAGGAGGAAGCACCAACCCAGGTCACACAAGGACCTAGAAGGTCTGGTAGGGATAATCGAGAACCAGAGAGATATGGGTTTCTCATCATCGATGATCACAGTCTTCTCGTCTTTGATGAGGAAGAGCCCAAAACCTACTAGAAGGCTATAGCTAGCCCACAGTCTGTTAACTGGCATAAGGCCATGGAGGCGGAGATGCAATCTATGTATGATAATCAGGTTTGGAACCTGGTTGATCCATCTCCAGGTGCTAATGTAATAAGTTGTAAGTGGTGCTACAAGCTAAAGGCCGATAACACCTTCAAGGGGCATCTGGTTATGAAAGGTTTCAGATAAGTCCATGGAGTAGACTATGATGAAACTTCCTCTCCAGTCGTTATGCTCAAATCCATAAGGATCCTGCTGGCCATAGCCACTTGGTACGACTATGAGGTCTGGCAGATGGATGTCAAAACTGCTTTCCTTAATGGAAAGCTACTCGAGGATATGTACATGACACAACCTAAGGGTTTTGTCGATCCAAAGTATCTTGGGAGGGTATGCAAGCTTCAAAGGTCTATTTATAGACTGAAGCAAGCATCCCATAGTTGGAATCTTAGATTTAATGAAGCCATAAAGGAATACGGCTTCATACAGAATCAAGATGAGCCTTGTGTGTATAAAAGTATTAGTGGGAGCATTGTCACCTTCCTGGTATTTATTATGGATGATATCACTCTTATTGGAAGCGACATACCAACACTGCAAGGTGTAAAGCAGTGGTTGTGTAAGTGCTTCGCAACGAATGACTTAGGCGAGGCTAAGATGATCCTAGGGATCAGGATCTACAGGGATAGATCCAATCGGCTTTTGGGCCTAAGTCAGGCCACGTACATAGACAAGATTCTGAAAAGATTCAGTATGGATCAGGCAAAGAAAGGTTTCTTGCCAATGAGCCATGGGTTGAAACTTAGTATGAAGCACTATCCTAAGACAAGGGAGGATAGGGAGAACATGAAGTTGGTCCCATATGCCTCATCAATAGGATCAACCATGTACTCCATTCTATGTACGAGACCTGATGTCGCCTTTGCACTGAGTATGACGAGTTGATACCAGCAGGATCCCAGCAAGGATCATTAGAAGGCTGTCAAAGCAATCCTGAAGTACCTTAACCAGACTAAGGATAGCTTCTTAGTGTATGGAGGTCAGGAAGAGCTGTCAGTTATTGGGTACACTGATGTAAGCTTCTAGACTGACCAGGGTGAGTACCAGTCACAGTCTGGGTACGTGTTTTTTTGCTAAATGGTGGTGCTATAAGCTGGAAAAGATTCAAGCCATCGACCATCGTGGATTCTACTATAAAAGCTGAGTACATTGCAGCATGTGATGCATCTAAGGAAGCTATGTGGATTAAGGAGTTTATCACTGAATTAGGAGTAGTACCAACTATCCTGGATTTAGTTGATATCTTTTGTGACAACAATAGGGTTGTTGCACAAGCTAAGGAGCCCTTGTCACACTACAACATGAAGCACGTGCTCTGGAAGTTTCACCTCATACGAGAAATCGCCGAGAGGGGTGACATTTCATTACATAGAATGGACACCGAGGATAATGTCGTAGATCCTTTGACCAAGGTGCTGGCTTAGCCTAAGCACGAGGGTCATACTAGATCTATAGGGATTAGGCCTATGCCTAGTTGGAACCAGTGCAAGTGGGAGATTATTGGATGTGCCCTAGTCCCGAGACATTGGTCCTTGTATTTGTATTGTACATTTATTGGATTTATGTATTATACATTTTGTGTCATTAAATAAACGCATCAATCTATTTATTATATATCTTGTGCCATGTTTTAAATAGAGTATCCAATGGACATATCCATATCTATGTTGACAAGTGTCATGCACTTGGCAGTAAGACCATGGATAGGGAAAATGATATGGCCATAAAGAGATCCGTAGTCTGTTCCAATCATGGAAATGAATGGAACCAAAGACTATTATTAGCCTGGTTGTATGGCGATGTCTTACCGGTCATTGGACATGGGATGTCAACCAAGTTAATGGGTAAATGCAAAAAGGGCATGGTACTGGATAGATCCACTAAACGAGAAATTTACATGGTAAAGCATCACAAGTTATTCTGGTGTAGTATTTGTATAGATCCTTTAACCTGACCATATGATGGTGCTACATGTGAATTGGCATACTTTGGTGTACGCCTAAAGGGCCTGTAACAGGATGCCAAGTATGGGTACTTTTGGGTATGTCAGTGAACATGGCAATGCTATAGATATGCAGAAGGGAATGTCATTCAGTAGTCCACTGAGAAGATATCATCGGCCTCTTGATGAATGCAACTGATAAGAGTGTGGCCACACCCAAACAAGTTGGAACTTGTTTGTGAGCATCAGTTCATTAGGGATCAAGTAAATGTCCGGACACAAAAGAGAGTGATCAATCCATGCCTCTTTGTTGGACACCGATATTAATGACATGAGATGTACAAGTTTAATCTACAGGGTTACGATTATAGTCGGACTGCTATCTCCTTCTTAATTGGGGCTGCAGTGGCTTGCTAGAGCCCGCCTGCAGTCTATGGGCCATAGGCCCATTGCCATCATAAAGGCAGGTTCACAGGATCGTACACATGGAATGTCTGACTTTGAACTAGTCGGATTACCTGTATACTTGGAGTATACTAATTGAAGAGATAAATATTAATCAATTAAATTAAAGATCAATTGGATTGGTCAATATAATTTAATTGACACATATTTATAATTTATTGGATTGCACAAAGTTGATTTAAATAAATTAACTTGTGAATAAATTTCCTGGTGGAAATTTAATACATATATAGGTTTATATGTAATTGTTTCTAGTCAAATCATAAATTAATTTGTTGGGTTAATTCCAATTGACAAATCTACTTAATTTAAATGACATGTATTTTATATAATATGATATTACATAAATACATGCATAGAAATTAAATTAGGATTGATTAGGAATTAAACCATATTAATTAATTAGGATTTATGGAATTATGTCATTAATTTCATTTATAGAAATAAAGTTAAATCACCCTAATAATAAAGGCCATGATTTAAAACCTAAAATGTAGATTTTCCTAAAGTGGAATTTCAGCCATATAGGAGCTGAAATTTTCGGCCATGGTAATTGATTCTTCGTTTTCTCTTTTGATCCGCCGCTAGCACTGGTTCGACTCGATAGGCGTTCATGTACGTGAGAGTGGAGGGAATCGGTTTCGGTTTCTACAGCCATCTCTAGAGGATATATTCATAGTGAGAAACTAATTCTTCTCTATTGAAGTTTGTTGTTTATGGTTTCCAGTTCAATTGCTCCTGGGCACGGATTTGAAGAAATTATCGCGTTCTTCTGCTTTTATCGGGTGATTTCTGGTGAAAAATCCCAACAGATGTATTGTACATTTGTGTTATTAAATAAAGGCATTAATCTATTTATTCTATATCTTATGCAATATTGTAAATAGAGTATCCGATGGTCATATATATATCCATGTTAACAAGTGTCATGTACTTGGCAATGAGACCATGGGTAGGGAATCGATATAACCATAAAGCCATCCATAGTTTGTTCCAGTCATGAGAATAAATGGAACCAAAGACTATCATAAACTTGATTGTATGGCAGTGTCTTACCGGCTGTAGAACATGGATTGTCAATCAAGCTTATGGGAACATGCAATGGGGCATGGTACTGGATTGATCCGCTAAATGAGAAATCCATATGATATAGTATCATAAGTGTTCTGATGTAGTACTTATATTGGATCCTTAGACCTAACCATATTATGGTCTCGCATGTGAACTCACATACTTTGGTGTACGCCTAAAGGGCCTGTAACAGGGTGCCGAGTATGGGTACGTTTGGGTGTGCTAGTGAACATGGCAAGGCCATTATTATGCAAAAGGAAATGTCACTCGGTAGTCCACTGAGAAGATATCACCGGCCGCCTAATGAGTGCAACTGATAAGAGTGTGGCCACACCCAAACAAGTTGGAACTTGTTTGTGAGCATCAATTCATTCGGAATCAAGTTAATGTCCGGACATAAAAAAGGGTGATGACACCATGCCTCTGTGTTGGACACCAATATCAGTGACATGGGATATATAAGTTAAACTACAGGGTTACGACTTCCGTTAGACTGTAGTCTCTGTCTTAATTAGAGGCTGTAATGGCTTGGTAGAGCCCAACTACAATAGGCCCACTGCCAACATAAAGACGGGCCCATAGGATCATGCACATTGAACATCTGAGCTTGAACTAAATGGGTCAACTGTATACTTGGAGTATACTAACTGGAGAGAAGGTATTTATTGATTAAAATAAATTAATTCATGAATTAATTTCCTAGTGGAAATTTTATACATATATAGATTTATATGTATTACATTTAAGTGAAGTCTAAATTAATTTACTGGGTCAATTTAATTAGACAAATTAATTTTAATTTAAATGCTATGTGTTATATTATATGGTTTAATATAATCACATACATGCAAAATTAAAATTGAATTGAAATTAAATTTTAACCTATGGTATTAATTTAGACCTAGGGTTTTAAAGCTATAAATACCCACTTAAATGAACCTTAAGCCATACACTGAAAATTTCGGCCACCATAGCTTTTCTTGGAGAAAAATAATTTGGCCCCCTTTGAAATCTCTCTTGGATTTGACCCTCCGATAGCATAGGTTCTGGCTTGATAGCTGTTCGTGTATGGGAACATGGAGGGAATCTCTGTTGATTTCTGTAGCCGTCTCTAGAAGAGACTTTCAAAGTGAGATTAATCTCTTCTCATTGTTTCTATTTTGTTGTTTTTGATTTCTACTGCATAAGCTCCTGGGATCGGATTTGAGAAAATCTAAATCGTCTTCCGCTGCCATTTAGTTGATTTTCGATGACAAATTCCTACATTGTTATCTCATGATGCATTGAATTTGTATTGTGTAGTTGTCTTATGACGAACTGAGCTTGTATTGTGTTGTTATCTCATGATGGATTAAACTTATGTTGTCTCATTGTCTCGTTATGGATAAAATTTGAATTGTATCGTTGTCTTGTAATGGACTGAATTTTTGTATTGTATCATTGTGTCATGATGGATTAAATCAGTTGTGTTGTTGTCTCGTAATGGACTAAATTTCTGTTGTGTCATTGTTTCATAATGGACTGAATTTGCTTCATCATTTCGTGATGGACAAAATTTGTGTTGTGTCGTTGTCTCAGGATGGACTAAGTTTGTTTTTATTGTTTCATGATGGACTGAATTTGTTTTTATCATCTCGTGATGGATGGACTAAGTTTGTTTTATTGTCTCAGGATGGACTAAGTTTGTTTTATTGTCTCATGATGGACTAAATTTGTGTCATCGTCTCGTGATGGATGAAATTTATGTTGAGTCATCTTTATTCCTTAGCCGATAGCTTTTGGAACAAAATTTTTGCCTTTGGTCAAAAATAAAGACGCATGGAAGAAATCTACTAACTTCCTCGCATGTGGCTTGTCCATTGTTTGCTTGGTGTTTGCTATGGAATGAGCTTGGCTTCTTGATAATCGGTCACCTGCAACTTTGATTTATTTTTGTAAATGCAAATGCGTGAGAATGTATGTATGCACATGTAAATGTAAATGCATGTAATCTTGCCCCACTTTGATGTCTTGATTTACGATCTCATGGGTGCCTTTCCTTATGTGCATAGATTCAATGAACACCATCACTCACCATTGGTGAAAGCACTTAGAGGATGACAATATGCCCCTTACTGGTTGATGCTGGATTTTTATCACATATCCTTTATTAGTTGCCAAATGATTATGATAGGCCCTCTGTAGGCTGTCATTAGGGATGAATGAATCTGGTATTTATGGATCAGGGGCTTGTAAGAGAGGTGTGGCTTGGACATGCCCTCAAAATTCATTATGCCCTAACTCGTAAAAGGAGTGTGTTCAAAGTGTTCAAAGTGGTTTTTTTAAGAGGAGTATGTTCAAAGTGCTTTTGGAGCAATGTAGCTGTTAAGGATGAGTGATAACTTGTTTGGATGCTTTTGAATTAGATGTTGTTGATGGGTGCTCAAATGCAATGGAGTGATGCATGCATTATGAGCATCTAAGTTGAATATCAAGCATTTTATAACATTATTATGATGCAACCGAAACAGTCACCCTCTCTTGTTACCAACGCGTCCTTTCAGTTTTCCACATCAGAGATTTCCTCTTGAAAGATTTTCCCTTTGTGATAAGTTACTTCGAACTCAAAATTTTCACTTGCTTCCCGAACAGGTGTCTTAAAATTCCATATGAATTATCTAGCTGAGTTGACTTCTCCATGTTGTTCAGTCTTGGGTTTGAGGAGTGTGCCTCGATACATTCGTTGAAGGCTGTGAGGACATTGTCTCTGATAATATCAAATGACTCATCCATTACTGTTCATAGTGTAGGCAACTTGTATTTGGGGGTAAAACATTTTCTAGATATGGTTTGATACGTGTTATAACCTGTAGGTGTACATTTACATGTAATGACATGATGCATGCATATTGAATATCAAAATAGAATATAAAACGTCCATGATATAATAAATATGGGTATGTTAGGAAAAGTCTAACTGTAGCTCTGACTTTGATTAATGTCCTTTCTTGTTACCACCGTGTCCTCTTGGTTTTCCATGTCAGAGATTTTCTCTTTTTTTTTTTTTGAGGTAGTATCAATGTGGGCTTTTGCATGTTGTTTCGATGCCTTTCATCCTGGGCTTTCCTTCTTTGTGGGATTCATTCTTAGATCTGAAGTTTTCAACTATTTCTTCGAGGCAATGCAAAGTTTACTTATAAGGTATTTCGTGTGTGCCTATGGACTTGACATATGTAGGACTATATTTCTTTAACATTCTTCCAAACTTGAGTAGTAATCACTCTTGATTGAGAGGTTGTATAAAAATATGTTGGTTACTGACGCTCGAATATCAACTTCTCTTTTCATTATTTTGGACTCCATTAGCTTCACCTTAGGCAAGTGCAAATGTATTAGGTTGTGTTTCCTTCATCACAACATATGTCGACAATCCTGTGATGATAAGAAAGAGGTGGATGACGTAATGTGAATGACATTGCTCTAGGGTTTGGGTTTAAGTAGAAAATGAGTTAATAGGGTAGCATAGATGATGTAGCCCCAGGGTTCGGGTGTAAGAAGAAAATAGGTTCTTTATGTGGGGAAGCACAACATAGGTGGTCCTAACACTCACATGTTGAAGAGACTTGGTCGATTAAAGATGACTTTGATAAGGAAGTGAGGCTGCATATCGAGATGCAAATGAAGTCAAGATCCGTTAACTCTTGATGACAAGGACTTCAATTTGTGAGTTGATTGATCATGTAAGATTTGTCATCCACTGGTTGAATGACCCACAGAGATACCACTTATTAATTTATTTATTTTTATCTCTCTCTCATGCTCAAGAAAGACACCTGATCAAAGCCATAGCCATATTTTGGTTTTCCTGCTGCACTTAAATTCATGCATTCAAATGTCATGTATGTTTAATATGTCTTTTTGGATAAACAATGCATTCATAATGTCATGCACACATGCACACATGAATTTCATATACACAAGATAATAATAATGCACTATAACCATAAATTGCTTCAGAGTTTTACAACATGATAGGAATGAATTTCTAACTGGTTAGGGATTCTTATGAGTTTGGAGTTTGGCTTTAGAGTTTTATTATTGGGCACATTGCTTGGGTCAGGACTTGGAGGTGATTATTTATGCATGAGCTCGGTTACTTATCTTGTATTGGGTTCCCCATGGCCTTTGGCTTAGAATGGTTCTTCGCGTGTGAGCTCGGTTTTCTTAAGATGTATGCCCATGATTCATTGCTTAGGTATCAAGTGCACTGCTTAAACTAAAGCTCTAGAGTGGGGCTCTTCTCCTAATTGGTTACCAATGACAACATCTTGAACTGCAGCAGGCCGGGATGACGGCCTTAGTTCCTTGAATGGAGTATGACCTAGTGGAGACATTATGGTACCAAGTTTATTTATATCATAAACTCACTTTTCAAGAGAGAATTCAATCAGAGTTAGATTCACTTTTAGGTTCACTGTTGTACTTAGATTGATGTCATGCATCTTAATGTTATGCGTGTTGGATATGTCTTTTCAGATAATCAAATACATGTATAATGTCATATACATGAAAGTATTACATGACTGAGAGAATGATGTTGAAATGCATTACATTTAAAATAACTTGTTCCAGGGTTTACATTGGTATAACAACATATTACAGAAATAAAAAAAATTCATTGTGGGCAAAAAGTCTTCAAAATATCAGTTCAACCATCCCTGGTCATTTTAATTGGCCTTACTCATAGCCACTATGTAACTTCTAGGATTTAATTACTGCCCCTACAAACTAACATGTTTCTTTCCAGCATGCTTTATCCTCACTCATATGCTTCTAGGAAATTTCTTCCCAGGAGGTCACCCATCCTAAAATTTCCCCAAGTGGAGCATGCTTAACTTTGGAGTTACTTCCAAATATGTCATCGAAACGAAGATGCATCTTGTTAGAATAGGTAGTACCTATCAAATCTCTTATGCCTTTTCTCAACTATACCGTCCTGTACCAGTACAATCTCGAAATCTAGCCCTTCTTAATTGTATCGTCCTATACCAGCACAATATCAAAACCCTCTCTTTTTGGTATAGATTCAGTTCATTCCTGCCCCCATCGACATCCTTCAGGACTGCTTTTTGCTCAGGTTTCTCTCTCTCAGTGCCATCCTTTTCTGGGTCCCTCTTGGCTCAAACCATCCACCCAAATACCACCCTTCTTAGGACTGGGTAGTTAAACACTGACCTTGCCTGCTTTCATCTTTGGCTCGTTGCTTTTTCCTTAAAGCAGTCCCATTAGAATAACTTCTTTACCACTAGTAGCCATTGACTGCATAATCTGACCAAGTGGTAGGTTAGTTTGGCACTCAAACTCGGATAAGTTGTTCAACTTTGCTTCCTTGACTAACTTCATCAAGTTATCCTGTAACCTCCAACAACAATTCATGCTGTGACTAATAACTACATGGTACCCACAATAATTTTTATTACTAGACCTTAGTGGGGTTACACATACTGTGGCAAGCCATTTCTCTTGCATTCACTGAAAATTTTGGACAAGGACATGGTCCAGGGTAAGATCCCCTCCTTCTTATGTCTTCTACCTGATGACGATTGCCCTTGAGAGGTCACCACGGTATTCTCTTGATGCTGTATAGCTTTCGTAGATTTAAGAAGGCTTAGTAGTCGCTCTGTAGCTACCTTGGTGTTTGGCACTGTTTCTTCTTCATTATATGCACTTAACGAATCCTATGCTCCATAGGAGGTGTTTTTTGATAGCTAAGAGTGTGCAGTAAGAATTTTGGTGCTTTGCTCTATCTGCGGATTATGGTTAGTATTTAGACCTATTGCAAAGTTAATCTCCTTTTTAAGCTCCAGCACTGTATTTCTAATTCAGCACACCTGGTTTTCAACCTTTCTATTTCATCATCATTAATGCCTACCATTCCTTCTAATACTGTTGCTACTTCTTTCCTAATGATCTTGTGGAATTATGGCAAAGCAACATAGTCTTCTAGGGCATTTGCTACAATGTTTGTGGTCACTGGGTTGGTCTTTGTTGTCCCATAAACTTTTCTTAAAGTATTATCCCCTCTGGTATCCATAAAGCTTGCGTTCTATTCTGTTGGTGGGATGATTCCCTCAGTCCTCAAAATCTCCTTAGTTGTATATGGCTATACAGCCGAATTGGCTTTCTGGATCTAGATAAGAATAAAATTTAATGGTAATCGAATCTTCCGTCATTTATTAACTTTTGAATATCCATCTTTAGATGGTAACACTCATTGGTTCTGTGGTTAGTCGCCTTGTGGTATGTGCAGAATTTACTCTTTTCCTCCTCCGAGGGTTTAGTGAAAGGTTTTAGGGATTTTAACTAGCCAACATCTCTTCATTTTGCAAATATCTCGGTCAATGTTAGACCCCAGGGAGATATTTCATGGTTTCTTCCACTTCTGGTCTGATCAAAACACACTTAATGACCATTGTGACCTCTTCTTGATGCTCCATAGCCGTCGACTGTGCCTTCTTTGCCCCTGAGCCGCTTACTGTGGTTGTTTCAGTTGACTTCTAATATAGGGGCTTTTGTCCTCTTCATATCTTCCTTCATATTTCTCGATCCTTTTCGTCATTTTGTGGACGTCCACCAAAGTATCAAACTCATGGTATTTCATGGCATCTTTATAAATTTTAAGACTCCCATCCGCTAGCTTAATTATCAGTTCATCTTCAAGGGGCCTTTGGTGCATAAGAACCATTTTATCCATCCATCTATCTTTGATAATACTCAGTGAAAGTCTCATTATATTTCTGCCTGACCACCTCTAAGTCTTGCATACCACCAGCTGGATGTTAAAGCTGTAGTACTTCACAAAAGCAACAGAATTACATGCCAATATTTTTGAATGTTCTTCGGTTGGTTGTTGTACCAGGTGCGAGCCCATTCTCCTAAAGTGGTGGGAAATAAACTCAAACAGCCGATTCATAGTAAGCTCGGACAAAGTCATAATTGAGTGATGAATTACATTACGTCTTAAGAATTGGCCAAAAAAATAAAAAATTATTTATCAAAAAAAAAAAAAAAAAAGCATTAAATGGAATTGGGAAAAAATAGTGAAAGAAAAGAAATAATAATGAAGTGACGTTTATGAAATGATATTCAAACTGTCATCACTTACTTAATGGGACGTGGGTTTCTTTGAATGGGCCCCTCTTTTGTCTCCTTCTTCCTCCTCCTCCTCCTCCCTCTCTTTCTTTTTTATATTCTCACCTCCCTCTCTTCTCTTTATCTCTTCTTTCTTCTTCATTCTTCCGTTTCTCTATTTGTTACCAGTTCCTCTATATATATAAACATGTCAGCCACCGCCGCCGCTGCCAATTCCTCAACCACCGGTGGTGGCGCTTCATCAAACCACCAACTACTCTTACCATCACCGCCTAACTCACTTCCACTAAGCCGTTACGAATCACAAAAGAGAAGAGACTGGAACACATTCGGCCAGTATCTACGCAACCACCGTCCGCCACTAGCACTTGCCCGGTGCAGCGGAGCTCACGTGCTCGAATTCCTCCGGTATCTAGATCAATTTGGTAAGACCAAAGTCCATAATCAAACATGCCCTTTCTTTGGACATCCTCATCCCCCTGCCCCTTGCCCTTGCCCTCTTAAGCAGGCCTGGGGAAGCTTAGATGCCCTCATCGGCCGTCTCCGTGCTGCCTTTGAGGAGAACGGTGGCCTGCCTGAGACCAACCCCTTCGGAGCCCGCGCCGTTAGGCTTTACTTGAGGGAAGTGAGAGATGCTCAGGCTAAGGCTCGAGGGATTGCTTATGAGAAGAAGAAGAGGAAGAAGCCACACCAGGAACAACAACAGCAACAACAGCAGCAGCAGCAGCAGCAGATAGTGTCTTATAATAGTCAAATTGCACGAGGCAGCAGCGGCGGTTCCGGTGGTGGTGGGTTTGTGCAACGAAATATTGGAATTAGGGGTATGGTGAGTGTTGGGGATTTGTCTGTGTTTAACTGATGCAATTTATCACTGTTATTTTTATGGAGCTAGGGTTTTATGTTTTTGTTGTTGGATCCTCTACTTCTTTTCTTCTTTTTAGTTTCCTTTTGTTGCTTTGTTTATATGGTTCATTAAAGATATCTTTCTTCTTCTTCTTCTTCTTCTTTTTTATTTTTTAAAGTTTTTTTAAGCTTGATCCTCTTATTAATTGATAAAAAAATTGTTTTATATTTGATAGTTAGTAATGTGTCTCACAAATTAAAAACTTTGAGATTTTAATTTTCATGATCAAATGTGTTTTAAAGCTCTTAACAATCTCATCTTTGATCCTTCATAACACGATGATTTCCATAAGACTTGGAATTTGATGTTTGGGGATGTATTATGTATACATAATATATGTAGATGTATATGTCTGTATGTATGTAATGTAATGTAACTCTCAGTAGTGATTTAACATAGTTTTTGGAACTAATTTAACAATAGATTTTCTTTCTGAAACAATGATACTGTCGGTCAATGAGTTTAACAATGTAATTAATAGATTGAACTGTGGAAAATTCAATTGTTTGTTGCTGTTTTTTTTTTTATTTTTTTATTTTTATTTTTTTATTGTTATTAGTATTTTTCAAATACTTCGAAAATCAAAATTGGAGCTCTGAGAGTAGAAGAGGGAATCTGATGCCTCATGGTGTTAGTGAAACTATGCACACATATTATTATGTCTTCATATTTATTATTATTACTTTTTGCATAATTTCATATTATTAAAAAAAAAAAAAGAAAGTCGACTTGTTATTACCAGTTTAACACAACTATATATAACCCTTCAGCTAATCAAACTATTCAATGTAATTCTTGAAGTTCAATAATGACATTGAATTATCTGCTTCTTTTGAAACTGTAAAACCTTTAGAGAGAAATTGAAGAAATACAAAGCATTTTCATTAACCCTAGATGAGAAGCAGATATACTTTATACAGTAGGCTTAGCACATGATTAAACTGAACTCTACTGTGAATAACTAATAACTAATTATCATAAACCTAACTCCCAAGTAATATTATTATTCTCACTACAAAAAAAGCAAAATTTAGTTTTATTTTTCTGCTAAAAAATAAAAAGTACTGTTCTATTTTAGGTAACAATAAAAAATTGTTACATATTATTATTATGAAGGAATTAAAGTCGAAGTAACCCACAATGGTCTGATGATGCCTTGACCAATTTCTTTGGCATGTAATGCCGGTCAAACTCAATGTGCTTTGTGCTTTGTTGGATTATTGGAATATATATTAATTGTTGATTTCTTGTGGCATACTCATAGTACAGGTTGGAAATTTTGGCAATTTATACTGTGATTATTTATCAATTTAAGGCTTAATTATATTATGAATACATTGAGATTTAAATACCAGGACTAATGTCATTATATTCTTCTCGGCTAGATCTTTTCAATGGACATGCTAGAACCTTATTAATAAACTATTTTTATAGTATTTAACTAGTGATCACAGGTGTATAATTTGTTATGAACCTAATTATTCATAAGAAAATTATTTCAAACAATAGAATAAAGAAAGAAATAGCTCCACGAACCAGGCCATTGCCAATAATTTTGTAATTCAACAGAAGCATCAAACCTAAAATTGACATGATTAACAGAACTAACGGAAAATAATGTACGTACTTAGTACTCATCTCAAATATGCATGACAATTTCAAAAAATGTCAAAGCCTATAACTTTAAGAGAAAATTTCTGTAATTTTTTTCTTTTTGGTAAATATCTCCAATTACTAGAAAATTTCTGTAACTTTAAATGTATTAAGCAGGGAAAGCACAACTAGAATAGAAACGTTAGGCACTAAAGGTAGTTGTATGGCTAATTAATTCTCAAGTTTGATTATGAAGCAGTAGAAAACAGTAGCTGTACTACTAATTAAGTATAAAGGAACGACTATATAACAATTAATTTGTAGAAATGCCATAATTGAACAATAGTCCCACAGATGACACATAAGTATATTGCAGTAGAAAAGCAAAGTTGAACTGGAAACCTGTAATTAGGTTAGTGCAGTTTGAAAATCAACATGAAAGAAAGGCTTAACAAGAAGAAAGAGATTATAGAGCGCACAAAATTAATCACCACCACCCAATTACGCCAAATGCAGTAAAAAAAAAAAAATACTAACAATGCATCGCAAATAACACATAGAATGCAGGGTTATATGGAAAACACGAAACAATATGTGATAATTATGCTTCAATTATTTTCTGTGATAGCTTGATAAAGCACACAAAGACGTCAACGAAATGGAACATGAAAACATCATAGTTTATTGATCACAATTTCATACGTAATTATATCATAAGAAGAGAATCAAGCTATACTTATACCACAAGTGAAGTCCCATTGGCTCATTTGCTTGCAGATTCTAAGCTGCAATCCATGAGAATAGATCTTGCAAACATGGAAGATAGATTCAGCAATTGAAAACTGAAAAGAAAAAAAAAATTATCAATGATAGGTTGATATTGAAAATTCAATCCCTAAACATCAATGGAATATAAAAGTTGTAGATAAGAAACTTAAACTATTGACAGTCTCCTCCAGCCTACAAGGCTTAAATTTGGAGCATGCTATAACCTTAACCTGCCATTTTCTATTTGTAGTTACATTGATTATCTTTATTTGAAGATACTTTAACAAAAGAAAAAAAACCTGGAACTGAATATGGAAAACAACAATGACCAGAGCAATAAGAAGTAAAATATCTAATAATACAAATGAACTCAATGTGTCATTTGTAATAATACAAATTAATAATATTTGTAGCAGTAGAGCTAGGGAGTAATTAGCGTGCTCTAAAAGGAGTAATCAGCGAGAATTGAGAAACAACCCCTGAATTGTGAATCATCATAAAAACAAAGAAAAAAATTAAATTTCTTCTAATTTTGACAAACTAATTCGGATCAGTTAGAAGAAGAAGAGGGTCAATAGAAAAAGAGAAAGATAGAAGAGAAGTAGAGAAGGATGAGATTGTTACCACGAAGACACGGATGTTGTTATGTTGTGGGAGAAGAATGGTGAATAGAGAACCTTCAGAAGTAGGAGAATTGTTGATTTCGTGTAGTAGACGATGATGAAAAATAGAACAAGTGGCAACAACGGAAGGGAAGTAACCGCACCAATAGTTGAAAAAGCGTATGAGAAGAATGGATACTGTAAAAGTAGAGGAAACCTAATAAATTCATTAAAAAAATCTTAAAAATCGTAATAATAATACAAAAAAAAATTTATATATATATATATATATATATATATATATATATATATTTGTTTTAAGTTATTTTGTTAACAATATCCACTGCATACACTCCCTATTCTTTTTCCATCTCCTAATCCCTTTCCCATCTCTTTTTTCACTACATTAGCTTATTTTGGACTTCATTTGTTTCATGTATACCTAGTTTATTTGTGAGTTAGGTATAAGAGTTATAAGTTTATTTTATAAAGAACTGAGTGCCTCACTTCACTAGAGCTAGTGCCTAATTGTCGCCTTGCACCATAGTTTATACAGGAGTCTGGCGCCTTAGGTACGCCTGTTAGAGATAATAATAGAAGCTATAATTAGGTCTTACCTATTAGCTTAAACTTTTAGGTTAAATGATTCTATGACATGGTATTAAACCTCTTAGACCTAGAGATCGAGAATTCGAATCCTGGCAGTTTCATCTGTTGATTAAGTTCAACACACGACAGAATGAGCCTGTATTGTACATGCTTCAAGCCTAGAGGGCATTCGGGTGCGGGAGAGTGTCAGAGATAATAAAAAAAGATATAACTGGATCTTACCTATCAACTTAACCTTTTGAGTTAAATGGTTCTAGGTGTTCCATAATACACTAAGAACTTCTATTATCATTTCAAGTATCTCAACATACTAGAAGCCCCTCACCAAAAGCTCGGCATGTCATGGTCACTCGGCACCTAATAGCCAGCTTCATTTCGACATTCATTCTTAATCGAAGGGGCAAAAATTTTTGTTTCCAAAATTTTCGATCAAGGAATGAATGTGCTAACAACATGGCATCTTGGAAGCACTTTCAACTCTCGACAACCTGGTCACTTTGCTAACGCCAGGGGTAGATATGTCTCTTTTTTTTGTTCACCATGCTCTCCATCGTGCATCCAAATTCACCACGGGACAAGGTAGACCCACAAGATGTGAATTTAGATACAAGAGGCGCAGCTTGTGAGTGTGAGATTTCATCCCTCAGTTTCAATAACGAATAAATCATTTGTTTACTTCTATAGCTTTCCATAGCTATAGGGGTTAAAGCTAGTTCAAGATTAAAGCTTCGGTCAATCGAACTTCAAGCCTTGGATCGTTTCTTAGACAAAAAGAGAAAGTTTTTTCAGAATCAAGAACCGCGCAAGTGACTCACGAGCCGCACGGCTGTCGTGAGACCTACATGGGTCTCATTCTCTGACAGAACCATGACTTATCTTCTTGGAAATGATTTTTTGGATGTTTTTGGGTAGATTTAACATGAAATAGAGCTCCTTCTGCCAATGTAAACCCTACCAAAACAAGAATTAGGGGTGAGAACCTTTGAGTTAGGGAGAAAGGGGAAGAAAAAGGAAGAAAAGGAAGTGAAACCAAAATTTTTCTTCAATTTTCATCCTTCCATCTCTATTTTTAGGTTTAAAATCGACTAGAAATCTTAAGTAAACACTTCACTAAGGCTTTTAATAGGATTTAGAGACTAATTTGACCACAAAAACCTTAACATGTGGAGCTTTGGACCATATTTAGAGCTTGGAGTTCAGGTGTTCAATTGGAGCCATTTCTTGAAGGATTTGCATCTCCTACAGCCGTGGGTCCACGTTTAAGGGTAAATTTCTGAGAAACCAAGAGCATTTGACTTGTTCGTGTTGTATTTTGAGGATCATTTATATATTTTCGAAATACTTTGTTTTTGGTTTTCCGATTTGAGAACTAGAGTAGCACGGGTATCGTGACAGTCGCACGGCTACACACTCGATAGCCGCATGGCTCTTGCAAAAAAAAAAGGGCAAAACCGAAAAGTTCAAACTTTGGCTATTGATCCAGGAATGACACCCGTATGGATGTAACCTACAATCTTATGGCTGTTGACTGTTCAGCTGTCAGTTTGAGGCAGAATCACTAAAAACCAATTTTCAAATATTTCATGACATTTGGACCTTAGATTATATTCCAGAAGTATGTATTAGACCAGAATAACGATAAAAATCTAATTTCTTAAAAATCGACTTATTTGTCATGCTAAGTAATTAATCGATAAAATCATTTTCAAAACCGTTTTCTCAAAAATCAACATAGGAATGTTTCAAAATGATTTCCAGGTCTAGTCGGTGAAATTTGTCCAGTTTTCGCGGCTATCCCCTTTAAGTGCATGATCCCACGTTTGAATCCTAAATGTGATAATAGTGTTACTAACATCTGTTTTGTAAGATTAAATATATATTCGGTTTTATTCCTGTATTAGATGAATTCATATATTTTAGGCAATTGTACCCTGATTCCCTATTTGAACTATATGTATCCCCTAGGGTAGTTTATTTGATTCAATTTGTATTATTAATTTATTTACTATTTTCTGTACCTTTGCATGAACACTGTGTGCTCCAAATAAAATCAACCTAGTTTTATAAAATGCTATGATTTGATTGTTGAAAAATTTATTTTAATAGATAATAAGTGACTCGTTCGGACCTCGACCTCTGAAAGGTATAAAGGCCCTCGCTTGGTTTCGGTTGTACCTAAATTTCCCGGTTGAGCTGAGCTTGGTGGTGACTCCTATACCTTTTTCAGGATTTTAGTCTGGAATCTTTTATGAAATATATAGTTTTCAAAACTAATTACATATTTATGTTATATTAATGACCAAAAACAATTAAATTCCTCAGTTCACTTCACCGCATCTCGAAAACATCATCTGCTCACACTAACACTGTATGGGTAGGGGTGCGCTTTTGGAATTAAGTAAAACTTTTTCATGGGAACTTGGCTAATGATTTTCTCTTGACTCCCACTATCGATAATCACACTACATTTTCCACCTTGAACCAAGCATCGAGTTTAGAATAACTGGTGTCTTTGCTCGTGATCAACCTTGTTCGATACTAACAATCTTTTCAAAACATGAACTGCTTGATCTTCTTCGAACTCACCATTTTCGCCATCAATTGGTTCGCAATATTCTACCTCTACATCTTCATCATCTTCATCATGCCTTCCAACAACATTAGCACTTCTCTTCTTGGGACATTCATTGGACTTATGATCGAGTTCATTAAATATAAAGAACTTGTATGGAGCCGGCTTAGTATAGGGGTTGTGATGCAGCGGAAACTCGAACAAAGACACTAAGATCCGTTGATCACGCACGATGCCAGAAATTAGTCTTCTACTTATTGAATTTTTGCAAAATTCACAAAAGCAGGGTAAAGGAATAAATCTGAATTTTTATTGAATAATGAAAACTGATTACAATTGAGAAATACGAGCCTATTTATAGGCAAACTACCCTAAATGTAATAAAACTCCTAAAAAATAAAAACTTCTAAATAGTCTAAACTTCCTAATTAAAAAAAATACTAAATAAATTAAAATACAAACAAAATATGAATCCTTATCAATTTAGGATCCTTACAATAAAATCTATTCCTAATCCGAATTATAAAATAATTGCAATTAAAATAAAGATACAATTTAAAATATATATTTAATTTATTTCTATGACAAGTAACTGTTTCCAAGTTGAATTGCTAATCCTTTTTACAACTTGTGGCCCGCATCATACTCATCCTCTTAGAAAAAACGCGTCCTTGAGTTTTCCTGTTAGGAAACCAAGCTTTAAGTTTGATAGATGGATCCTTATTCAAAATATAATTGACCCCAATAAAATCGATATTACCTTTCCAATAAGAATTCTCATATTTGTCTTCATATACATCATCATAAATTGGCTGTAATTTTTCTTCAGTACCAATAATCTTATCACAAGAATCATAATCTACTACTTCAACACAAGCATAATCTTCTCAACACAAGCATAATCTTCATTATATGTTGGAGGTAAAGTGAAATCAAAGAATTTACCTTCTCCAATCTTTGATTCTTGAGAGAAAATTACTTCATTCTCTCTGTCATAGAACTCTTCTAATCCAACAAAAGGATTTCTGAATTCTCCATAATTAGGGTTCCTTCTTTGTCGAGAATTCGCCCCCCAAGACAAGCAGCAAACAGTTCCTCTATTCATTCCGCCAATCGATCCATCATGGTTTCCATCCTCTGGTCCATCATGTTCGTAAGGCGTTGCTCGACCCTCTGCTCCAATTGATTCAGATCATCCTGACCCGCGACCTTGTCAACCCTTCGCTCTCTCCTTGGCTGTATGATGATGGTTAGGGACTAGGAATTTGGCTCTGATACCAACTGATGCAGCGGAAACTCGAACAAAAGACACTAAGATCCGTTGATCGCGCACGATGCTGGAAATTAGTCTTCTACTTATTGAATTTTTGCAAAATTCACAAAAACAGGGTAAAGGAATAAATTCGAATTTTTATTGAATAATGAAAACTGATTACAATTGAGAAATAAAAGCCTATTTATAGGCAAACTACCCTAAATGTAATAAAACTCCTAAACAATAAAAACTTCTAAATAGTCTAAACTTCCTAATTAAAAAAAAAAATACTAAATAAATTAAAATACAAAAAAATATGAATCCTTATTAATATAGGATCCTTACAATAAAATCTATTCCTAATCTGAATTATAAAATAATTGCAATTAAAATAAAGATACAATTTAAAATATATATTTAATTTATTTCCATGACAAGTAACTATTTCCAAGTTGAATTGCTGATCCTTTTTACAACTTGTGGCCCGCATCAGGTTGATAGGTCTAAGTGGTGCAACAATCTCTTTATGTTTCTTTATGTCATCTGTAGGAGCTTTTCCACTACTATTAGCCATAAGCTTCCCTTTGTCCACTTTCCTTGGAGAATCCATAGCAAAAGAAACACTATCTCCTCCCATCCATGGATAGCTTTTCCTTGGCCTCACATTCAATTCCATCTCCACTTTAAGGGCCATATTTCTTGCATCTTGGACACTCGAGATCATTTGAATGCCAATTTTCCCCTGGATATTTGCACGCAACCCATCTAATTAGTGAGATACTCATTGGACTTCCATCTCGGCCAATTGTGTTGGGAATCATCCCGGTAATAAACAAAATTTTAAGGCACAGCGGAAGTCATGTTTATCACTAGACCCCATGATTGTAGACATGATCATACATAGATAATAAAAAAGATGAAAGGAAAAAGGCCAAATACATCTGGACTCTCCTGAACTTCGCCCAAAGGGCCAGCTACCCCCCCTCCCCCCCGAAATTACAAAGTGTCCCCCCTGAACTTTGAAAAACCTACCCAATTTGCCCCTTAGGTCCCACTGAGTTAGCATTTATGACATACGCGCTTTGAAAAGTCAAACATGAGACAACCAATAAATGATTAACACACAGCAAAGGGGTAAACTAGACAAACACAAAGTTTAGGGAGGCATTGGTGATGTCTGGGACAAGTTTAGGGGGGTCCTGATGTATTGGGCCACGGAAAAACAATAAAGAATTGTTTCATACCGTTGCAGTCCTAAAATTAAATTTGATAGAGAGATTGCTTGTTTAGGAATCCCCTCTACCTTCACAAACACCAAAGAGTCACGATTGAACCATGTTAGGATTTTATATTTTACGTCTATGATTTATATACTATGATTTAGTATTTATATTTTAAGTTCTCGAGCTTACAACTTAGGGTAAAGGATTTATATTTTAAGG
Organism: Euphorbia tirucalli; assembly: GCA_039660915.1. Lineage (NCBI taxonomy): Eukaryota > Viridiplantae > Streptophyta > Magnoliopsida > Malpighiales > Euphorbiaceae > Euphorbia > Euphorbia tirucalli. The sequence goes on along the minus strand of CM077637.1, from coordinate 36,855,179 downwards.
TTTAGGCTCTATATTTAGGATCTAACATTTATATTTTACAGTTTAAAGTTTTATTTAAATAATTGAATAATAGATAAGTATTTTTAGTTTTTTTTTAATATTATAATTTAGGAGCTAGGTTTATGATTTAGAGGTTAGAGTTTAAAGTTTACAGTTATATAACAATGTTAATGATAAAGTTCATTTTTGTTTTTTCCTACCGGTTAATTTTGTTCTATAAAGTTCTTTAAATGGATCAAAAAATTAGTATTGTTATAAAATAGCTTTAATATATAAATCTTATAATAATAATAATAATAATAATAATAATAATAATAATAATAATAATAAGGAGATTATAACAACCATAAAACCAAGTTAGAGAGAGAATATGAGAATATAAACTTTCTATTATTGAATTTGAGTTGTATGGAATAAGAAAAACTAACATCTTTTTATAGATAAAAATCAGGGGCTAAAGTGTACTTTCACAGCCTTTGCTGAACATCAATAATTCATAATACTCCCCCTTTGATGTTCATCATTTACGAATGGGATACTGCCTCATTAAAAACCTTACCAAGGAAAACCTAGTGGGACAAAACCTTTGGTTAAGGGAAAAAGAGTACAGTCTTTACTCCCCTTGTTCCCAACATTACTAAAGATCTTTGAGACGACGCATTCCAATACCATAAACTAACTTCTTGCAAGTAATAGTTAGTAATGCTTTGGTGAACAAATATGCCAGATTGTTACATGAATGGATTTGTTGAAAATTAATTTCACCTTTGTTTACAAATCATGAGTAAAGAAAAATTTTGGTGAAATATGTTTTATTTTGTCTCCTTTAATGTAGCCTTCCTTCAATTAAGTAATGCAAGTGGCACTATCTTTATATATTATTGTTGGAATTTCTTTGTCTGATGACATACCACATGTCTCTCGTATAGGCTTGGTTAATGATCTTAGCCAAACACACTCTCTACTAGCTTCATGAATAGCTATTAATTCTACGGGGGTGGTATTCGATTAAGATTTTTATAGACTTTTTTTATAGTGAATGACTTGTATAGACTTTAATGACTTCAGTGACTTTTAATATCTTGCAGAGAATTTTTAAAAGTATTGATGACTTTTAAAAAGCTTATTTCATAGAATTTTATAGACTTTTAAAGACTTTTATAAACTTATTAGAAGATGCTAATAATCTCTATGTGTACAATGATAACACATCACATAAATGACCACAACAATCGCCAAACATAAAATATGAAATAGTAACCTAAAAATTGAGCAATAATGTTAATTAAAAAAATTGTAATTTGGCTATAAAATTTCTAATATTCATCATCATTCATATATTCAATATTATTCCACATGTCAGTAGCAATTCTAGCTCTCCATTCATTAGCATCATTTCTTTGTTGCTCTTGTGTTCAAACAAATGGCTCAAAATCTTCTTCTTCATTAATTGACATTGGTGTAGATGAATTAGTTTCACTATTTTGTTCAATTGGAAACTCATTAGCCTAACACACAACTCTAAACCTTTCAAGAGCATTAAACATAATATGTTTGTAAAACAGGTGCAGGGATTATATCGATTGCTACAATACTTACAGCTTGCTATAAAGCATGACCTTAGTGAGTCTGTAAAACAGAAATCCAAATTACAAGAGCTCTATCAAGCGGCTTTGAACCAAAAAGGCTAGTTAAACTCTTTATGAATGATATGAACAAACCACAAGTAGAAACCTCAATATTCATTCTAAACTAAAGCTTATGAAATCGATAAAGTTATGAAGTCCTTCATATGTCGTATTTACTTAACAATTATAGAAAATCCTAAGACAACAATAGTCATTAATGCAGTTTACATTATCTAAAATGATGAAACAGTTGCTTAACCATCGCAATATACTAAACCAACACGCAATTCCATACAGCAGTAGGAAAGTTAAAGTAGTTTCTTATATGCAAGGATCAAAGATGCATTGTAGTACTCATTCAAAATACAAAGCTAAAGCAGTAGGACACATTCATGTACAAAAACGAGCATAATAACAATGAAGAGAAAAGGTACCCCAACATTGTTGTGTTACGAGATTTTACGATAAGAGAGAGAAAGAAAGGTACGAACAATCTAACATAACTGAAATTCAAGCTACTATACATATAACATTACTCCAAACCAAAAGCCAAAGAGAAAAACACCAAACATGTTGAACAATCTAACTTATGACCAAACAGACCCATCAACCAACACAATTAAGTAAGTTGAAACATCAGAAAATTAAGTATCATGGTTTGCCCAATCCCAAAATAGAGAAATAAGAAGCAACGAAGCTAAACTGTGCCTGCAGCTGACGAGTATAAAAGGCAGCTATCTGCAGGGGCAGAGGGAAGGGGGGGACAACTCTCATTACCGATAATTGATGATTCAATTAATTAATAAGTTCCACAATTGAAGAAGTAGACGGAGATCTCAGTGGAAAATCAATTCCAGTTTCACACTGGAAAACCTAAGACCAACGAGAAAAAACAAACGGAGAAGAAATCGTACCTCTTAAACTTGGCGATAGAGAGGATCACAGCTCGCGCTTGTTGTAGAACGAAAAAGGGTGGGTGATTATGGAGGTCGATCGTTTCCAGAAACAGAAAGGGCGGGTGATTATGGATTTTATGATAAATGATAAATAAAAAGTCTTGTATATAGATGCAAGACTTTTTTCTAAGGATTTTGTGTTATATTTTGTAAAAAAAAGTCTATAAAAGTCATTCTCATCAATTGTCAATGACTTTTTGAATACAGGATGACTTTTAAAGACTCTTAAAAAGTCATAATTGAATACCTGATGACTTTTAAAGACTCTTAAAAAGTCATAATTGAATACCTGATGACTTTTAAAGACTCCTAAAAAGTCTTAATTGAATACCTCCGGATTTTAAAAGTATGTAAAAGTCATTAAAAGTCTTAATCCAATACACCCCTGTACATGATTGAAAGAGGTAGCAGTGATAGTTTGTTTCGTTAAGCGCAAAGATATAACTATACTTCCATATGTGAATAAATAGCCTATTTGAGTTCGAGCTTTATATGGATCAGACAAATAAACTGCGTTCGCATATCCAACTAATTTGAGTTTGGATTCATATGAGTAAAATAAACCCAAATCAATAGTTCCTTTTAAATAGCGCATTATATGCTTAATTCCATTCCAATGTCTCTATGTAGGTGCAGAGCTGTATCTTGATAATAAATAAAATGAAAAGGTCATATCGGGCCTTGTATTATTAGCAAGATACATTAGCGCACCAATTGCTCTTAGATATGGTACTACAGGACTAAGAAGTTCTTTACTATCTTCTCGAGGGAGGAAAGGATCATTATTTACATCAAGTGATCAAACAACCATTGGGTTACTCAATAGATGTGCTTTTTCATATTAAATCGTTTAAGGATCTTTTCTCTGTATCTTGATTGATGAACTAAAATTCCTTTGTCTAGGTGATCAATTTGTAATCCAAGATAAAATTTCGTTTTTCTAAGATCCTTCATCTCAAATTCTTCTTTCAAAGAATTTACTGCTTTTAAAATCTCTTTGGGAGTTTCGATGATATTCAACTCATCCACATAAATAGAAATAATTGTAAATCCATATTCTAATTTATTTATAAAAACACATGGACCAATTTTATCATTTTTGTAATCTTCTTTCATAAAATATTCACTTAGGTGATTGTACCACATGCACCCAGACTGTTTTAATCCATGTAAGAACCTTTGTAACTTTATCGAATAAAGTTCATGTTTGCCATATTTTTCTGGCAATTTAAATCCTTTAGGGATTTTCATATAAATGTCATCATCAAGTGAACCATATAGATAAGCTGTAACTACATCCGTTAGATGCACACTCAAATTTTCTTGTACTGCCAAACTAATGAGACATTGAAAAGTTATTGCATCCACCACATGAGAATATGTCTCCTTATAATCAATTCTGGGTCTTTGGGAAAAATCTTGTGCAACAAGCCTTGCTTTATGTCTTCAACTTCATTTTCTTATTTCTCTTTCTTACAAATACCTATTTGTATCCTACAAGTTGTACACCTTGTGGAGTTCAGACTATTGGTCCAAAAGCTTCACGTTTTTTAAGAGAATTTAATTCGGCTTGAAATGCATCTTTTCATTTCTTCCAATAATCTCTAGTTTGACATTCTTGAATAGATTATGGTTCATGATCCATATTTTCATTCACAATATTCGTTTGTCACATTATATGCAAACATATGGTCCACAATTATTTCATCTCGATTCCATCTTTTCTGGTACTAACATAGTTTATTTGAATTTCTTCACTTCCAGCAACGTTAGGTGCTTGTACTTCTTTAGGAAGTGCATTTATATTAATGCCTTCTTCCTCAATAGGATCGTCTATATTATTGTTCCCTTTATCCTTAATAAAATCATTTGTATTATTAATTCCTTTTCCTTTTTGCAGATTTTCATCCTTGGAGCCAATAGTTCTCCCACGCTTCAGGTGTGTTTGAAAACTATTATTAGGTTGTTCTTCAGGAATTTCAATATGAATTGGTGCATTTACTGCTGTTATATGTGATTTTGTTAGTCGTTTTGGATCAGCAAGTGCATCTGGCAACTGATTTGCTAAATTTTGAATATGGATTATCTTTTGAACTTCTTGTTCACAAAGCTTTGATTTAGGATCCATGTGAGAAAGTGATGGAACTTTCCATGTGATTGTCTTTTCCACATTTACAACATTATTTTTATTTTCTCCCCCTAATTTTGAAAATGTGATTTCATCAATATGACAATCTGCAACCTGTGTAGTAAACATGTCTCCCGTTAATGGCTCAAGATATTTAATTATTGAAGAAAATTCATATCTAATGTAAATTCCTAATCTCCTTTAAGGACCTATTTTAGTACATTGTGATGGAGCAATAGAAACATATACTGCACAACCAAAGACTCTTAGATGAGAAATGTTGGGCTCATGACCAAAAGCTAATTGAAATGGGGGATACTAATGATAGCTTGTAGGTCTAATACATATAAGTGATGCTGCATGTAAAATTGCATATCCCCATATAAAGGAAGAAAGATTAATTCGTATAGGTAATGGTCTAGCAAATAACTGTAGACGTTTAATAAGTGATTCTGCTATCCCATTTTGTGTATGAACATATGCTACAGGATATTCAACTTTTATCCTAATTGACATACAATAATCATTAAAAGTTTGGGATGTAAATTTAACAGCATTATCAGGACAAATTGTCTTAATTTGATAATTAGGTTGTGCTTGTAATCTAATGATTTGAGCTTGTAATCTTGCAAAAACCATATTCCGTGATTGTAATAAACATACATGTGACCATCTAGTAGAAACATATATTAAAACCATAAAATACCTTAATGGTCTACATAGTGGATGAATCGGTTTACATATATCGGTTTGAATGCGTTCTAAAAATGCTGGTGATTCAATTCCAACCTTAGCCATCGATGGCCATGTAATTAATTTTCTTTGCGAATAAGCAGCACAGAAAAATTCATTATTGTGAAGAAACCTTTGGTTCTTCAATGGATGCCCATTTGCATTATCTACATTTTTTTCTCATCATGATTGATTTAGGATGACCTAATCAATCATGCCAAATTTTATAAGTATTTGGATCTGTAAACTTCTAGTTTATAATAAAATTTGATTCATTCACATTTACAAATGTGTAATATAAACCAGATGGAAGAGTATTCAAATTTTCAAATACACATTTCTTTCCTAAATTTATTTTTTGTCATGTAAAGATTTTATAATTATCTTCACTGATAGACTCAATATGATATCCATTTCTGCGAATATCTTTAAAACTTAATAAATTTCTATGAGATTTTGGGGAAAATGATGCATTATCTATAATAAATTTTTTTCTCCTTGGCAAAATTATACTGACTCTTCCGGAGCCTTCAATTATTTTTGTGTTACCAGATATGGTAGTAACGAATGTTTGGGATGGTGTGTGTGGTGGCACTATCCATGATACATGTATTCGCTTCATTGAAGTCAATTAAAATCGGTGAAGAATTCTTGTTCTTCATTAAAGGAAATAAAACATATTATTATTAATTTGAAATAGAAATTTACATCAAAACATCAAAATATGAAATAAAAAAAATAACACATTAACAAAATATAAATTAGAAAATAATAAAATGATATAATTATCATGTGCAGTCTCCTTTCCACTAGTACTGAGTGTGAAAAAAATCTGTCAAATCCAAATGGGTAATATCAATGGGATCATCATTATTAAAGACACAATTTGTTTGCATATCAGTATCTTTATTTAGTGATGCTTGATAAAGCTCAACTAAATGTTTTGCCATATGATAGGTACGTGACCAGTGACTAGTCACACCATAATGGTAGCATATATTTTCATTATTATTTGAATTCTGACCGTTTTGCTTTTTGTCAAGTTGTCCAATTGGATTTTTCCACTTCGGGTGGAATTATTATTATTATTATGGCTACCATGGCCATATCCATATCCATGACCAAGACCACGTCCATGTCCATAGCCACGACCACAACCACAACCACGGCCATATCCACGACCACGACTGCGGCCATGTCCACGACCGCAACTATATCCATGGTTTTGAAAATTTTCATTATTATGTGATGTTAAAATTTGCAAATGCACAAAATCATATCAATTAATAAAGTGTAAGTACAGATCGTTCATACGGAGATTGCTTACTAATTACCAATTAATTCACTAAAGCTATTAACTAAGCGAATAACCAATAATGATTTGATTTACATTAAGCTGAGAATTAAATTGAAAAATAATAAAAGCAATTAAAATAAGATAAGCAGAGAAAATTGAATAAAAAAAAACCTAGGATATTGATTTCATATAACTCTTCAGTTTAAATCAATCTATTGTATATTCAAACAATTTAATTACTTATGCAATGGAGAATGATTTGATATCAATAATATTCTCTATCAAGATATATTATCAATGCTAAATATATATCACTAACCTTATCTCTCAATAGTGATTAATAACCTATAGTTAACTCACTAAGCACGAATCATTCAAAAACTCCACACAAGTTCAAATTATATTACTCTCGTTCAAATCTAAATTTATGATTTTATTATCTTAATTCCAATTTTGATAGTATTCCCTCTTAGTACTATATATTATTTCAATCTAAACTCATGCAATTGGTGATCAAGCAAAAGCAAGTATTAAAGCAAGATAATAAGATTTCCATAAATAAAGTAAGAAAACTACAATAATTTCATAAACCAATAAAATTGTATAACATCAATATCCTAGATAAAAGAGTTTAGCTACTCATAGTATTTGAAAAACACAAATAAGAAATAAGAAATAAAAACATGAGGGAGAGATGAAACTCTAAGGTTAGTGTAGATGTCTTCGCCGAATCTCTTCACCTTGTCGCCTCCAATAAATCGCTGGAATTCCTCTTAAAAATGCAAAATTAAAACTAAGTTTTGGGATCACTAAATTGAAAATCAAAAGCTCCTTATATAGGAGAAACACTCTCCTAAACGAAAAGGGAGTAAAACTAACTAAGAAGATCTAATTAGAAAAGGAGTCCCTAAGCTAATAACCTAATTAAAAATCTTCCTAATTTTGAATTACTGCTGGAAAAATTGTGTAGGATTTTTCTTCTTGTTTAGGACTTTAATTCAAATAGAAATGCTTGAGTTTGGAGAAGAAAAGGTCAACCGAAATTTTGACCCACAGGTTTATGACCGGCTACACTAAATCCAAGATATCTTCTTCGTTTCAACTCTGATTGATGAGATCAAGATGTCTTGGAAAGCTAACATATAGACACACAACATTGTAGAACAAGTTTGGAGTTGAATCAGCCTCTAATTATCTCGAAAATTCAGTTGAAATTCTATCTATAATAATCCTTCTCCACTTAGAATTCCTATTTAGCCAAAATTCTCCCATTTTACACCTAAAAGAGAGAAATAAAACTAATTGAGAGCAAATAAATAAAATATAATAATTAACTAATAAATCACTAAAACTAATATTAAAAATGCATAAAATAATGAAAACAAATGGTATAAATAATCCTAAAAATGTCTATATGTAAATGAGTTATCAAATTCCCCCACACTTGGATCTTTGCTTGTCCTCAAGCAAACTAAGACTTCAAGGAAAACAACACACGAAATTGACTATGATTGAACTCAAGTAAATCCTTAACCGTTCATTCAAGGAAGTTAAAGACACCAAAATTCCATATGAAGTTTCAAACTTCACAAGCCAATAAACTTAACCATAAAAACCAGAAAATCAAACAAGTTGACATAAACACAACATTCAACCCAACTGCATAAAATTTAGCCAATTAAGAAACTACCACAATTTATTTAATTAACTAACTTTAGGCAAGTGAGTTATCCAACTTAGAAGGAGATCTGGAGATTTTTAAGCTTTTATTCACATTATAAAGCACAACATTCCAATTTTTCGAGTATTAAAAAGGCCTTTAATAAGGGTAACTCCCACCATAAGCTACGCTTCATACACAAAATCTTTTTTTTTTTTTTAAACTTTGCTTAAGTGAGGTGGGCCTTTCCCCTAACTCGAAACTTATGGGTTTTGGAATGCGAGAGGCCTTGTTTTTTTAAAGCAATGAAAAGGATCTCCTACGAGAAGTTTGCTCTCGCTCTTAAGGCTCTTTCCATACATAAGGAATGATTTTTTTCATACCTTACTTAAGATGAATTGGTCCCATCTCCCAATTCAAGACTCAAGGGTAATTGAGACAATTGAATTCTATTAATTTGCATTCTCAACACAATTCAACCAATATTATCATCTGTAACCTAGACTATAGTTATCTCATCCTTCATAAGTTAGCAATAAACTCAATTACTTCACATTAGCTAACAAACTTTTTGAAAGCAATTGATTAATTAAACTTCATTAAAAATTTCAAAATCAAATGTCGAGAATATGCAAACCAAACTCAACCCCTAATCCTTATGACAAATCCATCAACAAGTTTTATTTCCAATCCTTCTCACTTCCAATTGGTTCATTATATTCAATGATAAAAAAAATTAGGATTTTCCAAGGGCTAAACCAAATTAATTTCAAACTTTAAATTTAAGTCTAATTTACTTGTTGACAAACAACAGAGAATCCGTTTTATGGCGGGAACCATGCAAAAACTAAATGCAATTCCTAAGTTTAACTAGCATATGCATAAAAAAATTAAATTAGCTTAAAAATTAAAATTAACCCCAATTTTTCCCTTCCCCCACACTTATCATGCATTTAACTTTGAAAATGTACATAAATTAAGCACAAAGTGGAAAGAAAAGGAAAGAAGCACTCCCTTAGATTATAGGCAAGAATGGTGGACAATTGGAAAAATAATGTTTGCAGAGGTAGCAACGTCAAAGCCAATTTCAACACTGATAAGTTTTGAATTTGGAAAAATGCAAAACTAAAAGGTTGTACATCACTGCAATCGGAGGTCGGACACAAAATTTACGACACAATTACGAAAAGTGGTCAGATTTGCCCAATAGGACACCTCGGTGAGTAGTGCTCGAGGCAGGCTCAGGAAACACTGATGTTTTGTGATTTTTTATGCATGAAACTTGCCTCTTTGAGGTATGTTCAAGGTGCAAAACTGAACCTTGAAATTTTCTCAACCAAACACGATTTCTTCACTTGGAATGTGCTCTTTATCCTACAAAATAAGATTTAAACACTAAATTAAACCCTAAAGACCTTAAAAAAAGCTATAAAAGTCAAAACTAACTTTAAACGAAAAATTAAAAGAACATGAAATTTAAAAACTTAGGTTGCCTCCTAAGAAGCACTAGATTTAGAGTCGATAGCTTGACTTCAAACTTCCCTTTTATGTATATGCTTGAAGGTGAATGATGGACCAAATTCTTTTAAAAATATATCATGGATAGACATTGAAGAATTGGCTCTCCCTGGAACGAAGAATTTCCACATGGATCATCTTTGCAATTGCTTGAAAATTTTTTATAATCACCTCTTCGATTCCCATGGTAGCTCATATAATGCATAGAAAAACTGAGAAGGAATTATCTCAAATTGTTCATTTTTCGCTCCTGCATATGAAATTATTTTCTTAAAGGTTCATCACTAAGCTCCTCCAATGTAGTAAATTCTTCAAATATAACTTCTAGCTCTTTCATCAACAATTCTTCTTGGGGTGGTGTAAGTGCCGGAATTTTACTTAAAAAAAAAAAAAGAATATAGTCGTACGACTGTAACCAAACTATAGTCGTACGACTGTAGGTCACGGCAGGTGAGCCACCCATACCTCAAAAGCTGAAAAAACAGAAGAAGAGGAGGGGGGAGAGAGACCAGACAGACAAGGGGGGAGAGAGACCAGACAGACAGAAAAGAAAAAAAAGAAGAGGAAAAAAGAGAAAGAAGAGAAACAAAGAAAGAAAGAACTGAACTTCAAGAATCCCTCAGCATTTGGAAATTTTTGGACCCAAAATCCCTAACCCTAACTTAAGGAGAAAAGTGCGGATTTTAGTGGATTGGAGCGACGCCAGGGGTCAATCCTACGGTGGACGCACGCCAAAGAGGTAAACACTTCTTTTCCCCTCTCTTTTTCCAGCTTTCTGGGTGTTTGGTGTGCTTTTTCTGCATTTCTATCCTTTTTCCTGCGTTTTTGTTCTAGAATTCAAGAACAGTCGTGCGACTGTTCTTGAGTTCGATAAACAGTCGTACGACTGTAGTTACAGTCGTACGAGTGTTCTTGATTTCCAACGTTTTCTTCCCAGTTTTCTTCAAATAAAGTTTTGGCGAAATTTTGACTCCGGGCCACTTACAGTCGCACGACTGTAGTTATAGTCGCACGACTGTAACGTGGTTTCCAGAACCAGAATTCTCGTTTTTAATCCCAAAAATTTCCAAAAATCCCAAGAAATTCAGAAAACCCCAAAAATCCCAAAAATGATTTTTGTTGTGTGCATCCACGACCATAGATTCAATTTTCAGTAAAATTGCATTTAGAACAATTCAACGACGGAGTCCCGGTTCTCCCGAAAACCGACCACTTAATATGTAAAAATGCATGTGAACCAGAAAAATTGTTTTCAAAGTGATTTTCCCACAAAAACCAAAATACAGGGACGTTTCAAAATGTTTTCCAGGTCCAACCGGGCTGGCTAGCCAAGCCATCCCGGTTATCCCCTAAATGCATGCCCCCAATTCTTGGTTTCCCATTCTGTCATAATTGAGTCCTATTTATGGCGTGCCGTACTCTGTGCTAACCCTCTGTTTTGCAGGTTTTAGTTTCTTTTATTTTTATTTTGGATGTAATTTAATAGAATTAATCGTGTATCCTAGGCGGTTGTATTTTTCTAGATTCTCGTGTATATAGGAGCTTGTAAGGTGAGGCGAGAGTTTTTATTTTCTATTCCATTGGGTTGTAAACCACTCAAATATTCATTACTTTACTTTTATTTTTGTAATACCTGTATGCGCGCTGCATGTCTACTTATTTCAATAAAATTGACATTTGGAATTTGAAATACCATCTTTGAACATTGACCAATGTTATTATAATTAGACACGAAATAAAGGAATTGTCCGGACCCGAATCTCTGGATAGTGTAGTTGCCGTTCGTCCGGTTCAGCTGCATTATAAATTTCCCGGTTGAGCTGAGCCGGGTGGTGACTCTACAATACTCATCGAGACTTAGGTCTCGGTTCTTTCATGAATTAATACCATTTATTTTCCAAAAATCGATTTTCCATTCATAAAAACCCTACGCAAGGGAGGGGCTCGCCCGAGATCGTGGTGCCCTATTCTGAAAGGGAGTCCCGCGTCCCGTCGAAAACGTGTCGTCCGCTCACAGTGGCGACTCTGCTGGGGACTTCGTCAAAAAGTTTTCTTAAAAACTTAAAAGAATTTGACAAGCCCTGAAAAGTGTCTAATTAAAATAAGGCGGATGATTCTCTTATGGTATTTTATTTGCATTTTAGTTAGTCATTTTTTGCATTAGTTTAGGTATCCATTTATAGCCTGGTGGATTGTTGAAGTGTCTCCTTTGTTCCTCATGGTCTTAGGGGTACGGATACGAAACACCACTCATAGCCTCGTACTAACCCTTTCGTTTAGACCCTTGAGTGGGGAGAAGTGAGGAGTATATTTTGCTATGGGAACCTTCATTTTTAACCCGACTTGGACCGAACTCATATAGGCAGCCCTAGTTGGATTCCCTTAGGATACCAAAATAATTGTGTGAACAATAATAAAATCGCGCCTTCATCACCCCCTGTTGGTGATCAAAGTGAACCCTGCCTAGGACTCGGTTAGAATTTTTTGAGACCAACCACGCTTGGAGAAATAAGGTTGGAAGAATTCGCTTCGTGTGCTATGTGTTACCCGCTTCTCGACATTTCACAACATACCATGATTAACATTTTCCGTACACATGACATACCATACACAATTAACATTTTCCATTCATAAAACATTGTGTGTGATACTAACCCATATTTTTATGCAACCACGTGCATTTTATTTTCATGTGAAAACATCGAATCATCCGTTTGCCATTCATACTAACCATTTCTTTTTCAGCCATAACATTGTATTTGTGTGATTAGCATTTTCCATATAGCATACATAACATCATTATGTGTGTCACACACCCTAACCACGTTTTTTGTTCAGCCATTTACATTTTGTGTGTCATAAGCATTCATGACATATCACCTAAATTAAATCAGGGGCATTCCAAGGATGCCCACCACGATCATATCATTCCATCATATATCGGGTATCCCAAAATACCCGTGTTTTGCCGATGCACCGGATTGCATTCGCCCATTCCACCAAAATCATTTCATCAATAAAAGCCACAACGGTCTTAGGCCCACTTTCATGTGACAATCCACATGATGCATCTCATGACATCATACCCACTCTTCATAAACATCATACAACACTGTGATCCATATTGGGTTACTTCATGACATTACTACATTATTCAAGGCGCTCCCCGAGTGCCGGATTAGTACGCATGTAGGGGCATCTCATAACATCCCAAATCATGAAAGGCCTTCCACGAACGCCGAACTTTTGCCTGTGTATCCTATGGCACATGACTCTCTTACAACATCATTTCATTTCATACGCTCAAAAGCATCAGGTCCCATGTGACCACTTCATATCATCTCATAGACCTTCAAAGAGTCGAACTCCATCCGTGTGTCGGTGCACACGGGACCATTTCACGAAATTCATTAGGTGCCCCAAAAGCACCGAACTCTTATCCGTGTGGCTGTCCACACATGACATTTTGCATAGCATTGGGTGTTCTTGGGATGTCCAAAAATAAAAATAAAAACAAAAATAAACAATGGATCATCCTCATTATCTCACGATGTACATCTCATTCATCCATCAAACGTTCAAGCACTCCACAACGTACAAGCACTCCACAAGCACCAAGTACTTTACTGCATGCACTAAGTCATTTAAGTGTTCCAAAAATGCTAGAACTTCATCAAGCCCCTTAGGCCTTCCATAATCATTAGAAACCTTATCCTCATGTCCCGCACACCTAAGCTCCAAATCTCCCCGTGTAAGACCAGCTCTGCATGTACCGCATCAAACTCTACCCTTCCTCCCCGTGTAAGATTAAGCTCTACATGTATCGTTCCAAAATATCTTTCTGTGTAAGACAAGCTCTGCACATTTCCTCCCCATGTAAGACTAAGCTCTACACGTATCGTTCCATATATCTTTCTGTGCAAGACAAGCTCTGCACACTTCCTCCCCGTGTAAGACCAAGCTCTACCCGTACCGCTCCAAATCTCCCTGTGCATGACCAGCTCTACACGTACCGCATCAAACTCTACCCTTCCTCCCTGTGTAAGACTAAGCTCTACATGTATCGTTCCAAAATATCTTTCTATGCAAGACAAGCTCTACACATTTCCTCCCCGTGTAAGACTAAGCTCTACACGTATCGTTCCATATATCTTTCTATGTAAGACAAGCTCTGCACACTTCCTCCCCGTGTAAGACCAAGCTCTACACGTACTGCTCCAAATCTCCCCATGCAAGACCAGCTCTGCACATGCCGCATCAAACTCCACCCTTCCTTCCCGTGTAAGACCAAGCTCTACACGTATCGCTCCAAATCTTCCCGTGCAGGATAAGCTCTGCATATACCGCATCAAACTCTACCCTTCCTCCCCGTGTAAGACTAAGCTCTACACGTATCATTCCAAAATATCTTTCTGTACAAGACAAGCTCTGCACACTTCCTCCCCGTGCAAGACCAGCTCTGCATGTGCCGTTTTAACCCTATCTTTCTTCCCCGTGTAAGACTAAGTTCTACACGTACCGCTCCAAATCTTCCCGTGCAAGACCAGCTCTGCACGTACCGCATCAAACTCTACCCATCCTCCCCGTGTAAGACTAAGCTCTACACGTACCTTTCCAAATATCTTTCTGTGCAAGAAAAGCTCTGCACATTTCCTCTTTATGTAAGACTAAGTTCTACACATGTCATACCAAATCTCCTCGTGCAAGACCAGCTCTGCACGTACCGCATCAAACTCTACCCATCCTCCCCGTGTAAGACTAAGCTCTACACGTATCGTTCCAAATATCTTTCTGTGCAAGACAAGCTCTGCACACTTCCTCCCCATGTAAGATCTGCTTTACACGTACCGCTTTAAACACTACATCTCTTCCCGTGTAAGATCCGCTCTACACGTACCGTTTCAAATGTCTACTTTCCTCCCATGTAAGATATGCTCTACACGTAAACCCTTCGCAAGTATCACCTTGCTTCAATACGTGGACACCCTGTGTGTCATTTTATCCATGTGGTGTATATTTATATGCCACACTCTACTTCAACACATATAGCTTCGTCAACAACATTCATTACATTTTGCATGTTTCTATTCCTGGCTTTGTGTGCACTTGACTAGCTTAGGGTTGCATAACATGACATGGCATCACATGACATCATCATTCATGCATGCATGCACCACATCTCGCATTCATACCTGTATCATCCCTTGACTTGGTATCCTCTATGCGCATGCTCCAGTCAGTGCTAACAAATGTTCTTATCAGGGGAGAAAGGGAAGGAGTCTCGAGAATGGCTAGCCCAGTGAACTTCAACACCGTAACAGATATCCTAGATGATTATATTGCCTCATCGTGATTTCAAAAGGCGGTCAGGGAAGAGGTAGCGACATTGTTGAAGGAAATGCTAGGAGGTGATTTGGACAAGGTGGAAAAGCTAACGACAAAGTGCTCTGAATTGGAGGCACGTGTGGTTGAGCTTAAGGGAGTAATAAGAGGGCTGACCGGTGAAGCAGAATCGAAGGCCCCCCTCAAAGCCAACACTGGCCTTATTCCGCTGCTAACCAAGAGTCCACTCCCTAAGGGTGACGGAAAGGGCATATCCCCGTGGCCTTTCTCGCTGAGCCAATTATTTGCCAAATGTAGAAAAGAGGGGCTACTGCAAAGCATCAAGCCGTATGTGGAGCCGACACCGGATCAAAAGAACAACTTCTGTACCTATCATGTAGCGACAGGTCACCGAACCAACGCTTGCTATATTTTAAGGAAGGAGATCTGGAAGTTAGTTGATGAGGGAAGATTAAAGGTACCATCCACTACTAATGAGCAACCGGGGACAACCAGGGAGACTGGCAAGGAAATTCCTCAAACCTCCCGGGGAGAGGAATATGATGAAGAGCTCCAAAGCCTGATCTGACGAGAGTGGGGCAGTGACCGGATAAGCAATAGTCGGGCGCTGTGAGATCAATGCCTTTAGAGGCTCCTTCCTGTAGGGAACTCATTTTGTTTGTAAAGTGTATTGAACTCATTTTGAATGCAATGCATCTTGTTATTTTCTTACTTATGTGGTGATTACATGTATATGGCATTAAGCATGCATTTGATAATCTGAAACGACATGTCCATCACGCATAATATTAAGATGCATGACATCAATCTGAGTCTTACAGGGAATTTACAAGTGAACCTGACTTCGGTAAAGCCCTTTTCTTCAAAAGAAAAAAAAAGAAAAAGAGAAAGAGAAAAGTCTGCTAAGCAAGCAATGGGATGGTACCATTTCCATCGAATCAATTGCCAACATAGATCAATGATCCCTACAAACCACGACCCAAAAACACTGTTGGTCTTGCCCTAAAAGTTTCAACTTGGACAGCCCACAATACACTCAAATCATTCCAAACCAGGGACCATTGCCAAGTTTCAGAGCTGAGCCCCAAAATAAAGCTTTGAGCTTGATTCATGCTCGAAAAAGAATCCCATATCAAAAACCAAATCCATTAAAAAGCACCAAGCCCTAAAAATCCAAATGACCTTCGCCACCCACCATGCTGTAAAACTCTGAAGAAGACATTAGTTTTAGTGCATGTATAGTCTTGTTTGTGTGGTATTCATGTGCATATGACATTACACATGCATTGTTCATCCAAAAAGACATATCAAGCACGCATGACATGCATGAATCTGAATGCAGTAGGAAAATGGTGGCTGTGGTTTGGATTTAACTTCTTCTTCTTCTTCAAAAAAAAAAAAAACAGCACCGATGGAAGATCTCAGCTCTCTCTTACAGTCCAATTTCTGCTCCTGGTCTAAATTTGCGCTCTCTTCAATCATAGAGTCAAACTCTGTTGAGTGCTTGATGAATATGGGGGTGGCCCACCTATTGCATGAAGTGCCAGGGTCAATGAGTTGACACAATGGAGATAAGTATGTTGTTGCCTGTTTTGAGACAGAGAAGATCGGTGTCTTTACCCAAAGCAGTTCCCTTTTCATTCTCCTCTCTGTCTTCTCCATTTGCCTTCAACACCTTTGTATTCCCTTTATTGTCTTTCCTTCACTTTCATCTTCTATCTTTCATCTTCTCTAGAACTTGAACCGATTCTGTGATTCCACATTTCCTACCTTCAATGGCTTCCAACAAGAAGTTGAACCCCAATGCTGCTCCATATCACATTTTTTTGCATCATCTCATCATTAGAAGGGCGACAGAGCAGAAAGAGGATTCGGGTATGAGTGTGCTACAAATGAGTTCAACAATGCTGAAAACGGGGGAAAATGAAATATATAGCTCTGAGATTCCAGAGTAAGAAGAAAATAGTTTCTGTAGGTGAAAAGGAACAACAGTGGTTACCCAAGAAATTGACTATTGAAGAGACCAAATTGAATAAAAGAGAGATTGAAGCTAATCTTGGTGGAAAAACAAGCCTGATGATCAGAAATCTACCAAATCAGTTTCAAGGACATAATCTGCTGCAAATTCTGGACCAACATTGTCTGGAGAAAAACAAGAATAAGTCCAAAGGGAAGTCTGCTTATGATCTCCTCTATTTGCCTATGGATTTCAAGACTGGAGGAAATTTTGGTTATGCATTTGTGAACTTCACCAACTGTGTTGGGACAACTTGGCTTTACAAAGCCTCCTACAATCATGAAGGGGACGATACCATCAACAGGAAAGCTTGCAAAGTCTATTGTGCTCATATTCAAAGGGGAAGTTGCATTTACCAACCATTTCAAGCATTCAGTCTTCGGGAGCCATGCCTGAACTAAAATCTAGGGTGAATTGGAAATATGAATACAGCATCAGACCACAGGAGAATCCAGTGGTCACTTGAATTCATCTCAGGTTGTCTGTCCACAATGGCAACTCTATCCAATGATCGGGCTAAAAAAAATCCCTATCCAATGTGTAAAACCGAAAGGGCATATTGGTAATTTGAAGAGGCATCAATTAAAGCCAGAGCCACATCTTAGATTTTCCTAATGCATCCGCATTCATTATGCCATGAATGTTTTGTATTCAACTTTGGTGTTCAGTATGCATTTGTCATGTCATTGCATGTCAATGTTCACTCACGGGGCTGCATCACACAACAAACCCTGTCTGTAGAAGTGCTTTACTCCCCAAACACAAACCCATAATACTCCCCGAACACAAACCTATAATATTAGGGGCAAGTAAAAAACCGAACCACTGGGCATCGTCGACAGCATTATCTTCGCGAGTCGCAATGAACATATCAAGGTATATCTTTCCCATCCTAAGACAAACCGTCACAAAAGGGATCAACGTAGACAAAATGCCCATCACAGAATCTTTCTTCAAAAAAAAAAAAAAAAAAGAAAGAAAAAGAACTTGTTGACACGAAAAACCGAAAGGATGTGTCAGCAACAGGGAAGGGGTGATATACAAAGTTAGAGTCAATGTCACATTCCCTAATATACTCATTCTGATGTCACCATTACAATATTGTGTGTATTTGGACTTCTGATCAGATGCTCATCTTGCATACACCATGCCACTACATATAAAAGTCCATCAGTAGGACATTGCATTCAAGCCCGTGACAATATCGCGAAAACCCCTGTTATGCGGTACAGAAATGCAAAGTCTCACTCCCATCTCCTTACTCAACCAAACAGACCATCCACTAGCACGACCTACTATCCTGATTTGCTCAGCACTGACAACGCTTCAGAATATGCAGAGGGTAAAGTGGAAAGTCACTCAAGACGGCTAACTCCCCTAATACCTAGATTGGCGTAATAGTTAGTCGGTCAGGAGACACATTGGGACAATCGGGCTAGGTCACCTGGGTTACCATCTGGGCCAGTCACAAGTCGTGAATTCTGTCTCTGGGCTCGCACGGATACCATGGACAAAGCATAAGCCACATTTTGCATGCATACATACATTTAGGACTATTCATGCATATGCACATACGTGTATACATTTAAAGTAAACGTGCATGATCCATATGCATATGCATCACAGCTGATCCAAGTACAGGTACCCACTGCCATCACCAGGTCTCCCCTAACCAGGATCGCTCTCAAAGCAGAGATGGCACAATGTCGGGGCAGAACAATCAAGTTTCCAAGGGGCAGAGTAATCAAGCCATATTTATCCTTGATCGAAGGGGCAAAAATTTTTGTTTCCAAAATCATCGATCAAGGGATAAATACTCATTCCCCAGCCAACACCAAAATTATCCTTCCTAAACCTATTTCCTCATCTCATTCAAGCAAGATTTTTAAACCTTGAACTCCATTACGTTTAAGAATGGTTGTAAATCCTTGAATTCCCTTCTCTTTATTCAAGCAAGATTTTTAAACCCTTGAACTCCATTACGTTCAAGCATGGTTGCAAATCCTTGATTTCCCTTCTCTTTATTCAAGCCAGATTTCGAACCCTTGAACTCCAGTACGTTCAAGCATGGTCGCAAATCCTTGAACCCATTTCTTTATTCAAGCCAGATTTCGAACCCTTGAACTCCATTACGTTTAAGCATGGTTTCAAATCCTTGAACCCATTTCTTCATTCAAGCCAGATTTCGAACCCTTGAACTCCATTACGTTCAAGCATGGTTTCAAATCCTTGAACCCATTTCTTCATTCAAGCTAGATTTCGAACCCTTCAACTCCAGTACGTTCATGGTTTCAAATCCTTGAACCCATTTCTTCATTCAAGCCAGATTTCGAGCCCTTGAACTCCATTACGTTCAAGCATGGTCGCAAATCCTTGAACCATCTCCTTCATTCAAGCCAAATCTCAAACCCTTGAACTCCATTACGTTCAAGCATGGTTTTAGATCCTTGAACCTCTTATTATTTCAAGTCCACCCAATTCCAGTAAGATTTCAAATCGTCCAAATTTCCACCTTCCTTCACCTCGGGTAACATAGACCAGATATCGGCCAATCCATAATCCACCTTCCTTTGCCTCGGGTAACATAAACCCGATATCGGCTTAACCGCAATTTCATCTCCCTTTGCCTCGGGTAACATAAACCCGATATCGGCCAATCCGTATTTCATCTTCCTTTGCCTCGGGTAACATAAACCCGATATCGGCCAATCCGTATTTCATCTTCCTTTGCCTCGGGTAACATAAACCCGATATCGGCCAATCTGTAATCCATCTTCTTTTGCGTCGAGTAACATAAACCTGATATCGGCTTAACCGCATCCCACCTTTCTTGCCTCTGGTGACCTAGACCCTATATCGGCTCATTTCTTCCTCAGCTTTGCCTCGGGTAACCTAGACCTGATATCGGCTTATTTCCTCCCCAGCATCACCTCGGGTAACCTAGACCTGATATCGGCTTATTTCAATGGCGGGTTCTTTGTTGTGTCTGCGTCGCTTTAAGTAGCGTTTCTCAAATTCACATCATCTATCCCAGACTAAGTTCGGGTGGTGAATTTGATCACGCGAGGGGCAGCTGTAAGCACCGGAATTTTACTTTCAAAAAAAAAAAAGAATATAGTCGTACGACTATCGCTACAGTCATAGGACTGTAACCGAACTACAGTCGTACGACTGTAGGTCGCGGCAGGTGAGCCACCCATACCTCAAATGCCGAAAAAACAGAAGAAGATGAGGGGGGAGAGAGACCAGGCAGACAGAAAAGAAAAAAAAAAGAAGAGTAAAAAAGAGAAAGAAGAGACACGAAGAAAGATAGAACTGAACTTCAAGAATCCCTCAGCATTTGGAAACTTTTGGACCCAAAATCCCTAACCCTAACTTAAGGAGAAAAGTGCGGATTTCAGTGGATTGGAGTGACGCCAGGGGTCAATCCTTCGGTGGAAGCACGCCAAAGAGGTAAACACTTCTTTTCCCCTCTCTTTTCAAGCTTTCTGGGTGTTTGGTGTGCTTTTATGCATTTCTATCCTTTTTCCTGTGTTTCTGTTCTGAAAATCAAGAACAGTCGTGTGACTATTCTTGAGTTCGATGAGCAGTCGTATGACTGTAGTTACAGTCGTACGAGTGTTCTTGATTTCCAACGTTTTCTTCCTAATTTTCTTCAAATAAAGTTTTGGCGAAATTTTGACTCTGGGCCACTTACAGTCGCACGACTGTAACGTGGTTTCCAGAACCAGAATTCTCGTTTTTAATCCCAAAAATTTCCAAAAATCCCAAGAAATTCAGAAAACCCCAAAAATCCCAAAAATGATTTTTGTTGTGTGCATCCACGACCATAAATTCAATTTTCAGTAAAATTGCATTTAGAACAATTCAACGACGGAGACCCGGTTCTCCCGAAAACCGACCCACTTAATATGTAAAAATGCATGTGAACCGGAAAAATTGTTTTCAAAGTGATTTTCCCACAAAAACCAAAATACAGGGACGTTTCAAAATGTTTTCCAGGTCCAACCGAGCCGGCTAGCTGAGCCAGCCCGGTTATCCCCTAAATGCATGCCCCCAATTTTTGATTTCCCATTCTGTCATAATTGAGTCCTATTTATGGCGTGCCGTACTCTGTGCTAACCCTTTGTTTTGCAGGTTTTAGTTTCTTTTATTTTTATTTTGGATGTAATTTAATAAAATTAATCGTGTATCCTAGGCGGTTGTATTTTTCTAGATTCTCATGTATATAGGTGCTTGTAAGGTGAGGCGAGAGTTTTTATTTTCTATTCCATTGGGTTGTAAACCACTCAAATATTCATTACTTTACTTTTATTTTTGTAATACCTGTATGCGCGCTGCATGTCTACTTATTTCAATAAAATTGACTTTTATAATTTAAAATACCATCTTTGAACATTGACCAATTTTATTTTAATTAGACACGAAATAAGGGACTTGTCCAGACCCGAATCTCTGGATAGTGTAGCTGCCGTTCGTCCGGTTCAGTTGCATTCTAAATTTCCCGGTTGAGCTGAGCCGGGTGGCGACTCTACAATACTCATCGAGACTTAGGTCTCAGTTCTTTCATGAATTAATACCATTTATTTTCCAAAAATCGATTTTCCATTCATAAAACCCCACGCGAGGGAGGGGCCCGCCCGAGATCGTGGCGCCCCATTCCGAAAGGGAGTCCCGCGTCCCGTCGAAAACTCGTCGTCCGCTCACAGGTGGCTCATCAATAAGTTCATCCAATATAGTATCTTTTGCTTCAAAGTAATATTCATCCTCTGTAATTGATATGTCTACAGCCATATCAATCTCCCAAAAGGTACAATCTTTAGCTGATTTCTCCAACTCTTGGACTATCTTTTGTGATTCCAAGAACATGTCCCTAATTTCTTTGAGTCTTGAATCCTCTGAGATGGATGACAAGGCTTGATAATTATTCTAATAGTGTTCCCATGTGTCAAATATTTGGTATGTGCTTGAATCTACCTTTGATAATAAACTTTGGCTTGAAAATCCAAAATCTTTACTTGATGTCTGCAACTCTTGGACTGAATTTCCTAAATCCAAGACTAATAGATTAAACTTTTCGAGTATTGTGTCCTCCAAAATTAATCGCAAGCTTCGATAGTAGTCCCATAAAGTGTCATATTCATTTGCCCAAGTTGGATATAATGAAATAAAAGTTGTTTCATATGCTGGCTCATAAACGTTATCTTCAAAATAATAATTATTATCCTGACTAGCATCCCGTGGATAGTAATTATTTTGTTGATTCTTGTTCCATGGATAACCATTCAGA
The DNA here is from genome assembly GCA_039660915.1 of Euphorbia tirucalli. Classification (NCBI taxonomy): domain Eukaryota; kingdom Viridiplantae; phylum Streptophyta; class Magnoliopsida; order Malpighiales; family Euphorbiaceae; genus Euphorbia; species Euphorbia tirucalli. The sequence goes on along the minus strand of CM077637.1, from coordinate 36,832,610 downwards.
GCCATTACCTCGTAAAAATACAAGAAACAAAACAAGGGAAGAAAATATTTACAAAATAATACAAACTTAAATTAATAGTCAAGTAAATTTATGGTGATATTAATAATGTTAGTCCCAAATAGGCTTTAAGGTACACTAGAGGGGGGTGAATAGTGTAAAAACCCAAATAAAAATTCTTCTGTGAAAACCTTTAAAATCAAAAACAATTTTGCCCAAGAAACAAGTTTTACTTTAAAAAGCAGAATAAAAGATTTGTAAAACTTGTAAATATAATTGCTTTTGAATAAATAAAATAAAACCTTTTAAAAGCTATTACTGCAGAATATAAATGCATAAATATAAATAGTCGTAATTAAAAAGAGTAGGGATAGAGAAATTGTGGATACGGAGAATTATAAAGGTTCGGACTAATTGTCCTACTCCTGTCCCTAAGTGAACCACTTGAGATTTTCCACTATAATTTCTTTTGTTGGTATATGCCTTACTCCTTAGATTTTATACTTAGTATTTTGTATATTTGTATATACATTTTCTATATGTTGATAAAAGGCATAATCATATTTTTTTATTACTTGTGTAATTAATAAATATTGAGAATCTATAAACTGGTATTCGCTTATGTTTGTTAGTAGCGTGTATTGAACAGGTAATACCATGATCTTGAGGAACACAATTTTAAAGCTATCCCTAGTCTATTATAATCATGGGAATGAGTATAATTAAAGACTAGTATGTTCCTTGTGGGATGGATGGTGTCTTACTGACCATAGGACTTGGAAAGTCTATCAAGGACATAGGTACATGTTAGTGAATAGTGTACGAGATCGATCCGCTTGTGAGAACACTACATGGTCTAGTGTCATAAGTGTTTCACACGTATTGCTTATGTTGGATCCTTATACCCGATATTACTACACTCCTAGATGTGACCTTGTATACTTTGATGTGCGCCTAACGGGTTCGTAACTGAGTTCCAAGTATAGGTACGTTGGGTATATCTGGAATCATGTTAGGACTGTGGGTAATGTGAAGGAATTGCCTATCTCTTCACTAACGAGATGATATCACTGGCCTCTTGACAAGTGAGACTGAGAGGTAGACGAATGTACCCAAATAGAATGATTATTGGGATAATCATTTATTTGATTTCTTCAGTCTACTTGGATGTCAAATAAAGTCCTAGCACGTAAAAGGATGACAAAATCATCCTTGTGTAGGACATCGATATCAAATGTGCAAGGGATCATATACGAGTACTACAAGTGTATATCGGTTTTATTTTTACATCTCCATCCTAATTAGGGGTTGTAACGGCTTGCTAGAGCCCACTTAAAACTTCTGGGCTGAACGTCATTTCAAGCCCATGTCCGACATATAGATAGGCCTACAGGATCGCACGCTTAGGAGTTTAGATAGGTTTTATAATGGACCGATTGATATGTATTGGATACATATTAATTATTGGATTATTTTATTTTATGGGATTAATTGTTAAGTCTAAATAAAATAAAAAAACCCATGATGAGAAATTAGTTTTATGATTTTTCAAAGTTACCATGTGGTAAGTTTGGTTAAATTATAATATGTGTAAATATAGTGGATATTTACATAAGGGGTATTTTGGCTATCTTGCCATTATGTTTCACATATAAAGGTAAGGAGGAAACCTAGACCCCAATGTTAATGACTTAGCCTCTATCTCATCTTCCTCCTTTGGGTAAAAAGGGTTTTGGCACAAAGGGAGAACCATTGGTCCAAGAGCAAGCACTAGATCCCGGTCGATGAGACTCCACGTACGAGAATGTAGAGGGGTGATAAGTGAAGCCCTTAGTCAAATCAATCTTGTGTGGGGATGACCTAGGTGAGAAACTTATCTTCTCCCTTTTTTCCTTTTGGATCCATAACCTAGTTTTGGGATGTTGGGCATGAACTTTAGCTTGACAACAATGATTCTGCAAATTTGTTTTGTTTTCAAGATAGGCTAGGTTCCTACAATGGTATCAGAGCTTCCTTAGCTTTGGTTATGGATTTGGTTGAGTTAGGGTTTCATGTTTGATTTGAATTGGTTTTTGAAGCCCTAGCTTTGGTTGGAATGGATTTCTCGGTTTTAGGTTCATTTTCTCCTATTTTCCATTTTGTTTTTGATGTGTTTTGGTGGAGCAATGGACTGTCCTTGCAGGAAGAAATCGTGCCTGAAAACTAGAGCTACATGGCTGTAATAAACACTTGCACGGGTGATGCAACAGCTGCATGACTATTTTATAGTGAGCCTCACGATTATAGTTTCTATGGTGATTTTGGTTTTCTGCATTTTCCATGGACTCTAGCCACACAGCCGCCGATATAGCCGCATGGTTGTTGTGTAGTGAGCTGTTGGGATTCGTCATTGGAAAAATAACATGGCATAGCGGAAAATACACCGTTTAAAATTTCCTAGAATCCACCTATCGTGTCCAATTACCATTGATTAGAAACAAAAACAATTTGAATCAAGAGAGATTAACTCACCGGATTCGTCTCCTCTAGAGACTGTTGCAAAATCGTTCCTTGAAACTGCGATCTCCAAAGTCTGGTGCATGACCAACTATTGAGTGGGAACCGGTGCTAGCCGAAGATGCGAAGGAATGGAGGATTAATGCTAGGATTTTTGGCTGTTTTGGGGCTCTGCTCTTGGTGGCTGAAATTTCCAGCAATTAATTAGGGTTGAAATTTCTTTTCTTCCTTAAGTGTGCCCTTATATATACACCTTGTCTAATTGGGTTTTAATTAGGTTAATTAAACCTAATCCCACTAGGATCATAATTACATAAATAAACTTTAATTAAAAAGTATATACTATGTAATTTAATTCCATTTGGCTATATTTAATTACCCTTAAATAAAATTAAATAACACTTAAGTAAACACAATACATGTATTCTTAGGAAAATTATTTAATTAATTGTTTACTTTATGTAATTCAATTAATTAATAAATTAATTAATTACATTATGTAAACTTATTAATTAAATTAAATTCAACCCAATGTTAATTAATTACCTTGACACCAAATGTCAACTAATTAATTCATTCACGCATTCCTTCCAATGTACATTACATGTACAATTTCTATAAGTTCCAACTCAGTTGATCTATGTGCATGATCCTATAGGTCTATCTTTATGTTGGCAGTAGCCCTAAGGCCCACAAACTATAAGTGGGTTCTAGCAAACCATTACAGCCCCCAATTAAGACAGAGATGCCGCAGTCTTTAGAAGAAACTCAGCCAATAGTAATCTCATAGTGTCCTTTACCTAACGATATCGATATGAATAAACAAGAGGCATGGTGTCTATCATCCTCTTCTATTGTTTATTATATTTCTTGATCTTGAGTTGACTGATTAATCAAATAAGCACAGACTTACTTGGGTATGGCCATACACTTATCAGTCCCACTCATCAAGTGGCCAATGATATCATCTTGGTGTTACCCGAGTGGCAATTCCATCACTTCATCATCAATATCAACATGTTCACCGGTCCACCTAATCATACTCGTATTTAGCATCATTTTACAGACCTGTTAGGCGTATGTCAAAGTGAACCGGATTCCATATTGATATTATAATGAAATCTAGTCTGAGGAAAAAAGAGACCTACTTAAGAAAGATCAATGACGTGACAACAATGTGGCTTTCTTGTCCGGATCAATCAAGTCCCATGTCAACGACATGTACCTATATTCATGACTGACTATACAAGTACTATGGGTAGTTAAGAACTGCCATAAAGTCATTGAATATACAAGTCTGTGCTTCTATTCGTTCCTCCGATTAGAACAGACCTGGGATAGGTTTTATGATCATCAATCAATGGATACTCTACTCATATTATAACACAAGATATAAATGAAATAGATTAACTACCTTTATTAATGTGACACAAATTATGTATTCATACAATGAGTCTTAATGTATAATACAAAATATAAGAATCCAATGCCCTAAGAACTAGGGCACACTAACAATCTCCCACTTGCACTAGTTCCAAGTGGGCATTGCCCTAATTCCTATAGATCTGGTATGACCATCATGCTGTGTCTACGGTAGCACTTTGGTCAATGGATCAGTGACATTATTCTTGGTGTCAACCCTCTGCAATGATATGTCACCTCTGTTCACATTCTCCCGAATGAGGTGAAACTTTCTGAGCACATGTTTGGATCTCTTTTGTGATCAGGGCTCTTTAGCTTGTGCGATGGCCCCATTGTTGTCACAAAAAACATCAACTAGGTTTAGGATAGTGGGTACTACTCCCAACTCGGTTATGAATTTCTTGATCCAAACGGCTTCCTTTGCAGCATGGCACACAGCTATGTACTCAGCTTCCATTGTAGAGTCAGCAATGGTGGCCTGCTTTGAAGACTTCTAACTAATGGTACCGCCATTCAGGAGAAAAACATAACCAGACTATGACTGGTTCTCACCCTCATCGGTCTCAAAGCTTGCATCAGTGTAACCTGACACTACCAGCTCATCTTGACCTCCATACACTAAGAAAGCATCCTTAGTCCGATTAAGGTACTTTAGGATTGCCTTGACAGCCTTCCAGTGTTCCTCCTTGGGGTCTGACTGGTACTGGCTAGTCATACTTAGTGCAAACGTGACGTCAGGCCTCGTCCATAACATAGAGTACATGATAGATCCAATAGCAGATGTATAAGGGATCTTTTCCATGTTCTCCTGATCCTTCTTTGTTTTAGGACCATCTTTCTTACTCAGCTTCAACCCATGGCGCATAGGCAAGAATCCTTTCTTTGCCTTGTGCATGCTGAATCTTTTCAGAACCTTGTCTATATACATGGCCTAACTTAGGCCTAGAAGCCGATTGGATCTAGCTCTGTAGATCTTGATCCCTAAGATCATCTCAGCTTCACCTAAGTCTTTCATTTCAAAGTACCTACTCAACCACTGCTTAACCCCTTGCAGTGTTGGTATGTCGCCTCCAATTATAAGTCGTCAACATACAGCACTAGAAAGGTGGAAACGCTCCCACTAACCATCTTATACACACAGGGCTCATCAGAATTCTGTGTGAAGCCATATTCTGTAATGGCCTCATTGAATCTCTGATTCCATGATGCTTGCTTCAATCCATAAATGGATCTTTGAAGCTTGCATACTCGGTTTGGATACTTTGGATCGATAAAACCCTCAGGTTGTGCCATGTACACATCCTCGAGTTGCTTTCCATTAAGGAAAGCAGTCTTAACATCCATCTGCCATATCTCATAATCGTACCATGCATCTATGGCTAGTAGTATCCTAATGGATTTGAGCATAGCAACTGGTGAAAATGTTTCATCATAGTCAAGTCCTTGAACTTGCATGAATCCTTTTGCCACCAATGGCCCCTTGAAGGTGTTGTCGGCCTTTAACTTGAAACACCACTTGCAACCAATCACCTTAGCACCCGGAGGTGGATTCCCCAAGTTCCATACTTGGTTATCGTGCATAGATTGCATCTCAGCCTCCATGGCTTTGTGATATTGATCTGAGTGTGGGCTTTCAATAGCCTCCTGATAGGTGTTGGGCTCCTCTTAGTCAATGACCATAAGGTCCCCATCATCAGTCACGAGAAAGCCATACCTCTCTGGCTGATGATGTGTCCTACCAGACCTTCTAAGGTCCTGTGCAACCGGTTCTAGTTCCTCAATTTCTTAAGTAGTCAGATCAGTTCCTGAAGCATCCTCAGCCATAGCTGTAGGAGTTTATGAGTCTTTAACTTCTGAAAGTTCAACATTACTCCTACTGTCTCTCTTGGAAAGGAATTCCTTCTCCATGAAGACTGCATTTCTGGCTATGAAAACTTTGTTTTCCGCTGGATCGTAGAAGTAATAACCCTTAGTTTCCTTAGGGTAACCCACAAACTAGATTTGATAGATTTGGACTCGAGTTTGCCCCAAATCTTTAAGAAGGAAACATTGGGCTTTCGGCCCTTCCATAGTTCATATGGTGTTCCCTCAACTGCCTTGCTTGGTGTATTATTAAGAATGTAAGCAGCTGTCTCTAAAGCATATCCCTAAAAGGAGACAGGGAGTGTAGCATGACTCATCATCGAGCAGACCATGTCTAGCAAGGTCCTATTCCTCCTTTCTGACCCTCCATTCCACTGGGGTGTACCAGGAGGAGTGAGTTAGGATACTATCCCACACTCTCTAAAAAATGAGTCAAACTCTTGGCTCAAATATTCACCCCCTTGGTTAGACCGAAGTGCTTTTATTTTCTTGCCAAGTTGTTTTTCTAATTCATTCTTAAAGTCCTTGAACCTTTGGAGAGTCTCAGACTTATGCTTCATTAAATACATGTAACCATATTTGCTGAAGTCATCCGTGAAGGTGACGAAGTACAGAAAACCAAATCTAGCACTAGTGCTCATTGGGCCGCATACATCAGAATGTATTAGCTCCAATAGCTCTGAGGCCCTTTTAGCAGTCTTGCTAAAAGGTGTCTTTGTCATCTTGCCTTTCAAACAAGATTCACATGTGTCATAAGACTGGATGTCAAATGACCCTAGCACTCCACTAGAGTGAAGCCTAGCTATGCGCTTCTCATTTATGCGGCCAAGTCGACAATGCCAGATGTAAGTAGGATTAATTTCATTTTGTTTAATCCTTTTAGTATTTATGTTATAGATTGAACTTTCATGTTTTAGATCAAGGATATATAAGCCATTTTCAAGAAATGCTGCTCCATAAATAATATTGCCACATTGCATAGAAATTCTACCATGTCCAATATTAAATACGAAACCAGAAATATCCAACAAAGAAATGGAAATAATATTCTTGCGCATTGCAGGTACAAAATAACAGTTTCTTAGTTCCAAAACAAGTCCACTAGGCATCTCCAAGAAATAATCTCTGATCTCCATGGCCTGAACCCGAGCACCATTTCCGACTCAAAGATCTACTTCTCCAGATCCTAATAATCTCCTATTTCTTAGACCCTACACATTTGAACAAATGTGAGATCCACATCTAGTGTCCAAGACCCAAGATGTAGAAATAGCCAGATCAATCTCAACAACATAAATACCTGAAGCAGCAGTTTTGCCCTTCATTGCTCCCTTAGCTTTGGACATGAGCTTTTCCAGTGCCCCTTCTCATGACACTCATGGCAAACATCGTCAGGAGAAGCAACCCTTGGTTTAGGTTGGGCCACCACCTTTTTGCCCTTATCCTTGGCCTTAGATTTGGCCTTTCCCTTAGCAATGGATGTATTGCCCTTGTTCACCAGTAGTACTTCAGGAGTCTTCTTAAGAGACTGCTCAGTAAGCTTGAGCATGCCATGCAGCTCAACAACCGATTTATCCAACCATTGCATATGGTAATTCATGATAAACTGGTTGTAAGACTCAGGAAGTGACCCGAGAATAATGTCTGCTGCCAAGTCCTGCGGAACTGGCGAGCCAAGGCGGGTAAGTGTATCAATATACCCCTTCAACTTTAGCACATGAGTGCTAGCAGAAGTCCCAGCTGCCATCATAGTCGTGCAAAGTGCCTTAGTTGTCAGGTAACATTCCTGGCGAGCCTGATCTTGGAACATCTTTCTAAGCTGATCCATCATCTCATAAGCATGCTCATCCATGAACTGCTTCTGATGATCAGAAGCCATGGTACCCAGCATGAGGCACGAGACATCTCGGTCATCCCTCACGTGGAGGTCATACTGCTCCGCCATCGCCGTGGTGACGCCTCGACCTGCGGGAGGGCCAGCTGGTAAAGGAGCATTCAGTATATACTCCTTAGACTCTTGTCTAAGAACTATTAGTAAGTTCCTAGCCCAGTCTAGGAAGTTAGTCCCCGAAAGCTTCTCTTTCTCCAAGAGTGACCTAAGTGAGAGTGAGTTGTTGTTTGTTGCAGCCATTTAAATTGCTTAAGTGAAATGGGATTATCTACATGGAAGAAATCATTGTTTGAGTTAGAAATAAAGGACTTTTAAGCCAATTCAAATTAATAATCCGATTTTAATTTGTTTGTTGGTGATGTTAATTGGCTGACTTGACCAAGATCCACAACTTATCAATGACTGGCCGAACTAGGGTTCGCTAACCAACCATTGATTCGTTTGGTAGGACAACCTATCTACTCCTTCCATGAAGGACTCTTGGTTTGATGGGCTTATTGACACTTTACCCATCTGTGCTTAGGGCCTACTTTGAGCTAATACTACCCATGTTAACCATACCAAGTATCCTAACCCTCGACGGCCCACCGAATACTACAATGTACCCAGTTAGGGCATAGCGCACATTGCAGAATCAATGGGAGGAAGAGGTGTGAATGGGGGAAGCACTTTAAACGACTCAATATTTTAATTTACAGATTATAGTTAAGTGATACAGCTTAGTATGCATAAACGCGGGTAATAATTTGGTGATCCATACATCCATACTATATGACAAATGCAATAGCATATTTAATTTAAAATAAATGAGATCCTATGGGCCTTTAATTACGCCCTAATGAAAAACTAGATATCCTATCTAATTCTTCATGGGTCGGACTGTAATCCTTCTTGGGCTCCCACCATGGGCTTGCTCCATCTGGGCCTTCCTGCATACTTGATGTAATTACAACAATTTTGTAAAATAAAATCTATTCTAAAATTACATCAAAAAAAAAAAAAAAGGCACGTAGGCCATATTTCCCAAAATTAAATTACAACCAATAATAATTTAAGGCCCATAGAACTCAACATCACATTTCAAACAAAGTACTTGTCGTGCACATACATACCAATATAATGCATGATTATGGCATTTCAAATTATAAATATAAATGTTAAGCCGAGTTACTTGGGGTGAAATCGCCAATTTTAACAAATGTAACTCAGGCCCATAAAGGCCCAATGGATAACATCCATAAATGCAAAATTAACAATTTTGCTCCCATTTGAATTTGGGTTGTCACAAATTTAAAATTTAGCTCTCCCAATTTTAACCGGTGTCACGGTTTATTGGGCCAATTTCACAAAGTCCATATTCAATTTAATATGCAAACAATTAAATTAAATATGCATGCCAACAAAATAAACAATTTAAACACAAATTAATTTAAAAATATTTAATTTAATTTGCATTAGGGCCCGGGATAAAAAAAACCCGTAAAATCCAAAACCGGACCCAAATCCCGCGCCGGGACAGCAGCGCCGCTGTGCGGCAGCCTGCCACGGCAGTAGCAGCCTAGTGGCCTGCAACAGCCAGGTGCTGCATGGCATGCTGCCCAGCAGCATGCCACGCAGCACTAGCTGCTGCGCCAGGGGAAGGGAATCACAATTTGCGATTCCCTTTCCCACAAATAATATATTTTTTTTTCCTTTTTTTTATTAAATCGTAAAAAATATTTCCACCAAAAAAAAAATATATATATGTAATCAATATTCAAAAACAATTTTAGATGGAAAACAATTGGGGAGAAATAATAAAAAAACCCTAATAAAAAATTCTAGGGTTTATCAAAAACCAAAACAAATTGAATAAAAATCCTAAAATCACAAACTTGAAACCAATTCTTTCTTCAAGAACGCTTTCAAGAACCAATTCCAATCAATCTAATGGATAAAACCTAGGCTCTGATACAATGTTGGGATTCGTCATTGGAAAAATAAAGTGGCGCAGCGGAAAATACACCGTTCAAAATTTCCTAGAATCCACCTATCGTGTCCAATTACCATTGATTAGAACAAAAAAATTGGAATCAAGAGAGATTATCACCGGATTCTTTTCCTTTAGATACTGCTGCAGAATCGTTTCTTGAAACTGCGATCTCCAAAGTCCGGTGCACGACCAACTATTCAGCTGGAACCGGTGCTAACCGAAGACGCGAAGGAATGGAGGATTAATGCTGGGATTTTCGGCTATTTTGGGGCTACTCTTGGTGGCTGAAATTTATAGCAATTAATTAGGGTTGAAATTTCTTTTCTTCCTTAAGTGTGTTCTTATATAGATACCTTGTCTAATTGGGTTTTAATTAGGTTAATTAAACTCAAGCCCACTAGGATTATAATTATATAAATAAACTTTAATTAAAAAGTATATACTATGTAATTTAATTCCATTTGGATAAATTTAATTACCCCTAAATAAAATTAAATCACACTTAAGTAAATACAATACATGTATTTAATTTTCCTACTTAGGTAAATTATTTAGTTAATTATTTACTTTATGTAATTCAATTAATTAATTAATTAATTAATTAATTACATTTTGTAAACTTATTAAATAAATTAAATTCAACCCAATGTTAATTAATTACCTTGACACGAATGTCAACTAATTAATTAACGCATTCCTTCCAATGTCCATTACATGTATAATTTCTATAAGTTCCAGCTCAGTTGATCTATGTGCACGATCCTATGGGTCTGTCTTTATGTTGGCAGTAGGCCCAAGGCCCACAAACTGTAAGTGGGTTCGAGCAAATCATTACAGCTCCCAATTAAGACAGAGATGCAGCAGTCTTTAGAAGACACTCACCCGGCAGTAATCTCATAGTGTCCTTTGCCTAACGATATCGATATGAATAAACAAGAGGCATGGTGTCTATCATCCTTTTCTGTTGTTTATTATATTTCTTGATCTTGAGTTGACTGATTAATCCAATAAGCACCGACTTACTTAGGTATGGCCATACACTTATCAGTCCCACTCATCAAGTGGCCAATGATATCATCTCGGTGTTACCTCGAGTGGCAATTCCATCACTTCATCACCAATATCAACATGTCCACCGGTCCACCTAATCATACCCATATTTAGCATCCTTTTATAGACCTGTTAGGCGTATGTCAAAGTGAACCGGATTCCATATTGATATTATAATGAAATCTGGTTTGAGGACAAAAGAGACCTACTTAAGAAAGATCTATGACGCGACAACCATGTGGCTTTCTTGTCCGGATCAATCCAGTCCCATGTCAATGACATGTACCTATATTCATGACTGACTATACAAGTACTATGGGTAGTTAAGAACTGCCATACAGTCATTGAATATACAAGTCTGTGGTTCTATTCGTTCCCACGATTAGAACAAACCCGGGATAGGTTTTATGATTATCAATCAATGGATACTCTACTAATATTATAGCACAAGATATAAATGAAATAGATTAATTACCTTTATTAATGTGACACAAATAATGTATTCATACAATGAGTCTTAATGTATAATACAAAATACAAGAATCCAATGCCCTAAGAACTAGGGCACACCAACATGAGCTGCACGGATGTAGTGTGTTGGTTTGCAGGAGTTTCTTTTCTGGTCAATCGTGCTGAAGCCGCCAAGAGCTGCACAACTATAGGTGATAGCCGCTCCGTTGTACATCTTCTATATTGTACAGCTACGCGGCTATTGATTTGGGGCCAGATTTTTGGCATTTCTCTTCTCAGGCCTATTTTTATGATTTTATGGATTTTGTGTGGCTTAGTATGGTGAATTTTAAAGTCAGTTTTAAAATTTACATGTTTAATAATGGCATTAGATGTGCATGGTTTCTTGGTTGAGGTTTTGTCATATTAGATATGTTAAAATCGAAACTGGTAATGAAAATTGATTCGAGTTTTTCTGGCACGAATCTTTGAATGGCTGACTCGGGTTTCTTGGTCACCCTATTCTAGTGGGAGACAATAGGGTTGGTCAATAGGCCTCGGGCCCAAGCTTGTCCTAAGGCTTAGACCAAGAATCCCAAAATTGGCAATTTTCATAACGGCTATGGCAAAATTTGTTAACATAGTCATGCATACTTTATTCCAATAAATATGATTTGATTGGATGGTGTGATGTATGTTGTAATTTGATTAGCTATACATTTCATGGGCTCTTCTGAAGATGGATTGTAAATTTGGATTTTGGTTATTGTGGCCTGCGAGCTATTGTATTTGTTGCAATTTTTCTTTTATTCAGAATAGTTAGAAAAATTGTATTAGGCCAAATTCTTTTGTAATTTGCAAGTCCAGGACCAAAAGGTGAAGGAGCTAGGAGATGGCGTTCGTGGCTAGCCTGTTGGAGGTTATAGCTAGTATAGGATGCTAGTTGTTCTAATAGGTTGTATTGTGGGCCCATGATCTGTCACATCTACATATATCGTTTATGCATGTTAAATATGTTCTCTAGACCGCCCGCGTTTCCATATAAGCCATTTAAACTGAATTGATTCCATCAATATTAAGTCGCTTAAAAGTGCCTTCCAAAATCAAACCTCGTCAAAGTGCCGATCATCTAAATGTGGTCGTGCCAAATCAGTTGCATTAACCAAGAGTCACATGGGATGTCGATTGGATGTTATCCTACCTAAATAACCACAGGTTAGGTGTACAAGCTCAGCTTGACTATGTCATGGCTAATTATGGATCTTGGTCCACTTAAAGAGCATAAACAACATGAATAAGTAAAATTGGAATATTATTCATTAAGTGGAAAAATGAAAAGTCCTTTTATTAATCAAAACCTTAGTGTTTTCTATATAGATTAATGGCAAACCATAGCAACACTTTTTCACTGCGGTCTATCCTTGAGAAGGATAAGTTATCTGGACCTAACTTCTTGGACTGATCGAGGAATCTTTGGATTGTCTTGCAATAGGAAGTCAAGGAGTATATCCTCGATAAGGCCTTACCTAGAGCATTTCCAAGAAATGCATATGATGATGCTGTGGCTCAGTTTAAGGACCACTAAAAGGACTCTCGAGATGTCACCTTTTGATGCTAACCACTATGACTTCTGAGCTGCAATAGCAGTTAATAGACATGGATGCATATTCTATTATGGAGAATCTCAAGGAGATGTTCCAGGTACAAGCTCGTCGAGAAAGGTTCTTGACACCTCGTAGGGAATTTTCATAGGGAAAAACACGCGTGGCGGAAAACAGTGATTAAAATTTTCCCTCAATTCCATTCCAAGACCCATGATTTTGATAGAATCAAAGAAAGAAGAAAAGAATAATTAAATTCTCAACTGAAACGTCTCCTATAGAAACTATCGTAAAAACACAAACGTGTTTCCTCCACAATTCTGTACACGAACAGCTCACGAACCAGACTCATGCTAGCGAATCGAGATAAATGAACTTAAGAATGCACACAAAAGAAATTCAACTCCTTTTCTCTCTAGATGGCCGAAATTCACAAGGTGGCTAAGGTTAGGAGAAATTGACTTAAGGCTCCCTTTTATACTACTTGTATAATTAGGTTTTAAATTAACTTTAGGTTAAATTGTAAATTAATCAATTAATTTAATTTATGTAATTGAAATTAAATTAAACCGTATCATAAAATTCCAATTGACTTAATCAAATCCAATTGATTAAATTTATTTAACCCAAATTTAATTTAATCCGACCTACAATAAATACAACTGTGTCTTTAATTTTCCACCAAGGAAAATATATTAAATTAATTATTTGCATACTATAATTAATCAATCAAATATAATCAATTTTTCTTTTATATTAATTGAATTAATTTTGACAAAACCTATTGTCATTAATTCAATTAACCGAGTTTTCATTCTAAGTACACCCAATGTGCACATTTCCGATATGTCACAAGTTCAGCTATTCTATGTGTATGATCTTGTGGGTCCGTCTTTATGTTGGCAGTGGGCCTAGGGCCCGCAGACTGTAAGTGAGTTCTAACAAACCGTTACATCCCTTCATTAAGATGGAGACTTCCAGTCTAATGTGAAAACATAACCCGGTAGTATTCTTGTATATCCCTTGCCAAATGATATTGATGTATAAGCAAGAGGCATAGTTCCAATCAACCTCTTCTATGCTTATTCATTCCTTGATTTTGAGTAGACTGATTATCGTGAATAAGTATCTTAACTTATTCGGGTATGGCTATACACTTTTCAGTCTCACTTATTAAGTGGCCAGTGATGTCATCTCAGGGGACACTGAGTGGTAATTCCGTCAACTCACTATCAACATCAACATGTTCATCGTCCCACCCGACATACCTATACTGTGAAACACCTATGACATCGAACCATGAGGTGTTCTTGAGGCGGATCGATCCAGTACCATGTAACCTAACATGTACCCATATACTTGACTGACATCCCATGTCCAATGGTCAGTGAGGCACTGCCATCTAGTCAAGTGCATGTTGGTCTTTAACTTTATTCATTCCCATGATTATAACAGATCCGGGACAACTTTATGATTATAGCTTTAACACTACTCATAGTCTCAATAGCTAATGACCTACATTAGTTAACATGAGTATGACTATAATCAATGGATACTCTATTTATTAAATTGCACAAGAAACAAAAAAATAGATTAAATGCCTTTATTTAACACAATTTTTAATACAAAATATTCGCATACAATGTATAATACAATCAGGAACCAATGCCTGCTGACTAAGGCACAACAACAATCCCCCACTTGCACTAGTGCCAACTAGGCATTGCTCTTATCCCTATAAATCTAGTATGACCCTCATATTGTGTCTGTGGTAGCACCTTGGTCAATGAAGTAGTGACACTGTTCCCGATGTCTACTATTTGTATCGAATGAGGTGAAACTTCCTGAGCACATGTTTGGACCTCTTGTGTGACCGGGGCTCCTTAGCTTGTGCAATGGCCCCTTTATTATCACAGAAGACATCCACTGGGTTTAGGATAGATGGAACTACTCCTAACTCAGTGATGGACTTCCTCATCCAAACAGCTTCCTTTGCAGCTTCGCATGCAGCAATGTACTCTGCTTCTGTTGTAGAATCAGTGATGGTTGGCTGCTTAGAACTCTTGCAACTAATGGCATAGCCATTCAGCAAGAAGATGTAACTAGATCACGACTGGTTTTCATCCTCATCAGTCTCAAAGCTTGTATCTGTGTACCCTGTTACTGATAGCTCTTCTTGACCTCCATACACTAAGAAGCTATCCTTAGTTCGGTTAAGGTACTTAAGGATTGCCTTGACAGCTGTCCAGTGATCCTCCCTAGGATCTAACTGATATTGGCTCGTCATACTTAATGCAAATGCGATATCAGGTCTCGTACATAAAATGGAGTACATGATTGATCCTATAGCTGAAGCATATGGAATCAATTGCATCCTCTCCCGATCCTCTTTTTTCTTAGGATCAAGTTTCTTACTTAGTTTTAGGCCATGGCACATAGGTAAGAAACCTTTCTTAGCCTTGTCCACGCCTAACCTTTTTAGAACCTTGTCTATGTATGAGGCCTGACTTAAGCCCATAAGCCGATTGGATCTATCCCTGCAGATCCTGATCCCTAAGATCGTCTCAGCTTCACCTAATTCCTTCATTGCAAAGTAATTACTTAACCATTACTTTACCCCTTACAGTGTTGGTATGTCACTTCCAATGAGAAGGATGTCGTCTATGGATAGGACTAGGAAAGTAACAACACTCCCACTAACCACTTGTTACACATAGGGATCATCTTAATTCTTCATTAAGCCATATTCTTTACAGCTTCATGATTCCAACTCTGAGATGCTTGCTTCAATCCATAAATAGATCTTTGAAGCTTGCATACCTGTTCAGGATACTTTGGATTGATAAAACCCTTAGGTTGTGTCATAGTCGTGCCATTTAGGAAAGCAGTCTTAACATCCATCTACCATATCTCATAGTCGTGCCATGTAGCTACTGCTAGTAGTATCGTAATGGATTTGAGCATAGCGACTGGTGAGAAGCTTTCATCGTAGTCTACTCCATGGACTTTTCAAAAACCTTCACCACCAATTGCCCCTTGAAGGTATTGTCGACTTTTACTTTGAAACACCACTTGCAATCGATTACCTTAGCACCCAGAGGTTGATCAACTAAGCTCTAAACTTGGTTATCGTACAGTGAATGCATCTCAGCTTCCATGGCTTTACTCCATTGAGCAGACTGTGGGCTTTCAGTAGCCTCTTGGTAGGTCTTCGGTTCTTCCTGGTCAAAGACTAGAAGATTCCCATAATCGGTCATGAGAAACTCATATCTCTTGAGTTGATGACATACCCTACCAGACCTTTTAAGGTCCTGTGTGATCGGTTCAGAATCCTCAATTGCTTGAGGTTTTGGTTCGATCCCTGAGTTATCCTCTTCAGGTGCTTATGGATCTTGAACTTCCCTTAGTTCAATGTTACTCCCACTATTTTTCTTGGAGAGGAACTGCTTTTCAAGAAAGCCACCCTTTCATGCTATGAACAACTTGTTCTCAATAGGGTTGTAGAAGTAGTAACCCATAGTTTCCTTAGGGTAACCTACAAACAGGCACTTTTCGGTTTTGGAGTCTAGCTTGCCACTTGTCAATTTCTTGACATGTGCATTGCAACCCCAAATCCTCATGAAAGAGACATTAGGCTCCTTGCCCGTCTATATTTCATATGGGGTCTTTTCCACACCTTACTCGGTGTACGATTAAGTGTGAAAGAAACCGTCTCTAAGGCATATCCCTAAAAGCATGTTGGGAGAGTAGCTTGACTCATCATTGAGCAGACCATGTCCAATAGGGTTATATTCCTTTTTTTTTACACTCCATTCCATTGGGGTGTTCCAGAAGGAGTGAGCTATGAGATAATCCCACACTCTCTCAAGAATGAATCAAACTCTAGGCTTATATATTCTCCACCTCGGTTTGACCAAAGTGCCCTAATATTCTTGCCTAATTGGTTTTTCTACTTTGTTCTTATACTCCTTGAACCTATCAAGGGTTTTAGATTTGTTCTTCATCAGATAGATATAGCCATATCTACTGAAATTGTCTATGAAAGTAACAAAGTAGTGAAAACCATTTCTAGCACTCACACTCATAGGCCCACACATGTCCGAGTGTATCAGGTCCAATAAGTTTGTGCCCCTTTTAGCTTGCTTGTTGAAAGGTGCCTTTGTCATCTTACCCCTTAAACATAATTCGCATATGTCATATGACTCCAAGTTAAATGACCCTAACACTTCAGCTATGTGGAGTCTAGCTATACGCTTCTCGTTTATGTGGCCTAGACGACAGTGCTAGATATAAGTAGGATTAAGTTTGTTAGGCTTAACCCTCCGCTGTTAGGATACCTAAAGAACTACCCTGGTTCTTCCATTGCTCTCCTGCGAGCCTTGGACATGTTTGCTTCTAGTGTCCCTTCTACTTGCATTCAAAGCAGACATCATCAGCATTGGCCTTAGGCTTAGGCCCTTGCTTAGCCTTCTTTGCCTTGGCCTTGTCCTTAGCAAGAGGAGTATTCCCCTTGTTAACCAGCAGCACCACTAGAGTCTTCTTGATAGACTATTCAACCAACTTAAGCATGCCATGTAGCTCAGCCACAGTCTTGTCCATGCCCTGCATGTGATAGGTCATAATGAATTGATCATAAGACTCATTGAAGGATCCTAAGATGATGTCAATCGCCAACTCCTGTGGGACTAGCGTGCCGAGACAGGCCAACTTGTCGATGTAGCCCTTCATCTTGAGCACGTGGGTGCTAATAGATGTCCCCGCAACCATCTTACAGGTGTTGAGTGCCTTAGTCATCAAGAAACTCTTTTGACACACCTGATCTTGGTACATATTTTTCAAGTTGTCTATGATCTCGAAAGCCTACTGGTCCATGAACAGCTTTTGTAGCTCGGGCACCATCGTGGCTAAAATGAGGCAAGTGAAATCTCGGTCATCTCTCCAATGCAAGTCGTGCTACTCAACCTGATGCAGCCAGTAAGGCCCTGTCTAGCACATACTCTTTACACTCTTTTCTCAGAACTATTCTCAAGTTCCGAGCCCAGTTCCAAAAGTTAGGCCCTGACAGCTTCTCCTTTTCAAGGAGTAATCGTAGTGAAAATGAGTTTGTAGCTAATTAAGTTATCTACACAGAAGAATTATAGATAGTATTGATAAAGGTCTTTAGTGATTTAACCATATTAATTAACAATCCAATTTTAATTAACTTGTTGGTGATTTATGGTTAAGAATGACCAAGATCCATATTTCATCGAGAATTAGCCAAGCGGAGGCTTGTCAACTAACCCTTAACTATTTATGTAGGAACTCCCTCCAATCCCAACCTAGGGACTCTTGGTTTGATAGGTTTTCTAGCACTTACCCATCTGTGCTTAGGGCTAGGAGTTGATCCTACTATCCATGTTGAGTCCAAGCACCATTCAAGTGTTAAGCGTACCCAATACCTTAACCCAATACAATAGATATTTGGATTTTTCACTTGAAATCACCCGATTAAATGCGGAAGAACACGATGATTTCCTCAAATCCGTGCCCAGGAGCAATTGATGTGAAAATTGCAAAACTTTAAAATTAAATTGAAGAGAATAGATTCTTACCAAGAATATCTCTTCAAAAGATAGCTGCAGAAACCAAAATTGATTCCCTCCGCGTTCACGTACACGAACGGCTATCAAACACGACCCGTGCTAGCGAGAGGATCAATCGAAAGAGAGAGTTTGGTCGCTGAAATTTTCTGCTCTAAAACTCATGCCATGGCTGAAATTCCTAGGTTAATTTTTAACCTAGAAGGCTGAAATTTTTCTCAACAATTTCGGACCAATCCCTTCTTAATTTTACACGGGCTTTTCTCCTCTTCAAGCCCAGGTCTATATTAATTCTCTTGGTCCAATTAATTATCAAATCTAATTTTATTCAACATGTATTTTAACACATTATACCATATAACATGTTTCATACATTTAAATTAAAATTAATTCGATCAATTAATTTCACCATGGAATTAAATTTGACTTTCATAAAATTAAGATATACGTAAACCTATACATGTAAAATATTTCCTGCTAGGAAATAACCTCATAAATTAATTCATTGAATTAATTTTGAGAAGGCCAATGAAAATATTAATTTTATTATTTTGATCAATCCAATTGATCCTTATAACATAATTAATATAGTCCTTTCTCTCCGGTGTGTATAGTCCAAGTATATATGTGATCCCTTAAGTCTGAGTTCCGACGTTCAATGTGTACGATCCTGTGGGCCCGTCTTTATGTTGGCAGTGGGCCTATGGCCCACAGACAGCAGGCGGGCTTTAGCAAGCCACTGTAGCCCCCAATTAAGATGGAGATGGAAGTCCAACTGTAATCATAACACTGTAGCTTAAACTTGTATATCCCATGTCATTGATATCGGTGTCCAACACAGAGGCATAGATTAATCACCCTCTTTTGTGTCCGGACATTTACTTGATCCCGAATGAACTAATGCTCACAAACAAGTTCCAACTTGTTTGGGTGTGGGCACACTCTTATTAGTTGCATTCATCAAGAGACCGATGATATCTTCTCAGTGGACTACTGAGTGACATTTCCCTTCTCCATATCCATAGTACCGCCATGCTTAGTGACATACCCGAACGTATCCATACTTAGCACCCTTTTACTGGCCCTTTAGGTGTACACCAAAGTATGTCACTTCACATATAGCACCATCATATGGTCAGGTCAAAGGATCCATACAAGTACTACATGAGAATCATAAATCCACATGGGAAAGCATCACTAGTGATGCTTTCCCATGTGGATTTCTCGTTTAGTGGATCTATCCAGTACCATGCCCCTTTTTCACGTACCTATTAACTTGGTTGACATCCCATGTCCAATGGCCGGTAAGACACCGCCATACAACCAGGTTAATGATAGTCTCCAGTTCCATTCATTCCCATGACTGGAACAGACTACGGATCTCTTTATGGTCATATCGTTTTCCCTATCCATGATCTTACTGCCAAGTGCATGACACTTGTCAACATGGGTATGGATATGCCCATTGGATACTCCATTCAAAATACAGCACAAGATATATAATAAACAGATTAATGCCTTTATTTAATGACACAAAATTTGTATAATACATAAATCCAATAAATGTACAATACAAATACAAGGTCCAATGCCTCGGGACTAGGGCATATCCAACAATAGATGAATACCACAATGTACCTGACGGAGGCTTGGCCCACATTCCACAATTCAAGAACCGACATGGTTTGAATATGGAAAGCACTTTTAAGCAACCCAATATTTTATTTCAAATTGATTGATTCACGGCTTAACAGGCATAATTGCGGGTGTGCTTGGAATATGGATTGCATGCATATGATCTCACATATATATACATATTCAATTAAAGCATAATATAAATTAAAATGAGATGCTATGGGCCCTTAAATAGAACCTAGTAAAAAATCTAGTAAACCTATACTAAAGACCACCGGGTTGGGCTTGAAAATTTCTTTTGGGCTTGGCTCCATTGGGCTTCAAGGCCTGATTCAATTACAAATTTTGATTTACATAAAATAAATAAAATAAAATAACATCAAAATAAACTAAAATGACATGCAGACCGTATTTGCCAAAATTAAAGTTTTACTACCCTCGATCTAAGGCCCAATAGCACTCAAAACCATACACCAAGTATAGGAAATAACCATATCATGCATATTGATATATATATAAAATAAAATGCATGAATTAATAATCCGTTTTTAATTATGTCCATCTATTTAATGAAATCGTTGATTCTAGCATTTATGATTTAAACCCATTTACAGGCCTATTAGGCTTCCAGCCCAATGATGCAAAATTAAATTTTGCTCCCACTTGAATTTGGGATGTCACAAACCCGAATTAGCCGTCCAATTCTCAACCCATGCCAATGGCCAATTGGACCAATTTCAGTTACCAATTTTAATTTCATACCAAATAAAATTAAAATCCAATGAATAACAATTTTAATAATCATTCGAGAAACCACACGAATCCAATTTGCAAATTTTAAAAACACAGATTTTAAAAACTTTAAACCCATGCATTTAGGACTCGGGCCCAAGCCCATACCCATAAAATCCAAAAAAAGACCTGAACCCCCCGCGCAACGGCGCTACTGTCCGGGGACATCAGCCCGGTAGCCTGTTGCCAATAGCAGCTGGCTGTTATTAGCAGCAACTATAGCAGCCCACATATATATTTTTGTTTTAAAAAAAAAAATTGCAGCAACAAACCGAAACCCATAGCAAAAAATAATAATAATAATAATAATAATCAATCCAAAAAACCAATTTTAGATTGAAAACCAATTGGGAAAAAATAATTAAAAACCCCAATCAAACATATTCTAAGGTTCAACCAAAATTAAAACCAATTGAACAAGAACCCTAAAATCCCAATTCTATCAAAGATCATGACTTCTCTGATATCACTGTAGGGAATTTTCATTGGGAAAAACTTTAGTGGAAAACAGCAATTAAAATTTTCCCTCAATTCCATGATTACAAGACCCATAATTTCAATAGAATCAAAGAAAGAAGAAGAGAATAATTAAATCTTCATCTTAAATGCCTCCGCTAGAGACTGCTGTATAAACCCAAACGTGTTTCCTCCACAATCCCATACATGAACAGCTCACGAACCGGACTCGTGCTAGCGAACGGAGACGGACGGAACTTAAGAATGCAAGGCTCCCTTTCTCTCTATATGGCCGAAATTCACAAGGTGGCTAAGGTTAGGAGAAATTGAATTAAGGCTCCCTTTTACACTCTTTGTATAATTAGGTTTTAAATTAACTTTAGGTTAAATTTTAATTCAATCGATTAATTTAATTTATGTAATTGCAATTAAATTAAACCATATAATAAAATTCCAATTGACTTAATTAAAACCAATTGATTAAATTTACTTAACCCAAATTTAATTTAATCCGACCTTAAATAAATACAACCCCTGTATTTAGTTTTCCACCGAGGAAAATATATTTAATTAATTATTTACATACTGTAATTAATTAATTAAATATAATCAAGTTTTCTTTTATATTAATTGAATTAATTCTGATAAAACCTATTGTCATTAATTCAATTAACCGAGTTTCCATTCTAAGTACACCTAATGTGCACATTTTCGACATGTCACAAGTTCAGCTGTTCTATGTGTACGATTCTGTGGGTCCATCTTTATGTTGGCAGTGGGCTTAGGGCCTATAGACTGTAAGTGGGTTCTAGCAAACCGTTACAGCCTCAATTATGGTGGAGACTTTCAGTCTAATGTGAAAACATAACCCGGTAGTAATCTTATATATCCCTTGTCAACTGACATCAATGTACAAGAAGAGGCATGGTTCCAGTCAACCTTTTCTATGCTTATTCATTCCTTGATTCCGAGTAGATTGATGATCGCGAATAAGTATCCTAACTTATTTAGGTTTGGCCATACAGTTATCAGTCCCACTCATTAAGTGGCCAGTGATTTCATCTTAGGGGACGCCGAGTGGCAATTCTGTCAACTCACTATGGACATCAACATGTTCACTAGCCCACCCAACATACCTATACTTGGCGACCTGTTATGGGCCTGTTAGGTGTATATCAAAGTGTATGAGATCCTATGTCAGGTTATAATGAAATCTAGTCTAAGGACAATATCAAGAATTACCTGAGAAACACCTATGACATCGAACCATGTGGTGTTCTTAAGGCGGATCGGTCCATTACCATGTAACCTAACATGTACCCCTATACTTGATTAGCATCCCTTGTCAAATGGTTAGTAAGACACTGCCATCTAGTCAAGTGCATGCTGGTCTTTAGCTCTATTCGTTCCCATGATTATAACAGACCTAAGATAACTTTATGATTATAGCTTTAACACTACTCATGGTCTTAATAGCTAATGACCTACATTAGTTAACATGAGTATGGCTATAATCAATGGATACTCTATTTATTAAATTGCACAAGAAAAAAAATAGATCAAATGCCTTTATTTAACTTAATGTATAATACAAAATATTCGCATACAATGTATAAGAATTAGGAACCAATGTCTTTGGACTAGGACATACCACACCTGCAACATGGCACCGGGCTCATCTGTTAGTGCTCATATGCTAAAGATGAAGGGTTATATTGATATGCTCTCTAGGCTCAAGACTCCCATCCCACAGGATTTGGATATTGACATTGTTTTGTCATCTCTACAGGAGTCTTATGACCAATTCATTCTTCATCACAACATGGAAGGGATGAGTAAGACTGTTTCAGAGTTACATGGTATGCTTAAGATTATTGAACAGTCAGTTAAGAAGACTAACCTAGTGCTTTTGGTGAACAAAGGGAATTTCCCTATTGGCAAGGGTAAGCAAAAGGACAAGGTTGGTCCTAAAGGCAAGAAGGGTTCTGTGCCTAAAGGAAAACAACCCAAGCTTGCTGCAAAGCCCAAGGGCAAGGCCAAGGCCCATGCTGAGGAGCCTTGCTGCCATTACCAGCAACTAGGGAATTGGAAGAGGCAATGTCCTCTGTACCTGGAAGAGCTAAGGAAGAGCAAGGGTGCTA
Organism: Euphorbia tirucalli; assembly: GCA_039660915.1. Classification (NCBI taxonomy): domain Eukaryota; kingdom Viridiplantae; phylum Streptophyta; class Magnoliopsida; order Malpighiales; family Euphorbiaceae; genus Euphorbia; species Euphorbia tirucalli. The sequence goes on along the minus strand of CM077637.1, from coordinate 36,809,262 downwards.
CTTCCAACACAGTTATTTATGTTATTGAAGTGAACCTTTCTATTTCAATATCTTGGGTGTTGGATACTGGATATGGTATGCACATTTGTTCAAATGTGTAGGGACTCAGAAGTAAAAGGGCACTGGCATCTGGAGAGGTGGATCTCAGAGTTGGAAATGGCATAAAGGTTGCGGTTGTGGAAGTTGGAGAGTTCCATTTGGAGATGCCGACTGGATTGGTTTTAGTTTTGAAAACTGTTATTATGTACTTGCCATGAGCAGGAATATAATATTTGTTTCTACTTTGGATTGTGAAGGGTTTTATTTTGTTATTTCTAATAGTGTTATGAAAGTATTTCAAGGAGGCATTTTTTATTATCATGCATAGTTAAACAATGGTCTCTATATCTTGGAACTAAATGCATGTAATCCTATTTATAACATAAATACTAAAAGAGTTAAACCAAATGAATTGAACCCATCATACTTTTGGCATTGCCGTTTAGGCCACATAAATGAGAAACACATAACTAGGCTTCACAAGGTTGGAGCGCTAGGTTCATTTAACTTGGAGTCATATGAAACATGTGAATCTTGTCTATGTGGCAAAATGACCAAAATCCCATTCAATAAGAAAGGGCTAAGGGCTTATTGGACCTAACACAATCAGACATACATGGGCCTATGAGTACTAGTGCTCGAGGTGGTTTTCAGTACTTTGTGACTTTCACAGATAACTTCAGCGGGTATGGCTATGTCTACTTGATGAAGCACAAATCTAAAACTCTTGAAAAGTTCAGAGAGTTTAGGAATGAAGTACAAAACTAGTTAGGTAGAAGTTCTGGTAGGGTTCGTCACCAGCCAAAGAGATATGGATTTCTCATGACTGATGATAACACTCTTCTTATATATGATCAGGAAGAGCCAACCACCTACCAGGAGGCCATGGCAAGCCCCAACTCAGCTAAATGGCTTAGAGCCATATAAGCTGAGATGCAATCAATGTATGATAACCAAGTTTAGAATTTGGTTAATCCACCTCCAGGTGCTAAGAGTCATTGGTTGTAAATGGTGCTTCCAGTTGAAGGCCGATAACACCTTCAAAGGGCGATTGGTAGTGAAGGGTTTTAAACAAGTCCATGGAATAAACCATGATGAAACCTTCTCTCCAGTTGCAATGCTCAAGTCCATTAGGATACTACTCGCCATAATTATATGGTATGACTATGAGATATGGCAGATGGATGTCAAGATTGCTTTCCTAAATGGAAACCTCTTTGAGGATGTTTACATGGCTCAACTGGAGGGGTTTGTTGATTCTAAGTATCCTAATTGGGTGTGCAAGCTTCAAAGATCCATTTATGGTCTTAAACAAGCATCCTGAAGTTGGAATCTTTATTTTGATGATGCAATAAAAGAGTTTGGCTTCACCAAGAATGAAGATGAGCCTTGTGTGTACAAGAAGGCTAGTGGGAGCATAGTTGTATTCTTAGTCTTATATATAGACGACATCCTGCTCATTGGAAATGATATTCCAACACTCTTAAGTGTTAATGGTTGGGAGAATGTTTCGCAATGAAGGACTTAGGCGAAGCGGAGACTATACTAGGTATAAGGATCTATAGGGATAGATCACTTCGACTTCTAGGCTTAAGTTAGGAAAGGTATATAGATTAAGTCCTTGAAAGGTTCAACATGAAAAATGCGAAAAAAGGTTTCTTGCCATTTTTTCATGGTCTTACTTTAAGTAAGAAGGATTATCCCTCTACAAGGGAATAGAAGGAATACATGAGTAGAATTCCGTATGCATCACCTATCAGTTTTATCATGTATGTCAAGCTTTGTACTAGATGTGATGTCACATATATTGATGACTAGTGATCGCAGTGAGAATATGTGTTTGAAATTTGTATGAGTGTTGCAAGCGAGCAAGCTCTACATAGAATTGTGTTGCCATTTTACAACAAAAACTGAGTATTTTACTATAGAGATGCGTAGTAAATTGTTTGGATTAGGAAGTAGTCACTGAGTTAGTAGTTGGTAACTTTCTCCTAAACCCAGTTGACTTCTTCGTTAACATCAACCTGGCCGACGCATAAGCTAAGGTTCCATGGTTACACCTGTAATCCAAATACCTACTTTGTAGATTCCATTTCATTCGTGATTGGGTTCAGCAAAGAAATGTGAAGTTTAGCAAGGTTGCTTCCAAGGATGATCCCTTGACCAAAGCGATTGGAAAGGCCATAGCGAGAGGGTTATGTGAGATCTATAAGGACTAGACCTTAGCTTTATAGTGACTAGTGCAAGTGGGAGATTGTTGGTGTAGGCCCTATTCCCTAGATGTTATACTTGGTATTTTGTATATTTGTATTTACATTTTCTATATGTTGATAAAAGGCATAATCATATTCTGTGTAATTAATAAATATCGAGAATCCATAAACTGGTATTCGCTCATGTTTGTTAGTAGCATGTACTGAACAAATAAGACCAGAAGCTTGAGGAACACAGTTGTAAAGCTATCCCTAGTCTGTTATAATCATGGGAATGAATATAACTAAAGACTAGTATGTTCCTTATGGGATGGGTGGTGTCTTACCGACCATAGGACTTGGAAATTCTATCAAGGACATAGGTACATGTTAGTGAATAGTGTACTAGATCAATCCGATTGTGAGAACACCATATGGTCTAGTGTCATAAGTGTTTTACACGTATTGCTTATGTTGGATCCTTAGACCCGATATTACTACACTCGTGGATGTGACCTTGTGTACTTTGATGTGCACCTAAAGGGCCTATAACTAGGTGCCAAGTATGGGTACGTTGGGTATATCAGGAATCATGCTAGAATTGTGAGTAATGTGAAGGAATTGCCTATCTCTTTACTAAAGAGATGATATCACCGGCCTCTTGATAAGTGAGACTGAGTATTGTACAGACATACCCAAATAGAATGATTATTGGATTATCATTTACTTGATTTGTTCAGTCTACTTGGATGTCAAGTACAGTCCTAGCACGTAAAAGGATAACAAAGCAAACCCTTGTGTAGGGCACTGATATCAAATGTGCAAGGGATCATATAAGAATACTACAGGTGTATGTCGATTAGATTTTGAAATCTCCATCCCAATTGGGGGTTGTAACGGCTTTCTAGAGCCCACTTACAACTTATGGGCCAAATGTCATTTCGGGCCCATGGCCAACATACGGATAAGCCTACAGGATCGCACGCTTAGGAGTTTAGACAGGCTTTATGATGGATCGATTAATATGTATTGGATACATATTAATTACTGGATGGGATTAATTGTTAAGTCCAAATAAAATAAATTAAAATAACCCATGATGAGAATTTAGTTTTATGGTTTTTCAAAGTTACCATGTGATGACTTTGGTTAAATCATAATATGTGTAAATATAGTGGATATTTACATGAGGGGTGTTTTACGTATCTTGCCATTATGTTTCCTATATAAAGGTAAGGAGGAAACCTTGGACTCCAAGGTTAATGACTTAGCCTCCATCTCATCTTCCTCCTTTGGGCAAAAAGGGTTTCGGCACAAAGGGAGAACCATTGGTCCAAGAGCTAGCACTCGATCCCAGTCAACGAGACTCTATATACGGGAATGTAGAAGGGCGACAAGTGAAGCCCTTAGTCAAATCAATCTTGTGCGGGGACGACCTAGGTGAGAAACCCATCTTCTCCCCATTTTCCCTTTGGATCCATAACCGAGCTTTGGGATTTTGGCCACGAACATTAGCTTGACAACAATGATTCCGCAAATTTGTTTTGTTTTTAAGTTAGGATAGGTTCCTACACCTTTAATAGTAGAAATCAAACCAAGTGATCTTTCTTCTATCTAAGATCGGGACAGTCAATCCTACTTCTATCTAGGATTAAGATTGTGATCCTTCTTCTGTCTAGGATCGAGATTACAGGTGCTTTTTGCAAGCTCAAGCACCAAACTTTTACAACTTGTTGTTTTTTCAAAGATCAACAACAAAACTTTTACACAACTTTGTGATAGAACACTAATCAACAAAGCTCCCCCTCACACTAATATCCCTTAGTGTGAATTTACAATTCACATAAAACATTGTTTTTGAAAGAAAATGAATTGCTTTGATGAAGACTTGATTTTTTTCAATTGCTCTCTTTGAAGTTTGTCGGAAAGACTACTAAAAAAATGCTTTATATGCTTTGATTTGCTTTAAATGTATTGTAAACTTTGTAAATTGTCTTCCTAAATTGAAATGCTTACAATTTTCTTCTATTTATAGGCAATGGAGAAGTGGATTGGAGAGGAAATTCAAATTCTATTCAGGTATATGAAAATAGCCGTTATAGTGTATTCAATCCTTTGAAGCTTTAATTCTGATTTCTTTTAGGTCTCTGAAACTAGCCGTTGCATAGTGTTTAGCCCTCTGAATGTTTGTAATGAACTTTATTTGGATCTCTAAATCTATCCATTATACAATGTTCAGGTCTCTGAAGATTTGAATTGAACTTCTTTTGATATCTGAATGTAGCCGTTATACAGTGTTAAGGACTCTGAATATTTAAATTTGATTTCTTCAAGTCTCTGAAAATGGCCGTTTTACAGTGTTCAAGACTCTAAAAATTTGTAGTTAACTTCTTATGGTCTCTAAATGGCCGTTACACAGTGTTTTAGCCCTCTAAAGATATGTAATTGAATTTCTTTAAGTCTTCAGCCTCCTGAAGCAAAATGTATCTTATTTCTCCAGACTTTTTATTCTCTTTTTGTATTATTCTTCCAATATCCTTATTGAAAGTCTTCATCTTTATACTTTTTTTTAATTAATTAAAAATAAAATTACATTTATCTTTAATTAATTATTAAAGTATTTATTTAATTTTACATTCTTCAAATGTAAAGTTATTTTCATCAAAACAAGGTTCAACCATCTCCCCCTTTTTGATAATGACAACCATATTATATCTTGTATGTATTGAAGCGATAAAAGTGAAACTTCTGGATAGTTTTATTTAGTTCGAAATAAGCTTCCCCTAACATTGTGATCTCCTAATGAATTTTTCTTAAATGAATTAAAAATTCTAATTTAAGAAAATTTATCTATAAGATGAGAATTGAGGAGATTAGCAAATGTATCTAATTTGAAATTAGTTATTTGAATATTTTCAAAACCTTCCCAACTATGAAAATATTCTTTTATAACTAATTCTTTATAAAGAAAGGGCTTTTATGATATAAAACTTAATTTGATACTCATCCCCTTTTGTCTTTATATTTAGCCCAAAACTTTCTAAATATAGCTCCATGTATTGCTTAGTTTGGACTTAAAAATTATTCATGAAAACCTTAAAATAGACAGAATTTATTCTATAGCAAAGAATAAATTGAATTTTGTCTTGAGCATTATTTTTATGTATGCAGTTAAGGGTAAATACTTGTATAAAAATTTGCTTTTCAGAGTATTATCACGCATGCCACAACATATATAAATCTTGCCTTTTACTTATCATGTCATAAGACATATAAGCATACAATTCCTGCCGCATAAGCAGTGAGACATATGTCAGCATTAAATTTCAACAGGCATCAATTACCAGGCCATTTCAAGCAATTTTCACATTAGCAAGGCATATGCAAGATTTATATCAGCAATCAAAAAGAGACAAGATTTTATAGCTATAAGCCATTGGTTACCAATACTCGGTGCATCTTAGTAATGCCAACAAGATCATACTGTATATCAATAAGTTTGACAGCTAAAGTCATGACTACATATGCATATAGTGACTATATCATAGAATGCCATGAAATTAAAACACTCAAGTTATCCAATATATTACTAGTAACATAAGTAACACATTATAGTTGTTCTATCAATAAATTGGTACTATCATCAACATGCAATCCAACAAATACTTTTGTCACAGAGCTATATATCAGTAGGTGCCATCACTAGTGACACAACTTATTCATAAACTATCAATCAATACTTGCCTACCAATTTCTGATATCAGCATATACATCAGATGACACATTTACATAGGTAAAGATACATATTGTGTCAGTTCTTTTATCAGTAATTATATTACCACATGACACATAGCATTGCTAATCAGCAATCATACTTAGATGTATAAGATGAATTTAAAACTCATTAGCACACACACATAGTTGTTTCTGCCAATATAGCATAAACAACAACTACATCAGTAAGTTTTTACTTTGACACATGCTGTAAACATAGATACCATATCGGCATATACTAGTGTGTACTTTTAGAACATCATGAATGCATTCATAACATAATGACTAGTTTGCAACAGCATAGCAACATATCATACCATCAATGTAAGGTATATCTAAGTTGCATTTATATCAGTAAATGGACATAGGCATAGGCATATGTTAGATCAAATACTCATACTAATACACATTTTTCAGAACTAACTTAATGAACAATGCATGTATTTCCTATCAACATATCTCAGTGTATCATAAGATACTTTATCAATAAATCAAATGTAATTATTGCACACATCAGCATATCTACATATAGTTAAGCAATACTTCACTAGTATATCAGACCAGCAATTTTGCAGATGCAAAGTTATATGATTTTCATAAACACTAAGTGTAATACTCAAAGGGAAAAATCTGCATATCTCATTATTAGCAGAGGTCAGTTTTGTAGAACATTTATCAAACATATAGCAAGCAGTTTATACTAGTGATCAAGAGGTAAGACACTTGTTGTGAGTGGACGAAATTTTTCGAAAAGTAGAAAATCTGGACACGGTGAAGCGAACCGGGGAAAAAGTTTTCGTTTCGGTTGATTTTGGTGGAAAACGGGTTTTGTTTATCTTGAGTTAGGAAAATCGTGGACTTGATTGGGAAATTCCTTTGTAGAAAACATTTTCCCATTTTAACTTAAAGGCCTCGAAACTTAAATCCCGAGATCAGTGACAGAGTCGCCACCCGAATCAGATCATTCGGGAAATTCCAATACAGCTCCCTACCAAGGGTAGACTACTGTACCTAATCCAGAGATTTAGGGTTCGGGTAAGTGACTTACTTAACCCCTAGCTTGCTTTCACTTTACAGTTTACATTACCATATTTAATTCGCTTTATTATCTTTCTCTAACCCCATTTTGTTTATTTTAATTAGCCGATGCTAAAGCAAAATGCAGAAAATAAATTGCAGAAAAATAAGGCATACATCCCAAAATATACAAGAAAATAGTAGAGGCCGATTATACAACCCAATCGAATAAAAGATAAAAACCCTCATCCTTACATTACAATCGCCTAAGTACATGAGGATCTAAAAATTACAACCGCCTAAAAATACACGAAATCTATCAATTACATCAAAAATGAAAATAAAAGAGAGATAAATGCTGCAAAACAAAAGGTTAGCACAATTTATATTGCACACACAGATAGGACTCAAATAGGACAGAATTGGGAATTTAGAAACGGGGGCATGCACTTAGGGGGTAACCGGGTCGACTCGACCGGTCGGACCGGTTAGACCTGGAAAACGGTTTTGAAACGCCTTGTAATTTTTGTGCTGGAAAATCATTTTTGGAAAACAATTGGCTCAGTTACATACAAATTTCCATTTTTTTGTGGGTCTGTTATCCTAGAATCCAGGGTTCCTTTCGTGTGGGTTTCCTAATTCCAACATCCATCTAGGGTCCAAAAAGCAATAAACACGTCAAAAATAATTTACATTCGAAAACAGCACCGTACGACGACATCCATATAGGTCATTTCGCTGCTCTGTTTTATTCTGGAAATTATAGTCCTGCGGCTGTAATTCCTGGAACCCGAAAAATTGGTTTTCTTATTTGTTTGTGAAAATACCATTTTGCTCGTTTTTGATATTTTTCGGGGATTTTATGGGGTTCAAAGGTCGGCTAATGCTAGACTATAGATCCGGTTCGGATAAAATAACCCCGAAACTTAGAAAATAAAACCCCAGGGAAAACCAAAAACCCTAATATCTATACGTACAAAAATCCAAAAACCAAAACTTTACCACATATGGACGAATTTGGGCCGAAATTGATCACAACAGGATGCACAAAATGGAAAGCAGATTGTCTTCGGCCGATTGGGACAAATCGGGAATCTATCCCTGTAGAACAAAGCTGTGCAGCTCTGGGTATCAGAGTCGCCTAGCTCTATTCGTTAAAGTTCGGTTCCGAAAATTGCAAAAATGAAGAAAAAACAAAGAAAAAGCAATGTACTTAGGTTTAAGGCCTCTCAGAGTTTACCTTGATGTTGTTTCGATACTTTGAACATTAAGAAATGGACTGAAAGCTTGAAATTTGCCCCTCGCATGATCAAATTCAATACCCGATACTAGGTTTAGTTTACTTGAGGGGAATTTGAGAATGCGAATGAAAGCGCCGTAAGCGAATTGAAAGAAAGACATACCTGAGTTGCAGTTGATCTGGGCCTGACATCGGGTTTATGTTTCCCGCGACGGATTTGCTGAAGTTAGGGGTGGAAGCAAATCTAGGCTTGACACCGGGTTTAGGTTACCCGCGACAGATCTACTGGGATTTGGAGGCAAATCTGGGTCTGACACCGGGTTTAGGTTACCCGCGACGGATCTGCTAGGGATTTAGAGGCAAATCTGGGTCTGACACAGGGTTTAGGTTACCTGTGATCGATCTACTAGGGATTTGGAGATAAATCTGGGTCTGACACCTGGTTTAGGTTACCCGCGGCGGATCTGCTGAGGATTTGGAGGTAAATCTGGGTCTGACACCGGGTTTAGGTTACCCGCGATGAATTTACTGGGGATTTGGAGGCAAATCTGGGCATGACACCGGGTTTAGGTTACCCGAGATAGATCTGCTGGGGATTTGGAGGCAAATCTAGGTCTGACACCTAGTTTAGGTTACCCACGATGGATCTACTCGGGATTTAGAGGCAAATCTGGGTCTGACACCGGGTTTAGGTTACCCTTAATGGATCTGCTGGGGATTTCTGATTGCGTTGGTGATGCATATTTATTCCTTGAACGATAATTTTGGAACAAAAATTTTTGCCCCTTTGATCAAGAATAAATATTGCTCAATTACCCTGCCCTTGGATACCTGCACTTGGTTTGGACATGATGCATGTATGCATGTGTATGTGCATGTCTTGAATGCTTGTGTGTGCATGGTTTAATGTATGCATATGTGAATGGCCTCTGGGAGACGCGTTTCCTGCTATTTGTCTAGCTGCGAAACGCTACACCCGTGTTGGTGAGAGTGGCCGTGCCTTCGGTTAGGGAAAGTGCATCATACCTACGACTTGCCCTAGCTGGGGAGAATATTCTTTATGTGATGCGACTCTCACACTTCTGCTGGGGATATGCGGGGATATGCAATGGCTATTAGGGAATTCTGATGGCTGCTGGGGAGAAAGTGGTCACGTTCTTTGTGATGGTTCCACTAAGGAAATAGTGTAGGGGATCCCACTGGAGAATAGTGGAATAGTTTCTGCTAGGGCATGGTAGACCTGGAAGTGCTCTAAATTTTGCCTGAACTGCCCAATGTGGGTCTTCAGCTCTGTGAGTTGCCCTAACTTTTGCCTAAGGCGCCTTTCCGGTTTTCACCTCAGCGGGCCTCTTTTTTTTTTTTTGGTACTCTGACGTTTGGACTTGGATTTGCTTTGAAACTTCTAGTTAGCTTGAGAAATGATGAGTTAGATTTGGAGGATAAGCAAATATTACAGGTTCCACGTATTTGACACATTTGCTTGTTAAAGTAATGTGAGTCTTTTAACCAATAAAATGCAAAGCGCTTTCTTTAAATAAATGTTTAGGCAAGATAACTTTGTTTATGCATTCTGATATAACCATGCGAACATATTTAAACAAAACAACACACTTTATTGATGAAAGTAGCATGAATACTATGAGCGAACGACCTTTTCGAAGAAAAGCAATAAGCGCTACGTTTATTTTGGTTTAGTGATGTTTTGGGAAAAACGGGTTTTATTTATGTTGAGTTGGGAAAACTATTGATTTAATTTTGGAAATTCATTTTATAGAAAACATTTTCCCGTTTTTAACTTAAAGACCTCGAAACCTAAATCCCGAGATCAGTGACAGAATTGCCACCCGGATCAGCTCATCCAGGAAATTCTGATACAGCTCCCTACCGAGCGCAGACTACTGTACCTAATCTAGAGATTCAGGGTTCGGGCTACTCACCTACTGAACCTCAAGCTTGTATTCGTTTATTATTTATAAAACCATATTTATTCAATTTATTATCTTTCCTAACCCCAATTTGTTTATTTTTATTAAGCCGATGCTAAGGCAAGAATGCATAAAATAAATTGCGGGAAATTAAACCATTCACACAAATATACAAAAGAATAATAGAGGCCAATTATACAACCAAATTGAATAAAATATAAAACTCTCGTCCTCACTTTTACGATCGCTTAGAGTACACGAGCATCTAAAAATACAACCGCCTAAGTACACGAATTAATATATTAAATACAGCAAAAGTAAAAATAAATGAGTTTACCTCGATCGTTGTTTGGATGTTTGGAGCATCAAGAAACGGATTGAAAGCTTAGGGATGTGCACTAGAACTCAATCAGCCGAATCCTTCAACAGCCTAGAACGATCCAAAACCAAGCTGCAATGATCCCCAATCGATGAGTAAAGGTTGTTGGTTGTGTTGTTAATTCTTGAGGATCGATTTAGGGTTTGATGAGAGTGTTTGTGGGAGTTTTTTTGGGTATTTCTCTCGGTCTCCTCTTCTTTTTCTCTTCTGCTTTCTTTTTTTTTTTTCTTTTTCTCTCTGTTTTCTTGCTTAAGAACCCAAAAGCCCCAAAAGTCCCCCCTCTCTATCTTTTTCTTCCTTTTATCTGCCTCTCTCTCCCTCTCTCGTTCCATTAATCAACCTGCAGAAATCCCTGAAAATCTACTCAAATCTTTGACCTGTCAAGACAAGTTGCTCTGCTTTGCAGAGCAACTATTCTTGACCACTAGAGCCAGCTGGCTCTAGTGGGAACTAGAGCCGTACGGCTCTGGTTCAACAAACTAGAGCCGCCTGATTGAATTTCGGAATGACAGACGTGCAGATTGAATCGTAGAAATGATTTGAGAGACATTTTTAGGGCTTCAGATCATGGATAGCCAGGTTTTTGGGTCATTTGAGCTTCCCCAGGCAGCATTCTGGTCACTTTCAAGTCTCGTTCAATCTTGTCCGGTCTGCAGGTAATCAAGGGATTCTCATTATTGAGACTGGGAAAAAGCCCGTGCTCATAGGCTGCCCCTCGCAGGATCGATGTTGGATCATTGTGGGCTCTAAAGCCTAGATCGAGTTTGGTCTCACGACTGGGAGCACGGTGAGGAAGGAAGAGGAAACGTACTTGGCATTCCTTGCTACAGGTGCCGGCCATGGTTCCAAGTTGACTCACTGCGGGGGAGTACTCCCATGACATTGGCTCACTACAGTGGAGCATGCCCGTGATGTTGGCTCACTATGGTGGAGCGTGCCTGTAAAGTTGGCTCTCCGTGGTGGAGCATGCCCTTAATGTTGGCTCACTGTGGTGGAGCGTGCTTGTGATGTTGGCTCACTGTGGTAGATCGTGCCCGTGATGTTGGCTCTCTATGGCGAGAAGGCTGAATGAAACTTACTGTCCCTCCTTTATGATGAAGAAGCAGCATGAACTTAAAGTTCTTCTCCGTGTGGTGGAGTTCCCGTGAGATTGATTGTTAAGTAGCATATTTATTTCTTGGTCGATAATTTTTGAAATAAAAAATTTTTGCCCCCTCGATCGAGAATAAATATAATTGAATTGCTTTGCCCCCAGATACCTGTTAAAGGCAAGTGAATCCTTCAATAGATATTTCTTCCCTGTTTATGTGGTGACAAGGTTGAAATAAGAGATGTACTGTCCCTTCTGTGTGACGAAGAAGCAGTACGAGGTTGGTTGTTGTCTCCATGTGGTGGAGTTCCCGTAAGATTGATATAAGATTGTCTTGCCCCTAGATACCTGTCAAAGGCAAGAAACCTCTCAATAGGCATTTCTTTCCTACCCCTGTGGTGACAGGATTGAAATGATAGATGATGTATTATCCCTTTTATGTGGCGAAGAAGCAGCACAAGGTTGGTAGTTGTCTTGCCCCTAGATCCCTGTTAAAGGCAAGAAACTTCAATAGGCATTTCTTTCCTACCGCTGTGATGATAGGATTGAAATGAGTGTTCTTCCTCTCCTATGCGGCGAACAGGTTGAACGAGTTGGTTTGTTGTTTTGCCCCCAGATACCTATTAAAAACGAGAAGTTCATCAACAGACATTCTTCCCTGTCTATGTGGCGACAAGGTCGAAATGAGAGATGTGTTGTCCCTTCTATGTGGCGAAGAGATAGCACAAGGTTGATTGTTGTCTTGCCCCCAGATCCCTATTAAAGGCAAGAAACTCCATAATAGGCATTTCTTTCCTGCCTCTGTGATGACAGAATTGAAATGAGTGTTCTTCCTCTCCTATGTGGCGAAAAGGTCGAACGAGTTGGTCTGTTGTTCTGCTGCCAGATACCTGTTAAAGGCGAGAAGTTCATCAACAGACATTCTTCTTTGTCTATGTGGTGACAAGGTCGAAGTGAGAGATGTGCTATCCCTTCTATGTGGCGAAGAGATAGCACGGGGTTGATAGTTGTCTTGCCCCTAGATCCCTGTTAAAGGCAAGAAACTTCAATAGGCATTTGTTTCCTGCCTCTGTGATGACAGGATTGAAATGAGTGTTCTTTCTTTGTTATGTGATGAAAAGGTTGAACAAATTGGTTTGTTGGTCTGCCCCCAGATACCTGTTAAAGGTGAGAAGTTCGTCAACAGAGATTCTTCCTTGTCTATGTGGCGACAAGGTCGAAGTAAGAGATATGTTATCCCTTCTATGTGGTGAAGAGATAGCACGAGGTTGATTGTTATCTTGCCCTCAGATCCCTGTTAAAGGCAAGAATCTCCTCAATAGGCATTTCTTCCTTGTCTATGTGGCGACAAGGTTGAAATGAGTGTGGTGTTCTTCTCCATGTGGTGGAGCACCGAGTAATAAGTTGATTCTCCATGTGGTGGAGTTCCCGTGATGTTGATGTAAGATTATTTTGCCCCCAAAATCTATTAAAGGAAAGAAATACCCTTCTCGAGATTATATTGGCGTGAACAAAAAATCCTGATAATTATAGAAATTTTTCATACCTGAGGTTTTTAGAGTCGTTGGGCTCCAATTTGCGTGTTATGACCCTGGGTTAGGCCTTTCTGAATTGGGAAGGATCTCTTCTCGAGATGACTCCTCCAATCAAAGGCAAACATGGTTGAGGTGGTTTGATGCATGTATGCATGAATGAGTGCAAGATTCGTGTGTATGTATGCGTCACGATGCTTCTAATAATATGTTTGGTATCTGCACTATGCTGGGGAGAGAACTTGTGACTCCTGACGATCTATGGAGGGGACTGTGTCCGTCGGATGACTCTGTCGAGGATAATGACTCAGTGGGAATCGTTTTGGATGTGAATTCTACTGGGGAGTATTTTTATCCATTTGATCTCGTCGGGGGATCTGTTGGAGATTCTGATTCAGTGGGAAGAATCTTAGCTGGGAACCCGTTGGGGATTTTGCCGGAGACACCATGGGGATGAACCTACTGGGGACCACTCTGCCAGGGATGATCATAATGGGGATGGTACAACTGAGCCCGTAGTTGCCATTTATGGTGACAATTTCATTGATGCCATCGTGGGTTTGGATGCAATGACCTACTGATGGATGTTTATATGCAATTGCATGATGAATGGAATATGAACATCTAAGTAGAAAATCAAACATTCCTAGTATCGTTATGATGACATCAGAATGAATGCGATAGGAAAATCAAAAGTGATACTACCTCTGTATGTCACTCTTTTCTTGTTACCAACAGGTCCTTTCGGTTTTCCTTGTCAGAGATTCTCTCGCTAAAGATCATTGTTGTTTTTTTTATGAACGATGGCCAAGTCTATAAGAGTGCGCCAGCCAAGTGGATGTCTTGGCACTGGGTTGTCTTAGGATTAGTGCGCCTTGACGATTCCACCGGGAATCATGATAGGATTGTCCTTGATGATGTTTCATGATTTATCTTTTGCCTGCCCCAAGTGTTGGAGGTTTGGGTTTGGATGTGAAATGCGTCATTAAGTCTGGTTTGCTACCTACTGTAGCCTGAACATGGACATTTACATGCAATGGAATAACACATTCAAATTGAACATCAAAACAGAATATAAAACATTTATGACATGATGAATGTGAATGCATTAGGAAATTCCAACCCGTGGCTCTGGTGTGGATCATTACATTTTTTTTTGAGGATCTGCTGGGGATGTTACCAAAGTGTACAGCTAGCCACTGGATGGAGGTACCTTTGTTGAGCAGACCACCTGAGATGGAGTCAATTAACCACTGAAATCTCCAAGGGTAGGAGGTTGTATTCATGCCTTCAATTCACCCCAGATTCCAATTCACGCATGCACCCCAAAGATGGACACAGCTTTTAGTCCTTCAGGGCGTGGCCTGATTCAGAATGACTTGACTTAATTGTGGTTTTCCTTTGTCCGTGAACCACAATAACCCTAGGGCAAGGCACACCATGGCTAGGAGATGAAAGAACCACTGGTAAGTAGTCACTTCTGTTGCAGCTGAAGACTGAGTTCTTAAAATGGTTGGTAAATGCAACTTTCCCCTGAATATTAGCACAACAGGTTTTGTAAGTCGTTCTGTTGATAGAACATCCCATTCATGATTGTTGAAAGCATTGTAAAACCTGGTTGCTCCAACACTATTGGTGAAGTTCATAGGGGTGAGCGTCAGTCTTCTTCTTTTTGTAGCACATTTTTGCTCAACAGAACCATCTATTGCTGGGTTAAGTCTAGTATAGGCTATAGTGTGGATTTTGCTGGGCGAGAATAGTGGTTACTTAGAAGTTCCATCAATAGTAGCTTGACCAGGCTTATGTTCAAATCCTTTCTCTGTCATGAAATCAAGGCCTTTCCTGTCAGTCTGAGGTTACAAAATGTTTGGTTTGGGGGTTTAGGTTGAAGAGAAATGGCATGGGGTAGAAAAAGAATCCCCAATCCAGTACGGGTTGATGATAAACAAAGGCTGATTGAGTCAGTACTTTGTCATATACACTTGTTACCTTTGCGGTGATGAGATGATGCCAATATGGAATGGCATTAGGGTTTAATTTCTTATTAGAAGCCATTGATGGTGGAAAATGAGGCTTCAGCGGGTCAGTTCAGGGAATAGGGTGAAAAGAGGTTTTGTCAAATAGGTGTTGTTGGTTTGGGTGGTAAACCGAAGACAAAGGGTGCTGAAGGTGTGGAAGAGGTTGAAAAAGGGTAGTGCTTTGGGTTTTGAAGACAGGAAAGTCCAAGTCTTTCACAGATAGGAGGAAAGGATCTGACAATGACGAGAGCTAGAGATTACCCTTTAATGCTATGAGACACTCCAGTGTTAGCTATGGCGGCCATGCATGAGAGGGAGAAAGACTCTTGTCTGCACCGATCCCCCCCCTTTTTTTTTTTAGGACTATGCCCAAACTGTTGCTACTTGTCGGTTCTCCTGCTGCATTCAAACTCATGCATGTCATATGTTTTTGATATGCTTTTTGGATGAACAATGCATGTGTAATGTCATGTACATATGAATGTCACATGAACAAGATAATATATGCACTACAACAAAAATTGCTTCAGCATTTTGCACATGATGGATGATTAAGGTGATGAAAACCATTTGAATTCCCCACGGGTTGGAGATTTTCAGTGAATGGGGAGTTTTAGTTTTAGGGTTTTGGCATGGAAGGCCCCCTTGGGATATGAGACCAAGTTTCGCCTCTGGGAGGACTTCTTGGGTTTAATTGCCTCTAGGAGGGCCTTTAGATTTGATTTGACCTCGTGAAGTGCTTTCTTCGGTTTGGGTGCCTCAAGGAGGGCTTTTTAGGTTTTTTTTTTTGGTAGGATTTGGAGTTTCAAAGGTGGCTTTCGGTTTAGAAAGGTTTGGGCATCATGTGTGCCATTCCAGTTGAAATTTTGAGGCAAGACTGGTAGTGTCTTTCAAGGATTGTTGAGTTGAGCCAGCAAATGTCTCGGCGAAGATGGTGCCATCATATCATTTTATTTATCTCACCAGCTCACCTTTTAAGAGAGAGTTCAGTCGGGGCCAGATTCACTTTTAAGTTTCCTATAGCTTTCAGATTTATGTCGTGCATTTTGATACTATGCGTGTTTGATATGTCATGTTAGATGATCAAATGCGTGCACAATGTCATATACATGCAATCACCAAATGATTAGGAAAATGACAAAATGCATTGCATTCAAAATGATATTAATACACCATAGCAACAAAAATGAGTTCCCTATGATAAGGACACCTTCGAGGGTTTTTTTTTATTTAGCCCCCGACTAGTCACTATCTCGACTTCAGTACCATTGCCCCGTTCGTGTCAGATCAGACCTTGTAGCTCTTCATCATATTCCTCTCCCCAAGAGGATTGAGGAATCCCTATGGTGGTCCCCTTGCTCACCACTGATCGCCCGTTAGAGGAAGACGCACCCTCAATTTTCCTTCGTCGACCAGCTCCTGGATCCTCCTTCCCAGAGTGACACATTCATCAGTCCAGTGGCATGTACTACATGATAGCTACAGTAGTTTCCCTTTTGTTCTGGTGTTGGTGCAACGTATGGTCATACATTCTGCAACAGGCCCGTCTTTCTGCAAATGGCAAATAGTCTAGTCACTGAATGACATAGTCTTCCACCACATCTGCTATGGCGTTGACATTCTGTGGGCTGGCCATTCTCAAGATCCTTTTCCCCTGATGAGAGTCCTTATTAGTGTTGACAGGCAGATACCAAACAGGGAACAATGTATGCATGAATATGCGTGATGTGTTATGCACATGCATGGATGATGAGTTGCACATGTGATGTCATGTAATGCCATGTCATGCTATACTATCGGAGATCAACCATACAGATGCAACGGATGCTGGTGGGGATGATGCATGCTAAAATAAAACATGGTGTATAAATATACACCACAGGGATAAAATGACACTCGGGAGTGTCCATAGATCGAAGCAAGTAGTACTTGCAACACGGTGCATAGTTATGCCCCTGGGAAGAACGACACACTGGGGTGTCCACGGATCAAAGCAAGATATGACTTGCAGAGAAAAGTTAAGATAAGGTGCATAGTTATGCCCCTAGGAAGAAATGACACACTGGGGTGTCCATGGGTTGAAGCAAGATATGACTTGCGGAGGAAGTTGAGATGGGGTGAATAGTTATGCCTCTGGGAAGAAATGACACACTGGGGTGTCCACGGGTCGAAGCAAGATATGACTTGCGGAGGAAGTTGAGATGGGGTGCATAGTTATACCCCCGGGAAGAATGACACACTGGGTTGTCCACAGATTGAAGCAAGACATTGCTTGCAAGGGTGCATAGTTATGCCCCTGGGAAAGAATGACACACTAGGGTGTCCACAGGTCGAAGCAAGACATTGCTTGCGGAGGAGAGTTGAGATGGGGTGCATAGTTATGCCCCTGGGAAGAAATGACACTGGGGTGTCCACGGGTCAAAGCAAGATATAACCTGCGAAGGAAGTTGAGATGGGGTGCATAGTTATGCCCCCGAGAAGAATGACACACTGGGGTGTCCACGGATCAAAGCAAGGCATTGCTTGTGGAGGAAGTGTTGAATACTATGGTGGTGTGCATATGCATGGTGATCTAACATAATCTTCAGCACTCAGGGAGTACCTTGGATTATGACGCATGATATGAGGAGAGACAGAATAGAGTGCTTGGTATGCCAATGGTTTTTCGGCACTCGAGGAGCACCTTGGCCCTTTATGTAATGAATGGCATGAGATAACATGCTTGGTACGTGAGCCGAGTTTCGGCGCTCGGGGAGCACCTTGTGTTTATGTATGAATGAGATGTACGGTCATGGGTTGATGCGATTGAATGATGTCAGATGGGTGAAGATAAGAATAAAGATGATTCACTTTATTTTTTATTTTGGACGTTCCGTGGATGCCCCAATGCTATGCAAGAAGACAATGCAAGCAGACCACGTGTGATCCCACACACAGGCATAGGTTCGATGCCTTTGGAGCATCTAGTGGATGTCATGAAATGGTCAAGCATGGCCGGCACACGGACAGAGTTCTAATGCTTTTGAGGCACCTAATGGATGTTATGGAATGGTTGTGTGTATGCCGACACACAAACAGAGTCCTGATGCTCTTGATGCATCTGACATGAAATGATGTTACAGACGAGTCACGTGTAACGTGAGACACGGACAAAGATTCGGCACTCATGGAATGCCTTGCATGTTTTAGTAGTATCATGGAATATGTGTACTAACTAGGCACTCATGGAGTACCTTGGATGATTTGATAATGTTATGAGCAATCCAATGCGGATTACGACATACAAGCGAGATCTCAGTATCCCAATGACACCGGGAAGAGACAGATAGATGAGATGTAGTATAATGCTTATCATGCGACTCTCCATGTGATCACAGATTTAGGACCGTTGAGGTCTCCTAATGAATGGAATGCAGAAATGACCCAGTGCAAACCAAGGCATAGGCAAAACACAAGTGACTTTAGGGCACCTTGATGTTATATCGGCTAAGAAACCGAAATCAACAAGTTTCCCCGATCTATCTTGAAGGATTTAAAACAAATTGAACAATGAATCAGAATTTGAGGGTTAGGTACTTATTCAATAGAATTTATTCAATTGCAGCAAAGTATATAGAAGAATGAATTATAATCACTAAGGACAACAATATATAATTCAAATTTCACAAGCATGACACAAAGATTGGTGATAACAAACCAATCCTAAGGTGTTTAAACGACAATGAAAGTGATTCAAACCTGACACCTTCGATTAAGCATTCTTAGAACCTGAATGTGGACAATTCACAAGTACCTTACCAAAATACTTGTTCACGATCAAGATAATATCGCAAGAATGAAGAACTCGATCTCTCAAACTCACAATATTAAAATCAGCCCCGTGCTGGAATCTCAACAAAGAGAGAAAAAAATCTGAAAATTTCAGAATGTAATTGTATTAAATTTCATATGTTGCTTTTCAACTATTACATTGGTGTTTAAATAGAAAAACCTAAACCTAAACTATTTAGGAAAAGAAAACTTTATTTGACTAGGAAAAGAACAACAAAGAAAAAGGAATGGCTAGATTTCAGCCTTAAACTTAGGAAAGTCAAACCAACACAAATAAGGAAAACTTTAAATCAATCCTTATGCATGTGGTTTATGGGCTGATTTGTGAGCCCAAAACAGCTCACTTATTGTTAAAACTAACATTTGACTAAAGACTCCTAAACCCAAATCAAAATCCGTACATATTCCCTAAGGGTGCCTTAAGTGCTAACACTTAATTGTCCTTAGCTCATACATAGAATTCCAATTAGGTCCATTTTAACTAATCATTACAATCAGACCTATAAACATCACTTTCTTGGACTTGAATACAACACAAGACTGAATCGTATCCATATGAGTTGTTCGGTTTGTTGTGATCAGCCTCAATCTCTATACGTAGAAATAAGTGTATAACTAGACCGTTAAGCACTTGTTGCATCTTCTTTGCACGGTTCCTGGTTATTGGACCAATGGGCAGCTCCAAAGGGTCTCCCTTGCCTCCTCGCTCCATGCCTCCATGTCCTTATGGTGTGATGACTGCATCATTCCCTCTCTCTTGAAAAGGATTTGTCCTCAAATCTTCATCACCTATATCAAACAAAGACAGGTCAGCCATATTGAAAGTCGCATGCACACCGTACTCACGTGGCAGGTCTAGCTTGTAAGCATTATCCCCAATGCGTGCAACGACTTGAAATGGTCCATCGCCTCAAGGGTGTAGCTTTGAAAGCCTTTGGGCAGAAAATCGTTCCTTGTGCCTATGCAACCACACCCAATCACCCGGTTCAAAAAACACTTGTTTGCGTCCCTTGTTGG
Organism: Euphorbia tirucalli; assembly: GCA_039660915.1. Taxonomy (NCBI): domain Eukaryota; kingdom Viridiplantae; phylum Streptophyta; class Magnoliopsida; order Malpighiales; family Euphorbiaceae; genus Euphorbia; species Euphorbia tirucalli. Next base: position 36,789,208 of record CM077637.1, on the reverse strand, counting down.
CTTGCCTTACATAATGCTCATTCTTCTTCTCCAATTGCTGTCTCACTTGTTTATGCAACTTGAGCACTAATTCTGCCTTTTTCCTACCCTATATACTTTTCCTTTCATCAACAGGTAATGGGATCAAGTCTAATGGTGTCAAAGGATTAAATCCATAAACAATTTCAAATTGTGACATATTAGTAGATGAATGCACAGCTCGATTATAAGCAAATTCAATAAATGGTATGCATTCCACCCATGATTTTAAGTTCTTTTGAATGAAAGCCCTAACAAGTTCTAGGTGTTCCTCCTCAGATTTGGAATAGATAAGAATCTTGTCGAAATACACAACAACAAATTTACCTATCAAGTCAAGCAATACATGGTTCATTAATCTCATAAATGTACTAGGCGCATTAGTTAAGCCAAATGGCATAACTAGCCAATCATATAAACCATGCTTAGTTTTAAAAGCCGTTTTCCACTCATCTCCCAAAAACATGCGAATCTGATGATAACCACTTTTAAGATATATTTTTGTGAAAATTACGCCCCATTTAACTCATCCAACATATCATCTAACCTAGGAATAGGGTGACAATACTTTACCGTGATTTTGTTGACGGCTCTACAATCAATGCACATCCGCCAAGTCCCATCCTTTTTCGGTACTAGGATGACTGGTACAGCACATGGGCTCATAGATTCACGAATTAATCCCTTTTCCATAAGCTCATCCACCTGCCTTTGAAGCTCCTTCATCTCCTCCGGATTACTTCTATAGGCTGGTCTATTAGGAATTTGTGCATCGGGTATAAAATCGATTTGGTGCTCAATTCCTCGGATCGGAGGCAGCTTGTTTGGCATCTCTTTGGGGAACACGTCCTCAAACTCTAGCAAAAGAGGGTAAACACTTGACGGAAGGTCACATTGGTTTAGAGATGATAAACAAAAACTTTTACAATAAAATAAAAACAAATTTTTGTTTTCAGATTCAGCTTGCTTAATATCTCTCATTTTAGCATATAAAGATAAATTCTGGGTTTTTTTAATGCTCCTTCCTTTTTCTCTCCTCTCACTCTCATCTCTCGGCCTTAATGCCTTTTCTCTCCCCTCTTCTCTCTTCTCTCCCTCACTAATTTTAACACTCTTGTTTTCACTCGCCTTAACCACACCCCTACTCACAATGGCTTTTTCCGACATTCTTTGCATATAGAGTTGGTCCTCACATACTTCAGCGGGCGTTAAGGGTGATAACGCATACTTCTTCCCATCCTTGACTATGGTCAATTTGTTCGGACGACCATGATGTAGTGCCAAACGGTCAAATTGCCAAGGTCTCCCCAACAAAACATGACAAGCTTGCATCGGGACTAAATCACAAAGCACTTCATTAGTATAAGAACCAATTGAAAAGTTCAGAAGTACCTGCCTAGTAACCTTGAGTTTGTTACTATCATTCAACCATTGAAATCGATATGGATTAGGATGTGGAATGGTTGAAAGTCCCAACCGATTCACCAAAATGTGGCTAACCACATTACAGCAACTCCCTCCATCAATGATCATCAAACACGTCTTCCCCTTCACATTACATCAAGCAAGGAAAATGTGTTCCCTCTGTTCGGTTGAGCTACTCACTCTCATTTTCAATGTGTGTCGGGTGACCAGATTTACACCATGTCCTCCCTTGCTATCTATCTCTTCAATATCACTACAATCTTCGAAGGAAGGCATATCATCAAGTTCGGGATCAGATTCGGAGTCAGATTCAGATGCCAACTCTCCATACTTCATGACCATGGTTCTTTGATTCGGGCAATCCCGTGCATAATGTCCTCTTCCTTGCACTTAAAACAAACAAGATCATGAGTTCGAGTTGAACTCTCAGCTTTTTGATTCTTTGGGGCAGCCTCTCCTAACTTCGTCTTCCCAAAAGCTTTTGTGTCAATTCATGCTTTTTGGTCACTTTTGGTGTGATAATCAGCCTTGGACTTGTGATCACTTCTCGAGTCCCTCTCTCTTGGTTCTGACCTCCATGGGGCATAATTAGTACCCTTATAACGTGATCTACCCCTTTCAGCTTCTTGTAACTGACGCTCAATTTGTACCGCCTTGTGGAGCATGTCCTCCATTGTAAAACATGTTTGCAGCTCTAGGACATTCTTGATTTCCCGTCTCAACCCTACGAGGAATTTAACCATGGTGGCCTCCTCACTTTCTTGTACATCAGCCCGGATAAGTGCCATTTCCAAACGTTTGTGGTAATCCTCAACGGACTGATTACCTTGTGTCATGGTCTGAAGTACAAGCAACAACTCCTTATGATAATGCATTGGCACAAACCGTTTCTTCATGAGTTGTTTCATCTCTCTCCAAGTTGTTACGGGTTCATCTCTATCTCTTTACCTTGTTTGCTTCAACTGATCCCACCAAACAGCAGCATAATCGGTCAATTCAGAAACAACAAGCTTAACTTTCTTCTCCTCAGAATATTCATGAATCTCAAAGACAGCTTCTACTTTCCGCACCCATTCAATATACGCCTCCAGATCACTAGCACCTCGGAATGTTGGCATTTTTAGTTTGATAGCATCGAGGTTACTATCTTTTCGGTCATGTACTCGCCGCCTTGAAGTGGACCGCACTTCTTCGTCAGATTCAGATACGTCATCCTCCGTATTGAATATCCCAACATTTCTTGCATTCCAGTTGGGTCGTTCTTTGTGTTGCTGTCGTTCGGACATCAAATCAGCAACAATGTTACCAATTCATTTTAATTCACCTGCAACAGCTTGTTGCCACAAATCTTGATCAACCTTTTTAGAGTTGTCTCCATAGGATTTGTCAGACATGATAAATAAGAAAAGAAGTGAAAAAAGCTAATCTAAAGGAAGAAAAGAAAGAAAATAGAAGAAATACCTCCCAATCGGTTTAGTCACCCTTTTGTATTTATCTTGATGGATCACAAGGATCAATTCAGGTAATTCGAATGCCACAGAAGCAACAAAGATGAGAAAAAAAAAGGTAGGCAGGATTCTAGATGCAAAGATGACTAATAATTGAAACGAAAAGAAAATAACGCACACTAGGAACAAGAATAAAAGATAATTTTCGAAGAAAAGACAATGGCTGAGAAATACTCAAGAGTGTGTATTAGCATGCAAATTCATTAAGTTCAAAGCATAAGTGCACAAATCACTCAGTTGCATATATTTTCAATCTTGCTTTCTTTCTCCGTTTTCAGTATATGAATCACGTTTTTTTTTTTTTTTTGTAACTTGTTATAAGCAATCAAGACAACTCACTTTGACTCACATGCAAATAAAAAAAATAGAATTGTAGAGATAATGAATTGCAATCAGCTTAATTAGAGCATACACACAAAGGTAGTGAATAAGAGCAGAGTCCAAAAAATAATCCAAACCCTACTACTATGTACCTAGTAATCTAGATGCAAAAGTGTGAGCAACTTGATCAACAAATTTGACTCTAGAAGGGCTGGTTCATTTTTTTAGGGTTTTCGGACGCGTAGAAACCATGTTGATGGTTTCAGATTTAGATGGAAAAACAAAATCCTCAAGAGCCAAGGCTTTGATACCAATTGATGTGATATCGGCTAAGAATTCGAAATCAACAAGTTTCCCCGATCCATCTTGAAGGATTTAAAACAAATTGAACAATGAATCAGAATTTGAGGGTTAGGTACTTGTTCAATAGAATTTATTCAATTGCAGCAAAGTATATAGAAGAATGAATTATAATCACTAAGGACAGCAATATATAATTCGAATTTCACAAGCATGACACAAAGATTGGTGATAACAAACCAATCCTAAGGTGTTTAAACGACAATGAAAGGGATTCAAACCTGACACCTTCGATTAAGCATTCTTAGAACCCGAATGTGGACGATTCACAAGTACCTTACCAAAATACTTGTTCACGATGAAGATAATATCGCAAGAATGAAGAACTCGATCTCTCAAACTCACAATATTAAAATCAGCCTCGCGCTGGAATCTCAACAAAGAGAGAAAAAAATCTGAAAATTTCAGAATGCAATTGTATTAAATTTCATATGTTGCTTTTCAACTATTACATTGGTGTTTAAATAGAAAAACCTAAACCGAAACTATTTAGGAAAAGAAAACCTTATTTGACTAGGAAAAGAACAACAAAGAAAAAGGGATGGCTAGATTTCAGCCTTAAACTTAGGAAAGTCAAACCAACACAAATAAAGAAAACTTTAAATCAATCCTTATGCAATAAGGATTGAAAAACGTGCTTCCCTTTAGCATGTGGTTTATGGGCTGATTTGTGAGCCCAAAACAGCTCACTTATTGTTAAAACTAACATTTGACTAAAGACACCTAAACCCAAATCAAAATCCGTACATATTCCCTAAGGGTGCCTTAAGTGCTAACACTTAATTGTGCTTAGCTCATACATAGAATTCCAATTAGGTCCATTTTAACTAATCATTACAATCAGACCCATAAACATCACTTTCTTGGACTTGAATACAACACAAGACTGAATCGTATCCATATGAGTTGTGCGGTTTGTTGTGACCAGCCTCAATCTCCATACGTAGAAATAAGTGTATAACTAGACCATTAAGCACTTGTTGCATCTTCTTTGCATGGTTCCTGGTTATTGGACCAATGGGCAGCTCCAAAGGGTCTCTCTTGCCTCCTCGCTCCATGCCTCCATGTCCTTGTGGTGTGATGACCGCAACACACCTGTTGTGAAATGAAATGATTATGATGAGCATCCATGGAACGTCCATTGTTAGGAGTAATGATAGGAAATGATGTGAATGCATATGTCACACAGAGTGTAGGTGGCTGCAGAAGATGTGGTTAGGATGCATGATACACAAGATGATGTTATGTGTGCAAGGAATGAATGCATATGTCACACAAATAAAGCATCATAGAGACACAAAGACATTTTTAGTACACATAACACATACATAAAGTAATGCCTTGCATGTTTCATGGAAATATTAACACAATATGCGTATGGTGCATGTGAATAAAGTATCACGGCTGTAGAAGAATGTGGTTAGTATCAATGCTACACAAATGTTGATGCCTTGGGAATGATTATACAAAACATGATATGAATAACATACAGATGATTGTGTGCATTTGATGTTTCGTGAATGGAGACAAGAATGGGCACAAATTCCTTATTTCAGACGTTCCAAGAATGCCCTAATGCTATGCAAAAATAACATAGAGAAAACCGTATGTGGACCGTCATACGAGTAAAAAGTCGGTGCTTTTGGGGCACCTAATGAATTATCGTGAAATTGCCACGTGTGAGCCAGCACACGGGCAGAGTTTCGACATTTTGTAGGTTGATAGCATAAAATGAAATGGTCGCATGGGAACTACCCCACGAACAAAGTTCTAATGCTTTTGAAGCAACATGATATGAAATGATGTTATAGGAAAGTCGCGTGTAACTCGAGACATGGACAGGGGTTTGGCGTTCGTAGAACACCTTGTATGAATTGATAATGTCATAAGATGCCCTTATATGTGTACTAATCTGGCACCTGGGGAGCACCTTGAATGATTTCATAATGTTATGAAATGGTTCGATATGAACCATAATGCACAAACAGGACTTGGCGTCACCCGGACACCTATGATGAACGAATGTGATGTCATGTGATGGCATCGTGTGAACTGCCACACGGAAGCAAATCTAGGACCATTGCGGTCTACTATTGAATGATATGATATTTTATGAAATGGCCGAGTGCAATCCGGTGCACGGGCAGAAATTAGGTAGTTTTGGGGTACCCGACATGGGATGAAATGAAATGATCATGATGGGCATTCTTAGAACGTCCCCAAATAGGTCAGATGGAATGAAATGGAATGGACATGTATGTCATACAAACATATAAGTCGCTACAAGAAAACATGGTTAGAATGCACGACACGTGGAATGATGTCGTGTATGTTTTATGGAAATGTTGGCACACAGGATGTATATGTATGTCATACGAGTAAAATATCATGGCTACACGAAGACATGGTCAGCATAAATGTCACACATATGCACATGTATTTAAAGATGGCTGCACGAACACATGATCAGGAATGGCACATTAGATGATTATGTATTTCGGATGATTTACGAAAGTTAAAATAAAAAAAAGAACAACACAGAACAAACGTTAGAACACGCAAAAAATATGTGCTCCCTTCCAACCTTATTTCTCCTTTCGATTGGTTTCACAATTCTTCCTAGGTGTTGGGTCTTTTTGGCATCAACAGGGGATACCAAAGGCTTACACTCGATTGTTCAATTTTAATTTATGTTTTGGTAACCATAGGGGAAATTATTAAGCCATTACATGTGGGCCAAAGTCAAAACCAAGGGTCGTATAGGCTCCCATAGCGAATAAACACTTCCCCACCGTAGAACACGATGTAAGGTCATGCGAGGATATGAGTGGTTTACCCAGTCGGGTGTCTCCAATCCTGGCGGTAGAGGTAGGCCACCTTCTTAGGTAAACCAGGGTGAAAGAGTGTATTCGAGGGGTTGAGAAAAAGAAAATGTCATGATATGTAAAGGTATGAATAAATATGATGTTCGTAAATCGATAAACGAATACAAGTGAGGTTATATTTCAATAGTTGCCTAAGTTCCTTAAGTTTTTAAGAAAAACATTTTAAGAAACATAATCCCTAGCAGAGTCGCCACTGTGAGTAGACGACCTTTTCAAAGAAAAGCAATAAGCTCTACGTTTATTTTGGTTTAGTGATGATCTGGGAAAAACGGGTTTTATTTATGTTGAGTTGGGAAAACTATTGATTTAATTTTGGAAATTCATTTTATAGAAATTGTTTTCCTATTTTTAACTTAAAGACTCGAAACCTAAATCCCAAGATCAGTGACAGAGTCGCCACTCGGATCAGCTCATCCGGGAAATTCCGGTACAGCTCCTTACCAAGTGCAGACTGCTGTACCTAATCCAGAGATTCAGGGTTCAGGCAACTTACCTACTTAACCTCAAGCTTATATTCGTTTATTATTTATAAAACCATATTTATTCAATTTATTATCTTTTCTAACCCCAATTTGTTTATTTTTATTAAGCTGATGCTAAGGCAAGTATGCATAAAATAAATTGCGGGAAATTAAACCATTCACACAAATATACAAAAGAATAATAGAGGCCGATTATACAAGTAAATTGAATAAAATATAAAACTCTCGTCCTCACTTTTACAATCACCTAGAGTACACGAGCATCTAAAAATACAATCGCCTAAGTACATGAATTAATCTATTAAATATAGCAAAAGTAAAAATAAATGCTGTAAAACAGATTAGTGAGCACAATTTATACTATAAACACAAACAGGACTCAAATCAGGATAGAATGGGGATTTTAAGATAAGGGAGCATGCATTTAGGGGATAGTCGGTTCGACCCGACCGGTCGGACCGGTTAGACCTCGAAATCGGTTTTGAAATGCCCTATGGATTTTTGTGCTGGAAAATCAATTTTGGAAACCCTTTGGCTCGATTTCATGCAAATTTCCATTTTCGTGGGTCGGTTCTCCCGGAACTCGGGGTCCCGTTCATGTGGGTTCCTAAATATACAAACCATCTATGGTCTAAAGGGCAATAAACATACCCAAAACATTTATAAAAATATTGCTTTAGTTATTTCCAATATTTTCCGGGAATTTTGTAGGATTCGGGGGTCTGCAAATGCTAAACTAAGGATCCTGTTCCGATGAAGCGACCCCGAAACTCAAGAAATAAACCCCGAGAAATACTGAAACCCCGATTATCCATACGTAAAATAATTAGAAAATCAAAATACAAACATATACGGATGATTCCGGGCCAAAAATGATCCCAACAGAAAAATCAAAATGGAAAACGAGCTGTTTCGGCCGACTGGGACAAATTGGGGATCTGTCCCTGAGGAACAGAGTCAGCCGACTCTGGGTTAGAGCCGGCCAGCTCTGTTCTTCAGAAGCATAGCCAGCAGGCTGTGTTCCTGAGGAACACAGATGTATGTCTTTGATGGGCAGCACCAGTTCTGGATTTTAGCAAAAATGACAGAAAAGCATAGAAAATCAATACAGATAAGTTTTAAGGCCTCTTAGAGTTTACCTGGATTGTTGTTTGGATGTTTGGAGTGTCAAGAAACAGATTGAAAGCTTGGGGATGTGCACTGGAACTCAATCAACCGAATCTTTCAACAGCCTAGAACGATCTAAAACCAAGCCAAAATGATCCCCAATCAATGAGTAGAGGTTTTTGGTTGTGTTGTTAATGCTTGAGGATTGATTTAGGGTTTGATGAGAGTGTTTGTGGGAGTTGTTCTGGGTATTTCTCTCGGTCTCCTCTTCTTCTTCTCTTCTTTTTCTCTTCTGCTTTCTTTTTTTATTTTTCTCTCCGTTTTCTTGCTTGAGAACCCAAAAGTCCCAAAAGTCTCGCCTCTCTTTTTCTTCCTTTTATTTGCCTCTCTCTCCCTCTCTCGTTCCATCAATCAGCCTGTAGAAATCCCTGAAAAATCTACCCAAATCTTCGACTTGTCAAGACAAGTTGCTCTGCTTTACAGAGCAACTGTTCTTGACCATTAGAGCTGGCCGGCTCTTTTGGTACTAGAGCCGTACGGCTCTGGTTCAACAAACCAGAGCCGCCCAGTTCAACCAAAAGTCAGGGCAGAATTTCAAAAAGACAGACGTGCAGACCGAATCCTAAGAATGATTTGAGAGACATTTTCGGGGCTTTAGATCACGTATAGCCAGGTTTTTGGGTCATTTGAACTTCCCTAAGTAGCATTCCGGTCGCTTTCAAGTCCCGTTCAAGCTTGTCGAGTTCGTAGGTAATCAAGGGATGCTCATCATCGAGACCGAGAAAAAGCCCGTGCTCACTAATACGTTTAAAAAGGTCGGTTCCCAAAATGGTATACACTCAACACAGAACCAAAGCCGTCACCAGCAGTCCCTTGCGGATTTTCTGACTAATCATTTTCTCTCATGTCTTAATTTTTGCCTGGGCCGCCCTTTTCGAGTTTTCAGCCTAGCAGACTCTTTTTTTTTTTAACATAGTAAGGCTTCAAGCGGTCTTGGTTGACTGGGTTTGAAAATTCATTTCCATCCATGTCTGTGATGCTTACACCACCCTTCGACAGCACTTTCTTCAAAACATAGGGGCCTTCCTAATTCGGCCTAGACTTTCCTGGAGCATCGGCATTTGTAGGCCTCAACTGCTTCAGAACCAGATCCTTGGCTTTCAGCTGCTGTCTGGTATACTTCACATTTCGATTATAGGCCCTAGCCATTCTGCACTGATACATCTGTAGGTGATCCACTGCTCTCAACCGTTTTTCATCTAATGCAGCCAACTGCTCGTATCAAGCCTGAGCCCATCCCATTTCTGGTAGCTGGGCTTCCAAAGCTACTCTGAGTGACTTGAGTTCCATTTCCACTGGCAACACTACTTCCATCCCCAATGGCAACACTGCTTCCATCTCGTATACCAAGGCATAGGGAGTCTCGCCAGTTGGTGTTCTAACACTGGTTCTATAACCCCAAAGAGCATATGGCAGCTTATCAGCCCAGTCTTTGTAGGTGGTTACCATCTTTGATAAGATCTTCTTAATTGACTTGTTAGCCGCCTCCACTGCACCATTAGCCTGCGGTCTATATGGAGAAGACTTATGATGTTTGATGCCATGTTCTGAGAATAGCTTAGCTGTTGCCCCTTGAAATTGCACCCCGTTATCAGTCACTACATGATGAGGGATTCTGTATCGGGAGATGATGCTCTTTTGGATGAACTTAACCATCTGCTTAGCTGTCACATTGGAGAAAGATTCTGCTTCTACCCATTTTAAGAAATTATCTATTGCAACCACTATGAATCTGTGCCCATTAGATGCTACGGGATGAATTTCGCTGATCATGTCAATCCCCCATGCTAAGAAAGGCCAAGGAGATGCTAGGTTCTGTAATTCAAGTGGTGGCAGATGACTGATATCCGTATAGATTTGGCACTCGTGACATCTTTTTACCTCCTTTACACAATTAAACTACATTGTCATCCAGAAGTATCCCTGTCTCATTATCTTTCTGGCCATAGCAATTCCATTCATATGTGGCCCGCAGGATCCGGCATGTACTTACTGCATTACAATTTCTGCTTCTTGTTCTATCAAACATCTCAAAAGAGCCCCATTTGCAGTTCTCTTGTACAGCTTATCTTCAAAGATTCTGAACTTGCTAGCTAATCTTCTTAATGACATATTATCAGCAATGCTAGCTTCTTCTGGATACTTTCCTTCTTTCACATACTGATTAATGTCAAAGAACCAGGGCTTTTCCTTGGCTGTTAACTCCATCACTTCATGCATATTAAAGCAAGGTTGTATGGAAGTTACTATGACCAAGGGCTGTATCTGAGTCCTCTCTGGATCTTCCCATATGGAGGACAGTGTTGCTAGTGCATCCGCCATTTTATTTTCCTCCCTAGGAACATGTCTAAACTCGCACTGGTCAAATAACCCTTTTCTGTACTGCAGCAGTTCTAAGTAGGGCCGTAACGCTTCTTCTCTCAAATCCCAATCGCCTTGTGCCTGCTTAATCACCAAGAGTGAGTCCCCAACAATCAAGACGCTATCTGCCCCTAGTGTCAAGAGAGCTTCCATTCCGAATAAGTATGCTTCATATTCTGCTCCATTATTGGTTATGGAGAAGTCCAACCTCTTTGACAGCAGAATGATCTTGCCATCTGGTGTTGCTATGATTACCCTAATTCCAGCACCCTTTCTGTTTATAGTGCCATCGAAGCACATAACCCATCTCCTCACTTCCACTACAGCCAACTGTTTATCCGAGAACTCCAGATTTTCCACACAGTCCAATTCTAGTGGCTGATTAGCTAGGAACTCTGCCACAGCTCGCCCTTTGATGGTTTTTCTAATGATGTACTCAATGTCAAACTCTGACAGGAGAAGTAGCCACCTGGATAATTTCCCAACCAACATTGGTGCTTCATACAGATATTTCATCGGATCCACCTTAGCCATGGTTTGTACCTTGTATGACTAAAAGTAATGGCGTAACTTCTTAGTCAGCCAAATCATTGCTACACATGTCTTCTCTACCAGGGTATACTTGGTTTCGTATTACCTTTTTGCTGACATAATAAATGGGGTACTCCTTCCTCCCATCTTGCTCCTATGCTAGCATCGCCCCTATGGAGGAATCTTCGACGGCTAAGTATAGAATCAAAGGCTTCTTGGAGTTCGTGGGCTGAGGACTGGTGGATTTACCAGGTAAGCTTTGATTTTTTCGAAACTCAACTGGCACCTATCATCCCATACGATAGGCTGATCTTTCCTCAATAGCTTAAAAATCAGCTTGCAAACTGAAGTTAACCGCGCTATGAAGCGGCTGACATATTGCAAAGAGCCCAGGAATGATCGGACTTCCTTTTCTGTTTTAGGGGATGGCATATCTCGGATGGCTTTGATTTTTTCTAGATCCATCTCTATTTCCCTTTGACTGACCACATGACCTAGTAGCTTTCCTGACGTAACCCCGAATATACACTTTTTAGGTTAAGTCGCAGGTTGTTGTATTCTTTATGAATCATTTCATGCAGCAACATTATGACAGCCCTCTGGTAAGTGGCTCCAGCATTTTTCAACCGGAAGGGCATTATCCTGTAGCAAAAAGTGCCCCATTCTATGATGAAGGATGTTACCTTGTCAATCACATCCATTAGTATCTGGTTATATACTGAAAATCCATCCATGAAAGAATACATTGCTGCCTTAGTTGTGCTGTCTATCAAGACATCGATGTGAGGTAAGGGGAAATTATCTTTTGGGCAGGCTTTGTTCAAATCCCTGTAGTCGACACACACTCTGACCCTTCCATCTTTATTAGGCACTGGCACAATGTTGGCTAACCATTCTGTGTATTCCACCACTTTGAGGAACTTTGCTTCAATCTGCTTAGCCACTTCTTCCTTTACCAATGCAACCCACTCTGGTCTCAGTCGTCTCAACTTCTGCTTTACTGGTTTGAACCTAGGATCCATTGAAATGAATACCATTTTGGGGTTTTCATCTATACTTATGTTAATTTCATGCAATGCGGTGTCATGAATGCTAAATATGCTTGATGGTGATTCAAATGCATGCATAGAATTATTAGGATAAACATCACACAAGTAAGCAAACTGGGATTTCATTGCATTGAACTTGTTAAAAAGTACATCATTTACATCAAAAAGAGAAGAAATAGATACAACAAAATGATTTTCATCCTCCACAGGTAGAGGGCCTTGAACTTCCTCAGCATCCTTGCTCAGCTCCAAGACATTGTTCTAGTCAGCAGCAATTTCAGACTCCTGTTCAGCAGGAAGACAGTCTTCTCAATCTCAGCCAGCTGTGCCTTAGCTTTCATCATGATTCCTACTATCTCGGTAACCATAGAATCCAGGCTTGCCTTGGTCATCAGCTCCTCAGTGGATCCTTCCTCAGACTTTTCAAATGTCTTGCCTAAGGCAGCAGCCAGTGCCTCTGAAATTGCTTTCACAGATTCATTATAGATTTTCTCTTCAACTTTCTCCTTGGCCATTTCTACTGCTTCTGCTATTACTTCAGATGGTTTCTCCTGGGGGATGATAGGCTCAACAACTGCCTCCTCCACTATCATGGTGATTCAAATGGATGCACAGAATTATCAGGATAAACATCACACAAGTAAGCAAACTGGGATTTCATTGCATTGAACTTGTTAAAAATTACATCGTTTACATCAAAAAGAGAAGAAACAGATACAACAAAATGATTTTCATCCTCCATAGGCAGAGGGCCTTGAACTTCCTTAGCATCCTTGCTCAGCTCCAAGACATTGTTCTGGTCAGCAGCAATTTCAGACTCCTGTTCAGCAGGAAGAACAGTCTTCTCAATCTCAGCCAGCTGTGCCTTGGCTTTCATTATGATTCCTGCTATCTCAGTAACCACAGAATCCAGGCTTGCCTTGGTCATCAGCTCCTCAGCGGATCCTTCCTTAAACTTTTCAAATGTCTTGCCTAAGGCGGAAGCCAGTGCCTCTGAAATTGCTTTCACAGATTCATTACAGACTTTCTCTTTAACTTTCTCCTTGGCCATTTCTACTGCTTCTGGTATTACTTCAGATGGTTTCTTCTGGGGGATGATAGGCTTAACAACTACCTCCTCCACTATCACTAGTGCAACCGACTCCTCATGGCTCTTTTCAAAGTCCACAACATCAAAAAATATCTCAAAGCCTGGGATTTCGATGCTCCCGACCTTCACTAGTTCAGTTTGCCCCTTGTACAGTTGTTCGCCAGCCTTAATGAATGGCTTCATCATAGGCTTGCCATTCTTTCCTCTTTTCAGATCCTTCTTCTCATATGCCTCTACTGTGTAGCCTAAGCCAAACTTCCCTGGCTTTCCAGAATCGATATTAAATTCGGGCACCCCCTGTAGATTGGCGCTAAGTCCTATACCCGGAACAAAATCATGCCTATGAAGGTATTTAGACAACCATTCTGGCATGTAGTTTTCATAGATAACCATAGGGGCATATGTGGTTTCCTCCTCACTAACCATGGCTACTTGGAACCCACCGAATAGTACGGTCTCCTCACTAATAACAGCAATCACAGATTGAGAATCTGCCTAGACTGTCACAACCTCACTGCCTACTAAAAACTTGATCTTCTGGTGCAAGGTTGAAGGGACACCCCCCAATGGGTGGAACCATGGCCTCCCTAATAGCAAGGAGAAGGTGACTGGAATGTCAATCACAGTAAAGGTGACCGTCGACTTGACCGGTCCCACTTCCACTTCAGCTTTAAAAGTTCCAATTATAATCCTTTTGGAATCATCATAAGCCCTAATCATAGTGGAGGACTTTCTCAAATTGTCTTCACTCAGACCTAGGAATGGTAACAGTTTTAGTGGACATATGTTCAGGGCAGATCCATCATCCACCATCACGCATGGCAAAACTCGGTCCAAGAGGTTGACCTTGACATAAAGGGCTTTGTTGTGAGCCCTTCCTCTGTGTGGCAGGTCTTTTTCAGAAAATACAATGTCAGGGGACCCGACATGGATCTTGTCCAATAAGCAATACATGGTCTTCGGAGATGCAAGGGGAGAAACTTCGATTTCAAACAGATTTTTAACCAGTGCTGCTCGGTGCTCCTTGGAAGTCAACAACAAATGCCACAGACTGGCCTACGCGGGGGTCTTTTTAAGTTGGGAGATAACCAGGTCTTCCTTTTCTATCTCCCTCGGTGCTGACATACTACCCGACCCAGTCACTGGAGCCCTGTCACTCTATTGAACCACTGGTTGGTAAACCCTACCACTTCTTGTTACATTCTGTACTTCGGGAATGGCAGCTTGACCATCTCACTACTGCCACATTCCTTGTATTCATCTTCTGAATCCATATCATCCAGACTCACAGGCTTCACTTCCTTCTACTTTGTCAACTTCTCACAATCAGACTTTGCCCCAGCTCCACTAGCCACCACAGACTGTACGGTGGGATTTGCCTGCAGGACTTGTGCAAAATGAAGTTTTTTGGCAGGCCTGACTGCACCATATTGACCTACCTTTCGAATGCTGGCAAAGGGTTAGTCTTAGTACTATGCTTGGCAGGCTCCTGTAACTTCCCTTCGTCAATCAACTTCTGTATGGCATCCTTCAGCCTGTGATAGTTGTTGGTTCTATGTCCTACCATGACATGGTAGGTACAGAAATTGTCTTTGTTTTCCTCTGCGGGCTTCTCAAAAGGCCTGAGAGAGCTTAACAAGCCGCCATTCTTGCACTTGGCAAAGATCTTAGCCAAGGAGAAAGCCCATGGAGATATGCCTTGGCCTTCTGAATTTCTACCTTGGTTTCCCCGCTGCTGAGATACAATGGTAACCCCCGCTTGCTTGGTCTCTGAAAACTATCCACTTTTACTTGCAGACTAGACCCAGACCTACTACTTGACCCAGTCACAGTAGTTGACCGGTAGCCTTACCTGTACCCGGAGCCTCTGCTGTCCCTTTGCTTTACTGCCCTTTTTTTTTCATCTCTCTCAATTTTCATAGCCACGCTATAAACTTCGCTGAGCTCACTGAAAGAATGGAATTTCATGTTGCTTCAGAAGATGTCCCTACTCCCATCAATCAACTTTTGAATCAATTCATCCTCGTCAGGGTGGTTCTTCAGCAGGATCATTTTATTGCATTCTGCCATTGCTTAACCCTTTCCAGGTCATACAGCTTCACCTGGATCTTGGTGTTGAAGCTATAATATTTAATGAAGGATGCTAATAAGGCCTCCCAGTCTGATTGCACATCTTCAAACAAAGAGTTATACCAGCTCAGTGCACCCCCCTCGAGTGTAGTCGGGAAGAAGTTAATCAGTTGTTGCTTAGTGGCACCTGCCGTCAGTATAACCCGTGCATAAAGGTTCACGTGAGCCTCCGGTGAACCAATCCCCTTATAAGAAGGAACCTTCGACACTTGAAACCCAATAGGGAAGGTCTCAATGCCCTTGTTGATCACTGCATCTACATTCACTCCTCTCTTGGAGCCCAGGCTGTTGTTGGACCCTTTCTTTAGCTCAGCAACTACTTCATCTAGCTCTGAATACTTAGCCTTTATTTTCTTTTCCATGGCTACTTCCATTTCTTGCAACTTCTCCACACTGGCTGAGACATCAGCCCCAAATTGAGAAGCCTCGTCTACCTTTTCCTTTCTGGGCCTACTGGTGTCGGTTTCCCCAGTTTCTCTTACCACAACCTGCATTTCTTCTTTCAGCAAGTCATGAAAATCCTGGGATCTCAGGAAATCCTTCAGGGCATCAGCAAGACTTGGTGTTTAATTAGCCATTTCCACTTCCTCTTCGGAATCAAAATCACTGTCAGTTTCTACTGTTCTCTGTTCCCCAACAGCCCTCAAAGCCTGAGACCTTGTCCTTGGTCGATCCAGCTTACTCTATGAACTATCTTTACGGAGCTTTGGTATTTACTAGTCTCACGCGTGTGTGATCCTACATCATGAGTGAAGAGTTAGGGATGATAAATGAGTGACGTGGTGTCGTGGGGAATGATGCTTAAATGATGCTTTATGAATGGAAATGAAAATAAGGATGTTCTTTGCATTTTTGAATTGCCTTTTTTTGGGATGTCCCAAGAGTGCCCAATGCTATGCAAAATAATGCAAGAATGTCTCATAGGAGCCGCCACACGGACAGAGGTTCGGCGCCTTTAGGGCACCTAATGAATTGTAGTGAGATGGCCGTGCGTGTGCCGACACACGGGCAGAGTTTCGACGCTTTGGAGGTTGATGGTATGAAATGAAATGGTCGGATGGGGACCGCCCTACGGATAGAGTTCTAATGCTTTTGAAACACGTGATATGAAGTGATGTTATAGAAAAGTCACGTGGAACACGAGACACGGACAGGGGTTTGGCGTTCATGGAACACCTTGCATGATTTGAAGATGTCGTGAAATGCTCTTATATGTGTACTAATCTGGTACTCGGGGAGTACCTTGAATGATTTCATGATGTTATGAAATGGTCCGATGTGAACCATAATGGGCAAACAAGATTTCGGCATCACCGAGACACCTATGATGAATGCGTATGATGCCATGTGATGCCATTGTGTGAACTACCACATGAAAATAAATCTAGGACCATTGTGGTCTTTTTTTTAAATGACATGGTATAGTGAAATGTGATGGCATCGTGTGAACTACCACATGAAATAAATCTAGGACCATTGCGGTCTTTTATTGAATGACATGGCATAGTGAAATGGTCGAGAGTGCAATCCATTGCATGGGCAGAGCACGGGTAGTTTTGGGATACCCGATATGTTATGAAATGAAATGGTAGTGAAAAGGACACTCGGAACATCCTTTATTAGGTGAGATGAAATGATATGGATGTGTATGTGACACGAAAATGCAAGTGGCTGCATGAAAATGTGGTTAAAAATGCGTGACACACAGAATGATGTCCTGTATGCTTCGTGGAAATGTTGCACGCGAGATGTAAATGGCACACGAATAAAATGTCGTGGCTGCATGAAAATGATTAGTGTCACACATATGTCAATGTTTGAAAATGGCTGCATAAAGATATGGTTTAGGATGGCATACGAAAGCTATGCATGTTTAATGCTTCATGAAAAGTCAAATAGAAAACACCATGGAACAAAGGTTAGCACACGTAAAAATATGCACTCCCTTCCGACCTTATTTCTCCTTTCGATTGGTCTTGCATTCTTCCAAGGTGTTGGGTCTCTTTGGCATCAATGAGGGATACCAAAGGCACACACTCCATGTTCATTTTGAATTTAAGTTTTGGTAATCCGAGGGGAAGTTGCTAAGCCATTACATGTGGGTTAAAGTCAAAACCAAGGGTCGTACAGGTTCCCATAGTGAATATACACTTCCCCACCGTAGAACACGATGTAAGGTCATGGGGTGCTATGAGTGGTTTACCCCATCGGGTGTCTCCAATCCTGGCAGTAGAGGTAGTCCACCTTCTTGGATAAACCGGGGCTGATCAATGTGTTAGAGGGATTGAGAAGAAGAAAATGTAGTGATATGCAAGATGCAAATAAATATGGTAGTATGAACTACTGAAGTGACTGCAAGCGAGGTTATATTTCGGTAGTTGCCTAAGTTCCTTAAGTTTTTGTGAAAACTTTTTAAGAAACCTTAATCCCCAGCAGAGTTGCCACTGTGAGTGGATGACTTATTTCGAAAAGTAGAAAATCTAGACCGGGGCGAAGCGAACTGGGGAAAACATTTTCGTTTCGTTTGATTTTGGTGGAAAACGGGGTTTTGTTTATCTTGAGTTAGGAAAATCGTGGACTTGATTTGGAAATTCCTTTATAGAAAACATTTTCCCATTTTAACTTAAAGACCTCGAAACTTAAATCCCAAGATCAGTGACAGAGTCGCCACCTGGATCAGCTCATCTGGGAAATTCTGCTATAACTCCCTACCGAGGGTAGACTACTGTACCTAATCCAGAGATAAGTTCGGGCAAGTGACTTACTTAACCTCTAGCTTGCTTTCACTTTATAGTTTATATTACCATATTTAATTCACTTTATTATCTTTTTCTAACCCCATTTTGTTTATTTTAATCAGCTGATGCTAAAGCAAAATGCAGAAAATAAATTACAGAAAAATAAGGCATACATCCAAAATATACAAGAAAATAGTAGAGGCCGATTATATTACCCAATCGGATAAAAGAAAAAAACCCTTGTCCTCACATTACAATCGCCTAAGTACACGAGGATCTAAAAATTACAACCGCCTAAAAATACATGAAATCTATCAATTACATCAGAAATGAAAATAAAAGAAGGATAAATGCTGCAAAACAAACGGTTAGCATAATTTATATTGCACACACAGATAGGACTCAAATAGGACAGAATTGGAAATTTAGAAAACGGGGGCGTGCACTTAGGGGTAACCGGTCGACCCGACCGGTCGGACTGGTTAGACCTGAAAAACAGTTTTGAAACGCCCTGTAATTTTTGTGCTGGAAAATCATTTTTGGAAAACAATTGGCTCGGTTACATACAAATTTCCATTTTTTATGGGTCTGTTATCCCGGAATACAGGGTTCCGTTCGTATGGGTTTCTTAATTCCAACATCCATCTAGGGTCCAAAAAGCAATAAACACGTTGAAAATAATTTACATTTGAAAACAGCACTGCGCAACGACATCTCTACCGGTCCTTTCGCGGCTCTGTTTTATTCTGGAAATTATAGTCATGCAGCTGTAACTACAGCCATGCAGCTGTAAAAAATTGATTTTCCTATTTGTTTATGAAAATACCATTTTGCTCATTTTTGATATTTTCCAGGCATTTTATAGGGTTCGAAGGTCCGCTAATGCTGGACTATAGAACCAGTTCGGATAAAATAACCCCGAAACTTAGAAAATAAAACCTCGAAAAAATCTAAAACCCTAATATCCGTACATACAGAAATCTGAAAACCAAAAATTTACCACATATGGATGAATTTAGGCCGAAATTCATCACAACAGGATGCACAAAATGGAAAATGGATTGTCTTCGGCCGATTGGGACAAATCGGGAATCTGTCCCTGTAGAACAGAGCTGTGCAGATCTAGGTATCAGAGCTGCCCGGCTTTATTAGGGAAAGTCTGGTTCCGAAAATTGCAAAAATAAAGAAAACACAAAGAAAAAGCAATGTACTCGGGTTTAAGGCCTATCAGAGTTTACCTTGATGTTGTTTTGATGCTTTGAACGTCAAGAAACGGACTAAAAGCTTCAAATTTGCCCTGGAAGCTCAACCAGCCAAAAACTGAAATGATCCGAAATCAATCCGAAACAATCTGAATCAGTGAGCAAAGGTTAAGGAACTTGTTATTAGAGTTTAGGGATTAGTTTTAGGTCTTAACTTCTTTATTTTTGGGTCCTCTCTTGGCTTTTTGTCTTGGTTACCTTCTCCCTTTTTCTCTCCTTTTGTTTTCTTTCTCTGTATTCGGTTTTTCAAAGTTTTTTCTGCATGAGATTACAAACTTCCCCCCTTTGATTTGATTTCTTTCGTTTTCTTTTATACTCTTCACTCATATCATTTCAAACATTTAATGTGCCGCCTGACTTCCTGATTTCTTGTCGAATTTTCTCTTCTGTCGAGCCTAGTTGCTCTGCTTTGTAGAGCAACTTGGCTCACTAGTAGAGCCGCCCGGCTTTAGTTTGTACTAGAGCCGAGGCAAAATTTTTGAAAATCCGACGCTCACCCTAAACCCTAGAAATCACTCGGGAAACCTTCTCGGGGGTTTCGGATCATGAATAGCTTGGTTTTCAGGACGTTTGAGACACTCCGGGCGACATTCCAGTCGTATTCAAGTCCGATTCAAGTCCGTGTGCTCCATAGATAACACAGGAATTCTCATCATAGAGGTAGGGAAAACCCGGTGCTTACACTTATCCCTAAGCTATATACATTTTATTTAGCTAATTCCAAACTATATCATTATACCAGTAATTTTAACATAGTAACACAACATGGTTACATATACCAGTACAAGACACTAACATTCATAAGAGACTTACCAGCAAAAACTACCTTATATGGCACACATCAGCAGATACAAATATAAAAAATGTAACCTATAATGCCTTGTAATGCTACACAAGATACACATTTTTTCAATGTCACCTGCAAAGTAATAAAGATATATACATACCTGTAAAGTAACATATATACCTATAATGTCACAAACCACAAGATATACACATATAATTCTCCCCTTTTGTCATCAGCAAAAAGAAGTTAAGAGCCAAAAGTGAACATACCTTAATAGTTTATAAGAGTCATAACAAGTACTAAAGACCTACTAAAAAGCCAACAAGCATTCATTGCCATATTTTGGCTTTTGAAAAACCAAAATAGAACAAAATACTTGGTATTAGAGAAGCATAAGTAGAGTATTCAAGATATAAGTATTAAGAAGAGCAGAGTGGATCTGAGCCAGCTTCAACCTTCACCAAGCTAAGAAACCTCTGCAGGAAACTTGGTGATCAAGGCTATCCAGAAGTGGAGGGAGCAGCAGGCTTGGAGTGGTCAGAACAGAGCTGGGAGAGCATAAAGTTCACAAATTCCATCTTGCCAGAAAGATCTCTGACTTCTCCTGTAACTCTAGCTAATGTTTCCTCTTGGTACTGCACCATATTGATGATTTGAGTATGCATCTCAATGATTTGCATTTGCACATCCTTTAATGCTTCTGGAATATGTTGAAAACTTATGGCATTGATCATTATTTTGGCAATCTTTAATACTTCAGCTTTCACCTCCAGTGAGGACTCTAAAGTGAAAGAAGTAATCTTAACATGGTCTGAAGTGGTGGTGAAATGGATGTAAGGAAACTCTGGGGGATCTCATATCTGATTTGGGTTAGTGGGTATCTTAAGGACTGGTGTAGTGGGTGAGGGTGGTTCAACGGTTAATGGCTTAGAGGTGAATGTGGAGGAGTGATAAGGTTGAGACATCTTGATAACGTATGGATGAAGGCACTGAAAAGAGTAACTATTAAGAACTTTAGTGAATGGTGACTTGAGGATGCCTTTAATGATTTTCTCAATATATAAGTTTCCAACAGGGGTTTTTAAAGGGCTAAAGAAGGTCTCAGGTTATGGAAAAGGAAGATTAGAGCAAAAGGAAGCCATGTTGGAAGATGGTAAAAGAATGAGAGGTAGAGAGGCAGTAACATCATCACAAGATATAGAGCTTGAGTTGAATGAAGGATTAAGCTCCCCTAAGGAGTCAAACAAGTCATTTTCATTTGGTGGTGAGCCATGAGCTAGAATATAGCTTTGATAAAACTTCTTTTTAGCCTCGGTTGCTAGAAGATCTATCCTATTAAAGGAGTCAGTAGGCTGCAAGCCTCCTATCATGGCTATAAAAATGCATCTGACTTGTTCTGGGTGTGCATATTCCTGCCAAAGATTTCAGGAAGACTGCTGGCTTTAGAAGAATCCTTTCCAAAGCTGGCTATATTAACAAGGCTATACTCTTGTCCTATTGCACTTTTAGACACATATACTCTGTAAACATTCTCTTCATTTTCTTGGTTCAGCTGAGATAGGCTTCTTCTGACAACACTTTCCTATGCACTATCCCCTTCCCTATTTTTTGTATCAAATATAGGATACTCTTTAACATTTTCTATTACATGTTTAGAGTAAGTTCTAGAGTGAACATCTCAAATAGGCACTGTAGGGATTTGGAGTTTATGTCTATTCATCCGTATAGTATTTTCTATGGAGAACTCATTTAGAATAGACTTTGGACCAATGGTGAAGGGTACATGGTTATCTATAGGAATGTTAATAAGTATTGGAAAAATCTATTAATATCATCCCATATGGAATAAGAGATGATCCTCTTAAGCTCGTCATGTAGTTCAACATTATCCAAGGCAAGTTGATGGGTTTCAAATTGATGAGATGCCATGTAAAGCATACATCGAAAGTGTCCATTATGGCAAGGCTTGAGGATTGAGGAGTGAAAAAAGTGGAATTCAAAAGCTAAAGTGTTCTAAAAGTTCTCCCTAAGTACCCTGAATCAAGCTTAGAGGTAGGAATTTGATGGTCTGAATGGATATTGAATAGCTCTCTAACAAACTCCTTATAATTTGTAGTAGTCAAAAATAGGATGTTTGGTGATTTTGGCACCAATGCCAGGCAAGTTATAAACTTTAGCCAAGACCTTTTCGTTGACACTATAGGTCTTTCCTCTCACTAAGGCCGTCAAAGTGCCATAAAACTTAGTCACTAAGGATGGGAACATTGGTTCATTGATTTGCATAAAGCTCTCCTACTTTTGAAAACAAAACCATTCAGCAAATGGAAGTTCATCACTACCCAAGTATTCCCAATCAATTCTCCTACAAGCTGCTTTAGCCCTGGAGAACCCATCAGAGTAAACTAAGGTACTTTGTTCCGGAATGAAGACCATCAAAGGTAGAGAATTGTTTGTCTGCCTCGTATTTGTTTAGAATCTCTTTACTTGCTTACAGACTGGTTTCTTTTCTTCATGTTCCATGCTCTTTCTCTTTGAAGAGCCCAAGCTAGGAATTTCTTCTCTGTTCATTGTATTTTTCTTGCTTTTCTCTGCTCTTTCGGTTTTTAACTTAGCTTGTGAAGCCTTCATTTTTCCAACTATCCTTAACTTGGCTTCAAAGGGATGATCACAATAGAAAACTTCAAGAATGGAGAAAGATTGATTTGGTACGGATGAAGGATTTTCGAGATATCAGAAAGTACATAAATTATCTTTTTGTTGTCTCTTACAAAAGTTTCAATTTGTCAGTTAAGGATTTGAAAACAAAATGCTGTCGTTTTTGCATTTTTATTTTCTTAAAAACCCACCTTTATTTGGTCTTAAAGAAATGGTAGATGGGAAAGACATAGGCTTTGTAAGAGCCGGAATTTTCCAGCCTCAAAAAAACAAATCCGAGTCACACGACTGTAATTACAGTCGATGACTGTAGGATCACAACAGGTGCAGCAACCCATACCACGAAAGAAGAAAAAGAAAGCTTGATGGGAGGGGCATTCAATGCTCTTGCAGCAAAAAAAATGAAAAAAAAAGGATTAGATATAAAAAGGAGAAGAAAGAGGGAGAAAAGGATAGACAATGGGGGGATTGAAGAGAGAAATCGACAAGAAGAGAATTAAAAAGGAGAGAAGAAAAACCCAACCAAAGCATCATCTTCTTCTTTTTTTCTTTTAATTCTAGTGTTGTAAAGCTTAAAACCGGATAGAAATCATAAGTTAAAAAATTGGCACACCAAACATAATCAATTCCAGCCCCTAAACTCACTCAAATCTGTAACACTTGGAGATTTTTGGACTTATTTTGGTGCTACCGCAACTACAGTCGTATGACTGTATTCATACTCCCACTGTTATTTCCTTCCATTAAAATAATTTTGGCGCTTTTCTACAAATGGGTGAATTATAGCCGCATGACCGTACTTACAGTCGTGCGACTGTGGTTATAGTCACACAGCTGTAATTAAAGCGGGGCGACTGTAATTTTCGTCCAGAAACAGAAAATCCACAAAAACCCATAAAAACCATAAAAATTCAGAAAAATCAAAAAATCATCAAAAATGAATTTTGTCTCATGCATTCACGACCCTAGATTTAATTTTTGAAGTTATTGCACTTAGAAAAGAACAACAATGGAGATCCAAATCTCCCGAAAACCGACTTACAATGAAATTAAACTGGAAAAAGAAAATATTTTCAAAAATGTATTTCTCACAAAAATCTACAGGGCGTTTCAAAATTGTTTTCCAAGTCTAGCCGGGCCAACTGGCCGAGTCGACTCGGCTACCCCCTAATGGCATGTCCCCGAATTCGTTAAAATCCCATTCTGTCTTATTTAAGTCCTATGAATGTTTATAATTAAATTGTGCTAACCATCTGTTTTGCAGCTTTTAATTTTTATTTATTATGTAATTTATAGATTATCTTGTTGGTATGCCCTAGTTCTTAGGGCATTGGATTCTTGTATTTTGTATTATACATTAAGACTCATTATATGAATACATTATTTGTGTCACATTAATAAAGGCAATTAATCTATTTCATTTATATCTTGTGCTATAATATGAGTAGAGTATCCATTGATTGATAATCATAAAACCTATCCCAGGTCTGTTCTAATCATGGGAACGAATAGAACCATAGGCTTGTATATTCGATGACTGTATGGCAATTCTTAACTAGCCATAGTACTTGTACAGTCAGTCATGAATATAGGTACATGTCATTCTCATGGGACTGGATCGATCCGCACAAGAAAACCACATGGTTGTCGCGTCATAGGTCTTTCTTGAGTAGGTCTCTTTTGTCCTCAGACCAGATTTCATTTTAATATCAGTACGGAATCCGGTTCACTTTGACATACGCCTAACAGGTCTGTAAAAGGATGCTAAATACGAGTATGATTGGGTGGACGGGTGAATATGTTGATATTGATGATGAAGTGATGGAATTGCCACTTGGGTAACACCGAGATGATATCATTGGCCACTTGATGAGTGGGACTGATAAGTGCATGGCTATACCCAAGTAAGTCGGTGCTTATTTGATTAATCAGTCAACTCAAGATTAAGAAATATAATAAGCAACAGAAGAGGATGACGGACATCATGCCTCTTGTTTATTCATATCGATATTGTTAGGCAAAGGACACTATGAGATTACTACCGGGTGAGTGTCTTCTAAAGACTATTGCATCTCTGTCTTAATTGGGGGCTGTAATGGTTTGCTAGAACCCACTTACAGTCTGTGGGCCTTGGGCCTACTGCCAACATAAAGACAGACCCATAGGATCATGCACATAGATCAACTGAGCCGGAACTTATAGAAATTGTGCATGTAATGTACATTGAAAGGAATGCGTTAATTAATTAGTTGACATTCGGTGTCAAGGTAGTTAATTAACATTGGGTTGATTTAATTTAATTAATAAGTTTACATATTGTAATTAATGAATTTATCAATTAATTGAATTACATAAAGTAAACAATTAATTAAATAATTTTCCTAAGTAGGAAAATTAAATACATGTATTGTATTTACTTAAGTGTGATTTAATTTTATTTAGGGGTAATTAAATTTAGCCAAATGGAATTAAATAACATAGTATATACCTTTTAATTAAAGTTTATCTATGTAATTATAATTCTAGCGGGCTTGGGTTTAATTAACCTAATTAAAACTCAATTAGACAAGGTGTCTATATAAGGGCACACTTAAGGAATAAAACCCTAATTCAACCCTAATTAATTGCTAAAAATTTCAGCCACCAATAGCAGCCCAAAAAAAGCCAAAAATCCCAGTATTAATCCTCCATTCCTTCGCGTCTTCTGCTAGCACCAGTTCCCACTCAATAGTTGGTCGTGCACCGGACTTTGGCGATCGCAGTTTCAAGAAATAATTCTGCAGCAGTCTCTAGAAGAGACGAATTCGGTGAGTTAATTTGTCTTGATTTAAGCTGGTTTTATTCTAATCAATGGTAATTGGACACGATAGGTGGATACTAGGAAATTTTAAACGGTGTATTTTCCACTGCGCCACGTTATTTTTCCAATGACAAATCCCAATAGTGATATCAGAGCCTAGGTTTTATCCATTAGATTGATTGGAATTGGTTCTTGAAAGCGTTCTTGAAGAAAGAATGGATTTCAAGTTTGTGATTTTAGTTTTTTTATTCAATTGGTTTTGGTTTTTTATGAACCCTAGAATTTTTGGATTGAGGTTTTTTTATTATTTTTCCCCAATTAGTTTCCATCTAAAATTATTATTTTATTGATTATTTAATTTTTGATGGATAACTTTATGATTTAATAAGTTTGAAAAAAAAATTGAGCTGGATGGAATCGCAATTTGCGATTCCATCTAGCTGCAGTAGCAGTATGCCACACAGCAGCCCATTGGGCTGCTGCTGCCGCGCGTAGGGTTTGGGTTCGGTTTTGGATTTTGCGGGTATTTTTTTTTATCCCGAGCCCTAATGCAAATTAAATTATTTTTTTAATTAATTTGTATTTAAATTGTTTATTTTGTTGGCATGCATATTTAATTTCATTGTTTGCATATTAAATTGAATATGGACTTTGTGAAATTGGTTTAATAAATCGTGACACCGATTAAAATTTGGAGGGCTAAATTTTAAATTTGTGACAACCCAAATTCAAGTCGGAGCAAAATTGTTAATTTTGCATTTATGTATCTTATCCATTGGGGCTTTATGGGCCTTAGTCACATTTGTTAAAATTGGCGATTTCACCCTAAGTAACTCGGCTTAACATTTATATTTATAATTTGGAATACCATGATCATGCATCATATTGTTATGTGTGTGCACGATAGGTACTTTGTTTGAAATGTGATGTTGAGTTCTATAGGCCCTAAATTATTATCGGTTGGAATTTGATTTTGGGAAATATGGCATGCGTGCCATTTTTTTATTTTGATGTAATTTTAGAATAAAATAAAATTGCTGTAATTGCATCAAGTATGGAGGAAGGCCCAGATGGAGCAAGCCCATGGTGGGAGCCCAAGAAGGATTGCAGTCCGGCCCATGAAGAATTAGATAGGATATCTAGTTTTTTATTATGTTGTAATTAAAGGCCCATAGAATCTCATTTATTTCAAATTAAGTATGTTATTGCATTTGTCATATAATATGGATGTATGGATCACCAAATTATTACCCGCGTTTATGCATGATAAGCCATATCACTTAATTTTAATTCGGTAATTGAAATATTGAGTCGTTTAAAAGTGCTTCCTACATTCACACCTCTTTCTCCTATTGATGCTGCAATGTGCACCATGCCCTAGCTGGGTACATTGTAGTATTCGGTGGGACGTCGAGGGTTAGGATACTTGGTATGGTTAACATGTGAATGGTGGTTTGACTCAACATGGGTAGCATTAGCTCAGAGTGGGCCCTAAGCACAGATGGGTAAAGTGTCAATAAGCCTATCAAACCAAGAGTCCTTCGTGAGTGAGCCCTACCAAACGAATCAATGGTTGGTTAGTGAGCCCTAGTTCGGCCAGTCATTGATAAGTTATGAATCTTGGTCAAGTCAGCCAATTAACATCACCAACAAACAAATTAAAATCGGATTATTAATTTGAATTGGTTTAAAAGTCCTTTATTTCTAACTCAAGCAATGATTTCTTCCATGTAGATAATCCAATTTCACTTAAGCAATTTAAATGGCTGCAACAAACAACAACTCCCTCTCACTTAGGTCACTCTTGGAGAAGGAGAAGCTTTCAGGGACTAACTTCCTGGACTGGGCTAGGAACTTGCAAATAGTTCTTAGACAAGAGTCCAAGGAGTAAGTACTGAATGCTCTTTTACCAGTTGGCCCTCCTACAAGTCGAGGCGTCACCACGGTCATGGTGGAGTAGTACGACCGGCATGTGAGGTATGACCGAGATGTCTCATGCCTCATGCTGAGTACCATGGCTTCTGATCTTCAGAAGCAGTTCATGGATGAGCATGCTTATGAGATGATGGATCAGCTTAAAAAGATGTTCCAAGATCAGGCTCATCAGGAATGTTACCTGACAACTAAGGCACTTTACACGACTGTGATGGCAGTTGGGACTTCTATCAGCACTCATGTGCTAAAGTTGAAGGGGTATATTGATACACTTGCCCACCTCGGCTCGCCAGTTCTGCAGGACTTAGCAGCAGACATTATTCTCGGGTCACTTCCTGAGTCTTACAACCAGTTTATCATGAACTATCATATGCAAGGGTTGGATAAATCCGTTGTTGAGCTACATGGCATGCTCAAGCTTGCTGAGCAGTCTCTTAAGAAGACTCCTGAAGTATTACTGGTGAACAAGGGCAATACACCTATTGCTAAGGGAAAGGCCAAATCTAAGGCCAAGGCTAAGGCCCAAAAGGCCAAGGCTAAGGGCAAAAAGGTGGTGGCCCAAACTAAAGCAAGGGTTGCATCTCCTGACGATGTCTACCATGAGTGTCATGAGAAGGGGCACTAGAAGAGCTCATGTCCAAAGCTAAAGTAGTAACTGAAGGGCAAGACTACTACTCCAGGTATTTATGTTGTTGAGATTAATCTGGCTATTTCTACATCTTGGGTCTTGGACACTGGATGTGGATCTCACATTTGTTCAAATGTGCAGGGTCTAAGAAATAGGAGATTACTAGGATCTGGAGAAGTAGATCTTCGAGTCAAAAATGGTGCTCGAGTTCAGGCAATGGAGATCAGAGATTATTTCTTAAAGATGCCTAGCGGACTTGTTTTGGAACTAAGAAACTATTATTTTGTACCTGCGATGCGCAGGAATATTATTTCTGTTTCTTTGTTGGATATTTTTGGTTTTGTATTTAATATTGGACATGGTAGAATTTCTATACAATGTGCCAATATTATTTATGGAACAGCATTTCTTGAAAATGGCTTATATATCCTTGATCTAAAATGTAAAAGTTCAATCTATAACATAAATACTAAAAGGATTAAACAAAATGAAATTAATCCTACTTACATCTGGCATTGTCGACTTGGCCATATAAATGAGAAGCGCATAACTAGGCTTCACTCTAGTAGAGTGCTAGGGTCATTTAACATCCAGTCTTATGACACATGTTAATCTTGTTTGAGAGGCAAGATGACAAAGGCCCTTTTTAGCAAGACTGCTGAAAGGGCCTCAGAGCTACTGCAGCTTATACATTCCGATGTATGCGGCCCAATGAGCACTAGTGCTAGATCTGGTTTTCTGTACTTCGTCACCTTCACTGATGACTTGAGTAGATACGGTTACGTGTATCTAATGAAGCATAGCTCTGAGACTCTTCAAAGGTTCAAGGACTTTAAGAATGAAGTAGAAACCAACTTGGCAAAAAAATAAAAGCACTTCAGTCTGATCAAAGGGTGAATTATTAAGCCAAGAGTTTGACTTGTTTTTGAAAGAGGGTGGGATTGTATCCCAACTCACTCCTCCTGGTACACTCCAGTGGAATGGAGTGTCAGAAAGGAGGAATAGGTTTTTGCTAGACATGGTTCGCTCGATGATGAGTCAAGCTACACTCCCAGTCTCCTTTTGGGGATATGCTTTAGAGACAGCTGCTTACATTCTTACACCATATGAACTATGGAAGGGCCGAAAACCTAATGTTTCCTTCTTGAAGATTTGGGGCTGTGATGCACCTGTTAAGAAATTGACAAGTGGCAAACTCGAGTCCAAATCTGTCAAGTGCCAGTTTATGGGTTACCCTAAGGAAACTGAGGGTTATTACTTCTACGATCAGGCAGAAAACAAAGTTTTCATAGCCAGAAATGCAGTCTTCTTGGAGAAGGAATTCCTTTCCAAGAGAGACAGTGGGAGTAATGTTGAACTTTCATAAGTTCAAGACTCATAAACTCCTGCAGCTACTGCTGAGGATGCTTTGGGAATCGATCTGACTACTCAAGAAATTGAGGAACCAGAACCGGTTGTACAAGACCTTAGTTTGTCTGGTAGGACACATCATCAGCCAGAGAGGTACTACTTTCTCATGATGATGATAGGGACCTTATGGTCATTGACCAAAAGGAAACCAAGACCTATCAAGAGGCTATTAAAAGCCCACACTCAGATCAATGGCGCAAAGCCATGGAGGCTACCTCCGGGTGCTAAGTTGATAGGTTGCAAGTGTGTTTCAAGTTAAAAGCCGACAACACCTTCAAGGGGCGATTGGTGGTAAAAGGATTCAGGCAAGTTCAAGGAATTGACTACAGAACCGGTTGTACAAGACGTTAGTTTGTCTGGTAGGACACATCATCAGCTAGAGAGGTACTGCTTTCTCATGACTGATGATAGGGACCTTATGGTCATTGACCAAGAGGAGCCCAAGACCTATCAAGAGGCTATTAAAAGCCCACACTCAGATCAATGGCGCAAAGCCATGGAGGCTACCTCCGGGTGCTAAGTTGATAGGTTGCAAGTGGTGTTTCAAGTTAAAAGCCGACAACAGTTCAAGGAATTGACTATAATGAAACCTTTTCACCAGTTGCTACGTTCAAATCCATTAGGATACTACAAGCCATAGTTGCATGGTACAATTATGAGATATGGCAGATGGATGTTAAGAGTAGCTTTCCTTAATGGAAAGCTACTCGAGGATGTGTACATGGCATAACCTGAGGGTTTTATCTATCCAAAGTATCCAAACTGGGTATGCAAGCTTCAAACATCCATTTATGGATTGAAGTAAGCATCGAGGTCATGGAATCAGAGATTCAATAAGGCCATTATAGAATATGGCTTCACACGGAATCCAGATGAGCCCTGTGTGTAAAAGATGGTTAGTGGGAGCGTTTCCACCTTCCTAGTGTTATATGTTGATGACATCCTTGTTGGGATTTTTCACCAGAAATTACTCGATTAAAGCGGAAGAACGCAACGATTTCCTCAAATCCGTGCCCGGGAGCAATTGAGATGGAAATTGGAAAAACAAAAATTTATTCACAAGAGATGAATCTCTAACCCGGAATATCTCTATAAGAGATGGATGCAAACTACAGGAATCAAACTAGAATCCCTCCTCGTTCACGTACACAAACGCCTAACGAACACCACCCGTGCTAGCGTCGGAAAACACAAAACTTTTGGAGAGCAAGGAGGGGAGATTTCGGCTACAGTGTGATCCTTCCCCTAAGGCCGAAATTCCTAGGGTTATGTTAACCCTAGGTGGCTGAAATTCTCAGAGAGAATTTTCGCCCAATTGGCTCCTTCTTTGTGTGGGCTTTCTTCCTTTCATTTCAGGCCCAGATCTATTTTAATTAGTCTGGTTTAAGTTAATTTCAAGCCCAACTTTAATTTACCCATGTATTTAATATGTTCCACCAAGTAACATATTATTTACATTTAAATTAAAATTGGTTTGACTAATTAATTTAATCCATAAAATTAAAATTAGATTTTCACAAAATAGATTCATATGTAAACCTGTATATATGAATATTTCCAACCAGGAAATAATCTCATAATTAATCCAATTAATCATGAGAGAGCCAATCGAATATTAATTTTATTATTATGATCAATCCAGCTGATCTTTATAATATAATTAATATAATCCTCTCTCTCTCCAGAGTGTATACTCCAAGTATACATGTGATTCCTTAAGTCAGTGTTTAGTCGCTCAATGTGTACGATCCCGTGGGCCCATCTTTATGTTGGCAGTGGGCCTATGGTCCATGGACTGCAGTTAGGATCCAGCAAGCCACTGTAGCCCCCAATTAAGATGGAGATGGCAGTCCAACTGTAATCATAACCCTGTAGTTTGAACTTGTATATCCCATGTCATCGATATCTGTGTCCAACACAGAGGCATGGATTGATTACCCTGTTTTGTGTCCAGACATTAACTTGATCCCGAATGTACTGAAGCTCATAAACAAGTTCCTGCTTGTTTGGGTGTGGCCACACTCTTATCAGTCACATTCATCAAGAGGCTGGTGATATCTTCCCAGTGGATTACTGAGTGACAAGTCCCTTTATTGCCAAGCTAAGTGACATACCCGAAAGCACCCATACTTGGCACCCTATTACAGGCCCATTAGGCATACCCCTAAGTATGCAACCTCATATGCAATACCATCATATGGTCAGGTCAAAGGATCCATACAAGTACTACACGAGAATCACTTGTGATACTATACCATATGGATTTCTCGTTTAGTGGATCTATCCAGTACCATGCCCCTTTTGCATGTACCCATTAACTTGGTTGACATCCCATGTATAATGACCGGTAAGACACCGCCATACAACCAGGTTAATGATAGTCTCTAGTTCCATTCATTCCCATGACTGGAACAGACTACGGATGTCTTTATGGTCATATCGTTTACCCTATCCATGGTCTTACTACCAAGTGCATGACACTTGTCATCATGGATATGGATATGTCCATTGGATACTTCATTTAATATATTGCACAAGATATATATAATAAATGAATTAATGCCTTTATTAATAACACAAAATGAGTATAATACATAAATCCAATAAATGTATAATACAAAAACAAAGTCCAATACCTCGGGATTAGGGCATGTCCAACAATCCTTATCATTGGAGGTGACATACCAACACTGCAAGGGGTTAAGCAGTGGTTAAGTAGGTGCTTCGCAATGAAGGACTTAGGCAAAGCTGAGACGATCTTAGGGATTAGGATCTACAGAGATAGATCCAATTTGCTTCTAGGCCTAAGTCAGGCCATGTACATTGACAAGGTTCTGAAAAGATTCAGCATGGACAAGGCAAAGAAAGGATTCTTACCTATGCACCATGGGTTGAAGCTGAGTAAGAAAGATGGTCCTAAAACAAAGAAGGACCGGGAGAACATGGAAAAGATCCTTTATGCATATGCTATTGGATCTATCATGAACTCCATGTTATGTACGAGGCCTGATGTCGCGTTTGCACTAAGTATGACTAGCCAGTACTAGTCGGACCCCAGGGAGGAACACTGGAAGGCTGTCAAGGCAATCCTGAAGTACCTTAATTGGACTAAGGATGCTTTCTTAGTGTATAGAGGTCAAGATGAGCTGGTAGTGTCAGGTTACACTGATGCAAGCTTTGAAACCGATGAGGATGAGAACCAGTCACATTCTGGTTATGTTTTTCTCCTAAATGATGATGCCATTAGTTGGAGGTCCTCAAAGCAGGACACCATTGCTGACTTTACAATGGAAGCTGAGTACATAGCTGCGTGCGAAACTGCAAAGGAAGCCATTTGGATCAAGAAGTTCATAACTGAGTTGGGAGTAGTACCTACAATCCTAGACCCAGTTGATGTTTTTTGTGATAACAATGGGGCCATCGCACAAGCTAAGGAGCCTCGGTCACACAAGAGATCCAAACATGTGCTCAGAAAGTTTCACCTTATTCGGGAGATCGTGAATAGAGGTGACATATCATTGAAGAGGGTTGACACCAAGAATAATGTCACTGATCCATTGATCAAAGTGCTGCTGCAGACACAACACGACGGTCATACCAGATCTATAGGAATTAGGGAAATGCCCACTTGGAACTAGTGCAAGTGGGAGATTGTTGTTGTGCCCTAATTCTTAGGGCATTGGATTCTTATATTTTGTAGTATACATTAAGACTCATTGTATGAATACATTATTTAGGTCACATTAATAAAGGCAATTAATCTATTTCATTTATATCTTGTGCTATAATATGAGTAGAGTATCCATTGATTGATAATCATAAAACCTATCCCAGGTCTGTTCTAATCGTGGGAACGAATAGAACCACAGACTTGTATATTTGATGACTGTATGGCAGTTCTTAACTAGCCATAGTACTTGTATAGTCAGTCATAAATATAGGTACATGTCGTTGACATGGGACTGGATCGATCCGTACAAGAAAGCCACATGGTTATCCCGTCATAGGTCTTTCTTGAGTAGGTCTCTTTTGTCCTCAGACCAGATTTCATTATAATATCAATATGGAATTCGGTTCACTTTGACATACACCTAATAGGTCTGTAAAAGGATGCTAAATATGAGTATGATTGGGTGGACCAGTGAACATGTTGATATTGATGATGAAGTGATGGAATTGCCACTCGGGTAACACCAAGATGATATCATTGGCCACTTGATGAGTGGGACTGATAAGTGTATGGCCATACCTAAGTAAGTCAGTGCTTATTTGATTAATTAGTCAACTTAAGATCAAGAAATATAACAAACAACAGAAGAGGATGACAGACCATGCCTTTTGTTTATTCATATTGATATCGTTAGGCAAAGGACACTATAAGATTACCACCGATGAGTGTCTTCTAAAGACTGCTGCATCTTTGTCTTAATTGGGGCTGTAATGGTTTGCTAGAACCCACTTACAGTCTGTGGGCCTTGGGCCTACTGCCAACATAAAGAAAGACCCATAGGATCGTGCACATAGATCAACTGAGCCGGAACTTATAGAAATTGTGCATGTAATGTATATTAGAAGGAATGCGTTAATTAATTAGTTGACATTCGGTGTCAAGGTAATTAATTAACATTGGGTTAATTTAATTTAATTAATAAGTTTACATAATGTAATTAATTAATTTATCAATTAATTGAATTATATAAAGTAAACAATTAATTAAATAATTTTCCTAAGTAGGAAAATTAAATACATGTATTGTATTTACTTACGTGTGATTTAATTTTATTTAGGAGTAATTAAATTTAGCCAAATGGAATTAAATTACATAGTATATAAGTTTATCTATGTAATTATAATTCTAGTGGGCTTGGGTTTAATTAACTTAATTAAAACCAAATTAGACAAGGTGTCTATATAAGGGCACACTTAAGGAATAAAACCCTAATTCAACACTAATTAATTGCTGGAAATTTCAGCCACCAATATCAGCCCCAAAACAGCCAAAAATCCCAACATTAATCCTCCATTCCTTCGCGTCTTCGGCAAGCACCGATTCGCAGTTTCAAGAAACAATTTTGCAGCACTCTGTAGAAGAGACGAATCCGGTGAGTTAATCTCTCTTGATTCAAATTGGTTTTATTCTAATCAATGGTAATTGGACACGATAGGTGGATTCTAGGAAATTTTAAACGGTGTATTTTCTGCTGTGCCACGTTATTTTTCCAATGATGAATCCCAACATATCTTGTATTCTAGGCAATTGTAAATTTTCTAGATCCTCGTGTATATTAGGCACTTGTAATGTGAGAACAAGAGTTTTTCTTTTTATTCGATCTGGTTGTATAAGCAGCCTTTATTCTTATTCTTTTGAACTATCTAGTTTTATAATTTATTTATTCCATAATTTATTCCAGTTTTTTTTTCTTTTCTTTTTCGTATGAGCATGGGTTAAGTAAATACAAAACAATCGGATAGGAAAAGATAATAAAGTGAACAAAATATGGTAACATAAACTATAAAGTGAATGCAAGCTAGAGGTTGAATAGGTAAATTGCCCGGACCCTAAATCTCTGGATTAGGTACGGTAGCCTACCCTCAGTAGGGAGCTGTATCGGAATTTCCCGGATGAGCTGATCCGGGTGGTGACTTTGTCACTAATCTTGGAATTTAGGTTTTGAGGTCTTTAAGCCAATTAAATGCGAAAGGGTTTTCTATAAAATAGATTTCTAAAATGAAATCAATGGCTTTCTAAAATAAGAAAATCAAAATCCCATTTTCCAAAAACCCAAACACGTTTTTCCCAAATCTCCTTTCCCCCAGTTCGCTTTGCTGCATTCCATACCACTTTCAGATCGTCCGCTCACAGTGGCGACTCTGCTGGGGAATACAAGTTTCTTAAAAAGTTTTCATAAAAACTTAAGGAACTTAGGCAACTACTGAAATATAAGCTCGCTTGCAGTCACTTTACCAGTTCATAATACCATATTTTATCCCCACTTGCATATCATGACATTTTCTTCTTCTCAATCCCTCCCATACACTGATCAGCCCTGGTTTACTCAAGAAGGTGACCTACCTCTTCCGCCAAGATTGGAGGCACCCGACGGGGTAAACCACTCATAGCACCGCATGACCTTACATTGTGTTCTACGGTGAGGAGTGTATATTCGCTATGGGAGCCTGTACGACCCTTGGTTTTGACTTTGGCCCACATGTAATGGCTTAGTAACTTCCGCTAGGATTACCAAAACATAAATTCAAAATTGGACATTGAGTGTGTGCCTTTGGTATCCTCTCTTGATGCCAAAGAAACCCAAGACTTAGGAAGAATGCGAGACCATTCGAAAGGAGAAATAAGGTTGGAAGGGAGTGCATAGTATAGCGTGTGCTAACGTTTGTTCCGTGGTGTTTTTATTTGACTTTTTCACGAAGCATTAGACATACATGACCATTTGTGTGCCATTCTAACCACATCTTTTGCAGCCATTTTCAAAGCATCGACATATGTGTGAGGCTAACCACATTTTCGTGCAGCCATGAAATTTTATTTGTATGCTATTTTGCATCTTGTGTGTGACATTTCCATGAAGCATACACGACATCATCCCGTGTGTCATGAGTCTTAACCACATTTTCATGTAGTCACTTACATTTTTTGTGACATAGACATTCATTTCATTTCATCTTACCTAATAGAGGACGTTCCGAGTTTGCCCTTCACGATCATTTCATTTCATAACATATCGAGAGTCCCAAAACTACCCGTGTTCTGCCCGTGCACCGGACTGCACTCGGCCATTTCAGTAGACAATTTCATTCAATAGGGGACCACAATGGTCTTAAGTCTATTTTCATGTTGCAGGTCACAGGATATCATAACATGGCATCATGTCATTTATCATTGGCTTCGCGGGGATGCCGAAGTTCTATTGGCATATCGAGATCCACTCCGGATTGTTGCATGACATTATTGCATCATTTGAGGTACTCCATGAGTATTAGATTACTATGCATATAAGTGCATTTCATAACATTACCAAATCATGAAAGGTGTTCCATGAACGCTAAACCTTTGTTTGTGTCCCAAGTTACACACGGCTTGTTTGCAATATCATGTCATGTTAGATGCCCTAAAAGTGTCAGAACTCTGTATGTGGGATGGCCCCCACGTGACCACTTCACTTCATCTTATAGACCTAGTAAGCATCAAAACTTTGTCTGTGTGTTGGCACACACGTGACCATTTCATGACATCCACTGGGTGCCCTAAAAGGGCAAAACCCCTGTCCATGTGACTATTCACACGTGACGTTCTTGGATTATCATTTGCATGGCATTGGGTATTCTTGGAATGTCCAAAATAAAAAGAATAAAAATAAAAGAAGTCATCCTCTTTATCTCATGACATGCATCTCACTCATCTGTCAAATGTTTAAGTGCTCCATAAACACCGAAAAATTCATCTCATGCACTGAGTCATTTAGGTGTTCCAGGAACACTGAAAATTTTATCAAGCCCTTTAGGCATCCTGCAGGCATTGGAAACCCATTTCATGCATTGATGTTCCACGAACATCGAAAAATATCATCTCATATCATGAAAGTCTAAGGTGTTCTCCGAATACCGAAATTATGTCCATACCCCATGTGCATGCACGCGTCGATAGCATAAAATCTCCTTGCAAGTATCACCTCGCTTCGATCCGTGGACACCCTACATGTCATTTTATCCATGTGGTATATATTTATACGCCATGCTTTACTTTAACATACAACCTCATCAACATCATTCATTGCATTTGCACGTTTCCATTCTTAGCTTTGCATACGCTTGGCTGGTTTGGAATTGCATAACATGACATGGCATTACATGACATTGCATATGCAATTCATCATTCATGCATATACATATCCTATTATGCATTCATGCCTACAATCATCTGTGATTTGGTATTCTTCATGCGTATGCACCTGTCAATGCTAACAAGTGTTCTTATCAGAGGAAAAGGGGAAGAATCTCGAGAATGGCCAACCCAATGAACTTTAACACCATAACAAATGTCGTGGATGATTATGTCACTTCATCACGATTTTGAAAGGCAGTCAGGGAGGAAGTAGCAACAATGCTGAAGGAAATCCTAGGGGGTGATCTTGACAGGGTAGAAAGACTGACGGTAAGGTGCAGCGAATTGGAAGCACAAGTGGCAGAGCTCGAAGGAAAAGTAAAAAGTATGGTGAGCACAGTTTTCAATGCCGGTGCTAGCGAAAAGCAGAATGCACAGATTGCTAACACTCACCCCGACATCTTGGAAGGCCCTCTCACCAAGATTCATTTCTACTAAGGCTGACTAATGAAATAGAACTGAAGAGGCCCCTTAAGACTGATGTTGACACCGACTCCATTCCACAGCATACCAGAAGCACACTTACCAAGGGTAGCGGAAAAGGCATATCCCTCTGGCCTTGCTCGTTAAGCAGACTATTTGCCAAGTGTAGAAAAATGGGTCTACTACAGAGTGTTAGGCCATACATGGAGCCAACGCCAAGATAAAAGAGTAATTTCTGTAGCTATCATATGATGACGGGTCACCGGAACAATGAGTGTTCTGCTTTAAGAAAGGAGATCCAGAACCTAGTCGACGACGTGAAATTGGAAGCCTCATCCAACTCTGGTAGACGACTTGGGACAACCAGGGAGACTGCCAAGGAGACTCCTCAAACCTTTCGAGGAGAAGAATATAATGAAGAACATCAGGGTCTGGTTTGATAAGAGTGGGATGGGGGCACCGAAGCTGAAATGATGACCAATCAGAGAATAATCAGTTTCTATGAGATCAATATGTCTTAGATACTTCCTTCTTGTTGGGGGCTCATTTTGCTTTTGAGATGTATTGAACTCATTAGGAATGCAATGAGATTTATTTTCGTCTTACTTATGTGATGATTGCATGTACATGGCATTATGCATGCATTTGACCATCTAAAACGACATATCCAACACACATAATATTAAAATGCATGACATCCATCTGAGTATTGTAAGGAACCTAAAAGTGAATCTAACTCTAATTGAAGGCTCACTTGAAAAGCGAGCTTGCGAGATAAATAAGTAATGGGATGGCATCACCTCCACTGAGCCATTTGCTGACCCAGATTAATGATCCTTACAAATCACAATCCAAAACACTATTGGCCTTACCCTAAAGTTTCAACTTGAGCAGCATGCATAATACCTAAACCATTCCAAACCAAAGGCTATTGTTAAAATTCAGAGTTAAACTCCAAAATGAAGCCACAAGCCTAGTTCCATACCCAAAAAAGTACCCTCTACCAAAACCCTGAAGCTAAAATTCCAAACTCATTAAAAACACCAACCCATAAGAAATTCAAATAACCTTCATCACTTACCATGTAGTAAAACTCTGAAGAAGTGCTTGGTTGTAGTGCATGCATAATCTTGTTTGTTTGACATTCATGCGCACATGACATTACGCATGCATTGTTCATCCAAAAGACATATTAAACACACATGACATGCATGATTTTGAATGCAGTGGGAAGACCAAGTGGTGGCCATGGCTTGGATTTAGTTCCTTCAAAAAGAAAAAAGATCAGTGCAAACAGAAGAGTCTTTCTCTCTCATACATGGCCGCTACAGCTAACACTGGAATGTCTCACCATCCCAACTTCCATCACCATCAAATTTTTTGCACCCTTCCTGTGAAAGATTTTGACTTTCTTATTTTCAAATAACCTGTGAAGAATTTGGGTCTTCCTGTTTTCAGACCCAAAGCACTTCCCTTCTCGACCTTCATTCGTACCTTCAACACCCTTTCTCTTATATTCACATATAAGGCACGAACACTTGTTCGATGAACTACCCCTTTCATCTTCCCTCTTGAACTGATTCTGTGAAACCTTATTCTCTACCCCTAATGGCTTCTAACAAGAAATTGAATCCTAATTGTGAGCGGACGACCTTTTTAAAAGACGTAAGGGACGCGGCGAAGCGAACCGAGAAAAATGTTTTCGTTCTTTTTGGTTTTGGTAGAACGGGTTTTGTTTATCTTGAGTTAGAAAAAAAACCATGGATTTGATTTGAAAATTCCTTTGTAGAAAACATTTTCCCGTTTTAACTTAAAGACTTTGAAACTTAAATCTCGAGACCAATGACTGAGTCGCCACCTGAATCAGCTCATCCGGGAATTCCGGTACAGATCCTTACCAAGGACAGACTGCTATACCTAATCCAAAGATTTAGGGTTCGGGCAAGTGACTTACTTTAACCTCTAGCTTGCTTTCACTTTACAGTTTTTATTACCATATTTAATTTGCTTTATTATCTTTCTCTATCCCCAATTTGTTTATTTTAAATTAGCTGATGCTATAGCAAAATGCAGAAAATGAATTGCAGGAAAATAAAGCATTCATCCAAAAATATACAAAAAAATAATAGAGGTCGATTATACAACCCAATCGAATAAAAAATAAAAAAAATAAAAACTCTCAACCTCATGTTACAATCGCCTAAGTACACGAGTATCTAAAAAATTACAACCGCCTAATTTACACGGGATAGTCTATTAATTACAGCAAAAATAAAAAAATGAAAAAAAAAGCTGCAAAACAAATTAATTAGCACAATTTATATTGCATACATAGATAGGACTCAAATATGATAGAATTGGGAATTTAGGAAACGGTGGCATGCATTTAGGGGGTAACCAAGTCGACCCGACCAGTCGGACCGATTAGACCTGGAAAACGGTTTTTGAAACACCCTGTAATATTTGTGCTGGAAAATCAAGTTTTGGAAAACATTTGGCTCGGTTATATGCAAATTTCCATTTTTTGTGGGTCTGTTATCCCAGAATCTAGGGTTCCGTTCATGCGGGTTCCTAAATTCAACATTCATCTTGGGTCCAAAATGCAATAAATACACGAAAAACATTTGTAAAAATATCATTTTATTCGTTTTCAATATTTCCCGGGGATTTTATAGGGTTCAGGGGTCCGCTAATGCTGGACTATGGATCTGATTCAGATAAAACAACCCCAAAACTCAGAAAATAAAACCCCGGGAAAACCGAA
Organism: Euphorbia tirucalli; assembly: GCA_039660915.1. NCBI lineage: Eukaryota > Viridiplantae > Streptophyta > Magnoliopsida > Malpighiales > Euphorbiaceae > Euphorbia > Euphorbia tirucalli. Next base: position 36,748,579 of record CM077637.1, on the reverse strand, counting down.
AACCCTAATATCCGTACGTACAGAAATTTAAAAACCAAAATTTTATAACATATGGATGGATTTGGGCCGAAAATGATCACAACACAATGTGCAAAATGGAAAATAGACTGTTTTAGGCCGATCGGGACGATTCAGAAATTTGTCCCTAAAGAATAGAGCCGCCCAGCTCTGTTCATAGCCACCCGGCTCTATTCGGGCAATTCTGCTTCCGAAAGTTGCAAAAACAAAGAAAACACATAGAAAAGACAATGCAAACAGGTTTACGGCCTCTAAGAGTTTACCTTGATGTTTTTTTGATGCTTTGAACGTCAAGAAACAGATTGAAAGCTTGGAATTTGTCCTGGAAGGTCAACCGGCAGAAAACCAAAATTCGATCTAAAACAACCCGAAAAGAATCCGAAGTGCTCCTAAACCAATATGCAAAGGTTAAGCAACTTGTGTTTGATTTTTTAGATTGATTTTAAGTCTTAGTCCTTATGTTTCTGGGTCCTCCTTTGGTTGGAATGTTTTTGTATTACAGATAGCTTGGTTTTCAGGACGTTTGAGAAACTCCAGGCAACATTCCATCGTTTTCAAGCCCGGTTCGTGTCTGTCTGTTCGACAAGTAACACAGGAATCCTCATCATAGAGGTCGGGAAAACCCGGCGCTTACACTAATGCTGCCCCATATCACATTTTTCCACGTCATCTCATCACCAAAAAGGTGATAGAGTAAGTGGTCATGGCATTGTTTCAATCAGTCTTCATTTATCATTAATCTGTACCAGATTGGGAATACCTGTGTATCCTATGACACTCCTATTCAATCCAAACTCCCAGGCTAATTGTTTTGTGCCCTTGGACTGTAAGAAGGGTTTTCTTTCCATGGTAAACAGAAGATTTCAATATAAGTATGCTTCAAGTGAGATGGATAAGTAATAGCAGAAGTTACCCAAGAACTTGACTATTGAAGGGGTAAAGCTGAACAAGAAAAAGATTGAAGTCAGCTTTGATGGGAAGACAAGTCTGATGATCAGAAATGTACTCAATTTCTTATACCTTCCTATTGTTTTCAAAAAAAAAAGTGAACAAAGGGTATACATTTGTAATCTCCCAAATCCAAAGGCCGTATGCAAGTTCCAGCGAGCGGTTCACAATGAGAGATGGCCACTTTTCTTGCCTAGTAAGATCTGCACTATAGCCTATGCTAGACTTCAGAGAAAAAAGGAGCTGGTAAGGCACTTTGAAAGGTCATTATTTGAGTGTTAAAGGGATGATGGGTTACCAACAACATTCATTCCATCAAGGGAACGTACAAGGGGTTCAGTTGAGCAAATGGTGATAAGGAGAAAGTGGAGATTGACACTTAGTCCCTTTTAGGCTGGAAGAAACCCTAGCGGTGCACCCATGAACTTCATCAACAGTGTTGGAGCAACCAAGTTTTACGAAGCTTTTAACAATCGTGAATGGGAAGACTTGCAAAGCGAGCGGTGCTAATAGTCAGGGGAAAGTTGCATTTACCACCCATGTCAAGAACTCAGTCTTTAATTGCTATGAAAGTGACTACTTACCAGTGGTTCTTTCACCTCTTAGGGATGATACGACTTGCTCCAGAGTTATTATGATTTGCGGGCATAGACAAACCAAAATTACTCAAGTCCTTCTAAGTCAAGCTATAACTTGAAAAGCTGCGTCCATCTTCGAGAACTGTGCGCAAATTGGAATCTGGGGTGAATTGGAAAAATGCATATGGGTTCAAACTCTTGGAGGATCTGGTGGGTAATCAATTGATTCAGTTCAATGCTTAGTTGTACACTTTGACATATGTTAGCACCGTTAAAAAAAAACCTCCAATGTGGAAAACCGAAAGGACATATTTGTTATATGGAGGAACATCAATCACAAACAGAGCTAATGCGTCCACATTCATTATGTCATAGATGTTTTATATTTAGTTTGATATGCATTCGTCATGTCATTGCATGTCAATGTCCATATATGGGTTACAGCATGTAGCAAACCATATCTGATGAAGTGTTTTAAGTCTCAAATACAAATCTCCAATACTAGGAGCAAGTAAAGGCCACACCACTGAATTTCATTGGCAACAATGTTCTCATGATTTCCGATGAACATATCGAAGAACACTTTCCAATCCTAAGACAAGCTAGCGCAAAGGGGTCAACTCGGACAGAATGCTCGCGTGGAATTTTTGGGCCATTCATCCCTAAAAATAAAAAAATAAAAAATAAATCACAAAGAGAAAATTTCCGACACGGAAAATCGAGAGGACGTGTTGGTAACAATAAGAGGGTGATATTCAAAGTCAGTGTCACTATTAATTTCCCTATTGTACTCATTATGATGTCATCATAAAGATATTATGCATGTTTGATCTTCTGCTTAGATGTTCATCTCGCATACATCATACCATTATATATAAACATCCATCAATAAGTCATTGCATCCAAACCCATGATAATGGAACTCCTGTTATAAGCACCGATACCAGGTCAGAACTATTGGGATTCGTCATCAGAAAAATAACGTGGCAGAGCGAAAAATACACCATTTAAAATTTCCTAAAATCCACCTATTGTGTCCAATTACCATTGATTAGAATAAAAACAATTTGAATCAGGAGATTGAACTCACCAGATTATGTCTCTTCTAGAGACTGCTGTAGAATCGTTTCTTAAAATTGATCTCCATAGTCCGGTGCACGATCAACTATCGAACAGGAACCGATGCTAGTTGAAGAACATAAGAAATTGCACCAAAGAATTCAGCTATTGGGGTTGATATTATTGCTTGCCGAAATTCCTTTATGCCTAGGGTTAAGAGAGTGATTTTTCCCATAAATGTGCCTTTTATAGTCCTTATGCAATATGGACTCCAATTAGGTTAAGTAAACCCAAGCCCATTAGGATTTTAATTACATATTTAAATCCTTATTCCATAAGATTTACAATATATAATTTAATTCCATATGGCTTGATTTAATTACCCCTAATTAAAATAAAATCACACTTAAGAAAATAATTTAATTAATTGTTTACTTTATGTAATTCAATTAATTGATATATTAATTACATTGTGTAAACTTATTAATTAAAACCAAGCGAATGTTAATTAATTACCTCGACACCGAATATCAACTAATTAATTAACTCATTCCTTCCAATGTACATCACATGCACAATATCTATACGTTCCGGCTCAGTTGATCTATGTGCACAATCCTATGGGTCTATCTTTATGTTGGTAGTAGGCCCAAGACCCACAAACTGTAAGTGGGTTCTAGCAAACCATTACAGCCCCCAATTAAGATAGAGATGCAGCAGTCTTTAGAAGACACTCACCCGGTAGTAATCTCATAGTGTCCTTTGCCTAACGATATCGATATGAATAAACAAGAGGCATGGTGTCTGTCATCCTCTTCTGTTGTTTATTATATTTCTTGATCTTAAGTTGACTGATTAATCAAATAAGCAAGCAACTTATTTGGGTATGGCCATACACTTATCAGTCCCATTCATCAAGTGGCCAGTGATATCATCTCGGTGTTACCCGAGTGGCAATTCCATCACTTCATCATCAATATCAATATGTTCACCTGTCCACCCAATCATATCCATATTTAGCATCCTTTTACAGACATGTTAGGCATATGTCAAAGTGAACTAGATTCCATATTGATACTATAATGAAATCTGGTTTGAGGACAAAAGAGACCTACTCGAGAAAGACCTATGATGAGACAACCATGTGGCTTTCTTGTACGAATCGATCTAGTCCCATGTCAATGACATGTACCTATATTCATGACTGACTATACAAGTACTATGGCTAGTTAAGAACTACCATACAGTCATTGAATATACAAGTCTATGGTTCTATTCGATCCCACGATTAGAACAAACTTGGGATGGGTTTTATGATTATCAATTAATGGATACTCTACTCATATTATAGCATAAGATATAAATGAAATAGATTAATTGCCTTTATTAATGTGACACAAATAATGTATTCATACATGACTCTTAATGTATAATACAAAATACAAGAATCCAATGCCCTAAGAACTAGGGCACACCAACAAGAATGTTATACAATACAGAAATACAAAGGTCTAATGCTCACCCTCTTGCTCGAACAGATAGACCATTCCTTGGCAAAGCCTGTGATTTGGATCCACTAAACCTAATAGCACTTCAAAGCATACCATGAATAAAGTGGACGGATACTCGAGAGGGTCAACTTCCTTAATAACCAGATCTATGTGATATCCAGTCGATCAGAAAGATGTTGAGACAATCAGACTAAGTCAGCAAGGTACAAAAGCTTGCCTGAAATTAAGAAGAAGCGTCTGTGGGTTTCAATAGCCAAGGCAAGCCCCATAGACGCAACACTCTAAATCATCTGAACTACCACTAGGGCTAATTGTAAGCCACAAGTCTCAGCCCCAGATTCGCATATATACCCAAAACAAAAAATAGAAGCATCACATCACATACATGCATACACTTAAATCATACATGCATCTATGCATACATGTAAAGTGTACACACAATTCATGCGTACATGCATCAAAATCAATCCAAGTACAGGTACTCATCGCTATCATTAGACCATCCTAGATCGGAATCACTCTTAAAGCAGAAATGGTCTAATCCAGGGGCACTCTTAGGTACAACATGTAAATCAGAACTATACGACACTAAATCTCAGGTGTGAGAAATTCCTCAATTGTCAGAATATTGTTCACGCCAATATAACCCTGAGAAGGGTATTTCTTGCCTCTTGCAGTTGTCTAAAGGTAGAGCAATCAAGCCATATTTATTCTTGATCGCAGGGGAAAAAATTTTTGTTTCTAAAATTATCGATCAAGGAATAAATACGTATCCTTAATGCAACTTCAAAAATTCAGGAGATCCACCTTAGGTAACATAAACTCAGTGTCAGGTCCAGATCTGCTTCACCTTAAAAATTCAGCAGATCCGCTTCACCTTAAAAATTCAGCAGATTCGCCTCGAGTAACATAAATCCGGTGTCAGGTTCAGATCAGCTTCATCTCTGAAAATCTAGCAGATCCACCTTGGGTAATATAGACCCGGTGTCAGGTCTACATCAGCTTTATCTTAGAACTTCAATAGATCCAGCTTGGGTAACATAAACCCAGTGTCAGGTCCAGATCTGCTTCACCTAAAAAATTCAGCAGATCCGCCTCGAGTATCGTAAACCCGGTGTCAGGTTCAAATCAGCTTCAACTCAGAAAATCTAGTAGATCCACCTCGGGTAACATAGACCCGGTGTGAGGTCTAGATCGGCTTTATCTCAGAACTTCAGTAGATCCACCTCGGTAGAGGTGGCCAAATTGGACCTGAACTGGTCGAACCGGACCGTGTCAAACCTTGAACCGGACCAGACCGAAAATGGCGGTTCAAAAGGAAATAAGGTTGAGGTTCAGGGATGTTTATTTTATAAACCTTCAAACCGCCAGTTAACCGGTGGTTTGACACATTTTAAAAGCCAGAAATAGAGACATTGCAACGTCTCGGCTTCCTTTTTCTTAAAATGGGAAAAAGAGACGTTGCCAACGTCTCTTTTTCCCATTTTAAATGCAATCCAACCATTGTTGCCAACGGTTGGATTTCCTTTTATTTATTTTTTCTTTTTTTTTTTTTGTTTTTTTTAAATTTTCCTCCCTATAAATACCTTATCCCTCTTTTAATTTTTTTCACACAATTCTTTACACACTCTCTCTCTCTATTATATCCAATTTTTTCACACTTTCATTTACATTTTACAAGTTATTTTAATATTCTACATTATATTATTTACTACTTAATTTGTTCATTACATTTTATTACAAATCATTTTATTATTCTACATTATATTATTTAAAAGTTTTTTTAAAAAATTTATTTTATAGGTTATATTATTACATTATTTTTACAAATATTTATTTTAAATTTTACTAACAATATGGCAAATTATGAAAATATTGATGTTGAAAATTTGGAAACACAGCAAAGTGAAACTCAATCTATTCCTACCCAGGAGGGGGGAGCGAGAGGAAGAGTTCTTGGTTCCCAAATTTTTACAAAACATTTTAAGAAGGGTCCTATAAAATCTAATAATAAATTAGATGCAATTTGTAATTATTGTGGTACTAAGTATGATTGGAAAGTGGGAGGAGGCTACGGGACTTTGACGCGACATCTTCAAAATAAACACCCAAAAAAAATGGGAATGGTGCCGGGACAAATGCAATTATCCGGGTTTGCATCATCTTCTTCTCAACCTCCTAGATTATTTTGTTATGATCGTGCTACTAGTACTTATGGTTTAGCGGAAGCTATTTCGGTAGATTCATTATCTTTTAGTTTTGTTGAAAAAGTTGGTATTAATGATTGGATTAGTAGAGATGTTCAACCCGCATTTAAAAAAAATACCTAGAACATCACTTAAGAGAAATTTGATTAAATCTTATAAAAAAAGAAAACATGATTTAGTAAATTATTTTAGTAATAATGATTTACATGTTTCTATTTATAGTGATATTTAGAGTGATCATAATTTAATTCATTCTTACATGGGTCTTACATGTCATTTCATTGATGAAAATTTTGAATTGAACAAAAGACTTTTAGCTTTTAGAGAATTTGATGATTCACATACCGCACATAATATATGTAAAATAATTCATACCATTTTAGAAGAATATAGATTAGTTTATAGAGTTTTTTCGATTTCTTTTGATAATGCATCCACTAATAATGCTTCAATAAATGAATTGAAATCTATTTGTGAACCAAATTTTGGAGGAAAATTTTTTCATGTAAGATGTGTATGCCATGTTTTATACTTATGTGTGCAAGATGGTTTATGTGTAATGGTTAATTTAATTAAACCAATAAGAGATGTTATTAAATATATTTAGGTACATCCTAATGTAACAAGAAATTGGTTAAAATTTTGTGAACAAAATAACGTGCATCCAAAACGTTTTTCAAAAGATGTTGGTCATCGTTGGAACTCTACCTATGTTTTACTTTATCAATCACTTCAATACAAAAATTTGTTGTGTTCTTTTGCTACTGAAAATATTCGAAACTCTAATTTTTTACCACAAAATTGGGATTTATGTGATAAAGTTATGGAAATTTTTATAGTTTTTAATGATGCAACTTTCACTTTTAGTCATGTGTATAAACCAAGTTCTCATTTATTTTGTGTTGAAGCATTGAATATTACATGTGCATTAAATGAGGGTGAAAAAATTTTTGAAATTCATGAAGCCATTCAACCAATGAAATCGAAATGGTTAAGTTATTATAAAATAATTCCTGATATTTATCTTGTTGCTTGTCTTTTTGATCCTAGATTTAAATATGATGGTTTACAAGAAATGTTAGAAAATTATTATGAATTGTTAGGATTAGAAGATATGGATGTAAGTGGCATGATATTGAGAGTTAAATCTTTTGTTAATGATTTATTTAGTCATTTTCATGTTATTGATAATGTTCATTCCTCTTTACTCCCTCCTATCCCATCAAACTCCAATGCATTAAGAACAGGAACAAAATTTATGATGGAAAGGTCTAAAAAACCAAGGCATTTGAGCTCACATTCGGAGCTTGATATTTATCTAACAACTATTTTTGAGATTGGTGATGCCACAGATTTAGAATTCGACATCTTAGATTGGTGGAAGAGACATAAGAGGACATTTCCAACACTAGCGAAGATTGCGGCTCAAATTTTAGCCGTTCCTGCCTCAACAGTTTCAGTGGAGCAAACATTTAGTATAGGGGGAAATATTCTAGACTCACAGAGATCAAAGATGGCACCCGAATCATTAGAAACACAAGTTTGTGTGAATGATTGGAAAAGGGAGGAATTAAGAACTCAATCCAACATCGCTCCATCATCATCATCTGACGAGTATGTTGGAGATACTACAACAATTCCTACCACTTCCGAATCGGATTACTCGAGTTAGGTAAGTGGGGTTTATACTTAATTTTGAAGGTAAGAGAACTACGTGGGCTTTGATTCCTCTAACCCCGAGGATACGTAGGCAACTTAATAAAATTAAGTTCAAGCCCTTTCTCTCTCTCTCTCTCTCTTATTTTCTTTTCTTTTTTTTTAACTTCTTTCACTTGATTCTGTTTTTAAATGTATAAGAGAAATAAATAGTTCATTTGTACAAGTTATATTTTTGTAATACTTTTTATATTATGTAAATTATTAATTGTAAAAGAAAAAATATAAGTTGTTTTTTATATTTGAGAAATTATTTTTTTATGTATATTAATAATTTATCGAGAAATGTCTATATCGAAATCACACGGAAATCAAATTTCAATGTTTATTGAAAAGGGTTGAACCTGAACCGGACTGGACTTGAACCTTATCAACCCCTGGTCAAACCCTGAACTTGAACTGGACCGGACCGGACCTGCGGTTCATCCCTTTTGAAGGTTAAGGTTCAGGTTCAAGGATTTCTTGAACCTGAACCGGTGGTTCATGAACCTAAACCGGAGGTTTATGAACGTGGCCATGTCTAACCTCGGGTAACATAAACCCGGTGTCAGGTCCAGATCCGCTTCACCTTAAAAATTCAGCAGATCTTCCTCGGGTAACATAAACGCAGTGTCAGGTTCATATCAGCTTCATATCAGCTTCATCTTAGAAAATCTAGCAGATCCACCTCGGGTAACATAGACCCAGTGTCAGGTCCATATCGGCTTTATCTCAGAACTTCAGCAGATCCACCTCGGGTAACATAAACCCGGTGTCAAGTCTAGATCCGCTTCACCTCAAAAATTCAGCAGATCCGCCTCGGGTAACATAAACCCGGTGTCAGGTCCAGATCAGCTTCATCTCAGAAAATTCAATAGATCCACCTCGGGTAATATAAACCCGATGTCAGGTCCAGATCAGCTTCATCTCAGAAAATCTAGCAGATCCACCTCAGGTAACATAGATCCGGTGTCATGTTCAGATCAGCTTCACCTTAGAAATTTAGCAGATCCACCTCGGGTAACATAGACCCGGTGTTAGGTTCAGATCAGCTTCATCTTAGAAATTCAGCAGATCCACCTCAGGTAACATAGACCCGGTGTCAGGTTTAGATTAGCTTCATCTCGTAAAAATCTAGCAGATCCACCTCGGGTAACATAGACCCTGTGTCAGGTTCAGATCAGCTTCATCTCAGAAATTCAGTAGATCCACCTCAGGTAACATGGACCCAGTGTTAGGTTCAGATCAGCTTCACCTTAGAAATTCAGCAGATCCACCTCAAGTAACATAGACCCGGTGTCAGGTTTAGATCAGCTTCATCTCATAAAATCTAGCAGATCCACCTCGGGTAACATAGACCTGGTGTCAGGTCTAGATGAGCTTCACCTCAGAAATTCAGTAGATCCACCTCGGGTAACATAGACCCGGTGTCAGGTCCAGATCAGCTTCATCTCAGAAATTCAGCAGATCCACTTCGGGTAATATAAACCTGGTTTTAGGTCCAGATCAGCTCCACCTCAAAACTTCAGCAGATCCACCTCGGGTAACATAGACCCGGTGTCAAATCCAGATCAGCTCCAGCTCAGAGCTTTAGTAGATCCGCCGTGGGTAATATAAACTCGGCGTCAAGCCCAAATCAGCTTCACCTTAGGTCATGTAGACCTGGTATCGGTTCAACTCGTCCAATCAACTCAGATTATCATCACGATAGTGAAACTTTAACAAGTCCGCTACGCATTTCTTTTCTTGCATGGACGGCGCTTCAATTCGCGTTCTCAAATTCATCACCATAGGTATTTTTAAACTTGACGTCAGGTATCGAATTTGATCACGCAAGGGGCAGCTATAAGCATCGGAATTTTTCAGCCTAAAAAAAAATCTGAGTCACACGACTGTAATTACAGTTGTGCTACTGTATTTACAGTCGTAGAACTGTAGGATCGCAGCAGATGCAATAGCCCATACTGCGAAAAAAGAAAAAGATACCTTGATGGGAGGGGCATTAATGCTCCTGCAGTAGAAGAAAACGAAAAAAAGGGATTAGAAATAAAAAGGAGAAGAAAGAGGGAGAAAAGGACAAACAAAGGGGGATTGAAGAGAGAAATTGAAAAGAGAAGAAAAACCAAACCAAAGCATCATCTTCTTCTTCTCTTTTTCTTTTAATTCTGGTATTGTAAAGCTTAAAACAGGATAGAAATCATAGGTTAAAAACTTGGCACACTAAACACAATCAATTCCAGCTCCTAAACTCACTCAAATCCGTAACACTTGGAGATTTTTGGACTTATTTTGGAACCTTGAATTATAAGGGAAAAGGAGCAATCCATAACCAATTTAAGGCATTTCCAGCAGTCAAATCGACGGTGGATTTGCGCAACAAGGGTAACTACACTTAAATCATTTGTTTTGCTTCGCTTTTTGGGTGTTTTGGTTCATTTTCGTGCATAAAATCAATTTTTCTGCTTTGCTGTTTCTTGGTAGTAAGAACAGTCGTACGATTGTTCTTATGGCTATGAACGGTCGCACGATTGTAATTACAGTCGTGCTACCGCAGCTACAGTCGTACGACTGTATTCAAACTCCCACTGTTATTTCCTTCCATTAAAATAATTTTGATGATTTTCTGCAAATGGGTGAATTATAGTCGCATGACCGTAGTTACAGTTGTACGACTATGGTTATAGTCGCACGGCTGTAATTACAGCCGAGCGATTGTAATTTTCGTCCAGAAATAGAAAATCCATAAAAACCCATAAAAATCATAAAAATTCAGAAAAATCAGAAAATCATCAAAAATGAATTTTGTCTCATGCATTCATGACCCTAGATTTAATTTTTGAAGTTATTGCACTTAGAACAAAAAAACAACAGAGATCCAAATCTCCCGAAAACTGACTCACAATTGCATGCTAAATGAAATTAAACAGGAAAAAGAAAATATTTTCAAAAATGTATTTCTCATAAAAATCTACAGGGTGTTTCAAAATTGTTTTCCAGATCTAGCTGGGCCAACTGGCCGAGTCGACTCAGCTACCCCCTAATGGCATGTCCACGAATTCCTTAAAATCCCATTCTGTCTTGTTTAAGTCCTATGTGTGTTTATAATTAAATTGTGCCAACCATCTGTTTTGCAGCTTTTAATTTTTATTTATTATGTAATTTATAGATTATCTAGTATTCTAGGCAATTGTAAATTTTCTAAATCTTCGTGTATATTAGGCGCTTGTAATGTGAGAATGAGAGTTTTTCTTTTTATTCAATTTGGTTGTATAAGAGGCTTTTATTCTTATTCTTTTGAACTGTCTGGTTGTATAATTTATTTATTCCATAATTTATTCCAGTTTTTTTTCTTTTCTTTTTCGTATGAGCATGGGTTAAGTAAATACAAAACAAAATCGGATAGGAAAAGATAATAAAGTGAACAAAATATGGTAATATAAACTATAAAGTGAATGCAAGCTAGAGGTTGAATAGGTAAGTTGCTTGGACCCTAAATCTCTGGATTAGGTACGATAGCCTACCCTCGGTAGGGAGCTATACTAGAATTTCCCGAATGAACTAATCCGGGTGGCGACTCTGACACTTATCTTGGAATTTAGGTTTCGAGGTCTTTACGTCAATTAACTGGGAAAGGGTTTTCTATAAAATAGATTTCCAAAATAAAATCAACGGTTTTCTAAAATAAGATAATCAAAATCCCATTTTCCAAAAACCCAAACACGTTTTTCCCAAATCTCCTTTTCCCCGATTGGTTTCAGCCAAAATAAATTAATTAGTAAATGACTAATTAATTTGAATAAAATTAAATATAGAAAATAATTAGTATATGACTAATTATTTTGGAGAATTCAATCAGTAAAACACAAATTAAAAAAAATATAACCAGATAAATATAATTCTAAGAGAGTAGAATTATTTTTCATAGATAGTCATGCTAATCTCTCTTCGAAGTTGACTAAATCTTTGATCATTGAGTGGTTTTGTAAAAATATCCGCTTTTTGTTCTTTTATGGGAACAAATTCTAATTTTATATCCCTTTTTTGAACATGATCCCGTTCAAAATGATGTTTGATGTCAATGTGTTTGGTCTTTGAGTGCTGAATAGAATTCTTGGTTAGGTTAATTACACTAGTATTATCACATCGCACAGGAATATGATCATACTTTAACCCGTAATCTTCCAATTGTTGTTTCATCCATAATATCTGTGCCACACATTAGCTTACAGATACATATGTAGCTTCAGTAGTTGAAGTTGCCACTGATGTTTGCTTTTTACTTGATCACTTATGACATCACTTCATATCATATGCCTCAAAAGCATCAGAACTCTATCCATGGGTAGTTTTGGGACTCCTGCTATGTTATGGAATGAAATGATCATGATGGGCATCCTTGGAATGTCCCTAATTTAACTGAGATGAGATGATATGAATGCTTATGTCACACAAAATGCAAATGGCTACACAAAAATATGGTTAGGATGCATGACATACACAATGATGTCGTGTATGCTTTGTGAAAATGCTAACACATGAATATAATGTTATGGCTGCAAAAGAAAGGGTTAGTATGAATGTCACACGTATGATTTAATGTTTTCACACATAAAAATAAAATGCAAATGGTTGCACGAAAGACGTGAGTTAGTATCACACAAATGCTTTGCGTGTATGGCGTGTCGTGTTCATGGAAATGCTTATGATGGTATGTCATGGGAGGGCAAGAAACACATAGCACACGAAGCATATTCCTCAAAACGTGGTCAGTCTTGAGAAAATTCTAACCCAGTCCTAGGAGGGGTTCTCTTCAATCATCAATCAGGGATGATGAAGGCGCAATTTATAGCATTCATACAATTTATTTTGGTATCCTAAGGGAATCCAATTAAGGTTGCCTATATGAGTTCGGTCCAAGTCGGGTTAAAATCAAGGCTCCCATAAAAAAATATACTCCTCACTTCTCCCCACTCAAGGGTCCGAACGAAGGGGTTCGTACGAGGCTATGGGTGGTGTTTCATATCCGTGCCCCTAAGACCAAGAGGAATATAGGCGACACTTCAACAATTCACGGGGCTAAAAATGGGATACTTAACCTAATGCAAAAATGTCTAACTAAAGTATGCAAAATAATATACCATACAAGAATCATCCACCTTATTTTGATTAGACATTTTTTAGGGCTTGTCAAATTCTTTTAAGTTTTAAGAAAAATTTGTAAGAAATCCCCAGCAGAGTCGCCACTATGAGCGGACGACATTTTTAGGTGCACAACTCTCTTTGAAGGGAGCTCGAGATTGGGCAACCCTCCCTCGCATGGGGTTTTTGGAATGGAAATTCATTTTAGAAAAATTAAATTGCTTCGTAAAAGAACCGAGACCTAAGTCTCGATAGATAGTGTAGGAGTCGGCACCCGGCTCAGCTCAACCGGGAAATTACAGCATAGCTGAACTGGATAAAGGCCGCTACACTTTCCAGAGATCTAGGTTCGGACAAGTCCCTTATTTCGTGTCTAATCAAAATAAAATTTGGCTAATGTTTATAGATGGTATTTTAAATTTCTAAAGTTGATTTTTATTAAATTAAAGCACACAGCGTACACACAAATCAAAATAAAATAAAAAGCAGTGAATAAACAAATTATTACAACCCAATTGAATAAAAATAAAAATAAAACTCTCAACCTCACCTTACAAGCGCCTAAAATACACGAATGATCTAGAAAATTACAATCACCTAAAATACACGGATTAATTTATTAATTACATCAAAAATAACAATAAAAGAAATTAAACGCTGCAAAACAAAGGGTTAGTACAATTTATAGCACACCACAAATAGGACTCAAGTCGGACAGAATTGAGAAATTAAAGATCGGGGGCATGCATTTAGGGGGTAATCGGGTCGGCTCGGCTAGCCGGCCCCGCTAGACCTGGAAAACAGTTTTCAAACGTCCCTGTATTTTTGTTTTGTGTGAAAATCATTTTGAAAACATTTTCTTTTTCCAGTTTACTTTAATTTAACATGTGAGGTGGGTCGGTTTTCGGGAGATTCAGGTCTCCGTCATTGCGTTGTTCTAAATGCAATAACATCAAAAATTAAACCTAAGGTCGTGAATGCACACAACAAAATTCATTTTTGATGATTTTCTGATTTTTCTGAATTTTCATGATTTTTGGAATTTTTTATGGATTTTCCTGGAAATTCTGCTCCTAGACGAGAATTACAGTCGCCCGGCTGTAATTACAGCCGTGCGACTGTAACTACAGTCGATCATCCAAATGCAGAAAATCGCCAAAATTTGTTCAAATAAAACTAATAGCCGCGGGAAATCAAGAACACTCGTACGACCATATATACAGTCGTGCGACTGTTCTTTGTCACAAGAACAGTCGTACAGCTTTTCTTATTTCCCAGAAACAGCAAACCGAAAATATGAATTTTATGCACAAAACCACATCAAAACACCTAGAAAAGCAACAAAATGAAGGTTTTAGGTATAATTACCTTGGTGGCGCTGATCCACCGTTGGTTTGACCGCTGGAAACGCCTCAATTGACTCCAAATTGCTTCTTTTTCTTATGTGTTAAGCTTCCAAAAGTTGTCCAAAATTCTCCAAAATGTCACGGATTTTTGGTAGATTTAAGGTCTGGAATTGCTTTAATTTAGTGTCTTAAGTTTTAACCTATGATTTCTATCAAATTTTACTTTTATGACACCAGGATCAAAAGAAAAAGAGAAGAAAAAGAGCTTGTCTATCTTTTGGTTGAATGCCCTCCTTTTCTTTCCTTTTTCCTCTTTTTTCTCTTTCAATTCTCCAATATCTGATCAAGCCTCTTTTTTCTCTCTCTTTCTCCTTTTTATGTCCGCTTACTTCCTGCTCAAAATCGAGCATTAATTGCCCTTCAAATCACCCCCATTTTTTATTTCTTAAGGTATGGGCTGCTGCTACCTACTCCGCATTTACAGTCGTACGACTGTAATTTTTCAATTACAGTCGCACGATTGTAACTACAGTCGTGAGACATAATTTTTTTTAAGGCTAGCAAATTCTGGCGCTTACAGCTACCCCTCGCATGATCAAATTCGACACCCGACTCCAGGTCTAAAATACCTGAGGTGATGAATTTGAGAGCACGGATTGAAGCACCATAGACGCAAGAAAGAAAACATGCAACTGACTTGTTGAAGTCCCACTGTAGTGACGATGCACTGACTTGAATGGATGAAATAAGCCGATACGGGGTTTATATTACCCGAGGCGAGCTTAGTGATGAAATAAGCCGATACCAGGTCTAGGTTAGCCGAGGTGAGGTTGGCGATGAAATAAGCAGATACCGGGTTTACGTTACCCGAGGCAAGGTGGAAGATGAGATAAGCCGATACCGAGTCTAGGTTACACGAGGCGAGGTTGATGATGAAATTAACCAATACCGGGTCTAGGTTACCCGAGGCGAGGTTGAAGATGAAATAAGCCGATACTGGGTCTATGTTACCCGAGGCGAGGTTAATGATGAAATAAGCCGATACCGGGTCTAGGTTACCCGAGGCGAAGTTGATGATGAAATAAACTGATACCGGGTCTACGTTACCTGAGGCGAATCTGCTGGGGATCTGGAATGAAGCTGATCTAAGCCGATACCGAGTCTATGTTACCCTAGGCGGATTTGCTAGGGATCTAGAATGAAGCTGATCTGGGCTGATACCGGGTCTATGTTACCCGAGGTGGATCTGCTGGGGATCTGGAATGAAGCTAATCTGGGCCGATACCGAGTCTATATTACCCGAGGCGGATCTGCTGGGGATTCAGAATAAAGCCGATCTGGGCCGATACCGGGTCTATGTTACCCGAGGCGGATCTGCTGGGGATTCAGAATAAAGCCGATCTGGGCCGATACCGGGTCTATGTTACCCGAGGCGGATCTGCTGGGGAATTATCCATGTCTGAGACAGTGATGACGAACTCCTGCATTTGAAGTAGCCAGTCTTCATTCCTTGATCGAGATTTTTTGAACAAAAATTTTTGCCCCTTCGATCAAGAATGAAGACTAGCTGGGGATGAATGCTCTGTGTATGTTGTGTATGCATGCATGATGATGCATATGCACGTGGATCTTAAAGGATGTGTTTCTCGTTGTTTGTTTAAAATTGATGTTTCTCCTTTCTGCTAGGGAAGGTATGTTTTGCCCTTGGCTGGTGGAAGACACTCTTTGCATAAAGCTTTTCCTTGTTAAAGGCATATGAGGACTGCTAAAGAAATAAGATGACTACTGGGGATACACGACAACTGCTGGGGAAAGGATGGTACTTGTAAATGTTCCGCAGGGGAGTAATGTGGAGAATCCTGCTGGAGGAGCTGTAAAGATTCCTCTGGAGAAACAGTGGAGAGGTTCCATCCTTCTGCCCCTATGATCTATGAATCTGGAAGTGCTCTAAATTTTTTATGGGTTACCCAATGTAGGTTTTCAGCTTAGCGAGCTGCTCTAAGTTTTGCCTGAGGCACCTTTTTGGTTTTCACCTCAACGAGCTCTTTTTTTTTTAAGTTTAAGATGAACAAAGACCGACTGAAATGGCGCCGTGTCCACTTGTCCCGTCATCTTTCTGGTGATGATATAATGCAGAAAAATGCTATGTGGAGTAGCATTGGGGTACAATGTCTTGTTAGAAGCCATTGACGGTAGAAAAGTGAGATTTCACAGAATCAGTCCAAGAGAGTAGATGAAAGGAGGAACTCATCAGGCCAGTGTAGCTTTTACTCAGCTTGATTTCTTCAATAGTCGAGTTCTTGGACAATCAATGTTACCCTTTGGAAAGATGAATTAGATTTGGAGGATGATAAAAGATTTCAGATTGTATGTATTTGATACATCTTCATTATTGAATAACGTGATATGTTCAACCAGTTAAATGCAAAGTGCTTTCCTTAAATGGAAGTTTAAGCAAGATAACTTTGATTATGCATTTGACATAACCACACAAATATATTTAAACAAACTTTTTACTTTATTGATAAAATCAAAATGAGTACATTTGAAAAGATTGGTTCCCCAAATGGTATACGCTTCACACAGAGCCAGAATCCGTCACCAGCTGTCCCTTTCGGATTTTCCAACTGATCATTTTCTCTCGTGTCTTAACTTTTACCTAGGCCACTCTTTTTTAGTTTTCAACCTAGCAGACTCTTTTTTTTATTTTTTTTAGACATGATAAAGCTTTAAGCGGTCTTAATTGACAAGATTTGTGAACTCATTTCCATCCATGTCCATGATGCTGACACCACCTTTCGATAGCACTTTCTTCACAACATAGGGCCCTTCCCAGTTGGGTCTGAACTTTCCCCTAACATCGACATTTGAAGGCCTCAATTGTTTCAGAACCAAGTCCCCCGCTTTCAACTGCCGCCTAGGGTACTTCACATTTCTATTATAAGCCCTAGCCATTTTGCGTTGGTACATATGCAAGTGATCCAGTGCTTTCAGTCACTTTTCGTTTGGTGCCACTAACTGCTCGTATCTAGCTTGAGCCCATTCAGTCTCCGGTAACTGAGGTTCCAAAGCGACTCTAAGTGACTTGAGCTCTATTTCTACTGGCAATACTGCTTCCATACCATATACCAAGGCATAAGGAGTTTCCCCTATTGGCATTCTGACACTGGTTCTATAACCCCAAAGAGCATACGGTGGTCTTTCAGCCTAATCTATGTAGGTAGTTACCATTTTTTATAATAGCTTCTTTATAGCCTTATTGGCTGCTTCCACTGCACCGTCAGCTTGGGGCCTATATGGAGAAGACTTATGGTGCTCAATGCCATAATCTGCAAGCAGCTCAGTTGTTGCCCCTTGAAAGTGCACTCCATTGTCAGTCACTACATGGTGGGGAATCCAATATCGAGCGAAGATGTTCTTCTGGATAAACTTGACCACCTGCTTAGCTGTTACAATAGTAAAGGATTCTGTCTCCACCCATTTTGAGAAGTAATCAACTGCCACAAATATGAATCGATGCCCATTAGATGCTGGAGGATGAATTTCACCAATCATATCTATTCCCTATATGGAAAATGGCCAAAGAGAAGCCAGATTCTGTAGTTCGAGTGGTGGAAGATGACTGATGTCAGCATAGATCTGACACTCGTGACATCTTCTTACTTTCCTTATACAATCAGCTTGCATAGTCATCCAGAAATACCCCTATCTCATTATTTTTCTGGCCATAGCGAATCCATTCATATGTGGGCTGTAGGACCCTGTGTGTACTTGCTGCATCACTGTTTCTACCTCCCGCTTTGTCAGGCACCTCAAAAGGGCACCATTTACTGCTCTCTTGTATAGTCTATCTTCAAAGATTCTGAATTGACTGGCTAGCTTTCTTAATGACATCTTATCAGCAGTATTGGCTCCCTCTGGGTATTTTCCTTCCTTCACATACTGGTAAATATCGAAGAACCATGGCTTTTCTTTAGCGGTCAACTCCATTACTTCGTAAAACAGGGTTGTCTAGAAATTGCTATAACCAGTGGTTGTACTTGAGTTTCTTCTAGATTTTCCCACATAGAAGACAGTGTTGCTATCGTATCATCCATCTTGTTCTCATCTCTGGGGACATGTCTGAATTTGCATTGGCCGAAAAGCTCTTTTCTGTACTGTAGCAGCTCCAAGTAAGGCCGTAAGGCTTCTTCTTTCAACTCCCATTCACCTTGAGCCTGCCTAATCACCAAAAGTGAATCTCCAACGATCAAGACATCATTTTCCCCTAGAGTTAACAAAGCTTCCATCCCAAATAAGCATGCTTCATACTCTGCTCCATTATTGGTTATGGGAAAATCTAATCTCTTTGACAAAGGAATGATTTCACCGTCCGGCATAGCTATGATTACCCCGATTCCAGCACCCTTCTTGTTCACGACACCATCGAAGCACATAACCCACCTCTTTACTTCCACCATGGCCAATTGTTAATCTGGGAACTCTAAATTCTCTGTGTAATCTGATTCCAGTGGCTAATTTGCTAGAAATTCTGCTACGACTCGTCCTTTGATGGTTTTCTTAGTGATGTACTCAATGTCGAATTCTGACAATAGCATCGAGATAACTTCCCGACTAGCACGGGTGCTTCATAAAGATACTTCATCGGATCCACTTTAGCCACGGCTGTACTTTGTATGACTGGAAATAATGGCACAGCTTCTTAGTTAGCCAGATCATTGTCACACATGTTTTCTCCACCAGTATGTACTTGGTTTCATACTCTAGCAGCTTCTTGCTGAGCTAGTAGATAGGGTACTCCTTCTAACCATCTTGTTCTTGTGCCAACATTGCCCCTACAGAGGAATCTTCAATAGCCAAATACAAAATCAAAGGCTTCCCTGGAATTGGTGGGCTCAGGACTGGCGGATTTACCAGATAAGCCTTAATTTTCTCGAATGCCAGCTGACATCTGTCATCCCATACAATCGGCTAATCTTTCTTTAATAGCTTGAAAATTGGCTCATAGGTGGAAGTCAACCGTGCTATGAAGCGACTGACATATTGTAGAGAGCCCAAGAATAAGCGGACTTCCTTCTCTGTTTTTGGAGCTGGCATATCTTGAATAGCTTTGATTTCATCTGGGTCCATTTCTATTCCTCTCTTGATAACTACATGGCCCAATAGCTTCCCTGACATGACTGACATGACTCCGAATATGCACTTCTTAGGGTTGAGTCACAAGTTATACTCTCCAATGCGTGTAAGAAATCTATCTAGGATAACAGGATGTTCCTCCCGGGCCATTGATTTAACAAGCTTATCATCAACATACACCTCGACTTCTTTGTGGATCATGTCATGAAGCAAAGTTATGACAGCCCTTTGGTAAGTGGCTCCAGCATTCTTCAACCCAAAGGGCATTACTCTATAGCAGAAAGTGCCCCACTCTGTGATGAACGATGTCTTCACCTTATCAATTACATCCATCAGGATTTGATTTTACCCTGAAAACCCATCCATGAAGGAGTACATTTCTGCTTTTGCTGCACTATCAACCAGGACATCGATATGAGGCAATGAAAAGTTATCTTTTAGGCATGCCTTATTCAGGTCCCTATAGTTGACGCATACTCTGACCCTTCCATCCTTTTTAAGTACTGGGACAATATTGGTTAGCCATTCCGTATACTCCACCACTTCAAGAAATTTGGCTTCTATCTGCTTAGCCACTTCCTCCTTTACTAATGTAGCCCACTCTGGCCTCAATCTTCTCAGTTTTTGCTTCACTGGCTTGAACTTAGGATCTGTTGGGATCTTGTGAACTGCTATTTCCGTGTCTACACCCGGCATGTCCTCGTATGGCCAAGCGAAAGCTTTAACATGTTTTTGCAATATTCTTAGAAGTTCTCTCTCTTCCTTGAGCTTTAGCTCATGCGAAATGAATACCATTTTGGGGTTTTCATCTTCACTTATGTTGATTTCATGCAATGCAGTGTCATGTATGCTAAATATGCTTGATGGTGATTCAAATGCATGCATAGAACTATCAGGATAAACATCACACAAGTAAGCAAACTAAGATTTCATTGCATTAAACTTGTTATAGAGTACATCATTCACATTGAAAATGGAAGAAATAGATACAACAAAATCATTTTCATCCTCCACAGGCAGAGGGCCTTGCACTTCTTCATCTTTCCCATTCGGCTCCAGGACATCACCCAGATCTGCAGCTACTTTGGCTTCTTATTCGGCAGGAATAGTGGTCTTCTCAATTTCAGCCATCTGTGCTTTAGCCTTCTTCATGATCCCGGCTATCTCGGTAACCACAAAATCCAAGTTTCCCTTGGTCATCAGCTCTTCTTCGAACCCTTCTTTAGACTTCCCAAACGCTTTGCTTAAGGTAGCAGCCAGTGCACCTGAAATTGCTTCTACTGATTCATCACAGACTTTCTCTTCGGTTTTCTAATTGAATACCTTCACTGCTTCTGCTATCTCTTTAGGTGACTCAATTTGCAGAACAGCAAACTTAGCAATTACCTCTTCCGCCATCACAGGGGCTACTGGTTCTTCTCGGCTCTTCTCAAAGTCCACAACATCAGAAAATATCTCAAAGCCCGGGTATTCAATACTCCCAACCCTCACTCGCTCAGCTTGGCCATTGTACAGTTCTTCTCCTGCCTTTATGAATGGTTTCATTACAGGTTTGCCATTCTTGCCCCTTATCTGATTCTTCTAGTCAGATGTTTCTTCTGTATACCCTAGCCCGAACTGCTTTGGCTTTCCCGAGTCAAAGTTAAACTCAGGCACCCCTTGCAGGTTAATTCCGAGTCCCATGCCCGGGACAAAGTTCTGCTTATGCAAATATCTGGATAGCCACTCTGGCATATAATTCCCATAAATGACCATTGGAGCGTCCATGGCTTCCTCTTCCCCGACCATGGAGATTTGGAACCTGTCAAATGGTACAACTCCTTCATTTACAGCGGCAATCATGGATTGGGCATCCGCCTTAACAGTCACAATCTCACCGTTTATCGAGAACTTTATTTTCTGATGTAGAGTAGAGGGGACACCTCCTAATAGGTGGAACCATGTGTTGGATATGCCCTAGTCCCGAGACATTGGACCTTGGTTTTGTATTATACATTTATTGGATTTATGTATTATACTCATTTTGTGTTATTAATCAAGGCAGTAATTCATTTATTATATATATCTTATGCAATATATTAAATGAAGTATCCAATGGACATATCCATATCCATGATGACAAGTGTCATGCACTTGGCAGTAAGACCATGGATAGGGTAAACGATATGACCATAAAGACATCCGTAGTCTGTTTCAGTCATGGAAATGAATGGAACTAGAGGCTATCATTTACCTGGTTGTATGGCGGTGTCTTACCGGTCATTGGACATGGGATGTCAACCAAGTTAATAGGTACATGCAAAAGGGGCATGGTACTGGATAGATCCACTAAACGAGAAATCCACATGGTATAGTATCACAAGTGATTCTCGTGTAGTAGTTGTATGGATCCTTTGACCTGACCATATGATGGTATTGCATGTGAGGTTGCATACTTAGGGGTACGCCTAAAGGGCCTGTAATAGGGTGCCAAGTATGGGTACTTTCGGGTATGTCACTTAGCTTGGCAATGCTATGGATATGCAGAAGGGACTTGTCACTCAGTAATCCACTGAGAAGATATCACCGGCCTCTTGATGAATGTGACTGATAAGAGTGTGGCCACACCCAAACAAGTTAGAACTTGTTTGTGAGCTTCAGTACATTCAGGATCAAGTTAATGTTCGGACACAAAAGAGGGTGATCAATCCATGCCTCTGTGTTGGACACCGATATCGATGACATGGGATATACAAGTTCAAACTACAGGGTTATGATTACAGTTGGACTACCATCTCCATCTTAATTGGGGGCTGCAGGGGCTTGCTAGAGCCCAACTGCAGTCTGTGGGCCATAGGCCCACTGCCAACATAAAGATGGGCCCGCGGGATCGTACACATTGAGCGACTGAACACTGACTTAAGGAATCACATGTATACTTGGAGTATACACTCTGGAGAGAGAGAGGATTATATTAATTATATTATAAAGATCAATTGGATTGATCATAATAACAAAATTAATATTCGATTGTCTCTCTCATGATTAATTGGATTAATTATGAGATTATTTCCTGGGTGGAAATATTCATATGTACAGGTTTACATATGAATCTATTTTGTGAAAATCTAATTTTAATTTAATGGATTAAATTAAATAGTCAAACCAATGTTAATTTAAATGTAAATAATATGTTACTTGGTGGAATATATTAAATACATGGGTAAATTAAAGTTGGGCTTGAAATTAATTTAAACCAGACTAATTAAAATAGATTTGGGCCTGAAATGAAAGGAAGAAAGCCTACAAAAAGGAGGAGCCAATTGGGCTGAAATTCTCCACCTAAGGTTAACATAACCCTAGGAATTTCAGCCTTAGGGTAAGGGATCACACGGTAGCTAAAATCTCCCCTCCTTCCTCTCCAAAAGTTTTGTGTTTTCCGACTCTATCACAGGTGGTGTTTGTTAGGCTTTCGTGTACGTGAACGAGGAGGGATTCTAGTTTGATTCTTGCAATCTGCATCCATCTCTTATAGAGATATTTCGGGTAAGATATTCATCTCTTGTGAATAAAATTTTGTTTTTCCAATTTCCATCTCAATTGCTCCTAGGCACAGATTTGACGAAATCGTCGCATTTTTCCGCTTTAATCGGGTGATTTCCGGTGAAAAATCCCAACACCATAGTCTTCCCAACAGCAGGGAGAAAGTGACTGAGATATCTATCACAGTGAAAATGACCATTACCTTGACTAGCCCGACCTCCACTTCAACTTCGAAAGTTCCAATCACTGTCCTTTTGGAGTCATCATACGCCCGGATCACTGTTGAAGACTTCTTCAGTGCATCTTCACTCAAGCCCAAACATGGTAGCATTTTCAATGGACATATGTTCAGCGCCAACCCATCATCTACCATCACACATGGCATTACTTTGTCCATAACATGAGCCCTGATGTAGAGGGCTTTCTTGTGAGCCTTTCCTTCGCTGGGCAGATCTTTTTTAGAAAAAACAATGTCAGGAGACACAGAATGGATCTTATATAGCAGACAACACATGGCTTCCAGCGATGCAATGGGGGAAACCTCAATTTTCGAAAACTTCTTCACTAAGGCCGCTTTGTGTTCCTTAGAGACCAACGGTAGATGCCACAAACTAGCTTGGGCAGGGGTTTTCTTTAACTGAGAAATAACCAGGTCTTCCTTCTCAACTCCCTCTTGTGTTGATGTGCTACCCGACCCAGTCATCGGGGCCTTGTCTTTCAACTGGACCGCTGGTTGATAAACCCTGCCACTTCAGGTCACATTCTGCACTTCTTGAATTTTCAGCTTTTCAATAACTGGCGGCTTAATTGTTTCATCCCCACCAAACTCCTCATATTCATCCTCTAAGTTGAGGTCATTCAAACTCACTGGTTTGATTTCTTTCTGTTCTGTCTACCCCATATATCCTGACTCTACTTCAGCTTCACCGATTGCTACGGATTGTATATTAGGATTCTCCTGTAGGACTTAAGCAAAAATGAAATTAGCTGGCAATCCTGAGTGTACCATGTTAACCCGCTTCTTGAATGCCGGCAACGGTTTAGTCTTTGTACTAAGTTTAGGTGGCTCCTGTAATTTTCCCTCATCAATTAGTTTTT
Source organism: Euphorbia tirucalli (assembly GCA_039660915.1). Taxonomy (NCBI): domain Eukaryota; kingdom Viridiplantae; phylum Streptophyta; class Magnoliopsida; order Malpighiales; family Euphorbiaceae; genus Euphorbia; species Euphorbia tirucalli. The sequence continues at coordinate 36,724,322 of CM077637.1, read as the reverse complement.
GGATGGCGTCCCTCAATTCGTCGCAATTATTGGTTCTGTGGCCAGTCACAACATGGTACGTGCAAAAATTATCTTTATCCACACCAGCAGGTTTCTTAAATGGTCTCAGGGACTGCAACAAACCTCCATTTCTGCACTTTGCAAAAATTTTAACTAAGGGGAGAGCCCAAAGGGATATGCCCTGTCCTCCGGGGTTTCTACTTTGACTGCCTTGCTGCTGGGTTACAACCTCAATCTGTTTTACCTCTAAAGTTTGTCCCCCTTTACCTCCAGAACCTGAGTTAGAACCACTATAAGACCCGGCCGCACCTATTGACCTGAACCTGGAGCTATATCCTGAACTTCTACCACCCTTGTGGCTTGTTGCCTTCTCCTCTTCATCACGCTCAATCTTCATGGCCATACTGTATACTTCGCTAAGTTCACTGAAGGGGTGGAACTTCATGTTGTTCTTGAAGATGTCCCTACTACCGTCAATCAACTTCTAGATCAATTCATCTTCATCAGGGCGGTTCTTTAGCAAGATCATCTTGTTCATCCACCGTTGATAGTATTCATCAAAGGGCTCGTTTGACTTTTGCTTAACTCTTCCCAGGTCGTACAACTTCACCTGAATCTTGGTATTAAAGCTGCAGTATTTGATAAAAGCAGCCGATAAAACCTCCCAGTTCGATTGCTCCTCTTCAGATAAAGAATTGTACTAGCTCAATGCTCCTCCCTCAAGTGTAGTCGGGAAGAGATTAATAAGTTGTTGCTTAGTGGCGCCTGCCGTCAGCATGACTCATTCATAGAGATTCACATAGGCCTCCGGTGAACCCATTCCCTTGTAGGAGTGAACTTTCGGTACTTGAAAACCAATAGGAAAAGTCTCAATGCCTCTGCTGATCATGGCATCTACATTAACTCCTCTCTTGGAGTCCGAACTAACACTGGCCCCTTTCTTCAGCTGGGCCACAACTTCATCCAATTCTGAATCCTTCACCTTCATTTTCCTCTCCATAACTGCCTCAATTTCTTGCAGCTTCTCCAAACTAGCCGAGGCATCAGCGCCTTGCTGAGATGATTCAGCCTGCTTCTCCTTTCCAGCTCCACTAGTGCTGGTTTCACCGGCTTCTCTCACAACAGCCAGCATCTCTTCCTTCAGCATGTCACTGAAATCCTGATATCTCAGGAAATCCTTTAGGGCATCAGCAAGACTTGGTGTTTGGTTGGCCATCTCAAATTCTTCACCGGAATCAGATTCACTTTATGTTTCTACTGCTCTTTGTTCCCCAACAGCACTCAGAGCCTGAGATCTTATCATCAGTCGATCCAGTTTACTCTACTTGACATCATGTGGGAAATGTTAGGAACAATGAATGAATGGAATGGTGACATGAAGAGTGATACACTAAAGGTGACTTAAGATGAATAAATGAAATGATGTTATGAGTGAAATGATGATAAGGATGATCTCTATTTATTTTTTTTTTCTTTTCAGACATTCCATGAACACCCAATGCCATACAAGAGATCATACAAAGAGATCACGTGTGGACCGCCACACGGATAAGGGTTCGGTGCTTTTGGAGCACCTAGTGAATTTTGTGAAATGGTCGCGTGTGTACCGACACACGGATGGGATTTTGACTCTTTGCAGGTCTATGATATGACATGAAATGGTCGCATAGGGCCGCCCCATGGATATAGTTCTGATGCTTTTGAGGCATATGATATGAAGTGATGTCATAAGAGAGTCACGTGTAACCGAAGACACGGACAGAGATTCGGTGTTCGGGGAACACCTTAAATGATTTGGTGATATTATGAAATGCCCCTATATGTGTACTAATCCGGCACTCAGGGAGTACCTTAAATGGTTTCACAATGTTATGAAATAGTCCGGTGTGAACCATGATGCGCAAGCAAAATTTCGGCGTTACCATGACGCCTATGATGAATGGGTATGATGTTATATAGTGACATCATGTGAACCGTCACACAGGAATAGACCTAGGACCATTGTAGTCTTATATTGAATGACATGGGGTATTGAAATGGCCGAGTGCAATCCGGTGCACGGCAGAACACGGGTAGTTTTAGGACTCCCGCTATGTTATGGAATGAAATGATCATGATGGGCATCCTTGGAATGTCCCTCATTTAACTGAGATGAAATGATATGAATACTTATGTCACACAAAATGAAAATGGCTACACAAAATTGTGGTTAGGATGCATGACATACATAATGAAGTCATGTATGCTTTGTGAAAATGCTAACACACGAATATAATGTTATGGCTGCAAAAGAAAGGGTTAGTATGAATGTCACACGTATGATTTAATTTTTTCACAAATGAAAATAAAATGCAAATTACTGCACAAAAGACGTGAGTTAGTATCACACAAATGCTTTCCGTGTATGGCGTGTCGTGTTCATGGAAATGCTGATGATGGTATGTCATGGGAGGGTGAGAAACACATAGCACACGAAGCATATTCCTCCAACCTTATTCCTCCAAACATGGTCAGTCTTGAGAAAATTCTAACCGATTCCTAGGTGGGGTTCTCTTCAATCATCAACCGGGGATGATGAAGGCGCAATTTATAGCATTGATACAATTTATTTTGGTATCCTAAGGGAATCCAACTAAGGTTGCCTATATGAGTTCGGTCCAAGTCGAGATAAAATCAAGGCTCCTATAACAAAATATGCTCCTCACTTCTCCCCACTCAAGGGTCCGAACAAAGGGGTTCGTACGAGGCTATGGGTGGTGTTTTATATCCATGCCCCTAAGACCAAGAGGAACATAGGTGACACTTCAACAATTCACGGGGCTAAAAATGGGATACTTAACCTAATGCAAAAATGTCTAACTAAAGAATGCAAAATAATATACCATACAAGAATCATCCACCTTATTTTGATTAGATAGTTTTTAGGGCTTATCAAATTCTTTTAAGTTTTAAGAAAACTTTGTAAGAAATCCCCAGTAGAGTCGCCACTATGAGCGGACGACGTTTTTAGGTGCACAACTCTCTCTGAAGGGAGCCTCAAGATTGGGCAACCCTCCCTCGCGTGGGGTTTTTGGAATGGAAATTCATTTTAGAAAAATTAAATTGCTTCATAAAAGAACCGAGACCTAAGTCTCGGTTGAGAGTGTAGGAGTCGGCACTCGGCTCAGCTCAACCAGGAAATTACAGTGTAGCTGAACTGGATAAAGGCCGCTACACTTTCCAGATATCTAGGTCCGGATAAGTCTCTTATTTCATGTCTAATCAAAACAAAATTTGGCCAATGTTCATAGATGGTATTTTAAATTTCTAAAGTTGATTTTTATTAAATTAAAGCACACAGCATACACACAAATCAAAATAAAATAAAAAGTAGTGAATAAACAAATTATTACAACCCAATTGAATAAAAATAAAAATAAAAATCTCAACCTTACCTTACAAGTGCCTAAAATACACGAATGATCTAGAAAATTACAATCGCCTAAAATACACGGATTAATCTATTAATTACATCAAAAATAAAAATAAAAGAAATTAAAAGCTACAAAACATATGGTTAGCATAATTTATAGCACACCACAAATAGGACTCAAGTCGGACAGAATTGGGAAATTAGAGATCGGGGGCATGCATTTAGGGGGTAACCGGGTCGGCTCGGCTAGTCGGCCCGGTTAGACTTGGAAAACAGTTTTGAAACGTCCCTGTATTTTTGTTTTGTGAGAAAATCATTTTGAAAACATTTTCTTTTTCCGGTTTACTTTAATTTAACATGTGAGGTGGGTCGGTTTTCGGGAGATTTGGGTCTCTATCTTGCACTGTTCTAAATGCAATAACATCAAAAATTAAATCTAAGGTCGTGAATGCATACAACAAAATTCATTTTTGATGAATTTTTGAATTTTTATGATTTTTGGAAATTTTTGAGATTTTTCTGGAAATTCTGCTCCTGGACGAGAATTACAGTCGCCCGGTACTGTAACTACAGTCATACGACTATAATTACAGTCGTGCGACTGTAGATCATCCAAATGCAGAAAATCGCCAAAATATGTTCAAATAAAACTAACAGCCACGGGAAATCAAGAACACTCGTACGACCATATATACAGTCGTGCGACTGTTCTTTGTCACAAGAACAGTCATATGGCTGTTCTTATTTCCCAGAAACAGCAAACCAAAAATATGAGTTTTATGCACGAAATCACATCAAAACATCTAGAAAAAGCAACAAAATGAAGGTTTTAGGTATAATTACCTTTGTGGCGCTGATCCACCGTTGGTTTGACCACTAGAAATGCCTCAATTGACTCCAAATTGCTTCTTTTTCCTTATGTGTTAAGCTTCCAAAAGTTGTCCAAAATTCTCCAAAATGTCAAGGATTTTTGGTAAATTTAAGGTCTGGAATTGCTTTAATTTAGTGTGTCAAGTTTTAACCTATGATTTCTATCAAATTTTACTTTTATGACACTAGGATCAAACGAAGAAGAGAAGAAAAAGAGCTTGTCTATCTTTTGGTTGAATGCCCTCCTTTTCTTTCCTTTTTCCTCTTTTTTCTCTTTCAATTCTCCAAAATCTGATCAAGCCCCTCTTTTCTCTCTCTTTCTCCCTTTTATCACTGCTTACTTCCTGCTCAAAATCGGGCAGTAATTGCCCTTCAAATCACCCCTATTTTTTATTTCTTAAGGTATGGGCTGCTGCTACCTGCTCTCCATTTACAGTCGTACGACTGTAATTTTTCAATTATAGTCGCACGACTATAACTACAGTCATGAGACACAATTTTTTTTTAGGTCTGGAAAATTCCTGTGATTACATCAACCAAGTTAATGGGTACATGTAAAAGGGGCATGGTACTGGATAGATCCACTAAATGAGAAATCCACATGGTATAGTATCACAAGTGATTCGCGTGTAGTACTTGTATGGATGCTTTGACCTGACCATATGATGGTGCTGCATGGGAAGTGGCATACTTTGGTGTATGCCTGAAGGGCCTGTAATAGGGTGCCGAGTATGGGTACGTTCGGGTATGTCAGTGAACATAGCAATGCTATGGATATGCAGAAGGGAATGTCACTCAGTAAACCACTGAGAAGATATCACCGGTCTCTTGATGAATGCAACTGATAAGAGTGTGGCCACACCCAAACAAGTTGGAACTTGTTTGTGAGCATCAGCTCATTCGGGATCAAGTAAATGTCCGGACATAAAAGAGGGTGATCAATCCATGCCTCTGTGTTGGACACCGATATCAATGACATGAGATATACAAGTTTAAACTACAGGGTTACGATTACAGTTGGACTGCTATCTCCGCCTTAATTGGGGGCTGCAGTGGCTTGCTAGAGCCCACCTACAGTCTGGGCCAAAGGCCTACTGCCAACATAAAAACGGGCCCACAAGATTGTACACATTGAATGTCTGAACTCGAACTAAAAGGATCAACTGTATACTTGGAGTAAACACACCGGAGAGAGAGGATTATATTAATTTTATTATATAGATAAATTGGATTGATCAAAATAATATGATTAATATTTGTATTGGCCTTCTCATAATTAATTCAATGAATTCATTTGTGAGATTATTTCCTAGGTGGAAATATTTTACATGTGTAGGTTTACATGTATTTAATTTTATGAAAGTCTAATTTAATTCCTTGGTTAAATTAATTTGTCAAATTAATTTTAATTTAAATGTATGTAATATATTATATGGTATAATACTTTTACATACATGTTGAATTAAAATAAAATTTGAAATTAAATTGGACCGGAAGAATTAAATCAGACTTGGGCTTAAAAGGGAAAAAGCCCGCATAAAATTAAAGTAGAATGGGCCGAAATTTTTAAAGAAAAATTTCAGCCTTCTAGGGTTAAAACACCCTAGATAATTCGGCCAACATAGAGGGATAAGATAGAAAATTCCAGTAGCCTTTTTCTCTCATTCCAGTCGATCCTCTCGCTAGCACGGGTTGTGTTCTATAGCCGTTCGTGTACGGAAACGTGGAGGAAGTCAATTTCGATTTCCACAGCCATCTCTTAAAGAGATTTTCTGGTGAGAATCTATTCTCTCTCCATTTTGTTTTGTTGTTTTCAATTTCTATTTCAAATGCTCCTGGGCACGGATTTGAGGAAATCAACGCGTATTTCCGCATTATCAGTTGATTTTTGGTAAAAAATCCCTACACTTTAGGCATACCTACAAGACAAATTAAATAGTTTTGGGTACCTAAATTTTATTGGGTCCTTCTTTGTTAGCATTGTGTTTCTTTTGGATCCACATTACTTCTCCTTTTTATAAACCTCTTCGAAAATGACATTCTTGAATTATATGTCCTTTGTGATTACAAAAAAAGCATGTAACATCTCTCTTCTACCTGTAAGAGAATTGAGGTAGATAATATGGTTTTGAGGTAAAAGATTTATGAACATGGTTAGGTTTTTTATGGAAGGATTTTGGCTTATAACCATGTTTTTGGTTTGGATAGAGATAATGGTGATATATAGGTTTAAAAGCCTTTTTATAATATGAATTTTATGGTACAGAAGGCTAAACATTTTTCGGTTTATTTTTCTATTCAGGGAGGTGAAGCTTCTGGTTTATTTTTAGAATATGTCTCTGAACACTTCTTGTTTGTTCAGAAGGCTGTACATGACTAACATTCTATTTTTCTTTTGGTTTAGATGGCTGAACAAATTTTGTAGATGGGGGATTTTATATCTCGGTTTCAAATGAGGATTTGCAAAATGATATGGGCTTATGATTTGTGTGGATAGGTACCTCACATGTGCTTTGGTTAAAACAGATTTCGGTTCTATTATTTGGATTTCTTTGGGTATCTAACATCATATTGAGTATATTTTCACGAAGTGTGAATTTATTGAACATGACATTTAATTTCTCACACTTGTCTTCAATACACTACTTTGCTCACTAATGTGAGATTAGCAATTTCAAGAAACTTTACTTTGTTCTGAAGTTCATGTTTTTCTTTTTCCACTTTATAATTTTTGCATTCATAACTTTTGATAGTTTCTGGCAAAGTATTGTGTAATATGGTTAAATGATTTCTTTATGAGATAAGGATGTCAGGATTACCTCATCTTCTACTTCTTTTTCTTTTGAAGAAGACTCTTCTTGATTGCATACCATAAAGCAAATTTGAGCATTGTTTTCAATGTCTTCTTCATCAAAATCATTACTGTCACCCATGTAGCTAAACATAGCTTTCTTATCCTTCTTGTTGACTTCTGGTTTAGACTTTGGACAGTCAATTTTGTAATGTCCTGTCTTTTTGCAATTGAAGCAAGTGACTTTTGATGATTCTTGCTTTGTCTTGGTGAAGTTGTTGTTGATAAAATTTTTCTTTGGCACCTTCTCTTGTCTTTGTTCTTTTTCTTCAGAATTTTCAAAATTTTCTGACAAGGAGTGTTTCTTCTTCATCTAGCTCTTCATCACTATCATCAATCTCTAATTGACTTTCAGGTGCATCAATTGTTGAACTTGAAGCTTTAAGTGCCACGGATTTCTTCTTCTTTGATTGCTCACGATCTGTGGTGGATTTGATCTTCATTTCATAGGTCAGTAGTGAACCTATAAATTCATCATAGGAATATGAAGACAAATCTTTTGATTCCTCTATTGCAGTGAGTTTAGAATCCCATGATATTGGCATTGTTCTGATAAGCTTTCTAATTAGCTCTTCATCAGTATAACGCTTGCCAAGATTCTTTAATTTATTCACAATTAATGTGAATCTTGTATTGATCTCTGAAATTGATTCCTTGGGATCCTCCTTGAATAACTCATATTCAGTAACATAGAGATTGATTTTTCCTTCTTTACTTGCTTGGTTCCTTCATGAGTTACTTCAAGCTTATCCCAAATTTCCTTAGCAGTTGTGCATTTTGAAATATGATTACATTCATTAATATCTAGGGAGCATTGTAGCCAATTAATAGCTTTGGAACTTAAATTTAATTTATTCCAATCAACAACATCATATTCACTTTCTTCCTTTGGAATATTTATACTGTTAATATTTTTAGAAGCGACAATAGGTCCATCCTTGATAATTTTCCAAATTTGAATATCAGTTGACTGTAGAAATATTTTCATTCTATTCTTCCAGAAATTATAATTTTCTCCATAAAATAGAGGTAGAATGAATAGAATGTCCTTCAGCCATAAAAACATTTTGGTTCCCAGATGTACTAGCCATACTTGGATCACTCTAAGGATGTTAATCCTTTTAGGCATGAGTCAAGCTTTGATACAAATTATTAGACCCAAATAGGCTGTGAGGTACACTAGAGGGGGGGTGAATAGTGTAGAAACCTAAATAAAAATTCTTTTGTGAAAACCTTTAAAATCAAAAACAATTTTGCCCAAGAAACAAGTTTTACTTTAAAAAGCAGAATAAAAGATTTGTAAAACTTGTAAATATAAATGTTTTTGAATAAATAAAATAAAATCTTTTAAAAGCTATTAAATGCAGAAATATAAATAGCAGTAATTAAAAAGAGTAGGGATAGAGAAATTGTAGACACAGAGATTTATACAGGTTCGGACCAACTGTCCTACTCCTATCCCCAAGTGAACCACTTGAGATTTTCCACTATAATTCCTTTAATAGTAGAAATCAAACCAAGTAATCTTTCTTTTTGCCCAAGATCGGGACAAACAATCATACTTTTGTCAAGGATTAAGACTGTGATCCTTCTTTTATCTAGGATCGAGACTATCGGTGCTTTTTGCAAGCTCAAACACTAAACTTTTACAACTTGTTGTTTTTCAAAGATCAACAACAAAACTTGTACACAACTTTGTTGATAAAACACTAATCAAGAAAGCTCCCCCTCACACTAATATCCTTTAGTCTGAATCTACAATTCACTCAAAATATTGTTTTTCAAAGAATATGAATTGCTTTGATGAAGACTTTATTTCTTTCAATTGCTCCCTTTGAAGTTTGCTGGAAAGACTACTAAAAAATGCTTTGTATGTTTTAATTGCTTTGGAATATATTGTAAACTTTGTAAATTGTCTTCCCAAGTTGAAATGCTTGTAATTGTATTCTATTTATAGGCAATGGAGAAGTGGTTTGTGGAGGAAATTCAAATTCTATTCAGGTATCTGAAACTAGCCGTTATAGTGTTTCAATCCTCTAAAACTTTAATTCTGATTTCCTTCAGGTCTTTGAAACTAGCCATTGCACAGTGTTTAGCCCTTTAAAGGTTTGTAAAGAACTTTCTTCAGATCTTTGAATGTATCCGTTATACATTGTTTAGGTCTCTGAAAATTTAAATTGAACTTCTTTAGGTTTCTAAATGTAACCGTTATACAGTGTTCAGGACTCTAAATATTTGAATTTGATTTCTTCAGGTCTCTAAAAGTGACCATTATAGTTGACTTCTTAAGGTCTCTGAATGGCCTTTATACAGTGTTTTAGCTCTCTAAAGATATGTAACTAAATCTCTTTCAGTCTTCAACCTCCTGAAATAAAATGTATCTTATTTCTCCAAACTTTTTATTCCTTTTTTTGTATTATTCTTCCAATGTCCTTATTGAAAGTCTTCATCTTTGTACTTTTTTTTATTAATTAAAAATAAAATTACATTTATCTTTAATTAATTATTAAAGTATTTATTTAATTTTATCTTCAAATATAAAGTTGTTTTCATCAAAACAAGGTTCAACAAATAAAATACAATCCCCAGCAATGGCATCAAAAACTAGATGTGAAAATTTGCAAGTGCACAAAATCGTACCAAGTAATAAAATGTAAGTAACGATCGTTCTCATGGAGATTGCTTACTATTCGCTAAAACTATAACTAAACAAATAATGAATAATGATTTGATTTATATTAAGCTAAGAATTAAATTGAAAGACAATAAAAGCAATTAAAATAAGATAAGTAGAGAAAATTCAATAAAAGAAACATCTAGAATATTGATTTCATATATTGTATATACTGTTCAGGCTAATCAATCTATTGTATATTCAAACAATTTAATTACTCATGCAATAAGAATGATTTTATGTCAATAATATTCTCTCTTAAGATATATTACCCAATGCTAAATATATATCACTAACCCTATCTCTCAATAGTGATTAATAACATATAGTTCAACTTACTAAGCACGAATAATTCAAAACCTCCACACAAGTTCAAATTATATTACTCTCGTTCAAATCTAAATTTATGATTTTATTATCTTAATTCCAATTTCGATAGTATTCCCTCTCGTTACTCTATATTATTTCCATCTAAACTTATGTAATTAGTGATCAAGAAAAAGCAAGATAATAAGATTTGCATAAATAAAGTAAAAAACTACAATAATTTCATAAAACAATAAAATTTTACAACATCAATATCCTAGATAAAAGAGTTTAGCTACTCATAGTATCTAGAACACACAAATAAGAAATAAGAAACAAAAATATAAGGGAGAGATGAAACTCTAAGGTTGGTATAGACGTCTTCGCTAAATCTCTTTGCCTTGTCGCCTCCAATAAACAGCTAGAATTCCTCTCAAAAACACAGAATTAAAACTAAGCTTTGGGAAAATTAAATTGAAAATCAAAAGCTTCTTATATAAGAGAAACACTCTCCTAAACCAAAAAAGAGTAAAACTAACTAGGATGATCTAATTAGAAAATGAGTCCCTAAGCTAATTAACCAAATTAAAACTCTTCCTAATTATGTTGGAAAAAGTGTTTAGAAATTTTCTTCTTGTTTATGACTTTAATTCCAATAGGAAAGCTTGAGTTTGGAGAAGAAAAGGTTAACCGAAACTTTGGCCTGCAGGTTTTTACCAGCTGCACTAAATCCAAGATATCTTCTTCGTTTCAATTCCGATTGACGCGATTCAAGATATGTTGGAAAGCTAACAAATAGACACACAACTTTGAAGAACAACTTTGGAGTTGAATTAACCTTTAACTATCTCGAAAATCCAGTTGAAATTCTACCTACCTTCTCCACTTATTATTCCTATTTAGCCTAAATTCTCCTATTTTACACCTAAAAGAGAGAAATAAAACTAATTGCGAGCAAATAAATAAAATATAACAATTAACTAATAAAGCACTAAAACTAATACTAAAAATGCATAAAATAATAAAAACAAATGGTAAAATAATCCTTAAAATGCGTATATAAAAATGAGTTATCATTATGCAACGTTGCATTCACTTCAGGGAATCCAGTCTATCCAGTTGGATGTGCTTTATGGTTTTTTTATTAACATATCATTATTTTGGTCAGCCACAAGGATGCAAGAAATTAATTTAGAGTATTTCTCAAAACCTTTTTCTCTAGTGTTGCTGCAGGAGCACATTGGATGCATGAAAAGTAGAGAGTTTTTTCCATCATTTCTTTATATGTTACTTTCTCTCCACATAATGTTAATTTAGTTGTGATTTTAAAAAGAGAAAAATTATATTCGCTCACAAATTTATAATCTTGCAATCGCAAGTGCATCCATTCATTACGAGCTCTAGGTAAAATGATTGCTCTCTAATGGCCATACATGTCTTTCAGATTTTTCAGTCAGATATTCATTCTTTAATCCTTCATCAAGATGACAACAGAGAAAAATCATAACTTTTACCCGTTATAATGAGGCACCATTGTTTTCAATTATTATTTTCCCGATGCCCATAGCATCTAAATGTATTTCAACATGTAGTACCCGAGAAAGGTAGTTCTTCCCTGTTACATCTAGTACCACAAATTCAAGACTCGAAAGATTTGACATATCTAAAAATATTAAATGAATACTCTTATTAGATCAAATTTATATATTTATAAGAAAATAAAAATTAAAAATATAACTTACTTTCGATTGATCTAATAAAACAAATGGGGATGAGCGAACCCAAGTAAACTCGTACTGGTAACATGTTATAAAATAGTTTTAATATATAAATTTTATAATAATAATAACAATAATAAGGAGATTGTAACAACAATAGAACTGAGATAGAGAGAGAATATGAGAATATAGAAAAACTAACATTTATTTATAGATAAAAATCAGCGGTCAAACTATAATTTCACAACCTCAGCTGAACATCAATAATTCATAACAAGTATAATGAAAGCAAGCCAATTAGGAAAAGGGCGCTTAAAAATAAATATAAAATATGGAAGAGGTTAGAAGAAAAAAAAAAAAAAAAGTACAGTATTTGAAGGATAGGAATTCATACAACCAATCGATAATAGCCATGTTTAACGGGAGATAGGGTGAATGCTATAGGTAGGACGTCTAGCATGATTGTTCATCTTTGCATAGGTGCCCAAAAAGTCTGGCAAGTTTTTCGATATCAGTTTTTGTTAACGAAAGAGAATTGTAAGTAATAGACCAGGCGGTTGTTAACGTTTGATGTTGATAGCCAACTATCCTATTAATCAGGGTTTCAATATGTAGATTATAATCAATCGACGGCTAAACGTGAAAAAATCCAAGAAACCATAGGCCTAAAAATAACAATCAAATGGCATCTTAGAACCGAAAAGCTAGAATCTGGCATAAGGTAAGAATCAAGCAAAGATGATCAAGAGTCATCTTACATTTACCAGGATCTGAGCAATCCTGCTGCGGTATGAACAAAATTTAAGTACAACATGAAATAAAAGCAGAGAACATTCTAATCATTGCTATCCAGATTTCAGATACACAAGAGAGCTTGTATATATGCAGGCATTGACTGTAGTTGGCCCAAAAAGAGAGCTGAGAATGAATTGGGAAAGAAAACTAAAGTTGACACATGTACTTGAGCTTCCACATACCTCATTGACAAAGTATAAATCAATTTTGGGTTCTTGAACATGATATTTCAACTGCATACAAGCTTTGCGTGCTATAATCTAAACTCTATTGATTCCTGAACATGGACTTGAGCTGCAACATACCTCATTTGCACGTTATTTCAACTTATTTGCGATGTCTGGATCACGCCTACCACAAGGTCAGCAATTTGCAGATGTGATATCGAAGCTCCTGAAAACTTCAGGATGCTTCTGAAATCATGGCTTGCGCCAGGTCCAGAGTATACCTCCTGTAACACGATCTCAAGGGTCAGAAATAACTGAAACATAATCAGTGAGTATATTTGTGTGTTGCACGCATTCATTATTAGGATCCAGTAATATAAATTTTAAGGGCAAACAGGAATCAAGTAGAATATACATTTTATCCATCAAGAGCATGCCAAAACTACGAGATTTACTCAGGACTTACAGAAGCCGGACTGCATTTGAATTCCCAACAATTACCATCCACTAGTCATAAATTGATCAGAGTAATCAAAACTCAAACTAAAATTAAGCAAGCAAATTACATTTTCCATATTAAAAGTTCCTAACAAGGTCGTCAAAGAATTAAGATTAATATTTCTTATAATGACTGTTAATAGTCTCAAATTGTCAAGTAGTTCAGACTACACGACAATCAGTCCTCAACAATCTCATAAATGCCAACAGTTATATCAAGTCAAATTACAGAATTGAACTAGTTCATCATCTAATCCAAATGCTTATTGTAATTTCCATCCTAAAATAAAATTGGAAAAGAAAAGTTTAAAATCATGTAATTTGCTTAGTATTCAGATGCATGTTCACTTTGAGAACTGGGATCTTCAAACCCTGGCATATTCAGATCACAAATTTAGATGTACATATGTGTAGTACTAACCAATAACAAGCCAGCAACAGATAATAGTAGGACTCGTTAAATATCCATACACACAATGTCACATAAATATATAGTTACGAGCACACAAAATATCAAATAGCTTTTATTTTGTCATAGTGAACACTCTTTCTTTTTCATTAGTTGAAAAACTGATTTCAGTTTGAGAAACTTCCAGTGCCTAACTGCACAAAACTAATATTCTAGTTGTAAATGAGAATAATAAGAATTCCAAACGCACACCTCAACAACTTAGAGCCGTGCATTTATGTTATCCCAGCTTGATGGAGTAGAAATTTTTCCTCTCTCATTTCCATCAGAAAGTGTGCTACTCATTGCTTGAGAACATAGGTAAGAAACGGACTGCAGCCAAGAAACTAATGTCGGCTTACGTGTAACATCATCAGACTCAGCAACCTGATTATATAAGTCATTGAGAACAACATTTTGGCCATCCTTCGGTAACTGTATGATCAGTTGTGCCAACAACTTCATTAAATCTGGAAGCACCTAGAAAACAAAAAAATGCTGTAGTTGATATTGAAAGAAGAATATGCCATAATAAAGAACTGCATAATTGATACCGTTCTGGGTTCTGGATTGAGTTATGGGTCCTTGAACCCTAAAATCTTCTAGGGAAGAATGTTTAGATGTTTTCCTTCCACTACCTATCTTGTTGGAAATATTTAGAAGCTCGTTAACAGAGAACCCCACGATCTCTAGAGCTCGTTAAGAGAAAACTCCAAACCTCATAAAACGTTTGGGGAAATATTGCTTGCTTTTTATTGAACGGCAATAGCCTTTAACTAAGAATTACAAGCAGACTATTTAGGAATTAATCACTCCCATAGAATAGGAAATCCTAAATAGGAACTAACTAATAAGATTATTCTTAATCCTAATATTCCTAAATTAACAAAAGTAAAACTATTAAAGAAATAACAGAATACCAAACTAATTAGGAATCTAAGACAAGATATTAAGAAATAATAAAATACTAATTACGACTCTAAAGCAACAATACATTCCTATCAATAATCTAAGGTAAATTTAGCAAAATGATGAATCACAATGATTATTTTTATCTTTCATCTGTACTTCATTTTGAACCAACATTTCTGGCACTATAGGAAGAAAGCAAATTTCTGTGAAAAACATTTTCTGTTTTCAACTTCCAGGTTGCTTCTCATTTTCCGTTTTTTCTAATTATTCATTCTCCACATGTAAAATGAAAAACTAGAAGACGTCTTATACATTTATAACTCTTTTTAAAGTAAAATTTGTATCAAGCTTAGTTAAATAATCAATAAAATGGTTTATTTATTATTTGAAAGGGAATAAAAATTTATCACGGCAACATTTTTTAAATGAAACATAAAAATGAAATACAGTTGTGTTTTTCAATTTAATGATATATGTCATATTTTAATGTATGTTGCAAGGAAACAAAAAAGATCATGGAAAGACAGTATCTGTTAAAAATATTGGAATAAGGGGCATGGGAGAAATGTGTAAATAATAAAAAAGGGTATATTTATAAAATTTTAAGTTATAAGGTATCAATTCATTAACTTTTTTGTACATAAAATGAAAAAAATAAATAATTTTACATAAGGACAAAAAGTGTTTTTTTTGCATTTTGAGAACTTAACAAGAAGATATACAAAAATAACTTGTCCAATTACTTAATCTGAAATAAATTTCAATATTGAAGAAATTAAGAAAAAGGAAGGAATAAAAGCAATGTGCACCATTTAAAAAATCATCATATTTTAAGTTTTATGTGTAGATTAACTAAAAACAAATCTAAAATAAAAGCAATTACAATAAAAAATGTTGTTGAACCAAGCTACCTCATGATGATCCCTTATTTTATTCGAAGACATTGGAGGGCATCTTAAAGATATTCAACTAACATAAGAGCAAAATTAGAAACCTGAAAATTTGGTTATGAAGTTCCTATTTGGAATATCATGTCAACCAAACAGCAAATTCCCTTTTCTAGTTTTCTTAAAAGAATTTCTTGCAAAGAGAATTTGCTTTCCGCAGCTAAATCAATCCATGGTTGCTTCACTCCATAGTTTCAATTGCGCCTTTTTCTTAATTTATCTAAGGTTTTGTTGATTCACTTCTTTACCACCCCTTTGCAATCCACATGTGGCACTTGTGTCTTGCACACCCATGCAAAGGCAAAGAAAGATCTATAGATACTAATGGCAGGACTATATCCACAATAACTAATGGGAGCATCATTATCCAATTTGTCTTTTTTGTATTATCATCTTGGCATTGCATAAAATTAAAGACAAATCATTTTAAATTCTATCATAGTTGGTCAGGCAGTAGCTCACTACACCCCTCTCATTTTGTTTTCTACTACATAGTAGCTAAAAGGGGAAAAAATTAGGTATTTTGTGTTGAAAAGATGCAGTAGAATATCAATTTCTCTTTTATTATTAAAATAAAAATTCTTTAAGAAAAATTATGTTGATTCCTGGACCAGACCTAAAAAGGAAAATTTACTGATGATTGTTGATATAACGGAGAACTACAACAATAATTATAGTGTGCGTATAAAATCTAGGATATAAAGGATGCCCAATTAGCTGATGTGTTCATCAAAGCTTTGCCAAGGGATCCAGTCAATTAAATTTGTACGAAGTTGGGCATGATCAATATCTATGCTCCAATTTGAGAGGGAGTGTTACAGGTTGTATAGCTGTAAACAGAGCAATCTTCGGAGCAGTAGAGGTTTTCATAGCTGTAAATAGAGCAATCTTCGGAGCAATAAAGCTTCTCTATGAATGACATGCACAAAATTTTACTCATTCTCTCTGTCTCAACAGGTCTTTCAATAGAAAAGTAATCTTTAAGAGCACATCAACATTGATTCAACAAAGAAATTAGAACAAAACTCCATTTTAAAAGCCAAAACAACCACCATGCACCCCAAAACAATCACTGTGTGCCCTTTTCATCAGACAAAATTCCTAGGCTGGCAGTTTTCTATTTTTTTTTTTCTACTAACCCAAAATATTACATTGTCAACGGTCCATTTACAAGAAAAATCAAACCAATATTGTTTTATTCTATCCATCAGACTAGTGGGCCAAATTGACCATAAAAACAAAAATTGTATTCTAATCCATCAAATTTTTAATTCGGCATAAAACTGATTCAAGGAAATGTTTGAATGTGTGTGTAATGGAGCAAACTACATTAAATAGAACATCCAAATGGATATCAGAAACAAATCAGAATGTAAGCTACAATAAACAGGCGAGTACTTACGTGTATATCAACAAGAGAAAGGAGTCGCAAAAGCAACTCTATGATTTTTTTACAGGGATCTGACTCTGCCTGCCAGTTTTTCCATATATCAGCATCCTGAGAATAAACATCAGAACAGAGTATATTTGCCTTTTCAACAAGACTGTGGATACAATAGAATGTGGCTGGACTCCCAGCAGGAAGATTCCTAACCAAGGATACAACTCCAGAGGCCATACCCTCAAAAGGAGTAAAACCAGGATATCCCTGCATACAAGTTAAAGAACAAATCATCATCCTAGCTTATATGATTAAATGAATCTGACAAATATGGTATTCAGCTAGTTATGTACCTCTAATGATCTCTGCAGGTAGTAGAAAGCAAGTTGCTCCTTCAATAGAGATCTTTCATTATCATTAGAATCCTTCCCTGAAGATATGAAAGCCACAAACATGGAATGTGAAGCTCTACCAACATCCCCATTTGGGTGTCCTACATATCTAATTTCAATTGGATTAAGGAACCAAAGATCACAGAACATAAGAAATCGGAAATGACAATTATTTTAAAGATGGATACAAGAACATTGTTGGAACTACCACTCTGCTAAATACAGGACCAGGCAAACGTTCAATACACGTTGGGATGACCCGCAAGTAAAACAAAATACGTGCAGTTTGTACTTCATCATTGAACCATATATATTTCATTTTCTTCTGGAAATCTGCAAGCAAGATGTAATAAACAAGTAATTTTTACATTAGACAAAAAAGGGAACAAACATAAAAAGTGAAAACCTGAGTTATGCAGCCTAACACAATACTTTTGAGAATGATAAATCAAACCATAGATACCTTGAGGATTTGTTAAGTCAGAATAAGACGGCATAGATTCTATGAACGACATACAAGCAGTCTCACTCTCCTGTACGCTCACAACAACACGTCGAATAGTATCCATGTACTCTGGTAGACGCATCCGCCGAAAGTACTCAAGACAAGAAAAAGAAACCAGTATTGAGACAGATGTCTCCATCTGAGCTTTGGACAACAATTCTGAATTCAGCCTCAGCTTGGTAACCGCCAGCGCAAAAACCGCCACCAGTAGGAAGGCAGACTCAGCAATTTTCTCAATATCTCTAAGCAACTCGCCCTCTTTCCCTTTAAGAAGTAAGGCCACCTGACGATGCCCCATGTAGAGCTCTTGACAGAAATTCCATATCAAATTTTCTACTGTCACCTTGCTCACTTCATCTATTGCAACATATTGATTACATAATACACCAGTTATGGCCCCTGCTTCCTTAAAAGGAACACTATTCAAGTGGTCTTTAACCTCGCCAGACCCCATTTTACAATTACTGACATGTGGAAACTCAAGAATCCTAGTATACAGACGTCGCAAGGGAAATATTTCCACTAGTAACGCTGAAACAAGGGATACAAGCAGAGGGACTCGGGGTGAAATTGGTCCACATCGAGCTAAAGCTACTGAAATGCATTGCAGCAGAAGACTGGTTTTGCAATCATTTTCTATGCCAAGACTGCCTCCATTGTTCATTATCAAATCCTGTGCCACGGATGCTATCCGAGTTTCAGCAGAAACCCTTAACCTTGAAACAATCTCCAGGCCCTGGCCTCCAGGTGTTGACCTGTTCAAAGCTCTCAGAGCACCAGCTGCAGCCATAACAAGAGAAAAAGGAGCATAGTTTTGCTTTTTAGTCTCTAAAATCTCTTCAGCAAACTTTTGCAATTTCTCCTGAGAATGTGATTTGATGAACCCAAACATAACCCACTCAAACAAATGCATAATCATAAGCCCATTCAAAATATTGCCTTGTGGTCCATCCTCCCTCCCCCAAATTCCCAACAGATTATCCATAACTCTAACATAATAAGCATTCACAGAAGAACATAGAGCATATCCAATTCCTGCAAGAATATCTGGAGCAAGTTCTTGAGCAGAGCTAACCAGTCTGTATTGTTCATCCAACAGCTTACAGAGTAGCTCCAAGCAAACTGTCTTAGAAATTCCTGACGCAGAAGGCACAATAGCAAAAGCTCCTAGAAGTAGAACACCTCCAGCAAATAGTTCTGGGCTTCTCTTAGCATTAAAATTATTATCTAAAATCTTAGAGAGTACCTCCACACAAGAATCAACAAGTCCTGAAGAAGGCCTGAAGGACTTCCTAACCCAGATATAAAGTAGCCGAAGGAACAAAGGATACGATTCAACAGGAAGAGAGAGACTTTGAGATGATAGAATGGATATAAGAAGCTTTGCTTGGGGTTCAGCAACATGAAGGGAAGTTTGAGAGTTAATAAGGATTTTCAAAGCCTGAACATGATTGGGTTGAAATGAGTGATGTTGATGGCAGTCTCTGAGTTCAGCCCAAGCCTGAATGATAGCCCGGGCAGATGATGAAGAGGTACTTGCAGTGCTGCTGGAACTACTTGTACTACTTATTCCACAACTATTCCTCAGCCATTCTTCAAGGAAAACGGTATTATTCGATTGTCTCGCCATTTGCTATACCTTAACTGTAAGTGCAACGACAATTTTGTTTAGAAGCACAATCTACATCATCTTTACACACTATCTACCTATCTGACACATTTATTATTCAATATCAGCCCAGACCATTTCACAACAGCTGAAATAATTAAACTTCAACTTCCAATACATAGGTATCCTATATATATTCAAATCAAACACATAACCAAGGCTCAAAACTACAACAATACACAAGTCTGCTAACCAGTTTCAACTTCAAAACTAGAAAGATGGGAAAAAACCCAAAAATCTGCATTATATTTCCACATTAATGAAAGATCCTGATCCAAGTGTAAACAATATCAAGAGTGCAAACCAGAATACCAAAACGAATATTGGAAAAGGACCAAAAGAGAAAACAGAGGAAGAACTATAAGCCACAGAAAGTAACCGTGCTTGGTGATTGTATAGGTACCAGCGCATCTCCTGCTTATGCTCATCAGATAAAACAGCATTCAATGCTCCAGTGACAAATTGAGCTATCGCCAGGGTCATTTTGGAATTCATCATACATAGCAGTCCATTAATTGTTAGAAAACACTGTATACAAGAACATTACAAAATTGCAACCAAAAAGGTCAAACATTATGAAGAAATAAAGAACTTGGGAAAGATAAAATAACAATGGCAGTCATGTGCCTGAAGAGTTGAATAGTAATTCAAAGCTCTCTTCAAAGTAATCAAGACTGCCGCTTCAGTGACATCATTTGTATCATTGAGTTTAACTTGAGGCAAACATCAGCAATTGGATTTTCCTTAGCGAACTACAATGAAACAAAGCTAAAGAAAACAAAACCCAATTATGCTAAAAAAAACACTAAAATTTGCATTAAAAGAAAAAAAAAACTACTTGAGCCCATTTATCCTGTAATGACCTGTTCAGAATCACCCCATCTACGAAAAGTGGAAAAAGACTACTTGAGCCTACATATACCGACCACCTACAGTGGCAATACAATACCAAATTTTCTGAGCTATTGCCAGTCTAGGGCCTTTCAAACCTAGTCTGACTGTAAGAAGCATAACATGGCATGGGAAAGTACAAGTAATCCAGGGCACCAATAAGTAGAAAAGGTTGTATAATGCTTTACCAGTGAATTGTCAAGGAACTAGTCTGAGCCTATCATTTAGGATTATACTTAGAATGACATGAATCTTTGCTTATAGGTACCATATGTGAAAGTGTCAATAAGGAACACAAAAATGGTCATTGTAGATAAGATAACGAACATATGCACAAAACATGTATCGAACTTGCTAAAAAAAAGGTTCATGATAGAAATAACAATCATACATAACCACTGATTTTGCAAGAAGTGCTTATCAAGTGCAGTAGCAGAAAGCAACAGCAAGAAAACCAAACTATTCTCTTCATTAGTTAACCAAGAAACATGTAAACAAGATTGAAATTCATAACAGTATAGGTTCATGCAGTCAATCAGAACAGGACACACTCTATAGCTCATCTGTCAGGTAAGCATTATCAGGAAAAGTGCAGACCTGCTCACCTTTTCTCTTGGTTACACTGCACAATCATCTCTGTATCACTACAAAGAAAATACATGTAATATCTTAAAACATGTGTTAACAATGTCAATAACATCAGAAAATAAAAGAGCTCATCAAGTAAAACGACCACTCTTCTCTTGTTTTTACTAACAAGAAAAAGAAAACAAAGACTATGTTGCCACAGAAGGGTATTATTTTCAGTATTCCTTTTCCCTCCTGATGTTGATGTTGGGATGAGAAACTAAAATACTGAATCAAACTCTATCGGATCATTTCCTAAGGTAAACATAAACGTTCTACAATGCCATTTTATTTTGACCATGGATTTGCCAAAAAATCAAATCTCAGTTAAGGAGCAGATAACTCCTCAAATTGTGGAAGAAACTACAAACTTATCTAGAAAACAAATTTTTGGATTTAATCAACCACTCAATACCGATCCACAAACCATGAAAACAATTATAATTAATAAATGAACAGATTCATAGTTGTAAACTAATCATGCTTATAACAAAAGCCAATTACACGATCAAACAAATTTCACAAAGTTTCCAAAAGAAGAGAACAAATCTGCAAATTTTTCACATAATGAGACAAGCTAACATACACGAAAATCAAACTGCATAAACGAAAAACCATGGCTTATGGAAAGCAAAACAGAGGCCTGAACAATGTTATTCTCTGCTAATTGAAGACGAGATGGAACCAAAATCTTCTTTCTTTTTTCAAAGCATGCATACCTCAGAATGCGTTGATGAGGACTCTTTGTGTACTACGCAAAAGACAAAACTAGAGGCATAAATTGATATACATTCCTCAGAAATCGAAGCTAAACTTGCAAACATAAGTTCAAATTGCCCAACCTGCGGAGATTAGAGAAGAAGGAACAATCAAAAGACCAGAGGTGAGAACAGAATAGAATACATATATATATATATATATATATATATATATATATATATATAACAAAATGCATGACAAATTAAGTGGAAACGAAAAGAATCTCCGTAGACAGAAGTAAAGGTGGAATCTACGGTTGAATCGTACCTCTCTCGTACCTTAGAAATCAAAACTGAACAAGAAATCATACCCTAGGAAAGGAAATTCCGTACCTTAAAAATCAGAGATGATCGACGGCGGAATCGACGGAAGCATTAATCGATGCGAAGTCGCTAGTAACTGTAAATATATCAGTTGGAAATCGCTGGTAACTGTAAATATTAGTTGAAAATCGAATGATTTGAGTATTTGTATATATCAACTAGTGGCGGATGAATGTAAAATTATTTAGAAATAGAAATTTAAAAATTATATTTGTTTATATAAATATGAGTTGTTTATTTATTTGTAATAATTCATATACTTACTATAACACTAAATCTATGCAATGCAACAAAGTACATAAAATGCTTAATATGCAAAAAATATATTATCTAAATTACAATTTAAAGAAAAGATTATATCTTAATCGTAATAAATATAATAACTAAAAAGTGAATTAAATTTAAGAAATTCCCATAAATTTTGTTTTTGTTTTAGCAAATTTCAAATTACAATCTTTTTCTTATTTATATTCTCATATTTCTTAAACAAACTAAATAAAAAGAAGTTTAAAGCTTATAAATATAATATATGTCAAATACATCATTTCCCATGTACTTGGCACTAAATCCTCTGAATTTATATGAAGTCCAATGAGTAAATTCTTTTTAAGCCTTGCAGTCCACGTACAATCGCAAAGGTGATGACATAAAGTTATTAAGAAAATCAAACATACAGGACCTATCAATTGTGTTTGTTTTTCCTTGAAAGAACACAAACAAAGAGTATATAATAATTAGAATATCTTCTCTTGCATATATGCGATAAAGAAAAGGGGACAGAGAAATCGGTTTTTCGAAGATAAGACAGTTGAAGAGAGAAAGGTTTAACGATTGAAAGCAGTTGAAGAAGCTAAGGGAACTTTTAATACCTAAACCAACAACAGTTCATGCACAACGTATATAAGCTACATTTTGTCTGTCTCAGCAAGCTATTAACAAGATTTACTGAGTGAGAAATTTCTTGGAAAATTACAGGTGACTGTGATAGGTCTGATAAAGCTTTTATAGCAATTGAAAACAAAAAAACATTGAAAATTTGACACTATAAGAACACTCGAATATGCTGCTAATTCCAACTCAAAAGACCATTATAGAGTCCCTAACTAAATATATCTTAAACAAAAACAGAAAATAACAGGTCATCCTCATGAAAGAGACCATGTTATCAATCAAAACTTTAGTTTCAATAAGATAATTACTGATTCTGATAAAAGTTGAAAGGAGTAATTGACGTTAATTGAAAGGAGATAGAAAACAACAATAATGGAAAAAGGAAATATGAAAAAATTGTAAAAATTGGAGGAAAAGACAGTTCAGCACGAACTAGTGATGACATAAGAAGTCTGAGAAAGAATCCAACTATAAAAATAAGAGAGAGAGAAGATAAAAAGGCTCATATCCTTAGTAACACCATTATTGGGCCGCCCCAAATTTAATACTCATTATTTAGCTGACCTATATGAGGCCCTTTTTTTTTATTAGGCTTCTACCAGAGGGCTTCCGTAGCCCACTTTTCTTATAGTTGGTACTCCTTTCTTTTAAGAAAATTTTTAGGGGAAATTACCCCATTTGTCCATAATTTTGTAATAATATTTATTCTAGCACCCCCTATTTTTTGTGTTTAACTCATATATATATTAATCTTCTTTTTAACCCAATAATACACCTGTCATCATCAGATTATATATATTTTTTAATATTTATAAATTATTTACATAATTTTATATTATAGGATAATTAACCCCCCTTATCCCTATCCCATCGGTAACTGACAATTGCTTTTCCCTATTCCAACATTTATTTCTCAGTATACCATGAATATCGTGTATTTTGATTTCCTCACCTGCATCCAGATCACCGCCCCTCCTCTCCTTCTTCCAGATCGCCGCTGCTTCTTCTTCATACCCGTTCACCGGCCGTTTGAAGGAGGAAACGTTTACGGTTTCATCTTCTCCTTCCTTATACTCTCGCTTCTCTTAAACCCACTCATTATTTACAGACCGCCGTTTACAGTCCGATTGAAAGGGGAAAAGTTTCGAGTCACCGGCCGATTGAAGGAGGAAACTTTTACGGTTTCATCTTCTCCTTCTTCATAATATCGCTTCTCTTCAACTCACTCATTCTTTCCAGACCGCCCTTTACAGTCCGATTGAAAAGGGAAAAGTTTCGAGTCACCGGCCGATTGAAGGAGGAAACTTTTACGGTTTCATCTTCTCCTTCTTCATACTCTTCTTTGCAGAGACAGATCACGGGTACCGGCCATTTGAAAGGGGATTTTGGTATCTCAGATGAATATAGGTTAGTATATCTTTCCTTTTTTTTCCCAATATTTAGGGTTTTATTTCGTTTTTCATTTAGTAATTCCTTAGATCCTTAAAACATATTTAGGTTGCATGTTTCATTAATCTTTTGCATTTGGATAGTATGTTCCTATTTGAGTTTATTGCATGTTATCTTGAAACATTTTCCATTTGAATCGAAGAGGCATATAGATGATCGATACACTTTTTCAAGAAAATGGTTTTGCTGTGAGATATCTTGGGTGCTGTAAATAAGCCAATGTTCATCTTTATTACTGGGGGTTTGCTGATAATTTGTACTGGATGGAGCTTCCAATGCTTTTCTCAGAATTGTTATGCATTGTTTTGTTGTCAGTTCACTTATTTGGGTTGTGTATTTGTCTGGTTTTAAATGGTTTTGTTGTCAGTGAAATATACCTTTTTTGTATAATTTGTTTGGCAGTTTTACTTCATCTTCGTTATTTTTTTTTTCCCTTCCATGGTCTTGTCTTCAACAAGTTCTTGATGTTCTTACTCTTTGATGACAATAATATCAGAATGAGCTTCTTAAGCCAATCCTATGTCTTAATTAAAGATATATTTTTTTCAGACAGGACTATTTCAGCATAATCTTATTGTTATGGTGTACGGATGTGGATTACTGATATGTTATATTTTTCGCATTTTTGTCGAAGATGTTCAAGTTGTGCTGTGAAATACTTTGGTAGCATATAAGAATAATCCATTTTTATATGAATTTGTTGTGCTTTAGTGGCTACCCCATGAGTTGATTAAGAGATTATCATGAACATTTAGCTTTCAACATCACATTTAAGAGGATCTTCTTCTGGATCAGTTCATTCCGGTTATGATCTCTAACGGTTTTGCAGTTTTACTTCATGTTCTTTTATACTTTTTCCTTCCATGGTATTCTAGTCATTCAGTTATGTAATTGGGTTGTGTTTTTGTATGGTTTTAAATGGTTTGGTATATCTATTGTATTTTTAAGTTGGAAGGAATGGGAATGAATACCATTCTGATCAGCTCATTTGATGTGGATTTTTTTTCAATAGATAGTTATTTGAATGAACCAGAAATTCAAGGCTTGGTTAAAGCAATTTATTCAATACAAACTTATAAAGCGAATTTCATCCAACACAAGACCTAGAAAATGTGTTATAGAAATCCTAAAATTCTATAACCTCCATAGGTTTTCATTTTTTTATGGAAATTTGTCATACTATAATTTTTTTTATGGAAATTTGTTAGACTATAATTTTTTTCTTCCGTGTAATCCATCTAAATGTTTGGAACCATTTTTTTTAGTGATGGCAAGGACAAGAAGCTCTTTGGGAGTTGGTTCTCCTAGATCAGCAAAGAATTCCGTTGGTAGTGTCAAAGGCGTTAAGACACATCGTTCCCCTAAATCCAATGGCATGTCTAGTCGTAATATGAAGGCACAACGGGGTAAGAGTAAACTTGGCGGAATTAAAAATCGAAAACTTACTCTTTGTAGGAAGAGAAGGATCGATCCTGATTTTGGAGCTAATAATGAGCAACCTAAGGTTTGTATTTCAAATCAACTTAGCTGTATGTCTTCTTATATATTTATGCTATGTTGATATGTTTTTGTATAAAACAATAGTGTATCTGTGTATAACTTGATAGTATATTGGTGTAGTATTAGTAAATAGTATATTAACCGAATATGTAAGATATATTCATATTTTGAAGATGATAATGACCAACCTAGGGTTTTGTATTTTAAATGACCTTAGCTATATGTTTTTTATATATATTTATGGTATATTGATATAAAATTGTACAACACCAGTATATTTGTGTATAACTTGATAGTATATTTGTGTATAACTTGATAGTATATTTGTTTATAACTTGATAGTATATTTGTGTAAAAATAGATATTTATGGTATATTCGTATAAACTTGCAGTATATTTGATATGCAAATGTACATTAATGTTGATATATTATTTTTTTCATGTGTATATTTTTTGTTTTGTTTTATGAGTCAAAAAATGATATTTTGATGTCATATTTCCGTTATGTAATCAAAACATTTCATGGTATTTAATTGAGTCATCTTATATATATTGTTATTGTATTGATTACCGATTTATCTTGTTCGTGGCAGTTGTGGGAGTACTATGTTAAACCTACTCAACACTTTGCATGCAAGGTGAATCATTCAATGGTGTTTGATGTAGTGAATAATATTTTGGATAAATTGACACAATCTCAGCTAGAATTGTTTAAGAAGACTTTTTTAGGTTACTTCTTGGATTTGCCAAACATGATATTACAATCTCAACTTATTCTTAGTCTCTTGTTAAGAGAGGTACATCAAGAGAATGAAAATGAGATGTGGTTCAATATAGGGGGAAAGAGGTTGAAGTTTGGTATTGGGGATTTTGCTGTTATTACAGGCTTAAACTGTGTTGCAGACATTAGCCATTTTGATTTGCCTAAAGGTCGCCCAAGGATAATGACACAGTATTTCCCTGGGGCAGTGAGCGTGAATAGGAGATCCTTTTTGATATCTTTTGAGAGCAAGTGTTGGGTTAATGACGAAGATGCAGTGAAGTTTGCGTTGATCTATGTCTTGAACTTTTTTTTGTTGTCTAATGTTAAGGAACGAAATATATGCGAAGGGCATTTTAGAATTGTCGATTCCGAATTCTGTAATTCGTATCAGTGGGGGAAGGATATTTATAAGGCAACTTTGTCCTCTTTGAAGCAAAAATTTACTGGTTCATCACGTAGGGGCGGTTATGTGCACGATGAGATGAATAATCTTAGGCTGATTGGTTGTCCAATTGCTTTACAAATATGGTTTTATGAGTGTTGTGGATTTGCTGAACGTAGGTTTGCGGAACGAGTTGGTCATAAAATTCCTAGGATCTTAAACTGGTCTACTGATGTAAGGCTTGATTTTAGAGAGCTGGAAAGGGATGTATTCAATATTGAAACAGAAAAGGTTAGTTTAAGCTCATATACTCTTTTATTTTTTATTCAAACTGATATATTTAGTGCTTATAATTTTGTAATTTTTCTGTTTTGTCTTTTGTGACTTCAGTTAATTCTAAACAACATTGTGCCGAACCATATTGAGATGGAGAAGTTGCATCTTTCTGGTTTGTTTGATAAGGGAAAAAGAGTTGTTGATGACCAAACGTTCGACACTGAGATGACTGGTGACTGTGATGGGCCATGTGAAATGGGTGTCAGAGGTTCAGTGGTTACTGATTATGAGTCTAATCATGCAATCCAAATGCAAATGAATGATATGAAGATTCAAATGCAAATGTTTCTTGAGAAGCAGTTAGAAACAAACAACAATATGATGCATTTGAGATCTTGGTTAGAATCTGAGTTAATTTCTTTGAAGAATTATGTGAACGATCATATTTCAAGAGTGGTGGACGATAAAGTGGATTCACTTAAGGTATATGTTGAGGAGAAGATTTCAGGTCTTGCAAGAGCTGTTGAAGTTGTATCATGTGATTTGAACAAGGTGATTTTCATTTAATGTTACACTATATATTTGATTTCAATTTGCTTGATATTGGATTATCGTGATCTGATTTAGTGTTTATTTTCTTATTGTATTTGTTTTAGTTTACTGAAATAGATAGATTTTTTATATTCAGAACAATATATTTATAAAACGTTTATATTTTTTTCATTCTGTTGGTGGTTTGCTGTTTTAACTTTTATCCGTATGGCCTGATTTTTATTTTAAATTACACAGTCAAAAGTTTTCAATAATGTTGTGGTAGAAGATTCCGAAGATGATGGGGAAGACGACAATGATAATTTATTGGTTGATAGTAAGGGAAAGAATGTGGTTAATGTCCAAGAAAATAATCAATTCCAAAGTTGCAAAGCTTCCATTTCATTGTTAGATGATATCGATGTGGATCCTGCTGAGCTGATATCAATGGCTGATTCGGCAGAGAAATTAGCTTTGTCAAAGAAGGTAAGATCACACTTTGTTTTCTTGAAGTTTACATGTTTCATTATGTTAAGTTTTTTCATGCTCTTACATCATTATTCTTTTTGTTATGTGAGTAGGTTGATGTTGGTACAAACCTTTCTCCTATCCAGGCTCCTGTTTTTTCATATCCACTTGTTCTTAGTCAAACTCCACCGGAAACTAAGATTGTGGTTAAGCCCAAGTCACAATCAAAGGAAGTAAATGTCTGTATCATTTTTTAAAGGGATCTTTTAACTTGTTGTTTGGTTATAATTTGCTTATCTAGTATGGTTTTGTTATTACAATTGTTTATGTAGGTTGAAATCCCTGAATGCGGCCCTTCTTTTGATCTTGGTATAACACCCTCAGAACCGAAAAGAATCACCAAACCAACACCGGTGATGAGATCTCCTTTCTTGAATGAGTTCAGCTCAGGTGCTAGCTTGGAAGATCACAGTGATTTGACCAAAATAAAAAAGGGTCTGTGCCCATTAGGTCATGATCCAGGGTTTTTAATAGAAGATCAGCGGCTTATTAAGTTTCAGAATTGGCTAAAGAGGGGTAAAACAAGAAGTAGACTCTCGTAAGATTCTTTTTCTTTAATATCTCAATTTAACCGTTATGTCCCAATTCATTTTGTGTTGTTGCTTAGCTTTTTATATGTCATTCTAGGGCGAAGCTTTATTCACCCGAAGAAAGCAATTTGGATCCGCCTTTTGATTTTTCGGTTCAATTTGTTGCCCAAAAAAGCTGGTTTTATGACTTGTGTTTTCCTGGGCGATGTCTCGACTCTTCGGTAAATTTCTCATCGCTATTCATGGCATGTTTTATACTTATTTTCCAGTAAAAATTAATTTTAGTGTTATCTTTTGTAGCTACAAATTACCTATATAATATTTGTTGATAGTTGTTATTACACGTTTTGATCATATCATTGGTATATCAATCAAATTAATTTAGTCACATAAATCAATTTTTTTTATGCCTTGTTCGTAGCTTTTCTTTTTAAGTTTTTTTATAAATATACCTAATTAGTTTTTCTGTTTTCAACAGCATATAAATATCATATTCTATTATTTGCGAAAGAAAGGCAAATACTTGAATGGGTGTAACAGGAGATTGACAACAACTGATTATTTCTTTGATCAATATCTGAGATCCTTGCATAAAAGATTTGAGAATGGTAAGAGGGATATTTCTATTCTGATGAACGATAAGAACATCATACATTATATTCGTGGACACAAGGTGGATTGTGTGTTACCGTGGGTGGATGTGGACCATGTTTTATTTCCTGTTTTTGAGCATACAAAGAATCACTGGTTTTTGGGGAGGCTGTGTTTTCATGACAGGTGCATATACATGTGTAACTCCCTCAGGAGTTCTCAAATGACTCGGTTATGCAAGTTAGCATTGGCCCCATATGCTGAATTACTCCCTTTATTCTTGGAGTTTACGGAGTTTTATTCAGCGCGGTTAGATATTGAACAAGATTCTAAGCCATTTATTGGGAAAAGTATGTCTGATCCATTTGATATAATTGAGACTCCGGCACTTCCTTCGCAATCACCAAAGTAAGAATTCTATATGAATATCATATAACTGAGTTATTAGTTTTGTTTGTTTTATTTTTTTTAACTGTTCCTCTCTTTGTTTTTATTTTGTCTTTTTAGTGATTGTGGCTTGTTTACTATATCATTTGCTGAGTACTTCATTGAAGGCATGGATGTCCCCCTGCAATTTAGAGTTGATATTCATCGCAAGAGGCTTGCATTTTTAATGTACCAGCATGGAAGGACGAAGCAGGATGAAAACTTTGAAAGTGATGCTGAGATTGTCGTGCCATAATATTGTTAGCTAATTAGCTATATGTGTTGAACTATTAATTTAGTTTTGTCATGGTTTAGGATATATGATATTTTTTTTATGTTTGCAGTTTCTAGTTTATATGGATTTTTTTATATTCTCGGATTATTACGTTTTATATTATGCATTAAAGGTATTTTAATACATTTCATAATATTTGCTTTTCTATCATGTAGTTTCTAATTATTGTAGTTTCTAATTATTCTGAAGCTAAATCTGAAAGATACAGGTATGGTAATTATAGAAAGACACATGACTATTGAGGGTCAAAGTGTTTTTGATTGTAAATATATAATAGTAATTCCCCCCCAACTGTCAGTTTATTCTTTAAGATTGATTACAGGACTAACCGTTATTGCAGAAAACAAATGAAAGACTATCAACTTTATCATTATCCATGTTGAGCAATTGCTATCCTCTAATCATGATACCAGCACCATGATGGGATCTTATGCCTTTTAGGTAACTCATTATGTACCATGAATATATAAATAATATAATGTGGATATATGATACACAAACATTAAAATTTATGGTAGATTGGTTCTGGACACATTCTTTGTAAATAAGGGTTGTATTTTAAATTACCTTAGCTGTATGTTTTTTGATATATATTTATGGTATATTGATATAAAATTGTACAGCAGTGTATTTGTTTATAACTTGATAGTATATTGTAGTATACATAAACGGTATATTCACGAAATATATACGGTATATTCATAGATACATATGGTATATTCCTATAAAATTTCAGTATATTGATATGCAATTGTACAATAATGGCTATTGTATAGACTTGTAGTATATTGTTATATTATTCGTTTCATGTGCATATTTTTGTTTATTACACATTAAAAAAAATTACATAGAATTAAGATCAGTTACTTGATTAAAGACAGTAATATAATGTGAATATTTAACACACACGCATTCTGAATTTTAGTAATAGATGGTTTATAGGACAGCTAATAATTATTGTTAATATATCTACTGACATTGTATGAAAGAAATGCACTATAAAAAAAATATAATGTGTAAAAGAGATGAATTATTATTACGTTAAAAATAAATAATAAAGAAACTAATATATTTATTGTTTGAACAATCTAGTAATACAAAAAAGAATGTATGTAATGGCTTGTAGTATAGTTCTATCACTGAGGTGCATTATGGCATGTTTTCTTATTATGACCTTTTTTTCCACATCGTGTACATCTATTTTTTGATGTTTTTTCCCCTGGTTGCTTGAATCTTCTTTTTCTAGGTCGACCAGGCGGTGCTTTTCCTTTAGGAGGGTGCACAATACGGTTCTTTATTTCTTCCGGTACATCCCACACATCTTGCTTTGGAATTGCAAACACAGTGTATTGATATGTTGCCTTCATGTATTCTTTGCTGTAGAACGGTGAGCAAAACTTGTATGAATTCAGGTGCTTATATCTTATCACTGCCAAAGCATGCTCACATGGTATTTCGTCTATTTGGAAATGATTGCAAATGCATGTCTTGGCTGCTAGGTTGACAATATAATTGTCATTTCCAATAAAAGCACTATAGACATGCTCATTGGATTCTTTGACCTGCACATGATTATGAAATATATAATATAAATAAGCTTTTATATTATCTCAAATCAGACCAATATTTTAACCTTGAAAGGACTGTAATTTTTTGTATGATTATAGATTAAGACATTGAAACGGATAAGAGATTGGTTTTGCACACATACCTTGTAACTTTGGCTTCTAATGTAGTTTTCTCTCAATAGCATCTCATGAGCTGTAGTCATATTTGTCATTGTGGAAGCTGCTATCAGCCTATGGCTAACAGACCATTCCTGTGTCAATCCCCGTAGATGTTCAAAAAGACAAGTCACCGGTAATTCCCTAGCAGCCTTATTCACTGCGTTAAGTGATTCTACTATGTTTGAAGTTAAACTTGAACTTCTACTATTTGGGCAATGGCATCTTGACCATCGTTCATAGCCAATATCCGCTAAATATGGTCGTATTGCTGCATCTACCTTGTCAAGCTCGGCCATGTAGCTCTCAAAGTCTTTGATGGTGTATGACTCAGCAGCTCCTATGAAATTTTCACTTATTTTCTTTGGATCTTTTCTGAAATTTGACTTCAAGTTATTGAGCAAATGGTACATGCATACACAGTGGCAGGCTTGAGGGTATATTTTACGTGCTGCCCTTGCAATGCTCTCATGCCGATCAGATACTATTGTTAAGCTTTCTCTATCCCCGTATGCCTCTTTGAACTTTATGAAGAACCAATCATAGGCTGCATTGTTTTCTGAGTCCACAACCCCAAATGCCAATGGGAATATAGACCCTGCAATAAAATTGTAATCAGCTTCAGTTTTACAAATACATCACTAAATATACATATATAACATATGCATGTAGTATTTATGGTATATATGCATGTTGTTTTTTGAAATTGTGTTGTGTATCATTTCAATACAAATTTCTGTACCTGATGCATCCTTAGTGCAGGCTGTCAACAAAGTTCCCCCATATGTTGCCTTCAAGAAAGAGCCATCTACAACCAGCATCGGTTTGCAATATTTCCAACCCATTATGGAAGCATGTAAAGCCATGAAAGCATACACAAATGAATTGTTAACATCTGTATGCATTTCCACAACTGAGCCAGGATTTGTTTGCTTCACCATATAAAGATAACTTGACAACATTGCATATGAATCGCCAGGTTTTCCCCTTATTATCTCTACTGCTTTTTCTTTTGACTTCCATGCTTTTTGGTAGTTGATATCCACCCCTAGTTCCAGTCTCACATCATCTATTATATCTCTAGGCGTGTATGTTCTATGAATGTCCACATATTTATATTTTATGCACTCACCAATCAAGTACCTTGTTGCTTGTCTCTTTCCTGAGAATCTGATATCCAACCTGCATGTATGCGAATCCACCAATTTCTTAATTTGAAATGTGTCTGTATTCCCGCATTTACTTGCCCTCATAATCCAAGTGCAACTGTCATCAATACAACTCAAGTACAATTGCCTGGCATTGGATCTTTCAGTCTTGAATTGAAAGTGCATGTTTATTGCATAAAAGCTGATAGATGTTTTCAATGTGTACTTGTCCTTGAATTTTTGTCCAGTCTCAAAATTTGAGTGCCTAAGGTCATGGATTATTGTTGGATTATATGAAACTTCCTTGTTGCATCTGTAGGTGAAGTTGTTTTCCAGATTTGTGATTGTTTGCTGCGTCACTTGATTGACATATTCAATCATGTCCATCTGTTGATGTTCATCATGCTGATATGTTAATGAATGCACCCAATTCTCAGAACACTGATCTCCTTGTTGAATGTTGTTTTCATCATTTTCATTCAATTGCACACAAGTTATGCACAATGGATATTTCCTCACATCAGTTTCATTGTTCTTCAATTGCAAGTAAAATGACAAGCTCATATCATTAGTTATATCAAAAGCTTCGTCTCCATCTTCCAACTGTACATTATACATTTCATCAATATACTGTCATCGTATAAAAAACCTATACTAAGTTATATAGTATATTGACAACTTACAGTTACATGCAAATGAAATTACAACACTGCATTTTATTGTCCAATGCAGTATATTGATGGTATAGTACGATTTTTTTTACCTGAAATTTGATGTCCAATGCACTGTATTTTGTGTTGATTTTCATTTCATTTGATATTATGCTTTTCAACATGTCAAAGTTGCAACCTTGTGGTAGAATAACTCCTTGAAACTTGCTGTTTTCATATTTGTTGCTTTCCGTCCATGTACCACCGTATCGAACCACTATGGCTGTTCCTGTCATATTTTTCCTTCGTATATTCACGAAAAACAACAGAACATGATTTTATATTATCTGCTTTTTCTTTTTATGAGAAATATCAAATTATGTTAAACCAACAAGATATTCAGGAGTATATTTATACAAGTATATTAGTATGCATACATGTGAGATTTTTAAAGAAATATTCTTACCCTTTGTGTTTAATATGTTGCAGGATCAAGAACTCAGTGGTTGGAGTTTGCCAATGGTGTATAATGGAGATTGAGGAAGAAAAATAATGGGAATTAAACAGTAAATTGTGGGAATGAAGAAATACCTGTTGGAGATTGGTGATGGCGTATATTGCTTCTGCAAAATTCTGCAAAATGATAATGGTGTATATTGGCTATGGTGCAGAGGAAAAAAGAAATCTGGATTGATGAAGAAAAATCACAAAACTGGCGTGGGTTTTAGTGGGGTTAATGGCAGATTTTTTTTTTTTTTCTTTCATATTGTTTGAAAAAAACGGTGGGTGGGTGGTTATTTTTTTTTTAAAAAAGTGCAGTTATATTAGGAGTCTACTGTGTATTAAATCTGTTTTTTGTTTTTTAATATTAATATATTTCAAAAATCAAAATCTATTATCCTATATAGCATTTTTTTGTCCATACCATTAAAGATATTATTTAGATATTGTGGCTATTTAAAATTTTATAATCATGTTTGGGTTATTTAAAAGATAATTACGGAATAATGTAATACTAAGCTAATTAACCCAAATTTTTATAATACTCTTACACCATGATTGATACGTGAAAAAATGACTAAAATTAATGTATTAAGTACTTAATTTTTTTTAATTTTATTTGATGAAGATACTTAAAGTTTAATTAAGCTAAAAAAAATCATTTAATCTAATAAACCAAAATGTTTAACTTAAAATTTTAGGTTGAACATTATCAACAGTTTTTTTAAATTCAGTTTTTTATTTTTTGTGTTTATCAAACAATTCTATCATTTAATAGTTTCAGTATTTATAATATTCAACACTTAAATTTCAATGCTTAATTTTTCAGCACTTAATTTTCAGTTTTACAAAACGCCACCTTAGAATATGCACACCCTTAGTTATAGGAAAAATTTTACAGTACTACAGGAGTACATACTCCATTAGTTATAAAATGGGATTTGTATTTTCTTATTATACCCTAAAAGACATGTACCAACTCTTTTTGCTAATATATTTTAAAAGAGTTTTATACTCGTGAAGTATTCTAAAATTTTCTAGTTATAGAACCACAAGTTAGAAGATAATATTGTACTTTACAACTACGGAGTACATACTCCCAAAGTATTGTAAAATATCCTTTTAAGAAAGTTAAAAGATTGAAATTTCTTAAACCACATACACTTAATCTTAATTAAAAAATGAATTTCACAAAAATAAATAAATGAAGACAACTCCAATCAGTAATCACAATAATCAAGTACGTGGTCCGAAACAAGTACTCATGGGTGGGCAAAACCCAGAAAAATTGTATGATTTTGCTTTTGCATAAAACTATTTAATAGCCATGTTGTTTCTTCCTATACCATACATAACATATACTCTGAATCTTCGTTTCTCTCTTTATGATCCCCAGGTCCAATTAATTATTAAAATGAGCTTTCTCAAGTAATTAATTAATTGTATCACTATTTCTATGTGACATAATTAAGTTGCAATGCACATATTAAGAAGTGTGAATGCATGACTATGTTTTAAATCTTCAGTTGCACTTTAAGAAGTTAGACATATTTCTTTAATTGATTGTGAACCCTTAAATTTGTCTCCTGGAGTTGTCTTTTTATTTGAATTGGAAAGAAAATAAAATAGAACAAAAATGGACAAAAGAAAATAGAAGAAAGATATACGAGAAAGAGTAAAGTATAAAATAATAAAACAATGGATACTATAATACGTAGAAATATTGATGTTTCAAAATATCAAGAACAAGATCGAAAGCATCAACGAGTAACGAGAGGAGAATCACCAGATCATAAAACTTTCTTTCAGGAATTGGTCAAATATTCAATGGCTTCAAAAGCAAGACGCTTTCTAGCTTGTACAAAAAGAAGAAAAGGTAGAAGCACTTTTCATTGGCAAGGAGGAAAAAAGTACTTCTGCTGCAACTGTGGACTAGAATTTCTTATTTAATTATTTAAATTATTTAACATAATATTTAACATTAATATAATAATATCAAAAATATAAAGATTATAATATGTAAAATTATAATATATTATTAAAATATTAATAAAAAAAGTCTAATAATACATAATATAAAAATAATAAAAAATATAATAAAAATATAATATATAAAGAGGATAATTAATAAATTTAATAAAAATACAATTTTATAGAATATAATATATATATATATATATATATATATATATATATATATATATTTGTTGAGTTCACAAATAGTTAGACTAAATCAATTAGAAATTGTGATATTCTTTTGTTGAGTTCCCATGATGGACAAATTGGCTTAAACACTTTTTGGCTCATTATCTATTTGCCAAATACTTTTTTACCCCCTTAACCTTTGAAATTTACGCTTTTACACTTTGACATATGTAAGAGAAAGCCAATCTCACACTAATTAAAAAAATTTTAATTTTTTTTTTTGGCAATTTTTAGAGCATAGTCAATTATGAAATAGACCTTTTTTTCTCTACAAAGGTGATAACCAATTAGTCATAATTTTGCTCTAAAATTGTTAAAATAAACTCAATTTCCTTTATTTTGGAGTGAGATGTGCTTACTTTAATATAGGTTGGAGGGTAAAAAGAGAATCCTAAAGATCAGGGGACAAAAGAGTATTTGCTAGATAGGTAAGAGACCAAAATGGTATTTGTGGCTAGACAAATTTGCTCCTTTAGTTAACCAATATATAAGAAATAATTCTTGAATTCACACACTAGGAAATAAAAAATTATTAAATGTACCTAAAAGTGAATATAGCAAATATATTAGAAATAAAAACTAAATTAGAGTGAATTTGTATTGTACACGCTTCAAGTTCAAAGAGGGTATTCACGTGAGGAAAAATATTAGAGATAATAGTAAAAGTTACTAAGAGTTTAAAGTTTAAGCTTTTGGATTCCATTGTTAATGAAAATTACAATTATGAATAATAATTTTGATTTTGAATGATAAAGGAATCGAATAAAAGGAACGGAGAGGCGTAGGGATCTCCAATGATCCCCTAGTTAAAGGCAAGAAGATTATAAGTTCTTCTTATTGGAAGTAAAGGCAAGAAGATTATGAGTTGTTCTTATTGGAAGTAAAGTAATAAAAATCACATGGGTAAGCACCACGTGCCACATCATCCAAGGTCTTAATTATCCTATATCCTTATTTTAATCACAATATGGAGAAGTTACAAATTTACTATATACTGCAAGCATATACTCCTTAATTAATTGAATGAGAGATAGAGCAGTTTTCGGTGCCAACTGCAGGGCTAGACAGACACGAATAACTAATTAATCAATAATAATAATAATAATAATAATAATAATAATAATAATAATAGTAATAATCATCATCATCATCTTGGAAAAAGAAATCACAACAATAATTGGTTTCATCTTCTCAACACATGATTGATTATTCATTAGCATTATCTTATTCTTCTTCTTGTCTAAGTGGTTTGCACTACTTTAGGCTCATAAGCTTCCTTAGTTGATAACATTATCAAAATAAAATAAAATAAAAATTTAAGGTGGCATATTAACTGAATGGTCCATTAGCTATCTCCTAGTACAAAAATTCCAAAGGGATTAAGCCTAAGCAATATAGGCACTGTGGTTGGTAGTGAGTAAGAATAGCCCCACACCTCTTATCAATAATCTCCCCAATATTTCAGGAGTCTTGTACATTTCACTACCACTTTCTACTCATTTTAATTGTCAACCCTTTTGTTAAATTCTTATTTCCTAATTATTTATTTATATTATGGAATTGGATAATTTTACTCTTAAAATTTATCAGCAGGCTACAAGAAATTTAGCATTTCTAGATGCACCGAAATCGTCATGAAAAACATGCTTTTTCATCACCATAGATAATAGGTGATGAAAAATTATCGTATCAGCCATCGTCACAGCATGTGCGTCGTATTTTGTATTTGTGACATTTTTTTAATTTGTCATCAAAAGCTATGTTTTTAAATGACGAAAATTATGTGTCACTGTAACTTTTAGTTTTTGTGACGCCTCTTTTGTCACTTTTAGTAATATTTTGTTGTCACCTTAAAGTATGTTTCGTCATTGAAAGTTAACTATTGATATGACAAATTGCATATTCCGTCATCTAAAATTGTAGTTATGGTGATGACTGCTAATTCAACACTAGAATTATAAAATTTTAGTGACACTATGATTGTCATAAATAAGACTCAATTTTGTCACATTAACATTTAATTTGTCACTATAAAGTAATAATTTGTTACAATATAATAATTGTCATTGTATCAAAATTTATTGTGACGTAATATTGCATCGTGAAATGTACAATACTGTCATGATAGGTATATAAATATAGACGCCTTTTTATCATCATGGCATATTAACTTTAATGACAAAGTAATTTTTGTCGTGGAATAATAAAAAGTGACAAAGCATTGTGTCATCTGAAAAAATAATATAACGACGTAAAAGACAATCTTCATTATGAAAGCTGAAGGCTATCAACCTACCACTAGTTAATAAAAATATCTTGCATGAAAATCATAAATTCTTATTAGTTTTATAGTAAAATCTTAAATTAATAGAAGTTTATTGTTTTGAGAAAATATATTTTGCTATTGCTCTTTACCTCTAAGGCAACCATAAATGTCATTAGCTTTTTTATTTCACCACCTTGTTCACGAATGACATCTTCTTGTGCACTTAGTTTATTCTGCATGCTACTCATATTAGTTGTAAGCTCTTCCACTTTGGCTTCAGAATTTTGTAATTTTTCTCTTATCTCAAGAAGTTTATTTCCTTGTTGTTTGGCAACAAAATCCTGTTTGTGTGTGCTGGGAGGTTTAGGACCATACTAGATCCACGACCAATGACCTCATGAACTATTTCATTAATTTATACTTAAAATTTCTCCTTGATCGTATTGATTTTTCTTCTCCATCATTAGGTTCTAGTAAATTAAGGAACATAACAAACATGAAAAATATAACTCATACATGAACTTGTATAGAGTTAATTATATATAAAATGAATACAAATTTTAAGTTACCCAATTCTCTCCGGCTCCTTTGGTTGACCAACCCTTTTGATTCGAATGATGAGTGCGTTTATACAATTCAATTGCATCACAAGGATCTCTATTCAACTCCTTTTAAGACTAAGGTAATTAAAAAAAAAAAAAAGAAAGAAAAATACACAACTAAAACAATAATTCATCAAATTGAAGAATTCATATAAACAATAATCAAGGTTTCATTAAAAGACTTACAAATTTCATTCCACCTAACAGTGAATGCCTTTAGACTAGAAATATGCGGGGCTCTAAGTTGTTTTTGATTTTTAGTATTCACAATACTTGCATTCTGTCAATTGAGTATGGTAGAAATAACAATCAAACATATGGAACAATGTCTTAGAGAAACTATAGAGGTAACATTATAAGCTACTAATAAAGATCTTGAAAGCTAACTATATAAGAATTAAATGGTATTCATATATTTTGTGAATTTGAAGAAAATTGGAAATGCTTCATAAGAAATTACATATGAATAAGAACCCAAAGCTGGAAATACAAAATTCATTTCAATAATAAAGCCTTACATAAGTAGATAAAACACAAAAAAGAAAAAAAATATAATCATCGTTATTTACAAGCAGTAAAGCGTCCAATGCTATTTATGAGCAAATAAAATGAAGATGTTATATATTACAAAGCCATATATCTATCTATCTCTTCTAACTATCATATATATCGAGTTTTTGAATATTGCATCTAGCTGCCATAGATACCCATTACTTTCCAAGCAATAATATTCAATCTCTAACTAATTGTTCTATTAAAATCATTGTATGTAACAAGGCTTGCATATTTTAAATCTTCATAAGCTTTGGCAAAAAGAGGCATTAAGAATTCTGAATAGAGTTTCAAGTCCTATGTATGTGATAACTCATTTTCATATAGGCATTTTTAAGTTCATTGTAACTTGTGTTTTTAGTTATTTTTGCATTTTTAGTGTTAGTTTTATTATTTACTTGCCTAGTTTATTTATTTTATTTTATTTATTCTTATTAGTGTTATTCTTCTCTTTTAGGTGTTATGTAGTAGATTTTTGGCTAATTAGGAATGTTGCTAGAAGAGGGATTGTTGGGGGCCGAAATTCGGCTAGATTTTTGAAATAGTTGGAGGCTATTTTAGCTTCAGAGTAATTCTACCAAGTTGTGCACCTGTCCGT
The DNA here is from genome assembly GCA_039660915.1 of Euphorbia tirucalli. NCBI lineage: Eukaryota > Viridiplantae > Streptophyta > Magnoliopsida > Malpighiales > Euphorbiaceae > Euphorbia > Euphorbia tirucalli. The sequence continues at coordinate 36,683,769 of CM077637.1, read as the reverse complement.
TAGCTTTCCAGCGCACTTGAATCACGCCAATTGGAGCTGTATCGGAGAAGTTATCCTAGATTTTCTGCAACATGTTTTGTTCCTGCGGGTCAAACTAACTTTTTCTCCTACCAGTTGCTTTTTCCCAATCCAATTAGGAGACTTGGGGATGTAGAGTTTCTTTGGGGATTTCCTGTTTAATTGAAATTCAATGAGTTAGGAGTTTCAATTAAGGAAGAATAGAGTATTTTGGAATTTTGGAATTTCTAGTTTAGTAGTCTTCTTTTTAGTTTAGGAGAGGTTTTTCTCCTATTTATAGACTCTTGTTTTGCAGTTGGGAGGAGTGATAACCTAGTTCTTTTTCTACATTCTCTTCTTCAATTTTCTGTGTTTTAGATACCATGTGTCGCTAAACTTTTCATCTAGGGTTTTGATGTAGTGCGATTCTTTTAGTTAATGAAAGTATTAATTTTTCTTACTTTATTCATGTAATTTCTATTATCTTACTTATTGCTTGCTCTTGTTTGGCCATCAATTGCATGTTGATAGATTAAAATAGTATAGAGTACCGAAAAGGAATACTATTGAAATCGGAATTGAGATAATAGAATCATAAGTTTAGATTTGAACGGGAATAATATAATTTGAACTTAAGTGGAGTTTTTCGGATGATTGTGCTTCGTGAGTTAATTATAGGTTATTAATCACTATTGGGAAATAGGGTTAATGATATATTTTTAGCATTGATAATAAATCTTGGGAGAGAGTATTATTAACATAAAATCATTCTCCATTGCATGAGTAATTAAATTGTTTGAATATATAATATATTGATTAGGCGAAGAGTGGTATGAATCAATATCCTGGATGTTTTCTCTCATTGAATTCTCTCTACTTAATTTTATTGCTTTATTTGTCTTTTAGTTTGATTAGTAGTTTAATATAACTCAAATTATTATTTGCTTAGTTAATAGTTTTAGTGAATTAGTTGGTGATTAGTAAGCAATCTCCGTGGGAACGATCTTTACTTACTCTTTATTACTTGATATGATTTTGTGCACTTGTAAATTTCCACATCAAAATGTTTCTAAAAACAACCATTAACATAAATTTTTTAAAACATATTAATGATTAAGCATAAATTAGGATCAATTTCAAAATTTTTAAGATAAAGCATATAGAATAAAGAAACTTTAGAAGGCATAACCTTAAATTTTTCCATTGTGAAGTTGACACACATTTCTTCCCAATGTGGTACCTGTAAACTTATTGTCGACTGCTATTTCTAAACCTATCCATCAAGCAATTTGTTACACCCGGATCATCATATTAACGTCCATATGAATCTAAGTACAAAAGAATAAGTTAGAATGCCTTAGATTAAAAATTATAATCCCTCAAGTTAATTTATATTTTCAAACTTACTTTGAGGTGATCCAAGCCAGCTTTCAAATCTTTTTCTTTATCAAGTTGTTTCCACTTTATAAGCATTGGAAGCACATCAGGTGTCACCACACCGATCTGACTAAAAAGCTTAGCAGATTCATTTGCATAGTTAGGTCTTCCTATTAATGGATCCACAATAATTTTCAACTTATTTCAAGAAGCTACAAATGTCTTCATAATTCCTTTTCCAATTGTTAGGCCGCGACCTCTTTTTTTTTTGTAACTATTTTCTACATGATAATGATTGTAATATGATAATTTCAGCAATAAATTATATATACATCTGTATATTATTCAAAACAACTAATTTATTATAAAACCTATATGAGTTGATGGAACTTGAGTAGTTTCAGTTGATTGATTTTCTGAGATTTCGATTGACTAACTTTCAAGAAACTCAATTGATTCTTCTATATGATGGCTATTTGCAACAACTTCATTAGTGGTAATATCTGGTTCACTTCTTTCTAACATTTCTTGTCGTGGTTGAATTGAAGATTTACTTCATTTTGACCAAGATTATGAGGGTTGTTTGCTCGATTTTGAAGTCCTCGTATACCTTTCTCAATTGGTGAGTCATGATTAAGATACATAATTGAAGAGAATATAGGACTTTGGGAATTAGTTTTTTCTCTTTTCAATTTCTTAGACAGTATGCCACCAAGAGTCATTTGTTCCCTACATTCCAAAATAAATCTATTAATTCAATATATGCAACTTAGATGAAAAGGACTAAGAAGTACACAAAAGTGTTTCAATTCTATGGAATTCATAGTTTAACTGTTACTGATTTAAGATAATTTTTCACAAACATACATTTGTTACCATAGTTGTTTGTGTCATATATTAAACAAGTATGAAAAAATGGGAAAACATGAAGATGAATGCATGAAGCATAAACATACTTGGAGTATCTTGAACTTGAATCAATGTTCAGATTGCTAAAGAGAAAAATGAAACGTAGTGAGGAGAAAAGAAAAGTAGAGTCTTCGCAACATTTGGATTGCTAATGTATATCGAACTTATTAGCGCTTACTTATCCCGCCAAATAATTTCACATGTTTATTGGTTGGGTGGTGATACACATCAATAACAAATTAGTGGTTTTGATATAATAAAAGGAAAAAAGAAAAAAAGAGTAGTGGTGACTGTGGCCGTCAAATTTTATTCTTTGACAAAGTAGTGAAAGAGTGGTTTATATAATTTGGTTTCTTTGATTAGTGTTATGGACTTCCTAAATCAAATTACCATTCAACCAAAACAGATTATTTATCTTGTCTAATTACTTCTACTCATCAGATGAATACGAGAAACTAATTTTAAATTTATGTTTATGTTTTTAGGCATAGATATTTCTAATTTCAAAATAACTTAACTATATAAATACGAAATAATTTTTAATGTGTTTATAAAATATACGGATATCAAATTTACAAAATTTTTATAATAAACACTTAGTTAATGTAAATTTGATTGAGAAAATATATTTAAATTTCTCAAATTGTAATCGGCCATTTTATAAGATACATAATGCTCTATACTAAATGAAATACAATTGTAAACTAAAGTTAGTCCAATAATTTATAAATGTTATTTAATAACTTTTCATTAAGATTTGAATATTTAAAAATTTGCTGGTCATTTTTCTATTTTTTTTTCTCATTAGTAATTAATAAAAATATAAGCACCCTGAAAATTTCCAAGCTTCGGTACCAATATCCATTATGTTTTAATCGACTTACGTGCAAAATTTCTGGTAAAAATTTAAAGCATAAAAAAGATTTTAGGGGAATGTATTAGATGATAGATTACTCTTGTTAATATTACAAAACCATATGTCCCAATTTATAATGTTTTAAACCATAGATATCAGTTTACAAATAGTCAAAACTACATGATTTATTTTTGTACTTATTTCAAATATATATATATATATATATATATATATAATTAGGGAATATATAGATTTACATTTTAGTGTAAATAATATATAATATATCTGATGATAAAAGTAATAAATAAGTTAAACTAACAATTAATTAATTTTTTTGTTGAGTAGTTAAATCATTTTTTATATTTTTTTAGAAAATGAATAGCAAGGAGCAAATCTACATTTTATACTTTCTAATAAACAGGAGTAACAATAATTGGGAAATCAATTAATTAAATATTTTTGCAATTAATTCAATTAATCAATTCGAGAAAATATTTTCCAAATTAATAATATTTTTGCATATAATATAATTCGGATCTAATATCTCTAACTTAACCGATTTAAAAACCTTGATCACTAAAATAATGATATTATTTATCAAAAATTTTATATATATACTACCAGACTGGATTTAGAAAAAGACTTTGAGAGTTCTGTAAAATTAATTCCACAAATTTTGTTATAGAGACAAACTTTTGCAGTTTAACTAATAAACATTACACTGCCACGAATCAATAAATGGTCCACCGATTTCTACAATTTAATAAAATTGTAGTGTACACATTCTATCAATGGCTAAAAAATATTGTTCCTAAAGATGAAATGAAGCAAGAAAGCCTATTATTTAGTTAAGGAAGATTTTAATGACTAACAAAGCCATCGAAAATCAACCAAAGCTGTTAATGAAACAACCTATATAGAGAAGGCTACATGGGAACAAAGTCAGATGCCCAATAAATAAATTCAGTCTCATTGTAGGAAAAAAGATTGCAAAATCTATCTCAAAATGAAGTTAAAAGTCCCTAATTAATTATTAACGAAAAAACGCAACATTTTTTCTTTCTGAATAAATAATAAATTATAATTACTAAAATAAAGAGCCAATATCAAGAGCAGCTGCCACATCAAATCCAGAAACGACAGTAGAACTAATAACTATAAATCGGCAGTACACATCCAAAACTAACAATAGACCCAAACTAATTAACAACCAAAGCCAACCCACAAGATCAATATTCCTATTAGCTCCTCCTTTAGCCAAAGAATATGCAACATAATTCGACTTCAAGGACTATAACAGAAAACACAAATTTAAGCAACGCCGACTGAGTATCAATTTCATTGAAAAGGGATGAGAACTTCCATAGCTTGGAAATAACACGAGCTAATCTTCCCTATAAAAATTTCAAAGACAATATAACAATGATAGATGCACCAAAGGTAATCTTATAAAAAAAATACTACATGCAAACATTATTGCATTTATATAAATTCATATTCACATGTACAACCTTTTCTCTCCCCACAACCTTCAGCTAGCCAACAAACCATAAACTCATTCTTTCAAAGAAGCTTATAAATACTGGGTTGCATAACAAATAAAAGTAGAACCAACTACCATGAATTTGCTATATTTGCAATTACAATTGGTAACTAAATACGTTTAGTAAATAAAATGTGTTGTAGTTACCTAATTCTTGTCAACATTATCAAGTTCACTACTTTTTTCATCCTCATCACTATTGCAATAATCAACCAAAGTGTCATCTATTTCATTTTCTTCATCAGCATCAATTAGATCATCTTCATGAAATCTTGCAGATACCAATGCTTCAATCTCTTCGAGATCCATGTCTTCTCTATTCAATGAAGGTATTTCATCAACTACAACTTCGAACACATCATCAATCTCGTTCACTTGATATACTCCATCTTCCATAAAAGAAAACTCATTAATGTCCATCTCATTATCATGCATCTCATCCACATCATATAGATGTTTATGCCGAAATGGTAACACTACTCGCCTGGCTTTTCCTAATTTAGAATTATTAACATAAAAAACTTGACTTGCTTGATCAACTAGTACATAACAATCATTTTAATACCATTTCCTTATAATGTTGACACTCACAAAATTTTATTCCTTTCTAATCCCTGATTTCCTTTTTCCAAGATCAAACCTATAGCATTTGAATATAATAACACATCGATCTTTCACATAATCTAGCAGAATTATATCATTTAATACACCATAGAAGTCGATTATATCTTCACCATGATTACCTTCAACTACAATTCCACTATTTTGACTTTTGCAACGACTATCACGCTCTTTAGTAAGAAACCTTACTCCATTCACAATGCAACCCGTGTACTTCCGTACACACTTATTTAGAGAACATGCAAGTGAATACAATGATTCATTTAATTTTGATGGTTCTTCATGATATAATTGTATCATCTACGAAATAAAACATAAAATATATCAAATGACATCAAGAGTAGATATGGTAAAAGAGAAAATGGCGTTAACATTAGATTATAGTGATCTTACATGCTTTTTGAATCATATAGGAAATTGTTCTTTATGTCTCTGATCTATGTTTCCACAGCCACTTAACCGGAGTTCTTCCTTATGAATCCTAAAAATATATATTAACAAGTATGTTAGATATATAAATCAATAAATTAAAATCAACTGAATAATGTGATACTAATTAGATAACTCACATGAACAAAGGTTCAATTTCCTCATATTTTTGAAAAACAAACCATTGAATAGCATTAAATTCTTCCTCTGATAATTCAATGCGAGAAAATCAATAAGCTATCATCATTGACTAAGTCTTTATTATGATATTCTCGATTTACTCGAGTCTAAATACCCCGCAAGTATAGTGAACAAAAAGTTAGACATTCTTTTGTAATGTATGCTTCAGCAACGGAACCTTCTGGATGAGCTTTATTCTGCACACTTTGCTTAAATTCACATAACAATCTACAAAAATAAGGTATAAAATTTACTAATGATATAATTGAAGTAAAAACTTAAAGACTTATGAGATTCTATTACCTTTCAATTAGATACATCCATCTGTATTGAACTGGTCACCAAGTAAGGCCTCATTTGGTAGATGAATAGATAAATGAATCATTACATAAAAAAAGCGAGTGGATACAATGTTTCCAACTTGCACAAAATCAAGCAAATGTCATCTTGCATTTTCTCTACTTCAACTTTTTTTTTTAATTTTTTACAATATAAACGTTTAAAAAAATGGCCTAACTCAGCCAATAAACTAGAGACTTCCTTTTTGAGACTCCCACGTATGCCGATTGGAAGTATTCATTGCAAAAGTACATTATAGTCATGACTTTTTAGTGATGATATCTTTATCTCTCCTGAATTAACACATTAAGAGATGTTAGAGGCATATCCATCTGGAAATTTTATAGATTTCAGAAATTCACCAAAGTTTTTCTTTTCTTTCTTTGTCATAACGTAACATACTGCCGGCATCATATATTTTCCATCACTCCTCTTGACTAAGTGTAACTCCTTGTGAAATCTCATGGCTTCCACATTGTGTCTTGCCTTTATAGTATCTTTTGTTTTCCCATCAATCGACAATAATGTTCCTAATATACTCTCACAAATATTCTTTTCTATGTGCATTACATCAACATTATACCTTAACTTTAGCTTACTCCAATAAGGCAAATTAAAAAACTATTACGCTTGATCCAATTCAACTCTTCTAGCTTGCGCTTTCACTTTTTACTATCGTGCTTACCTGGTGTTAAATCTTTTAATCGAACCAATTGCTCTAACACTTCATCTCTAGTTAGTCTTCTAGGTACCTCCCTATCTTCCTTTTTACCGTTAAACTTTCGACACTTTCTCCAATTATGATCTTTGTGTAAGAATCGGTGATGTCCCATATAACATATCTTAGTTCGCAACCTTATAGAACTTGTTTGCTCATTGAAAACTGGATATGCCATATATCCTTTAGTACTCCATCCTGACAAATCACTGTACACTGGAAAATCATTTACTGTCCATAAAATGGTTGTATGCATTTCAAAATTATTTTTACAAGAAACATCAAAAGTTTCTACCCCATCACTCCATAATTCATTAACTCTTCAATCAACGGCTACATATACACATTGATGTCCTTTCCTGGTGAATTTGGCCCTGGAATTAGCATTGACAACAACATAAATGGTTGCTTCATGCAATCCCCTGGAGGAAGATTCAATGGTGTAAGAATGACTAGCCACATGTTATATGTGGTACTGAGATTTCTAAATGGGTTGAAATCATCTATAGCTAGAGCTAACCTGATATTTTGAGGATCTTTGGCAAATTGAGGAAACTCACAATCCAAGTCATGCCAAGCTAAAGAATCAGCAGGGTGCCTCATATATTCATCATCCTTGCGCTTTTCCTTATGCCAAACCATTTTCTTAGCTTTTTTTTAGACAAATAATCGTTGAAGCCTAGTTTCAAGGGGAAATACCTTAAAACTTTATGTGGTATCTTTTCCCCTTATCATCATTTACTTTCCATCGAGAAGTCCCACACTTAGGACATGCCTCTAAGCTTTAGGTATCTTTCCAAAATAAGGCACAATCATACTTTCATGCATCAATACTATCATATTCCAACCCTAAATCTCGTAATATTTTCTTGGCCTCATAATAAGAACTTGTAAGTGTATCTCATCCCGGTAAACTTAACTTCAACAATCACAAAAGCATATTTATTGTTTTATCGCTCAGCTTGTTATATACTTTCAGATGGAGCAGTTAGATGATAAAAGATAGCCTTAAAATCTTCTTACATCCAAGGTATAATTATGTCTTGGCATCCTATATGAGCGTATCGAGATAAGAAGGTAGACCACCAATATCTTCATCATTTTCAATAGAGATAGTATCCTCATTTGATTAGAAGAAATTCTCATGAAGATCAAACAACATATCATAAACTCCATCATCTGTTTCTTCATCAACATCACCTTTTGTCATGTCATCGTTATAAGATTGGTTTCCCAAATTATCAGAAGTTGATGCTTCACCGTGATGAAACCATGTTATGTACCCTGGATCAATTCTTTGTTCCAGAAGATGATCTTTAACTATTTTCTGATCTTGGAATAGTAAGTTCAAACAACCCATGCATGGGCATCGAATCTGACTCTCTTTGCTAAATTTATTCTTAACAAAAGTCATAAAACATTCCACCCCTTCTATATGTTCTCTAGACCATTTCGTAGCTCTCATCCAACTCTTATCCATCTTTATTACAAACATATACAAGTGGTCATGCTAATAATTATGCAGTGTTTACTAACTTTGTGTCTGTGTCTGTAAGGAAAGTAGGATAAATTTAGCAAATAAAATTATGGTGGATAAAATTTTAGATAGATAGATTGTTTCCTATCATTTAGTATTAAGATATAAATGAATACCACAAAAAATAGATAATGACAATCATTGATGACCAGCAATAGTTTATGCTTGCTAGAAACAGTTAGCAGCTAGTTGGTTGTTGAATTTGTGTACATATAGATTAGCATTTTATTTGACTTAGTGGCAAAAAGCTAATATCACAATAAGAACCAAAAACATACAGTGTCATGTGGGACAAGGGACCCTCCCATGTAGAATATTATAGCCAAGCTTTAGTCATATGTTTTTGTGACGTTTCCAAGTAAAGAAAAGTATACAACCATATATAAATAAAATAAACAAATTTAAGAGATACAAGTAGCTGTAACAAATATACAAACAAAAATGGTTTTTAACTAAATAACATTACTAATTCTAGTTAAAAGTTCAAGGTGTCAATTTTGTCCACAAAATGCAATTTTGGTTAATAAGTACAAAGAGCACAAGGCTATAGGTGATCTTGTATTTCCAGCCTTATATTATTTATCTAGCAATGAGCCTAGGCTTTTTGCTAGACCCAGCCACTATGCCTCTACTGAATTCTTGCCACAATAATTTTTGGTGTTGGTATAGTAGCTTCTTTATAAACAGAACTGATGCGTAGATTTTAGGTCATATGTAAAGTGTCATATGTAAATTGTTGTTTTGGAAATGTCATATGTAAATTTTGTTACTAAGATAATTGAATTTAAAATGTCTATTAATTTCATGATAATAAAGCTGAGGGTGTTGGTTCCAATAGGGAACTAGAGGTGATTACACGAGGGCATACCTAAGCAATGTATGTGTTGCCAAGGAACTATATAGGTAAGATCAAGGTTTAGATCTTGTTGAGAACTCAAAAACAGTAGCCAAAGAATATGGTAAGATAGTTTATTCTATATGACTTTTGAACGGCTTCTAATTCCAACTATAAACTGTTTGTGTATCTAGTAAGAGGTATTCAAAAAACTTTATTAACCATCCTACCCATTCTATTGCGCCAATTATTAGTTAATGTTAGTCTATGAGTTATTGACATTATTTTGGCTCTAATCTATTTAAAGAATACGAATGGCATCTAGTTCAAAAAAAAAAAAAAGAAGAATATGAACAATACCTTGAGAATTAGAATCACAGCTCGATTTTGCTTCTTGTTGCAATATTTTGATATTTTTATGAGTGCAAATGTTTGTCAGACGCACAAAAGCATATAGACTAGAACAGAGGTAGCTGTTGGGATTCGTCATTGGAAAAATAACGTGGCGCAGCGGAAAATACACCGTTTAAAATTTCCTAGAATCCACCTATTGTGTCTAATTACCATTGATTAGAATAAAACCAAATTGAATCAAGAGAGATTAACTCACCGGATTCATCTCTTCCAGAGACTGCTGCAGAATCGTTACTTGAAACTGCGATCTCCAAAATCCGGTGCACGACCAACTATTGAGCGGGAACCGATGCTAGCCGAAGATGCGAAGGAATGGAGGTTTAATGCTGGGATTTTCGGCTGTTTTGGGGCTGCTATTGGTGGCTCAAATTTCCAGCAATTAATTAGAGTTGAATTAGGTTTTTCTTCCTTAAGTGTGCCCTTATATAGACACCTTGTCTAGTTGGGTTTTAATTAGGTTAATTAAACCCAAGCCCACTAGGATTATAATTACATAAATAAACTTTAATTAAAAAGTATATACTATTTAATTTAATTCCATTTGGCTAAATTTAATTACCCCGAATAAAATTAAATCACACTTAAGTTAATACAACACATGTATTTAATTTTCCTACTTAGGAAAATTATTTAATTAATTGTTTACTTTATGTAATTCAATTAATTGATAAATTAATTAATTACATTACGTAAACTTATTAATTAAATTAAATTCAACCCAATGTCAATTAATTACCTTGACACCGAATATCAACTAATTAATTAACGCATTCCTTCCAATGTACATTACATGTACAATTTCTATAAGTTCCAGCTCAGTTGATCTATGTGCACGATCCTATAGGTCTGTCTTTATGTTGGCAGTAGACCCAAGGCCCACAGACTGTAAGTGGGTTCTAGCAAACCATTACAGCCCCCAATTAAGACAGAGATGCAGTAGTCTTTAGAAGACACTCACCCGGTAGTAATCTCATAGTGTCCTTTGCCTAACGATATCGATATGAATAAACAAGAGGCATGGTGTCTGTCATCCTCTTCTGTTGTTTATTATATTTCTTGATCTTGAGTTGATTGATTAATCAAATAAGCAACCAACTTATTTGGGTATGGCCATACACTTATCAGTCCCACTCATCAAGTGGCCAATGATATCATCTCAGTGTTACCTGAGTGGCAATTCCATCACTTCATCATTAATATCAACATGTTCACCGGTCCACCCAATCATACCCGTATTTAGCATCCTTTTACAGACTTGTTAGGCGTATGTCAAAGTGAATCGGATTCCATATTGATATTATAATGAAATCTGGTCTGAGGACAAAAGAGACCTACTCAAGAAAGACCTATGACGTGACAACCATGTGACTTTCTTATGCGGATCGATCTAGTCCCATGTCAATGACATGTACCTATATTCATGACCGACTATACAAGTACTATGGCTAGTTAAGAACTACCATACAGTCATCGAATATACAAGTCTGTGGTTCTATTCGTCCCCACGATTAGAACAGACCTGGGATAGGTTTTATGATTATCAATCAATGGATACTCTACTCATATTATAGCACAAGATATAAATGAAATAGATTAATTGCCTTTATTAATGTGACACAAATAATGTATTCATACATGACTCTTAATGTATAATACAAAATACAAGAATCCAATGCCCTAAGAACTAGGGCACACCAACAATCTCCCACTTGCACTAGTTCCAAGTGGGCATTACCCTAATTCCTATAGATCTGGTATGACCGTCGTGCTGTGTCTGCAACAGCGCTTTGGTCAATGGATCAGCGACATTATTCTTGGTGTCAACCCTCTGCAATGATATGTCACCTCTGTTCACGATCTCTCGAATGAGGTGAAACTTTCTGAGCACATGTTTGGATCTCTTGTGTGACCGGGGCTCCTTAGCTTGTGCGATGGCCCCGTTGTTGTCACAAAAAACATCAACTGGGTCAGGATAGTAGGTACTACTCCCAACTCGGTTATGAATTTCTTGATCCAAACGGCTTCCTTTGCAGCTTCGCACGCAGCTATGTACTCAGCTTCCGTTGTAGAGTCAGCAATGGTGGCCTGCTTTGAGGACCTCCAACTAATGGCACCGCCATTCAAGAGAAAAACATGACCAGACTGTGACTGGTTCTCATCCTCATCGGTCTCAAAGCTTGCATCAGTGTAACCTGACACTACGAGCTCATCTTGACCTCCATACACTAAGAAAGCATCCTTAGTCCGATTAAGGTACTTTAGGATTGCCTTGACAGCTTTCCAGTGTTCCTCCCCAGGGTCTGACTGGTACCGGCTGGTCATACTTAGTGCAAACACGACATCAGGCCTCGTACATAACATGGAGTACATGATAGATCCAATAGCAGATGCATAAGGGATCTTTTCCATGTTCTCCCGGTCCTTCTTTGTTTTAGGACCATCTTTCTTACTCAGCTTCAACCCATGGCGCATCGGCAAGAATCCTTTCTTTGCCTTGTCCATGCTGAATCTTTTCAGAACCTTGTCAATGTATGTGGCCTGACTTAGGCCTAGAAGCCGATTGGATCTATCTCTATAGATCCTGATCCCTAAGATCGTCTCAGCTTCGCCTAAGTCCTTCATTGCAAAGCACCTACTCAACCACTGCTTAACTCCTTGCAGTGTTGGTATGTCGCCTCCAAAGATATGGATGTCGTCAACATACAGCACTAGGACGGTGGAAATGCTCCCACTAACCATCTTATACACACAGGGCCTTTAACTTGAAACACCACTTGCAACCTATCACCTTAGCACCCAGAGGTGGATCCACCAAGTTCCATACTTGGTTATCATGCATAGATTGCATCTCAGCCTCCATGGCTTTGCGCCATTGATCTGAGTGTGGGCTTTCAACAGCCTCCTGATAGGTCTTGGGCTCTTCTTGGTCAACGACCATAAGGTCCCCATCATCAGTCACGAGAAAGTCGTACCTCTCTGGCTGATGACATGTCCTACCAGACGTTCTGCGGTCCTGTGCAACCGTTTCTGGTTCCTCAATTTCTTGAGTAGTCAGATCGGTTCCCGAAGCATCCTCAGCAGTAGCTGCAGGAGTTTGTAAGTCTTGAACTTCTGAAAGTTCAATATTACTCCCACTGTCTCTCTTGGAAAGGAATTCCTTCTCCAAGAAAACTGCATTTCTGGCTATGAAAACTTTGTTTTCAGCTGGATCATAGAAGTAATAACCCTTAATTTCCTTAGGGTAACCCACAAACTGGCACTTGATAGATTTGGACTCGAGTTTGCCACTTGTCAATTTCTTAACATGTGCATCACAGCCCCAAATCTTCAAGAAGGAAACATTGGGCTTTCGGCCTTTCCATAGTTCATATGGTGTTCCCTCAACTGCCTTGCTTGGTGTATTATTAAGAATGTAAGCAGCTGTCTCTAAAGCATATCCCCAAAAGGAGACAGGGAGTGTAGCATGACTCATCATCGAGCGGACCATGTCAAGTAAGGTCCTATTCCTCCTTTCTGATACTCCATTCCACTGGGGTGTACCAGGAGGAGTGAGTTGGGATACAATCCCACACTCTCTCAAAATAAGTCAAACTCTTGGCTCAAATATTCACCCCCTCGGTCAGAACAAAGTGCTTTTATTTTCTTGCCAAGTTGGTTTTCTACTTCATTCTTAAAGTCCTTGAACCTTTGGAGAGTCTCAGACTTATGCTTCATCAGATACACGTAACCATATCTACTGAAGTCATCCATGAAGGTGACAAAGTACAGAAAACCAGATCTGGCACTAGTGCTCATTGGGCCACATACATCGGAATGTATTAGCTCCAATAGCTCTGAGGCCCTTTCAGCAGTCTTGCTAAAAGGCGCCTTTGTCATCTTGCCTCTCAAACAAGATTCGCATGTGTCATAAGGCTAGATGTCAAATGACCCTAGCACTCCACTAGAGTGAAGCCTAGCTATGCGCTTCTCATTTATATGGCCAAGTCGACAATGCCAGATGTAAGTAGGATTAATTTCATTTTGTTTAATCCTTTTAGTATTTATGTTATAGATTGAACTTTCACATTTTAGATCAAGGATATATAAGCCATTTTCAAGAAATGCGGTTCCATAAATAATATTGCCACATTGCATAGAAATTCTACCATGTCCAATATTAAATACAAAACCAGAAATATCCAACAAAGAAACGAAAATAATATTCCTGCGCATCGCAGGTACAAAATAACAGTTTCTTAGTTCCAAAACAAGTCCACTAGGCATCTCCAAGAAATAATCTCCGATCTCCATGGCCTGAACCCGAGCACCATTTCCCACTCGAAGATCTACTTCTCCAGATCCTAATAATCTCCTATTTCTTAGACCCTGCACATTTGAACAAATGTGAGATCCACATCCAGTGTCCAAGACCCAAGATGTAGAAATAGCCAGATTAATCTCAACAACATAAATACCTGAAGCTGCAGTTTTGCCCTTCAGTTGCTCCCTTAGCTTTGGACATAAGCTCTTCCAGTGCCCCTTCTCATGACACTCATGGTAAACATCGTCAGGAGAAGCAACCCTTGCTTTAGGTTGGGCCACCACCTTTTTGCCCTTAGCCTTGGCCTTTTGGGCCTTAGCCTTGGCCTTAGATTTGGCCTTTCCCTTAGCAATGGGCGTATTGCCCTTGTTTACCAGCAATACTTCAGGAGTCTTCTTAAGAGACTGCTCAGCAAGCTTAATCATGCCATGCAGCTCAACAACTGATTTATCCAACCCTTGCATATGGTAATTCATGATAAACTGGCTGTAAGACTCAGGAAGTGACCCGAGAATAATGTCTGTTGCCAAGTCCTGTGGTACTGGCGAGCCGAGGCGGGCAAGTGTATCAATATACCCCTTCAACTTTAGCACATGAGTGCTAACAGAAGTCCCAGCTGCCATCACAGTCGTGCAAAGTGCCTTAGTTGTCAGGTAACATTCCTGATGAGCCTGATCTTGGAACATCTTTTTAAGCTGATCCATCATCTCATAAGCATGCTCGTTCATGAACTACATCTGAAGATCAGTAGCCATGGTACCCAGCATGAGGCACGAGACATCTCGGTCATCCCTCACATGCCGATCGTACTGCTCCACCATCGCCGTGGTGATGCCTCGACCTGCAGGAGGGCCAGCTGGTAAAGGAGCATTCAGTACATACTCCTTAGACTCTTGTCTAAGAACTATTTGTAAGTTCCTAGTCCAGTCCAGGAAGTTAGTCCCCGAAAGCTTCTCCTTCTCCAAGAGCGACCTAAGTGAAAGTGAGTTGTTGTTTGTTGCAGCCATTTAAATTGCTTAATTGAAATGGGATTATCTATATTGGAAGAAATCATTGCTTGAGTTAGAAATAAAGGACTTTTAAGCCAATTCAAATTAATAATCTGATTTTAATTTGTTTGTTGGTGTTGTTAATTGGCTAACTTGACCAAGATCCACAACTTATCAATGACTGGCCGAACTAGGGCTCGCTAACCAACCATTGAGTCGTTTGGTAGGACAACCTATCCAATCCTTCCACGAAGGACTCTTGGTTTGATGGGCTTATTGACACTTTACCCATCTGTGCTTAGGGCCCGCTCTGAGCTAATGCTACCCAAGTTGAGTCAAACCACCATTCACATGTTAACCATACCAAGTATCTTAACCCTCGACGGCCCGCCGAATACTACAATATACCCAGCTAGGGCATGGCGCACATTGCAGCATCAATGGGAGTAAGAGGTGTGAATGTGGGAAGCACTTTTAAGCGACTCAATATTTTAATTTTCGGATTATAATTAAGTGATACGGCTTAGCATGCATAAACGCGGGTAATAATTTGGTGATCCATACATCCATATTATATGAAAAATGCAATAGCATACTTAATTTAAAATAAATGAGATCCTATGGGCCTTTAATTACAACCTAATGAAAAACTAGATATCCTATCTAATTCTTCATGGGTCGGACTGCAATCCTTCTTGGGCTCCCACCATGGGCTTGCTCCATTTGGGCCTTCCTCCATACTTAATGCAATTACAATAATTTTGTAAAATAAAATCTATTCTAAAATTACATCAAAATAAAAAATGGCACGCAGGCCATATTTCCCAAAATTAAATTACAACCGATAATAATTTAGGGCCCATAGAACTCAACATAACATTTCAAACAAAGTACCTGTCGTGCACATACATACCAATATGATGCATGATCATGGCATTCCAAATTATAAATATAAATGTTAAGCCGAGTTACTTAGAGTGAAATCGCCAATTTTAACAAATGTGACTAAGGCCCATAAAGGCCCAATGGATAACATCCATAAATGCAAAATTAACAATTTTGCTCCCACTTGAATTTGGGTTGTCACAAATTTAAAATTTAGCTCTCCCAATTTTAACCGGTGTCACGGTTTATTGGGCCAATTTCACAAAGTCCATATTCAATTTAATATGCAAACAATTAAATTAAATATGCATGCCAACAAAATAAATAATTTAAACACAAATTAATTTTAAAAAAATTTAATTTAATTTGCATTAGGGTCCGGGATAAAAAATACCCGCAAAATCCAAAACCGGATCCAAAACCCGCGCACGACGCTGCTGTCCGGAGACAGCAGCGCTGCCGTGCGGCAGCAGCCCACAATGGGCTGCTGAATGGCGACAGCAGCTGCTGCAATTTGGAATCTTGCGATTCCAAATTGCAGCAAAACAAATATATAACCTTTTTTTTTTTAATCATAAAAAAATCCATCCAAAAAATACAAATAAAACCCAAAACAACTTTAGATGGAAACCAATTGGGGAAAATAATCAAAAACCCTAATCCAACAATTCTAGGGTTAATCCAAAAAACAAAACCAATTGAATAAAACCCTAAAATCACAAACTTGAAACCCATTCTTTCTTCAAGAACGCTTTCAAGAACCAATTCCAATCAATCTAATGGATAAAACCTATGCTCTGATACCACTGTTGGGATTCGTCATTGGAAAAATAACGTGGCGCAGCGGAAAATACACCGTTTAAAATTTCCTAGAATCCACCGATCGTGTCCAATTACCATTGATTAGAATAAAACCAAATTGAATCAAGAAAGATTAACTCATCGGATTCGTCTCTTCCAGAGACTGCTGCAGAATCATTACTTGAAACTGCGATCTCTAAAGTCCGGTGCACGACCAACTATTGAGCAGGAACCGGTGCTAGCCGAAGATGCGAAGGAATGGAGGTTTAATGCTGGGATTTTTGGCTGTTTTGGGGCTGCTATTGGTGGCTGAAATTTCCAGCAATTAATTAGAGTTGAATTAGATTTTTCTTCCTTAAGTGTGCCCTTATATAGACACCTTGTCTAGTTGGGTTTTAATTAGGTTAATTAAATCCAAGCCCACTAGGATTATAATTACATAAATAAACTTTAATTAAAAAGTATATACTATGTAATTTAATTCCATTTGGCTAAATTTAATTACCCCTAAATAAAATTAAATCACATTTAAGTTAATACAACACATGTATTTAATTTTCCTACTTAGGAAAATTATTTAATTAATTGTTTACTTCATGTAATTCAATTAATTGATAAATTAATTAATTACATTACGTAAACTTATTAATTAAATTAAATTCAACCCAATGTCAATTAATTACCTTGACACAGAATGTCAACTAATTAATTAACGCATTCCTTCCAATGTACATTACATGTACAATTTCTATAAGTTCCAGCTCAGTTGATCTATGTGCACGATCCTATGGGTCTGTCTTTATGTTGGCAGTAGGCCCAAGGCCCACAGACTGTAAGTGGGTTCTAGCAAACCATTACAGCCCCCAATTAAGACAGAGATGCAGTAGTCTTTAGAAGACACTCACCCGGTAGTAATCTCATAGTGTCCTTTGCCTAACGATATCGATATGAATAAACAAGAGGCTTGGTGTCTGTCATCCTCTTCTGTTGTTTATTATATTTCTTGATCTTGAGTTGACTGATTAATCAAATAAGCAACCAACTTATTTGGGTATGGCCATACACTTATCAGTCCCACTCATCAAGTGGCCAATGATATCATCTCAGTGTTACCCGAGTGGCAATTCCATCACTTCATCATCAATATCAACATGTTCACCGGTCCACCCAATCATACCCGTATTTAGCATCCTTTTACAGACCTGTTAGGCGTATGTCAAAGTGAACCGGATTCCATATTGATATTATAATGAAATCTGGTCTGAGGACAAAAGAGACATACTCAAGAAAGACCTATGACGTGACAACCATGTGACTTTCTTGTGCGGATCGATCCAGTCCCATGTCAATGACATGTACCTATATTCATGACTGACTATACAAGTACTATGGCTAGTTAAGAACTACCATACAGTCATCGAATATACAAGTCTGTGGTTCTATTCGTCCCCACGATTAGAACAGACCTGGGATAGGTTTTATGATTATCAATCAATGGATACTCTACTCATATTATAGCACAAGATATAAATGAAATAGATTAATTGCCTTTATTAATGTGACACAAATAATGTATTCATACATGACTCTTAATGTATAATACAAAATACAAGAATCCAATGCCCTAAGAACTAGGGCACACCAACAGTAGCAAAGTAGGATACAAAACAATAAAATTAATCTCTAAAATAGTAAGAGAAACTTAAAAATATATTATAAAAAAAAAAAGAAAATACTGCAAGATGAAGAATTTTGAACTCACCTATCATAAAATAAGTGAGATTATCCAAGAGATGATCAAATCACTACAAATTGAATTTCTTAATATGGACTAGAACATGAGTGCTTGTTTTCACAATACTCTCTCTTTTGGTAAGGAAATCTAGCTTCTTTGATGACTATTGGACTCGTGACAAACAAGCAGCAATAAAGAAGAAGTATGGTGGATTTTAGGAAAGAAGGTGAAGATACAATTTAGAATTGGTAAAGTGGAGCAAATACGCTTAGTAATTTGGGAATTTGGATTTTGGACTATTAGGGATTGGGAATTCATAGCAATACCAATTTGTCCTTTTTCTTTTTAACATAATTATTTTTTGAATCTTTTCGTGATAATATAAAGTAGATATTGAGAAAAGTACAAATATTGGAACATTTTTGTTGATAAAAATTAAAAAGATTTAGAAAGTATTATTTATAATAAAATATAATCTATAAAATAAAAAAAAATTAACAATGATGAACTGCACAACTTGATGTTCTGGTTATTTACAGATTATTACATGCAGT
Source organism: Euphorbia tirucalli (assembly GCA_039660915.1). Lineage (NCBI taxonomy): Eukaryota > Viridiplantae > Streptophyta > Magnoliopsida > Malpighiales > Euphorbiaceae > Euphorbia > Euphorbia tirucalli. The sequence continues at coordinate 36,664,750 of CM077637.1, read as the reverse complement.
TTAAAACTTTACCAATGCAGATTTGTGATTTCGCGCGGTTGATAAAAGTAGTATATCATTTAATATACCCCTTAAAAACTATCATATTTTTTAGACTTGTCACTTGAAATACTATCAATATAAAAGTAGTATATTTGACAATAGATTGCTTTTGTTAATGGTATAAACCACACTAGCCCTAATTTTAAAAAACTGTAAACCACATATGCCAATTCGTAAATGCAAAAATCACCAAGTTTATTTCTATTAATAAATATATAAATCTAAAGCAATTAACTCATATATATATTTGAGTGAAAATATAGCAATCAATGTACAAGGTAAAGTTTAAGTAGTGGATTCAAAAATTTTTCATAATAAAAAACATTACATATGATGACGATGTGGAATTGTCATTATTTAACACTATCTCATGACTATTTTACAAATTGTCACAAAAATATTTTATACATGACAATATCTAATAGTTGTTGCAACAAAACACATTTGATGACAAATTCAACTTGTCATGATTTATATCAGATTATTTAATGACAAATAAAAATCATCATAGAAAATGTTAGATATTATGACGTTATACATCTGTCATATGTTAACATTACGTATTTCCTACAAGAACAATGATGACTATGTTTCTTGTATTGTCATTGCATTACTAAAATATATGAGGATATCAATATATTGTCAAGATGAAATATAATTCATCATGGTTAGTATCAATCAAGTTATGAAAAACAATATGCGTCGTCAATAAATTTACTACAATGATAAAACAATGGTCATAAATAGACATTCTTTTGTCATAAAAAATTTTCCCATCAAAATTTTTTGTACCAAACTTTCCGTCAAACGTTCTCACCCATGATATTTTACTATTGTCACAACAAGTTTTAAATAGCGACGAAATTTTATAAAAATAGAGACGTGTGTAAAGCTTATCATCAAAAAAATAAAAATGATGACGCTTTTTAAATTGTCATTATTTAGTAGTTAACGATGACGAAAGCATGTGTGTAGCCAAAAAAAGCGTCACAAAATGCTAAATTTCTTGTAGTATTTCTTTAAGAGAATTATTAGAAAATTTGATTTTTCTTTTATATACAAAACAAACAAATATTATCATCATAATAGAAACATTCAATGCAATTTTATTAATGCTATTTAAATTGCAAGATGTCACCTTTTTTTGTTTAGTATCTTGGAGTGTTTGTCTTATAAGAACCTTTTTATTCAGGATTGGAATCCTCTAATGTGCTGAATTTAGTCTAAACTACCTTTCTTGTCTTTCTTATGCTGATAGATTAATTTTGGTGAAGCCTATGATTAGTAGCATGCTAGTGTACCTAATGTCTTTATTTAAGCACCTAGTTGCAATCTCTAATAGAATTGAATGTTACGTGCGTAATTTTCTTTAAAAGGGAAATCTTAATGGGCATGGTCTTTGTAAAGTGGGTTCGGACAAAATTTGTTATTTGTTTCATTTAGGTGGATTGAATTTGCACAATCTAATTATTCAGAATACAAGCTTGCTTTTACAATTGATCTGGAAAGCCAGAGGTGTAAGATTTTCTTCTCTTTGAGAACTTTTTATGTTGATTTGGTTGGTGCTTCGGATTGGACTTATCTTTTGAATATGCCTTTTGTGAATACCTCTCCAATTTGGAAAGAGATTATTTCGGCATATTGTAGGAACAAAGAGATTTGGACCTTTTTCACCGAAAATATTAGGGTATAGGTTGGTGATGGCAACAAGATAATTTTTTGGTATGATAAATAGTGTGGTGATGTAGCCCTAAAACTAAAATTTCTCACTCTTTTTATTATCTGTTGATCCTTCGGTCTCTGTTTCATAAGCTTGTCTCTCTCTAGTGGGTTTTGATGTACGATCGGGTTGGATTAGAAGGCTTCATTTTCTAGAGTTTTCTACCCTTGACAATCTCAAATAGTAGTTATAATTAGTCTTATTAATGGACATACATGATCAATTTTCTTGGTCAAGTGGTGGTAGTGCCAATTATTCAATAGGAGATTTTGATACTCGTTACATGCTTTATGCTTCTGCATCCTTGATTATTTCTCTTGACTTTAAAAGCTGCTAGAAGGCAAATTGTGCTCCTAAGATTAAGTCCTTTATGTAGATTCTTCTCTATGGTTCTTTTCCTACTTCTGCTTTTCTTGCTAGTTTGAATATCTTACCTGCAGATAGTGCTTCCTACCTCAATTCTGATTTTTTAGAATCTCAAGCCCAAGCAATTTTACACTATAAAGATAGTTTGATCATTTGGATGTTCATGTTTAATTGGATGGGTTTGATGGTTATGGTTCCTAAGCACGTAAGATTTTTTTACCAATGAGTGGGCTTATTTAAAGTTTCCTTTCAAGTCTGTTGAGTTTGGTTTTGATGATCACAATTGACATTTTTAAAATAATGAGCTACATAAGGTAAAATATTTTTTATACTTGGTTTATAAGTTAAAGAGCAACTCATGAGTATTCCATTTATCATAAAAAGGAAAAGAAAGTATCAAATACATATAAAGAGCATATGAGATAATTAAAGCTTAATAATCCATATTTGCTCATCTTATATGACTTGAAAGTTTCTTATATATACATATTTTTGCCACTTTCATACTTATATTCTTATATTCCTTAAAAGTATACCTAAGGTTTGTTTATGACTTGAGAACATTAATGTTGACCTAAGGTTTGTTTATGACTCAAGATAATTGAGAACTTTTGGCATATATCTATATATTTACCAAGTTGACCTCATATTCATTTATAAGGTGGAATGTTGACCATGAGATAGAATATCTTGAGATCATATTTGGCCACATGGACACATTCACTATTGATCTCACATTTGATTATAAGGTGAGTTACTTTTTGAGATCATTCTTTGACCTCACCTTGACTTATAAGGTGAAAGTCTTAAAAACACAATTCAGCCACATTATGAAAAGAGAAAAACATGTGACTTTATTCACCTAAGGTTACAACCCAAGCTAAGATATTCTTTAACTTGAGATTACATATGACATAATGGTCAAACCTCATCTCAAGACTAAAGAATGCTTTTCACTCCATGCTTTATAGTTTCGGTTTTCACCTAAGGTTGCACTTTGATCATCATTTTTGTCACATGTCTTTATGTAAAAAAAGGATCCACCTATGTTTTGGATATGGACTTATATCTAAAGTTCAAACGGCTATGACTTCAATGGCTACAATTCTTTATCACGTGAGAAACTTCAATTCTTCATCCTTCATAAAACCAACAGTCACATGACTTAAAGCCAACATCCATATTTGTGTCAAATGGCCATTTTCTTACTTAACTATAAAAAGAAAGTAGATGAAGATGTGAAGGTGTGGAAGACAATTCAACAAATATTCTAATTCAAGCTTTCAAGTTATAAGTCTTCCATATTCCCAAAGAATTCAAAGAGAGGAAGAAAAGTATTGTTCATTCTTATATTTTGGGAATTGTATTTTTCACACAAGGTTGTGTGTAAAGGGGTGTTGCTTTGTTGGTGGTTGATCAACAAAGGTTGTAAAAGTTTAGTGCTTAAGCTTCGAAAAAGCATCGGTAGAGTTTGTTACTTAAGCTACAAAAAGTAATGGGATAGGTTTGATACTAAGCCTGTAAAAGTATTGAGTTTGTTACTTGAACTCGGAAAAAGTAACATAGGCTTGTTTCCTACCCGTAAAGGAAACGTTAGTGGAAATCTGAAGCGGTTAGCTTGGGGACTAGACGTAGACCGGTTGGGTCGAACCAGGATAAAATTTTGTGTTTGCATTTTCTCTATCCCTACTCTCTTTATTTTATGCAATTTAATTTCTTACAATTTAAATTAATTTCTTTAGTATTTAAAGTTATATTTTTCACAAAAGTAATTTTATATTCACAAGTTTTATTACTTTACTTAATTCCGCATTTTTATAAAACTTGTGTTTTTGAAATAGAAACTTGTGGTTCTATAAAAAGAATTTTTAAAGAGAGTCTGCAAATTTTTATTTGCCCTACAGTACTATTCACCCCCCAATACTGTAGCTAGCCATTTGGGACCATTAAAGTCGATTTTTGTTCATCTTTATGGATGATCTAGAGTTGGAAAATTGGGAAAACGAGGAATATGAAAGTCTTTGATGAGATTTCTTCTTCTTAGGATTGCTTATGATTGTCTAAGTGGAAACCCTAGGAGAGAATGTGATGCCATTTTTCCATTACTAACTAATAACCACTATTGTCACAATGCCTAATTATCTTATTTTATTGAAACTATCAATTGAGAAATAATAAGTTTTTTTCTAATGGTTTTTGGAGGGTGTGGGGTTATGAACCAAGGACCCCTTTGGGTCTCTATGAGCACGGGTTTTCCTGAGCTCTGTGATAAGAGTCCTATGTTACCTGTTAAGTAGACGGATGTGAATTAGACTTGAGAATGAGCGGGGTGTCACCTGGAATGTCTCAAACGCTCCAAAAACCAAGCAGTCCTCGATCTAAAACCCCGAGATAGGTCCTTCGAGTGATTAGAGGGCTTAGAGGTAAGTGTGGTATTTTGGAGAATCTGTCACGGCTCTGATTAGAGCCGCACGGCTGTAGTTTTACAACTATAGCCGCACGGATATAATACCAAAGCTGCATGACTGTAATACTATAACCGTGCGGCTCTAACGAGTGGTCAGGTTACCTGCAGAATAACCAGAATCAATCTTTGACAGAGCGAAAATCCCTGAATTAGAGGAATTGATTAGGCCAAAATTTTAGACACCTTAAAGAGCCAAAATCAGAGAGAGGAAAGGGGGACAGAGAAATCAAGACAAAAAAATCAAAAAAAGAGAGAGGGAAAAAAATAAAAAGAGAGAAGGAAGAAAAGAAAAGAAAACCAAAAAGAAAGGGAGAAACCAAAAAACAAAACATAAAAATACACCAAGAATACTTAGGACAAAAGACCGATCATATCACATTTGTCTGGGTCTATTCTCAGGTTTGTTTGGATCGATTCGGGACACATATTCAAGATTTCAAAGTGTTCGCGGGATTCTAAGCGCATTATGATGCTTCAATCCACTTTCAGTCGTCAAACACACTAGAACATCAATCAGGTAAACTCTGAGAGGCCTTAAACTCGTGCTTGTTTAATTTGTGCTTTGATTTTTCTCTGTTCTGCAAATTTTCCAAAAACTGATTGTTTGATTAGCGCCATGTGGCTCTAACTAGAGCCGAGCGGCTCTATTGTTCAAGAACAGAGCCGCACGGTTCTATTTTCCTGGGCAGAAACCCGAAAAGCCCCGAAATGGCTGAACACAATCAGTTTCCCGTTTTGTTTGTTCTATAATGATCTATCTCAACCAAATCACACCCGCTATGCTTAAAGTTATGGTTTTCGAGTTTCCTACAATGTGGATGTGAGACCTAATTTTCATCGGTTTTGGTTTTCAGAATCCGGGTTTTTTCGATCCAAATCGGATCCATAGTTTAGCTTTTAGCGGACCCCGAAATTCCACAAAATTCTCAGAAATCATCGAAACGAGTCAAAACAGTGATTTTCAAAGCCAGAAAACCAATTTTGGGTTCTAGATACTACAACCACATGGCTATAGTTCTATAGCCGCACGGCTGTAGTTTGCAGGAGGAGGCAGATTCACAGGACGACCCACACGGATGTCGTCGTGCGATGCCGTCTTCAGAATCAAACTGTTTTTTTGGCATGTTTACTGCTTTTAGCTTTAGATGAATGTTTTGAATTAGGGACCCATACGAACAAAACCCCGAGTTACGAGATAACTGACCCAATAAATGGAGAGATTCGCATGTAATCGAGCCAAACCGTTTTCAAGAATAAAAACCTACAAGGCATTTTTAAAACCGTTTTCGAGGTCTAATCGGGGTGAGTCGCCCGGACTCTTCTGTTACCCCCTAAATGCATACCCCCGCTCATGAAATCCCAATTCTATCTTGTTATGAGTCATCTTTGTGTTTGTGATATAAATTATGCTAACCAATCTGTTTTGCAGCTTTTATTTTTTATTTTTATTATTTTTGGATGTATTCGATAGATTATCGTGTATTCTAGGCGATTATAATTATTTTTTATCTTCGTGTATCTAGGCGATTGTATTGGTGAGGATGAGAGCTTTTTCTCTTTTTGAGTTGTAATAAGCAGCCTCTATTTCCTTTTGGTTGTTTGGATGTATGGTTTATTTTTCTGCACTTTACTCTTACTCAATTTATTTTTGTCATCTGAATGAGCATGGGCTAAATACTAAAGGATAAAATGGGTAGAGAATATAAGTAAATAAAATATGGTAATATAAACTTATAAATGAATGCAAGCTTAAGGTTGAATAGGTAAGTTGCCCGAATCCTAAATCTCTGGATTAGGTACAGCTACACTTGGTAGGGAGATGTATTGGAATTTCCCGGATGAGCTGATCCGGGTAGCGACTCTGTCACTGATCTCGAAATTTAGGTTTCGAGGTCTTTAAGTTAATAAAATGGGATTTCCTAAAGTGTAAAACCAGTTTTCCCAAAACTCATATCCAAGGAAAAGATTTTCTACAAAAGGCTTTACAAGCAAATTAATGGTTTTCCTAAGCAAGATCATCAATCCATTTTTTTAAAATCAAACATTAAAAAAAATGAAAAAAAAAATAATTCTTTTTCCCCAGTTCGTTTCGCCCGTTCCGCCTAAAAGGTCGTCCGCTCGAGTCTCCTTCTCAATCCATCTAGAGATGGATTGGTGAACAATAATATCAATTTTAAAGAGTGTTAAATGAGAAAAGTAATGTGTAAGAATTTAATCTAAACTATAAAATTAACTGTATTTTTTTTAAACTACGTGAATCATTAAATTAGGCTACTTTTATGGAACAAAATGAATAATTTATTCAGAGCATTTTAGATTATATAAATAATCAAGGGTTCATTTACAATAAATCTAGGGTTATAGATTCGACTTAATGGGGCGGGGAATACAATCCCAACTCCACCCCCATTAAGAAATCGGGAAAAAACTTTCCCTGTCCCTATCTCCATTAAGGAATTAAGAAACAAAAAAAATTTTCACCATCCTTATCCAGCAGAATCCCATTCCTCATTAAGACAAAATAAAAACCTATACAATTATGAACGAGATGAGTTGAATTGTCGATTGTTTGCATATTGCACTGTTTACATTTTGCACATTAAAAAAAGGGAAAACTATTATTTCAAGCAAATTAACAATTATAAGTATTTAGGTTCATCACTAAAAATTAGTTAGCTTAACAAAACTTAATTTAAATGCTCAAAACATTATTGTATTACACTGCAAAAACAAAAGGCAATGCAAAACAATGCAGTTTTTGAATAGATAAAATTAGAGCATAATTATTTAATAAATGATAAAATAAAATAAAATAAAATACTATTGTTATATAGGGGATTTCTCAGGAATCCCTGATTATCGGGGTCAGAGATTACAATCCCCAATAAGGGTTCGAGGATAAAAAAAATTACATTTCCTGCCCCGTGGGAATTTTTATCAGGGATTCTCCGTCTTTATTGGGGACCCCAACGGGGATATAGAATTCCTGCCTCATTTACAATTCTAAATACAGCTGCATTTTCTTAATTTAGCACATAGAAAAACTTCTTTCACAATTAGCATTATCATTCATCCATGTTTACTTGAATATTTTAGCTCAAGAAAAATATTTTATAATAGATAACCACATACCTTCAACTTCAACCTAATTTTAGCAATACATGCATTTAAACTTTCGCATATCATTCCTTTCAAAAACTAACCATCACAATGGTATATATATCAACTTCTTTTTCTTTTCCCACTAACCAAATAACCTCACTTGTTAAAATGGATATATAGTTATATTATTGATAAAATATGCTATTTTGGTTGGAATTGAAGCAAATCTAAAAGTTGAAGAGAAAATTCATCATAGAAATACTTTTTTGTTTTGTGCCTAACATTGATAGTAAGGAAAAGGGAGTTTCAGGATTTCTTTTTGTTAATTGACGTTATTAGTATATATGTATATTTATTGATTGATGCATTATTAAGCAAACATAGTCTTAATTTCTATTCAAGCTATAAATAGAAAATTTTTGCTCCTTCTACCTAATACTAAAAATTTTGGACAATAATGAGAAATTTGGGAGCTCCATTCATGGGTGCTAGCAAGCCAATTCGTTCTAGAGGCATTCGTCTACGAGATAGTGGAGATTCTTTGCACACCAGTAAGAATTAATAATCAATCCTTTTACGGAGACGACATAAATATGGTTTTATGAGTTTTCTGGTTAAGTTGGTTTATTGGTTTTCTTCCTTTATTTGACTAATTAGTTCTTTTCATGGATTTAAGTGTGAAACAAATAGCTTCCGACGTGATGAAATTTTTGTTTTACACTGGGAGAATCCCAACACATGCTTATGCTTACGTTTAGCTAACCCATTTTGTTGAGGTATACAAACATGAAATTGTTAGTCCTAGAGGCTGTGGAACCCAAGAGGGGGAGATTTTGAAAACTTTTTCAAATATCAATGGTAAAAAGATCAATAATAATAATAACTAAACACAGTCAATGTCATATATGATCAATAGTAGTTGTTGTGTACCTAACTAAGTAATTAACTGAATACCAAGAAATATGACGACTTAATAATACCAACAGTACTATTGCAGCTTAAAATCAATAGCTTATAGATCAATAGGATATATATCAATGCTAAACATTGTTGTGTATCTAACTAACTATATTATTTGAATATCTTGGTTAGTTAAGCTACCAATACCAATATTTCTCCACCAGATTATAGTAGGATTTCAAAATCAACAGCAGAGCACAGGAGCATTCAATATCAAATAAGTAGTAGTGAAGTAAAGAGTAAGGTTTGAGAAAACCAAATATAATAGATTTATAGATGAGTGAGAAAACGACATTTCGACGGACGCGGCAAAGCAAACCTAGGAGGTTTTGGTAAATGTAGAATTTGTTTTGATGAAAAATGGGTTTGATGATTTTGCTTAAGAAAACCAGTTGATATGATTGAAAATCCCTTGGATAGAAAATATCATTTAGAACGTGAGTTTTGGGAAAACTGGTTTTATTCTTTCATAAAATCCCATTTTATTAGCTTAAAGATCTCGAAACCCAAATTTCGAGACCATTGATGGAGTCGTCACCCAGATCAGCTCATCCGAGAAATTTCGATATAGCTCCCTACCAAGTGTAGACTGCCATACATGATCCAGAGATTCAGGGTTCAGGCAACTTACCTATTCAACCTCAAGCTTCCTTTCATTTAATATTTTATACCACAATATCATATTCACTTATTATCTACATATTTTATCTTTTAATATTAACCGATGCTCATTCAGATGACATAAATAAATAGCATAAGTTTAAAACGCGGAAACGTAAACCATACAACCAAACCACACAAAAGAATAGAGGCTGCTTATTACAACCAAATCGAAAAAGATACTCTCATCCTCACCTTACAACCGCCTAGATACACGAAAATCTATAAAAAGTACAATCGCCTAGAATACACGATTTGATCTATTAAATACATCCAAAATAATAAAAAGAAAAATAAAAGTTGTAAAATAGATGGCTAGCACAATTATATCATAGACACATGCAGGACTCATACCAGGATAGAATGGGGAATTTCAGGAAATGGGAGCATACATTTATGGGGTAACCGAGAAGTTCAGGTGACTTACTCGATTAGACCTGGAAAACCGTTTTAGAAACGCCCTGTAGGTTTTTTTATGGTCGAAAACAATTTTGGAAAATAGTTTGGCTCAATTACATGCAAATTACTCCCTCTTAGTGAGTCGGTTATCCCGAAACTCGTGATTCCTTTCATGAGGGTTCCTTATTTCAACATTCATCTAAGGTATAAAGCTATAAACACGTCAAAAACAATTTTGAATTTGAATTTGGAGACAGCATCACACGACGACTTCCGTAGGAGTAGTCCCGAGATTCTGCCTCAGCAACTATAGCCATGCGACTCTAGTTAGAGCCGCGTGGCTATAGACACTACAGCCGTGCGGCTGTAGTGTACAGTACCCGAATTGGTTTTCTTTGCTTTTGTAAATCTCTGTTTGACTCATTTTTTATTATTTCCAAAGATTTTAGAATTCTGGAGGTCCGCTAAAGCTGAATTGGGAATCCGATTTGGATTAAACAACTCCATATTCTAAAAATCAAAATTACCAAAAATCTAAATCTCACCACAGAGCAATCAATTACGAGTTTAAGGCCTCTCAGAGTTTACCTTTTTTGCGTTCCAGTGTATATGACGACCGGAAGTGGATTTGAACGTCGGAATGCGCTTAGAATCCCACGAACATCTCGAAACTTCGAACACGAACCTCGAACCGACCTGAACAAACCTAAAATCAATCTGAACAAATTAGAAAAGCCCAGAAACTCTAGTTCTATGTGTTTCCCAAGTGTTTTCTCTATGTTTCTCTCTTGTTCTTTCACTTTCCCTCACATTCTCTCTCTAAAACCCCTCTATTTCTCTCTAGGATTCTTTTTCTTTTTCTTAACTGATTTCTGCCTCTCCCTTCTATTTCTGGTTATTCCACCCTAGCATATCCCGGTCTAATTCCTTTAATTGAGGAGTTAAACCCACTGGTCAAAGATGAGGTTGGTTTATTTAGGAAGTAATCTGGTCAACAGTTAGAGCCACGTGGCTCTAATGTTATAGCCACGCCACTTTGCTGTTATAGCTGCACAGCTCTAATAAGAGGTATCATGGCTTTTCCTAAATCCTACACTCACATCTAAGCTTTCTAATCATTCGAAAGACCTTTCTTGGGGTTTCAGATCGAGGACTGTTTAGTTTTTCGGAATGTTTGAGAATATTCCAAGCATTATTCTGCTCATTCTCAAATCCAACTCACGTTCATCTATCTAATCGGTAATATAGGATTTGAAGGGATTTTCATAGAAAATCTACCGATTAAAGCAGAAGTTCGCATTGATTTTCTCAAATCCGTGCCCAGGAGCAATTGAAATGGAAATAAAAAAGAACAAAAATAAAGATGAAAAAGATTAGATTCTCACCCGAAATATCTCCTCTAGAGATGCCTATAGAAATCAAATTTGATCTCCTCCACGATCCATACACGAATGGCTATCGAACTTGACCCCGTGCTAGCTATTGGACCTTAAAAAAGAGTGAATTTTTCTTGCTGAAATTTTCTACCTCTTTTTCCCTAGAGCTGGCCAAAATTTTTAGTCTTGTTGGAAATTGTGTTTGGCTAAAATTCTTCTATTCAGTAGAAGAGTTTTAGCTGAACACAAAGACTCTAAGTGGCTTAGGGTTTTCTACTTCTTTGAGTGGGTCAAAATTAATTACCATAGGTTAATCTTCAATTTCAATTCAATTTTAATTTTATGTACATGTCATTACATTAGACCATATAATATAATATATTGTACTTAAATTAAAATTAATTGGTTAAATTAAATTCACTCGATGAGTTAATTTTAACCTAACTTAAAAGAAATACATATAAACCAATATATGCAAATATTTCCACCAGGAAATAAACTCATGAATTAATTTAATTAATTCATGGAAACCCAATTAAATCAATTATATTGTTCCGATCAATCCAATTAATTCATAATTTAATTAATTAATAATTCCTCTCTGCAGTTAGTAAACTCCAAGTATACAGTTGACCCGTTTAGTTCAAGCTCAGACGTCCAATGTGTATGATCCTGTGGGCTCGTCTTTATGTTGGTAATGGGCCTATGGCCTACAGACTATAGGTCGACTCTAGCAAGCCACTACAAATGGAGATAGTAGTCCGACTGAAATTTAAACCCTATAGTTTAAAGTCATATATCCCATGTCACTGATATCGGTGTCCAACACAGAGGCATGGATTGATCAGCCTCTTTTGTGTTTAGGCATTTACTTGATCCCGAAGGAACTAATACTCATAAACAAGTTCTAACTCATTTGGGTGTGGCCACACTCTTATCAGTTGCATTCATCAAGTGGCCGGTGATATCTTCTCAGTGGACTACTGAGTGACATTCCCTTTTGCATATCTATAGACCTACCATGTTTACTGACATACCCGAACATAACCATACTTGGCACCCTATTACAGGCCCTTTAGGCATACACCAAAGTATATCACTTCACATACAGCACCATGATATGGTCAAGTCAAAGGATCCATACAAGTACTACACGAGAATCACTTATGATACCATACCATGTGGATTTCTCGTTTAGTGGACCTATCCAGTACCATTCCCCTTTTCATGTACCCATTAACTTGGTTGACATTCCATGTCCAATGGCCGATAAGACACTGCCATACAACCAGGTTAATGATAGTCTCTGGTTCCATTCATTCCCATGACTGGAATAGACTACGGATGACTTTATAGTCGTATCATTTCCCCTATCCATGGTCTCACTGCCAAGTGTATGACACTTGTCAATATGGATATGGATATGTCCATTGGATACTCTATTTATAACATAGCATAAGATATATAATAAATAGATTAATACCTTTATTTAATGACACAAATTATATAATACATAAATCTTATAACAAAGTACAAATGTATGATACAAATACAAGGACCAATGCCTCAGGACTAGGGCATATCCAATAGGATTTTCATCACAGAGGTCGGGAAAACCCGTACTCATAGGTTGCCCCTTGTGGGATCAAAGTTGACTCATGGTCAAGCTATTGTGCTCTGTTCGAGTTCGGTCTCGCGATAGGGAGCACGATGATAAAAAGAAGAGGAAACGTACCTGGCGCCTTTCTCGTGTTGGTTCTTCGTGGTACTTATGTCACAGATGGAATCGTGTTGACTTGAGGGACTTGTTTCGATGTCTGTGTGAAACAGCGGTATTGCCCGTGTTGATTCTAGGGACTAGCCTTGATTTCTATGCATGATAGTGGTCTTGCCCGTGTTGTTTGGGACTTACATCAATTCCTTTATGAAGCAGTGGTCTTGCCCTATTTGAGTTGGTTTGGGGACATGCATCGATTCCTTTACAAAGCAGTGGTCTTGCCCGATTTGAGTTGGTTTGGGGACGTACTTCGGTTCCTTTGTGAAGCAGTGGTCTTGCCCGATTTGAGTTGGTTTAGGGACATACTTCAGTTCCTTTGCGAAGCAGTGGTCTTGCCTGATTTGAGTTGGTTTGGGGATGTTCTTCGGTTCCTTTGCGAAGCAGTGGTCTTGCTCGATTTGAGTTGGTTTGGGGGTGTGCTTCGGTTCCTTTGTGAAGCAGTGGTCTTGCCCGATTTGAGTTGGTTTGGGGACGTGCTTTGGTTCCTTTGCGAAGCAGTGTTCATGCCCGATTTGAGTTGGTTTGAGGACGTACTTCGGTTCCTTTGCGAAGCAGTGATCTTGCCCGATTTGAGTCTTCCCGTGAGATTGGTGTCACGAAGAAAGGGTATTTTGGTAATTTGGTTAAAGAGTGTTTCTGAAGTTGATTGATCTCGATTTTGTTTTTCGTGAAGCTGTGCTTCTAAAGTTGTGTCAGGTGTGTATTTATTTCTTGATTGATAATTTTGGAAATAAAAATTTTTGCCCCTTTGATCAGAAATAAATACAGACCGATTGTTTTGCCCCTAGATACCTACAAAAAGCAAGAAATATCCTTATCGGGATTATATCGGCGTAAATGAAAATTCTGAAAATTAAGAAAATTTTCATACCTGAGGTTTAGAGTCGCATGGCTCTAATTTACACTTTATAGCCATGCAGCTATAAATTGCCATGTTTCTAGAGCCATGTAGCTCTAGCGCGAATTTGGCTAGCTATTAAAATTCCCAGCCGAGCACTTTTAAAGCGTAAGTTTCTGTGGCTGTCTCTTATTTCTGCTGTCTTCCTTTTCCTCTCTTTTCTCTAAATCGATTTTTGACTTTCAAGGATGATGAAAAAGCTTGGAAAGATGCTTCGTCCTACTGCTCCTTCATAGCCTGCCCCTCACACGAGGTACGTTTTGCCTGAGGGGGCATTTTTCTTGCCCACCGAGTCCACAGCCGATGTGTATGGTCTTCGCGACTCCGTTGAGTATTGCGGGGTCAAGATAAATGATCCCGTACCTGTCATGCTTCAGCCATCGACTCATGCAGTTCAGAGATTGGTTAGTTTTCTCTAATTTTTCCCTTTTTCAATTTCCTCCAATTCCTGCAAATGTTGACGAAATTAGATGAAATTAGGTGAAATTGATGCATGCTTAGGGTAGATTTTGCCCCTAGTAACTTCAATTGATGATTTGGTATTGATTAGGATCGATTTAGGGTTGAATTTCATCAAATCTAGGGTTTTTCGAAACTTTCTGCTTTTTTCCAGGTAGAGTCATGCGGCTCTAAGTTATAGCCGTACGGCTATGCTCTTGAGCCAGGCTGGGTTTACTTAGTTAGAGCCACGTGACTATAACTATAGCCATGCGACTGTAATGGCCAGAACATAAATTTTCTCATATGCAATCCAAACAACTCATAGAAACTCCCTGATTATTGTTTTGCAGGATTGGGCTTGCAACTATGGGGCTGGGATACTGTCGGAAGCGTTGAGATGGTATAGGAGGCTCTCGAATGGCGTGAAGGAGATTGTTGACACCACCGAACTATAGGGGATGATATGCTCCATGTGTGAGCATCCTCCTAGAACGAGCCGAGGATTGATGACGGTGTTGATAGAGCGGTGGATGGACTCCACGTACATATTCCACTTCCCGACTAGGGAGTACACAATTATGCCCAAGGATTTCACGGCTATCACCGGGCTTCCCTTTGGTAGGTGCGCGATTGAGTTCAACCAGACATTGGAGAGTGGATGTTACCGTCTCGAGATTATTACCATGCTGATTGGTCTGATGCCTCGGGATAGGAGGATTAAATATAGTTCTCTCAGGGATTATTGGTTGATGAGGTAGGTTGATATCCCTGAGGATACCACATTCACTACTGAGGAGGAGAGGAGATATGCTAGGGCTTTTCTCCTTTATGCCCTCATTACTTTAGTGTTCCCTACAGGTCAGAGCAACCTGAACTTAGTTGTTCTTCCTTCACTGATCTAGCTGGGTGACATGAAGGACATATGTTGGGGATGAGCCAGCTTGGCTCAGCTGTATTACTCCCTAGACTTATGCACCCAGGGGAAGTAGAAGGACGTGAAGGGCCCTTGGATCATCTTTCATGTGAGTTTCTCTAACTTCTTATTTTCTGTTTTTACATTTTTTTTAACTTGCCACTGACTTTCTTATTATGCTTCTTTTGCATTTTGAGCATATGAGTACGGCTTTATTCCTCAGCCAGTGGTGCACATTCTAGAGAACACTGAGCTCCCCATCTTCCCATGATTGAGACGATGGTTGGGTTTCAGGTAAGTCAAGGTGGACAAGAGCATAGATGACTATCGGCTGTTCTTGACCCAGATGACATTTGAGGAGCTACACGTCTCTCCCTTTTATGAATTCTGAATTCTGATGTTTCACAACTGCTTCTCTGATCTTCTGACTTCCGATTTTCTGATTTCAGCTTACCAAGGACCCCTGGAAAGGGGCTGAGTTGGCTCAAAAGGTTAGGGACACCCAGAGGCTGGTGAAAAGGAGATTGGTGATGGAGTGCCCTTTTGGCTTAGAGTGGTATCTTAGAGACCGAGTCTCTAACGGCGCTTTGGTCCTGTGGAGCATAAAATTCCAGCTGCTATCCCCATAGGACTGTTTTGGCCACATCTTGTACCAGCGGTGGCCCATCCTGATCTTTTTGGGCTAGGCTATGATGTAGATGGAGTGGAGGGAGACTACTTCTAGTTTGCCACAACATACCTCCTTTCTCCGATCGAGATAGAGCAGGCAGGGTATGCTTCCTTTTTTTGCTTTTGTTTATCTATGCTGAATTACCATTTACTGACATTCTTCGTTTACTATTTACAGCTATCAAGGGGGGGTAAGCGCTCTCGCACTTCATCCGGCTGATGCTCTGGCGGTCAAGGCTCCCAGTCCACCACTGGTCAAGGCGATGGAAGCTCCTCCGCATGGACGGCTAAGCATGCTACTGATGTAAGGATGGAGGACTCTCCATCGCTCCTCCGGTGATTCCCCCAGTGTTCCCCCCTACTGGCTTCATCCTTGGATGACTAGAGTTCCTGATAGAGCCATCCATTCAGCTATGCAATGAGTTCGGATGGTCGTATCGAGCTGACTTATAGCTTGGGGACCACATCTACTCTGCTGCTATTCCTTCTGATACCACCCATATGAGTATTCATACTTTCATTTACTTTTCAGTTCTCACTGTTATCCATTTTTCTAACTTGTGTAACTGTTTCCCATGCAGATTTCGGTATCCCAGGGGATGCCCCAGTGTCAACCTATTTCCGCTTTCAGAGCGCCCATGATTCGGGACAACACGATGTTGACAGTAAGTACCTGTACTTGAGTTAGTATTGATGCATGTATGCATGTATATGGGCATGTTTCAAGTGTATGCATGTATGTGACATGATGTTTTTGCTGTTGGTTTTGGTGTAGTCTGCACTTGGCGTTCAGCATCGCGAGACCACTCATTTGAGGTCGCGGATCTAGAACTTATGAACCAGACTTTCTGGACACGTGTGGACACATTGGAGGAGCAGCTTGCTTATTATGAGGACACCGGGGATGAGAACCAGGTGGATGATATGGGTGATGGGGCACAGTCTTAGGCTCCTTTCTTTCTATTTCTCTTGATATGACAGCTCACCTATAGGCTTATCTTTCTAGGTTTTAGTACTTCTTGCCCGTCTATGGGCTTTTCCTTGCTGCATTTGTTTATTCGGTCTGATACATTGGCCAGCTCACTGTTATCCATTTGTCTGACTTGTGTAACTATTTCCCATGCAGATTTCGGTATCCCAGGGGATGCCCCAGTGTCAGCCTATTTCTGCTTTCAGAGCGCTCATGATTCGGGACAACACGATGTTGATAGTAAGTACCTGTACTTGAGTTAGTATTGATGCATGTATGCATGTATATGGGCATGTTTCAAGTGTATGCATGTATGTGACATGATGTTTTTGCTGTTGGTTTTGTTGTAGTCTGCACTTGGCGTTCAGCATCGCGAGACCACTCATCTAAGGTCGCGGTGTTGGGATTTGTCACCGGAAATCACCCAATAAAAGCGGAAGAACGCGGTGATTTCCTCAAATCCAGTCCCAGGAGCAATTGAAATGGAAATTGAAAAACTTAAAATCAAATAGAAAGGGATTAATTTTCTTACCAGAAAATCTCTTTCTAGAGATGGATGACGACTGCAGAATTCAAAGTAGAATCCCTCCTCGTTCACGTACACGAGCGCCTAACGAACACCGCACGTGCTAGCGTAAAAAAATCACGAAGATTAGAGAGTGAGGGAGGAAGGAGAATTCGGCCAAAAGGGGGGCTACACACATGTGTGTCTTGGATGAATTCCCCTAAGGGTTTTTAACCCTAGGGCTTCCAATTCCCTTGTTGGAATTTAGGCCCAGTCTGGCTTCTGTGTATGTGTGGGCTTCCTCTTTTTAATTCAGGCCCAAACTTATTTTAATTAGTCTGGTTTAAATCAATATCAAGCCCAATTTTAATTAACCCATGTATTTAATATATTACTCCAAGTAACATATTATTTACATTTAAATTAAAATTAGTTTGACTAATTAATTTAATCCATCAAATTAAAATCAAGTCTTCACAAAAACAAATTCATATGTAAACCTATACATATGAATATTTCCACCTAGGAAATAGTTTCATAATCAATCCAATTAATTATGTGAAGCCAAATATTAATTTTATTATAATGATCAATCCAATTGATCCTTATAATATAATTAATATATATAATTCTCTCTCTCTAGTGTGTACACTCCGAGTGTACCTGTGATTCTTTAAGTCGGTGTCCAGTCGCTCAATGTGTACGATCCCGTGGGCCCATCTTTATGTTGGCAGTGGGCCTTTTGGCCTGCAGACTGCAGTTGGGCTCTAGCAAGCCACTACAGCCCCTAATTAAGATGGAGATGGCAGTCTAACTGTTATCATAACCCTGTAGTTTAAACTTGTACATCCCATGTCATTGATATCGGTGTCCAACACAGAGGCATGGATTGATCACCCTCTTTTGTGTCCGGACATTAACTTGATCCCGAATGCACTGAAGCTCACAAACAAGTTCCAACTTGTTTGGGTGTGGCCACACTCTTATCAGTCACATTCATCAAGAGGCCGGTGATATCTTCTCAGTGGGTTACTGAGTGACAAATCCCTTCTGCATATCCATAGTATTACCATGTTCAGTGACATACCCGAAAGCACCCATACTTGGCACCCTATTACAGGCCCTTTAGGCGTACCCCTAAGTATGAGACTTCATATGTAACACCATCATATGGTCAGGTCAAAGGATCCATACAAGTAGTACACGAGAATCCATTGTGATACCATACCATATGGATTACTCGTTTAGTGGATCTATCCAGTACCATGCTCCCAGGCATGTACCCATTAACTTGGTTGACATTCCATGTCCAATGACCGGTAAGACACCGCCATACAACCAGGTTAATGATAGTCTTTAGTTCCATTCATTCCCATGACTGGAACAGACTACGGATCCATTTATGGTCATATCGTTTACCCTATCCATGGTCTTACTGCTAAGTGCATGACACTTGTCGTCATGGATATAGATATGTCCATTGGATACTTCATTTAATATATTGCACAAGATAGATATAATAAATGAATTGATGCCTTTATTAATAACACAAATGAGTACAACACATAAATCCAATAAATGTATAGTACAAATACAAGGACTAATGCCTCGGGACTAGGGCATTTCCAACACGCGGATCTAGAGCTTATGAACCAGACTTTCTAGACGCGTGTGGACACATTGGAGGAGCAGCTTGCTTATTATGAGGACACCGGGGATGAGAACCAAGTGGATGATATGGGTGATGGGGCACAGTCTTAGGCTCCTTTCTTTCTATTTCTCTTGATATGACAACGCGCCTATATGCTTATCATTCTAGGTTTTAGTACTTCTTGCCCGTCTATGGACTTTTCCTTGCTACATTTGTTTATTCGGTCTGATACATTGGCCATTTCGCAATTCCTTCTGATATTCACTACTTTCCTTTTGTCAAAATTTTCACTTCTAAATGAGTTTTCTTCAATCATACTTGTTTTTATTGCTATTTCTCCCCGCCTAACACTTCCTGGGACTTTATTTGATGATTTTAGACTTGATTTCAACCAAAAACTGCCTTTGAAAAGTAGAGCTGCGCTACTATAACCTTGGAATTCAATATTTAAGTATAGAAAATGTGTTGTCTCTGAACTACAGCTGCACGGCTATAGGTACAGCCGCATGACTATAGGTACAGCCACACGGCTATAGGTCAAATCTCCAATTAGAGTCGTATGGCTATAGGTAGCCCTCAGCAACTTTTCTTCTTTCTTCACCCCTTTTCGATGGATCAACTCCGTGATTGCCTTAGAGATTACTGGAGGACCTCCCACTCTTCTAATTGGGCCTTACTAACACCTTTCGGCCTACAGTCCATGTGGTTCTACACTACTTTGGCTCGAAATCAAGCTTTTCTGGCGGCTGCGGCCAGTTTCTGGGACCCGATGGACCATGTTTTCCGTTTCCCTGGGTAGGAGCTGTGCTCCATGGTGGAGGAGTTCTACACCATTCTTTACATCCCTTGCCCCTATGGAGTCAGGTTAGCTATTCCTTTTCCCGATTCTGGTAACTTACATACACTCCAGAGGCTGTTCGCATTGGGTACGACATGTTTAAGCTATTTGCTTTCTGGTGGAGCTACCCCTACGAGTTTCAGCCTATCTGCTATCATGGATCTATGCTTCGCCTTATGCACTTCTGCCCCTGGTTAGGCTCCTCTAATGAGTTTACTACTAATGTCTTGCTACCTATGCGAGTCTAGAGATAGGACTTACAGCTTCCGATTAGCCTCAGTAGTGGCCCTGATGGCCAACGGCGCTTCACCCGTAGGGGTTATCATAGTTAAGACCCTAATTTATTTGGATTTCATTCATTCTGGTTGCCCCATTGAGACCAACGGATGCCCCTTCCTTCTTCAGGTATGTTTCTATTCCATGTTTTCTCAATCTGATTGTCTCAATACCCTTTTGATCGACTAGCTATTATATAGATCTGGTTATTGGAAAAGTTGAGTCTCCTAAGTATTCCTCTACCTTATCTGAGGTATGCTCTGAAGTGCTATTAGGCTTGGCACATCAAGATCACAGCCTTTGCCACTTGTTCTACACAAGAGTGGTCTACTTGGCTGAGGGAGAGGATATATGCGCCTATCCGTTGGGTCTGCCCCTGGTGGGATATCTCACATGTGACCGTTGAGACTTAGGCAGGAGGTGTGCAGTTGCTCGGGTTGACCAAGGTGACATTCTACTCTCCTGCACGATTTTACAGATAGTATAGATAAGTACAGGGAGTGTCTCGTTCATGGTGCACGACTGAATGTGGAGAGTTCACGCAACAGTGGCCCAGGCATGTGCAACAATGGTGGATGAACCCCATTCGCTTCGAGATTCTAAGATATGACAGCATAGCTCCTATGGAGATGGATGGTCATTGTAGAGCTTGGTTGGCTGACTTGGTGACCTGTCCTATGAGACATAAGTGTGAAGCACTGACATTGAGATATCTCAGGTTGTAGGGTATCTGGATCATTTGGAACTGCTACTGCTTGACTTTTATTTACTTTGATTTATGTCGTTATTTTGTATGAATCGCCCTTGCGGGTTTTCGGCCTATCGAACTGTCTTGATTTTTGCCTGAATCACCCCTTCAAGTTTTCGGTTCAATATACGTTTATTTATATCCTAATTTTTTCATAGATTGCCTTTTCAGGTTTTCAATCTATTGGATATCTTATTTTATTTTTTTTGAAGTGAGATGCATGCAGACAGAAAATGTATCCAGCCATATATGCATCATAAGAACTCAATTTCAAGCAAACTCGGGACATTTAAACGAACAGAGCAAAGCATTCATTCATTAATAATGTTTTAGTACAATGCACATCAAAGAAGAAATGAAGCTAAGGACAGAATCAGTGATGGTATCCGTCTCAACCAAATCCACGACTGCCACTAACCAGTCTTTGCAGATTTTTCCATTGATAGTGTTTACCTCACTGTCCTAACTTTTGCATGGACCGCCTTTTCGATTTTCGATCCATCAGATTGTCCTAACTTTTACATGGATCTCCTTTTTCGGTTTTCAATCCATCGGACTCTTTTTTTTTACACGTAGTATCGCCTGAGCTTTCCTGGATTAATGGGGTTGACGAATTCATTTTTGCCCATATCCATTATCCTCACAGTGCCCTTTGAAAGCACTTTCTTGACTACATACGGACCTTCCTAATTCGGCTTGAACTTTCCTCGTACATCTGTATTGGTCTGCTTCATCTGCTTAAGTACCAAATCTCCGAGCTGGAGCGGGTGTTTTTGATGACAAACTCTGCTGTTGTAAACCTTGGCCATTCGCTGTTGATACATCTATAGGTGATCTAATGCCCAAAAACGCTTCTCATCGATCAATGCTAACTGTTCATATCTCGAGGGGACCCATTCTGATTCTGGCAACTGTGCTTCCATAACGACCCTCAGCGACTTAATCTATGTTTCCACTGGTAGGACGGCTTCCATTCTGTAGACCAACAAGTACAGTGTTTCTCCCGTAGGTGTTCTGATGCTAGTCCTGTATCCCCACAAGGCAAATGGTAAGATGTTGGCCCAATCTCTGTGGATAACTACCATTTTTTATAGAATTCTCTTAATAGACTTATTAGCTGCTTCTACCACCCCATTGGCTTGTGGGCGATACGGAGATGATCTATGATGTTCAACCCCTTTATTCTGAAACAACTGTGCTGCTTCCCCCTGAAACCGTACTCCATTATCGGTCACGACATGATGTGGCATTCCATACTGCTAGAGGTGGCAATTCGTGTTATAGTGTCATAATCATGTTATGTTGTTTAATATATTCCACATGATTATATATAACATAAAAGCAATAAAAATGAGTTTCGTGTCAAACGGGTCGTGTCAGTCGGGTTATCTCTGTAAATCGTGTTATCATGTCAGAAATTGCCACCCCTACATACTGCATAAATATATTCTTTTCTATGAACTTGGCCATCTTCTTAGCTGTAACATTTGTAAATGATTCCGCTTCTACCCATTTCGAAAAGTAGTCCACAGCTACAACTATGAAACGGTGTCCATTCGATGTAGGCGGCCTTATCTCTCCAATGATGTCTATTCCCTAAGCTGCAAATGGCCATGGAGTTGTTAAAATTTGAAGTTCTAGTGGGGGAAGATGGTTGAGATCTCCGTACACTCTACTACTTCCAGGAACCTTTTCTGCCCATTCTGGTCTAAGTCTCCTGAGCTTCTGTTTGGTAGATTTCATTTTCAAACTTGTCGGAATTTTGTGTTTTGCAATCTCCATGTCAACCCCAGGCATATCATCATAGGACCAGGTGAAGGCTTTCACGTGCTTTTGCAATACTTTTACAATTTATTTTCTCCCATCAGGTGTGAGGTCTTTCGAGATGGATACCATTTTTGGGTCATCCTGTGTCCCTAGATTCATTTCATGCAATGATGCATCATGTATGCTAAAATCTTTAAATGAATGTTTGTATGTATGCACAGTTCCATCCATAAAAACATCACACAAGTAATCGAAATTAGATTTCATTGCATTAAGTGCCTTGCGGGCTAAATTATTCACATTATAAATAGAAGAGACAGATACATCAAAATAATTATCATCCTCCATATGTGAAGGGTCTTCTCCAGCTACACTATCATCAACTTCAACAGCTTACACATTCAGACTAGCCCTGATGATCTGAGCAAGTACCCAGTTGTCTGGGAGCCCAGATTGAACCATGCTGAATTGACCCCTAAAGTTGGGCAAGGGATTACTCTGAACACTTGGCTTCAAAGGTGGTTCCACAATCTTCCTATCAGCAATCAACTGTCGAATGGCCTTTATCAGTTGAGTGCAATCATTAGTGTGATGGCCCACCGTCACATGATAGGAACATAAATTATCCTTGTCAGCCTCGGTTGGGGCAGAATACGGCTTCAAACCCTGCAACAGTCCCGCCTTCCTACATTTAGCAAAGATTCAGCCCATGGATTAGTGATCCTCTGAGGAACCACTGCCTATCTACCATGATTCACTGCAGCCACATCCACTTCTGTTACCTAATCTAATACTGCAGTTTGAGCTTATTTTGAACTAGACCGAGCCGGTGTAGTTGTAGAACTTCCACTCTTGTAACCTTGCGAATACCCTTGACTACCTCGATAAGTACCTGAATTCTATTTGTCCCTTTGGTATTCTTCATCGTATCTTTCGATACGCTTAGCATACTCGACAACGTCCATGAAAGCATGGAATCTTTTCAGTTTCATTTTCTTCTTGTATTGAGGCAAGCTTCCATCAACCAATTTTATAATAAGAGACTCTAACGTCGGAGCTCCATCCACCAATACTTGGACATCCATCCATCTCTTATAATAAGCCGAGAAAGACTCATTAGGCTTCTGGCGAATCCTTTCTAAATCCTCCAAAGTAGTCTCTACTTGAGTGTTATAAGCATACTGCTTCACAAATGCTTTGAAAAATCTTCCTATATGGAATGAGTATGAATCAACATTTTCAAATACCACTTCACAGTAGTGCCCCTTAGAGTTGTTGGAAATAGATTCAAAAGGTGGACTTTGCCAATCCCCATACTAGACATGAGTCACACATAACTATCCATGTGAGCCTCTGGCAGACCTTCCCCTGTGTATGGGGTGATATGTGGCATATAAAAACCAATCGGGAGTGGCTCCCCTCCTTCTGCCATCAAACTAGTTGGGTCCGCACATTTAATGGGATTGTAATGCACCATCTCCTTCAATTTTGGCAGCAAAGCCTCCAAGTCAGAGAATTTTCTCCTTAAGATGCTTTTCAGAAGCCGTCTTCATCGAAGCTTCCTTGGCCCTCTCAAAAGCTTCATCCTACTCAGAATGACGATCGACTTCCCTATGAGGAATAACTCCTCTACTACTTCCCGGAACACTTCCTCTCGAGTTAGGAATCACCTAAACAACATTTCCCCCATTCTCGACTAGAGCCTGGTTCGATTGAATAGTCTGACCCACATTGGTGGCCATTACAGCTTTCATCTGTTCCCTCAAAGTAGCCTTAAACCGATCTGTGTTCAATAGGGCATCCACGAAGGCATTCATGTCAAAAGCAGGCACTTCACCAAATACATTCGGATTAGACATTTCTATTCCGTTCACTTCTTCTAATAACAACTGACTATCAATTGGCAGAGAAGGTAACTAATCCCCAAATTCCTACTCTGATTCCAATCATGAACCATCCTTAATCTCTTTCACAGTGACTGATTCTGATTAAACTAACTAAATTGGCTGTCTGGACTTTGATTCAACAAGAACCAACCGTTTCAAAGGTTGATTCCAAACTGCACATTCAGCATAGGGTTAACACCGTGGATGAATGTCATTGCTCTAGACACGACGCGTTAAGTGATGTGCATGGTATGTTGTGAAATGATCATGGTTGAATGATGTCTCCTGGATGAAAGTGACAATGAGGATGATCTTTTCCCATGTTTTTGTTCCTTTTACTTTGGGCATTCTAAGAATACGAAAAGCAATGTGAAAAGGTCGCATGTGTGCCATCAGACGGATAAAGGTTTGGCGCTTTTGGGGCACCTAGTGAATGTCATGGAATGGTCACGTGTGTACCGACACACGACAGAGTTTCGATGCTTTTTAGGTCAATGAGGTGATATGAAATGATCATATGGGGGTCATCCCATGAATGGAGTTTCGATGCTTTTAGGGCATCCAAGATGAAATGATGTTACAAATAAGTCACATATGAATTGGGACACGGACAGAGGTTTAGTGTTCGTAGAACACCTCGTATGATTTAGTAATGTCGTGAAATGTCCCTCTACTCATAGTAATCTGGTACTCGTGGAGTACCTCAAATGGTTCAATAATGTCATGGAACAATCCGGTGTGGATCGGGACACATAATTAAGATCCCGGCATCATCGTGACACCAACAATGAATGGGCATGTTGTCATGTAATGTTACCATGTGACCCGCCATATGAATATAGACCTAAGACTGTCGTGGTCCTCGAATGAATGACATGGTATAATGGAATGGCCAAGCACAACCGGATGCACGGGTGGAGTACGGGTAGTTTTGGGACACCCGATATGAAATGAAATGATCGTGATGGGTATTTTTTGTTGGTGTGCCCTAGTTCTTAGGGCATTGGATTCTTGTATTTTGTATTACACATTAAGACTCATTGTATGGATACATCATTTGTGTCATATTAATAAAGGTAATTAATCTATTTTATTTATATCTTGTGCTATAATATGATAAAGTATCCATTGATTGATAATCATAAAACCTATCCCAAGTCTATTCTAATTGTGGGAACGAATATAACCACTGACTTGTATATTCGATGACTGTATGGAAGTTCTGAACTAGTCATAGTACTTGTAAAGTCAGTCATGAATATAGGTACATGTCGTTGACATGGGACTGGATCGATCTGCACAAGAAAGCCACATGGTTGTCGCGTCATAGGTTTTTCTTGAGTAGGTCTCTTTTGTCCTCAGACTATATTTCATTATAGGATCAATATGGAATCCAGTTCACTTTGACATATGCCTAACAGGTCTGTAAAAGGATACTAAATATGGGTATCATTGGGTGGACAGGTGAACATATTAATATTGATGATGAAGTGATGGAATTGCCACTCGAGTAACACCGAGATGATATCACTAGCCACTTGATGAGTGGGACTGATAAGTGTATGGCCATACCTAAATAAGTTGGTTGCTTAGTTGATTAATCAGTTAACTCGAGATCAAGAAATATAATAAACAGTAGAAGAGGATGATGGACATCATGCCTCTTGTTTATTCATATCGATACCTTTTGGCAAAGGACATTATGAGATTACAACAAGGTGAGTGTCTTCTATAGACTGCTGCATCTCTGTCTTAATTAGGGGCTGTAATGGTTTGCTAGAACCCACTTACAGTCTGTGGGCCTTGGGCCTACTGCCAACATGAAGACAGACCTATGGGATCGTGTACATAGATCAACTGAGTCGGAACTTAGAGAAATTGTACATGTAATGTACATTGGAAGGAATGCGTTAATTAATTAGTTGACATTCGTTGTCAAGGTAATTAATTAACACTGGGTTGATTCAATTTAATTAATAAGTTTGCATAATAGTATATACTTTTTAATTAAAGTTTATTAATGTAACTATAATCCTAGTGGACTTGGGTTTAATTAACCTAATTAAAACTCAATTAGACAAGGAATCTATATAAGGGTACACTTAAGGAAGAAAACCTAACTCTAACCCTATTTTATTTACTGGAAATTTCAGCCCCAAAACAGCCAAAAATTTACACCAATTAATTCTCCATTCCTTCCGCTTCTTCGGCTAGCACCGGTTTCCCGCTTGATAGTTGGTCGTGTACTGGACTTTGGAGATCGCAGTTTCTTAAAAAGATTCTACAGCAGTTTCTAGAAGAGACGAATCTGGTAAGTTAATCTCTCTTGATTCAAATTGGTTTTTATTCTAATCAATGGTAATCGAACACGATATATGGATTCTAGGAAAATTTTAACGTTGTAATTTCCATTGCGCCACGTTATTTTTCCGATGACGAATCCCAACAGTGGTATCAGAGTCTAGGTTTTGTCATTAGATTGATTAGAATTCATTCTTGATTATGTTCTTGAAGAAAGAATAGGTTTCAAGAATGGATTTTCGGGTTTTGATATTTTTTTCCCTATTGGTTTTATCGATTCTTTCCGTTGTTAGTTTTAATTTCGGGTTTATTGAATTGATTATGCTTTCTATTTTTGTGGCTGGAATTTTTTTTTTTTTAATATTGATTTGGGGTGCAATTGCGATTCCAAATTATAGCTGTTGCTGCTTGCCACAGTAGCCCATTGTGGGCTGCTGCCGACAGCAAGCTGCCACGTTGCTGTCCCCGGACAACAGTACCGTGTGCGGGGTTCGGATCCGGTTTTGAATTTTATGGATATTTTTTTTATCCCAGGCCCGTAATGCAAATTGAATTAAAATTTTTTTAAATTAATTTGTATTTAAATTGTTTATTGTGTTGGCAAGTATATTTAATTTAATTGTTTTGCTTATTAAATTGAATATGGACTTTGTGAAATTGGCCCAATAAACCGTGACACCGATTAAAATTGGAAGAGCTAAATTTTAAATTTGTGACAACGCAAATTTCAGTTGGAGAAAAATTATTAATTTTGCATTAATGGATGTTATCCATTGGGCCTTTATGGGCCTCAGTTACATTTGTTGAAATTGGCAATTTCACTCTAAGTAACTCAGCTTAACATTTATATTTATAATTTGGAATGCCATGATCATGCATCATATGATGCATGATAGGTTCTTTGTTTAAAATGTGCTGTTGAGTTTTATGGTCTCTAAATTATTATCGGTTGTAATTTGATTTTGGAAAATATGGCCTGTGTCCCATTTCTTTTATTTTGATGTAATTTTAGAATAGATTTTATTTAAAATAAAATTTTTGTAATTGCATCAGGTATGGATGAAGGCCTAGATGGAGCAAGCCCATGGTGGGAGCCCAAGAAGGATTGCAGTCCGGCCCATGAAGAATTAGATAGTATATCTATTTTTTTCATTAGGTTGTAATTAAAGGCCCATAGGATCTCATTATTTTAAATTAAGTATGCTATTGCATTTGACATATGATATGGATGTATGGATCACCAGATCATAACCCACGTGTATGCATGCTAAGCTGTATCACTTAATTTTAATCCGGAAATTAAAATATTGAGTTGTTTAAAAGTGCTTCCCACATTCACTCCTCTTCCCCCCATTGATGCTGCAATGTACGCCATGCCCTAGCTGGGTACATTGTAGTATTCGGTGGGCTATCGAGGGTTAGGATACGTGGTATGGATAACATGTGAATGGTGGTTTGACTCAACATGGGTAGCATTAGCTCAGAGCGGGCCCTAAGCACAGATGGGTAAAGTGTCAATAAGCCCATCAAACTAAGAGTCCTTCGTGGAAGGATTGGATAGGTTGTCCCACCAAATGAATCAATGGTTGGTTAGCGAGCCCTAGTTCGGCCAGTGATTGATAAGTTATGGATTTTGGTCAAGTCATCCAATTAACATCACCAACAAACAAATTAATATTGGATTATTAATTTGAATTGGCAAAAGTCCTTTAGTTCTAACTCAAGCAATGATTTCTTCCATGTAGATAATCCTATTTCACATTAGCATTAAAATGGCTACAACAAACAACAACTCACTCTCACTTAGGTCACTCCTAGAGAAGGAGAAGCTTTCGGGGACTAAATTCCTGCACTGGGATAGGAATTTACAAATAGTTCTTAAACAAGAGTCTAAGGAGTATGTACTGAATGCTCCTTTACCAGCTGGCCCTCCCGTAGGTTGAGGCATCACCACGGTGATGGTGGAACAGTATGACCAGCACGTGAGGGGTGATTGAGATGTTTCGTGCCTCATGCTGGGTACCATGGCTTCTGATCTTCAGAAGTAGTTCATGGACGAGCATGCTTCTGAGATGATGGATCAGCTTAAAAAGATATTCCAAGATCAGGGCCGTCAGGAATATTACCTGACAACTAAGGCACTTTACAGGACTACAATGGCAGCCGGGACTTCTGTTAGCACTCATGTGCTAAAGTTGAAGGGGTACATTGATACACTTGCCTACCTCAGCTTGCCAGTTCTGCAGGACTTGGCAGCAGACATTATTCTCGGGTCACTTCCTGAGTCTTACAACCAATTTATCATGAACTACCATATGCAAGGGTTGGATAAATCGGTTGTTGAGTTGTATGGCATGCTCAAGCTTGCTGAGCAGTCTCTTAAGAAGACTCCTGAAGTACTGCTGGTGAACAAGGGCAATACACCCATTTCTAGAGGAAAGACCAAGGATAAGGGCAAAAAGGTGGTGGCCCAACCTAAAGCAAGGGTTGCTTCTCCTAACGATGTCTCCCATGAGTGTCATAAGAAGGGGCATTGGAAGAGCTCATGTCCAAAGCTAAGGGAGCAACTGAACGGCAGAACTGCTGCTTCAGGTATTTATGTTGTTGAGATTAATCTGGGTATTTCTACGTCTTGGGTTTTGGACACTGGATGTCGATCTCACATTTGTTCAAATGTGCAGGGTCTAAGAAATTGGAGATTACTAGGATCTGGAGAAGTAGATCTTTAAGTTGGAAATGGTGCTCGGGTTCAGGCCATGGAGATCGGAGATTATTTCTTAGAGATGCATAGTGGACTTGTTTTGGAACTAAGAAACTGTTATTTTGTACCTGCGATGCACAGGAATATTATTTCCATTTCTTTATTGGATATTTCTGGTTTTATATTTAATATTGGACATGGTAGAATTTCTATGCAATGTGGCAATATTATTTATGGAATAACATCTCTCGAAAATGGCTTATATATCCTTGATCTAAAACATGAAAGTTCAATCTATAACATAAATACTAAAAGGATTAAACAAAAGGAAATTAATCCTACATACATCTGGCACTGTCGTCTTGGGCACATAAATGAGAAGCGCATAGCTAGCCTTCACTTTATTGGAGTGCTAGGATCATTTGACATTCAGTCTTATGACACATGTGAATGTTGTTTGAGAGGCAAGGTGACAAAGGCGCCTTTTAGCAAGACTGCTGAAAGGGCCTTAGAGCTATTGGAGCTGATACATTCTGATGTATGTGGCCCAATGAGCACTAGTGCTAGATCCGGTTTTTTGTACTTCGTCAACTTAAAGGATGACTTTAGCAGATAAGGTTATGTGTATCTGATGAAGCATAAGTCTGAGACTCTTCAAAGGTTCAAGGAATTTAAGAACGAAGTAGAAAACTAGCTTGGCAAGAAAATAAAAGCACTTCGGTCTAGGGGTGGCAACGGTGCAGGTGCGGGGGCGGGGGTGCATTCCCCACTCCGCCCCCAATGATTCCGGGGGCGGTTTCAGTGATTCCCCATTTAACATTTCGGGGATTTTTTCACCCCCATCCCCATCCCGCGTAGGTGCGTACGGGTATCGGTGAATCCCCACCCATATCCAATAAATAAAATAAATTAATATTTTGTTATTTTAATAACCATTTTAACATTCAATATCCAAAATACAAATTCTACCACATTACAAATGTGGTTTAACATTAAATATCCAAATTACAATATATATCCAATATTATAAGTATTTAAGTTCCAAGTGAACTTTCTTTGAACAACTTGAAATTGAAGTCCAATCATTTAAGAAAAACATAGATGGGCTTGGTACTAAATAGGAATTAATATCTATGTGTGTGTATATATATATATATATATATATATATATATATATATATATTTATATTTTTATTTATATACGGGTTTATACGGGGATTTATTCGGGAGCGGGGTGGGGATAGTACTCCCCGCCCCCATGCCCGTTTAAGTACTGGGGGTAAAATAATCCCCACCCCCATCCCCGTGGGGGTTAATATCGGTTATTCCCTATGCCCGCTAGTTCGAATCCCCACGGTTTTCGGGTAATCCCTGCCCTATTGCCACCCCTACTTCGGTCTGACCGAGGGGGTGAATATTTGAGCCAAGAGTTTGACTCATTTTTGAGAGAGTGTGGGATTGTATCCCAACTCACTCCTCCTGGTACACCCCAATGGAATGGAGTGTCAGAAAGGAGGAATAGGACCTTACTAGACATGGTTCGCTTGATGATGAGTCATGCTACACTCCCTGACTCCTTTTGAGAATATGCTTTAGAGACAGCTGTTTACATACTTAATTATACACCAAGCAAGGTAGTGAGGGAACACCATACGAACTATGGAAGGGCCGAAAGCCCAATATTTCCTTCTTGAAGATTTGGGGCTGTGATACACATGTCAAGAAATTGACAAGTTATATACTTGAGTCCAAATCTCTCCAATGCCAATTTGTGGGTTACCCTAAGGAAACTAAGGGTTATTACTTCTACGATCTTGCAGAAAACAAAGTTTTCATAACCAAGAATGTAGTCTTCTTGGAGAAGGATTCCTTTCTAAGAGAGATAGTGTGAGCAATGTTGAACTTTCTGAAGTTCAAGACTTACAAACTCCTACAGCTAATGCTGAGGATGCTTTGGGGACCGAACCAGTGAGTCAAGAAATTGAGGAAGCTGAACCGGTTACCTAGGACCTTAGAAAGTCCGGTAGGACACGACATCAGCCAGAGAGGTACGGCTTTCTCGTGACTAATGATGGGGACCTTATGGTCGTTGACCAAGAGGAGCCTAAGACCTATCAGGAGGTTGTTGAAAGCCCACACTCAAATCAATGGCACAAATCCATGGAGGCTGAGATGTAATCTATGCACGATGACCAAGTATGTAACTTGGTGGATCCACCTCCGGATGCTAAGGTGATAGGTTGCAAGTGGTGTTTCAAGTTAAAAGCTGACAACACCTTCAAGGGGTGATTGGTGGCAAAAGGATCTAGGCAAGTTCAAGGAATTGACTATGATGAAACCTTTTCACTAGTTGCTATGCTCAAATCCATTAGGATACTACTAGCCATAGCTACATGGTACAATTATGAGATATGGCAAATAGACATTAAGACCATTTTCCTTAATGGAAAGCTACTTGAGGATGTGTACATGGCACAGCCTGAGGGTTTTATCAATCCAAAGTATCCTAACCGGGTATGCAAGCTTCAAAGATCCATTTATGGATTGAAGCAGGCATCCAGGTCTTGGAATCAGAGATTCAATGAGGCCATTACAGAATATGGCTTTACACAAAATTCTGATGAGCCTTGTGTGTATAGGATGGTTAATGGGAGCATTTCCTCCTTTCTAGTGCTATACGTTGATGACATCCTTATCATTGGAGGTGACATACCAACACTTCAAGGGGTTAAGTAGTGGTTGAGTAAGTGCTTCGCAATGAAGAACTTAGCCAAAGCTGAGACGATCTTAGGGATCAGGATCTATAGAGATAAATCCAATCTGCTTCTAGGCCTAAGTCAGGCCAGGTACATTGACAAGGTTCTTAAAAGATTTAGTATGGACAAGGCAAAGAAAGGATTCTTGCCTATGCGCCATGGGTTGAAACTAAGTAAGAAAGATGGTCCTAAAACAAAGAAGGACCGGGAGAGCATGGGAAAGATCCCTTATGCATCTACTATAGGATCTATCATGTACTCCATGTTGTGTACGAGGCCTGATGTCGTGTTTGCACTATGTATGACTAGTCGGTACCAGTTGAATCCCGGTGAGGAACACTGGAAGGTAGTCAAGGCAATCCTAAAGTACCTTAACCAGAATAAGGATGCTTTCTTAGTGTATGGAGGTCAAGATGAGCTGGTAGTGTCAGGTTACACTAATGCAAGCTTTGAGACCGATGAAGACGAGAACCAATCACAATCTAGTTATGTTTTTCTCCTAAATGGCGGTGCCATTAGTTGGAGGTCCTCAAAGTAGGGCACCATTGTTGGCTCTACAACGGAAGCTGAGTATATAGCCGCATGCGAAGCTGCAAAGGAAGCCATTTGGATCAAAAAGTTTATAACTGAGTTAGGAGCAGTACCCACTATCCTAAACCAAGTTGATGTTTTCTGTGACAATAATGGGACCATCACACAAGCTAAGGAGCCCCGGTCATGCAAGAGATCTAAAAGAAAGTTTCACCTCATTGGGGAGATCGTGAACAGAGGTGACATATCATTGCAGAGGGTTGACACCAAGAATAATGTCGCTGATCCGTTGACCACGGCGTTACCACAGATATAGCACAACGGTCATACTAGATCTATAGGAATTAGGGCAATGCCCGCTTGGAACTAGTGCAAGTGGGAGATTATTGGTGTGCCCTAGTTCTTTGGACATTCGATTCTTATATTTCGTATTATACATTAAGACTCATTGTATGAATACATCATTTGTGTCACATTAATAAAGGCAATTAATCTATTTCATTTATACCTTGTGCTATAATATGAGTAGAGTATCCATTGATTGATAATTATAAAACATATCCCAGGTCTATTCTAATTGTGGGAACGAATAGAACCATAGACTTATATATTTGATGACTGTATGGCAGTTCTGAACTAGCCACAGTACTTGTATAATCAGTCATAAATATAGGTACATGTCGTGGACATGGGACTAGATCGATCCGCATAAGAAAGCCATATGGTTGTCGTGTCATAGGTCTTTCTTGAGTAGGTCTCTTTTGTCCTCAGACCAGATTTCATTATAGCATCAATATGGAATCCAGTTCACTTTGACATACGCCTAACAGGTCTATAAATGGATACTAAATATGGGTATTATTAGGTGGACAGGTGAACATACTGATATTGATGATGAAGTGATGGAATTGCCACTCGGGTAACACCGAGATGATATCACTGGCCACTTGATGAGTTGATAAGTGTATGGCCATACCCAAATAAGTTGCTTGCTTATTTGATTAATCAGTCAACTCAAAATCAAGAAATATAATAAACAGTAGAAGAGGATGATGGACACCATGCCTCTTGTTTATTCATATCGATATCTTTTGGCAAAGGACACTATGAGATTACTACCGGGTGAGTGTCTTCTATAGATTGTTGCATCTCTGTCTTAATTGGGGGATGTAATGATTTGCTAGAACCCACTTACAGTCTGTGGGCCTTGGACCTACTCCCAACATAAAAACAGACCCATAGGATCATGCACATAAATCAACTGAGCCGGAACTTAGAGAAATTGTACATGTAATGTACATTGGAAGGAATGCGTTAATTAATTAGTTAACATTTAGTGTCAAGGTAATTAATTAACACTGGGTTGATTTAATTTAATTAATAAGTTTGCATAATATAATTAATTAATTTATCAATTAATTGTATTACATAAAGTAAACAATTAATTAAATAATTTTCCTAAGTAGGAAAATTAAATACATGTATTGTATTTACTTAAGTGTGATTTAATTTTATTTACGGGTAATTAAATTTAGCCAAATGGAATTAAATTACATAGGATATACTTTTTAATTAAAGTTTATTTATGTAATTACAATCCTAGTGGGTTTAGATTTAATTAACCTAATTAAAACCCAATTAGACTAAGAGTCTATATATAAGGAAGAAAACCTAACTCTAACCCTATTTTATTTACTGGAAATTTCAGCCCCAAAACAGCCAAAAATTTGCAGTAATTAATTCTCCATTTTATTTCGGTTTAATTTCCGCTGCGCCACGTTATTTTTCCGATGACGAATCCCAACATTTTTGCATTCTCAGAACATCTTATATTATATGCAATGAAATGGTATGAATGTCCATGTCACACAAAATGCAAATGGCTGTACGAAACTTGGTTAGGGTGCATGACATAGGGGATGATGTCGTGTATGGTTCATGGAAATGTCAACACACGAGATGTAAATGTATATCGCACACAAATAAAACGTCATGGCTGCACGAAGATGTGGTTAGCATCAATGTCATACATATGTTCATATCTTGAAAATGGCTACATTAAAACATAGTTAGAATGGCACACGAATGGTTATGCGTGCTTGATGTTTCGTGTAAAAGTGAAAAGGTCAAAAATCATCACAGAACAAACGTTAGCACACGTAACAATATGCTCACCCTTCCAACCTTATTCCACCTTTCGGTTGGCATGCATTCTTCCTAGGTATTGGGTCTCTTTGATACCAATCGGTGACACCAAAGGCGTACTCTCAATGTCCAATTTCATGTTTATGTTTTGGTAATCCTAAGGGGAAATTACTAGGTCATTACATATGGGCCAAAGTCAAACCAAGGGTCGTACAGGTCCCCATAGCGAATATACACTCCTCATCATAGAGCATGTGAGGTGTTTGGCCACAATTGGAATCGCAATTGCGATTCCAATTGTGGGCGCTGCTGCCTCTTGCGGCAGCTTGGCAGCAGCCAGCTGCTGCTAGCAGCAGGCTGCCGCGCGGCAGCGCTGCTGTCCTCGGATAGCCGCGCCGCGCGGATTTTGGGTCCGGTTTTGGATTTTGCGGGTATTTTTTATCCCGGACCCTAATGCAAATTGAATTAAAATTTTTTTAATTAATTTGTATTTAAATTATTTATTTTGTTGGCATGCATATTTAATTTAATTGTTTGCATATTAAATTGAATATGGACTTTGTGAAATTGGCCCAATAAACTGTGACACCGGTTAAAATTGGGAGAGCTAAATTTTAAATTTGTGACAACCCAAATTCAAGTGGGAGCAAAATTGTTAATTTTGCATTTATGGATGTTATCCATTGGGCCTTTATGGGCCTTAGTCACATTTGTTAAAATTGGCGATTTCACCCTAAGTAACTCGGCTTAACATTTATATTTATAATTTGGAATGCCATGATCATGCATCATATTGGTATGTATGTGTACGACAGGTACTTTGTTTGAAATGTTATGTTGAGTTCTATGGGCCCTAAATTATTATCGGTTGTAATTTAATTTTGGGAAATATGGCCTGCGTGCCATTTTTTTATTTTATTTTGATGTAATTTTAGAATAGATTTTATTTTAAACAAAATTATTGTAATTGCATCAAGTACGGAGGAAGACCCAAATGGAGCAAGCCCATGGTGGGAGCCCAAGAAGGATTGTAGTCCGGCCCATGAAGAATTAGATAGGATATCTAGTTTTTCATTAGGTTGTAATTAAAGGCCCATAGGATCTCATTTATTTTAAATTAAGTATGCTATTGCATTTGTCATATAATATGGATGTATGGATCACCAAATTATTACCCGCGTTTATGCATGCTAAGCCGTATCACTTAATTATAATTCGGAAATTAAAATATTGAGTCGCTTAAAAGTGCTTCCCACATTCACACCTCTTCCTCCCATTGATGCTGCAATGTGCGCCATGCCCTAGCTGGGTACATTGTAGTATTCGGTAGGCCGTCGAGGGTTAAGATACTTGGTATGGTTAACATGTGAATGGTGGTTTGACTCAACATGAGTAGCATTAGCTCAGAGCGGGCCCTAAGCACAGATGGGTAAAGTGTCAATAAGCCCATCAAACCAAAAGTCCTTCGTGGAAGGATTGGATAGGTTGTCCTACCAAACGAATCAATGGTTGGTCAGCGAGCCCTAGTTCGGCCAGTCATTGATAAGTTGTGGATCTTGGTCAAGTCAGCCAATTAACAACACCAACAAACAAATTAAAATCGGATTATTAATTTGAATTGGCTTAAAAGTCCTTTATTTCTAACTCAAGCAATGATTTCTTCCATGTAGATAATCCCATTTCACTTAAGCAATTTAAATGGCTGCAACAAACAACAACTCACTTTCACTTAGGTCACTCTTGGAGAAGGAGAAGCTTTCGGGGACTAACTTCCTGGACTGGGCTAGGAACTTACAAATAGTTCTTAGACAAGAGTCCAAGGAGTATGTACTGAATGCTCCTTTACCAGCTAGCCCTCTGGCAGGTCGAGGCATCACCACGGCGATGGTGGAGCAGTACGATCAGCATGTGAGGGATGACCGAGATGTCTCGTGCCTCATGCTGGGTACCATGGCTTCTAATCTTCAAAAGCAGTTTATGGATGAGCATGCTTATGAGATGATGGATCAACTTAAAAAGATATTCCAAGATCAGGCTCGTTAGGAACGTTACCTGACAACTAAGGCATTTTGCACTACTGTGATGGCAGCTGCGACTTCTGTTAGCACTCATGTGCTAAAGTTGAAGGGGTACATTGATACACTTGCCCGCCTCGGCTCACCAGTTCCGTAGGACTTGGCAATAGACATTATTTTCGGGTCACTTCCTGAGTCTTACAACCAGTTTATCATGAATTACCATATGCAAGGGTTGGATAAATCGGTAGTTGAGCTGCATGGCATGCTCAAGCTTGCTGAGCAGTCTCTTAAGAAGACTCCTGAAGTATTGCTGGTGAATAAGGGCAATACATCCATTGCTAAGGGAAAGGCCAAATCCAAGGCCAAGGCTAAGGCCCAAAAGGCAAAGGCTAAGGGCAAAAAGGTGGTGGCCCAACCTAAAGCAAGGATTGCTTCTCCTGACGATGTCTGCCATGAGTGTCATGAGAAGGGGCACTAGAAGAGCTTATGTCTAAAGCTAAGGGAGCAACTGAAGGGCAAAACTGCTGCTTCAGGTATTTATGTTGTTGAGATTAAGCTGGCTATTTCTACATCTTGGGTCTTGGACACTGGATGTGGATCTCACATTTGTTCAAATGTGCAGGGTCTAAGAGATAGGAGATTATTAGGATCTGGGGAAGGAGATCTTTAAGTCGAAAATGGTGCTCAGGTTCAGGCCATGGAGATCGGAGATTATTTCTTGGAGATGCCTAGTGGACTTGTTTTGGAACTAAGAAACTGTTATTTTGTACCTGCGATGCGCAGGAATATTATTTCCATTTCTTTGTTGGATATTTCTGGTTTTGTATTTAATATTGGACATGGTAGAATTTCTATGCAATGTTGCAATATTATTTATGGAACAGCATTTCTTGAAAATGGCTTATATATCCTTGATCTAAAACGTGAAAGTTCAATCTATAACATAAATACTAAAAGGATTAAACAAAATGAAATTAATCCTACTTGCATCTGGCATTGTCGACTTGGCCATATAATTGAGAAGCGCATAGCTAGGCTTCACTCTAGTGGACTGCTAGGGTCATTTGACATCCAGTCTTATGACACATGTGAATCTTGTTTGAGAGGCAAGATGACAAAGGTGCCTTTTAGCAAGACTGCTGAAAGGGCCTCAGAGCTATTGGAGCTAATACATTCCGATGTATGTAGCCCAATGAGCACTAGTGCTAGATCTGGTTTTCTGTACTTCGTCACCTTCACGGATGACTTCAGCAGATACGGTTACGCGTATCTGATGAAGCATAAGTCTGAGACTCTCCAAAGGTTCAAGGACTTTAAGAATGAAGTAGAAAACCAACTCGGCAAGAAAATAAAAGCACTTCGATCTGACCGTGGGGGTGAATATTTGAGCCAAGAGTTTGACTCGTTTTTGAGAGAGTGTGGGATTGTATTTCAACTCACTCCTCCTGGTACACCCCAATGGAATGGAGTGTCAGAGAGGAGGAATAGGACCTTACTTGACATGGTCCGCTCGATGATGAGTCATGCTACACTCCTTGTCTCCTTTTGGGGATATGCTTTAGAGACAGCTGCTTACATTCTTAATAATACACCAAGCAAGGCAGTTGAGGGAACACCATATGAACTATGGAAAGGCCGCAAGCCCATTGTTTCCTTCTTGAAGATTTGGGGCTGTGATGCACATGTTAAGAAATTGACAAGTGGCAAACTCGAGTCCAAATCTATCAAGTGCCAGTTTGTGGGTTACCCTAAGGAAACTAAGGGTTATTACTTCTACGTTCCGGCCGAAAACAAAGTTTTCATAGCCAGAAATACAGTCTTCTTGGAGAAGGAATTCCTTTCCAAGAGAGACAGTGGGAGTAATGTTGAACTTTCAGAAGTTCAAGACTCACAAACTCCTGCAGCTACTGCTGAGGATGCTTCGGGAACCGATCTAACTACTCAAGAAATTGAGGAACCAGAAACGGTTGCACAGGACCTTAGAAGTTCTGGTAGGACATGTTATCGGCCAGAGAGGTCCGGCTTTCTCGTGACTGATGATGGGGACCTTATGGTTGTTGACCAAGAGGAGCCCAAGACCTATCAGGAGGCAGTTGAAAGCCCACACTCAGATCAATGGCGCAAAGCCATGGAGGCTGAGATGCAATCTATGCACGATAACCAAGTATGGAACTTGGTGGATCCACCTCTGGGTGCTAAGGTGATAGGTTGCAAGTGGTGTTTCAAGTTAAAGGCCCTGTGTGTATAAGATGGTTAGTGGGAGCGTTTCCACTGTCCTACTGCTGTATGTTGACGACATCCTTATCATTCGAAGTGACATACCAACACTGCAAGGGGTTAAGCTGTGGTTGAGTAGGTGCTTTGCAATGAAGGACTTAGGCGAAGCTGAGATGATCTTAGGGATCAGGATCTATAGAGATAGATCCAATCTACTTCTAGGCCTAAGTCAGGCCACGTACATTGACAAGGTTCTGAAAAGATTCAGCATGGACAAGGCAAAGAAAGGATTCTTGCCTATGCACCATGGGTTGAAGCTGAGTAAGAAAGATGGTCCTAAAACAAAGAAGGACCGGGAGAACATGGAAAAGATCCCTTATGCATCTGCTATTGGATCTATCATGTACTCCAGGTTATGTACGAGGCCTGATGTCACGTTTGCAGTAAGTATGACCAGTCGGACCCCGGGGAGGAACACTGGAAGGCTGTCAAGGTAATCCTAAAGTACCTTAATCGGACTAAGGATGCTTTCTTAGTGTATGGAGGTCAAGATGAGCTGGTGGTGTCAGGTTACACTGATGCAAGCTTTGAGACCGATGAGGATGAGAACCAGTCACAGTCTGGTTATGTTTTTCTCCTGAATGGCGATGCCATTAGTTGGAGGTCCTCAAAGCAGGCCACCATTGCTGACTCTACAATGGAAGCTGAGTACATAGCTGCGTGCGAAGCTCAAAGGAAGCCGTTTGGATCAAGAAAGTCATAACTGAGTTGGGAGAAGTGCCCACTATCCTAGACCCAATTGATGTTTTTGTGACAACAACGGGGCCATCGCACAAGCTAAGGTGCCTCGGTCACACAAGAGATCCAAACATGTACTCAGAAAGTTTCACCTCATTCGGGATATCGTGAACATAGGTGACATATCATTGCAGAGGGTTGACACCAAGAATAATGTCGCTGATCCATTGACCAAAGCGTGGATTCGTCATTGGAAAAATAACGTGGCGCAGTGAAAATACACCGTTTAAAATTTCCTAAAATCCACCTATCGTGTCCAATTACCATTGATTAGAATAAAATCAAATAAGAATCAAGAGAGATTAACTCACCGGATTCGTCTCCTCTAGAGACTGCTGTAGAATCGTTTCTTGAAACTGCGATCTCCAAAGTCCGGTGCACGACCAACTATTGAGCGGGAACCGGTGCTAGCCGAAGACGCGAAGGAATGGAGGTCTAATGCTGGGATTTTCGGCTGTTTTGGGGCTGCTATTGGTGGCTGAAATTTCCAGCAATTAATTAGAGTTGAATTAGGTTTTTCCTCCTTAAGTGTGCCCTTATATAGACACCTTGTCTAATTGGGTTTTAATTAGGTTAACTAAACCCAAGCCTACTAGGATTATAATTACATAAATAAACTTTAATTAAAAAGTATATACTATGTAATTTAATTCCATTTGGCTAAATTTAATTACCCCTAAATAAAATTAAATCACACTTAAGTTAATAAAATACATGTATTTAATTATCCTACTTAGGAAAATTATTTAATTAATTGTTTACTTTATATAATTCAATTAATTGATAAATTAAGTAATTACATTATGTAAACTTATTAATTAAATTAAATTTAACCCAATGTCAATTAATTACCTTGACACCGAATGTCAACTAATTAATTAACGCATTCCTTCCAATGTACATTACATGTACAATTTCTATAAGTTCCAGCTCAATTGATCTATGTGCATGATCCTATGGGTCTGTCTTTATGTTGGCAGTAGGCCTAAGGCCCACAGACTGTAAGTGGGTTCTAGCAAACCATTACAGCCCCCAATTAAGATAGAGATGCAGCAATCTTTAGAAGACACTCACCCGGTAGTAATCTCACAGTGTCCTTTGCCTAACGATATCGATATGAATAAACAAGAGGCATGGTGTCCGTCATCCTCTTCTGTTGTTTATTATATTTCTTGATATTGAGTTGACTGATTAATCAAATAAGCAACCAACTTATTTGGGTATGGCCATACACTTATCAGTCCCACTCATCAAGTGGCCAATGATATCATCTCGGTGTTACCCGAGTGGCAATTCCATCACTTCATCATCAATATCAATATGTTCACCGGTCCACCCAATCATACCCGTATTTAGCATCCTTTTACAGACCTGTTAGGTGTATGTCAAAGTGAATCGGATTCCATATTGATATTATAATAAAATCTGGTCTGAGGACAAAAGAGACCTACTCAAGAAAGACCTATGACATGACAACCATGTGGCTTTCTTGTGCGGATCGATCCAGTCCCATGTCAATGACATGTACCTATATTCATGACTGACTATACAAGTACTATGGCTAGTTAAGAACTACCATACAGTCATCGAATATACAAGTCTGTGGTTCTATTCGTTCCCACGATTAGAACAGACCTGGGACAAGTTTTATGATTATCAATCAATGGATACTCCACTCATATTATAGCACAAGATATAAATGAAATAGATTAATTGCCTTTATTAATGTGACACAAATAATGTATTCATACATGACTCTTAATGTATAATACAAAATACAAGAATCCAATGCCCTAAGAACTAGGGCACACCAACAGTGAGGTTCATGCGATTCTTTGAGTGGTTTACCTCATCGAGTGCCTCCAATCCTGGCGGTAGAGGTAGGTCACCTTCAGAAATAAACCGGGCTAATCAGTGAGTTTGAGGGGATGAGAAAAAGAAAATGTCATGCTATGCGGTTGTGAGTAAAATATGGTACTATGAACTAATGAATGACTGCAAGGGAGGTTATATTTCAGTAGTTGCCTAAGTTCCTTAAGTTTTTGAAAAAATGTTTTAAGAAATATTTCATCCCTAGTGGAGTCGCCACTATGAGCGCACGACGATTCGGCGGACGCAGCGAAGTGAACCAGGGAGGTTTTGGTAAGTGTAGAATTTGTTTCGATGAAAAATGGGTTTGATGATTTGGCTTAAGAAAACCAATTGATATGATTGAAAATCCCTTGCATAGAAAATATCATTTAGAACGTGAGTTTTAGGAAAACTGGTTTCACTCTTTTATAAAATCCCGTTTTATTAGCTTAAAGACCTCGAAACCTAAATTTCAAGACTAGTGATGGAGTCGCCACCCGGATCAGCTCATTCTGGTATAGTTTCCTACCAAGTGTAGTTTGTCATACCTGATCCAGAGATTCAAGGTTCGAGCAATTTACCTATTCAACCTCAAGCTTGCTTTCATTTAATAGTTTATACCATTATATCATATTCACTTATTCTCTACCCATTTTATCTTTTAATATTAATCGATGCTAATTCAGATGATATAAATAAATAGCATAAAATTAAAGTGTAGAAAAGTAAACCATACATCCAAACCAAACAAAAGAATAGAGGCCGCTTATTACAACCAAATCTAAAAAGATAAAAACTCTCATCCTCACCTTACAACCGCCTAGATACACGAAAATCTATAAAAGTACAATCGCCTAGAATACACGACTTGATTTATTAAATACATCCAAAATAAAAAAAAATAAAAGCTGCAAAACAGACTGTTAGCACAATTATATCACAAACACATGTAAGACTCATACCAGGACAGAATGGGGAATTTCAGGAAATATAAGCATACATTTAAGGGGGAACCGAGAAGTAGGGCGACTTACTTGATTAGACCTAGAAAACCGTTTTAGAAATGCCCTGTAGGTTTTTTTGTGCTCGATAATGATTTTGGAAAACAATTTGGCTCAATTACATGCAAATTACTCCCTTTTAGTGGGTCGATTATCTTGGAACTCAGGGTTCTATTTGTGAGGGTTCCTAATTTCAACATTCATCTAAGGTATAAAGCTATAAACACGTCAAAAACAATTTTGAATTTGAATCTGGAGACAGCATCACATGATGACTTCCGTGGGAGTTGTCTCGAGATTCTGCCTTAGCAACTATAGCCGTGCGGCTCTAGTTAGAGCTGCACGGCTATAGCCACTACAACCGTGCGACTATAGTGTACAGAACCGGAATTGGTTTTCTTTGCTTTCGTAAATCTCTGTTTTGACTCTTTTTTTTATGATTTTCAAAGATTTTAGAATTCTGGAGGTCCGCTGAAACTAAACTGGGAATCCGATTTGGATTAAACAACTCCATATTCTAATCCACTATGAGTTCTTTCTTAAGGTAGAATTCAAACCTTTTTGCAACTTAATGCTATCTTACTCAAGTAAGTATGCTCCTTATAAGCTTTGATACATTAAGCCATTACTTCTCTCAAGTAGTATAACAACAGAATCAGAGATGTAAAATGATATAGAAACATTACAATAGATTTTTAGCACACTAATTTTTCTCTTAAAGGTTCTTTCTTCTTAATAGCTTCGGCCAATCTTCCTAGAGCCTTAAGCTTCAATTTATAGGCTCTTTACATTAACTAGCCACTGTGTGACCATTTAGCACGTGCTACTAGCCATTTAAAGAGATGAGACAGAGCCAAAAATAGTAATAGCCATTTGAACAGTTTTGGCAAGTCTTGATTCTAATAAACTTTTCTCAATACTGAATCAGTATCAGTAGCACTTCATATGTTAACTAGTTTCCAAAAAAGAGCATGCGCCTGCCATTTCTATTGGATGATGATTTGAAACTTTCACTTAATTAGCCGCCCGCCAGTCTCCTTTTTCTGACTATTCTATCAACGGATGGTTGGTAGAGATTTTTCCATTGTAGATAGGGATGTAAACCCCGGGGGGGGGGGGGGGGATTGGCAATTCCATTCCCATTTAGAAAATGGAGACAGTCTTAATCCCCGTCCCTATTAAGACATTTAAAAAAAAAAAAAGGAAGTAAAATTCAACTTTGTATAAAAACAAGTAAAAAAAAAGTGCATTAAACAAAACATAAAGAGGGGGGGGGGGGAATGGGGGTTCAATAAACGGGAACAATCTTAATCCCTGACGCCGTTAAGACACTTTAAAAAAAAAAAGTAAGATTCAATTTTGTATAAAAAATAAGTAAAAAAAAAAGTGCATTAAACAAAATATTAAACCCTTTTAAGTTCACTTCTTAATTCTCAAATAAAAATAGTCTTAGTTTTATTTTATTATTATAAAATCTCGTCACTGTCCCTGTTTTTAGCATTCGGTGACAAATTTATCTTGTCTCTCCTCCTCGCGGAGATATTAAATGGGGAATCCCCATCTCCGTTTGGGTGGGTCCCCGTATTCACGTTGACAACCCTAATTGTAGGCCATTTTTCACAAGCAATTTATCTCTTTAAAGCTTATGAATTTTTCTTAGAAACCTATTTATTTCCAAACATAGTATACCCCTTTTTATTTTCTCTTTTCAAGGATCCAAAATAAGCTTTAGTTCTATCAATTGGGATCTCCTTGAAGCAATAAATCCATATCTTTTTAATTTCTAAGATCGGACATTAACTTTTAT
This sequence comes from Euphorbia tirucalli, assembly GCA_039660915.1. Taxonomy (NCBI): domain Eukaryota; kingdom Viridiplantae; phylum Streptophyta; class Magnoliopsida; order Malpighiales; family Euphorbiaceae; genus Euphorbia; species Euphorbia tirucalli. The sequence goes on along the minus strand of CM077637.1, from coordinate 36,620,193 downwards.
AAGGAACTTATTTTCTTTTCTAAGCCTCAGTCTTTTTGTCATCTTCAAAAATAATATTTTTATGTGACTTTTTATTTCAGCCTCCTGGTTTGCCCCTTTTTTCCCATCATGATGTTGTCAAAATGGGAGAGAAATCAACAGAACCGACTCTTGCACCTAAGTCGAGGAAGTCTAAATCAGAGAGAGATCAAGCTACATTAAGGAAGGTGAAGTAGATAATGATACTGTTGAAAAATCCCCAAAATCTTCCTAGATGTCTCAGGAATAACTTTATGGTTTTGATGATTTTGTTGGTTTTGATATATTGTCTTTTGAAACAATACTTATGACTATTTCTTATTTCAATAGTATGCGTGCTAGGAACTATTATCTACTGAAGCATGATTAGGAACGTAGCTATTGACTCAACATGTTTTATTTTTTGTCGATCTATCCAGTATGATATTTGGATGTTGATCTATAATAATATGAAATTTTTAATTGAATGCTCTTCAGTTTTATTTACATATATGCCTTTAGTATGGGGGAATTATTTTTTAAAAAAAATTATACATATATTATGGGAGAGCAAGATATTGCGTTATTGTTGATATATTTTGTCATTATCAAAATAGGAGAGATTATTGAAATTGGAAGTTACATAAAAATATTTTTTTGAAGATGACAAAAATACTAAGGCTAAGAAAATAAAATAAGTTCCTTATAAAAGTTAATGTCCAATCTTAGAATTTAAAAGATATGAATTTATTGCTTGAAGAGGATCCCAATTAATGTACTAAAGATTATTTTTGATCCTTGAAAAGAGAAAACAAAAAGGAGCATACTATGTGTGGAAATAAATAGGTTTCAAGGAAAAAATATGAGCCTTGGAGAAATACGATGCATGTAAAAAATTATCTACAAGAGAAAAATCTCTACCAACCAGCCGCAGAAAAATCTCATCTGAAGAACATTCCCTCACAAGGCAATGGGCAACCCGATTGGCTTGCTAACGAACAAAAGAACAATTACAATTAGTTGTAATCTTTTTAATTTCCATCTAGTCAATTTGTGAGAAATATCCTTGCCAAAGTTATTAGTAAGAGATTAATTAATTAAAAATTACAAGCATATATGCAAGTTAACAAAAGCGAAATCGGAATTAAAGAGCATAAATTAATTGAAAAAATTAAGTAAATATAAGAAAGGGTTTAGGTGGTCATGGAAAGTCAATTTACCACAGGCTTGGGGGATAAAAGAAAAAAAGAAGTTTACTGATAAAAATCTTCATGGAAAATGTATGATTTCCGTATGTAAATTATAAAATTTGTCTTAGATTGCTTGGTAGCGGAATTTGATGCGAAACGACATCACTAATGTTTAGTCCCCATGGAATTGTATAGTTCTTGAATTTATTTATATTACACTAGTTAGTAGAGGGGGGGGGGGGGGGGGCGGCGTGCGGTGGGCTAGTTAGCAGGGGCGGCGGCGGGGGCCACGGGGGGGCAGCTGACCCCCCAGCCACCGGAAAAGCCCCTGAGTAGGGGGCTTTCCGGCGGCTCCCCCCGCCCCTGCTCTGCCCCCTTTGATACAGGGGGCGAAACCCCCTGTATCAAGGGTAAATTTTTTTTTTTTTTTTTTATGGGCAAAACGACGTCGTTTTGCCCTGGGAAAAATGACGTCGTTTTGCCCAGTCATTTAAAAAAAAAATAAACCTGCCAGGGCAAAACGATGTTGTTTTGCCCTGGCAGGAAAAAAAAAATTACAAAAACTCACAGAACCATCTTCTTCGTCCCCCACCCCCTCCCTCACATTTCCACCAATCCTCCTCTCCCTCTCCTCTTTACTACCGCCGCCGCCAGCCCGCCTGCCGCCGTCGCCGCTCGCCGTCCGTCCATCCTCACCTCTCCTCCTTTCCTCCTTGCTTCTAATTCCGGTTAGTTTTAATTTTAAATTTTAGGTTTTTGTAATTTATTTAGGTTTTATTGAAATTAGATTTTAAAGAAAAATATTTGTATAAATTAGGTTTGAATTAATAAATTGAGGTATTAATTGATAAATTAATAAATTGATTATGTTAATTGTGTTGTTATTTGATAAATTAGGTTTGAATTGAGGTTTGAATTGATAAATTGATAAATTGGGGAATTAATTGATAAATTGATAAATTAATTGTGTAAATTGTGTTGTTAATTTTAGTTTTGAATTGATAAATTAGGGTTAAATGTGTGTTTGAATTGATAAATTGATAAATTATGTTTGAATGTGGGTTTGATTGTTTATTGTGTTACATTGAGAAAAAGATATTTATCAGCATTGATGAAGAGGACATTATGCAGTGTTTTCAAAAATTGGCCTCTGGGAAAAACTATTTGAAACCTCTCAAAACTTCTCATTTTACTAGTTCTTCATCGTCTCCTTCGATTAGAAAAAATTAATTGTTGGTATGTTTTTTGTATTGAATTGTTTGGATTAATTTGATTGTGTTATAGTAGACCTATGTTTTAAATGAAATTATTGTTTGGATTAATTTAATTGTGTTTTTATTGAATTGAATTAAATTCATTCAGGTTTGTCGGTTGATCGGAAATTATGGTTCGTCGGCCGGAAATTTTTCTTAACCGGCTGGAAATTTTTCGAACCAAATTCTGCCCCCCCAGCGGACTAATCCTGGCACCGCCACTGCTAGTTAGTCTTTTCATTTTTAAAAATACATTATTCATATACTAAGTTTTGACAAAATCAACTAATTACTCCCTCCAACCATAATTACGTTAATTAAAGTTAACTTTTATACAAAATCATACGTATACCCTTCTAACATTATTTAATTTACATATATCATATATATTTTTTATTTTAGGCGCAAGTATGAAAGTAATATTAACAATAAAAATTATATATAAATTATTGAAAATCAATAAAAATATATTATATATGCATCATGTGATTAAATTGATGCATGACTAACATAAATTAACAATTAATATTATTTGCATAATAAAATATTTTTCTATTTAGTAACAAGTGCGTTATGCAAAATTTTGGCATTTGATTAACAATTTTATGAATGGAGATAAGTAAGTACTTTGAACAATATTCAAGAATAAATAGTAGAGAAATGGCTAGTGTAAATTGTAAAATTAGAGAATAATAAATTATTTACCATAATTTATAATTAGTTTTAATATCTTCCTTTCACGCTCCATCTACCACTAAAAAATACAAAATTCAAAAAATATTGCGTCGCCAAAAAAAAAAAAAAAAAAAAAAGGACAGATCATGTAGCTGTCCAAGTAGATCAAAGTAGACGAAAGTAACCGGTGAGGTTGCCGGCTTGCCGGTGGGCGGCTGACGTAAAGAGGCATGAGCTGCTTAGGCAATTGTAGACTTAGCATGCGTATGGATCAACATTTGTCACAGCTAATTCAGACTTAATCAATTCGACACTATTAATTTATCTTTTTATATAATAATTTAATTAAGAGCAATCGTCAGCGAAGAAAGAGGAGTTTTGGCCTTTTAATGAGTCATTAATTTTTAATTAAACAAAAAAGAATTAATGGTTCACATGGAAGGATGCTTAGAGAATCCCAGTTCAATTTGTTCTCTTGTGATAAGAGATCAAGTGTGTCATGCAGGAACGTGACCCTATTGTTTTTATTGAGCCATTCAATATTTTATTAAATTAAATTAATATAGGGAAAATCCCAGTTAGGTTGTCAAGTTGTTTTGTAAGGAAAAGACAAATACTAATTATATACTACTAACATAATTAAATAGTTGGAGACAATAGTTGGACAATTTAATTTAGAATATAAAATACATGGGTTTCTGTTCTTTCAGTTAATCTAATTAATTAATTAATTGCTAAAACACATAATAATTAAATCCCCATTCTTTCACTGCCAACTTTCATGTAGGAGGAATTTATTAGGATGGGCATTCAATATTTATATACTACTTCTAGCTAGTAATTAATCATATTCTTTCAGCCTTTCTTTCTTTCTTTACTCATTAAATATCACATACCCGACATGTATTATCGTGTCGGTCTAAAGCTAACACTAACACGTATAAAGTCAATACTAATATTATGCATTTATTGAATATACGGATTAAATGCATCAATCTATTTTCGACACTAACTCTTATAATTTCAATTCTAATTTATTAAATTTATGTATTATATGAATCGTATTATCGTATCATGACATATTTTGACACTTCAATATATAAATTACATTTATATTAAATCTTTAAATAAGTTAAACGAGATTATAAACAGATTAGCAAGCTAATACTAATATAACTAAGTTATTGTGCGAGTTAAATGTGTAAACTAATTTTCAAAATTCCATCAACTTAATTTGCCAATACTATTATGACCCATTTTCACTCCCTGTTGTGAGTATCAAATGTTAACTTCCCATTGAAGTTTTAATTCAATTTAACGTTTATATTTTCATATTTATGTATAATAATGTTGGTGGTTGATGATGTATATTAGCTGTTGAATATGTACAATTTGATAGAGTAATGTAATCTAATTTGTAATTATGTAAAGTATAGGCCAAATATGTAATTATGTAATTGTTTCCTTACACGATATATATGGCAAAACCCTAACTCTCATTCAATTGATTGAGAGCCTCAAACCTAATTCTTTCTCTAACCTAAACTCTTTATGGTATCAACCTTGTGGTGTGATAATCTTAGTGCTACCTACCTTACTGCTAATCCTGTCTTCCATACTCGCACTAAGCATCTTGAGTTGGACTTCCATTTTGTTCGAGAACTGGTCGCTTCGAAGCATCTCATTGTTCGGTATATCTCCGCGGATGATCAAGCTGCTGATATTCTCACTAAAGCTCTGCCCCGGAATTGGTTTCAAATTCTTCATGACAAGTTGGCTGTGGTCTCTGCCCCAGCTCAACTTGAGGGGGAGTGATAGAGTAATGTAATCCAATTTGTAATTATGTAAAGTATAGGCCAAATATGTAATTATGTAATTGTTTCCTTACACGATATATATATAGCAAAACCCTAACTCTCATTCAATTGATTGAGAGCCTCAAACCTAATTCTCTCTCTAACCTAAACTCTTTATGGTATCAACCTTGTGGTGTGATAATCTTAGTGCTACCTACCTTACTGCTAATCCTGTCTTCCATACTCGCACTAAGCATCTTGAGTTGGACTTCCATTTTGTTCGAGAACTGGTCGCTTCGAAGCATCTCATTGTTCGGTATATCTCTGCGGATGATCAAGCTGCTGATATTCTCACTAAAGCTCTGCCCCGGAATTGGCTTCAAATTCTTCGTGACAAGTTGGCTGTGGTCTCTGCCCCAGCTCAACTTGAGGGGGAGTGATAGAGTAATGTAATCCAATTTGTAATTATGTAAAGTATAGGCCAAATATGTAATTATGTAATTGTTTCCTTACACGATATATATAGCAAAACCCTAACTCTCATTCAATTGATTGAGAGCCTCAAACCTAATTCTCTCTCTAACCTAAACTCTTTAACAATTGTGGTGTGAAATATATATATATATATATATATATATATATATATATATATATATATATATATATATATATATATATATAGTATAAACCATAAGTTTTTACATTCCTGTTCGGGGCTTAGTCATAGTGAAGGCTCATCACCTCTCTCTGCAGATGTATTTAGCGGGATTCGAACATATATCTCCCCTCACGTACTCAGTTTGTGCTGCAAATCTGAGCTACAACCCATAGGTTATGTTGATATATCTAATTAAGTAATATACAGATCAAATATACTGGTCAAAATTCTTTAAGTCGATATTTCATTATACTTTTAACGATGTTCAACGAATTTGGAGTTTTACATTTCATTAACTTATAAAATAAAATTAGGTGACTAAATTACTAAAATTGGAGAGTTATAAGCAGAATTTAGCGATGAAAGACTATAAGAGATATTAAAGTCTCAAAAATAAAAAAAGGTTAAGGGTTTATATTGCGGCAACAGTAATGTCATTTCCATGTAGTAAACAATAATATACAGATTCAAATTTAAAAATACGCATATATCAGAAACAATATATAAAATTATTTTTAGAATTGCACATGGAATTAAGCTTGACAAATGACAATAAGAACTTTCAATCAAATTACCTCTAAATTATTCTCCAAACATAAATTTAGTTTTCAACTTTTTACAAACATCAATGTCATTCCTTACATTTTAAATTTTTTACCAAGTTACCCCTCTTGTAATGGCACCTCACCAAGAATTGGGAGACTTAGACCATTGTAACTAACGAGAATATTTCTTAGTTAGATTATCAGGCATTCCCTAAATTTCTGTTGTATCTTCTAAATATATGAGGGGGTTGCAGCTGTATCATATTGCCTTATTTTTTAAAATTGGTAGAAATATCATTTTTCCATGGGAAAATGATGCCTCGAAAAAACAACTCACATTTAAACATATTATTGAATATATATGGATTTACTAAGAGTGGTTACAATAGGATGGAATAAGTTGTTGAAAAAGTGATGGAAAACATAAATGATTTCCAAAAATTAGAAACTAAATCGGTTTTTAGAGAATAGTTTGTAGGGTATGTTAAAGGTTAACAATAAGGTAATATTTGATAAGACGAGTTTGAAAGGTGAAGGAAAGCGGAGAAAAGTAAAGTACGAAAATCGATACATGTTTTTAGACATTAAGAATGTGTTTGGATATGGATATACATGCCTAAATGATTGTGAATTCCATCCAAATACACCCTAAAAAGGGTGAGATGGAAAGCACAAAAATGGATGCATGTATATAAATTCATACATACAGAGAAGAATGAGGGAGCAACGATGGTCTTGTCAAATGAGAGAGAAGGCAAAGAGATTCTCAAAATGTCTCATCAAATATGTGAGGTGGGTGATATCCTTGATGATCATTGGCCACTAAAAGCTTCACTCTTCATTTACCAAACAAAAGCAACAAAATTGAGCCACCTCTCTCTCTCTCTCTCTCTCTCTCTAACATCCCATCCATCTATATTATAATGATAATTATTCTAATTATTTAGATCGAGCTAGGCACCTAGTGAGAGGAAAAGCTAGGAAGACAGAAACGTTTCGTATAAAAGAATTAAAGCCCTTTATTATTGAGTTATTTTGATCTATATTTATATTCCAATTTGTTCAACCTTCCAATGTGTCTCATCAGACATGACTTTTTGCTAACGGAGTACACATCTTTATATCAAATTTCTATCTTTTTTAAGTCCCACCCAACCAAACTATGTTAAAATGATGACTTTTCAGACCTAATTCAAAATAAGAAGAATGTTATTTGACTTTTCTAATCTTAAATTCCCAATACTTTATAGGTAGACCAGCCAATTTTTTTTATATATATTTCATTCATACTTAAATGAATTAGTTGGTTTACACTTCTAAAACTAAATTTTCCTTTTGTCCTTGATCATTCCGACATAATAAATTTATTAGCGCTTTTTTTTTTTTATTTTTTTTATTTTTATATCATGATAGTTAATTTACCAAAAAGATAAATTTTGAAAATTTTTAAATATACTTAATATGCCTTGTCAATGTTTGCTAAGATTATACGAAATAATATATTTTAGAATTTAGATTTATTTTCATGGCATATAATTTTTATTTTAATTTCAAAAGTTTTCTTTAAATAATTAATTTTTTATACGTTGTCATATTTTTATTAATTGAAGTGTGAGCTTTCAAAAATTTATTGGTTCACTACACATATGACATAATGTGTCATGCGTATATCATAAAATTTCTTGTAAATTCAATCTATTGTCACTAAGTTGTCAATTATACTAAAATCACCACTAGACTCACTTTTATAACCAAATTGTTCCCAAAATTTTAACATCTTTTTATCTTTGCTTTGATGGAAATCCGATGAAAGCTACACCAAAAATCTATTTTGAAGCCAAATTTTCAAGCCATTCATTCCTTCGTATTACCAACTATGATTCCAAAAAATCTTCTTTAACTATCACTATCAATTTCGTATTTGACCAATTGGAGTTGCCTAAAAATGTTCCAACATATTTTTGTTGTAGTTTTTATCTAATCAAAGGGATGATAAGTAAAATATATTGAAAGTTTGGAAACAATCTAGTTATGAAAATGAGTTTAGTAATTTTTTTCAAGAAGAAGAAACTTTAATTAAACATCCAAGAATAACACATCCTGGAGAAATAGAGGTGGATCATAAGACCACACTCCATGAACAGACAAAAGAATCGGATGCCCTTGCTAATGTATGAGCAACACAATTTGCTGAACGATGAACAAACAAAAAAAATGCAAAAGGTGAAAGAATCCGTAAGAAGTTTAAGAAGTTTACAATCATCAGTAAGAAGCCCTATACTAGACAACAGGACCTCTGAACGATGAAGAGCATTAGTTATAAAAGTGAGTCTAATGGTGATTATAGTGTAATTGGCAACTTAAGGACAATTCAGATTAAACAACCTTGTTTACTATCGATGATCACCGATTCTCCTTTGGTTATAGCCTTAGCCCAAAAAAAACTTAGAATACTACTAGAGTATAGTTCTCCTTAATTAGATGGCTAAAAGATTTTGTTTTTCAATTTAGGGTATAACGAAAATATATATATATATATTTTCGTAAATAAGGGAGTATGTTACTATTGCCAAAGCTCTTCCCCGTTTACAATCTTGGATCTAATCACTTTCATAAGATCTTTTACTAGAATCTTAATCATTCATATATTAGCAATTAAAGCTCCACTAGAGAGAGCCGACTAGAAGGGAGACAAATGAAAAAAATTAAAATAATTAAGAAGGTGATGTAGTTGATGGGAGAAGGTGCATGGTGCAAAGTTGGAGGAGGAAGAATTATGGTTAGAGATTACAAAAATGAGAAAAAAAAATGGAAATTTATATAAGGTTAAAATGGACATTTTCAATATAATGGAATCTCATATTTTGAAAGGAGTTAAATGGTATTGTGGTATGAGTAACCTATACTAGGAGGTCATATGTACCTTAATGTTAGGTCACTTATAATTTCTTGTATGTTTTTGTGCAAGAGTGAAGCTGGTACACTAAAGTGTGAAACAAGGTATAATTGGCACATGATGGGTGAAATTAAGCCTTTCGCTTCTCTCAAGAAGAATGGAACTTGGGAATCAGTTATGGCAATAGTGCATGCTGATATTATTAGGTGTCATTGGATTTTTTGGATTAAAAGAAAACTAGATGGCTTGATTGATAGATTTTCGGGATAATTTCAGTCATGGTTGTAATCTCACCACTATTCATGCATTATTGTCATTGGTTTTCTATAATAACTGGTCAATTTTTCAGTTGGACATTTCTAATACATTCTTACATGGCACTCTTCACGAGACTATCCATATGGAACCATCAATAGGTTTTGATGACAGCATTCATCTTTAGTTTGTGTGAAAATTTTGGAACTCCTTGCATGGACTAAAGTAGGCTCCTTATACTTTGAATCATTGTGTATTTGATGCCTTGCTTTTTCTTGGGTTTCATATTTTCTAAGTCGATTCATACAACCTTGGTTCAAGTTTTTTGTTTGTTTTATATGGATTTGCTACTTATGGGCAATAGCGTTATATTTTTGTGGCAAGTTATTTCTACATTGCATCTAAATTTGTAATTTAACTAAAGATCGATTGGCTTCATTACTTTTTGGGTACTGAAGCTTCTCGGTAATTAAATGGGCTTTTTTTTATTAGCAAAAATATGTTAAAGAATTGTTACATCGTGCCAATATAAATGTCGATTTGTGGTCCTATGGCCACTCCGCTTTTTCCATTTGAAAAGTTACATTCTGATGTTAGTGAAATGTCTAGAGACTCGACTCTTTACAAATCCATTATTGGTGGATTATTATGAGCATAAAATTTTTTTGACCTCTATGATGAAAGCCAAAATGATTAACCTTAGTGTATGAATCTCTAAGAAAACCAAGTCTTGAAGCTATGATATCAATTTAATCGAACTTGAACTAAATTTGAAGATAAGCTGAATTTGGGTTAAAGGGACTATACCCGTACAGGTATAGGAACATCCATATGGATGTACTTGAAATAGTCGTAAGGGTAGCCTACCTGGAAACAGAGAAAGGTGGAATATTATGGGGTTGAAAGCATAAATTATGGTTTCACTGACATTTTGGGCTTTCTTTGGATTGACGGAAGCTCATCTTACAAGATTGACACAAGCAATTATGGAAAATTAAGGGAAACAAAAACGAAAGAGAAAAAAAAAAAAAGAAAAATAGAGGAAAAACAAAAACTATCTCAAGAAACTCAAAGACTCAATTCACCAAAACTCAACCTAGAATTGATCAATTCACTCACAAAACCGAATTTTAAAACCTTACCAAAGCCAACATAGACCTATTTGTTACTGGATTCAAGGATTTTGGAGTTGAATTTGGGAACTTCTCTCTTGAATTTAAAAAGTTCAAGTTTGGTTAATTTTGGATTTCAAGCCTAAAGACTTGGTTTACTTTGATCTTTACACTGGAAACACGCTCCAAAAGTAATTTCTGAGAGGCCTTAATCCATTTATAGCTTTCTAGATTGAATTCTGTATGTTTGCATCAATTTTTTTCCAAGTTCTATAATTCTGGAAACCAGATCCGTGCGATTATCGATATAGTCGTACAACTATAGTATCTCATCCGTACGGATATAGTTAGGGAATTCATTGTTTCCGTTTCAATTTAGCAATTTCTGGATTTTAGCAATTTGGAACAACAACCGTACGTATATAATGATAGTCGCACAACTGTTTAACAAGAGCCGCATGGCTGTTGTCCCAAATCCATAATTTCTTTTTGCACTTTAAATCGTTTTCCATGCATGTTGACCTAGTTTCATATTCATTTTATTGTTTATGATAGACCAATGCAATGATAGAAACTCCAGTTTCTTGAACACAGACCAACTTTTGCATGTGTAATATATTAAAATTGGATTAAAATGTTTTTCCAAATTGTTTTTGCCCAAATTTAATATTTTAAAAGATTTTCCAAGTATAATTGGGTGAATCTGCCGGATTTATTCGATTCCCCCATTCACGCTCCGAGCTATCTAAATTCCCTTATTCTATCTATTTGAGTCCTATGTGCATATATATATATATCTGTGTACTAACCTTTGTTTTGCAGGTAGAATTATGTTTGATGCATGCCAGCTTTTATTTTAGATTCTCGTGTAAAATAGGTGAACGTAAATATTATATTGTTGTATATAGGTATTTTGTATCTCCGAAACTCTTTTATCGAATATGTCACCCTAGGATAGTTTATTCAATTGGGTTTTAATATTTTATCTTTCCTGAATTTATTTGTTTTCTTATGTGAGCATTTAATAAAATTAGAATCAACTTAGGTTATAAAAGGTACAATTCAGTACAGTTAATAACCATTTTAAATAAGACAGAAATAGTTAGTATAGCTGTACCTGAATCTCTGATTAAAAGGTATAGTGAATCCTGTTTGGTTTGGCTATACAGCAAGTTCTTGGTTGAGCTGAACCAGGTGGTGACTCCTGTCACTTTTAATGAGATTGATAGATTTTGTTGATTTCTCACTATTTTCCAAAAACAATTTTCATTTTTACTAAAACCCCCGGCCAGGTCTCGTGGCCTATAAAATCTAAATAAAGGATCGTCTGCTACAATTATAGTACTCGACCTTCACTTGTCCTGATATTTCTCATGCCATCAACAAAAAATCTTAGTTCATGCACACACCATCGGCTACTCATTCACTAACATTCAAATGTATTCTACATTACTTATAAGGCATAACATCCTTTGGTTTTTTATCAAACCATTTCCTTAGATTTTTGTATATGTGGATTCTAATTGGGCTAGTGATGTGAATGATAGGCAGTTGACAACTGGGTACATGATGTTTCTTGAGGGAAATATTGTTTCTTAGTGTTCTAGGAAGCACCAAGCTGTATCTCGTTCATCCACTAAAGTAGAGTATCGTGCATTGGCTTTTACGGCTTCTGAGGTTCATTAGCTTTGAATTCTGTTTTATGAAATTAGATTTGGATCCTTTGTCATTTCGTATTGTATTGTGATAACTTGGGTACTACATACTTCACTCTAAATCCTATATATGTTTCATAACCAAAGTAAGCACATTGAAGTTGACTTTCATTTATGCGGGGTTATGTTTCTCATAGGATTCCCAAGCTGTTATATTTGTGTACCACATATCAAATTTTTGATATTCTTACCAAAGATCTTTTCAAACAATGGCTTTAATTTCTTCTTCATTAAGTTGATAGTTGTTCCCCCTATTCAACTTGTGAACTGTATATGAAATTGGTGTTAGTTACTAGTTATTATTGTCACATGGATAACACTCCTTTCATGAGTATATATATACATGTTTTAGTAATAGACTCGTTGACCTTTGCGCTTGATTATATTAATAGACTATAATAGTTAGTAAATTCTAAACACATACACCATTGTCATTTTCTTTTTACTTCGACGTTAGGTGAGTATACACCTGCCATGATTTTTTTATTATATTTTTTTAATAAATGAAAGATATAACTAAAATTCATCGAAATAAGAATGTTTATTGAAGAGACTCCGTGGGCTTAACAATGATGAGCTAATTGCAAAGTAAGAACTTTATGTGAATTGAACCCATTTAAAACAAAATTGATCTTCTTATGTCAAGGTCCATTCTGCACTATTTCTATGCTACTAACAATTGTTACGTGTCAAAGATTTCTTCGCTTATCTTCTTTGAGGCCTAAGGTCATCAATGAGTCTATTCTTCTTTGTGTGCCCAGACACATGTTGGTGAAGAATAAACAATTTTGAAGTTTACTTTACTATCCATAGAGATTACTTGCTTAAATATATTGGAAAAAATATAGGCAAGAACGATGAATGTTGATAGTATGTTTCTTTATACATTATTTGATAATCACATATAAGCTCAGCTCATTCATAAGTCAACTTAAGAACGAATTCTTCTAAAAAAGAGTGTATGATGATGCGTCGATTCTACTAAGTTTGGTTACAAATTGATTTGGAAATATCTAGCGACAATAACCACGAATAGACTATTTACCTTATCTGGTTTTTCAAGTTTCATTGGAATTTTTATGTAATTAGGATTAGTTTCAGATTTTATTCCAAGTATAGAAACTAATAAAATAATAATGATTTCTTATTTTATTTATATTCTAATTTAGCTATGTGTTATGTATTATTCTATTGCAATTAAAAATTCTAGTTTCTTTAGATAGTTTGCCTGTAAATACCTTGTAACTATAGTTAGTTTTAACAACTAATTAATAATTTTGTCTGGTTTATCAAATTTTCTTGTATTGGTCTAAGCGGTTGCTAAATCTAATTTGGTATTTGATAATTCTTTTCTTGGGGTTTTTTGACTAAACTCACAACGCACCTACTGTATCATCGATGTGATGTTGTGCAATTGATTTTTCCATATGAAAAATGGCAAGTTATGCAATAATTGCGATGGAGAGTTTGATTTTTTATTTTTCGGGAATCACATTTTCTAGTATGTGATTTATTTGAATTTGATTTGCTTGTTTAAATCTTTTTACATTGCTAGCAATACTAGAATTAGAAAAAAAAACAAAAAATTCATTTTAGGAATGTTTGGCTTAATTTTCTATATCTGTGTACGATGTAAGTGTTTGGTATATAAATTATAAAGAGGAATTTTATTGTGTTTGTGGTAAAAACTTCATAATAAATGGAAGTTTCGAAATTTAAACTATTCATCACTTGATTTGAAAAATTTTAATACCATATCTGAAACCTAATTGATTAAAAAATTTAAGTAAATAGATGTAACATAACAATATCTTTTTATTATTATGTGTTGTACTAACACATCAATAACAAATGGAAAAGGATGGATAGAATAAAAAAGTTATGTAATTTATATTTTTATTAAGTCTTGTCAATCACACTAATAACTCTTTCTTTTTTTAGAATTTAATTTTTAAAAAAATTTAGAATATGTTTGACACACCAAATTATCTATGGATGCGCCAAGCCAATAAAATCATGTCACATGTTATATTTTAGGATTTAGAATTTATAAATTAGTTTCTAAAATTTATATTTTAAATTCTAGATTTCTTACTTTGGTATAGAATTTCATTTAAATAATAACCTATTAAATAAATAATTAGTTAATCACCTATTATCATTTTTTTATTAGTCAAAATACGATTTATTATGAATTTATTGGCTTAAGACATGAATAACATAAAGTATCTGACACGTAGTAAAATATCTCTTAATTTTCACATTTCTACATTTTCATTCAATCGTATTAATGAAAATGTAGAAATGTGAATGAGGTAATCTCTTCAAATTTGGTAGATTTTTCCGTTAAATACTAGCGTAATACTATTTAACTTTCACAATTTCAGCTTAAAGTAATTTTATATCTCTTTTTCTTTTAAAGGAAGAGAATTCTCATATTTAATGAAATGATGTTATAGTGGGACAGAGTTAGGGCACAGAAATGTTAAAATTAGTTTCTGAAAATGGGAGCATATACTAACGTAAATAATATATATATATATATATATATATATATATATATAAATTATTATCCGAATAAAAATAATAATAAATTCTACATTGGAAATACATGAAACTAAAAAGTGATATATATTGAATTTTAAAATTGTTACATGAATTTAACTCTGCATATGTGGTCACATTTAGCACTCTGACAATCCACAAGTGTCTTCATAGCATCAAAACAGAAGATGACCTAACAATTGAAAGATCGTAGGCTTGTGTTGTATTAAAGACATGGTAGATTTTGGGCTTCTAAAGAAAACTAGACTTATTAATGACTTTGAACCTAAAAAAAACATGCAAAGAAATGTTTGACAAGTGACAATCGGTCCCAATCTAGTTGCATTTAAAGGAGAGCATTATAGATCCGACATTGGAAATAATTTTGCGATCGGGTCTAACACTCTAATAGTCCACAAAGTCCCTTATGAAACCAACAACCTAGCTAGCAATTAGTATAGCAGCTAGAGGTAAAACAAAAACAGACTTGACATATCAAAATTCTCAACTCAGTGGCATATGGACAGCTCGCATAATATATGTTCTCTTATTGAGTATACAACACTATGCACTGCTTATTGCCTTGTGACAAGGCACACTTTAATTAATATGATACATATACTCATCAACCCTCACATAAGTTTCTTAGTTACTGCCTTATCATGTGTATGGGAGAGTTTTCCTACGTACCTAGTGAAATTCTAGAATACTACTAGAGTTGTGCCTCTTTTAAGCATAACAAATTAATATATATATATATATATATATATATATATATATATTTTTTTTTTTTAATTAACGCGGATTGAAGGAAGGAGTAGGCTAGATATCGCAACTAGGTTGGCACCTCTAGCACTACCACAACACAACAACCCAAAGAAATATCATTAATGGACCTTGAGGAAAGGTCAAAATTACATGAGGAGAAGTTTTGGGTGAATAATTACATCCGAAGCAGTAAAATTGAGATGCCTAGTCTTAAAACGAACAAAACACCAAGTGTGATAAATACAAGAAAAAAGTAAGTCTCTGGAGTCGTTGCAATCATTGAAGAGGGCACGGTTATGACGCTTCCAAATTTCCCAACAAATGGACATCCAAAGCGATTGACAAAATAACCTGTGGCGAGCATTTTTAAAACACCCAAACCATTGGAAGAAAAAATCCATAGCCGTCCGAGGAGAACAAAACTAAGTCCCATCCAATTGAATAAATCACACCAAACCTTATAGTTTGAAGGGCAGAAAATCAAAGCATGATCTTGAATTTCAGCTTCTGAACAAAAGGGGCAAGTAATCTCAAGAATAATATTGAAGGATGCAAGAGTCGACCGACAAGGCAGCACCCCGTGAGCCAGCAACCACATAAAAAATTGAACTTTTGGAATGACGGGAGCACGACGGAATGATAGGAAGGCGGGTGAAACTGAAGGCCGCTGACCGAGGGCGAGATGGTGCTGAGTAAATGATCCAGGCGTGAAACATTGATGGCCGTTTGGGGCTGGTAACCAGGTGATAATGTCTGCGCCAGTAGAAGTGAGGGGGGACAGATTCGTGATCAAGGATTGCAGCTGTAGTTGGCCAGTAAGACGGAGCCGACGCTTCCATAAAGGCCGCCCCATACATGAAAAAATTTGAGAATAAGCCGAGGACACCGAAATATGTTTATTGGTTGATAAGGCGAAGAGAGAAGGAAAAGAATCCTTCAGAGGGGTGGGATTCAGCCAAGGATCATACCAGAAATTAATACTCTCACCATTCCGAAGATGGAAGCGAAGACCCGAAATGAAGGAGGAAAAGATAGGAGTCTTCTTGATACAAGCAGCAAAAATACCTTTCTATAAAGGTGAAGAAGAAGCATCAATATACAAGTTATTCCAATCCTCCATATTTGTTCGCTGGACACAAAAACGGAACCAAAGAGAGGCGTGATCCGAAGTTCGTGCCTTCCATAACCACTTCAAGAGGAGGCTGGAATTTTTGAGATTAAGGTGTTGAATATTCAGACCACCAGCATGAAAAGGGAGGCAGATGTTGTCCCAGCTAACCTTGTTAAAACCTCGGGAATTCGCATCACCTTTCCAAAGGAAGTTCCGCATATAACTTTCCAATTTATTAGCTAAACCCTCGGGCATTTTGAACAAAGATAAAAGATAAACCGAAACGCTACATAAAACTGATTTGATCAAAGTGAGGCGCCCCGCATACAAAAGACAAAAGCCCTTCCACATGGCAAGCTTTGATTCAAAACGAGAGATAAGGAGATTCCAATCTCGACAACGTAAGCTTTTGTAAGTCAAAGGCACTCCTAAATAATGAAAAGGAAAGGAAGACACGGAACACCCAAATCTGTTCGCACAGTGAGCTGTAAAATCAGAATGGACGCCTAAGCCCACAAGAGAACTCTTCTGAAAATTTATTCGCAGTCCGGAAATAGTCTCGAAACACCGAAGAATGCGAATGAAGATAGTGAGTTCTTCCTCAACAGCTGGAAGAAAACAAATAGTATCATCCGCAAATTGTAGAATTGGAGGAGGCTGAAAATTCAACGACTCAAACCCCTTGAGAATACCCAAATCCGTAGCTTTCCTCACAAGTTGCGTGAGAGCCTCCACCGCCAGGAGGAAGAGAAAAGGCAAAAGAGGGTCGCCCTGTTTGACCCCTTTGCGAAGATAGATAGGCTTAATCGGAGAGCCGTTAATCAAGATGGAAGTAAAAGAATCCACACGACACGCATTCATCCAACAATTCCATTTTTCAGAAAAACCCATCCGAACAGAAACCGCATGAAGATAATCCCAAGATATGCTATCAAAAGCCTTTCGGAAATCCAATTTGAGAACAAAGGTAGGACGCTTGCTTGATTTCAGAAAGTAAACAACCTCCGAAGCCAAGAAGGAGCAATCATGGATGTTCCGGCTTTTAACAAAAGCAAATTGGCATGCTGAAATTAAAGAAGGCAAGATTGCCTGAAGCCTCCTTGATAAAAGTTTAGAGATGATTTTATAAATGCCGTTGATGAGAGCAATTGGCCGAAAATCACTAAGAGTGCAAGAACCCGCTACTTTCGGGATAAGGATGGTGAAGGAGGTTTTCAAAGCAGGAGGGAGATAGCCAGTAGAGTGGAACATGCCTATCACCCTCAAAATCTCATCCTTGAGAAAAGACCAAGCTCTTCTATAAAAATAGAAATTAAAACCATCCGAACCCGATGCTTTATTTTCACCACATGATTTAACGGCATCCCAAATTTCCTCAACATTGAAAGGAGCCGTGAGGGCGTCATTATCCTCCACCAAGATGCAATTGAAATCAAGATTATCCAGAAGAAAAGGAACAGCCGTATCTTCCTGAAAGAGGGATTTATAGTAAGAGTACACTTGATCGCTAATCTGCCCCTGATCCGTAATAAAACGCTGCCCCATATTAATCCCCATGATTCTGTTGGATTTGAAACTAGCCGAGGCTGTACGATGGAAGAAAGACGTGCTATTATCCCCCAACAAAGACCATTTGATTCTGGATTGCTGGTATCTTATAGATTCCCAATGCTTCCTCTTATCGAAAAGTTGGGCTCGGAGATTGGCTAAAGAAAGCCGCTGGTCATCAGTCAAGGGGCGGACAACAGAGTCTGAAGTTAGAAGGAGGAGCTGTTGCTCTAAAGATGAGATTTTGGACTCTACATTGCCAAAGGTAGCCCGGTTCCAAGCAGAAATTTTACCATGGAGCAGCTTCAATTTCAGATGAAGAGGAGAATCAGGCGAAGAGAGACAAATGGAATCCTATTCACGCTGGACAAAGGGACTGAAATCAGTGTGGTCCCACCAGCAATTCAGGGAACGGAATGGCTTCGGACCTCCGGAAGGTTTGGCAACAGAATTAAAGACTAGAGGAAGGTGATCCGACAAAGAGCAATCTATTGTTGAGTTGGAGAGAAAAGGCCAGCAGCTGACGATACTCGAGCCAACCAAAATACGATCAATCCGAGAAGAAGTGAGGGCATTATGCCAAGTATAACGACGGCCATGAAGAGGAATGTCATGCAGTTCACAAGTATTCACAAAATCCTGAAAATCCCAAACTGAAGTAGTAAGATGACCATTGAGACGGTCCGAAGGGTGTAAAACCTCATTAAAGTCCCCACAAACCATGAGCATTGGGAAAGGACGAATTAAATTATTGATCTCCCTCCAAAAAAGCTGTCTATCATTTGCTGAATTAGGGGCATACAGAAACAGCACATGAAACGTCACACCATGATGTACACAAAGAAACAAACCCCACCTATTAGAAGAGGCAATTAAGGAGCAAGAAATGGTAGCCAAATTCCAAGATACCACAATACCACCCGAAGAACTTAAAGCCGGCACAACTGAGAAATCAAAATCATTATGACCCCAATACTTCTTTATATCAATAGCATTAACCACCTCCACCTTTGTTTCAATTAAACCAAAAAAAAAATGAAGATTTTGACGTCTTATAAGAGACCTCATAAAACGCTGCTTGGCTGGGTTAAGAAAACCACCACGACAATTCCAAACCGAAAACGACAAATCCATAAATCCAAAGTGAAAAAAACCTCAGAAGAAGAGAGCAATAAGCTACTGAGCAATAATGAGATTCCCCAATTTATCCTTAACAACCATGCTATCCAAGTCATTGAAAATACCGAGTGACTTACCTAATTTCCAAGTCTCGTCCACCTCACTAACTCCGACGCCATCAGCCACTAAACCAGTGGCAGATTTCCAATTCCTCTTATTTGTATTAGCAATGTCAATGCTATTATCACAGCTATTCGGAAGAGAGATAGGAGAGCCGATAACGCCACCCTGAAGAATTTTCCTCTCTGACTTCTGGTCGGTAGCGGGGGGCTGAACCGACGAGGTAATGCGAGAAACAACGTCCAACGTGGGGATGGTAGATGGTACAACAGTATCCGTCAAGGGGGCTGCTGCACTAGTCTCAGAATCGGAATCACCCTCAACATTAGGAGGTGCGTAGCTGAAAAAATCCTCCATACCACTACTGAATGGTAGCTCAAGAATATGCACACGTAACGAATGCCCATTTATGTCAACATGAACGGAGTCCGGGATTAGTTCATGGTCTGTAGAAATTAAACAATGTACAAGATCAAGTCTCTTATTAAGCACAAAGTCATTCCCAAAACCCATTAGCTGTCCAAATTTGGAGGACAACGTTTCCATAAATAAGGGGTGACAATATTTCAGCGGAATACCTCGAAAAGATAGACAAATCAAGCAATGTGTAGGGATGAAGTCGGGGTCCAAAGGAGTAACCTTAGAGATGATGTCATTTAAAAAAACCCAATCTGATTGCATAAATGCGTCAAGAGCATCAGTAGAGAAGAAAGTCACAATGACAGAAGAATCTCCAAGGGCCGTCAAGGATTGAAAACCGAAATTACAATCCTTTAAGGTGGTATGTAGTCCAAGAAGGGATTTGATATCGCGCAAGGTAATCATGCAAGAGCAAGACATCCAAAGGGGAGGAGGGCTCACTTGTTGATAGCCAAAGGTTGCCGGCGAGCAAGATAAGTTCCGTGCAACAGAGGCGTAAGAACGGGAATCTCTGATGGACTGCCGGAACGTCAAAGGTTGGGAGTGGGGACTGGGTACTCTCCGAGGTGGGGCTGAAGGGGGGACTGGAGTCTAGGAGAGGAAGGGTAGTGAGCTTGGAACGCTCGGAGACGACGGGAACCAATCTGGATCTAATTGATAGCCATGGTCACAGAGGAGATGCTTAAGTCTTGATGAATCCGAAGGAAACCAAACCTCAGATTTCGAACATTCCTCTTCCGAGCGAGAGTGATGATGCCATGTATATTGTAGGATAGGAAAAGCTTGTTTAGGTGCTGAACAAACCAGCAGTCAGGAAAGCCTTCAAAAAAGACCACATTTGGTTGGAGATTAGGGGAGGAAGGAGGGCGAGATATGGGGCGGCTGGATGCTGGAGGGTTGTAACCAGAAGTGGCGTGGCTCGAGAGGCGGGGAGGCCGGGAAGAGGGACGGCTGAGCGGTTGGGGGGCAGTGAGCGACGGCTGGAGGAGGCTAGGGTTAGGGTTGGGGGGGGGGGGGGGGGGGGGGGGCGGCCAGGGAGAGAGTTTTTCAAGGTTTCATGTTTTTATTTGTTGTTTGGCAGTAGTAGAGGTTAGAAGTGAGCTGTCGGTCTAGAATATATATATATATATATATATGTTTTTTTTTGTTATATTTTACAAGATTCTAATAGACCATGTAATCCCGATATTGTTTACTAGTTTAAGCTTTTGCTGTCAATTGGTTCTTTATCATAGTATCAGAATCTCTTAGATTTAGAAGTTGATGGTTCAAATCTTATTGGCTACATTTATTGATTAGATTCAATACATGGTAGAGTAAACTTATATTGTACACACTTTTAATCCAAAAGACCTTTGCTTATTAAGAAGTGTTAAAAATAATATAAAAAACTATTATTTAGCATAATTTATCATATTAAGCTTTTGGGTTAATTGGTTCGTTGACACTAAACATATATGCAACACAAATTTACAAAAAATTTCATCGCATTACACATTTAGATGAATCCCATATGTGTGGATTATTTTGGAACTCAGCCTTAACGCATTTTAAAGATTGATCATATATATGTCACTACAAAAAATAATAGAATTGACAACAAAACTTTTTATTGTCAAAGGCAACAACAAAAAAGTTACTGCATCTTAATACTATAAAGTTGAAACTGTTTATTTAATAACGATATAATTAAATAAAATTTTGTTGCCATTAATATGTATGTTGTTAAATGAATTTTTGGGCAACGAAATTTATTTTTCTGTAAATTGTTTTCCTGCCAAATTCAACATTAGTAGTGTGTGTCCAGTTTTGTGATATTTTGATGCACTCTAAAGTTGTATCAAATAATACAAAAAATTTTGAAATTTTAAATTTGCACTCCCTTTGAACTAAAATTGAAAGTACAGAATCAACAAGATAGCGTAGAATAGAGAAAATGATGGATCAAGAACTAAAATAAATCGTACAATATGAAAAGAAAACTGAAAGAGCACGAAACTAAGAAAGCTTAGACGTTAGGAAAGCTAAATGAAAATGATCTGTAGATAAGGAGATGTGTTATACTGGTGGGGCTTTAACCAAGTCCTCAAATACAAAAATTAAAACAACTAACACATGTGACCAAGAGAGAGGGGAAAAAAATATTCATCATTGATTTTTCTTTGATTTACAGATAGGATTCTAATTGAACTTTGAACTATTATAATATTGGAAGTAAAATCATTTTGGAGATTAATTGGGATAAATTATGCTCATGGTGACTGAAATCTTTAGCTAATAACATAATACTTATATAAATTTAATTTAATTAATCAAAATTTTAATTTCTTTTTGCATCAAATCATCTAAAATTGATAGAATAATATTAAAAACTATTAAAGAACCTTATTTATCAGTTAAATTTTTAGATCAAATACTTCAATGACAATAATATTTTTAGTAACTTGTTTGAGTTCACATATCAATAGAGAAAGAATTACCGCCTCAACCAATATATTTATATCACTTATTTAAAATTTCTTTATTAGTCAACTTTAATATTAATTTTCTATCTTTTTGTTGCCAATTTTTTTTTTTTTTTTTCATCAATACAGTGAAATTTGTCATTTTCATTTTTGTGAGTGAAATTTATTTGATATGTCTAGATTTATAATTTTTTCAATCAATCTTGATGTATTCTACATTTTCAAATATATATATTTTTTATTATTATAAAAAAAGTTAAGCACTTCTAGTCCTTTTATTAAAAAGTTAAAAAAAAAAAAAAAACTTTAATTAAAAAAAAAAACAATACACAACATAAAAAGAGATCCAAATCCAAACATAATTTATGTGAATGAAATACGAGTTAATATCAATCTTATGTGAATGATCTTTTCTTTCCCTACGGGATGAGAGATTTATGCCTTGTATTTATATAATGAAAACATCACAGTAGGTCCTTTGTACAATTACACAATTGAGCCACTACAACAAATATATGCAACTAAATACAATTATATTTATAATACTCTATCACTCCCCCTCAAGTTGAGCAAGGGTGGAAACCACAGCCAACTTGTCACAAAGCATTTGAAAGCGATTCCTCAGCTTTGGTTTAGTAAGGACATCGACTACTTAGTCGTCGGTGGAGATGTATCGAACAAGTAGTTGCTTGGACGCAACACGCACCCGTATAAAATGAAAATCAAGCTCCAAGTGTTTGATCCGAGTGTGAAAGATGGGATTGGCAGTGAGATAGATGGCGCTCAGATTATCGCACCATAAGGTAGGCGCCTTTTGTAAGGGAAAACCAATCTCAAGTAATAACATACCATGCCAAGAATGCTCCGAAGTGGTAATGGCCAAAGCCTGGTATTCTGTCTCTGTAGAAGACTGAGAGACTATGTGCTGCTTTTTGGCTGCCCAAGAAATCAGGTTAGTTCCATGATAGACACCAAAGCCAAAAGTAAACCATTTGTGAGCGGACGACCTTTTTCACAAAAAGTGGAAATCGGGACGCGGCAAAGCGAACCGGGGAAAACGGAAGAAAGAAATTGGTTTAGTGATGTTTTGGGAAAAACGGGTTTTGTTTATCTTGGAGAAATCATGGATTTGATTTGGAAATTCTTTTGTAGAAAATATTTTCCTTATTTATCACTTAAAGACCTCGAAAGTCTCAATATCAAGATCAGTGACAAAGTCACCACCCGAATCAGCTCATCCGGGAAATTCCGGTACAGCTCCCTACAGAGCGCAGACTACTGTACCTAATCCAGAGATTCAGGGTTCGAGCAACTTATCTACTTAATCTCAAGCTCGTATTCGATTAATATTTATAAAATCATATTTATTCAATTTTTTATCTTTCTCTAACCCAATTTGTTTATTTTTATTAATCTGATGCTAAAGCAGAAATGCAGAAGATAAATTACAGGAAATTAAACCATCCACACAAATTATACAAAAGAATAATAAAGGCTGCTTATACAATCCAATCGAATAAAAGATAAAAACTCTCGTCCTCACGCTTACAACCGCCTATGTACACGAGGATCTAAATATACAATCGCCTAATTACACGAATTAATCTATTAAATATAACAAAAATAAAAATAAAAGCTGCAAAACAAATTGGTTAGTGTAAATTATATTATAGCACATATAGGACTCAAATTGGACAGAACCGGGAATTTAAGAAACGGGGTCATACATTTAGGAGGTAGTCAGGTTGACCCGACCGGTCGGATCGGTTAGACCTGGAAAAAGGTTTTGAAATGCCCTGTAATTTTTGTGCTAGAAAACAATTTTTGGAAACCATTTGGCTCGGTTTCATGCTAATTTCCACTTTTGTGAGTCTGTTATCCCGGAACTTGGGGTTCCATTCATGTGGGTTTTCCTAATTTTCACAAACATTTAAGGTTCAAAACGTAGTAAACACACCAAAATCAGTTTGAACCCGAAAATAGCATCGCGCAACGACGTTCGTGTAGGTCATTCCGCGATTCTGTCTTTTCCTCAAATCATAGCTGTGCGGCTGAAAATAGAGCCGTACGGCTCTGGGCCATGCTGGGCGGCTATAATTCCCGGACCTGGACCCGAAACGGTTTTCTTGTTTTTTCGAAAGATTTCTATTTTTTGCTCGTTTTTGATGTTTTCCTGAGATTTTATAATGTTCGGGAGTCCGCAAATGCTGAACTATGGACCGATAATGGATCGAACAACCCCGAAACTGAAATATAAAACCAAAAAAAAAAAACCTAAAAAGCGATATTCGTACGGCCAGAAATCCAAAAACCGACGTTAAAATGACGTACAAATATTCTTGCGCTGAAAAATATCAAAGCAGAAAGGCATAAAATGGAAAACGGACTCCTTTCAGCCATTTGGGACAGATCGGGAATCTATCCCTGAGTGACAGAGCCGGGCGGCTCTAGGTACAGAGCCGGCCGGCTCTGTTCTTCACAAACACAGCCGTATGGCTATGATGGGTTGAGTCTGTTTTCTGGAAAAATTTGAAAAAGAGAAAAACATGCAGAACGCAATGTAAACAGGTTTAAGGCCTCTCAGAGTTTACCTTGGTGTCTTTTCAGTGTACTGGATATGGAAGAACAGATTAAAAGCTTGAAATTGTTGCAGGAGTCTCAACTGGTCAAGAACCACAAAGATCCGCAAGAAGCCGAAACGAACCCGAAATGATCTCCAACCAATAAGCAAAGGTTATGGAACTTGAGTTTAATGTTTTTGCATTGATTTAAATCTTAAATACAATGTTTGGTTCAACTCACTGCTTGCTCTGTCTCGGTCTCTCTTCTTTCCCTTTCTTCTCTCTTTTTCTTTCTTCTGCTTCTCTTTTTTTTTCTGTCTCAAGATTGTTAAAATCCCCTCCTTAGATTTCTTTTCTTCCTCTTTTTATATATATCTCTCTCTCTCATATCATACCTCGCATTAAATGGCCGCCTGACCTCTGAAGCGCCTATACTCCTCTTCTAGCGAGACAAGTTGCTTTGTTTTTCAAGGCAACTTGTCTTGCCCACTAGAGCAGGCCAGCTCTAGTCTGCACTAGAGCCGTACAGCTATAGTCTAGAGCCGGCTGACTCTGGTTCAAGAAACCAGAGCAGTCCGGTTCTAGCAAAAGCCGGAGCAAGAAAACGAGACGTTAGACATGCACCCTAAACCCTAGAGACCACTCGAGAGACCTTTTCAGGGAGTTTTGGATCGTGGATTGCTTGGTTTTCAGGACATTTGAGACACTCCAGGCAACAATCCGGTCGCTTTCGAGAGCAACTGAAGTCCGTCTGCTCCAATGGTAACATATGAACTCTCATCATAGAGGTCGGGAAAAACCCATGCTCACAAGCTGCCCCTCGCAGGACCAAAGTCGGCTTATGGTGGGCTATGAAGCCTAGAACGAGTTTGGTCTCGCTACTGAGAGCGCGATGAGAAAGGATGAGGAAACACACCTGATACCCTGCGTTGGGGTACAGTGTCGTAGACTCGCTGTGGGGGAGTGTTCCCGTGATATCGACTCGCTGTGGTGGAGTGTGCCCGTAATATCGACTCGCTGTGATGGATTTTACCTGTGGTATCGACTCACTGTGGTGGAGTTTTCCCGTGGTATCGACTCACTGTAGTGGAGTTTGCCCGTGGTATCGACTTACTGTGGTGGAGTTTGCCCGTGGTATCGACTCACTGTGGTGGAGTTTGCCCGTGGTATCGACTCGTTGTGGTGGAGTTTACCCGTGGTATCGACTTGCTATGGTGGAGTGTGCCCGTAATATCGACTCGCTGTGGTGGAGTTTGCCTGTGGTATTGACTCACTGTGGTGGAGTTTGCCCATGGTATCGACTCACTATGGTGGAGTTTGCCTGTGGTAATTTTAATTCTTCTCCATGTGATGGAGCAACCAAATAATACTATTTTCTTCGTGTGGTGGAGTGGACCGTTAAAGTTGAGTTGAAAGCTCGTATTTATTTCTTGATTGACAATTTTAGAAATAAAAATTTTTGCCCCTTCGATCAAGAATAAATATGGCTCAGGGCTTTTTGGCCCCCAGATACCTGCAAAATCAAATAATACCCACCCTAGGATTAAATTGGAATAAGTGGAAATCATGAAAAATCGAAGGAAATACAATACTGGATTAATCAGAGCCGGGCGGCTCTGCCTTGGTGGGATAGAGCCGGCGGCTCACAAATAGAGCCGCATGGCTCAAGACTAGAGCCGATCGGCTCTAGCTTGCCACACAAGCTAAAGCCGTATGGCTCTAGTGGATTGGGTTTGAAAAATAAAAAGGGCTTTCCTGTATTCCATTCCTTCATTTTTCTTCTTCTTCTTCTTTGTTCGCTCTCTCCTTCTGAAAAAAACTTCTTCATCTCTTTTATCACAAAATGAGGAAGATGTGAAAAGCTATTCTTCCAAATGCTCCTACACAACCATCCCCTTATGTGAGATATTCTTTACCTGAGGGGGAATTTTTCCTACCCACTGAATCTACAGTGGATGTATATGGATTGCGAGAGATGGTTCCATATTGTGGAGTTAGAAGAAATGATCTTGTGCCTGTGAATTTGAAGCCATCTGTGCACATTATGCAAAATTTGGTTAGTTTTCTTTTCTTTAATTTACCTTTTCCTCTATTTTTGAATTCCTGCAAAATTGACAAAATTAGTTGAAATTACATGAAATTGATGCATGTTTAGAATAGATTTTGCCCCTATAAAACTCTATTGATAATTTAGAGTTGATTAAAATCGATTTTTGGGCAAAAAATCACAAAACCTAAGTTTTAGGAACCAAACCGCTGGTTTTCCAAACAAAGCCGGCGGACTCAACACTAGAGCCGGGCGGCTGTGTTCTTGGCCCTGCAACTCTGCTCAAGAACAGAGCCGGCCGGCTCTGTTCTGGCCAGAGCTGAGCCGGTCGGCTATGGTTAGGGCCGGACGGCTCTGGTTTGACCAAAACCGAGATTTCGAGCTTCTAAATTTGTTTTAAATGCTTCCAGCCGATTTATTTATGCAATGCAAAACATAAACAACTCATAAAACTCCATGTATATTATTTTACAATCGAGACCGCATAGGTTATGCGGGGAGCTGGCTCTATGACTGACGCATTGTCCTGGTACCGGCGACTCCCCGACGATGTGCGGGAGTTGGTTGATTCGACCGGTCTAGACCGATTTGTTTGCTCGATGTGCGAGTCTACGCCTTGGACGAGTAGGGGTTTGTTGATGGCGCTCTTGGAGCGGTGGATGGACTCCACCCATACTTTGCATTTCCCGATCGGAGAGTTCACCGTTACACCCGAGGATTTCCTGGCTATCACCGGGCTATCCTTCGGTGGGTGTACTATAGACTTTAATCAGTCGCTGGAGCGAGGAGGCTTCAGGCCAGATGTGATTGCCATGCTGATTGGTTTGACTCTCGCGGGTAAGCGGGTCTAGGGGAGTACCCTTCGAGACTATTGGCTGAGTAGACAAGACAATATGCCTGAGGGTGCTTCATTCCCACTTAGGACTTAGGGATGTGAGACGTTACGCTCGGGCGTTCTTGCTATTTGCCTTGAGCACTCTGCTATTCCCCATAGGTCAGAGCGACCTGAACTTTGTTGTGCTCCCATCACTGATACAGTTAGAGGATATTGGGAGTCTGAGCTGGGGGCAAGCCGGGCTGGCTCAGCTATACTATGGCCTTGACATTTGTGCCTGCGGGAGGCACAAGGAGTTGAAGAGTGATTGGATAGTTCTTCATGTGAGTTACCTTCCTTCTTTTTTTTTTTAACTGGCCTTTTTGGTTATTATACAGATTTGGGCGTATGGGTACGCCTTCGTTCCTCAACCTAAATTAACCATGCCGACTAATGCTGTGATTCTTGACTTTCCCCGACTACGACGGTGGTTGGGCTATGGTTGGAGTGAGGTGACCACCGACCCCTGGATTTACCGTCAGCTTTTGGTGAATATGAGTTTTGAGCAGGTATTCTTCC
This sequence comes from Euphorbia tirucalli, assembly GCA_039660915.1. Classification (NCBI taxonomy): domain Eukaryota; kingdom Viridiplantae; phylum Streptophyta; class Magnoliopsida; order Malpighiales; family Euphorbiaceae; genus Euphorbia; species Euphorbia tirucalli. Next base: position 36,592,005 of record CM077637.1, on the reverse strand, counting down.
AATTCAAACATTATTATTCATTTCATTTTATTTTCATTTTTTTTACTGTAGTCTATTTTTTAGGTTATCAAGGAGCCGTGGGGAAATGTTGTGTGATCCATAGAGCTTATAGATGCTCGAAGGCTGGTCCCCCTATGATTCATCATGGAGAACCCTATTAGCTTGGAGTGGTACCTCGGGCAGAGGGTCACTGATTGGCGTGCTGGACCCCAGGAGCGCAGGATCCCGCCTGCACCTCCAGTTGGACTGTTCTGGCCACATCTATTATCGGAGGAGGATCATCAAGATTTGTTTGGGTCCAGGTATGTAGTTATGGGAGATGATGGCAATTACCCACAGTTCATCTGCACACAACTTCTCCCTCCCATCGGGACTGCACTGCCAGAGGATGCGCCACTCGGGGTATTTCTTTGTCTTGCTTTAAATTCTGTTTATTTTGAGGCTGGACTGCCACTTACCATTCCTTTCTTTATTTTCTCTTTTTCCTAGCCATCTGAGAGAGGTAAGCATCCACTTTCTTCATCTGGCAGATGTTCCAGTGGTCGCGGGTCTGAGACTGCCAACGGTCGAGGAGATGGAGGTTCCTCTGCCTATATGAGTGTACCTGGTGTTGACACTGAGATGGGGTACACTGAGCCCATTCCCTCTATGGTCCCTCCGATGGTCCCTCCGATGGTTCCTCCTGCTGGCTTCACCTCAGGATGTCTGGAGTACTTTGTGGAGCCTTGGGTGATGCTACAAAATGAAGTCGGGGAGTTTTATCGAGCAGATCTGCATATCAAGGCACACCCTCCTCCTCCTGCTGTTCCTCTTGACACGACACATATGTGTATCTCTACCCTTGCCTTCTTTTGATTATTATCTTGGCTGCTAATCCAATCTTGTGTGTTGTTCTTTGTACAGATTTTAGTAACACAAGGGATAGCCCTATGCCAGGGGACTTCTGCTCTCAGTAATCTCTTTCTTTGAGACAATGGAGTGTTAACGGTAAGTACCTGCATTGATAAGTGCATATGCATGTATGTATGCTTTAAATACACGTGTATGCATGGTATGATGTTCCTATTGTTTATGGTACAAGCTGCACTCACCGTCCATTGGTGTGAGGATGCTCGTACGACGGTGGAGACGGAGGAGATACAGAGGACCATTGTAGACCTCATATTTGTGAATGAGACTCTCTGCACTTAGTTAGATGACTGAGAGGCCGGTCGGCGTATCTTTGGTGATGGCGTCAGAGCTGAGGGCGAGGAGGATGATGACTCGACTGATGGGGGATAGTCGTAGATCTTGTTGTCTGTATTTTTGTAGTTTTGTGTTGATGTAGCCCACCTGTGGGCTAGGATAGAACATCGTTGTGTACATGTACATATTTTCATTGTGTGACCATTGACTGATGTACCACTTTTGTTGATATTCTATGAAAATTCCTCCCCCTTCTTGTTGATCTGTTATCTTATCTTTGCTGGAACCTGCTTTACTGATGGCATTTCATCTATTTTCTATGCAGAGAAGAGTAACCATTCAATTCTATTTCCCGCGCCCTTACTAATGGATCAGCTTCGTGACCGCCTCAGGGACTACTGGAGAACATGTCGCACTTCCAACTGGACCTTATTGGCACCCTTTAATCTACATTCCAAGTGGTTTTACATGAATATGCCCTTAAAGCGGACCTTTTTGGTGACTGTAGCCCGATTCTGGGATCCGATGGAGCACGTTTTCGCTTTTCTGGGCAAGAATTGTGCCTGATGGTAAAGGAATTTGGGGCCATCCTCTTTGCTCCTTGTCCTCATGGAGTCAGGTTAGCGGTTCCTGACCCCGATTCAAACAACCTGCAGACACTTCGAGGGTTACTGAATACAGCACATTTGGACCACCTGCTCCCTGGTGAGACTGCCCCTAGGAGACTCAACATATCCATCATTATGGACGTGTGTTTTGCCTTAAGCTCCTTTGTCCACAGTTGGGCTTTTCTGATGGGTCTGCTGTTGATGTCCTTTTATCTGTGTGAGTCGAGAGACAGGACTTGTGATTTCCAGTTAATCCCGGTGGTGGCCCAGATGGCCGACGGTGCTTCACCTGTGGGAATCATCCTAGCTGAGACTTTGATCTATCTGGATTCTATCCACTCTGGTCACCCGATTGAGACATATGAATGTCCTTTTCTGCTTCAGGTTGATTCTCAACTCCAAATTTGATATTCCGATTAAACATGCACTCTACTGATTGACCATATTTTCTGCAGATCTGGCTATTGGAAAAGTTAAGTCTCCTGAGTGCTCCTCCACTTTAACCGAGATATGTTCCAAAATGTTTCTAGGCCCGTCATATAGAACTTATGGACTTTACCATATGGACTACAGAAGAATGGTTCAATTGGCTGAGAGAAAGAATAGACGTATCTATCCGCTGGGTGTGTCCCTGTTGGGAGATCGCGCAGGTGACTACAGAGATTTGGGCAAGAGGTGTACAGCTCCTCGGACTATTCAAGGTGACATTTTATTCTCCTACACGATTATGTAGATAATATGGCAAGCACAAGGGGTGCCTCGTTCTTTATGCATGACAGAGTACGGTGAATTCACACAACAGTGGCCTAGGCACGTGCAACAGAAGTGGATGAATCCCACCCGCTTTGAGGATTTGAGGTATGGTGACATAGCCTCGACAGAGACAGATGGTCGGCATAGAGCCTGGTTAGCTGAGTTGGTGACTTGTCCTACAAGGCACGAGTGTGGGATCCTAACCTTAAGGCATCTCAGCCTGTAGGTCTCCCTTATGCTGTATGAAGTTATGGCTGGATAACATGGATTTTGCTGTTTTATTTTATGTCCTTACTTTTGCATAGACTGCCATCGCGGGTTTTCAATCTATCGGATTGTCTTAACTTTTGCCTAGACTGCCCTTTTGAGTTTTCAATCCAGCAGACTTTTTTTTTGCATCTTAAATTTTGCATGGACCGCCTTTCGGTTTTCGATCCACCAGATTTTTATTATTTATTTATTTATTTATTTTGAACGGGAAGAGCAAAAAGATAAGAGTGAGCAATTATGCAAAATAGATTACTAAATTTAGCGAACTTGGAATGTTTATCAAACGAAAATGAACATGAATTCATTCATTCATTAAAGAAACGTTTCAGCACAAATGACATCAATAATGAAATAAAACTATGGACAAGTACAGAAATGGTATGCGCTTCAACCGAACTCACACCTGCTATCGACCAGTCTACACAGATTTTCTGGCTAATAGGAATTCCTCACTTGTCCTAATTTTTGCGTGGACCGCCTTTTCGGTTTTCAGACCACCAGACTTATTACCCCCCTTTTTTTTCATTTTATATAAAGTACTGCTTAAGCTTGTCTTGATTGACGGGGTCAACAAATTCGTTTCCATCCATATCCATGATTTTTACGGCTCCCTTAGACAGCACCTTCTTTACTACATACGGTCCTTCCCAGTTAGGTCTAAACTTCCTTCATGCATCTGTATGAGTCTGCTTCATCCGTTTGAGCACAAGATCACCAGCTTTAAGAGGACGCTTTAGATGGCGAACCCTACCATTATAAACTCGGGCCATTCGCTGTTGATACATCTACAGACCATCCAATGCTTGAAGTCGCTTTTCATCAATCAGGGCCAATTGTTCGTAGCGCGACCGCATCCATTATGATTCAGGTATCTGTGCCTCCATCACTATTCTTAAGGATTTCATCTCGGTTTCAATTGGCAATACGGCCTCCATTCCGTACACTAATGAGTAAGGTGTCTCACCAGTTGGGGTCCTGATACTCGTCCTATACCCCTACAAAGCGAAAGGTAGCTTGTCTGCCTAATCCCTATATGTGACAACCATTTTAGCCAGAATTTTCTTGATACTTTTATTGGCTGCCTCCACTGCCCCGTTGGCTTGTGGGAGATAGGGTGAAGACTTATGGTGCTCGACTCCTCTGTCCTGAAATAATTAAGCTATTACCCCTTGGAACTGAACACCATTATCTGTTACCACGTGGTGTAGGACTCCATACCGGGCGAAGATATTTTTCTCAATGAACTTAGACATGTTCTTGGTTGTGAGGTTCGTAAAAGATTCTGCCTCCACCCATTTTGAAAAATATTCTACGGCCACAACAATGAAGCGGTGTCCGTTTGATGCCGGGGGCCTTATCTCTCTAATAATGTCGATCCCCCAAGCAGCAAATGGCCAGGGAGTCGCGGACATCTGAAGCTCGAGTGGGGGAAGATGGCTCATGTCTCCATATATTTAACACTCATGGCACCTTCTTACCCTTTCAATGCAATCAGCTTGGAGTGTGGGCCAAAAGTACCCTTGCCTCAGAATTTTCTTTGCTAGGGCTAAACCGCTCATGTGCGGGCCAAACGTTCCCGTATGAATCTGATCTATCACCACTTTGGCTTCCTTCTCAGTTAGGCATTTCAGCTGTAATCCATTCATGGTTCGCTTAAAAAGCTGATTATCAAAGATCCTGAATTGCGCTGCTAACCTTCGGAGAGTAATCTTATCTGTTTCAGTGGCATCTTCGGGGTTTGTCCCTTTCTGAAGAAACTGTAAAATGTCATCATACCATGGACGATCTTCTATCATAGCCAGCATAACCTTTTCTGCTCTATAGTAAGAACTCTGTGATACCTCTAGCACAATTGTCCGAATCAGTTGCTTCTGGGGACCTTCCCACATAGACGACAGAGTGGCCAATGAATCCGCCATCTGATTTTCTTCCCTAGGCACATGCCTAAATTCACAGCTCCTGAAGACTTTGATCTTTTCCCAAACTGCCTCAAGGTAGAGGCGAAGGGACTCTTCTTTAATTTCCCAATCTCTAGTGATTTGCTTCATGACTAATGCCGAATCTCCGATGATAAGGGTTTCATGCGCTCCTAAAGTGATGAGGATATCAATTGCAAATAGAGATGCTTCATTCTCTGCTCCATTGTTGGTTACAGGAAAATTTAACCTTTTTTCTAGGGGAATAACTTCTCCGTCAGGTGTCCTAATGATCATGCCTAATCCTGCTCCGTGCTTATTTATAGCCCCGTCAAAGTACATAACCCATCTGACTGGTTCCGCTTCTACCACTGCCAACTGTTCATCTGGAAATTCGAGATTCTCCACATAGTCGAAGTCAACTGGCTGATTGGCCAAAAATTTAGCCACTGCTCTTTCTTTGATGGTCTTCCGAGTGATGTATTCAATGTCGAATTCTGACAACAATAACAGCCACCATGACAGCTTCCTCGTTAACACTGGAGTCTGGCATAGATACTTCATCGGATCGACCTTGGCCACCGCCTGAACCTTGTAAGATTGAAAGTAGTGCTTGAGCTTCTTTGTTAGCCATACCATTGGGCGTAAGTCTTTTCTACTACTGTGTATCAAGTCTCATACTCCAGCAGTTTCTTACTTAAATAATAAATAGCATTCTCCCGGCCATCTTCTTGCTCTTGAACCAGCATTGCCCCAACCGACGCATCTTCGATGGCCAAATAAAGGATCAATGGTTTTCCTGGTACTAGAGGCTTCAGAACTGGAGGATTCATCAGGTAGCTTTTAATCCTGTCAAATGCTAGCTGACACTGCTCATTCCACTCCACCGGCTGGTTCTTCTTTAGAAGCTTAAATATCAGTTCACAGACTATTGTCAACCTTGCAATGAACCAGCTAACATACTATAGCGACCCCAGGAACGACCTCACTTCCTTCTCCGTTTTAGGCATAGGCATATCCCTGATGGCTTTGATCTTATCTGGATCCATTTCTATACCCTTCTGACTCATGACGTGCCCTAGAAGCTTTCCTGATGTTACTCCAAACACACACTTCTTTGGATTCAGACATAGACTGTACCTCTCAATCCTAGTCAAAAATCTATCCAAGATGGCGGGATTCTCTTCCCGGATCATTGATTTGACTAGCATATCATCAACGTACACCTCTAACTCCTTGTGGATCATATTGTGCAAAAGTATCGTGACGGCCCATTGATAAGTTGCTTCAGCGTTCTTCAGCCCAAACGGCATGACTCTGTAGCAGTAAACTCCCTATTCTGTGATGAAGGCCGTCTTTACTTTATCAATGATGTTCATAAAGATCTAGTTATACCGGGAGAAATCATCCATGAATGAATACATAGCTACCCTGGCAGCACTGTAGATTAGAACATCAATATGTGGAAGCGGGAAGTCGTCTTTCAGTGAGGCCCTATTCAAATCTCTGTAATCCATACAAACCCCTACTCTTCCATCCTTCTTTACAACCAGTACGATGTTTGCCAACCATTAAGGATACTCCGCTACCTCTAAGAACTTGGCCTTAATTTGCTTCGCTACCTCCTCTTTTACTTTTTCTGCCCACTCCGGACGCAACCTTTTGAGCTTCTGATTTATTGGTGTGATCTTTGGATCGGTAGGAATTCAGTGCTGTGCTATCTGCCTGTCCACCCCAGGCATGTCATCATAGGACCACGCGAATGCTTTTACATGCTTAAGCAGTACTTTCACTAACTCTTTTCTCTCATCTGGTGTGAGTTCTTTTGAAATGGATACCATTTTCAGGTCATTCTCTGTCCCTAGATTTATTTCATGCAAAGATGCTTCATGAATGCTAAAAACATTAAATGAATGCTTGAATGTATGCACAGTTCCATCAGGAAAAACATCACACAAGTAAGCGAAATCAGATTTCATTGCATTAAACGGCACAGAGGCAGCATTGTTCACATCAGAAAGAGGAGAACTAAATACATTAAAGTAGTTTTCATCCTCCATATGCGGAGGGTCTTTATTATCAGTGCATTCTTCAAAAAGGTTCATGAGACCACCTTCTAGCTTGCTCTTCTACTCTTCAGATAGCCTCTCCTCTAGGGCCTTTATCTTGCCCTTCATTATAATCTTTGTCAATTCTTTCACTGCCTCCTCAACCAGCTTCTCTTGAACCTTCTCTACCTTTAACTTTTCCTCCTTGCCTGCTTTGTTTGGTTTCATCAAAATAGACAAAGCACGGGCAATGGTGTCCACTGTCAACTACACTTCGCCTTTCACCAGGTCAGCTTTCAGGAACTGCTCGCCTTTGTTCCCGAACTCAATCTAGACTTCAGCTGCTTCGTCCACAACAGCCTTCCTTTTGCCACTTGCTTCGGTTCTCAGCATGCCCACGATTGGCTCCACACTGTACATTCCATAATCAACTACATCAGCAAAGATTTCAAAACCCGGTATCTCCTTATCTTCGAACTTGACAGGCTCATACTCTCCCTTGTAGACTTCTTCGGTTGCACACACAAAAGTATCAACCAAGTTCACATACTTCTTTATAGATCTTTTCGCGTCTTTATTATAACCCAACCCAGCTCGGCAGTACTAGCCCACTTCGATATTGAACTTGGGGATACCTTACTGATTCACCCTTAGCCCTTTTCCCTTCTCAAAGTTTTGCTTGGCAAAATATTTATGGATCCAGTCAGGGAATTTAGGCTTATCAGATATGACTACTACCTGAAATCCAGTGACAGGCTGCTCTGCAGTGTTCAAAGCTGCTACTACAGAAGGCTCATCTACTTCGATAGTCACTATCTTTCCTCCAATTAGAAACTTGATCTTCTGGTGCAAAGTGGAGGTACCCCGCCAAGAGTATGAAATCATGGCCTCCCTAACAGCAAAGAGAATGTGACTAGAATATCTATCACAATGAACATAACTTTGGACTTGACCTCGCCCACCTTCACTTTAGCCTCAAAAGTTCCAATCACAGTTCGTTTACTGTTGTCGTAGGCCCTTATAACAGTCGTAGACTTACACAATGCTTTAGGACTGATCCCCATATATGGCGGTACTTTCATCGGGCAGATAATCAAGGCTGAGCCATCATCCATCATCACACAAGGCATCGTTCGATCCATGACTTCTACTTTCAAATACAATGCCCTATTATGGTTTACTCCTTCTGGTGGTAAATCAGATACTCCAAAACTGATCTCTGGCACCTTATTGAGCCTCACATCTACACCCTTTATTAATGCACAAACTTCATTGGGGGACATAGTGGGGGAAGTGTCCATCTCCATAAGCTGCTTCACTGCTGCCTCGCGATGCCTCTTTGATTCCATGAGCAAATGCCAAACACTAGCACGCGCCGGAGTCCTTTTAAACTATACCACCATTTCATTTTCTCCACTTATCCTTGCAATAGGATCCACGACATCATTTTCTACTGGAGTGGTCTTTCTCCTTGGTGGAGTAGGAGGTGCTGCAACCACAGGTTGATAAACCCTTCCATTCCTCGTTATATGCATTACCGGCCCATCCTTAGCTACAACTATTCCTCTTCTTGTCTCGACCGGGTAGACGGGCTTTGATATCTCATAAGGCCTGCAAACTTCCTCTTCATTATCATCCAATTCAATGTCTTCGATGTTGAACGGACCCTGGTTACTTCCAGATGCTGCCCCATGAGCGTTAACCCTCTTTTCCTCCTTCTGTTTAATCGACACTGCCTGCACACTTGGATTTACCTTAATAATTTTGGCGAACACAAAATTATCAGGGACGGATGACTGCACCATGCTCACTTGGTTCCCGAAGTTTGGTAGAGGGTTTGTTTGAACATTTGGCTTCAATTGGGGCTCGACTATCTTTCCATCTGCAATCAACTGGCATATAGCTTTAATTAACTAATTACACTCATTTGTCTGGTGCCCAGTCATAACATGGTATGCACAAAAATTATCCTTGTCAGCTTCAGATGGAGGAGAAAATGGTTTTGTACTTTACAGCAACCCAACCTTTCTGCATTTCATGAAAATTCTGCTCGGTGATTCTACCTACGGGCTAGTGATTCTTTTGAGAGTCCCCACTGGTCTACCCGGATTTACCATCACTATTTCTGCCCCTTGTTCTTGAATAGAACCCGTGGTATGAACTGCCTTAGTGCCACTGCCTGTGGCTGCTGGTTTCGAGCTACCGCTTTTGTTTTCTCGGGAATACCCTTGGCTGCCTTGATATCCCCTACACTCTGCTTGGTCCTCTGCTCCTCCTCTTTGTACCTGTCTATATGCTTCACATACTCCATAACATCATTAAAGACTTGGAACCTCTTTAGCTTCATTTTATCTTTATATAGGGGCAGGCTCCCATCTACCAATTTCACGATTAAAGATTCTTGCTTCGAGGCTCCATCCACAAGTACCTGAACATCCATCCATCTCTGGTAATATGCCCCAAAACTCTCATTGGGTTTCTGGCGAATCCTCTCCAAATCTTCCAATGTCGTCTCAACTTAGGTGTTATATGCATACTGCTTGATGAAAACCTCAGCGAGGTCTTCCCAAGAAGAGTAGGTGTGTGAGGGGACTCTCATGTACCATTTAGCCACTGCACCTCTGAGGGTTGTCGGGAAAAGATTGAGCAAGTGATTCTTATTTAGTCCCATGCTCGTTAGGAGCCTTACATAATTATCCATATGGGTCTCTAGTGGACCTTCCCCAGTGTAGGGGGTAATATAAGGCATATGAAACCCAAGCAGAAGAGGATCATTTTTTGCTATCAGCACATCTGGATCGGCACATTGAGTCAGACCTGACTTTGTCTTAGGCGATGGGAAATCAAGATTCGAGAACTTTTAGTGCAGGAGCCTTTCTATTGTTGTTTCGATGGACACCTCTTTGGCCTTTTGAGTAGCTAGCTCCTTTTTCGTCTGACCATCTACATTCCTGACCGCAGCCTCTACTCCACTTCCTCCAGGCACATTACCCTGAGATCTAGCTCCGATTTGCATATTCTCATCTGAACTTCCCGCGGATCTCAAGTTCAGCTGCCCCGAACTACTCCCATTCAGAATCGGAATCCCATCCTGTCGGGTCAACTCTTTTTCTTCAGCCATCGCCATCTTCACTTGCTCTTTGATTGTTGCCTTAAACTGATCAGATGTCAGAAAGGCATTCACAGTGGCAGCTATATCCTGCGCAGACACTCCTCCAACATTAGCTTCATTCGGGTTAGCCATTTCTGGTTCTGCTACTTCTTCTAGTAAGAACTGACTGTCAATTGGTAAAGAAGGCAATGGATACCCTAACTCTTCCTCTGAATCAGACCCCAATCCTTCTCTGGTCTCAGCCACAGTGCCTGATTCTGATCGATTGATTTCCCGCTCTACTCTCACTAACTGCTTCGAGGTTCTATTCCACACTGCACATTTCAATGGAAGGTTAGGCGTAAAAACATGGTATATCCAAGACTCGATTCTCTAAATGCTACACTTTGCATGGATGTGGGATGATTGTGAGAGATGAAAACGAGTGCATGAACATGCTTATGACACCTAATAAACTCTACTTTTTTTACTACTCGACCTCTCGAGAATGCCTAATGCTATGCATAATGAGTGCGTAAAGAGCCATCACGCGGATAGAGTTTCGGTGCTTTTAGGGAACCTAATGAGAAATGAAATGAAGTCACGTGTGTCACTTCACTCGGATAGAGGTTCAGTGCTTTAGGAGCAATGTGGTGATATGGAATGGTCGCGTTTGAAAAGATCCACGGACAGAGCTTCGACGCTTTTAGGGCGTCAGACATGTTATGGTACATGAAAGCAAATCGCATGTACAATAACACACGGACAAAGGTTAGGCATTCATGGAACGCCTTACGTGATTTAGGAATGTCATGAAATGCCATTAGATATATGAGATTCGACGTTCGTGGAACGCCTTGAATGATTATTGAGATGTCATGAAATAATCCGACACGGATTACGACACGAAATGAGACTTTCGAAATCTCCTTTATTCCAACGATAAATGGTTATGATGTCATGAAATGGAGTTGTGTATTCCTCTTACACAATCACGAGCTTAAACCCTTTACGGGTGTTTTAATTGGTGCATTTGGTGAAATGGTCGATGTAATCCGATACACCAACATTAAATGAGAGTTTTGGGGCTCCCGGGATGAAATGTGATGAAAGCGCTTGGCATTCTCGAGATGCCTAAATCGTGATGAAATGGATGCATGCTCGAGTCACACAAATGCAAATGGCTGCATAAAAATGTCATCAAGTATGGCATACGAAGTGATGCATGTATGATCATGGGTATGTCGATGCACAAAAATGTGTATGGCACATGAAAATAGACATGGCTGCAAAAGATGCGGTTAGAAACACGCATGCATGCGGTCCTGCCTTAAAATATGGCTGTGCAAAACGTGGTTAGTGGTGATCATGAATGATGATGGATTTGATGCTTGATGCATGATGTACTAGAAGACAAAAAGACAGGCAAACAAACACGAACAAACATTTGCACATGCAATAGTGCACTCCCTTCCAACCTTATTCCCCAGCGATTGGTCTTGCATTCTTCCTAGGTGTTGGGTCTCTTCGGTATCAACGGGGGATACCAAAGGCGTACGCTCAAATGTCCAAATTTTAGGTTATGTTTTGGTAACCCTAGGGAAAATTCCTAAGCCATTACATGTGGGCCAAAGTCAAACCAAGGGTCGGACAGGCTCCCATAGCGAATAAACACTTCCCCACCGTAGAACACAATGTAAGGTCATGCTGGGCTATGAGTGGTTTACCCCATCAGGTGTCTCCAATCCTGGTGGTAGAGGTAGGCCACCTTCTTGGGTAAACCGGGGTGAAACAGTGTATTTGAGGGGTTGAGAAGAAGAAAATGTCATGATATGCAAGGGCATGAATAAATATGATATTTATAAATTAATTAAATGAATACAAGCGAGGTTATATTTCAATAGTTGCCTAAGTTCCTTAAGTGTTTAAGAAAAACATTTTTAAGAAACAGAATTGTCCCCAGCAAAGTCGCCACTGTGAGCGGACGACCTTTTTCACAAAAAGTGGAAATCGAGATGCGGCAAAGCGAACCGGGGAAAACGGAAGAAAGAAATTGGTTTAGTGATGTTTTGGGAAAAGCGGGTTTTGTTTATCTTAGAGAAATCATGGATTTGATTTGGAAATTCTTTTGTAGAAAACATTTTCCCGATTTATCACTTAAAGACCTCGAAGCCTCAATGTCGAGATCAGTGACAGAGTGGCCACCCGGATCAGCTCATCTGGGAAATTCCGGTACAGCTCCCCACCGAACGCAGACTACTGTATCTAATCCAGAGATTCAGGGTTCGGGCAACTTATCTACTTAACCTCAAGCTCGTATTCGATTAATACTTATAAAATCATATTTATTCAATTAATTATCTTTCTCTAACCCAATTTGTTTATTTTTATTAATCTGATGCTAAAGCAGAAATGGAGAAAATAAATTACAGGAAATTAAACCATCCACACAAATTATACAAAAGAATAATAAAGGCCGCTTATACAACCCAATTAAATAAAAGATAAAAACTCTCGTCCTCACGCTTACAATCGCCTAATTAAACGAATTAATTTATTAAATACAACAAAAATAATAAAACTATAAAAGAGATTGGTTAGTGCAAATTATATTTTAGCACGGATAGGACTCAAATTGGATAGAACCGGGAATTTAAGAAACGGGGTCATACATTTAGGGGTAACCGGTTGACCCGACCGGTCGGACCGGTTAGACCTGGAAAACGGTTTTGAAATGCCCTGTAATTTTTGTGCTGGAAAACAATTTTTGGAAACCATTTGGCTCGGATTCATGCTAATTTCCACTTTTGTGAGTCTGTTATCGGGAATCTGTTCCTGAGGAACAGAGCCGGGCGGCTCTGTTCTTCACAAACACAGCCGTACGACTATGATGGGTTAAGTCTGTTTTCCGGAAAAATTTAAAAAAGAGAAAAACATTCAGAAAATGCAATGTAAACAGGTTTAAGGCCTCTCAGAGTTTACCTTGGTGTCTTTACAGTGTACTGGATATGCAAGAATGGATTACAAGCTTGAAATTGTCGCGGGAGTCTTAACTGGTCAAAAACCACAACGATCCGCAATAAGACGAAACGAACCCGAAATGATCTCCAACTAGTAAGCAAAGGTTATGGAACTTGAGTTTAATGTTTTTGCATTGATTTAAGTCTTAAATACAATGTTTGGTTCAACTCACTGATTGCTCTGTCTCGGTCTCTCTTCTTTCCCTTTCTTCTCTCTTTTTCTTTCTTCTGCTTCTCTCTTTCTTTTTTTCTGTCTCAAGATTGTCAAAATCCCCTCCTTAGATTTCTTTTCTTCCTCTTTTTATATCTCTCTCTCATATCATACCTCGCATTAAACGGCCGCCTGACCTCTGAAGCACCCATACTCCTCTTCTGGCGAGATAAGTTGCTTTGTTTTGCAAGGCAACTTGTCTTGCCTACTAGAGCTGGCCAGCTCTAATGTGTACTAGAGCCGGTCGGCTTTGGTTCAAGAAACCAGAGCCGCCCGGTTCTAGTGAAAGCCAGAGCAATAAAATGAAACATCAGACATGCACCCTAAACCCAGACCACTCGAGAGACCTTGTCAGGGAGTTTTGGATCGCAGATTGCTTGGTTTTCAAGACATTTGAGACACTTCAGGCAACAATCCTATCGCTTTCGAGAGCAATTGAAGTCCGTCTGCTCCAAGGGTAACATATGAACTTTAATCGTAGAGGTCGAGAAAAACCCCTTGCTCACACCATCGATCATCCATATCACCAGCCCAGTCAGAATCATAAAGGGCATGTAATTGAATGGAACTCTGAGGCTTAAAGCATAACCTAAAAGAAAGCATAGCTTTGAGATAACGCAATATGCGTTTCAAAGCTTACCAATGTAAAACCATAGGGACGTTCATGTACTAGGCAACTTTATGAACTGCAAAGGCAATGTCAAGTCTGGTGATCATTAAATACTGTAAACCACAAACCAAACTCTTGTAATGAGACACATCATCAAATAACGGACCACCTAATGAAGACAACCTATCAGTCGAACTAGCTGGAGTACTAACAGGCTTCGAATCCATCATTTGAGATTTTGTCAAAATGTCAGAAATATACTTTTTCTGTGATAAATATAGAGATCCTTTATGTCTATGAATTTCAATACCCAAAAAATGATGAACCGGACCCAAATCTTTGATAGCAAATTGAGACTGGAGATATTGAATTAAGTGTGCAACATGCATTTTGTCACTACCCAAGATCAATAAATCATCAACATAAATCAAACAAAACAACATAAGTGACCCTTTCTTCATAAAATATAGAGACACATCAACCTTGGAACACTAAAAACTATAAGCAACTAAGGATTGAGTAAGACGTTTATGCCATATATGAGGTGACTGTCTAAGCCCATATAGTGATTTTCATAACCGACACATAAGATGAGGTAAAGAGCGGTCAACAAAGCTAAGAGGCTGTACCATATAGATTGGTTCATCGAAGGTACCATGTAAAAATGCATTGGATACATCCAAATGTGTAGTGAACCAAGAGGAACTGACCACTAGAGACAATAGCAAATGAATTGTTGTAGGCTTAATCACAGGGCTAAAGGTATCATGAAAATCCATACCAGGTCGTTGATGAAACTTTTTGGCAACCAAACATGCCTTATAGCGCCTAATTGAGCCATTTGCCTTAAACTTCCTCTTGAATACCCATTTGCACCCAATTATATTTTGAGCATGTGAAGCTAGAACTTACTCCTATGTCCCATTTTGAATCAATGCTGAATATTCATCCACCATTGGTTGATGGCAATAGGGGCTTTTCGCAGCTTCAGTATAACAAGTTGGATCCAGTGTAGCAATAGTGGCATTTAGCACCCTAGGCACCATTTTACTAGACTGAGCTCGAGTAATTTCCCAAACCGTGGAGCAGGTAAAGCATGTACAGCAGGTACTGGGTTTGGTAATTTCCCAAACTCTTATAAGTCAGCAACCAGAGGTAACCCAAAGAAGGGGTGTTGAGTTAGTGTAGGCATTTCGAGTAGAGCTAGTTGTGTTTAGACTGGGGTAGTAGGTGGTGAGTCTGGAGGTGGTGCAATCGGTTGCACTGGTGGGGGAGCAGGAGGTGGGGTTTCTTTTGGAGGCATAAGTTGTATAGTAAGTGATGGCATAATGGTTGAGTTAGGTTCATGAACTATAAAACTACGTAGCTTCGAATAAGGAAACACTTGCTCATAAAAAACAACATGACGTGAGACAAAGATTTTCCAGAGATAGCAACCAAACAACGATACCCTTTATGAATATGACTAACCTGAGATCGAAAATTTAACTTAGGAGAAGCATACTGACGCAACTAAGGATAGCATAGGAACCCAAAAACACACAAGAGAGATAATTAGGTTGAACCCCAAACAAACGAAAATATGGAGATTCATAAGTAATGACAGGTGAAGGCATATGATTAATTAAATAAACATCAGTTTTAAAAGCATTAGACTAATAAGACATAGGTAATTTAGCTCGATGAAATAGTTTCAACCACATGACGATGTTTTTTCTTCAGCATTCGCATTTTGCTCGGGTGTATAAGGACAAGACATCCTATGTTGAATTCCATTAGTAGCAAGGTAAGATTGCATAACTTTAAATTCCCTACCCCGTCAGTTTGGAACACTTTAATTGGCTTACCAAAGTATTTCTCCATAACAAAACGAAACTTCACAAACACATTTAACCCTTTAGATTTATGTTTAAGAAAATAAATCCAACAATACTTGCTGAAATGATCATAAAGAAGCAGATAATAAGAAAAATGATCATGTGATTGAATTGGAGTAGGGCCCATGAATCGGAACAAATCAAATCCAATGATCCAGAAACAACAAACTTTGAAATAGAAAATAGTAAACAATGACTCTTGTTGACCACACAACTAAAAAAAATGGTACGATCAGTACTACTTCCAAGACATCTAAAATTTTTATTCTTCAAAATACGACAAACAAGAGGTAAAGTAGGATGACCAAGCCTTTCATACTAGGTGGACAAGGAGAAGAGATACGATTGGATAAGTGCTTTTGGTTTTGATGGAAGAGCATAGGGTGGTCCATATTTATTTTGGCCTTGAAGAATCACCTACCTGGAATTCAGGTCCTTCACAACCAAAAACTTGTCAAAAAACTCAAAGATGCATTTTTTAGAATTAGTCAAGACACTAATAGAGATCAAATTGGAGTTAGAGGTAGGAACATGTAATACTTGAGCTAATTTAAGAGACATGTAGGGAATAAACGAAGAACCAACTTGTTTAATGGGAAGGTGAGAATCGTTACCTAAATCGACTTCTTCAGGACCGTTGTATTCTGAATGCATGTTTAGGTTCCCTAAATCTGAAGTAAGGTGATGGGTAGCCCCGCTTTCCATGATCCAGGCTTGATCATTGGGGTTAATGGTAGTGTAATTAGACACGGGTGGATTCTGAGTTCTCTAATTATTGAATTTAGGAGAGGGACATTACCTTGCATAATGGCCTAGACCTTTACAGTTATGGCAACCAACATTAGAAACATCAAAAGAAGCAGCTTGTGTCACCTGAGATTGCTACTGTTGACGATAAAATTGGCTGCCAAATTGACCATGAAACTAATTTTGTCTAGTTCCAGCAATGCCGAACTGATTCTTTCCACTAAGCTGGTTTTGACATCGTTGGAATTCTTGTTGGTTTTGTGGCTGAAAATGGCCACGACCTTTGCCCCTTCCAGCTGGTGAGGACTGCTTCACTGTGACATGAGCAGTTGGTGCATTCAGGTCCTCCATAGGACTCTTATCCTTCTTCAATTGATGTTCCTACATCAACAGTAAACCAAATAAATCATCGAATGAAACAGTAGTCATTCAAGCTTTCAAGGATTGACAAAAATCTTTATATGGACTATTTGGACCATTAAGGCCATCCAATATTGCATCAACTAAATCTTCATTAAGAGCAGGATATTGCAATGAAACTAACTTATTCGAAATCAATTTCGGACGCTGCATAGACTTTGCAATTGATTCCGCATCCTTTCTCAACGAATGCAATTGTTGCTTCAGATCGCGCACTTGTGCCATTGATTTTGAAGCATAGGTATTTTCTAGCAAAACCTAAGCTTCTCTAGTGGTCTTCACTCCCACTACTTTTGGAAAAATTAAAGGTGAAATCGAAGTTAATACCCAACTCAAGACTTGCTGATCTTGTTGGCTCCAAACTCAATAAGCCGGATTGATACTCCTATCGGCCAAATGTTTAGCCGAAATGTTAGAGGTGCCATCGACATGGCTAAGGAGATCGCATCGTGCTAACATTGGTGTGATAGGGTTTTCCAAAGAACATAATTGGTGGAGTCTAATTTCAAAGGAAGTTGATGTGTGAAACCGGGAGTAACAACCACTGTGGCTATTGAAGACGAATCAGCTATCGACCAGGTGGAGTTAGCGATGGCGGCAACGGTGCTCCTTGTGTTGCCGGTGGTGGACATGGTGTTTCCTTAGGGTTTTTGGGCTATTATGCCCTTAGGGCTCTAATACCATATATGAACGATTTCTCTCTACGTGATGAGAGATTTCTACCTTGTAGTTATATAATGAAAATATCAGAGTAGGTCCTTTGTACAATTACACAATTGAACCACTACAATAAATATATACAACTAAATACAATTATATTTACAATACTCTATCAAATCTGTGATTCTCATAGTAAAACAAAACAGAATTAACAATAACAAGGACAACAATACTAATAAGTAAAAAGATCAAAAAGAGGGATACGGAGTTCAAAGAGACGATCACTGCCTTGTTGAAAAAGAATATTATCAAGAATCGATAGAAAGAAGCTAATAAGTTTTTCTTATTTTATTTTCTCCCTTAATTTAAATAATGTTTTTTTATTTAGAATTAAAAGAATAATAAATAGAACCTGCGGTTCTGAAAATGACTGTATATATATATAGATATACTTGAGTTCAATCAGTGTAATTAAGCCAACTGATTGACTATGATTTTGTTAAAGAGCAAGAAAGCAAAAAAGAAATGGAGAATTAATGGAATGAAGATGAAGACGAAAAGGAAAAGTTATCTTCAGGTTTCGAAACGTTTTCCCGAAGAATGCGGCTACTTGCCGCCTCTTTACTTTCCCATCACTAATTTTTTTTTTTTTTTTTTTTTTTCCTTAAAAAAACTTTGAGAGATTGATTAGATTGATAGATAAAAGAAAGAAAATAAAATAACATTAAACAGTTGGATAAATTTGACCCATTTGTAGTTATATATTTAAATCCCACCTTATTTATTCCCCCCATTGATTTAACTGAGGTTTAGTTTATTTTAGTTAGTTTTAACTTATCTCTGTGTTACATTGTTGCGTATGTAGAGTAGCTGTTTTGTATGAAAAGTCAGCGACTCTTTCTTTCTCTCCCTCTCCCTCTCTCACAAACATATACGCACTTGATCAAATATCACAACTCATTTCTCTCTTTCCAAACCCAAGCCCGAAAACTACTAAATTTGCAATCCTTTTCAAGTTTTCATTGAAGGGTGTAATCTCTTTTGTTCATATATATGCAGTGGCGGAGGCGGAGCCAGAAGCCGATCCTTGGCTAGTTGAATTTGGATGATTAATTGAGTGATGGTATGTGAAGTTTGTTTTGGTTGGAGATAGATGGAAAATTATCAAGGTGATTTAACAGATATATTTAGAGGAAGTGGAGGAGGAGGAGGAGGAGGCTTAGCCCAATCTCATGATAATAATAATATAGGACTTACTTCTTCAAATTGGGAATTTCCAATACCTGATCCTCTACTTTCTTCTGATTCTGATGCTAATAATCTTTTTGGTGACCCTTTTTGTAATATGAGAGATCCTCTTCTTCATGAGCTCAACGTCGCCACCGCCGCCGGTTCTTGCTATTTCCCCGGCACTCCTCCCAATTCTACACATGTACTTAATGCTACAACTACTGTTGATGATGAAACAACTAGTACTCTTTCTGGTGCAAATTCTACAAACAAAATTCTTGCTAATCACCAAAAAGTTTTTGAGGATGATCAGTTGAATCAAAGTCCATGCCATATATTTTCTCGGATTCAGATCTCACACAACAATCCAACCGATTCTCCTGTTGTTGCTTCTTCTTCTCCGCCACCGCCACCGCCGCCGGGGAGTTTCAAGGCATCTAATCCTATGGTTTCAATTGATATGATTGATACTAATAGCTCAAAGAGTTGCTTGATTGATAACACTTCATCTCTTCAGATCTCCTCTCCACGGAATCTTGGCATCAAGAGAAGGTAACTACTTTATTATTATTATTATTATTTATCACTTGTTACAATGAATTTAATATCCATAACTCAATTATAATTAATTATAATGAATAAATTAATTAATTAATTTATTGAAAGATTATGATCATCTATCATGTGTGTGAGCTAAGTCAAATTATATTTTTACTTGGGGAATTTGAATTTTTGAGTAGAATGAATTAGGGTTTAATTTGTGCGAGTCTAAATTGATTGTCTAGTTATATATATATATATATTAGGGAAACTAGACTCACTACACAATCATTTCAGGTGAAATTGTTCTGTGCTATAGACCTAAACATAAAATCTTAATAGCTAGGTTTAATCTAATCAACCAGAAAAGTCATCCTTACTCACAAGTCCATAGTTTCTTTTCCATCTCCTCCTTTTTTTTTTTTTTTACCTTAACACAACTGAAATTTGCATCTAATTATCTATGGTGTGATGGGTAGCTGTCATTATAATATCCCATCCCATAAATAAATAAATAAATAAATAAATAAATTGTCACCCAGATATGGATTGGGTTCATAGTTGCACTAGTACTAAATATGTGAATTTCAATTTCAACTTATATTTACTGAAAGAAGATAGAAATGGACAAAAAGGGAAAATAATATTTTGGTAAATATAAATAAGTGCAGGAAGAGCCAGGCAAAGAAGGTGGTGTGTATACCAGCACCAGCAGTAGCAAACAGCAGGCCCAGTGGAGAAGTAGTTCCATCTGATTTATGGGCATGGAGAAAGTATGGTCAGAAACCCATCAAGGGTTCTCCTTATCCAAGGTACCTAGCTTATTCACTACTATTTTTAATAACAATTTCCTATTTCCTCTACTCTCTGACATTTTTTTTTTATTACTAGACATAATAAAATGTTAATTTCTTGCTTTATAATTATCGGTATTAGTAATTTCCTGTTGATCAATTTGTGAACATGACTGAAAAGTATTCATGCACTTGCAAAAGTTTCAATACACACCAAGTTTGTTAAACTAAAGTCTATATGTGAAAGTTGATTGATTGATACCTTTGTGTTTTGTTACTCCTAAATACTTGATTAGTTCTAGGAGCTTTGTTTCTACAACTTGAGAATTCCGGACCACACGAGACATTCTACTATACGCTGGGAGTAGTCTACTTTAGGTGTATGCTAGAATATTTGAAGCAATTATGCGCATTTCCATAGCCCAATAACGGGCAATTGTTATAGATATTTCTTTTACATATTGTTATGTGTCAAACAACTACTCAACTCAAAAGCTTACATGTTCGATCTAGCATGTGTTCAAATTCATTGAAAATGGAGTTGTCTAGATGGAAAATTAAAAAGTTTAAACCGAGAGCATACACAAATAACTTTTTATTATCTCTATTATTATGGAGTAAGTTTCTTGTAGTCCCATTTAATTTAGACCTTGCACTAGTGAAAAACTATGAATTGAAATGAAGCAAGGTAATTAATGGCCTACATATGTATAACATTATTGCAGGGGATACTATAGATGTAGTAGCTCGAAGGGTTGTTCAGCAAGAAAGCAAGTAGAACGAAGCCGAACCGATCCAAACATGCTGGTGATCACTTACACTTCAGAGCATAATCATCCATGGCCAACTCAAAGAAATGCTTTAGCTGGCTCAACCAGATCTCTACCTCCAAAGGCCAGTAATACTTCTACTAGTACTGCTTCAAAGACCTCTTCTACTCCTAATAATAAGACTAAGGAAGAACAAAAAGAGAGCATCAGCAATGATACTTTATCTCCTGATGCTACATTAATGCCTGCTTCTACTTCTGTAACTCCATCATCAGTCAAAGAAGAGATCAATGAAGATTTTGATCATGAGAAGCAAATTATGGAAATGGATGACAATGATGCTCCAAATGATCAGTTCCATCATCATCAAAATAGTTACAGACCCACATTGCCTCCTGATTCTATTTCTAACCATACCCAATCTGATCAAGATTTCTTTGCTGATTTGGGTGAAATTGAGGCTGACCCTCTTCATCTCTTGTTCACCCAAGCCGGATTTAGCCGTGATGATCATGATCAAAAACTAACCAAAGCTTTGGATCCCTTCAGTCTATTTGATTGGCCAGGAGATGAAAACAACACCAACAACATTTCAATTGGAGGTAAGAGGACTTTGTAACATTTTTCACCAAAAAAAAAAAAAAAACCCATAAAACTATAGACTACTTCTTGATTGTCTATTTATAATCATGGTTTTTCATTAGATTAGGGTAAGGAAAAAAAAACAAAACAATAAAAAAAAAAAAAAAAAAAAAAAAACAGTTTACAGCTGTAATTTCTTGTCTTTAGCTTGAAAATTCATGCAGAGGGAGGGGGGAATTTTAGATTTTTTTTTTTTATTTTAAATTTCTTGTTATTTACCGGAAGAGTCAGCGAGTAAAATAAATAAAGAGAGATTCATTCAGTGGTGGTTGGTTGATTGGGAGCAGAAGCAATGAGTCCCACATTCCTTTTGGAATATTGGTGGATGGGACAGAAAGCTGAGGAACAGAAGGTTTACAGTGTAAACAAGTACTACATCTATCAGACATGACTGTAAAAGAAAATTTTATTCACAGATGGGACTTGCCCTTCTTTTTATCTTTTCAAGTGCCTTAAATTATTATTATTGTTATTCATATCAATCTTTTCCAATTTCTTTGATGGGAAATGAAATGGGGGAGAGAAGAAAACGAGTACCGGAGATCCTGCGTTCAAAATAAGTGAGGTTATGAAATAGCATACAAGTGTTGTTTATTGGATAAGTTAATTGGTTTCACATTGCTTGATTCAATTCTACATATGCACTTATTTATATGGTCAATCTTAGCACCCGCAAACATCAAAAAGTCTCTCTATTGGTATAGAAAAGATTAATTTTTGGGTTTGGAAAAGAAGAAAAGAAAAAGCTTGACTTTTCTTATCAGTTTGTCTTGGGATGTGTAAACAGATCTTTATACAAAAGCTTAGGTTCCTCAGCTTTCTGTTTTTGTTTTGTTTTATTATTATCCACCAAAACTTAAATTAAAGTTTATTTATTAATTTATTTACTTCAAGTGTTAGTTATAGTTAAAGAAGAAGGGTGTACTTTTGCTTTTATAATACTATTATTATATCTAGTAGAATCAGAAGATATCTGATTGATCGGAGTTGGATGAGATTGTTTTTTGTCTTGATATATAAAAAGATTTTATGAACCAGCAAAACGAGGCTGGCTTTCCCTTATCACGTTCATGTGCATGTGATTTGGTATCTTCTAATTAATGTTTTCATTTATGCATGCTACGCAAAAGCTCAATTTTCTTTTAATTACGCATGGTTGCACTTTTAACTTGACTCCAAATACGTTTTAACTCCCAAAGTGTAGAAAAGGTAAATTAAAAAAAAAAAAAAAAATCATGTGGTTTTATTTTTTTTTTTGCAAATAAAGAACAATGAGTTTTTTTTTTTTTGGTTTAAAAAAGAGGATTGCGTTTTAAAATGTTAACAAAAAAAGGATAACTAAAATTAAATCATGACAATACATAGGGTATTTTTGTTCACTTTGAACTCAAAATTTTCAAGTTGGTTAATAAAAATACAATACACATGAATGATAAATTTTGAAAATTTTTGAAAAGCGTAAATATTTTTATAAATTAAATAATGATAATAGATTTTAAAAAAAATCATAACAAATTGAAAATTTTTTGAAAAATATTCAAATTTTGATGTAAAATTCTTAAATAATATATATAAATTATTGGTATGTTAAATAACTAAAAATACCCTCCGCTATATCATCATTTTTAACGGAAAAATGTTAGTTATCCTTTTTTTGTGAACATTTTAAAATACAATCCTCTTTTTTAAACAAAAAAAAAAACTACAGTTCTTTATTTATAAAAAAGTGAAACCACGTGATTTTTTTTTTTTTTTATAATTTGCCCTTTTAGAAATGTTCATTTGGATATCACTAAAGTTCAAGAGTCAAAAAGTATTTATAAAGGGAGCAAATGATGTATTTGGGCTTTTAAATAACTCTATTATTCCACAATTTTTTTTATTATAAAAATATTTTTTAAAGTAGGCTCCATAAAAGCTTAAGCTGTCCTCATTTTCTTTAAAAAAAAAAAAAAAGGAAAAAAGGAAAAGCTGTCCTCATTCATTTCATCTGTCCTACTGTATGATAAAAATATATTCACAAAAATTGCAATCTGGGACATATATTATACTATACTAGTTTTGTACGACTGAAGACTTCATAATTTTCACAGTCAGTTTAGGATCTTTGCTTTTAAATCTTGGCAATTAAAGACTTCTTTCCAACTTTATTATTATTTAATTTATATCTGAACCATTTGGAGCTGAGATGAACTATTTTACAGGTATGAAGTTCTCCCTAACTGTTTTTTCTATTCACAATAATTTTTCCAACTTTATTGATTGAGTTAAATATTATCTCTCCAATAAGAGATTTTAATATATGCACTTCCAATCAATCAAAACATATATACTGACGTGTTATATTTTTTATTGGCTAAGTGTAGTCTACTCCTAGTGTATACTATAATTTTTCCTCCCGTACATGAAATGTGGGACACTTGAATTAAGAAAACACAATGACAAAATTAGTATTTTTTTTTTCTTCGTCCTATCTTACTCTCTAATTTTAATTTTGAATTGCATTATAAATCACAAATATGACGATTATACCTGGGAAAAGAATATAGAATGATCGTTTTCTTGCAATAAAAAATATGATACCACTTTACATAATCATCAATTAATACATCAATTACGGAAAGGTGAGCTGAATAACCGTTACTAATTGAATTACGAAAAAGATTTTTTTTTTTTTTTTCTCTGTTCTATGCCATTTACTCTTTTGCCCTTAATCTTTTAATTTTGCCCTTCCACTCTTGGCCTATTATAATTCTCGGGTTGTAAACGGGACTTAATGGGATGGGAAGTGAAATCCTCACCTCCACCCCAATTGAGGAATTGGGGAAAAGAATTTTCGTGCCCCCACGCCAAGCAAACAATTGCAAAAAATATTTTCCCCATCAGCATCCCTGCAGGGATCCTCATTCCCCATTAAGAAAAAAACAACCTATACAATTTTGAACGAGCTGAATTGATTCATCAATTGTTTACATTTTGCATTGTTTCCATTTTGCACCTAAAAAAAAAAAAAAAAAAGAAGGAAAACTGTTATTTCAAGCAAGTTGACAATTATAAATATTTAAGTTCATCACTAATAATCAATTAGCTTAACAAAACTTAACATAAATACTCAGAATTTTATCGTATTACATTGCAAACATAAAAGATAATTAAAGCGTGGTTTTGGAGGAAGAAATAAAGTCCTAAAGTATAGGTATACCTTATGGGAGCTAAAATTGTATTATTTTCGGCTTGTGAAGTTGTTCAGCAAGCGTAGCAGTCCTGCAGTGCAAAAATCCAAAATTTGTGGTCCTTTTGAATTATAAGACTTAATGTCCATCCTTTTCCTATTGTAACTCTTTTCCTACTCTATTTAGGGTAGGTAAAAATAATTTCTATTTGTATTTTCTCTTTAGGATTTAAGTCAGTTAATCATGGTAAAGAGATCTTTTCTAGTTAGAGATTTCTTCTTTTTAGGAAGTATTATTTTTCTCTTCTCTCTTTCTCCCTTTAAGAATGTGTAACTAGAGGGAGGAATATAGCTTTATTTTAGTCTTTAGGTTTTAGTTTTGTACACAGTTTTTAGATTTTCAATAGTTTTTATCTTTCTTCCATCTTGAACATGATTTTTGGAGAGCAAAGAAGATTACTAGGGTTTTGAGAAATCTCCATCCTTCCTCCATCAATGATTTTTTCAATTCTCTAGTTCATTCTAAACTCTTCTTTTCATATTTTTGTATTTTCTTTGGTTATTTTTAGTTTAGTTATGAGCTAAATCCGCCATAGCTAAGGCTATGGTGGATCTTAGCAAGAATTTCATGTAGTTTATCTAATTTTAATACAATTGACTTATTATTTTCTTATAGGATTATGTTATCAATGCTTAAATATTTGAATGCGTGGCCATCAATTTCAATGTTTATGGTTAATTTATAATTGACCAAAGGACAAAGTTAACGGAAATTCATAACATGACGATTGCTTTTGTGGCTCACTAATGTGTGCTAGGTTTTCATGTGTATAATGCTTTCTTTCCTAATTGATTAAGATTGAACAAATTTAAGTGTTTAGGTTCAAAAATAGGATTAATAGCTAGCCGGGATCTATTGTATGTGAATTCGTCATCCTTGGAATCTAATTAAGTTAATTGCATGATTGAGAAATTGTTGGAATAAATGCTAGATGAAACAAGATGCCGTTGTCGCTCGTCCATTGATTCATCCTGTCAATTTTAATTGCTTTATTGCTTTCTAGTATTAATTTTAGAAGTAGAAACCAAAGATCAATATTCTGCCTCGTAAACAACCAACCTAATTGTGTTTAGTTTTTTTTATGCATAGTCCTCGTGGGATAAGCATCATTCTTACTCTTTATCACTTGATCAATAAAGTACACTTGCTTTGTTGTGTGTGTATTTTATACTCATTAAGCCAACTGAGTTGAAATGCAATAGGTCAAGGGGTAAAAGAGTCAAATCAAAAGATCAGGGAACAAAAGGGCAATTGATATATGGATTAGGAACCAAAAGGGTTTTATGTTGGGATTCTCCCGGTGCAAAACAAAAACTAAAAGCACAGCGTAAGCGATTTCGTTTCTCACATGAATCCGTTCCAGGAACAAATCGAATAGATTTTGGAATAGAACATGCAATAAACAAGAAAAGAGATTTCAATCTCACCTATACCATCCTCACACTATGAAATTGAATTAAAGAACTTGTTGTCTGTGAAGTTCCTCCACCCTCACACACACGGATGCCTTATGAACGAAACTCATGCTAGCGATGGATGAAACAAAGCTTCTTCCCTTTGCCTTTCTTTGGCTAAATCCCTCTCTAGCTCTCTAGGGTTTGGTGGCTGAAATTAGCATTAAGGTGGGAGGAGAGAAAAATATCTTTTTATACCTCTTGTATAAAATTAGGGTTTTAATTAATTTTAGGCTTATGCGTTATTTTAATTTAATTAGTTTAATTTAATTCAAATTGAATCAAATCACAACCATATGATAAAATTCAATTTCATAAATTAAACTCAATTAATTAAATTTAACTCATCCTCAATTTAATTAATCCCTCTCTTAATAATAAATATAATGCATATATTTTATTAAGAGAATATTTTACCCAATTAATTAATTACATAATGTAATTAAAACAATAGGTTGAAATATAATTTCTCCCAAAGTTAATTGTATTAATTTGACTTTACCAAAAAGTCTACAAATACAATTAACATAAAGCTTCATATAATATATAACCAATAAATATTAAGTTCATAACAATTCCATTTAGACATCTTTGTGTGTGATCCTGTGGGTTCGTCTTATGTTGGCAGTGGACCCAAAATCTTAAGGCCCACAAACTGCTAACGAGTTTTAGCAAACCATAGCAGCTACCCAAATAAGACGAAGGCATCAATCTCATGCGAGGCATGAACCATGTAGTAACTTATAGATCCTCTGGCAATGATATTGGTGTCCTGTAAGAGGCATCGCAATGTCACCATCTATAGCTGCGTGGACATTTCTAGATACCGAGTAGACTGAAGTTCACAAATAAGTATCGTTACTTACTTAGGTGTGGCCACACTCTTATTATTCCTACTCATCAAGTGACCGTTGATATCTTCTCTGAGTTAACAGAGTAGCATATCCCTTCACATCCCTACTAGTCCTACAATTGTAACTGACATACCCAACCATACCCATACTTGGCACCTTGTTACATGCCCGTCAGGCGTACGTCAAAGCATGCGAGCTCATATTTAGGCCTATAAGAATATCAAGTCTAAGGAGCCAATATAAGTACTACTTGAGAACCACCTATGACATAGGGACCATGTAGTGTTCTCAAAGTGGATCGATCCGGTACCTTGTACCTAACATGTACCCACATCCTTGATTGACAATCCATGTCCAATGATCAGTAAGACACCACCATATAATCAAGCCACATGCTAATCTTTAGTTATTATCGTTCCCACGACTCTAATAGACTAGATATAGATTTGTGACTGTGTTTGATTTTTTACTCATGATCTTACTGCCTGGAGAGCATTATCGACAAACATGACTACAAACACAATCACTAGATACTTTGTTACTATGAATTGGACAAGAAATTAATAAAACAAATTATGCCTTTATTAAAAATACACTCATGTATAATACATATACCAAGATAAGAAGGATAACTTCTAGAATAGT
Organism: Euphorbia tirucalli; assembly: GCA_039660915.1. Taxonomy (NCBI): domain Eukaryota; kingdom Viridiplantae; phylum Streptophyta; class Magnoliopsida; order Malpighiales; family Euphorbiaceae; genus Euphorbia; species Euphorbia tirucalli. The sequence continues at coordinate 36,564,427 of CM077637.1, read as the reverse complement.
AGTTCCTCCTAAATTGTTTAGAATTCCTATCTTGTGCTATTCCTTATGTGTAGAATTTCTCTATTGTAATATTCCTATTTAGGACTTAGATTTCAGCTAACCCTCCATATGTATTCTTTCATAAATTAAATTCATGGTTTACTATTGTCACAATTACAAAGAAAGTTACTTTTCTAACAAGAAGAATCGCCAGTTTGGCTGACCTCTTATTTCTAGCAAGAAGAATTGCTATTTTTGTTGACCTCTTATCAATGATAAAACAAACCTGATGAATGGAGGAGCATCATCAACGAGTAAAAAAAAATTAGAAAAGAGAAGTTAGAGCAGTATGTAGGGATAAGGATATCGATTCAAACATCTCCCTCTCCAAAATGACATTATCTAAACCCCTATCGCTACTTTTCTTCAACTTCATCCCCAAACTTATATATATATATATATGTATATATATATATAATGACATTATCTAAACCCCTATCTCTACTTTTCTTCAACTTCACCCCCAAACTTTCATATATATAAATGTGTGTGTGTGTGTGTTGTCCTATAGAGATGATGAATATGTTAAGGTATAATTGTTAATGTTAAATAATGAAAAGACAAGCTAGATGATTCATTCAACCACTGAATTTTCTGTGTAAATCTTAAACTAATAAACAAACTACTAATATGAATATTATATTGAGGTACCATGATAATTATAATATTGATCAATGTGACATTTTATTGATTAATCTTTCAATTATGGGCATTTAGCTCTTATTTATAGTTGAAGAGTACATGAAAATAGAAGTGGGGAAACCACATGCTTCTATCCTTAATCTATTATTCTAGTACCAAAAATATGTTGTTACTTGCAACTAAACACAGTGAGCTCAACTCCAATCTCTATAGCTGAGATAAAGACAATTTTGATATATAATTGTAGACACTTATCGGTTATAAGAGATTATGGGTGCGAATTTTAACAAAACACATAAAGATTTTGAAAATACACTTTTTTACCTCAAAATGACAATTCAAAAAAGAAGTTAAATCTTTTAAATGTATTGTTGTTAATAGAGATTTGCCGCCAGAATCAATCGATAATATGAGACTTAACTTATCCAAATGTTGTTTTCTTTAATCCTAGACTTTGTCCAAACTATTTCCTAGCTCGAATGTTCCAAACATGAATCTTTTGGAGTTCCGTATTTACAACATATCACAATTAGTGTCTGAACTTGTCTTTTTTGAAGGTTCTCCTTTCTTTTTGGAATGCCAAAGAACATGTCGTTTTATTTTCTGATTTTAACATATGTCCAATTCTTGAAGAGTTTGCTGCTATCATGGGTTTAAAGGAACCTTGTGTTATTGTTGCCATGCTTGATACCTAGTCTTCCCATGTTGAATTAATCATTCCATTCTTCATTGTTGTGTGCAATTAAGATCCCTACATCCTAGTGGGCATGAGTCTCGGTCCTGACATTGATTTCTTACATATTCAAGAGTCTTGGGTTGCTTTATCTCCTTTTGAATTAGCATAGACACAAATTGCAACATTGTACTCATTGCCAAAGTATTTTTTGTCTTCAAAGATCATAAACATGACATTTTTATCCTCTTAGTTCTGTCCCAAGTTGAAGAAGGAGCTTCTCGTGTCCTATTGTGCTAGTGTATGCCCTAGTCCTCATGTAATATAATAAGATGTTTTGTTATAAATAAAAAGGCATAATCTATTCCGTTACTTTCTTGTACAATTAATAGTAATACAAAATCCATTAACTATTGTTTTACTCGAGTATTTCGGCACGTTCTTTGGGTAGTAAGACCTTGAGTAGGATAAGAACGTAATTATAAAACTATCCCTGGTCTGTTAGAATCATGGGAATGATTTTGACCAAAGACCAGTATGTACCTTGATTGTATGGTGGTGTCTTACTGACCATTGGGCATGAAATGTCATACATGCTAGGTTACATGGTACTGGTCGATCTGCTATTAGAACACCACATGGTTTCTATGTCATTGGTGGTCCTCTAGTATTACGTATATTAGATTCTTTGACTTGTTATCACTAGAGACCTAGTTGCTAGCTCACATACTTTGACGTATGCCTAACAGGGCCTTCAATAGGGTGCCAAGTATGGTATGGTTGGGTATGCCAATGAAAATTCTTGGAATGTGAGTAATGTGATGAGACTTTTCTCTCTCTTAATTGAGAGTAGATATCGTCAGCCTCTTGGTGAGTGAGACTAAGAAGAGCATGGCCATGTCAAAGTAAGTTAATCACTGGGTGATTAGTTACTTGAGTTTTTCAGTCTACTCGGAATCAAGGAACGTCTTTGCACATAGAAAGAGTGACATTGTCATGCCTCTTATGGGACACCGATATCACTAAAATGGGATATATAAGTTCACTACAATGTTTACATCTGCAATGGAATTAATGTTTTCATCTTAATCAGGTAGCTATAAATATTTGCTAGAACCCACTTATAGTTTGTGGGCCTAAAGGCTTTTGGACCCACTACTTACATAAAGATAAAACTATATGATCACACACAAAGGATGTCTGAATGATTTTTTTAAGGACCGTATAATATGTATTGGATACATATTATATATTTTAAAGCATTTTGGTTTATGGGTTTATGGTAAAAACTCGATTATATAAATCCTGAGAGAGATCTATTTTATTTATATTTTTAATTTATTACTTAGTAGTAAATTGATTAATAAAATAAAATTCTTTCAAATATTAAATTAGGATATTTAGTATTTGTTTAAGCAAGGAGATTAAAAATATTATGGGATTATTTTAGTTTTAATTTGAATTTGAATTATTTTATTTTTTGGTTAGAAAAGAGATTAACTATTTTTGAATTAAAAGAAAATAAAACCTAACCCTATTTTTTCTCACCATCACACGTCTCTCTCCCTCTCTTTTCTCTATTGGAAAACATGAAACACAGGCTATGAGAAGGACTGTGAATATCAGGCAGTACAAAGAAAAAGTGAGAAGCTTTTTTGGCTCCAGTGCTAGCATGCTAGTTGATTCTATAGGCATTCGTGTGTGAAACGGTATATCTTCTTCGCACAAACGCAAGAACTCTATTCAATTATGTGCGGAGATGACATATGTATGGATTTAGTATGCTTTCTGGTTGAGTCATTCTTTGCTGATTTCTTCTAATTTTTAAGTAACTCGGTCCTGTTCCGAATTCAAGTGAAAAACTTTCTGCTTCTGCTGTAGTTAAAATTTTGTTTTGCACTAGGAGAATCCCAACACATTACTGCTAGCAAAATCATAATTAAGTTAGAAAAGGGTCCTAGGGTGACCCATCTTTTGATCTGATGAAGTTTGCTTGTATTATAGGTGTGTCTTATTTTTTTTATGAACCGCCTTTCAAGTTTTTAGTTCATCATTTTATCCATTTATTTTGTCAAAATTGCCTTTTTTTAGGGTTCCAATTCCAGGAACCATACCTTTTTTTGTTTATATATTTGATTGATGGAGAAGCTTGGCATCGTGGTAGCTTCGTAAACTTCCAGTGCCACTAGCCGCATCACTAGTTTGAAGAATCATTACATGTTGGATTTCTTTATTATTATTATTATTATTATGAATCTTGGCTAGAAAGTTTGATAGTCTCAATTGTCGTTGATGTCATTTGGAGTTGTCCTTGGCGACATAACAGGTTTACCAAGCATCTTAAGGCTAGTTTTTGTGAACTTACATGGCTTTCATGAGAACACATATTATGTCCCTTATTTCATGCAAAGATAACTTGGATATCATTAGCTCATCATTTGGGTGTTGCCTTGGTTGATAATTGGCATTATGCTCGATAGATACCATAACCACATTATATAATTATGATGGCCTGCCCATAGCCAGGTCACTTATGGGGTTGATAATTAGGGGTGCACACGGTCGGTTAACCGGTACATGTGGACTTTTACAAATGGTTAACCGTTTGAATAATTTTTTTAATTTACTAACTATACACTGTCCATTAAATTCGGTTAACCATTAGTCGGTTAACCATTAATTTCAGTCGGTTAACCATTTCTTTACGGTTAACCATTTACGAAATAGACATTATGATTTTGCTAAATTTATAATATTTGAAACCTCAAATAAATAGACCATAAATCTCAAATGTCAAATAAAAATATAAAATTACAAAACATAGTCTTAATTATTAATTAAAATAACATTTTAACCATAAATTCCAATAATTAAAACATTAATAAAAAAAAGTTCCAAAACATAGATTTTGTGTACAATTAATGAAATGTTCTTCGTTGTTCGTTTTTCAGTAAGTGTGAAATTAAGAATTAACAGGAGATAGGATTGGAAAGAAGTGACCGAGATTACTTGGTATTGTATAGTAAGGAAGTAAAATAACATCAAAGGCCCAAATGTTTCACTTATTATTCATATATATATATATATATATATATATATATATATATAATTACATAATTTTTTAAGAAAAATATTTGTAAAAAGTTGGTTAACCGCGATTCCACATGGACTTTAGGTGTAAATACCTAAATCATAACCGTAACCGTTAATTTCTAAAAATAAAAACCGTATACTAGTCCATCAGTTTTGGTTAATCATATTTTTAGCACGGTTTCACAGTTTTTCGTTTTTTGTGCACCCCTATTGACAATGTTTTTGATACTAGCTATGTTGAGGAATATGTTGAGTGGCATATCATATTTAGCGCTACCTTAGAAGATCGGGAACAATCTCGTAAGAACCTCGAGCTATATGATATGAGAAAAAGTAAACATTGGTAATGGAGGGACAAGATAATGTATTCAAACTTCGTTTTTGTAATAAAAAGTACGTGCACATGTTTTGTTGGCCAATTTATATAATGAAGGAATAGAAAAAGTGTGTTTATTCATGTGTAATTTTGAGAATAGTACAACATATTCAATTTGGCTTTTTAACCAACATATATTAACATACAAATATATATAAAAAAATGATAAGAATAGTTTAGATGCAAAAGAATGAACATGATACTATCTAAATCTCATCAGATTTCTCCTATTATGGGACAATCCTTGTGGGTTTTGCTGTTCAACCATTTTACCCCTTAATATTTGTTCTTGCTCAAGTTTTCATTTTCAGTTTTTCAATTTGTCGAACTATTTTTTGTTTTCCCTTAATTTTTTTTCCTAGGCCTCTCTTTTTAGGTTTTCAACCTGGCAAGCTTTTGTTCACGTGTAGAAGACTTCGAGCATGTCCATGTTGACTGGTTTCTTAAAATCATTACTGTCCATGCCTTTCAACTTAACTGCTTACTTTGTGGGGATCTTCTTATTGACAAAAGGCCCTTCCCATTTGAGATAAGATTTGCTCCTTAGATTTGTATGAATGTTGTGAAGAGGTGTAATATTAAATTCCAGACTTCAAAGGTATTTAGACTGCTTCACTTATCTATTATAAGTGTTTGGAAAACGTTTATGGTGCATCTAGAGTCCATCAGAGGCTAGCAGTTATTTCTTGTCTACTAACAACTTACGATACACAAAAACTCTCAAAGCCTCACATTTCATCGGTTCATGCTCTTGGAAATAAAAAATACAAGTCACCTGTACTTGACATTCTCGAGCAAGTTTCTATAAATACGAAAAGTTGGAAACATATTTTGGAAACTGTATCCAGCTAATTGCAGTCCAATTCCGACCATGATTCTCCAAAATAAAAATTTCCTCTGTAAACCAAAACTCTTGATTAGTAATTTAACCTTCTTATTTACTTCAATGTTCTTATAAAATCTTCAGCGCAACCTATATAGTTAGACTTATGCAGTTTATACTTTATAAATTCAGAATTTCAGATCAGTAGATCACAAATTGCGATATAAACTAATATAAGCAAACTACGTTGATTTGAGGCAGAGCTATTCTTCCATCACTCTTGATATTGTACTTCTAATTTCTAAGGCAAGTAATAATGATGTAGTGATGTTTAATTTGAGTCTCAAACTCTATTTTCTAATTTTTCACAATTCTCGAAAAGTATTAGTTTCTTTTCCAATGTTTCTAAAATTTCATCTTGATCTCATAAGAACAAATAAGGGTAGGTGGCTCTTTGGATAATTAGTATTTACTGGAATGGACCAATGATAGGTTGCTCAATTGGACGAATTTGGTTTGATAATTTTTCACCTATGATGCACTAATTCAACTAAACACTCCACTTTCCCCTATTTTATTTAATTAATTTTATATCTTTTTTTTTATTATTTTAATAGGCTAAATTTATGGATCCTATAATACAAGTACAATCTCTGGCGAAAATGCAAAAAATGATGATCAAAGTTCTTTTACGTAAATATGTGAAAAAGCTCGAGAAGAAATAAAATAGAGGAGGAAATTACAACATTGGTCCTTATATCGTAATACATATTTCAATTACAACATTGGTCCTTATCTCATAATACATATTACAATTATGACATTGGTCCTTATATCATAATACATATTGCAACCACAACATTGGTCCTTATATCATAATACATATTGCAATTATTACCATACTCTATCAATGCCCTTCATGTTAAACGGGGTTGGAAACCAAGTTCAACATGCTACACAAGTGTTGAAATCGTGTTTTGGATAAAGGTTTTGTAAGACCATTAACTATTTGGTCTTGAGAACTCACAAACTGAACTTACAACTGCTCCCGAGCCACTGGATCAAGAACTACAAACAAATCAACTTTAAGATATTTTGTCCCAAAGTGAAAGATAAGATTAGCAATGAGATATGTGCCACCAAGATTATGACACCAAACTCGAGGTGATGATGGAAGTTGAATCCCTAACTCTTGCAATAAAAAACAAACCGATTGAATTTCAGACAAAACAAAAGCAAGAGAACGTATTCAGCCTCAGTGGAGGAACGTGAAACTGCTCTTTACTTCCTACAATTCCAAGATACAAGGTTTTTGCCTAAGCAAATAATATACCTAGAGGTAGACTTTTTGTCATCTGAAGACCCAAAACAAAAAGAATTATTTGGATGAAGAAGGATACGACACATAGAAGTCTTTGTTAAATACCTAAGGATGCTTTTCCAGTAACCTAATGGACGAAGTAGGTGCATGTAAAAATTAAGAGACTTTATTGAATGCATAAGAAATGCTTGGGTAAGTAAGAGACAAATACTGGAGATAACCAATAACACTTTGATATTGACTAGGATCTGAAAGTGGCTCTCCCAATTTGATATGTAGATTTTTAAAGGAATAAAGGGGTGGAAATACCACTACAAGTATGCATAGCTATACGCTTCAACAAATCATTAATGTATTTTCTTTAAGTAAGTAATACCCAGAATCAAGAAAATGAGCTTCAACACCAAGGAAATATTTCATAGGCCCTAAATTGTAAATTGCAAACTTGGACTATAAGAGTAAGATAATCCAATTCAATAAATTAGAATTATTCCTAGTGAGAAGAAGGCCATCGACATAAATCAGATAATAAATGCGATCTTGATCCTTGCAATAAGTGCAAGGAAGTATTAGACTTAGAACCCTGAAAACAAATCTGACATAAAGCTTTGGTCAAACACTTATGCCATATTCTTAGTGCCTATTTTAAGCCATAGAGAGACTTCTTCAACAAACACATCTGATAGGAAAAGACGGGTTATCAAAACCCTGATGTTAAGTCATGTATACTTCTTCTTCAAGATTCCTATGGAGAAAAGCATTTGATTCATCTATATAAGTCACCGACCACTTCAAAGAAATAACAATTGACAAAATGACCTAAATTGTATTGGTTTGACCACTAGGCTATAGCTATCTGTGTAATTAAGCCCAGGGCATTGGTGAAAGCCCTTTTCCACTAAACAAGCTTTATATCTATCAACCGAATCATCTAGATGTCATTTAATCCGAAAAACCCAATGACAACCAACCAAATTTTGCTCATAGAAGCATGAACCATTCCCAAGTTCCATTTGCAACGAGTGCATTGTACTCTTTTTGTATTGATTGTCTCTAATGGATTCTTTTAAATGCTTGAGAAAAGCATTTAGACTTGGTTCCTTGTGTTGGTGAATGCCTTATGCCCTAGATGTTGTACTTGGTGTTTGTTTATTTGTATATACATTTACTTCTTATTAACAAAAGGCATAATCATATTTATTGAATTACTTGTGCAATTAATAAATATTGAGAATCCATAAACTGATGTTACTTATGTTTGTTAGTGGGGTGTACTGAACAAGTAAGATCATGAGTTTAAAGAACACAGTTTTAAAGTTATTCCTAGTCTGTTATAATCATGGGAATAAAGATAACTAAAGACTAGTATGTTTCTTGTGAGATGGGTGGTGTCTTACCGACCATATGTTAATGTGTGTCCTAATCCCTTTAACAATGTAATCGGATTTTATATTTAATAAAAGGCATTAATCTATTTTATTAATTTCTTGTGCAATTAATAGTTATAAAGAATCAATTAGTTAAGTCATACTTTTGTTTGTTAGGAGCATCTCTTAGCAGTAGGACTAAGAGTAGGGTAAACACTTAACTATAAATATCCCTAGTCTATTATATCATGGGATGATACTAACTATTAGCATGGTCTTTTATTGTATGATGGTGTCCTACTGACCATTGGACATGGACTTTCAATCAAAGAGATGGGTTCACGTTAGGTTACATGGTACTAGATCAATCCACTCAGAGTATTACGCTTAACCCTTATAAGATAAGTGAAGCTCTGGTAACACTTATATTGGATCCTTAGACCTGATGTTGCTATGGACTTAGGGATGATCTCACATACTTTGACATATGCCTAAGGGGCTCGTAACAGAGGGCCAAGTATGCGCATGATTGGGTATGCTAGTGAATACCTAAAGATCATAAGTAAGGTGAAGGGAAATGCCAATATCTTAAATGAGATCATGATATCACCGACCACTTGATGAGTAAGACTGAGAAGTGTTTGGCCAAACCCAATACTTAATTACTAGGTGATTAAGTGATTGAGTTTCTTAGTCTACTCGGTATCAAGAAATGTACTTGCAGCCATAGGAGATGACTTAGTCATGATACTGGTAGTATAAAGATATCCATAGGCATGAGATGTATAAGAAAAAGGCTACAAGGTATATATGTCCAAAAGATATATTCATCTTAATTGGAGCTATAATGGTTTGCTAGAACCCACCTGTAGTCAGTGGGCCCAAAGGTTTGTGACCCATTGCCAACATAAAGATGAAGCTTCCGGATCGCACGCATAGGGTCAAGATTGGATGTTTAGGACATAAATATATATTGGATATATATTTAATTGAAGAGTAATTTATATATTTGTATTGATTTAATTATTGTATGGTACAATAAATAAATTGATTAAAATATAACTAGTCAAAATTGGATTTCGACATTTATGAGATATAAATTATATTCATATTAAATTGATTATTGTATGGTACATTAAAAAATTTAATTATAATATTATTTGTCAAAATTAGATTTTGACATCATAGAGAATTAATTGTATTTAGGTTAATTTATTTTATTGCATAGTGCAATAAAAAAATTAAGGCTAAAATATAATTATGTCAAAATTAGATTTTGGTATAAATTAATTCAAGGGTGCATAGATTTTATATCATAAGGTTTATGGATTTATAATTTAATTTAAGACTTTGACATAAAGTTAAATTAAATTAAAACACTAACTAACCAAAAATATAAATAGCACCTTATTAATTTAATTCTTTAAAACTGCAGGAAAAAGAGATTGGAAATTTCCCATCCCTGACACAGAGAAATTCGGCCCCCTGTAAGTTTTAGGGTTTGGCCATTATTGCTCTCCGTTTAGTGCTAGCTCGCTCATCTAATCATTCGAAGCCTACGTGTGTGAGAGTAGAGATTTCCTACTTGGAAATTTGTAGAGAAAGATTCATAAATCAGGTAAGATTTAAAATTGCTTTCAGGTTAAGTTGTTTCATCCCAATCTGAATGTTTCCTAGGCCGGATTTGAGTGCAAAACGACCGCTTCTGCTGATAAAAATTTGTTTTGCATGGTGAAAATCCCTACACCATAGGACTTGGAAAGTCAATCAAGGATATAGGTACATGTTGGTGAACAATGTACTAGATTGATCTGCTTGTATGAACACTACATGTCGCCTATTGCTTATACCGAATCCTTAGACCTGATATTACTACACTCCTAGATGTGACCTTATATGCTTTGATGTATGCCTTACGGGCCCATAACTAGGTGCCAAGTATGGGTAAGTTGGGCACATCGGGAACCATGCTAGGACTGGGAGCAATATGAAGGAATTGCCTATCACTTCATAGAAGAGATGATATCACCAGCCTCTTGACGAGTGAGACTAAGTAGTGTACAACTGTACAAAATAGAATGATTATTAGATAATCATTTATTTGACTCTGTCAGTCTACTTGGATGTCAAGTAAATGTCTTAGCACATAAAAGGATGACAAAGCCATGCCTTGTGTAGGACACTAGTATCATATGTGTAAGGGATCGTATAAGGATACTATTGATTATGTCAGTTTGGTTTTGACATTTTCATCCTAATTGGGGGTTGTAACGGCTTGCAAGAGCCCACTTACAACTTGTGACCTGAATGTCATTTTAGGCCCATAGCCAACATACGAATGAACCTACAGGATCCTACACTAAGGAGTTTAGGTGGTTTTTGTAACGAACAATTTAATATGTACAGATTACATATTAATTATTATTGTTGATGAGTTATTTTGTTTTATGGATTAATTGGTTAAGTCTCAGATAAAATACAATAATTCATTTTGAGAATTGGTCATAATGATTTTTCAAATTTACCATATGGTAATATTTGGTTAAGTCATTATATTGTAAAGTATGTGGATATTTTACAAGGGAGGGCATTATAGGTATTTTCCTTATCTGTTTGATATATAATGGAAGAGATAAAACCCTAAAGTCCAATGGACAAAAGATGGCCTCCAATTCTCATCCTCCTCCCTCTCTTGAGCAAAAGTGGTTTTGGTTTCAAAGGAGGAATTTTTTGTCCGGAGCTAGCACTCGGATTCTGTCGGTGAGAATCCATGTGCGTGACGTTAGAGGAGCGACAAGTGAAGCTTTAGTGAAAATTTTTTGTGCGAGGACGGCTAAGGTGAAAACCCATTTTCTCCTCTTTATTTTATAGATCTATAATCTAGCCTTAAATCTTAAGCATGAACCTTAGCTAGAGAGCGTTTATTCCATAATTAGTTTTGTTCTCTAGCTGGGATAGGTTCCAACGCCTTGAAGGATAACAATTAAATGAAATTGAAGTGGCTTAAAGGAGCTAGTTTGCATTCTCATGATCATGCCACAAGGTTGTGCAAGACTAATTAGAACTGTTTCTACTAGAGGACCATAATTGGAGAGTCCACAGCTGAGGGAAGCCTAGGGGTACTGGATATGGTTTTTGAGCTAGTTAGTGACAGTGGAGGTGTTTAAGGTGGTTTGGTGATGTGGTTGTATTTTTAACAACACTAGGAGGTGAATTAATTGGAGTGAAGCTGGTTGTAGCAGGTGTGGCAGTAGGTATAAGAGATGTGATGGGTAAGTGTATTTGTGACTTTTATGTAGGGATATTTGCATGGATTGCACGGAAATTAGGGGATGTGAACGTAGGAGGAGAGGTAGTGATAGGAAAGGTAACATGTTATCCACCAATGCTCATATGGAACAGATGAAGACACTAAAGGTGACTCATCAAGAAGATTAGAAAAAGGAAACATGTGCTCGTCAAAGAGAACATGATGTGAGATAAACGTTTTGCTAGAAGAAATATGATAAAAAGTATAGCCATTATACACCTTTTTATAACCAAAAAAGACAAAAGCAAAAGAATGAGGTTCCAATTTATGCTTCGAATAAGGACACCAAGCATAACATAAGAATCCAAATATTTTTAAGTAGTAGTAATCAACATCAGTACTAAAAAGATGATGAAAGGGATTTTGAAATTTAAGTTGTTGCATAAGCAAACAATTAATAAGACTCACAACACATTCAAAAACACAACTCCAAAATTTAAGATGTACATATGCATTTTTAAGAAGTTCCAAACCTGTTTCGAATATGTGCAAGTGCTTACATTCAACAAAGCCCTTATACTCAGGTTGATAAGGACAAGAAACCCGTTGAGTAATCCTATTCTCTTGTAAAAATAATTGGTAAAGACTCGATACTCACCTCTCCAATATGATTGAAAGGCTTTACTTTTAACATTGAAATAATTGTCAACTAAAGCCTTAAAGGATTTAAAAATGTTAAGAACCTCATATTTGTTTTTCATTAAATTGTAAAACTTTATTGAGAATGAGAATCAACAAATATTTTATTAAATTGTAAAACTTTATTGACAATTGGTTTCACAGTATGGCCTAATATGGCATGCCATATGGACAAAGAAACGTAATTTGCTTTAACGGAAATAAGAGGTGTAACCATGCAAGACACATTGAGTAGAGCCTTTGATCACTTTGGCCTCTAAATAGGACTTGCTTCATTGCCTAATCCTTAATAAGAAAATAATTGGAGAAAACCAACAAAAATTGGATTAGTATTCAGAAGAGCAAAATACATAATAAATTTTTATTATAACCAGGTACATAGAGAATATTGGCGAAATTGAGCAGTTTATTATCAATAAAAAGCTAGAGTTCCCAACATGAGATAGTAAATTTGGACCCATCACCAAGTTGGACTTCTTCAAGACTATGACTGAGTACAGATGTTGAAGATTCTAAACCGAACCGAATATCCTTATAATGGAACCAAAATCAGATTAAACCATTGACTTCTTTATAGGACTGAAACACACCGCTGACTTTCAATAGGTACAATTCTAGAGATTTTTTAATACCTTAACCAAGAACCATACCAAACTATATTAAATTTATTGACCAAAAGAATCGAACTTTTTATATGTATTTTTATTTTTACAATGTAAATAGACTATTAGATGAATAGACTTTCACAATATTTATAATATTTTGTTAGTACGTACACTATGTTTTACGTGTTTCACTATTAAAAAAATATTGTTTTTTTTATCCAATACTTTAATTATATCCATTACGTTACAATAACAATTGAAACCTTTGTTCATAGTTTGATATTTTTATTCATTAAAATCTTAATAAATGCTTTTTTTTTTATATTTGATGGGTGAAGGACCCGGGTTCGAATAATCGAAGAATTATCTTAATTGTATTGGAACCGAATAACTAAGTACCTGGATTAGATTGTACCGATAATTCAATATGTTGGTTTTTGATCCGCCCATGACATTTTGGAATGACAGGGACTAAACTGTAATTATGTGTAAATTACATGGACCAAATGTGTAATTTGGTCCGACCCTATATATAGATGGAAGTTGGGATTTCCACTATAAATAGAGAAGAAGTTTCTCTATTTCCTAACTATGAAGAATCGTAGAGATTCCCTTCTAAATCCGGGGAAAACGTCCCTACCGATAAAACACGAATTACTTCTTCGTTCGTCGGAAGAATTCACGGATATAGCCCGTACTCAGTGTATTCATACACTCGTAGGATAGGCAACGAGAACCATCCGATTTCTCGTTTAGATCAGATCCATTCCATAAACGTGTTTCCGCTGCATATAAACTGTAAGTTTGTTTATTTATTCTGTTTATGGTAATTTATACATTCGTTGTATGATCTTTATGGAACTCTGACTTCATTGGTATCAGAGCTGAAAGGTTTATAGATTGATGTGTTTAAATCTAGTTTTCTAGTATTCCATGAATAATTAATGTGTTCATATCTTGGTTTATGGAAATCCGTGAATAAGAATACGTTTCTTTATTCGTTTGAATGCGTATTTATTCGTTTAAATACATATTTGTTCGTTTTGATATGGATTTGCATTTTTATCCGTGTCAAAATGATACCATATTAGATCCAACAGTATAAAGTGTCAAAATTTTTTGTCAGAATTTTGAAAATCTGATCACACCACTGAAATCAGCACGAAAAATCGAGTCAGAATGTCAAATTTCACGGCCAACGGAGTGCCGAAAGGCGGCGCGTGGACCACACGCGCCACCACTGTGGCTAGAACTGGCTGCATGATGGATATGTGAAGTTTAGGTCTGCTGGACACGTGGCGAGACTCTATTGGTTGATTTCCTGACGGTTGAAAAGTCCGCCCAATCACGTGTTGACACTTATACAGGTCAACCGTTTTTGAAACAGTCAACTTCCACTTGTCACACATGTGGACCAATAGAATATCACCACGTGGGAAAACATTTGTGATTGTGCCACGTCATCATGACACGTCATCACTGTGGACCAATAGGGTGATGACACGTGTCAAGGTAGTGCCACAACAACATGGCACGTCATCCGTTGATCTAATCAGGTGATGACACGTGGCTTGTGTGCCACGTAAGCACGAATCACATGTTGCCACGTGTCACATGAGTCAGCAAACCCTATGGAGTGCGTGAAGGTGCGTGTCCGCTCGTGTAACAGATGAAGACGGTGCATGTGGGCGCGTGCGGTGGCTTCCGGCGGCGAAATTTCATCTAATTTTTTCCAGAATTAAAATTTACATTTTTCTTGAATTTTTGATATATTTTGATGAATTTTTAGAATTCATTTGATATTTTTAAACTAAATTTACTAGTATTTATTGTGTATAAATGCTTAATTTATGTTTAATAAATACGAAAAAATTCAGTATATTTATTGTGTATTTATATACTGATTTTTGGTTGATCATAAGAAGTTTTTGTTATTTCTATATGTGTTATAGAAATGACAACTTTCATAAGAACAGCGAAAATAATCCAGTCTCAGGAGGTGGCAAGGACTATACAAAAACTTGAAGATAAGCTTTTCTCTAAACGGTATCCTCCGTTAGAAAAAGAGGATATTGTTGGAGTTATGGAGCGATTTAATGCGTTAAACCGTGAAATCCAAGAGCTTGTCTGGAAAGGATGATTTTCCTCTGGAACTGATCAATTAAAAATGTTAAAATTTGCGCAAAAGGCTTTTCGTGAAAAGCACTTTAAGAAATTTTGTTTTGGAGAAAATTCTATTTTTAACGAACTGGTGGACTCCATTGAAGGATTAGTTCCTGAACAGGATTATGGATCTCGAAGCTAAGTATTTATGTTGAACTTGGCTGAAACAGGAGCTAAGTTATCTTATAATCCTAAAACCATGTTACTTAGAAGTAACAAGTTGGTTCGTCGCCCATGTCTGGATGCTGTTATCAAGGGTGTTGAGAACATGCCTATGGATCTCTACTATAAGTTCGTAGAGATGACCCCAGTCACCTCAAAAGAAATTGAGATAGTTCAACTCGATGGAAATGAAGATTAAGCTCTTCATTTTTCACTTTTTCTCTTGCTGATTTCGTTTTTCAATTTTATATTAAGGGCTTTGTGCTAAAGTTTTTATTGTGGTGGTAATTTTGACTAAATGTTGGATATTTCTTTATGGTATAATAAAATGTTTATTTGTTAAATATTGCTATTTTAGTTATTTGTTTTAGTAATTTTTAATTTATTTATTTTGAGATTATAACTAAGTGGTATATTACTCATTAGTTTTATACTTAAAGAGAAGTATAAATGTTAAATAAATTAAAATAAAATCTAAAACAAAACTAAATATATATTTATTATTGGAAATTTAAACCTACATGGTGTTTGTATTAACCTATGTAAATGGTGAATCGATGCATTGCGCATGGATGTTCGATTTTACGTGAACCAAACACTATTTTTAGTTTAAATATGGTGTATCACTTACTTTTTAGTGCTACTTTTGTCTTTAGCGGTTTTTTTTTTGAAATTGCTGCTTCAAAAGCAATAGTTGCTTAACTAAATAAGGACCTTCGTTTGAACAATGACAATTATAAAGTTTGGGCTATGATAGTCCAATACATAATTGAAAAGCAAGAGGCTCTTGACACTCTGGAGAGAATAATGGTTCCTCCTACAGAGGGTAACACCGACCAAACAAAGAGGGACCTTGAGGCTTATCAAGCCTGGAAGAGGAAGAACTCATTTGCCTGCATCACCATGCTTAATGTGATGAATGATGATATCGTGAAAAAGTTTCATGTATAAAACACATGCTTAGTGCGATTTATGCTCTCGAGGAGCAGAAAGTTCAAGCTGTGATACGTTCTCTGCCGAATGGGTGGGAGCATATGAAGTTGCAACTCACTCATGTCAATGACATTAAGGCCTTTGATGATGTTGTTCATCATCTTGAACTGGAAGAGGACCATCTGGTCTCTCTTAATATGAAATCTAAGGTTCACATGGCTAGTTCAAGTCATGGTCTGAAGTCCAAGGAGAGGAACAAGAGGTTCTTCAAGAAGAAGGTAAAGAGAACGGTGGGCAGTGTTCCAGTTCAAAAGAAGGGCAAGAAAGATTTTAACATTTCTAGGGTGAAATGTTACAATCGCAGATACAAGGGGTATTTTTCAAAAGATTGCACAGCTCCTAAAGTAAATGTTACCGAAGTGTATAAGTGTTATACATTTGTTTCAAGTTTTGTTTTCCAAACTGAATCTCATCCTTTGTGGATCGTAGACTCAGGAGCAACAGACCACGTAACAAAGGATCGAGATTCTTTTATTGAGTTCCGCAGTGTTCCACGGGGAACAATGTGGATATACGTGGGAAACAACTCTAAATAGGAAGTCTTAGGAATTGGCTGTTGTCAGCTGGTCTTAAATAGTGGGTGACCACTGTTATGTCCTCTATGCTCTTAGAATACGAGGGAACTTGATATCTGTTTCTGCCCTTATGAATTTGGGATTCATGTTATCTTTTAAATTAAACAATTTTAGTCTCTTTATGAACAATATCTACTTTAGTGGTGGACATTTGTTAGATGGTTTTATTGTTTTGGATTTGGATCCAAATTATGTGTGTCATAATAGTTTTTCCTTTACTGTTAACTCGTCTGTGGATAATGTTAGCATTTAAAAAATGTGACATGTAAGACTTAGTCACATTGGTCAACATCGTTTAGTACGATTGGCTAAAGCAGGTTTGTTGGCTGATTTATCAAAAGTAGATCTCCCAACTTGTGAAAGCTGCTTAAAAGGAAAGATGACAAGAAAACCATTTGGTAAAGCTACCCGAGCTGACCAACCATTGCAACTAATCCATTCTGACATATATGGCCAAATGAATGTTCGGGCAAGGCATGGTGTGTACTATTTCATTACATTCATAGATGACTATACAAAGTATGGTCATGTTTATTTGATTACACATAAATCTAAAGCATTAGCATGTTTCAAAAGATTTATGGCTCTAGTTGCAAATCAATTAGAGTAGAGAATCAAAGCTTTAAGGACCGATCGGGGAAGAGAGTACCTCTCCGAGGAATTTAAAGTTTTATGTGATGAAATAGGTATTGAACATCAGTTGACAATACCTAGGACTCCACAACAAAATGGAGTAGCAGAAAGAAGAAACCGAACCCCCTGAGAGATGGTAAGGTCTATAATGGATGAAGCCAATTTGCCTATCTCCTTTTAGGGAGATGTACTATTGACTGCCACATATGTACTCAATAGAGTACCTTCTTAGTCCGTTGAAACCATGCCTTATGCATTGTGGATGAGCTGCAAGCCCAAATTTGAACCATTTGTGACCATAAGGATGTGCTACCTATGTTCATGATACATCTAGCAAATATGGCAAGCTACGCCCAAGAGGTAAGAAAGGTATGTTTATGAGATATCTTGATCTCTCCAAAAGATATGTTATAGTGGGAGAGAATGAGAATGGTCAAATAACAAAATTTAAGTCACGAGATGTCACATTCTTAGAGAATGATTTTCCTAAGCTAGGAGAAGTGGATAAGGAATTCACTTGCTTTGAAACTCAAGAGTCTAAAACTTCAGGATCGCTTAATCCGAGTGGGAGGAATGAAATTGAAGACGTAAGGGAAAGGGAAGAGAATGATGTTTTTAAACCTTCACAAGTGGATTTGAGTAATCCTGACCCTGACTTGAGTGGTCTTGGTTAGAGTGGGAGTCTTGTTCCAAATTCAAGTGTGAATATGGATATAGATCCCAGTGGGAGTTCTGCCCAACACCTTGATGAATATATAAGATTTGTTTATCAAGAAATAGAACCTGTAAGATGATCACAGAGGGGAAATATTCCGCAATGCCGTCATTTAGTTGATAGCAAAGCTCTCTCGATGGTAGTTCAAATTGAAGATATTCCAACTAACATGAGAGAGTTATTGGAATCCCTAGTGAAAGAAGAATGGATTAAAGCAATGTAAATTGAAATGGAGTCAATGAGGATCAACAAATTTTGGGAATTAGTTGATCTACCCAAAGGGCGTAGAGCCATTGAGAATAAATGGGTACATACTATTAAGCGATTAGCGGATGGGAAACCTATCTAGACTAAGAGTCGGCTGGTTGCGAAGGGTTTACACAACAGGGAGGAATTAACTATCAGGAGATTTTTTTTCATCTGTTGTCCGTTTCGCGTCTATAAGAATAGTATTTGCTTTTGTAGCATGTATGGACCTTGAATTACATCAAATGGATGTAAAGACTGTGTTCTTAAAATGGTGAACTGAACGAAGAAATCTATATGATTCAACATGAAGGTTTCATCATCCAGGGAAAGAACATAAGGTTTGTAAGTTGAAAAGATCAATTTATGGCCTTAAGCAGTCTTCAAGACTCATGTGTCTACATTAAGCGATTATATCAATTATGGTATTTTTGTTTCCATGAAGCGATTATATCAATGCAATTTAAGGTGATTAATGCAGACTCATGTGTCTACATTAAGCGTGAAAACGGAGGGAAGTTTGTCATTCTAACATTATACGTTGACGATATTTTGTTAGCAGGAAATGACACTTCCTTACTCAAGAAAGTAAAAACTTAGTAGTCTTCTAACTTTGAGATGAAGGATCTAGGAGAAGCTAATTACATTCTTGGGGTTAAGATCTCCAGAGATCGATCTAAGAGATTATTTGCTCTTTCACGAGAGACATATATCATAATATCTTAGAACGGTTTGGTATGGCTCACTGTGATCCCGATCCAACCTCTATTGCGTAAGGTACGGAACTAAATGCAAGTATGTGTCCCACGACTCTAGAAAAGACTAAAAGGATAGAGAGAATTCCTTAAAGGTGTGCAATTGGCAGCTTGATGTACGCTATGATTTGTACACTACCTGATATAGGTTTTGTGGTGGGTCTCGCAAGCCGTTATCAGGCTAATCCAGGTTTGATGCATTAGGCAGCAGTGAAAAGGATATTGAGCTATTTGAAGGGGACTTCAAATTATTCCCTTTATTACCAAAGAAAGGATCTGCAGTTAAAGGGATACACAGATGCTGATCACGGAACTGATAAAGATGGGAGGTAGTCCACGTCTGGGTATATTTTCATTCTAGGAAATGGTGCATTTCCTGGTGTAGCAAGAAACAAACTTGTGTGGCATTATCGACTATGGAGTCGTTATATGTAGCTACAGTAACTGCAGTACAAGAAGCGGTTTGGTTCGCTTCATATCTATTGCCTAAAAGGAAATATATGACTATTTATTCCGACAGCAATGCATCGATAGCTTATTCCAAGAATACTTGTTATCATGGAAAAAGTAAGATATCGATATAAAAATATCATTTTGTTAAAGACAAAATAGCATAGGGAGAAATAAGTTTAGTGCATGTTCCAACTGGTAATATGATTGCAGATTCGTTAACGAAGCCAATAGTTCCAAATGTTTTTAGTAAACACATTTTGGAATTTGGTCTTCGTAGATTATAGGAACATGTTGTTTTTGAAATATTGTAATAACTTTGGTAAATTCTATTGGAATAGAATGTGAGTTATTTGTTGTGTCCAAATTCATTCACTATTTAAAGGGATACACATAAAGCTATTGAGTATAGTTCAATATGTTGACGAAATGCATCTACTCACATAGATGAATCTTTTACTATGAATTATGTGTTCATAGGTAAAAGTGGGAGTGTGAGAAACTCCATATGTGATATGTGAAATGTCATTATTTCGTTTATACCGAAAGCAGTCCTGTGAAAGGCTTAACTGTGGACTAGAGGTATTGATACATGAGTTGCATTTAGACGACTGAATGCTTTCACATAGTGTTTATAAAACATACGTCCTAAGTGGATTAACACTATGGCATATTTTAGTAATATGTGTAAAAGCCGATCAAGGGATAGAAAGAAGAAAATTGATCTAAACTTTCCTAATGTGAGACCCAAATGAAATTATGAGTTTCAAGTTCACCCTTAAGGACTCTTGTAAATAACAAGAAGGGTATGTCTGATGATTAACTTGATTGGAACCCTAAACCAGGCTTCGTTAGCTATGAACGGGCATAAAGGACTAGTCAGATAAGCATTGGACATATGGCGGAAGGTTATTTATAGAGAGGAAGTACATTTTCAGTAACATGTCACTTATAATCATATAACACTCGAGCTCAATACTTTTTCGTGGAAAAGGTATGTAGTGTATATGAATGTTTTCGTGAGATCAAAAGTGAGTGGAAAACTAGTGATCATAGAAAATGGACTAGGGGGAACTCGAGTTAAGCTAAAGGTGGAACGATGAAGGAGAGCTTCAAAGGTTTAACCTTTACGTTGACTGGTCGTGTGAATTCGCCGAATAAGAATTGAAAGAAGTATGTGTGTTCAATCACCATAAAAGTATGTCTTGTCATGTGCGAGTGGGAGATGTTGGTTTTTGGTTCGCCCATGACATTTTGGAATGGCAGGGACTAAACTGTAGTTATGTGTAAATTACAGGGACCAAATGTGTAATTTGGTCCGACCCTATATATAGATGGAAGTTGGGATTTCCACCATAAATAGAGAAGAAGTTTCTCTATTTCCTAACTATGGAGAATCATAGAGATTCCCTTCTAAATCCGGGGAAAACGTCCCTATCGATAAAACACGAATTACATCTTCGTTCGTCGGAAAAATTCACGGATATAACCCGTACTTAGTGTATTCATACACTCGTAGGAAAGGCAACCAGAACGATCCGGTTTCTCGTGTAGATCAGATCCATTCCACAAACGTGTTTTCGCTACATATATATTGTAAGTCTGTTTATTTATTCTGTTTATGGTAATTTATACATTCGTTGTATGATCTTTATGGAATTCTGACTTCACAATACAATGCAATCCAAAGATCTTTTCTACAGTATCATTCTGGAGATTTAATTTTTAAATTCCCCGAGTTCCAAAAAAATTATGGAGATTTTTAAATCCTTGAATTTTTCCGGACAGAACTCACCCCTATTCAAGACCTTTGATATATATAATGGATGGCAAGGTTTTCTAAATCTGTAGAAAGATGGTTAATCGCACTAGTGTCATCAATCCACAGCTTAATAGCATAAGGGTTAGAGTCAATCAGTGTCATGTTTGATGATGGATGAGCATCAAGTTAGGGCGACGAGTTTTAGGTGACGGGCAAACCTTAGTTAAATGACCACTTCCATGACAATCATAGGAAATAGTTCCCGTACCAACATTATTATAAGTTGCATGATCACCATGTATATTTTGAGCAAAATATCTAGGATTATGAGCAACAAAATTAGTATTGGTGTACATGCCTCCACCACGTGCTCCATGGGAATTGGTGCGGCCACCACGACCACGACCAGCATGGCTAGAATTATTCCCGATGAGCCAAATTTTTGATTGAATACAGTGAGGCAAATGGCTAATAATGGTGAACGGTCGAGACATCATAGTTTTTCCAATTCTTAAACTGTTGACAACTATGTTAGGTATTCTTTTAATTGAAAATGAAATTAAATCGTTTAGGGGTTAAAGATGTTGGCTTTGTTGATGCATGTTAGTAAATTTTTAAAACCTTGAGGGAAATGGATTTGAAATTTAGGTATAATCTGGAGATTTTTTCACAAAGTTGGGTTTTTTTTTTTTAATGAAGTAGTTTGTTGAAGACAGTTGTTAGAATTAGTAGTCTTGGTGGTCAATTTTGGTGTCTATGTTTTAATTTAATGGAAATAGTTTTAATTTTTTAAGGTGATTTTTGTAAATGGGTTTAGTTCTATATTTCATTGTGTTGATTTAGCTTTGTGTATGAATTTTAGTTTAGTATGGCTTGAAATTGGGAATTTTGATGAAAATTAGGGGTTTTGTTTAAATTTGGTGTATGGCTGAAATTAGTTTCATTGCAAGTAATTAAAAGTTGTATTTAGTGGTATTTGTAAAACAATTCAGATTCATATGTATGGTACTGATGATTTCATTTGCATAACACTTTATATATTGTTAGTTCTTAATCGATTTACTTTACAAGACTGTTTCGTCTCGAGGTCAGGGTGGACCTAATGATAAGCGCCAACTAATAAGAAAACAATGAAGAAACCTACTAGGAGGATTGTGCATAATGCCTTACCTACTTACAGCAACCCCACCCACTTTATTGCATGAACCAATTATATCATTGGCCTGTCGATCCATCATAGTCTCAACCATTAGCTTCTGCCACCTCTACGTCGGGATCACGTATGTATTTTGAATGTATATTTTCACGAGTCAATATGTTTAATTTTGTTTTACATTTATTTTATATATTATCTATTGTAATTAGTTGATATCCAAATTTACATATTGTTTAGCTAACATCCCAAGCTGCTTCACTGATAGGAAAACAACGAATAAACTTGCTAGACTGTGCGTAATGCCTTACTTGCTTACCTGCAATCGACATTGCCTTTATCTACACAAGAGCCATCTATCCCACCCATTTCATTATGTGGACTAATTACATTGTCGGTTGATCCATCGCATTCTTAGCCAATGGCTCCACCTACCTCTAGGCCAAGATCATGTATATATTTGAGAAATATATTTGCATGATTCAATATGTTTGCTTTCGTGTTACATTTATGTTATGTATTTTTCTATTGTTATTAGCTAACATCCAGGTTTACTTGTTATTAGCTAATATATCCCGAGGCACTCCATTGTGGCTAGAGCTTCCGTTGCTGCCGAAGGCTCCATTGCTATAGAAGGTTCCACTCCCACTGCTCTAACATCTCAACGTTTGGGACCACATAGAAATGTGACAATGAGTTCTTATAGAGATGCTGATGAGTGATTCATTGTTGTGCTTTCACCAGATTACAAGAAAATCAAACAAACTATACTAATATGTTACAATGTGCTCATTTTATAATGTGTTTTGATTTTTCATGTTGTTCATTCTGTTTTTATGTTAATCAACAAAAGTAGATAATGGCTGTTTTTGTGGCAATTGAGATTTGTTGAATTGAGCTCGAATTTGGTGGGCTTAATGCTGACAACTTTTTGTGATTAATATGCTATGTGTTTTTGACATTTCACTATTGACTATTTTAGAGAATTTACAATCTCAGTAATTGAATTTAGTTCATCTTGCAAATCAGTTTGTCTATTTTCATAGTTTGGAAAAGAGATTTAACTATTTCTAATTTCCATCTTATCAAAACAATTTTTTGTTGAATATGTGTGAGCATACAATGTTTTTTCACGATTGACACAGTGAAGTGAACCGAGGAATTTTTATTAAGTGTTTGTTTATATAATTATCGTAAGAAATTCATTTTGGAAACTAATATTCATAAAAGATTTGAGACCGAAATCTCAAAGAAAATATTGGAGTCGCCACCCTGCTCAGCTCAGCCGGAAAATTTAAGTACAAGCGAAACCAAGTGAATACCGCTATACCTGTTGGGATTCGTCATCGGAAAAATAACATGGCGCAATGGAATTATACCATTTAAAATTTTTCTAGAATCCTCCTATCGTGTCCAATTACCATTGATTGAAATAAAATCAATTTGAATCAAGAGAGATTCACTCACCAAATCCGTCTCTTCTAGAAACTGCTGCAGAATCGACTGTTTAAGTGACCTGCAAAGTCTGGTGCACGACCAACTATCGAGTGGGAACCGGTGCTAACCAAAGAAGCGGAGGAATAGAAGATTGATGATGGAAATTTTGGCCAAAGGGTTGCTATATTAGGGGCTGAAATTTACAGCTTATTCCTTAGGGTTAGGGCTGATTTTTTCACTTAAGTGTGCCTTCTATAATCCTTCCATAATTAGGTTTCTATTTAAGTTAATTAAAACCCAAACCAATTAGGATTTGGATTACATAAATAAACCTAATACAAAAATGATTATACTATGTAATTTAATTCCATTTGTCTAATTTAATTATCTCTAAATAAAATTAAATAACACTTAAGAAATACAATTCATGTATTTAATTTTCCTACCATAGGAAAATTATTTAATTAATTATTTACTTTATATAATTCAATTAATTGATAAATTAATTAATTACATTATGTAAACTTATTAATTAAATTAAATCAACCCAATGTTAATTAATTACCTTGACACCGAATGTCAACTAATTAATTAATGCATTCCTTCCAATGTACATTACATGCACGATTTCTATAAGTTCCGGCTCAGTTTATCTATGTGCACGATCCTATAGGTCTGTCTATATATTAGTATTAGGCCCAAGAGCCACAGACTGTAAGTGGGTTCTAGCAAACCGTTACAACCCCCAATTAAGACAGAGATGCAACAGTCTGTTGAAGACACTGACCCAGTAGTAATCTCACAATGTCCTTTGCCAAATGATATCGATATTAATAAAGAAAAGGCATGGTGTCCGTCATCCTCTTCTGGTGTTTATTATATTTCTTGATCTTGAGTTGACTAATTAAACAAATAAGCAACCAACTTATTTGGGTATGGCCATACACTTATCAGTCCCACTTCTCAGCGTTACCCGAGTGGCAATTCCATCACTTCATCATCAATATTAATATGTTCACCTGTCAACTCAATCATACCTATATTTAGCATCCTTTTATAGACCTATTGAGCGTATGTCAAAGTGAACCGGATTCCATATTGATATTATAATGAAATCTGGTCTGAGGACAAAAGAGACCTACTCAAGAAAGACCTATGACGTGACAACCATGTGGCTTTCTTTTGCTGATCGATCTAGTCCCATGTCAGCGACATGTACCTATATTTATGACTCACTTTAGGAGTACTATGATTAGTTAAGAACTATCATAAAAGCATCGAATATACTAGTCTGTAGTTCTATTTGTTCCTACGATTAGAATAGACCTGGGATAGGTTTTATGATTATTAATCAATAGATACTCTACTCATATTATAGCACAAGATATAAATGAAAAAGATTAATTATCTTTATTAATGTGACACAAATGATGTATGTATATAAGAAGTCTTAATGTATAATACAAAATACAAGAATCCAATGCCTTAAGAACTAAGTCACACCAACAATCTCCCACTTGCACTAGTTCCAAGTAGGCATTGCCCTAATTCCTATAGATCTGTTATGATCGTTATGTTGTGTCTGTGGTAGCACCTTGGTCAACGGATCAGCGACATTATTCTTGGTGTCAACCCTCTGCAATGATATGTCACCTCTGTTCACGATCTCCAGAATAAGGTGAAACTTTCTGAGCACGTGTTTAGATCTCTTATTTGACCGGGGCTCCTTAGCTTGTACGATGGCCCCATTGTTGTCACAGAAAACATCAACTGGGGCCAAGATAGTGGGTACTACTTCCAACTCAGTTATGAATTTCTTGATCCAAACGGCTTCCTTTGTAGCTTCGCATGTAGCTATGTACTCAGCTTCCATTGTAAAGTCAGCAATGGTGGCCTGCTTTAAGGACCTCCAACTAATCACATCGCCATTCAGGAGAAAAACATAACCAGACTATGACTGGCTCTCATCCTCATCGGTCTCAAAGATTGCATTAGTGTAACTTGACACTACTAGCTCATCTTGACCTCCATATACTAAGAAAGCATCCTTAGTCTGGTTAAGGTACTTCAGGATTGCCTTGATAGCCTTCCAATATTCCTCCCCAGGGTCCGATGGGTACTGGCTAGTCATACTTAGTGCAAACGCAACATGAGGCCTTGTACATAACATAGAGTACATGATAGATCCAATAGGAGATGCATAAGGGATCTTTTCCATGTTCTCCTGGTCCTTCTTTATTTTAAGACCATCTTTTTTACTCAGCTTCAACCCATGGCGTATAGGCAGGAATCCTTTCTTTACCTTATCCATGTTAAATCTTTTCAGAACCTTGTCAATGTACATGGCTAACTTAGGCCTAGAAGCCGATTGGAGCTATCTTTGTAGATCCTGATCCTTAAGATCATCTCAGCTTCACCTAAGTCCTTCATTGTGAAGCACTTACTTAACCACTGTTTTACCCCTTGCAGTGTTGGTATGTCGCCTCCAATGATAAGGATGTCGTCAACATACAGCACTAGGAAGGTGGAAACGCTCCCATTAACCATCATATACACACAGGGCTCATGAGGATTCTGTGTGAAGCCATATTCTGTGATGGCCTTTTTGAATCTCTGATTCCATGACCTTAATGCTTGCTTCAATCCATAAATGGATCTTTGAAGCTTGATACATGGTTAGGATACTTCGAAACGATAAATCCCACGGGTTGTGCCATGTACACATCCTTGAGTAACTTTCCATTAAGGAAAGAGGTCTTAAAGTTCATCTTCCATATCTCATAATCATACCACGCAGCTATGGCTAGTACTATCCTAATGGATTTGAGCTTAGCAACTGGTGAAAAGGTTTTATCATAGTCAATTCGTTGAACTTGCCTGAATCATTTTACCACCAATAGCCCCTTGAAGGTGTTGTCGGCTTTTAACTCGAAACACCACTTGCAACCTATCACCTTAGCACTCGGAGGTGGATCCACCAAGTTCCATACTTGGTTATCATGCATAGATTGCATCTTAGCCTCCATGGCTTTGCGCCATTAATCTGAGTATGGGCATTCAACTGCCTCCTGATAGGTCTTGGGCTCCTCTTGGTCAACGACCATAAGGTCCCCATCATCAGTCACGAGAATGTCGTACCTCTCTGGCTGATGATGTGTCCTACTAGACCTTCTAAGGTCCTATGTAACCGATTTTGCTTTTTCAATTTCTTGAGCAGCTAGATCGGTTCCCAAAGCATCCTCAGCAGTAACTGTAGGAGTCTGTGAATCTTGAACTTCAGAAAGTTCAATGTTACTCCTACTGTCTCTTTTGGAAAGGAATTCCTTATCTAAGAAGACTGCATTACTAACTGCTGGATCGTAGAAGTAATAACCCTTAGTTTCCTTAGGGTAACCCACAAACTAGCACTTGACAGATTTGGACTCAATCTTGTCACTTGTCAATTTCTCGACATGTGCATCACAGCCCCAAATCCTCAAGAAGGAAACATTGGGCTTTCGACCCTTCCATAGTTCATATGGTGTTCCTTCAACTGCGTTGCTTGGTGTATTATTCTGTAAGTAGCTATCTTTAAGGCATATCCCAGAAAGGAGACAGGGAGTGTGGCATGACTCATCATCAAGTGAACCATGTCAAGCAAGGTCATATTCCTCCTCTCTGATACTCCATTCCATTGGGTGTACCAAGAAGAGTGAGTTGGGATACAATCCCACGCTTTCTAAAGAATAAGTCAAAATCTTGGCTCAAATATTCACCCCCTCGGTTAGACCGAAGTGCTTTTATTTTCTTGCCAAGCTGGTTTTCTACTTCGTTCTTAAAGTCCTTGAACCTCTGAAGAGTCTCAGACTTATGCTTCATTAGATACATGTAATCGTATCTGCTGAAGTCATCCTTGAAGGTGATGAAGTACAAAAAATCGGATCTAGCACTAGTGCTCATTGGGCCGCATACATCGGAATATATCAGCTCCAATAACTCTGAGGCCCTTTCAGCAGTCTTGCTAAAAGGCATCTTTGTCATCTTACCTCTTAAACAAGATTCGCATGTGTCATAAGACTGCATGTCAAATGACCCTAGCACTCTACTAGAGTGAAGCCTAGCAATGCGCTTCTCGTTTATGTGCCCAAGAAGACAGTGCCAGATGTATGTAGGATTAATTTCATTTTGTTTAATCCTTTTAGCATTTATGTTGTAGATTGAACTTTAACATTTTAGATCAAGGATATATAAGCCATTTTTAAGAAATGCTATTCCATAAACAATATTGCCACATTGCATAGAAATTCTACAATTTTCAATATTAAATACAAAACCAGAAATATCCAACAAAGAAACGGAAATAATATTCCTGCGCATCGCAGGTATAAAATAACAGTTTCTTAATTCTAAAACTAGGCCACTAGGCATCTCAAAGAAATAATCTCCGATCTCCATGGCCTAAACCCGAGCACCGTTTTTGACTCAAAGATCTACTTCTCCAGATCCTAGTAATCTTTTATTTCTTAGACCCTGCACATTTGAACAAATGTGAGATCCACATCCAGTGTCTAAGACCCAAGATGTAGAAATACCCAGATTAATCTCAACAACATAAATACCTGAAGCAGTAGTTTTTCCTTTTAGTTGCTCCCTTAGCTTTGGACACAAGCTCTTCCAGTGCCCCTTCTTATGACACTCGTGGCAGACATCATCAGGAGAAGCAACCCTTGCTTTAAGGTGGGCCACCACCTTCTTAGCCTTAGACTTGCCCTTTTGGGCCTTAGACTTGGCCTTTCTCTTAGCATTGAGCGTGTTGCCCTTGTTCACCAGCAGAACTTTGGGAGTCTTCTTAAGAGACTGCTCAGCATGCCATGTAGCTTAACAACCAATTTATCCAACCCTTGCATATGGTACTTCATGATAAACTGGTAGTAAGACTCACGAAGTGACCCAAGAATAATGTCTACTGCCAAGTCATGCGGAACTAGCGAGTCGAGGTGGGCAAGTATATCAATGTACCCCTTCAACTTTAGCACATGAGTGCTAACAGAAGTCCCGGCTGCCATTGCAGTCATGCAAAGTGCCTTAGTTCTCAGGTAACATTCCTAATGAGCCTAATCTTGGAACATCTTTTTAAGCTGATCCATCATCTCATAAGCATGCTCATCCATAAACTGCTTTTGAAGATCAGAAGCCATGGTACCCAGCATGAGGAATGAGACATCTCGGTCATCCCTCTCGTGCCGGTCGTACTGCTCCACCATTGCCGTGGTGATGCCTCGACCCACAGGAGGGCCAGTTGGGAAAGGAGCATTCAGTACATACTCCATGGACTCTTGTCTAAGAACTATGTGCAAGTTCCTAGCCCCGTCTAGGAAGTTTGTCCCCTAAAGCTTCTCCTTCTCTAGGAGTGATCTGAGTGAGAGTGAGTTATTATTTGTTGTAGCCATTTATTTTGCTTTTATGAAATAGGATTATCTACATGGAAGAAATCATTGCTTGAGTTAGACATAAAGGACTTTTGCTAATTCAAATTAATACTCTGATAATTGGCTGACTTGACCAAGATTCATAACTTATCATCGACTAGCCTAACTAGGGCTCGCTAACCAACCATTGATTCGTTTGGTAGGACAACCTATCCAATCCTTCTATGAAGGACTCTTGGTTTGATGGGCTCATTGACACTTTACCTATCTGTGCTTAGGGCTCGCTATGAGCTAATGCTACATATGTTGAGTTAAACCACCATTCACATGTTAACCATACCAAGTATCCTAACCCTCGACGGTCCACCGAATACTACAATGCACCGAGCTAGGGCATGGCACTCATTGCAGCATCAATGGGAGGAAGAAGTGTGAATATGGGAAACACTTTTAAACAACTCAATATTTTAATTTTTGGATTAAAATTAAGTGATACGGCTTAGCATGCATAAACACGGGTTATAATTTGGTGATCCATACATCCATATTATATGATAAATGCAATAGCATACTTAATTTAAAATAATGAGATTCTATGGGCCTTAATTACAACCTAATGAAAAACTAGATATCTTATCTAATTCTTCATGGGCCCGACTATGATTCTCCATCTGGGCCTTCCTTCATACTTGATGCAATTATAATAATTTTATAAAATAAAATCTATTCTCAAATTACATCAAAATAAAAGAAATGACACGTAGGCGATATTTCTCAAAACTTAATCACAATCGATAATAACTTAGGGCCCATAGAACTCAACATCACATTTCAAACAAAGTACCTGTCATGCACATACATAACAATATTATGCATAATCATGGTATTCCAAATTATAAATATAAATGTTAAGCCGAGTTACTTAGGGTGAGATTGCCAATTTCAACAAATGTGACTAAGGCCCATAAAGGTCCAATGGATAACATCCATTAATGCAAAATTAACAATTTTGCTCCCACTGGAATTTGGGTTGTCACAATTTTAAAACTTAGCCCTCCTAATTTTAACCAGTGCCACGGTTTATTGGGCCAATTTTGCAAAGTCCATATTCAATTTAATATGCAAAACAATTAAATTAAATATGCATGCCAATACACAAACAATTTAATACAAATTAATTCAAAATAAAACATTTTAATTTAATTTGTATTACGGGCCCGGGATAAAAAAAATACTTGAAAAAACCAAAACCGGACCAGCAGCAGGGGCTGCTGCCACGTAGCATCATTGGCCATAATTGGAATCACAAATTGCGATTCCAATTTTCGCCAACAATTATTTATTTATTTATTTTTTTAAACAGAAAAAAAAACACAACAAAACAGCATCAAAAAAAAAATTTCAGCAACAGTGAAATTAATTCAGCAACAGAAAATTTATAAAACCAATTGGGAAAAATAATCCAAAACCCGAAATCGATTCTTGAAACCTATTCTTCATTCAAGAGCACTTTCAAGAATCAAATTCCAATCAATCTAATGGACAAAACCTAGGCTCTGATACCACTGTTAGGATTCGTCATCGAAAAAATAACATGGCGTAGCGGAATTACACCTGTGAGCGTACAACGTTTTTCAGCGTACGGACTCTCTTAGAAAGGAGCTTGAGATCGGGCAACCCTCCCTCGCGTGGGGTTTTTAGGATGGAAATTCGGTTTTGGAAAAATTAAAATAATTCATAAAAGAACTGAGACCTAAGTCTCGATAGAATGTGTAGGAGTCGCCACCCGGCTCAGCTTAACCGGGAAATTGCAGTATAGCTGAACCGGACAAAGGCTGCTACACGTTCCAGAGATCTAGGTCCGAACAAGTTCCCTGTTTCATGTCTAATCAAAATAAAATTTAGCCAATGTTCATAGATGGTATTTTAAATTCCAAAGTTCATTTTTATTAAATTAAAGCACACAACGTACACACAAATCAAAATAAAAATAAAAGATGGTATTTTAAATTCCAAAGTTCATTTTTATTAAATTAAAGCACACAACGTACACACAAATCAAAATAAAAAAAAAAACAGTGAATAAATAAATTATTACAACCCAATTGAATAAAAATAAAAATGAAAACTCTCAACCTCACCTTACAAGCGCCTAAAATACACGAATGATCTAAAAAAATACAATCGCCTAAAATACACGGATTAATCTATTAATTACATCAAAATAAAAATAAAAATAGACTAAAAGCTGCAAAACAAACGGTTAGCACAATTTATAGCACACCACAAATAGGACTCAAGTAGGACATAATTGGAAAATTAGAGATTGGGGGCATGCATTTAGGGGGGAATAACCGGGTCGGCTCGGCTAGCCGGCCTCATTAGACCTGGAAAACAATTTTGAAACGTCCCTATATTTTCATTTTGTGAGAAAATCTTTTTTTTAAACATCTTCTTTTTCCGATTTACTTTAATTTAGCATGTGAGGTGGGTCGGATTTCGGGAGATTCGGGTCTCCGTTGTTGCATTGTCCTAAATGCAATAACATCATGAATTAAATCTAAGGTCGTGAATACACACAACAAAATTCATTTTGGTGCTTTTCTGATTTTTGTGAATTTTTAGGATTTTTGTTGTGGGTTATTCTGGAAATTCTGCCCCTGCACGAGGATTACAGTCATGCGGCTATAATTACAGCCGTGCGATTGTAACTACTGTTGTATGATTGTAATTACAGTCGTGCAATTGTAGATCATCCAAGTATAGAAAATCGCCAAAATTTGTTCAAATAAAACAAAGGCCGTGGAAAATCAAGAACACTCTTACGACTATATATACAGTCGTGAGACTATTCTTCGTCACAAGAACAGTCGTACAGCTGTTCTTCATTTCCAGAAATAGCAAGCGCAAAACATGAGTTTTTATGCACCAAATCACATCAAAACACCCAAAAAAAGCAACAAAATGAAGGTTTAAGGTATAATTACCTTTGTGGCGCTAATCCACCGCAGGTTTGACCGCTGGAAACTCCTCAATCACCTCCAAATTGCTTCTTTTCCCTTGAGTGCTAAGGTTCCAAGAGTTGTCCAAAATCCTCCAAAATGTCACGGATATTTGGTGGGTTTAAGGTCTGGAATTGATTGAATTTGAAGTGCCAAGTTATTAACCTATGATTTCTATTAAATTTTAATTTTACGACACTAGAATCAAAAGAAAAAGAGAAGAAAAAGATATTGTGTCTTTAGTTGAATATCTCTCTTTTTCTTTCCTTTTTCCTCTTCTTCTTCTAATCTTACCATTCTGGCCAAAAGTCCCACTCTTTTCCTCTTCTTTTTTTTTTATCCCTGGTCTTTCTTGCTGGAGAAAGCGAGCATTAATTACTCTCAAATCAACCCATTTTTTTATATTTCTCAGGTATGGACTGCTGTACCTGCTCTGCATTTACAATCGTACGACTGTAATTTTTCAATTACAGTCGCACGACTGTAATACATTCATGTGACACGCACACATTTTTTTTAAGTCTGGGAAATTCCAGTGCTTACAGCTGCCCCTCGCGTGATAAAATTCAACACCCGACTCCAGGTCTAAAATACCTGAGGTGATGAATTTGAAAGTGCGAATTAAAGCACCGCAGCCATAGAAAAGAAAACATAGCTGATCTGGGCCAATACCGGATCTACACATATTCAAGGCGGATCTGCTGCAATGATGAATCTGACATAAGCCGATACCGGGTCTTGGTTACCCGATGCAAGGTTGGAGATGAAATAAGCAGATACCGGGTCTATATTACCCGAGGCGAAGATGAAGATGAAATAAGCCGATACCGGGTCTAGGTTACCCGAGGCGGAATCGCTGGCGATCATGGAATGGAGCCGATGTGGGCCGATACCGGGTCTATGTTACTCGAGGTGGATCTGGTAGGGATTATGGAATGGAGTCGATCTAGGCCGATACCGGGTCTATGTTACCCGAGGCGGATTTGCTAGGGATGATGGAATGAAGCCGATCTAAGCCGATACCGAGTCTATGTTACCCGAAACGGATCTGCTGGGGATTATGGAATGAAGCCAATCTGGGGCGATACCAGGTCTATGTTACCCAAAGCGAATCTGCTGGGGATTATCCGTGTCTGAGACAGTGATGATGAATTCCTGCATTTGAAATAGCGAGTCTTCATTCCTTGATCGAGAGATTTTGAACAAATATTTTTGCCCCTTCTATCAAGAATGAAGACTAGCTGGGGATGAATGCTCCGTGTGTGTATGCATGATGATGCATATGCACGTCTATCCTAAAGGATGAATTTCTCGTTGTTTGTTTAATACTAATGTTCCTCCTTTCTGCTAGGGAAGATATGTTTTGCCCTCGGCCGGTGTAAGACACTCTTCATACAGAGCTTTTCCTTGTTGAAAACATATAAGGACTGCTGAGGAAATAAGATGACTACTGGGGAAAAGATTGTAGTATCCCTTGTAAATGGCTGGGGAGTAATATGGAGGATCCTGCTGGAGAAATTCCGTAAGGATTCCTACCCTTCTGCCCCTGTGATTTATGAAGTGCTCTAAATTTTGCATGGGTTGCCCAATGTGGGTTTTCAGCCCAGTGAGCTGCTCGAACTTTTGCCTGAGGTGCCTTTTCGGTTTTCACCCCAGCGAGCTCTTTCTCTTTTTTTTTTTTTTTTACAAATCTAAGATGAACTAAGACCGACTTAAATAGCACCATGACTACTTGTCCCATCATCCTTCTGGTGATGATATAATGCAGAAAAGTGTTGTATGTAGCAGCATTGGTGTTCAATTTCTTATTAGAAGCCGGCCTGATTTCTTTAATAGTTAAGTTCTTCGACAACCACTGTTGCTCTTTAGAAAGATGAATTAGATTTAGATGATGATAAAAGATTTCAGATTGTATGTATTTAGTACATCTCCATTGTTAAATAATATGATATGTTCAACCAGTTAAATGCAAAGCGCTTTCCTTAAATGGATGTTTCAGCAATATAACTTTGTTTATGCATTTGACATCACCACATAAATATATTTAAATAAACATTTCACTTTATTGATAAAATCAAAATGAGTACATTTGGAAAGGTTGGTTCCCTAGATGGTATACATTCCACACAGAGAAAGAATCTGTCACCAGTCGTCCCTTCTAGATTTTCCGGCTGATCATTTTCTCTTGTGTCTTAACTTTTGCCTAGACCGTTCTTTTTTAGTTTTCAGCCTAGCAGACTTTTTTTTAGACATGATAAAGCTTTAAGTGATCTTGATTGACATGATTCATGAACTCATTTCCATCTATGTCCATGATGCAGACACCACCTTTTGATAGCACTTTCTTCACAACATAAGGTCCTTCCTAATTAGGCCTGAATTTCTCCCTAACATTGACATTTGAAGGCCTTAATTTCTTCGGAACCAAATCCCCTGCTTTCATCTATCGCCTAGGGTACTTCACATTTTGATTATATGCCCTAGCCATTCTGCGTTGGTACATTTGCAAATGATCCAGTGCTTTCAGCAGTATTTCATCTAACACCGCCAACTACTTGTATCTAGCTTGAGCCCATTCGATCTCTGGTAAATGAGCTTCCAAGATGACCCGGAGTGACTTAAGCTCCATTTCTACTGGTAACACTGCTTTCATCCCATATACCAAGGCATAGGGGGTTTCCCCTGTTAGCGTTCTAACACTGGTTCTGTAACCCCAAAGAGCATACGGTAGCTTGTTAGCCCAATCTCTCTAAGTAGTTACCATTTTTGATAAAATCTTCTTTGTGGCCTTATTGGTTACTTCTACTGCACCGTTAGCTTGGGCCCTATATGGGGAAGACTTATGGTGTTCAATGCCATATTCTGTAAGCAACTCACCTGTTGCCCCTTGAAACTGCACTCCGTTGTTAGTCACTACATGGTGGGGAATTCCATATCAAGCAAAGATGTTTTTCTGAATGAACTTGACCATCCGCTTAGCTGTTACACTAGCGAAGGATTCTGCCTCCACCCATTTTGAGAAGTAATCAACTGCCACAACTATGAATCGATGCCCATTAGATGCTGCAGGATGAATTTCACTAATCATATCTATCCCCTATGCTGAAAATGGCCAAGGAGATGCCAGATTCTGTAGTGCAAGTGGTGGGAGATGACCGATATCAGCATAGATCTGACACTCATGACATCTTCTCACTTTCCTTATATAATCAGCCTGCATAGTCATCCAAAAATACCCCTGTCTCAATATCTTCCTAGCCCCTGGCCATAGCAAGTCCATTCATATGTAGGCCGCAAGATCCCGCATGCACCTGCTGCATCACTGTTTCTACTTCTTGCTCTGTCAGGCACCTCAGAAGAACACTATTTGCTGTTCTTTTGTGTAACTTATCTTTAAAAATCCTAAACTGACTAGCTAGCTTTCTTAATGAAATCTTATCAGTAGTATTGGCTCCCTCTGGGTATTTTCCTTCCTTCACATACTGGTAAATATCGAAGAACCATGGCTTTTCTTCAGCTGTTAATTTCTGCTATAACCAGTGATTGTACTTGAGTTTCTTCTGGATTTTCCCACATAGAAGATAGTGTTGCTAATGCATCAGCCGTCTTGTTCTTATCCCTGGGGACATATCTGAATTCACATTGGTCGAATAACTCTTTTCTGTATTGTAGCAGCTCCAAGTAAGGCCGTAAGGCTTCTTCTTTCAGCTCCTATTCGCCTTGAGCTTGCCTAATCACTAAAAGTGAATCCCCAATGATCAAGACGTCATTTGCCCCTAGTGTCAACAAAACCTCTATCCCAAATAAACATGCTTCATACTCTGCTCCGTTATTGGTTATAGGAAAATCCAATCTCTTCGACAAAGGAATGATTTCACCGTCCGGTGTTGCTATGATTACCCCGATTCCAACACCTTTCCTATTCACAGAACCATCGAAGCACGTAACCCATCTCTGTGTTTCTACCATAGCCAACTATTCGTCTGGGAACTCCAGATTCTCTGTGTAATCCAATTCTAGTGGCTGATTTGCTAGGAATTCTGCTACGGCTTGCCCTTTAATAGTTTTCTTAGTGACGTATTCAATGTCTAACTCCGATAAGAGTAACAGCCACCTAGATGATTTTCCAACCAATACTGGTGCTTCATATAGATACTTCATTGGGTCTACTTTGGCAACGACCTGCACCTTATATGACTGGAAATAATGGCATAGCTTCTTGGTCAACCAGATCATTACCACACATGTCTTCTCCACCAGTGTGTACTTGGTTTCATACTCCAGTAGCTTCTTGCTGAGGTAGTAAATAGGGTACTCCTTTCTACCATCTTGTTCTTGTGCCAACATTGCCCCTACGGAGGAATCTTCAAAGGCCAAATACAAGATCAAGTGCTTCCCTGGAATTGGTGGGCTCAGGACTAGCAGATTTACCAGATAAGCCTTGATTTTCTCAGATGCCAGTTGACATCTATCATCCCATACAATCGACTGATCTTTCTTTATCAGCTTGAAAATTAGCTCACAGGTGGAAGTTAACCATGCTACGAAGCGACTGATGTATTGTAAGGAGCCTAAGAATGAGCGAACTTTCTTCTCTGTTTTTGGAGTTGGCATATCTCGAATAGCTTTGATTTTATCTGGGTCTATTTCTATTCCTCTCTAGCTGACTACATGACCCAACAGCTTCCCTGATGTGACTCTAAATATGCACTTCTTAGGGTTGAGTTGCAAGTTATATTCTCTAATGCGTGTAAGAAATCTATCCAGGATAACAGGGTGTTCCTCCCGGGTCATTGATTTAACAAGCATATCATCAACATACACCTCGACAGGGACATCGATATGAGGAAGTGGGAAATTATCTTTTGGGCATGCCTTATTCAGATCCCTGTAGTCGACACATACTTTGACCCTTCCATCCTTTTTAGGTACTAGGACGATATTGGCTAGCCATTGTGTATACTCCACCACTTCGAGGAACTTGGCTTCTATCTGCTTGGCCACTTCTTCTTTCACCAAAGTAGCCCATTTTGGCCTCAATCTTCTCAATTTCTGCTTCACTGGCTTGAACTTAGGGTCCATCGGGATTTTGTGAACTGCTATTTCTATGTCTATACCCTGCATGTCCTCGTACGACCAAGCAAAAGCTTTAACATGTTTTTGCAATATTCTTATAAGTTCTCTCTCTTCCTTGGGTTTTACCTCATGTGAAATGAATACCATTTTGGGATTTTCATCTGTACTTATATTGATTTCATGCAATGTAGTGTCATGAATGCTAATTATGCTTGATGGTGATTCAAATGCATGCACAGAATTATCAGGATAAACATCACACAAGTGAGCAAATTGAGATTTCATTGCATTAAACTTGTTATAGAGTACATCATTCACATTGAAAATAGAAGAAATAGATACAACAAAATCATTTACATCCTCCACAGGCGGAGGGCCTTGCACTTCTTCAGCTTTCCCATTAAGCTCCAGGACATTATCCATATCTGCAGCTACTTTGGCTTCTTATTCAGCAGAAATGGTAGTCTTTTCAATTTCAACCACCTGTGCCTTAGCCTTCTTCATGATCTCGGCTATCTCGGCAACCACAAAATTCAAGTTTACCTTAGTCATTAGCTCCTCTTCGAACCCTTCTTTAGACTTCCCAAATGCCTTGCTTAAGGCAGCAGCCAGTGGCCCTGAAATTGCCTCTATAGATTCATCATAGACTCCCTCTTTGGATTTCTGCTTGGGTACCTTCACTGCTTCTGCTATCTCTTCAGGCAGCTTATTTTGCAGAACAGCAGACTTAGCAACTGCCTCTTCCAATACCACAGGTGCTACTGGTTCCTCCAAGCTCTTCTCAAAGTCCACAACATCAGAAAATATCTCAAAGCCCGAGTGTTCAATGATCCCGACCCTCATTGGCTCGGCTTGGCCATTGTACAGTTCTTCTCCTGCCTTTGTGAATGGTTTCATTATAGGTTTGTCGTTTTTGCCCCTTCTCTGATTCTTCTGGTCAGATGTTTCTTCTACACACCCTAGCCCGAATTGTTTTGGCTTTCCCAAGTCAATGTTAAACACAGGCACTCCTTGTAGGTTAATTCTGAGTCCTATGCCCAGGACAAAGTTCTACTTATGCAAATATCTAGACAGCCACTCCGGCATATAGTTTTCATAAATGACCATCGGGGCGTTCGTGGCTTCCTCTTCCTCGACCATAGCGATTTGGAACTCGCCAAAAGGTACAACTCCTTCATCTACAGCAGCAATCATAAATTGGGCATCCGCCTCAACAGTCATAATCTCACCATTTATCGAGAACTTTATTTTCTCATGCAAAGTAGAGGGGACACCTCCTAATGGGTGGAACCATGGTCTTCCCAATAGCAGGGAGAAAGTGACCGGGATGTCTATCACAGTGAAATCGACCATGGACTTGACTGGCCTGACCTCCACTTCAGTCTCAAAAGTCCCAATTACAGTTCTTTTGGAGTCATCATATGCCCCGATCACTGTTGAGGACTTCTTCAAACTTTCTTCGCTCAGGCTCAGGAATGGTTGCATTTTCATAGGACATATATTCAGGGCTAACCCGTCATCTATCATTACGTACGGCATAACCCTATCCATGATGTTGACCTCAATATACAGAGCTTTATTGTGAGCCCTTCCCCCGTGTGGCAGATCTTTCTTCGAAAACACAATGTCAGGGGATCCTATATGAATTTTATCCAACAAACAACACATTGCCTCGGGAGAAGCAATCGGAGACACTTCAATTTCAGAGAGCTTTTTGACCAAAGCCACTCTGTGCTCCTTGGAAGTCAGCAATAAATGCCACAGACTGGCTTGGGCTGGAGTTTTCTTTAGTTGTGAAATAACTAGGTCTTCCTTTCCTACTTTCTTTGGCACTGACATACTGCCTGATCCAGTCACTGGGGTTTTCTCATTCTGCTGCACTACTGGTTGGTAGACCCTACCACTTCTTGTTACATTCTGAACTTCGGACACCTTTGGCTTTTCTACAACAGACAGTTTAACGGTCTTATCACAACCGTATTCTTCATATTCATCCTCTGAATCTAGGTCATCCAAGCTCATAGGCTTTGCTTCCCTCTGCTCTAACGGCTTTCCACTCTTTGACTCCACCTCAACATCATTGGCCACCAGAGACTATACGTGGGGTTTGCTTGGAGGATTTGAGCAAAGATAAAATTGTCTGGTAACCCCAACTGTACCATGTTAACCTGCCTTTCAAATGTTGGTAGGGGATTATTCTTTGTACTGGGTTTGGTAGGCTCTTGCAGCTTTCCCTAGTCGATAAGCTTCTGGATGGCGTCTCTCAGTTTATAACAATTATTGGTTCTATGTCTTACCATGACATGGTTAGTATAGAAATTGTATTTATCTTCATCCACTGGTTTCTAGAATGGCCTGAGAGAACTTAACAGTCCACCATTCCTATACTTAGCAAAAATCTTGGCCAGGGAGAAAGCCCAAGGTGATATGCTGTGACCATCCGGACCTCTGCTTTGATTTCCTCGCTGCTGAGACACCGCAGCAACCCCGGCTTGCTTAACTTCAAAAACTTATCCTCCCTTACTTGTAGAACCAGAGCCGGATCCACTGCTTGACCTAGCTATAGTAGTCGATCTATTCCCAGAGCTGTATCCAGAGCTTCTGCTTCCCTTATGGCCTGCGGTCTTTTCCTCCTTATCTCTCTCAATTTTCATGGCCATGCTGTATACTTGGCTGAGCTCACTAAAAGGGTGGAACTTCATGTTGTTCTTGAAGATGTCCCTACTACCATCAATTTCTGGATCAATTCATCCTTATTAGGGCGATTCCTTAACAAGATCATCTTGTTCATCCACCTTCGATAGTATTCATCAAAGGGCTCATTTAACTTTTGCTTAACTCTTTCTAGGTTGTACAGCTTCACCTGAATCTTGGTATTGAAGCTGTAGTATTTGATAAAGGCTACCGATAAAGCCTCCCAGTCCAATTGCTCTTCTTCATATAAAGAATTGTACCAGCTCAATGCTCCTCCCTCGAGTGTAGTCAGGAAGAGATTGATAAGTTGTTGCTTAGTGGCACCGGTCGTCAGTATGACCCATGCATAGAGATTCACATAGGCTTCTGGTGAACCCATTCCCTTGTAAGAGGAACTTTCGGCACTTGGAAGCCAATAAGGAAAGTCTCAATGCCTTTGTTGATCATGGCATCTACATTAAACCCCTTCTTGGAGTCCAAATTGACACTGGCCCCTTTCTTCAGTTAGGCCACCACTTCATCCAATTCTGAATACTTCACCTTCATTTTCCTCTCCATAGCTACCTCAATTTCTTACAGCTTCTCCAAACTAGTTAAGGCATCAGCGCCCTGCTGAGATGATTCAACCTCTTTTTCCTTTCCAACTCCACTAGCGCCGATTTCATGAGCTTCCCTCACAACAGCCCACATCTCTTCCTTCAACATGTGACAGAAATCCTGAGATCTCAGAAAATCCTTCAGGGCATCAGTAAGACTAGGTGTTGGATTGGCCATCTTAAATTCTTCCCCGGAATCATATTCACTTTCTGTTTCTATTGCTCTTTATTCCCTAACAACACTCAAAGCCTGAGATCTTGTCCTAGGTCGCTCCGGTTTACTCTGCTTGACATCACGCGGGAAATGTTAGGGATAATGAATGAATGGAATGGTGACATGAAGAGTGATACACTAAAGGTGATTTATGATGAATGAATGAAATGATGTCGTGAGTGACGTAATGATAAGGATGATCTCTATTTATTATTATTATTTTTTCTCTTTTGTGACATTCCAAGAACACCCAATGCCATGCAAAAGATTATGCAAAAGGATCACGTGTGGACCCCACACGGACAAGGGTTCGGCGGTTTTGGGGCACCTAGTGAATTTTGTGAAATGGTCACGTGTGTGCCGACACACAGACAGAGTTTCGACACTTTGTAGGTCTATGAGATGACATTAAATGGTCGCATAGGGGCCGCCCCACGAACAGAGTTCTGATGCTTTTGAGGCATGTGATATGAAATGATGTTATAAGAAAGTCACGTGTAATAGGGACACGGACAGAGGTTCGACGTTCAGGGAACACCTGTTATGATTTGGTGATGCTATGAAATGGACTTATATGTGTACTAATTCGGCACTCGGGGAGTACCTTGAATGATGTAATAATGTCATGAAGTGATCCGATGTGGACCACGGTGTCATATGATATTTATGATAAATGAGCACGGTGTCATGAAATGCCTCGTGTAAATTGTCACACGGAAATAAACCTAGAACCATTGTGGTCTCTATTGAATGAGAGGATTTGGTAAAATGGCCGAGTGCAATCTGGTGCATGGGCAGAACACGGGTAGTTTTGGGACTCCCGATATGTTATGAAATGATATGATCATGATGGACACCCTTGGAATGTCCTCAATTTAAATAAGATGAGATGATATGGATGCTTATGTCACACAAAATGCAAATGGCTGTACAAAAATGTGGTTAAGATGCATGACATATATAATGATGTTGTGTAGGCTTTGTGAAAATATGTTAACACACCAATATAATGTTATGGCTGCAAAAGAAATGGTTAGTATGAATGCTACATGGATGATTTAATGTATACACACATGAAAATAAAATGCAAATGGCTGCTCAAAAGATGTGAGTTAGTATCACACAAATGCTTTGTGTGTATGGCATGTCATGTTCATGAAAATGGCAATGATGGTGTGTCATGGGATGGCGAGAAAAATATAGCACACAAAGCGTATTCCTCCAACCTTATTCCTCCAAACGTGGTCAGTCTTTGAAAATTCTAACCGAGTCCTAGGAGGGGTTTTCTTTGATCATCAACCGGGGATGATGAAGGCACGATTTATAGCAGTCATATAATTTATTTTGGCATCCCAAAGGAATCCAACTAAGGTTGCCTATATGAGTTTTGTCCAAGTTAGGTTAAAATCAAGGCTCCCATAGCAAAATATACTCCTCACTTCTCCCCACTCAAAGGTTCGAACGAAGGGGTTCGTACGAGGCTATGGGTGGTGTTTTGTATCTGTGCCCCTAAGACCAAGAGGAACATAGGCGACACTTCAACAATTGACCGGGCTACAAACGGGATACTTAAACTAATGCAAAAAATGTCTAGCTAAAGAATGCAAAATAAACTACCAAACAAGAATCATCCACCTTATTTTGATTAGACATTTTTCAGGGCTTGTCAAATTCTTTTAAGTTTTATAAAAACTTTTATAAGAATTCCCCAGCGGAGTCGCCACTGTGAGCGGATGACATTTTTTAGCATACGGACTCTCTC
Organism: Euphorbia tirucalli; assembly: GCA_039660915.1. Lineage (NCBI taxonomy): Eukaryota > Viridiplantae > Streptophyta > Magnoliopsida > Malpighiales > Euphorbiaceae > Euphorbia > Euphorbia tirucalli. The sequence continues at coordinate 36,521,743 of CM077637.1, read as the reverse complement.
GGAAGGGATCCTCGAGATCGGGCAACCCTCCCTCGAATGGGGTTTTTATGATGGAAATTCGGTTTTGGAAAAATTAAATTAATTCATAAATGAACAGAGACCTAAGTCTTGATAGAATGTGTAGCAGTCGTCACCCGGCTCAGCTTAACCGGGAAATTACAGTGTAGCTGAACCGGACGAAGGCCGCTACGCCTTCTAGAGATCTAGGTTCGGACAAGCCCCTATTTCATATCTAATCAAAATAAAATTTGGCCAATGTTCATAGATGGTATTTTAAATTCTAAAGTTCATTTTTATCAAATTAAAGCACACAGCGTACACACAAATCAAAATAAAAATAAAAAGCAGTGAATAAATAAATTATTACAACCCAATTGAATAAAAATAAAAATGAAAACTCTCAACCTCACCTTACAAGCACCTAAAATACACGAATGATCTAAAAAAATACATTCGCCTAAAATACACGGATTAGTCTATTAATTACATCAAAATAAAAATAAAAATAAACTAAAAGCTGCAAAACAGACGGTTAGCACAATTTATAGCACACCGCAAATAGGACTCAATTAGGACAAAATTGGGAAATTAGAGATCAGGAGCATGCATTTAGGGGGGGAATAACCGGGTCGGCTCGGCTAGCCGGTCTGATTAGACCTGAAAAACAATTTTGACACGTCACTGTATTTTCGTTTTGTGAGAAAATCAATTTTTTTAAAACATCTTCTTTTTCCGGTTTACTTTAATTTAGCATGTGAGGTGGGTAGGTTTTCGAAAGATTCGGGTCTCCGTCGTTGCGTTGTTCTAAATGCAATAACATCATGATTTAAATCTAAGGTCGTGAATGCACACAACAAAATTCATTTTGGTGATTTTCTTATTTTTCTGAATTTTTAGGAGTTTTGGGAATTTTTGTGGGTTATTCTGGAAATTCTGCCTCTGGACAAGGATTACAGTCGTACGGCTGTAATTATAGCCATACACTATAACTACAGTCGTATGACTGTAATTATAGTCGTGCGACTGTAGATCATCCAAGTGTAGAAAATCGCCAAAATTTGTTCAAATAAAACAAATGGCCGCGGAAAATGAAGAACACTCGTACAACTATATATACTGTCGTGCGAATGTTCTTCGTCACAAGAACAGTCGTACGGCTATTATTGATTTCCAAAAATAGCAAGCCCAAAAAATGAGTTTTTATGCACCAAATCACATCAAAACACCCAGAGAAAGCAACAAAATGAAGTTTAAGGTATAATTACCTCTGTGGTGCTGATCCACTGTAGGTTTTACCGCTGGAAACTCCTCAATCACCTCCAAATTACTTCTTTTCCCTTGAGTGCTAAGATTCCAAGAGTTATCCAAAATCCTCCAAAATGTCACGGATTTTTGGTGAGCTTAAGGTCTGGAATTGATTGAATTTGAAGTGCCAAGTTATTAACCTATGATTTCTATCAAACTTTAATTTTATGACACTATAATCAAAAGAAAAAGAGAAGAAAAAGATATTGTGTCTTTGGTTGAATATCTATCTTTTCTTTCCTTTTTCCCCTTCTTCTTCTAATCTTACAATTTTGGCCAAAAGTCCCACTCTTTTCCTTCTTTTTTTTTTTATCCCTGGTCTTTCTTGCTGGAGAAAACGAGCATTAATTGCTCTCAAATCAACCGATTTTTTTATATTTCTCAGGTATGGGTTGCTGTACCTACTCCGCATTTACAGTCGTATGACTGTAACTACAGTCGCACGACTGTAACTACAGTCGCACGACTGTAACTACAATCGCATGACTGTAATACAGTCGTGTGACACACACATATTTTTTTTAAGTCTGGGAAATTCCGGTGCTTATAACACCGCTTAAAATTTTCTTAGAATCCACATTTCGTGTCCAATTACTATTGATTGAAATAAAATCAATTTTGAATCAAGAAAGATTCACTCACCAAATCTGTATCTTCTAGAGACTGCTGCAGAATCGACTCTTTAAGTGACCTCCAAAGTCCGGTACACGACCAACTATCGAACGGGAACCGGTGCTAGCCGAAGAAGTCGAGGAATGAAAGATTGACGTTGAAAATTTTTGCTAAAGGGCTGCTGTATTAGGGGCTGAAATTTACAGCTTATTCCTTAGGGTTAGGGCTGATTTTTTCCCTTAAGTGTGCCTTATATAGTCCTTCCACAATTAGGTTTCTATTTAGGTTAATTAAAACCCAAGCCAATTAGGATTTGGATTACATAAATAAACTTTATACCAAAAGGATTATACTATGTAATTTAATTCCATTTGGCTAATTTAATTACCCCTAAATAGAATTAAATCACACTTAAGAAATACAATTCATGTATTTAATTTTCCTTACTATTGGAAAATTGTTTAATTAATTGTTTACTTTATGTAATTCAATTAATAAATAAATTAATTAATTACATTATGTAAAGTTATTAATTAAATTAAATCAACCCAATGTTAATTAATTTCCTTGACATCAAATGTCAACTAATTAATTACACATTCCTTCCAATGTACATTACATGTACAATTTCTAAAAGTTCCGACTCAGTCGATCTATGTGCACGATCCTATGGGTTTGTCTATTTGTTGGCAGTAGGCCTAAGGCCCACAGACTATAAGTGGGTTCTAGCAAACCGTTATAACCTCCAATTAAGACAGAGATGCAGCAGTCTGTTAAAGACACTGTCCTTTGCCAAATGATATTGATATGAATAAACAAGAGGCATGGTGTTCGTCATCCGCTTATTGTGTTTATTATATTTCTTGATCTTGAGTTGACTGATTAAACAAATAAGCAACCAACTTATTTGGGTGTGGCCATACACTTATCAGTCCCACTCATTAAGTGGCCAGTGATATCATCTCAGCGTTACCCGAGTGGTAATTCCATCACTCCATCATCAATATCAATATGTTCACCTGTCCACCCAATCATACCCATATTTAGCATCCTTATACAGACCTGTTAGGCGTATGTCAAAGTGAACCAGATTCCATGTTGATATTATAATGAAATATGGCCTGAATATGGTCTGAGGACAAAAGAGACCTACTCAAGAAAGACCTATGACGTGACAACCATATGGTTTTCTTATGTGGATCGGTCTAGTCCCATGTCAACGACATGTACCTATATTCATGACTGACTTTATGAGTATTATGGCTAGTTAAGAGCTACCATACAGTCATCAAATATACAAGTCTGTGGTTCTATTCGGTCCCACGATTATAACAAACTTAGGATAGGTTTTATGATTATTAATCAATGGATTCTCTACTCATATTATAGTACAAGATGTTGGGATTCGTCATTGGAAAAGTAACGTAGCGCAGCGGAAAATACACCGTTTAAAATTTCCTAGAATCCACCTATCGTGTCCAATTACCATTGATTAGAATAAAACCAATTTTAATCAAGAGAGATTAACTCACAGGATTCGTCTCCTCTAGAGACTGCTGCAGAATCGTTTCTTGAAACTGCGATCTCCAAAGTCCCGTGCACGACCAACTATTGAGCGGGAACCAGTGCTAGCCGAAGACGCGAAGGAATGGAGGATTAATGCTGGGATTTTCGGCTATTTGGGGCTGCAATTGGTGGCTGAAATTTCCAGCAATTAATTACAGTTGAATTAGGGTTTTCTTCCTTAAGTGTGCCCTTATATAGACACCTTGTCTAATTGGGTTTTAATTAGGTTACTTAAACCCAAGCTCACTAGGATTATAATTACATAAATAAACTTTAATTAAAAAGTATATACTATGTAATTTAATTCCATTTGGCTAAATTTAATTACCCCTAAATAAAATTAAATCGCACTTAAGTAAATACAATACATGTATTTAATTTTCCAACTTAGGAAAATTATTTAATTAATTGTTTACTTTATGTAATTCAATTAATTGGTAAATTAATTAATTACATTATGTAAACTTATTAATTAAATTAAATTCAACCCAATGTCAATTCATTATCTTGACACCGAATGTCAACTAATTAATTAACGCATTCCTTCCAATGTACATTACATGTATAATTTCTATAAGTTCCAGCTCAGTTGATATATGTGCACGATCCTATGGGTCTGTCTTTATGTTGGCAGTAGGCCCAAGGCCCACAGACTGTAAGTGGGTTCTAGCAAACCATTACAGGCCCCAATTAAGACAGAGATGTAGTAGTCTTTAGAAGACACTCACCCGGTAGTAATCTCATAGTGTCCTTTGCCTAACGATATCGATATGAATAAAAAAGAGGCATGGTGTCCGTCATCCTCTTCTGATGTTTATTATATTTCTTGATCTTGAGTTGACTGATTAATCAAATAAGCAACCAACTTATTTGAGCATGGCCATACACTTATCAGTCCCACTCATCAAGTGGCCATTGATATCATCTCGATGTTACCCGAGTGGCAATTCCATCACTTCATCATCAATATCAACATGTTCACCGGTCCACCCAATCATACCCGTATTTAGCATCCTTTTACAGTCCTGTTAGGTGTATGTCAAAGTGAACCGGATTCCATATTGATATTATAATGAAATCTGGTCTGAGGACAAAAGAGACCTACTCAAGAAAGACCTATGACGCGACAACCATGTGGCTTTCTTATGCGGATCGATCCAATCCCATGTCCAAGACATGTACCTATATTCATGACTGATTATACAAGTACTATGGCTAGTTAAGAACTACCATACAGTCATCGAATATACAAGTCTATGGTTCTATTCGTTCCCACGATTAGAACATACCTGGGATAGGTTTTATGATTATCAATCACTGGATACTCTACTCATATTATAGCACAAGACATAAATGAAATAGATTAATTGCCTTTATTAATGTGACACAAATAATGTATTCATACATGACTCTTAATGTATAATACAAAATACAAGAATCCAATGCCCTAAGAACTAGGGCACACCAACAATCTCCCACTTGCACTAGTTCCAAATGGGCATTGCCCTAATTCCTATAGATCTGGTATGACCGTCATGCTGTGTCTACAATAGCCCTTTGGTCAATGGATCAGTGACATTATTCTTGGTGTCAACCCTCTGCAATGATATGTCACTTATGTTCACGATCTCCCGAATGAGGTGAAACTTTCTGAGTACATGTTTTGATCTCTTGTGTGACCGGGGCTCCTTCGCTTGTGCGATGGCCCTGTTGTTGTCACACAAACATCAACTGGGTATAGGATAGTGGGTACTACTCCCAACTCATTTATGAATTTCTTGATCCAAATGGCTTCCTTTGCAGCTTTGCAGGCAGCTATGTACTCAGCTTCCATTGTTAAGTCAGCAATGGTGGCCTGCTTTGAGGACCTCCAACTAATGGCACCATCATTCAGGAGAAAAACATAACCAGACTATGATTGGTTCTCATCCTCATCGATCTCAAAGCTTGCATCAGTGTAACCTGACACTACCAGCTCATCTTGACCTCCATACACTAAGAAAGCATCCTTAGTCCGATTATGGTACTTTAGGATTGCCATGACAGCCTTCTAGTGTTCCCCCCCCCCCCCCCCCCGGGGTCCGACTGGTACCGGCTGTCATACTTAGTGCAAACGTGACATCAGGCCTCGTACATAACATGGAGAACATGATAGATCTAATAGCAGATGCATAAGGGATCTTTTCTATGTTCTCTTGATCCTTCTTTGTTTTTGGACCATCTTTCTTACTCAGCTTCAACCCATGGAGCATAGGCAAGAATCCTTTCTTTGCCTTGTCCATGCAGAATCTTTTCAGAACCTTGTTAATGTACATGACCTGACTTAGGCCTAGAAGCCGATTGGATATATCTCTGTAGATCCTGATCCCTAAGATTGTCTCAGCTTCGCCTAAGTCCTTCATTGCGAAGCACATACTCAACCACTGCTTAAACCCATACAGTGTTGGTATGTCACCTCGAATGATAAGGACGTCTTCAACATACAGCACTAGGATGGTGGAAACACTCCCACTAACCATCTTATACACACATGCCTTTAACTTGAAACACCACCTGCAACCTATCACCTTGGCACCCAGAGGTGGATCCACCAAGTTCCATACTTGGTTATCATGCATAGATTGCATCTCAGCCTCCATGGCTTTGTGCCATTGATCTGAGTGTGGGCTTTCAACAACCTCCGGATAGGTCTTGGGCTCCTCTCGGTCAATGACCATAAGGTCCCCACCATCAGTCATGAGAAAGCCGTACCTCTTTGGCTGATGACGTGTCCTACCAGACCTTCTAAGGTCCTGTGCAACCGCATCTGGTTCCTCAATTTCTAGAGTAGTCAGATCGGTTCCCAAAGCATCCTCAGCAGTAGCTGGAGGAGTTTGTGAGTCTTGAACTTCTGAAAGTTCAACATCACTCCCACTGTCTCTCTTGGAAAGGAATTCCTTCTCCAAGAAGACTGTATTTTTGGCGATGAAAACTTTGTTTTCGGCCGGATCGTAGAAGTAATAACCCTTAGTTTCCTTAGGGTAACCCACAAACTGGCACTTGATAGATTTGGACTCGAGTTTGCCACTTGTCAATTTCTTAACATGTGTATCACAGCCCCAAATCTTCAAGAAGGAAACATTAGGCTTTCAGCCTTTCCATAGTTCATATGGTGTTCCCTCAACTGCCATGCTTGGTGTATTATTAAGAATGTAAGCAGCTGTCTCTAAAGCATATCCCTAAAAGGAGACAGGGAGTGTAGCATGACTCATCATCGAGCGGACCATGTCAAGTAAGGTCCTATTCCTCCTTTCTGACACTCCATTCCACTGGGGTGTACCAGGAGGAGTGAGTTGGGATACAGTCCCACACTCTCTCAAAAACGAGTCAAACTCTTGGCTCAAATATTCACCCCCTCGGTCAGACCGAAGTGCTTTTATTTTCTTGCCAAGTTGGTTTTCTACTTCATTCTTAAAGTCCTTGAACCTTTGGAGAGTCTCAGACTTAAGCTTCATTAGATACATGTAACAGTATCTGCTGAAGTCATCCGTGAAGGTGACAACGTATAGAAAACCAGATCTAGCACTAGTGCTTATTGGGCCACATACATCAGAATGTATTAGCTCCAATAGCTCTGAGGCCCTTTCAGCAATCTTGCTAAAAGGCACCTTTATCATCTTGCCTCTCAAACAAGATTCGCATGTGTCATAAGACTGGATGTCAAATGACCCTAGCACTTCACTAGAGTGAAGCCTAGCTATGTGCTTCTCATTTATATGGCCAAGTCGACAATGCCAGATGTAAGTAGGATTAATTTCATTTTGTTTAATCCTTTTAGTATTTATGTTATAGATTGAACTTTCACGTTTTAGATCAAGGATATATAAGCCATTTTCAAGAAATGTTGTTCCATAAATAATATTGCCACTTTGCATAGATATTCTACCATGTCCAATATTAAATACGAAACCAGAAATATCTAACAAAGAAACAGAAATAATATTTATGCGCATCTCAGGTACAAAATAACAGTTTCTTATTTCCAAAACAAGTCCACTAGGCATCTCCAAGAAATAATCTCCGATCTCCATGGCCTGAACCCGAGCACTAGTTCCGACTCGAAGATCTACTTCTCCAGATCCTAATAATCTTCTATTTCTAGACCCTGCACATTTGAACAAATGTGAGATCCACATCCAATGTCCAAGACCCAAGATGTAGAAATAGCCAGATTAATCTCAACAACATAAATACCTGAAGCAGTAGTTTTGCCCTTCAGTTGCTCCCTTAGCTTTGGACATGAGCTCTTCCAGTGCCCCTTCTCATTACACTCATGGCAGACATCGTCAGGAGAAGCAACCCTTGCTTTAGGTTGCGCCACCACCTTTTTGCCCTTAGCCTTGGCCTTTTGGGCCTTAGCCTTGGCCTTAGATTTGGCCTTTCCTTTAGCAATGGATGTATTGTCCTTGTTCACCAGCAATACTTCAGGAGTCTTCTTAAGAGACTGCTCAGCAAGCTTGAGCATGCCATACAGCTCAAATACCGATTTATCCAACCCTTGCATATGGTAATTCATGATAAACTGGTTGTAAGACTCAGGAAGTGACCCGAGAATAATGTCTGCTGCCAAGTCCTGCGGAACTGGTGAGCAAAGGCGGGCAAGTGTATCAATATACCCTTGAACTTTAGCACATGAGTGCTAACAGAAGTCCCAGTTGCCATCACAATCGTGCAAAGTGCCTTTGTTGTTAGGTAACGTTCCTGACGAGCCTGATCTTGGAACATCTTTTTAAGCTGATCCATCGTCTCATAAGCATGCTCATCCATGAATTGTTTCTGAAGATCAGAAGCCATGGTACCCAGCGTGAGGCATGAGACATCTCGGTCATCCCTCACGTGCTGGTCATACTGCTCCAATTTTGGCCAACTAATTATTATTATTTTTGTTTATTAAATCATAAACAAAAAAAATAGTTTCCAGCCAAATATATAACTCATATAGAAAAACAATTTTTGATGGAAAACAATTGGGGAAAAATAATCAAAACCCCAATCCAAAAATTCTAGGGTTTATCAAAACCAAAACCAATTGAATAAAAACCTTAAAATCACAAACTTGAAACCCATTCTTTCTTCAAGAACGCTTTAAAGATCCAATTCCAATCAATCTAATGGATAAAACCTAGGCTTTGATACCACTGTTGGGATTCATCATTGGAAAAGTAACGTGGCATAGCGAAAATACACCGTTTAAAATTTCCTAGAATCCACCTATCGTGTCCAATTACCATTGATTAGAATAAAAACAATTGGAATCAAGAGAGATTAACTCATCGGATTCGTCTCCTCTAGAGACTGCTGCAGAATCGTTTCTTGAAACTGTGATCTCCAAAGTCCCGTGCACGACCAACTATTGAGCAGGAACCGGTGCTAGCCGAAGACGCGAAGGAATAGAGGATTAATGCTGGGATTTTCGGCTATTTGGGGCTGCAATTGGTGGCTAAAATTTCCAGCAATTAATTACAGTTGAATTAGGTTTTTCTTCCTTAAGTGTGCCCTTATATAGACACCTTGTCTAATTGGGTTTTAATTAGGTTAGTTAAACCCAAGCCCACTAGGATTATAATTACATAAATAAACTTTAATTAAAAAGTATATACTATGTAATTTAATTCCATTTGGCTAAATTTAATTACCCCTAAATAAAATTAAATCACACTTAAGTAAATACAATACATGTATTTAATTTTCCAACTTAGGAAAATTATTTAATTAATTATTTACTTTATGTAATTCAATTAATTGATAAATTAATTAATTACATTATGTAAACTTATTAATTAAATTAAATTCAACCCAATGTCAATTAATTACCTTGACATCGAATGTCAACTAATTAATTAACGCATTCCTTCCAATGTACATTACATGTACAATTTCTATAAGTTCCAGCTCAGTTGATCTATGTGCACGATCCTATGGGTCTGTCTTTATGTTGGCAGTAGGCGCAAGGCCCACAGACTGTAAGTGGGTTCTAGCAAACCATTACAGCCCCCAATTATGACAGAGATGTAGCAGTCTTTAGAATACACTCACCCGGTAGTAATCTCATAGTGTCCTTTGCCTAACGATATCGATATGAATAAAAAAGAGGCATGGTGTCTATCATCCTCTTCTGATGTTTATTATATTTCTTGATCTTGAGTTGACTGATTAATCAAATAAGCAACCAACTTATTTGGGTATGGCCATACACTTATCAGTCCCACTCATCAAGTAGCCAATGATATCATCTCGGTGTTACCTGAGTGGCAATTCCATCACTTCATCATCAATATCAACATGTTCACCGGTCTACCCAATCATACCCGTATTTAGCATCCTTTTACAGACCTGTTAGGCGTATGTCAAAATGAACCGGATTCCATATTGATATTATAATGAAATCTGGTCTGAGGACAAAAGAGACCTACCCAAGAAAGACCTATGACGCGACAACCATGTGGCTTTCTTGTACGGATCGATCCAGTCCCATGTCAACGACATGTACCTATATTCATGACTGATTATACAAGTACTATGGCTAGTTAAGAACTACCATACAGTCATCGAATATACAAGTCTATGGTTCTATTCGTTCCCACGATTAGAACAGACCTGGGATAGGTTTTATGATTATCAATCATTGGATACTCTACTCATATTATAGCATAAGATATAAATGAAATAGATTAATTTCCTTTATTAATGTGGCACAAATAATGTATTCATATATGACTCTTAATGTATAATACAAAATACAAGAATCTAATGCCATAAGAACTAGGGCACACCAACACAAGATATAAATGAAATAGATTAATTGCCTTCATTAATGTGACACAAATGATGTACATATACATGAAGTATTAATGTATAATACAAAATACAAGAATCCAATACCCTAAGAACTAGGGCACACCAATAATACCTTCTAGAGATCTAGGTCCGGAAGAGTCATTTACTTATCATCTAATTAAAATAAAACCTTCAAAGAGCAAATTATGGCATTTTATGAAACTAAACCAACTTTATTTAGAGCATACGATGTTCATGCAAGGCATAAAAAGGAGTAAATTAATTAATTATACTGACCGAACCAAATGAACTACCTTATGGAATACACTTGAATCAAATGGGAAATTGGGGTACAACCGCCTAACATACACAAGTTTATCTAATGTGATAATAAAATTTAAACATACATTTAGTCATGAAAAATAGACGTTAGCACACAAATAATCACATGTAAGACTCAATCACGACATAATAGCATAATATATGGGTTGGGGTCATGCATTTAAGGAGGTATAGTCGGAGAGACTTAACAAATCTCGTTGACTAGACCTGAAAAATGTTTTGAAATGTCCCTACATTGATTTTTGAGAAAATGGTTTTATCGGTTAATTACTTAGCATGGCAAGGGGGTCAATTTTCAAGAAACCATGTTTCTATAGTTGTTCTACTCTAATACATGCCTCTGGAATATAAATTTAAGGTTTGAATGTCATAAAGGATACGAAAATCAATTTTCAGTGATTCTGTCCCCAGTTGATACCCACGCGGGTGTTGAAACAATAGCTGTGCAACTATAGTTTTACACCCGTACGAGTGTCACTTCAAGAGCAATGATGAATTCCAATCATCCAATTTCGTGGTTCTGGGAACTAGAGCAGTGCAGCTATTGCGACAATCGCATAAGTCTAGTTCTCAAACCCGAACCCAAAAACATAGCAGTTTTTAAAACGATGAAAATGACGCCAAAATACCGCACAAACAAGTCAAATGCTTTGGTTTCTCAGATATCTACCCTTGTAAAATGGATCCATAGCTTTAGGAGATGAAAAATCCTTTAAGAAAGGCTCTAGTTTTGAACCCAAACTCTAAGCTCTAAAAATGGTTTTAAGCTCCGAAAGTTATGATTTTAGTGTTCAAATTAGTCTCTAAACTTAACAATAATATTAGTGAAGTGTTTCCCTATGATTTCTAATAAATTTAAGCCTAAAAATAGAGATTGAAGATGAAAAGTGAAGAAAAAGTTTGAATTTCCTTTTTTCCTTTTTCTTTTCCTCTCTCTCTAAATTTAAGTTGCCAACCTCTAGAACATCATCAGACATGGTTTATATAGGCAGAAAAGGGGTTCTTCTTTGTTAAATTTGCCCAAAACATCCAAAAAACCATTTCCAAGGAGAAGAGTCAAGGTTTTGTCAGGCATCGAGACCCGTGCGGGTCTTGATGTGATAGTCGTGCGGCTGATGGCATAACAATCGTGCGGCTGTTGATCTAGATAGCCTCCTCTTTCGCCCGGAAAATGATCTGAGGCTCAAAGTTCAGTCGACTAGAGCTTCGATCTTGAATTGACTTTGACTCCTGCTACTGTAGAAGGCTATAGAAGCAAACATATATCATTATTGAAACCTGGGATGATAAACCTGCGCCCATGATATGCATAGAATATGGAACGGTGATAGGGGAAACATTTTATAATTTATTAACATGTTTTTATTTATGATTGATAATCACTTAGGATGCTACAGTGGTTATAAGTATCTTTGAGGAATTCCCATAGCCAGTTGCATTCACATATAAGCAAATACCAGGGGCTGTTTTGAAAAAATATTGGGAGAAGTTTGAAGTATTTAACTTTGATGTTCAAAATTATACTTTTTTATAGATTTTAAATTATGTTTGAATAGACATAATTAAACTTATGCCTTATTGAAATTTATGCAGAAATGTGTATGGGACCTTTGGGTTTACTCCTATTACATGATGTAGAGGGCATTTCTTGATAAACTCAAGGAACGCTATAAGGGCACAGTGGCTTCAATGCCGAGAAGGCCCATTTTATTGAGCATGTTGAAAGGGAATGTCAATAGCAAATGGAACAATCCAATCTAATGGAATACACTTGCAAGATGATGCCAACGTGGTTATAGACCTTTGGGAGCGATTGACTGATCTAGAGACACAAATGGGCCCACTTTGAGAAATATCCAAACTACTCTTAGTCAACTTTGGGCGGATGTAGAGAGGATGCATGCCACACTCAAGTTGATCAAAGTCTTAGACCATAATTAATTATGACATTTCTTAAAGCTATATGTCAATAGGAGATGGGTTTTGAATCCCCACCCACCTTTTGGACTATGTACGTTCGATAGGTGTATATATATATGGCTTAGCTTATTGTTTTGGAATCTTAAAACTTATTATTATTAGCTTAAACTTAGTATCATTAGCCTAAAACTTTGTTCATTTTGTGTATAAAATTCAATGGTATCAATTACTTGTCATTTATAATTAAATGTTCCAAATTCAATTAACACTATTATATTGCTTAAGTATTTGTTATGATTTCATAAAATGATTAATAATCTTATAATAGTAGTAGTAATATTAAGATACATAATTCATGCACACAAAAAGGAAATTACTTAGGGAAAAATAACTAGCGCAATTACTGAGAATATCTTTCCAAGGTAATCCAACAGCAACCAGCCATTATCGAATTCTTGGGTAGATGCCTAAAACCACATTTGCAACCAACATTTAGTTACAAATTTGGCCATTAAATTAGCGACTAACTTTTGCAACAAACATTTAGCCTTAAACTTAGAAACTATTTTCAATGAAAAACGATCTTAAACTTTTAGCGACCAACGACTTAGAGATTGTTTCATTTCCACTGCTCTCTATGGAATTTCAGTTTCTAATAGCATTTAGTGAAGGAAAATTCGATCTCTAATTTGTGTTTTTCTTGTATTGTGATATTTGTTAGTGTATGCCCTAGTACTAAGGCTTCGTATCTTAAACTATATTGTAATATACGTTGTGTTATTATTAAAAAGGCATAACTTGTTTTGTTAATTTCTTGTGCAATGAATAGTAATACAGTATCCATTAATTGTGATTTGCACTTAAGAATGTCAGTAACGTTCTCCGGGCAATAAGACCGTAAGGAATCAAACATAGTTATAAAAATATCCCTAATCTGTTACATTCATGGGAACGATAATAACCAAAGACTAGCATGTGGCTTGATTATATGGTGGTGTCTTATCGACCATTGTATATGGAATGTCAATAAATGACATGGGTACATGTTAGGTAACATGGTACTGGATCGATCCACTATTGAGAACACCATATGGTCCTTAAGTCATAAGTGGTTCTTAAGTAGTTCTTGTATTGGATCCTTATACCTGATATTTCTATAGACCTAGATATGAACTCGCATACTTTAACGTACACCTAATGGGCCTGTAACAAAGTGCCAATTATGGTTATGGTTGGGTATGATAGTGATCATGGTAGCACTAGTAGGAAGGTGAAGGAATATGCCACTCTGTCAATTCAGAGTTGATATCACCGACCTCTTGATGAGTGACACTGATAAGAGTGTGGCCACACCCAAATACAGAATCACTGGGTGATTACTTATTTGCAACTTCAGTCTACTCAGTATTAAGGAATGTCCATACAGCTATAGAGGGTGATATTGCCATGCCTCTCACAGGACATCGATATCATTGATAGATGATGTATAAGTTACTACAAGTTTAATGCCTAGCATAAGATTGATATCTTCATCTTATTTGGCTAATTGCAACAGTTTGCTTGAACCCACTTGCAGCTTGTGGGCCTTAAGGTATTGGGCCCACTGCCAACATAAGATGAACCCCACAAGATTACACACAAAGACGTTTGTACGGGATTGTCAAAGAATTAACTATAATATGTGAATATATGTTATATTTAATATGAAGCTTGATGTTAATTATATCTATAGACTTTATGATAAAGTTAAATTAATATAATTAACTTATGGAAAAGTTGATTTTCAATCTGTTAAATAATTACTTGGACTAATTTAATTAAAAGATGAAAATTGTCATAAGATACAAATATGTAATATTTGTTTAAAGACTCAAACTAATTAAATTGGAATTTAATTAATTTAAATAATTGAGCAATAATTAATTAATTATGATTTTATTATATGGTTATAATGAAATGAGAATTAATATATTAAAGCCAATTAGATAAGTTAAAGTGTAAAACCTAAATTAATTAAGACTTAATTTCATACATAGGTCTAAAAGCAAAAGATCCTCCCTAACCCTAATACATGAAATTTCGACCATCACCCTAAAATTGAGAGAGGGATTCGGCCAACTGAGGAAGAAATGGTTGAGCTTTGTTTCGACTGACTTAGCATGTGGTTTCATTTGTTAGACGTTCGTGTGTAGGAGAGTGGAGGAATTTTGCCGAAAGAAAGTTTGTATTTCGATCTTTGTTCGAGGACGACATAGGTGAGATTGAAATGTCCATCTTTTATTTTTATTGTGTCTTTTGTATTCCATAATCTGAGCAATTGCTCTTGGAATTAGATTTCGAATGCAAAACATATGCTGCGGTTTAAAGTTTTAATTTGAACTAAGAGAATCCCAACAATATCATCATTCTCATGAGAGATATTATGTAATTGATTGCACAGATTTATGGTCTGAGCTCTTGAACCCAAGGCATAGGTTGTGTGTAACTTGTTCCAAGCATCACCAAGAATTATTAGTCCTTATATCATAATACATATTACCAATATTACCATAGTCTATCAGGAGGAAAGGGGTGTCAGCATTGTGGGTGATGGATGGAGTGATCCATAAAGAAGGTCGTTAATTAATTTAATGGTTGTAACAAAATATAGACTGATGTCTATCAAATCCGTGGATTGCTCAAGTATGATGAAAGATAAGAACTTTATTTCTAACATATTGATAGAGGTTATTGATGAGATTAGACGTGACAAAGTGGTACAAGTTATCACTGACAATGCCAAAAACTATAAAGGTGCTAGGGAACACATTGAAAGTCTGTATCCACATATTTATTAGACTCCTTCTGTTGTGCATACACTTAATTTTGCTTTAAAAAAATATATATGTTGCTAAGAGTGTTGAATCTGATAAAGAAACATATGAGCAATTGTTGGGATTTTTCACCGGAAATCACCCGATAAAAGCGGAAGAACGCGGTGATTTCTTCAAATCCAGTCCCAGGACCAATTGAAATGGAAATTGAAAAAAAAACTGTAAAATAAATAGAAAGAGATTAATTTTCTTACCAGAAAATCTCTTTCAAGAGATGGATGAAGACTGCAGATATCAAAGCAGATTTCCTCCTCGTTTTCGTACACGAACGCCTAACTAATGCAACCCGTGCTGGCGTTGGAAAAACGAAAACAATGGAGAGAGGGGGCTAGGAAGATTTCGGCTCACTAGCGTGTTAGGGTTAGGGGGGGCCAAAATTTTCACCCTAGGTTTTATACCTAGGATGGCTGAATTCCCCTAGGGGAATTCAGGCCCAGCTTGGCTCCATTTCATTTTGTGCGGGCTTCCTTGTTTTAATTTGGGCCCAGTCTAATTTTAATCATTCTGGTTTAAATTAATTTCAAGCCCAATTTCACTATGCCCATGTATTTAATATATTACACCAAGTAATATATTATTTACATTTAAATTAAAATTAGTTTGAACAATTAATTTAATCCATCAAATTAAAATTAAATCTATACAAAATAAAGTCATATGTAAACCTATACATATGAATATTTCCACCTAGGAAATAATCTCATAATTAATCCAATTAATTATGAAGAGCCAATTGAATATATTAATTTTATTATTATGATCAATCCAATTGATCTTTACAATATAATTAATATATATACACCTCTCTCTCCATATTGTATACTCCAAGCATACATGTAATTCCTTAAGTCTGTATTTAGTCGTTCTATGTGTACGATCCCGTGGGCCCATCTTTATGTTGGCAGCGGGCCTTTGGCCCGCAGACTGCAGTTGGGCTCTAGCAAGCCACTGCAGCCCCCAATTAAGATGGAGATGGCAGTCTAACTGTTATCATAACCCTGTAGTTTAAACTTGTACATCCCATGTCATCGATATCGGTGTCTAACACAGAGGCATGGAATGATCACCCTCTTTTGTGTCGGACATTGACTTGATCCCGAATGTACTGAAGCTCACAAACAAGTTCCAACTTGTTTGGGTGTGGCCACACTCTTATCAGTCACATTCATCAAGAGGCCAGTGATATCTTCTCAGTGGGTTACTGAGTGACAAATCCCTTCTGCATATCCATAGCATTACCATGCTTGGTGACATACCCGAAAGTACCCATACTTGGCACCCTATTACAGGCCCTTTAGGCGTACCCCTAAGCATGTGACCTCATATGTAATACCATCATATGGTCAGGTCAAAGGATCCATACAAGTACTACACGAGAATCACTTGTGATACTATACCATGTGGATTGCTCGTTTAGTGGATCTATCCAGTACCATGCTCCCATGCATGTACCCATTAACTTGGTTGACATTCCATGTCCAATGACTGGTAAGACACCGCCATACAACCAGGTTAATGATAGTCTCTCGTTCCATTTATTCCCATGACTGGAACAGACTACGGATCTATTTATGGTCATATCGTTTACCCTATCCATGGTCTTACTGCCAAGTGCATGACACTTGTCATCATGGATATAGATATGTCCATTGGATACTTCATTTAATATATTGCATAAGATAAATATAATAAATGAATTGATGCCTTTATTAATAACATAAATGAGTATAATACATACATCCAATAAATGTATAATACAAATACAAGGACCAATGCCTCGGGACTAGGGTATTTCCAACAATCTCCCACTTGCACTAGTTCCAACTAGGCATGGGCCTAATCCCTATAGACCTAGTATGACCCTCATGCTTGGGCTGAGCCAGTGCCTTGGTCAACGGATCTGCGACATTATCCTCGGTGTCCACTCTGTGCAATGCAATGTCACCTCTCCCCGCGATCTCTCGTATGAGGTGAAACTTTCTTAGCACGTGCTTTGTGTTCTTATGTGACCAGGGCTCCTTAGCTTGTGCAACAGCCCCATTATTGTCATAGAAGATATCGACTGGGTCCTGGATAGTTGGCACTACTCCCAACTCAGTGATAAACTTCTGCATCCATATGGCTTCCTTAGCTGCATCACACGCAGTGATGTACTCAGCTTCTGTTGTAGAGTCCGCTATGGTTGGCTGCTTTGAGCTCCTCCAGCTTACAGCACCACCATTTAGCAAAAATAAATACCCAGACTGTGATTGGTACTCATCCTGGTTGGTCTGGAAGCTTGCATCAGTATACCCAGTAACTAATAGCACTTCCTGACCACCATACACCAAGAAACTATCCTTAGTCCGATTAAGGTACTTGAGGATTGCTTTGACAGCTTTCCAGTGATCCTCCCTAGGATCCTGCTGGTATCGGCTTGTCATACTCAGTGCAAAGGCGACATCAGGTCTCGTACATAACATGGAGTACATAATTGATCCTATAGCCGAAGCATATGGAACCAATTTCATGTTCTCCCTGTCCTCCCTTGTTTTAGGACAGTTCTTCTTACTAAGTTTCAGCCCATGGCCCATTGGCAAGAAACCTTTCTTGGCCCGGTCCATACTGAACCTTTTCAGAACTTTGTCAATGTACGAAGCCTGACTTAGGCCCAGAAGCCGATTTGATCTATCCCTGTAGATCATGATTCCTAGGATCATCTTAGCCTCGCCTAAGTCCTTCATTGCGAAGCACTTACTCAGCCACTGCTTTACCCCTTGCAGTGTAGGTATGTCGCTTCCAATGAGTAGGATGTCGTCTACATAAAGTACCAGGAATGTGACAATGCTCCCACTAGTCCTCTTATACACACAAGGCTCATCTAGATTCTGTATGAAGCCATATTCCTTTATAGCCTCATTGAATCTTAGATTCCAACTGCGGGACGCTTGCTTCAGTCCATAAATGGACCTTTGAAGTTTGCATACCCTACCCGGATACTTAGGATCGATAAAACCCTCAGGTTGTGTCATGTACACATCCTCGAGTAGCTTTTCATTAAGGAAAACGGTTTTGACATCCATCTGCCATACCTCATAGTCATACCATGCGGCTATGGCCAGCAGTATCCTGATGGATTTGAGCATGGCTACTGGTGAGAAAGTTTCATCATAGTCTATTCCATGGACTTGTCTGAAACCTTTTGCAACCAGACGCCCCTTGAAGGTATTATCAGCTTTTAGCTTATAGCACCACTTGCAACCTATAACCTTAGCACCTGGAGGTGGATCAACCAAGTTCCAAACTTGATTATCGTACATAGATTGCATTTCTACCTCCATGGCTTTGCTCCAATTCGCAGACTGTGGGCTAGCCATAGCCTCTTGGTAGGTTTTGGGTTCTTCTTCATCCCAGATGAGAAGAGTTTGATCATCAGTGACGAGGAAACCATACCTCTCCAGTTCCCGACGATCCCTACCAGACCTTCTAGGTTCTTGTGTGGCCTGGGTCAGTGCTTCCACTTGCGGAAGCTCCACCTGGGCCTCCGAGTTATCCTCTTCAGGAGCTTGTGGACCTTGAACTTCCTTGAGTTCAACATTGCTCCCACTATCTTTCTTGGAAAGGAACTCCTTTTCTAGAAAGACCCCCTTCCTTGCCACGAACACCTTGTTCTCGGCGGGGTTGTAGAAGTAATACCCTTTGGTTTCCCTAGGGTAGCCCACTAATAGGCATTTATCGGTTTTGGGCTCCAGCTTGCCACTAGTCAATTTCTTGACATGTGCCTCGCATCCCCAAATCCTTAGGAAAAACACATTGGGCTCCTTGCCCGTCCATATCTGATATGGGGTCTTTTCCACTGCCTTGGTCGGAGTATTGTTTAAGATGAGAGCTGCTGTCTTGAGGGCGTGTCCCCAGAAACTAATTGGGAGAGATGCTTGACTCATCATTGAGCGGACCATGTCCAACAAGGTCCTATTCCTCCGCACCCCATTCCATTGCGGTGTTCCGGGAGGAGTGAGCTGTGGAACTATTCCATGCTCTCTCAAGTATGAGTCGAACTCTAGGCTCATATAGTCACCGCCTCGGTCCGACCGAAGGGTTTTGATATTCCTGCCTAGCTGGTTCTGTACCTCGTTCCTAAATTCCTTGAACCTATCAAGGGTCTCGGACTTGTGTTTCATTAGATAGACATAGCCATATCTGCTGAAATCATCCGTGAACATGAGGAAGTACAGATGCCCACCTCTGGTCGCTACGCTCATAGGTCCACATACATCTGAATGTATTAGGTCCAATAAGCCAGTGGCCCTTTCAGCCTTCTTGCTAAAAGGCGCCTTTGTCATCTTGCCTCGTAAACATGGTTCGCATGTATCAATTGACTCCAAGTCAAATGACCCTAGGACTCCAGCTTTGTGAAGTCTAGCAATGCACTTCTCGTTCACATGGCCGAGACGACAATGCCACAGGTAGATAGGATTAAGTTCGTTAGGCTTAATCCTTTTAGTGTTTATGTTATAGATATGATTGGCTTCATTTAAGTCCAGGATATATAGGCCATTATTTAATAGAGCATCTCCATAAAATAATCCCTCTCTAGATATTGAAATTCGACCATTAAAAATAGTGAAATTAAATCCAGAAATATCCAACATTGATATAGAAATAATATTCTTGCACATGGCAGGTACAAAGTAACAATGTTCTAAAATCAAAACCAATCCACTGGGCATCATAAGGTGATATTCGCTGATCTCTATGGCAGTAACCCTTGCTCCATTTCCGACCCGCAAGTCCACCTCTCCCGACCCCAGCAACCTTCTGTTCTTAAGTCCCTGCACATTGCAACAAATGTGAGAACCACATCCAGTATCCAACACCCAGGATGTTGAAACAGTAAGGTTAACATCTATAACATAAATAGCTGAAGAGGACGCACCTTGGCCCCTTCTTTGCTCTCCCATCAGCCTGGGACACGATCTCTTCCAGTGGCCCGCCTGTTTGCACCTGAAACAGACATCCTCAGGACCTGCCTTCTGCTGGGCCTTGGGTTGGGCCTTGGCCTTCTTGGCTTTAGCCTTTTTGGCCTTGGCCTTGGCCTTTTCCTTGGCCTTACCCTTGGCAAGAGGAGGGTTCCCCTTGTTGACCAGCAGCACCGGCGGAGTCTTCTTGATCGACTGCTCAGTAAGCTTAAGCATCCCATGCAGCTCACTGACAGTAAGGTTCATCCCTTGCATATTGTAGTTCAGGATGAACTGATCATAAGAGTCCGGCAAGGACGCGAGGAT
The DNA here is from genome assembly GCA_039660915.1 of Euphorbia tirucalli. Taxonomy (NCBI): domain Eukaryota; kingdom Viridiplantae; phylum Streptophyta; class Magnoliopsida; order Malpighiales; family Euphorbiaceae; genus Euphorbia; species Euphorbia tirucalli. Next base: position 36,501,045 of record CM077637.1, on the reverse strand, counting down.
TGTGTCCACCGCCAACTCTTGAGAGATAGGCGATCCGAGATGGGCTAAAGTGTCTAAATAGCCCTTCATCTTGAGCACGTGTGCTCTCACAGATGTCCCGGCCCCCATCTTACAAGAGTGGAATGCCTTATTGGTCAGGTACCTTTCCTGACGAGCTTGCTCTTGAAACATCTCGTTAAGAGTTGTTATCATAGCATAGGCTTGGTGGTCCATAAACTGTTTTTGCAGTTCGGGGACCATGTAGGCCAACATAAGGCATGTCACATCCCGGTTGTCCTTGACATGCGCCTCGTATTCCTCCAGCTGGGCAGCCGGTGGATTATGTCCTTGAGGCGCAGCCGGCACAGGCCTTTCCAGTACATACTCTTTTGACTCTTGTCTTAGAACTATCCTTAAGTTCCTAGACTAGTCTAAAAAGTTGGGACCGGAAAGCTTGTCCTTTTCAAGAATGGATCGCAGTGATAAGGTATTAGTGTTTGCCATTTGAGTGTTTCTACACAGAAAAACATTTAGAGTGTTAATAAAGGGCTTTACTTTGTTGTTCCTATATAAAATTAATAATGAATCAAGTTATTAATTTAAACCGAGTTGTTGGGCTCATGGGCCGAGATCCATATTTCATTAAGATATAGCCAAACAAGGGTTTGGTACAACTACACCTTAACTATTTAGGTAGGAATGCCGTCCAATCCCAACCTAGGGACTCTCGGTTTGATGGGCTTGTTGGCACTTACCCATCTGTGCTTAGGGCCAGGAGAATCCTACTACCCACACTAAGTCAAAACCTCCATCCAAGTGTTAGAGTATCCCATACTCTAACCCAATACAAAGTGACAATACTCCAGTGTATCCTGCAAGGGCATGGTCTACAACTGGCCTATTCCCACCTCGATTCGGTTTTGAATGAGGGAAGCACTTTTAAGCGACTCAGTAATTTCATTTGGTTATTAGATTCAATCATAACGGCTTACATACATAAGGCGGGTGAAATGGCTATTGGAACATACATTCATACATGCATATGAATATAAAACATAATTAAATAAAAGTGAAATGGACTGCTATGGGCCTATATTACATCCTAATATTATTCTAGTAAACCTATACTAGAAATGAATATCAGGTGGGCCTCCATCTTTTCCTTCTGGGCTTGCACTTCCATTTGGGCTTGCACCTCCATTTGGGCTCACCACTCCATGGGCTTCTTCTTTTACAAATTTTATAATATATGAATAAAATAAAATTACATTAAAAAAAGAAAAACGACACGCAGGCCGTATTTACCCAAAAAAGAAAAATACAACCCATCTTGTAAAAGGCCAAATAGCATCCAACCATACAACCATTTAATTACACATATGCATCCAATACATACAATTCAAAAGCATGTTATAATGCATGATTTAAGCTCATTTCAATTATGTCCAAGCCATTATATTAGAAATCACCAATTTTGGCCCACCATGGTTCTAACCCTTAACGGGCTTTGGGCCTCCAGCCCAGGCAGTCCAACTGCTCCCACTGGAATTGGGAAACCATGGGTCCAATTTAGCCGTCCAAGTAATTGTGCCAAAATTACCCGAACCAATTTCCATTAACCATATTAATTTCCAAAATTAATATCACATGAACGAAAATGAAATTCATGCAAGAAACCACACGCATTTAAATTGCATAAATTTAAACACACGAATTTTAAAACCAATTAAAATTTCAAAACTGGGCCCTGGACCCAAGACCCGCCAAATCCAAAATACTGGGCCCGGCCCGCTGCAGCTGGCGCAGCAGCAGGCAGCGGCCGGTGCCTGTGGCACCCATCGCCACGGGCAGCGGCTGCCGCCGCCGCTCCCGCCGGCGGCGGAATTGGCAGCCCCGCACCCCGGGAGCCAGATTTTTTTTTTTAAAACAGAATAAATAAAAAAAATCACCATCCATCAACACAAAGCAATTCTCCAAGAATTCCAATAACATGCAACAAAATTAAACTAACATAAACCTATATGCAAATTTAATTTTCATTGTATAAAACATATGGGAAAAATCATAAACCCATACCAAGAACTCCAATAAAAAAACTCCAATTTCAAGAATGGGATTCATCCAATATTATCAATTTTCACGGATCAAAAGCCCGCTCTGATACCACTGTTGGGATTTTTCACCGGAAATCACCCGATAAAAACGGAAGAACGCGGTGATTTCCTCAAATCCAGTCCCAGGAGCAATCGAAATGGAAATTGAAAAAAAACTTTAAAATAAATAGAAAGAGATTAATTTTCTTACCAGAAAATCTCTTTCAAGAGATGGATGAAGACTGCAGATATCAAAGCAGATTTCCTCCTCGTTTTCGTACACGAACGCCTAACGAATGCAACCCGTGCTAGCGTTGGAAAAACAAAAACAATGGAGAGAGGGGGCTAGAAAGATTTCGGCTCACTAGTGTGTTAGGGTTAGGGGGGCCAAAATTTTCACCCTAGGTTTTATACCTAGGGTGGCCGAATTCCCCTAGGGGAATTCAGGCCCAGCTTGGCTCCATTTCATTTTGTGCGGGCTTCCTTGTTTTAATTTGGGCCCAGTCTAATTTTAATCATTCTAGTTTAAATTAATTTCAAGCCCAATTTCAATATGCCTATGTATTTAATATATTACACCAAGTAATATATTTTTTACATTTAAATTAAAATTAGTTTGAACAATTAATTTAATCCATCAAATTAAAATTAAATCTACACAAAATAAAGTCATATGTAAACATATACATATGAATATTTCCACCCAGGAAATAATCTCATAATTAATCCAATTAATTATGAAGAGCCAATTGAATATATTAATTTTATTATTATGATCAATCCAATTGATCTTTATAATATAATTAATATATATACACCTCTCTCTCCATAGTATATACTCCAAGCATACATGTAATTCCTTAAGTTTGTATTCAGTCGTTCTATGTGTACGATCCCGTGGGCCCATCTTTATGTTGACAGTGGACCTTTTGCCTGCAAACTGTAGTTGGGCTCTAGCAAGCCACTGCAGCCCCCAATTAAGATGGAGATGGCAGTCTAACTGTTATCATAACCCTGTAGTTTAAACTTGTACATCCCATGTCATCGATATCGGTGTCTAACACAGAGGCATGGATTGATCACCCTCTTTTGTGTAGGACATTGACTTGATCCCGAATGTACTGAAGCTCACAAACAAGTTCCAACTTGTTTGGGTGTGGCCACACTCTTATCACTCACATTCATCAAGAGGCCAGTGATATCTTCTCAGTGGGTTACTGAGTGACAAATCCCTTCTGCATATCCATAGCATTACCACCTTGGTGGCATACCCGAAAGTACCCATACTTGGCACCCTATTACAGGCCCTTTAGGCGTACCCCTAAGCATGTGACCTCACATGTAATACCATCATATGGTCAGGTCAAAGGATCCATACAAGTACTACACGAGAATCACTTGTGATACTATACCATGTGGATTGCTCGTTTAGTGGATCTATCCAGTACCATGCTCCCATGCATGTACCCATTAACTTGGTTGACATTCCATGTCCAATGACCGGTAAGACACCGCCATACAACCAGGTTAATGATAGTCTCTCATTCCATTCATTCCTATGACTGGAATAGACTACGGATCTATTTATGGTCATATCGTTTGCCCTATCCATGGTCTTACTGCCAAGTGCATGACACTTGTCATCATGGATATAGATATGTCCATTGGATACTTCATTTAATATATTGCACAAGATAAATATAATAAATGAATTGATGCCTTTATTAATAACACAAATGAGTATAATACATACATCCAATAAATGTATAATACAAATACAAGGACCAATGACTCGGGACTAGGGCATTTCCAACAGCAGTGCCATTGGATAACTGAAATTCATGAAGAAGTTAATCAAATTAAACATTTTATAATGAATCACTCAATGAGATTAGCCATGCTCAATAAATTTAGTTCTTCGAAGGTGCTTGTTGTTGCTTATACTCATTTTGCTTCCATTATTGTGATGTTGAAAATATTTAAACTTATGAGACGGTAGCGAGTGACCATTGGGTACAATACCAAAATGATGATCAATCGAGATTCGGATTTATTCGTTATAAAATATTAAGTGATGAATGGTGGGAAAACCTTTGTTATATTGTATCTTTTGAGGCACTTATATAAGAAATGATTAGTGTTTGTGATACAAATTAACCATGTCTCCATTTGGCAATAATCCATTTCATTGTTTCACTCATTAAACCTCATATGGTTTTCTAAATTGATTTATGTTTACTCTTTTGATGTATGTTTTATAGAATGTCTCTTCCTTTTGATTAAAAACATTTATGCGTTGAACTTGGAAGGTATTATAAGATGTAGGAAGATTTTCTCCTCATGTGAATTGTGAAATATCTCCTAAAAGAGTTAATTACTTTAAAACAATATTTTTATATGGAGATGATCGAGCTAATGCTAATAAGGAGTTTGCTAAATTTGTCCTTGGAAGTGGGGCATTTGGAGATCCTAATAGCATTATTAGTAGGTATGAGTAGAACCTATATACAGGTGGGCATGCTTTGGTTCAAGTGCACCTTTACTTAAAAAATTAGTTTTTAATGTTCTTACACAACCAAGTTCATTCTCTTGTTGCGAGAGAAATTGGAGTACTTATTCCTTTATTCATTCACTTAGCAGGAATGGGTTAATGAACTCCAAATCCTGCACAATAATTAATTGATATCCATAATAATTTTCATCTCTTATTACGAAGCACATCTAAATATTTTAATGAGAAAACATGTGAGATGTGGGTAGATATGGATTTGGAACTGTGGACAATGAAGTAGATATAATTTACTTTCTTGACCTTACTTTAGATGAACTAAAGTTGGGGTCTGTATTTTTTTATGAAGATAGATGCAAGACCGTTGAAGAAACCAATCCTGATATAGAGGATTTGGAATAAAGTGGTATTTGTAAACTCATTTACCTATGATCATGGACTTTTTAAATTATTGAAGTTTATATGTTTTGTTTTTAATTGCTTTATGTCTTTTCTATAATGTTTTATGTTTTCAATTGGTTATCATTTATGGTAACTTAGTTTTCTAATTTAAAAATAATCGATAATTTTATTTATTTAAGTGCATATTTTTCTATTTTCTATAAAAATAAAATTATATGAATACAATCTTTATATTTTAATACTTATAAGTATGCCTCTGTATTTTATTATTTACATGTTTTCATCCAGCATATGTTTCCGATGTAGAAACGGCATGTCCCAAAATTATTTTCCATTTTTGTGCTACATAGCCAACACCAATTGCTCATATCTCTCCAAGACCCATTATTCTTTTGAAATTCCAGTTTCAGTTATGACCCTTTATTATCTTATTTGGAATTTTATGGGTAAGACTACATATACATCCATTTTCATATGTTAGTGAACATAAAGTCGCCCCTATTAAGCTTCTAACGATAGTCGTGTATCCCCAAAGCGTGAGTGGAAAATTATCATCCCATCCCCAACACCTGATTACCATCTTAGCTAACATTCACTTGATTGTCTTGTTGGTAGGCTCTACCATGCCATTGGCTTGTAGGCAGTTAGGGGATGGCTTTGGGTGCTCGATTTTGTATTCAGACAATAAATGTTTGGTCATTTCTTAGAAACTGTACAACATTGTTGGTCACCATATGGTGCGGAACCCCTTAATATGTAATATGGTTTCTTTGGATGAATTTAGTTGTTATCTTGGTTACGAATGAAGTGAAGGATTTAGCCTCCATCCATTTTGAAAAGTAATCCTTTAAAACCACTATAAGGCTATGCTCATTAAAAGCCGTTGGATGAATTTTGTCAACTATGCCTATCCCAGGCGACAAGAGATCATGTCATTGTAGAGCCTTAGAAGTCAACTGGTGAGAGATAATTCTGATGTGCATGTATCTAGCACTTGTACCAAGTTCTTACTGATAGACTTGGTAACAATTTTGTCTCTAATTTGCCATTTTAATTAGTTAAAAACTGATCCTCGGTTGATGTCCATTTGTCTCTAAAATGGATCTACTTTAGTCAATTAAAAGCAAATCTTTATGAAGTGCTTGCCTTTACTAAAATGACTAAGGATATATTTGTTTCGTCAATTAAAAGTTATAATTCTTAGGACCCGTTTGTCGTTGCTTCCCCATTTGAGAAAGCAACTTTTACCTGCTTTTTTTATTAAAAAAAAAAAGTAGATGATTAATAGAATTGAGTATAATTCAATCCTTAAATAAATTCTTGTAGTTGTTTGTATGGATATTTTGTTTGAATAAAAGTTAACTTGTATTTTATGTATATGTTTTTCCTTGATTATCTTGTAATTTTGTTATCATCAAAATTTTGCGTTTGAAAATACATCTTGATCCAATAATGATCAAACATTAAATATACCATAGGTTTTATTTCTCATGATATTAACAACATTATAAATTTACAATTTAGCTGCTCTATATTATCATATTTCTATGAAGTAGCAATCCATCTAAAAACTTTTTTTTGTCATGAGCCAATACTAATATATCTTTAAAGTAAAAACATATAAATAAAATTTAATAAACAACTAAAAAATTTCTTTTTAATTACAAGTATTTCCTATGAAGTTGTATATCTTAAAAATAGCTTATAAATAATATGTTATGAATTGGAACGGATCAAGTATTAATTAAACAAGTTTGATATGTGAAAGGAAATTAACATGCAATTGCAAGAATTAATATTTACATGGTTCGATCATTTATGTCTCCGTCTACGAAAGAGGAGATCAAAGTATTATTTATAAGAGCAATGTTAAAATAATTATTAATCCTCTCTAACAACTTTATTTTAGTTTTTATAAGACCCACCAATGTTTATACAACAATCTCATACATTAAAACAAGGGAATCATAAAAAAAACTATACAGTTTTCAACTTTTTTTTTTCTCTTATCACCCTTAATATTTTTCTTTTCACTCTTAACTTTTTGTTATTACACTTTTATACACATTTAGTTTTATTTATAACTTAACCACTATAAACTCTACCACTTCCCACACGTTCCATTCATCGGCATAAGGTGATAGACACAGCTGCTGCGCTTGTAGAAAAAGGGCGCTTCTATCCAACTGTCTCTTTCAATCTACAAATTGTTCCCTAGTTTTTTCAAATCGCTTCCTACAACTTCATAGTTCGACCTATGCATGTATGTTCGGCCACTAATATGGCTACATCAACGATGGTGCACGATCGATGCCTTCACTCGTTGCAAATTAGAGTTAGCACTTTTCTATCTTCTTTTTCCAATATATCTTCTCTTGTCTACTTTGATCTCACTTAATCTCTATATGTTTGGTTCATTTCAATTTCTAACTGAACAGAAACCCCTTCTTCTCTATTTTGGTTATGTTTTTTCTCTACCTGATTTGCATCTCTTTCTCTATTTCGGTTTAATAATTATGGATGAGCATATTATGATGTGAGGAAAGCGTTGAAATTAAGAAAAAAAAAATCTATTCTTTTTGTAGAGATTAGAGTAGTAGACTAATTGTTGGTTTTTGGTCCGCCCATGACATTTTGGAATGACAGGGACTAAACTGTAATTATATGTAAATTACAGGGACCAAATGTGTAATTTGGTCCGACCCTATATATTGATGGAAGTTGGGATTTCCACTATAAATAGAGGAGAAGTTTCTCTATTTCGTAATGAATGGAGAATCGTAGAGATCCCTTCTAAACCCGGGAAAAACGTCCCTACCGATAAAACACGAATTACTTCTTCGTTCGTCGAAAGAATTCACGGATATAGCCCGTACTCAGTGTATTCATACACTCATAGGAAAGGCAACCAGAATGATTCGGTTTCTCGTGTAGATCAGATCCATTCCATAAACGTGTTTCCGCTGCATATAAACTGTAAGTCTGTTTATTTATTCTGTTTATGGTAATTTATACATTTGTTGTATAATCGTTATGGAATTCTAACTTCATTGGTATCAGAGCCGAAAAGTTTATAGATTGATGTGTTCGAATCTAGGTTTCTGGTATTCCATGAATGATTGATGTGTTCAAATCTTGATTTCAGGAATTCCATGAATTAGAATAAGTTTTATTCGTTTTAATGCGTATTTATTCGTTTAAATACATATTTGTTGGTTTTGATATGGATTTATATTGAAATCCGCATCAAAATGATTCCGTAAACATTGAAATCTGATATTCCATGAAAAGAATATGTTTCTATTCATTTTGAATTCGTTTGTTCGTTTTGATACGGATTTGCATTGTTATCCGTGTCAAAGCGATACCGTATTAGATCCAATAGTACAAAGTGTTAAAATTTTTTATCGAAATTTTGAAAATCTGACCACACTACTGAAATCAGCATGAAAAATCGAGTCGGAATGTTAACTCACGAGCGGCCTTCACGCGCCACCGCTGCGACTGGAGTTTGTTTCCAAACGGTTGGGAGAAGTTACGGTTTAGGGACACGTGGCGTGACATGATTGGTTGATTTTCTGACGGTTGAAAAGTCCAACCAATCATGTTATGACACATGTCCAAGTCAACTACTTCTGAAATGGTCAACTGCCACATGTTAGACACGTGGACCAATAGCACGTCGCCACATGTCAAAACATGGTGATTGTGCCACGTCATCGTGACACGTCATCTACCAAGTCATCACTGTGGACCAATAGGAGGATGACATGTGTCAAAGCAGTGCCACATCAGCATGCCACGTCATTATCCAGTCATCCGTGGATCCAATCAGGTGATGACACGTGGCATGTGTGCCATGTCAGTGCGAATCACAAGTTGCCAAGTGTCATGTGAGTCAACAAACCCTATGGAGCACGTGGAGGCGCGTGTCCGCGCGTGGAGACGCGTGGAACAGCAACAGGTGGTGTGTGTGGGCCCGTGCGGTGGCTTCCGATGTCCAAATTTCGTCAAATTTTTTCCAGAATTAAAATTTACATTTTTCTTGAATTTTTGGTATATTGTGATGAATTTTTGGAATTCATTTGATATTTTTAAACTAAATTTACTAGTATTTATTATGTATAAATGCTTAATTTATGTTTAATAAATTTAAGAAAATTCAATATATTTATTGTGTATTTATATACTGAATTTTGGTTGATCATAACAAGTTTTTGTTATTTCTATATGTGTTATAGAAATGGTAATTTTCGTAAAAACGGCGAAAATAATCCAGTCTCGGGAGGAGGCAAGGACTCTATAAAAACTTGTAAATAAGCTTTTCTCTAAACGGTATCCTCCGTTAGAAAAAGAGGATATTGTTGGAGTTATGGAGCTGTTTAATGCGTTAAACCGTGAAATCCAAGAGCTTATCTAGAAAGGAGGATTTTCCTCTGGAATTGATCAATTAAAAATGTAAAAATTTGCGAAAAAGGCTTTCCATGAAAAGCACTTTAAGAAAATTCTGTTTTTGATGAACTGGTGGACTCCATTGATGGATTAGCTCCTGAATAGGATTATGGATCCCAATGCAAAGTATTTATGTTGAACTTGGTTGAAACGAGAGCTAGGTTATCTCATAATCCTAGAACCATGTTACTTAGAAGTGACAAGTCGGTTCATCGCCTATGTCTGGATGCTGTTATTAAGGGTGTTGAGAACATGCTTTTGGATCTCTACTATAAGTTCGTAGAGATGATCCTAGTAACCTCAAAAGAAATTGAGATAGTTGAACTCGATGGAAATGAAGATTGAGCTCTTCATTTTTCACTCTTTTTCTTGCTGATTTCGTTTTTCAATTTTGTATTGAAGGGCTTTGTGCTAAAGTTTTTATTGTGGTAGTAATTTTGACTAAATGTTGGATATTTTTATGGTATTATAAAATGTTTATTTGTTAAACATTGCTGTTTTGGTTATTTGTTTTAGTTATTTTTAATTTATTTATTTTGAGATTATAACTAAGTGTTATATTACTCATTAGTTTTATACTTAAAAGAAGTATAAATATTAAATAAATTAAAATATAATCTAAAACAAAACTAAATATATATTTATTATTGGAAATTTAAACCTAATATGGTGTTTGTATTAGCCTATGTAAATGGTGACTCGATGCATTGCGCATGGATGTTCGATTTTACGTGAACCAAACACTATTTTTAGTTTTAAATGATCTTATAATAAATATGGTGTATCGCTTACTTATTAGTGCTACTTTGTCTTTAACGGTTTTTCAATGACTGCTTCGAAAGCAATAGTTGCTTAACTAAATAAGGACCTTCGTTTGAACGGTGACAATTATGAAGTTTGGGCTATGAAAGTCCAATACGTAATTGAAGAGAAAAATGCTCTGGATACTCTGGAGAGAATTATGGTTCCTCCTGAAAAGGGTAACACCATTCAAGCAAGGAGGGACCTTGAGGCTTATCAAGCTTGGAAGAGGAAGAACTCACCTGCCCGCATCACCATGCTTAGTGCAATGAATGATGATATCGTGAAAAAGTTTCACGTATAAAACACATGCTTAGTTCGATTTTTGCTCTCGAGGAGCAAAAAGTTCAAGCTGTGATACGTTCTCTGCCGAATGAGTGGGAGTATATGAAGTTGTACCTAACCCATGCCAACAACATTAAGACCCTTGACGATGCAGTTCGTCATCTGGAACTGGAAGAAGACCGTCTGGCCTCATTAGTGTGAAATCTGAGGTTCACATGACTAGTTCAAGTCCTGGTCTGAAGTCCAAGGAGAGGAACAAGAGGTTCTTCAAGAAGAAGGCAAAGAGAATGGTAGACAGTGTTCCATTTCAAAAGAAGGACTAGAAAGATTTTAACATTTCTAAGGTAAATGTTACCGAAGTGTATAAGTGTTATACATTTGTTTCAAGTTCTATTTTCAAACTGAATCTCGTCCTTTGTGGATCGTAGACTCAGGAGCACAGACCATGTAACAAAGGATCCAGATTCTTTTGTTTTTTGTTGAGTTCCGCAGTGTTCCACCGGGAACTAAGTGGATATACATGGGAAACAACTCTAAAGAGGAAGTCTTAGGGATTGGTTGTTGTCAGCTGGTCTTGAATGGTGGTCGACCACTATTTCTTAAAGATGTCCTCTATGCTCCTAGGAATTCAAAGGAACTTGATATCGGTTTCTACTCTCATGAATTTGGGATTCATGTTATCTTTTGAATTAAACAATTGTAGTCTCTTTATGAACAATATCTGCTTTGGTAGTGGACATTTGTTGGATGGTTTTATTGTTTTGGATTTGGATAAAAAATTATGTGTGTCATAATAGTTTTTCCTTTACTGTTAACTTGTCTGTGGATAATGTTAGCATTTCAAAAATGTGGCATGTGAGACTTAGTCACATTGGTCAACATCGTTTAGTACGATTGGCTAAAGCAGGTTTGTTGGCTGATTTATCAAAAGTAGATCTCCCAACTTGTGAAAGCTGCTTAAAAGGAAAAATGAAAAGAAAACCATTTGGTAAAGCTATGCAAGCTGATCAACCATTGCAACTAATCCATTCTGACATCTGTGGCCCAATGAAAGTTCGGGCAAGGCATGATGTGTACTATTTCATTACATTCATAGACAACTATACAAAGTGTGGTCATGTCTATTTTATTGCACATAAATCTAAAGCATTAGCATGTTTCAAACGATTTATGGCTCTAGTTGAAAATCAATTAGAGAAGAGAATCAAAGCTTTAAAGAACTGATCGGGGAAGAGAGTACCTCTCCGAGGAATTTAAAGTTTTATGTAATGAAAAAGGTATTAGACATCAGTTGACAATACCTAGACTCCACAACAAAATGGAGTAGCGGAAAGAAGAAACCAAACCCTCTTAGAGATGGTGAGGTCTATGATGGCTGAAGCAATTTGCCTATCTCCGTTTGGGGAGACGCACTATTGACTGCCACATATGTACTCAATAGAGTACCTTCTAAGTCCGTGGTGGATCCTAGGTGAAGTAGTGAAACTAAACCTAGAATCGCACAACTAAGGCAGTGTACCTATCGTTGACAAGTAATAATTCTGGTTGGTCCAGGTATCGATCCTACAGAGAAAAATATTCTGCAAACACTAAACTACTCGGGTTCCTTGCGTGTCCTAGGCGGAACTTAGTTTTTGGATTCGAATACACTAACAACTAATTATCCTACTCCTAGTTGATCTATCCCAGCTTACTTTGCACTTGAATTTGGGTTATCAATTGGCGGTTTACCGACCTATGAATGCTAATGGAGATGGCTTTATCAATTAATTACAAGAAATGAATTTAACTCAATAATTAACCCTTAATTATGTTATTTCGATAATTCAACCTAGCGTGTCTAGATCTTTAGGTCCTTAGCCAGTTTCCCTTGTTTAGAGGCGGTCTAATTCTAAAGCTCAGAAAATAGGGGCACGTAAGTTCCACAGTGTCGTCAATGCTAATGGTTTCCTAGGCATTAATCTAGGTAATGCCACAAATATGAACTTAATAAATTAAGATCTTATGAGACTAGATTATCATTAAAGGAATTGCATAAAGAAGAGGAATAAAAATTGAAATTAATTGCAATCAATTGTATTAATCAAGAAAGGTGATACGAATTCAGTGTTTACAACCAAACACAATCATTTGCGGAATCAAAAACTAACTTAATCGAATTACAAAAGAGAAGAAGAAAAACTTATGCCCTTTTGGTCCGATTAACCGGATTCCGACGGTGCAAAGATGCTTGGGGTGTACCTCTATAGACGAACTCAAGCCGGAACTAAGAACGTCGCAAAAGGGGAAGGTTCTATGTAAAACTTCTACTAATTGATGGTTCAAAACTCAAAGAAAACAAATAGTTCAAGCCAAAACCTAGCTACAAGTCTATGCTTTACACTCTAAAAGTCTAGGAAAAGATCCTTAAAACTTAGCAAATAACCTATTTATACGGCTAGGTTAAAACCACGAAATAGAAAAGATGAAAGTAGGGCAACAGCAAAATTCCGGAGCTTGGCACGCCGTGCTGGTGGAAGTGGCACGCCGTGCTGTGCAGAATTGAAGGCGGCACGCTGTGCTGGTGGAGGTGGCACGCCGTGCTGTTGTAAGCGCCGGAATTTTCTATACTTAAAAAAAAAAAAAAAAGAAAGAGAGTCGTACGACTATTGTTACAGTCGTACGACTGTAATTTAAAAATTACAGTCGTACGACTGTAATGTCGGAAAATCTACAGAGGACCATACCTCTGCAGCAGAAATGGAGGAGAGAGAGTTTGAGCATTAATTGCTCCGACTCTGCAACAAGCAAGAAGAAAAAAGAGAGATAAAAAGAGGAAAAGAGAAGAAGGAAGAGGAGGGAGGAGATTTCTGGTGAAAAGAAAACTTAGAGAGAGAAAGAGAAGAGAGAGAAAAAGAAAACCACAAAAAAACTCACTTTTCTTCCTCTTTGATTTTCTTTAATTCTCGGAATTAAATCTAAAACTTGTTAGAAACCCCTAGGTTAACCAATTAACTACATAACCAAATCAAGAATTCGGACTAAAACAATCAGAATCCTTTGCAATTCGGATTTTGGACAAAAAGCTCTCAACTCCCATTCCAAAGGAGAAAGTGCAAATTTGTTGGGATCGGAGCGACGCCAGGGGTCAAAACGACTTGGAATAGCTTCTAAAAAGGTAGTTACTTCTTTTTCTTACTTTTTTTCTCGCTTTCTGGGTGTTTGAAGTGAGTTTTGTGCCTTTTTGCTGTATTTTTCGTATTTCTGTTCCTGGAAGTTAAGAACAGTCGTACGACTGTTCTTAGTTTTCATGAACAGTCGTACGACTGTATATACAGTCGTACGACTGTTCTTAATTTCCAGGATATTTCTTTTTCGTTTTTAACTCAAAATGAGTTTTTGCTGAAATTCTGGTCCTGGACCGATTACAGTCGCACGACTGTAAACTACAGTCGTACGACTGTAATCATTATTCCAGAATCAGAATTTCCTCTTTTATCTGTAAAAATCCCAAAAAAAAAAAAATTATTAGAAAACCCCAAAAATCATCAAAATGAATTTTGTTGTGTGCATCACGACCATAGATTCTATTTTCTGGTAAATTTGCATTTAGAACAAATCAACGACGGAGACCCAGTTCTCCTGAAAACCGACCCACTTAAATATATAAAAAATGCATGTGAACCGGAAAAATTGTTTTCAAAATGATTTTCCCACAAAACCAAAAATACAGGGACGTTTCAAAATGTTTTCCAGGTCTAACCGGGCCGGCTAGCCGAGCCAACCCGGTTACTCCCTAAATGCATGCCCCCAATTCCTGATTTCCCGTTCTGTCTATTTGAGTCCTAATTGTGGCGTGTTGTATATATTGTGCTAACCCTCTGTTTTGCAGGTTTTAATTTCTTTTTATTTTTATTTTGGATGTAATTTAATAGAATTAATTGTGTATTTAGGCGGTTGTAAATATTTTTAGATTTTCGTGTATTCTAGGCGATTGTACAAGTGAGGCGAGAGTTTTCATTTTTCCATTCGATTTGGTTGTAAGCCGGTTAATATTTATTTCTTTTCTTTATGTTTGTATTAAATATTTTGTATGCGCGCTGTATGCCTTTTATATTCAATAAAATGGACTTTAGATTTTGAAATACCATTTGGGAACATTGGCAATATTTATTTTAATTAGACACGAAATAAGGGACTTGTCCGGACCAGAATCTCTGGATAGTGTAGCGACCGTTCGTCCGGTTCAGCTACATAAGAATTTCCCGGTTGAGCTGAGCCGGGTGGCGACTCTACGATATTCATCGAGACTTAGGTCTCGGTTCTTTTATGTATTAATTCCATTTATTTTCCAAAACGCGGATTTCCATTTATAAAAACCCCACGCGAGGGAGGGATCCGCCCGAGATCGTGGCGCCCCATTCCGAAAGGGAGTCCCACGTCCCGTCGAAAACGCGTCGTCCGCTCACAGTGGCGACTCTGCTGGGGATTTCTTCAAAAAGTTTTCTTAAAAACTTAAAAGAATTTTGACAAGCCCTGAAAAGTGTCTAATTAAAATAACGTGGATGATTCTCTTTTGGTATTTTATTTGCATTTTTAGTTAGCCATTTTTTGCATTAGATTAGGTATCCTTTTATAGCCCGGTGGATTGTTGAAGTGTCGCCTAAGTTCCTCCTGGTCTTAGGGGCACGAATACGAAACACCACTCATAGCCTCGTACGAGCCCCTTCGCTAGGACCCTTGAGTGGGGAGAAGTGAGGAGTATATCTTGCTATGAGAGCCTTGATGTTATCCCGACTTTGACCGAACCCATATAGGCAGCTCTAGTTGGATTCCTTTAGGATACCAAAATAATTGTGTGAATAATAACAAAATCGCGCCTTCATCACCCCCGGTTGGTGATTGAAGTGAACCCCGCCTAGGACTCGGTTAGAAATTTTTAAGACCGACCACGTTGGAGGAATAAGGTTGGAAGAATTCGTTTTGCTTGCTATGTGTTCTTCACCATTTCGTGACACATTACCGACGCATGCATAACATACCATAATCACCATTTTCCATACATATGACATACCATACACAAACATCTTTGTGTGATACTAACCCACATTTTTTATGCAGCCATTTTGCATTTTATTTTGTGTGTAAAACATTAATTCATTCGCTTGTCATCCATACTAACGGTTTCTTTTTCAGCCATAACATTAAACTTGTGTGATTAACATTTTATTTTTGACATAGCATTCATAACATCATTATGTATGTCATATATCCTAACCCACGTTTTTGTGCAGCCATTTGCATATTGTGTGACATGTTCATTCACTACATTTCACTTAAATTAAATTAAATTAAGAGGCATTTCAAGGACGCCTATCATGACCATTCCATCCCATTTCATAACATATCGGGTACCCAAAATTACCCGTGTTTTGCCAATGCACCGGATTGCATTCGGCCATTCCACCAATATCATTTCATTCAATAAAAGCCACAACGGCCTTAGGCCCATTTTTGTGTAATAATTACACGATGCATCTCATGACATCATACCCATCCATCATAAATATCATATAACATTGTGGTCCACATCCGACCACTTCATGACATTAATTCACCATTTAAGGTACTCCCCGAGTGCCCGATTAGTATACATATAGGCTTGTAACAATCACCAAATCATGAAAGGCGTTCCTCGAATGCCGAAATCCTTGTCCGTGTTCCTGTTACACGTGACTTTCTCATAACATCACTCCATATCATATGCTCAAAAGCATCAAGACCTTGTCTGTGGGCCCGACCCATGCGACCATTTCATACCATCTCATAGACCTATAAAGCGTCAAAACTATGTCCGTATGCCGGTATACACGCGACCATTTCACGAATTCATTAGGTGCCCCAAAGGCGCCGAAGTTTTGTCCGTGTGATGGCCCACACGTGACATTTTTGCATAAACATTGGGTGTTCTCGGAATGCCTCGAAAAAAAAAATATATATATATATATATAATAATAAAAGGGAACCATTCATATCATCATTCCATACATAATTCCACTCCATGCATCTCAAGCATGTTCAATGCCTTAATTTTCATGTCATATCACGTCATTCATTCACGACCCTAATATCTCCTACCTACTCCCAAGCAGAATACACTGGAGCGACCTTGGACAAGATCCCAAGCTTCAAGGGCGGCTAGGAGACAGAGGGTGGTCGAGAGTGATAGTGATTCTGAGACTGGGGAAGGAGTGAATATGGCAGAGCAGACACCGAGTATGGCTGATGTTCTGAGAGATTTCTTCAGGTCGCAGGATTTCCGTGACATGTTGAAGGAAGAGATGAGGGCAGTGGTTAGAGAAGCTGGTGAGACCGGTGGTAGTGGAGCCGGGAAGGAAAAAGAAGCTGAGTCATCCCAACACGGTGGTGACACTTCGGCTAGCCTTGAAAAGCTGCAGGAGATAGAGGCAGCTATGGAACAGAGGATGAAAGCCAAGTGTTCTGAATTAGACGAGGTCATGGCCCAGTTGAAGAAGGGGGTCGGGATCAGTGCTGAATCCAAGAAGGGGGTGAACGTTGATGCCATGATCAGTAGGGGCATCGAGACATTTCCTATCGGCTTCCAAGTGCCGAAAGTCCCCACTTACAAAGGAATGGGCTCGCCGGAGGCCCATGTGAGTTTATATGCCCGGGTTATGCTAACAGCAGGCGCTACAAAGCAACAATTGATTAATCTTTTCCCCACCACACTGGAGGGAGGTGCTTTGGGATGGTATAACTCACTGTCAGAGGAGGAGCAATCTGACTGGGAAGTATTGTCAGCAGCATTCATCAAATACTACGGCTTCAACACCAAAATCCAGGTGAAGCTGTATGATTTGGAAAGGGTGAAGCAGAAATTCAATGAGCCCTTTGACGAATACTACCAGAGGTGGATGAACAAGATGATCCTCCTAAAGAATCGCCCTGATGAAGACGAGCTTATACAGAAGCTCATTGATGGCAGCAAAGATATCTTCAAGAACAACATGAAATTCCATTCCTTCAAGGAGCTTAGTGAGGTCTATAGCATGGCCATGAAGATAGAAAGGGATGAAGAGGAGAAGCCAGCTGGTCAGAAAGGGGGAAGAAGTACAGGGTATAGTTCAGGGTATAGATCAACCACAGCAGCTGGGTCTGGCAGTGGGTCTGGTTCAGGTGTCAGTGGCAAGCAGGGGCAGTCATCAGAAGTGAAGCGGGTAGAGGTGGCTACTGTGAATCAGCAGCAAGGCAACCAGAATAGGGGACCTGGAGGACAAGGCATAACACCCTGGACTCTTACTTTGGCAAAGATATTCGCCAAGTGTAGGAATGGTGGCTTACTACAGTCCTTGAGGCCATTTGAGTTCCCACCTGAAGCTGACAAGGATAACTTCTGCACTTATCATGTGGTGACAGGCCATCGGACCAATAATTTCTATAAGCTAAGGGATGCTATCCAGAAGCTTATCGACGAGGGAAAGCTGCAAGAACCACCTAAACCTAGCACTAAAACTAACCCACTACCAGCATTCGAGAAGCGGGTTAACATGGTTCAGTCGGGATTGCCGGCTAACTTTATATTTGCCCAAGTTCTGCAAGCGAATCCTACGATTCAGGCAGTGGTGGTAGGGGAACCTGAAGAGAAACCCGAGTGTGAGAAGGAAGACGGGTGTAAGGAGATCAAACCCATAAGTCTGGATGACCTTGACTCCGAAGATGAGTACGAGGAATTTGACAAAAGAGAAGCAGTCAAACTTCCAGTTGTTGAAAAACTGAAGATTTCGGAAGTGCAGCATGTGACCCGAAGTGGAAGGGTATATCAGCCGGCGGATCAGACGAAAGATAAAGCACATATGAATGGGTCGGGCAGAACTTCAGCACCGGAAAGAGTCGAGAAAGAAGACTTGGTCATTTCCCAACTGAAGAAGACTCCTGCACAAGCCAGTTTGTGGCACTTGCTTATGACCTCCAAAGAGCATAGGGAGGCTTTAGTGAAGAAGCTATCAGAAATTGAAGTCTCCCCCATAGCTTCACCAGAGGCTATGTGCTGCTTACTAGACAAAGTCCATGCTGGAGCTTCTAATATTGTTTTCTCTGAGAAAGACTTACCAGCAGAAGGAAAAGCTCACAACAAGGCCCTTTACATTAGAGCCTATATCATGGATAAGGTGATGCCGTGCGTTATGGTGGATGACGGCTCAGCTATGAATATTTGCCCACTGAAAATGCTACCATTTTTAGGCATGAATGAAGAAGTGTTGCAGAGGTCCTCAATAGTCATTCGGGCGTATGATGATTCTAAAAGAACAGTGATAGGGACCTTTGAAACAGAAGTGGAAGTTGGGCCCATCAAGTCCATGGTTGTTTTCACAGTGATCAATATCCCGGTCACATTTTCCTTATTGCTTGGAAGGCCCTGGTTCCATCCTTTGGGAGGTGTTCCTTCCACATTGCATCAGAAGATCAAATTCCCTATGAATGGCAGGATTGTGACTGTTGAGGCAGATGCCCAGTCGATGGTAGCTGCAGTGGATGAGGGAGTGGTTCCTTTTGGTGGATTCCAGATTGCTGTCATTAAGGGGGAGGAAACCACAAATGCCCCTATGGTCCTTTATGAGAACTACATGCCGGAGTGGCTATCCCGATATCTGTACAAGCTGAACTTTGTCCCGGGAATGGGACTAGGGATTAATTTGCAAGGTGTGCCAGAATTCAAGATCGACTCGGGAAAGTCAAAGCAGTACGGCCTTGGTTATGTAGAAGGGTCATCCGAGCATAAGAACCTGAAAAAGGGTAAGAATGGTAGGGCCATGATGAAGCCATTTCTGAAGGCGGGAGAAGGCCTTTACAAGGGCCAAGCTGAACTGGTGCTGGTTGGAAATGTCAAGTACCCTGGCTTTGAGATCTTTGCAGATGTTGTGGATTTTGAGAAAAGCCAGGAAGAGCCAGTAGCCCCTGTAATGGAGGAAGCTATTGCTGAATCTGAAATTTTGAAAGGAGAGTCATCTGAGGCGACAGCAGAAACCATAGAGGTGGCCGAGGAAGAAGATGAAAAGAAGACCTATGCCGAAGCTACAGAAGTGATCTCGGGAGCTTTGACTGCTGCATTAACCAAAGCTTTTGGGAAATCCAAGGAAGGATTTGGCGAAGAACTGATGGCCAAAGTGAATTTAGACTCTGTGGTTGCTGAAATCGCCAAGATTATGGAAAAAGCTAAGGCACAGGTGGCCGAGAAAGCTGCAGTCCCAGATGATGCTTTGGAAGGGAAGATGGAAGCTGATGAAGAACAAGGCCCTCCGCCTGTGGAGGATGAAAATGATTTTGTTGTATCTATTTCTTCCATTTTCAATGTAACTGATGTACTCTATGATAAGTTCAATGCAATGAAATCCCAATTTGCTTACTTGTGTGATGTTTATCCTGATAATTCTGTGCATGCATTTAAATCACCATCAAGCATATTTAGCATACATGACACTGCATTGCATGAGATCAATATAAGTACAGATGAAAACCCTAAAATGGTACTCATTTCACACGAGCTTAAATCCGAGGAAGAAAGAGAATTAATAAGAATACTCCAAAAACATGTTAAAGCTTTCGCCTGGTCGTATGAAGACATGCCGGGTGTAGATACAGAAATAGCAGTGCACAAAATCCCAACGGACCCTAAGTTCAGACCGGTAAAGCAGAAGTTGAGAAGACTAAGGCCGGAATGGGCTACACTGGTAAAGGAAGAAGTGGCCAAACAGATAGATGCCAGGTTTCTTGAGGTGGTGGAGTATACGGAATGGCTAGCCAACATTGTCCCCGTGCCTAAAAAGGATGGAAGGGTCAGAGTATGCGTTGACTACAGGGACTTGAATAAAGCATGCCCAAAAGATAACTTTCCACTGCCACATATTGACGTCCTAGTTGATAGCGCAGCAAAAGCGGAAATGTACTCCTTCATGGATGGCTTTTTAGGGTACAACCAGATCCTGATGGATGTAATTGACAAGGTGAAGACGTCATTCATCACCGAATGGGGTACTTTCTGCTATAGAGTGATGCCTTTTGGATTAAAGAACGCCGGTGCCACTTATCAGAGGGCTGTCACAACTCTGTTGCATGATATGATCCATAAAGAAGTTGAAGTGTATGTCGATGATATGCTTGTTAAATCAGCAACCCGGGAGGAACACCCTGTTATCCTGGATAGATTTCTAACACGCATTGGAGAGTACAACTTGCGACTTAATCCTAAGAAGTGCATATTTGGGGTCACATCAGGGAAGCTGTTGGGCCATGTAGTCAGCCAGAGGGGAATAGAAATGGACCCAGATAAAATCAAAGCCATCCAAGATATGCCAGCTCCAAAGACTGAAAAGGAGGTCAGATCATTCCTGGGTTCCTTGCAGTATGTCAGCCGCTTCATAGCCAAGCTAACTTCCACTTGTGAGCCAATCTTCAAGCTATTAAAGAAAGATCAGCCGGTTATGTGGGATGACAAGTGTCAGCTGGCCTTTGAGAAGATCAAGGCTTACCTGGTAAAGCCCCCAGTGTTGAGTCCTCCAATTCCAGGGAAGCCCCTGATTTTATACTTGGCAGTTGAAGAATCCTCTATAGGGGCAATGCTAGCACAGGAACAAAATGGCAAGAAGGAGTATCCCATCTACTACCTAAGCAAAAAGCTGTTGGAGTATGAAACCAAGTACACACTGGTGGAAAAGACATGTGTGGCGATGATTTGGTTGACCAAGAAGCTGCGCCACTATTTCCAATCCTACAAGATACAAGCTGTGGCTAAAGTGGATCCAATGAAGTATCTCTATGAAGCATCGGCATTGGTTGGGAAGCTGTCCAGGTGGTTGTTACTTTTGTCTGAATTTGACATTGAGTACATCACGAAGAAGACCATTAAAGGGCGAGCCGTGGCAGAGTTTCTGGCAAACCAGCCCCTAGAATCAGATTATACAGAGAACCTGGAATTCCCTGATGAGCAGTTAGCCGTGGTGGAAGTGAAAAGGTGGGTCATGTGCTTCGATGGGGCAGTGAATAGAAAGGGCGCTGGAATTGGAGTACTTATAGCAACGCCAGATGGTGAGGTCATTCCCTTATCCAAGAGGTTGAATTTTCCCATAACCAATAACGGGGCAGAGTATGAAGCATGCCTATTTGGGATGGAAGCTTTGCTAACACTAGGGGCAAATGACGTCCTGATTGTTGGAGACTCACTTCTAGTGATTAGGCAGGCTCAGGGTGAGTGGGAATTAAAAGAAGAAGCCTTACGACCTTATTTGGAGCTGCTACAGTTCAGAAAGGGTTTATTCGGCCAGTGTGAATTCAGACATGTCCCCAGGGATGAGAATAAGATGGCTGATGCATTAGCAACTTTGTCCTCCATGTGGGAAAATCCAGAAGAGACACAAGTTCAACCACTGGTCATAGCCACTTCCAGACATCCTTGCTTCGAAGTGCATGAAGTAATGGAATTATCAGCCGAAGAAAAGCCATGGTTCTTTGACATTTACTGGTATGTTAAGGAGGGGAAGTACCCAGAAGAGGCCAGTGCTGCTGATAAGTTGACACTGAGAAAATTGGCTAGTCAGTTCAGAATCTTCGAGGACAAATTGTATAAGAGAACAGCACATGGAGTTCTTTTAAGGTGTCTAACAGAACAAGAAGCAGAAGAAGTGATGCAGCAAGTACATGCAGGATCCTGTGGGCCGCATATGAATGGACTTGCCATGGCTAGGAAGATCATGAGACAAGGCTACTTCTGGATGACGATGCAAGCAGATTGTATAAGAAAAGTGAGGAGATGTCATGAATGTCAGATCTATGCAGACATTAGTCATCTTCCTCCACTTGAACTTCAGAACTTTGCGTCTCCTTGGCCATTTTTAGCATGGGGGATAGACATGATTGGTGAAATTCATCCAGCTGCATCTAATGGGCATAGGTTCATAGTTGTGGCAGTTGACTATTTCTCCAAATGGGTCGAAGCGGAATCCTTCACTAATGTTACAGCCAAGCACATGGTCAAGTTCATTCAGAGAAATATCTTCACTCGGTATGGGATTCCTCACCACATAGTAACAGACAATGGAGTACAGTTTCAAGGGGCAACGGCTGAGCTACTTGCAGAACATGGTATTGAACATCATAAGTCTTCTCCATACAGACCTCAGGCTAATGGTGCAGTAGAAGCAGCTAACAAGGCAATAAAGAAGATCTTATCAAAGATGGTAACTACTTACAGGGATTGGGCTGATAAACTGCCTTACGCTCTCTGGGGTTACAGGACCAGTGTCAGAACACCGACAGGAGAAACTCCTTATGCCTTGGTATATGGAATGGAAGCAGTGTTGCCAGTGGAGATAGAACTCAAGTCGCTCAGAGTTGCCCTGGAAGCTCAATTGCCAGAGACTGAATGGGTTCAAGCTAGATATGAGCAGCTGGCTGCACTAGATGAAAGGCGACTAAAAGCACTGGATCACCTGCAGATGTATCAGCGCAGAATGGCTAGAGCCTATAATCGAAATGTGAAATACTCCAAGCGGCAGTTGAAAGCAGGAGATTTGGTTCTAAAGCAACTAAGGCCTTCAAATGTTGATGTTAGGGGCAAGTTCAGACCTAACTGGGAAGGACCCTATGTGGTGAAGAAGGTGTTATCAAAAGGCGCTATCAGCATCATGGATATGGATGGAAACGAGTTCACCAACCCAATCAACCAAGACAGGCTAAAGCTTTATCATGCATAAAAAAAAAATGGGTCTGCTAGGCTGAAAACTCGAAAAGAGCGGTCTAGGCAAAAGTTAAGACACGAGAGAAAATAATCAGTCGGAAAATCTGAAAAGGACGACTGGTGACGGATCCTGGCTTAATGTGAAATGTGTATCATTTAGGAATCAACTTGTTTCAAATGTACTCATTTTGACTTCATCAATAGAGTGAAGTGTTTGTTTAAATATATTTGCATGGTTATGACAAATGCACAAACAAAGTTGTCTTGCATAAACACACATTCAAAGAAGACACTTTGCATTCAACCGATCAATATCGTCGCATTATTTGACAAATGAAAATGTATCAAATACATGCAATTTAAAATCTCTTATCGTCCTCTAAAGTCTAGTTCATCTTCCCAGACGAGCAATAAAGGGTCAGAGCGCCATAAAAGAAAAAAAAAATGCTCGCTGAGGTGAAAACCGAAAAGGCGCCTCAGGCAAAAATTAGAGTGGCCTGCTAAGCTGAAAACCCATATCGGGCAGTTTAGGCAAAAGGTAGGGCATATGAAAAGCTCGCTAAGGCGAAAACCGAAAAGGCGCCTTAGGCAAAAGTTAGAGCGGCTCGCTGGGCTGGAAGCCTGATTTGGGCTACCCAGGCAAAAATTAGAGCACCTAAAAAAAAAAAAAAAAAAAAAAAAACTCATAACTTCCCACGGAGCAGGAAAAACAGAACATCCTCAGTATCCCCCGCAGAATTCGTCACATCACTCTCCAGCGGAGTTTCCCACACTATTCCCCAGCGGAGTCTACATAAAGGACACTATCGATTACTTCTCCGCAAAGTCGCCATGTTACTCCTCAGTGTAGTCTACACAAAGAACACCACAATTGTTTCCCCAGTCAAGCTGTCACACTCTTCCCCAGCGGAATCTCTACAAGGAATACTATGATCATTCCCCCAGCAATCACCTCACTCCGTCAATAATCACCAAACAATGCCCCAAGAAAAGTAAAATCAGCCAGGGGCACGACATATCTCCCCAGCGGAAGGCAGAAACGTCTAATAACAGAAAATACATACATGTACATATACATCATCATGCATCCATACATTGCATACATCAATTACTTATCTCCGGCTAGTCTTCATTCTTGATCGAAGGGGCAAAAATTTTTGTTTAAAAATCTCTCGATCAAGGAACGAAGACTTGCCATTTTAAGTGCAGGAATTCATCCCCAGCTCAATATCCTCAGCAAGTCAGCAGATCCGCCTCGAGTAATGTAAACTCGGTATTGGCCCAGGTCCGCTCCATTATCTCAACTTTCTCCAGTGAGTCCGCCTCGAGTCATGTAAGCTTGGTATCGGCTCAGACCCACTCTATCATCCAAGTCCCCTAGCAGATTCGCCTCGAGTAATGTAGACTCGGCATCGGCCCAGATCAGCTTCATCTATCTCCCTAGTAAAGTTCGCCTCGGGTAACATAGACCCGGTATCGGCTAATCTCGCCTCCAGCATCGCGCCTCGGGTAACCTAGACCCGGTATCGGCTAATCTCTTCATCAATTTCGCCTCGGGTAACATAGACCTGATATCGGCCAATTTCTTCATCAATTTCGCCTCGGGTAACCTAAACCTGATATCGGCTTATTTCTTCATCAATTTTGCCTCGGGTAACATAAACCCGATATCGGCCAATCCATAACCCGTTTTCCTTTGCCTCGGGTAACATAAACCCGATATCGGCTAATCCTCAATCTACCTTCCTTTGCCTCGGGTAACCTAAACCTGATATCGGCTTATTTCCTCACCAGTATCGCCTCAGGTGACCTAGACCTGATATCGGCTTATTTCAATGGAGGATTCTTTCCTGTGTCTGCGGCGCTTTGAATCGCGTTTCACAAATTCACATCATCCATCCCAGACTAAGTTCGAGTGGTGAATTTGATCACGCGAGGGGCAGCTGTAAGTGCCGGAATTTTCTATACTTAAAAAAAAGAAAGAGAGTCGTACGACTATTGTTACAGTCGTACGACTGTAATGTCGGAAAATCTGCAGAGGACCATACCTCTGCAGCAGAAATGGAGGAGAGAGAGTTTGAGCATTAATTGCTCCGGCTCTGCAACAAGCAAGCAGAAAAAAGAGAGATAAAAAGAGGAAAAAAGAAGAAGGAAAAGGAGGGAGGAGATTTCTGGTGAAAAGAAAACTTAGAGAGAGAAAGAGAAGAGAGAGAAAAAGAAAACCACAAAAAAAACTCACTTTTCTTCCTCTTTGATTTTCTTTAATTCTCGGAATTAAATCTAAAACTTGTTAGAAACCCCTAGGTTAACCAATTAACTACATAACCAAATCAAGAATTCGGACTAAAACAATCAGAATCCTTTGCAATTCGGATTTTGGACAAAAAGCTCTCAACTCCCATTCCAAAGGAGAAAGTGCAAATTTGTTGGGATCGGAGCGACGCCAGGGTCAAAACGACTTGGAATAGCTTCTAAAAAGGTAGTTACTTCTTTTCCTTACTTTTTTTCTCGCTTTCTGGGTGTTTGAAGTGAGTTTTAAGCCTTTTTGCTGTATTTTTCGTATTTCTGTTCCTGGAAGTTAAGAACAGTCGTACGACTGTTCTTAGTTTTCATGAACAGTCGTACGACTGTATATACAGTCATACGACTGTTCTTAATTTCCAGGATATTTCTTTTTCGTTTTTAACTCAAAATGAGTTTTTGCTAAAATTCTGGTCCTGGACCGATTACAGTCGCACGACTGTAAACTACAGTCGTACGACTGTAATCATTATTCCAGAATCAGAATTTCCTCTTTTATCTGTAAAAATCCCAAAAAAAAAAAAATTATTAGAAAACCCCAAAAATCATCAAAATGAATTTTGTTGTGTGCATCACGACCATAGATTCTATTTTCTGGTAAATTTGCATTTAGAACAAATCAATGACGGAGACCCAGTTCTCCTGAAAACCGACCCACTTAAATATATAAAAAATGCATGTGAACCGGAAAAATTGTTTTCAAAATGATTTTCCCATAAAACCAAAAATACAGGGACGTTTCAAAATGTTTTCCAGGTCTAACCGGGCCGGCTAGCCGAGCCAACCCGGTTACTCCCTAAATGCATGCCCCCAATTCCTGATTTCCCGTTCTGTCTATTTGAGTCCTAATTGTGGCGTGTTGTATATATTGTGCTAACCCTCTGTTTTGCAGGTTTTAATTTCTTTTTATTTTTATTTTGGATGTAATTTAATAGAATTAATTGTGTATTTAGGCGGTTGTAAATATTTTTAGATTTTCGTGTATTCTAGGCGATTGTACAAGGGAGGCGAGAGTTTTCATTTTTCCATTCGATTTGGTTGTAAGCCGGTTAATATTTATTTCTTTTCTTTATGTTTGTATTAAATATTTTGTATGCGCGCTGTATGCCTTTTATATTCAATAAAATGGACTTTAGATTTTGAAATACCATTTGGAAACATTGGCAATATTTATTTTAATTAGACACGAAATAAGGGACTTGTCCGGACCAGAATCTCTGGATAGTGTAGCGACCGTTCGTCCGGTTCAGCTACATAAGAATTTCCCGGTTGAGCTGAGCCGGGTGGCGACTCTACGATATTCATCGAGACTTAGGTCTCGGTTCTTTTATGTATTAATTCCATTTATTTTCCAAAACGCGGATTTCCATTTATAAAAACCCCACGCGAGGGAGGGATCCGCCCGAGATCGTGGCGCCCCATTCCGAAAGGGAGTCCCACGTCCCGTCGAAAACGCGTCGTCCGCTCACAGCTGTGTAGATTTGGGGTTGGCACGCCGCGCTGGTATGAGTGGCACGATTTCGTGCCACTCCACTGGATTGCATCTCTTGGCACGCCGGATTGGCACGCCTTGCCACCTTGATTTTCAGCACTTCAAACCCTTCCTTGCCGCTGATGCTCCAACTTTTGGTCCAGGTCATAATGCCTGTCCAAAACAAACATAAAAAAACATAACCGCACCAACGCCACGGACCATAAAAACGACATATTATCTAAAATTACAAAAACACCCATAGAAAACACTAAAAATACTAAAAGTTATGAAAATCTATCCAAAACATAAAAATCACAAAATACTCAAAAACCAAACAAACATTCATACAAAGGACTCTAAAAATTGCCGTTCAAACCACGAAATTGCCTAAAAGATAAGGTCAAAAACCGACCTTATCAACCACCCCACACTTAAAGTCTTGCTTGTCCTCAAGCAAATAAACTAAAGACAAAGGAGTAAACTTGCTCGCTTTTACTTGTAAATCCAACTAAGGGTTTAACCGTACGAAATTCATAAACTCAAGAAGGTAAAGCATCACTTTCAAAATGACACTAGGCGCACCAGGTTCAAAACCACTCAATACCCGAACCCAACAAAATTTAGCTAGTCAAAGGGCGAGGAACAAACAGAGTTTCTACGACCATAAAGCACCTCAAAAGATGTCACTCCAACGCTCAAGTTCAAGGTAAGGCGGATGAGCACACAAAAACAAACAATGGCACACATCACATAGCGAACTAATGGCAATCCCGGTGAAGTCATTGGTCAAGGAGCAAAATTAGAGAACCTGGGGCTTGTAATGTTACGGCTTGGAGTAGGTTTGATAAAAGGGAAATTTTAGGTATACAACTCCTACGAATCAAGTAAAATATACAAATTGACTAAGAAATAAAGACGGGTCATGCAACATTCAACTCAAAACTAGTCCTAAGAGTGTTTGCTTTGCTAAATATTTTTTTTTCTTTTTTCTTTTTTTTTTTTTTTTGAAATTAACTTGACAAAAAGAAGGCCTTATCCATACCCAACAGCCAAAACACAGCTTAACGGGGAAAAGAAAAAAAAATGACAAGACATGGGTCAAGGAAATTAGATGATCGCCCTAATCCTTTATTCAAACAAATGAACTGAAAATGGAACACATATACCGGCTTAAAGATGAAAACCGGACAAACAAGACATGCGTCTACAAACTCCGAATTTTACGAAAAGAAGCCGAACATACACATTGACTCTATTTGGATTTTTGTTTTTGTTTTTGTTTTTGTTTTTTTAAACACAATTTTTCCATAGGACTAGATGTGAAAGAATTGAAATGCAAACGGCGATTGACCCCAAAATGAATGAACAGCTTAGCCAATTACTTGATTTAGGAGAGGAGGGTAAGAAAGGAAAATCAAAGTTAATGGTAAAAAGTTAGGATGATAGAGTTGGCTTGGTGAAGGTTTTTTAAGTCAAAAAGGTTAATTTAGTGGCTTTGGGTGATCTAAGGGATAAATTAGTAGTTAGGTTTGGGCTCATTTAAGTCAAGGGGTTAATCCTAAGGGTCTCCACATATTAAGCTCTCGATTCCAAGTGCAAAACGACACCGGGTTCTATGATCTAGTGTGCCACGATTGTTTTTACCCTCACAAAGAAATAGAACCGATGTGAAATGGTTCCAAAGGCTCAACTTCTCACAAGTGTATTAGGGGTTGTATGCTAGGTCGTGTGACTTAACCAATGTTCCAAGGCGTAATCCTAGCTCGATCATGCAAGTAGAGGCAGAGGGTTAATTCCCTAATGCAACCTGAATGACAAATCTAACCAATGGTTACCATCAAGAATCACAAATCACGCACAAACAAGCTAATGACTTGCAATCAACTCCTAGTATCCTTAGCCAATTGCTACCAATCCAAGCACAGAGACTTAGTTTCGAGGGTGGATTAAGCAATGTTATTCAAATGGCAATTGACACATAAACAACCTAAAAAAAACAATATCAAACCAAAAACAAACCTTAACCAACTTCACGTGCATTAAAAACTAAAGCCTAAATCTAACCAAAAACCAATGCAAAACATCCAAAAATGCAAAAACACAAACAAACATACGAAACAAACAATCAAAAAGTGTAATGTAAAAAGAAGCAAAAGAAAGGGAGAAATCCCTTTACCCACCCCACACTTAGATTGCACTTACTTCCAAAAGTGCAATGGAAGAAGGAGCAAACTTAAGCGGGAAAGGAAAAGGGTTATCTCACATATCGGGGGCTGGTGGCGGCGGGTATGGCCACCCTTAGGCTGCACAAAAACGAGAGGCGAACGCCTCGACATTGGCGAGTTGAGCTGCTTGCCTATCAAGGCGCACGTTCATCTGCTCCTCAAGCATAACCTAATGGACGGTTAAGCCTTCCAGTTATTCAATTATGCCATCCAACCGTCCTTCAATCCGCCCCATAAAATCCAGGCCCACCGAAACATTCTCCTCATCCTCCTCGTTATCCTCAGCTTCCTCACTCTCGTCCTCCTCATCTACGTCCATAGGAGCCTTTCCCCTACTCGAACCTCCCGCACTTGAAATACCTGCAGCTGTCACAACATGGGAGCAAGACAAAATTCCCCTCGAAAGCTTCTTGGGAAGGATGCTATTGAGGTTCCTATAACAAGTATTACTATGAAAAAAGCACGCAATACAAGTTACAATATGTCCTAACCCTAGTTCTGACTTAGCTCTGTTATGGTGGGTGTATAGGGCTTCCATGACGAAGAAGCCCATATGCACCTTAATATCATTATGCACATGCCACACAATTAAAAGTTCAAATGCATTTACACGGTTGCTTTCAGTTTTTCCCGAAAAATTAAAACACACAAATTTGTGAATTAATTGCAAGATAGGGTCATGAATTTGGGAAGTTTTAGCAAACCTAGGTTGGTATATCCCTTGTCCTACCATACGCCAAAATTTCTTGGCGTCCATATTCTCCGGCCATTTGTAACCATTCCCCTCGATTCCTATACAAGCCTTAAGGCCCTCAATATCTAAAGATCGTTCAGTACCAAATAAGGGGAATGTCATGCTCCTAAGGCCCATGTCAGGGTTTGTTTTGAAGCTTAAGGTGGAGTAGAATTCGAGGTTCAACTCCCTAAAGACGGGTGGATTAGACTTCACAAACTCATACCATCCTAGACTAGTCAATTTAGCACGTACAGCCTCCGACCTATCTTGCACAAATAAAAATTCCTAACCGAAGGTTCGAAAGGGGGTGCTTTCTAAAGGAAATAGGGTTTTGTATCTTTTACCTTCATCATCCGAAAGTAGAGGGAAGGGGCATTTATACTTCCTTGAGAGGCTCGTCAAAGGGGCCATCTGCTGTTTCGTAGGTAATTCGTCGCGTGGCACTGGTTCCGGTGATGGGTCTATGGGCCGTCGTGACGAACCGTGTCTCCGATCAGCGACAGTCTTTTTCTTCATCCTACAATTGCACAACCATAAAAACAAAACAAAAATCAAAAACAAAAGAACCCAAATCCAAAAAAAAACCTACTGTCATAAATACAAACCACTAAAAAGAAAAAGAATGCAAAACAATCACCCTATTAAGCAGTCAATCAATCAAAATCAAAGTGAGAAAAAGAACAAACAATAAAAAGAGTAAAGGGAGAGCAAAGCATGAATTCATACCTGGTTACAAGGAGAATGAAGCAAAATAAAATCCTAGGTCAAAATAAGAGTGGAAGAGAAGGTGAGAGGGAGAAAATGAGAAAATAAGGAAGAATAAGGGTAGAGAGGGAGAAGGTGGGATTGTTTCTAGAGAGAGAAAGTGAAGAGGGAGAGAGAAAGTGAGAAGGTGGGAGAAAGTGAGAAAGAGAAAGAAGAAGAAGAAGAATAGGAAGATGATGATGGTGGGCGGTTTAGAAAGAGAAAAAGAGAAAGTGCTTTATATAGGCGGGCGGATTTGACCTAGAATTTCAAAATTTAAACGCTCGGCACGTCGTGCCAAACAATCAGCACGGCGTGCTGAGCAGAGCATAAACACTTACCTGGAAACAGCGTGAGGGCACGCCGGCGTGCTGTCTCGGCACGTCGTGTTGTCTTGAAAATCCCATATTTAGCACGGCGTGCGACAATTTGGCACGGCGTGCTGCTCACTCTACATCAATGCACTTTACAAACAGCGCGACGGCACGTTGGCGTGCTACATTGGCACTGCGTGCAAACTTGAAGACCCTGAAATTGGCACGGCGTGCTGAATTTTGGCACGGCGTGCTGCTTGCTCATGCACAACCCCCTTCCGGAACAGTATGACGGCACGTGGGCGTGCTGTATTGGCACGTCGTGCCACCTTGAAGACCCTGTGATTGGCACGGCGTGCTCTATATCTGTCACGGCATGCTGAAGTGCTCTTTCAAGTGATTTCAGAACAGCGGCCTGGCACGATTGGGTGCCACACTGGCACGCCACGTGCTACCCCAATCTCACCTTAGCACGGCGTGCTATATGGTGACACGGCGTGCCATCCTGAATTCTGCCAACCTTTGCTTTTTTCCATATTTTGATCATGACTTTTGATTAACTTGCTTAATTACTTATTCCTACACACAAAAACACACAAAAACATATTCACACAAAAAAATTAATGTACAAGGGAGGCACACGTATCTCGTTGTATGTTTATAGTCGAAATAGCTCGACTTCTACGTCCACGATTTCGCATTACACATCAAGAAGGAGTAAGACTTGCTTCTCCTCCTTCATTCCTCCACTGACGTAGGGCTTCAACCGATGCCCGTTTACTTGTTGAATTCCCTCCGGGGTTTTAATTTCCACCATCCCAGAGGGATAGACCTTATGCACGGTAAACGGCCCCGTCCACCGACTTCTCCGTTTGCCCGGAAAGTGTTTCAACCGGGAGTTATACAAGAGCACCAACTCCCCTTGATTGAAACCTTTCTTTGTTACATGCTGGTCATGCCACTTCTTGGTCCTCTCCTTGTAGATTTGGGCATTCTCATACGAACTCAACCGAAGCTCATCTAACTCCATGAGTTGCCTTAATCGAAGCTCACCTGCAGCTTGCATATCAAAGTTGAGGAATTTTAAAGCCCAATATGCCTTGTGCTCTAGTTCTACAGGTAGATGACAGGATTTACCAAAGACTAAGCGGTAAGGGGACATTCCTATAGGTGTCTTAAACGAAGTCCTATATGCCCATAGTGCATCGTCTAATCTTAGACTCCAATCTTTCCTAGATGCACCTACCGTCTTTTCTAGGATTCGTTTTAGTTCCCTATTCGAAACCTCAACCTGCCCACTCGTCTGAGGATGGTAAGGAGTTGCTACCTTATGCTTAACCCCATACTTATGCAAAAGATTGTCAAATTGTCTATTACAAAAATGGGAACCCCCATCACTGATGATAGCCCTTGGGGTTCCAAACCTAGTAAGAATGTTTTTCTTTAGAAACTTGACAACGACCCTTGCATCGTTGGTTGGTAAAGCGACAGCTTCTACCCACTTAGACACATATTCAACCGCCACAAGAATGTATTGGTTGTTGTGAGATATTGGGAAGGGTCCCATGAAATCTATGCCCCAAACATCAAAAAGTTCACACACTAAGATACTCTGTTGGAGAATTTCATTCTTTTGGGAGATATTTCCCGTCCTTTAACACGCATCATAGGCTTAAATATAACTAATGACATCCTGTTTCATGGTTGGCCAATAAAACCCACTAGATAAAATTTTTCCTACAGTTCTATCAGGTCCAAAATGGCCACCCGCTTCTCTATCATGACACATCTCAATAATGGAGGGAACCTCCTCACAAGCAACACACCGCCTAATCACATTATCAGCACATAATCTAGAAAGATAAGGGTCATCCCAAAAATAATCCTTAGCATCATGAAAGAATTTACGTCTCTGTGCATGTGAGAGGTTAGGTGGAAGAATGTTACCGACTTTGAAGTTTGCGATGTCCGCAAACCATGGTGTAGAGGTTACCCCACACAACTGTTCATCGGGGAATGTGTCACAAATGTCCGCTTCCGGAGAGGATACGGATCCTTCACTTGGTAGTCTTGACAAATGGTCGGCCACTACGTTCTCTACTCCCTTCTTATCCTTAATCTCCACATCAAACTCCTGGAGGAGTAGAATCCATCGAATTAACCTCGGCTTTGCATCCTGTTTAGCCAACAAATACTTAAGAGCAGTATGGTCAGTATACACAATGACTTTTGATAAGACCAAGTAAGACCTGAACTTATCAAAAGCAAACACAACAGCTAGTAATTCTTTCTCAGTCATAGTATAATTCATTTGAGCACCATTTAATGTCTTACTAGCGTAGTAAATTGGGTGAAAAATTTTGTTCACCCTCTGACCTAAACATGCCCCAACAGCTATGTCACTTACATCGCACATAAAAGGGATACACAGATGCTTATCACGGAACTGATAAAGACGGGAGGTAGTCCACGTCTGGGTATATTTTCATTCTAGGAAATGGTGCAATTTCCTGGTGTAGCAAGAAACAAACTTGTGTGGCATTATCGACTATGGAGTCGGTATATGTGGCTGCAGTAGCTGCAGTACAAGAAGCGGTTTGGTTCGCTTCATAGATCTTTTGGATCTATTGCCTAAAAGGAAATATACGACTATCTATTCCGACAGCACTGCATCGATAGCTTATTCCAAGAATATTAGTTATCATAGAAAAAGCAAGCATATTGATATAAAATATCATTTTGTTAAAGAAAAAATAGCACAAGGAGAAATAAATTTAGTGCATGTTCCAACTGGTGATATGATTGCAGATTCGTTAACGAAGACAATAGCTCCAAATGTTTTGAGTAAACATATTTTGGAATTTGGTCTTCGTAGGTTATAGGAACATGTTGTTGTTTTTGAGCTGTTATAATAACTTTGGCAAATTCTATTGGAATAGAATGTGAGTTATTTGTTGTGTTCAAATTCATTCACTAATTAAAGTGATACACATAGAGCTATTGAGTATAGTTCAGTATGTTGATGAAATGCATCTACTCACATAGATGAATTTTTTACTATGAATTATGTGTTCATAGGTAAAAGTGGGAGTGTGAGAAACTCCATATGTGATATGTGAAATATCATTATTTCGTTTATACCGAAAGCTGTCCTGTGAAAGGCTTAAAAGTGGACTAGAGGTACTGATGCATGAGTTGCATTTAGAGACTGAATGCTTTCGCATAGTGTTTATAAAACATACGTCCTAAGTGGATTAACACTATGACATATTTTGGTAATATGTGTAAAAGTCGACCAAGGGATGGAAAGAAGAAAATTGATCTCAACTTTTCTAATGTGAGACCTAAATGAAACTATGAGTTTCAAGTTCACCCTCAAAGACTCTTGTAAATAACAAGAAGGGTATGTCTGATGATTAACTTGATTGGAACCCTAAACCAGGCTTCGTTAGCTATGAACGGGCATATAAGGGCCAATCAGATAAGCATTAGACATATGGTGGAAGGTTATTTATAGAGAGGAAGTACATTTTCAGTAACATGTCACTTGGTAATCATATAACACTCAAGCTCAATACTTTTTCGTGGAAAAGGTATGTAGTGTATATGAATGTTTTTGTGAGATCAAAAGTGAGTCAAAAACTAGTGATCATGGAAAATGGACTAGGGGAAGTCACGTTAAGCTTAAGGTGGAACGATGAAGGAGAGCTTCAAGGTTTAACCGTTACGTTGACTGGTCCCGTGAATTCGCCGAATAAGAATTGAAAGAAGTATGCGTGTTCAATCGCAATGAAAGTGTGTCTTGTCATATGCGAGCGGGAGATGTTGGTTTTTGGTCCCCCCATGACATTTTGGAATGGTAGGGACTAAACTGTAATTATGTGTAAATTACAGGGACCAAATGTGTAATTTGGTCCGACCTTATATATAGATGGAAGTTGGGATTTCCACTATAAATAGAGAAGAAGTTTCTCTATTTCGTAACGAATGGAGAATCGTAGAGATTCCCTTCTAAACCCGGGGAAAACGTCCCTACCGATAAAACACGAATTACTTCTTCGTTCGTCGGAAGAATTCATGGATATAGCCCGTACTCAGTGTATTCATACACTCATAGGGAAGGCAACCAGAACGATCCAGTTTTTTGTGTAGATCAGATCCATTCCATAAACGTGTTTCCGCTGCATATAAACTGTAAGTCTGTTTATTTATTTTGTTTATGGTAATTTATACATTTGTTGTATAATCGTTATGGAATTCTGACTTCACTAATAATCGAAATCAGGATTAGTGATATTCTGTTGAAGCTTCTAATAACTTCTTCTTTTGTATCAAAGGTACATGGCATGATAATGATGATGATCAATTTTTTTTTTTTTGTCTTATGTGATTATTATTTACTATATTATATTAACAGATAAGATCTAATTTTGGTCTTATGGTTTTTTGGTTGTAGTAAACTTAAATCCTATGGCACAATGTTCACCCATGGGTAAAGCTTTATGGTTGTTAATTGCTGCAATTTTTGGTTTTATTGCTGGTCCAATGCCCTTTATACCATATTGATTCCATTTTGATATCATTATGATGTTGTTTTGTTGTTGATATCATATTAATATTGTACTGATTATATCATTATGATACGCTTTTTGTACCTTTTCTTACACTTCTTTTTTTTATATCGTAGGTATACCTTAATAATACTAGGATGTCTTGTATCATTTATTATTTGATTGCAGAAAGAACTTTGTGTTAGTTTATGCTCTTTCAAGTTTGATTGACTTGAAAACCTCTCTATGTTATTATGAATATCTTGTGGAGTTAAAAAATTATCTATGTAGGAGTTTAATTTTTCCAGTATTTATGTATTTGAGAACTGATAAATTAAATATGATTTCAATGTTGTGGTTTATTAACTGCTGAATCCGTGATAATTTTGTACCTGATGCATTTGATTAGGAATATGTGTTTGTCATGGTTGGCTTTTAGCTTTGGTTTACCTTGCTATTGATTGAGTTCATCACGGTATTTGTTAAAGATTTGAAGGACTTGTAAAAAACTGCATTTTAGATTGAGAAACGAAATCAAGTAGAAAAGCTAATTGAATAAATTAGGGGAAACTAAAAAGTCATTTTTATTATCTTATGTTATTTATTTATTGTGTTAAGTAATCACAGATACTTCTCAAGTTCAAGGATAAAGCTTTATGGTTGTTAATTGCTGCAATTTTCGGTTTTATTGCTGGCTAATGACCTTTATACCATATTGTTGTCATTAAGATGCTGTTTTGTTGTTGATATCATTTTGATACTGTACTGATTATACCTTTATGCTACATTTTTTTACCTATTCTTACACTTTTTTGTTTTTATATTGTATGTATACCTTAATGATATCATTTTGATACCATTATGATGTTGTTTTCTTGCTGATACCATTTCGATATTGTTTTGAATAATAGTGTATATGTCTTCTGCAACCCGAAATTAGACTTAATTCCTTGCTGCTGAACTTTATCTTTTCTTTTCTTTTCCTCTCTCTCTCTTCAAATTGTTTTAACTTGCATTCTAGTTATTTAGTTTTTTTCCTGCTATGGCAAAAGACATTTGAGAGTTATTGCATTTTATGATTTTAATTTATTTTTCTTTTAATAAATATTAGATATATACTAAAAATATTTTTAAATATCTTTTTCTAATGAATTATATTTTTATTTTTGTTTTGGTAATATATTGAAGTTGTTTTTAGTAGTGAAGAGATCCCTTTAATCCAAATATATATAGGTAAAACAATATGATCAAGGTAAAAAAGCAGTCGCATCAATATATAAAAATGGTATCAGAGCTTCTGATACTATTTTGATACCAAACAAAAATAGTATAAAAAAGGTATCAAAGTGGTATTATAAAGGTATAAATATGGTTAAACAATAAAAATAGTGTCAATAAGGTATAAATATGGTATAAACAACAAAAACAGTCCCATCAAAGTATAAATATGGTACTAGAAAGGTATATATATGGTATAAATAATAAAAACAATCTTATCAAGATATAAATATAGTATTAGAAAGGTATAAATATGGTATGAAGTATAAGCAATAAAAAAAAAATTGTCATTAAAGTATCATAAGGTACCATTGTTATACCATTAAAAAAAAAGGAATATATATGGATCTAATTTCGAAGAGGAAAAAAACAGAGAAAAATTTTGTAAAGTAATATGACGAAGAACGAACGGATTGAGAGATAAATACGAAATTAGTTTAAAATTTTAAAAGATGAGAGAGAAAAGTAATGGATCCCATGAGAGTGAAACACAGACTCCTTACCATAGAAAATGAGTTTTTTTTTAAAAAATAAAAAGGTATAATTTTAAAAAGCTTTCTTAAAAACTAAGTAATATTAAAAGTAAAAAAATATAAAACAATCCCTCAATATCTTTATATAGGGTACCGTGAGCTAAGCTCAATCGGAAAATAATTAGAAAGTCTAACTGAAATAGGATAGAAACTTGGGGATTACAAAGGAAGAAATACAGTTCCTAAAAGGATTTACATTCTGCGGCCGAATTCAGCCTTGGAACAGTAACATCATTATTTATAATTCAATTTGGCCAAACTCCCTTTTGATCCAAACTTATTCTCTAATTTTCCTATTTAGGTCGAATGACTTCTGGATATTTCGAAACTTTTGTGCAGCTCTAGCTCTTCTTTGGTTTTCGAATATCAAAATTCAAACATTTTTGTGTTTATAACATAATGATTTGACTCCGGACAACTTCTTGAATTTAAATTAACTCTAATTAATTAAAATTTTAAATCATTCCCACGTGTCAAAAAATTAGTATATAATTAACGCATTATTATTAAACTATTATACATATATTATCAAATCACCGTTACCACGCATTTTATTTTGCAAATAATGTTTAATAGTTTTATTTCTCAACCATCAATTTTGAAAGCTTTTTAACATTCCATTCAAATTAGCTAACCTTTCTCTTCCCTCACTTTTGCATCAATATTATAATTCACTAGTTGATTTTTAAGAGTAATAAACTCAATGGATTCCAATTATATATATATATATATATATATGTTTATCCTAATTTTTATACATTAATATCATAAATTTAAATAAATAAATAGGGTTCAAGGATCTCACTTCACTCCAAGTAAATATATTCCATGTTGTGAAGCTCTTCAAAGAGTTGATTTTGAGTCCACTATTTTGACGTTACAAAAAATATTAGATCTATCATTAAAAATTTTTTAAAAATTATTGTTCTAATTTTGACAATAATAAAAAGTTATTGCATATTATTCCTATAAAGTGTTCATTGTATATATTTACATAAATTTTTAAGATTTTAAATACTTATTGCCATATTAGATTTCTTATTTTGTTACAAAATTTTTTGTATCAAGTCCATCATTTCTTACGAGAGAGTTAGAATGATTTTATTTTTGTTTTTGTAAGTTTGTTTTCGATTTATTAGCTTTATATTATTTGAATGATATAGTAAATTAAATATTACCTTTATATTTCTCTTAAGATGGTTTTATGGTTAAATTTACATAAAGGAACAGTAGTCAATTTGGCCA
The DNA here is from genome assembly GCA_039660915.1 of Euphorbia tirucalli. Lineage (NCBI taxonomy): Eukaryota > Viridiplantae > Streptophyta > Magnoliopsida > Malpighiales > Euphorbiaceae > Euphorbia > Euphorbia tirucalli. The sequence goes on along the minus strand of CM077637.1, from coordinate 36,462,394 downwards.
TATTACGTGTATTGGAAACCTTATAATGGCTCAATTTCTTACAAAATAGTGACCCTAAGTTCTGTCTTATCCATCAACTTTAATGAAATTTTCTCTTCTGTTTTATTATTTATTTTTGATACCCTTTTAAATGCAGTCACTTCAATGGAGAAAAGAACAGTCTAAAGTTTCAAGAGGAATTAATGGGGTTTTGTTTCTAGTCATTATTGATTTGATGGAGATGATCGTCATAATGGATTTGAAGGAAACTTTATGCAATTGGGATCATGGATGTTACTGTAGTAATGATTTTTGAAAAGCCAGAATATTAATTCTTTTAAACATATGAGTATAAAATCAAAATTTTCGATTTATTATATGATTTATTTATTTTTTTCTCACTTTTATCAAATTTACTTATTTTATTACTTGAGAAAAAATATGTTTAGAATTAAATTACGTATTTTCTAAACAACAATGTAATTTCAATTGTTCTTAATAAAAAATATTCCCTTTGTCTCAATTTTGTAAAGCATTTTATCATTTTAATTCGTCTCAAATAATAAAGGAATTTACTTTTATAAACATTAATTATTTTCATATTTTTTTAATATACTCCTAAATTATTATGTTCAGAAATTAACAAAGTAATGGTTAATCTTCAATCTTTATCGAAACATTTTCTGTCCATTAAGGAAATTGAATAAAAGAAAAAGCATTGTTTGAGCCAATTTTTTAATTCACAATAGAATGCAAGTTAATTAATATCACATATTATAGCTGCACTATCGCCTTTGTAATCAAAAGAGCATGGATTGTGGTTTACTATTCAAATGATTTAATTATATATATATATTTCCATATATAGATAATTTTATTTAGCAATCCGAAATATTTAACATACCAATAACGAAATCTTTTATGTCTAATTTATACATTTTTTTTTCTTAAATTACTTATATTAAGGTGAAATTGAAGATTTTTGTAAATCCAAAATATAGTTATAAACTTTCCTAAATACTTCAACCCATAATATAAGTGATCGACTAACTTGATTAGTGAAATGAAAGAACTGAGAAATTGAAGAATTAAAATTACTAATTGATAGAGACTAATGGTAAGAGATGGAAGTCGAAAATGAAGGATGACAAAACCTAAGAATCTATAGCATGACATGTGACAGCATAAACTTCTTTTTGTAACATTAATATCTGTATGTAGTCCTTAGTATCAATAAAACAATATTATTTATTAAAAAACAATTAGTATAATAAACTAATTTAATAAAATGATATATATATATATATATATTAAAACCAATGAGCTAAAGAATTGAAGCAAATTTATTAGTAGAAAACTGAAATGGAAAAATAAATGTGTTATTAAATAACTAATATAGTCGGTAGGAAAAACTAAAAGAGTACTGAAGAAACTTTTAAATTCTATAATTGTATATTTTACGGTATCGTTAAAAATATATATAAGAATTTACCACATAGATTAGAAGAGCCTTAAAAATTATATTAAAATTAATTAATATATTAAAATTTTCAAATCTCTGAGAATTAACACAAATTCTCATAATACTAAAAAAAGACACGTAAAAAAGATTATATATGTATATATATATATATATATGTCTACTTTTTTTTTTTCTTTTTTGACTTAATGAAGAATTTAAAGTTATAAAATGGGATTCATTACAATAAGCATAGCAAGGGTACAATTGATGAAATGAAAGCATATATTTGGACAAACAAATTATAAATATAATTAGAGAAAAGATAAAATAGACATAAAAGAAATATTGGGAAATTTAATGTCTTAGAAAAAAAATCTGATATTAAGATAAAATATCCCGTGTAGTAGAAAACAATAATTTTTAATAATTTATTTTCATATATCCATTACAATTCCGTGGATTCTTTCAACATAGATCATGATGTCCAAACCTCGTGTCCTCAAATTGAAGTGTACTGAATTCAAAAAGGAACATCATCTTCAAGACACCACAAACAATATTAAATCTATATCACCGCATATATAGATTTTTTTTCATACCCAAAAATAAACGAAGGAAAAGAATTCAAGAATTAACTAATATATGTAGCTACCAAGTAAAATCAAAGAAAAACTATAGAGAGAAAAGTAATATGTAGAGTGGGGATGAAAAAGGGTGGTGGAAATATATAGAGAGGTTGTGGATTGCGGTAGGGGTGCAAAAAAAAAAAAAAAAAAAACGGAAAAACCGTGAAACTGAACCAAAACCGAGATAAAAATATGGTTAACCGAAACCGATAGACTAGTGTACGGTTTTTATTTTTAGAAATTAATGGTTACGGTTTAGATTTAGGTTTTTATACCGAAAGTCCATGTGGACTTGCGGTTAACCGACTTTTTTTACAAATATATATATATATATATATATATATATATATATATATATATATATATATATATATATATATATATATATATATATATATATATATTCCAACCAGCCTTTTTGGAAAGAAAAGTTTCTTGCAGGTTTACCTACCCTGTTAGGTGAAAAGGTAAGAAACAAAATTAAGGAAACTTTAGGGGTTCCAATCCCTTACTCAACATTAACATATGGTGAACTCATTAGTCTTATCCAGAAGGAAGGACTAAAGATTTGCCAGGATTTGAAACTTCAAAGGCATCTGAAGTGGGAAATGAAAAGGACTAGGCAAGAATTAGGTTCGTTCTGTAAACAATTTGATGTTTCCATGGACAAGCCTGATTGTAATGGTTCTTGCCATAAGGAGTCTAAAAGATCCCATAAAAAACATTTTTATAAAAAGGAATTTCAAAAGAAAAATCGTTCAAAAGATTTTCCTGCATACAAAAAGAAATTTCATAAGCATAAGTCTGGTTTTAAAAGAAATGAAAAACCAGAAGGGGTAAAACCCTTTGGAGATTTAAAGCATGTTACTTGTTATAAATGTAATAGGAAGGGGCATACTGCAAAGTATTGCCGCTTTAGCAAAAAATTGCATGAATTAGGATTAGATGAAGAAGTCTTAAGTAAGCTTGAGGCTATTCTCATCTACTCTTCAGAATCAGATCCTGATTCAGGAACTGATGAAGAAAATGCATTTCAGGTTGATGAATTAGCAAACGATTCATCAACATCATCATCATCATCTTCAGATGAAGATGATAAAAGCATAAATGTCTTGACAAAAGACCAAGAGCTTTTGTTAGATGTCATTAAGCATATCTCTGATCCTCAACTTCAGAAGGATTATCTTGATAGGTTAATGAGAACCTTAGAAAGCAAACCGGAGGTCAAGCCTGTTAGTCTCCCTAAACTTAGTACTAACACATATAACTTGACCAGCATTTTAGAAAAACAAAAGGCTAAGGGAAGGAATACTCCCTTATCCCTTTCTGATCTGCAAAATGAGATCAAGAATGTTAAACTTGAACTCAAGCAGGTCAAAGAAAAGCAAGAAAAGGATTCAGCCATTATCCAAGCCTTCCTGAATCATCAAGTAGATAATTCAGAAAGCGGGGATGACGATGGCACTAACTTAGAAGAATCCAAGTTGGATAACTTAGAATGTGCACCCGAAGATTTTTTGTATGTTTTAAAAGAAATTACTTTAAGAAAGTATTTGATTAGCATTGTTTTGAAATTTTCTGATGATTTTCAAATCAATACTATTGCATTATTTGATACAGGTGCAGATTTAAATTGCATAAAACCTGATTTGGTTCCTAAAAGATTTTGGGAACAAACTAAAGAAAAACTGTCTGCCGCTAATAATTCAAAAATGAATATTAGCAGTAAGACTGAAGCATTTGTGTTAAATGAAAAAACTTGCATTAGAACTGCATTTGTTCTTGTTGATAACATAAATCATAGTGTTATCTTAGGAACACCTTTTATTACTTTAATTACTCCTTTTTCTGTATCTAGTTCTGGTATTATTTTCAAAATTAAAAATGAAAATATTATTTTCCCTTTTATTGAAAAACCCAGAACCAGAAATCTGAATTTATTAAAAGCAAATTCAATTTTTGATAATCAGATTAATAATCTGATTAAGACTAAGGAATTTGAAATTATGCATTTAAAGCATGGCATTAATTTTCAAAGAATTTCTACCCATTTGAAAAGTGAATTTATTCAGAAAAGAATTTCAGATTTTCAAAAGCAAGTTGAAAATGAATTTTGTGCTGATATTCCTAATGCCTTTTGGAATAGAAAGCAACATATGGTAGATTTGCCTTATGAACCTAGTTTTGATGAAAGAAATATCCCAACTAAGGCTAGGCCAATCCAAATGAATTCTGAGCTTGAGCAGCATTGTAGAAAAGAAATCCAGGATCTCTTAGATAAAGGTTTGATTGCCCAATCTAGGTCTCCTTGGAGTTGTGCAGCATTTTATGTGATTAAAGCATCTGAGATTGAACGTGGAGTTCCACGATTAGTCATAAATTATAAACCTTTGAATCAGGTTCTTAGATGGATTAGGTACCTAATACCTAATAAGAAAGACCTGTTACAAAGATTGCATTCTGCATATGTATTTTCTAAATTTGATCTTAAATCTGGTTTTTGGCAAATCCAGATTGATCCAAAGCATAGGTATAAGACTGCATTTACTGTCCCATTTGGCCAGTATGAATGGAACGTTATGCCTTTTGGCTTAAAAAATGCTCCATCAGAATTTCAACGCATTATGAATGATATTTTTAATCCATATTCAGCATTTTGCATTGTCTATATTGATGATGTGCTTATATTTTCAGAATCCATTGAACAGCATTTTAAGCATTTAAAGTCATTCTTTCTTACAGCTAAGAAAAATGGCTTAGTTGTTTCGCAAAGCAAAATGTCCTTATTTCAAACCAGAATAAGGTTTCTTGGCCATCATATTACCCAAGGAACGATCACTCCTATTGAGCGATCTTTAGAATTTGCATCTAAATTTCCAGATCAAATTCTGGAAAAACAACAGCTTCAAAGGTTTTTAGGAAGCTTGAATTATGTATTAGATTTTTGCCCTAATATCAATAGGATGGCAAAACCCTTGCATGATCGGTTAAAAAAGAATCCGCCATTATGGTCTGAAGAGCATACTAGAATAGTGCAAGAAATAAAAAAGCATGTTAGTCGAATTCCTTGCTTGTCTATTGCTAACCCTTTATTACCTAAAATCGTTGAAACTGATGCTTCTGATTTTGGTTATGGAGGTATTTTGAAGCAGGTACAAGATAAGCATGAGCATATTGTCCAGTTTACTTCCGGACACTGGAATGATACTGAAAAGAATTATTCTACTATTAAAAAAGAAATTCTTTCCATTGTAAAATGTATTTCAAAATTTCAAAGCGATTTACTCAATCAAAAGTTTTTATTAAGGATTGATTGTAAATCAGCAAAAGAAGTTTTGCAAAAAGATGTTAAAAACATTGCCTCTAAGCAAATTTTTGCAAGATGGCAAGCTTTATTAAGCATATTTGATTTTGATATAGAATTTATTCGGGGAGAACAGAATTCTATTCCCGATTTCCTAACCCGTGAATTTTTGCAGGATCATGCCTCCTAAGAAAAAGAAAGGAGAAGGATCCTCAAAGGATCCAGCAAAACTTTCTGCATTAGAAAAAGTAAAAGCCTGGACAGCCATGTTCCAGGATGCGCAAGGTGAAAGCATTGAAAGCAAAGGCAGCTCTAGTCCTGTCAAGCAAACTCCGCATAATCCAAATACTTTGGCTCTTACTAAGGCCACCCAATCTTTTGAAAAAGCATTTGAAAATTATTTTGCAACTATTGCTGAAGCAAAAAAGGTTTTGGAAGACCCATTGTCTTCTTCTTCAGCACAAGCTTCTCAAATACATTTACAGAAAAATCCTATTTCAAAGGGAAAGGAAATTGCCCAACCCTCAAAAGCATTAACTGTTTCTAGTCCTTTTGGACCGGTATCTTTGAAGGAAGCAAAAGAAATTTTTAAAGAAAATTTTATAACTTTTCCTTCTTCTTCCAAAAGTATTTCTGCAAATGTTGTTTCTCAGAATACGGCTACCCAGCCTAAATCTGAATATTTTACCAAAAAGAATTTCCAGTATATTACATCTATTGAGGATGGCTTTTATGATAAAAATCCCTCAGTAGCTGTATCAAAGCTTTTCCCGCATGGATGGACTTTTAAACCTTGGGACTACTCTAAACCCATTGATTTTTATTTAACCATCCTAAAGGTCACAGAATCTGTGGAAATAAAGCATACTTCTCATGGTGATTCCGGAGAGCCAGCATACTCCCAATTTAAAATCTTGAAGATCATCCATCCTCAAGATTGGGGGTCAAGTCCTTCTGACTTGAAATCTTTTCCTGCATCCTTTACCCAAAGAATAACAACCAGCAAGACCTTTTCCTACTGGGATTATCAACAAGCCTGGTACAATGCATTAATGATCCAAAACTCCAAAGGATCGCATACCTGGTTGATAATGTTTGACACCAGAAAAGCCATTTCTAAAATACCAAACTGGTTCAATCATTGGTGGGGATTTTTTGGGTCTTCTACCGAAATCCTTCCTGAATCAGTAAACCTCGCATATACCCTTTTTAAAGAAAAATTTGACCCTTCACCATTGCAAAAAAGGCATTCACCTCTATTAATTTTCAGTACAATCTTTTTTGTACCATGGACCTTAACCTGGCATTTCTCTTATCAAACGAATCAAAATAATACCATTGATCTTATCAGAATCTTTAAGGTTAAATGGTGGAATAAGTTCCAAGCATTCAATAAATGCAATGAAGCCGCTGTCAGAATGTGGCTCAAATCTAAAGGCAAAATGGATCTGCCTATTGAACAGGTCCAAGCACATTCAGAATTTTTAGCACAGAAGTCATTTGCTATTCCTCAGCTCGCAGCCGCAAAGTCAGAGGAAGAATTTTTCAAAATCATGAAAGAATTAATAGAATCCAGAACCTCAGCTACTGGATCCAAAGCATCCTCTTCATCTTCATCGTCTAAGCCACCATCCCTGGCTGATGAGAACGAAGATATTTTTGGTCTATTGTAAATCAATAACCTAATGAATTATACCAGAATAATAAATGAAAATGGTTCCAATGTTCTAAATGAATAAGAACCGAGCTAGTAGCCGCTTGGTCAGGTAATGTGGTTAGGGGTACTTGGCTCATAACCAGGAATTCCCTGATATACATACTTGCCAATGTAAGCATACTGGTATATGTATTCATACAAGGTTACGTATTTACTGTAGCCAGACGTATCTGTCGTATTTGTCTCAGCATCTTTGGTGGGCCCGGCGCCGAAAGTGAAGTGGGTCCCAGACACCGAAAGCATTTTTGTCCTTTTGCTCCTTGCCTGCCTATATAAGAAGGAGCCCTCTGCATTTGTAAAATCATCTCTGGATTTTAGATAGCTTTCTCTCTCTATCTCTCCAGATCTCTCTCCCTTCTCTCTAGAATTCTTTCTCTCTTCTTGTAATTAAGTTTCTGGCATTTAAGCTTTCCCCGAGCTGTAATAAAAGAATTTGTTTGAATAAAGAGTAAGCATTGTTTCTTCTTAATTTCTTCCCTTAATCATATGTGGTTATAAGTTGTGCGGATTACCGCCTGAATTTAATCACATACGATTAAGGTGTTTAATTTCTGCATTTATTTTGAGAATTTATATGGCAGGTTTATACCGCCTAGCATAATTTTGTATCCAATTTTCTATAATTGTTCTTGAGCATATTATTTTCTTATTTCTGAATTCATATATCTTTCTGCATTTTAACTTGTTGTATATGCATAATCATTTTTGAATTTGGCTTAAGTCATCCGCATTAGTTTCATTCTCTACCCGTACGATCCTCCTAGTCCCTAGTGGTATCAGAGCTAATGCGAGAGTACTGTTCATTCATCGTCATCACTGTTCACATTCATCCATTTCCAGATTTACTGTGCATATCATTCCTGCATCTACTGATATTGGTGAGTCATTTAGACCCTTGTTTGCCCAAAAGTACCGACGGACAGGGAAAGAGAGGCAGTGACTGGGTTCCGTAGTCAATATTAGTATGTGTTTGTTCTGATTTGCATTTTTAATGATGGATCACACACTTCTACCTAGAACATACTCTGCATCTTCTGCATCTACATCATTAGAGAATATAAGGATCAACAGTAGTAATGAAATTACTGTTGAAGATTTTACCAAATGCATTAGTGATTGGCATATACCTCATGTTAAGAAGCATGAAATATATGAACTCAGCATAAGAGATAAGTTGTTCAAAACAAATTTGAACATTAAGACTGAAGAGAGGGATATTCCTCTCACAAACTCTTATGAAAGCATTAATCTTTTGTCACAGCATTCTTTAGACAAGCATAGACAAAAGAATTTTAAGTATATTCATATTGGCCTTGTTCAGATAGGGATTAAGCCCTTGACCAAGGAAGGCCTAAACACAAGCATATTATGTGTTGTTAGGGATAATAGAATGGAAGTATATGAGGAAGGCATCCTAGGCACGGTTGAGTCTAGTCTGTGTGCAGGTCCCATATCATTCTCATGTTACCCTAATTTAACCATTTCTTTAAATGATAAAAACATTTTGGATTCTCTCGTGTTACAAATCCAAACACATAATTATCGCATGAAAAAGGGATCTATTCCCATTGCATTGATTTTCAGAGTTCATTACAAAGCCATGACATCTGCATTTGATTCAAAACATAAGTTTTCATGTCATAAAGGTGAAACTTTAGTTTTGCAAACTGATATGTCAAAGGCAAATGCTATTGTTCCAAAATTCATTAAATGGGAAGATGTAACTCTTCCTGAAGAATGGGTATTGGAAAAAGCATGTGCTGTTGAACCACCAATTAGAATAATGCCTAATACGAATGTCAGAGAAATTAACCAGTATCCTAGTGGAAAAGTCACTCTAACCTTTGACAGAAAATCGGTAAGTACAAGATTTTCTGATGACTCTTCCAATAGTGATACCATGGATTTAGGTAGAGTATCACAATTAGGTAAGATTGAGCATAAGCATGTTGAGGATGAAGACAAGGATTCTTGCCATCTGTTTCACAGAAGAAGAATCCCTGTAAGCATGCCTCACAGGCACTCTACCTCTGACATCCCTAATACGCATTTAACTGGTGTTCTCTACGCTGATAATGTTCCCAGAGCAGTTTACACTAAAGAAGAATTAGGAGAAGTAAGTGTTCAAAAATCTGAACCAACCTCACCTACTTTTTCTTCAGTTACTGAGAATATTATCAATGTGTTAGAAAAAGAATTCGTTTTAGATAAAACCCTTTTGCATAAAGATTTTTACGCTTCTCATAATGAAAAGAAAAAACTTTGGTTCTTTAAGAATTTCCTGAACCAAAGAAAGGAAATTCAAGAAAAGTATTATGATTTTGTTTTACAGCATAAAGTCCATATCATGTTTTTCGATTGGTTTGAACTTTATGCATCACAGAATAACATTGCATATCCATTCAAGTGCATTAATCCAGTCTCTAGCCAAGAAAAGGTTAGTACTTGGAATTTATCTGATGGCTCAAAGATTGAGTCTGATCATCCCCCTCTGAGAGGAATAAAAATTCCAGTCTCAGGAAATTCATCTGTTAATGCATCTGCATACAAGTATGTGACTGAAGATGTGCATAAGAACTTTGCATCTGTCATTGAGCAAAATAATTTCTCAAATACGCATCTGCATACCTTAGGCAAACAATTGTCTAGAATTGAGAAAACCCTTAAGCCTTCTGTTGTAAAAATAGAACAGAAGCAGGACAGGCTTAAGAATCCTATTTTTAAGCCATCTCAAATTTCTAGGGATAGCCAAAAGGAATTTCAGAATAATAAAATGGAATTCGCCAAGGCTATTCAAGACCAATTAAGCAAGATAGAGGCCTCAACCTCTAACTTAATTGCTCCAGAAACACCTCAGTCTCGGCTGAGACCAGAGATAAACGCATTAGATGAGGATTCTCCCTCAGAATCCCAGAGTTTCTGTGAAGAAAAGGTTGAACCTATTCCTCAGATCAATAGAATTAATTGGCCTATTGTTCCTATTGCTAGTCATTTGGACGTAGGCAATCAAGCATCTAGTAGCCAGTCTAGGTTTAATGCATCTTCTGTCTATGAGTGGAATATAGATGGATTGTCTGAATATCAGATTTTGAATTTTTTGCAACAAATGACCATGGCTGCCAATGCATATAGAATACAAACCAACGTTCAGGATAGAGCCATTGCAGAGCTTCTTACTGCAGGCTTTGCAGGACAGTTAAAAGGATGGTGGGACTACCATCTTACTGAAACTGAACGTCTTAGCATATTAAATGCTGTTAAGATTGATGAAGACGCAGAACCCATTCTGGATGACGAAGGTCAACCTATTCAGGATTCTGTATCTACATTAATTTTAACCATTTCTTTGCATTTTTTGGGTGATTCTTCGCATTTAAAGGATAAAAACGCTGAGCTTTTATCAAATTTAAGATGCAAAAAACTCAGTGATTTTCAGTATTATAAAAATACATTTTTATCTCGTATTATGTTGAGAGAAGATTCCAACCAGCCTTTTTGGAAAGAAAAGTTTCTTGCAGGTTTACCTACCTTGTTAGGTGAAAAGGTAAGAAACAAAATTAAGGAAACTTTAGGGGTTCCAATCCCTTACTCAACATTAACATATGGTGAACTCATTAGTCTTATCCAGAAGGAAGGACTAAAGATTTGCCAGGATTTGAAACTTCAAAGGCATCTGAAGTGGGAAATGAAAAGGACTAGGCAAGAATTAGGTTCGTTCTGTAAACAATTTGATGTTTCCATGGACAAGCCTGATTGTAATGGTTCTTGCCATAAGGAGTCTAAAAGATCCCATAAAAAACATTTTTATAAAAAGGAATTTCAAAAGAAAAATCGTTCAAAAGATTTTCCTGCATACAAAAGGAAATTTCATAAGCATAAGTCTGGTTTTAAAAGAAATGAAAAACCAGAAGGGGTAAAACCCTTTGGAGATTTAAAGCATGTTACTTGTTATAAATGTCATAGGAAAGGGCATACTGCAAAGTATTGCCGCTTTAGCAAAAAATTGCATGAATTAGGATTAGATGAAGAAGTCTTAAGTAAGCTTGAGGCTATTCTCATCTACTCTTCAGAATCAGATCCTGATTCAGGAACTGATGAAGAAAATGCATTTCAGGTTGATGAATTAGCAAACGATTCATCAACATCATCATCATCATCCTCTGATGATGATAATAGAAGCATAAATGTCCTGACAAAAGACCAAGAGCTTTTGTTAGATGTCATCAAGCATATCTCTGATCCTCAATTGCAGAAAGATTACCTCGATAGATTAATGAAAACCCTAGAAAGCAAACCTGATGTCAAGCCTGTTAGTCTTCCTAAGATTAGTACTAACACTTATAACTTGACCAGTATTCTAGAAAAGCAAAAGGCTAAGGGAAAGAATACTCCCTTATCCCTTTCTGATCTGCAAACTGAGATCAAGAATGTTAAACTTGAGCTCAAGCAGGTCAAGGAAAAACAGGAAAAGGATTCAGCTATAATCCAAGCATTACTTAGCAACCAGTTAGAAAATTCAGGAAGCGAGGATGAAGGTGGTACTAACCTAGAGGAATCTAAGTTAGATAACCTAGAATGCGCACCTAAAGATTTTTTATATGTTTTGAAAGAAATTACTTTAAGAAAGTATTTGATTAGCATTATTTTGCATTTTCCTGATGATTTTCAACTCAGTACCATAGCATTATTTGATACCGGTGCTGATTTAAATTGCATAAAACCTGATTTGGTTCCTAAAAGATTTTGGGAACAAACTAAAGAAAAACTGTCTGCCGCTAATAATTCAAAAATGAATATTAGCAGTAAGACTGAAGCATTTGTGTTAAATGAAAAAACTTGCATTAGAACTGCATTTGTTCTTGTTGATAACATAAATCATAGTGTTATCTTAGGAACACCTTTTATTACTTTAATTACTCCTTTTTCTGTATCTAGTTCTGGTATTATTTTCAAAATTAAGAATGAAAATATTATTTTCCCTTTTATTGAAAAACCCAGAACCAGAAACCTCAATTTATTAAAAGCAAATTCAATTTTTGATAATCAGATTAACAACCTGATTAAAACTAAAGAATTTGAAATCATGCATTTAAAGCATAACATTAATTTTCAAAGAATTTCTGCACAGTTGAAAAATGAATTTACTCAAAAAAGAATTTTAGATTTCCAAAAGCAAGTTGAAAATGAAATTTGCGCAGATATTCCTAATGCCTTTTGGATTAGGAAGCAGCATATGGTAGATTTGCCATATGAACCTAGTTTTGATGAGCGAAATATTCCAACCAAAGCTAGACCTATCCAAATGAATTTTGAGCTTGAGCAGCATTGTAGAAAAGAAATCCAGGATCTCTTAGATAAAGGTTTAATTGCCCAATCTAGGTCCCCCTGGAGTTGTGCAGCATTTTATGTTATTAAAGCATCTGAGATTGAACGTGGAGTTCCACGATTGGTCATTAATTATAAACCTTTGAATCAAGTTCTTAGATGGATTAGGTATCCAATACCTAATAAGAAAGACCTGTTACAAAAATTGCATTCTGCATATATATTTTCAAAATTTGACCTTAAATCTGGTTTTTGGCAAATCCAGATTGACCCAAAACATAGGTATAAGACTGCATTCACTGTTCCATTTGGTCAATACGAATGGAATGTTATGCCTTTTGGCTTAAAGAATGCTCCATCAGAATTTCAACGCATTATGAATGATATTTTTAATCCATATTCAGCATTTTGCATTGTCTATATTGATGATGTACTTATCTTTTCAGAATCTATTGATCAGCATTTTAAGCATTTAAAGTCATTCTTCCTTACAGCAAAGAAAAATGGCTTAGTAGTCTCAAAAAGCAAAATGTCATTATTCCAAACCAAAATTAGGTTTCTTGGTCATTATATTACCCAAGGAACGATCACTCCCATCGAGCGATCTTTAGAATTTGCATCTAAATTTCCAGATCAGATTCTGGAAAAACAGCAACTGCAAAGGTTTTTAGGAAGTCTAAACTATGTCTTAGATTTCTGCCCTAATATCAATAGAATAGCCAAACCTTTGCATGATAGATTAAAAAAGAATCCACCAGCATGGACTGATGAGCATACTCAGATAGTCCAACAGATAAAACATTATGTGCATCATATTCCTTGCTTGCATATTGCTAATTCTCTATTACCTAAAATCGTGGAAACTGATGCTTCTGATTTTGGTTATGGAGGTATTTTAAAGCAGGTACAGGATAAGCATGAGTATATTGTCCAGTTTACTTCTGGGCACTGGAATAACACTGAAAAGAATTATTCTACAATCAAAAAAGAAATTCTTTCTATTGTAAAATGTATTTCAAAATTTCAAAGCGATTTGCTCAATCAAAAATTTTTATTAAGGATTGATTGTAAATCAGCAAAAGAAGTTTTGCAAAAAGATGTTAAAAACATTGCCTCTAAGCAAATTTTTGCAAGATGGCAAGCTTTATTAAGCATATTTGATTTTGATATAGAATTTATTCGGGGAGAACAGAATTCTATTCCCGATTTCCTAACCCGTGAATTTTTGCAGGATCATGCCTCCTAAGAAAAAGAAAGGAGAAGGATCCTCAAAGGATCCAGCAAAACTTTCTGCATTAGAAAAAGTAAAAGCCTGGACAGCCATGTTCCAGGATGCGCAAGGTGAAAGCATTGAAAGCAAAGGCAGCTCTAGTCCTGTCAAGCAAACTCCGCATAATCCAAATACTTTGGCTCTTACTAAGGCCACTCAATCTTTTGAAAAAGCATTTGAAAATTATTTTGCAACTATTGCTGAAGCAAAAAAGGTTTTGGAGGATCCATTATCCTCTTCTTCAGCACAATCTTCTTCTCAAAAGCATTTACAAAAAACGTCTATTTCAAAGGGAAAGGAAATTGCCCAACCCTCAAAAGCATTAACTGTTTCTAGTCCTTTTGGACCGGTTTCTTTGAAAGAAGCAAAAGAAATTTTTAAAGAAAATTTTATAACTTTTCCTTCTTCTTCCAAAAGTATTTCTGCAAATGTTGTTTCTCAGAATACGGCTACCCAGCCTAAATCTGAGTATTTTACCAAAAAGAATTTTCAGTATATTACTTCTATTGAGGACGGCTTTTATGATAAAAATCCCTCAGTGGCTGTATCAAAACTTTTCCCTCATGGATGGAATTTTAAACCTTGGGATTTTTCAAAGCCCATTGATTTTTACTTGACCATCCTAAAGGTCACAGAATCTGTGGAAATAAAGCATACTTCTCATGGTGATTCCGGAGAACCCGCATACTCCCAATTCAAAATCTTGAAGATCATTCATCCTCAAGATTGGGGTACAAGTCCTTCTGACTTGAAATCTTTTCCAGCATCCTTTACCCAAAGAATAACAACCAGCAAAACCTTTTCCTACTGGGATTATCAACAAGCCTGGTATAACGCATTAATGATCCAAAATTCCAAAGGATCGCATACCTGGTTGATCATGTTTGATACCAGAAAAGCCATTTCTAAAATACCAAACTGGTTCAACCATTGGTGGGGATTTTTTGGGTCTTCTACCGAAATCCTTCCTGAATCAGTTAACCTCGCATATACCCTTTTTAAAGAAAAATTTGACCCTTCACCATTGCAAAAAAGGGTCTCTCCTCTTCTAGTCTTTAGTACAATCTTCTTTGTACCATGGACCTTAACCTGGCATTTTTCCTATCAAACGAATCAAAATTCAACCATTGATCTTATCAGAATATTTAAGGTTAAATGGTGGAACAAATTTCAAGCATTTAATAAATGTAATGAAGCCGCTGTCAGAATGTGGCTCAAATCCAAAGGTAAATTGGATCTGCCTATTGAACAGGTCCAAGCACATTCAGAATTTTTAGCACAGAAGTCATTTGCTATTCCTCAGCTCGCAGCCGCTAAGTCAGAGGAAGAATTTTTCAAAATCATGAAAGAATTAATAGAATCCAGTTCCTCAGCTACTGGATCCAAAGCATCCTCTTCATCTTCATCGTCTAAGCCACCATCCCTGGCTGATGAGAACGAAGATATTTTTGGTCTATTGTAAATCAATAACCTAATGAATTATACCAGAATAATAAATGAAAATGGTTCCAATGTTCTAAATGAATAAGAACCGAGCTAGTAGCCGCTTGGTCGGGTTATGTGGTTAGGGGTACTTGGCTCATAACCAGGAATTCCCTGATATGCATACTTGCCAATGTAAGCTTTACTGGTATATGTATTCATACAAGGTTACGTATTTACTGTAGCCAGACGTATCTGAGTATCTGTCTCAGCATCTTTGGTGGGCCCGGCGCCGAAAGTGAAGTGGGTCCCAGGCACCGAAAGCATTTTTGTCTTTTGCTCCTTACCTGCCTATATAAGAGGGAGCTCTCTGCATTTGTAAAATCATCTCTGGATTTTAGATAGCTTTCTCTCTCTATCTCTCCAGATCTCTCTCCCTTCTCTCTAATTCTTTCTCTCTTCTTGTAATTAAGTTTCTGGCATTTAAGCTTTCCCCGAGCTGTAATAAAAGAATTTGTTTGAATAAAGAGTAAGCATTGTTTCTTCTTAATTTCTTCCCTTAATCATATGTGGTTATAAGTTGTGCGGATTACCGCCTGAATTTAATCACATACGATTAAGGTGTTTAATTTCTGCATTTATTTTGAGAATTTATATGGCAGGTTTATACCGCCTAGCATAATTTTGTATCCAATTTTCTATAATTGTTCTTGAGCATATTATTTTCTTATTTCTGAATTCATATATCTTTCTGCATTTTTAACTTGTTGTATATGCATAATCATTTTTGAATTTGGCTTAAGTCATCCGCATTAGTTTCATTCTCTACCCGTACGATCCTCCTAGTCCCTAGTGGTATCAGAGCCAGAAGGGGTGAGAGTACTGTTCATTCATCGTCATCACTGTTCACATTCATCCATTTTCCAGATTTACTGTGCATATCATTCCTGCATATATTAATATTGGTGAGTCATTTAGACCCAAGTACGCGTTTTGCCCAAAAAGTACCGACGGACAGGGAAAAGAGGCTTGTGGAAAGGGTTCCGTAGTCAGTATTAGTATGTGTTTGTTCTGATTTGCATTTTTAATGATGGATCACACACTTCTACCTAGAACATACTCTGCATCTTCTGCATCTACATCCTTAGAGAATATAAGGATCAACAGTAGTAATGAAATTACTGTTGAAGATTTTACCAAATGCATTAGTGATTGGCATATACCTCATGTTAAGAAGCATGAAATATATGAACTCAGCATAAGAGATAAGTTGTTCAAAACAAATTTGAACATTAAGACTGAAGAGAGGGATATTCCTCTCACAAACTCTTATGAAAGCATTAATCTTTTGTCACAGCATTCTTTAGACAAGCATAGACAAAAGAATTTTAAGTATATTCATATTGGCCTTGTTCAGATAGGGATTAAGCCCTTGACCAAGGAAGGCCTAAACACAAGCATATTATGTGTTGTTAGGGATAATAGAATGGAAGTATATGAGGAAGGCATCCTAGGCACGGTTGAGTCTAGTCTGTGTGCAGGTCCCATATCATTCTCATGTTACCCTAATTTAACCATTTCTTTAAATGATAAAAACATTTTGGATTCTCTCGTGTTACAAATCCAAACACATAATTATCGCATGAAAAAGGGATCTATTCCCATTGCATTGATTTTCAGAGTTCATTACAAAGCCATGACATCTGCATTTGATTCAAAACACAAGTTTTCATGTCATAAAGGTGAAACTTTGGTTTTTTAAGAATTTCTTGAACCAAAGAAAAGAGATTCAAGAAAAGTATTATGATTTTGTTTTGCAACATAAAGTCCATATCATGTTTTTCGACTGGTTTGAACTTTATGCATCACAGAATAACATTGCATATCCATTCAAGTGCATTAATCCAGTCTCTAGCCAAGAAAAGGTTAGTACTTGGAATTTATCTGATGGCTCAAAGATTGAGTCTGATCATCCCCCTCTGAGAGGAATAAAAATTCCAGTCTCAGGAAATTCATCTGTTAATGCATCTGCATACAAGTATGTGACTGAAGATGTGCATAAGAACTTTGCATCTGTCATTGAGCAAAATAATTTCTCAAATACGCATCTGCATACCTTAGGCAAACAATTGTCTAGAATTGAGAAAACCCTTAAGCCTTCTGTTGTAAAAATAGAACAGAAGCAGGACAGGCTTAAGAATCCTATTTTTAAGCCATCTCAAATTTCTAGGGATAGCCAAAAGGAATTTCAGAATAATAAAATGGAATTCGCCAAGGCTATTCAAGACCAATTAAGCAAGATAGAGGCCTCAACCTCTAACTTAATTGCTCCAGAGACACCTCAGTCTCGTCTCAGACCAGAGATAAACGCATTAAATGAGGATTCTCCCTCAGAATCCCAGAGTATCTGTGGAGAAAAGGTTGAACCTACTCCTCAGATCAATAGAATTACATGGCCTATTGTTCCTGTTGCAAACCCTTTAGATCAAGCATCTAGTAGCCAGTCTAGGTTTAATGCATCTTCTGTCTATGAGTGGAATCTAGATGGATTGTCTGAATATCAGATTTTGAATTTTTTGCAACAAATGACCATGGCAGCCAATGCATATAGAATACAGACCAACGTTCAGGATAGAGCCATTGCAGAACTTCTTACTGCAGGCTTTGCAGGACAGTTAAAAGGATGGTGGGACTACCATCTTACTGAAACTGAACGTCTTAGCATATTAAATGCTGTTAAGATTGATGAAGACGCAGAACCCATTCTGGATGACGAAGGTCAACCTATTCAGGATTCTGTATCTACATTAATTTTAACCATTTCTTTGCATTTTTTGGGTGATTCTTCGCATTTAAAGGATAAAAACGCTGAGCTTTCATCAAATTTAAGATGCAAAAAACTCAGTGATTTTCAGTATTATAAAAATACATTTTTATCTCGTATTATGTTGAGAGAAGATTCCAACCAGCCTTTTTGGAAAGAAAAGTTTCTTGCAGGTTTACCTACCTTGTTAGGTGAAAAGGTAAGAAACAAAATTAAGGAAACTTTAGGGGTTCCAATCCCTTACTCAACATTAACATATGGTGAACTCATTAGTCTTATCCAGAAGGAAGGACTAAAGATTTGCCAGGATTTGAAACTTCAAAAGCATCTGAAGTGGGAAATGAAAAGGACTAGGCAAGAATTAGGTTCGTTCTGTAAACAATTTGATGTTTCCATGGACAAGCCTGATTGTAATGGTTCTTGCCATAAGGAGTCTAAAAGATCCCATAAAAAACATTTTTATAAAAAGGAATTTCAAAAGAAAAATCGTTCAAAAGATTTTCCTGCATACAAAAAGAAATTTCATAAGCATAAGTCTGGTTTTAAAAGAAATGAAAAACCAGAAGGGGTAAAACCCTTTGGAGATTTAAAGCATGTTACTTGTTATAAATGTCATAGGAAAGGGCATACTGCAAAGTATTGCCGCTTTAGCAAAAAATTGCATGAATTAGGATTAGATGAAGAAGTCTTAAGTAAGCTTGAGGCTATTCTCATCTACTCTTCAGAATCAGATCCTGATTCAGGAACTGATGAAGAAAATGCATTTCAGGTTGATGAATTAGCAAACGATTCATCAACATCATCATCATCATCCTCTGATGACGATAATAGAAGCATAAATGTCCTGACAAAAGACCAAGAGCTTTTGTTAGATGTCATCAAGCATATCTCTGATCCTCAATTGCAGAAAGATTACCTCGATAGATTAATGAAAACCCTAGAAAGCAAACCTGATGTCAAGCCTGTTAGTCTTCCTAAGATTAGTACTAACACTTATAACTTGACCAGTATTCTAGAAAAGCAAAAGGCTAAGGGAAAGAATACTCCCTTATCCCTTTCTGATCTGCAAACTGAGATCAAGAATGTTAAACTTGAGCTCAAGCAGGTCAAGGAAAAACAGGAAAAGGATTCTGCTATAATCCAAGCATTACTTAGCAACCAGTTAGAAAATTCAGGAAGCGAGGATGAAGGTGGCACTAACCTAGAGGAATCTAAGTTAGATAACCTAGAATGCGCACCTGAAGATTTTTTATATGTTTTGAAAGAAATTACTTTAAGAAAGTATTTGATTAGCATTATTTTGCATTTTCCTGATGATTTTCAACTCAGTACCATAGCATTATTTGATACCGGTGCTGATTTAAATTGCATAAAACCTGATTTGGTTCCTAAAAGATTTTGGGAAAAAACCAAAGAAAAACTGTCTGCCGCTAATAACTCGAAAATGAATATTAGCAGTAAGACTGAAGCATATGTATTAAATGAAAAAACTCGTATTAAAACTGCATTTGTTCTTGTTGATAACATCAATCATAGTGTTATCTTAGGAACACCTTTTATAACTCTTATTACTCCTTTTTCTGTATCAAGTTCTGGTATTATTTTCAAAATTAAGAATGAAAATATTATTTTCCCTTTTATTGAAAAACCCAGAACCAGAAATCTGAATTTATTAAAAGCAAATTCAATTTTTGATAATCAGATTAATAATCTGATTAAGACTAAGGAATTTGAAATTATGCATTTAAAGCATGGCATTAATTTTCAAAGAATTTCTACCCATTTGAAAAGTGAATTTATTCAGAAAAGAATTTCAGATTTTCAAAAGCAAGTTGAAAATGAAATTTGTGCTGATATTCCTAATGCCTTTTGGAATAGAAAGCAACATATGGTAGATTTGCCTTATGAACCTAGTTTTGATGAAAGAAATATCCCAACTAAGGCTAGGCCAATCCAAATGAATTCTGAGCTTGAGCAGCATTGTAGAAAAGAAATCCAGGATCTCTTAGATAAAGGTTTGATTGCCCAATCTAGGTCTCCTTGGAGTTGTGCAGCATTTTATGTGATTAAAGCATCTGAGATTGAACGTGGAGTTCCACGATTAGTCATAAATTATAAACCTTTGAATCAGGTTCTTAGATGGATTAGGTACCCAATACCTAATAAGAAAGACCTGTTACAAAGATTGCATTCTGCATATGTATTTTCTAAATTTGATCTTAAATCTGGTTTTTGGCAAATCCAGATTGATCCAAAGCATAGGTATAAGACTGCATTTACTGTCCCATTTGGCCAGTATGAATGGAACGTTATGCCTTTTGGCTTAAAAAATGCTCCATCAGAATTTCAACGCATTATGAATGATATTTTTAATCCATATTCAGCATTTTGCATTGTCTATATTGATGATGTACTTATCTTTTCAGAATCCATTGATCAGCATTTTAAGCATTTAAAGTCATTCTTCCTTACAGCAAAGAAAAATGGCTTAGTAGTCTCAAAAAGCAAAATGTCATTATTCCAAACCAAAATTAGGTTTCTTGGTCATTATATTACCCAAGGAACGATCACTCCCATCGAGCGATCTTTAGAATTTGCATCTAAATTTCCAGATCAGATTCTGGAAAAACAGCAACTGCAAAGGTTTTTAGGAAGTCTAAACTATGTCTTAGATTTCTGCCCTAATATCAATAGAATAGCCAAACCTTTGCATGATAGATTAAAAAAGAATCCACCAGCATGGACTGATGAGCATACTCAGATAGTCCAACAGATAAAACATTATGTGCATCATATTCCTTGCTTGCATATTGCTAATTCTCTATTACCTAAAATCGTGGAAACTGATGCTTCTGATTTTGGTTATGGAGGTATTTTAAAGCAGGTACAGGATAAGCATGAGTATATTGTCCAGTTTACTTCTGGGCACTGGAATAACACTGAAAAGAATTATTCTACAATCAAAAAAGAAATTCTTTCTATTGTAAAATGTATTTCAAAATTTCAAAGCGATTTGCTCAATCAAAAATTTTTATTAAGGATTGATTGTAAATCAGCAAAAGAAGTTTTGCAAAAAGATGTTAAAAACATTGCCTCTAAGCAAATTTTTGCAAGATGGCAAGCTTTATCAAGCATATTTGATTTTGATATAGAATTTATTCGGGGAGAACAGAATTCTATTCCCGATTTCCTAACCCGTGAATTTTTGCGAGACCATGCCTCCTAAGAAAAAGAAAGGCGAAGGATCCTCTAAGGATCAGGCAAAGCTTTCTGCATTAGAAAAAGTAAAAGCCTGGACAGCCATGTTCCAGGACGCACAAGGAGAAAGCATAGGAAGCAAAGGCAGCACTAGTTCTGTCAAAAATACTCCGCATAATCCAGATACTTTGGCCCTTACTAAGGCCACTCAATCTTTTGAAAAAGCATTTGAAAATTATTTTGCAACTATTGCTGAAGCAAAAAAGGTTTTGGAAGACCCATTGTCTTCTTCTTCAGCACAAGCTTCTCAAATACATTTACAGAAAAATCCAATTTCAAAGGGAAAGGAAATTGCCCAACCCTCAAAAGCATTAACTGTTTCTAGTCCTTTTGGACCGGTATCTTTGAAGGAAGCAAAAGAAATTTTTAAAGAAAATTTTATAACTTTTCCTTCTTCTTCCAAAAGTATTTCTGCAAATGTTGTTTCTCAGAATACGGCTACCCAGCCTAAATCTGAATATTTTACCAAAAAGAATTTCCAGTATATTACATCTATTGAGGATGGCTTTTATGATAAAAATCCCTCAGTAGCTGTATCAAAGCTTTTCCCGCATGGATGGACTTTTAAACCTTGGGACTACTCTAAACCCATTGATTTTTACTTGACCATCCTAAAGGTCACAGAATCTGTGGAAATAAAGCATACTTCTCATGGTGATTCCGGAGAACCCGCATACTCCCAATTCAAAATCTTGAAGATCATTCATCCTCAAGATTGGGGTACAAGTCCTTCTGACTTGAAATCTTTTCCAGCATCCTTTACCCAAAGAATAACAACCAGCAAAACCTTTTCCTACTGGGATTATCAACAAGCCTGGTATAACGCATTAATGATCCAAAATTCCAAAGGATCGCATACCTGGTTGATCATGTTTGATACCAGAAAAGCCATTTCTAAAATACCAAACTGGTTCAACCATTGGTGGGGATTTTTTGGGTCTTCTACCGAAATCCTTCCTGAATCAGTTAACCTCGCATATACCCTTTTTAAAGAAAAATTTGACCCTTCACCATTGCAAAAAAGGGTCTCTCCTCTTCTAGTCTTTAGTACAATCTTCTTTGTACCATGGACCTTAACCTGGCATTTTTCCTATCAAACGAATCAAAATTCAACCATTGATCTTATCAGAATATTTAAGGTTAAATGGTGGAACAAATTTCAAGCATTTAATAAATGTAATGAAGCCGCTGTCAGAATGTGGCTCAAATCCAAAGGTAAATTGGATCTGCCTATTGAACAGGTCCAAACACATTCAGAATTTTTGGCACAGAAGTCATTTGCTATTCCTCAGCTCGCAGCCGCTAAGTCAGAGGAAGAATTTTTCAAAATCATGAAAGAATTAATAGAATCCAGATCCTCAGCTACTGGATCCAAAGCATCCTCTTCATCTTCATTGTCTAAGCCACCATCCCTGGCTGATGAGAACGAAGATATTTTTGGTCTATTGTAAATCAATAACCTAATGAATTATACCAGAATAATAAATGAAAATGGTTCCAATGTTCTAAATGAATAAGAACCGAGCTAGTAGCCGCTTGGTCGGGTATTGTGGTTAGGGGTACTTGGCTCATAACCAGGAATTCCCTGATATGCATACTTGCCAATGTAAGCTTTACTGGTATATGTATTCATACAAGGTTACGTATTTACTGTAGCCAGACGTATCTGAGTATCTGTCTCAGCATCTTTGGTGGGCCCGGCGCCGAAAGTGAAGTGGGTCCCAGGCACCGAAAGCATTTTTGTCTTTTGCTCCTTACCTGCCTATATAAGAGGGAGCTCTCTGCATTTGTAGAATCATCTCTGGATTTTAGATAGCTTTCTCTCTCTATCTCTCCAGATCTCTCTCCCTTCTCTCTAGAATTCTTTCTCTCTTCTTGTAATTAAGTTTCTGGCATTTAAGCTTTCCCCGAGCTGTAATAAAAGAATTTGTTTGAATAAAGAGTAAGCATTGTTTCTTCTTAATTTCTTCCCTTAATCATATGTGGTTATAAGTTGTGCGGATTACCGCCTGAATTTAATCACATACGATTAAGGTGTTTAATTTCTGCATTTATTTTGAGAATTTATATGGCAGGTTTATACCGCCTAGCATAATTTTGTATCCAATTTTTATAATTGTTCTTGAGCATATTATTTTCTTATTTCTGAATTCATATATCTTTCTGCATTTTAACTTGTTGTATATGCATAATCATTTTTGAATTTGGCTTAAGTCATCCGCATTAGTTTCATTCTCTACCCGTACGATCCTCCTAGTCCCTAGTGGTATCAGAGCCAGAAGGGGTGAGAGTACTGTTCATTCATCATCATCACTGTTCACATTCATCCATTTTCCAGATTTACTGTGCATATCATTCCTGCATCTACTGATATTGGTGAGTCATTTAGACCCTTGTTTGCCCAAAAGTACCGACGGACAGGGAAGAGAGGCAGTAACTGGGTTCCGTAGTCAGTATTAGTATGTGTTAGTTTTGATTTGCATTTTAATGATGGATCACACACTTCTACCTAGAACATACTCTGCATCTTCTGCATCTACATCATTAGAGAATATAAGGATCAACAGTAGTAATGAAATTACTGTTGAAGATTTTACCAAATGCATTAGTGATTGGCATATACCTCATGTTAAGAAGCATGAAATATATGAACTCAGCATTAGAGATAAGTTGTTCAAAACAAATTTGAACATAAAGACTGAGGAGAGGGATATACCTCTCACAAACTCATATGAAAGCATTAATCTTTTGTCACAGCATTCATTAGACAAGCATAGACAAAAGAATTTTAAGTACATTCATATTGGCCTTGTTCAGATAGGGATTAAGCCCTTGACCAAGGAAGGCCTAAACACAAGCATATTATGTGTTGTTAGGGATAATAGAATGGAAGTATATGAGGAAGGCATCCTAGGCACGGTTGAGTCTAGTCTGTGTGCAGGTCCCATATCATTCTCATGTTACCCTAATTTAACCATTTCTTTAAATGATAAAAACATTTTGGATTCTCTCGTGTTACAAATCCAAACACATAATTATCGCATGAAAAAGGGATCTATTCCCATTGCATTGATTTTTAGAGTTCATTACAAAGCCATGACATCTGCATTTGATTCAAAACACAAGTTTTCATGTCATAAAGGTGAAACTTTGGTTTTGCAAACGGATATGACTAAAGCAAATGCTATTGTTCCAAAATTCATTAAATGGGAAGATGTAACTCTTCCTACAGAATGGGTATTGGAAAAAGCATGTGCTGTTGAACCACCAATTAGAATAATGCCTAATACGAATGTCAGAGAAATTAACCAGTATCCTAGTGGAAAAGTCACTCTAACCTTTGACAGAAAATCGGTAAGTACAAGATTTTCTGATGACTCTTCCAATAGTGATACCATGGATTTAGGTAGAGTATCACAATTAGGTAAGATTGAGCATAAGCATGTTGAGGATGAAGACAAGGATTCTTGCCATCTGTTTTACAGAAGAAGAATCCCTGTAAGCATGCCTCACAGGCACTCTACCTCTGACATCCCTAATACGCATTTAACTGGTGTTCTCTACGCTGATAATGTTCGCAGAGCAGTTTACACTAAAGAAGAATTAGGAGAAGTAAGTGTTCAGAAATCTGAACCAACCTCGCCTACTTTTTCTTCAGTTACTGAGAATGTTATCAATGTGTTGGAAAAAGAATTTGTTTTAAACAAAACCCTTTTGCATAAAGATTTTTACGCTTCTCATAATGAAAAGAAAAAACTTTGGTTCTTTAAGAATTTCCTGAACCAAAGAAAGGAAATTCAAGAAAAGTATTATGATTTTGTTTTACAGCATAAAGTCCATATCATGTTTTTCGATTGGTTTGAACTTTATGCATCACAGAATAACATTGCATATCCATTCAAGTGCATTAATCCAGTCTCTAGCCAAGAAAAGGTTAGCACTTGGAATTTATCTGATGGCTCAAAGATTGAGTCTGATCATCCCCCTCTGAGAGGAATAAAAATTCCAGTCTCAGGAAATTCATCTGTTAATGCATCTGCATACAAGTATGTGACTGAAGATGTGCATAAGAACTTTGCATCTGTCATTGAGCAAAATAATTTCTCCAATACGCATTTGCATACCTTAGGTAAGCAATTGACTAGAATTGAGAAAACCCTTAAGCCTTCTGTTGTAAAAATAGAACAGAAGCAGGATAGGCTTAAGAATCCTATTTTTAAGCCATCTCAAATTTCTAGGGATAGCCAAAAGGAATTTCAGAATAATAAAATGGAATTCGCCAAGGCTATTCAAGACCAATTAAGCAAGATAGAGGCCTCAACCTCTAACTTAATTGCTCCAGAAACACCTCAGTCTCGGCTGAGACCAGAGATAAACGCATTAGATGAGGATTCTCTCTCAGAATCCCAGAGTTTCTGTGAAGAAAAGGTTGAACCTATTCCGGTTAAACCTATTCCTCAGATCAATAGAATTAATTGGCCTATTGTTCCTATTGCTAGTCATTTGGACGTAGGCAATCAAGCATCTAGTAGCCAGTCTAGGTTTAATGCATCTTCTGTCTATGAGTGGAATCTAGATGGATTGTCTGAATATCAGATTTTGAATTTTTTTGCAACAAATGACCATGGCTGCCAATGCATATAGAATACAAACCAACGTTCAGGATAGAGCCATTGCAGAGCTTCTTACTGCAGGCTTTGCAGGACAGTTAAAAGGATGGTGGGACTACCATCTTACTGAAACTGAACGTCTTAGCATATTAAATGCTGTTAAGATTGATGAAGACGCAGAACCCATTCTGGATGACGAAGGTCAACCTATTCAGGATTCTGTATCTACATTAATTTTAACCATTTCTTTGCATTTTTTGGGTGATTCTTCGCATTTAAAGGATAAAAACGCTGAGCTTTTATCAAATTTAAGATGCAAAAAACTCAGTGATTTTCAGTATTATAAAAATACATTTTTATCTCGTATTATGTTGAGAGAAGATTCCAACCAGCCTTTTTGGAAAGAAAAGTTTCTTGCAGGTTTACCTACCCTGTTAGGTGAAAAGGTAAGAAACAAAATTAAGGAAACTTTAGGGGTTCCAATCCCTTACTCAACATTAACATATGGTGAACTCATTAGTCTTATCCAGAAGGAAGGACTAAAGATTTGCCAGGATTTGAAACTTCAAAGGCATCTGAAGTGGGAAATGAAAAGGACTAGGCAGGAATTAGGTTCGTTCTGTAAACAATTTGATGTTTCCATGGACAAGCCTGATTGTAATGGTTCTTGCCATAAGGAGTCTAAAAGATCCCATGAAAAACATTTTTATAAAAAAGAATTCCAAAAGAGAAATCGTTCAAAAGATTTTCCTGCATACAAAAGGAATTTTCATAAGCATAAGCATAAGTCTGGTTTTAAAAGAAATGAAAAACCAGAAGGGGTAAAACCCTTTGGAGATTTAAAGCATGTTACTTGTTATAAATGTCATAGGAAAGGGCATACTGCAAAGTATTGCCGCTTTAGCAAAAAACTGCATGAATTAGGATTAGATGAAGAAGTCTTAAGTAAGCTTGAGGCTATTCTCATCTACTCTTCAGAATCAGATCCTGATTCAGGAACTGATGAAGAAAATGCATTTCAGGTTGATGAATTAGCAAACGATTCATCAACATCATCATCATCATCCTCTGATGATGATAATAGAAGCATAAATGTCCTGACAAAAGACCAAGAGCTTTTGTTAGATGTCATCAAGCATATCTCTGATCCTCAATTGCAGAAAGATTACCTCGATAGATTAATGAAAACCCTAGAAAGCAAACCTGATGTCAAGCCTGTTAGTCTTCCTAAGATTAGTACTAACACTTATAACTTGACCAGTATTCTAGAAAAGCAAAAGGCTAAGGGAAAGAATACTCCCTTATCCCTTTCTGATCTGCAAACTGAGATCAAGAATGTTAAACTTGAGCTCAAGCAGGTCAAGGAAAAACAGGAAAAGGATTCAGCTATAATCCAAGCATTACTTAGCAACCAGTTAGAAAATTCAGGAAGCGAGGATGAAGGTGGTACTAACCTAGAGGAATCTAAGTTAGATAACCTAGAATGCGCACCTGAAGATTTTTTATATGTTTTGAAAGAAATTACTTTAAGAAAGTATTTGATTAGCATTATTTTGCATTTTCCTGATGATTTTCAACTCAGTACCATAGCATTATTTGATACCGGTGCTGATTTAAATTGCATAAAACCTGATTTGGTTCCTAAAAGATTTTGGGAACAAACTAAAGAAAAACTGTCTGCCGCTAATAATTCAAAAATGAATATTAGCAGTAAGACTGAAGCATTTGTGTTAAATGAAAAAACTTGCATTAGAACTGCATTTGTTCTTGTTGATAACATAAATCATAGTGTTATCTTAGGAACACCTTTTATTACTTTAATTACTCCTTTTTCTGTATCTAGTTCTGGTATTATTTTCAAAATTAAAAATGAAAATATTATTTTCCCTTTTATTGAAAAACCCAGAACCAGAAATCTGAATTTATTAAAAGCAAATTCAATTTTTGATAATCAGATTAATAATCTGATTAAGACTAAGGAATTTGAAATTATGCATTTAAAGCATGGCATTAATTTTCAAAGAATTTCTACCCATTTGAAAAGTGAATTTATTCAGAAAAGAATTTCAGATTTTCAAAAGCAAGTTGAAAATGAAATTTGTGCTGATATTCCTAATGCCTTTTGGAATAGAAAGCAACATATGGTAGATTTGCCTTATGAACCTAGTTTTGATGAAAGAAATATCCCAACTAAGGCTAGGCCAATCCAAATGAATTCTGAGCTTGAGCAGCATTGTAGAAAAGAAATCCAGGATCTCTTAGATAAAGGTTTGATTGCCCAATCTAGGTCTCCTTGGAGTTGTGCAGCATTTTATGTGATTAAAGCATCTGAGATTGAACGTGGAGTTCCACGATTAGTCATAAATTATAAACCTTTGAATCAGGTTCTTAGATGGATTAGGTACCCAATACCTAATAAGAAAGACCTGTTACAAAGATTGCATTCTGCATATGTATTTTCTAAATTTGATCTTAAATCTGGTTTTTGGCAAATCCAGATTGATCCAAAGCATAGGTATAAGACTGCATTTACTGTCCCATTTGGCCAGTATGAATGGAACGTTATGCCTTTTGGCTTAAAAAATGCTCCATCAGAATTTCAACGCATTATGAATGATATTTTTAATCCATATTCAGCATTTTGCATTGTCTATATTGATGATGTACTTATCTTTTCAGAATCTATTGATCAGCATTTTAAGCATTTAAAGTCATTCTTCCTTACAGCAAAGAAAAATGGCTTAGTAGTCTCAAAAAGCAAAATGTCATTATTCCAAACCAAAATTAGGTTTCTTGGTCATTATATTACCCAAGGAACGATCACTCCCATCGAGCGATCTTTAGAATTTGCATCTAAATTTCCAGATCAGATTCTGGAAAAACAGCAACTGCAAAGGTTTTTAGGAAGTCTAAACTATGTCTTAGATTTCTGCCCTAATATCAATAGAATAGCCAAACCTTTGCATGATAGATTAAAAAAGAATCCACCAGCATGGACTGATGAGCATACTCAGATAGTCCAACAGATAAAACATTATGTGCATCATATTCCTTGCTTGCATATTGCTAATTCTCTATTACCTAAAATCGTGGAAACTGATGCTTCTGATTTTGGTTATGGAGGTATTTTAAAGCAGGTACAGGATAAGCATGAGTATATTGTCCAGTTTACTTCTGGGCACTGGAATAACACTGAAAAGAATTATTCTACAATCAAAAAAGAAATTCTTTCTATTGTAAAATGTATTTCAAAATTTCAAAGCGATTTGCTCAATCAAAAATTTTTATTAAGGATTGATTGTAAATCAGCAAAAGAAGTTTTGCAAAAAGATGTTAAAAACATTGCCTCTAAGCAAATTTTTGCAAGATGGCAAGCTTTATTAAGCATATTTGATTTTGATATAGAATTTATTCGGGGAGAACAGAATTCTATTCCCGATTTCCTAACCCGTGAATTTTTGCAGGATCATGCCTCCTAAGAAAAAGAAAGGAGAAGGATCCTCAAAGGATCCAGCAAAACTTTCTGCATTAGAAAAAGTAAAAGCCTGGACAGCCATGTTCCAGGATGCGCAAGGTGAAAGCATTGAAAGCAAAGGCAGCTCTAGTCCTGTCAAGCAAACTCCGCATAATCCAAATACTTTGGCTCTTACTAAGGCCACTCAATCTTTTGAAAAAGCATTTGAAAATTATTTTGCAACTATTGCTGAAGCAAAAAAGGTTTTGGAGGATCCATTATCCTCTTCTTCAGCACAATCTTCTTCTCAAAAGCATTTACAAAAAACGTCTATTTCAAAGGGAAAGGAAATTGCCCAACCCTCAAAAGCATTAACTGTTTCTAGTCCTTTTGGACCGGTTTCTTTGAAAGAAGCAAAAGAAATTTTTAAAGAAAATTTTATAACTTTTCCTTCTTCTTCCAAAAGTATTTCTGCAAATGTTGTTTCTCAGAATACGGCTACCCAGCCTAAATCTGAGTATTTTACCAAAAGAATTTTCAGTATATTACTTCTATTGAGGACGGCTTTTATGATAAAAATCCCTCAGTGGCTGTATCAAAACTTTTCCCTCATGGATGGAATTTTAAACCTTGGGATTTTTCAAAGCCCATTGATTTTTACTTGACCATCCTAAAGGTCACAGAATCTGTGGAAATAAAGCATACTTCTCATGGTGATTCCGGAGAACCCGCATACTCCCAATTCAAAATCTTGAAGATCATTCATCCTCAAGATTGGGGTACAAGTCCTTCTGACTTGAAATCTTTTCCAGCATCCTTTACCCAAAGAATAACAACCAGCAAAACCTTTTCCTACTGGGATTATCAACAAGCCTGGTATAACGCATTAATGATCCAAAATTCCAAAGGATCGCATACCTGGTTGATCATGTTTGATACCAGAAAAGCCATTTCTAAAATACCAAACTGGTTCAACCATTGGTGGGGATTTTTTGGGTCTTCTACCGAAATCCTTCCTGAATCAGTTAACCTCGCATATACCCTTTTTAAAGAAAAATTTGACCCTTCACCATTGCAAAAAAGGGTCTCTCCTCTTCTAGTCTTTAGTACAATCTTCTTTGTACCATGGACCTTAACCTGGCATTTTTCCTATCAAACGAATCAAAATTCAACCATTGATCTTATCAGAATATTTAAGGTTAAATGGTGGAACAAATTTCAAGCATTTAATAAATGTAATGAAGCCGCTGTCAGAATGTGGCTCAAATCCAAAGGTAAATTGGATCTGCCTATTGAACAGGTCCAAGCACATTCAGAATTTTTAGCACAGAAGTCATTTGCTATTCCTCAGCTCGCAGCCGCTAAGTCAGAGGAAGAATTTTTCAAAATCATGAAAGAATTAATAGAATCCAGATCCTCAGCTACTGGATCCAAAGCATCCTCTTCATCTTCATCGTCTAAGCCACCATCCCTGGCTGATGAGAACGAAGATATTTTTGGCCTATTGTAAATCAATAACCTAATGAATTATACCAGAATAATAAATGAAAATGGTTCCAATGTTCTAAATGAATAAGAACCGAGCTAGTAGCCGCTTGGTCGGGTTATGTGGTTAGGGGTACTTGGCTCATAACCAGGAATTCCCTGATATGCATACTTGCCAATGTAAGCTTTACTGGTATATGTATTCATACAAGGTTACGTATTTACTGTAGCCAGACGTATCTGAGTATCTGTCTCAGCATCTTTGGTGGGCCCGGCGCCGAAAGTGAAGTGGGTCCCAGGCACCGAAAGCATTTTTGTCTTTTGCTCCTTACCTGCCTATATAAGAGGGAGCTCTCTGCATTTGTAAAATCATCTCTGGATTTTAGATAGCTTTCTCTCTCTATCTCTCCAGATCTCTCTCCCTTCTCTCTAGAATTCATTCTCTCTTCTTGTAATTAGTTTCTGGCATTTAAGCTTTCCCCGAGCTGTAATAAAAGAATTTGTTTGAATAAAGAGTAAGCATTGTTTCTTCTTAATTTCTTCCCTTAATCATATGTGGTTATAAGTTGTGCGGATTACCGCCTGAATTTAATCACATACGATTAAGGTGTTTAATTTCTGCATTTATTTTGAGAACTTATATGGCAGGTTTATACCGCCTAGCATAAATTTGTATTTAATTTTCTATATTTGTTCTTGAGCATATTATTTTCTTATTTCTGAATTCATATATCTTTCTGCATTTTTAACTTGTTGTATATGCATAATCATTTTTGAATTTGGCTTAAGTCATCCGCATTAGTTTCATTCTCTACCCGTACGATCCTCCTAGTCCCTAGTGCTATACCACTAGGGACTAGGAGGATCGTACGGGTAGAGAATGAAACTAATGCGGATGACTTAAGCCAAATTCAAAAATGATTATGCATATACAACAAGTTAAAAATGCAGAAAGATATATGAATTCAGAAATAAGAAAATAATATGCTCAAGAACAAATATAGAAAATTAAATACAAATTTATGCTAGGCGGTATAAACCTGCCATATAAGTTCTCAAAATAAATGCAGAAATTAAACACCTTAATCGTATGTGATTAAATTCAGGCGGTAATCCGCACAACTTATAACCACATATGATTAAGGGAAGAAATTAAGAAGAAACAATGCTTACTCTTTATTCAAACAAATTCTTTTATTACAGCTCGGGGAAAGCTTAAATGCCAGAAACTAATTACAAGAAGAGAGAATGAATTCTAGAGAGAAGGGAGAGAGATCTGGAGAGATAGAGAGAGAAAGCTATCTAAAATCCAGAGATGATTTTACAAATGCAGAGGGCTCCTTCTTATATAGGCAGGCAAGGAGCAAAAGGACAAAAATGCTTTCGGTGTCTGGGACCCACTTCACTTTCGGCGCCGGGCCCACCAAAGATGCTGAGACAGATACGACAGATACGTCTGGCTACAGTAAATACGTAACCTTGTATGAATACATATACCAGTATGCTTACATTGGCAAGTATGCATATCAGGGAATTCCTGGTTATGAGCCAAGTACCCCTAACCACATTACCTGACCAAGCGGCTACTAGCTCGGTTCTTATTCATTTAGAACATTGGAACCATTTTCATTTATTATTCTGGTATAATTCATTAGGTTATTGATTTACAATAGACCAAAAATATCTTCGTTCTCATCAGCCAGGGATGGTGGCTTAGACGATGAAGATGAAGAGGATGCTTTGGATCCAGTAGCTGAGGTTCTGGATTCTATTAATTCTTTCATGATTTTGAAAAATTCTTCCTCTGACTTTGCGGCTGCGAGCTGAGGAATAGCAAATGACTTCTGTGCTAAAAATTCTGAATGTGCTTGGACCTGTTCAATAGGCAGATCCATTTTGCCTTTAGATTTGAGCCACATTCTGACAGCGGCTTCATTGCATTTATTGAATGCTTGGAACTTATTCCACCATTTAACCTTAAAGATTCTGATAAGATCAATGGTATTATTTTGATTCGTTTGATAAGAGAAATGCCAGGTTAAGGTCCATGGTACAAAAAAGATTGTACTGAAAATTAATAGAGGTGAATGCCTTTTTTGCAATGGTGAAGGGTCAAATTTTTCTTTAAAAAGGGTATATGCGAGGTTTACTGATTCAGGAAGGATTTCGGTAGAAGACCCAAAAAATCCCCACCAATGATTGAACCAGTTTGGTATTTTAGAAATGGCTTTTCTGGTGTCAAACATTATCAACCAGGTATGCGATCCTTTGGAGTTTTGGATCATTAATGCATTGTACCAGGCTTGTTGATAATCCCAGTAGGAAAAGGTCTTGCTGGTTGTTATTCTTTGGGTAAAGGATGCAGGAAAAGATTTCAAGTCAGAAGGACTTGACCCCCAATCTTGAGGATGGATGATCTTCAAGATTTTAAATTGGGAGTATGCTGGCTCTCCGGAATCACCATGAGAAGTATGCTTTATTTCCACAGATTCTGTGACCTTTAGGATGGTTAAATAAAAATCAATGGGCTTTGAATAATCCCAAGGTTTAAAATTCCATCCATGAGGGAAAAGTTTTGATACAGCCACTGAGGGATTTTTATCATAAAAGCCGTCCTCAATAGAAGTAATATACTGAAAATTCTTTTTGGTAAAATACTCAGATTTAGGCTGGGTAGCCGTATTCTGAGAAACAACATTTGCAGAAATACTTTTGGAAGAAGAAGGAAAAGTTATAAAATTTTCTTTAAAAATTTCTTTTGCTTCTTTCAAAGAAACCGGTCCAAAAGGACTAGAAACAGTTAATGCTTTTGAGGGTTGGGCAATTTCCTTTCCCTTTGAAATAGACGTTTTTTGTAAATGCTTTTGAGAAGAAGATTGTGCTGAAGAAGAAGACAATGGGTCTTCCAAAACGTTTTTTGCTTCAGCAATAGTTGCAAAATAATTTTCAAATGCTTTTTCAAAAGATTGGGTGGCCTTAGTAAGAGCCAAAGTATTTGGATTATGCGGAGTTTGCTTGACAGGACTAGAGCTGCCTTTGCTTTCAATGCTTTCACCTTGCGCATCCTGGAACATGGCTGTCCAGGCTTTTACTTTTTCTAATGCAGAAAGTTTTGCTGGATCCTTTGAGGATCCTTCTCCTTTCTTTTTCTTAGGAGGCATGATCCTGCAAAAATTCACGGGTTAGGAAATCGGGAATAGAATTCTGTTCTCCCCGAATAAATTCTATATCAAAATCAAATATGCTTAATAAAGCTTGCCATCTTGCAAAAATTTGCTTAGAGGCAATGTTTTTAACATCTTTTTGCAAAACTTCTTTTGCTGATTTACAATCAATCCTTAATAAAAATTTTTGATTGAGCAAATCGCTTTGAAATTTTGAAATACATTTTACAATAGAAAGAATTTCTTTTTTGATTGTAGAATAATTCTTTTCAGTGTTATTCCAGTGCCCAGAAGTAAACTGGACAATATACTCATGCTTATCCTGTACCTGCTTTAAAATACCTCCATAACCAAAATCAGAAGCATCAGTTTCCACGATTTTAGGTAATAGAGAATTAGCAATATGCAAGCAAGGAATATGATGCACATAATGTTTTATCTGTTGGACTATCTGAGTATGCTCATCAGTCCATGCTGGTGGATTCTTTTTTAATCTATCATGCAAAGGTTTGGCTATTCTATTGATATTAGGGCAGAAATCTAAGACATAGTTTAGACTTCCTAAAAACCTTTGCAGTTGCTGTTTTTCCAGAATCTGATCTGGAAATTTAGATGCAAATTCTAAAGATCGCTCGATAGGAGTGATCGTTCCTTGGGTAATATAATGACCAAGAAACCTAATTTTGGTTTGGAATAATGACATTTTGCTTTTTGAGACTACTAAGCCATTTTTCTTTGCTGTAAGGAAGAATGACTTTAAATGCTTAAAATGCTGATCAATAGATTCTGAAAAGATAAGTACATCATCAATATAGACAATGCAAAATGCTGAATATGGATTAAAAATATCATTCATAATGCGTTGAAATTCTGATGGAGCATTTTTTAAGCCAAAAGGCATAACGTTCCATTCATACTGGCCAAATGGGACAGTAAATGCAGTCTTATACCTATGCTTTGGATCAATCTGGATTTGCCAAAAACCAGATTTAAGATCAAATTTAGAAAATACATATGCAGAATGCAATCTTTGTAACAGGTCTTTCTTATTAGGTATTGGATACCTAATCCATCTAAGAACTTGATTCAAAGGTTTATAATTAATGACCAATCGTGGAACTCCACGTTCAATCTCAGATGCTTTAATAACATAAAATGCTGCACAACTCCAGGGGGACCTAGATTGGGCAATTAAACCTTTATCTAAGAGATCCTGGATTTCTTTTCTACAATGCTGCTCAAGCTCAGAATTCATTTGGATAGGTCTAGCTTTGGTTGGAATATTTCGCTCATCAAAACTAGGTTCATATGGCAAATCTACCATATGCTGCTTCCTAATCCAAAAGGCATTAGGAATATCTGCGCAAATTTCATTTTCAACTTGCTTTTGGAAATCTAAAATTCTTTTTTGAGTAAATTCATTTTTCAACTGTGCAGAAATTCTTTGAAAATTAATGTTATGCTTTAAATGCATGATTTCAAATTCTTTAGTTTTAATCAGGTTGTTAATCTGATTATCAAAAATTGAATTTGCTTTTAATAAATTGAGGTTTCTGGTTCTGGGTTTTTCAATAAAAGGGAAAATAATATTTTCATTCTTAATTTTGAAAATAATACCAGAACTTGATACAGAAAAAGGAGTAATAAGAGTTATAAAAGGTGTTCCTAAGATAACACTATGATTGATGTTATCAACAAGAACAAATGCAGTTTTAATACGGGTTTTTTCATTTAACACATATGCTTCAGTCTTACTGCTAATATTCATTTTCAAGTTATTAGCGGCAGACAGTTTTTCTTTGGTTTTTTCCCAAAATCTTTTAGGAACCAAATTAGGTTTTATGCAATTTAAATCAGCACCGGTATCAAATAATGCTATGGTACTGAGTTGAAAATCATCAGGAAAATGCAAAACAATGCTAATCAAATACTTTCTTAAAGTAATTTCTTTCAAAACATATAAAAAATCTTCAGGTGCGCATTCTAGGTTATCTAACTTAGATTCCTCTAGGTTAGTGCCACCTTCATCCTCGCTTCCTGAATTTTCTAACTGGTTGCTAAGTAATGCTTGGATTATAGCAGAATCCTTTTCCTGTTTTTCCTTGACCTGCTTGAGCTCAAGTTTAACATTCTTGATCTCAGTTTGCAGATCAGAAAGGGATAAGGGAGTATTCTTTCCCTTAGCCTTTTGCTTTTCTAGAATACTGGTCAAGTTATAAGTGTTAGTACTAATCTTAGGAAGACTAACAGGCTTGACATCAGGTTTGCTTTCTAGGGTTTTCATTAATCTATCGAGGTAATCTTTCTGCAATTGAGGATCAGAGATATGCTTGATGACATCTAACAAAAGCTCTTGGTCTTTTGTCAGGACATTTATGCTTCTATTATCATCATCAGAGGATGATGATGATGATGTTGATGAATCGTTTGCTAATTCATCAACCTGAAATGCATTTTCTTCATCAGTTCCTGAATCAGGATCTGATTCTGAAGAGTAGATGAGAATAGCCTCAAGCTTACTTAAGACTTCTTCATCTAATCCTAATTCATGCAATTTTTTGCTAAAGCGGCAATACTTTGCAGTATGCCCCTTCCTATTACATTTATAACAAGTAACATGCTTTAAATCTCCAAAGGGTTTTACCCCTTCTGGTTTTTCATTTCTTTTAAAACCAGACTTATGCTTATCATCTTTTGAACGATTTTTCTTTTGAAATTCCTTTTTATAAAAATGTTTTTTATGGGATCTTTTAGACTACTTATGGCAAGAACCATTACAATCAGGCTTGTCCATGGAAACATCAAATTGTTTACAGAACGAACCTAATTCTTGCCTAGTCCTTTTCATTTCCCACTTCAGATGCCTTTGAAGTTTCAAATCCTGGCAAATCTTTAGTCCTTCCTTCTGGATAAGACTAATGAGTTCACCATATGTTAATGTTGAGTAAGGGATTGGAACCCCTAAAGTTTCCTTAATTTTGTTTCTTACCTTTTCACCTAACAAGGTAGGTAAACCTGCAAGAAACTTTTCTTTCCAGAAAGGCTGGTTGGAATCTTCTCTCAACATAATACGAGATAAAAATGTATTTTTATAATACTGAAAATCACTGAGTTTTTTGCATCTTAAATTTGATAAAAGCTCAGCGTTTTTATCCTTTAAATGCGAAGAATCACCCAAAAAATGCAAAGAAATGGTTAAAATTAATGTAGATACAGAATCCTGAATAGGTTGACCTTCGTCATCCAGAATGGGTTCTGCGTCTTCATCAATCTTAACAGCATTTAATATGCTAAGACGTTCAGTTTCAGTAAGATGGTAGTCCCACCATCCTTTTAACTGTCCTGCAAAGCCTGCAGTAAGAAGCTCTGCAATGGCTCTATCCTGAACGTTGGTTTGTATTCTATATGCATTGGCAGCCATGGTCATTTGTTGCAAGAAATTTAAAATCTGATATTCAGATAATCCATCTAGATTCCACTCATAGACAGAAGATGCATTAAACCTAGACTGGCTACTAGATGCTTGATTGCCTACGTCCAAATGACTAGCAATAGGAACAATAGGCCAATTAATTCTATTGATCTGAGGAATAGGTTTAACCGGAATAGGTTCAACCTTTTCTTCACAGAAACTCTGGGATTCTGAGAGAGAATCCTCATCTAATGCGTTTATCTCTGGTCTCAGCCGAGACTGAGGTGTTTCTGGAGCAATTAAGTTAGAGGTTGAGGCCTCTATCTTGCTTAATTGGTCTTGAATAGCCTTGGCGAATTCCATTTTATTATTCTGAAATTCCTTTTGGCTATCCCTAGAAATTTGAGATGGCTTAAAAATAGGATTCTTAAGCCTGTCCTGCTTCTGTTCTATTTTTACAACAGAAGGCTTAAGGGTTTTCTCAATTCTAGACAATTGTTTGCCTAAGGTATGCAGATGCGTATTTGAGAAATTATTTTGCTCAATGACAGATGCAAAGTTCTTATGCACATCTTCAGTCACATACTTGTATGCAGATGCATTAACAGATGAATTTCCTGAGACTGGAATTTTTATTCCTCTCAGAGGGGGATGATCAGACTCAATCTTTGAGCCATCAGATAAATTCCAAGTACTAACCTTTTCTTGGCTAGAGACTGGATTAATGCACTTGAATGGATATGCAATGTTATTCTGTGATGCATAAAGTTCAAACCAATCGAAAAACATGATATGGACTTTATGCTGTAAAACAAAATCATAATACTTTTCTTGAATTTCCTTTCTTTGGTTCAGGAAATTCTTAAAGAACCAAAGTTTTTTCTTTTCATTATGAGAAGCGTAAAAATCTTTATGCAAAAGGGTTTTATCTAAAACAAATTCTTTTTCCAACACATTGATAACATTCTCAGTAACTGAAGAAAAAGTAGGCGAGGTTGGTTCAGATTTCTGAACACTTACTTCTCCTAATTCTTCTTTAGTGTAAACTGCTCTGGGAACATTATCAGCGTAGAGAACACCAGTTAAATGCGTATTAGGGATGTCAGAGGTAGAGTGCCTGTGAGGCATGCTTACAGGGATTCTTCTTCTGTGAAACAGATGGCAAGAATCCTTGTCTTCATCCTCAACATGCTTATGCTCAATCTTACCTAATTGTGATACTCTACCTAAATCCATGGTATCACTATTGGAAGAGTCATCAGAAAATCTTGTACTTACCGATTTTCTGTCAAAGGTTAGAGTGACTTTTCCACTAGGATACTGGTTAATTTCTCTGACATTCGTATTAGGCATTATTCTAATTGGTGGTTCAACAGCACATGCTTTTTCCAATACCCATTCTTCAGGAAGAGTTACATCTTCCCATTTAATGAATTTTGGAACAATAGCATTTGCCTTTGACATATCAGTTTGCAAAACTAAAGTTTCACCTTTATGACATGAAAACTTATGTTTTGAATCAAATGCAGATGTCATGGCTTTGTAATGAACTCTGAAAATCAATGCAATGGGAATAGATCCCTTTTTCATGCGATAATTATGTGTTTGGATTTGTAACACGAGAGAATCCAAAATGTTTTTATCATTTAAAGAAATGGTTAAATTAGGGTAACATGAGAATGATATGGGACCTGCACACAGACTAGACTCAACCGTGCCTAGGATGCCTTCCTCATATACTTCCATTCTATTATCCCTAACAACACATAATATGCTTGTGTTTAGGCCTTCCTTGGTCAAGGGCTTAATCCCTATCTGAACAAGGCCAATATGAATATACTTAAAATTCTTTTGTCTATGCTTGTCTAAAGAATGCTGTGACAAAAGATTAATGCTTTCATAAGAGTTTGTGAGAGGAATATCCCTCTCTTCAGTCTTAATGTTCAAATTTGTTTTGAACAACTTATCTCTTATGCTGAGTTCATATATTTCATGCTTCTTAACATGAGGTATATGCCAATCACTAATGCATTTGGTAAAATCTTCAACAGTAATTTCATTACTACTGTTGATCCTTATATTCTCTAAGGATGTAGATGCAGAAGATGCAGAGTATGTTCTAGGTAGAAGTGTGTGATCCATCATTAAAAATGCAAATCAGAACAAACACATACTAATACTGACTACGGAACCCTTTCCACAAGCCTCTTTTCCCTGTCCGTCGGTACTTTTTGGGCAAAACGCGTACTTGGGTCTAAATGACTCACCAATATTAATATATGCAGGAATGATATGCACAGTAAATCTGGAAAATGGATGAATGTGAACAGTGATGACGATGAATGAACAGTACTCTCACCCCTTCTGGCTCTGATACCACTAGGGACTAGGAGGATCGTACGGGTAGAGAATGAAACTAATGCGGATGACTTAAGCCAAATTCAAAAATGATTATGCATATACAACAAGTTAAAAATGCAGAGAGCTCCCTCTTATATAGGCAGGTAAGGAGCAAAAGACAAAAATGCTTTCGGTGCCTGGGACCCACTTCACTTTCGGCGCCGGGCCCACCAAAGATGCTGAGACAGATACTCAGATACGTCTGGCTACAGTAAATACGTAACCTTGTATGAATACATATACCAGTAAAGCTTACATTGGCAAGTATGCATATCAGGGAATTCCTGGTTATGAGCCAAGTACCCCTAACCACATAACCCGACCAAGCGGCTACTAGCTCGGTTCTTATTCATTTAGAACATTGGAACCATTTTCATTTATTATTCTGGTATAATTCATTAGGTTATTGATTTACAATAGACCAAAAATATCTTCGTTCTCATCAGCCAGGGATGGTGGCTTAGACGATGAAGATGAAGAGGATGCTTTGGATCCAGTAGCTGAGGATCTGGATTCTATTAATTCTTTCATGATTTTGAAAAATTCTTCCTCT
Source organism: Euphorbia tirucalli (assembly GCA_039660915.1). Taxonomy (NCBI): domain Eukaryota; kingdom Viridiplantae; phylum Streptophyta; class Magnoliopsida; order Malpighiales; family Euphorbiaceae; genus Euphorbia; species Euphorbia tirucalli. Next base: position 36,422,129 of record CM077637.1, on the reverse strand, counting down.
GACTTAGCGGCTGCGAGCTGAGGAATAGCAAATGACTTCTGTGCTAAAAATTCTGAATGTGCTTGGACCTGTTCAATAGGCAGATCCAATTTACCTTTGGATTTGAGCCACATTCTGACAGCGGCTTCATTACATTTATTAAATGCTTGAAATTTGTTCCACCATTTAACCTTAAATATTCTGATAAGATCAATGGTTGAATTTTGATTCGTTTGATAGGAAAAATGCCAGGTTAAGGTCCATGGTACAAAGAAGATTGTACTAAAGACTAGAAGAGGAGAGACCCTTTTTTGCAATGGTGAAGGGTCAAATTTTTCTTTAAAAAGGGTATATGCGAGGTTAACTGATTCAGGAAGGATTTCGGTAGAAGACCCAAAAAATCCCCACCAATGGTTGAACCAGTTTGGTATTTTAGAAATGGCTTTTCTGGTATCAAACATGATCAACCAGGTATGCGATCCTTTGGAATTTTGGATCATTAATGCGTTATACCAGGCTTGTTGATAATCCCAGTAGGAAAAGGTTTTGCTGGTTGTTATTCTTTGGGTAAAGGATGCTGGAAAAGATTTCAAGTCAGAAGGACTTGTACCCCAATCTTGAGGATGAATGATCTTCAAGATTTTGAATTGGGAGTATGCGGGTTCTCCGGAATCACCATGAGAAGTATGCTTTATTTCCACAGATTCTGTGACCTTTAGGATGGTCAAGTAAAAATCAATGGGCTTTGAAAAATCCCAAGGTTTAAAATTCCATCCATGAGGGAAAAGTTTTGATACAGCCACTGAGGGATTTTTATCATAAAAGCCGTCCTCAATAGAAGTAATATACTGAAAATTCTTTTTGGTAAAATACTCAGATTTAGGCTGGGTAGCCGTATTCTGAGAAACAACATTTGCAGAAATACTTTTGGAAGAAGAAGGAAAAGTTATAAAATTTTCTTTAAAAATTTCTTTTGCTTCTTTCAAAGAAACCGGTCCAAAAGGACTAGAAACAGTTAATGCTTTTGAGGGTTGGGCAATTTCCTTTCCCTTTGAAATAGACGTTTTTTGTAAATGCTTTTGAGAAGAAGATTGTGCTGAAGAAGAGGATAATGGATCCTCCAAAACCTTTTTTGCTTCAGCAATAGTTGCAAAATAATTTTCAAATGCTTTTTCAAAAGATTGAGTGGCCTTAGTAAGAGCCAAAGTATTTGGATTATGCGGAGTTTGCTTGACAGGACTAGAGCTGCCTTTGCTTTCAATGCTTTCACCTTGCGCATCCTGGAACATGGCTGTCCAGGCTTTTACTTTTTCTAATGCAGAAAGTTTTGCTGGATCCTTTGAGGATCCTTCTCCTTTCTTTTTCTTAGGAGGCATGATCCTGCAAAAATTCACGGGTTAGGAAATCGGGAATAGAATTCTGTTCTCCCCGAATAAATTCTATATCAAAATCAAATATGCTTAATAAAGCTTGCCATCTTGCAAAAATTTGCTTAGAGGCAATGTTTTTAACATCTTTTTGCAAAACTTCTTTTGCTGATTTACAATCAATCCTTAATAAAAATTTTTGATTGAGCAAATCGCTTTGAAATTTTGAAATACATTTTACAATAGAAAGAATTTCTTTTTTGATTGTAGAATAATTCTTTTCAGTGTTATTCCAGTGCCCAGAAGTAAACTGGACAATATACTCATGCTTATCCTGTACCTGCTTTAAAATACCTCCATAACCAAAATCAGAAGCATCAGTTTCCACGATTTTAGGTAATAGAGAATTAGCAATATGCAAGCAAGGAATATGATGCACATAATGTTTTATCTGTTGGACTATCTGAGTATGCTCATCAGTCCATGCTGGTGGATTCTTTTTTAATCTATCATGCAAAGGTTTGGCTATTCTATTGATATTAGGGCAGAAATCTAAGACATAGTTTAGACTTCCTAAAAACCTTTGCAGTTGCTGTTTTTCCAGAATCTGATCTGGAAATTTAGATGCAAATTCTAAAGATCGCTCGATGGGAGTGATCGTTCCTTGGGTAATATAATGACCAAGAAACCTAATTTTGGTTTGGAATAATGACATTTTGCTTTTTGAGACTACTAAGCCATTTTTCTTTGCTGTAAGGAAGAATGACTTTAAATGCTTAAAATGCTGATCAATAGATTCTGAAAAGATAAGTACATCATCAATATAGACAATGCAAAATGCTGAATATGGATTAAAAATATCATTCATAATGCGTTGAAATTCTGATGGAGCATTCTTTAAGCCAAAAGGCATAACATTCCATTCGTATTGACCAAATGGAACAGTGAATGCAGTCTTATACCTATGTTTTGGGTCAATCTGGATTTGCCAAAAACCAGATTTAAGGTCAAATTTTGAAAATATATATGCAGAATGCAATTTTTGTAACAGGTCTTTCTTATTAGGTATTGGATACCTAATCCATCTAAGAACTTGATTCAAAGGTTTATAATTAATGACCAATCGTGGAACTCCACGTTCAATCTCAGATGCTTTAATAACATAAAATGCTGCACAACTCCAGGGGGACCTAGATTGGGCAATTAAACCTTTATCTAAGAGATCCTGGATTTCTTTTCTACAATGCTGCTCAAGCTCAGAATTCATTTGGATAGGTCTAGCTTTGGTTGGAATATTTCGCTCATCAAAACTAGGTTCATATGGCAAATCTACCATATGCTGCTTCCTAATCCAAAAGGCATTAGGAATATCTGCGCAAATTTCATTTTCAACTTGCTTTTGGAAATCTAAAATTCTTTTTTGAGTAAATTCATTTTTCAACTGTGCAGAAATTCTTTGAAAATTAATGTTATGCTTTAAATGCATGATTTCAAATTCTTTAGTTTTAATCAGGTTGTTAATCTGATTATCAAAAATTGAATTTGCTTTTAATAAATTGAGGTTTCTGGTTCTGGGTTTTTCAATAAAAGGGAAAATAATATTTTCATTCTTAATTTTGAAAATAATACCAGAACTAGATACAGAAAAAGGAGTAATTAAAGTAATAAAAGGTGTTCCTAAGATAACACTATGATTTATGTTATCAACAAGAACAAATGCAGTTCTAATGCAAGTTTTTTCATTTAACACAAATGCTTCAGTCTTACTGCTAATATTCATTTTTGAATTATTAGCGGCAGACAGTTTTTCTTTAGTTTGTTCCCAAAATCTTTTAGGAACCAAATCAGGTTTTATGCAATTTAAATCAGCACCGGTATCAAATAATGCTATGGTACTGAGTTGAAAATCATCAGGAAAATGCAAAATAATGCTAATCAAATACTTTCTTAAAGTAATTTCTTTCAAAACATATAAAAAATCTTCAGGTGCGCATTCTAGGTTATCTAACTTAGATTCCTCTAGGTTAGTACCACCTTCATCCTCGCTTCCTGAATTTTCTAACTGGTTGCTAAGTAATGCTTGGATTATAGCTGAATCCTTTTCCTGTTTTTCCTTGACCTGCTTGAGCTCAAGTTTAACATTCTTGATCTCAGTTTGCAGATCAGAAAGGGATAAGGGAGTATTCTTTCCCTTAGCCTTTTGCTTTTCTAGAATACTGGTCAAGTTATAAGTGTTAGTACTAATCTTAGGAAGACTAACAGGCTTGACATCAGGTTTGCTTTCTAGGGTTTTCATTAATCTATCGAGGTAATCTTTCTGCAATTGAGGATCAGAGATATGCTTGATGACATCTAACAAAAGCTCTTGGTCTTTTGTCAGGACATTTATGCTTCTATTATCGTCATCAGAGGATGATGATGATGATGTTGATGAATCGTTTGCTAATTCATCAACCTGAAATGCATTTTCTTCATCAGTTCCTGAATCAGGATCTGATTCTGAAGAGTAGATGAGAATAGCCTCAAGCTTACTTAAGACTTCTTCATCTAATCCTAATTCATGCAATTTTTTGCTAAAGCGGCAATACTTTGCAGTATGCCCTTTCCTATGACATTTATAACAAGTAACATGCTTTAAATCTCCAAAGGGTTTTACCCCTTCTGGTTTTTCATTTCTTTTAAAACCAGACTTATGCTTATGAAATTTCCTTTTGTATGCAGGAAAATCTTTTGAACGATTTTTCTTTTGAAATTCCTTTTTATAAAAATGTTTTTTATGGGATCTTTTAGACTCCTTATGGCAAGAACCATTACAATCAGGCTTGTCCATGGAAACATCAAATTGTTTACAGAACGAACCTAATTCTTGCCTAGTCCTTTTCATTTCCCACTTCAGATGCCTTTGAAGTTTCAAATCCTGGCAAATCTTTAGTCCTTCCTTCTGGATAAGACTAATGAGTTCACCATATGTTAATGTTGAGTAAGGGATTGGAACCCCTAAAGTTTCCTTAATTTTGTTTCTTACCTTTTCACCTAACAAGGTAGGTAAACCTGCAAGAAACTTTTCTTTCCAGAAAAGCTGGTTGGAATCTTCTCTCAACATAATACGAGATAAAAATGTATTTTTATAATACTGAAAATCACTGAGTTTTTTGCATCTTAAATTTGATAAAAGCTCAGCGTTTTTATCCTTTAAATGCGAAGAATCACCCAAAAAATGCAAAGAAATGGTTAAAATTAATGTAGATACAGAATCCTGAATAGGTTGACCTTCGTCATCCAGAATGGGTTCTGCGTCTTCATCAATCTTAACAGCATTTAATATGCTAAGACGTTCAGTTTCAGTAAGATGGTAGTCCCACCATCCTTTTAACTGTCCTGCAAAGCCTGCAGTAAGAAGCTCTGCAATGGCTCTATCCTGAACGTTGGTTTGTATTCTATATGCATTGGCAGCCATGGTCATTTGTTGCAAAAAATTCAAAATCTGATATTCAGACAATCCATCTAGATTCCACTCATAGACAGAAGATGCATTAAACCTAGACTGGCTACTAGATGCTTGATTGCCTACGTCCAAATGACTAGCAATAGGAACAATAGGCCAATTAATTCTATTGATCTGAGGAATAGGTTTAACCGGAATAGGTTCAACCTTTTCTTCACAGAAACTCTGGGATTCTGAGAGAGAATCCTCATCTAATGCGTTTATCTCTGGTCTCAGCCGAGACTGAGGTGTTTCTGGAGCAATTAAGTTAGAGGTTGAGGCCTCTATCTTGCTTAATTGGTCTTGAATAGCCTTGGCGAATTCCATTTTATTATTCTGAAATTCCTTTTGGCTATCCCTAGAAATTTGAGATGGCTTAAAAATAGGATTCTTAAGCCTGTCCTGCTTCTGTTCTATTTTTACAACAGAAGGCTTAAGGGTTTTCTCAATTCTAGACAATTGTTTGCCTAAGGTATGCAGATGCGTATTTGAGAAATTATTTTGCTCAATGACAGATGCAAAGTTCTTATGCACATCTTCAGTCACATACTTGTATGCAGATGCATTAACAGATGAATTTCCTGAGACTGGAATTTTTATTCCTCTCAGAGGGGGATGATCAGACTCAATCTTTGAGCCATCAGATAAATTCCAAGTACTAACCTTTTCTTGGCTAGAGACTGGATTAATGCACTTGAATGGATATGCAATGTTATTCTGTGATGCATAAAGTTCAAACCAGTCGAAAAACATGATATGGACTTTATGTTGCAAAACAAAATCATAATACTTTTCTTGAATCTCTTTTCTTTGGTTCAAGAAATTCTTAAAAAACCAAAGTTTTTTCTTTTCATTATGAGGAGCGTAAAAATCTTTATGCAAAAGGGTTTTGTTTAAAACAAATTCTTTTTCCAACACATTGATAACATTCTCAGTAACTGAAGAAAAAGTAGGCGAGGTTGGTTCAGATTTCTGAACACTTACTTCTCCTAATTCTTCTTTAGTGTAAACTGCTCTGGGAACATTATCAGCGTAGAGAACACCAGTTAAATGCGTATTAGGGATGTCAGAGGTAGAGTGCCTGTGAGGCATGCTTACAGGGATTCTTCTTCTGTGAAACAGATGGCAAGAATCCTTGTCTTCATCCTCAACATGCTTATGCTCAATCTTACCTAATTGTGATACTCTACCTAAATCCATGGTATCACTATTGGAAGAGTCATCAGAAAATCTTGTACTTACCGATTTTCTGTCAAAGGTTAGAGTGACTTTTCCACTAGGATACTGGTTAATTTCTCTGACATTCGTATTAGGCATTATTCTAATTGGTGGTTCAACAGCACATGCTTTTTCCAATACCCATTCTGTAGGAAGAGTTACATCTTCCCATTTAATGAATTTTGGAACAATAGCATTTGCTTTAGTCATATCCGTTTGCAAAACCAAAGTTTCACCTTTATGACATGAAAACTTGTGTTTTGAATCAAATGCAGATGTCATGGCTTTGTAATGAACTCTGAAAATCAATGCAATGGGAATAGATCCCTTTTTCATGCGATAATTATGTGTTTGGATTTGTAACACGAGAGAATCCAAAATGTTTTTATCATTTAAAGAAATGGTTAAATTAGGGTAACATGAGAATGATATGGGACCTGCACACAGACTAGACTCAACCGTGCCTAGGATGCCTTCCTCATATACTTCCATTCTATTATCCCTAACAACACATAATATGCTTGTGTTTAGGCCTTCCTTGGTCAAGGGCTTAATCCCTATCTGAACAAGGCCAATATGAATATACTTAAAATTCTTTTGTCTATGCTTGTCTAAAGAATGCTGTGACAAAAGATTAATGCTTTCATAAGAGTTTGTGAGAGGAATATCCCTCTCTTCAGTCTTAATGTTCAAATTTGTTTTGAACAACTTATCTCTTATGCTGAGTTCATATATTTCATGCTTCTTAACATGAGGTATATGCCAATCACTAATGCATTTGGTAAAATCTTCAACAGTAATTTCATTACTACTGTTGATCCTTATATTCTCTAAGGATGTAGATGCAGAAGATGCAGAGTATGTTCTAGGTAGAAGTGTGTGATCCATCATTAAAAATGCAAATCAGAACAAACACATACTAATACTGACTACGGAACCCTTTCCACAAGCCTCTTTTCCCTGTCCGTCGGTACTTTTTGGGCAAAACGCGTACTTGGGTCTAAATGACTCACCAATATTAATATATGCAGGAATGATATGCACAGTAAATCTGGAAAATGGATGAATGTGAACAGTGATGACGATGAATGAACAGTACTCTCACCCCTTCTGGCTCTGATACCACTAGGGACTAGGAGGATCGTACGGGTAGAGAATGAAACTAATGCGGATGACTTAAGCCAAATTCAAAAATGATTATGCATATACAACAAGTTAAAAATGCAGAAAGATATATGAATTCAGAAATAAGAAAATAATATGCTCAAGAACAAATATAGAAAATTAAATACAAATTTATGCTAGGCGGTATAAACCTGCCATATAAGTTCTCAAAATAAATGCAGAAATTAAACACCTTAATCGTATGTGATTAAATTCAGGCGGTAATCCGCACAACTTATAACCACATATGATTAAGGGAAGAAATTAAGAAGAAACAATGCTTACTCTTTATTCAAACAAATTCTTTTATTACAGCTCGGGGAAAGCTTAAATGCCAGAAACTAATTACAAGAAGAGAGAAAGAATTCTAGAGAGAAGGGAGAGAGATCTGGAGAGATAGAGAGAGAAAGCTATCTAAAATCCAGAGATGATTTTACAAATGCAGAGAGCTCCCTCTTATATAGGCAGGTAAGGAGCAAAAGACAAAAATGCTTTCGGTGCCTGGGACCCACTTCACTTTCGGCGCCGGGCCCACCAAAGATGCTGAGACAGATACTCAGATACGTCTGGCTACAGTAAATACGTAACCTTGTATGAATACATATACCAGTAAAGCTTACATTGGCAAGTATGCATATCAGGGAATTCCTGGTTATGAGCCAAGTACCCCTAACCACATAACCCGACCAAGCGGCTACTAGCTCGGTTCTTATTCATTTAGAACATTGGAACCATTTTCATTTATTATTCTGGTATAATTCATTAGGTTATTGATTTACAATAGACCAAAAATATCTTCGTTCTCATCAGCCAGGGATGGTGGCTTAGACGATGAAGATGAAGAGGATGCTTTGGATCCAGTAGCTGAGGATCTGGATTCTATTAATTCTTTCATGATTTTGAAAAATTCTTCCTCTGACTTAGCGGCTGCGAGCTGAGGAATAGCAAATGACTTCTGTGCTAAAAATTCTGAATGTGCTTGGACCTGTTCAATAGGCAGATCCAATTTACCTTTGGATTTGAGCCACATTCTGACAGCGGCTTCATTACATTTATTAAATGCTTGAAATTTGTTCCACCATTTAACCTTAAATATTCTGATAAGATCAATGGTTGAATTTTGATTCGTTTGATAGGAAAAATGCCAGGTTAAGGTCCATGGTACAAAGAAGATTGTACTAAAGACTAGAAGAGGAGAGACCCTTTTTTGCAATGGTGAAGGGTCAAATTTTTCTTTAAAAAGGGTATATGCGAGGTTAACTGATTCAGGAAGGATTTCGGTAGAAGACCCAAAAAATCCCCACCAATGGTTGAACCAGTTTGGTATTTTAGAAATGGCTTTTCTGGTATCAAACATGATCAACCAGGTATGCGATCCTTTGGAATTTTGGATCATTAATGCGTTATACCAGGCTTGTTGATAATCCCAGTAGGAAAAGGTTTTGCTGGTTGTTATTCTTTGGGTAAAGGATGCTGGAAAAGATTTCAAGTCAGAAGGACTTGTACCCCAATCTTGAGGATGAATGATCTTCAAGATTTTGAATTGGGAGTATGCGGGTTCTCCGGAATCACCATGAGAAGTATGCTTTATTTCCACAGATTCTGTGACCTTTAGGATGGTCAAGTAAAAATCAATGGGTTTAGAGTAGTCCCAAGGTTTAAAAGTCCATCCATGCGGGAAAAGCTTTGATACAGCTACTGAGGGATTTTTATCATAAAAGCCATCCTCAATAGATGTAATATACTGGAAATTCTTTTTGGTAAAATATTCAGATTTAGGCTGGGTAGCCGTATTCTGAGAAACAACATTTGCAGAAATACTTTTGGAAGAAGAAGGAAAAGTTATAAAATTTTCTTTAAAAATTTCTTTTGCTTCCTTCAAAGATACCGGTCCAAAAGGACTAGAAACAGTTAATGCTTTTGAGGGTTGGGCAATTTCCTTTCCCTTTGAAATAGGATTTTTCTGTAAATGTATTTGAGAAGCTTGTGCTGAAGAAGAAGACAATGGGTCTTCCAAAACCTTTTTTGCTTCAGCAATAGTTGCAAAATAATTTTCAAATGCTTTTTCAAAAGATTGAGTGGCCTTAGTAAGGGCCAAAGTATCTGGATTATGCGGAGTATTTTTGACAGAACTAGTGCTGCCTTTGCTTCCTATGCTTTCTCCTTGTGCGTCCTGGAACATGGCTGTCCAGGCTTTTACTTTTTCTAATGCAGAAAGCTTTGCCTGATCCTTAGAGGATCCTTCGCCTTTCTTTTTCTTAGGAGGCATGGTCCTGCAAAAATTCACGGGTTAGGAAATCGGGAATAGAATTTTGTTCTCCCCGAATAAATTCTATATCAAAATCAAATATGCTTAACAAGGCTTGCCACCTAGCAAAGATTTGCTTAGAAGCTATATTCTGAACATCTTTTTGCAAAACTTCTTTTGCAGATTTACAATCAATTCTTAATAAAAATTTTTGATTGAGTAAATCGCTTTGAAATTTTGAAATACATTTTACAATGGAAAGAATTTCTTTTTTAATAGTAGAATAATTCTTTTCAGTATCATTCCAGTGTCCGGAAGTAAACTGGACAATATGCTCATGCTTATCTTGTACCTGCTTCAAAATACCTCCATAACCAAAATCAGAAGCATCAGTTTCAACGATTTTAGGTAATAAAGGGTTAGCAATAGACAAGCAAGGAATTCGACTAACATGCTTTTTTATTTCTTGCACTATTCTAGTATGCTCTTCAGACCATAATGGCGGATTCTTTTTTAACCGATCATGCAAGGGTTTTGCCATCCTATTGATATTAGGGCAAAAATCTAATACATAATTCAAGCTTCCTAAAAACCTTTGAAGCTGTTGTTTTTCCAGAATTTGATCTGGAAATTTAGATGCAAATTCTAAAGATCGCTCAATAGGAGTGATCGTTCCTTGGGTAATATGATGGCCAAGAAACCTTATTCTGGTTTGAAATAAGGACATTTTGCTTTGCGAAACAACTAAGCCATTTTTCTTAGCTGTAAGAAAGAATGACTTTAAATGCTTAAAATGCTGTTCAATGGATTCTGAAAATATAAGCACATCATCAATATAGACAATGCAAAATGCTGAATATGGATTAAAAATATCATTCATAATGCGTTGAAATTCTGATGGAGCATTCTTTAAGCCAAAAGGCATAACATTCCATTCGTATTGACCAAATGGAACAGTGAATGCAGTCTTATACCTATGTTTTGGGTCAATCTGGATTTGCCAAAAACCAGATTTAAGGTCAAATTTTGAAAATATATATGCAGAATGCAATTTTTGTAACAGGTCTTTCTTATTAGGTATTGGATACCTAATCCATCTAAGAACTTGATTCAAAGGTTTATAATTAATGACCAATCGTGGAACTCCACGTTCAATCTCAGATGCTTTAATAACATAAAATGCTGCACAACTCCAGGGGGACCTAGATTGGGCAATTAAACCTTTATCTAAGAGATCCTGGATTTCTTTTCTACAATGCTGCTCAAGCTCAGAATTCATTTGGATAGGTCTAGCTTTGGTTGGAATATTTCGCTCATCAAAACTAGGTTCATATGGCAAATCTACCATATGCTGCTTCCTAATCCAAAAGGCATTAGGAATATCTGCGCAAATTTCATTTTCAACTTGCTTTTGGAAATCTGAAATTCTTTTCTGAATAAATTCACTTTTCAAATGGGTAGAAATTCTTTGAAAATTAATGCCATGCTTTAAATGCATAATTTCAAATTCCTTAGTCTTAATCAGATTATTAATCTGATTATCAAAAATTGAATTTGCTTTTAATAAATTCAGATTTCTGGTTCTGGGTTTTTCAATAAAAGGGAAAATAATATTTTCATTTTTAATTTTGAAAATAATACCAGAACTAGATACAGAAAAAGGAGTAATTAAAGTAATAAAAGGTGTTCCTAAGATAACACTATGATTTATGTTATCAACAAGAACAAATGCAGTTCTAATGCAAGTTTTTTCATTTAACACAAATGCTTCAGTCTTACTGCTAATATTCATTTTTGAATTATTAGCGGCAGACAGTTTTTCTTTAGTTTGTTCCCAAAATCTTTTAGGAACCAAATCAGGTTTTATGCAATTTAAATCTGCACCTGTATCAAATAATGCAATAGTATTGATTTGAAAATCATCAGAAAATTTCAAAACAATGCTAATCAAATACTTTCTTAAAGTAATTTCTTTTAAAACATACAAAAAATCTTCGGGTGCACATTCTAAGTTATCCAACTTGGATTCTTCTAAGTTAGTGCCATCGTCATCCCCGCTTTCTGAATTATCTACTTGATGATTCAGGAAGGCTTGGATAATGGCTGAATCCTTTTCTTGCTTTTCTTTGACCTGCTTGAGTTCAAGTTTAACATTCTTGATCTCATTTTGCAGATCAGAAAGGGATAAGGGAGTATTCTTTCCCTTAGCCTTTTGTTTTTCTAAAATGCTGGTCAAGTTATATGTGTTAGTACTAAGTTTAGGGAGACTAACAGGCTTGACCTCCGGTTTGCTTTCTAAGGTTCTCATTAACCTATCAAGATAATCCTTCTGAAGTTGAGGATCAGAGATATGCTTAATGACATCTAACAAAAGCTCTTGGTCTTTTGTCAAGACATTTATGCTTTTATCATCTTCATCTGAAGATGATGATGATGTTGATGAATCAGTTGCTAATTCATCAACCTGAAAGGCATTCTCTTCATCAGTTCCTAAATCAGGATCTGATTCTGAAGAGTAGATGAGAATAGCCTCAAGTTTACTTAAGACTTCCTCGTCTAATCCTAATTCATGCAATTTTTTGCTAAAGCGGCAATACTTTGCAGTATGCCCCTTCCTATTACATTTATAACAAGTAACATGCTTTAAATTTCCAAAGGGTTTTACCCCTTCTGGTTTTTCATTTCTTCTAAAACCAGACTTATGCTTATGAAATTTCCTTTTGTATGCAGGAAAATCTTTTGAACGATTTTTCTTTTGAAATTCCTTTTTATAAAAATGTTTTTTATGGGATCTTTTAGACTCCTTATGGCAAGAACCATTACAATCAGGCTTGTCCATGGAAACATCAAATTGTTTACAGAACGAACCTAATTCTTGCCTAGTCCTTTTCATTTCCCACTTCAGATGCCTTTGAAGTTTCAAATCCTGGCAAATCTTTAGTCCTTCCTTCTGGATAAGACTAATGAGTTCACCATATGTTAATGTTGAGTAAGGGATTGGAACCCCTAAAGTTTCCTTAATTTTGTTTCTTACCTTTTCACCTAACAAGGTAGGTAAACCTGCAAGAAACTTTTCTTTCCAAAAAGGCTGGTTGGAATCTTCTCTCAACATAATACGAGATAAAAATGTATTTTTATAATACTGAAAATCACTGAGTTTTTTGCATCTTAAATTTGATAAAAGCTCAGCGTTTTTATCCTTTATATGCGAAGAATCACCAAAAAAATGCAAAGAAATAGTTAAAATTAATGTAGAAACAGAATCCTGAATAGGTTGACCTTCATCAATCTTAACAGCATTTAATATGCTAAGACGTTCAGTTTCAGTAAGATGGTAATCCCACCATCCTTTTAACTGTCCTGCAAAGCCTGCAGTAAGAAGTTCTGCAATGGCTCTATCCTGAACGTTGGTCTGTATTCTATATGCATTGGCAGCCATGGTCATTTGTTGCAAGAAATTTAAAATCTGATATTCAGATAATCCATCTAGATTCCACTCATAGACAGAAGATGCATTAAACCTAGACTGGCTACTAGATGCTTGATTGCCTACGTCCAAATGACTAGCAATAGGAACAATAGGCCAATTAATTCTATTGATCTGAGGAATAGGTTTAACCGGAATAGGTTCAACCTTTTCTTCACAGAAACTCTGGGATTCTGAGAGAGAATCCTCATCTAATGCGTTTATCTCTGGTCTCAGCCGAGACTGAGGTGTTTCTGGAGCAATTAGGTTAGAGGTTGAGGCCTCTATTTTGCTTAATTGGTCTTGAATAGCCTTGGCGAATTCCATTTTATTATTCTGAAATTCCTTTTGGCTATCCCTAGAAATTTGAGATGGCTTAAAAATAGGATTCTTAAGCCTATCCTGCTTCTGTTCTATTTTTACAACAGAAGGCTTAAGGGTTTTCTCAATTCTAGTCAATTGCTTACCTAAGGTATGCAAATGCGTATTGGAGAAATTATTTTGCTTAATGACAGATGCAAAGTTCTTATGCACATCTTCAGTCACATACTTGTATGCAGATGCATTAACAGATGAATTTCCTGAGACTGGAATTTTTATTCCTCTCAGAGGGGGATGATCAGACTCAATCTTTGAGCCATCAGATAAATTCCAAGTGCTAACCTTTTCTTGGCTAGAGACTGGATTAATGCACTTGAATGGATATGCAATGTTATTCTGTGATGCATAAAGTTCAAACCAATCGAAAAACATGATATGGACTTTATGCTGTAAAACAAAATCATAATACTTTTCTTGAATTTCCTTTCTTTGGTTCAGGAAATTCTTAAAGAACCAAAGTTTTTTCTTTTCATTATGAGAAGCGTAAAAATCTTTATGCAAAAGGGTTTTGTTTAAAACAAATTCTTTTTCCAACACATTGATAACATTCTCAGTAACTGAAGAAAAAGTAGGCGAGGTTGGTTCAGATTTCTGAACACTTACTTCTCCTAATTCTTCTTTAGTGTAAACTGCTCTGGGAACATTATCAGCGTAGAGAACACCAGTTAAATGCGTATTAGGGATGTCAGAGGTAGAGTGCCTGTGAGGCATGCTTACAGGGATTCTTCTTCTGTGAAACAGATGGCAAGAATCCTTGTCTTCATCCTCAACATGCTTATGCTCAATCTTACCTAATTGTGATACTCTACCTAAATCCATGGTATCACTATTGGAAGAGTCATCAGAAAATCTTGTACTTACCGATTTTCTGTCAAAGGTTAGAGTGACTTTTCCACTAGGATACTGGTTAATTTCTCTGACATTCGTATTAGGCATTATTCTAATTGGTGGTTCAACAGCACATGCTTTTTCCAATACCCATTCTTCAGGAAGAGTTACATCTTCCCATTTAATGAATTTTGGAACAATAGCATTTGCCTTTGACATATCAGTTTGCAAAACTAAAGTTTCACCTTTATGACATGAAAACTTATGTTTTGAATCAAATGCAGATGTCATGGCTTTGTAATGAACTCTGAAAATCAATGCAATGGGAATAGATCCCTTTTTCATGCGATAATTATGTGTTTGGATTTGTAACACGAGAGAATCCAAAATGTTTTTATCATTTAAAGAAATGGTTAAATTAGGGTAACATGAGAATGATATGGGACCTGCACACAGACTAGACTCAACCGTGCCTAGGATGCCTTCCTCATATACTTCCATTCTATTATCCCTAACAACACATAATATGCTTGTGTTTAGGCCTTCCTTGGTTAAGGGCTTGATCCCTATCTGAACAAGGCCAATATGAATGTACTTAAAATTCTTTTGTCTATGCTTGTCTAAAGAATGCTGTGACAAAAGATTAATGCTTTCATAAGAGTTTGTGAGAGGTATATCCCTCTCCTCAGTCTTTATGTTCAAATTTGTTTTGAACAACTTATCTCTAATGCTGAGTTCATATATTTCATGCTTCTTAACATGAGGTATATGCCAATCACTAATGCATTTGGTAAAATCTTCAACAGTAATTTCATTACTACTGTTGATCCTTATATTCTCTAAGGATGTAGATGCAGAAGATGCAGAGTATGTTCTAGGTAGAAGTGTGTGATCCATCATTAAAATGCAAATCAAAACTAACACATACTAATACTGACTACGGAACCCTTTCCACAAGCCTCTTTTCCCTGTCCGTCGGTACTTTTTGGGCAAAACGCGTACTTGGGTCTAAATGACTCACCAATATTAATATATGCAGGAATGATATGCACAGTAAATCTGGAAAATGGATGAATGTGAACAGTGATGACGATGAATGAACAGTACTCTCACCCCTTCTGGCTCTGATACCACTAGGGACTAGGAGGATCGTACGGGTAGAGAATGAAACTAATGCGGATGACTTAAGCCAAATTCAAAAATGATTATGCATATACAACAAGTTAAAAATGCAGAAAGATATATGAATTCAGAAATAAGAAAATAATATGCTCAAGAACAAATATAGAAAATTAAATACAAATTTATGCTAGGCGGTATAAACCTGCCATATAAGTTCTCAAAATAAATGCAGAAATTAAACACCTTAATCGTATGTGATTAAATTCAGGCGGTAATCCGCACAACTTATAACCACATATGATTAAGGGAAGAAATTAAGAAGAAACAATGCTTACTCTTTATTCAAACAAATTCTTTTATTACAGCTCGGGGAAAGCTTAAATGCCAGAAACTAATTACAAGAAGAGAGAAAGAATTCTAGAGAGAAGGGAGAGAGATCTGGAGAGATAGAGAGAGAAAGCTATCTAAAATCCAGAGATGATTTTACAAATGCAGAGAGCTCCCTCTTATATAGGCAGGTAAGGAGCAAAAGACAAAAATGCTTTCGGTGCCTGGGACCCACTTCACTTTCGGCGCCGGGCCCACCAAAGATGCTGAGACAGATACTCAGATACGTCTGGCTACAGTAAATACGTAACCTTGTATGAATACATATACCAGTAAAGCTTACATTGGCAAGTATGCATATCAGGGAATTCCTGGTTATGAGCCAAGTACCCCTAACCACATAACCCGACCAAGCGGCTACTAGCTCGGTTCTTATTCATTTAGAACATTGGAACCATTTTCATTTATTATTCTGGTATAATTCATTAGGTTATTGATTTACAATAGACCAAAAATATCTTCGTTCTCATCAGCCAGGGATGGTGGCTTAGACGATGAAGATGAAGAGGATGCTTTGGATCCAGTAGCTGAGGATCTGGATTCTATTAATTCTTTCATGATTTTGAAAAATTCTTCCTCTGACTTAGCGGCTGCGAGCTGAGGAATAGCAAATGACTTCTGTGCTAAAAATTCTGAATGTGCTTGGACCTGTTCAATAGGCAGATCCAATTTACCTTTGGATTTGAGCCACATTCTGACAGCGGCTTCATTACATTTATTAAATGCTTGAAATTTGTTCCACCATTTAACCTTAAATATTCTGATAAGATCAATGGTTGAATTTTGATTCGTTTGATAGGAAAAATGCCAGGTTAAGGTCCATGGTACAAAGAAGATTGTACTAAAGACTAGAAGAGGAGAGACCCTTTTTTGCAATGGTGAAGGGTCAAATTTTTCTTTAAAAAGGGTATATGCGAGGTTAACTGATTCAGGAAGGATTTCGGTAGAAGACCCAAAAAATCCCCACCAATGGTTGAACCAGTTTGGTATTTTAGAAATGGCTTTTCTGGTATCAAACATGATCAACCAGGTATGCGATCCTTTGGAATTTTGGATCATTAATGCGTTATACCAGGCTTGTTGATAATCCCAGTAGGAAAAGGTTTTGCTGGTTGTTATTCTTTGGGTAAAGGATGCTGGAAAAGATTTCAAGTCAGAAGGACTTGTACCCCAATCTTGAGGATGAATGATCTTCAAGATTTTGAATTGGGAGTATGCGGGTTCTCCGGAATCACCATGAGAAGTATGCTTTATTTCCACAGATTCTGTGACCTTTAGGATGGTCAAGTAAAAATCAATGGGCTTTGAAAAATCCCAAGGTTTAAAATTCCATCCATGAGGGAAAAGTTTTGATACAGCCACTGAGGGATTTTTATCATAAAAGCCGTCCTCAATAGAAGTAATATACTGAAAATTCTTTTTGGTAAAATACTCAGATTTAGGCTGGGTAGCCGTATTCTGAGAAACAACATTTGCAGAAATACTTTTGGAAGAAGAAGGAAAAGTTATAAAATTTTCTTTAAAAATTTCTTTTGCTTCTTTCAAAGAAACCGGTCCAAAAGGACTAGAAACAGTTAATGCTTTTGAGGGTTGGGCAATTTCCTTTCCCTTTGAAATAGACGTTTTTTGTAAATGCTTTTGAGAAGAAGATTGTGCTGAAGAAGAGGATAATGGATCCTCCAAAACCTTTTTTGCTTCAGCAATAGTTGCAAAATAATTTTCAAATGCTTTTTCAAAAGATTGAGTGGCCTTAGTAAGGGCCAAAGTATCTGGATTATGCGGAGTATTTTTGACAGAACTAGTGCTGCCTTTGCTTCCTATGCTTTCTCCTTGTGCGTCCTGGAACATAGCTGTCCAGGCTTTTACTTTTTCTAATGCAGAAAGCTTTGCCTGATCCTTTGAGGATCCTTCGCCTTTCTTTTTCTTAGGAGGCATGGTCCTGCAAAAATTCACGGGTTAGGAAATCGGGAATAGAATTTTGTTCTCCCCGAATAAATTCTATATCAAAATCAAATATGCTTAACAAGGCTTGCCACCTAGCAAAGATTTGCTTAGAAGCTATATTCTGAACATCTTTTTGCAAAACTTCTTTTGCTGATTTACAATCAATTCTTAATAAAAACTTTTGATTGAGTAAATCGCTTTGAAATTTTGAAATACATTTTACAATGGAAAGAATTTCTTTTTTTTAATAGTAGAATAATTCTTTTCAGTATCATTCCAGTGTCCGGAAGTAAACTGGACAATATGCTCATGCTTATCTTGTACCTGCTTCAAAATACCTCCATAACCAAAATCAGAAGCATCAGTTTCAACGATTTTAGGTAATAAAGGGTTAGCAATAGACAAGCAAGGAATTTGACTAACATGCTTTTTTATTTCTTGCACTATTCTAGTATGCTCTTCAGACCATAATGGCGGATTCTTTTTTAACCGATCATGCAAGGGTTTTGCCATCCTATTGATATTAGGGCAAAAATCTAATACATAATTCAAGCTTCCTAAAAACCTTTGAAGCTGTTGTTTTTCCAGAATTTGATCTGGAAATTTAGATGCAAATTCTAAAGATCGCTCAATAGGAGTGATCGTTCCTTGGGTAATATGATGGCCAAGAAACCTTATTCTGGTTTGAAATAAGGACATTTTGCTTTGCGAAACAACTAAGCCATTTTTCTTAGCTGTAAGAAAGAATGACTTTAAATGCTTAAAATGCTGTTCAATGGATTCTGAAAATATAAGCACATCATCAATATAGACAATGCAAAATGCTGAATATGGATTAAAAATATCATTCATAATGCGTTGAAATTCTGATGGAGCATTCTTTAAGCCAAAAGGCATAACATTCCATTCGTATTGACCAAATGGAACAGTGAATGCAGTCTTATACCTATGTTTTGGGTCAATCTGGATTTGCCAAAAACCAGATTTAAGGTCAAATTTTGAAAATAATACCAGAACTTGATACAGAAAAAGGAGTAATAAGAGTTATAAAAGGTGTTCCTAAGATAACACTATGATTGATGTTATCAACAAGAACAAATGCAGTTTTAATACGGGTTTTTTCATTTAACACATATGCTTCAGTCTTACTGCTAATATTCATTTTCGAGTTATTAGCGGCAGACAGTTTTTCTTTGGTTTTTTCCCAAAATCTTTTAGGAACCAAATTAGGTTTTATGCAATTTAAATCAGCACCGGTATCAAATAATGCTATGGTACTGAGTTGAAAATCATCAGGAAAATGCAAAACAATGCTAATCAAATACTTTCTTAAAGTAATTTCTTTCAAAACATACAAAAAATCTTCGGGTGCACATTCTAAGTTATCCAACTTGGATTCTTCTAAGTTAGTGCCATCGTCATCCCCACTTTCTGAATTATCTACTTGATGATTCAGGAAGGCTTGGATAATGGCTGAATCCTTTTCTTGCTTTTCTTTGACCTGCTTGAGTTCAAGTTTAACATTCTTGATCTCATTTTGCAGATCAGAAAGGGATAAGGGAGTATTCTTTCCCTTAGCCTTTTGTTTTTCTAAAATGCTGGTCAAGTTATATGTGTTAGTACTAAGTTTAGGGAGACTAACAGGCTTGACCTCCGGTTTGCTTTCTAAGGTTCTCATTAACCTATCAAGATAATCCTTCTGAAGTTGAGGATCAGAGATATGCTTAATGACATCTAACAAAAGCTCTTGGTCTTTTGTCAAGACATTTATGCTTTTATCATCTTCATCTGAAGATGATGATGATGTTGATGAATCAGTTGCTAATTCATCAACCTGAAAGGCATTCTCTTCATCAGTTCCTAAATCAGGATCTGATTCTGAAGAGTAGATGAGAATAGCCTCAAGTTTACTTAAGACTTCCTCGTCTAATCCTAATTCATGCAATTTTTTGCTAAAGCGGCAATACTTTGCAGTATGCCCCTTCCTATTACATTTATAACAAGTAACATGCTTTAAATTTCTAAAGGGTTTTACCCCTTCTGGTTTTTCATTTCTTCTAAAACCAGACTTATGCTTATGAAATTTCCTTTTGTATGCAGGAAAATCTTTTGAACGATTTTTCTTTTGAAATTCCTTTTTATAAAAATGTTTTTTATGGGATCTTTTAGACTCCTTATGGCAAGAACCATTACAATCAGGCTTGTCCATGGAAACATCAAATTGTTTACAGAACGAACCTAATTCTTGCCTAGTCCTTTTCATTTCCCACTTCAGATGCCTTTGAAGTTTCAAATCCTGGCAAATCTTTAGTCCTTCCTTCTGGATAAGACTAATGAGTTCACCATATGTTAATGTTGAGTAAGGGATTGGAACCCCTAAAGTTTCCTTAATTTTGTTTCTTACCTTTTCACCTAACAAGGTAGGTAAACCTGCAAGAAACTTTTCTTTCCAAAAAGGCTGGTTGGAATCTTCTCTCAACATAATACGAGATAAAAATGTATTTTTATAATACTGAAAATCACTGAGTTTTTTGCATCTTAAATTTGATAAAAGCTCAGCGTTTTTATCCTTTAAATGCGAAGAATCACCCAAAAAATGCAAAGAAATGGTTAAAATTAATGTAGATACAGAATCCTGAATAGGTTGACCTTCGTCATCCAGAATGGGTTCTGCGTCTTCATCAATCTTAACAGCATTTAATATGCTAAGACGTTCAGTTTCAGTAAGATGGTAGTCCCACCATCCTTTTAACTGTCCTGCAAAGCCTGCAGTAAGAAGCTCTGCAATGGCTCTATCCTGAACGTTGGTCTGTATTCTATATGCATTGGCAGCCATGGTCATTTGTTGCAAGAAATTCAAAATCTGATATTCAGATAATCCATCTATATTCCACTCATAGACAGAAGATGCATTAAACCTAGACTGGCTACTAGATGCTTGATTGCCTACGTCCAAATGACTAGCAATAGGAACAATAGGCCAATTAATTCTATTGATCTGAGGAATAGGTTCAACCTTTTCTTCACAGAAACTCTGGGATTCTGAGGGAGAATCCTCATCTAATGCGTTTATTTCTGGTCTCAGCCGAGACTGAGGTGTTTCTGGAGCAATTAGGTTAGAGGTTGAGGCCTCTATCTTGCTTAATTGGTCTTGAATAGCCTTGGCGAATTCCATTTTATTATTCTGAAATTCCTTTTGGCTATCCCTAGAAATTTGAGATGGCTTAAAAATAGGATTCTTAAGCCTGTCCTGCTTCTGTTCTATTTTTACAACAGAAGGCTTAAGGGTTTTCTCAATTCTAGACAATTGTTTGCCTAAGGTATGCAGATGCGTATTTGAGAAATTATTTTGCTCAATGACAGATGCAAAGTTCTTATGCACATCTTCAGTCACATACTTGTATGCAGATGCATTAACAGATGAATTTCCTGAGACTGGAATTTTTATTCCTCTCAGAGGGGGATGATCAGACTCAATCTTTGAGCCATCAGATAAATTCCAAGTACTAACCTTTTCTTGGCTAGAGACTGGATTAATGCACTTGAATGGATATGCAATGTTATTCTGTGATGCATAAAGTTCAAACCAGTCGAAAAACATGATATGGACTTTATGTTGCAAAACAAAATCATAATACTTTTCTTGAATCTCTTTTCTTTGGTTCAAGAAATTCTTAAAAAACCAAAGTTTTTTCTTTTCATTATGAGGAGCGTAAAAATCTTTATGCAAAAGGGTTTTGTTTAAAACAAATTCTTTTTCCAACACATTGATAACATTCTCAGTAACTGAAGAAAAAGTAGGTGAGGTTGGTTCAGATTTTTGAACACTTACTTCTCCTAATTCTTCTTTAGTGTAAACTGCTCTGGGAACATTATCAGCGTAGAGAACACCAGTTAAATGCGTATTAGGGATGTCAGAGGTAGAGTGCCTGTGAGGCATGCTAACAGGGATTCTCCTTCTGTGAAACAGATGGCAAGAATCCTTGTCTTCATCCTCAAAATTCTTATGTTCAATCTTTCCTAATTGTGATACTCTACCCAAATCCATGGTATCACTATTGGAAGAGTCATCAGAAAACCTTGTACTTACCGATTTTCTGTCAAAGGTTAGAGTGACTTTTCCACTAGGATACTGGTTAATTTCTCTGACATTCGTATTAGGCATTATTCTAATTGGTGGTTCAACTGCACATGCTTTTTCCAATACCCATTCTTCAGGAAGAGTTACATCTTCCCATTTAATGAATTTTGGAACAGTAGCATTTGCCTTTGACATATCAGTTTGCAAAACTAAAGTTTCACCTTTATGACATGAAAACTTATGTTTTGAATCAAATGCAGATGTCATGGCTTTGTAATGAACTCTGAAAATCAATGCAATGGGAATAGATCCCTTTTTCATGCGATAATTATGTGTTTGGATTTGTAACACGAGAGAATCCAAAATGTTTTTATCATTTAAAGAAATGGTTAAATTAGGGTAACATGAGAATGATATGGGACCTGCACACAGACTAGACTCAACCGTGCCTAGGATGCCTTCCTCATATACTTCCATTCTATTATCCCTAACAACACATAATATGCTTGTGTTTAGGCCTTCCTTGGTCAAGGGCTTAATCCCTATCTGAACAAGGCCAATATGAATATACTTAAAATTCTTTTGTCTATGCTTGTCTAAAGAATGCTGTGACAAAAGATTAATGCTTTCATAAGAGTTTGTGAGAGGAATATCCCTATATTCAAGAATGTTAGACTTGAGCTCAAGCAGGTCAAGGAAAAACAGGAAAAGGATTCAGCTATAATCCAAGCATTACTTAGCAACCAGTTAGAAAATTCAGGAAGCGAGGATGAAGGTGGTACTAACCTAGAGGAATCTAAGTTAGATAACCTAGAATGCGCACCTGAAGATTTTTTATATGTTTTGAAAGAAATTACTTTAAGAAAGTATTTGATTAGCATTATTTTGCATTTTCCTGATGATTTTCAACTCAGTACCATAGCATTATTTGATACCGGTGCTGATTTAAATTGCATAAAACCTGATTTGGTTCCTAAAAGATTTTGGGAACAAACTAAAGAAAAACTGTCTGCCGCTAATAATTCAAAAATGAATATTAGCAGTAAGACTGAAGCATTTGTGTTAAATGAAAAAACTTGCATTAGAACTGCATTTGTTCTTGTTGATAACATAAATCATAGTGTTATCTTAGGAACACCTTTTATTACTTTAATTACTCCTTTTTCTGTATCTAGTTCTGGTATTATTTTCAAAATTAAAAATGAAAATATTATTTTCCCTTTTATTGAAAAACCCAGAACCAGAAATCTGAATTTATTAAAAGCAAATTCAATTTTTGATAATCAGATTAATAATCTGATTAAGACTAAGGAATTTGAAATTATGCATTTAAAGCATGGCATTAATTTTCAAAAAATCCCCACCAGCTCTGATACCACTAGGGACTAGGAGGATCGTACGGGTAGAGAATGAAACTAATGCGGATGACTTAAGCCAAATTCAAAAATGATTATGCATATACAACAAGTTAAAATGCAGAAAGATATATGAATTCAGAAATAAGAAAATAATATGCTCAAGAACAATTATAGAAAATTGGATACAAAATTATGCTAGGCGGTATAAACCTGCCATATAAATTCTCAAAATAAATGCAGAAATTAAACACCTTAATCGTATGTGATTAAATTCAGGCGGTAATCCGCACAACTTATAACCACATATGATTAAGGGAAGAAATTAAGAAGAAACAATGCTTACTCTTTATTCAAACAAATTCTTTTATTACAGCTCGGGGAAAGCTTAAATGCCAGAAACTTAATTACAAGAAGAGAGAAAGAATTCTAGAGAGAAGGGAGAGAGATCTGGAGAGATAGAGAGAGAAAGCTATCTAAAATCCAGAGATGATTTTACAAATGCAGAGGGCTCCTTCTTATATAGGCAGGCAAGGAGCAAAAGGACAAAAATGCTTTCGGTGTCTGGGACCCACTTCACTTTCGGCGCCGGGCCCACCAAAGATGCTGAGACAGATACGACAGATACGTCTGGCTACAGTAAATACGTAACCTTGTATGAATACATATACCAGTATGCTTACATTGGCAAGTATGCATATCAGGGAATTCCTGGTTATGAGCCAAGTACCCCTAACCACATTACCTGACCAAGCGGCTACTAGCTCGGTTCTTATTCATTTAGAACATTGGAACCATTTTCATTTATTATTCTGGTATAATTCATTAGGTTATTGATTTACAATAGACCAAAAATATCTTCGTTCTCATCAGCCAGGGATGGTGGCTTAGACGATGAAGATGAAGAGGATGCTTTGGATCCAGTAGCTGAGGTTCTGGATTCTATTAATTCTTTCATGATTTTGAAAAATTCTTCCTCTGACTTTGCGGCTGCGAGCTGAGGAATAGCAAATGACTTCTGTGCTAAAAATTCTGAATGTGCTTGGACCTGTTCAATAGGCAGATCCATTTTGCCTTTAGATTTGAGCCACATTCTGACAGCGGCTTCATTGCATTTATTGAATGCTTGGAACTTATTCCACCATTTAACCTTAAAGATTCTGATAAGATCAATGGTATTATTTTGATTCGTTTGATAAGAGAAATGCCAGGTTAAGGTCCATGGTACAAAAAAGATTGTACTGAAAATTAATAGAGGTGAATGCCTTTTTTGCAATGGTGAAGGGTCAAATTTTTCTTTAAAAAGGGTATATGCGAGGTTTACTGATTCAGGAAGGATTTCGGTAGAAGACCCAAAAAATCCCCACCAATGATTGAACCAGTTTGGTATTTTAGAAATGGCTTTTCTGGTGTCAAACATTATCAACCAGGTATGCGATCCTTTGGAGTTTTGGATCATTAATGCATTGTACCAGGCTTGTTGATAATCCCAGTAGGAAAAGGTCTTGCTGGTTGTTATTCTTTGGGTAAAGGATGCAGGAAAAGATTTCAAGTCAGAAGGACTTGACCCCCAATCTTGAGGATGGATGATCTTCAAGATTTTAAATTGGGAGTATGCTGGCTCTCCGGAATCACCATGAGAAGTATGCTTTATTTCCACAGATTCTGTGACCTTTAGGATGGTTAAATAAAAATCAATGGGTTTAGAGTAGTCCCAAGGTTTAAAAGTCCATCCATGCGGGAAAAGCTTTGATACAGCTACTGAGGGATTTTTATCATAAAAGCCATCCTCAATAGATGTAATATACTGGAAATTCGTTTTGGTAAAATATTCAGATTTAGGCTGGGTAGCCGTATTCTGAGAAACAACATTTGCAGAAATACTTTTGGAAGAAGAAGGAAAAGTTATAAAATTTTCTTTAAAAATTTCTTTTGCTTCCTTCAAAGATACCGGTCCAAAAGGACTAGAAACAGTTAATGCTTTTGAGGGTTGGGCAATTTCCTTTCCCTTTGAAATAGGATTTTTCTGTAAATGTATTTGAGAAGCTTGTGCTGAAGAAGAAGACAATGGGTCTTCCAAAACGTTTTTTGCTTCAGCAATAGTTGCAAAATAATTTTCAAATGCTTTTTCAAAAGATTGGGTGGCCTTAGTAAGAGCCAAAGTATTTGGATTATGCGGAGTTTGCTTGACAGGACTAGAGCTGCCTTTGCTTTCAATGCTTTCACCTTGCGCATCCTGGAACATGGCTGTCCAGGCTTTTACTTTTTCTAATGCAGAAAGTTTTGCTGGATCCTTTGAGGATCCTTCTCCTTTCTTTTTCTTAGGAGGCATGATCCTGCAAAAATTCACGGGTTAGGAAATCGGGAATAGAATTCTGTTCTCCCCGAATAAATTCTATATCAAAATCAAATATGCTTAATAAAGCTTGCCATCTTGCAAAAATTTGCTTAGAGGCAATGTTTTTAACATCTTTTTGCAAAACTTCTTTTGCTGATTTACAATCAATCCTTAATAAAAATTTTTGATTGAGCAAATCGCTTTGAAATTTTGAAATACATTTTACAATAGAAAGAATTTCTTTTTTGATTGTAAAATAATTCTTTTCAGTGTTATTCCAGTGCCCAGAAGTAAACTGGACAATATACTCATGCTTATCCTGTACCTGCTTTAAAATACCTCCATAACCAAAATCAGAAGCATCAGTTTCCACGATTTTAGGTAATAGAGAATTAGCAATATGCAAGCAAGGAATATGATGCACATAATGTTTTATCTGTTGGACTATCTGAGTATGCTCATCAGTCCATGCTGGTGGATTCTTTTTTAATCTATCATGCAAAGGTTTGGCTATTCTATTGATATTAGGGCAGAAATCTAAGACATAGTTTAGACTTCCTAAAAACCTTTGCAGTTGCTGTTTTTCCAGAATCTGATCTGGAAATTTAGATGCAAATTCTAAAGATCGCTCGATGGGAGTGATCGTTCCTTGGGTAATATAATGACCAAGAAACCTAATTTTGGTTTGGAATAATGACATTTTGCTTTTTGAGACTACTAAGCCATTTTTCTTTGCTGTAAGGAAGAATGACTTTAAATGCTTAAAATGCTGATCAATAGATTCTGAAAAGATAAGTACATCATCAATATAGACAATGCAAAATGCTGAATATGGATTAAAAATATCATTCATAATGCGTTGAAATTCTGATGGAGCATTTTTTAAGCCAAAAGGCATAACGTTCCATTGATACTGGCCAAATGGGACAGTAAATGCAGTCTTATACCTATGCTTTGGATCAATCTGGATTTGCCAAAAACCAGATTTAAGATCAAATTTAGAAAATACATATGCAGAATGCAATCTTTGTAACAGGTCTTTCTTATTAGGTATTGGGTACCTAATCCATCTAAGAACCTGATTCAAAGGTTTATAATGCATTTTTAACGGAATATTCCTTTAAAGTGTTAGTACTAATCTTATCCTTTAAAAATGCATAATTTAATCCATCCTTTATTCATATATATATAGGTCATATGAATAATAAGTGAAACATTTAGGCCTTTGATATTATTTTACTTCCTTACTATACAACACCAAATAGTCTTGGTCACTCCCTTTCAATCCTAACTCCTCTCAATTCTTAATTTCACACTCACGGAAAAGCGAAGCGAAGAATAATTTCATTAATTAATGTTTGATCTTGTACAACAATTTCTATGTTTGGGAATTTTTTTATTATTAATGTTTTAATTATTGCAGTTTATGGTTAAAATGTTATTTTAATTAATAATTAAGACTATGGTTTGTAATTTTATATTTTTATTTGACATTTGATATTTATGGTCTATTTATTTGAGGTTCCAAATATTATCAATTTAGTAAAATCATAATGTCTATTTCGTAAATGGTTAACCGTAAAGAAATGGTTAACCGACCGAAATTAATGGTTAACCGATTAATAGTTAACCGAATTTAATGGACAGTATATGGTTAATAAATTTAAAAAACTATTCAAACGGTTAACCGTTTGTAAAAGTCCACATTGACCGGTTAACCGACCATGTGCACCCCTAGATTGCGGTTACAATTATACAAATAGACATTTTTTGTCGTGTTTGTGTGTGTATCATCTTCAAGAACATTACAAACAATATTAAATCTATATAACCACATATATAGATTTTTTTTCATACCAAAAAATAAACTAAGGAAAAAAAATTAAAGAATTAACTAATACATGTGGCTACCAAGTAAAATCAAAGAAAAACTATAGAGAGAAAAGTAATATGTAGAGTGGGGGTGAAAAAGGGTGGTGGAAATATATAGAGATGTTGTGGATTGCGGTTACCATTATACAAATAGACTTTTTTTTTTTGTCGTTTGTGTGTGTGCACACGCGTGTGCGTGCGTGCATGCGTGTGTATGTGTGTGTGTGTCCAAGTCTCTGTATTATGTAACTGGATGATTTGTTACAATAAAAGACATAATTTTGTTCATTATATTTCTTATGCAATTTAAAAAATAATGAGAATCCATTAACTGTTATTTTACTCATGTACGTTTGTAACATTTTTCGACCAGTGAGGCCATGAGTAGGGAAAGAATGCAAGTTATAAAGCTATCCATAGTATGTTAAAGTTATGAGAATGATTTTAACTAAGACTAGCATATCTCTTGATTGTATGGCAGTGTCTTATCGACTATTGGACATGGAAAATCAATCAAGAAAAAAGATACATGTTAGGTTGAATGGTACTAGATCGATCCGCCATGAGAACACCATATGGTTCCTTTGTCATAGGTGGTTCTCTAGTGGTACTTATATCGAATCCTTTGACCTGATATCGCTGCAGACCTAGGTGCTAGCTCACATACTTTGATGTATACCTAACAGACCTTTAACAGGGTGCCAAGTATGGGTATGGTTGGGTATGCCAATGATCATGCTAGGGATGTGAGTGATGTGATGGGATTTGCCTCTCTCTTAATTAATAGTAGATATCACTAGCCACTTAATGAATGAGATCAAGAAGAGCATGGTTATGCCCAAGTAAGGTAATTACTAGCTGATTAGTTGCTTGTGTTTTTTAGTCTACCCAGAATCATGGAATGTCCATGAAACTAAAAAGGGTAACATCGTCATGCCTCTTGCAGGTCACCGATATCATTGACATAGGATGTATAAGTTTACTAAAAGGTTTATCTCTCCAATGGATTGATATTTTCATCTTATTTGGGTAACTATAACAGTTTGCTAGAACCTACTTATAGTTTATGGGCATAAATGTTTATGGACCCACTGCCAACATAGGATGAACCTATAGGATCGCACACAAAGGATATCTGATTGAGTTAGTCACGAAGTGTTAATATGTATGAGTTAAATATTTAATTTGAACTATTGGGTTAATGGGCTTTATGGTTAAAGCCCAATGGTATAAACCTTGTGAGATTAGACGATATTTTAATATGTTAACTTGTTACCATATGGTAAATAAATTAAAAAATAAAATAAGACTAAATTAAAAAAGGTTATTTTAATTATCTAAATTTTAAAATAGTATTAAAATTAAAATGGTTATTATTATGATTAATATATATTTTGAATTAAGGATTTTATAGTTAGAAAATCCTAATTAAGAAATAAAAGATAAATAAAATAGAAACCTAAATTATTCTAATAAAACTAAATATTTAGTCTCCTACTCTCTAATTACTACTAGTATTCAGCCAAGGAAAATAAAACCTAATGTAGGAATCAGCCAATACTAATTAAAGATTAGAGGAAATTTGGCCAAGTGTGGTTTTTGAAAAAGACAGCTCTTCTGTCTATTGTTAGCACAAATATCCAATTTGTAGGCTTCCATGTGTGTGAGGATAGAGATCCTTCACGTATTAGCAAGGATTCATATTCAATCTATTGCAGGGACAACATTGGTATGAATGTAACAATTTTTTGGTTGAGTCTATTTGGTTTTTGTTGTATAATCTAAGCAATTCGGTCATGTCACGGGTTGTCAGTGTATATTCATTCGCTTCCACTGCGGTAAAAATTTTCATTTACACCGGGATAAATCCCAATATATATATATTGGAATTGATGATCAAGAGGTAACTATTGTATTTTTCATAGTATATTAATAAAGGGAAAACTTCAAAAACCACCCATGTGATTTCACTTGCTAATAAATTAAGGATTGTATTTTTTTCTGTCAAAAAGAGGACATATAGTTTCAAAAGTTAGCAAAAATGGATAACTAACATTAAACCATGACAAAGCAGGGGGCATTTTGTCCATTATGAACTACAATTTTTCAAGTTGATTAATATAAATACAATAGACCTTAGTGATAAGGTTTGAAAAATTTTGAGAAGTGCAAATACTTTTCTTAATTGACAGTGATTATAAATTAAAAGATTTACAACAAAATGAAAAATCTATTGAAAATACTCAAATCTTGTGTAAAATTTTTAAATAATATAGGTAAACTATTGGGGTACGAAATAGACAAAAATATCCTCTGCTATATTATCATTTTTAACGAAAAAATATTAGTTAATATTCTTTTGCTAACTTTTAAAACCATATGTCATCTTTTTAACATAAAAAAAAAATACAATCCTCGATTCGTTAGAGAGTGGAACCACAAGGTTGGTTTTTGAAGTTTCCCCAATAATAAAATAAATTGAGAAATAGTATAAAAACTTAAAAAAAAGAAAAAAAAGATAAGTAAGTTTAAAAGGATTAGAGTTATGCCGTATAGGAGTGAGCAACATTGTGTTCGTTCTATTTTTGTGTATGCGTGTCATATATATATATATATATATATATATATATATATATATATATATGCATATTGATAACAAAACTATGTTAAGCTATTGAAAAGTAATTTAGCGATTATGCTCCCAAAAAACATATTAATAAATTCAAAAATATTGTGTTTCTCTACTTTCCCTCAAATTTAGATTCTACCATTAATATTGAAGGTATAATGAGAGAAATCTTTAGAGTTATTCCTAATAGCGGACAATGAATGAACAATACCATAACTTTCTATACAAACATTCAAAAAATCAAAACCAAAGTTTAGACTATGAGAAAAATTGAACCACCATGCCATCTACAAATAGTACTCGATCTTAAAACAATGTGTTATGGTAGAAGTATCTACGATCCATCTTCATTGAATTACAATCATTCATATAATCTCCAATTTATTTAAATTAGGGTTTTCAATAGGCTGGCAGGGGCTCGTCTAGACTGGGAATCCTTAATTAAGATCCCCGCAGAGTAGGGATGAATTTGTCTCCTTTTCTTAATCGGGGACATGGATGGTAATAGCTCTACCCGTCCTGCGGGCCCCCATCCCCATCCTTGTTTAAAATCCGTGGGGATCCTTGATAAATTCTCCGGTTAAATATCTAAATTCCCGACAATTCTCCGTTTATATTTCTTTATTATTAATATTATTACATTACGTTATTATTATTTATAATTTATAATTTTATAAACTAAAGTAAAAAAGAAAACTAATCTCTCATGAATAATTATTAATTATATGTTAGTGTATTTGAGAATTGAGTTTTGAGAAATTTATGTCTATAGTTTAATGCACATTTGGATAAGTTAGATGGTAAAAATTAAAATTTTAGTTTAAGGTTGATGGGGATCTCCGTAGGGAACCGATTCCCTGTTGGAATCGGAGATGGGACATAAATTTGTCTTCGATTAATAAATGGGGTGGGACGGGGATCCCTGAATAGTCTGGTGACAGGGATGGGAAGTGCAATCTCCAGCCCGTCCCACCCAATTTACAACCGTAATTTAAATGGTATCATATTTAGTTTGATCTATATAATCATTGTACTAATTGAAATATTAAAAATAAATGTATCAAATAATTTACATGGGAAACGGTTGAAAACAACTACGATCGCAAAAGAGGATCTAATATATCACCATTGTATTAAAAAAGTATTAAAAAAATTGTATCAAATAATTTACAGGGGGAAACAACTAAAATAAAAAAGAAGACCTAATAAAACCAATTTCATAGCTTAAGAAAAAATGTATATTTATTTAACTGTTACAAAATTAACTATGGATAAACTTGAAAAACAAACCCTGTGGTTTAGTTTGTTTTCAAAACGTTTTTTGCAAAAAGAGGTAATGCGGTTTGTGACGTTATAAAAAAAAGACAAATAATATTTTTTCATTAAAAATGATAATGTGGATGGCGGTATTTTTGTCCATTTAGTATTCCAATAGCTTATCTATATTATTTAAGAATTTTACATCAAGAATTGAATTTTTTTGGAGATTTTTGTTATTTTGTTGTATTTTTTTAGATTTATTATCAGTATTTAATTAAGAAAAATATTTGCGTTTCTCGAAAATATTCAAAATTTTTCACTAAAGTCTATTGTATTTTTGTTAACCAACTTGAAAAATTTTAGTTTGGGGAAAAAATATCTTATATAATGTTATAATTTAATTTTAGTGGTTTTTTTTTGTATAACATCACAAACCACATGATCTCTTTTTCTGAAAAAAACTGTCATCATTTTGAAAACAAGCTAAACCAGACTGTTTGTTTGCTATTAATTAATCCATTTTGTAACTTCAATTTTTTTTTAATTATGGTAATAATTATATTTTTTATGAATTTTTTCATTTTTTAATTTGTTATTCAATGAAGTTTTTCATACTTGAAAATTATTTTTAAAATAAAAAAAAAAGGAGAATAGAAAAAAATTGAGAGAAGAGACAAATAGTGTAAGCACAGATTTTTGTCCAACCTCTATGATGAAGATTTCTTGTTATCCTTTATATGAAATTGTCTTGACTATCGACCCGAGAAGCAAAGAAAGGATTCTAACTCATGTCAAAATGAAATAAAAACCGCCACAATCGAAAAACGGATTTTCATCATTGGAAGTTGGGCAGAGGAAGCACGGCCCAAAATTTGAAGGTTAAGCCGTGGAAGAGAGCTGCTTAAAGTGGGTACATCTGGAATTCAAGGAAGGGCTGTACGGCCCAAAACCTAGGCTGCACTACCCAATTCAAGAGGCAGATAGGCCATACGGCCAATCTTGTAAGATAGCAATTGGCAAAATTGGCCCACTTGAACGAAAATTAAAAATAATTTCTCAAAAGGATGAAGTCATTATGGAAAGAGGAGGATACTACAACAGGATTAAGAAATAAAAAAAAGGATTCACTCTCCCACGCCTCACACATCCCACGGCCTAACTCATCTTCTCCCTCAATAGTTTTTTCTCTACAACAAAAACACTCTCAAGCAAAGGACCTCTATTATCAACCTTTTCCTTAGCTTTCAAACACCAAAACTAAGCCAAGTCCAATTGTTTCAAACACCAAAGCTCATTTCGATATGTAGAACTCTACGATTCGAAGTTATTCCATCCACATTTCGATTTCTTATGAGTTTCAGTTAGTTTTCACGAGTTATACCGGATTCAAAGCTTTAAGGAACGAATTTGGATCATTTCTTGAAAACTTGGATAAACAAGCTAAAGGTAATCTCTGAGAGGCCATAAAATACTATCTCATTATCCTACATTGTCTGGTTTGCCTATGCTGCCAAAATCATTGAAAACCAAAAACCAATTTGTTGTAAACTTTTAGAACAGGGCTGTACAGCCCATCTTTTAGGCCACACGACCCATCTCTGGAGAAAGTTGAGCCACACGGCTCATCACAGCCTATGAATCCTATGCCAATTTTTCTCAGATTTCTGGGATTTTTGATTTTGTGCATCCGGGGTGAAAATCTCCAATTTCTTAGTCTAATCAATTGATAGACCCCTAAAGGATCGTAAAATTCAAAAGTCAAAAACCTAAAATGAATTTCTATGTGTTAAAATCGATAAAAGAAAATTGTTTTTATCGTTAGATCTGGATCCCGAGATCCATATTTAACCTATTTTTGAACCCCACGGTCCTAATAATTCATTTCCCAGCATAGCATTTATTTATCTCATTATTCATTATGCATTCATCTTTCATAAAATCAGTTTTGGGTGTTTATGAGCTTTATTGGCCTAGTTTTAATTTCGAAAAATTTTGAGGACCCACACGAAGGAGATTTCCAATAAATCTCTGGATAACCAACTCATATTGACATGCTTAACGAGACATGCTTAACGAGAAAAATATAAAATTGGCAAAATTGTTTTCCATATCCAAAAATGCAAGGCATTTATAAAATTGTTTTCAAGGTCTAATCGGGTAAATATGTTGGATTTTCCCTATTATTCCCTAAATGCATGATCCCAAGTTATCTGGATATCCCATTCTGTCCAACTTGAGTCCAATGTATCACTAACCTCTGTTTTGCAAGTAGATTTATATTAGGTTAGATGAATGTTAGATTTCTATTTTTAGAATATTTCGTCTAAACTAGGCGATTGTACCCCTATCCCATTTTTTTTACCAAATGTATTCCCTACAGTAGTTTATTCGATTTGGTTGGAATAAGTTTATTTTTTGAATTTATTTATCGTTTTTTGAATTTATTTATGGCTTTTTGTATGAGCATATAACAAAAATCTAGGGTTGAATATTAAATAGGGAATTAAAATAACAAAAAGCGCATATTTGGTATAGTTAAACGCTATTTCTCAAGAAAGGAAAAATCAGTGATTTGTCCGGACCAGAATTTCTATCTTAAAGGTATAGGAATCCTTATTGGGCTAGGCTATACCACAATTTTCTAGTAAGATCTGAGTCGGGTGGTGACTCTTGTCAACCTTTAAGGCATGAGGAATTAGTTTTGTGCTGATAAGTGCGTTTTGTATATATATTTTTGTCCTATTTTGTGGGCTTTAATTGTGCTATTTTACTTTAATTTAGGCAGATTTTATCTCATTTGTTCTACTTTTGTGTGTTAGGGCATTAAAAGCTGTATTTGAACATTTGGAGGCTAAATCACCTATTTTTGGAGCTCAAACGTGCTATTTGGAAGAGCAAGGAAGTCCTAAGGCATAGGCGTACCTTATGAGGAGCCAAAACTGAAGAATTTTTGAGAATTGGAAGCTGACCAGTCTTAAGACAAGCCCGGGCTGTAGAATTACGAATTTTGTATTCCAACTGGGGTTAGGAGTTTTCCTTTTCAGCTTTTGGGTTATTTTAATTCCTCTTCTTTTGTAATTAGGATAAGGAGAAATAACTTCTATTTAAGACTTTTATTTTAGGAATAACTCTCAATTAGGATTTAATTATTAATTTTGGGAGAGTTATTTCCTAACTAGGTTTTTCTTCTCTTTCTCCCTCTTAAAAGACTTTTTAGTGGAGCTAGGGGGGAAGATTGTTTTTTCTTTTCTAGTTTTTTTTTCTTTTCTCTGCAGCAATTATTTTCTACTCTTTACACCATAGAACGTGATTTTGGAAGAAAGTTAAGAAACTAGAGTTTTGAAGGTTCAATCCACAATTCTCCTTCTCCGATTTCTCTCCGCAAGCCACCGTCGGGATCTTCATCTTCCTAGTTTTTCTTCTTAACTCCCTTTATTATGTTTTCTTTGATTTATTCATTTGTTTAATAACTCAATTATGAACTAATTCCTCCATAGCTAAGGCTATGGTGGAGCTTAGTAGGATTTCCATGTAATTTCCCTTGTTTAATGCGATTCATTCGTATTATTTTTCTATTATTGTGTTATGATTGCTTAAAGCTTTGAATGCGTGACCATCTATTTCAAAAGTTCATAGTTAATTCATAATTAACCAAAGGACTGAATTAACGAAATCTCAAAACATGACAAATGCATGACCATTGCTTTGTGGCTCACTAGTTCGTGCTAGGTTTTCGTATGCTTAATGCTTATCAAATTAATTGCTTAAGACCGATCAAGTTTAAGTAGCTAAGTTGAGGATTAGAGTTAGCAGCCCTAACCGGTGTTAATTGTTTAGGAATTCGCCATCTTGGGAATTTAATAAGTTTGATTGCATAGCCCGAGGAAATTGCTGGAATGAATCTAAGTAAGACCATTTGCCTTAGCTAATTTCTCCATTGAGTTTTATCCAATTGCATTCCTATTTTAATTAAATTATTTTATTTAATTTGTTGTTTACAGTAGATTTTATTTTATAAACCATAATCAAAGATAAAATTCCTTCCGCCTAAATTAATAGAAACCGATTGCATTTAGGATTAGCATACATAGTCTCCGTGGGATCGACATCCTTCTTATTTCTATATTACTTGAGCGACAGAGTACACTTGCTCTATAGTGTGCGTTTTAGACGCATCAAGTTTTTGGCGCCGTTGTCGGGGACTATTTTTATGCAATGCTAGATTAAAGGGCTTTTGTTGATTTAGGTTGTTTTGTACATATTTTAATCTTCACTTGTTCTTTTTCTTTTATCTTGCAAGGTGATGGCGATTAATCCTTTTGAGCCATCGATGGAGGAACTAATGATGAATTTTCTATCTTCAAAAGATGCTCAACGTGATAGTTTGTACAGTTCAACACAAAATTTATGCGCACGATTAGGTTTAATAGTTGATATGGCTGCAGACACATCAATTACAGAGACCGATTCAAATGAAAATGTTGAAATCTCTATCTCAGTTGAAGCTCATCATGGAAAAATTATGGAGGAAAATTTAGAGTTAGTTCAAAGTCAAGAAGAAGGTACATTGGAGGTCGTTAGTGAACCGACCAAGTGTGAAGTTTCCGTGGTGGGGATTAAAGATATACAATTTGAGGTGCCCTTTGTTCAATTATTTTATGTTGTTTATGAGCTACCAAGAGAATCGCAGAGGGAGAAATCAAGAATTTTCATAAAAGAACTCAAATTTTTAGCATGGAACTTGTTAACTCGGCATCAATTAGAGCCTTTAATGTGCATCCACAGGATTTTTCTCAAGGAGTTTGGATTCCTCATATGACTCCAAACTTTTACATGAAAGGGAAGTTTAAGTCGAGCTAATCGACTATAATCTTAGCGCTTTTGGGAGGCAACCCAATTTAATTTATTTGCTTTATTTATTTTATTGCGTAGTTAGTTGCATTTGCTTTCTTTTTGTAGTTTATAATCTTAATTTTCAGGTTCTGTTTATAAGGCACGCCCGTGCCTTGTGTATCCCCTTTAAAAATGGTAGTGCTGAAATTTTCGATTAAGGCCCGCCCGTGTCCTGTGCAGCGTAGTCTTCTATTTTTTTAGGCTCTTATTATTGTAGTGATGCTGTACACAAGGCACGCCCGTGCCTTATGAGTGGTTTTTATCAATTCTGACTCCTGGCACAAGGCATGCCCTTGCTTTGTGCACAAGAGTCTTCTGTTTCTCATTAAAGGAATTGTGCCCTTTGCTTTCAATTTTTTTTTGAACTTTCTTATTTTATTTTATTTAATTACTTTTATTTATTTATTTATTTATTTTTCAAAAAAAAAAAAAATTTTTTTTTGCCGCCTGTGTTTATCTTCTTCTTTTATTTTCTTTTATATATATTTTTTATTTTTTATTTTTTTCAAAAAAAAAAGAAAAGAAAACAAAAATCATTGGTCAAAGACATTAAAGCAGAACCTGCATCTGGACCATTTCTTTCCCTAATTTTTTTTTTCTTTTTCTCTTTCCTTGTTTCAGCAACCAACCCACCGCCTTACCTTTTATTTTTTTTTTTACTTTCTTATTTTATATTTTATATTTTTTTATTTTTTCAAAAAAAAAAAAATTCCGCCTGCGCTTATCATCTTCCTTTTGTTTATTTTATATTATTATTTTTTTAAATTAAAAAAAAGTGGCCAAATACATAAAAGATAAACTTGCATCTGTACTTTTTTTTTTACTAACCTTTTTCTTCTTCTTTTTCTTTTTCAGGAGATCTCTCCTCCGATCTGCATCTTCCAACCCGCTGCCCCTCAAACGCCCTTCAGCAGCCGCCGTTCAACGTTCTCCCTCCGGTCAGTCCACCTAACATTCTGGCGCCGGACAAATCTACCCGGAAAAATGCGAAACGGAAAGCCACCGCATTTGCTTCTCATTCAAAGGCGGCTTCAAAGAAAGGGAAACCCATTACTCCAAAGGTTGCTGCCAAATTTTCTTCTGGATCAGAGCAAGCCACCGGTTCAGCGAGCCGCCTTGTCCCCCCTCTCCTCAGTGATTCTTCCTCGTTCACCTTCACAACCCGGGGAGTCTTTTTTTTTTCCTTTCTTTTTCTTAGTTGTGTTTGGCTTCATTTTAATTGCTTCATTGAGGACAATGCTTGTTTTAAGTGTGGGGAAGGGAATTATTATTTGATTTGTGGCATGCTTGGTGATTTCTTATGCTTTGTTTGTCCTCTCGTTAACTTTTACCATCCAACTCGAATCAAAGAAACAATTTGAATTTGTTCTTGTTTCTTTAAGAGAATTGAAAAGAAATTGATTGGATCATGGCTTTCATAATTTTTCTTTTATGTCTAGTGTTCTTGTTGAGGGAGTTGATCACACTATTTGCGATATGAAGCCTTAGTTGATTGAAATCTTTGTGATGTCATAAATTCTTGGGTTGAGATGTATCACTTCAAGACCTAGATTTTCTAAGGAACTTTTCTTGATTGAGCATGACAAAGGAAATGAGATATGCAATTTGTGTGTTTATTTTGTGCATATAAAAAAAATACAAAAAAAAAAAAGAAAAAAAAAAGAAAAAAAGAAAAAGAATGAATCAATTTTTAATATTTAATTACATTTCTATTCCGCTGACTTTACAAAGTAAAGTTATGAATAGTGCTAGTAGCCACTTGATTAAATGTGCTTAGTTAATTAAGTCAGGTGCATTGTTGTTTGCTCCATCATTGTTGCTCGTTCGGAAAGGCTAAGTGACATCTCAAGCACGGTTAAGTGTTGTGAATAATAAAATAAAATTATTTTTTGTTGCTTAATCGCTTGTTTGGTCCCCCAAGGAAACTTGTGTGTGAATAAGGCCCTATTTATCCTTTGTTTATGTGATTGATTGAAGAGCAACTTAGAAGTATACTATTTTAGTGATGCAGCTCATATTCTTGTAGTTAATTGAGTTACTTTGATTACTTGAAGTTCGGGTTAAGTGTCCAATTGTTGTGATCTCTCCCTTGGGAAGTGTGTTGGATTTACTAGATGAGTTTGGAGCCTTGGTTTCTAAAGTCTATTATTTGAGATTTATTTAAAGACAAAATTTTTCAAGTTTCTTTCTTTTGTTTTAGAGTTGGAAATTTGTTATTTGCTTGAGGACAAGAAAAGTGTAAGTGTGGGGAAGTTGATAAGTGCGTTTTGTATATATATTTTTGTCCTATTTTGTGGGCTTTAATTATGCTATTTTACTTTAATTTAGGCAGATTTTATCTAATTTGTTCTATTTTTGTGTGTTAGGGCATTAAAAGAAGAATTTGAACATTTGGAGACTAAATAGCCTATTTTTGGAGCTCAAACGTGCTATTTGGAAGAGCAAGGAAGTCCTAAGGCATGGGCGTACCTTATGAGGAGCCAAAACTGAAGAATTTTTGAGAATTGGAAGCTGACCAGTCTTAAGACACGCCCGGGCTGTAGAATTACGAATTTTGTACTCCAACTAGGGTTAGGAGTTTTCCTTTTCAGCTCTTGGGCTATTTTAATTCCTCTCCTTTTGTAATTAGGATAAGGAGAAATAACTTCTATTTAAGACTTTTATTTTAGGAATAACTCTCAATTAGGATTTAATTATTAATTTTGGGAGAGTTATTTCCTAACTAGGTTTTTCTTCTCTTTCTCCCTCTTAAAAGACTTTTTAGTGGAGCTAGGGGGGAAGATTGTTTTTTCTTTTCTAGTTTTTTTTTTCTTTTCTTTGCAGCAATTATTTTCTACTCTTTACACAAGAGAACGTGATTTCGGAAGAAAGTCAAGAAACTAGAGTTTTGAATGTTCAATCCACAATTCTCCTTCTCCGATTTCTCTCCGTAAGCCACCGTCGGGATCTTCATCTTCCTAGTTTTTCTTCTTAACTCCCTTTATTATGTTTTCTTTGATTTATTCATTTGTTTAATAACTCAATTATGAACTAATTCCTCCATAGCTAAGGCTATGGTGGAGCTTAGTAGGATTTCCATGTAATTTCCCTTGTTTAATGCAATTCATTCGTATTAGTTTTCCATTATTGTGTTATGATTGCTTAAAGCTTTGAATGCGTGACCATTTATTTCAAAAGTTCATAGTTAATTCATAATTGACCAAAGGACTGAATTAACGAAATCTCAAAACATGACAAATGCATGACCATTGCTTTGTGGCTCACTAGTTCGTGCTAGGTTTTCGTATGCTTAATGCTTATCAAATTAATTGCTTAAGACCGAACAAGTTTAAGTAGCTAAGTTGAGGATTAGAGTTAGCAGCCCTAACCGGTGTTAATTGTTTAGGAATTTGCCATCTTGGGAATTTAATAAGTTTGATTGCATAGCCCGAGGAAATTGCTGGAATGAATCTAAGTAAGACCATTTGCCTTAGCTAATTTCTCCATTGAGTTTTATCCAATTGGATTCCTATTTTAATTAAATTATTTTATTTAATTTGTTGTTTACAGTAGATTTTATTTTATAAACCATAATCAAAGATAAAATTCCTTCCGCCTAAATTAATAGAAACCGATTGCATTTAAGATTAGCATACATAGTCTCCGTGGGATCGACATCCTTCTTATTTCTATATTACTTGAGCGACAGAGTACACTTGCTCTATAGTGTGCATTTTAGACGCATCATGTGCATTCCTTTGTTTGGCCTTATTATTTTCCAAACCCATAAACCATGTTTTTTTAATATAAACCAAGTCTTTTAAAAACATTTAAAACCTTCCAGCTCCGGTCTCACGGCCCTACTCGCCTGTTCGTGGATTCACTCGTTCACAGTTACGACTCTGTTGGTGATGATTTTTTACGAAATCAATAGACAAACACTGAATATGCTTTATGTGAAATAGCTTAGCCTTACCAATTTGCACTCTTTTGTTCGCATCATATCATGGGCACTTATGCACACACGTTCCCAAAAATTCCTTTATTCACCCCGATGTACTGTTGAAATGTAGCCGACGGACCGAAAGCTCTCTGGGACACGGATATGGTACATCACATATAGCCTAGTATGAACCCTTCGTTTGGACCCTTCACTAGGGAGAAGTGAGGAGTATATATTGCTGTAGGAACTTTAATGTTAACCCTTGGCGTGACCATGACCTATATAAAATGCCATAGTAATTTTACTATAGTGTAATCGGAACTTCAAAATTGCATTTTATGAGAGATGCCTTCGTTATTCCCCAATGATAACAAAAAGATCCGACTCTTAAGGCAGTTTTGAATTGACCAATCGTGGAGTAATAAGGTCGGAAGGGTGAGCATCCTTTTGCTTAAGCTACAAATGTTTGCTCGATGTATAAGATTTATCCATTTCATCCCATTCTTGCAAAACATATGATGTGTGCCATGCATACACAATTAACGCTTTTATGCAGCCATAATAATGAAGGGATTTTTCATCAGAAAAATGTCCGCTTAAAGCGGAAGCTCGAATCGTTTTCTCAAATCCGTGACCCAGGAACAAGTGAAGTGGAAATCAAAACAATAAAACTTGAAAGAGAAGTTTAGATTCTCACCAGGAATATCTCTTTCAGAGGTGGCTGCAGAAACCAAAATTGATCTCCTTCACAATCCTGTACAAGAACGGCTTCGGAGTGTGAACCCATGCTAGCGTCGGATCGACGGAAGAGAGGAATTTAGGAACTGAAATTTTCTGCCTTGGAATGCCTTAGCTAAGCCGAAAATTTCAGCTAGGGTTTTTAATCCTATTGGCCAAAATTCCCATGTGGAATTTTAGGTCTTTAGGTTTTTCATTTTATGTGGGCTTTTCTCCCTGACGCCTAAGTCCAAATATTAAGCTTACTTTTAATTGCAAATTCAATTTTGTTCTTTCATGTATGTGAATATATTGTACCATATAATATATCACATGCTCTTTCAAATTAAAAATTAATTTGATCAATTAATTCAATCCATAAATTAAAATTAGGTCTTTCATAAAATTATGTACATGCAACCTATACATGTGAAATATTTCCACCCAGAAAATAACATCTTAAATTAATTCATTGAATTAATTATAAGAAATCCAATACAAATATTAATTATATTATTTTTTATCAATCTAATTGATCTATATAATATGATCAATTGAATCCTCTCTTTCCAGTTGGTGTACTCCAAGTATACGGTTGGTCCGTTAATTTCAAGCTTAGACATTCAATGTGTACGATCCTGTGGATCATTCTTTACTTTGGCAGTGGGCCTATGGTCCACAGGTTGTAGGCGGGCTCTAGCAAGTCACTACATCCCCCAATTAAGACGGATATAGCAGTCCAATTGAAATCGAAACCCTGTAGTTCAAACTTGTATATGCTATGTCGTTGATATCGGTATCCAACACAGAGGCATAGACTAATCACCTTCTTTTGTGTATGGATATTAGCTTTATTCTGAATGAACTGATGTTTACAAACAAGTTCCAACTTGTATGGGTGTGGCCACACTCTTATCAATTGCACTCATCAAGTGGATGATGATATCTTCTCATTGGACTACTGAGTGACATTGCCTTCGGCATACTCATGGTATTGCCATGTTCACTGACACACCTGAACGTACCCATACTTGGCACCCTATTATAGGCCCTTTAGGTGTACACCAAAGTGTGTCACTTCACATGCAACACCATGATATGGTCAGGTCAAAGGATCCATACAAGTACTACAGGAGAATCACTTGTGATACTATACCATGTGGATTTCTGGTTTAGTGGATCTATCCAGTACCATGCCCCTTTTGCATGTTTCCATAAACTAGGTTGACATTCCATTTCCAATGGCCGGTAAGAGACCGCCATATAACCATATTGGTGTGCCCTAGTTCTTAGGGCATTGGATTCTTGTATTTTGTATTATACATTAAGACTCATTGTATGAATACATTATTTGTGTCACATTAATAAAGGCAATAAATCTATTTCATTTATATCTTGTGCTATAAAATGAGTAGAGTATCCATTGATTGATAATCATAAAACCTATCCCAGGTCTATTCTAATCGTGGGAACGAATAGAACCACAGACTTGTATATTCGATGACTGTATAGCAGTTCTTAACTAGCCATAGTACTTGTATAGTCAGTCATGAATATAGGTACATGTCATTGACATGGGACTGGATCGATCCGCACAAGAAAGCCACATGGTTGTCGCGTCATAGGTCTTTCTTGAGTAGGTTTCTTTTGTCCTCAGACCAGATTTCATTATAATATCAATATGGAATCCAGTTCACTTTGACATACGCCTAACAGGTCTGTAAAAGGATGCTAAATACGGGTATGATTGGGTGGATCGGTGAACATGTTGATATTGATGATGAAGTGATGGAATTGCCACTCAGATAACACCGAGATGATATCATTGGCCACTTGATGAGTGGGACTGATAAGTGTATGGCCATACCCAAGTAAGTCGGTGCTTATTTGATTAATCAGTCAACTCAAGATCAAGAAATATAATAAATAACAGAAGAGGATGACGCACACCATGCCTCTTGTTATTCATATCGATATCGTTAGGCAAAGGACACTATGAGATTCCTATCGGGTGAGTGTCTTCGAAAGACTGCTGCATCTCTGTCTTAATTGGGGGCTGTAATGGTTTGCTAGAACCCACTTACAGTCTGTGGGCCTTGGGCCTACTGCCAACATAAAGACAGACCCATAGGATCGTGCACATAGATCAACTAAGCCAGAACTTATAGAAATTGTACACGTAATGTACATTGGAAGGAATGCGTTAATTAATTAGTTGACATTCAGTGTCGAGGTAATTAATTAACATTGGGTTGAATTTAATTTAATTAATAAGTTTACATAATGTAATTAATTAATTTATCAATTAATTGAATTATATAAAGTAAACAATTAATTAAATAATTTTCCTAAGTAGGAAAATTAAATACATGTATTGTATTTACTTAAGTGTGATTTAATTTTATTTAGGAGTAATTAAATTTAGCCAAATGGAATTAAATTAAATAGCATATACTTTTTAATTAAAGTTTATTTATGTAATTATATAGCATATACTTTTTAATTAAAGTTTATTTATGGAATTATAATCCTAGTGGGCTTGGGTTTAATTAACCTAATTAAAACCCAATTAGACAAGGTGTCTATATAAGGGCACACTTAAGGAATAAAACCCTAATTCAGCCCTAATTAATTGCTGGAAATTTCAGCCACAAAGAGCAGCCCCAAAACAGCCGAAAATCCAAGCATTAATCATCCATTCCTTCGCGTCTTCAGCTAGCACCGATTTTCGCTCAATAGTTGGTCGTGCACCGGACTTTGGAGATCACAGTTTCAAGAAACGATTCTGCAGCAATCTCTAGAGGAGACGAATCTTGTGAGTTAATCTCTCTTGATTCTATTTGGTTTTATTCTAATCAATGGTAATTGGACACGACAGGTGGATTCTAGGAAATTTTAAATGGTGTATTTTCCGGTGCGCCACGTTATTTTTCTAATGACGAATCCCAACAAACCAAGCTTATGGTAGTCTTTAGTTCCATTCATTCCCATGATTGGAACAGAGTACGAATTACCTTATGGTCATATCATTATCCCTATCCATGGTCTTACTGCCAAGTGCATGACACTTGTCAACATAGATATGGATATGTCCATTAGATACTCTATTTATAACATTGCACAA
Organism: Euphorbia tirucalli; assembly: GCA_039660915.1. Classification (NCBI taxonomy): domain Eukaryota; kingdom Viridiplantae; phylum Streptophyta; class Magnoliopsida; order Malpighiales; family Euphorbiaceae; genus Euphorbia; species Euphorbia tirucalli. Next base: position 36,378,350 of record CM077637.1, on the reverse strand, counting down.
GGTATATAATAAATAGATTAATGCCTTTATTCATCGACACAAATTGTATAATACATAAATCTCATAACAAGGTACAAAATGTATGATACATAACGAGGACCAATGCCTCGGGACTAGAGCATAACCAACAATCTCCCACTTTCACTAGTTCCAACTAGGCATAGGCCTAATCCTTATAGATCTAGTATGACCCTCGTGCTTAGGCTGAGCCAGCACCTTGGTCAAGGGTTCTGTGACATTATCCTTGGTGTCAACTCTGTGTAATGAAATGTCACCCTCTCAGTGATTTCTTGTATGAGGTGAAACTTCCTGAGCACGTGCTATGTATTCTTATGTGACTGAGGCTCCTTAGCTTATGCAACATCCCCATTTTTATCATAGAAGATATCAACTAGATATTGGATAATTGGCAATACTCCTAATTCAGTGATAAACTTCTTTATCCACACAGCTTCCTTAGCTATGTCACACGATGTAGTGTACTCAGCTTCTGTAGTAGAGTCCGCGATGGTCAGTTGCTTAGAGCTCTTCCAGTTGACAACACCACCATTAAGCAAACATACATACCCAGACTGCGACTGGTATTCATCTTGGTCGATCTGGAAGCTTGCATCAGTGTGCCCAGTAACTGACAGCTCTTCTTGACCCTTATACACTAAGAAGTTATCCTTAGTCGGGTTAAGGTACTTCAGGATTGCTTTGACAGCCTTCCAGTGGTCCTCGCCTGGATCCTGCTGGTATCAGCTCATCATACTTAGTGCAAAGGTGACATCAGGTCTCGTACATAGCATGAAGTACATGATTAATCCTATAGCAGATGCATATAGGACCAACTTCATGTTCTCCCTGTCCTTCCTTGTCTTAGGACTGTTCCTCTTACTAAGTTTCAACCCATGGCTCATTGGTAAGAAACCTTTCTTAATCTGATCCATGCTGAATCTTTTCAAAACTTTGTCTATGTATGTAGCTTGACTTCGGCCCAGAAGTTGATTGGGTCTATCCTTGTAGATCCTGATCCCTAGGATCATCTTAGGTTCGCCTAAGTCCTTCATTGTGAAGCACTTACACAACCACTGATTTACTCCTTGCAGCATTGGTATGTCACTTCCAATTGGAAGGATGTCATCCATATATAACACCAGGAAAGTGACGATGCTCCCACTAATCCTCTTATACACACAAGGCTCATTTTGATTCTGTATGAAGTCCTATTCCTTTATAGCTTCATTGAATCTAAGATTCCAACTCTGGGATGCTTGCTTTAATCCATAAATGGATCTTTAAAGCTTGCATACCCTTCCAGGATACTTTGGATCGATGAAACCCTTAGGTTGTGTCATGTACACATCCTCGAGTAGCTTTTCATTAAGGAAAGTGGTTTTGATATCCAGCTGCCATAACTTATAGTTGTACCAAGTGGCCAGTAGGATCCTTATGGATTTAGGCATAGTAACTAGTGAGAATGTTTCATCATAGTCTATTCCATAGACTTATTTGAAACCTTTCACACCAGCTGCCCCTTGAAGGTATTGTCGGCCTTCAGCTTGTAGCACCACTTACAACCTATGACCTTAGCACTAGGAGGTGGATCAACTAGATTCCAAACCAGATTATCATATATAGATTACATCTCCGTCTCCATAGCTTTACGCCAGTCGATGGACTTTAGGCTATCAATAGCCTTCTAGTAGGTTTTGGGCTCTTCCTCATCAAAGACGAGAAGAGTGTGATCGTTGGTAGTGAGAAACCCATATCTCTTAGGTTCTCGACAATCCCTACCAGACCTTCTCGTTCCTTGTATGACTTGGGCTGGTGCTTCCTCCTGTGGAAGCTCTAGCCTGGTCTTTGAGTTATCCTCTTTAGGAGTTTGTGAGCTCTGAACTTCCTTGAGTTCAACATTACTCCCACTGTCTTTTTTGGAAATGAAATCCTTTTCAAGAAAGACCCCCTTTCGTGCCACGAACACCTTGTTCTCGGTGGGGTTGTAGAAGTAATACCTTTTGGTTTCCCTAGGGTAACCCACAAATAGACATTTATCATTTTTGGGTTCTAGTTTACAACCAGTCAATTTCTTCACATGTGCATCACAGCCCCAAATCCAAAGGAAAGACACATTAGTCACCCTGCCCGTCCATATTTCATATAGGGTCTTTTCCACAGCCTTAGTTGGAGTATTGTTCAGAATGAGAGCTGCTGTCTTGAGAGTGTATCCCCAAAAACTTATTGGGAGAGAGGCGTGACTCATCATTGAGTGGACCATGTCCAACAAGGTCCTGTTACTCCTTTCGGACACCCCATTCCATTGTGGTGTTCCTGGAGGAGTGAGCTGTGGAATGATTCCATGCTCTCTTAGATATGAGTCAAACCCTAGGCTCATATACTCGCCTCCTCAGCCTGAGCGAAGGGCTTTGATATTTCTACCTAGTTGGTTCTGTACTTTGTTCTTAAATTTCTTGAACCTATCAAGGGTTTCAGATTTATGTTTCATCAAATAGACATAGCCATATCTGTTGAAATCATCCGTAAAAGTGATGAAGTACAGAGGTCCACCTCTGGTAGCCGCACCTATGGGCCCATATACGTCTGAATGTATTAGGTCCAATAAGCCAGTGGCCCTTTTAGCTTTCTTGCTAAAAGGCGCTTTAGTCATTTTACCTCGTAAACAAGACTCGCATATGTCAAGTGATTCCATGTCAAATGATTTTAGGATTCTAGCTTTGTGAAGCCTAGCTATTTGCTTCTCGTTTATATGGCCTAAGTGACAATGCCAAAGGTAGATAGGATCAAGTTCGTTAGACTTAACCCTTTTAGTATTTACGTTATAGACTTGATTAGTTTCATTCAAATCCAGTATATAGAGGCCATTATTTAATAGAAAATCTCTATAAAATAATCCCTATCTAGATAAACTAATTCTTCCATTACCAATAGTAAAATTAAATCCAGAAATATCCAAAATTGAAATAGAGATAACATTCCTGCACAATGTAGGTGCAAAATAACAATATTCCAGAATCAAAACTAATCCACTAAGCATCATCAGATGGTACTCGTCGATCTCTATGGCAGCTACCCTTGCTCCATTTCCAACCTGCAAGTACACCTCTCCAGATCCCAGTGATCTCCAGTTCTTAAGTCCCTACACAGTACAACAAATGTGAGAACCACATCCAGTATCCAATACCGAGGATGTTGAAATAATGAGGTTAATGTCTATGATACATATACCTGATGAAGACGCGCCCTGGCTGTTCTTCTGCTCTCCCAATAGCTGGGGACAAGATCTCTTCCAGTGTCCAGCCTACTTACACTAGAAGCAGACATCCTCAAGACAGGCCTTGGGCTTGCCCTTAGCGTTCTTGGCTTTGGCTTTCTCACCCTTGGCCTTGGCTTTCACCTTAACCTTGCCCTTAGTAAGAGGAGGGTTCTCCTTGTTGACCAGTAGTACTGGTAGAGTCTTTTTAATTGACTGTTTAGTAAGCTTGAGCATCCCATGCAACTCACTAACAATAGGGTTCATCGCTTGCATGTTGTAGTTCAAGATGAACTGATCATAAGAATCCGGCAAGGACGCCAGGATCATGTCAATCGCCAACTCTTGCAAGATAGGTGAACCGAGATAGGCCAAAGTATCCAAACAGCCCTTCATCTTGAGCACGTGTGCACTTACATATGTCTCAGCCCCCATCTTGCAGGAGTGGAATGCCTTGTTGGTCAAGTATCTCTCTTGACGAGCTTGCTCCTGAAACATCTCATTTAAAGTTGTTATAATAGCAAAGGCTTGATGGTCCAAGAATTGCTTTTGCAGCTCAGTGACCATGCACGCCAACATCAGGCATGTCACATCTCGGTTATCCTTGACATGCACCTCGTATTCCTCCAACTGTGCAACTAGTGGATTATGCCCAGTAGGTGCAGGCGGTACAGGCCTTTCCAGCACGTATTCCTTAGATTCCTGTCTTAGAACTATTTTTAAATTCCTAGACCAATCCAGGAAATTTGGCCCAAAAAGCTTGTCATTTTTTAGGATAGAAAGTAGTGAAAGAGTATTATTATTTGCCATTTGATTACTGCACAAAAAAATTAAAGAGTGTTAATAAAGGTCTTAGTTGTTTTTCCATATTTAATTAATAATGAATCATGTTATTAATTAAGTCAATTTGTTAGGCTAACGGGCTGAGATCCATATTTCATCAAGTATAGCCAGACGAGGGCCTGGAAAAACTATACCCTCATCATTTAGGTAGGAACGCCGTCCAATCCCAACCTAGGGACTCTCGGTTTGATGGGCTTGTTGGCACTTACCCATTTGTGCTTAGGGCCAGGAGAATCCTACTACCTATGCCAAGTCCACACCTCCATCCAAGTGTTAGAGTAACCAATACTCTAACCCAATACAAAATGACGATACTCCAGTGTATCTTGCAAGGGCGTGGTCTACAACTGGCCTATCCCCACTTCGAGTTGGCTTTGAATGAGGGAAGCACTTTTAAGTGACTTAGTAATTTACTTTTGGTTATTAGATTCGTTTTAATAACAGCTTAGATGCATAGGCGGATGAAAATGAGAGTGGATCATACATTAAAGCATGTAAATACATAAAAACATAATTAAATAAATAATGGAATGCTATGGACCTATATGACAACCTAATATAATTCTAGTAAACCTATACTAGAAAAACACCAGGTGGGCCTCCTTCCTTCCTTCTGGGCCCGCCTCTCCAATGAGCTTCTTCTTTACAATATTTTATAATAAATAAATAAAATAAAATTATATAAAAAAGAAAACGGTACGCAGGCCGTATTTACCCAAAACGAAATACAACCCATCTTGAAATAAGGCCCAATAGCATCCTTTCAAACATGTAATCACACAGATATACAATCCAATACATCAATTTATAAACATGTTAAAATGTATGAAATTAATCCCATTTAATTATGTCCATAGCCATTATTGAGAAATTACCGATTTGGCCCAATGGTTCTAATCCTTAATAGGGCTTTGAGCCTCTAGCCCGGGCAAAACACTGCTCTCACTGGAATTGGGAAACCATGAATCCAAATTAGCTGCCCGCGTAATCATGCTAAGAAAACTCGAACCAATTTCATTACACCATATTAATTTACCAAATTAATATACCATGAATAAAATTAAATTTCATTCAAGAAAGCATACGCATTAAATTGCAGAAATTTATACATAAAATTTTAAAACCCATTAAAATTTAAAACTGATCCCAGACTAGAAAAACCCACCAAATCCAAAACGAGGCCTAGCCCGCTGCTAGGGGCAGTAGCTGCTGCCTGTGGCACCTAGCGCCATAGGTAGTGGCTGCTGCCGCTGTTTTTGTAGTTATGGCGGCGACCGGCGGTGGATTCCGCTACCGGTAGCCCCATACCCGCAAAACCAACCATGATTTTTATTAAAAAAAAATTACAGCAACAAAATAAATAACCAAGATTCATACATCCAACAGAAAATTAAATCATACATAACCAATATGCAAAATTAATTTTCGATTGCAAAATCAAATGGGGAAAATCATAAACCCCAAGACCAAGGATCCCACAATAAAACATCAATTTTAAAACCAAGGATTCAATCCTGTTTAGGATTTCCATGGATCAAAACCCCACTCTGATATCACTGAAGGGATTTTTCATCACAAAAACATCCGATTAAAGAGGAAGCTCGGATCATTTTCTCAAATCCATGACCCAGGAGCAATTGAAGTGGAAATCAAAACAACAAAACTTGAAAGAGAAGTTTAGATTCTCACCAGGAATATCTTTTTCAGAGATGGCTGCAAAAACCAAAATTGATCTCCTCCACAATCCCCGTACACGAACGGCTTTGGAGCGTGAACCCGTGCTAGCGTCAGATGGACGGAGGAGAGGAATTTAGGAGCTGAAATTTTCTGCCTTGGAATTCCTTAGCTAAGCCGAAAATTTCAGCTAGGGTTTTTAATCCTATTGGCCGAAATTCCCATATGGAATTTTAGGTCATTTTATGCGGGCTTTTCTTTCTGAAGCCTAAGTCCAACTATTAATTATTTAGGCTTACTTTTAATTGCAAATTCAATTTCAATCTTTCATGTATGTGAAGATTTATACCATATATTATATCTCACATGCCATTTCAAATTAAAAATTAATTTGAGCAATTAATTCAACCTAGAAATTAAAATTAGGTCTTTCATAAAATTAAGTACATGTAACCTATACATGTGAAATATTTTCACCTAGGAAATAATATCTTAAATTAATTCATTGAATTAATGATAAGAAACCGACTACAAAAATTAATTATATTATTTTTCATCAATCTAATTGATCTATATAATATAATCAATAGAATCCTACCTTTCCAGTTGGTATACTCCAATTATACGGTTGGTCCGTTAAGTTCAAGCTCAGACGTTCAATGTGTACAATTCTGTGGACCCTTCTTTATATTGGTTGTGGGCCTATGGTCCATAAACTGTACGCAGGCTCTAGCAAGCCATTACAGCACCCAATTAAGATGGAGATAGCAGTCCTACTAAAATCGAAACCCTATAGTTCAAACTTGCATATCCCATGTCATTGATATCGGTGTCCAACACAGAGACATGGATTAATCACCCTCTTTTGTGTACAGACATTAACTTGATCCCGAATGAACTGATGCTCACAAAAAAGTTCCAGCTGTTTGGGTGTGGCCACACTCTTATCAGTTGCACTCATCAAGTGGCTAATGATATCTTCTCAGTGGACTACTAAGTGACATTCCCTTCTGAATACTCATGGTATTGCCATGTTCATTGACACACCTAAATGTACCCACACTTGGCACCCTGTTACAGGTCCTTTAGGTGTACACCAAAGTGTGTCACTTCACATGCAACACCATGATATGGTCAGGTCAAAGGATCCATACAAGTACTACACGAGAATCACTTATGATACTATACCATGTGGATTTCTCGTTTAGTGGATCTATCCAGTACCATATCCCTTTTGCATGTACCCATAAACTTGGTTGACATTCCATGTCCAGTGGCCTGTAAGACACCGCCATACAACCAAGCTTATAATAGTCTTTAGTTCCATTCATTCCTATGACTGGAACAGACTACAGATGACTTTATGGTCATATCGTTATCCCTATCCATGGTCTTACTACCAAGTGCATGACACTTGTCAAAATAGATATATATGTCCATTGGATACTCTACTTATAACTTTGCACAAGGTATATAATAAATAGATTAATGCCTTTATTCATCGACACAAATTGTATAAAACATAAATCTTATAAACAAGGTACAAAATGTATGATACATAACAAGGACCAACGCTTCGGGACTAGGGCATACCCAACGAATAAATTGTGTGACATACATTCTCTACCATACATATGATCAACATTTGTGTGCGTTCACCCTAACCTTCTTTTATGCAGCCATATGCATTGTATGACATTCACATCCTTAATTTTCATGCATATCATTATACCAGTATTCAGTCTATATATCATGCATATATACCTTTCCATAACCACTATCATATAATACCCATAAACCTTAGGCATACCAATACGTCGAAGCTCTATCCGTACACATTCGTGTATGATTACCCCTTTACAAGCCATGCCTTGCTCCTAAACCATAGGCGTTCAAATACGCAGAACTTTCATCCGTACACACTCGTGTATAAGACCCCTTCTTGCAAGCCAGGTCTTGCTCGTAAACCTTAGGCATACCAATAAGCCGAAACTCTGTTCGTACAAACTCGTGTATAAGTATCCTTTTGCAAGCCATGTCTTGCTCCTAAACCTTAGTCGTACCAATATGCCGAACCTCTGTCCGTACACACTCGTGTACGGTTATAGTTTTATGAGCCACATCTTGCTCCTAAACCTTAGGCATTCAAACGCACCAAAACTCCATCCGTACGCACTTGTGTACATGTACACCTTTACAAGCAGCGTCTTGTATCCAACCCTAGGCTTACCAATATGCTGACATACCATCCATACACAATCGTATATGAGTACACCTTTACAAGCAGCATCTTGTATCTAACCCTAGGCATACCATTACACCAAAATACCATCTATACACACTCGTGTACGAGGATCCTTTTGCAAGCCATGTCTTGCTCCTAAACCTTAGGCATTCAAATGCACCGAAACTCCATCTGTACACACTCATGTACAAGTATACCTTTACAAGCAACGACTTGTATCTAAACCTAGGCGTACCAGTACATCGAAACTCCATTTGTACACACTCGTGTCCGAGTCTAACTTTATAAGCAGCGTCTTGTATCAATCCTTAGGCATATAAATACGTCGAAATGTTGCCCGTGCACATTCGTGTATGAGTCTACCTGTGTAAGTAGCATCTTGTATCAAACCTTAGGCTTAAAAATAAGCCAAAAAAATGTATGTAAACATTCATGTATGAGTCCACCTCTGTAAGTAGGATCTTGTATCAAACCTTAGGTGTACAAATATGCCGAAACTCCATCTGTACGCACTCATGTATGAGTCCACCTTTGCAAGACATTTCTTGCTTCCAAACTTTAGGGGTACTAATACGATTGTGAGCACGAGTTTTTTCCCAACCTCAGTGATGAAAGTCATTGTTACCTTTTTCATGGATAAACATGAAGCGGATTCGGACCAACTAAAGTAATGTCGAAAATGTCCCGGATGACCCAAATGTGTGTGACAAGTCTTGGTACGGAGCCCCAAAGGAATTCTAGTGAGTATTTAAGAAAACTGAAGAAAAGAATGAAAAATAAGCAAAATAGGCCAATCTGGTCACTACAGTCGCTCGACTGTGGTGCCTACAGCTGCACGACTGTAATCATTAGATTTCCTTCTTTCGTCCAAATCAGCATTTAATTTGGTCTTTTTAAACAAAATAAGGTAATCTGGTCACTACAGTTGCACGACTGTAGTACCTACAGCTGCACGACTGTACTACAGTTGTACGACTATAGTCATTACAGTCGCGCGATTGTAATCACCAGACTTCCTTTTTTACCAAAAATCAACATTTAATTCGGATTTTTAACCAAAATGGGAGATATAAAAGCCTCATATCTGGGATTAGGATTAACAGAACGCAGAGAGAGGCAGAAAATTAGAGGGTTTTGAGAGAAAAACACACAAAAGCACATAAGAACACCGATTTTGGGACCTTTTCTAGGGTTTTTAAGAGAAATAAAAGGGCTTGATCTAAAATAATTAAAAAATTTCAACAAAACACGTAGAAACCATGGTAAGGTGTCTTTAAATCATCACTACTCACTCAATCTCTCTCGGGGTTCCGTTCGGGCTTCGTTGATCGCGCATTTTTCGGGTTGTTCGTGATTACAAAACACTTTCTGGCATCCGAATCCATCTCTGGTGATCCAAACACTGGAATACAGACCAGGTAACATTCTGAGAGGCCTTAAAAATCAATTTTTGTTCATTCTGGGTGTTGTTTATTGATTTTTTTTGAATTTTTACGATTTCGGAAGTGAATTTTGATTACAGCGGCCTCTCTTAAGACCACAGTCGCCCAACTGTAACCTACAGCCGTGCAATTATGACCTATAGTCGTGCGACTGTAATCGCTGGGGCAGAAGCTCCGAATGCCCCAAAATCGACCGATAACGCTTCCGTTTTCAGATTTAATGTGTTTTTCATGATTATTATCGGTCTAATTGCATCCATGTATGCTTAGATTCCCAGTTTTCTTATTTTTAATTGATGGATGTGATTTCAAGTTTGGCGATTTTGAGTTTTTAGGGATTTCTGTATTTATTTCAATTCGGTTCGGATCCGTTTGGTTGAAATCAGTGTGTTTCCAGAAAATCCCAAATTACTCGAAATAGCTAAATTTGCAAAATGATTTTCAAAAACGAGAAAAGAAGGCCAAAAAACAATTCCGGAGCATTACTGTCGCGCGACTGTAGTTGAGGTAGAATTACAGTTTTGCCCTTTTGGGCCCCAAACTTGTAATTTTGCATTTTTTCCTATTCAAAACTGAATTTTGGTGTGTTTACATTCTTTTTGGATCCTAGGTGGATGTTTAATTTAGGCCCACACACGAACGGGACCCCTGGGTCCCAGGATATCTGGCCCACTAAAGTTGGAAAATGCATTTAAATGAGCCAAAGGGTTTTCAAAATTGGTTTTTCATCCATAAAACCTACAGGGCTTTTCAAAAAATCGTTTTCCATGTCTAACCGGGCCGACCGACCGGGTCAACCTGGTTACCCCCTTATGCATTATCCCGCTCCTACAAATCCCTATTCTGTCCTATTTGAGTCTTTTGTATGCCTTGATTATTTGTGCTAACCGTATTTGGATGCAGCTTTTATTTTTACTTTATTTTTTATTTTCGAATGTATTTTATAGATTAAATCGTGTATTTAGGTGACTGTAATTTTTTAGATCATTATGTATTATAGGCGGATGTAAATGGTGAGGATGAGAGTTTTCTTTTTCTTAGGTTGTATAATCTGGCCTCTGATTTACTTTTCTGCACTTTTATTTTTCCGCACTTTATTTTAATATTTATATTTATGTCATTTGTATGAGCATCGATTAATAATTAAAAGAAGATAAAATGAGTAGAATTAAGTGAATGCAACATTACATTATGAAATAATAATTGAAAATAAGTGAGGATTAGTAGATTTGTTGCTCGAACCCTGAATCTCTGAATTAGGTACCGCATCTACACTTGGTAGGGAGCTGTACTGGAATTTTCCTGATGAGCTGATCCGGGTGGCGACTCTGTATCTAATTTCGAAATTTAGGTTTTGAGATCTTTAAGTTCAAATTGGGATTTTCTAAAAACCTATTTTTCCAAAATTCACACTTGCAATTAAGTTTTGTACAAAAGGGTTTTTCCAATAAAATGAAAGATTTTCCTAAGAAAGATTAAAGACCCGTTTTCAAACCATATCATCACACACCTCAAAAAAGAAAATCCCCGGTTCCCGCTCAACCTCGCGTTTTGTAAGAACATCGTCCGCTCATTGTGGCGACTCTGCTGGGAATCAACGGTTTCTTTCAAAAGTTTTTCATAAAAACTTAAGGAACTTAGGCAACAATCGAAGTACATCCTCACTTGTAGTTAGTTATTAAATCATAATTCGATGTTTCATTCACATTTGCATAAGCATAACATTTTCTCTTCTTGAATCCCTCCAACACTTGTTTAAGCCTGGTTTATCTTCAAAGGTGACCTCTTCCGCTAGGATTGGAGGCACCCGAGGGGGTAAACCACTCATAGCCTCATACGAACCCCTTCATTTATACCCTTGAGTGGGGAGAAGTGAGGAGTATATTTTCGCTATGGGAACTTGTACGACCCTTGGCTTGACTCATACCTTCATGTAATGGCCTAGAAACTTCCCCTTAGGGTTACCAAAACATATATTTGAAAAAGGACATTGAGAGTGCGCCTTTGGTATCCCCGATTGCTGCCAAAGAGACCTAACACCTAGGAAGAATGCGAGACTAATCAAATGGAGGAATAACGTTGGAAAAGGACATTGAGAGTGCGCCTTTGGTATCCCCGATTGCTGCCAAAGAGACCCAACACCTAGGAAGAATGCGAGACTAATCAAATGGAGGAATAACGTTTGTTCTATGGTGGTTTCGTTTTTGACCTCCACATGTAACATCAAGCACACATCATCCATGTGCCATTTTCTAACCACATCTTTATGCAGCCATTCACAAGCATCATCATACTTGTGGTATTATACTAACCACGTTTTCTTGCAGCCATAACATCTTACTCGTGTGTCATATACATCTTGTGTGCTCATATCTCATAAAGCATACATGACATCATCTCTTGCGTCATGCATCCAAACCACATTTTTATGCAGCCATTTGCATTCTATATGACATGGGCATTCATATCATCTCATCCCATCTAAAATGAAGGATGTTCTAAGTATGTCCCTCACGACATTTCATTTCATGACATATCGGGAGTCCCCAAGATTACCCGTGTTCGCCGGTGCACCAGATTACACTTGGCCATTTCATTACATCATTGCACTGTTAGAGGACCGCAACGGTCTTAGGCTTGTGTTCGTGTGGCGGACCACACAATAGCATTACATGACATCATATCCATTCATCGTGGTGTCATGGCGACACCAAAGTCTTGCTTGTGTGTCACAATCCACATCGGATTGTTTCATAACATTTAAAATTCATTCAAGGTACTCCACGAGTGCCGAACTAGAATTCATATTAGGACGTTTCATAACATGTTTAATCATGCAAGGTGTTGCATGAACGCTGAAATGTTGTCCGTGTCTCAAATTACATGTGACTTGTTTGTTACATCACTTCATCCAAGATGCTATAAAAGCATCGAACCTCTGTCTATGGAACGGCTCCCATATGACCATCACATGTCATTTCATTGACCTACGAAGCATTAAACCTTTGTCCGTGTGTCGGTACGCATGTGACCATTTCATGACATCCACTAGATGCCTTGAAGGCACCAAACTTCTATCCGTATGCCGGCACACACGTGACATTTTTGCATTGTCTTTTCCATGGCATGGGGTATGCTTGGAACATCCAAAACAAAAAGAAAGAAAATACAAAAGTAATTTTCATCATCATCCGTATCCATAAAGCATCATCCGATCATGAACATGAACACACCATACACATCATTTAGGGTGTCGAGTCTAGGTCCATGACATCCTCCGCGACTCTAACCTGGTGTTGAATGTGTAGTTTGGAGACGAACCTCAAAGCGGTTAGTTCGTGTTGAGTTAGTGCCAAACCTATCAGTTCAATCAGAGCTGGTCACCGTGGAGGGGATCAGTTCAGGGTCAGACTCAGATCAGGAGATCAAAATTCAATTACCTACTCTACCAGTTGACAGTTAGATTTTGTTAGAGGAAGCAGATAGAGTGGTGATGGCCGACAGAAACAGTGGAAACTTGCCCTTTGATATGGCTGCTTTTATGAGGAGTTTTCTCACCTCAGATGAGTTTAAGAATACTCTTAGGGAACAAGTGCATGCCATGATAGGCACCCTCCCTATTCAATCTGTTCCACCTACTCAGACTTCGATTGGAAGTGAGGGATAACAATTTGTCCAAGTTACTAATGATGCTGCAGGAAGCCTTCCTGGAGGAAGCAGGGGAGCGATCAACCACAGAGAACCTGACCGTCAAGCAAAAAAGGATGAAGCCTTTGAGAAGGCAAGGGAAGCCTCAATTGAGACGATGCTAGAAAAGCGTCTCAATCAGAAATTTTCTAATATTGAAGCCATGCTACCTAAGCTGAAGGAGATGGTCCACTATAACCATGTTAAGTATGTCGACCCGAGTACTTTGATGGCTGATGGAGGAGAGCCGCTCCCAGCTGGTTTTCAGATGCCTTACCTACCTCCGTACACCAGGGAAGGCCAGCCAGAAGCCTATTTGGATAGTTATGTGAGGTTGATGACTAGCATGGGGATTAGGAAAGGTCATCTCTTAAACCTGTTTTTGACTACTCTGAGAGGTGCTGTGGCGAAGTGGTATACGAAGATGCCTCTATACACCTGTTCTACTTGGGAGGACCTATCTGAAGCTTTTGTAAAGTAGTACGCTTACAATACCCAAGTAGAGACTACCCTTGAAGACCTGGAAAGAATCCGCCAGAAGCCAAATGAGTCCTTCCCGGCTTACTACAAGCGGTGGATCGATGTGCAAGTTTTGGTGGATGGGGCACCAAAGTTGGAGTCGCTCATTATAAAGCTGGTGGATGGTAGTCTGCCCCAATATAAGGACAAGATAAAGCTGAAGAGATTCCACTCCTTCAATGAGGTGGTGGAGTTTGCCAAACATATCGAGGATACGAGAAAGAGGAGCAGAGGGGCAGACAGAGTTTGGGCTCTTACAGAAGCAATCAGGGGTACTCTTAAGGGTACAAAGGCAACAGCTCTAAGGCCACTCCAGTGGGGTCTAATGGTAAATCGACTCAGAATGTAGCCCCGATCAAAGTGCAATGGGAGGATGTGGCCGCCGTGAACCTGGGAAGACAGACTCCTCAAAGGGTCACTAGTCCATGGGCTGAGTCAGTAAACCTGACATATGCCAAGTGTAGAAAAGCTGGTCTATTGTAGAGTTTGAGGCCATTTTCGCCTCCGGCTGAGGCGGATAAAGACAACTTCTACTCTTACCATGTGACGACTGGTCATCGTACAAATGAGTGCACCCAGCTAATTAAGGCCATCAAACAGTTGGTCGTTGGTGGAAAGATCCTCAAGCCGACTTTGAAGGCCAGTATTTAGAGTAATCCTTTGCCCAACCTTAGATGATTCGGATGCACAAGCTACCAAGGATCATGTTTCAGAAATAAGGGAAGACCCTTCGCATGTGGAGGGCGATATTCTTTTCGATGTCTTTAGTTTTTATCTTTATCATTTATTCTGTGAACAATTCAACCTCTCAATGTTTAATTCAATAGAATTTGGTTTCAATTACTTGTGTGATATTCTTTTGGATGGAACTCTACATGCATACAAACATTCATTTAATGTCTTTAACATACGTAATGCATCAAAGCATGAAAGGAATCTAAGGACAGATGATGACTTAAAAAGGATATCTGTCTTGAAATATCTCACGCTTAATAAAAGAAAAAGAAAAGAAAAGAAAAGAAAAATTTGCAAAAGTACCATAAAAGCGCATGGAAATCTTTGCCTGGCTGTACAGTGTCGTGCGAGGGTTGACGGAGGAATTACTAAACACCAAGCTCCAAAGGACTCAAAGATGAAATCAATCAAGTAGGAGCTCCGTAGACTCGAACGGGCATCACTCCATGGTCGCAACCGCCAACTACTTCTCAGAGAGTGGGTAGAATCAGAACTAAGTATGAATAATGTCATGACTGGTAATGGACTATAATCCCAAGGGGCAATAACACAGTACTCCAGAATAAAGGGTTAGACATCATAGACAATCTTCGTGTCCCTCAAAGGCAACGGGGCGATAGTGGCGGCCAATAAATCCATCAAAAGTAATGGTTTCGTACAGAATATGGGTCGACAAATTACCATTTGCTTTGCAAGGACACAGAAATAGCATCAGAGTACGCACTGAAGAAACGTCATACTCCTTAGCCTATAGGATGGAAGCGGTTCCACCAGGGGAGACAGAGACTAAGTCGTTAACCCTATCAACCCAGACAAGCCCAGGTGTTATTACGTGTAAAAAAAACAGGTCCGATGGGTCACAAACTGAAAAGGCGATCCATGTAAAAATCAGGACAATCCGATGGATCAAAAACTGAAAAGGCGGTCCATGCAAAAGTTAGGACAGAGAGGCGAGCACCATCAGCGTGAAAATCTGCAAAGACCAGTTGGTGGCAGGCATGGGTCTGGTCGAGACGGATACCATTACTGATTCTATCCTTAGCTTCATTTCATCTTTGATGTGCATTGTGCTAAAACATTATAAATAAGTGAATGAATGAATGCCTTTTTCTGTTCAGGTTAAATGTCCTAAGTCTGCTTGAAATTGAATTCGTATGGATGTGCACATTTTCTGTTTACATGCATCTCACTTCAAAAAAAAAAAAAAAAGTCCGATGGATCGAAAATCAAAGAGGCGGTCAATGTAAAAATTAGGACAATCCGATAGATTGAAAACCCAAAAAGGTTGGTCTATGCAAAAGCTAGGGCATAAAATAAAGTCTACTGAATTGAAAACCCAAAAGGGCGGTTCAGATAAAAATAAAGACAGTCTGATAGGCTGAAAACCCAAAAAGGGCAACCTATGCAAAAATTAGGACAAACAATGAAAATAAAACAATAATCATATAGTAGTATAAAGCTCAGAAAACTCTAATCCTGTAAAAACCAAGGTACATCGAAGCCAGTGCCTCACGTCCACGCTTCATGGAGCAAGCAACCAGGTCAATTAACCAAACTTCAATGCGATATCCCACCAAAGGTAGACTCATCTGGGCATCCCAATCATTTGTCCGATCCCTGAAAATCTGATTCATGACCTCCAGCTTGGTGACCCGCTAACGTAATTGGTCAACCTTTGTTCTCAAACAAGCGGACCACGGCGCTCGATCCCAATCGTCGTCTGTAACAAAAAAAAATGAAAAAGCACCATAATCATACGCATATGCATCCAGGACACGCACATACACATACACTCAAAACATACACACATGCATACATGCATCAATGTGTACTCAAGTACAGGTACATGTTGTCATAATCAGGCTGTCTCGAGCCATGAGTACTCTGAAAGTGGAAATAACCCAACACTGGGGAATCATCAAATCCTAAGTATCCAGGGGCAAAACAATCAAGCCGTATTTATTCTTGATCGAAGGGGCAAAAATTTTTGTTCCCAAAATTATTGATCAAGGAATAAATACGCACTCCCGATCCAATTTCAACGGTATTGCTCCACCATAGAGAGCTAACTTTAATGGTATTTCTCTACCACAGAGAGCCGATTTCAACGGCATTGCTCCACCACAGAGAGCCGATGTCAACGGTATGCTCCACCATAGAGAGCCGATGTTAACTGTATTGCTCCACCACAGAGACCTGATGTCAACAGCATTGCTCCACCACAGAGAGCCGGTTTCAAAGGTATTGCTCCACCACAGAGAGCTTATTTTAGTGGTATCAAGGTCCAAATTATTCAGTCCGTATTCATTCTTGATCAAAGGGGCAAAAATTTTTGTTTCCAAAATTATCGATCAAGGAACGAATACGTACCTGAAACAACTTCGAAGCATCAAAAGAGATCATTAAGCTTCTCAAATCACCAAAGCATCTTTCCCCAGCCACAAAAGCTTCACGGGAAACACTATTATCCTTTCCTTCAATGACACAGCCCCACTAGAAGTGAAATGACCAAAATGTCCTTCTGTTAGTAACCAAACTACCAAATGGCTAAAACAACTTCCTTTTAGTGACGCAAGCTTCACGGGAAACCAAATCATTGAAATATGTCTTCCCCTAGTGACATAGGCTCCACTAGAGGTGATATTACAAAAATAACCTTCCTCCAAAGGGCGCTAACTTTCCAAGCTACAAAATTACCAAAATACCCTTCACCTTCATGAACATCAATTCACAAGGGGAATCTGATCCGGGAAAAGTCCTCTGCTTTGCAATGGAGTCAAAGCACATCCTTGGAGCATCAACCCAATCCGAGCAAAGTCCTCTGCTTCACAATGGAGTCAAAGCACGTCCCTGGAGCATCAACCCAATCCGGGCAAAGTCCTCTGCTTCGCGATGGAGTCGAAGCACGACCCTAGAAAACCAATACAATCTAGGTAAAGTCCTCTGCTTCACAATGGAGTCAAAGCACGTCCGTGGAGAACATCAAACCAATTCGAGCAAAGTCTTATGCTTCGTAACACAGCCGAAGTAAGACCCTGAAGAATCAAACCAACCTAGACAAGACTGCTATGTCGCAAAAGCAACCGAGACAAGTCCCTACAGACATCAAAACAAGTTAATGCGAGGAGAACCCCCGGGTAAGTTCTCTTTTCCTTCTCATCGTGCTCCCTATCGCAAGACCAAACTCGAATCGGGCACAAGCACCCCTTCAAGTCGACTTTGTTCACGTGAGGGGCAGCCTGTGAGCATGGGTTTTTTCCCGACCTTTGTGATGAAAGTCATTGTTGCCTTTTTCATGGATAAACATGAAGCGGATTTGGACCGACCAGAATAATGTCGAAAATGTTGGTATTTTTCACCGGAAATCACCCGATAAAAGCGGAAGAACGCGGTGATTTCCTCAAATCCAGTCCCAGGAGCAATTGAAGTGGAAATTGAAAAACTTAAAATTAAATAGAAAGAGATTAAAATTTCATACCGGAAAAATCTCTTTCAGAGATGGATGATGACTGCAGAACTCAATTTAGAATTCCTCCACTCTCACGTACACGAACGCTTGGCAAATGCAACCCGTGCTAGAGTCGGAAAAACAAAACTAATGGAGAGGGGAGCTAGGAAATTTCGGCTAGGAGTGTTTGAACTAGGTTGGCCGAAATTTCTAACCCTAGGTATTTATACCTAGGGTTGGCCGAATTCCCTTAGGGGAATTCAGGCCCATCTTGGCTCCTTTCTATTTTGTGCGGGCTTCCATGTTTTAATTTAGGCCCAGTCTAATTTTAATTATTCTGGTTTAAATTAATTTCAAGCCCAATTTTAATATACCCATGTATTTAATACATTACTCCAAGTAATATATTATTTACATCTAAATTAAAATTAGTTTGACATTTAATTTAATCCATCAAATTAAAATTAACTCAACACAAAATAAAATCATATGTAAACCTATACATATGAATATTTCCACCTAGGAAATAATTTCATAATTAATCCAATTAATTATGAAGAGCCAATTGAATATATTAATTTTATTATTATGACCAATCCAATTGATCTTTATAATATAATTAATATATACACACTTCTCCCTCCATGGTGTATACTCCAAGTATACATGTTATTCCTTAAGTCTGCATTCTATCGTTCTATGTGTACGATCCTGTGGGCCCATCTTTATGTTGGCAGCGGGCCTTTGGCCCGCAGACTGCAGTTGGGCTCTAGCAAGCCACTGCAGCCCCCAATTAAGATGGAGATGGCCGTCTAACTGATATCATAACCCTGTAGTTTAAACTTGTACATCCCATGTCATTGATATCGGTGTCCAACACAGAGGCATGGATTGATCACCCTCTTTCATGTCCGGACATTAACTTGATCCCGAATGTACTGATTCTCACAAACAAGTTCCAACTTGTTTGGGTGTGGCCACACTCTTATCAGTCACATTCATCAAGTGGCCGGTGATATCTTCTCAGTTGGTTACTGAGTGACAAATCCCTTCTGCATATCCATAGTATTACCATGTTCAGTGACATACCCGAAAGCACCCATACTTGGCACCCTATTACAGGCCCTTTAGGCGTACCCCTAAGTATGCGACTTCACATGTAACACCATCATATGGTCAGGTCAAAGGATCCATACAAGTACTACACGAGAATCCATTGTGATACCATACCATGTGGATTGCTCGTTTAGTGGATCTATCCAGTACCATGCTCCCAGGCATGTACTCATTAACTTGGTTGACATTCCATGTCCAATGACCGGTAAGACACCGCCATACAACCAGGTTAATGATAGTCTGTTGTTCCATTCATTCCCATGACTGGAACAGACTACGGATCTATTTATGGTCATATCGTTAACCCTATCCATGGTCTTACTGCTAAGTGCATGACACTAGTCGTCATGGATATAGATATGTCCATTGGATACTTCATTTACTATACTGCACAAGATAAATATAACAAATGAATTGACGCCTTTATTAATGACACAAGTGAGTACAACACATAAATCCAATAAATGTATAGTACAAATACAAGGACCAATGCCTCGGGACTAGGGCATTTTCAACAATCTCCCACTTGCACTAGTTCCAACTAGGCATGGGCCTAATCCCTATAGATCTAGTATGACCCTCGTGCTTGGGCTGGGCCAGCGCCTTGGTCAATGGATCTACGACATTATCCTCGGTGTCCACTCTGTGCAATGCAATATCACCTCTCTCCGTGATTTCTCATATGAGGTGAAACTTTCTGAGCACGTGCTTTGTGTTCTTGTGTGACCGGGGCTCCTTAGCTTGTGCAACGGCCCCATTGTTGTCACAGAAGATATCGACTGGGTCCTGGATAGTTGGCACTACTCCCAACTCAGTGATAAACTTCTTCATCCACACAGCTTCCTTAGCTGCATCACACGCGGCGATGTACTCAGCTTCTGTTGTAGAGTCCGCTATGGTTGGTTGCTTTGAGCTCCTCCAGCTTACAGAACCACCATTCAGCAAGAATACATACCCTGACTGCGATTGGTACTCATCTTGGTCTGTCTGGAAGCTTGCATCAGTATACCCAGTAACTGACAGCACTTCCTGACCACCATACACCAAGAAGCTATCCTTAGTCCGGTTAAGGTACTTGAGGATTGCCTTGACAGCTTTCCAGTGATCCTCCCCGGGATCCTGCTGGTATCGGCTCGTCATACTCAGTGCAAAGGCGACATCAGGTCTCGTACATAACATAGAGTACATAATTGATTCAATAGCCGAGGCATATGGAACCAATTTCATGTTCTCCCTGTCCTCCCTTGTTTTAGGACAGTTCTTCGTACTAAGTTTCAGCCCATGGCCCATTGGCAAGAAACCTTTCTTGGCCCGGTCCATGCTGAATCTTTTCAGAACTTTGTCAATGTATGAAGCCTGACTTAGGCCCAGAAGCCGATTTGATCTATCCCTATAGATCCTGATCCCTAGGATCATCTCAGCTTCGCCTAAGTCCTTCATTGCGAAGCACTTACTCAGCCACTGCTTTACCCCTTGCAGTGTAGGTATGTCGCTTCCAATGAGTAGGATGTCGTCTACATAAAGTACCAAAAATGTGACAATGCTCCCACTAGTCCTCTTATACACACAAGGCTCATCCAGATTCTGTATGAAGCCATATTCCTTTATAGCCTCATTGAATCTTAGATTCCAACTACGGGATGCTTGCTTCAGTTCATAAATGGACCTTTGAAGTTTGCATACCCTTCCCGGATACTTAGGATTGACAAAACCCTCAGGTTGTGTCATGTACACATCCTCTAGTAGCTTCCCATTAAGGAAAGCGGTTTTGACATCCATTTGCCAAACCTCATAGTCATACCATGCGGCTATGGCCAGCAGTATCCTGATGGATTTGAGTATGGCTACTGGTGAGAAAGTTTCATCATAGTCTATCCCATGGACTTGTCTGAAACCTTTCGCAACCAGACGCCCCTTGAAGGTATTATCAGCTTTTAGCTTATAGCACCACTTGCAACCTATTACCTTAGCACCCGGAGGTGGATCAACCAAGTTCCAAACTTGATTATCGTACATAGATTGCATTTCTGCCTCCATGGCTTTATGCCAATTCGCAGACTGTGGGCTAGCCATAGCCTCCTGGTAGGTTTTAGGTTCTTCTTCATCCCAGATGAGAAGAGTTTGATCATCGGTGACGAGGAAACCATACCTCTCCGGTTCCCGACGATCCCTACCAGACCTTCTAGGTTCTTGTGTGGCCTGGGTCGGAGCCTCCACTTGTGGAAGCTCCACCTGGGCCTCCGAGCTATCCTCTTCAGGAGCTTGTGGACCTTGAACTTCCCTGAGTTCAACGTTGCTCCCACTATCTTTCTTGGAAAGGAACTCCTTTTCTAGAAAGACCCCCTTCCTTGCCACGAACACCTTGTTCTCGGCGGGGTTGTAGAAGTAATACCATTTGGTTTCCCTAGGGTAGCCCACAAACAGGCATTTATCGGTTTTGGGCTCCAACTTGCCACTAGTCAATTTCTTGACATCTGCCTCGCATCCCCAAATCCTTAGGAAAGACACATTGGGCTCCCTGCCCGTCTATATCTGATATGGGGTTTTTTCCACTGCCTTAGTCGGAGTATTGTTTAATATGAGAGCTGCTGTCTCGAGGGCGTGTCCCCAGAAGCTAATTGGGAGAGATGCTTGGCTCATCATTGAGCGGACCATGTCCAACAAGGTCCTATTCCTCCGTTCGGACACCCCATTCCATTGTGGTGTTCCGGGAGGAGTGAGCTGTGGAACTATTCCATACTCTCTCAGGTATGAGTCAAATTCCAGGCTCATATACTCACCGCCTCGGTCCGACCGAAGGGCTTTGATATTCCTGCCTAGCTGGTTCTGTACCTCGTTCCTAAATTCCTTGAACTTATCAAGGGTCTCGGACTTATGTTTCATCAGATAGACATAGCCATATCTGCTGAAATCATCCGTGAACGTGACGAAGTACAGATGCCCACCTCTGGTCGCTGCGCTCATAGGTCCACATACATCTGAATGTATTAGGTCCAACAAGCCAGTGGCCCTTTCAGCCTTTTTGCTAAAAGGTGCCTTTGTCATCTTGCCTCTTAAACATGATTCACATGTATCAATTGACTCCAAGTCAAATGACCCTAGGACTCCAGCTTGGTGAAGCCTAGCTATGCGCTTCTCGTTTATATGGCCAAGACGACAATGCCATAGGTAGACTGGATTAAGTTCGTTAGGCTTAACCCTTTTCGTGTTTATGTTTTAGATGTGACTGGTTTCATTTAAGTCCAGGACATACAGGCCATTATTTAATAGAGCATCTCCATAAAATAACCCCTCTCTGGATATAGAAATTCGACCATTTAAAATTGAAAATTCAAATCCAGAAATATCCAACATTGATACAGAGATAATATTCCTACACATAGCAGGTACAAAGTAACAATGTTCTAAAATTAAAACCAATCCGCTGGGCATCATCAGGTGGTATTCGCCGATCTCTATGGCAGCAACCCTTGCTCCATTCCCGACCCGCAAGTCCACCTCTCCCGACCCCAGCAACCTTCTGTTCTTAAGTCCCTGTACATTGCAACAAATGTGAGAACCACATCCAGTATCCAATACCCAGGATGTTGAAACAGTAAGGTTAATATCTATAACATAAATACCTGAAGAGGACGCACCTTGGCCCCTTCTCTGCTCTCCCATCAGCTTG
Organism: Euphorbia tirucalli; assembly: GCA_039660915.1. Lineage (NCBI taxonomy): Eukaryota > Viridiplantae > Streptophyta > Magnoliopsida > Malpighiales > Euphorbiaceae > Euphorbia > Euphorbia tirucalli. The sequence goes on along the minus strand of CM077637.1, from coordinate 36,355,718 downwards.
GGACACGATCTCTTCCAATGGCCCACCTGTCTGCACCCGAAACAGACGTCCTCAGGACCTGCCTTCTGTTGGCCTTTGGGTTGGGCCTTGGCCTTCTTGGCTTTGGCCTTTTTGGCCTTAGCCTTGGCCTTTTCCTTGGCCTTACCCTTAGCAAGAGGAGCGTTCCCCTTGTTAACCAGCAGCACCGGCGGAGTCTTCTTGATCGACTGCTCAGTAAGCTTCAGCATCTCATGCAGCTCACTGACAGTGCGGTTCATCCCTTGCATGTTATAGTTTAGGATGAACTGATCATAAGAATCCGGCAAGGACGCGAGGATTGTGTCCACCGCCAACTCTTGAGAGATAGGCGTTCCGAGACGGGCCAAAGTATCCAAGTAGCCCTTCATCTTGAGCACGTGTGCACTCACAGATGTCCCGGCCCCCATCTTACAAGAGTGGAATGCCTTATTGGTCAGGTACCTTTCCTGACGAGCTTGCTCTTGAAACATCTCATTAAGAGATGTTATCATAGCATAGGCTTGATGGTCCATAAACTGCTTTTGCAGTTCGGGGACCATGCACGCCAACATAAGGCACGTCACATCCTGGTTGTCCTTGACGTGCGCCTCGTATTCCGCTAGCTGTGCAGCTGTCGGATTACGTCCCTGAGGCGCAGCCGGCACAGGCCTTTCTAGCACATACTCTTTCGACTCTTGTCTTAGAACTATCCTCAAGTTCCTAGACCAGTCTAAAAAGTTAGGACCGGAAAGCTTGTCCTTCTCAAGAATTGATCGCAGTGATAAGGTATTAGTGTTTGCCATTTGGGTGTTTCTACACAGAAAAACATTTAGAGTGTTAATAAAGGGCTTTACTTTGTTGTTCCCATATAAAATTAATAATGAATCAAGTTATTAATTTAACCGAGTTGTTGGGCTCATGGGCCGAGATCCATATTTCATTAAGATATAGCCAAACGAGGGTTTGGTACAACTATACCTTAATTATTTAGGTAGGAACGCCGTCCAATCCCAACCTAGGGACTCTCGGTTTGATGGGCTTGTTGGCACTTACCCATCTGTGCTTAGGGCCAGGAGAATCCTACTACCCATGCTAAGTCAAAACCTCCATCCAAGTGTTAGAGTATCCCATACTCTAACCCAATACAAAGTGACAATACTCCAGTGCATCCTGCGAGGGCATGGTCTACAACTGGCCTATTCCCACTTCGATTCGGTTTTGAATGAGGGAAGCACTTTTAAGCGACTTAGTAATTTCCATTTGGTTATTAGATTCAATTATAACGGCTTACATACATAAAGCGGGTGAATGAGCTATATGTAACATACATTCATACATGCAAAAGAATATATAAAATGATTAAATAAAATAAAATGGACTGCTATGGGCCTATGTTACATCCTAATATAATTCTAGTAAACCTATACTAGAAATACATATTAGGTGGGCCTCCATCTTCTCCTTCTGGGCTGGCAACTCCATTTGGGCTTGCACCTCCATTTGGGCTCACCACTCCATGGGCTTCTTCTTTTACAAATTTTATAATATTTAACTTAAATAAAATAAAATTACATTAAAAGAAAACGACACGCAGGCCGTATTTACCCAAAAGAAAAATACAACCCAACTCGAAAAAGGCCCAATAGCATCCAATCATACATTCATTCAACCATTCATATGCATCCAATACATACAATTCAAAAGCATGTCAAAATGCATGATTTAAGCCCATTTAAATTATGTCAAAGCCATTATAAGAAAATCGCCAATTTTGGCCCACCATGGTTCTAACCCTTAACGGGGCTTCGGGCCTCCAGCCCAGGCAGTCCAACTGCTCCCACTGGAATTGGGAAACCATGGGTCCAATTTAGCCGTCCGAGTAATTGTGCCTAAATTACCCGAACCAATTTCCATTAACCATATTAATTTCCAAAACTAATATCACATGAACGAAATAAAATTCATCCAAGAAACTATGCGCATGTAAATTGCATAAATTTAAACACACGAATTTTAAAGCCAATTAAAATTTCAAAACTGGGCCCCGGACCCAAAACCCGCAAAATCCAAAAACTGAGCCTGGCCCGCTGCAGCTAGGGCAACAGAGTTGCCCTAGCAGCAGCAGCGGCGCAGCCGCCTAGCAGCTGCCCGCTGCTGCCGCGCGGCAGCCACTGCCCAGCAGCAGGCAGCGGCCGCTGCCTGTGGCGCCCAGCGCCATGGGCAGCGGCTGCCGCCGCGCTTCCATCCGTGTGCGGCGGCCGTCGGCGGCGATTCCGCAGCCGGCAGCCCCGCTGTCGGGAGGCCGACTTTTTTTTTTTTTAAACAGAAATTAAAAAAAAAATAAAAAAACAACCAATCACCATCCATAGCAATTCACCAAGAATTACAAAATACACAATAAAATTAAACTAACATAAACCTATATGCAAAGTTAATTTTTATTGCATAAAACATATGGGAAAAATCATAAAACCCATACCAAGAACCCCAATCAAAAACATCCAATTTCAAAACAGGGATTCATCCAAATTAATCAATTCCCACGGATCAAAAGCCCGCTCTGATACCACTGTTGGGATTTTTCACCGGAAATCACCCGATAAAAGCGGAAGAACGCGGTGATTTCCTCAAATCCAGTCCCAGGAGCAATTGAAGTGGAAATTGAAAAACTTAAAATTAAATAGAAAGAGATTAAAATTTCATACCAGAAAAATCTCTTTCAGAGATGGATGATGACTGCAGAACTCAATTTAGAATTCCTCCACTCTCACGTACACGAACGCTTGGCAAATGCAACCTGTGCTAGCTTCGGAAAAACAAAACCAATGGAGAGGGGAGCTAGGAAATTTCGGCTAGGAGTGTTTGAGCTAGGTTGGCCGAAATTTCTAACCCTAGGTATTTATACCTAGGGTTGGCCGAATTCCCTTAGGGGAATTCAGGCCCATCTTGGCTCCTTTCTATTTTGTGCGGGCTTCCATATTTTAATTTAGGCCCAGTCTAATTTTAATTATTCTGGTTTAAATTAATTTCAAGCCCAATTTTAATATACCCATGTATTTAATACATTACTCCAAGTAATATATTATTTACATCTAAATTAAAATTAGTTTGACATTTAATTTAATCCATCAAATTAAAATTCACTCAACACAAAATAAAATCATATGTAAACCTATACATATGAATATTTCCACCTAGGAAATAATTTCATAATTAATCCAATTAATTATGAAGAGCCAATTGAATATATTAATTTTATTATTATGACCAATCCAATTGATCTTTATAATATAATTAATATATACACACTTCTCCCTCCATGGTGTATACTCCAAGTATACATGTTATTCCTTAAGTCTGCATTCTATCGTTCTATGTGTACGATCCTGTGGGCCCATCTTTATGTTGGCAGCGGGCCTTTGGCCCGCAGACTGCAGTTGGGCTCTAGCAAGCCACTGCAGCCCCCAATTAAGATGGAGATGGTAGTCTAACTGATATCATAACCCTGTAGTTTAAACTTGTACATCCCATGTCATTGATATCGGTGTCCAACACAGAGGCATGGATTGATCACCCTCTTTCGTGTCCGGACATTAACTTGATCCCGAATGTACTGATTCTCACAAACAAGTTCCAACTTGTTTGGGTGTGGCCACACTCTTATCAGTCACATTCATCAAGTGGCCGGTGATATCTTCTCAGTTGGTTACTGAGTGACAAATCCCTTCTGCATATCCATAGTATTACCATGTTCAATGACATACCCGAAAGCACCCATACTTGGCACCCTATTATAGGCCCTTTAGGCGTACCCCTAAGTATGCGACTTCACATGTAACACCATCATATGGTCAGGTCAAAGGATCCATACAAGTACTACACGAGAATCCATTGTGATACCATACCATGTGGATTGCTCGTTTAGTGGATCTATCCAGTACCATGCTCCCAGGCATGTACCCATTAACTTGGTTGACATTCCATGTCCAATGACCGGTAAGACACCGCCATACAACCAGGTTAATGATAGTCTGTTGTTCCATTCATTCCCATGACTGGAACAGACTACGGATCTATTTATGGTCATATCGTTAACCCTATCCATGGTCTTACTGCTAAGTGCATGACACTAGTCGTCATGGATATAGATATGTCCATTGGATACTTCATTTACCATACTGCACAAGATAAATATAACAAATGAATTGACGCCTTTATTAATGACACAAGTGAGTACAACACATAAATCCAATAAATGTATAGTACAAATACAAGGACCAATGCCTCGGGATTAGGGCATTTCCAACAGGAAATGTCCCGGATGACCCAAATGTGTGTGACAAGTCTTGGTACGGAGCCCCAAAGGAATTCTATCGTGTATTTAAGAAAACCGAAGAAAAGAATGAAAAATAAGCAAAACAGGCAAATCTGGTCACTGCAATCGCTCGACTGTAGTGCCTACAGCCGCGAGACGGTACTACAGTCATGCGACTGTAGTCATTACAGTCGCGCGACTGTAATCATCATATTTTCTTTTTTCGCCCAAATCAGCATTTAATTCGGTCTTTTTAAACAAAATAAGGCAATCTGGTCACTACAGTTGTGTGACTGTAGTCATTACAGTCGCACGACTGTAATCACCAGACTTCTTTTTTTACCAAAAATCAGCATTTAATTTTGATTTTTAACCAAAATGGGAGATATAAAAGCCTCATATCCGGGATTAGGGTTAACAGAACGCAGAGAGAGGCAGAAAATTAGAGGGTTTTGAGAGAAAAATACACAAAAGCACACAATAACACCGACTTTGGGACCTTTTCTAGGGTTTTTGAGGAAAATAAAAGGGCTTGATCTAAAATAACTTAAAAAATTTCAACAAAACAGGTAGAAACAATGGTAAGGTGTCTTTAAATCATCACTACTCACTCAATCTCTCTCGGGGTTCTGTTCGGACTTCGTTGATCGTGTATTTTTCGGGTTGTTCGTGACTGCAAAACACTTTCCTGCATCTGAATCCATCTCTGGTGATCCAAACACTGGAATACAGACCAGGTAACATTCTGAGAGGCCTTAAAAGTCCATTTTTGTTCATTCTGGGTGTTGTTTATTGATTTTTTTTTGACTTTTTATGATTTCAGAAGTGAATTTTGATTACAGTCGCCTCGCTTACGATCACAATCGCCCTGTTGTAACCTACAGTCACGCGACTGTAATTTCTAGGGCAGAAGCTTTGAATGTCCTAAAATCGACCGATAACGCTTCCGTTTTCAGATTTAATGTGTTTTTCATGATTATTATTGGTCTAATTGCATCCATGTATGCTTAGATTCTCGGTTTTCTTATTTTTAATTGATGGATGTGATTTCAAGTTTGGCGATTTAGAGTTTTTAGGGATTTCCGGATTTATTTTGATCCGTTTAGTTGAAATCAGTATGTTTCCAGAAATCCCAGATTACCCGAAATCGTTAAATTTGCAAAACGATTTTCAAAAGCGAGAAAAGAAGGCCGGAAAACAATTCTAGAGCATTGCAGTCGCGCGACTGTAGTTGAGGCAGAACTACAGTTTTGCCCTTTTGGGCCCCAAACTTGTAATTTTGCATCTTTTTCCCATTCAAAACTGAATTTTGGTGTGTTTACATTCTTTTTGGACCCTAGATGGATGTTTAATTTAGGCCCACACACGAACGGGGACCCTCGGGTCCTGGGATATCCGGCCCACTAAAGTTGGAAAATGCATGTAAATGAGCCAAATGGTTTTCAAAATTGGTTTTTCATCCATAAAACCTACAGGGCGTTTCAAAAAACCGTTTTTTAGGTCTAACCGGGCCGACCGATCGGGTCAACCTGGTTACCCTTTTATGCATGATCCCGCTCCTACAAATCCCTATTCTGTCCTATTTGAGTCTTTTGTATGCCTTGATTATTTGTACTAACCGCATTTGGATGCAGTTTTTATTTTTACTTTATTTTTATTTTCGAATGTATTTTATAGATCAAATCGTGTATTTAGGCGATTGTAATTTTTTAGATCATTGTATATTATAGGCGGATGTAAATGGTGAGGATGAGAGTTTTCTTTTTCTTTGGTTGTATAATCTGGCCTCTGATTTACTTTTTCGCACTTTTATTTTTCCGCACTTTATTTTAATATTTATATTTATGTCATTTGCATGAGCATCGATTAATAATTAAAAGAAGATAAAATGAGTAGAATTAAGTGAATGCAACATTACATTATGAAATAATAATTGAAAATAAGTGAGGTTTAGTAGATTTGTTGCCCGAACCCTGAATCTCTGAATTTGGTACCGCGTCTACACTTGGCAGGGAGCTGTACCGGAATTTCCCGGATGAGCTAATCCGGGTGGCGACTTTGTATCTAATTTCGAAATTTAGGTTTTGAGATCTTTAAGTTCAAATTGGGATTTTCTAAAAACCTATTTTTCCAAAATTCACACTTGCAATTAAGTTTTGTACAAAAGGGTTTTTCCAATAAAATGAAAGATTTTCCAAAGAAAGATTAAAGACCCATTTTCAAACCACATCATCACACACCTCAAAAAAGAAAATCCCTGGTTCCCACTTCACCGCGCGTCCCGTAAAAATGTCGTCCGCTCACAACGACGAATCACTGTCCTTAAGCAGGTCTACACACACGGATTGCAGGGATTTTCACCATGTAAAACAAAAATTTAAGCAGTGGAAGCATTCGATTTGCACTCAAATCCAGCGCTGGAACCCATTCAGATTGGGAAGAAGCAAACTCAATCAGAAAGTGATTTAAAATTTACCCAGATTAAGAAGCTTTCAATTGAATTTCCAAGTAGGAAATCTCTACTTTCACACACGCAAGTCTTGAATGATTGAACGAGCGTGCTAGCACTTGACGCAGAGCAACTGACTGAACCATAGAACCTATATGTGGCCGAAATTCTTTGTGTATGTGATTGGGATTTCCAGTCTCTTTTTCCTACAGACTTTCTCTTAAAAGAATTAAATTAATGTAGTGCTATTTATATTCTAGGTTAGTCAGGGTTTTAATTTAATTAAAACCCATAAACCTTATGATATAAATATTCATACACCCATTGTTGGGATTCGTCATTGGAAAAATAACATGGCGCAGCGGAAAATACACCATTTAAATTTCCTAGAATCCACCTAACGTGTCCAATTACCATTGATTAGAATAAAATTAGTTTGAATCAAGAGAGATTAACTCACCGGATTCATCTCTTCTAGAGACTGCTGCAGAATCGTTTCTTGAAACTGCGTTCTCTAAAGTCCGGTGCACCACCAACTATTGAGCGGGAACTGGTACTAGCCGAAGACGCGAAGGAATGGAGGTTTAATGCTGGGATTTTCGGCTGTTTTGGGGCTGCACTTGGTGGTTGAAATTTCTAGCAATAATTAGAGATGAATTAGGGTTTTATTCCTTAAGTGTGTCCTTTTATAGACACCTTGTCTAATTGGGTTTTAATTAGGTTAATTAAACCCAAGCCCACTAGGATTATAATTACATAAATAAACTTTAATTAAAAAGTATATACTAAGTAATTTAATTCCATTTGGCTAAATTTAATTACCCCTAAATAAAATTAAATCACACTTAATTAAATACAATACATGTATTTAATTTTCCTACTTAGAAAAATTATTTAATTAATTGTTTACTTTATGTAATTCAATTAATTAATTAATTAATTAATTAATTACATTATGTAAACTTATTAATTAAATTAAATTCAACCCAATGTTAATTAATTACCTTGACACCGAATGTCAATTAATTAATTAACACATTCCTTCCAATGTACATTACATGTACAATTTCTATAAGTTCCAGCTCAGTTGATCTATGTGCACGATCCTATGGGTCTGTCTTTATGTTGGCAGTAGGCCCAAGGCCCACAGACTGTGAGTGGGTTCTAGCAAACCATTACAGCCCCCAATTAAGATAGAGATGCAGCAATCTTTAGAAAACACTCACCCAGTAGTAATCTCATAGTGTCCTTTGCCTAACGATATCGATATGAATAAACAAGAGGCATGGTGTCCGTCATCCTCTTCTGTTGTTTATTATATTTCTTGATATTGAGTTGACTGATTAATCAAATAAGCAACCAACTTATTTGGGTATGGCTATACACTTATCAGTCCCACTCATCAAGTGGCCAATGATATCATCTCGGTGTTACCCGAGTGGCAATTCCATCACTTCATCATCAATATCAATATGTTCACCGGTCCACCCAATCATACCCGTATTTAGCATCCTTTTACAGACCTTTTAGGCGTATGTCAAAGTGAATCGGATTCCATATTGATATTATAATGAAATCTGGTCTGAGGACAAAAAAGACCTGCTCAAGAAAGACCTATGACGCGACAACCATGTGGCTTTCTTGTGCGGATCGATCCAGTCCCATGTCAACGACATGTACTTATATTCATGACTGACTATACAAGTACTATTGTGACAACCCTAACTTTTGCAAGCATGCAATGGCGGAAACATTACATAAAGTTTAGGTCATCATTTTCAAAACTTCCTTTTTATCTTTAAAATAACATAATCATAAATGAGTACTCGAAAATTTCCATTTCAAAAACAGTAATTTAACATAAATAGGTATTTCAAAAGGTAATATAACGGAGTAAAAAAAAAAAAAAATAAATAAATAAATCTTTGAACATCCATAACTACGAATAGATGATAAAATAACATAACGGAAACTCTCCACACAATCCCCGAGAACAGACATCAGGCATCTCCTATTCTGCACCGGCAAAATCTGAAAATATCAACAGCGCCACTTAGTGACGAGTAACTAATAAATCCCAAACATCAATTCAAAGTTCACATAGGAAGATGACAGATCATAAATTTCATATTACATTACTTAAGTATACTTCATCATGATTAATAGAAAGCAAATTTATCAATTTATACAAGCATGCATAATTCTCATAGTAACAATCATGTATCAGGGATCTTACCCTTATTTGTTAGCTGCATCACATACAACATATAAAGTTCAAGTTCAGCATATCACATAATTATCTATTTCAAATAATAGTACAAAACATTCCAAGTGGATAATCAATATCATCAAAATTCAATGTACATACAAATACATACCAACATCCCAAATCAAAGTACTTCATCACAAACTTGACATCAACTCAATTATACCTTAACCTTTATTAATTTTGTGGTATACGCGTATAAATCATTTGTATTGGCCTATACACCTATGTCCTTAGAGAGTTCGGCTCAGACGCTTCGGGGAACCACAACGGGACTTACCCCCTTATCAATAAGAAAAGAGTACCACGAAGGGATTTACCTCAGAGTGCCAACGAAGGGACTTACCTCACAGAGTGCCAACGAAGGGACTTACCTCAAAAATAAAATAAATTAGAGTACCACGAAGGGATTTACCTCTCTGAGTGCCAACGAAGGGACTTACCTCGAAACAAAGGGCGCTGTCCTAGTGTCAACCAATGAAACATGGAAAACACTTAGCCAAACTAACCAAGACACCAGAGTATATGCCACTACAAACACCAATTTAATTATCATAATTATATCAATATTCAAAAGGTGCCTTTAACATAGGACTTATCCCAACCAATTCAATAACCATAAGGTGCCATTAAAATAGGACTTACCCCAAAACATAATCTGATACATCAATAAACACATGGTGCCATAAAAAAAATAGGACTTACCCCAAACATAATCTGATACATCAATAAACACATGGTGCCATAAAAAAAATAGGACTTACCCCAAACTCGATTTCATAATTCCAACATGTATTAAATTTACCAAACCATATATGTAATTATTAGATTTCATGTCAAGAGTTCTAGCATAAATTCCTAGAATCAAATTATGCTTTGCACACATTAAAAAAAATCAGTTCAAGGCCTAAGGTGAAAATTTCAGAATTCATAGTTCATGCCTCAACTTGCATATAATATTCCAGTAGGTTAGACTCAGAATTCAGCATGGCAATACAAAGGTAAATTTAGCCTTACATCTTAGGAACACACGCCAACTTAAATCATGCAATTCGGATTCCTATAGCAAAAGATATTAAGGAAACACTAAAAACATGCAATCTGTAAATTCACTTCAGATCACTGCACATAGTCTGACTTCAACAGACAAAACAGATGTGTTACTCACTGATTTAGCAAAAATAATATAAAGCAACATTGAACATCAGAATTTCAGGAATACATAGAATTTTGTTTCATGGCAAACGGAGCTACAGAGAGAAAATAAATCCATAATCAACACAAACTGTACAAACTGAAATTCAGCAGTTCCAGGAAATCGGCACAGTGCACATAAGGCAGTTTCAACAGGGAATACGAGCACTTTACTCACAGAATTTGCCAAAATAGTATAAAACAACCTTGTACATTTATGTCTCAGGAAAACATAAAAAGTTGAATCATGCCAATCGGAGTTATATAACGAAAATAAAGCTAAAATTATCACAACCTGTACAATCTGAAATTCAGCAGTTCAAGAAAAATCGGCACAATGCACATAAGGCAGTTTCAATAGGGAATATGAGCACTTTACTCACGGAATTTTCCAAAATAATGTAAAACAACCTTGTACACCTATATCTCAGGAAAACACAGAAAGTTGAATTATGCCAATCGGAGTTATATAACGGAAGTTATGCCATAATTACCATAAACAGTCAATTCTGAAAATACAGCAGCTTACCAATTTCGACTCAATCACATGTATTTTCATATTTCTACCAATCTTTTAACCTAAAAGCAATTTCTTACACCAATATCATATACATTCATGTCTCAACAATAATTTCAGTAATAATACAACCTAGGATCAAATTCATCTACCATACATCCTATATAAATTTCGAACCGACATTTAGGGTTTAGTTGTTACCCTGTTTGCAGTGAAACCAACTGAGGCAATTAACTCGGAATGGAGAAGAATGAAGCAGAGTCTGAATGAATGAAAGTGAGGGAGAGAAAGTTAAGAATTTCGGCTGCACTGGAGCTCCACACAATGGAATGGCCGAAATTTTAACCCTAATAGAGATGAAGAGATTGCCTTGGAGTGAAACTTGGAAAGTGGAAGAGATTAAGGAGAGATTTTCTCCTTAGGTTAAGGATTCCTAATTTTTTTGAATTGGTCAACTGAAAAATGGGATATTTATCATGGATTTTCGGAATTCCAACCTTCCCAACACAAAAAATAAAAAGGCACAAAAAAAAAAAAAAATAAATTTAAGCCAGGTAAGGTTCGAACTCTAGATCACTAGCTATTAGTCAGGACTATCTACCGCTAGGCCAAAGCCTACGAATTGTTATAAGCATACAAAACATCGGTTAAATGCAAAAATGCTCACTCATATGCACACATCACAACATAACTAAGTCAACTTATATCTGGGGCGTTACAACTATGGCTAGTTAAGAACTGCCATACAGTCATCGAATATACAAGTCTGTGGTTCTATTCATTCCCACGATTAGAACAGACCTGGGATAGGTTTTATAATTATCAATCAATGGATACTCTACTCATATTATAGCACAAGATATAAATGAAATAGATTAATTAACTTTATTAATGTGACACAAATAATGTATTCATACAATGAGTCTTAATGTATAATAAATATACAAGAATCCAATGCCTTAAGAACTAGGGCACACCAACAATCTCCCACATGGACTAGTTCTAAATGGGCATTGCCCTAATTCCTATGGATCAGCGACATTATTCTCGGTGTCAACCCTCTGCAATGATATGTCACCTCTGTTCACGATCTCCCGAATGAGGTGAAACTTTCTGAGTACATGTTTGGATCTCTTGTGTGACCGGGGCTCCTTAGCTTGTGCAATGGCCCCGTTGTTGTCACAAAAACATCAATTGGGTCTAGGATAGTGGGTACTACTCCTAACTCAGTTATGAATTTCTTGATCCAAACGGCTTTCTTTGAGCTTCGCACGCAGCTATGTACTCAGCTTCCATTATAGGGTCAGCAATGGTGGCCTGTTTTGAGGACCTCCAACTAATGGCACCGCCATTCAGGAGAAAAACATAACCAGACTATGACTGGTTCTCATCCTCATCGGTCTCAAAGCTTCCATCAGTGTAACCTGACATTACCAGCTCATCTTGACCTCCATACACTAAGAAAGCATCCTTAGTCCGATTAAGGTACTTCAGGATTGCCTTGACAGCCTTCTAGTGTTCCTCCCCGGGGTCCGACTAGTACCGGCTAATCATACTTAGTGCAAATACAACATCAGGCCTCATACATAACATGGAGTACATGAAAGATCCAATAGCAGATGCATAAGGGATCTTTTCCATGTTCTCCCAGTCCTTCTTTGTTTTAGGACCATCTTTCTTACTCAGTTTCAACCCATGGCGCATAGGCAAGAATCCTTTCTTTGCCTTGTCCATGCTGAATCTTTTCAAAACCTTGTCTCTGTACATGGCCTGACTTAGGCCTAGAAGCCGATTGGATCTATCTCTATGGATCCTGATCCCTAAGATTGTCTCAGCTTTGCCTAAGCCCTTTATTCTGAAGCTCTTACTCAACCACTGCTTAACCCCTTGCAGTGTTGGTATGTCACCTCCAATGATAAGGATGTCGTCAACATACAGCACTAGGAAGGTGGAAATGCTTCCACTAACCATCTTATACACACAGGGCCTTTAACTTGAAACACCACTTGAAACCTATCACCTTAGCACCCGGAGGTGGATCCACCAAGTTCCATACTTGGTTATCGTCCATAGATTGCATCTCAACCTCCATGGCTTTGCACCATTGATCTGAGTGTGGGCTTTCTATAGCCTCGTGATAGGTCTTGGGCTCCTCTCGGTCAACGACCATAAGGTCCCCATCATCAATCATGAGAAAGCCATACCTCTCTGGTTGATGATGTGTCCTATCAGACCTTCTAAGGTCCTGTGCAACCGGTTCTGGTTCCTCAATTTCTTGAGTAGTCAGATCGGTTCCCGAAGCATCCTCAGCAGTAGTTACAGGAGTTTGTGAGTCTTGAACTTCTGAAAGTTCAACATTACTCCCACTGTCTCTCTTGGAAAGGAATTCCTTCTCCAAGAAGACTGCATTTCTGGCTATGAAAACTGTGTTTTCGGCCGGATTGTAGAAGTAATTACCCTTAGTTTCCTTAGGGTAACCCACAAACTGGCACTTGACAGATTTGGACTCGAGTTTGCCATTTGTCAATTGCTTAACATGTGCATCACGGCCCCAAATCTTCAAGAAGGAAACATTGGGCTTTCAGCCCCTCCATAGTTCATATGGTGTTCCCTCAACTGCCTTACTTGGTGTATTATTAAGAATGTAAGTAGTTGTCTCTAAAGCATATCCCCAAAAGGAGACAGGGAGTGTAGTATGACTCATCATCAAGCAGACCATGTCAAGCAAGGTCCTATTCCTCCTTTCTGGCACTCCATTCCATTGGGGTGTACCAGGAGGAGTGAGTTGGGATACAATCCCACACTCTCTAAAAAACGAGTCAAACTCTTGGCTCAAATATTCACCCCCTCGGTCAGACCGAAGTGCTTTTATTTTCTTGCCAAGTTGGTTTTCTACTTCATTTTTAAAGTCCTTGAACCTTTAGAGAGTCTCAGACTTATGCTTCATCAGATACACGTAACCATATCTGTTGAAGTCATCCATGAAGGTGATGAAGTACAGAAAACCAGATCTAGCAATAGTGCTCATTGGGCCACATACATCGGAATATATTAGCTCCAATAGATCTGAGGCCCTTTCAACATTCTTGCTAAAAGGCGCCTCTGTCATCTTGCCTCTCAAACAAGATTCGCATGTGTCATAAGACTGGATGTCAAATGAGCCTAGCACTCCACTAGAGTGAAGCCTAGCTATGCGCTTCTCATTGATATGGCCAATTTGACAATGCCAGATGTAAGTAGGATTAATTTAATTTTGTTTAATCCTTTTAGTATTTATGTTATAGATTGAACTTTCACGTTTTAGATCAAGGATATATAAGCCATTTTCAAGAAATGCTGTCCCATAAATAATATTGCCACATTGCATAGAAATTCTACCATGTCCAATATTAAATACGAAACCAAAAATATCCAACAAAGAAATAGAAATAATATTCCTGCGCATCGCATGTACAAAATAACAGTTTCTTAGTTCCGAAACAAGTCCACTAGGCATCTCCAAGAAATAATCTCCGATCTCCATTTCTGACTCGAAGATCTACTTCTCCAGATCTTAATAATCTCCTATTTCTTAGATACTGCACATTTGAATAAATGTGAGATCCACATCCAGTGTCCAAGACCCAAGATGTAGAAATAACCAGATTAATCTTAACAACATAAATACCTGAAGCAGCAGTTTTGACCTTTAGTTGCTCCCTTAGCTTTGGACATGAGCTCTTCCAGTGCCCCTTCTCATGACACTTATGGCAGACATCATCAGGAGAAGCAACCCGTGCTTTTGTTTAGGCTACCACCTTTTTGCCCTTAGCCTTGGCCTTAGATTTGGCCTTTCCCTTAGCAATGGACGTATTGCCCTTGCTCACTAGCAATACTTCAGGAGTCTTCTTAAGAGACTGCTCAGCAAGCTTGAGTATGCCATACAGCTCAACAACCGATTTATCCAACCCTTGCATATGGTAATTCATGATAAATTGGTTGTAAGACTCAGGAAGTGACCCGAGAATAATGTCTGCTGCCAAGTCCTATGGAACTAGTGAGCCGAGGCAGGCAAGTGTATCAATATACCCCTTCAACTTTAGCACATGAGTGCTAACAGAAGTCCCAACTGCCATCACAGTAGTGCAAAGTGCCTTAGTTGTCAGGTAACGTTCCTAACGAGCCTCATCTTGGAACATCTTTTTAAGTTGATCCATCTTCTCATAAGCATGCTCGTCCATAAACTGCTTCTGAAGATCAGAAGCCATGGTTCCCAGCATGAGGCATGAGACATCTCGGTCATCCCTCACATGCCGATCGTACTGCTCCACCATGGCCGTGGTGATGCCTCGACCTGCGGGAGGGCTAGCTGGTAAAGGAGCATTCAGTATATACTCCTTGGACTCTTGTCTAAGAACTATTTGTAAGTTCCTAGCCCAGTCCAGGAAGTCAGTCCCCAAAAGCTTCTCCTTCTCCAAGAGTGACCCAGTGAGAGTGAGTTGTTGTTTGTTGCAGCCATTTAAATTGCTTAAGTGAAATGGGATTGTCTACATGGAAGAAATCATTGCTTGAGTTAGAAATAAAGGACTTTTAAGCCAATTCAAATTAATAATCAGATTTTAATTTGTTTGTTGATGATGTTAATTGGCTGACTTGACCAAGATCCACAACTTATCAATGACTGGCTGAACTAGGGCTCGCTAACCAACCGTTGATTCGTTTTGTAGCATCAATGGGAGGAAGAGATGTGAATGTAGGAAGCACTTTTAAATGACTCAATATTTTAGTTTCCGGATTATAATTAAGTGATACGGCTTAGCATGCATAAACGCGGGTAATAATTTGGTAATCCATACATCCATATTATATGAAAAATGCAATAACATACTTAATTTAAAATAAATGAGATCCTATGGGCCTTTAATTACAACCTAATGAAAAACTAGATATCCTATCTAATTCTTCATGGGCCAGACTGCAATCCTTCTTGGGCTCCCACAATGGGCTTGCTCCATTTGGGCCTTCCTCCATATTTGATGCAATTACAAAAATTTTGTAAAATAAAATCTATTCTAAAATTACATCAAAATTAAAAAAAAATGGCACGTAGGCCATATTTCCCAAAATTAAATTACAACCGATAATAATTTAGGGCCCATAGAACTCAACATCACATTTCAAACAAAGTACCTGTCGTACACATACATAACAATATGATGCATGATCATGGCATTCCAAATTATAAATATAAATGTTAAGCTGAGTTACTTAGGGTGAAATCGTCAATTTTAACAAATGTGACTAAGGCCCATAAAAGCCCAATGGATAACATCCATACATGCAAAATTAACAATTTTGCTCCGACTTGAATTTGGGTTGTCACAAATTTAAAATTTAGCTCTCCCAATTTTAACCGGTGTCACGGTTTATTGGGCCAATTTCACAAAATCCATATTCAATTTAATATGCAAACAATTAAATTAAATATGCATGCCAACAAAATAAACAATTTAAATACAAATAAATTGTAAAAAAAATTTAATTTAATTTGCATTAGGGTCCGGAATAAAAAACACCCACAAAATCCAAAACCGGACCCGAATCCTGCTCGCGGCGCTGCTGTCCGGGGATAGCAGCGCTGCCATGTTGCAGCCCACAAGGGGCTGCTGCTGCCGCAAGTGGCAGCAGCGTTTGCCCACAATTGGAATCGCAAAATTGCGATTCCAATTGTGGCCAAACAATTATTTTTTTTTATAAATCATAAAATAAATTTTCCAGCAAAAAAAAAAATTTAAAAAAAACCCTAAACAATTTTAGATGGAAACCAATTGGGGAAAAATAATTAAAAACCCCAATCCAACAATTCTAGGGTTCATCCAAAAACAAAACCATTTGAATAAAAAAAACCCTAAAATCACAAACTTGAAACCCATTCTTTATTCAAGAATGCTATCAAGAACCAATTCCAATCAATCTAATGGAAAAAACCTAGGCTCTGAGACCACTGTTGGGATTCGCCATTGGAAAAATAACGTGGCGCAGCGAAAAATACACCGTTTAAAATTTCCTAGAATCCACCTATCGTGTCCAATTACCATTGATTAGAATAAAATTAATTTGAATCAAGAGAGATTAACTCACCGGATTCGTCTCTTCTAGAGACTGTAGTAGAATTGTTTCTTGAAATTGCGATCTCCAAAGTCCGGTGCACGACCAAATATTGAGCGGGAACCGGTGCTAGCCGAAGATGCGAAGGAATGGAGGTTTAATGCTGGGATTTTCGGCTGTTTTGGGGCTGCACTTGGTGGTTGAAATTTCCAGCAATAATTAGGGTTGAATTATGGTTTTATTCCTTAAGTGTGCCTTTTTATAGACACTTTGTCTAATTAGGTATTAATTAGGTTAATTAAACCCAAGCCCACTAGGATTATAATTACATAAATAAACTTTAATTAAAAAGTATATACTATGTAATTTAATTCCATTTGGCTAAATTTAATTACCCCTAAATAAAATTAAATCACACTTAATTAAATACAACACATGTATTTAATTTTCCTACTTAGGAAAATTATTTAATTAATTGTTTACTTTATGTAATTCAATTAATTGATGAATTAATTAATCACATTATGTAAACTTATTAATTAAATTAAATTCAACCCAATGTTAATTAATTACCTTGACACCGAATGTCAATTACTTAATTAACACATTCCTTCCAATGTACATTACATGTACAATTTCTATAAGTTCAGGCTCAGTTATCTATGTGCACGATCCTATGGGTCTGTCTTTATATTGGCTGTAGGCCCAAGGCCCACAGACTGTAAATGGGTTCTAGCAAACCATTACAGCCCCAATTAAGACAGAGATGCAGTAGTCTTTAGAAGACACTCACCCGGTAGTAATCTCATAGTGTCCTTTGCCTAACGATATTGATATGAATAAACAAGAAGCATGGTGTCCGTCATCCTCTTCTGTTGTTTATTATATTTCTTGATCTTGAGTTGACTGATTAATCAAATAAGCAACCAACTTATTTAGGTATGGCCATACACTTATCAGTCCCACTCATCAGGTGGCCAATGATATCATCTCGGTGTTACTCGAGTGGCAATTCCATCACTTCATCATCAATATCAACATGTTCACCAGTCCACCCAATCATACCCGTATTTAGCATCCTTTTACAGACCTGTTAGGCGTATGTCAAAGTGAACCGGATTCCATGTTGATATTATAATGAAATCTGGTTTGAGGACAAAAGAGACCTACTCAAGAAAGACATATGACGCGACAACCACGTGGCTTTCTTGTGCGGATTGATCCAGTCCCATGTCAACGACATGTACCTATATTCATGACTGACTATACAAGTACTATGGCTAGTTAAGAACTACCATACAGTCATCGAATATACAAGTCTGTGGTTCTATTCGTTCCCACGATTAGAACAGACTTGGGATAGGTTTTATGATTATCAATCAATGGATACTCTACTCATATTATAGCACAAGATATAAATGAAATAGATTAATTACCTTTATTAATATGACATAAATAATGTATTCATACAATGAGTCTTAATGTATAATACAAAATACAAGAATCCAATGCCTTAAGAACTAGGGCACACCAACACCCATTAATTTATGTCAAAATCCAATTTTGACATACTTATATTTTAGCCTTAATTCATTTATTGCACTATGCAATAAAATAAATTAACCTAAATATAATTAATTCCCTATGATGTCAAAATCCAATTTTGACAAACTATATTCTAATTAAATTATTTATGGTACCATACAATAATCAATTTAATATGAATATAATTTAAATCTCATAAATGTCAAAATCCAATTTTGACTAATTATTTTTTAATTGATTTATTGATTGTACCATAAAATAATTAAATCAATATAAATATATAAATTTTTCTTCAATTAAATATATATCCAATATATATTTATGTCTTAAACATCCAATCCTGACCTTATGCGTGCAATCCAGTAGGTTTGTCTTTATGTTGATAGTGGGCCCTAAACCTTTGGACCCACAGACTATAGGTGGGTTCTAGTAAACCATTATAGCCCCCAATTAAGATGAATATATCTTTTGGACATATATACCTTGTAGCCTTTTTCTTATACATCCCATGCCAATGGATATCTCTATACTGCAAGTACCATAACTAAGTCATCCCCTATGGCTGCAAAGTACATTTCTTGATACCAAGTAGGTTGATGAACTCAGTCACTTAATCACCTAGTAATTAAGTATTGGGTTTGGCCAAACACTTCTCAGTCTCACTCATCAAGTGGCCGGTGATATTACAATCTTATTTAAGAGATTGGCATTTCCCTTCACCTTGCTTATGATCCTTAGGTATTCATTGGCATACCCAATCATTCCCATACTTGGTACTCTGTTACAAGCTTGTTAAACATATGTCAAAGTGTGTGAGATCTTCCCTAAATCCATAGCAACATCAAGTCCAAGGATCCAATATAAGTGCTACTAGAGATTCACCTAGCTTATAGGGGTTAAGTATAATACTCTAAGTGGATCGATCCAGTACCATGTAACCTAACATGTACTCATCTTTTTCAATGACAATCCATGTCCAATGGTCGGTAGGACACCACCATACAACCAAAGACCATGCTAGTCTTTAGTTAGTATCGTTCCTATGATATAACAAATTAGGGATATTTATAGTTAAGTGTTAACCCTACTCTCAGTCCTACTTGCTACGAGATGCTCTTAACAAACAAGAGTATTACTTGACTAATGGATACTCTATAACTATTAATTGCATAAGAAATTAATAAAATAGATTAATGCCTTTTATTAATTATCCTACATATTTCGTGTTGGTGTGCCCTAGTTCTTAGGGCATTGGATTCTTGTATTTTGTATTATACATTAAGACTCATTGTACGAATACATTATTTGTGTCATATTAATAAAGGAAATTAATTTATTTCATTTATATCTTGTGCTATAATATGAGTAGAGTATCTATTGATTGATAATCATAAAACCTATCCCAGGTCTGTTCTAATCGAGGGAACGAATAGAACCACAAACTTGTATATTCGATGACTATATGGCAGTTCTTAACTAGCCATAGTACTTGTATAGTCAGTCATGAATATAGGTACATGTCGTTGACATGGGACTGGATTGATCCGCACAAGAAAGCCATATAGTTGTAGCGCTATAAGTCTTTCTTGAGTATGTCTCTTTTGTCATCAGACTAGATTTCATTATAGTATCAATATGGAATTCGATTCAATTTGACATACGCCTAACAGGTCTATAAAAGGATGCTAAATACGGGTATGATTGGGTGGACCAGTGAACATGTTTATATTAATGATGAAGTGGCGGAATTACCACTCGGGTAACACCGAGATGATATCATTGGCCATTTGATGAGTGGGACTGATAAGTGTGTGGCCATACCCATGTAAGTCGATGCTTATTTGATTAATCAGTCAACTCAAGATCAAGAAATCTAATAAACAACAAAGGAGGATGACGGACACCATACCTCTTGTTTATTTATATCGATATCGTTAGGCAAAGGACACTATAAGATTACTACCGGGTGAGTGTCTTCTAAAGACTGCTGGATCTCTGTCTTAATTAGGGGCTGTAATGGTTTGCTAGAACGCACTTACAGCCTGTGGGCCTTGGGCCTGTTGCCAACATAAAGACAGACCCATAGGATCAGGCACATAGATCAACTAAGCCAGAACTTATAGAAATTGTGCATGTAATGTACATTGGAAGGAATGCGTTAATTAATTAGTTGACTCTTGGTGTCAAGGTAATTAATTAACATTGGGTTGATTTAATTTAATTAATAGGTTTACATAATGTAATTAATTAATTTATCAATTAATTGAATTACATAAAGTAAACAATTAATTAAATAATTTTCCTAAGTAGGAAAATTAAATACATGTATTGTATTTACTTAAGTGTGATTTAATTTTATTTATGGGCAATTCAATTTAGCCAAATGGAATTAAATTATATGGTATCAACTTTTTAATTAAAGTTCATTTATTTAATTATAATTCTTGTGGGATTGGGTTTAATTAACCTAATTAAACACAATTAGACAAGGTACCTATATAAGGGCACACTTAAGCAAGAAAAAACCCAATTCAACCTTAATTAATTGCTGAAAATTTCAGCCACCAAGAGCATCCCTAAAACAGCCGAAAATCCCAGCATCAATCCTCCATTCCTTCGCATCTTCGGCTAGCTCCGGTTCAGGCTCAATAGTTGGTCGTGCACCGGACTTTGTAGATTGCAGTTTCAAGAAATGATTCTGCAGCAGTTTCTAGAAGAGACAAATCCAGTGAGCTAATCTCTCTTGATTCAAATTGGTTTTATTCTAATCAATGGTAATTGGACACGATAGGTGGATTCTTGGAAATTTTAAACGGTGAATTTTCTGCTGCGCCACATTATTTTTCCGATGACGAATCCCAACAGTGGTATCAGAGACTAGGTTTTATCCATTAGATTGATTGGAATTGGTTCTTGAAAGCGTTCTTGAAGAAAGAATAGGTTTCAAGTTTGTGATTTTATGGTTTTTGATTCAATTGGTTTTGGTTTTTGATGAACCCTAGAATTTTTGGATTGGGGTTTTTTATTATTTTCCCCAATTGGTTTCCATCTAAAATTGTTGTTTTTATTGATTATTTATTTTTTCATTTTTTTTTTGTGGCTGGATTTTTTTTTTGTGATTTGAACAAAAAAAAAAAGAAAAAAAATATTTGTTTGGTTGCCGCAGCAGGCGTTGCTGCTTGCTGCAGCAGCGCCGCACGCGGGGTTCGGGTCCGGTTTTGGATTTTGCGGGTACTTTTTTATTTCGGGCTCTAATGCAAATTAAATTAAATTTTTTTAAATTAATTTGTATTTAAATTTTTTATTTTGTTGGCATGCATATTTAATTTAATTGTCTGCATATTAAATTGAATATGGACTTTGTGAAATTGGCCCAATAAACCATGACACCTGTTAAAAGTTGGAGGGCTAAATTTTAATTTTGTGACAACCCAAATTCAAGTGGGAGCAAAATTGTCAATTTTGCATTAATGGATGATATACATTGGGCCTTAGTCACATTTGTTAAAATTGGCGATTTCACCCTAAGTAACTCGGCATAACATTTATATTTATAATTTGGAATGCCATGATTATGCATCATATTGGTATGTATGTGCACGACAGGTACTTTGTTTGAAATGTGATGTTGAGTTCTATGGGCCCTAAATTATTCTCAGTTGTAATTTGATTTTGGGAAATATGGCCTACGTGCTATTTCTTTTATTTTGATGTAATTTTTAGAATAGATTTTATTTAAAATAAAATTGTTGTAATTGCATCAAGTATGGAGGAAGGCCCAAATGGAAAAAGCCCATGGTGGGAGCCCAAGAACGATTGTAGTCTGGCCCATGATATTTAGTTTTTCATTAGGTTGTAATTAAAGGCCCATAGGATCTCATTTATTTTAAATTAAGTATGCTATTACATTTGTCATATTATATGGATGTATGGATTACCAAATTATTACCCGTGTTTATGCATGCTAAGCCGTATCATTAATTTTAATTCTGTAATTAAAATATTGAGTGGCTTAAAGTGCTTCCCATATTCACACCTCTTCCTCCCATTGATGTTGCAATGTGCGCCATGCCCTAGCTGGGTACATTGCAGTGTTCGGTGGGCCATCGAGGGTTAAGATACTTGGTATGGTTAACATGTGAATGGTGGTTTGACTCAACATGGGTAGCATTAGCTCAGAGTGGGCCCTAAGCATAGATGGGTAAAGTGTCAATGAGCCCATCAAACCAAGAGTTTTTCATGGAAGGATTGGATAGGTTGTCCTACCAAATGAATCAATGATCGATTAGCGAGCCCTAGTTCGGCCAATCATTGAGGAGTTGTGGATCTTGGTCAAGTCAGACAATTAACATCACCAACGAACAAATTAAAATCGGATTATTAATTTGAATTGGCATAAAGTTCTTTATTTTTAACTCGAGCAATGATTTCTTCCCTGTAGATAATCCCATTTTCACTTAAGCAATTTAAATGGCTGCAACAAACAACAACTCACTCTTACTTAGGTCACTCCTAGAGAAGGAAATGCTTTCAGGGACTAACTTCTTGGAATGGGCTAGGAACTTACAGATAGTTCTTAGATAAGAGTCCAAGGAGTATCAACTGAATGCTTCTTTAACAGCTGGCCCTCCCGCAGGTGGAGGCATCACCACGGCGATGGTGGAGCAGTACGACCGGCACGTGAGGGATGACCAAGATGTCTCACGCCTCATGCTGGGTACCATGGCTTCTGATCTTCAAAAGCAATTCATGGAGGAGCATGCTTATGAGATGATGGATAAACTTAAAAAGATGTTCCAAGATCAGGCTCGTCAGGAACATTACCTGACAACTAAGGCACTTTGCACGACTGCAATGGCAGTTGGGACTTCTGTTAGCACTCAGGTGCTAAAGTTGAAGGGGTATATTGATACACTTGCCTGCCTCGGCTTGCCAGTTCTGTAGGACTTAGCAGCAGACATTATTCTCCGGTCACTTCCTGAGTCTTACAACCAGTTTATCATGAACTACCATATGCAAAGGTAGGATAAATAGGTTGTTGAGCTGCATGGCATGCTCAAGCTTGTTGAGTAGTCTTTTAAGAAGACTCCTGAAGTTTTGTTGGTGAACAAGGGCAATACACCCATTGCTAAGGGAAAGGCTAGATCTAAAGCCAAGGCTAAGGCCCAAAAGGCCAAGGCTAAGGGCAAAAAGGTGGTGGCCCAACCTAAAGCAAGGGTTGCTTCTCCTTACGATGTCTGCCATAAGTGTCATGAGAAGGGGCACTAGAGGAGCTCATGACCAAAGCTATGGGAGCAACTGAAGGGCAAAACTGCTGCTTCAGGTATTTATGTTGTTGAGATTAATCTCGCTATTTCTACATCTTGGGTCTTGGACACTGGATGTCGATCTCACATTTGTTCAAATTTGTAGGGTCTAAGAAATAGGAGATTACTAGGATCTGGAGAAGTAGATCTTCGAGTCGGAAATGGTGCTCGGGTTCAGGCCATGGAGATCAGAGATTATTTCTTAGAGATGCCTAGTGGACTCGTTTTAGAACTAAGAAACTGTTATTTTGTACCTGCGATGTGTAGGAATATTATTTCTATTTCTTTGTTGGATATTTCTGGTTTGGTATTTAATATTGGACATGGTAGAATTTCTATGCAATGTGGCAATATTGTTTATGGAACAGCATTTCTTGAAAATGGCTTATATATCCTGGATCTAAAACATGAAAGTTCAATCTATAACATAAATACTAAAAGGATTAAACAAAATGAAATTAATCCTATTTACATCTGGCATTGTCGACTTGGCCATATAAATGAGAAGCGCATAGCTAGCTTCGCTCTAGTGGAGTGCTAGGGTCATTTGATATCCAGTCTTATGACACATGCGAATCTTGTTTGAGAGGCAAGATGACAAAGACGCCGTTTGGCAAGACTGTTGAAAGGGCCTCAGAGCTATTGGAGCTTATACATTCCGATGTATGTGGCCCAATGTGTTGGATATGCCCTAGTCCCGAGGCATTGGTCCTTGTATTTGTATTATATATTTATTGGATTTATGTATTATACTCATTTGTGTTATTAATAAAGGCATCAATTCATTTATTATATTTATCTTGTGCAATATATTAAATGAAGTATCCAATGGACATATCTATATCCATGATGACAAGTGTCATGCACTTGGCAGTAAGACCATGGATAGGGTAAACGATATGACCATAAATAGATTCGTAGTCTGTTCCAGTCATGGGAATGAATGAAACAAGAGACTATCATTAACCTGGTTGTATGGCGGTGTCTTACCGGTCATTGGACATGGGATGTCAACCAAGTTAATGGGTACATGCCTGGGAGCATGGTACTGGATAGATCCACTAAACGAGTAATCCACATGGTATAGTATCACAAGTGATTCTCGTGTAGTACTTGTATGGATCCTTTGACCTGACCATATGATGGTGTTACATGTGAAGTCACATGCTTAGGGGTACACCTAAAGGGCCTGTAATAGGGTGCCAAGTATAGGTACTTTCGGGTATGTCACTGAGCATGGTAATACTATGGATATACAGAAGGGATTTGTCACTCAGTAGCCTACTGAGAAGATATCACCGGCCTCTTGATGAATGTGACTGATAAGAGTGTGGCCACACCCAAACAAGTTGGAACTTGTTTGTGAGCTTCAGTACATTCGGGATCAAGTTAATGTCCAGACACAAAAGAGGGTGATCAATGCATGCCTCTGTGTTGGACACCGATATCAATGACATGGGGTGTACAAGTTTAAACTACAGGGTCATGATAACAGTTAGACTGCCATCTTCATCTCAATTGGGGGCTGCAGTGGCTTGCTAGAGCCCAACTGCAGTCTGCGGGCCAAAGGCGGCTGCCAACATAAAGATGGGCCCACGGGATCGTACACATAGAACGACTGAATGCAGACTTAAGGAATCACATGTGTACTTGGAGTATACGCTATGGAAAGAGAGGTGTATATATATTAATTTATTATAAAGATCAATTGGATTGATCCTAATAATAAAATTAATATATGTTCGATTGGCTCTTCATAATTAATTGGATTAATTATGAAATTATTTCCTAGGTGGAAATATTCATATGTATAGGTTTACATATGATTTTATTTTGTGAAGATTTAATTTTAATTCGATGGATTAAATTAATTGGTCAAACTAATTTTAATTTAAATGTAAATAATATATTACTTGGAGTAATATATTAAATACATGGGTATATTAAAATTGGGCTTGAAATTAATTTAATCCAGAATAATTAAAATTAGACTGGGCCCAAATTGAAACAAGGAAGCCCGCAGAGAATGGAATGGAGCCAAGCTGGGCCTGAATTCCCCTAGGGGAATTCGGCCACCCCAGGTATAAAACCTAGGGTGAAAATTTCGGCCCCTAACCCTAACACACAAGCTAGCCGAAATTCCTAGCCTCCTCTCTTCCATTGTTTCGTTTTTCCGACGCTAGCACGGGTTGCATTCGTTAGGCGTTCGTGTACGAAAACGAGGAGGAAATCTGCTTTGGTTTCTGCAGTCTCCATCCATCTCTTGAAGGAGATTTTTTGGTAAGAAAATTAATCTCTTTCTATTTATTTTAAAGTTTTTCAATTTCCATTTCAATTGCTCCTGGGGCCGGATTTGAGGAAATCACCGCGTTCTTCCGCTTTTATCGGGTGATTTCCGATGAAAAATCCCAACAGTGGTATCAAAGCGGGCTTTTGATCCGTGGAAATTGATAATATTGGTTGAATCCCATTTTTGAAATTGGAGATTTTTTTATTGGGGTTCTTGGTATGGGTTTATGATTTTTCCCATATGTTTTATACAATGAAAATTAAATTTACATATAGGTTTATGTTAGTTTAATTTTGTTGTATGTTATTGGAATTCTTGGAGAATTGCTTTGTGTTGATGGATGGTGATTTTTTATCATTTATTCTGTTTAAAAAAAAAATCTGGCTCCCAGGGTACGGGGCTACCGGTGGCGGATTCGTCGCGGGCGGCCGCTGCCTGCTGCTGTGCCAACAGTAGCAGCCGCTGGTTCCAGCAGCAGCCACTGCTTGACAGCAGCTGCTGGTGCAGCGGGCTGCTACTGGCGGCAGCAGCAGGCAACCGCTAGGCGGCTGCAGCGGGCCGGGTCCAGTATTTTGGATTTGGCGGGTCTTGGGCCCGGAGCCCAGTTTTGAAATTTTAATTGGTTTTAAAATTTGTGTGTTTAAATTTATGTAATTTAAATGCGTATGGTTTCTTGAATGAATTTTATTCTCGTTCATGTGATATTAATTTTAGAAATTAATATGGTTAATGGAAATTGGTTTGGGTAATTTTGGCACAATTACTTGGACGGCTAAATTGGACCCATGGTTTCCCAATTCCAGTGGGAGCAGTTGGACTGCTTGGGCTGGAGGCCCAAAGCCCGTTAAGGGTTAGAACCATGGTGGGCCAAAATTGGCGATTTATAATATAATGGCTTGGACATAATTGAAATGGGCTTAAATCATGCATTATAACATGTTTTTGAATTGTATGTATTGGATACATATGTGTAGTTAAATGTTTGTATGGTTGGATGTTATTGGGCCTTTTACAAGATGGGTTGTACTTTTTTTTTTGGGTAAATACGGCCTGCGTGTCGTTTTTCTTTATTTAATGTAATTTTATTTTTTTCATATATTATAAAATTTGTAAAAGAAGAAGCCCGTGGAGTGGTGAGCCCAAGTGGAGGTGCAAGCCCAAATGGAGGTGCAAGCCAGGAGGGAAAAGATGGAGGCCCACCTGATATTCACTTCTGGTATAGGTTTACTAGAATAATGTTAGGATGTAATATAGGCCCATAGCAGTCCATTTTACTTTTATTTAATTATGTTTTATATTCATTTGCATGTATGAATGTATGTTCCAATAGCCTATTCACCCGATTTATGTATGTAAGCCGTTATAATTCAATCTAATAACCAAGTGGAATTACTAAGTCTCTTAAAAGTGCTTCCCTCATTCAAAATCGAATCGAGGTGGGAATAGGCCAGTTGTAGACGATGCCCTCGCAGGATACACTGGAGTATTGTCACTTTGTATTGGGTTAGAGTATGGGATACTCTAACACTTGGATGGAGGTTTTGACTTAGTGTGGGTAGTAGGATTCTCCTGGCCCTAAGCACAGATGGGTAAGTGCCAATAAGCCCATCAAACCGAGAGTCTCTAGGTTGGGATTGGACGGCGTTCCTACCTAAATAGTTAAGGTGTAGTTGTACCAAACCCTCGTTTGGCTATATCTTAATGAAATATGGATCTCGGCCCATGAGCCCAACAACTCGGTTTAAATTAATAACTTGATTCATTATTAATTTTATATGGGAACAACAAAGTAAAGCCCTTTATTAACACTCTAAATGTTTTTCTGTGTAGAAACACTCAAATGGCAAAAACTAATACCTTATCACTGTGATCCATTCTTGAAAAGGACAAGCTTTCCAGTCCTAACTTTTTAGACTGGTCTAGGAACTTGAGGATAGTTCTAAGACAAGAGTCAAAAGAGTATGTACTGGAAAGGCCTATACCGGCTGTGCCTCAAGGACGTAATCCACCAGCTGCCCAGCTGGAGGAATACGAGGCGTATGTCAAGGACAACCGGGATGTGACATGCCTTATGTTGGCCTGCATGGTCCCCGAACTGTAAAAACAGTTTATGGACCACCAAGCCTATGCGATGATAACAACTCTTAACGAGATGTTTCAAGAGCAAGCTCGTCAGGAAAGGTACCTGACCAATAAGGCATTCCACTCTTGTAAGATGGGGGCTGGGACATCTGTGAGTGCACACGTGCTCAAGATGAAGGGCTATTTGGATACTTTGGCCCGTCTCGGATCGCCTATCTCTCAAGAGTTAGCGGTGGACACAATCCTCGCGTCCTTGCCGGATTCTTATGATCAGTTCATCCTGAACTACAATATGCAAGGGATGAACCGTACTATCAGTGAGCTGCATGGGATGCTTAAGCTTACTGAGCAGTCGATCAAGAAGACTCCACCGGTGCTGTTGGTCAACAAGGAGAACCCTCCTCTTGCCAAGGGTAAGGCCAAGGAAAAGGCCAAGGCCAAGGCCAAAAAGGCCAAAGCCAAGAAGGCCAAGGCCTAACCCAAGGCCCAGCAGAAGGCAGGTCCTGAGGATGTCTGTTTCGGGTGCAAACAAGCAGGCCATTGGATGAGATCGTGTCCCAGGCTGATGGGAGAGCAAAGAAAGGGCCAAGGTGCGTCCTCTTCAGGTATTTATGTTATAGATGTTAACCTTACTGTTTCAACATCCTGGGTATTGGATACTGGATGTGGTTCTCACATTTGTTGCAATGTGCAGGGACTTAAGAACAGAAGGTTGCTGGGGTCGAGAGAGGTGGACTTGCGGGTCGGAAATGGAGCAAGGGTTGCTGCCATAGAGATCGGCGAATATCACCTTATGATGCCCAGTGGATTGGTTTTGATTTTAGAACATTGTTACTTTGTACCTGCCATATGCAGGAATATTATTTCTGTATCAATGTTGGATATTTCTGGATTTAATTTCACTATTTTTAATGGTCGAATTTCAATATCTAGAGAGGGATTATTTTATGGAAATGCTCTATTAAATAATGGCCTATATATCCTGGACTTAAATGACACCAATCATATCTATAACATAAACACTAAAAGGGTTAAGCCTAACGAACTTAATCCTGTCTACCTATGGCATTGTCGTCTCGGCCATATAAACGAGAAGCGTATTGCTAGACTTCACAAAGCTGGAGTCCTAGGGTCATTTGACTTGGAGTCGATTGATACATGCGAATCATGTTTACGAGGCAAGATGACAAAGGCGCCTTTTAGCAAGAAGGATGAAAGGGCCACTGGCTTATTGGACCTAATACATTCAGATGTATGTGGACCTATGAGCGCAGTGACCAGAGGTGGGCATTTGTACTTCGTCACGTTCACGGATGATTTCAGCAGATATGGCTATGTCTATCTGATGAAACACAAGTCCGAGACCCTTGATAGGTTCAAGGAATTTAGGAACGAGGTACAGAACCAGCTAGGTAGGAATATCAAAACCCTTCGGTCGGACCGAGGCGGTGAGTATATGAGCCTAGAGTTTGACTCATACTTGAGAGAGCATGGAATACTTAAAGTCTATTGCTTTAAAAGCTGCAAATCCCATTCCTGAAGAATTGACCTCCGATTCTGAAAATGATGAAAATAAAGATGATGATGAAGCTCTGTTGGTGCAGAAATTCAAAAAATTCCTAAGGAACAAGAACAGAGGTAAATCATCTTACAGGTGGCAATTCAACATCAGCAAGGCTGATAAGGCAACGAAAGATTTAAAGCAGGAAATTACATGCTTTGAATGTAATAAGCCTGGTCATTTCAAAATCGATCGTCCGAAGCTGAAAAATAAATTCAAGAAAAAGGACAAGACAACTATGATAGAAATATGGAGCGACAGTGACGAATCCAGCTCCGATGATGATGAGGATCAGAAGCAAGAAAAAGCCCGGCTATGCTTCATGGCCAACAGTGATCCAACAACATCATCATATCAAGATCAAAATAAGGATGATGAGGTAATTCTACAAACTCTGTCACATAATGATCTTATACAAGAATTTTTTAAAATGCATGATAATAAGCTTGAGATAGTTGCGAAGTGTAAAGAATATGAGAATAGGCTCTTAGAAAAAGAATATGAAAATCTTGAACTAAAGAGCAAAGTGAGTTTTCTATAAAACTCCAATCTTGATCTTATTAGCAAGATATCTGATTTAGAAAAGAAATGTGAGAAGCTTGATTGCACTATTAGTAAGTTTACTAATGGTGAAAATATGTTAAATGTGATTTTGGATTCTCAAACAAATCCAAATGATAAGTCTGATATTGGTTATAATGATAGCATATCTCCACAAAATTCTTAGAAACCTATCATTTTTTGTCCCTCCTCCACCTCTACTATGCAAACCATATCCCCCGAACGTACACTTCTAAAGCATAGTAAAAGTCATAAGCCAAACCAGAAAAATTTACAACACTCACATTTTTCCAAACCAAATAAAGTGCAATTTTTGTGAACCTAAACCGAAAAAATCCTTCACAACAAAAGATTGCACACAAGAATCCCCCACGGTCTACACACTCCCAAAAGGTTCACATACACAGGCCTAAGCAACAACATAGTCACAAACTTAAACGATTACACCATGTTGACTATGTTTCTTCTCACCAAATCATCAAACCCATTTTTCATCAAAACAAATTCCATGCTTATCAAAACCTCCCCGGTTTGCTTCGCCGCATCCATTGCCATCGGTTCATAGTGGCAACTCGGCTGAGGATGAAATGTTTCTTAAAAATATTTTTATAAACTTAAGGAACTTAGGCAACTACTGAAATATAACCTCGCTTGCAGTCATTCATTAGTTCATAGTACCATATTTTACTCACAACTGCATAGCATGACATCTTCTTCTCAACCCCTCGAACTCACTAATTAGCCCATTTTATTTTGAAAGGTGACCTACCTCCACCACCAGGATTGGAGGCTCTTGATGGGGTAAACCACTCATAGCACATGTTCTATGATGAGGATTGTCTATTCACTATAGGAACCTGTACGACCCTTGGTATGACTTTGGCCCACATGTAATGACCTAGTAATTTCCCCTTAGGATTACGAAAACATAAAAATGAAATTGGACATTGAGAGTATGCCTTTGGTATCCCCAGTTGGTATCAAGGAGACCCAATACCTAGGAAGAATGCATGCCAATCGATAGGAGGAATAAGGTTGGAAGGGTGAGCATATTGTTGCGTGTGCTAATGTTTGTTCTCTGATGGTTTTGTTTGACCTTTTCACTTTTACACAAAAAATATAAGCACGCATAATGATTCATGTGCCATTCTAACCATGTTTTCATGTAGCCATTTTCTAGACATGAACATATGTATGACATTGTCATGTAGCTACGATGTTTTATTTGTATGTCATATGCATTTACATCTCGTGTGTTGACATTACCACGAAGCATACACGACACCAACCCGTATGTCATGCACCCTAATCACATTTTTGTGTAGCCATTTACATCTCGTGCGACATGAACATTCATATTATGTCAGTCCATTTAATGTGAGACGTCCTAAGAATGACAAAAATGGCCATCATGATCATTTCATTTCATATCGGGTGTCCTAAAACTACATGTACTTTGCCCATGCATTCGGTTGCACTCAGCCATTCCATTATACCATATCATTTATTTGAGGACCATGATTATCTTAGGTCTATATTCGTGTGGCAGATCACACGGTAACATTACATGACATCATGCCCATTCATCGTTGGTGTCACGGTGATGCCGTGTCATGGTTATGTGTCGTGATCCACATCGAGTTGTTCCATGACATTATTGAATCATTTGAGGTACTCCACGAGTGCCAGATTACTACAGGTATAGGGAAATTTCACGACATTACAAAATCATACAAGGTGTTCCATGAATGCTGAACCTGTGTCCGTGTCTCGATGCACACGTGACTTATTTGTGACACCATTTCTTGTTGGATGCCCTAAAAGCGTCGAAACTTTGTCCATGGGATAACCCTCATATGACCATTTCATATCACTTCATTAACCTAAAAAGCGGTGAAACTCTGTTCGTGTGTCAGTACGCACATGACCATTCCATGACATTCACTAGGTGCCCCAAAAGTGCCGAAACTCTATCCATGTGAGGCTCACACGCGACCATCTCACATTGTTTTTCGCATGGCATTAGGTATCCTTAGAACATCCAAAATAAAGGAAATGAAAACATAAGAGAAGATCATCCTCATTGTCATTTTCATCCACCTGACATCATTCAACCATGATCATTTCACGACCATACCATACATGTCACTTAGTGCGTCGTGTCTAGAATCATGGCATCCATCCACGGTGCTAACCCTATGCTGAATGTGTAGTTTGGAATCGACCTTCAAAACAGTTGGTACATGTTGAACCAGAGTCTAGTCAGCCAATTCAGTCAGTTCAACTAGAATCAGTCACCGTGGAAGAGATCAGGGACGGATAATGGTCGGAATCAAAGCAGGAATTTGGGGATCAATTACCTTCATTGCCATTTGACAATCAGTTGTTGTTGGAAGAAGTGAACAGAATAGACATGTCTCAAGATAGATATGGGGAAGTGCTCGCTTTTGATATGAATGCCTTCATGGATGCCCTGTTGAACTCGGATGGGTTTAAGGATACCTTGAGAGAACAGATGTAAGCTGTATGGCCACCAATACGAGTCAGACTAGTCAACTGACCCAGGCTCCATTCGAGAATGATGGAAATGTTGTTTAGGTGATTCCTAGCTTGGGAGGAAGTGTTCCAGGAAGTAGTAAAGGAGTTATTCCTTACAAGGAAGTCGATCATCATTCTAAGTAGGATAAAGCTTTTGAGAGGGCCACAGAAGCTTGGATGGAAACGACTACAGAAAAGCATCTCAAGGAGAAATTCTATGACTTGGAGGCTTTGCTACCAAAATTGAAGGAGATGGTGCATTATAATCCCTTTAAATATGCAGACCTAGCTAGTTGAATGGCAGAAGGAGGGGAGCCACTCCCGGTTGGTTTTCATATGCCATATATCACCCCATACAACGGGGAAGGTCTACCGGAGGCTTACCTGGATAGTTATGTAGGGCTCATGTCTAGTATGGGGATTACCAAAGTCCATCTCTGGAATCTATTTCCAACAACTCTAAAGGGCACTGCTGCGAAGTGGTATTTGAAAATGCTGATTCGTACTTGTTCCATATGGGAAGATTTGTCCGAAGCATTTGTGAAGCAGTACACTTATAACACTTTTGGAGGATTTAGAAAGGGTTCACCAAAAGCCTAATAAGTCTTTCTCGGCTTATTACAAGAGATGGATAGATGTCCAAGTGTTGGTAGATGAAGCTAAGAAGTTAGAGGCTCTCATTGTGAAGCTAGTTAACGGTAGTTTGCCTTTCTATAAAGACAAAATGAAGCTGAAAAGATTCCATGCTTTTATGGATGTTGTCAAGTATGCTAAGCATATCAAAAGGTACGAAGAGGAAGACAAAAGGAACAAGCAGAATTCGGGTACTTATCAAGGCAGTTGAGGCTATTCACAGGGTTACAACAGTGGGAGTTCTATAACTACACCGGCTGGGTCTAGTTCAAAACCGGCTCAAACTACAGTGTTAGATCAGGTGGCTGAAGGGGATGTGGCTACAGTAAATGAAGGTAGGCAGGCTGTGGTTCCTCAGAGGATCATTAACCTATGGGCTAAATCTTTAGGAAGGCGGGATTGTTGCAGAGTTTGAAGCCGAATTCTCCTCCAACTGAGAACAAGGATAACTTATGTTCCTATCATGTGATAGCGAGACAGCTCGCTAATGATTGCACTCAGCTGATAAAGGTTGTTCGACAACTGGTTACTGATAGGAAGATTATGGAACAAGCGTGCAAAATAACCCGTTGCCCAAACTTTGGGGGTCAAATCAACAGGTTCAATCTAGGCTTCCAGCCGACTGTGTATTCGCTCAGATCATCAGGGCTAATCTGAGTGAGTAAGCTGTTGTAGAGGATGATGCTGCAGTTGGAGAAGACCTTCCGCATATGGAGGATGATAGTTATTTTGATGATCTATTTCTTCTATTCATAATGTGAACAATTCAGTCTATAGGGCATTTTATGCAATGAAATCTAATTTTGCTTACTTGTGTGATGTTTTTTCAGATGGAACTGTGCATACATACAAACACTCATTTAATGTTTTTAGCATACATGATACATCATTGCATGAAATGAATCTAGGGATAGAAAATGATCTAAAAATGGTATCCATCTCGAAACACCTCATGCCTGATGAGAGAAAAGAAATTGTAAAAGTACTGCAAAAGCACGTGAAAGCCTTCACCTGGTCCTACGATGATATGCCTGGGGTTGAGAAGGAAATTACAGAACACAGAATTCCAACGGATCCAAAAATGAAACTTATCAAATAGAAGCTCAGGAGACTTAGACCAGAATGGGCAGAGAAGGGTAAGGAAGAGGACCAATTGGGTGTAGCTCAATCGTACATCTCTCAATGTGGAGGTGGAAGATTGTGGGTTCAATACTGAACCTCTTCAAAATCTAAATTTATCAAAGAAAAAAAAATAACAAAGAAGATGGCCAAGTTCATAGAAAAGAACATATTTCCGTGGTATAGAATCCCGCATCATATCGTGACTGATAATGGAGTACAGTTTCAGGGGGTAACAGCATAGTTGTTCCAGAATAAAGGGGTTGAGCATCATAGATCATCTTTGTATTGCCCACAAGCCAATGGGGTGGTAGAAGTAGCCAATAATTGTATCAAGAGAATTCTGTCAAAAATGGTAGTTACCTATAGAGATTGGGCCGACTTGTTACCATTTGCCTCGTAGGGATAGAGGACTAGCATCAAAACACCTACCATAGAAACATTAACTCGTTGGTCTACTGGATGGAAGCTGTTCTACCAGTGGCAATAGAGATAAAGTCACTGAGGGTTGTCATGGAAGCATAGTTGCTAGAATCTAAGTGGGTTCTGTGAAGATATGAACAGTTAGCATTGATTGATGAGAGGCGTCTTCGGGCATTAGATCACCTACAGATGTATCAGTAGCAAATGGCTAGCGCTTACAACAGCAGAGTTCGTCATAAAAAACATCTACTCAAGGCTAGAGATTTGGTACTTAAGCAGATAAAGTAGACCAATATAGACTTACGGGGAAAGTTCAGGACGAATTGGGAAGGTCCATATGTAGTCAAGAAAGTGCTTTCAAAAGGCGCTGTAAGGATCATGGATATGGACGGAAATGAATTCGTCAACCCCATCAATCAAGACAAGCTCAGGTGATCTACGTGTATGAAAAAAAGAGTCCGATGGATCAAAAACTGAAAAAGGTGATCCATGCAAAAATTAGGACAGTCCGATGGATCGAAAATAGAAAAGGCGGTCCATGCAAAATTTAGGACAATGAGGTGAGCACTATCAACTGGAAAATCTACGAAGACTGGTTGATAGCAGTCATGGAGTCAGTCGAGATGGATAACATTATTGATTATGTCCTTAGCTTCATTTCATCTTTGATTTGCATTGTACTAAAACATTATTAATGAATGAATGAATGAATGCTTTTCTTTGTTCGATTAAATGTCCCGAGTTTGCTTGAAATTGAGTTCATATTATGCATATATGGTTGTATACATTTCCTGTATGCATGTATCTCACTTCAAAAAAAAAAAAATAATAATAATCCAATAGATTGAAAACCTGGAAAGGTAATCTATGCAAAAATTAGGATAAATAAACGTCTGCTGAACCAAAAACCCGAAAGGACGATTCAGGCAAAATTTAAAACAGTCCTCTAGGCCGAAAACCCGCAAGGGCGGTCTATGCAAATATAAGGACATAAAACAAGAAAAGTAAATGTCAAATCAAGTCTCGAGAAGTGTTAAACTGATTCAAATGGCAATAAAAGCGAGTATAGTCAAAAAAACATGCATCAGAATTGCAAATTCGACAGAGGAAAGTAGTGAATATCAGAAGAAGTATCAGAATAGCCAATGTATCAGATCAGGTGAACAAATGTAGAAGAGAAAAGCCCATAGACTGGCAAACTGTACTAAAATACAGAAAGCTATGCCCACAAGCGAGCTGTCATCTCAAGGGAAACAGAAGGAAAGGAGCTTAAGACTATCCCCTATCACCTTGATCATCCACCTGGGTCTCGTCCCTGATGTCCTCATAATAAGCAAGCTACTCTTCTAATGTGTCCACGTGCATCCAGAAAGTCTGGTTCATGAGCTCTAGATCCACGACTTGCCTCTGTAGCCGGTCCACCTCCGACCTCAGATGAGTGGACTCGCGACGCTGAACGATAAGTATGGACTACACCAAAACCAACAGTAGAAACATCATGTCATATACATGCATACACTCGAAACATACAAACACATGCATATATGCATCAATACTAACTCAAGTACAGGTACTTACTATCATCATTGTGTTGTCTCAAATCGTGAGAGCGATGAAAGTGAAAATAGCCTAACACTGGGACATCCCCTGGGATACCGAAATCTGCATGGGATACAGTTGCACAAGTCAGACAAATGGATAACAGTGGGAATTGAAAAGTAGATGAAAGTATGGATACTCACATAGTTGGTGTCAGAAGGAATAGCAGCAGGGTAGACGTGGTCCCCGAGATACAAATCAACCTGGTACAATCGTCTAAACTTATCGAACAGCTCAATAGATGGCTCTATCGGGAATTCTAGTTGTCCAGGGTGAAACTAGCGGAGGGGACCACTAGGGGAATCACAGGAGGAGCAGATGGAACGTCCTCCATCCTCACATTAGTAGCACGCTCGACCATCCATGCGGAGGAACTCCATCACCCTAATCAGTGGTGGACTGGGAGCCCCGATCGCTAGAGCGTCCGCCAAATGAAGTGCGAGGACGTTTACCCCTCCCTTATGGTTACAAACAGTAAAAGAAGAATGTCAGTAAATGGTAATTCAACACAATAAATAGAAAGCAAAAAAAGGAAGCATACCTTGCCTGCACTGCTCCAGTCGTAGGAAGGAGGTGTGTGGTGACAAACTTGTTGGGATTTTCACCGGAAATCACCCGATTAAATACGGAAGAACAAGGTGATTTCCTCAAATCTGTGCCCAGGAGTAATTGATGTGGAAATTGTAAAACTTTAAAATTAAATAGAAGAGAATTAACTCTCACCCGGAATATCTCTTCTAGAGATGGCTGTAGAAATCAAAGGAGATTCCCACCACTCTTACGTACACGAACGCCTATCGAGTCCAACCCATGCTAGCACTGGATCAAAAGAAGAGAGAAGAACCCATAGCCATAACCGAAAATTTCAGCTCCCATAAACCATTATGGCCGAAAATCTCACATAAGGAAAATCCTCAATTAGCTTTAAATTATGGCCTATATTTATTGGTTGTTTTAACTTTGTTTTTATAAATGGAATTAATGCCATAATTCCATAAATCTAATTAATTAGTAAGGTTTAATTCCTAATCAATTCTAATTTAATTTCTATGCATGTATTTATATAATACCATATTATATAAGATACATGTCATTTAAATTAAATAGATTTGCCAATTGAAATTAACCCAATAAATTAATTTATGATTTGACTAGAAACAAATATATATAAACCTATATATGTATTAAATTTCCACCAGGAAATTTATTCACAAGTTAATTTATTTAAATCAACTTTGTCCAACCCAATAAATATAAATATATGTCAATTAAATTATATTGACCAATCCAATTGATCATTAATTTAATTGATTAATATTTATCTCTTCAATTAGTATACTCTAAGTATATAGGTGATCCGACTAGTTTGAACTCAGACATTCTATGTGTACGATCCTGTGGACCCGTCTTTATATTGGCAGTGGGCCTATGGCCTACAGACTGTAGGCGGGCTCTAGCAAGCCACTGCAGCCTCCAATTAAGACGGAGATAGCAGTCCGACTATAATCGTAACCCAGTAGTTTAAACTTGTATGTCCTATGTCATCGATATTAGTGTCCAACACAGAGGCATGGATTGATCACCCTCTTTTGTGTCCGGACATTTACTTGGTCCCAAATGTACTGAAGCTCAAAAACAAGTTCCAACTTGTTTGGGTGTGGCCACACTCTTATCAGTCACATTCATCAAGAGGCCAGTGATATCTTCTCAGTGGACTACTGAGTGACATATCCCTTTTGCATATCCATAGCACTGCCATGCTTAGTGACATACCCGAAAGAACCCAAACTTGGCACCCTTTTACATGCCCTTTAGGCGTACCCCTAAGTATACGACTTCATATATAGCACCATCATATGGTCAGGTCAAAGGATCCATACAGGCACTACACGAGAATCACTTGTGATACTTTACCATGTGGATTTCTCATTTAGTGGATCTATCTAGTACCATATCCCTTTTGCATGTACCCATTAACTTGGTTGACATCCCATGTCCAATGATCGGTTAGACACCGCCATACAACCAGATTAATGATAGTCTCTTGTCCCATTAATTCCCATGACTGGAACAGACTACGGATCTCTTTATGGTCATATCGTTTTCCCTATCCATGGTCTTACTGCCAAGTGCATGACACTTGTCAACATGGATATGGATATGTCCATTGTTACTCTATTTAAAACATAGCACAAGGTATATAATAAATGATTAATGCCTTTATTTAATGACACAAAATGTATAATACATAAATCCAATAGATGTACAATACATATACAAGGACCAAGGCCTCAGGACTAGGGCATATCCAAAAATGTCCCACTTGCACTAGTTCCAACTAGACATGGGCCTAATCCCTATAGATCTAGTATGACCTTCGTGATTGGGCTGAGCGAGCACCTTGGTCAAATGATCTGCGACATTATCCTTGGTGTCCACTCTTTGTAATGAAGTATCATCCCTCTTGGCTATTTTTCGTATAAGGTGAAACTTCCTAAGTACGTGCTTCATGTACTTATGTGACCGGGGCTCCTTAGCTTATGCAACAGCTCCATTGTTGTGGCAAAAGATATCAACTGGATCCAAGATAGTTGGCACTACTCCCAATTCAGTGATAAACTTCTTTATCCACACAGCTTCCTTAGCTGCGTCGCATGCTTCCATGTACTCAGTTTCTATAGTAGAGATCGTGATGGTTAGTTGCTTGGAGCTTTTCTATCTTACAGCACCATCATTTAGTAAAAACACATACCTAGACTACGACTGGTACTTATCCTGGTTGGTCTAGAAGCTCACATCAGTGTACCCAGTAACTGATAGCTCTTCCTGATCTCCATACACCAATAAGCTATCCTTAGTACAGTTAAGGTACTTGAGGATTGCTTTGACAGCCTTCTAGTGACCCTCCCCAAGATCCTGCTGGTACCGGCTCGTCATACTTAGTGCCAAGGCAACATCAGGTCTCATACATAGCATGGAGTACATAATTGATCCTATAACCGAAGCATATGGAACCAATTTCATGTTCTCCCTGTCCTCCCTTGACTTAGGATAGTTCTTCTTACTAAGTTTTAGCCTATGACCCATTGGTAAGAAACCTTTCTTAGCCCGATCCATGCTGAACCTTTTCAGAACTTTGTCTATGTATGAGGCTTGACTTAGGCCCAGAAGCCGATTTGATCTATCCCTGTAGATCCTGATCCCTAGGATCATCTCAACTTCGCCTAAGTCCTTCATTGCGAAGCACTTACACAGCCACTGCTTTACTCCTTGCAGTGTCGGTATGTCGCTTCCAATGAGTAGGATGTCGTCTATATAAAGTACCAGGAATGTGACAATGCTCCCACTAATCCTCTTATACACATAAGGCTCATCTTGATTCTGTATGAAGCAATATTCCTTTATAGCTTCATTGAATCTAAGATTCCAACTTCAGGATGCTTGCTTCAGTCT
Organism: Euphorbia tirucalli; assembly: GCA_039660915.1. Taxonomy (NCBI): domain Eukaryota; kingdom Viridiplantae; phylum Streptophyta; class Magnoliopsida; order Malpighiales; family Euphorbiaceae; genus Euphorbia; species Euphorbia tirucalli. Next base: position 36,315,783 of record CM077637.1, on the reverse strand, counting down.
ATAAATGGACCTTTGAAGACCCTCCCCGGATACTCTAGATCGACAAAACCCTCAGGTTGTGTCATGTACACATCCCATTAAGGAAAGCGGTTTTGACATCCATTTGCCAGACCTTATAGTCATACCATGCGGCTCTGGCTAGCAAGATCCTGATGGATTTGAGCATGGCTACTGGTGAGAAAGTTTCATCATCTCATCTTGGATGAGGAAGAACCTAAAACCTACCATAAGGCTATGGCAAGCCCACAGTCTACAAATTGGTGTAAAGCCATGAAGGCAGAGATGCAATCTATATATGATAACCAAGTTTGGAACTTGGTTTATCTACCTCCGGGAGCTAAGGTAATTGGTTGCAAGTGGTGCTACAAGCTAAAAGCTGATAATACCTTCAAGGGGCATCTGGTTGCGAAAGGTTTCAAACAAGTCCATGGAATAGACTATGATGAAACTTTCTCACCTGTGGCCATGCTCAAATCCATCAGGATCTTGCTAGCCATAGCCGCATGGTACGACTATAAGGTCTGGCAAATAGATGTCAAAACCTCTTTCCTTAATAGAAAGCTACTCGAGGATGTGTACATGACACAACCTAAGGGTTTTGTCGATCCAGAGTATCCGGGGAGGGTATGCAAACTTCAAAAGGTCCATTTATGGATTGAAGCAAGCATCCCGCAGTTGGAATCTTAGATTCAATGAAGCTATAAAGGAATATGGCTACATACAGAATCAAGATGAGCCTTATGTGTATAAGAGGATTAGTGGGAGCATTGTCACATTCCTGGTACTTTATGTAGACAACATCCTACTCATTGGAAGTGACATACCTACACTGCAAGGAGTAAAGCAGTGGTTGTGTAAGTGCTTCACAATGAAGGACTTAGGTGAAGCTGAGATTATCCTAGGGATCAGGATCTACAGGGATAGATGAAATCAGCTTTTGGGCCTAAGTCAGGCCTCATACATAGACAAAGTTTTGAAAAGATTCAGCATGGATCGGGCTAGGAAAGGTTTCTTGCCAATGCGTCATGGGCTGAAACTTAGTAAGAAGAACTGTCCTAAGTCAAGGGAGGACAGGGAGAAAATGAAATTGGTTCCATATGCTTCGGGTATAGGATCAATTATGCACTCCATGCTATGTACGAGACCTGATGTCACCTTTGCACTAAGTATGACGAGCCAATACCAGCAGGATCTCGGGGAGGATCACTGGAAGGCTGTCAAAGCCATTCTCAAGTACCTTAATCGGACTAAGGATAGCTTCTTAGTGTATGGGGGTCAGGAAGCACTATCAGGTACTGGGTACACTGATGCAAGCTTCCAGACTGACCAGGATGATTACCAGTCGCAGTCTGGGTATGTGCTTTTGCTAAATGGTGGTGTTGTAAGCTATAGGAGCTCAAAGCAGGCAACCATCGAGGACTCTACAATAGAAGCTGAGTACATCGCGGCGTGTGATGCAGCTAAGGAAGCTGTGTGGATAAGGAAGTTTATCACTGAGTTATGAGTAGTGCCAACTATCCAAGACCCAATTGATATATTTTGTGACAACAATAGGGCCATTACACAAGCTAAGGAGCCCCGGTCACACAAGAACACAAAGCACGTGCTCAGGAAGTTTCACCTCATACGAGAAATCACGGAGAGAGGTGACATTGCATTGCATAGAGTGGACACTGAGGATAATGTCGCAGATCCTTTGACCAAGGCGCTGGCTCAGCCCAAGCATGAGGGTCATACTAGATCTATAGGGATTAGGCCCATGCCTAGTTGGAACTGGTGCAAGTGGGAGATTGTTGGATATGCCCTAGTCCCGAGGCATTAGACCTTGTATTTGTGTTGTACAGTTATTGGATTTATGTATTATACACATTTTGTGTCATTAATAAAGGCATTAATTCATTTATTATATATATCTTGTGCAATATTTTAAATGAAGTATCCAATGGACATATCCATATCCATGATGACAAGTGTCATGCGCTTGGCAGTAAGACCATGGATAGGGAAAATGATATGACCATAAAGAGATCCGTAGTCTGTTCCAGTCATGGGAATGAATGGAACTAGAGACTATCATTAACTTGGTTGTATGGCGGTGTCTTACCGGTCATTGGACATAGGATGTCAACCAAGTTAATGGGTGTATGCAAAAAAGGCATGGTACTGGATAGATCCACTAAACGAGAAATCCATATGGTATAGTATCACAAGTGATTCTCGTGTAGTACTTCTATGGATCCTTTGACCTGAGCATATGATGGTGTTGAATGTAAGGTCACATACTTAGGGGTACGCTTAAAGGGCCTGTAATAGGATGCCAAGTATGGATACTTTTGGGTATGTCACTAAGCATGGCAATGCTATGGATATGCAGAAGGGATTTGTCACTCAGTAGTCCACTGAGAGGATATCACCGGCCTCTTGATGAATGTGACTAATAACATTGTGGCCACATCCAAACAAGTTGGAACTTGTTTATTAGCATCAGTACATTCGGGATCAAGTAAATGTCCGGACACAAAAGAAGGTGATCAATCCATGCCTCTATGTTGGACACCGATATAAATGACATGGGATATACAAGTTCAAACTACAGGGTTATGATTATAGTAGGACTGCCATCTCCATCTTAATTGGGGGTCGCAGCGGCTTGCTAGAGCCCGCCTATAGTCTGTGAACCATAGGCCCACTGCCAACATAAAGATGGGCCCACGGGATCATACACATTGAGCGTCTGAACACGGACTTAAGGAATCACCGGTATACTTGGAGTATACACACTGGAGAGAGAGGATTATATTAATTATATTATAAAGATCAATTGGATTGATTATAATAATAAAATTAATATTAGTATTGGCATTCTCATAATTAATTCAATGAATTAAATTTATGAGATTATTTCCTAGGTGGAAATATTTCACATGTACAGGTTTACATGTGTCTTTGTCTTATGAATGTCAAAATTAATTCCATGGTATAATTAATTGATCAAATTGATTTTAATTTAATTGAATCAAATATATTATTTGGAATAATATGTTAAAGATACAAGTTAAATGAAATTGGGCTTGATAATTAATTGGACCTAGCAAATTAATATTGGACTGGGGTTTAAAAGGAGAAAAGCCCACATGAGACAAGGAAGCAAAATTGGGCCGAAATCTCAAGGAGAATTTTGGCCCACCCTAGGTAAAATACCTAGGGATTTCGGCTAAGTGGTAGAGCACTCCTTCTAGCCGAAATTTCCAAGCCTTCCCCTCTCCAAAGTTTCCGATTTCCAACGCTAGCACAGGTCGTGTTCCAAAGGCATTCGTGTACTTGAACGAGGAGGGAATCTAAGTTGATTTCTGCAACCATCTCTAGAAGAGATACTCCTAGTAAGAGTTTAATCTCTTCTTGATAAACTTTTGTTTTTGCAATTTTCATCTCAATTGCTCCTAGGCACGGATTCGAGGAAATCGTCGCGATCTTCCGCATTTATTCGGATGATTTCCTGTGAAAATACCAACACATATACCATATGGGGTCTTTTCCACTGCTTTAGTCAGAGTATTATTTAAAATGAGAGCGGCTGTCTCAAGAGCATGTCCCCAGAAACTTATTGGGAGAGAGGCGTGACTCATCATTGAGTGGACCATGTCCAACAAGGTCCTATTCCTCCGTTCGGACACCCCATTCCATTGTGGTGTTCCTGGAGGAGTGAACTGTGGAACTATTCCATGCTCTCTCAAATATGAGTCAAACTCTATGCTTATATACTCACCTCCTCGGTCTGACCGAAGGGTTTTGATATTTCTGCCTAGCTGGTTTTGTACTTCGTTCCTAAACTCCTTGAACCTATCAAGGGTCTCAAACTTATGTTTCATCAGATAGACATAGCCATATCTGCTGTAATCGTCCGTGAACGTGATGAAGTACAGATGTCCACCTCTGCTAGCTGCGCTCATGGGCCCACATACTTCTGAATGTATTAGGTCCAACAAGCTAGTAGCGCTTTCAGCTTTCTTGCTAAAAGGCGCTTTAGTCATTTTGCCCTATAAACATGACTCGCCTAGGATTCCAGCCTTGTGGAGCCTAGTAATGCATTTCTTGTTTATGTGGTCTAAACGATAGTGCATAAGGTAGACAGGATTAAGTTCATTAGGCTTAACCCTTTTAGTGTTTACGTTACAGACATGATTGGTTTCATTTAAATCCAAGATATATGGGCCATTATTTAATAGAGCTTCTCCATAAAATATTCCCTCTCTAGATAAACCAATTCTACCATTAGAAATAGTAAAACTAAATCCAGAAATATCCAATACTGAAACAGAAATAATATTCCTGCACATCGCAGGTATAAAATAACACTGTTCCAATATTAAAACCAATCCACTAGGCATCCTGAGGTGGTATTCGCCAATCTCTATAGCAGTAACCCTTGCTCCGTTACCGACCCGCAAGTCCACCTCCCCAGATCCCAGTGACCTCCTGTTCTTAACTCCATGCACATTGCAACAAATTTGAGAATCACATCCAGTATCCAATACCTAGGATGTTGAAACAGTAAGGTTAATGTCTATGAGATAAATACCTGATGAAGATGCACCCTGGGTCTTCCTCTGCTCTCCCATCAGTTTGGGACACGATCTCTTCCAATGCCCCGCCTGCTTACACCCAAAGCAGACATCCTCGGGACTAGCCTTATGCTGGACCTTGGGCTGGGCCTTAGGCTTCTTGGCTTTGGCTTTCTTAGCCTTTTCCTTGGCTTTGCCCTTCACAAGAGAAGGGTTCCCCCTCTTTACCAGTAGCATCGGTGGAGTATTCTTGATTGACTGTTCAGTAAGCTTAAGCATCCCATGCAGCTCACTAACAGTATGGTTCGTTCCTTGCATATTGTAGTTTAGGATGAACTAATCATAAGAATCCGGTAAGGAGGCAAGGATTGTATCCACACCCAACTCCTGTGAGATGGGTGATCCGAGACGGGCTAAAGTATCCAGATAGCCCTTCATCTTTAGCATGTGAGTACTCACAGATGTCCCAGCCCCATCTTACAGGAGTGGAATGCCTTATTGGTCAGGTACCTTTCCTGACGAGCTTGCTCTTGAAACATCTCATTTAGAGTTGTTATCATAGCATAGGCTTGATGATCCATGAACTGCTTTTGTAGCTCATGGACCATGCACGCCAACATAAGGCATGTCACATCCCTATTATCCTTAACACGCACCTCGTATTCCTACAGCTGGGCAGCTGTCGGATTACATCCCTGAGGCGCAGCCGGTACAGGCCTTTCCAGTACATACTCCTCTGACTCTTGTCTTAGAACTATTCTTAAGTTCCTAGATCAGTCTAAGAAGTTAGGACCGAAAAGCTTGTCCCCTTCCAGGATAGATCGCAGTGAAAATGAGTTATTTGTTGCCATTTGGTTACTATAGAAAAATTACAAGAGTGTTTAATAAAGGACTTAACTTGTTTTCCCCATATTTAATTAATAATGAATCAGGTTATTAATTAATCCGAGTTGTTGGGCTCATGGGCCGAGATCCGTATTTCATTAAGATATAGCTAGATGAGGGCCTGGAACAACTATACCCTAATTATTTAGGTAGGAACACCGTCCAATCCCAACCTAGGGACTCCCGGGTTGATGGGCTTGTTGGCACTTACCCATCTGTGCTTAGTGCCAGGAGAATCCTACTACCCACGCTAAGTCAAAACCTCCATCCAAGTGTTAGAGTATCCCATACTCCAACCCAATACAAAATGACGATACTCTAGTGCATCCAGCGAGGGCATGGTCTATAACTGGCCTATCCCCACTTCGAGCTGGTTTTGAATGAGGGAAGCACTTTTAAGCGACTTAGTAATTTCCATTAGGTTATTAGATTCATTTTAATAACAGCTTACATGCATAAGGCGGGTAAGAATGGGTTTGGATCATACATACATACATGCAAATAAATATAAAATATAATTAAATAAGTAAAATGGACTGCTATGAACCTATATTACAACCTAATATAATTCTAGTAAGCCTATACTAGAAAATACATCAGGTGGGCCTCCATCTTCCTTCCTTTTGGGCTTGCCTCTCCACTTGGGCTCACCACTCCATTGGGCTTCTTTTTCTTTTACAAATTTTATAATAAATAAATAAAATAAAATTACATTAAAAAAAGAAAAACGACAATCAAGCCATATTTACCCAAAATGAAAATACAACCCATCTTGCAATAAGGCCCAATAGCATCCAATCATACATCCATTTAATCATATAATATGCATCCAATACATCAATTTATAAGCATGTTATAATGCATGAAATTAAGCCCATTTCAATTATGTTCAAGCTATTATTTTGAAATCGCCAATTTTGGCTCACAATGGTTCTAGGCCTTAATGGGCTTTGGGCCTCCAGCCCAGGCAGATAACTGCTCTCACTGGAATTGAGAAACCATGAGTCCATATCAGCCGCCCGGGTAATTATGCCAAAATAACCCTAACCAATTTCAATTAACCATATTAATTTTCAAAATTAATATCCCATGAATAAAATTAAAATTTCATTCAAGAAACCATGCGTATTTAAATTGCAAAAATTTAAACACACAAAATTATAAAAAAAAACAATTAAAATTTTGAAACTGGGCCCGGCCCAAAAACCAGCCAAATCCAAAATCGGGCCCGGCCCATCGCGCTGCAACGCGCTGTAGCACGGCATGCCGCCCAGCAGCGCACCGTGTAGCCGCAGCTGCAGCAGCAAGCTGCCGAGGGGCACAGCCCCTCAATCCTTTTTTTTTTAGAAAATAAATAAATCTAATCAACCAAAAAAATAAAACAACATAATCAAATAGAAAAACATACATATAACCAAATATGCATAACCAATTTCCATTTGAAAATCCAATGGGGAAAAAATATAAAACCCCAACCAAAAAATACCAAATCAAAATCTCCAGTTTCAAAACCAAGGGATTCAATCAAATTTTAACAATTCCCATCGATCAAAAGCCCACTCTGATACCACTGTTAGGATTTTCACCGGAAATCACCCGATTAAATGCAGAAGAACGCGGTGATTTCCTCAAATCCGTGTCCAGGAGCAATTGATATGGAAATTGTAAAACTTTAAAATTAAATAGAAGAGAATTAATTCTCACCCGAAATATCTCTTCTAGAGATGGCTGTAGAAATCAAAGGAGATTCCTTCCACTCTCACGTACACGAACGCCTATCGAGTCCAACCCCGTGCTAGCGGTGGATCAAAAGAAGAGAGAAGAACCCATAGCCATGACCGAAAATTTCAGCTCCCATAAACCATTATGACCGAAAATCTCACATAAGGAAAATCCTCAATTAGCTTTAAATCATGGCCTATATTTATTGGGTGTTTTAACTTTGTTTCTATAAATGGAATTAATGCCATAATTCTGTAAATCTAATTACTTAGTAAGGTTTAATTCCTAATCAATTCTAATTTAATTTCTATGCATGTATTTATATAATACCATAGTATATAAGATACATGTCATTTAAATTAAATAGATTTGCCAATTGGAATTAACCCAATAAATTAATTTATGATTTGACTAGAAACAAATACATATAAACCTATGTATGTATTAAACTTCCACCAGGAAATTTATTCACAAGTTAATTTATTTAAATCAACTTTGTCCAACCCAATAAATATAAATATATGTCAATTAAGTTATATTGACCAATCCAATTGATCTTTAATTCAATTGATTAATATTTATCTCTTGAATAAGTATACTCCAAGTATACAGGTGATCCGACTAGTTCGAACTCAGACATTCTATGTGTACGATCCTGTGGGCCCGTTTTTATGTTGGCAGTGGGCCTATGGCCGACAGACTACAGGTAGGCTCTAGCAAGCCACTGCAGCCCCCAATTAAGAAGGAGATAGCAGTCTGACTATAATCCTAACCCAGTAGTTTAAACTTGTATGTCCCATGTCATCGATATCGTTGTCCAACACAGAGGCATGGATTGATCACCCTCTTTTGTGTCCGGACATTTACTTGATCCAGAATGTACTGAAGCTCATAAACAAGTTCCAACTTGTTTGGGTGTGGCCACACTCTTATCAGTCACATTCATCAAGAGGCCGTTGATATCTTCTCAGTGGACTACTGAGTGACATATCCCTTTTGCATATCCATAGCACTGCCATGCTTAGTAACATACCCGAAAGTACCCATACTTGGCACCCTTTTACAGGCCCTTTAGGCATACCCCTAAGTATGGGAGTTCATATATAGCACCATCATATGGTCAGGTCAAAGGATCCATACAAGCACTACACGAGAATCACTTGTGATACTTTACCATGTGGATTTCTCATTTAGTGGATCTATCTAGTACCATACCCCGTTTGCATGTACCCATTAACTTGGTTGACATCCCATGTCCAATGATCGGTTAGACACCGCCATACAACCAGATTAATGATAGTCTCTAGTCCCATTCATTCCCATGACTGGAACAGACTACGGATCTCTTTATGGTCATGTCGTTTTCACTATCCATGGTCTTACTGTCAAGTGCATGACACTTGTCAACATGGATGTGGATATGTCCATTGGATACTCTATTTAAAACATAGCACAAGATATATAATAAATAAATTAATGCCTTTATTTAATGACACAAAATGTATAATACATAAATCCAATAGATGTACAATACATATACAAGGACCAAAGCCTCGGGACTATAGCATATCCAACAAAACTAGAGGTAGTCCCCCTCCACTCCATCTACCTCATAGCTTAGCCTGAAAAGATCAGGATGGGCTACCTTCTGCAGAAGGTCTGGCCAAAATAGTCCTACGAGGAGAGTGGTCAGAATCTTGCACTTCGCAGGACCAGAGCGCCAGTCAGACACTCGGTCTCTGAGGTACCACTCCAAGATGAAGGGGCACTCCATCACCAATCTCCTCTTCGCCAGCCTTTGGGTTCCTTAACCTCCTAAGGCAACTCATCCCCCCTCCAGGGCTCCTTCGTTGGCTGAGACCAGAAAATCGAAAGTCAGAAGAGTAGAGAAACAATTGTGAAATATTAGAATTCATAATTCATAAAAGGGAGAGATGTGTACCCCCTCAAATGTCATCTGGGTCAAGAACAGCCAACAGTCATTCACACTCTTGTCTACCTCACCCCAATTGAAACCCAACCATCGTCTCAGCTGAGGGAAGTCTGGGAGCTCGGTGTTTTCAGGAATGCACACCACTGGCTGAGGAATAAAGCCATACCCATATTGTTGGGATTTTTCCTTGAAAATCAACCGATAAAAGTGGAAGAACACGTTGATTTCCTCAAATCCGTGATAAACTTCTTTATCCATACAGCTTCCTTAGCTGCATTACATGTTGCATTATGCTCAGCTTTTGTGATAGAATCCGTGATGGTCTATTCCTTGGAGCTTCTCCAACAAACAGCACCACCATTTAGCATGAATGCATACCTAGACTATGACTCGTATCCATCCTGGTCGGTCTGGAAGCTTGCATCAGTGTACCCAGTAACTGATAGCTCTTCCTGACCTCCATAAACTAAGAGGCTATCCTATATCCAGTTAAGGTACTTCAGGATTGCTTTGAAAGCCTTCCAGTGATCCTTACCTGGATCCTACTGGTATTGGCTCGTCATACTTAGTGCAAAGGTGACATCAAGTCTTGTACATAGCATAGAGTACATGATTAATCCTATAGCTGATGCATATGGGACCAACTTCATATTCTCCCTGTCCTACTTTGTCTTAGGACTGTTACTAAGTTTCATCCCATCATTCAAAGAAACCTTTCTTTCATACACAACCACTGCTTTACCCTAGTAGTGTTGGTATGTCACTTCCAATCAGAAGGATGTCATCCACATAGAATACCAGGAATGAAACAATGCTCCCACTAATCCTTTTATATACACAAGGCTCATCTTGATTCTATATGAAGCTATAATCCTTTATGGCCTCATTGAATCTAAGATTCCAACTCCTGGATGCTTGCTTCAATCCATTAATGGACCTTTGAATCTTGCATACCTTTTCAGGATGCTTTGGATTGACAAAACCCTCAAGCTGTGTCATATACACATTCTTGAGTAGCTTTCCATTAAGGATAGTGGTTTTGACATCCATCTGCCAGACCTTATAGTCGTACCAAGTGGCTATGGCTAGCAGGATCCTTATGGATTTGAGAATAGCGACTGGTGAGAAAGTTTCATCATAGTCTATACCATTGACTTGTCTGAAGCCTTTCACAACCAGTCGCCCCTTGAAGGTATTGTCGGCCTCTAACTTATAGCACCACATGTAACCTATCACCTTAGCACCCAGAGGTGGATCAACCAGGTTCCAAACCTGATTATCGTACATAGATTGCTTTTCCTCCTCTATAGCCTTTTGCCAGTTGGTGGATAGTGGGCTAGCTATAGCCTCCTGGTAGGTTTGGGCTCTTCTTCGTTGAAGACAAAAAGAGTGTGATCATCGATAACAAGAAACCCATATTTCTTAGGTTCCCGACGATCCCTACCAGATGTTCTAGGTCCTTGTGTGACCTAGGCTGGTGCTTCCTCCTGTGGAAGCTCGACCCTGGCCTCCGAGTTATCCTTTTCAGCAGTTTGTGAGCTTTGAGCTTCCCTGAGTTCAACATTGCTCCCACTATGTTTCTTGGAAATAAACTCCTTTTCAAGAAAAACCCCCTTTCGTGCCACGAACACCTTGTTCTTGGCGTGGTTATAGAAGTAATACCCTTTGGTTTCCCTAAGGAGCCCACAAACAGGCATTTTTCGGTTTTGGATTCTAGTTTGCCACTAGTCAATTTCTTGACATATGCATAACAAGCCCAAATTTATAGGAAAGACACATTGGGCGCCTTGCCTGTCCATATTTCAAATAGGGTCTTTTCCTTAGTCAGAGTATAATTCAAAATGAGAGCTGCCGTCTCAAGAGTGTATCCCCAGAAACTTATTAGAGAGAGGCATGACTCATCATTGAGCGGACCATGCCTAGCAATGTCTGTTCCTCCGTTCGGACACCCATTCCATTGTGGTGTTCTTAGAGGAGTGAGTTGTGGAACAATTCAATGCTCTCTCAGATATGAGTCAAACTCTAGGCTCATATACTCGCCACCTCGGTCCGATCAAGGGGCTTTGATATTTATATGATAGACATGATTAGTTTTATTCAAATCCAGGATATAAAGGCCATTATTTAATAGAACTTCTCCATAAAATAATCCTTTTCTAGATAACCCATTTTACCATTACAAATAGTAAAATCAAATCCAGAAATATCTAACACTGAAACTGAAATAATATTCTTGTACATAACAAGTAAAAAATAACATTGTTCCCGTAACAAAACTAATCCACCAGGCCTCATAAGATGGTACTCGCTGATATCTATTGTAGCAACCCTTACTCCATTTCCGACTCGCAAGTCTACCTCTCCAGATCCCAATGATCTCCTGTTCTTAAGTCCCTGCACATTACAACAAATGTGAGAACCACATCCAGTATCCAATACCCAGGATGTTGAAACAATAAGGTTAATGTCTATGACATATATACCTGATGAAGACGCACCCTGGGTCTTCCTTTGCTCTCCCAAAAGCTTGGGACATGATCTTTTCCAAGGCCCAGCTTGCTTGCATCCAAAGCAGACATCCTCGGGATTGGCCTGGGGCTGGGCCTTAGCCATTTTAGCCCTGTCTTGCTTAGCCTTGCCCTTAGCAAGAGGAGGGTTCCCCTTGTTGACCATTAGTGCCGGTGGAGTCTTCTTAATCGACTACTCAGTGAGATTAAGCATCCCATGCAGCTCACTAATAGCACGGTTCATCCCTTGCATGTTATAGTTCAGGATGAACTGATCAAAAGAATCCGGTAAGGAAGCCAGGATTGTGTCAACCACCAGCTCCTATGAAATAGGCGACCCAAGATGGGCTAAAGTATCCAGATAGCCCTTCATCTTAAGCACATGTGCACTCACAGATGTCCCAACCCCCATCTTACAGGAGTGGAATGACTTGTTGGTCAGGTACCTTTCCTGACAAGCATGCTCCTGAAACATCTCGTTAAGAGTTGTCATCATAGCAAAGGCCTAATGATCCATGAACTGTTTATGTAGCTTATGGGCCATACTCACCAGCATCAGGCATGTCACATCCTGGTTATCCTTTATGTGCACCTCGTATTCCTCCAGCTGGGCAGCCGGTGGATTACGTCCTATAGGTGTAGCCAGTACAGGCCTTTCTAGTACATACTCTTGAGACTCCTGTCTTAGAACTATCCTCAAGTTCCTAGACCAGTCCGAAAAGTTAGGGCCAGAAAGCTTGTCCTTTTCTGGGATAGATCATAGTGATAAAGTATTATTCGTTGCCACTGGTTACTACACAGAATAATTTACGAGTGTTAATAAAGGACTTAACTTTGTTTTTCCCATATTATAATTAATAATGAATCGTGTTATTAATTAACTTAAGTTGGTGGGCTCATGGGCTGAGATCCATATTTCTTCAAGATATAGCCAGATGAGAGCCTGGAAAAACTATACCCCAATTATTTAGGTAGGAACGCCATCCAATCCCACCTAGGGACTCTTGGCTTGATGGGTCTGTTGGCACTTACCCATCTATGCTTAAGGCCTGGAGAATCCTACTAGCCACGCTAAGTCCAAACCTCCATCCAAGTGTTAGAGTAACCAATACTCCAACCCAATACAAAATGACAATACTCCAGTGTATCCACTGAGGGCTGGTCTACAACTGGGCGAGTAGGTTTTGAATGAGGGAAGCACTTTTAAGAGACTTAGTAATTACCATGTGCTTATTAGATTCAATTAATAACAGCTTAGATGCATAGGCGGGTGAAATTGGATTGGAACATACATTCGCACATGTAAATAAATAAAGCATAATTAAATAAATAATGGGCTGCTATGGACCAGAATTTACATCCTAATATAATTCTAGTAAACCTATACTAGAACAACATCAGGTGGGTCGCCTCCTCATTCTTCTGGGCTAGCCAATCTAATCCGCTTCTTCTTTATATGATTTAATAATCAGCAAATAAAATAAAATTACATAAAAAGAAAACGGCACACATGCCGTTATTACCAAAAGAATATTACAACCCAACATAAATAAGACCCAATAACATCCATTCATACATGTAATCATACATCATGTAAACCAATACATCAATTTATAAACATGTTAAATGCATGAATTAATCCCATTTCAATTATGTCCATAGCCATTATTTTGAAATTGCCAAATTTTGGCCCATCATGGTTCTAAGGCCGTATGGGCTTTGGCCTCTAGCCCAGGCATAACACTACTCCCACCAGAATTGGGAAACCATGAATCCAAATCAGCCGTCTGGGTAATCGTGGCAAGAAAACCCGAACCAATTTCAATTAACCATATTAATTTCCAAAATTAATATCTAATGAACAAAAATTAAATTTCATTCATAAAACCACACGCATTTAAATTACCAAAATTTAAACACGCAAAATTTTAAAACCTATTTAAATTTTAAAATTGGGTTCGAGCCCAAAACCCTCCAAATCCAAAACAGGGCCCAGCCCAGCAATGGACCAGCTGTCGCTGCCCTGCAGCAGCTGCGCAACAGCTCCTGCCTTGCAGCAGCTTAGCTGCTGTCGTTGTCTCCTCCGATACGGCTGCAGCCGGCTGTGATTTTGCCACCGGCAGTCCTGTATCTGCGAAAATAGCCCATGATTTTACAGAAAGCCAAATAAAATAGCAATACAAAATCACCAGTCAATTAATTGAAAAATAAACCAAGAACACATCCAATATTCATAATAATTTTCCAATTGAAAAATCAAAGGGAGAAATCATGAAACCCCAAACCAAAAAAAATCCCATCCATAAAAGAAAACCAATTTTAAAACCATGGGATTCACCAAGTTTGAGATTTCCATGGATCAAAAGCCCGCTCTGGTACCATTGTTGGGATTTTTCCTTGGAAATCAACCGATAAAAGTGGAAGAACGCATTGATTTCCTCAAATCCGTGCCTAGAAGCTAGTTAAGCAGAAATCAAAAACCAAAACCATAAAGAGAAAGTTTAGGTACTCACTTGGTATATCTCATTAAGAGATGACTGCAGAAATCTAAACAGACTTCCTCCACCGTCACGTACACAAATGGCTATCGGACTAACCCCGTTCTAGTGGATCGGATTTTCCAAAAGAAGAGAGGAGAAGTGGGCGGCCAAAATCCAAGAGAAAAGTAGCTCCATCCTTTTCTTTTTAGAACCAAAAGAAAGAAGATAAGCATTAAAGAGGCAAAGTCCAACTTTACAGCCCCAAAGTCAAAACCATGATTCACCACCTCTCTCTTCTTTATCCATTAAGAAGCAAAGTCCAATTGTAACCATAATGTCAAAAGAATGACTCAACACCAAGCCCATGAATTTCTACCATAAGACTCCATTCAATGTGGGCTTCAATTCCTTTAAGCCCAAGCATATTCTAATTCCAATGATTTAATTAATGTCAAGTGTAACTTTAATCTAACGTGTATGCTTATATATTATACCATATAATATATTACATACAATTAAATTAGAATTCATTTGACCTATTAATTTAACCACAGAATGAAATTAGACATGCATAAAAAGAAATACATATAAACCTATATATGTATAAATATTTCCACCTAGGAAATAATCTCATACATTAATTCATTGAATTACTTATAAGAAGGCCAAAATAAATATTAATTATATTATTTTGATCAATCCAATTGATCTATATAAGATAATTAACGGAACTCTTTCTCTTCCACGTATATACTCCAAGTACACATAAAAATCATTTAGTCTAGTCCAGACGTTCAATGCGTACGATCCGATTGAGCCATCTTTATGTTGGTAGTGGGCCTATGGCCCACAGACTGCAGGCGGTCTCTAGCAAGCCACTGCAGCCCCCAATTAAGATGGAGATAGCAGTCAAACTGAAATCATAACCCTATAGTTTAAACTTGTATATCCCATGTCATTGATATCGATATCCAACACAGAGGCATGGATTGATCACCCTTTATTGTGTTTGGACATTTACTTGATCCCGAATGAACTGATGCTCATAAACAAGTTCCAACATGTTTGGGTATGGCCACACTCTTATCAATTGCATTCATCAAGAGGCTAGTGATATCTTCTCAGTGGACTACTGAGTGACATTCCCATTTGCATATCCATAGCACTGACATGTTCACTGACATACCTGAACATACCCATACTTGGCACCCTTTTACAGGCCCGTTAGACGTACACCAAAGTATGCCACTTCACATGCAACACCATCATATGGTCAGGTCAAAGGATCCATACAAGTAATACACAAGAATCACTTGTGATCCAATACCATGTGGATTTCTCGTTTAGTGGATCGATCCAGTACCATGCCCCTTTGCATGTACCCATTAACCTGGTTGACATCCCATGTTCTATGACCGGTAAGACGCCGCCATACAACCAGGCAATGATAGTCTTTAGCTCCATTCATTCCCATGATTGGAACAGACTACGGATGACTTTATGGTCATATCATTTTCCCTATCCATAGTCTTACTACCAAGTGCCTCACACTTGACAACATGGATATGGATATGTCCATTGGATACTCTATTTAAAACATAGCGTAAGATATGTAATAAATAGATTAATGCCTTTATTTAATGACACAAATTGTATAATACATATATCTCACATAAATGTATAATACAAATACAAGGACCAATGCCTCGGGACTAGGGCATATCCAACACATACGCCCAAATCTATAAAAGATACATAAAAAGAAAGTCAGTGGCAAGTTTTTAAAAAAAACTGTAAAAATAGAAAACAAGAAGTTAGAGAAACTCAAATAAAGGACGATCTAAGGGCCTTTCACCTCCTTCTGCTTCCCGCGGGGGCACAAGTTGAGGGAGTAATACAGCTGAGCCAAGTCGGCTTCTCCCCAACATAAGTCCTTCACGTCACCTAGCTTGATCAGTAAAGGAAGAATAGCTAAGTTTAGGTCGCTCTGACCTGTGGGGAACACTAAAGTAATGAGGGCATAAAGGAGAAAAGCCCTATCATATCTCCTTTCCTCCTCAGCCATGAATATGGCATCCTCAGGGAGCTCAGCTTACCTTGTCAACCAGTAATCCCTGAGGGTATTACACTGAATCCTCCTATCCCAAGGCATCTGACCAATCAACATGGTGATAATATCTGGACAGAAGCCTCCCCTCTCCAACATCTAATTGAACTCAATCTTGCACCCACCGAAAGGGAGCTAGGTGATAGCCACAAAATCCTCAGGCATAATCGTGTATTCCCTGGTCGGGAAGTGGAAGGTGTGCATGGAATCCATCCACCGCTCTATCAACACTGTCATTAATCCTTGGCTCATCCTAGGAGGATGCTGGAGCATATCATCCTTTATAGTCCAATGGTGTCAACAATCTCTTTCATGCCATCAGGGAGCCTCCAGTACCATTTCAATGCTTCCGATAGTGTCCCGACCCCATAATTGTAGGCCCGATCCTGCAAAACAATAAACAGGAAGTGTTCTAAGTTGTTTAGATTGCATATGAGTCATATAGCCAAAATAAAACACTTTAGAATTGGAAAAAAGAATGAAAGAATTTCTGTTCTGACTATTATAGCCGCATGGCTATAGTTATAGCTGTGCGGCTCTAACCAAGCAAACCTAGGCTGGCTCAAGAACATAGCCGCACGGCTATAACTTAGAGCCGTGCGGCTCTACTTGGAAAATACAGAAAGTTTCAAAAAACCATGGATTTGATTAAATTCAACCCTAAATGAATTTGATGCATGATTAGGATAGATTTTGCCCTTAGGAACTCCGCATGGCTATAGTTATAGCCGTGCGGCTCTAACCAAGCAAACCTAGGCTGGCTCAAGAACATAGCCGCATGGCTATAGCTTAGAGCCGTGTGGCTCTACTTGGAAAATACAGAAAGTTTCAAAAAACCATGGATTTGATTAAATTCAACCCTAAATAGATTCTAATCACCACCAAATCATCAATTGAAGTTCCTAAGGGCAAAATCTATCCTAATCATGCATCAAATTCATCTAATTTCGTCTACAATTGCAGGAATTGGAGGAAATTGAAAAAGGGGAAAAATTGGAGAAAACTAACCAATCTCTGAGATGCATGGGTTGACTACTAAAGCGTGACGGGCACATGATCATTTATCTTAACCCCACAATACTCAACGAAGTCGCGAAGGCCATACATATTGGCTATGGACTCGGTGGGCAAGAAAAATGCCCCCTTAGTTAAAACCTACCTTGTGTGAGGGGCGGGCTAGGAAGGAGCAGCCGGACAAAGCATCTTTCGAAGCTTTTTCATGATCCTGGAAGTTGGAAACTGATTTTGGGTAAAATATAGAAAGGAAAAGGAAGACAGCAAAAAGCAGAAGAGAGGAAGACAACTTTTGTCTTCAAAAATGTAAACTGCTCGGAATTTGTATAACTTCCCAATTTTGCGCTAGAGCTGCGCGGCTCTAGTGACATGGCAAGTTATAGCCACGTGGCTATAGAGTGCAAGTTAGAGCTGCGCGGCTCTAAACCTTAGGTATGAAGATTTTCTCAATTTTTAGAATTTCCATTTACGTTGATATAATTCCGAGAATGGTACTTCTTACTTTTTGTAGGTATCCAAGGGCAAAACAATCAGTCTATATTTATTTTTGATCGAAGGGGTAAAAATATTTGTTTCCAAAATTATCGATGAAGAAATAAATACACACCCGATAAAACTTCAGAAGCACATCTTCATTTAAGAATAGAATTGAAATCACTCAACTTCAAAAACACACTTTAACCAAATTACTAAAATACCCTTTCCTTCATGACATAAACACCAAAGGCACAACATTACCAAAATACCCTTTCTTCGTGACACCAATCGCCACTACTTCACAAAGGAGCCGAAGCATGTCTCCAAACCAACTTAAATCGAGCAAGACCACTTCTTCGCAAAGGAGCCGAAGCACGTCCCCAAACCAACTCAAATCAGGCAAGACCACTGCTTCATAAAGGAACCGAAGTACATCCCCAAACCAACTCAAATAAGGCAAGACCACTGCTTCATAAAGGAGCCGAAGCACGTCCCCAAACCAACTCAAATCTGGCAAGACCATTGTTCGCAAAGGAGCCGAAGCACATCCCCAAACCAACTCAAATTGGGCAAGACCACTGCTTCACAAAGGAACCAAAGTATGTCCCCAAACCAACTCAAATCGGGCAAGACCACTGCTTCACAAAGGAACCAAAGTACGTTCCCAAACCAACTCAAGTCTAGCAAGACCACTGCTTCACAAAGGAACCAAAGTACGTCCCCAAACCAACTCAAGTCGAGCAAGACCACTGCTTTGCAAAAGAACCATCGCACATCCCCAAACCAACTCAAGTCGAGCAAGACCACTACTTTGCAAAGGAACCAAAGTAAGTCCCCAGACCATCTTAAGTTGGGCAAGACCACCACTTCACAAAGGAATCGAAGCAAGTCCCCAAACCAACTCAAGTCAAGCAAGACCATTGCTTCACAAAGGAACCAAAGTAAGTCCCCAAACAAACTCAAGTCGGGTAAGACCGCTGCTTCGCAAAGGAACAAAAGCATGTCCCTAAACCAACTCTAATGGGGCAAGACCACTGCTTCACAAAGGAGCCAAAGCACGTCCCCAAACCAAGCCAAATCGGGCAAGACCACTACCTTGCACAGAAACTAAGGCAAGTCCCTAGAATCAACACAGTCAAGATCGCTGTTTCACACAGACATCAAAACAAGTCCTTGAAGTCAACACAATTCCATCCGGGACACTAGAACCACAAAGAACTAACACGAGAAAGAGGTCAGGTATGTTTTCTCTTCCTTTTCTCACCGTGCTCCCTATCGGAAGACCAAACTTGAACCAGGCACAATAGCCTAACCATGAGTCAACTTCGATCTTGCGAGGGGCAGCCTATGAGCATGGGTTTTCCTGACCTCTATGATGAAAATCCTATGTTACTTGTTAGACAGAAGAAGGTGAGTGGGATTTGAGAATAAGCAGAATGTTGCCTAGAATAATCTCAAAAGCTCCAAAAAACAGAATAGTACTCGATCCGAAACCTCGAGAAAGGCCCTTCAAGTGATTAGAAAGCTTAGACATAAGTGTAGGATTTAGGAAAAGCTATGATAGCTCTGATTAGAGCCGCACGACTATAGTTTCACAATTACAGCCCCACGGCTATAACTTCAAAGTGGCGCGGCGATAACATTAGAGTCGCGCGGCTCTAATGGTTGACTACATTACTTCCTAAATAAACCAGCCTTAATCTTTGACCAGCGTGTTTATTGCCCTAATTAAAGGGATTGGAGCATGGATAGCTGGGGTTAAACTCATAATTGATTACTTTGTGGTGTGTGTTTTGTTGTCTTTAAATGAAAACCCAGAAACTGTCTACTTCATTATAGTCGTATGGCTCAAACTACGGCTAAGCAGCTATAATCCATTTGAATAGAGCCACGCAGCTATACATCCATAGGCACACAGCTGTGTTCTTCTGGGTAGAAACCTGAAATGCCCTAAAACGATTGAATACAGTCAGTTTCCCACTTTAGTTGTTCAATTATGAATGATTTCGGTCAAATCACATCCGTTATATTCAAAATTGTGGTTTTTGGATTTCTGATAACGTTGATGTGAGATTAGATATTTGGTGATTTTGATTTTTAGAATCTGGAGTTGTTTAATCCAAATCTAATTCCCAGTTTAGCTTTAGTTAACCTCCAGAATTCTAAAATCTTTCGAAATCATAAAAAATGACTCAAAATAGAGATTTACGAAAAAAAAATTCAGATTCTATACAATACAGTTGCACGGTTGTAATGGCTACAGCAGTCCGGCTCTAACTAGAGCCGTACAGCTATAGTTGTTGAGGCAGAATCTTAGGACGATTCCTACAGATTTCATCACGTGATGTTATCTCCAGATTCAAATTCAAAACTATTTTAATGTGTTTGCAGCTTTAGACCTTGGATGAATGTTGGAATTAGGAACCCTCAAGAACGGAACCCCAAGTTCAAGGATAACCGACTCACTAAAAGGGAGAAATTTGCATGTAATTAAGCCAAACTATTTTCCAAAATTGTTTTTGAGCATAAAAACCTAGAGGGCATTTCTAAAACGGTTTTCCAGATTAATCGTGTAAGTCACCCGGACTCCTCGGTTACCCCTTAAATGTATGCTCTCGTGTCCTGAGATTCCCAATTATGTCCTATTATGAGTCCTATATGTGTTTGTGATATAACCGTGCTAACCGTCTATTTTGCAGCTTTTATTTCTTTTTATTTTATTTTGGATGTATTTAATAGATCAAATCATGTATTATAGGCGATTGTACTTTTCATAGATTTTCGTTTATCTAGGCGGTTGTAAGGTGAGGATGAGAGTTTTTATCTTTTTGGTTGTAATAAGTGGCCTCTTTTCTTTTGTTTGGTTTGGATGTATGGTTTACTTTTCGCACTTTAAATTTATGCTATTTATTTATGTCATCTGAATAAGCATCGGCTAATATTAAAAGATAAAATGGGTAGAGAATAAGTGAATATAATATGGTGGTATGAACTATTGAATGAAAACAAGCTTAAGGTTGAATAGGTAAGTGTCTCGAACCCTAAATCTCTAGATCAGGTATGACAATCTACACTTGGTAGGGAACTGTACTGGAATTTCTCGGATGAACTAATCCGAGTGGCGACTCTATCATTGATCTTGAAATTTGGGTTTTGAGGTCTTTGAGTTAATGAAACAGGATGTTCTAAAATGTAAAACCAGTTTTCCCAAAACTCACATTCTAAGTGATGTTTTCTATGCAAGGGATTTTCAAGCATGTCAACTGGTTTTCTTAAACAAAATCATCAAACCCGTTTTTCATCAAAACAAATTCCACACTTATCAAAACCTCCCTGATTCGCTTCGCCGCATCCGTTGAAATGTCATCTGCTCATACAAGCTTATGATAGTGTTTAGTTCCATTCATTCCCATGACTGGAATAGACTACGGATAACTTTATGGTCATATCATTTCCCCTATCCTTGGTCATACTGCCAAGCGTATGACACTTGTCAACATGGATATAGATATGCCCATTGGATATTCTATTTATAATATTGCACAAGATATATATAATAAATAGATTAATGCCTTTGTTTATTGACACAAAATATATAATACATAAATCAAATAACATGGTATGAAATGTATGATACAAAACGAGGACCAATTCCTTGGGACTAGGGCACACTAACACTTTTCTTCATGGAAATCAGCGCGACGATGTGTACATAGCATAGCCTGAGGGTTTCATCGATCCAAAGTATCTTAGAAGGGTTTGCAAGCTTCAAAGATCTATTTATGGATTAAGCAAGCATTCCGATGTTGAAATCTTAGATTGAATGAAGCCATAAGGGATATGGTTTCATACAGAATCAAGATGAGCCTTGTATGTATAAAAGGATTACTGGGAGCATTGTCATTTTTTTGGTGTTATATGAGGACGACATCCTTCTGATTGGATGCAACATACCAACACTATAAGGAGTTAAGCAGTGGTTGTATAAGTGCTTTACAATGAAGGACTTAGGTGAACCTAAGACGATCCCAGGGATCAAGATTTATAGGAGAGCCCAATTGGCTTTTGGACCTAAGTCCGGCCACGTACATTGACAAATTTCTAATAAGATTTACCATGGATCAGGCTAAGAAAGGTTTCTTGCCAATGAACCATGGGCTGAAACTTAGTAAGAATAGCTGTCCTAAGACAAGGAAGGATAGGGAGAGCATGAAGTTGGTTCCATATGCATTAGCTATAGGATCAATCATATACTCCATGCTATGTAGGAGACCTGATGTCGCCTTTGCACTAAGTATGATGAGATGGTACCAGCATGATCCCGGTGAGGACCACTGTAAGGCTATCAAAGCAATCCTAAAGTACCTTAATGGGACTAAGGAAAGCCTCTTAGTGTACAGTGGTCAGGAAGAGATGTCATTGACTGGGTACACTGATGCAAGCTTCCAGACCGACCAAGATGAGTACTAGTCATAGTCTGGGTACGTGTTTTTTAAATGGTGGTGCTATTAGCTGGAAGAGCTCAAATTAGTCGACCATCATGAACTCTACTACAAAAGCTGAGTACATTGCGGTGTGTGATGCAAATAAGGAAGTTGTATGGATAAGGAAGTTTATCACTGAATTGGGAGTAGTACCAACTGTCCAAGATCCAGTTGATATCTTCTGTGACAACAACGAGGCTATTCCATAAGCTAAAGAGCCTCGGTCACATAAGAACACGAAGCACATACTTAGGAAGTTTCAACCCATACGAGAAATTGCCGAAAGGAGTGACATTTCATTACACAGAGTAGACACCGAGGATAATGTCACAGATCTTTTGACGAAGGCACTGGCTCAGCCCAAGCACGAGGTTCATACCAGATCTATAGGGATTAAACCCATGCCTAGTTGGAACTAGTGCAAGTGGAAGATTGTTGGGAATGCCCTAGTCTCAAGTCATTAGTCCTTGTATTGTACTATACTTCTGGATCTTTTTATAGATTAATGTATTGTATATTTATGTCATTGAATAAAGGCTTAATCTATTTATTATATGTATCTTGTGCAATATTATAAATAGGGTATTCAATTGTAATATCTATATCCATTTTGACAAGTGTTATGCACTTGGCAATGAGACCATGGATAGGGAAACGATATAACCATAAAGCCATCCATAGTCTGTTCCAGTTATGGGAATGAATGGAACTAAAAACTATCATAAACTTGATTGTATAGCAGTGTCTTACCGGCTGTAGAACATAGACTGTCAATCAAGTTTATGGGTACATGTAATAGGGTATGGTAATCCACATGGTATAGTATCACAAGTAATTCTCATGTAGTACTTACATAGATCCTTAGACCTGACCATGTTATGGTCTTGCATGTGAACTCACACACTTTGGTGTACACCTAAAGGGCCTATAATAGGGTGCCAAGTATGGGTACATTCAGGTGTGCCAGTGAACATGGCAAGGTCATGAATATACAGAAGGAAATGTCACTCAGTAACACATTGAGAAGATATCACCAGCCACTTAATGAGTGAAATTGATAATGGCCACACCCAAACAAGTTGGAACTTGCTTATAAGCATCAGTTCATTCGGGATCAAGTTAATGTCCACACACAAAAGAGGGTGATGACACCATGCCTTTATGTTGGACACTGATATCAATAACATGGGCTATGTAAGTTAAACTACAGGGTTAAGAATTCCGTTAAGACTGCTGTCTCTGTCTTAATTAGGGGCTGTAATGGCTTGCTAGAGCCCACCTACAGTCTGTGGGCCTTGGACCGAATGCCAACATAAAGATGGGCCCACAAGATCGTACACATTGAAAGATTGAGCTTGAACTAAACGGGTTATCTGTATACTTGGAGTATACTGACTAGAGAAGATATATTAATTGATTAAATTATAGATCAATTGGATTGATAAAATATAATATAATCAATTATTAGGGTTTATGGAATTAATTTAAATAAATTAGTTCATAAATTTATTTCCTGGTGGAAATAATTTACATATATAGGTTTATATGTAATTCATTTAAATAAAGTCTGAATTAACTAATTTTGTTAATTTAATTAGACAAATTAATTTTAATTCAAATGCTATGTGTTATATTATATGGTTTAATATAATACCTATGAGCGGACGATCTTTCGATGGAAAGAAAGTGGGACGCGGGGACGCGAACCGGGGAAAAGGAAACTTTTGTTGCGAAAGGGATGTTTGTTTTTTGGATAGTGTTTTGGTTTTTGCAAAACGGGATTTTGATTATCTTTAGGAAATTTGTTGATTTATTTCGAAATCCCTTTTTGTAGAAAACCTTTTCCCGTTTTTAACTTAAAGACCTTGAAACTTAAATTTCAAGATCAGTGACAGAGTCGCCATTCGGATCAGCTCATCTGGGAAGTTCCGGTACAGCTCCCTACCGAGTGTAGATTACTATACCTAATCTAGAGATTTAGGGTTCGGGCAAGTGACTTACTCAACCTCAAGCTTGCTTTCTTTACAGTTCATGTTACCATATTTTATTTGCTTTATTATATTTCTCTACCCAATTTATGTTTGTTTTTAATCCATACTCATACAAATGATAGAAATAAATCGCAGAATAAACAAATCATACACCCAAATTGTACAAAAGAATAATAAAGACCGCTTATACAACCAAATCGAATGAAAAGAAAAACTCTCGTCCTCACTTTACAAGTGCCTAGAATACACGAATATTTAGAAAATTATGGATGACTAAAATACACGAATTAATCTAATTACACCAAAAATAAAAATAAAAAGAAACTACAAGCTGTAAAACAGATCGATTAGCACAATTTATGTCACAACACAAATAGGACTCATATTGGATAGAATTGGATTTTTAGCAACGGGGGCATGCATTTAGGGGGTAACTGGGTCAGCTCAGCTAGCCAGTTCGGTTAGACCTGGAAAACGGTGCTGGAAAAAAATTTTAGAAAAATTATTTGGCTCGGTTTCATGCAAATTTTTTCATTTAGCGGGTCTGTTATTCCAGAACTCGGGGTTCCGTTCGTGTGGGTTTCCTAAATCCAGCATCCATCTAAGATCCAAAAAACAGTAAACACATCAAAAACATTTTGGTTCTGCGCAACGACGTCCGTACGGGACATCCCATGATTCTGTCTCCTTTCAGAGACTACAGCCGTACGGCTATAATTAGAGCCGTGCAGCTCTAATTACAGTCATACGACTATAGTTGGAGCCGTATAGCTCTAATTACAATCGTGCGACTGTAGCTTCCAAAACCCAAAAAAATGGTTTTCTCGTTTTGAAAAATGCCGATTCGCTCAATTTTAGTGGTTTCTCGAGATTTCTATAGAATCCAGAGGTCTGCTATTACTGGACAATGGATCCGATTCAGATCAAATAACCCCATATTCTAGAAAATTAGAGCCGTAGAAACCAAAAATCTCACACCCACGTAAAAATAAATCCGAAAACCTAAGTTCAATGATGTATGAGTGTGTTTAGGTCGAAAAATATCACAACAGAATGAATAAAGTGGAAAATGGACTATTTTCGACCGATCAGGGCAGTTTGGAATTTCTACCCCTACAGAACATATCCGTGCAGCTCTGTTCATGAGAAATCCAGCCGTGCAGCTGTGTTCATGAAAAACACAGCCGTGCGGCTATATTCAAGCAGTCAGTATTCAGAAAATTTGAGAAATGAAGAAAACACAAAGAAAGAGCAATGTATACAGGTTTAAGGCCTCTCAGAGTTTACCTTCATATTGTTTTGATGCGTTGAACATCAAGAATCGAATTAAAAATCTGAAATTCTCCTGAAACCTCAACCGGACTAAAAATCCGAAAACGAATCCGAAACGATCCGAATCCAATCTGGAAAAATCCCAAATGAGTGTGTAAAGGTCGAGAACACTTCCTTTGTTGTTTTGGTATTAGTTTTGAGTGTTGAGTTTTTTTAGTGTTTGCTCACGGTTTCCTCTATATTTCGGTTTCTCCTCTTCTTTTTTCTTTCTTTCCTTTTTTTGTTTCCAGATTCAAAAATGTCTCCCCTTTCTCTGCTTTTGATTTTGGTTTTTATATCTCTACACTCATAATCATTTCACGAATTAAATGAGCCGTCCTCTTTTCTGCGAATCCGGCCATACCTTCTCCTGTTGTAGTCAAGTTGTTCTACTTTGCAGAGCAACTTGAATGACCCACTAGAGCCGCACGGCTCTACTTGTGCTAGAGCCATATGGCTCTAGACCTACAGTCGCGCAGCTCTAGGTAGAGCTGAGCCGAAATCTGTAAAAAATTCGACGCTTACCCTAAACCCTAAAATCACCCGGAGGGCCTTTCTCGGTGTTTCGGATTGAGGATAGCTTAGTTTTCGGGATGTTTGAGATACTCCAGGTTGTATTCCAGTCATTCTCAAGTACGATTCATGTTCGTCTGCTTAACAGGTAATATAAGGATTCTCATCATAGAGGTCGGGAAAACCCGGTGCTTACAGCTGCCCCTCGCTTGATCAAATTCGATACCCGATAGTAGGTTTAGGTTACCTGAGGGGAATTTGAGAACGCGAATTGAAGCGCCATAAACTGAAGGAAAGAAAAACATACCTAACTTGCTAAAGTGTCATTGTTGCAACGATGATTTGATTTGAGCCGATACCGGGACTATGTTACCCAAGGCGAAGTTGATGAAATAAGCAGATACCAGGTCCATGATACCCCGAGGCGAAGTTGATGATAAAATAAGTTGATACCGGGTCTATGTTACCCGAGGTGAAACTTTTGGAATAAGCCTGTACCAGATTTACCTGTATCCGAGGCGGAGGTCTCAGTTGAGCTTTGGTTCAGGGACCTGATTCGATGTCTACACGAAATAGCGGTCTTACATGAATTGGGTTGGATTCAAGGATTTAGAATCTTGCTTGAATGGAATGGATTCAAGGATTTGAAATCTTGCTTGAATTGAATGAGGTTCAAGGATTTGAAATCTTGCTTGAATGGGTTTAAGGATTTGAAATCTTACTTGAATGGGTTTCAAGGATTTGAAATCTTGCTTGAATGGGTTTCAAGGATTTGAAATCTTGCTTGAATAGGTTTCAAAGATTTGGAATCTTGCTTGAATGGGTTTCAAGGATTTAAAATCTTGCTTGAATGGGTTTCGAGGATTTGGAATCTTGCTTGAATGGGTTTCGAAGATTTGGAATCTTGCTTGAGTGGGTTTCAAGGATTTGAAATCTTTCTTGAATTGAATGAGGTTCAAGGATTTTAAATCTTGCTTGAATTGAATGGGTTTCAAGGATTTGAAATCTTGCTTGAATGGGTTCAAGGATTTGAAATCTTGCTTGAATGGGTTTCAAGGATTTGAAATCTTGCTTGAATGGGTTTTAGGATTTGAATCATCAACCTCGCCTCGGTAACCTAGACCCAGTATCAGCTTATTTCATCTTCAACCTCGCCTCGGGTAACCTAGACCCGGTATCGGCTTATGTTAGATTCATTATTTCAGAAACTCAGCAGATCCACCTAGGATATATGAAAATCCAGTATCAGCCCAGATCAGCTTCGCCTCGGGTAATTTAAACCCGGTATCGGCTCAACTCATCCAATCAACTGAGTTCATCATCACGATAGTGAGACTTCAACAAGTTAGTGTGAGTTTCTCTTCTTGCGTCTATAGCGCTTCAATTCGCGCTCTCAAATTCTTCACCTCAGGTATTTTAAACCTAGACTCGAGTGTCGACTTTGATCACGTGAGGGGCAGCTGTAAGCGCCAGAATTTTCATACTTAAAAAAAAATTACGTTGTATTTACAGTCATATGACTATAATAAAAAATTACAGTCGTACGACTGTAAATGTGTAGCAGGTAGCAGAAGCCCATACCTTAAGAATAAAAAATTGGGTGATTTGAAGGGCAATTAATGCCCGTTTTTCAGCAGCAAGAAAGGCTAGATAAAAGGAGGAAAAGAAGAAAGAGAGGGATTTTTTTTTTTGGCTTTTGGAGAGATTGAGAGAGGGAAAGTGAGAAGAAGAGAAGGAAAAAGAAGAAAAGAAACCCAAACACAAACCACCATTGTTCTTCTACTCTTTTTCTTTCAATTCTAGTGTGATAAAGCTTAAATGTTGTTAGAAATCATAAGTAATAACTTGACTCACTAAATTAAATCAATCTTAAATCCATAACTCAATCATATCCGTGACTTTTTGGAGACTTTGGACTTATTTTGGAACCTTGACTCACAAAGGAAAATGGAGCAATCCGGAGCCAATTAAGGTGTTTCCAGTGGTCAAATCGACAGTGGATCAGTGCAACAAGGGTAACTACGCTTGAAACTTTCGTTTTGCTTCATTTTTCTGGGTGTTTTGGTTGATTTTCGTGCATAAAACTCATTTTTTTTCTTGCTATTTCTAGAAAACAAGAACAGCCATACGACTGTTCTTGTGATAAAAAACAGTGGCACAACTGTAATTACAGCCATGCCACCTAAGCCATAGTTGTACGACTGTTCTTAGATTTCCCCGCTTTCTCTTTTTATTTAAATAATTTTGACGATTTTCTGCAAAAAGGATGAACTACAGTCGCACATAGCTATACTTACAGCCGGGCGACTGTAATTCTCGTCCAGTAGCAGAAAATCCAGAAAAATCCATAAAAATTTTCAAAAATCATAAAAATTCAGAAAAATCAGAAAATCTTCAAAAATGAATTTTGTTGTGTGCATTCACAACCTTAGATTTAATTTTTTATGTTATTGCATTTAGAACAATACAACGACGAAGATTCCAAATCTCTCGAAAACCGACCCACCTCACATGCTAAATTGAAGTAAATCGGAAAAAGAAAAATGTTTTCAAAATGTGCTTCCCCACAAAACAAAAATACAGGGACATTTCAAAACCGTTTTCCAGGTCTAGTCGAGCGAACTAGCCGAGTTCACTCGACTACCCCCTAAATGTATGCACCCGATCTCTAAAATCCCAATTCTGTCCTACTTGAGTTATATTTGTGGTGTGCTATAAATTGTGCTAACTGTCTGTTTTGTAGCTTTTAGTTAGTTTTTATTTTCATCTTTAATGTAACTAATAGTTTAATTCGTGTATTTTATGTGATTGTAAATTTTTAGATCATCGTGTATTTTAAGCGCTTGTAATGTGAGGTTTATTTTTATTCGATTGGGTTATAATAACTTATTTATTTACTGCCTTTTATTTTATTTTATTTGTGTGTACGCTGCATGTTTATATCAATAAAAATCAACTTTAGAACTATAAAATACCATTAATGAATGTTGGCTGAATTTATTTTGATTAGACATGAAATAAGGGACTTGTCCGAACCTAGATCTCTGGAAAGTGTAGCGGCCTTTATCCGGTTCAGCTACGCTGTAATTTCCCGGTTGAGCTGAGCCGGGTAGCGACTCTTACACCTTCTATCGAGACTTAGGTCTTGATTTTTTTATGAAATAATTTAATTTTTCCAAAACTGAATTTCCATCTAAAAACCCTAGGCGAGCGAGGGTTGCCCGATATTGAGGCTGAAAACGTTGTCTGCTCACACTTGGGGTAAGAACATGGGATATAGAGTAAATTCGATAGGGGGTGCATTGATGTTTTGGATGGGTATTCCTAGAGCATCAGATGCCAATCCTATCTCCCCTTCCGCATCCAAGTCATCCCTAGGAACATAGATATCCCTAAGTAGATCTCCCAACTGGGTTTTTGATATTTCTGTGATTGCCGCTTCACCTTCAAGGTTAATGCACCTTCCAGAGTGGAGATATACTTTCCTTCTGAGGTCAGCTGCTGTCTTTTCCCACATCTTGCCTCTAATCTTTCCACAACAGGGTCCTTCGAACTAAGTACCCCAAACAGATCACACTATTCCTAGCGTATCATCTCAACCGGCCCCTGACCATACTAGGGATCCCTACACTACCAACTGTGGTTAAGCTGATAGGATACCCATTACATTCCCCTTCAAGTTGGACTATTACTCTGTAAACCTCATTCAGAGTACAATTATATTGGCACTACAGGTGTTCTCTGTAGATACTTAAGCTTCCTTTTAAAAGCTTTTGAACTAACTCATATTCACCAGGGCGCTTTTCAGTTGAACCAGCTTCCCTGTCCATCTCTAATAGAAATCTGTGAAGGACTCCCTAGGCTGCTCTAGGTCATACTGCCTTACCCACGTCACATCATTAAAACTAAAGTGCACTATAAACACCTCAGAGAGGCTCTCCCAGCTTGATCACACATCTTCCAATAGATTATTATACCATACTAGCACATTTCCCTCTAGGGCGATGGGAAACAAATTAGTCAATAGCCTCTTAGTGAAGCCCATCATTAGCATGACCCTGGCATAGGTGTTCAAATGTGTCTCGGGTAAGCCCACACCCGAGTAAGCAGTAGTTCTGGGGACTTGGAGCCCAAATGGTGGCATTTTATTCCCTGGCTAATCACTTTATCAATGTCAATACACTCTTTTGAGCTGGATGCCTCTGTTATCTAGATCAGTATCCTTTCCAATTCTTCTTCATAAGTAAGTACTCTTTCTGGTTCCTTATCAAACTTGTTCATATCCTCTCGGATCATCACTACTTGAAAGCCCCCAAAAGGTGACACATTCTATGCTTAATTCTGCTACCACAAAAGGAGTATCTGCCTCAATGGTCATAATCCCATTGTCCGATGGGAATTTGTTCTTCTAATGGAGAGTGGAGGGCACTCCACCCAAGGGATGAAACCGTGGTCTTCCTAGAAGTAGTGAAAAGGTGAGTGGAATTTCAATCACCATAAAGGATACTGTGGACTTGATGTGCTTGTATTCAATCTCAACTTTAAAAGTTCCCACAACCGATCTCTTGGAGTCATCATACTCCTTAATCACCGTGGAGGACCTCTTTAGGGCTTCCTCGTTTAGACCCAAATAAGGCAACATGTCTTTGGGACATATGTTTAAAGTAGAACCATCATCTACCATCATACATGGCATGACGTGATCCAGGATGTTAGCCTTTACATATATGTCCCTTCCCCTCTGCCGGAAGGTTATTCCCAGTGAACATGATTTTGGAAGGTATCTCGTCGATCTGATTCAACAGATAGCACATAATAGGGGAACTTCAATCTCCCTAAGTTTTCTAGCCAATGCCTCCCGATGCTTATTGGAGGCCAAAATTAAATCCCAAAGACTCGTTTGCCATGGAATTTTCTTCATCTAAACCACTACAAAGTCATCCTTCTCTATTTCTCTTGGGGGTTCCGAGATTCTCCCCTTGACTTCCCTTATCCTTTGCCCTTATTGGGCCTTAGTTCCATCAGGGCCCTATTGGATCGCTGGTTGATAAACCCGTCCGCTCTGGGTTATATTCGTGACTTCCTTTGACTCCTCTATTTTCTGACTACCACAGCTTCCATATTCATCTTATGAATCCAAATCATCCAAATTCATTGGTACAGGTGCCTGGATTTCTCCCACCTGACTCTCTCCCTCTGTCTTGAAAGGACGGACCGTAGGGTTTTCCTATAAAACTTGTACAAATACAAGTTGTTAGGCAAACCAGATTGCACCATGTTCACTTGCCTTTCAAACTGCCGTAACGGGTTATTTTGTGTACTGGGCTTCGAAGATTTCTATAACTTCCCTTCATCCACCAGCTTCTGGATATCATATTTTAATCTTAGGCAGTTATTGGTTCGATGACTAGTCGCCACATGATAAGAGCAAAAGTTGTCTTTATCAGTTTCGGCCGACAGGTTATATAGACGCAGCGATTGTAGCAATCCACCATTCTACATTTAGCAAATAGTTTGGATAATGATAAGGCACATGGTGACACTCCCACAACTTTCTATTCTCCCATCTCTGATCCTTGTGAAGTTGTTGCTACTTCTGCTGCTCTGACGATTGACTGAATTAACTGGTTCTTCTGAGCCGAACTACCAGTACCTCCATTACCTTGGCTCTGAACACTAGGCCCGTATCTTAAGCTTACATCGGTACTACCCCTGGATTAGTAACTGGTGAGGTTATTACCCTAGATCAATTCGGGATGCCATCTTGTACACGTCATGTAAAGTTGCAAAGTCTTAGAATTTCATTTCATTTTGGTATACGTCCAGGCTTCCTTCTATCAGCTTTTGGATCAACTCATCCTTGTCCAGTTTGTTCTTTAACTAAACCATGTTCTCGATCCATCAAACATAATAATTAGCAAATGGTTTGTTATACTTCTGCTTGACACGCCCCAAGTCGTAAAGCTTTACTTGGATCTGCGTGTTGAAGCTGTAGTATTGTGTGAACGTAGCTAACAACGCCTCCAAATCCATCTACACTTATTCTAGCTGAACGTTGTACCAGGTTAATGCTCCACCCTCTAGTGTAATGGAGAACAGGTTTACCAGCTGTGTCTTAGTTGCTCCAACTGTGAGGTAATCCTAAAGTATGTTGGGATTCATCAAGGGAAAAATAATTGGGTGCAACGGAATTTGCAGTTTAAAATTTTGTAGAATCCACCTAATCATGTCCAATTACCATTGATTGGAATAAAACAATTTGAACCAGAGAGATTAGAAACTTGTTAGGTTCGTCTCTTCTAGAGACTACTAGGGAATCGATTCTTGAAACGATCTCCACAATTCGGTGCATGAACAACTATCGAGTGGGAACCGGTGCTAGCCAAAGAAGTGAAGGAACGGATCAAATTCATTGAGGAATTCGGCCAAGGGGTTAATGTTCTATGGTTCGCCAAAATCTTCAATTAGATGCTAGGGTTTTTATTTAATTTTAGCTTAAGTGTGCCTTTTATAGCTCTCCTATAAATGGGCTTTAATTAGGTTAATTAAATTTAAGCCCAATAGGTCCAATTACATAAATAAACCTTATATTAAAAGTTTATACGATATAACTTAATTCTATTTGGCTATATTTAATTACCCTTAAATAAAATTAATCACACTCAAGTAAATACAATATATTTATTTAATTTTCCTTCTTAGGAAAATAATTTCATTAATTGTTTACTGTATGTAATTCAATTAATTGATTAATTAATTAATTAATTATATAAACTTATTAATTAAATAAAATCAACCCAATTTTAATTAATTTCCTTGACATCGAATGTGAACTAATTAATTAACGTTTTCCTTTTAATGTACATGACATGTACAGTTACTATAAGTTCTGGCTTAGTTGATCTAAGTGTACGATCCTGTGGGTCTGACTCTATGTTGGTAGTGGGCCCAAGGCCCACAGGCTGTAAGTGGGTTTTGGCAAACTGTTACAACCCCCAATTAAGATAGAGATACAATAGTCTGGTGAAGACACTTACCTAGTAATAATCTCATAGTGCCCTTTAAATAAACAAGAGGCACGGTTACCGTCATTCTCTTCCGCTGTTTATTATATTTCTTGATCTTGAGCGAACTGATTAATCAAATAAGCAATCAACTTATTTGGGTATGGCCATACACTAATCAGTCTCACTCATCAAGTGCCCAGTGATATCATCTCGGTGTTACCCGAGTGGCAATTCCATCTCTTCATTATTAGTATCACTATGTTCACCTGTCCACCTAATCACACCCATCTTTAGCATCCTTTTACAGACTATTTAGGCGTATGTCAAAGTGTTTGAGATTCCATACTGCTACTATAATGAAATCAGGTCTGAGGACACCCACACACAAACGGGACCCCCGGGTCCCCGGGATATCCGGCCCGCTAAAGTTGGAAAAGTGCATGTAAATAAGCCAAACCGCTTTTAAAACTGATTTTTCATCCATAAAACCTACAGGGCGTTTAAAACACCGTTTTCCAGGTCTAACCGGGCCGACCGGTCGGGTCGACTCGGTTACCCCTTTTGCATGATCCCATTTCCTAAAATACCCCTATTCTGTCCTACATGAGTCCTTGGTGTGATTTATTTATTTGTGCTAACCATATTTGGATGCAACTTTTATTTTTTCTTTATTTTTATTTTTGAATGTATTTTATAGATTAAATCGTGTATCTAGGTGATTGTAATTTTTTAGATCATCATGATAATAGGCGGCTGTAAAAGGTGAGGATGAGAGTTTTCTTTTTCTTTGGTTGTATAATTTGGCCTCTGATTTACTTTTCCGCACTTTTATTTTTCCACACTTTATTTTAGTATTTATATTTATGTCATTTGCATGAGCATTGGTTAATAATTAAAGGAAGATAAAATGGGTAGATTTAAGTAATGAAATGTCATATTACGAAATAATAATTAAAAATAAGTGAGGATTAGTAGGTATGTTGCCCAAACCTCGAATCTCTGGATTAGGTAATGCGTCTACACTTGGTAGGGAGCTGTACCGGAATTTCCCGGATGAGCTGATCCGAGTGGCGACTCTGTATCTAATCTCGAAATTCATGTTTTGAGATCTTTAAGTTAAAATGGGATTTTCTAAAAAGCTTGTCTTCTAAAATTCATGTCTGAAATTAAGTTTTCTACAAAAAGACTCCGCCAATAAAATGAAAGGTCTTTCTAAGAAAGATTAAAACCCGTTTTCAAAACCAAAACATCAACACGCAAAAAGAAAAATCCCCGGTTCCTGCTTCACCACGCATTACGGAAAAGGTTGTCTGCTCATAGTGGCGACTCTGCTAGGGATTAACGGTTTCTTCAAAAGAGTTTTTACAAAAAACTTAAGGAACTTAGGCAACAATTGAAGTATATCCTCACTTATGGTTGATTATTAAATCGCAATTCAATATTTCATTCACATTGCATAAAGCATGACATTTTCTCTTCTTAAATCCCTCCAACACTCATTTAAACCCAGTTTATTTCTAAAGGTGACCCACCTCTTCCTCTAGGATTGGAGGCACCCGAGGAGGTAAACCACTCATAGCCTTGTACGAACCCTTTCATTTGAACCCTTGAGTGGGGAGAAGTGAGGAGTATATTTTCGCTATGGGAACCTGTACGACCCTTGGCTTGACTCATACCTTCATGTAATGGCCTAGCAACTTCCCTTTAGGATTACCAAAACCATATACTTGAAAATGGACATTGAGAGTACGCCTTTGGTATCCCCCGTTGATGCCAAAGAGACCAATGCCTAGGAAGAATGCGAGACCTATCGAATGGAGGAATTAGGTTGGAAGGGTGATCATTTTTTTTATGTGTGCTAACGTTTGCTCTATGGTTGTTTTATTTTCAACCTTTTCATACA
Organism: Euphorbia tirucalli; assembly: GCA_039660915.1. NCBI lineage: Eukaryota > Viridiplantae > Streptophyta > Magnoliopsida > Malpighiales > Euphorbiaceae > Euphorbia > Euphorbia tirucalli. The sequence continues at coordinate 36,280,887 of CM077637.1, read as the reverse complement.
ACATAAACACGCATCATCCGTATGCCATATTCTAATCACTTTCTTTGTGCAACCATTTTAGAGCATCCTCATACGTGTGTGTTATACTAACCATATTTTCGTGTAGCCATAATCATTTTCCATATGCCACATTCATTTGGTGTGCTCATGGATTCATAAAGCATACACGACATCATCTTGCATGTCATGCATTCTAACCACATTTTTGTGCAGCCATTTACATTTTTGTATGACATAGGCATCTACATCATTTCATTTCATTAAAAATGTAAGGATGTTCTAAGTATGCCCTTCACGACCATTTCATCTCATAACATGTCGGGAGTCCCCAAGGCTACCCCTACTCCACCTGTGCACTAATTTGCATTTGGCCGCCCCATTACATTATTAGAAGACCACAACGGTCATAGGCTTGCATTTATGTGGCGGACCACACGACATCATCACATCTTAATCATTCACATTTGGTGTCATGGAGATGCCTTAGTCTTGCTTGTGTGTCCCAATCCACATCGGATTGTTACATAACATCGACAACCCATTTGAGGTACTCCACGAGTGCCAAACTAGTTTTCACATTAAGATATTTCATAGCATTCCTAAATCATGTAAGGTGTTCCACGAACACTGAAATGTTGTCCGTGTTTTGATCCACACGTGACCTATATGTGACATCACTTCATGTTAGATGCCATAATAGCATCAAACATCTGTCTGTGGGACGGCTCCCTCAAGACCATTTCATCTCATCATATTCACCTACAAAGTGTCAAACTTATGTCCATGTGTCGGTACACATGTGACCATTTCATGACATCTCCTAGGTGCCCCAAAAGCATCGAACCTCTGTCCGAGTGAAGGCTCGCACGTGACGTTATTGCATTGTCTTATGTGTAGCATAGGGTATGCTTGGAACATCCAAAGCAAGAGAAAGAAAAACATTAAAACCATCTTTAGCATCATCTACATCCATGAGACATAATCTAAACATGAGCATAAAAGTACCATTTAGAGTGTTGAGTCTAGGACCACGACATCCATCTGAAACTCTAACCTTATGCTGATTGTGCAGTTTGGAGTCGCATCTCAGGAAGGTTAATTCGAGTTGAATCAGAACCAAACACCCCAGTCGATAAGGTCGGTTTTTGACCTTATCTTTTAGGCAATTTCGTGGTTTGAACGGCAATTTTTTAGAGCTCTTTGTGTGAATTTTGTGTGGTTTTTGAGTATTTTGTGATTTTTATGTTTTGGATAGATTTTTATAACTTTTAGTATTTTTCGTGTTTTCTAGGGTTGTTTTTGTAATTTTGCACAATATGTCGTTTTTATGGTCCGTGGCGTTGGTGCGGTTATGTCTCTTTATGCTTGTTTTGGACAGGTATTATGACCCGGACCGGAAGTTGGTGCATCGGCGGCAAGGAAGAGTTTGAAGTGCTGAAAATCAAGGTGGCACGGCATGCCACAATTAGGGCACAACGTGCTAATCTGGCAGGCTAAGAGATGCAATCCGGTGGAGTGGCACGAAAACGTGCCACTCAGACCAGTGTGGCATGCCAACCCCAAAACCACACAGCACGGCGTGCCACCTCCAGAAGCACGACGTGCCACCCCCAATTCTGCACAGCACGGCATGCCACTTCCACTAGCACGGTGTGCCGAGCCCCGAAATCCTGCTGTTGCCCTACTTTCATCCTTTCTTTTTCCTGGTTTTAACCTAGCCGTATAAATAGGTTATTTTCTAAGTTTTAAAGGATCTTTTTCCACACTTTTAGAGTGAGAGTAGAAACTTGTAGTGATGTTTTGAGCTTGAACTATTTGTTTTCTTTGAGTTTTGAATCATCGATTGGTAGTAGCTTTACACAGAACCTTCCCCTTTTGCGACGTTCTTAGTTCCGGCTTGAGTTCTTTTATAGAGGTACACCCCAAGCATCTTCACACCATCGGAATCCGGTTAATCGGACCAAAAGGGCATAAGTTTTTCTTCTTCTCTTTTGTAATTTGATTAAGTTAGTTTTTGACTCCACAATTGATTGTGTTTGGTTGAAAACATTGAACTCGTTTCACCTTTCTTGATTAATACAAGTGATTGCAATTTAATTTCAATTTTTATTCCTCTTCTTTATGCAATGCCTTTAATGATAATCTAGTCTCATAAGATCTTAATTTATTAAGTTCATATTTGTGGCATTACCTAGATTGACACCTAGGAAACCATTAGTATTGACGACACTGTGGAACTTACGTGCCCCTATTTTCTGAGCTTTAGAATTAGACCTTCTCTAAACAAGGGAAACCGGCTAAGGACTTAAAAGATCTAGACACGCTAGGTTAAATAATCGAAAGAACATAATTAAGGGTTAATTGTTGATTTAAATTCATCTATTGTAGTTAATTGATAAAGCCATCTCCATTAGCATTCATAGGTCGGTAAACTGCCAATTGATAATCCAAATTCAAGTGCAAAGTAAGCTGGAATAGATCAACTAGGAGTAGGATAATTAGTTGTTAGCATAAACGAATCCAAAAACTAAGTTCCGCCTAGGACACGCAAGGAACCCGAGTAGTTTAGTGTTTGCAGAATATTCTTTTCTCTGTGGGATTGATACCTGGACCAACCAGAATTATTACTTGTCAAGGATAGGTACACTGCCTTAGTTGTGTGTTTCTAGGTTTAGTGTCACTACTACGCCTAGGACCCATCAAGTTTTTGGCGCCGTTGCTGGGGACATTTATTTTTCTGCATCATTGAGCCAAAAGTTTATTTGCTAATCTAGGCACCATTCTTGTGCATATAGTTAAATAATTTTTCTTTTTTGTGAATATTTGTTGCAATTTAGTTTTCTTTATTTTCTGTGTGTGTGTGTTTTCTGGCTTATGCGAACTCGCTCTCAACACCCTGAGCTTGTACCTTATAACCCTGAAATTGAATGTTTGTGTCGCAGGAACCGTAGAGTACAACAAGAGCAAATTGTCCAAATGGAGCATCAGCAACAGGACGATGAGGAGAGACAGCTCCGGGAAAGAGTTGAGTAAGAGCGACTCCGGTGAGAGCGGGAGGAGTTTGATAGAAGAAGGGGTGGTGATAGAGACAACATGGTCATGACTGACCTGATGGCTCCACATCGGCCCCGGAATAGATCCGGAGTGGTTATTCCAGCCATTACTACCAATCACTTTGAGTTGAAGTCCAGCATGATCAATTTGATCCAAGGGAACGGACTATTCAGTGGTGGAATAAGTGACAATCCCAATTAGACCGGTTTCTCATGGTGGCCGATACAGTCCGAATCGGTGGGGTGCCCGAAGATGCTGTGCGGTTGAAGTTGTTTCCCTTCTCATTATGCGGGGGAGCAATGGAATGGTACAAATCCTTGAGGTCCGGGTCAGTGACTTCATGGGATCAACTGGAAGAACAGTTCTTAGCGTACTACTTCCCACCATAAAAAACGGTCCAGTTAAGGAACGAGATCATGGGATTCCGGCAATTTGGGACTGAGACTCTTAATGAAGCATGGCAGAGATTTCAACGGTTATTGCGGAACTGCCCCCACCATGACATGCCGCGTTTCACTCAGGTAAGCACGTTTTATCATGGTTTGACACCAGCTAACCGTGCCATTATTGATTCTTCTGCAGGTGGGGACATTTTTAAGAAGACGGCTACACAAGCTGAGGAGTTGATTGCGGAGCTGGCTAGAAAGAGTACCTTGTGGTAGTCGGACACGCCAACAAGGAATGAGGTTCGAGCTGTAGATTTGGGACGCCAAGATGCAGCCTTGGACCATGTAAACAAGAAGCTGGACCTGTTGATGTCCCGCCTGAATTTAAATGGGCCACAATACCAGCCGGTGTTGTGTGTATCATGTAAAGCGGAGCATCCCAGGCAAGAATGTGCATTGGGCGACCCATTCACTCAACCGTCCGAAAACGTAAGTTTTGTGGGAGGAAACCAAAGGTACAATAATTCTAACTCTTACCCACAAAATTTCAATAATAATAATAATAATTATGGAAGAAGGTATCAACACCCGAACATGTCTTATGGTAATAACCAAAATGTGTTGAGACCTCTTTCCGGATTTCATTATGAGCACCGTGAGCAGGGGTTAGGTAAGGCCCCATTTATTCCTAATGATCAATCCTCACAGCAACCTCAACAGTCTAAGAAAGATGAGACGGTTTTGTCTTTATTAAAAGACATCTCGTCTCAGCTTGCTGATAATGAAGCATACTGTAGGGATTTAGGTAAGCAGGTGGCTCAAATGAGTAGGGAGAGGAAGGAAAGACCTCAAGGAGCACTTCCGAGTAGAACTGAACAAAACCCTAAGGGTAATCAACGGGAGACAACTCAAGTTATAACCCTACGAAGTGGTAGGCAAGTGGAGGACCGAGTGCAAAATGCTGATATTCCATCCCAACCTACTGACGTAAGTGAAGAGTCGGGAGAGGTAAGAAACCCCGACTCGATTTCTGAACCCGAACCTAGTGCAAATGAAAAAGGGAAAATTCCTGACCCAGTGAGAGCCTATGTGCCTAAGCTTCCTTATCCTCAAAGGGAGAAGAAAGATAAACTGGAGCAGAAATCTTCCAAATTCCTGGAAATTTTTAAGAAGTTAGAATTTAATATGCCATTGATTGAGGCTCTCCAAGAGATGCCTTCTTATGCTAAATTCTTTAAAGAACTTCTTGCAGGGAAAAGAAAGCTAGGTGAGGACGAAGTGTTGGTTTTAACAGAGGAATGTTCGGCAATTATCACTAACAAACTTCCACCCAAGCTCAAAGATAAGGGCAGTTTTACTATCCCATGCCGGATAGGGAACTTGGAGATTGCCCATGCCCTATTTGACTTGGGTGCAAGTATAAATTTGATGCCTCTATCGTTTTTCAGGAGACTCGGACTGGGAGACCCAAAGCCAACCAATATGACCGTTCAATTGGCGGATAGATCTCTCACGAGGCTAAAGGGGGTGGTCGAGGACGTGCTAGTAAAGGTGGACAAGTTTATCTTCCCCGTGGACTTTGTAGTAATGGATATGGAGGAAGATAGCGCGGTGCCCCTTTTGCTTGGAAGGCCATTTCTTGCAACCGGTAGGACTTTGATAGATGTCCAGGAAGGTAAGATTATTCTTAGGTTGCACAACGAGGAGGTAAGTTTCAACGTCTATAACTCAATGAAATATCCAGTAGATGTTGAAAGTTGTAATTTTGTAGACTCTTTTTGCCCTATTGATGCTTATGTGATAGAAAAGAGTTTCAACCAAGGGGAGTTGGAGCTCTTGTATAACTTCCGATTGAAACTATTTCCAGGCAAACTGAGAAGTCGATGGACGGGGCCGTTTACCGTGCATAAGGTTTACCCCTCCGGGATGGTGGAAATTGAAACCCCGGAGGGAATTCAACAAGTAAACGGGGCATTGGTTGAAGCCCTACGTCAGGAGAGGAATGAAGGAGGAGAAGCAAGTCTTACTCCTTCGTGATGTGTAATGCTAAAACGTGGACATAGAAGTCGAGCTATTCCGACTATAAACATAGCAATGAGGTACGTGTGCCTCCCTTGTACATTAATTTTTGCGTTAATATGTTTTTGTGTGTTTTTGTGTGTAGGAATAGGTACTTAAGCAAGTTAATCGAATCGTGATCAAAATATGGAAAAAAGCAAAGGTTGGTAGAATTCAGGATGGCACGCAAGGTGAAATTGGAAGTAGCACGTGGCGTGCCAGGGTGGCACGCAATCGTGCCAGGCCGCTGTTCTGAAATCGCGTGCAAGAGCAATTCAGCACGCTGTGCCTGACATAGAGCACGCCGTGCCAAAGTGATGGTCTTCAAAGTAGCACGTCGTGCCAATACAGCACGCCCACGTGCCATCGTGCTGTTCTGCAAGAGGGTTGTGCATAAGCAAGCAGCACGCCGTGCCAATTACAGGTCTGCAAGGCGGTACGACGTGCCAATACGGCACGCCAACGTGCTGTCGCACTGTTTCTAAAGTGAGTTGTGGAAGAGAGAACAGCACGCCGTGTCAAAACTGGAGCACGCCGTGACACATATTCAAATTTCAAGGCAGCACGACGTGCCGAGCCAGCACGCCGGCGTGCCCTCACGCTGTTTCCAGGTAAGTGTTTTTGCTCTGCTCAGCATGCCATGCTGATTGTTTGGCACGGCGTGCCGAGCGTTTAAATTTTGAAATCCTAGGTCTAATCCGCCCGCCTATATAAAGCCCCTTTCCCCTCCCCCCATTGTAACCGCCCATCCCTCTTCTTCTTCCTCTTCTTCTTCTTCTTCTTCCTCTTTCTCACTTTCTCTCACCTTCTCACTTTCTCTCTCCCTTTTCACTTTCTCTCTCTAGAACCAACTCTCATCTTCTCCCTCTCTACCCTTCTTCTTCCTTCCTTTCTCCCCTTCTCCCTATCCACTCTTATTCTCCCTTCCTTCTTCATCTTCTCCCTCTCACCTTCTCCTCCACTCTGATTTTGCCCTAGGATTTTCTTTTGCTTCATTTTCCTTACAACCAGGTATGAATTCATGCTTTGCTCTCCCATTATTTTTTTTGTTGTTTGTTTTTTTTTTCTCATTTTGATTGATTGACTGCTTAATAGGGTATTGTTTTGCATTCTTTTTCTTTTTAGTGGTTTGTATTTTTGACAGTAGGTTTTCTTTGGATTTGGGTTCTTTTGTTTTTGATTTTTGTTTTATTTTTATGGTTGTGCAATGAAGAAGAAGACCGTCGCCGATCGGAGACACGATTCGTCACGACGGCCCATAGAACTGTCACCGGAATCGGTGCCACGTGACGAATTACCTACCGAACAGTTGATGGCCCCGTTGACGAGCCTCTCAAGGAAGTACAAATGCCCCTTTCCTTTACTTTCAGATGATGAAGGTAAAAAATACAAAACCCTATTTTCTTTAGAAAGCACCCCCTTTCGAACTTTCGATTGGGAATTTCTATTTGTGCAAGATAGGTCGGAGGCGGTAAAAGCTAAATTGACTAGTCTAGGGTGGTATGAACTTTTAATCCTGTGGCATGTGCATAGTGAGATTAAGGTGCATATGGGCTTCTTTGTCATGGAAGCCTTATACAACCACCACAACCGAGCTAAGTCCGAACTAGGGTTAGGACATATTGTAACTTGTATTGCATACTTCTTTCATAGTAATACTTGTTATAGGAACCTCGATAGCATCCTTCCCAAGAAGCTTTCGAGGGGAATCTTGTCTTGCTCCCATGTTGTGACAGCTGCAGGTACTTCAAGTGCGGGAGGTTCGAGTAGGGGAAAGGCTCCTATGGACGTAGACGAGGAGGACGAGAGTGAGGAAGCTGAGGATAGCAAAGAGGATGAGGAGAATGTTTTAGTGGGCTTAGATTTTATGGGGCGGATCGAAGGACGGTTGGATGGCATAATTGAACGACTGGAAGGCTTAACCATCCATCAGGTTCTGCTTGAGCAGTGGATGAACGTGTGCCTTGATAGGCAAGTAGCTCAGCTCGCCAATGTCGAGGCATTCGCCTCTCGATACTGTGCAGCCCAAGGGTGGCCATACCCGCCGCCACCAGCCCCCGATATGTGAGGTAACCCTTTCCCTTTCCCATTTAGTTTGCTCCTTCTTCCATTGCACTTTTGGAAGTAAGTGCACTCTAAGTGTGGGGTGGGTAAAGGGATTTCTCCCTTTCTTTTTCTTCTTTTTACATTGCACTTTTTGATTGTTTGTTTCGAATGTTTGTTGGTGTTTTTGCATGATTGGATGTTTTGCGTTGGTTTTTGGTTAGATTTAGGCTTTAGTTTTCAATGCATGTGGAGTTGGTTTTGGTTGTTTTTGGTTTGATAGTGTTTTTAGGTTGTTTATGTGTCAATTGCCGTTTGAATAACATTGCTTAATCCACCCTTGAACCTAAGTCTCTGTGCTTGGATTGGTAGCAATTGGCTAGGGATATTAGGAGTAGTTTGCAAGTCATTAGCTTGTTTGTGCGTGATTTGTGATTCTTGATGGTAACCATTGGTTAGATTTGTCATTAAGGTTGCATTAGGGAATTAATTCTCTACCTCTACTTGCATGATTGAGCTAGGATTACGCCTTGGAACATTGGTTGAGTCACACGACCTAGCATACAAACCCTAGTACACTTGTGAGAATTTGAGCCGTTAGAACCATTTCACATCGGTTCTATTTCTTTGTGAGGATAAAAACAATCATGGCACACTAGATCGTAGAACCCGGTGTTGTTTTGCACTTGGCATCAAGAGCTTAATATGTGGAGACCCTTAGGATTAACCCCTTGACTTAAATAACCCTAACCCTAACTACTAATTCATCCCTTAGATCACCCAAAGCCACTAAATTAACCTTTTTGACTTAAAAAAACCTTCACCAAGCCAACTCCATCATCCTAACTTTTTACCATTCACTTTGATTTTCCTTTCTTACCCTCCTTTCCTAAATCAAGGCTAAGTTGTTCATTCATTTTGGGGTCAATCACCATTTGCATTTCAACTCTTTCACATCTAGTCCTATGGAAAAACTGTGTTAAAAAAAAAAACAAAAACAAAAATCCAAATAGAGTCAATGTGTTTGTTCGGTTTCTTTTCGTAAAATTTGGAGTTTGTGAACGCATGTCTTGTTTGTCCGGTTTGCATCTTTAAGCCGGTATTTGTGTTCCATGTTTCAGTTCATTTGTTGAATAAAGGATTAGGGCGATCATCTAATTGCCTTGACCCATGTCTTGTCTTTTTTTTTCTTTCTTTTCTTTTCTCCATTAAGTTGTGTTTTGGCCATTGGGTGTGGATGAGGCCTTCTTATTGTCAAATTTAATTTCAAAAAAAAAAAAAATCTAGCAAAGCAAACACTCTTAGGACTAGTTTTGAGTTGAAAGTTGCATGACCCGTCTTTAGTACTTAGTCAATTTGTATATTTTACTTGATTTGTAGGAGTTGTATACCTAAAATTTCCCTTTTATCAAACCTACCCCAAGCCGTAACATTACAAGCCCCAGGTTCTCTGATTTTGCTCCTTGACTAATGACTTCACCGGGATTTCCATTAGTTCGCTATATGATGTGTGCCATTGTTTGTTTTTGTGTGCTCATCCGCCTTACCTTGAACCTGAGCGTTGGAGTGACATCTTGTGAGGTGCTTTGTGGTCGTATAAACTCTGTTTGTTCCTCGCCCTTTGACTAGCTAAATTTTGTTGGGTTCGGGTATTGAGTGGTCTTGAACCTGGTGCACCTAGTGTCATTTCGAAGGTGATGCTTTACTTTCTTGAGTTTATGAATTTCGTACGGTTAAACCCTTAGTTGGATTTGCAAGTAAAAGCGAGCAAGTTTACTCGTTTGTCTTTAGTTGATTTGCTTGAGGACAAGCAAGACTTTAAGTGTGGGGTGGTTGATAAGGTTGGTTTTTGACCTTATCTTTTAGGCAATTTCGTGGTTTGAACGGCAATTTTTTAGAGCTCTTTGTGTGAATGTTTGTGTGGTTTTTGAGTATTTTGTGATTTTTATGTTTTGGATAGATTTTTATAACTTTTAGTATTTTTCGTGTTTTCTTTGTAATTTTGCACAATATGTCGTTTTTATGGTCCGTGGCGTTGGTGCGGTTATGTTTCTTTATGCTTGTTTTGGACAGGTATTATGACCCGGACCGGAAGTTGGTGCATCGGTGGCAAGGAAGAGTTTGAAGTGCTAAAAATCAAGGTGGCACGGCGTGCCACAATTAGGGCACGGCTTGCCAATCTGGCGGGCCAAGAGATGCAATCCAGTGGAGTGGCACGAAAACGTGCCACTCAGACCAGCGTGGCGTGCCAACCCCAAAACCACACAGGACGGCGTGCCACCTCCAGAAGCACGGCGTGCCACCCCTAATTCTGCACAGCATGGCGTGCCACTTCCACCAGCACGGTGTGCCGAGCCCCGAAATCCTGTTGTTGCCCTACTTTCATCCTTTCTTTTTCCTGGTTTTAACCTAGCCGTATAAATAGGTTATTTTCTAAGTTTTAAAGGATCTTTTTCCAGACTTTTAGAGTGAGAGCAGAAACTTGTAGTGAGGTTTTGAGCTTGAACTATTTGTTTTCTTTGAGTTTTGAATCATCGATTGGTAGTAGCTTTACATAGAACCTTCCCCTTTTGCGACGTTCTTAGTTCCGGCTGAGTTCGTCTATAGAGGTACACCCCAAGCATCTTCACACACCGTCGGAATCCGGTTAATCGGACCAAAAGGGCATAAGTTTTTCTTCTTCTCTTTTGTAATTTGATTAAGTTAGTTTTTGATTCCGCAATTGATTGTGTTTGGTTGTAAACATTGAACTCATTTCACCTTTCTTGATTAATACAAGTGGTTGCAATTTAATTTCAATTTTTATTCCTCTTCTTTATGCAATGCCTTTAATGATAATCTAGTCTCATAAGATCTTAATTTATTAAGTTCATATTTGTGGCATTACCTAGATTGACACCTAGGAAGCCATTAGTATTGACCACACTGTGGAACCTACGTGCCCCTATTTTCTGAGCTTTAGAATTAGACCGCCTCTAAACAAGGGAAACAGGCTAAGGACTTAAAAGATCTAGACACGCTAGGTTAAATTATCGAAAGAACATAATTAAGGGTTAATTGTTGATTTAAATTCATCTATTGTAGTTAATTGATAAAGCCATCTCCATTAGCATTCATAGGTCGGTAAACCGCCAATTGATAATCCAAATTCAAGTGCAAAGTGAGCTGGAATAGATCAACTAGGAGTAGGATAATTAGTTGTTAGCATAAACGAATCCAAAAACTAAGTTCCGCCTAGGACACGCAAGGAACCCGAGTAGTTTAGTGTTTGCAGAATATTCTTTTCTCTGTGGGATCGATACCTGGACCAACCAGAATTATGACTTGTCAACGATAGGTACACTGCCTTAGTTGTGCGTTTCTAGGTTTAGTTTTACTACTACGCCTAGGACCTATCACCAGTTCAGTTAATTCGATCAGAACCGCTCACCGTGGAGGGAATCAGTTTAGGGTCGGATTCAGACAGGGAAGTCGAAGTTCAGTTACCTACTCTATCGGTTGACAGTCAGGCGTTGTTAGAAGAAGTTGACAGAGCAGACATGGCTGATGGGAAACAGCGAAAACAGTGGAACCAGTGGAAGCATGCCCTTCGACATGGCTGCCTTTATGAGGAGTTTCTTAAGCTCAGAAGAGTTCAGGGCTACCCTTAGGGAGCAGGTGCAGGCGGTGATGACCACCCTCCCTATTCAGATTGTCTAACCAGCCCAGACCTCGGTTGGGAATGGGGGACGACAGCCTGTTCAAGTCACTAATGGAACCGGGGGGAATACTCCTAGCGGAAGTGGCAGAGTTGCCAATCACAGAGAGCCGGACCGTCAGTCCGAAGAGGATGAGGCTTTTGAGAAGGCGAGGGAAGCCTCGATTGAGTCAATGCTGGAGAAACAGCTCAACCAAAAATTTTTAGATATAAATGATATGATGCCTAAGCTGAAAGAAATGGTCCATTTCAATCCTATCAAGTGTGCCAATCCTGCGACATTAGTGGCTCATGCGGAAGGACCGCTTCCGGCTGGTTTTCATATGCCATACCTCCCTCCCTACACCGGGGAAGGACCACCGGAAGCCCATTTGGATAGCTATGTGAGGTTGATGACTAGCATGGGGATTGGAAAGGGTCATCTTCTGAATTTGTTCCCTACTACTTTGAGGGGCGCCGCAGCAAAGTGGTACATAAAGACGCCACTGTATACCCGTTCGACTTGGGAAGACTTAGCTGATGCTTTTATGAAGCAATATGCCTACAACACCCAAGTTGAGATAACTCTCGAGGATTTGGAGAGGATCCACCAACAGCCGAATGAGTCCTTCCCGACATATTACAAATGGTGGATGGACGTGCAGGTTTTGGTGGATCGGGCACCAAAGTTGGAATCTTTGATTGTGAAACTTGTGGATGGTAGCTTGCCCCAACATAAGGACAAAATGAAGCTAAAGAGGTTCCATTCTTTTAATGAGGTGGTGGAGTTTGACAAGCGTATCGAACGGTACGAAGAAGAAGAGCAGAGATGCAAGCAGAGTTCAGGCTCTTATAGAAGCAACCAGGGGTACTCCCAAGGGTACAAGAGTGGAAGTTCCAAGACCACTGTGGTAGGACCTAGTTCAAGGACACCGCCAAAGGCAGCCTCTATTGAAACTCAGAAGGCAGAAGTAGCTGCTGTGAATCAGGGGAGAGCAAATGTTCCAAGAATCACCAGTCCGTGGGCTGAGTCAGTCAGTCGAATCTTTGCCAAGTGTAAGAAGGCGGGGGTGCTATAGAATTTGAGGCCATTCTCGCCTCCAGTAGAGGCAGATAAAGAGAATTTCTATTCTTACCATGTAATGGCGGGTCACCGTACAAACGAGTGTACCTAATTGATTCAAGCCATAAAACAGCTGGTCATAGATGGCAAGATAGTAGAGCCGGCTCTAAAGCCGAATGTGCAGAAAAATCCACTCCCCACCTTTGATAGTCAGGTGAACATGGTGCAGTCAGGCCTGCCAGCCAATTATGTATTTGCCTAGATCATTAAGGCGAATCCGAGTGTGCGAGCTGTACTGGTAGAAAAGGAAGAAAGCCAGAGGTGTTTGAAGAGCAGACTGTGGCGGTAAGGGACAAGATGGGTCCTATTGATTTAGATGACTTTGAGGCAGAAGATGAGTGTGATGAGTTTGAGGTGCAAGAGTCGAAGCCGGTTTACCCGGTGGAGACAAAAAGAGGGACCGTGATAGAGAAAGATGGGCCAGTGATGCACATCACTAGGAGCGGTAGGGTTTATCAACCCATTAGTGCACCGCCTCCAGCACCCCCAAGAAGGAACACAACACCGGTACAGAACAATACCCTAGTGGTTAAGGAAGAAGACATGGTTATGGACCAACTGAAAAGGAAACCGGCCCGTGCCAGTGTGTGGCACTTACTTATGAAATCCAAGAGGCACCGAGAGGCGGTGGTAAAACAACTAATGGAGATGGATGCCAACCCCACTATGTCCCCTGATGAGGTATGTGCAATGATTAGGGGAGCGGATTTGAAGGTTAACAAGGCCCCAGAGATCAGTTTTGGGGTAGAGGACCTCCCACCCAAAGGTGTGAATCACAATAGGGCCTTGTACTTAAGGGTGGAAGTCATGGATAAAGTGATGCCGAGTGTGATGGTGGATGATGGCTCGACTTTGAACATTTGTCCTTCTCAGGTCCTACCATTCCTGGGGGTGAGTCCTGAAGCTCCCTGCCGGTTTAACACCATAATTAGAGCTTATGATGATAGTAAAAGAGCTGTCTTGGGGACCTTCGAAACGGAAGTCAAAGTAGGGGAGGTTAAATCGAAGGTGTTGTTTACCATGATCGACATTCCTGTCACCTTCTCTCTACTCTTGGGGAGACCATGGTTCCATGCTTTAGGAGGAGTTCCATCGACTTTGCACCAGAAAGTGAAAGTTCTTAATTGAAGGGAAAATAGTAACAGTGGAAGCTGATGAGCCTTCTGTGGTAGCCGTATTGAGTGCTACCGAGCAGCCGATGACAGGGTTTCAGATTGATGTGATTGCTGACAAGCCTGAATTTCCAGACTGGATTCATAAGTATTTTGCCAAACAGAATTATGAACCGGGAAAGGGATTAGGGGCCAAGCAACAAGGAATCCCTGAATTTAACATTGAAGCTGGAAAGTACCGACAATTCGGGCTGCGGTATCAAGAAGGAAGGGCTAAGCAAGAGAGGAAGTGTGTGAATCTGGTGGATACTTTTGTCCGGGCCACAGAATCAGCATATGATGGGACTCCTGAGTCGATAGTTGTAGAGGGAGGTCAGCTCCCTGGATTCGAAATTTTTGCTGATTTGGTTGATTTCAGCAAGTATGGAGTAGAGCCGGTTGTGAGCATGCTACGTGTTGAAGCCAAAGATGGAAACAAGGGGGTTCAGAATCAGAAAGCTGTTGACCAAGTCAGGGTTGAATTCGGGGATAAGGGAGAAGCTTTCAAGAAGACAGATCTGGTGAGAAGTGAGATGGAAGTGGCTATGGGGGCCATTACGAGAGCACTGTCCACCTTGACGAAACCAAGCAAGGGTGCAGAAAAGAAGACATCATCTGTTGAAAAAACACATGAAGACTGGTAGAGGAAGCAGTGAAGGAGCTCACTAAGCTGGTTATGAGGGGCAAGGCTCAAATGATAGAGGAAGAGCTGACTGATAAACAGAACCAAGACCTGGAAAGAGGCCTGGGATACTTGTTCGACGAGATCGACTGTGCTGTGGTTGATGAAGACCCTCCGCATGTGGAGGATGGAAACTTTTTGAATGTATCTGCTCTTTCTATTTTTGATGTGAACAATTCTGCCTACAAGGCATACAATGCAATAAACTCTGATTTTGCTTACTTGCATGATATTTTTCCGGATGGAATTGTGCATAAATACAAACATTCATTTAATGTCTTTAGCATACATGATGCATCATTGCATGAAAATGAACCTAGGGAAAGATGATGAACCAAAGATGGTATCCATCTCGAAAGACCTCACGCCTGATAAGAGAAAAGAACTTATAAAAATCTTGCTAAAACACGTCAAAGCCTTCGCCTGGTCCTACAACGACATGCCTGGGGTTGACAGAGAAATTGCAGAGCATAGAATCCCGACAGATCCGAAGATGAAACCGGTTAAGCAGAAACTCAGACGACTTTGACCAGAATGGGCTGAAAAGGTTAAGGAAGAAGTAGCCAAACAGATAAAGGCAAAGTTCTTAGAAGTGGTAGAATATCCAGAATGGTTGGCCAATATTGTGCCAGTTGCAAAGAAAGACGGTCGAGTAAGGGCTTGTGTGGATTACAGCTATCTGAATAAGGCGTCTCCCAAAGATGACTTTCCACTCCCGCATATCGACGTTCTGATTGACAGTGCCGCCAGGGCAGCTATGTATTCCTTCATGGATGGGTTTTCGGGGTACAATCAGATTTTGATGAATGTAATTGACAAAGTAAAGATAGCCTTCATCACATAATGGGGAGTTTACTGCTATAGGGTTATGCCTTTCGGTTTGAAGAATGCCAGGGCAACTTATCAGCGGGATGTCATGACACTTCTGCATGATATGATCCATAAAGAGGTCGAGGTTTATGTGGATGATATGTTGGTAAAATCCATTACCCGGGAGGAGCACTCAGTCATCCTAGATAGATTTTTAAATAGAATCGAGAAGTACAATCTTCGCCTCAACCCGAAGAAGTGTGTATTCGAGGTCACCTCAGGGAAATTGCTTGGTCATGTGGTTAGCTAGAAAGGGATTAAGATGGATCCAGAAAAGATTAAGGCCATCAGGGATATGCCGGCACCGTAGTTAGAGAAGGAAGTAAGGTCATTTCTCGATTCACTACAGCATGTCAGCCCATTCATTGCAATATTGATGATAGTTTGCGAGCCAATTTTCAGACTGCTGAAAAAGAACCAGCCCATAAAATGGAACGAGCAGTGTTAAATAGCCTTCTATAGAATTAAAACTTATTTGATAAATCTCCCAGTTCTAAAACCTCCAATACCAGACAAGCCTTTGATTCTGTACTTAGCCATTAAAGAGACTTATGTGGGAACCATGCTAGTACAAGAGCAAGAGGATGGGCGCGAGCATGTGATCTATTATTTGAGCAAGAAGCTACTAGAGTATGAGACTAGGTATACGATAGTAGAGAAGACTTGTGCTGCTATGGTATGGTTGACGAAGAAGTTAAGACACTACTTCCAGTCATACAAGGTTCAGGTGGTGGCCAAGGTGGACCCCATAAAGTACTTATGCCAAGCCCCAGTATTAGTGGGGAAGTTATCCAGGTGGTTGCTTTTGTTGTCAGAGTTTGACATAGATTATGTGACGAGGAAGACAATCAAGGGAAGAGTCATAGCAGAATTCCTAGCTAACCAGCCAATAGATTCAGACTATGTGGAGAATTTAGAATTTCTCGACGAACAGCTGGTGGTGGTGGAAGAGGAGTCGAATAGGTGGGTGATGTACTTCGACGGGGCGATGAATAAACACGACGCAGGCTTGGGGGTAATCATTGCTACACCTAAAGGAGAAATCATTCCTCTGGCAAGGCGACTTGACTTTCCAGTGACCAATAATGGGGCCGAATATGAAGCATGTCTCTTTGGTATCGATGCCTTGATCACACTGGGGGCGAACGAGGTGTTAGTTATTGGGGATTCAGCCTTGGTGATTCGGCAAGTAACCAGAGACTGGGAAATAAAGGAAGAATCACTCCGACCCTATCTCGAGTTGGTTTGGGAAAGGGCAAGGGTATTCAGTCAGTGTGAATTCCGACATGTACCGAGGGAGGAGAATCAGATGGCAGACTCTTTGGCTACATTGTCATCAATGTGGGAAGGCCCCCAAAAACAACTAATATGGCTGGTCATCCTGGAAATTGCTCAAAACTCATGCTATTTGTCAGTCAATACCGTTGCAACCATTGAGGCACGCCTTTAGTATTATGATATTCTACTGTTCACCCAGAACGGTCAGTATCTTGAAGACGCCAATGAATCTGATAAGGTTTCCCTCAGGAGGTTAGCAGCACAGTTCCGGATATTTGAGAATCAACTTTTCAAGAGGACAACTAACGGAGTTCTTCTGAAGTGTATAATGGAGGAAGAAGCAGTCGTGGCTATGAAACAGATACATTCCGGTGCTTGTGGCCCGCACATGAATGGTTTGGCTCTAGCAAAAAAGATACTAAAACAAGGATACTTTTGGCTCACTCTACAAGCTGATTGTATCAAGGAAGTTAAGAAATGCCATGAATGTCAAGTGTATGGAGACCTCAATCATCTCCCCCCGCTTGAACTTCAAGTATCTTCGACGTCGTGGCCGTTGGCAGCTTGGGCTATAGACATAATTGGAGAGATAAGGCTGCCTGCTTCAAATGGGCATCGATTCATTGTTGTGGCTCTAGATTATTTCTCTAAGTGGGTCAAAGTAGAATCATTTGCCAATATCACCGCCAATAAGATGACCAAATTTATAGAAAAGATTATCTCCGCAAGATATGGGATCCCTCATCATGTCGTAACCGATAACGGGGTACAATTCCAAGGGGTAACGGCACAGTTATTCCAAGAGAAGGGGATTGAGCACCATAAGTCATCCCCGTATCGCCCACAAGCCAATGGGGCGGTGGAAGCGGCCAATAAGTCCATCAAGAAGATTCTGTCAAAGATGGCGGTAACCTACAGAGATTGGGGTGACATGTTACCATTGGCTTTGTGGGGATACCGGACAAGCATCAGAACCCCTACCAGAGAAACTCTGTATTCACTGGTTTACAGGATGGAAGCGGTATTACTGGTAGAGATGGAAATCAAATCGTTAAGAGTGGCCATAAAGGCACAGTTGCCAGAATCTGATTGGCTTCAGTCGAGATATGAACAGCTAGTAATGATTGACGAAAAGCATCTTCAGGCTTTAGATTGGTTGCAAATGTACCAACAGCAGATGGCTAGGACATACAACAACAAGGTTCACCATCAGAAGCATCCATTTAAGGCAGGGGATCTAGTACTCAAGCAGATGAAACAGACCAACACAGATGTGCGGGGGAAGTTGAAGACGAACTGGGAAGGCCCGTATGTAATCAAGAGGGTACTTTCGAAAGGTGCTGCAAAAATTATGGATATGGACGGGAATGAATTCGTCAACCCCATCAATCGGGACAAGCTGAAACACTACTACGTGTAAAAAAAAAAGTCTGATGGATTGAAAACCGAAAAGGCGGTCCACGCAAAAATTAGGACAGTCCGATGGATCGAAAACCGAAAAGGCGATCCGTGCAGAAATTAGGACAGAGAGGTGAGGATAATTAGCTGGAAAATCTACAAAGACCGGTTGGTGACAAGCGTGGCTTCAGTCGAGACTTATACCATCGATAATTCTGTCCATAGTTTCATGTCATCGTTTGATGTACATTGTGCTAAAACATTATTTATGAATGAATGAATGAATGTTCGGTTTTGTTCGCTTAAATGTCCCAAGTTCATCTGTAATTCAGATTATTCTGTACATATTTATCTTTATATATCTTCTGCATATCTCACATTCACAGATTGAACATATACATTCAAAAAAAAAAGTCCGATAGATTGAAAACCCGAAATGGGCGGTCTATGCAAAAGATAGGACATAAAGTAAGGTCTGCTGAATTGAAAACCTAAAAAAGGCGATTCAGGCAAAACTAAAGATAGTCCGATAGGCTGACGACCCAAAAGGGCAGCCTATGCAAAAATTACGGCAAAAAAAAAATTTGTACAGCAATAATCAATTTCAATCCTAATCATCAAGAGACCCAGATACCGCAGCGTCAGTGCCTCACGTCCTCGCCGGGTGGGACAGCTGACCAGATCTGCCAACCAAGCCCTGTAGCAAGCATCTGTCTCTATGGAGGTAAGATTATCATACCTCAGGACCTCAGTACGAGTAGGATGCATCCACTGGTGCTGCACATGCCGAGGCCACGGTGATGTAAACACCCTGCGCTTGGTAGTACACAAAGATGGAGGAACCCCTTGCGGCTGCCCATACTGTCTGCACAGCCGAGCAGGAGAGTAGAAAGTCACACGGGTTGGCCCAAGCAACTGGACACCTCCGGCCCAGGTCTCAGTAGTCACATCAGTGATATCCCACCAATGGCAGACCCATTGGATAAAGGCGTCGGATCACCTCCTTAGCCAGTCAAACCAATGCTCCATGAACATTAAACCGAAATCTGGGAGCTCGATGTGCCGAGACCAATAGCACTTCGGAGCATATCTCGGACGAGGTGGAGGAGGACTCAAGAGGTACAGTTTCTCCAACAGCCAAATCTGCATGCGGTTTAGTCAGGATGAAGGGGCAATGAATGTTTGAATTCAGAAAAGAGCAGAACTGAAGCATACCTAAAGCAGGAAGGGAGACCCACAGCTCTCGATGGGATAATCAGAATGGATGGAGTCTAAGTGTATCAAGGTCTCAACCAAAACAACCCCCATGAAAGATGCACCCTGAGACACCTGAGTCACCACTGAAGCCAGCCTAAGACTACAGGTATCATCTCGGGACTCACACAGATAGCAAGCCGTCAGTAACAGACTCATCAACGGAGCCCAGCCAGGGGCAGTGGGAGATAAAGCGAAACATAAGTTAGCAACGACAGAAAGATGAAACACAAGTTAGCAACGACAGAAAGACTAAGTCTGGGTGAGGTAGACCTACCAGTAAGTGCACGACCCATGCCCGCTACAGAAGGAGCAAACTAGCTTAAGAATATGTGGGCATCATCATAATCGGGGTCGGGAACAGCCAACCGGACCCCCCGGGGGCAGGGAACACAGAGAATGGCACTAAACTCCTCTATCAAGGGGTATAACTCTTGACTGGAGAAAAGGAACACATGATCCATCGGATCCCAAAAGCTGACAGCTGCATCCAAGAAGACCCAGTTCGGGGTCAAAGCAATATAACACCTGAGATACTGCAAGCTAAAGGGTGCAAGTAGGGCCCAATTAGAAGAGCGGGTCATACCCCAGTAGTCCCAGAGTCGTCCTCTGAGCTGATCCATGCTAAAAGAGGAGCGAAAGAAGAAGAAAGGCTGAAGAATGAGTGGGGCGGCTATAGCATATGGGGTGGCTGTAATCCACTACAGGGGCTCGGCTGTAATGCATGGGGCGGCTGTAATATTTATAGGGGCTCGGCTGTGCTGAAGAAAGCTTGCAAATGGATGTGGGATGGATTTTTTTGGCATGGGGCAGCTGTAGTTACTAGAGGGGCACGGCTGTAGCCTACAGGGGCGCGGCTGTAATGTCTACAGGGGCGTGACTGTGCTGAAGAAGGCTTGTAAAATCGATGTGGGATGATTTTTGGTGTGGGGTGGCTGTAACCTGCTACAGGGGCGCAGCTGTGGTCTACAGCTGCGCGGCTGTAGTGTGTGGGGCGGCTGTAATGCCTACAGGGGCGCGGTTGTAGTGCAGACAACCCTTTGTCTATGTCCTTATATGATTTCTGATGATTGTGGTCACATAGCTAGGGGTTCTGAAGATCGCCTTTGAAAGAAAACAAAGTATAAAGGCACCAGGATACGTCCGGGACCCGACCAAATTGAACAAAAGTGTGATAAAATGTAAGAGAAGGCGAGAAAATATATGGATAAAAAGTACAAATGTCATACAAAAGTCATGTACATCAGATGCATCAGATACATCACTAAATCAGACCTACGCAAGGACCCAAAATGTGCGAAGAAATGGCCCACAGACGGGTTAATATATCAAAAATAAAGAATGGAAGGATAAGCCTAAGAAGAATCATCGTTATCCTCATCATCTTCTGCCTCGTCATCATCATCCTCGTCATCGCCTGCATCTCCCATTTGGATATTCTAGTCACCTGCCTGGTCTCTGAAGGTCTGATTCATGACCTCTAATTCGGTGACCCGACGCCGCAATTGATCGTTCTCGGCCCTCAAGCGAGTGGACTCACGGCGCTGCATCCCGATCGCCGTCTGCATGAAACAAAGCATGAGAAACATCACATTACATACATATGCATCCATGCATACATGCATACATCCAGACATAAGCATACTATCATGTACAGGTACTTACTGTCCTAGCGGCATTGTCTTGAAAAGAGAGCGCCCTCAACGCATTAATGGCCTGACCCATATACATACCTTGCATTACCGGAATCTACAATGATCGGGATTCAGAGTATTAGCTAATGACAGAAAAGGGGCAGAAATAGATGAACAAGGAAATACTCACATGTGTGGTGTCAGGAGGAATAGCCGGGGGAAAATTATAGTCCTACAGATGCAGATCAGCCCGATAAGATTGCTGGAAATCATCATACAGTTGAATGGAATCTTCGATAGGGAATCCAAGCCGACCATGCACATATCCGACCTCAGGGGCCAGAGGAACCTAGAAATGATGAATGGGAATGTCCTTCGCAATGGCGACAGAATTCACACCAGCGGCCCTGGAATCAGCGGTACCTGACCTACCTCTTCTTTCCCTAGCTGATGAAGACGCGCGTGCCCGTCCACCTCGGGAAGATGGATGGAGTCAATTAAAAACAATAACGTAAAAAAAAAAGAAAAAGAAATTTAATTACCCCAGCGCCAACACCAGCATCAGCAGATGGTGGGAGCAAGTGAACAGTGGTGAAGCAGCTATAATCACCATCCACACTGCCGGCCCCCTTATCCAACACCATAAAGGTCTGGATGCAACTCAAGGGACAACAGGTGAGGCCAGAATAACCCTACCGGTAGGGCAGCGGGGATCCTACGCACCTCAGGACCAGAGCCCCAGTCGTGAGTCCTCTCACCTAAGAACCACTCCTGGCCAAAGGGGCACTCCATCACAAAGCGCCTGCTCGCGAGTGTGTGTGCATCAAGAAGCTGCTGGGGCAAATTTTTGCCCTCCCATCTCCAAGGGACTTTGACAATCTGAGATTGAGGAACTAGGAGTTAAAAAAAAGAAAATAATAATAATAATAATAATAATAATAATAATAATAATAATACCCCCTCAAACATTATATCCCTCAAAGCCTGCCAGTACTCCTCTTGATTTTTATCAACCTCACTCCAGATGTATCCCATGTAGCGTCGGGGCCGGGGAACTCAACCAGAATGACCCCTTCAGGAATCTGCACGATTGGGGGAGGGACAAAATGGTACTCATAGACCCAGATCTACGAGGGAAAATTTAAAGCAAGTCAGTTTAAAAAAAAAAGTCCAAGACACTCACGTGCAGCAGAATCCAAAAAGCCTTCAACTACTTGTGGGAACCCTGGGCGCAGGAATCTAGAGCATAATAAAGTTGGGCCAAGGCAGCCCAAGCCCAATTAAGAGTCCTCACGGACTCCAAGTAGATCAGCGAGGGTAGTAAAGCCAGATTTAGATTGCTCCGGCCCATGGGGAAAAGAGTGGTAGAGAGAGCATGCAACAGGTAGGTCCTAGCGTACTTCCTCTCATCGCTAGCATCGAAGGTAGTCCCCTCTGGGAGCGCACGCTACCGCCCGAGCCAGTACTCATGGATACTGCTACATTGGATCTGGCTCTCGGGAGAACTAATCCCAATCAGCGTGGATATCAGCTCCTGGCGATAGCCACCATGCACGAAGACCTTATTGAAGTGGATCGTTTGGCCGGAGAAGGGAAGGCCCGTAATAGCAACGATATCTTCCTGGGTCACCGTGTACTCCCCGGAAAGGAAATGAAATGTGTGGGTGGAGTCCATCCACCTCTCCAAAAGTGCGGCCAAAAGCCCTTGACTCGTGCGAGGAGTGGTGATCGACATGCTGCGAACCAGTCGGTGCAGGCCGGTGGAGTTTACTATATCTTTCACCCCTTGAGGGAGATGCCTATACCACTTTAAAGCCTTTGTAATGGATCCGCTACCACAATGGCCGGATCTCGACTGAAAAATTGATAACCAGGGAGTTTATGAGCTTGTTAGAATGCATACATATCATAAAAATCAAAGAAACATTATTCGAATCGCAAAAAATTGGGTTGCTTTAAATCTGCGGGCTACACCCGCCCGGCTATAGGCTGTAGCTGCAAATTTTCGGCCCATTTGAGTTTTCTTTGTTTTTTCGGTTAAATCTCATCCTAACTCAAGCCAAACCAACAATTAATCATCCTAGGGGCATAATCTACTTAAATCATGCATCAATTTCACATATTTTCCTCAATTTTGCAGAAATTGGAAACTTGGAAAAAGTGGAAAAATTTGAGAAAACTAACCGGATTCGTGTAAGCATGGTTCGAAATTTGGAGTAAGATGGGCACCTGGTCGTCGATCTTCACTCCACAATACGCATCCTCCTCTTTTAACCCATAAATGTACTCAGTGGGTTCAAAGGGTAGAGTAAAGTTTCCTTCCAGGATGGAAAACCGAGTTTGAAACATGGGTTAAGCAGCAGGGACGGGCTGGAGGACTCTACGCATCTTTCACCTCATGGTTTCGGTTTGGGAGCAAGAAAATCACCAAAGGGGAGAGTTTTTTTGTCCAAGAATGGGATGAATAGGGGTTGCCACATTGTGTGGCTTTTAAGCATTCTCCCCACCTACCACTACAGCTGAGCGGCTGTAGTTTTCAAGACTACAGTGGTTGTAGCACAGCTGCCCGACTGTAGCTTTTCTCTCTTAAAAATTTGTGTAGTTTTTCTTTTCCGAAATTTGTTTTATGTCTATTTGACCCCGAGAAAGGTAATTTTCTTGTTTTGCAGGCATCAAAGAATAAGATTTTAGGCTCATATTCGTTCTTGATCGAAGGGGCAAAATATTTTTGTTTCCAAAATTATCGAGCAAGGAACGAATACACGCCCGAAACGACTTCAAAACTTCAAGTGTTGACCAAAATTCTCAAACCGCCAAAGCACCATCTGTTGGTGTGCCCTAGTTCTTAGGGCATTGGATTCTCGTATTTTGTATTATACATTAAGAGTCATGTATGAATACATTATTTGTGTCACATTAATAAAGGCAATTAATCTATTTCATTTATATCTTGTGCTATAATATGAGTAGACTATCCATTGATTGATAATCATAAAACCTATCCCAGGTCTGTTCTAATCGTGGGAACGAATAGAACCACAGACTTGTATATTCGATGACTGGATGGTAGTTCTTAACTAGCAATAGTACTTGTATAGTCAGTCGTGAATATAGGTACATGTCATTGACATGGGACTGGATCGATCCACACAAGAAAGCCATATGGTTGTCATGTCATAGGTCTTTCTTGAGTAGGTCTCTTCTGTCCTCAGACCAGATTTTATTATAATATCAATATGGAATCCGGTTCACTTTGACATACGCCTAACAGGTCTGTAAAAGGATACTAAATACGGGTATGATTGGGTGGACCAGTGAACATGTTGATATTGATGATGAAGTGATGGAATTGCCACTCGGGTAACACCGAGATGATATCATTGGCCACTTGATGAGTGGGACTGATAAGTGTATGGCCATACCCAAATAAGTTGGTTGTTTATTTGATTAATCAGTCAACTCAAGATCAAGAAATATAATAAACAACAGAAGAGGATGACGGACACCATACCTCTTGTTTATTCATATCGATATAGTTAGGCAAAGGACACTATGAGATTACTACCGGGTGAGTGTCTTCTAAAGACTGCTGCATCTCTGTCTTAATTGGGGGCTGTAATGGTTTGCTAGAACCCACTTACAGTCTGTGGGCCTTGGGCCTATTGCGAACATAAAGATAGACCCATAGGATCGTGCACATAGATCAACTGAGTTGGAAGAAATTGTACATGTAATGTACATTGGAAGGAATGCGTTAATTAATTAGTTGACATTCGGTGTCAAGGTAATTAATTGACATTGGGTTGAATTTAATTTAATTAATAAGTTTACATAATGTAATTAATTAATTTATCAATTAATTGAATTACATAAAGTAAACAATTAATTAAATAATTTTCCTAAGTAGGAAAATTAAATACATGTATTGTATTTACTTAAGTGTGTTTTAATTTTATTTAGGAGTAATTAAATTTAGCCAAATGGAATTATATTACATAGTATATATTTTTTAATGAAAGTTTATTTATGTAATTATAATCCTAGTGGGCTTGGGTTTAATTAACCTAATTAAAACCCAATTAGACAAGGTGTCTATATAAGGGCACACTTAAGCAATAAAACCCTAATTCAACTCTAATTAATTGCTGGAAATTTCAGCCACCAAGAGCAGCCCCAAAACAGCCGAAAATCCCAGCATTAAACCTCCATTCCTTCACGTCTTCGGCTAGCACTGGTTCCCGCTCAATAGTTGGTCGTGCACCGGACTTTGGAGATCGCAGTTTAAAGAAACGATTCTGCAGCAGTCTCTAGAGGAAACGAATCCGGTGAGTTAATCTCTCTTGATTCAAATTGTTTTTATTCTAATCAATGGTAATTGGACACGATAGGTGGATTCTAGGAAATTTTAAACGGTGTATTTTCCGCTGCGCCACGTTACTTTTCCAATGACAAATCCCAACAGTGGTATCAGAGCCTAGGTTTTGTCCATTAGATTGATTGGAATTGGTTCTTGAAAGCGTTCTTGAAGAAAGAATGGGTTTTAAGTTTGTGATTTTAGGGTTTTACTTAATTGGTTTTGTTTTTGGATAAACCCTAGAATTGTTGGATTGGGGTTTTTGATTACTTTTCCCCAATTGTTTTCCATCTAAAATTGTTTTGTATATTAATTATATATATATATATATTTTTTTTGCTGGAAACATTTTTTTGTTTACGATTGAAAATATATATATATATATATATATATATATATATATATATATATATATATATATATATATGTATATATATATATATATTGTTTGGGCAAAAGATGGAATCGCAGGCTGCTGCTGCCGCGGCAAGCTACAGCGCAGCGGCACTGCTGCCCCGCCGGGACAGCAACGCCGTGCGTGGGTTTTGGGTCCGGTTTTGGATTTTACGGGTATTTTTTTATCCCGGACCCTAATGCAAATTAAATTAATTTTTTTTAATTAATTTGTATTTAAATTATTTTATTTTGTTGGCATGCATATTTAATTTAATTGTTTGTATATTAAATTGAATATGGACTTTGTAAAATTGGCCCAATAAACCGTGACACAGGTTAAAATTGGGAGAGCTAAATTTTAAATTTGTGACAACCCAAATTCAAGTGGGAGCAAAATTGTTAATTTTGCATTTATGGATGTTATCCATTGGGCCTTTATGGGCCTTAGTCACATTTGTTAAAATTGGCAATTTCACCCTAAGTAACTCCGCTTAACATTTATATTTATAATTTGGAATGCCATGATCATGCATCATATTGGTATGTATGTGCACGACAGGTACTTTGTTTGAAATGTTATGTTGAGTTCTATGGGCCCTAAATTATTATCGATTATAATTTAATTTTGGGAAATATGGCCTGCGTGCCATTTTTTTATTTTGATGTAATTTTAGAATAGATTTTATTTTACAAAATTATTGTAATTGCATTAAGTATGGAGGAAGGCCCAGATGGAGAAAGCCCATGGTGGGAGCCCAAGAAGGATTGCAGTCCGGCTCATGAAGAATTAGATAGGACATCTAGTTTTTCATTAGGTTGTAATTAAAGGCCCATAGGATCTCATTTATTTTAAATTAAGTATGTTATTGCTTTTGTCATATAATATGGATGTATGGATCACCAAATTATTACCCGTGTTTATGAATGCTAAGCCGTATCACTTAATTATAATCCGAAAATTAAAATATTAAGTCGCTTAAAAGTGCTTCCCACATTTACACCTCTTCCTCCCATTGATGCTGCAATGTGCGCCATGCCCTAGCTGGGTCTATTGTAGTATTCGGTGGGCCGTCAAGAGTTAAGATACTTGGTATGGTTAACATGTGAATGGTGGTTTGACTCAACATGGGTAGCATTAGCTCAGAGCGGGCCCTAAGCACAGATGGGTAGAGTGTCAATAAGCCCATCAAACCAAGAGTCCTTCGTGGAAGGGTTGGATAGGTTGTCCTACCAAACGAATCAATGGTTAGTTAGCGAGCCCTAGTTCGTCCAGTCATTGATAAGTTGTGGATCTTGGTCAAGTCAGCCAATTAACAACACCAACAAACAAATTAAAATCGGATTATTAATTTGAATTGGCTTAAAAGTCCTTTATTTCTAACTCAAGCAATGATTTCTTCCATGTAGATAATCCCATTTCAGTTAAGCAATTTAAATGGCTGCAACAAACAACAACTCATTCTCACTTAGGTCACTCTTGGAGAAGGAGAAGCTTTCGGGGACTAACTTCCTAGACTGGGCTAGGAACTTACAAATAGTTCTTAGACAAGAGTCTAAGGAGTATGTACTGAATGCTCCTTTACCAGCTGGCCCTCCCGCAGGTCGAGGGATCACCACGGCGATGGTGGAGCAGTATGACCGGCACGTGAGGGATGACCGAGATGTCTCTTGCCTCATGCTAGGTACCATGGCTTCTGATCTTCAGAAGCAGTTCATGGACGAGCATGCTTATGAGATGATGGATCAGCTTAAAAAGATGTTCCAAGATCAGGCTCGTCAGGAACGTTACCTGACAACTAAGGCACTTTGCACGACTGTGATGGCAGCTGGGACTTCTGTTAGCACTCATGTGCTAAAGTTGAAGGGGTATATTGATACACTTGCCCGCCTTGGATAGCTAGTTCCGCAGGACTTGGCAGCAGACATTATTCTCGGGTCACTTCTTAAGTCTTACAACCAGTTTATCATGAATTACCATATGCAAGGGTTGGATAAATCGGTAGCTGAGCTGTATGGCATGCTCAAGCTTGCTGAGCAGTCTCTTAAGAAGACTCCTGAAGTATTGCTGGTGAACAAGGGCAACACATCCATTGCTAAGGGAAAGGCCAAATCTAAGGCCAAGGCTAAGGGCAAAAAGGTGGTGGCCCAACCTAAAGCAAGGGTTGCTTCTCCTGACGATGTTTGCCATGAGTGTCATGAGAAGGGGCACTGGAAGAGCTCATGTCCAAAGCTAAGGGAGCAACTGAAGGGAAGAAAACTGCTACTTCAGGTATTTATGTTGTTGAGATTAATCTGGCTATTTCTACATCTTGGGTCTTGGACACTGGATGTGGATCTCACATTTGTTCAAATGTGCAGGGTCTAAGAAATAAGAGATTATTAGGATCTGGAGAAGTAGATCTTCGAGTCGGAAATGGTGCTCTGGTTCAGGCCATGGAGATCGGAGATTATTTCTTGGAGATGCCTAGTGGACTTGTTTTGGAACTAAGAAACTGTTATTTTGTACCTGCGATGCACAGGAATATTATTTCCGTTTCTTTGTTGGATATTTCTGGTTTTGTATTTAATATTGGACATGATAGAATTTCTATGCAATGTGGCAATATTATTTATGGAACAGCATTTCTTGAAAATGGCTTATATATCCTTGATCTAAGACGTGAAAGTTTAATCTATAACATAAATACTAAAAGGATTAAACAAAATGAAATTAATCCTACTTACATCTGGCATTGTCAACTTGGCCATATAAATGAGAAGCGCATAGCTAGGCTTCACTCTAGTGGAGTGCTAGGGTCATTTGACATCCAGTCTTATGACACATGCGAATCTTGTTTGAGAGGCAAGATGACAAAGGCGCCTTTTAGCAAGACTGCTGAAAGGGCCTCAGAGCTATTGGAGCTAATACATTCCGATGTATGTGGCCCAATGAGCACTAGTGTTAGATCTGGTTTTCTGTACTTCGTCACCTTCACGGATGACTTCAGCAGATACGGTTACGTGTATCTGATGAAGCATAAGTCTGAGACTCTCCAAAGGTTCAAGGACTTTAAGAATGAAGTAGAAAACCAACTTGGCAAGAAAATAAAAGCACTTTGATCCGACCGAGGGGGTGAATATTTGAGCCAAGAGTTTGACTCATTTTTGAGAGAGTGTGGGATTGTATCCCAACTCACTCCTCCTGGTACACCCTAGTGGAATGGAGTGTCAGAGAAGAGGAATAGGACCTTACTTGACATGGTCCGCTATATGATGAGTCATGCTACACTCCCTGTCTCCTTTTGGGGATATGCTTTAGAGACAGCTGCTTACATTCTTAATAATACACCAAGCAAGGCAGTTGAGGGAACACCATATGAACTATGGAAGGGCCGAAAGCCCAATAGTTCCTTCTTGAAGATTTGGGGTTGTGATGCACATGTTAAGAAATTGACAAGTGGCAAACTCGAGTCCAAATCTGTCAAGTGCCAGTTTGTGGGTTACCTTAAAGAAACTAAGGGTTATTACTTCTACGATCCGACCGAAAACAAATTTTTCATAGCCAGAGATGCAGTCTTCTTGGAGAAGGAATTCCTTTCCAAGAGAGACAGTGGGAGTAATATTGAACATTCAGAAGTTCAAGACTCACAAACTCCTGCAGCTTTTGCTGAGGATGCTTTGGGAACCGATCTGAATACTCAAGAAATTGAGGAACCAGAACCAGTTGCATAGGACCTTAAAAGGACTGGTAGGACATGTCATCAGCCAAAGAGGTACGGCTTTCTCGTGACTGATGATGGGGACCTTATGGTCGTTGACCAAGAAGAGCCCAAAACCTATCAGGAGGCTGTTGGATGCCCACACTCAGATCAACGGCGTAAAGCCATGGAGGCTGAGATGCAATCTATGCACGATAACCAAGTATGGAACTTGGTGGATCCACCTCCGGGTGCTAAGGTGATAAGTTGCAAGTGGTGTTTCAAGTTAAAGGCCCTGTGTGTATAAGATAGATCTAATCGGCTTCTAGGCCTAAGTCAGGCCACGTACATAGACAAGGTTCTGAAAAGATTCAGCATGGACAAGGCAAAGAAAGGATTCTTGCCTATGTGACATAGGTTGAAGCTGAGTAAGAAAGATGGTCCTATAACAAAGAAGGACCGGGAGAGCGTGGAAAGATCCCTTATGCATCTGCTATTGGATCTATCATGTACTCCATGTTATGTACGAAGCCTGATGTCGTGTTTGCACTAAGTATGACTAGCCGGTACCAATCGGACCCCGGTGAGGAACACTGGAAGGCAGTCAAGGCAAGCTTGAAGTACCTTAACCGGACTAATGATGCTTTCTTAGTGTATAGAGGTCAAGATGAGCTGGTCGTGTCAGGTTACACTGATGCAAGCTTTGAGACCAATGAGGATGAGAACCAGTCACAGTCTGGTTATGTTTTTCTCCTGAATGGCGGTGCCATTAGTTGGAGGTCCTCAAAGCAGGCCACCATTGCTGACTCTACAATGGAAGCTGAGTACATAGCTGCTTGCAAAGCTCAAAAGAAGCCGTTTGGATCAAGAAAGTCATAACTGAGTTGGGAGTAGTGCCCACTATCCTAGACCCAGTTGATGTTTTTGTGACAACAACGGGGCCATCGCACAAGCTAAGGTGCCCCGGTCACACAAGAGATCCAAGCATGTACTCGGAAAGTTTCACCTCATTCAGGAGATCGTGAACATGTCGCTGATCCATTAACCAAAGCGCTATTGCAGACACAATACGACGGTCATACCAGATCTATAGGAATTAGGGCAATGCCCACTTGGAACTAGTGCAAGTGGGAGATTGTTGGTGTGCCCTAGTTCTTAGTGTTGGGGATTAATCACACAAAACAAAACGCAGCGGAAATAAAAGGATTAATCCCCACCAAGGACCCATGTACATTGCATTGAATTGGAAGGAGGGTTAAAGAATTACCTTAATTCTTTGTAGGTTTTGAATCAAAAGGAACCAAAATAGCTTCCCTCTATGGTTGATCCACACGGAGCAATACGTTCACCGCGTGCTAGCGCCGGGATAGAAGAAACGGTTTCTTCGAATGAAAAAGCCAAAATTTCGAAAACTTTTGGGAGATGGAGAAGAGGAGATTTCGGCTGGCACACATTGTGTCTGCTGGAAAAATCTGCTTCACTTGATGATGGCTAGGGTTAGAGATTTTAGGTTATAAAACTTCCTTTTATATCCATTAAACTTAATTATAATTATAACTTAATACCCTTATTAGTTATAATTATAAATTAACCCACACAACTTAATATTAATTCTCAATTAATATTAAATCAATTCCATTCTCCATCATACACATATGTATATTTGATATTATAATTAATTATATCTCTATATAATTGAATTATAATATGTA
Source organism: Euphorbia tirucalli (assembly GCA_039660915.1). Taxonomy (NCBI): domain Eukaryota; kingdom Viridiplantae; phylum Streptophyta; class Magnoliopsida; order Malpighiales; family Euphorbiaceae; genus Euphorbia; species Euphorbia tirucalli. The sequence continues at coordinate 36,250,141 of CM077637.1, read as the reverse complement.
GCATACTTTATGCAATATTAATCATATTAATATTTATATATACATATATATATATATAAATATATATATATCATTATATATATATTTATTCTCTTTCTCATTCATAAATTATTATCCAATAATAATTTATACCCGAAAAGATGAACTTCATTTTGCTCTTTGTGTGTGACCCCATAGGTTCATATTGATTGGCAATAAGGAGATTACCATAATATCCTTATAAGTCATAAGCGGACTCTAGCAAGCCTTTATGACTACCCAATTAATATGAATGGAATGATCCAATACCTATTTATAGAATGTCATATTCCCTTTTGTCTCTTTGATATCATGATTAATCATAAGACATGGTACACTTGTCAATCTTATATAATTAATCATATGCTTTCTCGATCTCAAAGTAAACTGTTCAGACAAATCAATTGATACTCTATCAATTATTTGAGCACGGCCATGCATTTAACAGTCTTACTTATCAAGGGGCCCAGTGATATCGCTCTCTTGTTAGAGAGGGACAAAATCCCATATCTGTCACTCACATCCCAAGGCATGAGTCATATCGTACCCAATCACAGCCTTTATAACTACTCTGTTACGAGCAGCGTTTGACTACGTCAAAGCACAACAGGAGTTCATCCCGGAATCAATGGTGACCTCAGGTCAAAGGAATCAGCTGATGACACTACTATAATCAAGATCAGTTGTGACACATGACCATGAACTTGATCTTATAGTAGGTCTCCAGTAACATGTTCTCTAACATATTACCCGTGAGTATAATATGTATCTGTATACACTATATTCATCTTATGAATATCCATTATCACTCACACTAGTCTTAGTTTGTTATTATTCCCATAATAACAATCGACTAGGGATATTTAGAATAACACGATTTATTCATGGATACTTATCATAAATGCTAACATACAAACATAAATGATAATATTAATCTACACTAGATTAATCTTAGAAGTCAAATTACATAATCCAATATTGGCCTTAGGGCACAATCTCCAACAATCTCCCACTTGCACTATGGCCAATCATACATGTATCTTATACCCATTGACCTACATGACTTTCATGTATTCACTCGTGCAGGAGTCTTTGTCAGTGAATTATTAATTTTCGCTTCCGTTGTTACTTTACACATTTTCACTCTCTCTTTAGAGACAGCCTCTCTTAATTAGTGAAAAACGCCTAAGTATATGCTTGTGTCATACAAGGTTCTTACGCATTGAACTATTGTCCCTACAATAGTCTCACAGGATAAGCAATGCTTAGAACAAAACACAAAATTTTGATGAACTTCTTCATCCAAAATTTACATCATATGTAGCTATATACTTTGACTATTATTATAGATATTTAGCTATAACGTTTTATTTTGAACCTTTCAAAATCATAACTTCTCTTTTAAAGAGAATACTAGATCTCGACTGATATATTGCAACTAATTGTAATCAGTTGTATGTGTGCAACTATTTACACAGTTAACATAAGCAAGCTTCTATTAAGTCTTTTACATTGAACGCTTTCAATGCTTTGACTTAAGCCAAAACATTCTTTTAGATCTATCTGTATAGATTCCAATTTCAAGAATACAGGCAGTCATGCTTAAAACATTAACCGAAATTACTTTCTTAGCCAAGATTTTACTTCTTGCAAGGTAAGAATGTTATTTCCAACAAGCCATATGTCATCCACATATAGCATTAGGAATACCGATATGCTCCCACTGATCCTTTTGAAACACAAGATTCATCATCCTTTTGATAAAATCAAACCATTTGATTTCTTTATCAAAACTATGATTCCAACTATTTGATGCATGTTTCGATCCTTTTAAGAATCTTTGAAACTTGCATACGCTATTTGAATTCTTTGGATGCTCAAAAACTTTGGGTTGTGTCACGTACACATCCTCAATCATGTTTTCACGTAGAAAACAGATTTTGATATCCTTTTGCCATATTTTATAATCGTATTATGCGGATGTGGCAACAAGAACTCAATTTGACTTGATCATGATTAATGACGAAAAAGGATTTTATCATAGTCCTACTATGAATTTGTTCGTATCCTCATAGTCACTACTATGAACTTGTTTATAACCCCTTTTTTGTCACTAGTCGTGCTTTATAAGTTTGAAGATCACCATTCATGTCGGTTTTCAATTTGAAAACTCACTTGCAACCATTGCATATGCATCTTCTAAAAGATTTATCAAAGTCTATACTTTGATTGTCAGACATGGACATATCTTCAACCTTTGTAGCATCAAGTCACTTATTAGATTCAAAATCTAACAATGCTTCTTCATAAAAGAAGACTTATTCCAATCTAGTAAAACTACATCATGATTTTGAGAAATCCATATCTCTCCTATTCATGTCGTATTCTACTAGACTTTCATTGGACTTGTGTAATTTCAACAATGATCATGAAACCATTTCCATGTTCCTCTTCAACGTTAATGTCACTTTGTGAATTACGAGTTTTGTAGGTGTACTTTACTCCCACTAACTCTTCTAGAAATTAACTCCCTCTTCAAGGGGAAACCATTTCTAGCTACAACTATTTTGTATCCCAAAGAAACACAGGAGTAACAACTCCTATTTTCTTTTTGAGTAATCCAAAATACGACATTTAAATTTAGGTGCCAACTTATTCGAAATAAGCTTTACAACCCTAAACTTATTCAATGAAACAATTTGGGTCTCTTACCCAACCATATCTCATATGTTGATTCATGAATTGTTTTAGACGGAACAATATACACAGCTGCTTTAATGGCATATTTTTGAGAAAACGATGATCAACTTGACTTCATCATAGATTGAACTATATCTTTATAGAGTTCGATTACTCCCTTTTCGACACAACATCCTTTGTGGCGTACTTGGAGGAGTCAATTGTGAGACAGTCCCACAATCTCTAAGATGATTGTCAAAATCTTGACTCAAATATTCACCACTCGGATCATATCTAAATGACTTTATTATCTTGTCAAGGTACTTCATACTCCTTTTACAAGCTTTTGAACACTTCAAAAGTTCCAAAACCGTGTTTAATTAGATACTCTTATCTAGAGAAAAGTTCCATAAAGGTAATGAAGTATTAAAACCTCCTTTAGCAGTTGATTTATAATTCATATACATCCATATGTATAATGCTTAATAAATCGATTATTCTTTAACTACTTTTAGCAAAGAACAACTTTATCATCTTTTACAATAAACAACATTCGCATGATTCAAGATGATTCATAATCTCATGAATCCAAAAGTCCATTCTCATGGAGTTTTGTAATGCGACTTTGCTTATGTCTCCAAGAGGACACTGCCAAAATAGGTTGAATCAAACTATTTGATTCGATCCTTACAGTATTTATGTTACAGATGGGCTCCACATATAAAGACAATTATGTAAATCTACATTTCATAATCATGTCTTTATAAAGTTTATAATTCACAATTATAAAATAAACAACATTTGTCCACTTAAGACAACAAGCCCAATAGGCAACAAGAGTTCATAAATTACATGTAAAAGTTCATAACCTTTAACCCAAAGTTCATAACTTTTATGCAAAAAGTTCATAACTTTTAACCAGAAGTTCATAACTTTCATGTAAAAGTTCATAACTTTCAAGTAAAAACCTTTGCTTCTCTTGCCTATTCGCATTCCACCTTTCACCTTCATAAGGTTTCTACTCAATTTGAGATTCTTCATATTCTACTAATATGAGATCCACAACGGGTATCTAATACCTTTGATATAGAAACAAAAGGTAGAATAGTTAATAAATACTTAAGGTAGCAGTCTCACTGCCTTTCATCTTCTTATAGTTCTCCAAACAGAGTTTGCTATTTCTATTCTAATGAACGATTCATTCTAGAATTGGCAACACCCTACTTTTGGAGATCTCTCTATGCCAACAGCTTTGGCCTTTAAAGCACTTTCACCCGAACCTTTCGGTCTTTATGCTTTTCGACCTTTCTTTTATCCTTTTCCTTTTGAACCATAAGCAGACAATTCGAGGCGGGCTTATCCTTTGTGGATAACTTAACATTCTTTTGCATCCTATGCAACTAATTCACAATTTTCCCCATGTCATTCAAATGATAGTTCATCACCAATGACTATCAAATAATGAATTCAAGATCACATCTTAATGCCTTTTGGAGGCCAATGAGAAATTGTTGCCTCAAACACTTATCTTTTCTTGCTCACTAACTGATGGAACATTTCCATTTGTGATGTATCATATACCTCAAGTAAAACTTCCACGTGCGGAAGAATTGGTGGCAAGTGTAAGATAATAAATTTTAAACAGAGTCCCTTCGATGCTTCAAGTAAGCATCTTTTATACTCGTGTTACAATTGCTAGTGGTTCATTGGGCAAAAGGATTATTGAGAACATATGATTCCTTTTGATTTGAGAACAATTCTCAATGTTCAATAACAATCGAGATCAAGGTAATAGCAATTATAACTATAATAAAGCGTGTAAAGATTTTAGTTAAATGCTCCCACTTAAATTATAAAACCCTTTAAAATATTTAAGTGGGTGAAGATCCAAAATCCATACTTAACCATAGCACTGCTTTGGCATGTCCCTATGATTAAATATAATTTCGGTAGGCAAAGACTCAAAATCATGCTTTAAACCATTTAAACATATTTTGGATGTGCACTTCTTTGCCAATTGCATCATTATGCAACTCTTATAATTTATGAGATGTATGATATCATATATCATATTTAATTTGTATGTTACTCATCTCATCCTTGCCTCGGGCTCAAACACCTTTTTGATTAACCCTTTAGTTAAACCAATTACAACACAATGAGAATCACCTTTTCTCATATTATTGCTTCGCTAAGGTCACAACATGCGTACCCGCCCTGGCGGTATACCATGATGCGAACATAGTACTTGACAAGTGTTATACGTAATTGGGTGGCAAAAATATAAACTTCATAAGTTTATTTAGGGTTTATAAATCCCGTGATTAAAATTTTATCATATACAAAACATGGCATTAATATTAAACTTTCCAAGTTAACATTAATCCTAGCATGGCATCCAATGTCATACATTCATCTAGCATGCATATTTCATACTAGGCATGGCATCACATGGCATCAAAATATAAAACATGCAATAGACTCGAAAAACCGTGTTATGGTATGGTTTTATCTACATTGATTTTCATAGGCCAATATGAAAATCAACAAGGTCATATCCTAGGTGGTAGCATCCATCATATGGTAATTGCACCGCCGCACCTCTTGGATCCGCCTTCACGTCTTTGCTTCTTAGTACCATCTCATGGAATTATATTTTACAAAAATTGCAACCTATACAATTTTTCTAGTAAAATAAATTTTACATATCATAAATTGCATCCTATACAATTTATCTAGTAAAATTAAAAATTACATAAATACAAACGACTCGCAGGTCGTATTTATATAAAACCATAATAAATAAAATAAAGCATCCACGGGGTCCAAAACCATACCATAACACCATGCATAAAATTATCAACAATAATTTTACATCTATAAGATTTAGGGTTCAAAAAACTAAACACAATCTTATTGTATTTAAAAGAAATTGATTTGAGAAGAAAAGGTATAGAAGACAATTTCTACATGGCAGCACTAAGGGAACACGGCGTGCAAAACCAGTTTGCACGGCGTGCAACACTTGCACGCGGCCGTGTTCCTCGCTGTTACTCAGCGCACATGAGAAATTTCCGGTTGCACGCCGTGCAAAACCAGTACACGGCGTGCAACACACATTTGCACGGCGTGCAACACTTGCACGCCGGCGAGTTATGCACTGATTCTCAGCTTACGGAAACGATTTCCGACTACACGCCGTGCAAAACCAGTACACGGCGTGCAACACACGTTTGCACGGCGTGCAGTGCCTGCACGCCGGCGTGTTCTGCACTGAAAAACAATTCTACGTCAATTTGTTCAAAACAACAATTCCCAAATCAATTCCAAAACGTTATTCACAATAACAAAGAACAAATCATTCATAATGATCAACATTGAAATCAAATTTCAATTTGTTATTCACAATAACAAAAGAACCCTAAATCAAAACATACAACCCTTACATGCAATTTTGATCTAATCAAAATAACAAATCCAATTCAACCAATGCACAAGTGGCTCTGATACCACTGTTGGGGATTAATCACACAAAACAAAACGCAGCGGAAATAAAAGGATTAATCCCCACCAAGGACCCATGTACATTGCATTGAATTGGAAGGAGGGTTAAAGAATTACCTTAATTCTTTGTAGGTTCTGAATCAAAAGGAACCAAAATAGCTTCCCTCTACGGTTGATCCACACGGAGCAATACGTTCACCGCGTGCTAGCGCCGGGATAGAAGAAACGGTTTCTTCGAATGAAAAAGCCAAAATTTCGAAAACTTTTGGGAGATGGAGAAGAGGAGATTTCGGCTGGCACACATTGTGTCTGCAGGAAAAATCTGCTTCACTTGATGATGGCTAGGGTTAGAGATTTTAGGTTATAAAACTTCCTTTTATATCCATTAAACTTAATTATAATTATAACTTAATACCCTTATTAGTTATAATTATAAATTAACCCACACAACTTAATATTAATTCTCAATTAATATTAAATCAATTCCATTCTCCATCATACACATATGTATATTTGATATTATAATTAATTATATCTCTATATAATTGAATTATAATATGTAGCATACTTTATGCAATATTAATCATATTAATATTTATATATACATATATATATATATAAATATATATATATCATTATATATATATTTATTCTCTTTCTCATTCATAAATTATTATCCAATAATAATTTATACCCGAAAAGATGAACTTCATTTTGCTCTTTGTGTGTGACCCCATAGGTTCATATTGATTGGCAATAAGGAGATTACCATAATATCCTTATAAGTCATAAGCGGACTCTAGCAAGCCTTTATGACTACCCAATTAATATGAATGGAATGATCCAATACCTATTTATAGAATGTCATATTCCCTTTTGTCTCTTTGATATCATGATTAATCATAAGACATGGTACACTTGTCAATCTTATATAATTAATCATATGCTTTCTCGATCTCAAAGTAAACTGTTCAGACAAATCAATTGATACTCTATCAATTATTTGAGCACGGCCATGCATTTAACAGTCTTACTTATCAAGGGGCCCAGTGATATCGCTCTCTTGTTAGAGAGGGACAAAATCCCATATCTGTCACTCACATCCCAAGGCATGAGTCATATCGTACCCAATCACAGCCTTTATAACTACTCTGTTACGAGCAGCGTTTGACTACGTCAAAGCACAACAGGAGTTCATCCCGGAATCAATGGTGACCTCAGGTCAAAGGAATCAGCTGATGACACTACTATAATCAAGATCAGTTGTGACACATGACCATGAACTTGATCTTATAGTGGGTCTCCAGTAACATGTTCTCTAACATATTACCCGTGAGTATAATCTGTATCTGTATACACTATATTCATCTTATGAATATCCATTATCACTCACACTAGTCTTAGTTTGTTATTATTCCCATAATAACAATCGACTAGGGATATTTAGAATAACACGATTTATTCATGGATACTTATCATAAATGCTAACATACAAACATAAATGATAATATTAATCTACACTAGATTAATCTTAGAAGTCAAATTACATAATCCAATATTGGCCTTAGGGCACAATCTCCAACACTTAGGGCATTGGATTCTCGTATTTTGTATTATACATTAAGAGTCATATATGAATACATTATTTGTGTCACATTAATAAAGGCAATTAATCTATTTCATTTATATCTTGTGCTATAATATGAGTAGAGTATCCATTGATTGATAATCATAAAACCTGTCCCATGTCTGTTCTAATCGTGGGAACGAATAGAACCACATACTTGTATATTCAATGACTGTATGGCAGTTCTTAACTGGCCATAGTACTTGTATAGTCAGTCATGAATATAGGTACATGTCATTGACATGGGACTAGATCGATCCGCACAAGAAAGCCACATGGTTATCATGTCATAGGTCTTTCTTGAGTAGGTCTCTTCTGTCCTCAGACCAGATTTTATTACAATATCAATATGGAATCTAGTTCACTTTGACATACGCCTAACAGGTCTGTAAAAGGATACTAAATACGGGTATGATTGGGTGGACCAGTGAACATGTTGATATTGATGATGAAGTGATGGAATTGCCACTCGGGTAACACCGAGATGATATCATTGGCCACTTGATGAGTGGGACTGATAAGTGTATGGCCATACCCAAATAAGTTGGTTGCTTATTTGATTAATCAGTCAACTCAAGATCAAGAAATATAATAAACAACAGAAGAGGATGACGGACACCATACCTCTTGTTTATTCATATCGATATAGTTAGGCAAAGGACACTATGAGATTACTACCGGGTGAGTGTCTTCTAAAGACTGCTGCATCTCTGTCTTAATTGGGGGCTGTAATGGTTTGCTAGAACCCACTTATAGTCTGTGGGCCTTGGGCCTACCGCCAACATAAAGACAGACCCATAGGATCGTGCACATAGATCAACTGAGCTGGAACTTATAGAAATTGTACATGTAATGTACATTGGAAGGAATGCGTTAATTAATTAGTTGACATTCAGTGTCAAGGTAATTAATTGACATTGGGTTGAATTTAATTTAATTAATAAGTTTACATAATGTAATTAATTAATTTATCAATTAATTGAATTACATAAAGTAAACAATTAATTAAATAATTTTCCTAAGTCGGAAAATTAAATACATGTATTGTATTTACTTAAGTGTGTTTTAATTTTATTTAGGAGTAATTAAATTTAGCCAAATGGAATTATACTACATAATATATACTTTTTAATTAAAGTTTATTTATGTAATTATAATCCTAGTGGGCATGGGTTTAATTAACCTAATTAAAACCCAATTAGACAAGGTGTCTATATAAGGGCACACTTAAGCAATAAAACCCTAATTCAACTCTAATTAATTGCTGGAAATTTCAGCCACCAAGAGCAGCCCCAAAACAGCCGAAAATCCCAGCATTAAATCTCCATTCTTTCACGTCTTCGGCTAGCACCGGTTCCCGCTCAATAGTTGGTTGTGCACCGGACTTTGGAGATCGCAGTTTAAAGAAACGATTCTGTAGCAGTCTCTAGAGGAGACGAATCCGGTGAGTTAATCTCTCTTGATTCAAATTGTTTTTATTCTAATCAATGGTAATTGGACACGATAGGTGGATTCTAGGAAATTTTAAACGGTGTATTTTCCGCTGCGCCACGTTACTTTTCCAATGACGAATCCCAACACCATCTTCCTGGCTACATGAGCTCCATGGCGACGTAATTGTCCTTTCCTTCAGTGACACAGGCCTCACCAGAAGTGAAATGACCAAAATGCCCTTCAGTTAATAACCATACCACCTGATGGCTAAAACACCTTTCCTTTAGCGACACGAGCTATATGGGAGACCAAATCACTGAAATATTTCTTCCCTTAATGACATAGGCTCCATTAGGGGTGAAATGACTGAAATTCCTTTTGTCGGCCACCAAGCTGCCAAATGACCGAAATACCCTTTTCCACAAAAAAGGGAATACCAAATCACTAAAACCCATTTCTTTTGTGACATAGGCACCACAAAAGACCAAACGACCAAAGTCCCCTTACTTCAAGGAATGCCAACTTCCCAAGTTGTAAAATTACCAAAATACCCTTCCCTTACGTAAGCACCGAATGGCAAGGAGAATCCGATCTGGGCAAGTCCTCTGCTTCACAATGGAGTCGAAGCATGTCCCTGGCAAATCAAACAAGATCTGGGCAAAGTCCTTTGCTTTGCAATGGAGTCTAAGCATGACCCTAGATAACATCAGAACAATTCGGGCAAAGTCCTATGCTTCGTATCAGAATCGAAGCAAGACCCTAAAAATTCGAACCAATTTAGGCAACACCACTGTCTCAAAAGCAACCGAGACAAGTCCATATAGACATCAAAACAAGTCAACATGAGGAGAACCCCCCAGGTACGTTCTCTTTTCCTTCTCACCGTGCTCCCTATCGTGAGGCCAAGCCCGAATCGGGCACAAGCACCCGTTCAAGTCGACTTTGGTCACGCGAGGGCAGCCTTTGAGCATGGGTTTTTTCCCAACCTTGGTGATGAAAGCTATTGTTGCCTTTTTTCACGGATAAACGTGAAACAGATTCGGACCGACCGGGATGACATCGGAAATGTCCCGGATAGCCTGGAGGTATATGGCAAGTCCTAGTATGGAACCCTGAAGAATTCGAGTAAGTATTTAAGAGAACCAAAGAACAAAACGAAAAATAAGTGAAAATATGATATTCTGAGCATTACAACCGCACGGCTGTAGCCTACAGGGGCGCGGCTCTATAATCTTCTTATTTTCTTTTTTTGGGGCAAAATTAGAATTTAATTCGGTTTTTAAGCAAAATAGGAATTTTGAGCATTACAGCCGCACGGCTGTAGTCTACAGGGGCGCGGCTGTGACCTACAGCCGTGCGGCTATAAGCTTCAGTTTTCCTTTTTTGCCTAAATCAGCAATTAATTCCGATTTAATACCAAAAAGGGAGGTATTGAAGGGTCCTAATCCGGGATTAGGGTTAAGGAGGCAGAAAAACTGAAAAAGAAAAAAAAAAGAAGAGAATTTTTAGAGGAAAAAACATCATCACCTAGGTTTTGTTAGGGTTCTTAATACAATAAAAAAAAGTTAGACAAAAAGAAAGAAAAAAAAAAGAAAAAACAAAAGGTAGACAAAGAAAGAACACTCAACAATCAATCCTCGAATCTTCTTCATTGTTCCGTTCGGGATTCGGAAAGCACACTTTGCTCGGGTTGTCCGTGACTGCGGGACGTTTCTGGCATCCAAATCTCTTTTTTGTGGTCCAAGCACTGGAACACAGACAAGGTAATTTTCTGAAAGGCCTTAGAAATCCGTTTTGCTCATTCTGGTTGCGATTTAATTACATGATTCGAGTTTTTTGCAATTTGATGGATTTTTTCCGGTTACAGCCGCCCCATCCATGATCACAGCTGCTCGGCTGTAACCTACAGCCGTGCAGCTGTGACCTACAGGGGCGCGGCTGTAGTACTATGTTTTAAACCTTTTATTTTTTTTGGGGAGTTTTCTTTTATTACAGCCGCCCTTATGATCACAGCCGCCCGGCTGTGACCTATAGGGGCGTGGCTGTAACCCACAGGGGCCGAAGCTCCGATCGGCCCAAATCGATTGATAACGCTCCCACTCTTTAATTAAATGTGTTTTTCATATCTGTTATCGGTCCAATCACATCCCTGCATACTTTGATTCCATGTTCTTCATTTTTTTTATGGGTGGATGTGATGAAATTTGGTGATTTTGGACGATTAGGGATTTTCGGATTCGATTTGATCCATTTCGGGTCTTTTAGTTGGTTTTAATGTTTTTCCAGAAATCCCAGATCCTCCGAAATCATCAAACTTTGCAAAACGATCTTCGAAAACACGAAAAGTATGCTATAATCGATTCTGGAGCATTACAGCCGCTCGGTTGTAAGCTACAGGGGCACGGCTGTAATCTATAGCCGCGCGGCTATGGGCTACAGGGGCGCGGCTGTGATATGGGCAGAATTATAGTTTTGCCCTTTTAGGCCCCAAACTTGTAATTTTTCATCCTTTTCTCATTAAAAAATGAATTTTGGTGTGTTTGCATACTTTTGGACCCTAGATGTATGTTCGATTTAGGCCCACACACGAACGGGACCCCCAGGTCCAGGGATATCTGGCCCACTAAAGTTGGAAAAGTGCATGTAAATAAGCCAAACCGCTTTTAAAACTGATTTTTCATCCATAAAACCTATAGGGCATTTAAAAAATCGTTTTCCAGGTCTAACCGGGCCAACCAGTCGGGTCGACTCGGTTACCCCCTTTGCATGATCCCGTTTCCTAAAATACCCCTATTCTGTCCTATATGAGTCCTTGGTGTGATTTATTTATCTGTGCTAACCATATTTGGATGCAGCTTTTATTTTTGCTTTATTTTTATTTTTGAATGTATTTTATAGATTAAATCGTGTATCTAGGCGATTGTAATTTTTTAGATCATCGTGTATAACATGCGGTTGTAAAAGGTGAGGATGAGAGTTTTCTTTTTCTTGGGTTGTATAATTTGGCCTCTGATTTACTTTTCCGCACTTTTATTTTTCCGCACTTTATTTTAGTATTTATATTTATGTCATTTGCATGAGCATTGGTTAATAATTAAAAGAAGATAAAATGGGTAGATTTAAGTGAATGAAATGTCATATTACGAAATAATAATTAAAAATAAGTGAGGATTAGTAGGTATGTTGCCCGAACCTCGAATCTCTGGATTAGGTACTGCGTCTACACTTGGAAGGGAGCTGTACCGGAATTTCTCGGATGAGCTGATCCGGGTGGCGACTCTGTATCTAATCTCAAAATTCGTGTTTTGAGATCTTTAAGTTAAAATGGGATTTTCTAAAAAGCTTGTCTTCTAAAATTCATGTCTGAAATTAAGTTTTCTACTAAAAGACTCTTCCAATAAAATGAAAGGTCTTTCTACGAAAGATTAAAACCCGTTTTCAAAACCAAAACATCAACACACAAAAAGAAAAATCCCCAGTTTCAGCTTTACCGCGCGTTACGAAAGAGGTCGTCTGCTCACACACAGGAGGAAGCACTAACCCAGGTCATACAAGGACCTAGAAGGTCTGGTAAGGATTGTCGGGAACCCGAGAGATATGGGTTTCTTATTACCGACAATCACACTCATCTCATCTTTGATGAGGAAGAGCCTAAAACCTACTAGGAGGCTATTGCTAGCCCACAGTCAGCCAACTAGAGGAAAGCCATAGAGGCGGAGATGCAATCTATGTACGATAATTAGGTTTGGAACCTAGTTGATCTACCTCCGGGTACTAAGGTCATAGGTTGCAAATGGTGATACAAGCCGAAGGCCAACAATATCTTCAAGGTGCAGCTAGTTGCCAAAGGTTTCACACAAGTCCATGGAATAAAGTAGGACGAAACTTTCTCACCAGTTGCTATGCTCAAATCCATAAGGATCTTGCTGGCCATAGCTGCTTGGTACGACTATGAGGTCTGGTAGATGGATGTCGAAACCACTTTCCTTAATGGAAAGCTACTCGAGGATGTGAACATGACACAACCTAAAGGTTTTATTGATCCAAAGCATCCTGGAAAGGGATGCAAGCTTCAAAGATCCATTTATGGATTGAAGCAAGCATCATGAAGTTGGAATCTTAGATTCAATGAAGCCATAAAGGAATATGGCTTCATACAGAATCAAGAGGAGCCTTGTGTGTATAAGAGGATTAGTGGGAGCATCATCACTTTCTTGGTGTTATATGTGGATGACATCTTTCTGATTGGAAGTGACGTACCTACATTGCAAGGAGTAAAGTAGTGGTTGTGTAAGTGCTTCATAATAAAGGACTTGGGCGAAGCTGAGATGATCCTAGGGATCAAGATCTATAGGGATGGACCCAATCGGCTTCTAGGCCTAATTCAGGCCACGTACATAGATAAGTTTCTAAAAAAATTCAGCATGGATTAGGCCAAGAAAGGTTTCTTGCCAATGAGCCATGGGCTGAAACTTAGTAAGAAGAACTGTCCTAAGATAAGGCAGGATATGAAGAATATGAAGTTATTCCTATATGCATTGGCTATAGGATCAATCATGTACTCCATGCTATGTACAAGACCCGATGTCACCTTTGCACTAAGTATGACGAGCCGATACCAGTAGGATCTCGGTGAGGACCACTGAAAGGCTGTTAAAGCAATCCTAAAGTACCTTAACCAAACTAAGGATAGCTTCTTAGTGTATGGGGGTCAAGAAGAGCTGTCAGTTACTGGGTACACTGATGCAAGCTTCTAGACTGACCAGGATAAATACCAGTCACAGTCTAGGTATGTATTCTTGCTTAATGGTGGTGCTATAAGCTAGAAGAGCTTTAAGCAACCGAACATCATGAACTCTACTACAGAAGGTGAGTACATTGCAACGTGTGATGCAGCTAAGGAAGCTGTATGGATCAAGAAGTTTATCACTGAATTAGGAGTAGTAACAACTATCTAGGATCCAATTGATATCTCCTGTGACAACAACGAGGCTGTTGCATAAGCTAAGGAGCCTCGGTCACATAAGAACACGAAGCACATACTCAGGAAGTTTCACCTCATACGAGAAATTGCTAAAACGGGTGAAATTTCATTACACAGAGTGGACACCGAGGATAACATCGCAGATCCCTTAACCAAGGCACTGGTTCAGCCTAAGAACGAAGGTCATACCAGATTTATAGGGATTACGCCCATGCCTAGTTTGAACTAGTGCAAGTTGGAGATTGTTGGATATGCCCTATTCCCGAGGCATTAGTCCTCATATTGTATCATACATTTTGTACCTTAATATGAGATTTATGTATTATACAATTTGTGTCAATGAATAAAGACATTAATCTATTTATTATATACCTTGTGCAATGTTATAAATAGAGTATCCAATGGACATATCCATATCCATGTTGACAAGTGTCATGTACTTGGCAGTGAGACCATGGATAGGAGAAACAATTGTTAGGATTCATCATTGGAAAAATAACATGGCGTAGCGGAAATTACACCATTAAAATTTTCCTAGAATCCACCTATCGTGTCCAATTACCATTGATTGGAATAAAACCAATTTGCATCAAGAGAGATTAACTCACCGGATTCTTCTCTTCTAGAGACTACTGCAGAATCATTTCTTGAAACTATGATCTCCAAAGTCCGGTGCATACCAACTATCAAGCTGGAATCGATGCTAGCCGAGAAGCAGAAGGAATGGAGAATTAATTGATGTAAATTTTGGCTGCTTTAGGGCTATAATGGGGCTGAAATTTCCAGTAATAAAATTAGGGTTGAGTTCAGTTTTCTTCCTTAAGTGTGCCCTTATATAGACTCCTTGTCTAATTGGGTTTTAAGTAGTTTAATCAAACCTAAGCCCATTAGGATTTGGATTACAAAAATAAACTTTAATTAAAAAGCATATACTATGTAATTTAATTCCATTTGGCTAGATTTAATTACCCCTAAATAAAATTAAATCACACTTAAGTAAATACAATACATGTGTTTAATTTTCCTACTTAGGAAAATTATTTAATTAATTGTTTACTTTATGTAATTCAATTAATTGATAAATTAAGTAATTACATTATGTAAACTTATTAATTAAATTAAATCAACCCAATATTAATTAAATACCTTGACACCGAATGTCAACTAATTAATTAACGCAATCCTTTCAATGTACATTACATGTACAAATTCTATAAGTTCCGGCTTAGTTGATCTATGTGCATGATCCTATGGTTATGTCTTTATGTTGGCAATAGGCCTAAGGCCCACAAACTGTAAGTGGGTTCTAGCAAACCGTTACAGCCCCCAATTAAGACAGAGATGCAGCAGTCTTTAGAAGACACTGACCCGGTAGTAATCTCATAGTGTCCTTTGCCAAAAGATATCGATATGAATAAACAAGAGGCATGGTGTCTGTCATTCTCTTCTACTGTTTATTATATTTCTTAATCTTGAGCTGACTTATTAATCAAGTAAGCAACTAACTTATTTGGGAATGGCCTTTGAAATGGCCACACACTTATTAGTCCCCCTCATCAAGTGGCCAGTGATATCATCTTCGTGTTACCTGAGTGGTAATTCCATCACTTCATCATCAATATCAATATGTTCACAGGTCCCTAATGATACCCGTATTTAGCATCCTTTTACAGATCTGTTAGGCGTACGTCAAAGTGAACCAGATTTCATATTGATACAATAATGAAATCTGGTCTGAGGACAAAAGAGACCTACTGAAGAAAGACTTATGACGCGACAACCATGTGGCTTTCTTGTGCTGATCGATCCAGTCCCATGTCAATGACATGTACCTATATTTATGACTGACTATACAAGTACTATGGCTAGTTCAAAACTACAATACAGTCATCAAATATACAAGGCTGTGGTTCTATTCGCTCCCACAATTAGAACAAACATGGGATAGGTTTTATGATTATCAATCAATGGATAATCTACTCATATTATAGCACAAGATATAAATGAAATAGATTAATTGCCTTTATTAATGTGACACAAATAATGTATTCATACAGTGAGTCTTAATGTATAACACAAAATACAAGAATCCAATGCCCTAAGAACTACGGCACACCAATAACAATATAACCATAAAGTTATCCATAGTTTGTTCTAGTCATAAGAATGAATGGAACCAAAGACTATCATAACCTTGGTTGTATGGCAGTGTCTTACTGGCCATTAGATATGGAATGTCAACCAAGTTAATGGGTACATGCAAAGGGGCATGATACTGGATAGATCCACTAAACGAGAAATCCACATGGTATAGTATCACAAGTGATTCGCATATAGTACTTGTATGGATCCTTTGAACTGACCATATCATGGTGCTCATGTGAAGTGACATACTTTGATGTACGCATAAAAGGTATATAATAGGGTGCTATGTATGGATACGTTCAGGTATATTAGTAAACATGACAGGACCATAGATTTGCAGAAGGAAATGTCACTCAGTAGTCCACTAAGAAGATATCACCGGCCACTTAATGAATGCAACTGATAAGAGTGTGGCCATACCCAGACAAGTTGGAACTTGTTTGTGAGCATTAGTTCATTCGAGATCAAGATAATGTCCGAACACAAAAGAGGGTAATCAATCCATGCTTCTATGTTGAACACCGATATCAATGACATGGGATATACGAGTGTAAACTGCAGGATTTTGACTTTAGTTAGACTGCTATCTCCGTCTTGATTGGGGGCTATAGCGGCTTGCTAGAGCTTACCTATAGTATGTGGACTATAGGTCCAATGCCAACATAAAGACCGGCTCACAAGATCATACACATTGAATGTCTGAGCTTAGACCTAAAGGATCAACTGTATACTTGGAGTATACCCGCAAGAGAGAGAGGATTCCGTTAATTATATTATGTAGATCAATTGGATTGATCAAAATAATATAATTAATATTTTTGTTGGTTTTCTTACAATTAATTCAATGAATTAATTTAAGAGATTATTTCCTGTGTGGAAATATTTCACGTGTATAGGTTTACATGTGTTTAATTTTGTGAAGAGTCTAATTTAATTCCTCGGTTAAATTAATTAGTCAAATTAATTCTAATTTAAATGGAATGTAATATATTATATGGTATAATATATTCACATAGATGTTAAATTGAAATTAGATTTGGAATTAAAATAAACCAAAAGAATTAATTTCAGACTTGGGCTTAAATGAGCGAAAAGCCCATATAAAATAAAAACTAGTTAGGCCTAATTCCACCAAGGGAATTTTCGGCCATAAAGGGTAAAAACCCTACGGTGGATCTCGGCCAACACACACATCCCAAGGCAGAGATTTTCAGCCACTTTTTCCCTCTCTTCCCTCGATCCAAACGCTAGCACTGGTTCACACTTCGCAGCCATTCGTGTACAGGATTGTGGAGGGGATCTAGTTTGATTTTTATAGCCATCTCTGGAAGAGATATTCCTGGTGAGAATCTGAATTTTTCTCATTTGATTTTGTTGTTTTGATTTCCACTTCAATTGCTCCTGGGTATTGGATTTAAGAAAACGTTCCGTAGTTCTGCTTTAATAAGATGTTTTGTGATGAAAAATCCCTACACAAAGATAGTTATATTCTTTCCTTATTTTTATGCAGATTTCAAGTTAAGCCAAGTGAAGGGCGTAATGGAGAAATAGTCCAATATGTGTTTGCTTAATTAAGTAATGGAGCAAAGCAAGAATGCTTAGGGTGTTATCTCTGAAAAACAAACTAGAACTACAACTTTCATATTGTACATTATATTTATAGATTGGTACAGTATTCTTCAATTTCATAACCTATTTATATACGTAACTTTCATGAAGATTAAACCATTTGATGTCATAATTCAATAAATATCTATTATATATTTTATTAAAATTGTTAATTGCAACAAAAAAGGTTTTTATATTTTTCTTAAACAATTCAAAAAATAAATGTGATTAGTCCTAATTCTAAAACAATTAATTAAAGTCATAAAAATTATGACATATTGGACTATAGTGAAATATATTTTCTTCCATGAGTATGATCTTTATTTTTACATAGTTCAAATGATTATTAATATATGAATTAATTATTTTTAGAGATAAATATATGAATTAATTATTAAGATGTATTGATATACTTTTCAAATTATGCATAATCCATCAAAACATTTCGAATTGTTGAAAAAAAAATAATAATTATCTTCACTAGGTATTAAAATGCATTAAATTCTTTCATTGGAAAATACAGTATATGCTATTGCAATAAATGCATTCATAAAACAAGTTTACATGTTAAATGAAGACTTTATATAATTCAAAAAACTGATCGTACATATGATAACATTACTCTACAAATTGGTTTGAAATACTCATTTTAAAAAATCCTTTTAGTAATAATAAAATAATTAAATTGTATATCCCGTTCATCGCACAGGCATACAGCTCGTAAATCTTAAGACATGCAAATCATACGTCTTTACAATTTCCTTTTTTAGATTCTTGGTCAATTTTATTGGTTACATGTATAACGTTTTCATCACATCATTAGCTTAAATTTTTATCTCCTTTTGGGGGGTTTCGGTGATTTTCTAATTAATAACCAATATCTTTGATTTACATACTTAATTGTCTCTTAATATATTTATCAAACTAAATATACTATGCAACTTGCTTAAATAATTGACACGCAGACATGGAAGAAATAAATTTCTGTTTATCATGATTTACCAATAATAGATTTTGATTAAAATATAAAACAAAGTATACTTCGCCTCACTTTCTTTTTATGAGTGATAGTCATTGAAGTAAATCAAAGTCTAATACAGATCGGATAAGCAGGAGCATTACATAAAACCTTACCCTTATATTTGTCAAAGAATATGTAGCCTATGCTAAGCACTGCACAAGCTTATCCACAGACCATTTAACAAGAACAAGAGTAACATTTCCAATAGCTCAATCCAAACAATCATATAATAGATATCACGGGGAAGTATGTATCATCTTCTTACCAATAAGTGCATCAACAATTCTTTCGCAACCACCTCAATCATAATGGATGTAAATCATAACTCCTAAAACCAGCTAAGCGCTTCTTGAAATTGTTGGATATGCCCTAGTCCCGAGGCATTGGTCCTTGTATTTGTATTATACATTTATTGGATTTATGTATTATACTCATTTGTGTTATTAATAAAGGCATCAATTCATTTATTATATTTATCTTGTGCAATATATTAAATGAAGTATCCAATGGACATATCTATATCCATGATGACAAGTGTCATGCACTTGGCAATAAGACCATGGATAGGGTAAACGATATGACCATAAATAGATCCGTAGTCTGTTCCAGTCATGGGAATGAATGGAACAAGAGACTGTCATTAACCTGGTTGTATGGTGGTGTCTTACCGGTCATTGGACATGGGATGTCAACCAAGTTAATGGGTACATGCCTGGGAGCATGGTATTGGATAGATCCACTAAACGAGTAATCCACATGGTCACAAGTGATTCTCGTGTAGTACTTGTATGGATCCTTTGACCTGACCATATGATGGTGTTACATGTGAAGTCACATGCTTAGGGGTACACCTAAAGGGCCTGTAATAGGGTGCCAAGTATGGGTACTTTCGGGTGTGTCACTGAGCATGGTAATACTATGGATATGCAGAAGGGATTTGTCACTCAGTAGCCCACTGAGAAGATATCACCGGCCTCTTGATGAATGTGACTGATAAGAGTGTGGCCACACCCAAACAAGTTGGAACTTGTTTGTGAGCTTCAGCACATTCGGGATCAAGTTAATGTCCGGACACAAAAGAGGGTGATCAATCCATGCCTCTGTGTTGGACACCGATATCAATGACATGGGATGTACAAGTTTAAACTACAGGGTCATGATAACAGTTAGACTGCCATCTCCATCCTAATTGGGGGCTGCAGTGGCTTGCTAGAGCCCAACTGCAGTCTGCAGGCCAAAGGCCCGCTGCCAACATAAAGATGGGCCCACGGGATCGTACACATAGGACGACTGAATGCAGACTTAAGGAATCACATGTGTACTTGGAATATACACTATGGAAAGAGAGGTGTATATATATTAATTATATTATAAAGATCAATTGGATTGATCCTAATAATAAAATTAATATATGTTCGATTGGCTCTTCATAATTAGTTGGATTAATTATGAAATTATTTCCTAGGTGGAAATATTCATATGTATAGGTTTACATATGATTTTATTTTGTGAAGATTTAATTTTAATTCGATGGATTAAATTAATGGGTCAAACTAATTTTAATTTAAATGTAAATAATATATTACTTGGAGTAATATATTAAATACATGGGTATATTAAAATTGGGCTTGAAATTAATTTAATCCAGAATAATTAAAATTAGACTGGGCCCAAACTGAAACAAGGAAGCCCGCACAGAATGGAATGGAGGCAAGCTGAGCCTGAATTCCCCTAGGGGAATTCGGCCACCCTAGGTATAAAACCTAGGGTGAAAATTTCGGCCCCTAACCCTAACACACAAGCTAGCTGAAATTCCTAGCCTCCTCTCTTCCATTGCTTCGTTTTTCCGACGCTAGCACGGGTTGCATTCGTTAGGCGTTCGTGTACGAAAACGAGGAGGAAATCTGCTTTGGTTTCTGCAGTCTTCATCCATCTCTTGAAAGAGATTTTCTGGTAAGAAAATTAATCTCTTTCTATTTATTTTAAAGTTTTCCAATTTCCATTTCAATTGCTCCTGGGGCCGGATTTAAGGAAATCACCGCATTCTTCCGCTTTTATCGGGTGATTTCCGGTGAAAAATCCCAATAGAAATGTCATGTCCTTATCTTTTGAAGGATTTGCAACACCTGAAATAATAGCACAGCAGGAAGTGACTATAAGTCCCTAACTATCTCGGATAACACACTTGAAACCTGCACTTGCACCATTGTAAAAAAAGCCACAACTACTTTACACTTCCAATTTTGTTGAGCTAGGCACTTGCCACCATGTAACAGAACCTGCCACTATGGATCAATGTAGAACTCATTGGCAGTGAGCTATCTTCCATTCTTGCACCATATTTGCTTCTTCAAAATGAATCTATCAACATCCATAGCTCCCTATCACCAAAACAAACCTTTTCAGGCACTCCATGATACCCACCATCACGCACATAAGACTCTCCTCACCCACTGCTTCTATCAAGTTTATGACCACCACTATGCATAGTATTCAGTGCTTCTATAGTACACATGACACGATGATCATCGGTTTGAATCCTAATGCATATTAAACACACACACTATAGAGCAAGTGAACTTTGTCGACCAAGTAATGTAAGATAAGTAAAGTATCGATCTTTCAAGAACTAAGCATGCAAATCTAAAAGCAATTGGGTTTCAGTTAATCTAGGCGGAGATTATTATATCTTTGAATATTTGTTTTCTAAATCTACTAAGAAACATTTAATCAAAGAAATTAAATATCAAAAATATGGTTGGAAGTATATCAATGGATGGAATAACTAAGGCATATGGTTTCACCTAACATTCATTGTAGTAATTTCTTAAGTCATATAACTAAATCAATTAAATTCCAAAGAAGGCAATTTTCACAAATAATTAATACTGATTAGGGCTATCAATTCAAATTCTTAACCTAAGGACTTAAACCTCTCAGTTCTAAGCAATTAAGTAAGAAAGCATTAATTTCAAGAAATCCCAGTATGAACTAGTGAGCGACAAAAGTGATGGTCATGCAATCGTTGTGTTATGTGATTCCGTTAATTTAGTGCTTTATTCAATTATAAATTAACTAGAAGCATTGGAATTGATGGTCACGCATTCAAGGCATTAAGCATACACAACACCAAAAAGTACATGATCCACCATAGCCTTAGCTATAGTGGAATTAGTTCATAACAAAACTAAAAACAACCAAGGAAATTAAGGAAAACATAATGGAGAAAAAGTTCAGGATAAAACTAGAGAATCGAGATGGTTAATGAGGATTTATAGAAAACATTGGTGAAGATCAAATGAAAAGCTCTCTTGAAACCCTAGCCTCTCCTTTCACTGCTTCCCAAAAGTTCACATTCAAGAAGAGAGAAAAAAATAATAAAACTAAAACTATTTATTTTCAAACATAAAAAGAATAATAACTAATCTAAAAATTGTTGACTTCTTCTTCAAACATCCTAACTAAAAAGGAGAGAATAAAAATAATTTTAATCCAACTCTCTCTAGGAAAACAAGTTAACCACTCCTATTAGGAATATGAGTAAGACAAAAACAAGGAAGAACCCTAAAGAAACGGCTTTAAATCCTTTCTCTTAAGTTAAACCCATAGCTCCTAGGTCCACCAATTAAGCTAGCCCAAATAACAATTTCAGCTCCAAGACTTCAAAATTAGCACCCCATAGGGCATGGTCATGTCTTAGGACTTCTCCTGGACTGATCCAACCCAATTTTGCTCCTTTTTCATGCATTTTGAGCCCCTTTTTCTCTTTAAGACCCTAAGAAGGAAAATAGCACAAAGCAAGTGAAATACGCCTTAAATAGAGTAAAACAACTCGATTATAGGTCAAAAACTAAGGTAATATAAGCATATAAAATACATTTATCAAATCCTTTTACCGCATAAATTGACCTTGACTCGTAAGTGATTGAGAATACACCTTTGCCAAAAGTTCTTAATCACCAGAGGAAGATGCAATTTTCGTATTTGCTTATATGTCACTTTGGAAATTCGATTATATGTCACTTTGATATTTTTCCATTAAAAGATAGGTATGGTTTTGAACAAATAAATACTATTTACTTCAAGCAGCCACATATATATTGATATGGCACTTGTCGACTTGGTAAAGAAATTCTTGCGATTAAATCTGCGACTTTTTACATTAAAATTTCATGAACAAGCTTGATATTCCAGCTATGACAACAACACACATATTGTGAGCAAGCGATCCTAGAGACGGACAACAAGGCTGGGTCGGAGGGTTTTCCAAAATAAGGTGAGGGTTTTAAAGGTTTTATGAAAATGGGTTTGATGGTCTAGGAAAATGCAAAATAAAAAGGAGTGAACGAAATTGATTCCTCACGCCTTAAAGGTTGACAGGAGTCATCACCGGGCTTAGCTCGTACTGAGAAATTGTATTATAGCCAAGCCCGATAAGGATGCCTATACCTTTAAGATAGAGATTTTGATATGGACAAACCACTATTTCTACTTTATTTAGAAATAACATCTAACTTTAACCAAATATGTCCCGTTTGTTAATTAATTCCTATTCAAATTCAACCTTAGTTATATTTTATATGCTAATTGTGAGCGGACAACATTGAACAAAACGCGGCGAAGCGAACCGGGGAAAAAGAATAATTAGATTTGAATTTGGAAAACGGTTTTGTTTTTCTTGAGTTAGGAAAAAAGCCATTGATTTGATTTGGAAATCCTTTTTATAGAAAACATTTTCCCCGTTTTAACTTAAAGACCTCGAAACTTAAATCCCGAGATCAGTGACAGAGTCGCCACCAGGATCAGCTCATCCGGTACAGCTCCCTACCAAGGACAGACTGATGTACCTAATCTAGAGATTTAGGGTTCAGGTAAATAACTTACTTTAACCTCTAGCTTGCTTTCACTTCACAATTTATATTACCATATTTAATTCGCTTTATTATCTTTTTCTAACTCCAATTTGTTTATTTTTAATCAACTGATGCTAAAACAAAATGAAGGAAATAAATTGCAGGAAAATAAAACATACATTCAAAATATACAAAAAATAATAGAGGCCGATTATACAACCCAAATGAATAAAAATAAAAACTCTCGTTCTCACTTTACAACCGCCTAAAATACACGATTTATCTAAAAATACAATTGCCTAGGATACACGGATAAATCTATTAAATACATCAAAAATAAAAATAAAAAGCTGCAAAACAGAGGGTTAGCACAATATACGACACGCCACAAACAGGAATCAGGTAATACATAAGGGATTTTAAGAATTCGGGAACATGCAATTAGGGCAATAACCGGGTCGGCTCGGCTAGCCGGCTTGATTAGGCCTGGAAAACATTTTAAAACTTTCCTGTATTTTTGGTTTTATGAGAAAATCATTTTGAAAACAATTTATTTTCTGGTTTAATTTAATTTAGCATGTGAGGTGGGTCGGTTTTCGGGAGAATCGGGTCTCCGTCGTTGTATTATTCTAAATGCAAAAACACTGAAAATTAAATCTAGAGTCGTGAATGCACACAACAAAATTCATTTTTGATAATTTTCAAGTTTTTTGGATTTTTATGGATTTTTAGAAATTTTTTGGGGTTAAAATGGAAATTCTGCCATTGGACTAGCATTACAGTCGTGTGACTGTAATTACTTTCATACTACTGTAATTACAGTCGTGCGACTGTAAATCCTCCAATTTCAGCATTTAGTCAAAATTATTCAAAACAAAACTTAAAAGTGGAGGGAAATCAAGAACACTCGTACGACTGTATTTACAGTCGTACAACTGCTCCACAACTCAAGAACAGTCGCACAACTGTTCTTGATTTCCAGAAATAGAAAATACAAAAATGGAAATTTTATGCACCAAAACACATCAAATCACCCGGAAAACATGGGAAAATGAGAAATTGAAGTGTGTTTACCTCTTTAGCGCTAATCCACCGTAGGAATAACCCCTGGCAACGCACCAATCCACTTCAAATTGCTTTTTTCCTCTTGGAGTTGAGGTTGAGAAGTTAGGTCCAAAATCCTCCAAAATGTTAGGGATTCTAAGAGTTTCTAGTCTGAAATTAATTGAATTTAGAGAGTTAGATTATTAACCTATTGATTTCTAATAGATTTTAAACTTAACACTTGAGAATTAAAAGAAAAAGAAGAGGAAAAAAGCTTGTGGTTTGTGATGATCTTTTCCTTCCCTTTTTCTCTTTTCTCTCTAAACTCTCTCTAATTCTTTTCAGAACCAAAAAAAGCCCCCTAATCCTTCTCTTTCCCTTCTTTTTCTTCTGCTTTCTTGCTGCCTTGCTGTCCATCCCTGAGCATTAATTGCTCCTTCTTTTCTTCTCTTTTTTCTGCTGCAGAGGTATGGGCTTCTGCACCTGCTTCGAGTTTACAGTCGTGTGACATATACAGCTGCCCCTCGCGTGATCAAATTCGACACCCGTATCTAGATTTAAAATACATAAGATGATGAATTTGAAAGTGCGAATCAAAGTACCGTAAACACAGGAAAGAACCCACTATTGAAATAAGCCGATACCGGGTCTAGGTTACCCGAGGCGAAGCTGGGGAAGAAATAAGCCGATACCGGGTCTAAGTTACCCGAGGCAAGAAAGGTGAAAGGCGGATTGGCCGATACCGGGTCTAGATTACTTGAGGCAAAGGAAGGTGAAAGGCGGATTGGCCGATACCGGGTTTAGGTTACCCGAGGCAAAGGAAGGTGAAAGGCGGATTGGCCGATACCGGGTCTAGGTTACCTGAGGCAAAGGAAGGTGAAAGGCGGATTGGCCGATACCGAGTCTAGGTTACTTGAGGCAAAGGAAGGTGAAAGGTGGATTGGCTGATACCAGGTCTATGTTACTCGAGGCAAAGGAAGATGAAAGGCAGATTGGTCGATTCCAGGTCTAGGTTACCCGAGGCAAAGAAAGGAGATGAAATGCGGATTGGTCGATACCAGGTCTAGGTTACCCGAGGCATAGGAAGATGGAATGCGGATTGGCCGATACCGGGTCTAGGTTACCCGAGGCAAAGGAAGGAGGTGAAATAAACCGATACCGGATTTAGGTTACCCAAGGCAAAGGAAAGATGGAATGCGGATTGGCCGATACTGGGTCTAGGTTACCTGAGACAAAGGAAAGATGGAAGTGAAATAAGCCGATACCGGGTTTAGGTTACCCGAGGCAAAGATTACTGGGGATCTAGAATGAAGCCAGTCTGGACCAATGTCGGGTCTATGTTACCCAAGGTGGATCTACTGGGGATTCGAAGCTGGAGCGGATCTGGGCTGATACCAAGTTTACATTACCCGAGGTGGATCTGCTGGAGACTTGAAGATGGAGCCGATCTGGACTGATGCCAGGTTTATGTTACCTGAGGTGGATCTGCTGGGGATGCGAAGCTATGGATGATGAGTTCCAGCATTTGAAATGGCAAGTCTTCATTCCTTAATCGAGAGATTTTGAACAAAAAATTTTTTCCCCTTCGATCAAGAATGAAGACTAGCTGGGGATGAATGGTTTGTGTATGTTATGTATGCATGCATAATGATGTGTATGCACATGGAAATTAAGTGATGCATTTCTCATTGTTTTGTGTGAGGTTGATATTTCTCCTTTCTGCTGGGGAAGATATGTTTTGCCCCAGGCTGGTGGAAGACTCTCTTTGCATAAGGCTTCTCCTTGTTGAAGATATGTGAGAGGACTACTGCAGAAATGAGATAATTACTGGGAATGCATGATGATGCTGGGGAAAAAGAATCATAGTGTCCTTTGTAAATGTTTCTCTAGGGAGTGATGTTGAGAATCCTGTTGGGGAGATGATAGGAAGACTTGGCTTCTCACCCCTGTAATTGGTGAATATGGAAGTGCTCTAAATTTTGCCTGGGTTGCCCAGTGCTGGTTTTTAGCCCAGCGAACTACTCTAATTTTTGCCTGAGGCACCTTTTCGGTTTTCACCCCAGCAAGCTTTCTTCTCTCTTTTTTTTTTTAAGACCGATCGATTGAAACATTAAGTTCTTGGACAATCGCTGTCGCTCTTCAGAAAGCTGAATTGGATTTAGAGAACGATAAAAGATTTCAGACTGTATTTATTTAGTACATTTTCATTGTTGAATAACATGATATGTTTGACCAGTTAAATGCAAAACACTTTCTTTATATGGATGTTGAGCAAGATAACTTTGTTTATGCTTTTGTCATAACCATGCAAATATATTTAACAAATATTTCACTTTATTGATGAAACCAAAATGAGTACATTTGAAAAGATTAATTCCCCAAATGGTACACATTCCACACAGAGCTGGAATCCGTCACCAGTCGTCCTTTTTAGATTTTTCGACTGATCATTTTCTCCTCTGTCTTAATGCCTAGATCGCTCTTTTCAAGTTTTCAACCTAGCAGACCCTTTTTTTTTACACATGATAAAGCTTTAAGTGGTCTTGGTTGACAGGATTGGTGAACTCATTTCCATCCATGTTCATGATGCTGACACCACTTTTTGATAGCACTTTTTTCACAACATAAGGCCCTTCCTAGTTGGGTTTGAACTTTCCCTGAACATCGACATTTGAAGGTCTTAATTGTTATAGAACCAAGTTCCCTGCCTTTAACTGCCGCTTGGAGTTTCACATTCCGATTGTAGGCTCTGGCCATTCTACATTGGTACATCTGTACGGGGTCTAGTGCTCTCAACTGCTTTTCATCGAGTGCTGCCAACTGTTCATATCTAGCTTGAACCCATTCAGTCTCTGGAATTGAGCTTCCAAGGCAACTCTGAGTGATTTGAGCTCTATTTCCATCGGTAATACTGCTTCCATACCATATAGCAAAGCATAGGGAGTTTCCCCTGTTGGTGTTCAGACACTGGTTCTGTAAACCTAAAGAGCATATGGCAATTTGTCAGCCAATCTCTGTATGTGTTTACCATTTTTGACAAAATCTTCTTTATCACCTTATTAGCTACTTCCACTGCTCCATTAGCTTGCGGTCTGTATGGATAAGACTTATGATGCTCAATGTCCTATTCTACAAGCAGCTTAGCTATTGCCCCTTGAAATTGCACCCCATTGTCAGTCACTATGTGATGGGGAATTCCATACCGGGTAAAAATATTCTTATGGATGAACTTGACCATTTGTTGGCTATTACATTAGCGAAGGATTCTGCCTCCACCCATTTGGAAAAGTAATCAACTGCCACGACTATAAATATATGCCCATTAGATGCAGCTGGATGAATTGCACCAATCATATCTATTCCCCATGCTGAAAATGGCCAAGAGGATGCCAGATTCTGTAGTTCAAGTGGCGGAAGATGACTGATAGAAGCATAAATCTGACACTCGTGACATCTTTTTACTTTCCTTATACAATCTGCCTGCATAGTCATCCAGAAGTACCCCTGTCTCATTATCTTTCTAGCCATAGCTAGTCCATTCATATGCAGCCCACAGGAACCTGCATGTACCTGCTGCATCACTTCTTATGCTTCCTGCTCTGTCAGACACCTTAGAAGAACACCATTTGCTGTTCCCTTGTATAGCTTATCTTCAAAGATTTGGAACTGACTGGCTAGCTTTCTTAATGACACCTTATCAGCAACACTGGCTCCCTTTGGGTATTTTCCTTCCTTTGCATACTAGTAGATATCGAAGAATCGGCTTTTCTTCAGCTGTCAACTCTATTACTTCATGCACTTCAAAGCAGGGTTGTTTGGAAGTTCCTATAACTAGTGGATGTACTTGAGTTTGTTCTGGGTTCTCCCACATGGAAGACAGAGTTACTAACACATCAGCCATCTTGTTCTCATCTCTAGGGACGTGTCTAAACTCATATTGGCCTAATAATTCTTTTCTGTGCTGTAACAGCTCCAAGTAAGGCCGTAAGGCTTCTTCTTTCAGCTCCCATTCACCTTGAGCTTGT
The DNA here is from genome assembly GCA_039660915.1 of Euphorbia tirucalli. Classification (NCBI taxonomy): domain Eukaryota; kingdom Viridiplantae; phylum Streptophyta; class Magnoliopsida; order Malpighiales; family Euphorbiaceae; genus Euphorbia; species Euphorbia tirucalli. The sequence goes on along the minus strand of CM077637.1, from coordinate 36,221,199 downwards.
CTTATCACTAAAAGTGAATCCCTAATGATTAAAATGTCATTTGCCCCTAGTGCCAACAGAGCTTCCATCCCAAACAGGCATACCTCATATTCTGCCCCATTATTGGTTATGGGAAAGTTCAACCTTTTTGATAAAGGAATGATTTCACCATCTAGCGTTGCTATTAGCACCCTAATTCCAGCACCCTTTCACTGCCCCATCGAAGCATATAACCCACCTTTTAACTTCAACCATAGCCAATTGTTCATCTGGGAACTCCAAATTTTCCGTGTAATCTGATTCTAGTGGTTGATTTGTTAGGAATTCCGCTACAGCTCACCCTTTGACGGTTTTCTTAGTGATGTACTCGATGTCAAACTCGAATAAGAGTAATAGCCATCTAGACAACTTCCTAAATAGCACTGGAGCTTCATACAAATATTTCATAGGATCTACCTTGGCAACAGCTTGTATTTTGTATGACTGGAAGTAATGGCGCAGCTTCTTGGTCAGCCAGATCATCGCCACACACGTCTTCTCCACCAGTGTGTATTTGGTTTCATATTCTAGCAGCTTCTTGCTGAGGTAATAAATGGGATACTCCTTTCTGTCATCTTGTTCCTGTGCTAACATTGCCTCTACAGAGGAATCTTCAACCGCCAAGTATAAAATCAGAGGCTTCCCTGTAATTGGTGGGCTCAGGACTGGTGGATTTACCAGATAAGCTTTGATTTTCTCGAATGCTAGATGACATCTGTCGTCCCACATAATCGGCTGATCTTTCTTCAATAGCTTGAAGATTGGCTCACAAGTGGAAGTCAACCGTGCTATGAAGCGGCTGACACACTATAAGGAGCCCAAGAATGACCTGACTTCTTTTTATGTTTTTGGAGCTGGCATATCTTGAATGGCCTTAATCATATCTAGGTCCATTTCTATTCCTCTCTGGCTGACTACATGGCCCAACAGCTTCCCCGATGTGACCCCGAATATGCATTTCTTAGGATTAAGTCGCAAGTTATACTCTCCGATGCGAGTAAGAAATCTATCCATGATAACAGGATGTTCCTCCCGGGTCACCGATTTGACCAGCATATCATCGACATACACTTCAACTTCTTTGTGGATCATATCATGTAGCAGGGTTGTGACAGCCCTTTGATAAGTGGCTCCAGCATTCTTTAACCCGAAGGGCATTACTCTATGGTAGAAGGTACCCCACTCTGTGATGAAGGATGTCTTCACCTTGTCAATCACATCCATCAGGATCTGGCTGTACCCCGAAAAGACATCCATGAAGGAATACATTGCTGCTTTTGCTGCACTATCAATTAGGACATCAATATGAGGCAGTGGGAAGTTGTCCTTTGGGCATGCCTTATTTAAATCCTGGTAGTCAATGCATACTCTGACCCTTCCATCCTTCTTGGGCACTGGAACAATATTAGCTAGCCATTCTGTGTATTCTACCACTTCAAGAAACTTGGCGTCTATTTGCTTAGCCACCTCCTCTTTTACCAGTGTAGCCCATTCTGGTCTCAACCTTGCACTGCTATCTCTGTGTCTACACCCGGCATGTCTTCATATGACTAGGTAAAAGCTTTAACATGTTTTTGTAATATTCTTATTAATTCTTTCTCTTCTTCGGGTTTTAGCTCACGTGAAATCAATACCAGTTTAGGATTTTCATCTGTACTTATGTTGATTTCATGCAATGCAGTGTCATGTATGCTAAATATGCTTGATGGTGATTTAAATGCATGCACAGAATTATCAAGATAAACATCACACAAGTAAGCAAACTGAGATTTCATTGCATTAAACTTGTCATAAAGTACATCATTCATATTGAAAATGGAAGAAACAAATACAACAAATTCATTTTCATCCTCCACAGGCAGAGGGCCTTGCACTTCTTCAGCTTCCACTTTCATCTTTAAAGCATCATCCAAGTCTATAGCTGCTTCAACTTCTTTTTCAGCCACCTGTGCCTTAGCATTTTCCATGATCTTAGCTATTTCAGCGACCACAGAGTCCAGATTCACCTTGGCCATCAGCTCCTCGTTGAACCCTTCCTTGGATTTCCTAAATGCCTTGCTTAAGGCAGCAATCAATGCACCCAAAATGACTTCCATAGTTTCATTGCAAGCTTTCTCTTTGTCTTTCCTTTTGGCCGCCTCTACTGCTTTTGCTATCACTTCAGGCGGCTCATATTGCAGAACATCAGACTTAGCAACTGGCTCTTCTACCACCACAGGGGCTACTAGTTCCTCTCGGCTTTTCTCAAAATCAACAACATCAGCAAATATTTCAAATCCAGGGCATTCAACATTTCCGATTCAGCCTGGCCCTTGTATAGCCCTTCTCCCACTTTCAGGATCGGCTTCATCATAACTTTACCATTCTTGCCCCTTCTCGGGTTCTTCTGATCAGATGTCTCTTCTGTATACCTAAGGCCAAACTGCTTTGGCTTCCCCGAGTCAATGTTGAATTCAGGTACTCCTTGCAAGCTGATTCCAAGTCCCATGCCCGGGACAAAGTTCTACTTGTGCAAATATCGAGATAGCCACTCCGGCATGTAATTTTCATAGATGAGCATGGGAGCATCTGTACTCTTCCCCGATCACGGCGACTTGGAACTGTCCAAAAGGGACAACACCTTCATTCACAGCAATAATCACTAATTGGGCATCCGCCTCAATAGTCACAATCTCGCCATCTATCGAGAACTTAATTTTCTGGTGCAAGGTGGAAGGGACACCACCTAGAGGGTGGAACCATAGCCATCCTAACAGTAGAGAGAAGGTAATTGGGATATCTATCACCGTGAAAATGACCATTGGCTTGACTGGTCCAACCTTTTCAGAAAATCTTCATTCAGGCCCAAACATGGCAGCATCTTTAGTGGACATATATTCAATGTCGAGCCATCATCCACCATCACATATGGCATCACCTTATCCATCACATAGGCCCTGATGTAAAAAGCCTTATTGTGTGCCTTCCCTTCACTAGGAAAATCTTTCTCAGAAAAAATAATGTCAGGAGTCCCAGAATGGACCTTATCCAACAGACAGCATATGGGCTCTGGAGACATAATAGGAGTGACCTCGATCTCTGACAATTTCTTCACTAAGGCCGCCCTATGCTCCTTAGATGTTAAATGCAAATGCCATAAGCTAGCTTGTACAGGGGTCTTCTTTAACTGAGAAATCACTAGGTCTTCTTTCTCTACCCCCTCCGGTGCTGATGTACTACCCGACCCAGTCATCAGGGCTTTGTCCTTCACCTGATCTGCTGGTTGATACACCCTGCCGCTTCGGGTCACATTATGGACCTCCTGAAGTTTCATCTTCTCAATGACCGGAGGCTTAACTGACTCCTCTCCGCCAAACTCTTCATATTCATTTTCAGAATCAAGGTCATTCAAGTTTATCGGCTTGATCTCTTTCTGTTCCATCCGCTTCTCACATTCTGACTCTACCTCGGTTTCACCAATTGCCACAACCTGAATAGTGGGATTTGCTTGAAGAATTTGAGCAAACATAAAATTGGCCGGCAATCCCGAATGTACCATATTGACTCGCTTCTCAAATGCTGGTAGCGGGTTGGTCTTCATGTTTGGCTTAGCTGGTTCTTGCAGTTTCCCTTCATCTATCAGCTTTTGAATGGCATCCCTCAGCTTATAACAATTGTTGGTTCTATGGCCAGCAACAACATGGTACGTACAGAAATTATCTTTATCTGCCTCGGCAGGTTTTTCAAATGGCCTCAGGGACTGTAGCAATCCACCGTTTCTGGACTTAGCAAATATCTTGGCCAAGGGAAGAGTCCAAGGTGATATGTTGTGCCCCTCTATATTCCTGTTCTGACTGCCTTGTTGCTGGGTTATTGTAGCAACCTCTACTTGCTTCACTTCTAAAGTCTGCCCTCCTTTTCCTCCAGAACTTTAGCTAGAACCAACACCAGATCCGGTTGCAGCTGTTGATCTATACCCTGAACCATACCATGAGCTTCTTCCATCCTTATGGCTTAGTGCCTTCTCTTCATTGTCCCGCTTGATTTTCATCGCCATACTGTAGACTTCACTAAGCTCATTGAATGGATGAAATTTCATATTATTTTTGAAGATGTCCTTGCTGCCATCAATCAGCTTCTGTATCAGTTCATCTTCATTTGGGTGGTTCTTTAGAAGGATCATCTTAGTCATCCATTGTTGGTAATACTCGTCAAAAGGCTCGTTGGGTTTCTGCTTGATCTGCTCCAAGTCATACAGCTTTACTTGAATCTTGGTGTTGAAGCTGTAATACTTAATAAAGGCTGCTGATAAAACCTCCCAATCTGACTGTTCCTCCTCTGATAATGAGTTATACCACCCTCATGCTCCTCCCCCCAAGGTAGTTAGGAAGAGATTAATCAATTGTTGCTTAGTGGTGCCTGCCGTCAGCATGACCCAAGCGTAGAGATTTACATGGGCCTCTGGTGAACCCATTCCCTTATAAGAAGGCACTCTTGGCATTTGGAAGCCGATGGGAAAAGTCTCGATGCCCCTACTAATCATGGCATCAATATTAACTCCCTTCTTAGACTCTGTACTGACACTTGCCCCTTTCTTCAACTGAGCCACCACCTCCTCCAATTCCGAGCACTTCACCTTCATCTTTCTTTCCATGGCTGCCTCTTTTTCTTGCAGCTTTTCTAGAATAGCCGAGGTATCACCACCCTGCTGGGATGATTCGGCCTCCTTCTCTTTTCCAGTTCCACTACCTCCAGTTTCTCCAGCCTCTCTCACTACTGCCCGCATTTCCTCCTTTAGCATGTCACGGAAGTCTTGTGATCTTATAAAATCCTTCAAAGTATTAGCAAGGCTCGATATCGGATTAGCCATCTCTACTTCTTCCCCAGAATCAGAATCACTTTTTATCTCAACTGCTCTCCGTTCCCTAACAGCCCTCGAAGCCTGAGATCTTGTCCAAGGTCACTCTAGCTTATTCTGCTTGACATCAGTCGAGAAACGTTTAAGGTCGATGTATGGAATGATGTCATGAAGAGTGAGACATTAAAAAAAATACTTATGAAGGATGAATGGAGTGATGTCATGCATGAAATTATGATGAAAGTGATTTTCACTTATTATTCTACTTTTTTTATTTTTCTGGATATTCCAAGAACACCCAATGCTATGCAAGAAGGTCACGTGTGGACCGCCACATGGACAAAGGTTCGGCTCCTTTAGGGCACCAAATGAATTTTGTGAAATGGTCGTGTGTATAACGACACATGGATAGAGTTTCGACGCTTTAAAGGTCTATGAGATGATATGAAATGGTCACATAGGACGGTCCCTTGGATAGAGTTCTGATGCTTTTGGGGCATATGATATGAAATGATGTTGTAAGAAAGTCACATGTAACAGGGGACATGGACAGAGGCTCGGCGTTCAGGGAACACCTTTCATGATATGGGATGTTATGAAATGCTCCTATATGCGTACTAATCAGGCATTCGGGGAGCGCCTTGAATTGTGGATCACAGTGTTATATGATATCTGTGATGAATGGGTATGATGTCATGAAATGCATCGTATAAATCGTTACACGAAAATAGACCTAGGACCATTGTGGTCTCTATTGAATGAAATGATTTGGTGAAATGGCCAAATGCAATCCGATGCATTGGCAAAATATGAATATTTTGGGATACTCGATATGTTATGAAATAATTATGACGAGCATCCTTGGAATGTCCATAATTTAAATGAGGTGAAATGATATGGATGCTTATGTCACACAAAATGCAAATGGCTGCATAAAAATGTGGTTAGAATGCATGATACGCATAATGATGCTATGTATGTTTTATGAAAATGCTAACACACAAATATAATGTTATGGTTGCAAAAATAGTGGTTAGTATGAATGTCACACAGATGATTCAATGTCTCCATACGAAAATAAAAATGCAAATGGTTGCATAAAAATGTGGGTTAGTATGGCACACGAAAGCTATGCATGTTTGATGCTTCGTGAAAAGTCAAAATAGAAAACAACACGGAACAAACATTAGCACACACAAAAATATGCACTCCCTTCCAACCTTGTTTCTCCTTTGGATTGGTCTGGCATTCTTCCTAGGTGTTGGATCTCTTTTGCATCAACGGGGGATACCAAAGGCGCACGCTCAATGTTCATTTTGAATTTAATTTTTAGTAATCCTAGGGGAAGTTGCTAAGCCATTACATGTGGGCCAAATTCAAAACCAAGGGTCGTACAGGTTCCCATAGCGAGTATACACTTCCCCACCGTAGAACACGATGTAAGGTCATGTGGTGCTATGAGTGGTTTACCCCGTCGGGTGTCTCCAATCCTGGTGGAAGAGGTAGTCCACCTTCTTAGGTAAATAGGGGTTGATAAGTGTGTCGGAGGGATAGAGAAGAAGAAAATGTCATGATATGTAATATGCAAATAAATATGATAATATGAACTAGTGAAGTGACTGCAAGCGAGGTTTTATTTCGATAGTTGCCTAAGTTCCTTAAGTTTTTATGAAAACTTTTTAGAAACTGAGTCCCCAGCAGAGTCGCCCCTGTGAGCGGACGACCTTGAACAGAACACGGCAGAGCGAACCAAGGAAAAAGAATGATTAGATTTGATTTTGGAAAACGGTTTTGTTCTTGAGTTAGGAAAAAAGCCATTGATTTGATTTGGAAATCTTTTTTATAGAAAACATTTTCCCATTTTAACTTAAAGACCTCGAAACTTAAATACCGAGATCAGTGACAGAGACGCCACCCAGATCACCTCATCTGGGAATTCCTGTACAGCTCCCTACTGAGGACAGACTGCTGTACCTAATCTAGAGATTTAGGGTTCGGGGCAAATAACTTACTTTAACCTCTAGCTTGCTTTCACTTCACAATTTATATTACCATATTTAATTCGCTTTATTATCTTTTTCTAACTCCAATTTGTTTATTTTTAATCAACTGATGCTAAAACAAAATGCAGGAAATAAATTGCAGGAAAATAAAACATACATTCAAAATATACAAAAAATAATAGAGGCTGATTATACAACCCAATTGAATAAAAATAAAAACTCTCGTCCTCACTTTACAACTGCCTAAAATACACGATTTATCTAAAAATACAATTGCCTAGGATACACGGATAAATCTATTAAATACATCAAAAATAAAAATAAAAAGCTACAAAACAGAGGGTTAGCACAATATACGGCATGCCACAAATAGGACTCAAGTAAGACAAAATGGGATTTTAAGAATTCGAGAACATGCAATTAGGGGGATAACCAGGTTGGCTCGGCTAGCCGGCCCGATTAGACCTGGAAAACATTTTGAAACATCCCTGTATTTTTTGTTTTGTGAGAAAATCATTTTGAAAACAATTTATTTTCCGGTTTAATTTAATTTAGCATGTGAGGTGGATTGGTTTTCGGAAGAATCGAGTCTCCGTCGTTGTATTGTTCTAAATGCAAAAACACTGAAAATTAAATCTAAGGTCGTGAATGCACACAACAAAATTCATTTTTGATGATTTTCAGGTTTTCTGGATTTTTTTGGATTTTTAAAAAATTTTTGGGGTTAAAATGGAAATTCTGCCATTGGACGAGCATTACAGTCGTGCGACTATAATTACTTTCGTACGACTGTAAATCCTCCAATTTAGGATTTCGCCAAAATTATTCAAAATAAAACTTAAAAGTGGAGGAAAATCAAAAACACTCGTATGACTGTATTTACAGTCGTACGACTGTTCCATAACTCAAGAACAGTCGCACGATTGTTCTTGATTTTCAGAAATAGAAAACGCAAAAATGAAAATTTTATGCACCAAAACATATCAAATCACGCAGAAAGCATGAGAAAATGAGAGATTGAAGTGTGTTTACCTCTTTGGCGCTAATCCACCGTAGGAATGACCCCTGGCAATGTATCAATCCACTTCAAATTGCACTTTCCTCTTGGAGTTGAGGTTGAGAAGTTAGGTCCAAAATCCTCCAAAATGTTAGGGATTCTAAGAGTTTCTAGTCCGAAATTAAGTGAATTTAGAGAGTTAGATTATTAACCTATTGATTTCTAATAGATTTTAAACTTAACACTTAAGAATTAAAAGAAAAAGAAGAGGAAAAAAGCTTGTGGTTTGTGATGATCTTTTCCTTCCCTTTTTCTCTTTTCTCTCTAAACTCTCTCTAATTCTTTTCAGAACAAAAAAAAAGCCCCCCAATCCTTCTCTTTCCCTTCTTTTTCTTCTGCTTTCTTGATGCCTTGCTGCCCATCCCCGAGCATTAATTGCTCCTTCTTTTCTTCTCTTTCTTCTGTTGCAGAGGTATGGGCTTCTGCACCTGCTCCGAGGTTACAGTCGTACGACTGTAATTTTTAATTATAGTCGCACGACTGTATATTACAGTCATGTGACACACGCTTTTTTTTTAAGGACGGAAAATTCCGGCGCTTACACTAATACAGAAAGCCATAAATAAATTCAGGAAATAAAATTATTACAACCATATTGAAAAGACTAACCTAGGGGTACAATTGACGAAAAGGATTGGGGGTACAAACGCCTAGATACACGAATTCTAAAAATAGAAAGTTAGCATACATCTAATCTAACATGCATCTACCAACAAAATAAAGGTTAGCAACACAAATAAGTATATAAACGTTAGACTAAAATAGGACAGAAAGGGATAAGATCAGGGTCAGGAATTTAGGGGATAATCGGGAAAACCCGGCAGATTTACTCTATTAGATGTGGAAAACGATTTTATAAATGCCCTATATTATGGATTAGGAAAACAATTTTGGCCAATTTTATCATTGTTAAACATACAAAATGCGGGTCAGATATCCAGGAATCTTCTGAAAATTTCTTTCGTTGGGGTCCTAAAAATTCTTCGAAATTAAACTACTTCTAAAAAAATAAACACAGCAAAAATATTTTTACAAGAAATATACAAAAAATATATATATACTTTATACTCAAAATAGTTATTTTTAACAAAATCTATTTATGTATAATAGAAAGTATAATACTATTAAAAAATATAAAAATTCTAGAAAAAATTCTTCTTGCGATATTAGTTATTTTAGCCTGCCCCGGGAGTCCTGAGCTCACTGGATCATAAACAAATAAATTATGGAAGATAAGTCGTACGGCCTAAAACTGAAATTTACAGAAAATGCTCGAAATCAATTTTTGGAGTCCGAAGAAGATGAGCCTCATGGTACGACCTAAAAGCTGGGCCATACAGCCCAAAAGATAAGCCGTATGGCCTAAAACTGAAATTTATAGAAAATGTTCGAAATTAATTTTGGAAAAGATTGGTTTTGAAGAACAAAGCCGTACAGCCTAAAAGATGAGCCCTACGACCCAAAAGATAAGACATACAGCTTAAAATTGAAATTTACAGAAGAAGTTTAAAGTTACAAAAAGTAATAAACACACCCAAATATAATCAAATAAGTTGAAAATGAATACGAGCATATTTATGGCCTCTTAGAAGTTACCACTGAAGTAGTATTCGAGATTTGATTGAGTCCTGATATCCGATCCTCGAAGCGGGAATGGATTCTAACTCATCGATTCCAAGCTAAAATCCATCAAAAACTCGAAAATAATCTTAAACAGCTTTGATTCTTTGCTTCTCCGTGTATAGGAATGAGTTTTTGGTGTTTGGAAATGTTTAAGAATGGGTGATGAGCTTGAGATTTTACCTGGGATGTCGGTGCTGCAGATGTTGAAGATTTGACTTTAGTTTTGATGATCACAAATGTTGACATTTATGAAAAAGTAATTCTTACTTAAATATAATTGCAAATTATATTTAATAAAGAATGAAAATCTCTATTTAATAAGAATGTAAAAGTAATACATAAAGAAGCTTTGTGAAGACAAATGACAAAGGATACATCTTATGAGTGAAACTCAAGAACTTAAAAGATGCAACTACCACTTCAAGAGCTCCAAATTATTACATCTTCCTTAAGAGGTTATTCCAATAACTATATTTTGCTTGTAAGGAGAATGTAACCACCATATTATTCTTCATGAGCTCCCAAATGGACATGTATTCTTCATGAGGTGTTTGTAACAACTATATCTTCCTTGCAAGGTGATTATAACAACTATATCACCCTTATAAAGCTCAATCAACGACCATCTTTCTCTTAAGAGCTCTCCAACACCTATATAAGAAGAGCAAATTAAATTAGCAAGATGGGAGACTTCAATCAATATTCATACTTTCAAAGCTATTATTTTCAAGTCTTCCAGAATTCGATCAAAGAGCAAATTAAAGAGAGAAAGCTTCATTCTTGTTTCTACATTCAATTATTTCTAAGGGAATTGTATTTTTCACACGAGATAGTGTGAAAAGGGGGTTTTAGTGTGTGAAAGGGGGGTTTCAGTTTGTTGATAGTAAAATTAACAAAGCCTGTAAAAGTTTGGTGCTAGCTCTTTGAAAAAGAATTGGAAGAGTTTTGTTACTTAAACTCTGAAAAAGTAATGGTAGAGGTTTGATACTTAGCCTGCAAAAGTATTGAGTTTGTTATTAGAACTAGTAAAAAGTAACACAGGCATATTACCGTAAAGGAAATATTAGTGGAAAAATCTCAACCTGTTGGCTCGGGGACTAGACGTAGACCGATTGGGTCGAACCAGGATAAATCTCAGTGTTTTCAATTCTCTATCCCTACACTCTTTACATTTATTTCTATTTAATTTTTTTCAACATAAATTACTAGCATTATTATTTGAAGAAATTTTTATTAGTCAAGCATATTTATATTCACAAATTTTACCATTTTTACATATTCCGTATTTTTGTGAAACTTGTGTTTATTGATAGAAAATTATTTTTCAACAAAAAGAATTCTCTAAAGTGTTTATGAAAATTTTATTTGGTTACAACACTATTCATCCCCTCTAGTACTATAACTAGCCTGTTTGGGATGGTCAAAGATGATCCCTAGTGGTTTTAGGTTAGGGAGAACTTAAGGTTTAAGTTTATTGTAATGAGCTTTTCCCTCTGTCCGTAATGATGTTTTGTCTCCTATGTAATCTGAGAAGAAAAAGGTTTATATACTCTTTCTACGCAAGTGGACAACTTATTCTGATTTTCTACTTTTAGAGATAGGCCGTATGGCTTATCTTTTCCAAAGTTAGGCCGTACGGCCTAAAAGTTAAACTACACGGACTAAATCTCAGGTACATCTATTTCCACTTTAAATAGCTCTCTTCTGCTACTTAACCCTTCTTGACACAGCTCAACTCACTTTAACATAGGCCGTCAAGCCTATCATGTGCAGCTAACACACTCCTTTTATGTTTTTGACAATTTTCGGCCAAAGTTAGAATCTGAACCTTGCTTCTTAGGCTGGTGTCTCCGGGAACTCAAGATAGAAGATAACTGATATGACTTCATCACAGAGGTTGGACAAAAATCCATGCTCACATATATCCTCCTCTCCTAAAATCATCTTTATTTGTACCCGTGGTTAATATAAATTCAGCAACCAGGCTCTATGCCAAATTCATGTAGCAGCCCTATCATTAATCATTATTCGAACACCATCCTTTACTAACGGATTGGATGCAACTAAGCCTTTTCCACAAAAAACTATTATTTGCATTAATCACTACATGGAAAATTTTAGTATTAGGAAAATACTTGACTTTAAATTATCGACTCACAAGAGATGAATGGATATGGAACTGCCTTACTAATTGACCCAACAAAGCCAAATTGTACTTTTTCAATTTTCTAAACTTTATTTTCCCTTCCTCCTCTACAAAGCTTGAACTATGCCCTCTCATAAACCACTTTACCACTTAAGCATCCTGATCTTTAAGGGGGTGATGGTTGTATCTTTCATGGTCCTTTTCTCGAGTTAAATGGGTCGTTCTTACAATAGTAAGGCTCTTGAGGATTTATGCTTATGCCTCCAATTCCATTCACTAGATTGAGGTTGCTCTTCTCACCTTTTTGGTGGGCGTTTGGGCTGCTGAATATCTACAATTGGCTCCATGTAAACCATGGGGTGGTTGTTGTCGTCATATCACACAACAAATTTGGCTCACACCCGTGAATTCTTTAAAAATTTAAGGCGTATTGCTAAGCATCTTTTTAAGAAAAACCTTCCTAATTAGTTGATGGCTATCTCAATGTTCAAATTCACCACCATCACTACTACTTGGTTGAAACGTGTGATGAAGTCTTTTAGAAGTTCGGTAGGCCATTATTTTGAGTCATGGAGTTTAGAGGTGATTTTGTAGGCTGTGACAGCACTTGCAAAGCATGCCACAAATAGGTCTTTGAGGAGATTGAAACTTTGAATAGAGGCAAGTCACACTAAACCTTCCTTGTCCCCAAGCAATAACAAAACTAAAGATAAACTAAAAACAAAAATGAACACAACATCAAAACATAACAACCTTAATTCTCCATAACTCTCAAACTTACATCATCATGTATTAAAGAGTCTAATATCAACAATACTCAAGCACCAATGTTTCGTAGTTAACTTCAAAATCAATAGTCAATTAATAGAAAAGCATTGATAATCTCCTTAAAACAAAATGCACACAAGTGTTTAAGGGTGAAAAAATGAAGCTCACTAATTTGATGCTCAAAGTAAATCTCTATGAATTTACATGTTCATCTAATCACCACCACTTTCTTATTTAACTACACCACAATCATATTGTCTTTAGAAAGGGTTGTAACGAGGCTTAAGGTTATGGTATGGAAAAGGGAATAATAGGGCTCAAAATCATATGAACTAAGTAAATAAGTTGAGAATGAATTTAAAAAAAATAGAAATTCTTGCACAATGAAAGCAAAAAGCAAAGAGAAAGTGGAAAGAAAATAAGGCTAATGTTGAGATCCCAGAAAAACTGAGAAAAAAATTAAGTTTAAGGCTAATGTTGAGATCCTAGAAAAATTGAGAACAAAATTAAGGTCCATTTTGGAGACTTTGGAATAGTTAAGAACAAGTTAAGGTCCCTTTTTTAGAACTCGGAAGAATTTAGGACAAAGAACCTTACAAAATTTGTAATGCTTCAAATCAACAATGTAGAGCACTCATGTAAACTTATTTGATGGTGCTTTAAAGAATAAAAGCAAATGCATACATGATAGTTGTTGATTTGAAAATTAATGCAAGACATGACAATGGTTGGACTCAAAATTTGTGCTACAACATATGATTTTTTTTATTGTTTTACTTTTTTTTTAATTGTAAGCTTTTTGCTCTTAACTTTTTTTCTATTTTCTTTTCTTTTTCTAAAAAAAGGGTTTTTGACTTTTGAATTTTTTCCTTTCATGAGAATTATCACATCAATTTTTAAGGAAAATAGACGAGAAGGAATGTTATGAAATAAGAAAACAAACAAGGATTAATAGACCCCAACTTTGATGATAGTTGGTTCTATTAACCTTAAAGAGTTGCAAAAGGAATGAAATACAGACAAAAAAGGTGAAGAAATTTAACAAAAGCTCTTTACTTTCATAATGACGAGTGAAAAAATCTCTTAAAATTATAACTCAAGTCACTGTCATTAACCAGTTCACACAATCAAGGGTGAGAAAAGAGGTAAAATTGAGAAAAAAGGGTTAATGACTTGTAATGTGTGTAAAAAGAAAGAAAAGGCTAAAGGCTCAAAGGGGCTAACTAGGGAATAACATCTGGGTAGACTTAATTTTAGTTAGGGGGTAATCCTAGGTGTTTTAATCATCTTGTGGTTGACTAAAAACATATAATCTTGAAAAGTATAAGATGAAAATTCCAAAGCATAAATCAAACACTAATTTCCACAATCAAAGAAAAGATAGCATGTGTGCAATGTTCTACTTTTAAGCTAAAAAAATCACTCAATTGAAAAGGGTTTTGCATCTAGCAATGTGCACTTTTCACTCAATTCAATTATTTCAGAAAAATGTACCACTTAAACTAAATCACAAGTTAACTACTACTTTATCAAAAAATATCCTATGTCTTCGTTCAACCAATAACAGAAGCTAATAAAAGTTATCAAGCCATGGATGTTAAGATTATTACGACTTAAGGACACAAGAAAAACCAACTACACGATACTCAAAAACTAACACCAAGTAAAAAAAATTGATCAATATAAACAAAACAATCCGAAAAAAATGGAGATTTAATTAAGTAAAAGACTAAATCCAAAAGCAATAAAAACCAAATTTCACACTCTCTTTCCTTAAACTAAAATCTCACATTGTCCCCAACGTGGAAATTTAAAGCATGCTCAATTATCGCAAAATAAATGAATAAAACTTAGAGGACTGCTCTAAAATTGAAGAGAGCCTTAGTGCTTGAAATACTCCATATAAACGGTCCCTTTCTCTCTCAATTTGTCTATTGCAATAATTCATAAAATTCCATAATTTTTGAATAAGAGAGTAATTTTAGATATTCTTTCATCGTTAGATGCAAAATGATTCTCCATGTTAAAATTAAGAACATCCCATATTAATAAAATCAATGGACTTAATATAACAAAAGGCAAGAGTTGGGAAAAAAAAATCACACGAGATAAAACTTGATAGGTATAAAACACACACCAAAGAGCAAGTGTACTCTGTCAATCAAGTAATAAAGGGAAAGTTGAGTATTGTACCCCTGAGGACTATGCTTGCAATTACTAAACACATTTGTATCATTTGTTAACTAGGAAAGATAAATTATATCTTTGATTTTTGGTTTCTTCTAAAATTAATACTAAGAAGCAATAAATAAAGTGATTAAAAGAAAATAATTAAAAACTATAGGATGAAAATAATAGTAAAAATCAACTAAGTAGTATAGTTTCACCTAGCATTCATTCTACTAATTCCTTAAGTTGTGCAATTAACTTTGTTAAATTCCTAAGATAGCGAATCCCATAAGGATTTAATATCGATTAGGGCTATCAATTCTAATTCTTAACCTAAATACTTAAAGTGGTTCAGTCTTAAGCAATTAGATAAGGAAGCATTAAGTTAATGGAAACCTAGAACATTCTTGTCAGCCACAAAAACTATGATCATGTAATCATTATGTCATAAGTATCAGTTAATTTAGTCCTTTGGTCAATTATAAATTAACTATGATCTTTGAAATAGATGGTCATACATTCAAAGCTTTAAGCAATCATAACACAATCCATGGAAAAAAAATATTAGTCAATTGCATTAAACTAAGGAAATTATATAGAAATCTTGCTAAGTTCCACCATAGCCTTAGTTATGGTTGATTTAGTTCATAATCAAATTATAAACAAATAAAGGAATACAAGAAAAATGATGATACAGAGTTAAGAATAAAATTAGAAAGATGAAGAATCCAATGATGTCTTACAAAGGGAAATTAGTGAAGAAGAATGAATGATAGAACCTTCAAATCGTAGCTTTTTCTTGAGGTCCTCTCAAGTCACGTTCTTTTTGTGTAGAAAATAAAAAAACAAAAATTGCTGAATCTAAAAAAGTCTCTCCCCTTTTCCCCAAGTTACATGTTAATGAGGGAGAGCCAAAAGAGAAAAAGAATCATTTTTAGGTAATAACTCCCTAAAATGATTAAATGAAAAATCCTAGAAAAATTTAATAAATCCTAGAAAAATTTAATCTTAAAATAAAATACTAATTAAAAGTTGTTTCCTCTTATTTCTAATTAGAAAAGGAAAGCAACTAAAATTGAATAAAGCTGAAAATTCAGGTCTCCTAACTCTATTTGGATTAAAAAAATTCAGATCTTTGCAGCTCGGGCATGCTTCAAGATTGGATACCTTCTAAATTCCCATAATTCTTCAATTCCAGCTATGCCTTAGGACTTCATAGCACCTCTAAAAAGCATGTTTAAGCTCCAAAAGTAGGCAATTTAGCCTCCATTTGCATTAAATCACCAAGACACCTAAAAATACACAAAACTAAGTAAAAATGCACCTAAACTTTAAAGAAAGCACTAAATAAAATTAGAAATATGATATTAAAGTGTATGTAAATAAATCACCTATCAATATTCCCTCACATAAAGCTTGCTTGTCCCTAAACAAAACAAAACTAAAGAAAAAAAAACTAATGTAACAGCTAAATATAACCACCTTAATTCTCCATAACTCTTAAATTTAGATCATCAAGCATTATATGATCTAGAATCAACAATACTCAAGCACATATGTTTCGCAGTTAAATTCACAATCTGCAGCCAAGCTGTAATGAATCGGTCCTAAGCAGGGTGGCGCCAGGGTGGATGGCCTGAGCAAGGAGTGGCCCAAATAGGGGTGGCACCGGGGTAGAGTAATCTGGGTAAAGAGCGGCCCTGAAAGATGCCAATGGGAGAAGGAATGAACCGAATCTATACCAGAAAGAGAGGGTTTTGAGACTATGCTGGTATGGGATGGTACAGTTAAGAAGGGCTAGATTTCGATACTGTGCTCGTATAGGACGGTGTAGTTGAGAAAGGGCATAAGAGATTTGATAGGTACTACCTATACAAAAAAGATGCATCTTCTTTTCGGTAGCCCATTCAAAAGTAACTCTAAAGTTAAGCATGCTTGACTTCTGGGAAGAACTTTCCAGGAAGCATGCAAGTGAGGACAAAGTTTGCTGAAAAGACTCATGTTAGATTATGGGGACAGTCGATCAAATCCCGTATAAGTTGGCATCAGAGCCAGCCCTCTCCCAGTACGGTTTGGCTAGAGGATGAACTAGGCGGAAGCTGGTGGACCTATAATGACCAGGTCCTAAGAGGGGTGGCACCAAGGTGGATGGCCTGAGCAAGAAGTGGCTTAAAGCGGGGTGGCCCCATGGTAGAGAAACCAAGAAGGGCTAGATTTCGAGACTGTACTAGTGTGGGACGGTACATTTGAGAAAGGGCATAAGAGATTTGATAGGTACTACCTATACCACCAAAATGCATCTTCTTTTTGGTAGCCCATTTGGAAGTAACTCCAAAGCTAAGCATGCTTGACTTGGGGAAATTTCTAGATGGGTGACCTCATGGGAAGAAATTTCCAGAAAGCATTTGAGTGAGGACAAAGCTTGCCAAAAAGACTTATGTTGGATTATGGGGACAGTTGATCAAATCTCGGATGTTACACAAGCAATACATAAGTATCAACAGTATCGTTAAAATCAAATGCACAAAGCTTGACAACTCTCACAATGGTGCCACTTGTCAGAGATTTTCAAAAGCCCATCCAGTAGAAGAATGGGATCAGGCGTAGAAGAATAGAAGGACGAGCATCTAGGGGCCGATAATGGATTTCTAGAGTAACGCTGGTAGAGAAATGGAGGAAAGGGTCTAATTAAGTGGAAGAAATTTGGGGGGATGAGCAAAGGAAAAATAACAAAGGGATAAAGGAAGAAGTTGAAGCCGTAGAAGTCATATAGGCAAAGGAGAAGAGCAGCTGATCCAAATTAAGTGCAAAACAAAGTTCAAAAATGCATTTTGTATATTTTTAAAATACTACTCCTTTTGTCCATAAATATATTATATCAATTTAATCGTAATTTTGTTTTAAACTTGAACTCCTTGTAAAAAAAAATTATTACAATAACTAGTAAAAATTATGTATCATTACAAAGAAACTACAAATTATATATCGATTAAACTAACTCAGCAACATATGGAATATGAAGAGTAGGTAACCATTATTCTTCATTTACAAATTGGGAAACAGTAAAGATTTTAGCAATTTATGTGTCTAAAGAAGAATGTACCTTAGGCCAATTGACTCGGTTATCGATGGCTGCTCCTGCTCCTGCTACTGTATTCTTATGTTCTCCATAAAATAATGTATTTTTATACGTTTCTTTCCAATTAAACTATCCTACTAGATTTATCACCTTTGTCATATTAGACTGCTTGTAGACAGTTGTTGAATGCACTTTCCATGGTCGGCCCAGATAAGTTGGAGTTGGTGATTTTGACCCAAGCTAAACGTTGTCAACCGTGATGTTGCAAAGATGAAAGAAAAATCCACAATTGTTTAGTCTCTCGCAACCATTGGTAGTTATTGGATCAGACTGACCTTGTAGTGCTTGTTTAGCTAATATTTGACATTTTTGAAAAACAACTGGGCCCTCTTGAAGTATGAAGTTTATAGTTCCATAAATGTAACATTTGTGGTAAAATTATGGACCATATCCGACATATGATGAATCTTGATACCTTTTAATATTAAGGCGATAGAATGTATAATTTTTTGAATTTCAAAAATATTAAAGACATTATTATCACAGGTAATCAAACGAGAGAAGGGAAGAATTGAAACTAATAAGAGTGGAAATGGAATTTGAGTATTAGGTATGACATCTAAACATAACAACCTTAATTCTCCATAACTATCAAACTTAGATCATGAAGTATTAAATGGTCCAGTATCAACAATACTCCAGCATAGATGTTCCACAATTAAATTCGGAATTAGTAGCTAAGCAATAAATAAGCAGCAACAATCTCCTCAAAATCAAATGCACAAAGCTTGATAACTCTCACAATGTTACCACTCTTTTCACCCAAGTGTGTAAAGGTGAAATAATGAGTTCATTAATTCAAAGCTCAAAATAAATTTCTATAAATTTAGATGTTCATCCAATCACCACCACTTTATTATTTAACCACACCACAATCAAAAAGTCATTGTGAGGGGTTGTAAAGGGGCTTAAGGTTAGGGTATGGAAAAAAGGAATATTAAGGCTTAAAATGTTGTGAACTAAGTAAAAAACTTTGAGAATGACTTTTGAAAGGAGATATAGAAATTTTTGCACATTGAAAAAAAAAAGCAAAGAGAATAGGAAAAGTAGAACTTGAACCAAAGTAAAGGCCAATGTTGAGACCTTAGGGGGAATTCAGAACAAAACTAAGTTCATTTTGAGACCTAATAACAATTAAGAATAAGTTAAGGTCCGTTTTGAGACATTATAAGAATTAGGGATAAAAAAACTTTACAAAAATTGTAATACTTCAAACCAACAATGTAGAGTGCTCATGTAAACTTATAAGATGATTCTTTAAAGAATGGAAGTAAATGCATATGTGATAGTTGTTGATTTGAAATTAATGCAAAGCAAGAGAAAGGTTGGACTCAAAAACTATGCTTTAACATATGACTTTTTTTATTATTATTTTTTAGGCTTTTTGCCCTTTTCTTTTTTTTTCTATTTTCTTTTCCTTTGCTTAAAGGCTTTTTGCCTTTTGAATTTTTTTCTACTTTTTCGATTTTTTTTTTCTCTGATGAGAATTATTCCATCAATTTTTAAGGAAGAGAGATGAAAAGGAATGTTGTAGAAAAAGAAAACAAACAAGGATTAATAGACCCCACCATTGATGATTATTAGTTTTATAAACCTTAAAAAGTTGAAAAAGGAATGAAATACGGACAAAAGGTGAAGAAGTTTAACAAAAATTGTTGTAATTTCAAAATGATTAGTGCAAAAATCTCTTAAAATTAGAACTAAAGTCATTGTTGTTTACTAGTTCACACACTCAAGGGTGAAAAAAGAGGAAACAATAAGAAAAAGGGTTAATGGCTTATAATGTGTGTAAGAAGAAAGAAAAGGCTAGGGAATAAAATTCGGGTAGGCTTAATTTAATTTAAGGGAGTAACTGTAAGTTCCTTAACCATCTTGCGGTTGACTAAAAACATGTGGTCTTGAAAAGTACTAGATGCAAATTTTAGAGTTTAAATCAATCATGAATTCCCACAATCAAAGAAAAGATAACACATGTAATGTTAGACTTTTAGACTCAAAAATCACTCAATTGATGGGGTTTTATCTTAAGTAATGTGCACTTTTTGTTAAATTTAATTATCTTAGACAAATGCAACACCTAAACTGAAGATCACAAGTTAACTATTACTATATCAAGAACTATCATATGTCTTTGTTCAACCAATAATACAAGCTAATAAAAGTCATCAAGTAATGGAGGTTAAGGTTATTACGCCCTAAGAATGCAAAAAAAAAAAACTATATGATATGCAAAAACTAACACAAAACAAAAAAAATTAATCAATATAGACGAAACAATCCTAAACCATGGAGATTTAATTAAGCACAAGACTTAATGCAAAAGCAATAAACACCAAAATATCATATTTTCCCTAATGTAGCAATTTAAAAATCAACCATTGGAAAACTAAAATAAAAGATAAAGGAAAAAGAGAAATCCCCCAGCTTGTGAAGGCTGGCGATGAAGTGCTACCACGAAGAATGTAGACACAAAGGTTCACATGCATGGAGTCGAAAAAGCCCAATAATATTTGCCTCATTTCTGGAACCTTGCTGAACTAATGGATGTAGTGATGCGTGTAAAACGCACACTATGGAGCAAGTGTACTCTGTTGCTCAAGTAATATAGAAATAAGAAGGATGTCGATCCCACGGAGACTATGTATGCTAATCCTAAATGCAATCGGTTTCTGTTAATTTAGGCGGGGGAAATTATATCTTTGATTTTGGGTTTGTAAAATAAAATCTACTGAAAAACAACAAATTAAATAAAATAATTTAAACTAAAATAAGGATGCAAGCGGATAAAAAAAACTCAATGGAGAAATTGGCTAAGGCAAATGGTTTTACTTAGATTCATTCTAGCAATTTCCTCGGGTTATGCAATCAAACTTATTAAATTCCCAAGATGGCAAATTCCTCAGACAATTAACACCGGTTAGGGCTGCTAACTCTAATCCTCAACCTAACTACTTAAACTTGTTCGGTCTTAAGCAATTAATTTGAGAAGCATTAAGCATACAAAAACCTAGCACGAACTAGTGAGCCACAAAGCAATGGTCATGCATTTGTCATGTTATGAGGTTCCGTTAATTCAGTCCTTTGGTCAATTATGAATTAAATATGAACTTTGAAATAGATGGTCACACATTCAAAGCTTTAAGCAATCATAACACAATAATGGAAAAATAATACGAATGAATTGCATTAAACAAGGGAAATTACATGGAAATCCTACTAAGCTCCACCATAGCCTTAGCTATGGAGGAATTAGTTCATAATTGAGTTATAAACAAATGAATAAATGAAAGAAAACATAATAAAGGGAGTTAAGAAGAAAAACTAGGAAGATGAAGATCCCAATGGAGGCTTGTGGAGAGAAATCGGAGAGGAGTTGCGGATTGAACCTTGAAAAACCTAGCTTCTTACCCCTTTCTTCCCAATTTCACGTTTTTCTCTCTAAAACCCCAAAAAAAGAAAAATTCCAGACTTGAAGAATGATGCTGAAAACGTCCCCTTCTCCCACTAAAACATGTTTCCTTTTCCAAGATGGAGAGAGAGAGAGAGAGAAAGACCTACTTGGGAAATAACTCCCAAAATTAATGCTAAAAACTAAGTATTTAATTAGAGTTATTCCTAAAATAAAAGCCTTAAAATGCTAGTTATTTCTCCCTATCCTACTTGCCAAAAAGGGAGAAATTAAAATAGCCCACAAGCTAAAAAAGGAAAACTCCTAAAATTAGTTGGAGTACAAAATTCGTAATTCTGCAGCCCGAGCGTGTCTTATGACTGGTCAGCTTCTATTTCTCAAAAATTCTTCAGTTTTGGCTCTTCATGAGGCACGCCCATGCCTTGGGACTTCCTTGCTCTTCCAAATTACACGTTTGAGCTCCAAAAATAGGCGATATAGTCTTAAAATGTTCAAATTCCTCTTTTAATGCCCTAAAACATAAAAATAGAACAAATGAGATAAAATCCGCCTAAATTAAACCAAGATAGAGCAATAAAAGCCACAAAATAGGACAAAAATATATGCACAAAATATACCTATCAACTTCCCCACACTTACACTTTGCTTGTCCTCAAGCAAATAACAAATTTCCAACTCTAAAACAAAAGAAAGAAACTTGAAAAATTTTGTCTTTAAATAAATCTCAAATAATAGACTTTAGAAACCAAGGCTCCAAACCCATCTAGTAAATCCAACACACTTCCCAAGGGAGAGATCACAACAATTGGACAATTAACCCGAACTTCAAGTAACCAAAGTGATTCAATTATCTATAAGAATATGAGCTGCATCACTAAAATAGTATACTTCTAAGTTGCTCTTCCATCAATCACACAAACAAAGGAAAAATAGGGCTTTATTCACACACAAGTTTCCTTGGGGTACCAAACAAGCGAT
Organism: Euphorbia tirucalli; assembly: GCA_039660915.1. Lineage (NCBI taxonomy): Eukaryota > Viridiplantae > Streptophyta > Magnoliopsida > Malpighiales > Euphorbiaceae > Euphorbia > Euphorbia tirucalli. The sequence goes on along the minus strand of CM077637.1, from coordinate 36,199,052 downwards.
CAAGCAACAAATTTTTTTTTATTATTCACAACACTTAACCGTGCTTGAGATGTTACTTAGCTTTTCCGAACGAGCAACAATGATGGAGCAAACAACAATGCACCCGACTTAATCAACTAAGCACATTCAATCAAGTGGCTACTAGCACTATTCATAACTTTACTTTGTAAAGCCAGCGGAATAGAAATGTAATTATATATTAAATATTGATTCATTCTTTTTTTTGTATTTTTTTTTTTTTGTATTTTTTTTTATAATAATACCCCAAGAATGCACAAAATAAACACACAAATTGCCTATCTCATTTCCTTAGTCATGCTTAATCAAGAAAAGTTCCTTAGAAAATCTAGGTCTTGAAGTGATACATCTCAACCCAAGAATTTATGACATCACAGAGATTTCAATCAACTAAGGCTTCATATCGCAAATTGTGTGATCAACTCCCTCAACAAGAACACTAGACATAAAAGAAAAATTATGAAAGCCATGATCCAATCAATTTCGTTTCAATTTTCTTAAAGAAACAAAAACAAATTCAAATTTTTCTTTGATTCGAGTTGGATGGTAAAAGTTAACGAGAGGACAAACAAAGCATAAGAAATCACCAAGCATGCCAAAAATCAAATAATAATTCCCTTCCCCACACTTAAAACAAGCATTGTCCTCAATGAAGTAATTAAAATGAAGCCAAACACAACTAAGAAAAAGAAAGGAAAAAGGAGACTCCCCGGGTTGTGAAGGCGAACGAGGAGGCATCACTGAGGAGAGGGGGGACAAGGCGGCTCGCGTCCTTGTAGGCGGAGCAGCTCGGCAATATTTGCTTCATTCCTGGCACCCTGGTGGACTTACCGCTGCAAAAGCTCATAGATGGTGACCAAATCAATGGAAGAAGGGGAAGAATCGATAGGACCCTCCGAGGCCGGCCTAGAAACTTCAGGCTCACTCTGCTTGGTCTTACCCATCGGATTTGGCTGATGAGAGTTTCGCACATACCACTGCCAATAGCCAGTTGACTTATCCACAGAAATAACCTGCATATTTTTAAGGCAGTCCAAATCCAAGGGAAAAAGCCTATAGGCCTCATGCAAACCATTGTCAGTTAAGCTAATCAACTTGGCATTCTCTGCGATACAAGTAATGATCGATCCTAGGATGAGAGGTCGTTCATGAGAAAGAACAGCAACAAATTGTTCAGCAATCCAACACCCTAAATTAACTTGCACATTGTTTTCCATACACCACAAAAAGAATAATTCTGCCTTATTGCATGTATTAGAGTTATCTTTTCGCCCAGAAAATGCAAAAGCTAAGAAACGATGAATATAGTGCCAAACAGGTTTCCGCAAATAATAAGCTTTGGATTTACTAGGATTAGAATGTGTATCCCAGGACATATTAACCCATGCAATAGTTGAATTGAATTCAGGCACAAAATCAAGGGCATCATTCCTATATGTATCCGTGTTAGCATAAGCAGAATCAATAAATCCACAAGACAAGTTAAATTCCGTGATAGATTGCTTAAATTCCCTCCCCATTAGGCGATATTTAATTACCTTAGGCGAATCTATAGTGAGACACTTTGGTTTATTGAACTTAAAAGTGGTGTAAAATTCCCGAATTAATTCAATATAACCAGGTTTGTTCAAAGCAAAGAAGTGTGTCCAACCAATATTAGCAACCAAAGAATTAAACTCATCAACCATACCAAACTCATCCAACACAGCCAAATCAATCAATTTATGAGCAACAAAAGACTTAGTCCTAATGTTTTCATAAAGTTTAGAATGGGCTTTCCCAAATTTTAAATTACCATGCAATTAAGATTCAGGGACAGCTAAAATTGTACCTCGAGGGAGCCGAGATCGAGCCCGAGAAGCTTTAGACGTAGGAGGCGTATCCGTTGGGCCGGTGGCGTGCTCTGATCTGGAAGAAAATTTGGCAGCAACCTTTGGAGTAGTGGATTTCCCTTTCTTTGAAACCGCCTTTGAATGAGAAGCAAATGCGGTGGCTTTCCGTTTCGTATTTTTTCGGGTAGACACAGTGTCGAGTATAGATTTTTCCGGCGCCGGAATGTTAGGTGGACTGACCGGACGTGGAACGGGGACAGACTACGGGTCCATCAGCGGCAGAGAGGCAAGGTTGGAGAGCTCAGATGACGGCGGTGGCTGGGTTGCGGAGACCGATGGTGGATCTGCTGGAGGAGAAGTCGGCGGCGGCTGAGTTGGGCGGACGACGGAAAGAGGTGTGACGAAAACGGAAGAGGGCAAGGATGGTGGTGACGGCGACGGATCTGCCGCGGAAGGGGCCGGCAGCAGATCGAATGGCTTGATGGGGCGCGATTTTCGTTTTGTGGAGAGATTCCGGCCGGCGGGTGTCTTGGTGCGGACCATCGGTGGCGACCACGGCAGGGGAGAGCGGCGGGTTTGAAACGGGCGACCGGCGGAGAGCTCTTGAGCAGTGGCGGAAGATGGCCAAGAGGAGCGGCCACGGATCTGCTGCAACAAGAAAAAGAAAAAGAAAGAAAGAAAAAGTTAGGTAGAGAAGATGCAGGTGCTGCTTTTATGCCTTTGACCAAATTTTTTTTTTTTTTTTTTTTTGGAAAAATAAAATATATATATATATAAAAGAAGAAAATAAAAGAAGAAGAGAAACACAGGCGGCAAAAAAAATTTTTTTTTAAAAAAAATAAAATAAATAAATAAATAAATAAAAGTAATTAAATAAAAAAAATTGAAAGCAAAGGACACAATTCTCTTAATGAGAAACAAAAGACTCTTGTGCACAAAGCAAGGGCATGCCTTGTGCCAAGAGTTAGAATTGATAAAAACCACTCATAAGGCACAGGCGTGCCATGTGTACAACATCACTACTCAAATAAATAAAAAAAAAAAACAGAAGACTATGCTGCACAGGACACGGGCGTGCCTTGGGTGAAAATTCAGCGCTCCCATTCTTAAAAAGGGGAACACATAAGGCACGGGCGTGCCTTGTGGACAGAACCTGAAACAAAGATTTTACACTACACAAAGAAAGTTAAAGTAACTAAGCATGCAATAAAATAAATAAAGCAAGTAAATTAAATTGGGTTGCCTCCCAAGAGCGCTAATTTATAGTCAATTAGCTTGACTTTTCCCGGCTCAAATTGGGGCCGAAAGGATTATGGTGACTGCATTGGCTTCAAAATCACCACCATCATAGAACTTAAGTCTTTGGCCATTAACTGTAAACGGAGGTTCATCATCCCGTTTAATTTCTACTGCTCCGGATGGAAATACAGCAGTTATTTCAAATGGACCGGACCATCTGCTCCTTAGCTTTCCGGGAAAAAGACGGAGGCGAGAATTAAAAGTAACACTTTGTCGCCCACATTAAACACCCTCCTAAGTATCCACTTGTCATGCCATCTCTTCGTTCTTTCCTTATACAGTTTTGCATTCTCGTATGCATTAAGACGGAATTCCTCTAATTCATTGAGCTGCAAAAGGCGTCTTTCGCCTATAGCCTGCATATCAAAATTTAAGAATTTAAGCGCCCAATACGCTTTATGCTCCAATTCAATAGGTAAGTGGCATGCCTTTCCAAAAATTAAACGATAAGGGGACATACCAATTGGTGTTTTAAATGCAGTGCGGTATGCCCATAATGCATCATCTAACTTAAGGGACCAATCCTTCCTAGAAGAATTTACCCTTTTTTCCAATATGCTCTTTAGTTCCCTATTGGATATCTCTACCTGACCGCTTGTCTGTGGGTGATACGGTGTTGCTACCTTATGGGTGACACCATATTTATTCAGCAGTTGGTCAAATTGTTTGTTACAAAAGTGGGTTCCCCCATCACTAATAATTGCTCTAGGTGTGCCAAAGCGAGTAAAAATATTCTTTTTAAGAAATTTAATTACCACCCTAGCATCGTTTGTTGGTAGAGCTACGGCTTCAACCCATTTTGACACGTAATCGACAGCGACAAGTATATACTCATTGTTGAAAGACTTAGGGAACGGTCCCATGAAGTCGATACCCCAAACATCAAAAAGTTCACAAATCAAAATACCGTTTTGAGGCATCTCATGCCGACGAGAAATACTACCAGTTCGTTGGCATGCATCACAAGATTTAACAAAATCATAAGCATCTCTAAACAAGGTCAGCCAATAGAAACCACATTGCATGACCTTGGCCGCCGTCCTAGTTGGGCCCAAGTGGCCACCAGGCTCCTTAGTATGACAAAGGGTAAGGATAGAGGTTACCTCTTCGCTTGGTACACAACGATGAATCATATTATCACCACAAATTTTGAACAGATATGGATCCTCCCACAAATAATGTCTAGCATCAGAGAAAAACTTATGTTTTTGCTGATAAGTGAGTCCTGGTGGAATGATATTACCTGCCAAAAAGTTAGCGAAATCAGCATACCATGGTAGGGAGGAGATTGCCATCAACATTTCATCTAGAAAGTGCTCCTTTATTTCCTCGCATGGTAAAGATTCTTTGGCTTCAAAGTTAATTCGAGAGAGGTGATCTGCAACTATGTTCTCGGTTCCCTTCTTATCTTTTATTTCAACATCAAATTCTTGAAGAAGAAGAATCCAGCGGATTAATCTTGGCTTGGCTGTTTTGCTAACAAATACTTAAGGGCTGCATGGTCAGTATAAACAACAACTTTTGAAAGCACTAGATATGAACGAAATTTATCGAAAGCAAAAACTACAGCAAGTAATTCCTTTTCAGTGACAGTGTAGTGTTGCTATGCATCATTCAATGTTTTACTAGCATAGTAGATGGGATGAAAAATTTTGTTCAATCTTTGCCCTAAGCATGCTCCTACAGCCAAGTCGCTAGCATCACACATTAATTCAAAAGGGAGAGTCCAATCTGGGCTAGTCATAATTGGTGCATTAATTAATCTCTCTTTTAACTCATTAAAAGCATGCATGCAATCATCAGAGAAATCAAACATAGTGTCCTTTGTGAGCAAATTTGACAAGGGTTTAGCAATTTTGGAAAAATCTTTAATGAACCGCCTATAAAAGCCTGCATGTCCAAGGAAACTACGTACCAATTTGACATTCGTAGGTGGGGGTAATTTACCGATCACCTCCACCTTGGCCGGATCGACGTCTATCCCCCTCTTGGAAACCTTATGACCCAAAACAAGACATTCTTGTACCATGAATTGGCACTTCTCCCAGCTAAGTGCCAAATTAGTATCCTCACACCTTTGTAAGACTAAATCAAGATTATGTAGACAACTATCAAAAGAGGATCCGAAAACAGAAAAATCATCCATGAAGATTTCCATGAAATCCTCAATCATGTCAGAAAAAATAGCAGTCATACATCTTTGAAAAGTGGCTGGTGCATTACATAACCCAAATGGCATACGTCTATATGCAAAAGTACCATACGGACAAGTAAATATGGTTTTCTCTTGGTCCAAAGGGTCTACTGGTATTTGCATATAACCTGACAGACCATCTAAACAACAGTAAAATTCATGCCCAGCCATTCGTTCTAACATTTGATCAATAAAAGGTAGTGGAAAATGATCTTTTTTGGTGGCTTCGTTTAATTTTCTATAGTCAATGCACATACGCCATCCAGTGACTTTTCTCACAGGAATCAATTCCTGCTTGTCATTTTCCATCACAGGGGTGCCACCCTTCTTAGGTACCACTTGTAACGGGCTTACCCATGGGCTATCAGAGATAGGATAGATAATACCTGCATCAAGTAGCTTGATTACCTCAGCCTTTACCACTTCCTTCATGTTCGGATTCAACCGTGGGTTTTACCTGCTCCTCCATAAAAATCTGGTGTGTGCATAAGGAAGGGTTAATTCCCTTGATGTCTGTGATTGACCACCCGAATGCTCCCTTGTGGCTTTTAAGCACTTGCAGTAATTTCTCTTCTAAGTCACCTGGCAAGGATGAAGAAACAACAATAGGTAAGGAAGATGGAGGGTTAAGAAATACATATTTCAAGTGGGAGGGTAGAGGTTTCAATTCTAAAATTGGAGCTTCTTCCAATGAAGGTTTTGCCCTTGGCTTATCCTCTCGGTTTAGACTTTCAAAGTGATCCCTCACCCACAAGCAATCCTCCTTATTATCATTAAGAGAAGCAATAATAGCTTGGGTTTCTAGATCAATCAAGTCTTCCTCTGCATTCCCCCCAAAAGCTAATGCCCATCATGGCCTTTCCCAATGGGTCGGTCCAATGCATCGCCTGAAAAACATCCTCAACACACTCATCAGTAGAGTCAATAAAATGGACACTCTCAAATTCAGCACTAGGATATTTAAGCAAATTATAAACATTGAAAACCACTTCTTCATCTTGCAATCGAAGAATTAACTTCCCTTGTTGAACATCAATCAATGTTCTACCAGTTGCTAAGAATGGCCTACCCAACAAAATAGGAACCATGTCATCTTCTGCCATGTCAATCACCACAAAATCAGCTGGGAAAATAAACTTATCTACTTTAACCAGTACATCTTCCATTATCCCCCTTGGATGAGTAATTGATCTATCAGCTAACTGAAGGGTCATGTTGGTCGGCTTCGGGTTTCCTAGTCCCAATTTCCTAAAAACAGACAAAGGCATCAAATTAATACTGGCACCTAAATCGCATAATGCCCTTTTAAAGGTGCAGTTGCCAATGGTACAAGGGATAGAGAAATTCCCTGGATCCTTAAGCTTAGGAGGTAGTTTATTAAGAATAATAGCTGAACATTCCTCCGTCATTGCAACTATTTCATACTCCTCTATCTTCCTTTTCTTGGATAATATATCCTTCAAGAATTTAGCGTAAGCAGGCATCTGTTCTAAAGCTTCTGCGAAGGGTATGTTAATATGCAATTTCTTAAAAATCTCAAGGAATTTAGAATACTGCTGATCTTTTTTTTCCTTTTTTAACCTTTGAGGAAAAGGTAGTTTAGGCACATAAGGTTTTATGACAGGATCAACAAACAGTTTAGGAGGTACAGGATTTTCATGTTTATCGTTAGAGTCACTTACCTCTTTTGGTTCTTTACCTGCTTGCAGAGACTGAGATGGTTGCTTAGGAGGTTGAGTGTCCACTTCCTTGCCATTCCTCAGAACTATAGCTTGAGCTTGCTCCCTCGGATTTGCCTCAGTATTACTAGGAAGAGCACCAGGGGCCCTTTCTGTTCTACCCCTGTTTAATTGAGCTACTTGAGTGCCTAAATCTCTACAATATGCCTCATTGTTTGCTAGGCGAGTCTGAATGTCCTTTAGAATGGATAGAACCGGGTCAGCTGAAGAGGAATTCTGCCTTGGAGTCTGCTGAGCTTGTTGGTGATGTTGAGTTCTCTGCTCAATCCCATTAAATCCTGGGGGTGGTCTCAACACGTTCTGCTAATTGGAATAAGAGAAATTAGGATGATTCCTCCATCCCGGATTATAGGTGTGCTGTAGGGGTTGTTTTGAAATCTGTTTTGACTAGTTCCCATGTAGCTTACATTAACCGTATCTTCTTCGAATGGATTACCCAGTTGGCATTCATGGCTTTGATGATCTCCTCCATAATTTGCATACACCACGACCTGTGCTGGTTGCTTTAGACTTAGATGAGCCATCATCAAGTCCATCTTGCGACTTAACTCAGCTACAACCAGATCACTTGCCCTTGTTTCCGTGGTAAACACACCATATCTCCTTCCACTTGGCTTCTCAGCTTGCCACTGAGCACTCTTCTTGGCTAGCTCATTAACTAACTCATACGCTTCCCCTTGTGTCTTTCTGAATATGTTACCACCTGCAGCCGAATCAATGGTGGCACAGTTGGAGGGGGTCAAACCATTGTAAAAGGTACTCACTTGCTGCCATTTAGGAAGATCATAGTGTGGACAATTCCGCAGTAGCTTTCGGAACCTTTCCCAAGCTGTGAATAAAGTTTCTGACTCGAATTGCCTGAAGGAGGTGATTTCATTCCTCAATATTGCCATCTTGGAAGGTGGGAAGTAATATGATAAAAATTCTTTCTCCAACTCATCCCAAGTTCTAATCGATCCTGGCTCCAGAGATTTCAACCAATCCAGTGCTCTCCCCTTCAGAGAAAATGGAAAGAGCTTCATCCGAATAGAATCCGTTGAGACACCTTCCTGTCTAAAAGTATCTGCATGCATCAAAAATTTATCCAAGTGATCATTTGGATTTTCGTCCGGCTCTCCCTCAAATTGGCCACAATGCTTTATCAATGGCAGCATCCCAGTTTTAATCTCAAAGCTCGTCGAATTTATAAGTGGAGCAACGATGCTTGAGTTATTCTGATGTCTGTGTGGAGCCAAAAGTTCCATGATTGGTCGGTCATTCTGCTGTCTCGCTTCCTCAGCTAGCCGAGCTTGTCTTTGCTCATCGGTTTCCATAGCTTGCCTTCGTTCCTCATGCTTTTGCTTCCGGTTCCTGCGACAAGTTTTCTCAATTTCAGGGTTAATAGGTAAAGGAAGAATACCACTGCTTCTACTAAGCATACACGACAAGCAAAATAAAAGAAAAGAAAGAAGAACCTAAATTAAAGAAACCTATTAATTAGTATCGCATGAAAATAGTCCCCGGCAACGGCGCCAAAAACTTGATGCGTGTAAAACGCACACTATGGAGCAAGTGTACTCTGTCGCTCAAGTAATATAGAAATAAGAAGGATGTCGATCCCACGGAGACTATGTATGCTAATCCTAAATGCAATCGGTTTCTGTTAATTTAGGCGGGGGAAATTATATCTTTGATTTTGGGTTTGTAAAATAAAATCTACTGAAAAACAACAAATTAAATAAAATAATTTAAACTAAAATAAGGATGCAATCGGATAAAAAAAAACTCAATGGAGAAATTGGCTAAGGCAAATGGTTTTACTTAGATTCATTCTAACAATTTCCTCGGGTTATGCAATCAAACTTATTAAATTCCCAAGATGGCGAATTCCTCAAACAATTAACACCGGTTAGGGCTGCTAACTCTAATCCTCAACCTAACTACTTAAACTTGTTTGGTCTTAAGCAATTAATTTGAGAAGCATTAAGCATACGAAAACCTAGCACGAACTAGTGAGCCACAAAGCAATGGTCATGCATTTGTCATGTTATGAGGTTCCGTTAATTCAGTCCTTTGGTCAAATATAAATTAACTACGAACTTTGAAATAGATGGTCACGCATTCAAAGCTTTAAGCAATCATAACACAATAATGGAAAAATAATACGAATGAATTGCATTAAACAAGGGAAATTACATGGAAATCCTACTAAGCTCCACCATAGCCTTAGCTATGGAGGAATTAGTTCATAATTAAGTTATAAACAAATGAATAAATGAAAGAAAACATAATAAAGGGAGTTAAGAAGAAAAACTAGGAAGATGAAGATCCCAATGGAGGCTTGTGGAGAGAAATCGGAAAGGAGTTGCGGATTGAACCTTTAAAAAGCTAACTTCTTGCCCCTTTCTTCCCAATTTCATGTTTTTCTCTTTAAAACCCCAAAAGAAGAAAAATTCCAGACTTGAAGAATGATGCTGAAAACGTCCCCCTCTCCCATTAAAACACGTATCCTTTTCCAAGATGGAGAGAGAGAGAGAGAGAGAGAGAGAGAGAGAGACCTACTTGGGAAATAACTCCTAAAATTAATGCTAAAAGCTAATTCTTTAATTAGAGTTATTCCTAAAATAAAAGTCTTAAAATGCTAGTTATTTCTCCCTATCCTACTTGCCAAAAAGGGAGAAATTAAAATAGCCCACAAGCTAAAAAAGGAAAACTCCTAAAATTAGTTGGAGTACAAAATTCGTAATTCTGCAGCCCGGGTGTGTCTTATGACTGGTCAGCTTCTATTTCTCAAAAATTCTTCAGTTTTGGCTCTTCATGAGGCACGCCCATGCCTTGGGACTTCCTTGCTTTTCCAAATTACACGTTTGAGCTCCAAAAATAGGCGATTTAGTCTTAAAATGTTCAAATTCCTCTTTTAATGCCCTAAAACATAAAAATAGAACAAATGAGATAAAATCCGCCTAAATTAAACCAAGATAGAGCAATAAAAGCCACAAAATAGGACAAAAATATATGCACAAAATATACCTATCATGTAGCAACTCATAAACTGCAACCAAATCAATAGGTTAAGAGGTGGAAGCTACATGAGCCTCGAAAGTCAGTTGGACAATGGGTTCACACTGCTGGGTTTTACCCTTCGGGTCTCCATCTTAGACTTGCGTATAAACCATCTCCAAAATCCAATATGCTTATCCGTAGCAATAACTTGCATAATCTTCAGACAATCCAAATCCAAAGGAAACTACATATAGGCCTCACGTGAATTGGTGCTAGCTAAGTGAATCAAGTTTTCATTCTTAGTTGTGCAAGTAATAATCAATCCTAGAATTAAGGCCCTATCGTCAAAAATTGCAGCAACAAATTGGTCAGCAATCCAACATCCTAAGTTAACTTTTACCTTGTATTCCATACACCATAAAAGAATAACTCTATCTTGTTGCAAGTATTAGAATCTCCCAGAAAATGCAAATGCTAAAAAATGATGAATATATGCCACATAAGTTTTACATACTATGATCATACCTGTCATCTAAATCCATGTCTAGCCATGCAAAAATGGAATGAAATTCAGGGCTATAATTAAGAATAGCTTCCTATATTCATCCGTTTTAGCACAAGTAGAATTGATAAACCCACAATATAAATTGAACTCGGTGAGAGATTGCTTAAATTTCTTCTTTGTTAGTGGATATTCAATCAATTTAGGCCTATCAATAATGATATTCTTCGGATTATTGAATTCAAAGGTGGTGTAGAACTCCCTCATCAATTTAACAAAACCCAGCCGGTTCAAAGTAAAGAAAGGCTTCCATCCAATGTTATCAACCAAAGCATTAAATTCATCAACCATACCAAACTCATCCAACACAATAGTATCAATCAATATATAGGCAATGATAATTTTAGCACGGATTTTCTCATATATTTTTTATTGAGCCTTAGAAAATTTCAAATAAATAAGATTTGAGAATAATTATAGTTGTACCTCTGGGCATTCACGATAGAGCTTGAAATACCTTAGTTCTTGTTGGTTGTCTCGGAGGAATGGAATTAATCGACTGCTCAGGTCTGGAATGAATTTCAATGAAGATGGTTCTTCAACAGGTTTTAAGGGTTCTCCTTTCTTCATTTTGAAGTCGACTTTGACCTAGAAGGGTTGATTTAGCTTTTCTGTTTGGATTTTCTAGGTTGAAGTATTGGCCCGAATTTGGGTTTGACTAGCTTGAATCGAGTCTCTGACACTAGAAATAGTGGCGAGAGGCACGATTGACATAATGACACTCACAGAGATTTTTGATGGCGGTGACACAATGGAGTACGAAATGGTGACTATAAAGTAAGTAATAAGGGAGAAGAAGGATGCCAATCCCTTGGGGACTATGCATACAAATATTAAATGCACTTAGATTATTTGTTAATTAGGCATGATATAATATCTTTAAGTTTTTGTTTACTAATTCTAAAATTAATACTAGAAAACAATAAAATAAAGCAATTAAAATTGAGAGGAAAGAATTCAATGATAAAATTAACTAAGGCATCTGATTTCACCTAACATTCATTCTAGTAATTCCCGAGGTCATACAATTAACTCAATTAAATACCAAAGATGGCGAATTCCTTAAGCAATCAATACCGGTTACGGCTATCAATTCTAATTCTTAAGTTAAGCACTTAAACTTGTTTGGTCTTAAGGAGTTAGATAAGAAAGCATTAAGCACTTGAAAATCTAGCACAATTTAGTGAGGCACAAAAGAAATGGTCATAAAATCATCATGTTACGTAATTCCATTAATTTAGTCCTTTGGTCAATTATAAATTAATTACGTGCATTGAAATTTATGTTTACGCATCCAAAGCATTAAGAACAAAAAAAAATCCATGGAAAAATAATAAGAAATTAATTCCATTAAACTTGAAAAAAAATACGTAGAAGTCTTGCTAAGATCCACCTGTTAATGTATGCCCTAGTGCCAAGGTATTGTATCTCAATTTGTATTGTATTATACATTGTGTTATTAATAAAAAGGCATAATTTGTTTTATTAATTTCTTATGCAATTATTAGTACTCATGAATTAACGTATCCATTAATTGTTTTTGTACTCATGAATGTCGATAACGTTCTCCGGGCAGTAAGACTATGAGTAAGGAATCCAACATAGTTATAAAAACTATCCCTCATCTGTTAGAACAGTGGCAACAACAATAACCAAAGACTAGCATGTGGCTTGATTGTATGGTGGTGTCTTACAGACCATTGGACATGGAATGTCAATCAGGACATGGATACATGTTAGGTTACATGGTACTTGATTGATCCTTAGACCTGATATCTCTATAGGCCTACATGTGAACTCACATGCTTTGATGTATGCCCAATGGGCTTGTAATAAGGTGCCAGGTATAGGTACGTTTGGGTATACCAGTGATCATGGTAAAACTAGTAGGGATGTCAAGGGATATGTGACTCTGTTAACTCAAAGCAAATATCACCTACCACTTGACGAGTATGACTGATAAGAGTGTGGCCACACCCCAATAAGGAATCATTGGGTGATTACTTGTTTGTGAACTTCAGTTTACTCGATATCAAGGAATGTCCATGCAGTTATAAAGGGTGACATCGTCATGCCTCTTACAAGACAACGATATCATTGGCAGAGGATGTATAAGTTACTAAGGGGTTAATGCCTTACATAAGCGGCGATGAACACATGAGGGACATTCAACATCAAATCAATCTAATCCTAGGATCTTCTCTTCTGAATCAAGTTGGATAATTCCAAGGAAAAGAGGGAGTTGGATCAAGACAAAAGAGAGAAAATAGCCAAGAACAAGAAGATTAGCAAGATAAGAATGTCAGTGGTGGCTGGGTTTAGGTTTGAAGGAAATAAAAGAGATGTTAAGGTTCACAAAGCAAGGAAGGAGAAGAAAGGGAGATAAAGAGTGAAAAAAAAAATAAAAATATTTGTTAATTTATATTTTTTATTTTTGAAATAATAAAATAATAACCTGATAGAAATACTCCTATCATGTCATCATTTTTTTACAATGGTGGATGAAATTCTGTGATTTGGTAACGGACTAAAAGAACAATCATCGTTTTGCAAAAAAAAAAAAAAAGAAACCTCTAGGATTTTTTTTTTTCAAATGAGTGTAACTACAAGATTTTTTTGAGTAATTTTCCCATAGTTTTTCTTTTCTTTTTTTTATGTGTTTTCCGTTGTGATTAATAAGGATTACAATTTTAATTGTAATCCTTATCAGTAATTGCTTAAACTTGAGTATAAACGAATTGATGTTTAGAAAAATGTGGTTGACTTACTACTTGACATTTCAAAATTTATGTAAATGTTAATGATGTTCTTTAACTATGATTATTTTTTAAGTTCTTTTAATAGAATATTAGAATGTCCTTGGATTATATAATGATGTTAGGGTAAAATAAATTTTAATTACTTTTAGATTTATCAAGATTTAATTTTGTTAAGAATTTCATTTTATCTCTACAACAAGGATAAGTCTCAGAATTTTCAAAGAAATCAAAAAGGAAATACAGCTGCCAAAATAGAAAAGGACCGTGTAACCAAGCTTTACAAGCAGTCTTTAGAAGACACCAACACAACTTTTTGAAGAAGATCCAATCAGTCTTTAAAGCCGGTTTCAACTAACATTTTACATTCAAATTCAGCTCAGGTGAAACAAATCCATCTCAAGAAGGAAAGCTAGATGAATGTCTTTATCACACAATTCAAGCTATTAGCATCCACATGGTTTTTATAATAGCGTTTACCCAATCATGTAACCACTTGTCCACGTGTCTTCCTTAGACCGAAAGACAAGGAGCATGCTTGGCAGGAAGGTGGCAGTTACAAAAACCTAGTTAATAGAAGCTATTTTCAAGGATTTTTGCATTATAAATAGTGGAAGACTCCTCAATCCCAATTCAAATTCTCCATTCCAAATCTTCCCTCCCAATTTTGATCTCCATCATCAACCTCTGCAAGTGGTTAAAAGGATCTTCAAATCACACCTTAAGACCTACCATGTTTGAAGGTTTTTTTAAAACTAGTGGTTTAGTCGCAATTCCATTGTAATTTCCAGTTTTATTTCCCATTCTTGTAATCGAATTTTTATTATTAATAAAATATGAAAATTCTCAAATCCTTGTGTATTGACTATTATATCTTGGTGCATTACAAAGATAGTGAAGCTAGGAACCCATGGAGATTTTTACAATCGTTGAATCTCTAGTACAATCGTTTGAAATATTAGAAGTCATTAAAGTATAAAAAATAAGAAATATATTTGGGAATTCACTTTCCTAGCATGCTTGCAAAAATTTAAGATTGAAATTAGCATACGAATTTCTTGCAAAAATCCGTTGCTAACAAATGATTGGATATTTTTATCTATTTTTTCAAACTTAAGTAAAACCTCTATAAATGAATATCCTTGGGACCAGAAAAATTTATTATCTTATGGAGGTTATTAATTTATCAATAAATGAATATTTTATTAATTTACCAATAAATCAATATTTATTAATTTAGAGAATAATTTTATATTTTATACATATATTACAAATTATTTTCAACATTGTAAAATTGGATCCGATGAAGGTATGCCTCTCGAATAAGAAATTAGTGACGTTGAAGACACTCATGGATTATAAGGTATTTTTTCTAATCTACACTATAGAAATGCCATTAAGGTTGGGTAAATTTTGAATTATCCTAGTGACAATTAAGCTTTGATGGAATCACCACATATGAAGAAATTATTCAAGAAGTAATGGATGTGCTAGTTGTTTCTCCAAAAGAGTTTTCTTACTGTAAAGATCTTAAAAAATTATTTGTTTCAACATGAGAAGAATAATGTAGTCTATACCAAGAAAGAGTTAAATATGAAATTAAATTTAATTTGCATGGAAAAAAGAAAAAAAGATTGGCTACAGATACGTATTTCAGGATATAAAAAAATTAAACTAAAAATTGTCTATAAAATGTTTCATTTTATGAATTATATATATAATATTTGTAAGAATTGGTGAATTATTATTTTACATTTTCGGTAAGAAAGTTTTTAAAAATTATTATCTTATGTATTTAAAAAAATTATTATTTTATTTCATTAGCCCAAGTCAGGATCGGAAAAAATTATTATTTAATTGAAGCTATTAATTTATCGATGTTTAACTATATGTTTTTATTTAACACTCGTAGCTTCTTAATTATGGCTTCATACTTATATAAGTGTACACTTCTATTATTGATCTTAACCCAAGAATTAAGTTGTATACCCTTAAAGTGGAAATGATAGTTGCATGTTAGATTATTTCTTACATGAATAATATTAAGTTGTAATCATTGAAATTGTAACCTTATATGATAGTATTTGAAAATATATTAAAATGAGCTTCACAAATAAATCCGATATGAAGAGGAATTATGTGTTGGTTTATGTTTTTAATATTTTTCGACAACAAATTTTTGGGACTTAAAAACCATCTTGAAGCCTTATGCATTCAAGAGGCTCCCAGATAAAAGATTCTTCCACATGTCAAGTACATACAAGACATTTTGCAACTTCACTTCTTTTCCATAAGTCACCTTCAGGATCACTGTCCCCTTCCCCCTTGATCTTTGAAACAGTGGCATTACCCATATAAAGCTTCTCCCTTTTCTTAGAAAGAATCAATCCAGCAAATGACTTTTTGTCACAACAAATGTGTCAACTAGCACAGTTTCAAGCCACCACTCTCTTGGATTAGAATTACCCATATCCACTTTAGAGATCATAGTACAAAGGTCAATATCAGACACATCTTGTGCAACTGCTTCCACAACATTAGCCTTAGGTGTCTTGACCTTCTTAGGTAGTCTACAATCAAATTTGGCCCATTTTTTTTACAATTGTAACATTTCCTGTTGAATTTGGGCTTCTTAGAAACGGCCCCTTTTCATCCCAACTTGTACCCAATAGGCATCTTGCCTTTCTTGGGGGTCTCTATTGACCTCCACCACATTGACCCTTGGCTCGAATTGGCTAGCAGTACCGTTATGCTTAAGGTAATTTTTAAAGTCACTCCATCCATGCGGCAAATTCTCAATCATTGCAGCCACTTGAAATGACTCATTAATCATCATACGTTCAACATGCATTCCATGGATAAAAATCTGAAGTTCATGCACTTGACTAACAATAGATTTAGAGTCATTCATTTTAAAATCAAGGAATTGGCCTACTAAGAATTTCTTAGCACTCTCATCCTCAGTTTTACATTTTCTATCCAAGGATTCCCATATTTCCTTTGCAGTTGTCATAACTTCACAAAAATTGATAAGTGAATCTACTAAACAATTTAAAATATGATTCTTGGAAATGAAATTTGAATGATTCCAAGCATCCACTACCAACTGGATTGAAGGATCAACCACATCATCTCCAACATTGAAATGATCCTCCTTCACTAACCGCTAAAGGTTCATCATAGTCAAGAAAAAGAACATCTTCTTCAGCCATGTTTTGAAATTCGCACAAGAGAATTTCTCAGGCCTATCCATATGATTTGCACTAGTTATCATCACATGACCAGAAATAGACCCAGAACCAATAAGACCCAAACCGATAGGACCATGATATCCATTTTGGCCATTCTGACCACCAGCACCATTCTAGGATCCTTATTAAACAGGTGAGATCAAATCATCAACCATGATTAACTTTGAAATTTCAAACAAATCAAATTAGAACAAATTTCAGAATATGAAACAGATAGTGTAAGGAGCACTATAAAAAATGTTTATAATTAGAACATTATATTGTTCAAATAGTCCACTGGAAGAGTCCGAAATTATTAAAATAACTTCCAAAAAACTCTAAAGTCAAGGTAATCCTATATATATATATATATATATATATATATATATATATATATATATATATATATATATATATATATATATATATATATATATATATATAATTAACTTAGTCACCTTAAGGCAGAATTTGTCTTGCAGAACAATCATCTCCCAGGATACAACAAAATCAAGATCGAACTTAACCAAGTGCAGAGAAAATTCCCCAGAACCTAGTCTGCTAGCCTATGAATTTCAAAGGGATATAAGTGCAGAGAAAATCTCCAAAACCTAGTATGACAGCCTATGAATTTCGAAGTAAGGGATAAAAAGGCAGACCTGTAGTGGCCCATTTTGATGGGCATTCACGTCGTCCACGTTGTAGGCGTGCACATTGGGCCTTTAAAGGTTCGACCTTAGATTTGGAATCCCTCTATGCATGCAAGAGAGCCACTTGGTTAGAAATCCTTATCAATCTAAGGAAAGATATTTCCTTATGAACCACATATCTTTCACATAAACAAGAGACGTGGGATTTAAGAATTTTATACCATTTTCCTCAGCAAAATCCTTCCTCCAAAGCTTAATTTGAACATCAACTTTTCATTCATCCTTTATCCATTTTAGGCGTATTATATATCATTCGAAAGACCTCATTGCATAGAATACGATGACGTAATTCACGTTATTCGAACCGTAATCTATTCATAGTATAATTAAGTCTAAAGTTGACAAATGATCACTTTGTCCAAACCAATTTTTTCAACAGTATTGCAAGTGATTATGCTGATTTATTTCCATATGTAAAAGATTTTGTATCTCTTGTAATGTCTGTCATATTAATATCTTCATTAATTTGTTTTCATAATCAGTAGATTTATTAAAAGTATTCTGATGCAAACAAAATCTACATCTGCATTTTATGTTATTAACTTGTATAAATTTGGTTGACATGTGATTAATTTATAAGATGTATTTGATTGATTGTTAGTTAGTTTGTTCCCAATTGATTTTTAATTTAGTTTCTTTGCAATTTTTGACATTTAGTTAGATTAATCAAAATTTTTTTTGGAATTTATTTAAACCATAAAAAATTAAATTGCTAAAAATATTTTATGCACAGTGGTAATTTATGATTTATCTCATTACATTTGAACAATTGTGTTTCCAGAAGCTTATGATGACATTTTGGCCACGAGTTACGTTGGGAGATTCAATTAAAGCACGAAGCAGCAGTATGGCCTTGGTAGTTTCCATGGCAAACTGGAGGGATATTTGACTCTCTTTTTCAACGTTTATTATTGAAAAAAAATGAAGCTTTACCCTCTGAATTACCGGGCATTTGTGCCGAATTCTCTGGCATTGAGTTGTGTAAGAAGAAGGGCTTTTTGTTCATCTTATCAAGATTCGGCCAAATGGGAAGGTAGGATGTCAATGGTTCAAGGAGCTTCCAGGGGAATTAGCCTTGAATTTGTGAGTTTCTTTCTCTCTTTCTTATCAATTTGAATTTGTGACGTTTCTTCAGATTTGGGTCGGTGGTTATGATAGTTGTATATGTTATCAATTGCTCTATTCTAAATACTGATAATTCTTAATATGTGAAAAGAATGATGGAGTGATAATCACTGGTACTGAATCAGACCCGTAATTGATGAAAAGCTCACAGTGAATTCGAATGAAAATTTTAAATTATTCTGATTTTATCCTTTTTTTCCATATTCAGATTGGAAAAAGGAAATTCTACGTTTTTTCGGACTGAGTTCCTGAATTTCCTTTCCTCGAAAATTATGCGGGATTAAAAGCCTTTTTGTCCCCTTACCATAACGTTTCACCCTGCACTTTATATCACAATCCGGACCAATGTCACATTATTTCATAGAATGTGGCGCATCTTATAGAGAAATTACTATTTTTTAACTAAATGTTATGCAGTTTCTGTTGAATTTGTAAAAATGCAGTAATAGTGTATTATAGTATATTATGTAGTTTATTTATTTTTATTCAAAGGCAAATTGGTATGAAACAGGGTGATATCGGCTTGGATTCTAATATTACAAGAGTAAATGTTTCATTCCAATAGTCTAGCAGTGAAAGGGTATTCCGTGGATAGTATAGAGGACAAAAGGGTCTTTAATCCTTTTTATGCGTGCGAGTACCAAAAGTCATATGCTTGAGAAATCAGCAGTTTTAGCTTGCAGTAATTATTGGTTGTAATTGTGTCAAAGAAACTTAAAATTCTATGATTACATGTAAAATCAGAAGATAGAATGAAAAACTTTCAATTTTGTTCGATGTGTTTGCCTTGTTATAAAATCTTAAGTGTCTACATCTGCTGACTGTTAATCACAGGTTAAACAACTTATAGAAATGGATAGAAAAGGGCATGTTATTGCTACTTGTCGAAATCCTGATGGAGCAACGGAACTTCTTGATTTGAAAAACAGATTTACTGGTCGCCTCAACATATTGTGGTTGGAAGCGACTGTTGAAAGTTCCATTGAGGTTAACAAGTTTCCTATCCCTTGCTTCTGTCCATTCTACAAGAAATTTGCCATTGTTTTCTTCTTTATAATTTGTACTGCTTTCTGTTTTCCTAATTCTCCTTGACTGACAAATTGTGGAGGAACTTTAATCTTACTGCTGGTTCAAGATCAGAAAGGATTTGAATAGAAAAGTTTAGCTATTTCCAATAATTCTTCAAGTGATAAATATGATTTGACATTAATTAATTTGGTTTATTTCCTTTAGTGTCTTTCATCTTGTTGGTCAACCATTACTGACTGTGCATATCCTCACAGTAATATTAACATAATGTCATACTTCGAGCATCTGCAATGTCTATGAAGGAAAAATATGGCTCTCTGAACCTTCTTAGCAATGCCTCAGGCATCCTTACAATACCACATCTGTTGGAACCAGGTACTTATATATGTTATTGTTTCCTTGAAAATTAAACTTTACATGAAAGTCCAGATACAGGAAGGTGAATAAAATTAATTTCATTCGTTTCAAATGCAGAAAAAACCTTGAAGAAAGTAGAGAAATCATCGTTGATACTTTCTTACGAAGTCAATGCCGTGGGTCCAATTGTAGTAATTAAGGTATATGGATACATTTTTTGCATATCTGTATTCACACGGTATGTAATGTTTTGTGAAGAACCCAGATCAGATGTGGATTGACTACGTTTCCATTAGAAGCAGCATTCTGAGCTGCGAAATGCAAAAGATTATCTAATATAAAGATATTTCATGTTCGTGTTCCAATAGGTTACCTGATTATATTAATCAAATTGTGGAAGAATTTTTAATTTGATTGGCCTTGGGGATTAGAAAGGCACTCAACAGCTTTTTTTTTTTTTTTTGTGTTATTTTGTTAAAACAGTAAAAGATACTGTAAACTTCTAAATACTAGTATCTGGGTGGATTAGTGACTTCCTAACACAAAAAGCTTCTAGTAGAAAATTTACATTAATGAATAAAGTTGTTGGATATGATGCATTGCAATACAATCCATGCATTAAGAGTTTTCTTTGTTGCTTTTTTTACTGATTAACAGTGTGATATAGATTAATTATTGTTTGCCATTTTCAGCACATGTGGCCTCTTTTGAAAGCTGGCTGAGGTTCAGGGACTCCAAGAGATGTGGCTGTGGTAGCCAATTTAAGTTCCAGGGTGGGATCTATTGGAGATAATTACCAAGGAGGCTGGCACGCTTATCGGTCCTCAAAGGCTGCGTTAAACCAGTGTATGATTCTCTTCTAGGTTTTGCAATAGGTTTATTCCTATCTCGTCCTGTGCCTTCATTTTGTAAAAGAGTCCAGTATTCCTTAACAAGCTTCAGCCTGTCAAGAACAATATGCAACCATATGTGGATGCGTCTGTCTGATGATTTGAAGTCCTCCTACATGATCATTTTAGTAAAGATTTGCATACGCAAAAATTTTATCCTGGCTAAGAATGCTTTTTGTCATTGTCCATTGATCTTTTTTATGTGATTTGGCAACCTATATCAATACTACTTAGGTCAAATTGTCTAATATATTACAGTTCTTGACCAGTGACTTCAGGTTTTGAGGATAGAAATAGTATTGTAGTTATGAAGAAATTGTAAGTTTTTTAAGTGGATTTGTCATTTTGGCATGCCTTGTGTGGAACGAATCGGATCCTTGTGCACAGATTTGTCTTGGTTGATTAATTTATCCTTCTGAATTTTTTGGTACCCTGGCTTCCATACAATGTGGCATCTTTTGCATTTGCTTTGTTAGTGGTTTTTACCGTTCAAGTATAATATACCATGCAGTCTGTCATTAATGTTATTGGTTGCATTTTGGTCTGATAACACTTCTCTCTGCAAATACTTTCAGTGACAAGAACAATGTCATTGGAGTTTGCGCAGAGGAAAGATCCAATAGCGTGCATTCTTTTGCACCCGGGCACTGTGGACACAGACCTATCAAGGCCGTACCAGAGAGATGTTCTTGGAGGCAAGCTTTTAACCACAGAGTTCTCAGTGCAAAAACTCTTAAATATCATCAACAATGCGACGAGCAACGACAATGGGGAAGTTCTTTGCATGGGATGGCCAACAAATTCCTTGGTAACTGATGGACTAAGTATATGTTTTGTGCTTTTGATAATTGGGGATTAAATAGACTGATTTTTGAAGCCAAGACTACTTACCTTGACTGTATCGAGGTCATGATTGATATGAAATGTTAATACATGTATTGCATAGGAAACACTAGTATGTGTTTACGTAACTGCTCTCCCGAGACAGTCTTCACACTTCAAGCATTTTATTCATTCACTGCTAATGTATTTATTTGTTTGTTAAATGATCTTTGTCTGATTGTTTCTTATGAATCCCATGCTCATTTGGTATTTCTTCTCAAGCTAAATGGGGTTGAACAGTAATTACGAAGGTTCACTTCCGAATAATATGAAAAAAGAAGAGCTCAATACATTTATTAAGATTCAAAGGAGGATCCATTGGGGATCGCATACATTGCCTTTTACTGTTTTATTCAATTACTTTCTAGGCACTACAAACTGCCCCAATTCCATTTGCAATCTAGTGAATCCTGCAAAATCGCATGTAAAATCAGTTCTTAACCCTTTAACAATATGCTGCTATTACTTAAATAACTAAGTTATCGGTCCATTCTGTAGAATTTGAGTAGAAAATAAAATATATCAATGAAAGAAATGTTGACTTACATTTCACAATTGGTGGCAGTAGAGACGGGGAAACCAACTTTAATGTTGCAAGCAGTAGGAATCTTGCTCAGGAACTGATCTTTAATTCCCAAGGACTTGGATGCAGTCTTCAAGCACCTGCAAATAGCCTTTTTGTCGTCAACTGTTTTCACAGTTTGAGCGAGCTGTTGCAGCCCGCTGCAGCATGCCGGAGAGGGCTTTGGATCCCTGCCAGTTGCAAACCCAACGCAGGCAGCGGCCTTACCATCTACCATTGGGCACGAAACAGCTGCCTCGCTAACTCTGGCAATGCAGAAGAGGAAGGAGAGCAGGACAACCATGGAGAAGAATACGTTCTTCATGATCAAGTATTTCTGAGTGAACTGTTGGGTAATTCTTTATATGCTGATAAAACAGACCAGTGTTGGTTGGATATGAAAAAAAGTGGCGAGTTTGAAGGGTTTTTATAGGGGGGAAAATGGTTAGTTGGGAAATGGAAAAGGGATTGAATTTGAGTTTTTCAATGAGATCCGATTGAATTGCAGGGGCTAATATTCATTGGGAATGGTGATAATTTCTGTGCTGCATATATACATTGTGGTAGATCATTTTCATGGCTTATCTTGGTATTCTGGTCTTTTAATGCATGCAGCTCAAATGTCATTTTCACATTATATTAAAAAGAGATGCGTCAATATTCATCAAATAAAGACCATTCTTATTACATTAAGTTGGTGTTTGCAGCGTTAAGTAGACGTATGTGGCGTATATTGATGATAATCTAATGAAGGGTTTATAATAAGCATTTACAAAACCACTTGAAAAATATCGTGTGTTGAATTTTATTAGTTTCTTTAATATATCTGTGGTTGCTATTTAGTATATTCATTGCTTGTTATTTGATTATTTAATATACTTAACCACGTGTGGTTTGTTGTGATCCAATGAAAGAGTTCATTAGTTATAGGATTGTTTTACATAAAATATTCTTGTGGAAAATATTTTCATTATTTTTTTTTATATTTGTGACTTAAATAGAAAATAAGTGTAAGAAATATTTTACTAGTCAAATGAAAATCTTTAAGAAATAAGAGGAAATAATTTTCCATTTCTTAAAGGTAATATTATATTCTTGAAAAGGGAGAAAACACATTATATATACTCATTTATAATAATTATTTTAGTACAATATTTTTATTTTATTAATTTTAATTATGTATCAAACAAAGGAAAATATTTAATTTTTTGTGAAAATATTAGAAAATATTTTAAGGAAAATTATTATCCACCAAACAAATGGAAGCTTTGTGTTTATTTGCTCTTGTAAGTACCAGTTGTAATTCCGTGGGGAAAAAAAAAACCTGTATTTTCGAATTGAAAAATGGACTTAAAAAGACAACGGAAGATTACTTTTGAGAATTTTTTGATTTCCCGATCCATTTATGAAATATCTCTCTTAGGAAAAATATTTTTCTTTCTGTCGATTTTTAAAAATTTAATTAACATGACCATTTAATAAAAGAAAATTATGAAAAACACTACTTTTTAACTTTTGCTTTTGGTACACGTTTTCCTAATTTGTGAAATATGTTTTTTTTTTTTTTTTTTTTTGGCTATACGTTTCTTGGCCAATTTAATTTCTTTTATACGCCTTCACTCTTCGTCAGATTGCTTTACTTTTCTCTTTTATTTTTTTATAGTTTTAATTTAATTTCGTCATTTATTCATCAATCCGTTCATTTTTTCGACATACAACTTTACAAAATTCTTTTTTTTTTTTCTTATATATATATATATATATATATATATATTCCTTGTTTTTTTTCATTTTCAGTTTTTGTATCCCAAAAGGTATCATAAACGTATTACAAGAGTATCAATGCATGATACAGTCATGATACTGCTTATTATTTATACATTATATATTTTTAATCCTTGTATAACCTCAAATACTATCATGATACTCTTACAATACTATTGTGATATCTTCATTATACCGTTTATTCATTATACATTTTTTTATACTTGTATAATATCAGATACTATTATAATACTTTGTGATACTATTATGATATATTCATGATACTGCTTATTATGCATTCATTATACATTTCTGATACTTGTATAAACCTAATACACTATTATGATAC
The DNA here is from genome assembly GCA_039660915.1 of Euphorbia tirucalli. Lineage (NCBI taxonomy): Eukaryota > Viridiplantae > Streptophyta > Magnoliopsida > Malpighiales > Euphorbiaceae > Euphorbia > Euphorbia tirucalli. The sequence goes on along the minus strand of CM077637.1, from coordinate 36,174,772 downwards.
CTTCATGATACTTTGTTGATACCTTTTTAATACTTTTGCGATACTAAGTTGATATATGTTTTGGTATTTGATTGTTGTTATATGTGTTTTTCACCATATACCATGTTGATACTTTGTTGATACCTTTTTTTATGCCTTTGTGATACTGTGTTGATACATGTTTTGGTGTTTGATTATTATATATGTGTTTTTTGTCATATACTTTGTTGATACCTTTGTGATACTTGTGAGCGGACGACCTTTTTAATATACGAGACGCGGCGAAGCGAAGCAGGGGTTTTCGTGTTGTCTTGGAAAACGAGTTTTCGTTTATCTTGATTTAGAGAAACCGTTTATTTGTTTAGAAATTCGTTTTGTAGAAAACGTTTTCCCATTTTATTGCTTAAATACCTCGAAACCTAAATTTCGAGATCAATGACAAAGTCGCCACCTGGATCAGCTCATCCGGGAAATTCCGGTACAGCTCCCAACTGAGCATAGACTACTGTACCTAATCCAGAGATTCAAGATTCGGGTAACTTACCTACTTAACCTCAAGCTTGTATTCGTTTATTATTTATAAAACCATATTTATTTAATTTATATTCTTTCTCTAACCCAATTCATTTGTTTTATTAGCCCATGCTAAAGCAAATGACAGGAATAGATTGCAGAAAAATAAAGCATACATCCGAAATATACAAGAAAATAGTAGAGGCCAATTATACAACCCAATCGAATAAAAAGAAGAAATCTCTTGTCCTCACTTTTACAATCGCCTAAAATACACGAGGATCTAAGAATTACAAACGCCTAAATACACGAATTAATCTATTAAATACAACAAAAATAAAAATAAATGCTGCAAAACAGATTAGTTAGCATAATTTACGGCACCACATAAATAGGACTCAAATAAGACAGAATTGGGATATTAGGAAACAAGGGCATGCATTTAGGGGGTAACCGGGTTGACCCAACCGGTCGGACGGGTTAGACCTAGAAAACAGTTTGGAAACGCCCTGTAAATTTTTGTACTGGAAAACGTTTTTTGGAAAACGATTGGCTTGATTGCATGCAAATTTCCGTTTAGCAGGTCTGTTGTCCTGGAATCCAGGGTTCCGTTCATGCAGGTTCCTAAATACGCAATCCACCTAGGGTCCAAAATGCAATAAACATACCAAAAACATTTCTGAAAATACCGTTTTGCTCGTTTTCAATATTATCCGAGAATTTTGTAGGGTTCGAGGGCCCGCTAATGCTGAATCATGGATCCAATTCGGATAAAACTACCCCGAAGCACAGGAAAATCCTTGGATAAACTAAAAACCCTAATATCCGTACATACAGAAATCCAAAAACCAAAATATTATGACATACGGATGGATTTGGGTGGAAAATGATCACAACAGAATGCTTAAAATGGAAAACGGATTTTTCGGGCTATCGGGACAGACCGGGAATCTGTCCCTACAGAACAGAGCCGAACGGCTCTAGATGCCAGAGCCGGCCAGCTCTGTTCATCACAAACACAACCGTATGGCTATGGTGGGCAACCCAGTTTCTGAAAATCACAGAAATGAAGGAAACGCATAGAAAAGGCAATGCAAACAGGTTTAAGGCCTCTCAGAGTTTACCTTAATGTTGTTCGGATGCTTTCAACACCAAGAAACGGATTGAAAGCTTGAAATGTTTCTTGGGAACTCAATCGGCTGAAAATCGCAACAATCCAAAACAATCCGAAACGAATCCGAAATGATCCCGAATCCAAGAGCAAAGGTTAAGGAACTTGTTATTGATGTTTGAAGATTGGTTTAAGGTCTTGGATTTATGAGTTTCGGTTGCTCAAGTCACGGCCTCTCACCTCTCTTTTTCTGCTTTCCTTTTCTTCTCTTTGTTTCTTTTTTTTTTCTTTTTTTTTTCTCTAAGAACCAGAGCTAAAAAAAGTCCCCCTCAGATTTCATTTCTCTCTTTTTATATCTCTCATACTATCAATCAATCAATTCGCCACTTGACTTCTGAAAATTTTCCCACCTCTTTTTTTTTTTTTTTGTTCTGTCAAGCAAGTTGCTCTGCTTTACAAAGCAACTTGTTTCGACCACTAGAGCCGTATGGCTCTAGTGTAGAACCGCCCAGCTTTAGCTTAAAAGCTAGAGCCGTGTGGTTCTAAAGAGAGCCGGGACAAAATTTTAAAAATCGAACGCGTGCCCTAAACCTAGAAACAGCTCGGGAGACCTTTTCGGGAATCTCGGATCGTGGATAGCTTATTTTTCAGGACATTTGAGATACTCCGGGCGACATTCCGGGCGTTTCCAAGTCCGATTTAAGTCCGTCCGTTCCACAAGTAATACAAGAGTTCTCATCATAGAGGTCGGAAAAAACCCGTGCTCATAAGCTGCCCCTCGCGGGACCAAAGTCGGCTCATGGTCATCTAGGAAGCCTAGATCGATTTTGGTCTTGCGACTGGTAGCACGGTGAGAAAGGAAAAGAAGGAAACATACCTAGCGTCCCTTGCTGGGGGTGTGAACTTCGGTCATGAAGTCAGCTCAGATGGCATTCAACTTTTGAGATCGGCCCATGAGGGCATTTGGTTTGTGAAGTCGGCTCAGAGGCATTTGGCTTGTGGGGTCAGCCTAAAGGCATTTGGTTTTTGAGGTCAGCCCAGGAGGCGTTTGGTTTGTAAGGTCGGCCAGGGGGCATTTGGTTTTTGAAGTTGGCCCAGGGGGCATTTAGTTTTTGAGGTCGGCCTAAGGGGTATTTGGTTTTTAAGGTCGGCCCAGGGGGCATTTGGTTTGTGAGGTTGGCTCAGAGGCATTTGGTTTTTGAAGTCGGCCCAGGGGGCATTTGGTTTTTGAGGTCGGCCCAGGGGGCATTTGGTTTTTGTAGTGAAAAGGTTCAATGAAATGCATCGTCTCTCTTATGTGGTGAAGAGGCAACACGATCTGGAACATCCTTTCTTCTTCAATAGACATTTCTTCCTCTTTCATGTGGCAAAGAGGTTGAAATGGCTGTTCTTCCCTTCTTATATGGTGAAAAGGTTGAACAAAATGTACTATCTCTCCTATGTGGTGAAAAGGCAACACAAACTGGAATATGGGTCTTCAATAGGCATTTCTTCCTCTTTCATGTGGCAAAGAGGTTGAAATGGGTGTTCTTTCTTTCCTATGTGGTGAAAAGGTTGAACAAGATGCACTGTCCCTCCTATGTGGCGAAGAGGCAGCATGAACTGGAATATGGGTCTTCAATAGGCATTTCTTCCTCTTTCTTGTGGCAAAGAGGTTGAAATGGTGGAAACGTACCTGGCATCCATTGCTGGGGATGCTGGCCGTGGCTCCAAGTCGACTCGCTGTGGTAGAGTGTGCCCATAAAGAATTATACGAGAGTTGTTTTGCCCCTAGAACCTATTAAAGGCAATAAAAACCCTTCTCAGAAGGAGTGAGAAAGGAAAAGGAAATGTACTTGGCATCCTTTGCTGGGGATGTCGGCCATGGTTCCATGTTGACTCGCTGCAGTGGAGTGTGCCCGTGAAGAGTTATATAAGAGTTGTTTTGCCCCCAGAACCTGTTAAAAGCAAGAAATACCCGTCTCGGGATTATATTGGCATGAACGAAAACTCTGATAATTAGAGAATTTTCACACCTGAGATTTGGAGTTGTAGGGCTCTGATTTGCATGCTATGACTCTGAGGGTGCCTGTGGATTAAATCATTTCCTCTTCAGGAGCGATTTGACTCGAGACAACCCAATGATGATGATGAGGGCCTCAATAAAATTGTATGCAAGAGCGTGTGTTTATTTTTTGATCGATAATTTTGGAAACAAAAATTTTTGCTTCCTTGATCAAGAATAAATATGGCTGAGTGGTTTATATGCATGTATGCGTGAATGCGTGCATGATTGGAATGCATGCACATATGCGATATGGTGTTTATGGTACTATGTCTGGTATCTGTACAATGCTGGGGAAATGAACCCTTGACTTTCGATGATCTTCTGTGGGGATTGTCTCAGATGGGGATTTTGATTCAGTGGGGGTCATCTTAGCTGGAGACTCCACTGGGGATAGACTGGGGATCTTAAAGCTGGGGACTCCACTGGGGAAACTCAGACCCGTTTAATCCTACTGGGGATCTGCTGGAGACCCTGCCTTAATGGACATTGACTTAGCTGGGGACTCTATTAGGGATTTTGATGGAGACTCTATGGGGAATCTTGGCCCATTTAAGTCTTGCAAGAAGTTGTTCGTGCTGGGGATTCTGTTTACCCTGAATGCCATTTGTTCTGTCTGCCCGATTGAGATCGAAAGATATTTCCCCCCAGGTTTAGGCGTTCTTTAAGCTCGAGCTTACCCACCCTCGTATTCTTCAGACCCTTCTAATCAATTGCTCAAGCGGGTTTGGCACATCGATCCCATAGGCTTATTGCCCACTTTGTCAAAGGATGGTCTATTTGTCTGATCGAAGGAATGAAAGCTAGACCTTGAATCCTGTATTGTGTTCTGCTGGAGATCTTGCTAGGGACGGCCCTACTGGGGACGATACACCTGGGTTGGGAGTTTCCATCTGTAATAGTAATGTCATTGGAAGCGTCGTGGGTTTGGATGCAATGCCCTACTAATGGGTGTTTACATGCAATGGCACGCTGTATGCAATATGAACACCTAAACGGAAAATCAAACATGCTTAATATCATTATAATGACATCAAAATGAATATGATAGGGAAATCAAATGTGACTTTGACTCTGAATGTCACTCTTTCTTGTTACCAACACGTCCTTTTAGTTTTCCATGTAAAGTTCTCTCCTAGGGATTTTTTTTTAAGATGGCCAATTCTTCGTGAGCACTCCAGTCGAGTAGATTGCGATGCACTGGCTTGTCTTAGGATTGAAAAGCACACCTCAACATGTTCATTGAGGATTACAAAAGGATTATTCTTGATGATGCTTAGCAGTGTAGCTTTTACCTGCCCCTAGTGTTGAGGTTTGTGTTCGGGTGTTTGGTTGTAAAACACTTTATTAGATCTGGTTTGCTGCGTGCGGCAACCTATACATGGACATTTATATGCAATGGCATGACATATGCATATTGAACATCAAAACAGAATATGAAACATTTATGATATGATGAATGTGAATGCATTAGGAAAATCCAACCCCTAGCTCTGGTTTGACCTATGTCCCTTCATGCTTCCAATATGTCCTTTCGATTTTCCATATCGGAGGGGCTTTTTTTTTTTAGTCTCCGCTTGGGACATGTTAAGGGCAAATCACCAAGGTATAGAGCCGATCACTGGATGGAGGAGCCTCTGTGAGCAGACAACCCAATATGGAGTCAATTAACCACTGAATTCTCCAAGGGTAGAACTGTATTCATGTTCTCAATTCACCCCAGATTCCAGTTCATGCACAGTCCCTGAAGGTGGGCACAGCTTTCAGTCCTTCAAGGCGTGGCCTGATTCAAAATGACTCGAGTGAATTATGGTTTCCCCATGTCTTCCAACCACAATAGCTCTGGAGCAAAGTACATCATGGCTAGGAAGTGAAAGAACCACTGGTAAGTAGTCACTTCTGTTGTAGCTGAAGACTGAGTTCTTGAAATGATTGGTAAGTGCAACTTTCCCTTGAATATTATTACAAGTTTTCTTACTGACAGGAACATCCCATTCATGATTGTTGAAAGCTTTGTAAAACCTGGTTGCTCCAACATTATTAGTGAAGTTCGTAGGGGTGAGTGTCAGTCTTCTTCTTTCCATATCACATTTTGCTCAATAGAACCATCCCTTGCTGGGTTGAGTGTTACTGGTGGATGACCTTCCCTTTCACACTCAAATATTGACCTTTCAAAGTGCCCCACCAGCTCCTCTTTTCCTTGGAGTCCAGCATAAGCTATAATGCAAACTTTGCTGGACAAGGATAGTGGTCATCTCTTATTGTGAACTGCTCGCCAAAGTTGGCCTGCTGCTTTTAGGTTTGCGAAATTTACAAATGCATACCCTTTTCTTGTTTTGTCTTTGAAAACAAGAGGAAGGCATAAGAAGTTGAAGGTTGACACTGATTTCTCATTGCTACTCTCGTTCTCTTTCATACGGTGCTCGTCCAGGAGTTCCACCAATAGATGCTTGTGCGTGGACAATCTCCAGCTCAGCTAAAGTATACTTGTATTCAGATCCTCTCTCTGTCACGAAATCAAATCCTTTCCTATCATCTGAGGGTGCAAAGTAATTAGTTTAGGAATTTAGGTTGAAGAGAAGTGGCATGGGATAGAAAGAGAATCCCCAATCTAGTATAGGTTGATGATAAACAAAGATTGATTGAGGCAAGGCTGTAACCACCTACCCCGTCGCCTTTCTGGTGATGGGATGATGTAATATGGAATAGCATTGGGGTTGAATTTCTTGTTAGAAGCCATTGATGGTGGAAAATGAGGCTTCACAGAATCAGTTTAGGAGGGAAAATGAAAAGGGTGATTCTTCTGGCAGGTATTTGTGCTTTACATGTAAACAGAAGGGAAAAGGTGTTAAAGGTGTGGAGAAAGGTAGAAAAGGAACGTGCTTTGGGTTTAAAGACAGGAAAGTTCAAATCTTCCACAGAAAGTGTACAAAAATCTGATAGTGATGGAAAATTGGGAAGTGGCACTCCAGTGTTAGATACGGTGGCCGTGCACGAGAGAGAAAGATTCTTCTATCTGCGCCTTTTTTTTTGGACTAAATCCAAGACATAACCACTTGTTGGTTCTCCTACTACATTCAAATTCATGCATGTCATGCATGTTTAGTATGCTTTTTGGATGAACAATGCATACGAAATGTCATGTACACATGAATGTCATATGAACAAGATAATATATGCACTACAACCAAGATCGCTTCAGCATTTTACCATATGATGGGTGATGAAGATGATGAAAGCCATTTGAATTCCCCACGGGTTGGAGATTTTGGTGAGTTTGGGATTTTAGCTTTAGGGTTTCGGCGTGGGGTATTTCCTGGGTAAGGAATTAGGTTTGGGAGGCTTCATTTTGGGGTTTGGTTTGAGTTTCAATAATGGCTTTTAGATTGAAATGGTTTGGGTACCATGTGTGCTATTCAAATTGAAACTTTGGGGCAAGGCCAATAGTATCTTGCAAGGATTGTTGATTTGGATCAGTAAATGACTCTGCGGAGGTGGCACCATCATATCATTTATTTGTCTCACAAGCTCACCTTTCAAGAGAGAGTTTGATTAGGGGCAGGTTCACTTTTAGGTTCCTTACGGTATTCAGATTGATGTCATGCATTTTGATATTATGCATATTGGATATGTCATTTTAGATGATCAAATGCATGCATAATGCCATGTACATGCAATCACCACACAAGTAAGAAGATAACCAAATGCATTGCATTCAAAAATGATTTCAATTCACCTTACAAACAAAAATGAGTCCCTTGCAAAAGGGAAGCCTCTAAGGGTATTGACTTCATGGCATCTGATTATTCCCTGACTAACCACTGTCTCGGCTTCAGCATCATTGCCCCACTCTCATTAGACCAGACCTTGTAGTTCTTCATCATATTCCTCTCTCCGGGAAGTCTGAGGAATTTCCTTGACGGTCTCCTTGTTTGCCCCTGGTCACTTATGAGAGGTAGATGGGTCCCTCAATTTTCCTTCGTCGATTAGACTCTCGATCTTTTTCAGCAGAGCGGCACACACATCAGTTCGGTGGCCTGCCATCACATGATAGCTGCAGTAGTTACCTTTTTGTTCTGGTGTCAGCCCCACATATGGTCTGACACTCTGCAGCAAACCCATCCTTCTGCATATGGCAAATAGCCTGTTCACCGAGCGAGGCCCAGAGGATGTAATTTCTCTACTATCTTTGGGAGGTGAGTTCTGGATATGTCGTAGGACAGGGTCAGTGTTAGCACTGGTGTCAAGAGGCCCTTGTAATTCCCCTTTACTGCTCAGCCCTGGTAAGTCCAAGTCCTGGTGAAAGGACTTTCCGAGGTGTCGAGAGAAGTATCAGCAAGCTGGGCATTCGGCTTCTTATTGGCATCGGCATTGGAATCTGTGCTTGCCATGCCCCTTGTTTTTCCTTCGAGTTCTGCCACCCGTGCTTCCAACTCAGTGCACCTTGCCTCAATCTCTTCACTCTGTCAAGATCACCCCCCAGCATTTCTCTCAACATTGTTGTCGCTTCCTCCCTGACTGCCTTTTGAAATCGAGATGAAGCAACATAGTCTTCCACTACATCCATTATGGCATTGAAGTTCACAGGATTGGCCATTCTCAAGATTCCTTCCCCCCCTGATAAGAGCACTCGTTAGCATCGATAGGGGTATGTGGCAGATACTAAACATGGAATAACATATGCATAAGTATGCAATGTGTGGATGGTGAGTTACACATGTGATGTCATGTTATACAATTCCAAGCCAGTCCAGTGTATACAAAGCCAAGAATGGAAATGTATAAATATAATGAATGCTGTTGGGGATGATGCATGCTAAAATAAAGCATGGTGTATAAATATACACCACAGGGGTAAAATGACACACAAGGGTGTCCACGGGTAGAAGCAAATGGTACTTGCGAAGGAATTGAGATAGGGTGCATAATTATGCAGCCAGGGGAAAATGACACACTAGGGTGTCCACAGATCAAAGCAAGATATTACATGTAGATAAGACTTGGAATAGGGCACATAACTATGCACCTGGGGAATCAAATGACACACGGGATGTCCACGGATCAAAGCAAGATATTACTTGCAGAGAAGACTTAGAATAGGGCACATAACTATGCACCCGAGGAATGAAGTGACACACGGGGCGCCTACAGATCGAAGCAAGATATTACTTGCAAAGAAGACTTGGAATAGGGTATATAACTATGCACCTAGGGAATGAAATGACACACGGGGTGTCCATAGATCAAAGCAAGATATTACTTGCAGAGAAGACTTGGAATAGGGCACATAACTATGCACACGGGGAATGAAGTGACGCACGAGGTGTCCACGGATCGAAGCAAGATATTACTTGCAGAGAAGACATGGAATAGGGAACATAACTATGCACTCGGGGAATGAAATGACACACGGGGTGTCCATGGATCGAAGCAAGATATTACTTGCAGAGGAATTTGAGATTCTTACTCGCTAAGTGAGATGAGATCATGCTTGGCGCATAGGCAAGCTTTCGGTGTTCGGGGAGCGCCTTAGGTATTCAAGGACAGAATAGGATGAAAAGGTGTGCTTGGCACACCGACAGCACTTTGGCGCCTAGGGAGCACCTATAGCCTTTAAGCGATGAAATGAGATGAGTTCACGCTTGGTTTTCGGCGCTCGGGGAGCACCTTGGGTTCTTATGCAATGAAATGAGATGATGTGGAATGGGGTGGTGTGCTGGGCACGCCAACTGAATTTCGGTGCTCGAGTAGCACCTTGGGTTCTTATGCAATGAAATTAGATGAAGTGATACAAGCTTGCGCTTGGTGCATAAGAAGAGTTTGGGCGCTCGGGGAGCACCTAAACGGCTTGATGTGTGAATGAGATGCATAGTCATGGATTGATGCGATTGAATGATGTCAGATGGATGGAAACAAGAATGAGGATGATTTCCTTTGTTTTATTATTATTATTATTATTATCATTTTGGACATTCTGCGGATGCCCCAATGCTATGCTAAATGTAACGCAAACGGGCCACGTGCGATCCAGCACGCGGGCGGAGGTTCAGTGCCTTTGGGGCACCTAGTGGATGTCATCAAATGGTCACGTGTGGGCGACACACGGACAAGGTTTCGACACTTTCAGGGCACCTAATGTATGTTATGAAATGGTCACGTGTGTGCCGACACAGGGGTAGAGTTCTGATGCTTTTGAGGGATCCGACATGAAGTGATGTTATAGACAAATCACGTGTAACTCAAGACATGGATAAAGGTTCGGCGTTCATGGAATGCCTTGTATGATTTGGCAATGCCATGGAATGCCCCTATATGTGTAGTAAATGGGCACTCATGGAGTACCCCAGCTGATTCGATAATGTTATGAGCGATCCGATATGGATCACGATACATAAGCAAGATCACGGTATCCCTGTGACACTAATGATAGGTGGATGAGCTGTAGTGCAATGTTTGTCATGTGACTCACCACAAAAGGATAGATCTAGGACCGTTGTGTCTCCTAGCGAATGTAATGGTATAAAGAAATGGCCGCGTGCAAACTGGGGCACGGGCAAAACATAGGTGTCTTTGGGACACTTGTTATGAAATGAAGTGATCATGAAGGGCACCATTGTAACGTCCTTTATTAGGTGTAGTGGGATGAAATGACGTGAACGAATATGTCACATAGAATGCAGGTGGCTGCAGAAAGAAGTGGTTGACACACAGGATGATGTCGTGTGCACAAAGAACGAATGCATATGTCGCAAAAAATGTAGGTGGCTCCAGAAATATGTGATTAGGATGCGTGACATACGGGATGATGTCATGGATGCAAGGAACGAATGCATATGTCACACAAAAATGCAGGTGGCTGCAGAAAAATGTGGTTAAGATGTGTGACATACGGGATGATGTAGTGGATGCAAGGAACGAATGCATATGCAAACAAAAATGCAGGTGGCTACAGAAAAATATGGTTAGGATGTATAACGGACGAAGCAATGCATGCTTCATGAACATACCAAACATGAGATATGAATGAAACACGGATGAAATGTCATGGCTGCACGAAGATGTGGTTAGTGTCAAGGTTATGCATATGTTGATAAAGATGTGATGATAACAATACATGGATGACTGTTCGTGTTGATACTTCATGAATGAAAATGATAATGGACATGATTTCTTCATTCCAAATGTTCTAAGAATGCACAATGTCATGCAAAAGAGAATGCAAAAGAGGTCGTGCCTGAGCCAACACACGGATGGAGGTTCGGTGCCTTCGGGGCACCTAATGGGTGTTATGAAATGGTCACATGTGCACCATCACACATACAAAGTTTCGAAGCTTTGTAGGTCAAAATGAAATGGCGTGATATGGTCACATGGAAGCCGTTCCATGGACAAAGCTCTGATGCTTTTTGGGAATCTAATATGAAATGATGCTGCAAATAAGTCGCGTGTAGATAGAGGCGTGGATGAAGGTTCGGCATTCGCGGAACACCTTGCATGGCTTGGTAATTTTATGATATGCTCCTTAATAATTCGGCACTCGTGGAGCACCTGAATGAGTTATTAAAGACGTGAAACAATTCTGGTGTGGATTGCGACACGTAGGCAAAGCTTTCAGCATCACCTTGACGCTTACAATGAATGGACATGGAATGAAAAAGGTGTTGTGTTACATCTTCTTGTGACTTGCTACACGACACAGACATAAAACCTTTGCGATTTTCTAGTGAATGAAATGATATAATGGAATGGCCAAATGTGAACCGGCGCACAGGCGGACAATGGGTAGCTTTGGGGTACCTGAAGTGAGATGAAATGAAATGATCATGATAGGCATCTTTAGAACATCCCTAAATAGGTGTAATGGAGTGAAATGGCATGAATATGTATGTCACACAAAATGCAAGTGGTTACAGAAAGATGTGATTAGGATACGTGACACACAGGATGATGCCGTATGTGCATCGTGGAAATATCAACATACAATATGCATATGGCATGCAAACAAAATATCATGGCTACACAAGGATGTGGTCAACACATATGACACATGTCTTGTATGCTTCTTGGAAATATCAACATGCAATGTCCATCTGGCATGCGAACAAAATATCATAGCTGCATAAGGATGTGGTCAGTGCCAATGTCATACAAATGTTGACATCTTGAAGATGATTGTATAAAGGCTTGATTAGGATGACACATAGATGACTGCGTGTATGTTTGATGCTTCATGAATGAAAACAATAATGGCCATGATTTCTTCATTCCGGGCGTTCCAAGAGTGCCAAATGCTATGTAAAAGACAATGCAAGAATAGTCGCGTGCAGACCGTCACACGGAGAGAGGTTCGGCGCTTTTGGGGCATCTGATGGATGCTATGAAGTGGCTGCGCGGGTACCGACGCACTGGCAAGGGTTCAACACTTTGTAGGTCGACATGAAATGGTATGAAATGGTCACATGGAAGCCGTTCCTTGGACAGAGCCCTGATGCTTTTGGGGCATCCAACATGAAGTGAGGTTGTAAATAGGTCATGTGCAAAAAAGGACACAGATAGAGATTCAGCGTTCGTGGAATACCTTGCATGAATTGATAATGTTATGAGATATTCCTATGTGCGTAAAAATTCGGCACTCGTGGAGTACCTCAAATGAGTTATTAATGTCATGAAACAAATTCGATGTGGATTGCGACACACAAGTAAGTTTTCAGCATCACCTTGATGCCAACAACAAATGGATGTGATGTTATATTATGTTGTTGCGTGACTTGTTGTACCGGCTAGCCCTAGGATCTTTGTGATCTTCTAGTGAATGGTATGATATGGTGAAGCGGCCAAGTGTAAACCGGTGCACAAGTGGACTACGGGTAATTTTGGGGTACTCGATATGGTGTGAAATGAAAGGATCGTGATGGGCATTCTTGGACTGTCCCTTGTTAGGTGTAATGAAATGAAATGGCATGAACATGTATGTCACACAAAACGCAAGTGGCTACAGAAAAATATGGTTAAGACGCATGACATACAGAATGATGTTGTGTATGTTTTATGGCAGTGTTGGCATACGAGATGTCTATATGTATGGTATGCGAATGAAATGTCATGGCGGCACGAAGACGTGGTTAGCACAAATGCCATACATATGTTCATGTAAAAAGATGGCTGCGTGAAATTGTGATTAGAAATGGCTCATGAATGGTTATGCATTCTGGATGCTTTATGAAAAGTTAGAAAGAAAGTTAACACGGAACAAACGTTAGCACACGTAAAAATATGCTCTCCCTTCCAACCTTATTTCTCCTTTCGATTGGTCTCGCATTCTTCCTAGGTGTTGGGTCTCTTTGGTATCAATGAGGCATACCAAAGGCGCCCACTCAAATGTTCAATTTTAATTTCATGTTTGGGTAATCCTAGGGGAAATTACTAAGCCATTACATGTGGGCCAAAGTCAAACCAAGGGTCGTGCAGGCTCCCATAGTGAATAAACACTTCCCCACCATAGAATACGATGTAAGGTCATACGGGGCTATGAGTGGTTTACCCTGTCGGATGTCTCCAATCCTGGCAGTAGAGGTAGGCCACTGTCTTGGGTAAACCAGTGTTAATCAGTGTATTTGAGGGGTTGAGAAGAAGAAAATGTCATGATATGCAAAGGCATGAATAAATATGGTACTTATAAATCAATAAATGAATACGAGCGAGGTTATATTTCAATAGTTGCCTAAGTTCCTTCAGTTTTTATGAAAAACATTTTAAGGAGCTGAATTCCCCAGTAGAGTCACCACTGTGAGCGGACGACCTTTTTAATAGACGGGACGTGGTGAGGCAAACCGGGGGTTTTCATGTTGTCTTGGAAAATGAGTTTTCGTTTATCTTGATTTAGAGAAATCGTTTATTTGTTTAGAAATTCATTTTGTAGAAAACATTTTCCCATTTTATTGCTTAAAGACCTCGAAACCTAAATTTCGAGATCAGTGACAGAGTCACCACCCAGATCAGCTCATCCGGGAAATTCTGGTACAGCTCCCTACCGAGCCTGGACTACTGTACGTAATCCAGAGATTTAGGGTTCGGGCAACTTACCTACCTAACCTCAACCTTGTATTCATTTATTATTTATCAAACCATATTTATTCAATTTATTATCTTTCTCTAACCTAATTCGTTTGTTTTATTAGCCCATGCTCAAGCGAATGACAGGAATAGATTACAGAAAAATAAAGCATACATCCGAAATATACAAGAAAATAGTAGAGGCCGATTATACAACCCAATCGAATAAAAAGGAGAAATCTCTCGTCCTCACTTTTACAATTGCCTAAAATATACGAGGATCTAAGAATTACAAATGCCTAAATACACGAATTAATCTATTAAATACAACAAAAATAAAAATAAATGCTGCAAAACAGATTAGTTAGCATAATTTACGGCACAACATAAATAGGACTCAAATAAGATAGAATTGGGATATTAGGAAACAGCGGCATGCATTTAGGGGGTAACCAGGTTGACCCGACTGGTCGGACCGGTTAGACCTGGAAAACGATTTGGAAACGCCCTATAGATTTTTGTACTGGAAAACAATTTTTGGAAAACGATTGGCTCGATTGCATGCAAATTTCCTTTTTGCGGGTCTGTTGTCCCGGAATCCAGGGTTCTGTTCGTGCGGGTTCCTAAATATGCAATCCACCTAGGGTCCAAAATGAAATAAACATACCAAAAACATTTGTGAAAATACTGTTTTACTCGTTTTCAATATTATCTGGGAATTTTATAGGGTTCGGGGGCCCGCTAATACTGAACCATGGATCCGATTCGGATAAAACTACCCCGAAGCACAGGAAATAAATCCTCGGATAAACTGAAAACCCCAATATCCGTACATACAGAAATCCAAAAATCAAAATATTATGACATACGGATGAATTTGGGCCGAAAATGATCACAACAGAATGCTTAAAATGGAAAACGGACTGTTTACGGCAGATTGGGACAGACCGGGAATCTGTCCCTGCAGAACAGAGCCCGGCGGCTCTAGGTGCCAGAGCCGGCCAGCTTTGTTTATCACGAACACAGTCGTACGGCTATGGTGGGCAGCCCAGTTTCTGAAAATCACAGAAATGAAAGAAACGCACAGAAAAGGCAATGCAAACAGGTTTAAGGCCTCTCAGAGTTTACCTTAATGTTGTTCGGATGCTTTGAACACCAAGAAATGGATTGAAAGCTTGAAATGTGTCCTGGGAACTGAACCGGCAGAAAACCGCAACAATCCGAAACAATCTGAAAAGAATCTGAAATGATCCCGAATCCAAGAGTAAAGGTTAAGGAACTTGTTATTGATGTTTAAAGATTGGTTTAAGGTCTTAGATTTATGAGTTTCGGTTGCTCAAGCTCACATCCTCTCACCTCTCTTTTTCTGCTTTCTTTTTCTTCTCTCTATTTCTTTTTATTCTTTTTTTTTTTGCTCTAAGAACCAGAGCCAAAAAAAGTCCCCCTCAGATTTCTTTTCTCTCTTTTTGTATCTTTCATACTATCAATCAATCAATTCGCCGCCTAACTTCTGAAAATTTGCCCGCCTCTTTTTTTTTTCTTCTGTCAAGCAAGTTGCTTTGCTTTGCAGAGCAACTTGTTTTTACCATTAGAGTCGTATGACTCTAGTTTGTACTAGAGCTGTACGGCTCTAGTCTAGAGCCGGGACAAAATTTCGAAAATCGGACACGCACCTTAAACTCTAGAAACAGCTTGGGTGACCTTTTTAGGAATCTCGGATCATGGATAGCTTGGTTTTTAGGACGTTTGAGATACTCTGGGCGACATTCCAGGAGTTTCGAAGTCCGATTCAAGTCCGTCCACTCCACAGGTAATACAGGAGTTCTCATCATAGAGATTGGGAAAAAACACAATACTGTATTGATATATGTTTGGTGGTTGTTATATATGCATTTTTTGCCATATACTTTGTTGATACCTTGTTGATACCTTTGCGATACAGTGTTGATACATGTTTGTTAGATGTAGCAAATTCAAATACAATTTATATAAATAATTGCATATTACAAAATACTGGAAATCAAAATAAATTGAAGAACAGAAATTAAGACTGAGATACTTTTCACCCTTAACAATAAAAGAAACAGTAGAGCTGAGGTCTGAAATTAGAGTCTCCTAAAAATAATTATTTGCCCGTAGTTGGCGATTTGTCTCCCAGGATACAACAGCTTTCAAAAGCGAATTCAACCGTGCAAAGCACATTATCACCCGGAAAAGAACAAAAAGGATAGCCTATTTTGAAAGAATCAGAATTGCAGAGAAGGAAGAATGGAATTTTTGGATTTCTAGTGTCTCTGCAACTAATGGAAAGCAAGAAGAAATAGGTAAAAGGAGGATTGTAACAGCTTGGAAACAAATGACATTTAAATTAGCTTAATTCTCTTATTAAGAGAATTTATTCTGCAGTTATATTTTCATTCAAAAATAAAAAATAAAACTAACACAAATATTTGAAGAGGCTCAAAAAATATCTGGAGAAAATTAGTCGGACCAGAGCAAAAACTAGGTAGGCCTATTGTGGCTCATTTTGGTCTGGGCGACTCCTACATTGTGCGGGTGCCCATTGGGCCTTTGAAGGCTTGGGGCTAGGATTTGCGCCCCCCTACGTGCGCAAGAGTGAGCCTTTTGGCTTACACAAGTTAACACCTTACAAAAGTGTGTTTCAATATAAGCACTTTTCCCCTTTGCTATTTTCCTATGTAGGATTGGTTAACTTGAACCAATATTTCTCCAATTGGTTAACTTGAACCAATATTTCTCCAAATATTCCATTTCATTAGGCTAACTTTGAGCAACAATGTTCTCATTCACTGCTTGTCCGTTTTGGGTAAATTATATACCATTGGAAAGCTCACGTTACGTACTATACAATGACACTATTCATTTGATTTAATACGTTCTCTTTCCATAATGTAATTTGGCCCAAAGTTGACAAATAGTCACTAATACATAATCCAATATTTGTCAAATTTCCAACAATCCCCCATATGAATGAAATTGATTGACAAAAAGAAAGATCAAAATCGAAGTGGTGATAGTAAACTATAGTCAATATTTGCATAGGATAGGTAGGTATCAACCCTTGAACCTTCCCTTGTGCCAGTATATTTACTTTACTAGCTAACTAGTAGACGAGATATCCTTTAACTATTCTGCCATTTGTGTAAACGATGATACACCTCACACAAATACCAACATAACACAGTTTTGGTCCTCATGGTTATATCCGTTATGGTCATCGACATCTCCTGGTTCTACAAGAGTTTCAGATAACTAAATTCCATTAGTCTCTTTTGAAGCGACCCCACTTCACTCTCATATAGGCGATCTCTTTTGCTCAAACTTTTGATGCACAAAGAATCATTAAAAGCATAGCTTAACCTTTCCAAGTTTTATCATTGTTTACAACATAGGAATGGACAAGGGGTTGACCTCCACAGTGACCTCACAAGGTCTATGCAATTAGGTTGTCCCATTGAACCTAGATCTTGGGATCTGCAGTTAACAAGTTTGGGTTTTCCTTCATATAGTGCCTTAAATATTCATGTGTTATAGTCCCATTCCCCTTGATGTCTTTTCAACTTGATCTCAATTTAGCCCTTTGGTTAGCGGATCCACAGTGTTATCCTTTGAACCAACAAAATCAATAGAGATAACTCCCGTTGAGATCAATTGTCTAATAGTATTATGACGATGATGCATGTGTCTCAACTTACCATTGTACATAATGTTCTGTGCTCTTTTAATCGCTGCTTGATTATCGCAATGTATACAAATTGCAAGCACAAGCTTTGGCCATTCTAGAATATCTTCTAAGAAATTTCATAGCCATTCAGCTTCCTCTTCGGTTTTATCCAAGGCTATAATCTCAACTTCCATAGTGGATCTAGTTATAATCATTTGTCTTGAGGATTTCCAAGACACTGCTCAACCTCCTAGAGTGAACACCTACCCACTTGTACCTTTAGAATTCTTGATGTCAGCTATCCAACTGGCATCAGAATATGCTTCTAGTACAGTAGGTTCTCTCGTATAGTGCAAACTATAATTATAAGTATATCACACATACCTTAGTATTTTCACGATAGCTACCCAATGAATCTCTCCTGGATCACTCGTATATCTGCTTAAACTATTTACAATGTAAGCAGTCTCATCTTGTACAGCTCGAAAGGTACATCAAATTACCTATAACCCTAGCATATTCCACTTGGTTTATCCTTTCACCTTCGTTTTTGGAAAAATGTTGACTAATAAAATCATCCTTGTTAAACTTATCGAGTATCTTGTCCATGAAGAGTGACTGAGATAAAATGAGACTGTTTGGTGAACGTTTAACTTGGATGCCTAAAATCACGTCCGCCAGTCCCATATCTTTCATGTGAAATCTAGAATTCAACATGTTCTTGGTACTCTTTACCATCTTCTCATTGCTTCCCACAATGAGTATGTCATTAACATACAAACATAGAATAACATATCCTTCATTTGTAGTTTTGACATAAATACAATTGTCATACTGATTGATACAATAGCCACTAGCCATTATGGCATCATCAAACTTTTTGTGCCATTGTTTTAGTGCTCGCTTTAAACCATATAAAGACTTCTCCAATTTACATACTTTGAGTTCTTTACCTGGAACTACATAACCTTCAGGTTGTTCCATGTAGATTTATTATTTAAGATCTCCATTCAGAAAAGCTATCTTCATATCCATTTGATGTACCTCAAGATTTCATGGAGCGGCAATAGCAAGTACCATCCTAATGGATGTTGTTCTCGACACTCGAGAATAAGTATCAAAGTAGTGAAGGCTTTCCTTTTGTCTATAACCTTTTATAACCAAACGGGCCTTGTACTTATCAATTGTTCCATCTGCTTTCAATTTCTGTTTGAAAATCCATTTAGAACTTAGTGGTTTAGTTCCGAGAGGAAGATTCACTAATTTATGTGAGTGGATGACCTTTTAGAGCGGAACACCCGGAAGCGAATCGGGAAAAAAAGAACAGAATGGTTTGAATTGGAAATGGGTTTGATGATCTTGCGTAGGAAAATCATTCATTTGATTTGAAATCCCTTTTGTATAAAACCTTTTCTTTGAATGAGAATTTTTAGGAGAAAGCTGTTTTTGCATTTTAGAAAATCTCGTTTTATTACTTAAAGATCTCAATACCAAAATTTCGGGGATCAGTGATAGAGTCACCACCCAGATCAGCTCATCCGGGAAATTCCGATACAACTCCCTACCGAGCGTAGACTACCATACCTAATCCAAAGATTTAGGGTTCAGGCAACTTACCTATTCAACCTCAAGCTTGCTTTTATTTATAAGTTCATATTAAAATATTATACTCACTTATTCTCTACCCATTTTATCTTTTATTATTGATTAATCCATGCTTATTCAGATGACAGAAATAAATAAGTGTGGAAAAAGTAAACCATACATCCAAACAATAAAAAGAAATAGAGGCCACTTATTACAACCCAAAAAGATAAAAAAACCTCTCATCCTCACCTTACAACCGCTTAGATACAAGAGAATCTATAAAAAGTACAATCGCCTAGAATACACGATTTGATCTATTAAATACATCCAAAATAAAAAAAAAGATATAAATAAAAGCTACAAAATAGACTGGGTAGCACAATTATATCACAAGCACACATAGGACTCACAACAGGACAAAATGGGGAATCTCAGGAAACAGGGGCATGCATTTAGGGTGTAACCGAGAAGTCCGGTCGACTTACTTGATTAGACCTAGAAAACCGGCTTTAAATGCCCTACAGGTTTTTGTGCTTAAAAAACAATTTTGGAAAACAGTTTGGCTCAATTACGTGCAAAATTACTTCTTTTTAGTGAGTTGGGTATCCGGAACTCGGGGTTCCATTCGTGTGAGTTTCTTAATTTCAACATCCATCTAAGGCCCAAAGTAGTAAACACATCAAAAATAGTTTGATTCTGAAGACAGCATCATGCGATGAAGTCCATGGGAATTGTCCTCAGATTCTGCCTCCATCTGGCAACTACAGCCATGTGGCTCTAGTTAGAGCCATGCGGCTATAGCCATAATAGTCATGTGGCTGTAGTGTCCAGAACCCGAAATTGGTTTTCTTTGCTTTTTTAAATCACTGTTTTGACTCGTTTCAATGAGTTCTAAGGATTTTATGGAATCTAGGGGTCCACTAAAGCTGAACCATGGATCCGATGTGGATCGAACAACCCGAATTCCTAAAATCAAAATCAACGAAACCCAAATCTCACATCAACATCATCAGAAATCTGAAAACAATAATTTTGAATATAACAGATGTGATTTGATTGAAATAGCTCATAATAGAATGATTAAAACAGGAAACTGACTGTATTCGATCAATTTAGGGCATTTCGGGTTTCCGCCCAGAAGAACACAGTCGTGCGGATATAGAAGTACAGCCATGCGACTCTATTCTAAGGGATTATAGCTGATCGGCTCTTATTAGAACTGCATGGCTATAATCAAATAGACAGTTTCTGGATTTTATAAAGTTCAAAGAAAAACACAGCACAGAGCAATCAAATACAAGTTTAAGGCCTATCAGAGTTTACCCTTTTTGTGTTCCAGCGTAGTTAACAATCGGAAGTGGATTTGAACATCGGATTGTGCTTAGAATCCTGGGAACATCCCGAAACCTTTGAACATAGACCTCAAATCAATCCAAACACACCTAAGAATGAACCAAATGAGTGATAGTGTGACAAGAAACTCTCACCCTAAGTGTTTCCCAAGTGTTTTCTCTCTGTTTCTCTCTTTTGCTTTTTGGTTTTTCACTCTTTTCCTAATTTTTTCACTCTTTCTCTCCCCTTAGAATTATCTCTCTCTTATGTTTTCTATTTGATGTGGTTCCCTTTTTGTTTATCACTCCTGTTACATTTTTCTACCTCTGGTCTCTTAACCCTAGAGTCTCTTGTTCATATTCCTTTTATTTAGGAAATCCCTACTGTCATTGATTAAGGTTGGTTATTTAGGAAGTAACCTGGTCACTAATTAGAGCCGTGCTGCTGTAGTTGTGAAACTACAGCTGTGCTACTCTAACCAAAGCTAACAAGGCTTTTCCTAAATCCTACACACACATCTAAGCTCTCTAATCACTCGAATGACCTTTTTCGGGGTTTCGAATTGAGGACTGTTTGGTTTTTAGATTGTTTGAGACATTCCATGCAACATTCTACTTATTTTCAAATCTGACTCACGTTCATCTGTCTTAAATTGGATTTTCATCATAGAGATCAGGAAAACCCGTGCTCAAAGGCTACCCCACGTGAGATCAAAGTTGACTCATGGTCGGGCTATTGTGCTCGATTCAAGTTTGGTCTCATGATAGAGAGCACAATGAGAAAAGAAAATAAAATGTACGTGGCGTATTTCTCGTGTTGGTTCTCCATGGTGCTTGTGTCACGGATGGAATTATGTTGATTACAGGCACTTATTTCGATGTCTATGAGAAATAGTGGTCTTGCCCAACTTGAGTTGGCTCCCCGTGGTGCTTGTGTCACGGATGGAATTGTGTTGACTTCAAGGACTTGTTTCGATGTCTATGCGAAATAACGGTCTAGCCCGATTTGAGTGGGTCTGTGCAAAACAGTGGTCTAGCCCAATTTGAGTTGATTTAGGGACTTGTTTCGATGTCTGTGTGAAATAGTGGTCTTGGCCGACTTGAATTGGTTCCCCATGGTGCTTGTGTCACGAATGGAATTCTGTTGACTTCAGGGACTTATTTCGATGTTTGTGCAAAATAGCAGTCTAGCCTGATTTGAGTGGATTTAGGGACTTGGTTCGATATCTGTGCGAGATAGTGGTCTAGCCCAATTTGAGTCTATTCAGGGACTTGTTTCGATGTCTATGCAAAACAGCGATCTAGCCCAATTTGAGTTGATTTAGGGACTTGTTTCGATGTCTATGTAAAACAGCGGTCTTGCTCGAGTTGAGTTGGTTCAGGGAGTTGTTTCGATGTCTGTGCCAAACAGCGGTCTTGCCCGAGTTGAGTTGGTTTAGGGACTTGTTTTGATATCTGTGCGAAACAGTGATCTCACCCAAGTTGAGTTGGTTCAGGGACTTATTTCAATGTCTATACGAAACAGTGGTCTTATCCAAGTTGAGTTGATCCAGGGACTTGCTTCGGTTCCTGTGCCAAGCAACGGTATTACCCGAGTTGAGTTGATTTAGGGACTTGCTTCGGTTCATGTGCGAAGCAGCGGTCTAGTCCGAGTTGAATTGATTTAGGGACTTGTTTCGATGTTTATGTGAAGTAGCAGTCTTGCCTGAGTTGAGTTGATTCAGGGACTTGCTTTGGTTCCTATGTGAAGCAGCAGTCTTGCCTGAGTTGAGTTAATTCAAGGACTTGTTTCGATGTCTGTGCTAAACCGCGGTCTAGCCCGAGTTGAGTTAATTCAGGGACTTGCCTCGATGTCTGTGCAAGGTAGCAATCTAGCCTGAGTTGAGTTGATTCAGGGATTTATTTTGATGTCTATGCGAAACTGTGGTCTAGCCTAAGTTGAGTTGATTCTGGGACTTGCTTCGGTTCCTGTGCGAAGCTACGGTCTACCCCGATTTGAGTTGATTCAAGGACTTGTTTTGATGTCTGTGAGAAGCAGTGGTCTGGCCTGAGTTGATTTGATTCAGGGACTTGCTTTGGTTCATGTACGAAGCAGCAATCTATCCCGATTTGAGTTGATTCTGGGACTTGCCTCGGTGTCTGTGCAAGGTAGTAGTCTAGCCTGAGTTAAGTTGATTCAGGGACTTTTTTCGATGTCTGTGTGAAACAGTGGTCTTGCCCGAGTTGAGTTGATTTAGGGACTTGCTTAAGTTCCTATGCGAAGCAGCAGTCTTGCTCGAGTTGAGTTGATTCAGGGACTTTCTTCGGTTCCTATGCGAAGCACTGGTCTAGTTCGATCTGAGTTGATTTAGGGACTTGCCTCGGTGTCTGTGCGAGGTAGCGGTCTAGCCCGAGTTGAGTTGATTCATGGACTTTTTTTGATGTCTATGCGAAACAGCGGTCTAGCCGGATTTGATCTGATTCGAAGTCGGCTCTAGGAGTTTTGGTTTGAAGTCGGCTTAGGGAGCTTTGGTTTGAAGTCAACTCACGGAGCTTTGGTTTGAAGCAATGATTCTAAAATTGTGTCGACTCTCGATGGAGTAACAATTTTGAAGTTGTGTTGGCTATCGGTGGAGCAATGATTCTGAAGTTGTGTTAGCTCTCGGTGGAGCAATAATTTTGAAGTTGTGTTGAGAGTGCATATTTATTCCTTGATCGATAATTTTGGAAACAAAAATTTTTTCCCATTTGATCAAGATTAAGTATGGCATGATTGTTTTGCCCCTAGATACTTGGAAATAGAAAAGAGTACCCTTCTTGAGATTATATCAGCATAAATAGAAATTCTAAAAATTGAGAAAATCTTCATACCTGAGAGTTAGAGCCGTGCGGCTCCAATTTGCACGTTATGGCCCAGGGGATGCCCTAGTGTCGGGTTATTTCCACTTTCAGAGAGCCCACAATTCGGGACAACCAGATGATGACAGTGAGTACCTATACTTGAGTTAGCATTGAAGCATGTATGCATGTGTGTGTGTGTGTATGTTTCGAGTGTACGCATATATGTGACATGATGTTTCTGCTGTTGGTCTTGGTGTTGTCCGCATTTGGTGTTCAGTATAGCGAATAGGCCTAGTTATGGATCTAGAGCTCATGAACCCAGTTTTCCAGGCCCGTACAGACCTACTGGAGGAGCAGCTTGCTTGTTATGAGAACATCGAGGATGAGAACCAGGTGGATGATCAGGGTGATGGGGCACAGTCCTAGATCTTTTCTTTTCCTTCTTTGACAATCTAGCTCGTATGTGGGCTCATTCTGCTACTTTGCTTGTATTGCTCATGCGTGGGCCCATTTCTGCCCATTTTGTTTTGGTACATTGGCTGTGAGCGCGAGGTATTGACCTTGAAATGTCTCCGCCTGCAGGGAGTCAGGATCATCTGAACCTACTATTATGTGACTTATGTTTTGGTTTGTGTTCTAACTTTTGCATAAACCGCCCTCTCAGGTTTTCAGTCTATCGGACTATCTTAATTTTTTCTTGAACTGCCCTTTTAGGTTTTTGACTCAACAGACTTCATTGTTTTTTATCCTCATTTTTGCATAAATCAACTTTTCAGGTTTTCAATCTATTAGAATCTTTTTTTTATCCTAATTTTTGCATAGATCGCCTTTTCAGGTTTTCAATCTATCGGACTCTTTTTGTTTTTACGTGAAGTGAGATGCATGCAAACAAAAAATGTGTATAGCCATATATGTACAATACAAACTCAATTTCAAGTAGAATTAGGACAGTTAAATGAACAGAGCATTCATTCATTCATTCATTAATAATGTTTTAGCACAATGCACATCAAAGATCAAATGAAGCTAATGACGGACTCAGTAATGGTATCCGTCTCGACCGAATCCACGACTGCTACCAACTGGTCTTTGCAGATTTTCTTACTGACAGTGCTCAGCTCACTGTCCTAACTTTTACATGGACCACCTTTTCAGTTTTCGATCCATAAGACTGTCCTAACTTTTGCATGGATCGCCTTTTCGGGTTTCGATCCATCGGACCATTTTTTTCATGTAGTATCGTCTGAGCTTGTCTTGATTGATGGGGTTGACGAATTCGTTTTTGTCCACATCCATGATCCTCACAGCGCCCTTTGAAAGCACTTTCTTGACTACATATGGGCCTTCCCACTTCGGTTTGAGCTTTCCCCGTACGTTTGTATTGGTCTGCTTCATCTGTTTAAGCACTAAACCCTTGGCCTTGAGTGGGTGTTTCTGATAGTGAACGCTACTATTGTAAGCCCTGGCCATTCACTACTGATATGTCTATAGGTGATCTAATCCCTAGAGATGCTTCTCATTAATTAAGGCTAACTGTTCTATCTTGACAGGACCTATCTCGATTCTGGCAACTGTGCCTCCACGACGACCCTCAGAGACTTTATCTCTGTTTCCACTGGTAGAATGGCATCCATCCCATGGACGAATTAGTATGGTGTCTCTCTGGTAGGTGTTTTGATGCTAATATTGTATCCCCACAAGGTAAATGGTAGCATGTCTACCCAATCTCTGTAGGTAACTACCATCATTGATAGAATTCTTTTGATAAACTTATTGGCTGCTTCTACTGCCCTATTGGCTTGTGGCCGATATGGAGATGATTTATGATGTTCAACCCTTTTATTTTGGAACAACTGTACTGTTGCCCCCTGAAATTGTACTCCATTGTCGGTCACAACATAATGCAGGATTCCATACCGCACAAATATGTACTTTTTCATGAACTTGGCCATATTTTTTTTTCTTTTTTTTTTCTTTTGGTAAATTTGGATTTTGAAAAGGTTCAATATTAAACCCACAATCTTCCATCTCCATATTGAGAGATGTACCAATCGAGCTACACCCAGTTGGTCCTCTTCCTTAACCTTCTTTGCTCATCATAAGAGTGGGTGAAGGCTTTCACGTGCTTTTGTAGTACTTTTACAATTTTTATTCTCTCATTAGGTGTGAGGTCTTTCGAGATGGATACCATTTTTGGATCATCATCTGTCCCTAGATTCATTTCATGCAATGATGAATCATGTATGCTAAAAGCCATTAAATGAATGTCTTGCTGGGATTCGTCACGGGAAACCGACCGACAAAGTGCGGAAACACGCGTCGATTTCCTCGAATCCGGGTCCCGGGAGCTTAAGTAGTGAAAATAAAAAACAAAACACAAAGGAGGAGAATAAAGTCTTACCAAGATATCTCTTTAAGAGATAGAAGAAGACTGCAGAAATCAAGGATAGATTTCCTCCACCGATGCGTACACGAACGGCTATCGGACTGAAACCCGTGCTAGCAACTCGGAAATTCAAGAAGAGAGGGAGAGATGGCAGCCAAGAGCACTTGCTTAGAATGAAAATGATTGAAGCCTTTCATCTAATATCTCTCACCAAGAGGCAAAAAATATCCCATAAAGCAAAGTCAACTATGACTCACCACAAAGTCAACAATGACTCACCACTTTCACTCATTACATTTTGGCTAAAGAATGAGTCATCTCCCTTGTCCAAAGACATAAGGATTCGGCCAAGAGGTGGAAAGGAAATGGGGAAGACACTTGTCTTTAGTCATAATGACCAACTCATAATGACCAACAAATATCCAAGTTGGTAAAGTCCAACTTTACTAACCAAAGTCCACCATGACTCACCCATTTAATCATCACCTTTTGTCCCACCATGACTCATTCTTCTCATCTTAAAAATTCATCATTCTTGCCTTAAACCCACCATGGATTTCGTCCAACATATGATGAAGAAGTGGGCTTACCATTTCAAGCCCAAGTCCACTTTAATTCTTTGGTTTCTATTTGATTTCAAATATCATTGTAATTCAACATGTATGTAAGCATATTGTACCATATGACATGTTACATACCTCTAAATTACAATTAATTTGACACATCAAATGCATCAAGGAATTAAATTAGACACATATAAGATGAGATACATGTAAACCTATACATGTATAAATATTTCCACCTAGGAAATAATCTCATAAATTAATTCATTGAATTAATTAAGAGAATGCCAAAAATAAATATTAATTATATTCTTTTGATCAATCTAATTGACCTAGAAGATAATTAATAAATCTCTCTCTCTTCAAACGTGTATACTCCAAGCACACACTTAATCCGACTAGTTAAAGTCCAGACGGTCAATGTGTACGATCCAATGGGCCCGTCTTTATGTTGGCAGTGGGCCAAGGCCTACAGACTACAGGCGGGCTCTAGCAAGCCACTGT
Organism: Euphorbia tirucalli; assembly: GCA_039660915.1. Taxonomy (NCBI): domain Eukaryota; kingdom Viridiplantae; phylum Streptophyta; class Magnoliopsida; order Malpighiales; family Euphorbiaceae; genus Euphorbia; species Euphorbia tirucalli. Next base: position 36,148,196 of record CM077637.1, on the reverse strand, counting down.
AGCCCCCAATTAAGACGGAGATAGCAGTCAAACTGTCACCGTAACCCTGTAGTTGAACTTGTATGTCCCATGTCACTGATATCGGTGTCCAACACAGAGGCATGGTTGATCACCCTCTATATGTGTCCGGACATTACTTGATCCCAAATGAACTGATACTCACAAACAAGATCTCATCTTGTTTGGGTGTGGCCACACTCTAATCAGTAACATTCATCAAGAGGCCGGTGATATCGTCTCAGTAAAATACTGAGTGACATTCCCTTCTGCATATCCATAGTACTGCCATGCTCACTGACACACCCGAACGTACCCATACTTGGCACCCTTTTACAGGCCTGTTAGGCGTACACCGAAGTGTGCCACTTCACATGCAGCACCATCATATGGTCCGGTCAAAGGACTTATGCAAGTACTACGCGAGAATCAGTTGTGATACTATACCATGTAGATTCCCGTTAAGTGGATCAATCCAGTACCATGCACCCTTTTACATGTACCCATTAACCTGGTTGACATTCCATGTTCTATGACCGGTAAGACACCGCCATACAACCAGGCTAATGATAGTCTTTAGTTCCATTCATTCCCATGATTGGAACAGACTACGGATGACTTTATGGCCATATCGTTTTCCCTATCCATACTCTTACTGCCAAGTGCCTCACACTTGACAACATGGATATGGATATGTCCATTGGATACTCTATTTAAAATATTGCACAAGACATATAGTAAATAGATTGTTGCCTTTATTTCTTAACACAACTTGTATAATACATGAAGTTCATATAAATGTACAAAAGTATGATACAAAGACAAGGACTAATGCCTCGGGACTAGGGCATTTCCAACAATCTCCCACTTGCACTAGTACCAACCAGGCATGGGCCTAATCCCTATAGATCTGATATGACCCTCGTGCTTGGAATGAGCCAGCACCTTGGTCAAAGGATCTGCGACATTCTCCTCGGTGTCCACTCTGCGTAATGAAATGTCACCCCTCTCAACAATTTCTCGGATGAGGTGAAACTTCCTGAGTACGTGCTTTGAGTTCCTGTGTGACCGGGGCTCCTTAGCTTGTGCAACAGCCCCATTGTTGTCACAGAAGATATCAACCGGTTCCTGGATAGATGATACTATCCCCAGTTCCATGATAAACTTCTTTATCCACACAGCTTCCTTAGCTGTATCACACGCTGCAATGTACTCAGCTTCCGTGATAGAATCTGCAATGGTTGGTTGCTTGGAGCTTCTCCAACTAATAGCACCACCATTAAGCATGAATACGTACCCTGACTGCGACTTATATTCATCCTGGTCGGTCTGGAAGCTTGCATCAGTGTACCCAATAACTGACAGCTCTTCCTGACCACCATACACTAAAAAGCTATCCTTTGTCCGGTTAAGGTACTTTAGGATTGCTTTGACAGCTTTCCAGTGATCCTCCCCAGGATCTTGCTGGTACCGGCTTGTCATACTTAGTGCAAAGGCGACATCAGGTCTTGTACATAGCATAGAGTACATGATTGATCCAATAGCAGAAGCATATGGGATCTCACTCATCTTCTCCCTGTCCTGTTTTGTCTGAGGACAGTTCTTCTTACTAAGTTTCAGCCCGTGACCCATTGGCAAGAATCCTTTCTTAGCCTGGTCCATGCTGAATCTTTTCAGAACCTTGTCTATGTACTTAGTCTGACTCAGGCCTAGAAGCCGATTAGGTCTATCCCTGTAGATCCTGATCCCTAGGATCGTTTCGGCTTCGCCTAAGTCCTTCATTGCGAAGCACTTACACAACCACTGCTTTACCCCAAGCAGTGTTGGTATGTCGCTTCCAATCAGAAGGATGTCATCCACATATAGAACCAGGAATGTTACGATACTCCCACTAATCCTTTTGTACACACAAGGCTCATCTTGATTCTGTATAAAGCCATATTCCTTTATAGCCTCATTGAATCGAAGATTCCAACTTCGGGATGCTTGCTTTAATCCATAAATGGATCTTTGAAGCTTGCATACCCTTTCAGGATACTTTGGATCGACAAAACCCTCAGGTTGTGTCATATACACATCCTCGAGTAACTTTCCGTTCAGGAAAGCAGTTTTGACATCCATCTGCCAGACCTCATAGTCGTACCAAGCGGCTATGGCCAGCAGGATCCTAATGGATTTGAGCATAGCGACTGGTGAGAAAGTTTCATCATAGTCGATTCCATGGACTTGCCTGAAACCTTTCGCTACTAGCCGCCCTTTGAAGGTATTATCTGGCTTCAGCTTGTAGCACCACTTGCAACCTATTACCTTAGCACCCGGAGGTGGATCAACCAGATTCCAAACCTGATTATCGTACATAGATTGCATTTCCGCCTCCATGGCCTTTTGCCAATTTGCGGATAGTGGGCTAGCTATAGCCTCCTGGTAGGTTTTTGGTTCTTCCTCGTCGAAGACAAAAAGAGTGTTATCATCGGTAACAAGAAACCCATATCTCTCAGGTTCCCGACGATCCCTACCAGACCTTCTAGGTCCTTGTGTGACCTGGGCCGGTGCTTCCTCCCGTGGAAGCTCCACCCTGGTCTCCGAGTTATCCTTTTCAGGAGTTTCTGAGCTTTGAACTTCCCTGAGTTCAACATTACTCCCACTATCTTTCTTGGAAATGAACTCATTTTCAAGAAAGACCCCTTTCCGTGCCACGAACACCTTGTTCTCGGCGGGGTTGTAGAAGTAATACCCTTTGGTTTCCCTAGGGTAGCCCACAAACAGGCATTTGTCAGTTTTGGGTTCTAGTTTGCCCCCAGTCAGTTTCTTGACATGGGCATAACAACTCCAAATCCATAGGAAAGACACATTGGGCGCCCTGCCCGTCCATATCTCAAATGGGGTCTTTTCTACTACCTTAGTCGGAGTATTATTCAAAATGAGAGCTGCTGTCTCAATAGCATATCCCAAAAAACTTGTTGGGAGAGAGGCATGACTCATCATTGAGCGGACCATGTCTAACAGGGTCCTATTCCTCCGTTCAGACACCTCATTCCATTGTGGTGTTCCTGGAGGAGTGAGCTGTGGAACTATTCCATGCTCTCTCAAGTATGAATCAAATTCTAGGCTCATATACTCGCCACCTCGGTCCGACCGAAGGGCTTTAATATTTCGGCCTAATTGGTTCTGTACTTCGTTCCTAAATTCCTTGAACCGATCAAGTGTTTCAGACTTGTGTTTCATCAGATAGACATAGCCATATCTGCTGAAATCGTCTGTAAAGGTGACGAAGTATAGAAACCCACCCCTGGCAGCAGTGCTCATAGGTCCACATACATCCGAATGTATTAGGTCTAATAAGCCAGTAGCCCTTTCAGCTTTCTTGCTAAAAGGCGCTTTAGTCATTTTACCCCGTAAACAAGATTCACAAATATCAAGTGACTCCAAGTCAAAAGATCCTAGAATTCCAGCTTTGTGGAGTCTAGCTATGCGTTTCTCGTTTATGTGGCCTAAACGACAGTGCCAAAGGTACACAGGATTAAGTTCATTTGGTTTAATCCTTTTAGTATTTATGTTATAGACTTGATTAGTTTCATTTAAATTCAGGATATAAAGGCCATTATTTAATAGAGCATTTCCATAAAATATGCCTTCTCTAGATATAACCATATTACCATTACCAATAGTAAATACATATCCAGAAGTATCCAAAACTGAAACAGAAATAATATTCCTGCACATTGCAGGTACAAAATAACATTGTTCCAGTAACAAAACTAATCCACTAGGCATCTTAAGCTGGTACTCGCCGATCTCAATGGCTGCAACCCTTGCCCCATTCCCGACCCGCAAGTCCACTTCTCCTGATCCCAGTGATCTTCTGTTCCTAAGTCCCTGCACATTACAACAAATGTGAGAACCACATCCAGTATCCAATACCCAAGATGTTGAAACAGTAAGGTTAATGTCTATGACATATATACCTGATGAAGACGCGCCCTGCGCCTTCTTTAGCTCTCCCTGAAGCTTTGGACATGATCGTTTCCAATGTCCCGTCTGCTTGCACCCGAAACAGACATCCTCAGGACGGGCCTTGGGCTGGACCTTGGCCTTCTTAGCTTTGGCTTTCTTGGCCTTAGCTTTAGCCTTTGTCTTAGCCTTGGCCTTTACAAGAGGAGCCTTCCCCTTGTTTACCATAAGTACCGGTGGAGTCTTTTTGACCGACTGTTCCGTAAGCTTAAGCATCCCATGCAGCTCACTAACAGTTTTGTTCATCCCTTGCATGTTGTAATTCAAGATGAACTGATCATAAGACTCTGGCAAGGAAGCCAGGATGGTATCAATCGCCAATTCCTGTGAAATGGGCGACCCGAGACGGGCTAAAGAATCTAAATAGCCCTTCATCTTGAGCACATGAGCGCTCACAGATGTCCCAGTCCCCATTTTGCAGGAATGGAATGCCTTATTCGTCAGGTACCTTTCCTGACGTGCCTGTTCCTGAAACATCTCATTTAGAGTTGTTATCATAGCATAGGCCTCATGGTCCATAAACTGTTTTTGCAGTTCGGGGACCATGCACGCCAGCATAAGGCAAGTAACATCCCGGTTATCCTTTACATGCACCCCGTATTCCTCCAGCTGAGCAGCTGGTGGATTACGCCCAGTAGGTGCGGCCGGTACAGGCCTTTCTAGTACATATTCCTTAGACTCCTGTCTTAGAACTATTCGTAAGTTCCTAGACCAGTCCAGGAAATTAGGACCAGAAAGCTTGTCCTTCTCAAGGATTGTGCGCAGTGATAAAGTGTTATTCGATGCCATTGATTACTACACAGAAAAATAAATGAGTGTTAATAAAGGACTTATAAACATTTTCCCATAATTAATAATGAATCATGTTATTAATAAAACCGAGTTGTTGGGCTCAAGGGCCGAGATCCATATTATATTTAGATATAGCCAGACGAGGGCCTGGAACAACTATACCCAATTTTTAGGTAGGAACGCCGTCCAATCCCAACCTAGGGACTCTCGGTTTGATGGGTCTGTTGGCACTTACCCATCTGTGCTTAGGGCCAGGAACATCCTACTACCCACGCTAAGTCAAAACCTCCATCCAAGTGTTAGAGTAACCTATACTCCAACCCAATACAAAATGACGATACTCCAGTGTATCCAACGAGGGTTGGTCTACGACTGGCCTATCCCCACTTCGAGTAGGTTATGAATGAGGGAAGCACTTTTAAGCGACTTAGTAATTACCATTTGGTTATTCGATTCAATTAATAACGGCTTAGATGCAAAAGCGGGTGAAAAAGGGTTTGTACATACATTCACACATGCAAATAAATACCGCATAATTAAATTAAAGAATGGAATGCAACGGGCCAAAATTTACATCCTAATATCATTCTAGTAAACCTATACTAGAACAGCATCAGGTGGGCCGCCTCCTATTCCTTCTGGGCTCGCCAATCCAATCGGCTCCTTGCTTACATAATTTTAGAATACATATATATAATAAAATTACATAAAAGGAAAACGACACGCAGGTCGTAAACACAAAAGAATATTACAACCCAACATAAATTAGGCCCATATACATCCATCCACATATTCAATCATACATGTAAACCAATACATCATGTATATTATAAGCATGTTAAATGCATGATTTAATCCGATTTCATTTGTCCATAGCCATTATTTTGAAATCGCCAAATTTCGGCCGATCATGGTTCTAAACCCGTGCGGGCTTTGGGTCTCCAACCCAGGTAAAATTGCTCCCAATCTAATTGGGTAACCATGAATTCCAAAATTAGCCGTCCGGGTAATCGTGCCAAGAAAACCCGAACCAATTTCAATTAACCGTATTAATTTCCAAAATTAATATCGCATGAATGAAAAATAAATTCCATTCATAAAACACGCGTATAAAAATTACCAAAATTTAAACACGCAAAAATTTTAAAATCAATAAAATTTTAAAATCCGGCCCGGCCCAAAAATCCCGCCAAATCCAAAAACGGGCCCGGCCCACCACGCGGGGAGGCTGCTGCCCAGCAGCAGCCCCTGCGGCCAGCAGCAGGCTGCTGCCTGGCGTGCTGCCCAGCAGCACGCCAGCAGCAGCTGCTGCTGCGGCCAGCAGCAGCTGGCCGGCAGCAAGCTGCTGCCCCCCACACAACTATTTTTATTTTTTTTTTTTTTTCATGCATAATCAAATAAATACATCAAGAATAAAATCAACAAGTCCAAGAGACATAAAATTAAATCCAAGATGTATAAAATTAAATCAACATGCATAAAAAAAAAATAAACAAATTGAAACATACATATTACCTAATATGCAAAAACCATTTCAATTTGAAAAATCAAATGGGGAAAAATATAAAACCCCAAAACCGAAAGAATCCCGATCCATAAAACACCAATTTTAAAACACGGGATCCGCCAAGTTAAAGATTTTCACGAAACAAAAGCCCGCTCTGATACCACTGCTGGGATTCGTCACGGGAAACTGACCGACAAAGTGCGGAAACACGCGTCGATTTCCTCGAATCCGGGTCCCGGGAGCTTAAGTAGTGAAAATCAAAAACAAAACACAAAGGAGGAGAATAAAGTCTTACCAAGATATCTCTTTAAGAGATAGAAGAAGACTGCAGAAATCAAGGATAGATTTCCTCCACCGATGCGTACACGAACGGCTATCGGACTGAAACCCGTGCTAGCAACTCGGAAATTCAAGAAGAGAGGGAGAGATGGCAGCCAAGAGCACTTGCTTAGAATGAAAATGGTTGAAGCCTTTCATCTAATATCTCTCACCAAGAGGTAAAAAATATCCCATAAAGCAAAGTCAACTATGACTCACCACAAAGTCAACAATGACTCACCACTTTCACTCATTACATTTTGGCTAAAGAATGAGTCATCTCCCTTGTCCAAAGACATAAGGATTCGGCCAAGAGGTGGAAAGGAAATGGGGAAGACACTTGTCTTTAGTCATAATGACCAACTCATAATGACCAACAAATATCCAAGTTGGTAAAGTCCAACTTTACTAACCAAAGTCCACCATGACTCACCCATTTAATCATCACCTTTTGTCCCACCATGACTCATTCTTCTCATCTTAAAAATTCATCATTCTTGCCTTAAACCCACCATGGATTTCGTCCAACATATGATGAAGAAGTGGGCTTACCATTTCAAGCCCAAGTCCACTTTAATTCTTTGGTTTCTATTTGATTTCAAATATCATTGTAATTCAACATGTATGTAAGCTTATTGTACCATATGACATGTTACATACCTCTAAATTACAATTAATTTGACACATCAAATGCATCAAGGAATTAAATTAGACACATATAAGATGAGATACATGTAAACCTATACATGTATAAATATTTCCACCTAGGAAATAATCTCATAAATTAATTCATTGAATTAATTAAGAGAATGCCAAAAATAAATATTAATTATATTCTTTTGATCAATCTAATTGACCTAGAAGATAATTAATAAATCTCTCTCTCTTCAAACGTGTATACTCCAAGCACACACTTAATCCGACTAGTTAAAGTCCAGACGTTCAATGTGTACGATCCAATGGGCCCGTCTTTATGTTGGCAGTGGGCCAAGGCCCACAGACTACAGGCGGGCTCTAGCAAGCCACTGTAGCCCCCAATTAAGACGGAGATAGCAGTCAAACTGTCACCGTAACCCTGTAGTTGAACTTGTATGTCCCATGTCACTGATATCGGTGTCCAACACAGAGGCATGGTTGATCACCCTCTATATGTGTCCGGACATTACTTGATCCCAAATGAACTGATACTCACAAACAAGATCTCATCTTGTTTGGGTGTGGCCACACTCTAATCAGTAACATTCATCAAGAGGCCGGTGATATCGTCTCAGTAAAATACTGAGTGACATTCCCTTCTGCATATCCATAGTACTGCCATGCTCACTGACACACCCGAACGTACCCATACTTGGCACCCTTTTACAGGCCTGTTAGGCGTACACCGAAGTGTGCCACTTCACATGCAGCACCATCATATGGTCCGGTCAAAGGACTTATGCAAGTACTACGCGAGAATCAGTTGTGATACTATACCATGTAGATTCCCGTTAAGTGGATCAATCCAGTACCATGCACCCTTTTACATGTACCCATTAACCTGGTTGACATTCCATGTTCTATGACCGGTAAGACACCGCCATACAACCAGGCTAATGATAGTCTTTAGTTCCATTCATTCCCATGATTGGAACAGACTACGGATGACTTTATGGCCATATCGTTTTCCCTATCCATAGTCTTACTGCCAAGTGCCTCACACTTGACAACATGGATATGGATATGTCCATTGGATACTCTATTTAAAATATTGCACAAGACATATAGTAAATAGATTGTTGCCTTTATTTCTTAACACAACTTGTATAATACATGAAGTTCATATAAATGTACAAAAGTATGATACAAAGACAAGGACTAATGCCTCGGGACTAGGGCATTTCCAACATGTCTGTATGTATGCACAGTTCCATCAGAAAAAACATCACACAAGTAAGCGAAATCAAATTGCGTTAATGCCCTACGGGCTGAATTATATACATCAAATTAATTATCATCCTCCATATGCGAAGTGTCTTCTCTAGTTGTAGCATCATCCCCTACAACAGTAGATTTGGACCCGCAAAGTTGGGCAAGGGATTACTCTGAACACTTGGCTTCAAGGGTGGCTCGACAATTTTCTTGTCAGTAATCAACTGCTGGATAACCCTTATTAACTGGGTACAATCATTTGTATGGTGGCCTGGCATCACGTGATAGGCACAGAAGTTGTCCTTGTCTGCCTCAGCTGGAGGAGAATAGGGCTTCAAATTCTGCAATAGCCCTACCTTCCTACATTTGGAGAAGATACGAGCCAAAGATTCTGCCCACGGGTTGGTGATCCTCTGAGGAGTCCCCGCCTGTCTACCTTGAGTTAGGGCAGCCACACCTGCTTCCTGCACTTGTTCAAGGGTCATAGTTTGAGCAATTTTTGAGTTGGACCTAGCAGACGTGGTTGTGGAGTTACCAACCTGGTAACCCTGTGTGTACCCCCAACTTCCTTGACAAGTACCCGAATTCGACTTGTTCCTTTGGTCTTCCTCTTTGTACCTCTCGATACGCTTGGCAAATTCGACAACATCTGTAAAAGCATGGAATCTTTTTAGCTTCATTTTGTCCTTGTATTGAGGCAAGCTTCCATCAACCAATTTTACAATAAGGGATTCTAATTTCGGAGCTCTATCCACCAACACTTGGACATCCATCCATCTCTTGTAATAAGCCAAGAAAGATTATTAGGTTTCTGGCGAATCCTTTCTAAATCCTCCAGAGTGGTCTCCACCTGAGTGTTATAAGTATACTGCTTCATAAATGCTTCAGGTATTTATGTTGTTGAGATTAATCTGGCTATTTCTACATCTTGGGTCTTAGACACTGGATGTGGTTCTCACATTTGTTTAAATGTGCAGGGTCTACGAAATAGGAGATTATTAGGATCTAGAGAAGTAGATCTTCGAGTCGGAAATGGTGCTTGGGTTCAGGCCATAGAGATTGGAGATTATTTCTTGGGGATGCCTAGTGGACTTGTTTTGGAACTAAGAAACTGTTATTTTGTACCTGCGATATGCAGGAATATTATTTCCGTTTCTTTGTTGGATATTTCTGGTTTCGTATTTAATATTGGACATGGTAGAATTTCTATGCAATATGGCAATATTATTTATGGAACAGCATTTCTTGAAAATGGCTTATATATCCTTGATCTAAAACGTGAAAGTTCAATCTATAACATAAATACTAAAAGGATTAAACAAAATGAAATTAAGCCTACTTACATTTGGCATTGTCGACTTGGCCATATAAATGAGAAGTGCATAGCTAGGCTTCACTCTAGTGGAGTGCTAGGGTCATTTGACATCCAGTCTTATGACACATGCGAATCTTGTTTGAGAGGCAAGATGACAAAGGTGCCTTTTAGCAAGACTGCTAAAAGGGCCTTAGAGCTATTAGAGCTAATATATTCCTATGTATGTGGCCCAATGAGCACTAGTGCTAGATCTGGTTTTCTGTACTTCGTCACCTTCACGGATGACTTCAGCAGATATGGTTACATGTATCTGATGAAGCATAAGTCTAAGACTCTCCAAAGGTTCAAGGACTTTAAGAATGAAGTAGAAAACCAACTTGGCAAGAAAATAAAGGCACTTCCGTCTGACCGAGGGGGTGAATATTTGAGCCAAGAGTTTAACTCATTTTTGAGAGAGTGTGGGATTGTATCCCAACTCACTCCTCCTGGTACACCCCAGTGGAATGGAGTGTCAGAAAGGAGGAATAGGACCTTGCTTGACATGGTCCGCTCGATGATGAGTCATACTACACTTCCTGTCTCCTTTTGGGGATATGCTTTAGAGACAGCTGCTTACATTCTTAACAATACACCAAGCAAGGCAGTTGAGGGAACACCATATGAACTATGGAGGGGCCGAAAGCCCAATGTTTCCTTCTTGAAGATTTGGGGCTGTGATGCACATATTAAGAAATTGACAAGTGGCAAACTCGAGACCAAATCTGTCAAATGCCAGTTTATAGGTTACCCTAAGGAAACTAAGGGTTATTACTTCTACGATCCGGCCGAAAACAAAGTTTTCATAGCCAGAAATGCAGTCTTTTTGGAGAAGGAATTCCTTTCCAAGAGAGATAGTAGGAGTAATATTGAACTTTTAGAAGTTCAAGACTCACAAACTCCTGCAGCTACTGCTGAGGATGCTTCGGGAACCGATCTGACTACTCAAGAAATTGAGGAACCAGAACCGGTTGCACAAGACCTTAGAAGGTCTGGTAGGACATGTCATCAGCCAGAGAGGTACGGCTTTCTTGTGACTAATGATGGGGACCTTATGGTCGTTGACCAAGAGGAGCCCAAGACCTATCAGCAGGCTGTTGAAAGCCCACACTCAGCTCAATGGCGTAAAGCCATGGAGGCTGAGATGCAATCTATTCATGATAACCAAGTATGAAACTTGGTGGATCCTCCTCCGGGTGCTAAGGTGATAGGATGCAAGTGGTGTTTCAAGTTAAAGGCCCTGTGTGTATAAGATGGTTAGTGGAAGCGTTTCCACCATCCTAATGCTCTATATTGATGACATCCTTATCATTGAAGGTGACATACCAACACTGCAGGCGGTTAAGCAGTGGTTGAGTAGGTGCTTCGCAATGAAGGACTTAGGCGAAGCTGAGACGATCTTAGGGATCAGGATTTACAGAGATAGATCAAATTGGCTTCTAGGCCTAAGTCAGGTCACGTACATTGACAATGTTTTGAAAAGATTCAGCATGGACAAGGCAAAGAAAGGATTCTTGCCTATGCACCATGGGTTGAAGCTGAGTAAGAAAGATGGTGCTAAAATAAAGAAGGACCAGGAGAACATGGAAAAGATCCCTTATGCATCTGCTATTGGATCTATCATGTACTCCATGTTATGTATGAGGCCTGATGTTGTGTTTACACTAAGTATGACTAGCTGGTACCAGTCGGACCCCGGTGAGGAACACTGGAAGGCAGTCAAGGCAATCTTGAAGTATCTTAGCCGAACTAAGAATGCTTTCTTAGTGTATGGAGGTCAAGATGAACTGGTAGTGTCAGGTTACACTGATGCAAGCTTTGAGACTGATGAGGATGAGAACCAGTCACAGTCTGGTTATGTTTTTCTCCTGAATGGCGGTGCCATTAGTTGGAGGTCCTCAAAGCAGGCCACCATTGCTGACCCTACAATGGAAGCTGAGTACATAGCTGCGTGCAAAGCTCCAAGGAAGCCGTTTGGATCAAGAAATTCATAACTGAGTTGGGAGTAGTACCCACTATCCTAGACCCAGTTGATGTTTTTATGACAACAACGGGACCATCGCACAAGCTAAGGAGTCCCGGTCACACAAGAGATCCAAACATGTACTCAGAAAGTTTCACCTCATTCAGGAGATCGTGAACAGAGGTGACATATCATTGCAGAGGGTTGACACCAAGAATAATGTCACTGATCCATTGACCAAAGCGCTGTTGTAGACATAGCATAACGGTCATACCAGATCTACAAGAATTAAGGTAATGCCCACTTGGAACAAGTGCAAGTGGGAGATTGTTGGTGTGCCCTAGTTCTTAAGGCATTGGATTTTTGTATTTTGTATTATACATTAAGACTCATTGTATGAATACATTATTTGTGTCACATTAATAAAGGCAATTAATCTATTTCATTTATATCTTATGCTATAATATGAGTAGAGTATCCATTGATTGATAATCATAAAACCTATCCTAGGCCTGTTCTAATCGTGGGAACGAATAGAACCATAGACTTGTATATTCGATGACTGTATGGCAGTTCTTAACTAGCCATAGTACTTGTATAGTCAGTCATGAATATAGGTACATGTCGTTGACATGGGACTGGATCGATCCGCACGAGAAAGCCACATGGTTGTCGCGTCATAGGTCTTTCTTGAGTAGATCTCTTTTGTCCTTAGATCAGATTTCATTATAATATCAATATGGAATCCGGTTCACTTTAACATATGCGTAACAGGTCTGTAAAAGGATGCTAAATACGGGTATGATTGGGTGGTCCGGTGAACATGTTGATATTGATGATGAAGTGATGGAACTGCCACTCGGGTAACACCGAGATGATATCATTGGCCACTTGATGAGTGGGACTAATAAGTGTATGGCGATACCCAAATATGTTGGTTGCTTATTTGATTAATCAGTCAACTTAAGATAAAGAAATATAATAAACAACAGAAGAGGATGACAGACACCATGCCTCTTGTTTATTCATATCGATATCATTAGGCAAAGGACACTATGAGATTACTACTGGGTGAGTGTTGATAAGGTTGGTTTTTGACCTTATCTTTTAGGCAATTTCGTGGTTTGAACGGCAATTTTTAGAGTCTTTTGTGTGAATGTTTGTGTGGTTTTTGAATATTTTGTGATTTTTTATGTTTTGGATAGTTTTTATAACTTTTAGTATTTTTCATGTTTTCTAGGGTTGTTTTTGTAATTTTTTTTTATTTGTTGTTTTTATGGTCCGTGGCGTTGGTGCCGTTATGTTTCTTTGTGCTTGTTTTGGACAGGTATTATGACCCGGACCGGAAGTTGGTGCATCAGCGGCGAGGAAGAGTTCAAAGTGCTGAAAATCAGGGCGGCACGGCGTGCCAACCCGGCCTGCCTGGTTAAGCAGTCCAGTGGAGTGGCACGAAAACATGCCACTCAGATCAGCGTGGCGTGCCAACCCTAAAATCACACGGCACGGCGTGCCAACTCCACCAGCACGGCGTGCCGAGCCCCGAAACCTGCTGTTGCCCTACTTTCATCTCTTCTTTTTCCTGGTTTTAACCTTGCCGTATAAATAGGTTATTTTCTATGTTTCAAAGGATCTTTTTCCAGTCTTTTTGAGTGAGAGCAAAAACTTGTAGTGAGGTTTTGGAGCTTGAACTATTTGCTTTCCTTGAGTTTGAACCATCGTTTGGTTGTAGTTTTACTTAGAATCTTCCCCTTTTGCGACGTTCCTAGTTCCGGCTCGAGTTCGTCTATAGAGGTACACCCCAAAGCATCTTCACACCGTCGGAATCCAGTTAATCGGACCAAAAGGGCATAAGTTTTTCTTCTTCTCTTTTGTAATTTGATTAAGTTAGTTTTGATTCCGCAAATCGATTATGTTTGGTTGTAAACACTGAATTCATTCATCTTTCTTAATTAATACAATTGATTGCAAGTTAATTTCAACTTTTATTCCTTCTTCTTTATGCAATTCCTTTAATGAATATCTGGTCTCATAAGATCTTAATTTATTAAGTTCATATCTGTGGCATTACCTAGATTGACGCCTAGGAAACCATTAGTATTGACGACACTGTGGAACTTACGTGCCCTTATTTTCTGAGCTTTAGAATTAGACCGCCTCTAAACAAGGAAAACCGGCTAAGGACCTAAAAGATCTAGATACGCTAGGTTGTATTATCGAAAAAGCATAATTAAGGATTAATTGTTGAGTTAAATTCATCTTTTGTAGTTAATTGATAAAGCCATCCCCATTAGCATTCATAGGTCGGTAAACCGCCAATTGATAACACGAAACTCTAGTGCAAAGTAAGCTGGAATAGATCAACTAGGAGTAGGATAGTTTAGTTGTTAACATAATCAACCCAAACTACGTTCCGCCTAGGACACGCAAGGAACCCGAGTAGTTTAGTGTTTGCAGATTATTCTTTTCTCTGTGGGATCGATACCTGGACCAACCAGAATTATTACTTGTCAACGATAGGTACACTGCCTTAGTTGTGCGTTTCTAGGTTTAGTTTTACTACTACGCCTAGGACCCATCAAGTTTTTGGCGCCGTTGCCGGGGAAATTTATATTTCTGCATCATTTGGCAAAAGGTCTATTTGCTGATCTAGGCAACATTTCTGTGCATATAGTTAAATAATTTTTCTTTTCTGTGAATATTTATTACAATTTAGTTTTCTTTAATTTCTGCGTGTGTGTGTGTGTTCTAGCTTATGCGAACTCGCTCTCAGTATCCTGAGCTTTTACCTTATAACCCTGAAATTGAACGTTTGTGTAGCAGGAACCGTAGAGTACGCCAAGAGCAGATTGTTCAAATGGAGCATCAGCAGCATGATGACGAGGAGAGACAACTCCGGGAAAGAGTTGAGCAAGAGCAACTCCAGTGAGAGCGGGAGGAGTTTGACAGAAGAAGGGGTGGTGATAGAGATAACATGGTAATGACAGACCTAATGGCTCCACATCGGCCCCGGAACAGATCCGGAGTGGTTATCCCAGCCATCACTGCCAATCAATTCGAGCTGAAGTCCAGTATGATCCATTTGATCCAAGGGAACGGTCTATTCAGTGGCGGAATAAGTGACAACCCCAATGATCACTTAGACCGGTTCCTCATGGTGGCCGATACAGTCCGAATCGGTGGGGTGCCCCAAGATGCTGTGCGGTTGAAGCTGTTCCCCTTTTCACTATGCGAGGGGGCAATGGAATGGTACAAATCCTTGAGGCCCGGATCAGTGACATCATGGGACCAATTGGAAGAGCAATTCTTAGCATATTACTTCCCACCATCAAAGACGATTCAGCTAAGGAACGAGATCATGGGATTCCGGCAATTTAGGACGGAGACTCTTAATGAAGCATGGCAGAGATTTCAACGGTTGTTGCGGAACTGCCCCCACCATGACATGCCGCGTTTCACTCAGGTAAGCACGTTTTATCATGGTTTAACACCAGCTAACAGTGCTATTATTGATTCTTCTGCAGGTGGGGACATTTTTAAGAAGACTGCTACACAAGCCGAGGAGTTGATTGCGGAGCTGGCTAGAAAGAGTACCTTGTGGCAGTCGGACACGCCAACAAGGAGTGAGGTTCGAGCTGCAGATTTGGGAGGCCAAGATGCAGCTATGGACCATGTAAACAAGAAGTTGGACCTATTGATGTCCCGGCTGAACTTAAATGGGCCACAATACCAACCGGTGTTGTGTGTATCATGCGGAGCGGAGCATCCCGGGCAAGATTGTGAATTGGGCTACCCATTCGCCCAATCGTCTGAAAACGTAAGTTTTGTGGGAGGAAACCAAAGGTACAATAACTCTAACTCTTATTCACAGAACTTCAATAATAATAATAATTACGGAAGAAGGTATCAACACCCGAATATGTCCTATAGTAACAACCAAAATGTGTTGAGACCTCCTTTCGGATTCCATTATGAGCACCGTGAGCAGGGGTTAGGTAAGGCCCCATTTATTCCTAATGATCAATCTCCACAGCAGCCTCAACAGTCTAAGCAAGATGAGACGGTTTTGTCGTTATTAAAAGACATCTCGTCTCGGCTTGCTGATAATGAAGCGTACTGTAGGGATTTGGGTAAGCAGGTGGCTCAATTGAGTAGGGAGAGGCAGGAAAGACCTCAAGGAGCACTTCCGAGTAGAACTGAACAAAACCCTAAGGGTAATCATCGGGAGACAGCTCAAGCTATAACCCTACGAAGTGGTAGGCAAGTGGAGGACCGGGTGCAAAACGCTGATATTCCATCCCAACCTACCGAGGTAAGCGAAGAATCGGGAGAGGTAAGCAACCCCGACTCGATTTCTGAACCCGAACCTAGTACAACTGAAAAAGGAAAAATTCCTGACCCAGTGAGAGCCTACGCGCCTAAACTTCCTCATCCTCAAAGGGAGAAGAAAGATAAACTGGGGCAGAAATATTCCAAATTCCTGGAAATTTTTAAGAAGTTAGAATTTAATTTGCCATTGATTAAGGCTCTCCAAGAGATGCCTTCTTATGCTAAATTCTTTAAAGAACTTCTTACAGGGAAACGAAAGCTAGGTGAGGACGAAGTGGTGGTCTTAACAGAGGAATGTTCGGCAATTATAACTAACAAACTTCCACCCAAGCTCAAAGATAAGGGCAGTTTTACTATCCCTGCCGGATAGGGAACTTGGAGATTGCCAATGCCCTGTGTGACTTAGGTGCGAGTATAAATTTGATGCCTTTGTCGTTTTTCAGGAGACTCGGACTGGGAGACCCAAAGCCAACTAACATGACCCTCCAATTGGTGGATAGATCTCTCACGAGACCAAAGGGGGTGGTCGAGGACGTGCTAGTAAAAGTGGACAAATTTATTTTCCCCGCGGACTTCGTGGTGATGGATATGGAGGAAGATAGCGCGGTGCCCCTTTTGCTTGGAAGGCCATTTCTTGCAACCGGTAGGACTCTGATAGATGTCCAAGAAGGTAAGATTATTCTTCGGTTGCACAATGAGGAGGTAAAGTTCAACGTCTATAACTCAATGAATTATCCATTAGATGTTGAAAGTTGTAATTTTGTAGACCCTTTTTGCCCTACTGATGCTTATGTGATAGAAAAGAGTTTTAACCAAGGGGAATTGGAGCTCTTGTCCGATTTCCGATTGAAACTCTTTCCGGGCAAACTGCGGAGTCGATGGACGGGACCGTTTACCGTGCATAAGGTTTACCCTTCCGGGATGGTGGAAATTGAAACCCCGGAGGGAATTCAACAAGTGAATGGGCACCGGTTGAAGCCCTATGTCAGCGGAGGAATAAAGGAGGAGAAGCAAGTCTTGCTCCTTCGTGATGTGTAATGCTAAACCGCGGGAGTAGAAGTCGAGCTATTCCGACTATAAACATAGCACTGAGGTACGTATACCTCCCGTGTACATTAGTTTTTACGTTAATATGTTTTTGTGTGTTTTTGTGTGTAGGATTAGGTACTTAAGCAAGTTAATCGGAAATCGTGTTCAAAATGTGAAAAAAGGCAATAGTGGGCAGAATTCATAGTGGCACGCCGTGTCACTACTCAGCACGCCGTGCCAAGGTGAAGTTAGGTGTGGCACGTGGCGTGCCAAGGTGGCACGAAATCGTGCCAGGCTGTTGTTCTGGAAGAAAAGTGTGCATAAGAAAACAGCACGCCATGCCAAAGTAATGGTATGCAGGGCGGCACGGTGTGTCATTTCAGCACGCTCACGTGCCGCTGTTCTGTTCCGCGAGAGGTTTATGAGAAAAAGGGCAACACGCCGTGTCAAAAATCCGCACGCCGTGCCTATAACTGTTCTGAAGAACAGCACGTCGTGCCAAGTTGGCACACCAACGTGCCGTCTTTCTGTTCTAAAAAGTGAGTTGCGAGAACAAGGATCAGCACGCCGTGTCAAGACTTCAGCTCGCCGTGCCATACGTTCAAATTTTAAGGCAGCACGCCGGCGTGCCATCATTCCGTTTCCAGGTAAGTATTTTTAACCCGCTCAGCACACCGTGCTGAGTGTTTGGCACGGCGTGCTGAGCGTTCAAATTTTGAATCCCAAGGGAATTCCACCGCCTATTTAATGCTTCTTTCCCCTTCCCCCCTTCTCATAACCGCCCACCTCTTCTTCTTCTTCTTCTTCTTCTCTCTCCCTTTCTCTCACCTTCTCACTTTCTCTCTCCCCTTTTTACTCTCTCTCTCTAAAACCCATTCTCTCCTTCTCCTTCTCCATTCTTCTTCTTTTTCCTTCCTTTCTCTCCTTCTCCCTATCTTCTTCTTCTTTTTCTTTTTCTTCTTCTTCTCCATCTCATCCCTTGTCCTCCATCCTTTTACCCTAGGGTTTTATTTTGCTTCAATTTCCTTGAATCAGGTATGAATTCTTGCTTTATTCTTTCTTTTATTCATTATTCTTATTATTGTTGTTCTTTTTCTCATTTTGGTTTTGATGGATTGACTGCTTAATAGGGTTTTATTTTACTTTCTTTTTCTTCTTTGGGGTTTGTATCTTTGACAGTAGATGTTCTTTGGCTTTGTGTTCTTGTGTTTTTTTATTCTTGTTTTATTTTTATGTTTATGCAATTGTAGGATGAAGAGGAAAACCGTCGCCGATCGGAGACACGGTTCGTCTCGCCAACCCCTGGAACAGTCACCGGAGCCGGTGCCACGTGACGCGCCGCCCACCAACCCATTGATGGCCCCGCTGACAAATCTATCAAGGAAATACAAATGTCACTTTCCCTTACTTTCGGACGATGAAGGTAAGAAGTACAAAACTTTATTTCCTTTAGAAAGCACTCCATTTCGCACTTTCGATTGGCAATTTCTTTTTGTGCAAGATAGGTTAGAGGGCATGAAAGCTAAGTTGACTAGTCTAGGGTGGTACGAATTTGTGAAATCTAACCCTCCGGTTTTTAGGGAGCTAAACCTAGAATTTTACTCTACCTTGAGTTTTAAAACCAACCCGGATACGGGCCTTAGAAGCATGACCTTCAGCCTCTTTGGCACTGAGCGAACTTTGGACATTGATGGCCTTAGGGCTTGTATAGGTATTGACGGGAATGGTTACAAATGGCCCGAAAATCTGGATGCCAAGAAATTTTGGCGATTGATAGGGCAAGGGGTTTACCAACCCCGGTTTGCCAAAACCTCCCAAATCCAAGACCCTGTTTTGCAATTAGTTTATAAATTTGTATGCTTTAATTTTTCGGGAAAGACTGAGAGCAACCGGGGTTAATGCATTTGAATTGTTGATCCTGTGGCATGTGCATAGTGAAATTAAGGTGCATTTGGGCTTCTTTGTCATGGAAGCTTTATACAATCATCACAACCGAGCTAAGTCCGAACTCGGATTAGGGCATATTATGACTTGTATTGCATGTTTTTTTCATAGTAATACTTGTTATAGGAACCTCGAGAGCATTCTTCCCAAGAAGCTTTCGAAGGGAATCTTGTCTTGTTCCTATGTTGGTGCAGCTGCAGGCCCTTCAAGTGCCGAAGGTTCAAGTCGGGGAAAGGCCCCCATGGAAGTAGACGAGGAGGAAGAGAGTGAGGAAGGAGAGGACGGCGAGGAGGACGTGGAGAATGTATCGGTGGGGGTAGATTTTATGGGGCGGATTGAAGGACGGTTGGATGGCATTATTGAGCAATTGGAAGGCTTAACCGTCCATCAGGTTCTGCTGGAGCAGCGGCTGAACGCGCGCCTTGATCGGCAAGCAGCTCAGCTCGCCAACATCGAGGCGTTCGCCTCCCGCTACTGTGCCGCCCAAGGGTGGCCGTACCCGCCGCCACCACCACCAGCTCCCGATATGTGAGGTAACCTTTGTCCTTTCCCATTTAGTTTGCTTCTTCTTCCATTGCACTTTTGGAAGTAAGTGCAATCTAAGTGTGGGGTGGGTAAAGGGACTTCTCCCTTTCTTTTTCTTTTTCTTATATTGCACTTTTTGATTGTTTGTTTAGCATGTTTGTTGGTGTTTGTTGGTGTTTTTGCATGATTGGGTGTTTTGTGTTGGTTTTTGGTTAGATTTAGGATTTACTTTTCAATGCATGTGAAGTTGGTTTTGGTTGTTTTGGTTTGTTAGTATTTTTAGGTTGCTTATGTATCAATTGCCGTTTGAATAACATTGCTTAATCCACCCTCGAACCTAAGTCTCTGTGCTTGGATTGATAGCAATTGGCTAGGGATATTAGGAGTTGTTTGCAAGTCATTAGCTTGTTTGTGCGTGGTTTGTGATTCTTGATGGTAACCATTGGTTAGATTTGTCATTTAGGTTGCATTAGGGAATTAGTCCTCTACCCCGACTTGCATGATTGAGCTAGGATTACGCCTTGGAACATTGGTTGAGTCACACGACCTAGCATACAAACCCTAATACACTTGTGCGAATTTGAGCCTTTAGAACCATTTCACATCGGTTCTATTTCTTTGTGAGGGTAAAAACAATCGTGGCACACTAGATCGTAGAACCCGGTGTTGTTTTGCACTTGGCATCGAGAGCTTAATATGTGGAGACCCTTAGGATTAACCCATTGACTTAAATAACCCTAACCCTAACTACTAATTCATCCCTTAGATCACCCAGAGCCACTAAATTAACCTTTTTGACTTAAAAAAAACCTTCACCAAGCCAACTCTATAATCCTAACTTTTTCCCATTTCACTTTGATTTTCCTTTCTCACCCTGCTCTCCTAAATAAAGTAATTAGCTAAGTTGTTCATTCATTTTGGGGTCAATCATCATTTGCATTTCAACTCTTCCATATCTAGTCCTATGGAAAAATTGTGTTAAAAAAAAAAACAAAAAAACAAAAAAAAAAATCCAAATAGAGTCAATGTGTTTGTTCGGTTTCTTTTTGTAAAACTCGGAATTTGTAAACGCCTGTCTTGGTTGTCCGGTTTGCATCTTTAAGCCGGTATTTGTGTTCCATGTTTTGTAATTTTTCATTGGTTGAATAAAGGATTAGGGCGATCATCTAATTGCCTTGATCCATGTCTTGTAATTTTTGTTTTCGTTTTCTCATTAAGTTGTGTTTCGGCCATTGGGTGTGGATAAGGCCTTCTTTTTGTCAAGTTAATTTCAAAAAAAAAAAAAAAAACCAAAGCAAACACTCTTAGGACTAGCTTAGAGTTGAAAGTTGCATGATACGTCTTTAGTACTTAGTCAATTTGTACATTTTACTTGATTTGTAGGAGTTGTACACCTAAAATTTCCCTTATCAAACCTACCCTAAGCCGTAACATTACAAGCCCCAGGTTCTCTGATTTTGCTCCTTGACCAATGACTTCACCGGTATTGCCATTAGTTCGCTATGTGATGTGTGCCATTGTTTGTTTTTGTGTGCTCATCCGCCTTGCCTTGAACTTGAGCGTTGGAGTGACATCTTGTGAGGTGCTTTGTGGTCGTATAAACTCTGTTTGTTCCTCGCCCTTTGACTAGCTAAATTGTGTTGGGTTTGGGTATTGAGTGGTTTTGAACCTTATGCACCTAATGTCATTTCAAAGCTGATGCTTTACTTTCTTGAGTTTATGAATCTCGTACGGTTAAACCCTTAGTTGGATTTGCAAGTGAAAGCGAGCAAGTTTACTCCTTTGTCTTTAGTTGATTCGCTTGAGGACAAGCAAGACTTTAAGTGTGGGGTGGTTGATAAGGTCGGTTTTTGACCTTATCTTTTAGGCAATTTCGTGGTTTGAACGGCAATTTTTAGAGTCTTTTGTGTGAATGTTTGTGTGGTTTTTGAATATTTTGTGATTTTTTATGTTTTGGATAGTTTTTATAACTTTTAGTATTTTTCGTGTTATCTAGGGTTGTTTTTATAATTTTTGTTTATTTGTTGTTTTTATGGTCCGTGGCGTTGGTGCCGTTATGTTTCTTTGTGCTTGTTTTGGACAGGTATTATGACCCGGACCGGAAGTTGGTGCATCAGCGGCGAGGAAGAGTTCAAAGTGCTGAAAATCAGGGCGGCACGGCGTGCCACAATTAGGGCACGGCGTACCAACCCAGCGTGCCTGGTTAAGCAGTCCAGTGGAGTGGCACGAAAACGTGCCACTCAGATCAGCGTGGCGTGCCAACCCTAAAATCACACGGCACGGCGTACCAACTCCAGCAGTACGGCGTGCCGCCTTCAGTTCTGCACAGCAGGGCGTGCCAACTCCACCAGCACGGCGTGCCGAGCCCCGAAACCTACTGTTGCCCTACTTTCATCTCTTCTTTTTCCTGGTTTTAACCTTACCGTATAAATAGGTTATTTTCTATGTTTCAAAGGATCTTTTTCCAGTCTTTTTGAGTGAGAGCAAAAACTTGTAGTGAGGTTTTGGAGCTTGAACTATTTGCTTTCCTTGAGTTTGAACCATCGTTTGGTTGTAGTTTTACTTAGAATCTTCCCCTTTTGCGACGTTCCTAGTTCCGGCTCGAGTTCGTCTATAGAGGTACACCCCAAAGCATCTTCACACCGTCGGAATCCGGTTAATCGGACCAAAAGGGCATAAGTTTTTCTTCTTCTCTTTTGTAATTTGATTAAGTTAGTTTTGATTCCACAAATCGATTATGTTTGGTTGTAAACACTGAATTCATTCATCTTTCTTAATTAATACAATTGATTGCAAGTTAATTTCAACTTTTATTCCTTCTTCTTTATGCAATTCCTTTAATGAATATCTGGTCTCATAAGATCTTAATTTATTAAGTTCATATCTGTGGCATTACCTAGATTGACGCCTAGGAAACCATTAGTATTGACGACACTGTGGAACTTACGTGCCCTTATTTTCTGAGCTTTAGAATTAGACCGCCTCTAAACCAGGAAAACCGGCTAAGGACCTAAAAGATCTAGATACGCTAGGTTGTATTATCGAAAGAGCATAATTAAGGATTAATTGTTGAGTTAAATTCATCTTTTGTAGTTAATTGATAAAGCCATCCCCATTAGCATTCATAGGTCGGTAAACCGCCAATTGATAACACAAAACTCTAGTGCAAAGTAAGCTGGAATAGATCAACTAGGAGTAGGATAGTTTAGTTGTTAACATAATCAACCCAAACTACGTTCCGCCTAGGACACGCAAGGAACCCGAGTAGTTTAGTGTTTGCAGATTATTCTTTTCTCTGTGGGATCGATACCTGGACCAACCAGAATTATTACTTGTCAACGATAGGTACACTGCCTTAGTTGTGCGTTTCTAGGTTTAGTTTTACTACTACGCCTAGGACCCATCAAGTGTCTTCTAAAGACTGTTGCATCTCTGTCTTAATTGGGGAATGTAATGGTTTGCTAGAACCCACTTACAGTCTGTGGGCCTTAGGCCTACTGCCAACATAAAGACAGACCCATAGGATCGTGCACATAGATCAACTGAGCCGGAACTTATAGAAATTGTACATGCAATGTACATTGGAAGGAATGTGTTAATTAATTAATTGACATTCGGTGTCAAGGTAATTAATTAACATTGGGTTGAATTTAATTTAATTAATAAGTTTACATAATGTAATTAATTAATTTATCAATTAATTGAATTACATAAAGCAAACAATTAATTAAATAATTTTCCTAAGTAGGAAAATTAAATACATGTATTCTATTTACTTAAGTGTGATTTAATTTTATTTAGGGGTAATTAAATTTGGCCAAATGGAATTACATTACATAGTATATACTTTTTAATTAAAGTTTATTTATATAATTATAATCCTAGTGGGCTTGGGTTTAATTAACCTAATTAAAACCAAATTAGATAAGGTGTCTATAAAAGGGCACACTTAAGGAATAAAACCCTAATTCAACCCTAATTATTGCTGGAAATTTCAGCCACCAAGAGCAGCTCTAAATAGCCGAAAATCCCAGCATTAATCCTCCATTCCTTCACGTCTTCGGCTAGCACCGGTTCCCACTCAATAGTTAGTCGTGCACTGGACTTTGGAGATCGCAGTTTCAAGAAACGATTCTGCAGCAGTCTCTAAAAGAGACGAATCCGGTGAGTTAATCTCTCTTGATTCAATTTGGTTTCATTCTAATCAATAGTAATTGGACACGATAGGTGGTTTCTAGGAAATTTTAAATGGTGCATTTTTCGCTGCACCACGTTATTTTTCCAATGACGAATCCCAACAGTAATCTAGTTCTCGTGGAGTATCTCAAATGATTTATCAATATCAGGGAATAATCCAATGTGGATCGCGACACACAAGCAAGACTCCAACATCACCATGACACCAATGATGAATGGGCATGATCTCATGTAATGTTATCCTGTGACCCACCATACGAAAATAGACCTAAGACCATTGTGGTCCTCTAGTGAATGAAATTGTCTAGTGAAATGGCCAAGTGCAATCTGGTGCACGGGCAGAACACGGGTAGTTTTGGGACACCCGATATGACAGGAAATGAAATGATCATGATGAGCATTCTTAGAACGTCTTTCATTAAATGTAATGAGATTATATGAATGTTCATGTCACACGAAATGCAAATGGCTTAAGAAAACTTGGTTAGGATGCATGACATACAGGGATGATGTCGTGTATGCTTCATGGAAATGTCAACATATGAGATGTAAATGTGTATGGCACACAAATAAAATATCGTGATTGCATGAAGATGTGGTTAGCATTAATGTCATGCATTAATGTCATACATTTGTTCATGTCTTGAAAATGGCTGCACAAAAATGTGGTTAGAATGGCACACGAATGATTATGCTTGCTTGATGTTTCGTGAAAAGGTCAAATAAAAACAATCACAAAACAAACATTAGCACACGCAACAATATGCTCACCCTTCCAATCTTATTCCTCCTTTCGATTGGCATGCATTCTTCCTAGGTATTGGGTCCATTTGTTACCAACTGGGGATACCAAAGGCGTACTCTCAATGTCCAATTTCATATTTTTGTTTTGGTAGTCCTAAGGGGGAAATTACTATAAGCGCCGGAATATTCCATATTCACAAAAAAAAAAAATTCTTGTGTCACACGACTGTAATTACAGTAATGAGACTGTACTTACAGTCCTGCGACTATAATTGAAAAATTATAGTCGTACGACTGTAAGTCCGTAACAGGTAGCAGAAGCCGATACCTTAAGAATAAAAAAACTGGTGATTTGAAGGGCAATTAATGCCCGGTTTTAGTCAGCAAAAATCAAGGAAGAGATATAAAAAGGAGAAGAAAAAGAAAGAGAGGGGGATTTTTTTAATAGATTTAGAGATTAAGAAGAAGAGAAGGAAAAAGGAGAGAAAAAGGGAAAAAATCAACACCAAGCACCATCTTTTTCTCATCTTTTTCTTTTAATTCTGTGTTGTAAGTTAAAACCGGTTAGAAATCAATAGGTTAAAACTTGACACATAAAATATAATCAATCCCAGACCCTTAACTCACTAAAATCCGTGACTTTTTGGAGATTTTGGACTCATTGTGGAACCTTGACACACAAAGGAAGAAGAGCAATTTGGAGTCGATTAAGATGTTTCCAGCGGTTAAATCTACGGTGGATCAGCGCATAAAAGGTAACTACGCTTAAAACTTTCGTTTTGTTGCTCTCTCTGGGTGTTTTGGTTGATTTCCGTGCATAAAATCGATTTCCTCTGTAATTACAGTCATGCCACCGTAGCTACAGTCGTACGACTGTTCTTAAATTCCCTCTGCTATTTTCTTTCATTGAATAAATTTTGGCGATTTTCTGCAATTTGGTGAGTTATAGTCGTACGACTGTAATTACAGTTGCACGGCTATAATCATAGTCGGGCGACTGTAATTTTCGTCCAGTAGCAGAAAATTCAGAAAAATTTATAAAAATCAGAAAAAATCATAAAAATTCAGAAAAATCAGAAAATCATCAAAAATGAATTTTGTTGTGTGCATTCACGATCTTAGATTTAATTTTTGAAGTTATTTCACTTAAAACAATGCAACGATGGAGATCCAAATCTCCCGAAATCCGACCCACCTCACATGCTAAATGAAGTAAACTGGAAAAAGAGAATGTTTTCAAAATTTATTTCCTCATAAAACAAATACAGGGACGTTTCAAAACCATTTTTTAGGTCTAATCTGGCCGGCTGGCTGAACGGATCCGGTTATCCCCCTAAATGCATGTCCCCAATCTCTAATTTTCCAATTCTATCCTATTTGAGTCCTATTTGTGGTGTGCTATAAATTGTGCTAACCGTCTTTTTTGCAGCTTTTAGTTTCTTTTTATTTTCATTTTTAATGTAATTAATAGCTCAATTCGTGTTTTTTAGGCGATTGTAATTTTTTAGATAATCGTGTATTCTACGTGTTTGTAATGTGGGGACGAGAGTTTTTATTTTTCTTCAATTGGGTTGTAATAATTTATTTATTTATTGCTTTTTATTTTATTTGTGTGTACGATGCATGTTTATATCAATAAAAATCCACCTTAGAAATTTAAAATATCATCAATGAATATTGGCCAAATTTATTTTGATTAGACATGAAATAAGGGACTTGTCCGGACCTAGATCTCTGGAAATTGTAGTAGCCTTCGTCTGGTTCAGCTACACTGTAATTTCCAAGTTGAGTTGAGCCGGGTGGCGACACTTACATTTTCTATCGAGACTTAGGTCTCGATTCTTTTTCGAAATAACGAATTTTCCAAAACCACATTTTCATCATAGAAACCCCACGCGAGGGAGGGCTGCATGATATTGAGGCTCCCTTTTGAGAGGGTTAAAAACATCGTCCGCTCATAATTACTAGGTCATTACATATGGGCCAAAGTCATACCAAGGGTCGTACGGGTCCCCATAGCGAATATACACTCCTTAACATAGAATACATGAGGTTCATGCAATGCTATGAGTGGTTTACCCCTTCGGGTGCCTCCAATCCTGGCGAAAGAAGTAGGTTACCTTCCAGAATAAACCGGGCTGATCAGTGAGTTTGAGGGGTTGAGAAGAAGAAAATGTCATGTATGCAATTATGAGTAAAATATGGTACTATGAACTAGTGAATGACTACAAACAAGGTTATATTTTAGTAGATGCTTAAGCTCCTTAAGTTTAAAAAAACATTTCAAGAAACATTGATCCCTAGCGAAGCCACCACTATGAGCGGATGACCTTTTAGAGCAAAACGTCCGAAAGCGAACCGGGGAAAGAAGAACTGAATGGTTTGAATTGAAAACGGGTTTGATGATCTTATTTAGGAAAATCATTGATTTGATTTGAAATCCCTTTAATATAAAACCTTTTCTTTAAATGTGAATTTTTTGGGAGAAAGCTGTTTTTGCATCTTAGAAAATCCTGTTTTATTACTTAAAGATCTTGAAACCTAAATTTTAGGATCAGTAACAGAGTCGCTACCCAGATCAGCTCATCCGGGAAATTTCGGTACAGCTCCCTACCGAGCATAGACTGCCATACCTAATCCAGAGATTTAGGGTTCGGGCAACTTACCTATTCAACCTCAAGGTTGCTTTCATTTATAAGTTCATATTACAATATTAGACTTACTTATTCTCTATCCATTTTATCTTTTATTATTGATTAATCCATGCTCATTCCGATGACAGAAATAAATAGAGTGTGGAAAAAGTAAACCATACATCCAAACAACAAACAGTAATAGAGGCCAGTTATTACAACCTAAAAAGATAAAAAAAACTCTCATCCTTACCTTACAACTGCCTAGATACATAAAAATCTATAAAAAGTACAATCACCTAAAATACACGATTTGATCTATTAAATACATCCAAAATTAAAAAAAAAAGAAAGAAATAAAAGCTGTAAAACAGATTAGTTAGCACAATTATATCACAGGCACACATAGGACTTATAATAAGACAAAATGGGGGATCTCAGGAAACGGAGGCATGCATTTAGGGGGTAACCGAGAAGTCCGGGCGACTTACTTGATTAGATCTGGAAAACCGTTTTAGAAATGCCCTTTAGGTTTTTGTGCTTAAAAAACAATTTTGGAAAACAATTTGGCTCAGTTACATGTAAAATTACTTCTTTTTGGTGAGTCGGGTATCCCGGAACTCGGGGGTCCGTTCGTGTAGGTCTCCTAATTTCAACATCTATCTAAGGCCCAAAGTAGTAAACACATCAAAAACAATTTGATTCTGAAGACAGCATCATATGACGACGTCCGTGGGAGTCGTCTCGAGATTCTGTCTCCATCTAGCAACTATAGCTGTGCAACTGTAGTGTCCAGAACCTGAAATTGACTTTCTTTGCTTTTGTAAATCACTGTTTTGACTTGTTTCGGTGATTTCTAAAGATTTTGGGGAATTTGGGAGTTTGCTAAAGCTGAACTATGTATCCGATGTGGATCGAACAACCCCGGATTCCTAAAATCAAAATCAACGAAACCCAAATCTCACATCAACATCGTCAAAAATCCAAAAACCACAATTTTGAGTATAACGAATGTGATTTGACCGAAATAGTTCATAACAAAATGATTAAAATAGGAAACTAAATATATTCAGTCAATTTAAGGCATTTTGGGTTTCTGCCCAGAATAACACAGCCATGCGGCGATAGAGGTATAGCCGCGCGACTCTGTTCTAAGGGATTATAACCGCTCGGCTCTGATTAGAGCCGCACAGCTATAATCAAACTGACAGTTTCTGGATTTTACAAAATTCAAACAAAAACACAGCGCAGAGCAATCAAATACTACTTTAAGACCTATCAGAGTTTACCTGTTCTCCAGCGAAGTTGACAACCCGAAGTGGATTTGAACGTTGGAGTACGTTTAAAATCCCACTAACATCCCAAAACCTTTGAACACGTACCTCGAATCAATCCTAACACTCCCGAGAACGAACCGAATGAGTGATAGTGTGACTAGAAACTCTCAACCTAAGTGTTTCCCGAGTGTTTTCTCTCTGTTTCTCTCTTTTGCTTTTTTGTTTTTCACTCTTTTCCTAACTTTTTCACCCTTTCTCTCCCTTAGAATTCTCTCTCTGTTATGTTTTCTATTTTGTGTTGTTCCCCTTTTGTTTTTCACTCCTGTTATGTTATTCTGCCTCTGGTCTCTTAACCCTAGAGTCTCTTGTTTAAATTCCTTTTATTTAGGAAATCCCTGCTGTCACAGATTAAGGTTTGTTATTTAGGAAGTAACCTGGTGTGAGCGGATGAATTTTTTGGAAAAAGAGAAAAATGCACCGCGAGGCGGGTCGCTTTTCGGGGGTTTTAGTTTTTAGTGGAAATGCGGTTTTGGGAAATTCATTTATTTTCATAAAAGAATCGAGACCTAAGTCTCGATAGAAAACGTAAGAGTCGCCACCCGGTTCAGCTCTACCAGGAAATTACAGCATAACTGAACCGGACAAGGGCCGCTACACTTTTCAGAGATCTAGGTCCAGACAAGTCCCTTATTTCATGCCTAATCAAAATAAATTTGGCCAATGTTCATTGATAGCATTTTATATTTCTAAGGTTGATTTTCCATTGATTTAATCATGTGGTGTACGTGCAGATAAAAATGATAAATAAATAAATTATTTATTTACAACCCAATCGAATCACAACAAAACTATCCTAGGGGATACATTTGTATAATTTAGGGATCGGGGTACAGTCGCCTATTTTACATAAGTATCTAATGCGTTAAAATTAAAATAAATAAATAAAAATAAATTAAATTAAATTCCTACAAAACAAAGGTTAGTAGGAATATATGCAACAAGTTGGACTCAAGTAGACAGAACGGGGGGGATTAGTGATCAGAGACATGTATTTAGGGGGTAGTCGGGTAAACTCGGTTAGTTCGCCCGACTAGACCTGGAAAATGGTTTTGAAACATTCCTGTGTTTTTATTTCATGAGAAAATACATTTTTGAAAATATTTTCTTTTACCTGTTTATTTCCATTTAGCATGCAAATGTGGATCAGTTTTCAAGAGATTTGGATCTCCATCGTTGTACTGTTCTAATTGCAACAACTCAGAAATTAAATCTAAGATCGTGAATGCATGAAATGAATTTATTTTAGTTTGTTTTTTATGATTTTCTTATTTTTATGCATTTTTATAAATTTTTTGATTTTTTGGAATTTTTATGAATTTTTTGTGATTTTCTGTTGCTGACCAAAAACTACAGCCGTGAGACTGAGATTACAATCGTACATTTGTATTTATAGTCGTACGACTATAATTACATTCCTGCGACTGTTATTCATTTCTGGCCAGAAAATTGCTGAAATCATTTGGACGGTAAGGATTTAGAGCCGTGGTTACCAAGAACAGTCGTACGACTGTAAATATAATCGTATGACTATAATTACAGATGTATGTCTATTCAACCTACCCAGGAACAACAAACTTGCATTTTGGGTTTTAGATGGTTTTATGAATGAAAATGAACCAAAACACCCAGAAAATGAAGCAAAATGCTAGTTTCAGATATAGTTACCCTTGTAGCACGGATCCACTCTCGATTTAATCATAGACGAATGCCTTGAATGGACTCCGGATTGCTTCTCCTCCTTAGTATGTTAAGGTATAAAAGCAATGTCCAAAAATTCCAACAAGCCAAGGATTTAGATGATTTTAAGTTCCAAAATCAGTTGTATTTGGTATGTCAAGTTCTTAACCTATGATTTCTATCCAATTTTAAACCTTACAACATAAAGATCAAAAAGAAAAGAGTAGAAGAAAGCAATATGTGGATATCTTTTCTTCTCTTCTTTTCCCTTCTCTCGATGCTAAGAACTCTATTCAATCCAAATTTTGTCTTTTTGGTTATTTGGTTGTCCCTTCTAAAATCTGCAATCATTTTTGCTTAAATATGGGACAAAAAGATAGGAAAACGCCTCCAAAATCTGCCCATTCCTCTCCTAAGTGGGCTTGGCTGGGATGTTAGAAAATAGATCTACAGTCGTACGACTGTAATTTTTCAGCAACTATAGTCGTACGACTGTAATTTTTCAGCAACTATAGTCGTACGACTATAATTAGAGGTGGACAACTGTAAAGTTTGGTCGTTTCTTTGACTTCGACTGAAAATTTAAATTATAGCCGTGGTAACGGAACTATAGTCGTACGATTTTAGTTACAGTCGTACGACTATAAATTCAACTTGCACGACTGTATTCTTTTTTTTTTTAAAA
The DNA here is from genome assembly GCA_039660915.1 of Euphorbia tirucalli. NCBI lineage: Eukaryota > Viridiplantae > Streptophyta > Magnoliopsida > Malpighiales > Euphorbiaceae > Euphorbia > Euphorbia tirucalli. The sequence goes on along the minus strand of CM077637.1, from coordinate 36,117,252 downwards.
ATCCTATGTTCACACCTGGTCTCTCGTTAAAGCCGTGCGACTATAAAATTACAGTCGTACGACTCTGATGTTATAGCCGCACGGCTGTCGTTGTGAAACTACAGCCGTGCGACTCTAACCAGAGCTAACAAGGCTTTTGCTAAATCCTACACTCAAATCTAAGCTCTCTAATCACTCGAAAGACCTTTTTCGGGGTTTCAGATCGAGGACAGTTCGGTTTTCAAAGAGTTTGAGACATTCCAAGTAATATTCTACTGATTTTCAAATCCGACTCACGTTTGTCTGTCTTAATAGGTAACATAGGATTTTCATCATAGAGGTCGGGAAAACCCGTGCTCATAATTTCCAAGTATGATTTTACAGAATGGAATCAATCTCACTCCTTATGGCTTCTTTCCATAAAGAACTTTCTATTGAACTTACAGCTTCTTTGTCAGTTTGTGGTTTAGTCTCTAACATGTAGGTTAGAAAAAACTGGACCAAAAGATTTTTCCACCCTTGCCCTTTTACTCCTTCGAGGCTTAACCTCTATGTCTGTTTCATCCTCCTTTTGAAGATCTCGAACATTCTCTTCAACCTCTTGTTGAAGTTCTTCACCATTCTCGACTTCGTTATGTTGACCATTTTGATTGTCGACCTCAACAGTCTCACAAGACCATTTAGATCCCAACCCCACATCGTTTTGTTTTCATGGAAACACGTTTCCAAAGAACGAGGCATCCTTTGACCCCATGAATATATTTTTGTGTATTTCCAGGTTTTTAGATTCATGCACAAGAAACTGATGCGCATTATTGTGTTCCACATATCCAATGAAAATACAATCCACTATCTTTGGACCTATTTTCATTCTCTTAGGTAATAGGGCCACTACCTTTGCAAGACACCCCGCACTTTCAAGTAATTATAAGAAGGTTCTCTACCTTTCCATAATTCATAACGGCTTTTGTCTTTTTTTATGGGGTACCTTGTTGTGAGCGGACGACATTTTCGACGAAATGCAGAACTCTCTCGGAAAGGAGCCTCGAGATTGGGCAACCATCCCTCGCATGGGGTTTTTAAGATAGAAATTCGATTTTAGGAAATTAATTAATTCATAAAAGAACCGAGACCTAAGTCTCGATAAATAGTGTAGGAGTTGCCACCCGGCTCAGCTCAACTGGGAAATTTCAGTGTAGCTGAACCGGACAAAAGGCCGCTACACTATCCAGAGATCTAGGTCCGGACAAGTCCCTTATTTCGTGTCTAATTAAAATAAGATTGGCCAATGTTCATTAATGGTATTTTATAACATTCATTTTTATTAATAAAAGCATGCAGCGTACACACAAATCAAAATAAAACAATAAATAAATATCTTATTACAACCCAATTGAATAAAAATAAAAACTCTCAACCTCACCTTAGAAATGCCTAAAATACACGATTTATCTAAAAATTTACAACCGCCTAAAATACACATATTAATCTATCAATTACATCAAAATAAAAATAAAAATAAAAATAAACTAAAAGCTGCAAAACAGAGGGTTAGCACAGTTTATAGCACACCACGAAAAGGACTCAAGTAGGACAGAATTGAGAAATTAGAGTTCGGGGACATGCATTTAGGAGGATAACCGCTCGGCTAGCCGGCCTGATTAGACCTGAAAAACGATTTTGAAATGTCCCTGTATTTTTGGTTTTGTGAGGAAAATCATTTTTGAAAACATTTTATTTTCTGGTTTACTTCAATTTAGCAAGTGAGGTGGGTCGGTTTTCGGGAGCTTCGGGTCTCCGTTGTGGCATTGTTCTAAATGCAATAACATCAAAAATTAAATCTAAGATCGTGAATGCACACAACAAAATTCATTTCAGGTGATTTTCTGATTTTTCTAAATTTTTATGATTTTTAGGAATTTTTATGGATTAAACTGGAAATTCTGCCTGTGGACGGAAATTAAAGTCGTGCGACTGTAATTACAGTCGTACGACCGTAATTATAGTCGTGCGAGTGTAATCCCTCTAATTGCAGAAAATCACCGAAATTTTATTCAATCAAAACTAAAAATTGGAGGGAAATCAAGAACACTCGTACGACTGTAATTACAATCGTACAACTGTTCTTCACCACAAGAACAGTCGTACGGCTGTTCTTGATTTCCAGAAACAGCATGCCCGAAAATTAAGTTTTTATGCACAAAAACACACCAAATCACCCAGAAAAAGCAAGAAAATGAAGGTTTGAGGTATATTTACCTTTGTAGTGTTGATCCACCGTAGGATTGACCGGTGGAAACGCCCCAATCACCTTCAAATCACCTCTTTTTTCCTTGCATGCAAAGGTTTTGAGAGTTGTCTGAAATCCTCCAAAATGTCACGGATTTAGAGAGTTTAAAGTCCAAGATTGATTGAATTTGAAGTGTCAAGTTATCAACCTATGATTTCTATCCGGTTTTAAACATTAACACTCAAGAATCAAAAGAAAAAAAAGGAGAAAAAAGCATGGGTTTTGTTGAGTTTTCTTTTTCTTCCCTTTTTCTATCTTTTCTCTCTCAATTTTCTCTCTAAATCTGTAAGATCAAAAGTCCATCCCCTTTCTCTCTCTTCTCTTTTCTTTTCATCTCCTCCTCCCCCTGATTTTCAGCTTAGAAGCATTAAATGCTTCTCCCACTTTTTCTCTCTCAGGGCATGGGCTGCTGTACCTGCCACGAACTTACAGTCGTACAATTGTAATACATTCCCACGACTATAATTACAGTCGTGGCATTTTTTTTAAGTTTGGAAAATTCCAGTGCTTACATTTGTTTAGAAGGTAATTTGCTGATAACATAGCATCCCCCTACATGTTCTATGGTAACCTAGAACTGGTTAGCATTGCATTCATCATTTCCTGCAAGGTACAATTCTTGTGTTTAGCTACACCGTTAGATTGAGGAAAGTACAGTAGTGTTACTTCATGAATAATACCATGTTGGGAGCAAAACTCGCTAAATGGTTTTATATATTCACCACCACAATCACTTCTTACCACCTTAATCTTTTTATTAAGTTGGTTTTCTACTTCTTGCTTATAAAGAACAAATTTCTCTAAAGTCTCGTCTTTGCTTTTAAGCAAATACACATAACAGTATTTTATGCTATCATCTATGAAGGTAATAAAATATTTTATTTCCTCCCCTTGATTGAACAAATTTCAAGTCACAAATATCTGTGTGCATAAGCTCAAGTGGATCTGAATTTCTTTCAACATAATGAAACGAAGATTGTCAATTTTGTCTCTACACAAGTTTTACATTTATGGTTTTCATCAATTTGAAACATAGGGATATGATTCAAGTTAATTAAACATCGTAACATGTCAAAATTAACATGTCGAAGTCTACTATGCCATAAATTAGAAGACTCATTCATATAAGCAGAAGAAACGTTATTCTTATTCATTTCAATTTAATTTGATTTACAAGAGATACAATTAAATTTGAACATCCCATTACATTTATATCCCTTTCCCACATACACACCCCCTTTGGATAAAATAAATTTCTGAGACTCAAAAACCATCTTGAAGCCATCTGAGCTCAAGAGGCTCCCAGGAATTAGATTCTTCCTAATGTCTGAAACATACAAGACATTTTGCAGCTTCACTTCTCTCCCAGAAGTCATTTTCAGAATGACAGTTTCATGTCCTTTGATCTTTGAAGTAGTAAAATTGCCCATGTAGATCTTCTCTCCTTTCTTTGTAAGAGTTAATCTAGCAAAAGACCCTTTGTCACAACAAATGTGGCGTGTACCACCGGTATCAAGCCACCATTCTCTTGGGTTGGAGTCAACCACGTTGACTTTAGAAATCACTGCACACAGGTCGATGTTAGACACAGCTTTAGCAATTTCAGCATTTGCTGCTTTTTTTTTACCCTTTTTGGCAGCCTACAATTGGAGGACTTGTGTCCCATTTGTTGCAATTGAAGCATTTCCCATTAACTTTGGTTTCTTGGAAATGCCCCCTTTAGGTTCCAATTTGGATTTGGATCCAGCAGGCTGTTTGCCTTTCTTAGGGTCTCTCTTGACCTCTACAACATTGGCTTTAGCAACAGCTTGATTAGCAACAATGGAAGATTTCCTCTCTGATCTTTTATTGTCTTCCTCAATACTGTAGGGATTTTTCATCACAAAATGTTTGATTAAAGTAGAACACCGGAACATTTTCTCAAATCCAATACCCAGGAGCAATTGAATTGGAAATCAAAACAACTAAAACCAAATGAGAAAATTCAGATTCTCACCAGGAATATCTCTTTTAGAGATTCTACAAAAATCAAACTTGATCTTCTCTACAATCCCATACACGAACGGCTTTGGAGCTTGAAACTGTGCTAGCGTTTGGATTATCGGAAGAGAGGGAAAGGTGGCTCATATAAAATAAAATCACCTTAGGGTTTTTACCCTTTATGGCTGAAATTCCCTAGGTGGAATTAGGCCCAATTGGCTTTTATTTTATGTGGGCTTTTCACTCATTTAAGCCCAAGTCTGAAATTAATTCTCTTGGTTTATTTAATTACAAATTTAAATTCAATTTAACATGTATGTGAATATGTTATACCATGTAATATAGTACATTCCATTTAAATTAAAATTGATTTGACCAATTAATTTAACCAAGTAATTAAATTAGACTCTCTATAAAATTAAACGCATGTAAGCCTATACATGTGTAATATTTCCATCCAGGAAATAATATCTTAAATTAATTCATTGAATTAATTATAAGAAAACCAATACAAATATTAATTATATTATTTTGATCAATCCAATTGATCTATATAATATAATCAATAGAATCCTCTATTTCTAGTTGGTATACTTGATAACTGCTAAAAATGCACTTATATATGATATAATCTATAAGGAATTTGCAATGTTTTTACTTATTATATATTAGATTTCACGTTGGTATTGCTTGCTTTTTATGATTTACAGTTTTAAAGACTAAGGATGCAAATATATGGAATTTAGTTATAAAAGGAAGCACTCTGCCATGATCGTGACATGCACTCAGCAGCAGTTATTTAATCTTATCCGTTCAAACTTCAACCACCACTAAGGAGAAACACAACCCTTCATGAAAAGACACAACCCTTCATGAAAGGACACAACTTTCCAAGAAGAACCAATAGTATTTAAGAGACATAACTATTCAATGAACCAACACAACTTTACAAAGAGACACAACTCTTCAACGAACCAACATAACCTTTCATAAAGAGACACAATGCTTCAACACTTATAAATAGAGAAGGAATTCTAGATTGCAGTGTCTGCCCCCAATGGGATGCCAAAGGGAGGAAAAATTGGCAAATGTTAGAGAAACAAAGTGTCTAGAGAGCTCGAGTGTTATTGTAGTATTTAGTATACGTAAATGGGTGCCTAACGCCAAGGTCCTTAAATCAAATACTGTCGTTGTATAGAGAAAAGATACCCCCGAGGTTGCAATATACCTATAGGCGTGAGGGAGTGTTTCCAGTGTGACAGACGGGAATACTATCGCTTTCTTAAGTCTATTCTTATGCTTTTCCTTTATGAGAGCGTCACACTTGTATTTGTATTGAATATTTATGAGATCAATATCGATAAGTTTTCTTATATCTTACTCTTCATTGCATAACTAATGCCAAGTATGTTTTGATTTCTTGTTTTACATTGCATGACTAACACCAAGTATGTATTGTGATTCTTAATAAGATATAGAGAAGATCGCATTTTACTTTGTCTTGTTTAATTAATAAGAAAGAATAAATTATGATGTATGATTGTTTTGCTTCACTTTGTTAAATTAATTGAAGATCATTTTAATATAGCTTGGCCATTATGTATTAAGACCTTTAGTTATTTGGCAAAGGTATTCAATAATTTGTCTATGAGTTATTGAATAAAATCTATTTCTAGACATGCCCGTTGAAATAGAACTAATCCGACATACTCTTATCATAGGGATTGAATAATAATTAATGCATGTGCAACGAATATCGAAGATAAAATGCTTTTATATTTATGTAACTAGATATTAAATGACAACTCAACTCATAACTAGTACTTTAATTGATTTAACTTGCCATTTACCCAATTCCCCATATCACTTTATAATTCGATACTCTATAAACACAAAGAAAAACAAACTACAGTGTACATACGTTTTCCTCGCGGGATCGATATCTTTTATTACTACGTTGCGATTCGTATACTTGTGAGCACTAATTTCTAAGTGAATATTATTAGGATAATTATTATCAAAACCTAAATTAGAGATTTAGTAAACAAGCAACAAGGTTTTTGGCGCCGTTGTCGGGGAATAATTGTTATGTCATTTGGTGTTTGTTAAGTATTTGTGGATTATAGAATTTTATTTTTTTTATGTGCGTTTTGTATGTTTTGATGTGTTTTTAAGTATGTTTTAGTTAAGTATTAATAAATACAGTATGTATGTTTAAGTTTAGTGTTAAGTATATACTATGTTTGTTGTTGCATAAATAAATCTAATTTGGTGTGTGATTTGTAAGTTTTTGTTGTTTTCATTAAAAAACAAGGTTAAAATTTCATAAACATGCGAATCATGATTGTGATGCATTATTGTGATCATGATTGAGCAATTCAAAGAAAAAGGAAATAAAGATGAAGCACAAGTCACGATTATGACCAAGCATCACGAACGCGACTAAAGTACACAAAAAGGTAAAAACATTATGTTTCCAAATCGCGATCGCAACATGCATGTCACGATCGCAACCCAAGTTTTGGTCCTTTGAAATTTTTGTGTTTCGTGTATGTCACGATCATGACCTGAGTGTCTTTTGGGGAAAGGATGTGTCTTTTGGTGAAATTCACTATAAATAGGACTCCCTTTCTTTGTTAATTATTCGCAAACCAAATTCTTTTAATATTATACTTCCTTTACCAAAAAGATTACTTAAAATCCATTCCATCTCTTTCAAGATAATAGTTTCAAAACCCTAGCCAAATTATTTGCTATGCCTAGACAAAAGAGAATTACTACCAAGAAGGGCCGAAGTTCTTTGAGAACTCCTCAACCGGTGGATTTGTGTGAGAGCTATGGTGAAAACTTCCCTATTCATAATGAAAAGGAAGGGAGGCAATTCACAAGATTCAAAAACATCAAAATCATCGATATGTTTTTTCCTTGATGAGGTTTTCATGATAAATAATGGAATTCATGATGAGGTAAAATGGTTTTTGAATGTTCTTGGGCTTTCAACATTTGCTTCAATGTTCTTTACACTAAACCGTGATTGGATTATGGAGTTGTTAACAACCTTTCACTATGTGGATAAAAACCGAATGGCGATTATCTTCCGTAGAAGGTAATGAGTACACAGTTGGCTATGAAGAGATGACTAATTGGTTTGATTTTCCTACAGAAAGTGAGGGATGGTGTTATCCATTTTTTGAATATAACCTACATCCTTTTTGGAAAAGTATAACCAAGTTAGAGAAATACTCAGCGAAGAATTCGCCAAACCGTTTGATTAAGAATAATGAGCTTTTCTATTTGCACAAGTATTTATGCCATTCCATTTTCTGTAGGGTGGAAAGCAATAAGGTGCAAAAAAAAAGACTTATATGTCTTAAACCAAGCCATGAAAGGAAGAAAAGTGGATTGCCGGGATCATATTTGGGAAGGAATTTCTCTAGCAGCAGATTCCAACAAGAAGAAAGTTAGAGGCGGTCATGTAATAGCAGCCCTAATTTTGGCTGCTAGAAGAGAATTGCCCTACACATTGCAGTATGGAGAAAAATTATGATTCCTTGATGGGCAATTGATGAAAAAAGCCGGATTAGCAAAGGAGATCAATGGGGCTTTCAAATTCACTTTCTATGAAGAGAGAACAAAGAAGATTCTCATTACCTTAGAAGAGGAAGGAGAAGCCAAACTTTTGGATGCACGATCTAGGAGCAAGGGGAAGCAAGTACAAATGGAAGAAAGTGGTGATGAAGATGATGAAGAGGAGGAGAATGCTAATGAAGAGCAAGAAGTGGAAAATCAAGGTTGGCAACAAGTGCTAACCAAGGTTGAAGTGGTGGAACAAAATGTCCACCAAGTTCGGCAAGAAGTAAAGGTGATACGGAAGGAGAATGCATCATTAAAAAGAAAGCTTCTTAAGTTCTTTCACTGTCAAAACATTGAGTTTACTCCAAGTCCACCAGGATCACCGAAGGCTTGATTTGGTTTTTTCTATCCTTTTATTCTTTACTTTATTTTATTTTCTATTTTTAGTGTTTTCTAGTCTTTAGTTGTGATTGAGTTAGTTTATTTTCCTACACATTGAAGGAAATGTGCAATTCAAGTGTAGGGGGGTAAAATTAGGATAATTTTTTATTTTTTATATATCATTATAATATCAAGTATTTTTGCATTTTTATCTTAGTTTGTGATTGTCAAAAAGCTTATGACATATTTTTCTATCTTGAGTTGAAGTGTATGATCATGGTAACACATTCTTTGGATAATGCAAATGAAGAATCTCACCTTAAGTTAAAGAAAAGGAGGCTTTGATTCTATACAAGTATGTATATTTAAGTGGTAAAATATTGAAAATTGAGTATGATTATTGTTGAAGTAGTTTGAAAAGCAGAACAAAAGAATAAATCCTATAAGTGTTTGGGTATCCATTGGCAATTCTTATTTAAAAGCAATAAGATGCATGATTTTCTGCCTTATAAGACTAAGTTTGTTGAAGTGATTGAACTAAGGAAACTAAAGCCATAATACGGATTAGCATTGTTCAATAAAAGATGAGGGTATTGCAAATTGAGTGTTGAGTGAATAACCAAAGTGTTATGTAAGAGGGGAGAGTGGTATGGAGCATAAAATGCAACCACTAAAAGCGAGATAAAGAATAAAAGAAAAATATTTACTTTTATATAATACAAGAAAAGAAAAATTTGCAATATGAGTGGTAACAAACAAGATAAAAGGGGAGGTGTGGTATGGAGTGAAACGCAACCACACATGAATGCTTAGAAAAAATCTAGGTTACCTAAAAATGCTTTAAGAACAATGGCTAAACGTGTGCTAAAATTTGTCCTGAAAAGCTTTCACCGATATGCTTTGGTTAAGTAAGCTGAAATTGGATTGATTAAGGCATTAACATGGTTAAAGGTGTATACAAACTCTACTTATGGTCAATACTTCTAAGTTAAGCTTGGTAAAACAATCTTTTGGCAAGACCCATAATTAATAAAAGTACAAAGAAGGATATACATATGTGTTGTTAAAATTCAAAAGCCTCATAGTTGCCTTCAGTCGAAGGTTGAGACTCTTCATTTTGTGTTTCAAAGACTAAGTATGTTAGGTCATCACAAATAAGATGATTAAGAGGTTCATAATTTGCTTGAGGACAAGCAAAAGGATAAGTGTAGGGGCTTGATAAGTGCTAAAAATGCAGTTATATATGATATAATCTACAAGGAATACGCTATGTTTTTACTTATTATATATTAGATTTCACGTTGGTATTGCTTGATTTTTATGATTTATAGTTTTAAAGACTAAGGATGCAAATATGTGGAATTTAGCAAGGTTATGGCATTTTTTTTAAGTCCAGAAAATATCGGCGCTTACAGCTGCCCCTCGCATGATCAAATTCGACACCCGACTCCAGGTCTAAAATACCTGAGATGATGAATTTGAGAACGCGGATTAAAGCACCGTAAACACAGGAAAGAAAACACAGCTGATATGGGCCGATACTAGATCTACACATATCCGAGGCCGATCTGCTGAAATGATGAATCTGACATAAGCTGATACCAGGTCTAGGTCATCCGAGGCAAGGTTGATGGTGAAATAAGCTGATACCAGGTTTAGGTTACCCGAGGCAAGGATGAAGGTGAAATAAGCTGATACCGTGTTTAGGTTACCCGAGGCAAAGATGAAGATGAAATAAACCGATACTAGGTTTAGGTCACCCGAGGCGAGGATGAAGGTGAAATAAGCCGATACCGGGTTTAGGTTACCCGAGGCGAGGATGAAGGTGAAATAAGCCGATACCGGGTTTAGATTACCCGAGGCAAGGATGAAGATGAAATAAGCCGATACCGGGTTTAGGTTACCCAAGGCGAGGATGAAGGTGAAATAAGCCGATACCGGGTTTAAGTTACCCGAGGCGAGGATGAAGGTGAGATAAGCCGATACCGGTTTAGATTACCCGAGGCAAGGATGAAGATGAAATAAGTCGATACCGGGTTTAGGTTACCCGAGGCGAGGATGAAGGTGAAATAAGCCGATACCGGGTTTAGGTTAGCCGAGGCGAGGATGAAGGTGAAATAAGCCGATACCGGGTTTAGGTTACCCGAGGCGAGGATGAAGGTGAAATAAGCCGATACCGGGTTTAGATTACCCAAGGCAAGGATGAAGGTGAAATAAGCTGATACCAGGTTTAGGTTACCCGAGGCGAATCTGCTGAAGATTTGGTGTGAAGCCGATCTAGACCGATACCGGGTTTAGGTTACCTGAGGTGGATCTGCTGGGGATTTGAAATGAAGCCGATCTGGACCAATACCGAGTTTAGATTACCCGAGGTGGATCTGTTGGGGATTTGAAATGAAGCCGATCTGGACCGATACCGGGTTTAGGTTACCCAAGGTAGATCTGTCGATTTGAAGGTGAAGCCGATCTGGACCTGATACCAGGTTTATGTTACCTAAGGTGGATCTGCTGAGAATTTGGAGTGAAGCCGATCTGGATCGATGCTGGGTTTAGGTTACCCAAGGTGGATCTGCTGGGGATTTGAAATGAAGCCGATCTGGACCGATACCGAGTTTAGGTTACCCGAGATGGATCTGCCTGGGATTTGAAATGAAGCCGATATGGACCAATACCGGGTGTAGTTACCTGAGGTGGATCTGCTGATTTGAAGGTGAAGCCGATCTGAACCTGATACCGGGTTTATGTTACCCGAGGTGGATCTACTGATTTGAAGGTGAAGCTGGAATGAACCTGTTCCGGATCTATCTGTATCCAAGGCTGTGAACTGAGCTGAGTTCTTGGTTCAGGGACCTGATTCAATGTCTGTATGAAACGGTGGCCTTGCTTGAATTGAGTTGGATTCAAGGGTTCAGAACCTTGCTTGAATTGAATGAGGTTGGCTTCAGGAGTGATAGCTTCGATATCGGGTGGATAATGAGTATTTATTCCTTGATCGATAATTTTGGGAACAAAAATTTGTGTCCCTTTGATCAAGAATCAATACGGCTTGATTGTTTTGTCCCTGGATACCAGAGATGCTAAGGTTTGGGCCTACACAGCTTTAACTCATCTATTGGGACCCGGTGAATGCCCCAATGCCGGACTACTTCTGCTTTGAAGGCAATCTTGTTGTGATGCATGTATGCATGAATATGCGTATGTTTTGGATGTATGTATGTATGCGATATGATATTTATGCTAATGTTCTTGGTATCCGTGCGGGGCTGGGGATGGGATTTGCAGCTTGCAATGATCCTTTATGGTAGTCCAGATGGTTTACAGTGTCTCGCCTATAGGGGTTTACCTCAGCTGAGCTTCTAATTTCTCTGAGTTCTGCTCATCCTATTTGCCCCATGGAGACCGATGAATGTTTCTTCCCGGCTTGGAGCATATTTCCATGTCGCACTTGCCCATTTCGGTACTCTCAGGCCCTTTTGATTGACTGGCTATTACATAAGGCTAGTTGTTAGAGGAGTTGTGTCTCTTGGCTATCCTTCTATTTTATCCATGACACGCCCCATGGTGCTAGCAGGCATGGCATATCTATATCATAGACTTTGCTAGCCGTTTCGCCAACAAATGAGTCATTTGTCTGAGTGGTAGGATGAAAGCTAGATTTCGTACTCTGCATTACATTCTCATACATGACACTCTGGTCGGATGTCATTGTTTATGACATGAATCCCCTGTTTTTTTTACCTTGAATACAATGACCTACTGATGGGTGTTTACATGTAATGGCACGATGCATGCAAGATGAATATTTAAGCAGAAATCCAAACATGTATAGCATCACCATGATGATATCAGAATGAATACAATAGGAGGATCAGAAGTGACCGTGGCTATGTGTTGGGGATTTAATCGCACAAAAACAATACGCAGCGGAAATAAAAGGATTAATCCCCACCAAGGACCCATGTACATTGATTTGAATTGGAAGGAAGGGTTAAAGAATTACCTCTTAATTTTTGCAGGATTGGATACAGGAACCAAAGCAGATTCCCTCTACAGTTGATCCACACCGAGCAATTGACTCACCGCGTGCTAGCGCCGGGATCGTAGAACAGTTCTTCGAATGAGAAGGTGAAAAATTGATATTTTTCACTTTTTGCCAAAAGCATTTTTTCGGCCATTTGATGGAGATGGGGGGCTGCTGTATATGATCCAACACACACTTGTTCTAGGGTTTTTTCTTTTATTATTAACTTATAATTGTAATTAAATACTATATTTAATTATAATTATAAATTAGCCCCCATAAGTTTTATTAATTCTCAATTAATATTAAACTTAGTCAATTCTCCATCATATACACATATGTATGTAAAATTAATTATATCTCCATATAATATAATTAGCATACTTTATGCTATATTAATCTTATTAATATTTACATACATACATACATATATATATATACACATATACGTAAATGTATATTATAATTAATTATATCACCATATAATATAGTTATAATATACATATATATATATATAGCATACTTTATGCCATAAATATATTAATCTTATTAATATGTTCATGTGTATATACATATACATGTAAATATATATCTTTATATATATTTAATTTCTCATCAATAATAAATCATTATCTCATAATGATTTATCCCCGAATTAAGTGAATCTCATTTTGCTCTTTGTGTGTGACCCCGTAGGATCATATAAATTGGCAATGAGGAAATTACCATAATGCCCTCATATGTCATAAGCGGACTCTAGCAAGCCATTATGACTACCCAATTCATATGATTGGTATAATCCAATAAACCTACTTATAGAATGTGTCATATTCCCTTTTGTCTCTTGATATCATGATTAATTATAAGACATGGTACACTTGTCAATCTTATATAAATTAATCATATGCTTTCTCGATCTCAAAGCGGACTGTTTAAACAAATCAATTGATACTCTTATCAATTATTTGAGCACGGCCATGCATATAACAGTCTCACTTATCGAGGGGCCCAGTGATATCGCTCTCTTGATAGAGAGGGACAAAATCCCATATCTGTCACTCACATCCCAAGGCATGAGTCATATCGTACCCAATCACAGCCTTTATAACTACTCTGTTACAAGCAGCGTTTGACTGCGTCAAAACACAACATGAATTCATCCCGGAATCCATGGTGACCTGAGGTCAAAGGAATCAGCTAATGACACTACTATAATCAAGATCAGTTGTGACACATAACCATGAACTTGATCTCATAGTGGGTCTCCAGTAACATGTTCTCTAACATATTACCCGTGAGTATAATCTGTATCTGTATACACTATATTCATCTTATGAATATCCATTATCACTCACACTAGTCTTAGTTTGTTATTATTCCCATAATAACAATCGACTAGGGATATTTAGAATAACACGATTTATTCATGGATACTTATCATAAATGCTAACATACAAACATAAATGATAATATTAATCTACACTAGATTAATCTTAGAAGTCAAATTACATAATCCAATATTGGCCTTAGGGCACAATCTCCAACACTATGAACATCACCCTCCTCTTGTTACCAACACGTCCTCTCGGTTCTCCGTGTCAAAAATTTTCTCTTTTTTTTATGATGAATGGCCTAAAAATTCTGCGTGACCATCCCGTCCGAGTCGATCTCTTCGCATTGGCTTGCAGGAGCATTGTTGTAAATGAAATCCAGTGGTTTGGCCTCTACTTGTCCCTAGTATTAGAGATTTGTATTTTAAGATGTAAAACACTTTTTCAGATCTGGTTCGTTGTGTGCTGCAATCTGTATATGGACATTGACATGCAATAACATGACGAATGCATATTGAACATTAAAACAGAATATGAAAAACTTATGACATGATGAACATGAATGTATTAGGAAAATCCAATCGGTGGCTCTGGTTTTGATTGATGCCCTTTCAAATTACCAACACGTCCTTTCGGTTTTACACATTGGAGAGATTTTTTTTTTTTTTTTGAAAAGGGAATTCAAGTGTACAGCTGAGCATCGGATTGAAATCAACTGATTAACCACTGGATTCTCCAAGGGTCTAAACCCGTATTCATGTTTTCAATTCACCCCAGATTCTAATTTGCACACAGCCCCCAAAGATGGACACAGCTTTTAGTCCTTCAGAGTATGGCTTGATTCAGAATGACTTAAGTTAATTTTGGTTTCTTTATACCTGCCGCTCATAATGATCCTATAGCAAATCACACCATCTTCCAGAGGTGGAAGAATCAAGGGTAAGTAGTCACTTTTGTTACAGTTGAAGATTGAGTTCTTGAAATGGTTCGTAAATGCAACTTTCCCCTGAATATTGGCACAGCAGGCTTTACAAGTCTTCCCATTGATGATTGTTGAAAACTTTGTAAAACCTAGTTGCTCCAACACTCTTGATGAAGTTCATGAGTGCACCACCAGGGTTGCTTCTAGCCTGAAAGGGACTAAGTGTCAATCTCTGCTTCCTCCCTATCACCTTTCACTCAACTGAACTCCTTGTACCATCCCTTGATGGGTTGAATGTTACTGGTAGATAATCATCCCTTTCATACTCAAATATTGACCTCTCAAAGCACCTTACCAGCTCCTCTTTGCTCTGAAGTCTAGCATAGGCTATAGTGCAAGCCTTTGTTCACTTTGTTTTTGAAGACAATAGGAAGGCATAAGAAATTGGGTATATTTCTGATCATCAGGCTTGTCTTGCCATCAAAGTTGACTTCAATCTTTTCCTTTGTTCAGCTTTGCCCCTTCAATAGTTATGTTCTTGGGCGGCTTTTGCTACTCATTATCCAATTCACTTGAAACAAATTTATATTCAAATCCTCTCTCTCTAGCATGGAATCAAGGCCATTCCTACCATCCGAGGATGTAATGTAGTTAGTTTGGGGGTTTAGGTTGAAAGAAAGCGGCGCGGGATAAAAGGGATTTCTAGTCTGGTACAGGTTGATGATAAACGAAAACTAATTGAAATAGTACTATAACCGCCTGCCCCGACACTTCTCTATTGATGAGATGACGTGGAAAGATGTGATATGGGGTAGCATTAGTGTTCAATTTCTTGTTAGAGGCCATTAGTGGTAGGAGATAAGGTTTCACAGGATCGATTCAAGAGAGGAGATGGAAAGGGTAGTTCATCGAACAAGTGTTCGGGTCTCATAGGTAAATGAAAGAGAAAGAGTGTTGAAGTTATGGGTGAATGTCGAGTAAGGAAGTACTTTGGGTTTGGAAACAGGAAGGCTCAAATCTTTCACAGGTTGTTTGAAAATAAAGAAGTTCAAATTTTTCACAGGAAGAGTACAAAAATCTGATAGTGATGGAAATTAGGATGGTGGGACATTCCAGTGTTAGCTGTAGCAACCATGTATGAGAGAGAAGGACTTTTCTATCTGCACCGATCTCTTTTTTTCTCTTTCTTTTTTCTTTTTTCTTTTTTTTTATGTTTTTGTTTTGAAGAAACTAAATCCAAGCCACAGCCACTGCTTGGTTTTCCTGCTGCGTTCTAACTCGTACATGTCATGTGTGTTTGATATGTCTTTTGGATGAACAATGCATGCGTAATGTCATATGCACATGAATATCATACAAGCAAGATTATACATGCACTACAACCTGCTTCAGTGTTTTACCACATGGTAGGTGATGGAGGTCATTTGAATTTCTTATGGGTTGATGATTTCGATGGGTTTGGAATTTTAGCTTTGAGGTTTTGGTACAGCATACTCTATGGGGTATGGAATTAGGCTTGAAGCTTCATTTTGGAGTTTGACTCTGAGTTTTAGCAATAGCCTTTGGTTTGGAATGGTTTAGACATTGTGCGTGCTGCTCAAGTTAAGACTTTAGGACAAGGCCAATAGCATTTTGGATTACGATTTGTAAGGACCACTGATTTGGATCAGCGAATGGCTTGGTGGAGGTGATGCCATCATGTCATTTATTTATCTCACAAGATCACTTTTCAAGATAGAGTTCAGTCAAGACCATATTCACTTTCAGGTTTTATATAGTATTCAGGCTGATATCATGCATTTCAATATTATACGAATTGGATATGTCATTTCAGATGATCAAATGCATGCATAATGCTATGTACATGAAATCACCACATAAGTAAGAGAATATCAAGTTACATTGCATTCAAAATGAGTTCAATACACCTTATAAACAAAATGAGCCACCCTACAATAAGGGAGCCTCTAAGGGTATTAATTTCATAGTTGACCATGCTCCGACTAGTTGTCGCCTTGGCTTTCGCGCCTCATCCTTATCAGACCAGACTTTGTAGTTCTTCATCATAGTCCTCTCCCTGAGAAGCTTAAGGAATTTTCTTAGCAGTCTCCCTGATTTTCCCTAGTCGCTGATCAATGGTAGATGGGACTTTTAACTTTCCTTCGTCGACTAGCTTTTGGATCTCCTTTCTTAAGGCAAAGCATTCGTTGGTCCGGTGGCCTGTCATCACATGATAACGGCAGAAGTTGTTCTTTTGATCTGGCATTGGTTCTATATATGGCCTAGTGCTCTGAAGCAGTCCCTCCTTTCTACATTTGGCAAATAGTCTGCTTAACGAGCTAGGCTAAGGGGATATGCCTTTTCCGTTACCCTTGGGAGTGGGATTCTGGCTGTGTCGCAGAATAGAGTCAGGATTGGCTTTGAGGGGCACCTTCAGTCCCATTTCATCGGTCAACTCTGGTAAACCTGAGTCTTGATAAGAGTGCCTTCCGGCATGTATAGGGTAAGTGTCAGAAATCTGGGCATTCTGCTTCTAGTTAGCGTCGACATTGGAGTCTGTATATACCATGCTTTTTATTTTTCCTTCAAGCTCCGCCACCCATGCTTCCAATTCAGTGCACCTTGCATTTAGTCTCTCTACCCTGTCAAGATCACCCCCTAGCATTTCCTTCAGATTACTGTTGCTTCCTCCCTGACTGCCTTTTGAAACCGTGATGAAGCGATATAATCATCCACAACATCCGTTATGGTGTTGAAGTTCATTGGGTTGGCCATTCTCGAGATCCTTCCTCTTTTTTCCCCTGATAAGAATACTTGTTAGCATTGACAACCGCATGCGCATGAAGAATACCAAATCAAGGATGATGTACGCATGAATGCATGATGTGATGCATGCCTTGCATGAATGGTGATGTGATGCATGCATGTATGAGTGGTGATGTCATGCAATGCCATATCATGTTGTGCAATTCCAAACCAACCAAGCACATGTAAAGCCAAGAATAGAAACATGCAAATGCAATGAATGTTATTGACGAGGCTATATATTAAAGTAAGGCGTGGCGTATAAATATACACCACATGGATAAAATGACACACAGGGTGTCCACGGATCGAAGCAAGGTGATACTTGTGAAGCGATTATACGTATAGAGCGGATCCTATACGAGGGCTGGCTTGACATATAGAGTGGATCTTATACGGGCTAGGATCTACCTATAGAGCGGTTCTTGTACGAGAACTGGTTTGGAGTATAGAGCGGGTCTTATACGGGCTAGGATCTACGTATAGAGCGGATCTTATACGAGAACTGGTTTGGCGTATAGAGCGGGTCTTATACAGGCTAGGATCTACGTATAGAGCGGATCTTATACGAGAACTGGTTTGGCATATAGAGCGGGTCTTATACGGGCTAGGATCTACGTATAGAGCGGATCTTATACGAGAACTGGTTTAGGGTATAGAGCGGGTCTTATACGGGTTTGGCTTGGATGCATCTATGTGTGTGGTATATGGATGATGTTCCAGCGCTCGAGATGATGTTTTTCGGCACTCATAGAACACCTAAATGGTTTGATGCATTAAATGATGTTTTCGATGCTCGTGGAGAACCTAAATGGCTTGGTGCATGAAACAAGGTTCTAGGCGTTCATGGAGCACCTAAATGATTTGATGTATGAAGTGGGATTTTTGGCGCTCGTGGAGCACCTGAGCATTTGTCAGGTGAATGAGATGGACATAATGAGATAATGGGGATGACTTCCTTTGTTTTTATTCTTTTTATCTTGGATGTTCCAAGAATACTTAATGTCATGCAAATGATAATGCAAGAGCATCACGTGTGAACCATCACATGGACAGGGGTTTGGCGCTTATAGGGCACCCAGTGGATGTCATGAAATGGTCGCGCGTGTACCATCACACGAACAGGATTTTGACACTTTATAGGTTTATGAAATGAAATGAAATGGTCACATGAAGGCCGCCACATGGACAGAGTTCTGATGCTTTTGAGGTATATGATATGAAATGATGTTATAAGAGAGTCGCATGTGACCGAAGACATGGACAGAAGTTCGGCGTTCGTGGAACACCTTGCATGATTTGGTTATATTATGAAATGCTCCTATTTGTGTACTAATCTGGCACTCAGGGAGTACCTTAAATGGTTTCACGATGTTATGAAATGGTCCGACGTGAAACATGATGCGCAAGCAGAGTTTCGGTGTTACCGTGACGGCTATGATGAATGGGTGTGATGCTATATGATGACATCATGTAAACCGTCACATAGGAATAGACCTAGGACCATTGTGGTCTTATATTGAATGACATGGTATATTGAAATGGCCAAATGCAATCCGGTGCACCAGCAGAACATGGGTAGTTTTGGGACACCCGATATGTTATGGAATGAAATGATTGTGATGGGCATCCTTGGAATGTCCTTAATTTATATGAGATAAGATGATATGAATGTTTATGTCATGCAAAAAACAAATGGCTACACAAAAATGTGGTTAGAATGCATGAAATACATAATGATGTCGTGTATGCTTTATGAAAATGTTAACACATGAATGTAATGTTATGGCTGCAAAAGAAATGGTTAGTATGAATGTCACATGGATGATTTAATGTTTTCACACACGAAAATAAAATGCAAGTGACTGCACCAAAGATATGGGTTAGTTATCACACAAATGCTTTGTGAATGGTATGTCATGTGCATGGAAAATGTTAAATCATGGTATGTCATAAGAGTGCGAAAAAACACACAGCACACAAAGCGTATTCCTCCAACCTTATTCCTCCAAACGTGATCAGTCTTTGAAAATTCTAATCAAGTCCTAGGAGGGGTTCTCTTCATTCATCAACCGGGGATGATGAAGACGCAATTTATAGTATTCATACCATTTATTTTGGTATCCTAAGGGAATCCAACTAAGGTTGCCTATATGAGTTCGGTCCAAGTCGGGTTAAAATCAAGGCTCCTATAGCAAAATATACTCCTCACTTCTCCTCACTCAAGGGTATGAACGAAGGGGTTCGTACGAGGCTATGGATGGTGTTTCGTATCCGTGCCCCTAAGACCAAGAGGAACATAGGCGACATTTCAACAATTCACAGGGCTAAAATTTGGATGCTTAACCTAATGCAAGAATGTCCAACTAAAAATACGAAATAAAATACGATACAAGAATCATCCACCTTATTTTAATTAGACACTTTTCAGGGCTTGTCAAATTCTTTTAAGTTTTTAAGAAAACTTTTGCAAGAAATCCCTAGCGGAGCCGCCACTGTGAGCGGACGATATTTTCAACGGAACGCGGAACTCTCTCGGAAGGGAGCCTCAAGATCGGTAACCCTCCTTCGCGTGGGGTTTTTAAGATAGAAATTCAATTTTGGGAAATTAATTAATTCATAAAAGAACCGAGACCTAAGTCTCGATAAATAGTGTAGGAGTCGCCAACCGGGAAATTTCAGTGTAGCTAAACGGGACGAAAGGCCGCTACACTATCCAGAGATCTAGGTCCGGACAAGTCCCCTATTTCGTGTCTAATCAAAATAAAATTAGCCAATGTTCTTTGATGGTATTTTATAATTCTAACATTCATTTTTATTAATAAAAGCATGCAGCGTACACACAAGTTAAAATAAAACAATAAATAAATATCTTATGACAACCCAATTGAATAAAAATAAAAACTCTCAGCCTCACCTTACAAACGCCTAAAATACATGATTTATCTAAAAATTTACAACCACCTAAAATACACGGATTAATCTATTAATTACATCAAAATAAAAATAAAAATAAACTAAAAGCTACAAAATAGAGGGTTAGCACAGTTTATAGCACACCACGAATAGGACTCAAGTAGGACAGAATTAGGAAATTAGAGTTCGGGGACATGCATTTAGGGGGATAAACGGGTCGACTCGGCTAGCTGGCCCGATTAGACCTGGAAAACGATTTTGAAACGTCCCTGTATTTTTGGTTTTGTAAGGAAAATCATTTTTGCAAACATTTTATTTTCCGATTTACTTCAATTTAGCATGTGAGGTGGGTCAGTTTTCGGGAGCTCTGGGAATCCGTCGTGGCATTGTTCTAAATGCAATAACGTCAAAAATTAAATCTAAGGTCGTGAATGCACATAACAAAATTTATTTCAGGTGATTTTCTAATTTTTCTGAATTTTTATGATTTTTAGGAATTTTTATGGATTAAACTGGAAATTCTGTCTCTGGACAGAAATTACAGTCGTACGACTGTAACTACAATCGTACGACCGTAATTACAGTCGTGCGACTGTAATCCCTCCAATTGCAGAAAATCGCCGAAATTTTATTCAATCAAAACTAAAAGTTAGAGGGAAATCAAGAACACTCGTACGATTGTAATTACAGTCGTACAACTGTTCTTCACCACAAGAACAGTCGTACGGCTGTTCTTGATTTCCAGAAATAGCAAGCCCAAAAATTGAGTTTTTATGCACAAAAAAATGCCAAATTACCCAGAAAAAGTAAGAAAATGAAGGTTTGAGGTATATTTACCTTTGTGGCGCTGATCCACCATAGGATTGACCGCTAGAAACTCCCCAATCACCTTCAAATCGCCTCTTTTTTTCCTTGTATGCAATGGTTTTGAGAGTTGTCCGAAATCCTCCAAAATGTTACGGATTTAGAGAGTTTAAAGTCCGAGATTGATTGAATTCGAAGTGTCAAGTTATCAACCTATGATTTCTATCCCGTTTTAAACATTAGCACTCAAGAATCAAAAGGAAAAGAGGAGAAAAAGGCTTGGGTTTTGTTGAGTTTTCTTTTTCTTCCCTTTTTCTCTCTTTTCTCTCTCAATTTTCTCTCTAAATTTGCAAGATCAAAAGTCCATCCCTTTTCTCTCTCTTCCCTTTTCTTTTCATCTCCTCCTCCCCCTAATTTCCGACTCAGAAGCATTAAATGCTTCTCCCCCTTTGTCTCTCTTAGGGCATGGGCTGCTGTACCTACCATGACCTTACAGTCGTATGACTGTATTACAGTCGTACAACTATAATACATTCCCGCGACTGTAATTAAAGTCGTGGCATTTTTTTTAAGTCCGGAAAATTCCGGCGTGTACACTTGTTTAAAGGTAATTTGCTGATAACACAGCATCCCCTTACATGTTCTATGGTAACCTAGAACTGGTTAGCATTGCATTCATCATTTCCTTTAAGGTACGAATTATTGTGTTCAGCTACACCGTTAGATTGAGGAAAGTACGATAGTGTTACTTTGTGAATAATACCATGTTGGGAGCAAAACTCGCCAAATGGTTTTATATATTTACCACCACGATCACTTCTTACCACCTTAATCTTTTTATTAAGTTGGTTTTCTACTTCTTGCTTATAGAGAACAAATTTCTCTAAAGTCTCATCTTTGCTTTTAAGCAAATACACATAACAGTATTTTATGCTATCATCTATGAAGGTAATAAAATATTTACTTCCTCCCCTTGATTAAACAAATTTCAAGTCACAAATATTTGTGTGTATAAGATCAAGTGGATCTGAATTTCTTTCAACATAATGAAACAAAGATCTTGTCAATTTTGTCTCTGCACAAGTTTTACATTTATGGTTTTCATCAATTTGAAACATGGGGATATGATTCAAGTTAATTAAACATCGTAACATGTCAAAATTAAGATATCGAAGTCTACTATGCCATAAATTAGAAGACTCAACAATATAAGCAGAAGAAACGTTATTCTTATTCATTTCAATTGAATTTGATTTATAAGAGATACAATTAAATTTGAACATCCCATTACTTTTATATCCCTTTCCCACATCCATACCCCCTATAGACAAAATAAATTTCTGAGACTAAAAAACCATCTTGAAGCCATCTGAGCCCAAGAGGCTCCCAGGAATTAGATTCTTCCTAATGTCTGAAACATACAAGACATTTTGCAGCTTCACTTCTTTCCCAGAAGTCATTTTCAGAATGACAGGTTCATGTCCCTTGATCTTTGAAGTAGTAAAATTGCCCATGTAGAGCTTCTCTCCTTTCTTTGTAAGAGTTAATCTAGTAAAAGACCCTTTGTCACAACAAATGTGGCGTGTAGCACCGGTATCAAGCCAACATTCTTTTGGGGTCGAGTCAACCAGGTTGACTTTAGAAATCACTGCACACCGGCAGACACAGCTTTAGCAATTTCAGCATTTGTTGCTTTTTTTTTACCCTTTTTGGCAACCTACAATTGGAGGACTTTGTCCCATTTGTTGCAATTGAAGCATTTCCCATTAACTTTGGTTTCTTCGAAATGCCCCCTTTAGGTTCCAATTTGGATTTGGATCCAGCAGGCTGTTTGCCCTTCTCAGGGTCTCTCTTGACCTCTACAACATTGGCTTTAGCAACAGCTTGATTAGCAGTGACGGAAGATTTCCTCTCTGATCTTCTATTGTCTTCCTCAATACTGTAGGGACTTTTCATTGCAAAATGTTCAATTAAAGCAGAACAACGGAACGTATTCTCAAATCCAATACCCAGAAGCAATTGAGTTGGAAATCAAAACAACAAAAACCAAATGAGAAAATTCAGATTCTCACCAGGAATATGACTTTTAGAGATGCTACAGAAATCAAACTTGATCCTCTTTACAATCCCATACACGAACGGCTATGGAGCGTGAAACTGTGCTAGCGTTTGGATTGTCGGAAGAGAGGGAATGGTGGCTTATATAAAATAAAATCACCTTAAGGTTTTTACCCTTTATGGCCGAAATTCCCTTGGTGGAATTAGGCCCAATTGGTTTTTATTTTATGCGGGCATTTTGCTCATTTAAGCCCAAGTCTGAAATTAATTCTCTTGGTTTATTTAATTACAAATTTAAATTCAATTTAACATGTATGTGAATATGTTACACCATGTAATATAGTACATTCCATTTAAATTAAAATTGATTTGACCAATTAATTTAACCAAGTAATTAAATTAGACTCTCCATAAAATTAAACGCATGTAAACCTATACATGTGTGATATTTCCATCTAGGAAATAATATGTTAAATTAATTCATCCAATTAATTATATGAAAACCAATACAAATATTAATTATATTATTTTGATCAATCCGATTGATCTATATAATATAATCAATAGAATCCTCTAAAAATGCACTTATATATGATATAATCTATAAGGAATTTGAAATGTTTGTTCTTATTATATATTAGATTTCACGTTGGTATTGCTTGCTTTTTATGATTTACAGTTTTAAAGACTAAGGATGCAAATATGTGGAATTTAGTTATAAAAGGAAGCACTCTGCCACGATCGTGACATGCACTCAGTAGCAGTTATTTAATCTTATACATTCGGAACTTCAACCACCACTATGGATAAACACAACCCTTCATGAAAAGATATAACCCTTCTTGAAAAGACACAACCCTTCATGAAAAGACTCAACCCTTCATAAACAAACACAACTCTTCATGAAAGGACACAACTTTCCAAGAAGAACCAATAGTATTCAAGAGACACAACTATTCAATGAACCAACACAACTTTACAAAGTGACACAACTATTCAACTAACCAACACAACCTTTCATAAAGAGACACAATGCTTCAACACTTATAAATAGAGAAGGAATTCCAGATTGCAGTGTCTGCCCTCAATGGGATGCCAAAGGGAGGACAAATCAGTAAATGTTAGAGAAACAAAGTGTCTAGAGAGTTTGGGTGTTGTTGTAGTATTTAGTATACGTAAAGGGGTGCCTAACGCCAAGGTCCTTGAATCAAGTATTGTCGCTGTATAGAGAAAAGATACCCCCGAGGTTGCAATATACCTATAGGCGTGAGGGAGTGTTTCTTGTATTACAGACAGGAATACTATCGCTTTCTTAAGTCTATTCTTATGCTTTTCCTTTATGAGAGCGTCACACTTGTATTTGTATTGAATATTTATGATATCAATATCGATAAGTTTTCTTATATCTTACTCTTCATTGCATGACTAACGCCAAGTATGTTTTGATTTCTTGTTTTACATTGCATGACTAACGCCAAGCATGTATTGTGATTCTTAATAAGATATAGAGATGTTCACATTTTACTTTGTCTTGTTTAATTAATAAAATAGAATAAATTATGATGTATGATTGTTTTGCTTCACTTTGTTAAATTAATTGAAGATCATCTTAATATAGCTTGGCCATTGTGTATTAAGACTTTTAGTTATTTTGGCAAAGGTATTCAATAATTTTTCTGAGTTATTGAAGAAAATCTATTTCTAGACATGCCCGTTGAAATAAAACTAATCCGACATACTCTTATCATAGGGATTGAATAAATAATTAATGCATGTGCAATGAATATCGAAGATAAAATGGTTGTATATTTATGTAACTAGATATTAAATGATAACTCAACTCATAACTAGTACTTTAATTGATTTAAGTTCCCATTTACCCAATTCCCCATATCACTTTATAATTCGATACTCTATAAACACAAAGAAAAACAAACTGAAGTGTACATACTTATTCCTCGTGGAATCGATATCTTTTATTACTACGTTGTGAGTCGTATACTTCTGAGCACTAATCTCTAAATGGATATTGTTAGAATAATTATTATCAAAAGCTAAATTAGAGATTTAGTAAACAAGCAACAAGGTTTTTAGCACCGTTACCGGGGAATAATTGTTATGTCATTTGGTGTTTGTTAAGTATTTATGGATTATAGATTTTTTTTTATGTGCGTTTTTTATGTTTTAATGTGTTTTTAGTATGTTTTAGTTAAGTATTAATAAATACAGTATGTATGTTTAAGTTTAGTGTTAAGTATACACTATGTTTGTTGTTGCATAAATAAATCTAATTTGGTGTGTGATTTGTAAGTTTTTATTGTTTTCATTAAAAAACAAGGTTAAAATTTCATGAACCATGCAAATCACAATTGTGATGCATTATTGTGATAGTGATTGAGCAATTCAAAGAAAAAGGAAATAAAGATGAAGCACAAGTCACGATCATGACCAAGCATCATGATCGCGACTCAAGTACACAAAAAGGTAAAAACATTATGTTTCCAAATCGCGATCGCAACATGCATGTCACAATCGCAACCCAAGTTTTTTTCCTTTGAAATTTTTGTGTTTCGTGTATGTCACGATTGTGACCTGAGTGTCTTTTGGTGAAAGGATGTGTCTTTTGGTGAAATTCACTATCAATAGGACTTCTTTTCTTTGTTAATTATTCACAAACCAAATTCTTTTAATATTATTCTTCCTTTACCAAAAAGATTACTCAAAATCCATTCCACCTCTTTCAAGACAATAGTTTCAAAACCCTAGCCAAATTATTTGCTATGCGTAGACAAAAGAGAATTGCTACCAAGAAAGGCCAAAGTTCTTCGCGAACTCCTCAACCGGTGGATTTGTGTGAGACCTATGGTGCAAACTTCCCTATACATAATGAAAAGGAAGGGAGGCAATTCACAAGAGTCAAAAACATCGAAATCATCGGTATGTTTTTTCCTTGATGAGGTTTTCATGATAAATAACGGAATTCATGATGAGGTAAAATGGTTTTTGAATGTTCTTGGGCTTTCAACATTTGCTTCATTGTTCTTTCCACTAAACCGTGATTGGATTGTGGAGTTGTTAACAACCTTTCACTATGTGGATAAAAACCGAATGGAGATTATCTTCCGTAATGAAGGTAATGCGTACACAGTTGGCTATGAAGAGATGACTAATTGGTTTGATTTTCCTACAAAAAGTGAGGGATGGCATTATCCATTTTCTGAATATAACCCACATCCTTTTCGGAAAAGTATAACAGGGTTAGAGAAATACTCAGCGAAGAATTCACCACCGTTTGATTAAGAATAAGAATAATGTGCTTTTGTATTTGCACAAGTATTTATGCCATTCCATTTTCTGCAAGGTGGAAAGCAATAAGGTGCAAACAAAAGACTTATATGTCTTAAACCAAGCCATGAAAGGAAGAATTGTGGATTGCATGGATCATATTTGGGAAGAAATTTCTCTAGCAGCAGATTCCAACAAGAAGAAAGTTAGAGGCAGTCATGTAATGACAGCCCTAATTTTGGCCACTAGAAGAGAATTGCCCTACACATTGCAGTATGGAGAAAAATTGTGATTCCTTGATGGGCAATTGATGAAAAAAGCCGGATTAGCAAAGGAGATCAATGGAGCATTCAAATTGACTTTCTATGAAGAGAGAACAAAGAAGATTCTCATTACCTTGGAAGAGGAAGGAGAAGCCGGACCTTCAAATGCACGATCTAGGAGCAAGGGGAAGCAAGTGCAAATGGAAGAAAGTGGTGATGAAGATGATGAAGAGGAGGAGAATGCTAATGAAGAGCAAGAAGCAGAAAATCAAGGTTGGCAATAAGTGCTAACCAAGGTTGAAGCGGTGGAACAAAATGTCCACCAAGTTCGGCAAGAAGTAAAGGTGATACGGAAGAAGAATGCATCGTTAAAAAGAAAGCTTCTCAAGTTCTTTCACTGTCAAAACATCGAGTTTACTCCAAGTCCACCAGGATCACCGGAGGCTTGATTTGGTTTTTTCTATCCTTTTATTCTTTACTTTATTTTATTTTCTATTTTTAGTGTTTTTTAGTCTTTAGTTATGATTGAGTTAGTTTATTTTCCTACACATTGAGGGCAATGTGCAATTCAAGTGTAGGGGGGTAAAATTAGGATAATTTTAAATTTTTTATATATCATTATAATATAAGTATTTTTGCATTTTTATCTTATTTTGTGATTGTCAAAAAGCTTATGACATATTTTTCTATCTTGAGTTGAAGTGTATGATCATGGTAACACATTCTTTGGATAATGCAAATGAAGAAGATAATCTCACTTTAAGTTAAGAAAAAAAGAGGCTTTGATTCTATACAAGTATGTATATTCAAGTGGTAAAATATTGAAATTGAGTATGATTATTGTTGAAGTAGTTTGAAAAGAAAAACAAAAGAATAAATCCTATAAGTGTTTGGGTATCCATTGGCAATTCTTGTTTAAAAGCAATAAGATGCATGATTTTCTGCCTTATAAGACTAAGTTTGAAGTGATTGAACTAAGGAAACTAAAGCCATAATACGGATTAGCATTGTTCAATAAAAGATGAGGGTATTGCAAATTAAGTGTTGAGTGAATAACCATAGTGTTATGTAAGAGGGGAGAGTGGTATGGAGCATAAAATGTAACCACTAAAAGCGAGATAAAGAATAAAAGAAAAATATTTACTTTTATATAATACAAGAAAAGAAAAATTAGCAATATGAGTGGTAACAAACAAGATAAAAGGGGAGGTGTGGTATAGAGTGAAATGTAACCACACATGAGTGCTTAGAAAAAATCTAGGTTACCTAAAAATGCTTTGAGAACAATGGCTAAACGTGTGCTAAAATTTGTCCCGAAAAGCTTTCACCGATATGCTTTGGTTAAGTAAGGTAAAATTGTGTTGATTAAGGCATTAACATGGTTAAAGGTGTCTACAAACTCTACTTATGGTCGATACTTCTAATTTAAGCTTGGCAAAATAATCTTTTGGCAAGACCCATACTTAATAAAAGTATAAAGAAGGCTATACATATGTGTTGCTAAAATTCAAAAGCCTCATAGTTGCTTTAGAAGTTGAAGGTTGAGACTCTTCATTTTGTGTTTCAAAGACTAAGTATGTTGGGTCATCATAACTAAGATGATTAAGAGGCTTATATTTTGCTTGAGGGCAAGCAAAAGGATAAGCATAGGGGCTTGATAAGTGCTAAAAATGCACTTATATATGATATAATCTACAAGGAATTCATAATGTTTTTACTTACTATATATTAGATTTCACGTTGGTATTGATTGTTTTTTATGATTTACAGTTTTAAAGACTAAGGATGCAAATATGTGGAATTTAGCTATAAAAGGAAGCAAAAACAAAGAGAAATTAAAGGAAAGAGACAAATCAAGAGCGCGATGGATATCACGGTCACAACCTAGCACTTAGGCAGACTGACTTCAGCTTTTTACAAAGAAACCCGTGTGAATCACGAGCGCGACATTCTGTCACGATCGTGACATGCACTCAGCAACAGTTATTTACTCTTATCCGTTCAGAACTTCAACCACCATTATGGATAAACACAACCCTTCTTGAAAAGACATAACCCTTCATGAAAAGACACAATCCTTCATGAAAAGACACAACCCTTCATGAAAAGACACAACTCTTCATGACCAGGCACAACTCTTCATGAAAGGACACAACTTTCTAAGAAGAACCAATAGTATTCAAGAGACAAAACTATTCAATGAACCAACACAACTTTACAAAGAGACACAACTATTCAACGAACCAACACAACCTTTCATAAAGAGACACAGTGCTTCAACACTTATAAATAGAGAAGGAATTCCATATTACAGTGTGTGCCCCTAATGGGATGCCAAAGGGAGGGAAAATCGGCAAATGTTAGAGAAATAAAGTATCTAGAGAGTTCGGGTGTTGTTGTAGTATTTAGTATACATAAAGGGGAGCTTAACACCAAGGTCCTTGAATCAAGTATTGTCGTTGTATAGAGAAAAGATACCCTCGAGGTTGCAATATACCTATAGGTGTGAGGGAGTGTTTCCCGTGTGACAGACGGGAATGCTATCGCTTTCTTAAGTCTATTCTTATGCTTTTCCTTGATGAGAGCGTCACACTTGTATGTGTATTGAATATTTATGAGATCAATATTGATAAGTTTTCTTATATCTTACTCTTCATTGCATGACTAACGCCAAGTATGTTTTGATTTCTTGTTTTACATTGCATGACTAACGCCAAGTATGAATTGTGATTCTTAATAAGATATAGAGAAGTTCGCATTTTGCTTTATCTTGTTTAATTAATAAGATAGAATAAATTATGATGTATGATTGTTTTGCTTCACTTTGTTAAATTAATTGAAGATCATCTTAATATAACTTGGCCATTGTGTATTAAGACCTTTAGCTATTTTGGCAAAGGTATTCGATAATTTTTCTATGAGTTATTGAATAAAATCTATTTCTAGATATGCCCATTGAAATAGAACTAATCCGACATACTCTTATCATAGGGATTGAATAAATAATTAATGCATGTGCAATGAATATCAAAGATAAAATGCTTGTATATTTATGCAACTAGATATTAAACAACAACGTAACTCATAACTAGTACTTTAATTGATTTAACTTGCCATTTACCCAATTCCCTATATCACTTTATAATTCGATACTCTATAAACGCAAAGAAAACAAACTAAAGTGTACAGACTTATTCCTTATGGGATCGATATCTTTTATTACTACATTGCGATTCGTATACTTGCGAGCACTAATCTCTAAGTGGAATTATTATTAGAAAAATTATTATCAAAAGCTAAATTATAGATTTAGTAAACAAGCAACAATACTCCAAGTATACGGTTGATCCGTTATCTTCAAGCTCAGAAGTTAAATGTGTATGATCCTGTGGGACTGTCTTTATGTTGGCAGTGGGCCTATGGTCCACAGACTATAGGCAGCCTCTAGTAAGCCACTACAGTCCCTAATTAAGATGGAGATAACAATCCAACTGAAATCGAAACCCTGTAGTTTAAACTTGCATATCCCATGTCATTGATATCGGTGTCCAACACAGAGGCATAGATTAATCACCCTATTTTATGTCCAGACATTATCTTGATCCTAAATGAACTGATGGTCACAAACAAGTTCCAACTTATTTGGGTATGGCCACACTCTTATTAGTTGCATTCATCAAGTGGTCGGTGATATCTTCTCAGTGGACTACTGAGTGACATTCCCTTCTGCATATCCATAGTCCTACCATGTTTACTGACATGCCCAAAGGTACCCATACTTGGCACCCTATTACAAGCCCTTTAGGCATACACCAAAGTATGTCACTTCACAGACAGCACCATCATATGGTCAGGTCAAAGGATCCATACAAATACAACACGAAAATCACTTGTGATACTATACCATGTGGATTTCTTGTTTGGTGGATCTATCTAGTACCATGCCCCATTACATACACCCATTACCTTGGTTGACATTCTATGTCCAATGGCTGGTAAGACACCGCCATCAAACCAAGCTCATGATAGTCTTTGGTTCCATTCATTCCCATGACTAGAACAGACAATGGATGACTTTATGGTCATATCGCTTCACCTATCCATGGTCTCACTACCAAGTGCATGACACTTGTCAATATGGATATGGATATGTCCATTGGATTCTCTATTTATAACATTGCATAAGATATATAATAAATAGATTAATGCCTTTATTCTTTGATACAAATTGTATAATACATAAATCTTATAACAAAGCACAAATGTATGATACAACACGAGGACCAATGCCTCAAGACTAGGGCATATCCAACAAATATGAAGTCGGACAATCAGATCCTTAATAGACATCTCTTTCCGTTTATGCTTGAGATAGTTTTTGAAATCACTCTAACTAGGTGGCGATTTCTCAATGATTGTAGCCACTTGGAAGGTTTCATTAGTCTCCATCCTTTCAGCTTGCATCCCATGGATCAAAAGTTGGATTCTTGCACTTGACTCATAAAAGATTTGGAATTAATCATTTTGTAATTAAGGAATTAGCCTACTAAGTATTTCTTAGCACTAGCATCCTCAGTTCTATACTTCCTATCCAAGGAGTCCCACAGTTCCTTTGCAGTTCGTTTAACAATGTAAACCTCATACAAATCAGGAATCAATCCATTCAGAATGTGGTTTCTGCAAAGGAAATCCAAATGATTCCAGCCATTAGCAGATAACTGAATAGAAGCATCCACAACTCCCTCAGGTACAACAGGAGGATCTTCTTTCAGCAATCTATGATATTGCATGCTAGTCAAGTAGGAAAGCATTTTCTGCTGCCACATCTTAAAATTCACTCTATTGAATTTTTTCAGTCTTTCAAGCACTGTTACTGGGTATGAACCCCTAGCGGCTACAGGACCGTTAGGCACACCAAGCCCAGAACCATTAGGATCATTTTGTCCATTTTGGTTATTCTAGCCTTGGACAATTTCAGGACCATTGCCTCTAGTAGGTGGGGCGATATCAGCCATTTTTCAATTTGAAATTTCAAACAAACTAAGTTAGTAAAATTCTAGAATCAACAAATCAAACACAAAAAATAAATCACAAATAGAACTGTTAATGTAAAACAAAAAATGTTCAAATAGTCCAAAAGAATCCAATAAAAGATCCAAAGAAATTCTCCAATTGTCAAGGTATTAAATATCCAGAATGTCAAGGTAATCCTACAAAAAAAACCAAATACTACGAATAATTGTCTTAAGAATGTTAGATGCAGTAAATTCAATACAATTTATATAAATAAATTACAGATTAAAAAACACTGGAAATGGACATAAATTGAAGAACAGAAATTAAGACCGAGATACTTTTCAGCCTTAGCAACAAAAGAAACAATAGTGCTGAGGCCTGAAATCATAGTCTCCGTAAGATAATTATCTTCCCGTAGTTGACGATTTGTCTCCTAAGATACAACAGCTCTCAAAAGCGAACTCAACCATGCAAAGCAGACTATCACTGGAAAAGAACAAAAAAGACAGCCTATTATGAAAGAATCAGAATTGCAGAGAAGGAGGAAAGGAATTTTTGAATTTCTAGTGTCTCTGCAACTAATGAAAAGCAAGAAGTAATAAGCAAAAGGAGGATTGTAATAGCTTGGAAATAAATGACATTTAAATTGGATTAATTCTCTTATTAAGAGAATTTATTCTGCAGTTATATTTTTATTCAAAATAAAAAAAAACTGACGCAAATATTTGAAAAGGCTGGAGAAAATTAGTCGGACCGAAGCAAAAACTAAGCAAGCCCGTTGTGGCTTATTTCGGTCTAGCATTCGCGACGCCCACATCGTGCGGGTGCCCATTGGGCCTTTGAAGGCTTGGGACCAGGATTTGCACCCCCCCCCCCCTGCGCACACAAGAGAGAGCCTTTCGGCTTACACCAGTTAACACCTTACAAAAGTGTGTTTCAATATAAACT
Source organism: Euphorbia tirucalli (assembly GCA_039660915.1). Classification (NCBI taxonomy): domain Eukaryota; kingdom Viridiplantae; phylum Streptophyta; class Magnoliopsida; order Malpighiales; family Euphorbiaceae; genus Euphorbia; species Euphorbia tirucalli. The sequence goes on along the minus strand of CM077637.1, from coordinate 36,084,680 downwards.
CCTTTTTCCCTTTGCTATTTTCTCATGTGGGATTGGTTAACTTGATCCAATATTTCTCCAAATATTTCATTTCATTAGGCTAACTTTGAGCAACAATTTCTCATACACTACTTGTTCGTGTCGGGTAAATTATATACCGTTAGAAAGCTCACATTACGTACTATACAATGACACTATTCATTTGATTTAATACGCTTATAATTTGGCCCGAAGTTGACAAATAGTCACTAATACATAAACCAATATTTGTCAAATTTCCAACAATGTTTTGGTGTTTGGTTGTTGGTCATATCCTATGTTGATACCTTCACGATACCTTTGTGATATTGTATTAATGCATATTTTGGTGTTTGATGTTGTTATGTATGCATTTTTTGCCGTATACCTTGTGATACCTTTGCGATACTATGTTGATACATGTTTTGATGTTTGGTTATTATATATGTGTTTTTTGCCATATACTGTGTTGATATCTTAATAATACCTTTGCGATATTATATTGATACATGTTTTGATGCTTAGTTGTTATTATATATGCATTTTTTGTCATATACTGTGTTGATACCTTCGCAATACTGTGTTGATACCTTCATTATACCTTTATGATACAAAAATCAAAGATGAAAAAAAAAGAGAGGAAAATATATATACATATGGATCTCAATTCAAAGAGAAAAAAAAAATGCAAAACACTATCTAAAGTGGAATGTCGAAAAAATTGTTATATATGCGTTTTTTGCTATATACTGTGTTGATACTATCATGATATATGTATGATGCAAAAATCAAAGATGGAAAAAACAAAGAAAATATATAAACATATAGATCTCATTTTGAAGATAAAAAAGTGAAAAAAAAAAATGTCTAAAGTGAAATGTCAAAAAAATAAATCGATTAAAAGATAAATTTGAAATTAAATTTAAATTATGAAGGAGCAAAGAGAAAAGTAAGGAATTGGATGAAGGAAGGAAGAATATATTCTTCAAATTTCCAAAAGGTTTTTAGTATTTTGAAGAGAATGAGCATGCAACATAAAAAAAGAAATGGTAGGGCAAAATGTAAGTATTTTCCTAAAAATCCCTTTAATAAATTGTAGGGTTAAGGTTCAAAATATTCCAATCAAAACACATATCACATATTTTTTATGAAAAAAAATGGTGTAATGTTAAACCTAACATTTAAATACTAGCTCCATCTTTAGACCTGACTAACAGAATCCTAATTCTATCTAGTTACACTCTTAACCCACCTCCTGCTCAGCGACATGTCATTGCCAGGTCTATGCAACATTTTTTTTGTTATTATTGATCCCTAAATTTATAAATTGTCACTCCGAACCCTGCATCTCAGTCCTCCGTTTTCGGTGGGATGGAATCGAAATAGATTTAAGAAATATATTAATATAATAATATATTTATGCCAATTAAATTTATTACATGTGAAAATTTGAAAATTTTTATTATATTTTTTTAATTAAATATTTTAAACACAATATATATTAATTAAAAAATTTCAAATGTATTTAATATAATTTACAATTTGAATTAAATTTCAATTTAATTTAAAAATTAATATTTTATTTTATTTTATTAAAAAAATATAAAAATAATACCTTAAATTATTGATTAAAATAATTTAAAAAAAATCAGTCTGGTCGAACCGGAAAAAGTGGTCCAGTTCATAATTTGTCGGTTTGACTGAATAGTCCAACTGAAAGTTGATCAGTTTTGACCAAACTAAAAATCGATCGGACCAACCGGCTAGTACGGTTTGGTGTTCATAACTATGGTATATATATAATTTAAGACAGAAAAAAAGAGAAAAAAAATTACCACCTTAATTAAGTTCAATTTGAGTTAACAGGTGACGTGTCACTACGATAGAGGCCTGTTAATAGAGTAAGTGAATGAAATAAAGGTTCTATTAGTTGAACATAAAATTGAGCTAGGTTAGTACATTGGAACGCTTAGCCTAACATTGCACCAATTTGTATGTCAGGGGCATATGTGTTTTCTCACCAGGGGCAGCGCTGAGGGGGGTCACGGAGGGGCAGCTGACCCCCCAGTCGCTGGAAAAACCCCTGAATAGGGGGCTTTTCAACGGCCCCCCTTCAGTGGCTGCCCCCCTCCCCACCCCCCCGAAAAGCAGGGGCAGCGCCCCTGCTTCTTCTTCCTCAGATACAAGGGCGAGCCCCTATATCTATATATATATTTTTTATAGATGAAAACAATGTCGTTTTGACCCTCCAGTTTTATTTTTATTTTTTTTAATTTCAGGGCAAAATGCCAAAAATAAATAAATAAAATAGGCCAGGGCAAACGTTTTGCCCTAGCGTTTGGGGCAAACAAAATCAAAACACAGAAGCAGACAGCCTCATCCCAAGCAGACTGCTCTCCTCTTCTCCTCGCCTCCTCTCCTCTTTGTTCTCCCGCCCGCCAGCCGCGCCCACCTGTAGCCCACCGTGCCGACGACGACGCCGTCCGTCCTCCATCTCAGGCGACCATCTTTCCTTCTTATTATGCGGTTAGTTTTAATTTTAAATGTTAGGTTTTTCTAATTTATTTAGGTTTGATTTTAATTAGGTTTTAAAGAAAAATTTTGTGTAAATTAAGTTTGAATTGGTAAATTGAGGCATTAATTGATAAATTAATAAATTGATTATGTAAATTGTGTTGTTGCTTTTAATTGATATTGATAAATTAGGTTTGAATGTGGGTTTGAATTGATAAATTAAGGCATTAATTGATAAATTGATAAATTGATTATGTAAATTGTGTTCTTACTTTTAGATTTGAATTTACAAATTAGGTTTGAATGTGGGTTTGAATTGATAAATTGGTGAATTGATAAATTAATAAATTAGGTTTGAAATTGGGCTTGAATTGAATTGATGGTGTATTGTTATTTTTGGGTTTGAATTGATAATGTATGTTTTTCTGCTATGAATATTATGAAGACTGATCTACGCAACAGGCTGGTCGATGAGTTACTGTCAGATTGCTTATTGTGTTACATTAAAAAAAAGATATTCATCAGCATTGATGAAGAAGACATCTTGCAATGTTTTTAAAAGTTGTCATCTCGCAAAAACTATTTGAAACCTCTCAAAACTTATCATTTTACTAGTTCTTCATCGTCTCCTTCGATTAGAAAAAATTAATTATTGGTATGTTATTTGTATTGAATTGTTTGGATAATTTGATTGTGTGGATTAGACATATGTTTTAAATGAAGTTGTTGTTTGGATTAATTTAATTGTGTTCTTATTGAATTGAATTAAATTAATTCAAGTTTATCAGCTGATCGGAAATTTTTGTTCATCGGCTAGAAATTTTTTTCAACCGGCTGGAAATTTTTTGAAGCAAATTATGCCCCCCAAAGGAACAATTCCAGCACCGTCACTGTCTCTCACAATAACTATAGTGGCATTTTTTTTTTAACTTTATTTCTGAATCCTTCCATATATTCTTGTACTTTATTTTAATTACAATAAAATTAATAAATTGGTTAGTATTCCAAAATATTTGTAGAAATTTTAGTAACATAATATATTTATTAAAATATTTTGATGACCTTTTTATTCCATGTGTCAAAAATGTAAGATTAATAGAAGATGCATGGTCTTTGAAAAATAAAGAATTGTAATCAACGTTCACATTTCATTAAAGAATGGGCTTTTAATAGAGTTGCTTGCATATATTATACAATTTAGAACGATACTGTTGGAAAAAAAATTAATCTTAATTAAAAATTTTTTATAAAAGCATACCTAAACTAGGTAATTGAAAGTGGAAATTGTATATTAAATTGTTAGGTTTTATGGCAGTAGTCATCAACCAATAGCAATTTGTGGCTACAAATTGCACAATTGGTTAAAGACAACAAATATGGCTAGAAATTAAAGTTAGAATTTGTAGCTGTGTTTTAGTTTTTAGCTATATAAATAGAATATAATTTTGTGTTCAAAATCATTAAGCAACAGAAGAGAAATATTTCTAATAAGAAGAGTATTCAATTTCTCTTAGTGTTTATATTATTCTTACTTTGTGTAAAGTCCTCTTTCCTTCAAGATAGTGGTATTAGAGCCGAGTTGAGAGAGTTGTTAGAATTTTATTTTTTAGAAAAACATATTTTCTTAAATTGAGTATTTTTGAGGCCCTATTAAAAACGAAATGCAATTCTAATCTCTCCTTCCACTTCCCTTAGCTTACCAAAAACAATTATACAAATTGGTGCATCAAAAAGAAAGTGGTGCTCGGAGCAAGAGATGTTTGGGACATCATTGAAAAAGGCTATGTAGTCCTAGCAAATGATAGGCAACTGTCTTAGGCCAAAAAAAAGATAGTCTGCATAAAAATCACAGAAGTGACCAAAAGGCACTTAGTCTCAACCACCCAAAACTGGATGAAGTTATGTCTGAAAGGGTGGTGAAAGCTACCACCTCCAAAAACGCTTAAGGCATACTACTCTCTTCAAGGAGGGGAGAAAATAAAAAAGGTTCGATTATGGATGTTGAGAGACGAGTTCAAGACAATAAAGATAAAGGAGACAGATGCAATTAGCAAATACTCATCACGAATAAAATCTGTAGTTAATCAAATGCGACAATACGACGAAGAAATCGATGAATCTATACTTTTCGAAAAAACCATGTGATCACTACAACCAAAGTTTGACTATGTAGTGGTGGCTACGAAAGAGTCATGAGATATAAGCGCAATGATCATGGACAAAGTTATAGGTTCATTGTAAGCATGAGAGGAGAGACTCAACAGGCAAAAGGAAGAATATATAGTACAAGTCTTGGTAACAAAGACTTTGTTCAAAGAAAATGAAAATAATCAAGAAGGAAGCCAATCTGGAAGAGGAGGTGGTATAGGTTGTGGAGGAAATGGAAGAGGATGAGGATGTTAAAGAAATCAGTAGTCAAGAAGAGGTGACAACCATGAAGGAAGCTCTCAATTCATAAGAAGCAGAAGCTGTGGATAAGGATGAGGATAAGGAAGAGGAATTAGAGATCGAATGGTGGACATGATAAGTCCAAAATCTAGTGATACAATTACTCTAAGTATGGTCATCATGCATCAGAATGTTGTAGTCTGCCCAAGTAGCTAGAGGAACAAGCAATAATGTCCAAGAGGAGGATATTATGAGCGGATAACATTTTCAAAATTTAGATGCTGCGAAGGGAACTGAGAAATTGTTGTTTTGACCATTAATATAGTATAAGTATGAAATTCATTTTGAATATATATTTTATAAAAGATTTAAGACCTAAATTTCGAAAACTATAGGAGTCATCACCCGGCTCAGCTCAACTGGGAAATTCAGGTATAGCTAAAACCGAGTAGGGACTACTATACCTTATAGAGATCTAGGTTCGGACGAGTCACTTACTCATTATCTAACTGGAACAAAATTTCACATTCTATCACATTGCATTTTATAAGCTAAGGTTGATTTTATATAAGACATGCAGTGCGCACATAACTGTACATAAAGCAATAAATAAATTAAGTCTACAAACCGAATCAAATAATCTATCCTATGGGGATACATTTGAATAAAATCAAGGAATCGGGTTGTAATTTCTGAGAATCTACTTAAAATGAAAAGCTTACATCTAAACCTACAAAACAAGTGTTAGCATACAAATAATCGTATTTATGATTCAACTTTGATAGACAGGGATAATAAAAGGATTGGTATCATGCGTTTAAAGGGGATAATCGGAGAAGCTCGAAAAGTTTCACCAACTAGACCTAAAAAACATTTTGAAACATTCATATGTCAATTTTTTAGAAAACAGTTTTGAAAATATATTTCTAGTTTAGTTATTTAACATGGCAAATGGGTCGATTTTCAAGATATTGGATCTCCATCATTGTACTGGTCTGATATTGCTTCTGGAAAGTAAATATAAGGTCCAAGATACAATGAAATGCTTAGAAAATAGTTTTCCAAGATTCTATCCCAAAACAATAGTCGTGCAAGTATAGGTAATAGTCACACAGCTATAGGTAACAACAATACTACTGTAGTTTCTAGATAGGAATGAGATTCAAAATTTTAATGCTTTTCTTATGGATTCTAGGTTTTAATAGTCCTGCAGATACAGATTATTGCCATTCGATTATATTTTACATCTGTGTAGCCTTTATAATAGCCGTACTGATGTAAAACCTAAACAGAAGTAGAAATGGATAAAACAAAGTATAATTGGAAAAATACATGAAATAGTGCTCAAACAACACAAATGTGACAAAAAGTTATGGGTTTCTTAAATATATCATTGACACATGAATGCTCAACTTTAGGGGCTCAAAATCACCTCAAGAGGGCTTCAAATTGTTGAAAATCTCCTTAGAGCTCTAAAACTCCAAAGTCACAAACCAACTCCAAATGCTAAGGATTTGTGATTCATTTTAGTCTCTAGACCTATTATATGACTTAGTGATGTATTTTCTTAGAGTTTCTTAAGCTTTAACAACATAGAATCAAAGAAGAAAATGAAGAAAAAGGATTGAAGTTCTTATTCCCTTTTCTTTTCTTTTCTCCCTCTTTTTTCATAATTCAAACATTGATTTTGCCTATCTAGCTGAAAAATGGTCGTACCCTCTCTCCTTATCTCTTTCTTCTTATGTTGCCCCCAACCTATGCCATAAATCATGAACAAATCTAAGTTTGGTGAGATTTGGATAAGATAAATGATATCTATTCGACTATAGACCTACAACTATTAATGAAAACCGCAAGACTATGAACTATAGTGGCACGGCTGCAGTACAGTTTGCTTGAGACTCTAGTTCTGAGATTTTTAGCGAACCACAGCTCCGTTCTTGAGTTGATTCTGAACCTTAAAGCTATAGAAAAAATTGATACAAATATTTTCATCACCAAAACCCAGGGATCAAAATTCCATACTCACAAAATGATGTGATATCGGCTATGAGAAAGCCGAAATCAACTTTAATAAATTTCCCAAGTCTATCAATCAAGGTTGAACTCATAAAAACGAAATAAAGATGGGTGATAGCAAACCAATCCAAAGGTGTTTAAGCGACAATGAAAGGGATTCAAACCTGACACCTTCGATTAAGCAATCTTAGAACCTGAATGTTGGATGATTCACAAGTACCTTACCACAATACTTGTTCATAATCAAGATAAAATTGTAAGAATGAAGAACTCGATCTCACAAACTCACAAAATTAAAAATCAGCCCCGGGCTGAAATCTCAACAAAGAGAGAAAAATCAGAATTGTATTAAATTTCATCCATGATGTCTTTCAACTATTACATTGGTGTTTAAATAGAAAACTTAAACCTAACCCTAAACTGAAAAGGAAAACAAATCCTTATCGGACTAGGAAAGCTTAAATAAAAACAAATAAGGAAAACTTAAAACTAATCCTTATGCAATAAGGATGAAAAACGAAATTCCCTTTTGAGGGTTATTTATGGGCTGATTTTTAAGCCCAAAACAACTCACTTATTGAAAAAAATAACAATTAAATATGGATACCTAAGCCCAACTCGAAATCCATACATATTCCCTAAGGGTGCCTTAAGTGCTAACACTTAATTGTCTTTAGCTCATACGTAGAAGTCTAATTAGGCCCAGAAGATTCCTAATGGGCTCGTACATTCCTCACAAATAAGCTATTAAGCTTCATTTTGCACCGAATCCTCCATAAATCAGCATTTGAAAGGATGTTATTATTCTTTGCATCAACCAAACTGATTAGACAAGTTAAACCAAAGATCAGGCTATCTCGATTCACATCACAAAAGGTATACTCATTCAGGTATTAGTATAGGTAATAAGGAGCCCAATATGAAGCGAGAACCAATGCCAACAAAATAAGTAGGAGGAAGTTCAGTGCCTATGAAGGCGGTTGATGGGAGAGTTGTTCTAACACAATTTGATTCAGTTGAGAGGAGTAATTTATAGATAAGGGAGAAAATGGATTGCCAAGATCAAGAACAAATTACTCATAATCGAAGAATGGAGTGCTTTATGTGCAATTTTCCAGCTTCTCAAAATTTCTCCTTAAATTTGACGCCTCATGATTAAGGGGAGTACTCTTTCCTTTCTTCTTACTTTTAGTTTACTCATTTTTTATAGTAAATGCATCTTAAATTGTGAGGAGAGAGATTCTACTGTGGACTGGATCCACTATTGTGAGCATGGATTTTTATCCAACCACTAAGATAAAGTTTTCCTGTTATCCTTTATCTTGAGTTCTCTAGAGACACCAGCCTGAGAAGTAAGGACTGGATTCTAACTCGTATCAGAGCAGACCAAAAACTGTCAACAACCTAAAAAAGTTTCGACGGAGAGAAGAACCTATGATTAGCTTTTCGGAAAATTTCCAAATGAACAATTTCAACAAAATCTTTCAATTTCTTATTTTACTATGTTCAACTCTATGTATTCCTCTATCGGTAGAGTACATTGAATGTACAGAAATGAATATAATAGAGTTTCTCTTATTTGTATTAACAGCTACTCTAGGAGGAATGTTTTTATGCGGTGCTAATGATTTAATAACTATCTTTGTAGTTCCAGAATGTTTCAGTTTATGCTCCTACCTATTATTTGGATATACCAAGAAAGATGTACGGTCTAATGAGGCTACTAACTGCATAGGATAGGCCGTGTAGCCTACACAAAAGTGAGCAAAGCTGTCAAGAAGGGTTAAGCCATAGAAGAGAGCTACTTAAAGTAAAAAAAGCTATACCTGAAAGTTAGGCCGTGGCTTAACTTTTAGGCTGTACGGCCTAACTTTGGAAAAGATCAGTCGTACAGCCTATCTCTAAAAGTTGAAAATCAGAACAAGTTGCCCACTTGCGCAGATGGTGTATATAGGCGTTTTTCTTCTCAAATTACAAGAGAGCAAGAGAACCATCATGTTGGGAATTCCTTAGTCCCAAGGCATTAGTCCTTGTATTGTATTATATATTTGTGTTATTAAATAAACACATTAATCTATTTATTCTATATCTTGTGCAATATTATAAATATAATATCCAATGGTCATATCTATATCCATGTTAACAAGTGTCATGCACTTGGCAGTGAGACCATGGATCAGGAAATGATATAACCATAAAGTCATCCATAGTATGGTCCAGTCATAGGAATGAATGAAACCAAATACTATCATAACCTTGATTGTATGGCGGTGTCTTACCGGCCATAGAACATGGATTATCAATTAAGCTTATGGATACATGTAGTGGGACATGGTACTGGATAGATCCACTAAATGACAAATCCACATGGTATAATATCACAAATGATTCTCATGTAGTACTTGTATTGGATCCTTTGACCTGACCATAGTATAGTCTTGCATGTGAACTCACACACGTTGGTGTACGCCTAAAGGGCCTGTAACAAGGTGCCAAGTATGGGTACGTTTAGGTGTACCAGTGAACATGGCAAAGCCATGAAGATGTAAAAAGAAATGTTACTCAGTAGTCCATTGAGAAGATATCATCGGCCACTTGATGAGTGCAACTGTTAAGAGTATGGCCACACCCAAACAAGTTGGAACTTGTTTGTGAGCATAAGTTCATTTAGGATCAAGTTAATGTCCGGACACAAAAGAGGGTGATGACACCATGTCTCCGTGTTGGACATCGATATCAATGACATGGGATATATAAGTTAAACTACAAGGCTACGACTTCTGTTAGATTGCAGTCTCCGTCTTAATTGGGGGCTGTAATGGCTTTCTAGAGCCCAACTACAGTCTGTAGGCCATGGAGCCACTGCCAATATAAAAATAGGCCCACATGATCGTACACATTGAACGTCTGAGCTTAAACTAAACGGGTCAATTATATACTTGGAGTATACTGACTAAATAGGGGATATTTATTGATTAAATTATAGATCAATTGGATTGATCAAAATAATATAATTAAATTTAATTGTGTTTAACTAAATTAATTTAAACAAATTAATTCATGAATTTATTTCCTAGTGGAAATATTATACATATATAGGTTTATATGTATTTCATTTAAGTTATGTCTAAATTAATTTATTAGGTTAATTTAATTAGGCAAATTAATTTTAATTTAAATGCTATGTGTTATATATATGGTTTAATGTAATCACATACATATGAAATTAAAATTGAATTGCAATTAAATTTTAACCTATGCTTTTAATTTAGACCCGGGGTTTTTAAAGCTATATAAACCCACTCAAGTCGAAAGAAAACCCTAAGCCACCACTAGAGTTAGAATTTCGATCAAACACTCTTTCTTGGGAGAAGGAATTTCTAGCACTCTCTCTGGTTTTTTGAACCTCCGCTAGCACGGGTTCTTGCTCCATAGGCATTCGTGTACAGGAGTGTGGAGGAAATCTTTGTTGATTTCTGCAGCTGTCTCTAGAAGAGACATTCAAGGTGAGATTAATCTCTTCTCCTTGTTCATGTTTTGTTGTTTTTTGTTTCTATTGCATAAGCTCCTGGGATCGGATTTGAGAAAATCTAAATCGGCTTCTGCTATCATTTGGTTGATTTTCGATGACAAATCCTAACACATCATTACGAACTTGAAGAAACCATTACAGGAAAACCAAAAAGGTTAAGTTTTCCTTAACCCAAGCTTCACGATTCATGACTCTGTTCCTTACCTTCATCTCCTTCAACCATAACAAATCCTATGCAAAACTCAAAACAATTATTCATTTTCTGTAAAACTTCAACACCTAGCTCATCTTACACAGGTACAGTAGAAGATCAAGGCATCTTACAACTGCTTTCGATTTTTGACAAATTTCAGGTTGGAATTAGCGAGTTAGAATCTGTTTCAAGCTTCGAGGATCGGATATGAGGACTTAATCAAATTTCGGATACACACTTGAAATGTAACTTTTGAGAGGCCATAAATTTGGTCTTATTCATTTCCAACTTGTTTGATTCTGTTTAAGTGTGTTTACTGCTGTCTGCATTTAAAAATACTTTCAGCAAATTTCAGTTTTGAGCCTTACGGGTCATCTTTTAGGCTGCTACGGCTTTGCTCTTCAAAACCAATCTTTTCCAGAATTATTTTTGAACATTTTCTACAAATTTCAATTTTTAGGCCTTACGGCTTATCTTTTAGGTCATACGCCTCATCTTCTTTGGACACCAAAAATTGATATTGAGCATTTTCTGTAAATTTTGGTTTTCGCTCGTACAGCTCATCTTTTAGGCTGTACGGCTTATCTTTAGGCCATATGACTTATCTTCCAGAATCTGTTTTCTTATGATCTAATGAGCTCAAGTCCTATAAGACAGGCTAAAATAGCCAAACTCACAACGAGAAGAAATATTTCTGGAATTTTTATATTTTATCAGTATTTTACTTTGGATTATAAATAGATTTTGCTAAAATAATTATGTTGAGTATAAAATTTTATATATATTTTTATGTATTTTTCTAAAATTGATTTTGGGTGTTTAACACTTTTGGCTTAACTTTAATTTCGGAGAATTTTTAAGACCCAAACGAGAGGAAACTTCGGTAAATTCCTGGATATCCGACCCACCATTACATGTTTAAAAGCTAATAAATTGCTAAAAATCGTTTTCAAAAATTGCTTTCTCCAAACCAAAACACCGGGCATTTGTAAGATTGTTATCCAGGTCTAATTGGGTAAACCTATCGGGTTTTCCCCGTTATCCCCTAAATGTTTGATTCCGAGCTATCAGATAGCGCTTTCTATTCTTTAAATATATCTTGTGTAAATAAGGCGTTTGTACCCTCAATCCCATTTTATCAATTGTAACCCCCTATGTTAGTCTCTTCGAGATGGTTGTAATAATTTTATTTCCTGAATTTACTTATCGCTTTTTGAATTTATTTATGGCTTTCTGTATTTAGCATATAGAATATAACTAGGGTTGAATACTGAATATGGATTTAAATAACAAAAAGCCTATATCTGGTATAGTTAAATGTTATTTCAAAAATAAAGCAGAAACAAGTGGTTTGTCCAAACCAGAATCTCTTTCTTAAAGGTATAGGAATCTCTGTTGGGCTTGGCTATACCACAAGTTCTCAATAAGAGCTAAGCTAGGTGGCGACTCCTATCAACCTTTAAGGCATGAGAAATTGGTTTCGTTCATTCCTTTTGTTTTGCCTTTTCTCCAAACCCTTAAAACCGATTTTCATTTTAAACCTATCAGTAAGTAAACCCTCTAGTCTGGCCATGTGGCTTATCTCGAGGATCGCCTGCTCACAACTATGGTTTGCACCATTAGATGCTTAACACGCCATTATAGTTGCTAATGTGTCACACATCTAATGGTGCGGACCACATGAACCAGTCCATATTAGAAATTTTTTTGTGAGGAAGGGAAAACTTGTCGTTTTTCTAAATAGTTTTTTTTCATATGTTAGAATTGCATCTTAATTTAGGATGTTTTGTTTCATTTGTTTCGTTTTTCTTGTGTCTTTGCATGCTTAGTCTTTCTCACACAAAAGCCTTAGTTGTTAGCTCAATAATGAAATAAGCTTAAGTTAATTTTAGAATTGAATTGCTTGAGTTTTTAAGAAATTCTAATCTTGGTCGTTTTTAATTTTTTGTGCCAAGTGGAAGCAAGGTGAATTAGAAACAAAGCATGTTCATAAGGTTTCCATAAGAATTGTGGTTAAGAATGTTTGCATAATTTTATGCTCTTGCTTTGGTTTTCATCTTGATGAGGTTCAATTGTGGTTTTATTTTCAATAAATTTGTTAACTAATATGAAGTAATCAAGTTTGATGCCAACTTAGTGGGCATAAGATAACTAGAGTCAAAACCTTAAATTACTTATGAATTTTATTGTGTGTAAATGTTAAATTCAGATAAATAATTGTCTCAATTATCCTCAAGTCTTGGATTAGGAGATGGGACCAATTCACCTTAAGCAAAGCTTAAACAACCTTGTGTATGGAGAGTGGCTTAAGGGAAGAGAAAAATTATCCTAAGAGACCCTTTTCATTGCCGAAACAATGAGACCTCTCGCATTCCAACACCCATGAGCTTTGAGTTAGGGGATCGGCCCTTCTAAACTTAAGCAAGGAGAAAAAAATTTCTTCTTGTATAGAGCATGGTTCATGGGGAGAGTTACCCTTTTCGAAGGCCTTTACAATACTAAAAAAGTTAGGATATTAACCCTTCATGCTTAAAGTTAAATTTTAAATTAAGGTTTTTTTGTTTATGGGCTCTATTATGAATACAAGCTTAATCAAAACTCTAGGTGTCCTTTTAAGTTGGATAACTCACTTACCTAAAGTTAGTTGATTGAAAAAGTTGTGATAATTCTTCAATTAGCTAAGTCATGTGAAGTTGGATTGATTGTTGTTATTATATTGGCTTGTATGGTTTGTGGTTTTTATGGTTAAGTTTATTGGCTTATGGAATTTTGAAACTTCTTCAGGAACCTTAGTGTCTTTAGCTTCTTAGTATGATTGACTATGGATTTACTTGGGTTAGACCATATTCAATTCATTGCTCAAAATTAGTTGAGTTCTAGTTTTGCTTGAGGATAAAACAAAGTTCAAAGTGTGATGAAGTTGTTAAGTGTGTATTTTCATGCATTATTATTATTATTAATTCTAAGTTAATTCATTTTTATCTTAATACGAGTTTATTTTAATTCATTTTAGTTTGCTTTTAGAGTTCTTGTACTTTCAAGTGTCTTATCTCATTTTCAGGCTTATTCCGAGTAGTTTAGATCATTTGAAGAGGGTCATAACTTTGGATGCATATTTCAGTGCTAAAAAAGGAGAATGAACTCAAGAATGCTGAAATTCGAAGTCCACTCGTTGAGTGCCTATTGGGAAAAAGAATAATCAATGAGTTTAATCAGTGAGTTGCGATTTTGACCAAGAAGTTAATTGTTTTTTTTCAGATTCTAATTGCCTAGGGTTTTCTCTCACATTTTTCCTATGTTTATTTAAGTGTTTTTAAGTCTTATTGAACTTGGTTAGAGAGGTGGGAATCGATTGGGATTAAAGTTACATTTCTTGGTTTAGTTGCGATAGTATTGTTTATCCTAATCAAACTCGGCTTCTTCTCTTATTTAGGGACTAATTTTTAAGGCATAGGGGACACTTTTGGCTAGTAAAAAATATAGTATGTTCGCAGAGAATCCAGTTGAGACGAGCTAAAGATTGAAAGCACTTTTAGCACGAGAATTCTACAGACTTGTAGTGTTTGATTTACTCTATCTTCTACTTTTTCTTAGAGACATGTTTAGCATTGCTTTTAACATGAGTTTGTGTTTAGTTTTAAGAATAAATTAATTCCATCTTAATTAGGGTAGATAGATCTTTACTTTATTGATTTCTAACTATTTTCTATTCTTAGTTAATTGATTCGTAAACTGTATGATTCAAACGTGATATAATCCATATCCCATGGTTTTTTGTGTTTTACAATCGGGTTCTTTTATGTAATTAATGAATTAGGGATTTAATAACTTGACTTAGCTGAGTTTATTTTGTTAATATCTTTAATAGGTTTATTTATCGGCTCGAATAAATTAATAATTTTGAGAAGAACATTAAGGAAGAAGAATGGATTAGATTAACTAAGGTCGATTAACGTTGCAACTTGTCTAGTTAAGTGAAATTGAACCCTAGCTATCTCTAATTAACTGTTTTTACCTTGATTTTATGTGCGATTGTTATAGTCTTTAAGTCTTCATAATATTATTTTCGATAACCAAACTTCACTTAAGCGATCGTCTAACCAATGGGTTACTCTATTAGAATCCATACCTAAATAATAGCCTATGTGGGATTGACTCGTGCTTGTCACGATACTACTTGATATGATAGGGTACACTTGCTCTAGGAATAGGCAAGCATACTTTGTTTACCCTATCAATTTCCTCTTATGTACTTCCCACAATAGTTTGATTGAGGGATGAAATGTATGATTAATGAAATTCATCCTAGACATAGGAGCACTTTAAAGAATTTTTTCCAATTGACTTGTGGTGCTTGTGATTCTGCGCGTGATATATGAGAAGTTTTTTGTGGAAGATTGGCCGATTACAGATTCATAATTGGATTTATAGTGGGATTGTTTTGTTCAATATAAGCGGGTGGGGGTGGAGCAGGCATGAATATTGTTATGGGCCTTATGAAATCGAACCTTAGCTATCTCTAATCAATTATTTTTACCTTGATTTTATGTGCGATTGCTTTAGTTTTTAAGTCTTCATAATATTATTTTAGATAACGAAACTTCACTTAATCGATCGTCTAACCAATGGGTTAACTCTATCAGAATCGGTACTTAAATAATAGTCTATTCGGGATTAACTTTTGCTTGTCAGGATAAGTGCACTTGATCTAGGAATTGGTAAGCATACTTTATTTAGCCTATCATTTTCCTCTTATATACTTCCTACAACAGTTTGATTAAGGGATGACATACTTATTATTGATGAAATTCATACATATGAGCACTTCAAAGAATTCTTTCCATGTACTTGTAGTGCGTGTGATTCTACTGTGACATATGTGAGCATTTTTAATGGAAGATTGGCCAGTTACTGTCTCATAATTGGATTTTTATAGTGGGATTGTATTGTTGAATATGAGTAGGTGGGGGTGGAGCGGGCACCAATATTGTTATGGGCCTTGTGGTATCGATGAAACAAACTAGTACATGATGGAGTGTCGTGAGTGGCATTATAGGTGGTTGTGCATGGGGTGGGTTTTCTCCGTGAGTGGTAGGTAGCGCAAGTCTCTCTAGTAGTGGGTGTTATGGCTGGTAGGGGGCGTGATAGATGGGAACATCCACCAATTAACACTTTTAAAGGTAATGGCTTAAGACTAGGCATGATGTGGTTCAAAATTAGAATGTCGACTTTATTACAACCCGAAGTGCTTTACTTAATGGTAGTTGTGAGCATGGGTTTTTTTCCGACCTCGATGATGAAAGCCTTTGTTACCTTTTTCACGGATAAATGTGAGGTGGATTCAGAACAACCGGAATGACGTCGGAGATGTCTCGGATGACCTGAAAAAGTGTAACAAGTCTTAGTGCGGAACCCCGAAGAAGGTCGAGTGAGCACTTAAGAGAACCGGAGCGAAAAGTGAGAAAAGGTGAGAAACGTAAATCTAGCTACTACAGTCGCACTGCTGTAGTTTGCATAACTACAGCCGCCCGGCTATAGGCCACTACAACCGCTTGGCTGTAGTTACCAGATTTAATTTCTTTCCTGAAAAGGGTGAATTTTACCATTAATTCGGGAATTTAACCTTAAATTGGGCCATATAAAAGGAGAGACACGAAATAAGGTCAAGACAGAGGGTCCATTCTTCAATCAATCAGAAAAAAAAGGCTAGGGTTTTGATTCTTGAGAAGAGAAAGAGAGAAAAACCAAAAAATTCAATCTAAAAATCATCTAAAACCCTAATCTAATCCATAGAAATCATTAGGATCCTTTGAGGAATCACGTCTGCGAGTGATTATGGTCGACTTGGTGTTTATTCAAATCGATTCGGGGTTCCGTTCGAGTTTTGGAGAATTATGGAAAATTTTCAGGTTGTTCGCGATTCCAAGGAGTTTTCCGGCGTCCAAATCTGGTTCTGGTAATCCAAAACACTAGAAAACAAACAAGGTATACTCTGAGAGGTCCTAAAAACTCGTTTCGAATGGATTTGGATTTTGATTGTATGCGTTTTTGTATTTTTCTCAAAGCTGGAAGTGCAAACCCAGCTATAGCTACCTCACTCCTTACTTACAGCCACTCGGCTGTAGTCTGATGACTACAATGGCGCGGCTGTAATCTACAGTGGCACGGCTATAATCCTCTGATTACAGCTGCTTGGCTGTAATTTCCAGGACAGAAGATCCAAATGCCCTAAATCAACCCGATAACACTTCCTTTTTCAAACCAAATGTGTTTTTCATGAATAATATTGGTCGGATCACATCCATATATGAATAGATTTGTTGTTTTCGGGTTTTTGATTGATGGATGTGAGATTTAGTTTTGATGATTTTGGGTTTTTAGGAATTTCCGGATTTGTTTGATCCAATCTGGATCTATTTCGTGGATTTCATAAGCTTCCAGAAACCCCAGATTACACGAAACCATCAAAACATCAAAACGATTTTCAAAACGAGAAAGAAAACCGAATTTTTGCTTCTAGAGCACTACAGCTGCTTGGCTGTAGATGTTACAGCTACCCCAGCCACTACAATGGCGCGGCTGTAGCATACTACAGCCGCTCGGCTGTAGTTGGTGAAACAGAATTGCAGTTTTTGCCTTTTTGGCCTCTAACTTGTAATTTTGTTTCTCCTTTCGATTCAAAAAGGATTTTTGGTGCGTTTATGTTTCCAGACCCTAGATGAATGTTCAAATTAGGCCCATTCATGAACGGAACCCCCGGGTTCTGGGATATCCAGCCCATTGAAAGATGGAAAATGCATGTAAAACGAGCTAAACCGTTTTCAAAATTGATTTTCATTCACAAAATCTACAGAGCGTTTCATAAAATGTTTTCCAGGTCTAATCGAGTAGTCGTCTGGACTTCTCGATTATCCCCCTATGCATGATCCCGTTTCCCAAACTACCCGTATTTTATCGTATGTGAGTCCTTGGTGTGATTTGTGTATTTGTGCTAACCGTATTTGGATGCAGCATTTTATCTTTCATTTTTCTTTTGATGTATTTAATAGATCATTCCGTGTATCTAGGTGGTTGTACCTTTTTTAGATTATCGTGTATTATAGGCTGTTGTAAATGGTGAGGATGAGAGTTTTTTTTTCTTTTTCGGGTTGTATAATTTGGCCATTACTTTACTTTTCCTACACTTTTGTTTTTCTGCACTTTATTTATGATTTATATCTATGTCATTTGCATGAGCATTAACTAAAATTAAAAGAAGATAAAATGGGTAGAATTAAGTGAATGTCATATCATATTATGAAATAACAATTGAAAACAAGTTGAGAATTAGTAGATGTGTTGCCCGAATCATGAATCTCTGGATCAGGTACTGCGTCTACACTTGGTAGGGAGTTGTACCAGAATTTCCCGGATGAGCTGATCCAGGTGTCGACTCTGTATCTAATCACAAAATTTAGATTTCGAGATCTTTAAGTTTAAATTGGGATTTTCTAAAAATCTGTTTTCCAAAACTCACACTTAAAATTAAGTTTTCTACAAAAAGCGTTTTTCAATAAAATGAAAGGTTTTCTTAAGAAAGATTAAAACCTGTTTTCGAACCACACTCACACTCCAAAAAAATTCCCAGATCATGCTTCACCGCCCGCGTCCCGAAAAATATCGTCCGCTCACAGTAGTGGCAACCTAAAGTTGGCAGAGGTGCTTAGTTGTCGAGAAGCATTGAGCTAGTTGAGGGACCTGCATTTCACTCAAGTAATAATAGAACTAGATGTTGAATTTGTACTTCTAGTTTGGAGTTAATTCTTTATCTTCATCTCTACTTTTATATTATTTAAACTTAGATATGGAAATTGGTTTAGTTTAATGTGTTTATTATCGTCATGATGTGAATCATGTTGCTCGTAGTTTAGTAAGATCAACGGATTGTTCAACACATGAAGAGATGTGGTGTTTTTATTATCCTTCCTTCCTCTTTGCGGGTCTTGTTGCTAATTATCATTAATTATTGTTGATCTTTACCGGTCAAAGAAGACAACAAATAGTATCCCTATAATATGTATCCTGTTTTTGTTTAATTTTCTTTGAAAAAATGTTTTTTTACTTCTCTTTTTAATCAAATACCTTTAGATTCGTTCAATTTGATATATTCAAGTCTTAAAATGTGATAAAAATTTAAATCTAAATATTCAGGTTCTGATTATGTTATATTATAGAAATTATTTTATTCGGTATTTCATATATATAAAAAGATAATGGCCTAATTCCAAGTACTCGAAATAAGATATTCATTCCGTTTTTATTTGGCTGACGTTTTAGATAAATTGCTAAGACTAGTAATATATTAAATAAGTTATATATATGACTAATTTACCTTTATTAATTTCTATCCAAAACTCTATTTCCCATATCAATATTTTCTCTTTCTAAATATATATATAAATATATATAGAGTAAATTACTACATCCTTATTTTTTTATAATTCTTGTGTTTTCTCTTTTTGTATTTATTCTTAATTGGTTCCTGAGGCTTTTCCTGAAATTTTATTTTTCCTTTTCGAGATCTATAATTATAATAATTTTTCTTATAAGCATATTTCTTTCTTTTAGTTTTAATCTTATTTTTTTATGAAGTTGCTTTTATCTGTTCATACCCATATTGCCGACAAAATGATCCTAATCATTTTCTTTAAACTTCATATCTGAAAAAATTGCTAATCGTTCAATGTTTATATAATTGATTAATTGACCATAAGTTAATTCTTGATAAGGAATCATATTATCAAATTCTGATTTTAATTTATTTCTAACTCTTTTAGCAAATAACTTAGGTAATCCTGCAATAAACATTTCTTTCCAATAAGAGTTATTACAATCATTTGTATCCATAAATTGAAAAACCTTTATACCATCTAAAGTCTTGTAATTATGGACTAGTTAAATTTTGAAGTATCTCTGAGCTTCTCTCTTGATATACTCTAGGGTCTCCTACAAAATTCTTTAAAATGGCAAAAAGTAAAGTTGAACTATATCTTCTTCTTCTGTTTGTAACCTTTGATTATTTTCTTTTTTAATTGCTACTTTTTTAGCTGTAATTATTTTCATGTTTTTCTATAGGGGTTACATAATAATCCCACCATCCTTTTAATTGTCCTATAAATCCTGAAACTGGGGCTTGCATTACTTGTAATTCATTAATATTTCTAGATCTACAAGTAGTAGCTGCCATGAACATTTCTTTAAGCAAATTTATAATTTGATATTCTGCTAAACCATCTATATTCCATTCATATAAAGATTCTCCATCATATCTAGCTTGAAAAGTATTTTCTCTTTCTTCATATTGAGTATCTGGAGGTGTAGGTCTAGGATAATAATTTTTAGTTTCTAGCATAGGGGTACAAGTATTAAATTTTATTTTGTCAATAAATTGTTCTTCTAAATCCTTAATATCTGATTCTGAATTTGTTTCTTTATTTACAACCATTATTTGTTTTTCTTTTGTATTAATATTTAACTGAGCAAGTCTTGCCTCTATCTTATCTAAAATTATACCTTTTTTCTTAAGTCTAATATTTATTCCTGACAAAAATTCAAAAGGTTTAAATAAAGGGGTTTTACTACCTATAGGTACAAAAGTGGAAGCTTGATTCTTGGAACTTAAACTTAAAATGGAATTTGTGTTTGGAGTCTAGATTATAGATTCAACTCTGCTCAATTGATCTGACATGGTATGTAAAATCTGATTAGAATAATTATTTTGTAATATAACTTGTTGTATTTCCTTAGACGAAGTGTTTTCTGCTGTATCTATTTTCCTAAAAGGAGTTCCTATAAATGATTCATCATTATTTTTTATTATTATACTCTCTAAAGGAGGATGTATAGAAACTATAGATTCTTCATTAATTATTTTCCAAAGTTTAGCAATTTTAGTGTTAACATTTATTTGTCCTTCAAAAGAGAAATCAATATTATTTTGATTACAGTAATTTTCAAACCATAGAAACAATGGAATATTTACCCCTTGTCTTTTCATATCTTCATACCAAAGAGTTCTAAAATGTTTGAATTTAGAATCTGAAAAATTACTAAAATACCATTCTCTTTTTTCCTTATTATAATCTGCCTTTAAGTCTTGCCTTAAAATCTCTTTATTGATCTGAATTTTATTCATACTTGATTATTCAAAACAGAAAATGCTTCCATCTGTGATCTTGTTTGACTAATCGAGGCATCAGTTTTTTTCTTCTACATAAACAAGTCTTGGAATATTTTCACTAAAATATACTCCGGATAAATTTAAATTTCTTACTGAATTTGATCTAGACAAAGCACTTGTACTAGTTGTTGACCTGTTATTTGAATAAACTGACATTCTAGCTGGTTGACTCATACTTGAAGAAAAATCTATTCTTACTGATCCATCACTATGTTCTATTATCCTTGACATTTGATTATTTATTTCTAGAGGCTTAGGTTCACAAATTTCTTTCAAATCCCATGTTCCTCACTTAGTAATTTCACTCCATTTTAATCTCTTTGGAATCTGAATATTAGAATGGGTTTTATTAGCCTTAAACAAAATAGTTTCATCTCTCTTTAATTTTCTTTTAGACCTAGGATTTAATGTAGTTGTGTTAACTTTATAATATATCCTATAAATTATAGCCACAAATCTTTTTAACCGTTAAAGTTAAAGTATCTAATATGTTTAGGTCATACAAATACTGGTCCATTGGCTAAATTAGTTTCTGCCATAGCTAGGAAAGAATTTGAAAAGTTTATATTTCTAGCATCTCTCAAACACATCAAAACTGGAATATCCAATCATAATCTAAACAATGGTTTAATTGCTATCTGAACTGATCCAATATATAAAACTTTATATTTCTTTTGTTTGTGCTCATTAATTGCTTTTTTTGAAAATAATTGAATACTTTCATGTTCTTGATTCATTGTTATAGTTTGCTCAGAAGTTTTAATTGAATAATCTATTAGAATTTCAAAAGTTCCTATTGAATATATAGTACTAATATGTTGCTTAGGGATAGTCCAGTAAAACAAATCTTTTTCTATCTTTGTAATATTTATTTCCATTGAATTCAAATCTAAACTATTAATGTTATCTTTTGTTCTAGAACTAGAGCCTAGTTCTCTATTGGAGAAAATCCTTATCAATCTATCCATTCCAAATTTATAATTATTGGGTTCAATAAGAAATAATTAACAATTAAGATTAAACATGTTGTTGATTATGTGACCACCCAGGGTATAGAGACCACCTTGGCTCTACTTGGCCTTTCTTCCAGCTGACCAACACTAGACCTTCGGGGCTGACCAACATTTCTGCTTAAACTCAATAGTCATGAATTTGTGAATGTTAAATTTTAAGTTTTTAAACCCTAATGTCCCCACCAGGCTCTGATTTTGGGGTTTAATAAATGCAGCCAAAATTGAAAGAACACCAAGGTTAGTAATAAATTATAAACCATTGGTGTTCCTTGGTGTTCACCTTGCATGTCTAGTAAAACAAATCATTTTGTAGCTATGTTGGGAAATTGAAAGAGGAACACCAAGGTTTGTAATGGATTAGGGGTTTAAATTTATTACTAACCTTGGTGTTCCTCTTTCAATTTCGGCTACATTCATTAAACCCTAATATCCGAGCCTGTTGGGGATATTAGGGTCTAAAAACTTACAATTTAACATTCGCAAATTAATGACCATTGAGTTTAAGCAGAAATTTAACAATGAAGATAAAGCTTGTTGTTGTTTAAACGTTGGTCAGCCCTGAAGGTCTAGCGTTGGTCAGCCAGAAGAAAGGCCAAGTAGAGCCAAGGTGGTCCCGATAGACTGGGTGGTCTCATGATCAACAACAGGTTTAATCTTAATTTTCAATTATTTCTTATTGAACCCAATAATTATAAATTTGGAATGGATAGATTGACAAGGAATTTCTCCAATAGAGAACTAGGTTCTAGTTCTAGAATATAAGATAACATTAATAGTTTAGATATGAATTCAATGGAAATAAATATTGCCAAGATAGGTATTTGTTTTATTGGACTATCCCTAAGCAACATATTAGTACTATATATTCAATAGGAACTTTTGAATTTTTAAGAGATTATTCAATTAAAACTGCAGAACAAACTATAGCAATAAATCAAGAATATGAAAGTATTCAATTATTTTTAGAAAAGGCAATTAATGGGCACAAACAAAAGAAATATAAATTCTTACATATTGTATCAGTTCATATAGCAATTAAACCATTGTTTAGATTAGGATTGGATATTCCAGTTTTGATGCGTTTAAGAGACGCTAGACATGTAAACTTTTCAAATTCTTTGCTAGCTATAGCAGAAACTAATTTAGCCAGTGGACCAGTATATTTTAATTGTTATCTAGGATTTTCAATTAGTTTATATGACCCAAACATATTAGATACTTTAACTTTAACAGTTAAAACAAAGAATTTACAATTTAAGGATAATGTAAGATCGGTGGCTATAATTTATAGGATTTATTATAAAGTTATGACAACTACATTAAATCCTAGGTCTAAAAGAACATTAAATAGAGATGAAACTATTTTGTTTGAGGCCAATAAAACTCATTCTAATATTCAGATTACAAAGAGATTAAAATGGAGTGAAATTACTAAGTCGGGAACATGGATTTGAAAGAAATTTGTGAACCTAAGCCTCTAGAAATAAATAATCAAATGTCAATAATAATAGAACATAGTGATGGATCAGTAAGAATAGATTTTTCTTCAAGTATGAGTCAACCAGCTAAAATGTCAGTTTATTCAAATAACAGGCCAACAGCCAGTACAAGTGCTACGTCTATATCAAATTCAGGAAGAAATTTAAATTTATCTGTGGTAGATTTTAGTGAAAATATTCTAAGACCTATTTATGTAGAAGAAAAAGATGATGCCTCGATTAGTCCAACAAGATCACATATGGAAGCATTTTCTATTTTGAATAATCAAGTATGAATAAATTTCAAATCAATAAAGAGATTTTAAGGCAAAACTTAAAGGCAGATTATAATAAAGAAAAAAGAGAATGGTATTTTAGTAATTTTCCAGATTCTGAATTAAAACATTTTAGAACTCTTTGGTTTGAAGATATGAAAAGACAAGGGGTAAATATTCCATTATTTCTATGGTTTCAAAATTACTGTAATCATAATAATATCGATTTCCCTTTTGAAGGACAAATAAATGTTAACACTAAAATTGCTAAATTTTGGAAAACAATTAATGAAGAATCTATAGTTTCTATACATCCTCCTTTAGAGAGTATAATAATAAAAAATAATGATGAATCATTTATAGGAACTCCTTTTAGGAAAATAGATACAGCAAGGAAATACATCAAGTTATATTACAAAATAATTATTCTAATCAGATTTTACATACTATGTCAGATCAATTGAGCAGGGTTGAATCTATAATCCAGACTCCTAGCACAATTCCAATTTAAGTTTAAGTTCTAAGAATCAAGCTTCCACTTTTGTACCTACAGGTAGTGAAACCCCTTATTTAAACCTTTTGAATTTTCGTCAGGAACAAAAATTAGACTTAAGATAGAAGATACAATTTTAGATAAGATAGAGGCAAGACTTGCTCAGTTAAATATTAATACAAAAGAAAAACAAATAATGGTTATAAATAAAGAAACAGATTCAGAATCGGATGATATTAAGGATTTAGAAGAACAATTTATTCAGAAAATAAAATTTAATCAGATACGCAATATGAAGAAAGAAGAAATACTATTCAAGCTAGATATGATGAAGAATCTTTATATGAATGGAATATAGATGGTTTAACATAATATCAAATTATAAATTTGCTTCAAGAAATGTCCATGGCAGCTACTGCTTATAGATCTAGAAATAATAATGAATTACAAGTAATGCAAGCCCTAGTTTCAGGATTTGCAGGACAATTAAAAGGATGGTGGGATTATTACATAACCCTTACAGAAAAATAGAAAAAAATTACAGCTAGAAAAGTAGTAATTAAAGAAGAAAATAATCAAAGGTTACAAACAGAAGAAGAAGAAGAAGAAGAAATAGTACCGACTTTACTTTTTGCCATTTTAAAGAATTTTGTAAGAGACCCTAGAGTATATCAAGATAGAAGCTCAAAAATACTTCAAAATTTAACTTGTCCACAATTAAAAAACTTTAAATGGTATAAAGATTTGTTCTTAACTAAAGTTATGAGTAGAGATGATTGTAAAAACTCTTATTGGAAAGAAAGGTTTATTGCAGGATTACCTAAGTTATTTACTGAAATAGTTAGAAATAAATTAAAATCAGAATTTGATAATATGATTTCTTATCAAGAATTAACTTATGGTCAATTAATCAGTTATATAAATAATGAAGGGCTAGAACTTTGTTCAGATATGAAGTTTAAAGCAAAATTAAAAAGGATAATTTGGTAGGAAGAAAAGAATTAGGATCATTTTGTCAGCAATATGGGTATGAACAGATAAAGCACATTCATAAAAAAAATAAGATTAAAACTAAAAGAAAGAAATATGCTTATAAGAAAATTTATTATAATTATAGAGCTCGAAAAGGAAAAATAAAATTTTAAGAAAAACCTCAAGAACTAATTAAGAATAAATACAAAAAGAGAAAACATAAGAATTATAGTAAGGATATAGTAATTTGCTATAAGTGTGGAAAACAGGGACATTACTCAAGAGATTGTAGAGTAAAGAATAAAATAAATAACTTAGATATATCCGAAGACCTGAAAAATGAAATTATGAAAATAATGATTAATGAGACCTCATAATCTAGTACAAAAATTTTAGATTTTTCAGAAAATGATTTAAATAGAATAAGTGATTATGAATCAAAAACTAAATCAGAATCATGCAAATGTATAGGGCCTTGTAAGCGCAGTAAATTAATATGTTAAGAAATGAACAAGAATTCTTTTTAGATATGATAGAAAAAATTGAAAACCCAGAGGATAAAAAAGAATACTTACAGAAGTTAAAGAATATTATAGGTGCAAAAGAAAGTAAGAATTTCGAACCATACAATCTTAAAGACATATTTAGTAGATTTAATGCATCAAAAGAAAGTCCTATTCAAGACCTTCAAGAAGAAATTAGAAACCTTAATAAAGAAATAAGACTGTTAAAATAATTAGAAAACAGGATTCCACAATTAGAAAATAGATTTTGAATTTTAGAAGAAGAAAATTTTAAAGTAGGATTAAGTAATATATTACAGAAAAATAAAATTCCATCTTTAAGTAAAAATAATAAAGATTTAAATATTGATAAAGACATACAAGATTCCAATGACGAATATATTAATATTATTAATAGAGTAAATTATCAAAAATGGGATGTAAAGCTAGTGAAGTCAGAATTCCAAAGGCATGTTCTCAACATCCTCGATAACAGCATCTGGACATGGGTGACGAACCAACTTGTTACTTCTAAGTAACATGGTTCTAGGATTATAAGATAACTTAGTTCCTGTTTTAGCCAAGTTCAACACAAATACTTTGCATTGGGATCCATAATCCTGTTCAGGAACTAATTCTTCAATGGAGTCCACCAGTTCGTCAAAAACAGAATTTTTTCCAAACCAGAATTTCTTAAAGTGCTTTTCATGAAAAGCCTTTTTCGCAAATTTTAACATTTTTAATTGATTAGTTCCGGAGGAAAATCCTCCTTTCCAGACAAGCTCTTGGATTTCTCGGTTTAACGCATTAAACCACTCCATAACTCCAACAATATCCTTTTTTTTCTAACGGAGGATACCGTTTAGAGAAAAGCTTATTTACAAGTTTTTGTAGAGTCCTTGCCTCCTCCTGAGACTGAATTATTTTTGCCGTTTTTGCGAAAATTGCCATTTCTATAACACATATAGAAATAACAAAAACTTGTTATGATCAACCAAAATTCAGTATATAAATACACAATAAATATACTAAATTTTCTTGAATTTATTAAACATAAATTAAGCATTTATACACAATAAATACTAGTAAATTTAGTTTAAAATATCAAATGAATTCCAAAAATTCATCAAAATATACCAAAAATTCAAGAAAAATGTAAATTTTAATTCTGGAAAAACTTTGACGAAATTTGGACACTAGAGGCCACCGCACGCGCCCACACGTGCCGTCTGCAGCTGTTCCACGCGCCTCCACACGCCTTCACGTGCTCCATAGCGTTTGCTGACTCACGTGACACGTGGCAACTTGGGATTTGTGCTGACATGGCACATCTATCACTTGTCATCACCTGATTAGGTCAAACGAATGACGTGGGTGATGATGTGGCATGATGATGTGGCACATGTCATCATCCTATTAGTCCACATTGATGACATGGCAGATGACGTGTCACGATGACATGGTAATATCACAACTGTTTCGACACGTGTTGACATGCTATTGGTCCATGTGTCTTACATGTGGCAGTTGATCGTTTCAGAAGCAGTTGACTTGGAGACGTGTCATAACTTGATTGGTTGGACTTTTCAATAGTCATAAAATCAACGAATCATGTCGCACCACGTGTCCCTGAACCTTAACTTCTCCCAACCATTTTGGAAACAAACTCCAGTCGTAGCGGTGGCTCGTGAGGGCCACGCGCTGCGTTCTGGGCCTTCTTTGGCCGTGAAATTTGACATTCCGACTCGATTTTTCGTGCTGATTTCAGTGGTGTGGTTAGATTTATGAAATTCTGACAAAAAATTTTGACACTTTGTACTGTTGGATCTAATACTGTATCGTTTTGACTCGAATAACAATGCAAATCCGTATCAAAACGAACAAAAACGAATCCAAATGAACAAAAAACATATTCTTATTCATGGGGCATCAAATATCAAGTTTTACGGAATCATTTTGACACGGATATCAATATAAATCCGTATCAAAACGAACAATTATGTATTTAAACCAATAAACACACATTTAAACGAATAAAACTTATTCTAATTCACGAAATTCCTGAAATCAAGATTTGAACACATCAATCATTCATGGAACACCATAAAACTAGATTCGAACACATCAATCATTCATGGAACACCATAAAACTAGATTCGAACACATCAATCTATAAACCTTTCGGCTCTGATACCAATGAAGTCAGAATTCCATAAATAGAATAAATAAACGGACTTACAGTTTATAAGCAGCGGAAACACGTTTATGGAATGGATTTGATCTACACGAGAAACCGGATCGTTCTGGTTGCTTTTCCTACGAGTGTATGAATACACTGAGTACGGATTGTCTCCGTGAATTCTTCCGACGAATGACGAAGTAATTCGTGTTTTATTGGTAGGGACGTTTTCCCCGGATTTAGAAGGAATCTCTATGATTCTCCATCGTTAGGAAACAGAGAAACTTCTTCTCTATTTATAGTGGAAATCCCAACTTCCATCTATATATAGGGTTGGATCAAATTACATATTTGGTCCCTGTAATTTACACGTAATTACAGTTTAGTCCTTACCATTCCAAAATATCATGAGCGGACCAAAAACAACAGCTAGATGTTGTTATTCAAGATGAATACCATTTCTAAACTTTAGCCCTTATAGATACAGGAGCCGATCAAAATTGTAATCAAGAAGGATTAATTCCAACAGCTTATTATGAAAAAACTTTAGAAAGATTAAGTGCATCAAATGGATCGAAATTGATAATTCATTATAAATTACCTAAGATAAAAATTTGTAATAAAAGTTATTGTTATAAAACTTATTTGGTTTTAGTCACGAATCTAGATTCAGGAGTAATCCTAGGAACCCCTTTCACTACTATGCTTTACCCTTTTCAAGTTTGTGATAATGGAATTAGGACAATAGTTTTTGATAAAGAAATTTTCTTTTAATTTGCCTTTCTGCTACCTAAAAGAATTAGTCAGTTAGAAAGTAGCATTAATTTGATCCAGAATAAACATAAACAAATAGGATTTATATTTTAGAAAAAGCAGAAAAAAGGATAGAAATACAGTTAGAAGATAATACTGTTAAACAAAAAATTAAAGAAGTTGAAAAAATGTTTTCAAGAAATATATGTGCTCCAGTTCCCAATGCCTTTTGGGATAGAAAACAACATATGGTAACTCTACCCTATATTAAAGACTTTGATGAAAGAAACATTCCCACTAAATCTAAATCCATACATATGTCAGAAGAGTTAGAAAGAACTTGTAGGAAAGAAATTCAAGAATTGAAAGATAAAAGATTAATTAGAGATTCAAAATCACCATGGTCATGCTCAGCTTTTTATGTAATGAATGTAGCAGAAATTGAAAGAGGAACACCAAGATTAGTAATAATTTATAAACCGTTAAACAAAGTTTTGCAATGGATTAGATACCCAATACTAAATAAGAGTGATGTAAAGAAACTTTATAATGCAAAAATCTTTTCAAAAATCTAATGACCAATTTTGTTATGCTTGATGTTTTAGCATTGGTTTTGAAAATGACATGGCATTTCAAGCAGGTAAGTGTCTGCTTCTATCTAATCATTGAGTTTAATCATTTCATAACAATACCAGAACGAATCAACTTTCCATTTGGTTAACTTTCTCAATTCAGATAACAGCAGTAAACATATTATTGATGTTGTTCCCTTTATTATGCTATAGTAATTCATATTTGATATTTCATTTCTCGATGAATACAAGTGATGATACACTTTATTAAGTGTTAATATTTGAAGTTTACAAAATAAAATTAACTATCTACACTTTGAAGAATTGTTTTAGTTTTGATCTACAAATCATAAAAAAAAAATTGAAGTAGGTTTATAAATAAAAAAAAAAGATAAAATATCTTGAATACCAATAAAAAAAATTAATAAGCTATCTTGGTTCTATCAAGTATATTTTCTTTTTAACTTCTAAAACTACTTTAAATTAAATAGCCAAACTCCTTCAATTAATGAAAAAAGAAGATTGATATACGCGATTTTTATGTTTGATGAATTTACAACCGACTTTTTAAAGGAAAGTAACTTCAATCCTCTCTAATTTATTAATTTATTTTACAAAACCATATTAGACCATACACTAATTAACAAAATTAGCTTCAGCTATGTTTCGAAGGTTCAGGGTGCAAGTTTTACTGACACAAGAAATTATACCCTTAATTGTTATAAGAGTTGTTAAAAGTTAATAAATTAAACAAATTGTAATTTAGTTTTTATATTATTACGGATATATATTATTTCGATAAATAATAAAATTATATATGTATCTCATGCATCGTATGGGCATACGACTAGTTAGAAGTATAATGCTAACACTTTTATATTACATCGGGCACATTTCCAAGCTCTTCCTATATGAAAGGCGCTATTAAGGGATTTTCAAAAGTGTAATGAGTTTCGAAATGGTTCTTTACCAATAATGAAAGCAACAATTAATGATTTTTGGACTTTATATTTTCTAGGGTTTGAAGAAATTGAGAAGAAAAGGGGTTTGGTTTGTAAAAGAAGACATGATAAAGGGGTCGGTTAAAAACTTAACCAAAGTCATGCTTTTTCATTTAAGAGTGTTGGAGCCATCTTGACATCATCTTAGGTGTAAATTTGTAAAAAAACTTAATTAACAGTAAATGCCACCTGGATTTTCTTTTCAAGTGGGTTTAATGCATATTTTACTTTATGCAAGTTGAGAGGGCGCATAACAGATGTCTTTAAAGTTCGATTTGGGAGGGGAGATAAGTTTTTAGGCCAAGTTCAAGGGGCCATGAATGGGTTAAGCTTAAAATAATTTTTCAGTACTTTATGTTTAAAACAATAAAAGGTGTGAGTTCCTAAACTTTCGTAGAATTCACACTTTAGTAGGAGAAGGGGCATAGAGGTGGAAGAACGTGAAGTTGAGGAAGTTGTCACATTGATGGAGGTTTCAATCCGATGGATCTATCGAAATTAGCAGGTAAAATGAGGCCTCTACGGGGGTGATTAATGGAAACTCCTATTTAGATAAAAGCTCTTCTTCTTGTGAATACTTTTTTTTTTTTTTTTGGGGGGGGAATGTATCAAGTATATGATCTTTTTGTTTTGATAATAATCGCCCTAAAACTTTTGTTTCATTATGAGTTGCAATTTTTGTTAACTAGTTTATGACATGAATTTTGAGAGAAGTAGAAGGTTTTAGAGTTTATTGGAGAGATCTGAATTATATTGCAATACAGGTGCACCATAGATCAAAACCATATTTTTAATTCAGTCTCACATGTTTTCACATATCGCGTCATGTGTAAGTTAACAGAGACTGTAGTCCACATGAAACAAAGACACCGAGTCTGGGACAAGTATTCTCAAAACATGAAAATGATGTATTCAATAAAAAATTAATTAGAAAACCAATTACAAACAAAAGTACAAGCGGCAGAAGATGCGATTTGCCAAAAAAAAAAAAAAAAAAAATCATCAATATTGAATGGAGCTTAAACGGCGCAGTTTGGGTTAAAAATGTTACAGAGCGCAGACGGTGTATGGCGGCTCCCAATGGGTATGCAGCTATAGTAAGCCGCTCGCATCCAACTGCCTTCTCTCCTTTCCGTCAAAGCCTGACCAGCTTTCCCTTCTCCTTCTACCATCCACTTTCTATTAGATTCTGCACCCGCCCACAAGTAATGGAGGTCGTTGGCTCCGATTCCGATGGCCGTGAGTTCAAAGACGCTGACGAGATGTGGAGAGAACACACCGGTGACGACAACAAGAAGACGCAATGGTACCGCGACGGTGTTTCCTACTGGGAAGTATGTAATCCTTCACTATCTTGCAGAATTACTAGTAGCTCAATTACAAATTTATTATGTATTTGTTATTTCTGCGAGGGGCGAAAAGGGCGTTGAAGCATCGGTGGATGGAGTATTGGGTGGATATGGGCATGTTAATGATGCTGATATTAAGGGCAGTGAAGCTTTTCTTCAGACGCTTTTTTCTGAGCTCTTTGTCGATGGTGGAATTGGCCGTAACCTTGTTGCTCTTGGTTCGTGCTCTTTGTATCCTTGTAACTTCTACTCTCTTGACTGATA
The DNA here is from genome assembly GCA_039660915.1 of Euphorbia tirucalli. NCBI lineage: Eukaryota > Viridiplantae > Streptophyta > Magnoliopsida > Malpighiales > Euphorbiaceae > Euphorbia > Euphorbia tirucalli. The sequence continues at coordinate 36,052,966 of CM077637.1, read as the reverse complement.
AAAATAGCACCTTTACAATTAGAAAGGTCGATGAGAAACATGAGAAAAATCAGAATTTTAATACGGTTGTGTATCGTTTCTTGTGTTAAAAAACAGAAGTGTATCAATTTCATCTCTATGATCGCATGAGGAATTTTAATAATGATCTCAAACCTACATTCTGTTTATTAGAATAATAATGCCAATTTTATTAATTGTATTGACTGGTCGGAGCATTATCATATAAGTTCTGATTGATAAGGGATCTTCTTAAGATCCCATTATTAGGCCTTGCAAGGAAATATTCAGAAACTTGAGCTTGCCTTTGCTCAGTTATTTACCTTTTTTCTTATCTCAAGCAGAAAAGATGGGCTGGAACTTCGAACTTACTTCATAGTTGATCAAAGTTTTGACCTGCTAAAATTTTGGCTAATTAAAACTTATTTGCAAACCATAAATTGGCATCAATGCCAGCGTTTTTTTTTTCAGTAATTTGAAGTCAACACTGATGCAGATTGTGGTTCTGGCATTGGGAGAGTCACCAAGAATCTTCTGATTCAATATTTTAATGAGGTAATCATTCAATATTATTAAGCTCTGATGATGCTATTGCAAGATCCATAATTTTCTGATAATTTTTCTTTGTTGTTTTTATTGGACCACTGAACTATTTAATATAGTGTTATTAAGTAGTAAATTATAACTTACCTAGATATCATGTGTTTTAGTTTCAAATCACTATGCCTCCTATGTAGTGTATACCACAAATATGGTTTCTTGGTGTCAAAGAAAATATTAATGTTACTGACCTCAATGCCCAAAGATTATACTTTTGAGATTAGATCTTATACTGATAGACTATAATATAGTTTTTGGATTTCTTCTGACCTGTATTTTATAATTCTGCATCAGTTGCTATTTGATTAATCCTCATTACAAATTGAATAGTTCAGGACTGATTAGAATATTTTGGTTGTAAAATTATATTGTAGAAGCTCAAAGTTTGAGGTTTGTCAGCGGGCCTTTGCCTTCTAAAATAAAAATACAAGTAATACGAAAAATGGTGAGAGGATGCTGTTTCTATGGAACTCTGTTAAAGCAAATTGTTTCTTGTCATACTTATCAACATAGCATGATAGAATTATTAGATGGAAGGATAGGTGCTGTAGAAATGAAGTTGATCAAAATTTGAAGAGGTTTTGATATTCCTCAATGCTTTTTATGAATGCTGGAAGGTCGTTGAGTCTTTTACTAGAGCTTATAACTGTATTACATATGCCCACAACTACAAACTCTGCTCTTTGGTTGGTTTACCATCTCTTCAATAGTTTAACTATTTCATATTACTCTTTTTCAGGTTGATCTTCTCGAGCCAGTGTCACATTTCCTAGATGCTGCTCGTGAAAATTTGGTCCATGAAAATCATATGGCCTCAGATGCACACAGGGTCACTAATTTCTTCTGTACCTCACTTCAGGTATTTACTTGCTTCTTGAAGAACTGTTTAAATGCATGAAATTCTGTACACATTCATGAATTTGAGAATGCTTGTGCACGTAATCATATTAATGTGAAAAATGCATGAGATACTATAATGCAAATACTCTAAATTGACAATATGATCCTGACAAAATTTTGTCCACATGAGTACTGAAACTCAAATTGAATCAAAATTTCATTTTTTAGTAATAGAAAACTGTATATGCTTCATATGCTAAATCATTCATTAGATCTAAACAATTCCTCTATTATGAAAATCTATAATCTGGACTGAGAAAATAGGGAGCGAAGAATAAGAAGGAAAATCAAGTAGCTGCTATATGTAAAAGATTTTGTCGATGTGTCCATATTTAGGGTAAGAAGTTGATTTATAAGTCATTGAACCAATATTACACATTGGTTTGTATTTAGCGTCCATTTAATCTTTGATTTAGCTTGTTAATATTTACCTATTCATGAAAATCACACACCAGAAGCGCAAGAATTTGACTTTTTGAGAGCGAGAATTACTTGCATTTGATTTTTGAAAGCAAAGTAACTGCTTACACATAAATTGCACAAGTAGCTGAACTAAATGGCTTTTAGAGAAAGAGAAGAAAAGACTGAAAGAAAGCAAAAATACTTTTCTAGAGAGAGAGAGAGTTAGAGAGAGAAAGGGTCACATTCTATCTGATGTTAACTGTTTCAAATTTTTTGTTATATAGTTAACAATGTTTAATAAAATTCAATGTATATTTTCTTGCTATTCTATGTCTGAGGATAATGCATATGGATATGGGTATTGCTTAGGATGAGTACATCCGCTTGTTAGAGTCAACTAGTCCAGACTGCATTCTTTCCATATTTTTGCATAAATTTGAAGTGCCAGTTTCATACTGCATATGCTTGTCTATAGACTCTATACGGATTGTCAGGGTTATCTAAAGGGTTAGGTTGCTGTGAAGGAAACTGTTATGCATGTTTCACTTCCTAGCATGCTTTCTTCATGGAGTCTTTTGGATTATTTCGAATTTTGTCTGGGTTTTTTAGATAGAGATATTTTTAGCTGCATAATGCACCTGCAAAGGATAAGAAAGAATTATTCGAAGGGGTTGAACTGTACTAGCATAGTAAAAAAATTGGATATTCATTTGACTGGAGGGTATTTTTGTACTCCTGCTAATTGTTTAAAAGGTTTCGTATATCTACTTGGAGTCTATCTGAAATCTGAATACTGATACTGGGGGCCCCTTGAAGGAGTAGAATATATATTGAAGGCCCAACTTCTCCTTCAAAGTTCAGTTAACCAGTTTTTACACTAATTTGGTAAACCAAACATAATTGTCCATGGGTGAATGAACCTCGTATATGTTAACTAGTGTTTTAAATAACATTTGTATGATCGGGATTTAATTAAGGAGAACCGATATGATTTAGATTTGGGACAGTTGAAAACCAATTATTGCTTTAAATTGGCTTTAATTATGGTCCCTCTTTATCTTGAATCTTGATTATTCAGTACTCCTAATAGATTGTGGATTCACTAGTTCATTTTGTTGTGCTACTTTATTTTGGCTTCTTTACTCCCAAAATGAAGTTGACTTACCTTTTCTTCAGGAATTTACGCCAGATGCTGGAAGATATGATGTTATCTGGGTTCAATGGTGTATTGGTCATCTCACAGATGATGATTTTGTGTCATTTTTCAAGCGAGCCAAGGTTAAATTATACTTCCCTGTACTTTTAGTAGCATTATATTTAGTGGGAATCATTTCTTAAAAAGCCTAAAATTTTAACATTCCACATGCTTTGTGACTGGTATCGGAAAAGTTTTTGGACTTATATCCATTATTTTGTAAATTTTTGTGTCCTCATTTCCCCTTTCTATTACAATTACACATTTACACCTGTTGCTATGTCAAATTCCTCATGAACTGTTTTTTCCATTACCATGAATTAAGATTTGAACTGTTCTATCTCCTTTTACCTCTTGAAATGCTGGATGAGCTTTGGATATGAAATACACAATAGCAAGTTGCATAAATAAGATAGGTCAGCTATGACAATTAGCATTTCTTTGTTTCCAATTGCCATTCTTTGATGTATAATGCTTCACCTGTTGCTATGAAGGGCATTCCCCTTGTACTATATGGTTATTGGATTTATTAGTTCTTAGGCCAACCTACTGCATCCTCACCATTCTCGCATTGCTAGATTGCAGAAAGTTTTCCATAGGTGTTTTTATAACTTGCATTGTTATTTCTTTTAATTTTTTATAGTAATTGCAGATTGGACTCAAACATGGTGGTTTTTTTGTCCTGAAGGAGAACATCGCAAGAAGCGGTAAAGTGTTTGACTCTTCACAAAGTACCATGATGCTTAATTTTTATATGTATGAAGTTCTGCGTTTAATTATTCAAGCCTTAACCAATAAGTTTGCTATCAGAAATTCACTCACTTCAAAATACCACAAATATTCCATGAATAGGACAACAAAAAGTATTGAATGGAAGATTATAAAAGATATTTATGACAAGATTGTATTATTTATGTTACGGTGACTCGTTGTCTCATATATAAAATTTGATAAAACTTAAATGGGAAATGTCAAAATGTGAAAAGGTATAATAATATAAAATGACAATTTATTCGTTTGAATTTGGTGGGGCGTAAATTCATGATGTTTATCAAACTTATTACCAACTTTCAGCTGGGTCAATAACTTTCAATTTATATCAACAAAGTACTGAAGTTTAAATTTTCTTTTTAAAGATTATTGTTTCCTATTCTTTCATGCTTATCATGAAAGTCATGTAGCTTCTTTTTAACTGCAAATTACCATAATCTAGCAATTATTGACGCCCCTTTCATCTGTCTCTCCTTTATCTTTCCAAAGGGGAAGCCAAGTTCTTTTGTCAATTTTTCCCCGTCTTTGCCTTTCGAATCAAAATAGCTTTATAGAACCAAATTGAAATAAATGATTATATTGATATAATTTGAACTATAGATATCATGTAAAATCAATAGATCAATGACCATGGTTGATATCAAGCCAGCAAAAAGATGTAGATGCTATAGGAAGTAGAATTTTGAGGCTTACCATTGGGAAGGACACGCTTGGCTGGACAAGTTCGAATGACATGCACTTTTTCGGGAAATATTTAAAGAAAAGTTGTTTATTTTTTCTTGTAAATGTGTACTTTTTTTTTTTTTGGGATAAGCATGGTATGGTTTGGGTGGTTTAGTCATTCTCTTTAGAAACCTCCAATATTTCCCATTTCAACCGAGGGAAACGGTTTATTGTTGAATAGGATGTGAACTTGTAATTCTCCATTTGTGAACAATAAAAATCTAAATTTAATTTGCCTTCATATTATCATGCCATACTTCCTAAATAGCTTAACCCTAAACTCAACTCACTAAACAATATGCTTCAAGCTGAAAAATACATAAGAACTAAGCTTTACGCAGATGAAGATTTTCATAATAAAAGAAATCAAATGTAGTATGTAGAATGTAGGTGGAAGCTTGAAATTAACCCCTAATTTAGTCAGGATAGGGATGGAATCCTACCAATTCTATAAACCCGGTAGCTTTATGAGATATTTGAAAGACCTTTAGTAATAAAATTGATACTTTTAAAATGCAAAACAACACGAGTAGCTCTCATCAGCTGGTATTAGGACATATCTGGGGCTGTTTAAATTGCTGGGGATTACTGCCTGCATGTTTCTTAAAATATCTCACTGTCAAAAATAGGAATTTTTATTTATTTTTTAAGAGGTTTCAAATGGAAAAAAAGCTTGTAGGAAGAAAGGCTAGGGATTGGAAGGTGAACAGTACCTTTATGTATCGGACTCTGCAAATAAATTACTCTGTTTTGAGAGAAATGGAGCAAACGGTAACTTGAAAAGAACACTGGGAAATGATTATGGTCTTTTTTGATTCAGTTAATGAGTAAATTATAGTCTTTTAGATTAAATTAATGAGTAAAGGGTAATAATAGTCATTATAATATTCCTTTACTTCTCATCCTTATCTTTCAAACAAGAATAAATAAAGAAGACAAATGCCATTCACAATGCATCCTCCCCCCTTCTGTTATTAAATGAAGGTGAAATGAACTAGTTTTTATTCTTTTTGCATGGGGTTAATTCCGAAATTGAACAAAATTGGTTGCTTGCATTCTTGTCAGCATAGAGTATGACAAATATATCAAATTGACAACTAAGGACTTTGGTTGCATGCTTCATAATGGTGGTAAACACTTGCAAGATGGGAACTATGTGATAAAACTTTTATACTGCATTCAGTTTGTTAGTTAATCTCTTGTGACATTGCTTTCAATTTCAGATTGATTTCAATTAAGTGTGCATGTTTGCAGGATTTGTATTGGACAAAGAAGATCGAAGCATAACTAGGTCCGATATATACTTCAAGGAGCTTTTTAGTCGTTGTGGATTGCATCTCTATAAGTCAAAGGTTACTCCTCTTACACACATACGCACACATATGTAATCAAGCTACATGTTATGGTAATGGACAAAGATTAAAACCTATAAAATGCTCTATATAGAAAGCAAGAATAATAGATGTTTTCCAAACAATTGTTAATTGAAACTACTGGAATTTTCGATGCTTCATTTTATGGTCATTGGAAGTGATCTTTGATAAAACTGAAATTTACGAGCTAAAAGATGAAGTGTCAAATGCTGGAGTATTGACTATTAGAATGCTGAAATTGTTAATTATAATGTAATTCTGTAATAATTCAGAATAAAGTACTGAATTTAAGGGTATAAAGATTCTAAACCAAGTGTACTTTTTGATGAGAAAATATTCGATATTATGTAAAAATTTCGAAGGTATCAGAGTCGCAGTCTAAAGAAACGTAGAGTCTTCCTATTGGTTTTAGTTTGAAATTGTAATTTAAGTATTTTGCTTGCAAGGTTAAATAAATTTTATGAGTATTTAATCAGTGTCAAAAATAAAGTATTGAATATGAGGAAATCAAAATTAGTTTTATATGTGAAAATATCAAAATATTTTAAAGGTATAAGAATATTTATGAAGAGTGGTAATGTAAAGCAGTTTGAAGTATGTACAATACGTTTTTATTTTAATTTAAAATATTTTTATTCACGATGTTCAACTTAAAATATATACAAATGATGTTAATTTTTTGGTGCATCAGAAATAAAATGCTGAATGTTGATGATGCTTTTAAATGTTTTGAAAACAGGAACAGAGAGGACTACCCAAGGAACTATTTGGTGTAAAGATGTATGCTTTAGTGACTGATATGCCAAAGAAAATCATTAAGACAAGATCCAAAACACAGCTCAATCGACCCGCTATAATTAAATGAATATTAGTCTCGTCTTTCAAGTTCAAAAAGTGTGCTACCTTTGCAATTCTAAACTAAAGTTAATCTCTGCCATTGTCATTGTGGGTTGGCAGCCATGTAAAAGTAGACAGAAAATGGATTTTATTGCATTCTAAATTAATTCCATTTTATCTATTCCGATTTCCTAGAACAATTTGTTCATATATATGCCATATGTGAAAACATTATCAGCTGAGAAAAGCAGAAAAATGTAATTATGCAGAGCATTGAAAAAAAAAAAAAAAAAGAAAAGAGAAAAAAAAAAAAAAAGTAATCACATATTGCTTATCTCATCTGGATAGAGCCCCGTTGTGTGTTTTCTCTGTCTTCCATGATTCTGCAATTCCAAAACCAGGCAAGACTTGTAAGCCCTGGTTGTCATATTAAATATGTGATCTAAGCTTGGTAGTTTACTGGTCGATTGATCGGTGCATATCAATCCCAGTTCTATTCCATGCTTGGCTTGATTGAACATAGTTTCCGGTAACTTCATTCTTGCATCGATGACATTCCGCAAATTTCCTGAACTAATCATTCTAATGTACTCTATAAAAGCGGCTTCACCCCTTTTGGATTCCTCTTGTGGTCGCCTATTAGTTATCATCTCTAGTAAAAGTATGCCAAACTTGTAGATATCTGAATACCAACACAAATTGCAAGATTAGGCCAAATCACATGAAGAATATAACATAATGCAGAGATGGTAATGTAGATGAAGAGAGAACGTAACATACTTTTGGAGTAGATATTTTGGACTCCAATTTTAAACCTTGAAATGAGAGGCTCCAAATTGGTATTTAGCAGCACACTGTTAGTCCTAAGATCATAACTAACTTCGGGCCATTGATTTTGCAAATAACACATACCTTGTACAATTCCCATTATTATTTTCAACCTTTGCTTCCATGAAGGAACTGATTCTTTTAGCCACATCTCAACAGTTTCTCCCTCGGTCCATTCCGTGACTAGTGCCCTCAGTTTTCTGTTATTACACCAACCAAACACTTGTACAATGTTCTTGTGGCATAAATGAGCCAGAACCTTGCATTCCCGGATAAATTTCAGATTATCTTCAATGCTGCTGTCCCCGTAGATATCTATCCGTACTTTGCTTCCATCTCGGAGAATTCCTTTGTATATACTCACTGCTTCAGTTTTCACTACCAAATTCTTTCTTGAAAACTCCCCGGTGGCCGCCTTCAGCATTGCAGGTGTAAATGTGTGCTTCCTGATGTGCAGCATTTTCGGTAAGTAATCCGGCCTTACAAAACAAAGCCATCCAAAACAAACAATCATTACAATTAAACAGAATGGGAATCCAAACAAGACAAGTATAGCCTTCATCTTATAGTTATGGCGGCTTGGAATGAGACCGGAATGAAGAAAACTCGAGGCGTTAAACCTCTCAAAGAAGTGAGAATCGGAGACTCGACTCTCCGAAAAGTAGTTAAATGAGAGATTGAGAAATGTGAGATTAGTAAGAGGAGTAAAAGCCTGAAGAGGAACATCACCAGTAAGGGAATTAAGACTCAAATCAAGAGACTGGATTTGAGTACAAGAGAGGACATCAATAGGAAAATTAGACTTTAAAGAATTATTAGACAAGTCAATGGAGAGGATGGTGAGAGGGCAATATTTCCAAAAGAAGTTGTAAGACAAGTACAAAGGGACAATCTTTGGGCGATTTTTAAGGTCAATTTTGAGAAAAGATTGAACACAGTTGGCGTTTTTGGATTCGTTACAAATATGACTGGCAACAATGGTGAACTTGAAGATCTCATTGAGATCCATGGGAGAGGAATTACAGTATCTAAGAGAAGGAGAATGTTGACAATTTGTGCTAATAGTAGAATTGAAATCTGGAGGAGGCTTTAAATTGGCAAGGTCTTCAACAACAGTTGCAGAGAGAATTGGAGAAACTGATGAGATTAAAACAAGGATGAAAATGGAAGCCATGGTTTTGCGTCTTTATTTTATTTTCTATGTTTTCGCTTTTCTATATGCTTAAATTTAAGGGGTTGTTGCTCTTTGAAATTTGTATGTGGAATTTGCAGTTATAGATATTATAAATTTTGCACGTTGTTGCTTGCTGAGTAGGTAAAATGATCTTTTCACCCCTATTTTATCAATCAATTATCATTTTAGTCCATGTCCTTTCAAAGTTTCTGTTTTGGCCTCCATCCTATACGAAACCATAACCAACTAGACCACAATTGATCCTTATTTTTCAGTTTTAACTCATCCAAAGAACAAAAAATTAGTTGTAGTCCAGCTAGGTATGGTTTCGTAGGTGACCAAAAAGATAAGTTTGAAACGACTGAGAGATTAGTGTGAAAGTAATGAAATTGGTGCATTAGTTGAAGTTGAGGCTGGAGGAAGTTGACATAATTGCAAGGAGAATTTGAGCAGTGTTCATCTGTAATTCCCTCATGTTCCTTGCCTGTTATCTTCCTTCTCCTTTCTCTTGCTGCTATGCTATGCTCTGCGCTAAACCGCTTCCTTTCTGAACTGTAGTCCTGGAAATAGCTGTTTTGGTGTTTGGATGAAGAAAAGAATGGAAAGAGATTGGTACTAAAAGTATCTTGCTATGAGTACAACAAGAAGGATTCATTAAACAAGTTCATCATCTGTTGCAGAAGTAGACTGTTCAGTTTGGCTCAAGCTTCAACAATAATTCAATGCCATTGACAATTGAATAATTATTGAATAAAGATGATTAAACAAACAAAATTTGGCAAATTTTGAACTATACCCCATGACTGACACTAGCATTAGATAGGCAAATATGGAAAAAAAAAAAAAAAAACGTATGACAAGATGAGATACCTACAAAAGGAATTAATATTCCATGAATTAATAATTTCGATTAAATAATAATTTTTTTTGTCCCAACTCTGGTCAATCCGGTAAATAATAATCTTGCTAAATGAATAAAATAATAATTTTTTTAAAAAAATTTCTTATATATGGCACACTAAAAATATAAATAATAATTTATTATATACATGTAAATGCTGCATAAATAATTCACGAAATAAAACATTTTATGTACAATTTCTATTTTTAAATTTTATTATTTTTCTAAAATATGCAAGTGTGGTCAATTGTTCCTTTCCACGCGAATTTAAATTTAATTTCATCTTTAATTTTTGGTACAACATAGATCACATTTGGTATATTCTTCTCATGTTAAATCTTCTTATACATTGGAAGGTTTTAAATGCAGAATATAAACACATGCAATCTATTGTATATATAGATCCTAATCAGAAACAATAAGATTGGGTCTACCTCGTGTAGCGCTGATCGTAGATGCTCCTATATATCCCAATCCTCGAACAAAAACCGTGGAAAGAATCTTTGCTTGTGTCACCAATTGGATTAGTATCTGTTGGGATTCGTCATCGGAAAAAAACGTGGCGCAGCGGAAATTACACTGTTAAAATTTTCTTAGAATCCACCTATCGTGTCCAATTACCATTTATTGGAATAAAACCAATTTGAATCAAGAGATATTAACTCACCGGATTTGTCTCTTCTAGAGTAGAGACTGCTGCAGAATCGTTTCTTGAAACTGTGATCTCCAAAGTCTGGTGCACGACTAACTATCGAGCGAGAACCGGTGCTAGCCGAAGAAGTGGAAGGAATAGAGAATTAATTGGTGTAAATTGTGACTATTTTGGGGCTGAAATTTCCAGCAAATAAAATAGGGTTTGGATTAGGTTTTCTTCCTTAAGTGTGCCCTTATATAGATACCTTGTCTAATTGGGTTTTAATTAGGTTAATTAAACCCAAGCCCGCTAGGATTATAATTACATAAATAAACTTTAATAAAAAAAGTATATACTATGTAATTTAATTCTATTTGGCTAAATTTAATTACCCGTAAATAAAATTAAATCACACTTAAGTAAATCCAACACATATATTTAATTTTTCTACTTAGGAAAATTATTTAATTAATTGTTTACTTTATGTAACTCAATTAATTGATAAATGAATTAATTACATTATGTAAACTTATTAATCCAATTAAATCAATCCAATGTTAATTAATTACCTTGACTCCGAATGTCAACTAATTAATTAACGCATTCCTTCCAATGTACATTACATATACAATTTCTATAAGTTCCGGCTCAGTTGATCTATGTGCACGATCCTATGGGTCTGTTTTTATGTTGGCAGTAGACCCAAGGGCTTCAGACTGTAAGTGGGTTCTAGCAAACCGTTACAGCCCCCAATTAAGACAGAGATGCAACAGTCTGTTGAAGACATTGACCCAGTAGTAATCTCACAGTGTCATTTGCCAAACGATATCAATATGAATAAACAAGAGGCATGGTGTCCGTCATCCTTTTCTGTTGTTTTTTATATTTCTTGATCTTGAGTTGACTGATTAATCAAATAAGCAACCGACTTACTTGGGTATGGCCATACACTTATCAGTTCCACTCATCAAGTGGCCAGTGATATCATCTCGGTGTTACCCGAGTGGCAATTCCATCACTTCATCTTCAATATCAATATGTTCACCGGTTCACCCAATCATACACGTATTTAGCATCCTTCTATAGACATGTTAGGCGTATGTGAAAGTGAATCGGATTCGATATTGATACTATAATGAAATTTGGTTTGAGGACAAAAGAGACCTACTCAAGAAAGACCTATGACGAGACAACCATGTGGCTTTCTTGTGCGGATCGATCCAATCCCATGTCAAAGACATGTACCTATATTCATGACTGACTATACAAGTACTATGGCTAGTTCAAAATTGCTATACAACCATCGAATATATAAGTTTATGGTTCTATTCATTTCCACGATTAGAACAGACCTGGGATCATAAATGAAATAGATTAATTGGCTTTATTAATGTGACACAAATAATGTATTCATATAATGAGTCTTAATGTATAATACAAAATACAAGAATCCAATGCCTTAAGAACTAGGGCACACCACCAATCTCCCACTTGCACTAGCTCCAAGTGGGCATTGCCCTAATTTCTATAAATCTGGTATGACCGTCGTGCTATGTCTATGGCAGCGCTTTGGTCAATGGATCAATGATATTATTCTTGGTGTCAACCCTCTGCAATGATATGTCACCTGGGTTCACGATCTCCCGAATGAGGTGAAACTTTCTGAGCACATGTTTGAATCTCTTGTGTGACCGAGGCTCCTTAGCTTGTACGATGGCCCCGTTGTTGTCACAGAAAAGATTAACTGGGTCTAGGATAATGGATACTACTCTCAACTCAGTTATGAACTTCTTGATCCAAACGGCTTCCTTTGCAACTTCGCATGCAGCTATGTACTCAGCTTCCATTGTAAAGTTAGCAATGGTGGCCTGTTTTGAGGACCTCAAACTAATTGTACTGCCATTCAGGAGAAAAACATAACCAGACTATGATTGGCTCTCAGCTTCATCGGTCTCAAAGCTTGCATAGTGTAACCTGACACTACCAGCTCATCTTGAACTCCATACACTAAGAAATCATCCCTAGTCCAGTTAAGGTACTTTAGGATTACCTTGACAGCCTTCCAGTGTTCCTCCCCGGGGTATGACTAGTACCGGCTAGTTATACTTAGTGCAAACGCGACATCAGGCCTCGTACATAATATGGAGTACATAATAGATCCAATAGCAGATGCATAAGGGATCTTATGCTCTCTTGATCCTTCTTTATTTTAGGACCATCTTTCTTACTCAGCTTCAACCCATGGCACATAGGCAAGAATCCTTTCTTTGCCTTGTCCATGCTGAATCTTTTTAGAACCTTGTCAATGTAGATGGCCTGACTTAGGCCTAGAAACCGATTGGATCGATCTATGTAGATCCTGATCCCTAAAATCGTCTCAGGTTCGCCTAAGTCCTTCATTACAAAGCACTAACTCAACCACTGCTTAACCCTTTGCAGTGGTGGTATGTCGCCTCTAATGATAAGGATGTTGTCAACATACAGTACTAGGAAGGTGGAAACGCTCCCACAAACCATCTCATACACACAGGGCTCATTAGCATTCTGTATGAAGCCATATTCTGTAATGGCCTCATTGAATCTCTGATTCCATGACCTCGATGCTTGCTTCAATCCATAAATTGGTCTTTGAGGCTTGCATACCCGGTTTGTATACTTTGGATAGATAAAACCCTAAGGTTGTGTCATCTACACATCCTTGAGTAGCTTTCCGTTAAGAAAGCGGTCTTAACATCCATCTGCCATATCTCATAATCATACCATGCACTATGGCTAGTAGTATCCTATTGGATTTGAGCATAGAAACTGGTGAAAAGGTTTCATCATAGTCAATTCCTTGAACTTGCCTAAATTCTTTTGCCACCAATCGCCCCTTGAAGGTGTTGTCGGCTTTTAGCTTGAAACACCACTAGCAACCTATCACCTTAGCACCTAGAGGTGGATCCAACAAGTTCCATACTTGGTTATCGTGCATAGATTGCATCTCAGCCTCCATGGCTTTGCACCATTGATCTGAGTGTGGGCTTTCAACAGCCTCCTGATAGGTCTTGGGCTCCTCTTGGTCAATAACCATAAGGTCCCCATCATCAGTCATGAGAAAGTCGTACCTCTCTAGCTGATGATGTGTCCTACTAGACCTTCTAAGGTCCTGCAACCGATTCTGGTTCCTCAATTTCTTGAGTAGTCGGATCGGTTCCTGAAGCATCCTTAGCAGTAGCTGCAAGAGTTTGTGAGTCTTGAACTTCTGAAAGTTAAACATTACTCCCACTGTCTCTCTTGGAAAGGAATTCCTTCTCCAAGAAGACTGTATTTCTAGCTATGAAAACTTTGTTTTCTGCCGGATCGTATAAGTAATAACCCTTAGTTTCCTTAGGGTAAACCACAAACTGGCACTTGACAGATTTGGGCTCGAGTTTGCCACTTGTCAATTTCTTAACATGTGCATCATAGCCTAAAATCTTCAAGAAGGAAATATTGGGCTTTCAGCCCTTCCATAGTTCATATGGTGTTCCCTCAACTGCCTTGCTTAGTGTATTATTAAGAATGTAAGCAGCTGTCTCTAAAGAATATCCCTAAAAGGAGACAGGGAGTGTAGCATGACTCATCATCGAGTGGACCATGTCTAGCAAGGTCCTATTCCTCCTTTCTGACACTCCATTCCACTGGGGTGTTCCAGGAGGAGTGAGTTGGGATACAATCCCACACTCTCTCAAAAACGAGTCAAAATCTTGGCTTAAATATTCACCCCCTCAGTCAGACTGAAGTGCTTTTATTTTCTTGCCAAGTTGGTTTTCTACTTCATTCTTAAAGTCCTTGAATCTTTGAAGAGTCTCAGACTTATGCTTCATCAGATACACGTAACCGTATCTGCTGAAGTCATCTGTGAAGGTGACGAAGTACAGAAAACCAGATCTAGCACTAGTGCTCATTAGGCTGTATACATTGGAATGTATCAGCTCTAATAGCTCTGAGGCCCTTTCAACAGTCTTGCTAAAAGGCGCCTTTGTCATCTTGCCTCTCAAACAAGATTCGCATATGTCATAAGATTGGATGTCAAATGACCCTAGCACTCCACTAGAGTGAAGCTTAGCTTTGTGCTTCTCGTTTATATGGCCAAGTCGACAGTGCCAGATGTATGTATGATTAATTTCATTCTGTCTAATCCTTTTAGTATTTATGTTATAGATTGAACTTTCACATTTTAGTTCAAGGATATATAAGCCATTTTCAAGAAATGTTGTTCCATAAATAATATTGCCACTTTGCATAGAAATTCTACCATGTTCAATATTAAATACAAAACTAGAAATATCCACCAAAGAAATAGAAATAATATTCATGCGCATCGCAGGTACAAAATAACAGTTTCTTAGTTCCAAAACAATTCCACTAGGCATCTCTAAGAAATAATCTCCGATCTCCATGGCCTGAACCCGAGCACCATTTCCTTCTCGAAGATCTACTTCTCTAGATCCTAGTAATCTCCTATTTCTTAGACCTTGCACATTTGAACAAATGTGAGATCCACATCCAGTGTCTAAGACCTAAGATGTAGAAATAGCCCGATTAATCTCAACAACATAAATAATTGAAGCAGTAGTTTTGCCCTTCAGTTGCTAACTGAGCTTTTTACATGAGCTCTTTTAGTGCCCCTTCTCATAACACTCATGGCAGACATCGTCAGGAGAAGCAACCCTTGCTTTAGGTTGGGCCACCACCTTTTTTCCCTTAGCCTTGGCCTTAGATTTGGCATTTCCCTTAGCAATGGGTGGATTACCCTTGTTCACCAACAAAACTTCAGGAGTCTTCTTAAGGGACTGCTCAGTAAGTTTGAGCATACTATGCAGCTCAACAACCGATTTATCCAACCCTTACATACGGTAGTTCATGGTAACCTGGTTGTAAGACTCAGGAAGTGACCCAAGAATAATGTCTGCTGCCAAGTCCTACAGAACTGGCGAGCTGAGGTAGGCAAGTGTATCAATATACCCTTTCAAATTTAGCACATGAGTGCTAACAGAAGCCCTAACTGCCATTGCAGTCGTGCAAAGTGCCTTAGTTGTCAGTTAACGTTCCTAACGAGCCTGATCTTGGAACATCTTTTTAAGTTGATGCATCATCTCTTAAGCATGCTCATCCATGAACTGCTTCTGAAGATCAGAAGCCATGGTGCCCAACATGAGGCATGAAACATCTCGGTCATTCTTCACATGCCAGTCATACTGCTCCACCATCCTGTGGTGACACCTCGACCTGCAGGAAGGCAAGCTGGTAAAGGAGCATTCAGCACATACTCCTTGGACTCTTATCTAAGAACTATTTGTAAGTTCCTAGCCCAGTCTAGGAAGTTTGTCCCTGAAAGCTTCTCCTTCTGCAGGAGTGACCTAAGTGAGAGTGAGTTGTTGTTTGTTATAGCCATTTTAAATTGCTAATGTGAAATGGGATTATCTACATGGAAGAAATCATTGCTTGAGTTAGAAATAAAGGACTTTTGCCAAATTAAATTAATAATTTGATTTTAATTTGTTTATTGGTGATGTTAATTAGCTGACTTGACCAAGATCCACAACTTATCAATAACTGGACAAACTAGGGCTCGCTAACCAACCATTGATTTGTTTGGTAGGAAAACCTATCCAATCCTTCCACGAAGGACTCTTAGTTTGATGGGCTTATTGACACTTTAACCATTTGTGCTTAGGGCCCACTCTGAGCTAATGCTACCCATGTTGAGTCAAACCACCATTCACATGTTAACCATACCAAGTATCCTAACCCTCGACAGCCAACCGAATAATACAATGTACCCAGCTAGGACATGGCGCACATTGCAGCATCTGTTGGAAATGCCCTAGTCCCGAGGCATTGGTCCTTGTATTGTATTATACATTTATTGGATTTATGTATTATACTCATTTGTGTTATTAATAAAGGCATCAATTCATTTATTATATTTATCTTGTGCAATATATTAAATGGAGTATCCAATGGACATATCTATATCCATGATGACAAGTGTCATGCACTTGGCAGTAATACCATGGATAGGGTAAACGATATGACCATGAATAGATCCGTAGTCTGTTCCAGTCATGAGAATGAATGGAACAAGAGACTATCATTAACCTGGTTGTATGGCGGTGTCTTACCGGTCATTGGACATGGAATGTCAACCAAGTTAATGGGTACATGCATAAGGGGCATAGTACTGGATAGATCCACTAAACGAGAAATCCACATGGTATAGTATCACAAGTGATTCTCGTGTAGTACTTGTATGGATCCTTTGACCTGACCATATGATGGTGTTACATGTGAAGTCGCATACTTAGGGGTATGCCTAAAGGGCCTGTAATAGGGTGCCAAGTATGGATACTTTCGGGTTTGTCACTTAGCATGGTAATACTGTGGATATGCAGAAGGAATTTGTCACTCAGTAGTCCACTGGGAAGATATCACCGGCCTCTTGATGAATGCAACTGATAAGAGTGTGGCCACACCCAAACAAGTGGGAACTTGTTTGTGAGCTTCCATGCATTCGGGATCAAGTTAATGTCTGGACACAAAAGAGGGTGATCAATCCATGCCTCTATGTTGGACACCGATATCAATGACATGGGATATACAAGTTTAAACTACAGGGTTATGATAACAGTTAGACTGCCATCTCCATCTTAATTGGGGGCTGTAGTGGCTTGCTAGAGCCCAACTGCAGTCTGTGGGCCGTAGGCCCACTGCCAACATAAAGATGGGCCCACGGGATCATACACATTGAGCGACTGAACACAGACTTAAGGAATCACATGTATACTTGGAGTGTACACTATGGAGAGAGAGGGATATATATTAATCATATTATAAAGATCAATTGGATTGATCCTAATAATAAAATTAATATAAATTCAATTGGCTCTTCATAATTAATTGGATTAATTATGAGATTATTTCCTAGGTGGAAATATTCATATGTATAGATTTACATATGATTTTGTTCTGTGAAGATTTAATTTTAATTTGATGGATTAAATTAATTGGTCAAACTAATTTTAATTTAACTGTAAATAATATATTACTTGGTGTAATCTATTAAATACATGGGTATATTAAAATTGGGCTTGAAATTAATTTAAACCAGAATAATTAAAATTGGACTGGGCCTGAATAAAAAGATGGAAGCCCACATAGAATGAAAAGGAGCCAAACTGAGCCTAAATTCCCTTAGGGGAATTCGGCCACCCTAGGTATAAAAACCTAGGGTAAAATTTCGGCCACCTATGACTAAGCCACACCATAGCCGAAATTTCCTAGCGCTCTCTCACCATTGTTTTTGTTTTTCCAACGCTAGCACGGGTTGTGTTCGTTAGGCATTCGTGTACGAAAACGAGGAGGGAATCTAATTTGATTTCTGCAGTCTTCATCCATCTCTTGAAAGAGATATTTCGGGTAAGAATTTAATCTCTTTCTATTTCAATTTTAAGTTTTACAATTTTCACTTCAATTGCTCCTGGGACTGGATTTGAGGAAATCATCGCGTTCTTCCGCTTTTATCGGGTGATTTCCGGTGAAAAATCCCAACAGCATTAATGGGAGGACGAGGTGTGAATGTGGGAAGCACTTTTACTCAATATTTTAATTTCCGGATTAAAATTAAGTGATACGGCTTAGCATGCATATACGCGGGTTATAATCCGATGATCCATACATCCATATTATATGACAAATGCAGTAGCATACTTAAAATAAATGAGATCCTATGGGCCTTTAATTACAACCTACTGAAAAACTAGATATCCTATCTGATTCTTCATGGGCTGGACTACAATCCTTCTTGGGCTTCCACCATGGGCTTGCTCCATCTGGGCCTTCCTCCATACTTGATGCAATTACAGTAGTTTTATTTAAAATAAAATCTATTCTAAAATTACATCAAAATAAAAAAAATGTGATAGTGCTAAAAAGGCACATATATATGATATAATCTATAAGAAATTTGTGTGTTTTTACTTATTATATATTAGATTTCACATTGGTATTACTTGTTTTTGATGATTTGCAGTTTTAAAGACTAAGTATGCAAATATGTGGAATTTAGCTATAAAAGGAAGCAAAAACAAAGAGAAATTAAAGGAGAGAGACAGATCACGAGCGCGATGGATATTACGGTCGTGACCTAGCACATGGGCAGATTTTGACTTCAGCATTTTGCAAAGAAACCCGTGCGAATCACAACGGCAACACTCTGTCATGATTGTGACATGCACTCAACAGCAGTTATTTGATCCTATCCATTGGGAACTTCAACCACCACTATGGAAAGACACAACTCTTCACGAAAAGACATAGCCCTTCATGAACAGACACAACTCTTCATGAAAGGACACAACTTTCCAAGAGAACCAATAGTATTCAAGAGATACAACTATTCAATGAACCAACACAACTGTAAAAAGAGACACAACTATTCAACGAACCAACACAACCTTTCACAAAGAGACACAATGCTTCAATACTTATAAATAGAGAAGGAATTCCAGATTGCAGGGTGTGCCCCCAATGGGAAGCCAAAGGGAGAGGAAAAATCAGCAAATGTTAGAAAAATAAAGTGTTTAGATAGTTCGAGTGTTGTTGTAGTATTTAGTATATGTAAAGGGGAGCCTAATGCTAAGGTCCTTGAATCAAGTATTGTCACTGTATAGAGAAAAGATACCCCCCAGGTTGTAATATAGCTATAGGCGTGAGGAAGTGATTCCCATGTGACAGATGGGAATACTATCGCTTTCTTAAGTCTATTCTTATGCTTTTCTTTTATGAGAGCGTCACACTTGTATTTGTATTGAATATTTACGAAATCAATAACGATAAGTTTTCTTATATCTTACTCTTTATTGCATGACTAACACCAAGTATGTTTTGATTTCTTGTTTTACATTTCATGACTAACGCCAAGTATGTATTGTGATTCATAATAAGATATAGAGAAGTTCGCATTTTACTTTGTCTTGTTTAGTTAATGAGATAGAATAAATTATGATATATGATTGTTTTGCTTCACTTTGTCACATTAATTGAAGATCATCTTAATATAGCTTGGCCATTGTGTATTAAGACCTTTAGTTATTTTGGCAAAGGTATTCGATAATTTGTCTATGAGTTATTGAATAAAATCTATTTCTATACATGCCTGTTGAAATAGAACTAATCCGACATACTCTTATCATAGGGATTGAATAGATAATTAATGCATGTGCAACAAATATCTAAGATAAAATTCTTGTATATTTATGTAACTAGATATTAAACAACAACTCAACTCATAACTAGTACTTTAATTGATTTAACTTGCCATTTACCCAATTCCCCATATGACTTTATAATTCGATACTCTGTAAATGCAAAGAAAAACAAACTAAAGTGTACATACATATTCCTCGTGGGATCGATATCTTTTATTACTACGTTGCGATTCGTATACTTGCGAGCACTAATCTCTGAGTGGAATTATTATTAAAATTATTATTAAAATCTAAGTAAGAATTGTTATGTCATTTGGTGTTTGTTAAGTATTTGTGGATTATAGAATTTTATTTAAGTATTAATAAATACAGTTTATATGTTTAAGTTTAGTGTTAAGTATATACTAGTAGAGTAGTGTTAAGTTGATGAAATGCATGAAAAACTATAATTTGAATGAATCGCGATCGAGACATAACATCGCTATCGTGACACTTAGATTTTTAGATTTTTGACTTTCGGTTATTTTTGTTTTAAATGGCCATAATTGGCTTAACTGTCCTCCTTATCCATTTTTAACTGTTATATCTACTTCAAAAGTCATGTCTTTTCATGTTTTCACTATAAATACATATTTTTCCATTTTGAATTTTTCACTTTCAAAGAGTATAATGTTTGTTGTTGATTTTGTTTGTTGATTGCATAAATAAATATAATGTTTGTTGTTGTTATGTTTATTGTTGCATAAATAAATCTAATTTGGTGTGTGATTTACAAGTTTTTGTTGCTTTCATTGAAAAAAAATAAGGTTAAAAGGCTAAAATTTCATGAAGCAAGAGACTCACGATCGTGACAAACCTTTGCGATAGTGATTGAGCAAGTCAAGAAAAGGGAAATAAAGAAGAAGCACGAGTCACGATCGTGACCAAGCGTAACGATCGTGACTCAAGTACGCCAAATAGGTAAAAACTTTCTGTTTCCAAATCAAGATTGCGACATACGTGTCACGATCGCGACTCAATTTCTTTCATATGCAATATTTTTATGGTCGTGTATGTCACGATCGCGACCTGGATGTCACGATCACTACCTGAAAGAAAATTAACGGTCCATTTTTACATTCAACGGTAAAATTGGCCCCAATTTTCAAAATTTGACCATTTTATGACCGTTGGACTAGTCAAAACGTGTTTCTATTGGTTAATAACTCTAATTGATTAATATTTTATTATATTCAATGAATTAAAGTGGTGAAAGGATGTGTCTTTTGGTGAAATTCACTATAAATAGGACTCCCTTTCTTTGTTATTATTCACAAACCAAATTCTTCTAATAATATACTTCCTTTATAAATCAAAATATTAGAATCCTTTCCATCTCTTATCTTTTAAAGTCCATCTTTTCAACACCCTAGCCATATTATTTGAGAATGCCTAGACAAAAGAGAATTACTACCAAGAAGGGCCAAAGTTCTTCGTGAACTCCTCAACCGGTGGATTTATGTGAGACTTATGGTGCCAACTTTCCAATCCGTAATGAAAAGAAAGGAAGGCAATTTACAAGATTCAAAAACATCATAATCATTGGTATATTTTTTTCTTGATGAAGTTTTCATGATAAACAATGGAATGTATGACGAGGTAAGGAAATTTTTTACTATTCTTGGGCTTACACAATTTGCTTCTATGTTCTTTCCACTAAACCGTGATTGGATTGTGGAGTTGTTAACAACCTTTCGCTATGTGGATAAAAACCAAATGGCCATTATCTTCAGTAATGAAGGTAATGAGTATATGGTTGGCTACGAAGAAATGACTAATTGGTTTGATTTTCCTTCAGAAAGTGAGGGATGGCGTTATGCATTTTCTGAATATAACCCACATCCTTTTTGGAAAAGCATAACCGGGTTAGAGAAATATTCAGGGAAGAATATCCCAAACCGGTTGATTAAGAATAATGCGCTTTTGTATTTGCACAAGTATTTGTGCCATTCTATCTTCTGTAGGGTGGAAAGCAATAAGGTGCAAATGAAAGACTTATATGTCTTAAACCAAGCCGTGAAAGGAAGAAAAGTGGATTGCACGGATCACATTTAGGAAGGAATTCCTCAAGCAACGGATTCCAACAAGAAGAAAGTTGGAGGCGGTCATGTAATAACAGCCCTAATTTTGGCTGTTAGAGGAGAATTGCCCTACACATTGCAACATGGAGAAAAATTACGATTCCTTGCTAGGCAATTGATGAAAAATGCTGGATTAGCAAAGGAGATCAATGGAGCTTTCAAATTCACTTCCTATAAAGAGAAAACAAAAAAGATTCTCATTACTTTATAAGAGGAATGAGGAGCCGGAACTTCAGATACACGATCTAGGAGCAAAGGGAAGAAAGTGGTGATGAAGATGATGAAGAGAGGAGAATGTTAATGAACAGCAAGAAGCAGAAAATCAAGGTTGGCAACAAGTGCCAACAAAGCTTGAAGCGGTGGAGCGAAATGTCCACCAAGTTTGGCAAGAAGTAAAGGCGATACGGAAAGAGAATGCGTCATTGAAAAGAAAGCTTCTTAAGTTCTTCCAATGTTAAAACATTGAGTTTACTCCAAGTCCACCAGGATTACCGGAGGCTTGATTTGGTTTTTTCTATCCTTTTCTTCTTTACTTTATTTTATTTTCTGTTTTTAGTGTTTTCTAGTCTTTAGTTGTGATTGAAGTTAGTTTAGTCTCTTACACATTGAGGGCAATGTACAATTCAAGTGTAGGGGGGTAAAATTAGGATAATTTTAATTTTTTCTTCTTATATATCATTATAATATCAAGTATTCTTGCATTTTTATCTTATTTTGTGATTGTCAAAAGCCTATGACATCTTTTTCTATCTTGAGTTGAAGTGTATGATCATGGTAACACATTCTTTGGATAATGCAGATGAAGATAATCTCATCTTAAAGTTAAGGAATAAGAGGCTTTGATTCTATAAAAGTATGTATATTCAAGTGGTAAAGTTTTGAAAAATGGAGTATGTTTATTGTTAAAGTAGTTTGAAAAGCAAGACGAAAGAATAAATCCTATAAGTGTTTAGGTATCCATTGGCAATTTTTGTTTAAAAGCAATAAGATGCATGATTTTCTACCTTATAAGACTAAGTTGGAAGTGATTGAACTAAGGAAACTAAAGCCATAATACGGATTAGCATTGTTCAATAAAAGATGAGGGTATTGCAAATTGAGTGTTGAGTGAATAACCAAAGTGTTATGTAAAAGGGGAGAGTGGTATGGAGCATAAAATGCAACCACTAAAAGTGAGATAAAGAATAAAAGAAAAATATCTACTTTTATATAATACAAGAAAAGAAAAATTGCAATATGAATGGTAACAAACGAGATGAAAGCAAAGGTGTGATATGGAGCGAAATGCAACCACACATGAGTGCTTGGAAAAATCTAGGTTACCTAAAAATGCTTTGAGAACAATGGCTAAACATGTGCTAAAATTTGTCCCGAAAAGCTTTCACCATATGCGTTGGTTGAGTAAGCAGAAATTGTGTTGATTAAAGCATGAACATGGTTAAAGGTGTATACAATCTCTACTTATGGTCGATAGTTCTAAGTTAAGCTTAGTAAAATAATCTTTTGGCAATACGCATACTTAATAAAAGTATAAAAGTATATACATATGTGTTGTTAAGATTCAAGAAACCTCATAGTTACCTTAGAAGTTAAAGGTTGAGACTCTTTATTTTGTGTTTCAAAGACTAAAGAAAGATTGGTCATCACAAGTAAGTAGATTAAGAGATTCATATTCTGCTTGAGGACAAGCAAAAGGATAAGTGTAGGGGCTTGATAAGTGCTAAAAAGGCAATTATATATGATATAATCTATAAGGAATTTACAATGTTTTTATTTATTATATATTAGATTTCACGTTGGTATTGCTTGTTTTTTATGATTTTACAGTTTTAAAGACTAAGTATGCAAATATGTGGAATTTAGCTATAAAAGGAAGCAAAAACAAAGAGAAATCAAAAAACAAAGAGAAATCAAAGGAGAGAGACAGATCACGAGCGCGATGGATATCACGGTCGGGACCTAGCACATGGGTAGACTTTGACTTTAGCATTTTGCAAAGAAACCCCGTGTGAATCACGACCGCGACACTCTGTCATGATCGTGACATGCACTTAGCAGCAGTTATTTGATCCTATCCATTGGGAACTTCAACCACCACTATGGAAAAACACAACTCTTCACGAAAAGACATAGCCCTTCATGAACATACACAACTCTTCATGAAAGGACACAACTTTCGAAGAGAACCAATAGTATTCAAGAGACACAACTATTCAATGAACCAATGTAACTTTACAAAGAGACACAACTATTCAACGATCCAATACAACCTTTCACAAAGAGGCACAATGCTTCAACATTTATAAATAAAGAAGGAATTCCAAATTGCAGGGTGTGCCCATAACGGGATGCCAAAGGGAGAGGAAAAATCGACAAACTTTAGAAAAATAAAGTGTCTAGAGAGTTCAAGTGTTGTTGTAGTATTTAATATACGTAAAGGGGAGCCTAATGCCAAGGTCCTTGAATCAAGTATTGTCACTGTATAGAGAAAAGATACCCCTGAGGTTGCAATATACCTATAGGTGTGAGGGAGTGTTTCCCATGTGACAGATGGGAATACTATCGCTTTCTTAAGTCTATCTTATGCTTTCCTTTATGAGAGCATCACATTTGTATTTGTATTGAATATTTATGAAATCAATATCGAAAAGTTTTCTTATATCTTACTCTTCATTGCATGACTAACACCAAGTATGTTTTGATTTCTTGTTTTACATTGCATGACTAACGCCAAGTATGTATTGTGGTTCATAATAAGATATAGAGAAGTTCGCATTTTACTTTGTCTTGTTCAGTTAATAAGATAGAATAAATTATGATGTATGATTGTTTTGCTTCACTTTGTTAAATTAATTGAAGATCATCTTAATATAGCTTGGCCATTGTGTATTAAGACCTTTAGTTATTTTGGCAAAGGTATTCGATAATTTGTCTATAAGTTATTGAATAAAATCTATTTCTAGATATGCCCGTTGAAATAGAACTAATCGGACATACTCTTATCATAGGGATTGAATAGATAATGCATGTGCAATGAATATCTAAGATAAAATGCTTGTATATTTATGTAACTAGATATTAAACAACAACTCAACTCATAACTTGTACTTTAGTTGATTTAACTTGTCATTTACCCAAGTCCCCATATGACTTTATAATTCGATACTCTATAAACGCAAAGAAAAACAAACTATAGTGTACATACATATTCCTCATGGGATCGATATCTTTTATTACTACGTTGCGATTCGTATACTTGTGAGCACTAATTTCTGAATGTAATTATTACTAAAATTATTATTAAAAGCTAAGTAAGAGATTTGTACTAAACTAGCAACAAAATGGCACGCAGGCCATATTTCCCAAAATCAAATTACAACAGATAATAATTTAGGGCCCATATAACTCAATATCACATTTCAAGCAAAGTACCTATCGTGCACATACATACCAATATGATGCATGATCATAGCGTATCAAATTATAAATATAAATGTTAAGCTGAGTTACTTAGGGTGAAATTGCCAATTTCAACAAATGTGACTAAGGCCCATAAAGGACCCAACGGATAACATCCATGAATGCAAAATTAATAACTTTGCTCTCACTTTAATTTGGGTTGTCACAAAATTAAAATTTAGCTCTCCCAATTTTAACTGGTGTCACGGTTTATTGGGCCAATTTCACAAAGTCCATATTCAATTTAATATGCAAAACAATTAAATTAAATATGCATGCTAATATAATAAACAAAATACAAATTAATTTTAAAAAAATTTAATTTAATTTGCATGGCGGGCCCGGGAAAAAAGTACTCGTAAAATCGAAAACCTGAACCGAAACCCACGCGCGGCTTTATGCGGCAGTAGCAGCCTAGTGGGCTGACCTGTGGCCAGCAGCAGCTGCTGCAAGCGTCAACAGATGGAATCGCAAATTGCGATTTCATCTTTTGCCCAAAATTTTTTTTTTAATCATTAAAAAAATATCAACAAAAAAAAAAAATATACAGCAGCCAAAAAATAATTAATTAGCAGTGGAAAATAAATCGCAGCAGGGAAAAAAAAGGATATAACCAATCGGGGAAAATTTATCAAAACCATTCTTGAAACCTATTCTTTCTTCAAGAACACAATCAAGAATGAATTCCAATCAATTTAATGGACAAAACCTAGGCTCTGATACCACTGTTGGGATTCGTTATCGAGAAAAAAAACATGGCGTAGCGGAAATTACACAGTTAAAATTTTCCTAGAATCCACCTATTGTGTCCGATTACCATTGATTGCAATAAAACCAATTTGAATCAAGAGAGATTAACTCACCGGATTCATCTCTTCTAGAGATTGCTGCAGAATCGTTTCTTGAAACTGCGATCTCCAAAGTCTGCTGCACTATCAACTATCGAGCGGGAACCGGTGCTAGCTGAAGAATCGGAAGGAATGGAGAATTAATTGTTGTAAATTATGGTTCTTTTGGTGCTGAAATTTCCGGCAAATAAAATAGGGTTTGGGTTAGGTTTTTTTCCTTAAGTGTGCCCTTATATAAACACCTTGTCTAATTGGGTTTTAATTAGGTTAATTAAATCCAAGCCCACTAGGATTATAATTACATAAATAAACTTTAATTAAAAAGTATATATTAAGTAATTTAATTCCATTTGGCTAAATTTAATTACCCGTAAATAAAATTAAATCACACTTAAGTAAATCCACCACATGTATTTAATTTTTCTACTTAGGAAAATTATTTAATTAATTGTTTACTTTATGTAACTCAATTAATTGATAAATGAATTAATTACATTATTTAAACTTATTAATTAAATTAAATCAACCCATTGTTAATTAATTACCTTGACACCGAATGTCAACTAATTAATTAACGCATTCCTTCCAATGTACATTACATGTACAATTTCTATAAGTTCCGGCTCAGTTGATCTATGTGCACGATCCTATGAGTCTGTCTTTATGTTGGCAGTAGGCCCAAGGCCCACAGACTGTAAGTGGGTTCTAGCAACCCGTTACAGCCCCTAATTAAGACAGAGATGCAGCAGTCTGTTGAAGACATTGATCCAGTAGTAATCTCAACAGTGTCCTTTGCCAAACGATATCGATATGAATAAACAAGAGGCATGGTGTCCGTCATCCTCTTCTGCTGTTTATTATATTTCTTGATCTTGAGTTAACTGATTAATCAAATAAGCAACCGACTTACTTGGGTATGGCCATACACTTATCAGTTCCACTCATCAAGTGGCCAGTGATATCATCTCAGTGTTACCCGAGTGGCAATTCCATCAGTTCATCTTTAATATCAATATGTTCACCGGTTCACCCAATCATACCCGTATTTAGCATCCTTTTATAGACATGTTAGGCGTATGTGAAAGTGAATCGGATTCTATATTGATACTATAATGAAATCTGGTCTGAGGACAAAAGAGACCTACTCAAGAAAGACCTATGATGTGACAACCATGTGGCTTTCTTGTGCGGATCGACCCAGTCCCATGTCAATGACATGTACCTATATTCATGACTGACTATACAAGTACTATGGCTAGTTCAAAACTACCATACAGTCATCAAATATACAAGTCTATGGTTTTATTCATTCCTACGATTAGAACAGACCTGGGATAGGTTTTATGATTATCAACCAATGGATACTCTACTCATATTATAGCACAAGATATAAATGAAATAGATTAATTGCCTTTATTAATGTGACACAAATAATGTATTCATATAGTGAGTCTTGATGTATAATACAAAATACAAGAATCGAATGCCCTAAGAACTAGGGCACACTAACAGTATCCACAAGTGCGAAATAGTAATACGATTTCATAGTCTAAAAATCGGATGAACATGAGAGAGAGAAAGAGATATTTCAACTTAATAGAGAGTTTTGAGCATTTGGTCAATCATCTTCAATCTCACAAGCTTATGATTTTATTGGCTAATTTACATCTATGGTACATAAACTTTATCTAATTTCACAGTATGGTACACAGACTTCCTTTTTACTTAATAATGTACATGAACTTAGTAGTGACCTACCATTATGGTCTAAATCATGGGTAAATGACCAGTCAATGTGCCACGTCATTGCTTTAACACTTTTTAAATTTACGCGCGGGCCTCATATCACATGAAAAGATGCATTTGCCCCTCTCTCATTTTTCCTCCCAGATAATTTCTATTCTTATCCTGACGTTTTCTCTCTCCTTTATTTTGCTTTCTTACTCTTAAATCTATGAAGAAATCCACCCTCCCAAATTCTCAATCTCATCTCTCTCACTCAAAACTTAAAAAAATTTCTCTCAAACTGCTAGAAACCTTAAATCGAAGAAGCAAACGAATAGGAAAAGGGAAATCGTGTTGCAGTTCACGTTTGAATTGGTAAGTGCTCTGTTTTCTCCTTAGCGCTCTATTTTCTCTCTATTTGCTTTACTTTTTTTTTATTTTGTTATATAGTCTTTGTTTCGCTATACCTTGTTTTTTCCATTTACTGTCTGATAATATAGAAAATTTTGAATATGGGCCCATATTTATACTGATTGAATATTTTGGTGGTTGTAGTTATGGTGGACCCTATCGAATGAGTAAGAACTATCATTGTTATTACATAATAAAGGTTGTGTGGCTGTGGACCATGACAAGCGAAGTTAATGGCTACTATTGATAGACCATGTAAGTTGGATGTATATTATATTGCCTGCACTTTTTTAAAAAATGGTTTTCATGATTTTGTGTGCAATTAGTGTTTTTTTTTCAATTAAACAATTAGAAAGACAAAAGTGCTTATTATCTATTAGTATGTCGTGATGTTTTTTATGTTTACATTGTTATGGAATGCTTTGTTTGATATAAATAATTTTAAAAGCCTTTTTGTATATTGTTTTTTGGTTATTTAGGATTTGTATATGTGCATGTGCAGTAATATGTTTATTTTTATTTTTATTTAGTTGTATATGCATTCTGTTTAAGGAAGCAATATTTTACTAATAGAGTTTATCTATATTTCATATTAAGTGTATGCTTTTAATTATCACAGATCTTGAAGATAGTTATTTTACCATAGTAACGCATTATGATGGATTTATGGGGACCTATAATTCTTCAGATGGGTTGGATCATTTTTGGTATGGCTGTCACTAGGAAAGATTATCTTTGGTTAGAATTAATAAAGAGTTGCAAAAGCTAAAATGTATAGGTAACTTTCAGTATTATTGGAAAGCTCACAATGTCATGTACCACCCAGACAAGCTAACCTATTTAGGTAGTGACAATGATGTGTAAAAGATGGCTTTAATAGGAGCTAAGCATGGGGTAAATGATTTGTATGTGAAGAGTTTGAATGAGGCTGAGATTAGAAAGGTTTTAGAGTCAAAAACTACTATTAAAGATGATGTAGTTATAGAAGAGATAGAGGATGAGCCTAATAAAGTGCCTTCTGTGACAACAAAGAGGTCTAAAGGGAAGGGAAAGGTGAGTGAGCATCCTTATTTGCTTGAACATAACATAAGGGATTGGGGTAATAAAAAATAGAATGCATTTATTGATAATCAAGAAGAAAGAAATATGAATGAGTCTTTTTTTTTAATGTTGTAAGTGAATCACAAGGAATGAATTTTGATGACAACCAATATGAAATGGATTTTGGTTTGAGTGAAGCATTTAATAGGGATACAACAGATGAATAGAATACATCAACTTCTAACCATAATTATGAGGCAAATATGGATCAAAATGGAAGTATTGCAGCTGATGGACATACTGGTGGTAATACAAAAGATGATGCACATAAGACACCAACTTCTGACCCTAATCATGAGCCAAATATGGATCAAAATGGTAGTATTGCAGTTGATGGACATATTGGTGGTAATACAGAAGAAGATGCAGTAGAATTTCATGACCCTGATTCTGTGCTAGAAGAAGGTGATGACGATTTAGTTGATAGGGTTGAGAATGCAAGGATTGGACTAGCAACTAGATCAAAAGGAAGGCCTAAAGGTAGTGCTACTGAAGTAAGAAGTGGAGGATTTGACACACAAATGAACTTTGAAGTAGGAAACAATTCCTCATATTATGGTGATTCCGATGCTCTTTACAAAGAATCTAACTTTGACAATGAAGGAAGGCCGAGATATCCAGAATTTGATGCACAAAGGGATATGGCAGACCCTGAATTTAGAATTGGCATGTTATTCACTAATGGGGCTGAGTTTAAAGAAGCTTGTAGGAACCATGGGATAAACAATAGATTTCAGATCTGGTTTCCTCGGAATAAAAAAAATAAAATTGAAGCAGGCAATTGAAGAAAACAAAAAATGTCCATGGAGAGTATATGCTTTAAGACTAGTTACATGGGATGAAAGTAACCGTACGATGCATATTAAAAATGGTGAATTTAAACATCTTTATGGAAAAGTCCATAGAAATTTCCACCTAACTTCAAAATTGATTGCACAAAGATATTTGGAAGCATTTAGGAGTGATCCAGATTGGAAGGTCTAGGCACTTATAGATGACATCAGAAGAACCAAAAGCCTTGTTGTTGGTACAATGAAAGCATATAGAGTAAAAGGATATGCACTTAAGAAGATACATAGAGATGAGAATGTTGGGATTCATCATCGGAAAAATAATGTGGCGCAGCGGAAAATAGATTATTTCAAATTTCCTAGAATTTACCTATCGTGTCCGATTACCATTAATTAGAATAAAACCAATTTGAATCAAGAGAGATTAACTCACCAGATTCGTCTCTTCTAGAGACTGATGCAGAATCGTTTCTTGAAACTGCGATCTCCAAAGTCCGGTGCATGACCAACTATTAAGCGGGAACCGGTGCTAGCCGAAGACGCAAAGGAATGGAGGATTAATGCTGGGATTTTCAGCTGTTTTGGGGCTACTATTGGTGGCTGAAATTTCCAGCAATTAATTAGGGTTGAATTAGGTTTTTCTTCCTTAAGTGTGCACTTATATAGACAACTTGTCTAATTGGGTTTTAATTAGGTTAATTAAACCCAAGCCCACCAGGATTATAATTACATAAATAAACTTTAATTAAAAAGTATATACTATGTAATTTAATTCCATGTGGCTAAATTTAATTACCCCTAAATAAAATTAAATCACACTTAAGTAAATACAATACATGTATGTAATTTTCCTACTTAGGAAAAGTATTTAATTAAGTGTTTACTTTATGTAATTCAATTAATTGATAAATTAATTAATTACATTATGTAAACGTATTAAATAAATTAAATTCAACCCAATGTTAATTAATTACCTTGACACCGAATATCAACTAATTAATTAACGCATTCCTTCCAATGTACATTACATGTACAATTTCTATAAGTTCCGGCTCAGTTGATCTATGTGCACGATCCTATGGGTCTGTCTTATGTTGGTAGTAGGCCCAAGGCCCACAGACTGTAAGTGGGTTCTAGCAAACCATTACAGCCCCAAATTAAGACGGAGATGCAGCAGTCTTTAGAAGACACTCATCCGGTAGTAATCTCATAGTGTCCTTTGCCTAACGATATCGATATGAATAAACAAGAGGCATGGTGTCCGTCATCCTCTTCTGTTGTTTATTATATTTCTTAATCTTGAGTTGACTGATTAATCAAATAAGCAACCAACTTACTTGGGTATGGCCATACACTTATCAGTCCCAATCATCGAATGGCCAATGATATCATCTCGGTGTTACCCGAGTGGCAATCCCATCACTTCATCATCAATATCAATATGTTCACCTGTCCACCCAATCATACCCATATTTAGCATCCATTTATAGACTTGCTAGGTGTATATCAAAGTGAACCAGATACCATATTGATACTATAATGAAATATGGTCTGAGGACAAAAGAGACCTACTCAAGAAAAACCTATGACATGACAACCATGTGGCTTTCTTGTGTGGATCAATCCAGTCCCATGTCAACGACATGTACCTTTATTCATGACTGACAATACAAGTACCATGGCTAGTTCAAAACTTCCATACAGTCATCGAATATACAAGTCTATGGTTCTATTCGTTCCCACGATTAGAACAGACTTGGGATAGGTTTTATGATTATCAATCAGTGGATACTCTACTCATATTATAGCACAAGATATAAATGAAATAGATTAATTACCTTTATTAATATGACACAAATAATGTATTCATATAATGAGTCTTAATGTATAATACAAAATACAAGAATCCAATGCCCTAAGAACTAGGGCACACCAATAATCTCCCACTTGCACTAGTTCCAAGTGGGCATTGCCCTAATTCCTATTGATCTAGTATAACCATCGTGCTGTTTCTGCGATAGCACTTTGGTCAATGGATCAGCGACATTATTCTTGGTTTCAACCCTCTGCAATGATATGTCACCTCTGTTCACAATCTCCTGAATGAGGTAAAGCTTTCTGCGCACGTGTTTGGATTGTGACCGGGGCTCCTTAGCTTGTGCGATGGCCCCGTTGTTGTCACAAAAAACATCAACTGGGTCTAGGATAGTAGATATTACTCCCAACTCTGTTATGAATTTCTTGATTCAAATGGCTTCCTTTGTAGCTTCGCACGCAGTTATGTACTCAGCTTCCGTTGTAGAGTCAGCAATGGTGGCCTGTTTTGAGGACCTCCAACTAATGGCACCATCATTTAGGAGAAAATTATAACCAGACTTTCACTGGTTCTCATCCTCATCGGTCTCAAAGCTTGCATCAGTGTAACCTGACACTACCAGCTCATCTTGACCTCCATCCACTAAGAAAGCATTCTTAGTCTAATTAAGGTACTTCATGATTGCTTTGACAGCCTCCCAGTGTTCCTTCTCGGGGTCTGAATGGTACCAACTAGTCATACTTAGTACAAATGCGACATTAGGCCTTGTAAATAACATGGAATACATGATAGATCCAATAGCAGATGCATAAGGGATCTTTTCCATGTTCTCCCGGTCCTTCTTTTTTTTAGGACGATCTTTCTTACTCAGCTTCAACCCATTGCGCATAGGCAAGAATCCTTTCTTTGCCTTGTCCATGCTAAATCTTTTCAAAACCTTGTCAATGTACGTGGCCTGACTTAGGCCTAGAAGCTGATTGGATCTATCTCTGTAGATCCTGATCCCTTAAATCATCTTAGCGTCGCCTAAGTCCTTCATTGCAAAGCACTTACTCAACCACTGCTTAACCCCTTACTGTGTTGGTGTGTCACCTCCAATGATAAGGATGTCGTCAACATACAGCACTAGGAAGATGGAAACGCTCCCACTAACCATTTTATACACACAGGGCTCATCAGGATTCTGTGTGAAGCCATATTCTGTAATGGCCTCATTGAATCTTTGATTCCATGAGCTCGATGCTTGCGTCAATCCATAAATGGATCTTTGAAGCTTGCATACCAGGTTTGGATACTTTGGATCGATAAAACCCTCAGGTTGTGTCATGTACACATCCTCAAGTAGCTTTCCATTAAGGAAAGTGGTCTTAAAATCTAACTGCCATATCTCATAATCGTTCCATACAGCTATAGCTAGTAGTATCCTAATGGATTTGAGCATAGCAACTGGTGAAAATGTTTCATCATAGTCAATTCCTTGAACTTGCCTGAATCCTTTTGCCACCAATCACCCCTTGAAGGTGTTGTCGGCATTTAGCTTGAAACGCCACTTCCAACCAATCACCTTAGCACTCGGAGGTGGATCCACCAAGTTCCGTACTTGGTTATCGTGCATAGATTACATCTCAGCCTCCATGGCTTTACACCATTGATCTGAGCGTGGGCTTTCAACAGCCTCCTGATAAGTCTTGGGCTCTTCTTAGTCAATGACCATAAGGTCCCTATCATCAGTCACGAGAAAGCCGTACCTCTCTAGCTGATGACGTGTCCTACCAGACCTTCTAAGGTCCTGTGCAACTGGTTCTGGTTCCTTAATTTCTTGAGTAGCCAGATTGATTCCTGAAGCATCCTCAGCAGTAGCTGCAGGAGTTTGTGAGTCTTGAACTTCTGAAAGTTCAACATTACTCTCACTGTCTTTCTTGGAAAGGAATTCCTTTTCCAAGAAGACTGCATTTCTGGCTATGAAAACTTTGTTTTCCATTGGATCATAGAAGTAATAACCCTTAGTTTCCTTAGGGTAAACCATAACCTAGCACTTGATAGATTTGGACTTAAGTTTGCTACTTGTCAATTTCTTAACATGTGCATTACAACCCTAAATCTTCAAGAAGGAAACATTGGGCTTTCAGCCCTTCCATAGTTCATATGGTGTTCCTTCAACTGCTTTGGTTGGTGTATTATTAAGAATGTAAGCAGTTGTCTCTAAAGCATATCCCCAAAAGGAGACAAGGAGTGTAGCATGACTCATCATCGAGCAGACCATGTCTAGCAAGGTCCTATTCCTCCTTTTTGACACTCCATTCCACTGGGGTGTTCTAGAAGGAGTGAGTTGGGATACAATCCCACACTCTCTCAAAAATGAGCCAAAATTTTGGCTCAAATAATCACCCCCTGGGTCAGACCGAAGTGCTTTTATTTTCTTTCCAAGTGGGTTTTCTACTTCATTCTTAAAATCCTTGAATCTTTGAAAAGTCTCAGACTTATGCTTCATTAAATACACATAACCGTATTTGCTGAAGTCATCCGTAAAGGTGACGAAGTACAAAAAACCAGATCTAGCATTAGTGCTCATTGGGCCGCATACATTAGAATGTGTCAGCTCCAGTAGCTCTGAGCCCCTTTCAGTAGTCTTGCTAAAAGGTGCCTTTGTCATTTTGCCTCTCAAACATGATTCGCATGTGTCATAAGTCTAGATATCAAATGACCCTAGCACTCCACTAGAGTGAAGCCTAGCTATGTGCTTCTCATTTATATCGCCAAGTCGATAATACCAGATGTAAGTAGGTTTAATTTCATTTTGTTTAATCCTTTTAGTATTTATGTTATAAATTGAACTTTCACGGTTTAGATCAAGGATATATAAGCCATTTTCAAGAACTATTGTTCCATAAATAATATTGCCACATTACATAGAAATTCTACCATGTCCAATATTAAATACGAAACCAGAAATATCCAACAAAGAAACATAAATAATATTCCTATGCATCACAGGTACAAAATAATAGTTTCTTAGTTCCAAAACAAGTCCACTAGGCATCTCTAAGAAATAATCTCCAATCTCCATGGCTTGAACCCGAGCACCATTTCCGGCTCGAAGATCTACTTCTCCAGATCCTAGTAATCTCCTATCTCTCAGACCTTGCACATTTGAACAAATGTGAGATCCACATCCAATGTCCAAGACCCAAATGTAGAAACAGCCAGATTAATCTCAACAACATAAATACCTGAAGCAGCAGTTTTGCCCTTCAGTTGCTCCCTTAGCTTTAGACATGAGCTCTTCCAGTGCCCCTTCTCATGACACTTATGGCAGACATCGTCACGAGAAGCAACCCTTGCTTTAGGTTGGGCCACCACCTTTTTGCCCTTAGCCTTGGCCTTTTGGGCCTTAGCCTTGGCCTTAGTTTTGTCCTTTCCCTTAGCAATGGGCGTATTGCCCTTGTTCACCAGCAAAACTTCAGGAGTTTTCTTAAGAGACTGCTCAGCAAGCTTAAACATGCCATGCATCTCAACAACCAATTTATCCAACCCTTGCATATGGTAATTCATGATAAACTGGTTGTAAGACTCAAGAAGTGACGTGAGAATAATGTCTGCTGCCAAGTCCTACAGAACTGGCAAGCCGAGGCAGGCAAGTGTATCAATATACCCCTTAACTTTAGCACATAAGTGCTAACAGAAGTCCCAGCTGCCATTATAGTCGTGCAAAGTGCCTTAGTTGTCAGGTAACATTCCTGACAACTAAGGCACTTTGCACGACTACAATGGCAGCCGGGACTTCTGTTAGCACTCATGTGCGTTCCTGACAAGCTTAATCTTAGAACATCTTTATAAGCTGATCCATCGTCTCATAAGAATGCTCGTCCATGAACTGTTTTTGAAGATCAGAAGCCATGGTACCAAGCATGAGGCACGAGACATCTCGGTCATCCATCACATGCCAGTCGTACTGCTCCACCATGGCAATGGTGATGCCTCGACCTGCTAGAGGGCCAGCTAGTAAAGGAGCATTCAGTACATACTCCTTGGACTCTTGTCTAAGAACTATTTGTAAGTTCCTAGCCCAGTCCAGGAAGTTAGTCCCTGAAAGCTTCTCCTTCTCCAGGAGTGACCTAAGTGAGAGTTAGTTGTTGTTTGTTACAGCCATTTTAAATTGCTAATGTGAAATGGGATTATCTACATGGAAGAAATCATTGCTTGAGTTATAAATAAAGGGCTTTATGCTAATTCAAATTAATAATCTGATTTTAATTTGTTCGTTGGTGATGTTAATTGGCTGGCTTGACCAAGATCCACAACTCTTCAATGATTGGCCGAACTAGGGCTCGCTAACCGATCATTGATTTGTTTGGTAAGACAACCTATCCAATCCTTCTACAAAGGACTCTTGGTTTGATGGGCCTATTGACACTTTACCCATCTGTGCTTAGGGCCTGCTCTGAGCTAATGCTACCCATCTTGAGTCAAACCACCATTCACATGTTAACCATACCAAGTATCCTGACCCTCGACGGCCCACCGAATACTACAATGTACCTAGCTAGGGCATGGCACACATCGCAACATCAATGGGAGGAAGAGGTGTGAATGTGGGAAGCACTTTTAAACGACTCAATATTTTAATTTCTGGTTTAAAATTAGGGGGGTGGTATTCGATTAAGACTTTCATGGACTTTTTTTGAGTGATGACTTTTATAGACTTTAATGACATTCAGTGACTTTTAATATCTTGCAGAGAATTTTTAAAAGTATTGATGACTTTTAAAAAGTTTATTTCATTGATTTTTATAGACTTTTATAGACTTTTAAAGACTTTTGTAGAATTATTAGAAAATACTAATAATCTCCATGTGTACAATGATAATACACCACATAAATGACCACAACAATTGCCAAACATAAAATATGAAATAGTAACATAAAAATTGAGTAGTAATGTTAATTAAAAAATTGTAATTTGGCTATAAAATTTCTAATATTCATCATCATTCATATGTTCAACATTATTCCATATGTCAGTAGCAATACTAGCTCTCCACTCATGAGCATCATTTCTTTGTTGCTCTTGTGTTCTAACAAATGGTTCAAAAACTTCATCTTCATTAATTTACATTGTGTAGATGAATTAGTTTCACTATTTTGTTCAATTGGAAACTCATTTGATCGACACTCTTTTCTAAGAAAATTATGCAATCCTGCACAAGCTAAGACTATCTCTGTTTATGCGTCAAACTAAAATGGGGGAGCTGTCTTAAAGCTGGTAAAAAGGGCGGGTGATTATGGAGGTCGAAGAGGGTAACGAAAAAGGGCGGGTGATTAGGGAGGTCGAAGAGGGTGGAGGTCGATCGTTTGCCGAGACAGAAAGAGCGGGTGATTATGGATTTCATGATAAATGATAAATAAAAAGTCTTACGTATAAATGCAAGACTTTTTTCTAAAGATTTTGTGTTATATTTTGTAAAAAAAGTCTATAAAAGTCATTCTCATCAATTATCAATGACTATTTGAATACAGGATAACTTTTAAAAACTCTTAAAAAGTCATAATTGAATACCTGATGACTTTTAAAGACTCTTAAAAAGTCATAATTGAATACCTGATGACTTTTAAATAATCCTAAAAAGTCTTAATTGAATACCTTCGGATTTTAAAAGTATGTAAAAGTCATTAAAAGTCTTAATCAATTACACCCCTGTAAGTGATACGGCTTGGCATGCATAAACGTGGGTAATAATTCGGTGATCCATACATCCATATTATATGACAAATGCAATAGCATACTTAATTTAAAATAAATGAGATCCTATGGGCCTTTAATTACAACCTAATGAAAAACTAGATATCCTATCTAATTCTTCATGGGTTGGATTGCAATCCTTCTTGGGCTTCCACCAAGGGCTTGCTCCATCTGGGCCTTCCTTCATTCTTAATGCAATTACAACAATTTTATTTAAATAAAATTTATTCTAAAATTACATCAAAATAAAAGAAATGGCACGCAGGCCATATTTCCCAAAATCAAATTACAACCGATAATAATTTAGGGCCCATAAAACTCAACATCACATTTCAAACAAAGTACCTATCGTGCACATACATACCAATATGATGCATAATCATGGCATTCCAAATTATAAATATAAATCAAATTACAATCGATAATAATTTAGGGCCCATAAAACTCAACATCACATTTCAAACAAAGTACCTGTCGTGCACATACATACCAATATGATGCATGATCATGGCATTCCAAATTATAAATATAAATTTTAAGCCAAGTTACTTAAGGTGAAATCGCCAATTTTAACAACTGTGACTAAGGCCCATAAAGGCCCAATGGATTACATCCATTAATGCAAAATTAACAATTTTGCTCCCACTTGAATTTGGGTTGTCACAAATTTAAAATTTAGCTTTCCCAATTTTAAATGGTGTCACAGTTTATTGGGTCAATTTCACAAAGTCCATATTGAATTTCACACAGTTTTTGGATTTGGCGTGTTTTTGGGCCCGGGCCCAGTTTTGAAATTTTAATTGGTTTTAAAATTCATGTGTTTAAATTCATGTAATTTAAATGCGTGTGGTTTCTTAAATGAAATTTAATTTTATTCATGTGATATTAATTTTGGAGATTAATAATTGAAATTGGTTCGGGTAATTTTGGCACAATTACTTAGACGGCTGAATTGGACCCATGGTTTCCCAATTCCAGTGGGAGCAGTTGGACTGCTTGGGCTAGAGGCGTAAAGCCCGTTAAGGGTTAGAACCATGGTGGGCCAAAATTGGCGATTTCAAAATAATGGCTTGGACATAATTGAAATGGGCTTAAATCATGCATTGTAACATGCTTATGAATTATATGTATTGGATGCATATGGGTGATTAAATATTTTGTATGATTGGATGCTATTAGGCCTTATTCAACATGGGTTGTATTTTCTTTTTGGGTAAATACGGCCTGCGTGTCGTTTTTCTCTTTTTAATGTAATTTTATTTTATTTACTTATTATAAAATTTGTAAAAGAAGAAGCCCATGGAGTGGTGAGCCCAAGTGGAGGTGCAAGCCCAGAAGAAAGAAGATGGAGGCCCACCTGATATTGTTTTCTAGTATAGGTTTACTAGAATAATATTAGGATGTAAAATAGGCCCATAGCAGTCCATTTTACTTATTTATTTAATTATGCTTTATATTTATTTGCATGTATGAATATATAATCCAACAGCAATTTCACCCGCCTTATGTGTGCAAGCCGTTATTAAATGAATCTAATAACCAAATGAAATTACTAGGTCGCTTAAAAGTGCTTCCCTCATTCAAAACCAGCTCGAAGTGGGGATAGGCCAGTTATAAACCATGCCCTTATAGGATACACTGGAGTATTGCCATTTTGTATTGGGTTAGGGTATGGGATACTCTAACACTTGAATGGAGGTTTTGACTTAGCATGGGTAGTAGGATTCTCCTGGCCCTAAGCACAGATAGGTAAGTGCCAACAAGCCCATCAAACCGAGAGTCCCTAGGTTGGGATTGGACGGCGTTCCTACCTAAATAGTTAAGGTATAGTTGTACCAGGCCCTAGTCTGGCTATATCTTAATGAAATATGGATCTCAGCCCATGAGCCCAACAACTCGGTTTAATTAATAACTTGATTCATTATTAATTATGTATGGGAATAACAAAGTAAAGTCCTTTATTAACACTCTTAAATGTTTTTCTATGTAAAAACTCGAAATGGCAAATAACAACTCTTTATCACTGCGATCAATTCTTGAAAGGGACAAGCTTTCCGGTCCTAACTTTTTGGACTAGTCTAGGAAATTGAGAATAGTTCTAAGACAGGAGTCTAAAGAGTATGTACTGGAGAGGCTTGTACCGGCTGCGCCTCAAGGACGTAATCCACCGGCTGCACAGCTGGAGGAATACGAGGTGGATGTCAAGGATAATAGGGATGTGACATGCCTGATGTTGGCCTGTATGGTCCCCAAACTGCAAAAACAGTTTATGGACCATCAAGCCTTTGCTATGATAACAACTCTTAACGAGATGTTTCAGGAGCATGCTCGTCAGGAAAGGTACCTGACCAACAAGGCATTCCACTCCTGTAAGATGGGGGCTGGGACATCTGTAAGCCCACACGTACTCAAGATGAAGGGCTATTTGGACACATTGGCCTATCTCAGATCGCTCATCTCTCAGGAGTTAGCGGTAGACACAATCCTTGCATCGTTACCGGATTCTTACGATCAGTTCATCCTGAACTACAACATGCAAGGGATGAACCGCACTGTTAGTGAGCTGCATGGGATGCTCAAGCTTACTGAACAGTCGATCAAGAAGAGTCCGCTGGTACTGCTGGTCAACAAGGGGAACTGTGAGCGGACGACGCGTTTTCGACGGGACACGGGACTCCCTTTCGGAAGGGTTGCCATGATCTCAGGCGGGCCCCTCCCTCACGTAGGGTTTTTATGAATAGAAAACGGGTTTTGGAAAATAAATGGAATCAATGCATAAAAGAATCGAGACCTAAGTCTCGATGGATATTGTAGAGTCGCTACCCGGCTCAGCTCAACCGGGAAATTCTTATGCAGCTGAACCGGACGAACGGTCGCTATATTATCCAGAGATTCGGGTCCGGACAAGTCCCTTATTTCGTGCCTAATTTAAAATAAATATTGCCAATGTTCTCAAATGGTATTTCAAAATCTAAAATTAATTTTATTGAATATAAAAGGCATGCAGCACGCATACAAGTATTTAATACAAAAATGGAGAAAAGAAATAAATATTAATTGGCTTACAACCAAATCGAATAGAAAAATAAAAACTCTCACCTCACTTATACAATTGCCTAAAATACACGAGAATCTAAAAATATTTACAACCGCCTAAATACACGATTTAATCTATTAAAATACATCAAAAATAAAAATAAAAGAAATTAATACCTGCAAAACAGAAGGTTAGCACAATTTATACGGCACGCCACAAGTTGGACTTAAATAGACAGAATTGGAAAATCAAGTATTGGGGGTGTGAGCGGACGACGCGTTTTCGACGGGACGCGGGACTCCCTTTCGGAATGGGGCACCATGATCTCGGGCGGATCCCTCCCTCGCATGGGGTTTTTATAATGGAAATCCGCGTTTTGGAAAATAAATAGAATTAATAAATAAAAGAACCGAGACCTAAGTCTCGATGGATGTTGTAGAGTCGCCACCCGGCTCAGCTCAACCGGGAAATTCTTATGTAGCTGAACCGGACGAACGGCCGCTACACTATCCAGAGATTCGGGTCCGGACAAGTCCCTTATTTCGTGTCTAATTAAAATAAATATTGCCAATGTTCTCAAATGGTATTTCAAAATCTAAAGTCCATTTTATTGAATATAAAAAGCATACAGCGCGCATACAAAATATATAGTACAAAAATAAAGAGAAATAAATATTAATCGGCTTACAACCAAATCGAATAGAAAAATAAAAACACTCGCCTCACTTATACAATCGCCTAAAATACACGAAAATCTAAAAAGAATTACAACCGCCTAAATACACGATTCAATCTATTAAAATACATAAAAAATAAAAATAAAAGAAATTAAAATCTGCAAAACAGAGGGTTAGCACAATTTATATGGCACGCCACAAGTTGGACTCAAACAGACAGAATTGGGAAATCGAGAATTGGGGGCATGCATTTAGGGGATAACCAGGTTGGCTCGGCTAGCCGGCCTGATTAGACCTGGAAAACATTTTGAAACGTCCCTGTATTTTTGGTTTTGTGGAAAGAATCATTTTGAAAACAATTTTTTCGGTTTACATACATTTTTATACATTTAAGTGGGTCGGTTTTCAGGAGAAATGGGTCTCCGTCGTTGAATTGTTCTAAATGCAATTTTACTAAAAATTGAATCTATGGTCGTGATGCACACAACAAAATTCATTTTAATGATTTTTGGGATTTTCTAATTTTTTTTTGGGATTTTTGGGGATGAGGCTGAAATTCTGATTCTGGAACAAAGATTACAGTCGTACGACTGTAGTTTACAGTCGTGCGACTGTAATCAGTTCAGGGTCAGAATTTCACCAAAAATCAATTTAAATTAAAATCTGAAGAAAATAAATCTGGAAATTAAGAACAGTCGTACGACTGTATATACAGTCGTACGACTGTTCATGAAAACCAAGAACAGTCGTACGACTGTTCTTAATTTCCAGGAACAGAAATACGAAAAATGCAGCAAAAATACACAAAATTCACTTCAAAAGCCCAGAAAGCAAGGAAAAGTATAAGGAAAAGAAGTGACTACCTTTTTAGAAGCTATTCCAAGTCGTTTTGACCCCTGGCGTCGCTCCAATCCCAACAAATTTGCACTTTCCCCTTTTGAATGGAAGTTGAGAACTTTTTGTCCAAAATCCGAATTGCAAAGGATTCTGATGGTTTAAGTCCGAGTTCTTGATTTGGTTATGTAATTAAGTGATCAACCTAGAGATTTCTAACAAGTTTTAGACTTAATTTCAAGAATTGAAGAAAATCAAAGAGGAAGAAGATGAGTTTTTTTTGTGGTTTTCTTTTTCTCTCTCTTCTCTTTCTCTCTCTAAGTCTCTTCTCACCAGAATCCTCTCTTTCTTTCCTCCTTTTTC
This sequence comes from Euphorbia tirucalli, assembly GCA_039660915.1. NCBI lineage: Eukaryota > Viridiplantae > Streptophyta > Magnoliopsida > Malpighiales > Euphorbiaceae > Euphorbia > Euphorbia tirucalli. Next base: position 36,010,476 of record CM077637.1, on the reverse strand, counting down.
TCCTTTTTATCTCTTCTTTTTTTTCCTGCTTGCTTGCTGCAGAGCCGGAGCAATTAATGCTTAACTTCTCTTTCCTCCATTTCTGCTGCAGAGGTATGGGCGTCTGCAGTTTTTCCGATATTACAGTCGTACGACTGTAATTTTTAAATTACAGTCGTACGACTGTAACAATAGTCGTACGACTATAGTTTTTTTTTTTTTTTTTTTTTAAGTATAGAAAATTCCGGCGCTTACAGCTGCCCCTCGCGTGATCAAATTCGACATCTAGCTCCAGGTCCATAATACCTGTGATGATGAATTTGAAAGCGTGAATCAAAGCGCCGCGAACGCTGGAATGAATCTTCTGATGAGATAGGCCGATACCGGGTTTAGGTTACCCGAGGCGAATTGATGAAGAGATTAGCCGATATCAGGTCTATGTTACCCGAGGCGAGTTGATGAAGAAATTGGCCGATATCGGGTCTAGGTTACCCGAGGCGAAATTGATGAAGAGATTAGCCGATATCAGGTCTATGTTACCCGAGGCGAATTGATGAAGAGATTGGCCGATATCAGGTCTATGTTACCCGAGGCAAAATTGATGAAGAGATTAGCCGATATCAGGTCTATGTTACCCGAGGCGAATTGATGAAGAGATTGGCCGATATCAGGTCTATGTTACCCGAGGCGAAATTGATGAAGAGATTAGCCGATACCGGGTCTAGGTTACCCGAGGCGATGCTGGAGATGAGATTAGCCGATACCGGGTCTAGGTTACCCGAGGCGAACTTTACTGGGAAAATAGATGAAGCTGATCTGGGCCGATACCGAGTTTACATTACTCGAGGCGGACCTGCTAGGGAACTTGGATGATGGAACAGATCTGGGCCGATGCCGAGCTTACATTGCTCGAGGCGGACTTGCTGGAGAAAGTTGAGATAATGGAGCGGATCTGGGCCGATACCGAGCTTACATTACTCGAGGTGGATCTGCTGACTTGCTGAGGATATTGAGCTGGGGATGAATTCCTGCACTTAAAATGGCAAGTCTTCATTCCTTGATCGAGAGATTTTTAAACAAAAATTTTTGCCCCTTCGATCAAGAATGAAGACTAGCCGGGGATAAGCAATTGATATATGCAATGTATGGATGCATGATGATGTATATGTACATGTATGTATTTTCTGTTATTGGACGTTTATGTCCTCCGCTGGGGAATAGTATAGGAAACTCTGCTGGGGAGCGATGTGACGAATTCTGCGGGGGATACAGAGGATGTTCTGTTTTTCCTGCTCCGTGGAAAGTTATGAGTTTTTTTTTTTTTTTTTTTTTTATGCTCTAATTTTTGCCTGGGTTGCCCAAATCAGGTTTTCAGCCCAGCGAGTTGCTCTAACTTCTGCCTAAGGCACCTTTTCGGTTTTTGCCTTAGCGATCTTTTCATATGCCCTATCTTTTGCCTAAACTGCCCGATATGGGTTTTCAGCTTAGCGGGCCGCTCTAATTTTTGCCTGAGGCGCCTTTTCGGTTTTCACCTCAGCGAGCATTTTTTTTTTTTTAAATGGCGTTGTGACCCTTTATTGCTCGTCTAGGAAGATGAACTAGACTTTAGGGGACGATAAGAGATTTTAAATTGCATATATTTGATACATTTTTATTTGTCAAATAATGCGATGATATTGATCAGTTGAATGCAAAGTGCTTTCTTTGAATGTGTGTTTATGCAAGACAACTTTGTTTGTGCATTTGTCATAACCATGCAAATATATTTAAACAAACACTTCACTTTATTGATGAAGTCAAAATGAGTACATTTGAAACAAGTTGGTTCCTAAATGGTACAGATTTCACATTGTGCCAGAATCCGTCACCAGTCATCCTTTTCAGGCTTTCCGGCTGTTTTTTTTTTTCTTCTCTCGTGTCTTAACTTTTGCCTAGACCGCTCCTTTCGAGTTTTCAGCCTAGCAGACTCTTTTTTTTTTTTTTTTTTTTTTTTTTTACACTTGATAAAGCTTTAGCCTATCTTGGTTGATCGGGTTGGTGAACTCGTTCCCATCCATGTCTATGATCTTGACAGCGCCTTTTGATAACACCTTCTTCACCACATAGGGTCCTTCCCAGTTAGGTCTGAACTTGCCCCTAACATCAACATTTGAAGGCCTTAGTTGTTTTAGAACCAAATCTCCTGCTTTCAACTGCCGCTTGGAGTATTTCATATTTCGATTATAGGCTCTAGCCATTCTGCGCTGATACATCTGCAGGTGATCCAGTGCTTTTAGTCGCCTTTCATCTAGTGCAGCCAGCTGCTCATACCTGGCTTGAACCCATTCAGTCTCTGGTAATTGAGCTTCCAGGGCAACTCTGAGTGACTTGAGTTCTATCTCCACTGGCAACACTGCTTCCATTCCATATACCAAGGCATAAGGAGTTTCTCCTGTCGGCGTTCTGACACTGGTTCTGTAACCCCAGAGAGCATAAGGCAGTTTATCGGTCCAATCCCTGTAAGTGGTTACCATCTTTGATAAGATCTTCTTTATTGCCTTGTTAGCTGCTTCTACTGCACCATTAGCCTGAGGCCTATATGGAGAAGACTTATGGTGTTCAATACCATGTTCTGTAAATAGCTCAGCCGTTGCCCTTTGAAACTGTACTCCATTATCAGTTACTATGTGGTGAGGAATCCCATACCGAGTGACGATGTTCTTCTGGATGAACTTGACCATGTGCTTGGCTGTAACATTAGTGAAGGATTCCGCTTCGATCCATTTGGAGAAATAATCAACTGCCACAACTATGAATCTATCCCCATTAGATGCAGCTGGATGAATTTCACCAATCATGTCTATCCCCCATGCTGAAAACGGCCAAGGAGATGCTAGATTCTGAAGTTCAAGTGGAGGAAGACGACTAATGTCTGCATAGATCTGACATTCATGACATCTCTTCACTTTTCTTATACAATCTGCTTGCATCGTCATCCAGAAATAGCCTTGTCTCAAGATCTTCCTAGCCATGGCAAGTCCATTCATATGTGGTCCACAAGATCCTGCATGTACCTGCTCCATCATATCTTCTGCTTCTTGTTCTGTTAGGCACCTTAAAAGAACCCCATGTGCTGTTCTTTTGTATAACTTGTCCTCGAAGATTCTGAATTGACTGGCCAGCTTTCTTAAGGTCAACTTGTCAGCGGCACTGGCCTCTTCTGGGTACTTTCCCTCCTTAACATATCGGTAGATGTCAAAGAACCACGGCTTTTCTTCAGCTGATAATTCCATTACTTCATGCACTTCGAAGCAAGGATGCCTGGAAGTGACTATGACCAGTGGTTGAGCTTGTGTCTCTTCTGGATTTTCCCACATGGAGGACAAAGTAGCTAATGCATCAGCCATCTTATTCTCATCTCTGGGGACATGTCTGAATTCACACCGGCCGAATAAACCCTTTCTGAACTGTAGCAGCTCCAAATAAGACCGTAAGGCTTCTTCTTTTAGTTCCCACTCGCCTTGAGCTTGCCTGATCACTAGAAGTGAGTCACCAACAATTAAGACATCATTTGCTCCTAAGGTTAATAAAGTCTCCATTCCAAATAAGCATGCTTCATATTCCGCCCCATTGTTGGTTACGGGAAAGATCAACCTTTTGGATAGAGGAATGACCTCACCATCTGGTGTTGCTATAAGTACTCCGATTCCAGCACCTTTTCTATTCACTGCCCCATCGAAGCACATAACCCATCTTTTCACTTCCACCATGGCCAACTGCTCATCAGGGAATTCCAGGTTCTCTGTGTAATCTGATTCTAAGGGCTGGTTTGCCAGAAACTCTGCCACGGCTCGCCCTTTAATAGTTTTCTTCGTGATGTATTCGATGTCAAATTCAGACAAAAGTAGCAACCACCTGGACAGCTTCCCAACCAATGCAGGTGCTTTATAGAGATACTTCATTGGGTCCACTTTAGCCACAGCTTGTATCTTGTAGGATTGGAAATAGTGGCGCAGCTTCTTGGTCAACCAAATCATCGCCACACATGTCTTCTCCACCAGTGTGTACTTGGTTTCATACTCCATCAGTTTCTTGCTAAGGTAATAGATAGGATATTCCTTCTTGCCATCTTGTTCCTGCGCTAGCATTGCCCCTATAGAGGATTCTTCAACTGCCAAATACAAAATCAGGGGCTTCCCTGGAATTGGAGGACTCAACACCGGTGGCTTTACCAGGTAAGCTTTGATCTTTTCGAATGCCAGCTGACACTTGTCATCCCACACAACCGGCTGGTCTTTCTTTAATAGCTTGAAGATCGGTTCGCAGGTGGAAGTTAGCTTGGCTATGAAGCGGCTGACATACTGTAAGGAACCCAGGAATGATCTGACCTCCTTTTCAGTCTTTGGAGCTGGCATATCTTGGATGGCTTTGATTTTATCTGGGTCCATTTCTATCCCCCTCTGGCTGACCACATGGCCTAACAGTTTCCCTGATGTGACCCCGAATATGCACTTCTTGGGATTAAGGCACAAGTTGTACTCTCCAATGCGTGTTAGAAATCTATCCAGGATAACAGGGTGTTCCTCCCGGGTTGTTGATTTAACAAGCATATCATCGACATACACTTCGACTTCCTTATGGATCATATCGTGCAATAGAGTTGTGACAGCCCTCTGATAAGTGGCACCGGCGTTCTTCAATCCAAAAGGCATCACTCTGTAGCAAAAAGTACCCCACTCTGTGATGAACGATGTTTTCACCTTGTCGATCACATCCATCAGAATCTGGTTATACCCCGAAAAGCCATCCATGAAGGAGTACATCGCCGCTTTTGCCGCGCTATCAACTAGGACGTCAATATGTGGCAGTGGAAAGTTATCTTTTGGGCATGCTTTATTCAAGTCCCTGTAGTCAACGCATACTCTGACCCTTCCATCCTTTTTAGGTACGGGGACAATGTTGGCTAACCATTCCGTATACTCCACCACTTCGAGGAACCTGGCATCTATCTGTTTGGCCACTTCTTCCTTCACCAGTGTAGCCCATTCCGGCCTTAGTCTTCTCAACTTCTGCTTTACCGGTCTGAACTTGGGGTCCGTCGGGATCTTGTGCACTGCTATTTCTGTATCTACACCCGGCATGTCTTCATACGACCAGGCGAAAGCTTTAACATGTTTTTGGAGTACTCTTATTAATTCTCTTTCTTCCTCAGATTTTAGCTCGTGTGAAATGAGTACCATTTTAGGGTTTTCATCTGTACTTATATTGATTTCATGCAATGCAGTGTCATGTATGCTAAATATGCTTGATGGTGATTCGAATGCATGCACAGAATTATCAGGATAAACATCACACAAGTAAGCAAACTGGGATTTCATTGCATTGAACTTATCATAAAGTACATCAGTTACATTGAAAATGGAAGAAATAGATACAACAAAATCATTTTCATCCTCCACAGGCGGAGGGCCTTGTTCTTCCTCAGCTTCCATCTTCCCTTCCGGAGCATCATCTGGGACCGCAACTTTCTCGGCCACCTGTGCCTTAGCCTTCTCCATAATCTTGTCGATTTCAGCAACCACAGAGTCTAAGTTCACTTTGGCCATGAGTTCTTCATCAAATCCTTGCTTGGCCTTTCCAAAAGCTTTGTTCAATGCAGCAGTCAAAGCATCTGAGATGATTTCTGTAGTTTCAGCACAGGTCTCCTTTTCACCTTCTTCCTCGGCCACCTCTATAGTTTCTGCTATCACCTCAGATGGTTCTCCTTTCAAAATTTCAGATTCAGCAGTTGGTTCTTCTTCCATTACAGGGGCCACTGGCTCTTCCTGGCTTTTCTCAAGATCCACAACATCTGCAAAGATCTCAAAGCCAGGGCGCTCGACATTCCCAACCAGCACCGGTTCAGCTTGGCCTTTATAAAGGCTTTCTCCTGCCTTCAGAAATGGCTTCATCATGACCTTGCCATTCTTGCCCTTTTTCAGATTCTTCTGCTCGGATGACCCCTCTACATAACCAAGGCCGTACTGCTTTGACTTCCCCGAGTCGATCTTGAATTCTAGCACACCTTGCAGATTAATCCCGAGTCCCAGTCCCGGGACAAAGTTCAGCTTGTACAGATATCGGGATAGCCACTCTGGCATGTAGTTCTCATAAAGGACCATAGGGGCTTCAGTGGTTTCGTCCTCCTTAATGACAGCAATCTGGAATCCACCAAAAAGAACCACTCCTTCATCCACTGCAGCTACCACCGACTGGGCGTCCGCCTCAACAGTCACAATCCTATCATTCATAGGGAATTTAATCTTCTGATGCAATGTGGAAGGAACACCTCCCAAAGGATGGAACCAGGGCCTTCCAAGCAATAGGGAGAATGTGACCGGGATATCGATCACTCTGAAAACAACCATGGACTTGATGGGCCCAACTTCCACTTCTGTTTCAAAGGTCCCTATCACTGTTCTTTTAGAATCATCATACGCCCGAATGACTGTCGAGGACCTCTTCAACACTTCTTCATTCATGCCTAGAAACGGTAGCACTTTCAGTGGGCATATGTTCAGAGCCGAGCCGTCATCCACCATAACGCACGGCATCACCTTATCCATGATATAGGCTCTAATGTAAAGAGCCTTGTTGTGAGCCTTTCCTTCTGCTGGTAGGTCTTTCTCAGAGAAAACAATATTAAGAGCTCCGGCATGGACTTTATCTAGCAAGCAGCACATAGCCTCTGGTGAAGCTATAGGGGAGACTTCAATTTCCGATAGCTTCTTCACTAAAGCCTCCCTATGCTCTTTGGAGGCCATAAGCAAGTGCCACAAACTGGCCTGTGCAGGGGTCTTCTTCAGTTGGGAAATGACCAAATCTTCTTTCTCGACTCTTTCCGGTGCCGAAGTACTGCCCGACCCATTCATCGGTGCTTTATCTTTCGTCTGATCCGCCGGCTGATATACCCTTCCACTTCGGGTTACATGCTGCACTTCTTGAATTTTCAGCTTCTCAACAGCTGGGAGTTTAACAGCCTCTCTTCTGTCAAATTCTTCGTACTCATTTCGGAGTCAAGGTCATCCAGATTTATGGGCTTGACCTCCTTACACCCCTCCTTTCCCTCATATTTAAGCTCCACTTCGGGTTCCCCTACCGCCACTGCCTGAATCGTAGGGTTCGCTTGCAGGACTTGGGCAAATATGAAATTAGCCGGCAACCCCGACTGAACCATGTTAACCCGCTTCTCAAATGCCGGTAGTGGGTTAGTTTTAGTGCTAGGTTTAGGTGGTTCTTGCAGCTTTCCCTCGTCGATAAGCTTCTGGATAGCATCCCTTAGCTTATAGCAGTTATTGGTCCGGTGGCCTGTCACCACATGATAAGTGCAGAAGTTATCCTTGTCAGCTTCAGATGGGAACTCAAATGGCCTCAAGGACTGTAATAAGCCACCATTCCTACACTTGGCGAATATCTTTGCCAAAGTAAGAATCCAAGGTGTTATGCCTTGTCCTCCAGGACCCCTATTCTGGTTGCCTTGCTGCTGATTCACAGTAGCCACCTCAATCCGCTTCACTTCCGACAACTGCCCCTGCTTGCCACTGGCACCTGAACCAGACCCACTGCCAGACCCAACTGCTATGGTTGATCTATACCCTGAACTATATCCTGTACCTCTTCCCCCTTTCTGACCAGCTGGCTTCTCCTCTTCATCCCTTTCTATCTTCATGGCCATGCTATAGACCTCACTAAGCTCCTTGAAGGAATGGAACTTCATGTTATTCTTGAAGATATCTTTACTGCCATCAATGAGCTTCTGTATAAGCTCGTCTTCATCAGGGCGATTCTTTAGGAGGATCATCTTGTTCATCCACCTCTGGTAGTATTCATCAAAGGGCTCATTGAATTTCTGTTTCACCCTCTCCAAATCATACAGCTTCACCTGGATTTTGGTGTTGAAACTGTAGTATTTAATGAAGGCTGCTGACAATACTTCCCAGTCAGATTGCTCCTCCTCTGACAGTGAGTTATACCATCCCAAAGCACCTCCCTCCAGTGTGGTGGGGAAAAGATTAATCAATTGTTGCTTTGTAGCGCCTGCTGTTAGCATAACCCGGGCATATAAATTCACATGGGCCTCTGGCGAGCCCATTCCTTTGTAAGTGGGGACTTTCGGCACTTGGAAGCCGATAGGAAATGTCTCGATGCCCCTACTGATCATGGCATCAACGTTCACCCCCTTCTTGGATTCAGCACTGATCCCGACCCCCTTCTTCAACTGGGCCATGACCTCGTCTAATTCAGAACACTTGGCTTTCATCCTCTGTTCCATAGCTGCCTCTATCTCCTACAGCTTTTCAAGGCTAGCCGAAGCGTCACCACCGTGTTGGGATGACTCAGCTTCTTTTTCCTTCCCGGCTCCACTACCACCGGTCTCACCAGCTTCTCTAACCACTGCCCTCATTTCCTCCTTTAACATGTCGCGAAAATCTTGCGACCTGAAGAAATCTCTCAAAACATCAGCCATACTCGGTGTCTGCTCTGCCATATTCACACCTTCCCCAGTCTCAGAATCACTATCACTCTCGACCACCCTCTGTCTCCTAGCCGCCCTTGAAGCTTGGGATCTTGTCCAAGGTCGCTCCAGTGTATTCTGCTTGGGAGTAGACAGGAGGTATTAGGGTCGTGAATGAATGACGTGATATGACATGAAAGTTAAGGCATTGAACATGCTTGAGATGCATGAAGTGGAATTATGCATGGAATGATAATATGAATGATTTCTTTTTATTATTATATATTTTTTCTTCCGAGGCATTCCAAGAACACCCAATGTTTGTGCAAAAATGTCGCATGTGGACCATCACACGGACAGAGCTTCGGAGCCTTTGGGGCACCTAATGAATTCATGAAATGGTCGTGTGTATACCGGCACACGGACATAGTTTTGACGCTTTATAGGTCTATGAGATGGTATGAAATGGTCGCATGGGCCGGGCCCACAGACAAGGTCTTGATGCTTTTGAGCATATGATATGGAATGATGTTATGAGAAAGTCATGTGTAACAGGAACACGGACAAGAATTCGGCATTCGAGGAACGCCTTTCATGATTTGGTGATGTTATGAGCCTATATGTATACTAATCGGGCACTCGGGGAGTACCTTAAATGGTGAATTAATGTCATGAAGTGGTCGGATGTGGACCACAATATTATATGATGTTTATGATGGATGGGTGTGATGTCATGAAATGCATCGTGTAAATTATTACACGCAAACGGGCCTAAGGCCATTGTGGCTTTTATTAAATGAAATGGAATGGCCGAATGCAATCCGGTGCATTGACAAACACGGATAATTTTGGGTACCCGATATGTTATGAAATGGAATGGGATGGTCATGATAGGCGTTCTTTGAAATGCCCCTTAATTTAATTTAATTTAAGTGAAATGTAGTGAATGAACATGTCACACAATATGCAAATGGCTGCACAAAAACGTGGGTTCGGATGTATGACATACATAATGATGTTATGAATGCTATGTCAAAAATAAAATGTTAATCACACAAGTTTAATGTTATGGCTGAAAAAGAAACCGTTAGTATGGATGACAAGCGAATGAATTAATGTTTTACACACGAAATAAAATGCAGAATGGCTGCATAAAAAATGTGGGTTAGTATCACACAAAGGTGTTCGTGTATGATATGTCATGTGTATGGAAAATGGTGATTATGGTATGCGATGCATGCGTTGGCGATGTGTCACGAGATGGCGAGAAACACATAGCAAGCAAAAAACGAATTCTTCCAACCTTATTCCTCCAACGTGGTTGGTCTCAAAAATTTCTAACCGAGTCCTAGGTGGGGTTCACTTCAATCACCAACCGGGGGTGATGAAGGCGCGATTTTATTATTATTATTCACGCAATTATTTTGGTATCCTAAGGGAATCCAACTAGAGCTGCCTATATGGGTTCGGTCAAAGTCGGGATAACATCAAGGCTCTCATAGCAAGATATACTCCTCACTTCTCCCCACTCAAGGGTCCGAACGAAGGGGTTCGTACGAGGCTATGAGTGATGTTTCGTATTCGTGCCCCTAAGACCAGGAGGAACTTAGGCGACACTTCAACAATCCACCGGGCTATAAAAGGATACCTAATCTAATGCAAGAAATGGCTAACTAAAAATGCAAATAAAATACCAAAAGAGAATCATCCACCTTATTTTAATTAGACACTTTTCAGGGCTTGTCAAATTCTTTTAAGTTTTTGAAAAACTTTTTGAGAATTCCCCAGCGGAGTCGCCACTGTGAGCGGACGACGCGTGTTTTCGACGGGACGCGGGACTCCCTTTCGGAATGGGGCGCCACGATCTCGGGCGGATCCCTCCCTCGCATGGGGTTTTTATATTGGAAATCCGCGTTTTGGAAAATAAATAGAATTAATAAATCAAAGAACCGAGACCTAAGTCTCGATGGATGTTGTAGAGTAGTCGCCCGGCTCAGCTCAACCGGGAAATTCTTATGTAGCTGAACCGGACGAACGGCCGCTACACTATCCAGAGATTCGGGTCCGGACAAGTCCCTTATTTCGTGTCTAATTAAAATAAATATTGTCAATGTTCTCAAATGGTATTTCAAAATCTAAAGTCCATTTTATTGAATATAAAAAGCATACAGCGCGCATACAAAATATATAGTACAAAAATAAAGAGAAATAAATATTAATCGGCTTACAACCAAATCGAATAGAAAAATAAAAACACTCGCCTCACTTATACAATCGCCTAAAATACACGAAAATCTAAAAAGAATTACAACCGCCTAAATACACGATTCAATCTATTAAAATACATAAAAAATAAAAATAAAAGAAATTAAAATCTGCAAAACAGAGGGTTAGCACAATTTATATGGCACGCCACAAGTTGGACTCAAACAGACAGAATTGGGAAATCGAGAATTGGGGGCATGCATTTAGGGGATAACCAGGTTGGCTCGGCTAGCCGGCCTGATTAGACCTGGAAAACATTTTGAAACGTCCCTGTATTTTTGGTTTTGCGGAAAGAATCATTTTGAAAACAATTTTTCCGGTTTACATACATTTTTATACATTTAAGTGGGTCGGTTTTCAGGAGAAATGGGTCTCCGTCGTTGAATTGTTCTAAATGCAATTTTACTAAAACTTGAATCTATGGTCGTGATGCACACAACAAAATTCATTTTAATGATTTTTGGGATTTTCTAATTTTTTTTTTTTGGGATTTTTGGGGATGAGGCTGAAATTCTGATTCTGGAACAAAGATTACAGTCGTACGACTGTAGTTTACAGTCGTGCGACTGTAATCAGTTTAGGGTCAGAATTTCACCAAAAATCAATTTAAATTAAAATCTGAAGAAAATAAATCTGGAAATTAAGAACAGTCGTACGACTGTTCATGAAAACCAAGAACAGTCGTACGATTGTTCTTAATTTCCAGGAACAGAAATACGAAAAATGCAGCAAAAATACACAAAATTCACTTCAAACGCCCAGAAAGCAAGGAAAAGTATAAGGAAAAGAAGTGACTACCTTTTTAGAAGCTATTCCAAGTCGTTTTGACCCCTGGCGTCGCTCAAATCCCAATAAATTTGCACTTTCCCCTTTTGAATGGAAGTTGAGAACTTTTTGTCCAAAATCCGAATTGCAAAGGATTCTGATGGTTTAAGTCCGAGTTCTTGATTTGGTTATGTAATTAAGTGATCAACCTAGAGATTTCTAACAAGTTTTAGACTTAATTTCAAGAATTGAAGAAAATCAAAGAGGAAGAAGATGAGTTTTTTTGTGGTTTTCTTTTTCTCTCTCTTCTCTTTCTCTCTCTAAGTCTCTTCTCACCAGAATCCTCTCTTTCTTTCCTCCTTTTTCTCCTTTTTATCTCTTCTTTTTTTTCCTGCTTGCTTGCTGCAGAGCCGGAGCAATTAATGCTCAACTTCTCTTTCCTCCATTTCTGCTGCAGAGGTATGGGCCTCTGCAGTTTTTCCGATATTACAGTCGTACGACTGTAACAATAGTCGTACGACTATAGTTTTTTTTTTTTTTTTTAAGTATAGAAAATTCCGGCGCTTACAGGGGGCATGCATTTAGGGGATAACCGGGTTGGCTCGGCTAGCCAGCCCGATTAGACCTGGAAAACATTTTGAAACGTCCCTGTATTTTGGTTTTTTGTGGAAAAATCATTTTGAAAACAATTTTTCCGGTTTAAATGCATTTTTATATTTAAAGTGAGTCGGTTTTCGGGAGAACCGGGTCTCTGTTGTTGAATTGTTCTAAATACAATTTTACTGAATATTGAATCTATGGTCGTGAATGCACACAACAAAATTCATTTTTGGGATTTTCTAATTTTTTACGATTTTTGGGAATTTTTAGGGATTTTCATGGATTTTTGGAAATTTTTGGGACTTAAAGGTGAAATTCTGTGCGACTGTAAATTACAGCCGTGCGAATACAACTACAGTCGTGCGACTGTAAACACTCCAGACTCAGGATTTCGCCAAAATCTTATTTAAAACAAGCTGGAAAGAAAATCACCTGGAAATCAAGAACACTCGTACGACTATAACTACAGTCGTACGACTGTTCATCGAACTCAAGAACAGTCGCATAACTACAGTCGTACGACTGTTCATCGAACTCAAGAACAGTCGCATGACTGTTCTTGATTTCCAGAACAGAAACGCAAAGAAAGGATAGAAATGCAGAAAAAGCACACCAAACACCCAGAAAGCTTGAAAAAGAGAAGGGAAAAAGAGTGTTTATCTCTTTGGCATGCGTCCACCATAGGATTGACCCCTAGCGTCGCTCCAATCTACTAAAATCCGGACTTTTCTCCTTGATTTAGAGTTTGAGTGTTTTGGGTCCAAAGATTTCAAATGCTGAGGGATTCTGATGAGGAGTTCTTCCCTTTTCTTTGTTTCTCCTCTTTCTCTTTTTCTCTCTTTTTCTCTCCGTCTGTCTCCTTCTTTTTCGTTTTTCCCCCCTCTTCTTTTTTCTCTATCTGGTCTCCCCCCCTTTTCTTCTGTTTCTTCAGCTTTTGAGGTATGGGTTGGCTCACCTGCCGTGATCTATAGTCGTACGACTATACTTTTTTACTTTTTGTTTTTTGGAAAGCAAAATTCCAGCGCTTACAGCTGCCCCTCGCGTGATCAAATTCACCACCTGAATTTAGTCTAGGATAGATGATGTGAATTTGAGAAACGCGACTCAAAGCGCCGCAGACACAGGGAAAAAACATGCCGTTGAAATATGCCGATATCGGGTCTAGGTTACCCGAGGCGATGTTGGGGAGGAAATAAGCCGATATCAGGTTTAGGTTACCTGAGGCAAAGTCAAGGAAGAAATAAGCCGATATCAGGTTTAGGTTACCCGAGGCAAAGGAAGATGAAATACAGATTGGCCGATATCGGGTTTATGTTACCCGAGGCAGAGGAAGATGGATTATGGATTGGCTGATATCGGGTTCATGTTACCCGAGGCAAAGGGAGATGAAATTGCGGTTAAGCCGATATCGGGTTTATATTATCCGAGGCAAAGGAAGGTGGATTATGGATTGGCCGACATCGGGTCTATGTTACCCGAGGCGAAGGAAGGTGGAAATTTGGACGATTTGAAATCTTACTGGAATTGGGTGGACTTGAAATAATAAGAGGTTCAAGGATCAGAAACCATGCTTGAACGTAATGGAGTTCAAGGGTTTAAGACCTGGCTTGAATGAAGGAGATGGTTCAAGGATTTGCGACCATGCTTGAACGTAATGGAGTTCAAGGGTTTGAAATCTTGCTTGAATAAAGAGAGTGGGTTCAAGGATTTGAGACCATGCTTGAACGTAATGAAGTTCAAGGGTTTGAAATCTTGCTTGAATGAGATGAGGAAATAGGTTTAGGAAGGATAATTTTGGTGTTGGCTGGGGAATGAGTATTTATCCCTTGATCGATGATTTTGGAAACAAAAATCTTTGCCCCTTCGATCAAGGATAAATACGGCTTGATTGCTCTGCCCCTTGGAAACTTGATTGTTCTGCCCTGACATTTTGCCATCTCTGCTTTGAGAGCGATCCTGGTTAGGGGAGACCTGGTGATGGCAGTGGATACCTACACTTGGATGAGTTGCAATGCATATGCATATGAATTGTGCGTGTTTACTTTAAACGTATGCATGTATGTACGAATGCATGTATAGTTCTAAATGTATGCATGTAACATGAGGCTTATGCTTTGTTCTTGGTATCCGTGCGAGCCCGGAGACGGAATTCACGGCTTGTGGCTGGCCTCGATGGTAGCCCAGGTGACCTAGCCCAATTGTCCCAACATGTCTCCTGACCGACTAACTATTACACCAATCTAGGTATTAAGGGAGTTGGCCGTCTTGAGTGACTTTCCACTTTACCTTCTATATATTCTGAAGCATTGTCAGGCTCAATGGATCAGAGTAATAGGCCGTGCCGATGGATGGTCCGTTTGGTCGAGCAAGAAGATGAGAGTGAGACTTTGCATTTCCGTACCGCATAACAGGAGTTTCTGTGATATTGCCACGGGCTTGAATGCAATGTCCTACTGATGGACGTTTATATGTAATGGCATGGTGTATGCAAGATGAGCATCTGATCAGAAGTCCAAATACATACAATATTGCAATGGTGACATCAAAATGAGTATAATAGGGAATGTGACATTGACTCTGACTTTGTATATCACCTCTCCCCTGTTGCTGACACGTCCTTTTGGTTTTCCATGTCAACAAAAATTTTTTTTTTTTTGAAGAAAGATTCTGCGATGGGCATTTTGTCTGCGTTGATCCCTTTTGCGATGTTTTGCCTTAGGACGAGAAAAATATACCTTGATATGTTCATTGCGACTCGCGAAGATAATGCTGTCGATGATACCCATTGGTTCGGTTTGTTACTTGCCCCTAATATTATAGGTTTGTATTCGGGGAGTATTATGGGTTTGTGTTTGGGAAGTAAAGCACTTCTACAGACAGGGTTTGTCGTGTGATGCAGCCCGTAAATGAACATTGACATGCAATGACATGACAAATGCAGATTGAACACCAAAAATTGAATACAAACATTCATGACATAATGAATGCGGATGCATTAGGAACATCTAAGATGTGGCTCTGGCTTTAATTGATGCCTCTTTAAATTACCAATATGCCCTTTCGGTTTTACACATTGGATTTATTTTTTTTTTTAGGCTCGATCACTGGATAGAGTTGCTATTGTGGATGGATAACCTGAGATGAATTCAATTAACCACTGGATTCTCCTGCGGCCTGATGCTGTATTCATGTTTCCAATTCACCCCAGATTCCAGTTTAAGCACGGCTCCCGAAGACTGAATCCTTGAAATGGTTGGCAAATGCAACTTTCCCTTTGAATATGAGCACAACAGACTTTGCAAGCTTTCCTGTTGATGGTATCGTCCCCTTCATGATTGTTGAAGGCTTTGTAAAGTCAAGTTGCCCCAACATAGTTGGTGAAGTTCACAAATGCATAACCAAAATTTCCTCCAGCCTTGAAATCCATAGGCAAATAGAGGAAATCATAAGCAGGCTTCCCTTTGGACTTATTCTTGTTTTCCTCCAGACAATGCTTGCCAAGAATTTGTAGCATATTATGTCTTTGAAATTGATTTGGTAGATTTCTGATCATCAGGCTTGTTTTTCCACCAAGATTAGCTTCAATCTCTTTTTATTCAGCTTGGTCTCTTCAATAGTCAATTTCTTGGGTGACCACTGTTGTTCCTTCACTTACAGAAATTATTTTCTTCTTACTCTGGAATCTCGAAGCTATATATTTCATTTTCCCCCTTTTTAAGCATTGTCGAACTCATTTGAAGCAGATTCATATCCAAATCCTCTATCTATCATCAAATCAAATCCCTTCCCATTATCTGAGGGTACTAAATAATTAGTCTGGGAGTTTAGATTGAAGAGAAATGGCGTGGGATTAAAAGGTGTCCCCAATTTGGTACAGGTTGATGATAAACGAAGACGGATTGAAACGGCGCCATAACCACCTATTCCGATGCCCTTCCGCTGATGAGATGGTGCGGAACAAAAATGATATGGAGCAGCATTGGGGTTCAACTTCTTGTTGGAAGCCATTGAAGGTAGAAAATATGGAATCACAGAATCGGTTCAAGTTCCAGAGAGAAGATGAAAGATAGAAGATGAAAGTGAAGGAAAGACAATAAAGGGATACAAAGGCGTTGAAGGCAAATGGAGAAGACAAAGAGGAGAATGAAAAGGGAATAGCTTTGGGTAAAGACACCGATCTTCTCTGTCACTGCACAAAGTTAACTTTCCAGAACAGGTAACAACGTACATCTCCATTGTCTCAACTTATTGACCCCGGCATTTCATGCAACAGGTGGGCCGCCCCCAGATTCACCAGGCACTCAACAGAGTTTAACTTTATGATTGAAGAGGGTGCAACTTTAGGCCAGGAGCAGAAATTTGACTGTAAGATAGAACTGAGGTCTTCCACCGGTGCTTGCCCTCTTTCTCTTTTTTTTTTTTTTTGAAGAAGTTAAATCCAAACCACAGCCACCTATTGATTTTCCAGCTGCATTCAGATCCATGTATGTCATACGTGTTTGATATGTCTCTTTGGATGAACAATGCATGTGTAATGTCATATGCGCATGAATGCCACACAAACAAGACTATACATGCACTAAAACTAACGCCTGCTTCAGAGTTTTACAGCATGGTGGGTGGCAAAGGTCATTTGGATTTTTAGGGCTTGGTGCTTTTTGATGGATTTGGTTTTTTGATGTGGGATGCTTTCTTGAGCGTGAGTTAGGCTCAAAGCTTTATTTTGGGGCTCGGCTCTGAAACTTGGCAATGGTCCCTGGTTTGGAGCGATTTAAGTGTATTATGGGCTGTCCAAGTTGAAACTTTTAGGGCAAGACCAACAGCGTTTTCGGATTGTGGTTTGTAGGGATCACTGATCTAGGTTGGCAATTGATTCGAATGAAATGGTGCCATCCCATTATTTGCTTGGCAGACTTCTTCTCTTTCTTTTTTCTTTTTTTTTTGAAGAAAGGGGCTTAACCGAAGTCAGGTTCACTTGTAAATCCCCTGTAAGACTCAGATTGATGCCATGCATTTTAATATTATGCGAGATGGACATGTCGTTTCAGATGATCAAATGCATGCTTAATGCCATATACATGTAATCACCATACAAGTAAGAAAAATAACAAGATGCATTGCATTCAAAATGAGTTCAATACACTTTACAACAAAATGAGTTCCCTACGATAAGGAGCCTCTAAAGGTATTGATCTCACAATGCCCGACTATTCCTTATCCGGTCACTGCCCTGGTTCCAATGTCACTGCCCCACTCTCATCAGATCAGACTTAGGAGCTCTTCGTCATATTCCTCTCCCCAGGAGGTTTGAGGAATTTCCTTGCCAGTCTCCCTGGTTGTCCTCGGTTGCTCATTAGTAACAGATGGCACCTTTAACCTTCGCTCATCAACCAACTTCCGGATCTCCTTCCTTAACACATAACAGGCATTGGTTCGGTGACCTGTCACTACGTGATAAGTGCATAAGTTATTCTTTTGATCTGGTGCCGGCTCCACATACGGCTTGACGCTCTGCAGTAATCCCTCTTTTCTACACTTGGCAAATAATCGGCTCAGTGAGATAGGCCACGGGGATATGCCCTTTCCGTCACCCTTGGGGAGTGGACTCCTGGTTGGTCGCGGAACAAGGTCAATGTTGGCTTTGAGGGGGGCCTTCGATTCTGCTTCACCAGTCAGCCCTTTTATTACTCCCTCAAGCTCAATCACACGTGCCTCCAATTCAGAGCATCTTGTCGTCAGCTTTTCCATCTTGTCCAGATCACCTCCTAGCATTTCCTTCAACATTGCCGTTGCCTCTTCCCTAACCCCCTTTCGGAATCGCGATGAGGCAACATAATCATCTAGGATATCTGTTACGGTGTTGAAGTTCACTGGGCCAGCCATTCTTGAGACTCCTTCCCTTTCTCCCCTGATAAGAACATTTGTTAACATTGACTGGGGCATGCGCACAGAGGATACCAAGTCAAGGGATGATGCAGGTATGAATGTGAGATGTGGTGCATGCATGCATGAATGATGATGTCATATGATGCCATGTCATGTTGTGCAACCCTAAGCTAGTCAAGTGCAAACAAAGCCAGGAATAGAAACATGCAAAATGCAATGAATGTTGTTGACGAAGCTATATGCTGAAGTATAGCGTGGCATATAAATATACACCACATGGATAAAATGACACACAGGGTGTCCACGGATCGAAGCAAGGTGATACTTGCGAAGGATTCACGTGTAGAGCGTATCTTACACGGGAGGAGAGTTGACATTTGAAACTATACGTGTAGAGAGGATCTTACACGGGAAAGAGATGTAGTGTTTAAAGCGGTATGTGTAGAGCATGTCTTACACGGGAAGAGGTTTAATGTTTAGAGCGATACGTGTAGAGCATGCCTTACACGGGAAGGAAGAGTGGAGTTTGATGCGGTACGTGTAGAGCTGGTCTTGCACGGGGAATTTGGATGACAGATGTAGAACTTAGTCTTACACGGGTAGGAAATGTACAGAGCTTGTCTTGCACGAGAAGATATTTGGAATGGTACGTGTAGAGCTTGGTCTTTCACGGGAAGGAAGGGTAGAGTTTGATGCGGTACATGCAGAGCTAGTCTTGCACGGGGAGATTTGGAATGATACTTGTAGAACTTAGTCTTACACGGAGAGGAAATGTGCAGAGCTTGTCTTACACAGAAAGATATTTGGAACGATACGTGTAGAGCTTAGTCTTACATAGGGAGGAAGGGTAGAGTTTGATGCGGTACGTGCAGAGCTGGTCTTGCACGGGGAATTTGGAATGATACGTGTAGAGTTTGGTCTTACACGGGGGAAGGTTTAGTGTTTAGAGCGATACGTGTAGAGCGTGTATATGGAACGATACGTGTAGAGCTTAGTCTTACACGGGAAGGAAGGGTAGAGTTAAAGCGGTACATGCAGAGCTGGTCTTGCACGAGAAGACTTGGAATGGTACGTATAGAGCTTAGTCTTACACGGGAAGGATGGGTAGAGTTTGAAGCGGTACGTGCAGAGATGGTCTTGCACGGGGAATTTGGATGACACGTGTAGAACTTAGTCTTACACGGAGAGGAAATGTGTAGAGCTTGTCTTGCACAAGAAGATATTTGGAACAGTACGTGTAGAGCTTGGTCTTACACGAGGAGGAAAGGTAGAGTTTGATGCGGTATGTGCAGAGCTGGTCTTGCACGGGGAATTTGGAACGATATGTTTAGAGCTTGGTCTTACACGGGGGAAGGTTTAGTGTTTAGAGCGATACGTGTAGAGCGTGTCTTACAAGGGGAGGAAATGTGCAGAGCTTGTCTTACATAGAAAGATATATGGAACGATACGTGTAGAGCTTAGTCTTACACGAGGAGGAAGGGTAGAGTTAAAGTGGTACGTGCAGAGCTGGTCTTGCACGGGAAGATTTGGAATGGTAATTGTAGAGCTTAGTCTTACACGGGAAGGATGGGTAGAGTTTGAAGCGGTACGTGCAGAGCTGGTCTTACACGAGGAATTTGGATGACACATGTAGAACTTAGTCTTACACGGAGAGGAAATGTGCAGAGCTTGTCTTACATAGAAAGATACATGGAACGATAAGTGTAGAGCTTAGTCTTACACGAGGAGGAAGGGTAGAGTTAAAGCGGTACGTGCAGAGCTGGTCTTGCACGGGAAGATTTGGAATGGTAATTGTAGAGCTTAGTCTTACACGGGAAGGATGGGTAGAGTTTGAAGCGGTACGTGCAGAGCTGGTCTTGCACGAGGAATTTGGATGACACGTGTAGAACTTAGTCTTACATGGAGAGGAAATGTGCAGAGCTTGTCTTACACGAGAAGATATTTGGAATGATACGTGTAGAGCTTGGTCTTACACGGGGAGGAAGTGTGCAGAGCTTGTCTTACACAGAAAGATATTTTGGAATGATACGTGTAGAGCTTAGTCTTACACGGGGAGGAAAGGTAGAGTTTGATGCGGCACGTGCAGAGCTGGTCTTGCACGGGGAGATTTGGAGCGATACGTGTAGAGCTTGGTCTTACATGGGGGAAGGTTTAGTGTTTAGAGCGATACATGTAGAGCGTGTCTTACACGGGGAGGAAATGTGCAGAGCTTGTCTTGCACAGAAAGATATATGGAACGATATGTGTAGAGCTTAGTCTTACACAGGGAGGAAGGGTAGAGTTAAAGCGGTACGTGCAGAGCTGGTCTTACACGGGGAGGATATTTGGAATGATACGTGTAGAACTTACTCTTACATGGAGAGGAAATGTGCAGAGCTTGTCTTGCACAGAAAGATATTTGGAATGATACATGTAGAGCTTAGTCTTACACGGGGAGGAAGGATAGAGTTTGATGTGGTACGTACAGAGCTGGTCTTGCACGGGGAGATTTGGAGTGGTACGTGTAGAGCTTGGTCTTACATGGGGGAAGGTTTAGTGTTTAGAGCGATACGTGTAGAGCTTAGTCTTACACGGGGAGGAAGTGTGCAGAGCTTGTCTTACACAAAAAGATATTTTGGAGCGGTACATGTAGAGCTTAGTCTTACACGGGGAGGAAGTGTGCAGAGCTTGTCTTACACAGAAAGATATTTTGGAACGATACGTGAAGAGCTTGTCTTACACGGGGACAAAGGGTAGAGTTTGATGCGGTACGTGCAGAGCTGGTCTTGCACGGGGAAGATTTGGAGCGGTACGTGTAGAGCTTGGTCTTACACGGGAAGGAAATGTGCAGAGCTTGTCTTGCATAGAAAGGTATTTTGGAATGGTATGTGTAGAGCTTAGTCTTACACGGGAAGGATGGGTAGAATTTGATGCGGTACATGCAGAGCTGGTCTTGCATGGGAAGATTTGGTATGACACATGTAGAACTTAGTCTTACACGGGGAGGAGATGTGCGGAGCTTGCCTTGCACAGAAAGATATTTGGAATGATACCTGTAGAGCTTAGTCTTACACGGGGAGGAAGTGTGCAGAGCTTGTCTTGAATGGAAAGATATTTGGTATTTGGATGTGCGGGACACAAGGATAGGGTTTCTAAGGATTATGGAAGACATAAGGGGCTTCATGAAGCTTCTAGCGTTTTTGGAACACTTAAGTGACTTAGTGCATGCGGTAAAGTACTCGGTGCTTGTGAAATGATTGAACGTTGTGGAGTGCTTGAATGTTTGATGGATGAATGAGATGTACATCGCGAGATAAAGAGGATGATTCCCTTGTTTATTATTATTATTATTATTATTATTATTATTATTATTATTATTATTATTATTATTATTTTGGACATTCCAAGTGCACCCAATGCTATGCAAAAGGACACGTGTGGACCGCCACACGAAGCAGGGGTTTAGTGCTTTTGGAGCACCTAATGAATTCATGAAATGGTAACATGTGTACCGACACACGGAAAGAGTTTCGACGCTTTATAGGTCTATAAGATGATATGAAATGGCCGCATGGGACCACCCCTTGGACAGAGTTCTGACGCTTTTGAGCATATGAAATGAAATGATGTTGTAAGAGAGTCATGTGCCATAGGAGACACAGACAGATGTTTGGCGTTCGGGGAACACCTTGCATTATTTGGGGTGTTATGAAATGCCCCAACATGTTTACTAACCCGGCACTCAGGGAGCGCCTTGAATAATGTAATAATGTCATGTAGTAACCCGATGTGGGTCACGATGTTCTATGATGTTTGTGATGAATGGATATGATGTCATGAAATGCATCGTGTGGATTGTCACACGAAAATATACCTAAGATCATTGTGGTCTCTATTGAATGAAATGATTTGGTGAAATGGCCGAATGCAATCCAGTGCATTGGCGGAACACGGGTATTTTGGGATACCCGATATATGGTGGAATGATATGATCGTGGTGGGCATCCTTGGAATGCCCTTAATTTAATTTAAATGATATGTCATGAATGCTTATGACACATAAAATGCAAATGGCTACACAAAAACGTGGTTAGGCTGCATGACATACATAATGATGTTGTGTATGCTATGTGGAAAAAATGCTAATCACACGAATATAATGTTATGGCTGAAAAAGAAAGGGTTAGTATGAATGGCAAACGGATGATTTAATGATTACACATGAAAATAAAATGCAAATGGCTGCATAAAATGTGGGTTAATGTCACACAAAAATGTTTTATGTATGGAAAGTGTTAATCATGTATGGAAAATGGTGATCATAGTATGTCGTGAAATGTCGAGGAGTGTGTAACACGTAGCACACGAAGCGAATTCTTCCAACCTTATTTCTCTAAGCGTGGTTGGTCTCAAAAGTTCTAACCGAGTCCTAGGTGGGGTTCACTTCGATCACCAACCGGGGATGATGAAGGCGCGATTTTATTATTATTCACATAATTATTTTGGTATCCTAAGGAAATCCAACTAAAGCTGCCTATATGAGTTCGGTCCAAGTCGGGTTAACATCAAGGCTCTCATAGCAAGATATACTCCTCACTTCTCCCCACTCAAGGGTCCTAACGAAGGGGTTCGTACGAGGCTATGAGTGGTGTTTCGTATCCGTGCCTCTAAGACCATGAGGAACAAAGGCGACACTTCAACAATCCACCGGGCTATAAATGGATACCTAAACTAATGCAAAAATGGGTAATTAATATGCAAGTAAAATACCAAAAGAGAATCATCCGCCTTATTTTAATTAGACACTTTTCAGGGCTTGTCAAATTCTTTTAAGCTTTTAAGAAAACTTTTTGAGAAATCCCCAGCGGAGTCGCCACTGTGAGCGGACGACGCGTTTTCGACGGGACGCGAGACTCCCTTTCGGAAGGGTTGCCACGATCTCGGGCGGACCCCTCCCTCACGTGGGGTTTTTATGAATAGAAAACGGGTTTTGGAAAATAAATGGAATCAATGCATAAAAGAACCAAGACCTAAGTCTCGATGGATATTGTAGAGTCGCCACCCGGCTCAGCTCAACCGGGAAATTCTTATGCAGCTGAACCGGACGAACGGTCGCTACATTATCCAGAGATTCGGGTCCGGGCAAGTCCCTTATTTCGTGTCTAATTTAAAATAAATATTGCCAATGTTCTCAAATGATATTTCAAAATCTAAAATCAATTTTATTGAATATAAAAGGCATACAGCGCGCATACAAGTATTTAATACAAAAATGGAGAAAAGAAATAAATATTAATTGGCTTACAACCAAATCGAATAGAAAAATAAAAACTCTCGCCTCACTTATACAATTGCCTAAAATACACGAGAATCTAAAAATATTTACAACCGCCTAAATACACGATTTAATCTATTAAAATACATCAAAAATAAAAATAAAAGAAATTAAAACCTGCAAAACAGAAGGTTAACACAATTTATACGGCATGCCACAAGTTGGACTCAAACAGACATAATTGGAAAATCAAGTATTGGGGGCATGCATTTAGGGGATAACCGGGTTGGCTCGGGTAGCCGGCCCGATTAGACCTGGAAAACATTTTAAAACGTCCCTGTATTTTGGTTTTTTGTGGGAAAATCATTTTGAAAACAATTTTTCCGGTTTACATGCATTTTTATATTTAAAGTGAGTCGGTTTTCGGGAGAACCGGGTCTCCGTCGTTGAATTGTTCTAAATGCAATTTTACTGAAAATTGAATCTATGGTCGTGAATGCACACAACAAAATTCATTTTTGGGATTTTCTAATTTTTTGGGATTTTTGGGAATTTTTGGGGATTTTAATGGATTTTTGGAAATTTTTGGGACTTAAAGGTGAAATTCTGGTTCTGGAAATGACAGTCGTACGACTGTAAATTACAGTCGTGCGAATACAACTACAGTCGTATGACTGTAATTACAGTAGTGTGATTGTAAACACTCCAGACTCAGGATTTCGTCAAAATCTTATTTAAAACAAGCTGGAAAGAAAATCACCTGGAAATTAAGAACACTCGTACGACTGTAAGTCGTACGACTGTTCATCGAACTCAAGAACAGTCGCACGATTGTTCTTGATTTCCAGAACAGAAACGCAAAAAAAAGGATAGAAATTCAGAAAAAGCACACCAAACACCCAGAAAGCTTGAAAAAGAGAAGGGAAAATGAGTGTTTACCTCTTTGGCATGCGTCCACCGTAGGATTGACCCCTGGCGTCGCTCCAATCTACTAAAATCCGGACTTTTCTCCTTGATTTAGAGTTTGAGTGTTTTGGGTCCAAAGATTTCAAATGCTGAGGGATTCTGATGAGGAGTTCTTCCCTTTTCTTTGTTTCTCCTCTTTCTCTTTTTCTCTCTTTTTCTCTCCGTCTGTCTCCTTCTTTTTCGTTTTTCCCCCCTCTTTTTTTTTCTCTATCTGGTCTCCCCCCCTTTTCTTCCATTTCTTCAGCTTTTCAGGTATGGGTTGGCTCACCTGCCGTGATCTACAGTCGTACGACTGTAGTTTGCTTACAGTCGTACAACCGTAGTGATAGTCGTACGACTATACTTTTTTACTTTTTTTTTTGGAAAGCAAAATTCTGGCGCTTACAGGAACCCTCCTCTTGCCAAGGGCAAGGCTAAGGAAAAGGCCAAGGCCAAGAAGGCCAAGGCCTAGACCAAGGCCCAGCAGAAGGCAGGTCCTGAAGATGTCTGTTTCGGGTGTAGGCAGGCAAGCCATTGGAAGAGATCGTGTCCTAAGCTGATGGGAGAGCAAAGAAGGGGCCAAAGTGCATCCTCTTCAGGTATTTTTGTTATAGACGTTAACCTTACTGTTTCAACATCCTGGGTATTGGATATTGGATGTGGTTCTCACATTTGTTGCAATGTGCAGGGACTTAAGAACAAGTCACTGGGGTCGGAAGAGGTGGACTTGCGGGTCGGAAATGGAGCAAGGATTGCTGCCATAGAGATCGGCGAATATCACCTTGTGATGCCCAGTGGATTGGTTTTGATTTTAGAACATTGTTATTTTGTACCTGCTATGTGCAGGAATATTATTTCGGTATCAATGTTGGATATTTCTGGATTTCATTTTCCTATTTCTAATGGTAGAATTTCTTTATCTAGAGAGGGATTATTTTATGGAGATGCTCTATTAAATAATGGCCAATATATCCTGGACTTAAATGAAACCAATCATGTCTATAACATAAACACTAAAAGAGTTAAGCCTAACAAACTTAATCCTGTCTACCTATGGCATTGTCGTCTTGGCCACATAAACGAGAAGCGCATAGCTAGGCTTCACAAAGCTGGTGTCTTAGGGTCATTTGACTTGGAGTCAATTGATATATGCGAGTCATGTTTATGAGGCAAGGTGATAAGGCGCCCTTTAGCAAGAAGGCTGAAAGGGCAACTGGCTTATTGGACCTAATACATTCAGATGTATGTGGACCAATGAGCGCAGCGACCAGAGGTGGACACCTGTACTTCATCACGTTCACGGATGATTTCAGCAGATATGGCTATGTCTATCTGATGAAACACAAGTCTGAGACCCTTGATAGGTTCAAGGAATTTAGGAACGAGGTACAGAACCAACTGGGCAGAAATATCAAAACCCTTCGGTCGAACCGAGGAGGTGAGTATATGAGCCTAGAGTTTGACTCATATTTGAGAGAGCATGGAATAGTTCCACAGCTCACTCCTCCGGGAACACCACAATGGAATGGGGTATCCGAATGGAGAAATAGGACCCTGTTGGACATGGTCCGCTCAATGATGAGTCAAGCCTCTCTCCCAATTAGTTTCTGGGGACACGCCCTCGAGACAGCAGCTCTCATCTTAAACAATACTCCGACTAAGGCAGTGGAAAAGACCCCATATCAGATATGGACAGGCAGGGAGCCCAATGTGTCTTTCCTAAGGATTTGGGGATGCGAAGCACATGTCAAGAGATTGACTAGTGGCAAGCTAGAGCCCAAAACCGATAAATGCCTGTTTATGGGCTACCCTAGGGAAACCAAAGGGTATTACTTCTACAACCCCGCCGAGAACAAGGTGTTCGTGGCAAGGAAGGGGGTCTTTCTAGAAAAGGAGTTCCTTTTTAAGAAAGATAGTGGGAGCAATGTTGAACTCAGGGAATTTCAAGGTCCACAAGCTCCTAAAGAGGATGACTCGGAGGCCCAGGTGGAGCTTCCATAGGAGGAAGCACCGGCCCAGGCCACACAAGGACCTAGAAGGTCTGGAAGGGATCGTCAGGAACCGGAGAGGTATGGTTTCCTCATCACCGATGATCAAACTCTTCTCATCTGGGATGAGGAAGAACCCAAAACCTACCAAGAGGCTATGGCAAGCCCACAGTCTGCGCGTAAAGCCATGGAGGCAGAGATGCAATCTATGTACGATAACCGGGTTTGGAACTTGGTTGATCCACCTCCGGGTGCTAAGATAATAGGTTGCAAGTGGTGCCACAAGCTAAAAGCCGACAATACCTTTAAGGGGCATCTGGTTGCGAAAGGTTTCAGACAAGTCCATGGAATAAACTATGATGAGACTTTCTTACCAGTAGCCATGCTCAAATCCATCAGGATCTTGCTAGCCATAGCCACATGGTACGACTATGAAGTCTAGCAAATGGATGTCAAAACCGCTTTTCTTAATGGAAAGCTACTTGAGGATGTGTACATGACACAACCTGAGGGTTTTGTTGATCCAGTGTATTCGGGAAGGGTATGCAAGCTTCAAAGGTCCATTTATGGACTGAAGCAAGCATCCCGAAGTTGGAATCTTAGATTCAATGAGGTTATAAAGGAATATGGTTTCATACAGAATCAAGATGAGCCTTGTGTGTATAAGAGGACTAGTAGGAGCATTGTCACATTTTTGGTACTTTATGTAGACGACATCCTACTCATTGGAAGAGACATACCTACACTACACGGGGTAAAGCAGTGGCTGAGGAAGTGCTTCACAATGAAAGACTTAGGTGAAGCTGAGATGATACTAGGGATCAGGATCTACAGGGATAGATCAAATCGGCTTCTGGGCCTAAGTCAGGCCTCATACATAGACAAAGTTTTGAAAAGGTTCAGCATGGACCGGGCTAAGAAAGGCTTCTTGCCAACGGGCCATGGGCTGAAACTTAGTAAGAAGAACTATCCTAAGACAAGGGAGGACAGGGAGAACATGAAGTTGGTTCCATATGCTTCGGCTATAGGATCAATTATGTACTCCATGCTATGTACGAGACCTGATGTTGCCTTTGCACTAAGTATGATGAGCTGGTACCTACAGGATTCCGGGGAGGATCACTAGAAGGCTGTCAAGGCAATCCTCAAGTACTTGAACCGAACTAACAATAGCTTCTTAGTGTATGGTGGTCAGGAAGTGCTATCAGTTACTGGGTACACTGATGCAAGCTTCCAGACTGACCAGGATGAGTACCAGTCGTAGTCTGGGTATGTATTTTTGCTAAATGGTGGTGTTGTAAGCTGGAGGGGCTCAAAGCAGCCAACCATCATGAACTCTACAACAGAAGCTGAGTACATTGCGGTGTGTGATGCAGCTAAGGAAGCTGTGTGGATGAAGAAGTTTATCACTGAGTTAGGAGTAGTGCCAACTATCCAGGACCCAGTTGATATCTTCTGTGACAACAATGGGGTCGTTGCACAAGCTAAGGAGCCCCGGTCACACAAGAACACAAAGCACATACTCAGAAAGTTTCACCTTATACAAGAGATCGCGGAGGCAGGTGACATTGCATTGCACAGAGTGGACACCGAGGATAATGTCGCAGATCCTTTGACCAAGGTGCTGGCCCAGCCCAAGCACGAAGGTCATACCAGATCTATAAAGATTAGGCCCATGCCTAGTTGGAACTAGTGCAAGTGGGAGATTGTTGGATATGCCCTAGTCCCGAGGCATTGGTCCTTGTATTTGTATTATACATTTATTGGATTTATGTATTATACTCATTTGTGTTATTAATGAAGGCATTAATTCATTTATTATATTTATCTTGTGTAATATATTAAATGAAGTATCCAATGGACATATCCATATCCATGATGACAAGTGTCATGCACTTGACAGTAAGATCATGGATAGGATAAACGATATGACCATAAATAGATCTGTATTCTGTTCCAGTCATGGGAATGAGTGGAACAAGAGACTATCATCAACCTAGTTGTATGGCGGTGTCTTACCAGTCATTGGACATGGGATGTCAACCAAGTTAATGGGTACATGTAAAAAGGGCATGGTACTAGATAGATCCACTAAACGAGAAATCCACATGGTATAGTATCACAAGTGATTCTCGTGTAGTACTTGTATAGATCCTTTTACCAGACCATATGATGGTGTTGCATGTGATGTCGTATACTTAGGGGTACACCTAAAGGGCCTGTAATAGGGTGCCAAGTATGGATACTTTCAGGTATGTCACTTAGCATAGCAATGCTATGGATATGCAGAAGGGATTTGTCACTCAGTAGTCCACTGAGAAGATATCACCGGCCTTTTGATGAATGTGACTGATAAGAGTGTGGCCACATCCAAACGAGTTGGAACTTGTTTGTGAGCTTCAGTGTGGTCGGGATCAAGTTAATGTTCAGACATAAAAGAGGGTGATCAGTTGGACACCGATATCGATGACATGGGATATACAAGTTCAAATTACAGGGTTATGATAACACTTAAACTGCCATCTCCATCTTAATTGGAGGCTGCAGTGGCTTGCTAAAGCCCAACTGCAATCTGTGGGCCATAGGCCCACTGCCAACATAAAGATGGGTCCACGGGATCGTACACATTGAGCGACTGAATACTGACTTAAGGAATCATATGTTTACTTGGAGTATACACTCTGGAGAGAGAGGTATACATTAATTATATTATAAAGATCAATTGGATTGATCATAATAATAAAATTAATATTTGATTGGCTCTTCATAATTAATTGGATTAATTATGAGATTATTTCCTAGATGGAAATATTCATATGTATAGGTTTATATCTGAATTTATTTTGTGATGATCTAATTTTAATTTGATGGATTAAATTAATTGGTCAAACCGATTTTAAGTTAAACATAAAGAATATGTTACTTGGTGTAATATATTAAATACATGGGTAAATTAAAATTGGGCTTGAAATTAGTTTAAACCAGACTAATTAAAATAGGTTTGGGCCTGAATTAAAAGAAGGAAGCCCACACAGATGAAGGAGCCAGCTTGGGCCAAAATTCCCTTAGGAATTTTGGCCACCTAGGGTTAAAGAACCCTAGGAATTTCGGCCAAGTATAGCAAGCATCCATCTAGCCGAAATTGACCCTAGCCTCCCTCTCCAAAGTTTGTGTTTTTCGACGCTAGCACGGGTTGTGTTTGTTAGGTGCTCGTGTACGTGAACGAGGAGGGATTCTAAGTTGATTCCTACGGTCTGCATCCATCTCTGAAAGAGATATTCCGGGTAAGAGATTTATCTCTTTCAATTAAATTTTTATTTTTCCAATTTCCATCTCAATTGCTCCTTGGCACGGATTTGAGGAAATCATCGCGTTTTTCGGGTGATTTTCGGTGACAAATCCCAACATATATATCCTTGACTAAATCAATCCAACTCTGTCTATAACATTAACACTAAGATAATTAAATCCAATGAGCTTAATCCTGCTTATATCTGGCACTGTCGTTAGGCCACATAGATGGGAAACGCATAGCTAGGCTCTATAAGGTTAGGGTGCTAGGGTCATTTGAATTGGAGTCACATGACAAATGCGAATCCTGTTTAAGGGGTAAGATGACAAAGGCACCTTTTAACAAGGAAGCTGAAAGGGCTACATGCTTATTGGACCTGATACACTTGGACGTGCGTGGGCCCATAAGCGTTAGTGCTAGAAATGGTTTTCACTACTTCATTACTT
Organism: Euphorbia tirucalli; assembly: GCA_039660915.1. Taxonomy (NCBI): domain Eukaryota; kingdom Viridiplantae; phylum Streptophyta; class Magnoliopsida; order Malpighiales; family Euphorbiaceae; genus Euphorbia; species Euphorbia tirucalli. The sequence continues at coordinate 35,980,583 of CM077637.1, read as the reverse complement.
TCACAGACGACTTCAGCAGATATCGCTATGGCTATCTAATGAAGAACAAGTCTAAAACCCTTGATAGGTTCAAGGAGTATAAGAACGAATGGAGAACCAACTGGGTAAGATTATTAAGACACTTCGGTCTAACCGAGGTGGTGAATATATGAGCCTAGAGTTTGATTCATTCTTGAGAGAGTGTAGGATTATCTCACAGCTCACACCTCCTGGAACACCCTAATGGAATGGTGTTAGAACCTATCCCGGCTTGAAAACAAAAATTAATTGCGGAATATATGTCTCAAAGCTAAGATTCATGCCCAAAATCACAAAGCTAGGTTATGGATTCAACAAAAACCAAAGAGGGAGAAATTGAATTTCTCACCTAAGCCATCTCCACGCTAGATTGATTTGATTGAGGGCTTTACATGTCACCCCTCTACGTTCCCACACGTGAAGTCTCATCAACAAGGATAGAGTGCTAGCTTTTGGATCAATAGTTTCTTCCTTGCACCAAAATCCCTTTTGCACAAGGAGGAAGATGAGATGGAGCTTGGTCTTCGACCATTAGGTATTAGGGTTTATTCTTTTCCTTTTACGTATGGAACATAATGACAAAATATCCAAAATACCCCTTGTGTAAATACCGAGCATATTTACACATATTATGATTTAACCAAAATCACCACATGGTAACTTTGGAAAACCACAAAACCAAATTCTCATTACAGGTTATTTTATTTTATTTGGACTCAATAATTGATCCTATAAAATAAATAACCCAATAATTAATTTGTGTCCAATACATATCAATTGGTTCATCATAAAGCCCGTCTAAACTCCTAAGCATACGTTCTTGTAGGCCCATCCATATGTTGGCCATGGGCCCGAAATGACATTCGGCACATAAGTTGTAAGTGGGCTCTAGCAAGTCGTTACAACTCCCAATTGGGATAGAGATGTCAAAATCATAATGACATACACATGTAGTATTCTTATATGGTCCTTTGCACATCTGATAGTGTCCTACACAAGGCATGGCATTGTCATCCTTCTAAGTTTTAGGACATTTACTTGACATCTAAGTAAACTGATGAGATCAAATAAATGATTATCCAATAATCATTCTATTTGGGTACGGCTGTACATTACTTAGTCTCACTCGTCAAGAGGTCGGTGATATCATCTCTTCGGTGAAGAGATAGGCATTTCCTTCACATTATTCCTAGTCCCATCATGTTTTCGATATAGCTAACATACCCATACTTGGTACCCACTTACTAGCCTGTTAGGCGCACATCAAAGTATACAAGGTCACATCTAGGAGTGTAGTAATACCGGGTCTAAGGATCCAGTATAAGCAATATGTGTGAAACACTTATGACACTAGATCATGTAGTGTTCTCACAAGTGGATCGATCCAATACACTGTTCACCAATATGTACCTATGTCCTTGATAGACTTTCCAAGTCTTATGGTCGGTAAGACACCACCCATCCCACAAGGAACATACTAGTCTTTAGTTATATTCATTCCCATGATTATAATAGACTAGGGATAGCTTTAAAACTGTGTTCCTCAAGCTCATGGTCTTACTTGTTTAGTACACACTACTAACAAACATGAGCAAACACCAGTTAATGGATTCTCAATATTTATCAATTGCATAAGTAATTCAATAAATATGATTACACCTTTTATTAATATAGAGCAAATGTGTTCTCATACACAAAATAAACATAGTACATCATATAGGGTCTAGGGCATAACCCAACAAATTGAGTGTCAGAAAGGAGGAATAGGACCCTATTGGATATGGTCTGCTGAATGATGAGTCAAGCTACTCTCCCAACATCCTTTTGGGGATATACCTTAGAGACGGCTACTTTCACACTTAACCGTACACCGAATAAGGCTGTGGAAAAGATGCCATATGAAATATGGACGGGTAGGGAGCCCAATGTCTCTTTCATGAGGATTTAAGGTTGTGATGCACATGTTAAGAAATTAACAAGTGGCAACCTAGACTGCAAAACCGAAAAGTGTACTTCTATAACCCTGCTGAGAACAAAGTGTTCGTAGCATGAAAGGGTGTCTTTCTTGAAAAGGAGTTCCTTCCCAAGAAAGATAGTGGGAGTAACATTAAACTAAGGAAGTTCAAGATCCACAAGCACCTGTAGAGGGCAACTCGGGGATCTAACTAGAACCTCAAGCAATTGAGGATTTTGAACCGATCTCACAGGACCTTAGAAGGTCTGGTAGATTCCGTCATCAACTCGAGAGATATGGTTTCTCATGACCGATGATGGGAATCTCCTGGTCTTTGACCAAGAAGAACCCAAGACCTACGAGGAGGCTATTGAAATCCTACAGTCAGTTGAATGGCGTAAAGCTATAGAAGCTGAGATGCAATCAATGTATGATAACCAAGTTTGGAGCTTAGTTGATCCACCTCCAGGTGCTAAAGTGATCAGTTGCAAGTGGTGTTTCAAGTTAAAAGCCGACAATACCTTCAAGGGGCGATTGGTGGCGAAGGGTTTCAGTCCATGGAATAGACTATGATGAAACCTTCTCGCTAGTAGTAATGCTTAAATCCATTAGGATACTACTAGCTATAGCTGCATGGCATGACTATGAGATATGGTAGATGGATATTAAGATCGCTTTCCTGAATGGAAAGCTACTTGAGGATGTGTACATGACACAACCTGAGGGTTATATCAATCCAAAACATCCTAACCAGGTATGCAAGCTTCAAAGATCCATTTATGGATTGAAGCAAGCATTCAAGAGTTGGAATCTTAGATTCAATAAAGCTATAAAGGAATATGGCTTCATATAGAATCAAGATGAGCCCTATGTGTACAAGATATACATAGACAAAATTCTTCTCATTGGACGCGACATACCAAAACTGCAAGGGGTAAAGAAGTGGTTGAGTAAGTGCTTTGTAGTGAAGGACTTAGGTTAAGCTGAGATGATCTTACGGATTAGGATCTATGAGGATAAATGCAATCGGTTTCTGGGCCTAAGTCAGGCTCGTACATAGACAAGGTTCTGAAAAGGTTTGGCATGGATAAGGCTAAGAAAGGTTTCTTACCTATGCACCATGGCCTGAAACTAAGTAAGAAACTTGGTCCTAAGATAAAGGAGGACCAGGAGAGGATGCAATTGATCCCATATGCTCTGGCTATAGGATCAATCATGTACTCCATATTATGTACAAGACCAGATGTCACGTTTGCGCTAAGTATGTCTAGCCGATATTAGTCAGATCCCAGGGAGGATCACTGGATGGCTGTTAAAGCAATCCTTAAGTACCTTAACGGGACTAAGGATAGCTTCTTAGTGTATGGAGGTTAAGAAGAGCTATCAGTGACAGGGTACACTGATACAAGCTTCAAGATCGATGAAGACGAAAACCAGTCATAGTCTGGTTATGTCTTTTTGCTGAATGGCAGTGCCATTACCTAGAAGAGTTCTAAGCAGCCGACCATTACTGATTCTATAATAGAAGCTGAGTACATTGTTGCATGCAAAGCTACAAAGGAAGCTTCTTGGATGTGAAAGTTCATCACTGAGTTAGGAGTAGTTCCAACTATCCTAGACCCAGTAGATGTCTTCTGTGACAACAATAGGGCCATCGCACAAGCTAAGGAGCCTCGGTCGCATAAGAGATTCAAACATGTGCTCAGGAAGTTTCACCTCATTCGAGAGATCATGGACAGAGGTGACATTTCATTATAGAGCGTAGACAAGGGGAATAATGTCATTGATCCATTAACCAAGGTGCCACCATAGACCTAGCATAAGGGTTATACTAGATCTATAAGGATTGGGCAATGCCTAGTTGGCACTACTGCAAGTAGGAGATTGTTGGTATACCTAGTCCAAAGGCATTGGTTCTTGATTGTATTATAAATTGTATGTAAATATTTTGTATTATACATTGTGTTATAGATAAAGGCATTTGATTTATTTATTTGTTTCTTGTGCCATTTAATAAATAGAGTATCCATTGATTATAGCCATACTCATGTTAATTAATGTAGGTTATTAGCTAATGAGACCTTGAGTAGTGCTAAAGCTATAATCATAAAGTTGTCTCTGGTCTATTCTAATCATGGAAATGAATGGAGCTAAAGACTATCATGTACTTGACTGGATGGCAGTGTCTCACTAACCATTGGACATAGGATGTCGGTCAAGTATATAGGTATATGTTAGGTTACATGGTACTAGACTGATCCGCCTCGAGAACACCTCATGGTCCCATCGTCATAGGTGTTTTTCTCAGGTAGTTCTTAATATTGTCCTTAGACCCGATTTCACTATAACATGATATGGGATCTCATACACTTTGATATACACCTAACAGGCCCGTAACAGGGTGCCAAGTATGGGTATGTTGGGTGGGCCGATGAACATGTTGATGTTGATAGTGAGTTGACAGAATTACCACTTGACGTCTCCTGATATGACATTACTGGCCACTTGATGGCTAGGACTAATAAGTGTATGGCCATACCTGAGTAAGTTGGGATACTTATTCACGATCATCAGTCTACTTGGAATCAAGGAATGAATAAGCATAGAAGAGGTTGACTAGAACCATGCCTCTTGCTTATACATTGATGTCAGTTAGCAAAGGATATACAAGAATACTACCGAGTTACGTTTCACATGATACTTGTGCCCTAGTTCTTAGGGCATTGGATTCTTGTATTTCGTATTATACATTAAGACTCATTGTATGAATACAATATTTGTGTCACATTAATAAAGGCAATTAATCTATTTCATTTATATCTTGTGCTATAATATGAGTAGAGTATCCATTTATTGATAATCATAAAACCTATCCCAGGTCTATTCTAATCGTGGGAATGAATAGAACCAAAGACTTGTATATTCGATGACTGTATGGCAGTTCTTAACTAGCCATAGTACTTGTGTAGTCAGTCATGAATATAGGTATATGTCATTGACATGGGACTGGATCGATCCGCACAAGAAAGCCACATCTTTATCGCGTCATAGGTCTTTCTTGAGTAGGTCTCTTTTATCCTCAGACCAGATTTCATTATAATATCAATATGGAATCCGGTTCACTTTGACATACGCCTAACAGGTCTGTAAAAGGATGCTAAATACGGGTATGATTGGGTGGACCGGTGAACATGTTGATATTGATGATGAAGTGATGGAACTACCACTCGGGTAACACCGAGATGATATCATTGGCCACTTGATGAGTGCGACTGATAAGTGTATGGCCATACCCAAGTAAGTCGGTGCTTATTTGATTAATCAGTCAACTCAAGATCAAGAAATATAATAAACAACAGAAGAGGATGACGGACACCATGCCTCTTGTTTATCATATCGATATCGTTAGGCAAAGGACACTATGAGATTACTGCCGGGTGAGTGTCTTCTAAAGACTGCTGCATCTCTGTCTTAATTGGGGGCTGTAATGATTTGCTAGAACCCACTTACAGTCTGTGGGCCTTGTGTTGGAGATTGTGCCCTAAGGCCAATATTGGATTATGTAATTTGACTTCTAAGATTAATCTAGTGTAGATTAATATTATCATTTATGTTTGTATGTTAGCATTTATGATAAGTATCCATGAATAAATCGTGTTATTCTAAATATCCCTAGTCGATTGTTATTATGGGAATAATAACAAACTAAGACTAGTGTGAGTGATAATGGATATTCATAAGATGAATATAGTGTATACAGATACAGATTATACTCACGGGTAATATGTTAGAGAACATGTTACTGGAGACCCACTATAAGATCAAGTTCATGGTCATGTGTCACAACTGATCTTGATTATAGTAGTGTCATCAGCTGATTCCTTTGACCTGAGGTCACCATTGATTCCGGGATGAACTCCTGTTGTGCTTTGACGTAGTCAAACGCTGCTCGTAACAGAGTAGTTATAAAGGCTGTGATTGGGTACGATATGACTCATGCCTTGGGATGTGAGTGACAGATATGGGATTTTGTCCCTCTCTAACAAGAGAGCGATATCACTGGGCCCCTTGATAAGTAAGACTGTTAAATGCATGGCCGTGCTCAAATAATTGATAGAGTATCAATTGATTTGTCTGAAAAGTTTACTTTGAGATCGAGAAAGCATATGATTAATTATATAAGATTGACAAGTGTACCATGTCTTATGATTAATCATGATATCAAAGAGACAAAAGGGAATATGACATTCTATAAATAGGTATTGGATCATTCCATTCATATTAATTGGGTAGTCATAAAGGCTTGCTAGAGTCCGCTTATGACTTATAAGGATATTATGGTAATCTCCTTATTGCCAATCAATATGAACCTATGGGGTCACACACAAAGAGCAAAATGAAGTTCATCTTTTCGGGTATAAATTATTATTGGATAATAATTTATGAATGAGAAAGAGAATAAATATATATATAATGATATATATATATTTATATATATATATGTATATATAAATATTAATATGATTAATATTGCATAAAGTATGCTACATATTATAATTCAATTATATAGAGATATAATTAATTATAATATCAAATATACATATGTGTATGATGGAGAATGGAATTGATTTAATATTAATTGAGAATTAATATTAAGTTGTGTGGGTTAATTTATAATTATAACTAATAAGGGTATTAAGTTATAATTATAATTAAGTTTAATGGATATAAAAGGAAGTTTTATAACCTAAAATCTCTAACCCTAGCCATCATCAAGTGAAGCAGATTTTTCCAGCAGCCACAATGTGTGCCAGCCGAAATCTCCTCTTCTCCATCTCCTAAAAGTTTTCGAAATTTTGGCTTTTTCATTCGAAGAAACCGTTTCTTCTATCCCGGCGCTAGCACGCGGTGAACGTATTGCTCCGTGTGGATCAACCGTAGAGGGAAGCTATTTTGGTTCCTTTTGATTCAAAACCTACAAAGAATTAAGGTAATTCTTTAACCCTCCTTCCAATTCAATGCAATGTACATGGGTCCTTGGTGGGGATTAATCCTTTATTTTCCGCTGCGTATTGTTTTTGTGCGCTTAATCTCCAACAGTGGTATCAGAGCCACTTGTGCATTGGTTGAATTGGATTTGTTATTTTGATTAGATCAAAATGCATGTTAGGGTTTGTGTGTTTTGATTTAGGGTTCTTTTGTTATTGTGAATAACAAATTGAAATTTGATTTCAATGTTGATCATTATGAATGATTTGTTCGTTGTTATTGTGAATAACGTTTGGAATTGATTTGGGAATTGTTGTTTTGAACAAATTGACGCAGACTTGTTTTTCCAGAGCAGAACACGTCGGCGTGCAGGCTCTGCACGCCGTGCAAACGTGTGTTGCACGCCGTGTACTGGTTTTGCAAGGCGTGTAATCGGAAATCGTTCCGTGTGCTGAGAAACAGAGCAGAACACGCCGGCGTGCAGGCTCTGCACGCCGTGCAAATGTGTGTTGCACGCCGTGTACTGGTTTTGCACGGTGTGCAACCGGAAATTGGTTCCGTGCGTGCTGAGACACAGCGAGGAACACGGCGGCGTGCAGGTGTTGCACGCCGTGCAAACCGGTTTTGCACGCCGTGTTCCCTTGGTGCTGCCGTGTAGAAATTGTTTCTACACATTTAGCCTTTTCAAATCAATTCCTCAATGCAATAAGATTGTATTTTGCCTTTGAACCCTAAATCTTGTAGGTATGAAATTATTGTGATAATTTTATGCATGGTGTTGTGGTATGGTTTTTGAACCCCGTGGATGGTTTTTGTTTTCTTTTGGTTTTGTGGATGTAAGGTTTTATAAATACGGCCTGCGAGTCGTTTATATTTATGTAGCCTTATTTTTCTAGATAAACTGTATAGGATGCAATTTATTGTTTGTAAATTTTATTTTACTAGAAAATTGTATAGGATGCAATTTTGTAAAATATGTAAATCCATGAGATGGTGCCAAGGAACAAAGATGTGAAGACTGATCCAAGGGGTGCGGCTGTGCTGTAACCATGCGATGGTTACCACCACCTAGGAAATGACCTGTTGATTTTCATATTGGCCTATGAAAATCAATGTAGATAAAACCATACCATAACACAGTTTTGATTCTTATGCATGTTATATTTATTTTATGCCATAAGATGCCATGTTAATAAATATTGATGCATGTTAGAAATTATTTTGCATGTGATGCAAATGTTTATATATATGTGCAAATGCATGCCTTGTATCATTTAGATGCCATGTGATGCCATGCTAGATTGCATGCTTAACATATGTATGACATAGGATGCCATGCTAATTAGTATTAACAAATGTATGTTTAATATTAATGCCATGAATTGTATGAGATACAATTTAATCACAGGATTTTATAAACCCTAAATAAACTTAAGAAGTTTATATTTGCCACCCAATTACGTATAACACTAGTCAAGTACTATGTTCGCATCATGGTATACCGCCAGGGCGGGTACGCATGTTGTGACCTTAGCGAAGCGATAATATGAGAAATGGTGATTCTCATTGTGTTGTAATTGGTTTAACAAAGGGTTAATCAAAAAGGTGTTTGAGCCCGAGGCAAAGATGAGATGAGTAACATACAATTAAATATGATATATGATATCATGCATCTCATAAATTAGAAGAGTTGCATAATGATGCAATTGGCAAAGAAGTGCACATCCAAAATATGTTTAAATGGTTTAAAGCATGATTTTGAGTCTTTGCCTACCGAAATTATATTTAATCATAGGGACATGCCAAAGCAGTGCTATGGTAGAGTATGGATTTTGGATCTTCACCCACTTGAATATTTTAAAGGGTTTTATAATTTAAGTGGGAGCATTTAAATAATAATCTTTACACGCTTTATTATAGTTATAATTGCTATTACTTTGATCTCGATTGTTATTGAACATTGAGAATTGTTCTCAACCAAAAGGAAATATATGCTCTCAATAATCCTTTTGCCCAATGAACCACTAGCAATTGTAACACGAGTATAAAAGATGCTTACTTGAAGCATCAAAGGGACTCTGTTTAAAATTTATTATCTTACACTTGCCACCAATTCTTCCGCACGTGGAAGTTTTACTTGAGGTATATGATACATCACAAATGGAAATGTTCCATCAGTTAGTGAGCAAGAAAAGATAAGTGTTTGAGGCAACAATTTCTCATTGGCCTCCAAAAGGCATTAAGATGTGATCTTGAATTCATTATTTGATAGTCATTGGTGATGAACTATCATTTGAATGACATGGGGAAAATTGTGAATTAGTTGCATAGGATGCAAAAGAATGTTAAGTTATCCATAAAGGATAAGCCCGCCTCGAATTGTGTGCTTATGGTTCAAAAGGAAAAGAATAAAAGAAAGGTCGAAAAGCATAAAGACCGAAAGGTTCGGGTGAAAGTGCTTTAAAGACCAAAGCTGTTGGCATAGAGAGATCTCCAAAAGAAGGGTGTTGCCATTTCTAGAATGAATCGTTCATTAGAATGGAAATAGTAAACTCTGTTTGGAGAACTATAAGAAGATGAAAGGCAGTAAGACTGCTACCTTAAGTATTTATTAACTATTCTACTTTTGTTTCTATATCAAAGGTATTAGATACCTGTTGTGGATCTCATATTAGTAGAATATGTAGAATCACAACTTGAATAGAAACCTTATGAAGGTGAAAGGTAGAATGGGAATAGGCAAGAGAAGCAAAGGTTGCTACTCGAAGGTTTTGAACTTTTACATGAAAGTTGTGAACTTCAAGTTAAAAGTTATGAACCTTTTACATAAAAGTTATGAACTTTTATATGAAAGTTATGAACTTCTACGTAAAGGTTGTAAACCTTTTACGTAAAAGTTATGAACTTTGGTTAAAGGTTATGAACTTTTACATGTGAGTTACGAACTCTTGTTGTCTATTGAGCTTGTTGGCTTGAGTAAACAAATGTTGTTTATTTTATAATTGTGAATTATAAGCTTTATAAAGACATGATTATGAAATACAGATTTACATAATTGTCTTTATATGTGGAGCCCATCCGTAACATAAATACTGTAAGGATCGAATCAAATAGTTTGATTCAACCTATTTTGGCAGTATTGTCTTGGAGGCATAAGCAAAGTCGCATTACGAAACTCCATGAGAATGGACTTTTGGATTCATGAGATTATGAATCATCTTGAATCATGCGAATGTTGTTTATTGTAAAAGATGACAAAAGTGGTTCTTTGCTAAAAGTAGTTAAAGAATAATCGATTTATTAAGCATTATACATGTGGATGTATATGAATTATAAATCAACTGCTAAAGGAGGTTCTAATACTTCATTACTTTCATGGAACTTTTCACTAGATAAGAGTATCTAATGAAACACGAGTTTGGAACTTTTGAAGTGTTCAAAAGCTTGTAAAAGGAGTATGAAGTATCTTGACAAGATAGTAAAATCACTTAGATATGATCCGAGTGGTGAATATTTGAGTCAAGATTTTGACAATCATCTTAGAGATTGTGGGACTGTCTCACAATTGACTTCTCCAAGTACGCCACAAAGTATGTTGTGTCGAAAAGGGAGTAGTCGAACTCTATACAGATATAGTTCAATCTATGATGAAGTCAAGTTGATCATCGTTTTCTCGAAAATATGCCATTAAAGCAGCTGTGTATATTGTTCCGTCTAAAACAATTCATGAATCAACATATGAGATATGGTTGGGTAAGAGACCCAAGTTGTTTCATTGAATAAGTTTAGGGCTGTAAAGCTTATTTCGAATAAGTTGGCACCTAAATTTAAATGTTGTATTGTGGATTACTCAAAAGGAAAGTAGGAGTTGTTACTCCTGTGTTTTCTTTGGGATACAAAGTAGTTGTAGCTAGAAATGGTTTCCCCTTGAAGAGGGAGTTAATTTCTAGAAGAGTTAGTGGGAGTAAAGTACACCTACAAAACTCGTAATTCACAAAGTGACATTAACGTTGAAGAGGAACATGGAAATGGTTCATGATCATTGTTGAAATTACACAAGTTCAATGAAAATCTAGTGGAATACGACATGATTAGGAGAGATATGGATTTCTCCAAATCATGATGTAGTTTTACTAGATTGGAATAAGTCTTCTTTTATGAAGAAGCAAATGTTAGATTTTGAATCTAATAAGTGACTTGATGCTACAAAGGATGAAGATAAGTCCATGTCTGACAATCAAAGTATAGACTTTGATAAATCTTTTAGAAGATGCATATGCAATGGTTGCAAGTGAGTTTTCAAATTGAAAACCGACATGAATGGTGATCTTCAAACTTATAAAACACGACTAGTGACAAAAAGGGGTTATAAACAAGTTCATAGTAGTGACTATGAGGATACGAACAAATTCATAGTAGGACTATGATAAAATCCTTTTTCGTCATTAATCATGATCAAGTCAAATTGAGTTCTTGTTGCCACATCCGCATAATACGATTATAAAATATGGCAAAAGGATATCAAAATCTGTTTTCTACGTGAAAACATGATTGAGGATGTGTACGTGACACAACCCAAAGTTTTTGAGCATCCAAAGAATTCAAATAGCGTATGCAAGTTTCAAAGATTCTTAAAAGGATCGAAACATGCATCAAATAGTTGGAATCATAGTTTTGATAAAGAAATCAAATGGTTTGATTTTATCAAAAGGATGATGAATCTTGTGTTTCAAAAGGATCAGTGGGAGCATATCGGTATTCCTAATGCTATATGTGGATGACATATGGCTTGTTGGAAATAACATTCTTACCTTGCAAGAAGTAAAATCTTGGCTAAGAAAGTAATTTCGGTTAATGTTATAAGCATGACTGCCTGTATTCTTGAAATTGGAATCTATACAGATAGATCTAAAAGAATGTTTTGGCTTAAGTCAAAGCATTGAAAGCGTTCAATGTAAAAGACTTAATAGAAGCTTGCTTATGTTAACTGTGTAAATAGTTGCACACATACAACTGATTACAATTAGTTGCAATATATCAGTCGAGATCTAGTATTCTCTTTAAAAGAGAAGTTATGATTTTGAAAGGTTCAAAATAAAACGTTATAGCTAAATATCTATAATAATAGTCAAAGTATATAGCTACATATGATGTAAATTTTGGATGAAGAAGTTCATCAAAATTTTGTGTTTTGTTCTAAGCATTGCTTATCCTGTGAGACTATTGTAGGGACAATAGTTCAATGCGTAAGAACCTTGTATGACACAAGCATATACTTAGGCGTTTTTCACTAATTAAGAGAGGCTGTCTCTAAAGAGAGAGTGAAAATGTGTAAAGTAACAACGGAAGCGAAAATTAATAATTCACTGACAAAGACTCCTGCACGAGTGAATACATGAAAGTCATGTAGGTCAATGGGTATAAGATACATGTATGATTGGCCATAGTGCAAGTGGGAGATTGTTGGAGATTGTGCCCTAAGGCCAATATTGGATTATGTAATTTGACTTCTAAGATTAATCTAGTGTAGATTAATATTATCATTTATGTTTGTATGTTAGCATTTATGATAAGTATCCATGAATAAATCGTGTTATTCTAAATATCCCTAGTCGATTGTTATTATGGGAATAATAACAAACTAAGACTAGTGTGAGTGATAATGGATATTCATAAGATGAATATAGTGTATACAGATACAGATTATACTCACGGGTAATATGTTAGAGAACATGTTACTGGAGACCCACTATAAGATCAAGTTCATGGTCATGTGTCACAACTGATCTTGATTATAGTAGTGTCATCAGCTGATTCCTTTGACCTGAGGTCACCATTGATTCCGGGATGAACTCCTGTTGTGCTTTGATGTAGTCAAACGCTGCTCGTAACAGAGTAGTTATAAAGGCTGTGATTGGGTATGATATGACTCATGCCTTGGGATGTGAGTGACAGATATGGGATTTTGTCCCTCTCTAACAAGAGAGCGATATCACTGGGCCCCTTGATAAGTAAGACTGTTAAATGCATGGCCGTGCTCAAATAATTGATAGAGTATCAATTGATTTGTCTGAACAGTTTACTTTGAGATCGAGAAAGCATATGATTAATTATATAAGATTGACAAGTGTACCATGTCTTATGATTAATCATAATATCAAAGAGACAAAAGGGAATATGACATTCTATAAATAGGTATTGGATCATTCCATTCATATTAATTGGGTAGTCATAAAGGCTTGCTAGAGTCCGCTTATGACTTATAAGGATATTATGGTAATCTCCTTATTGCCAATCAATATGAACCTATGGGGTCACACACAAAGAGCAAAATGAGTTCATCTTTTCGGGTATAAATTATTATTGGATAATAATTTATGAATGAGAAAGAGAATAAATATATATATAATGATATATATATATTTATATATATATATGTATATATAAATATTAATATGATTAATATTGCATAAAGTATGCTACATATTATAATTCAATTATATAGAGATATAATTAATTATAATATCAAATATACATATGTGTATGATGGAGAATGGAATTGATTTAATATTAATTGAGAATTAATATTAAGTTGTGTGGGTTAATTTATAATTATAACTAATAAGGGTATTAAGTTATAATTATAATTAAGTTTAATGGATATAAAAGGAAGTTTTATAACCTAAAATCTCTAACCCTAGCCATCATCAAGTGAAGCAGATTTTTCCAGCAGCCACAATGTGTGCCAGCCGAAATCTCCTCTTCTCCATCTCCCAAAAGTTTTCGAAATTTTGGCTTTTTCATTCGAAGAAACCGTTTCTTCTATCCCGGCGCTAGCACGCGGTGAACGTATTGCTCCGTGTGGATCAACCGTAGAGGGAAACTATTTTGGTTCCTTTTGATTCAAAACCTACAAAGAATTAAGGTAATTCTTTAACCCTCCTTCCAATTCAATGCAATGTACATGGGTCCTTGGTGGGGATTAATCCTTTATTTTCCGCTGCGTATTGTTTTTGTGCGCTTAATCTCCAACACCTTGGGCCTACTGCTAACATAAAGTCAGACCCATAGGATCATGCACATAGATCAACTGAGCTGGAACTTATAGAAATTGTGCAGGTAATATACATTGGAAGAAATGCGTTAATTAATTAGTTGACATTCAGTGTCAAGGTAATCAATTGACATTGGGTTGAATTTAATTTAATTAATAAGTTTAATTAATTAATAAGTTTACATAATGTAATTAATTAATTTATCAATTAATTGAATTACATAAAGTAAACAATTAATTAAATAATTTTCTTAAGTAGGAAAATTAAATACTTGTATTGTATTTATTTAAGTGTGATTTAATTTTATTTAGGGGTAATTAAATTTAGCCAAATGGTATTAAATTACATAGTAGGTCTTGGTTTTAATTAACCTAATTAAAACCCAATTAGACAAGGTGTCTATATAAAGGCACACTTAAGGAATAAAACCCTAATTCAATCTTAATTAATTGCTGGAAATTTTAGCCACCAGGAGCAGCCCCAAATCAGCCAAAAATCGCAGCATTAAACCTCTATTCCTTCGCGTCTTTGGCTAGCACCGGTTCCCGCTCAATAGTTGGTCATGCATCGGACTTTGGAGATTGTAGTTTCAAGAAAAGATTCTGCAGCAGTCTCTCGAAGAGATGAATCCAGTGAGTTAATCTCTCTTGATTCAAATTGGTTTTATTCTAATCAATGGTAATTGGACAAAATAGGTGGATTCTAGGAAATTTTAAACGGTGTATTTTCCGCTGCGCCACGTTATTTTCCGATGACGAATCACAACAGTGGTATCAGAGCCTAGGTTATCTCTTTCACGAGAGACATATATCAAAGAGATAACATCCTTTTTGGGTGATCCTTTCAAATCTTAACTCTAAGAATGTAGTTTGCTTCACCTACATCTTCATCTCAAAATTGGTCGATAGCCATCCGTTGATCTCATTCATGTACTTCTTGTCATTTCGGGCTACAAGTTTGTCATATACATATAAAGTTAAAATGACAAAATTTGATCCTGAGTTCTTGTAGTATACACAGTGGTCTTCATTAATTACGTTCAATTAATTTAACAAAATTGAAAATCATGAAACCTTATATACCATTGTCTTGAAGACTGTCTGAGGCCATAGATTGATCTTTTCAGTCTGCAAAGCTTATATTCGCTACCTTGCTCGATGAAACCTATAGATTGATCATATAGATTTCTTATTTCAATTTTCCATAAAGAAAAGCAGTCTTTACATCCATTTGGTGTAGCTCAAGGTCTAAACTTACCGCTATAACTGGAACAAATCTTATAGATGTGAATCTTACAATAGGTGAGAAAGTATCCTCATACTCAACCCATTCCTATTGTGTGTACCCATTAGTGACTAGTCGAGCTTTGTACCTTTTGATACTTCCATTAGCTTTTCACTTAATCTTGAGAAGCCACTTATCCCCAATAGGACTGCGTCCTTTTAGTAGATTGACTAGTTCCCAAACTTGGATTGATCTTATAGATGCTAGTTCTTTTTGCATTGCTTTCATCCATTTTTCCTTGGTTGGATAAGAGAGAGCCTATTTTACATTTTTAGGCTCTTCATCATCTTAAGCCTTCAATTTGAAATCTCCAGTGTAGGATAGTTTTATATTAGATTCACAAATTTCTAAGCCTTGATAAACATGTCTCATATATTCATCATAATTTAAAATGTTCCCACTCGGCAAAAGATCCATACTCCCACTAAAACAAGGGTTATAAGGTTTTGACCTTCTTCTTCACCATTTCTCCCACTCGAATGGAGTAATCCTGGAAGTTCCTCTTCCCGAGTTTCAAAGAAAGTAAAATCTTGATTGACTTAACCCAAACTAGGAAAATCATTTTCTTGCTTGCCCATAAAAATGTATCCTTTTGATACTTTAGGGTATGTTGTTAAGATACTCTTTTTACCTCTTGGTCCTAATTTACCAAATTTGCTCGAGGTTTAATGGATGAAGCAGCACAACTCCATCACTGTAAATGGCTCAAGTCGGGTTGCCGACTAGTCCACAACTCACAAGTTGTGGAAGTGACAGACTCAGAAGGCACATAATTGAAAACATATGTGGCAGCAAGCATTATGACAGTACAAATCTAACCATTTCAACGAAAGTCCTATTTCTCCTTTCTGCAACACGTTTTGTTATGGAGTTCTAAGGATAAACAACCGATGCTCAAATCCCTTTTAATCACATAAGCCTTTAAATTTGTTTGAAAGATATTCTCATCCATGATCAGATCTTAAAGCTTTGATTTTTCTCTCTAATTGATTTTCAACTAGATTCATAAATGTTTTGAAACAACTCAATGCCTCAGATTTGTGAGAAATTAAATAGATAAAACCACACCTAGTATAGTCATTTATAAAAGTGTTAAAGTACCCTTTTTATTGAAAATAAATATGTAGAGATAAGAGAAAGATTTTAAATCCTCTTAGTTTTATATCTAGGACGAAAGGCAAGAGCTTGAGCCATAGTGAAGATAACAGGGAGATTTTAAGGATTTATGGGTTGATTTAGTGAGATGTGGGTTTATTTAGTGATTTAAGGAGGTTTAGTGTGATTTGTGGAGAATGATATGATGTAAGAATGATGGAACATGGAGATTTATAGAAAAAAGAATGATATATGGATGATGAAAATTGTGATGAAAATATGAACTTTGATTAATTTATAGGAGTATTTTTAGAGAGATTAGGGGTTTTGGAGAGATTTTTAAGAGAGAATTATATTAGAAAGAGTAATTTTAGACTAAATAGCTTGTTTCCCAAAAAGTCCTCGAAAATCCATCTTCCTTTTGCCTTGCATTGTGGTGCTATTTATAGGCTAAAAAGAAGGTGGCATGGAAAAAATTATGCTAGATCGAGCATAGTATGGGAAACTAAGCTTGATCGAGATTAGTGATTACTTAGGCGCCAATCCATTTTAAGAGGTGGCATTTTGGATAAGATTAACCAGGAATTAAGTTCAATCGAGCATTGTATTTTCTTGGAGACTAATTTTTTACAATTGGAAAAAATGGATAAGAACGAAGGAAAAGGAAGCCTCATCAAGCATAGGTAAGCCTGATCGAGCATAGGTAAGCTCGAGCTACCCAAACTAAGCACAAAGGACTTTAGCTAAGCCCAAACTATGCATTGAACGGTCACACTATGCTCTGAAGGCTTAATGGAGGTGATTTGTGAGTTTTAGGTTTTTCATGTAGTTTAAGAGATGTGTCACGCAGGTAAAGGTATGCTTAAGGAGATAAATATGTATGGGAGAGGTTTACAAAGCTCAAACTAAGCCCAAGATATTTCCACTATGCCTAGGAGGCATAAAGAAGGTGATTGGTGGATTTTGAGGTGTTTTGGAAAGTTTGAAGAATGTTTCAGGTGTGAGTTTTGGGGGTCATGTAATGAAAACTCTGCTTTAACTCTTCACTCGGGGCCTTGTTCGGTATTCAAGTACTTTCCTCATTGAGAAACGGAAAAATATGTGCTCACAATAGTGGACTCGGGATTGACTGAGTAAGAAGTCCTAAAATAGTTCTATACTCATAAATCCAAGTTAACGACCATACTGGTAGATTACGAGTCGCAGATTAAGGAAGATATAGAAGAATACTAGGAGAACATATGAAAATTCGTTGTGAACCGCACATTTTTTCGGGCATACTTGACATAGTTTTTGGCATAACTCTTCCATTTTAAGTCAAAATTGAGCAATTCTAATTGTATTGGAAGTGTGGGATTGAGACAGACATCTTGACATGAGATTTTATGAAGAAATCATTAAAGGATAAGAATGATAATTTAGGGTTTGACTCAGAAACCTAGCACTTCTAATGAAGTAAGATCTCTAATTTTAATTTTTGTGGGATTAGCTTAAGCCTTCTCTCGGCATTCATAGGACTCATGAGTCATCCAAAGCTCCTATTTAAGATCAATTTATGATGTAAAGGGATTTAAACTGGTTTCCTCATCAAGAGCAAAAAAAACTATGCTCACATGAGGGCTACAATGAAGACCAATAGTTAAAAAGAAGAAAGAGAGTATAAAGATGGAAAAGAGAGAAAAAGAGAAGACAAATAAACCTTACAGCGAACTTACCAAGAAGAACTAGATTGTAATGGCAAGAAGCACCCAAATAGTTTGATGAAGCATTGGTAGATAGGTGTTGAAGCACACCAGCAGAGAACGTCGAAAAAGAACACAAACAATCATAAAAGGTGACAAAAAGGGAAATTAAGAGGATAAGAGAACGTTGTTTTGGGTGGGCACTTGGGGAGGACAAAAATTAAGAGGACAATAATGGGGCAAAAGAGCAAAAAACAAATGGGGAATTATGGAAAAGTTTAAGGGCAAATGAGGGAATCCAAGTCTTAGGGGCTCAATTGGAAAAAAATTGGAAAAATGTTCCCAATTGCACTGTTAGAGTGCACGAATTTTATATATATATATATATATATATATATATCAATCTGATTAAGTACATGATTTAAGTGCAAAAAAAAGCCTCACTAATAAGATACTCATTGTGAGCATGGGATTTTCATCCTTTAGTTTCAATGATGAATAAATCATTTGTTTGCTTCTATAGCTTTCCATAACTGCAAGGGTCAAAGTCATTCAAGATTAAGGCCCTGGTCAACCGAACTTCAAGCCCCAGATCGTTTCCCGGATGAAAAGAAAGGTTGTTCATGGATCAACAGCTGCACAGCTATCGTAAGAGCCGTACATCTGTAGTTAATAGCCGCACGAATGTTATGTTGAGAGCTACACAGGTATCACTTTGTCATCCGCACAGGTCTCGTTCTCTAACAGAACCATGACGTTTATTCTTGGAAATGATTTTTTTGATGTTTTTGGGCGAATCTAACAAGGAGAACCCATTCTCTGCCTATATAAACCCCACCAGAATAGGAATTATGGGTTGGTAGTTTGAATTTAGAGAGAAAGGAGAAGAAAAGGGAAGAAAAGGAAGAAGAATCAAACTTTTTCTTTAATTTTCATCCTTAATCTATGTTGTTAGGCTTAAAATAGGTTAGAAATCTTAGGAAATACTTCATTAAGGCTTTTAATAGGTTTCAAGACTAATGTAAACATCAAAATCATAACATTTGGAGCTTAGAACCATTTTCGGAGCTTGGAGTTTAGGTGTTCAATTGGAGCCTCTCTTGTAGGATTTTCACCTCCTGAAGCTGTGGATCCACGCTTCGAGGGTAAATATCTGAGAAATCGAAAGCATTTGACTTGTTTGTGTTGTATTTTGAGCATCATTCTCATATTTTCAACATACTCTATTTTGGGCTTTCTGGTTTGAGAACCAGACCCATATGGTAGTCATAACAGCCGCATGACTATAGTCACAAAAGCCATACAGCTCTTGTACTCAAGAAAGCAATAAGAAACCTCATAAATTCAAATTTTGGCTACTAATATAGAAGTGACACCTGTATGGGTTTAACCTTAGTCGTACAGCTTTTGACTGTACATCTACACGAGTATCACCTCAGGACAAAATAATAGAAAATCGATTGTTAAAAATTCCATAACATTTATACCTTAGATTTACGTTCCAAAAGTATGTATTAGACCAGAACAACAATAGAAACCTAATTTCTTGAAAACCGACACACTTGCCATGCTAAATAAATAACCGGTAAAACTGTTTTCAAAACCGTTTTCTCAAAAATCAATGCAAGGACATTTCAAAATTTTTTCTAGGTCTAGTCGGTGAGATTTATCTAGTTCCCCTGGCTATCCCCCCTAAATGCATGATCCTGACTCATTTATCTCCTGTTCTATCATGGTTGAGTCCTAAATGTGATTATTCGTGTACTAACATATGCTTTGCAGGATTAAATGTATGTTTAAGTTTTATCCTTATATTAGATGAACTCGTGTATTTTAGGTGATTGTACCCTGATTCCCCATTTGATTCATATGTAGTTTATTTGATTCAGTTTATATAATTAATTTATTTATTTTTTTTATAACTTGCATGAACATCATGTGCTCCAAATAAAATCGATTAGTTTTATAAAATGCTACGATTTGATTAAAAGCATTTATTTTAATTAGATAATAAGTGACTCGTCGGGACCTAGATCTCTGGAAGGTATAGCGGTCCTCACTTGGTTTCGGTTGTACCTAAATTTCCCAGTTTAGCTAAGTCGGGTGGCAACTCCTGTATCTTTTTTGGGATTTCAGTCTTGAATATTTTATGAATATTATTTTCCGAAATGAATTTTATTTTATAATTATACAACAAAACACATAAAAATTCTTGGGTTCACTTTGCCGCATTTTGTAGAAAATGGCCTCCGCTCACACTCATTTAGTAAAAAAAAAAGCCTCAATGAAGTTACTGTCGAATGTGGATTTGATTAGAAAACAAAGGATAATATCTTTTGCTTGAAATCTTTTTATTAGATGACCCATATACTAATCGATGTGTTAACATAGCATGGATATTTTTATAAAGTAGTTAATTGTATATAGAAAAGTGAATCATCAAATAATAAGCAGTGAAACCTTTAAAAAACAACATTTGTAAAGTTTGGTGTTAAAGCTATAAAAACACCGGTTAGAGTTTGGTGCTAAAGCTATAAAAGCACCGGCCAAAGTTTGGTGTTAAAGCTACAAGAACACTAGTTAGAGTTTGGTCCTAAAGCTACAAAAAGCACTGGACAAAATTTGGTGTTAAAGCTATAAAAACACTGGTTGGCTTGATTTCTACCATTAAAGAAATCGTAGTGGTAAATCTCAAGTGGTGTGCTTGGGGATAAGAGTAGACTGGTTGAGCCGAACCTATCTAAATCGTCGTGTCTTTAATATCTCTATCCCTACTCTTGTGAGCACGGGTTTTCCCGACCTCTATGATGAAAATCCTATGTTACCTATTAAGATAGATGAACGTGAGTCGGATTTGAGAATGAGCAGAATGATGCATGGAATGTTCTCAAACACCCTGAAAAACAGAACAGTCCTCGATTCGAAACCCCGAGACAGGTCCTTCAAGTGATTAGAGAGCTTAGATGTGAGTGTAGGATTTAGGAAAAGCCATGATAGCTCTAGTTAGAGCCGCACAGCTACATTTTCACAACTATAGCCCCGCAGCTATAACGTCAGAGCCGCACGACTATAATATTAGAGTCACGCGGCTCAAACAATTGACTAGGTTATTTCCTAAATACACCTACCTTATTGATTGACCTGCGTGTTTAGTTCCAAAATTAAAGGAATTTGAGCCGTGATATTCTAGGGAAGATGCTAGAAACAGAAGGGAAGCAGGAGAAACCATTTGGGAGAGAAAAGAAAAGAATTATAGAGAGAAAAGAGAGGTTTTAGAGAGAGAAAGAGAGAAAAAGTGAGGAAAACCAAAGAAAAACATAAGAAACAAAGAGAAAACACTTGGGAAACACTGAGAACGAGAGTTGCTAGGCATGTCACATTCATTCGGATTGATTTTGGGTTTGTTCAGATCGGTTCGAGGTTTGTGTTCAAAGTTTCAGGACATTTACGGGATTATAGGTGCATTCCAATGTTCAAATCCACTTCCGGTCATCAAGTACGCTGGAACACAAAAAGGGTAAACTCTGAGAGGCCTTAAACTCATAATTGATTGATTTGTGCTCTGTATTTTTTGAGTTTTATGAAAATCCAGAAACTGTCTGCATGATTATAGTTGTGCGGCTCTAGCTAGAGCCGAGCGGCTATAATCCCTTAGAGCAGAACCGCGTGGCTATACCTCTATAGCCGCACGGCTGTGTTCTTCTGGACAGAAGCCTGAAATGCCCAAAAAGGACTGAATACAGTCAGTTTCCCATTTTATCGTTCTGTTATGAATGATTTCGGTCAAATCACATCCGTTATATTAAAAATTATGGTTTTCGGATTTCCAATGATGTTAATTTTAGATTTTGGGTTTCGTTGATTTCGATTTTTGGGAATCCAAGATTGTTCGATCCAAATCAGATCCTTGGTTTAGCTTTAGTGGACCCTTAGATTCCCCAAAATCCATAGAAATCACCGAAACAATTCAAAACAGAGATTTACAGAAGCAAAGAAAACTAATTCGGGTTCTGGACACTACAGCCACACGGTTGTAGTGGATATAGCCGCACGGCTATTATTGCGAAAAGGAGGCAAAATCTCGGGACGAATCCTATGAACATCGTCGCGTTATGCTGTCTTTGGATTTGAACTATTTTCGATGTATTTACTGCTTTAGACCTTAAATGGATGTTTAAGATAGAAAACACCCACGAACAAAACTCCGAGTTCCGGGATAACCAACTCACTGAAAATGGAGAAATTTGCATGTAATTGATCCAAAGCGTTTTCAAAATTGTTTTCGAGCACAAAAAAACCTACAGGGCATTTCTAAAACAGTTTTCCAGGTCTAATCGAGTAAGTCGCTTGGACTTCTTAGTTACCCCCCTAAATGTATGCTCATACTTCCTGAAATCCCCTATTCTGTCCTGTTGTGAGTCTTATGTGTGTTAGTGATATAATTGTGATAACTGTCTGTTTTACAGCTTTTATTTTTCTTTTTATTATTTTTGATGCATTTAATAGATCAAATCGTCTATTCTACGCGATTGTACTTTTTATAGATTTTCGTGTATCTAGGCAGTTGTAAGGTGAGGATGAGATTTTTTATCTTTTTGGGTTGTAATAAGTGGCCTCTATTCTTTTGTTTGGTTTGGATGTATGGTTTACTTTTCTGCACTTTAATTTTATGTTATCTATTTATGTCATCTGAATGAGCATCGAATAATATTAATAGATAAAATGGGTAGAGAATAAGTGAATATAATATGGTGGTATTATTAAATAAAAGCAAGGTTAAGGTTGAATAGATAAGTTGCCCGAACCCAGAATCTCTGGATCAAGTATGGTAGTCTACACTTGGTAGGGAGCTATACCGGAATTTCCCAGATGAGCTAATTCGGGCGGCGACTCCATCACTGATCTTGAACTTTGAGTTTCAAGGTTAATAAAATGGGATTTTTCTAAAATGTAAAAACAGTTTTCCTAAAACTCACATTCTAAATAATGTTTCCTATAAAAGGGATTTTCAAACATATCAATTGGTTTTCTGAAACAAAATCATCAAACCTATTTTCATCAAAACAAAAATAAATTCTCCACACATCTATCAAGACCTCCCTGGTTCGCTTCGCCGCGTTCCAACTTCAAGGTCGTCCGCTCGCATGTTCGGATTCGTCGCGGGAAGCCGACCGATAAAAGCGGAAATACGCATCGATTTCCTCTAATCCGGTCCCAGGGGCTTAAGATGTGGAAATCAAAAACTTAAAGCATAAAGAGGAGAGTTTCAAAAACTTACCACAAAGTCTCTCTAGGAGACAGATGCGGACTGCAGAAATCAAGTGCAGATATCCTCCACCGATGCGTACACGAACGGCTCTCGGACCGAAACCCGTGCTAGCTACTCAGATGACAAGAAGAGAGGGAGAGAGGGCTGCTCACTTTGAGAATTATGGCTGTCCCTATTTCTGTCCAAAAGAAATGTCTATCTATCCAAAGATAGAACCAATTTTCTCAAGGGTAAGCATCCAATTTCTTTCCAAAAGAAATATATCAAACGTGGGCAAAAGTTCTTTTTCCCTAAAGAATTAATATCCCATTTTTCTTCTTGATTGACGGCCAAATTGGTGAGTCTTTTATGAGATAGCCAAGTCCAACCTTGTATTTCAAAGTCAAAAGCAATGACTCATCTCATATGACTCACCATCATATTAAAGGAAAAGAATGACTCATCCTTTTCATTAAATGAAAAAACATGACTCATCATCTTTTCATTAATACAAAACCATGACTCATCATCTCTTTTGTCTCATGAATAAGTCACCATACTCATCCATATAAGACATATTTTTGGCCAAGCTAAGTCCATTATATGTGGGCTTTTCAATTTCAAGCCCAAGCCCAATTCTAACCCCTTTAATTTAATTAATACCAAATGCAATTTTAATTTAACATGTATGGTTATATATTATACCATATAATATATTACATACATTCAAATTAAAATTAATTTGACCTATTAATTTAATCAAGTGATTAAATTAGACACACATAAAGGAAAAAACATGTAAACCTATACATTTCATAATATTTCCACCTAGGAAATAATCTCATAAATTAATTCATTGAATTAATTAAGCGAATGGCCAAAATAAATATTAATTATATTATTTGGATCAATCCAATTGACCTATATAATATAATTAATGCATCTCTCTCTCTTCAACGTGTATACTCCAAGTATATACTTAATCCGACTAGTTAAAGTCCAGACGTTCAATGTGTACGATCCGATGGGCCCGTCTTTATGTTGGCAGTAGGCCAAGGCCCACAGACTGCAGGTGGGCTCTAGCAAGCCACTGCAGCCCCCAATTAAGACAGAGTAAGCAGTCCAACTGAAAACGTAACCCAGTAGTTTGAACTTGTAAATCCCATGTCGCTGATATCGGTGTCCAACACAAAGGCATGGTTGATCACCCTCTATATGTGTCATTTACTTGATCCTGGATGAACTGATGCTCACAAACAAGATCCAATCTTGTTTGGATGCGGCCGCACACTTATCAGTAACATTCTTCGAGAGGCCAATGATATCATCTCAGTGAATCACTGAGTGACATTCCCTTCTGCATATCCATAGTACTGCCATGCTCACTGACACACCTGAACGTACCCGTACTTGGCACCCTTTTACAGGCCCGTTGGGCGTACACCAAAGTGTGCCACTTCACATGCAACACCATCATATGGTTCGGTCGAAGGACTTAAACAAGTACTACGTGAGAATCATTGGTGATACTACACCATGTAAATTCCCGGTAAGTGGATCGATCGAGTACCATGCCCTTTTTTGCATGTACCCATTAACCTGGTTGACATTCCATGTTCTATGACCGGTAAGACACCGCCATACAACCAGGCTAATGATAGTCTCTGGTTCCATTCATTCCCATGATTGGAACAGACTACGGATGACTTTATGGTCATATCGTTTTCCCTATCCACAGTCTTACTGCCAAGTGCCTCACACTTGACAACATGGATATGGATATGTCCATTGGATACTCTATTTAAAATATAGCACAAGACATATAATAAATAGATTAATGCCTTTATTTCCTTGACACAAATTATATAATACATAAAGTTCACATTAATGTACAAATGTATTATACAAACACAAGGACCAATGCCTCGGGACTAGGGCATTTCCAACAATCTCCCACTTGCACTAGTACCTACTAGGCATGAGTCTAATCCCTATAGATCTAGTACAACCTTCGTGCATAGGCATAGCCAAGCATGTTGGTCAAAAGATCTGCAACATTGTCATTGGTGTCCACTCTTTGTAATGAGATGTCACCCCCTCAGCGATTTCTCGCAATAGGTGAAAATCCCTAAGTACGTGCATCGTGTTTAAGTGTGACTGGGGCACTTAGCTTGTGCAACAGCCCCATTGTTGGCACTGAAGATATCAACCAATTCCTAGATAGTAGATACTACCCCCAGTTCCATGATAAACTTCAGTATCCATACAGCTTCCCTAGCTGCTTCACACGTTGCAATGTACTCAGTTCCTGTGATAGAAACCACGATGGTCGATTACTTGGAGCCTCTCCAACAATAGTACCACCATTTAGCATGAATACATACCTAGACTGCTATTGTTATTCATACTGGTTAGTCTGGAAGCTTTCATCAGTGTACCTAGTAACTGACAGCTCTTCCTGACCTTCATGGGTGACATCAAGTCTTGCACATAGCATGGAGTACATGATTGATCCCATGGCCGAAGCATATAGGACCAACTTCATGTTCTCCCTGTCCTGCCTTGCCTTACGACAGTACTTCTTACTAAGTTTCAGCCTATGCCACATTGGCAAGAAACCTTTCTTGGCATGGTCAATACTGAATCTTTTCAGAACTATGTGTATGTACTTGGCCCGACTTAGGCCTAGAAGCCGATTGGATCTATCCCTGTAGATCCTGATCCCTAGGATCGTCTCAGCTTCGCCTAAGTCCTTCATTGTGAAGCCCTTACTCAACCATTACAATACCCTTGTAGTGTTGGTATGTCGCTTCCAATCAGAAGGATGCCATCCATATATAATACCAGGAAAGTTACTATGCTCCCACTAAACCTCTTATACACACCCTTAAAGGTATTGTCAGCCTATAGCTTATAGACCACTTGCAACCTATTACCTTAGCACATGGAGGTGGATCAACCAGGTTCCAAACCTGATTATTGTACATAGATTGCATATCTGCCACCATGGCAGACAATGGGCTAGCTATAGCCTACTGGTAGGTTTTGAGCTCCTCTTCGTCCAAGACAAAAGGAGCATAATCATTAGAAACAAAAAAACGATGTTTCTCATGTTCCTGATGATCCCTACTAGACCTTTTAAGTTCTAGTGTGACCTGGGCCAGTGCTTCCACTTGTGGAAGCTCCACCCTGGTCTCCGAGTTATCCTTTTCAGGAATTTGTGAGCTTTGAACTTCCCTGAGTTCAACTTCGCTCCCACTGTCTTTCTTGGAAATAAATCCTTTTCCAAGAAAGACCCCCTTTTGTGCTATGAACACCTTGTTCTCAGCGGGGTTGTAGAAGTAATACCCTTTGGTTTCCCTAGGGTAACTCATAAATAGGCATTAGTCGGTTTTGGGTTCTAGTTTTGCTCACAGTCAATTTCTTGACTTGTGCATAACAACCCCAAATCCATTGGAAAGACACATTGGGCACCCTACCCATCCATATTCCAAATGGGGTCTTTTCCAAAGCCTTAGTCGGAGTATAATTGAAATTAAGAGCCATTGTCTGAAGAGCGTATCCATTAAAAAAACTTATTAGCAGAGAGGCATGACTCATCGTTTGAGCGGACCATGTCCAACAGGGTCCTATTCCTCCGTTCAGACATCCTATTCCATTATGGTGTTCCTGGAGGAGTGAGCTGTGGAACTATTCCATGCTCTCTCAAAATGAGTCAAACTATAGGCTTATATGCTCACCACCTCGGTCCAACCGAAAGGCTTTGATATTTCTGCCTAGTTGGTTCTGTACTTCGTTCCTCAATCCCTCGAACCTATCAAGGGTCTTAGACTTATATTTCATTACATAGGCATAGCCATTTCTGATGAAATCGTCTATGAAGGATACGAAGTATAGATGTTCACCCCTGGTTGCTATGCTTGTTGGTCCATATACATCTCAATGCATTAGGTCCAATAAGCTAGCGACCCTTTTAGCCTCCTTGCTAAAGTTTCTTTAGTCATTTTACCTTGTAAACGAGACTCGCATATATCAAATGACTCCATGTCAAATGATCCTAGGATTCAAGCTATATGAAGCCTAGCTATGCGCTTCTTGTTTATGTGGCCTAAACGACAATGCCAAAGGTAAACTGGATTAAGTTTGTTAGGCTTAACCCTTTCCGTATGTATATTATAGACATGATTAGTTTCATTTAGATCCAGGATATAAAAGACATTATTTAATAGAGCTACTCCATAAAATAATTCTTTTCTAGATAAACCCTTTTTGATGTTACCAATAGTAAATGTATATCCAGAAATATCCAAAACTGAAACAGAAATAATATTCTTGTACATAACAGGTACAAAATAACATGGTTTCAATAACAAAACTAATCTACTAGGCATCATAAGCTGGTCCCGATGATCTCAATGGCAGCAACCCTTGCTCCATTTCTGACCCGCAAGTCCACTTGTCCCGATCCCAGTGATCTCCTGTTCTTAAGTCCCTGCACATTACAACAAATGTGAGAACCAGATCCAGTATTCAATACATAAGATGTTGAAACAGAGGTTAATGTCTATGACATATATACCTTATGAAGACATGCCCCACGTCTTCCTTTTCTCTCCCAAAAGCTTGGGACACGATCTTTTCCAATGTCCAATCTGCTTACAACCGAAGCAGACATCCTTGGAACAGGCCTTAGGGTGGGCTTTAGCCTTTTTAGCCTTGGCTTCCTTAGCCTTGGCCTTGGCCTTTGCCTTGCCTTTAGCAAGAGGAGGTTTCCCCTTGTTAACCTCAAGTACAGGCGGAGTCTTCTTGATCGATAGTTCAGCAAGCTGAAGCATCCAATGCAGCTCACTAACAGTACGGTCCATCCCTTGCTTGTAAAAGTTTAGGATGAATTGATCATAAGAATCCGGTAAAGAAGCCAGGATCGTGCTAACCGCCAGCCCCCGTGAGATAGGAGTTCCAAGACGGGCTAAATTATCTAGATAGCCCTTCATCTTAAGCACGTGTGCACTCACAGATGTCCCGGCTCCCATCTTACAGCTGCGGAATGCCTTATGGATCAGGTACCTTTCCTGATAAGCTTGCTCATAAAACATCTCGTTAAGAGTTGTCATCATAGCAAAGGCCTGATGATCCATGAACTGCTTTTGCAATTTAGGAACCATACTAGCCAACATCAGGCATGTCACATCCCGGTTATCTTTTACATGTGCCAAGTATTCCTCCAGCTGGGCAGCCGGCGGATTACTTCCCATTGGCATAGCCGGTACAGGCTTTTCGAGCACATACTCTTTAGACTCTTGTCTTAGAACTTTCCTTAAGTTCATAGACCAGTCCCAAAAGTTAGGGCCAGAAAGCTTGTCCCATTCCAAGAAAGATTGCAGTGATAAAGTATCATTCGTAGCCATTGGTTTCTACAAAGAAAAATTTACGAGTGTTAATAAAGGACTTAACTTGTTCTTCCCATATTATAATTAATAATGAATCGTGTTATTAATTAACTCAAGTTGTTGGGCTCATGGGCCGAGATCCATATTATATCAAGATATAGCCAGACGAGGGCCTGGAACAACTATATCCCAATTTTTAGGTAGGAACACTATCCAATCCCAACCTAGGGACTCTGGATTTGATGGGTCTGTTGGCACTTACCCATCTATGCTTAGGGCCAGGAACATCCTACTGCCCACGCTAAGTCCAAACCTCCATCCAAGTGTCAGAGTAACCAATACTCCAACCCAATACAAAATGACGATGCTCTAGCGCATCCAGCGAGGGCTGGTCTACAACTGGCTCATCCCCACTTCGAGTAGGTTTTGAATGAGGAAAGCACTTTTAAGAGACTTAGTAATTACCTTGTGGTTATTAGATTCATTTAATAACGGCTTAGATGCATAGGCGGGTGAAATAGGGTTGGTACATACATTCTCACATGTAAATAAATCAAGCAAATTAAATAAAAATGAAATGCGATGGGCTAAAATTTACATCCTAATATAATTCAAGTAAACCTATACTAGAACGACATCAGGTGGGCCGCATCCTCATCCTTCTAGCATGCCAATCCAATCGGCTTCTTCTTTACATAATTTCATAATAAACAAATAAAATAAAATTACATAAAAAGAAAACGGCGCGCAGGCCGCATTTACCAAAAGAATATTACAACCCAAATAAATAAGGCCCAAAACATCCATTTTAGCATTTAATCATACATACATGTAAACCAATACATACAATTTATAAACATGTTAAATGCATGAATTAATCCCATTTCAATTATGTCCATAGCCATTATTTTGAAATCGCCAAATTTTGGCCAATCATGGTTCTAAACCCGTGTGGCCTTTGGGCCTCCAACCCAGGCAAAATTGCTCCCAATCCAATTGGGAAACCATGAATTCCAAAATTAGCCGTCCGGGTAATCGTGCCAAGAAAACCCGAACCAATTTCAATTAATCGTATTAATTTTTCCAAAATTCATATCGCATGAACGAAAAATAAATTTCATTCATAAACCATGCGCATAAAATTTCCAAAATGTAAACACGCACAATTTTAAAACCAATTAAAATTGGAAAACCCCACGTGCATAAAAATTATCAAAATTTAAACAAGCATAATTTTTAAAATTAACTAAATTTTTAAAACCAGGCCCGACCCAAAACAAATCCTGCGAAATCCAAATTCGGGCTCGGCCCGCCGTGCGGGGCAGCCGCGGCGCCCAGCGCCGCAGGCAGTGGCTGCTACCCCCGTTTCGACCCGAACGGTCCGTGATTTTTTCCAAAAAAATAGCAACATGAAGTTAAATCACCAAGAAATAAAATCATGCAATGGAAAAATAAATCTAGCATAAACCTATATGCAAAAAATAAATTTCCATAAAAGATTCACAAATAGAAAATTAAATAAAACATAAACCATATGCAAATAATTTTCCATAAGTAAAATCCAAGGAGAAAAATCACCAATCCCCAAAACCAAAAATAAATCATGTCCACAAAAATCTCCAATTTTAAAACACAGGATTAACCAAGTTAAAGATTTCCATGGATCAAAAGCCCGCTCTGATACCACTGTTGGGATTCGTCACGGGAAGCCGACCGATAAAAACGGAAATACGCGTCGATTTCCTCTAATCTGGTCCCAGGAGCTTCAGATGTGGAAATCAAAAACTTAAAGCATAAAGAGGAGAATTTCAAAAACTTACCACAAAGTCTCTCTAGGAGACAGATGCGGACTGCAGAAATCAAATGTAGATATCCTCCACCGATGCGTACATGAATGGCTCTCGGACCGAAACCCATGCCAGCAACTCGGATGACAAGAAGAGAGGGAGAGAGGGCTGCTCACTTTGAGAATTATGGCTGTCCCTATTTCTTTCCAAAAGAAATGTCTATCTATCCAAAGATAGAACCAATTTTCTCAAGTGTAAGCATCTAATTTCTTTCCAAAAGAAATATATCAAACGTGGGCAAAATTTCTTTTTCCTTAAAGAATTAATATCCCATTTTTCTTCTAATGATGGACGGCCAAATTTGTGAGTCTTTTATGAGATAGCCAAGTCCAACCTTGTATTTCAAAGTCAAAAGCAATGACTCATCTCATATGACTCACCATCATATTAAAGGAAAAGAATGACTCATCCTTTTCATTAAATGAAAAAACATGACTCATCATCTTTTCATTAATACAAAACCATGACTCATCATCTCTTTTGTCTCATGAATAAGTCACCATACTCATCCATATAAGACATAATTTCGGCCAACCTAAGTCCATTATATGTGGGCTTTTCAATTTCAAGCCCAAGCCCAATTCTAACCCCTTTAATTTAATTAATACCAAATGCAATTTTAATTTAACATGTATGGTTATATATTATACCATATAATATATTACATACATTCAAATTAAAATTAATTTGACCTATTAATTTAATCAAGTGATTAAATTAGACACACATAAAGGAAAAAACATGTAAACTATACATTTCATAATATTTCCACCTAGGAAATAATCTCATAAATTAATTCATTGAATTAATTAAGCGAATGGCCAAAATAAATATTAATTATATTATTTGGATCAATCCAATTGACTTATATAATATAATTAATGCATCTCTCTCTCTTCAACGTGTATCCTCCAAGTATACACTTAATCCAACTAGTTAAAGTCCAGATGTTCAATGTGTACGATCCGATGGGCCCGTCTTTATGTTGGCAGTAGGCCAAGGCCCACAGACTGTAGGCGGGCTCTAGCAAGCCACTGCAGCCCTCAATTAAGACAGAGTAAGCGGTCCAACTGAAAACGTAACCCAGTGGTTTGAACTTGTAAATCCCATGTCGCTGATATCGGTGTCCAACACAGAGGCATGGTTGATCACCCTCTATATGTGTCCAGACATTTACTTGATCCTGAATGAACTGATGCTCACAAACAAGATCCAATCTTGTTTGGGTGCGGCCGCACACTTATCAGTAACATTCTTCAAGAGGCCAATGATATCGTCTCAGTGAATCACTGAGTGACATTCCTTTCTGCATATCCATAGTACTGCCATGCTCACTGACACACCCGAACGTACCCGTACTTGGCACCCTTTTACAGGCCCGTTGGGCGTACACCAAAGTGTGCCACTTCACATGCAACACCATCATATGGTCCGGTCAAAGGACTTAAACAAGTACTACGCAAGAATCATTTGTGATACTATACCATGTAGATTCCTGTTAAGTGGATCGATCCAGTACCATGCCCTTTTTTGCATGTACCCATTAACCTGGTTGACATTCCATGTTCTATGACCGGTAAGACACCACCATACAACTAGGCTAATGATAGTCTTTGGTACCATTCATTCCCCTGATTAGAACAGACAACAGATGACTTTATGGTCATATCGTTTTCCCTATCCACAGTCTTACTGCCAAGTGCCTCACACTTGACAACATGGATATGGATATGTCCATTGGATACTCTATTTAAAATATAGCACAAGACATATAATAAATAGATTAATGCCTTTATTTCCTTGACACAAATTATATAATACATAAAGTTCACATTAATGTACAAATGTATTATACAAACACAAGGACCAATACCTCGGGACTAGGGCATTTCCAACAACGCAGTGATGACTCCGCTGGGGAGTAAATGTTTCTTAAAACGTTTTTTTCAAAAAACATAAGGAACTTAGGCAACTACTGAAATATCACCTCGCTTGCAGTCATTCATTAGTTCATAATACCATATTTTATTCACAACTACATAGTATGACATTTTCTTCTTCTCAACCCCTCAAACTCATTGATTAGCCCGGTTTATTCCGGAAGGTGACCTACTTCTTCCGCTAGGATTGGAGGCACCCGAAGGGTTAAACTACTCATAGCACTGCATAAACCTCGCGTGTTCTATGTTGAGGAGTGTATATTCGATATGGGGACCTGTAAGACCCTTGGTATGACTTTGGCCCACATGTAATGACCTAGTAATTTCCCCTTAGGATTACCAAAACATAAATATGAAAGTGGACATTAAGAGTACGTCTTTGTTATCCCCAGTTGGTGTCAAAGAGACCCAATACCTAGGAAGAATGTGTGCCAATTGAAAGGAGGAATATGGTTGGAAGGGTGAGCATATTGTTACGTACACTAACGTTTGTTCTCTGATGGTTTTATTTGACCTTTCCATGAAACATCAAGCATGTATAATCATTCACGTGCCATTCTAACCACATTTTTGTGTAGCCATTTTCAAGACATAAGCATATATATGACATTGATGCTAACCACATCTTCGTGTAGCCATGATGTTTTATTTGTGTGCCATATACATGTTGTGTGTTAACATTTCCATGAAACATACATGACATCGTCCCATGTGACATACCCTAACTATGTTTTTGTGTAGCCATTTGCATTCTCGTGTGACATGAACATTCATATCATCTCATTCCACTTAATAGAAGACGTTCTAAGAATGCCCATCATGATCATTTCATTTCATGTCGGGTGTCCCAAAACTACCCATGTTCTGCTTGTGCACCGGATTACACTTGGCAATTCGATTATACCATATCATCCATTAGAGCATCACGATGGTCTTAGGTCTATAACTGTGTGGTGGGTCACACGGTAACATTACACGACATCATACCCATTCATCATTGGTATCATGGTGAGGCTGGAGTCTTGTTTGTTTGTCACGATCCACATCGGATTGTTCCATGACATTATTGAATCATTTAAGGTACTCCACGAGTACCGGATTACTACATGCATAAGGACATTTCACGACATTACTAAATCATACAAGGTGTTCTACGAATGCCGAACCTTTGTCTATGTCTTGATCCACATGTGACTTATTTGTAACATGATTTCATGTTGGATGCCCTAAAAGCGTCAAAATTTTGTCTATGGGATGGCCCCCTCACTGACCTAAAAAGCGTCGAAACTCTATCCGTGTGTCAATATGCATGTGACCATTCCATGACATTCACTAAGTGCCCTAAAAGCACCCAAACTCTATCCGTGTGATAGCTCACACGTGACCTTTTCACATGGCATTAGGTATTCCTAGAACGTCCAAAGTAAACTAAAAACATAAGGGAAGATCATCCTTATTGTCATTTTCATCCATCTGACACCATTCAACCATGATCATCTCACGACCATACACCACACTTTATGCATCAAACCGTTTAGGTACTTCACGAGCACCAAAAACCACACTTCATACATCAAACCGTTTATGTGCTCCACATGCACCAAAAACTTCATCTCATACACCAATTCATTTAGGTGTTCCATGAACTCTGAAAACTTTGTTTCACACATCAATCCGTTTAGGTGATCCATAAACATCGAAAGCTTCATTCCATAACGCCAAGTCATTTAGGGACTCCACGATCATTAAAAACTCACTTTGTGCATTAATATTCCATAAACAACAAAGAATCCCACATAGTATGTTCCCAAGGTGCTCCCCGAGCGCTAAAACTCTGCCCATGCTCCAAGCACACATTCATTTCATATACGACATAAGAGCCCAAGGTGCTCCCCGAGCACCGAGACTTCGCCCGTGTACCAAACACACATTGATCTCATCTTATATCATAGCATAAAAACCCAAGGTGCTCCCCAAGCGCCGAAATTTTGTCCGTGTGCCAAGCACACATCCTTTCATCTCAAAGCATAACAACCCAAGGTGCTCCCCAAGCCCCAAAAACTCTACTCATGTACCAAGCACATGATCATTTCATCCTATAGCATGACATAAAGCCTAAGGTGCTCCCTAAGTTCCGAAACTCTGCTTGCACGCCAAGCACGCATTCATTTCATATCAAAACATAAAAACCCAATGTACTCCCCAAGCACCGAGGCTCTACCCATGTGCCAAGCACGTGTCCATCCCATGACATAGAAACCCAAAGTGCTCCCCGAGTGCCGAAACTTCATCCGCGCACCAGACACATGTACACTCCATAAATGTCCGTGCATAATCACATTAGGTGCTCCCCGAGCATCGAAACTCCATCCGTGCACCATGCACATGCACACATCCATAACATAGTTTGTATAGCATGCATGTATCCCTTTGCAAATATCATCTTGCTTCGATCCGTGGACACCCCGCGTGTCATTTTATTCCCTAGGTGTATAATTATGCACTTTACTTCAATGCCTTTTGCAAGTATCATTGATAAGTGCTAAAAAGGCACTTATATATGATATAATCTATAAGGAATTTGCAATGATTTTACTTATTATATATTAGATTTCACGTTGGTATTGCTTGTTTTTGATGATTTACAGTTTTAAAGACTAAGTATGCAAATATGTGGAATTTAGCTATAAAAGGAAGCAAAACAAAGAGAAATTAAAGGAAAGAGACAAGTCACGATCGTGACGCCAATCATGATCGTAACCTAGCCTATGGACAGACTTTAACTTCAGCGTTTTGCAAGAAACCCGTGCGAATCACGACCGTGACACTCTGTCATGATCGTGACATGCACTCAGCAACAGTTATTTGATGCTATCTATTTGGAACTTCAACCATCACTATGGATAGACACAACCCTCCATGAAAAGACAGAACTCTTCATGAAAAAACACAACTTTCTAAGACAACTAATAGTATTCAAGAGACACAACTATTCAATGAACCAACACAACTCTTCACAAAGAGACACAATGCTCCAATTCTTATAAATAGAGAAAGAAATTCCAAAATTTAGGCGCAAGGAGAGAGCAAGAAAGAATAGATAGAAGTTCAGAAAATAAAGTGTCTAGAGAGTTCAAGTGTTGTTGTCATATTTAGTGTACGTAAAGGGGAGCCTAACGCCAAGATCCTTGAATCAAGTATTGTTACTGTATAGAGAAAAGATACCCGAGGTTGCAATATACCTATAGGTGTAAGGGAGTGTTTTATGCCCAATTGTTGTCTTAAGTCTATTCTTATGCTTTTCCTTTATATAAGAGTAATACTTGTATATGTATTGAATATTTACGAAATCAATATCGATAAGTTTTCTTATATCTTACTCTTCATTCCATGACTAACGCCAAGTATGCTTTGATTTCTTGTTTTACATTGCATTACTAACGCCAAGTATGTATTGTGATTCTTAATAAGATATAGAGAAGTTCGCATTTTACTTTGTCTTGTTTAATTAATAAGATAGAATAAATTATGATGTATGATTGTTTTGCTTCACTTTGTTGAATTAATTGGAGATCATCTTGATATAGCTTGGCCATTGTGTATTAAGACCTTTAGTTATTTTGGCAAAGGTATTCGATAATTTGTCTATGGTTTATTGAATAAAATCTATTTCTAGACATGCCCGTTGAAATAGAACTAATCTGACGTACTCTTATCATAAGGATTGAATAAATAATTAATACATGTGCAACGAATATCTAAGATAAAATGCTTGTTTATTTATGTAACTAGATATTAAGCAACAACCCAACTCAATACTAGTGCTTTAATTGACTTAACTTGCCATTTTTCCAATTTCTGCATATCACTTTATAATTCGATACTTTATAAACGCGAAGAAAAACAAACCAAAGTGTACATACTTATTCCTTGTGGGATCGATATCTTTTATTACTACGTTGCGATTCGTATACTTGTGAGCACTAATCTTTGAATGAAATTATTATTAAAATTACTATTAAAATCATTATCAAAAGCTAAATTAGAGATTTAGTAAACAAGCAACAATCATCTTGCTTCGATCTGTGGACACCCCGTGTGTCATTCTACCCCCTGGCTATATAATTATGCACCTTATTTCAATGCCCTTGTAGGTATCATCTTGCTTCAATCCATGGACACCGCGCGTGTCATTTTATCCACTTGGTGTATACTTATACGCTAAACCTTGCCTTAATCTGCGACCATCTCAACAGCATTCATTACGTTTGTGCATTTCCGTTCTTGATTTTGCATACATTTGGGTGGTTCAAAAGAATATAACATGACATGACATCGCATATACAAATCACCATTCATATATACTTATCATGAGGTAGTTTGTCTCATTCATGTTATTCCCCATGCACGCATCACATCATACACTCATGCATGCATCATCCTCTATTTAATATTTTTCATGCACATGCCGGTAGACACTAACAGGTGTTCCTATCAGTAAGAGGGGTAAGATTCCGAGAAAGGATCATTGGGGAAGCCATCAATCAAGTTCAACCACCAAAGTTGGAATCACAAAATGATGAATTCAGGTTCACAAGTAGTGTCGGGATTAGAGCCGAATTTGGCAAAAGAAGTCAATATTTCAACAAAAGTTCATAAGGAGGAGATGACCAACTCAGTGAACTTTAATAGCATGATAGATACTGTGGAAGACTACATCACTTCATCACGATTTTGAAAGACAGTCAGAGAAGAAGCGGTAGCAATGCTAAGAGAAATGGTAGGGGATAACTTTGGTAGAGTAGAAAGGCTGACGGCAAAATGTACCGAATTGGAAGCAAAAGTGGTGGAGCTCGAAGAAAAAATAAACGATATGGCATGCACAAATACCAATGACAATGCTAGTAAGAAGCAGAATGCCCAGGTTACTGATGCTCATTCCTAACACCTAGAAAAGTCCTCTTATCGAGACTTGGGTCTACTAGGGTTGAACATAAATCACCTCCAATCACTGTGAGGACTATAGCATGGCTGCTACACCTTCTCGCAATAATCTCTCAGGGGCACCGTGATCAAAAGCCGAACGAATCACATGATACTCCTCGAGATGGTTTCTCCGGATCAGATCTTTCAAAAGGGTGTTCAAGGTTTGACCAATGAATTAGAACTGAAGGAGCCCCTTAAGGCCAATGTTGAAACCGACTCCATTCCGCAACATGCCCAAAACCCACCTACCAAGGGTAGCGAAAAAGGCATCTCTTCATGGGCCTACTCATTAAGCAAACTATTTTTCGAATGTAGAAAGGAGGGTCTACTGCAAAGTGCTAGGCCATTTGTAGAACCAGAAAAAGCATATAAGAGTAATTTCTGCAGTTATCATATGACAAGAGGCCATCGGACCAATGATTGTTTAGGTTTAAGAGCAGAGATTCAGAAGCTAATCGATAAAGGAAAATTGAAGATCTCATCTGACTTTGATAGAGGACCTGGGACAATCAAAGACGCTGCTAAGGAAACTCCTCAAGCTTCTCGAGGAAAAGAACATGATGAAGAACTACAAGGTCTGATTTGATAAGAGTGGGGCAATGGCGCTAAAGCCGAAATGGTGACTAATAGAAAAAGAATCAGATTCTATGAGATCAACACCTTTTAGGGACTTCCTTCTCATAGGGAACTCATTTTGTTTGTAAGGTATGTATTGAACTTATTTTGAATGCAATGCGGTTTGTTATCTTTTTACTCATGTGATGATTGCATGTACATGGCATTATGCATGCATTTAACCATCTGAAAAGACATATCCAATAAGCATAATATTAAATTGCATGACATCAATTTAAGTACTATAGGGAATCTAAAAATGAATCTAGCCTGATCGAACTCTCTCTTAAAAAGTGAGTTTGTGAGATAAATAAATATGGAATGGAATTATCTCCACCGGTCATTCACCAATCAAGATTAGCAATCCTTATAAGTCATAATTTGAGATGCTATCGACCCCACTCTAGAGTTTCAATTTGAGTAGCACACATGATACCTGATCCATTCCAAGCCAAAAGCTACTACTGAACCACAAAATGAAACTCCAAGCCCAATTCCCTACTCGAGAAGGTACCTCGTGTCAAAACTCTAAAGCTAAACTCTAAATTCGTCGAAATCTCCAACCTGTGAGAAATTCAAATAACTTGTATTACCCATCATGTGGTAAAACCCTAAAGCAGTTTATGGTCATAGTGCATGTATTATCTTGTTCGTATGACATTCATGTGTACATAACATTATGCATGCATTGTTTATCCAAAAAGGCATATTAAACACACATGACATGTATGAATTTAAGTGTAGCAGGAAAACCAAAAGGTGGTTGTGGCTTGGATTTAGTTTCTTTCTTGAGTAAAAAAAAAAGTGGTATCTCGGTAGGTAATTCAACCAATGGAAGACAAATTTACGTGATTGATTGACTTGCAGTTCGAAGTTCTTGCTACTAAGACTTAACGGATCTTGACCCTAATGGCATTCAAATTTGTAGCCTCAGTTCCCTATCAAACTCCTAACCAACCCATTCCTTAAATCGGCCATGCTTCTTTGATATATGAGAATCCCGACACCTTCTGTTGTGATTCCCTTAAAAAAAAGGAAAAACAAAAGTGTTATCTCGATAGGTCATTCAACTAGTGGAAGACAAATTACGTAATTGATCAACTTGTTGTTTGAAGTTTTTGCTATTAAGACTTGACGGATCTTGACCCCAATGGCATCCAAATTTGCAGCCTTAGTCCCTATTAAGGTGATAACCAACCCATTCCTTAAATCAGCCATGCTTCTTTAATTTATAAGAATCCCGACACCTTCTATTATGATTCCCATATCATTCCATTACTCCATTCCCTTCATAAGCTCGAACCTAGAACAATGTCATCTGCGTTGTCTCACCCGCTTTTCTCTTTTCGCCACAAAAGGCATGACCTAAGACAATTGTAGCTGTCTAATATGACACCATTGGGGCCCAAGGCAGGATGCAGATAATGCAAATGATGTAAGGACAATTTGATATCCAAGCACCACAAATCAAAGGACCATTGTACGACTCCCTCTACC
This sequence comes from Euphorbia tirucalli, assembly GCA_039660915.1. Taxonomy (NCBI): domain Eukaryota; kingdom Viridiplantae; phylum Streptophyta; class Magnoliopsida; order Malpighiales; family Euphorbiaceae; genus Euphorbia; species Euphorbia tirucalli. Next base: position 35,940,983 of record CM077637.1, on the reverse strand, counting down.
AGGGGCAGAAAATGAAAGAGTGATTATCACTTAAATTCTAGAAACTGCTTAAGAAATAGAAATCCATGTATGCTAAGTTGGTAAGGCAACAAATGAAATACCTTCAAAATAAACTCGGCATTACATCAAAGGAAGGGTTGGAAACTTCAGATCTGAAGAACGAACCTCACAAAGAGAAAAAGCCTAGGATGAAATATATCGAAATAACATGCATCAGTCCACACTAATACCTCGCAAAAAAAAAAAGCAAAACCAGAGCCACAGTTTGAATTTTCCTAATGCATCCATATTCATTATTTCATAGATGTTTCATATTTTGTTTCGATGTTCAATATGCATACTGTGAGCACGGGTTTTTCCCGACCTCTATGATGAGAATTCTTGCGTTACCTGTGGACTAAACTGACTTGAATTGGACTTGAAAATGATGGAATGTTGCCTGGAGTCCCTCAAACATCTTGAAAATTGAGCTATCAGCAATCCGAAATCCCCAAAAAGGTCTCCCGAGTGATTTCCAGGGTTTAAGGTGCGCGTCGGACTTTTGAAATTTTGCCCCGGCTCTAGTTTTGAAACTAGAGCCGGCTAGCTCTAGTACAAACTACAGTTGGCCGACTCTAGTGGGCAAGACAAGTTACCTTGTAAAACAAAGCAACTTGTCTCGCCAAAGAGAGGTACGGGCGAAATCAGAGGGATGGGGCTAATTTGATAGGACGAAAATGAGTGTGTGATAGAGAGATAAAAAGAAAGAAATCAGAGAAAAAGGGGGGAGGACTTTTGAATCTTAAAAAAAGAAAAGGAAAGAAACAGAGAGAAAAAGAGAAGTAGAGAAAGAAAAGAGAGAAAGACCAAGCAGGTGGTGAGCCAAAAACACCAAGACTAATCCCCAAAATCAATCCCCAAACATTGATAACAAGTTACTTAACCGTTGCTCATTGTTTGGAGATCGTTTCGGACTTGTTTTGGGTTATTTCGGATCGTCGTGGTTTTCCGCCGATTGAGTTCCCAGGAGACATTCCAAGCTTTCAATCCGTTCTTTGGACGTTTAAAGCATCCAAACAACATCAAGGTAAACTCTAAGAGGCCTTAAACCTGTTTGCATTGTCTTTTCTGTGGGTTTTCTTTGTTTCTGCCAATTTTGGAACCGGATTGCCCAAATAGAGCTGGCCGGCTTTAATATTAGAGTCGGCCGGCTCTGTTCTCCAGGGACAGACTCCCGGTTTGTCCCGATCGGCTGAAAACAGTCTGTTTTCCATTTTCTGCATTCTGTTGCTATCATTTTCGGCCCAAATCCATCCGTATGCCATAAAATTTTGGTTTTTATATTTCTAAACATACGGATATTAGTGTTTTTTGTATTTCCCAGGGTTTTATTTTCTGAGTTTCGGGGTAGTTTTATCCGAATCGGATCCATAGTTCAGCATTAGCGGACCCCCGAACCCTATATAGTCGCCGAAAAATATTAAAAACAAACAAAATAGTATTTTTACAAATGTTTTTGGTGTGTTTATTATATTTTTGACCCTAGATGAAATGCGTATTAAGGAACCCACACGAACGGAACCCGGAGTTCCAGGATAACCGACCCACAAAAACAACAATTTGCATGAAACTGAGCCAAATGGTTTATAAAAATTAATTTTCCAGCACAAAAATCCACATGACGTTTCAAAACCGTTTTCCAGGTCTAACCGGTCCGACCGGTTGGGTAGACCCGGTTACCCCCCTAAATGCATGTTACCACTTCCTAAATCCCCAATTCTGTCCTGATTTGAGTCCTATTTGTATTTATAATATAAATTGCGCTAACCAATCTGTTTTGCAGCATTTATTTTTATTTTTATTGTATTTAATAGATTAATTCGTGTATTTAGGCGGTTGTATTTTTAGATCCTCGTGTACTTAGGCGTTTCTAAAGTGAGGACGAGAGATTTTATTCTTTATTCAATTTGGATGTATAATTGGCCTTTTATTATTCTTTTGTATATTTGTGTGTGAATGGTTTAATTTTGCTGCAATTTATTTTATGCATTCTGCCTTATCATCGGCTTAATAAAATTAAACAAATTAGGGTTAGAAAAGATAATAAATTGAATAAATATGACTTTATAAATAATAAACGAATACAAGCTCGAGGTTAAGTAGGTAAGTTACCCGAACCCTGAATCTCTGGATTAGGTACAGTAGTATGCGCTCAGTAGGGAGCTGTACCGGAATTTCCCGGATGAGTTGATCCGGGTGGCGACTCTGTCACTGATCTCGAAATTTAGGTTTCGAGGTCTTTAAGTTATAAAACGTAAAAAACGTTTTCTATAAAAGCATTTCCAAGTAAAGAAACGATTTACTTTTGAAGCAAGATAAACAAAACCCGTTTTCCATTCTAAAACTCTCACACCCAAAACAAACCAATTTTGTTCGGTTTTCTAAAAACCCCGGGTTCGCTTTGATTTTCCTAAACGTTTTGTTTCAGGTCGTCTACTCACACATACGTCATGTCATTGCATATAAATGTCCACATATGGGTTACAGCATGCAGTGAACCATATTTGACGAAGTGTTTTACATCCAAATACAAGTTCCTAATGCTAGGGACCAATAAAGGCCAAACCATTGGATATCATCAGGGATAATGTTCTCGCGACCTTCGATGAACACATCAAGGCACACTTTCCAATCCCAAGACAGACCAATACAAAGGGATCAACTTGGCTGGAATACTTACGTAGAATTTTCAGACTACCTAAAAATCTTAAGATTTGAAGGAAGTTATCATAAAGAGAAAATTTCCGACATGGAAACCGAAAGGATGTGTTGGTAATAAGAAGAGGGTGATGTTCAGAGTCAAAGTCACTTTTAATTTCCCTATTATGCTTATTCTAATGTCATCATAATGTTATTACGCATGTTTGATTTTCTGCTTAGATGTTCATATTGCATACATAGTGCCATTACATATAAACATCCATCAATAGGTTATTGCATCCAAGCCCACGATAATGAAAATGGAATTCATGTTATAAATAGCAATGCTTGGTCAGAATGTTATGTACAAAAGTTCAGTATAGAATACAGAGTCTAACTCTCATCCTTTACCTTAGCCAAGTAGACCATTCCTTTGCAGAACGGGTGGCAAAGTCTGTGATCTTGATACACCAAGCCCAATAGTGCTTTTGAGCGTACCTCAGATAAGGTGGCAGAATACTCAGGAGACTCAACTTCTCCAATAACCAGATCTATATAATAGCCAGTTGATTAGGAGGGTATTGAGATAATCAGATTGAGTAAACATGGTATAGAAACATACCTGAAGTAGGAAGGAGCATCCGTTGGTCTTAATGGGGCAACAAGAATGAAAGGAATCCAAATAAATCAGGGTCTTAGCTAAGATAACCCCTACGAGTGGAGCGCCTTAGACCATCTGGGCCACTACTGAGGCTAATCGAAACCTGTAAGTCTTATCACTGGACTCACACAGACACCAAAACCAACATCAGAAACATCATGTCCCATACACACATACACTTGAAACATATATACACACATGCATACATGCATCAATACTACACGTACTTACTGTCAACATTATGTTGTCCCGAATCGTGAGAGCTTTGAAAGTGGAAATAGCCTGACACTGGGGCATCCTCTAAATCTCATGTATGAAAATTTTCTCAATTTTTAGAATTTCCATTTACATCGATATGATCCTGAGAAGGATATTTCTTGCTTTTTGCAGGTATCCAGGGGCAAATCAATCGATTTGTATTTATTCTTGATCGAAGGGGCAAAAATTTTTGTTTCCAAAATTGTCGATCAAAAAATAAATACACACCCGAAACAACTTCAGAAGCACGGCTTCATGAAGAACAAACTCAACCTCAGAAATACTCTTTAACTAAACTACTAAAGTACCCTTTCCGTCGTGACATAAACACCACAAGGCACCAAATTACCAAAATACCCTTTCTTCGTGACATCAATCTCATGAGAAGACTCAAATTAGGTTAGACCACTGCTTCACATAGGAACCGAAGCACGGCCCCAAACCAACTCAAATCGAGCTAGACCACTGTTTCACACAGACTTCAAAACAAGTCCCTGGAATCAACACGGGCTAGACTGATGTTTTTCTTAGACTTTGAAACAAGTCCCTAGAATTAAATGGGCTAGACCACTGTTTCATACACACATCGAAATAAGTCCCTGGAATCGACACGGGCCAGACTGCTTTTTCACACAGACATCGAAACAAGTCCCTGGAATCAACACAGGCAAGACCACTGTTTTGCACAGACATCAAAACAAGTCCCTGGAATCAACATAGGCCAGACCGCTATTTCGCATAGACATCGAAGCAAGTCCATGAACCAACTCAAATCAGGCTAGAACGCTGTTTTGCATAGACATCGAAATAAGTCCCTAAACCAACTCAGATCGGGCTAGACCACTGTTTCACACAAACATCAAAACAAGTCCTTGAACCAACTCAGATCGGGCTAAACCACTGTTTTGTATAGACATCGAAACAAGTCCCTGAACCAAATCAAATCGGGCTATACCATTGTTTCGCAAAGACATCAAAACAAAGTCCCCAAAGTCAACACAATTCCATCCATGACACAAGCACTACAGAGAACCAACACGAGAAAGATGCTAGATACATTTCCTCTTCCTTCTCTCACCGTGCTCCCTATCATGAGACCAAACTTGAACTGGACACAATAACCCAACGATGAGTTGACTTTGATCCCACTAGGGGCAGCCTGTGAGCACGGGTTTTTCCGACCTCTGTGATAAAAATCCTATGTTACCTGTTAAGACAAAAGAACATGAGTCGAATTTGAGAATGAGCGAAATGATACCCAGAATATTCTCAAACACCCCAAAAAACATAATAGTCCTCGATTTGAAACCCCGAGAAAGGTCTTTCGAGTGATTAGAGAGCTTAGATGTGAGTGTAGGATTTAGAAAAAGCCATGATAGCTCTGATTAGAGGTGCACAGCTATATTTTCAAAATTACAGCCGCACGGCTATAACGTCAGAGCCATACGGCTATAATATTAGAGCCATGCAGTTTTAACTATCGACCGGGTTCTTTCCTAGATAAACCTACCTTACTTATTGACCTACATGTTTAATTCCAAAATTAAAGGAATTTGAGCCGTGATATTCTAGGGAAGACACTAGAAACAGAGAGGAAGTAGGAGAAACCATTTGGGAGAGAAAACAAAAGAATTCTAGAGAGAAAGAAGAGAGAAAGAGAGAAAAAGTGAGGAAAACCAAAGAAAAACATAAGAAACGGAGAGAAAACACTTAGGAAACACTAAGAACGAGAGTTTCTGGGCATGTCACATTCATTCAGATTGATTTCGGGTTTGTTCGGATCGGCTCGAGGTTTATGTTCAAAGTTTCAGGATGTTTGCAGGATTCTAGGCATATTCCTATGTTCAAATCCACTTTTGGTCATCAAGTACACTGGAACACAAAAAGGGTGAACTCTGAGAGGCCGTAAACTCGCAATTGATTACTTTGTGCTTTGTATTTTTTAAGTTTTGTGAAAATCTGGAAACTATCTGTATGATTATAGCCGTACAGCTCTAACTAGAGTTGAGGGGCTATAATCCCTTAGAATAGAACCTCACGGCTGTACCTTTATAGCTGCATGGCTGTGTTCTTTTGGGTAGAAGCCCGAAATGCCTAAAAACAACCGAATACAATCAGTTTCCTATTTTATTCGTTCTGTTATGAATGATTTTAGTCAAATGACATCCGTTATATTTAAAATTATCGTTTTTGGATTTCCAATAATGTTGATGTGAGATTTAGGTTTCATTGATTTCGATTTTGGGAATCCAGGGTTGTTTAATCCAAATCAGATCCTTGGTTCAGCTCTAGCGGACCCCCAGATTCCCCAAAATCCTTAGAAATCACCGAAACGATTCAAAACAGAGATTTACAAAAGCAACGAAAACAAATCCGAGTTCTATATACTACAGCCGCACGGCTGTAGTGGCTATAGCCGCGCCGCTCTAACTAGAGCTGCACGACTATAGCTGTGAAAAAAAGGCAGAATCTTGGGACGACTTCCACGGGCGTCGTCGCGTGATGCTGTCTTCAGATTTGAACTTTTTTCAATGTGTTTACTGCTTTAGACCTTAGATGGATGTTTGAGAGAGGAAACACCCATGAACGAAACTTCGAGTTTCGGGATAACTGACTCACTGAAAATGGAGAAATTTGCATCTAATTTATCCAAACCGTTTTCAAAATTGTTTTCAAGCACAAAAAAACCTAAAGGGCATTTCTAAAATGGTTTTCCAGGTCTAGTCAAGTAAGTCACCTAGACGTCTTGGTTACCCCCTAGATGTATGCTCCTACTTCCTAGAATCCCCCATTCTGTCCTGTTGTAAGTCCTATGTGTGTTTGTGATATAATTGTGCTAACCATATGTTTTGTAGCTTTTATTTTTCTTTTTATTATTTTGGATGTATTTAATAGATCAAATCGTGTATTCTAGGCGATTGTATTTTTTATAGATTTTCATGTATCTAGGCGGTTGTAAGGTGAGGAAGAGAGTTTTTATCTTTTTGGGTTGTAATAAGTGGCCTCTATTCTTTTATTTGGTTGAAATGTATGGTTTACTTTTCTACACTTTAATTTTATGCTATCTATTTATGTCATCTAAATGAGCATTGGCTAATAATAATTGATAAAATGGGTAGAAAATCAGTGAATGTAATATGGTGGTATAAACTATTAAATGAAAACAAGCTTAAGGTTGAATAAATAAGTTGCCCGAACCCTAAATCTCTGAATCAAGTATGATAGTCAACACTTGGTAGGGAGCTATACCAGAATTTCTCGGATGAGCTGATCCGGGTGGCGACTCTATCACTGATCTTAAAATTTGAGTTTCTAGGTCTTTAAGTTAATAAAACGGGACTTTTCTAAAATGTAAAACCAGTTTTCCTAAAACTCACATTCTAAATGATGTTTACTACAGAAGGGATTTTCAATCATATTAATTGGTTTTCTTAAACAAAATCATCAAACCCGTTTTTCATCAAATCAAAAACAAATTATCCGCACATATATCAAGACCTCCTCGGTTCGCTTTGTTGCGTTCTAACTTTAAGGTCGTTGTGAGCACGGGTTTTTTCCCGACCTCTGTGATGAAAGTCATTGTTGCCTTTTTCACGGATAAACGTGAAGCGGATTCGGACTGATCGGAATAATGTCAGAAATGTCCTGGATGACCCAAATGTGTGTGACAAGTCTTGGTACGGAGCCCCAAAGGAATTCTAGTGAGTATTTAAGAAAACCAAAGAAAAGACTGAAAAATAAGCAAAATAGGCTAATCGGGTCACTACAGTCGCTCGACCGTAGTGCCTACAGCCGTGCGACTGTAGTCATTACAGTCGCACGACTGTAATCATCAGATTTCCTTTTTTTACCCAAATCAGCATTTAATTCGGTCTTTTTAAACAAAATAAGGCAATCTGGTCACTACAATCGCGTGACTGTAGTATCTACAACCGCGCGACTGTAATCACCAGACTTCCTTTTTACCCAAAATCGGCATTTAATTCTGATTTTTAGCCAAAACGGGAGATATAAAAGCCTCATATCCGGGATTAGGGTTAAAAAAAACAGAGAGAGGCAGAAAATTAGAGAATTTTGGAGAGAAAAACACACAATAACACAGATTTTGGGACTTTTTCTTTGGTTCTTAAGAAAAATAAAGCGTTTTGATCTAAAAATAACAAAAACAATGTCAACAAAACATATAGAAATCGTTGTAGGGTGTTGTTAAATCATCACTACTCACTCAATCTCTCTCGGGGTTCCGTTTGGGCTTCATTGATCCCGCACTTTCCGGGTTGTTCGTGACTGCAAGACATTTTCCTACATCCGAATCCATCTCTGGTGATCCAAACACCGGAATACAGATTAGGTAACATTCTGAGAGGCCTTAAAAATCCATTTTTGCTCATTCTGGGTGTTGTTTGTTGATGTTTTTTTGAATTTTTACGATTTCAGAAGTGAATTTTGATTACAGTCGCCTCGCCTAAGATCACAGTCGCCCGACTGTAACCTACAGCCGCACGATTGTGACCTATAGTTACACGACTGTAATCTTCTGATTAAAATTGCTCGACTGTACTCTATGCGGCAGAAGCTCCGAATGCCCCAAAATCGGCCGATAACGTTTCCATTTTTCGATTAAATATGTGCTTTATATTTATTATCATCCCAATTACATCCCTATATGCTTGGATTCCTGGTTTTCTGATTTTTGATTGATGGATGTAATTTAAAGTTTGATGATTTTAAGAGATTAGGGATTTCTGGATTTGATTCGATCCATTTTGAATCCATTTTATTGATTTTAGAGTATTTCCAGAAATCTCGGACCCCCAAAATCATTAAATTTGCAAAGAGGTTTTCAAAAACCAAAAAAAAAACATTGGAATCAATTCTGGAGCATTACAGCCGCGTGACTGTAAGCTATAGTTGCACGACTGTAGTTGAGGCAGAATTACAGTTTTGCCTTTTTGGGCCCCAAACTTGTAATTTTGCACCCTTTTCCTATTCAAAAATGAATTTTGACGTGTTTACATTCTTTTTGGACCTTAGATGAATGTTTAATTTAGGCCCACACACGAACGGGACCCCCGGGTCCCGGGATATCCGGCCCACTGAGGTTGGAAAAATGCATGTAAATGAGCCAAACCATTTTCAAAATTGGTTTTTCACCCACAAAACCGACAGGGCGTTTCAAAAAACTGTTTTCCAGGTCTAACGATCCGAGCGATCAGGTCGACCCGGTTACCCCCTAAATGCATGTCCCCGCTCCTATAAATCCCTATTCTGTCCTGTTTGAGTCTTTTGTATGCCTTGATTATTTGTGCTAACCGTATTTGGATGTAGCTTTTATTTTTGTTATTTTTCATTTTTAATGTACTTAATAGATTATCTCGTGTAATTAGGTGATTGTAATTTCTTAGATTATCGTGTATAGTAGGCGGTTGTAAATGGTGAGGATGAGAGTTTTCTTTTTCTTAGGTTATATAATCCAGCCTCTGATTTACTTTTCCACACTTTTATTTTTCCGCAGTTTATTTTAATATTTATATTTATGTCATTTGCATGAGCATCGATTAATAATTAAAAGACGATAAAATGAGTAGAATTAAGTTAATGCAACATTACATTATGAAATAATAATTGAAAATAAGTGAGGATTAGTAGATTTGTTGCCCGAACCCTGAATCTCTGAATTAGGTACCGCGTCTACACTTGGTAGGGAGCTGTACTGGAATTTCCCGGATGAGCTGATCCGGGTGGCGACTCTGTATCTAATTTCGAAATTTAGGTTTCGAGATCTTTAAGTTCAAATTGGGATTCTCTAGAAACCTATTTTTCCAAAATTCACACTTGCAATTAAGTTTTCTACAAAAGGGTTTTTCCAATAAAATGAAAGATTTTTCTAAGAAAGATTAAAGACCCATTTTCAAACCACATCATCACACACTCAAAAAAGAAAATCCCCGGTTCCCCTTTCACCGCGCGTTCTGAAAAACGTCGTCCGCTCACAGTGGCGACTCCGCTGGGGATCAACGGTTTCTTTTAAAAGTTTTTGATAAAAACTTACGGAACTTAGGCAACAATCGAAGTACATCCTCACTTGTAGTCAATTATTAAATCATAATTCGATGTTTCATTCACATTTGCATAAGCATGACATTTTCTCTTCTTGAATCACTCCAAAACTTGTTTAAGCCCGGTTTATCTTCAAAGGTGACCTACCTCTTCCGCTAGGATTGGAGGCACCCGAGGGGATAAACCACTCATAGCCTCGTACGAACCCCTTCGTTTGGACCCTTAAGTGGGGAGTATATTTTCACTATGGGAACCTGTACGACCCTTGGCTTGACTCATACCTTTGTGTAATAGCCTAGCAACTTCCCCTTAGGGTTACCAAAACATATATTTGAAAATGGACATTGAGAGTGCACCTTTGGTATCCCCGGTTGATGCCAAAGAAACACAACACCTAGGAAGAATGCGAGACCAACCAAATGGAGGAATAAGGTTGGAAGGGTGAGCATATTGTTGCATGTGCTAATGGTTGTTCTATGGTGGTTTCATTTTTTACCTTCACATGTAACATCAAACATGCATCATCCGTGTGCCATTTTCTAACCATATTTTTTTTATGCAGCCATTTGCAAGCATCACCATACGTGTGCTATTATACTAACCATATTTTCGTGCAGCCATAACATCTTACTCGTGTGTCATACACATCTTATGTGCCGCATTTCATAAAGCATACATGACATCATCTCGTGTGTCATGCATTCTAACCACGTTTTTATGCAGCCATTGGCATTTTGTTTTACATTGGCATTCATATCATCTCATCCCATCTAAAATGAAGGATGTTCTAAGTATGCCCCTCACGACATTTCATCACACGACATATCGGGAGTCCCCAAGATTACCCGTGTTCGCCTGTGCACTAGATTGCACTTGGCCATTTCATTACATCATTGCACTATTAGGGGACCACAACGGTCTTAGGCTCGTGTTCGTGTGGCGGACCACACAATACCATTACATGACATCATGTCCATTCATCATGGTGTCATGGCGACACTAAAGTCTTATTTGTGTGTCACGATCCACATCGGATTGTTTCATAACATTGAAAATTCATTCAAGGTACTCCATGAGTTCCGGATTAGAACTTGTACTATGACATTTCATAACATGCCTAAATCATGCAAGGTGTTCCATGAACGCGACTTGTTTGTGACATCATTTCATACAAGGTGCAATAAAAGCATCAACCTTCTGTCTATGGAACAATTCCCATATGACCATCACATACCATTTCATCGACCTACAAAGCGTTAAACCACTGTCCATGTGTCGGTACATATGTGCCATTTCATGACATCCGCTAGGTGCCCCGAAGGCATCGAATTTCTGTCCATGTGCCGGCCCACACGTGACATTTTCTTTTGCATGGCATGGGATATGCTTGGAACATCCAAAACAAAAAGAAAGAAAATACAAAAGTCATTTTCATCACCATCCACATCCATAAAGCATCATCTGATCATGAACATGAACATACCATACACGCCATTTAGTGTGTCGAGTCTAGGTCCATGACATCCATCCGAGCTTCTAACCTTATGTTGAATGTGCAGTTTGGAGTCGAACCTCGAAACGGTTAGTTCGTGTTGAATCATAGCTGAACCCACCAATTCAGTCAGTTCAATCAGAGCCTGTCATCGTGGAGGGAATCGGCTCAGGGTCAGACTCAGATCGGGAGGTCAAAACTTAGTTTCCCACTCTACTAATCGACAATCAAGTTTTATTAGAAGAAGTGAACAGAGCAGAGATGGCCGACAGAAACAATGGAAACTTGCCTTTTGATATGGCTGCTTTTATGAGGAGCTTCCTAACCTCGGATGAGTTCAAGGCTACTCTTAGGGAACAAGTGCAAGCTGTTATAAGCACCATCCTTGTTCAAACTGTTCCACCGGCTCAAACTTCGATTGGAAGTGAGGGACAACAGTTCATCCAAGTTACTAATGGTGCTGCAAGAAGCCTTCCCGGAGGAAGTGGTGGAGTGGTCAACCACAAAGAACCTGACCGTCAGTCCGAAGAGGATGAAGCCTTTGAGAAGGCAAGGGAAGCCTCAATTGAGACGATGCTAGAGAAGCATCTCAATCAGAAATTTTCTGATATTGAAGCCATGCTACCTAAGCTGAAGGAGATAGTCCATTATAACCCTGTTAAGTATGTTGACCCGAGTACTTTGATGGCTGATGGAGGAGAGCCACTCCCAGCTGGTTTTCAGATTCCTTACCTACCTCTGTACACCGAGGAAGGCCCACTAGAAGCCCATGTGGACAGTTATGTGAGGTTGATGACTAGCATGGGGATTGGGAAAGGTCACCTCTTAAACCTGTTTCCGACTACTCTGAGAGGTACCGTGGCAAAGTGGTATATGAAGATGCCTCTATATACCCATTCTACTTGGGAGGACCTATCTGAAGCTTTTGTAAAGCAGTACGCTTACAATACCCAAGTAGAGACTACCCTTGAAGACCTAGAGAGAATCCACCAGAAGCCAAATGAGTCCTTCCCGGCTTACTACAAACAGTGGATGGATGTGCAAGTTTTGGTGGATGGGGCACCAAAGTTGGAGTCACTCATTGTGAAGTTGGTGGATGGTAGTCTACCCCAATACAAGGATAAAATGAAACTGAAGAGATTCCACTCCTTCAATGAAGTGGTTGAATTTGCCAAGCGTATCGAGCGATACGAGGAAGAGGAGCAAAGAGGCAGACAAGGTTCGGGCTCTTACAGAAATAACCAAGGGTACTCTCAAGGGTACAAGGGCAGCAGCTCTAAGGCTACTTCAGCGGGGTCCAATGCTAAGATGACTCTGGATGCAGCCCAGTTTGAAGTGCATAAGGCAGGCGTGGCCGCCGTGATCCAAGGAAGGCAGACCCCTCAAAGGGTCACTAGTCCATGGGCTGAATCAGTAAGCCTGATCTATGCTAAGTGTAGAAAAGCTGGTTTGTTGCAAAGTTTGAGGCCATTTTTACCTCTGGCTGAGGCAGATAAAGACAATTTCTGCTCTTACCATATGATGACGGGTCACCGTACAAACGACTACACCCAGTTGATTAAGGCTATCAAGCAGTTGGTCGCTGATGGACGGATCATTGAGCCGGCTCTGAAACCTAGCATTCAGAATAATCCCTTGCCCAACCTCTGGTGCTTCAGATGCACAAGACATTGAGGACCATGACGCTGCAATAAAGAGAAGACCCTCCGCATGTGGAGGCGATAGTCATTTAAATGTTTTAATTTGTTTTATTTTATTATTATCATTTAGCATGTGAACAATTTAGCCTCTGAGGTGTTTAATTTAATAGAGTTTGATTTCAATTACTTTGTGATATTTTTCGGATGGAACTGTGCATGCATCCAAACATTCATTTAATGCCTTTAACACACATGATATATCAATACATGAAATGAATTTAGGGACAGATGACGACCCAAAAAAAAATGATATCCGTCTCGGGAGACCTCACACCTGACGAGAGGAAAGAAAATTGCAACATACCATAAAAGAACATGGAAATCTTTCCCTGACTGAATGATATTACACGGAGATTGATGGAGAAATTACTGAATACAAAGTTCCAAAGGATTCAAAGATGAAATCAATCAAGCAGGAGCTCCATAGACTCGAATGGGCATCGCTCCATGGTCGCAACCGCCAACTACTTCTCAGAGTGGGTAGAAGCGGAATCATATATGAATGTCACCGATAAAAAAAAAAGAAGAAAAAAAGCATTATCATGTCATGATTAATAATGGCCTACAATTACAAGGGGCAAAGATAGAGCATCATAGATTATCTTTGCATCTCCCACAAGCCAATGGGGCGATATAAGCGGCTCACAAGATTCAGTCCAAACGACAATCACCTACAAAGGATAGGCCGATATGCTGTCATTTGTCTTGCAAGGACACAGAACTAGCATCAGAGCATGCACTGAAGAAATGTCATACTCCTTAGCCTATAGGATGGAAGGGTTCCACCAAGGGAGATAGAGACCAAGTAGTCAACCCCATCAACCCAAACAAGCCCAGGTGCTGTTATGTGTAAAAAAAAAAAGAAGGTCCGATGGATCGCAAACAGGAAAGTCGATCCATGCAAAAATCAGGACAGTCCGATGGATTAAAAACCGAAAAGGCGATCCATGCAAAAGTTAGGACAGAGAGGTGAGCACCATCAGCGGGAAAATCTATAAAGACCAGTTGGTGGTAGGTGTGGGTCAGGTCGAGACGGATACCATTACTGATTCTGTCATTAGCTTCATTTCATCTCTGATGTGCATTATGCTAAAGCATTATAAATGAGTGAATGAATGAATGCCATTTTTTGTTCAGGTTAAATGTCCCAAGTCTGCTTGAAATTGAATTCGTATGGATGTGCACATTTTCTGTTTACATGCATCTCACTTCAAAAAAAAAGTCCGATGGATCGAAAACCGAAGAGGCGATCCATGCAAAAATAAGGATAGTCTGATAGATTGAAAACCCGAAAAGGGCAGTCTATGCAAAAGCTAGGGCATAAAATAAAGTCTGCTAAATTAAAAACCCGAAAGGGCGGTTCAGGCAAAAATAAAGACAGTCTGATAGGCCGAAAACCCAAAAAGGGCGACCTATGCAAAAATTAGGACAAGCAATGAAAATAAAACAAAAGGACAGACCCATCTGGGCAGCCCAATGAAAATAGTAGTATCAAGCTCAGACAACTCTAATCCTATAAAAACCGAGGTACATCAAAGCCACTACCTCACGCCCACGCCTCGTGGAGTAAGCAATCAGGTCAATCAACCAAACTTCAATGCGATATCCTACCAAGGATAGACCCATCTGGGCAACCCAATCGTCCGTCTGGTCCCTGAAAGTCTGATTCATGACCTCCAACTCGGACCCACCGATGCAACTGATTAACCTCTATTCTCAAACAAGCAGACTCATGGCGCTCGATCCCAATCATCGTCTGCAACAAACAAAACATGAAAAGCACCATAATCATACGCATATGCATCCAGGACATGCACATACACATACACTCAAAACATACACACACACACGCATACATGTATCAATGTGTACTCAAGTACAGGTACATGCTGTCATCATCAGGTTGTCTCGAGCCATGAGTACTCCGAAAGTGGAAATAACCCGACACTAGGGCATCATCAAATCCCAAGTATCCAGAGGCAAAACAATCAAGCCGTATTTATTCTTGATCGAAGGGGCAAAAATTTTTGTTTCCAAAATTGTCGATCAAGGAATAAATACGTACCCCCGATCCAATTTCAAAGGTATTGCTCCACCACAGAGAGCTAGTTTCAACAGTATTGCTCCACCACAGAGAGCCGATTTCAACGATACTGCTCCACCACAGAGAGCCGGTTTCTCCGGTATTGCTCCACCACAGAGAGCCAGTTTCAATGGTATTGTTCTGCCACAAAGGGCTGATTTCAACAGTATTAAGGGGCAAAATATTCAGTCCATATTCATTCTTGATCGAAGGGGCAAAAATTTTTGTTTCCAAAATTATCGATCAAGGAACGAATAAGTACCCGAAACAACTTCAAAACATCAAAAGAGATCATCAAGCTTCTCAAATCACCAAAGCATCCTTCCCCAGCCACAAAAGCTTCATGGGAAACACTATTATCCTTTCCTTCAGTGAACAGGCCCCACTAGAAGTGAAATGACCAAAATGCCCTTTTGTTAGTAACCAAACTACCAAATGGCTAAAACAACTTCCCTTTAGTGACGTAAGCTTCACGGGAAACCAAATCATCGAAATATGTCTTCCCCTAGTGACAAGGGTCCACTAGAGGTGATATTACCAAAATAACCTTCCTCCAAAGAGCGCTAACTTTCCAAGCTACAAATTTACCAAAATACCCTTCACCTTCAAAAACATCAATTCACAAGGAGAATCTAATCCTGGCAAAGTCCTCTACTGGAGTCGAAGCACGTCCCTAGAGCATCAACTAATCCAGGAAAAGTCCTCTGCTTCACAATGGAGTCGAAACACGGCCCTAGAAAAGCAATACAATCTGGGCAAAGTCCTCTGCTTCACTTTGGAGTCGAAGCACGTCCCTGGAGAACATCAAACCAATTCGGGCAAAGTCCTATGCTTTGTAACAGAGTCGAAGTAAGACCCTGAAGAACCAAACCAACCTAGACAAGACCACTGTCTCACAAAAGCAACCGAGACAAGTCCCTACAGACATCAAAACAAGTCAACGCGAGGAGACCCCCAGGTACGTTCTCTTTTCCTTCTTAACGTGCTCCTTATCGCGCGACCAAACTCGAATCGGGCATAAGCACCCGTTCAAGTAGACTTTGGTCATGCGAGGGGTAGCCTGTGAGCACGGGTTTTTTCCCGACCTCTGTGATGAAAGTCATTGTTGCCTTTTTCACGAATAAATGTGAAGCAGATTCGGACCAATCGGAATAATGTCGGAAATGTCCTGGATGACCCAAATGTGTGTGACAAGTCTTGGTACAGAGCCCCAAAGGCATTCTAGTGAGTATTTAAGAAAACCGAAGAAAAGAATGAAAGATAAGCAAAATAGGCTAATCTAGTCACTACAGTCACGCGACTGTAGTCATTACAGTCGCACAACTGTAATCATCAGATTTTCTTTTTTCGCCCAAATCAGCATTTAATTCGGTCTTTTTAAGCAAAATAAGGCAATCTGGTCACTACAGTCGCTTGACTGTAGTACCTACAGCCGCGCAACTGTACTACAGTCGTGCGACTGTAGTCATTACAGTCACACGACTGTAATCACTAGACTTCCTTTTTTACCGAAAATCAGTATTTAATTCCGATTTTTAGCCAAAACGGGTGATATAAAAGCCTCATATCCAGGATTAGGGTTAAAAAAAACAGAGAGAGGCAGAAAATTAGAGAATTTGGAGAGAAAAACACACAATAACACAGATTTTGGGACTTTTTCTAGGGTTCTTAAGAAAAATAAAGCGTTTTGATCTAAAAATAACAAAAACTATTTCAACAAAACACATAGAAATCGTTGTAGGGTGTTGTTAAATCATCACTACTCACTCAATCTCTCTCGGGGTTCCATTCGGGCTTCATTGATCGCACACTTTCCGGGTTGTTCGTGACTGCAAGACACTTTCCTACATCCGAATCCATCTCTGGTGATCCAAACACTGGAATACAGACCAGGTAACATTCTGAAAGGCCTTAAAAATCCATTTTTGTTCATTCTGGGTGTTGTTTGTTGATTTTTTTTGACTTTTTATGATTTCGGAAGCGAATTTTGATTACAGCCGCCTCGCCTAAGATCTTAGTCGCACGACTGTAACCTACAGCCATGCAACTGTGACCTACAGTCGCTCGACTATAATCTTTGTGGCAGAAGCTCCGAGTGCCCCAAAATCGGCCAATAACGCTTCCGTTTTTCAATCAAATGCGTTCTTTATGTTTATTATCGGCCTAATTACATCCCTATATGGTTGGATTCCTGGTTTTCTAATTTTTGATTGATGGATGTAATTTAAAGTTTGATGATTTTGAGGGATTAGGGATATCCGGATTTGATTTGATCCATTTCGAATCCATTTTATTGATTTTAGAGTATTTCCAGAAATCCCGGACCCCCCAAAATCATTAAATTTGCAAAGAGGTTTTCAAAAATGAAAAAAAGAACATTGGAATCAATTCTGGAGCATTACAGCCGCGGGACTGTAAGCTACAGTTGCGTGACTGTAGTTGAGGCAGAATTACAGTTTTGCCCTTCTGGGCCCCAAACTTGTAATTTTGCACCCTTTTCCTATTCAAAAATGAATTTTGACGTGTTTACATTCTTTTTGGACCCTAGATGAATGTTTAATTTAAGCCCACACACGAACGGAATCCCCGGATCCCGGGATATCCGGCCCACTGAAGTTGGAAAAATGCATGCAAATGAGCCAAACATTTTCAAAATTGGTTTTTCACCCACAAAACCTACAGGGCGTTTCAAAAAACTGTTTTCCAGGTCTAACCGGTCCGACCGATCGGGTCGACCCGGTTACCCCCTAAATGCATGTCCCCGCTCCTATAAATCCCTATTCTGTCCTGTTTGAGTCTTTTGTATGCCTTGATTATTTTTGCTAACCGTATTTGGATGCAGCTTTTATTTTTGTTATTTTTCATTTTTAATATACTTAATAGATTATCTCGTGTAATTAGGCGATTGTAATTTCATAGATTATCATGTATAGTAGGCGGTTGTAAATGGTGAGGATGAGAGTTTTCTTTTTCTTGGGTTGTATAATCTGGCCTCTGATTTGCTTTTCCGCACTTTTATTTTTCCGCAGTTTATTTTAATATTTATATTTATGTCATTTGCATGAGTATCGATTAATAATTAAAAGAAGATAAAATGAGTAGAATTAAGTTAATGCAACATTACATTATAAAATAATAATTGAAAATAAGTGAGGATTAGTAGATTTGTTGCCTAAACCCTGAATCTCTGAATTAGGTACCGCGTCTACACTTGGTAGGGAGCTGTACCGGAATTTCCCGAATGAGCTGATTCAGGTGGCGACTCTGCATCTAATTTCAAAATTTAGGTTTTGAGATCTTTAAGTTCAAATTGGGATTTTCTAGAAACCTATTTTTCCAAAATTCACACTTGCAATTAAGTTTTCTACAAAAGGATTTTTCCAATAAAATGAAAGATTTTCCTAAGAAAGATTAAAGACCCGTTTTCAAACCACATCATCACATACCTCAAAAAAGAAAATCCCCGGTTCCCGCTTCACTGCGAGTTCCGAAAAACGTCATCCGCTCACAACTCTCTTTCTATATTTTTAAGTAGTTAAATTAATAGCATTATTGGTATTAGAGATATTATTTAAACTAATCAAAGTGATTATATTCATAAGTTTTACTAACTATTTAATTTCGCATTTTAAGTAAAACTTGTTTTATTTGGCAAAATTGTTTTTATCGAAAAAGTTTTGTAAAAGATTTTTTATTCGGTAGTACACACTCTTCACCCCCTCTAGTGTGTCTCTAGCTTATTTTGGAGCCAACAATTATTATCAGAGCCTAACTCTTGCCCAAAAGGACTAACATCCTTAATGTGATCCAAAATGGCTGATACTTCTGAAAGTCAAATTGTTTTAATACCGAAAGGTCATTCCATTAATAACCCACCTTTTTAATGGAGAAAATTACAATTTTTGGAGAACTAGAATGAGGTTTTTCATACAATCTACAAATATTAAGGTTTGGAGAAATATCAAGAAAGGACCTAATATTCCTACTAAGGTGGTTGATGGAAGGACTATTCCAAAAGAGGAATGTGAATATAATACTACTGATTGGAATAAAATATCTCCAAACTCTAAAGTTGTTAGTTTATTGCAATGTGCTTTAGATATTAATGAATTTAATCATGTTTCAGGTTGCACGACATCTAAAGAGCTATGGAACAAACTTGAGATGACTTATGAAGGAACTAAGCAAGTCAAAGACGTAAAGATTAATTTTTACATCACCGAGTATGAGTTGTTCAAGGTAGAGCCTAAAGAGTCTATATCAGACATCAACACAAGATTCACCCTCATTGTGAATAAACTAAAGAATCTCGGTAAGCACTACAAAGATGAAGAGTTAATTAGAAAACTCATTAGAATAATTCCAACAACATAGGATTCAAAGCTTACAGCAATAGAAGAATTAAAGAATTTATCTTCATACTCATATGATGAATTTATTAGTTCATTATTTACCTATGAGATGAAGATAAAGTCTACTAGCTATCATGAATATGTTGATAAGAAGAAGTCCATCGCACTGAAAGCTGCAAGCTCAAAAGTTAAAGTCTTTGATAGTGAGTTAGATAGTGATGATGGAGCTAGTGATCAAGAAGAAGCATTTGGTGTGTTAGAAAGTTTAGAAAGTTCCTGAGAAAGGAGAACAAAGATAAGAAAATATTCAAGAGAACTATCAACAATAATAGTATCTTAAAGACAATACAAGATTCACCATAAACAACAAATACATGTTAGAAATGCAACAAGCTAGGTCACTTTAGAACCAATTGTCCAATACTTAAAAGAAAACTCAAGAAAGCTATGCTAGCAATATGGATTGAAAGTGAGGAGTCAAGTTCTGATGATGAAGAAGAGAACAATACAATAATATGCTTTATCGTAGATAATCATGAAGAAACTTCATCAAATGAAACAAAAGAAGAAAAAGATATTAAAGATGAGGTAATCCTGACAGCTTTATCTCATAAAGAAATTATTCAAGCATAGTTTGAGTTACAAAATACTTTGCAAGAAACTATTGAAAAATATGAATGCAATCTGAAGCAGAATTAGAAAAGCTTGAGCTACAGAACAACGTTAAGTTTCTTGAAGATACTAATCTTGGATTAATAAGCAAAGTATCAAGCCTTGAATAGAGGTGTGAAAAGTTAAATACTACATTTAACAAGTTTACACATGGAGAAAATATGTTGAATATGATCTTAGATGCTAAAAAAAAAATCCAAATGACAGATCAGGGATTGGCTACCAAGAAACTAATCAAAGTGCTTGTGAGATACCTCTACAAGACCCCCAAAAGCCAACTTCGTCTCACCCGCTTCATCTTTTACTACTATGCAAGATCCAAAACCTTCACCTGTACATATAAAAGCATAGTAGAAATCAGATACAATGGACTAAATTAAAAACCAAACATGAAATTTATGATATTCAATATACTAAAAATAGAGCCGACATGAAAAGTACCCATACACATCAGTCTTCTATACCATAAAAGCCATATCTAAAACGGAAGACTTATCCTAAGAACTATTCTAAACCTATGAAACATTCAAAGCATTATCTACCCAAATATAGGTCAAGACAAAGACATGGTTATAATTCTAAACACTTATATAAAAAACCTAACCATGACTCTTATACCAAACATAGAGACCTCACCTTAAAGCCACAACATTCATATCAACATCCACACAGGCAAAAGAGGAATATTGCATGTTAAAACTGTAATTATACAGGGCATGTAATTCAAGAATGCAAGTTTTGAAGAGGTTTCTATAAAGGGAAAGTAATGTGGATTCCTAAAAAGAAGGAACCAAATGATTCTAATAGAAGGCTAAATACTGTGTAACGGCTAGTTTCAGAGACCTAAAAAAATCAGAATTAAAGCTTCAGAGGGCTGACACTGTGCAAAAGCTAGTTTCAAAGACCTGAACAGAATTTCAATATCTTCCTTCTCTAAACCATTTCTCTAATGCCTATAAATAAAAGACAATTGCAAGCATTTCAACTTGGGAAGACAAATTACAAAGCACACAATACAAGCATTCTTGAGTAGTCTTTCCAACATTCTTCAAAGAGAGAATTTCTAAGAAATCAACTCTTCATCAAAGTAATTCACACACTTTCAAATCAAATATTTTGAGGGAATTGTAAAATTACATAAAGAGGTCTTTATGTGAAGGGGAGCTTTGTTGTTAGGTGTTATCAATAAAGTTTGCATAAGTTTGGTTGTTGATATTTGAAAAACAACATTTGTAAAGTTTAGTGTTAAAGCTATAAAAACACCAGTTAGAATTTTGGTGCTAAAGCTATAAAAGACACCGACCAAAGTTTAGAGTTAAAGCTACAAAAACAACGGTTAGAGTTTGGTGTTAAAGCTATAAAAAGCACCGGCCAACGTTTGGAGTTAAAGCTATGAAAACATCGATTAGAGTTTGGTGCTAAAGTTATAAAAAGCATTGACCAAAGTTTGGTGTTAAAGCTATAAAAGCACTGGTTGGCTTGATTTCTGTCGTTAAAGAAATCATAGTGGAAAATCTCAAGTGGCATGCTTAGAGACAGGAGTAGGTCGGTTGAGCTGGACCTATATAAATCGCTGTGTCTTTAATATCTCTACCCTACTCTCTTTATATATTGCCAAGTAGTTAAATTAATAGCATTAGTGGTATCTAGAGATATTATTTAAACTAATCAAAGTGATTATATTCACAAGTTTTACTAACTATTTAATTCTGCATTTTAAGTAAAACTTGTTTTATTGGGTAAAATTTTTTTTATTGAAAAAGTTTTGTAAAAGATTTTTTTTATTCAGTAATGTACATTATTCAAGCAAATTTTGTTTCTACTTTGCCATATTTCTCTCTCCTTTTTTCATAATTTTAATCTAATTTCAAATTTATCTCGCAATCGGTTTATTTTTGTCATGAAAGTTTTTTTTTCTCTTTTAAACAAGATGCATATGTATATATTTTTTTCGGCATTTTTTTTACTAAGGTATGACTAATAATAAGGTATAATCACTCTAATAGTGTATCTTAAGGTATAACTAAGGTAAAATCACTGTAATAACTTATCTTAAGGTATAACTAAGGTATAATCACTGTACTAATGTATCTTAATGTATAACTAATGTATAATCACTGTAATAGTGTATCTTAAGGTATAACTAAGATATAATCATTGTAATAGTGTATCTTAAGATATAACTAAGATATAATCACAGTAATAGTGTATCTTAAGATATAACTAAGGTATAATCACAGTACTAATGTATCTTAAGGTATAATCATTGTACTAGTGTATCTTAAAGTATAACTAAGGTATAATCACTATAATGATGTATCTTAAGCTATAAATAAGGTATAATCAGTGTATCGGAAGTTATAACTAAGGTATAATTAGTGTATTAGTGTATCAAAAGGTATAATCAAAGTATTATATGGTATAATCAATGTATAAACAAGGTCTAACAGTTCTACAAAGGTTTAAATAATGCATGACTAAGATATAATCAGTGTATCAGAAGGTATAATTAAGGTATCATCAGTGTAGCAGTGTATTAAAAGCTATAATCAAAGTATCAGATGGTATAATCAATGTATAAACAAGGTCTAACAGTTCTACAAAGGTATAAACAATGTATAACTAAGGCATAATTATTGTATCAGAAGGTATAACTAAGGTATAATCAGTGTATCAGAAGTTATAACTAAGGTATAATCAGTGTATCAGAAGGTATAACTAAGGTATAATTAGTGTATTAGTCTATCAAAAGTTATAATCAAAGTATTAGATGGTATAATCAATATATAAACAAGGTCTAACAGTTCTACAAAGGTTTAAACAATGCATAACTAAGATATAATCAATGTATTAGAAGGTATAACTAAGGTATAATCAGTGTATCAAAAGGTATAATTAAAGTATTAGATGGTATAATCAATGTATAAACAGGGTCTAACAGTTCTACAAAGGTATAAACAATGTATAACTAAGGTACAATCAGTGTATCAGCAGGTATTACTAAGGTATAATCATTGTATCAGTGTATCAGTAAGTATAATTAAGGTATAATTAGTATATATTCAACGATTTTTTAGTTCGTCATCAAATATTCACTTTTATATGACAAAAAAGCATGTGTCATGATAATTTTCACACACACATAAAATTAGCTCCCATAATTCCTTTATCTTCATGACTAGTAGAAGAGTTATCTTTTTTATGATGACCGTACAGCTTCCCCTTTAAATTTTCCTTCAGACCTCTTTTCCTTCTTCAGCCATGTGTATATATATATATATATATATATATATATATATATATATATATATATATATATATATATTAGAAGTACTATTTTCACACCAACCTATTCATAAAGACTGAAATTCCAATTTTTATTAGAAAACCAAAATTCTACATACCAATAATTAGAACCACCAACAAATTTGCAACATTTTGTTAGTTTCATACCAATCTAATCATCTCGACCAGTGGAAGACGTTCTACGATTCCATGCACCTCGACATCCTTTCATTTTTTACTTTAGTACCGACTATAGTCTTCACTTCATTTTCTTCCTTCTCTTTTTAATTTCAATCTCGAGAAAGACAAATGAAAGGAGGGAATGAGGTGGCTGACAAGATATATATATATATATATATATATATATATATATATATATATATATATATATATATATATATATATATATATATATATATATATATATATATATTAAAAGTACTACACCAACCTATTCATAAAGATTGAAATTCCAATTTTTATTAGAAAACCAAAATTCTACATACCAATAATTAGAACCACCAACAAATTTGCAACATTCTGTTATTCACACCAATCTAATCATCTCGACCAGTAGAAGACGTTCTACGATTCCCCGCACCTCGACATCCTTTCATTTTTTACTTTAGTACATATTGGGATTTGTCACCGGAAATCACCCGATTAAAGCAGAAGAACGCGGTGATTTCCTAAAATCCGTGCCCAGGAGCAATTGAGATGGAAATTGTAAAAACAAAATTTTAATAACAGGAGATAAATCTATTACCCGGATTATCTCTACAAGAGATGGATGCAAACTGCAGGAATCAAAGTAGAATCCCTCTTCGTTCACGTACACGAACGCCTTACGAACACCACCCGTGCTAGCGTCGGAAAAACACGAACAATGGAGAAGAGAAAAAAGGGGGAGAATTCGGCTACCTTGGCTTGCTTCTAGTGGCCGAAATCCTTAGGATTATTTTAACCCTAGGTGGCCGAAATTCTCAAGGAGAATTTCGGCCCAATTGGCTCCTTTTGTGTGGGCTTTTCCTTCTTTCATTTTTAGGCCCAAATCTATTTTAATTGGTCTAGTTTAAATTAATTTCAAGCCCAAATTCAATTTACACATGTATATAATATATTACACCATGTAACATATTATTTACATTTAATTAAAATTGGTTTGACTAATTAATTTAATCCATGAAATTAAAATTAGATCTTCACAAAATAAATTCATATGTAAATCTATACATATGAATATTTCCACCCAGGAAATAATCTCATAATTAATCCAATTAATTATGAGAAAGCCAATCAAATGTTAATTTTATTATTATGATCAATCCAATTGATCTTTATAATAAAATTAAATATCCTCTCTCTCCAGAGTGTATGCTCCAAGTATACAGGTGATTCCTTAAGTCTGTGTTCAGTCGCTCAATGTGTACGATCCCGTGGGCCCATCTTTATGTTGGTAGTGGGCCCGTAGCCCACAGACTGCAGTTGGGCTCTAGCAAGCCACTGCAGCCCCCAATTAAGATGGAAATGGTAGTCCAACTGAAATCATAACCCTGTAGTTTGAACTTGTATATCCCATGTCATTGATATCGGTGTCCAACACAGAGGCATGGATTGATCACCCTCTTTTGTGTCCGAACATTTACTTGATCCCGAATGTACTGAAGCTCATAAACAAGTTCCAACTTGTTTGGGTGTGGCACACTCTTATCAGTCACATTCATCAAGAGGCCGGTGATATCTTCTCAGTGGACTACTGAGTGACAAATCCCTTCTGCATATCCATAGCATTGCCATGCTAAGTGACATACCCGAAAGCACCCATACTTGGCACCCTATTACAGGCCCTTTAGGCGTAGCCCTAAGTATGCGACCTCGCATGCGATACCATCATATGGTCAGGTCAAAGGATCCATACAAGTACTATACGAGAATCACTTATGATACTATACCATGTGGATTTCTCGTTTAGTGGATCTATCTAGTGCCATGCCCTTTTTACATGTACCTATTAACTTGGTTGAGATCCCATGTCTAATGACCGGTAAGACACTACCATACAACCAGGTTAATGATAGTCTCTAGTCCCATTCATTCCCATAATTGGAACAGACTACGGATCTCTTTATGGTCATATCGTTTACCCTATCCATGGTCTTACTACCAAGTGTATGACACTTGACATCATGGATATGGATATGTCTATTGGATACTTCATTTAAGATATTACACAAGATATATATAATAAATGAATTAATGCCTTTATTGATAACACAAAATTAGTATAATACATAACTCTAATAAATGTATAATACAAATGCAAGGTCCAATGCCTCGGGACTAGGGCATATCCAACAGTACCGACTATAGTCTTCACTTCATTTTCTTCCTTCTCTTTTTAATTTCAATCTCGAGAAAGATAAATGAAAGGAGGGAATGAGGTGGCCGACAAGAGCTTAAACGCAGGAATGGACGTCGAGAACAAGAGGTTGAGAGAAATTGTAAAAGAAAGGGTTTCGAAAAAAAAGAGAGAAAACTTGCCAGAATATAGGAGAAAGAGAGAAAGTACATGTGAGTTAGATGGAAGAATGAGAGAGGAGCGGCAGATAGGGTTTGGGGAGAGAGATACGACCAAGGGAAGGAGAAGAGATTTATCTAGAGCGAGGGTTAAGTTGGTTTATAGGGTTAAGTTGGTTTATATATGGGTGCTTTAGGGTTTAGTTTAATTAAATGGGCTGGATTTTAGAGTTACAATAAGCCCAATTGCTTTAAAGCATTAAAATGGTTTTTTTTTTAAATTTATTTAAGACATTTGATATGGTTTTGGATAATTAAAAAATTCATAAAAAACCACAAGGATATAAAATATGAAATTCAAGTAATTTTTTTTTACATATAAATAAAGATGTATTATTAAAAAAACTTTACATCTATGCTATATATATAATAAATCATATTAAAATATTAAAATTGAATTCTTCTATAAATAATAAATAAAAAATTATATTTCATTTAGAGCATATTGTTGTAAGTACCTTAATGTTATATATATACATATAGTATCTTTATTTTTAATTGTATGAAAATAATAGGGTTTAAGGGATTCCAATTTATACCATACGAATTAGGAATGCATAAGCGTAAGTTTTTTATTAATAAAATTCATAGTTATTTGAATTCCTTAATTTTTTAGAAATTGATTTTAAATATGACAAGTTTGTATCACTTAATAGGAAAAAAAAATGATCTCCAAATTAAATGGTTAAAAATGGCCTAAAGTATTTATATAAATTTAAAATAAATAAATTATTACAAATTTTATTTATATTTTGGAAGTTTAATTTTGGTTACCTGAAATAAAAAAAGTACATATTTATTGATGTTACATAAACAAAATAAAAATTAATAATTTTTCATAGATTTTATTCATTTTTTTATGAAATAAGTTATTCTAAACTTTACACATATTGATATCAATTCGCGAAAAATGTATGAGACATTCTTCCAATTTTTAAAAAATTGAGTTTTTATGTGAAACATAATTCTTTTTCTATCTTTTTCTATAACATAACAAAATTCTATCTTATTGGTGGAATTAACAAATTCTTAAATTAATATAATGGTGACAATTGATAATATTGTCATAGAAACACATAAGAAAAATACATTACAATGTCTGAATAACATTAATATAAAATAAAGAAGTATATAAGATGACAATATGTAGAAGTCATCAATTAACATAATAGTGACAATTATTATATATAGTCATAAAATATGTTAAAATACGTGACAAATATCTTAATAATGTCACTATAAAATAACAATATATGACCATATTCAGATTGTCACAATTTATTCTATCGATTATGACAAAAAAGAAATGTCATAATAAATAACATATACAATAACGATGTAAAATCGTCATTATTTAACAAAATGGTGATAAATTTTATAAAACGTCGTACAAATATAATGAAGTACATGACATTATCTCACTATTGTCATTATAAGATAAAAATATATGACACAATCTAAATTGTTGCCATTTTTTCTATTTTATTATGACAAAAAGAAATGCAGTAATAAATAATATATACAATGACAATGTAAAATCGTCATCAATCCACATAATGGTGGCAAAATATATATATTGTCTTAAAAAAATGTCATAAAATATGACAAATATTATAATATATTGCGAATACTAAGATACCACTGTTTTTTTTTTATTTAATTGTGACAAATGAGAAGCGTTATAACAAATATTTTCTATCATGACGATGAAGTTGTCATAATTAATTTAATTTTGTCAAGAAAAACTTTTCCCACCAAAATTTTATTCTTAATTTTTGCCTCCAAATTTTTAAGTGACGACTTTTATTTTATCTATCATCAAATAGTTTAAATAGTGGCAAAATTATTTATCAAAGGTGACACTCAGTAAATTTATCATAAAAAATAAAACTAATGACGATTTTTAACTTTTGTCACGGTAAAGTGATTATCAGTGACAAAATTTTGTTTGTAGCAATAAAAAATGTCATAAAAAGATAAATTTCTTGTAATGACTATATCTTAAGATACGCTATCACAGTGATTATACCTTAGTTGTACCTTGGTTATATCTTAAGATATACTATTACAGTGATTATATCTTAGTTATACCTAAGATACACTATTACAGTAATTATATACCCTAGTTATACCTTAAGGTACACTATTACTGTGATTATACCTTAGTTATACCTTAAGATACAAAGGTATAATTAGTTATACCTTAATAAAAATATATATACATATGGATCTCAATTCAAAGGAAAAGAAAATTTTCTAAAGTCGCATGACAAAAAAATAAACGGATTGAGAGATAAATGCAAAATTAGATTAAAATTATAAAAAGAACAGAGAGAAACGTGGACAAAGTAGAATAATGTATTTGAGTAATTTTGAAAAGTTTGAAATAAATTTTTGTAAGAGAAACATGTATAAACGATATGAATTAAGAAAAAAATGCAATTCAATAATTATGAAAGTAAAAACAAGTAAAAAAGTAATTTTAAAAAAGTAAAGTCCAAAACAAAACCTAAAACAGAGTATTTTTGATAATTTCTTTCAAATTAATTTGTAGAGTAAAAAGAAATAAATCAATAAGTATAAAATTGGAGCATGAAGTTTTACGGTCATACTTTGCTTGAATTTTTTTTTTTCTTTTAAGATAAACTCTTTTTTTAGTCCTCAAACTTTAAATTCATGCGACCAAGATTAAGGCTGCGTTTGGGGCTGCGGAAAGCAGCGTCAAATGCACAATTGGTAAAAATCATATTGTATTCAGGAAAGCACTGAAAAAACACTTAAAACTATGTTTAAAGAAAACAATGAAACCTAGCTGTGGAGAAAAGCACTTTCACTAACAGCAATCCCAAACTGACTCTAAAAAAAAAAAAAAAAAAATTAGATTTGTATAAACTTGATTACTTGATTTGCAAATAACTTTATGTGCTTCAAAACGTAACAAACATGCTGTTGTGGTTTCTTCTAAAAGCTCATTTATCATTTAAATTTTCATCTAAAATTTTTCATGTTGATTGATTGAAATACAATGTGCCATAGTGTCAAAATTTAGATTTTTTTTAGGAAACGCTTATTTTTATATTAATTAATAATAAATAAGGAAAAATAGAAAAATGACTCGAAAATTTTTAAATGTTCAAATTTTGATGGAAATTTGATAAATACTGCATATAAATTATTGGGATGCCAAATAATAGAAAACATTGAGTTTTTCACGGAGATTAGGTTAACAACCTAAGTTTTACACCATTAACTCGGTTTGTAGGCAAAACTTAATTTTTTTATTTTTCATTATCTCAATAGTTTATATATATATATATATATATATATATATATATATATATATATATATATATTATTCAAGGATATGTCACAAATAATTGAAAATTTTCATTTTTGGCCTTTTTTATTTTTTCATTATTAATTAAAAAATACATGCATTTTTTGAAAATTTATGAATTTTGTCACTAAGATCAATTATGTTTTAATCAACCAATATGTAAAATTTCAGGTGAAAATTCAAAAGGTAAAAGAGTTTTTAGATGAATATATTGAACGATAAACTATTTTTGTAATATTGCGAAACCACATGTCCCACTTAAGGTTATCAACGGGAACGCAGTGGCCCGTCCGAGCGGGAACTACGATTCAATGTTTAGGATTCCCACAGGATGGGGACAAATTTGTTTCCGAATCCTAAATCGAGATGGAGTGAGATTGCCTTTCATCGTCCTCTGGGTCCATACCCGTCCACATTTAATCCACACAGGGATCCTCATCAAATATAAATTATAGTTATTATTTATAATTATTGAATTTTTTAATATTAGCAAAAGTAAAACTAAAAGTCTAAAACTATGATTTTCTTTTCGCAGACTCAGTTCTTCACATTTTCAAAGTTTCACACATCTCCCTGCTTAGTACTTTCATCACCGTTCCCTCCGCCGTGGCGTCAATCCCTCTCTTTTGCCAGATTACTATTGTGGTAAACTCCTCTTTTTGTCTAGATTACTATCGTGGAATCCGAGGTAAATGAGAGATATGATTGTCCCTATTTTGCTAAACAAGGATGGAAACGAGAATCTCGCAGGAGAACGGGAATGGGATTGCCAATCCCCGCCTTACCCTGTTTACATCCGCAGCTAAACTCTAAGTGGTGTATTAGCAGGGTTTTTTTTATTTTTTATTTTTATTTTTATTTTTAATATAAATTGATGTATTAGGCGTTAATAATATGAATTGGATAATTTATGGGGCTTTGTTTTGATAATTCTGTAAAAGAGAAGAGGGGGGGTGAGGGGTTTTATTGAAGAGGGAAAGATCCTCTTAAAACCCTTATAAGCCCTCTCTGCTTCTCTCTCTGAGGCTCAGCTGTGGCTTTCTGCTCAACTTCAACGGATTAATAGACCGACGGATGAAATAACAATGCTTCGCTTTTGTCGGTATAGACAGCAAATTCATCTCCGCGACCTCGGCCTCTCCTCCTGTTCCACCCTGGGTTTTGTTCGTATGGGTTCCAAATCCTTGCTTAAACCCGCACCATTACCTTCTCCTTCTCCTCTTTCGCCTTTTTCTTCAGTTAGTCATCCATATAAAACCTGCCAATGCCTGCTAGCAGTGGTTTGTTCTGAACCCGTTTCTAAAACCCGTCCTTATTTTCTTAAAACTAATGGCTTCAACTCCCTTGCCACTGTTCCAGCTCCAGGTATTTTCTCCCTATATTTCTTATATCTAGTTGTTTTTCTGTTTTCTTGTGTTTTTTTCCTTCACAGGCCAGTATGTGAGTGGCTTATATGGCTTGCTAAAGAAAATACGGAGAAATGCATATTTAGAGCCTTTGACTTTTGAATTTTGTTCAAATTTTCAGTTTATAATAAGGACTCTCAAGCGACAAAACTGAACTTGCGGAGTTTGAGGCGCAAATTGGAAGAGCTGGGTATCGAAATGGATGAATTTTATCCCGGCCAGCATAATCACTTAGTGTGTCCAATGGTAAGCTTTTTATACACCTTTTTTTCTTTGCTACAATTGCAGTTTTCGTGCTTTCTTTTGCTACTTCTAGGAGCCCATATTTGTTTTCAATTTTGGATTTATTGGTTCACTAGGGAATATAATTCTCACAAGATCTCCATTTTCGTTATTGATGTTAGTGGAAATATCATCTAAAATCCATTGCTTATTAGTTTTCTTCTTTTTCTCCTTTCCTATGAAAATTATGCCTATAATTTTTGTGCATTTTGGCATAATTTTGTTACCAAAATTTGAGAGTAGTTCTGCAGCTTTGATCAAGTACCTTTTGATATCATCTCTATTCATGCATTCATTTCTAATCTTTCGGTTCCCATATTACTTTATATTAATGCTTTTTTTTTTCTTATTCTGTAGTGTAATGGTGGTGATTCAGTGGAGAAAACATTTTCTCTTGTTATTGAGCCAGATGGGTATGCATTAGTAGCACCATTCACTCTGTTTATACTTTTTTATCTTGTAGCAGGTTGACACTTTTGCTTTTCTTTGATATATAGGAATAGTGCAGCCTGGACTTGCTTTCGAGCTAAATGTGGTTGGAACGGTAGAACGAAGGTAAGATGGTTGCTCGATGAAATTTGAAACTATTTGTGTCATTTTTTGGTGGAATATTCTTCACAACTTGTCTTTTATCAGCTCTTGGCAGGAAGAAATTCTACATATGAGAGCTCAATCAAAACAAAAAATATGAAGCCACATATCAGAAAAATAACTGTGGAGAGTCTTGAGTTGGAACCATTGTGCAATGAGGTTGTCAGTTTCTCTTGTCCTTCCATACTCCCTATTTTTATCGTTTGGTTGTAACAACATCACTGAAATTTTATTTGTTTTAACAACGTCAATATCAGTAAAATATTCTATGTGATAACCAAGTCAAATTCGCCATTTAATCTGTTTTTAATTGTAGAACTATTTTTCAAGGAGATTGTTTGTTCCTCATGTCAAACATATGACTCAAATCAAGTGAAAATGTAACAATAATTACCTTTCTCAAGCTAAAAATGCTTATTGATTTTAAATATCACAATTGAAGATAGTGACTGCTCAATTTGTGACGAATTCAATGACCCCAAGCGAAATGAACCCCTAGTTTTTTTTTGTACTGATTCAAGTTTAGACGTGTTTGGTTTATTTTAGCCATGTCATCATATTTTAGTTATGCTCTGTATTTGTTATGCTGGTCTTAAATATTGTCTCAGTCTATTCTGGTTTATTTTCTACTTTTCCTTCTGTTGATACAGCGTTTTCCTCCTTTTTTTATTCTTTCCAGCTTGTTGGTTATTTTGCTGAGCGGTTAATAACAGAAGAGACATTACAAAGAAATCGTGTCATGCAAAGAAGCTATGGTGATCAGGTGTATAATATTTTTGAAATAAAAAGTACCCGTGGTTCTTACCTATTAATTATGCAGTTGGGATTCCACTAGACGTAAACTAAGTGTGAACTTATGAACTTCCAAGATTTAATTTCTCTGAAGTCCACTCTTCAGTTAGTTGTTTGCTGATTTATCATGCCAAAGTATATTTTCATTCGTATTCTCAATGATTAAATCATGTTATGTAGTGGTTCCAAAAAAGCAAGAAATTTGCTGATGAAGAGAGCAATTTGTGGCCATCTTTTGGTGTATGGAATTGGATGAAGAAATGACATTGTTTATTTATGTTTTCACATCCTAGTTTGGGCCTCATGCTTCTGTCTAGCAGATCCTTGTTTGACAAGAAAGGCTGTTTGGCATTGATAGCCAAACCAAATATGAAGAAGTGGCATACCTGGTCTAACTTGTGCCTGTCAATGAGCTAGTCATCTAATTTAACATGATAGTTAATTGTGTCTTAATTCTTTTTAGTTTCCTTGCTAGATTGCTATTGCATTTACTTATTGGCGAGAGGGAGTGCTCACTAGCTGCAAGTATCGAGATAGCACCAAGAAATTTTGGCAGGTAATTGTGAAGTGCTAAATGCCATTGGTTGGCATAAGATTTTATTCTTGTTTCTTCTGTTTTTTGAATTTTCAACAAATGTTGTATTTGTCCTTACAACCTTTTGGTGAACTGGGTATACTTCCTGTGGGAAATTTCTCTTTCTTTACTTTTTTATTTTTTATTTTTTAAATTAGGGAAAATGTCTAAATAGCTTGTTCTGTATGTATTCAGCTATGGGATCATGAGAATTCCTAAATATATGTTTATTGTCCTTCTGAAATTTTTCTTGCTTTACGTGTTGATGCTTCCTATTTGCCTTCATAGGTGACCTCTTGTTATGATCATTAACTAAGCTTTCTTGCGTTGGCAAGTTTTATGCTTTTAGGATTCCAAAGTTTCTGCAGTTTTGAACCTAGGCTAATGGCTAAAACATTCGAAACTGCAGGAAATCCTCGCTATCGTGATCATCTCTTTATGAATTAACAATGGCTTCCATGAATTCGAACAATTGAAGGAGCTGCCACCATTTGCTAATTTCTTTTTTCTAACTCAAGCAATTATCTTGACATGGGTCCTGGCTGGTGGGCGAGCTAGACTTCACTTTTCTATTAGTGCTGATTGCTTGATTAGCGTTGTCAGGTCAATGCAAAAAAAGTAAAAGAAAAAAATATATCGAAACTGTGTAGTCGCCTAGGACAAAAAATGTTAGACATAATTACATAGCTATTTGTCACCATCATAAATATTCTAAATAATAGGATTTTTTAGACCAGCTTATGCAGTATAATTTTGATACTCATCCTGAAGCATCTTTCATCCTAGAAAAACCAGAAGCCAGAAAATGTGAAGGTGGGTACTGCTGCTATGCTCTCTACTTGCTTTTATACTGGTGTTTCCTGCTCTCTCTGTATGGTCCTCTGTGCTTCTGCGTCATTTGTCTTTCCAGGTCCTATCCCCACTGCTACTATGATGTCATTTTGTCTTTCAGTTTCTCTTCCCCCTCCCTGGTTCTTAAAATCAAAATCTCTTATTACTTAGATGCAGCTGATGAGATTAGGCTAGTGATAGGAAACAATCCGTCTCTGGTCATTTTCTCGTCTGCAGGTTGAGTACTAAAATTTTGAGGTGGTAGAGGAAATGTGTTGAAGTTGTTATTGCAGAAGTTGTGGATGCAGAGGCCGAAACTGGCAAAGGATTTTGGCAGTGTCAGTGTTGAAGTTTTGGTTTGATAACTCGGCTGCAACAAAATGATTTTAGAGAAGTCTTATTTAGTTGTTTTTTAGATCTGGGCCTTCAAACATAACCTGTCACCTGTGTAGCAGTTTCATTTTATATATATATGTGTGTGTGTGTGAAAGGGGGTATGCAAATAGGTTTATATGTCAGTCAGTATGATCTTATATTTCAATTTGAGGTGGGTTCTAACTCTCTCCTGATTATGAATGAGCAACTGAACTCCTGCTGATGCTGGAAGCATGTGCAAATACAAGGATAGATTAGGTTTAAGCCTTTAAATTAAGTAATCCACAAGGAAAATATGTTCCAAGCCAACCTGGTTATAAATAAACAGTCTCAAATTTTTATTCGGATGCTATATTCTCTAGAAGGAAGATAATACGGCTTTTGAAAACTTGTACCCTAAGCAAAAATGCCAAAAATTTCGAAATAGAGAATTCTGCCAGTTAGATAAGAGACCTAGCAAAATTATTTTTTTGGGAAAATTTAACCTATTGTTCTCAAACTTACCTGTTTCACACTCTTGCCTGTGAACTTCACTAGTCAGTAGTCACATGAAAATACTCATAACTTACTAGATTTGTAATAGAAAAGTACCTTCCATCACAAACCCAATATAAATGATGCTGTGACAATGGTTGATTCTTTGTTTGATCTATACTTGGCCATACATAAATCACTTAGGTTATTTATCATTCTAATTCAATGTGAAATGTCATATTCACAATTCTCTATGGAATTCCAACCCTCCCAAACCGCCCTCTGTCATTATTTCTCTTTATCATCCCTCTCTGTCTTGTTGTTGAACTCATTGTTGCTTCTATGTAATCATTCTAGAAGGGTATGGCGGAAGGTACTCTT
The DNA here is from genome assembly GCA_039660915.1 of Euphorbia tirucalli. Classification (NCBI taxonomy): domain Eukaryota; kingdom Viridiplantae; phylum Streptophyta; class Magnoliopsida; order Malpighiales; family Euphorbiaceae; genus Euphorbia; species Euphorbia tirucalli. The sequence goes on along the minus strand of CM077637.1, from coordinate 35,906,121 downwards.
TTGTTTTAACTTGATAAGTTCGAATGTTTTTGTGACAAAGTCAAGTTCAGGGACTATAGTGAGAAATTTGGATAAGATTGGGGGTATATGTGAAATTTATTCATTATTGTGTAAAAGGAAAGTTATATTTAAGTTTTAGAAGACTTGTGTTAAACCTCTCCACCCAAAGAAAAACTTATCAAATGTGGTTGCATTGACAGTCTCCCATCGTCAATTCTGTTATTGGTAATCATATCCTCTGTAGGATGTGCACAAAGAAACTGTGGTTTATAATATCTCCTTGCTTGAACTAGATCTTTAAGTTGATAAATTGAAAAAGGCTGAAAGACCAAGGACTTTGACCTCCAGTCTTCACACATGTAACAATGCTTCGATCTTTTGCTGATTATTAATATCCACAAAAGTAGAAATAGCAATGAAAACTTTTGACCCTAACGAAATCGTACTTTATGAAATTGATAATTAGAGCACCAACAAAATTATGGGATGTCTAGTTTGTGTCAAAATCTTGCCATGTTATCCACCGTTGTATCAATATGAATACTTGTAGATTAATTATAGTAATTTTGAGCATTCTGGATGGCTTGCATTCATGTTTAATTTCTTTTTCCTTAACTTAAGTTATGTTTCTTAACATTGATGATAAAGAGCTTGGCAATGAGCATACTCACTGAAAGCAAATTTTGTTTTACCTTGATGAATTGAAAAATATAATTCTTCACATTAATTGCTCTGCATATATTTTTTTTTTCTCAGGAAAGTGATACAGAAAAGATATTTTATGGGCTAGATGATATCAAGGAAGCTGATGATATCATTATTGTATGTCTTCTTTTCCATTGATCAAATGTTCTTTATAGGTAATTTAATTTGTCATAATATCAGACCTATAGATATTTCTGATTATAGGTTGAAGGTGAGATAGACAAGCTTTCTATGGAAGAAGCTGGGTTTCGTAATTGTGTTAGTGTCCCTGATGGTGCCCCTCCATCAGTTTCCCAAAAGGATTTGCCATCCGAAGAGCAGGTCTGTGTGAACTTTACTAATCTGGTTAATGCAATCAATATGTATAACCATATTTGTCATTGTAGTGATATTAGTTCTTTTATAATCTCTTTCCCATGAGACATGTTTGAATGTTGCATGGTTAAAAAAACTTGTTCACTTGTCTTTTGCTTTTCCTGATTGAGAATTTGTTGATAAACAAAGGAATTAAATATGGCTAACAGGATTTGGAAATCTGTAAAGATGCAAAAGGGATGTTTATGAAGGAAAAAGCAAAGGACAGACTCTGTGGCATGTTTTGTATCTGTAAAGAGTTGCCCTAGGAACCAAAAACATTGAGATACCTTAAGCCACTGATTTGGAGTTCCAACTCGGAGTTCCTACAGCTCTTGAAGCTCTCTTGTCGCATTTCCCAGGAAATTAAATGATAATGGGCATTGAGAATCTCTGTAGCTTAATATATACAAGGCGATAAAATCATACTAGAATATTATATCCTCAAGAAGAAAAAGCAACCCTGACCTATTTGCTGATTTAGACTTATATAGCGGCTTAATTTCACCCATGGTATACCAACTATACACATTATCACAGTTTGGTATACCAACTTTCATTTTGCACATCATAGTACCCCAACTATTAGGTGACCTCCCATTGTGGTTTTTTTACCCATGAACCCCGGTTGCCCATGCCACGTCAGCGTGTTGACTACTGTCAACCTGAAGATGTGGGCCCCACCATCAGTTGAATTCCCAGAAATACCCTCAAATGAAATTGAATCTCTCCCTCCTTTTTTTTCCCTCTTTCCAACGTCTGACGGTTTCTCTCTCCTCACTCAAGCACACTCTCTCTCCTTCTCATAACCGGCGACCTCTCTCTCTCTTCCAGTCACCGGCGTCGTCTCTCCCTCCCTGACTCCTCTCTTCTCCTTATTCCCCAAAATTTCTTGCGATGTTGCGATTTGCATAGAAACAGTACTGTAGCTGTTTTCCGCTCCTTATTTCTTCTCCTCTCCTTATTCCCCAAAATTTCTTGCGATTTTGCGATTTGCATAGGTACAACACTGTTGATGATATCCTCCCCTAATTTCCTCTCCTGTCCTTATTCCCCAAAATTTCTGTCGGAAACAGTACGAAAATCGTCCTTTCCTGGGACTGAGCTGTTGCTTTTTGACGATTTGGAAAAGTAGGAGCACTGTTCCGATATCGCGATTTGCACCGACAGAGATCTGTTGAGATTTTGCAATTTGTACTGATAGAGTTACCTGTTGGATGAAATCTGAGAAAAAGGACTACAATATGTGGGAAAAATCTGCTGGAGATACCATTGATATGGGTTTAATCTTCTACATTCAAAAAAATTTGGGGAATGCTGTTAATCTTCTGCATTTTTTTCCCCCTATTAATGATAAAAGAATCTTAAAAACTCTTATGTAGGTTTGCTTTAAAAATGTTGCCCATTTAAGACCTTAAAATCCACTGAAATTTGGTGTAATGTAAGTGCATGATTTGCTGTGAAAAAGGCCATAGCTGACATGAAGGCGATAGTTGACTCTTAATTTTTTGGTGCACATTTGCTGTGATAATTTAGATAGTTAGTATACAATATTGTCATAAATTATATAGTTGGTACACCATGATGGGATAAAATCTATAGTTGGCATACCATAATGTTACAAATTTGATACTTGGTATACCATGGGTGAAATAATATGGATAGTATGTATACCCTGAGTGTAATACTTTTTTTGGAATAATTTCCCTCAAACAATATTAGAATGTGCAAACCAATTAGCAAATGAATTGCCACAAGGTATACGTGCATTAAGAATACTACATGAACAAGGTTAAATATCAGAATTTGTACAATGTTGAAGATCAGATTGGATTGTGAAAGGAAAGATGACAAAATTATGATAACAAATATTTACAAACTGTACATAAAGTTAAAAACCATACTTCCAAGGTTAATCCCTTCTAATCTACTGAACTATTAACAATGAAATGTACAGAAGAGAAATAAATTTGTTTTCTACAGTTTCAGCAAAATTCCAGCAAAATTACACAATATTTCTACTATATTGTCTTATCTCCACTGCCTTCTTGGTGCATTGAAAGTAGCACTTCTTGTGGTTGGCTTCCTAGCAACATTAGGGACAGCATTGGGGAATTGTCTTTGAGTTGCCTGACTTGGCTGACTTGGAGTTGCCTGACTTGGCTGACTGGGGCCAACACTAGTGACATTGCTTCCTTGACTGCTGAATGCATTTTGCGTAGGTTGACTTGGCACATATTGAGTAGTTCCCTATTGAAATTGTGTAACATAAAACAAAAGTCAAGATAATTGCCATTTACTAGCAGAATAACTGGCAATTAAATTCAACTACCAATTTGCCACAATTATAGACCAATGTAACAGCATGACAACAACCAAACCAATTTGCCACAATTATAGACCAATGTAACAGCATGACAACAACCAAACCAATTTGCCACAATTATAGACCAATGTAACAGCATGACAACAACACTACCACTTTGCCACAATTATAGAATGTAACAGCATGACAACAACCAAACCAATTTGCCACAATTATAGACCAATGTAACAGCATGACAACAACCAAACCAATTTGCCACAATTATAGAATGTAACAGCATGACAACAACCAAACCAATTTGCCACACAATCAGGCCAATGTAAGAGCATGACAACAACCAAACCAAATCAATTTGAAGTCCTAAAGCGTATCACTCAATTTATATCAAATTAAACTACGAACTCAGTGACAATTATGTATCAAGCATAATACCTAAATACTTACATCCATCATCCATCTTAGTGTCTGATCTCCTGCCCCTGCTCCTCTGGTGTTGCTTTCCATTCCTGCACCTGCTCCTCTGGCATTGCTTCCCCTTCCTGCCCCTCCTCCTCTGCCAGTGCTGCCCCTTCCTGCCCCTCCTCCTCTGCCAGTGCTTCCCCTTCCTGCCCCTCCTCCTCTGCCAGTGCTGCCCCTTCCTGCCCCTCCTCCTCTGCCAGTGCTTCCCCTTCCTGCCCCTCCTCCTCTGCCAGTCCTGCCCCTTCCTGCACCTCCTCCTCTGCCAGTGCTGCCCCTTCCAGCACCTGCTCCTCTGCCAGTGCTGCCCTTTCCAGCACCTAATCCTCTGCTAGTGCTGCCCCTTCCTGCCCCTTCCTGCACTTGCTCCTCTGCCAGTGCTGCCCCTTCCTGCCCCTGATCCTCTGCCAGTGCTGCCCCTTCCTGCCCCTGCTCATCAGTAGTCCTCTTTCTTTTCACCTACATTTAGAAAGCAATTGCAGAAAGTTTGTAATTGTCACTTCTACTAAGAATAAGTAAAGCTGTAGTTCAATAACTACTTACATTTGGTGTAGTGGATGTGAGTGGTTCTGTGCACCTCCTTTTGTTATGGTCTTTGCTACCACAATTGCTGCAAGTCATTTTGACTAGTCCCCTCTTGCTTAACTTCCCTTTCCGGTTGGATTCTTCTAGTTCTTCGGGCTCCTTTCTCCTAGACTTCTTCTTCCTTCCTCTTTTTGTTTTCACTGGTGATGGAGGCACAATTGGCACGACCTCTTCAGGATTAGGCCACTGATCACTCCCATTTGTCGGTTCAATAAAAAAAGCATAAACCTTTCTATATGTCTCCACTGAATAACACTGGGCTAAGTAAGTAGCAGGATTCTCGTTGTTGCCAATAATGGCAGTAATTCCATGGCTGCACGGTATGCCTGTCAGTTGCCATCTTCTACATGTGCAACTTTTAGCTTCCATGTCAACTGTAAACTGCTCACCAAAACCTGCCACTTGCACTCTTGGACCTCCAGAATAGGTTGGCTCGAAATGGAAAGATAACTCTCTGTTCTTCCAAAGCTTCTTCAGTATCTTTGGGCACCACAAAGCAATACTATTCTTCAACATATCACACTTCTTCTTCATTCTTTTCATTAACTTCACTTTAATTAATTCATTCATTGTGATCACCCCTTTATCTCTTGCATCCAAGATGTACTTGTTGAAGCACTCACACATATTATTCAGAAGCATATCACATTGTGATATTTCAGAAAACCGAGCCCTTGACCACTGCTCAAATGGTCTTTCCCCTAACCATTTTCTTGCTTGAGGGCATTTGTCTTCAATCTTCTTAAGACACTCATCCAATTTGGCTTCATACGGTGCCCTTGCTGCATCCCATAACATGTCCTTCAACTCCTTCCCCTTGAACAAAGTCCTAAAATTAGTGTACATGTGTCGTACACAAAATCTGTGCTCTGCTGATGGGAATAAATTCTCAACTGCATTTATCAGTCCCTGAAATAAAAACACATAAATCCACCTAAGCAACATACACCACTAAATAATTAAATAATCCAGCTTAATCATTAAGTATTGGAGCAATGTACCTTTTGTCTATCGGACATAAAAGTCCAATGGCTGTTGCTGTCAATCCCCAAATCTTCTGCTAGCAGCTGCAAGAACCAAGTCCATGTCTCTGTGCTTTCTGTTTCAGCCATTCCCCATGCAATTGGGAAAATGCAGTCATTAGGATCAATGCCAACAGCAGACAATAGTTGCCCTCCATACACGCCTTTAAGCCAGCAGCCATCTAATCCAATAAAAGGTCTGCATCCTGCTTTGAATGCTGATTTTAAAGCATTTAGGCATACATACAGCCCAACAAACCTTCCATCTTTGAATCTACCAGTCACAGTGCTGCCTGGATTTGATCTGAGCAACTCAGCTCTATACCTACAAATACATAGAATGCAATTCAGTGAAATAGTAGAATGCAATTAATTAAAACACAGTAGACTCTTACACTGCAATTTAAGATAATTGTATAAAAAGTTTACCTATAAATATTTGCATACTGTGTTCTTTCATCCCCGTTAATCTTTTCAAGTGCTAAACACTTAGCACGATATGCCTTCATTCTCCCAATCTTCAGCTCTTTGTGCCTACTGATATCATCAATTAAAGCACTTATCTTCCAGTCAGGATCACTCCTAAAAGCCTCCAAATATCTTTTTGCAAGCCACTTGGATGTCATATGGAAGTTGCGGTGCACCTTCGAACATAAGTGCTGGAAATGCCCACTCTTCACTTGCATGGTAACATTGTTTTCATCATGGCGATCTTGCCTTGAAGCATAACACCTCCATGGACATTTTTCCCCATCATCTTGCTTTGATTTGCACTCTGCCTTGACCTTTTTTTTTGTATTGGTTGGAAACCAAATCTGAAATCTGTTATTGATGCCATGGTTTCTGCATGCTTCTTTAAACTCCTCTGCATTATCGAATAGCATGCCAATTCTGAACTGAGGATCTTCTAATTCCCTTTGTGAATTGAACTCTGGAAATCTAACCCTTGCTTCATTCTCCGAGTCTGAGCTTACATCTGTGTGAAGTGCATCAGAATCTTCATATTCAGATGAACCATCCTGCACCTCAAATCTCATACCGGTTTCATAACCAGTATTCCCCATGTTCTCACTAGCTCTCTGCCTAGTAAATGGATTCGATCTCCTAGCTTCATCAATTCCATTCATTAAATCTTCATCACTATCTTCAAACAAAAAATCAGGATCAACAAAATCCTCTTCATCCAATTGCTGTCCACCTTCAGCAGTCTCATAATCACCCATCTCAGTTTCTACACTAGTGTTATCAGCAGTCTCATTTGGAAAAGATGCATCTACAAAATCACCAATTTCCTCAACAACAGCAGAAAAGTCTTTATCTAATAAATCAGCTTCTACTCCTCTATTAGAACCAAAATTTACACCACTGTCCATATGTACATCAGCTACATTTACATCACCAACACTTATATCAACATTCACATCACCATCAGCAACATTATGCCTTGAGCTACTCCCTATCTCCCTTGTGTTATATTCAAGAAATTTGATTCCTCTTGTCTCCCCAACATTTAATTTACTTTTACCCTTCCTATCAGTAGCTATAACCACTGGATTTTCCTCTTCAATTTCTTCAATTACAACTCTGCTCTGCCCTCTAGGTTCTAGTTGATGTAGTAGATCCCCCACTTCTTTTGCATCTATAACCTTAACATATAGATCAATTTCTCGACACTCAACCCCAACCAAAGCCATCCTATACACATCTATATCATTGCCCAAGTAATTTAAGTACCCCTGAATTGGCTTATCCCATGGTTTCCAAACATATTGGACAGTTCCATTAATCTCTAACGTTTCCTGAACTACTTTGTCTATTTTACATAAAGCCAACCCATCATCCCAATTACAAGCTTCCCATATGTACACATCACCATCTACATAACTATCCCCTTTGAATCTCCCATCATACCTAATAATAATATCAAAATAACCCTTCTCCGGATCTGCATTTCAAGTATAATTGCATACAATTATTATCAAAACACAGATTGGCACAAATCAATAAACTATTCAATCAAGATTAATACAAATGTAATTAGATTAAACAAAAAAAATTTATACAATTCAACATATTGCATAATCCAATCTAATATCCATTCAATTACAAATCTCATATCACAATCCCCAATGACACATTTTCTGATGTAATAAAAAAATCAATTACAATTGCAAATATGTGGTATAATGTGCCTAAGTATTACAGACAACACACCAACAAAAACAACACCAATTCTACCAAATATTTAATTCAGTACCATCACTATCCAACTACCATTTACAAATATAGTACTTGCAAAAATAAAGAGCAAACAAGTACAAGTCAGACTTACATGGTCCATAAGCCATCCCAGCCATTGATGACAGTTGGTTCTGGTCCAAAAGTTTCAAAAAGAATCAACTTTTCAACCGGGTCCACTGCATTCACAAACCCAATATATTCCATCACTGTTAGGTCTATTTTTATATACATAAAAACCAAATATTTTAGGCATTCTTTCCTACTATTTATGCAGGGACACAGGCTCAATAAAACCACATAAACGCAACAACAGAGACTTAGAGAAAAAAACAAAGTTTGTAGAGAGAGAATATCAAAGCAACAACAGAGAGTGAGAGAAAGAACGAAGTTTCTACAGAGAAAGAACGAAGTTTGTACAGAATATCAAAGCAACAGCAAACACAAAAATCGCAAAGCCTTCACTTACCAGTTCAAATGCTGTGCTTGAAGAACAAGACCGCGATGCTTTCCTCTACCGGTGATTCACGAAATCAGAAATTTTAGGGTTTGCGCAAGAAAATTTGGGGAAAAGGGAGAAGAATTATCGAAAATAAGTGAGGGAGAGAGAGAGGTCGCCGGTTATGAGAAGGAGAGAGAGTGTGCTTGAGTGAGGAGAGAGAAACCGTCAGACGTTGGAAAGAGGGAAAAAAAAGGAGGGAGAGATTCAATTTCATTTGAGGGTATTTCTGGGAATTCAACTGATGGTGGGGCCCACATCTTCAGGTTGACAGTAGTCAACACGCTGACGTGGCATGGGCAACCGGGGTTCATGGGTAAAAAAACCACAATGGGAGGTCACCTAATAGTTGGGGTACTATGATGTGCAAAATGAAAGTTGGTATACCAAACTGTGATAATGTGTATAGTTGGTATACCATGGGTGAAATTAAGCCCTTATATAGCCGACATCTGAATGCCCCTTGTAATAACAAAATGGTACTTTATCTTATTGTATCTTACCATTTCTTGAGCTTCATTTAAACCATAGCAATGAATTGTTCAAGATTCTAATGCGTGCAGTTAGAGAACCTTATCTTGGTCATGACCAAATCTTTGTTGGTGCAAACATAATTTAACCTCATGTATACCTAATCCAACCATGCAGTATAAATTGCATAATGTATATATGTATGACACCTTTTGTTAATAAGTTTGCAGTGCAAGAATTTGACACAATATGGTACATGCTGGGAGATGGTATGTTTAGAAGCAGGCACAGTGTTACTTAGTTTATCGGAAAATAAGAAATTAATATGCAGAAATTTTTTTGTCTGAATTGGTCATCTGATTGTTAGTTTTCTTTTAAAGTCTTTAAATAGTGTTGGTGTCACTTTTAGCTGATACAGCCTGTAGGAAGAATAGTGTTCTCACAGCTGCTCTCTTGGGGTTACATTAGTGCAAATTAGTATTCGGTTCCATGCTTAATTTTGAAGATAAAATTTGTTCTAGAGCAGTGTTAACTCCCTAATAAACGCAAGTGAAGGACAAACCCAGTGAACAAGGCTCCCATCTGGGATCTGAGGATGCTTGATCCCATTTGGGTCCATTGTAGAGATTCTTCCCGCTTTCTTGCAACTTTTGAGCACTGCCTTGTCGTCGTTATCATCTGAATGATTAATTATTTTGTAATTTAATCTTGGAAATTTGGAGCTGATTCTTCTTCTTTGTATTCTGTGAAGCTAGGACACAAAATATCGATATCTGTGGAATTGCAAGGAGTACTTGAAAAAGGTCAGTAGGAATAGTCTCATGCTTCATATTTCTGTATTTCTGAGAGAGTGAGAGATCATGCTTTAGTATGAAATTCTTTGGAGTGTGGATGATGTTGCAATATTTACTCTGATAGGCATCTCGCGTAATACTTGCCACTGATGGAGATGCGCCTGGTCAAGCTTTAGCTGAAGAGCTTGCTCGTCGTATTGGAAGAGAAAGGTGTGTGTGATGATACTATAGAGCATCATAACGGATATAAATTTGTGAATAATTATTTTTTTGTTTATGATAATGCAGATGCTGGCGAGTTAGATGGCCAAAAAAAAATAAAGATGAACATTTCAAAGATGCGAATGAGGTCAGATTGGAAATTTGGATTGCTAGCATCTCTTTGTATAAATGATGAATCTAAAGGTGTCAGGTTCAGTTAGGGGTAATTCTAAGCTAATTATAGAATATAGGATTATTTTAAAAAATGATGGTGCTTAAATCCAGTAGTACATAAGTGAAGTAGAAATTAATTCATGTTCTATTTGTCATTTTTCCTCTTCTCTGGACTCTTGTTTTGCAATGCAGTCATTGGTTGTGCATCATTCCATGTCATCATTGTGCATCTTTTACTGGCATTGACATATGTATGTTTCTCTGGTTGACAGACCTCATAAAGAATGATATTTAGAAATTTTCAAAATAGCTTTTGCACATCATTTTTTGTCAAAATTTTCTCAGGTTCTGATGTTTTCGGGGCCTGCTGCATTGAGGGAAGTAGTTCAGTGTGCAGAGTTGTATCCTATCCGTGGATTGTTCAACTTCAGGGATTATTTTGATGAAATTGATGCATATTATTATCGGACTCTTGGTCATGAATTAGGGGTTTCGACTGGGTGGAGGGCTCTAAATGAATTATATAATGTAAGCATTTTAATTTTCAATTTGTTCTTTTACTTTGAAACCTGGGTTTCTCTTTTTCACAGCAAAGGAAACTGATTGCTTGGTTTCCTGTCTTAAAACATTAAATATCTTCCACAGTTTTGTTATTATATGACTGCACATAGATATAGATGGCTAAAGCTGTTAACTGTTTCTTTCATGGTAGATTCCTTACCTATACATAGAATTAAACTAAGTTTGAACCTTTGATTGAGAAAATTATGTCCAATGCCTAGCTGCTAATTGTAGATGATATAGTTGCAATTTTCAAAAGCATTGAACTTTTGTTCAACTTTTTTCTTTTTCTCTTTTTTTTTTTTTTTTTTTTTTTTTTTTTAACTAATTTAGAATGGGGTCTCTCCCATGGATTCAGCATTTGAGTAATTTCTTGGTTCACTATGTAAGTTAGCAGTTTCTTTTTCGAATATCAAAATTAGTAAAGTTTGCGTATGATGATCTTGTATACGAAGAGAATAACTTTTTGGATGAAATATATGATTAATGGCAACCATCTTGAGGACTTGAGGAACATGCTTTTTTTATTTTTTATTTCTTATTTTTTATTTTTACGTTTTAAACCTTGGTAGCCCTTGGTTCAGTTTTTCCCTTGTTATTTACTAATTAGGGCAATACTGTGCTTTTCTTTATGGAGCTAATAGAAGATACAACAAGTTATTAGTGGCAGAAGATGTATTAATGGGACCTGCAAAAGAAATGTTTTCAGCTTTCAAAATGAGCTTGTATTTCATTTAAAGACATCCTACATTCCACTGCCATCAACTCCCCAACACTGTTGTTTAAATGTGATAGCAACGGCAATATGAATGCACCGTTGCTGGATTCTATTGATACTGGGCCTAAAAATTGGAGAGTGTATTCTAGAAGAGTAAAGGGCACATGAACATGGGGGTGAGACATGGGAATAAGGGTAGCTGTATGAGTTGGATTTGCTGCAGAAGTATGGTATCTGGAATTCTGAGTTTTTTGATGAGGGGGAGGGGATAAGGTCACACTGATCTTGTCACTCTGTTTAAGGACTATGATCAACAAACTTGTATATTCTCCATTTGATATATGTGTTACTTTTGCTTGCCATCCTGTTTTTCGTCCGCTGATGTTTATGTGATTTCATGCATGTGCACATCAAATATCCCAAGGAGGAATCGAGATTTTTTTTCTAAGCTTGTGCAGATTCTCATTTTTTCATTTATAATCACAAACATGACTTGAATCCCGTGCTTTTCATAAGTAAATCTCCTTTTGTCACTTGTTTCTTTATCATCAAGATCTTTTCCACTGTGTTCCTATTAAAAATACAAAGCTGAAGTGATACAATCATCATTGACTGCTTATCTGTGAGTTTGAGAGGCTTGAGAGGGCAGGTTAGGATTGTATCTCTCAGAATTTTTTAGTCTACTCCTATTAAACCGCTATTGAGATTCCCAGCTTGCATAGTAGAAAACTCAAAGCTAGCAGCTTGCATTATATATATATGTATATATAAACAGCTAGCAGATAAATCCGATTCCTGGCTATCCTCCATGTAACTTCTACCAAACGCATATCTCTCTCCGTTCATTTAATAAACCTCTCCAGCAAGCTTCCCCCTCTATAAGACCGCAACTGAAAGTACATCTATGCAGAATTTGTGGGAGTTCCCCTTGGCAAATTAGAAAACTAAGTTGGATCCATTTCACAAATATGGAGCTGAAACTACTGTTACACTGATCATTGACATATAAAAAATTGGGATTCAATCTTTACCACTATTGGGTTGCTAGCCGAATACCAAATTCTACTATTATCACCAAAATCCCATTAGAGACACCGTACCCTAGTGAGATTGACAGAAGCTTAAATAAAGTAAAAAATGATAGTGGGTTAGAGTTTATAATCTTGCCATGTCTATGGCATGTGATGCTCTGTATGGTCACTGCCATAACTCTGCACACTATGAGGGAATCAAAAGAGGTGTTGTGATTCTTTGTACGGATCATACGACCTTTATAGCATACGATGCCTTACAACTACAATTAGAAACTCAAGACTCAACACCTTTGCTTTACATCGAGCATCGAAATCACAATATGAGCGTCCTGTGTGGTAGGTGGAGCAACACCATCTTTGAAACATAGAGGAAACAATACTGTGATGACAAAAAACTATGTCTGTGTACTGTCAAATGAGCCATTGAAGTAGAATAAATAGCTTGACTCAATTAAAAAGAAAAAAGATGTGGCAAAGGTGAATAAGGTTTCTGTTTCATTATTGTTTGGTTTGAGAAAATTAATCTGATTGGATTCATTTATCTTTGAATTGGGAGAAAAACCCTTTCTGGTTACCTTCTTTGTCATTGCTGTTCAGCAGTTTTTATGGGTTCTGCAATTCTTTTAATATAAATGGCACATAAAGCTTTTTTTTTTTTTTTTTTTGTATCTTTTTTTGCTAAAACTCATAAGTGGGATTAAATAAAAGAGTTCACTCGGCTATATTTAAGATCTTCGAGTGTATAATTAGACCAGAAAAAATATCAAGGACTTGAATTTTTAGATTTGTGAATTTTATCAATGTTGAGTTAATTGGGGCATTGATGGAATATAATGAAATAGAGCCACTTTGAGGTTCCCTATGAAATGAGGCATGGAATGAAGACACTACAAAAGAGTTTCAGGTAATTCATACACATCCATTTAGTTGAGAAGCAAATTTAATACCTTATCCCATCAAAATATGGGCTGGAAGTTGGCGTCCCTTCCTCTAAACCAATTTGTTAATATTCCTTAAAGAGAGTTGGGAACCCCAACCGTACTTCTCCTGGAATTTGAATTGGTCCTTTTAATCTTAGGATACGTTCCATTATCATTTAGTCTGTTTTTCTTTATACTCTATTCAAATTGAAATCCCTAGCATCAAAATTATATGTGTAGTTTAAAGTGATATATTTCTTGTATTAGGTTGCAAGCTGTTGCATTGTGTGCTTTTATATAGAGTTTCCTAAAGTTGTGCATCAGATGTACCGCTTCATACTTCAAGACAATGAAACTGATTGTCTCTTGAACCGTATGTCTGTCTTAAACTAGTTGGTTGTCTCATGAATCTTTTACCTTCAATTTGGCTCAGGTTCAGACTTCTTTGAACTGTTGTGAATTACGATATGACTTCATTTCTTGCACACATCATTTTTTGGTCTTTGGATTGGAAGCTATAGTCATTGCTTTAACAATGAAATCAACCAAGTACATCTAAATGACAGCTGTGGATTACAATGAATTTCTAGACCATATCTTAGGGGGTTGAAATATGGTCTGGATTCTGATATTGAAGACAGTTTCAACTATAGTCTTGCATTCAAATTCTGAGATCAAGATTACTTTCATGAATTTAGCAAAGAGAAGGCAATGTTGCTGCTTCTTTTTATCTTTTATTGAAAATTTATATAGATTGGATCTAACTTCTGATCGATTTACTCTGAGGGGGCAAGCTGAGGTTTGTAGACGCTCGACCAACGGTTTTTTGAAGTCTTTGGTAGTATTGTTTATGTTACAAATGGAAGTTTGTAATATTCTCTTAAATGCTGTTCAGAAATTATTAATAATAAATAAATCAGGTCAATGTGTGCACATAACTCATCTGAAATCACCACAATACGTGACTAGAATTTGAATGCTGTTTTGATCAGGTTATGCCTGGGGAGCTGACTATAGTGACAGGGGTTCCCAACTCTGGTAAGAGTGAGTGGATTGATGCTCTCTTGTGCAATCTGAACAGAAGTGTTGGTTGGAAATTTGCTCTTTGCTCAATGGAGAACAAAGTAAGCTAGTTCCTTGGCACTCTCTATTCTTTGCTGTCTTTTTCAATATGATACAGTTATGATATGTCATTGAACAGACTTTGAAATGTAATCAATCGTGTGCTTGTCGAGGAATAGAATTTCTGTAGATTCTATTTGTCTTTTACCAATACAGTAGCATGATACACAAATACTTGCTGTATCTATTAATTGAGGTTGAGGAAACTGTTTCTATAAGTATCCACAACTTACAAATGATTGTTCTTTTTATATTCTCAGATATGATATATTTATGCACAATGTCCTTGATACAGGTTATCTTATTTGTGTCAATTTACTGTCCTGTAGGTTCGGGAGCATGCTAGGAAACTATTGGAGAAACACGCAAAAAAGCCCTTTTTTTCTTCACGGTAAGTGATTAGTTTGTCATTATGTTCTGTACTTTGAAAGTAAGAGTTGCTCCATTGTTTGTTTCAACATTTATGGTTACTTTGTAATGCATTAAACTATTTGCAAGTATCTTTTAAGCCAACTTTGTTAATATGGAGTTAATAGTGGCTTCAAATGTCTGAGATATTAGTCAGTTTACTCATGAGAATTCTTTTTTGTTTATATTATTTATGGGTATATAGCTGTAGGCTTCAACCATTTGATATATTAGACAAGTATGTCAAAGAGTTTCTGTTCAGGATGATTTACCAATGGCTATATTTTTCTGTCTGATTCCATAGTTCTTTAAAATGTTACTTTGTATGTAGCTTGTGTATACCTGTCCTTAGGTTTAAGTCGCATCCTAAAATTACTATTAATGGTCCTTTCTTTTCTTTTTTTTTTCTTTCCTTTTCTGAATAGCTATGGAGAAAATGTCGATCGCATGACTGTTGAGGAGTTTGAGAGAGGAAAGCAGTGGTTGGATGATACATTTTACCTTATTAGGTGAGTAATCTTTTAAAATTTAGTGCTGACATGCTATTGTAATATGGTCTTTACTTATCTATTATGATTTATCATGAAAAAAAAAACCCTGCATAGTTGTCATATTTGGTTGAGGATGACTTGACATTCCTTCTGAATTATTTTTCCGAGGAAGACTGCAGTTTTTATTCTGCTTTATCTGCTCCTGTTGTACTTTAAAAATATTTTTACAGGCCTTAAATTTAAATGAAAAGAAATATACATTATCAAAACTTTCAAAAGCTTATGCAAGTTTATCTGCAATTTGCTATGAAGATTATTTCTTTTTGTTCATTTTTTCTTATATATACATATTTTAGTTCATTACTAATTCCTAACTGAGGAAGACCGTACAGCTTTTTATTCTGCTTTATCTCCTTCTGTTGTACTTGAAAAATATTTTTTACAATTAAGTTCAAATGAAAGGAATAATAATTCCATTATTGAAACTTTCAAAAGATTATGCAAATTTATCTAGGTATTGATAAATACTGTTGCATTCCTCCTATTTACCCTTCTATATTCTCTTTGCTATGCCCCATTGACCATAGAGCCTAGCATCTACAAGTGCATACGCTGTGGGACCTTGATCAATTGATGCTAATCCGACTTCTGGAAATTCTTGTTCTGTCACTAGGCATGGAATCCTTTGTACCTTAATTTTGTTCTCATTGACTTGAACCTTTAAGAATTTGAAGTGCCCATCCAACGTTCTAACTTGTTATCCTTGAGTTAATTTTTCCCGTGAAACTTTTTCCTCAAAAAACATAATTCATGTAGAGGTAAGGGCTTGAATCAGATAGAAAGTATCTTGTTTATGTATTCTGGTTAATCTTATTGTAGTCTATCCAATTTATTGATGTTAAAATGTTGTTTATGTTGGGAAAATTTGGAACTGGCCATTGATTTGAAGTGGAATAAAAACTTGGGGAGAGACAATTTTTCTGAAGTATTTTCCATGATATATCCACCAAATGGCTTCAAACCAAACAAAAAGCCATCTGTTGCTGAGCTGTATTAGTGCAGACCGACACCTAAAAATTGCTGGTTGCCCTTCTACTTGTACTGTTTGACATTTTTGTATCAGATGGATTGCTTTCCATTCAACTTCCTTCGGTTCTTGTTTATGTGCCATACTTTGAACATAGCCTTGTTTGCATCACAAGTTACCAGTATGAATTTTTGATACAAGAGGGTTTCCATATGTAGCAATGAACCAAAACCGTTTTCATGTAATGATTCGATTGAAATAGAGTATAATATTATGACGATTAAATTTTTGTGACTGTTGGAACCCTCTGAAAGTCATATTGCACTTGTGAATGCTCATGCTTTCATGACTCAGATCTTTACAGTGAGGTTTAATCCTTTCCTTCATGTTATCCTTTGACTCTTCTTCCTAGCTTTAGTCTAGTAGGAAATGCAATAGGTACTTAGACAAATCTATATGACATTGATTCCATCTCTTTGCTTGTATCTTTCAATGCTTTACCAACATTACTCTGCCATGCTAACCATTAGATTGATTACAGAAAAATGCTTAATGCTTATACATTCGTAAACTCAAATTGCTCTCCTGCGGAGCCTTGGGGAGTTTGATGTGCTAAGTTGCAACATTTTTGGTTTCTGAGTCGCATTTCTTTTAATAATGCTTGAGAATTAATATCGTTGTTTGACATGCTCAGGGTTAACTGTTTCTTCTAATTTAGTCCACATCATTTCATAATAAGACTGCTAATGTTGATGTATTTGATGTTTGCTTTTCTTATGACAATGGGGTAGATGTGAGGATGATAAACTTCCCAGTATTGATTGGGTTCTCAGCCTTGCAAAAGCAGCAGTTTTGAGGCATGGTGTGCGAGGACTTGTAATTGATCCTTACAATGAGCTTGACCATCAGCGGCCTATTAGCATGTAAGATTTGGCCCCTGGATGCTTTATCATTGCGGAGTTCTTTGCAAGCTATTGCATGATTGTGATTTACTGCAAGTACACTAGTATTTCGGGTTTGGTTGGAATTTATCGTTTCTTGATCCCATTTTATGAGAATTGCCGTTGATATATAACGTTTAATGTTATTTTGCTTGTTAGAAATAAAAAATGATACTAGATTGGTGTAATTATCAAGCTGAAAATGCTTTTGTGTATGGCTTAGGCCCTGTTTGATAACTAGATTAATGACTTAAATTAATGTATTAAGCACTTATTTTTTTAAGCTTGTTTGATAACAGTACTTAAAAGTTTCAGTTAAGTCAAAAAATCACTTAATCTAATAAGTCAAAATATTTGAATTAAAAATTTTAAATTGAACATTATCAACAATTTTTTTTTTTTTAATTCAGTTCTTGTTTTTCGCGTTTATCAAACAATTTTATCATTTAATAGTTTCAACATTTATAATATTCAACACTTAAAATTCAGCGCTTAATTTATCAGCACTTAATTTTTAGTTTTACCAAACGCCACCTTAGTCTTTTAGGAGGTTTTCATTGTTGACTCATTTATTTTAGTACCCCACAATTAGGCAATCTGGGAGTTCAGTTCCTTCACATCAGAGGCTCTCAATCCCATCTTACTTCCTAAGTAATTATAACTGGATATACCATTAACTGTTGTAGCTGAGGCTTAGAGATACGTTGAGAGATAGTTGGGAGTAAAATTTACTGTATATTTACTTTAACATTTGATGGAAGTTTGGATCATGGTAATTTAAATACTTCAGTAATATGTTTTGTCAGTGCTTTTCTTATTTATTTATGTCCTTTGAAGGAAGATATTGGTTTCAGAATTCCTGTCTTCAAACTAGGTGAATCTTTACAGAAAAATTGAATTGTAGGCCAGTTTCCATCCCAATTTTTTTAAGTTGTGGTATTCACTAGTTTTTAAGATATTCCAGCTTAGTGATGAGTTAATGTTTGAACTTCTGGAATAAACATGTTTGCATAGTCTTTTGGTGTCTTGTAACAATAATCAATGAAACTCAATTTACAGCCCCCCTTTTAATGGTACATCAAAGATAAAGTCTGAAATAAACACGTTCACATATTTGTTTGGTGTCTTGTAATTGTTGTAGGGTACAAATTTAAATTCTTAGTGTAAATATTGCAGGACTGAAACAGAGTATGTGAGTCGGATGCTTACAATGATCAAAAGATTTGCTCAACATCATGCTTGTCATGTTTGGTTTGTAGCACATCCCAGACAGGTTGGTGGCAGTCTGCCTTATTTTTTTTCTAGCTATTTCTGATCTGTAATTAATTCCCTAAACTGTATTCTTTGTCCAACAGTTGCACCAGTGGACTGGAGGCCCTCCTAATATTTACGATATTAGTGGGAGTGCCCATTTCATAAACAAATGTGACAATGGCATCGTCATTCATCGTAACAGGGATCCAGATGATGGACCTTTAGATCGAGTACAGGTGGGTTGTATGGTACACTACTTTGTGTTATAGGAAAAGTAAAAATTTGGCCCCTGTACTTTGGCATAACTTGTCATTTTGGATCATATAGTTTAATTCTAACACGTTTGAACCCTATACTTGGCACAATTTGTCATTCAGGTCTCTCTACTTCAATTTAGTATATTTGGACTCTGACACTTTAATTATTTGCAAAATTTAGCCCGTAATTACAGCCCCACAATATTCACATAGTTATATGGTTGGATGACACAGTTTGACCAACTTTTTAACTCCGCATGTGATGTACTGCTAAAAGAATTGTCTGTCAATTGATAAATTTTGAGAAAATTAAAGTATAATTTTCAAATGTGCCAAAACTGAAGTACATGGGCTAAACTTACAGATTTGTGTCTAGTCTAGGGGCAAAGTTCATGTTTTGCCTTGAGTTGTAAGATAATTAATTTATCAAGAGCTTTTTCTTTTGGTATTGAAGTCTAAATATTGTAGAGGAGACACCAACAGGCAAATATATAAAACGTTGGTCAGCTAATAATAATCAAGAAAGCACACTATACCTATTCATGAGTATATAATGTGACACCTTAAATCTTTTATATCATCAGGATCAGTGTTATTGATAGATAAAATCAAATTATAAGTTTTGAACTTGCAGGTTTGTGTACGGAAGGTGCGGAATAAAGTGATTGGAACCATAGGTGATGCCTTCTTGACATATGATAGGTATGTAACTCTCTTTTGTTGTGGTGACGAAATTAAAATATGAACATGAAAATGTACATGGTTTCAAAATGCATGATTAGACATCTTACAAACATGTGAAAGCTTGTGGTTTCTCGTAATTCAGTTTTAGTATCAACATTAGTGTGTTTTCTCAATTTGGTAACAGAAAATTGTAGTTAGTTGCTGCAATTGACTAGACTGTTGAATTGGACTTGCAAAGCTCATGGTCTGTCCGACTTGGACTCTTTCAGTTCTAGGAAGCACATGATATGGGTCATTGATTGTTTTGGGATTTCACACTGTTTCAACTTAGGCTAAGGTTCAAAATAATTTCCAAATTCGCATACGTGATTTTGGTTAGGTTGGGCTACCAAGAACTAACCTTGCATGTGTATCAAACCCTTTTGTTTTTCTAAATTTGGGCTCCAACTCATATTATTTACTAGAGGAGGTGACCGCTAAGAACAACTCAAAATCATAAATGATCATATGTTGAATTATTTGAATTTTTGCTTAATTTTT
This sequence comes from Euphorbia tirucalli, assembly GCA_039660915.1. NCBI lineage: Eukaryota > Viridiplantae > Streptophyta > Magnoliopsida > Malpighiales > Euphorbiaceae > Euphorbia > Euphorbia tirucalli. The sequence goes on along the minus strand of CM077637.1, from coordinate 35,886,339 downwards.
TTAATATACTTACCACTACAAATTAAAAGAAAAATTAACAAAAATAATAAAAAATTTATCTTTGAAAACCTTTATCATTTATTCTTTCATGTTATTTGTAACCTTTCAAGACTAGTGCAACTACTACAACATTGAAAAGAATGTTATATTCTTTATGGTAATCTTTTAGTAATGACTTTAAAGGCATAACATAAGACCCTTGAACTTGTATAAACAAATCTAATAGCTCCCCAAGCTTTTTAGATGACCTACAAAGGCTATGTTTGCTTTATGGAATAGAGAGGGAATAGAATAACTATTCCATGTGGAATTGCTATTCCATTGTTTGGTTCAATATTTAGTCGTGGAATAGCCATTCCTCAAAGTAAGAAATAACTATTCTTTATGGAACCAAAGAATGGCTATTCCATACTTCATTACATACTAATTTTTTTTATATTAAGTTTTGTCTTATTAAGTTTTTCCAATTTCTCCATTTTTCTTTGGTTTTTTTATGTTAATTTGTTTGTTTCCGTGTGATTCCGTATATTTTTCTTCTTCATTCTTTCTGTTCCTTATTTTCTTTATCTATTTTTTTTTTATTGTTTTACTCTGTTTTTTCTTCACTTTTTCTTCATTATCTCATTTTTTTTTTCATTTTCGTTTTTTGATTTCTATTTTTCTTTGTTTAACCCAAATCACTCAATTTTCTTCGCTTTTCAATTCGATATAACATGTTCCTTATATTATTCCAAAATTGAACTAAACATTGGAATAGGATGAGAAAAAGAATAGTTATTCCATTCTTCCTCTATTCCATTCCGTGGAATATATATTCTATTACCACTCTATTCTATTCCATAAACCAAACATCACCTTTTAGTGTTGGGTTGTTCTTTTTTGTTGAGTGTATATGGTTGGAATGGCTTTTCCTTTCTTTCCTTCGATTTCACTACCTTCTGTTGGCCCAGAAAACTGGTAGCTCATTGATTCTTTTTTCTTATACATTTTTTTTTTGCTCTTTTTTTAATCATCATTTTTTGTTGTTTCAAAATCAAAATAATGTTGTGGATATAAATAATCAGCAAGCTCTTGAGGTTTTCTTGAATGCCAAACAGTGAGAAAAGAGCTTGATAGAGGGGTTAAAAAGCACTAATTAATCCCAAACTTTTGGTTTAGATTCGACATGTCGAAAACATTCAATTCATGCTAAAAATAGAACTCTTGAACTACAATTAGACTTCTTAAAAGGCAAACTCGGCTCAGGCCAGGCTGGATTATTGAATTGACATACTAGTAAATATTACTCGAGACTTGACAAGTAAAAATCACTTTGGGAGAATGTTGAAGCACGAATTCTGGCCATATGATTCTCATTTTTTAAGTATCCGTATTTATTAGGACACTTGGTCAACCATGTGACGAGGAATTGAATGAAGTTGGCTAGATTTCGTTTTTGTGAAATTTAAACTTGCAATTTTATTGGCACGAACTGAGATGTTATTATCATGATGAAACAACTCTGAGAGTTGGGGATAGTAAGTACCTTTAACAAAGCTAATATTTGAATTGGCTCAAAATCTTGATTAGGGTAGTTACCAATAATCAAAACTAGCCATCTGTGAATTCAACTCAAGCTAATGCCAAAATCTACAAAAAAAAAATTTTGCAGTTTAATTAATTTTGTTATTTCTGTTTTATATGTTTGGTTCCGTTGGATTTAGTTAGAAATAATGAGTCCAATATATGGAATTTGACAGGGTAACTGGCGAATACCAAGATGTCAATTAATCATATGGGGAGCTGATTGGAGGGCTTTTTATTTAATCACAGCGACGAAGCTTTGTATATTGTAGGGGAAAAATTCATTTGTTTCAAAATCTTGTGAATTTTGCAAGAACAGTTGGTGACGATGATCATTGAGACCTTGTCTAAATTATGATTCTATTTTGCTGATACAAATTTTTCTGTGAACAATTGATAGCAAGTAATAGCATGGTTTCATTTAGTAAAAGTATCGTGTAGGGTTTACAAGTAATTGATAGAAATTTTTCTGAGAATATATATATATATTTCCAATTGCCCTCTCCGAAATGTTTTCATTTGTTTCTTTACCCATTAATTTGGAACATTTGATCCCTGGCTTGTTGTAATTGATCATGTACGACCCATGGTGTATTGCAATTGAGCGTATTTGATTGTTGTTCTATTGCATCTAGACTCATTTAGTTCAACGGGGTGTTTTTTTTTTTTTTTTTTTTAATTTTTTTGGGTGGTAATTTAGACGTGAGTATAAAATTGTTTAAATTATAAGTTCATCCTTTCTGTTCAATTATAGGTGTTTAGGTTGTATTATTTTTGCATGTATAAACTGAACCAAATGTGTTTAAAGGTAATAAATAGAATGTATTCATCTAATCCCATTTGAATTAGATTTATGCTATTAATTTAGAGTCTGGTGTATCCAAACTCGAATAATTACACTCACACAAGACAAAACAAGTCTCTCAATTAGACGAAACAAATTCACGTGTAAATCTCCATTCATTCAAGCAGATAGGTCGTGCGACTAGGACATATCGAGCAATAATGTTGTACATCCATTAAGGATATACAACCTCTTGACAAACAAGATTCTCATATGAATTTTTTATGCTTTAATTGTAGATTATCCTATCACATTCATTGTTTTCAAACAGATGATCTCAAAAAACATTATTCATATTCACTATTTTGTTCCTATTCATAGAAACAACAATATGCTATCTAGTATATCATGAAATCGTTGAAAGTAATCAAAAGGTAATCTTTCTCTCTTACTATATCCATTCATATGACTTAGCTCCCTTTTCTAGTCAATTTCACCATGTTGTAGTTTTGTCATGACCTTTTTGAGATTAACTAAAGTAGCTACACTGAACCATACTTTAGGGATAAGTTAAGGCTCCTGAGGGTCCAAGAAATTGGGTCTTACACTCAGAAAAATTGAGATCATCAAATCATAATTTTCCATCCATAGGTTACTATAAGCACAAATGGTTTGAAACATGTGTTATGGTGTTTGTTTCTTCCCTTAAAGAAGCGCAAGTCTCACAAGTGATGTATAATACCATACATAAACGTAAGGTTGCAATATACCAAATCATACAACTTTTGTCTACTTACTTAAAGGACTAATTCTGGCTACTATAAGCACAATGTGTTATGGTGTTTGTTTCTTCCCTTAAAGAAGCGCAAGTCTCACAAGTGATGTATAATACCATACATAAACGTAAGGTTGCAATATACCAAATCATACAACTTTTGTCTACTTACTTAAAGGACTAATTCTGGCTTTCAGACAGAACATGGAGGTTACTTTTAACTCATTGTTTTGATTACATTTAATTTTGGAACATGTTCTCAAGCATGCTTTCTTTCGCACAACTTTATATTGTACCTTCACAAGACTAATCTTGTAATTTCTACAAAATGACACTTTCATTTTGAACAAGCTCTCACTTATGTTCAAAAAATGCCTTATCTTTGTCGTTGCCAACTCATTTGAGAAAACCAAGGTAAACACCCATGTAAGTGGGTTACTTCTCTAACATATGAAGATAATAGTAAATGCATATGTTGGGATTTTTCACCGGAAATCATTTGATAAAAGCGGAAGAACGCATTGATTTCCTCAAATCTATGCCCATGGAAATAAAAAACCAAAACCAAAAAGAGGAAGATAAGATTCTCACCACTATATCTCTAAAAGAGATGGCTGCAGAAATCAAAATCTGACTTCCTCAACGGTCACATACACGAACGGCTTTAGAACTAAACCCGTGCTAGCAGTTAGAAAACTGAAGAAAAAAGGAAATGATAGAAAAGTGGCTTAGTGCTTATCACGAAAGAACCATCCTTTTATTAAAAAATGACTCATCATTCTTATCCAATAATAGGCAAAATATCTAAGGGTGGGGCCAAGTTTTCTTTTACAAAAATTTGGCCCAACCAATTTCAATTCTATGTGGGCTTTTTCTTTTTAAGCCCAAGTCCATTTTAATTCTTTTGTTTTATTTAATTTCAAATGTAAGTTTAATTCAATATGTATGCTTATATATTATACCATATAATATATTACATACATTAAAATTAAAATTAGTTTGACCTATTAATTTAACCGAGGAATTAAATTAGATATTCATAAAATTAAATACATGTAAACCTATACTTGTAAAATATTTCCACCTAGGAAATCATCTTATAAATTAATTAATTGAATTAATTATAAGAGGCCTATACAAATATTAATTATATTATTTTGATCAATCCAATCGATCTATATAATATAATTAATGGAACTCTCTTCAGCATGTATACTCCAAGTACACACTTAATCCTTTTAGTTTAAATTCAGACGTTCAATGTGTACGATCCCGTGGGCCCATCTTTATGTTGGCAGTGGGCCTATGGCCCACAGACTGCAGGCGGGCTCTAGCAAGCCACTGCAGCCCCCAATTAAGATGGAGATGGCAGTCCAACTGAAATCATAACCCTGTAGTTTGAACTTGTATATCCCATGTCATTGATATCGGTGTCCAACAAAGAGGCATGGATTGATCACCCTCTTTTGTGTCTGGACATTTACTTAATCTCGAATGTATTGATGCTCACAAACAAGTTCTAACTTGTTTGGGTGTGGCCACACTCTTATCAGTTGCATTCATCAAGAGGCCAGTGATATCTTCTCAGTAGACTGCCTAAAACACACTAAAAACAGTTTGAATCCGAAAACAGCATTGCGCGACAACGTCCGTACGGTTCGTTCCGTGATTCTGTCTCTTTGTGGAGACTACAGCCGTATGGCTGTAGTTAGAGCCGTGAGACTGTAATTTAGAGCCATGCGGCTGTAATTTTCAAAACACGAAAGATGGTTTTCTCGTTTTTCAAAAATCGTTATTTTGCTCGTTTTCGGTGTTTCCCAAGGATTTTTGTAAGGTTCGGGGGTCCGCTAATATTGGACTACGGATTGGGTTCGGATTGAACAACCCTGAAATTCAGAAAATAAAACCCTGGAAAAACCGAAAACCTAACACCCGTACATGCAAAAATCCGAAAACCATAGTTTAACAATGTACACTATTTTCGGCCGATCGAGCATTTTCAGGTTTTTGCCTAGGAGGAACATAGCCGTGCTGCTCTGAGGTTAGAGCCGTGCAGCTCTGTTCCATGGGAACATAGCCGTGCAGCTGTGTTCTTAGAAAACATAGCCGTACGGCTGTTCGGGTAGCCAGTTTTCCAAAAATTGACAAAACAGAGAGAATATGCACATAAAACGTAATGAACATAAGTTTAAGGCCTCTTAAAGTTTACCTTGATGTTGTTCCAGTGTACTGGATAAGCAGAAATGGATTAAAAAGCAAGAATGTGCTTCGAATCCTCGAACATTCTAAATCCCAAAAACGAATCCCAAACCAATCCGAAACAAATCCGAAAATGTATCCGGACGAATGAGCAATTGTCTAGACTTGTTATAGGATGATTAGGGTATGTGTTTAGGCTTGGAATTCCAATTTCTCTCTACCTCTCTTTCTCTCTTCTTCTTCCCTGTTTCTATTTCTCTGTAAAAAAACATTTCTTTGCCGAAAACCCTTTTTTTTTTCTTTTTTTTTTATTTTAAGCTTTTATATTTCCTTTTTGATTTTTAATCATTATGAAAATTAATTGCACCTCCTGCTGATTTGGGATTTCGGCTAAAAGACTGAAATCTCGCCCATTTCAGCAAGTTGCTCTGCTTTGCAGAGCAACTTGTCTAACCCATCAGAGCCGCGCGGCTCTAAGTGCTAGAGACGTGCGGCTCTAGTAGCTAGGGCCAGGCGGCTCTAACCTAGAGTCGTGCGGCTATAGTTCGGAAACTACAGCCGTGCGGTTCTGGACAGAGCCGGGCAAACAATCCTATTTTCTACGCTTGCCTCTAAACCCTAAACTCACTCGAGGGACCTTTCTCGGGGTTTTTGGATCACGAGCGGTTTGGTTTTTGGAGCCTTTGAGGCTTTCCAGGTGACTTTCTGCTCTTTTCCAAGTCTGACTGCTTAATAAAGGTAATAAAGGGTTCTCATCACAGAGGTCGTGAAAACCCGTACTCACAGGCTACCCCTCACGGGATCAAAGTCGATCATGATCAAGCTGTGGAGCCGGAATCGAGTTTGGTCTCGCGATTGGGAGCGTGGTGAGAAAGGAAAAAGAGATGCACCTGATGCCCCTCGCTGGGGATACTGGCTCTGGTCTCAAGTTTTGCCTCTCTGTGGTGGAGCTATCCCTTTGAAGTCGACTCTCTGTGGTGGAGCTGTACCAGTGACGTCGGTTCTCTGTGGTGGAGTGTACCATTGGAATTTGTTTCTCCGTGTGGTGGAGCATACCGATGAAGTTGACTGTCCGTGTGGTGGAATGGACCAATAAGGTTGGGTATAGCTCTTGGAATCGGCTCTGTGGTGGAGCATACCTATTGAAGCTGACTCTCCGTGTGGTGGAGTATACCGATGAAGTTAATTCTCTGTGGTGGAGTGTACCCAGTGAAATTGGGATTGTTGTTGGGATCAGCTCTCTCGATGGAGCATACCGTTGAGATTGAGTTGAAAGCACGTATTTATTCCTTGATCGACAATTTTGGAAACAAAAATTTTTGCCCCTTCGATCAAGAATAAATACGGCTTAGTTGCTTTGTCTCTGGATATTTGCAAAAGGCAACAAAATACCCTTCTCAGAATTATATTGGAATAAACAGAAATTGTGAAAAATCGAAAAAAAACATGTTTACCTGTGCATCAGAGCCGCGCAGCTTTGTTTTGGTGTAACAGAGCCGTGCGGCTCTAGTTGGCTATGCAGACTAGAGCAGCACGGCTCTAGCATGTGATGGTCGGCCCTATATAAAGGGGATGGATGGTCATTTTCACCAAAATTCCCTTTTCATAATCTTCTTTACTTCTTTTTTTTCCCTCAAAGCTTCAACCTAAATTCTACAACTGAAAATGTTGAAGAAGATGCAAAAAGCGCTTCGCCCCTCTGTCCTTGCATAATCCGACCTCCACATGAGACATGTTTTGCCAGAGGGGGAGTTTGTGTTACCGGTGGAGACAACTGTGGATGTTTACAGACTCCAAGAGTCGGTCGTGTACTGTGGGGTTAGGAGAAACGATCCGTACCTATCACACTCAAATTGTCTATGCATGTGTGTCAGAATCTGGTTAGTTTCTCCTAATTCTCTTTTTTCATTTTTTCGGATTTCTGCAAATGTAGACAAAATTAGGTGAAATCACATGAAATTGATGCATGTTTATAGTAGTTTATGCCCCTAGGAACTTGATTGATGATTTATATTTGATTTTAGGGTGAAAAATCGCAAAACCTAGGTTTTGAAAAAACTGCCAGTTTCGAACAGAGCCGTGCAGCTCAACGACAGAGACGTGTGGCTCTGTCTTCCAAGAACATAGCCGTGCGGCTGTAGTATAGCCGTGTGGCTCTGACTACAGCCGTGTGGCTCTGTTTAGGCCGAAAAGAGACTTTTTCATGTTTTCATTCTATTTTGATGCTTTATTCGACTTATTTAATCAATGCACAACATGAATAACTCATAAAACTCCCTGTTTATTACTTTGCAGGAGCGGGCCCATAACCGGGGGGTTAGATCTGTTTCAGAATCCTTGATTTGGTACATGAGGCTTCCTGGTGTAGTGAGGGAGATTGTCAACTCCACCGGGTTGGACGATGTGTGAGGTCCCGGCCTGGATGAGCAGGGGCCTGCTGATGGCGCTACTAGAGAGGTGGATGGACTCCACCCATACCTTCCATTTCCCGATCGGGGAGTTCACGATTACGCCCGAGGACTTCATGGCTATCACCGGGCTGTCATTCGACGGGCGCACTATTGAGTTCAACCAGATGCTAGAGCAAAAAGGCTTCCACCCAGAGACCATCGCCATATTGATCAGCTTGTCTCCCTAGGGCAAGCGGATCCAGGGCAGCAAGCTGCAGGAGTACTGGCTGGGCAAGCATGTCGACCTCCCTAAGGGCTCCACTTTCTCTCTTGGGGATGCAAGGTGCTATGCTAGGGCATTCTTACTATACTCCTTGAGCACCCTGCTCTTCCCGACAGGCCAGAGTGACCTGAACCTGGCCGTTCTCCTTTCGCTGATCCAGTTGGAAGACATAGGGAGCTTGAATTAGGGACAAGCCGGACTGGCTCAGCTGTACTATGGCCTCGATATCTGTGCCCGGGGGAAGCATAAAGAGCTGAAGGGCTTATGGATTGTTGTCCACGTGAGTTTCTCGATCTTTTTGTTTTTTTTTTGCTGAATTTTTTATTATGCAGATTTGGGCGTACGGGTATGCCTTTGTCCCCCAGCCAAAACTGGGCATACCAGATACTACCGACCTTCCTGATTTTCCTTGATTGAGGTGGTGGCTGGGTTTCAACTGGAGCGAGATGGACAATGACCCGTGGGACTGCCTCCAGCTGCTGGCTAATATGTCATTCGAGGTGGTACACATCTTCCTTCCCTTACACATTCTGACTTTTGTTATCTTATAGCTGCTTCTCCTATTTTCTGATTTCTGATTCCAGCTGGTCAAGGAACCATAAGGGGGAGCCGTGTTGTCCCTGGAGGTGGTGGACGCTAGGAGGCTGACACCCCAGTGGTTCATCATGGAGAGCCCCTTCGGCTTGGAGTGGTATTTAGGGGAGCAGGTCGCTGACTGGTGTACCGGTCCTACAGAGCGTAGGATCCCGCCTACACCACCGGTAGGGCTGTGCTGGCCGCATCTGCTGTCGGCTGAGGACTGCCCCTACCTCTTCGGGTTTGGATATGTTATTGACGGAGTGGAGGGGGACTACTCTCAATTCATCGATATGCACCTTGTCCCCTCGAATGGATCTGTGCAGCTAGAGGTATGTTCCTTCTCCTATTTGTCGTTCAATTGCGCCGTTCTGTTCGTTTCCTGACTTTTTTTTTAGGTGTCTGGGGGTGGGAGAGGCAAACATCCCCGTACATTGTCTGGCAGGCGTTCTAGCGACCTTGGGTCCCAGACCGCCAGTGGCTGGGGAGATGGAGGTTCTTTAGCATGTGCGGATGAGTACAGTGCTGGCACCGAGATGGGGTATGCTGAGCCCGTTCCCCCGGTAGTGCCCCCTATGGTCCTCCTACCGGCTTCATTTCGGGCCATCTTGAGTGTTGGGATTTTCACCGGAAATCATCCGAATAAATGCGGAAGATCGCGACAATTTCCTCAAATTCGTGCCTAGGAGCAATTGAGATGAAAATTGTAAAATAAAAAATTTAACAAGAAGAGATTCAACTCTTACTAGTAGTATCTCTTCAAGATATGGCTGCAGAAATCAAAGCAGATTCCCTCCGTGCTAGCATTGGAATCGAAGAATTTTGGGAGAGATGGAGGCTACAATTTTTGGCTATGGTATATCCCTCCTCTTGGCCAAATTCTACCCTAGGTATTTTACCTGGGGTGGGCTGAAATTGTCCTTGTAATTTCGGCCCAATTTCCTCTTTTATTTTATGTGGGCTTTTCTCCATTTAAAACCCATGCCAATATTAATTCCTTAGGTCCAATTAATTATCAAACCTAATTCTATTTAACTTGCATCCATAATATATTATTCTAAATAATATATTTGATACAATTAAATTAAAATTAATTTGATCAATTAATTATACCATGGAATTAATTTTGACATACATAAAATATAGATACATGTAAACCTATACATGCAAAATATTTCAACCTAGGAAATAATCTCATAAATTAATTTAATTAATTATGATAAGGCCAATGCAAATATTAATTTTATTATTATGATCAATCCAATAATATAATTAATATAATCTTCTCTCTCCGGTGTGTATACTCCTAGTACACAGGTATTCCTTAAGTCCGTGTTTAGACGTTCAATATGTACGATCCCGTGGGCCCATCTTTATGTTGGCAGTGGGCGTATGGCCCATAGACTGTAGGCGGGCTCTAGCAAGCCACTGCAGCCCCCAATTAAGATGGAGATGGCAGTCCAACTGAAATCATAACCTTGTAGTTTGAACTTGTATATCCAATGTCATTGATATCGGTGTCCAACACAGAGGCATGGATTGATCACCCTCTTTTGTGTCCAGACATTTACTTGATCCTGAATGTACTGATGCTCATAAACAAGTTACAACTTGTTTGGGTGTGGCCACACTCTTATCAGTCACATTCATAAAGAGGCCGGTGATATCTTCTCAGTGACTACTGAGTGACATATCCCTTTTGCATATCCATAGCACTGCCATACTTAGTGACATACTTGAAAGTACCCATACTTGGCACCCTATTACAGGCCCTTTAGGCATACCCCTAAGTATGCGACCTCGCATGCAACACCATCATATGGTCAGGTCAAAGGATCCATACAAGTACTACACGAGAATCACTTATGATACTACACCATGTGGATTTCTCGTTTAGTGGATCTATCTAGTACCATGCCCCTTTTACATGTACCCATCAACTTGGTTGACATCCTATGTCCAATGACCGGTAAGACACCGTCATACAACCAGGTTAATGATAGTCTCTAGTTCTATTCATTCCCATGACTGGAACAGACTACAAATCTCTTTATAGTCATATCGTTTTCCCTATCCATGGTCCTACTGCCAAGTGCATGACACTTGTCAACATGGATATGGATATGTCCATTTGATACTTCATTTAAAATACTGCACATATATATAATAAATGAATTAATGCCTTTATTAATGACACAAAATGTGTATAATACATGAATCCAATAAATGTACAATACAAATACAAGGTCCAATGCCTCAGGACTAGGGCATATACAACATTGAGTACATGGCGGAGCAGCGGTGCTGCTGATGGATGAGTTTGGGAACCCTTACCTGGCCAATCTATACCTTCAGGAGTAGTTCCTTCCTGCTGCTGTTCCTCTCGACACCACTTATGTAAGTGCTCTTACTCTTGTTTACTTTTGACTCTTACTGTCGCCATTAGTCTAACTTGTGCACCGTTCTTCTTGCAGATTCCGACATCATAGGGGATGACCCTGTGTCAGGCAGTCTCCACCTTCAGATTGCTCGTGATCTGAGACAACGGAGCAATGGCGGTAAGTACCTGCATTGACATATATATGCATGTGTGTATGTGTGTTTCAAATGTATGAACATGCATGATATGACGTCCTTGTTGTATGATTATGGTGAAGGCCGCGATTAATACACGTCGGCATAAGGAGACCCGTCTGAGGTCAGAGGTGGACCAGTTGTAGAGGAGAGTTACAGATCTTAGGTTTATGAATGAGACTCTTCGGACGTAGTTGGATGATTGGGAGTCCAGATGGTGCGTCTTTGGTGGTGATAGTGAGGCTGAGAGCGAGGACGAGGCCGACGGCTCGACCGATGGGGGACAGTCATAGCCTCCTTCCTATTTCTGTAGTCTTGACTATGACAGCCCACCTGTGGGCTGAGTTTTATCATTTTGTAGTACATTTTGCCTGCTATGGGCTTTTCTGTTGCATTTATTTATTTGGATCTAGTACATTGACTGTTTTGACATTTTATGTGAAATTCATTGGCTCTTTTTCTCTTATTTTCTTCTGTTAGATTTGTCTTTCTGGATTCATTTCTTATACCTTCACTCGATTTTATCACTATCTGAAATGACTTATGCTTCTCCGAAACTTTATCCCGTAATTCTAGGGCTGATTTCGGCTGAAAACCAATTATGGGGAGCAGAGCCGTGCGGCTATAGGTTCAAAATTCTATATAAAAGTATAGAGTGAATGCTGTTGCCGGACTATAGTCACACGACTCTGATCATAGCCGCCCAACGCAACTAGAGCCGCCCTATCAAACTAGAGCCGCATGGCTCTGTATATAGCCGCACGACCGTAGTCTCAGCCGTGCGGCTCTTGTGTGTGTTGCAGCAACTTCTGCTTCTTTCCGTGCTTTTTCCGATGGATCAACTCTGCGACTGCCTCAGGGATTATTGGAAGATCTCTCGCTCTTCCAACTGGGCCTTATTGGCACCCTATGGTCTACATTCCATGCGGTCCTACATGAACCTGACTCCGAACCGGACCTTTTTGGCTGCTGCAGCCGGCTTCTGGGATCCGATGGATAATGTCTTCTGATTTTCTGGGCAAGAGCTGTGCCCCATGGTTGAGGAGTTCAGTGCCATCCTCTGCATTCTTTGCCCATGCGGAGTTAGGTTAGCTGTTCCTGAACCCGATTCAGACAACTTACAGATGCTTCAGAGGCTAGCTGTATTGGACACGGCATATTTGGACCGCTTGCTTCTTAGTGGGGCTACTCCTAAGAGCTTCAATCTATCTGCTGTTATGGACCTATGCTCTACCCTAAACACTTCTGCCCCTGGTTGGACTCCTCTGATGAGTCTGTTGTTGATGTCTCTCAACCTATGCTAGTCAAGTGATGGGGCCTGTGATTTCCAATTAGTCTCGGTGGTGGCCCAGATGGCTAACGGTGCTTCACCTGTGCTGGTCATCTTGGCTAAGACCCTGATTTATCTGGATTCTGTCCATTCCAGTTGCCCCATTCAGACCAATGGATGTCCCCTTCTACTTCAGGTTTGTTCTTAGCTTTTGCTTCACATTCTGATTGATTCTATACCCCCTCTGATTAGTTGTCTTTTGTGCGGATTTAGCTATTGGAGAAAATGAGTCTCCTAAGTATTCATCCACCTCATTCAAGATATGCCCCGAAACATTATTGGGCCCGAGTGTCGAAATTACAGACTTTGCCACCCCGGACTGTAAAGGAGTGGCTCGTTTGGTTGAGAGGGAGGACAGACGCATCCATCTGCTGGATCTGCCCCTAGTGGGATATTTCATATGTGACTAAAGAGACTTAGGCAGGAGGTGTGCAGCTCTTTGGACTGTCCAAAGTGACATTCTACTGTCCCACACGGTTATGCAGACAATACGGGCAATTACATGGGGTGCCTCATTCTTTATGCACGACCAAGTGCGGTGAATTCACACAGCGATGGCCTAGACATGTGCAGCAGTAGTGGATGAACCCCATATTGTTGGGATTTTTCACCGGAAATCACCCGATAAAAGCAGAAGAATGCGATGATTTCCTCAAATCCAGTCCCAGGAACAATTGAAGTGGAAATTGTAAAACTTAAAATTATAATAGAAAGAGATTAAATTCTCACCAGGAATATCTCTTTGAAGAGATGGATGAAGACTGCAGAAATCAAATTAGATTCCCTCATTGTTTTCGGCACACGAACGCCTAACGAACACAACCCCGTGCTAGCGTAGGAAAAACAAAAACTATGGTGAGAGGGGGCTAGGAATTTCGGCTATCTCTTGGTTTGTGTTAGGGTGGCCGAAATTTTCACCCTGGGTTTTTATACCTAGGGGGAATTCAGGCCCAGCTTGGCTCCTTTCACTCTGTGCGGGCTTCTATCTTTTAATTTAGGCCCAGTCTAATTTTAACTATTCTGGTTTAAATTAATTTCAAGCCCAATTTTAATATACCCATGTATTTAATATATTACACCAAGTAATATATTATTTACATTTGAATTAAAATTAGTTTGACCAGTTAATTTAATCCTTCAAATTAAAATTAAATCTCCACAAAATAAAATTATATGTAAACCTATACATATGAATATTTCCACCTAGGAAATAATCTCATAATTAATCCAATTAATTATGAAGAGCAAATTGAATATGTTAATTCTATCATTAGGATCAATCCAATTGATCTTTATAATATAATTAACATATATACACCTCTCTCTCCATAGTGTATACTCCAAGTATACATATGATTCCTTAAGTCTGTGTTCAGTCGTTCTATGTGTACGATCCCATGGGCCCATCTTTATGTTGGCAGCAGGCCTTGAGCCCGCAGACTGTAGTTGGGCTCTAGCAAGCCACTGCAGCCCCCAATTAAGATAGAGATGGCAGTCTAACTGTTATCATAACCCTGTAGTTTAAACTTGTACATCCCATGTCATTGATATCGGTGTCTAACACAGAGGCATGGATTGATCACCCTCTTTTGTGTCGGACGTTAACTTGATCCCGAATGCACTAAAGCTCACAAACAAGTTCCTACTTGTTTGGGTGTGGCCACACTCTTATCAGTTACATTCATCAAGAGGCCGGTGATATCTTCCCAGTGGCCTACTGAGTGACAAATCCCTTCTGCATATCCATAGCATTACCATGCTAAGTGGAATACCCGACAGTACCCATACTTGGCACCCTATTACAGGCCTTTTAGGCATACCCCTAAGTATGCGACCTCACATGTAACACCATCATATGGTCAGGTCAAAGGATCCATACAAGTACTACATGAGAATCACTTGTGATACTATACCATGTGGATTACTCGTTTAGTGGATCTATCCAGTACCATGCCCCCATGCATATACCCATTAACTTGGTTGACATTCCATGTCCAATGACCGGTAAGACACCGCCATACAACCAGGTTAATGATAGTCTCTCATTCCATTCATTCCCATGACTGGAACAGACTACGGATCTATTTATGGTCATATCGTTTACCCTATCCATGGTCTTACTGCCAAGTGCATGACACTTGTCATCATGGATATAGATATGTCCATTGGATACTTCATTTAATATATTGCACAAGATAAATATAATAAATAAATTGATGCCTTTATTAATAACACAAATGAGTATAATACATAAATCCAATAAATGTATGATACAAATACAAGGACCAATGCCTCGGGACTAGGGCATTTCCAACAATCTCCCACTTGCACTAGTTCCAACTAGGTATGGGCCTAATCCCTATAGACCTAGTATGACCCTCGTGCTTGGGCTGAGCCAGCACCTTGGTCAACGGATCTGCGACATTATCCTTGGTGTCCACTCTGTGCAATGCAATGTCACCTCTCTCCGCGATTTCTCGTATGAGGTGAAACTTTCTGAGCACATGCTTTGTGTTCTTGTGTGACCGGGGCTCCTTAGCTTGTGCAACGGCCCCATTGTTGTCACAGAAGATATCGACTGGGTCCTGGATAGTTGGCACTACTTCCAACTCAGTGATAAACTTCTTCATCCACATAGCTTCCTTAGCCGCATCACACGCAGCGATGTACTCAGCTTCTGTTGTAGAGCTCGTTATGGTTGGCTGCTTTGAGCTCCTCTAGCTTACAACACCACCATTCAGCAAAAATACATACCCAGACTGCGACTGGTACTCATCCTGGTCGGTCTGGAAGCTCACATCAGTATACCCAGTAACTGATAGCACTTCCTGACCACCATACATTAAGAAGCTATCCTTAGTCCGGTTAAGGTACTTGAGGATCACCTTGACAGCTTTCCAGTGATCCTCCCCGGGATCCTGCTGGTATCGGCTCGTCATACTCAGTGCAAAGGCGACATTAGGTCTCGTACATAACATGGAGTACATAATTGATCCTATAGCCGAAGCATATGGAACCAATTTCATGTTCTCACTGTCCTCCCTTATTTTAGGACAGTGTTTCTTACTAAGTTTCAGCCCATGGCCCATTGGCAAGAAACCTTTCTTGGCCTGGTCCATGCTAAACCTTTTCAGAACTTTGTGAATGTACGAAGCCTGACTTAGGCCTAGAAGCTGATTTGATCTATCCCTATAGATCCTGATCCCTAGGATCATCTCAGCCTCGCCTAGGTCCTTCATTGTGAAGCACTTCCTCAACCACTGCTTTACCCCTTGCAGTGTAGGTATGTCGCTTCCAATGAGCAGGATGTCATCTACAAAAAGTACCAAGAATGTGACAATGCTCCCACTAGTCCTCTTATACACACAAGGCTTATCTTGATTCTGTATGAATCCATATTCCTTTATGGCCTCATTGAATCTTAGATTCCAACTTCGGGATGCTTGCTTCAGTCCATAAATGGACCTTTGAAGTTTGCATACCCTTCCCGGATACTTTGGATCGACAAAACCCTCAGGTTGTGTCATGTACACATCCTCGAGTAGCTTTCCATTAAGGAAAGCGGTTTTGACATCCTTCTGCCATACCTCATAGTCATACCATGCGGCTATGGCCAGTAGTATCCTGATGGATTTGAGTATGGCTACTGGTGAGAAAGTTTCATCATAGTCTATTCCATGGACTTGTCTGAAACCTTTTGCAACCAGACGCCCCTTGAAGGTATTATCAGCTTTTAGCTTGTAGCACCACTTGCAACCTATTACCTTAGCACCCGGAGGTGGATCAACCAAGTTCCAAACTTGGTTATCGTACATAGATTGCATTTCTACCTCCATGGCTTTACGCCAATTCGCAGACTGTGGGCTAGCCATAGCCTCCTGGTAGGTTTTGGGTTCTTCCTCATCCCAGATGAGAAGAGTTTGATCATCGGTGACGAGGGAACCATACCTCTCCGGTTCCCGACGATCCCTACCAGACCTTTTAGGTTCTTGTGTGGCCTGGGTCGGTGCTTCCACTTGTGGAAGCTCCACCTTGGCCTCCGAGTTATCCTCTTTAGGAGCTTGTGGACCTTGAACTTCCCTGAGTTCAACATTGCTCCCACTATCTTTCTTGGAAAGGAACTCCTTTTCTAGAAAGACCCCCTTCCTTGCCATGAACACCTTGTTCTCGGCGGGGTTGTAGAAGTAATACCCTTTGGTTTCCCTAGGGTAGCCCACAAATAGGCATTTATCGGTTTTGGGCTCCAGCTTGCCACTAGTCAATCTCTTGACATGTGCTTCGCATCCCCAAATCCTTAGGAAAGACACATTGGGCTCCTTGCCCGTATCTGATATGGGGTCTTTTCCACTGCCTTAGTCGGAGTATTATTTAAGATGAGAGCTACTGTCTCGAGGGCGTGTCCCCAGAAACTAATTGGGAGAGAGGCTTGACTCATCATTGAGCGGACCATGTCCAACAGGGTCCTATTCCTCCGTTCGGACACCCCATTCCATTGTGGTGTTCCGGGAGGAGTGAGCTGTGGATCTATTCCATGCTTCTCAAGTATGAGTCAAACTCTAGGCTCATATACTCACCGCCTCGGTCCGACCGAAGGGTTTTGATATTCCTGCCTAGTTGGTTCTGTACCTCATTCCTAAATTCCTTGAACCTATCAAGGGTGTCGGACTTGTGTTTCATTAGATAGACATAGCCATATCTGCTGAAATCGTCCATGAACGTGACGAAGTACAGATGCCCACCTCTAGTTGCTGCGCTCATAGGTCCACATACATCTGAATGTATTAGGTCCAATAAGCCAGTGGCCCTTTCAGCCTTCTTGCTAAAAGGCGCTTTGTCATCTTGCCTCGTAAACATGATTCGTATGTATCAATTGACTCCAAGTCAAATGACCCTAGGACTCTAGCTTTGTGAAGTCTAGCAATGCGCTTCTCGTTTATATGGCCGAGACGACAATGCCATAGGTAGACAGGATTAAGTTCGTTAGGTTTAACCCTTTTAGTGTTTATGTTATAGATAAGATTGGTTTCATTTAAGTCCAGGATATATAGGCCATTATTTAATAGAGCATCTCCATAAAATAATCCCTCTCCAGACATTGAAATTCTACCATTAGAAATAGTGAAATTAAATCCAGAAATATCCAACATTGATACAGAAATAATATTCCTGCACATAGCAGGTACAAAGTAACAATGTTCCAAAATTAAAACCAATCCGCTGGGCATCACAAGGTGATATTCGCCGATCTCTATGGTAGCAACCCTTGCTCCATTTCCTACCCGCAAGTCCACCTCTCCCGACCCCAATGATCTTCTGTTCTTAAGTCCCTGCACATTGCAACAAATGTGAGAACCACATCCAGTATCCAATACCCAGGATGTTGAAATAGTAAGGTTAATATCTATAACATAAATACCTAAAGAGGACGCACCTTGGCCCCTTCTTTGCTCTCCCATCAGCCTGGGACACGATCTCTTCCAATGGCCCGCCTGTCAACACCCGAAACAGACATCTTCAGGACCTGCCTTCTGCTGGGCCTTGGGTTGGGCCTTGGCCTTCTTAGCCTTGGCCTTTTTGGCCTTGGCCATGGCCTTTTCCTTGGCCTTACCCCTGGCAAGAGGAAGGTTCCCCTTGTTGACCAGCAGCACCGGCAGAGTCTTCTTGATCGACTGCTCGGTGAGCTTAAGCATCTCATGCAGCTCACTGACAGTACGGTTCATCCCTTGCATATTGTAGTTTAGGATGAACTAATCATAAGAATCTGGCAAGGACACGAGGATTGTGTCCACTGCCAACTCTTGAGAGATAGGCGATCCGAGACGGGCCAAAGTGTCCAAATAGCCCTTCATCTTGAGCACGTGTGCGCTCACAAATGTCCCGGCCCCCATCTTACAAGAGTGGAATGCCTTATTGGTCAGGTACCTTTCCTGACGAGCTTGCTCCTGAAACATCTCGTTTAGAGTTGTTATCATAGCATAGGCTTGATGGTCCATAAACTGTTTTTGCAGTTCGGGGACCATGCAGGGCAACATAAGGCATGTCACATCCCTATTGTCCTTGACATGTGCCTCGTATTCCTCCAGCTGGGCAGCCGGTGGATTACGTCCTTGAGGCGCAGCCGGCACAGGCCTTTCTAGTACATACTCTTTTGACTCTTGTCTTAGAACAATCGTTAAGTTCCTAGACCAGTCTAAAAAGTTAGGACCGGAAAGCTTGTCCTTTTCAAGAATAGATCGCAGTGATAAGGTATTGTTGTTTGCCATTTAAGAGTTTCTACACAGAAAAACATTGAGAGTGTTAATAAAGGACTTTAATTTATTATTCCCATATGAAATTAATAATGAATCATGTTATTAATTTAAACCGAGTTGTTGGGCTCATGGGCCGAGATCCATATTTCATCAAGATATAGCCAAACGAGGGTTTGGTACAACTATACCTTAATTATTTAGGTAGGAACGCCGTCCAATCCCAACCTAGGGACTCTCGGTTTGATGGGCTTGTTGGCACTTACCCATCTGTGCTTAGGGCCAGGAGAATCCTACTACCCATGCTAAGTCAAAACCTCCATTCAAGTGTTAGAGTATCCCATACTCTAACCCAATACAAAGTGATAATACTCCAGTGTATCCTGCGAGGGCATGGTCTACAACTGGCCTATTCCCACCTCGAGTCGGTTTTGAATGAGGGAAGCACTTTTAAGCGACTTAGTAATTCCATTTGGTTATTAGATTCAATTTATAACGGCTTACATACATAAGGCGGGTGAAATTGCTATTGGATCATACATTCATACATGCAAATAAACATAAAGCATAATCAAATAAAAGTAAAATGGATTGCTATGGGCCTATATTACATCCCAATATTATTCTAGTAAACCTCTACTAGAAATAAATATCAGGTGGGCCTACAACTTTTCCTTCTGGGCTTGCACCTCCACTTGGGTTTGCACCTCCACTTGGGCTCACCACTCCATGGGCTTCTCTTTTACAAATTTTGTAATAATCGCATAAAAGAAAATTACATTAAAAAAAAAGAAAATGACACGCAGGCCATATTTACCCAAAAAGAAAAATACAACCCATCTTGTACAAGGCCCAATAGCATCCAACCATACAAACATTTAATCATACATATGCATCCAATACATATAATTCATAAGCATGTTATAATGCATGATTTAAGCCCATTTCAATTATGTCCAAGCCATTATTTAGAAATCGCCAATTTTGGCCCACCATGGTTCTAACCCTTCACGGGCTTTGGGCCTCCAGCCCAGGCAGTCCAACTGCTCCCACTGGAATTAGGAAACCATGGGTCTAATTCAGCCGTTCAAGTAATTGTGCCAAATTTACCCGAACCAATTTCAATTAACCATATTAATTTCCAAAATTAATATCACATGAATAAAATAAAATTTCATTCAAGAAACTGTAAGCGCTGGAATTTTCTATACTTAAAAAAAAAAAAGTTTTATAGTCATACGACTATTATTACAGTCGTGCGACTGTAATTTAAAAATTACAGTCGTACGACTGTAATGTCTGAAAAGTTGCAGGAACCCATACCTCTACAGCAGAAAATGGAGGAGAGAGAGAAGGAGCATTAATTGCTCTGTTGTGACATATCATACATAAACATTTTTGTGTGATACTAACCCATATTTTTATGCAGCCATTTGCATTTTATTTTGTGTGTAAAACATTAATTCATTCGCTTGTCATCCATACTAATGATTTCTTTTTCAGCCATAACATTAAATTTGTGTAATTAGCATTTTATTTTTGACATAGCATACATAACATCATTATGTATGTCATACATCCTAACCCATGTTTTTGTGCAGCCATTTGCATATTGTGTGACATGTTCATTCACTACATTTCACTTAAATTAAATTAAGGGGCATTTCAAGGACGCCTATCATGACCATCCCATTCCATTTCATAACATATCGGGTACCCAAAATTACCCGTGTTTTGCCAATGCACCGGATTGCATTCGGCCATTCCACCGATATCATTTCATTTAATAAAAGCCACAACGGCCTTAGGCCCATTTTCGTGTAATAATTTACACGATGCATTTCATGACATCACACCCATCCATCATAAACATCATATAACACTGTGGTCCACATTCGACCACTTCATGACATTAATTCACCATTTAAGGTACTCCCCGAGTGCTCGATTAGTGTACATATAGACCCATAACATCATCAAATCATGAAAGGTGTTCCTCGAATGCCGAATCCTTGACCGTGTCTTTGTTACACGTGACTTTCTCATAACACCATATCATGTGCTCAAAAGCATCAAAACCTTATCCGCGGGCCCGGTCCATACGACCATTTCATATCATCTCATAGACCTACAAAGCGTCAAAACTCTATCCGTGTGCTGGTATACACGCGACCATTTCACGAATTCATTAGGTGCCCCAAAGGCGCCGAAGTTCTGTCCGTGTGACGGCCCACACGTGACGTTTTTGCATAAACATTGGGTGCTCTTGGAATGCCTCGTAAGAAAAAAAAATAATAAAAAGAAACCATTCATATCATCATTCCATACATAATTCCACTCCATGCATCTCAAGCATGTTCAATGTCTTAATTTTCATGTCATATCACATCATTCATTCACGACCCTAATATCTCCTATCTACTCCCAAGCAGAATACACTGGAGCGACCTCAGACAAGATCCCAAGCTTCAAGGGCAGCTAGGAGATAGAGGGTAGTCGAGAGTGACAGTGATTCTGAGTCTGGGGAAGGAGTGAATATGGCAGAACAGACACCAAGCATGGCTGATGTTTTAAGAGATTTCTTCAGGTCGCAGGATTTCCGCGACATGTTAAAGGAAGAAATGAGGGCAGTGGTTAGAGTAGCTGGTGAGACCGGTGGTAGTGGAGCCGGGAAGGAAAAAGAAGCTGAGTCATCCCAACATGGTGGTCACGCTTCAACTAGCCTTGAGAAGCTGCAAGAGATAGAAGCAGCTATGGAACAGAAGATGAAGGCAAAGTGTTCTGAATTAGACGAGGTCATGGCCCAATTAAAGAAGGGGGTCGGTATCAGTGCGGAATCCAAGAAAGGGGTGAACGTTGATGCCATGATCAGTAGGGGCATCGAGACATTTCCTATCGTCTTCCAAGTGTCGAAAGTCCCCACTTACAAAGGAATGGGCTCGCCGGAGGCCCATGTGAATTTACATGCCCGGGTTATGCTAACAACAGGCGCTACAAAGCAACAATTGATTAATCTTTTCCCCACCACACTGGAGGGAGGTGCTTTGGGATGGTATAACTCACTGTCAGTAGGGGTGGCAACGGTGCGGGTGCGGGTGTGGGGGTGCATTCCCCACTCCGCCCCAAATGATTGCGGGGGCGGTTTCGCTGATTCCCCATTTAATATTTCGGGGATTTTTTCACCCCCATCCCTGCCCCGCGCGGGTGCCTACGGGTTCCGGTAAATCCCTGCCCGCCCATATCCAATAAATAAAATAAATTAATATTATTTTAATAACCATTTTAACATTCAATAATCAAAATACAAATTCTACCATATTACAAATGTGGTTTAACATTAAATATCCAAAGTACAAAATATATCCAATATTACAAATATTTAAGTTCCAAGTGAACTTTCTTTGAACAACTTGAAATTGAAGTCCAATCATTTAAGAGCTAGGACTTGGTTTTGTTGTTTTGTTGTGATTCGTATTTTTATCATCCTATAAGAATAAAAGCAAATATCAGATGCATAGAATAATAAATAAAAAAACTAAATATCAAAAGTTAAAAACTACCTGAAGAACATCCATATCTTTGTTCATGTTCCACAACAATGAATCCATAACTAATTTAGAATATAAAAACACAAGTATTCATTATATTAAAACATTTAATACATAACTTTGAAGTAAAGTAAATTAATAAGTAACCATTTATAAGTATAACATCTTTTACTTCAACTTCTAACCAACTTTGAGTGCACATCAATGCTTCTACCGTCTCAGAATTAAGATTGTTATGAGACTCACTTATAACTCTACCACCTGTACTAAAAGCTGACTCTGAAGCCATCGTTGACATGGGAATTGAAGAAGATGATACAGAAAAACAAAAACAAAGGCCTTGGCCTAATTAGGAATTAATTAACCTTTATATATATATATATATACCGGTTTTATACGGGGATTTATTCGGGAGCGGGGCGGGGATCCCCATGGGGCGGGGATAGTACTCCCCGCCCCCACGCCCGTTTAAGTACTGGGGGTAAAAAATCCCCACCCCCATCCCCATGGGGGATAATATCGGTTATTCCCCGCGCCCGCCGGTTCGGATCCCCATGGGTTTCGGGTAATCCCTGCCCCATTGCCACCCCTAACTGTCAGAGAAGGAGCAATCTGACTGGGAGGTATTGTCAGCAGCCTTCATCAAATACTACAGCTTCAACACTAAAATCCAGGTGAAGCTGTATGATTTAGAGGGGGTGAAGCAGAAATTCAATGAGCCCTTTGATGAATACTACCAGAGGTGGATGAACAAGATGATCCTCCTAAAGAACCGCCCTGATGAAGACGAGCTTATACAGAAGCTCATTGATGGCAGAAAGGATATTTTCAAGAACAACATGAAATTCCATCCCTTCAAGGAGCTTAGTGAGGTCTATAGCATGGCCATGAAGATAGAAAGGGATGAAGAGGAGAAGCCAACTGGTCAGAAAGGGGGAAGAAGTACAGGGTATAGTTCAGGGTATAGATCAACCGCAACAGCTGGGTCTGGTAGTGGTTCTGGTTTTGGTTCCAGTGGCAAACATGGGCAATCATCAGAGGTGAAGCAGGTCGAAGTGGCTACTGTGAATCAGCAGCAAGGCAACCAGAACAGGGGTCCTGGAGGACAAGGCATATCACCTTGGACTCTTACTTTAGCAAAGATATTTGCCAAGTGTAGGAATGGCGGCCTGTTGCAATCCTTAAGGCCATTTGAGAAGCCATCAGAAGCCGATAAAGATAACTTCTGCACTTATCATGTGGTGATAGGCCACCGAACCAACAACTGCTACAAGCTAAGGGATGCTATCCAGAATCTCATTGACAAGGGAAAGCTGCAAGAGCCAGCTAAACCTAGTACTAAAACCAACCCACTGCCGGCATTTGAAAAGCGGGTTAACATGGTTCAGTTGGGGTTGCCGGCTAACTTTATATTTGCCCAAGTTCTGCAAACGAACCCTACGATTCAAGCAGTGGCGGTAGGGGAACCCGAAGTGGAGCCCAAATATGAGGAAAAGGAGGGATGTAAGGAGATCAAGCCCATAAGTCTGGATGATCTCGACTCCAAAGATGAGTACGAAGAATTTGACAGAAGAGAGGCTGTTAAACTCCCAGCTGTTGAGAAGCTGAAGATTTTAGAAGTGCAGCACGTGACCCGAAGTGGAAGGGTATATCAACCGACAGATCAGACGAAAGATAAAGCACCGATGAATGGGTCGGGTAGTACTTTGGCACCAGAAAGAGTCGAGAAAGAAGATTTGGTCATTTCCCAATTGAAGAAGACCCCTGCACAAGCCAGTTTGTGGCATCTGCTTATGACCTCCAAAGAGCATAGGGAGGATTTAGTGAAGAAGCTATCAGAAATTGAAGTCTCCCCTATAGCTTCACTAGAGGCTATGTGCTGCTTGCTAGACAAAGTCCATGCTGGAGCTCCTAATATTGTTTTCTTTGAGAAAGACCTACCAGTAGAAGGAAATGCCCACAACAAGGCTCTTTACATCAGAGCATATATCATGGATAAGGTGATGCCGTGCGTTATGGTGGATGACGGCTCGGCTCTGAATATTTGCCCGCTAAAAATGTTACCGTTTCTAGGCATGAATGAAGAAGTGTTGAAGAGGTCCTCGACAGTCATTCGGGCATATGATGATTCTAAAAGAACAGTGATAGGGACCTTCGAAATAGAAGTGGAGGTTGGGCCCATCAAGTCCATGGTTGTCTTCACAGTGATCGATATCCCGGTCACATTCTCCTTATTGCTTGGAAGGCCCTGGTTCCATCCTTTGGGAGGTGTTCCTTCCACATTGCATTAGAAGATTAAATTCTCTATGAATGACAGGATTGTGACTGTTGAGGCAGACGCCCAGTCGATGGTAGCTGAGGTGGTTGAAGGAGTGATTCCTTTTGGTGGATTCCAAATTGCTGTCACTAAGGAGGGAGAAACCACAGATGCCCCTATGGTCCTTTATGAGAACTACATGCCGGAGTGGCTATCCCGATATCTGTACAAGCTGAACTTTGTCCCGGGAATGGGACTCGGGATTAATTTGCGAGGTGTGCCAGAATTCAAGATCGACTCGGGAAAGTCAAAGCAGTACGGCCTTGGTTATGTAGAGGGGTCATCCGAGCAGAAGAATCTGAAAAAGGGCAAGAATGGCAAGGTCATGATGAAGCCATTTTTGAAGGCAGGAGAAAGCCTTTACAAAGGCCAAGCTGAACCGGTGCTGGTTGGAAATGTCGAGCACCCTGGCTTTAAGATCTTTGCAGATGTTGTGGATTTTGAGAAAAGCCAGGAAGAGCCAGTAGCCCCTGTAATGATGGAGGAAGCAATTGCTGAATCTGAGATTTTGAAAGGAGAATCATCTGAGGTGATAGCAGAAACCATAGAGGTGGCCGAGGAAGAAGATGAAAAAAGACCTGTGCCGAAGCTACAAAAGTGATCTCGGGAGCTTTGACTGCTGCATTAACCAAAGCTTTTGGGAAATCCAAGGAAGGATTTGGCGAAGAACTGATGGCCCAAGTGAACTTAGACTCTGTGGTTGCTGAAATCGCCAAGATTATGGAGAAAGCTAAGGCACAAGTGGCCGAGAAAGCTGCAGTCCCAGATGATGCTCTGGAAGGGAAGATGGAAGCTGATGAAGAACAAGGCCCTCTGCCTGTGGAGGATGAAAATGATTTTGTTGTATCTATTTCTTCCATTTTCAATGTAACTGATGTACTCTATGATAAGTTTAATGCAATGAAATTCCAGTTTGCTTACTTGTGTGATGTTTATCCTGATAATTCTGTGCATGCATTTAAATCACCATCAAGCATATTTAGCATACATGACACTGCATTGCATGAAATCAATATAAGTACAGATGAAAACCCTAAAATGGTACTCATTTCACACGAGCTAAAATCTGAGGAAGAAAGAGAATTAATAAGAATACTGCAAAAACATGTTAAAGCTTTTGCCTGGTCGTATGAAGACATGCCAGGTGTAGATACAGAAATAGCAGTGCACAAAATCCCGACAGACCCCAAGTTCAGACCGGTAAAGCAGAAATTGAGAAGACTAAGGCCGGAATGGGCTACACTGGTAAAGGAAGAACTGGCCAAACAGATAGATGCCAAGTTTCTCGAAGTGGTGGAGTATACGGAATGGCTAGCCAACATTGTCCCTGTGCCTAAAAAGGATGGAAGGGTCAGAGTATGCGTTGACTACAAGGACTTGAATAAAGCATGCCCAAAAGATAACTTTCCACTGCCACATATTGACGTCCTAGTTGATAGCGCAACAAAAGCGGTAATGTACTCCTTCATGGATGGCTTTTCGGGGTATAACCAGATTCTGATGGATGTGATCGACAAGGTGAAAACATCATTCATCACAGAGTGGGCTACCTTCTGTTACAGAGTGATGCCCTTCGGGTTGAAGAACGCTGGTGCCACTTATCAGAGGGCTGTCACAACTCTGTTGCATGACATGATTCATAAAGAAGTTGAAGTGTACGTCGACGATATGCTCGTTAAATCAGCAACCCGGGAGGAACACCCTGTTATCCTGGATAAATTTCTAACACGCATTGGAGAGTACAATTTGCAACTTAACCCCAAGAAGTGCATATTCGGGGTCACATCAGGGAAGCTGTTGGGCCATGTAGTCAGCCAGAGGGGTATAGAAATGGACCCAGATAAAATCAAAGCCATCCAAGATATGCCAGCCCCAAAGACAAAAAAGGAAGTTAGATCATTCCTGGGTTCTTTACAGTATGTCAGCTGCTTCATAGCACGGTTAACCTCCACTTGTGAACCAATCTTCAAGCTATTAAAGAAAGATCAGCCAGTTGTGTGGGGTGACAAGTGTCAGCTGGCATTCGAGAAGATCAAGGCTTACCTGGTAAAGCCACCAGTGTTGAGTCCTCCAATTCCAGGGAAGCCTCTGATTTTGTATTTGGCAGTTGAAGAATCCTCTATAGGGGCAATGCTAGCACAGGAACAAGATGGCAAGAAGGAGTATCCCATCTACTACCTCAGCAAAAAGCTTTTGGAGTATGAAACCAAATACACACTGGTGGAGAAGACATGTGTGGCGATGATTTGGTTGACCAAGAAGCTGCGCCACTATTTCCAATCCTACAAGATACAAGCCGTGGCTAAGGTGGATCCAATGAAGTACCTCTATGAAGCACCAGCATTGGTTGGGAAGTTGTCTAGGTGGTTCTTACTTTTGTCTGAATTTGACATCGAGTACATCACGAAGAAAACCATTAAAGGGCGAGCCGTGGCAGAGTTTCTGGCAAATCAACCCCTAGAATCAGATTACACAGAGAACCTGGAATTCCCTGATGAGCAGTTAGCCATGGTGGAAGCGAAAAGATGGGTCATGTGCTTTGATGGGGCAGTGAATAGAAAAGGCGCTGGAATCGGAGTACTTATAGCAACACCTGATGGTGAGGTCATTCCTTTATCCAAAAGGCTGATTTTTCCTATAACCAACAATGGGGTGGAATATGAAGCATGCTTGTTTGGAATGGAAACTTTATTAACCTTAAGGGCAAATGATGTCTTAATTGTTGGTGACTCACTTCTAGTGATCAGGCAAGCTCAGGGTGAATGGGAGCTAAAAGAAGAAGCCTTGCGGCCTTATTTAGAGCTGCTGCAATTCAGAAAAGGTTTATTCGACTAGTGTGAATTCAGACATGTCCCCAGGGATGAGAATAAGATGGCTGATGCATTAGCAACTTTGTCCTCCATATGGGAAAATCCAGAAGAGACACAAGTTCAACCACTGGTTATAGCCACTTCTAGACATCCTTGCTTCGAAGTGCACGAAGTGATGGAATTATCAACTGAAGAAAAGCCGTGGTTCTTTGACATCTACCAGTATGTTAAGGAGGGAAAGTATCCCGAAGAGGCCAGTGTTGCTGATAAGTTGACATTAAGAAAGCTGGCCAGTCAATTCAGAATCTTCAAGGACAAGTTATACAAAAGAACAGCACATGGAGTCCTTTTAAGGTGTCTAACAGAGCAAGAAGCATAAAAAGTAATGCAGCAGGTACATGCAGGGTCCTGTGGGCCATATATGAATGGACTTGCCATGGCCAGAAAGATCATGAGACAAGGCTATTTCTGGATGACAATGCAAGTAGATTGTATAAGAAAAGTGAAGAGGTGTCATGAATGTCAGATCTATGCAGACATTAGTCATCTTCCTCCACTCGAACTTCAGAATCTAGCGTCTCCTTGGCCGTTTTCAGCATGGGGGATAGATATGAATGGTGAAATTCATCCCGCTGCATCTAATAGGCACAGATTCATAGTTGTAGCAGTTGATTATATCTCCAAATGGGTCGAAGCAGAATCCTTCATTAATGTGACAGCCAAACACATGGTCAAGTTCATCCAGAAGAATATCTTCACTCGGTATGGGATTCCTCACCACATAGTAACTGACAATGGAGTACAGTTTCAAGGGGCAACAGCTGAGCTATTTACAGAGCATGGAATTGAACATCATAAGTCTTCTCCATACAGGCCTCAGGCTAACGGTGCAGTGGAAGCAGCTAACAAGGCAATAAAGAAGATCTTATCAAAGATGGTAACCACTTACAGGGATTGGGCCGATAAACTGCCTTATGCTCTTTGGGGTTACAGAACCAGTGTCAGAACGCCGACAGGAGAAACTCCTTATGCCTTGGTATATGGAATGGAAGCAGTATTGCCAGTGGAAATAGAACTCAGATCACTTAGAGTTGCCTTAGAAGCTCAGTTACCAGAGACTGAATGGGTTCGAGCTAGGTATGAACAGTTGGCAGTGCTAGATGAAAGGTGATTAAGGGCACTGGATCATCTTCAGATGTATTAGCGCAGGATGGCCAGAGCATATAATCGGAATGTGAAGTATTCCAAACGGCAGTTGAAGACAGGTGACTTGGTTCTAAAGCAGCTAAGGCCTTCCAATGTCGATGTTAGGGGCAAGTTCAGACCTAACTGGGAAGGACCCTATGGGGTGAAGAAGGTGTTATCAAAGGGCGCTGTCAGCATCATGGACATGGATGGAAACAAGTTCACTAACCCAATCAACCAAGACAGGCTAAAGCTTTATCATGTATAAAAAAAAGTGAGAGGTCTGCTAGGCTGAAAACTCGAAAAGAGCGGTCTAGGCAAAAGTTAAGACACGAGAGAAAATAACCAGTTGGAAAATCTAAAAAGGACGACTGGTGACGGATTCTGGCTCAGTGTGGAATCTGTACCATTTAGGAACCAACTTGTTTCAAATGTACTCATTTTGACTTCATCAATAAAGTGAAGTGTTTGTTTAAATATATTTGCATGGTTATGACAAATGCACAAACAAAGTTGTCTTGCATAAACACACATTTAAAGAAAGCACTTTGCATTCAACTGATCAATATCATCACATTATTTGGCAAATGAAAATGTATTAAATACATACAATTTAAAATCTTTTATCGTCCTCTAAAGTCCAGTTCATCTTCCCAAATGAGCAATAAAGGGCCACGACACTGTTTAAAAAAAAAAAAAAAGAAAGAAAGGGGGGCTCGCTGAGGTGGAAACCGAAAAAATGCCTTAGGCAAAAGTTAGAGCGGCTCGCTGGGTTGAAAACCCGAGTTGGGCAACCCAGGAAAAAATTAGAGCATTTACAAATTCATAATTTCCACATAGGGCAGGAAAAGCAGAATGTCCTTAGTATTCCCCATAAAATTCATCACATCACTCCCCAACAGAGTTTCCTCACTATTCCCCAGCGGAATCTACATAAGGAACACCATTAGTTATTTCCCCGCAAAGTCACCATGTTACTCCCTAGTGTAGTCTACACAAGGAACACCATCAATTATTTCCCCAGTGGAGCTGTCACACTCATCCCCAGCGGAATCTGTACAAGGAATACTATGATCATTTCCCCAGCAGTCACCTCACTTCTTTGATAATCACCAAACAATGCCCCAAGAAAAGTAAAATCAACCAGGGGCACAACATATCTCCCCAGCGGAAGACAGAAACGTCCAATAACAGAAAATACATACATGTACATATACATCATCATGCATCCATATATTGCATATATCAATTACTTATCCCCGGCTAGTCTTCATTCTTGATCGAAGGGGCAAAAATTTTTGTTTAAAAATCTCTCGATCAAGGAATGAAGACTTGCCATTTTAAGTGCAGGAATTCATCCCCAGCTTAATATCCTCAGTAAGTCAGTAGATCCGCCTCGAGTAATGTAAACTCGGTATTGTCCCAGGTCCGCTCCATTATCTCAAATTTCTCCAGCGAGTCCGCCTCGAGAAATGTAAGCTCGGTATCGGCCCAGATCCGCTCCATCATCCCAGTCCCCCAGAAGATTCACCTAGAGTAATGTAAACTCGGTATCGGCCCAGATCCGCTCCATCATCCAATCTCTTCATCAAGCTCGCCTCGGGTAACCTAAACCCGGTATCGGCCAATCTCTTCATCAAGCTCGCCTCGGGTAACCTAAACCCGGTATCGGCCAATCTCTTCATCAAGCTCACCTCGGGTAATCTAAAACCTGGTATCGGCCAATCTCTTCATCAAGTTCGCCTTGGGTAACCTAGACCTGATATCGGCTTATTTCCTCCCCAGCATCGCCTTGGGTAACCTAGACCCGGTATCGACCTATCTCATCAGAAGACTCATTCCAGTGTTTGCGACGCTTTAATTCACGCTCTCAAATTCATCATCACAGGTATTATAGACCAGGAGCTAGATGTTGAATTTGATCACGCGAGGGGCAGCTGTAAGCGCCAGAATTTTCTATACTTAAAAAAAAAAGTTTTATAGTCATACGACTATTATTAATTTAAAAATTATAGTCGTACGACTGTAATGTCGGAAAAGTTGCAGGAACCCATACCTCTGCAGCAGAAAATGGAGGAGAGAGAGAAGGAGCATTAATTGCTCCGTTGTTGCAGCAAGCAAAGAAAAAATCAAAGAGATAAAAGGAGAAGAAAAGGGAGAAAGAGAAGGAGTTTGGAATTCTGGTAAAAATCTAGAGAGAGAAGGAGAAAAGAGAGAAGGAAAAGAAAGAAGTGGAAAAACCTCCAAAAATTCACCTTTTCCTCTTCTATTTTCTTTTAATTCTCAGAATTAGGGTTAAAATTTGTTAGAAATCCCTAGGTTAATCAATTAACTTCACAACCAAATCTAGAATCCAGACTTAAATCATCAGAATCCCTTGCAATTTGGATTTTTGGACAAAAAGCTCTCAACTTCAATTCCAAAGGGAAAAGTGCGAATTTGTTGGGATCGGAGCGACGCCAGGGGTCAAAACGACTTGGATTAGCTTCTAAAAAGGTAGACACTTTCTTTCCTTACACTTTTTCTCGCTTTCTGGGTGTTTGAAGTGAGTTCTGTGCGTTTTCTGCTGCATTTTCGTGTTTCTGCTTCTGGAAATTAAGAACAGTCACACGACTGTTCTTGGTTTTCCTGAACAGTCGTACGACTGTATATACAGTTGTACGACTGTTCTTGATTTCCAGTTGACTTTCTTCAGTTTTGATCCAAAATGAATTTTTGGCGAAATTCTGATCCTGAACTGATTACAGTCGCACGACTGTAAACTACAGTCGTACGATTGTAATCCTCGTTCCAGAATCAAAATTTCAGCTTTTATCCCTAAAAAATCCCAAAAGAATTAGAAAATCCCAAAAATCATCAAAATGAATTTTGTTGTGTGCATCACGACCATAGATTCAATTTTTAGGAAAATTGCATTTAGAACAATTCAACGACGGAGACCCAGTTCTCCCAAAAACCGACCCACTTAATATATAAAAATGCATGTAAACCCGAAAAAAAATGTTTTCAAAATGATTTTCCCACAAAACCAAAAATACAGGGACGTTTCAAAATGTTTTCCAGGTCTAGTCGGGCCGGCTAGCCAAGCCAACCCGGTTACCCCCTAAATGCATGCCCCCAATTCTTGATTTCCCAATTTTGTCTATTTGAGTCCTAATTGTAGCGTGCCATATAAATTATGCTAACCTTCTGTTTTGCAAGTTTTAATTTCTTTTATTTTTATTTTTGATGTATTTTAATAGATTAAATCGTGTATTTAGGCGGTTGTAATTATCTTTAGATTTTTGTGTATTCTAGGTGATTGTACAAGTGAGGTGAGAGTTTTTATTTTTCTATTCGATTTGGTTGTAAGCCAATTAATATTTATTTCTTTTCCTTATTTTTGTATTAAATATTTTGTATGCGCGCTGTATGCCTTTTATATCCAATAAAATTGACTTTAGATTTTGAAATACCATTTGAGAACATTGGCAATATTTATTTTAATTAGACACGAAATAAGGGACTTGTCCGGACCCGAATCTCTGGATAGTGTAGCGGCAGTTCGTCCGGTTCAGCTACATAAGAATTTCCCGGTTGAGCTGAGCCGGGTGGCGACTCTACAATATTCATCGAGACTTAGGTCTCGGTTCTTTTATTTATTAATTCCATTCATTTTCCAAAACCCGTCTTCTATTCATAAAAACTCCACGCGAGGGAGGGGCCCGCCCGAGATCGTGGCGCCTGATAAGGTCGGTTTTTGACCTTATCTTTTAGGCAATTTCGTGGTTTGAACGGCAATTTTTAGAGTCTTTTGTGTGAATGTTTGTGTGGTTTTTGAGTATTTTGTGATTTTTATGTTTTGAATAGATTTTTATAACTTTTAGTATTTTTCGTGTTTTCTAGGGTTGTTTTTGTAATTTTAGATAATATGTCGTTTTTATGGTCCGTGGCGTTGGTGCGGTTATATTTCTTTATGCTTGTTTTGGACAGGTATTATGACCCGGACCGGAAGTTGGTGCATCGGCGGCAAGGAAGAGTTTGAAGTGCTGAAAATCAAGGTGGCACGGCATGCCACAATTAGGGCACAGCGTGCCAATCCTGCAGGCCAAGTGATGCAACCAGTGTAGTGGCACGAAAACGTGCCACTCAGACCAGCGTGGCGTGCCAACCCCAAAACCACACGGCACGGTGTGCCACCTCCAGTAGCACGGCGTGCCATCCCCAATTCTGCACAGCACGGCATGCCACTTCCACCAGCACGGCGTGCCGAGCTCTCAAATCCTGCTGTTGCCCTACTTTCTTCTTTTTAAGTCCCTGGTTTTAACCTAGCCGTATAAATAGGTTATTTTGTAAGTTTGAAAGGATCTTTTTCCAGACTTTTAGAGTGAGAGCAGAAACTTGTAGTGAGGTTTGAGCTTGAACTATTTGTTTTCTTTGAGTTTTGAATCATCGATTGGTAGTAGCTTTACATAGAACCTTCCCCTTTTGCGACGTTCTTGGTTCCGGCTTGAGTTCGTCTATAGAGGTACACCCCAAGCATCTTCACACTGTCGGAATCCGGTTAATCGGACCAAAAGGGCATAAGTTTTTCTTCTTCTCTTTTGTAATTTAATTAAGTTAGTTTTTGATTCCGCAATTGATTTTGTTTGGTTGTAAACATTGAATTCGTTCCACCTTTCTTGATTAATACAATTGATTGCAATTTAATTTCAATTTTTATTTCTCTTCTTTATGCAATTCCTTTAATGATAATCTAGTCTCATAAGATCTTAATTTATTAAGTTCATATTTGTGGCATTACCTAGATTGATGCCTAGGAAACCATTAGTATTGACGACACTGTGGAACTTACGTACCCCTATTTTCTGAGCTTTAGAATTAGACCGCCTCTAAACAAGGGAAACCGGCTAAGGACCTAAAAGATCTAGATAAGCTAGGTTGAATTATCGAAAGAACATAATTAAGGGTTAATTGTTGAGTTAAATTCATTTATTGTAGTTAATTGATTAAGCCATCTCCATTAGCATTCATAGGTCGGTAAACCACCAATTGATAACCCAAATTCAAGTGCAAGTAAGCTGGAATAGATCAAGTAGGAGTAGGATAATTAGTTGTTAATATAATCAAACCCAAAAACTAGGTTCCGCCTAGGACACGCAAGGAACCCGAGTAGTTTAGTGTTTGCAGAATATTTTTCTCTGTGGGATCGATACCTAGACCAACCAGAATTATTACTTGTCAACGATAGGTACACTGCCTTAGTTGTGCGTTTCTAGGTTCAGTTTCAATACTTCGCCTAGGAACTATCAAGTTTTTGGTGCCGTTGCTGGGGAAATTTATTTTTCTGCATCATTGAGCCAAAGGTCTATTTGCTGATCTAGGCACTATTTCTGTGCATATAGTTTAATAATTTTTCTTTTCTGTGGATATTTGTTGCAATTTAGTTTTCTTTATTTTCTCTGTGTGTGTGTGTTTTCTAGCTTATGCGAACTCGCTCTCAGCATCCTAAGCTTTTACCTTATAACGCTGAAATTGAACTTTTGTGTAGCAGGAACCGTAGAGTACCCCAAGAGCATATTGTCCAAATGGATCATCATCAACAGGATGATGAGGAGAGACAGCTCCGGGAAAGAGATGAGCAAGAGCGACTCCGGCGAGAGCGGGAGGAGTTTGATAGAAGAAAGGGTGGTGATAGAGATAACATGGTCATGACTGACCTAATGGCTCCACATCGGCCCCGGAACAGATCCGGAGTGGTTATTCCAGCCATTACTGCCAATCACTTTGAGTTGAAGTCCAGCATGATCAATTTGATCTAAGGGAACGGACTATTCAGTGGTGGAATAAGTGACAATCCCAATGATCACTTAGACCGGTTTCTCATGGTGGCCGAGACAGTCCGAATCGGTGGGGTGCCCTAAGATGCTGTGCGGTTGAAGTTGTTTCCCTTCTCATTATGCGGGGGAGCAATGGAATGGTACAAGTCCTGGAGGCCCGGATCAGTGACTTCATGGGACCAACTGGAAGAACAGTTCTTAGCATACTACTTCCCACCATCAAAGACGGTTCAGCTAAGGAACGAGATCATAGGATTCTAGCAATTTGGGACTGAGACTCTTAATGAAGCATGGCAGAGATTTCAACGGTTATTGCGGAACTGCCCCCACCATGACATGCCGCGATTTACTCAGGTAAGCACGTTTTATCATGGTTTGACACCAGCTAACCGTGCCATTATTGATTCTTCTGCAGGTGGGGACATTTTTAAGAAGACTGCTACACAAGTCGAGGAGTTGATTGCAGAGCTGGCTAGAAAGAGTACCTTGTGGCAGTCGGAAACGCCAACAAGGAATGAGGTTCGAGCTGCAGATTTGGGATGCCAAGATGCAGCCATGGACCATGTGAACAAGAAGCTGGACCTGTTGATGTCCCGCCTGAATTTAAATGGGCCACAATACCAGCCGGTCTTATGTGTATCATGTGGAGCAGAGCATCCCAGGCAAGATTGTGCATTGGGCGACCCATTTGCCCAACCGATCGAAAACGTAAGTTTTGTGGGAGGAAACCAAAGGTACAATAATTCTAAGTCTTACCCATAAAATTTCAATAATAATAATAATAATTACGGAAGAAGGTATCAACACCCGAACATGTCTTATGGTAATAACCAAAATGTGTTGAGACCTCCTTCCAGGTTCCATTATGAGCACCGTGAGCAGGGGTTAGGTAAGGCCCCATTTATTCCTAATGATCAATCCTCGCAGCAACCTCAACAGTTTAAGCAAGATGAGATGGTTTTGTCTTTATTAAAAGACATCTCGTCTCGGCTTGCTGATAATGAAGCATACTGTAGGGATTTGGGTAAGCAGGTGGCTCAAATGAGTAGGGAATGGCAGGAAAGACCTCAAGGAGCACTCCCGATTAAAACTGAACAAAACCCCAAGGGACATCAACGGGACACAGCTCAAGCTATAACCCTACGAAGTGGTAGGCAAGTGGAGGACCGAGTGCAAAACGCTGATATTCCATCCCAACCTACTGAGGTAAGTGAAGAGTCGAGAGAGGTCAGCAACCCTGACTAGATTTCTGAACCCGAACCTAGCACAAATGGAAAGGGGAAAATTCCTGACCCAGTGAGAGCCTATGTGCCTAAACTTCCTTATCCTCAAAGGGAGAAGAAAGACAAATTGGGGCAGAAATATTCCAAATTCCTGGAAATTTTTAAGAAGTTAGAGTTTAATATGCCATTGATTGAGGCTCTTCAAGAGATGCCTTCTTATGCTAAATTCTTTAAAGAACTTCTTGCAGGGAAAAGAAAGCTAGGTGAGGACGGAGTGGTGGTTTTAACAGAGGAATGTTCAGCAATTATCACTAACAAACTTCCACCCAAGCTCAAAGATAAGGGCAGTTTTACTATCCCATACCGGATAGGGAACTTGGAGATTGCCAATGCCCTATGTGACTTGGGTGCAAGTATAAATTTGATGCCTCTGTCGTTTTTCAGGAGACTCGGACTGGGAAACCCAAAGCCAACCAATATGACCCTCCAATTGGCTGATAGATCTCTCAAGAGGCCAAAGGGGGTGGTCGAGGACTTGCTAGTAAAGGTGGACAAGTTTATCTTCCCCGCGGACTTCGTGGTAATGGATATGGAGGAAGATAGCGTGGTGCCCCTTTTGCTTGGAAGACCATTTCTTGCAACCGGTAGGACTCTTATAGATGTCCAGGAAGGTAAGATTATTCTTAGGTTGCACAATGAGGAGGTAAGTTTCAACGTCTATAACTCAATGAAATATCCATTAGATGTTGAAAGTTGTAATTTTGTAGACTCCTTTTGCCCTATTGACACTTATGTGATAGAAAAGAGTTTCAACCAAGGGGAGTTGGAGCTCTTGTATAATTTTCGATTGAAACTATTTCCGGGCAAACTGAGAAGTCGATGGACGGGGCCGTTTACCGTGCATAAGGTCTACCCCTCCAGGATGGTGGAAATTGAAACCCCGGAGGGAATTTAACAAGTAAACGGGCATTGGTTGAAGCCCTACGTCAGCGGAGGAATGAAGGAGGAGAATCAAGTCTTACTCCTTCGTGATGTGTAATGCTAAAACGTGGACGTAGAAGTCGAGCTATTCCGACTATAAACATAGCAATGAGGTACGTGTGCCTCCCTTGTACATTAATTTTTGTGTTAATATGTTTTTTTGTGTGTTTTTGTGTGTAGGAATAGGTAATTAAGCAAGTTAATCAAAAATCGTGATAAAAAATGTGGAAAAAAGTAAAGGTTGGCAGAATTCAGGATGGCACGCCGTGCCAAGGTGAAATTGGATGTAGCACGTGGCGTGCCATGGTGGCACGAAATCGTGCCAGGCCGCTGTTCTGGAAGAGGGTTGTGAATAAGCAATTCAGCACGCCGTGTCACATTCAGTACGCCGTGCCAATTAAAGGGTCTTTAAAGTGGCACGACGTGCCAATACAGCACGCCAACGTGCCGTCGCGCTGTTTCTAGAGTGGGTTGTGGAAGAGAGAACAGCACGTCGTGTCAAAACTGGAGCACGCCGTGCCACATATGCATATTTCAAGGCAGCACGACATGCCGAGACAGCACGCCGGCGTGCCCTCACGCTGTTTCCAGGTAAGTGTTTTTGCTCTGCTTAGCATGCCGTGTTGATTGTTTGGCACGGCATGCCGAGCGTTTAAATTTTGAAATCCTAGGTCTAATCCGCCCGCCTATATAAAGCCCTTGCCCCTTCCCCCCTGTAACTGCCCATCACTCTTCTTCTTCTTCTTCCTCTTTCTCACTTTCTCTCACCTTCTCACTTTCTCTCTCTCTCTCTCTCTTCACTTTCTCTCTCTAGAATCAACTTTCCCCTTCTCCCTCTCTACCCTTCTTCTTCCTTCCTTTCTCCCCTTCTCCCTATCTACTCTTATTCTCCCTTCCTTCTTCATCTTCTCCCTCTCACCTTCTCTTCCACTCTGATTTTACCCTAGGGTTTTCTTTTGCTTCAATTTCCTTGAAACCAGGTATGAATTCATGCTTTGTTCTCCCTTTACTCTTTTTATTGTTTGTTCTTTTTCTCATTTTGGTTTTGATTGATTAACTGTTTAATAGGATGATTATTTTGCATTCTTTTTCTTTTTAGTGGTTTGTATTTTTGACTGTAGGTTTTCTTTGGATTTGGGTTCTTTTGTTTTTTATTTTTGTTTTATTTTTATGGTTGTGCAATTGCAGGATGAAGAAGAAGACCGTCGCCGATAGGAGACACGGTTCGTCTCGCCGGCCCATAGAACCGTCATCGGAACCGGTGCCACGCGATGAATTACCTACCGAACAGTTGATGGCCCCTTTGACGAGCCTCTCAAGGAAGTACAAATGCCCCTTTCCTTTACTTTCGGATGATGAAGGTAAAAAATGCAAAACCCGATTTCCTTTAGAAAGCACCCCCTTTCGAACTTTCGATTGGGAATTTTTATTTGTGCAAGATAGGTCGGAGGCGATAAAAGCTAAATTGACTAGCCTAGGGTGGTATGACTTTGTGAAGTCTAATCCACCCATCTTTAGGGAGTTGAACCTCGAATTCTACTCCACCTTGAGGTTCAAAACAAACCCGGATACGGGCCTTAGGAGCATGACATTCCGCCTCTTTGGTACTAAACGGTCTTTGGATGTTGAGGGCCTTAGGGCTTGCATAGGTATTGAGGGGAATGGTTATAAATGGCCCAAGAATTTGGATGCCAAGAAATTTTGGCGCTTGATAGGGCAAGGGGTATACCAACCTCGGTTTGCCAAAACTTCCCAAATTCATGACCCTATTTTGCAATTAATTCACAAGTTTGTGTGTTTTAATTTTTCGGGAAAAACTGAGAGCAACCGAGTTAATGCATTTGAACTTTTAATCCTGTGGCATGTGCATAGTGAGATTAAGGTGCATATGGGCTTCTTTGTCATGGAAGCCTTATACAACCGCCACAACCGAGCTAAGTCTGAACTAGGATTAGGACATATTGTAACTTGTATTGCATGCTTCTTTCATAGTAATACTTGTTATAGGAACCTCGATAGCATCCTTCCCAAGAAGCTTTCGAGGGGAATCTTGTCTTGCTCCCATGTTGTGACAGCTGCAGGTACTTCAAGTGCGGGAGGTTCAAGTAGGGGAAAGGCTCCTATGGACGTAGATGAGGAGGATGAGAGTGAGGAAGCTGAGGATAGCGAGGAGGATGCGGAGAATGTTTCAGTGGGCCTAGATTTTATGGGGCGGATCGAAGGACGGTTGGATGGCATAGTTGAACAATTGGAAGGCTTAACCGTCCATCAGGTTCTGCTTGAGCAGCAGATGAATGCGCGCCTTGATAGGCAAGCAGCTCAGCTTGCCAACATCAAGGCATTCGCTTCTCATTTCTGTGCAGCCCAAGGGTGGCCATACCCGCCGCCACCAGCCCCCGATATATGAGGTAACCCTTTTCCTTTCCCATTTAGTTGCTCCTTCTTCCATTGCACTTTTGGAAGTAAGTGCACTCTAAGTGTGGGGTGGGTAAAGGGATTTCTCCCTTTCTTTTGCTTCTTTTTACATTGCACTTTTTGATTGTTTGTTTCATATGTTTGTTGGTGTTTTTGCATGATTGGATGTTTTGCATTGGTTTTTGGTTAGATTTAGGCTTTAGTTTTCAATGCATGTGGAGTTGGTTTTGGTTGTTTTTGGTTTGATAGTGTTTTTAGGTTGTTTATGTGTCAATTGCCGTTTGAATAACATTGCTTAATCCACCCTCGAACCTAAGTCTCTGTGCTTGGATTGGTAGCAATTGGCTAGGGATATTAAGAGTAGTTTGCAAGTCATTAGCTTGTTTGTACATGATTTGTGATTCTTGATGGTAACCATCGGTTAGATTTGTCATTAAGGCTGCATTAGGGAATTAATCCTCTACCTCGACTTGCATGATTGAGCTAGGATTATGCCTTGGAACATTGGTTTAGTCACACGACCTAGCATACAACCCCTAGTACACTTGTGAGAATTTGAGGCTTTAGAACCATTTCACATCGGTTCTATCTCTTTGTGAGGGTAAAAACAATCGTGGCACACTAGATCGTAGAACCCGGTGTTGTTTTGCACTTGGCATCGAGAGCTTAATATGTGGAGACCCTTAGGATTAACCCCTTGACTTAAATGAGCCTAACCCTAACTGCTAATTCATCCCTTAGATCACCCAAAGCCATTAAATTAACTTTTTTTGACTTAAAAAACCTTCACCAAGCCAAATCTATCATCCTAACTTTTTACCACTCACTTTGATTTTCCTTTCTTACCCTCCTCTTCTAAATCAAGTAATTGGCTAAGTTGTTCATTCATTTTGGGGTCAATCACCGTTTGCATTTCAACTCTTTCACATCTAGTCCTATGGAAAAATTGTGTTAAAAAAAAAAAAACAAAAACAAAAACAAAAAAAAAAAATCCAAATAGAGTCAATGTGTTTGTTTAGTTTCTTTTCGTAAAATTCGGAGTTTGTGAACGCCTGTCTTGTTTGTCCGGTTTGCGTCTTTAAGCCGGTATTTGTGTTCCATGTTTCAGTTCATTTGTTGAATAAAGGATTAGGGCAATCATCTAATTGCCTTGACCCATGTCTTGTAATTTTTTTTTCTTTCCTTTTCCCCATTAAGTTGTGTTTTGGCCATTGGGTGTGGATAAGGCCTTCTTATTGTCAAGTTAATTCCAAAAAAAAAAAAAAAAAATTCTAGCAAAGTAAACACTCTTAGGACTAGTTTTGAGTTGAATGTTGCATGACCCGTCTTTAGTTCTTAGTCAATTTGTATATATTACTTGATTTTTAGGAGTTGTATACCTAAAATTTCCCCTTTATCAAACCTACCCTAAGCCGTAACATTACAAGCCCCAGGTTCTCTGATTTTGCTCCTTGACCAATGACTTCATCGGGATTGCCATTAGTACGCTATGTGATGTGTGCCATTGTTTGTTTTTGTGTGCTCATCCGCCTTACCTTGAACTTGAGCATTGGAGTGACATCTTGTGAGGTGCTTTGTGGTCGTATAAACTCTGTTTGTTCCTCGCCCTTTGACTAGCTAAATTTTTTTGGGTTCGGGGTATTGAGTGGTTTTGAACCTGGTGCACCTAGTGTCATTTCGAAGGTGATGCTTTACTTTCTTGAGTTCATGAATTTCGTACGGTTAAACCCTTAGTTGGATTTGCAAGTAAAAGCGAGCAAGTTTACTCCTTTATCTTTAGTTGATTTGCTTGAGGACAAGCAAGACTTTAAGTGTGGGGTGGTTGATAAGGTCAGTTTTTGACCTTATCTTTTAGGCAATTTCGTGGTTTGAACGGCAATTTTTAGAGTCTTTTGTGTGAATGTTTGTGTGGTTTTTAAGTATTTTGTGATTTTTATGTTTTGAATAGATTTTTATAACTTTTAGTATTTTTCGTGTTTTCTAGGGTTGTTTTTGTAATTTTAGACAATATGTCGTTTTTATGGTCCATGGCGTTGGTGCGGTTATATTTCTTTATGCTTGTTTTGGACAGGTATTATGACCCGGACCGGAAGTTGGTGCATCGACGACAAGGAAGAGTTTGAAGTGCTGAAAATCAAGGTGGCATGACGTGCCACAATTAGGGCACGGCGTGCCAATCCGGCAGGCCAAGTGATGCAACCAGTGGAGTGGCACGAAAACGTGCCACTCAGACCAGCGTGGCGTGCCAACCCCAAAACCACACGTCACGGTGTGCCACCTCCCGCAGCACGGCGTGCCATCCCTAATAATGCACAGCACGGCGTGCCACTTCCACCAGCACAGCGTGCCGAGCTCCGAAATCCTGCTGTTGCCCTACTTTCTTCTTTTCAAATCCCTGGTTTTAACCTAGCCGTATAAATAGGTTATTTTGTAAGTTTGAAAGGATCTTTTTCCAGACTTTTAGAGTGAGAGCAGAAACTTGTAGTGAGGTTTGAGCTTGAACTATTTGTTTTCTTTGAGTTTTGAATCATCGATTGGTAGTAGCTTTACATAGAACCTTCCCCTTTTGCGACGTTCTTGGTTCCGGCTTGAGTTCGTCTATAGAGGTACACCCCAAGCATCTTCACACCGTCGGAATCCGGTTAATCGGACCAAAAGGGCATAAGTTTTTCTTCTTCTCTTTTGTAATTTGATTAAGTTAGTTTTGGATTCCGCAATTGATTTTGTTTGGTTGTAAACATTGAATTCGTTCCACCTTTCTTGATTAATACAATTGATTGCAATTTAATTTCAATTCTTATTTCTCTTCTTTATGCAATTCCTTTAATGATAATCTAGTCTCATAAGATCTTAATTTATTAAGTTCATATTTGTGGCATTACCTAGATTGACGCCTAGGAAACCATTAGTATTGACGACACTGTGGAACTTACGTGCCCCTATTTTCTGAGCTTTAGAATTAGACCGCCTCTAAACAAGGGGAACCGGCTAAGGACCTAAAAGATCTAGATACGCTAGGTTGAATTATCGAAATAACATAATTAAGGGTTAATTATTGAGTTAAATTCATCTATTATAGTTAATTGATTAAGCCATCTCCATTAGCATTCATAGGTCGGTAAACCGCCAATTGATAACCCAAATTCAAGTGCAAAGTAAGCTGGAATAGATCAACTAGGAGTAGGATAATTAGTTGTTAATATAATCAAACCCAAAAACTAGGTTCCACCTAGGACACGCAAGGAACCCGAGTAGTTCAGTGTTTGCAGAATATTTTTCTTTGTGGGATCGATACCTGGACCAACCAGAATTATTACTTGTCAACGATAGGTACAATGCCTTAGTTGTGCGTTTCTAGGTTTAGTTTCAATACTTCGCCTAGGAACCATCAAGTTTTTGGCGCCGTTGCCGGGGAAATTTATTTTTCTGCATCATTGAGCCAAAGGTCTATTTGCTGATCTAGGCACTATTTCTGTGCATATAGTTAAATAATTTTTCTTTTCTGTGGATATTTGTTGCAATTTAGTTTTCTTTATTTTCTCTCTGTGTGTATGTTTTCTAGCTTATGCGAACTTGCTCTCAGCATCCTGAGCTTTTACCTTATAACCCTGAAATTGAACGTTTGTGTAGTAGGAACCGTAGAGTACGCCAAGAGCAAATTGTCCAAATGGATCATCATCAACAGGACGATGAGGAGAGACAGCTCCGGGAAAGAGATGAGCAAGAGCGACTCCGGCGAGAGCGGGAGGAGTTTGATAGAAGAAGGGGTGGTGATAGAGATAACATGGTCATCACTGACCTAATGACTCACCAAGAATTCCAAAAACATACAATTAAATTAAACTAACATAAACCTATATGCAAATTTAATTTCAATTGTACAAAACAAATGGGAAAAATCTTAAACCCAAGCCAAGAACCCCAATAAAAAATCTCCAATTTCAAAACATGGGATTCAACCAATTTTAACCATTTTCACGGATCAAAAGCCCGCTCTGATACCACTATTGGGATTTTTCACCGGAAATCACCCGATAAAAGCGGAAGAACGCGATGATTTCCTCAAATCCAGTCCTAGGAGCAATTGAAGTGGAAATTGTAAAGCTTAAAATTATAATAGAAAGTGATTAAATTCTTACCAGGAATATCTCTTTCAAGAGATGGATGAAGACTGCAGAAATCAAATTAGATTCTCTCCTCGTTTTCATACACGAACGCCTAACAAACACAACCCGTGCTAGCGTAGGAAAAACAAAAACTATGGTGAGAGGGGGATAGGAATTTCGGCTATCTCTTGGTTTGTGTTAGGGTGGCCGAGATTTTCACCCTAGGTTTTTATACCTAGGGTGGCCGAATTCCCTTAGGGGAATTCAGGCCCAGCTTGGCTCCTTTCACTCTGTGCGGGCTTCCATCTTTTAATTTAGGCCCAGTCTAATTTTAACTATTCTTGTTTAAATTAATTTCAAGCCCAATTTTAATATACCCATGTATTTAATATATTACACCAAGTAATATATTATTTACATTTGAATTAAAATTAGTTTGACCAATTAATTTAATCCTTCAAATTAAAATTAAATCTCCACAAAATAAAATCATATGTAAACCTATACATATGAATATTTTCACCTAGGAAATAATCCCATAATTAATCCAATTAATTATGAAGAGCCAATTGAATATGTTAATTCTATTATTAGGATCAATCCAATTGATCTTTATAATATAATTAACATATATACGCCTCTCTCTCCATAGTGTATACTCCAAGTATACATATGATTCCTTAAGTCTGTGTTCAGTCGTTCTATGTGTACGATCCCGTGGGTCCATCTTTATGTTGG
Source organism: Euphorbia tirucalli (assembly GCA_039660915.1). Taxonomy (NCBI): domain Eukaryota; kingdom Viridiplantae; phylum Streptophyta; class Magnoliopsida; order Malpighiales; family Euphorbiaceae; genus Euphorbia; species Euphorbia tirucalli. The sequence goes on along the minus strand of CM077637.1, from coordinate 35,842,475 downwards.
CAGCGGCCCTTTGGCCCGCAGACTGCAATTGGGCTCTAGCAAGCCACTGCAGCCCCCAATTAAGATGGAGATGGCAGTCTAACTGTTATCATAACCCTGTAGTTTAAACTTTTACATCCCATGTCATTGATATCGGTGTCTAACACAGAGGTATGGATTGATCACCTTCTTTTGTGTCACACATTAACTTGATCCCGAATGCACTGAAGCTCACAAACAAGTTCCTACCTGTTTGGGTGAGGCCACACTCTTATCAGTTACATTCATCAAGAGGCCGGTGATATCTTCCCAGTGGACTACTGAGTGACAAATCCCTTCTGCATATCCATAGCATTACCATGCTATGTGACATACTCGAAAGTACCCATACTTGGCACCCTATTACAGGCCCTTTAGGCGTACCCCTAAGTATGCGACCTCACATGTAACACCATCATATGGTCAGGTCAAAGGATCCATACAAGTACTACACGAGAATCACTTGTGATACTATACCATGTGGATTACTCGTTTAGTGGATCTATCCAGTACCATGCCCCCATGCATATACACCCATTAACTTGGTTGACATTCCATGTCCAATGACCGGTAAGACACCGCCATACAACCAAGTTAATGATAGTCTCTTGTTCCATTCATTCCTATGACTGGAACAGACTACGGATCTATTTATGGTCATATCATTTACCCTATCCATGGTCTTACTGCCAAGTGCATGACACTTGTCATCATGGATATAGATATGTCCATTGGATACTTCATTTAATATATTGCACAAGATAAATATAATAAATGAATTGATGCCTTTATTAATAACACAAATGAGTATAATACATAAATCCAATAAATGTATAATACAAATACAAGGACCAATGCCTCGGGGACTAGGGCTTTTCCAACATATACATTCTGAGATTTTGAGATATGATAGTATAGCTCCGGTGGAGACAGATGGCCATTATAGGGCTTGGTTAGCTGACTTAGTGACTTGCCCGATAAGACGCGAGCGTGAGATACTAACTTTCCGATATCTCGGCTTGTAGGTTTTTCAGATTGCATGGAATTTTGTTGTTGGTTGACTTTTATTTGTTTTGTTGTTTTATTTTATGTCCTTATTTTTGTATAGACTACCTTTGTGGGTTTTCAATCTATCGGACAGTCTTAACTTTTACTTGAACTGCCCTTTTGGGTTTTCGGCTCAGCAAACTATTTTTTGCATCCTAAATTTTGCATGGACTGCCTTTCAGTTTTCAGTCCATTGGATTTTTTTTTGAAATGAGATGCATGCAAACATGGGATGTGCACAATCATATATATATATATGTGTATAATAAGAATCCAATTTTGGGTAAACTCAAGACATTTAAGCGAATAGAAGAAGGCTTTCATTCATTTATTCATTAATAATGTTTTAGTACAATGCGTATCAAAAAATGAAATGAAGCTAAGAACAGAGTTAACAATGGTATCCGTCTTGAACGACTACACAACTGCCATCAGCCGGTCTTTGCAGATTTTCCCACCGATGGTGCTCACCTCTCTGTCCTACCTTTTGCATGGATCGCCTTTCGGTTTTCGATCCATCGGACTATCCTAATTTCTGCGTGGACCGCCTTTTCGATTTTCAATCCACGGAGTTTTTTTTACACGTAGTATCGCCTGAGCTTATCCCGATTGACGGGAGTGACGAATTCATTCCCGTCCATATCCATGATCTTTACGATACCCTTTGAAAGTACTCTTTTGACCACATACTGACCTTCCCAGTTGGGCCTGAATTTTCCCCTTATGTCTGTGTTGACCTGTTTCATCTGTTTTAGTACCAAGTCTCCGGCTTTGAGTGGGTGTTTCCCATGGCAGACTTTTACTATTATAAGCCCTAGCCATTCTTTGCTGATACATCTGTAAATGATCCAGTGCTAGGAGACGCTTCTCGTCAATCAATGCCAACTATTCATATCTCGATTGAACCCATTTTGATTCTGGCAACTGTGCTTCCATGACCACCCTTAGTGACCTAACCTCGGTTTCCACAGGTAAGATAGCTTCCATTCCGTAGACTAGGGAGTATGGTGTTTCTCCGGTGGGAGTTCTGACACTGGTTCTGTAGCCCGATAAAGCAAATGGCAACATGTCAGCCCAATCCCAGTAGGTGACCACCATTTTTGACAGAATCTTTTTGATGGACTTGTTGGCTGCTTCTACCACACCATTAGCTTACAGGTGGTATGGAGATGACTTGTGATGTTTAATCCCTTTATCCTGAAATAACTGTGCCGTAGCCCCTTGAAACTGTACATCATTATCTGTCACAACATAGTGCGGAATCCCATACCTCGTGAAGATACTCTTCTCAATGAACTTGGTCATTTTCTTAGCCATGACATGTGCAAATGATTCTGCTTCCACCCACTTTAAAAAGTAATCAATAGGCACAACTATGAAACAGTGCCTATTCTATGTAGGCAGCTTTATTTCCCTAATGATGTCTATCCCCCAAGCAGCAAATGGCCATGGAGTCAAGGATATTTGAAGTTCAAGTGGTGGGAGATGATTAAGATCTCTGTACACTTAGCATTCGTGACATCTTTTCACCTCTTCGATACAATCCACTGGCAGGGTAAGCCAAAAGTAGCCTTGCTTTAATACCTTCTTAGCCAGGGCTAACCCATTCATGTGTGGCTTGCAAGTTCCTGCGTGGATTTGCCATATGACTTCCTTGGCTTCTCCTTCTGTTAAGCACTTCAGAAGTAGGCCATTGGCGGTTCTCTTGAAGATCTAGCCCTCGAATAATCTAAACTGTGCTGCTAACCTCCTGAGAGAGATCTTATCTGACTCGCTGGCATCTTTTGGGTACTACCCATTCTGAATAAACTACAGAATATCATGATACCAAGGATGTTCCTCCGCCATTGCTATAACACTGACAGACAGGTAGCAAGGATTCTATGTGGTTTCCACTATCACTAGCTGCATAGGATGTTTTCGGGGTTCCTCCCACATTGACAAGAGCATGGCTAAAGAGTCCGCCATCTAATTCTCCTCCTTTAGAACGTGTCTGAACTCACACAGCCTAAATGCTTTCACCTTTTCCCAAACCAGCTAGAGATATGGCCGAAGCGACCTTTCTTTTATCTCCCACTCTCCAGTGATCTGATGAATTACAAGTGCTAAATCTTCGATTACTAACACTTTGTGTGCCCCAATTGTGATCAAGGCATCAATCCCGAAGAGGCAAGCTTCGTATTCTACCCCTTTGTTAGTCACTGGGAACTCAAGGCCCTTAGCCAGGGGGATGATTTCTCCATCGGGTGTACCGATGACTACTCCCAGTCCTACCCCATGTTTGTTTACAGCCCCATCAAAATACATTATCCATCTACTCAGTTCCGTCTCTATTATGGCCAGCTGTTCATCAGGGAATTCTAAATCTGACTCCAGAGGCTGGTTGGCCATAAATTTTTCTACAGCTCTTCCTTTGATTGTCTTCTTAGTCACATATTCAATGTCAAACTCTAATAATAGAAGTAAAGTTTTCGGCCAATGCGGGGGTCTAGCATAAGTACTTCATCGGATTAACTTTCGCCACTACCTGAACCTTGTACGAATGGAAGTAATGTCTTAATTTCTTAGTCAGCCATACCATAGTAGCACAGGACTTTTCTATTATAGTATATCTGACCTCGTAATCAAGCAGCTACTTGCTCAGGTAGTAGATTACAGGACCAAAGGCTTATTAGGCATTGGGGGCTTCAGGACTGGTGGATTCATCCTATAAGCCTTGATCCTATCGAAGGCTAACTGACATTGATCATTCCATTTCACCGGTTGGTTCTTCTTTAGGAGCTTGAAGATGGGTTCACAGACTATCATCAGCCTTACAATGAACCAACTGACATACTGTAGCAATTCCAGAAATGATCTTACGTCTTTCTCTGTCTTTTGTGCAGGCATATCACTGATGGCTCTGCTCTTGTCCGGATCCATTTCAATCCCCCTCTGACTTACCACATGGTCGATAAGCTTCCCTGAGGTTACCCCAAACACACACTTCTTGGGATTAAGACGGAGGTTATACTTCTCGACTCTAGTCAGGAATCTATCCGAGATAGCAGGGTGCTCCTCTCGGGTCATTGATTTGACTAGCTTGTCATCCACATAAACTTCAACCTCTTTGTGAATCATGTCATGCAGAAGTGTAGTGACTACACACTGGTAATGAAGGCTGTCTTTACCTTATCGACGATGTCCATTAGAATCTGGTTATACCCCGAGAATCCATCCATGAATGAGTACATTGTAGCCCTGGCGGCACTGTGAATCAAAACATCAATATGTGGTAGCGGGAAATCATCCTTGGGTGATGCCTTGTTCAGATCCCTGTAGTCTATGCAAACCCTGACTCTGCCATCCTTTTTTGCAACCGGCACTATGTTGGCCAGCCATTCTGGATACTCCACTACTTCCAGGAACTTTGCTTTTATTTGTTTGGCCACTTCTTCCTTAACCTTTACTGCCCACTCTGGTCTGAGTAGTCTGAGTTTCTGCTTGATAGGCTTCATTTTCAGACCTGTTGGAATTTTGTGCTCTGCGATTTCCCTATCAACCACGGGCATGTCGTCGTAGGACCAGGCAAAGGGTTTCACGTGTTTTAGGAGCACGTTCACAATTTCTTTTCTCTCTTCAGGCATGAGGTCTTTCAAGATGGATACCATTTTTGGATCATCATCTGTCCCTAGATTCATTTCATGTAATGATGCATCATGTATGCTAAAGACATTAAATGAATGTTTGTATGTATGCACAGTTCCATCTGGAAAAACATCACACAAGTAAGCGAAATTGGATTTCATTGCATTAAGAGCCTTGTAGGCTGAATTGTTTACATCAAAAAGCAGAAAAAGCAAATACGTTGACATGATTATCATCCTCCACATGTGGAGGGTCTTCTCCTATTGCAGCATCTTTAACTTCTTTAAACAAGTCCCCCAGGTCACCCTCAAGGGCTTCTTCCTAGTCAGTGGATAGTTCTTCTTCAGCCATCTTTGCCTTCCCTGCCATCATAAGCCTGGCCAACTCCTTTATTGCTTGATTCATCAGTTCTTCCTAATTCTTTGCCATAGGTTCTTGCTTTTAACCAGAGCCCGTGTTAGCTTTCATTAGTGCAGACAGTGCTTTGGTGATAGCTTCGATGGTCAATTCAGCTTCCCCACTTTCTGGGCCTACCTTTTCAGTAGATTCTCCCTTGTTTCCAAACTCGACTCTAACCTGGTCAACTGCCATTTCCTGCCTCTTCAGAACTTTCTTTCCCTTACCCTCAGTTCCAGCACACAGTATGTTCACAACTGGCTCGACTCCGTACTTATTGTAGTCTACTACATCAGAAAAGATCTCAAAACCTAGGAGCTGAACCCCCCTCAATTTCCACTGGTTCTGGAGCTCTGTATTACACTTCTTTGATCATACGTACAAAGGTGTCGACCAAATTGACATACCTCTTGCCCTGCTTGTTCTCCTTCTCACGATACCTAAGACCATGTTGACGGTTCTTTCCCGCTTCAATGAATTTAGGGATGCCCTGCTACCTTATCCCCAATCCCTTGTTGGTTCGAACTTCTGCTTGGAAAAGTACTTATGGATCCACTCCGGGAACCTCGGATCATTATCACTTTCATTTGTCACTATTGCTACCTGAAATCCTGTCATCGGCTGCTCAACGGCACTCAAAGCAGCCACCATAGATGGTTCATCAGCTTCCACAGTCACTACCTTGCCTCTTATCAAGAATTTCACTTTTTGGTGCAGAGTTGAAGGCACGCTCCCAGGGCATGGAACCATGGGCTTCCAAGGAGTAGAGAAAATGTGTCGGGGATGTTGATGATCATAAACAGTACATTGGACCTGATTTCACCCACGCTGACCTTGGCTTCAAACATGCCGATCACTGATCTCGTGCTATCGTCATAAGCCCTGATTACAATACTAGACTTGCAGAGTGCTTCTGTGCTAATACCTAGATATGGCAAGACTTTGGAGGGGCAGATGTTCAGGACCAAACCATCATTGACCATTACACAAGGCATTACTCTATCCATGATCTCTACTTTTAGATATAGAGCCTGATTATGATTCACTCCTTCTAATGGCAAATCAGATGCCCCAAAACTGATCTCCGGGGCCCGGTTGGCTTTCAGGTCAACCCCTTTTATCACGACACATACTTCATCGGGGGACATCATAGGGGCTACCTCCATTTCCATCAACTGCTTCACTACCGCCTCACGGTGTCTTTTGGACTCCATGAGAAGGTGCCATATGCTTGCCCGGGCAGGTGTCCTCTTTAATTGCTTAACCAAAAAATCCTCTTCCTTACTCTTTGACCCTTGAACGACGGTGTCTGCCTTTACAACTAGGTTATTCCTCGTGGGTGGCACTTGAGGAGCCACATTAGTAGGTTGGTAAACTCTGCCACTTCAGGTGACATGCATGACAGGGCCGTCTTTTGAGACCACTGTTCCCTACCTTATCTGTACTGGGTATATCAGCTTTGGCTCTTCTATCATAAAGTCCATGTCATCACCACTTAAATCAATGTCATCCAAATCAATTAGACCCTATTTGTTCTGTATCACGGATGCCTGTTCTTCAGTTTCCTCTGGCTTTTCTTCCTCTTCTTTGACTATAACTGCCTGGACACTCAAATTGGCTTCAATTATTTGAGCAAACACACTGTTAGCTGGTATCCCAGATTGAACCATGCTGACCTGACCCCCGAAATTAGGCAGGGGGTTTTCTGAACATTCGGTTTCAATGCGGGCTCCATAATCTTCCCTTCAGTAACCCGGTACATTCAATGGTGCGGTGGCCCACTGTCACATGGTAGGCACAATAATTGTCTTTATCTAATTCAAAAGGAGGAACATACGGTTTCAAACTTTGTAACAAACCAACCTTCCTGCATTTGGTAAAAATGCAGCCTAAGGGATCGACCCACGGGTTTATGAGTCTTTAAGGAGCCCTTGACTGTCCACCTGGGGCCACTGTTGCTACATCCGTCTCTCCCACCCGGTCTGTTACTACAGTCTGGGCTGATTTTAAACAAGATCCTGTCGGTGCGGTTACGGAGCTACTGGTCTTATACCCCTGAGTATATCCCCGGCTGCCCCGGTAAGTGCCTGATGATAGGTACAATTTGTATGTATATTTTTGTCCTATTTTGTGGGCTTTAATTGTGCTATTTTGCTTTAATTTAGGTGGATTGTATCTCATTTGTTCTATTTTTATGTGTTAGAGCATTAAAGTTGGAATTTGAACATTTGGAGGCTAAATCGCCTATTTTTGGAGCTTAAACGTGCTATTTGGAAGAGCAAGAAAGTCCTAAGGCATAGGCATGCCTTATGAAGAGCCAAAACTAAAAAATTTTTGAGAAACAGAAGCTGACCAGTCTTAAGACACTCCCGGGCTGCAAAATTACTAATTTTGTACTCCAACTAGGGTTAGGAGTTTTCCTTTTTAGCTTTTGGGCTATTTTAATTTCTCTCTTTTAGCAAGTAGGATAGGGAGAAACAACTTGCATTTAAGACTTTTATTTTAGGAATAACTCTAATTAAAGAATTATTTTAGCATTAATTTTAGGGGAGTTATTTCCTAAGTAGGTCTCTCTCTCTCTCTCTCTCTCTCCATCTCTGGAAGACGTGTTTTAGTGGCTAGGAGAGGGGGACGTTTTTCAATCAATCAGCAAGGCTGGGATATTAATTTTTTTTTGGGAAGAAAACGTGATCTTTTGGAGAGAAAGGCCAGAAGCTAGGTTTTCAAGGTTCAATCCGCAACTCCTCTCCGATTTCTCTCCACAAGCCTCCATTGGGATCTTCATCTTCCTAGTTTTTCTTCTTAACTCCCATTATTATGTTTTCTTTAATTTATTCATTTGTTTATAACTCAATTATGAACTAATTGCTCGATAGCTAAGGCTATGGTGGAGCTAAGTAGGATTTCTATGTAATTTCCGTTGTTTAATTCATTCGTATTATTTTTCCATTATTGTGTTATGATTGCTTAAAGCTTTGAATGCATGACCATCTATTTCAAAGTTCATAGTTAAATCATAATTGACCAAAGGACTGAATTAATGGAATTTCATAACATGACAAATGCATGACCATTGCTTTGTGGCTCACTAGTTGTGCTAGGTTTTCGTATGCTTAATGCTTCGTAAATTAATTGCTTAAGACCGAACAAGTTTAAGTAGTTAAGTTGAGGATTAGAGTTAGCAACCCTAACCGGTGTTAATTGTTTTAGGAATTCACCATCTTGGAAATTTAATAAGCTTGATTGCATAACTCGAGGAAATTGCTAGAATGAATCTAAGTAAAACCATTTGCCTTAGCCAATTTCTCCATTGAGTTTTATCCAATTGCATTTTAATCTTAGTTTAAATTATTTTATTTAATTTGTAGCTTAGTAGTAGAATTTATTTTACAAACTATCATCAAAGATATAATTTCCTCTGCCTAAATTAATAGAAACCTGACTACATTTAGGATTAGCATACATAGTCTCCGTGGGATCGACATGCTTCTTATTTCTATATTACTTGAGCGACAGAGTACACTTACTCTATAGTGTGTTTTTGATGCATCAAGTTTTTGGCGCTGTTGCTGGGGACTATTTTTATGCAATACTAATTAAAAGGTTTCTTTGATCTAGGTTTTTCATTTTTTTTTCCTTTCCTTTATTGGTTGTGCATGCTTAGCAGAAGCAATGGTATTCTTCCTTTACCTATTGACCCTGAAATTGAGAAAACTTGTCGTAGGAACCAGAAGCAAAAGCGTGAGGAACGAAGGCAAGCCATGGAAACCAACGAGAAAAGACAAGCTCAGTTGGCCGAGGAAGCGAGGCAGTAGAATGACTGACCAATCATGGGACTGTTGGCTCCGTATAGACATCAAAACAACTCTAGCATCGTTGCCCCACCAATAAATGCGACGAGTTTTGAAATTAAAACTGGGATGCTGCAATTGATCAAGCATTGTGGCCAATTTGAGGGAGAGCCAGATGAACATCCAAATGATCATTTGGATAAATTTTTGATGCATGCAGACACTTTTAGACAAGAAGGTGTCTCAATGGATTCTATTTGGATGAAGCTCTTTCCATTTTCTTTGAAGGGTAGGGCGCTGGATTGGTTAAAATCTCTAGAGCCTGGATTGATTAGAACTTGGGATGAGTTGGAGAAGGAATTTCTATCATATTACTTCCCACCTTCCAAGACAGTGATATTAAGGAATGAGATCACTTCCTTCAGGCAATTCGAGTCAGAAACCTTATTCACCGCTTGGGAGAGGTTCCAGAAGCTACTGCGGAATTGTCCACACCATGATCTTCCTAAATGGCAGCAAGTGAGCACCTTCTATAATGGTTTGACCCCCTCCAACTGTGCCACCATTGATTCGGCTACAGGTGGTGACATATTCAAAAAGACACAAGGGGAAGCTTATGAGTTAGTGAATGAGCTAGCCAAGAAAAGTGCTCAGTGGCAAGCTAAGAAGCCAAGTGGGAGGAGACACGATGCTTTCACCACGGAAACAAGGGCAAGTGACCCGGTTGTAGCTGAGCTAAGTTGCAAGATGGACTTGATGATGGTTCATCTGAGCCTAAAGCAACCAACACAGGTCTTGGTGTGCGGAAATTATGGAGTAGATCATCAAAGCCATGAATGCCAACTGGGTAATCCATTTGAAGAAGATACTACTAATGTAAGCTACATAGGGACTAGTCAAAACAGATTTCAAAACAACCCCTACAGTAACACATATAATCCGGGATGGAGGAATCATCCTAATTTCTCTTATGCCAATCAGCAGAACGTGTTGATACCGTCTCTGGGATTTAATGGGAATGGACAGAGAACTCAACACCACTAACAAGCTGAGTAGGCTCCAAGGTAGAATTCCATTTCTGTTTATCCAGTTCTATCCATTCTGCCTAGCAAACAATGAGGCATATTGCAGAGATTTGGGCACTCAAGTAGCTCAGTTAAATAAAGGTAGAGCAGAAAGACCCCCTGGTGCTCTTCCTAGTAACACTAAGGCAAATCCGAGGGAGCAAGCTCAAGCTATCATTCTTAGGAGTGGAAAGGAAGTGGACTTTCAACCTCCTAAGCAACCATCTCAGTCTCTGCAAGCAGGTAAGGAACCAAAAGAGGTAAGTGGCTCTAACGATAAACATGAAAATTCTGTACCTCCTAAACTATTTGTTGATCTTGTTATTAAACCTTATGTGCCTAAATTACCTTTTCCTTAAAGGTTAAAAAAAGAAAAGCAAGATCAACAGTACTCTAAATTCCTTGAGATTTTTAAGAAAGTGCATATCAACATACCCTTCGCAGAAGCTTTAGAACAGATGCCTGCTTATGCTAAATTCTTGAAGGATATATTGTCTAAGAAAAGGAAGATAGGGAAGTATGAAACAGTTGCAATGACTGAAGACTGTTGCTATTATCCTTAATAAGCAACCCCCTAAGCTTAAGGATCCAGGGAGTTTCTCTATTCCTTTTACCATTGGCAACTGTACCTTTAAAAGGGCATTATGCGATTTAGGTGCCAGTATTAATTTAATGCCTTTGTCTGTTTTCAGGAAACTGGGACTAGGAGACCCAAAGCTGACCAACATAACCCTTTAGTTAGCTGATAGGTCAGTTGCTCTTCCAAAGGGCATAGTGGAAGATGTACTGGTTAAAGTGGACAAGTTCATCTTCCCGGCTTATTTTGTGGTGATTGACATGGCAGAAGATGATATGGTTCCTATTTTGTTGGGTAGGCCCTTCTTAGCAACCGGTAGAACATTGATTGATGTTCAACAAGGGAAGTTAATTCTTCAGTTGCAAGATGAAGAAGTGGTTTTCAATGTTTATAATTCGCTTAAATATCCCAGTGTTGAATTTGAGAGTGTCCATTTTATTGACTCTACTGATGAGTGTGTTGAGGATGTATTTCAGGCGATGCATTGGACTGACCCATTGGGAAAAGCCATGGTGAGCATTAGCTTCGGGGGCAATGCAGAGGAAGACTTGATTGATCTAGAAACCCAAGCTATTATTGCTTCTCTTAATGATAATAAAGAGGATTGCTTGTGGGTGAGGGATCACTTCGAAAGTCTAAACCGTGAGGATAAGCCAAGGGCAAAACCTTCGTTGGAAGAAGCTCCAATTTTAGAATTGAAACCTATACCCTCCCACTTGAAATATGTATTTCTTAACCCTCCATCTTCCTTACCTGTTGTTGTCTCTTCGTCCTTGCCAGGTAACATGGAAGAGAAATTACTGGAAGTGCTTAGAAGCCACAAATGAGCATTCGGGTGGTCAATCACAGATATAAAGGGAATTAACCCTTCCTTATGCACACACCGGATTTTTATGGAGGAGCAAGTAAAACCCACAGTGCAACCTCAAAGGCGGTTGAACCCGAATATGAAGGAAGTGGTGAAGGCTGAGGTAATCAAGCTACTTGATGCAGGTATTATCTATCCCATCTCTGATAGCCTATGGGTAAGCCCGGTACAAGTGGTACCTAAGAAGGGTGGCACCACTGGGATGGAAAATGAGAAGCAGGAATTGATTCCTGTGAGAAAAGTCACTGGATGGCGTATGTGTATTGACTATAGAAAATTAAATGAAGCCACTAGAAAAGACCATTTTCCACTACCCTTCATTGACCAAATGTTAGAACGAATGGCTGGGCATGAATTTTACTATTGTTTAGATGGTCTGTCCGACTATATGCAAATACCAGTGCACCCCTTGGACCAAGAGAAAACCATATTCACTTGTCCGTATGGTATTTTTGCATATAGGCGTATGCCATTCGGATTATGTAATGCACCTGCTACTTTTCAAAGATGTATGACTGCTATTTTTTCTGACATTGAGTATTTCATGGAAATCTTCATGGATGATTTTTTTGTTTTCGGATCCTCTTTTGATAGTTGTCTGCATAATCTTGATTTAGTTTTATAAAGGTAAGAGGATACTAATTTGGCACTTAGCTGGGAGAAGTGCCAATTCATGGTACAAGAATATCTTGTTCTGGGGCACAAGGTGTCCAAGAGGGGAATAGAGGTTGATCCGGCCAAGGTGGAGGTGATTAGTAAATTACCCCCACCTACGAATGTCAAATTGGTACATAGTTTCCTTGGACATGCAGGGTTTTATAGGCGTTTCATTAAAGATTTTTCCAAAATTGCTAAACCCTTGTCTCATTTGCTCACGAAGGATACTATGTTTGATTTCTCTGATGAATGCATGCATGCTTTTAACGAGCTAAAAGAGAGATTAATTAATGCAACAATTATGACTAGTCCGGATTAGACTCTCCTTTTGAATTGATGTGTGATGCTAGCGACTTGGCTGTAGGAGCATGTTTAGGGCAAATATTGAACAAAATTTTTCATCCCATCTACTATGCTAGCAAAACATTGAATGATGCACAACAACACTATACTGTCACTGAAAAGGAATTACTTGCTATAGTTTTTACTTTCGATAAATTTCGTTCATATCTAGTGCTTTGAAAAGTTGTTGTTTATACCGACCATGCAGCTCTCAAGTACTTGTTAGCAAAATAGGATGCAAAGCCAAGATTAATCCGCTGGATTCTTCTTCTTCAAGAATCTCAGTTGCATGGTAATATAAAGTTTGGGAAGGCTCATTTTAAACTGTATGAAAGCATAAGGACTAAGAAATTTGTTGCTCATAAATTGATTGATTTGGCTGTGTTGGACGAGTTTGGTATGGTTGATGATTTTAATTCCTTGGTTGCTAATATTGGTTGGAAGCCCTTCTTTGCTTTGAACACAACGAGTTATATTGAATTAATTAGGGAATTTTACACCACTTTTAAGTTCAATAAACCAAAGTGTCTCACTATAGATTCGCCTAAAGTGATTGAATATCGTCTAATGGGGACGGAATTCAAGCAATCTATCACAGAATTTAACTTGTCATGTGGATTTATTGATTCTGCTTATGTGAGAATGGATGCATATAGGAATGCTACCCTTGATTTTGTGCCTGAATTCAATTCAACAGTTGCATGGGTTAATATGTCCTGGGATACACATTACAATCCTAGTAAATCCAAACCTTATTGTTTGTGGAAACCTGTGTGGTAGTATATACATTGTTTCTTAGCTTTTGCATTTTCTGGGCGAAAAGATAACTCTAATACATGCAATAAGGTAGAATTATTCTTTTTGTGGTGCATGGAAAACAAAGTGCCAGTTAACTTAGGGTGTTGGATTGCTGAACAGTTTGTTGCTGTTATTTCTCATGAAAGGCCTCTCATCCTAGGATCAATCATTACATGTATAGCAGAGAATGCTAAGTTGATTAGCTTAACTAACACCAATTTGCATGAGGCCTATAGGCTTTTTCCCTTGGATTTGGATTGCCTTAAGAATATGCAGGTTATTTCTGTGGATAAGTCAACTGGCTATTGGCAGTGGTATGTGCGAAATTCTCATAGGCCAAACCTGATGGGTAAGACCAAGCAGTGTGAGCCTGAAGCTGTTAGGTTAGCCTCGGAGGGTCCTGTTGCTTCTTCCCCTCCTTCCATTGATTTGGTAGCCATCTATGAGCTGTTGCAGCAGTTAGTTTGCCAGGGTGCCAGGAATGAGGCGAATATTGCTGAGCTGTTTCGACTATAAGGACGTGAGCCTCCTTGTCCTCCCTCTTCTCAGTGATGCTTCCTCATCCGCCTTCACAACCAGGGGAGTCTCCTTTTTCCTTTCTTTTTATTAGTTGTGTTTGGCTTCATTTTAATTGCTTCATTAAGGACAATGCTTATTTTAAGTGTGGGGAAGGGAATTATTATTTGCTTTATTTGGTTTGTAACATAATTGGTGGTGATCTCTTATGCTTTGTTTGTCCTCCTGTTAACTTTTACCATCCAACTTGAATCAAAGTAAAAATTTGAATTTGTTTTTATTTTTTTAAGAGAATTGAAAAGAAATTGATTGGATCATGGCTTTCATAATTTTTCTTTTATGTCTAGTGTTCTTGTTGAGGTAGTTGATCACACAATTTGCGATATGAAGCCTTAGTTGATTGAAATCTCTATGATGTCATAAATTCTTGGGTTAAGATGTATCACTTCGAGACCTAGATTTTCTAAGGAACTTTTTCTTGATTGAGCATGACTAAGGAAATGAGATAGGCAACTTGTGTGTTTTATTTTGTGCATTCTTGGGGTATTAGGCAACTTGTGCATTTTATTTTGTGCATTCTTGGGGTATTTTAAAAATTGTCAAAAAAAAAAAAAATCAAATCAATCAATATATAATATATAATTACATTTCTATTCCGCTGGCTTTACAAAGTAAAGTTATGAATAGTGCTAGTAGCCACTTGATTGAATGTGCTTAGTTGATTAAGTCGGGTGCATTGTTGTTTGCTCCATCATTGTTGCTCATGCGGAAAAGCTAAGTAACATCTCAAGCACGGTTAAGTGTTGTGAATAATAAAATAAAATTGGTTGCTTAATCGCTTGTTTGATACCCCGAGGAAACTTGTGTGTGAATAAAAGCCCTATTTATCCTTTGTTTGTGTGATTGATTGAAGAGCAACTTAGAAGTATACTATTTTAGTGATGCAGCTCATATTCTTGTAGTTAATTGAGTCACTTTGATTACTTGAAGTTCGGGTTAAGTGTTCGATTATTGTGATCTCTCCCTTGGGAAGTGTATTGGATTTACTAGATGAGTTTGGAGCTATGGTCTCTAAAGTCTATTATTTGAGTTTTACTTAAAGACAAAACTTTTCAAGTTTCTTTCTTTTATTTTGGAGCTGGAAATTTGTTATTTGCTTGAGGACAAGCAAAGTGTTAGTGTGGGGAAATTGATAGGTACATTTTGTGCGTATATTTTTGTCGTATTTTGTGGGCTTTAATTATGCTATTTTGCTTTAATTTAGGCGGATTTTATCTCATTTGTTCTATTTTTACGTGTTAGAGCATCAAAGTTGGAATTTGAACATTTGGAGGCTAAATCGCCTATTTTTGGAGCTCAAACGTGCTTTTTGGAAGAGCAAGAAAGTC
This sequence comes from Euphorbia tirucalli, assembly GCA_039660915.1. Taxonomy (NCBI): domain Eukaryota; kingdom Viridiplantae; phylum Streptophyta; class Magnoliopsida; order Malpighiales; family Euphorbiaceae; genus Euphorbia; species Euphorbia tirucalli. The sequence goes on along the minus strand of CM077637.1, from coordinate 35,827,386 downwards.
CTAAGGCATGGGCGTGCCTTATGAAAAGCCAAAACTGAAGAATTTTTAAGAAACAGAAACTGACCAGTCTTAAGACACGTTCGGGCTTCAGAATTACGAATTTTGTACTCCAACTAGGGTTAGGAGTTTTCCTTTTTAGCTTTTGGGCTATTTTAATTTCTGTCTTTTTGCAAGTAGGATAGGGAGAATCAACTTGCATTTAAGACGTTTATTTTAGGAATAACTCTAATTAAAGAATTATTTTAGCATTAATTTTAGGGGAGTTATTTCCTAAGTAGGTCTCTCTCTCTGTCTCCATCTTTGGAAGACGTGTTTTAGTGGCTAGGAGAGGGGGACGTTTTTCAATCAATCAGCAAGGCTGGGATATTAATTTTTTTTGGGGAAGAAAACGTGATCTTTTGGAGAGAAAGGCAAGAAGCTAGGTTTTCAAGGTTCAATCCGCAACTCCTCTCCGATTTCTCTCCGCAAGCCTCCTTTGGGATCTTCATGTTCCTAGTTTTTCTTCTTAACTCCCATTATTATGTTTTCTTTAATTTATTCATTTATTTATAACTCAATTATGAACTAATTCCTCCATAGCTAAGGCTATGGTGGAGCTTAGTAGGATTTCTATGTAATTTCCCTTGTTTAATGCAATTCATTCGTATTATTTTTCCATTATTGTGTTATGATTGCTTAAAGCTTTGAATGCTTGACCATCTATTTCAAAGTTCATAGTTAATTCATAATTGACCAAAGGACTGAATTAACGGAATTTCATAACATGACAAATGCATGACCATTGCTTTGTAGCTCACTAGTTGTGCTAGGTTTTCGTATGCTTAATGCTTCCCAAATTAATTGCTTAAGACCGAACAACTTTAAGTAGTTAAGTTGAGGATTAGAGTTAGCAACCTAACCGGTTTTAATTGTTTTAGGAATTTGCCATCTTGGAAATTTAATAAGTTTGATTGCATAACTCGAGGAAATTGCTAGAATGAATCTAAGTAAAACCATTTGCCTTAGCCAATTTCTCCATTGAGTTTTATCCAATTGCATTTTAATCTTAGTTTAAATTATTTTATTTAATTTGTAGCTTAGTAGTAGAATTTATTTTACAAACTATCATTAAAGATATAACTTCCTTCGCCTAAATTAATAGAAACCTGACTACATTTAGGATTAGCATACATAGTCTCCGTGGTATCAACATCCTTCTTATTTCTATATTACTTGAGCGACAGAGTACACTTGCTCTATAGTGTGTTTTAGATGCATCAAGTTTTTGGCGCCGTTGCCAGGGACTATTTTTATACGATACTAATTAAAAGGTTTCTTTGATCTAGGTTTTTCATTTTTTTTTCTTTTCTTTTGTTGGTTGTGCATGCTTAGCAGAAGCAGTGGTATTCTTCCTTTACCTATTGACCCTGAAATTGAGAAAACTTGTCGTAGGAACTGGAAGTAAAAGCGTGAGGAATGAAGGCAAGCCATGGAAACCAATGAGCAAAGACAAGCTCGGTTGGCCGAGGAAGCGAGGCAGCAGAATAACCGACCAATCATACAACTTTTGTCTTCACATAGACGTTAAAACAACTCAAGCATCGTTGCTCCACCAATAAATGCGATGAGTTTTGAAATTAAAACTGGGATGCTGCAATTGATCAAGCATTGTGTCTCGAATGAGTTATTAATGTCTTGAAATAAATCCGATGTGGACTGTGACAGGCAAGCAAAGGTTCGGCATCACCGTGACGCCAATGACAAATGGATGTGGTGTTATGTTTTGTTGTCTTGTGAATTACCGCACCGGCTTGAACCTAAGATTGTTGTGATCTTCTAGTGAATGACATGTTGGAAATGCCCTAGTCCCGAGGCATTGGTCCTTGTATTTGTATTATACATTTATTGGATTTATGTATTATACTCATTTGTGTTATTAATAAAGGCATCAATTCATTTATTATATTTATCTTGTGCAATATATTAAATGAAGTATCCAATGGACATATCTATATCCATGATGACAAGTGTCATGCACTTGGCAGTAAGACCATGGATAGGGTAAACGATATGACCATGAATAGATCCGTAGTCTTTTCCAGTCATAGGAATGAATGGAACAAGAGACTATCATTAACCTGGTTGTATGGCGGTGTCTTACCGGTCATTGGACATGGAATGTCAACCAAGTTAACGGGTACATGCATAAGGGGCATGGTACTGGATAGATCCACTAAACGAGAAATCCACATGGTATAGTATCACAAGTGATTCTCGTGTAGTACTTGTATGGATCCTTTGACCTGACCATATGATGGTGTTACATGTGAGGTCGCATACTTAGGGGTACGCCTAAAGGGCCTGTAATAGGGTGCCAAGTATGGGTACTTTCGGGTATGTCACTTAGGATGGTAATATTATGGATATGCAGAATGGATTTGTCACTCAGTAGTCCACTGGGAAGATATCACCGGCCTTTTGATGAATGCAACTGATAAGAGTGTGGCCACACCCAAACAAGTGGGAACTTTTTTGTGAGCTTCAGTGCATTCGGGATCAAGTTAATGTCTGGACACAAAAGAGGGTGATCAATCCATGCCTCTGTGTTGGACACCGATATCAATGACATGGGATATACAAGTTTAAACTACAGGGTTATGATAACAGTTAGACTACCATCTCCATCTTAATTGGGGGCTGCAGTGGCTTGCTAGAGCCCAACTGCAGTCTGTGGGCCATAGGCCCACTGCCAACTAATGATGGGCCCATGGGATCGTACACATTGAGCGACTGAACACAGACTTAAGGAATCACATGTATACTTGGAGTATACACTATGGAGAGAGAGGGATATATATTAATCATATTATAAAGATCAATTAGATTGACCCTAATAATAAAATTAATATATATTCAATTGGCTCTTCATAATTAATTGGATTAATTATGAGATTATTTCCTAGGTGGAAATATTCATATGTATAGGTTTACATATGCTTTTGTTATGAGAAGATTTAATTTTAATTTGATGGATTAAATTAATTGGTCAAACTAATTTTAATTTAATTGTAAATAATATATTACATGGTGTAATATATTAAATACATGGGTATATTAAAATTGGGCTTGAAATTAATTTAAATCAGAATAATTAAAATTGGACTGGGCCTGAATCAAAAGATGGAAGCCCACACAGAATGAAAAAGAGCCAAACTGGGCCTGAATTCCCCTAGGGGAATTCGGCCACCCTAGGTATAAAAACCTAGGGTAAAATTTCGGCCACCGATGACTAAGCCACACCATAGCCGAAATTTCCTAGCCCTCTCTCACCATTGTTTTTGTTTTTCCAACGCTAGCACGGGTTGTGTTCGTTAGGCGTTCGTGTACGAAAACGAGGAGGGAATCTAATTTGATTTCTGCAGTCTTCATCCATCTCTTGAAAGAGATATTTCGGGTAAGAATTTAATCTCTTTCTATTTCAATTTTAAGTTTTACAATTTCCACTTCAATTGCTTCTGGGACTGGATTTGAGGAAATCATCATGTTCTTCCGCTTTTATCGGGTGATTTCCGGTGAAAAATCCTAACATGACATGGTATAGTGGGATTGCCAAATGCAAACCGGTGCACAGGTGGATCACGGGTAGTTTGGGATACTCGGTCTGGTATGAAATGAAATGATCGTGATAGGTATTCTCAGAATGTCCTTTATTAGGCGTAATGAAATGAAATGACATGAACATGTATGTCACACAAAATGCAAGTGGCAGTAGAGAAATGTGGTTAGGATGCATGACACACGGGATGATGTCGTGTATGCTTTATGGAAATGTTAGCACGCGAGATGTATATATGATGCACAAATAAAATGTCATGGCAGCACGAAGACGTGGTTAGCATAAATGCCACACATTTGCATATGTGTAAAGAATGGCTGCACCAAAATGTGGTTAAAATGGCACACGGATGATTATGCATGTTTGATGTTATGTGAAAAGGTAAAAAGAAAACCACCATGGAACAAACGTTAGCACACGTAAAAATATGCTCTCCCTTCCAACCTTATTTCTCCTTTCGATTGGTCACGTAATTCTTCCTAGGTGTTGGGTCTCTTTGGCATCAACGGGGGATACCAAAGGTGTACACTCAAATTTTCAATTTCGAATTTATATTTTGGTAATCCTAGGGGAAGTTACTAAGCCATTACATGTGGGCCAAAGTCAAAACAAGGGTCGTACAGGTTTCCATTGCGAATATACACTCCTCATCGTAGAACACAATGTAAGGTCATGCGGTGCTATGAGTGGTTTACCCCGTCGGGTGCCTCCAATCCTTGCGGAAGAGGTAGGTCACCTTCTTGAATAAACCGGGCTAATCAGTGTATTTGAGGGGTTGAGAAGGAGAAAATGTCATGATATGCAAGGTATGAATAAATACGGTATTTATAAATCGATAAATGAATACAAGCGAGGTTATATTTCAGTAGTTGCCTAAGTTCCTTAAGTTTTATAAAAAAATGTTTTAGGAAACTTTCGCATCCCCAGCAGGGTCGCCACTGTGAGCGGACGACCTAAAAAGGAGGAACGCGGCAAAGCTAACCAGGGGTTTTGTGTGAGCTTGGGATTTGATGGAAAACGAGTTTGTGAATTGCGTTAGGAAAACCATTAATTTATTCAGAAATTCCTTTTGTAGAAAACATTTTTTCATTTTTATTACTTAAAGACCTCGAAACCTAAATTTCAAGATCAGTGACAGAGTCGCCACCTGGATCAGCTCATCTGGGAAATTTCGGTACAGCTCCCTACCGAGCATAGACTACCGTACCTAATCCAGAGATTTAGAGTCAGGGAAACTTACCTATTTAACCTCCAGCTTGTATTCATTTTATAATTTATATTTCCGTATTTATTCAATTTATTATCTTTCTCTACCCAATTTCCTTTATTTATCAGCTGATGCTCAAGCAAATGACAGAAATAAATTTCAGAAAAATAAACCATGCATCGAAATTATATAAAAGGATAATAGAGGCCGCTTATACAACCAAATTGAATAAAAATAAAAACTCTCGTTCTCACATTACAAGCGCCTAGAATACATGGGTATCTAAAAATTTACAAACGCCTAAAATATACGAATTAATCTATTAATTACACCAAAAATAATAAAAAGGAAAATAGATGCTGCAAAACAGACGGTTAGCACAGTTTATATCACAAACACAAAAAAGACTCACAGCAGGATAAAATTGGGATTTTTAGGAATGGGGGCATGCATTTAGGGGTAACTGGGTCGACTAGGCTAGCCGGCCCGGTTAGACCTGGAAAACGGTTTTGAAAGGCCCTATAGATTTTTGTGCTGGAAAAAAATTTGGCTCGATTTCATGAAAATTTTCATATTTTAGCGGGTCTGTTATCCCAAAATTCGTGGTTCCGTTTGTGCGGGTTTCCTAATTTCCACAACCATCTAGGGTCTGAAAGTGGTAAACACACCAAAAATAGTTTGAATCCAATAACAGCATCACGCAAAAACGTCCGTACGTGTTGTTTTGCAATTCTGTCTCTTTCTAGAGACTAAAGCCGTACGACTGTAATTAGAGCCGTGCGACTGTAATTTAGATCCGTGCGGCTGTAATTTCCAACACCTAAACGATGGTTTTCTCGTTTTTCAAAAATCATTATTTTGCTCGTTTTCAGTGTTTCTCGAGGATTTTTATAGGGTTCAGGGGTCCGCTAATGGTGGACTACGAATCTGGTTCGGATCGAATAACCCTAAAATTCAGAAAATAAAACCCAAGAAAAACAAAAAACCTAACACCTATACATACAGAAATCCGAAAACCATAGCATCACAACAGAACGCATAAAAATGGAAAACAGGCTATTTTTGGCTGATCGGGCATTTTCGGGTTTTTACTCAAGACGAACATAGTCGTGCAGCTCTGTGGTTAGAGCCGCGCAGCTCTGTTCCAAGGGAACATAGCCGTGGAGCTGTGTTCTTAGAAAACACAGCCGTACGGCTTTGTTCGGGTAGCCGATTTTCCAAAAATGCACAAAAAATGCAATAAACACAAGTTTAAGGCCTCTCGAGTTTACCTTGATGTTGTTCCAGTGTACTGGATAATCAGAAACGGATTAAAAAGGGAGAACGTGCTTTGAATCCTTGAAGGTTCTGAAATCCCAAAAATGAATCCCGAACCAATTCGAAACGAATCCAAAAATGTATCCGGACGAATGAGCAATGGTCTAGACTTGTTATAGGATGATTAGGGTACGTGTTTAAGCTTGGAATTCTAATTTCTCTCTACCTCTCTTTCTCTCTGCTTCTTCCCTGTTTCTATTTCTCTGCAAAAAAATTTCTCTCGCCCGAAATCCTTTCTTTTTTTTTCATATTTTATTTTATTTTATTTTAAGCTTTTATATTTTCTTTTTGGTTTCTAATCATTACGAAAATTAACTGTGCCTCTTACTGATTTGGGATTTCAGATGAAAGACTGAAATCTCGCCTGTTTTAGTAGAGCAACTTGTCTAACCCATCAAAGCTACGAGGCTCTAAGTGCTAGAGCCGTGCGGCTCTAGCAGCTAGGTCTGGACGGCTCTAACATATAGCCATGTGACTGTAATTCTGAAACTACAACCGTGCAGTTCTAGACAGAGCCGGGCAGACAACCCTAATTTTTATGCTCCCCTCTAAACCCTAAACTCACTCGAGGGACATTTCTTAGGGTTTTTGGATCACGGGCGGTTTGGTTTTTAGAGCGTTTGAGGTGTTCCAGGTGACCTTATGCTCTTTTCCAAGTCTGACTACTTAACAGAGGTAATAAAGGGTTCCCATCACAGAGGTTGGGAAAATCTGTGCTCACAGGTTGCGCCTCGCGGGATCAAAGTCGATTCATGATCGGGAAGTAGAGCCGGAATAAAGGTTGGTCTCACAATTGGGAGCGCGGTGAGAAAGGAAAAGGAGATGCACCAGATGCCCCTCACTGGGGATACTGGCTTTGGTCTCAAGTTTTGGTTCCTTGTGTTGGAGCTGTCTCGTTGAAGTCGACTCTCTATGGTAGAGCTGTGCCAGTGACGTCAGTTCTCCATGGGGGAGTGTACCATTGGAATTTGCTTCTCTCTGTGGTGGAGCATACCGGTGAAGTTGACTCTCTGTGTGGTGGAGTGGACCATGAGGTTAGGTATAGCTGTTGGAATCAGCTCTCTGTGGTGGAGCATACCTGTTGAAGCTGACTCTCCTTGTGGTGGAGTATACCGGTGAAGTTGACTCTCTGTGGTGGAGTGTACCCTGTGAAATTGGGATTGTTGTTGGGATCGGTTCTCTGCGGTGGAGCATACTGTTGGGATTGAGTTGAAAGCACATATTTATTCCTTGATTGACAATTTTGGAAACAAAAATTTTTGCCTCTTCGATCAAGAATAAATACGGCTTGCTTTGCCCCTGGATATCTGCAAAAGGCAAGAAATACCTTTCTCGGGATTATATTGGAATAAACGGAAATTGTGAAAAATTGAGAAAAAAACATGTTTACCTGTGCATTAGAGTTGTGCGACTCTGTTTTGGCTTAACAAAGCCGTGCGGCTGTAATAGAGCCGCGCGGCTCTAGTTGGCCACGCAGACTAGAGCCACGCGGCTCTAGCGTGTGATGGTCGGCCCTATATAAAGGGGATGGACGGTCATTTTTAAGAAAATTCCCTTTTCTTCATCTTCTTTACTCCTTTTTTCCTTCAAAAGTTCAACCTACATTCCTACAACCCAAAATGTTGAAGAAGATGCGAAAAGCGCTTCGCCCCTCTATCCCTACATAATCCGACCTCCACACGAGACATGTTTTGCCTGAGAGGGAGTTTGTGTTACCGGTGGAGACAACTGTGGACATTTATGGACTTTAGGAGTCGATCGCATACTGTGGGATTAGGAGAAACGATCCCGTACCTATCATACTCAAATTGTCTACGCATGTGTGTCAGAATCTGGTTAGTTTCTCCCAATTTTCTCTTTTTTCAATTTTTTGGATTTTTGCAAATGTAGATAAAATTAGGTGAAATCACATGAAATTGATGCATGTTTATAGTAGTTTATGCCCCTAGGAAGTTGATTGATGATTTAGATTTGATTTTAGGGCGAAAAATCACAAAACCTAGGTTTTGGGAAAAACTGCCAGTTTCGAACAGAGCCATGCAGCTCAACGACAGATCCATGGGGTTCTGTTCTGATGAACAAAGCTGTGCGGCTCTATCTTCCAAGAACACAGCCGCGTGGCTGTAGTATAGCCGTGTGGCTCTGACTACAGCCGTGCAGCTCTGTTCAGGCAGAAAAGAGGCTTTTTCATGTTTTGATTCTATTTTGATGCTTTATTCCACTTATTTAATCAATGCACAACATGAATAACTCATAAAACTCCTTGTTTATTGCTTTACAGGAGCGGGCCCATAACTGGGGGCCGGATCCGTTTCAAAAGCCCTAATATGGTACAGGAGGCTTCCTGGTGTAGTGAGGGAGATTGTCGACTCCACAGGGCTGGACAGGCTGGTATGTTCGATGTGTGAGGTCTCGCCTCGAACGAGAAGGGGCCTGCTGATGGCACTACTAGAGAGGTGGATGGACTCCACTTATACATTCCATTTCCCTATCGGGGAGTTCACGATTATGCCCGAGGACTTCGTGGCTATCACCGGGCTGTCATTCGGCGAGCGTACTATTGAGTTCAACTAGATGCTAGAGCAAAAAGGCTTCCACCCAGAGACCATCGCCATGTTGATCAGCTTGTCTCCCCAAGGCAAGCGGGTCCAGGGTGTTGGGATTCGTCATTGGAAAAATAACGTGGCGCAGCGGAAAATACACCGTTTAAAATTTCCTAGAATCCACCTATCGTGTCCAATTGCCATTGATTAGAATAAAGCCAAATAAGAATCAAGAGAGATTAACTCACCGGATTCGTCTCCTCTAGAGATTGCTGCAGAATCGTTTCTTGAAACTGCGATCTCTAAAGTCCGGTGCACGACCAACTAGTGAGCGGGAACCGGTGCTAGCCGAAGACGTGAAGGAATGGAGGTTTAATGCTGGGATTTTCGGCTGTTTTGGGGCTGCAATTGGTGGCTGAAATTTCCAGCAATTAATTAGAGTTGAATTAGGGTTTTATTGCTTAAGTGTGCCCTTATATAGACACCTTGTCTAATTGGGTTCTAATTAGGTTAATTAAACCCAAGCCCACTAGGATTATAATTACATAAATAAACTTTAATTAAAAAGTATATACTATGTAATTTAATTCCATTTGGCTAAATTTAATTACCCCTAAATAAAATTAAATCACACTTAAGTTAATACAATACATGTATTTAATTTTCCTACTTAGGAAAACTATTTAATTAATTGTTTACTTTATGTAATTCAATTAATTAATAAATTAATTAATTACATTATGTAAACTTATTAATTAAATTAAATTCAACCCAATGTCAATTAATTACCTTGACACCGAATGTCAACTAATTAATTAACGCATTCCTTCCAATGTACATTACATGTACAATTTCTATAAGTTCCAGCTCAGTTGATCTATGTGCACGATCCTATGGGTCTGTCTTTATGTTGGCAGTAGGCCCAAGCCCACAGACTGTAAGTGGGTTCTAGCAAACCATTACAGCCCCCAATTAAGACAGAGATGCAGCAGTCTTTAGAAGACACTCACTCGGTAGTAATCTCATAGTGTCCTTTGCCTAATGATATCGATATGAATAAACAAGAGGCATGGTGTCTGTCATCCTCTTCTGTTGTTTATTATATTTCTTGATCTTGAGTTGACTAATTAATCAAATAAGCAACCAACTTATTTGGGTATGGCCATACACTTATCAGTCCCACTCATCAAGTGGCCAATGATATCATCTCAGTGTTACCCGAGTGGCAATTCCATCACTTCATCATCAATATCAACATGTTCACCGGTCCACCCAATCATACCCGTATTTAGCATCCTTTTACAGACCTTTTAGGCGTATGTCAAAGTGAACCGGATTCCATATCGATATTATAATGAAATCTGGTCTGAGGACAAAAGAGACCTACTCAAGAAAGACCTATGACATGACAACCATGTGGCTTTCTTGTGCGGATCGATCCAGTCCCATGTCAATGACATGTACCTATATTCATGACTGACTATACAAGTACTATGGCTAGTTAAGAACTACCATACAGTCATCGAATATACAAGTCTGTGGTTCTATTCGTTCCCACGATTAGAACAGACTTGGGATAGGTTTTATGATTATCAATCAATGGATGCTCTACTCATATTATAGCACAAGATATAAATGAAATAGATTAATTGCCTTTATTAATATGAAACGAATAATGTATTCATACATGACTCTTAATGTATAATACAAAATACAAGAATCCAATGCCCTAAGAACTAGGGCACACCAACAATCTCCCACTTGCACTAGTTCCAAGTGGGCATTGCCCTAATTCCTATAGATATGGTATGACCGTCGTGCTGTGTCTGCAACAGCGCTTTGGTCAATGGATCAGTGACATTATTCTTGGTCTCAACCCTCTGCAATGATATGTCATCTATGTTCACGATCTCCCGAATGAGGTGAAACTTTCTGAGTACATGTTTGGATCTCTTGTGTGACCGGAGCACCTTAGCTTGTGCGATGGCTCTGTTGTTGTCACAAAAACATCAACTAGGTCTAGGATAGTGGGCACTACTCCCAACTCAGTTATGACTTTCTTGATCCAAACGGCTTCCTTCCTTTGAGCTTCGCACGCAGCTTTGTACTCAGCTTCCATGGTAAAGTCAGCAATGGTGGCCTGCTTCGAGGACTCCAACTAATGGCACCGCCATTCAGGAGAAAAACATAACCAGACTGTGACTGGTTCTCATCCTCATCGGTCTCAAAGCTTGCATTAGTGTAACCTGACACTACCAGCTCATTTTGACCTCTATACACTAAGAAAGCATCCTTAGTCCGGTTAAGGTACTTCAAGATTGCCTTGACTGCCTTCCAGTGTTCCTCATCGAAGTCCGACTGGTACCGGCTAGTCATACTTAGTGCAAACATGACATCAGGCCTCGTACATAACATGGAGTGCATGATAGATCCAATAGCAGATGCATAAAGGATCTTTTCCATGTTCTCCTGGTCCTTCTTTGTTTTAGGACCATCTTTCTTACTCAGCTTCAACCCATGGCGCATAGGCAAGAATCCTTTCTTTGCCTTGTCCATGCTGAATCCTTTTAGAACCTTGTCAATGTACGTGGCCTGACTTAGGCCTAGAAGCGAATTGGATCTATATCTGTAGATCCTGATCCCTAAGATCATCTCAGCTTCGCCTAAGTCCTTCATTGCGAAGCACCTACTCAACCACTGCTTAACCCCTTCTAGTGTTGGTATGTCACTTCCAATGATAAGGATGTCATCAACATACAGCACTAGGATGGTGGAAACGCTCCCACTAACCATCTTATACACACAGGGCCTTTAACTTGAAACACCACTTGTAACCTATCACCTTAGCACCCAGAAGTGGATCCACCAAGTTCCATACTTGGTTATCGTGCATAGATTGCATCTCAGCCTCCATGGCTTTGCACCATTGATCTGAGTGTGGGCTTTCAACAGCCTCCTGATAGGTCTTGGGCTCCTCTTGGTCAACGACCATAAGGTCCCTATCATCAGTCACGAGAAAGCCGTACCTCTCTAGCTGATGACATGTCCTACCAGACCTTCTAAGGTCCTGTGCAACCATTTCTGGTTCCTCAATTTCTTGAGTAGTCAGATTGGTTCCTGAAGCATCCTCAGCAGTAGCTGCAGGAGTTTGTGAGTCTTGAACTTCTGAAAGTTCAATATTACTCCCACTATCTCTCTTGGAAAGGAATTCCTTCTCCAAGAAGACTGCATTTCTGGCTATGAAAACTTTGTTTTCGGCTGGATTGTAGCAGTAATAACCCTTAGTTTCCTTAGGGTAACCCACAAACTGGCACTTGACAGATTTGGACTCGAGTTTGCTACTTGTTAATTTCTTAACATGTGCATCACAGCCCCAAATCTTCAAGAAGGAAACATTGGGCTTTCGGCCTTTCCATAGTTCATATGGTGTTCCCTCAACTGCCTTGCTTGGTGTATTGTTAAGAATGTAAGCAGCTGTCTCTAAAGCATATCCCCAAAAGGAGACAGGGAGTGTAGCATGACTCATCATCGAGCGGACCATGTCAAGTAAGGTCCTATTCCTCCTTTCTGACACTCCATTCCACTGGGGTGTACCAGGAGGAGTGAGTTGGGATACAATCCTACACCCTCTCAAAACGAGTCAAACTCTTGGCTCAAATATTCACCCCCTTGGTCAGACCGAAGTGCTTTTATTTTCTTGCCAAGTTGGTTTTCTACTTCATTCTTAAAGTCCTTGAACCTTTGGAGAGTCTCAGACTTATGCTTCATCAGATACACGTAACCGTATCTGCTGAAGTCATCCGTGAAGGTGACGAAGTACAAAAAACCAGATCTAGCACTAGTGCTCATTGGGCCACATACATCAGAATGTACCAGCTCCAATAGCTCTGAGGCCCTTTCAGCAGTCTTGCTAAAAGGCGCCTTTGTCATCTTGCCTCTCAAACAAGATTCGCATGTGTCATAAGGCTGGATGTCAAATGACCCTAGCACTCCACTAGAGTGAAGCCTAGCTATGCGCTTCTCATTTATATGGCCAAGTCGACAATGCCAGATGTAAGTAGGATTAATTTCATTTTGTTTAATCCTTTTAGTATTTATGTTATAGATTGAACTTTCATGTTTTAGATCAAGGATATATAAGCCATTTTCAAGAAATGCCGTTCCATAAATAATATTGCCACATTGCATAGAAATTCTACCATGTCCAATATTAAATACAAAACTAGAAATATCCAACAAAGAAACAGAAATAATATTCCTGCGCATCGTAGGTACAAAATAACAGTTTCTTAGTTCCAAAACAACTCCACTAGGCATCTCCAAGAAATAATCTCCGATCTCCATAGCCTGAACCCGAGCACCATTTTCGACTCAAAGATCTACTTCTCCAGATCCTAATAATCTCTTATTTCTTAGACCCTGCACATTTGAACAAACGTGAGATCCACATCCAGTGTCCAAGACCCAAGATGTAGAAATAGCCAGATTAATCTCAACAACATAAATACCTGAAGCAGCAGTTTTGCCCTTCAGTTGCTCCCTTAGCTTTGGACATGAGCTCTTCCAGTGCCCCTTCTCATGACACTCATGGCAGACATCGTCAGGAGAAGCAACCCTTGCTTTAGGTTGGGCCACCACCTTTTTGCCCTTAGCCTTGGCCTTTTGGGCCTTAGCCTTGGCCTTAGATTTGGCCTTTCCCTTAGCAATGGATGTATTGCCCTTGTTCACCAGCAATACTTCAGGAGTCTTCTTAAGAGACTGCTCAGCAAGCTTGAGCATGCCATGCAGCTCAACTACCAATTTATCCAACCCTTGCATATGGTAATTCATGATAAACTGGTTGTAAGACTCAGGAAGTGACCCGAGAATAATGTCTACTGCCAAGTCCTGCAGAACTGGTGAGCCGAGGCGGGCAAGTGTATCAATATACCCCTTCAACTTTAGCACATGAGTGCTAACAGAAGTCCCAGCTGCCATCACAGTCGTGCAATGTGCCTTAGTTGTCAGGTGACGTTCCTGACGAGCCTGATCTTGGAACATCTTTTTAAGCTGATCCATCATCTCATAAGCATGCTCGTCCATGAATTGCTTCTGAAGATCAGAAGCCATGGTACCCAGCATGAGGCACGAGACATCTCGGTCATCCCTCACATGCCGATCGTACTGCTCCACCATCGCCGTGGTGATGCCTCGACCTACGGGAGGGCCAACTGGTAAAGGAGCATTCAGTACATACTCCTTAGACTCTTGTCTAAGAACTATTTGTAAGTTCCTAGCCCAGTCCAGGAAGTTAGTCCCCGAAAGCTTCTCCTTCTCCAAGAGTGACCTAAGTGAGAGTGAGTTGTTGTTTGTTGCAGCCATTTAAATTGCTTAACTGAAATGGGATTATCTACATGGAAGAAATCATTGCTTGAGTTAGAAATAAAGGACTTTTAAGCCAATTCAAATTAATAATCCGATTTTAATTTGTTTGTTGGTGTTGTTAATTGGCTGACTTGACCAAGATCCACAACTTATCAATGACTGGCCGAACTAGGGCTCGCTAACCAACCATTGAGTCATTTGGTAGGACAACCTATCAAATCCTTCCACGAAGGACTCTTGGTTTGATGGGCTTATTGACACTTTACCCATCTGTGCTTAGGGCCCGCTCTGAGCTAATGCTACCCATGTTGAGTCAAACCACCATTCACATGTTAATCATACCAAGTATCTTAACCCTCAACGGCCCACCGAATACTACAATATACCCAGTTAGGGCATGGTGCACATTGCAGCATCAATGGGAGGAAGAGGTGTGAATGTGGGAAGCACTTTTAAGCGACTCAATATTTTAATTTCCGGATTATAATTAAGTGATACGGCTTAGCATGCATAAACGCGGGTAAAAATTTGGTGATCCATACATCCATATTATATGACAAATGCAATAGCATACTTAATTTAAAATAAATGAGATCCTATGGGCCTTTAATTACAACCTAATGAAAAACTAGATATCCTATCTAATTCTTCATGGGCCGGACTGCAATCCTTCTTGGGCTCCCACCATGAGCTTGCTCCGTTTGGGCCTTCCTCCATACTTGATGCAATTACAATAATTTTGTAAAATAAAATCTATTCTAAAATTACATCAAAATAAAAAAAATGGCACGCAGGCCATATTTCCCAAAATTAAATTACAACCGATAATAATTTAGGGCCCATAGAACTCAACATAACATTTCAAACAAAGTACCTGTCGTGCACATACATACCAATATGATGCATGATCATGGCATTCCAAATTATAAATATAAATGTTAAGCCGAGTTACTTAGGATGAAATCGCCAATTTTAACAAATGTGACTAAGGCCCATAAAGGCCCAATGGATAACATCCATAAATGCAAAATTAACAATTTTGCTCCCACTGGAATTTGGGTTGTCATAAATTTAAAATTTAGCTCTCCCAATTTTAACCGGTGTCACGGTTTATTGGGCCAATTTCATAAAGTCCATATTCAATTTAATATGCAAACAATTAAATTAAGTATGCATGCCAACAAAATAAATAATTTAAACATAAATTAATTTAAAAAAATTTAATTTAATTTGCATTAGGGTCCGGGATAAAAAAAATACCCGCAAAATCCAAAACCGGATCCAAAACCCGCGCGCAGCGCCTCTGTCCCGGCAGCCTGCTGCGGCAGCAGCAGCCAGCTGCTGCGTGGCATGCTGCTGGTGCAGCTGCTGCCGCTCGATGGAATCGCAATTTGCGATTCCATCCAGCCCAAAAACCCTTTTTTTTTTTAAATCATAAAAAAAAAAATCCATCAAAAATTAAATAACCAATAAAATAATAATTTTTAAGATGGAAACCAATTGGGAAAAAAAAAATCAAATACCCCAATCCAAAAATTCTAGGGTTTATCAAAACCAAAACCAATTAAATAAAAACCCTAAAATAACAAACTTGAAACCCATTCTTTCTTCAAGAACGCTTTCAAACCAATTCCAATCAATCTAATGGACATAACCTGGCTCTGATACCACTGTTGGGATTCGTCATTGGAAAAATAACGTGGCGCAGCGGAAAATACACCGTTTAAAATTTCCTAGAATCCACCTATCGTGTCCAATTGCCATTGATTAGAATAAAGCCAAATAAGAATCAAGAGAGATTAACTCACCGGATTCGTCTCCTCTAGAGACTGCTGCAGAATCGTTTCTTGAAACTGCGATCTCCAAAGTCCGGTGCACGACCAACTATTGAGCGGGAACCGGTGCTAGCCAAAGACGCGAAGGAATGGAGGTTTAATACTGGGATTTTCGGCTGTTTTGGGGCTGCAATTGGTGGCTGAAATTTCCAGCAATTAATTAGAGTTGAATTAGGGTTTTATTGCTTAAGTGTGCCCTTATATAGACACCTTGTCTAATTGGGTTCTAATTAGGTTAATTAAACCCAAGCCCACTAGGATTATAATTACATAAATAAACTTTAATTAAAAAGTATATACTATGTAATTTAATTCCATTTGGCTAAATTTAATTACCCCTAAATAAAATTAAATCACACTTAAGTTAATACAATACATGTATTTAATTTTCCTACTTAGGAAAACTATTTAATTAATTGTTTACTTTATGTAATTCAATTAATTAATAAATTAATTAATTACATTATGTAAACTTATTAATTAAATTAAATTCAACCCAATGTCAATTAATTACCTTGACACCGAATGTCAACTAATTAATTAACGCATTCCTTCCAATGTACATTACATGTACAATTTCTATAAGTTCCAGCTCAGTTGATCTATGTGCACGATCCTATGGGTCTGTCTTTATGTTGGCAGTAGGCCCAAGCCCACAGACTGTAAGTGGGTTCTAGCAAACCATTACAGCCCCCAATTAAGACAGAGATGCAGCAGTCTTTAGAAGACACTCACCCGGTAGTAATCTCATAGTGTCCTTTGCCTAACGATATCGATATGAATAAACAAGAGGCATGGTGTCTGTCATCCTCTTCTGTTGTTTATTATATTTCTTGATCTTGAGTTGACTGATTAATCAAATAAGCAACCAACTTATTTAGGTATGGCCATACACTTATCAGTCCCACTCATTAAGTGGCCAATGATATCATCTTAGTGTTACCCGAGTGGCAATTCCATCACTTCATCATCAATATCAACATGTTCACCAGTCCACCCAATCATACCCGTATTTAGCATCCTTTTACAGACCTGTTAGGCATATGTCAAAGTGAACCGGATTCCATATCGATATTATAATGAAATCTGGTCTGAGGACAAAAGAGACCTACTCAAGAAAGACCTATGACATGACAACCATGTGGCTTTCTTGTGCGGATCGATCCAGTCCCATGTCAATGACATGTACCTATATTCATAACTGACTATACAAGTACTATGGCTAGTTAAGAACTACCATACAGTCATCGAATATACAAGTCTGTGGTTCTATTCGTTCCCACGATTAGAACAGACTTGGGATAGGTTTTATGATTATCAATCAATGGATACTCTACTCATATTATAGCACAAGATATAAATGAAATAGATTAATTGCCTTTATTAATGTGACACGAATAATGTATTCATACATGACTCTTAATGTATAATACAAAATACAAGAATCCAATGCCCTAAGAACTAGGGCACACCAACACAGGGTAGCACGCTGTATAAGTACTGGCTGGGCAAGCAGGCTGGCCTCCCTGAGGGCTTCACTTTCTCTCCTGGGGATGCGAGGCACTATGCCAGGGCATTCTTACTATATGCCTTGAGCACCCTGCTCTTCCAGACAGGCCAGAGTGACCTGAACCT
Organism: Euphorbia tirucalli; assembly: GCA_039660915.1. Classification (NCBI taxonomy): domain Eukaryota; kingdom Viridiplantae; phylum Streptophyta; class Magnoliopsida; order Malpighiales; family Euphorbiaceae; genus Euphorbia; species Euphorbia tirucalli. The sequence continues at coordinate 35,809,890 of CM077637.1, read as the reverse complement.
GGCCATTCTCCCTTCGCTGATCCAGTTAGAGGATGTAGGGAGTTTGAACTGGGGACGAGCCAGACTGGCTTAGCTGTACTATGGCCTCAATATCTGTGCACGGGGGAAGCATAAAGAGCTGAAGGGCTTATAGATTTTCGTCCACGTGAGTTTCCCGATCTCTTTTTTTTTTGCTAACTTTTTGATTATGCAGATTTAGCCGTACGAGCATGCCTTTGTTCCCCAGCCAAAACTGGGCATACCAGATACTGTCGACCTTCCTGATTTTCCTCGATTGAGGCGGTGGCTGGGTTTTAGCTAGAGCAAGATGGACAATGACCAGTGGGACTGCCACCGGCTACTGGCTAATATGTCATTCGAGGCGGTACACATCTTCCTTCCCTTACACATTCTGACTTTTGTTGTCTTATAGCTGCTTCTCCTATTTTCTAATTTCTGATTCCAGCTGGTCAAGGAGCCATGTGGGGGAGTCGTTGTGAGCGGATGACGCGTTTTCGATGGGACATGAGACTCCTTTTCGGAAGGGGCCCCTCAATCTCGGGCAGGCCCCTTTCTCATTTGGGGTTTTTATAAATGGGAAATCGGTTTTCGAAAATAAATAGAATTAATTCTTAAAAGAAATCGAGACCTAAGTCTCGATGAATATTGTAGAGTCGGCACCCGGCTCAACTCAACCGGGAAATTTATAATGCAGCTGAACCGAACAAACGGTCGCTACACTATCCAGAGATTTGGATCCGAACAAGTCCCTTATTTCGTGTCTAGTTAAATTAAATATTGCCAATGTTCTCGAAATGGTATTTTAAATTCTAAAGTCAATTTTATTGAATACAAAAGGCATACAGCGCGCATACAAATATATAATACAAAAATAAAGAAAAGAAATAAATATTAATTGGACTACAGCCAAATCGAATGGAAAAAATAAAAACTCTCGCCTCACTTGTACAATCGCCTAGAATACATGAGAATCTAAAAATAATTACAACCGCCTAAAATACACGATTAATTCTATCAAAATACAAATAAAAATAAAATTAAAATTAAAAATAAATAAAAGCTGCAGAACAAAGGTTAGAACCATTTATAGGGCATGTCACAATTAGGACTCAAATAGACAGAATTAGGACATCAAGAATTGGGGGCATGCATATAGGGGATAACCGGGTTGGCTCAGCTAGCCAGCACGGTTAGACCTGGAAAACGTTTTGAAACCTCCCTGTATTTTAGTTTTTGTGGGAAAATCATTTTGAAAACAATTTTTCCGGTTTACATGCACTTTTCATATATTAGGTGGGTCGGTTTTTAGGAGAACCGAGTCTCCGTCGTTGCATTGTTCTAAATGCAACTTTTTCTGAAAATTAAATCTAAGGTTGTGAATGCACATATCAAAATTCATTTTTAGGATTTTCGGATCTTTTGATTTTTTTTATGGATTTTTATAAATTTTTATGGCTTAAAGATGAAATTCTGATCCTGGAACGAAGGTTACAGTCGTACGACTTTAACGACAGTCGTATGACTGTAAATCACAGTCGTGCGACTGTAAACGGTCCAGAATCAAGATTTCACCAAAATTTTATTTGAATCAAAATGAAAGAAAATGACCTGGAAATCAAGAACACTCGTACGACTATTCATAAAATCAATGAACAGTCGTGCGACTGTTCTTGATTTTCAGAAATAAAAGCCCAAAAACACAGCAGAAAATGCACAAAAATACACTTCAACCACCCAGAAAACAAGAAAAAGTGAAAGGAAAATGAATGTCTACCTTTTTAGAAGCTTATGCAAGTCGATTTGACCCCTGGCATCGCTCCGATCCACACGAATTTGCACTTTTTTCTTAAGTTTTGGGTTGAAAACTTTGGTCCAAAGAATCTCCAAATGTCAAGGTTTCTGTTGATTTAAGTCCAGGATTTCGATTTGTTTGTGAAGTTAATTGATTAACCTAAGGATTTTTATCAAATTTTAACCCTAATTCTGATAATTAAAAGAAAATAGAAGAGGAAAAGAAGAACTTATGGGTTTTGGTTTTTCTTTCTTTTCCTTCTCGCTTTTCTCTTTTTCTCTCTAAGTTTTCTCCACCAGCCTTCAAGATTGGTTTCTCTCCCCTCCTTTTCTTCTTTTCTACTCTGATTTCTCTGCTTGCTTCCTGTCCATCCCGGAGCAATTAATGCTCCTCCCTCTCTCCTCTATTTTTCTGCTGCAGAGGTATGGGCTCCTGCAACTACTTAAATTACAGTCACACGACTGTAAGGACAGTCGTGCGACTCTCTTTTCTTTTTTTTCCTTAAGTGTAGAAAATTCCGGCACTTACTACTGTCCCTCGCGTGATCAAATTCGACACCTAGATCCAGGTTTACAACACTTGAGATGATAAATTTGAGAGCGTGAATCAAAGCGACGCGAACACTGGAATGAACCCTCTGATGAGATAAGCCGATACCGGGTCTAGGTTACCCGAAGCGATGCTGGGGAGGAAATAAGCCGATATCGGGTCTAGGTTACCTGAGGCAAATGAAAGACGGATTACGGATTGGCCGATACCGGGTCTAGGTTACCCAAGGCAAATGAAGAGTGAAATTAGCCAATACCGGGTCTAGGTTACCCGAGGCGGAATTGATGAAGGGATTGGCCGATACCGGGTTTAGGTTACCCGAGGCGAGCTTTGCTCAGGAAATGGATCATGAAACTGATCTGGGCCGATACCGAGTTTACATTACTGGAGGCAGATCTGCTGAAGAAGTGGATGATGAAGCCGATTTGGGATGATACTGAGTTTACATTACTCGAGGTGGATCTACTAAAGAAGTGGATGATGAAGCCGATCTGGGCCGATACCGAGTTTACATTACTTGAGGTGGATCTGCTGAAGAAGTGGATGATGAAGCCGATTTGGGGCAATACCGAGTTTACATTACTCGAGGAGGATCTGCTGAAGAAGTGGATGATGAAGCCGATATAGGCCGATACCGAGTTTACATTACTCAGATCTGCTAAAGAAGTGGATGATGAAGCCGATCTAGGCCGATTCCGAGTTTACATTACTCGAGGCTGATTTGCTGAAGAAGTGGATGATGAAGCCAATCTGGGCCGATACCGAGTTTACATTACTTGAGGCGGATTTGCTGAAGAAGTGGATGATGAAGCCGATCTGGGCCGATACCGAGTTTACATTACTCGAGGCGGATCTTGTGAAGAAGTAGATGGTGAAGCCGATCTGGGCCGATACCGAGTTTACGTTACTCGAGGCAGATCTGCTGAAGAAGTGGATGATGAAGTCGATCTGGGCCGATACCGAGTTTACATTACTCAAGGCGGATCTGTTGAAGAAGTGGATGATTAAGCCGATCTGGGCCGATACCGAGTTTACATTACTCGAGGCGGATCTGCTGAAGAAGTGGATGATGAAGCTGATCTGGGTCGATATCGAGTTTACATTACTCGAGGCAGATCTGCTGAAGAATTGGATGATGAAGCCGATCTGGGCCAATACCGAGTTTACATTACTCGAGGCGGATCTGCTGAAGAAGTGAAGCTGGGGATGATGAATTCCTGTACTTAAGATAGCAAGTCTTCATTCCTTGATCGAGAGATTTTTAAACAAAAATTTTCACCCCTTCGATCAAGAATGAAGATTAGCTGGGGATAAGTGATTGATATATGCAATGTATGAGTGCATGATGCTGCATATGTATATGTATGTATTTTCCGTTATTTGACATTTCCGCCTTCCGCTGGAGAGAGATATGTCATGCCCCTGGTTGATTTTGCTTTCTTCGGGGGTTTTGCTTGGTGATTTCTGAGGAGTGAGGTGACTGCTGGGGATGTACAATACTGCTGGGGAGATAATCATAGTTTTCCTTACAGAGATTCTGCTGGGGAAAAGTGTGGCAACTCAATTGGGGAAACAATTATAGTGTTCTTTATGTAGATTCTGCTGGGGAATTGCGTGGCGACTCTACGGGGAGTCGATGTGATGACTTCTGTGGGGAATGTCGAAGACATTCTGATTTTCCTGCTTCGTGGGGAAATTATGAGTCTGTAAGTGCTCTAATTTTTGCCTGGGTTGCCCAATACGGTGTTTCAGCCCAGCGAGCCGCTCTAATTTTTGCCTGAGGTGCCTTTTCGGTTTTTGCCTCAATGAGCTGCTCTAATTTTTGCCTGAGGCACCTTTTCGGTTTTCAGCTCAGCGAGCTTTCTTTTTTTTATTTAGATGATTGAGATGTCTCCATGACCATTTATTGCTCTTTTAGGAAGAGGAGCTGGATTCTAGAGGACAATAAAAGATTTCAAATTGCATGTTTTTAGTGCATTTTCACTTGTTAAATAATGCGATGATTTCAATCAGTTGAATGCAAAGTGCTTTCTTTGAATGTATGTTTATGCAAGCCAACTTTGTTTGTGCATTTGTCATAATCATGCAAATATATTTAAACAAACACTTCACTTTATTGATGAAGTCAAAATGAGTACATTTGAAACAAGTTGGTTCCTAAATGGTACATATTCCACACTGAGCCAGAATCCGTCACCAGTCGTCCTTTTCGGGTTTTCCAACTGATTATTTTCTCTCTTGTCTTAACATTTGCCTAGACTGCTCTTTTCGAGTTTTCAGCCTAGCAGATTTTTTTTATACATGATAAAGCTTTAGCCTGTCCTGATTGATAGGATTAGTGAACTCATTTCCGTCCATGTCCATGATGCTGCAGCGCCTTTTGATAGCACCTTCTTCACCACATAAGCCCCTTCCCAGTTGGGTCTGAACTTGCCTCTAACATCGACATTTGAAGGCCTTAGCTGCTTTAGAACCAAATCACCTGTTTTCAACTGCCGTTTGGAATACTTCACATTCTGATTATAGGCTCTGGCCATTCTGTGCTGGTACATCTGAAGATGATTCAGTGCCCTCAGTCGCCTTTCATCTAGTGCTGCCAACTGTTCATATCTGGCTTGAACCCATTCAGTCTCTAGCAGCTGAGCCTCCAGGGCGACTCTAAATGACTTATGTTCTATTTCCACTGGCAATACCGCTTCCATTCCATATACCAAGGCATAAGGAGTTTCTCCTATTGGTGTTCTGACACTGGTTCTGTAACCCCAAAGAGCATAAGGCAGTTTATCGGCCCAATCTCTGTAAGTGGTTACCATCTTTGATAAGATCTTCTTCATTGCCTTGTTAGCCACTTCCACTGCACCGTTAGCCTATGGTCTATATGGAGAGGACTTATGATGTTCAATACCATGCTCTGCAAGTAGCCCAGCTGTTGCCCCTTGAAACTGTACTCCATTGTCTGCCACTATGTGATGAGGAATCCTATACCGAGTGAAGATGTTCTTTTGGATGAACTTGACCATTTGCTTGGCCGTTACATTAGTGAAGGATTCTGCTTCGACCCATTTGGAGACGTAATCAACTGCTACAACTATGAATCTATGTCCATTAGATGCAGATGGATGAATTTCACCAATCATATCTATCCCCCATGATGAAAACGGCCAAGGAGATGCTAGATTCTGAAGTTCGAGTGGAGGAAGATGACTGATGTCTGCATAGATCTGACATTCATGACATCTCTTCACTTTTCTTATACAATCTGCTTGCATCGTCATCCAGAAGTAGCCTTGTCTCATGATCTTCCTAGCCATGGCAAGTCCATTCATGTGTGGTCCGCAGGTTCCTGCGTGTACCTGCTGCATCTCTTCTTCTGCTTCTTGCTCTGTTAGACACCTTAGAAGGACCCCGTGTGCAGTTCTTTTGTACAACTTATCTTTAAAAATTCTAAACTAATTGGCTAATCTCCTTAGGGACAGCTTATCAGTAGCACTAGCCCCCTCTGGATACCTACCTTCCTTAACATACTGGTAGATATCAAAGAACCACGGTTTATCTTCAACTATCAACTCCATTACCTCTGTACTTCGAAGCAAGGATGTCTGGAAGTGGCTATAACCAGTGGTTGCACTTAAGTCTCTTCTGGATTTTCCCACATAGAGGATAATATTTCTAGAGCATCAGCCATCTTATTCTCATCCCTGGGGACATGTCTGAATTCACATTGGCCGAATAAGCCTTTTCTGAACTGTAGTAATTCCAAGTAAGGCCGTAAGGCTTCTTCTTTTGGCTCCCACTCACCCTGAGCTTGCCTGATCACTAGAAGTGAATCCTCGACAATTAAGACATCATTTGCCTCTAAGGTTAATAGAGCTTCCATTCCAAATAAGCATGCTTCATATTCTGCCCCATTATTGGTTACGGGAAAGATCAGCCTCTTGGATAAAGGAATAATCTCACCATCCGGTGTTGCTATAAGTACCCCGATTCTAGCGCCTTTTCTATTCACTGCCCCATCGAAGCACGTAACCCATCTTTTCACTTCCACCACTGCTAGTTGCTTATCAGGGAATTCTAGATTCTCCGTATAATCTGATTCTAGAGGTTGGTTTGCCAGAAACTCCACTATGGCTCGCCCTTTAATGGTTTTCTTTGTGATGTACTCGATGTCGAACTCAGATAAGAGTAACAGCCACCTGGATAGCTTCCCAACCAACACAGGTGCTTCATAGAGATACTTCATTGGACCCACCTTAGCCACGACTTGTATCTTGTAGGATTGGAAATAATGGTGCAGCTTCTTGGTCAACCAGATCATAGCCACACATGTCTTCTCCACCAGTGTGTACTTGGTTTCATACTCCAGCAATTTCTTGCTAAGGTAGTAGATAAGGTACTCTTTCCTGCCATCTTGCTCTTGTGCCAGCATTGCCCCTATAGAGGATTCTTCAACTGCCAAGTACAAAAGCAGAGGTTTCCCCGGAACTAGTGGATTCAATACTGGTGGCTTTACCAGGTAAGCTTTGATCTTCTTGAATGCTAGTTGACACCTGTCATCCCACACAATCAGCCGATCTTTCTTTAATAGCTTGAAGATTGGTTCACAAGTGGAAGTCAACCGTTCAATGAAGCAACTAACATATTGCAAGGAACCCAGAAATGACCGGACTTCCTTTTCCGTTTTGGGAGTTGGCATATTTTGGATGGCTTTGATTTTGTCTGGCTCCATTTCTATCCCCCTCTGGCTGACTACATGACCCAACAACTTTCCAGATGTGACTCCAAATATGCACTTCTTCGGGTTAAGTCGCAAGTTGTACTCTCCAATGCTTGTTAAAAATCTATCCAGGATAACAGGATGTTCCTCCCGGGTTGTTGATTTAACAAGCATATCATCGACATACACTTCGACTTCTTTATGGATCATATCATGCAACAGATTGGTGACAGCCCTCTGATAAGTGGTGCCAGCATTCTTTAATCCGAAAGGCATCACTCTGTAGCAGAAAGTACCCTATTCTGTGATGAACGATGTTTTCACCTTGTCGATCACATCCATCAGAATCTGGTTGTACCCTGAAAAGCCATCCATGAAAGAGTACATTACCGCTTTTGCTGCACTATCAACTAGGACATCAATATGGGGCAATGGAAAATTATCTTTTGGGCATGCTTTATTCAGGTCCCTGTAGTCGACGCATACTCTGACCCTTCCATCCTTTTTAGGCACAGGGACAATGTTGGCTAGCCATTCTGTGTACTCCACCACTTCGAGAAATTTGGCGTCTATCTGTTTCCATTCCGGCCTTAGTCTTCTCAACTTCTGCTTTACTGGTCTGAACTTGGGGTCTGTTAGGATTTTGTGCACTGCTATCTCTGTGTCCACACCCGGTATGTCTTCATATGACCAGGCAAAAGCTTTAACATGTTTTTGGAGTATTCTTATTAATTCTTTCTCTTCCTCGGATTTAAGCTCGTGTGAAATGAATACTATTTTAGGGTTTTCATCCGTACTTATATTGATTTCATGCAATGCAGTGTCATGTATGCTAAATATGCTTGATGGTGATTTAAATGCATGCACAAAATTATTAGGACAAACATCACACAAGTAAGCAAACTGGGATTTCATTGCATTGAACTTATCATAAAGTACATCAGTTACATTGAAAATGGAAGAAATAGATACAACAAAATCATTTTCATCCTCCACAGGTGGAGGGCCTTATTCTTCATTAGCTTCCATCTCCCTTTTCAGAGCATCATCTGGGACTGTAGCTTTCTCTGCTTCTTTTCCGGTCATTTGTGTCTTAGCTTTTTCCATAATCTTGGCAATTTCAGCGACCACAGAGTCTAAGTTCACTCTGGCCATGAGTTCTTCATCAAACCCTTCCTTGGATTTTTCGAAAGCTTTGCTCAATGCAGCAGTTAAAGCACCCGAGATCACTTCTGTAGTTTCAAGACAGGCCTTCTTTCCATCTTCCTCTTCGGCCACCTTTACTGTTTTCTCCATCATTATAGGCGGCTCGCCTTGTCGTACATCAGATTCAATAGCAGTTTCTTCCATCATTACAGGGGCTACTGGCTCCTCTTGGCTTCTGTTAAAATCAACTACATCTGTAAAAATCTCAAAGCCCGGATACTCGACACCTCCTACCATCACCGGTTTGACTTGACCCTTATAAAGGCCTTCTCCTGCCTTCAGAAATGGCTTCATCATACTCTTACCATTCTTTCCCTATTTCAGATTCTTTTGTTCAGATGCCCCTTCTACATAGCCAAGGCCACACTGCTTCGACTTTCCCCAGTCAATTTTAAATTCTGGAACCCCCTGCAAATTAATTTCGAGTCCCATTCCCGGGACAAAGTTCTGCTTATACAGATACCGGGATAGCCACTCCGGCATATAATTCTCATAAAGGACCATAGGGACATCCGTGGCCTCTTCCTCTTCAATTACAGTGACTTGAAATCCACCGAAGGGAACCACTCCTTCATTCACTACAGCTACCATCAATTGAGCATCCGCCTCAACTGTCACAATTTTGCCATTGATAGAGAACTTGACTGTTTGATGCAATGTGGAAGGGACCCCCCCAAAGGATGGAACCAGGGCCTTCCAAGTAATAGGGAAAATGTGACTGGGATATCAATCACTGTAAAAGCAACTGTGGACCTAACTGGCCCAACCTCTACTTCTGCCTCAAACGTCCTTATTAGCGTTCTTTTAGAGTCATCATATGCTCGAATGACTGTTGAGGATCTCTTTAACACTTCTTCGTTCAGCCACAGAAATGGCAACATCTTTAGTGGACAAATATTCAGTGCCGATCCATCATCCACCATGACGCAAGGTATTACCTTATCCATCACATGGGCCCTGACATAAAGAGCTTTGTTGTGGGCCTTCCCTTCAGCAGGCAGGTCTTTCTCGGAGAAGACAATATCAGGGCTTCCAATACAGACTTTATCTAACAAACAGCACATAGCCTTTGGTGAAGCTATAGGGGAGACTTCAATCTCGGACAATTTCTTTACTAGAGCAGCCTTATGCTCCTTGGAGGTCAAAAGCAAATGCCATAAGCTAGCTTGAGCAGGATTCTTCTTTAGCTGAGAGATGACTAGGTCCTCCTTCTCAACTCCTTCTGGTGCCGAAGTACTGCCCGACCCATTCATCGGTGCTTTATCTTTCATCTGATCTGCCGGTTGATATACCTTACCGCTTTGGGTCACATGCTGCACTTCTTGAATCCTCATCTTTTCAACAGCTAGGAGTTTAACTGCCTCTCCTTTGTCAAATTCTTCATACTCATCCTCGGAGTCGAGATCATTCAAACTTATGGGCTTGATCTCCTTACATTCTTTCTTTTTCTCACATTTGGGTTCCACTTCGGGTTCCCCTACTGCCACTGCCTGAATTGTAGGGTTCGCTTGAAGAGCTTGGGCAAATATAAAATTAGCCAGTAACCCCGACTGGACCTTGTTGACCCGCTTTTCGAATGCCGGCAGCAGGTTGGTTTTAGTGCTAAGTTTGGCTTGCTCTTGCAGCTTTCCCTCGTCAATGAGCTTTTGGATGGCATCCCTTAGCTTGTAATAGTTGTTGGTTCGATGGCCTGTCACTACATGATAAGTGCAGAAGTTATCTTTGTCAGCTTCAGATGGCTTCTCAAATGGCCTCAAAGATTGTAGCAGGCCACCATTCCTACAGTTGGCGAATATCTTCACTAAAGGAAGAGTCCAAGGCGATATGCCTTGTCCTCCAGGACCCCTATTCTGGTTGCCTTGCTGCTGATTTATAGTAGCCACTTCAACTTGCTTGACTTCTGAAGATTATCCCTGTTTGCTACTGGAACCTGAACCAGAACCACTGCCAGACCCAGCTGTTGCGGTTGATCTATATCCTGAGCTGTACCCTGCTCTTCTTCCTCCCTTATGACTGGCTAGTTTCTGTTGGGATTTGTCACCGGAAATCACCCGATAAAAGCGGAAGAACGTGGTGATTTCCTCAAATCCAGTCCCAGGAGCAATTGAAGTGGAAATTGAAAAACTTAAAATTAAATAGAAAGGGATTAAATTTCTTACCAGAAAAATCTCTTTCTAGAGATGGATGATGGCTGCAGAATTCAAAATAGAATTCCTCCACTCTCACGTACACGAACGCTTGGCGAATGCAACCCGTGCTAGCGTCGGAAAAACGAAACAATGGAGAGGGGAGAGCTGTGGAAATTTCGGCTAGGAGGCTCTAAGCTTGGCTTGGCCGAAATTTCTAACCCAAGGTATTTATACCTAGGGTTGGCCGAATTCCCTTAGGGGAATTCAGGCCCATCTTGGCTCCTCTCTATTCTGTGCGGGCTTCCATGTTTTAATTTGGGCCCAGTCTAATTTTAATTATTCTGGTTTAAATTAATTTCAAGCCCAATTTTAATATACCCATGTATTTAATATATTACTCCAAGTAATATATTATTTACATCTAAATTAAAATTAGTTTGACAATTAATTTAATCCATCAAATTAAAATTAAATCTACACAAAATAAAATCATATGTAAACCCATACATATGAATATTTCCACCTAGGAAATAATTTCATAATTAATCCAATTAATTATGAAGAGCCAATAGAATATATTAATTTTATTATTATGACCAATCCAATTGATCCTTATAATATAATTAATATATACATGCTTCTCCCTCCACTGTGTATACTCTAAGTATACAAGTGATTCCTTAAGTCTGCATTCTATCGTTCTATGTGTACGATCCTATGGGCCCATCTTTATGTTGGCAGCGGGCCTTTGGCCCGCAGACTACAGTTGGGCTCTAGCAAGCCACTGCAGCCCCCAAATAAGATGGAGATGGCAGTCTAACTGATATCATAACCCTGTAGTTTAAACTTGGACATCCCATGTCATTGATATCGGTGTCCAACACAGAGGCATGGATTGATCATCCTCTTTTGTGTCCTGACATTAACTTGATCCCGAATGTACTGATTCTCACAAACAAGTTCCAACTTGTTTGGGTGTGGCCACACTCTTATCAGTCACATTCATCAAGTGGCCGGTGATATCTTCTCAGTTGGTTACTGAGTGACAAATCCCTTCTGCATATCCATAGTATTACCATGTTCAGAGACATACCCGAAAGTACCCATACTTGGCACCCTATTACAGGCCCTTTAGGCGTACCCTTAAGTATGCGACTTCACATGTAACACCATCATATGGTCAGGTCAAAGGATCCATACAAGTACTACACGAGAATCCATTGTGATACCATACCATGTGGATTACTCGTTTAGTGGATCTATCCAGTACCATGCTCCCAGGCATGTACCCATTAACTTGGTTGACATTCCATGTCCAATGACCGGTAAGACACTGCCATACAACCAGGTTAATGATAGTCTGTTGTTCCATTCATTCCCATGACTGGAACAGACTACGGATCTATTTATGGTCATATCGTTTACCCTATCCATGGTCTTACTCATGGATATAGATATGTCCATTGGATACTTCATTTAATATATTGCACAAGATAGATATAATAAATGAATTGATGCCTTTATTGATGACACAAATGAGTACAACACATAAATCCAATAAATGTATAGTACAAATACAAGGACCAATGCCTCGGGACTAGGGCATTTCCAACAGTTTCTCCTCTTCATCCCTTTCTATCTTCATGGCCATGCTGTAAACCTCACTGATCTCCTTAATGGGATGGAATTTCATGTTATTCTTGAAGATGTCTTTGCTACCTTTTATCAGCTTTTGTATAAGCTCGTCTTCGTCAGGGCAGTTCTTTAGGAGCATCATCTTGTTCATCCACCTCTGATAGTATTCATCAAAGGGCTCATCAAATTTCTGCTTCACCCTCTCCAAATCATACAGCTTCACCTGGATTTTGGTGATGAAGCTGTAGTATTTAATGAAGGCACAGACAAAACTTCCCAATCAGATTGTTCTTCCTCTGACAATGAGTTATACCATCCTAAAGCACCTCCCTCCAGTGTGGTGGGGAATAAATTGATCAGCTGCTGCTTTATGGCGCCCACCGTAAGCATAACTTGGGCATACAGATTCACATGGGCCTCTGGCGAGCCCATTCCTTTGTAAGTAGGGACTTTCGGCACTTGGAAGCCAATAGGGAATGTCTCGATGCCTCTACTGATCATGGCATCAACATTTACACCCTTCTTCGATTCAGGACTGATACTGATCCCCTTCTTCAACTGGGCCATAACTTCATCTAGTTCGGAGCACTTCGCTTTCATCCTCTGCTCCATAGCTGCTTCTATTTCCTACAGCTTCTCAAGGCTAGCTGAAGTGTCACCACCATATTGGGATGACTCAGCCTCTTTCTCTTTCCTGGCTCCACTACCACTGGTCTCACCAGCTTCCCTTACAACTGCCCGTATCTCTTCCTTCAACATGTCGCGGAAGTCTTGGGATCTGAAGAAATCCTTCAAAACATCAGCCATGCTTGGTGTCTGATCTGCCATATTCACTCCTTCCCCAGACTCAGAATCATTGTCACTTTCAACTCCTTCTGTCTCCTAGCTGCACTTGAAGACTAAGATCTTGTCCAAGGTCGCTCCAGTGTATTCTGCTTGGGAGTAGATAGGAGGTATTAGGGTCGTGAATGAATGACGTGATGTGACATGAAAATCAAGGCATTGAGAATGCTTGAAATGAATGGAGTGGGATTATGTATGAAATGATGGTCTGATGGTTTCTTTTTTTCTTCTTGGGACATTCCAAGAACACCCAATGCTTATGCAAAAATGTCACGTGTGGGCCACCACACGGACAGAGCTTCGGTGCCTTTGGGGCACCTATTGAATTCGTGAAATGGTCACGTGTGTACCAACGCACGGACGAAATTTCGACACTTTGGCAGGTCTATGGGATGATATGAAATGGTCGCATGGGTCTGGCCCACAGACAAAGTTCTGATGCTTTTGGGCATATGATATGAAATGATGTTATGAGAAAGTCACGTGTAACAGACACAGACAGAGATTCGGCATTCGGGGAACACCTTTATGATTTAGAAATGTTATGAACCTATATGTGTATTAATTAGACACTCGGGGAGTACCTTGAATGGTAAATTAATGTCATGAAGTGGTCGGATGTGGACCACGGTGTTATATGATGTTCGTGATGAATGAGCGTGATGTCATGAAATGTATTGTGTAAATTGTTACGCAAAAATGGGCCTAAGACCGTTGTGGCTTTTATCAAATGAAATGATTTTGGTGGAATGGCCAAATGCAATCCGGTGCATTGGCAAAACACGGGTAATTTGGATACCCGATGTGTCATGACATGGAATGGAATGGTCATGATAGGCGTCCTTGAAATGCCCCTAATTTAATTTAGGTGATATGTCGTGAATGCTTATGACACACGAAATGCAAATGGCTGCACAAAAACGTGGTTAGGATGCATGACATACATAATGATGTTATGTATGCTATGTGAAAAAATGCTAATCACACAACTATAATGTTATGGCTGAAAAAGAAATGGTTAGTATGAATGACAAACGAATGAATTAATGTTTTACACATGAAATAAAATGCAAATGGCTACATAAAAGTGTGGGTTAATTAACACACGTATGTTTGATGTTTGAAAAATGTCATGTGTATGAATTACGGTATGCTATGCATGTGTAGGTAGCAATGGCGATACGTCACGAGACAGCGAGAAACATATAGCAAGCAAAACGAATTCTTCCCACCTTTTTACTCCAACATGGTCGGTCTCAAAAATTTCTAACCGAGTCCTAGGCGGGGTTCACTTCGATCACCAACCGGGGGTGATGAAGGCGCGATTTTATTATTATTCACACAATTATTTTGGTATCCTAAGGGAATCCAACTAGGGTTGCTTATATGAGTTTGGTCAAAGTCGGGATAACATCAAGGCTCTCATAGCAAGATATACTCCTCACTTCTCCCCACTCAAGGGTTCTAGCGAAGGGGTTCGTACGAGGCTATGAGTGGTGTTTCGTGTTTGTGCCCCCAAGACCAAGAGGAACTTAGGTGACACTTCAACAATCCACCGGGCAACAAAAGGATACCTAACTTAATGCAAAAATGGCTAACTAAAAATGCAAATAAAATACCAAAAGAGAATCATCCGCCTTATTTTAATTAGACACTTTTCAGGGCTTGTCAAAATTCTTTTAAGTTTTTATGACAACTTTTTAAGAAATCCCCAGCAGAGTCGCCACAGTGAGTGGACGACGCGTTTTCGATGGGACGCGAGACTCCCTTTCGGGAGGGGTGCCTCGATCTCGGGCGAGCCCCTCCCTCGCTTGGGGTTTTATAAATGGGAAATCGGTTTTGGAAAATAAATAGAATTAATTCTTAAAAGAAACCGAGACCTAAGTCTCGATGAATATTGTAGAGTTGCCACCCGGCTCAGCTCAACCGGGAAATTTATAATGCAGCTGAACCGGACAAACAGCCGCTACACTATCCAGAGATTTGGGTCCGGACAAGTCCCTTATTTCGTGTCTAATTAAATTAAATATTGCCAATGTTCTCGAAATGGTATTTTAAATTCTAAAGTCAATTTTATTGAATATAAAAGGCATACAGCGCGCATACAAATATATAATACAAAAATAAAGAAAAGAAATAAATGTTAATTGGACTACAGCCAAATCGAATGGAAAAAATAAAAACTCTCGCCTCACTTGTACAATCGCCTAAAATACACGAGAATCTAAAAATAATTACAACCGCCTAAAATACACGATTAATTCTATCAAAATAAAAATAAAAATAAAAATAAAAATAAATAAAAGCTGCAGAACAAAGGTTAGTTCAATTTATACGGCACGCCACAAATAGGACTCAAATAGACAGAATTGGGACATTAAGAATTGGGGGCATGCATATAGGGGACAACCGGGTTGGCTCTGCTAGCCGGCCCGGTTGGACCTGGAAAACGTTTAGAAACATCCCTGTATTTTAGTTTTTGTGGGAAAATCATTTTGAATACAATTTTTCCGGTTTACATGCACTTTTCATATATTAGGTGGGTCGGTTTTTGGGAGAACCGAGTCTCCGTCGTTGTATTGTTCCAAATGCAACTTTTTCTGAAAATTAAATCTAATGTTGTGAATGCACATATCAAAATTCATTTTTGGGATTTTCAGATTTTTTTTATTTTTTATGGATTTTTATAAATTTTTATGGCTTAAAGATGAAATTCTGATCCTGGAACGAAGGTTACAGTTGTGCGACTGTAACTACAGTCGTACGACTGTAAATCACAGTCGTGCGACTGTAAACGGCCCAAAATCAAGATTTTTCCAAAATTTTATTTGAATCAAAATGAAAGAAAATGACCTAGAAATCAAGAACACTCGTACGACTGTATATACAGTCGTACGACTGTTCATAAAATCCACAAACAGTCGTGCGACTGTTCTTGATTTCCAGAAATAGAAGCTCAAAAACACAGCAGAAAATTCACAAAAATACACTTCAACCACCCAAAAAACAAGAAAAAGTGAAAGGAAAAGGAGTGTCTACCTTTTTAGAAGCTTATCCAAGTCTATTTGACCCCTGGCGTCGCTCCGATCCACACGAATTTGCACTTTGTCCTTATGTTTTGGGTTGAGAACTTTGGTCCAAAGAATCTCCAAATGTCAAGGTTTCTGTTGATTTAAGTCCGGGATTTTGATTTGTTTGTGAAGTTAATTGATTAACCTAAGGATTTCTATCAAATTTTAGCCCTAATTCTGAGAATTAAAAGAAAATAGAAGAGGAAAAGAAGAACTTATGGGTTTTGGTTTTTCTATCTTTTCCTTCCCTCTTTTCTCTTTTTCTCTCTAAGTTTTCTCCACCAGCCTTCAAGATTGGTTTCACTCCCCTCCTTTTCTTCTTTTCTACTCTGATTTCTCTGCTTGCTTCCTGTCCATCCTGGAGCAATTAATGCTCCTCCCTCTCTCCTTCATTTTTCTGCTGCAGAGGTATGGGCTCTTGTAACTGCTCCGACATTATAGTCGTACGACTGTAATTTTTAAATTACAGTCGCATGACAGTAAGGACAGTCGTACGACTCTCTTTTCTTCTTCTTCTTTTTTTCTTAAGTGTAGAAAATTCCAGCGCTTACAGTCGTGTTGTCCCCAGAGGTGGTGGACGCCAGGAGGCTGACACCCCGATAGTTGGTCATGGAGAGCCCTTTTGGCTTAGAGTGGTATTTAGGGGAGCGGGTCACTGACTGGCGTGCCGGTCTTATAGAGCGTAGGATCACGCCTGCACCACCGGTAGGGTCATTCTGGCCACATCTGCTATTGGCTGAGGACCACCCCGACCTCTTTGGGTCTCGATATGTTACTGATGGAGTGGAAGGGGACACTCTCAATTGATCGATACGTAACTCCTCCCCCCGACTAGATCTGTGCAGCTAGAGGTATGTTCCTTCTCCTATTTGTCGTTCAATTGCACCATTCTGTTTGCTTCCTGACATTTTTTTTAAGCATCTGGGCATGGAAGAGGCAAACATCCCCGTACTTAGTCCAGCAGGCGTTCTAGTGGCCACGGGTCCCAGACTACTGGTGGCTGGGGAGATAGAGGTTCTTCAGCACATGCGGATGAGTACAATGCTGACACTGAGATATGGTCTGCTGAGCCCATTCCCCTGGTAGTGCCCCCGGTGGTCCCTCCTACGAGCTTCATTCCGGGCCATCTCGAGTACATGGTGGAGCCAGCAGTGCTGCTGATGGATGAGTTCGGGAACCCTTACCGGGCCAACCTGTACCTCAGGAGCAGTTCCTTCCTACTGCTATTCCTCTCAACACCACTCATGTAAGTGCTCTTACTCTTGTTTGCTTTTGACTCTTACTGTTGCCACTAGTCTAACTTATGCACAGTTCTTTGTGCAGATTCTGGTATCACAGGGGATGGCCAGTGTCAGGTAGTCTCTGCCTTCAGATCGCTCGCGATCCTGGATAACAGAGCGATGGTGATAAGTACCTACATTGATATATATATGCATGTGTGTATGTGTATTTCAAATGCATGAACGTGTATGACATGACGTCTGTGTTGTTTGATTATGGTGCAAGCCGTGATTAATACATGTCGGCATAAGGAGACCAGATTGAGGTCAGAGGAGGACCGGTTGTAGAGGAGGGTTACAGATCTCAGGTTTATGAATGGGACTCTCCGGATGCAGTTGGACGATTGGGAGTCCGGACGCCGTGTCTTTGGTGGCGATGGTGAGGCTGAGAGCGAGGACGAGGCCGACGGCTCGACCGATGGGGGACAGTCATAGCCTCCTTCCTATTTCTATAGTCTTGACTATGACAGCCTACCTGTGGGTTGAGTTTTATCATTTTGTAGTACATTTTGCCCGCTGTGGGCTTTTCTGATACATTGACTGTTCTGACATTTTGTGTAAAATTCATTGCCTCTTTTCTGTTATTTTCTTCTGTTAGATTTGTCTTTCTGGATTCATTTCTCTTACCTTCACTCGCTTTTATCGCTATCTAAAACGATTTATGCTTCTCCGAAACTTTATCCCACGATTCTAGGGCCGATTTCGGCTGAAAACCAATTTTGGGGAGTAGAGCCGCACGGCTATATGTTCAAAATTTTGTATAAAAGTATAGATTGAATACTGTTGCTGGATTACAGCTACACAGCTCTGATCATAGCCGCCCGATGCAACTAGAGCCGCACGGCTTTATAGACAGCCACCCCATCGAACTAGAGCCGCATGGCTCTGTATATAGCCGCACGACCGTAGTCTTAGCTGCGCTGCTCTTGTGTGTGTTTCAGCAACTTCTTCTTCTTTCCGTGCTCTTTCCGATGGATCAACTCCACGATCGCCTCAGGGATTATTAGAAGACCTCCTGCTTTTCCAACTGGGCCTTATTGGTGCCTTATGGTTTGTATTCCATGCGGTCCTGCATGAACCTGACTCTGAACCAGACCTTTCTGGCAGCTGCAGCCGGCTTCTGGGATCCGATGGATCATGTCTTTCGATTTTCTGGGCAAGAGCTATGCCCCATGGTTGAGGAGTTCAGCGTCATCCTCTGCGTCCCTTGCCCATGTGGAGTTAGGTTAGCTATTCCCGAACCTGATTCAGACAACTTACAGATGCTTCAGAGGCTAGCTGTACTGGACTCGGTATATTTGGACTACTTGCTTCTTGGTGGGGCTACTCCTAAGAGCTTTAATCTATCTACTATTATGGACCTGTGCTCCTCCCTAAACACTTCTGCCCTTGGTTGGGCTCCTCTAATGAGTCTGTTGTTGATGTCTCTCTACCTGCGCCATTCGAGAAATGGGGCCTGTGATTTCCAATTAGTATCGGTGGTGACCCAGATGGCCAGCAACACTTCATCCATAGGGCTCATCTTGGCTGAGACCCTGATTTATCTGGATTCTGTCCATTCCGGTTGCCCCATTGAGACCAATGGATGTCTCCTTCTACTTCAGGTTTGTTCTTAGCTTTTGCTGCACATTCTGATTGATTCTATACCCCCTCTGATTAACTGTCTTTTGTGCAGATTTGGCTATTGGAGAAACTGAGTCTCCTGAGTATTTGTCCACCTCATCTGAGATATGCCCTAAAACATTATTGGGCCTGATGTGTCGAAATTACAGACTTTGCCACCTGGACTGCAGAGGAGTGGCTCGTTTGGCTGAGAGGGAGAACGGGCGCATCCATCCGCTGGATCTGCCCCTGGTGGGATATTTTGTATGTGAATACGGAGACTTGGGCAGGAGGTGTGTAGCTCCTCAAATTGTCCAAAGTGACATTCTACTGTCCCGCACGGTTATGCAGATAATACGGGCAAGTACAGAGGGTGCCTCATTCCCTATACACGACCGAGTGTGGGGAATTCACACAGTGATGGCCCAGACATGTGCAGCAGTAGTGGATGAACCCCATTCGTTCTGAGATTTTGAGATATGACAGTATAGCTCCGGTGGAGACAAATGGCGGTTATAGGGCTTGGTTAGCTAACTTAGTGACTTGCCCGACAAGACGCGAGTGTGAGATACTGACTCTGAGATATCTCGGCTTGTAGGTTTTTTAGATTGTGTGGAATTTTATTGTTGGTTGACTTTTATTTGTTTATTTGTTTCATTTTATGTCTTTATTTTTGCATAGACTGCCCTTGTGGGTTTTCAATCTATTGGACAGTCTTAACTTTTTCCTGAACCGCCCTTTTGGGTTTTTGGCTCAGCAGACTTTTATTCGTATCCTAAATTTTGCATGGACTGCCTTTCGGTTTTCAGTCCATCAGATTTTGTTTTTTGAAATGACATGCATGCAAACATGGGATGTGCACAATTATATATATGTGTATAATAAGAATCCAATTTCGGGCAAACTCAAGACATTTAAGCGAACAGTAAAAGGCATTCATTCATTTATTCATTAATAATGTTTTAGTACAATGCGTATCAAAAAATGAAATGAAGCTAAGAATAGAGTTAACAATGGTATCCGTCTCGATCGACTCCACGACTGTCATCATCCGGTCTTTCCAGATTTTTCCACTGATGGTGCTCACCTCTCTGTCTCGACTTTTGCATGGACCGCCTTTCGATTTTCGATCCATTGGTCTGTCATAATTTTTGCGTGGACCACCTTTTTGGTTTTCAATCCACTGGACTTTTTTTTTACATGTAGTATCGCCTGAGCTTATCCTGATTGACGGGGTTGACGAATTCATTCCCGTCCATATCCATGATCTTTCCGGCGTAACCTTTTGACCACATGCGGACCTTCCCAGTTGGGCCTGAATTTTCCCCTTATGTCTGTGTTGACCTGTTTCATCTGTTTTAGTGCCAAGTTTTTGGCTTTGAGTGGGTGTTTCTGATGGCGGACTTTATTGTTATAAGCCCTGGCCATTCTCTGCTGATACATCCGTAAATGATCCAGTGCCCGAAGACACTTCTCGTCATTCAACGCCAACTGTTCATATCTTGGTTGAACCCATTTTGATTCTGGCAACTGTGCTTCCATGACCACCCTCAGTGACCTAACCTCAGTTTCCACTGGCAAGATAGCTTCCATTCCATAGACTAGGGAGTACGGTGTTTCTCCGGTGGGAGTTTTGACACTGGTTCTGTAGCCCTATAAAGCAAATGGCAATATGTCAGCCCAATCCCTGTAGGTGACCACCATTTTTGACAGAATATTTTTGATGGACTTGTTGGCTGCTTCTATCGATTGATTGGCTTGCGGGCGGTATGGAGATGACTTGTGATGTTCAATCCCTTATCCTAAAATAACTATACCGTAGCCCCTTGAAACAGTACACCGTTATCTGTCACAACATGGTGAGGAATCTGATTCCTTATGAAGATACTCTTCTCAATGAACTTGATCATTTTCTTGGCCGTGACATGTGCAAATGATTCTGCTTCCACCCACATCAAAAAGTAATCAACAGCCACAACTATGAAATAGTGCCCTTTCGACATAGGCGGCCTTATTTCCCCAATGATGTCTATCCCCTAAGTAGCAAATGGGCACGGAGTCGAGGATATCTAAAGTTCATGTGGTGGGAGATGATTGAGATCTCCACTTGGCATTCGTGACATCTTTTCAGCTCTTCGATACAATCCGCTTGCAGGGTAAGCCAAAAGTAGCCTTGCCTTAATACCTTCTTAGCCAGGGCTAACCCATTGATGTGTGGCTCACAAGTTCCTGCGTGGATTTGCCTCATGACTTCCTTGGCTTCTCCTTCTATTATGCACTTCAGAAGTAAGCCGTTAGTGGTTCTCTTGAAGATCCGGCCCTCGAATAATCTAAGCTGTGCTGCTAACCTCCTGAGAGAGATCTTATTTGACTCACTGGCATGTTCTGGGTACTTCCCATTCTAAATAAACTATAAAATATCATGATACCAAGGATGTTCCTCCGTCGTTGCTATAACACTGACCGACAAGTAGCAAGGATTCTGTGCGGTTTCCACTATCATTGGCTGTATAAGATGTTTCTGGGGTTCCTTCCACATTGACGAGAGCATGGCTAAAGAGTCCGCAATCTAATTCTCCTGCCTCAGAATGTGTCTGAACTTATACAGCCCAAATGCTTTCACCTTTTCCCAAACTAGCTGGAGATATGGCCAAAGCGACCCTTCTTTTATCTCCCACTCTCCAGTGATCTGATGAATTACAAGTGTTGAATCTCCAATTACTAACACTTCGTGTGCCCCTAGTGTGATCAAGGCGTCAATCTCGAAGAGGCAAGCTTCGTATTCTACCCTGTGGTTAGTCACTGGGAACTCAAGGTGCTTAGCCAGGGGGATGATTTATCCATCGGGTGTGCCGATGACTACTCCCAGTCCTGCTTGTGTTTGTTTATAGCCCCGTCAAAATACATTATCCATCTACTCAGTTCCATCTCTATTATGGCCAGCTGTTCATCAGGGAATTCTAAATTCTCGATATAATCTGACTTTAGAGGTTGGTTGGCCAGAAATTCTACTACAGATCTTCCTTTGATTATCTTCTTAGTCACATATTCAATGTCAAACTCTGATAACAGAAGTAATCACCTTGATAACTTTCCGGCCAATATGGGGGTTTGGCATCAGTACTTCATCGGATCAACTTTCGCTACTGCCTGAACCTTGTACGACTAGAAGTAATGTCTTAATTTCTTAGTCAGCATACCATAGTAGCATAGGTCTTTTCTACTGCAGTATATCTGACCTCATAATCAAGAAGCTTCTTGCTCAGGTAGTAAATTGCATATTCCCATCTGTCCTCCTGTTCTTGTACTAACATTGCCCCTATTGAAGCATCTTCAATAGCCAAGTACAGGACCAAAGGCTTCTTTGGCATTGAGGGCTTCAGGATTGGTGTATTCATCATATAAGCCTTGATCCTGTCGAAGGCTAACTAACACTAATCATTCCATTTCAGCGGCTGGTTCTTCCTGAGGAGATTGAAGATGGGTTCACAGACTGTCGTCAACCTTGCAATGAACCGACTAACATACTATAGCAATCCTAGAAATGATCTTACCTCTTTCTCAGTCTTTGGCGCATGCATATCATTGATGGCTCTGATCTTGTCCGGATCCATTTCAATCCCTCTCTAACTTACCACATGGCCGAGAAGCTTCCCCGAGGTTACCCCAAACACACACTTCTTGGGATTAAGGTAGAGCTTATACTTCTCGACTCTAGTCAGGAATCTATCTAAGATAATAGGGTGCTTCTCTCGGGTCGTTGATTTGACTAGCATGTCATCAACATAAACTTCAACCTCTTTGTGAATCATATCATGTAGAAGTGTAGTGACTGCATGCTGGAAGTTTCTCTTGCATTCTTCAGTCCAAATGGCATAACTCTATAGCAATAAACCCCCCATTATGTGATGAAGGCTGTCTTTACCTTATCAACGATAACCATTAGAATCTGGTTATACCCTGAGAATCTATCCATGAATGAGTACATTATAGCCCTGGCAGCACTGTCAGTCAAAACATCAATATGTGGCAGCGGGAAATCATCCTTGGTTGATGCCTTGTTCAGATCCCCGTAGTTTATGCAAACCCTGACTCTGCCATCCTTTTTTGCAACCGGCACTATATTGGCCAGCCATTCTGGATACTCCACTACTTTTAGGAACTTTGCTTTTATCTGTTTGGCCACTTCTTCTTAACCTTTTCTGCCCACTCTGGTCTGAGTCGTCTGAGTTTCTACTTGATAGGCTTCATTTTCGGATCTGTTGGAATTCTGTGCTCTGTGATTTCCCTGTCAACTCCGGGCATGTCGTCGTAGGACCAGGCGAAGGCTTTCACTTTTTTTAGGAGCACATTCACAATTTCTTTCTCACTTCAAGTGTGAGGTCTTTCGAGACGGATACCATTTTTGGATCATCATCTATCCCTAGATTCATTTCATGTAATGATGCATCATGTATGCTAGTTTGTATGTATGCACAGTTCCATCCAGAAAAACATCACACAAGTTAGCAAAATTGGATTTCATTGCATTAAGAGCCTTGTAGGCTGAATTATTTACATCAAAAACAAAAAAAGCAGATACATTGAAATGATTACCATCCTCCACATGCGGAGGGCCTTCTCTTGTGCAGCATCTTCAACTTTTTCAAACAAGTTCCCCAGGTCACCCTCAAGGGCTTCTTCCTGGTCAGTGAATAGTTCTTCTTCAGCCATCTTCATCTTCCCTACCATCATAAGCCTAGCCAACTCCTTCACAACTTGATTCATCAGCTCTTCCTGAGTCTTTCCCACAGGTGCTTGCTTCTGACCAGAGACCGTGTTAGCTTCCATCAGTGCAGACAGTGCTTTGGTGATAGCTTCGATGGCCAATTTAGCTTCCCCACTTTCTGGACCTACCTTTTCAGCAGATTCTCCCTTGTTTTTGAACTAGACTCTGACCTGATCAACTGCCATTTCCTGCCTCTTCAGAACTTTCTTTCCCTTACCCTCATTTCCAGCATGCACCATGTTCACGACTGGCTCCACTCTGTACTTACTGAAGTCTACTACATCAGAAAAGATCTCAAAACCTGGGAGCTGCCCCCCCTCAATTTCCACTGGTTCTAGAGCTCCGTTATAAACTTCTTCAAAGGTGTCGACCAAATTGACATACCTTTTACCTGGCTTGTTCTTCTTCTCACCATACCTAAAACCATGTTGACAGTACTTTCCCGCTTCAATGTTGAATTTAGGGATGCCCTGCTGCGTTATCCCCAATCCCTTGCCAGGTTTGAACTTCTGCTTGGTAAAGTACTTATGGATCTACTCCGGGAACCTTGGTTCATTCTCAGTTTCATCTGTCACTACTACTCTTTGAAATCCTGTCATTGGCTGCTCAATAGCACTCAAAGCAGCCACCACGGATGGTTCATCAGCTTCCACAGTCACTACCTTGCCTTTTAGCAAGAGTTTCACTTTTTGGTGCAAAGTCGAAGGCACGCCTCCTAGGGCATGGAACCACGGTCTTCCAAGGAGTAGAGAAAATGTGATAGGGATGTCGATGACCATGAATAGTACATTGGACTTGACTTCACCCACGCTGACCTCGGCTTCAAATGTGCCAATCACTGATCTCTTGCTATCGTCATAAGCCCTGATTATAGTACCAGACTTGCAGAGTGCTTCTGCTCTAATACCCAGATATGGCAAAACTTTAGAGGGGCAGATGTTTAGGGCCGAACCATCATCGACCATTACACAGGCCATTACTCTATCCATGATCTCTACTTTCAAATACAGAGCCTGATTATGACGCACTCCTTCTAGTGGCAAGTCAGATGCCCCAAAACTGATCTCCAAGGCCCGGTTGGCTTTCAGGTCAACCCCCTTTATCACAGCACATACTTCATCGGGGGACATCGTAGGGGCTGCCTCCATTTCCATCAACTGCTTCACTACCGCCTCACAGTGTCTTTTGGATTCCATGAGAAGGTGCCATATGCTTGCCCGGGCAGGTGTCCTCTTTAATTGCTCAACCACAACATCCTCTTCCTTTCTTTTTGACCCCTGAATGGCAGTGTCTACCTCTACAACTAGGTTATTCCTCCTCAGTGGCACTTGAGGAGCCACATTAGTAGGTTGGTAAACTCTTCCACTTCGGGTGATATGTATGACAGGGCCATCTTTTGAGACCACTATTCCCTACCTTGTCTGTACTGGGTATATCAGCTTTGGCTCTTCTATCCTAAAGTCCTCGTCATCATCACCTAAATCAATGTAGTCCAAATCAATCGGACCCTGTCTGTTCTGTACCACGGGTGCCTGTTCTTTAGTTTCCTCTGGCTTTTCTTCCTCTTCTTTGACTATAATTGCCTGGACACTCAGATTGGCTTTAATTATCTAAGCAAACACACTGTTAGCTGGTATCCTGAATTGAACCATGCTAACCTGACCCCCGAAATTAGGCAGGGGGTTTTTCTGAACATTTGATTTCAAGGCGGGCTACATAATCTTCCCCTCAGTAACCAGTCATTGAATAGCCCTTATAAGAGATTCCAGTTTAGGAGCCCCGTCTACCAGTACTTGCGCATCCATCCACCTCTTGTAATATGTAGAGAAGGATTCATTAGGCCTCTGATGGATTCTTTCTAGATCTTCCAGTGTAGTCTCAACCTGAGTATTGTAGGCATATTGCTTTACAAATGCCTCCAACAGATCCTCCCACGTGGAGCGGGTATGGATTGGCGTCTTCAAATACCACTTAGCTATCCAGGTGAGCCTCTGGCCGACCTTCTCCAGTGTACGAAGGCAAATACGGCATTTGGAACCCAACCGGGAGCAGCTTTCCCTCTTCTACCAATAAAGTAGTTGGATCTGCACACTTAACAGGCTAGTACTATACTATCTCTTTTAGTTTCGGCAACAGTGCCTCCAGATCAGAGTATTTTTCCTTGAGGCACCTTTCAGTTGTAGTTCAACTGAGGTCTCTCTCACCCTTACAAAAGCCTCGTCTTCCTCTGACTGATGATCAACCTCTCAGTGTGGAATGACCACCTTGTTGCTACCACGAATGTTCCTTCCTAAGTTAGGGGCTCCCTGAACCACATTTCCTTCGTTTTCAACTAGGGTTTGGGCCTGCTGACTGGCCTGTCCCACAGCGGCAGTCACTGCAGTTTACACCTGCTCCTTGATGGTAGCTTTGAACCGATTTGAATTCAGGAATGCAGTCAGGAATGCATTCATGTCAAAAGGTGCCCCTCCGCTGGATCCATCTTAAGCCATCTCTATCCTGTTCGCTTCTTCCAATACAAACTGACTGTCAACTGGCTAGGAAGGCAACTGTCCCCCAAACTCTTGCTCTGAATCTGAATTTGAATTGACCCTAACCTCTTCCACGGTGACTGATTCTGTCTGAGCTGATTGAACTGACCAACTAGACCCTGAACTGACTTTTACTAGTTGCTTCGAAGTTGGACTCCAAACTGCACATTCAGCACAGAGTTAGTATTGTGGATGAATTTCATGACCCTAGATGCAACATACTAAGTGGCACATATGGCATGACCGTGGGATGATTGTGGTTGAATGTTTCATGAATGAGAATGATAATGAATGTGGCTTCCTTTGTTTTTATTTTGGATGTTCCAAGAATGCCCACAATTATGCAAAAGACAATGCAAGAATCATCACGTGCGGACCGTCAGACGGATAGAGGTTCGACACCTTTGGGACACCTAATGGATGTTATAAAATGGTCGCGCGTGTGCCAACACATGGATAAAGGTTCGATGCTTCGTAGGTCAAAATGAGATGGCATGAAGTGGTCACGTGGAAGCCATTCCGCAGACAGAGTTCTGATGCTTTTGGGGCATCTAGTATGAAATGATATTGCAAACAAGTCACGTGTAACTCAAGACACGGACAGAGGCTTAATGTTTATGGAACAACTTGCATGATTTGGTAATGTTATGAAATTTTCCTATGTGTGTAACGAATCGATGCTTGTGTAGCATCTCGAATGAGTTATTAATGTCATGAAATAAATCCAATGTGGACCTTGACAAGCAAGCAAAGGTTCGGCATCACCGCGATGCCAACGACAAATGGATGTGCTGTTATGTTATATTGTCGTGTGACTTGTTGCATCAGCTTGAACCTAAGATTGTTGTGATCTTCTAGTGAATGACTTGGTATAGTAGGATAGCCAAATGCAAACCGATGCATAGGCGGACCACGGGTAGTTTGGGATACCCGATATGGTATGAAATGAAATGATCATGATAGTTATTCTCAGAACGTCCTTTATTTGGCGTAATGAAATGAAATGACAAAACATGTATGTCACACAAAATGCAAGTGGTTGTAGAGAAATGTGGTTAGGATGCATGACACACGGGATGATGTCGTGTATGCTTTATGGAAATGTTAGCACGAGAGATGTATATATGACACGCAAATAAAATGTCATGGCTGTAAGAAGACGTGGTTAGTGTAAATGCCATACATATACATATGTGTAAAGAATGGCTGCACGAAAACGTGGTTAAAATGGCACACGGATGATTATACGTGTTTGATGTTACGTGAAAAGGTAAAAAGAAAACCACCACGGAACAAATGTTAGCACACGCAAAAATATGCTCTCCCTTCCAACCTTATTTCTCATTTCGATTGGTCACGCAAATTCTTCCTAGGTGTTGGGTCTCTTTGGCATCAATGGGGGATACCAAAGGCGTACACTCAATTGTTCAATTTCAAATTTATGTTTTGGTAATCCTAGGGGAAGTTACTGAGCCATTACATGTGGGCCAAAGTCAAACCAAGGGTCGTACAGATTCCCATAGCGAATATACACGCCTCACCGAGAACACGATGTAAGGTCATGCGGTGCTATGAGTGGTTTACCCCGTCGGGTACCTCCAATCCTGGCGGAAGAGGTAGGTCACCTTCTTGAGTAAACCAGGCTGATAAGTGTATTTAAGGGGTTGAGAAGGAGAAAATGTCATGATATGCAAGGAGAACCCTTCATGAATAGACACAACCCTTTATGAAAATACATAACCCTTCATGAACAGACAGAACCCTTCATGAAAAGACACAACTTTCCAAGAAGAACCAATAGTATTTAAGAGATACAATCTTTCGCAAAGAGACACAACTATTCAGTGAGCCAACACAACTTTACAAAGAGACACAACTATTCAACGAACCAACATAACCTTTCATAAAGGGACACAATGCTTCAATGCTTATAAATAGAGAAGGAATTCCAGATTGCAAGGTGTGCCCCCAATGGGACGCCAAAGGGAGAAAAAGGCAAATGGAAGATACCTGTAGTATATAAAGTTAGAAAAATAAAGTGTCTAAAGAGTTCGAGTGTTATTGTAAGATTTAGTATGTGTAAAGAGGAGCCTAACGCCAAGGTCCTTGAGTCAAGTATTGTCACTATATAGAGAAAAGATACCCTGAGGTTGCAATATACCTATAGGCGTAAGGGAGTGTTTTATGCCCAATTGCTTTCTTAAGTCTATTCTTATGCTTTTCCTTTATGAAAACGTCACACTTGTATATGTATTGAATATTTACGAAATCAATATCGATAAGTTTTCTTATATCTTACTCTTCATTACATGACTAATGCCAAGTATGTATTGTGATTCTTAAGAAGATATAGAGAAGTTCGCATTTTACTTTGTCTTGTTTAATTAATAAGATAGAATAAATTATGATGGATCATTATTTTGCTTCACTTTGTTATATTAATTGGAGATCATCTTGATATAGCTTGGCCATTGTGTATTAAGACCTTTAGTTGGCAAAGGTATTTGATAATTTGTTTGAGTTATTGAATAAAATCTATTTCTAAATATGCCCGTTGAAATAGAACTAATCTGATATACTCTTATCGTAAAGATTGAATAGATAATTAATGCATGTACAACGAATATCTAAGATAAAATGCTTGTATATTTATGTAACTAGATATTAAAAAATAACTCAACTCAATACTAGTACTTTAATTGACTTAAGTTGCCATTTATCTGATTTCTCCATATCACTTTATAATTCGATACTCTATAAACGCAAAGAAAAACAAACTAAAGTGTACATATATATTCCTCGTGGGATCGATATCTTTTATTACTACGTTATGATTCGTATACTTGCGAGCACTAATCTCTAAGTGGAATTATTATTAGAAAAATTATTATCAGAAGTTAAATTAGAGATTTAGAAAACAAGCAACACCGGCTCTCCGGACCAAACCCTCCTTGAAGCTAAACCCTTTTGCTCAAGTCTAGAGGGGGAAGATGAGAAACGATGGCTATGCCTTAAGCACTGGCTATTAGGGTTCCATCCTTATCCTTTATATATGAAACATAAAGGTAAGATCCCTAAACTACCCTTTCTTGTAAAATATCCACCATACTTTATAACAATGATTTAACCGAAATTACCATATGGTTGACTTTGAAAAACCATTATAACCAATTCTCATCATGGATTATTATGTTGTCGGTTTCCCGTGACGAATCCCAGCATATTATATTTTATTTAGGACTTAACAATTAATCCTTTAAAATAAAATAATCCAATAATAATAAATAATATGTATCCAATACACATTAAGTGGTTCGATACAAAAACCGCCTAAACTCCTTAGTGTGTGATCCTATAGGTCCATCTGTATGTTGCTAGTGGGCCTGAAATGACATTCGGCCCATAAGTTGCAAGTGGGCTCTAGGAAACAGTTACAACCCCCAATTAGGATGGAGATGTCAAATAAGAATGACATACACTTGAAGTATTCTTATACTGTCCCTTACACATATGATATCGGTGTCCTACACAAGACATGACATTGTCATCCTTTTCCATGCTAGGACATTTACTTGACATCCAAATAGACTGATAATAATTATTATCCAATAATCATTCTATTTGGGTACAACCGTAAACTACTCAGTCTCATTCGTCAAGAGGCTGATGATATCATCTTTTCGATGAATGGATAGGAAATTCCTTCACATTACTCCCAATCCTAGCATGACTGTAGATATACCTAACATACCCATACTTGGAACCTAGTTATGGGCCCGTTAGGTTCACATCAAAGGATAAAAAGGTCACATCTAGGAGTGTAGCAATATCAGGTCTAAGGATCCAATATAAGCAACACGTGAGAAACACTTATGACAGTAGACCATGTAGTATTCTCATAAGTAGATCAATATAATCACTATTCACTAACATGTACCTATGTCCTTGATAGACTTTTCAAGTCCTATGGTCGGTAAGACACCACCCATCCAATAAGGAACATATTGTGTTTCTCAAGCTCATGCTCTTACTTGTTTAGTACACACTACTAACAAACATGAGCAAACACCAGTTTATGGATTCTTAATATTTATTAATTGCATAAGTAATTCAATAAATATGATTATGTCTTTTATTAATATAGAGAAAATGTATATACAAATATTTAAAACACCAAGTATAACATCTAGGGACTAGGGCACACACCAACAGTTTTGTCATCTCTACCGGATTCTTTTGACCAATTAATCCTTCATTACAACATGGAAGGGATGAGTAAGACTATTTTAGAGTTGTATGGGATGCTTAAGACTGCTGAATAGTTGATCGAGAAGACCAATCCGATGCTCTTGGTAGACAAAGGAAATATCCTTATTGGCATGAGTAAGCAAAAAGACCAAGGTTACTCCTAAAGGCAAGAAGGGTTCCATGCCTAAAGGAAAGCAACCCAAACCTGCTGCTAAGCCTAAGGAGAGGAGATCCACTTCCATTGCAGCTGTCCTTGACATTGGAAGAGATTTGGTCCTTTCTACATGGATGAGCTGAGGAAGAGCTGTTGGTGTGCCCTAGTTTTTAGGGCATTGGATTCTTGTATTATACATTAAGACTTTTTGTATGTATACATTATTTGTGTCACATTAATAAAGGCATTTAATATATTCCATTTATATCTTGTGTTATAACATGAATAGAGTATCCATTGATTGATAATCATAAGACATATCCCAAGTCTATTCTGATCGTGAAAATGAATAGAATTACAGAATTTTATATCGATGACTGTATAGTAGTTCTTAACTAGCCATAGTACTTGTAAAGTTAGTCATGTGTGAGCGTCGGGTTTTACCGACCTCTATGATGAGAATTCTTGTATTACCTATGGAATGGACGAACTTGAAAATGATCGGAATGTCACCCAGAGTGTCTCAAACATCCTGAAAACCAAGCTATCTGCGATCCGAAACCCCCAAGAAGGTTTCCCGAGTGACTTCTAGGGTTTAGGGTGTGCGTTGAATTTTCGAGTATTTTGCCCCAGCTCTTGCTAGAGCCGTGCAGCTCTAGTGGGTGAGCCAAGTTGCTCTACAAAGCAGAGCAACTTGGCTCGACAGAAGAGTTGTTGGGCTAGAAATCAGAAAATTCAGACGGCCATTTAATGTTTGAAATGATATGTGAGAGGATAGTATAAAAAGAAAAGAGAAATCAAATCAAAGGAGAGGTTGAATCTTGGGCAGAAAAAAAAAGACTTTGAAAACCAAAGAGAAACAAAGAGAAAAGAAAGCAGAGAAAGAGGGAGAGAAAAAAACCGAGAGCTCGAGGACTCAGAAACACCAAAGTTAAGACCTAAAATCAATCTTAAAACATTAACAGCAAGTTCCTTAACCTTTGTTCATCGATTTGGGATCATTTCGGATTGATTTCAGATTGTTTTGGATCATTTTGGTTTTCAGCCGGTTGAGCTTCTAGGACACATTTCAAACTTTCAATTCGTTCCTTGACGTTCAAAGCATCAAAATAACATCAAGCTAAACTCTGAGACGCCTTGAACCTGTGTACATTGCTTTTTCTTTGCGTTTTCTTCATTTTTTGCAATTTTCAGAACCGAACTTTCCCGAATAGGGCTAGGCGGTTGTGTTCTTCATGAAAACAGCTGCACGACTGTGTTCATGATGAACAGAGCGGGGCGGCTCCTATACCCAGAGCCGCACGGCTCTGTTCTACAGGGACAGATTCCCGATTTGTCTTAATCGGCCGAAAACAGTCCGTTTTCCATTTTGTGCATTCTGTTGTGTTCAATTTTGGCCCAAATTTGTCCGTATGTGGTAAAGTTTTGGTTTTCAGATTTCTATACATATGAATATTAGGGTTTTCGGTTTTTCTGGGGTTTTATTTTTTAAGTTTCGGGGTTGTTCCATCCGAATCAGATCTGTAGTTCAGCATTAGCGGACCCCCAAACCCTATAAAATTCTCAGAAAATATTGAAAACATACAAAATGGTATTTTCATAAAAGTAAGAAAACCAATTTTCTCGGGTTCCGGGAATTACAGCAATACAACTGTAGTTTCTGGAATAAAACAGAGCCACGAAATGACCTGTACCGACGTCATCGCGCGGTGCTGTTTTCGAATGTAAATTGTTTTTGGTGTGTTTACTACTTTTTAGACCCTAGATGGATGTTGGAATTAGGAAACCCACACAAACGGAACCCTGGATTTCGGGATAACAGACCCACAAAAAATGGAAATTTGCATCCAACAGAGCCAATTGTTTTCCAAAAAATGATTTTTCAGCACAAAAATTATAGGGCGTTTCAAAACCGTTTTCCAGGTCTAACCGGTCCGACTAGTCGGGTCGATCCGGTTACCCCCTAAGTGTATGCCCCCATTTCCTAAATTCCCAATTCTATCCTATTTGAGTCCTATCTGTGTGTGCAATATAAACTGTGCTAACTGTTTGTTTTGCAGCATTTAGCTTTCTTTTATTTTCATTTTTTATGTAATTGATAGATTTCGTGTATTTTTAGGCGGTTGTAATTTTTAGATCCTCGTGTACTTAGGCGATTGTAATGTGAGGACGAGGGTTTTTTTTATCTTTTATTCGATTGGGTTGTATAATCGGCCTCTACTATTTTCTTGTATATTTTGGATGTATGCTTTATTTTTCTGCAATTTATTTTCTGCATTTTGTTTTAGCATCGGCTGATTAAAATAAACAAATTGGGGTTAGAGAAAGATAATAAAGCGTATTAAATATGGTGCTATGAATTGTAAAGTGAAAGCAAGCTAGAGGTTAAAGTAAGTCACTTGCCCGAACCCTAAATCTCTAGATTAGGTATAGTAGTCCGCCCTCGGTAGAGAGCTGTACTGGAATTTCCCAGATGAGCTGATCTGGGTGGCGACTCTGTCACTGATCTTGGAATTTAAGTTTCGAGGTCTTTAAGTTAAAAATGGTAAAATGTTTTCTACAAAGAGATTTCCAAACCCATGATTTTCCTAACTCAAGATAAACAAAACCCGTTTTCCACCAAAAGTAAAAACCAAACAAAAACGTTTTCCCCAGTTCGCTTCGCCGCATCCCTTCTTTCCCTTTTTTTGGACAAAGGTTGTCCGCTCACATTGGTGACTCTACTGGGGATCATGGTTTCTTAAAAAGTTTCACAAAAACTTAAGGAACTTAGGCATCTACCGAAGCATAACTTTGCTTGCAGTCACTTCACTAGTTCATATTACCATATTTGTTTGCACCTTGCATATCATGACATTTTCCTCTTCTCAATCCCTCCAACACACTGATCAGCCCCGGTTTACCCAAGAAGGTGGACTACCTCTTCTGCTAGGATTAGAGACACCCGACAGGGTAAACCACTCATAACACCGCATGACCTTACATCGTGTTCTACGGTGAGGAGTGTATATTCACTATGGGAACCTATACGACCCTTAGTTTTAACTTTGGCTCACATGTAATGGCTTAGCAACTTCCCCTAGGATTGCCAAAACTTAAATTCAAAATGAACATTGAGCATGCGCCTTTGGTATCCCCCGTTGATGCCAAAAAGACCCAACACCTAGGAAGAATGCAAGACCAATCGAAAGGCGAAATAAGGTCGGAAGGGAGCGCATATTTTTGCATGTGCTAACTGTTGGTGTGCCCTAGTTCTTAGGGCATTGGATTCTTGTATTTTGTATTATACATTAAGACTCATTGTATGAATACATTATTTGTGTCACATTAATAAAGGCAATTAATCTATTTCATTTATATCTTGTGCTATAATATAAGTAGAGTATCCATTGATTGATAATCATAAAACCTATCCCAGGTCTGTTCTAATCGTGGGAACAAATAGAACCACAGACTTGTATATTCGATGACTGTATGGTAGTTCTTAACTAGCCATAGTACTTGTATAGTCAGTCATGAATATAGGTACATGTCGTTGACATGGGACTGGATCGATCCGTACAAGAAAGCCACATGGTTGTCACGTCATAGGTCTTTCTTGAGTAGGTCTCTTTCGTCCACAGACCAGATTTTATTATAATATCAATATAGAATCCGGTTCACTTTGACATACGCCTAACAGGTCTATAAAAGGATGCTAAATACGGGTATGATTGGGTGGACCGGTGAACATGTTATATTGATGATGAAGTGATGGAATTGCCACTCGGGTAACACCGAGATGATATCATTGGCCACTTGATGAGTGGGACTGATAAGTGTATGGCCATACCCAAATAAGTTGGTTGCTTATTTGATTAATCAGTCAACTCAAGATCAAGAAATATAATAAACAACAGAAAAGGATGACGGACACCATGCCTCTTGTTTATTCATATCGATATCGTTAGGCAAAGGACACTATGAGATTACTACCGGGTGAGTGTCTTCTAAAGACTGCTGCATCTCTGTCTTAATTGGGGGCTGTAATGGTCTGCTAGAACCCACTTACAGTCTGTGGGCCTTGGGCCTACTGCCAACATACAGACAGACCCATAGGATCGTGCACATAGATCAACTGAGCTGGAACTTATAGATATTGTACATGTAATGTACATTGGAAGGAATGCGTTAATTAATTAGTTGACATTCGGTGTCAAGGTAATTAATTAACATTGGGTTGAATTTAATTTAATTAATAAGTTTACATAATGTAATTAATTAATCTATTAATTAATTGAATTACATAAAGTAAACAATTAATTAAATAATTTTCCTAAGAAGGAAAATTAAATACATGTATTGTATTAACTTAAGTGTGATTTAATTTTATTTAGGGGTAATTAAATTTAGCCAAATGGAATTAAATTACATAGTATATACTTTTTAATTAAAGTTTATTTATGTAATTATAATCCTAGTGGGCTTGGGTTTAATTAACCTAATTAAAACCCAATTAGACAAGGTGTCTATATAAGGGCACACTTAAGGAGGAAAAACCTAATTCAACTCTAATTAATTGCTGGAAATTTCAGCCACCAAGAGCAACCCCAAATCAGCTGAAAATCCCAGTATTAATCCTCAATTCCATTGCATCTTCGGCTAGCATGGTTCCCGCTCAATAGTTGGTCGTGCACAGGACTTTGGAGATCGCAGTTTCAAGAAAACGATTCTGCAGCAGTCTCTAGAAGAGACGAATCCGGTGAGTTAATCTCTCTTGATTCAATTTGGTTTTATCCTAATCAATGGTAATTGGACACGATAGGTGGATTTTAGGAAATTTTAAACGGTGTATTTTCCGCTATGCCATGTTATTTTTCCAATGACGAATCCCAACAATGGTATCAGAGCCTACGTTTTGTCCATTAGATTGATTGGAATTGGTTCTTGAAAGCGTTCTTTGAAAAAAGAATGGGTTTCAAGTTTGTTATTTTAGGGTTTTTATTCAAATTGTTATTTTAGGGTTTTTATTCAATTGGTTTTGGTTTTGTTGAACCCTAGAATTTTGGATTGGGGTTTTTGATTTTTTTTCCCCAATTGGTTTCAATCTAGAATTGTATTTTCTTTATTGATTACTTATTGTCGATGGCTGAATTTTTAATTTTATAACGTAAAAAAAAAATTTGGGCTGGATGGAATCGCAAATTGCGATTCCATCCAGCGGCAGCGGCTACTGCTGCTGCAGGGGCAGCAGCCCACTGGGCTGCTGCTGCCACGCAGCGGCACTGCTGCCCCGCCGGGACAGCAGCGCCGTGCGCGGGTTTTGGGTCCGGTTTTGGATTTTGCGGGTATTTTTTATTTCGGACCCTAATGCAAATTAAATCAATTTTTTTTAATTAATTTGTATTCAAATTATTTATTTTGTTGGCATGCATATTTAATTTAATTGTTTGCATATTAAATTGAATATGGACTTTGTGAAATTGGCCCAATAAACCGTGACACCGGTTAAAATTGGGAGAGCTAAATTTTAAATTTGTGACAGCCCAAATTCAAGTGGGAGCAAAATTGTTAATTTTGCATTTATGGATGTTATCCATTGGGCATTTTTGGGTCTTAGTCACATTTGTTAAAATTGGCGATTTCACCCTAAGTAACTCGGCTTAACATTTATATTTATAATTTGGAATGCCATGATCATGCATCATATTGGTTTGTATGTGCACGACAGGTACTTTGTTTGAAATGTTATGTTGAGTTCTATGGGCCCTAAATTATTATCGGTTGTAATTTAATTTTAAGAAATATGGCCTGCGTGCCATTTTTTTATTTTGATGTAATTTTAGAATAGATTTTATTTTACAAAATTATTGTAATTGCATCAAGTATGGAGGAAGGCCCAAATGGAGCAAGCCCATGGTGGGAGCCCAAGAAGGATTGCAGTCCAGCCCATGAAGAATTAGATAGGACATCTAGTTTTTCATTAGGTTGTAATTAAGGGCCCATAGGATCTCATTTATTTTAAATTAAGTATGCTATTGCATTTATCATATAATATGGATGTATGGATCACCAAATTATTACCCGCGTTTATGCATGCTAAGCCGTATCACTTAATTATAATCCGGAAATTAAAATATTGAGTCGCTTAAAAGTGCTTCTCACATTCACACCTCTTCCTCCCATTGATGCTGCAATGTGCACCATGCCCTAACTGGGTATATTGTAGTATTCGGTGGGCCGTTGAGGGTTAAGATACTTGGTATGATTAACATGTGAATGGTGGTTTGACTCAACATGGGTAGCATTAGCTCAGAGCGGGCCCTAAGCACAGATGGGTAAAGTGTCAATAAGCCCATCAAACCAAGAGTCCTTCGTGGAAGGATTTGATAGGTTGTCCTACCAAACGACTCAATGGTTGGTTAGCGAGCCCTAGTTCGGCCAGTCATTGATAAGTTGTGGATCTTGGTCAAGTCAGCCAATTAACAACACCAACAAACAAATTAAAATCGGATTATTAATTTGAATTGACTTAAAAGTCCTTTATTTCTAACTCAAGCAATGATTTCTTCCATGTAGATAATCCCATTTCAGTTAAGCAATTTAAATGGCTGCAACAAACAACAACTCACTCTCACTTAGGTCACTCTTGGAGAAGGAGAAGCTTTCAGGGACTAACTTCCTGGACTGGGCTAGGAACTTACAAATAGTTCTTAGACAAGAGTCTAAGGAGTATGTACTGAATGTTCCTTTACCAGCTGGCCCTCCCGCAGGTCGAGGCATCACCACGGCGATGGTGAAGCAGTATGATCGGCATGTGAGGGATGACCGCGATGTCTCGTGCCTCATGCTGGGTACCATGGCTTCTGATCTTCAAAAGCAGTTCATGGACGAGCATGCTTATGAGATGATGGATCAGCTTAAAAAGATATTCCAAGATCAGGCTCGTCAGGAACGTTACCTGAAAACTAAGGCACTTTGCACGACTGTGATGGCAGCTGGGACTTCTGTTAGCACTCATGTGCTAAAGTTGAAGGGGTATATTGATACACTTGCCCGCCTCGGCTCACCGGTTCTGCAGGACTTGGCAGCAGACATTATTCTCGGGTCACTTCCTGAGTCTTACAACCAGTTTATCATGAATTACCATATGCAAGCGTTGGATAAATCGGTAGTTGAGCTGTATGGCATGCTTAAGCTTGCTGAGCAGTCTCTTAAGAAGACTCCTGAAGTATTGCTGGTGAACAAGGGTAATACATCCATTGCTAAGGGAAAGGCCAAATCTAAGGCCAAGGCTAAGGCCCAAAAGGCCAAGGCTAAGGGCAAAAAGGTGGTGGCCCAACCTAAAGCAAGGGTTGCTTCTCCTGACGATGTCTGCCATGAGTGTCATGAGAAGGGGCACTGGAAGAGCTCATGTCCAAAGCTAAGGGAGCAACTGAAGGGTAAAACAGCTGCTTCAGGTATTTATGTTATTGAGATTAATCTGGCTATTTCTACATCTTGGGTCTTGGACACTGGATGTGGATCTCACATTTGTTCAAATGTGCAGGGTCTAAGAAATAGGAGATTATTAGGATCTGGAGAAGTAGATCTTCGAGTCAAAAATGGTGCTCGGGTTCAGGCCATAGAGATCGGAGATTATTTCTTAGAGATGCCTAGTGGAGTTGTTTTGGAACTAAGAAACTGTTATTTTGTACCTGCGATGCGCAGGAATATTATTTCCATTTCTTTGTTGGATATTTCTGGTTTTGTATTTAATATTGGACATGGTAGAATTTCTATGCAATGTGGCAATATTATTTATGGAATAGCATTTCTTGAAAATGGCTTATATATCCTTGATCTAAAACGTGAAAGTTCAATCTATAACATAAATACTAAAAGGATTAAACAAAATGAAATTAATCCTACTTACATCTGGCATTGTTGACTTGGCCATATAAATGAGAAGCGCATAGCTAGGCTTCACTCTAGTGGAGTGCTAGGGTCATTTGACATCCAGCCTTATGACACATGCGAATCTTGTTTGAGAGGCAAGATGACAAAGGCGCCTTTTAGGAAGACTGCTGAAAGGGCCTCAGAGCTATTGGAGCTAATACATTCCGATGTATATGGCCCAATGAGCACTAGTGCTAGATCTGGTTTTCTGTACTTCGTCACCTTCACGGATGACTTCAGCAGATACGGTTACGTGTATCTGATGAAGCGTAAGTCTGAGACTCTCCAAAGGTTCAAGGACTTTAAGAATGAAGTAGAAAACCAACTTGGCAAGAAAATAAAAGCACTTCGGTCTAACCGAGGAGGTGAATATTTGAGCCAAGAGTTTGACTCGTTTTGAGAGAGTGTGGGATTGTATCCCAACTCACTCCTCCTGGTACACCCCAGTGGAATGGAGTGTCAGAAAGGAGGAATAGGACCTTATTAGACATGGTCCGCTCGATGATGAGTCATGCTACACTCCCTGTCTCCTTTTGGGGATATGCTTTCGAGACAGCTGCTTACATTCTTAACAATACACCAAGCAAGGCAGTTGAGGGAACACCATATGAACTATGGAAAGGCCAAAAGCCCAATGTTTCCTTCTTGAAGATTTGGGGCTATGATGCACATGTTAAGAAATTGACAAATGGCAAACTCGAGTCCAAATCTGTCAAGTGCCAGTTTATGGGTTACCCTAAGGAAACTAAGGGTAATTACTTCTATGATCCGGCCGAAAACAAAGTTTTCATAGCCAGAAATGCAGTCTTCTTGGAAAAGGAATTCCTTTCCAAGAGAGATAGTGGAAGTAATGTTGAACTTTCAGAATTTCAAGACTCACAAACTCCTGCAGCTACTGCTGAGGATGCTTCGGGAACCGATTTGACTACTCAAGAAATTGAGGAACGAGAACCGGTTGCACAAGACCTTAAAAGGACTGGTAGGACATGTCATCAGCCAGAGAGGTACGGCTTTCTCGTGACTGATGATGGGGACCTTATGGTCATTGAGCAAGAAGAGCCCAAGACCTATCAGGAGGCTGTTGGAAGCCCCACTTAGATCAACGGCGTAAAGCCATGGAGGCTGAGATGCAATCTATGCATGATAACCAAGTATGGAACTTGGTGGATCCACCTCTGGGTGCTAAGGTGATAGGTTGCAAGTGGTGTTTCAAGTTAAAGGCCCAGTGTGTATAAGATGGTTAGTGGGAGCATTTCCACCATCCTAGTGCTGTATGTTGATGACATCCTTATCATTGGAAGTGACATACCAACACTGTAAGGGGTTAAGCAGTGGTTGAGTAGGTGCTTCGCAATGAAGGACTTAGGTGAAGCTGAGACGATCTTAGGGATCAGGATCTACAGAGATAGATCCAATCGGCTTTAAGGCCTAAGTCAGGTCACGTACATTGACAATGTTCTGAAAAGATTCAGCATGGACAAGGCAAAGAAAGGATTCTTTCCCAAGCGCCATGGGTTGAAGCTGAGTAAGAAAGATGGTCCTAAAACAAAGAAGGACCAGGAGAACATGAAAAGATCCCTTATGCATCTGCTATTGAATCTATCATGTACTATGTCATGTACGAGGCTTGATGTCGTGTTTGCACTAAGTATGACTAGCCGGTACCAGTCGGACCCCGGTAAGGAACACTGGAAGGCAGTCAAGGCAATCTTGAAGTACCTTAACCGGACTAAGGATGCTTTCTTAGTGTATAGAGGTCAAGATGAGCTGGTAGTGTCAGGTTACACTGATGCAAGCTTTGAGACCGATGAGGATGAGAACCAGTCACAGTCTGGTTATGTTTTTCTCCTGAATGGCGGTGCCATTAGTTAGAGGTCCTCAAAGTAGGCCACCATTGCTGACTCTACAATGGAAGCTGAGTACATAGCTGTGTGCGAAGCTCAAAGGAAGCCGTTTGGATCAAGAAATCATAACTGAGTTGGGAGTAGTGCCCACTATCCTAGACCCAGTTGATGTTTTTATGACAACAACGGGGCCATCGCACAAGCTAAGGTGCCCCGGTCACACAAGAGATCCAAACATGTACTCAGAAAGTTTCACCTCATTTGGGAGATTGTGAACATAGGTGACATATCATTACAGAGGGTTGACACCAAGAATAATGTCGCTGATCCATTGACCAAAGCGCTGTTGCAGACACAGCACGACGGTTATACTAGATTTATAGGAATTAGGGCAATGCCCACTTGGAACTAGTGCAAGTGGGAGATTGTTGGTGTGCCCTAGTTCTTAGGGCATTGGATTCTTGTATTTTGTATTATACATTAAGACTCATTGTATGCATACATTATTTGTGTCACATTAATAAAGGTAATTAATCTATTTCATTTATATCTTGTGCTATAATATGAGTAGAGTATCCATTGATTGATAATCATAAAACCTATCCCAGGTCTGTTCTAATCGTGGGAACAAATAGAAGCACAGACTTGTATATTCGATGACTGTATGGTAGTTCTTAACTAGCCATAGTACTTGTATAGTCAGTCATGAATATAGGTACATGTCGTTGACATGGGACTGGATCGATCCGCACAAGAAAGCCACATGGTTGTCACGTCATAGGTCTTTCTTGAGTAGGTCTCTTTTGTCCACAGACCAGATTTTATTATAATATCAATATAGAATCCGGTTCACTTTGACATACGCCTAACAGGTCTATAAAAGGATGCTAAATACGGGTATGATTGGGTGGACCGGTGAACATGTTATATTGATGATGAAGTGATGGAATTGCCACTCGGGTAACACCGAGATGATATCATTGGCCACTTGATGAGTGGGACTGATAAGTGTATGGCCATACCCAAATAAGTTGGTTGCTTATTTGATTAATCAGTCAACTCAAGATCAAGAAATATAATAAACAACAGAAAAGGATGACGGACACCATGCCTCTTGTTTATTCATATCGATATCGTTAGGCAAAGGACACTATGAGATTACTAC
Source organism: Euphorbia tirucalli (assembly GCA_039660915.1). Classification (NCBI taxonomy): domain Eukaryota; kingdom Viridiplantae; phylum Streptophyta; class Magnoliopsida; order Malpighiales; family Euphorbiaceae; genus Euphorbia; species Euphorbia tirucalli. The sequence goes on along the minus strand of CM077637.1, from coordinate 35,768,442 downwards.
CGGGTGAGTGTCTTCTAAAGACTGCTGCATCTCTGTCTTAATTGGGGGCTGTAATGGTCTGCTAGAACCCACTTACAGTCTGTGGGCCTTGGGCCTACTGCCAACATACAGACAGACCCATAGGATCGTGCACATAGATCAACTGAGCTGGAACTTATAGATATTGTACATGTAATGTACATTGGAAGGAATGCGTTAATTAATTAGTTGACATTCGGTGTCAAGGTAATTAATTAACATTGAGTTGAATTTAATTTAATTAATAAGTTTACATAATGTAATTAATTAATTTATTAATTAATTGAATTACATAAAGTAAACAATTAATTAAATAATTTTCCTAAGAAGGAAAATTAAATACATGTATTGTATTAACTTAAGTGTGATTTAATTTTATTTAGGGGTAATTAAATTTAGCCAAATGGAATTAAATTACATAGTATATACTTTTTAATTAAAGTTTATTTATGTAATTATAATCCTAGTGGGCTTGGGTTTAATTAACCTAATTAAAACCCAATTAGACAAGGTGTCTATATAAGGGCACACTTAAGGAGGAAACCCCTAATTCAACTCTAATTAATTGCTGGAAATTTCAGCCACCAAGAGCAGCCCCAAATCAGTCGAAAATCCCAGCATTAATCCTCAATTCCTTTGCATCTTCGGCTAGCACCGGTTCCCGCTCAATAGTTAGTCGTGCACAGAACTTTGGAGATCGCAGTTTTAAGAAAACGATTCTGCAGCAGTCTCTAGAAGAGACGAATCCGGTGAGTTAATATCTCTTGATTCAATTTGGTTTTATTCTAATCAATGGTAATTGGACACGATAGGTGGATTCTAGGAAATTTTAAATGGTGTATTTTTCACTGCGCCACGTTATTTTTCCAATGACGAATCCCAACACTAACATTTGTTCTGTGGTGTTTTCTATTTGACTTTTCACGAAGCATCAAACATGCATAGCTTTCATATGCCATTCTAACCACATCTTTATGCAGCCGTTTTCAAACATTGACATATGTGTGACACTAACCACTTTTTCGTGCAGCCACGACATTTTATTTGTATGCCATTTACATCTCGCGTGCACCTTTCCCATGAAACATACATGACATCATTCCGTGTGTCATGCATTTTAACCACATTTTCATGTAGCCACTTGCACTTTCACGTGACATGCACATCCATAGCATTTCATCTCACCTAATAAAGGATGATTCCAAGTGTGCTCTTAACGATCATTTCATTCCATGACATATCGGGTACCCTAAAACTACCCGTATTCCGCCTGTGCATCGGATTGCACTCGACCATTTCACAAATATCATGTCATTCAATATAAGACCATAATGGTCCTAGGTCTATTTCCATGTGGTGGTTCACGTGATGCCATCACATGGCATCATACGCACATTCACCATAGGTGTCCCGGTGATGCCGAAATCCTGTTTGCGCATTATGGTTCACATCAGACCATTTCATAACATCATGAAATCATTCAGGGTACTCCCCAAGTACCAGATTAGTACACATATAAGAGCATTTCACGACATCTTCAAATCATGCAAGGTGTTCTGTAAACGTTGAACCCTTGTCCGTGTCTCGTGTTGCACATGACTTTTCAATAACATCACTTCATATCACGTGCTTCAAAAGCATCAGAACTCTGTTTATGGGGTGGCCCCCATGCGACCATTTCATTTCATACCATCGACCTACAAAGCGTCGAAACTCTACCCTTGTGTCGGCACATGCGCGGCCATCTTACTACAATTCATTAGGTGCCCCAAAGGCGCCGAACCTCTGTCCGTGCGGTGGCTCCCACGAGACATTCTTGCATTATTTTGCATAGCATTAGGCACTCTTGGGACATCCCAAACAAAGGAAATTCAAATGTGCAAAGATCATCCTAATTTTTGTTTCCATTCATGAAGCATCATCTAAGCATCATTCCCCATGACACCACGTCACTCATTTACCATCCCTAACTCTTCACTTATGATGTAGGATCATAGATATGTGAGACCAGGAAATACCAAAGCTCTGTAAAGATAGTTAATAAAGTAAGCTGGATCGACCAAGGATAAGGTCTCAAGCTTTGAGGGCTGTTGGGGAACAGAGAATAGTAGAAACTGATAGTGATTCTGATTCCGAAGAGGAGGTGGAAATGGCTAATCAAACACCAAGTATTGCTGATGCCCTGAAGGATTTCCTGAGATCCCAAGATTTTTGTGACATGATGAAAGAAGATATGCGGGTTGTGGTAAGAGAAACTGGGGAAATCAACACCAGTAGGCCAGGAAAGGAAAAGGTAGACGAGTCCTCTTAATTCAGGGCTGATGTCTCAGCTAGTCTAGAAAAGCTATAAGAGATTGAGGCAGCCATGGAAAAGAAAATAAAGGCAAATTACTCTGAGTTGGATGAAGTAGTGGCTAAACTGAAGAAAGGGGCCAACATCAGTTTAGGCTCCATGAGAGGTGTAAATGTCGATGCTATGATCAACAAGGGCATTGAAACCTTTCCTGTTAGGTTCCAAGTGCCGAAGGTTCCTTCATAGAAGGGGATTGGCTCTCTAGAAGCTTATGTGAATCTGTATGCCCGGATAATGTTGACAGCCGGCGCCACTAAACAGCAGCTGATTAACTTTTTCCCGACCACACTGGAAGGGGGAGCCCTGAATTGGTACAATTCTCTGGCAGAAGATGTGCAGTCTGACTGGGAAGCCTTATCAGCAGCTTTCATCAACTACTACAGCTTCAATACTAAGATCCAGGTGAAGCTATATGATCTGGAGAGGGTTAAGCAGAAGCCTAATGAATCCTTTGATGCATACTATCAGAGATGGATGAACAAGATGATTCTGCTAAGGAACCGCCTCGACGAGGATGAGTCGATCTAAAAGTTGATAGATGGTAGTCGCAACATTTTCAGGAACAACATTAAGTTCCACTCTTTTAGTGAACTCAGCGAAGTATACAGTATGGCAATGAAAATTGAGAGAGATGAAGAAGAAAGGGCAGTGAACCAAAGGGGCAGCAGAGGCTCTGGGTACAGTTCAGGGTACCGGTCGACTACTACAGCTGGGTCAAGTAGCGGGTCTGGGTCTGCACGTAAAAGTGGATAGTTTTCAGAGACCAATCAAGCAGGGGTTGCTATCATGTCTCAACAGCGAGGAAATTAAGGCAGAAATCTAGATAGTCAAGGCATATCACCCTGGGCCTTCTTCTTGGCTAAGATCTTTGCCAAGTGCAGAAATGGCAGTCTGTTGAACTCTCTCAGGCCATTTAAGAAGCCAACAGAGGAAGACAAGGATAACTTCTTTACCTACCACGTCATAGTGGGGCCTATAACCAACAATTGTTATAAGCTGAGGGATGCGATCCAAAAGCTGATCGACGAGGGGAAGCTACAAGAGCCTGCCAAGCCTAGCACCAAGACGAATCCACTGCCAATATTTGAAAGGCAGGTCAATATGGTACAGTCGGGGTTGCTGGACAATTTCATCTTCGCCTAGGTCCTGCAGGCAAACCCTATGGTACAGTCTGTGATGGCCCATGAAACAAGGGCAAAGTCTGATTGTGAGAAGTTGACAGAGCAGAAGGAAGTGAAGCCTGTAAGCTTGGATGATCTGGATTCAAAAGATGAATATAAAGAATATGGCTGTATTAAGACCTTCAAGCTACCAGTAGTGGAGACAAAAGTTTCTGAAGTCCAGAATGTAACCAGGAGTGGCCGAGTTTACCAGCCAGTGGTTCAACAGAGTGATAAGGCTCCAGTGACTGGGTCAGGTAGTATGTCAGCACCGAAGGAAGTAGAAAAGGAAGACCTAGTCATTTCCCAACTAAAAAAGACCCCCACACAGGCCAGTTTATGGCACTTGTTGTTGACTTCCAAGGAACACAGCGCAGCGCTAGTTAAAAAGCTATATGAAATAGAGGTTTCTCCACTTGCATCTCCGGAGACCATGTGTTGCTTACTGGACAAGATTCATATAGGGTCTCCTGAGATTGTATTTTCTAAAAGAGATTTACCACATGAAGGGAGAGCTCACAACAAAGCTCCGTATGTCAAGGCTGTTGGAAATGCCCTAGTCCCGAGGCATTGGTCCTTGTATTTGTACTTTACATTTTATTAGATTTATGTGTTGTACTCATTTGTGTTATTAATAAAGGCATCAATTCATTTATCATATCTATCTTGTGCAATATATTAAATGAAGTCTCCAATGGATGTATCTATATCCATGATGACAAGTGTCATGCACTTGGCAGTAAGACCATGGATAGGGTAAACAATATGACCATAAATAGATCCGTAGTTTGTTCCAGTCATGGGAATGAATGGAACAATAGACTATCATTAACCTGGTTGTATGGCGGTGTCTTACCGGTCATTGGACATGGAGTGTCAACCAAGTTAATAGGTACATGCCGAGAAGCATGGTACTGGATAGATCCACTAAACGAGTAATCCACATGGTATGGTATCACAATGGATTCTCGTGTAGTACTTGTATGGATCCTTTGACCTGACCATATGATGGTGTTACATGTGAAGTCGCATACTTAGGGGTACGCCTAAAGGGCCTGTAATAGGGTGCCAAGTATGGGTGCTTTCGGGTATGTCACTGAACATGGTAATACTATGGATATGCAGAAGGGATTTGTCACTCAGTAACCCACTGAGAAGATATCACCGGCCACTTGATGAATGTGACTGATAAGAGTGTGGCCACACCCAAACAAGTTGGAACTTGTTTGTGAGCATCAGTACATTCGGGATCAAGTTAATGTCCGGACACAAAAGAGGGTGATCAATCCATGCCTCTCTGTTGGACACCGATATCAATGACATGGGATGTACAAGTTTAAACTACAGGGTTATGATATCAGTTAGACTGCCATCTCCATCTTAATTGGGGGCTGCAGTGGCTTTCTAGAGCCCAACTGCAGTTTGCGGGCCAAAGGCCCGCTGCCAACATAAAGATGGGCCCACGGGATCGTACACATTGAGCGACTGGACACCAACTTAAAGAATCACAGGTACACTTGGAGTGTACACACTAAAGAGAGAGAAGTATATATATTAATTATATTATAAGGATCAATTGGATTGATCATTATAATAAAATTAATATTTGGCTTCGCATGATTAATTGGATTAATTATGAAATTATTTCCTAGGTGGAAATATTCATATGTATAGGTTTACATATGAGTTTGTTTTGTGAAGACTTAATTTTAATTTGATGGATTAAATTAATTAGTCAAACTAATTTTAATTTAAATATAGATAATATGTTACTTGGAGTAATATATTGAATACATGGGTTGATTAAAATTGGGCTTGATATTGATTTAAACCAGATTAATTAAAATAAGTTTGGGCCTGAATTAAAATGAGGAAGCCCACACAGACACAGAAGCCAGACTGGGCCTAAATTCCAACAAGGGAATTAGAAGCCCTAGGGTTAAAAACCCTTAGGGGAATTCGGCCAAGGTAATAGATGTGAGTAGCCCCCTTTGGCCGAATCCTCCCTTCCCTTTTCACTCTCTAATCTTCGTGATTTTTGACGCTAGCACGTGCGGTGTTCGTTAGGCGCTCGTGTACGGGAACGAGGAGGAATTCTATTTTGAATTTTGCAGTCATCATCCATCTCTAGAAAGAGATTTTCTGGTAAGAAAATTAATCCCTTTCTATTTAATTTTAAGTTTTTCAATTTCCACTTCAATTGCTCCTGGGACTGGATTTGAGGAAATCACAGCATTCTTCCGCTTTTATCGGGTGATTTCCGGTGACAAATCCCAACAAAGGCTAACCTCCTGGACCGAGTTATGCCATGCGTGATGGTGGACGATGGATCTACCCTGAACATATGTCCACTAAAAATGTTACCATTCCTGGGTCTGAGTGAAGACAGCTTGAAAAAGTCCTCTACTACGATCAGGGCCTATGATGATTCCAAGAGGACTGTAATAGGGATGTTTAAAGCTGAAGTAGAAGTGGGACCGGTCAAGTTGATGGTCACCTTTTTTATGATTGACATTCCAGTCACCTTTTCCTTGTTGTTAGGGAGGCCATGGTTCCACCTGTTGGGGGGTGTCCCTTCAACCTAGTACCAGAAGATCAAGTTTTCAGTAGGCAATGAGGTTGTGACAGTTAAGGCAGATTCTTAGTCCGTGATTGCTGCTGTTAGTGAGGAGACCATACCATTTGACGGATTCACCAAAGATGCCCCTATGGTTATCTATGAAAACTACATGCCAGAATGGTTGTCTAAATACCTTCGTAGGCATGATTTTGTTCTCGGCATGGGACTCGGCGCCAATCTACAGGAGGTGCCCGAATTTAATATCGATTTTGGAAAGCCGAGGCAGTTTGGCTTAGGGTACAAAGCAGAGGCATCTGAGAAAAAGGATCTGAAAAGAGGAAAAAATGGCAAGCCTATGATTAAGCCATTCATTAAGGCTGGCGAACAACTGTACAAGGGGCAAACTGAACCAGTAAAGGTCGGGAGCATCGAACTCCCAGGCTTTGAGATATTTTATAATGTTGTGGACTTTGGAAAGATCCAAGAGGAGCCAGTTGCACCAGTGATAGTAGAGAAGGCAATTGTTGAGGCTGTCATCCCCCAGGAGAAACCATCTGATGTAATAGCAGAAGCAGTGGAAGTGGCCAAGGAGAAAGCTGAAGAAAAAGTCTGTGATGAATCTGTGAAAGCAATCTTGGAGGCACTGACTGCCGCCTTAGGCAAGGCATTTGAAAAGTCTGAGGAAGGATCCACTAAGGAGTTGATGACCAAGGTAAGTGTAGATTCTGTGGTCACCGAGATAGCAGGTATCATGATGAAAGCCAAGGCACAGGTGGCTGAGATTGAGAAGACTGCTCTTCCTGCTGAACAGGAGTCTGAAACTGCTATTGACCTAAACAACATCCTGGAGCTGAGCAAGGATGCTGAAGAAGTTCAAGGCCCTCCGCTTGTGAAGGATGAAAATGCTTTTGTTGTATCTGTTTCTTCTCTTTTTGATGTGAACGATGTACTTTTTAACAAGTTTGAATGCAATGAAATCCCAGTTTGCTTACTTGTGTGATGTTTATGTTGATAATTCTGTGCATGCATTTGAATCACTATCAAGCATATTTAGCATTCATGACATTGCATTGCATGAAATTAACATAAGTACATATGAAAACCCCAAAATGGTATTCATTTCACATGAACTAAAATCCAAAGAAGAGAGAGAATTGACAAAAATACTGCAAAAACATGTTAAGGCTTTTGCTTGGTCATACAAAGACATGCCAGGGGTCGATACAGAAATAGCAGTTCACAAGATTCCAACAGATCCCAGATTCAGACCAATAAAACAGAAGTTAAGACGGTTAAGACCAGAATGGGCTGTATTAGTAAAGGAAGAAGTGGCTAAACAGATTGAAGCTAAGTTCCTCGAAGTGGTAGAATACACAGAATGGTTAGCCAACATTGTGCCAGTGCCTAAGAAAGATGGAAGGGTCAGAGTGTGTGTCGATTACAGGGACTTGAACAAAGCCTGCCTGAAAGATAATTTCCCCTTACCTCATATTGATGTTTTAATCGACAGCGTAGCCAAGGCAGCAATGTACTCTTTCATGGATGGATTTTTGGGATATAACCAGATCTTAATGGATGTGATCGACAAGGTGAAATCATCCTTCATTACAGAGTGGGGCACTTTCTGCTACAGAGTAATGCCTTTTGGATTGAAAAATGCCGGAGCCACTTACCAGAGGACTGTCATAACACTGCTGCATGACATGATTCACAAAGAAGTGGAGGTGTATGTCGACGATATGCTTGTCAAATTAGTGACCTGAGAGGAGCATCCTACTACCCTAGATAGATTTCTTACGCACATCGGGGAATACAACCTGCGACTTAACCCCAAGAAGTGTATATTTGGGGTTACATCAGGAAAGTTGCTAGGTCACGTGGTCAGCCAAAAGGGAATAGAGATGGATCCAGACAAAATCAAAGCCATTTGAGATATGCCAGCCCCTAAAAGAGAAAAAGAGGCCCGGTCATTTTTGGGCTCTTTGCAGTATGTCAGCTATTTCATAGTGTTGGGATTCGTCACGGGAAACCGACCGATAAAAGCGGAAATATGCATCGATTTCCTCGAATCCGGCCCAGGAGCTTAAGATGTGGAAATCAAAAACTTAAAGCATAAAAGGAGGGTTTCAAAAACTTACCACAAAGTCTCTCTAAGAGACGGATGCGGACTGCAGAAATCAAGTGTAGATTTCCTCTACCGATGCGTACACGAACGGCTCTCGGACCGAAACCCGTGCTAGCAACTCGGATGACTAGAAGAGAGGGAGAGAGGGGCTGCCCACAAGAAGAAAAATAGCTATCCCATTTTTTCTTTCCAAAAGAAAAATCTAACCAACTTTTTCAAGTGGGCAAAACTCATTCTTTCCAAAAGAATGAAATGTCCAAAAAGTGGGCAAATTATTTCTCAAAAGAAATAATATATATGGCCAAACAAATAAAGGAGTGAATGAGTGTAATGATGCATGAAAGAGCAAAGTCCAACTTTGCATCCAAATAAGTCAATACCAATGACTTATCATGGTGACTCACCATCACCTTTCACCATCACACTTTCATCTTAAAGACTTTACCATTTAAAGTCAAAAATATGACTCATTCAATCCCTCTATAATTCGGCCAAGAGTGATGAATTCAAGGGATATTTTTTTCCTTTTCATTCTTACCATAAGAGGAAAAAAATATCTTAAGTAGCAAAGTCCAACTTTGCTTACCAAAAGATCATACATGACTCACCATATTCATCATCACTTTTGTCAATAAAATGAGTCATCCCTTAGCCCAATTCTTCCATAAATTTCGGCCACTCAAATCCCACTTCATGTGGGCATAAAGGACCATATGATGGTGCTGCATGTGAAGTGGCACACTTTGGTGTACGCCTAACGGGCCTGTAAAAGGGTGCCAAGTATGGGTACGTTCGGGTGTGTTAGTGAACATGGCAGTGCTATGGATATGCATAAGGGAATGTCACTCAGTGATTCACTGAGATGATATCACTGGCCTCTTAAAGAATGTTACTGATAAGTGTGTGGCTGCACCCAAACAAGATTCGATCTTGTTTGTGAGCATCAGTTCATTCGGTATCAAGTAAAGGTCCAGACACAAAGAGGGTGATACTTCCATGCCTCTGTGTTGGACACCGATATCAACGACATGGGATTTACAAGTTCAAACTACAGGGCTACGGTGACAGTTTGACTGCTATCTCCGTCTTAATTGGGGGCTGCAGTGGCTTGCTAGAGCCCGCCTGCAGTCTGTGGGCATTAGCTCACTGCCAACATAAAGACGGGCCCATCAGATCGTACACATTGAACGTCTGGACTTTAACTAGTCGGATTAAGTGTGTACTTGGAGTATACACGTTTGATGAGAGAGAGACTTATTAATTATATTATATAAGTCAATTGGATTGATCAATATATTATAATTAATATTTATTTTGGCCTTCTCTTAATTAATTCAATGAATTAATTTATGAGACTATTTCCTAGGTGGAAATATTATTACATGTATAGGTTTACATGTATTTCATTTTATGTATGTCTAATTTAATCCATTGATTAAATTAATAGGTCAAATGAATTTTAATTTAAATGTATGTAATATATTATGGCATAATATATAAGCATACATGGTTTATTAAGGTTGCATTTGAAATTAATTCAATCAAAGGATGTTAAATTGGGCTTAGGCTTAAAATGAAAAATGCGCACATGAAGTGGGATTTGTGTGGCCGAAATTTATGGAAGAATTGGGCTAAGGGATGACTCATTTTGTTGACAAAAGTGATGATGAATATGGTGAGTCATGTATGATCTTTTGGTAAGCAAAGTTGGACTTTGCTACTTAAGATATTTTTTTCCTCTTATGGTAAGAATGAAAAGGAAAAAAATATCCATTGAATTCATCACTCTTGGCCGAATTATGGAGGGATTGAATGAGTCATATTTTTGACTTTAAATGGTAAAGTCTTTAAGATGAAAGTGTGATGGTGAAAGGTGATGGTGAGTCACCATGATAAGTCATTGGTATTGACTTATTTGGATGCAAAGTTGGACATTGCTCTTTCATGCATCATTACACTCATTCACTCCTTTATTTGTTTGGCCGTAAATATTATTTCTTTTAAGAAATAATGTGCCCACTTTTTGAACATTTCATTCTTTTGGAAAGAATGAGTTTTGCCCACTTGAAAAAGTTGGTTAGATTTTTCTTTTGGAAAGAAAAAATGGGACAGCTATTTTTCTTCTTGTGGGCAGCCCCTCTCTCCCTCTCTTCTAGTCATCCGAGTCGCTAGCACGGGTTTCGGTCCGAGAGCCGTTCGTGTACGCATCGGTGGAGGAAATCTACACTTGATTTCTGCAGTCCGCATCCGTCTCTTAGAGAGACTTTGTGGTAAGTTTTTGAAACCCTCCTTTTATGCTTTAAGTTTTTGATTTCCACATCTTAAGCTCCTGGGCCGGATTCAAGGAAATCGACGTGTATTTCCGCTTTTATCGGTCGGTTTCCCGTGACGAATCCCAACAGTGGTATCAGAGCGGGCTTTTGATCCGTGGAAATCTTTAACTTGGCGGATCCCGTGTTTTAAAATTGGAGATTTTTGTGGACGGGATTCTTTTGGTTTCGGGTTTGTGATTTTGCCCGTTGATTTGTGCAAATGGAAAATTATGTTGCATATTGGTTTATGCTTGGTTTTTATTTTCTATTTGTGGTATTTGCTATGGAAATTTTTATTTTGCATATAGGTTTTATGCTAGATTTAATTTCCTATGCGTGATTTAATTTCTTGTTGCTAGTTTTTATGCGGAAAAAAAAATCACGGACCGTTTCGGGCGAAACGGGGGCAGCAACCGCTGCCTGCGGCGCTAGGCGCCACAGGCAGCAGCTGCTGCATGCCAGCAGCAGGGCTGCTGCTGGGCAGCAGCGCCGCGGCTGCCCCACGCGGCGGGCCGGGCCCGAATTTGGATTTCGCAGGATTTGTTTTGGGCCGGGCCGGGTTTTAAAATTTTAATTGGTTTTAAAATTTTACGTGTTTAAATTTTGGTAATTTTTAAGCGCGTGTTTTATGAATGGAATTTATTTTTCGTTCATGCGATATTTATTTTAGAAATAAATACGGTTAATTAAAATTGGTTCGGGTTTTCTTGGCCCGATTACCCGGACGGCTAATTTTGGAATTCATGGTTTCCCATTTGTATAATACATAAAGTTTACATTAATGTACAAATGTATTATACAAACACAAGGACCAATGCCTCGAGACTAGGGCATTTCCAACAATCTCCCACTTGCACTAGTACCTACTAGGCATGGGTCTAATCCCTATAGATCTAGTAGAACCTTCGTGCAGAGGCATAGCCAAGCATGTTGGTCAAAAGATCTTCGACATTGTCTTTGGTGTCCACTCTTTGTAATGAGATGTCACCCCCTCAGCGATTTCTCGCAATAGGTGAAACTCCCTGAGTTCGTGCTTCGTGTATATGTGTGACCGGGGCATATAGCTTGTGCAACAGCCCCGCGTTGTCACAGAAAATATCAACTGGTTACTGGATAATTGACACTACCCCCAGTTGCATGATAAACTTCATTATCCACACAGCTTCCCTAGCTGCTTCACACGTTGCAGTGTACTCAGTTCCTGTGATAGAAACAGCGATGGTCTATTACTTGGAGCCTCTCCAACAATAGCACCACCATTTAGCATGAACACATACCTATACTGCGACTTATATTCATCCTGGTCGGTCTGGAAGCTTGCATCAGTGTACCTAGTAACTGACTGCTCTTCCTAACTTTCATGCACTAAGAAGCTATCCTTAGTCCGGTTAAGGTACTTCAGGATTGCTTTGACAGCCTACCTGTGATCCATTCAGGATCTGGCTCATCATACTTAGTGCAAAGCCGACATGAGGTCTTGTACATAGCATAGAGTACATGATTGATCCTATAGCCTAAGCATATAGAACCAATTCATGTTCTCCCTATAGTGCTTCTTGCTAAGTTTCAGCTCATGACCCATTGGCAAGAAACCTTTCTTAGCCTGGTCCATGCTGAATCTTTTCAGAACTATGTCTATGTACTTGGCCTGACTTAGGTCTAGAAGCCGATTGGATCTAACCCTGCAGATCCTGATCCCTAGGATCGTCTCAGCTTCGCCTAAGTCCTTCATTGCGAAGCACTTACACAACCATTACAATTCCCTTGTAGTGTTGGTATGTCGCTTCCAATCAGAAGGATGCCATCCATATATATAATACCAGGAAAGTTACTATGCTCCCACTAAACCTCTTATACACACCCTTAAAGGTATTGTCGGCCTATAGCTTATAGCACCACTTGCAACCTATTACCTTATACAAGTACTACTTGAGAATCATTTGTGATACAATACCATGTAGATTCCCGTTAAGTGGATCAATCCAGTACCATGCCCTTTTTGCATGTACCCATTAACCTGGTTGACATTCCATGTTCTATGACCGGTAAGACACCGCCATACAACCAGGCTAATGATAGTCTTTAGTTCCATTCATTCCCACGATTGGAACAGACTACGGATAACTTTATGGCCATATCGTTTTCCCTATCCACGGTCTTACTGCCAAGTGCCTCACACTTGACAACATGGATATGGATATGTCCATTGGATACTCTATTTAAAATATAGCACAAGACATATAATAAATAGATTAATGCCTTTATTTCCTTGACACAAATTGTATAATACATAAAGTTTACATTAATGTACAAATGTATTATACAAACACAAGGACCAATGCCTCGGGACTAGGGCATTTCCAACACATAGTGCAGTTAACTTCAGTGTGTGAGCCATTCTTCAAGCTTTTAAGGAAAGATCAGCCAATTGTATGGGATGACAGGTGCCAGTTGGCTTTCGAAAAGATCAAAGCTTACCTAGTAAATCCACCAGTTCTTAGCCCGCCAACTCCAGGGAAGCCTTTGATTCTGTATTTAGCCGTCGAAGATTCCTCCATAAGGGCAATTCTAGCTTAGGAGCAAGATGGGATAAAGGAGTACCCCATTTATTATCTCACCAAAAAGCTGTTGGAATATGAAACCAAGTATACCCTAGTAGAGAAGACATATGTAGCAATGATGTGGCTGACTAAAAAGCTGTGCCACTACTTTCAGTCATACAAAGTACAAGCCGTGGCTAAAGTGGATCCAATGAAATACTTATACGAAGCACTGGTATTGGTTGGGAAACAATCTAGATGGCTACTACTTCTGTCAGAATTCGACATTGAGTACATCACTAGAAAAACCACAAAGGGCGAGTTGTGGCAGAATTCCTAGCAAACCAACAAGAATCGAACTACGTGGAAAATCTGGAGTTCCCGGATGAGCAATTAGCTGTAGTGGAAGTGAGGAGATAGGTTATGTGCTTTGATGGCACCGTAAATAGAAAGGGTGCTGGAATTGGGGTAATCATAGCAACACCAGATGGCGACATCATTCCACTGTCAAAGAGGTTGGACTTCTCCATAACCAATAATGGGGCAGAATATGAAGCATGCTTATTTGGAATGGAAGCTCTCCTGACACTATGGGCAGACATCATCTTGATTGTTGGGGACTCACTCTTGGTGATTAGGCACAAGGCGATTGGGATTTGAGAGAAGAAGCCTTGCGGCCCTACTTGGAACTGCTGCAGTGCAGGAGAGGGTTATTTGACCAGTGCGAGTTCAGACATGTTCCCAAAGAAGAAAATAAAATGGCGGATGCCTTAGCAACCTTGTCCTCCATATGGGAAGAACCAAAAAAGACACAGATACAGCCATAGCAATTTCTAGGCGACCCTGCTTCGACATGCACGAAGTGATGGAGTTAACGGTTGAAGAAAAGCCGTGGTTCTTTGATATTTATCAGTATATGAAAGAGGGAAAGTATCCAGAGGAGGCTAGCATTGCTGATAAGATGTCATTAAAAAGATTAGCCAGCCAGTTCAGAATCTTCAAAGATAACCTGTACAAAAGAACTACAAATGGGGTTCTTCTAAGGTGTTTGATAGAACAAGAAGCAGAAACGGTAATGCAGCAAGTACATGTAGGAGCCTACAGGCCACATATGAATGGGATCTCCATAGCCATAAAGATAATGAGATAGGGGTACTTCTGGATGACAATGTAGGCTGATTGTGTGAAGGAAGTGAAAAGGTGTCATGAATGCCAGATCTATACGGATATCAGTCATCTACCACCACTTGAATTACAAAATCTAGCATCTCCTTGGCCTTTCTCGGCATGGGGGATTGACATGATCGGAGAAATTCATCCTGCATCATCAAATGGACACAGATTCATAGTGGTCGCAGTCGACTATTTCTCAAAATGGGTAGAAGCAGAATCCTTCTCCAATGTGAAAGCTAAGAAGATGGTCAAGTTCATTCAAAAGAACATCCTCTCTCGATACAGAATACCTCACCATGTACTGATCGACAACAGGCTGCAATTCCAAGGGGCAACAACTAAGCTCTTCTTAGAACATGGCATCGAACATCATGGGTCTGGTCCATATAGACCATAGGCTAATGGTGTAGTGGAAGCGGCTAATAAGTCGATTAAGAAGATTTTGTCAAAGATGGTAACCATCTACAGAGACTAGGCTGATAAACTGCCATATGCTCTTTGGGGTTACAGAACCAGCGTTAGAACACCAACAGGCAAAACTGCCTATGCCTTGGTGTATGGAATAGAAGTGGTGTTGCTAGTGGAAGTGGAACTCAAGTAACTCAGAGTAACTTTGGAAGCCCAACTACCAGAAACAGGGTGGGTTCAAGTAAGGTCCGAGCAGCTGGCTGTATTAGATGAAAAACGGTTGAAAGCAATGGATCACCTGCTTATGTATCAACGCAGAATGGCTAGGGCTTATAATCGAAATGTGTAGTATCCCAAACAGCAACTGAAAGTTGGGGATCTAGTTCTGAAACAGTTAAGGCCTACAAATGTGGACACCCACGGGAAATTCAAAGCAAATTGGGAGGGCCCTTATGTGATGAAGAAAGTGCTGTCGAAGGGTGGTGTAAGCATCACAGACATGGATGGGAATGAATTTGCAAACCTAGTCAACCGAGACCGCCTGAAGCCTTACTATGTTTGAAAAAAAAAGAGTCTGCTGGGTTGAAAACTTAAAAAGGGTGACCTAGGCAAAAGTCAAGACAAAAGGGAAAATGATCAGCCGGAAAACCCAAAAAGGATGGCTGGTGATGGATTCAATTTTGTGTGGAATGTATACCATTTTGGGGAACCAGCCTCTTCAAATGTACTCATATTGATTTCAAAAATAAAGCGTGATGTTTTGTTTAAATATATTTGCTTGGTTATGTCAGATGCATAAACAAAATTATCTTGCCTAAACATCCATTTAAAGAAAGCACTTTGCATTAAATTGGTTAAAAGACTCGCATTATTCAATTATGAAATGTGCTAAAATGTTTGCAACTCACAATCTTTTCTTTTCCTTCGATTTCAATTCATCATTCCTTAGAGGGGTCGAAAATTTCGAAATAGATCCAAGTTCAAGAACCACAGAACCTTCAAAAAAAAAAAAAGAAGAAGAAGAAGAAGAAGAAGAAGAAGAGCTCGCTAAAGTGAAAACCGAATAAGCGCCTTAGGCAAAAATTAGAGCAGCTCACTGAAAACCCACGTTGGGCAGTTCAGGCAAAATTTAGAGCACTTCTAGGTTTTACCATTCTGAGGGGGGAGTAAAGTGGAACCCTTCCACCATTCCCCAGCGGAAGCTCTTCTACTATTCTCCTGCAGAATCCTCTGCGCTATTCCCCAGTAGAGACACTTTCATTCCCCAGCGGAGATCCCTTTCACCATTCCTCAGCAGAAGCATTTCTATATGTCCTCCAGCAGGATCACCTGCACTATTCCCCAGCGGAACTATCATAAAGAGTGCCATCACTTTCCCTCCAGCAGGAACCCTTCCATGATATCTTCTGTAGCAGGAGCATCCACACTACTCCTAGTGGGACCCTTCCAAGGAACATTTTCATTTCCTCCCCAGTAAGTCATCGCACATCCCCAACAAGTCTATGAGGATCACGCCGCCCAAAGGGCGTACTTCCTCAGCTGAAAGCCAGTCAGAGTCGTGGCATAATCTCCACAAGCATCCCCAGTAGGAATGTGAGACACTCGGGTTGGACACGGCAAGAAACACATCTTTTAGGGTCTGCATTCATATGCATCATCATACATACACACATATCATGCATAAAGCACTCATCCCCAGCTAGTCTTCATTCCTAATCGAAGGGGCAAAAATTTTTGTTCAAAATCTCTCAATCAAGGAATGAAGACTCACTGTTTCAAAAGAAGGAATTCATCAACTTTGGTCCATCGCGAATACAGATAGATCCGGTATCGGCTTACATCAACTTCATCAGCAGATCCACCTCGGGGAACCTAAACCCGGTATTGGTCTAGATTGGCTTCAATGCAAACCCCCAGTAGGTCTACCTCGGGTAACATAAACCCGGTATCGGTCCAGATCGGCTCCAATTCAAATCCCCAGCAGATCCACCTCGGGTAACATAAACCCAGTATCGGTCCAGATCAGCTTTACTCCAAATCCTCAGCAAAACCTCACCTCAGGTAACCTAGACCCGGTATCAGCTTATTTCATCACCAACCTCGCCACGGGTAACCTAGACCCGATATCGGCTTATCTCACCACCAACCTCACCTTGGGTAACCTAGACCCAGTATCGGCTTATTTCACCACCAACCTCACCTCGGGTAACCTAGACCCGGTATCGGCTAATTCCAACTCGACGGTTCAACAAATTAGGTATGTCTTTCTTTCCTTCCGTTTACGGC
Organism: Euphorbia tirucalli; assembly: GCA_039660915.1. Taxonomy (NCBI): domain Eukaryota; kingdom Viridiplantae; phylum Streptophyta; class Magnoliopsida; order Malpighiales; family Euphorbiaceae; genus Euphorbia; species Euphorbia tirucalli. The sequence continues at coordinate 35,751,507 of CM077637.1, read as the reverse complement.
ACTTTCATTCGTGTTCTCAAATTCACCTCAGGTAATCTAAACCTAGTATCGGGTATTGAATTTGATCATGCGAGGGGCAGTTGTAAGCGCTGGGTTTTCCCAACTTCTATAATGAGAATTCCTGTATTACCTGTGGAACGGACGGACTTGAATCAGACTTGAAAACGGCAGGAATGTCACCCGGAGTGTCTTAAACATCTTGAAAACTAAGCTATCCGTGATCCGAAACCCCCGAGAAGGTTTCCCGAGTGACTTCTAGGGTTTAGGGTGTGCGTTGAATTTTCGAGTATTTTGCCCCGGCTCATGCTAGAACCGTGCGGCTTTAGCTTTTAAGCTAGAGCCGGGCGACTCTAGTGGGTGAGCCAAGTCGTCAGAAGAGTTGTTGGGCAAGAAATCAGAAAATTCAGATGGCCATTTAATTTTCGAAATGATATGTTAGAGGAGAGTATAAAAAGAAAAGAGAAATCAAATCAAAGGAGAGGTTGAATCTTGGGCAGAAAAAAAAAGATTTTGAAAACCAAAGAGAAACAGAGAGAAAAGAAAGCAGAGGAAGAGGGAGAGAAAAAAATCGAGAACTTGAGGACTCAGAAACACGAAGTTAAGACCTAAAATCAATCTTAAAACATTAACAGCAAGTTCCCTAACCTTTGCTTATTGATTCGAAATCATTTCGGATTGATTTCAGATTATTTTGGATCGTTTTGGTTTTCGGCCGATTGAGCGTCCAGGACTCATTTCAAACTTTCAATCCGTATCTTGATGTTCAAAGCATCTGTGAGCGGACGACGCGTTTTCGACGGGACGCGGGACTCCCTTTCGGAATGGGGTGCCTCGATCTCGGGCGGATCCCTCCCTCGCGTGGGGTTTTTATAATGGAAATCCGCGTTTTGGAAAATAAATGGAATTAATACATAAAAGAACCGAGACCTAAGTCTCAATGAATATTGTAGAGTCGCCACCCGGCTCAGCTCAACCGGGAAATTCTTATGTAGCTGAACCGGACGAACGGTCGCTACACTATCCAGAGATTCGGGTCCGGACAAGTCCCTTATTTCGTGTCTAATTAAAATAAAATTGGTCAATGTTCAAAGATGGTATTTCAAATTCTAAAGTTGATTTTATTGAAATAAATAGACATGCAGCGCGCATACAAAATATTTAATACAAAAATAAGGAAAAGGAATAAATATTAATTGGCTTACAACCAAATCGAATAGGAAAATAAAAACACTCACCTCACTTATACAATCGCCTATATACACGAGAATCTAGAAAAATACAACCACCTAGAATACACGATTTAATCTATTAAATTACATCCAAAATAAAAATAAAAATAAAAAGAAATTAAAACCTGCAAAACAGAGGGTTAGCACAATATATACAGCACGCCACAAGTTGGACTCAAATAGACAGAATTGGGAAATCAAGAATCGGGGGGCATGCATTTAGGGGGGTAACCGGGTTGGCTCGGCAAACCGGCCCGGTTAGACCTGGAAAATATTTTGAAACGTCCCTGTACTTTTGGTTTTGTGGGAAAATCATTTTGAAAACAATTTTTCCGGTTTACATGCATTTTTACATATTTAAGTGGGTCGGTTTTCAGGAGAACTGGGTCTCCGTCGTTGAATTGTTCTAAATGCAATTTTACTAAAAATCGAATCTATGGTCGTGATGCACACAACAAAATTCATTTTGATGATTTTTGGGGTTTTCTAATTTTTTGGGATTTTTTGGGAATTTTTTAGGATTTTTATGGATTTTTTATGAAATTTTTGGGTTTTAAAGGTGAAATTCTGATTCTGAAAACTACAGGGGTACGACTGTAAATTACAGTCGTGGAAAATCAACTACAGTCGTACGACTGTAGATGCTGAAAATTTAGGATTTTGCCAAAATCTCATTAAAAACAAGCTGGAAAGAGAATTGCCTGGAAATCAACTACAGTCGTACGACTGTAGCTACAGTCGTACGACTGTTCATCAATCCAAGAACAGTCGTACGACTGTTCTTGATTTCCAGGAGCAGAAACGCAGAAAAATGGACAGAAATGCAGCAAAAACACACCAAACACCCAGAAAGCTTATAAAAGAGAGAGGAAAAGGGGTATTTACCTCCGTGGTGTGCGTCCACCGTAGGATTGACCCCTGGCGTCGCTCCAATCCACTAAAATATGGACTTTTCTCCTTGAGTTTGGGTTTGAAATTTGACTCCAGAGATTTCCAAAATGCTGAGGATTTTGATGAGGATTTCCTCCTTTTTTCCTTTGGTTTTCTCTTCTTTCTCTTTTTCTCCCTTTCTCTCTGTCTGTCCATTTTTCTTTCTCTTCTTTTTTTTTTTTCGTCCTCCTTATTCTTCTGCCTTTCTTTTTCTGCTTTTATGGGTAGATCTACAGTCGTACGACTGTAGTTTGACTACAGTCGTACGACTGTAGCAATAGTCATACGACTATACCTCTTTTTCTTTTTTTTTTTTTTTTTTTTGAAAGAGAAATTCCGGCGCTTACAGCTGCCCCTCGCGTGATCAAATTCACCACTTGAACTTAGTCTAGGGTAGATGATGTGAATTTGAGAAACGCGATTCAAAGCGCTGCAGACACAGGAAAGAATCCTCCATTGAAATAAGCCGATATCAAGTTTAGGTCACCTGAGGCGATACTGGTGAGGAAATAAGCCGATATCAGGTTTAGGTTACCCGAGGCAAAGTTGAGGAAGAAATAAGCCGATATCAGGTTTAGGTTACTCGAGGCAAAGCTGATGAGGAAATAAGCCGATATCAGGTTTAGGTTACCCGAGGCAAAGTTAAGGAAGAAATAAGCCGATATCAGGTCTATGTTACCCGAGGCAAAGCTGATGAGGAAATAAGCCGATATCAGGTCTATGTTACCCGAGGCGAAATTGATGAAGAGATTAGCCGATATCAGGTCTATGTTACCCGAGGCGAAATTGATGAAGAGATTAGCCGATATCAGGTCTATGTTACCCGAGGCGAAATTGATGAAGAGATTAGCCGATATCGGGTCTATGTTACCCGAGGCGAAATTGATGAAGAGATTAGCCGATATCGGGTTTATGTTACCCGAGGCGAAATTGATGAAGAGATTAGCCGATATCAGGTCTATGTTACCCGAGGCGAAATTGATGAAGAGATTAGCCGATATCAGGCCTATGTTACCCGAGGCGAAATTGATGAAGAGATTAGCCGATATCAGGCCTATGTTACCCGAGGCGAAATTGATGAAGAGATTAGCCGATATCGGGTCTATGTTACCCGAGGCGAAATTGATGAAGAGATTAGCCGATATCGGGTCTATGTTACCCGAGGCGAAATTGATGAAGGGATTAGCCGATACCGGGTCTATGTTACCCGAGGCGAAATTGATGAAGAGATTAGCCGATATCAGGTCTATGTTACCCGAGGCAAAGGAAAATGGAATGTGGATTGGCCGATATCGGGTTTATGTTACCCGAGGCAAAGGAATATGGAATGTGGATTGGCCGATATCGGGTTGATGGTACCCGAGGCAAAGGAAAGATGGATATTTGGATTGGCCGATATCGGGTTTATGTTACCCGAGGCAAAGGAATATGGAATGTGGATTGGCCGATATCGGGTTTATGTTACCCAAGGCAAAGGAAAGATGGATATTTGGATTGGCCGATATCGGGTTTATGTTACCCGAGGCAAAGGAAGATGGATATTTGGATTGGCCGATATCGGGTTTATGTTACCCGAGGCAAAGGAATATGGAATGTGGATTGGCCGATATCGGGTTTATGTTACTCGAGGCAAAGGAAAGATGGATATTTGGATTGGCCGATATCGGGTTTATGTTACTCGAGGCAAAGGAAGATGGATATTTGGATTGGCCGATATCGGGTTTATGTTACCCGAGGCAAAGGAATATGGAATGTGGATTTTGGATTGGCCGATATTGGGTTTAAGTTACCCGAGGCAAAGCTGATGAGGAAATAGGTTTAGGAAGGATAATTCTGGTGTTGGCTGGGGAATGAGTAATTATCCCTTGATCGACGATTTTGTAAACAAAAATGTTTGCCCCTTCGATCAAGGATAAATACGGCTTGATTACTCTGCCCCTTGGTGTGTTGAGATTTGATGTGTTGAGATCTGGGTTTGCACTGACGCTTAATGTGACAACCCTAACTTTTGCAAGCATGCAATGGCGGAAACATTACATAAAGTTTAGGTCATCATTTTCAAAACTTCCTTTTTATCTTTAAAATAACATAATCATAAATGAGTACTCGAAAATTTCCATTTCAAAAACAGTAATTTAACATAAATAAGTATTTCAAAAGGTAATATAACGGAGTAAAAAAAAAAAATAAATAAATAAATCTTTGAACATCCATAACTACGAATAGATGATAAAATAACATGACGGAAACTCTCCACACAATCCCCGAGAACAGACATCAGGCATCTCCTATTCTGCACCGGCAAAATCTGAAAATATCAACAGCGCCACTTAGTGACGAGTAACTAATAAATCCCAAACATCAATTCAAAGTTCACATAGGAAGATGACAGATCATAAATTTCATATTACATTACTTAAGTATACTTCATCATGATTAATAGAAAGCAAATTTATCAATTTATACAAGCATGCATAATTCTCATAGTAACAATCATGTATCAGGGATCTTACCCTTATTTGTTAGCTGCATCACATACAACATATAAAGTTCAAGTTCAGCATATCACATAATTATCTATTTCAAATAATAGTACAAAACATTCCAAGTGGATAATCAATATCATCAAAATTCAGATTTCCAAGATAAGTCGTGTACATACAAATACATACCAACATCCCAAATCAAGGCACTTCATCACAAACTTGACATCAACTCAATTATACCTTAACCTTTATTAATTTTGTGGTATACGCGTATAAATCATTTGTATTGACCTATACACCTATGTCCTTAGAGAGTTCGGCTCAGACGCTTCGGGGAACCACAACGGGACTTACCCCCTTATCAATAAGAAAAGAGTACCACGAAGGGATTTACCTCAGAGTGCCAACGAAGGGACTTACCTCACAGAGTGCCAACGAAGGGACTTACCTCAAAAATAAAATAAATTAGAGTACCACGAAGGGATTTACCTCTCTGAGTGCCGCGAAGGGACTTACCTCGAAAACAAAGGTGCTGTCCTAGTGTCAACCAATCAAACATGGAAAACACTTAGCCAAACTAACCAAGACACCAGAGTATATGCCACTACAAACACCGATTTAATTATCATAATTATATCAACATTCAAAAGGTGCCTTTAACATAGGACTTATCCCAACCAATTCAATAACCATAAGGTGCCATTAAAATAGGACTTACCCCAAAACATAATCTGATACATCAATAAACACATGGTGCCATAAAAAAAATAGGACTTACCCCAAACTCGATTTCATAATTCCAACATGTATTAAATTTACCAAACCATATATGTAATTATTAGATTTCATGTCAAGAGTTCTAGCATAAATTCCTAGAATCAAATTATGCTTTGCACACATTAAAAAAATCAGTTCAAGGCCTAAGGTGAAAATTTCAGAATTCATAGTTCATGCCTCAACTTGCATATAATATTCCAGTAGGTTAGACTCAGAATTCAGCATGGCAATACAAAGGTAAATTTAGCCTTACATCTTAGGAACACACGCCAACTTAAATCATGCAATTCGGATTCCTATAGCAAAAGATATTAAGGAAACACTAAAAACATGCAATCTGTAAATTCACTTCAGATCACTGCACATAGTCTGACTTCAACAGACAAAACAGATGTGTTACTCACTGATTTAGCAAAAATAATATAAAGCAACATTGAACATCAGAATTTCAGGAATACATAGAATTTTGTTTCATGGCAAAAGGAGCTACAGAGAGAAAATAAAGCCATAATCAACACAAACTGTACAAACTGAAATTCAGCAGTTCCAGGAAATCGGCACAGTGCACATAAGGCAGTTTCAACAGGGAATACGAGCACTTTACTCACAGAATTTGCCAAAATAGTATAAAACAACCTTGTACATTTATGTCTCAGGAAAACACAAAAAGTTGAATCATGCCAATCGGAGTTATATAACGAAAATAAAGCTAAAATTATCACAACCTGTACAATCTGAAATTCAGCAGTTCAAGAAAAATCGGCACAATGCACATAAGGCAGTTTCAATAGGGAATATGAGCACTTTACTCACGGAATTTTCCAAAATAATGTAAAACAACCTTGTACACCTATATCTCAGGAAAACACAGAAAGTTGAATTATGCCAATCGGAGTTATATAACGGAAGTTATGCCATAATTACCATAAACAGTCAATTCTGAAAATACAACAGCTTACCAATTTCGACTCAATCACATGTATTTTCATATTTCTACCAATCTTTTAACCTAAAAGCAATTTCTTACACCAATATCATATACATTCATGTCTCAACAATAATTTCAGTAATAATACAACCTAGGATCAAATTCATCTACCATACATCCTATATAAATTTCGAACCGACATTTAGGGTTTAGTTGTTACCCTGTTTGCAGTGAAACCAACTGAGGCAATTAACTCGGAATGGAGAAGAATGAAGCAGAGTCTGAATGAATGAAAGTGAGGGAGAGAAAGTTAAGAATTTCGGCTGCACTGCAGCTCCACACAATGGAATGGCTGAAATTTTAACCCTAATAGAGATGAAGAGATTGCCTTGGAGTGAAACTTGGAAAGTGGAAGAGATTAAGGAGAGATTTTCTCCTTAGGTTAAGGATTCCTAATTTTTTTGAATTGGTCAACTGAAAAATGGGATATTTATCATGGATTTTCGGAATTCCAACCTTCCCAACACAAAAATAAAAAGGCACAAAAAAAAAAAAAAAAAATAAAAAAAAATTTAAGCCAAGTAAGGTTCGAACTCTAGACCACTAGCTATTAGTCAGGACTATCTACCGCTAGGCCAAAGCCTACGAATTGTTATAAGCATACAAAACATCGGTTAAATGCAAAAATGCTCACTCATATGCACACATCACAACATAACTAAGTCAACTTATATCTGGGGCGTTACAATTCTCCCCACTAACAAAAAGTTTCGCCCTCGAAACTCAAGGACAAAAGAGTAAGCTAGGTTCTAACCTTGATTAGTTGCAAACAATTCCGGATATTTGGATCTCATGGTCTCTTCTAGCTCCCAAGTAGCCTCTTCAAACTTCTGGCTACGCCAAAGCACCTTTACCAAAGGCATCTCTTTTCTCCTGAGTTTGCGAACCTGACGGTCGAGGATCTGAACAGGCTTCTCCTCATATGTCAAATTGGGTTCCACCTCCACCGAATCCACAGCAATAACGTGAGAAGGGTCGCTCACATATCTTCGTAGCTGTGAAACATGGAATACATTATGAACTTTTGCCAATTCCGGTGGTAGAGCCAACCGATATGCAACTTCCCCAATCCTTTCAAGCACTTCATATGGACCAATATACTTGGGACTGAGCTTGCCTCTCTTGCCGAACCTCATCACTCCCTTCATAGGAGATACTTTCAGCAATACCTTGCTACCGACTTCGAAGGTAAGAGGTCTTCTCTTGAGATCTGCATAAGACTTCTGACGATCCTGGGCAGCCTTCATATTCGCCTGAATCACCTTCACCTTCTCAACTGTATCCCGAATCAATTCCGGACCCAACACCAATGTGTCACTAATGTCGTCCCAGCATGTCGGACTACGACATTTCCTCCCATAGAGGGCTTCATACGGGGCCATACGGATACTAGCGTGATAGCTATTATTATAGGAGAACTCTACCAAACTCAAACATTTTACCCAAGATTTCTGGAAGTCAAGAGCACATGACCGCAACATATCCTCTAAGGTTTGGATTGTCCTCTCCGTCTGTCCATCTGTAGCAGCATGAAAAGCTGTACTCAACTTCAACCTAGTGCCCAAAGCTTCTTGCAATGATGTCCAAAAATGTGACAAGAACCGTGGGTCACGATCTGACACAATCTCCCTAGGCACACCATGTAGCCTTATAATTTCACTCGCATATGCCTCAGCTAACTGCTCCATAGACCAGGTCTTCTTCATAGGAATAAACCGAGCCACCTTGGTCAAACGGTCTATAACAACCCACACTGTGTCTAAACCATTAGCAACCTTTGGTAAACCCGACACAAAGTCCATAGAAACCGAGTCAAACTTCCATGCTGGAATAGCCAAGGGCTGCAATAATCCCCCAGGCCTCTGATGCTCAATTTTCACCTTTTGACAAGTCAAGCACCGGGCCACAAACTCAGCTACCTCTTTCTTCATTCTAGGCCACCAAAACTGCATCTTCAAATCTTTGTACAATTTCGCACCTCCCGGATGCACAGAGTAGGGAGTGCAATGAGCTTCACTTAAGATCTGCTCTTTCAACATTGAATCATTAGGCACACACCATCGGCCTTTAAATTTCATACTCCCATCTGCAAGAATCTCGAAATCTACAGCATTACCCTGCTCCTTCGCTGCACGAATCTTCTGAAGTACAGGATCACTCAACTGCTTCTCTTTCAATTCTACAAACAATACTGGTTCCACACTGATTGCATTTAAACTCGCCCGAACCACTCCTCTCGGGACCACTTCAATTTCCAACTTGTTAAACTCCTTGCAAAGATCAATAGGAAGTCTTTTCATGAAGTTCACCGAATGGATGCTCTTTCTGCTCAATGCATCTGCGACTCTGTTTGCCTTTCCTTCTTTATACTCCAAGGCTAAGTCATAATCCTTGATAAGCTCTAACCAACGTCTCTGTCGCATGTTTAGTTCTTTCTGGGTGAAAATATATTTGAGGCTCTTATGATCGGTGTATATCTTGCACGGCACACCATACAAGTAATGGCGCCAAATTTTAAGAGCAAACACCACCGCAGCTAACTCCAAATCGTGAGTCGGGTAGTTCCTTTCATGAACCCTCAATTGCCTTGAAGCATAGGCAATCACTTTTCCCAACTGCATAAGTACACACCCAAGTCCGTACTTGGAAGCATCACTGAACACTTCATACTCTACTCCGTCAGTCGGCAATGCAAGAACTGGGGCTGAAGTAAGTCTCTCTTTTAATATCTGGAACGCTTCTTCACATTCTGCAGTCCATTGAAACCTACAGTCCTTCTTCATCAACTGAGTCAAAGGTCGTGCAATAATTGAAAAGTTGTGCAAAAACCTTCTGTAGTATCCAGCAAGACCAAGAAAACTTCTTACTTCGGTCACATTAGTAGGACTGGACCATTCAAGAACGGCTTTAATCTTCGCCGGGTCCACCTTCACACCTTCTTTGGTAATCACATGGCCTAGAAAAGCCACCTCTCCAAGCCAAAACTCACACTTAGAGAACTTGGCGTACCACTTCTGCTCTCTTAATACTTTCAACACCATTTTGAGATGCTTAGCATGCTCCTCTTCATTCTTCGAATATACTAAGATATCATCAATGAATACCACAACACACACATCAAGGAGCTCGTGGAAGGTTCGGTTCATCTGATCCATAAACACTGCTGGTGCGTTAGTGAGACCGAAGGGCATTACTTCGAATTCATAGTGCCCATACCTTGTCCGGAAGGCAGTCTTCTGAATGTCGTCTTCTTTTACCGGAATCTGATGATAGCCGGATCTCAGATCGATCTTAGAGAACACACCTGCACCCTTCAATTGATCAAACAAATCTTCAATTCTTGGCAGGGGATATTTATTCTTGATGGTCACCTTATTCAACTCACGGTAGTCAATACATAATCGCATGCTTCCATCCTTCTTCTTGACAAAGAGTACCGGAGCACCCCAAGGTGACACGCTGGGTCTAATAAAACCCTTATCAACAAGTTCTTGCAACTGGGTCTTCAATTCTCGCATCTCCGAGGGAGCCATCCGATAAGGAGCTTTAGAGATTGGAGCTGACCCCGGAATTAGGTCGATGGCAAATTCTACATCCCTTCCTGGTGGAATCCCTGGCAGTTCATCAGGAAACACATCCGCATATTCTCGAACAATAGGAATATCCTCGATCTTCAGTTCTTCCGAGGTATCCTTTATTCTACACAGAAATACTTCTTCGCCTTTCATCGCCATCTTTTTCAATTTCATAGCCGAAACTACCTTCACTCCTGGTTTCATCTTAACATTTGAATAAGAAACCCTCTTCCCTTTACCGTCCTTCAGCACAATTTTCTCATCCCTACAATAGAACACCGCTTGATGCTGCTTCAGCCAGTCCATACCGAAGATAACATCAAATTCGGTCAATGGAAATTCCCTCAAATTCGCCTTCAATTCAACCCCCTCGATAACTACGGGAACTTCGGGGAAAACACGACAGCAAGCAACACTCTCCCCATTAGGGAGGGAAACCACAGAATTAATTAGAACAGATACAGATAAATTCAACTTCTGAGCAAAAGTAGTAGAAATACAGGATATAGACGCACCAGTGTCAAATAATACATAAGCAGGAAAAGATTTGACAAGGATGGTACCTGCAACGATGTCATTCCCTGCCTCGTCAACTTCGGACTCCATCATGTTATAGACTCTGTTGCGAACAGGGCCTCCTGAGCTAGAATCGGGCTTCTTACTTCCTGACTTCTTCGGGCAAGATTGAGAGTAGTGACCCTCTTCCTTACAAGTGTAGCATCGGACAGGCGTCCCATCACAGTTCTTCCCATAGTGCCACTCTTTCTTACACTTGAAGCACTTCTTCTCCCTAGTCTGAGCGGTACTAGCAGCTTCCTTTGCCGGAACATACTTGGGTTTCTTGGAAGTCGGATTAACATACGAGGTAGGCTGAGACCTCTTTAAGAACATGGTCCGCCTCACCGCTTCATCCTCCTGAACGGATGCATAAACTCCTAAAGCCACTTCATAGGCTCTCTGGAAAGTTGTTGCTCCAGAACATAGGACATGTGTCCTCACTTTGGGACTCATCCGCTTGATATAGAACTGCACCTTCTCCTCTTCAGTGGGGATGACTGAACCTGCAAATCTGGACAGTTCAGTAAATTTGTTGGTGTACTGCTGAACAGACATGCTTCCTTGAGTCAAGCATAGGAATTCCTCTCGTTTCTGCCACCTCAACTCACTTGGGTAGAAACGATTCTTCAACCTTTCAGTGAATTGTCCCCATCCAAACTCAGCCAATTCCAGGCACTCGGCCTTAACCATGCCCCACCAGTTATCAGCCTCGCCTTTCAAGTAGTAGGCTCCAATCACGACTTTCTCGGCATTCGGACAGCCGGTCACATCAAAGAGTTTCTCTATCTCCCGGATCCATCCCTCAAGCACCACCGGGTCGGAAGATCCTTCATAAGTTGGGGGTCGGTGACGAGCAATGCGATCGAAGACAGTTTGGTTATTTGGATTTCTTTGAGCCATAGCGAGCACGGCATCTTCCAACAGCCGCATACGTCGCTGAGGAGAGTCATCGCGAACGGAATCTCTACGTGGAGGCATTCTAAAATTTTTGTTCTAGTTAGGTCTAAGCATATAATACATACAGCTAATAATAGAAAACAAGTAATCCAAAGCAATTAAACCCGTTCTACCTACCCATGCACCTCACACTATGTTCAAATCTCTATCCTAGGATTCTGAGTTTTGGTTCCAAGTGACTTATGCTACCAAAGCCTTGGAACCAACGCGGGCTCTGATACCAACTGTGACAACCCTAACTTTTGCAAGCATGCAATGGCGGAAACATTACATAAAGTTTAGGTCATCATTTTCAAAACTTCCTTTTTATCTTTAAAATAACATAATCATAAATGAGTACTCGAAAATTTCCATTTCAAAAACAGTAATTTAACATAAATAGGTATTTCAAAAGGTAATATAACGGAGTAAAAATAAATAAATAAATAAATAAATCTTTGAACATCCATAACTACGAATAGATGATAAAATAACATGACGGAAACTCTCCACACAATCCCCGAGAACAGACATCAGGCATCTCCTATTCTGCACCGGCAAAATCTGAAAATATCAACAGCGCCACTTAGTGACGAGTAACTAATAAATCCCAAACATCAATTCAAAGTTCACATAGGAAGATGACAGATCATAAATTTCATATTACATTACTTAAGTATACTTCATCATGATTAATAGAAAGCAAATTTATCAATTTATACAAGCATGCATAATTCTCATAGTAACAATCATGTATCAGGGATCTTACCCTTATTTGTTAGCTGCATCACATACAACATATAAAGTTCAAGTTCAGCATATCACATAATTATCTATTTCAAATAATAGTACAAAACATTCCAAGTGGATAATCAATATCATCAAAATTCAGATTTCCAAGATAAGTCTTGTACATACAAATACATACCAACATCCCAAATCAAGGCACTTCATCACAAACTTGACATCAACTCAATTATACCTTAACCTTTATTAATTTTGTGGTATACGCGTATAAATCATTTGTATTGACCTATACACCTATGTCCTTAGAGAGTTCGGCTCAGACGCTTCGGGGAACCACAACGGGACTTACCCCCTTATCAATAAGAAAAGAGTACCACGAAGGGATTTACCTCAGAGTGCCAACGAAGGGACTTACCTCACAGAGTGCCAACGAAGGGACTTACCTCAAAAATAAAATAAATTAGAGTACCACGAAGGGATTTACCTCTCTGAGTGCCGCGAAGGGACTTACCTCGAAAACAAAGGTGCTGTCCTAGTGTCAACCAATCAAACATGGAAAACACTTAGCCAAACTAACCAAGACACCAGAGTATATGCCACTACAAACACCGATTTAATTATCATAATTATATCAACATTCAAAAGGTGCCTTTAACATAGGACTTATCCCAACCAATTCAATAACCATAAGGTGCCATTAAAATAGGACTTACCCCAAAACATAATCTGATACATCAATAAACACATGGTGCCATAAAAAAAATAGGACTTACCCCAAACTCGATTTCATAATTCCAACATGTATTAAATTTACCAAACCATATATGTAATTATTAGATTTCATGTCAAGAGTTCTAGCATAAATTCCTAGAATCAAATTATGCTTTGCACACATTAAAAAAATCAGTTCAAGGCCTAAGGTGAAAATTTCAGAATTCATAGTTCATGCCTCAACTTGCATATAATATTCCAGTAGGTTAGACTCAGAATTCAGCATGGCAATACAAATGTAAATTTAGCCTTACATCTTAGGAACACACGCCAACTTAAATCATGCAATTCGGATTCCTATAGCAAAAGATATTAAGGAAACACTAAAAACATGCAATCTGTAAATTCACTTCAGATCACTGCACATAGTCTGACTTCAACAGACAAAACAGATGTGTTACTCACTGATTTAGCAAAAATAATATAAAGCAACATTGAACATCAGAATTTCAGGAATACATAGAATTTTGTTTCATGGCAAACGGAGCTACAGAGAGAAAATAAAGCCATAATCAACACAAACTGTACAAACTGAAATTCAGCAGTTCCAGGAAATCGGCACAGTGCACATAAGGCAGTTTCAACAGGGAATACGAGCACTTTACTCACAGAATTTGCCAAAATAGTATAAAACAACCTTGTACATTTATGTCTCAGGAAAACACAGAAAGTTGAATCATGCCAATCGGAGTTATATAACGAAAATAAAGCTAAAATTATCACAACCTGTACAATCTGAAATTCAGCAGTTCAAGAAAAATCGGCACAATGCACATAAGGCAGTTTCAATAGGGAATATGAGCACTTTACTCACGGAATTTTCCAAAATAATGTAAAACAACCTTGTACACCTATATCTCAGGAAAACACAGAAAGTTGAATTATGCCAATCGGAGTTATATAACGGAAGTTATGCCATAATTACCATAAACAGTCAATTCTGAAAATACAGCAGCTTACCAATTTCGACTCAATCACATGTATTTTCATATTTCTACCAATCTTTTAACCTAAAAGCAATTTCTTACACCAATATCATATACATTCATGTCTCAACAATAATTTCAGTAATAATACAACCTAGGATCAAATTCATCTACCATACATCCTATATAAATTTCGAACCGACATTTAGGGTTTAGTTGTTACCCTGTTTGCAGTGAAACCAACTGAGGCAATTAACTCGGAATGGAGAAGAATGAAGCAGAGTCTGAATGAATGAAAGTGAGGGAGAGAAAGTTAAGAATTTCGGCTGCACTGCAGCTCCACACAATGGAATGGCCGAAATTTTAACTCTAATAGAGATGAAGAGATTGCCTTGGAGTGAAACTTGGAAAGTGGAAGAGATTAAGGAGAGATTTTCTCCTTAGGTTAAGGATTCCTAATTTTTTTGAATTGGTCAACTGAAAAATGGGATATTTATCATGGATTTTCGGAATTCCAACCTTCCCAACAAAAAAAAAAAAAAATAAATTTAAGCCAGGTAAGGTTCGAACTCTAGACCACTAGCTATTAGTCAGGACTATCTACCGCTAGGCCAAAGCCTACGAATTGTTATAAGCATACAAAACATCGGTTAAATGCAAAAATGCTCACTCATATGCACACATCACAACATAACTAAGTCAACTTATATCTAAATAAAATAAAAAATAAAAAATAAAAAAAAAAAATTTAAGCCAGGTAAGGTTCGAACTCTAGACCACTAGCTATTAGTCAGGACTATCTACCGCTAGGCCAAAGCCTACGAATTGTTATAAGCATACAAAACATCGGTTAAATGAAAAAATGCTCACTCATATGCACACATCACAACATAACTAAGTCAACTTATATCTGGGGCGTTACACTTAAGGTCCAATGGATGCCTCGGCGTTGTCCCATCTGTTCTTTGAGAGCGATCCTGGTCAGGGGAGACCTGATGATGGCAGTGGATACCTGCACTTGGATGAATTGCGATGCATATGTATATGAATTGTACGTGTTTACTTTAAATGTATGCATGTATGTACGGATGCATGTATAGTTCTAAGTGTATGCATGTAACACGTGGCCTATACTTTGTTCTTGGTATCCGTGCGAGCCCGGAGACGGAATTCACGGCTTGAGACTGGCCCCGATGGTAACCCAGGTGACCTAGTCTGATTGTTCCAGTGTATCCTCTGACTGACTGAATACTACGCTGACCTAGGTATTAGGGGAGTTGGCCATCTTGAGTGGCCTTCCACTTCACCCTCTGCATATTCTGAAGCGTTGTCAGTACTGAGTGGATCAGGATAGTAGGCCGTGCCGAAGAACAGTCCGTTTGATTGAGCAAGAAGATGAGAGTGAGACTTTGCATTTCTGTACCGCATGACAAGAGCTTCTGGGATATTATCACAGGCCTGGATGCAATGTCCTACTGATGGATGTTTATATGTAGTGGCACAGTGCATGCAAGATGAACATCTGATTGGAAATCTAAACATGCATAATATTGCAATGATGACACCGAAATGAGTATGATAGGGAATGTGACAGTGACTCTAACTTCGCATGTCACCCCTCTCCTGTTGCCAACACGTCCTTTCGGTTTTCCGTGTCAACAAGTTCCTTTTTTTTTTCTTTTTTTTTCTTTTTTTTTTTTGAGAAAGATTCTGTGATGGGCATTTTGTCTGCGTTGATCCCTTTTGCGATGGTTTGTCTTAGGATGGGAAATATATATTTTGATATGTTCATTGTGACTCGCGAAGATAATGATGTCAATGATGCCCAGTAGTTCAGTTTTTTACTTGCCCCTAATATTATAGGTTTGTGTTCAGGAAGTATTATGGGTTTGTGTTTATAGAGTAAAACACTTCCACAGAAAAGGTCCGTTGTGTAATGTAGCCTGTAAGTGAACATTGACATGCAACAACACAACAAATGCATATTGAACACCAAAATTGAATACAAAACATTCATGACATAATGAATGCGGATGCATTAGGAAAGTCTAAGATGTGGCTCCGGCTTTAATTGATGCCTCTTCAAATTACCAATATGCCCTTTCGGTTTTACACATTGGGGAGTTTTTTTTTTTTTTTTTTTTTAAGCCCGATCACCGGATAGAGTTGCTATTATGGATGGACAACCTGAGATGAATTCAAACTGGATTTTCCTGCAGTCTGATGCTGTATTCATGTTTCCAATTCACCCCAGATTTCAGTTCAAACACGGCTCACGAAGACTGAATTCTTGAAATGGTTGGCAAATGCAACTTTCCTTTTGAATATGAGTACAACAGACTTTGTAAGCTCTCCTGTTGATGGTATCGTCCCCTTCATGATTGTTGAAAGCTTTGTAAAGTCAAGTTGCCCCAACACAGTTGGTGAAGTTCACAAATGCATAACCAAAATTTCCTCCAGTCTTGAAATCCATAGGCAAATAGAGGAAATCATAAACAGGCTTCCCTTTGGACTTATTCTTGTTTTCCTCCAGACAATGCTTGCCCAGAATTTGTAGCAGATTATGTCTTTGAGACTGATTTGGTAGGTTTCTGATCATCAGGCTTGTTTTTTCCACCAAGATTAGCTTCAGTCTCTCATTTATCCAGCTTGGTCTCTTCAATAGTCAATTTCTTGGGCGAACACTGTTGTTTCTTTTCACTTACAGAAACTATTTTCTTCTTACTCTGGAATCTCGGAGCTATATATTTCATTTTCCCCCTTTTCCAGCATTGTTGAACTCATTTAAAGTAGATTCATATCCAACTCCTCTATCTATCATCAAATCAAATCCCTTCCCACTATTTGAGGGTACTAAATAATTAGTCTGGGAGTTTAGATTGAAGAGAAATGGCATGGGATAAAAAAGGTATCCCCAATTTGGTACAGGTTGATGATAAACGAAGACGGATTGAAACGGCGCCATAACCACTTGTTTCGATGCCCTTCCACTGATGAGATGATACGGAAAAATACAATATGGAGTAGCATTGGGGTTCAACTTCTTGTTAGGAGCCATTGAAGGTAGGAAATATGGAATCACAGAATCGGTTCAAGTTCCAGAGAGAAGCTGAAAGATAGAAGATGAAAGTGAAGTAAAGACAATCAAGGGAAGACAAAAGTGTTGAAGGCAAATGGAGAAGACAGAGAGGAGAATGGAAAGGGAACTGCTTGGGGTAAGGACACCGATCTTCTCCGTCACCGTACGAAGTTAACTTTTCAGAACAGGCAACAACGTACTTATCTCCATTGTCTCAACTCATTGACCCCGACACTTCATGCAATAGGTGGGCCGCCCCCAGATTCATCAAGCACTCAATAGAGTTTGACTCTATGATTGAAGAGAGTGCAACTTTAGACTAGGAGCAAAAATTCAACTGTAAGGGAGAGCTGAAGTCTTCCACCGGTGCTTGCTTCTTTCTTTGTTTTTTTTTTTTTTTTTTTTTTTGAAGAAGTTAAATCCAAACCACAGCCACCTATTGATTTTCCTGCTGCATTCAGATCCATGTATGTCATGTGTGTTTGATATGTCTTTTTGGATGAACAATTCATGTGTGATGTCATATGCACATGAATGCCACACAAACAAGACTATACATGCACTAAAACTAATGTCTGCTTCAGAGTTTTACAGTATGGTGGGTGGCGAAAGTTATTTGGATTTTTTAGGGCTTGGTGCTTTTTGGTGGGTTTGGTTTTTTTTTTTTTTTTTTTTGATGTGGGATGCTTCTTTCCAGCATGAATTAGGCTCGAAGGTTCTTTTTGGGGCTCGGCTCTAAAACTTGGCAATGGTCCTTGGTTTGGAATGATTTGAGTGTATTGGGGCTGTCCAAGTTGAAACTTGTAGGGCAAGACCAACAGCATTTTTTGGATCGTGGTTTATAGGGATCACTGATCTAGGCTGGCAATTGATTCGAAGGATATGGTACCATCCCATTGTTTGCTTAGCAGACTTTTCTCTTTCTCTCTCTTTTTTTTTTTTTTTTTGAAGAAAAGGGCTTTATCGAAGTCAGGTTCACTTGTAAATTCCCTGTAAGATTCAGATTGATGTCATGCATCTTAATATTATGCGTGATGGACAATGTCGTTTCAGATGATCAAATGCATGCTTAATGCCATATACATGTAATCACCACATGAGTAAGAAAATAACAAGATGCATTGCATTCAAAATGAGTTCAATACACTTTACAACAAAATGAGTTCCCTACGAGAAGGAGCCTATAATGGTATTGATCTCACAGCGCCCGACTATTGCTTATCCGGTCACTGCCCCACTCTCATCAGATCAGGCTTTGAAGCTCTTCATCATATTCCTCTCCCTGGGAGGTTTGAGGAGTTTCCTTGCCAGTCTCCCTGCTTGTCCCCAATTGCTCATTAGTAGTGGATGGCACCTCTAATCTTCCCTCACCAATTAACTTCCGGATCTCCTTCCTTAAAATATAACAAGCGTTGGTTCGGTGACCTGTTGCTACATGATAGGTACAGAAGTTATTCTTTTGATTCGGTGTCGGCTCCATATACGGCTTGACGCTCTGCAGTAGCCCCTCTTTTCTGCATTTGGCAAATAATTGGCTCAGCGAGAAAGGCCACGGGGATATGCCCTTTCCGTCACCCTTGGAGAGTGGACACCTGGTTGGTCGCGGAACAAGGTCAGTATTGGCTTTGAGGGGGGCCTTCGATTCTGCTTCACCAGTCAGCCCTTTTATTACTCCCTCAAGCTCAATCACACGTGCCTCCAATTCAGAGCACCTTGTTGTCAGCTTTTCCACCTTGTCCAGGTCACCTCCTAGCATTTCCTTCAGCATTGTCGCTGCCTCTTCCCTGACTACCTTTCGGAATCGCGATGAGGCAACATAATCAAATAGGACATCTGTTACGGTGTTGAAGTTCACTGGGCCAGCCATTCTCGAGACTCCTTCCCTTTTTCCCCTGATAAGAACATTTGTTAGCACTGACTGGGGCATGCGCACAGAGGATACCAAGTCAAGGGATGATGTACTTATGAATGCGGGATGTGATGCATGCATGCATGAATGATGATGCCATGTGATGTCATGTCATGTTATACAATTTTATACTAGTCAAGTGCGCACAAAGACAAGAATGAAGACGTGCAAAATGCAATGAATGTTGATGAAGCTATATGCTGAAGTATAGCGTGGCATATAAATATACACCACATGGATAAAATGACACACAGGGTGTCCACGAATCGAAGCAAGGTGATACTTGCGAAGGACCTATGTGTAGAGCGTATCTTACACGGGAGGAAAGTTGACATTTGAAACGGTACGTGTAGAGCGGATCTTACACGGGAAGGAGATGTAGTGATTAAAGCGGTACGTGTAGAGCGGATCTTACACGGGAAGAGGTTTAATGATTAAAACGGTACGTGTAGAGCGGATCTTACACGGGAAAAGGTGTAGTGATTAAAGCGGTACATGTAGAGCGGATCTTACACGGGAAAAGGTGTAGTGTTTAGAGCGATACGTGTAGAGTGGATCTTACACGGGGGAAGGAAGTGTAGAGTTTGATGCGGTACGTGCAGAGCCGGTCTTACATGGGGAAGAAGTGTGAAATTTGATGCGGTACGTGCAGAGCTGGTCTTACACGGGGAATTTGGAGCTATACGTGCAGAGCTGGTCTTGCACGAGAAGGATGGGTAGAGTTTGATGCGATACGTGCAGAGCTGGTCTTGCACGGGAAGGATAGGTAGAGTTTGATGCGATACGTGCAGAGCTGGTCTTGCACGGGAAGGATGGGTAGAGTTTGATGCGATACGTGCAAAGCTGGTCTTGCACGGGGAGATTTGGAGCGGTACGTGTAGAGCTTGGTCTTACACGGGAAGGAAGGGTAGAGTTTGATGCGATACGCGCAGAGCTGGTCTTGCACGGGAAGGATGGGTAGAGTTTGATGCGATACGTGCAGAGCTGGTCTTGCACGGGAAGGATGGGTAGAGTTTGATGCGATACGTGCAGAGCTGGTCTTGCACGGGAAGGATGGGTAGAGTTTGATGCGATACATGCAGAGCTGGTCTTGCACGGGAAGGATAGGTAGAGTTTGATGCGATACTTGCAGAGCTGGTCTTGCACGGGAAGGATGGGTAAAGTTTGATGCGATACGTGCAGAGCTGGTCTTTCACGGGAAGGATGGGTAGAGTTTGATGCGATACATGCAGAGCTGGTCTTGCACGGGAAGGATAGGTAGAGTTTGATGCGATACGTGCAGAGCTAGTCTTGCACGGGAAGGATGGGTAGAGTTTGATGCGATACGTGTAGAGCTGGTCTTACACGGGAAGGATGGGTAGAGTTTGATGCGATACGTGCAGAGCTGGTCTTGCACGGGAAGGATAGGTAGAGTTTGATGCGATACGTGCAGAGCTGGTCTTGCACGGGAAGGATGGGTAGAGTTTGATGCGATACGTGCAGAGCTGGTCTTGCACGGGGAGATTTGGAGTGGTACGTGTAGAGCTTGGTCTTACACGGGAAGGAAGGGTAGAGTTTGATGCGATACGTGCAGAGCTGGTCTTGCACGGGGAAGGATGGGTAGAGTTTGATGCGATACGTGCAGAGCTGGTCTTGCACGGGAAGGATGGGTAGAGTTTGATGCGATACGTGCAGAGCTGGTCTTGCACGGGAAGGATGGGTAGAGTTTGATGCGATACTTGCAGAGCTGGTCTTGCACGGGGAGAAAGTGTGCAGAGCTTGTCTTGCACAAATAGATATTTGGAACAATATGTATAAAGCTTAGTCTTACACAAGGAGGATATTTCGGTATTTGAGTGCGCGGGACACAAGGACAGGGTTTCTAATGATTATGGAGAATCTAAAGGGCTTGGTGGAGTTTCTAGCATTTTTGGAACACTTGAATGACGGTAGTGTATGCTGTGAAGTCCTTGGTGCTTATGGAATGCTTGAACGTTGTGGAGTGCTTGAATGTTTGATGGATGAATGGGATGTATATCGTGAGATAATGAGGATGATCCCTTTGTGTTTATTTTTATTTTTATTTTTATTTTTGGACATCCCAAGAACACCCAATGTTATGCAAAAATGCCACGTGTGGACCACCACACGGATGAAGGTTCGGTGCTTTTGGGCACCTAATGAATTTCGTGAAATGGTCTCGTGTGTACCGACACACGGACGGAGTTTGACACTTTGTGGGTCTTTGAGATAATATGAAGTGGTCACATGGGACCGGCCCATGGATAGAGTTCTGATGCTTTTGAGCGTATGAAATGAAATGATGTTATGAGAGAGTCGCGTGTGACGGGGACACGGACAAAAGCTCGGCATTCGGAGAACACCTTTCATGATTTGGGATGTTATGAAATGCCCCTACATGCGCACTAATTCGGCACTCGGGGAGCGCCTTGAATGATATAGTAATGTCATGAAGTAACCCGGTATGGATTACAGTGTTATATGATGTTTGTGATGAATGGATATGATGTCATGAAATGCATCATGTGGATTGTCACACGGAAATATACCTAAGACCATTGTGGTCTCTATGGGATGAAATGATTTGGTGGAATGGCCGAATGCAATCCGGTGCATTGGCGAAGCACGGGGTATTTTGTGATACCCGATACATGATGGAATGATATAATCGTGGTGGGCGTCCTTGGAATGTCCCTAATTTAATTTAGGTGATATGTCGTGAATGCTTATGACACACAAAATGCAAATGGTTGCACAAAAACGTGGTTAGGATGCATGACACACATAATGATGTTATGTATGCTATGTGAAAAATACTAATCACACAAATATAATGTTATGGCTGGAAAAGAAATGGTTAGTGTGAATGACAAACAAATGAATTAATGTTTTACACACGAAATAAAATACAAATGGCTGCATAAAAATGTGGGTTAGTATCACACAAAGATGTTTGTGTATGATATGTCCCATGTATGGAGAATGGTGATTATGGTATGTGATGCACGCGTAGGTAGCAATGGCGATGTGTCACGAGATGGCGAGAAACACATAGCAAGCAAAACGAATTCTTCCAACCTTATTCCTCCAATGTGGTCGGTCTCAAAAATTTCTAACCGAGTCCTAGGTGGGGCTCACTTCGATCACCAACAGGGGGTGATGAAGGCGCGATTTTATTATCACTATTCACACAATCATTTTGGTATCCTAAGGGAATCCAACTAGAGCTGCCTATATGGGTTCGGTCAAAGTCGGGATAACATCAAGGCTCTCATAGCAAGATATACTCCTCACTTCTCCCCACTCAAGGGTACGAACGAAGGGGTTCGTACGAGGCTATGAGTGGTGTTTCGTATTCGTGCCCCTAAGACCAGGAGGAACTTAGGCGACACTTCAACAATCCACCGGGCTATAAAAGGATACCTAATCTAATGCAAAAAATGGCTAACTAAAAATGCAAATAAAATACCAAAAGAGAATCATCCACGTTATTTTAATTATACACCTTTCAGGGCTTGTCAAAATTCTTTTAAGTTTTTGAAAAACTTTTAAGAAATCCCCAGCGGAGTCGCCACTGTGAGCGGACGACGCGTTTTCGACGGGACGTGGGACTCCCTTTCGGAATGGGGCGCCTCGATCTCGGGCGGATCCCTCCCTCGCGTGGGGTTTTTATAATGGAAATCCGCGTTTTGGAAAATAAATGGAATTAATACATAAAAGAACCGAGACCTAAGTCTCAATGAATATTGTAGAGTCGCCACCCGGCTCAGCTCAACCGGGAAATTCTTATGTAGCTGAACCGGACGAACTATCCAGAGATTCAGGTCCGGACAAGTCCCTTATTTCGTGTCTAATTAAAATAAAATTGGTCAATGTTCAAAGATGGTATTTCAAATTCTAAAGTTGATTTTATTGAAATAAATAGACATGCAGCGCGCATACAAAATATTTAATACAAAAATAAGGAAAAGGAATAAATATTAATTGGCTTACAACCAAATCGAATAGGAAAATAAAAACACTCACCTCACTTATACAATCGCCTATATACACGACAATCTAGAAAAATACAACCGCCTAGAATACATGATTTAATCTATTAAATTACATCCAAAATAAAAATAAAAATAAAAAGAAATTAAAACCTGCAAAACAGAGGGTTAGCACAATATATACAGCACGCCACAAGTTGGACTCAAATAGACAGAATTGGGAAATCAAGAATCGGGGGGCATGCATTTAGGGGGGTAACCGGGTTGGCTCGGCAAACCGGCCCGGTTAGACCTGGAAAATATTTTGAAACGTCCCTGTACTTTTGGTTTTGTGGGAAAATCATTTTGAAAACAATTTTTCCGGTTTACATACATTTTTACATATTTAAGTGGGTCGGTTTTCAGGAGAACTGGGTCTCCGTCGTTGAATTGTTCTAAATGCAATTTTACTAAAAATCGAATCTATGGTCGTGATGCACACAACAAAATTCATTTTGATGATTTTTGGGGTTTTCTAATTTTTTGGGATTTTTTGGGAATTTTTGGGAATTTTTGGGGATTTTTATGGATTTTTTATGAAATTTTTGGGTTTTAAAGGTGAAATTCTGATTCTGAAAACTACAGGGGTACGACTGTAAACTACAGTCGTGGACAATCAACTACAGTCGTACGACTGTAGATGCTGAAAATTTAGGATTTTGCCAAAATCTCATTAAAAACAAGCTGGAAAGAGAATTGCCTGGAAATCAACTACAGTCGTACGACTGTTCATCAATCCAAGAACAGTCGTACGACTGTTCTTGATTTCCAGGAGCAGAAACGCAGAAAAATGGACAGAAATGCAGCAAAAACACACTAAACACCCAGAAAGCTTATAAAAGAGAGAGGAAAAGGGGTATTTACCTCCGTGGCGTGCATCCACCGTAGGATTGACCCCTGGCGTCGCTCCAATCCACTAAAATCCGGACTTTTCTCCTTGAGTTAGGGTTTGAAATTTGACTCCAGAGATTTCCAAAATGCTGAGGATTTTGATGAGGATTTCCTCCTTTTTTCCTTTGGTTTTCTCTTCTTTCTCTTCTTTCTCCCTTTCTCTCTGTCTGTCCGTTTTTCTTTCTCTTCTTTTTTTTTTCGTCCTCCTTATTCTTCTGCCTTTCTTTTTCTGCTTTTATAGGTAGATCTACAGTCGTACGACTGTAGTTTGACTACAGTCGTACGACTGTAGTTTGACTACAGTCGTACGACTGTAGCAATAGTCGTACGACTATACCTCTTTTTCTTTTTCTTTTTTTTTTTTTTTTTTTTGAAAGAGAAATTCCGGCGCTTACAGCATCAAAACAACATCAAGGTAAACTGTGAGAGGCCTTAAACCTGTGTACATTGCTTTTTCTTTGCGTTTTTTTCATTTTTTTCAATTTTCAGAACCGGACTTTCCCGAATAGAGCTGGGCAGCTGTGTTCATGATGAACAGAGCCGAGTGGCTCTCATACCCAGAGCCACATGGCTCTGTTCTACAGGGATAGATTCTCGATTTGTCCTGATCAGCCAAAAACAGTCCGTTTTCCATTTTGTGCATTCTGTTGTGATCAATTTCAGCCCAAATTCATCCGTATGTCGTAAAGTTTTGGTTTTCGGATTTCTACATGTACGGATATTAGGGTTTTCAGTTTTTTTAGGTTTTATTTTTTGAGTTCCGGGGTTGTTCTATCCGAATCGGATCCGTAGTTCAGCGTTAGCGGGCCCCCAAACCCTATAAAATTCCCAAAAAATATTGAAAATGTACAAAATAGTATTTTCACAAAAGTAAGAAAACCAATTTTCTCGGTTTCCAAGAATTATAGCCGTACGGCTGTAATTACAGCCGTACAGCTGTAGTTTTTGGAATAAAATAGAGCCATGAAATGACCCGTACGGATGTCGTTGCGTGGTGCTTTTTTCGAATGCAAATTGTTTTTGTCGTGTTTACTACTTTTTGGACCCTAGATGGATGTTGGAATTAGGAAACCCGCACGAACAGAACCCTAGATTCTGGGATAACAGACCCACAAAAAATGAAAATTTGCATGTAACCGAGCCAATTGTTTTCCAAAAAATAATTTTTCAGCACAAAAATTACAAGGCGTTTCAAAACCGTTTTCCAAGGCTAATTGGTCCGACTGGTCGGGTCGACCCGGTTACCCCCTAAGTGCATGTCCCCGTTTCCTAAATTCCCAATTCTGTCCTGTTTGAGTCCTATCTGTGTTTGCAATATAAACTGTGCTAACCATCTGTTTTGCAGCATTTAGCTTTCTTTTATTTTCATTTTTTTTTATGTAATTGATAGATTTCGTGTATTTTTAGGTGGTTGTAATTTTTAGATCCTCATGTACTTAGGCGATTGTAATGTGAGGACGAGGGTTTTTTTTATCTTTTATTCGATTGGGTTGTATAATCGGCCTCTACTATTTTCTTGTATATTTTGGATGTATGCTTTATTTTTCTACAATTTATTTTCTGCATTTTGCTTTAGCATCGGCTGATTAAAATAAACAAATTGGAGTTAGAGAAAGATAATAAAGCGAATTAATATGGTAATATGAATTGTAAAGTGAAAGCAAGCTAGAGGTTAAAGTAAGTCACTTGCCCGAACCCTAAATCTCTGGATTAGGTACAGTAGTCTACCCTTGGTAGGGAGCTGTATCGGAATTTCCCGAATGAGTTGATCTGGGTGGCGACTCTGTCAATAATCTTGGAATTTAAGTTTCGAGGTCTTTAAGTTAAAAATGGGAAAATGTTTTCTACAAAGGGATTTCCAAACCCATAATTTTTCTAACTCAAGATAAACAAAACCCGTTTTCCACCAAAACTAAAACCAAACAAAAACATTTTCTCCGGTTTACTTCGCCGCGTCCCTTCTTTCCCCTTTTTTTCGAAAAAGGTCGTCTGCTCACATCATGAATATGGGTACAAGTTGTTGACATGGGACTAGATCGATCCACATAAGAAAGCCACATGGTGTCACGTCATAGGTCTTTCTTGAGTAGGTCTCTTTTGTCCTCAGAAAAGATTTCATTATAGTATCAATATGGAATCTAGTTCACTTTAACATACACCTAACAAGTTTGTAAAAGGATACTAAATATGGGTATGATTGGGTGGACAAGTGAACATATTGATACTGATAATGAAGTGATGGAATTGCCACTCGAGTAACATTGAGCTGATATCACTGGCCACTTGATGAGTGGGACTGTTAAGTGTGTGGCCGTACCTAAATAATTCGGCCTTATTTGATTAATCAGTCAACTTAAGATAAAGAAATATAATAAATAGTAGAAGAGGATGAGGGACACATGCCTCTTGTTTATTCATATCGATATCATTTGGCAAAGGATACTATAAGATTACTAATAGGTAAATGTCTTCAACAGACTGTTGTATCTCTGTCTTAATTAAGGGCTGTAACGGTTTGCTAGAACCCACTTACAATCTGTGGGCCTTAGGCCCACTGCCAACATAAAGACAAACCTATAGGATTGTGCACATAGATCAACTGAGCCAGAACTTATAGAACTTGTACATATAATGTACATTGGAAGGAATGTATTAATTAATTAGTTGACATTCTGTGTCAAGGTAATTAATTAACATTAGGTTAATTTAATTTAATTAATAAGTTTACATAATGTAATTAATTAATTAATCAATTAATTAAATTACATAAAGTAAACAATTAATTAAATTGTTTTCCTAAGAAGGAAAATTAAATACATGTATTGTATTTACTTAAGTGTGATTCAATTTTATTTAGGGGTAGTTAAATTTAGCCAAATGAAATTAAGTTATATAATATAAACTTTTAATATAAAGTTTATTTATGTAATTGAAATCCTAATGGCCTAGGTTAATTAACCTAATTAAAATCCAATTATAGAAGGAAACTATACAAGGCGCATTTAAGTGGAAAAATCGACCCTAATCCTAAAATTACAAGCTGAAAAGTTTAATTCTTATAGCAGCCCCATAACCGAATTTTTTTGTGCAATTCTTTCGTTCCTTCGCTTCTTCGGCTAGCACCAGTTTCCATTCAAGAGTTGATCAAGCACCAAACTTTGGAGATCGCTTCAAGAATCGATTCTGCAGCAGTTTCTAGAAGAGACGGATCCGGTGAGTTTAATCTCTGTTGATTCAAATGTTTTTCCTTTACAATCAGTGGTAATTTGACACGATAGGTGGATTCTAGGAAATTTAATTGGCCAATTTCCGCTGCGCCCTTTTATTTTTCTGATGACGAATCCTAACAAGAGCAGCTGTACTACTTCCAATGAAGGTATCTATGTTATAGAAGTGAATCTTTCTATTTCGATATCGTGGGTATTGGATACCGGATGTGGTACTCACATTTGTTGCAATATGGAGGGACTAAGAAATAGAAGATTGCTAGCATCTGGTGAAGTGGACCTCCGAGTTGGAAATGGTGCAAAGGTTGCGACCATAGTGGTTGGGGAATTCCACTTAAGGATGCCGACGGGATTAGTCTTAGTTCACAGAAATTGTTAATATCTACCTATTATGAGGAGGAACATCATTTCAGTTTCTATATTAGATTATGATGGATTTAATTTTATTATTTCAAATAATACTATTAGTATCTATCATGGAGACATTCTTTATGGTCAGGGACTATTAAACAATGGTCTCTACATCTTGGACCTAAGTGATACTAAATCCATCTATAACATTAATACCAAAGGTCTTTGGGCTCATTGGATGTAATACACTCCGACGTATAGTGGTTCTCAGTTATTTGTGACTTTTGTAGATGACTTCAGTAGGTGTGACTATGTCTACGTGATGAAGCACAAATCTGAAACTCTTAAAAAGTTCAGAGAGTTTAGGAACGAAGTACAAAACCAATTAGGCAGAAGTATTAAGGCCATTCGATCAAATCGGGGTGACGAATACCTTAACCTAGAGTTTGACTCATTCCTTAGAGAGTGTGGGATAGTCTCATAGCTTACTCCACCCGGAACACCTTAATGGAATTAAGTATTTGAGAAGAGGAATCGGACCCTGTTGGACATGGTCAGGTCTACGATGAGTCATGCAGCTCTTCCAGTATCATTCTGGGGCTATGCCCTAGAAACAGCTATGTTCCTGCTGAACCGTACTCCAACTAAAGTAGTTGAAAAAGACACCATATGAGATATGGACGGGCAAGGAGCCCAATATGTCTTTCTTGCGGATTTGGGGATGTGAGTACTACATCAAGAAGTTGACCGTGGACAATCTATCTTCCAAAACTGACAAGTGCTTGTTTGTGGGGTACCCTATAGAATAAAAGGGTACTGGTTCTACAACAGTGATGATAACAAAGTGTTTGTGCCTTTGAAAGCTATTTTTCTTGAAAAAAGGAGTTTATTTCCGAGAAAGACAGTGGAAGTAGAATTGAACTTAGTGAACTTCAACAACCATAAGCTCCTGAACATGATAGTTTGGAGATTGAGCAAGATTCTCAAAGGGTTAAGAATCTATGCCAATCACATAAGACCCAGAAGGTCGGGTAGAGTTTGCCACTAGCCAGAGAGATATGGATTTATCATGACTAGTGATAACACTCTTCTGATATATGATCAAGAAGAACCAGCCACTTACCAAGAGGCCATGGCAAGCCCCAACTCAGCCGAATGGCTTAGAGCCATGCAAGCTGAGATGCAATCAATGTACGATAACCAAGTTTGGAACTTGGTTGATCCACCTCCAGGTGCTAAGGTTATTGGTTGCAAATGGTGCTTCAAGTTGAAGGCTGACAACACCTTCAGATGGCGATTGGTAGCGAAGGGTTTTAGACATGTCCATGGAATAAATTATCATGAAACCTTCTCTCCAATTGCAATGCTCAAGTCCATTAGCATAGCTACATGGTATGACTATGAGATATGGTAGATGGATGTCACGACTACTTTTCTTAACGGAAACCTCCTTGATGATGTTTACATGGCTCAACCAAAGGGTTTGTCAATCCTAAGTATCATGATTGGGTGTGCAAGTTGCAAAGATCCATTTATGGTCTTAAGCAAGCATCTTGAAGTTGGAATCTTCGTGTTGATGAAGCAATAAAGGAGTTTGGCTTCACCATGAATAAAGATGAGCCTTACGTGTATGAGAAGGCTAGTGGGAGCATATTTTTATTCCTAGTCTTATATGTGGATGAGATCCTACTTATTGGAAATGATGTTCCAACACTCTTAAGTGTTAAAGAGTGGTCGGGAAAATGTTTTGCAATGAAGGACTTAGGTGAAGCGGAGACTATACTGGGTATAAGGATCTATAAGGATATATCTCTTCGGCTTTTAAGCTTAAGTCAGGAAATATACATGGATGATGTCCTTGAAAAGTTCAACATGACAAATACAAAGAGAGGTGTCTTAACATTTCATCATGGTCTTACTTTAAGTAAGAAGGATATCCCTCTACAAGGGAACAGAGGGAATACATGAGTAGAGTTCCATATGCGTTAGTATCAGTTTTATCATGTATGTCAGGCTATGTACTAGACCTGATGTCACACATATATTGATGACTAGATATAACAATGAGAATATATGTTCGAGATTTGTATGAGTGTTGTAAGTGAGCAAGCTCTAGACATAATTGTGTTGCCATTTTACAACATAAACTGAGTATTTTACTACACAGCGGATGTGTAGTAAATCATTTGGATTAGGAAGTATTCATTGAGTTAGCAGTTAGTAACTCTCTCCTAGGCCCAGTTGACTTCTTCTGTAACATCAATATGGCTGACGCACAAGCTAAGGCACCATGGTTACACCTATAATCCAGATACCTAATCAGCAGATTCCATCTCATTCGTGACTGGGTTTAGTGAAGAAATGCAAAGTTTAGCAAGGTTGCTTCCGAGGATAACATTGTTGATCCCTTAACCAAAGATATTGGTCAGGCCATAGTGAGAGGGTCATGTGAAATGTATAACAACTAGACCCCAACATAGTAGTGACTCGTGCAAATGGGAGATTGTTGGTGTATGCCCTAGTCCCTAGATGTTATACTTCGTATTTTGTATATTTGTATATACATTTTCACTATATTAATAAAACACATAATCATATTTATTGAATTACTTGTGCAATTAATAAATATTGAGAATCCATAAACCAGTGTTCACTCATGTTTGTTAGTAGAGTGTACTGAACGAGTAAGACCATGAGCTTAAGGAACACAGTTTTAAAGCTATCCCTAGTCTGTTATAATCATGGGAATGAATATAACTAGAGACTAGTATGTTCCTTGTGGGATGGGTGGTGTCTTACCTACCATAGGACTTGGAAAGTCTATCAAGGACATAGGTATATGTTAGTGAACAGTGTAATGGATCGATCCACTTGTGAGAACACTACATGGTCTAGTGTCATAAGTGTTTTTCATGTATTGCTTATATTAAATCCATAGACCCGATATTACTACACTCCTAGATGTGACCTTGTATACTTTGATGTGTGCCTAACTAGGTGCTAATCATGGGTACATTGGGAATATCGTGAACCATGCTAAGACTGGGAGTAATGTGAAGGGATTGCCTATCTCTTCACAGAAGAGATGTTATCACCAGCCTCTTGACCAGTAAAACTGAGTAGTGTACTACCGTGCCCAAATAGAATGATTATTGGATAATCATTTATTTGATCTTATCAGTCTACTTGGATGTCAACTAAATGTCCTTGCACTTAGAAGGATGACAGTGCCATGTCTTATGTAGGACATCAATATTAGATGTGTAAAGGATCATGTAAGAATTTTCAGGTGCATGTCAATTTGATTTTGACATCTCCATCCCAATTGGGGATTGTAACGGCTTGTTAGAGCCCAGTTACAACTTGTGGGCCAAATGTTGTTTAGGACCTATGGCCAATATACTGATGGATCTACAGGATCGCATGCTAAGGATTTTAGGGGGATTTTACAGAGGACCATTTGATATGTATTGGATACATATTAACTATTACTAATTGATTATTTTATTTTTTGGGTTAATCATTAAGTTAATGACTATGCACATATACCATATGGTAAATTTTGACTAAGTCGTTACGTTTATAAATGTGGTAGATATTTTCGCTAAAATATCTAGATATTTATAAGGGAGGGCATAATGAATTTTTTTCCTTTTGGTTTTGATATAAAAGGGAAAGGATAAGACCTTGAGGTGAATGGTGAAGACCAAGCCTCCAATTCTCACCATCTTCTCCACTTGAGCAAAATGGTTTTGGTTCAAGGTGGAACTTTTGGTCTAGAGTGCTTGCAGTCGAGTCCCACCGGGAAGACTCCGTATGTGTGAGCATAGAGGGGTGTCAAGTGGAGCCCTTGGTCAAATCAATCTCTTGTGCGAGGACGGCTTAGGTGAGAAATAAATTTGTCTTCTCTTTTCTTGTTGATCCATAACCTAGCTTTGTGATTTTGCGCATGAACCTTAGCTTGATAACATTAATTCTGTAATTATGTTTTGTTTTCAAGCTGCGATAGGTTCCACTAGGGTGTGCCAGTGAGCATGGTAAAACCATGAATATGTAGAAGGGGTATGTCACTCAGTGATTCATTAAGAAGATATCACTGGCCCCTTAATGAGTGCAAGTGATAGGAGTGTGGCCACACCCAAATAAGTTGGAACTTATTTGTAAGCATTAGTTTACTCAATATCAAGTGAATGTCCGAACCAAAAAGAGAGTGATAATACCATGCTTCCGTGTTGGACATCGATATCGATGATATGAGACATATAAGTCATTCTACAGGGTTACAACTTCCGTTAGACTGTAGTCACCATCTTAATTAGGGGCTGTAATGGCTTTTTAGAGCCTAACTATAGTCTGTGGGCAATGGGCCCTCTGTCAATATAAAGACAGGCCCACAGGATCGTACACATTGAACGTCTGAATAAGCACTTAACGGGTTTATTATATACTTAGAGGAGGAATTTATTGATTATATTATAGATCAATCGGATTGATCAAATAATACAATCAATAATTATTGGGTTTCATAGAATTAATTTGATAAATTAATTTTATGTATTTATTTCCTCGGAGGAAATACAATTAATATATATATAGGTTTATATATATTATCTCTTAACTAAAGTCTAAATAATTATTGGGCTAATTTAATTAGACAAATTATATTTAATTAACATGATATGAATTATATTATATGGTGTAATTTAATTCATACATGTATAATTAAATTAATTTGAAATTAAAACATAACCTAAGGTAATTAATTATGACTTAAGGTTAAGAGAGTATAAATATTCGCTTAAGAGAAGGAAACTCGAATCCTATTTTTCTAAGTTGAAAATTTCGGCCCCTCCTCTTCTCCTCTCTTTCGGTTTTTAATCCGACGCTAGCACAGGTGTTACTTCGTTAGGCATTCGTAAATGTGAACATGGAGGAGATCTTCTTTGATTTCTACAGCTGTCTCTAGAAGAGACTTGTAAGGTGAGATTGGATCTTCTTGTTCTTTCTCATATCTAATATTTGATTTTGTCTTCATAAGTTCCTGGAACACGGATTCCAGAAATTCTGAATCGTCTTCTGCTGCCATTGGTTTGATTTTTTGTGATGAATCCCTACATCCTATCCAATATGTGTATCATTTTAATTTCAAATCATTCTATGCATAACACAAATTGTAGTCTTTTGTTCCTTTGAGATATCTAAGTATCCTCTTTGTTACTTTTCAATGTGCTTCACTTGGGTTAGAATGATATCTACTTACTAGCTCACTGCATAGTAAATATAAGGTCTTGTGCACATCATAACATACATTAGACTACCTACAACACTTACATAAGGAATGTTTCTCATTCATTCTTCTTCTTGTGGCATCTTAGGACATATACTCTTGATAAGAAACTACTTATTAGCAATTGACATATCAATGGGTTTGTAGTTCTACATATCAAATTGTTCAAGGATGTGATTGATGTATTGCTCTTCTTAAAGGGACAACATCCTTTAGAATGATCCCTTAAATTCATAACATTGAGAATATAGTCTGCTTGACCCATTTCTCATTCCAAAGTTGGTTAATAACCATTCTTTGATATCATTTAAGTTCTCTTTGTTATTTCTAGCTACCAATTTATTGTTTACGTAAAAAGTGAAAATGATAACTTTTAATCTTGAGCTTTTATAGTACACATAATGGCCTTTATTATGTTGAACTCATTCAACATGACAGATTTGTGAAATCTTATATACCATTGTCGTGAGGACTATTTAAGTCTATAGATTGATCTTTTTAATCTGTGAACTTTATGATTGTTGCCTTTTTCAATGAAACCTAAATGGTGATCCATATATATTTCTTCATTCGATTCTCCATGGAGAAAACTAGTCTTCACATCCATTTGATGTAGCTTAAGGTCTAAAACTTGCCACAATAGCCAGAATTAACCTTATTGACGTAAATTGTACAACATGTCAGAAAGTCTCCTCATAGTCAATCTATACCTATTGTATCTTTTGATACTTCAATCAGCTTTTTACTTTATTTTGAGAATCCAATTATTCCCAATGGGTTTCCGTTCATTTGTTATATCAACTAGTATTGAAACTTGGATTGATCTCATCGATTTTAAGTCATTTTCCATTGCTTTCATCCATTTTTCCTTAGCCTACATGAGAAGGCTTCCTTTATATTTTTAGGCTCATCCTCATCATATGAGACTATTACTAGGGCTTCACCTGAACCTTTGATTTGAAATTATCAGTTTGGTTCACTTATCCTGTTTGATATGCTAATTTCTAGTCTTAATAAATTCATCATAATTAGGAATACTCTCACTTGAATAAAGATCCATAGTCCCACTAGAACTAAGGTCATGAACATATGAACCATTTAGTGGTGTAAGGCATTGGCCTTCTGTTGGGATTCGTCATCGGAAAAATAACGTGGGGCGGCAGAAATTACACCGCTAAAATTTACCTAGAATCCACCTATCATGCCAAATTACCATTGATTGGAATAAAATCAATTTGAATCAAGACAGATTCACTCACTAAATCCGTCTCTTCTAGAGACTGCTGCATAATCGAATCTTTAAGCGGAAACGATCTCCACAATCCGATGTACGACCAACTATCGAGCAGGAACCAATGCTAGCCGAAGAAGTAGAAGGAATAAAGAATTATTGCTGTAAATTTTGCTGTTTTGGGGCTGCAATGGGGCTAAAATTTCCAACAATTAAAATAGGTTAGGGTTTTTATTTTCTTCCTTAAGTGTGCCCTTATATAGACTACTTGTCTAATTGGGTTTTAATTAGGTTAATTAAACCCAAGCCCACTAGGATTGTAATTACATAAATAAACTTTAATTAAAAAGTATATACTATGTAATTTAATTCCATTTGGCTAAATTTAATTACCCCTAAATAAAATTAAATCACACTTAAGTAAATACAATACATGTATTTAATTTTCCTACTTAGGAAAATTATTTAATTTATTGTTTACTTTATGTAATTCAATTAATTGATAAATTAATTAATTACGTTATGTAAACTTATTAATTAAATTAAGTTAGCCCAATGTTAATTAATTACCTTGACACAGAATATCAACTAATTAATTAATGCATTCCTTCCAATGTACATTACATGTACAATTTCTATAAGTTCTGGCTCAATTGATCTATATGCACGATCCTATGGGTCTGTCTTTAAGTTGGCAGTAGGCCTAAGGCCCACAGACTGTAAGTGGATTCTAGTAAACTGTTACAACCCCCAATTAAGACAAAGATGCAGTAGTCTTTAAAAGACACTCACCCGGTAGTAATCTCATAGCGTCCTTTGCCAAAAGATATAGATATGAATAAACAAGAGGCATGGTGTCCATCATCCTTTTCTATTGTTTATTATATTTCTTGATTTTGAGTTGACTGATTACTCAAATAAGCAACCAACTTATTTGGGTATGGCCATACACTTATCAGTCCCACTCATTAAGTGGCTAGTGATATCATCTTGGCGTTACCCGAGTGACAATTCCATCACTTCATCATCAATATCAATATGTTTACCTGTCCACCCAATCACACCCATATTTAGTATCCTTTTATAGACCTGTTAGGCATATGTCAAAGTGAACTGGATTCCATATTGATACTATAATGAAATCTGGTCTAAGGACAAAAGAGACATACTCAAGAAAGACCTATGACGTGACAACCATATTGCTTTCTTGTGTGGATCGATCCAGTCCCATGTCAAAGACATGTACCTATATTCATGAGTGACTATACAAGTACTATGGCTAGTTAAGAACTACCATACAGTCATCGAATATACAAGTCTATGGTTCTATTCGTTCCCACGATTAGAACAGACCTAGGATAGGTTTTATGATTATCAATCAATGGATACTTTTCAGAACCTTATCAATGTACGTGGCCTGACTTAGGCCTAGAAGCCAACTGGATCTATCGCTGTAGATCCTGATCCCTAAGATCGTCCTAGCTTCGCCTAAGTCCTTCATTGTGAAGCACTTACTCAACCACTGCTTAATCCCTTGTAGTGTTGGTATGTCACATGTCACCTCCAATGATAAGGATGTTGTCAACATACAACACTAGGAAGGTGGAAACGCTCCCACTAACCATCTTATACACACAGGACTCATCAGAATTCTGTGTGAAGCCATATTCTATAATGGCCTCATTGAATCTCTGATTCCAAGATGTGGATGCCTGCTTCAATCCATAAATGGATCTTTGAACCTTGCATACTGAGTTAGGATACTTCGGATCGATAAAACCCTTAAGTTGTGCCATGCACACATCCTCGAGTAGCTTTCCATTAAAGAAAGCTACTTAACATCCATCTACCATATCTCATAATCGTACCATGCAACTATGAATAGTAGTATCCTAATGGATTTGAGCATAGCAACTGGTGAAAAGGTTTCATCATAGTTAATTCCTTGAACTTGCTTGATTCCTTTTGCCACTAATCGCCCCTTGAAGGTGTTGTCGGCTTTTAACTTGAAACACCACTTGCAACCTATCACCTTAGCACATGAAGGTGGATCCACCAAGTTCCATACTTGGTTATCGTGTATAGATTGCATCCCAGCCTCTATGGATTTGCACCATTGATTTGAGTGTGGGCTTTCAACAGCCTCCTGATAGGTCTTAGGCTCTTCTTGGTCAACGACCATAAGGTCCCCATCATCAGTAACGAGAAAGCTATACCTCTATGGCTAATGACATGTCCTATCAGACCTTTTAAGGTCCTGTGTAACTGGTTCAGCTTCCTTAATTTCTTGAGTCTTTGGTTCAGTTCCCAAAGCATCCTCAGCATTAGCTACAGGAGTTTGTGAGCTTTGAACTTTAGAAAGTTTAACATTACTCCCACTGTCTCTTTTGGAAAGGAATTTCTTCTCCTAGAAGACTGCATTCCTGGCTATGAAAACTTTGTTTTTTTCCTTATCATAGAAGTAATAACCCTTAGTTTCCTTAAGGTAACCCACAAACTGGCACTTGATAGAATTGGACTCGAGTTTGCAATTTTTCAATTTCTTGACATGTGCATCACAGCCCTAAATCTTCAAGAAGGAAAACATTGGGCTTTCGGCCCTTCCATGGTTCATATGGCGTTCCATCAACTGCCTTGCTTGGTGTTATGAGCGGACGACCTTTTTGGAAAATCGGAAGGAACGCGACAAAGCAAACCAGGGAAAAAAGTGAGAACTGAATGTTTGATTTGAAAATGGGTTTGTATCTTGCTTTGGAAAACCATTGGTTTGTTTGAAAATCCTTTTGTAGAAAACCTTTT
Organism: Euphorbia tirucalli; assembly: GCA_039660915.1. Classification (NCBI taxonomy): domain Eukaryota; kingdom Viridiplantae; phylum Streptophyta; class Magnoliopsida; order Malpighiales; family Euphorbiaceae; genus Euphorbia; species Euphorbia tirucalli. Next base: position 35,714,779 of record CM077637.1, on the reverse strand, counting down.
CTTTGAATGTGAATTTTGGAAAAACTGGTTTTTACTTTTTAGAAAATCCTGTTTTATTACTTAAAGATCTCAAAACCTAAATTTCAGGATCAGTGATAGACTCACCACCTTGATCAGCTCATCTGGGAAATTCCGGTACAGCTCCCTACTAAGTGTAGACTGCCATACCTAATCCAGAGATTTAGGGTTCGGGCAACTTACCTATTCAACCTCAAGCTTGCTTTCATTTATAAGTTTATATAACAATATTTTACTCACTTATTCTCTACCCATTTTTATCTTTTGTTATTAGCCCATGCTTGTTCAGATGACAGAAATAAATAGCATAAAGTAAAGTTTAGGAAAGTAAACCATATATCCAAAAAAAAAAAAGAAAGAATAGAAGCCGCTTATTACAACCTAAAAAGATAAAAAAAACTCCCATCCTCACTAATACAATCACCTACCATACATGAATATCTAAAAAATTACAATCCCCTAGGATATACGGATAATCTATCAAATACATCAAAAATAAAAATAAGAAAAGTAAAAGCTGCAAAAAAAATGGTTAGCACAATTATATCACAGATACAAGTGGGACTCACAATAGGACAGAATAGGGGATCTTAGGAAATAGGGGCATGCATTTAGGGGATAACCGAGAAGTCCCGACGACTTACTCGATTAGACCTGGAAAACTGTTTTAGAAACGCCCTGTAGGTTTTGTGTGCTTAAAAACAGTTTTGAAAACAATTTGGCTTGATTACATGCAAATTTCTTCATTTTAGTGGGTTAGTTATCTTAGAACTTGGGGTTCCGTTCGTGGGGGTTCCTATCTCAAACATACATCTAAGGTCCAAAGTAGTAAGCACATAAAAAATGGTTTGATTCTAAAGACAGCATCATGTGACGATGTCCATGGGAGTCGTCATGAGATTCTGCCTTCATCTGGGAACTACAGTCGTGCGGCTCTAGTTAGAGCTACACGGCTAAGCCACTACAGCCATGTGGCTGTAATATCCAGAACCCGAAATTTGTTTTCTTTGTTTCATAAATCACTGTTTTGACTTGTTTTGATGATTTCTGAGTATTTCAGGGAACTTGGGGGTCCACTAAAGCTGGACAGTGGATCTGATTTGGATCGAACAATGCCGGATTCCAAGAATGAAACCTAAACCTCACATCAACGTTATTGGAAAATCAAAAACCATAATTCTAAATGTAACAGATGTGATTTGACTGAAATAATTCATAACAGAATGATAAAAATGGAAAATTGACTGCTTCGGTATATTTAGGGCTTTTCGGGCTTCTGCCCAGAAGAACACAGCCGTACGGCTATAGTGGTACAGCCCCTCGGCTCTGTTCTACAGGATTACAGCAACTCGGCTCTAGTTAGAGCCACACGACTGTAATCAAATAGACAGTTTCTAGAATTTTTCACAAAACACAGAAAAACACATTACAAAACAAGTAATTATGAGTTTAAGGCCTCTCAGAGTTTACCTTTTTGATGTTCCAGTGTGTTTAATGACTGGAAGTTGATTTGGAAGCCGGAATTCGCTTAAAATCTCATGAACATCCTGAAACTTTGAATACGAACCCCCAAATTAATCCGAACAAAACCTGAGCATAATCTTAAATGAATATGAAATGTCTAGACACTCACACTCAATGTGTTTCTAGTCTATTTGATGTGTTTTGCTCTGGTTTCTTACATTTTATCTCTTAGTCTTCTGTTGTTCCACCCTTTTCTGGTTTTCTCTCTTAATGCCTTTTCTATCTCTCTTTTTTCTGTTTTGTGTTTTTTTGTGTCTCCCCTTTTTTTTTTCTTTTTTTGTTTCTGCTATGTTAACCTAGAGAATCCTAGTCGAGTTTCAACTAATTCAGGAATTCCAACCGCAATCAAAGATTGATGTTTATTATTTAGGAAGTAATCTGGCCATTTGTCAGAGCCGCACGGCTGCAAGGTTACAGCTGTGTGACTATAGTTGTGAAACTATAGCTGTGCGTCTCTAATCAGAGCCGTGACGGATACTCCTAAATCCCACACTCACTTATAAGCCCTCTAATCACTCGAAGGACTTTTCTCGGGGTTTCAGATCAAGGACTGTTTGGTTTTTCAAGCGTTTGAGACATTCTAGGCAACATCCTGCTCATTCTCAAGTCTGATTCATGCTCATCTGTCTAATAGGTAACATAGGATTTTTATCACAGAGGTCGGGAAAACCCGTGCTCGTAGGTGTATTATTAAGTATGAAAGCAGCTGTCTCTAAAGCATATCCCTAAAAGGAGATAGGGAGTGTAGAGGGGATAGGGAGTGTAGCATGACTCATGAAGCCTAGCTATGCACTTCTCGTTTATATGGCCAAGTTGATGGTGCCAGATGTATGTAGGATTAATTTCATTCTATTCAAGAAATGCTGTTCCATAAATAATATTGTCACATTCCATTGAAATTCTACCATGTCCAATATTAAATACAAAACCAGAAATATCCAACAAAGAAACAGAAATAATATTCCTACGCATCACAGGTACAAAATAATAGTTTCTTAATTCTAAAACTAGTCCACTAGGCATCTCTAAGAAATAATCTTCGATCTCCATAGCCTGAACTCGAGTGCCATTTCTGACTAATCTACTTCTCCAGATCCTAGTAATATTCTATTTCTTAGACCCTACACATTTGAAAAAATGTGAGATCCACATCCAGTGTCCAAGACCCAAGATGTAGAAATAGCCAAATTAATCTCAACAACATAAATACTTGAAGCATCAGTTTTTCCCTTCAGTTGCTCCCTTAGCTTTGCACACGAGCTCTTCCAGTGCCCCTTCTCATGACACTCATGGCAGACCTGTTCAGGAGAAGCAAACCTTGCTTTGGGGTGGGCCACCACCTTCTTGCCCTTAGCCTTGGACTTTTGGGCCTTAGCCTTGGCCTTAGATTTGGCCTTTCCCTTAGCAATGTGCGTGTTGCCCTTGTTCACCAGCGAAACTTCAGGAGTCTTCTTAAGAGACTATTGGTGTGCCCTAGTTCTTAGGGCGTTGGATTCTTGTATTTTGTATTATACTTTAAGACTCATTGTATGAATACATATTTGTGTCACATTAATAAAGGTAATTAATCTAGTTCATCTATATCTTGTGCTATAATATGAGTAGAGTATCCATTGATTGATAATCATAAAATCTATCCCAGGTCTGTTCTCATCGTGGGAATGAATAGAACTACAGACTTATATATTCGATGACTATATGGTAGTTCTTAACTAGCCATAGTACTTGTATGGTCAGTCATGAATATAGGTACGTGTCGTTGACATGGGACTGGATCGATCCATACAATAAAGCCACATGGTTGTCGCGTCATAGGTCTTTCTTGAGTAGGTCTCTTTTGTCCTCAGACCAGATTTCATTATAGTATGAATATGGAATCCGGTTCACTTTGACATACACCTAATAGGTCTGTTAAAGGATACTAAATATGGGTATGATTGGGTAGATAGGTGAACATATTGATATTGATGATGAAGTGATGGAATTGCCACTAGAGTAACGCTAAGATGTTATCACTGGCCACTTGATGAGTGGGACTGATAAGTATATAGCCATACCCAAATAAGTTGGTTGCTTATTTGATTAATCAGTCAACTCAAAATCAAGAAATATAATAAATAGTAGAAGAGGATAACGGACACCATGCCTCTTATTTATTCATATTGATATCTTTTGGCAAAGGACACTATGAGATTACTACCGGGTGAGTGTCTTCTCAAGACTGCTACATCTCTGTCTTAATTGGGGGCTATCAAGTTTTGATAGAACCCACTTACAATTTGTGAGCCTTGGGCCTACTGCCATCATAAAGACAGACCCATAGGATCATGCACATAGATAACTAAGCCGAAACTTATAGAAATTGTACATGTAATGTACATTGGAAGGAATATGTTAATTAATTAGTTGACATTCGATGTCAAGGTAATTAATTAACATTTGGTTGACTTAATTTAATTAATAAGTTTACATAATGTAATTAATTAATTTATCAATTAATTGAATTACATAAAGTGAACAATTAGTTAAATGAGTTTCCTAAGTAGGAAAATTAAATACATGTATTGTATTTATGTAAGTGTGATTTGATTTTATTTAGGGGTAATTAAATTTAGCCAAATGGAATTAAATTACATAGTATATACTTTTTAATTAAAGTTTATTTATGTAATTATAATCCTAGTGGGCTTGGGTTTAATTAACCTAATTAAAATCCAATTAGACAAGGAGTCTATATTAGGGCACACTTAGGGAGAAAATAAAAACCCTAACCTATTTTAATTGCTGGAAATTTCTGCCCCTTAGTAGCCCCAAAACAGCCAAAATTTACAGCAATAATTCTCCATCCCCTCCGTTTCTTAGGCTAGCACCGGTTGCCGCTCAATAGTTAGTCGTGCACCGGATTGTGAAGATCGTTTCTGCTTAAAAATTCGATTCTGCAGCAGTCTCTAGAAGAGATGAATTTGGTGAGTGAATCTCTCTTGATTCAAATTGATTTTATTCCAATCAATGGTAATTGGACACAATAGGTGGATTCTAGGAAAATTTTAACGATGTAATTTCTGCTGCATCACGTTATTTTTCCGATGACGAATACCAATATTGGTATCAGAGTCTAGGTTTTGTCCATTAGAATGATTGGAATTCATTCTTTATTGTGTTCTTGAGGAAAAAATAGGTTTCAAGAATGGTTTTTGGGTTTCGATAATTTTTTCCTGATTGGTTTTATTGTTTTTTTTCCTGCTGCGATTTTTTTGTTGCTAATTAATTTGTTGTTGCTGTGTTTTTTTATTATGTTATAAAAAAAATTATGTCTTGGGCAAAAGATGGATTCATAATTTGCGATTCCATTAGTTGCCGCTGCAGCAACAACTCAGTAGCCCACTGGGTTGCTGCTGCCGCGCGGCGGCCCTACTTGCGGGTATTTTTTTATCTCAGACCCATAATGCAAATTAAATTAAATATTTTATTTTAAATTAATTTGTATTTAAATTGTTTATTATGTTGGCATGCATATTTAATTTAATTGTTTTGCATATTAGATTGAATATGGACTTTGTGAAATTGACCCTATAAATTGTGGCATCGGTTAAAATTGGGAGGGCTAAATTTTAAAATTGGGACAACCCGAATTCCAATGGGAGCAAAATTGTTAATTTTGCATTAATGGATGTTATCCATTGGGCCTTAGTCACATTTGTTAAAATTAGCTATTTCACCCTAAGTAACTCAACTTAACATTTATACTTATAATTTGGAATGCCATGATCATGCATCATATTGGAATGTATGTGCCCAACAGGTACTTTTTTTGAAATGTGAAGTTGAGTTCAATGGGCCCTAAATTATTATCGGTTGTAATTTTATTTTAGGAAATATGGCCCGCGTGCCATTTCTTTTATTTTGATATAATTTTAGAATAGATTTTATTTTAAATAAAATTGTTGTAATTGTATCAAGTCTGGAGGAAGACCCAGATGGAGCAAGCCCATGGTGGGAGCCTAAGAAAGATTTCAGTCTGGCCCATGAAGAATTAGATAGGATATCTAGTTTTTCATTAGGTTGTAATTAAAGGCCCATAGGATCTTATTATTTTAAATTAAGTATGCTATTGCATTTGACATATAATATGGATGTATGGATCCCCAAATTATAACCCGCGATTATGCATGCTAAGCCGTATCACTCAATTTTAATCCGGAAATTAAAATATTAAGTCATTTAAAAGCGCTTCCCACATTCACACCTCTTCCTCCCGTTGACACTACAATGTGCGCCATGCCTTAGCTGGGTACATTGGAGTATTCGATGGGCCGTTGAGGGTTAGGATACTTGGTATGGTTAACATGTGAATGATGGTTTGACTCAACATGGGTTGCATTAGCTCAGAGCGGGCCCTAAGCACAGATGGGTGAAGTGTCAATAAGCCCATCAAACCAAGAGTCTTTCATAGAGGGACTGGATAGGTTGTCCTACCAAATGAATCAATGATCGGTTAGCAAGCCCTAGTTTGGCCAATCATTTAGGAGTTGTGGATCTTGGTCAAGTCAGCCAATTAACATCACCAACAAAAAAATTAAAATCGGATTATTAATTTGAATTGGCATAATGTCCTTTATTTCTAACTCAAGCAATGATTTCTTCCATGTAGATTATTCCCATTTTCACATAAACAATTTAAATGGCTACAACAAATAACAACTCACTCTCACTTAGGTCAGTCTTGGAGAAGGAGAAGCTTTCGGGGGCTAACTTCCTGGATTGGGCTAGGAACTTACAAATAGTTCTTAGAAAAGAATCCAAGGAGTATGTACTGAATCCTCCTTTACCAGCTGGCCCTCCCCAGGTAGAGGCGTCACCACGGTTATGGTGGAGCAGTATGACCGGCACGTGAGGGATGACCGAGATGTCTCATGCCTTATGATGGGCACCATGGCTTCTGATCTTCAGAAGCAGTTAATAGACGAGTATGCTTATGAGATGATGTATCAGCTTAAAAAGATGTTCCAAGATCAGGCTCGTCAGGAACGTTACCTAACAACTGAGGCACTTTGCACGACGGCAATAGTAGCCGGGACTTCTGTTAGCACTTATGTGCTAAAGTTGAAGGGGTATATTGATACACTGGCCACTTCAGCTTGCCAGTTCCGCAGGATCTTGGCAGCAGACATTATTCTCCAGTCACTTCCTGAGTCTTATAACCAGTTTATCATGAACTACTGTGAGCATGGGTTTTCCCGACCTCCGTGATGAGAACACTTAATTACCTCTGTTAAGCAGTCAGACTTGTAATTAAGCAGAAAGTTGCCTGGAATACCTCAAACGCTCCAAAAACCGAGCCACCTGCGATCCAAAATCCTGAGAGAGGTCCCTCGAGTGATTACAGGGTCTAAAGGTGAACGTAGGAATTAGGGGAGTTTGTCCTGGCTTTGTCTAGAGCCGCACGGCTGTAGATTAGAGCCGTACAGCTCTAAAGACTAGAGTCGCCCAGCTTTAATACTTAGAGCCATGTGGCTTTAGTGGGTTGACAAGTTGCTCTACAAAAGCAGAGCAACTTGCTGAAACGGGGGCGGATTTGATCTTTTGACAGAAAACAGCAGGAGGCGCATTTAATGAATGAAATGATTAAAATGAAATGGGATATAAAAACCAAAAGATTTTCAAATGGAAGGGGCAAGGATTTTTGCAAAAAACGATTTTCGGCAAGTTACAGAGGAAAAAAAAAGAAAGAAAGAAAGAGAGAAAGAGTGAAACCGAATATTCAAGCCCCAAACACTCACCCAAATCATCCAATAACAATTCTAGACCATTGCTCACTTGTCTGGACATGTTTTCGGATTCGTTTCGGATTGGTTCAGGATTCGTTTTTGGAATTTCAGAAAGTTTGAGGATTCGAGGCACATTCTCGCTTTATAATCCACTTCTAATTATCCAATATGCTAGAACAACAACGTAAACTCTTAGAGGCCTTAAACTTATGTTAATTTTGTTTTTATGCATTTTCTCCTCTGTTTTATCAATTTCCAAAAAACCAGCTACTCGAACAGAGCCGTACGGCTGTGTTTTCTTAGAACACAGCCGAACGGCTATGTTCTCCTGGAACAGAGCTGTGCGGCTCTAACACTTGAGCTGCACGGCTATGTTCCTTTCGGGTAAAAACCTGAAAATGCCCCGAATCGGCCAAAAAAAGTCTGTTTTCCATTTTATTCATTCTGTTGGGATATTTTTTGGCCCACATACATCCATACATTATTAAACTGTGGTTTTCGGATTTCTGTACGTACGGGTGCTAGGTTTTTGGTTTTTCCTGGATTTTATTTTCTGGATTTCAGGGTTGTTCAATCTAAAACGGATCCATCATCCAGCATTAGCGGACCCCCGAACCTTATAAAAATCCCCGGTAAATATTGGAAACGAGCAAAATAGCGATTTTTGAAAAATGAGAAAATCGATTTTGGATTCCGGGTGTTACAGCTGCACGGCTGTATCTTAGAGCTGCACGGCTGTAACTCCTGGAGGGGAACAAAATCGCAGGACGACCCGTACGTACATCGTCTCGCGATGCTGTCTTCAGAATCAAACTGTTTTTGGTGTGTTTATCGCTTTCAGACCTTAGATGGTTGTGGAAATTAGGAAAACCCACACGAATGGAACCCCAAGTTCCGAGATAACAAACATGCTGAAATATAGAAATTTGCATGAAATCGAGCCAAATGGTTTTCTAAAATTATTTTCCAGCATAAAAAACCTACAGGGTGTTTCAAAACCTTTTTCCAGGTCTAGCCAGGCCAACTGTTCGAGTCGACCTGGCTATCCCCTAAATGCATGCCCCCGTTCCTAAAAATCCCAATTCTGTCCTGTGTGAGTCATATTTGCATTTATGTGATAATTGTGCTAACCGTCTATTTTGTAGCATTTGTTTCTAGAGCCGACTGGCTCTAGTGGGCAGGACAAGTTGCCTCGCAAAGTCAGGCAACCTGTCTTGCAGAGAAAAGAGGTATGGGCTTAGGCAGATTTTCAGACGGCGAATTAATGAAGAAAGGAAAGGTGAGAAAGAGAGATATAAAAAGGGAGAGAGAAGAGATCTTAAGGAGGATTTTTTTTCTGCTTGAGAACAATCTGGAGAATAATCTGAAAAAAAAAAAGAAGCAGAGAAAAACAGAGAGAGTGGTGAGTAAAGAGGAAAGAAAAAGTCTGAGTTTAAAAACGAAAACAAGGATTTGAACATTACGAAAGAAAGTTCCCTAACCATTGCACATTATTTGGAAACCTTTCCGGGTCCATTTAAGTTTGTTGCGGGTTGTTGGGATTTCATCAGTTGAGACTTTGGTGATGATCCAAAGCTTTCTAATCTGTTTCCTTGTTGGAAATGCCCTAGTCCCGAGGCATTGGTCCTTGTGTTTGTATAATACATTTATACATTAATGTGAACTTTATGTATTATATAATTTGTCTCAAGGAAATAAAGGCATTAATCTATTTATTATATGTCTTGTGCTATATTTTAAATAGAGTATCCAATGGACATACCCATATCCATGTTGTCAAGTGTGAGGCACTTGGCAGTAAGACTGTGGATAGGGAAAATGATATGACCATAAAGTCATCCGTAGTCTGTTCCAATCATGGGAATGAATGGAACCAAAGACTATCATTAGCCTGGTTGTATGGCGGTGTCTTACCAGTCATAGAACATGGAATGTCAACTAGGTTAATGGGTACATGCAAAAAGGGTATGGTACTGGATCGATCCACTTAACGGGAATCTACATGGTATGGCAACACATATGATTCTCGTGTAGTACTTGTATAAGTCCTTTGACCGGACCATATGATGGTTTTGCATGTGAAGTGGCACACTTTGGTGTACGCCCAACGGGCCTGTAAAAGGGTGCCAAGTACGGGTACGTTCGGGTGTGTCAGTGAGCATGGCAGTACTATGGATATGCAGAAGGGAATGTCACTCAGTGATTCACTGAGACGATATCATTGGCCTCCTGAAGAATGTTACTGATAAGTGTGTGGCCGCACCCAAACAAGATTGGATCTTGTTTGTGAGCATCAGTTCATTCGGGAGCAAGTAAATGTCCAGACACAAAGAGGGTGATACTTCCATGCCTCTGTGTTCGACACCAATATCAGCGACATGGGATTTACAAGTTCAAACTACAGGGTTACGTCTTCAGTTAGACTGCTTACTCCGTCTTAATTGGGGGCTGCAGTGGCTTGCTAGAGCCCACCTGCAGTCTGTGGTCCTTGGCCCACTGCCAACATAAAGACGGGCCTATTGGATCGTACACATTGAATGTCTGAACTTTAACTAGTCGAATTAAGTGTGTACTTAGAGTATACACGTTTGAAGAGAGAGAGATTTATTAATTATATTATAGATCAATTAGATTGATCAAAATAATATAATTAATCTTTATTTCGGCATTCTCTTAATTAATTCAATGAATTAATTTATGAGATTATTTCCTAGGTGGAAATATTTATTACATGTATAGGTTTACATGTATTTCATTTTATATATGTCTAATTTAATCCATTGATTAAATTAATAGGTCAAATAAATTTTAATTTAAATGTATGTAATATATTATGGTATAATATATAAGCATACATGGTATATTAAAGTTGCATTTGAAATTAAATAAATCAAAGGATGCAAAATCGGGGTTAGTCCTAAAATGAAATTGCCCACATAAAGTGGGATTTCTTGGCCGAAATTAGGGGCTGATTTTTGGATTCATGGTGAGTCATTGTTGATGAGAATGATGACTCATTGTTGGACAAAAGAGGATGATGAGAAGTGGTGAGTCATAAGTGAGGAATCATGGCTTTTGACTTTTGACTTAGGGATGGCAAAGTTGGACTTTGCTTCTCCATTTTACTCATCCTTTTGGCCGAAAATATGGTGGGATATTGGCACAAAAGTGATGGTGAATCATGCCATTAAAAGGTGGTAAAGTGGTGGGTCATGTGGTTGACTTTGGCAAGCAAAGTTGGACTTTGTTTTTCTTTTCCACTTATCCATCTTTTGGCCGCCCATTTCCTTATAGATTTGAGATAACATGTTTTGCCCACTTTTGGAATTCATTCTTTTGGAAGAATGAGTTTTGCCCACTTTAGGAATGAATTTCTAAAGGAAAAGAAATTGGTGCCCATTTTAGGGATAGATTTCTTTTGGAAAGAAATTGAGAGCCCTAACTTAGGGTGATGGTATTTTTCTTTTGGAAAGAAAAATTACAGCCATCTATTCCTATTGTGAGCAGCCCCTCTCTCCCTCTCTTTAAATCATTCGAGTCGCTAGCACGGGTTTCGGTCCGAGAGCAATTCGTGTACGCATCGGTGGAGGAAATCTACACTTGATTTCTGCAGTCCGCATCCGTCTCTTAGAGAGACTTTGTGGTAAGTTTTCGAACTTTCTCTTTTTGCTTTAAGTTTTTTATTTCCACATCTTAAGCTCCTGGGACTGAATTCCAGGAAATCGACGCGTATTTCAGCTTTTATCAGTCGGTTTTCCGTGACAAATCCCAACATTCCGCATATCTAGTACACTGGAAAGACATCAAGGTAACTCAGAGAGGCCTTAAACCTTTTTACTTTGTATTTTCTGCATGTTTTTCCTCTATTGAAATTTTTCTGGAAAATAGACTCAACCCGTCATAGCCGTACGGCTGTGTTCTTCATGAACACAGCCGGCCGGCTATGACTTTGAAGAACAGAGCCGGCCGGCTCTAGCCCAGAGCCGCCGACTCTGTTCCTCAGGGACAGAATCCTGATCTGCCCCGAATGGCCGGAAGGGCCCATTTTCCATTTTATGCTTTTCTGTTTTCATATATATTCCAGCCTAACAATGTTTGTACGTCATTTTAGTTCCGGTTTTCAGATTTATGGACGTATAAACATTTGTTTTTCGGTTTTTTTTCCGGGCTTAACATTTTGGTTTTGGGGTTGTTCAATCCATTATGGATCCATGGTTCAACATTAGTGGACCCCCGAACACCATGAAATCTTAGGAAAACATTGAAAACAAACAAAGATGTAAGTTTTTCGAAAAATTAGAAAACCGGTCTCAGGTCCGGTCATTACAGCCGCCCAGCAAGGACCAGAGCCGGCCGGCTCTACTTCTTGCTGTGCGACTGTAATTCCGGGAAAAATACAGAATCGCGGAACGCCCCGCATGAGTGTTGTTGTGCGATGCTATTTTCAGGTTCAAACTATTTTTGGTGTGTTTATTGTATTTTGGGCCCTATATGAAATTTGTATTTAGTAACCCACACGAACGGGACCCCGAGTTCCAAGATAACCGACCTACAAAAATGAATATTTGCAGGTAACTGAGCCAAATGGTTTATAAAAATTGATTTTTCAGCATAAAATTACAGGGCGTTTCAAAACCGTTTTCCAGGTCTAACCGGTCTGACCGATCGGGTCGAACCGGTTACCCCCTAAATGCATGCTCCCAATCCTAAAATCCCCATTCTGTCTTGATTTGAGTCCTACTTGTGTCTATAATATAAACTGTGCTAACCAGTCTATTTTGCAGCATTTATTTTTATTCTTACTATATTTAATAGATTAATGCGTGTAATTAGGCGATTGTATTTTTAGATCCTCGTGTACTTAGGTGCTTGTAAAAGTGAGGACGAGAGATTTTATTTTTATTCAATTTGGTTGTATGATCAGCCTCTATTATTCTTTTGTATATTTGTGTGGATGGTTTATTTCCTGCAATTTATTTTATGCATTTTTACCTTGGCATCGGGATAATAAAATAAAATAAACAAATTGGGTTAGAGAAAGATAATAAATTGAATAAATATGGTTTTATAAATAATAAACGAATACAAGCTTGAGGTTAAGTAGGTAAGTTGCCCGAACCCTGAATATTTGGATTAGGTACAGTAGTCTGCGCTCGGTAGGGAGCTGTACCGGAATTTCTAGGATGAGCTGATCTGGGTGGCGACTCTGTCACTGATCTCGAGATTGAAGTTTCGAGGTCTTTAAGTTATAAAACAGGAAAATATTTTCTACAAAACGAATTTCAAAATAAATAAACGAATGGTTTTCCCTAAAGCATGATAAACAAAAATCTGTTTTCAAATCATAACACTATTTCAAAATCTTTTCCCCGGTTCGCTTCACCGCGTCCCACTTTTCTTCGAAAAATATCGTCCGCTCACAGTGGCGACTCTGCTGGGGATCATTGTTTCTTAAAATATTTTTCTTGAAAACTTAAGGAACTTAGGAAACTATTGAAATATAACCTCGCTTGTATTCGTTTATCGATTTATAAACACCATATTTATTCATACCTTTGCATATCATGACATTTTCTTCTTCTCAACCCCTCGAATACACTCTTTCATCCCGGTTTACCCAAGAAGGTGGCCTACCTCTACCGCCAGGATTGGAGACACCCGACGGGGTGAACCACTCATAGCCTCACATGACCTTACATTGTGTTCTACGGTGGGGAAGTGTTTATTTGCTGTGGGAGCTTGTACGACCTTTGGTTTGACTTTGGCCCACATGTATTGGCTTAGTAATTTCCCCTAGGATTACCAAAACAAAAATTAAAATTGAACAATCGAGTGTGCACCTTTGGTATCCCCTGTTGATGCCAAAGAGACCCAATAACTAGGAAGAATTGCAAGACCAATCGAAAGGAGAAATAAGGTTGGAAGGGAGTGCATATTTTTGTGTGTGCTAACATTTGTTTTGTGATGAGTTTTTTATTTTCTCATGGAACATCCAATAGACATAACCATTCACATGCCATTTCTAATCATCCATATGTATGGCATCCATGCTAACCACATCTTCTTACAGCCATAACATTTTATTCGTGTGTCATTTATACATTTTGTATACCCGCATTTTCATAACATAAGCATGACATCATCATGTATGTCATGCATCCTAACCACGTTTTGGTGCAGCTATCTGCATTTTGTGTGACAGTCACATCCATATTATTTCATTACATCTAATAAAGGACGTTCTGAGAATGCCGATCATTTCATTTCATGCCATATCGGGTACCTGAAACTACCCACAGTCTACCTGTGCATCGGTTTGCACACGGTCGATTCATTACATTGCATCATTCACTAGAAAATCTCGAAGATTTTAGGTTGGGTTATATGGCAACCCTTCCGACAACATAAGCATTTCATTGTCCATGTTTAGTGTCTTTTTTTGTTGGTGTCGCGGTGACACCAACACTTTGATTGTGTTTCACAACCCACATCGGGTTCATTTCATAACATAGACAAATCATTCAAAGTGCTCCACGAGTGCCAGATCTTTTTCACATATAGGTATACTCCATGACATTTTCAAACCATGCAAGGTGTTCCATGAACGCTGAACCTCTGTCCGTGTTCTTATGCACATGAAATTTATTTGCAACATCATAGCATATTCGAAGCTCCTAAAGCGTCAGATTTTGTCCATGAAACGACTTTCATGCGACCATTTCACTCCATTTCATTTTGACTAACAAAATGTCAAATCTCTGTCCGTATGTTGGTATATACATGACCATTTCACAACATCTATTAGGTATCCCGAAGGTACCAATCTTCTGGCTGTGTGACAGCCCACACACAATAGTCGTTGGCATTGTCTCTTGCATAATTTTGGGGCATTCTTGGAACGTTCAAAAATAAGGACAAAAGAAATTACATTTATTGTCATTCTCATTCATGGGTCATCATTCAATTATAATCATTCAACAATCACATCATCCACATCATATAGTACTATACATTTAGGGTCACGACATTCATCTGTAATGCTAACCCTATGCTGAATGTGCAGTTTGGCGATGAACTTTGAAACGTCTCGAAAGTGTTAGCTCAGGGACCAGACAATCTATTCATTCAGTCTTCACCGAATTAGCTACAGTGGAAGGGGTTAGAGTCAGTTTAGATTTAGACTCAGAGTAGGAGTTTGCAGAGCAGTTGCCAACATTACCGGTTGACAGTCCATTTGTGCTAGAAGAAGTCAACAAAGCTGAAATGGCCCAAGGTGGAAATGGAGGGACTCCTCCTTTTGATATGAATGCATTCATGATAGCCTTTCTAAGTTCGGATCAGTTTAAAGCCACTATTAGAGAACAAGTGCAGTCTACAATATCCGCTGCAGGGGGTGCAACCAGTCAGAGAGCCCAGGTTCCTGTAAAATGAAGGGAACGCTATTCAAGGAGTCACGAATCTAGGAAGGAATGCGCCAGGAAGTAGTAAAGTGGTTATCCCATCTAGAGAGATTGACCATCACTCTGAGGAAGATGAAGCTTTGAGAGGGAAAGGGAGGCCTCAATTGAGACTGCTACTGAAAAGCGTCTTAAGGAAAAGTTTTTTGATTTTGAAGCGCTATTGCCGAAGTTAAAAGAGATGGTGCACTATCAGCCTATTAAATGTGCACATCCATCCACTTTATTTGCTGAGGGAGGAGAGCCACTCCCAGTTGGATTCCAGATGCCTTATTTGCCCCCATATACTGGGGAAGGTCCTCCAGAAGCTCATTTGGATAGTTATGTCAGGATTATGTCTAGCCTGGGGATCGGGAAGGTCCATCTCCTAAATCTATTCCCAACTACGCTGCGGGGTGCAGCTGCCAAGTGGTATTTGAAAACGCCACTCCATACTCGTTCTACTTGGGAGGATCTGTCAGAGGGATTTGTGAAACAGTATGCTTACATTACCCAGGTTGAGACCACATTGGAAGACTTAGAAAGAATCCACCAAAGGCCTAATGAATCTTTTTCGGCCTATTACAAAAGGTGGATGGATGTTCAGGTATTGGTGGATGGAGCTCCTAAGTTGGAATCCCTCATTGTGAAGCTTGTGGATAGTAGCTTGCCAACCTATAAGGACAAAATGAAGTTGAAAAGGTTTCATTCCTTCAACGAGGTGGTGGATTTCACAAAACGGGTTGAGAGGTATGATGAAGAGGAACAACAAAGCAAGCAGAATATGAGTACTTACCGGGGAAGCCGAGGATTTACTCAGGGATACAAGGCCAGTGGTTCTACGTCTTCTTCAACAGGGACTAGCTCTAAGCCGGCCCCAACTACAGCAGCAGTGGACCAAGCAAATGAGGCTGATGTGGCAACGGTGGCCCAAGGAGGCCAAACAAGAACGCCTCAGAGACTCACTAATCCATGGGATGAGTCCTTGGGCCGTATATTTGCCAAGTGTAGGAAGGCTGGTCTGTTGTAGGGTTTGAAACCTTATGTTCCCCCTGCGAAAGCTGATAAGGAGGATTTTTGTGCCTATCATGTGATGGTAGGTCACTGTACGAATGATTGTACCGATTTGATGAGGGCCATCTAAAGGCTAATCACTAAAGGAAGGATCGTGGAGCCTGCACTGAAGCTGAATGTGCAAAGGAATCCTTTGCCAAATTTTGATGGCCAGGTTAATATGGTTCAGTCTGGCATTCCAGCTAATAGTGTCTTTGCACAGATAATTGAAGCTAATCCGAGTGTTCACGTAGTAGCAGCCAAATTGGAAGGGGAAGAACCAGAAAAGCCTGAAGTCCAAACTTCTGTAGTTTTGAAGGAACAAGTTCCCATTGATCTGGATGATATCAATTTAGAAGGTGAGGATGAGGACTTTGGGTTTGAAGAGCCCAAGCTTGTGTATCCAGTGGAAACGAAGCAAGGGACAGTGGTCACGAAAGATGGCCTTGTCATGCATATCACTAGAAGCGGTAGGGTTTATCAACCCATCAATGTAGCTTCCCTAATGGTACCTTGAAGGGATATTTCTACTAGAGAATCAAGTGTAGAGGCCCAGGGGTTAAAGGGTAAAGAGGATGACCTGGTAGTTGAGCAGCTGAAAAGGACGCCCGCCAGGACCAGCATCTGGTACCTCCTCATGGAGTCTAAGAGACATCGCGAGGCGGTGGTGAAGCAGTTGATGGAGATGGCGGCCACTCCCATGATGTCGCCGGATGAAGTTTGTGCAATGATAGGGGGAAGTGACCTGAGGGCCAACAAGGCCCAAGAAATCAGCTTTGGAGTATCTGATCTGCCACCGGAGGGTGTGAACCACAATAGGGCTCTATATTTGAGAGTGCAGATTTTGGACAAGACCATGCCATGCATGATGGTCGATGATGGCTCAGCTCTCAATATTTGTCCTTTAAAAGTTTTACCTTATCTGGCCATTAAAGTCAAGGCCCCCGGTAGTTCTGGCACAGTGATCAGGGCATACGATGATAGTAGAAGATCAGTGATCGGCACCTTTGAAGCTGAGGTCAGCATGGGGGAGGTTGAGTCAAACGTGCTATTCACGGTTATCGATATCCCTGTCACATTTTCTCTTCTCCTAGGAAGGCCATGGTTCCATGCCCTAGGAGGTGTGCCTTTTACCCTACATCAGAAAGTCAAATTCTTGATAGGAGGAAAGGTGGTGACAGTAGAGGCGGACGAGCCATCAATGGTAGCTGCCCTAAGAGCTAAGGAACAGCCGATGACAAGATTTCAGGTGGCTGTTATGTCGAAAGAAGGGTGGGATGAGCCAAAGTTCTCAGATTGGATACATAAATATTTTGCCAAGCAAAATTTTCAGCCTGGCAAGGGCTTGGGAGTGAGACTACAAGGCGTCCCCAAATTTAACATAGCACTGGGGAAGTATCGTCAATTTGGGCTTGGTTATAATAGGAAAGGAGGCGAATGGAGCAAGAAGTCTGTGAATTTGGTAGACACTTTCATTCATCTATCTGAAAAGGTCTATGATGGGACCTCGGAGTCGATGGAAATGGAAGGGGAATGGTTCCCCGGATTTGAGATTTTTTCAGATGTTGTTGACTTTGAAAAGTACAGGGTGGAGCCGATTGTTAATATGCTCCGTACTGAGGACAAAAATGACAAGGGAAAAGCTGTGAAGGTGGAAGAGACAGTGATCAGCCAAGCTGAAATTGGATATATGGTCAAGGGAGAGTCCTCCGGAAAAGCAGGCCCCGAGGGTAAGGAAGCTGAAAAGGCTATTGCAGCCGTTACTAAGGTGCTGGCTGCTCTTATGAAAGCCACTGCAGGGTCTGAGTTAGAACAGGTGGCTATGCCAAAAACTCAGGAAGAGTTAGTGAGTCAAGCTATGAAGGAATTGGCCAAGATGATGATGGCCAGAAAAGCAAAGATAATTGAGGAAAGCCCGATTGTTGACCAGGAACAATCTCTGGAAGGTGATCTGGGAGCTTTGTTCGAGGAAGTGAAAGAAGCTACTGTAAGCGAAGACCCTCCGCATGTGGAGGGAGAAAATCACTTTGATGTATCTTCTTTTTCTGTGTTTGATGTAAACAACTCTGCCTATAAGGTCTTTAATGGAATGAAATTTGATTTCACTTACTTATGTGATGTTTCTCCGGATGGAACAGTGCATACATACAAACATTCATCTAATGTTTTTAGCATACATGATGCATCATTACATGAAATGAATTTAGGAACAGATAATGACCCAAAAATGGTATCCGTCTCGAAAGACCTCACACCTCAAGAAAGAAGGGAATTGGTGGACGTGCTTCTGAAACATGTAAAGGCCTTTGCTTGGTCTTACGATGATATGCCTGGGGTTGATAGAGAGATTGCAGAGTATCAAATCCCAACAGATCCAAAAATGAAGCCGGTCAAGCAAAAGCTCAGAAGACTTAGGCCAGAATGGGCAGAGAAGGTCAAGGAAGAGGTGGCCAAGCAGATAAGGGTGAAATTTCTGGAAGTTGTCGAGTACCCAGAATGGTTGGCAAATATAGTCCCGGTCGCTAAAAAGGATGGCAGAGTCAAAGACTTGAATAAAGCATCTCCCAAGGATGACTTTCCGCTCCTACATATTGATGTGTTAGTTGATAGTGCAACTAGAGCCACAATGTACTCATTCATGGACGGCTTTTTAGGGTATAATCAGATCCTCATGAACATAGTTGATAGGGTGAAAACAGCTTTCATCACAGAGTGAGGAGTATACTACTATAGGGTTATGCCGTTTGGATTAAAGAATGCTGGAGCCACCTATCCAAGAGCCGTCACGACATTGTTGCATGATATGATTCAAAAAGAGGTTGAGGTTTACATGGATGACATGTTAGTCAAGTCTATGACCCGAGAAGAGCGCCCGCTATCTTGGACAGATTCTTGACTAGGGTTGAAAAGTACAACCTTCGTGTCAATCTGAAGAAGTGTGTGTTCGGCGTCACCTCAGGAAAGCTTCTTAGTCATGTGGTAAGCCAGAGGGGAATTGATGGGCTCTAGGTGAAGTATTGAAACTAAACCTAGAATCACACAACTAAGGTAGTGTACCTATCGTTGACAAGTAATAATTCTGGTTGGTCCAGGTATCGATCCCACAGAGAAAAATATTCTGCAAACACTAAACTACTCGGGTTCCTTGCGTGTCCTAGGCGAAACTTAGTTTTTGGATTTGATTACACTAACAACTAATTATCCTACTCCTAGTTGATCTATCCCAGCTTACTTTGCACTTGAATTTGGGTTATCAATTGGCAGTTTACCGACCTATGAATCCTAATGGAGATGGCTTTATCAATTAACTACAATAGATGAATTTAACTCAACAATTAACCCTTAATTATTTTCTTTCGATAATTCAACCTAGCGTGTCTAGATCTTTTAGGTCCTTAGCCGGTTTCCCTTGTTTAGAGGCGGTCTAATTCTAAAGTTCAGAAAATAGGGGCACGTAAGTTCCACAGTGTCGTCAATACTAATGGTTTCCTAGGCGTCAATCTAGGTAATGCCACAAATATGAACTTAATAAATTAAGATCTTATGAGACTAGATTATCATTAAAGGAATTGCATAAAGAAGAGGAATAAAGATTGAAATTAAATTGCAATCAATTGTATTAATCAAGAAAGATGATACGAATTCAATGTTTACAACCAAAAACAATCAATTACGGAATCAAAAACTAACTTAATCGAATTACAAAAGAGAAGAAGAAAAACTTATGCCCTTTTGGTCCGATTAACCAGATTCCAATGGTGTGAAGATGCTTGGGGTGTACCTCTATAAACGGCCCCGTCCATCGACTTCTCAGTTTGCCCGGAAATAGTTTCAATTGGAAGTTATATAAGAGCTCCAACTCCCCTTGGTTGAAACTCTTTTCTATCACATAAGCATCAATAGGGCAAAAAGAGTCTACAAAATTACAACTTTCAACATCTAATGGATATTTCATTAAGTTATAGACGTTGAAACTTACCTCCTCGTTGTGCAACCTAAGAATAATCTTAGCTTCCTGGACATCTATCAAAGTCCTACCGGTTGCGAGAAATGGTCTTCCAAGTAGAAGGGGCACTGAGCTATCTTCCTTCATATCCATTACCACAAAGTTCGAGGGGAAGATAAACTTGTCCACCTTTACTAACACATCCTCAACCACCCCCTTTGGTCTCGTGAGAGAACTATCCGCCAATTGGAGGGTCATATTGGTTGGCTTTGGGTTTCCCAATCCGAGTCTCCTGAAAAATGACAGAGGCATCAAATTTATACTTGCACCCAAGTCACATAGGGCATTGGCAATCTCTAAGTTTCCTATCCGGCATGGAATAGTAAAACTGCCCCTATCTTTGAGCTTAGGTGGGAGTTTGTTAGTGATAATCGCTGAACATTCCTCTGTTAAAGCCAACACTTCGTCCTCGCCTAGCTTTCTTTTCCCTGCAAGAAGTTCTTTAAAGAATTTAGCATAAGAGGGCATCTCATGGAGAGCATCAATCAATGGCATATTAAATTCTAACTTCTTAAAAATTTCCAGAAATTTGGAATATTTCTGCCCCAGTTTATCTTTCTTCTCCCTTTGAGGATAGGGGAGTTTAGGCACATAGGCTCTCACTGGGTCAAGAATTTTCCCTTTTTCATTTGTGCTAGGTTTGGTTTCAGAAATCGAGTCGGGGTTGCTTACCTTCCCCGATTCTTCACTTACCTCAGTAGGTTGGGATGGAATATCAGCTTTTTGCACTCGGTCCTCCACTTGCCTACCACTTTGTAGGGTTATAGCTTGAGCTGTCTCCCGTTGATTGCCCTCAGGGTTTTGTTCAGTTCTACTTGGGAGTGCTCCTTGAGGTCTTTCCTGCCATTCCCTACTCATTTGAGCCACCTGCTTACCCAAATCCCTACAGTATGCTTCATTATCAGCAAGCTGAGACGAGATGTCTTTTAATAAAGACAAAACCGTCTCATCTTGCTTAGACTGTTGAGGTTGCTGTCAGGATTGATCATTAGGAATAAATGGGGCTTTACCTAACCCCTGCTCATAGTGCTCATAATGGAATCCGGAAGGAGGTCTCAACACATTTTGGTTATTACCATAAGACATGTTCGGTTGTTGATACCTTCTTCCGTAATTATTAGTATTATTGAAATTTTGTGGGTAAGAGTTAGAATTATTGTACCTATGGTTTCCTCCTACAAAACTTACATTTTCGGACGGTTGGACGAATGGATCGCCCAATGCACATTCTTGAATAGGATGCTCCGCTCCACATGATACACACAACACCGGCTGGTATTGTGGCCCATTTAAATTCAGGCGTGACATCAACAGGTCCAACTTCTTGTTCACATGGTCCATGGCTGCATCTTGGCGTCCCAAATCCGTAGCCCGAACCTCATTCCTTGTTGGCGTGTCCGACTGCCACAAGGTACTCTTCCTAGCCAGCTCCGCAATCAACTCCTCGGCTAGCGTAGCAGTCTTCTTAAAAATGTCTCCACCTGCAGAAGAATCAATAATGGCACGGTTAGCTGGTGTCAAACCATGATAAAACGTGCTTACCTGAGTGAATCGCGGCATGTCATGGTGAGGATAGTTCCGCAACAACTGTTGAAACCTTTGTCATGCTTCATTGAGAGTCTCAGTCCCAAATTGCCGGAATCCCATGATCTCGTTCCTTAACTGAACCGTCTTTAATGGTGGGAAGTAGTATGCTAAGAACTGTTCTTCCAATTGATCCCATGAAGTCAGACCCGGGCCTCAAGGACTTGTACCATTCCATTGCTCCCCCGCATAATGAGAAGGGAAACAACTTCAACCGCACAGCATCTTGGGGCACCCCACCTATTCGGACTGTATCGGCCACCATGAGAAACCGGTCTAAATGATCATTGGGGTTGTCACTTATTTCGCCACTAAATAGTCCATTCCCTAATTGATCATGCTGGACATCAACTCAAAGTGATTAGCAGTAATGGCTGGGATAACCACTCCGGATCTGTTCCAGGGCCGATGTGGAGCCATTAGGTCAGTCATGACCATGTTGTCTCTATCACCACCCCGTCTTCTATCAAACTCCTCCCGCTCTCACCGGAGTCGCTCTTGCTCAACTCTTTCCCGGAGCTGTCTTTCCTCTTCCTCCTGTTACTGATGATCCATTTAGACAATTCGCTCTTGTTGTATTCTACGGTTCCTGCTACACAAACGTTCAATTTCAGGGTTATAAGGTAAAAGCTTAGGGTGCTGAAAGCGAGTTTGCATAAGCTAGAAAACACACAAGCACAGAAAATAAAGAAAACATCCACAGAAAAGAAAAATTATTTAACTATATACACAAGAATAGTGTTTAGATCAGCAATTAGACTTTTGGCTCAATGATGCAGAAAAATAAATCTCCCCGGCAACGGCGCCAAAAACTTGATGGGCTCTAGGCGAAGTATTGAAACTAAACCTAGAATCGCACAACTAAGGCAGTGTACCTATCGTTGACAAGTAATAATTCTGGTTGGTCTAGGTATCGATCCCACAGAGAAAAATATTCTGCAAACACTAAACTACTCGGGTTCCTTGCGTGTCCTAGGCGGAACTTAGTTTTTGGATTCGATTACACTAACAACTAATTATCCTACTCCTAGTTGATCTATCCCAGCTTACTTTACACTTGAATTTGGGTTATCAATTGGCGGTTTACCGACCTATGAATGCTAATGGAGATGGCTTTATCAATTAACTACAACAGATGAATTTAACTCAACAATTAACCCTTAATTATGTTCTTTCGATAATTCAACCTAGCGTGTCTAGATCTTTTAGGTCCTTAGCCAGCTTCCCTTGTTTAGAGGCAGTCTAATTCTAAAGCTCAGAAAATAGGGGCACGTAAGTTCCACAGTGTCGTCAATACTAATGGTTTCCTAGGCGTCAATCTAGGTAATGCCACAAATATGAACTTAATAAATTAAGATCTTATGAGACTAGATTATCATTAAAGGAATTGCATAAAGAAGAGGAATAAAGATTGAAATTAAATTGCAATCAATTGTATTAATCAAGAAAGATGATACGAATTTAATGTTTACAACCAAACACAATCAATTGCGGAATCAAAAACTAACTTAATCGAATTACAAAAGAGAAGAAGAAAAACTTATGCCCTTTTGGTCTGATTAACCGGATTCCAACGGTGTGAAGATGCTTGGGGTGTACCTCTATAGACGAACTCAAGCCGGAACTAAGAACGTCGCAAAAGGGGAAGGTTCTATGTAAAACTTTTACAAATTGATGGTTCAAAACTCAAAGAAAACAAATAGTTTAAGCCAAAACCTAGCTACAAGTTTCTGCTTTTCGATCTAAAAGTCTGGAAAAAGATCATTAAAACTTAGAAAATAACCTATTTATACGGCTAGGTTAAAACCACAAAACAGAAAAGATGAAAATAGGGCATCAGCAGAATTCCGGAGCTCAGCACGCCGTGCTGGTGGAAGTGGCATGCCGTGCTGTGCAGAATTATGGGTGGCACGCCGTGCTGGTGGAGGTGGCACGCCATGCTGTGTAGATTTAGGGTTGGCACGCCGCGCTGGTAGGGGTGGCACGATTTCGTGCCGATCCGCTGGATCCCATCCCTTGGCACGCTGAAATGGCACGTCGTGCACTAATTGTGGCACGCCGTGCCACCTTGATTTTCAGCACTTCAAACTCTTGTTCACCGCCGATGCTCCAACTTTCAGTCCGGGTCATAATGCCTATCCAAAACAAACATAAAGAAACATAACCGCACCAACGCCACGGACCATAAAAACGACATATTATCTAAAATTACAAAAACACCCATAGAAAACACGAAAAATACTAAAAGTTATAAAAATCTATCCAAAACATAAAATTCACAAACTACTCAAAAACCAAACAAACATTCACACAAAGGACTCTAAAAATTACCGTTCAAACCACGAAATTGCCTAAAAGATAAGGTCAAAAACCGACCTTATCAAGAATTGAGATAGACCTCGATAAGATCAAGGCTATTAGTGAAATGCTTACGCCGAGAACAGAAAAAGAAGTCAGATCATTTTTGGGATCACTCCAATATATCAGTAGGTTCATCGCGAGGTCGACTACAATTTGCGAGCCTATCTTCAAGCTCCTAAAGAAAAATCAGCCAACGGAGTGGAATGATCAATGTCAATTGGCCTTTGACAAGATCAAAACTTATTTGCTAAATCCACCGATTCTGAAGCCTCCAATGCCGAACAAGCCTTTAGTTCTGTATTTGGCCATTGAAGATACTTCGGTAGGAGCAATGTTAGTTTAAGAGCAGGAGGATGGAAGAGAGCATGCGATCTACTACTTGAGCAAGAAGTTGCTTGACTATGAAGTCAAATATACTATAATGGAAAAGACTTGCACTACTATGGTATGGCTAACTAGGAAGCTGAGACATTATTTCCAATCGTACAAAGTTCAGGCGGTGGCGAAAGTTGACCCGATGAAATATTTATGTCAAACTCCTACATTGACTGGAGAATTATCAAGATGGCTACTTTTATTGTTTGATTTTGACATCGAATATGTGACTAAAAAGACGATCAAAGGAAGGGCAGTGGCAGAATTTCTGGCTAACCAGTTGTTGGAGTCAGATTATGTCGAGAATCTGGAATTTCCTAATAAGCAGTTAGCTGTAATAAAGGTAGAACCAAGCAAATGGGTAATGTACTTTGATGGAGCTGTGAATAAGCATGGGGCTGGATTGGGAGTAATCATCGGTACGCCTGACGTAGAAATAATTCCCCTAGCTAAACTCCTAGAATTCCAAGTGACTAACAACGCAGCAGAGTATAAAGCTTGCCTATTCGGGATTGATTCTTTGATAGCATTAGGGGCGGCGAAAGTGTTGATAATTAGGGATTCGGCACTAGTAATTCATCAGATTGCGGGAGAATGGGAAATAAAAGAGGAATCACTTCGGCCATATCTACAGATGGTTTGGGACAAGGTAGAAGCTTTCAAGCTTTATGAATTCAGACACATACCGAGAGAAGATAATCAAATGGCAGACTCTCTAGCCACGCTCTCGTCAATGTGGGAAGAACCTCAGAAGCATCCTATGCAGCCAGTAGTGGTGGAAGTTGCATAGAATCCCTGTCACCTGTTAGTCAGTGTTGCGACAACGATCGAAGAGTGTCCCTGGTACCACAATATTTTACATTTCATTCAGAATGGACAGTATCCTGATGACGCCAGTGAGTCAGATAGGGTCACTCTCAGGAGATTAGCAACGCAGTTTAGATTATTCGAGGGTCAGATCTACAAAAGAACCGCCGATGGCTTACTACTGAAGTGCTTAATAGAAAAGGAGGCTAAAAAAGTCATGAGGCAAATCCATGCAGGGACTTGTGGTCCACACATGAATGGATTGGCTTTGGCCAAGAAAGTACTGCTGCAAGGCTATTTCTAGCTCACGTTACAAGCAGATTGTGTTGCAGAGGTTAAAAGGTGCCACGAATGCCAGATATATGGAGACCTTAGTCATCTTCCCCCACTCGAACTTCAAATGTCAGCAACTCTGTGGCCATTTGGTGCTGGGATTCGTCACGGGAAACCGACCGACAAAGTGCGGAAACACGCGTCGATTTCCTCGAATCCGGGTCCCGGGAGCTTAAGTAGTGAAAATCAAAAACAAAACACAAAGGAGGAGAATAAAGTCTTACCAAGATATCTCTTTAAGAGATAGAAGAAGACTGCAGAAATCAAGGATAGATTTCCTCCACCGATGCGTACACGAACGGCTATCGGACTGAAACCCGTGCTAGCAACTCGGAAATTCAAGAAGAGAGGGAGAGATGGCAGCCAAGAGCACTTGCTGAGAATGAAAATGGTTGAAGCCTTTCATCTAATATCTCTCACCAAGAGGCAAAAAATATCCCATAAAGCAAAGTCAACTATGACTCACCACAAAGTCAACAATGACTCACCACTTTCACTCATTACATTTTGGCTAAAGAATGAGTCATCTCCCTTGTCCAAAGACATAAGGATTCGGCCAAGAGGTGGAAAGCAAATGGGGAAGACACTTGTCTTTAGTCATAATGACCAACTCATAATGACCAACAAATATCCAAGTTGGTAAAGTCCAACTTTACTAACCAAAGTCCACCATGACTCACCCATTTAATCATCACCTTTTGTCCCACCATGACTCATTCTTCTCATCTTAAAAATTCATCATTCTTGCCTTAAACCCACCATGGATTTCGTCCAACATATGATGAAGAAGTGGGCTTACCATTTCAAGCCCAAGTCCACTTTAATTCTTTGGTTTCTATTTGATTTCAAATATCATTGTAATTCAACATGTATGTAAGCATATTGTACCATATGACATGTTACATACCTCTAAATTACAATTAATTTGACACATCAAATGCATCAAGGAATTAAATTAGACACATATAAGATGAGATACATGTAAACCTATACATGTATAAATATTTCCACCTAGGAAATAATCTCATAAATTAATTCATTGAATTAATTAAGAGAATGCCAAAAATAAATATTAATTATATTCTTTTGATCAATCTAATTGACCTAGAAGATAATTAATAAATCTCTCTCTCTTCAAACGTGTATACTCCAAGCACACACTTAATCCGACTAGTTAAAGTCCAGACGTTCAATGTGTACGATCCAATGGGCCCGTCTTTATGTTGGCAGTGGGCCAAGGCCCACAGACTACAGGCGGGCTCTAGCAAGCCACTGTAGCCCCCAATTAAGACGGAGATAGCAGTCAAACTGTCACCGTAACCCTGTAGTTGAACTTGTATGTCCAATGTCACTGATATCGGTGTCCAACACAGAGGCATGGTTGATCACCCTCTATATGTGTCCGGACATTACTTGATCCCAAATGAACTGATACTCACAAACAAGATCTCATCTTGTTTGGGTGTGGCCACACTCTAATCAGTAACATTCATCAAGAGGCCGGTGATATCGTCTCAGTAAAATACTGAGTAACATTCCCTTCTGCATATCCATAGTACTGCCATGCTCACTGACACACCCGAACGTACCCATACTTGGCACCCTTTTACAGGCCCGTTAGGCGTACACCGAAGTGTGCCACTTCACATGCAGCACCATCATATGGTCCGGTCAAAGGACTTATGCAAGTACTACGCGAGAATCAGTTGTGATACTATACCATGTAGATTCCCGTTAAGTGGATCAATCCAGTACCATGCACCCTTTTACATGTACCCATTAACCTGGTTGACATTCCATGTTCTATGACCGGTAAGACACCGCCATACAACCAGGCTAATGATAGTCTTTAGTTCCATTCATTCCCATGATTGGAACAGACTACGGATGACTTTATGGCCATATCGTTTTCCCTATCCATAGTCTTACTGCCAAGTGCCTCACACTTGACAACATGGATATGGATATGTCCATTGGATACTCTATTTAAAATATTGCACAAGACATATAGTAAATAGATTGTTGCCTTTATTTCTTAACACAACTTGTATAATACATGAAGTTCATATAAATGTACAAAAGTATGATACAAAGACAAGGACTAATGCCTCGGGACTAGGGCATTTCCAACAATCTCCCACTTGCACTAGTACCAACCAGGCATGGGCCTAATCCCTATAGATCTGATATGACCCTCGTGCTTGGAATGAGCCAGCACCTTGGTCAAAGGATCTGCGACATTCTCCTCGGTGTCCACTCTGCGTAATGAAATGTCACCCCTCTCAACAATTTCTCGGATGAGGTGAAACTTCCTGAGTACGTGCTTTGAGTTCCTGTGTGACCGGGGCTCCTTAGCTTGTGCAACAGCCCCATTGTTGTCACAGAAGATATCAACCGGTTCCTGGATAGATGATACTATCCCCAGTTCCATGATAAACTTCTTTATCCATACAGCTTCCTTAGCTGTATCACACGCTGCAATGTACTCAGCTTCCGTGATAGAATCTGCAATGGTCGGTTGCTTGGAGCTTCTCCAACTAATAGCACCACCATTAAGCATGAATACGTACCCTGACTGCGACTTATATTCATCCTGGTCGGTCTGGAAGCTTGCATCAGTGTACCCAGTAACTGACAGCTCTTCCTGACCACCATACACTAAAAAGCTATCCTTTGTCCAGTTAAGGTACTTTAGGATTGCTTTGACAGCTTTCTAGTGATCCTCCCCAGGATCTTGCTGGTACCGGCTTGTCATACTTAGTGCAAAGGCGACATCAGGTCTTGTACATAGCATAGAGTACATGATTGATCCAATAGCAGAAGCATATGGGATCTCACTCATCTTCTCCCTGTCCTGTTTTGTCTGAGGACAGTTCTTCTTACTAAGTTTCAGCCCGTGACCCATTGGCAAGAATCCTTTCTTAGCCTGGTCCATGCTGAATCTTTTCAGAACCTTGTCTATGTACTTAGTCTGACTCAGGCCTAGAAGCCGATTAGGTCTATCCCTGTAGATCCTGATCCCTAGGATCGTTTCGGCTTCGCCTAAGTCCTTCATTGCGAAGCACTTACACAACCACTGCTTTACCCCAAGCAGTGTTGGTATGTCGCTTCCAATCAGAAGGATGTCATCCACATATAGAACCAGGAATGTTACGATACTCCCACTAATCCTTTTGTACACACAAGGCTCATCTTGATTCTGTATAAAGCCATATTCCTTTATAGCCTCATTGAATCAAAGATTCCAACTTCGGGATGCTTGCTTTAATCCATAAATGGATCTTTGAAGCTTGCATACCCTTTCAGGATACTTTGGATCGACAAAACCCTCAGGTTGTGTCATATACACATCCTCGAGTAACTTTCCGTTCAGGAAAGCAGTTTTGACATCCATCTGCCAGACCTCATAGTCGTACCAAGCGGCTATGGCCAGCAGGATCCTAATGGATTTGAGCATAGCGACTGGTGAGAAAGTTTCATCGTAGTCGATTCCATGGACTTGCCTGAAACCTTTCGCTACTAGCCGCCCTTTGAAGGTATTATCTGGCTTCAGCTTGTAGCACCACTTGCAACCTATTACCTTAGCACCCGGAGGTGGATCAACCAGATTCCAAACCTGATTATCGTACATAGATTGCATTTCCGCCTCCATGGCCTTTTGCCAATTTGCGGATAGTGGGCTAGCTATAGCCTCCTGGTAGGTTTTTGGTTCTTCCTCGTCGAAGACAAAAAGAGTGTTATCATCGGTAACAAGAAACCCATATCTCTCAGGTTCCCGACGATCCCTACCAGACCTTCTAGGTCCTTGTGTGACCTGGGCCGGTGCTTCCTCCCGTGGAAGCTCCACCCTGGTCTCCGAGTTATCCTTTTCAGGAGTTTCTGAGCTTTGAACTTCCCTGAGTTCAACATTACTCCCACTATCTTTCTTGGAAATGAACTCATTTTCAAGAAAGACCCCTTTCCGTGCCACGAACACCTTGTTCTCGGCGGGGTTGTAGAAGTAATACCCTTTGGTTTCCCTAGGGTAGCCCACAAACAGGCATTTGTCAGTTTTGGGTTCTAGTTTGCCCCCAGTCAGTTTCTTGACATGGGCATAACAACCCCAAATCCGTAGGAAAGACACATTGGGCGCCCTGCCCGTCCATATCTCAAATGGGGTCTTTTCTACTACCTTAGTCGGAGTATTATTCAAAATGAGAGCTGCTGTCTCAATAGCATATCCCCAAAAACTTGTTGGGAGAGAGGCATGACTCATCATTGAGCGGACCATGTCTAACAGGGTCCTATTCCTCCGTTCGGACACCCCATTCCATTGTGGTGTTCCTGGAGGAGTGAGCTGTGGAACTATTCCATGCTCTCTCAAGTATGAATCAAATTCTAGGCTCATATACTCGCCACCTCGGTCCGACCGAAGGGCTTTAATATTTCGGCCTAATTGGTTCTGTACTTCGTTCCTAAATTCCTTGAACCGATCAAGTGTTTCAGACTTGTGTTTCATCAGATAGACATAGCCATATCTGCTGAAATCGTCTGTAAAGGTGACGAAGTATAGAAACCCACCCCTGGCAGCAGTGCTCATAGGTCCACATACATCCGAATGTATTAGGTCTAATAAGCCAGTAGCCCTTTCAGCTTTCTTGCTAAAAGGCGCTTTAGTCATTTTACCCCGTAAACAAGATTCACAAATATCAAGTGACTCCAAGTCAAAAGATCCTAGAATTCCAGCTTTGTGGAGTCTAGCTATGC
Source organism: Euphorbia tirucalli (assembly GCA_039660915.1). NCBI lineage: Eukaryota > Viridiplantae > Streptophyta > Magnoliopsida > Malpighiales > Euphorbiaceae > Euphorbia > Euphorbia tirucalli. The sequence goes on along the minus strand of CM077637.1, from coordinate 35,684,768 downwards.
GTTTCTCGTTTATGTGGCCTAAACGACAGTGCCAAAGGTACACAGGATTAAGTTCATTTGGTTTAATCCTTTTAGTATTTATGTTATAGACTTGATTAGTTTCATTTAAATTCAGGATATAAAGGCCATTATTTAATAGAGCATTTCCATAAAATATGCCTTCTCTAGATATAACCATATTACCATTACCAATAGTAAATACATATCCAGAAGTATCCAAAACTGAAACAGAAATAATATTCCTGCACATTGCAGGTACAAAATAACATTGTTCCAGTAACAAAACTAATCCACTAGGCATCTTAAGCTGGTACTCGCCGATCTCAATGGCTGCAACCCTTGCCCCATTCCCGACCCGCAAGTCCACTTCTCCTGATCCCAGTGATCTTCTGTTCCTAAGTCCCTGCACATTACAACAAATGTGAGAACCACATCCAGTATCCAATACCCAAGATGTTGAAACAGTAAGGTTAATGTCTATGACATATATACCTGATGAAGACGCGCCCTGCGCCTTCTTTAGCTCTCCCTGAAGCTTTGGACATGATCGTTTCCAATGTCCCGTCTGCTTGCACCCGAAACAGACATCCTCAGGACGGGCCTTGGGCTGGACCTTGGCCTTCTTAGCTTTGGCTTTCTTGGCCTTAGCTTTAGCCTTTGTCTTAGCCTTGGCCTTTACAAGAGGAGCCTTCCCCTTGTTTACCATAAGTACCGGTGGAGTCTTTTTGACCGACTGTTCCGTAAGCTTAAGCATCCCATGCAGCTCACTAACAGTTTTGTTCATCCCTTGCATGTTGTAATTCAAGATGAACTGATCATAAGACTCCGGCAAGGAAGCCAGGATGGTATCAATCGCCAATTCCTGTGAAATGGGCGACCCGAGACGGGCTAAAGAATCTAAATAGCCCTTCATCTTGAGCACATGAGCGCTCACAGATGTCCCAGTCCCCATTTTGCAGGAATGGAATGCCTTATTCGTCAGGTACCTTTCCTGACGTGCCTGTTCCTGAAACATCTCATTTAGAGTTGTTATCATAGCATAGGCCTCATGGTCCATAAACTGTTTTTGCAGTTCGGGGACCATGCACGCCAGCATAAGGCAAGTAACATCCCGATTATCCTTTACATGCACCCCGTATTCCTCCACACAACTTGTATAATACATGAAGTTCATATAAATGTACAAAAGTATGATACAAAGACAAGGACTAATGCCTCGGGACTAGGGCATTTCCAACATTTGGTACTTGGGGAATAGACCTTATTGGGGAAATAAGACCACCTGCATCTAACGGACACCGATTTATTGTTGTGGCCGTCGACTATTTCTCGAAGTGGGTAGAAGCGGAGTCATTTACACATGTCACAGCCAAGAAAATGGCTAAATTCATCAAAAGAAGTATTTTCACCAGATACGGGATTCCGCATCATGTCGTTACGGACAAAGGGGTACAGGTCCAAGGGGCTACTGCGCAGCTGTTTCAGGATAAAGGAGTTGAGCATCATAAGTCATCTCCGTATTGCCCGCAAGCTAACGGAGTAGTGGAAGCTGCTAATAAATCCATCAAGAAGATTCTTTCAAAAATGGTGGTCACCTATCGGGATTGGGCAGACCTGTTGCCATTCGCTTTATGGGGTTATAGAACCAGCATTAGAACTCCCACCGGAGAAACGCCATATTCCCTAGTCTATAGGATGGAGGTTGTGCTGCCAGTGGAAACTGAGATTAAGTCGTTAAGAGTGGTTATGGAAGCTCATTTACCAGTATCGGAATGGATTCAATCAAGATATGAGCAGCTGGCACTGATTGATGAAAGACATCTGTGGGCAGACGACGCATTTTCGACGGGACGCGGGACTCCCTTTCGGAAGGGGCGCCACGATCTCGGGTGGGCCCCTCCCTCGCGTGGGATTTTTATAAAGGGAAATCGTTTTGGAAATAAATGTAGAATTAATTCTTAAAAGAAACCAAAACCTAAGTCTCGATGAATATTGTAGAGTCGCCACCCAGCTCAGCTCAACCGGGAAATTTATAATGCAGCTGAACCGGACAAACGGTCGCTACACTATCTAGAGATTTGGGTCCGGACAAGTCCCTTATTTCGTGTCTAATTAAATTAAATATTGCCAATGTTCTCAAAATGGTATTTTAAATTCTAAAGTCAATTTTATTGCATATAAAAGGCATACAGCGCGCAAACAAATACATAATACAAAAATGAAGGAAAGAAATAAATATTAATCGGCTTACAACCAAATCGAATAGAAAAATAAAAATTCTCGCCTCACTTATACAACCGCCTAGAATACACGAGAATCTAAAAATAATTACAACTGCCTAAATGCACGATTAATTCTATTAAAATACCAATAAAGATGAAAATAAAATAAATTAGAAGCTGCAAAACAAAGATTAGCATAATTTATACGACATGCCACAGTTAGGACTCAAATAGAAAGAATTGGGAAATCAAGAATCAGAGGCATGCATACGGGGATGACCGGGTTGGCTCGGCTAGCCGGCCCGGTTAGACCTGGAAAACATTTCGAAACGTCTCTGTGTTTTTGGTTTTGTGGGAAAATCATTTTGAAAACAATTTTACCGGTTTACATGCATTTTTACATATTAAGTGGGTCGGTTTTCGGGAGAACCGGGTCTCCATCGTTGTATTGTTCTAGATGCAATTTTACTAAAAAATTGAATCTACAGTCATGAATACACACAACAAAATTCATTTTGATGATTTTCTAGATTTTTCTAATTTTTTATGGATTTTTATAAATTTTTGGAGAGATTAAAATGGAAATTCTGATTCTGGAATCCACATTATAGTCGTGCGACTGTAACTACAGTCGTGCGACTGTAGACACTCCAGACTCAGGATTTCGCCAAAATTTTATTTTGAACCAAAACTGAAGAAAATCAACCGGAAATTAAGAACACTCGTACAACTATATGTACAATCGTACGACTGTTCATCGATTCCAATAACAGTCGTGCGACTGTTCTTAATTTCCAGAAACAGAAGCATGAAAACACAGCAGAAAATGCATAAAATTCAATCCAAACACCCAGAAAGCAAGAAAAAGTGAAAGGAAAAGGATTGTATACCTTTCTAGAAGCTTATCCAAGTCAATTTGACCCTAGCGCCGCTCCAATCCACACTAATTCGCACTTTTTCTTTGAAATTGAAGTTGAGAGCTTTATGTCCAAAAATCCAAAATGCTTGGGATTCTGATGATTTAAGTCCGTGATTTTGATTTGTTTATGAAGTTAATTGATTAACCTAGGGATTTCTAGCAGGTTTTAATCCTAGTTCTGAGAATTAAAAGAAAATAAAAGAGGAAAAGATGAGTTTTATGGTTTTTTACTTCTTCCTTTTCCTTTTCTCTTTTCTCTTTTCTCTCTCTAATTCTTTCCACCAGAATTCAAGAATCCTCTATCTCCTCTCTTTTTCTTCCTTTTATCCTACTTTCCTCGTTTACTTCCTGCCCATCTCGGTGCATTAATTGCGCCACCCTCTCTCCTCCATTTTCTGCTGCAGAGGTATGGGCTCCTGTAACCTTTCTGATGTTACAGTCGTACGACTGTAATTTTTAAATTACAATCGCACGACTGTAAGGACAGTCGTACGACCATACTTTTTTTTTTAAGTATAGAAAATTCCGGCACTTACAGCTGCCCCTCGCGTGATCAAATTCGACACCTAGCTCCAGGTCTATAACACCCGAGATGATGAATTTGAGAGCGCGAATCAAAGTGCCGTGAACACTGGAATGAACCCTCCAATGAGATAAGCCGATACCGGGTCTAGGTTACCCGAGGTGATGCTGGGGTGGAAATAAGCCGATACCGGGTCTAAGTTACCCGAGGCGAAGGAGTGGATGAATTGCGGTTTAGCCGATACCGGGTCTAGGTTACTCGAGGGAGGAAAGATGGATTACAGATTGGCCGATACCGGGTCTAGGTTACCCGAGGCAAAGGGAAAGTGAAATTAGCCGATACCGGGTCTATGTTACCCCAGGTGAAGTTGACGAATAAATTAGCCGATACCGGGTCTAGGTTACCCGAGGCAAGCTTGATGAAGAGATTGGCTTAGGTTACCCGAGGCGAGCTTTTCTGGGGAAATAGATGAAGCTGATCTGAGCCGATATCGAGTTTACATTACTTGAGGCGGATCTGCTGGGGAGATGGATGATAAAGCCGATCTGGGCCGATACCGAGTTTACATTACTCGAGGCGGATTTGCTGAGGAACTGAAATGATGAATTCCTGCACTAAGATAGCAAAGTCTTTATTCCTTGATCGAGAGATTTTTAAACAAAACTTTTTGCCCCTTTGATCAAGAATGAAGACTAGCTGGGGATGAGTGATCGATGTATGTAATGAATGAATGCATGGTGATGCATGATGATGCATATGCACATGTATGCATTTCCCATTATTTGACGTTACCGCCTTCTGCTGGAGAGAGACATGTTGTGCCCCTGGTTGATTTTGCTCTTTTTGGGACTTTGCTTGGTGATTTTCGAAGGAGTGAGGTGACCATTGGGGACGTATGACACTGCTGGGGAGATAATCGTAGTGCTCCTTATAGAGATTCCGCTAAGGAAAAGTGTGGCAACTTGATTGGGGAAACAATTATGGTGTTCTTTATGTAGATTCTGCTGGGGAATTGCGTGATGACTCTATGGGGAGTCGATGTGATGACTTCTGAGGGGAATGTTGGGGACATCCTGCTTTTTCTGCTTTGTGGGGAAATTATGAGTTTGTAAGTGCTCTAATTTTTGCCTGGGTTGCCCAACAGCCCAGAGAGCTGCTCTAATTTTTGCCTGAGGCGCCTTTTCAGTTTTCGCCTCAACGAGCTGCTCTAAATTTTGCCTAAGGGCCCTTTTCGGTTTTCACCTCAACGAGCTCCCTTTTTTTTTTAAGATAATTGCAATGTCACCATGACCATTTTATTGCTCTTTTAGGAAGATGAACTGGCTCTTAAGGGTCGATAAAAAATTTCAAATTGCATGTATTTAATACATTTTCACTTGATAAATAATGCGATGATTTCAATCAGTTGAATGCAAAGTGCTTTCTCTAAATGTATGTTTATGCAAGACAACTCTGTTTGTGCATTTGTCATAACCATGCAAATATATTTAAACAAACACTTCACTTTATTGATGAAGTCAAAATGAGTACACTTGAGACAAGTTGGTTCCTAAATGATACAGATTCCACACTGAGCCAAAACCCGTCATCAGTCATCCTTTTCAGGTTTTTCGACTGATTATTTTCTCTCGTGTTTTAACTTTTTCCTAAACCGCTCTTTTCGAGTTTTCAGCCTAGCAGACCCCCCTTTTCTTTCTTTTTTTTTTATACATGATAAAGCTTTAGCCTATCCCAGTTGATAGGATTAGTGAACTCGTTTCCGTCCATGTCCATGATGCTGACAGTGCCTTTTGATAGCACCTTCTTCACCACATAGGGCCCTTCCTAATTGGGTTTGAACTTGCCCCTGACATCAACATTGGAAGGCCTTAGCTGCTTTAGAACCAAGTCACCTGTTTTCAACTGCCGTTTGGAATACTTCACTTTCCGATTATAGGCTCTGGCCATTCTACGCTGGTACATCTGAAGATGATCCAGTGCCCTCAGTCGCCTTTCATCTAGTAGAGCCAACTGCTCATACCTAGCTTGAACCCATTCAGTCTCTAGCAGTTGAGCCTCCAGGGCGACTCTAAGTGACTTAAGTTCTATTTCCACTGGCAATACCGCTTCCATTCCATATACCAAGGCATAAGGAGTTTCTCCTGTCGGCGTTTTGACACTGGTTCTGTAACCCCAAAGAGCATAAGGCAGTTTATCGGCCCAATCTCTGTAAGTGGTTACCATCTTTGATAAGATCTTCTTTATTGACTTGTTAGCTGCTTCCACTGCACCATTAGACTGTGGTCTATATAGAGAGGACTTATGATGTTCGATACCATGTTCTGCAAGTAGCTCAGCTGTCACCCCCTGAAACTGTACTCCATTATTAGTTACTATGCGGTGAGGAATCCCATACCGAGTGAAGATGTACTTCTGGATGAACTTGACCATTTGCTTGGCTGTCACATTAGTGAAGGATTCTGCTTCGACCCATTTGGAGAAATAATCAACTGCTACAACTATGAATCTGTGCCCATTAAATGCAGCTGGATGAATTTCTCCAATCATAACTATCCCCCATGCTGAAAATGGCCAAGGAGATGCTAGATTCTGAAGTTCGAGTGGGGGAAGATGACTGATATCTGCATATTTCTGACATTCATGACATCTCTTCACTTTTCTTATACAATCTGCTTCCATCGTCGTCCAGAAGTACCCTTGTCTCATTATCTTCCTAGCCATGGTAAGCCCATTCATATGTGGCCCACAGGACCCTACATGTACTTGTTGCATCACTTCTTCTGCTTCTTGCTCTATTAGGCATCTCAGAAGAACCCCGTGTGCGGTTCTTTTGTATAGCTTATCCTCGAAGATTCTGAATTGACTAGCTACCTTTCTTAGTGTCAACTTATCAGCAACACTGGCCTCTTCTGGGTACTTTCCCTCTTTAACATATTGGTAGATGTCAAAGAACCATGGCTTTTCTTCAGCCGATAATTCCATCACTTTGTGCACTTCGAAGCAAGGATGTCTGGAAGTGGCTATGACTAGTGGTTGTACTTAAGTTTCCTCTAGATTTTCCCACATGGAGGACAAAGTAGCTAATGCATCAGCCATCTTATTCTCATCCCTGAGGACATGTCTGAATTCACACTGGCTGAATAAACCTTTTCTGAACTGTAGCAGCTCCAAATAAGGCCGTAAGGCTTCTTCTTTCAGCTCCCACTCGCCCTGAGCTTGCTTGATCACTAGAAGTGAATCACCGACAATTAAGACATCATTTGCCCCTAAGGTTAATAGAGCTTCCATTCCAAACAAGCATGCTTCATATTCTGCCCCATTATTGGTTACAGGAAAGATCAGCCTCTTGGATAAAGGAATAATCTCACCATCCGGTATTGCTACAAGTACCCCAATTCCAGTACTTTTTCTATTCACTGCCCCATTGAAGCAAATAACCCATCTTTTCACTTTTACCATGGCTAGTTGCTCATCAAGGAATTCCAGATTCTCCGTATAATCTGATTCTAGGGGTTGGTTTGCCAGAAACTCCGCCACGGCTCACCCCTTGATGGTTTTCTTCATGATGTACTCGATGTCAAACTCAGATAAGAGTAACAGCCACCTGGATAGCTTCCCAACCAATACTGGTGCTTCATAGAGATACTTCATTGGATCCACCTTAGCCACGGCCTGTATCTTGTAGGATTGGAAATAATGGCGCAGCTTCTTAGTCAACCAAATCATCGCCACACATTTCTTCTCCACCAGTGTGTACTTGGTTTCATACTCCAGCAATTTCTTGCTAAGGTAGTAGATAGGATATTGCTTCTTGCCATCTTGTTCTTGCGCAAGTATTGCCCCTATAGAAGATTCTTCAACTGCCAAATACAAAATCAGAGGCTTTCCTGGAATTGGAGGACTCAACACTAGTGGCTTTACCAGGTAAGCCTTGATCTTCTTGAATGCTAGTTGACACCTGTCATCCCACACAATAGGTTGATCTTTCTTTAATAGCTTAAAGATTGGTTCACAAGTGGAAGTCAACCGTGCAATGAAGCGACTGACATATTGTAAGGAACCCAGGAATGATCTGACTTCCTTTTCTGTCTTTGGGGCTGGCATATTTTGGATAGCCTTGATTTTATCTGGGTCCATTTCTATACCCCTCCAGCTGACTACGTGGCCTAACAGCTTCCCTGATGTGACCCCGAATATGCACTTCTTGGGGTTAAGTTACAAGTTGTACTCTCCAATGTGTGTTAGAAATCTATCCAGGATAACAGGATGTTCCTCCCGGGTTGTTGATTTAACAAGCATATCATCCACATACACTTCGACTTCTTTATGGATCATATCATGCAACAGAGTTGTGACAGCCCTCTGATAAGTGGCACCGGCGTTCTTTAACCCGAAGGGCATCACTTTGTAGCAGGAAGTACCCCACTCTGTGATGAACGATGTTTTCACCTTGTCGATCACATCCATCAGAATCAGGTTATACCCTGAAAAGCCATCCATGAAAGAGTATATTGCCGCTTTTGCTGCACTATCAACTAGGACATCAATATGGGGTAGTGGAAAGTTATCTTTTGGGTATGCTTTATTTAAGTCCTTGTAGTCGACGCATACTCTGACCCTTCCATCCTTTTTAGGCACGGGGACAATGTCAGCTAGCCATTCTATATACTCCACCACTTCAAGAAATTTGGAATCTATCTGTTTAGCCACTTCTTCTTTCACCAGCGTAGCCCATTCCGGTCTTAGTCTTCTCAACTTTTGCTTTACCGGTCTGAACTTGGGGTCTGTCGGGATTTTGTGCACTGCTATTTCTGTGTCCACACCTGGCATGTCTTCATATGACCAGGCGAAAGCTTTTACATGTTTTTGGAGTATTTTTATTAACTCTTTCTCTTCCTCGGATTTTAGCTCGTTTGAAATGAGTACCATTTTAGGGTTTTCATCTATACTTATATTGATTTCATGCAATGCAGTGTTATGTATGCTAAATATGCTTGTTGGTGATTTAAATGCATGCACAGAATTACCAGGATAAACATCACACAAGTAAGCAAACTAGGATCTCATTGCATTGAACTTATCATAAAGTACATTGGTTACATTGAAAATGGAAGAAATAGATACAACAAAATCATTTTCATCTTCCACAGGCAGAGGGCCTTGTTCTTCTTGAGCTTCCATCTTCCCTTCCAGAGCATCATCCGGGGTTGCAGCTTCCTCTGCTTCTTTTCCGGTCGCTTGCATCTTAGCTCGTTCCGTAATCTTGGCAATTTCAGCGACCATAGAGTCTAAGTTCACTTTGGCCATTAATTCTTCGTCGAATCCCTCCTTGGATTTCCCAAAAGTTTTGCTTAATGTAGCAGTCAAAGCTCCCGAGATCACTTCTGTAGCTTCAGCACATGTCTTCTTTTCATCTTCTTCCTCGACCACTTTTATGGCTTCTGCTGCCACCTCAGATGATTCTCCTTGCAAGATTTCAGATTCAGCAGTTGCTTCTTCCACCATTACAGGGGCTACTGGCTCTTCCTGGCTTTTGTCAAAATCCACAACATCAGCAAAGATCTCGAAGCCAGGATACTCGACATTTCAAACCCTTACCGGTTCAGCTTGACCCTTGTAAAGGTCTTCTCCCGCCTTTAGAAACGGCTTCATCATAACCTTTCCATTCTTGCCCTTTCTCAAGTTCTTCCGCTCAGATGCCCCTTCTACATAGCCAAGGCCATATTACTTCGACTTTCCTGAGTTAATTTTAAATTCCAGAACCCCCTGCAAATTGATTCTGAGTCCCATTCCCCGGGATAAAGTTCTGCTTATATAGATACCGAGATAGCCACTCCGCCATATAATTCCCATAAAGGACCATAGGGGCATCCGTGATCTCTTCCTCTTTAATTATAGCGACTTGAAATCCACCAAAGGGAACCACTTCTTCATTTACCGCAGCTACCATCAACTGGGCATCCGCCTCAATAGTCACGATTATGCTGTTCATAGAGAACTTGATCTTTTGATGCAATGTGGAAGGGACACCTCCCAAAGGATGGAACCAGGGCCTTCCAAGCAATAGGGAGAATGTGACTGGGATATCAATCACTGTAAAAGCAACTGTGGACCTAACTGGCCCCACCTCTACTTCCGCCTCAAACGTCCCTATCACCGTTCTTTTAGAGTCATCATATGCTCGAATGACTATTGAGGATCTCTTTAAGACTTCTTCGTTCAGCCCGAGAAATGGCAACATCTTTAGTGGAAAAATATTTAGCACCGGTCCTTCATCCACCATGACGCAAGGCATTACCTTATCCATCACACGGGCCCTGACATAAAGAGCCTTGTTGTGGGCCTTCCCTTCAGCAGGCAGGTCTTTCTCGGAGAAGACAATATCAGGACTCCCAACATGAACTTTGTCTAACAAGTAGCACATAGCCTCTGGTGAAGCTATAGGGGAGACTTCAATCTCTGACAATTTCTTTGCCAGAGCAGCCCTGTGCTCCTTAGAGGTCAGAAGCAAGTGCCACAAGCTAGCTTGGGCAGGAGTTTTCTTTAGTTGGGAAATGACTAGGTCTTCTTTCTCAACTCTTTCTGGTGCCAAAGTACTGCCCGACCCATTCATCGGTGCTTTATCTTTCATCTGATCTGCCGGCTGATATACCCTTCCACTTCGGGTCACGTGTTGCACTTCTTGAATCTTCAGCTTTTCAACAGCTGGGAGTTTAACTGCTTCTCCTTTGTCGAATTCTTCATACTCATATTCGGAGTCGAGATCATCCAGACTTATGGGCTTGATCTCCTTACATCCCTCCTTTTTCTCACATTCGGGTTCCACTTCAGGTTCCCCTACCGCTACTGCCTGAATCGTAGGGTTCGCTTGCAAAACTTAGGCAAATATAAAGTTAGCCGGCAACCCTGACTGGACCATGTTAACCCGCTTTTTGAATACCGGCAGTGGGTTGTTTTTAGTGCTAGGCTTGGCTAGCTCTTACAGGTTTCCCTCATCAATGAGCTTCTGGACAGCATCCCTTAGCTTATAGCAATTGTTGGTTCGATGGCCTGTCACTACATGATAAGTGCAGAAATTATCTTTGTCAGCTTCAGATGGCTTCTCAAATGGCCTTAAAGACTGTAGCAGGCCACCATTCCTACACTTGGCGAACATCTTTGCTAAAGTAAGAGTCCAAGGCGATATGCCTTATCCTCCAGGACCCCTATTATGGTTGTATTGCTGCTGATTCACAGTAGCCACTTGCCTCACCTCTGATGATTGCCCCTGCTTGCCACTGGAACCTGAACCAGAACCACTGCCAGACCCAGCTGCTGCGGTTGATCTATACCCCGAGGTGTACCCTGTGCTTCTTCCTCCCTTGTGACCAGTCAGCTTCTCCTTTTCATCCCTCTCTATCTTCATAGCCATGCTGTAAACCTCACTGAGCTCCTTAAAGGGATAGAATTTCATGTTGTTCTTGAAAATGTCTTTGCTGCTGTCAATGAGCTTCTGTATAAGCTCATCTTCATCAAGGCGGTTCTTGAGGAGGATCATCTTGTTCATCCACCTCTGGTATTATTCATCAAAGGGCTCGTTGAATTTCTGCTTCACGCTCTCCAAATCATACAGCTTCACCTGGATTTTGGTGTTGAAGCTGTAATATTTAATGAAGGCTGCCGACAATACCTCCCAATCAGATTGTTCCTCCTCCAACAGTGAATTATACCATCCTAAAGCACCTCCATCTAGTGTGGTTGGGAATAAATTGATCAGCTACTGCTTTGTGGTACCTGCCGTCAGCATAACTCGGGCATACAGATTTACATAGGCCTCCGGCAAGCCCATTCCTTTGTTAGTGGGGATTTTCAGCACTTGGAAGCCAGTAGGGAATGTCTCGATGCCTTTACTGATCATGGCATCAACATTTATGCCCTTCTTCGATTCAGCACTGATACTGGCCCCCTTTTTCAACTGGGCCACAACTTCATCCAGCTCAGAACATTTTGCTTTCATCCTCTGTTCCATAGCTGCTTCTATTTCCTGTAGCTTCTCAAGGCTAGACGAAGCATCACCACCATGTTGGGATGACTCAGCCTCTTTATCTTTCCCGGTTCCACTACCACCGGCCTCACCAGCTTCCCTTATAACTGCCCGTATCTCTTCCTTCAACATGTCGCGGAAGTCTTGGGATCTGAAAAAATCCTTCAAAACATCAGCCATGCTCGGTGTCTAATCTGCCATATTCACTCCTTCCCCGGGCTCAGAATCACTGTCACTCTCAACTACCCTTTGTCTCCTAGCTGCCCTTGAAGCTTGGGATCTTGTCCAAGGTCGCTCCAGTGTATTCTGCTTGGGAGTAGACAGGAGGTATTAGGGTTGTGACTGAATGACGTGATGTGGCATGAAAATTAAGGCATTAAGAATGCTTGAAATGAATGGAGTGGGATTATGTATGAAATGATGGTATGAATATTTTCTTTTTTTTCTTTTTTATTATCTTTCTTCTTTTTGGGGCATTCCAAGAACACCCAATGCTTATGCAAAAATGTCACGTGTGGGCCGTCACACGGATAGAACTTCGGCGCCTTTGGGGCACCTAATGAATTCGTGAAATGGTAACGTGTATACCGGCACACGGACGGAGTTTTGACGCTTTGTAGGTCTATGAGATGATATGAAATGGTCGCATGGGCTGGGCCCACAGACAAAGTTTTGATGCTTTGGGCATATGATATGAAATGATGTTATGAGAAAGTCACGTGTAATAGGGACACGGACAGAGGTTCGGCATTTGGGGAACACCTTTTTATGATCCTATATGTATACTAATTGGGCACTCGGGGAGTACCTTGAATGGTGAATTAATGTCATGAAATGGTCAGATGTGGACCACGGTGTTATATGATGTTCGTGATGAATGAGCGTGATGTCATAAAATGCATCGTGTAAGTTGTTACACGAAAATGGGCCTAAGGTCGTCGTGGCTTTTATCGAATGAAATGATTTTGGTGGAATGGCCGAATGCAATCCGGTGCATCGGCAAAACACGAGTAATTTTGGGTACCCGATATGTTATGAAATGGAAAAGGATGGTCATGATAGGCATCCTTGAAATGCCCCTTAATTTAATTTAAGTGAAATGTGGTGAATGAACATGTCACACAATATGCAAATGGCTGCAAAAAAGCGTGAGTTAGAATGCATAACACACATAATGATGTTATGTATGCTTATGTGAAAGAATGCTAATCACACAAGTTTAATGTTATGGCTGAAAAAGAAAGGGTTAGCATGAATGACAAACGAATGAATTAATGTTTTACACACAAAATAAAATGCAAATGGCTGCACAAAATGTGGGTTAGTATCACACAAAAATGTTTTGTGTATGGTATGTCACATGTATGGAAAATGGTGATTATGATATGTTATGCAAGCATAGGTAGCAACGGCGATGTGTCACGAGATGGTGAAGAGCACATAGCAAGCAAAACGAATTCTTCCCACCTTATTCCTCCAACGTGGTCGGTCTCAAAAATTTATAAACCGAGTCCTAGGCGGGGTTCACTTCGATCACCAACGGGGGGTGATGAAGGCGCGATTTTATTATTATTCATACAATTATTTTGGTGTCCTAAGGGAATCCAACTAGGGCTGCCTATATGGGTTCGGTCAAAGTCGGGATAACATCAAGGCTCTCATAACAAGATATACTCCTCACTTCTCCCTACTCAAGGGTTTTAGCGAAGGGGTTCGTACGAGGCTATGAGTGGTGTTTCATATTTGTGCCCCTAAGACCAAAAGGAACTTAGGTGACACTTCAACAATCCACCGGGCTATAAAAGGATACCTAAACTAATGCAACAATGTCTAACTAAAATGCAAATAAAATACCAAAAGAGAATCATCCGCCTTATTTTAATTAGACACTTTTCAGGGCTTGTCAAAATTCTTTAAGTTTTTAAGAAAACTTTTTAAGAAATCCCCAGCAGAGTCGCCACTGTGGGTGGACGACGCGTTTTCGACGGGATGCGGGACTCCCTTTCGGAAGGGGTGCCACGATCTCTGGCGGGCCCCTGCCTCTCGTGGGGTTTTTATAAAGAGAAATCGTTTTGGAAAATAAATGTAGAATTAATTCTTAAAAGAAACCGAAACCTAAGTCTGGATGAATATTGTAGAGTCGCCACCCGGCTCAGCTCAACTGGGAAATTTATAATGCAGCTGAACCGGACGAACGGTCGCTACACTATCTAGAGATTCGGGTCCGGACAAGTCCCTTATTTCGTGTCTAATTAAATTAAATATTGCCAATGTTCTCAAAATGGTATTTTAAATTCTAAAGTCAATTTTATTGCATATAAAGGCATACAGCGCGCATACAAATACATAATACAAAAATGAAGGAAAGAAATAAATATTAATCGGCTTACAACCAAATTGAATAGAAAAATAAAAACTCTCGCCTCACTTATACAACCGCCTAGAATACACAAGAATCTAAATATAATTACAACCGCCTAAATACACGATTAATTCTATTAAAATACAAATAAAGATGAAAATAAAATAAATTAGAAGCTGCAAAACAAAGGTTAGCACAATTTATACGACACGCCATAATTAGGACTCAAATAGACAGGATTGGGAAATCAAGAATCGGGGGCATGCATACGGGGATGACCGGGATGGCTTGGCTAGCCGGCCCGGTTAGACCTAGAAAACATTTTGAAACGTCTCTGTGTTTTTGGTTTTGTGGGAAAATAATTTTGAAAACAATTTTACCGGTTTACATGCATTTTTACATATTAAGGGGGTCGGTTTTTGGGAGAACCGGGTCTCCGTCGTTGTATTGTTCTAGATACAATTTACTAAAAAATTGAATCTACAGTCGTGAATGCACACAACAAAATTCATTTTGATGATTTTCTGGATTTTTCTAAATTTTTTATGGATTTTTATAAATTTTTGGGGAGATTAAAACGGAAATTCTAGTTCTGAAATCCACATTACAGTCGTGCGACTGTAACTACAGTCGTACTACTGTAAATTACAGTCGTGCGACTGTAGACACTCCAGACTCAGGTTTCGTCAAAATTTTATTTTGAACCAAAACTGAAGCAAATCAACTGGAAATTAAGAACACTCGTACGACTATATATACAGTCGTACGACTGTTCATCGATTCCAAGAACAGTCGTGCGACTGTTCTTAATTTCCAAAAACAGAAGCACGAAAACACAGCAGAAAATGTACAAAATTCAATCCAAACACCTAGAAAGCAAGAAAAAGTAAAAGGAAAATGATTGTATAACTTTCTAGAAGCTTATCCAAGTCGATTTGACCCCTGGCGTCGCTCCAATCCACACTAATTCGTACTTTTTCTTTGAAATTGAAGTTGAGAGCTTTATATCCAAAAATCTAAAATGCTTGGGATTCTGATGATTTAAGTCCGTGATTTTGATTTGTTTATGAAGTTAATTGATTAACCTAGGGATTTCTAGCAGGTTTTAATCCTAGTTCTGACAATTAAAAGAAAATAGAAGAGGAAAAGATGAGTTTTATGGTTGTTTACTTCTTCCTTTTCCTTTTCTCTTTTCTCCTTTCTCTCTCTAATTCTTTCCACCAGAATTCAAGAATCCTCTCTCTCCTCTCTTTTTCTTCCTTTTATCCTGCTTTCCTGGTTTACTTCCTGCCCATCTCGGCGCATTAATTACGCCACCCTCTCTCCTCCATTTTCTGCTGCAGAGGTATGGGCTCCTAAAACCTTTCCGATGTTACAGTCGTACGACTGTAATTTTTAAATTACAGTCTCATGACTATAAGGACAGTCGTACGACCATACTCTTTTTTTTTAAGTATAGAAAATTCCAGCGCTTACAACGTCTTCAGGCATTAGATCATTTACAGATGTATCAAAAGAGGATGGCTAGGGCTTACAACAATAGAGTCTGCCACCAGAAGCATCCACTTAAGGTCGGAGACTTGGTGCTGAAACAGACAAAGCCGGTTAACACAGATGTGAGAGGAAAGTTCAGGCCCAACTGGGAAGGTCCGTATTTGGTGAAGAAAGTACTCTCCAAGGGGGCTATAAAGATCATGGATATGGATGGAAATGAATTCGTGAAACCTGTTAACCAAGACAAGGTCAGGCGTTACTATGTGTAAAAAAAAAGGAGGGGCACATAGATTGAAAACTGAAAAGGTAATCCATGTAGAAGTCAGGGGCAGGAGGTAGGCACCATCAGTGGGAAGAGGCCGCAGCAACCAGTCAGTGACTTCCTCAAGCTCAGTTGGAACGGATACCATTTTTGACCTTGTTCCTACCTTTATTTCATTTTTTATACATGTTGTACTAAAACGTTATTAATGAATGAACAAATGAATGTTTCTTCTATCTGATTAAATGTCTTAAGTTCGCCTGAAGTCAAATTTTTATTATATTTGTGATTGTGTACTTCCTATGTTTTGCATGCATCATATGAAAAAAATCTGGTGGGTTCAAAACCGAAAGGCGGTCCATGCAAAATTTAAGATACAAATAAAAGTCTGTTGGGTTGAAAACCCGAAAGGGCAGTCCAGGCAAAAGTTAAGACAGTCTGATAGATTGGAAACCCGCAAGGGCAGTCTATGCAAAACTAAGGACACAAAAAAAAATAAAACATCAAAGTAAATATTATCTAGCGATAACTCCATATAGCATGAAGGATATCTACAGGTTGAGATATCTCATGGTTAGGGTCCCACGCTCACGCCTTGTGGGGCAGGTCACTAGCTCAGCTAACCAGGCTTTGTACCGACCATCAATCTCCGTTGAGACCGTTTCACCATATCTCAAAGTCTCGAAGCGGGCGGGATTCATCCACTGCTACTACACATGCCTGGGCCACAGCTGTGTGAATTCACCGCACTCTGTCATGCATAAAGAACGAGGAACCCCCTGTGCCTGCCCGTATTGTCTACATAATCGTGCAGAAGAGTAAAATGTTACTCTGGAGTCTGAGGAGCTGTACACCTCCTACCCAAGTCTCTGTAGTCACCTGCGAGGTTTCCCACCAGGGACACACCCAGCGAATAGATGTGTCTGTTCTTTCTCTCAACCAATTGAATCACTCCTCTGTACTTTTTGTGGCGAAGTCAGCAAATTCTATACGACGAGACCAAAAAAGTTTGGGAACATACCTCGGCTGAGGGGAAGGAGCACTCAAGAGATTTAACTCTCCAATAGCCAAATCTGCATAAAAATGGTCAGCCGGTAGAATTGCATGTTTAATCAGAATAGCAGACTTAAAGTTGAGTGCTAACCTGAAGCAGAAAGGGACATCCATATGATTCTATTGGATGATCGGAGTGGGTAGAGTCTAGATAAATCAGGGTCTCGGCTAAGATGATCCCCACAGGTGAAGCACCCTCGGCCATCTGGGCTACCACCGGGAGTAATCGAAAATCATAGGTCCCATCTCTTGATTCACACAAATAGAGGGACATTAATAGCATACTCATCAGAAAAACCCAACCAGGGGCAAAGTGGTCAAGGACGAAGCACACGTCCATAATGACAGATATGTTGAATCTCCTAGGGGCAGTCTCACCAGAGAGAAGATGATCCAGCTGTGCTGTATTCAGTAACCCACGTAATATTTGTAAGTTGTTTGAATCAGGATCAGGAACAACTAACATGACCCCACGTGGGCAGTGAACGAAGAGGATGGCTCCGAATTCCTCTATCATTGGGCACAGCTCTTGCCCAGAGAAGTGGAAGACATGGTCCATGGGATCCCAGAACCGGGCTGCAGTCGCAAGAAAGGCCTGATTCAGGGGCACATTTGTGTAAAACTGCATGGAGTGTAGGCTAAAAGGCACTTATAAGGCCCAATTGGAGGTGCGGCATGTTCTCCAGTAGTCCTTGAGGCGGTTACGAAACTGATCCATCAGAAAGGGCGCGGGAAATGAAATCCAGTTGTCACTTTTGTCTGCATAGAAAATAAAATTCTATCAGTAAGGTAGGACCTAACAACAAAACGATAGCAGATCAACAGCAAGGGGGAAGGAGTTTCCATATAATATCAATAAAAGTGATACATCAGTCAAAGGTCACACGATGATAGTGTATATATACATCATAATGTTCTATCCTAACCCACAGACGGACTACATCAGTACAAAACTACAAAACTACAAAAAGTGGAGTCTATGACTGTCCCCCATCAGTCGAGTCATCCTCCTCGCCCTCGGCTTTGACGCCATTACCAAAGACACGCCGGCTAACCTCCCAATCATCCAGCTGAGTGTGGAGTGTCTCATTCATGAATGTGAGGTCCACAATGGTACTCTGCATCTCCTCCGTCGCCACTCTCGAAGGAGCATCATCACGCTGATGGACAGCGAGTGCAGCCTGTGTCATAAACAATAAAAGCATCATGTCATGCATACACGTACATTTGAAGCATACATACATGTATATACATTTATCAATACAGGTACTTACTGTCAACACTCCATTATCTCGAAGAAAGAGATTCTTGAGAGCAGAAGTCGCCTAGCACAGGGCCATCCCCTGCGTCACTGAAATCTAAGGAAAGAACAGCACGCAAGATTGGATCAATCACCAAGATGGAGATCAAAGGAAGGAAAAGTCAGAGATACATACATGTGTCATGTCAGAAGGAGCAGCAGCAGGAGGAGGATGTGACTCGATATGCAAATCAGCTCGATAATACTCCCCGGCTTCATTCTGAAGCATTACCCTGGACTCCACAAAGTACTCTAGACGTCCAGGGATGAAGCCAACAGGGGGAACCATCGGAGGGACCATAGGAGGGATAGGCTCAGTATACCCTGCCTTAGTGTCGACACTAGGCACACCAGTATGGGTAGAAGAACTGCCGTCTCCTCAGCCGCCAGTAGTCCCAGGGCCACGTCCGCTAGAAAGCCTGCCGGATGAAGAACGTGGACGCTTACCTCTATCAGATGGCTAAAGAAAAATAAAGAAGGAAATGATAAGTGGTGAATCAGCTCCAGAATAAGCGGAAAGTAGAGCAAGACTGAGAAATACCCCGGAGGGTGCATCCTCGGGTGGTGCAGTCCCGATAGGAGGAAGAAGCTGTGTGCGGATGAATTGCTAGTAGTCGCCATCTTCTCCCATAACCATGTAACTAGACCCGAACAAATCCAGATGCTCCTCCACCGACAAGAGATATGGCCAGAAAAGTCCAACTGGAGGTGCCGGGGAAATCCTTTGCTCCTGGGGTCCAGCACGCCAATCAGTGACCCTCTCCCCGAGGTACCACTCCAGACTAATAGGACTCTCCATCATAAATCAAAGGGGGCCTAACCTCCGAGCATCTACATGCTCTATGAACCAAACAGCATTTCCCCAGGGCTCCTGTATTACCTGAAAAACAGACATACGTCAGCCTAAAAAAAAATGAATGAATGAAATGAAATGATGCTAATGTTCGAACTACAAGAATACTTGCTCAAAAGTCATATTCGCCAAAAGCTGGCGACAAATCCAAGGATCAGTGTCTACCTCGCTCCAGCCAAAGCCAAGCCACCACTGTAGTCGAGGAGAGTCAGGAATCACAGTGTCAACTGGCATGGCTACTTTTGGCTGAGGAACAAAGGCGTACTCATATGCCCAAATCTGTACCATAACCAAATTAATTAGTTAAAAAAAAGGGGTAACTCACATGAAGGACTATCCAAGCACCCTTCAGCTCCTTGTGCCTCCCGCGGGCACAGACATCAAGGCCATAATATAGCTGAGCCAGTCCAGCTCGCCCCCAGCTCAGACTCCCAACATCCTCTAATTGAATCAACGATGGGAGCACAGCGAGTTTCAGGTTGCTTTGACCTGTGGGGAATAGCAGGGTGCTCAAGGTGAATAACAGAAACGCACGTGCATAACGCCTCACATCTCTGAGCGAGAATGAAGCACCTTCAGGCAGACTATCCTGGCGACTCAACCAAAAATCTCGTAGGGTGCTCCCCTGGACTCTCCTGCTCGCGGGAGTCAAACCAATCAACATTGCGATCAAGTCCAGCCTGAAGCCTCCTTGCTCCAGTGACTGATTGAAGTCTATGATGCGCACACCAAAAGAAAGACCGGTAATAGCCACAAAATCCTCGGGCATGATGGTGAATTCCCTGATCGGGAAGTGGAAAGTATGTGTGGAGTCCATCCACCGCTCCAAGAGCGCCGTCAACAAGCCCCTGCTCATCCGAGGCGCGGTCTCGCACATAGAACAAACAAACCGGTCGAATCAACCAACCCCCGCACATCATCAAGGAGTCGTCGGTACCAAGATAAAGCGTCTGTCACAGAACCAGCTCCCCGGTTGTTCGGCCTTGACTACAAAATAATAAACAGGGAGTTTTACGAATTATTTATTCTTTATTTTGCACGAATAAAGCTTTGAAAATAAAATTAGAAGCTTTAAATTTTGGTTTTGGTCGAACCAGAGCTGCCCGGCTATGGTTAGAGTCGCCCGACCCTAACCAAAGCTGGCCGACTCTATTTTTGAACTAGAGCCGCTGGTTGATGAACACAGCTGGTCGGCTCTAGCATTGAGCCAGCCGGCTCTATTCGGAAAACCGGTGGTTTGGTTCCTAAAATCTAGGTTGTGATTTTTTTTTCTTTTCGCCTAAAAATCGATTAAAATCAATTCTAAATTATCAATTAAGTTTCCTAGGGGCAAAATCTACTGCAAACATGCATCAATTCCATATAATTTCATCGAATTTTGTCAATTTTGCAAGAATTCAAAAATGGAGAAAAGAGAACAAAACTAACCAAATTTTGCATAATGTGCGCAGATGGCTTCAAGGTCACAGGTATGGGATCATTCCTACTAACCCCACAATACGGAATGGACTCTCGCAATCCGTATACATCCACTGTAGATTCAGTGGGTAAGAAAAATTCTCCCTCTGGTAAGGAATATCTCACATAAGGGGATGGTTACGTAGGAGCATTTGGGAGAAGGGCTCTCCACATCTTCCTCATTTTGTTATACAAGAAATGAAGAGAAGTGAAAAGAGTCGTTTGTTTCAGAGAGAAAGAGAAACGCAGAAGCAGAAGAAGAAGAATGAAAATGAAAAATGGGGGGCTTCTTTTTATATATCACCACTTGACCCACTAGAGCCGAGTGGCTCTAGCCGTGAGCCGCCGACTCTGCCCCACTAAGGCAGAGCCGCCGGCTCTGGTTCAACCAATGTCATATTTTTCTGATTTTTCATGATTTCCACTTATTCTAATTTGATCCTGGGACGGGTATTATTCAATTTTTGCAGATATTTGAGGGTCAAAAGATCCCGAGCCGTATTTATTCTTGATCGAAGGGGCAAAAATTTTTGTTTCCAAATTTATCGATTAAGGAATAAATACGTGCTTCCAATTCCACTTTAATGGTTCACTCCACCACAGTGAGTCAACATCAAGGGCACACTCCACCACAGTGAGTCAATACTATAGGCACACTCCACCACAGCAAGTCAACATCAGGGGCACACTCCACCACAACGAGTCAATACTACGAGCACACTCCACCACAGCGAGTCAATACTATAGGCACACACCACCACAGCGAGTCAAAATCACGGGCACACTCTACCACAGCGAGTCAATACTACGGGCACACTCCACCACAGCGAATCAACATCAGGGGCACACTCCACCACATCGAGTCAATATCACGGGCACACTCCACCACAACGAGTCAATATCATAGGCACACTCCACCACAATGAGTCAACATCATGGGCATACTCCACCACAGCGAGTCAATACTATGGGCACACTCCACTGCAGCGAGTCAACATCAGGGGCACACTCCATCATAGCGAGTCGACAATATAGTATTTCCATGAGGGGCATCAGGTACGCTTTCTTATCCTTCCTCACGGAGCTCTTAGTCGCGGGACCAAACTTGATCTAGGCTTTATAGCCCACCATGAGCCGATTTTGGTCTCGCGAGGGGTAGCCTGTGAGCACGCGTTTTCCCGACCTCTGTGATGAGAATTTATGTGATACTTATGAGGCAGACGGATGTAAATTAGACCCAAAAGCGACCGATTTGTTACCTGGAGTGTCTCAAATGTCTTGAAAGCCAATCTACCCACGATCCGAAATCCCCGGAAGGGTCTCCCGAAAGGTCTCTAGGGTTTAGGGTGCATGTCTGATGTTTCACCCTTCGCTCTAGCCTTCGCTAGAGCCGGGCGGCTCTAGTTTCTTAAACCAGAGCCAACCGGCTCTAGACTAGAGCTGTACGACTCTAGACTAGAGCTGTACGGCTCTAGTGCACACTAGAGCCGGCCCGCTCTAGTGGGCAGGACAGGTTGCTTTACAAAGTCAGGCAACTTGTCTTGCAGAGAAAAGAGGTATGGGCTTAGGCAGATTTTCAGACGGTGAATTAATGAAGAAAGGAAAGATGAGAAAGAGAGATATGAAAAGGGAGAGAGAAGAGATCTTAAGGGGGATTTTTTTTCTGCTTGAGAATAATCTGGAGAACAATCTGAAAAAAAAAAGAAGAGAAAAACAGAGAGAGTGGTGAGTGAAGAGGAAAGAAAAAGTTTGAGTTTAAAAACGAAAACAAGGATTTGAACATTAGGATTGAGTTTATTGCGGGTTGTTGGGATTTCATCAGTTGAGACTCTGGTGATGATCCAAAGCTTTCTAATCCGTTTCTGCATATCTAGTATGCTAGAAAGACATCAAGGTAACTCTAAGAGGCCTTAAACCTATTTACTTTGTGTTTTCTGCATGTTTTTCCTCTTTTGAAATTTTTCCGGAAAACAGACTCAACCCGTCATAGCCGTACGGCTGTGTTCTTCATGAACACAGCCGGCCGGCTATGACTTTGAAGAACAGAGCTGGCCGGCTCTAGCACAGAGCCGTCCGACTCTGTTCCTCAGGGACAGAATCCTAATCTGCCCCGAATGGCCGGAAGGGCCCGTTTTCCATTTTATGCTTTTCTGTTTTGATACATTCCGGCCCAAGAATGTTTGTACGTCATTTTAGTTCCAGTTTTCAGATTTATGGACGTATAAACATTTGTTTTTCCGTTTTTTTTTCCGGGCTTAACATTTTGGTTTCGAGGTTATTCAATCCATTACAGATCCATGGTTTAGCATTAGTGGACCCCCAAACACCATGAAATCTTAGGAAAACATTGAAAACGAACAAAGATGTAAGTTTTTCGAAAAACCAAAAAACCGGTCTCTGGTCCGGACATTACAGCCGCCCAGCAAGGACCAGAGCCGGCCGGCTCTACTTCTTGCTGTGCGACTGTAATTCCCGGGAAAAAGACAGAATCATAGAACGCCCCGCATAAGTGTTGTTGTGCGATGCTGTTTTTGGGGTCAAACTATTTTTGGTGTGTTTATTGTATTTCGGGCCCTAGATGAAATGTGTATTTAGGAACCCATACGAACGGGACCCTGAGTTCCGGGATAACCGACCCACAAAATTGAAGATTTGCATGTAACTAAGCCAAATGGTTTATAAAAATTGATTCAGCACAAAATTACAGGGCATTTCAAAACCATTTTCCAGGTCTAACCGGTCCGACCAGTTGGGTCAAACCAGTTACCCCCTAAATGCATGCTCCCAATCCTAAAATCCCCATTCTGTCCTGATTTGAGTCCTACTTGTGTTTATAATATAAAATGTGCTAGCCAATCTGTTTTGCAGCATTTATTTTTATTTTTACTGTATTTAATAGATTAATTCGTGTAATTAGGCGATTGTATTTTTAGATCCTCGTGTACTTAGGTGCTTGTAAAAGTGAGGACGAGAGATTTTATTTTTATTCAATTTGGTTGTATGATCAGCCTCTATTATTCTTTTGTATATTTGTGTGGATGGTTTATTTCCTGCAATTTATTTTATGCATTTTTGCCTTAGCATCGGGATAATAAAATAAAATAAACAAATTGGGTTAGAGAAAGATAATAAATTGAATAAATATGGTTTTATAAATAATAAACGAATACAAGCTTGAGGTTAAGTAGGTAAGTTGCTCGAACCCTGAATCTCTGGATTAGGTACAGTAGTCTACGCTCGGTAGGGAGCTGTACCAGAATTTCCTGGATGAGCTGATCTGGGTGGCGACTCTGTCACTGATTTCGAGATTGAAGTTTCGAGGTCTTTAAGTTATAAAACGGGAAAATATTTTCTACAAAAAAATTTTCAAAATAAATAAACGAATGGTTTTCCTAAAAGCAAGATAAACAAAAATCCGTTTTCAAATCATGACACTATTTCAAAATCTTTTACCCGGTTCGATTCGACATGTCCCGCTTTTCTTCGAAAAAGGTCGTCCGCTCATAATAATCTATAGTTTTAATTAAAATCCTAGTAGGCTAAGGAGTATATATACAAAAGGAGTATATATAGGAAGCTTTAACCTAATTCTCTCTAACCCTAATAGAGAATTTGGGCCAGCATTAAGAAAATTACAGTAGCCCCCTTTTGCACTTTCTCTTGGTTTTCGTTCAATCCGTTCGCTAGCATGAGTCCAGTTCGAGAAAATGTATTTTTCTCCGTTCTTGATTTCATTCTATTAATATACATGTATTTTGGGCTTTGGAATCGAGGAAAATTTTAATCGGTATTCTGCCTCGCGTTTTATTTTTCCCGTGACGATTCTGTACATCATCCTCTTATATGCTTATTTATCTCTTAATACTGAGTGGACTGAACCTAACGAATAAGTATCCTAACTTTTTTGGGTATGGCCATACGCTTATCAGTCCCACTCATCAAGTGGCCAGTGATGTCATCTCAGGGGACGCTGAGTGGCAATTCCGTCAACTTCACTATCAACATCAATATGTTCACTGGCCCACCCAACATACCCATACTTGGCATCCTGTTATAGGCCCGTTAGGCATATATCAAAGTGTATGAGATCCCATGTTATGTTAGAATAAACATCAGGTCTAAGGATAATAATAAGAGCTACCCAAGAAACACCTATGATGATCGAACTATGTGGTGTTCTCGTGGCGGATTGATCCAGTACCATGCAACCCAACATGTAGCCATATCATTGACTGACATTCCATGTCCAATGGCCGGTGAGACGCCGCCATGTAGTCAAGGATATGCTAGTCTTTAGTTCTATTCATTCCCATGATTAGAACAGACTAGGGATATCTTTATGATTATAACTTTAACTCTACTAAAAGGTCTCATAATCCAATGACCTACATTGGTTTACTTTAGTATGGTTATAATCATTGGATACTCTATTTATAAATAACACAAGATATGAATAAATAGATTCATGCCTTTATTTCAACCAAAATGTATAATACAAAATATCCAAATATAAAGTATAATACAATACAAGAACCAATGCCATTTAGACTAGGGCACACCAGCACTATTGTGCAGGGATCTAGGCGAAAACAGGGCCTTCCATAACAATGATTCGGATCCATTGAGGGATTTCAACCGAATCTATTACTATGCATTCAGAATTAAAAAAAAAAAAAAAAAAAAAAAAAAACTAACCTAGTAAAATCTTATTAGGTTCAAATTAAAGAGAAAAAACTTGATAACATTAATTTTCAACCTTACTGGTTATATTTCATGCATAGTAAATTATTTATTCATTGAAAATTTAAGTTGTCACTTAAATGCAGGGTGATTCTATTGGTGTTTGACTTAATACTCAAATTATATATATCATCAAACTCTATTGGTGTTTAAACAATATAATTATATGTCAAACATTTAATAAACCAATACAAATTCTATTCAAATGATTGAAATTTAAACATTAAGTTTAAAAAAAATGGAAAACTTAACTATTTCTTGTCTAATTAAACACTTAACTAAATTGACACTAATCGTCAATAAAGAAATTTGCTCAAAGAAGTAAATAACAATATTTTTTATTGACCAATAATGTAGGGGTGAGCAAAATCAAACCGAATTCAAAAACTAAATCGAATCGAACTTAAAAAAATCAAACTGAATTGAATAAAATTCTAATTAGTTTTGTTTTTGGTTTTAAGAAATAAAGTAATTTGGTTATTAATTCGGTTTTTGGTTTTCTTTGGAAAAAGAGAGCCGAATTAATAAAAATGTTTTAAAGAATTATATATATTATATAATAAATTTTATTTGATATATTTTCTATTTATATTGTTATATAATTTGTCTTTATGGAACTTTCGTAATGCATATGTAATATAGACCCCTTTTTCTCAATAATTTACCTATAATAAATAATAATATTATGATATTAATGATAATAGTTTTTTAATTTTAAAAATTTTGGTAATTTGGTTTTTAACCAAACTGAACCGAGTTTTGCTCTCCCCTATAAGAATGTGCATTATGATTATATGATGCACTGTTGCATCAATATCATTTGTTAGAATATGAGGACTCATTTTCATATTAGTCACAAAACTTACTTTTGTGCGGATAATTTGATATGCAAAACGAAAAATAATTAGAGTCTTTGTCATCTTTTTTTTTCCAACACATTTTAGAAAAAGAAAATAAGAAATTTGATTAATACATTCATGTTGTGAGCCTAAATTTTTCTGATTCCAATGAAGAAAAATACCAATTATATCAAACAGTGATAAAATGAAGAGTAAAAATGATAGTTCAAGATTGTTTATGTCGGTCCCAAATAGGCTAACTACAATATTAAAGGGAGTGAATAGTACTATATATCTAATAAAAATTTTCACAAATGCTTTTAAAAATTCTTTTTGAAGAAAAACAATTTTCTTTCAACAAACACAAGTTTTACGAAAAAATGCGGAATTGATAAAATAGTAAAATTTGTGAATATAATTATGCTTGACTAAAATTAAAAGTGCTTTGAAAAATAATACTATTAATTTAAATTGCAGAAATTTAAATAGCAACAAAAATAAAGAGTATAGGATAGAGAAATAAAGATACGAAATTTATACTGGTTCGACCCAACCGGTCTACGTCCAGTCCTTAAGCCAACCACTTGAGATTTTCCACTAGTATTTCCTTTACGGGCAGGAAATAAGCTTGTGTTACTTTTTACTAGTTTAAATAACTAACTCAATACTTTTGTAGGATACTATCTACTATTACTTTTTCGAGCTCAAGTAACAAACTCTTCCAATGCTTTTTCAAAGCTCAAGCACTAAACTTATTCTGGTACTTTTTCAAGCTCAAATACCAATAGTGGCTTGGTATTTTTTTCAAGCTCAAATACCAAACTTATCCTTATGCTTTTTCAAAACTTAAGCAGCAAACTTATACAAACTTTGTTGTCAATAAAGAAAACCCCCTCCACACAAATCTCTTGTGTGAAAATACAATTCCCTTGAAAGAATATTTGAATTAATGAACAAAGATGAAGCTTTTTCTCTCTTGATTACTCTTTGAGGGAATTGTAGAAGACTTAAGAATAGCTTGTATATTGTCTGAATATTGGTAAGTCTCCCACTTGATAATTTTCGAGCTGATTTCCTTTTATAGGTGAAGAGAAGCTCATCAAGATATTAAGTGGATGTTGGACATAGCTCTTGGAGACAATATGACTGTTGGAGCTCTTGAAGAAATGTTGAACACAGCTTCTGAAAAGATTTATGGCCATTGTAATGAGCTCATGAAGGAAATATGGTCGTCTGCTTTGCAGCTCTTGAAGCTACACTAGCCGTTAGACCTCCTATAGGAAATTATGGCCATTGCTTTCTAGCTCATAAGTGAATTATGGCAGTTATAATCAGCTCCTAAATAAGATATACCCGGTGCTTCCAGGTCTTGAAGACATTGAAGCTGTTAGACCTCCTAAAGAAGATTATAGCCGTTGCTTGTAGCTTGTAAGCAAGAGTGTAATAGTCAATGGCGAATCCATGAGGTCAGCTTTGGGGGGCGAAAATTTCCTTAAAAATTTTCCGACCGGCGATCAAAAATTTCCGGCCGATCAAAAATTTCTGACTGGCCAATAAACCTGGAATTAATTCAATTTAATTCACGAACAACACAATTAATTTTATAAAACACAAATTCTCAATATATCAATCACAATACAAATTATAGCACAATTAATTCTGTTCAATGGCAATTTATTACAATCCCTAAATTAGAATCCCTAAATGGCTAAACTCCTAGTTAATCTATTTATCATATTAATGAAAAAAAAAAATTGATTCAAATAATAGTAATACAATAAATTGCTAACATATTATTTGCAATTCCTAATCCTAATTCAACATCATAACAATCCCAATCAATCTAATTTTAATTATGAAATTTCAAATTCAATTTAGGGTAAAATATAAAATATTTAGGAATTGAAAAATGAAAATTACTTAATTGAAGAGCCGGCAGACGGACGGAGAGCAGCTAACTGGGCAGAGAGTGGCCGGGCGACGGCGGCTTGGGCGGAGGAGGCAGCGGTGGAGGAGGCAGTGGTGTTGGGTGGTGGTGAGAATAAGTGGCAACAGATAAAGAAATTGTAAAGAGGAGAGGAGGATATGCACATTTCTTTTATTTTTTTGGTTTCCCTCCCAGGCAAAACGATGTCGTTTTGCTTGGGGTATTAAAAAAAAACTATGCAAAATGACATCGTTTTGCCTGGGGGTTTTTTTTTTTTAATACCCCAGGCAAAACGACGTCGTTTTGCATCCCAGGTAAAATGGAATCTAAGAAAAAAAAATAAGACGAAAGCCCAAAGGCTTTCATCTTCCCTCTGGTTTTGGGGGGGGCTGTAGAGATCTCAAGGCAGGGGCACTGGAAAACACCCCTACTAGGGTGTTTTCCGGCGCTTGTGGGGGCAACGGCCTACCCGTGCCCCCCTACCTCCGCCCCTGGTAATAGTTGTCTTCAAGTCACAAGAGATATATAGTTGTTGCAGCAAGGTCTTGAAGCTTTTACTCTTTAGTTTGTGATTATGATGTATTCATTATAGTTCTTGAAGTAATATCCATTTTGATCTTCTGATACTTTTGGTTAAGCTTACAAAGCTTATGCTTCATCTTTATCAAAAACATAATTTACTTAATGACAACATAATTGTGACAGTATTGAAACAAATATGATATTTCTATTTAGTATTTATGTCAACTTTTCATTTGTTGTCATCATCGAAACACGATTCAACAGTTTAGATACCTTATCAATAATCCCTCCTAAGATATTTTATATATGTACTAAAAATTAAATTAAAAACCTAAACAAAACATCTAAAAACCTTGTTCACTCAAATAAATCTTAATGAGCTTCAACTATTTATTTTTAGCATGCCAATTATTGTTTCTAGTTATTATTTTATTTCTTTTCTATAATTGAGTATCAACGAGAGATGATTACGAACTCAATTCCACCCAAGGAAGATTTAATTAGCTTAAGTGAAATTTAAATACCATTTCCTATCTCTAAGTACTTTAGTTCACCAAATTAATTCGATTGATCTCTCCCGCCACATTCTCTATGTACTAGTACCAAGTACATCTTTTCCTAAATGTAAGATTTTAAATTCAAATTTTCATAAGAAAAGATACCATATCCTTAAAAAATTGAGAATTATACATATAAAAAAAATAATCACCCACTGTATTATTTTGATTTTACAACTGTCATTGCTTTAAAGAAATGTATATGTAATATGGGATCACATAATTAATCTTAGGGAAAAGTAAAAAAATAATCACCCACTGTATTATTTTGATTTTATAATTGTCATTGCTTTAAAGAAATATATATGTAATATGGGATCACATGATTAATCTTAAAAAAAAAAAAAAAAAAAAAAACATTGTAATTTGGCTATTTTACAAATAAAGAGTTGCATTTTGAAATGGAATAAAAACATGGCATGTGGTTTGGCGATTTTGCATATCAAGGGTTTTTCATCCAATACACTCTCCTAAAACTCTTTTTATCCTTTTCAACTGAAATTTTTCAAATTTGTTTATTAAAGTACAATAGATCTTGGTATGAAAGTTTAGAATTTTTTTGGAAGTTGGTATATTTTGATTAAATTAATAAGCAAAAAAATAAAAAAATCATTAAAAAAAGAAAAATTGGTGAACAATCTCCAAATTTTTAAAATTTGTTGTAAAGTTATTATGTAATATACATGTATTTTTCGGATATTTTCAACAATTTTTCTATTTTTTATATTTTTTTTGCATTATGAATTAATAAAAAATATACTCACATTCCAAAAAAATTTTAAGTTTCCACACCAAAGTCCATTTTATTTTAATAAATAAACTTCAAAATTTTGGATATTATTCGGTAATTTTTATATTTTCTATGATTGTTATTATTTTTTCCATTGTTAATTAGTTAAAAATATACTCACTACCCGAAAAATTCCAAGCTTTCACACCAAGGTCCATTGTACTTTAATCAACATATTTGAAAAATTTCAGATGAAATTTTGAAAGATAAGAGATTTTTAAGGGAATATATTAGATGATAAACTCTTGATCTGTAAAACAGCCAAACCATATGTCATATTTTTTTAACGTTTTAAAACATAACCATTTATCTGCAAACCAACCAAATCATTGGGTTTTTTTTTTTTCCTTAATCAAATATATTGAATCAGAAATTAATCAAGTAAGAGATCCATATTAACAGCCCCAAAAAATGACGGACAGCAACTTCATTACACAATGAGTACAATTAAAAACAATATTGAGTTCTGACGAAAAAAAAAAAAAAAATATTGAGTTTGGAATAAAAAAAAAAATATAACAGAGTATCAGTAAATAAATAATTAATACCACATAGAAAGCATATATATATAATATATATTGTTACACCTATTATGACAGAAAAACTATATACACAGTGGTGCCACGTGGTAGTTTGGTAGAAGGCGTACCTCCGCAAAAACCGGATGTTTCGCTGTGAAGAGGCGGTCAAACATAGTAGGAGTCCAACGAATCCTTAACTTGTAACATGCTTTCCCACTTCTTTTTTTTTTTTTTTTTTTTTAATCTTATTGAAATTCATATACATAAATTAATATTTTTTTCTTTTTTTAAAATACAGGATTAATAAAGTTGTCGATAAATTTTCATAGAAAGCTGGCTTAATTTGATCTTTTATAGTATATGGTCAATTTAGTGAATTTTTCTTTTAACTTGTTATCAACATTTCAAGCTGTCTTTTATTTTTTTTATTTTATTTTTTTATGTCAAGCTGTCTTTTTTCTTGATTTTACCAAACAAAAAAATGTTAATTCTAAAGAAAAATATATTATCTTTCCTTGGCGTAGAGAGCATCTCTTATGTTGTTTAAGGAGTTTTTGCTGTCAAATGCTTTAATTAGCAATTATTATGATCAATAGATTGACTTCCAGTTTTCAGATATTCCTTTTAGCTCTAACTTTCGTATAATTTCAGAAAGGACAAAAATTATCGAACTAAAAATGTTAATATATTAATTAGTTTGCGTGGATGGTTAGTCACCAATTCAATATTTTGTTATTCAGCAGAACAAAGCCAGAACATCTCTGAGCTTCGATATATATTTATTAGATTTTGCATAATTGCCATGACAATGAAGGACAAAGATTGCGTTAATTAAGTAGAACATAGAAAACCACGCAGCAGTTGACTCCAGCACCTAGCTAGGAAGGTAAATTTCAAAACATAATATATATATCTGATCAAAAGAAATATATATATATATATATCGGGTTAATTACCATTCAACGCTATGAGAGCAATTTTCCCCTTAATGAACCAAAAAGTTTACAAATCTTCGAATTTTTTCTGGATTGGATTACATATTACCTTTTTAAATGGTTAATCAAGATGGACTGTTATTTCTATTTTTTTCTAATAATATGACTTCAATTAAATATCATTTAAGCCTCTAAACTTACTCACTGTGAGCAATTCCTCCCGAGTGAACAAAAAGCATCTAAATTTCTTTTGTCTCTTTAAATTCAACCAACTTTTATCTTTTTTAATTTGAGAACCTATCTAATGTTAATTAGTTTTCTTAATGAATATTTTAATTAATTCCA
This sequence comes from Euphorbia tirucalli, assembly GCA_039660915.1. NCBI lineage: Eukaryota > Viridiplantae > Streptophyta > Magnoliopsida > Malpighiales > Euphorbiaceae > Euphorbia > Euphorbia tirucalli. The sequence continues at coordinate 35,653,123 of CM077637.1, read as the reverse complement.
GAAAATCACAATGAAACCTTGACATTTGGGATTAGACGAAGAGAATTGAAACATCTATTTAGACATTTGCGAAAGAATTCTGGTCAATTTGGACCAAAGAAAATATCAGAATATCTAAACCCTAAAATTTTTTGGCAAGACAAGGATCCATCATTAAAAAAAAAAAGATCATTTCCAATAAAAAATATTAAATAGTATCATCAATGCAAAATTGTGAACGTAAAAATGTTAAATTTGAACCCAAAATGGATTTGCTTTAAGAAGAAATTTCAATTCTACTATCATTTGCTTTAAAATGTTATTTAAGCAATCGATTAACCGGTTTAAGATTTAATCAGACACTCTTTAAAGAGAAATCATACAATGAAACTGGTCCACCGGATCTTTCCAGTAATACATAAAAGTTTTTTATTTTCCCAATAATCTTTTTACTTTTCCAATAATATTGTTTTTGTATTAATATTTCATGCGAAGAATCCATATGAATCGAGTCCAATGTATAATTTCTCTTTCTTAAATTGTCTATCTCCAATTAAAATTTTACGTAAATAATTTATTAGTGCTTATATTTTTACATATTATACCAGTCAGTCCCCGGATGATAATCATGTAGTCCCTAAGTTTTCTCATTGTCAATTGCTTAGTCTTTTTAGTATAATTAATAGTCAAATTAGAATTATAATACCAAAATTACTCTTTATTTTTTTTATAATGATTAAAAATATTATCTTTTTATTTTAAATTTTTTTTCCACACGTTATCCTAATATTACTAATATTGATTAATTAATTTGTTAAATTTTATATAATTATGGAACTAAAATTTATAGGCATAGAACTTGTTTTACGAAAATGACTAAACAAAAATAATTCAAAAATTATAAAATTAAGAGTATAACTACATAAAATTAAAAATTGTTGGTTTTTGGTCCGCCCATGATATTTTGGAATGGCAGGGACTAAACTGTAATTATGTTTAAATTACAGGGAACAAATGTGTAATTTGGTCCGACCCTATATATAGATGGAAATTGGGATTTCCACTATAAATAGAGAATAAGTTTCTTTATTTCGTAATATAGAGAGAATTGTAGAGATTCCCTTCTAAACCCGGGGAAAACGTCTCTACCGATAAAACACGAATTACTTCTTCGTTCGTTGGAAGAATTCACGGATATAGCCCGTACTCAGTGTATTCATACACTCATAGGAAAGGCAGCCAGAATGATCCGGTTTCTCGTGTAGATCAGATTCATTCCATAAACATGTTTCCGCTGCATATAAACTGTAAGTCCGTTTATTTATTCTGTTTATGGAATTCTGACTTAATTGGTATCAGAGCTAGGTTTATAGATTGATGTGTTCAAATCTAGTTTTCTGGTATTTCATGAATAATTGATGTGTTCATATCTTGGTTTATGGAAATCCGTGAATAAGAATACATTTCTTTATTCGTTTGAATGCGTATTTATTCATTTAAATACATATTTGTTCGTTTTGATACGGATTTATATTGAAATCCGCATCAAAATGATTCTGTAGACATTGAAATCTGATATTCCATGAAAAGAATATGTTTCTGTTCATTTTGGATTCGTTTTTGTTCGTTTTGATATGGATTTGCATTGTTATCCGTGTCAAAATGATACCGAATTTGATCCAACAGTACAAAGTGTCAAAATTTTTTGTCAGAATTTCGCAAATCTGACCACACCACTGAAATCAGCACAAAAAATCGAGTCGACGGAGGCCCAGAAGGTGGCGCGTGGACCTCGCGCGCCACACTGCGGGTGGGATTGGCCGCATGACGGTTGGAGAAGTTTAGGTCTGCTGGACACGTGGAGCTATGGGATTGGTTGATTTTTCTGACGGTTGAAAAGTCCGCCCAATAACGTGATGACACGTGTAACAATCAACCGCTTTTGAAACGGTCAAAAGCCACGTGTCAGACACGTGTCCCAATAGCATGACGACACGTGTCAAAACGGTTGGAATCGTGCCACGTCATCTGCCACGTAATCACTATGGGCCAATAGGGTGATGACACGTGTCAAGGCATTGCCACAACAGCATGCCACATCATCATCCACGTCATTTGTTGACCCAATCAGGTGTTGACACATGGCCGATGTGCCATGTCAGCATGAATCACAAGTTGCCATGTGTCACATGAGTCAGCAAACCCTATGGAGCATGTGAAGGCGCGTGGAGGCGCATGAAACAGCACAAGACGGTGCGTGTGGGCGCATGCGGTGGATTTCGGCGTCCAGATTTCGTCAAATTTGTTCCAAAATTAAATTTTACATTTTCTTGAATTTTTGGTATATTTTGATGAATTTTTGGAATTCATTTGATATTTTTAAACTAAATTTACTAGTATTTATTGTGTATAAATGCTTAATTTATGTTTAATAAATTCAAGAAAATTCAGTATATTTATTGTGTATTTATATACTGAATGTTGGTTGATCATAACAAGTTTTTGTTATTTCTATATGTGTTATAGAAATGGCAATTTTTGCAAAAATGGCGAAAATAATCCAGTCTCAGGAGGAGGCAAGGACTCTACAAAAACTTGTAAATAAGCTTTTCTCTAAACAGTATCCTCCGTTAGAAAAAGAGAATATTGTTGGAGTTATGGAGCGGTTTAATGCGTTAAACCGTGAAATCCAAGAGCTTGTCTAGAAAGGAGGATTTTTCTCTGGAATTGATCAATTAAAAATGTTAAAATTTGCGAAAAAGGCTTTTCGTGAAAAGAACTTTAAGAAAATTCTGTTTTTGAGGAACTGGTGGACTCCATTGATGGATTAGTTCCTGAATCGGATTATGGATCCCAATGCAAAGTATTTGTGTTGAACTTGGCTGAAACGAGAGCTAAGTTATCTTATAATCCTAGAACCATGTTACTTAGAAGTGACAAGTTGGTTCGTCGCCCATGTCTGGATGCTGTTATTAAGGGTGTTGTGAACATGCTTTTGGATCTCTACTATAAGTTCGTAGAGATGATCCCAGTCATCTCAAAAGAAATTGATATAGTTCAACTCGATGGAAATGAAGATTGAGCTCTTCATTTTTTACTTTTTCTCTTGCTGATTTCGTTTTTCAATTTTGTATTGAAGGCTTTGTGCTAAAGTTTTTATTGTGGTGGTGATTTGGACTAGATGTTGGATATTTTTATTGTATTATAAAATGTTTATTTGTTAAACATTGCTATTTTAGTTATTTGTTTTAGTAATTTTTAATTTATTTATTTTAAGATTATAACTAAATGTTATATTACTCATTAGTTTTAAACTTAAGAGAAGTATAAATGTTAAATAAATTAAAATATAATCTAAAACAAAACTAAATATATATTTATTATTGGAAATTTAAACCTAATATGGTGTTTGTATTAGCCTATGTAAATGGTGACTCGATGCACTGCGCATGGATATTCGATTTTACGTGAACCAAACACTATTTTTAGTTTTCAATTATCTTATAATAAATATGGTGTATCGCTTACTTATTAGTGCTACTTTTGTCTTTAACGGTTTTTCAATGACTGCTTCAAAAGCAATAGTTGCTTAACTAAATAAGGGCCTTCGTTTGAACGGTGACAATTATGAAGTTTAGGCTATGAAAATCCAATACGTAATTGAAGAGCAAAAGGCTCTGGATACTCTGGAGAGAATTATGGTTCCTCTTGAAGAGGGTAACACCGTTCAAGCAAGGAGGGACCTTGAGGCTTATCAAGCCTGGAAGAGAAAGAACTCATCTGCCCATATAACCATGCTCAGTGCGATGAATGATGATATCGTGAAAAAGTTTCACGTATACAACACATGCTTAGTGCGATTTATGCTCTTGAGGAGCAGAAAGTTCAAGCTATGATACGTTCTCTGCCGATTGGGTGGGAGCATATGAAGTTGCACCTAACCCATACCGACGACATTAAGACCTTTGACGATGTAGTTCGTCATCTTGAACTGGAAGAGGACCGTCTGGCCTTTCTTAGTGTGAAATCTGAGGTTCACATGGCTAGTTCAAGTCATGGTCTGAAGTCCAAGGAGAGGAATAAGAAGTTCTTCAAGAAGAAGGTAAAGGGAACGGTGGGTAGTGTTCCAGTTCAAAAGAAAGGCAAGAAAGATTTTAACATTTCTAGGGTGAAATGTTACAATCACCGACAGAAGGGGCATTTTGCAAAAGATTACACAACTTCTAAGGTAAATGTTACCGAAGTGTATAAGTGTTACACATTTGTTTCAAGTTCTGTTTTCCAAACTGGATCTTGTCCTTGTGGATCGTAGACTCAGGAGCAATAGACCACGTAACAAAGGATCGAGATTCTTTTGTTGATTTCCACAGTGTTCCATGGGGAACAAGGTGGATATACATAGGAAACAACTCTAAAGAAGAAGTCTTAGGGATTGGCTGTTGTCAGCTGGTCTTGAATGGTGGTCGACCACTATTTCTTGAAGATGTCCTCTATGCTCCTGGAATTCGAAGGAATTTGATTTCTGTTTCTGCCCTCATGAATTTGGGATTCATGTTATCTTTTGAATTAAACAATTTTAGTCTCTTTATGAACAATATCTACTTTAGTGGTGGACATTTGTTGGATGGTTTTATTGTTTTGGATTTGGATCCAAATTATGTGTGTCATAATAGTTTTTCCTTTGCTGTTAACTCGTCTGTGGATAATGTTAGTATTTCAAAAATGTGACATGTAAGACTTAGTCACATTGGTCAACATCGTTTAGTACGATTGGCTAAAGCAGCTTTGTTGGCTGATTTATCAAAAGTAGATCTCCCAACTTGTGATAGCTGCTTAAAAGGAAAGATGACAAGAAAACCGTTTGGTAAAGCTATGCCAGCTGACCAACCATTGCAGCTAATCCATTCTGATATCTATGGCCCAATGAATGTTCGGGTGGTGTGTATTATTTCATTACATTCATAGCCGACTATACAAGGTATGGTCATGTCTATTTGATTGCACATAAATCTGAAGCATTAGCATGTTTCAAAAGATTTATGGCTCTAGATGCAAATCAACTAGAGTAGAAAATCAAAGCTTTAAGGACCGATCGGGGAACAGAGTACCTCTCCGAGGAATTGAAAGTTTTATGTGACGAAAAAGGTATTGAACATCAGTTGACAATACCTAGGACTCCACAACAAAATGGAGTAACGAAAAGAAGAAACCGAACCCTCTGAGAGATGGTAAGGTTTATGATGGCTGAAACCAATTTGCCTATCTCCTTTTGGGGAGATGCACTATTGACTACTACATATGTACTCAATAGAGTATCTTCTAAATCCGTTGAAACCATGCCTTGTGAATTGTGGACGAGCCGCAAGCCAAATTTGAACCATTTGTGACCATAGGGATGTGCTACATATGTTCATGATACATCTAGCAAGCATGGAAAGCTAGGCCTGAGAGGCAAGAAAGGTATCTTTATAAGATATCATGATCTCTCCAAAGGATATATTCTAGTGGGAGACAATAAGAATGGTCAAATAACAGAATTTGAGTCACGAGATGTCACATTCTTAGAGAATGAATTTCCTAAGTTGGGAGAAGTGAATAAGGAATTCACTTTCTTTGAAACTCAAGAGTCTGAAACTTCAAGATCACTCAAGCCGAGTGGGAGGAATGAAGTTAAAGACATAAGGGAAGAGAATGATGTTTTTCAACCTTCACAAGTGGATTTGAGTAATCCTGACCTTGACTTGAGTGGTCTTAGTTTGAGTGGGAGTCTTGTTCCAAATTCAAGTGTGAACATGGATATATATATCCCAGTAGGAGTGGTCCCAGTAGGAGTTCTGCCCAACACCTTGATGAATATATGACATTTGTTTATCAAGAAGTAGAACCTCTAAGACGATCACAGAGGGGAATATCCCACGACGCCGTCATTTAATTGATAGCAAAGCTCTCTCGATCATAGCTCAAATTGAAGATATTCCAACTAACATGAGAGAGTTATTGGAATCCTCAACTAAAGAAGAATGGATTAAAGCAATGGAAAGTAAAATGGAGTCAATGAGGATCAATAAAGTTTGGGAACTAGTTGATCTACCCAAAGGGCATAGAGCCATTGGGAATAAATCAGCGGATGGGAAACCTATCCAGACTAAGAGTCGGCTGGTTGCGAAAGGGTTTACACAACAGGAAGGAATTGACTATCAGGAGATTTTTTCATCTGTTGTCCGTTTCACATCTATAAGAAAAGTACTTGCTTTTGTAGCATGTATGGACTTTGAATTACATCAAATGGATGTAAAGACTGTGTTCTTAAATGGCAAACTGAACAAAGAAATCTATATGGTTTCATTGTCCAGGGACCAGAACATAAGGTTTGTAAGTTGAAAAGATCAATTTATGGCCTTAAGCAGTCTTCAAGACAATGGTATTTTCGTTTCCATGAAGCGATTATATCAATGCAATTTAAGGTGATTAATGCAAACTCGTGTGTCTACATTAAGCGTGAAAACAGAGGGAAGTTTGTAATTCTAACGTTATACGTTGACGATATTTTGTTAGCAGGAAATGACACTTCCTTACTTAAGAAAGTAAAGACTTAGTTGTCTTCTAACTTTGAAATGAAGGATCTAGGAGAAGCTAATTACATTCTTGAGGTTAAGATCTCAAGAGATTGATCTAAGAGATTATTGGCTCTTTCACAAGAGAAGTATATCAATTAGTTCTTAGAATGGTTTAGTATGGCTCACTGTGATCCCGATCCAACCCATATTGCATAAGGTACGGAACTGAATGCAAGTATGTGTCCCACGACTCTAGAAGAGACTAAAAGGATAGAGAGAATTCCTTATAGGTGTGCAATTGGTAGCTTGATATACGCTATGATTTGTACATGACCTGATTAGGTTTTGCGATGGCTCTCGCAAGCCGTTATCAGACTAATCCAGGTTTGATGCATCAGGCAACAGTGAAAAAGATATTGAGATATTTGAAGGGGACTTCAAATTATTCCCTTTATTACCAAGGAAAGGATCTGCAGTTAGAGGGATACACAAATGCTGATCACGGAACTGATAAAGATGGGAGGTAGTCCACGTCTGGGTATATTTTCATTCTAGGAAATGGTGCAATTTCCTGGTGTAGCAAGAAACAAACTTGCGTGGCATTATCGACTATGGAGTCGGTATTTGTAGCTGCAGTAGCTAAAGTACAAGAAGCAGTTTGGTTAGCTTCATAGATCTTTTGGATCTATTGCCTAAAAGGAAATATATGACTATCTATTCCGACAGCATTGTATCAATAGCTTATTCCAAGAATATTTGTTATCATGGAAAAAGCAAGCATATCGATATAAAATATCATTTTTTTAAAGACAAAATAGCACAGGGAGAAATAAGTTTAGTGCATGTTCCAACCGGTGATATGATTGTAGATTCGTTAACGAAACCAATAGCTCCAAATGTATTTTTAGTAAACACATTTTGGAATTTGGTCTTCGTAGGTTATAGGAACATGTTGTTGTTTTTGAACTGTTGTAATAACTTTGATAAATTCTATTCGTATAGAATGTGAGTTATTTGTTGTGTTCAAATTCATTCACTATTTAAAGCGATAAACATAGAGCTATTGAGTATAGTTCAGTATGTTGGCGAAATGTCATCTACTCACATGGATGAATCTTTTACTCTGAATTGTGTGTTCATAGGTAAAAGTGGGAGTGTGAGTTACTCCATATGTGATATTTTGCGTAATATCATCATTTTGTTGATACCGAAAGCTGTCATGTGAAAGGCTTAAAAGTGGACTAGAGGTACTGATGCATGAGTTGCATTTAGAGATTGAATGCTTTCACATAGTGTTTATAAAACATACGTCCTAAGTGGATTAACACTATGGCATATTTTAGTAATATGTGTAAAAGCCAACCAAGGGATGGAAAGAAGAAAATTGATCTCAACTTTCCTAATGTGAGACCCAAATGAAACTATGAGTTTCAAGTTCACCCTTAAGGACTCTTGTAAATAACAAGAAGGGTATGTCTGATGATTAACTTGATTGGAACCCTAAACCAGGCTTCGTTAGGTATGAACGGGCTATGAGGACAAGTCAGATAATCATTGAACATATGGCGGAAGGTTATTTATAGAGAGGAAGTACATATTCAGTAACATGTCACTTAGTAATCATATAACACTCGAGCTCAATACTTTTTCCTGGAAAAGACATGTAGTGTATATGAATGTTTTCGTGAGATCAAAAGTGAGTCGAAAACTAGTGATCATGGAAAATGGACTAGGGGGAAGTCGCGTTAAGCTAAAGGTGGAACGATGAAGGAGAGCTTCAAAGGTTTAACCGTTAAGTTGACTGGTCGCGCAAATTCGCCAAATAAGAATTGAAAGAAGTATGTGTGTTCAATCGCCATGAAAGTATGTCTTGTCATGTGCGAGTGGGAGATGTTGGTTTTTGGTCCGCCTATGACATTTTGGAATGACAGGGACTAAACTGTAATTATATGTAAATTACAAGGACCAAATGTGTAATTTGGTCCGACCCTATATATAGATGGAAATTGGGATTTCCACTATAAATAGAGAAGAAGTTTCTCTATCTCGTAACATAGAGAGAATCGTAGAGATTCCCTTCTAAACCCGGGGAAAACGTCCCTACCGATAAAACACGAATTACTTCTTCGTTCGTCGGAAGAATTCACGGATATAGCCCGTACTCAGTGTATTCATACACTCGTAGGAAAGGCAACTAGAACGATCCAGTTTCTCGTGTAGATCAGATTCATTCCATAAACGTGTTTCCGTTGCATATAAACTGTAAGTCCGTTTATTTATTCTATTTATGGAATTCTGACTTAAAAAATGAATGCAATTTTCATATTTAATATACTTATAACGTTAATAAACAAATGGATATCACTTTAAAAATGTTATCACGATTTATAATAATATTTATTGTTAGTTTATAGGTACTTTTATGAAACTAATAAAAAATAATAATATATATTAAAGATAATAAATAGTAGTAAACTTTTTTTTTTTTTATAACCAATATATATAAGTATAGAAATGTTAGTGCATATGTATATACTATAAAAAAATTTATTAGAAATATTTAATTAAATTTGAAAACTACAATATATATTTTTTATTTATGGGTAATTTTGTTTTTCATATGCATAAATAACGAGAAGGAGCAAAGAGTTGATCGAGACAAAAGTTTAAGACCTTAATATATATATATATTATTTAACTAATAATATATATAAAAACATAAAAATTAATAAATTATTTAGCCTAAAATATTTTAGATACACTGGTTTGTAAGTTTGAAATTTAGCTTAAGCAGCATGACTACTTTACCATTAAGCAAACTTTAATCACGGCAATTATGAGTTTATTTTTCTCCTATTTACAAAACTTAGAAGTGAAATTAAGGTTATTTTCCTAGTCAGAAGCTAATAAAATTACATTAGTAAAATAGTTGGAGTTAGTCGCAGGCAGCTGACAATGTTAATAAATATCTATTCTCTTATAAACAAAAAAGGCAAATGAAAATCTCAAGATTTGCGATCTTTTCAATTTTCTTGTATTGAATTTTTCTTTCAATTTAACGCAGTGAATTAATGTTTACATTAAATCACTTATTGCTAAAAAAGTTACCTGTTAACAGAAAATTTATTAAAAAGACTATTATTTATTTCACACGTATCTAAAATCACATTTTTAATAGTTGGAAAGCAACATTTTCATATCTATGACGGGATTAACAAAAATTATGAAAACCTACATTGCCCCATCTATCGAAAATGTAATTTCAAACAAACAGAAAATGAGTAATATTTTTTTTAGTAAGCTTGATACTTGCAACTAACTTTTATTATGAGAAGTTTTACTGTATATCAAACACGCCATGTTATCTGTATATCAATGCAATAAATCATAGTAAATCATTTGTTAACAAGTAGAAAAATTGATAATGTATAATTAATTAATTAAAAAAAAATTATAGACTTTAAAAATAAAAACCTAGATCCTATTATATATAACATATATTCTAGAAGCTACTTTATAACCTTGAACCTAAGAGTGATGTACGGATGTTATTGCGTGCTAGACATTTTCTAAATATACTCTTTATGAAAATAAAAGCTTTAATAAATATGTATAGTTATAATTTTGATGGTTTAGATGTAGTTTGGTGATAAAAATATCCCTTTCAAACTAAAAAGTCCATAGTTGGAGTCTCATTGAAACCTGATATTATATATTTAATTAAAAATTAAAAAAATTGTTAATTGAAATATCAATAACTTAATAAAAATTAACGAAAAAAAATATGGAATCTAATTAGTTTGGCAATGGCTAATGAGACCAGTTAACAAGGACAAAGGGCCGTTAATTTGCGAAAAAAGGTTGATGGTGTGAAGATAACTTGATAAGGTGCAAAGCACAATTAAGTGTGGGGCCAAAAGGATTGTGACTGGCGAGATTAATGCTGGCGTCCAGGGTAGCAAAATCCTTGGGACAAAAGATTCCCCCAACGGCTACCACATGCAGTTGCTGGCACCAGATATGTGACCGTTTGTGGCCCCCACTCCATATTTCAATTTCAAATATAAAACCGTTGCAAAACCCTCCCTTCTTCCCTCAACTCCCTCGGTTCTCACCACCAATTTCTTCATTCCTTTCCTTTGATCACAATATCCACTCCTCCCAAGAATTTCAACTGAACTTATTGTGTTTTGCAGTATTGAAGATGACTGTTGAGGTTAAAGTTGAAGAAACACAAGTGGGTGAGGTTGCCAAGCCTCAAGAAGAGCCTAAAAAGGTTGTTGAAGAAGAAACCAAGAAACATGCTGAAGATGATGCTGTCTCCAGTCCTAAAACAGTTCAGAAGAGCTCTTCTTATAAGGAAGAAAGTAATATCCTTTCTGATCTCAAAGATTTTGAGAGAAAAGCTTTGACTGACCTCAAATCGAAGCTCGATCATGCCATTGTTGCAAACAATCTCTTCAAAAAAGCAGCAGATGCCGACAAGCCAGTGAAAAAAGAGACAAAACCGGAGCGAGATGATGATAACAAGGAAAAGGAAGAATGCGAAAGAGAAGAAGAAGAGAAAAAACCGGAGGACGAACAAGTTTCTCTTTGGGGAATTCCACTTCTTCCTAGCAAAGGAGCAGAAGGAACAGATGTTGTTCTATTAAAGTTCTTGAGAGCTAGAGATTTCAAAGTGAATGATGCCTTTGAGATGCTCAAGAAGACCCTTCAATGGAGGAAAGAATCCAACATTGATTCCATCCTTGAACAAGATTTGGAATTGGATTTAAGCTCAGCCTTCTACATGAATGGGGTTGATCGCGAAGGTCACCCTGTGTGTTACAACATTTATGGAGTTTTCTCAGACCAAGAGCTTTACAACAAAGCATTTGGAAACGAAGAGCAACGCAAAAAGTTCTTGAGATGGAGATTCCAATTGATGGAGAAAGGTATTCAAAAGCTCGAATTGAAGCCTGGTGGTGTTGCTTCTTTGCTTCAAATCAGTGATCTCAACAACTCCCCTGCTCCTTCCAAGAAGGAGCTCAGAACTGCCATGAATCAAGCTGTTGGCCTTCTTCAAGACAACTATCCCGAATTTGTTTCAAGAAATGTAAGTTTTCTCTCTTTCTTCCTTGATTCTTGATTCTTCATTCTAATCTCAAGTGTTTTTCTGGTATGATTGTAATATGCAGATATTCATAAATGCTCCGTTCTGGTACTATGCTCTTAATGCACTGTTATCGCCATTCTTAACACAAAGAAGCAAGAGCAAATTCGTTGTTGCTCGCCCTGCCAAGGTCACTGAAACTCTACTCAAGTAAGTTACTATCTTTTTTTCTTTGGATATTCTTGAATTCTTGTGTTAAACTTGCGGAAACCAATACGATTCGTTTCCAGGCACATTTCTGTAAGTAACACTAGTTGGTAACTCGTTTCTTATGCTTTGGGAATGCCAAATCAGCTTCCGATTCGACTAAAATCCTGCCAAAGTAAAGTGTCTTGCCAATTAAAAACTCTTAATTGACAATTTGCAACTTATTGTTGACTAAAGGTACATTCCGGTAGAGGAAATCCCAGTTGAATATGGTGGGTTCAAGAGGGACAACGATTTCGAATTTTCAGCAGAAGACGGTGTAGCTTCCGAGCTTGTCATTAAAGCAGGAACAACTCAAACAATTGAGATCCCAGTAACAGAGGTATGTAATGTATATATTCAATTCGATTCGATTCAAAACCAAATGAACGGTTGAGATTCATAAATACTTTTTTTTTTTTTTGGGTGATAATTAACAGGTTGGAGCTAGAGCGGTATGGGATGTGGCAGTATTGGGGTGGGAAGTGAATTACAAGGAGGAATTTGTACCAAGTGATGAAGGATCATACACCATAATAATTTCGAAAGAAAAGAAAATGAACTCAACTGTACGCAACTCTTTCAGCAACAATGAAGCTGGGAAAGTTGTGCTCACAATCCAGAATTGTTCAAGCAAAAAGAAGAGGCTTCTTTATCGTTACAAGACCAATAAGAGTCCTTAATTCCTTTTGAAATGATCATATTTATACAAACAAATTCCTTTTATTCTTAAAATATCATATAATGCAATTCATTTTTTGTTTCTGATTTGTTTTTATCAAATTCTTTATAGGCTTCAACATTATTCATTCTTTTTCGCTGCTGGATCAGTGTGATCTTTTTGTGTTTTTTTTTTTTTCCTTAAAGATTGATTGTATGTGACAACAAATAAGATCAGATTGATTCATTTGGGTTAATATTGCAGGTTTCTCTCTTTTATTTTTCTTCTGTGTGTATATTGTATTATTTTTGCTTTGAGATTTCATGTTGTCGTTTCAATTAATCAGGTTTATTGGGAAAGTCTGCTCAGTGTTGAATTTTTTTTTACTGAAGAAGAAAGTCTGCTCAGTGTTGAATTTTTTTTTTACTGAAGAAGAACTAATCCATAATCCGAATGCGTCAAAAGCTAATAATTCATGAATATTCTTTACTTAATTTTATTTTATATAGATGATCTTTTTAATGGTCTATTAATGGGATAGTACATACATTAATATTACATAAGATTGATACTTAAAAGAAGAAGAAGAAGAAGAAGAACATAAGACAATAAAAGAAGTTGTTTAAGGTTTATGTATATAAATTAAGGAAATGATTAATATGTCTATAAAATAATGCTCTTTTACTAAAGTAGCCTTATTAAATTTTATTTTGAAATTTGTTCCATCTTAATATTTGTGTCATGTATAGTTCGTAATAGGCGAAATGAAAAGATATAAATGTTTTTGTTTATTTATTTATTTTGTGTTAAGCAATTATTATATAAAATAAATACAATGGTAAATTACAAAAAAATTATTTAAACTTGTCTTGAAATTCTAAAATGACAACCATTTTGGAAAAAATAAAACCAACTAAATTGATATGCTTTGTAGACTGGCAGGAGTAGATTTCTCTTAAGAAATGATACAATCAAATATATGTTCTTTACAATCTAAAAGTTATTATCAAACACAAACTAATAAATTAAACAATTTCAATACATCACAAACATATATAGTATAAAAGTTAATTAGGAAAAAAAATAAATTTCGTGAAACTATCCAAGCCTAGTTTGTCCATGGAAAAGTGGGAATGCTTTGTTCATTCCTAAAGAAATTACTAGGATCCACCTTGCTCTTAACTTGAACTAACCTATCAAAGTTATGTAGGAAATACTTAATCCCATAAACTCTCCCTTGAAAATAGCTTCTCTTAATTCCATTATTATTGTTGATACCCAAATCAAGATCTCTATAGTTAAGGAATGCTTGCCTTGGATTCTTTGACACAAATGGAGTCATATAATCATAAAGCTTCCTTGTCAATTCTATGTAATGATTTGCGGCTTCACTTCCACCTTCATTCCAACCAGTTGCATATTGAATCTTCCATAGATTTCCGGCTCGATGCGGAAATGGAGTTGCTGTTGATGGTATCTCTCCCATTTTCCCACCATAAGGGCTAAATACAAGTTGCGGTGTTTGTAACTCGATCATTTTCTTCCAAAGTCCGTCCAGTTCATCCTTCGGAATCGGCTTTTTAACATAGTCTGATTTCCTTTTCAAGTAGGAAAGTGTTGGAGGTGTTCTTATAAGCAAATCTGATGTTGGTGTTCCGATTGGGAAGTCTGTCCAGAACAAGACAGACTCAATCCAACTTGTTTCGATACAATCAGATGAAACCAACCCGAGTTTAGGGAAACTCTGGTTCATTATTGAAACAAGTGTTTTAGAATCACCAAGAAACATAGCTCGAAACGTAGCCCTTACTGTCTTTTCGCCAATTTGAGTCTTGTTTATGACATCTAATGTTACCCTACTGAAGAGGTTATCATCTAGATTATATGCAACATGTTGCCATTGATCCACAATTTCACTAGCATTCTGTTCTAGAGTTCGTTGAACACGGAAAACAGTAACAACCTCTGGAACACGTACAAGGTTTATTTTATATGCAAGAACAACCCCGAAACTAGCTCCTCCGCCGCCTCTGATAGCCCAGAAGAGATCTTCCCCCATAGATTTTCTATCAAGAACTTTTCCATTCACATCAACCATTTGTGCGTCGATGATGTTATCAACTGAAAGTCCGTACTTTCTCATCATGTTTCCATAGCCACCGCCGCTGAAATGTCCTCCAACACCAACTGTGGGGCAAATACCACCTGGAAAGCCATGAACGTTTGACTTCTCAGCAATTTTGTAGTAAAGTTCACCAAGAGTTGCTCCGGTTTGAACCCAAGCCGTCTCAGTTTCTACATCGACAGTTACTGCCTGAAGGTTGAACATGTCAAGCATGAAGAATGGGACTTGTGATACATAAGAAATTCCCTCGTAGTCATGACCGCCGCTTCGAATTTTCATCTGCAACCCATGTTTGTTTGCACAAATAACTGCAGCTTGAACATGAGATTGATGCAATGCAGTTAGAATAAGGAACGGTTTTCGGGTAGATGACATGTTGAATCGAAGATTTCGAATGTGAGATTGTAAGACAGATGAGTATGATTCATTTTTTGGAGAAAAAATTGCAGTTGAGATTGGATGGGATTGATGAGAATGATTTACAAGACATCTTACAAAGGTTTCATCATCTGAAGTAGTTGCTTTTGATGAAATAATAATAATGGAGAGTATAATAAATATTGAAATCAAAGAGGATTTTGGTATTGTCATTTTTGTGTTGAGAGTCTGTAACTAATTATAAAATTCTGCTAATTTGAAACGGTTTTATAGTGTGATGGAGTAAGGATGATTAGGATTAATATTTTAATTAATTTGACAGCGAAATAAATATATCATTAGTGGGATCATTCAATTAACCTACCAAATAAATAATTTGACCAGAAATATTCAAAGTCAAAACGGGCAAACGTGACATAATTTGCCATTGACATTTCACTTTTATACAATTGATAAACAGTAGTACGTACCGTATCTAGAATAAATTAGTATTACATCTCGTGGTCAATGTGTAATAGGGATGTCATGGGTCATGGTACAGACAACCAGTCTCTATCAACCCGTGAAATAAATATTTTGGGGTTGATTTTTAAAGGATCATGGTCATGAATAGATCGAATCCGTATAACAAATAAGTTGGATCGGGTTATAAACAGATTAACTCGATTAACACATTTATAAAAAAAATAAATTAATCTGTATATAATTTCTAGATAATTATGTAATGTTATATTTTATGCACTCTTAATCTATTTTAACTTTAATCGAAGACCAACTATTCACGTCGCAACTCTAATTTATTTTCTTAAACTGAAAAATATAAAAAATAACATAGAGCGCATTAACAGTAGTGATCCACAGATAAAATAGGGTCACAATAAGGTTTATGTTTCCTTATTTTTTCCATCATTTTTTAATTCCCACAAAAAAAGAAATTGTTTTATCATATTATGATTAGAAATATAATGAATTTTTATTTGATAGTGCAATTTCTTATCGATAAAATTACAAAAACATATTGTATATCACTACAAGAAATAGTGTCTTTAGCTACTTACATTAGCTATAAAATTAATATTTGCAGCAAGTATTTGTTAGTTGTTATAGATGTAAAATTTTTGTAGCTGTTTTGTTGTGATGTACATATATCGTTGCAATATGTGACACACTAGTTAAAAAATTTTAGATAAACAAAAATATCATAGCTAACTAATTATTTAGCTACAAATTTTATTTGTTAGTAGCAATATCATTATCCAGCCACAAATAAAATTTTTATATGGGAAAAATTTCATAAAAATATATAGCTACGTTCATTTATATTCACTTACGTAAATTTATAGCAACAATTCTTACAGTAACTATGAATATAAAATTTTGATAGTTGATTTTTTTTTTTTTTTTTTTTTTTTTTTCAATTTTAACATGTCACTACAGCAAATATTGTCTTAGTAGCTAATTTATACTAATAGACACGTGCGTACATAACAGTTTAATTCCACATGCATAATTTCCAGCAATATATAGTAGCAATTAATTCTTTAGCCAGCCACAAATTTTACTTACATATAGGAATATCAATGTTTAGCCATAAAATTTACTTTTAGGTTGTATTAGATACATAAATTTGCAAATTAGATTGGACAAACCAATTCAATTGACACCTCACGAGATCAAGTTCAAATCCAAATCCTCATTTATTAGAAAACTAAATCAATCATAAACTATTCTAACCAATTTCGGTTCATATATAAAAAAAAAATTTTTATAACAAATTATTACTTAATCTTTGTACTTCTATTCCATATTTTTATAAATATTATGAAAATAAACTCTTATTTATCTTTTTAATACTTAAAAAATAAATTCTAAATATAAATTAAACAAATTTTAATTTTTTTTAAAGTTACTTAATTTGAATTAAATTATTAAATAAGTCATAACATTTTTTTATTAAAACAAAAATTATTTAATTACGAAATTCACATTTTTTCCGGTTGAATACAAATATATATTTATTGTATAAAAATATGATTTCCTCTCTTCTTTTTTTATTTGAGAATTGAAGGATTTTTGATTGGGTGAGTTTAATAACATAATAAGTTAAATAAAAATAAAGAAGGGTTCTTCGTGTAACTTACTTTGTTTTTGATCCATTTTTATGCCAATAACTTATCAATAACTTACTATCAATCAAAATACAATTATCTTCAAGAACAGCATGTTTGATACTTTAATATTACAAGTTTATGTATTACCTTAAGATAATTTA
Source organism: Euphorbia tirucalli (assembly GCA_039660915.1). Taxonomy (NCBI): domain Eukaryota; kingdom Viridiplantae; phylum Streptophyta; class Magnoliopsida; order Malpighiales; family Euphorbiaceae; genus Euphorbia; species Euphorbia tirucalli. The sequence goes on along the minus strand of CM077637.1, from coordinate 35,635,813 downwards.
TTTATTTATTTAATTTCAGTTAGATTTAACTATTTGGTTTAAGGTTGCTTAGACATCTTTTAAATGACTTCTTTTAGTACAACAAATGCTCGATTTTGCAGCAAAATAAATTCCGCTGCCAAAGAGCACGTTTAGCAGCAAAATCTAAAAGTTGCTGCTATAAAGTTGTTGCCGTAGATATCTGCAACAAAAAAGTTGATATAATTTTGCTGTTAAATGTATGTTTTTTTTCAGTAACTTTTAGATTTTGCTGCTAAATATACTCTTTTGCAATGAAATTCATTTTGATGCTAAATCTAGTATTTGTTGTAGTGTTTCCTACTGAAGATTTTCTACATATACTGGGCATCAAACTCGATAGCTAGCTTAAATGACTAGAGACCCTTACCTCTTAAGCCAATCTTAATTGGTACTTTCCGATCATTTAGTTGTGAATGCTGAACTATATATTTATTATGATTTTATTCTGCAATAAATTGTTAAATTAGTTTCACAATTAAAAAAATATTAAATTAATAATAATTTCTGTGAATATGTATATAACATGGAAAATGCAATAGACAAGATTTTAGCATCAATTAATGCTAAAATCTACAAGGGTAAAACATAAGAGATTTTGAAAACTAATAAAAAGTAAAAAAAAAAAAAAAACCTTTTTAGCCACTGTGTTATGTCTATTGCATTTGTGATGATCCATGTTATATACATATTCACAGAAATTATTATAGCATCAATTAATGCTAAAATCTAACAAGGGTAAAACATAAGAGATTTTGAAAACTAATAAAAATAATTAAAAAAAAACCTTTTTAGCCCATGTGTTATCAGTCAACTGCCCTTTTTTCCTTTATCATATTCAACTGAACTATAAATGACCATTTTGCCTTCATCTTTAGTTCATCATGAGCGAAAACGATCAATTATAGTTTAAATGATTATTCTTTTTATATAATACATGGACTAAATTGGTAATTTTAAAACAATGGAGACTAAAAGGGTAATTGAGTGATATAACAGGGTAAAAGAGTTCATTCGGCCTAAAAATAAAAAATACAAGAGAACGGTTACCTTTTAAAAAAAAGCAAAAAAGAAAAAAAGAGAACGGTTACAAACCAGTTTCAAAAGATAATAAAACCCTATTTTAACTTTTTTAATACTGAATCATGAATTTCATTATGAAGAAACATCCAACAACAAGATTGGATCAAGTATACAAAAGGCGATAAATGCTTAAAAATTACAGGAGAGGAACTAACTAATGCTAATTTTGCTAAACAGTGAACAGCTCTATTAACTTTATGTAAAACATGAGAAAACGAGCAATGTTGAAGATCCACAGCTAACATACTTCAACTTTCCATAATAACTCCTTGCAATGAAACATCATCCTCTCTTGAAGCGTTTAAAGCGTTGATAATAATTTGCACATCACCTTCCAATACGAAAGAATGGGGCTCCCACATCTTCAACCAACTTAAAGCTTCTCGACAAGATAAAGCTTCTACTATTGTCGGATCAAGAGTACCTGGAACACTAAACACATGACCCACCACAAAAGCTCCATTGCTATCACAAATCACATAGCCAAATCCAACTCTTCGAAGACTTGTGTCAATAGCAGTGTCAAAATCACACTTTAAAGCACCAATCAGTCTCTGCTAGGACTAGATACCGTGTTGCAGGCCTATGTTCTGTAAAAATTTACGCTTGGCACCAATTGTGAACCACACGCGCACCTCTGGTGATAATAGCAAGCGGCTGGAATCAAGCACCATTCCAAACCACCTAATTTCTAGAGTACCAAAGTTACCAACAGATACCAGCCATCGCTCCTTTCAATTCCAAGTCCAATACCTCATCTAATAACGACCACCACTCCAAAAAAGAAGACACCAGCAGGTTCAGTTCAGCTACCGGGGACCACACCTAGATATCTCTTGCAAAAGAGCAAGTGAAAAAACAATGAGACATAGTTTCTGATGAACCATTGCACCACAGATAGGTATCAACAAGATAAACTTGATGTCGGCGCGACTTCTCACAAATAGGTAAATTATTCAACACTGTTTTCCACAAAAAAAAAAAAAAGATCTTTAAAGGAACATGTAAATTCTATAAATTCTTCTAATTAAACTCATATTCAATGGCTGGAGGATACGGGACAGCTGTGAGCAAACGCCGTTTTTTGTATCAGAATGCGACAAAGCGAACCCGAGAATTTTTCATTTATGGTTTATAATTATAATGTGAAATTCGTTTTAAAAAAATCATATTTTCATAAAAGATTCGAGGCTGAAATCCTAAAGAAAATACAGGAGTAGCCACCCGACATAGCTCAACTAGAAAATTTAGGTATAGCCGAAACCAAGTGAGGGCATTATACCTTCCAGAGATCTAGCTCCGGACGAGTTATCTAATTAAAACACATGCTTCAACTATCAAATTATAGCATTTACGAACTAAGTTGATTTTATTAAGAGCATATGGTATTCATGCAAGGTGCAGGAAATAGTAAAAAAAATTAATTATTACAACCATATCGAATCACATAAACTACCATAGAGGAGACATATAGATCAAATTAGGGATAGGGATACAATCGACTAAAATACATAAATTTATCTAACATAATAATATAATCCTAACATACATCTAATCATGCAAAATAGAGGTTAGTATATGAAAAACCATATGTAGGACTCAATTAAGATAGAATGTGATAATAACTGAATCAGGGTCATGCGCTTAAAGGGGATAGCCAGGGAGACTCCGCAAATCTCATCGACTAGACCTGGAAAATGTTTTGAAATGTCCCTATGTTGATTTTTAAGAAAACAACATTTTCTAGTTAATTATTTAACATGGCAAATGAGTCGGATGTCAGGAAATTAGGTTCCCATCGTTGTTCTATTCTAGTACATACTTCTGGAATGCAAATCTAAGGCTAAGATGTTGTGAAATGCACGAAAATCGGCTTTGGGTGATTCTGTCCCAAACTAACACCCACGTGGGTGTTGACAAAATAGTTATGCGACTATATATTTACACCTGTGCGGATGTCACTTCAAGTCCCATGAAGATTTTTGAACCATAAACTTTCACAGTTCTGTTTGAGAACCAACAACAGTGCAGCTGTTGCAACGGCCGCACAGCTCTGGTTCTCAACCCAGAACTGAAAAATAGAGCATCACTAAAAACAATGTAAATGACGACCAAATATAACGCAAACAAGTCAAATGCTTAAGTTTCTCAGATATTTACCCTTATAACGTGGATCCATAGCTTTAGGAGGTGAAAATCTTTAAGAAAAAAGCCAGGTTCGAACTCGAACTCCAAGTTTTGGAAACAGTCTCAAGCTCCGAAAGTCAAGGTTTTGGTGTCCAAATTAGTCTCTATGCCTATTAGAAATCTTAGCGAGGTGTTTTCTTATGATTTCTAACCGATTTGAAGCCTAGAAATAGAAATTGAAGATGGAAAATTGGAGGAAAAACTTATTTTTATTTTTATTTTTCTCCCTTTTTCTTTCTCTTTCTCTCCCTAAAGGTTTGCCAACCCCTAAAACTAAAGCTTAGGGGCCTTTATATAGGTAAAATTAGGTCTTAATTTGCAAAATCTGCCCAGAAAATAAAAAAAACATTTCTAAGAAAAAGAGTCACGGTTTCTACCAGAGATAAACAACCATGTGGGCATTGATGCAACATCCGTGTGGCTGTTGGCGCATCAGCTGTGTGGCTGTTATTCCTAAATAGCCTCTTCTTCATTAGGGAGATGTCGCGAAGCTTACAGTTCGGTCGACCAGAGCTCTGGTCTTCAACTGATTTTGACTCCTGTAATTGTGAAAAGCCATAGAAGTAAATAAACAACTCATCATCACTGAAACCGAGGATGAAAATCCTATTAGGATTTTTCACCGGAAATCACCCAATTAAATGCGGAAGAACACGGTGATTTCCTCAAATCCGTGCCCAGGAGCAATTGATATGAAAATTGTAAAACTTTAAAATTAAATTGAAGAGAATAGATTCTTACCAAGAATATCTCTTCAAGAGATGGCTGCAGAACCAAAATTGATTCCTTTTCCATTCACGTACACGAACGGCTATCGAACACGACCTGTGCTAGCGAAAGATCGAATGAAAGGGAGGAGGGGGCTGCTCAAGAATTAGGATGCTTTTTCTTGGTCGAATTTCACCCTAGGTTATAACCTAGTGGGCCAAAATTCCCTTTGGGAATTTTTGGCCCAATTCGATTTAATTTCATGTGGGCTTTTTACCTCTTCAAGCCCACATCCAATTTTAATTATTATGGTGTGATTTAATTTCTATTTAACATGTATGCTAACATATTATATCATATAATATATTACATACAATTAAATTGAAATTAATTTGACTAATTAATTTAACCAAGGAATTGAATTAGACTCTTCATGAAATCAAATACATGTAAACCTATACATGTAAAATATTTCCACCTAAGAAATAATCTCATGAATTAATTCATTGAATTAATTATGAGAAGGCCAATACAAATATTAATTTTATTATTTTGATCAATCTAATTGATTCTTATAATATAATTAATAGAATCCTCTCTCTCCAGTGTGTATACTCCAAGTATACAGGTGATCCCTTAAGTCCGTGTTCAGATATTCAATATGTACAATCCTATGGGCTCATCTTTATGTTGGCAGTGGGCCTATGGCCCACAGACTGTAGGCGGGCTCTAGCAAGCTATAGCAGCCCCAATTAAGATGGAGATGGCAGTCCAACTGAAATCATAGCCTGTAGTTTAAACTTATATATCCTATGTCATTGATATCGATGTCCAACACAGAGGCATGGATTGATCACCGTCTTTTGTGTATGGACATTTACTTGATCCCAAATGAAATGATGCTCACAAACAAGTTCCAACTTGTTTGGGTGTGGCCACACTCTTATCAGTTACATTCGTCAAGAGGCCAGTGATATCTTCTCAGTGGACTATTGAGTGACATATCCTTTCTGCATATCCATAGCACTGCCATGCTCAGTGACATACCTGAACATACCCATACTTGGCACCCTTTTACAGGCCTTTTAAGCGTACACCAAAGTATGCGACTTCGCATGCAGCACCATCATATGGTCAGGTCAAAGGATCCATACAAGCACTACACAACTTGTGATGCTTTACCATGTGGATTTCTCGTTTAGTAGATCTATCCCATACCATGCCCTTTTTGCATGTACCCATTAACTTCGTTGACATCCCATGTCTAATGGCTGGTAAGACAACGCCATACAACTAGTTTAATGATAATCTCTAGTTCCATTCATTCCCATGACTGGAACAAACTACGAATCTCTTTATGGTCATATCGTTTTCCCTATCCATGGCCTTACTGCCAAGTGCATGACACTTGTCAACATGGATATTAATATGTCTATTAGATACTTTATTTAAAATACAACATAAGATATATAATAAACAGATTAATGCCTTTATTTAATAACACAAAATATGTATAATACATAAATCCAATAAATGTAACATACAAATATAAGGTCAAATGCCTTGGGACTAGGGCATATCCAACAATCTCCCATTTGCACTAGTTCCAACTAGGCATGGGCCTAATCCCTATAGATCTAGTATGACTCTCGTGCTTGGGTTGAGGCAATGCCTTAGTCAAAGGATCTGTGATCCTCGGTGTCCACTCTATGTAATGAAATGTCATTCCTCTCGGCGATTTCTCATATGAGGTGAAACTTCCTGAGCACGTGCTTTGTGTTCTTGTGTGACCGGGGCTCCTTAGATTGTACAACAGCCCCATTGTTGTCATAGAAGATATCAACTGGGTCCTGGATAGTGGGTACTACTCCCAACTTAGTGATAAACTTTCTTATCCACACAGCTTCCTTAGCTGCATCATATGCTGTAATGTACTCAGCTTCTGTTGTAGAGTCCACGATGGTCGGTTGCTTTGAGCTCCTCCAGCTTACAACACCACCATTTAGCAAAAACATGTACCCAGACTGTGACTGGTACTCATCCTGGTCGGTGTGGAAGCTTGCATCAATATACCCATTAACTGATAGCTCTTCCTGACCTCCATACACTAAGAAGCTATCCTTAGTCCGGTTAAGGTACTTGAGGATTGCTTTGACAGCCTTCCAGGGATTCTCCCCGGGATCCTGCTGATACTGCATACTTAGTGCAAAGGTGACATCAGGTCTTGTACATGGCATAGAGTACATGATTGATCCTATAGCCGAGGCATATGGGACTAACTTCATATTGTCCATGTCCTCCCTTGTCTTAGGACAGTTCTTCTTACTAAGTTTCAGCCCATGGCTCATCAGCAAGACACCTTTCTTGGCCCGATCCATGCTAAATCTCTTTAGAACTTTGTCATGTTCGTGGCCTGACTTAGGCCCATAAGTCGATTGGATCTATCCCTGTAGATCTTGATCCCTAGGATCGTCTCAGCTTTGCCTAAGTCCTTCATTGTGAAGCACTTACACAACCACTGCTTTACCCCTTACAATGTTGGTATGTCGCTTCCAATAAGAAGGATATCATCCACATATAATAACCAGAATGTGACAATGCTCCCACTAATCACAAGGCTTATTGAATCTAGGATTCCAACTTTTGGATGCTTGCTTCAGTCCATAAATAAACCTTTGAAGTTTTCATACCCTCCCAAGATACTGTGGATCGACAAAACCCTCAGGCTGTGTCATGTACACATCCTTGAGTAGCTTTTCATCAAGAAAGGCGGTTTTGACATCCATCTGCTAGACCTCATAGTCGTACCATACGGCTATGGCCAGCAAGATCCTGATGGATTTGAGCATAACGACTAGTGAGAAGGTTTCATCATAGTCTATTCCATGGACTTGTTTGAAACCTTTTGCAACCAGATACCCCTTGAAGGTGTTGTTGGTTTTTAGCTTGTAGCACCACTTGCAACCTATTACCTTAGCACCCGAAGGTGGATCAACAAGGTTCCAAACCTGGTTATCTTACGTAGATTACATCTCTGCCTCTATGGCTTTACACTACATCTCTGCTCTATGGCTTTACACTAATTTATAGACTGTGGGCTAGCCATAGCCTCCTAGCAGGTTTTAGGCTCTTCCTCATCGAAGACGAGAAGAGTGTTATCATCAGTGACGAGAAAACCATATCTCTCCAGTTCCCGACGATCCCTACCAGACCATCTAAGCCCTTGTGTGACCTGGGTCAGTGCTTCCTCCTGTGGAAGCTGCACCCTGGTCTCTGAGTTATCCTCTTCAGGAGCTTACGAGCTTTAAACTTCCCTAAGTTCAACATTGCTCCCACTATCTTTCTTGGAAATAAAATCCTTTTCTACAAAGACCCCCTTCCATGCCATAAACACCTTGTTCTCAGTGGGGTTGTAGAAGTAATACCCTTTGGTTTCCCTAGGGTAGCCCACAAATAGGCACTTGTCAGTTTTGGGTTCTAGCTTGTCCCCAGTCAATCTCTTGACATGTGCATCGCATCCCCAAATCCGCAGGAAAGACACATTGGGCTCCCTGCCTGTCTATATCTTATATAGGGTCTTTTCCACTGCCTTAGTCAGAGGATTATTCAAAATGAGAGCGGCTATCTCGAGAGCGTATCCCCAGAAGCTTATTGGGAGAGAGGCATGACTCATCATTGAATGGACCATGTCCAACAGGGTCCTGTTCCTCCGTTCTGACACCCCATTCCATTGTGGTGTTCCTGGAGCAGTGACCTGTGGAACTATTCCCTGCTCTCTCAAATAGGAGTCAAACTCTAGGCTCATATACTCGCCTCCTCGGTCTAACCAAAGGGCTTTGATATTTCTACCTAGCTGGTTCTGCACTTCGTTCCTAAATTCCTGGAACCTTTTAAGGGTCTCAGGCTTATGTTTCATCAGATAGACATAGCCATATCTGCTGAAATCATTCGTGAACTTGACGAAGTATAGATGTCCACCTCTGGTAGCTGCGCTTATGGGCCCATATATGTCTGAATGTATTAGGTCTAATAAGCCAGTAGCCCTTTCAGCTTTCTTGCTAAAAGGTGCTTTAGTCATTTTGCCTCGTAAACATGAATCATATATATCAAGTGACTCCAATTCAAATGACCCTAGGATTCCAGCTTTGTGGAGCCTAGATATGCGCTTCTCGTTTATATGTCCTAAATGACAATGCCAAAGGTAGACAGGATTAAGTTCATTATGTTGGGATTTTTCACCAGAAATCATCCGATAAAAGCGGAAGAACACGATGATTTCCTCAAATCCGTGCCCAGGAGCAATTGAAATGGAAATTGGAAAAATAAAAATTTAATAGAAAGAGATGATTTTCTTACCCGAAATATCTATTTCAGAGATGGATGCAGACTGCAGGAATCAATGTAGAATCCCTCCTTGTTCACGTACACGAATGCCTAGGGAACACCACCCGTGCTAGCTTTGGAAAACACGAACTATAGAGACAGGATGTTAGTGAATTTCGGCTATGGTGTGTTTCATTGGTGTTGGCCGAAATTCCTAGGGTTAAAAACCCTATGTTGGCCGAATTCCCTAAGGGAATTAAGGCCCAGCTTGGCTTATTCATTTTGTGTGGGCTTCCTCCTTTTAATTTAGGCCCACTCTTATTTTAATTAATCTAGTTTAAATTAATTTCAAGCCCAACTTTAATATACCCATGTATTTAATATATTACACCAAGTAACATATTATTTACATTTAAATTAAAATTAGTTTGACCAATTAATTTAATCCATCAAATTAAAATTAGATCTTCACAAAATAAAATCATATGTAAACCTATACATATGAATATTTCCACCCAGGAAATAATCTCATAATTAATCCAATTAATTATGAAGAGCCAATTAAATATATTAATTTTATTTTAGGATCAATATAATTGATCTTTATAATATAATTAATATATATACCTCTCTCTCCAGAGTGTATACTCCAAGCATATATGTGATTCCTTAAGTCGGTGTTCAGTCGCTCAATGTGTACAATCCCGTGGGCCCATCTTTATGTTGGCAGTGGGTCTTTGGCCCACAGATTGCAGTTGGGCTCTAGCAAGCCACTGTAGCCCCCCAATTAAGATGGAGATGGTCTAACTGTTATCATAACCCTGTAGTTTAAACTTGTACATCCCATGTCATTGATATCGGTGTCCAACACGGAGGCATGGATTGATCACCCTCTTTTGTGTCCGGACATTAACTTGAACCCGAATGCACTGAAGCTCACAAACAAGTTTTGTTTGGGTGTGGCCACACTCTTATCAGTCGCATTCATCAAGAGGCCGGTGATATCTTCCCAGTGGATTACTAAGTGACAAATCCCTTCTGCATATCCATAGCATTACCATGCTACGTGACATACCTGAAAGTACCCATATTTGGCACCCTATTACAGGCCCTTTAGGCGTACCCCTAAGTATGTGACCTCACATGTAACACCATCATATGGTCTGGTCAAAGGATCCATACAAGTACTACACGAGAATCACTTGTGATACTATACCATGTGGATTTCTCATTAAGTGGATCTATCCAGTACCATGCCCCTTATGCATGTACCCATTAACTTGGTTGACATTCCATGTCTAATGACCGGTAAGACACCGCCATATAACCAGGCTAATGATAGTCTCTTGTTCCATTCATTCCCATGACTGGAACAGACTACAGATCTATTTATGGTCATATCGTTTACCCTATCCATGGTCTTACTACCAAGTGCATGACACTGGTCATCATGGATATGGATATGTCCATTGGATACTTCATTTAATATATTGCATAAGATAAATATAATAAATGAATTAATGCCTTTATTAATAACACAAATAAATATAATACATGAATCCAATTAATGTATGATACAGATACAATGACCAATGCCTCAGGACTAGGGCATATCCAACACATTAGGCTTAACCCTTTTAGTGTTTGTTATAGATATGATTGGTTTCATTGAAATCCATGTTATATAGGCCATTATTTAATAAAGCTTCTCCATAAAATAATCCCTCTCTAGATAAACCAATTCTACCATTAGAAATAGTAAAATTAAAATCTAGAAATATCCAATACTGAAATAGAAATAATATTCTTACATATGGCAGGTACAAAATAACAATGTTCCAATATTAAAACCAATCCACTAGGCATCATGAGGTGATATTCGTCGATCTCTATGGCAGCAACCCTTGCTCTATTACCGACCTACAAGTCCACCTCCCCTGATCCCAGTGACCTCTTGTTCTTGAGTCCCTAAACAATGTAACAAATGTGAGAACCATATCCAGTATCCAATACCCACGATGTTGAAACAGTGAGGTTAATGTCTATGACATAAATACCTGACGAAGATGCGCCCTGTGTCCTTCTCTGCTCTCCCAATAGTTTGGGACATGATCTCTTCCAATGCCCTGCCTGCTTGCACCTGAAGGAGACATCCTCAGGACTGGCCTTAAGCTGGACCTTGGGCTGGGCCTTTGGCTTCTTGGCCTTGGCTTTCTTTGCCTTGGCCTTAGCCTTTTCCTTGGCTTTGCCCTTCGCAAGAGGAGGGTTCCCCTTGTTTACCAGCAGCACCAGTGGAGTCTTCTTGATTGACTATTTAGTAAGCTTAAGCATCCCATGCAGCTCACTAACAGTACGGTTCATCCCTTGCATCTTATAGTTCAGGATGAACTGATCGTAAGAATCCGGTAAGGAAGTAAGGATTGTGTCCACTGCCAGCTCTTATGAGATAGGCGATCCGATATGGGCTAAAGTATCCACATAGCCCTTCATCTTGAGCATGTGTGTGCTCACAGACGTCCCAGCCCCCATCTTAAAGGAGTGGAATGCCTTATTGGTTAGGTACCTTTCCTGACGAGCTTGCTCTTGAAACATCTCGTTTAGAGTTGTTATCATAGCATAGGCCTGATGATCCATGAACTGCTTTTACAGCTCATGGACCATACACGCTAACATAAGGCATGTCACATCCGTATTGTCCTTAACATGCACCTCGTATTCCTCCAGCTAAGCAGCTGGTGGATTATATCTCTGAGGCGCAGCCGGTACATACCTTTCTAACACATACTCCTTTTACTCTTGTCCTAGATCTATTCTTAAGTTCCTAGACTAGTCTAAAAAGTTAGGACCGGAAAGCTTGTCCCTTTCCAGGATAGATCGCAGTGAAAGTGAATTGTTGTTTGCCATTTAAAATTCTACACAAAAAAATTTAAGAGTGTTAATAAAGGACTTTATCTTGTTTCCATAAATACTTAATGGTGAGTCAGGTTATTAATTAATCCGAGTTGTTGGGCTCATGGGCCGAGATCCATATTTCATTAAGATATAGCCAGACGAGGGCCTGGAAAAACTATACCCTAATTATTTAGGTAGGAACGCCGTCCAATCCCAACCTAGGGACTCTTGGTTTGATGGGATTGCTGGCACTTACCCATCCTACTTAGGGCCAGGAGAATCCTACTACCCATGCTAAGTCAAAACCTCCATCCTAGTGTTAGAGTAACCTATACTCTAACCCAGTACAAAATGACGATACTCTAGTGCATCCAGCGAGGGCATGGTCTACAACTAGCCTATCCCCACTTTGAGTCAGTTTTGAATGAGGGAAGCACTTTTAAGCAACTTAGTAATTTCCATTAGGCTATTAGATTCATTTAATAACGGCTTACATGCATAGGCGGGTGAGAATGGGTTTGGATCATACATACATACATGCAAATAAATATAAAGCATAATTAAATAAGTAAAATGGACTGCTATGGGCCTATATTACATACTAATATAATGGGGTTTTTACATAAGTACTTACCTTTTGACACTATATAACTTTTTTACATACAAATCAAAAGTTTACATAAATACATAAAAAACTTTCCAAAATTTCAAAAATACCTAAAAAACTTATTCCTGTTTTACGTGAATTTTGCCCAAAAAACAACAAAAGTAAAAAATCATAATCTCCAAAATACATCCTCTAATTTGTCCACGTTTCTCTCTCCTTTTTTATAATTTTAAATCTAATTTTATATTTATCTCTCAATCCGTTTATTTTTTTGTCATCCGACTTTAGAAAGTTTTTTTTATTTTTATTTTTATCTTCGAAACAAAGTCCATATGTATATACTTTCTCCGACATATTTTTTTCACTAAAGTATAACTAATTATGCCTTTGTATATTAAGGTATAACTAAGGTATAATTAAAGTAAAATCACTGTAATTGTGTATCTTAATCTATAACTAAGGTATAATTAAAGTATAACTAAGGTATAAACACTGTAATAGTGTATCTTAATGTATAATTAAGGTATAACTAATGTATAATCGATGTAATAGTGTATCTTAAGGTATAACTAAGGTATAATTAAGGTATAACTAATGTATAATTACTATAATAGTATATCTTAAGGTATAATTACGGTATAACTAAGGTATAATTACTGTAATAGTGTATCTTAAGGTATAATTAAGGTATAAAAAAGGTATAATCACTGTAATAGCGTATCTTAAGGTATAATTAATGTATAAGTAACGTATAATCAATATAATAATGTATCTTAGGGTATAAATAGGGTATAAATAAGGAATAACTAAGGTATAATCACTAGAATAGTGTATCTTAAGGTATAATTAAGGTATAATCAATGTAATAGTGTATCTTAATATATAAATAGTGTATAATAATGTATAAGCAGTGTATAAAGAAAGTATAACAATGTATACTAAGTGTATAAACATTGTATAACAATGTATAACTAATGTATAATAATATATAAGAAGGTATAACAATGTATAACAAGTGTATAAACAGTGTATAACAATGTATAAACAGTGTATAAACAATGTATAAAGTGTATAAACAATGTATAAATTATGTATAATAATAAATAAGAAGTGTATAATAATGTATAACAATGTATAAGAAGTGTATAAACATTGTATAACAATGTATAACAGATTATAAATAATGTATAAACAATATATAAACAGTGTATAATGTATAAACAATGTATAAATAATGTATAAAAAATCTATAACAGTGTATAAACAGTGTATAAATAATGTATAATAAATGTATAAACAGTGTATAATGTATAAACAATGTATAAATAATGTATAAAAAATCTATAACAGTGTATAAACAATGTATAAACAATGTATAAACAATGTATAAACAGTGTATAAAGAGTGTATAACAATGTATAAGTAGTGTATAAATAATGTATAAACAACGTATAACAGTGTATAAATAATATATAAACAATGTATAAACAATGTATAAACAGTGTATAAAGAGTGTATAAATAATGTATAATAAGTGTATAAACATATAACATTGTATAAGAAGTGTATAATGTATAACAATATATAAGTAGTGTATAAACAATGTATAAGCAGTGTATAAACAGTGTATAACAATGTATAAGAAGTGTATAAACAGTGTATAATAATGTATAAGTAGTGTATAGCAATGTATAATAAGTGTATAAACATATAACAGTGTAAAAGTAGTGTATAAACAATGTATAAGCAGTGTATAAAAAATGTATAAGCAGTGTATAATAACTGTATAAATGGTGTATAAGCAGTGTATAAGAAGTGTATACAGTGTATAACAATGTATAAGCAGTGTATAAGAAGTGTATAACAGTGTATAACAATGTATAAGAAGTGTATAAGTAGTGTATAAGAAGTGTATAAACAGTGTATAATAATGTATAAGCAGTATATAACAATGTATAATAAGTGTATAAACATATAACATTGTATAAGAAGTGTATAACAATGTATAATAGTATATAAGAAGTGTATAAATACATTAGGAACAAAAGGACCTAATCTAAATTACAAGATAATACTAATGTTGCAAAATTACAGCTCAAGCCAAAATCATCAGATTTTGTGCATTCAGGTTACTTAAATGTTGGAAGTTGGCCATCGTTGCCAAATATTGTTCTTGTCACTGGCATATGGAGTTCCAGGGATATAAAGAGGAAGTGAAATTAATCCCTTCATGAAAGTAAGAAAATCTTCAAGAATTTGTACTGTCTGTGGCTCCTCCGGTGTTAAGCCTAGCACTTGCTTCACTATTACATTAAATGTGAGCTGTGCCCAAAAAATTTAAAAAAAAAAATCAAGAAAAATTAATTTCTGATTTCTTTGGGGGAAAAAAAAAGAAAAAGAAAAAAGCAAGTGGTACCTTCCTAGCCTCTTCACAGAACATGACTTGTTGTTTATCCTTCCCAGTATTAAGTAATTGAATAGCAATTCTCTCAATATCATTAAGAAACTCAGGTTTTGATTTGGTAATGGAGACAAGAGAAAGAGCAACTTTTCTTAATCTTTTATGAGTATCTCCAACTGCAACAAGCATCGAAACATTTCCAAGAATCCCATGAATTGGCTTTGGATAACTACACTCAAATAATTTTCCTTCATTTTGAAGAATGAAGTAGCTGAGCTCTTGATCACATGACACAACTGTTGGGGAGAAGAACAAATGGGACTTAAACACTTTACCATACCTGCAATATATATATATAGTAAAATCAAGTTTATCCAAAAAAAAAGACTAAGAAACCGATCAAAGTAGAGATAATCAATTATAATTACCTAGAGCAGTGATAATGAAGAAAGGATCCAAGAAAATTACATAAAGGAAAGTGACATATCAAGTTGGCCATTGTTGCCAAATACTAACAAGCCAGTGACATATCCAAAATTCAGGAATCATAACAAGATTATGAAGCATCAATGTGCTATATTCTGTACATTTGTTTGACTGAATCTCACACTGAATATCAGCAAGAACTGCCTCAATAGCTTCTCAACAGTCCCAAAGGAACTCAACATATCAAATGCGTGAAGCTTCAGTCATCTAATCAAGTCATTTGCATCACATGACAAGCAATTGAAATAGATGCATAAGCTGATGTATGGTCGCAGTTTCTGGGTATGACAAATAGTCAAATTTTATGATAAGAAAATTTGAATCAAATTAAAGATCAAATTTCCTTTATGATGCATTCTACCCCTCTTCATTTCTCTTTATTATTGTCCCACAAAAGCTAGGCACTCAAGACCTTCTAAACTAACGACATTATTGCAACTCTAACAGAACCTGTGCTTGTTATAATACAATTTCAACACCATTAAGGAAAAATTACAGCATCTGAATGAGTAACAACAGTGTAAGTTGCTTGGAGGGATAATGGCCAAATTATCCCCCACCATTTTTGGAGAAGTGCAATTATACCCTTATTTCCATCTTACCTACAGGAAGGTAATTGTTGAAATGATAATATCTCATAGAAAGTTGGAAATAGAAGTAAAATAAAAAGTGTACCTTGACAGTAATCTCTGCCTTAAAAGGGCGGCTAGAACCCCAAATAATCAAGCAAAACACTGTAAACAAGATAATGAAACTACAAAGGGCAATTAAGGCTTGAAACCGCCTAGTAAAGGCCTTATCATCATCATATTCTCCTTCTTCCATAATGACATTACATTAAGGCCATCCTTTGTCAAGCAAAGCAAAAACCAAAAAAACAAAAAACAAAAGAAAAAGGGGAAAAAGCAAGAAGAGAAAGAACACATAAAGAAGAAACACATCCATCAAGAAAAAAAAGAAAGACCTTGTTCTGTTATTATAAACCAAAACGACGGAGAAACTTTCCTCGAAGAAATAAAAAAAAATTCTGCAACAGAACCCAAAATGGATAAAATGAGAGAATAATGAAAAAGGAAGAAATGGGATGAGAACCTTGATTAAGAAGGGAGGGATCTCTGCTTCTGCGAATTGAAAATGGGAAGAAGAAAAAATTCGCAGAACAGAGGGGACCCAAAATGGAGAAAGTGATGAAGACGTTGGGAAACAGAGAACGTAATTAACATTTTAAAAAAGAAAATCTGTATTAGAAGAAATAGAATTTGGGAAAAACGTATTTAAGAGAATAGGGAAAGGTATGGCAAAAAAGTAAACTCAAAAACAGGGTATATATGACAATTTCCCTAATATAATTCTAGTAAACCTGTACTAGAAAATACATCAGGTGGGCCTCCTTTTCCTTCCTTATGGGCTAGCCTCTCCACTGGGCTCACCTCTCCACTGGGCTTCTTCTTTACAAATTTTGTAATAAAAATAAAATAAATGACATTAAAAAAGAAAAAAGGCATGCAGGCCGTATTTACCTAAAAGAAAAATTACAACCTATCTTGAATAAGGCCCAATAGCATCCAAACATACATACATTTAATCATACAAAATGCATCCAATACATCAATTTATAAGCATGTTATAATGCATGAATTTAAGCCAATTTCAATTATGTCTAAAGTCATTATTTTGAAATCGCCAATTTTGGCCCATCATGGTTCTAGCCCTTAATGGGCTTTGGGCCTCCAGCCCAGGTAGAAAATTGCTCCCACTGGAATTAGGAAACCATGAGTCCATGTCAGCCGCCCGGGTAATTGTGCCAAAAAAACCTGAACCAATTTCAATTAACCATATTAATTTCCAAAATTAATGTCACATGAACAAAATTAAAAATTTCATCCAAGAAACTATGCGCATTTAAATTACAAAATTTAAACACACAAAATTTTAAAACCCATTAAAATTTCAAAACTGGGCCCCGGGCTCGAACCCGCGGCCCGTTGCAGCTAGGGACAGGAGTGGCGCTGCCGCCAAGCAGCAGCCTGCTGCTGCTGTGCGGCAACCGCTGCCCAGCAGCAGCCACTGCTAGACTTGGTGGCAGCGGTTGCTGCCGCAGTTTCTGCCGCGTGAGGCGGCTGTCGGCGGCAGTCTCGTATGCGTGGAAACAGCTTGTGATTTTTGCCGAAAAAATTAAAACGTAGCCAAGAAAATAAATCACCAAGAAATATAATCCAATCAATAGAAAATTAAATAAACATAAACCTATATGCAAAATTAATTTTCAATTGAAAAATCCAATGCGAAAAATCACAAACCCCAATCCAAGAATCCTAAATCAAAATCTCCAATTTCAAAACCAATGGATTCAAACCAATTTTAACAATTTACACGGATCAAAAGCCCGCTCTGATACCACTGTTAGGATTTTTCACCAGAAATAACCCGATTAAATGCGGAAGAACGTGGTGATTTCCTCAAATCCTTGCCCAAGAGCAATTGATATGAAAATTGTAAAACTTTAAAATTAAATTGAAGATAATAGATTCTTACCAAGAATATCTGTAAGCGCCAGAATTTTACTCCTCTAAAAAAAAAAGAGTCGTACGACTGTCCTTATAGTTGTGCGACTGTAATTTAAAAATTACAGTCGTACGACTGTAATGTCAGAGCAGGTGCAGGAGCCCATACCTCTGCATCAGAAAATGAAGGAGGGAGGGAGGGAGGAGCATTAATTGCCCCGTTCTTGCAGCAAGGCACCAGAAAAGGAGAGGATAAAAAGAAGAAAAGGAAAGCAGGAAAAGGGGGGGGGCTTTTGATT
Source organism: Euphorbia tirucalli (assembly GCA_039660915.1). Taxonomy (NCBI): domain Eukaryota; kingdom Viridiplantae; phylum Streptophyta; class Magnoliopsida; order Malpighiales; family Euphorbiaceae; genus Euphorbia; species Euphorbia tirucalli. The sequence goes on along the minus strand of CM077637.1, from coordinate 35,618,305 downwards.
TCTGGTAAAAGAGAATTAGAGAGAGAAAGGAGAAAAGAGAGGAAAAAAGAAAGAAAGAACAGAACCCAAACTCAAAAATTCTTCTTTTCCTCTTCTATTTTCTTTAGTTCTCAGAATGAAGATTAAAACTTGTTAGAAATCCTTAGGCTAATCACTTAACCTCACAAACAAACCAAAATCTCGGACTAAAATCAACAGAAACCTTGACATTTGGAGAGTCTTTAGACCAAAGCTCTTAACCTCAAACTTAAGGAAAAAGTGCAGACGCCAGGGGTAAAATCGACTTGGATAAGCTTCTAAAAAGGTAGGCACTCCTTTTCCTTTCACTTTTTCTTGCTTTCTGGGTGATTGAAGTGTATTTTTGTGCATTTTTACTGTGTTTTCGTGCTTCTATTTTTGGGAATTAAGAACAGTCGTACGACTGTTCTTGGATTTGATGAACAGTCGTATGACTGTAGCTATAGTCGTAAGAGTGTTCTTAATTTCCAGGTTGTTTCTCTTTCATTTTGATTCAAATAAAATTTTGGCGAAATCCTGAGTCTGGAGTGTTTACAGCCGTACGACTGTAGTTATAGTCGCACGACTGTAACTCCCTTTCCAGAACCAGAATTTCCCTTTTAACCCCAAAAATTTCCAAAAATCCCTAAAAATTCAGAAAACCCCAAAAATTATCAAAATGAATTTTGTTTTGTGCATTCATGACCTTAGATTCAATTTTCAGTAAAATTGTATTCAGAACAATGCCACAAAAATTGTTTTCAAAATAATTTTCCCACAAAACCAAAAAGACAGGGACGTTTCAAAATGTTTTCCAGGTCTAACCGGGCTGGGCAGCCGAGCCAACCCGGTTATGCCCTAAATGCATGCCCCCAATTCTTGATTTCCCAATTCCGTCTATTTGAGTCCAACTTGTGGCGTGCCGTAAATTGTGCTAACCCTCTGTTTTGCAGGTTTTAATTTCTTTTATTTTTATTTTGGATGTAATTTAATAGATTAAATCGTGTATCCTAGGCGATTGTATTTTTCTAGATGAATTATGTATTCTAGGCGCTTGTAAAAGTGAGTTCGAGAGTTTTTATTTTTTATTCGATCAGGTTGTAATAATTTAATTATTCACTATTGCACTTTAACCTGTATGCGCGCTGTATGTCAATTTAATGCAATAAAATTGACTTTAGAATTTGAAATACCATCTTTGAATATTGACCAATATTTATTTTAATTAGACACAAAATAAGGGACTTGTCCGGACCCAAATCTCTGGATAGTGTAGTGGCCGTTCGTCCGGTTCAGCTACATTATAAATTTTCCGGTTGAGCTGAGCCGGGTGGCGACTCCTACAATATTCATCGAGACTTAGGTCTGGGTTCTTTTATGCATTAATTCCATTTATTTTTCAAAACCAATTTTCCATTTATAAAAACCCCACGCGAGGGAGGGGCCCGCCCGAGATTGTGGCGCCCCTTTCGAAAGGGAGTCTCGCGTTCCATCGAAAACATCGTCCACTCACAGTGGCGACTCCGCTGGGGAGTTCTTAAAAAGTTTTCTTAAACACTTAAAAGAATTTGACAAGCCCTAAAAAGTGTCTAATTAAAATAAGGTGGATGATTATTGATTGGGATTTCATTTTGCATTTTAGCTAGACATGCTTGCATTAGATTTAGTATCCATTTATAGCCTGGTGGATTGTTGAAGTGTCGCCTTTGTTCCTCATGGTCTTAGGGGCACGGATACGAAACACCACCCATAACCTCGTACGAACCCCTTCGTTCGGACCCTTGAGTGGGGAGAAGTGAGGAGTATATTTTGCTATGGGAACCTTATTTATTAACCCGACTTGGACCGAACTCATATAAGCAGCCCTAGTTGGATTCCCTTGGGATACCAAAATAATTATGTGAATAATAACAGAATCGCGCCTTCATCACCCTTGGTTGGTGATCGAAGTGAACCCCGCCTAGGACTTAGTTAGAAATTTTTGAGACCGACCACGCTTGGAGAAATAAGGTTGGATGAATTCGCTTCGTGTGCTACGTGTTACACGCCTCATTTCATGACATACCATAATCATCATCTTCCATACACGATCAGCATTTTCCATTCATCAAACATTGTGTGTGATACTAACCCACATTTTTTATGCAGCCATTTGCATTTTATTTTCATGTGAAATCATTAAATCATCCGCTTGCCATTCATACTAACCATTTCTTTTTCAGCCATAACATTAAATTTGTGTGATTAGCATTTTTCACATAGCATACATTACATCATTATGTGTGTCATACATCCTAACCATGTTTTCATGCAGCCATTTGCATTTTGTGTCATAAGCATTCACGACATATCACCTAAATTCAATTAAGGGCATTCCACGGACGCCCACCACGATCATATCATTCCATCATATATCGGGTATCCTAAAATACCTGTGTTTTACCAATGTACTGGATTGCGTTCGGGCATTCCACCAAATCATTTCATTTAATAGAGACCACAATGGTCCTAGGTATATTTCTGTGTGACAATCCACACGATGCATTTCATGACATCATATCCATCCATCATAAATATTATATAGCACTGTGATCCACATCGGATTACTTCATGACATTACTATATCATTCAAGGAGCTCCCCGAGTATCGGATTAGTACGCACGGATTAGTACGCACGTAGGGGCATTTCATAACATCCCAAATCATGCAAGGTGTTCCCCGAACACCGAACTTCTGTCTGTGTCTCCTATGGCACATGACTCTCTTACAACATCATTTCATTTCATATGCTCAAAAGCATCAGAACTCTGTCCATGGGCCAGTCCCATATGACCATTTCATATCATCTCATAGACCTTTAAAGTCTCAAACTTCATCCATGTGTCGGTACACACGCGACCATTTCATGAAATTCATTAAACGCCCCAAAGGCGCCGAATTTTAATCCATGTGGCGGTCCACATGTGACATTTTTGCATAACATCAGGTTCACTTGGAATGTCAAAAAAAAAAAAAAAAAAGAAATGAATAAAAAGGTCACATTCATTATCATCCACATTCACGAAGCATCATCCAAGCATTATCATCCATACCATCCAACCATGCACTTTTTAGCCCTAACAACCTTTATGTGCATTAAAGCAGAATAAGCTGGGGCATCCTAGAACCAGAGCCCAAGCTGTAAGTGCACATGAGAGCGAAAGATCAATCAAATCAAGCAGCACAACAAAGTCTGAGGAAGAAGTAGCAATGGCTGATCAAACACAAAGCATTGCTAGTGTTCTGAAGGATTTCTTTTAATCCCAAGACTTTCGCTAAAGGAAGAACTGAGGGCTGTTGTTAGGGAAAGTGATGAAGCTGGTAATGGTAGGACTGGTAAAGAAAAAGAAGGGGAGACCTCTCAACATGGGGCTGATGCTTCGGCCAGCGTAGAAAAGCTGTAGGAAATTGAGGCAGCTATGGAACAAAAAATGAAGGCCAAATACTCTGAGCTGGATGAGATGCGAGCTGACTGAAAAAGGGAGCCAACATCAGTTTGGGTTCCAGGAAGGGCATCAATGTGGATGCCATGATAAACAAAGGCATCGAGACATTCCCTTTGGGGTTCCAGGTCCCCAAAATTCCTTCTTACAAAGGGCTCGGATCACCAGAAGCTCACATCAATCTTTATGCCCGTATAATGCTAACCGTGGGTGCTACCAAACAGCAGTTGGTTAACTTCTTCCCAACAACACTAGAAGAAGGAGCTTTGAACTGGTACAACTCTCTAACAGAGGAAGTACAGTCGGATTGGGGAACACTGTCAGCGGCCTTCATCAAATACTATAGCTTCAACACAAAGATCCAAGTGAAGCTATATGACTTGGAAAGGGTTAAGCAGAAGCTCAATGAACCCTTTGATGAATATTATCAGAGGTGGATGAATAAGATGATCCTGTTGAAGAATGGCCCCTATGAAGACGAGCTGATTCAGAAACTGATTGAGGGAAGCAAGGATGTCTATAGAGACAACATGAAATTCCATGCCTTCAATGAACTCAGCGAGGTCTACAGCATGGCCATTGTTGGAAATGCCCTAGTCCCGAGGCATTGGTCCTTGTGTTTGTATGATACAGTTGGTACATTGATGTAAACTTTATGTATTATACAATTTGTGTCGAGGAGATAAAGGCATTAATCTATTTATTATATGTCTTGTGCTATATTTTAAATAGAGTATCCAATGGACATATCCATATCCATGTTGTCAAGTGTGAGGCACTTGGCAGTAAGACCGTGGATAGGGAAAACGATATGGCCATAAAGTTATCCGTAGTCTGCTCCAATCATGGGAATGAATGGAACTAAAGACTATCATTAGCCTGGTTGTATGGCGGTGTCTTACCGGTCATAGAACATGGAATGTCAACCAGGTTAATGGGTAAATGCAAAAAGGGCATGGTACTGGATTGATCCACTTAACGGGAATCTACATGGTATAGTATCACAAATGATTCTCGTGTAGTACTTGTATAAGTCCTTCGACCGGACCATATGATGGTGCTGCATGTGAGGTGGCACACTTTGGTGTACGCCCAACGGGCCTGTAAAAGGATGCCAAGTACGGGTACGTTCGGGTGTGTCAATAAGCATGGCAGCACTATGGATATGTAGAAGGGAATGTCACTCAGTGATTCACTGAGACGATATCATCGGCCTCGTGAAGAATGTTACTGATAAGTGTGCGGCCGCACCCAAACAAGATTGGATCTTGTTTGTGAGCATCAGTTCATTCGGTATCAAGTAAAGGTCCAGACACAAAGAGGGTGATACTTCCATGCCTCTGTGTTGGACACCGATATCAACGACATGGGATTTACAAGTTCAAACTACTGGGTTACGTTTTCAGTTGGACTGCTTACTCCGTCTTAATTGGGGGCTGCAATGGCTTGCTAGAGCCCACCTGCAGTCTGTGGGCCTTGGCCCACTGCCAACATAAAGACGGGCCCATTGGATCGTACACATTGAATGTCTGGACTTTAACTAGTCGGATTAAGTGTGTACTTGGAGTATACACGTTTGAAGAGAGAGAGATATATTAATTATATTATATGCATCAATTGGATTGATCAAAGTGATATACTTAATATTTATTTTGGCCTTCTCATAATTAATTCAATGAATTAATTTATGGGATTATTTCCTAGGTGGAAATATTATGACATGTATAGGTTTACATGTTTGTCGTTTTATGTGTGTCTAATTTAAGCCATTGATTCAATTAATAGGTCAAATGCATTTTAATTTAAATGTATGTCATATGTTACTTGGTATCATATGTATACATACATGTTAACATGGAATTGCATTTGAACTTAATTAAATCAAAGCAAGTTAAATTGGGCCTAAAACTTAAAATGACAATTCCCACATGGAGTGGGATTTTATTTGGCCGAAAGTTTGCATTGAAAGGGATGATTAGAATGAGTCATTTTGTTGGACAAAAAGTAATGATGAAGATGGTGAGTCATACATGACTTTTTGGTAAGCAAAGTTGGACTTTGCTTGTTAGATATTTTGTTTCTTCTTATGGTAAGAAACAAATATGACATCTTCATGGTCTTCTTCTTTTTGGCCGAATATTATTGTTGGCAAGAGAGGATGAGTCATTCTTTTCATCATTAGAATGGTGAGTCATATGGATGAGTCATAGGTTTGACTTTGATGAAGCAAAGTTGGACTTTGCTTTACTTGTGTTGATCTTCTTTTCTTTAAGTGAAGGGGAATAAAAAATCTGCCAAGACTTACCTTGATTTGGCCGTGGGATATATATCTATTCTTGAAAAGAATTTTGGCCAACTTTTGATGCATTAATTCTTTTGGTAAGAATTAGGTGCACACTTGAGATTATTGGTGCTATCTTTTGGAAAGATAGATTTTTCTTTTGGAAAGAAAAGAGGGACAGCCATAAATCTCAAAGTGAGCAGCCCTCTCTCCCTCTCTTCTTGTCATCCGAGTCGCTAGCACGGGTTTCGGTCCGAGAGCCGTTCGTGTACGCATCGGTGGAGGAAATCTGCACTTGATTTCTGCAGTCTGCATCCGTCTCTTAGAGAGACTTTGTGGTGAGTTTTTGAAACCCTCTTTTTATGCTTTAAGTTTTTGATTTCCACATCTTAAGCTCCTGGGCCGGATTCGAGGAAATCGACGCGTATTTCCGCTTTTATCGGTCGGTTTCCCGTGACGAATCCCAACAGTGGTATCAGAGCGGGCTTTTGATCCGTGGAAATCTTTAACTTGGCGGATCCCGTGTTTTAAAATTGGCGATTTTTGTGGACGGGATTCTTTTGGTTTCGGGTTTGTGATTTTGCCCCTTGAATTTTGCAAATGGAAAATTTTTGCATATTGGTTTATGCTTTGTTTATTTTTTCTATTTGTGTTTTGATTATGGAAATTTATTTTTGCATATAGGTTTATGCTAGATTTATTTTTCCATTGCATGATTTTATTTCTTGGTGATTTAATTTCATGTTGTTTTTATGCGAAAAAAAATCACGGACCGTTTCGGGTCGAAACGGGGGCAGCAGCCGCTGCCTGCGGCGCTAGGCGCCACAGGCAGCAGCTGCTGCACGCCAGCAGCAGGGCTGCTGCGCGCCACCAGCTGCTGCTGGGCAGCAGCTGCTGCGCGCCAGCAGCAGGCTGCTGCTGGGCAGCAGCCGCTGCACGCCGGCAGCGGGGCTGCTGCTGGGCAGCAGCCGCTGCGCGGCAGCGGGCCGGGCCCGAATTTGGATTTCGCGGGATTTTTGGGCCGGGTCGGATTTAAAATTTTAAAAATATGCGTGTTTAAATTTTGGTAATTTTTATGCGTGTGGGGTTTTAAAATTTTAATTGTTTTTATGCGTGTTTCATTTTGGAAATTTTATGCGCATGTTTTATGAATGAAATTTATTTTTCGTTCATGCGATATTAATTTTGGAGAAATTAATACGGTTAATTGAAATTGGTTCGGGTTTTCTTGGCACGATTACCTGGACGGCTAATTTTGGAATTCATGGTTTTCCAATTGGATTGGGAGCAATTGTGCCTGGGTTGGAGGCCCAAAGCCCGCACGGGTTTAGAACCATGATTGGCCAAAATTTGGCGATTTCAAAATAATGGCTATGGACATATTTGAAATGGGATTAATTCATGCATTTCACATGTTTATAAATTGTATGTATTGGTTTACATGGATGTATGATTAAATGCATGAATGGATGTTTTGGGCCTTATTTTATTGGGTTGTAATATTCTTTTGGTAAATACGTCCTACGCGCCGTTTTCTTTTTATGTAATTTTATTTTATGTGTTTATTATGGAATTATGTAAAGAAGAAGCCGATTGGATTGGCGTGCTAGAAGGATGAGGATGCGGCCCACCTGATGTCGTTCTAGTATAGGTTTACTAGAATTATATTAGGATGTAAATTTTGGCCCATAGCATTTCATTTTTATTTAATTATGCTTTATTTATTCACATGTGTGAGAATGTATGTACAAACCCAATTTCACCCGCCTATGCATCTAAGCCGTTATTAATTGAATCTAATAACCAAAAGGTAATTACTAAGTCTCTTAAAAGTGCTTCCCTCATTTATAACCTACTCGAAGTGGGGATAGGCCAGCTGTAGACCAACCCTCGTTGGATGCACTGGAGTATCGTCATTTTGTATTGGGTTGGAGTATTGGTTACTCTAACACTTGGATGGAGGTTTTGACTTAGCGTGGGTAGTAGGATGTTCCTGGCCCTAAGCACAGATGGGTAAGTGCCAACAGACCCATCAAACCGAGAGTCCCTAGGTTGGGATTGGACGGCGTTCCTACCTAAAAATTGGGGTATAGTTGTTCCAGGCCCTCGTCTGGCTATATCTTGATATAATATGGATCTCGGCCCATGAGCCCAACAACTCGAGTTAATTAATAACACGATTCATTATTAATTATAATATGGGAAGAACATGTTAAGTCCTTTATTTACACTTGTAAATTTTTCTGTGTAGAAACCAATGGCTACGAATGATACTTTATCACTGCGATCTTTCTTGGAATGGGACAAGCTTTCTGGCCCTAACTTTTGGGACTGGTCTATGAACTTAAGGAAAGTTCTAAGACAAGAGTCTAAAGAGTATGTGCTCGAAAAGCCTGTACCGGATGTGCCAAAGGGAAGTAATCCACCGGCTGCCCAGCTGGAGGAATACCTGGCACATGTAAAAGATAACCGGGATGTGACATGCCTGATGTTGGCTAGTATGGTTCCTGAATTGCAAAAGCAGTTCTTGGATCATCAGGCCTTTGCTATAATGACAACTCTTAACGAGATGTTTTATGAGCAAGCTTATCAGGAAAGGTACCTGATCCACAAGGCATTCCGCAGCTGTAAGATGGGAGCCGGGACATCTGTGAGTGCACACGTGCTCAAGATGAAGGGCTATCTGGATAATTTAGCCCGTCTCGGAACTCCTATCTCACGGGGGCTGGCGGTTAGCACGATCCTGGATTCTTTACCAGATTCTTATGATCAATTCATCCTAAAATTTTACAAGCAAGGGATGGACCGTACTGTTAGTGAGCTGCATTGGATGCTTGAGCTCGCTGAACTGTCGATCAAGAAGACTCCGCCGGTACTTGAGGTTAACAAGGGGAAACCTCTTTTCGCTAAAGGCAAGGCAAAGGCCAAGGCCAAGGCTAAGGAAGCCAAGGCTAAAAAGGCTAAAGCCCAGCCCAAGGCCCGTTCCAAGGATGTCTGCTTCGGTTGCAAGCAGGCTGGACATTGGAAAAGATCGTGTCCCAAGCTTTTGGGAGAGAAAAGGAAGACGCAGGGCGTGTCTTCATCAGGTATATATGTCATAGGCATTAACCTCTGTTTCAACATCTTATGTATTGGATACTAGATGTGGTTCTCACATTTGTTGAATGTGCAGGGACTTAAGAACAGGAGATCACTGGGATCGGGACAAGTGGACTTGCAGGTCAGAAATGGAGCAAGGGTTGCTGCCATAAAGATCAGCGGGACCAGCTTATGATGCCTAGTAGATTAGTTTTGTTACTACTGAAACAATGTTATTTTGTACCTGTTATGTACAGGAATATTATTTCTGTTTCGGTTTTGGATATTTCTGGATGTACATTTACTATTGATAATAGTAAAAAGGGTTTATCTAGAAAAGAATTATTTTATGGAGTAGCTCTATTAAATAATGTCTTTTATATCCTGGATCTAAATGAAACTAATCATGTCTATACTATACACACCTAAAGGGTTAAGCCTAACGAACTTAATCCGGTTTACCTTTGGCATTGTCATTTAGGCCACATAAACAAGAAGCGCATAGCTAGGCCTCACATTGCTTGAATCCTAGGATCATTTGACATGGAGTCACTTGATATATGCGAGTCTTGCTTATAAGGTAAAATGACTATAGAACCTTTTAGCAAGGAGGCTAAAAGGGTTGCTAGCTTATTGGACCTAATGCATTGAGATGTATATGGACCGACAAGCATAGCAACCAAGGGTGAACAGCTATACTTCGTATCTTTCACAGACGATTTCATCAGAAATGGCCATGCCTATGTAATGAAATATAAGTCTGAGACCCTTGATAGGTTCAAGGGAGTAAGGAACGAAGTACAGAACTAGGCAGAAATATCCAAGCCTTTCGGTTGGACCGAGGTGGTGAGCATATAAGCCTATAGTTTGACTCATTTTGAGAGAGCATGGAATAGTTCCACAGCTCACTCCTCCAGGAACACCACAATGGAATGGGGTGTCCGAACAGAGGAGTAGGACCCTGTTGGACATGGTCCGCTCAAACGATGAGTCATGCCTCTCTCCCTATAAGTTGTAAAGGATACGCTCTTGAGACAATGGCTCTCATTTTCAATTATACTCCGACTAAGGCTTTGGAAAAGACCCCATTTGGAATATGGACGGGCAGGGTGCCTAATGTGTCTTTCTTACGGATTTGGGGTTGTTATGCACAAGTCAAGAAATTGACTGTGAGCAAAACTAGAACCCAAAACCAACTAATGCCTGTTTGTGAGCTACCCTAGGGAAACCAAAGGGTATTACTTCTACGACCCCGCTGAGAACAAGGTGTTCATGGCGCGAAAGGGGGTCCTTCTTGCAAAGGGGTTTCTTTCCAAGAAAGACAGTGGGAGCGATGTTGAACTCAGGGAAGTTCAAAGCTCAGAAACTCCTGAAAAGGATAACTCGGAGACCAGGGTGAAGCTTCCAAAAGGGGAAGCACCTGCCCAGGTCACACAAGGACCTAAAAGGTCTGGTAGGGATCATCAGGAACATGAAAAACATCGGTTTTGTTTCTAATGATTACACTCCTTTTGTCTTGGACGAAGAGGAGCTCAAAACCTACTAGCAGGCTATAGCTAGCCCACTGTCTGCCATGGTGGTGGATTTGCAATCTATGGATTTGCAATCTATGAATGATAATCAGGTTTGGAACCTGGTTGATTCACCTCCAGGTGCTAAAGTAATAGGTTGCAAGTGGTGCTATAAGCTATAGGCCGACAATACCTTTAAAGGGTGTGTATACGAGGTTTAGTGGGAGCATAGTAACTATCCTGGTATTATATATGGATGGCATCCTTCTGATTGGAAGCGACATACCAACACTACAAGGGAATTGTAATGGTTGTGTAAGTGCTTAGTAATGAAGGACTTAGGCGAAGCTGAGACGATCCTAGAGATCAGGATCTACAGGGTTAGATCCAATCGGCTTCTAGACCTAAGTCAGGCCAAGTACATAGACATAGTTCTGAAAAGATTCGGCATGGACCAGGCTAAGAAAGGTTTCTTGCCAATGGGTCATGAGCTGAAACTTAGCGAAATACTATAGGGAGAACATGTATTTGTTTTATATGCTTTGGCTATAGGATCAATCATGTACTCCATGCTATGTACAAGACCTGATGTCGGCTTTACACTAAGTATGATGAGCCGGATCCTGAATGGATCACAGGTAGGCTATCAAAGCAATCCTGAAGTACCTTAACCGGACTAAGGATAGCTTCTTAGTGCATGAAAGTTAGGAAGAGCAGTCAGTTACTAGGTACACTGATGCAAGCTTCCAGACTGACCATGATGAATATAAGTCGCAGTATAGGTATGTGTTCATGCTAAATGGTGGTGCTATTGTTGGAGAGGCTCCGAGTAATAGACCATCGCGGTTTCTATCACAGGAACTGAGTACATTGCAACGTGTGAAGCAGCTAGGGAAGCTGTGTGGATAATGAAGTTTATCATGCAACTGGGGGTAGTGTCAACTATCCAGTAACCAGTTGATATCTTCTGTGACAACGCGGGGCTGTTGCACAAGCTATGTGCCCCGGTCACACATATACATGAAGCACGAACTCAGGGAGGTTCACCTATTGCGAGAAATCGCTGAGGGGGTGACATCTCATTGCAAAGAGTGGACACCAAAGACAATGTCGCAGATCTTTTGACCAACATGCTTGGCTATGCCTATGCACGAAGGTTGTACTAGATCTATAGGGATTAGACCCATGCCTAGTAGGTACTAGTGCAAGTGGGAGATTGTTGGAAATGCCCTAGTCCCGAGGCATTGGTCCTTGTGTTTGTATGATACAGTTGGTACATTGATGTAAACTTTATGTATTATACAATTTGTGTCGAGGAGATAAAGGCATTAATCTATTTATTATATGTCTTGTGCTATATTTTAAATAGAGTATCCAATGGACATATCCATATCCATGTTGTCAAGTGTGAGGCACTTGGCAGTAAGACCGTGGATAGGGAAAACGATATGGCCATAAAGTTATCCGTAGTCTGCTCCAATCATGGGAATGAATGGAACTAAAGACTATCATTAGCCTGGTTGTATGGCGGTGTCTTACCGGTCATAGAACATGGAATGTCAACCAGGTTAATGGGTAAATGCAAAAAGGGCATGGTACTGGATTGATCCACTTAACGGGAATCTACATGGTATAGTATCACAAATGATTCTCGTGTAGTACTTGTATAAGTCCTTCGACCGGACCATATGATGGTGCTGCATGTGAGGTGGCACACTTTGGTGTACGCCCAACGGGCCTGTAAAAGGGTGCCAAGTACGGGTACGTTCGGGTGTGTCAATAAGCATGGCAGCACTATGGATATGTAGAAGGGAATGTCACTCAGTGATTCACTGAGACGATATCATCGGCCTCGTGAAGAATGTTACTGATAAGTGTGCGGCCGCACCCAAACAAGATTGGATCTTGTTTGTGAGCATCAGTTCATTCGGTATCAAGTAAAGGTCCAGACACAAAGAGGGTGATACTTCCATGCCTCTGTGTTGGACACCGATATCAACGACATGGGATTTACAAGTTCAAACTACTGGGTTACGTTTTCAGTTGGACTGCTTACTCCGTCTTAATTGGGGGCTGCAATGGCTTGCTAGAGCCCACCTGCAGTCTGTGGGCCTTGGCCCACTGCCAACATAAAGACGGGCCCATTGGATCGTACACATTGAACGTCTGGACTTTAACTAGTCGGATTAAGTGTGTACTTGGAGTATACACGTTTGAAGAGAGAGAGATATATTAATTATATTATATGCATCAATTGGATTGATCAAAGTGATATACTTAATATTTATTTTGGCCTTCTTATAATTAATTCAATGAATTAATTTATGGGATTATTTCCTAGGTGGAAATATTATGACATGTATAGGTTTACATGTTTGTCGTTTTATGTGTGTCTAATTTAAGCCATTGATTCAATTAATAGGTCAAATGCATTTTAATTTAAATGTATGTCATATGTTACTTGGTATCATATGTATACATACATGTTAACATGGAATTGCATTTGAACTTAATTAAATCAAAGCAAGTTAAATTGGGCCTAAAACTTAAAATGACAATTCCCACATGGAGTGGGATTTTATTTGGCCGAAAGTTTGCATTGAAAGGGATGATTAGAATGAGTCATTTTGTTGGACAAAAAGTAATGATGAAGATGGTGAGTCATACATGACTTTTTGGTAAGCAAAGTTGGACTTTGCTTGTTAGATATTTTGTTTCTTCTTATGGTAAGAAACAAATATGACATCTTCATGGTCTTCTTCTTTTTGGCCGAATATTATTGTTGGCAAGAGAGGATGAGTCATTCTTTTCATCATTAGAATGGTGAGTCATATGGATGAGTCATAGGTTTGACTTTGATGAAGCAAAGTTGGACTTTGCTTTACTTGTGTTGATCTTCTTTTCTTTAAGTGAAGGGGAATAAAAAATCTGCCAAGACTTACCTTGATTTGGCCGTGGGATATATATCTATTCTTGAAAAGAATTTTGGCCAACTTTTGATGCATTAATTCTTTTGGTAAGAATTAGGTGCACACTTGAGATTATTGGTGCTATCTTTTGGAAAGATAGATTTTTCTTTTGGAAAGAAAAGAGGGACAGCCATAAATCTCAAAGTGAGCAGCCCTCTCTCCCTCTCTTCTTGTCATCCGAGTCGCTAGCACGGGTTTCGGTCCGAGAGCCGTTCGTGTACGCATCGGTGGAGGAAATCTGCACTTGATTTCTGCAGTCTGCATCCGTCTCTTAGAGAGACTTTGTGGTGAGTTTTTGAAACCCTCTTTTTATGCTTTAAGTTTTTGATTTCCACATCTTAAGCTCCTGGGCCGGATTCGAGGAAATCGACGCGTATTTCCGCTTTTATCGGTCGGTTTCCCGTGACGAATCCCAACAGCCATGAAGGTGAAGAGGGACGAAGAAGAAAAAACGGCAAGTCAAAAGGGTGGCAGAAGCTTCAAGCACGGTCTGGGGTATCAATCGACAACTGCCATCGGATCAAGTAGTGGATCCGGTTTCAGCTTTACAAATAAAGGTGACCAATCCCCAGAGGATAAGCTGACTAAAGTTGCTGTAGTGTCTTAACAACAAGGAGATCAAGTTGGAAATTCGCAAAATCGAGGCCTATCCCCGTGGACCCTTTCTTTGGCTAAGATTTTTGCGAAATGCAGGAATGGTGGCCTCTTGAGTTCTCTGAAGCCGTTTGAGAAGCCGGATGAGACAGACGAAGGCAAATTCTGCTCCTATCATATGACAATGGGGCATCACAAGAATGACTGCAAGCAACTACTCAGGGTTATTCGTCAACTGATCGCGGATGGGAAAATCGTGGAGCCACCTTTGAAGCCTAGTGTGCAAACCAATCCTTTGCCCAGCTTTGACTAATCGAATCGAAGTGGGCAATGCAGCAGCAAAAAAAGAGCCTTTGTATGTGGAGGACGTTAATTATTTTGATATATCTGTCTTTATCTTCTATCCTATTTTGTGAACAATGCAACCTATAAGGCTTTTAATGTAATGTAATTTGATTCCTATTATTTGTGTGATATTGTCATGGATGAAACACTGTGCATACATACAAATATTCATTTAATGCCTTTAGCATACATGACACATTATCACGTGAAATGAACCTAAGGACAGATGAGCATCCAAAATGATATCTGCCTTGAAAGACTCCACGACTGATGAGAGAAAGGAAAGAAAAATTACAAAATGCCTAAAAGCATGGAAGACCTTCGCATAGTCCTATGACGGCACGCATCGACAAAGGATCGCAAGATGTAGAATTACAAAGAATTCGAAGGACAAGTCCAGTCAAGCGGAAATTTCGTAATTAAAAAAAAATAATAATAATAAATAAATAAATGAATACAAGCAAAATAAGCATGGTTTCAAGTTCCAAAATAAGAATGAACATCTATATCATATGATGTTTCGCGCCATAGCATCCCCGATAATAGAACGCAAGTTCTAGGGCGATAGTACAATCATTCCAGAATAAAGGAGAGAGGCACAATGCATCGCCTCCATACCACCCATAAGCCAGCAGGATAGTTCAAGCGGCTAACAAGCACATCAAAAAGCACACCATCAATCTGCAGGATCAAAGCTGTCCTACAGAGAAAGACAAAGACCAAGTCGTCAGCCTACTCAATCAGGACAGGCTCAGGTTTCCATATAAAAAAAAAGCGGAGTCCGATGGATCGAAAATCATGAAAGCGATCCGTGCAAAAGTTAGGACAGTGAGGTGAGCACCACCGGCAGGAAAATCTGCAGGGACAAGTTGGTGGCAGTTGTGGATTCGGTCGAGACGGATACCATACTCATCTTGTCCTTAATTTCATCTCATATATAATGTGAATTAAGCCAAAACATTACCAATGAATGCATGAATGAATGCCTTGCCCTGTTCATTTAAATATCCCAAGTTTGCCTAAATTGAATTCGTATCACGCATCATATATGGCTATACGCTTGTGAGCTTTAGCAACAACGATGGGGCAACCAAATCCTACCAGACTTTTCACAATCATCTCATCATCAGAGGGTGTATTGATTGGAAGTCTTCTTCTAATTCCACGACATCTTAAAAAAAAAAAGAGAGCTCGCTGAGGTTAAAACCGAAAAGGCGCCCAGGCAAAAATTAGAGCAGCCCGCTAAGCTAAAAACCCATATTGGGGAGTTTAGGTAAAGGTTAGGGCATATGAAAAGCTTGCTAAGGCGAAAACCGAAAGGCACCTTAGGCAAAAATTAGAGCAGCTCGCTGAGTTGAAAACCCACTTCGGGCTGCTCAGGCAAAATTTTGAGCACTTTCAAATTCATGAAGCCCAGGGGCAAAGAAGGCAAAACCCCTCCGTGGTTCCCCCAACAGGAACATTTCATTAATCCCAATAAGATCCTCAACATTGTTTCTCAATGACATCATTGCCAAGAATAGCATCACTTTCTCTCCAACAGTCATCGTATTTCAGCATTAGCCATCAAATATCCCTGGCAGGATTGCAAGAATTACATGGTACCCAAAATTTTGCTTCTCCAACTATGGATGATCAATCACACAACATATCTCCCCCAGAAAGAACCTGGAATGTCAAGATTGAGCAAATGGCATGAAATGCATTTTCTAAAGTTCATTTGCACATGCACACGTCGAAACATGTACATGCATTCAAAATATACATGCATACATGCACATACATATCGTGACCAACCCAAGCACAGGTATCCACCATTATCATCAGACTATTCCAAACCAGGATCGCTCTCAAAGCAAGAAATGGCACAACGCCGGGGCATCTATTAGGCCTTAAGCATCAGTGCAAACCCAAATCTCAATGTATCAAGTCTCCAAGGGGCAGAACAATCAAGTCGTATTTATAATTGATCAAAGGGGCAAAAATTTTTGCTTCCAAAATTATCGATCAGGGGATAAATACTAGTCCTTGAGCCAACATCAAAATTAACATTCTTAAAGCTACCTCCTTTTCTTTATTCAAGCTAGATTTTAAGCCCTTGAACTCCATTGCGTTTAAGCATGGTTACAAATCCTTAAACCGCTTTCTTCATTCAAGCCAGATTTCAAACCCTTGAACTCCATTACGTTCAAGCATGGTTGTAAATCCTTGAACCACTTTCTTCGTTCAAGCATGGTTGCAAATCCTTGAACCCCTTTTCTTTATTCAAGCCAGATTTTAAACCCTTGAACTCCATTACGTTCAAGCATGGTTGCAAATCCTTGAACCCTTTTTCTTTATTCAAGCTAGGTTTCGAACCCTTGAACTCTATTATGTTCAAGCATGGTTGCAAATCCTTGAACCCTTTTTCTTTATTCAAGCCAGGTTTCGAACCCTTGAACTCCATTACGTTCAAGCACGGTTACAAATCCTTGAACCCTTTATTTCATTTAAGCTAGATTTCAAACCCTTGAACTCCATTACGTTCAAGCGTGGTTGCAAATCCTTGAACCCCTTATTTCATTATTTTGAGTCTATCCGATTCCGGCAAAATTTCAAATCCTTAAAATTTCTGCAGAGTTGCCTCGGGTAACTTAGACCCGGTATTGGCTTAATTCTACATCAAACCCCTTATTTCATCTAAGATAGATTTTGAATCCTTGAACTTCTTTAAGCATGATTCCCAATCCTTGATAAACACCTCCCCAAGCTAGATTTCAGATCCTTGAACTTCTTCAAGCATGATTCCCAATCCTTGCAAACCTCCTCTAGCGTGATTTTGAATCCTTGAAACCTCTTCAAGCCTGATTCTTAATCCTTGAAAATCACCCAAGTCAGATTTCGGATCCTTGATGATCGATTCAAGCAAGATCCTAGATCATGGAAGCTAATTCAAATCTCTAGTATTGCCTCGGGTAACATAGACGCGATATCGGCTTATTCCATCTAATCAACTCAACACATCACCACAGCAGTGAAGCTTCAACAACTCAATTGCATGTTTTATTTCTTGTGTCTGCGGCACTTTGAGTCGCGTTTCTGAAATTCACATCAATTATCCCAGACTATGATCGAATGGAGAATTTGATCACGCGAGGGGCAGCTGTAAGCGTAGGAATTTTACTCTAAAAAAAAAGAGAGTCGTACGACTGTCCTTATAGTCGTGCAACTGTAATTTAAAAATTACAGTCGTACGACTATAATGTCAGAGCAGGTGCAGGAGCCCATACCTCTGCAGCAGAAAATGGAGGAGAGAGGGAGGAGCATTAATTACTCCGTTCTTGCAGCAAGGCACCAGAAAAGGAGAGGATAAAAAGAAGAAAAGGAAAGGAGAAAAAGGGGGGGGGGGCTTTTGATTTCTGGTAAAAGAGAATTAGAGAGAGAAAGGAGAAAAGAGAGGAAAAAAAAAAGAAAGAACAAAACCCAAACTCCTATATTCTTCTTTTCCTCTTCTATTTTCTTTAGTTCTCAGAATAAAGATTAAAACCTGTTAGAAATCCTTAGGTTAATCACTTAACCTCACAAACAAACCAAAATCTCGGACTAAAATCAACAGAAACCTTGACATTTGGAGAGTCTTTGGACCAAAGCTCTCAACCTCAAACTTAAGGAAAAAGTGCAAATTCATGTGGATTGGAGCGACGCCAGGGGTTAAATCGACTTGGATAAGCTTCTGAAAAGGTAGGCACTCCTTTTCCTTTCACCTTTTCTTGCTTTCTGGGTGATTGAAGTGTATTTTTGTGCATTTTTGCTGTGTTTTCGTGCTTCTGTTTCTGGGAATCAAGAACAGTCACACGATAGTTCTTGGATTTGATGAACTGTCGTACGACTGTAGCTATAGTCGTACGAGTGTTCTTAATTTCCAGGTTGTTTCTCTTTCATTTCGATTCAAATAAAATTTTGGCGAAATCCTTAGTCTGGAGTGTTTACAGTCGCACGACTGTAACTCCCTTTCCAGAACCACAATTTCCTTTTTAACCCCAAAAATTTCCAAAAATCCCTAAAAATTCAGAAAACCCCAAAAATCACCAAAATGAATTTTGTTGTGTGCATTCACGACCTTAGACTCAATTTTCAGTAAAATTGCATTCAAAACAATGCCACGACGGAGACCCATTTCTCCCGAAAACCGACCCACCTCACATGTAATAAATCCGTGTAAACCGGAAAAATTGTTTTGAGAATAATTTTCCCATAAAACCAAAAAGACAGGTACGTTTCAAAATGTTTTCCAGGTCTAACCGGGCCGACTAGCCGAGCCAACCCGGTTATCCCCTAAATGCATGCCCCCAATTCTTAATTTCCCAATTCTGTCTATTTGAGTCCAACTTGTGGCGTGCCGTAAATTGTGCTAACCCTATGTTTTGCAGGTTTTAATTTCTTTTATTTTTGTTTTGGATGTAATTTAATAGATTAAATCATGTATTCCAGGCGATTGTATTTTTCTAGATGAATCGTGTATTCTAGGCGCTTGTAAAAGTGAGTTCGAGAGTTTTTATTTTTTATTATCGGGTTGTAATAATTTAATTATTCACTATTTCACTTTAACCTATATGCGCGCTGTATGTCTATTTAATGCAATAAAATTGACTTTAGAATTTGAAATACCATCTTTGAACATTGACCAATATTTATTTTAATTAGACACAAAATAAGGGACTAGTCTGGATCCAAATCTCTGGATAGTGTAGCGGCCGTTCGTCTGGTTCAGCTACATTATAAATTTCCCGGTTGAGTTGAGCAGGGTGGCAACTCTTACAATATTCATCGAGACTTAGGTCTCGGTTCTTTTATACATTAATTCCATTTATTTTTCAAAACCAATTTTCCATTTATAAAAACCCCACGCGAGGGAGGGGTCCATCCGAGATCATGGCGCCCCTTCCGAAAGGGAGTCTCGCGTTCCATCGAAAACATCATCCGCTCATAATATCTCTTCAAGAGATGGCTGCAGAAACCAAAATTGATTCCCTTCGCGTTCACATGCACGAACGGCTATCGAACACGACCCATTCTAGCGAAAGATTCAATGAAAGCGAGGAGGGGGATGCTCAAGAATTTAGGCTGTCTCTATTCTTTTTCTTGGTCGAATTTCACCCTAGGTTATAACCTAGGGGGCCAAAATTCCTTTTGGGAATTTTAGGCCTAATTTGATTTAATTTCATGCGGGCTTTTTACCACTTCAAGCCCACGTCCAATTTTAATTCTTATGGTCTGATTTAATTTCAAATTTAATTTCTATTCAACATGTATGCTAACATATTATACCATATAATATATTACATACATTTAAATTGAAATTAATTGGACCAATTAATTTAACCAAGGAATTGAATTAGACTCTTCATGAAATCAAATACCTGTAAACCTATACATGTAAAATATTTCCACCTAGGAAATAATATTATGAATTAATTGATTGAATTAATTATGAGAAGGCCAATACAAATATTAATTTTATAATTTTGATCAATCCAATTGATCCTTATAATATAATTAGTATAATCCTCTCTCTCCGGTTTGTATACTCTAAGTATACAGGTGATCCCTTAAGTCCGTGTTCAGACATTCAATGTGTATGATCCTATGGGCCCATCTTTATGTTGGCAGTGGGACTATGGTTCACAGACTACAGGTGGGCTCTAGTAAGCCAGTGCAACACCTAATTAAGATGGAGATGGCAATCCAACTGAAATCATAACCCTGTTGTTTAAACTTGTATATCCCATGTCATTGATATCGGTGTCCAACAAAAAGGTATGGATTGATCACCCTATTTTGTGTCCAGACATTTACTTGATCCCGAGTGAACTGATGCTCACAAATAAGTTCCAACTTGTTTGGGTGTGGCCACACTCTTATCAGTCACATTCATCAAGAGGCCGGTGATATCTTCTCACTGGACTACTGAGTGACATATCCCTTCTACATATCCATAGCACTGCCATGCTCAATGACATACCCGAACGTATCCATTTAGCACCTTTTTATAGGCCCTTTAGGCATACACCAAAGTATGCAACTTCACATGCAGTACCATCATATGGTCAGGTCAAAGGATCCATACAAGTACTACACGAGAATCACTTGTGATGCTTTACCATGTGGATTTCTCGTTTAGTAGATCTATCTAGTACCTTGCCCTTTTTACATGTACCATTAACTTGTTGACATCCCATGTCCAATGGTCGGTAAGACACCGTCATACAACCAGGTTAATGATAGTTTCTAGTTTCATTCATTTCCATGACTGGAACAGACTACGGATCTCTTTATGGTCATATCATTTTCCCTATCCATGGCCTTACTGCCAAGTGCATGACACTTTTCAACATGGAATGGATATGTCCATTGGATACTCCATTTAAAATACAGCACAAGATATATAATAAACATATTAATGCCTTTATTTAATGACACAAAATATGTATAATACATTAATCCAACAAATGTACAATACAAATACAAGGTCCAATGCTCGGGACTATGGCATATCCAACAAATCCCGTGCTCACGGGTTGCCCCTTGTGTATCTAAATTCTCTGCTTATTGGTTTACCTTGTCCCATGGTGAATTTAGATGCATGATAGAGAGCAAGATGAGAAAGAAAAGAGCCTGCCCCTAGCTTCAGCTGAAGGGTTTGGTTGATTGTTACCTTTTAAGGTCTTATGGAACCGATTACCTTTTAAAGGACTAATCATCTTTTAGAGTCGTGTGGGACTGGTTTATTGTGGGACTGATTCATCTTTTAAGGTTGTGTAGGACTGATTACCTTTTAAGGTCATGTAGGACGGATTACCTTTTAGGATCACATGGGACCAATTACCTTTTAAAGTCGTATGGGACTGATTATCTTTTAGGGTCGTGTGGGACCGATTACCTTTTAGGATCGTGTAGGATCGATTATATTTTAGGATTGTATGGGACCGATTACCTTTTAAAATCGTGTGGGATTGATTACCTTTTATGGTCATGTGGGAACGATTATAAGTTCTGGTGTATTTATTCCTTGATCGATTATTTTGGGAAAAAAAATTTTCCCCATTTGATCAAGAATAAATACAGTAGCAATGTTGGCTATTGAATGCTGAGGTTTGATGAAAGGAAAACTAATGTATTGAGACACTTGGAGTGACGATTGAAGTTATTTGTGTGTTATGGAACACCTAGAATTAAGTGATTGAGAACTAACATATTATGGAACGTCTAAAGTGAAGGGATTGAAAATCAATTGATGGTGATTATTCCTTTGATGGATGGCCTTTTGGAAAACCAGGATTTAGTGAGGTTGTTTGCACCTATCTAAACATGAAAAAAAAAGTTTTCTTGGGAGGAAGTGACTAGTTCATTGCTCATAAATAAACAAAATTGACAATTAAAGAGATAAAGTCGGTAATAATAATGGTGAGATAAATGCACGGTTAGGGCTAGTAAATAAAATTGCAAAAATAAGTTGAAAATGCGAGAAAATTAGCACTTGGGCGACTAACAATCATGGCCATGTGGCTATTACATCAACAGCCATATAGCTGTTATGTCAACATCCGTACGACTATAGCGACACCAGCACGACTGTCACATTCAATTAAGAGGGGAGAATCATTCCACAAGTCATTTTCACCAAAATTTCAAACTCTCCTCTCAACTCTTCCTCCGCCCTCCCAAACTTTCGATTTTCTCCCAAATCCTTGCAAAAATGATGAAGAAACAAGGTAAAAGTCACTGTAGAGTCCCCGCTGTTGGGTATGCCCTAGTCCCAAGGCATTGGTCCTTGTTTTGTATCATATATTTTGTACCTTGTTATGAAATTATGTATTATATAATTTGTGTTAATGAATAAAGGCATTAATCTATTTATCATATACCTTATGCAATGTTATAAATAGAGTTTCCAATGGACATATCCATATCCATGTTGATGAGTGTCATGCACTTGGTAGTAAGACTATGGATAAGGAAAACGATATGACCATAAAGTCATCCGTAGTCTGTCCAGTCATGAGAATGAATGGAACCAAAGACTATAGTAAACTTGTTTGTATAGCGGTGTTTTACCGGCTATTGGACATGGATTGTCAACCAGGTTTATAGGTACATGCAAAGGGGCATGGTACTAGATAAGATCCATTAAATGAGAAAACCACATCGTATAGTATCACAAGTGTTCTCGTGTAGTACTTGTATAGATCCTTTGACCTAACTATATCATGGTGTTCCTTGGTGTACGCCTAAAGGGCCTATAACAGGGTGCAAAATATGGGTACGTTCAGGTGTGTCAATAAACATGGCAGGACTATGAATATAAAGATGGGAATGTCACTCAGTAGTCCACTGAGAAGATATCACCGGCCACTTGATGAATGCAACTGATAAGAGTGTGGCCACACCCAAACAAGTTGGAACTTGTTTGTGAGCATCAGTTCATTCGGGATCAAGTTAATGTCTAGACACAAAAAAGGGTGATTATTCCATGCCTCTATGTTGGACACCGATATCAATGACATGGGATATATAAGTTTAAGCTATAGGATTTCAATTATAGTTAGACTGCTATCTCTATCTTAATTGAGGGCTGTAGTGGCTTGCTAGAGCTCGCTTATAGTCTATGGACCATAGGCCCACTGCCAATATAAAGATGGACCTATAGGATCATACACATTGGATGTATGAGCTTGAACTTAACGGATCAACTGTATACTTGGAGTATACCAACTGGAAAGAAAGGATTCTATTGATTATATTATATAGATCGAATGGATTGATAAAAATAATACAATTAATATTTGTATTGGGTTTCTTATAGTTAATTCAAATGAATTAATTTAAGATATTATTTCCTAGGTGGAAATATTTCACAAACCCTAAAGACCTAAATTTCTACATGGGAAATTCGGCCAAGGGGATTAATATGGCTGCTGTAATTTTTGACGAGCATCAGTTTTCCAAGGCAGAAAATTTCAGCCCCTAATTTCCCTCTCTTTTGACAATCTGATGCTAGCACGGGTTTCGCTCAAAAGCAGCTCGTGCACTTGATTATGGAAGAGATCAATTTTTGTTGTTACAGCCATCTCTGAAAGAGATTCTTAAGGTGAGAATCTAACTTTCTGATTCAAATTTTTTGTTTTGATTTCCAGATCAATTGCTTCTGGGTCACGAATTTGAGAAAAACAATGAGTGCTTCCGCTTTTATCAGTTGTTTTTTGATGAAAAATCCCTACACCCACAAGGTTGATTGCGATGGGCGAGAACCCCCAGGCGCTTCCCTTTCTCACTGTGGCTAATGGTTATGGACTAATGTGGGATACACCCCATTTGGGTGTTTCCCTAGGGCAAGATGTCCCCCTACTCTTGGACGTGCCCAACCATGCCTCCCAGCACCAAGTAAGTGCCTAAACTTTCTTGATTTTGAGCTAAAATGCAAGGTTTAGGAACTTAGGTTTTTGAATTGGATTTTTGCAATTTTGTGTTTGTTTGATCCGATTGATGAGTAGAATGCATGCTAGGCACCCTTTAGAAACTCTAGGAACTGAAAAATCAGGAAAAAAACCGAGTGAAATGAGAGATTTTTAGACTTTAGGGATTCTCAGTTTAACAACCATGTGGGCCTAGTTTTGGTGGCACGACTATCGGTCAAGAGCAGTTTGGCTCTTAATCCAACACCCACGTGGGTGATGGAACTAGTGTAGACAAGCCCTTTTTTCTTTTGGGAACCCATATGCATGATGGATAGGGTTAGGATTTATTGAAAACTCCCTATCTGAGGCTTATGTTTAGTGGGATGAAATGCTCGAGTACCTAAAGAGATCTATATCTGACTTCGGGTTTGCTAATTTGGCAAGGTTGGTCTCCCCCTCTGCCCCATATATGAGCCATGGGGCTTTGACAGCTTTGATTGAGCGATAGGTGGATATGACCTATACCTTCCATTTCCCAATAGGGGAATGCACCATCACCCCTTTTGACTTTGTGGATATTATTAGGTTGCCATTTGGTGGGACTCCCTTAGAGTTCAACTGCTATCTATCTCGGGTCTCCTACCAGGATTCTTATGTAGTGGACATGATTGGCCTGGGTAGCACATAGGGGAAGGTTCAGTGTTCTGACCTTCGGCAGTTCTGGGTTAGCAAAAGCTGGGGGTGCCAGCTTCTTCCACAGTACAGGGTTGATCAGGATGCTCATGCCTTTATTGCCACACTACTTTCTACACTTCTCTTCCCGACCGGAGGAAGTTGTGTGAATCGCGTAGTCCTCCCATGTTTGGCCCATTTGAAGAGGGCTCGGGAGTATGATTGGGCCCGATAGGGCTTGGGCAGCTATACTACAGCCTTGATCTCTATGCTCGAGCTACGTAAAAAGAGTTTAAGGGCTGCTGGATAATCGTCTTGGTCAGACAACCGACTTTTCCCATTTTATTATTGCTCTCCCTTTCACTCATATCTACTTATTCTTGCTGTGCACTTTCCCACATATTTGGGCCTACAAGTACAAGTTCCTATCCTAGCCCACCCTGGGTATACTTAAGGGGATTGATAGGCTAGCCATATTATTGAGATAGACAAGGACCTGGGGTGACATCTCGAGGGATATTAGGCGGATCCGGTAGGAGCTCAAAGACATGACCTGGGATGAGGTATGGCAAACACAAACCAAAAACTCATTAGTCTAAACTTAATTGACTGTAGTGTGATTTGTATCAGATAAGTGCTTTTTAATCTCATCTTGCTTTTGTCAAATAAGTGAACACGAATCCATAGGGCCGTATCCCAAATCATCAAATTGTGCTGGATGCTATAGCATGGGACCATCAGCGGTTTGTGATGGAGTGTCCCTGCTCCCAAGAGTGGTATCTAGGTGAGAGGGTAAGGAACTAGGATAGCGCCACTACTCCTACTACTAGGCCAGTGCCCCCCGAGCTACCGCTGACTCTATTCTGGCCTCACACCTGTTCTCGGTTGATCAAGCCATGATTTTTGGAGCTAGACTAACTGTGCCCTCCTTATAGGGCAGCTACCTAATGTTCATGAGGTGCTTGCTACCTGAGAGCCCTCATACTCTAATCCCTTGTAAGGTAAGCGATCCTAGCTTATGTGCTTTGGGTTTGAATATTTCATTGTCATTCCAACAAGTTTTTGACTCATGTTGTTCTTCTTTCTCCTCTCATACAGAAGAAGGAGAAGAAGAAGGTATCTATTGGATCGGATGAGGAGGAGAAGGAGGAGGTAGAGACTGCTGCGGCTGACGTGGAGCCCACTGGGTCGAGATGCAGGGCCAAGCACAAATCCTGGGGGATTGGATCCTCCACAGGTGCTGCTAGTGGGGCTGCCCCTTCTTCCATGCTTGCTGGGGTCATATACAGGGACTTTCTACTCCCCTCTTTAGTCTCCATGCTGGGAGGGGTCATATACGGGGACTTTCTACTCCCCTCTTTAGTCTCCATGCTGGCAGGGGTCATATACGGGGACTTTGTACTCCCCTCTTTAGTCGGTTCAATCTTATGAAACTTGAGGGTCAGTACGAGGAGAGGAAGCTACCCCCATACAACCTGTTCCAAATAGATTTTGTCCTCCTGACGCTACCCACATGGGTATCTTCTGGTTTTATTTTTTGCTTTTCTTTTTTTACTTGGGGCTTGATTTTTTCAGGTTATAAAGAGACCGGTGCAGATGTACCGGTCCTTGCATCACCTCCTCATTTAGGAGAATGCAATGATGTCGGTGAGTTCCTTGCAATTTTTTATTATTATGTATGATGTGATGTATGCATGAGATGTATGGATGCATAAGTGGGCTAACATTCTATTTTGCCTTTGGTCTTGTAGACCCATGTCTAGTCATTAAGGGATCATCAGGGGGCTGCAGAGTGGTAGGCGTAGCTTAAGCAAGAGCACCAAACATTACGGACGTAGTACAAGCAAGAGACTCATAGGCTGCACACTAACTTGGACTGCTACAAAGCTAGGTACATGGATGCAGAGGTCGATGTTTTAGACTCCTATACTGAGGATCAGGATGAGACATAGGGGCTAGGCCAGTAGAGGATAAGACCTTTATTAGAATAGTTTTTGTTGTCATATATATCATACATTCATCACATTGGGATCCATACAGTTTTCACCTTTAAATTCTTTTTGTTACATTCATTGCTTCAATTTAGATTTTGCACTGTTTTCACCAAATTCATCCATTTCCATTCCAGAATATGCATAATGACACACCAAAATGCCCAAATATGTTGGAAAACACATTGAGTCATCAATACCCATACGGATCATAGAAAATCATTCCGCTTATAGATATAGCTGCACGGGTATTACTTAGCAGTCATACGGGTCATGCAATAGCTGCACGGCTCATGTGACATCCGTATAGCTATTCTGATAACTGCATAGCTATTCCTTCTAGTTTTTGACTTTTTGGTTTGGCCATGGATTCTTTTGATTCATGATTTCACACATTTCTCACAGTTGTGAAGAACCCAGATTGGCTGAAGCTGAAGCCTTTCGGGCTTTGGAACATGAAAGCTTACTATAATGGGATGTGAAACCCAACTGTCTGTGAGCTGCCATACACTTTTGGGATCCAGTCAACCATGTCTTCTATTTCTCATATCAGCAATTATGTGTAGGGAATCGTCATGGGAAAAATTAAACGTAAAGGGAAATACCGATTAAAATTTCCTCGATTCGATAGCCCAGGGTCTATGTAGATTAATAGAACGAACCAAGAACGGAAAGAAAATTGAATTTTCTCTCCTTAAACATCTCCTCTAGAGACTGTTGTAGAAACCCAAATGTGTTTCTGTTGGGAATGCCCTAGTCCTAAATCTTTAGTCCATGTATTGTATTATACATTTTGTATGTTTTAACAGATTAATGTATTATACATTTGTGTTATAAAATAAAGGCATTAATCTATTTATTATATATCTTGTGTAATATTATAAATAGAGTATCCAATGGTTATATCTATATCTATGTTGACAAGTGTCATGCACTTGGCAGTGAGACCATGGATAAGGAAACGATATAACCATAAAGCCATCCGTAGTCTGCTCTAATCATGGGAATGAATGGATCCAAAGACTATTATAACCTTGATTGTATGGTGATGTCTTACTGGCTATAAAACATGGATTGCCAATCAAGCATATGGGTACATGTAATGGGGCATGGTACTGGATAGATCCACTAAACAAGAAATCCACATGGTATAGCATCATAAGTGATTCTTGTGTAGTACTTATATAGGATCCTTAGACCTGACCATATTTTGGTCTTGCATGTGATCTCACACACTTTGGTGTATGCCTAAAGGGCCTGTAACAGGGTGCCAATTATAGGTACGTTCGAATGTATTAGTGAACATGGCAAGGCCATGTGTATGTAGAAGGGAATGTCACTCAGTGATTCACTGAGAAGATATCACCGGCCACTTGATGAGTGCAACTGATAAGAGTGTGGCCACACCTAAACAAGTTGGAACTTGTTTGTGAGCATCAGTTCATTTGGGATCAAGTTAATGTCTGGACATAAAAGAGGGTGATGACACCATGCCTCTGTGTTGGACACCGATATCAATGACATGGGATATGTAAGTTAAACTATAGGGCTATGACTTCCATTAGACTATTGTCTCTGTCTTAATTGGGGGCTGTAATGGCTTGCTAGATCCCAACTATAGTCTATGGGCCATAGGCCCACTGCCAACATAAAAACAGACCCACAAGATCATACACATTGAACGTCTAAGCTTGAACTTAATAGGTGAACTGTATACTTGGAGTATATTGACTAGAGAGGAATTATTAATTGATTAAATTATAAATCAATTGGATTGATCAAAATAATATAATCAATTTATTGGGTTTCATTGAATTAATTTAAATTAATTAATTCATGAATTTATTTCCTGGTGGAAATAATTTACATATATAAGTTTATATGTATTTCATTTAAGTAGAGTCTATATTAATTTATTGGGTTAATTTAATTGGGTATATTAATTTTAATTTAAATGCTATGTGTTATATTATATGGTTTAATATAATCACATACCTATAAAATTAAAATTAATTACAATTAATTTTAACCCATGATTTTAATTTTGACGTAGGATTTTAAAAGTTATAAAAGCCCACTAAAATGAAAAATAACCCTAACCCTTATTACACACTAAGGACTTCGGCCATAGCCCAATTTTCAAGGTGAGACTTTTGGCCTCCCTCCTTTTCTCTCTTAGATTTGGCCTCCGGTATTACAAGTTCTCGCTCTGTAGCCGTTTGTGTACGGGATTGTGGAGGAAATCTACTTTGGTTTCTGCAGCTGTCTCTAGAAGAGACATTCAAGGTGAGATTCTATCTCTTGCTTTGTTGATATTTTTCTTGTTTTGATTTCTATTGCACAAGCTCTTGGGACCGGGTTTGAGAAAATTTAAATCAGTTTCCGCTGCCAATGGTTGATTTTCAATGAAAAACCCCTACAGTTTCCTCCATAATCTGATACAAGAACGACTCTTCAACATGACTCATCCTAGTGAATGGAAGAACTAAAACCAAGAAATTTCAGTCTAGGGAATTCAACTCCTCTCTTTGTTGTAGGCCAAAAATATCAAGTCGCTAGGGTTAGGGAGAAATTAGGTTTAAGGCTTCCTTATATACTCCTTAGCCTACTAGGATTTTAATTAAATATAAGTTATTTTATTTGATTAAATTAATTTAACTTGTATCATTAGAATTAAATAAAACCTTATTATAAAATTCCAATTGACACAATTAAATACAATTTTATCAAATTAATAAAACCTAGAGTTAAATTAAAATCAACCTTAATAAATACAACCTTTGTATTTAAATTTCCACCAAGGAAATTCTACTTTATTTAATTAACTATTTACTACATGTAAATAATTAATCAAATAAAAGTAATTTGTTTTTTATAATTGAATTAATTATGACATAACCTAATATCAATAACTCAATTAATTTGGTTTCCGTTCCTATTCTGATTTGTCAATGTTCAGTCGTTCTCTGTGTACTATCCTGTGGGTTCGTCTTTATGTTGGCAGTGGGCCAAGGCCCATAGACTATAATTTGTTTTTTTAGCAAACCATTATAGCCTCCAATTAAGACGAAGACTTACAGTCTAATGTGAAACATAACCAGGTAGTGTGTTGGGATTTGTCATGGGAAACGGACCGATAAAAGCAAAAATAAGTGTCGATTTCCTGGAATTTGGTCCCAGGAGCTTAAGATGTGGAAATCAAAAACTTAAGGTATAAAGAGAAAGTTCAAAAACTTACCATAAAGTCTTTCTAAGAGACGGATGCGGACTGCAGAAATCAAGTGTAGATTTCCTCCACCATACAACCAGGCTAATGATAGTCTTTAGTTCCATTCATTCCCATGATTGGAACAGACTACAGATGACTTCATGTCCATTTCGTTTTCCCTATCCACAATCTTACTGCTAAGTGCCTCACACTTGACAACATGGATATGGATATGTCCATTGGATGCTCTATTTAAAATATAGCACAAGACATATAATAAATAGATTGATGCCTTTATCTCTTGACACAAATTGTATAATACATAAAGTTCACATTAATGTACAAATGTATTATACAAACACAAGGACCAATGCCTCGGGACTAGGGCATTTCCAACATAGTGATCTTGTATATCCCTTGCCAACTGACATTGATAGATAAGTAAGAGGCATGTCCTTGTCATCCTCTTATATGCTTATTTATTTCTTGATACCGTGGGGACTGAACCTAACGAATAAGTATCATAACTTATTTGGGTATGGCCATACACTTATCAGTCCCACTCATCAAGTGGCCAGTGATATCATCTCAAGGGACGCTGAGTGGCAATTTTGTCAACTTCACTATCAACATCAACATGTTCACTGGCCTACCCAACACACCCATATTTGGCACCCTGTTACGATCCTTTAGATGTATATCAAAGTGTATGAGATCCCATGTAATGTTACAGTGAATATCAGGTCTAAGAATAATAGCAAGAAACACCTATGATGATCAAACCATGTGGTGTTCTCCTGGTGGATTGATCCAGTATCATGTAACCCAACATGTACCTATATCATTGACTAACATTCCATGTCCAATGGTCGATGAGACACCGCCATCCAGTCAAGGATATGATGGTCTTTAGTTGTATTCATTCAAATAATTAGAACAGACTAGGGATATCTTTATAACTATAACTTTAACTCTACTAAAAGGTCTTATAATCCAATGACCTATATTGGTTTACCTTAGTATGGTTATAATCATTGGATACTTTATTTATAAATAGCACAAGATATTGATAAATATATTCATGCCTTTATTTCAACACAAAATGTTCATACAAAATATCCAAATATAAAGTATAATACAATACAAGAACCAATGCCATTTGGACTAAGGCACACCAGCATTGTCTTTTATTTCAAGAATTTAGTGCAATTCTGAATGTGCCTTGCCCCAAGGGTAGCAAGATTGATATCCCTAGCTTTGCCTTAGGTGATGCTTCCTCCCTAGTCGATATATTCGACATCCCCCATCTAAGATAAAGGCATTGTTTTCTACTACTGCTTCAACCCTGGGCTTCCATCTAAGTTCTGTCCTGAGTTGGTGTATGGATACTTCTTGGGATCATCTCGGATGGGCTAGCATAGTTAGCTTGTTATTGATGAGCCAATATTTGTGCTATGTGAGCTCTGGGGTGTTCCCTTTTTGACTCGCTTCTATCATTCCATAGACGGCTACTGGAGCTTCACCCGTGGCCTTAATCCTGGATGAGACTCTGATTCAACTAGATGCCATTCAATCTGATTGGTCATTTTAAACCAACAACCAGTTCTTGCTACTCTAGGTAACCTTCATATCCCCATTTATGCTCAAGTTCTGTGTTCCATCAAATTATTACCTTCAAGACTTGGTCTTGTAACAAGTATGGCTCATGGAGAAGTTAGCTCTTGTCTATGTACCTTGGGGAAATTTCAAGAGGTATCTTCCTGCCTGGGAGCGGGGCTTCACTATGATGGGCCATAGCTGAATGACTTTGGTAGAATGGGAGACCTAGCTGGCTCAGAGAACTGATAGTCAGATCAGGTGGGTTTACCCCTAGTGGAAGATTACCCATGTTGCTGTGGATATATGGGATGGAGGTATTCAGCTGTTAGGTTTAAACAAAGTGAGTTTCTACTCTCTAATCCACCTTTGTAGGTAATGCGGGCAAGTGTAGGGGGTCCTTAAGTCAACTTTCATTATTGAAAGTATGGAGTACACTTCGCAGTGGTTTGATCACATTCTAGCTTGATGGTCGAGTAGTGTGAATTACGAGGAGCTGAGGTATAATTCCCTTGCTTCTATAAAGACTGATGACTCCTATAAATCATGGCTAGCCGAGATTGGGGTTTTATGTACCGAAAGAAGCACCAGAGCGTGACTCTCAAGTTGCTTAGACTAATAAGCATCGAGGAATCCGTTGCTGCTAAAAGGAGGAGGATATAGCTGTTGTTGTTTCCCTTATTGTTGTTGTCATTATTTGTTTTTATGATCCTAACTTTCGCATAGGCTACCCTATATGGGTTTTCAATCTATTGAATCGTCTTGACTTTTATCTGAATCGCCCTTACCAGGTTTTAGATCCAGCAGGCTATTATTATTATAATTTTTTTTTCTTTTTTTAAAATTTTTTTTTTATTTTTTTATTTTTTTTATAAAGGAGACTTCTCTAATTGTAAGTTTTAGTTAGATGTGATGGCTTATGTGCATAAATGCTTAAGTGTTTGGCTTACTTAGATGTTTTAGCAGATGAATCCACATATACATTCAAACATTCATAAAGTATGTTAAGCAGATTGACATTTTATTGATGATATTAAAGTGGAATTAGTCACAAAATAATATACATCTCGGATAATTTACTCATGCGGTCAACTAGCCTTTACAATTGTAAGCAGATGACTTAAAGTTGGAATGAGGCAAAGCAAACCGGAGAGCAGGCCTTTTCACCGTGTTTAAATTTGGTTTTGGGGAAAACGGGTTTTAAGTCTTGATTTAAGAAAACCTTTTGTATGATAGAAAACCCATTTGTAGAAAACATTATTTGAATGTGAATTTTGAGAAAACTGGTTTTACGCTTTTACAAAAACCCATTTCGTTAACTTAAAGATCTCAAAACCTAAATTTTGAGATTAATGATGGAGTCGCCACCAAGATCAGCTCATCCGGGAAATTCTGGTATAGCTCCCTACTAATCATAGACAACTATACCTAATCCAGAGATTTAGGGTTCGGGCAACTTACCTATTCAACCTCAAAGCTTGATTTTATTTGAAAGTTCATACTACCATATTCAACTCACTTTTTATCTTTCTTTACCCATTTTTATCCTCTTATTATTAGCCAATGCTCATACAAATGATAGAAATAAATTGCAGAAAAATAAAGTGCGGAAAAATAAAGTGCAAGAAAGTGAAAATAGAGGCCAACTTATACAACCAAATCGAATGAAAAAGAAAACTCTCATCCTCACATACAACTGCCTAGTCACATGAAATCTATAAAAGTACAATCACCTAGTTACATTATCATTCTATCAAATACATCAAAAAAATAGATAAATAAAAAGCTGCAAAACACATGGTTAGCACAATTATACAATAAAACATGTAGGACTCATACCAAGACAGAATGGGGAATTCTCGAGAATTGGGGAGCATGCATAGAGGGATAAACAGAAAGTCTGGATGACTTAGCTGATTAGACCTGGACAACCATTTTGGAAATACCCTGTAGATTTTTGTGCTTGAAAACAGTTTTAAAAACGGTTTGGCTCAGTTACATGCAAAATTCTCCATATTTAGTGGGTCTGTTATCCCGGAACTCAGGGTTCCGTTCGTGGGTGGTTCCTACTTCCAACATCATCTAAGGTCTAAAACAGTTAACAAATCACAAATAGTTTGAATTTGAAGATAGCATCACGTGACAAGATTTATTGAAATCGTCTCGAGATTCTACCTTGGTGACTATAGCCGCGTAGCTGTAGCTATCATAGCCGTGTGGTATGATACAGGAACCCGAATTGGTTTTCTTTCATTTTTTGTAAATCACTATTTTGGTTTGTTCCTGATGGTTCCTTGAGATTTTGAGATTCTGGAGGCCCGCCGAGGCTGGACCAAGAGTCCGTTTGGACTAAAACAACTCCACAATTTGAAAATCGAAACCATCGGAAATCTAAATCTCACATTCATGTCATTTGAAATCGGAAAACCACAATTTTAGTCATGACAGATGTGATTTGACCAAAATCACTCATAAGAGAAGGATTTAAAGGGAAAAATTTCTGGATTCAGTCATTTAGGGCATTTCAGGTTTCTGCCTTAAACAACATAGCCGTTCAACTGTACTTAAATGAACTACGGCCATACAGCTCTAGTTAGAGTTGACCGGCTGTAATCAAACAACCAGTTTTCTGGATTTTCATCAAAACATGCAACACACCATAAGAATTATCAAATTTCGAGTTTAAAACCTCTCAGAGTTTACCTTTGTTGTGTTCTAGTGTACTTGACAACTGAAGATGGATTTGTATGCCGAAATGTGTCTAGAATCTCAAAAATGATCTAAGACACCAAAAATGAATCCCGAACCTAACCGAACTAACCCAAAAACGATTTGGGACCAAAGTAAATGGCTGGAACCTCTAGTTCCTTAGTTTTTCACTCTTTTCTTTCTGTTTCTCTCTTTTCTTTCTTTTCTTCTTTTTTTCCCTCTTTTTTTTCTCTAAAAAAATCCCTGAATAGTTAAAAGATCTCTCTCCTTCTGATTTTCCTAAACCTTAATCTCATAAGCTCCCTAAATCTCAGCTAACTAGGCTTAGGAGATAAGGAAACTTGAAAATTTTCAGAATAGCCTCTACAGCCGCGCGGCTCTAGCGTATTTTTGCCTGGTGGCTATACTATAGCCACACAGCTATAGTTGTAAAAACTATAGCTGCTTGGCTCTAAGTGAAGTCGCTAGGTTTCCACTTAAGTCACGAGGTCACACACAAACTTTCTAAGTATTCGAAAGGGACTTCATCGAGGTTTCAAGTCAAGAACCACTCCACTACTTTGGTCATTTGCGATTCTAGGCACCATTCTGTTCATTCGTAAATCCACCTTACGTTTGTCTATTCAAACAGGTAACATAGGGTATTCAACACAGAGGTCAAGAAAACCCGTGCTCACAAGCTTCCCCTCACAAGATCAAAATCGAATCGAGGTTTGGCTCTTATGCCCGATTCAATTTTGGTCTCGCGATAGGGAGCACAATGAGGAAGGAAAAGAAAGCTTACCTGACGTCTCGTTTCTGCTGGGGAAATCAAGCACGGTGCCCCGTCGGGGGATGTGTTTCGTCTCTTCATGGAGCAATGACTATGTCGCTCTGGTGCACTGATGTGAAATTGGCTCTGAGAGCATTGATGTGAAGTTAGCTTTGATGCGTTGATGTGAAGTCGGCTCTGGTGCATTGGTGTGAAGTCAGCACTGGAGCATTTATGTTAAGTCAGCTCTGGTGCATTGATGTGAAGTCGACTCTGGAAGTGTTGATGCAAAGTCCGCCCTGGGAGTATTGATGTGAAGTCGGCTCTAAGAGCATTGATATGAAGTCGACCCTGGGAGTGCTGATGTGAAGTCGGCTCTGGTGCATTGATATGAAGTCGGCTCTGGGAGCGTTGATGTGAAGTCAGCCCTGGGAGCACTGATGTGAAGTCGGCTCTAGTGCATTGATGTGAAGTTGACTCTGGGAGTGTTGATGTGAAGTCCGCTCTGGGAGCATTGATGTGAAGTTGGCTTTGAGAGCATTGATGTGAAGTCGGCTATGATGTGTTGGTTTTGAAGTTATGTTGAGTACATATTTATTCCGTGATCGATGATTTTGGAAACAAAATTTTTTGCCCTTTCGATCAAGAATAAATATGGTTTGATCCCCGTGGCTCTGGGGTACTCTCAATGCCAGACGCTCACCATCTATGATAACATAAGGATGACAGTAAGTTCCTATCACTTTAGTTAACAACTATGCATATATAGGTATGTGTATGCTTTGAATGAATTTATGCATGTATGCGATATGATGTGTATGTCGTTTGTTTGGTGTAGACTACAGTTGGCGTTTAGTGTCGAGAGTTAACTGAGTTAAGGATTGAGGTGACTAGTATGAGGAGGCGGGTCTCTGACTTGGAGCACATGAACCGGAGCCACCAGATGCATACGGACACATTTGAGGGGCATGGCGAGAATGATGAGGATGTTAAGAGCCACAGCCATAAGGGGGATGGTGGAGCATAACCCTAGATCCTTTCTTGTTCTTCTTTGACATTCTAGCCTGCATGTGGGCTTATCTATGCTGTTTTACTCCACTTTATCTCTGAATCAGAATTTTCTGGTGGCTGTAACTAGATTCTGGTATCTGATGGACTATGTCTTCCGATTCTCTTAACAGGAATTATGCCTCATAGTGAGAGATCATAGATGTGGCAGTTGGGACTTGGGTAGGAGGTGTGTAGCTGCTTAGGTTGACCAAGGTGACATTCTACTCTCCAGCATGGCTATATAGACAGTACGGGCAGATACAGGGGGTGCCTCATTCTCTGTGCAAGACCGAGTGCTGGGATTTCACACAACCATGGCCCAGGCACTGCAGAATCAGTGGATGCACCCTATTCACTGTGAGATTCTGCGGTATGACAGCATAGCACCTATAGAGACAAACGGCCATTACAGGGCTTGGTTGGCTCACATATTGACACTTTCTATAAGGAGTGAGCACGAGGCGTTGACCCTGAGATACCTCGGGTTGCAAGGTTTTAGGATTGTCTAAACCTGCTATTGTGTGATATTTATTTTGCTTTATTTTGTGCCTTTACTTTTGCATAGACTGCCCTTTCGGGTTTTCGGCCTATCAAACTATCTTAATTTTTGCCTGAACCACCCTTTTGGTTTTTCAACTTAACAGACATTATTTATGTCCTAACTTTTGCACAGACCACCCATTCGGGTTTTCGATCCATCGAACTCTTTTTTTATTTTTTTTTAAAGTGAGATGCATGCAAAAAAAAGATGTACATGGCCATTTTATGCATAAAAATACCTTCAATTCCGAAAAAACTTGGGATATTTAAACAAACGGAACAAAACATTCATTCACTTATAATGTTTCAACACAATGCACATCATAGATTAAATGGAGCTAAGGATAGAATCGATAATGGTGCACATCATAGATGAGATGGAGCTAAGGACAGAATCAATAATGGTGCACATCTCGACCGACTCCACAACTGCTATCAACCAGTCTTTGCAGATCTTCTAGTTGCTCTTGCTCACCTCACTGCCCTAACTTTTCTGTAGACCAACCTGTCGAGTTTTTGATCTATCGGACTCTTAGATAAAGAACTACCTAAGCCTGTCTTGATTAACGAGGTTGGTGACCTCGTTCCTATCCATGTCCATAAACTTCATCGCATATTTTAAAAGTACTTTCTTAACCACATATGGACCTTTCTAGTTCAGCTTAAACTTTCTTGAACATCTGTGTTAGTCTACTTGACGTTTTTGAGGATAAACCTTGTTATTGTAAGCCCTGGCCATATGCTATTGATACATCTATAAGTCATTTAGAGCTTGGAGACACTTCTTGTCAATCAATGCCAACTGCTCGTACCTTGATTGAACCCATTCAGATTTTGGCAACTGCGCTTCCACAATAACCCTCAATGATTTGACCTTTGTCTCGACTGGTAGAACAACCTCCATTCCATAGACTAGTAAGTAGGGTGTTTCTTCAGTGGGAGTTCTGATATTGGTTATATACCCCTATAATACAAATGGCAACATATTTGCCCAGTCCCTATAGGTGACTAGCATTGTTGAGAGAATCCTCTTGATGGACTTATTGGCCGCTTCAGCTACACCGTTAGCTTGTGGATGGTTTGTAGATGACTTGTGGTGTTCGACCCTATTTTCTTAAAGCAATTACATGATCACCCCCTAAAATTATACCCCATTATCGGTTACCATATTATGCGAGATCCCGTACCACGTAAATACATTCTTCTTTATGAACTTGGACATCTTTTTGGCTGTAAAATTCGTATATGATTCCGCTTCTGCCCATTTTAAGAAGCAGTCGATGGCTATAATTATGAATCAATGTCTGTTTGATGTGGGCAGCATTATATCTCTGATAAAATCAATCCCCTATGCTGCGAAGGGCCACGGAGTAGATGACACATGAAGTTGTCAACGAGGGAGGTGATTAAGACCCTCGTATACTTAGCATTCATGGAATTTCTTAACCTCTTCAATACAATCTACTTGTAATGTGAGCCAAAAGTAACTTGCCTCAATACTTTTCCGGCTAGGGCTAAATCATTTATGTTAGATATGCCCTAGTCCCGAGGAATTGGTCCTTGTATTTGTATCATACATTAATTGGATTTATGTATTATACTCATTTGTGTTATTAATAAAGGT
Source organism: Euphorbia tirucalli (assembly GCA_039660915.1). Classification (NCBI taxonomy): domain Eukaryota; kingdom Viridiplantae; phylum Streptophyta; class Magnoliopsida; order Malpighiales; family Euphorbiaceae; genus Euphorbia; species Euphorbia tirucalli. Next base: position 35,580,472 of record CM077637.1, on the reverse strand, counting down.
ATTAATTCATTTATTATATCTATCTTGTGCAATATATTAAATGAAGTATCCGATAGACATATCCATATCCATGATGACCAGTGTCATGCAATTGGCAGTAAGACCATGGATAGGGTAAACGATATGACCATAAATAAATCTGTAGTCTACTCTAGTCATGGGAATGAATGGAACAAGAGACTATCATTAGCCTGGTTGTATGGCGGTGGCTTACCGGTCATTGGACATGGAATGTCAACCAAGTTACTGGGTACATGCATAAGGGGCATGGTACTGGATAGATCCACTTAACGAGAAATCCACATGGTATAGTATCACAAGTGATTCTCGTGTAGTACTTGTATGGATAATTTGACCTGACCATATGATGGTGTTACATGCGAGGTCACATACTTAGGGGTACGCCTAAAGGGCTTGTAATAGGGTGCCAAGTATGGGTACTTTCGGGTATGTCACTTAGCATAGTAATGCTATGGATATGCAGAAGGAATTTGACACTCAGTAGTCCACTGGGAAGATATCACCGGCCTCTTGATGAATGTGACTGATAAGAGTGTGGCCACACCCAAACAAGTGGGAACTTGTTTGTGAGCTTCAGTGCATTCAGCATCAAGTTAATGTCCGGACACAAAAGAGGGTGATCAATCCATGCCTCCGTGTTGGACACTGATATCAATGACATGGGATGTACAAGTTTAAACTACAGGGTTATGATAAAGTTAGACTGCCATCTCCATCTAAATTGGGGGCTGCAGTGGCTTGCTAGAGCCCAACTACAGTCTGTGGGCCAATGGCCGACTGCAAACATAAAGATGGGCCCACAGGATAGTACACATTGAACGACTGAACACCGACTTAAGGAATCACATGTATGCTTGGAGTATGTACTATGGAGAGAGAGGTATATATATATTAATTATATTATAAAGATCAATTGGATTGATCCTAATAAAAAAATTAATATATTTAATTGGCTCTTCATAATTGATTGGATTAATTATGAGATTATTTCCTGGGTGGAAATATTCATATGTATAGGCTTACATATGATTTTATTTTGTGAAGATCTAATTTTAATTTGATGGATTAAATTAATTGGCCAAACAAATTTTAATTTAAATGTAAATAATATATTACTTGGTGTAATATATTAAATACATGGGTATATTAAAGTTGGGCTTGAAATTAATTTAAACCAGATTAATTAAAATAAGATTGGGCCTAAATTAAAAGGAGGAAGCCCACACAAAATGAGTGAGCCAAGCTGGGCCTTAATTCTCTGAGGGAATTCGGCCAACCTAGATTTTAACCTTAGTTTAATTCGGCCATAGTAGAGAGAACAAAACCTAGCCGAAATTCTCAAGCCTCTCCTCTCCATAGTTCGTGTTTTTCCGACGCTAGTACGGGTCGTGTTTGTTAGGCGTTCGTGTACGTGAACGAGGAGGGATTTTATATTGATTCCTGCAGTCTGCATCCATCTCTGAAAGAGATATTTCGGGTAAGAAAATCATCTCTTTCTTTTAATTTTTTATTTTTCCAATTTCCATTTCAATTGCTCCTGGGTAAGGATTTGAGGAAATCATCGTGTTCTTCAGCTTTTATCGGATGATTTCTGGTGAAAAATCCCAACAGTGGTATCAGAGCGGGCTTTTGATCCGTGGAAATTGTTAAAATTGGTTGAATCCCATGTTTTAAAATTGGAGTTTTTATTGGGGTTCTTAGCTTGGGTTTAAGATTTTTCCCATTTGATTTTCATACAATTGAAATTGAATATGCATATTGGTTTGTGTTTGTTTAATTTAATTGTATGTTTTTGGAATTCTTGGTGGATTTCATGTTGACGGATGCTTTGATTTTTTTTTATATTTTTCTGTTTATAAAAAAAAAATCTGGCTGTTCCCGGGAATGCGGGGTTGCCTACAGCGGGAGCAGCGGCGGCAGCCGCTGCCAGTGGCTCAGGGCGCCAGAGGCAGTAGCCGCTGCCTACTGCTGCGCCAGCAGCGGGCCGGGCCTAGTGTTTTTGGATTTGGCGGGTGTTTGGGCCCGGGGCCCAGTTTTGAAATTTTAATTGGTTTTAAAATTCGTGTGTTTAAATTTATGTAATTTAAATACGTGTCGTTTGTTGAATGAAATTTTATTTTATTCATGTGATATTAATTTTGGAAATCAATTTGGTTAATTGAAATTGGTTTTGGTAATTTTGGCACAATTACTTGGACGGCTGAATTGGACCCATGGTTTCCCAATTCCAGTGGGAGCAGTTGGACTGCCTGGGCTGGAGGCCCAACGCCTGTTAAGGGTTAGAACCATGGTGGGCCAAAATTGGCGATTTCTATATAATGGCTTGGACATAATTGAAATGGGCTTAAATCATGCATTATAACATGCTTATGAATTATATGTATTGGATGCATATGGGTGATTAAATATTTTGTATGGTTGGATGCTATTGGGCCTTGTTCAAGATGGGTTGTATTTTCTTTTTGGCTAAATACAGCTTGCATGTCGTTTTCTTTTTAATGTAATTTTATTGTATTCAATTATTATAAAATTTGTAAAAAGAAGAAGCCCATGGAGTGGTGAGCCCAAGTGTAAGTGCAAGCCTAGAAGGAAGAAGATGGAGGCCACCTGATATTGTTTTCTAGTATAGGTTTACTAGAATAATATTAGGATGTACTGAAGGCCCATAGCGATCCATTTTACTTATTTATTTAATTATGCTTTATATTTATATGCATGTATGTATGTATGATCCAACCGCATTTCATCCGCCTTATGTATACAAGCCGTTGTTAATTGAATCTAAAAACCAAATGAAATTAGTAAGTCGCTTAAAAGTGCTTCCCTCATTCAAAACCGGCTCGAAGTGGGAATAGGCCAGTTGTAGACCATGCCCTCGCAGGATACACTGGAGTATTATCACTTTGTATTGGGTTAGAGTATGGGATACTCTAACACTTGAATGGAGGTTTTGACTTAGCATGGGTAGTAGGATTCTCCTGGCCCTAAACACAGATGGGTAAGTGCCAACAAGCCTATCAAACCGAGAGTCCCTAGGTTGGGATTGGACGGCGTTCCCGCCTAAATAATTAGGGTATAGTTGTACCAGGCCCTCATCTGGCTATATCTTAATGAAATATGGATCTCGGCCCATGAGCCCAACAACTTGGTTTAATTAATAACTTGATTCATTATTAATTTTATATGGGAATAACAAAGTAAAGTCCTTTATTAACACTCTAAATGTTTTTCTGTGTGGAAACTCTAAATGGCAAACAACAATACTTTATCACTGCGATCAATTCTTGAAAGGGACAAGCTTTCCGGTCCTAACTTTTTGGACTGGTCTAGGAACTTGAGAATAGTTCTAGGGCAGGAGTCCAAAGAGTATGTGCTGGAGAGGCCTATATCGGCTGTGCCTCAAGGACGTAATCCACCGGCTACCTAGCTGGAGGAATACAAGGTGCATGTCAAGGATAATAGGGATGTGACATGCCTGATGTGGGCCTATATGGTCCCCGAACTGCAAAAACAGTTTATGGACCATCAAGTCTTTGCTATGATAACAACTCTAAAGGAGATGTTTCAGGAGTAAGCTCGTCAGGAAAGGTACCTGACCAACAAGGCATTCCACTCCTGTAAGATAGGTGTCCGGGCATCTGTGAGTGCACACATGCTCTAGATGAAGGGCTATTTGGACACTTTAGCCCGTCTCGGATTGCCTATCTCTCAGGAGTTGGCGGTGGACACAATCCTAGCATCCTTGCCAGATTCTTATGATCAGTTTATCCTGAACTACAACATGCAAGGGATGAACTGCATTGTCAGTGAGCTGCATGGGATGCTTAAGCTTACTAAGCAGTCGATCAAAAAGACTCCGCCGGTGCTGCTGGTCAACAAAGGGAACCCTCATGTTGCCAAGCGTAAGGATAAGGAAAAGGCCAAAGCCAAGGCCAAGAAGGCAAAGGCTAAGATGGCCAAAGCCCAACCCAAGGCCCAGCAGAAGGCAGGTCCTGAGGATGTCTGTTTCGGGTGTAGACAGGTGGGCCATTAGAAGAGATCGTGTCCCAAGTTGATGGGAGAGCAAAGAAGGGGCCAAGGTGCATCCTCTTCAGGTATTTTTGTTGTAGACATTAACCTTACTGTTTCAACATCCTGGGTATTGGATACTGGATGTGGTTCTCACATTTGTTGCAATGTACAGTGACTTAAGAACAGTAGGTCACTGGGGTCGGGAGAGGTGGACTTGCGGGTCGGGAATGGAGCAAGGGTTGCTGCCATTGAGATCGGCGAATACCACCTTGTGATGCCTAGTGGATTGGTTTTAATTTTGGAACAATGTTATTTTGTACTTGCTATGTGGAGGAATATTATTTAAGTTTCTATGTTGGATATTCCTGGATTTTATTTTATTATTTCAAATGGTAGAATTTCAATATCTAGAGAGGGATTATTTTATGGAGATGCTCTATTAAATAATGGCCTGTATATCCAGGACTTAAATGAAACCAATCACGTCTATAACATAAACACAAAGAGGGTTAAGCCAAATGAACTTAATCCTGTCTACCTATGGCCTTGTCGTCTCGGCCACATAAACGAGAAGCGTATAGCTAGGCTTCACAAAGCTGGAGTCTTATGGTCATTTGACTTGGAGTCAATTGATACATGTGAATCATCTTTATGAGGTAAGGTGACCAAGGCCCCTTTTAGCAAGAAGGCTGAAAGGGCCACTGGCTTATTAGACCTAATACATTCAGATGTATGTGGACCTATGAGTGCAGCGACCAGAGGTGGACACCTGTACTTCGTCACGTTCACGGACGATTTCAGCAGATATGGCTATGTCTATCTGATGAAACACAAGTCTGAGACCCTTGACAGGTTCAAGGAATTCAGGAATGAGGTACAGAACCAGCTAGGCAGAAATCTCAAAACCCTTCGGTCAGACTAAGGTGGTGAGTATATGAGCCTTGAGTTTGACTCATATTTGAGAGAGCATAGAATAGTTCCACAGCTCACTCCTCCCAGAACGCCACAATGGAATAGGGTGTCCGAATAGAGATATAGGACCCTGTTGGACATGGTTTGCTCAATGATGAGTCAAGCCTCTCTCCCAATTAGTTTCTGGGGACACGCCCTCGAGACAGCAGCTCTTATCTTAAATAATACTCCGACTAAGGAAGTGGAAAAGACCCCATGTCAGATATGGATGGGCAAGGAGCCCAATGTGTCTTTCCTAAGGATTTGGGGATGTGAAGCACATGTCAAGAAATTGACTAGTGGCAAGCTGGAGCCTAAAACCGATAAATGCCTGTTTGTGGGCTACCCTAGGGAAACCAAAGGGTATTATTTCTACAACCCCGCCGAGAACAAGGTGTTCGTGGCAAGGAAGGGGGTCTTTCTAGAAAAGGAATTCCTTTCCAAGAAAGACAGTGGGAGCAATGTTGAACTCAGGGAAGTTCAAGGTCCATAAGCTCCTGAAGAGGATAACTCGGAGCCCCAGGTGGAGCTTCCACAAGGGGAAGCACCGACCCAGGCCGCACAAGGACCTAGAAGGTCTGGTAGGGATCGTCGGGAACCGGAGAGGTATGGTTTTCTCGTCACTGATGATCAGACTCTTCTCATCTGGGATGAGGAAGAACCCAAAACCTACCAGGAGGCTATGGCAAGCCCATAGTCTGCGAATTGGCGCAAAGCCATTGAGGCAGAAATGCAATCTATGTACGATAACCAAGTTTCGAACTTGGTTGATCCACCCCCGGGTGCTAAGGTAATAGGTTGCAAGTTGTGCTATAAGCTAAAGGCCAACAATACCTTCAAGGGGCGTCTGGTTGCGAAAGGTTTCAGACAAGTCTATGGAATCGACTATGATGAAACTTTCTCACCAGTAGCCATGCACAAATCCATCAGGATCTTGCTAGCTATAGCCGCATGGTACGACTATGAAGTCTGGCAAATGGATGTCAAAACCACTTTCCTTAATGGAAAACTACTCGAGGATGTGTACATGACACAACCTGAGGGTTTTGTCGATCCAAAGTATCCGGGAAGGGTATGCAAACTTCAAAGGTCCATTTATAGACTGAAGCAAGCATCCCGAAGTTGGAATCTCAGATTCAATGAGGCTATAAAGGAATATGGCTTCATACAAAATCAAGATGAGCCTTGTGTGTATAAGAGGACTAGTGGGAGCATTGTCACATTCTTGGTACTTTATGTGGATGACATCCTACTCATTGGAAGCGACATACCTACACTGCAAGGGGTAAAGCAGTGGCTGAGTAAGTGCTTCGCAATGAAGGACTTAGGCGAAGCTGACATGATCCTAGGGATCAGGATCTATAGGAATAGATCAAATCGACTTCTAGGCCTAAGTCAGGTCTCGTACATAGACAAATTTCTGAAAAGGTTCAGCATGGACCAGGCCAAGATAGGCTTCTTACCAATGGGCCATGGGCTGAAACTTAGTAAGAAACGCTGTCCTAAGACAAGAGAGGACAGGGAGAACATGAAATTGGTTCCATATGCTTCGGCTATAGGATTAATTATGTACTCCATGTTATGTACGAGACCTGATGTCGCCTTTAGACTGAGTATGATGAGCCGGTACCAGTAGGATTCTGGGGAGGATCACTGGAAAGCTGTCAAGGCAATCCTCAAGTACCTTAACAGGACTAAGGATAGCTTCTTAGTGTATGGTGGTCAAGAAGTGCTGTCAGTTACTGGGTACACTGATGCAAGCTTCCAGACTGACCAAGATAAGTACCAGTCGCAGTGTGGGTATGTATTTTTGCTAAATGGTGGTGTTGTAAGCTGGAGGAGTTCAAAGCAGCCAACCATTGCGGACTCTACAACAGAAGATGAGTACATCGCTACATGTGATGTGGCTAAGGAAGCTGTGTGGATGAAGAAGTATATCACTACATGTGATCCAAGACCATTTTGATATCTTCTGTGACAACAATGGGGCTGTTGCACAAGCTAAGGAGCCTCGGTCACACAAGAACACAAAGCACGTGCTGAGAAAGTTTCACCTCATACGAGAGATCGCAAAGAGAGGTGACATTGCATTGCACAGAGTGGACACTGAGGATAATGTCGCAGATCCTTTGACCAAGGTGCTGGCCCAGCCCAAGCACGAGGGTCATACTAGATCTATAGGGATTAGGCTAATGCCTAGTTGGAGCTAGTGCAAGTGGAAGATTGTTGGATATGCCCAAGTCCCGAGGCATTGATCCTTGTATTTGTGTTATTAATAAAGGCATTAATTCATTTATTATATTTATCTTGTGCAATATATTAAATGAAGTATCCGATGGACATAAACATATCCATGATGACCAGTGTCATGCACTTGGCAGTAAGACCATGGATAGGGTAAACGATATGACCATAAATAAATCCGTAGTCTGTTCCACTCATGGGAATGAATGGATCAAGAGACTATCATTAGCCTGGTTGTATGGCGGTGTCTTACCGGTCATTGGACATGTAATGTCAACCAAGTTAATGGGTACATGCATAAGGGGCATGGTACTGGATAGATCCACTTAACGAGAAATCCACATGGTATATTATCACAAGTGATTCTCATGTAGTACTTGTATGGATCCTTTGACCTGACCATATGATGGTGTTACATGCGAGGTCACATACTTAGGGGTATGCCTAAAGGGCCTGTAATAGGGTGCCAAGTATGGGTACTTTCGGGTATATCACTTAGCATGGTAATGCTATGGATATGCAGAAGGAATTTGTCACTCATTAGTCCACTGGGAAGATATCACCGGCCTCTTGATGAATGTGACTGATAAGAGTGTGGCCACACCTAAACAAGTGGGAACTTGTTTGTGAGCTTCAGTGCATTCGGGATCAAGTTAATGTCCAGACACAAAAGAGAGTGATCAATCCATGCCTCCGTGTTGGACACCGATATCAATGACATGGGATGTACAAGTTTAAACTACAGGGTTATGATAACAGTTAGACTGCCATCTCCATCTTAATTTGGGGCTGCAGTGGCTTGCTAGAGCCCAACTGCAGTCTGTGGGCCAATGGCCCACTGCCAACATAAAGATGGGCCCACAAGATCGTACACATTGAACGACTGAACACCGACTTAAGGAATCACATGTATGCTTAGAGTATACACTCTGAAGAGAGAGGTATATATATATTAATTATATTATAAAGATCAATTGGATTGATCCTAATAGTAAAATTAATATATTTAATTGGCTCTTCATAATTGATTGGATTAATTATGAGATTATTTCCTGGGTGGAAATATTCATATGTATAGGTTTACATATGATTTTATTTTTTGAAGTTCTAATTTTAATTTGATGGATTAAATTAATTGGTCAAACTAATTTTAATTTAAATGCAAATAATATATTACTTGGTGTAATATATTAAATACATGGGTATATTAAAATTGGGCTGGAAATTAATTTAAACCAGATTAATTAAAATAAGATTGGGCCTAAATTAAAAGGAGGAAGCCCACACAAAATGAATGAGCCAAGCTGAGCCTTAATTCCCTAAGGGAATTCGGCCAACCTAGGTTTTAACCCTAGGTGAATTCGGCCATAGTAGAGAGAACAAAACCTAGCTGAAATTCTCAAGCCTCTCCTCTCCATAGTTCTTGTTTTTCCGACGCTAGCACGGGTCTTGTTTGTCAGGCGTTCGTGTACGTGAACGAGGAGGGATTCTACATTGGTTCCTGCAGTCTGCATCCATCTCTGAAAGAGATATTTCGGGTAAGAAAATCATTTCTTTCTATTAATTTTTTATTTTTCCAATTTCCATTTCAATTGCTCATGGGCATGGATTTGAGGAAATCATCGTGTTCTTCCGCTTTTATCGGATGATTTATGGTGAAAAATCCCAACAGTTTATATGCAGCCCACAAGTCCCTGCGTGGATCTATTTCATGACCTTGTCGGCTTCTTCTTCCGTCAAACATTTCAGGAGTAGACCATCGGTCGTCCTCTTAAAAAGCTGATTCTCAAATATCCTGAACTGCACCACTAACCTTCAGAGGGAAACCTTGTCAGCTTCACTGGCATCTTTGGGGTACTGACCATTCTGAATAAACTGCAGGATGTCAAAGTACCAAGGCTGTTCCTCTACCACTGTATTAGTCAACTGATAATAGGGAGCTTACACAGTTTCTATAATTACTGGCTATATCGGTTGCCTCCGTGGCCCTTCCCACATCGACGAGAGCCTGGCTAAAGAGTCAGTAGTCTGATTTTCTTCCCTCAGTACATGCCAGAACTCACACTGATCGAATACTTTCACTTTCTCCCAAACCATTTCAAGATAAGGCCGAAGCGATTCTTCCTTAATCTCCCAATCTCCAGTAATCTGTCGAATCAACAAGGCTGAATCCCCAATAACCAAGAATTCATGTGCCCCTAGGGTGATCAAGATGTCGATCCTAAAAAGGCAAGCCTCATATTTAGCTCCGTTATTAGTGATCACAAATTTGAGGCGCTTTGCCAGGGGAATGATTTCTCCTTCAGGGGTGCCGTTAATTACTGTAAGCACAGGTTTTCCTGACCTCTATTATGAGAAACCTATGTTACCTGTTAGACAGATGAACTTGAGTTAGATTTGGGAATAAAATGATGCCTGAAATATTCTTAAACTGTCTGAAAAATAGAATGGTCCTCGATCTGAAACCCCGACAAAGGTCCTTTGAGTGCTTAGAAAGCTTATACATGAAGATAGGACTTAGGAAAAACCATGGAAGTTATAGTTAGAGATACAAGGCTATAGTTTAACAACTATAGTCGCACGGATATAGAACTAGAGTGGTGCTACTATGGACACTATTTCAGAAGTTTTCCAATTTCCTTTCCCCTTAAGCTTAGCCAACAATCTTCTAGATTTTAAGGAGTTAAATGAGTAAAGGGAGTGTGGTTAGAGGATTAGGGTTGGAATGGGATTCTGAATTTTCTAGATAGAGAAGGGGAGAGCTTAGAGAGAGAAAGTAAGGACAAGTGTGAAAAACTAAGAAAAATCAAGGGAAAGTGAAAGAAAAAGAGAGAAAATGGACAGAAACACACGGGGAACACTAAGAATGAGAGTTTCTAGGAGTTTCTCATTTGTTCAGATTGATTTTGGGTTTGTTAGGATCGGTCAGAGGTTCATGTTCGAAGTTTTGGGATGTTCGTGGGATTTTAAGCACATTCCGACGTTTAAATCCACTTCCGGTCATTAAATACATTAGAGCATAAAAAAGGTAAAATCTGAGAGGCCTTATTCTCGTAATTGATTGCTTTGTGGTGTACATTTTTGTGTTTAAAAGAAAACCCAGAAACTGTTTGTAAGATTATAGCCATGCAGCTTTAACTAGATCCGAGCGGCTATAATCCCTCAGAACAGAGTCGTGCGGCTATACATGCTATTGTGGCATGGTTGTGTTCTTGGAGACAGAAACCCAAAATGCCCTAAAATGACAGAATACAATCAGTTTCCCATTTGTAATTGTTCTATTATGTATGATTTCGGTCAAATAGCATCCATTATGATTAGAATCGTGGTTTTCGGATTTCTTATAACGATTGATGCGAGAGTTTAGTTTTTGGTGATTTTGATCTTCGAAATTTGGAGTTGTTTAATCCAAATTGGATTCTCAGTTCAGCTTTAGCAGACCTCTAGAATTCTAAAATCTTTAGAAATCATAAAAAACGAGTCAAAACAGTGATTTACAAAAACGAAAAAGAAAACCACTTTGGGTCTCTACACTACATTCGTACGGCTGTGTTGGCTATAGCTGTATGACTCTAACTAGAGCCACACAGCTATACTTACATAGGAGGCAGAATCTCGGGATGACTCCCATGGACATCGCTGCTTGATGTTGTCTTGGAATTCAAAATGTTTTCGATGTGTTGACTGCCTTGTACCTTAGATGAATGTTGGAATTAGGAACCCTCACGAACGGAACCCTGAGTTCCGTGATAATAGACTCACTAAAAGGGAGTAATTTGCATGTAATTGAGCCAAACAATTTTCCAAAATTTTTTTCGAGCATAAAAACCTATAGGGTATTTCTAAAATTGTTTTCCAGGTCTAATCGAGTAAGTTGCCCGGACTTCTCGGTTACCCCCTAAATGTATGGTCCGGTTTCCTAAAATTCCCTATTCTGTCATGTTATGTGTTTGTGATGTAATCATACTAATCGTCTGTTTTATAGCTTTTATTTTTTTTATTTTGGATGTATTTAATAGATCAATTCGTGTATTCTAGGCGATTGTACTTTTTATAGATTTTCGTGTATCTAGGCAATTGTAAGGTAAGGATGAGAGTTTTTTTTATATCTTTTATTCGATTTGGTTGTAATAAGTAGCCTATATTCTTTTGTTTTGGATGTATGGTTTGCCTTTCTGCACTTTATTTTTATGCTATTTAGTTATGCCATCAGAATAAGCATCGGCTAATAATGAAAGATAAAATGGGTAGAGAATAAGTGAGCATAATATGATACTATGAACTATTAAATGAAAACAACCTTGACTTTGAATAGGCTAGTTGCTCGAACCTTGAATCTCTAAATTAGGTATGGTAGTCTACACTTGGTAGGGAGCTGTACCGGAATTTCTAGGATGAGCTGATTCCGGTGGCGACTCCATCACTGATCTCGAAATTTGGGTTTTCGAGGTCTTTAAGTTAATAAAACTGGATTTTCTAAAATGTAAGACTAGTTTTCCCAAAACTCACATTCTAAATTATATTTTCTATGCAAGAGATTTTCAATCATATCAACTGGTTTTCTTAGGCAAAATCATCAAACCGTTTTTCATCAAAACAAATTCTACACTTATCAAAACCCCCCAGTTCGCTTCTCCGTGTCTGTTGAAACGTCGTTTGCTCACAATGGCGACTCTGCTGGGGATGAAATGTTTCTTAAAATGTTTTTTTTACAAAAACTTAAGGAACTTAGGCAACTACTAAAATATAACCTCGCTTGCAGTTATTCATTAGTTCATAGTACCATATTTTACTCACAACCGTATATCATGACATTTTATTCCTCTCAACCCCTTGAACTCACTGATTAGCCCAGTTTATTCTAGAAGGTGACCTACCTCTACCGCTAGGATTGGACCTGACTGGGTAAACCATTCATAGCACTACATGAACCTTAGATGTTCTATAATGAGGAGTGTATGTTCGCTACGGGGACCTGTACGACCTTGCTATGACTTTGGCCCACATGTAATGACCTAGTAATTTCCCTTAGGATTACCAAAACGTAAATATGAAATTGCACATTGAGAGTACACCTTTGGTATCCCTGGTTGGTATCGAGGAGACCTAATACCTAGGAAGAGTGCGTGCCAATCGACAGGAGGAATAGGGTTAGAAGGGTGAGCATATTGTTGCGTGTGCTAACGTTTGTTCTGTGATGGTTTTGTTTGGCCTTTTCACTTTTACTCTAGACATCAAAACATGCATAATCATTCAAGTGCCATCCTAACCACATTTTTGTGCAGCCACTCTCATGGCTTAAACATGTGCATGACATTAATGCTAACCACGTCTTCGTCCAGCCATGGGTTTATTTGTGTGCCATATACATTAACATCTTGTGTGTTGACATTTCCACGAAACATACATGACATCATCCTGTACGTCATGCACCCTAACAAATTTTTCATGCAGCCATTTGTATCTCGTGTGACATGAACATTCATATCATCTCATTCCATTTAATGTGAGACGTCCTGAGAATACCGAAAAATGCCAATCATGATCATTTCATTTCACATCGGGTGTCCCAAAACTACCCATATTATGCCTATGCACCATATTGCACTTGGCCATTTCACTAGACCATTTCATTCACTAGAGGACCATGGTAGTCTTAGGTCTATGTTCATGTGGCGGGTCACACGATATCAGTACACATCATCGTGTCCATTCATTATTGATACCATGGCGGTACTGAAGTCTTACGTGTGTCACAATCCTCGTCGGATTGTTTCATGACATTAATGAATCATTTGAGGTGCTCCATTAGTACTAGGTTATTGCTTGTATAGGAACATTTCAAGAAATTACTAGATCATACAAGGTGTTCCACGAACGTCGAATCTCTGTCCGTGTATCGATTCATGCGTGACTTATTTGTGACACCATTTCATTTTGGATGCCCTAAAAGTGTCAAAACTTTGTCTGTGGGACGGCCTCCATGCAACCATTCCATATCACCTCATTACCTTAAAAGCATTGAAACTCTGTCCATGTGTAGATATGCACATGACCATTTCATGACCTCCACCGGGCACCCTAAAAGCGCCGAAACTCTATCCGTATGGCGGCTCACACAGGACCATTTTGCATTGCTTTTCGCATGGCATTAGGTATTCTTAAAATGTCCAAAGTAAAGGGAATAAAAACATGGGAAAAGATCATCCTCATTGTCGTTTTCATCCATGAGACATCATTGAATCATGATCATTTCAAGACCATACCATGCACGTCACTTAGTGCATCATGTCTAGAGTCATGACATTCATCGATGGTGCTAACCCTATGCTGAATGTGTAGTTTGGAATCGACCTTTGAATGGTTGGTACATGTTGAACCAGAGTCTAGTCAGCCAATTCAGTCACTTCAACCAGAATCAGTCACCATGAAAGAGATCAGGGACAGTTCAGGGTCAGAATTAGAGCACGAATTTGGGGATCGGTTACCGTTGTTACCTGTTGATAGTCAGTTTGTGTTTGAGGAAGTGAATGGAACAGACATGGCTCAAGATAGATCTGGGGAAGTGCCCACTTTTGATATGAATGCCTTCATGGATGCCTTGTTGAACTCAGATCGGTTTAAGGCTAGTTTGAGAGAACATATGCAAGCTATAATGACCACCAATACAGGTTAGACTATTCAATCAACCTAGGCTCTGGTCGAGAATGGGGGAAATGTTGTTCAGGTGATTCCTAGCTTAGGAGGAAGTTTTCCAAGAAGTAGGAGAGGAGTTATTTGTCATAGGGAAGTTGATTATCATTCTGAGTAGGATGAAGCTTTTGAGAAGGCCAAGGAAGCTTCGATGGAGACAGTTGCAGAAAAGCATCTCAAGGAGAAATTCTCTGACTGGGAGGCTTTGCTACCAAGATTGAAGGAGATGGTGCATTACAATCCCATCAAATGTATGGACCCAGCTAGTTTGGTGGCGAAAGGAGGGGAGCCACTACCGGTTGGTTTTCATATGCCATATATCACCCCATACACCGGGGAAGGTCCACCAGAGGCTCATCTGGATAGTTATGTGCGGCTCATGTCTACTATGGAGATTGGCAAAGTCCATCTCTTGAATCTATTTCCAATAACTCTAAGGGGTGCTACTATGAAGTGGTACTTCAAAATGCCGATTCATACCCGTTCCACATGGGAAGATTTGTCCAAAGCATTTGTGAAGTAGTATGCTTATAACACTCAAGTGGAGACTACTTTGGAGGATTTAGAAAGGATTCGCCAGAAACCTAATGAGTCTTTCTCAGCTTATTACAAGAGATGGTGGATGGAGCTTCGAAGTTAGAGTCTCTTATTGTAAAATTGGTTAATGGAAGCTTGCCTTAATACAAGGAGAAAATGAAACTGAAAAGGTTCCATGCTTTCACGGATGTTGTTGAATATGCCAAGCTTATTAAATGCTACGAAGAGGAAGATTAGAGGAACAAACAGAGCTCGGGCACTTATTAAGGCAATCGGGTGTACACACAGGGTTATAAGGCTGGTAGCTCCACAACTACACCCGCTGGGTCTAACTCAAAAACCGCTCAAACTACAACCCTTAAACAAGTGTAGGAAGCAGATGTGGTTGCCATAGCTCAAGGTAGATAGGCGGGGACTCCTCAGAGGATCACCAACCCGTGGGTAGAATCTTTGGGTCATATCTTTGCCAAATGTAGGAAGGCTGGGTTGCTTCAGAGTTTGAAGCCATTTACCCCTCTAGCTGAGGTAGATAAGGACAACTTTTGTTCCTATCATATGATGCCACATCATCGTACAAATGATTACACTCAATTAATAAGGGCTATCCAATAGTTGATTGCTAACAAGAAAATTGTCGAGCCACCTTTGAAGCCAAGCGTACAGAGTAACCCCTTGCCCAACTTTGGGGGTCAAATCAACATGGATCAATATGAGCGCTTGGCCAACTGTGTATTTGCTCAGATCATCAGGGCTAATCCGAGTGTTTAAGCTGTTGTAGTGGATTATGCTGTAGTGGGAAAAGACCCCCTACATATGGAGGATGATAATCATTTCTCTATATATGTTCTTTTCTTTATGATGTGAACAATTTTGCTTATAAGGCCCTTAATGCAATGAAATCCAATTTCGCTTACTTGTGTGATGTTTTTCCGGATGGAACCATGCATACATAGAAACACTCATTTAATTTTTTTAGCATACATGATGCATCATTGCATGAAACAAATCTAGGGATAGATAATGATCCAAAAATGGTATCCGTCTTGAAAGACCTCACGCCTGATGAGAGAAAAGAAATTGTAAAAGTACTGCAAAAGCATGTGAAAGCTTTTGCCTGGTCCTACGACGATATGCCTGGGGTTGATAGAGAAATTGCTAAACGCCAAATTCCAATAGGTACAGACCAGAAGAAGGGGTTATCTTAGCATAGGGGAGTGACATTATTAGAGAGATAAGGCTACCTGCATCGAATGGGCACCGTTTCATAGTTATGGCCATGGACTACTTTTTGAAATGGGTAGAAGTGGAATCATTTGCAAATGTTACAGCTAAGAAGATGGCCAAGTTCATAGAAAAGAACATGTTTGCATGGTATGGAATCCCGCATCATGTCGTGACCGATAATGGAATATAGTTCCAGAGTAAAGGGGTTGAACATCATAAATCATCTCCGTATCGCCCACAAGCCAATGGGGCTGTAGAAGTGGCTAATAAGTCTATCAAAATAATTTTGTAAGAAATGGTAGTTACCTACAGGGATTGGATCGATATGTTACCATTTGCTTGTGGGAATACATGACTAGCATCAAAACACCTATCGGAGAAACACCATACTCGTTGGTCTACAGGATGGAAGCTGTTCTACCAGTGGAAATAGAGATTAAGTCACTAAAGGTTGTCACGGAAGCACAGTTGCAAGAATCTGAGTGGGTTTTGTTGAGATATAAATAGTTAGCATTGATCAATGAGAAGCGTCTTTAGGCATTAGATCAACTATGGATGTATCAGCTGTGAATGGCCAGGGCTTACAACAGCAGAGTTCATCATAAAAAAAATTTGCTCAAGACCGAGGATTTAGTACTTAAGCAAATGAAGCAGACCAATACAGATGTATGAAAGTTCAAGCAGATTTGGGAAGGTCCATATGTAGTCAAGAAAATGCTTTCAAAGGGCACTGTGAGGATCACGGATATGGATGGAAACAAATTTGTTAACCCCATCAATCTCAATTAAGACAAGCTCAGGTGATACTACGTGTAAAAAAAGGGTCCGATGGATCGAAAACCAAAAAAGGTGATCCATGCAAAAGTTAGAACAGTCTGATAAAACAAAAACCAAAAAGGCAATCCATGCAAAAGTTAGGACAGTGAGGTAAGCACTATTAGCGGGAAAATCTGCAAAGACCGGTTAGTGGCAGTCATGGATTCGGTCGAGGCGGATACCATTACTGATTCTGTCCTTAGCTTCATTTCATCTTTGATGTGCATTGTCCTAAAACATTATTAATGAATCAATGAATGAATGCTTTGCTCTGTTCGTTTAAATGTCCCGAGTTTGCTTGAAATTGAGTTCGTATTATGCATATATTTCTATATACATTTCATTTCTTTATGCATCTCACTTAAAAAAAAGAAATAAAAAAGAAATAAAATAAAATAAAATAAATGACAAGATAAAATATCTGATAGATTGAAACCTAAAAAAGGCGATCAATGCAAAAGTCTGCTATGTTGAAAACCCAAAAGGGCGATTCAGGCATAAATTAAGAAAGTCCAATAGGCCGAAAACTCGAAAGGGCAGTCTATGCAAAAATAAGGACATAAAACAAAAGTCAATCAGTAGCAGTCCCAGATGATCCAGATACCCTATAATCCAAGATATCTCAAAGTTAGTGCCTCATGCTCACGTCTCGTAGGGCTAGTCACCAAGTCAGCCAACCAAGCTCTGTAACGACCATCCGTCTCCACTGAAGCCATGCTATCATATCGTAGAATCTCATAGTGAATAGGGTTCATCCACTGTTGATGCACGTGTCTGGGCCACCGTTGCGTGAACTCTCTGCAATCGATTGTGCATAAGGAACAAGGCACTCCCTATACTTGCCCATATTGTCTACATAATCTTTCAGGAAAGTAGAATGTCACCTTGGTTAACCTGAGTAGCTGCACACGTCCTGCCCAAGTCTTGATGGTCACATATGAAATATCCCACCAGGGGTAGACCCAACGGATGGACGCATATGTCCTCTCCCTTAGCCAAGTAGACCACTCCTCTGTAGAATGGGTGGCAAAGTCTGTGATCTCGATGCATCGGGCCCAATAGCACTTTGCAGCTTACATCGGATAAGATGGATGAATACTCAAGATACTCAACTTCTCCAGTAACCAGATCTGTATAATAGCCAATCGATTAGGAGGATATTAAGACAATCAGATTGAGAAAACATGGAATAGAAACATACTTGAAGTAGGAAGGGGCATCCGTTGGTCTTAATAGGGCAACTAGAATTAATGGAATCCAAATAAATTAGGGTCTCAGCTAAGATAAACCCCATGGGTGAAATGCCATAGGCCATCTGGGCCACTACTGAGGCTAATTGGAAGCTACAAGTCCCGTCTCTGGACTTGCACAGATAGCAAGACATCAGCAGTGAACTCATCAGAAGGGCCCAACCAGAGGCAGAAGTGGGTAAGGTGAAGCACAGATCCATGATAGCAGATAGGCTGAAACTCATAGGAATGGCTCCACCAGAAAGCAAACAGCTTAAACCTACCTTTTCCAATGCGAATAGCCTTTGATGTGTATGTACGTTACCAGAATCAGACTCAGGAACAGCTAGCCTGACTCCATGGGGGCAAGGGATGCAAAGAATGGCACCGAACTCCTCCACCATAGGCTATAGCTCCTGCATAGAGAAATAGAAAACAAGGTCCATCGGATCCCAGAAACTAACCACCGCCGCCAGAAAAGCCTGATTTGGAGCCAAAGTAGTGTAGAACCATGGATTGCAGGTCAAAAGGTGTGAGTAAGGCCCAGTTAGAAGAGTAGGAGGTCCTTCAGTAATCTCCAAGGTGATCACGAAGTTGATCCATCGAAAAGGGGTTAAGAAAGAAGAAAAGTTGCTAAAGGCTACCTATAGCCATGCGACTCTAATTGGAGATTTCACCTATAGCCCCGCGGATGTACCTATAGCCGTGCCGCTTTAACTATAGTCGTGCAACTGTAGTTCAGAGAAAACACTTTTTCTATACTTAAATACAGAATTCCAAGGTTATTGCCGCACAGCTCTACTATTAAGAGATAGTTTTCGGGTGAAATCAAGTCTAAAATTGTCAAATAAAGTCCCGAGAAGTGTTAAACATGGATAAATAGCAATAAAAACAAGTACGATTGAAGAAAACTCATTTAGAAGTGCAAATTTGACAAAAGGAAAGTAGTATATATCAGAAGGAATTTCAAAATGGCCAATGTATTAGACCGAATAAACAAATGTAGCAGGGAAAAGCCCATAGACGGGCAAAATTTACTAAAATCCAGAAAGCTAATCCTACAGGTGTGCTCTCACATCAAGAGAAATAAAAGGAAAGGAACCTAAGACTGTGCCCCATCACCCTGATCATCCACCTGCCTCAATGTCCTCACAATAAGCAAGCTGCTCCTCTAGTGTGTCCATGCGCATTTGGAAAGTCTGGCTTGTAAGCTCTAGATCCGCGACCCATCTCCATAACTAGTCCACCTCCGACCTCAGATGAGTGGACTCACGATGATGAACACTAAGTGTAGACTACACCAAAACCAACAGTAGAAACATAATGTCACATACATGCATACACTTGAAGCATACACACATCAATACTATCTTAAGTACAGGTACTTACTGTCAACATCGTGTTGTCCTGAATCATGACCGCTCTAAAAGCGGAAATGGCGTGACACTACGACATCCCCTGGGCTATCGGAATTTGCATGGGAAACAGTTGCACAAGTTAGACAAATGGACAATAGTGAGAATCGAAAAGCAGATGAAAGTATGGATACTCACATGGGTCATGTAAGGAATAGTAGCAGGGTAGACGCGGTCCTCGAGATACAAATTAGCCCAGTACAATCATCCAAACTCATCGAACAGCTAAATGGATGGCTCTATCAGGAACTGTGCAATCAGCCCAGTACAATCATCCAAATTCTTTTAAGTTTTAAGAAAAACCTTTGTAAGAAATCCCCAGCAGAGTCGCCACTGTGAGCGGATGACGTTTTTCAAGCACACGAGCTCTCTCGGAAGGGAGCCTTGAGATCGGGCAACCCTCCCTCGTGTGGGGTATTTAGAATGAAAATTCGGTTTTGGAAAGGTTAAATTCATTCATAAAAGAACCGAGACCTAAGTCTCAATAGAGTTTGTAGGAGTCGCCAACCCGGCTCAGCTCAACCATGAAATTACAGTGGAGCTAAGCCCGACGAAGGCCGCTATACCTTCTAGAGATCTAGGCCCAGACAAGTCCTCTATTTCATGTCTAATCAAAATAAAACTTGGCCAATGTTCATAGATGGTATTTTAAATTTCTAAAGTTCATTTTTATTAAATTAAAGCACACAGCGCACATGCAAATCAAAATAAAATAAAAAAGTAGTGAATAAATAAATTATTACAACCCAATTGAATAAAAATAAAAATAAAAACTCTCAACCTCACGTTACAAGTGTATAAAATATAATCATGTACTCATGTCAAACTCGGACAATAATAACAATTACCTAGATAACTTCCCGGCTAATGTAGGCACTTTGCACAGATACTTCATTGGGTCCACGTTGGCTACTGCTTATATCTTGTAGGACTCAAAATAGTGTCTTATCTTTTTTGTTAGCCAAACCATGGTTGTGTAGGTTTTCTCAACTATGGTGTATCTGGTCTCATAGTCCAGTAGCTTTTTACTAAGGTAGTAAATAGCATGCTCTCTTTTGTTATCTTACTCCTATACCAGCATTGCCCCTACCAAAGTCTCTTCAATGGCCAGATACAAGATTAAAGGTTTAGCCGGTGTCAGAGGTTTCAACACAGGTGATTTGTTAGGTAAGCCTTTATTATATCAAAAGCGATTTGGCACTGATCATTCCATACTACAGGTTGTTATTTCCTAAGGAGTTTAAAGATAAGCTCATAAATTGTAGTTAATATGGCAATGAACTTGTTGACATACTGGAGTGACCCTAGGAATGATCTGACCTCTTTTTTGGTTTTTGGCATCGGCATTTCATGGATGGCTCTAATTTTATACGGATCCATCTCAATTCCCTTTTGGCAGACTATATGTCCCAGTAGCTTGCCTGAGGTGACTCCAAATTCACACTTTTTTGAGTTAAGTTAGAGGTTATAGTTCTCAATCCTGGTCATGAAAGTTAAGTTAGAGGTTATAGTTCTCAATCCTGGTCATGAATCTATCCAAGATAACAAGGTGCTCTTCCTCGGTCATGGATTTGACCAACATGTCATCGAAGTATACCTCAACCTATTTATGGATCATGTTATGAAGAAGTGTAATGGTGACTCTTTGATATGTGGCTCCGGCATTCTTGAGCCCGAATGGCATCACTCTGTAACAATATGCGCCCATGATGAAGGCTATTTTGACTTTATCAATAATATCCATCAGGATCTGGTTATACCCAGAGAATCCATCCATGAATGAGTACATGACCGGTCTGGCTGCACTGTCAATTATTATGTTGATATATGGTAAGGGTAAGTCGTCTTTAGGAGATGCCTTATACAAGTCTCTATAGTCGACACAGACTCTGACCCTTTTGTCCTTCCTTGCAACTGGCATAATGTCAGCCAACCACCTGGGATACTCCATGTCTTCGAAGAATTTTTCTTTGATCTCCTTAGCCACTTCATCCCTAACCTTTTCCGCCTATTCTGGTCTACGACGTCTGAGTTTCTGCTTTATCGGTTTGCATTTAGGATCTATAGGGATTTTGTGCTTTATGATTTCCTTATCGACTCAGGGCATATCTTCATGTGACCAGGCAAATGCTTCGACATGCTTTTCCAGAGCTTTTATGATTTCTCTCCTTCCCTCACTAGTAAGACCTCTTGAGATGGATACCATTTTGGGGTTTTCATCCTTTCCCAAGTTAATTTCATGTAATGGAGTGTCATGTATGCTAAACACACTGTATGAATGTTTGAATGTATGCACAGATCCATCAGGAAAAACATCACACAAGTAAGCAAA
Organism: Euphorbia tirucalli; assembly: GCA_039660915.1. Lineage (NCBI taxonomy): Eukaryota > Viridiplantae > Streptophyta > Magnoliopsida > Malpighiales > Euphorbiaceae > Euphorbia > Euphorbia tirucalli. The sequence continues at coordinate 35,558,999 of CM077637.1, read as the reverse complement.
GTTGGATTGTCTTGTATTCAAGGCCTCATGGGCAGAATTATTCATATCAAACATAGAAGAAATATACATAGAAGTCATTTTCCTCCTCCATATGCAGAAAGTCTTCACTAGCAGTTGCCATAACCTCCTTGGTCTTCTCTTCCAGCAGTACTTCTAGATCTGATTCCAGGGCCTCCATTTGTGCCTCAAGTAGGGCGGATTCTTTCTTCAGTGCTTTCTCTGTACGCATCAATTCGGCTAATTCAGCTACTACCTTCTTGAACTGATCATTCTATTCCATTGCTATAGGCTTCTCTTCGATCTGATCTGTAAGGCCGTTCTTCAAAAGGGAGAACAATTTCTTCGAGATAGCATCTATCACTGCATCCATATCACTCACACCTTGGCCTCCTTCAACAGGCTTCGTACCGTGGACTATAGCATCCATAGGCTCTTTAGGCTTCAGTAGAGCTATTGGTGAGACAACCCTTTTTCCTTTCTTGGGTTCCATCTTGAGCATGCCTTTGATTGGCTCCATCCCATACTTAGAGAAATCAGCAATGTCAACAAAAATCTAAAATTCTAGGACCATACCTCCTTCTACCTCCACCAGCTCGAGCTTGCCGTCATAAGCCCCACTAGTGGCACAAACAAAAGTATCCACGAGGTGTACTGCTTTTCACTCGGGTTTGCTCTTTGGAGACTCTCCTTTGCATGCAAGGCCTGCTTGATGTGTCTGCCCGAGACAAATTTATATTTCTCTAAGTATCTATGGACCCAATATGTGAACATAGGTTCATTTCCCTTCTCACTCGATACAACAGTGACCTAGAAGTCGGTTATAGGTTAATCAAAGATGCTCAATGCAGCAATGACTAAAGGCTCATTAGCCTCGAGAGTCACTATTTTTCCCCCAACAGGGAACTTGACTTTCTTGTGTATGGTGGAAGGCATGCCCCCTAGTGAGTGGAACCACAGACGCCTTAATAACAAAGAGAAGGTCGCTGGGATATCAATGACCATAAATAGTACCTTGGACTTTACTTCCCCAACTACCATTTCTACTTCAAAAGTTCTGATCATTGTGCGCTTCGAGTCATCATAAGCGTAGATCACAGTGTTGGATCTTAGCAAAGCTTCTTCACTCATGTTCAAACAGGGCAAAATTTCCAAGGGATAAATAACTAAAGTGGAGCTACCATCCACCATAACACATGGCATCACCCAATCCATTATCTTCACTTTCAAGTACAGGGCCTTATTATGGTTCACCCCCTTTAGTGGTAAATCAGCGTCAGTGAAAGTTATCTCTAAGGGGCGATTTGCTGGGCGGCTTACTGATCAGCCTATCATCATGCAAACTTGTTTGGGTGAAGTTAGAAGGGTCATTTCCATCTCCATCAATTTCTTTACCACCATGGCATGGCGTTTCTAGGACTCCATTAGTGTTGGATGTGCCCTAGTCCTGAGGCATTGGTCCATGTATTTGTATTGTTCATTTATTGGATTTATGTATTATACAATTTATGTCATTAAATAAAGGCATTAATCTATTTATTATATATCTTGTGCTATGTTTTAAATAGAGTATCCAATGGACATAGCCATATACATGTTGACAAGTGTTATACACTTGGCAGTAAGACCATGGATAGGGAAAACGATATGACCATAAAGTCATCCGTAGTCTGTTCTAGTCATGTGAATGAATGGAACTAGAGGCTATCATTAGCTTGGTTATATGGCGGTGTCTTACCGGCCATTGGACATGGGATGTCAACCAAGTTAATGGGTACATGCAAAAAGGGGCATGGTACTAGATAGATCCACTAAATGAGATATCCATATGGTATAGTATCACAAGTGATTCTCATGTAGTACTTGTATGGATCCTTTGACCTGACCATATAATGGTTCTGCATGTGATGTGGCATACTTTGGTATATGCCTAAAGGGCCTGTAACAGGGTACCAAGTATGGGTATGTTCGGGTATGTCAGTGAACATGGCAATGCTATAGATATGCAGAAGGGAATGTCACTCAGTAGTCCACTGAGAAGATATCACTGGCCTCTTGATGAATGTAACTGATAAGAGTGTGGCCACACCCAAACAAGTTGGAACTTGTTTGCGAGCATCAGTTCATTCGGGATCAAGTAAATGTCTGAACACAAAAGAGGGTGATCAATCCATGCCTCTGTGTTGGACACCGATATCAATGACATGGGATATACAAGTTTAAACTACACGGTTATGATTACAGTTAGACTACTATCTCCATCTTAATTAGGGGCTGCAGTGGCTTGCTAGAGCCCACCTGTAGTTTATGGGCCATAGGCCCACTGCCAACATAAAGACGGGCCCACAGGATCATACACATTGAACGTCTGAGCTCAAACTAAAAGATCAACCGTATACTTAGAGTATACACGCTGGAGAGAGAGGATACCATTAATTGTATTATATAGATCAATTGGATTAATCAAAATAATATAATTAATTTTGTATTGGCCTTCATATAATTAATTCAATGAATTAATTTATGAGATTATTTCCAAGGTGGAAATAATTTTACATGTATAGGTTTACATGTGTTTAATTTTATGGAAGTCTAATTTTAATTCCTCAGGTAAATTAATTGGTCAAATTAATTTTAATTTAAATGTATACAATATATTACATGGTATAAAATATAAACATACGGGTTGAATTAAAGTTACATTTGAAATTAAATTGGACCAAAGGAATTAATACGGACAAGGGCTTAAAAAGGGAGAAAGCCCACATAAAATTAAAAGGAAAATAGGCCTAAAATTCCCTAAGAGAATTCGGCCAACTAGGTTAATAACCTAGTAAAAACTTCTGCCATGACAAGTGAGAAATAGCAGAGAATTTTCAGCCCTAAAAATCCTCTCTTCCGGCCGATCGAATCGCTAGCACGGGTTGAGTTCAAAAGCCGTTCGTGTACGGGAACGTAGAGGAAGTCTTTGTTGATTTCTGTAGCCATCTCTAAAAGAGATATCTCGGGTGAGAATCTTATTCTCTTCTATTTTTCTTTTTTTGTTGTTTTTGATTTCCATATTATCTACTCCTAGGCACGGATTTGAGGAAATCAACGTGTTTTTCTGCTTTATCGGTTGATTTCCGGTGAAAAATCTTAATAATTAGAAGGTGCCAAACACTAGCTTTGGCGGGCATTCTTTTCAACTATTCCACTACGAGGTCATTCTCTTCCATTGGAGTGGTGGGAGAGTCAATACGGATCTGCACTTTCACCTTGGGTGCTGACTCATTCTGCCGGGATTGGTTGGTGGGTTGGTAGACCCTCCCACTCTTAGTGATGTAGTGAACTGGCCTATCTTCCTTTCTCACGTACATCCCAGCCTTGGTGTAGACTGGGTAAACTGCTTTGGGCTCAAGAATCCTATACTCATCATAATCATCATCTAACTCCACATCATTCAAGTTGATCGATGATGTCTTCTTTTCAATCATCACTATAGGCTCCATTGCCTTTTCATCCTCCCCACCGAATGAAACTGCTTGAACTGCTAGATTAGCTCGGATGAACTATGCAAACACAAAATTAGAAGGTAGCCCGGTTTGCACCATGTTGACTTGGTTTCCAAAACTAGGCAATGGGTTAATCTGCACACTTGGCTTTGCATTGGGCTCTTGGATTTTGTTTCTAGTCACCAACTACTTAATGGCATCTCGTAAGCGGAGGCAATCATTTGTTCGGTGGCCTCTTACCATATGATAGGTGAAAAAATTTTCCTTGTATACCTCGGCGGGATGAGTGAAAGGCTTCAAGCTCTGTAAGAGCCTTAACTTTTTGTATTTGCCAAATATTCTATTTAATGACTCAGTCCATGGTGATATCCCTTTCAAATTGGCTTGGGGAGCTGATCCTTAAGCTACTACTGCCACCTAGACCTGCTTTACAGAGGTGGAAGCCTGAGTAGGCTTTGGGCTGTAGCTAGGACCAGCCAGAGTCACGATGGTACCACTGCTGCTCTGAAATCCAGATGTGTAGCTCTGACCACTTCAGTTACTGTTACCACTACCATTATTTTGCTTATCTTCCTCTTCATACTTTTCAATTTTCTTGGCGAGATTGTACACATCCACAAAGGAATTGAAGTCACAAAGCTTTATGTTGTCATGATAATTCTTCAAACTCCCATCTACAAGCTTGATAATGAGCTTTGAATCTCTAGGCCTCTGTTCCAACAACACTTGCTTGTCCATCCATCTCTTGTAATACTTAGCAAAAGTCTTATTCGGCTTATGTTTCACTGCCTCCAGGTCTTGTAGTGTCACTTTGATTTGAGTATTATAACTATAGTGTTTCACAACAGCCTCGACCAGGGAGTTCCAATCTTTACTTTTGTGGACTAGCTGATTGCTGAACCACCAATCAGCACCATCCTTAAGAGTGGTCAGGAAATTGCCAACATTTAGTTGGTAGTTAGGCCATTCATCATCATAATTGTCACATAATTATTGATGTAAGGTCTAGGTGGTCTCGTTCCCTTGTAAGAAGTGAACTTTGGCATCTGGAAGACTAGAGGAAGCAAGTCAATTCCATCGGCCCTCAACACATTTGGGTCAATGCACTTTATAATAAGGATTTGTGCCATCTGGCGGAGCTTGGGGAGGAGCTCGTCGAGCTTAGAATACTTCTCCTTCAGTTTCCTTTTAGCTATTGATGGTATTTCTTTAACCCTCCTAGAAGCATCCCCTTACTCAGATTGATGATCCACCTCCCTCACTGGAGCCTATCTGCCTATATTCCCATGGTCTAGATTTAGTTCTGGTTGCCTATTACCAACCCCTCAATCCCCCACGGCCTCTGCTTGCTTGTTAGTGATAATGCTACCCACAGCGACCTGTACCTAACTGCGAATGCTAGCTCTAAACTCATCTAAACCCAAGAGGTCCTTGATGGCTGCTTCCACAAAAGTAGTGATCATGGTGGCATTCTGCTGATTGGTATTCTACTAATCTCTCACCTTTGTAAAATTCTCCTCTAGCACAAACAAGCTGTCGATCCCCAAAGTTGGAAATTGTTCCTTTAGCTCTGAATCTGACCCTAAGTTTACAATCACTGACTTGGATGCCACACTAACTATTCTTGGTCTATTTCTCCACCTCGGTTGAGGATCTGCATAGCCAACTCTTTCTAGTCATCCTTTAAGAGGGCAATTCCAAACTATAGAGAGTCACAATCACACATTAGCACTATGGATGAATACATGATAGTCATTTGATCTAACATGGTATATGTGTATGTATGGATTTTATGACACGGTGGATGCATGATATGCATATGACATGAATGTTTATATAGGATAGGTGTGGATCCGATACTCAGGGAGCATATGGACAGAGATCCGACACTCCGGGAACACTAGAAAAAGGTTAACTAGATTTTGCTAGTCATAGTGACATGCGTATGAGTCTACACACGGTAGAGGTTCGGTACCCTGTAGGCACCTAAGAGCGATACTAGATAGTTTTGAAGTCTTTGGACCTAAAACAACCTAGGGATTTGGGGTACGTGTGAGTCTCCACAGGGACAAAGATTTGGTAAAAGGAATTAACCAGATTCTACTAGTCGTAGTGATATACATATGAGTCTACATACGGACAGAGTTTCGGCACCCTTGGGGTACCTAAGAGCGATACTAGACAGTTTTGAAGTCTTCAGACCTAGAATGACCTAGTGGTTTAGGGTGCCTGTGAGTATGCACTTGGGGAGCATCGAAAAGGAATTGACCAAATTCTGCTAGTCACAGGGATATACGTATGAGTTTGCATATGGATAGAGGTTCGACACCCTTGGGGTAGCTAAAAGCAATACTGGATAGTTTTGAAGTCTTCAGACCTAAAATGACCTAGGGGTTTGGGGTGCGTGTGAGTTTGCACACGGACATAGGTTCTATAAGGATTTTTCATAGAAAATCAATCGATAAAAGTGAAAGCTCAGATTGATTTTCTCAAATCCGTGACCCATGAGCATTTCAAGTGGAAATCAAAAACATAAAATCAAAGAACAAGAATTAGATTCTCACCTTTCTATGTCTCTTCAAGAGATGGCTACAGAAACCGAAATTGATTTCCTCCACTCTCACGTACACGGACGTCTATTAAGTGCAACCTATGCTAGTGGCGGATCAAAGGAGGAGAGGAAGAGATGGCCGAAAATTTCAGCCTTAAACCACTAATAATTGCCGAAATTCTCATTAAAAGAATTAACTCCCTTAGCTAAAATCATAGCCATGATAAGGCTTGGGTTTAATTAGATTTTAAGTTGGAATTTAATACCATAAATCCCTAAATCCAAATTAATTATATGGGTAAAAATTGAATGTAATTTTATTTTAATTTTTATACATGTATTTATATAAGACCATATTATATAACGTACATGTCATTAAATTAAAATTGATTTGCCAATTAAAATTGACCCAATAGATTAATAGAGATTCAACTGAAATCATATACATATAAACCTATATATATATATATTTTTCCACTGGAAATAAATTTCCAAATTAATTTATTTAAATCAACTTTATGCAACCCATTAAAATAGTTATCTCTCTAGATAGTATACCCTAAATATACAGGCGATCCGACTAGTTCAAACTCAGACATTCTATGTGTGCAATCCTGTGGGCTTGTCTTTATGTTGGCAGTGGGCCCAAGGCCCACTGGCTATAGACGGGCTCTAACAAGCCATTACAGCCCCCAATTAAGATGGAGACAGTAGTCTAACGGAAATCTTAACCCTGTAGTTAAACTTATACATCCCATGTAGCTGATATCAGTGTCCAACACGGAGGCATGGTATCATCACCCTCTTTTGTGTCTGGACATTAACTTGATCCCGAATGAACTGATGCTCACAAACAGGTTCCAACTTGTTTAGATGTGGCCACACTCTTATTAGTTGCATTCATCAAGAGGCCGGTGATACCTTCTCACTGGTTTACTAAGTGACATTCCCTTCTACATGTTCATAGTCTTGCCATGCTCATTGGCACATCCGAATGTACCCATACTTAGCACCCTATTATAGGCCCTTTAGGCATACACCAAAATATGTCACTTCATATGCAAGACCATAACATGGTCAGGTCAAAGGATCCATATAAGTACTACACAAAAATCACTTATGATACTATACCATGTGCATTTCTTGTTTAGTGGATCTCTGGATAACTTTTTAGTAATATCGTTTTTCCTATCCATGGCCTTACTACGAAGTGTATGATACTTGTCAAGATGGATGTGGATATGTCCATTGGATACTCTATTTATAATATTGCACAAGGTATATATAATAAATAGATTAATGCCTTTCTTCATTAACATGAATGTATAATACATAAATCTCATTACGAGATACAAAATGTATGAAACAATACAAGGACCAATGCCTTGGGACTAGGGCATTCCCAATAGGTTTGGTAGTTGAGGAGTATCAAAAAGGAATCTTTGGAAGACAGGTGAGTGTGCAAGTTACGTGGGAATAAATGTGAAGCCTTAAGGTCACGCTTAGGGTTTTTATTAAAAGGCAATTATATACAGTTTATTAATATGGGTCTTACTTATGTATAAGTGGCACACCATTATGGCTGCATCAAAATTGTTAGTGCATATGTCACAAGAGGCGAGATGTATGAATGTAATTTTGGTAAAAAGTCAATATTCTAACTGAGTCCGAGGTGGGGGTCCCTTTAATCATCAACGAGGGATGATAAAGGTGAAACTATAGATATATACATATGTTGTTTTGGTGTCTTAGTGGAAATTACTGTGGTTACTTATATGGGTTCGGTCCAAGTCCGTATAACATCAAGGTCCCCATAGCAAATATATACTCCTCACTTCTCCCCGCTCAAGGGTCCATGCGAAGGGGTTCGTACGAGGCTATGGGCGGTGTTCTGTATCCGTGCCCCTACGACCTGGCGAAACTTAGGCGACAATTTCAATAGTCCACCAGGCTAAAAATGGCACCTTAATCTAATGCTTAATCTAGCTAATATGCAATGCACATAAAATGCTACGAGAAGTTTATTGAAGCTATTTTAATAGATACTTTCAGTGCTCGTCAAAATCTTTTAATTTTTGAAAAACTTTTTAAAAGAGATCCCCAACGAAGTCACCACTGTGAGCTGATGATGTTTTTTGTATCAGAAAGCAACGAAGCAAACCAGAGAATTTTTCATTTATGGTTTACAATTATAATGTGAAATTCGTTTTAAAAAATCATATTTTCATAAAAGATTCGAGACCAAAATCCAGAAGAAAATATAGCTGTCACCACTCGGCTCAGGTCAACCAGGAAATTTAGGTATAGCCGAAACCAAGTGAGGGCCATTATACCTTCCAAAGCTCTAGGTCCAGACGAGTCACTTACTTGTTATCTAATTAAAATACATGCTTCAACAATCGAATTATAGCATTTTACAAACTAAGTTGATTTTATTAAGAGAATATGGCATTCATGCAAGGTGTGGGAAATAGTAAATACATTATTTATTGCAACCATATCGAATCACAGAAACTACCCTAGGGGATACATATAGATCAAATTGGGGATAGGAATACAATTGCCTAAAATACCCGGAACATAATAATAAAATCCTAACATACATCTAATCCTACAAAACATATGTTAGTACATGAATAATCACTTGTAGGACTCAATTAAGATAGAATGGGATAATAACTAAATTGGGGTCATGCATTTAAAGGGGATAGTCGGGGAGACTCGACAAATCTCATCGACTAGACCTAAGAATTCATTAAGCTCAAACAAGCATAGTTGAAATTTTTGTAATAGATTATTTTTTCACGATGTGTGACTCACCTTCGTCCTCACGATTCGCTATGCTCGAACGAGTATGGTTTTGCCCTCACTATGCTCGAAAGAGCATTGCTCTGCAACCTCACCTGATTTTCTGCTTTTGAATTGATGTTGAATGAAGGAAAGAATGGAGCCTTTTTTAGCCTGAAAAGGTAATAAAACTCTATTGAATTCTCTCCTGAAACCTTAACCTCTCTTAAATTCTCCCAAATCATTTTAAACCCCCCACCTCTTCACTAAAAGCTACTCAAACACTCCTAAAATCTCCATTTTATCTTCACTACAAATCAAGCTCTTATCTTTGTTTTGGAGTATAAAACTAAAGGTGCGTTTGGTTTAAACTTCGGAATCGGAATAGAAATCAGAATGGGAATGATACGGAATTGGAATCAGACTCACTATTTTTTAACTCTGTTTGGTTTGATCCGGAATCAGAATCCAATTTTATGAAAATTTTTAATAAAACAGACATATGCAAAATATGATTATAATGAAACAATAAAACTTATATAACTTGTTTTTTATAATTTATATTCATAATTTATGTTATATTATAACTAACAACATAAAATATAAATGATAAATCAATAATTAAAATGATGATATTAAATGATGTTGAATTTGAAATTTTGTACCGTAGATGTAGTTAGTTCAAAAACTAATGATAAAAATAATCAACTGGTAGTTAACAAAAAATAAATTTGTAAAAAATATATATGTATAACCTTAGATGTAGGATGTAATTGGTAAAAGAAAAAAAAGTGGAGTAGGATATGGAATCAAGTTTGATTGAGGTGAGGGAAGGAGGGAATCATTGATTCCCAAAGAGGGGGAAATCACATTCCTATTCCCATGTCAAATTAAAGAAACCAAACATTAACTAAAGGAGATAATCATTCTCATTCCCATTCCCTAATAAATTTTTATCATACCAAACACCCCCTAAGAGGATTTAAAATCCTTTTCTTATTGAATTATGTTTTTATGCTTTTGAGTTTTCAAAAATAAAAATAGGGGCACAACTCTTTAATTTGTTCTATGCTTTTAGGGCTTAGCTCCCCAAAACAAGTGTATGCTTTTTTATCCGCTTTTAGAGTTTTGTTTACTTTATTGCATGTTGGTAGGCCCATAAGAGGTCCATATTGTTGTCTGCACCTCATTTTGCATTAAAATCATATTTTCTTCCTTTCTTTGTTGAATCCGATGGTTTTACTACAGGTGAGGGAATTTCTTAGGTGAAGAGCCCTAAAACTCCAGTTTACTTTGTTTCTTGTTTTTAAAAAATTTGAAACTTGATTTCATACCTATTTAACACCTAAAAGCGGCTATTTTGTCTCAATTAGATCAGTTCGCAAGTTCATACTGGGAAAACTAAGCACATGGAAGTTTCTGGAGAACTCTGTTCGAGGACCTATGATTGATTAGAACAACCTATGTTCAAGTGGCTTCAGCTAAGCACGAGTTCGCTTGATCTATGCATAAGTAGAAGATAAAGGTTATCGCATGGAAAGTTAGTATCGTTTCTACCCTTTCTGGTGACCCTATGTCTATTTTAGGTGATTTCTCTCAAAAACTTGACTAACCCTAACTTTCGTTGTGGTATTTGGATATTTTACTTGTTTTTCTTAAGCACTACATATCATGCATATTTACTTTTACATCTTTTAAATATTGCCATTCGTATCATTGAAATCCTTGCTTTACATACTTGTATCTCACTCTTGTATCATGGTATCAAATAGATTATGTGTTCTTTCTGGTTTACGTTCAATTTATATTTTGCTTAATAAATTAATTTGCAACACATCCACTATGTTCTGTAGTGTTACAATCATAATATTAATTTTTGAGGAGGAGCAACTTGGTCCTCCTTCCAATCCTTTCCTCTCTTTTTTTTTTTCTATTCTTGTGTGTTTTTATCCTAGTTTTGTGTGGAATAATCTATATCTGGCATTTTTTTCTTGTTTCATCTCCTAAACCGACTTCTTTAGTGATAGATCAAGTTTAGAAAATCACAAATATGATAATCATTTTTCAATAGGTTGGGCGTTATCAGCTATTAGTTAAAGATTATTTAAGATATTTACATTGTTTGAATGTAAGATTTGGAATTTTTATCCAGATTTCCTAATTGCATAGTGATATGCAGGAAGTGGAAATTTTTATGGTTGTGAATGTAGGAAATAGTAGTGTTATATTTTGTTGGATTTATTTTACGTATTTTCTTTTGCTCATGGTCCCAAGTTTCTCTATCCCACCAGTGTGTGTGAGTGCTCTCTTACCAATATGTGTAAGTATTTTTGATATTATGTTGTTGTTCAAAAGACAAGTTATTTCAGTTGTTCAGTGCCTAACTATGATATATTTCAGGTGAAGCTAATGGAATTGATCTTTACTTTAGTGAAATATCTTTCTTTAAAGAAAAATCCTTAATTGTGGGTAGCATTAATTTAATCACCTCCCTCTCCAATTATCCCTTGAAAAATTGGTACCAACAGAGCAAAACTTTCCTTTCATTTTACTTGATGGATTCTCTCTCTTTCTATCTTCTCTTTTATTGTTCTCTCATTTTACTACTCTGGATATTAAACTTATTTCACACTCCAATTGAAATGAAGAATTTCGACCTACTTTATCACTCCATTTGATTCCAAAAATCTTAAGAATCTGTTTGTCTCAAGAAAATGGAATTCGCTTATTTTGCGTGAATATTATTAAATTCATGTCAAATGAAATGAATTATACATTGTTTTTGTTAATACATTTTAAATAGTTCCTAAAAGTAACCTTATCTGTAATATTGCATACATCTATTGTATAAAATTTGTTGATATCTGTCTAATAAATAGTTAATATTTTACTCAAAACCCAATTGTAACTACACTTCCAATATTGTAGGTTAAGACCTAATTACATTATTGAGTAGAAAAGATATAATATTACTAAAAAAAAAAGAAAATTAATTACTTCTTTTCTTCATCCTTACGCTTAAATTTACGCAACTTTAAATGCAACAAACCAATAAAAATAAGCAGGCCGAAAACAATAATAATCAGGGGATTAGACTTCGTAATGGACAACAACCATTTCGACCTAAGTCAGACTGTTCAATAGGTTTATTGACCATCTTGAAGTAGTAGAAAAGTTTAGAATAATCGTGTGAAACTATTTTGAAATTGCAGAACAACGTTGTTCGGTTAAATTTACCCTGTCATGTTGCTGGAAGACTATAGCTGAATCTTTATCATGGCATCCGACAATGTTGATTTGTGAAAGACTTGTGTGAACCCTTGAGTTGTATTAAATTCCAAAGGGTATTTATACCCAAATAATACAAGGGTAAAATATGTGCAGCACTCCCTATACAATATGAATTTGTATTATATACATAGTCCTACCACATCTCCGCCAGTTGAGCAGGGGGAACAACTCTCAACTTGTCCCGCAATAATAGAAAACGAGCCTTGGGGAGCGCCTTGGTGAGTAAATCAGCAAGTTAACGTTCCATGGACAGATAATGAACCAAAAGAGACTTGGCTACCACCCGTTCCCAGACAAAATGAAAATCGATCTCAAGATGTTTTGTCCGGGAATGAAAAATAGGATTCGCTGTCAGATAGGGAGCACTCAAGTTATCACACCAAAGCACAGGAGGCTGAGAAAGGGGAAACCCGATGTCCGTGAGCAGTTGAGTGAGCCAGGAGAGTTCTGAAGTCGTGGTGGCCAAGGCATGGTACTCGGCCTCGGTGGAGGAGCGGGAGACCATTTGCTGCTTTCGAGAGACGCAGGAAATCAAGTTGGCACCCAAGAAAATTGCAAAACCAGTGGTAGAACGCCAATCATCAGAATCACCACCCCAATCTGAATCAGAAAAGCCTTATAGATGTATAAGAGGACCAGGCTGAAACACTAAGCCATGAGAGGACGATGCCTGGAGATAGTGCAGTATGCACTTGACGGCCTGTCAGTGCTGATCATTTGGGGCATGCATGTATTGAGCAACTTTATGGACGACATAAGCAATGTCAGGTCTGGTGACAGTCAGATACTGAAGGCCTCCAACAATACTACGATACAAGGAACCATCGGCTAGCAACTCACCCCCGGAAGCCGAAAGTTTTGTAAAAACATAGGCCGGAGTGCTCAACATCTTACAACCAGACATGTCAGACTTGTCCAACAAATCCCAAATATACTTCTGTTGATTGACATACAAACCATTATCTCCCCACTGCATTTCAAGGAAAAGAAAGTACTAAACACGACCCAAATTCTTGATTGCAAACTGACTTTGTAAATAATCAACCAGGGACTGGAGGTCCCATGCACCATTACCAAGTAATAGAAGATCATCAACATATATGAGACAAAAAATTACAGCCTCACCAAAACAGAACATGTACAACGAAATATCGGCTTTAGAACAACGGTATCCGAAACCAAGAAGGACTGTGGTAAGATGCTTATGCCACATCCGAGGTAATTGTTTGAGTCTGCAAAAGGATTTCTGCAGAGCACATACATGAGAGGGGTGAGCGGGATCGACAAAACTAAGGGGTTGGTGCATAAATACTTTTTCCTTAAGATCACCATGGAGAAAGGCATTAGAGATGTCTAAATGAAACACTTGCCAGGAGAATGAAACAACCAAAGCCAAAAGTAGCCAAATTGTAGTAGGCTTCACAACAGAGCTGAAAGTATTTGTAAAGTCCATGCCGGGGCATAGGTGATACCCCTTGGCAACTAGTCTTGCTTTATAACGATCAACCGAACCATCAGCCTTGCGTTTAGTTTTAAGAACCACTTGCAACCAATTATATTGACATCTGGCGGAGGAGGCACCAATTCCCAAGTGCCATTAGTAATTAAGGCATTAAACTCATCTGCCATAGCTACTCGCTAATGATGTGACTTCTGTATAAGTTACTAGATCCATTTCTGAAACTGTCATATTCATAGCCCGGGGTCGAGAGGACCCGGTTTGAGAACGGGTGACCATGCGGCATGGGACTGGTGCCAGATTAGGCTGGATATTGTAGTCAGGGGCTTGAGAAAAGGCTGTGAAATCCACAACAAGGGGAATACCAGGTTGAGTGGTGCTGCTGGTGGGGATGGGGTTCGGTGGGGGCTGGGCGGCTACTAGAAGAGGTGGGGTTGTGGCCAGAGGCTGGACGCTGGAGGCCGGGGTTGGTTGCGGAGCGAGGGAGGGTTTGTAGTGAAGAGCGGGTAAGGAGAGGGCCGAGGTGAAAGTGGGTGGGTTGGGCTGTGCGTTGGGGGCGGGTTATATGTCGAGGGCGGGCTGGTAATGGAGGAGGCTAAGGGTTGTTGCAAGGGCTGTAGTAAGGGTGTTTGGTGGTGGGTCGGTGGGGATGGGTTGGAAAAAGCAGGGATATGCAGCACAGGGTTGGTAGTAGAAGGCGAGGTAATGGAATCATGGATCCAAGTCATCTCTGGATATGGGTACACCTGCTCATCAAAAAATGACATGGCGTGAGACAAAAATTTTGCTAGTAGATAAATCCAAACAGCGATAGTCTTTGTGTAAGTGGCTATAACCGACAAAAATACACAGACGAGAATGATAATAAAGTTCAGATGCAGAGTATGGAAAAAACCAAGGATAACATAATAACCGAAAGCATGAAGAAAAGTATAATCAGGCGAGGAATGCCGTAATTTCTCAAAAGGAGACACAAAGTCAAGTAATTTAGTGGGCATACGATTGATTAGGTAGACATCAGTATCAAAGGCATGAGTCTAGAATGATTTGTCTAATTTTGCATGTGCCAGTAAGGACAAACCTGTTTCAACAATGTGGCGGTGTTTCCGTTCCTCACAGCCATTCTGTTCAGGAGTGTACGGACAGGAAACCCGATGCTGTATACCATGTTTGTCACAAAGAGGATGAAATTGACTAAAATTCCCCGCCCCAATCAGATTGAAAAGACTTAATGGTGCATTCAAATTGTTTTTCCACCAAAGATCGAAATTAATGAAAGTAGCAAGAGCATCAGATTTATACTTCAAGAAATAAATCCAACTGAATTTACTATAATGATCATAAAAAAGCACATATTAAGAAAAATTATCATATGATTGCACAGGGGATAGACCCCAAAGGTCTGAACAACTAAGTTCTAAAGGCTGGTTGGCCTGAAATGATGACTCAACAAAAGAACGTTTGTGACTTTTGCTAACAGCACAACTTGAGCAACAAAAAGACTCTAATTTATTTGAAACTGATAAATTATTCTGACTAAGAACTTTTCTGATGACAGGTAACGCTGCATGTCCAAGCCTCACATACCACGTGGAGAGGGAGTGAGGTGAACCCAGCAGGTGTTGGAAATGCCCTAGTCCCGAGGCATTGGTCCTTGTGTTTGTATAATACATTTGTACATTAATGTAAACTTTATGTATTATACAATTTGTGTCAAGGAAATAAAAGCATTAATCTATTTATTATATGTCTTGTGCTATATTTTACATAGAGTATCCAATGGACATATCCATATCCATGTTGTCAAATGTGAGGCACTTGGCAGTAAGACTATGGATAGGGAAAACGATATGGCTATAAAGTTATCTGTAGTCTGCTCCAATCATGGGAATGAATGGAACTAAAGACTATCATTAGCTTGGTTGTATGGCGGTGTCTTACCGGTCATAGAACATGGAATGTCCACCAGGTTAATGGGTACATGCAAAAAGGGCATGGTACTGGATTGATCCACTTAACGGGAATCTACATGGTATAGTATCACAAATGATTCTCGCTTAGTACTTGTATAAGTCCTTTGACCTGACCATATGATGGTGCTGCATGTGAAGTGGCACACTTTGGTGTATGCCTAATGGGCCTGTAAAAGGGTGCCAAGTATGGGTACGTTCGGGTGTGTTAGTGAACATGGCAGTGCTATGGATATGCAGAAGGGAATGTCACTCAGTGATTCACTAAGACGATATCACTGGCCTCTTGAAGAATGTTACTGATAAGTGTGCAGCCGCACCCAAACTAGAGTGGATCTTGTTTGTGAGCATCAGTTCATTCGGTATCAAGTAAAGGTCCAGACACAAAGAGGGTGATACTTCCATGCCTCTGTGTTGGACACCGATATCAGCGACATGGGATTTATAAGTTCAAACTACAGGGTTACATTTTCAGTTTGACTGCTTACTCCGTCTTAATTGGGGGCTGCAGTGGCTTGCTAGAGCCCGCCTGCAGTCTGTGGGCCTTGGCCCACTGCCAACATAAAGACAGGCCCATTGGATCGTACACATTGAACGTCTGGACTTTAACTAGTCGGATTAAGTGTGTACTTGGAGTATACACGTTTGAAGAGAGAGAGATATATTAATTATATTATATGAATCAATGGGATTGATCAAAGTTATATAATTAATATTTATTTTGGCCTTCTCTTAATTAATTCAATGAATTAAATTATGGGATTATTTCCTAGGTGGAAATTTGATTCTACATGTATCGGTTTACATATATCTCATTTATGTATGTCTAATTTAATCCCTTAATTTAAATTACTAGGTCAAATGAAATTTTAATTTAAATGTATGTAATATATTATATGATATAATATATAAGCATACATGTAAAGTAAAGTTGCATTTGACATTCATTAAATCAAAGGAATTAAAATTGGGCTTAAGATGTAAAATGAATATTCCCACTTGAATTGGAATTGTGATGGCCGAAATTTTCATGCATTTGGGATAAGAATGTGAGTCATATCATGGACAAAAATGATGACCAATTCTTATGCACCAATAAGAAAATGGTGAGTCATTGGTTTGACTTAAGAAGTGGCAAAGTTGGACTTTGCTCCATTTGATCTTTCCTTTACTTTTGGTAAAAAAGTGGAAAAGAAGATGATGACCATTTCTTTTGGTGTTGGCCGAATCCTTAAAGCATTTGGATGAGTCATTCTTTTGTCTCTAAGCTAAAGATTGACTTTACTCCTTATGCATTTAAAGGGTGAAAGTGATGTGTCATAGGTTTGACATAGGTTTTGTTCTTTTGGAAAAGAAAACAAAACTAAGTCATCACTTGTTAATTGATGGCCGTAACTTATGGCAAGGGAGATGTATGGTGAGTCACCATTTGGACTAAGAGGTTGCAAAGTTGGACTTTGCATCTTTTGGACCAATTAGAAGTGGTGACTCACACTTGAAAAACTATATCATCATTTCCATAAGGGTTGAGCTTGGCCGCCCATTACTTGGTGAATATTTTCTTTGGAAAGAAAATTTCAGCTCTTTCTTTCTCTTGCAATAACATCCGAGTCGCTAGCACAGGTTTCGGTCCGAGAGTCGTTCGTGTACGTGACGTTAGAGGGAATCTACACTTGATTTCTGCAGTCCGCATCCGTCTCTTAGAGAGACTTTGTGGTAAGTTTTTGAAACTCTCCTTTTATGCTTTATGTTTTTGATTTCCACATCTTAAGCTCCTGGGACCGGATTCGAGGAAATCGACGCGTATTTCCGCTTTTATCGGTCGGTTTCCTATGACGAATCCCAACAGTGGTATCAGAGCGGGCTTTTGATCCGTGGAAATCTTTAACTTGGCGGATCCTGTGTTTTAAAATTGGAGATGTTATGGACGGGATTCTTTTGGTTTCGGGCTTGTGATTTTGCTCGTTGAATTTTGCAAATGGAAAATCTTGTTGCATATGGTGTATGCTAGGTTTTATTTTCTATTTGTGATTTTCTTGTTTATGGGATTTTATTTTGCATATTTGTTTTATGCTATATTTATTTTTCCATTGTTGAAATTTATTTCTTGGTGATTTAATTTCATGTTGTTTTTATTTATTCGGAAAAATCACAGACCGTTTCGGGTCGGAACGGGGGCAGCAGCCACTGCCTGAGGCGCTGGGCGCCACAGGCAGCAGCGCCGCGGCTGCCCCGCGCGGTGGGCCGGGCCCGAATTTGGATTTCGCGGGATTTGTTTTGGGCCGGGCCGGGTTTTAAAATTTTAATTGGTTTTAAAATTTTGCGTGTTTAAATTTTGGTAATTTTTATGCGCGTGTTTTATGAATGGAATTTATTTTTCGTTCATGCGATATTTATTTTGGAAATAAATACGGTTAATTGAAATTGGTTCGGGTTTTCTTGGTTGGAATTCATGGTTTCCCAATCGGATTGGGAGTAATTTTGCCTGGGTTGGAGGCCCAAAGCCCGCACGGGTTAAGAACCATGATTGGCCAAAATTTGGCGATTTCAAAATAATGGTTATGGACATATTTGAAATGGGATTAATTCATGTATTTAAAATGTTTATAAATTGTATGTATTGGTTTACATAGATGTATGATTAAATGCATGAATGGATGTTTTGGGCCTTATTTATTTGGGTTGTAATATTCTTTTGGTAAATACGGCCTGCGCGCCGTTTTTCTTTTTATGTAATTTTATTTAATGTGTTTATAATGAAATTATGTAAAGAAGAAGCCGATTGGATTGGCGTGCTAGAAGGATGAGGATGCGGCCCACCTGATGTCGTTCTAGTATAGGTTTACTAGAATTATATTAGGATGTAAATTTTGGCCCATCGCATTTCATTTTTATTTAATTATGCTTGATTTATTTACATGTGAGAATCTATGTACCAACCCTATTTCACCCGCCTATGCATCTAAGCCGTTATTAAATGAATCTAATAACCAAAAGGTAATTACTAAGTCACTTAAAAGTGCTTCCCTCATTCAAAACCTACTCGAAGTGGGGATAGGCTAGCTGTAGACCAACCCTCGTTGGATGCACTAGAGTATCGTCATTTTGTATTGGGTTGGAGTATTGGTTACTCTAACACTTGGATGGAGGTTTTGACTTAGCGTGGGTAGTAGGATGTTCCTGGCCCTAAGCACAGATGGGTAAGTGCCAACAGACCCATCAAATCGAGAGTCCCTAGGTTGGGATTGGACGGCGTTCCTACCTAAAAATTGGGATATAGTTGTTCCAGGCCCTCGTCTGGCTATATCTTGATATAATATGGATCTCGGCCCATGAGCCCAACAACTCGAGTTAATTAATAACACGATTCATTATTCATTATAATATGGGAAGAACATGTTAAGTCCTTTATTAACACTTGTAATTTTTCTGTGTAGAAACCAATGGCTACTAATGATACTTTATCACTGCGATCTTTCTTAGAATGGGACAAGCTTTCTGGCCCTAACTTTTGGGACTGGTCTATGAACTTAAGGAAAGTTCTAAGACAAGAGTCTAAAGAGTATGTGCTCAAAAAGCCTGTACCGGCTGTGCCAACGGGAAGTAATCCACCGGCTGCCTAGCTGGAGGAATACTTGGCACATGTAAAAGATAACCGGGATGTGACATGCCTGATGTTGGCTAGTATGGTTCCTGAATTGCAAAAGCAGTTCCTGGATCATCAGGCCTTTGCTATGATGACAACTCTGAAAGAGATGTTTTATGAGCAAGCTTATCAGGAAAGGTACCTGATCCACAAGGCATTCCGCAGCTGTAAGATGGGAGTCGGCACATCTGTGAGTGCACACGAGCTCAAGATGAAGGGCTATCTGGATAATTTAGCCCGTCTTGGAACTCCTATCTCACGGGGCTAGCGGTTAGCACGATCCTGGCTTCTTTACCGGATTCTTATGATCAATTCATCCTAAACTTTTACAAGCAAGGGATGGACTGTACTGTTAGTGAGCTGCATTGGATGCTTCAGCTCGCTGAACTGTCGATCAAAAAGACTCTGTCGGTACTCGAGGTTAACAACGGGAAACCTCCTTTTGCTAAAGGTAAGGCCAAGGCCAAGGCCAAGGCTAAGGAAGCCAAGGCTAAAAAGGCTAGAGCCCTGCCCAAGGCCCGTTCCAAGGATGTCTGCTTCGGTTGTAAGCAGGCTGGACATTGGAAAAGATCGTGTCCCAAGCTTTTGGGAGAGAAAAGAAAGACGCAGGGCGTGTCTTCATCAGGTATATATGTCATAGACATTAACCTCTGTTTCAACATCTTATGTATTGGATACTAGATGTGGTTCTCACATTTGTTGTAATATGCACGGACTTAAGAACAGGAGATCACAGGGATCAGGACAAGTGGACTTGCGGGTCGGAAATGGAGCAAGGGTTGCTGCCATAGAGATCAGCAAGACTAGCTTATGATGCCTAGTAGATTAGTTTTGTTACTGAAACTATGTTATTTTGTACCTGTTTTGTACAGGAATATTATTTCTGTTTCAGTTTTTGGATATTTCTGGATGTACATTTACAATAGAAAAAGGGTTTATCTAGAAAAGAATTATTTTATGGAGTAGCTCTGTTAAATAATGTCTTTTATATCCTGGATCTAAATGAAACTAATCATGTCTATAATATACATACTTAAAGGGTTAAGCCTAACGAACTTAATCCGGTTTACCTTTGGCATTGTCATTTAGGCAACATAAACAAGAAGCGCATAGCTAGGCTTCACATAGCTTGAATCCTAGGATCATTTGACATGGAGTCACTTGATATATGCGAGTCTTGCTTATAAGGTAAAATGACTAAAGAACCTTTTAGCAAGGAGGCTAAAAGGGTCGCTAGCTTATTGGACCTAATGCATTGAGATGTATATGGACCGATAACCATAGCAACTAAGGGTGAACATCTATACTTCGTAGCCTTCATAGACGATTTCATCAGAAATGGCTATGCCTATGTAATGAAGTCTGAGACCCTTGATAGGTTCGAGGGATTGAGGAACGAAGTACAGAACTAACTAGGAAGAAATATCAGAGCCTTTCGGTTGGACCGAGATGGAGAGCATATAAGCCTATAGTTTGACTCATTTTGAGAGAGCATGGAATAGTTCCACAGCTCACTCCTCCAGGAACACCACAATGGAATGGGGTGTCCGAATGGAGGAATAGGACCCTGTTGGACATGGTCCGCTCAAACGATGAGTCATGCCTCTCTCCCAATAAGTTTTTTTAATGGATACGCTCTTGAAACAATGGCTCTCATTTTCTATTATACTCCGATTAAGGCTTTGGAAAAAACCCCATTTGAAATATGGACAGGCAGGGTGCCTAATGTGTCTTTCTTACGGATTTGGGGTTATTATGCACAAGTCAAGAAATTGACTGTGAGCAAAACTAGCACCCAAAACCGACTAATGCCTGTTTGTGAGATACCCTAGGGAAACCAAAGGGTATTACTTCTACGACCCCGCTGAGAATAAGGTGTTCATGGCGCGATAGGGGGTCCTTCTTGAAAAGGGGTTTCTTTCCAAGAAAGATAGTGGGAGCGATGTTGAACTCAGGAAAGTTCAAAGCTCAGAAACTCCTAAAAAGGATAACTCGGAGACCAGGGTGAAGCTTCCAAAAGGGGAAGCACCAGCCCAGGTCACACAAGGACCTAAAAGGTCTGGTAGGGATCATCAGGAACATGAGAAACATCGGTTTTTGTTTCTAATGATTACACTCCTTTTGTCTTGGACGAAGAGGAGCTCAAAACCTATTAGTAGGCTATAGCTAGCCCACTGTCTGCCATGGTGGTGGATTTACAATCTATGTACGATAATCAGGTTTGGAACCTGGCTGATTCACCTCAAGGTGCTAAGGTAATAGGTTGCAAGTGGTGCTATAAGCTATAGGCCGACAATACCTTTAAGGGTGTGTATAAGAGATTTAGTGGGAGCATAGTAACTTTCCTGGTATTGTATATGGATGGCATCCTTCTGATTGGAAGCGACATACCAACACTGCAAGGGAATCGTAATGGTTGTGTAAGTGCTTCGCAATGAAGGACTTAGGCGAAGCTGAGACGATCCTAGGGATCAGGATCTACAGGGTTAGATCCAATCGGCTTCTAGGCCTAAGTCAGGCCAAGTACATAGACATAGTTCTGAAAAGATTAAGCATGGACCAGGCTAAGAAAGGTTTCTTGCCAATGGGTCATGAGCTGAACCTTAGCAAGAAGTACTGTCCTAAGACAAGGCAGGATAGGGAGAACATGAATTGGTTCTATATGCTTCGGCTATAGGATCAATCATGTACTCCATGCTATGTACAAGACCTGATGTCGGCTTTGCACTAAGTATGATGAGCCGGATCCTGAATGGATCACAGGTAGGCTGTCAAAGCAATCCTGAAGTATCTTAACCGGACTAAGGATAGCTTCTTAGTGCATGAAAGTTAGGAAGAGCAGTCAGTTACTAGGTACACTGATGCAAGCTTCCAGACCGACCAGGATGAATATAAGTCGCAGTATATATATGTGTTCATGCTAAATGGTGGTGCTATTGTTGGAGAGGCTCTAAGTAATAGGCCATCGCGGTTTCTATCACAGGAACTTGTTGGTGTGCCCTAGTTCTTATGGCATTGGATTATTGTATTTGGTATTATACATTAAGAGTCACTGTATAAATACATTATTTGTGTCACATTAATAAAGGCAATTAATCTATTTCATTTATATCTTGTGCTATAATATGAGTAGAGTATCCATTGATTGATAATCATAAAACCTATCCCAGGTCTGTTCTAATCGTGGGAATGAATAGAACCACAGACTTGTACATTCGATGACTGTATGGTAGTTCTTAACTAGCCATAGTACTTGTATAGTCAGTCATGAATATAGGTACATGTCGTTGACATGGGACTGGATCGATCCGCACAAGAAAGCCACATGGTTGTCACGTCATAGGTCTTTCTTGAGTAGGTCTTTTTTGTCCTCAGACCAGATTTCATTATAATATCGATATGGAATCTGATTCACTTTGACATACGCCTAACAGGTCTGTAAAAGGATGCTAAATATGGGTATGATTGGGTGGACCGGTGAACTTGTTGATATTGATGATGAAGTGATGGAATTGCCACTCGGGTAACACCGAGATGATATCATTGGCCACTTAATGAGTGGGACTGATACGTGTATGGCCATACCAAAATAAGTTGGTTGCTTATTTGATTAATCAGTCAACTAAAGATCAAGAAATATAATAAACAACAGAAGAGGATGACGGACACCATGCCTCTTGTTTATTCATATCGATATCGTTAGGCAAAGGACAGTATGATATTACTACCGGGTGAGTGTCTTCTAAAGACTGCTGCATCTCTGTCTTAATTGGGGGCTGTAATGGTTTGCTAGAACCCACTTACAGTCTGTGGGCCTTGGGTCTACTGCCAACATAAAGACAGACCCATAGGATCGTGCACATAGATCAACTGAGCTGGAACTTATAGAAATTGTACATGTAATGTACATTGGAAGGAATGCGTTAATTAATTAGTTGACATTCGGTGTCAAGGTAATTAATTGACATTGGGTTGAATTTAATTTAATTAATAAGTTTACATAATGTAATTAATTAATTTATCAATTAATTGAATTACATAAAGTAAACAATTAATTAAATAATTTTCTTAAGTAGGAAAATTAAATACATGTATTGTATTAACTTAAGTGTGATTTAATTTTATTTAGGGGTAATTAAATTTAGCCAAATGGAATTAAATTACATAGTATATACTTTTTAATTAAAGTTTATTTATGTAATTATAATCCTAGTGGGCTTGGGTTTAATTAACCTAATTAGAACCCAATTAGACAAGGTGTCTATAAAAGGGCACACTTAAGGAATAAAAACCGAATTCAACTCTAATTAATTGCTGGAAATTTTAGCCACCAATAGTAGCCCCAAAACAGCCGAAAATCCCAGCATTAAACCTCCATTCCTTCGCGTCTTAGGCTAGCACCGGTTCCCGCTCAATAGTTGGTCGTGCACCAGACTTTGGAGATTGCAGTTTTAAGAAACGATTCTGCAGTAGTCTCTAGAGGAGACGAATCCGGTGAGTTAATCTCTCTTGATTCTTATTTGTTTTTATTCTAATCAATGGTAATTGGACACGATAGGTGGATTCTAGGAAATTTTAAACGGTGTATTTTCCGCTGCGCCACGTTATTTTTCCTATGACGAATCCCAACAGTGGTATCAGAGCCTAGGTTTTGTCCATTAGATTGATTGGAATTGGTTCTTGAAAGCGTTCTTGAAGAAATAATGGGTTTCAAGTTCGTGGTTTTAGGGTTTTTATTCAATTGGTTTTATTTTGGATAAACCCTAGAATTGTTGGATTGGGGTTTTTGATTATTTTTCCCCAATTGGTTTCAATCTAGAATTGTATTTTCTTCATTGATTTCTTATTGTCCATGGATGAATATTAATTGTATGATTTAAATAAATAAAAAAAAAATTAATATTGTTTGGCCACAATTGGAATCGCAATTTGCGATTCCAATTGTGGCACTATATTTGTGACAACCCAAATTCAAGTGGGAGCAAAATTGTTAATTTTGCATTTATGGATGTTATCCATTGGGCCTTTATGGGCCTTAGTCACATTTGTTAAAATTGGCGATTTCACCCTAAGTAACTCGGCATAACATTTATATTTATAATTTGGAATGCCATGATCATGCATCATATTAGTATGTATGTGCACGATAGGTACTTTGTTTGCTGCTGTCCCCGGACAGCAGCGCCGCACCGGATTTGGGTCCGGTTTTGGATTTTGCAGGTAATTTTTATCCCGGACCCTAATGCAAATTAAATTAAATTTTTTAAAATTAATTTGTGTTTAAATTATTTATTTTGTTGGCATGCATATTTAATTTAATTGTTTGCATATTAAATTGAATATGGACTTTGTGAAATTGGCCCAATAAACCGTGACACCGGTTAAAATTGGGAGAGCTAAATTTTAAATTTGTGACAACCCAAATTCAAGTAGGAGCAAAATTGTTAATTTTGCATTTATGGATGTTATCCATTGGGCCTTTATGGGCCTTAGTCACATTTGTTAAAATTGGCGATTTCACCCTAAGTAACTCGGCATAACATTTATATTTATAATTTGGAATGCCATGATCATGCATCATATTGGTATGTATGTGCACGATAGGTACTTTGTTTGAAATGTTATGTTGAGTTCTATGGGCCCTAAATTATTATCGGTTGTAATTTAATTTTGGGAAATATGGCCTGCGTGCCATTTTTTTATTTTGATGTAATTTTAGAATAGATTTTATTTTACAAAATTATTGTAATTGCATCAAGTATGGAGGAAGGCCCAAATAGAGCAAGCCCATGGTGGGAGCCCAAGAAGGATTGCAGTCCGACCCATTAAGAATTAGATAGGATATCTAGTTTTTCATTAGGTTGTAATTAAAGGCCCATAGGATCTCATTTATTTTAAATTAAGTATGCTATTGCATTTGTCATATAATATGGATGTATGGATCACCAAATTATTACCCGCGTTTATGCATTCTAAGCCGTATCACTTAATTATAATCCGGAAATTAAAATATTAAGTCGCTTAAAAGTGCTTCCCACATTCACACCTCTTCCTCCCATTGATGCTGCAATGTGCGCCATGCCCTAGCTGGGTATATTGTAGTATTCGGTGGGCCGTCGAGGGTTAAGATACTTGGTATGGTTAACATGTGAATGGTGGTTTGACTCAACATGGGTAGCATTAGCTCAGAGCGGGCCCTAAGCACAGATGGGTAAAGTGTCAATAAGCCCATCAAACCAAGAGTCCTTCGTGGAAGGATTGGATAGGTTGTCCTACCAAACGACTCAATGGTTGGTTAGCGAGCCCTAGTTCGGCCAGTCATTGATAAGTTGTGGATCTTGGTCAAGTCAGCCAATTAACAACACCAACAAACAAATTAAAATCGGATTATTAATTTGAATTGGCTTAAAAGTCCTTTATTTCTAACTCAAGCAATGATTTCTTCCATGTAGATAATCCCATTTCAGTTAAGCAATTTAAATGGCTGCAACAAACAACAACTCACTCTCACTTAGGTCACTCTTGGAGAAGGAGAAGCTTTCGGGGACTAACTTCCTGGACTGGGCTAGGAACTTACAAATAGTTCTTAGACAAGAGTCTAAGGAGTATGTACTGAATGCTCCTTTACCAGCTGGCCCTCCTGCAGGTCGAGGCATCACCACGGCGATGGTGGACCAGTACGATCGGCATGTGAGGGATGACCGAGATGTCTCGTGCCTCATGCTGGGTACCATGGCTTCTGATCTTTAGAAGCAATTCATGGACGAGCATGCTTATGAGATGATGGATCAGCTTAAAAAGATGTTCCAAGATCAGGCTCGTCAGGAATGTTACCTGACAACTAAGGCACTTTGCACGACTATGATGGCAGCTGGGACTTCTGTTAGCACTCATGTGCTAAAGTTAAAGGGGTATATTGATACACTTGCCCGCCTCGGCTCGCCAGTTCCGCAGGACTTGGCAACAGACATTATTCTCGGGTCACTTCCCGAGTCTTATAACCAGTTTATCATGAATTACCATATGCAAGGGTTGGATAAATCGGTTGTTGAGCTGCATGGCATGCTCAAGCTTGTTGAGCAGTCTCTTAAGAAGACTCCTGAAGTATTGCTGGTGAACAAGGGCAATACACCCATTGCTAAGGGAAAGGCCAAATCTAAGGCCAAGGCTAAGGCCCAAAAGGCCAAGGCTAAGAGCAAAAAGGTGGTGGCCCAACCTAAAGCAAGGGTTGCCTCTCCTAACGATGTTTGCCATGAGTGTCATGAGAAGGGGCACCGGAAGAGCTCATGTCCAAAGCTAAGGGAGCAACTGAAGGGCAAAACTGCTGCTTCAGGTATTTATGTTGTTGAGATTAATCTGGCTATTTCTACATCTTGGGTCTTGGACACTGGATGTGGATCTCACATTTGTTCAAATGTGCAGGGTCTAAGAAATAGGAGATTATTAGGATCTGGAGAAGTAGATCTTCGAGTCGAAAATGGTGCTCGGGTTCAGGCCATGGAGATCGGAGATTATTTCTTGGAGATGCCTAGTGGACTTGTTTTGGAACTAAGAAACTGTTATTTTGTACCTGCGATGTGCAGGAA
The DNA here is from genome assembly GCA_039660915.1 of Euphorbia tirucalli. NCBI lineage: Eukaryota > Viridiplantae > Streptophyta > Magnoliopsida > Malpighiales > Euphorbiaceae > Euphorbia > Euphorbia tirucalli. Next base: position 35,532,218 of record CM077637.1, on the reverse strand, counting down.
TATTATTTCCGTTTCTTTGTTGGATATTTCTGGTTTTGTATTTAATATTGGACATGGTAGAATTTCTATGTGGCAATATTATTTATGGAACAGCATTTCTTGAAAATGGCTTATATATCCTTGATCTAAAACGTGAAAGTTCAATCTATAACATAAATACTAAAAGGATTAAACAAAATGAAATTAATCCTACTTACATCTGGCATTGTCGACTTGGCCATATAAATGAGAAGCGCATAGCTAGGCTTCACTCTAGTGGAGTGCTAGGGTCATTTGACATCCAGCCTTATGACACATGTGAATCTTGTTTGAGAGGCAAGATGACAAAGGCGCCTTTTAGCAAGACTGCTGAAAGGGCCTCAGAGCTATTGGAGCTGGTACATTCCGAAGTATGTGGCCCAATGAACACTAGTGCTAGATCTGGTTTTCTGTACTTCGTCACCTTCACGGATGACTTCAGCAGATACGGTTACGTGTATCTGATGAAGCATAAGTCTGAGACTCTCCAAAGGTTCAAGGACTTTAAGAATGAAGTAGAAAACCAACTTGGCAAGAAAATAAAAGCACTTCGGTCTGACCGAGGGGGTGAATATTTGAGCCAAGAGTTTGACTCGTTTTGAGAGAGTGTGGGATTGTATCCCAACTCACTCCTCCTGGTACACCGCAATGGAATGGAGTGTCAGAAAGGAGGAATAGGACCTTACTTGACATGGTGCGCTCGATGATGAGTCATGCTACACTCCCTGTCTCCTTTTGGGGATATGCTTTAAAGACAGCTGCTTACATTCTTAATAATACACCAAGCAAGGCAGTTGAGGGAACACCATATGAACTATGGAAAGGCCGAAAGCCCAATGTTTCCTTCTTGAAGATTTGGGGCTGTGATGCACATGTTAAGAAATTGACAAGTGGCAAACTCGAGTCCAAATCTTTCAAGTGCCAGTTTGTGGGTTACCCTAAGGAAACTAAGGGTTATTACTTCTACGATCCAGCCGAAAACAAAGTTTTCATAGCCAAAAATGCAGTCTTCTTGGAGAAGGAATTCCTTTCCAAGAGAGACAGTGGGAGTAATGTTGAACTTTCAGAAGTTCAAGACTCACAAACTCCTGCAGCTACTGCTGAGGATGCTTCGGGAACCAATCTGACTACTCAAGAAATTGAGGAACCAGAAATGGTTGCACAGGACCTTAGAAGGTCTGGTAGGACATGTCATCAGCCAGAGAGGTACTGCTTTCTCTTGACTGATGATGGGGACCTTATGGTCGTTGACCAAGAGGAGCCCAAGACCTATCAGGAGGCTGTTGAAAGCCCACACTCATATCAATGGCGCAAAGCCATGGAGGCTGAGATGCAATCTATGCACGATAACCAAGTATGGAACTTGGTGGATCCACTTCTGGGTGCTAAGGTGATAGGTTGCAAGTGGTGTTTCAAGTTAAAGGCCCTGTATGTATAAGATGGTTAGTGGGAGCGTTTCCACCGTCCTAGTGCTGTATGTTGACGACATCCTTATCATTGGAAGTGACATACCAACACTGCAAGGGGTTAAGCAGTGGTTGAGTAGGTGCTTCGCAATGAAGGACTTAGGCGAAGCTGAGACGATCTTAGGGATCAGGATCTACAGAGATAGATCCAATCGGCTTCTAGGCCTAAGTGAGGCCACGTACATTGACAAGGTTCTAAAAGGATTCAGCATGGACAAGGCAAAGAAAGGATTCTTGCCTATGCGCCATGGGTTGAAGCTGAGTAAGAAAGATGGTACTAAAACAAAGAAGGACCGGGAGAACATGGAAAAGATCCCTTACGCATCTGCTATTGGATCTATCATGTACTCCATGTTATGTACGAGGCCTGATGTCGTGTTTGGACTAAGTATGGCTAGCCGGTACCAGTCGGACCCCGGTGAGGAACACTGGAAGGCAGTCAAGGCAATCTTGAAGTACCTTAACCGGACTAAGGATGCTTTCTTAGTGTATAGAGGTCAAGATGAGCTGGTAGTGTCAGGTTACACTGATGCAAGCTTTAAGACCGATGAGGATGAGAACCAGTCACAGTCTGGTTATGTTTCTCTCCTGAATGGCAGTGCCATTAGTTGGAGGTCCTCAAAGCAGGCCACCATTACTGACTCTACAATGGGAGCTGAGTACATAGCTGCATGCGAAGCTCAAAGAAAGCCGTTTGGATCAAGAAAGTCATAACTGAGTTGGGAGTAGTGCCCACTATCCTAGACCCAGCTGATGTTTTGTGACAACAACGGGACCATCGCACAAGCTAAGGTGCCCCGGTCACACAAGAGATCCAAACATGTACTCAGAAAGTTTCACCTCATTCGGGAGATCGTGAACATAGGTGACCTATCATTACAGAGGGTTGACACCAAGAATAATATCGCTGATCCATTGACCAAAGCGCTGTTGCAGACACAGCACGGTGGTCATACCAGATCTATAGGAATTAGGGCAATGCCCACTTGGAACTAGTGCAAGTGGGAGATTGTTGGTGTGCCCTAGTTCTTAGGGCATTGGATTCTTGTATTTTGTATTATACATTAAGAGTCACTGTATAAATACATTATTTGTGTCACATTAATAAAGGCAATTAATCTATTTCATTTATATCTTGTGCTATAATATGAGTAGAGTATCCATTGATTGATAATCATAAAACCTATCCCAGGTCTGTTCTAATCGTGGGAACGAATAGAACCACAGACTTGTATATTCGATGACTGTATGATAGTTCTTAACTAGCCATAGTACTTGTATAGTCAGTCATGAATATAGGTACATGTCGTTGACATGGGACTGGATCGATCCGCACAAGAAAGCCACATGGTTGTCACGTCATAGGTCTTTCTTAAGTAGGTCTCTTTTGTCCTCAGACCAGATTTCATTATAATATCGATATGGAATCCGATTCACTTTGACATATGCCTAACAGGTCTGTAAAAGGATGCTAAATATGGGTATGATTGGGTGGACCGGTGAACTTGTTGATATTGATGATGAAGTGATGGAATTGCCACTCGGGTAACACCAAGATGATATCATTGGCCACTTAATGAGTGGGACTGATACGTGTATGGCCATACCCAAATAAGTTGGTTGCTTATTTGATTAATCAGTCAACTCAAGATCAAGAAATATAATAAACAACAGAAGAGGATGACGGACACCACGCCTCTTGTTTATTCACATGATATCGTTAGGCAAAGGACAGTATGAGATTACTACCGGGTGAGTGTATTCTAAAGACTGCTGCATCTCTGTCTTAATTGGGGGCTGTAATAGTTTGCTAGAACCCACTTACAGACTGTGGGCCTTGGGTCTACTGCCAACATAAAGACAGACCCATAGGATCGTGCACATAGATCAACTGAGTTGGAACTTATAGAAATTGTACATGTAATGTACATTGGAAGGAATACGTTAATTAATTAGTTGACATTCGGTGTCAAGGTAATTAATTGACATTGGGTTGAATTTAATTTAATTAATAAGTTTACATGATGTAATTAATTAATTTATCAATTAATGGAATTACATAAAGTAAACAATTAATTAAATAATTTTCTTAAGTAGGAAAATTAAATACATGTATTGTATTAACTTAAGTGTGATTTAATTTTATTTAGGGGTAATTAAATTTAGCCAAATGGAATTAAATTACATAGTATATACTTTTTAATTAAAGTTTATTTATGTAATTATAATCCTAGTGGGCTTGGGTTTAATTAACCTAATTAGAACCCAATTAGACAAGGTGTCTATAAAAGGGCACACTTAAGGAATAAAAACCGAATTCAACTCTAATTAATTGCCGGAAATTTCAGCCACCAATAGCAGCCCCAAAACAGCCGAAAATCCCAGCATTAAACCTCCATTCCTTCGCGTCTTCGGCTAGCACCGGTTCCCGCTCAATAGTTGGTCGTGCACCGAACTTTGGAGATCGCAGTTTCAAGAAACGATTCTGCAGCAGTCTCTAGAGGAGACGAATCCGGTGAGTTAATCTCTCTTGATTCTTATTTGTTTTTATTCTAATCAATGGTAATTGGACACGAGAGGTGGATTCTAGGAAATTTTAAACGGTGTATTTTCCGCTGCGCCACGTTATTTTTCCAATGACGAATCCCAACAGAACTGAGTACATTGCAACGTGTGAAGCAGCTAGGGAAGCTGCGTGGATAATGAAGTTTATCATGCAACTGGGGGTAGTGTCTATTGGGATTTGTCACCGGAAATCACCCGATAAAAGCGGAAGAACGCGGTGATTTCCTCAAATCCAGTCCCAGGAGCAATTGAAGTGGAAATTGAAAAACTTAAAATTAAATAGAAAGGGATTAAATTTCTTACCAGAAAAATCTCTTTCTAGAGATGGATGATGACTGTAGAATTCAATGTAGAATCCCTCCACTCTCACGTACACGAACGCTTAACGAATGCAACCCGTGCTAGCGTCAGAAAAACAAAACAATAGAGAGGAGAGGGCTAGGGAATTTTGGCTATTTGATGTGCTAGGGTTGATGGCCAAAATTTCACCCTAGGTTTTATACCTAGGGTGGCCGAATTCCCTTAGGGGAATTCAGGCCCAAGCTGGCTCCATTCCATTCTGTGCGGGCTTCCATGTTTTAATTTAGGCCCAGTCTAATTTTAATTATTCTGGTTTAAATTAATTTCAAGCCCAATTTTAATATACCCATGTATTTAATATATTACTCCAAGTAATATATTATTTACATCTAAATTAAAATTAGTTTGACAATTAATTTAATCCATCAAATTAAAATTAAATCTACACAAAATAAAATCATATGTAAACCCATACATATGAATATTTCCACCTAGAAAATAATTTCATAATTAATCCAATTAATTATGAAGAGCCAATTGAATATATATATTAATTTTATTATTATGACCAATCCAATTGATCTTTATAATATAATTAATATATACACACTTCTCCCTCCATTGTGTATACTCCAAGTATACATGTGATTCCTTAAGTCTGCATTCTATCGTTCTATGTGTACGATCCCGTGGGCCCATCTTTATGTTGGCAGCAGGCCTTTGGCCCGCAGACTACAGTTGGGCTGTAGCAAGCCACTGCAGCCCCCAATTAAGATGGAGATGGCAGTCTAACTGATATCATAACCCTGTAGTTTAAACTTGTACATCCTATGTCATTGATATCGGTGTCCAACACAGAGGCATGGATTGATCACCCTCTTTTGTGTCCAGACATTAACTTGATCCCGAATGTACTGATGCTCACAAACAAGTTCCAACTGGTTTGGGTGTGGCCACACTCTTATCAATCACATTCATCAAGTGGCCGGTGATATCTTCTCAGTTGGTTACTGAGTGACAAATCCCTTCTGCATATCCATAGTATTACCATGTTCAGTGACATACCCGAAAGCACCCATACTTGGCACCCTATTACAGGCCCTTTAGGCGTACCCCTAAGTATGCGACTTCACATGTAACACCATCATATGGTCAGGTCAAAGGATCCATACAAGTACTACACGAGAATCCATTGTGATACTATACCATGTGGATTACTCGTTTAGTGGATCTATCCAGTACCATGCTTCCAGGCATGTACCCATTAACTTGGTTGACATTCCATGTCCAATGACTGGTAAGACACCGCCATACAACCAGGTTAATGATAGTCTGTTGTTCCATTTATTCCCATGACTGGAACAGACTACGGATCTATTTATGGTCATATCGTTTACCCTATCCATGGTCTTACTGCTAAGTGCATGACACTTGTCGTCATGGATATAGATATGTCCATTGGATACTTCATTTCATATATTACACAAGATAGATATAATAAATGAATTGATGCCTTTATTAATAACACAAATGAGTACAACACATAAATCCAATAAATGTATTGTACAAATACAAGGACCAATGCCTCGGGACTAGGGCATTTCCAACAGTGTCAACTATCCAGTAACCAGTTGATATCTTCTGTGACAACGCGGGGCTGTTGCACAAGCTATGTGCCTCGGTCACACATACACATGAAGCACGAACTTAGGGAGTTTCACCAATTGCGAGAAATCGCTGAGGGGGTGACATCTTATTACAAAGAGTGGACACCAAAGACAATGTCGCAGATCTTTTGACCAACATGCTTGGCTACGCCTATGCACGAAGGTTATACTAGATCTATAGGGATTAGACCCATGCCTAGTAGGTACTAGTGCAAGTGGGAGATTGTTGGAAATTCCCTAGTCCCGAGGCATTGGTCCTTGTGTTTGTATAATACATTTGTACATTAATGTAAACTTTATGTATTATACAATTTGTGTCAAGGAAATAAAGGCATTAATCTATTTATTATATGTCTTGTGCTATATTTTACATAGAGTATCCAATGGACATATCCATATCCATGTTGTCAAGTGTGGGGCACTTGGTAGTAAGACTATGGATAGGGAAAACGATATGGCCATAAAGTTATCCGTAGTCTGCTCCAATCATGGGAATGAATGGAACTAAAGACTATCATTAGCCTGGTTGTATGGCGGTGTCTTACCGGTCATAGAACATGGAATGTCAACCAGGTTAATGGGTACATGCAAAAAGGGCATGGTACTGGATTGATCCACTTAACGGGAATCTACATGGTATAGTATCACAAATGATTCTCGCGTAGTACGTGTATAAGTCCTTTGACCGGACCATATGATGGTGCTGCATGTGAAGTGGCACACTTTGGTGTATGCCTAACGGGCCTGTAAAAGGGTGCCAAGTATGAGTACGTTCGGGTGTGTTAGTGAACATGGCAGTGCTATGGATATGCAGAAGGGAATGTCACTCAATGATTCACTGAGACGATATCACTGGCCTCTTGAAGAATGTTACTAATAAGTGTGCGGCCGCACCCAAACTAGAGTGGATCTTGTTTGTGAGCATCAGTTCATTCGGTATCAAGTAAAGGTCCAGACACAAAGAGGGTGATACTTCCATGCCTCTGTGTTGGACACCGATATCAGCGACATGGGATTTACAAGTTCAAACTACAGGGTTACGTTTTCAGTTTGATTGCTTACTCCGTCTTAATTGGGGGCTGCAGTGGCTTGCTAGAGCCCGCCTGCAGTCTATGGGCCTTGGCCCACTGCCAACATAAAGACGGGCCCATTGGATTGTACACATTGAACGTCTGGACTTTAACTAGTCGGATTAAGTGTGTACTTAGAGTATACACGTTTGAAGAGAGAGAGATATATTAATTATATTATATGAATCAATGGGATTGATCAAAGTTATATAATTAATATTTATTTTGGCCTTCTCTTAATTAATTCAATGAATTAATTTATGGGATTATTTCCTAGGTGGAAATTTGATTCTACATGTATAGGTTCACATGTATCTCATTTATGTATGTCTAATTTAATCCCTTGATTAAATTACTAGGTCAAATGAAATTTTAATTTAAATGTATGTAATATATTATATGGTATAATATATAAGCATACATGTAAAGTAAAGTTGCATTTGACAGTCATTAAATCAAAGGAATTAAAATTGGGCTTAAGATGTAAAATGAATATTCCCACTTGAATTGGAATTGTGATGGCCGAAATTTTCATGCATTTGGGATAAGAATGTGAGTCATATGATGGACAAAAATGATGACCAATTCTTATGCACCAATAAGAAAATGGTGAGTCATTGGTTTGACTTAAGAAGTGGCAAAGTTGGACTTTGCTCCATTTGATCTTTCCTTTACTTTTGGTAAGAAAGTGGAAAAGATGATGACCATTTCTTTTGGTGTTGGCCGAATCCTTAAAGCATTTGGATGAGTCATTCTTTTGTCTCTAAGCTAAAGATTGACTTTACTCCTTATGCATTTAAAGGGTGAAAGTGATGTGTCATAGGTTTGACATAGGTTTTGTTCTTTTGGAAAAGAAAACAAAACTAAGTCATCACTTGTCAATTGATGGCCGTAACTTATGGCAAGGGAGATGTATGGTGAGTCACCATTTGGACTAAGAGGTTGCAAAGTTGGACTTTGCATCTTTTGGACCAATTAGAAGTGGTGACTCACACTTGAAAAACTATATCATCATTGCCATAAGGGTTGAGCTTGGCCGCCCATTACTTGGTGAATATTTTCTTTGGAAAGAAAATTTCAGCTCTTTGTTTCTCTTGCAATAACATCCGAGTCACTAGCACAGGTTTCGGTCCGAGAGCCGTTCGTGTACGTGACGTTGGAGGGAATCTACACTTGATTTCTGCTGTCCGCATCCGTCTCTTAGAGAGACTTTGTGGTAAGTTTTTGAAACTCTCCTTTTATGCTTTAAGTTTTTTGATTTCCACATCTTAAGCTCCTGGGACCGGATTCGCGGAAATCGACGCGTATTTCCGCTTTTATCGGTCGGTTTCCCATGACGAATCCCGAGAGCAGGTGGGGCTAAAATTTTTGGCATAGTATAGAGGCCCCCTCTATTCGGCCCTTGATAAATGACTTTCCTGGATTTCAGGTCCTTTTCAACAAATCAATCGTTAAAGAATTCCACAGAAACATCATTATGATTAGTAAGAGCAGAAACAGATATAAGATTAGAATTGGACTGTGGAACATGAAGAACATTGGATAATTTGAGAGATTTATCTGACATATGAAATAAAGAATGACCAATATGAGAGGTAGGAAGTTTAGAGCCATTACAAAAAATTACTTCTTCCGGTCCAATGTAGTCGTCGTGAAGTGCCAGCTTCCCGATATCCGAGGTGAGATGGTGGGTTGCACCCGCATCCATGATCCATGGTTGAGTAGGAAGTGGATGAGGAGCAATTGTAGTGTGGTTGTCTTGAGGGTTTCAGTTTTGGGGAGGATGAAGTCTTGGTGTTGGACATTGTCTGGCATAATGGCCATTCCCCTTACAGTTGTGGCATACCACGGTAGCAACATCATACCTCGCAAAAGTGGTGACATTTCCATTAAAAAACTGATTTCCATTATGATAGCCAGTGCCGCGGCTACCACCATAACCATACGACTGAAACTGCTACTGCTGCTGCCGTCCACAGCCTCTGCCACCATGGCTGTTACTGCGTCCTCTACCGGTGTTATACTGACCGGAATTCTGTCCAGTATAATTTTCTGGCGCATTTACTTGCTGCCTCACCGTCATATGAGCAGACGGGACTGAACTTTCGCAACTAACACGGCGATTAATCTTTTTTTCTTCGGTTAATAACATCCCATATAAATCATAAAAAAAAAAAAGATTCCATATGAACCTCAAAAGTTCTCACAAAAGCTTCAAAATTCTCATGTAATCCATCAACAACAGCCTCAATTAAATCATCTTCTCTAACATGATAACCCAAAGCTAACAATGAATCATAAATAGATTTAGCCCGCTGTAAATAATTAGCAACATCATCATTCCCCTGTTTAAGAGTATGCAAACGATTACGCAATTCACAGATTTGGGATCGAGACCCCGAATCATATGATACATTAAGTTTATCCTAAGCAGCCCTAGGAGTGGTAACGCCTACTAATTGAGGTAATAAAGATTTTGAAATTGAATTTAAAATCCAGCAAAGTACCTGCTGATGGCGTCTTGTCCAAAGAATAAACACTGGATTCCGCACGCAGCCATCAAGGAATTCCTCCGGTGCTCGATCCGAGCCATCGAGGTGGCCGTCAAGGCCACTCCCCTTAATCATCGAGAGTAGTTGAGTCTTCCAAAGGAGGAAATTAGAGCTTGCCAGTTTCGTTGGCATCTAGGTTACCAGAGTCAGCAACGGAGGAGCAGCAGCGGTGGCTAGGGCTTGAACAACGTCAGACATGGTGGCCAGCCGAAAAAAGAAAATGGTAGAAAGAACGAGACGACTAGGGTTAGGGCTCCAAAGGAGAATCGGCCATTAGGCCCTTGATAGCTCTGATACCATGAAAGACTTGTGTGAACCCGTGAGTTGTATTGATTTCCAAGGAGTATTTATACCCAAATAATACAATTGTAAAATATGTACAACACTCCCTATACAATATGAATTTGTATTATATACATAGTCCTATCAATTTGAACAACACCAAATGAAGTGTTGGAGATGACTCTGGTGAAAGATGACAAATGTTTGGTGGATGATTTTAAGGGTGTTTTGAAAGTTGAATTAACAACGAAAAGATTCCGATTGCCAGGTTATCGTTGTCATTATGGTGTGGGGTGTTAATATGAAGAGGGAATGATTGTAAGAAAATCTAATTTCAAACATTTTTTGTTGGTTGGTTTTTGGCTATGCTGCTTATATATGTACTTGGATAATAAAGAAAATTAATAAAGATTTATTTGTGGAAGAAGAATCGATTGGTTAGTGTACATTTAACCGTTGATTGATTGATTTTCTTTTTTTAATTTCAATTGGAGAGAGATGTATTTACTGTCAAGCAATAGCTGTATAGGCCATTGATTAATTTATTTAACATAAAAGAATAGAGACATTTTAAGAAGAGGAAAAACTAAGAAAGAATAGATCAATAATAAAATTCTGCCTAAACATATAAATCATCAAATAAAATTCTGTGAAAATTTTCATAAAAAGAAATTGAAATTGAAATTCGGATTTTATTTATATATTATAGTTGGAAACCTAATAATCCTTAAAATATATGCCACGATGTTTAATAAATTTCAATGTTAGAGATTTAATTATTTAATAAAACAAAATAAGAAATAAAAAAATCAAATGTCGACCTACTGTTTTGCATATATGGTTGAGATTAGGAAATTGTGATATTGACATTGAATAAAATCATTTCTCTATTTAATTTCCATCGCAAGAGCGATACTCTTTTCAATTTTACCAAATCTGATAGTAAGGTACGGTTTTGGTGCATGTTGCGTGATCATCAAGGTACCTTTATGGTTGCCATTAATGGTTCTCTTCATTCACACAATTCTCCCTACGATTATTGAGGTTTTATATATCCTGTAAAGAGACGTTTTCGTGACTCAAGGGTCAAAATCTATATAATGTGGTAATGAAAGTTGATGTGCATGTTATTTATAATGCTTTCATTAATGTGATTCATGATCGATAGTTTTTCTCTTAGTCTGGTTATTTTTTAATAAAAACATTGTCAACTCTTTATTTTGTTTTTTTAACTATGTTTGTAGGTTAGTGAATTGTGTTACTTATAAAATTACTCAAATTTTAATATATATGTCTGATACCAGTGTTTGGAGACTCGTCGTGTCATATGAGACCCCAAATTTTCTCTCTATGATTGTTGATGAAAGTTATTATTGTTCAAAAGTAAAAGCGAAGACAGGACATATTAAATCCATTTGCAACAAAAAGGAGAGCAGCCCACGGTAGAATGTGTTGAAAATTGATATTTGACCAAGATGTAAGAGTGGATTGTCAACCACAATGAATGTCAAAAGTCAACTTCTAGAAGGGGCCCAAATCGCCCACAATGGTTTTTTTTTTTTTTTCACCCAAAAAGTCAAAAATAGCGGATCATTATTTGTTAAGTGATTTGACAATATTTATTTATTAGAAATCTGCTCCAGGAGTGGTCAAGAATGTCATATTTATCAATTAATTTAATAAATGGATTAGGGAGAGTCATTTTCTTATACATCAAGCACAGTTAGTGATCTATATTTTGAGATATATAAGTTATGTGCTCTAATTCTATGATTATTTAATTTGTTTATTTTGACAACAGTTTCATTACTATATACATTTTGATCAAAGTTCTAATTTGCACCAGATTTTTTCTGCTATTGTTTCACTTCATGGTCTACTAAGATTGTTGATTTTGAGTGGAAAGAATTTCTTGCTAAGCTAGATTCCATGTTGGATGTTGAATAGATGTAAAAAAATTTAATTGAAAAGAGCGATAACCACCTAAAGAATGTTTAAGAACAACATATGAATAAACACAAAAAAAAAAAAGAATAATAATGAAGACAATGATAGTATTGATAATCAAAATAGCAGAATTACAATAAAATAAAAATACACTTGAACCAATGTAACTAAAAAAATAGGAAAAGAGCATAAGAATGTTGACGCCCACAAAAACGAACAATTGTTTCTCAGATTATAATAACGATATAGTGGACCTCTTCTCCTTAATGAGAATTAAGTAGTGACCCAATCCTGCTTGACATTTGCGTCGTCCACGACATGCGAATACACTTGTCAGCCCATCGAGATTGATTTTGCACAAACAAGAGGGGGTCTTCTCTGATTGGTTATTTCTTAAAAACCTCATAAAGTGTTTTTTAATATAAACACTATAAACTCTTCATATGTGGGACATTGAATTTCTTATTGTGCACCAAATTCTTTACAACTAACTTATTTTGAGCATCAATTTCTCATTCATAATTCATCCATTTTAAACATATTATGGTCACGTTGGGATTGCATTGCCAAAATAGGAAACAACTTTTAGCTTCTTTTTTTTTTATTGAAAAGTAGCTGAAATGAGTATTTAGTAAAATATATGAGTGTTTAGTAAAATATATTTTGGATTGAGGAAACCACTTTTAAGTGCTTTTTAGGAAAGTTAGAAAAACAATATTTCCTTTAAAATTCCTTTTCTATTCAAAAGCTAATGATAGTATCCAAAAGCGCTTGAAAGCATCCAAAAAATACTAACAGCAATTCCAAACTGGTCCTATATGTCGTTGAAAAAAAATCTTATTGAGTATTACGATAACGTAATTCATATTATTCAAAACACAATCTATGCCTAAAATAATTAAGTCCAAATTCAATAAATAATCACAATCAATCTTGTTAAATTACCAACATTTTTTACTAAAATTGTTATACAGTTGAATTTATTTGAAAAGATTTGTACCATAAAATAAAGCTTTAAAATTCAAATATTTAAAAAATTAACCATGTAGTTATGCAAAGTTTTCTTTTGTTAATGCTTGTATTGATATGGTATGAAACTATTTTTAACTTAATAGTTTATATTAATCTCGATGATATATCTTCATTAGTTTTTTCTTTTTTCTCCCAAAAATAAAAAATAAAAAATAAAAGGAAAAAGTAATACATTTCTAACCCCTTCAACTTGTTCCAAAAGACCTATCATCCTCTTGAACTTTCAAGTCTTCGTATTAGCCTCTTAACATGTTTAATTTATCCTAACAGCCCCTTGAATTTCTCTAAAAGGATATTATTAACCACCCTATCAATCCATTATGAGATGAATTTTATCGGTCGAACTACACGCACATACAGGATCATGACACTACAAATAGGAAAATGACATGTGGATTTTCTAATTTCATATTAATAAAAACTAGTAGTATACCTTTGCGTTGCACGGAAATCATCTAATTAAAATAACAAATATTTTAAATCAAATTAAAAATCTAATAATTTTTGTTTAAAATCAATAAATTTTATTTTTTTTCAAATGACTAAAAATGAATTGTAATTTATTGGTTTTATAAAATATTTTATAACTATTATTATTTATTCTAATTTTTAAAAATTAGCTAAACTAATCAGTACCGATTATTAATAGTATATATACTATTTTTTTTTTTAATTTCTTGGAAATTTATTTCTCACTTTCTATTGGTTCCGTTAAAGCTAATTTCATATTGCCATTGTGTTGCATGGAAATCATCAAATTAAAATAACAATTTGAATTGTTGTAGCCTGAGTAAAACGTTACATTTATAATAGGAAGATTGATTATCGTACGTTGATTTGAGTCTTGATAAGATGAGAGACTTAATCCTAAGATTAAACTTGAGCTGATGTATAGTTGACTTTGAATAATCGTAACTTTGATATGACGGTGTGCAATCCTTGACGAGATATCTGTTGTAGTGAGGGAAGGTATTCTTTCCAAATACTCCAATGCAAAAGTCAGATGTCGTAATAATAGCTCTAAAATCTATAAGATACAATCCATATTCCATCAAATGAAGAACTATTTATAGTGTTCATAAATGAAAGTTACCTGATGAAAAATCACATTCAATATCTAGCTTATAATTGCTAAAGATGTGGATTGACAGTTGGATAATAGCTTCATTTGATGACATAATAATAACACACATTATAATTGCCCTTAACTTATACCAGGGTTGACCCTGTATTTATATTAGGGTTATATCAAAATCAAATCGAAAATCTAATAATTTTTGTTTAAAATCAATAAATTTTATTTTTTTTTCAAATGAATAAAAATGAATCGTAATTTATTGGTTTTATAAAAATATATTAGAACTATAATTATTTATTTTAATTTGGCCTAATACATTTGGATTTCTCTAAACTTGGTCAAAAGCGCATAATGGCCCTCTAAACTTTCAGAGTGCCCGATTGCCTTTCTGAACTTCAAAAAAGTGAACCAATTTGCCTCCTAACACTACAAGAAAAAGGGGTTATCGCGATGCTAAAAAATATGTCTTAACGATTTTTTTTCGTGTCCCTAAATGTTTACCGACGCTTTTAAAAATGTCATGTTTAGTGTTCCTAAAAGTGTCGTTGCCCTGTTTTTAACGACGCAAAGTGTTTGTGTCGGTAAACAAAATTTAACAACGCGTTTATACAAGTGTTCCCAAAATTAGCAATGCTACTATTCTAAAAAAGTCGTAATGTTGATATTAATTTATACATATTATTTTTTTAAAATTAACAACGCTCAATTAATGTGTCCGGAACTTATCTACGAAAGGTTATATTTTTGTTGTCATTTCCCTATGCTATATATTCATTGCGTATTCAATTTTACAACACTTTTGGAAAAAGCATTTCAAATTCACAACGCGTACTTAAGGATGTGTCTTCATGTAGCTGCAAAATAATTTCATAGCGTTACTAATAACACAACACGTTTTAAGTAAAAATGTCCCGAGATTCATTACGTATAAATAAGCATTGTTAAAAAGATGATGCTAAATTATTACAATGTCCCCATTTTGGTGACATTTTTCACTTAAAAGCATTCCAAAATTTAAAATCAATCGTAATTGGTACATCCCAAATACTTTTTCATAATACATCTTTTAACTTAATGACTCAAATATGCGATTGTGTTGCCATTTAAATACACTAAATATTTGAAATGTCCCACATATTGTGATACTTTTTCACAAATATCGTCTTTAAATTGTGACGATTTATTTTGGTGTCCTCATTTAGCTACACCATATTATTTTTTAACTTTCATAATAAATTAAATTCACTAATTTTAAATTAAATAAATGCTAGCTCTAAGAATGATAAAAGACAAGACAAATGAAACTCTTTATTAAGTACAATAACATTATACAATTAACAGGTCCAATTATCTATTATAAATCATTACAACAATATAAATATATATTGAGTGTCTCAATATGCAAGTACCAAATGCTACAAAATTGATCACCTAAACAAACTTAATTAAATAACATCAGAGAAAAGAAACACCTTTGGAGTGCCAACAACGATACAGATATCCATGTAATCTCCGAACCTCTAATTTATTCTCCACCAATAACTGCATTGATAATTGGCTGCTTCTAAGTGTGAACAGCAGTAGTAAAAAAACCTGTAGAAACCAATAACAGTAAAAAAACTGCATAAAAAACTACAGAAACAACAACAATGCATAATCAACAGTAGCAATTGCAGAAACCAATAACAGCAGTAAAAAAATTGCATGATCAGACAACAACAACAACAAAACTGTAAAGCAAACAACCTCAACAAACTAGACAGTAGCAAAAAAACTGCAAATCCCAGCAGCAGCATCAAAAAACTGCAGAACCCAAAGCAACAGCATTGCACAAAGGACAACAGCAGTGAAAAACCCAATTTAAAACATTGCAAAGACTGGAATTCTAATTAATGAAGTTATCCAAATTGAGATAAGAAAGTAATTAAAAACTATCCAAAATGAGACAGATCTAGAATGCAACCTAATAAAATGCAGATATATCAAATAATTTAACCACCAAAAAAGAGTAAATTGAAGTTGAAGTTCAAAACCTGGAAGCATAGTGGATTCTCTCATACCCATGTATGTCTTTCTGGTAAGCTAATTAAGCTCCATCAAAATTAAAGACCCAATAAGTAGATGAATGAAGATGAAAAGTGAAGAGGTTTCAGAACCAGCATCAAAGCTTCAATGGGTACATTTGAAAAAATGGAAATAGAAAATTTTGAGGATTATATTGGGAGTACGGGAACATTTTTAACTCTGAAATTAGAGCAGCACTTAATGAAAGAGATTGAGTTTACTTTAAAGCTAAAAATTTCATATGGATAAGTAAATAATGGTTTTATACATGATACCAAACACTTAGGAATTTCACAGGATTATTTTGCATCACTATCATTAAGAGAAATATCATTCACCTTTCCTTAGTAGATATTTGATGAAGTCACCTTTGCTTGATACGTGGGTTAGATCGATTTGGATGATACAATCTTCTTTGAGCAGCCAAAAATTCACTGTTTAAAGTTTAAATTTTTTGAAAATTCTGATTTTTCCAATAAAATAAAGGAAAAAAACTTATGCACTGATAATTTGAGTAACAAACCTTTGATAAAGAGATATTTGATCGTAGTGAAGCAACATATATCGATGAACTTGTTCTAAGACCTTTTCATCAAGAACTGCAGTTTCCACTTTCCCTAAAAATCTTCCACCAATAGAGAACATATACATGTTGGTACCACTTGTAGCATAAGAAGAATCAAGTTGATTGTTTGAGGGAGAGAATATCTATTCACCATGGAACATCCACTGATTATACCCATCCAGCATCCCATTCCATAACAAATGCTGATGAACTATTTCAGTAGAAAATGAATATTTATATAAACATTTTTGACAAAGGCAGTATATTGCTCCATTAACAGCTGCTTTTTGAAGCGCAAATTTGATAAAGTTTGATACACCATCTGCATAAGCTTTGGTTGATTTAGACCCATTCATCGAGATTTGTCCATTAGCCTAAATCTATAAAAGATTGTAAAATCTACATGAAAGGTAAAAAACCAAGCACTAAATTTCAGAATCTTAGAGCTTGCCATCAAGGATGTTTTGCAGATATATAATCAAAACAAGGATTCTAAACGCTAGAATTCCAATTCCGTACTAACTAGATAAAGAGGGTACCTATAAAACCAAAACAAATGTCATCAACTTTCTTCGTCTACAGCAACTGACTTCATAGCACTGATGAGAAGCAGAGGTGAATTGAGCTAGCTCTAATTCATTAATGTCTGGCTGTGCTTTTTTTCACTCTTTGAATCAGTAAAATCATGCTATTTCCTAAGAAATCATATATAAAGCAAAAGATTTGAACAAAATTGCTATAATAGAAGTAGAGAAAGGTAAAATTAACACAAGAGTTTAAATACATATAACTTGTATTTTCTATACTGACAGCAAATCAAGGTGAAATTTATAATTTAATCCATTCTCTGCTGCAACTAGGAACATATTATCATATGACAACACATGAACCAGAATAGCATAATTCTCAATAAATCTAACTCTAGAACAAACATTTAACATTCACATTACATCCTATAGCCGAAGCATAATCAACAATACATAAAACTTGGACTAGGTTCCCCAGTTGGATTACACATGATAGAATCTAAAACAAGTAAACATAAAACAATAACAGATGAAAAACAACGGAATTGCAAAATTGGACAGAGGGATCTAAATTGAAGAAATCAAAAATAGAATCTAAATTGAATGGTTGAAAAACCAATTTCAAATCATTAATGCTAGAAAGATTGCAAACTTGGACAGAGGCATCAAATAGATACATGAACTTGAAACTAGATTAAGAGCTACTTACATCAGAATTGAAATGGAAATATCGATGAATCGATGCACTTTAAAACCCTAGACAACTAGCAACAACCTAATGACAACTGATACAGCAGATCAAAGGGAAAATAGGCAAATTTGCAACGACGGTGAGCTAAGGAGAGTAGAGGACTGAAAGAGAGACTAGAGTGAAATTAGAACTGAAGGGGAAAAGAGAATCTCACCAGATGCTGCGAGAACGAAGGAGGAATAGTCTACTGGATTTATGGCAGCTTCGCAAAGATAATAGTATCTCTATGGGGGAGAACTAGGGCTGTCAAAATGGGTTCGCATGTCGTGTTCGTGTCGTGTTGACACAGTTTGGTGACATTTATAAGGTCAACACTAACACTACCCATATATTGAATGGGTTGACACTGCACAACACTATATTATAACGGGTTGATACTATTAACATGTTCAACTCATTTATTTAAAAATGGATTATTTATAGAAAAAAAATAGATTATTTATAGATCAATTCAATATTGAACCACATTATCTATAAAAATAACAATTACCCTTCTAAAAATAAATCAACATGAATTCATCAACTCAATTAAACATGCAACAATGCAAATAGGCAATAGCAAGTAAAAATTAGTTTCAATTTCTGTATTTTTACTAATTAAACAATATTTGGTGAAGCTTTTACATCCCATTCAGGCAGTCCTTCCGAAGCTGCAATTTCTACATCAAAAGCCATAATAGCTACTAGCCTAGTATAGTCCAAAAAATATCCATTAAATCACAATGAATAAAGGTTTGGAAGTATTGAAAAAAGAATAAATTTATACTATCATCTCTCAAGTGCAAATGATAGTTTTAACCTTTGTATTAGTTAAAATTATTAATTTGTTAACGGGTTATACGGGTTCATGGGTTGACTCATGACCTAACCTGTTTATCTCGTGTCATTAATGTGTCGACCCTTTTCCGACACTAACCCTCATAAACCCAACCCTAATTCGTTAAAGTCTGTGTTAAACGAATCGTGTCATCGTGTCACCACCCATTTTGACAGCCCTAGGGAGAGCGATTCTTGGGTTTCTTTCTTAGCTTTCAGATTAGTATTGATGAAGAGGGCAATTAAAACTAGCAAATACATAAATGGCAACGTATAAGTGGCCAATTAATCCATTTAGCCTTGCTCTCCCTTTTTTTTCCTATAGCTTTCCTCTTCTCAATTAATCATTAAGCTATATATAATTTTTTTTTTTACTTATTGTTGGACCATACTTAAAAAAAAAAAAAATTGCCAACTACTTAATTAATATAATTCTCAGAAGTTATAATTATTAGTCAAGATATATTTAAGTTTTAATGTAAATTAGGTAGTTAATTTTAACATAGATCTCAATGTGATTGGTTAACTAATTCATCTAAATTTATTTGGTCGATTAATCTTTGAAACTATTTTTAAAATTATTAACTATACATTAGTCAATTAAATTCGGTTAACTGGTAATTTCAATTTGTTAACTTTTTATTATCTATGTTGCACGGATACAGACACTAATATAGACACGGAAAATATCATTTTTAAAAACTATAAGATACGATACGTGAAAGATACGTGTAGATAATAAAAATATATGGATCTATTTGTAAATATTAAAATTATAAATATTAAAAAAAGTTCAAACTCTATGCCGTCCCTTCCCCTCCAGCCGCCTCCCCTACCAAAACCCTCTTCCGCCGCCGGTGCCTCCTTCCGGCAGGCTTCTACCCAACCTCTACTAAAACGCCATCCCATACCCTTGTCTTCAACACAGCCACAGCCAAAAACCAAGCACCAATCCATCATTCTCAATAGCCAAACTTTTCCCTTCAACCCTTTGTCGTGTACTTTGAAGGTTTTCCTGAAGGATGGTCCATTCAAAATCTCAACAAGCTTTTTATTTCGTACAACATCCATGGTCTCATCTCTTTGGCACGGAAGAAGAATGTTAGGAATCTATGTTTTGGCTTTATTCGTATTCACCAAGACCTGAGCATGGTGAATGTTATTGCTGCTATTAACAAGATCTCCATTGGAGCTAGGAGACACCGTGCATTCCAGGCACGTTATCCCAAGAAGCACAATTCCTCTCCTTCTAATCAGCAGTTTTGCAATCGCCCAAAACCCACATCTGCTCCCATCTCAAGATAGATTTTCAAGCCTGCCCACAGGGATGATCGATCCTATGTTTCAGTCACTCAACAGTCTGCTCACAGGGATGAACGCTCTCATGTTTCAGTCACTCAACATTCTCAAGCGGTTAAACCAAAAACCTTTCTCCCCACAGAAAATATGTCCACCGCCCCTTGGAATAATTGTTCCTGCATTGTGATTATGAAGGATATCAAGTTTTTGATTGTTCTGAAATGGACTCTTAGGGAGAGGAACTATGGTTTTCGGAACATAACTTTATTGGGGGATTCATCTGTGCTTATTTCCTTCTTTTCAAAGGAGGCTTTGGAGGCTTTTATGCAATCTGAGTGGTTGTCTTTAAACGACATTATTCTTCAAGTTCAGCAGTTTAACCCAAATACAACTCCTTCTCATCGTTTAACTTATGTCAACATTATGGGGGTTCCATTAAATTATTGCCATACGTCCTTTATCGAGTTCATTATATCAGATTTTGGTGACATCGTCGGCATCCATACAGATTTTGTGGATGGAAACCGATTAGATGTTATTTCTTGTTTGGTTTCGACGGAAAGGAAATTTCTAAATGAGCAGCTTGTTGTCAATATTAACGGCATGGAGGTGGTGCTGGAGATTTTTGAAACTTTTGTTTCTTGTGATAGTATAGAGTCAGATTTTGCTGCTGTCTCAGTCTCTCTTTTAAACGAAATTCCCTCAGAGTCGGTGGAAGAGAGAACTCCAATTTCAGAAAATTTATTTGTTCCTCACTCAGTTCAAGCTGATTTTGTTCAGAATCAGCATGTTCCAGAGTTGTTGCCTGCAGCTGACACATCTGTTTTCAAAAAGAAAGGTAGAGCGGTATTAATTGGGGGAAATATTGGGTCCATTGTCAGTCTATCTTCAAATGGTGATCGCAGTATCGACATTGAAAACACAAATACTAGTAATTGGAACAACTTTAATGCAGATCCTTGTTCATCATCTGAGGATGAAATTGAGGGAACATGGCAGGTGGGTAGTGCCATTGGGATTTTTAATGACAAACACAAAGTCGTTATCAAGGGACGTATAGGGGATCTGATCAAAGCCGATTGAACTTTCTGATTTTTCCAGGTTTTCATTTTTTCACTATGCCTTTAAATTTTGCTTTTTGGAATTGTCGAGGGGGTTTCAGGAATACAGCTAAACAAAAACTTATCCGGACTTTGATCAATAGAAACGGTTTGCATTTTTTTGGCTTGTTGGAATCTAAAGTTGATATGATTGATAATTTTTGTTTGAGGAATATCTAGGGTCACTCGGATTTTGGTCATGTTTTTTCTCCGTCGAATGGGGCAGCAAGGGTTTTGATCTTATCCTGGAATTCTAGATTGATCAATTTCACTTTGAGGATTTTGAATAACAGATGGCTGCTTATTCAGTGTGTTAATCAGGATATTGACATTTTTGTTCTTCTTGTTTATGCTCCGAACGATTGGGCTGATCGAGCAATTCTCTGAAGTAATATTCTTCCTATCATTTCTCCTTTGCCTTGGGTATTGTTTGCGGGGATTTTAATGAAGTTCTCAGTCCAGATGAGAGTTCAAATGGTACCTTAACAAATTCTATTCATCAATTCCAAGATTTTGTCAACAAAGGGGAGCTTCATGACGTTCCCATTCAAGGCAGGAACTTCACTTGGCATAACGTCTCCTCCTTTTCAAAGATCGACAGGGTCTTAGTCTCTTCTGAAATTACAAGCCTATGGCCTCTGCATTTAGCTTTTTCTTTTGATTCCACTCTCTCGGATCATCTTCTGATTATTTTTAAATCCTCAGTGGATTTGTGGAGGGGGCCCGAAACCTTTTAGATCATTAAATTACTGGTGGGATGTTTCAAGTTTTTTCCCTTTTGTTAAGGATTCTTAGGAGGACATTTGTTCTAGTGATCAGGATTGCTCACTCTCTTCAAAGCTGAAATTTCTGAGGAGCAAATTATCAGATTGGCACAGGAACAATTTTGGGGTTGTCGAAAATTCCATTGCTTCTTTAGATCAGCAGATTCTTGATCTCTCCTCGGATCAATATCCTTGGCCTTTATCAGATAATCAAAAAGCATTATTAGCTTCTTTAAAAGTAGAATTGAGTGCGAAGAGAAGACATTTCGAATCGATTAGGCACCAACAATCGAGATTGAATTGGAGCCTCCTGGGAGATAATAATACAACTTTCTTCCATAGAACTGCTTCAGCTAGATTCAAAAATAACAAAATTTCTAATTTCCATGGATATGGGATCGGTCACGAGTCCGAAAGCAATCAAGGAGTGCATTTTCAGATTTTATAAAAATCTCTTTAAGAAGCAGCCCTCTGTTCCTTTTAACTTGGATTGTTTAAACTTCTCGAAGGTTCCTGATGATCTGAAAAGAGGTTTAGTTGCTCCTTTCACTGAAGAAGAGACCTGGGAAGCTGTGAAAGCTTGTGGAGAAAATAAGGCCCCGGGGCCGGAGGGTTTCAATTTCTTCTTCTATAGGCGTGCTTGGTGCATTTTGAAACCTGAAATTCTGAAGGCTGTTGATTCTTTCCATCATCACAGCTCCCTTCTTGCTGCCCTTAAATCCTCCTTTACAATTTTGATCCCTAAGTTAGCGGGAAGTTCCTTTATCAAGAATTTTAGACTAATTTCTTTGATCCATGGTGTTTATAAAATTATTTCAAAGATGTTATCTCGGAGACTTCAGCATGTCCTCCCTCATATTATATCGGGTTGTCAATTCGCTTTTGTTAAGGAGAGGAATATTCATGATTGTTCCTTTTTAGCGTCGGAAATTGTTCACAGCCTTAGGAAAAGAAATCGGCCTTCTTTTTTTCTCAAATTGGATTTCAATAAGGCTTTTGATAGCATTTCTTAGGATTTTTTTCATTCAGTTTCAGTGAGCCTTGGTTTTTCGCAAACTTGAACCAATTAGATGAAAGCTTGCAGGTCAAATTCATCAACTTCAGTTCTTGTTAATGGAAATCCAATTAAACCTGTTTATCTTCAAAGAGGCGTGAAACAAAGAGACCCTTTGTCTCCTTTTTTGTTTGTAATTGCTGTTGAGGGGCTGAAAAAGTTGATTGACAAAGCCAGGGAGTTGAATATCCTTTCGGATTTCCACTCTGATGGGGATTTTCCAATTCCTCCTATTCAGCAGTTTGCGGATGACACTATTTGTTTCCTTCCAGCAGCTATGGATGAGATTTCTTCCTTTGTGTGGATTCTTCGTTGTTTTGAAATCATCTCGATCTTCGCATTAATTTTTCAAAGAGCTCTCTTGTTGGTTTGGGTGTTAATGAGTCTCTAACAGAACTTTGTGCTTCCAAACTGGGCTGCAAAATTTCAGATCTTCCAATTAACTATTTAGGTGTGCCTTTAACTTATAAAAAATTAAGAAACCGAGATTGGGATCCCCTCATTCAGAAATTTGAATCAAAGTTGGCTTTATGGAAAGGTTCTTGTCTTTTTTATGCTGGGAGATTGACCTTGATTAAGTCGGTGTTATATAGCCTTTCGATGTTCCTGCTGTCAATTTTCAGAATTCCAAAAGAAATATCAAGGATTATTGAGAGCTACATGAGGAACTTCCTTTGGAAAGGAAATGCTTCTGAGAAGGGGCTGAATAAGGTGAGTTGGAATTCGATTTGTAAACCTTATCATCTCGGGGGACTGAATGTTCATGAGCTTTCTAACAAGAACGTTAGTTTGCTTTTTAAATGGATTTGGAAAACTAGATCTCACGAAGACAATTCCCTGTGGTATAATTTTTGTGTGCTTCGTAATGATATGGGTGATTGGAACACTTTAAGAGACTGTAACTTTCACAATGTTTCTCCAATTTGGAAGGGGATTCTATTTACCTGTGTCAAGAATGATAGAAAATGGGGGCTGTTCACTCATGCTGTCCGTTTTCAGGTGAGAGATGGCACCTCAACTGATTTTTGGAATGATATTTGGTTTGGAACTTCGCCTCTCCGTCAGCGATTTCCTGCTCTCTTTTCACTTGCTTCGAATAAAATAGCTACAGTGGCTGACGTTTTTGCTCAGCTAGCTACTGTCAGGGGGCGTCCGTTATGGGTTCGATCTTTGCGCAACTGCCATCGTGTTCAACAGCAGGATTTAGTAGCTCTTCTTTCGAGAAATCTGAATCATGGTGTGCCGGATATTATGTCTTGGTCGAAAGGTTACAGCCCAAGCTATTTGTACACGTCCGCCTCCTTCATTCAGAGTTTGTTTGAACTCGAGAACTGCTGCCCAGAATCTGTAGTTTTTTTGGCAATTCAAAGTGCTAAGGTGCTCCCTAAAATTAAGTTCTTTATGTGGGTTTTAGTGCATAGACGATTGCCTACTCGTCTTTTCTTAGCCCATCTTCATTTCTTACCTGTGGAAGAGGCTATTTGTAGTTTTTGTTCTGATTTTGAGTCGTTGGACCATATCATCGTCCACTGTGCTAATAACTTAAAGATTTGGAAGGAGTTGTTCTCTTGGTTAAATCTTCCTTTTGTCATCCCTAATTCGGCTACTGATTTTTTTTGGCAATGGATTGGTTGCTTTAAAGGCCCCGTTCAGAAGAACTTTTGTCCAGCTTTATGGATGACAATTAGTTGGAGCTTATGGAATAGAAGAAACAGAGCCATTTTTCAACACGATTCGGTTTCAGAAGATATTTTATTCAATTGTATCTATCTTTCGTGGTATTTTGTAAAATCTAGAACTAGAAATTTTCCTTTTACTCCTTCTGATGTCATTGTAAACCCTATGGATCTTCTCTTGTAATTCTTTTGACCTTTCCTCAATGTCTATTAATATATTTTCCTTCGATTTTGGTTGCCTCGGGTTCTAATTATGCCAACATAGTTGGGATGATTATTCTCGTCCTTGGTCAAATCCATTTTCCTTTCAAAAAAGAATTATAAATATTAGTATATATGAGATCCTAATTCTTTTGAAAAAATTAAAGCGTCTCCCTGATAAATACATGACAACATAAATTTTATAAGTGCCCCTAAATTAAGAAATTACGGCATAAATTTAAATAGTCTCCCTAATAATTACCAATACAAACATATTAATGTTCCTAAATTAGAAGGTGTGTCAATAAGTTAAACAGTGTCGTTAAGTTAATTAGTCACCACACACAATTTAAAAAGTGTCACAAAATAAAAATATATGCTGACATATGTGCTAAAGCATCCCTACATTGAAATATATGTCATCAGAAATAAAAAAAAAAATCCCTAATTATAAAGTATGACATAAAATTAAAGAGTTGCCATTTGATTAAATAACAACTAAATTTTTATTGATGTCGCCAAACTAAAATGGATGCCAACACAAACATGTTATTGTCCCTAACGTAGGAGATGTGTCAATAAATAAACAACATCTTTAAATTAATTAGTCAGGCTTAATTTCACCCGTGGTATACCAACTATCGACCTTATCACAGTTTGGTATACCAACTTTCATTTTGCACATTGTAGTACCCCAACTACCAGGTGACCTCCCATTGTGGTTTTTTTACCTATGACTCCCGGTTGACCTTGCCACGTCAGTGTGTTGACTAGTGTCAACCTGAAGATGTGGGCCCCACCATAATATGAATTCCCAAAAACACCCTCCATTGAAATTGAAACTGCTTCTCCGTCCTTTTTTTCCCTCTTCCCAACGTCTGACATTTTCTCTCTTACCCAACCACTCTCTCTCTCTTACTTACCGGCAACCACTCTCTCTCCCTCACTCATTTTCGATCTAAATTCTTATCTTTTTTCCCCAAAATTTCTCTCGTAAACCCTAAAAATCATCCTTCTGATTTCATGAATCACTGGTAGAGGAAATCATCGCACTCTTGTTCTTCAAGCACATCATTTGAACTGGTTAGTGAAGGCTTTGCGATTTCTGTCTCTGCTGTTGCTTTGATATTCTCTCTCTACAAACTTCATTCCTTCTCTCACTCTCTGTTGTTGCTTTGATATTCTCTCTCTACAAATTCCTTCTTTCTCTCACTGTCTGCTTTTGCTTTGATATACTCTCTCTACAAACTTTGTTCTTTCTCTCACTCTCTGTTGTTGCTTTGATATTCTCTCTCTACAAACTTTGTTTTTTCTCTCACTCTCTGTTGTTTCCTTTATGTGGTTTTTGTGAGCCTGAGTCGCTGCATAAATAGTAAGAAAAAATGCCTAAAATTTTTGGTTTTTATGTATATAATAATAGACCTAACAGTGATGGAATATTATGGGTTTGTGAATGCAGTGGACCCGGTTGAAAAGTTGATTCTTTTTGGAGCTTTTGGACCAGAACCAACTGTGATCAATGGCTGGGATGTCTTATGGCCCATGTAAGTCTGACTTCTCCTTGTTTGCTCTTTATTTTTACAATTATTATATTTTTAAATGGTTGTTGGATAGTGATGGTACTGAATTAAATATTTGGTAGAATTGGTGTTGTTTTTGGTGTTGTGTTGTCTGTAATACTTAGCCACATTATACCACATTTTTGCAATTGTAATTGATTTTTTTATTACATCAGAAAATGTGTCATTGGGGATTGTGATATTAGATTTGTAATTGATTGGATATTAGATTGGATTATGCAATTTATTGATTTGTATAAATCTTTTTTGTTTAATCTAATTAGATTTGTATTAATCTTTGTTGATTAGTTTCTTGATTTGTGCCAATCTGTGTTTTGATAATAATTGTATGCAATTATACTTGAAATTAAATTTTGAGTACTATCATTGGGTATTCAAATGCAGATCCGAAAAAGGGCTATTTTGATATTATAATTAGGTATGATAGGAGATTCAAAGGGGATAGTTATATAGATGGTGATGTGTACATATGGGAAGCTTGTAATTGGGATGAAGGGCTGGCTTTATGTAAAATATACAAAGTGGTTCAGCAAAGGTTAAAGATTAATGGAACTGTCCAATATCTTTGGAAACCATGGGATAAGCCAATTCAGGTATATTTAAATTACTTGGGCAATGATATAGATGTGTATAGGATGGCTTTGGTTGGGGTTGATTGTGGAGAAATTGATCTATATGTTAAGGTTATAGATCCAAAAGAAGTGGATGATCTACTACATGAACTAGAACCTAGAGGACAGAGCAGTGTTGTAATTGAAGAAATTGTAGAGGAAAATCCACTGGTTATAGCTACTGACAGGAAGGGTAAAAGTAAATTAAATGTTGGGGATACAAGAGGAATCAAATTTCTTGAATACAACACAAGGGAGATAGGGAGTAGCTCAAGGCTGAATGTTGCTATTGGTGATTTGAATGTTGATGTAAGTGCTGGTGATGTAAATGTAGGTGATGTACATATGGACAATGGTGTAAATTTTGGTTCTAATAGAGGAGTAGAAGCTGATTTTTTAGATAATGGTACAAGTGATTTTGTAGATGAATTTTTTTCAACTGTTAATGACTTTTCTGCTGTTGCTGAAGAAATTGGGATCATGAGATTATTAGTTGTAGCACCCCAATTAATGATAGCAATGTGGATAACACTAGTGTAGAAACTGAGATGGGTGATAATGAGAATGCTGAAGGTGGGCAACAATTGGATGAAGAGGATTTTGTTGATCTTGATTATGTTTTTGAAGATGGTGATGAAGATTTAATGAATGGAATTGATGAAGCTAGGACATCGAATCCATTTACCAGGCAGAGAGCTAGTGAGAACATGGGGAATACTGGTTATGAAACCGGTATGAGATTTGAGGTGTAGGATGGTTCATCTGAATATGAAGATTCTGATGCACTTCACACAGATGTAAGCTCAGACTCCGAGAATGAAGAAAGGGTTAGATTTCCGGAGTTCAATGCATAAAGGGATTTAGAAGACCCTCAGTTCAGAATTGGTATGCTATTCGATAATGCAGAGGAGTTTAAAGAAGCATGCAGAAACCATGGCATCAATAACAGATTTTAGATTTAGTTTCCAACCAATACAAAAAAAAAAGGTCACGGCAGAGTGCAAATCAAAGCAAGATGATGGGGAAAAATGTCCATGGAGGTGTTATGCTTCAACACAAGATCGCCATGATGAAAACAATGTTACCATGCAAGTGAAGAGTGGCCATTTCCAACACTTATGTTCGAAGGTGCACCGCAACTTCCATATGACATCCAAGGGGATTGCAAAAAGATATTTGGAGGCTTTTAGGAGTGATCCTGACTGGAAGATAAGTGCTTTAATTGATGATATCAGTAGGCAGAAAGAGCTGAAGATTGGGAGAATGAAGGCATATTGTGCTAAGTGTTTAGCACTTGAAAAGATTAACGGGGATGAAAGAACACAATATGCAAACATTTATCGGTAAACTTTTTATACAATTATCTTTAATTGCATTGTAAGAGTTTACTGTGTTTTTATTAATTGCATTGTACTATTTCACTGAATTGCATTGTCTTGTGTTTTAATTAATTGTATTCTATGTATTTGTAGGTATAGAGCTGAGTTGCTGAGATCAAATCCAGGCAGCACTGTTACTTGTAGATTCAAAGATGGAAGGTTTGTTGGGCTGTATGTCTGCCTAAATGCTTTAAAATCAGCATTCAAAGCAGGATGCAGACCTTTCATTGGATTAGATTGCTGCTGGCTTAAAGGCTTGTTTGAAGGGCAACTATTGTCTGTTGTTGGCATTGACCCTAATGACTACATTTTCCCAATTGCATAGGGAATGGCTGAAACAGAAAGCACAGAGACATGGACTTGGTTCTTGCAGCTGCTAGCAGAAGATTTAGGGGGGATGATAATTAAAAACTTACTGCAATTACTTTCTTAATATAGGTGAAAAGAAGGAGGACTACTGATGATCCGAAAAATGAGTTTTCTAGTGAAGGTGCAAGGACGATAGGAGTAGGCCATGGAAAAAGTCCTACGGGTGCATATGCTAGAAGGGGAAGCACTGGCAGAGGATGAGGGGTAGGAAGGGGCATCACTGGCAGAGGAGGAGGGGCAGCACTGGCAGAGGAGGAGGGGTAGGAAGGGGCAGCACTGGCAGAGGAGGAGGGGCAGGAAGGGGCAGCACTGGCAGAGGAGGAGGGGCAGGAAAGGGAAGCAATACCAAAGGAGCAGGGGCAGGAATGGGAAGCAATGCCAGAGGAGCAGGGGCAGGAATGGGAATCAACACTAAAGGAGCAGGGGCAGGAGAACAGACACTAAGATGGATGATGGATGTAAGTATTTCAATTTTTCTTCATAGATAATTGTCATTGAGTTGGTAGTTTAATTTGATATAAATTGAGTGTTACGGTATAGGAGTTCAAATTGATATGGTTTGTTAGTTGTTCTATTGTTACATTGGTATATAATTGTGGCAAATTGGTAGTTGAATTTAATTGCCAGTTATTCTTCTAGTAAATGGCAATTATCTTGACTTTTGTTTTATGTTACACAATTTCAAAAGGGAACTACTCAATATGTGCCAAGTCAACCTACTCAAACTGCATTCAGCAGTCAAGGAAGCAATGTCACTAGTGTTGGCCCCAATTAGCCAAGTCAGGCAACTCAAAGAAAAGTCCCCAATGATGTCCCTAATGTTGCTAGGAAGCCAACCACAAGAAGTGCTACTTTCAATGCACCAAGAAGGCAGTGGAGATGAAATAAGACAATATAGTAGAAATATGGTGGAATTTTGTTGGAATTTTGCTTAAACTGTAGAAAACAAAATTATTTCTCTTGCTTATATTTCATTGTTAGTAGTTCAGTAGATTAGAAGGGATGAAACTAGCAAGTACAGTTTATAACTTTATGTACAGTTTGTAAATTTTTGTTATCATCATTTTGTCATCTTCCCTTTCAAAATCCAATTTGTTGGCTACTAGTGCAGCTAGTCCATGCTTGAATTTTGCCTATTTTCTTTTACTTCTTTGGTTTGCTTTTCATTCATTGGCCTATGTTGTATTCTTTTAATTATGATATTCAACATTGTACAAATTCTGATATTCAACATTGTACATGTTGTATTCTTAATGCACTTGTAAATTGTGGCAATTCATTTGCACATTGCCTCCCCATTTTTAGAATCAATTTTAGAATATTATGTTAATTCATTTGCACATTCTGTTATTGTATGTGGCAAAATAATTCGAAAAAAATGATTTCACTCATGGTATACAAACTATCAACCCATGGTATACCAACTATCGCATTTATCACAATATGGTATATCAACTATGGATTTTATGACATTTTGGTGTACCAACTATCTATTTTACCATAATATGGTATACCTACTATCTAATTTATCATAGCAAATGTGCACCCAAAAATTGAGATTCAACTATCGCCTTCATGACAGCAAATGTGCATCAAAAATTGAGAGTCAACTATCGCCTTTGTCACAGCAAATGATGCACTTACTTTACACCCCAAATTTTAGTGGATTTAAAGCTCTTAAATGTGCAACAAAATTAACAACAAAGCTACATAAGAGTTTTTAAGATTCTTTTATCATTGAAAGGGGATCAAAGAATGCAGAAGATTAACAGCAATCCACTTTTTATGAATGCAGAAGATTCTTTTATCATTTCAAAGTTCAAAGCTGCCCGTTAAACCCAGATCAATGGGGCATGGTATATCCAGTAGATTTTATCCACAAATTGTAGTCCTTTTTCTCAGATTTCATCCAACAGGTAACTCTATCAGTACAAATCACAAAATCGCAACAGTGCTCTACCTTTGCAAATCGCAAAAACGCAACAGGTCAGTTGAAGGAAAGGATGATTTTCAGGGTTTGCAAAAGAAATTTTGGGGAATAAGGAGAGGAGAGGAAATAAGGAGAGGAAATTAGCAATAGTGCTTTATCTGTGCAAATCATAAAATCGCAAGAGGTAACTCGAAGGAAGGACAATTTTTAGGCTTGCGAAAGAAATTTTGGGGAATAAGCAGAGGAGAGGAATGAGGGAGAGAGAGACGATGCCGGTGAGTGAGGAGATTAAGGAGAGAGAGTGGTTGAGGAGGAGAGAGAAATGGCGGTGAGTGAGGAGAGAGAAACGGTCAGACATGGGAGGAAGAGGGAAAAAAAAAAGAGGGAGAAGCAGTTTCAATTTCAATAGAGGGTATTTTTGGAAATTCATATTATGGTGGGGCCCACATCTTTAGGTTGACACTAGTCAACACGCTGACGTGGCAAGGTCAATCGGGATTTATAGGTAAAAAAACCACAATGGGAGCTCACCTGGTAGTTGGGGTACTACAATGTGCAAAATGAAAGTTGGTATACCAAACTGTGATAAGGTCGATAGTTAGTATACCATGGGTGAAATTAAGCCTAATTAGTCACCACACAAACTTAAGTAGCGTCACAAAATAAAAAATATACGTTGACAAATATGTTAAAGCATCCCTAAACTAAAATAAAAATCAACGCAAACAAAAAAAAATCCCTAATTATAAAGTATGACATAAATTTAAAGCATTGCCATTTAATTAAATAACGGCTAGATTTATAATAATGTCATTGAACTAAAACGGATGCCAACACAAGCATGGAACTGTCCCTAGATTATTAGATGTGTCAATAAGCTAAACAACGTCGTTAAGTTAATTACTCACCACGTAAATTTAAGTAGCGACACAATATAAAATATATGTTTACATATTTGTTAAAGCATCCCTAATTAAAAAAATGTCAACAAAAATAAAAAAAAATCCCCAATTATAAAGTATGACATAAATTTAAAGCATCACCACTTGACTAAATAACGACTGAATTTTTATTAATGTCACTGAACTAAAATGAATGCCAACATAAATAAAAAGTGTTCTTAAATTTTAAAAAATAGTGACATTTTTTAGCGACAAAAATATGAAACTGTCGATAGGTTTAAAAAATATTGCCGCTTTTTTACATTGCAGGTAAATTAAAATAAAGGCATACATAGTAAAATGTACCTAAATTTAAATTTATAGGGACGCTTTTTATTAATATTGTTAAAATTGTGTCGATAGAGCCCCTTTTCTTGTAGTGTAAATCTTACTAAATCAGCGTTTGTGACACATGCATTTTGAAAAGTCAAACGTGAGATAACCAATAAATGATTGACATACAAATTGGGTCACTTTTTCAAAGTTCAGGAGAGCAATCAAACATTTTGAAAGTTCAAGGAGGCATTAAATGCTTTTAACCAAGTTCAGGAGGGTTCTGATATATTCGACCTTCTAATTTTTAAAAATTAGCTAAACTAATGAGTACCGATTATTAATTCTATATATACTATTCTTTTAATTTCTTGGAAATCTATTGCAAATTTTTTATTGGTTCTGTTAAAGCTAATCAATTAATTGACATTTGAATTAGTTTAGCGTTCATGAGCATATAGAAAAACAAAAAAAGAATATGGTAGTGTATAAATCAACCAAAATATTCAAATCAAATATTTCACATCCAAGATACAGAAGAGGAAATGGAAATGATGTCTTCTTCTCTCTAGACTCCTTTCTCTCTAGAGCAATAAGTTCCGATATCTTGTTTTTCCGGCAAGGCTTTGATGCGTTTTTTGCTCTCTATCTTCTCTGATCTATCCTCTCTATCTCTCTCTCACTTTCTTTTCTTTCTCTCTCTTTCTCCTCAATGGCTTTTTCAAGCAATGCGATTGTCACTACAAAATGACTCAACCAACTAAAACAACCTTAACAATAATGAAGAAATCTTGAACCAGCAATACAGCCAGTTTAGTCTCAAAGATGTAGACAATGCGGTTTTGGATTTGGATATGGAGACACAGCCACAAACTCATAACAACTTCCAATGGGCTTTCATGGGGAGGTTCAGTACAGATCAGGATGTGAATTTTACTGCTATGAGAAAATCACTGGCTTCTCTCTGGAAACCGAGTAAAAGGGTCTACTTCAAGTCTTTTAACTCTAATCTCTTCCAATTTCAATTTAGGTTGGAAGAGGACTGCACTAAAGTATCTGAAGGTGAGTCATGGACTTTTAACCAAAAGCTATTAGTCCTTAAGCTTTTGTGTGAAAATGATCAACCACTTCAAATCAATCTCTATCATGTAGAGTTTTGGGTCCAAGCTCATGATGTACCATGTGGAAGTTTCACTATCAATGTGGCTCGTATGATTGGAAATAAGGTGGGAGTATTCATTAAGTTAGATGATAACAATTTTGATTTGTTGTGGATGGCTTTTATGCCTATTAGAGTTTATGTGGATATTATAAAACCACTGCGACATATAATAAAGATTCTTAAAGGGGGTGGTGAACTGATGATCTCTTTCAAATATGAGCACTTGCCTATGTTTTGTGGCTTGTGTGGCATCATAGGACATCAAGATAGAAATTGCACTTCGATTGGGACAGCTTATTCTGGCAGTGAAACCATATCCGATAACTCTCCGAGCACAGGCTCGTCGGACTCAATCCAACATGGGTGACTAGTAGTGTCTAAGTGCTTATGAGATCCTCCAAGCTAAAGAGTTAATTGCTGAATATGGAAATAATCAAACTGTTATAGGTCCTAATCAGTCACATGCTGTATATGGTAATAACCCACCAATCATGCATGAAAATCCTCTAAGTCAACCTAATCACAACAGTTCCATGCACATAAATAAGGGGATTGACATATCTGAAGTTATTCATCAGACCCCAAATCAAAGCCTACAAGATAGCTTTCCTATTCCTAACCATGACTCTAAAAGGAAAAGGACAGCTATCGATTTGAATTCGGAGGTAGAAGATATGGTTTGTTATACAGGCTCTACAGGTGTTTTAGAATTGTTCCTTTAAATGGGTTAAGGGCAAGTCAAGCCGACCAGACCTGCCTTTCTCTTTGAAATGGTTTTGCTGGAATTGTAGAGGACTATGCAACTCAGAAATGAAACGTGAACTTGCTGATTTAATTGCTAAGTATAAACCTGATTTCATTTTCCTAATGGAGACTAAATCCTCTTGAGACACTCTGTTTGAAGTTCAAAATTTGATTCACTTTGATAATGTTTTTGCTACTAATGCTATCAATGGAGGAGGTGGTTTAGGCTTTCTGTGGAGGAATACAATTAAAGTGTAGCTTTTACAATTTGAGTCTAATTTCATTGATGTGATTATTAAAAATAATCAAACCTCTCCTTGGTAATTCACGGGCTACTACGGCTTCCCAGAAAGACATCGTAGAGCAGAATCATAGGATTGTATTCAAAGAATTGCTGCTAGTTATGCTTATCCTTGGTGTATTTCTGGGGATTTTAATGATCTTTTGTTTGCTAATGAGAAGAAGGGAGGGCATGCTCATCCTAAAAGATTATTATAAGGTTTTTCTAAAGTTCTAGAGGATTATGGCCTTCATGAGTTGGATATGTATGGGCATCAGTTTACCTTGGATAGTGGGAAAGGAACAA
Organism: Euphorbia tirucalli; assembly: GCA_039660915.1. Taxonomy (NCBI): domain Eukaryota; kingdom Viridiplantae; phylum Streptophyta; class Magnoliopsida; order Malpighiales; family Euphorbiaceae; genus Euphorbia; species Euphorbia tirucalli. The sequence continues at coordinate 35,497,849 of CM077637.1, read as the reverse complement.
ATCATTGTACTGAAGAAAAGTTGGATTACAGGCTGGGTAATAGTCTATGGTTAAACAGATTTAGTGAAGTGAGAGTGTTGAACATAGCAACAGCAAATTCAGATCATCATATCTTAATGTTCCAATCTAGCAGTGACAATCGAAGGAAGAAGTTTTCTTTTAGATTTGAAAACATATGGAAGTTACAGGGAGATCTTAAAAAGGTGATTTGTGATGGTTGGGAATCAAAGGAGGGCTGTACTTTTCTTATAAAATTAAATCATTGTGCCTCAATTTTGACTGGGTGATAAATATAGGCTGCAATTTAAATTAAGATTGGACTCAGTAAGAAGGGAGATTTCTACTAGTGAAAATCAAAATGATATTAGTGGCCAAATAAGAATGAAATAGTTACAAAGTGGGCTGAATTACATTTTGCATGTATAAGAAACCTATTGGTGCCAAAGATCAAAGGAAATTTGGTTGAAAGAAGGGGACATGAATTCAAGATTTTTCCACAAGCATGCTTCAATTCGTAGGAAAGCTAATAGCATTGGCAAATTACGTGATGATCATGGTGTTTGGCATGACTGGACAATTGGAGTTGGTGATCTCATTCAATCTTTCTTTTTGAACATCTTTAAATCTGGTGATTCAGACCTGATGCCGGTGTTAGACAACATTACTAGTCAATTATCAAATGATCAAAAGGAGCAGATTTGGCAACCATTTACTAGAGAGGAAATCAAAGATGCCTTATTCTCGATGCATTCGGATAAGGCACTGGGGCCCGATGGTTTCAATCCGGGCTTTTACCACTACTCCTGGGATATTATTCAACATGAAGTTGCTAGCTTCTACTTGGAGTGCCTTAATCAGGGTAGCATTCATAATTTTCTCAATAAAACAAATATTGTCTTATTGCCAAAAAAGGCTAAACCAGGAAAAGTTAATGATTTAAGACCTATTGCTTTATGTAATGTTGTTATAAAAATAATTACTAAAGCTACAGCTAATAGAATAAAAGGTGTCTTACGCATGCTTATTCCTGAGTATCAAAGTGCATTCATTCCTAGTCGATTGATTACTGACAATATTATGGTTGCTTTTAAGGTGGATCACTTCTTAAAATGCAAAAGACATGGTAAAATGGGTTTTTCTTCTCTTAAAATTAACATATCTACGGTGTATGATGGGATTGAATAGCGTTATCTACAGGCTATGCTCACTCGTATGAACTTCCCTGCTCATCTTGTCAAATTAATTATGTGATATGCTACTACTGTTGAATATCAGATAAAGCATCAGGATTTTGATTTTGATAGTTTCAAGCCAAAAAGAGGTTTAAGACAGGGGGATCCACTATCCTTATATTTGTTTATTATTTGTACTAAAGGATTGTCTTCCTTGATTCGCAATTTTGAACAGCAAAAGAAAATTCATGGTTGCAAAATGGCTAGAACCGCACCGGTTACTACTCACTTATTTTTTGCAGATGATTCTTACCTCTTCTTCTGAGCCAATGAAAATGAAGCCAAGTATATCAAGCAGTTTCTCGTATTATACAAGAAGGCATTGGGGTAGAAAATAAATTTTGAAAAATCTACTATCAGCTTTAATAGAAATGTGAATTTAGTAGCATAATATTTGCTCCAAATTGAAAGTCCCCTTAGTAGATCAACAAGAGAAATATTTAGGACTCCCGAGTGAGGTGGGAAGGAATAAAACAGCGGTTTTTTCCAACATTGTGGATAGACTAAGGAAAAGAATCCATGGGTGGCGTCTTAAACATCTATCCCAAGCTAGAAAAGAGATTTTCTTAAAATCGGTGGCTCAAGCCATCCCTTCCTATCTCATGAGTGTTTTTCCACTACCTCAATCTATTTGTAGCGAGCTTGAGCGGATTATGAATGCATATTGGTGGGGTCGAAATATGGAATCAAAATCGGGTATGTGCTGGCTAGTATGGGACAAGCTATGTACTAGTAAAGAGGGGGGGGGGGTTTAAACTTTCAAGAAATGCAAAAGTTTTATTTGGCGATGTTGGGTAAGCAAGCTTAGAGGATAATATCCAATCCTACCTCTCTTATGGCATGAGTCTACAAAGCAAGGTACTTTCCTAAATCCTCTTTTTTAGAAGATTTTGGGGTATATGTTGGGATTCGTCGTTGGAAAAATAACATGGCGCAGCGGAATTACACCATCTAAAATTTCCTAGAATCCACCTATCGTGTCCGATTACCATTGATTAGAACAAAACCAATTTTGAATCAAGAGAGATTAAACTCACCGGATTCATCTCTTCTAGAGACTGCTGCAGAATCAATTCTTTAAGTGATCTCCAAAGTCTGATGCATGATCAACTGTCGAGTGAAAACCGATGTTAGCCGAAGATTGAAGGAATGGAAGAATAAGTGATGAAATTTTCGGCTTTTGGGGCTGCAATGGGGCTGAAATTTCCAGTAATTATGATAGGGTTAGGACTAATTTTTTATTCCTAACTGTTCCTTATATACACTCCTTGTCTAATTGGGTTTTGATTAGGTTAATTAAAGCCAATCCCACTAGGATTACAATTATATAAATAAACTTTAATTAAAAGTTCATACTACATAATTTAATCCCTTTAGGCTAAATTCAATTACCCCTAAATTAAAATTAAATCACTCTTAAGAAAATACAATACATGTATTTTAATTTCCTACTTAGGAAAATTATTTAATTAATTATTTACTTTATGTAATTCAATTAATTAATAAATTAATTAATGACATTATGTAAACTTATTAATTAAATTAAAACAACCCAATATTAATTAATTACCTTGACATCTAATGTCAACTAATTAATTAACCCATTTCTTCCAATGTACATTACATGTACAATTTATATAAGTTCCGGCTCAGTTGATCTATGTACACGATCTTATGGGTCTATCTTTATGTTGGCAGTGGGCCCAAGGCCCATAGACTATAAGTGGGTTCTAGCAAACCGTTACATCACTCAATTAAGACAGAGATGCAGCAGTCTTTAGAAGACACTCACCTGGAAGTAATCTCATAGCGTCCTTTGCCAAATGACATCGATATGAATAAATAAGACATCCTCTTCTGTTGTTTATTATTTTCTTGATCTTGAGTTGACTGATTAATCAAATAAGCTACCAACTTATTTAGGTATGGCCATACACTACACAGTCCCACTCATAAAGTGACCAGTGATATCATCTCGGTGTTATCTAAGTGGCAATTCCATCACTTCATCATCAATATCAATATGTTCATGGGTCCACCCAACCATACCCATCTTTAATATCCTTTTACAGACCTGTTAGGGGTAGTCAAAGTGAATCGGATTCCATATTGATACTATAATGAAATCTAGTCTGAGGATAAAAGAGACCTACTTAAGAAAGACCTCTGACGTGACAACCATGTGACTTTCTTGTGCGGATCGATCCAGTCCCATGTCAACGACATGTACCTATATTCATGACTAACATACAAGTACTATGGCTAGTTGAGAACTATCGTATAGTAATCGAATATACAAGTCTGTGATTTTATTCGTTCCCATGATTAGAATAGACTTGGGATATGTTATATGATTATCAATCAATGGATACTCTATTCATGTTATAGCATAAGATATAAATGAAATAGATTATTGCCTTTATTAATGTGACACAAATGATGTATACATACATAGAGTCTTAATGTACAATTCAAAATACAAGAATCCAATGCCCTAAGAACTAGGGCATACCAATGATCTCCCACTTGCATTAGTTCTAACCGGGCATTGCCCTAATTCCTATAGATCTGGTATGACCTTTGTGTTGTGGATGTGGCAGTGCCTTGGTGAATGGATTTACAACATTATTCTTAGGGTTAACCCTCTACAATGATATGTCACCTCTGTTCACAATCTCTTGAATGAAGTGAAACTTTTTAAGCACGTGTTTAGATCTCTTGTGTGACTGGGGCTCCTTAGCATGTGCAATGTCCCTGTTGTTGTCACTAAAAACATCAACTGGGTCTAGGATAGTGGGTACTGCTCCTAACTCAGTTATGAACTTCTTGATCTAAATGGCTTCCTTTGCAGCTTTGCATGCAGCTATGTACTCAGCTTCCATTGTAGAGTCAGCAATAGTGGCCTGCTTTAAGGACCTCTAACTAATGGCACCGCCATTTAGGAGAAAACAATAACCAGACTGTGACTGGTTCTCATCCTCATCGATCTCAAAGCTTGCATCAGTGTAACCTGACACTACCAGCTCATCTTGACCTCCTTACACTAAGAAAGCATCCTTAGCCTGGTTAAGGTACTTCAGGATTGCCTTAATTTCCTTTTAGTATTCCTCATCAGGATCCAGCTGGTACAGGCTAGTCATACTTAGTGTCAATGTGACATCAGGCCTCGTACATAACATGGAATACATGATAGATCTGATAGCAAATGTATAAGGGATCTTCTCCGTGCTCTCCCAGTCCTTCTTTGTTTTAGGACCATCTTTCTTACTTAGTTTCACCCATGGTGCATAGGCAAGAATCCTTTCTCTGCCTTGTCCATGCTGAATCTTTTTAGAACCTTGTCTATGTACGTGGCCCAACTTAGGCCTAGAAGTCGATTATATCTATCTCTGTAGTGTTGGTGTGCCCTAGTTCTTAGGGCATTGGATTCTTGTATTTTGTATTATACATTAAGACTCATTATATGAATACATTATTTATGTCACATTAATAAAGGCAATTAATCTATTTCATTTATATCTTGTGCTATAATATGAGTAGAGTATCCATCGATTCACAATCATAAAACCTATCCCAGGTCTGTTTTAATCGTGGGAACGAATAGAACCACAGACTTGTATATTCGATGACTGTATGGTAGTTCTTAACTAGCCATAGTACTTGTATAGTCAGTCATGAATATGGGTACATGTCGTTGACATGGGACTGGATCGATTCACACAAGAAAGCCATATGGTTGTCGCGTCATAGGTCTTTCTTGAGTAGGTCTCTTTTATCCTCAGACTAGATTTCATTATAATATCAATATGGAATCTAGTTCACTTTGACATACGCCTAACAAGTCTGTAAAAGTATGCTAAATATGGGTATGATTGGGTGGACCGGTGAACATGTTGATATTGATGATAAAGTGATGGAATTTCCACTTAGGTAACACCGAGATGATATCATTGGCCACTTGATGAGTGGGACTGATAAGTGTATGGCCATTCCTAAGTAAGTCGATGCTTTTTTGATTAATCAGTCAACTCAAGATCAAGAAATGTAATAAACAACAGAAGAGGATGACAGACACCATGCCTCTTTTTTATTCATATCGATATTGTTAGGCAAAGGACATTATGAGATTAGTACCAGCTGAGTGTCTTCTAAAGACTGCTGCATCTCTGTCTTAATTGGGGGCTGTAATGGTTTGCTGGAACCCACTTATAGTCTGTGGGCCTTGGGCCTACTGCCAACATAAAGACAGACCCATAGAATCGTGCACATAAATCAACTGAGCCAGAACTTATAGAAATTGTACATGTGATGTACATTGGAAGGAATGCGTTAATTAATCAGTTGACATTCGGTGTCAAGGTAATTAATTAACATTGGGTTGAATTTAATTTAATTAATAAGTTTACATAATAGAATTAATTAATTTATCCATTAATTGAATTACATAAAGGCAACAATTAATTAAATAATTTTCCTAAGTAGGAAAATTAAATACATGTATTGTATTTACTTAAGTGTGATTTAATTTATTTAGCGGTAATTAAATTTAGCCAAATGGAATCAAATTACATAGTATATACTTTTTAATTAAAGTTTATTTATGTAGTCATAATTCTAATGGGCTTGGGTTTAATTAACCTAATTAAAACCCAATTAGACAAGGTGTCTATATAAGGGCACACTTAAGGAATAAAACCCCAATTCAACCCTAATTAATTGCTGGAAATTTCAGCCACCAAGAGCAGCCCTAAAACAACCGAAAATCCCAGCATTAATCATCCATTCCTTCGCGTCTTTGTCTAGCATCGGTTCCCGCTCAATAGTTGGTTGTGCACCGGACTTCGGAGATCGTAGTTTCAAGAAATGATTCTGTAGCAATCTCTAGAGGAGATGAATCCGGTGAGTTAATCTCTCTTGATTCAAATTATTTTTTTATTCTAATCAATGGTAATTGGACACGATAGGCAGATTCTAGGAAATTTTAAACGGTGTATTTTCGATGCACCACGTTATTTTTCCAATGACGAATCCCAACATGTAGATCCTGATCCCTAAGATTGTCCCAGCTTTGCGTGAGTCCTTCTTTGTGAAGCACTTACTCAACCACTGTTTTACCCCTTGTAGTGTTGGTATGTTGCGTCCAATGATGAGGATGTCATTAACATACAGCATTAGGAAGGTGGAAACGCTCCCACTAACCATCTTATACACAAGGCTCATTAGAATTCTATGTGAAGCCATATTCTGTAATGGCCTCATTAAATCTCTGGTTCCAAGATCTAGATGCTTACTTCAATCCATAAATGGATCTTTAAAGCTTACATACCTAGTTAGGATACTTTGGATTGATAAAACCCTCAGGTCGTGCCATGTACACATCCTCGAGTAGCTTTCCATTAAGGCAAGCGGTCTTAACATTCATGAAAACTTTGTTTCTTGCCGGATCATAAAAGTCATAACCCTTACTTTCCTTAGGGTAACCAACAAACTGGCACTTGACAGATTTGGACTTGAGCTTGCCACTTGTCAATTTCTTAACATGTGCATCACATCCCCAAATCTTCAAGAAGGAAACATTGGGCTTTCGGCCCTTCCATAGTTCATATGGTGTTCCCTCAACTGTCTTGCTTGGTGCATTATTAAGAATATAAGCAGCTGTCTCTAAAGCATATCCACAAAAGGAGATAGGGAGTGTAGCATGACTCATCATCGAGCGGACCATGTCTGGCAAAGTCCTATTCCTCCTTTTCGACACTCCATTCCACTAGGGTGTACCAGAAGGAGTGAGTTGGGATACAATCCCATACTCTCTAAAAAACGAGTCAAACTCTTGGCTTAAATATTTTACCCCTCAGTCAGACCGAAGTGCTTTTATATTCTTGCCAAGTTGGTTTTCTACCTCATTCTTAAAGTCCTTAAATCTCTGAAGAGTCTCAGACTTATGCTTCATCAAATACACGTACCCGTATCTGTTGAAGTCATCCTGAAGGTAACGAAGTACAGAAAACATGATCTAGCACTAGTGCTCATTGGGCTGCATATATTGGAATGTATCAGCTCTAATAGCTCAAAGGCCCTTTCAGCAGTCTTGCTAAAAGGCGCCTTTGTCATCTTGCCTCTTAAACAAGATTTGCGTGTGTCATAAGATTGGATGTTAAATGACCCTAGCAGTCCACTAAAGCGAAGCCTAACTATGCGCTTTTCGTTTATATGGCCAAGTCGACAGTGCCAGATGTATGTAGGATTAATTTTATTTTGTTTAATCCTTTTAGTATTTATGTTATAGATTGAACTTTCACATTTTAGATCAATGATATATAAGCCATTTTTAAGAAATGCTGTTCCATAAATAATATTGTCACACTGCATAGAAATTCTACCATGTCCAATGTTAAATACAAAACCAGAAATATCCAACAAAGAAATGGAAATAGTATTCTTGTGCATCGCAGGTACAAAATAACAGTTTCTTAATTCTAAAACTAGTCCACTAGGCATCTCCAAGAAATAATCTCCGATCTCCATGGCCTGAGCCCGAGCGCAATTTCTAACTCGAAGATCTACTTCTCTAGATCCTAGTAATCTTCTATTTCTCAGTCCCTGCATATTTGAAAAAATGTGAGAACACATCCAGTGTCTAAAACCTAAGATGTAGAAATAGCCAGATTAATCTCAACAACATAAATACCAGAAGTAGCATACTTGCTCTTCATTTGCTCCCTTGGCTTTGGACACGAGCTCTTCTAATGCCCCTTCTCATGACACTCATGGCAGACATCTTTAGGAGAAGCAACCCTTGCTTTAGGGTGGGCCACCACCTTCTTACCCTTAGCCTTGGCCTTGGATTTGGCCTTTCCCTTAGCACTGGCTGTGTTACCCTTGTTCACCAGTAGAACTTCAGGAGCCTTCTTAAGAGACTGCTCAGCAAGCTTTAGCATGCCATGTGGCTCAACAACTGATTTATCCATTTGCATATGGTAGTTCATGATAAACTAGTTGTAAGAATTAGGAAGTGACCCAAGAATAATGTCTGCTACCAAGTCCTATGGAACTGGTGAGCTGAGGTGGGCAAGTGTATAAATGTACCCCTTCAACTTTAGCACATGAGTGCTAACAGAAGTCACGACTGCCATTGTAGTCGTGCAAAGTGCCTTGGTTGTTAGGTATCATTCTTGACGAGCCTAATTTTGGAACATCTTTTTAAGCTGATCCATCATCTCATAAGCATGCTACTCCATGAACTACTTCTGAAGATCAAAAGCCATGGTACCTAGCATAAGGCATGAGACATCATAGTCATCCCTCACATGCCAGTCATACTGCTCCACCATCGCTGTGTTGACGCCTCATCCTCCAAGAGGGCCAGCTGGTAAAGGAGCATTCAGTACATACTCCTTGGATTCTTGTCTAAGAACTACTTGCAAGTTCCTAGCCCAATCTAGGAAGTTAGTCCTTGAAAGCTTCTCCTTCTCCAGAAGTGACCTAAGTGAGAGTGATTTGGTGTTTATTGCAGCATTCTAAATTGCTTATGTGAAAATGGGAATAATCTACATGGAAGAAATCATTGCTTGAGTTAGAAATAAACGACTTTATGCCAATTCAATTAATAATCAGATTTTAATTTGTTCATTGGTGATGTTAATTGGTTGACTTCACCAAGATCCACAACTCCATAATGATTGACCAAACTAGGGCTCGCTAACTGATCATTGATTCATTTGGTAGGACAACCTATCCAACCCCTCCACAAAGGAACCTTGGTTTGATAGGCTTATTGACACTCTACCCATCTGTGTTTAGGGCCTGCTCTGAGCTAATGCTACCCATATTGAGTCAAACCACTATTCACATGTTAACCATACCAAATATCCTAACCCTTGATGGCCACTAAATATTACAATGTACCCAGTTAGGGTATGGCGCACATTACAGCATCAATGGAAGGAAGAGGTGTCAATGTGGGAAGCACTTTTAAACAACTCAATATTTTAATTTCCGGATTAAAATTAAGTGATACGGCTTAGCATGCATAATCGTGGGTTATAATCTGGTGATCCATACATCCATATTATATGACAAATGCAATAGCATACTTAATTTAATATAATGAGATCCTATGGGCCTTAATTACAACCTAATGAAAAAACTAGATATCCTATATAATTCTTCATGGGCCGGACTGCAATTCTCCTTGGGCTCCCACCATGGGCTTGCTCCATCTGGGCCTTCCTCCAAACTTGATGCAATTACAATAAATTTATTTAAAATAAAATCTATTATAAAATTACATCAAAATAAAAGAAATAGCACGCAGGTCATATTTCCCAAAATAAAATTACAACCGATAATAATTTAGGGCCCATAGAACTCAACATCACATTTCAAACAAAGTACCTATCGTGCACATACATACCAATATGATGCATGATCATGGCATTCCAAATTATAAATTTAAATGTTATGCTGAGTTACTTAGTTTGAAATCGCTAATTTTAACAAATGTGACCAAGGCCCATAAGGGCCCAATGGATTACATCTAGTAATGCAAAATTAACAATTTTACTCCCACTGGGATTTGGATTGTCACAAATTTAAAATTTAGCCCTCCCAATTTTAACCGGTGCCACAGTTTATTGGGCCAATTTCACAAAGTCCATATTCAATTTAATATGCAAAACAATTAAATTAAATATGCATGGCAACATAAAAAAGAATTTAAATATTTAAATTAATTCAAAATAAAAAATTTTAATTTAATTTGCATTACGGGTCCGGGATAAAAAAAATACCCGTAAAATCCAAAACCGGACCCAAACCCCGTGCGACGGCACTGCTGTCCTGCCACATGGCATCCTGCTGCTGTAGCAACGCCTGTTGTGGCAAACAGTAGCAGCTGCGATTTGGAATCGCAATCGCAGCCGAAATAATTATTTTTTTTTATAATAAAAAAAGCAACAAATCAATCATAACAGCAGCAAAAAAAAAAAAAAAAATTCAACAGCAGAAAATAAATTGCAGCAGAAAAAGCGATAAAACTAATTGGGAAAAAATCATTAAAACCCGAAAAACCATTCTTGAAACCTATTCCTTCTTCAAGAATACTTTCAAGAATGAATTCCAATCAATCTAATGGACAAAACCTAAGCTCTGTTACCACTGTTGGTGTAAGCACCAAAATTTTACTCCCTAAAAAAAAAAAAAAATAAAAAAACAGTCGTACGACTTTACCTACAGTCATGCGACTGTAATCTAACTACATTCGTACGACTGTAGGATCGTGGCAAGTGAGCCAGCCTATGCCCATGACATAAGAAAGAGAAGGGAGAAAGGTTTTAGGCAATCAATGCCCTGATTTTCTGATGGAAAAGCAAAAATAAGATGAGATAAAAAGAAAAAAAGAGGGGAAGATTGGAGAGTTTTGATTCTAGTGAAAATTTTAGAGAGAGAAAAGGGAGAAAGAGACAAGGAAAAGGGAAAGAAACCCAACCTCAAAAATCCTCTTTTCCTCTTTTATTTCTCTTGATTCTCAAGTAATTAAGCATAAAATCTGGTAGAAACATTTAGGTTATTAATCTAACTCTCTACACAAGCTAAATTTCGGACTAGAAACCCTAGGATTCCCAAGCATTTGGAGAAATTGGACCCAAAGTTTCTAATTCCAATTCAAGGAGAAAGGAATAAACTTCAGTGGATTGGAGCGACGCCAGGGGTCAATTAGACATTGGATGAGCACCCAAAAGGTAGACACTCCTTTTCCCTTCTCTTTTTCATGCTTTTTGGGTGATTGGTGTGATTTTTGTACATTTTTATTCAAGTTTTTCGCATTTCTATTTCTGGAATTCAAGAACAGTCGTGCGACTGTTCTTGAATTTGATGAACAGTCGTACGACTATATTTACAGTCGTACGAGTGTTCTTGGTTTTCACATGATTTTCTTTCAGTTTATTTTAAATAAAATTTTAGTGAAATCCTGAGTTTAGATTTCTTACAGTCGCACGACCGTAATTTACAGTCGTATGACTGTAGTTATAGTCGCACGACTGTAACACTCTTCCAGAATCAGAATTTCCAGAATAATCCTCAAAAATTTCCAAAAATCCCTAAAAATTCAAAAAATCAGAAAATCATCAAAATGAATTTTGTTGTGTGCATCCATGACCATATATTCAATTTTTAGTAAAATTGTATTTAGAACAATGCCACGACGGAGATCCGATTCTCCCAAAAACCGACCCATCTCACATGTAAAAAATGCATGTAAACTGGCAAAATTGTTTTGAAAATGATTTTCTTACAAAATCAAAAATACAGGGACGTTTTCAAAATGTTTTCCAGGTCTAATCGGGCTGGCTAGTTGAGCCGACCTGGTTATCCCCTTAAATGCATGCTCCCAATTCTTGATTTCCCCAATTCTGTCTATTTGAGTCTTATTTGTGGCGTGCCATAAAAATTGTGCTAACCTTCATTTTGCAGCTTTTATTTTTATTTTTTTATATGTATTTAATAGAATTAATCGTGTATTTTAGGCGATTGTAATATTTTTAGATAAATCGTGTATTCTAGGCATTAATAAAAGTGAGGCAAGAGTTTTTATTTTATATTCGATTGGGTTGTAAGCCACTTAAATATTCACTACTTTTCTTTTATTTTTGCTATACTTGTATGCACGCTGTATGTCTATTTATTTCAATAAAATTGACTTTTAGAATTACGAAATACTATTTGAGAGCATTGGCCAATTTTATTTTAATTAGACACGAAATAAGGGACTCGTCTGGACCCAAATCTCCGGATAGTATAGCGGCCGTTCGTCTGGTTCAGCTACAATATAAATTTCTCGGTTGAGCTGAGTCGGGTGGCAACTCTTACAATATTCATCGAGACTTAGGTTCGGTTCTTTTAAGATAATTAATTCTTTTTTTTTCCAAAATGAATTTCCATTATAAAAAAACCCCACGTGAGGGAGGGGTCCTCCCGAAATCAAGGCGCCCCTTTCGAAAGGGAGTCCACGTTCCGTCGAAAACGTCGTCTAGTCACAGTGGCGACTCTGCTGGGGATTTCTTAAAGAGTTTTCTTAAAAACTTAAAAGAATTTGACAAGCCCTGAAAAGTGTCTAATTAAAATAAGGTGGATGATTCTTGATTGGTATTTCATTTTGCATTTTTAGTTAGACATGCATGCATTAGGTTAAGCATCCCATTTTTAGCCCGGTGGATTGTTGAAGTGTCACCTTTGTTCCTCCTGGTCTAAGGGGCATGGATACGAAACACCACCCATAGCCTTGTACGGACCCCTTCATTCAGACCCTTGAGTGGGGAGAAGTGAGGAGTTTATTTTGCTATGGTAACCTTGATGTTAACCCGACTTGGACCGAATTCATATAGTTAGCCTTAGTCGGATTCCCTTAGGATATCGAAATAATTGTGTGAATAAAATAAAATCGCGCCTTCATTATCCCCGGTTGGTGATCGAAGAGAACCCCACCTCGAACTCGGTTAGAATTTTGAGACCGACCAAGTTTGGAGAAATAAGGTTGGAAGAATTTGTTTTGTGTATTATGTGTTTCTCGCCATCCCGTGACACATCACCTTCGCTATCTATGCGTGTATAACATACCATAATCACCATTTTCCATACACATGACATGCCATTCACAAAACATTTTTTTTTTTGTGATACTAACCCACATTTTTATGTAGCCATTTGCATTTTATTTTCGTGTGAAAACATTAAATCATCCGTTTGCCATTCATACTAACCATTTCTTTTTCAGCCATAACATTAAATTTGTGTGATTAGCATTTTTCACATAGCATACACAACATTATTATGTATGTCATGCATCCTAACCATGTTTTTGTGCAGCCATTTGCATTTTGTGTGTCATAAGCATTCATGACATATCACCTAAATTAAATTAGGGGCATTCCAAGGATGCCCACCATGATAATCTCATTTCATAACATATCGGGTATCCTAAAAGACCAGTGTTTTGCCAATGCATCGGATTGCATTCGACCATTCCACCAAATCATTTCATTCAATAGAAACCACAATGGTCCTAGGTATATTTCTATGTGACAATCCGCATGATGCATTTCATGACATCATACTCATTCATCATAAATATCATACAACACTGTGATCCACATCGGGTTACTTCATGACATTACTACATTATTCAAGGTGCTCCCCGAGTGCCGGATTAGTACACATGTAGGGCATTTCATAACATCTCAAATCACGAAAGGTGTTCCCCGAACGTCGAGCCTTTATCCGTGTCCCTGGTACACGTGACTCTTTTACAACATCATTTCATATCACATGCTCAAAAACATCAGAACTCTATCCAAGGGGCGGTCCCATGTGACCATTTCATATCATCTCATAGACCTACAAAGTGTCGAACTCCATCCGTGTGTCGGTACACGCATGACCATTTTATGAAATTCATTAGGTGCCCCAAAAACACCGAACTTTTACCCGTGTGGCGGTCCATATGTAACATTTTTTACATAGCATTGGGTGTTCTTGGAATGTCCAAAGTCAAAAGAATAAAAACAAGGGAAACATCCTCATTATCTCATGATGTACATCTCACTCATCCGTCAAACGTTCAAGCACTCCATAAGCACCAAGGACTTTACCACATGTACTGGGTCATTTAGGTGTTCCAAAAAACACTAGAAATTTCATCAAACCCCTTAGGTCTTCCGTAATCTTTATAAATCCTATCCTTGTGTACCGCTCTAAACATTGAACTTCTTCCCATGTAAGATCCGCTCTACACGTACTGCTCTACACGTAGATCTAACCCCTGTATAGGATCCGCCCTATACGTATAAACGCTTCACAAGTATCACCTTGCATCAATCCGTGGACACCCTGCGTGTCATTTTATCCATGTGGTGTATATTTATACGCCACGCTCTACTTCAGCATATAGCTTCATTAACAACATTCATTTCATTTTGCACGTTTCCATTCTTGGCTTTGTGTGCACTTGACTTGTTTAGAATTGCATAACATGACACGACATCACATGACATCACTGTCTGTACATGCATGCATCACATCACGCACTCATGCCTACATCATCCCTTGACTTGGCATGCTCCATGCGCACGCCCCAGTCAATGCTAACAAATGTTTTTATCAGGGGAGAAAGGGAAGGAGTCTCAAGAATGGCTGGCCCAATGAACTTCAACGCCATAACAGATGTCATGGATGATTATGTGCTTCATTATAATTCCGAAAGGTGGTCAGGGAAGAGGCAGCGACTATGTTGAAAGAGATGCTAGGAGGTGATCTTGATAAAATAGAAAAGCTGACAACAAGGTGCTTTGAATTGGAGGCATGTGTGATTGAGCTCGAGGGAGTAATCAGAGGGCTGACTGGTGAAGCAGAATCGAAGGCCCCCCTCAAAGCCAATACTGACCTTGTTTCACGACAAACCAGGAGTCCACTCCCCAAGGGTGATGAAGAGGGCATATCCCCATGGCCTATTTCGTTGAGCCGATTATTTGCCAAATGTAGGAACGGCGGTCTCTTGACTTCTCTGAAGCCGTTCGAGAAGCCGGATGAGACAGACAAAGGCAAGTTCTATTCCTATCACGTGACAGTGGGGCACCACACAAACGGCTGCAAGCAACTGCTGAGGGCTATTCGACAACTGATCGCTGACGGGAAAATCGTGGAGCCACCTTTGAAGACAAGTGTTTAGAACAATCCTTTGGCCAACTTTGACTAGTCTATGTGTGTGGAGCTATCGAAGTTGATGATGCAGTAGCAAAAGAAGACCCTTCGTATGTGGAGGACGTTAATTATTTTGATGTATCTGTTTTCATTTTCTATCTTGTTTTGTGAACAATGCAGCCCACAAGGCGTTTAATGTTATGTAATTTGATTTTAATTATTTGTGTGATATTTTCATGGATGGAACATTGTGCATGCATACAAACATTCATTTAATGTCTTTAGCATACATGACACATCATTATATGAAATGAACCTAAGGACAGATGAGCATCCAAAATGATATCCATCCTAAAAGACCTCACGACTTATAAGAGAAAGAAAAATTGCAAAATGTCTAAAAGCACGTGAAGACCTTCACCTAGTCCTATGACGGCACGCCTAGAGATTGACAAAGGATTGCAGGACACAGAATTACAAAGAATCCGAAAGACAAGTCCAACCAAATGGAAGTTCCGAAAAAAAAATGGTTTCAAGTCCCGAAATAAGAATGCATCTGTATCATATGATGTTTCACACCATATCACCCCTGATAATAAAACACGAGTTCTGGGGCAATAGTGCAACTATTGCAGAATAAAGGAGAGAGGCATCATGCATTGCCTCTGTACCGCCCGTAAACCAGCAGGATAGTACAAGCAGCTAATAAGCACATTAAAAAGGTGTTGCCAAATATGGCATCTATCTGTAAAGACTGAGTTAGCATGTTACCATTTGTCTCGCAAATACACTAAACTAATGCAAAAGTAACATTAGGGAAACAACGCAGCCATCAACCTGCAGGATCGAAGCGGTCCTACTGAGAAAGACAGAGACTAAGTCGTCAACCCTTTCAATCGGGGCAGGCTCAGGTTTCCACATAAAAAAAGGGAAGTCCGATGGATTGAAAATCACGAAAGCAATCCATGCAAAAGTTAGGATAGTGAGGTAAGCACCACCGGCAGGAAAATCCGCAGGGACCAGTTGGTGGCAGTCGTGGGTTCGGTCGAGACGGATACCATACTCATCTTGTTCTTAATTTCATTTCATATATAATGTGCATTATGCTAAAACATTATAAATGAATGAATGAATAAATGCCTTGCTCTATTCATTTAAATATCCCAAGTTTGCTTAAAACTGAATTCACATTGTACATCATATATGGCTATACGCCTGTGAGCTTCAGCAACAGCGATGGAACAACCAAGTCCTATAGACTTTCCATGATCACCTCCGCATCAGAGGGATAGCGGAGCAAGTGGGCATGGTACCGCTTCAATTAATCCCCAGTTATCATCGACCTATACTGAATTGGAAGTCTTCTTCTAATTCCATGATATTTAAAAAAAAAGAAGCTCGCTGAGGTGAAAACCGAAAGGCGCCTTAGGCAAAAATTAGAGCGGCCCGCTAAGTTGAAAACCAATATTGTGCAGTTTAGGCAAAAGTTAGGGCATATAAAAAAGAGCTCGCTAAGGTGAAAACCGAAAAGGCACCTCAGGCAAAAATTAGAGCAGCCTGCTAAGCTGAAAACCCATATTGGGCAGTTTAGGCAAAAGTTAGGGCATATGAAAAGCTCGATAAGGTGAAAACTGAAAAGGTGCCTTAGGCAAAAGTTAGAGCAGCTCGCTGAGTTGAAAACCCACTTTGGGCGGCTCAGGCAAAATTTAGAGCACTTCTAAATTCATGAAGCCTAGGGTCAGAGAAGGCAAAACCTCTTCGTCATTCCCTCAGCAGGAACATTTCATTAATCCCCAACAAGATCTTCTACAATGTTTCTCAACGACATCGTTACCAAGAATAGCATCACTTTCTCTCCAACAGTCATCATACTTCCTTATTAGCCATCGTATATCCCTAGCAAGAATGCAAGAATTACATCGCACCCAAATTTTTGCTTCTCCAATTATGGATGATCGATCGCACAACATATCTTCCCTAATAAGGACCTAGAATGTCAAGATTGGGCAAATGGCGCGAAAAGCATTTTCCAAAGTTCATTTGCACATGCACACATTGAAACATATACATGTATTCAAAACATACATGCATACATGCATATATGTATCACAACCAACCCAAGTATAGGTATCCATCATTATCATCGGACTATTCTGAACCAGGATCGCTCTAAAAGCAGAGATGGCACAACGCCGGGGCATTTATTGGGCCTTAAAATCTGAGAAGGATCTGCGCAAATCCAAATCTCAACATAACAAGTCTCCAAGGGGCAGAGTAATCAAGCCGTATTTATCCTTGATCGAAAGGGCAAAAATTTTTGTTTCCAAAATTATCGATCAAGGGATAAATACTCCTTTACATTCAAGCATGGTTTTAAATCCTTGAACCTCTTATTATTTTAAGTTCATCCAATTCTAGCAAGATCCTCAAAATCCATCTCCCTTTGCCTCGGGTAACCTAGACCCGGTATCGGCCAATCCGTAATCCATCTCCCTTTGCCTTGGGTAACCTAGACCCGGTATCAGCAAATCCGTAATCCATCTTCCTTTGCCTCGGGTAACCTAGACCTGATATCGGCTTATCCACCTTCCACCTTCCTTTGCCTCGGGTAACCTAGACCCGGTATCGGCTTATCCGCCATCCATCTTCCTTTGCCTCGGGTAACCTAGACTCGTTATCGGCCAATCCGTAATCCATCTTCCTTTGCCTCGGGTAACATAGACCTAGTTTCTGCCAATCCGCAATCCACCTTCCTTTGCCTCGGGTAACCTAGACCCGGTATCGGCTTATCCGCCATCCATCTTCCTTTGCCTCGGGTAACCTAGACCCAGTATCGGCCAATCCGCAATCCATCTTCCTATGCCTCGGGTAACATAGACCTGGTATCGGCCAATCCGCAATCCACCTTCCTTTGCCTTGAGTAACATAGACTCGGTATCGGCTTATCCGCGTTCCACCTTCCTTTTCCTCGGGTAACCTAGACCCAGTATTGGCCAATCCGCAATCCATCTTCCTTTGTCTCGGGTAACATAGACCAGGTATCGGCCAATCTGCAATCCACCTTCCTCACCTTGGGGAACATAGACCCGGTATCGGCCAATTCACAATCCACCTTCCTTTGCCTCTGGTAACCTAGACCTGGTATCGGCTAATCTGCAATCCATCTCCCTTCGCCTCGGGTAATATAGACCTGGTATCGGCTAATCCGCAATCCACCTTCCTTTGCCTCGGCTAACCTAGACCCGATATCGGCTTAACCGTATTCCACCTTTCCTACCTCAGGTAACCTAGACCCTGTATCAGCTTATTTCTTCCCCAGCAGAGTCACCACTGTGAGCGGACGATATTTTTGACGGAACGCGGCCTCCCTTTCAGAAGGGGCGCCTCGATTTCAGGCAGACCCCTCCCTCGCGTGGGGTTTTTTATAATGGAAATTCATTTTGGAAAAAACAATACAATTAATTATCTTAAAAGAACCAAGACCTAAGTCTCGATGAATATTGTAGCGGCCGCTCGTCCGGTTTAGCTACAATATAAATATCCCGGTTGAGCTGAGCCGGGTGGCGACTCCTACAATATTCATCGAGACTTAGGTCTCGGTTCTTTTAGGATAATTAATTCTATTTTTTTTCCAAAATGAATTTCCATTATAAAAAACCCCGCGCGAGGGAGGGGTCCGCCCAAAATCGAGGCGCCCCTTCTAAAAGGGAGTCCACGTTCCGTCGAAAACGTCATCCGCTCACAGTTGGGATTCGTCATCGGAAAAATAATGTGGCACAATGAAATTACACCGTTTAAAATTTCCTAAAATCCACCTATCATGTCCGATTACCATTGATTAGAACAAAACCAATTTTGAATCAAGAGAGATTAAACTCACCGGATTCATCTCTTCTAGAGACTGCTGCATAATCAATTCTTTAAGCGATCTCCAAAGTTCGGTGCAAGATCAACTGTCGAGAGGGAACCAGTGCTAGCCGAAGAGCGAAGGAATGGATGAATAAGTGCTGAAATTTTCGGCTGTTGGGGTTGCAATGGGGCTAAAATTTCCAGCAATTAAAATGGAATTAGGGCTAATTTTTTTATTCCTAAGTGTGCCTTGTCTAGACTTCTTGTCTAATTGGATTTTGACTAGGTTAATTAAACCCAATCCCACTAGGATTACAATTATATAAATAAACTTTAATTAAAAGTTCATACTACATAATTTAATATTAGGCTAAATTTAATTACCCCTAAATTAAAATTAAATCACACTTAAGAAAATACATACATGTATTTTAATTTCCTACTTAGAAAAATTATTTAATTAATTATTTATTTTATGTAATTCAATTAATTAATCATATTATGTAAACTTATTAATTAAATTAAAACAATCCAATATTAATTAATTACTTTGACAACGAATGTCAACTAATTAACTAACCTATTCCTTCCATTGTACATTACATGTACAATTTCTATAAGTTCTGGCTTAGTTGATCAATGTGTACGATCTTATGAGTCTGTCTTTATATTGGCAGTGGGCCCAAGGCCCACAAACTATAAGTGGGTTCTAGCAAACCATTACAACACCCACTTAATACAAAGATACAGTAGTCTTTAGAAGACACTCACCCGGAAGTAATCTCATATTGTCCTTTGCCAAATGACATCGATATGAATAAACAAGAGGCACAGTGTTTGTCATCCTCTTTTGTTCTTTATTATTTTCTTGATCTTGAGTTGACTAATTAATCAAATAAGCTACCAACTTATTTAGGTATGTCCATACACTTATCAATCCTACTCATCAAGTGGCCAGTGATATCATTTCAGCGTTATCCGAGTGGCAATTCCATCACTTCATCATCAATATTAATATGTTCACCGGTCCACCCAATCATACCCATATTTAGTATCCTTTTACATACCTATTAGGCATATGTCAAAGTGAACCAGATTCCATATTGATACTATAATGAAATTTGGTTTGAGGATAAAAGAGACCTACTCAAGAAAGACCTATGATGCGATAACCACGTGGCTTTCTTTTGCGGATCGATCCAGTCCCATGTCAACGACATGTATCTATATTCATGACTAACTATACAAGTACTATGGCTAGTTGAGAACTACCATACAGTCATCGAATATACAAGTTTGTGATTCTATTCGTTCCCACAATTAGAATAGACTTGAGATATGTTTTATGATTATCAATCAATGGATACTCTATTCATGTTATAGCACAAGATATAAATGAAATAGATTATTACCTTTATTAATGTGACACAAATGATGTATACATACATAGAGTCTTAATGTAATACAAAATACAAGAATCTAATGCCCTAAGAACTAGGGCACTGCAGCTGTATACTCCTAGTTTCATAAGGAGGAGTATTTTCACCACTCAAGATCTTATTAACTCTAGTATTTGTTGAAGAGTAGGAGATGGGAATTCAATAAATGTCTATAGAGATAATTAGGTTGTTATTCCTGGTGAGGTTTTCAATCCTATCAATTTGGATCCTCCAGATGTTGATTTAAAGGTGGGTTATTTTATTGATCCAATTAACAAGAAGTGGATTAAGGAGGAAGTTACTAATTTTTTTCATGTTAATATGGCCAATAAAATTATGCAAATCCCAATTGCTAGAAGAATGGATGCTAGTGATTCTATTTACTGAAGATTTGATAGAAACAGAATTTACTCAGTCAAATCCGGGTACTATTCTTTAATGAATGGTTTTAATCCCCTCTCGATTGAGACTCGGAACATTGGTTGGAAGCAAGTATGGAAATTAAAGCTTCCAGCAAAGATTGTTAGTTTCCTTTGGTGAACTTTATTAGGAATTATTCCAACTAGAATTGCTTTAAAGAATAGAGGTTTCAATATTCCTACTACTTGCCCCCTTTGCAACATGGAAAAAGAAAACTTAATGCATGTAATTTTTAATTGCAATAGGCTAAGGAACATTTGGAAAGGTGCTGCCTTTTTCTCTAACAATTTTATTGCAGGTGATTTTTTGAGTTGGTAGAGGCATGCAATGCAACAATATCCACAAAGCAAATTGAAAAAAATGTAGCAACCATGTGGAGCATTTGGATGGCCAGAAACTTTTCTCTTTAGTCGAATAAGCGTCCCTCGGATCAACATATTATGAATTCAGCCTTCAACTTGGTGTACAACTAGTAGCAAACTCGTTTTCAAGACAAAGTGTCCAATTCTCAAGGAATCTCGATGTGGCAAGCTCCTCCACTTTATTTAATAAAGTGTAACTTTGACGTGGCGGTTTCTTCCTCAGGCTTAATTGGTTTTGGTTGTGTCATTTATGATCATCAAGGCAACTTTCTTGTGGAAAATGTTGGCAGCATTCGAAGTTCTATGGATCCTATATTAGCGGAAGCCCTCAGTTGTCGCAAAGCTATTAGTTGGTTTCGCTCGCTTCCTTATCGACAAGTAATCCTAGAAGGTGATTGTCAAGCTATCATTCTAGGTCCCAACAACAAGCTTAGTGGTGACTCTTCGACAATTGGTTTGGTTTTAGATGATTGTAGAGTTTTTAAAAGTAGCTTCTCTTTTCTTAGCTTTTCTTTTGTTAAGAGAAGTGTAAACAATGTTGCTCATAAGTTAGCAAATCTAGGACTTCAAAACTATACTACTTGTACTTTCTTAAACAATCCTCCTTCTATGATTAAGGATGATCTTCTTTCAGATTTAATAAAGCTTTAATGCATATTTCAGAAAAAAATAACCAAATAAAACCTCTCATTTTAGTAAAAATTGTTACTATTAGTTGTTATAAATAAATGAAGGGTGCTTGTTCATACTCATTTAAACGTATTTATGAATGCATTGGATTGAGAAAGAGAATTGGGAAAGTCCTAATTAATTTATTCAGTCTACACTTAACATGCGGCTAAAGATACTTGAAGATAACTCTTAGAAAATACTTGAATAATCATACCCACATTATATGCAATCGAGGCATTACACAATAACTAAAGCTAAATTAGAACGCTAACATAGCTAGTGATCAAATAAATAATGTCTAAACATAAATATATAATTTAAAAATTGTATTTGAAATTATGATAAAAAAATTAATATTTAAATATCTTTCAAGTGTAGATTGTCAAGCTGATAAAGCATATTAGTTCAATGTGGTAGAAATTTACAATAAGAGGATGAATCTGTTGGAATTCATCACCGAAATCAAACCAATCGTAGCGGAAGCCGATTTAGATTTTTTAAAATTTGTGTTCCAGGAACTTATGAAGACAAAATCAAAATCAAAATTGAGAAAGAAAAAGATTCGATCTCACCTTACAAGTCTCTTCTAGAGACGGTTGTAGAAATCAAACGAGATTTCCTTTATGCTCATATACACAGAACGCCTATCGAATGGGCACCTGTGCTAGCATCAGATCAAAACTTAAGAGGAGAGCAAGGGGGTGGCCAAAATTTTCAATATGAAAATTAGGTCCAGGGTTTTCTCTCTTAAGTGGGTTTATATACTGTTTTAAACCTTAGTCTAATTAATTACTTTTGGTTAAAATTTAATTTCAAATTAATTTAATTCTACATGAATGAATTAAATTATACCATATAATATAATTCATTTCATGTCAAATTTAATATAACTTGTCTAATTAAATTAACCCAATAATTATTTAGACATCACTCAAGAGACAATATATATATATATATATATATATATATATATATATAAACCTACATGTATACGTTTTATTTCCTTCTAAGAAATAAATACATAAAATTAATTTATCAAATTAATTCTATGAAAACTAATTCTTGTTGATTATATTGTTTGATCAATCCAACTGATCTATAATTTAATCAATAAAGTTCTCCTCTCTCGTTAATATACTCTAAGTACATAACTGAACAACTGATCTATAATTTAATCAATGAAGTTCTCCTCTCTCGTTAGTATACTCTAAATACATAACTGACCCATTCAGTCTTGGTACAGACGTTCAATGTGTATGATCCTGTGAGCCCGCCTTTATATTGGTAGTGGGCCCATGGCCCACAGACTATAGTTGGGCTCTAGCAAGCCACTACAGCCCCCAATTAAGATGGAGACTGCAGTCTAATGGAAGTTGTAACCCTGTAGTATAACTTATATGTCCCATGTCATCGATATCGATGTCCAACACGGAGGCATGGTATTATCACCCTCTTTTATGTCTGAACATTCACTTGATACTGAGTGAACTGATGCTCACAGATAACTTCCAACTTATTTGGGTGTGGCCACACTCTTATCAGTTACACTCATCAAGGGGCTGGTGATATCTTCTCAATGATCATTGAGTGACATATCCCTTTTGCATATTCATAGCCTAGCTATGCTCACTTGAAGACCTAACCGTACCCATACTTAGCACCCTCTTACTGGCCCTTTAAGCGCACGTCAAAGTGTTTGAGTTCACATGCAACTCTATAATATGTTCAAGTTGAATGATCCAATATAAGTACTACACGAGAATCACTTGTGATACTATACCATGTGGATATCTCGTTAGTGGATCTATTTAGTACCATGTCCCATTACATGTACCCATAGACCTGATTGACAATCCATGTACTATGGTTGGTAAGACATTGCGCCATACAATCAAGGTAATGATACCCTTATGTTCCATTCATTCCCATGACTGGAACAAGCTACGGATGGCTTTATGGTTATATCATTTCTTTATCCATGATCTCACTGCTAAGTGCATGACACTTGACAACATGGATATAGATATGACCATTGGATACTCTATTTATATTTATTGCACAAGTTATCAATTAAATAGATTATGCCTATATATATGTTAACACAAATGTATAATACAACGATCCATAAATGGTTTAACAATGTATGATACAAAACAAGGTCCAACGCCTTGGGACTAGGGCATTCCAAACATAATCTTCTTATGTTTTGGTAAGGGTGAGGGCCGGTTTGGGATTGTTGTTAGTGAAAGTGCTATCAGGGAAAGCTAGGTTTCATTGCTTTCTGTAATAGTAGTTTTAAGTGTTTCTCTAATGCTTTCCTGAATACAATTTGACTTTTACCAATTGTGCATTTGAGGATGCTTTCTACAGCCCCAAAAGTAGCTTTCAGCCAAAGTAAGGTTCCCCATGCTTTGGCTGAAAGCTGCTTTCGAGGTTGTTGAAAGCTGCCCCAAACTGGCCTTAAGACAACATATACTGGTTGACCAAGACCAATAAGATTATATGAAAATCAATAATATAAACTGCAGTAATATATAGTAGAGGTGGTAATGACAAATCACATATTCATCTAATCAGCAGTTAATTGATTAAAATTCTATTGAGCATTGAGAAATCATGGCTAATATTGAGCTTTTCCAGGTCTGATGCCTCGTTCAGCAAGATCGCTCGAATTGGGAAGTCTCAGGGTGAAGAAGCAGAGGAAGAAGAAATTATAGCGAGCTGCGGCTTGGATGGCCCGGAGTTGGAGAAGAAGGGCACGGCCCATAAAGAGGAGGAGATATTTTTGCTTTTTGGAAATTCCAGAACTGACCTTAGCTTCTCAAGGAAGCTATTGTATTTTGTGGTTGTATAATTTTTAGCAATTATTTTATTTGGGAACTAGTTTCAAGGTTGATTAGATCTTACTTTTTAGGGACTATAAATACTCTACTATTTTGGGGGGTTAGAAGCATTAAATGTTTTGTCAACAACTTTTAGTTTAGCATTAATTTTTTGTCTTAAATTGTTATTCTTCTTACAAGCTTTCTAGTTAGAAATCTCGTTTTTATGGTTAACATATGTTGCGAGTAGGTTCCTTAGCAGGCTGAAGCCAGCTTAGGCTGGTGATTTTGGGAACTCTTTCTTTGTTTTTATTATGAATATCATTATGAGATGATTGTGTGGTGAGATGCTTAATTAATATGGGAAAGGGCCCTCTCATATTTCGAGTATTCCTGATGAGACCGAGAGGAGATTTAGGAGCATGGAAAATCACATACACACACACTTTCCATGAGACCGAGAGGAGATTGGGAGTGTGCTAAGGGTTTCCATTTATTGTGGAATGCTTGCTTGACTTAATGCATGATTTCCTATGCTAAGTGAGGTCGAGAGATAAGCTTAGTTGCGGGTCATAGATCCAAGTGAGGTTGAGAGATAAGCTTAGTGAGTAGAGAGCAAGAAACCTTAGATCTACATTCCCTAACATATTCATAGTAAATTTTAAAGGAAGATATCTTGAAATTGCCTATCTAATTGGTGGAAGTCTGTGTTTTTACTGTTATTATTTTAACATTCTCTGTTTTTAGCAACCTTTCTTAGTTTGCCTTGCATGCTTTCTATTCTCAGCTTGTATAGATTTGTAATTCTAATTTTATTGGAAAATCTCTACATCTGGTGATTTATTAGGAACTCTTACAGTTTTCCTTCACTCCCTGTGGACACGACACTTGTCTTGCCCAATACTACAATTGACCTAGTACACTTGCTAGTGCATAAATTCTGAGGTAACAAGTTTTTGGCGCCGTTGCCGAGGAGTAACGGTTGAAACTTTTTAAAGATTTCCTGTAAATTTGTGTGATTGATTTGGTGTTCTGTGTTTTTATGGAGAAATTCTCTATTTAAGCAATCTCCTGGTCTATGCGGAGAGCAGGTATTCCTTTAATTCCTATAAATCCAGAAATTGAGAGGACTTGTAAGAGACGAAGTGGTGTTGCTAGAAGAGCTCACAGAAGATAGATAATGGCTGAACAAAATCCACCATCTCGACCATTAGAAGGAGAGGTAGTGGTTCATCTTCCCCTTCCAAGGCAATGATTCAAAGAATATTCAAGACCTATCACTGAAGGACACTCTTTTTGTATCGTGATACCTAATGAAGGGGAGAATGTTTTTGAGATCAAAGCTTATATGATTCAAATGCTTCAAGCTATTGTGTAGTTTGGAGGATTGCCCGGAGAAGATCCAAATGCTCACATCCAATATTTTATGGCTATGTGTAATACTTTCCGTACCAATCGTGGAGTCTCAGATGATGTGATAAGATTGAAGCTTTTCCCTTTCTCACCTAGGGATAAGGCTAAAAGTTGGCTGAAAAACCTTTAACCAGGTTCAGTTACAACTTGGGATGAGATCGTACGAGTCTTCCTAACTAAGTACTTTCCACCCAGACAAGCAATTAAGCTAAGGAATGATGTTACCATTTCCGCCAGCAACATGATGAATCATTGTTAGAAGTTTGGGAGAGATAAAAGTTACTCTTGAGAAAAGTACCAAATCATGGATTTCCCATGTGGATGCAAATTCATAATTTCTCCAAAGAAGACCCAGAAGAACTCGCACCTAATATTGAGCTTTTCCAGGTCTGATGCCTCGTTCAGCAAGATCGCTCAAATTGGGAAGTCTCAGGGTGAAGAAGAAGAAGAAGAAGAAGAAGAAGAAGAAATTGTAGCGGGCTGCGGCTTGGATGGGCCGGAGTTGGAGAAGAAGGGCACAGCCTATAAAGAGGAGGAGATATTTCTGCTTTTTGGAAATTCCAGAACTGACCTTAGCTTCTCAAGGAAGCTATTGTATTATGTGGTTGTATAATTTTTAGCCATTATTTTATTTGGGAACTAGTTTCAAGGTTGATTAGATCTTACTTTTTAGGGATTATAAATACTCTACTATTTTGGGTGGTTAGAAGCATTGAATGTTTTGTCAACAACTTTTAGTTTGGCATTAATTTTTAATCTTAAATTGTTATTCTTCTTGCAAGCTTTCTGGTTAGAAAATCTCGTTTTTATGGTTAACATGTGTTGCGAGTAGGTTTCTTAGCAGGCTGAAGCCAGCTTAGGCTGGTTATTTTGGGAAGTCTTTTTTTGTTTTTATTATGAATATCATTCTGAGATGATTGTGTGGTGAAATGCTTAATTAATATGGGAAAGGGCCCTCTCATATTTCGAGTATTCTTGATGAGATTGAGAGGAGAGTTAGGAGTATGGAAAATCACATACACACACACTTTTCATGAGACCGAGAGGAGATTGGGAGTGTGCTAAGGGTTTCCATTTATTGTGGAATGCTTGCTTGACTTAATGCATGATTTCTTATGCTAAGTGATGTCGAGAGATAAGCTTAGTTGCGGGTCATAGATCCAAGTGAGGTCGAGAGATTAGCTTGGTGAGTAGAGAGCAAGAAACCTTAGATCTACGTTCCCTAACATATTCATAGTAAATTCTAAAGGAATATATCTTGAGATTGCCTGTCTAACTGGTGGAAGTCTGTGTTTTTAGTGTTATTGCTTTAACATTCTCTGGTTTTAGTAACCTTTCTTACTTTGCCTTGCATGCTTTCTATTCTCAGCTTGTATAGATTTGTAATTCTAATTTTATTGGAAAATCTCTATATCTGGTGATTTAATAGGAACTCTTAGAGTTTTCCCTTACTCCCTGTGGATACGACACTTGTCTTGCCCAATACTACAATTGACCTCGTACACTTGCTAGTGCATAAATTCTGAGGCAACAATAGTCCACTCAATCGTGAAAAAAAAATGACAGTAAGGTCATAAAAATCAACTGCAACAACACATGTCTGGTTATCTCCTTCCTCCTTATAGCCTAAAATATTCTTCTTTCTCTTTTGAATTTTTTTATCTACTCCATAGTTGGATCTATCAATAAATGCTTGACATCCTTCCAATATTCAGTTCTTCTTTTAAATCTGCGATTCATCCTATTCTAATGTGGAGAATTTGTCATAAGAAATTATTATATCAATTAGAAGATTGATCGAGTATACATTAGAATTTAGTAAACCATAAATATTACAAATCTAGAACCTCATGAGTTGAAAGAAATAAGCATATATTGAAGAACTAAGAAAAAAGGAAAACCCAACCCAACATGGCCGAGTTGGATAAAATCACAAAAGGAATTGAAACATCATAACTCTCTGAATGAAATATGTTGTCCTTTAGTATGCTTTTGCCAATTTGATCATACAAACTTTTCACATTAACAAATATAATTACCCAAATTCCATAAGTGCAAATTGGAAGTATTGGTTAAGGTTCTTGGCTTCAAACTATCTATACAATGAATATACATAGAGATGAGAGGATGTGAGTGGACAGGAAGATAAAAAGGGAAAAAAAACTTTACATATTTAAGAGAAATTAAGAGAGGTGAGTAAATACTTTATATGAAAGAGAGGTAAGACCCAAAAACAATTTTGAAGGAAAAAAATTCCAAAATCATATATTTTTTATGCATAAGGAAAAAAGCTGATATCTCCTTCTAAAAAATGCTCTCAAAGTTCAGCCTTTAAGTATTTGTAATTGATTGATTGATTGATTTTTAGTTATTGAAATTAAATGTCAGACAACTCCTTTACATTTTGAATGCCGATTTCAATTCGGATCTGCGATGGCTTGTGTAACTTTATATGAATAGCAATTATTTTCATCTTCTTCGTTTACTTTCATTGTTAGCATAAACGGATTTTCCTTTTCTTCATTCCTTATCTTTTTCTATTTTTCTTCCTTTTTCGTCTCTTATTCTAACTTCAAGTTTACGATTCTTTTTGTAGATTTTACTTCTTGGCTTTTTTTTTTGGGAAGCTGATGGTTTTTTTTCTTTATGGATACTGGATTTTTAAACTCATGATAATGATGATGATGGGCAGTTGAGTTTGACAGAAATCCATTTGGTTTTTTTCTCTATTTCATCATTTTTTTTCTTTGTTATTGAAAGAAATGAAAATAATAATTATGTGAATTGAAGTATAAAAGAAACATTTAGTTGTATGGAATTGAATATGGGATCTGTTGTAGCGATTAAATTTGGTGATGTGTTGGCCATTAGGTTTCCAATGAGTTGTCATTGGTGGAGAAGATGAAACTGTGGTGGAGAGGAGAGTACTTTAATATGTTTTTGAATTATTTGTTTATTTCTCTTATGTTTTAATGTTATTACTTTTCATGTGTTTAACATCCACTTTTTTGTCCACGTCAGATTGAAGGTGTAACGCCTTGACCCAGTTAGGTGAGATCATGGGTCACACTACCTATCAACTGATTGTCAAATCTCCAATTTTACACTCAATTGACAATATCCCATCGATAGAACATCTGGATTGCCAGATCTTAGTCTTCTTTACAACAAAATCCTCTCGGAGTCTCGACTTATCAACAGCTTTTGTGTTCAAATCTCCATTCATTAATGCATTTTAAATTGCCCCATTGAAATAAGTAAATCTAAAAAAAAAGAAATGGTAACCTCTATTTATCAAAGATAGAGTTATACTTATGTAAAGAATCATCTAATTACAATATTTCCAAGTAATAAATGTCTTTACTAAAAAGTTACATTTTCAAATCTCCATTGTATCAATGATCTCCTATATGTCCCCACTTTGCCATCTACCGCATTTTTGTCTTTATATCTTTATTACTTGATATCTTTTGCAACAATCTAACCATTCTTGAAGTTAACTGACCACACTGGGTACATTAATACTTAGTAGTATACTTTGCTTGTCAATATCACATCAACATATAGAAAGATTTATATGAATTTTAAAACTTAGGATTTAAAATGAAGATTACATAAATATCAAAATAAAAATATTAAACTGCATCTCAAATATAAATTGAATCTTAAAGTACAAACTAGGTCTCATAATAAAATCGATTCTCAATAGACGAACTAAAATACATCCGAGTTTGAAAACAAAATCAAGTCTTAAAGCACTTTTTTTAAAAGTATCACAAATGTTGAACTGAAAAATATTCAAATCGCAAAGTAGAAACTGAGCCACATGTAGATACCCATTTTATTCAGGTTATATTTTATTTTTTATTTATGTGTTTAATTATGTAAAAAATTCAAAAATAAAATAAAATTTTTTTTATATTAATTTAGCCTTTTTATTTTCATCGTATAGGCTAAGATAAGCAAAAAAAAAAAAAGAAAAAAGAAATAAAAGTGAAAAGAGAACATAGAAAATAAAAACAATGAAATAAATCATTTTTATTGTATTATTTGATTATAATTTAAATTACAGAAAAAAGTGAAAAAAGGGCCTAAACCCAAAATTTACAGGCCCAACAAGAGTCCAAAAAAAGAGAAAAAAAAAGAAAGGAAAAAGGAGGAAGCTACAGTGCTGGATCAGACTATATGGGGAAATATGTGGGGAAATTTAGCTTCTAGTTTCGACAGAACTAGAAAGAGACAAACCAGAGTTAATTCAGTTAGAATCAGACAAGAAAGAGGACTATAAAAGGGTCCTAAAGATGGCTTAAAAAGACAGCAGATCTAGGAGTGAGAAATTAGAAAGTAAGAAGAAGGGACATCAGTAGAAGCCATCTCTTGCTTTCTTTGATCCAGAAAAAAAATCTCAGGCCCTCTCCATCTTTCCCTCTTATTCAGTCATCTCTCTTTTAGTTGTTAATGCCTTTTTTATTGTTCATCATTTCCCTGCACAAGTAGCTGGTGTTTAGAGGCCCTAAAGCAACAAAAAAAAGCATTAAATACCAGTAAAGCAACCAAAAACCAAGCATTAAATACCAGCAAAACAACCAAATACAAAGCATTAAACACCAGCAAAGCATCCAAGCACAAAGCATTAAGGACAAGCACATTATTTCTCTTCATCTCTAAAACAACCACTCATTTAAGTAGGTCTTTCCCATGTAAACTTTTTTTTAAAGTTTTTTTTTTATGGCTGATATATAAGTCCTTCATGACTCAAGGGGAGATCCTTGCCCCATGTTTATTGAGAAGGGATACCCCCTTTGAGTAGTGTCCAGGGTCATTAATGGAAAAAAGGACATGTAATGTACCAATTTCCTACTAATGATCAGAGGTCTAGGTCTTTTAGTTTTTTTATGATTAGATACTTTTAGTTTTGGACATTTATGTAAGAAAATAGGTTCAGAATTTTGTGTTGAGTTATTAGGCCATGGGCGATGGTTTTTCCATTAGCAAAAAATGCATAAGAGTAGAAGTTTCCCTGTAAGCCATCCTAGCATCATTTAAAAAAAGCATTGCTTTCTTCTTTCAAAAGGGGAATAGTACCAACAAAAAAATCAGATTTTTGAGCCCTAAACCTCTTAAAAGAGAAAACTCAAAAAAGACGGTTGGTTGCTTAAGGAAATCCAACTCAAAATCATTTTCACAAAGTAGGAGAAAACGATTGATCGCAAACCTTGTTTTAACCTCTTCCTCATTACCCATTCATTATGTAATGATAATGCGTCAAATAGCAAACACAGTATTCATATGACAGGAATTTACATATTTAAGACAAGGTCAACCCACATTCATGCATTTAGGCAGCAAAAATCGAAAACATAAAATCTTAATCAGCTTCATCAGTGAATAGTCAGGACATCATCCTTCTCACTAGCTCCCAAGGTTTCATAATTTGCATAAACCAGCATATGCATTCTTCATCATCATTATCACATAAATATATATGTCAGTAGCATTTCATGCTTTCATGCAGTTAGATTAAGGTCTGACATATCAGAACACATGCCACAAAGATGGATGTAATCGTAAATCCATTTCATATTCATCCAGGTCAGCAAGCATAAGGACTTGAAGCATTTATACATCAACATTAGAGGACATCACATTCCCATATGCATATAGTAGGCTGAAATTCCCCAAATAAGGAATTTAGTTTCAAAATATCCCACATACATGAAGGCATCCGATCTAATTCATGAACCAGCATGTATGCCCTTTAAATTCTCAAAAGTCCAAGTCCATTTCACAATTGAAAACAAAACAAAAACAACAAGCATTCTTAGTCACCAAACATATAGGCCACTGCACAAGTCACACACATATGCATTTCCATTCATAAAAGCATCATGAAAGAAAGAATACAGGGACTTATCATTTGGAACGGTTCAGAAGCAGTAGGTTTTTTTAGGAATTTCAGCCACGGATAGACTCCAAAACTTGGAAAAATCACCAAAGACCCATTAGCTTTCAAGTTACAAAAGCAAAATGGAAACAAAGTTAAAGTAAAAAAGGTACCTTTGGTTCATCGGTGCTGGCGATTAGACACCACTCTCATTGTCATTTACCCACGTCGAGTTTCAAAATATCACTGATGAGCGAACAACATCATATTTTCCTCGGGTTTTAGAAGGTAAATGATGGGTTAGGAAAAAAATTGTAAATGACGGGTTAGGAAAAAAATTGAACTTCAAAAATAAAAAATTAAGAAATCAATGAAAAGTAACAAAAAACAGTAACATGTGAAGAGAAATACAAAGCAGAGAAAACAAAACCGAAACTAGGTTAGGAAGAAGAGTACCCAAAATCAATGGTGAGTGAGAGTTTCGACTTGGATCCCGCGATAGGATTGTAGCACCGGTGGTCGGAGCTGTGAGGGTAGGGTTGTAAATAGACGATGGAAGCTGGAGAGGAGCAGTGAGTTCAAATCACCAGATGATGATGAGAAAAACGAAGACCAAGCTTCACCGGAGAGCAAGATTGAGAGAGAGAGTCACCGTAGCAAGCGTCTGGGCAAAAAGTAGGGGTGGTTAACGGAGAGATTGGCCCATGAAGAGCACAGAGAAAGGGAGGAGAGGGGGTTGATATGAAGAGAGAATTAGGTTAGGGATGAGTGAAAGGAACGTGGGTTTTATATGGTGGGTATTAACCTAGGATGTGGAGTTGGGCCAGAACCCGGTTGGCCAGGAATTCGAGTAATAAACATTGAACCAGGCCCATTGGTGCTCTTATGGGGTTTAGCTTATTTTTTATTATGGTTTTATTTTTAGTATAAGCTAAATCCAAGTTAATTTAGATGTTTTGCCAAAATAGAGTTATATATGTATGTAAATATATATATATATATATATATATATATATATATATAACAATATTTTTGTATATAAGTTGTTTAAAGTCATTTTAGAGTTTATAACTTGAAAAATTAGTTTTTTTTCTTTTATTATTAGGATATAACTTGATTGTGTTCTATATAGGAGCTTTATATTTTAAGTTTGGATAGCCATAAGTGAAAAAAATAAAAATTACATCATCATGAAAATATCTATAATTTACAACATTTAGTACCCAATAGGGGTGGGGTAGGGTGACATTCATCTTCCCTACACGTAATCGGTAAACGAACAAAAAAAAAAAGAATCTCTGGTTAATAATAGTGTCTAATCGCACTACAAATCGGTTGGTGGCGACTCAAATTAAAACACAAAAAAAATGATGATAATGAAGTCTTCAACTGGTCTTCCGACACCAGAAATAACAAATCAAGTCACAAGCTTAAAATAAAACAACCCAATTGTAAGCGCCGGGATTTTTGAAAAAAAAAAAAGAGAGAAAAAAAAAAGAAAAGAAAAAAAAAGAGAAAAAAAAAAAGAAAAAAAAAATCGGAAAAAAAAATTTTTTTTATAGTGGTACGACTGTAATTACAGTCGTACGACTGTAATTTAAAAATTACAGTCGTACGACTGTATTATCGGGGCAGGTGCAGAACACCATACCCATGACATAAGAAAGAGGAGGAGAGATTTTGAGCAATTAATGCCTGGATTTTGGCGGAAAAAAGGGCAGAAATCAGAGTAGAAAAGAGGAGAAAAAGGGAGAAAAAGTTAGAGTTTGGAATTCTGGTGAAATCTAGAGAGAGAAAGGAGAAAAGAGAGAAGAAAAAGAAAGAAGCAAAAAACCACAAAAAACTCATCTTTTCCTCTTCTATTTTCTTTGATTCTCGAAATTAGGATTAAAACTTGATAGAAATCCATAGGTTAATGAGTTAGCTTCACAAACAAATTGAAATTTCGGACTAAAACAATCAGAATCTTTTGCAATTTGGATTTTTGGACATTAAGTCCCCAACTTCAATTCAAGGGGAAAAGTGCAAATTCTTGTGGATTGGAGCGACGCCAGGGGTCAATTTTGACTTGGAGGGACTTCTAAAGGGTAGGCGTCCCATTTCTCTTCAATTTTGCTTGCTTTCTGGGTGTTAATTGTGATTTTTGTGCATTTTTATCTCATTTTCTGCGTTTCTGCTCCTGGAAATCAAGAACAGTCGCACGACTATTCTTGAATTGATGAACAGTCGTACGACTGTAGTTACAGCCGTACGACTGTAGTTGATTTCCAGGTGATTTCATTTCCAGCTTGTTTTTAATGAAATTTTGATGAAATCTTGAATTTTCAGCATCTACAGTCATACGACTGTAGTTACAGTCGTATGACTGTAGTTGAGTTTCCACGACTGTAATTTACAGTCGTACCACTGTAGTTCTCAGAATCAGAATTTCACCTTTAAAACCCAAAAATTTCTTAAAAAATGCATGAAAAATCATAAAAAAATCCCAAAAAATCCCAAAAAATCCCAAAAAATTAGAAAACCCCAAAAATCATCAAAATGAATTTTGTTGTGTGCATCACGACCATAGATTCAATTTTCTGGTAAATTTGCATTTAGAACAATTCAACGACGGAGACCCAGTTCTCCTGAAAACAGGCCCATTTAACACATAAAAATGCATGTAAATCGGTAAAATTGTTTTCAAAAATAATTTTTCCACAAAACCAAAAATACAGGGACGTTTCAAAATATTTTCCAGGTCTAATCGGGCCGGCTAGCCGAGCCAACCCGGTTACCCCCTAAATGCATGCCCCCAATTCTTGATTTCCCATTCTGTCTATTTGAGTCCAACTTGTGGCGTGCTGTATATATTGTGCTAACCCTTTGTTTTGCAGGTTTTAATTTCTTCTTATTTTTATTTTTATTTTTAATGTATTTTAATAGAATTAATCGTGTATCCTAGGCGGTTGTATTTTTCTAGATTCTCGTGTATATAAGCGATTGTATAAGTGAGGCGAGAGTTTTTATTTTTCCATTCGATTTGGTTGTAAGCCAATTAATATTTATTTCTTTTCCTTATTTTTGTATTAAATATTTTGTATGTGCGCTGTATGCCTTTTATATTCAATAAAATGGACTTTAGATTTTGAAATACCATTTGAGAACATTGGCAATATTTATTTTAATTAGACACGAAGTAAGGGACTTGTCCGGACCCGAATCTCTAGATAGTGTAGCGACCGTTCGTCCGGTTCAGTTGCATAAGAATTTCCCGGTTGAGCTGAGCCGGGTGGCGACTCTACAATATTCATCGAGACTTCGGTCTCGGTTCTTTTATGCACTAATTCCATTTATTTTCCAAAACGCGGGTTTCCATTTATAAAAACCCAACGCGAGGGAGGGGCCCGCCCGAGATCGTGGCGCCCATTCCGAAAGGGAGCCCCGCGTCCCGTCGAAAACGCATCGTCTGCTCACAGTGGCGACTCTGCTGGGGATTTCTTAAAAGTTTTTCAAAAACTTAAAAGAATTTTGACAAGCCCTGAAAAGTGTCTAATTAAAATAAAGCGGATGATTCTCTTTTGGTATTTTATTTGCATTTTTAGTTAGCCATTTTTTGCATTAGATTAGGTATCCTTTTATAGCCCGGTGGATTGTTGATGTGTCGCCTAAGTTCCTCCTGGTCTTAGGGGCACGAATACAAAACACCACTCATAGCCTCGTACGAACCCCTTCGCTAGGACCCTTGAGTGGGGAGAAGTGAGGAGTATATCTTGCTATGAGAGCCTTGATGTTATCCCGACTTTGACCGAACCCATATAGGCAGCTCTAGTTGGATTCCCTTAGGATACCAAAATAATTGTGTAAATAATAATAATAAAATCGCGCCTTCATCACCCCCGGTTGGTGATTGAAGTGAACCCCGCCTAGGACTCGGTTAGAAATTTTTGAGACCGACCACGTTGGAGGAATAAGGTTGGAAGAATTCGTTTTGCTTGCTATGTGTTCTTCACCATTTCGTGACACATCGCCGACGCATGCATAACATACCATAATCACCATTTTCCATACACATGACATACCATACACAAACATCTTTGTGTGATACTAACTCACATTTTTTTATGTAGCCATTTTGCATTTTATTTCGTGTGTAAAACATTAATTCATTCGCTTGTCATCCATACTAACGATTTCTTTTTCAGCCATAACATTAAACTTGTGTGATTAGCATTTTATTTTTGACATAGCATACATAACATCATTATTTATGTCATGCATCCTAACCCACATTTTTATGCAGCCATTTGCATATTGTGTGACATGTTCATTCACTACATTTCACTTAAATTAAATTAAGGGGCATTTCAAGGACGCCTATCATGACCATCCCATCCCATTTCATAACATATCAGGTACCCAAAATTCCCCATGGTTTGCCAATGCACCGGATTGCATTCGGCCATTCCACCAATATCATTTCATTTAATAAAAGCCACAACGGCCTTAGGCCCATTTTCGTTTAATAATTTACACGATGCATTTCATGACATCATACCCATCTATCATAGACATCATATAACACTGTGGTCCACATCCGACCACTTCATGACATTAATTCACCATTTAAGGTACTCCCCGAGTGCCCGATTAGTATACATATAGGCCCATAACATCACCAAATCATGAAAGGCGTTCCTCGAATGCCGAATCCTTGTCCGTGTTCCTGTTACACGTGACTTTCTCATAACATCATTCCATATCATATGCTCAAAAGCATCAAGACCTTGTCTGTGGGCCCGGCCCATGTGACCATTTCATATCATCTCATAGACCTATAAAGCATCAAAACTACGTCCGTTTGCCGATATACACACGACCATTTCACGAATTCATTAGGTGCCCCAAAGGCGCTGAAGTTCTGTCCGTGTGATGGCCCACACGTGACGTCTTTGCATAAACATTGGGTGTTCTTAGAATGCCTCGAAAAAAAAATAGAAAAAAAAATAATAATAAGAAGAAACCATTCATATCATCATTCCATACATAATTCCACTCCATGTATATTAAGCATGTTCAATGTCTTAATTTTCATGTCATATCACGTCATTCATTCACAACCCTAATATCTCCTATCTACTCCCAAGCAGAATACACTGGAGCGACCTTGGACAAGATCCCAAGCTTCAAGGGTAGCTAGGAGACAGAGGGTAGTTGAGAGTGACAGTGATTCTGAGCCTGGGGAAGGAGTGAATATGGTAGAACAGACACCGGGCATGGCTGATGTTTTGAGAGATTTCTTCAGGTCGCAGGATTTCCACGACATGTTAAAGGAAGAAATGAGGGCTGTGGTTAGAGAAGCTGGTGAGACCGGTGATAGGGGAGCTAGGAAGGAAAAAGAAGCTGAGTCATCCCAACATGGTGGTGACGCTTCGGCTAGCCTTGAAAAGCTGCAGGAGATAGAGGCAGCTATGGAACAGAGGATGAAAGCCAAGTGCTTTGAACTAGATGAAGTTATGGCCCAGTTGAAGAAGGGGGTCAGTATCAGCGCTGAATCCAAGAAAGGGGTGAATGTGGATGCCATGATCAGTAAGGGCATCGAGACATTCCCATTGGCTTCCAAGTACCAAAGATCCCTACTTACAAAGGGATGGGCTCGCCGGAGGCCCATGTGAATTTATATGCCCGGGTTATGCTAACAGCAGGCGCTACCAAGCAAAAATTGATTAATCTTTTCCCCACCACACTGGAGGGAGGTGCTTTGGGATGGTATAACTCATTATCAGAGGAGGAGCAATCTGATTGGGAAATTTTATCTACGGCTTTCATCAAATACTACAGCTTCAACACCAAAATCCAGGTGAAGCTGTATGATTTGGAGAGGGTGAAGCAGAAATTCAACGAGCCCTTTGATGAATACTACCAGAGGTGGATGAACAAGATGATCCTCCTAAAGAACCGCCCTGATGAAGACGAGCTTATACAGAAGCTTATTGATGGCAGTAAGGATATTTTCAAGAACAACATGAAATTCCATCCCTTCAAGGAGCTTAGTGAGGTCTATAGCATGGCCATGAAGATAGAAAGGGATGAAGAGGAGAAGCCAGTTGGTCAGAAAGGGGGAAGAAGTACAAGGTATAGTTCAGGGTATAGATCAACCACAGCAGCTGGGTCTGGTAGTGGTTCTAGTTCAGGTTCTAGTGGCAAACAGGGGCAATCATCAGAGGTGAGGCAGGTCGAAGTGGCTACTGTGAATTAGCAGCAAGGCAACCAGAATAGGGGTCCTGGAGGACAAGGCATATCGCCTTGAACTCTTACTTTAGCAAAGATATTTGCTAAGTGTAGGAATGGCGGCCTGTTGCAATCCTTAAGGCCATTTGAGAAGACATCAGAAGTCGACAAAGATAATTTCTGTTGGGATTTTTCACCGGAAATCACCCGATAAAAGCGGAAGAACGCGGTGATTTCCTCAAATCCAGTCCCAGGAGCAATTGAAGTGGAAATTGAAAAACTTAAAATTAAATAGAAAGGGATTAAATTTCTAACCAGAAAATCTCTTTCTAGAGATGGATGATGACTGCAGAACTCAATTTAGAATTCCTCCACTCTCATGTACACGAACGCTTGGCGAATGCAACCCGTGCTAGCGTCGGAAAACAAAACCAATGGAGAGGGGAGCTAGGAAATTTCGGCTAGTGGCTAAAGACTTAGGGTGGCCGAAATTTCTAACCCTAGGTATTTATACCTAGGGTTGGCCGAATTCCCTTAGGGGAATTCAGGCCCATCTTGGCCCCTTTCTATTTTGTGCGGGCTTCCATGTTTTAATTTAGGCCCAGTCTAATTTTAATTATTCTGGTTTAAATTAATTTCAAGCCCAATTTTAATATACCCATGTATTTAATACATTACTCCAAGTAATATATTATTTACATCTAAATTAAAATTAGTTTGACATTTAATTTAATCCATCAAATTAAAATTAACTCAACACAAAATAAAATCATATGTAAACCCATACATATGAATATTTCCACCTAGGAAATAATTTCATAATTAATCCAATTAATTATGAAGAGCCAATTGAATATATTAATTTTATCATTATGACCAATCCAATTGATCTTTATAATATAATTAATATATACACACTTCTCTCTCCATTGTGTATACTCTAAGCATACATGTGATTCCTTAAGTCTGCATTCTATCGTTTTGTGTGTACGATCCTGTGGGCCCATCTTTATGTTGGCAGCGAGCCTTTGGCCCGCAGACTGCAGTTGGGCTCTAGCAAGCCACTGCAGCCCCCAATTAAGATGGAGATGGCAGTCTAACTGATATCATAACCCCGTAGTTTAAACTTGTACATCCCATGTCCTTGATATCGGTATCCAACACAGAGGCATGGATTGATCACCATCTTTTGTGTTCGGACATTAACTTGATCCCGAATGTACTGATGCTCACAAACAAGTTCCAACTTGTTTGGGTGTGGCCACACTCTTATCAGTCACATTCATCAAGTGGCCGGTGATATCTTCTCAGTTGGTTACTGAGTGACAAATCCCTTCTGCATATCCATAGTATTACCATGTTCAGAGACATACCCGAAAGTACCCATACTTGGCACCCTATTACAGGCCCTTTAGGCGTACCCCTAAGTATGCGACTTCGCATGTAACACCATCATATGGTCAGGTCAAAGGATCCATACAAGTACTACACGAGAATCCATTGTGATACCAAACCATGTGGATTACTAGGTTAGTGGATCTATCCAGTACCATGCTCCCAGGCATGTACCCATTAACTTGGTTGACATTCCATGTCCAATGACCGGTAAGACACCGCCATACAACCAGGTTAATGATAGTCTGTTGTTCCATTCATTCCCATGACTGGAACAGACTACGGATCTGTTTATGGTCATATCGTTAACCCTATCCATGGTCTTACTGCTAAGTGCATGACACTAGTCGTCATGGATATAGATATGTCCATTGGATACTTCATTTACTATACTGCACAAGATAAATATAATAAATGAATTGATGCCTTTATTAATGACACAAATGAGTACAACACATAAATCCAATAAATGTATAGTACAAATACAAGGACCAATGCCTCGGGACTAGGGCATTTCCAACAATCTCCCACTTGCACTAGTTCCAACTAGGCATGAGCCTAATCCCTATAGATCTAGTAACCCCTCTCTGGATATAGAAATTCGACCATTTATAATAGAAAATTCAAATCCAGAAATATCCAACATTGATACAGAGATAATATTCCTGCACATAGCAGGTACAAAGTAACAATGTTCCAAAATTAAAACCAATCCGCTGGGCATCATTAGGTGGTATTCGCCGATCTCTATGGCAGCAACCCTTGCTCCATTCCCGACCCGCAAGTCCACCTCACCCGACCCCAGCAACCTTCTGTTCTTAAGTCCCTGCACATTGCAACAAATGTGAGAACCACATCCAGTATCCAATACCCAGGATGTTGAAACAGTTAGGTTAATATCTATAACATAAATACCTGAAGAGGACGCACCTTGGCCCCTTCTCTGCTCTCCCATCAGCTTGGGACACGATCTCTTCCAATGGCCCGCCTGTCTGCACCCGAAACAGACGTCCTCAGGACCTGCCTTCTGCTGGCCTTTGGGTTGGGCCTTGGCCTTCTTGGCTTTGGCTTTCTTGGCCTTAGCCTTGGCCTTTTCCTTGGCCTTACCCTTAGCAAGAGGAGCGTTCCCCTTGTTAACCAGCAGCACCGGCGGAGTCTTTTTGATCAACTGCTCAGTAAGCTTAAGCATCCCATGCAGCTCACTGACAGTGCGGTTCATCCCTTGCATATTGTAGTTAAGGATGAACTGATCATAAGAATCCGGCTAGGACGCGAGGATTGTGTCCACCGCCAACTCTTGCGAGATAGACGATCCGAGATGGGCCAAAGTATCCAAATAGCCCTTCATCTTGAGCACGTGTGCACTCACAGATGTCCCGGCCCCCATCTTGCAAGAGTGGAATGCCTTATTGGTCAGGTACCTTTCCTGACGAGCTTGCTCTTGAAACATCTCATTGAGAGTTGTTATCATAGCATAGGCTTGGTGGTCCATGAACTGCTTTTGCAATTCGGGGACCATGCAAGCCAATATAAGGCACGTCACATCCCGGTTGTCCTTGACGTACGCCTCGTATTCCGCCAGCTGTGCAGCTGTTGGATTACGTCCCTGAGGCGCAGCCGGCACAGGCCTTTCCAGCACATACTCTTTCGACTCTTGTCTTAGAACTATCCTCAAGTTCCTAGACCAGTCTAAAAAGTTAGGACCGGAAAGCTTGTCCTTCTCAAGAATCAATCGCAGTGATAAGGTATTAGTGTTTGCCATTTGGGTGTTTCTACACAGAAAAACATTTAGAGTGTTAATAAAGGGCTTTGCTTTGTTGTTCCCATATAAAATTAATAATGAATCAAGTTATTAATTTAAACCGAGTTGTTGGGCTCATGGGCCGAGATCCATATTTCATTAAGATATAGCCAAACGAGGGTTTGGTACAACTATACCTTAATTATTTAGGTAGGAACGCCGTCCAATCCCAACCTAGGGACTCTCGGGTTGATGGGCTTGTTGGCACTTACCCATCTGTGCTTAGGGCTAGGAGAATCCTACTACCCATGCTAAGTCAAAACCTCCATCCAAGTGTTAGAGTATCCCATACTCTAACCCAGTACAAAGTGACAATACTCCAGTGCATCCTGCGAGGGCATGGTCTACAACTGGCCTATTCCCACCTCGATTCGGTTTTGAATGAGGGAAGCACTTTTAAGCGACTTAGTAATTTCCGTTTGGTTATTAGATTCAATTATAACGGCTTACATACATAAGGCGGGTGAATGAGCTATTTGTAACATACATTCATACATGCAAATGAATATAAAATGATTAAATAAAATTAAAATGGACTGCTATGGGCCTATATTACATCCTAATATTATTCTAGTAAACCTATACTAGAAACATATATTAGGCGGGCTTCCATCTTCTCCTTCTAGGCTTGCACCTCCAATTTGGGCTTGCACCTCCAATTGGGCTCACCACTCCATGGGCTTCTTCTTTTACAAATTTTATAATATTTAACTTAAATAAAATAAAATTACATTAAAAGAAAACGACACGCAGGCCGTATTTACCCAAAAGAAAAATACAACCCAACTCGTAAAAGGCCCAATAGCATCCAATCATACATTCATTCAACCATTCATATGCATCCAATACATACAATTCAAAAGCATGTCAAAATGCATGATTTAAGCCCATTTAAATTATGTCAAAGCCATTATTAGGAAATCGCCAATTTTGGCCCACCATGGTTCTAACCCTTAACGGGCTTTGGGCCTCCAGCCCAAGCAGTCCAACTGCTCCCACTGGAATTGGGAAACCATGGGTCCAATTTAGCCGTCCGGGTAATTGTGCCAAAATTACCCGAACCAATTTCCATTAACCATATTAATTTCCAAAACTAATATCACATGAACGAAATAAAATTCATCCAAGAAACCATGCGTATTTAAATTGCATAAATTTAAACACACGAATTTTAAAGCCAATTAAAATTTCAAAACTGGGCCCCGGACCCAAAACCCGCAAAATCCAAAAACTAGGCCCGGCCCGCTGCAGCTAGGGCAACAGAGTTGCCCTAGCAGCAGCAGCGGTGCTGCGGCAGCTGCTGCTGCTGGTGCGGCAGCAGGCAGCGGCTGCCGCCGCGCCTCCCGCCGCGTGCGGCGGCCGGCGGCGGCGATTCCGCCGCCCGCAGCCCCGCTGCCGGGAGGCCGATTTTTTTTTTATTATTAT
This sequence comes from Euphorbia tirucalli, assembly GCA_039660915.1. Lineage (NCBI taxonomy): Eukaryota > Viridiplantae > Streptophyta > Magnoliopsida > Malpighiales > Euphorbiaceae > Euphorbia > Euphorbia tirucalli. The sequence continues at coordinate 35,455,230 of CM077637.1, read as the reverse complement.
TTTTTAAACAGAATTTCAAAAAAAAATAAAACAACCAATCACCATCCATAGCAATTCACCAAGAATTACAAAATACACAATAAAATTAAACTAACATAAACCTATATGCAAATTTAATTTTTATTGCATAAAACATATGGGAAAAATCATAAAACCCATACCAAGAACCCCAATCAAAAACAACCAATTTCAAAACAGGGATTCATCCAAATTAATCAATTTCCACGGATCAAAAGCCCGCTCTGATACCACTGTTGGGATTTTTCACCGGAAATCACCTGATAAAAGCGGAAGAACGCGGTGATTTCCTCAATTCTAGTCCCAGGAGCAATTGAAGTGGAAATTGAAAAACATAAAATTAAATAGAAAGGGATTAAATTTCTTACCAGAAAATCTCTTTCTAGAGATGGATGATGACTGCAGAACTCAATTTAGAATTCCTCCACTCTCACGTACACGAACGCTTGGTGAATGCAACCCGTGCTAGCGTCGGAAAAAGAAAATCAAAGGAGAGGGGAGCTAGGAAATTTCGGCTAGTGGCTAAAGACTTAGGGTGGCCGAAATTTCTAACCCTAGGTATTTATACCTAGGGTTGGCCGAATTCCCTTAGGGGAATTCAGGCCCATCTTGGCCCCTTTCTATTTTGTGCGGGCTTCCATGTTTTAATTTAGGCCCAGTCTAATTTTAATTATTCTGGTTTAAATTAATTTCAAGCCCAATTTTAATATACCCATGTATTTAATACATTACTCCAAGTAATATATTATTTACATCTAAATTAAAATTAGTTTGACATTTAATTGAATCCATCAAATTAAAATTAACTCAACACAAAATAAAATCATATGTAAACCCATACATATGAATATTTCCACCTAGGAAATAATTTCATAATTAATCCAATTAATTATGAAGAGCCAATTGAATATATTAATTTTATCATTATGACCAATCCAATTGATCTTTATAATATAATTAATATATACACACTTCTCTCTCCATTGTGTATACTCTAAGCATACATGTGATTCCTTAAGTCTGCATTCTATCGTTTTGTGTGTACGATCCTGTGGGCCCATCTTTATGTTGGCAGCGAGCCTTTGGCCCGCAGACTGCAGTTGGGCTCTAGCAAGCCACTGCAGCCCCCAATTAAGATGGAGATGGCAGTCTAACTGATATCATAACCCCGTAGTTTAAACTTGTACATCCCATGTCATTGATATCGGTATCCAACACAGAGGCATGGATTGATCACCATCTTTTGTGTTCGGACATTAACTTGATCCCGAATGTACTGATGCTCACAAACAAGTTCCAACTTGTTTGGGTGTGGCCACACTCTTATCAGTCACATTGATCAAGTGGCCAGTGATATCTTCTCTGTTGGTTACTGAGTGACAAATCCCTTCTGCATATCCATAGTATTACCATGTTCAGAGACATACCCGAAAGTACCCATACTTGGTACCCTATTACAGGCCCTTTAGGCGTACCCCTAAGTATGCGACTTCGCATGTAACACCATCATATGGTCAGGTCAAAGGATCCATACAAGTACTACACGAGAATCCATTGTGATACCAAACCATGTGGATTACTAGGTTAGTGGATCTATCCAGTACCATGCTCCCAGGCATGTACCCATTAACTTGGTTGACATTCCATGTCCAATGACCGGTAAGACACCGCCATACAACCAGGTTAATGATAGTCTGTTGTTCCATTCATTCCCATGACTGGAACAGACTACGGATCTGTTTATGGTCATATCGTTAACCCTATCCATGGTCTTACTGCTAAGTGCATGACACTAGTCGTCATGGATATAGATATGTCCATTGGATACTTCATTTACTATACTGCACAAGATAAATATAATAAATGAATTGATGCCTTTATTAATGACACAAATGAGTACAACACATAAATCCAATAAATGTATAGTACAAATACAAGGACCAATGCCTCGGGACTAGGGCATTTCCAACAATCTCCCACTTGCACTAGTTCCAACTAGGCATGAGCCTAATCCCTATAGATCTAGTAACCCCTCTCTGGATATAGAAATTCGACCATTTATAATAGAAAATTCAAATCCAGAAATATCCAACATTGATACAGAGATAATATTCCTGCACATAGCAGGTACAAAGTAACAATGTTCCAAAATTAAAACCAATCCGCTGGGCATCATTAGGTGGTATTCGCCGATCTCTATGGCAGCAACCCTTGCTCCATTCCCGACCCGCAAGTCCACCTCACCCGACCCCAGCAACCTTCTGTTCTTAAGTCCCTGTACATTGCAACAAATGTGAGAACCACATCCAGTATCCAATACCCAGGATGTTGAAACAGTTAGGTTAATATCTATAACATAAATACCTGAAGAGGACGCACCTTGGCCCCTTCTCTGCTCTCCCATCAGCTTTGGACACGATCTCTTCCAATGGCCCGCCTGTCTGCACCCGAAACAGACGTCCTCAGGACCTGCCTTCTGCTGGCCTTTGGGTTGGGCCTTGGCCTTCTTGGCTTTGGCTTTCTTGGCCTTAGCCTTGGCCTTTTCCTTGGCCTTACCCTTAGCAAGAGGAGTGTTCCCCTTGTTAACCAGCAGCACCGGCGGAGTCTTTTTGATCGACTGCTCAGTAAGCTTAAGCATCCCATGCAGCTCACTGACAGTGCGGTTCATCCCTTGCATATTGTAGTTAAGGATGAACTGATCATAAGAATCCGGCAAGGACGCGAGGATTGTGTCCACCGCCAACTCTTGCGAGATAGATGATCCGAGACGGGCCAAAGTATCCAAATAGCCCTTCATCTTAAGCACGTGTGCACTCACAGATGTCCCGGCCCCCATCTTGCAAGAGTGGAATGCCTTATTGGTCAGGTACCTTTCCTGACGAGCTTGCTCTTGAAACATCTCATTGAGAGTTGTTATCATAGCATAGGCTTGGTGGTCCATGAACTGCTTTTGCAATTCGGGGACCATGCAAGCCAACATAAGGCACGTCACATCCCGGTTGTCCTTGACGTACGCCTCGTATTCCGCCAGCTGTGCAGCTGTTGGATTACGTCCCTGAGGCGCAGCCGGCACAGGCCTTTCCAGCACATACTCTTTCGACTCTTGTCTTAGAACTATCCTCAAGTTCCTAGACCAGTCTAAAAAGTTAGGACCGGAAAGCTTGTCCTTCTCAAGAATCGATCGCAGTGATAAGGTATTAGTGTTTGCCATTTGGGTGTTTCTACACAGAAAAACATTTAGAGTGTTAATAAAGGGCTTTGCTTTGTTGTTCCCATATAAAATTAATAATGAATCAAGTTATTAATTTAAACCGAGTTGTTGGGCTCATGGGCCGAGATCCATATTTCATTAAGATATAGCCAAATGAGGGTTTGGTACAACTATACCTTAATTATTTAGGTAGGAACGCCGTCCAATCCCAACCTAGGGACTCTCGGGTTGATGGGCTTGTTGGCACTTACCCATCTGTGCTTAGGGCCAGGAGAATCCTACTACCCATGCTAAGTCAAAACCTCCATCCAAGTGTTAGAGTATCCCATACTCTAACCCAGTACAAAGTGACAATACTCCAGTGCATCCTGCGAGGGCATGGTCTACAACTGGCCTATTCCCACCTCGATTCGGTTTTGAATGAGGGAAGCACTTTTAAGCGACTTAGTAATTTCCGTTTGGTTATTAGATTCAATTATAACGGCTTACATACATAAGGCGGGTGAATGAGCTATTTGTAACATACATTCATACATGCAAATGAATATAAAATGATTAAATAAAATTAAAATGGACTGCTATGGGCCTATATTACATCCTAATATTATTCTAGTAAACCTATACTAGAAACATATATTAGGCGGGCTTCCATCTTCTCCTTCTAGGCTTGCACCTCCAATTTGGGCTTGCACCTCCAATTTGGGCTTGCACGTCCAATTGGGCTCACCACTCCATGGGCTTCTTCTTTTACAAATTTTATAATATTTAACTTAAATAAAATAAAATTACATTAAAAGAAAACGACACGCAGGCCGTATTTACCCAAAAGAAAAATACAACCCCACTCGTAAAAGGCCCAATAGCATCCAATCATACATTCATTCAACCATTCATATGCATCCAATACATACAATTCAAAAGCATGTCAAAATGCATGATTTAAGCCCATTTAAATTATGCCAAAGCCATTATTAGGAAATCGCCAATTTTGGCCCACCATGGTTCTAACCCTTAACGGGCTTTGGGCCTCCAGCCCAGGCAGTCCAACTGCTCCCACTGGAATTGGGAAACCATGGGTCCAATTTAGCCGTCCGGGTAATTGTGCCAAAATTACCCGAACCAATTTCCATTAACCATATTAATTTTCAAAACTAATATCACATGAACGAAATAAAATTCATCCAAGAAACCATGCGCATTTAAATTGCATAAATTTAAACACACGAATTTTAAAGCCAATTAAAATTTCAAAACTGGGCCCCGGACCCAAAACCCGCAAAATCCAAAAACTAGGCCCGGCCCGCTGCAGCTAGGGCAACAGAGTTGCCCTAGCAGCAGCAGCGGTGCTGCGGCAGCTGCTGCTGCTGGTGCGGCAGCAGGCAGCGGCTGCCGCCGCGCCTCCCGCCGCGTGCGGCGGCCGCCGGGAGGCCGATTTTTTTTTTTTTTTTTTTTTTTTTAAACAGAATTTAAAAAAAAAATAAAACGACCAATCACCATCCATAGCAATTCACCAAGAATTACAAAATACACAATAAAATTAAACTAACATAAACCTATATGCAAATTTAATTTTTATTGCATAAAACATATGGGAAAAATCATAAAACCCATACCGAGAATCCCAATCAAAAACAACCAATTTCAAAACAGGGATTCATCCAAATTAATCAATTTCCATGGATCAAAAGCCCGCTCTGATACCACTGTTGGGATTTTTCACCGGAAATCACCTGATAAAAGCGGAAGAACGCGGTGATTTCCTCAAATCCAGTCCCAGGAGCAATTGAAGTGGAAATTGAAAAACTTAAAATTAAATAGAAAGGGATTAAATTTCTTACTAGAAAATCTCATTCTAGAGATGGATGATGACTGCAGAACTCAATTTAGAATTCCTCGACTCTCACGTACACGAACGCTTGGCGAATGCACCATGTTTTAATTTAGGCCCAGTCTAATTTTAATTATTCTGGTTTAAGTTAATTTCAAGCCCAATTTTAATATACCCATGTATTTAATACATTACTCCAAGTAATATATTATTTACATCTAAATTAAAATTAGTTTGACATTTAATTGAATCCATCAAATTAAAATTAACTCAACACAAAATAAAATCATATGTAAACCCATACATATGAATATTTCCACCTAGGAAATAATTTCATAATTAATCCAATTAATTATGAAGAGCCAATTGAATACATTAATTTTATCATTATGACCAATCCAATTGATCTTTATAATATAATTAATATATACACACTTCTCTCTCCATTGTGTATACTCTAAGTATACATGTGATTCCTTAAGTCTGCATTCTATCGTTCTGTGTGTACGATCCTGTGGGCCCATCTTTATGTTGGCAGCGAGCCTTTGGCCCGCAGACTGCAGTTGGGCTCTAGCAAGCCACTGCAGCCCCCAATTAAGATGGAGATGGCAGTCTAACTGATATCATAACCCCGTAGTTTAAACTTGTACATCCCATGTCATTGATATCGGTATCCAACACAGAGGCATGGATTGATCACCCTCTTTTGTGTTCGGACATTAACTTGATCCCGAATGTACTGATGCTCACAAACAAGTTCCAACTTGTTTGGGTGTGGCCACACTCTTATCAGTCACATTCATCAAGTGGCCGGTGATATCTTCTCAGTTGGTTACTGAGTGACAAATCCCTTCTGCATATCCATAGTATTACCATGTTCAGAGACATACCCGAAAGTACCCATACTTGACACCCTATTACAGGCCCTTTAGGCGTACCTCTAAGTATGCGACTTCGTATGTAACACCATCATATGGTCAGGTCAAAGGATCCATACAAGTACTACATGAGAATCCATTGTGATACCAAACCATGTGGATTACTCGTTTAGTGGATCTATCCAGTACCATGCTCCCAGGCATGTACCCATTAACTTGGTTGACATTCCATGTCCAATGACCGGTAAGACACCGCCATACAACCAGGTTAATGATAGTCTGTTGTTCCATTCATTCCCATGACTGGAACAGACTACGGATCTGTTTATGGTCATATCGTTAACCCTATCCATGGTCTTACTGCTAAGTGCATGACACTAGTCGTCATGGATATAGATATGTCCATTGGATACTTCATTTACTATACTGCACAAGATAAATATAATAAATGAATTGATGCCTTTATTAATGACACAAATGAGTACAACACATAAATCCAATAAATGTATAGTACAAATACAAGGACCAATGCCTCGGGACTAGGGCATTTCCAACAATTTCTGCACTTATCATGTGGTGATAGGCCACCGAACCAACAACTGCTACAAGCTAAGGGATGCTATCCAGAAGCTCATTGACGAGGGAAAGCTGCAAGAGCCAGCTAAACCTAGCACTAAAACCAACCCACTGCCGGCATTTGAAAAGCGGGTTAACATGGTTCAGTCGGGGTTGCCGGCTAACTTTATATTTGCCCAAGTTCTGCAAGCGAACCCTACGATTCAGGCAGTGGCAGTAGGGGAACCCGAAATGGAACCCGAAGTGGAACCCGAGTGTGAGAAGAAGGAGGGATGTAAGGAGATCAAGCCCATAAGTCCGGATGATCTCGACTCCGAAGATGAGTACGAAGAATTTGACAGAAGAGAGGCTGTTAAACTCCCAGCTGTTGAGAAGCTGAAGATTTCAGAAGTGCAGCACGTGACCCGAAGTGGAAGGGTATATCAGCCGGCAGATCAGACGAAAGATAAAGCACCGATGAATGGGTCGGGCAGCACTTCGGCACCGGAAAGAGTCGAGAAAGAAGACTTGGTCATTTCCCAATTGAAGAAGACCCCTGCACAAGCCAGTTTGTGGCACTTGCTTATGACCTCCAAAGAGCATAGGGAGGCTTTAGTGAAGAAGCTATCAGAAATTGAAGTCTTCCCTATAGCTTCACCAGAGGCTATGTGCTGCTTGCTAGACAAAGTCCATGCTGGAGCTCCTAATATTGTTTTCTCTAAGAAAGACCTACCTGCAGAAGGAAAGGCCCATAACAAGGCTCTTTACATTAGAGCCTATGTCATGGACAAGGTGATGCCGTGCGTTATGGTGGATGACGGCTCGGCTCTGAATATATGCCCACTAAAAATGTTACCATTTCTAGGCATGAATGAAGAAGTGTTGAAAAGGTCCTCGACAGTCATTCGGGCGTATGATGATTCTAAAAGGACAGTGATAGGGACATTCGAAACAGAAGTGGAGGTTGGGCCCATCAAGTCTATGGTTGTCTTCACAGTGATCGATATCCCGGTCACATTCTCCTTATTGCTTGGAAGGCCCTAGTCCATCCTTTGGGAGGTGTTCCTTCCACATTGCATCAGAAGATTAAATTCTCTATGAATGACAGGATTGTGACTGTTGAGGCAGACGCCCAGTTGATGGTAGCTGCAGTGGATGAAGGAGTGGTTCCTTTTGGAGGATTCCAAATTGCTATCATTAAGGAGGAAGAAACCACAGATGCCCCTATGGTCCTTTATGAGAACTACATGCCAGAGTGGCTATCCCGATATCTGTACAAGCTGAACTTTGTCCCCGGGAATGGGACTCGGGATTAATTTGCAAGGTGTGCCAGAATTCAAGATCGACTCGGGAAAGTCAAAGCAGTACGGCCTTGGTTATGTAGAGGGGTTATCCGAGCAGAAGAATCTGAAAAAGGACAAGAATGGCAAGGTCATGATGAAGCCATTTCTGAAGGCAGGAGAAAGCCTTTACAAGGGCCAAACTGAACCGGTGCTGGTTGGAAATGTCGAGCACCCTGGCTTTGAGATCTTTACAGATGTTGTGGATTTTGAGAAAAGCCAGAAAGAGCCAGTAGCCCCTGTAATGATGGAGGAAGCTATTGCTGAATCTGAAATTTTGAAAGGAGAATCATCTGAGGTGACAGCAGAAACCATAGAGGTGGCCGAGGAAGAAGATGGAAAGAAGACCTGTGCCAAAGCTACAGAAGTGATCTCGGGAGCTTTGACTGCTGCATTAACCAAAGCTTTTGGGAAATCCAAGGAAGGATTTGGCGAAGAACTGATGGCCAAAGTGAACTTAGACTCTGTGGTCGCTGAAATCGCCAAGATTATGGAGAAAGCTAAGGCACAGGTGGCCGAGAAAGCTGCAGTCCCAGATGATGCTCTGGAAGGGAAGATGGAAGCTGATGAAGAACAAGGCCCTCCGCCTGTGGAGGATGAAAATGATTTTGTTGTATCTATTTCTTCCATTTTCAATATAACTGATGTACTCTATGATAAGTTCAATGCAATGAAATCCCAGTTTGCTTACTTGTGTGATGTTTATCCTGATAATTCTGTGTATGCATTTAAATCACCATCAAGCATATTTAGCATACATGACACTGCATTGCATGAAATCAATATAAGTACAGATGAAAACCCTAAAATGGTACTCATTTCACACGAGCTTAAATCCGAGGAAGAAAGAGAATTAATAAGAATACTCCAAAAACATGTTAAAGCTTTTGCCTGGTCATATGAAGACATGCTAAGTGTGGATACAGAAATAACAGTGCACAAAATCCCAACGGACCCCAAGTTCAGACTGGTAAAGCAGAAGTTGAGAAGACTAAGACCGGAATGGGCTACGCTGGTGAAAGAAGAAGTGGCCAAACAGATAGACGCCAAGTTTCTCGAAGTGGTGGAGTATACAGAATGGCTAGCCAATATTGTCCCTGTGCCTAAAAAGGATGGAAGGGTCAGAGTATGCGTCGACTATAGGGACTTGAACAAGGCCTGCCCTAAGGACAATTTCCCACTACCTCACATTGACGTATTGGTTGATAGTGCAGCAAAAGCGGCAATGTACTCCTTCATGGATGGCTTTTCAGGGTATAACCAGATTCTGATGGATGTGATCGACAAGGTGAAAACATCGTTCATCACAGAGTGGGGTACTTTTTGCTACAGAGTGATGCCTTTTGGATTGAAGAATGCCGGTGCCACTTATCAGAGGGCTGTCACAACTCTATTGCACGATATGATCCATAAAGAAGTTGAAGTGTATGTCGATGATATGCTTGTTAAATCAACAACCCGGGAGGAACACCCTGTTATCCTGGATAGATTTCTAACACGTATTGGAGAGTACAACTTGCGACTTAACCCCAAGAAGTGCATATTTGGGGTCACATCAGGGAAGTTGTTGGGCCATGTAGTTAGCCAGAGGGGGATAGAAATGGACCCAGATAAAATTAAAGCCATCCAAGATATGCCAGCTCCAAAGACTGAAAAGGAGGTCAGATCATTCCTGGGTTCCTTGCAGTATGTCAGCCGCTTCATAGCCAAGCTAACTTCCACTTGTGAGCCAATCTTCAAGCTATTAAAGAAAGATCAGCCAATTGTGTGGGATGACAAGTGTCAGCTGGCATTCGAGAAGATCAAGGCTTACCTGGTAAAGCCACCAGTGTTGAGCCCTCCAATTCCAGGGAAGCCCCTGATTTTGTATTTGGCAGTTGAAGAATCCTCTATAGGGGCAATGCTTGCACAAGAACAAGATGGCAAGAAGGAATATCCTATCTATTACCTTAGCAAGAAATTGCTGGAGTATGAAACCAAGTACACACTGGTGGAGAAGACATGTGTGGCGATGATTTGGTTGACCAAGAAGCTGCGCCACTATTTCCAATCCTACAAGATACAAGCTGTGGCTAAAGTGGATCCAATGAAGTATCTCTATGAAGCACCGGCATTGGTTGGGAAGCTGTCCAGGTGGTTGTTACTTTTGTCTGAATTTGACATTGAGTGCATCACGAAGAAAACCATTAAAGGGCGAGCCGTGGCAGAGTTTCTGGCAAATCAACCCCTAGAATCAGATTACATAGAGAACCTGGAATTCCCTGATAAGCAGTTAGCCATGGTGGAAGTGAAAAGATGGGTCATGTGTTTCGATGGGGCAGTGAATAGAAAAGGCGTTGGGATCGGGGTACTTATAGCAACACCAGATGGTGAGGTCATTCCTCTATCCAAAAGGCTGATCTTTCCCGTAACCAATAATGGGGCGGAATATGAAGCATGCTTGTTTGGAATGGAAACTATATTAACCTTAGGAGCAAATGATGTCTTAATTATCGGTGATTCACTTCAAGTGATCAGGCAAGCTCAGGGTGAGTGGGAACTAAAAGAAGAAGCCTTACGGCCTTATTTAGAGCTACTACAGTTCAGAAAGGGTTTATTCAGCCAGTGTGAATTCAGACATATCCCCAGGGATGAGAATAAGATGGCTGATGCATTAGCAACATTGTCCTCCATGTGGGAAAATCCAGAAGAGACACAAGCTCAACCACTGGTTATAGCCACTTCCAGGCATCCTTGCTTCGAAGTGTATGAAGTAATGGAATTATCAGCAGAAGAAAAGCCATGGTTCTTTGACATTTACTGGTATGTTAAGGAGGGAAAGTACCCAGAAGAGGCCAGTGCTGCTAATAAGTTGACACTGAGAAAACTGGCTAGTCAATTCAGAATCTTCGAGGATAAGTTGTACAAAAGAACAGCACATGGAGTTCTTTTAAGGTGTCTAACCGAAAAGAAGTAGAAGATGTGATGCAGCAGGTACATGCAGGATCCTGTGGGCCACATATGAATGGACTTGCCATGGTTAGGAAGATAATGAGACAAGGGTATTTCTGGATGACAATGCAAGCAGATTGTATAAGAAAAGTGAAGAGATGTCATGAATGTCAGATCTATGCAGACATTAGTCATCTTCCTCCACTTGAACTTTAGAATCTAGCGTCTCCTTGGCCATTTTCAGCATGGGGATAGACATGATTGGTGAAATTCATCCAGCTGCATCTAATGGGCATAGATTCATAGTTGTGGCAGTTGATTACTTCTCCAAATGGGTTGAAGCGGAATCCTTCACTAATGTTACAGCCAAGCACATGGTCAAGTTCATCCAGAAAAACATCTTCACTCGGTATGGGATTCCTCATCACATAGTAACTGATAATGGAGTACAGTTTCAAGGGGCGACAGCTGAGCTATTTGCAGAACATGGTATTGAACATCATAAGTCTTCCCCATACAGGCCTCAGGCTGATGGTGCAGTGGAAGCAGCTAACAAGGCAATAAAGAAGATCTTATCAAAGATGGTGACCACTTACAGGGATTGGGCCGATAAACTATCTTATGCTCTTTGGGGTTACAGAACCAGTGTCAGAACGCCGACAGGAGAAACTCCTTATGCCTTGGTATATGGAATGGAAGCAGTGTTGCCGGTGGAGATAGAACTCAAATCACTCAGAGTTACCCTGGAAGCTCAATTGCCAGAGACTGAATGGGTTCAAGCCAGGTATGAACAGTTGGCGGCACTAGATGAAAGGCGATTAAAGGCACTGGATCACCTGCAGATGTATCAGCGCAGAATGGCTAGAGCCTATAATCGAAATGTGAAATACTCCAAGCGGCAGTTGAAAGCAGGAGATTTGGTTCTAAAGCTACTAAGGCCTTTAAATGTTGATGTTAGAGGCAAGTTCAGACCCAATTGGGAAGGACCATATGTGGTGAAGAAGGTGCTATCAAAAGGCGCTGTCAGCATTATGGACATGGATGGGAATGAGTTCACCAACCCAATCAACCAAGACAGGCTAAAGCTTTATCATGTATAAAAAAAAAAGAGAGAGAGAGAGAGAGGTCTGTGTTGGGATTCGTCACGGGAAACCGACCGATAAAAGCTGAAATACGCGTCGATTTCCTCGAATCCGGCCCAGGAGCTTAAGATGTGGAAATCAAAAACTAAAAGCATAAAAGGAGGGTTTCAAAAACTCACCACAAAGTCTCTCTAAGAGACGGATGCAGACTGCAGAAATCAAGTGTAGATTTCCTCCACCGATGCGTACACGAACGGCTCTCGGACCGAAACCCGTGCTAGCGACTCGGATGACAAGAAGAGAGGGAGAGAGGGCTGCCCACAAGAGGAAATATGGCTGTCCAAATTTCTTTCCAAAAGAAAAATCTATCTAGCCAAAGATAGAACCAAGTTTCTTTCAAGTGTGCATCCAATTTCTTTCCAAAAGAAATAATGCATAAAAGTGGGCAAAATTCATACTTTAATAGAAAACCAATTTCTCTTAAAGCAAGAGTGATGGACGGCCAAAAGTGGAGTGAAGTTAATGGTGATTATCTCTAATGAAAGAAAAGGAGATGAGATGGAAGAGCAAAGTCCAACTTTGCTACCAATGAGTCAAACCAATGACTCACCATGGTGACTCACCACCATCACTCACCATCACCTTTTCTTCATCTTCATCCATAATACCAAAAAGTCAAGAATATGACTCACCAATACTCCAACAATTCGGCCAAAAAGAAGAAGAGAATGAAGATGTCATATTTGTTTACCAAAAAGTCATGCATGACTCACCATCTTCATCATTACTTTTTGTCCAACAAAATGACTCATTCTTATCATCCCTTTCCATGCAAATATTCGGCCAAACCATTCCAAGCCAAGTGGGAATATTCATTTTAAGTTTTTAAGCCCAATTTAATTCCTTTGATTTATTTAAATTCAAATGCAACTTTAATTGAACATGTATGTTTAGATATGATACCATGTAACATATTACATACATTTAAATTAAAATTCATTTGACCTACTAATTTAATCAATGGATTAAATTAGACACACATAAAATGACAAACATGTAAACCTATACATGTCATAATATTTCCACCTAGGAAATAATCCCATAAATTAATTCATTGAATTAATTATGAGAAGGCCAAAATAAATATTAATTATATCACTTTGATCAATCCAATTGATGCATATAATATAATTAATATGTCTCTCTCTCTTTAAACGTGTATACTCCAAGTACACACTTAATCCGACTAGTTAAAGTCCAGACGTTCAATGTGTACGACCCAATGGGCCCGTCTTTATGTTGGCAGTGGGCCAAGGCCCACAGACTGCAGGCGGACTCTAGCAAGCCACTGCAGCCCCCAATTAAGACGGAGTAAGCAGTCCAACTGAAAACGTAACCCTGTAGTTTGAACTTGTAAATCCCATGTCGCTGATATCGGTGTCCAACACAGAGGCATGGAAGTATCACCCTCCTTGTGTCTGGACCTTAACTTGATACCGAATGAACTGATGCTCACAAACAAGATCCAATCTTGTTTGGGTGCGGCCGCACACTTATCAGTAACATTCTTCAAGAGGCCGATGATATCGTCTCAGTGAATCACTGAGTGACATTCCCTTCTGCATATCCATAGTGCTGCCATGCTTACTGACACACCCGAACGTACCCGTACTTGGCACCCTTTTACAGGCCCGTTGGGCGTACACCAAAGTGTGCCACCTCACATGCAGCACCATCATATGGTCCGGTCGAAGGACTTATACAAGTACTACACGAGAATCATTTGTGATACTATACCATGCAGATTCCCGTTAAGTGGATCAATCCAGTACCATGCCCATTTTGCATGTACCCATTAACCTAGTTGACATTCCATGTTCTATGACCGGTAAGACACCGCCATACAACCAGGCTAACGATAGTCTTTGGTTCCATTCATTCCCATGATTGGAACAGACTACGGATGACTTTATGGTCATATCGTTTTCACTATCCACAGTCTTACTGCCAAGTGCCTCACACTTGACAACATGGATATGGATATGTCCATTGGATACTCTATTTAACATATAGCACAAGACATATAATAAATAGATTAATGCCTTTATTTCCTTGACACAAATTGTATAATACATAAAGTTTACATTAATGTACAAATGTATTATACAAACACAAGGACCAATGCCTCGGGACTAGGGCATTTCCAACAATCTCCCACTTGCACTAGTACCTACTAGGCATGGGTCTAATCCCTATAGATCTAGTACAACCTTCGTGCATAGGCATAGCCAAGCATGTTGGTCAAAAGATCTGCGACATTGTCTTTGGTGTCCACTCTTTGTAATGAGATGTCACCCCCTCAGCGATTTCTCGCAATAGGTGAACCTCCCTGAGTTCGTGCTTCGTGTATATGTGTGACCGAGGCACATAGCTTGTGCAACAGCCCCGTGTTGTCACAGAAGATATCAACTGGTTACTGGATAGTTGACACTACCCCCAGTTGAACTTCATTATCCACACAGCTTCCCTAGCTGCTTCACACGTTGCAATGTACTCAGTTCCTGTGATAGAAACTGCGAGGGTCTATTACTTGGAGCCTCTCTAACAATAGCACCACCATTTAGCATGAACACATACCTATACTGCGACTTATATTCATCCTGGTCGGTCTGGAAGATGCATCAGTGTACCTAGTAACTGACTGCTCTTCCTGACCCACATGGGCGACATTAGGTCTTGTACATAGCATGGAGTACATGATTGATCCCATGGCTGAAGCGCATATAGGACCAATTCATGTTCTCCCTATCCTGCCTTGTCTTAGGACAGTACTTCTTGCTAAGTTTCAGCTTATGACCCATTGGCAAGAAACCTTTCTTAGCCTGGTCCATGCTGAATCTTTTCAGAACGAAGTCTATGTACTTGGCCTGACTTAAGCCCAGAAGCCGATTGGATCTAACCCTGTAGATACTGATCCCTAGGATCGTCTCAGCTTCGCCTAAGTCCTTCATTGCGAAGCACTTACACAACCATTACAATTCCCTTGTAGTGTTGGTATGTCGCTTCCAATCAGAAGGATGCCATCCATATTTCATACCATGAAAGTTACTATGCTCCCACTAAACCTCTTATACACACCCTTAAAGGTATTGTCGGCCTATAGCTTATAGCACCACTTGCCACCTATTACCTTAGCACCTAGAGGTGAATCAACCAGGTTCCAAACCTGATTATCGTACATAGATTGCAAATCCACCACCATGGCAGACAGTGGGCTAGCTATAGCCTACTAGTAGGTTTTGAGCTCCTCTTCGTCCAAGACAAAAAGAGCGTAATCATTAGAAACAAAAACCGATGTTTTCCATGTTCCTGATGATCCCTACCAGACCTTTTAGGTCCTTGTGTGACCTGGGCTGGTGCTTCCCCTTTTGGAAGCTTCACCCTGGTCTCCGAGTTATCCTTTGTAGGAGTTTCTGAGCTTTGAACTTCCCTGCTTTGAACTTCCCTGAGTTCAATATCGCTCCCACTGTCTTTCTTGGAAAGAAACCCCTTTTCAAGAAGGACCCCCTTTTGCGCCATGACCACCTTGTTCTCAGCGGGGTTGTAGAAGTAATACCCTTTGGTTTCCCTAGGGTAGCTCACAAACAGGCATTAGTCGGTTTTGGGTTCTAGTTTTGCTCACAGTCAATTTCTTGACTTGTGCATAACAACCCCAAATCCGTAAGAAAGACACATTAGGCACCCTGCCCGTCCATATTCCAAATGGGGTCTTTTCCAAAGCCTTAGTCGGAGTATAATTGAAAATGAGAGCCATTGTCTCAAGAGCGTATCCTTTACAACTTATAGGGAGAGAGGCATGACTCATCGTTTGAGCGGACCATGTCCAACAGGGTCCTATTCCTCTGTTCGGACACCCCATTCCATTGTGGTGTTCCTGGAGGAGTGAGCTGTGGAACTATTCCATGCTCTCTCAAAATGAGTCAAACTATAGGCTTATATGCTCACCACCTCGGTCCAACCGAAAGGCTTGGATATTTCTGCCTAGTTCTGTACTTCGTTCCTTACTCCCTTGAACCTATCAAGGGTCTCAGACTTATATTTCATTACATAGGCATTGCCAATTCTGATGAAATCATCTGTGAAGGATATGAAGTATAGATGTTCACCCTTAGTTGCTATGCTTGTCGGTCCATATACATCTCAATGCATTAGGTTCAATAAGCTAGCAACCCTTTTAGCCTCCTTGCTAAAAGGTTCTTTAGTCATTTTACCTTATAAATCAGACTCGCATATATCAAGTGACTCCATGTCAAATGATCCTAGGATTCAAGCAATGTGAAGCCTCGCTATGTGCTTCTTGTTTATGTGACCTAAATGACAATGCCAAAGGTAAACCGGATTAAGTTCGTTAGGCTTAACCCTTTAAGTATGTATATTATAGACATGATTAGTTTCATTTAGATCCAGGATATAAAAGACATTATTTAATAGAGCTACTCCATAAAATAATTCTTTTCTAGATAAACCCTTTTTACTATTACCAATAGTAAATGTACATCCAGAAATATCCAAAAAACTGAAACAGAAATAATATTCATGTACAAAACAGGTACAAAATAACATAGTTTCAGTAACAAAACTAATCTACTAGGTATCATAAGCTGGTCCTATTGATCTCTATGGCAGCAACCCTTGCTCCATTTGTGACCCGCAAGTCCACTTGTCCCGATCCCAGTGATCTCCTGTTCTTAAGTCCTTGCACATTCAACAAATGTGAGAACCACATCTAGTATCCAATACATAAGATGTTGAAACAGAGGTTAATGTCTATGACATATATACCTGATGAAGACACGCCCTGCGTCTTCCTTTTCTCTCCCAAAAGCTTGGGACACGATCTTTTCCAATGTCCAGCCTGCTTGCAACCGAAGCAGACATCCTTGGAACGGGCCTTGGGCTGGGCTTTAGCCTTTTTAGCCTTAGCTTCCTTAGCCTTGGCCTTGGCCTTTGCCTTGCCCTTGCCTTTAGCAAAAGGAGGTTTCCCCTTGTTAACCTCAAGTACCGACGGATTCTTCTTGATCGACAGTTCAGCGAGCTCAAGCATCCAATGCAGCTCACTAACAGTACGGTCCATCCCTTGCTTGTAAAAGTTTAGGATGAATTGATCATAAGAATCCGGTAAAGAATCCAGGATCGTACTAACCGCCAGCCCCCGTGAGATAGGAGTTCCGAGACGGGCTAAATTATCCAGATAGCCCTTCATCTTGAGCACGTGTGCACTCACAGATGTTCCGGCTCCCATCTTACAGCTGCGGAATGCCTTGTGGATCAGGTACCTTTCCTGATAAGCTTGCTCATAAAACATCTCGTTAAGAGTTGTCATTATAGCAAAGGCCTGATGATCCAGGAACTGCTTTTGCAATTCAGGAACCATACTAGCCAACATCAGGCATGTCACATCCCGGTTATCTTTTACATGTGCCAAGTATTCCTCCAGCTTGGCAGCCGGTGGATTACTTCCCGTTGGCACAACCGGTACAGGCTTTTCGAGCACATACTCTTTAGACTCTTGTCTTAGAACTTTCCTTAAGTTCATAGACCAGTCCCAAAAGTTAGGGCCAGAAAGCTTGTCCCGTTCCAAGAAAGATCGCAGTGATAAAGTATCATTCGTAGCCATTGGTTTCTACACAGAAAAATTACGAGTGTAAATAAAGGACTTAACATGTTCTTCCCATATTATAATTAATAATGAATCATGTTATTAATTAACTCGAGTTGTTGGGCTCATGGGCCGAGATCCATATTATATCAAGATATAGCCAGACGAGGGCCTGGAACAACTATACCCCAATTTTTAGGTAGGAACGCCGTCCAATCCCAACCTAGGGACTCTCGGTTTGATGGGTCTGTTGGCACTTACCCATCTGTGCTTAGGGCCAGGAACATCCTACTACCCACGCTAAGTCAAAACCTCCATCCAAGTGTTAGAGTAACCAATACTCCAACCCAATACAAAATGACGATACTCCAGTGCATCCAACGAGGGTTGGTCTACAGCTGGCCTATCCCCACTTCGAGTAGGTTATGAATGAGGGAAGCACTTTTAAGAGACTTAGTAATTACCTTATGGTTATTAGATTCAGTTAATAACGGCTTAGATGCATAGGCGGGTGAAATAGGGTTTGTACATACATTCGCACATGTAAACAAATAAAGCATAATTAAATAAAAATGAAATGCTATGGGCCAAAATTTACATCCTAAAATAATTCTAGTAAACCTATACTAGAACGACATCAGGTGGGCTGCATCCTCATCCTTCTAGCACACCAATCCAATCGGCTTCTTCTTCTTTACATAATTCCATAATAAACACATAAAATAAAATTACATAAAAAGAAAACGGCGCGTAGGCCGTATTTACCAAAAGAATATTACAACCCGAATAAATAAGGCCCAAAACATCCATTCATGCATTTAATCATACATACACGTATCCAATACATACAATTTATAAACATGTTAAATGCATGAATTAATCCCATTTCAAATATGTCCATAGCCATTATTTTGAAATCGCCAAATTTTGGCCGATCATGGTTCTAAACCCGTGCGGGCTTTGGGCCTCCAACCCAGGCAAAATTGCTCCCAATCCAATTAGGAAACCATGAATTCCAAAATTAGCCGTCCGGGTAATCGTGCCAAGAAAACCCGAACCAATTTCAATTAACCGTATTTATTTCCAAAATAAATATCGCATGAACGAAAAATAAATTCATTCATAAAACATGCGCATAAAATTTCCAAAATTAAACACGCACAAGTTTAAAACAATTAAAATTTTAAAATCTCACGCGTATAAAAATTACCAAAATTTAAACACGCATATTTTTAAAATTTTAAATCCGGCCCGGCCCAAAAAATCCCGCCAAATCCAAAAACGGGCCCGGCCCGCTGCGCGGAGCAGCCGCGGCGCTGTTGCCCAGCAGCAGCCCCGCTGCCGCGCAGCGGCTGCTACCCAGCAGCAGCCTGCTGCTGGCGTTCAGCAGCTGCTGGCGCGCAGCAGCCCTGCTGCTGGCGTGCAGCAGCTGCTGCCTGTGGCGCCTAGCGCCGCAGGCAGCGGCTGCTGCCCCCGTTTCGACCCGAAACGGTCCGTGATTTTTCCGAAACAAAACAAGCAACATGAAATTAAATCACCAAGAAATAAAATCATGCATAGGAAATTAAATCTAGCATAAAACCTATATGCAAAATAAAATTTCCATAAACAAAACACAAATAGAAAAATAAACAAAGCATAAACCAATATGCAAAACTTTTCCATTTGCAAAATTCAAGGGGCAAAATCACAAAAACCCCAAACCAAAAATAAATCCCGTCCACCAAAAATCGCCAATTTTAAAATACGGGATCCGCCAAGTTAAAGATTTCCATGGATCAAAAGCCCGCTCTGATACCACTGTTGGGATTCGTCACGGGAAACCGACCGATAAAAGCGGAAATACGCGTCGATTTCCTCGAATCCGGCCCAGGAGCTTAAGATGTGGAAATCAAAAACTAAAAGCATAAAAGGAGGGTTTCAAAAACTCACCACAAAGTCTCTCTAAGAGACGGATGCAGACTGCAGAAATCAAGTGTAGATTTCCTCCACCGATGCGTACACGAACGGCTCTCGGACCGAAACCCATGCTAGCGACTCGGATGACAAGAAGAGAGGGAGAGAGGGCTGCCCACAAGAGGAAATATGGCTGTCCAAATTTCTTTCCAAAAGAAAAATCTATCTAGCCAAAGATAGAACCAAGTTTCTTTCAAGTGTGCATCCAATTTCTTTCCAAAAGAAATAATGCATAAAAGTGGGCAAAATTCATACTTTAATAGAAAACCAATTTCTCTTAAAGCAAGAGTGATGGACGGCCAAAAGTGGAGTGAAGTTAATGGTGATTATCTCTAATGAAAGAAAAGGAGATGAGATGGAAGAGCAAAGTCCAACTTTGCTACCAATGAGTCAAACCAATGACTCACCACCATCACTCACCATCACCTTTTCTTCATCTTCATCCATAATACCAAAAAGTCAAGAATATGACTCACCAATACTCCAACAATTCGGCCAAAAAGAAGAAGAGAATGAAGATGTCATATTTGTTTACCAAAAAGTCATGCATGACTCACCATCTTCATCATTACTTTTTGTCCAACAAAATGACTCATTCTTATCATCCCTTTCCATGCAAATATTCGGCCAAACCATTCCAAGCCAAGTGGGAATATTCATTTTAAGTTTTTAAGCCCAATTTAATTCCTTTGATTTATTTAAATTCAAATGCAACTTTAATTGAACATGTATGTTTAGATATGATACCATGTAACATATTACATACATTTAAATTAAAATTCATTTGACCTATTAATTTAATCAATGGATTAAATTAGACACACATAAAATGACAAACATGTAAACCTATACATGTCATAATATTTCCACCTAGGAAATAATCCCATAAATTAATTCATTGAATTAATTATGAGAAGGCCAAAATAAATATTAATTATATCACTTTGATCAATCCAATTGATGCATATAATATAATTAATATGTCTCTCTCTCTTCAAACGTGTATACTCCAAGTACACACTTAATCCGACTAGTTAAAGTCCAGACGTTCAATGTGTATGACCCAATGGGCCCATCTTTATGTTGGCAGTGGGCCAAGGCCCACAGACTGCAGGCGGACTCTAGCAAGCCACTGCAGCCCCCAATTAAGACGGAGTAAGCAGTCCAACTGAAAACGTAACCCTGTAGTTTGAACTTGTAAATCCCATGTCGCTGATATCGGTGTCCAACACAGAGGCATGGAAGTATCACCCTCCTTGTGTCTGGACCTTGACTTGATACCGAATGAACTGATGCTCACAAACAAGATCCAATCTTGTTTGGGTGCGGCCGCACACTTATCAGTAACATTCTTCAAGAGGCCGATGATATCGTCTCAGTGAATCACTGAGTGACATTCCCTTCTGCATATCCATAGTGCTGCCATGCTTACTGACACACCCGAACGTACCCGTACTTGGCACCCTTTTACAGGCCCGTTGGGCGTACACCAAAGTGTGCCACCTCACATGCAGCACCATCATATGGTCCGGTCGAAGGACTTATACAAGTACTACACGAGAATCATTTGTGATACTATACCATGCAGATTCCCGTTAAGTGGATCAATCCAGTACCATGCCCATTTTGCATGTACCCATTAACCTAGTTGACATTCCATGTTCTATGACCGGTAAGACACCGCCATACAACCAGGCTAACGATAGTCTTTGGTTCCATTCATTCCCATGATTGGAACAGACTACGGATGACTTTATGGTCATATCGTTTTCACTATCCACAGTCTTACTGCCAAGTGCCTCACACTTGACAACATGGATATGGATATGTCCATTGGATACTCTATTTAACATATAGCACAAGACATATAATAAATAGATTAATGCCTTTATTTCCTTGACACAAATTGTATAATACATAAAGTTTACATTAATGTACAAATGTATTATACAAACACAAGGACCAATGCCTCGGGACTAGGGCATTTCCAACAATCTGCTAGGCTGAAAACTCGAAAAGAGCGGTCTAGGCAAAAGTTAAGACACGAGAGAAAATAATCAGTCGGAAAATCTGAAAAGGACGACTGGTGACGGATTCTGGCTCAGTGTGGAATCTGTACCATTTAGGAACCAACTTGTTTCAAATGTACTCATTTTGACTTCATCAATAAAGTGAAGTGTTTGTTTAAATATATTTACATGGTTATGACAAATGCACAAACAAATTGTCTTGCATAAACGCACATTCAAAGAAAGCACTTTGCATTCAACTAATCAATATCATCGCATTATTTGACAAATGAAAATGTATCAAATACATGCAATTTAAAGCCTTTTATCGTCCTCTAAAGTCCAGTTGCTCTTCCCAAACGAGCAATAAAGGGTCACGACACCATTTTAGTCAAATCATTAAAAAAAAAAAAAAAACTCGCTGAGGTGAAAACCGAAAAGGCACCTCAGGCAAAAATTAGAGCGGCCCGCTAAGCTGAAAACCCATATCGGGCAGTTTAGGCAAAAGTTAGGGCATATGAAAAGCTCGCTAAGGCAAAAACCGAAAAGGCGCCTTAGGCAAAAGTTAGAGTGGCTCGCTGGGCTTAAAACCTGATTTGGGCAACCCAGGCAAAAATTAGAGCACTTAAAAAAAAAAAAACTCATAACTTCCCACAGAGCAGGAAAAACAGAACATCCTCAGTATTCCCCACAGAATTCGTCACATTACTCTCCAGCAGAGTTTCCCCCACTATTCCCCAGCAGAATCTACATAAAGAACACCATCAATTATTTCCCCGTAAAGTCTCCATGTTACTCCTCAGTGTAGTCTACACAAAGAACACCACAATTGTTTCCCCAGTCAAGCTGTCACACTCTTCCTCAGCGGAATCTCTACAAGGAATACTACGATCATTTCCCCAGCAGTCACCTCACTCCGTCGATAATCACCAAACAATACCCCAAGAAAAGCAAAATCAACCAGGGGCACAACATATCTCCCCAGCGGAAGACAGAAACGTCCAATAACAGAAAATACATACATGTACATATACATCATCATGCATCCGTACATTGCATATATCAATTACTTATCCCCGGCTAGTCTTCATTCTTGATCGAAGGGGCAAAAATTTTTGTTTAAAAATCTCTCGATCAAGGAATGAAAACTTTGTTGGAAATGCCCTAGTCCCGAGGCATTGGTCCTTGTGTTTGTATAATACACTTGTACATTAATGTAATCTTATGTATTATACAATTTGTGTCAAGGAAATAAAGGCATTAATCTATTTATTATATGTCTTGTGCTATATTTAAATAGAGTATCCAATGGACATATCCATATCCATGTTGTCAAGTGTGAGGCACTTGGCAGTAAGACCGTGGATAGGGAAAACGATATGGCCATAGAGTTATCCGTAGTCTGTTCCAATCATGGGAATGAATGGAACTAAAGACTATCATTAGCCTGGTTGTATGGCGGTGTCTTACCGGTCATAGAACATGGAATGTCAACCAGGTTACTGGGTACATGCAAAAAGGGCATGGTACTGGATTGATCCACTTAATGGGAATCTACATGGTATAGTATCACAAATGATTCTCGCGTAGTACTTGTATAAGTCCTTCGACCGGACCATATGATGGTGTTGCATGTGAAGTGGCACACTTTGGTGTATGCCCAACGGGCCTGTAAAAGGGTGCCAAGTACGGGTACGTTCGGGTGTGTCAGTGAGCATGGCAGCACTATGGATATGCAGAAGGGAATGTCACTCAGTGATTCACTGAGACGATATCATCGGCCTCTTGAAGAATGTTACTGATAAGTGTGCGGCCGCACCCAAACAAGATTGGATCTTGTTTGTGAGCATCAGTTCATTTGGTATCAAGTAAATGTCCAGACACAAAGAGGGTGATACTTCCATGCCTCTGTGTTGTACACCGATATCAACGACATGGGATTTACAAGTTCAAATTACTGGGTTACGTTTTCAGTTGGACTGCTTACTCCGTCTTAATTGGGGGCTACAGTGGCTTGCTAGAGCCCGCCTATAGTGTGTGGGCCTTGGCCCACTGCCAACATAAAGACGGACCCATCGGATCGTACACATTGAACGTCTGGACTTTAACTAGTCGGATTAAGTGTGTACTTGGAGTATACACGTTTGAAGAGAGAGAGATATATTAATTATATTATATGAATCAATTGGATTGATCAAAGTTATATAATTAATATTTATTTTGGCCTTCTCATAATTAATTCAATGAATTAATTTATGGGATTATTTCCTAGGTGAAAATATTATGACATGTATAGGTTTACATGTTTGTCATTTTATGTGTGTCTAATTTAATCCATTGATTAAAGTAATAGGTCAAATGAATTTTAAGTTCAATGTATGTATATATTATATGGCATAATATATAAGCATACATGTTACATTAAAGTTGCATTTGAAATTAATTAAATCAAAGGAATTAAATTTGGGCTTAAGACTTAAAATGACAATGCCCACATGGAGTGGGATTTTATTTGGCCGAAAATTTGCATTGAAAGGGATGATAAGAATGAGTCATTTTGTTGGACAAAAAGTAATGATGAAGATGGTGAGTCATGCATGACTTTTTGGTAAGCAAAGTTGGACTTTGCTTGTTAGATATTTTGTTTATTCTTATGGTAAGAATGGAAAAACAAATATGACATCTTCATTTTCTTCTTCTTTTTGGCCGAATGTTTTTCTTTTGGCAAGAGAGGATGAGTCATTCTTTTCATCATTAGAATGGTGAGTCATATGGATGAGTCATAGGTTTGACTTTGATGAAGCAAAGTTGGACTTTGCTTTCCTTGTGTTGATCTTCTTTTCTTTAAGTGAAAAGAGAATAAAAATCTGCCAAGACTCACCTTGCTTGGCCGTGGGATATATATCTATTCTTGAAAAGAAATTTGGCCAACCTTGATGCATTATTTCTTTTGGAAAGAAATTGGGTGTACACTTGAGAAAATTGGTTCTATCTTTGGATAGATAGATATTTCTTTTGGAAAGAAATAGGGACAGCCATATTTCTTCTTGTGGGCAGCCCTCTCTCCCTCTCTTCTTGTCATCCGAGTCGCTAGCACCGGTTTCGGTCTGAGAGCCGTTCGTGTACGTGACGTTGGAGGGAATCTACACTTGATTTCTGCAGTCCGCATCCGTCTCTTAGAGAGACTTTGTGGTAAGTTTTTGAAACTCTCCTTTTATGCTTTAAGTTTTTGATTTCCACATCTTAAGCTCCTGGGCTGGATTCGAGGAAATCGACGCGTATTTCTGCTTTTATCGGTCGGTTTCCCGTGACGAATCCCAACAAACTTGCCATTTTAAGTGCAGGAATTCTTCCCCAGCTTAATATCCTCAGCAAGTCGGAAGATCCGCCTCGAGTAATGTAAACTCGGTATTGGCCCAGATCCGCTCCATCATCTCAATTTTTTCCAGCGAGTCCACCTCGAGTAATGTAAGCTCGGTATCGGCCCAGATCTGCTCCATCATCCAAGTTCCCCAGCAGATTCGCCTCGAGTAATGTAAACTCGGCATCGGCCCAGATCAGCTTCATCTCTTTCCCTAGGAAAGTTCGCCTCGGGTAACCTAGACCCGGTATCGGCCAATTTCTTCATCAATTTCGCCTCGGGTAACATAGACCCGGTATCGGCTAATCTCATCTCCAGCATCGCTTCGGGTAACATAGACCCGGTATCGGCTGATTTCACCCATCATTTGCCTCGGGTAACCTAGACCCAGCATCGGCCTATCCGCATCAACTTTGCCTCGGGTAACCTAGACCCAGTATCGGCTTATTTCTCGCCCCAGTCTCGCCTCGGGTAACATAGACCCGGTATCGACTTATCTCATCAGAGGGTTCATTCCAGTGTTCGCGGCGCTTTGATTCGCGCTCTCAAATTCATCATCTCAGATATTATAAACCTGAATCTAGGTGTCGAATTTGATCACGCGAGGGGCAGCTGTAAGCGCCGGGATTTTCGAAAAAAAGAAAAAGAGAGAAAAAAAAAGAAAAGAAAAAAAAAGAGAAAAAAAAAATCAGAAAAAAAAAATTTTTTACAGTGGTACGACTGTAATTACAGTCGTACGACTGTATTATCGGGGCAGGTGCAGAACACCATACCCATGACATAAGAAAGAGGAGGAGAGATTTTGAGCAATTAATGCCCAGATTTTGGCGGAAAAAAGGGCAGAAATCAGAGTAGAAAAGAGGAGAAAAAGGGAGAAAAAGTTAGAGTTTGGAATTCTGGTGAAATCTAGAGAGAAAAAGGAGAAAAGAGAGAAGAAAAAGAAAGAAGCAAAAAACCACAAAAAACTCATCTTTTCCTCTTCTATTTTCTTTGATTCTCGAAATTAGGATTAAAACTTGATAGAAATCCATAGGTTAATGAGTTAGCTTCACAAACAAATTGAAATTTCGGACTAAAACAATCAGAATCCTTTGCAATTTGGATTTTTGGACATAAAGTCCCCAACTTCAATTCAAGGGGAAAAGTGCAAATTCTTATGGATTGGAGCGACACCAGGGGTCAATTTCGACTTGGAGGGACTTCTAAAGGGTAGGCGTCCCATTTCTCTTCAATTTTGCTTGCTTTCTGGGTGTTAATTGTGATTTTTGTGCATTTTTATCTCATTTTCTGCGTTTCTGCTCCTGGAAATCAAGAACAGTCGCACGACTGTTCTTGAATTGATGAACACGACTGTAGTTACAGTCGTACGACTGTAGTTGATTTCCAGGTGATTTCATTTCCAGCTTGTTTTTAATGAAATTTTGATGAAATCTTGAATTTTCAGACTGTAAATTACAGTCGTGGAAACTCAACTACAGTCGTACAACTGTAGTTACAGTCGTACGCCTGTAGTTGAGTTTCCACGACTGTAATTTACAGTCGTACCACTGTAGTTCTCAGAATCAGAATTTCACCTTTAAAACCCAAAAATTTCTTAAAAAATACATGAAAAATCATAAAAAATTCCCAAAAATTCCCAAAAAATCCCAAAAAATTAGAAAACCCCAAAAATCATCAAAATGAATTTTGTTGTGTGCATCACGACCATAGATTCAATTTTTCTGGTAAATTTGCATTTAGAAAAATTCAACGATGGAGACCCAGTTCTCCTGAAAACAGGCCCATTTAACACATAAAAATGCATGTAAATCAGTAAAATTGTTTTCAAAAATAATTTTTCCACAAAACCAAAAATACAGGGATGTTTCAAAATATTTTCCAGGTCTAATCGGGCCGGCTAGCCGAGCCAACCCGGTTACCCCCTAAATGCATGCCCCCAATTCTTGATTTCCCATTCTGTCTATTTGAGTCCAACTTGTGGCGTGCTGTATATATTGTGCTAACCCTTTGTTTTGCAGGTTTTAATTTCTTCTTATTTTTATTTTTATTTTTAATGTATTTTAATAGAATTAATCGTGTATCCTAGGCGGTTGTATTTTTCTAGATTCTCGTGTATATAGGCGATTGTATAAGTGAGGCGAGAGTTTTTATTTTTCCATTCGATTTGGTTGTAAGCCAATTAATATTTATTTCTTTTCCATATTTTTGTATTAAATATTTTGTATGTGCGCTGTATGCCTTTTATATTCCATAAAATGGACTTTAGATTTTGAAATACCATTTGAGAACATTGGCAATATTTATTTTAATTAGACACGAAGTAAGGGACTTGTCCGGACCCGAATCTCTGGATAGTGTAGAGACCGTTCGTCCGGTTCAGCTGCATAAGAATTTCCCGGTTGAGCTGAGCCGGGTGGCGACTCTACAATATTCATCGAGACTTAGGTCTCGGTTCTTTTATGCACTAATTCCATTTATTTTCCAAAACGCGGGTTTCCATTTATAAAAACCCAATGTGAGGGAGGGGCCCGCCCGAGATCGTGGCGCCCATTCCGAAAGGGAGCCCCGCGTCCCATCGAAAACGCGTCGTCCGCTCATACCAATCTCTTTCTTCTAACGATTAACCCGTCCTCAAATCTCTTGAACTCGATATCTGATTCGGAAGTCCAATCCAATTAAGGACTTGTCTCAAATGCAACTTCTTCCTTTATTAAGTCCTTGATAAGTACTATTTGTTCTTACTTTCCCTAAGTATTTAATCCCGTTTCTTTCAATATATTACTTAATGCAGTCTTTCATCTCCACAAATTATCCATTCGAAACCTTTAATTTGGTATAATTTGATTCGACCTTCTTAGTCCTACGAATGCTCCGGTTTATAATTGTTGGGATTTTTCACAGGAAATCAACCGATAAAGCTGGAGAACGTGTTGATTTCCTTAAATCCGTGCCTAGGAGCAATTGAAGTGGAAATTGAAAATAACAAAACAAAATAGAGAAAGAGTAGATTCTCACCGGAAAATTTCTTTAAGAGATGGCTGTAGAAATCAAAATCGGTCCCCTCCACTCTCACGTACATGAATGCCTATCGAGTCGAACCCGTGCTAGCGGCGGATCAAAAGAGAAGAGGAAGAATCCTATTACCATGGCCGAAAATTTCAGCTCATAAAACCCATACGGCTGAAATTCCCCATAAGGAAAATCTATCTTTTAGCTTTAAATCATGGCCTTTATTATTGGGGTGATTTAACTTTTTTTTCTATAAATGAAGTTAATGCCATAATTCCATAAATCCTAATTAATTAATAACGTTTAATTCCTAATCAATTCTAATTTAATTTCTATGCATGTATTTATATAATACCATATTATATAAAATATATGTCATTTAAATTAAATAGATTTGCAAATTGGAATTAACCCAACAAATTAATTTATGATATGACTAGAAACAAATAAACATAAACCTATATATGTATAAAATTTCCACCAGGAAATTTATTCACAAGTCAATTTATTTAAATCAACTTTGTGCAACCCAATAAAATATAAATATATGTCATTAAATTATATTGACCAATCCAATTGATCTTTAATTTAATTGATTAATATTTATCTCTTTAATTAGTATACTCCAATTATATAGATGATCCGACTAGTTCGAACTCAGACATTCTATGTGTATGATCCTTTGGGCCTGTCTTTATGTTGGCAATAGGTGTTTGGCCCACAGACTACAGGCTGGCTCTAGCAAGCCACTGCAACCCCCAATTCATATGGAGATAGTAGTCCAACTGAAATCATAACCCTGTAGTTTAAACCTGTACATCCCATGTTATTGATATCGGTGTCCAACACAGAGGCATGGATTGATCACCCTCTTTTGTCTCAGGACATTTACTTGATCCCGAATGAACTAATGCTCATAAACAAGTTCCAACTTGTTTGGGTATAGCCACACTCTTATCATTTGCATTCATCAAGAGGCCAGTGATATCTTCTAAATGGACTATTGAGTGCATATCCATAGTACTGCCATGTTCACTGACATACCCGAACGTACGCATACTTGGCACCCTGTTACAGGCCCTTTAGGCGTACAACAAAGTATGCCACTTCACATGCAGCACCATCATATGGTCAGGTCAAAGGATCCATACAAGTACTACTCAAGAATCACTTGTGATACTTTACCATGTGGATTTTTTGTTTAGTGGATATATCCAGTACCATGCCCCTTTTGCAGGTACCTATTAACTTGGTTGACATCCCATGTCCAATGGCCGATAAGACACCGCTCTATAGCCAAGATAATGATAGTCTCTAGTTCCATTCATTCCCATGACTAGAATAGACTACGGATCTCTTTATGGTTATATCATTTTCCTTATTCATGGTCTTACTGCCAAGTGCATGACACTTGTCAACATGGATATAGATATGTCTATTGGATGATCTATTTAAAATATAGCACAAGATATATAATAAATAGATTAAGCCCTTTATTAAATGGCACAAAATGTATAATACATAAATCTAATAAATGTACAATACAAATACAAGGACCAATGTCTCCGGACTAGGGCAAATCCAACAATCTCCCACTTGCACTAGTTCTAACTAGGCATGAGCCTAATCCTTATAGATCTAGTATGACCCTCGTGCTTAGGCTGAGCCAGCGCTTTGATCAAAGGATCTGACATTATCCTTGGTGTCCACTCTATGTAATGAAATGTCACCCCTCTCGATGATTTTTCATATGAGGTGAAACTTCCTAAGTATGTGCTTTGTGTTCTTGTGTGATCGGGGCCCTTAGCTTGTGCAATGGCCCCATTGTTGTCACAGAATATATAAAATGGATCTTGGATAGTTGGCACTACTCCTAATTCAGTGATAAACTTCTTTATTCACACAGCTTCGTTAGTTGCATCACATGCCGCAATGTACTCAGCTTCTATAGTAGAGTCCGTGATGGTCGGTTGATTGGAGCTTTTCCAGCTTATAGCACCAGCATTCAGTATAAACACATACCCAGACTGTGATTGGTACTCATCCTGGTTGGTCTAGAAGCTTGCATCAATGTACCTTGTAACTGACAGCTCTTCTTGACCTCCACACACTAAGAAGCTATCCTTAGTCTGGTTAAGGTACTTCAGGATAGCTTTGACAGCCTTCCAGTGATCCTCGCCGTGATCTTGCTGAGCTTCTCATACTTAGTGCAAAGGTGACATCAAGTCTTGTACATAGCATGGAATACATGATTGATCCTATAGCTGAGGCATATAGGACCAACTTCATGTTCTCCCTGTCCTCCCTTGTCTTAGGATAGTTCCTCTTACTAAGTTTTAGCCTATGGCTCATTGGCAAGAAACCTTTCTTGTCCTGATCCATGCTGAATCTTTTCAGAACCTTGTTTATGTACATGACCTGACTTAAGCCTAGAAGCCGATTGGATCTATCCTTGTAGATCTTGATCCCTAGAATCATCTCAACCTCACCTAAGTCCTTCATTACAAAGCACTTACACAACTATTGCTTTACACCTTGCATTGTTGGTTGTCACTTCCAATAAGAAGGATATCATCCATATATAATATCAGGAAGGTGACAATGCTCCCACTAATCCTTTTATACACACAAGGCTCATCTTGATTCTATATGAAGCCATATTCCTGTATGGCTTCATTGAATCTAAGATTTGAACTTCGGGATGCTTGCTTCAATCTATAAATGGGCCTTTGAAGCTTGAATACCCTCCTAGGATACTCTGGATCGTCAAAACCCTTAGGTTGTGTCATGTACACATCCTCAAGTAGCTTTCCGTTAAGGAAAGTGGTTTTGACATCCGTCTGCTAGGCCTCATAGTCGTACCAAGTGGCTATGTCCAACAGGATCCTTATGTATTTGAGCATAGGGACTAGAGAGAAAGTTTCATCATAGTCTATTCCATGGACTTGTCTGAAATTTTTCGCAACCAGACACCCCTTAAAGGTCTTGTTAGCCTTTAGCTTGTAGCACCACTTGCAACCTATTACCTTAGCACCTGGAGGTGGATCAACCAGGTTCCAAACCTGATTATCGTACATAGATTGCATCTCTGCCTCCATGGCCTTATGCCAGTTGGCAGACTATGGGCTAGCTATAGCCTCCTGATAGGTTTTGGGCTCTTCCTCATCAAAGGAGAGAAGAGTGTGATCATCGGTGATGAGAAACCCATGTCTCTCTGGTTCTCAATGATCCCTACCAGACCTTCTAGGTCCTTGTGTGACCTGGGTCAGTGCTTCCTCCTATGGAAGCTCCACCCTGGTCGTCGAGTTATCCTTTTCAGGATTTTGTGAGCTTATTAAGAGGGAGGCATGACTCATCATTGAGCGGACCATGTCCAATAAGGTCTTATTCCTTCGTTCGGACACCCCATTCCATTGTGGTGTTCCTAGAGGAGTAAGCTGTTGACTTAAGCTGTGGAACTATTCCATGCTCTCTCAAATTGAGTCAAACTCTAGGCTCATATACTCGCCTCGTTGGTCTGACCAAAGGGCTTTGATATTTCTTCCTAGCTGGTTCTGTATTTCATTCCTAAATTCCTTGAACCTATTAAAGGTCTCAGACTTATCTTTTATCAGATAGACATAGCCATATCTATTGAAATCGTCTACGAACATGACGAAGTACAGATGTCCACCTCTGGTAGCTGTGCTCATGGGCCCACATATGTTTGAATGTATTAGGTCCAATAAGCCAGTAGCCCTTTTAACTTTCTTGCTAAAAGGTGCTTTAGTCATTTTACTTTATAAACAAGACTCACATATATCAAGTCACTCCAAGTAAAATGCCAAAGGTAGATAGGATTAAGTTCATTAGGCTTAACCCTTTTAATATTTATATTATAGACATGAGTGGTTTCATTCGAATCTAGGATATATAAGCCATTATTTAATACAGCTTCTCTATAAAACAATCCCTCTTTAGATAAACCAATTATACCATTAGAAATGGTAAAATGAAATCCAAAAATATACAATACTGAAACAAAAATAATATTCCTGCATATTGCAGGTACAAAATAACAATGTTCCAATATTAAAACCAATCCACTTGGCATCATGAGGTGGTATTTGCTGATCTTTATGGCAGCAACCCTTGCTCTATTACCGACCCACAAGTCCACCTC
Source organism: Euphorbia tirucalli (assembly GCA_039660915.1). Taxonomy (NCBI): domain Eukaryota; kingdom Viridiplantae; phylum Streptophyta; class Magnoliopsida; order Malpighiales; family Euphorbiaceae; genus Euphorbia; species Euphorbia tirucalli. Next base: position 35,423,231 of record CM077637.1, on the reverse strand, counting down.
CTCAGATCCCAGTGACCTCCTATTCTTAAGTCATTGCACATTACAACAAATGTGAGAACCACATCTAGTATCCAATACCTAGGATGTTGAAACAATAAGGTTAATGTCTATGACATATATACCTGACGAAGACACGCCCTAGGTCTTCTTATGCTCTCCCAACAGTTTAGGACATGATCTCTTTTAATGTCCTGCCTGATTGCACCCGAAACAGACATCCTCGGGACTAGCCTTGGGCTGGGCCTTAGGATTCTTGGCTTTGGTTTTCTTAGCCTTTGCCTTGCCCTTTGCAAGAGAAGGGTTCCCCTTGTTGACCAGTAGTACTGGCAGAGTCTTCTTGATCGGCTGCTCAGTGAGCTTGAGCATCCCATGTAGGTCACTAACAGTATAGTTCATCCCTTTCATATTATAGATCGTAAGAATCCGGTAAGGATGCCAGGATTATGTCCACCGCCAGCTCCTGTGAGATAGGCGATCTGAGACGGGCTAAAGTATCCAGATAGCGATTCATCTTGAGTTTGTGTGCGCTCACAAATGTCCCAACCCCCATCTTACATAAGTGGAATGCCTTATTGGTCAGGTACCTCTCCTGACGAGCTTGCTCTTGAAATGTCCCATTTAGAGTTGTTATCATAGCATATGCCTGATGGTCCATGAACTACTTTTATAGCTCAGGGACTATACACGCCAACATAAGGCATGTCTCATCTCGGTTATCCTACACATGCACCTCGTATAACTCCAGCTGGGCAGCCGGATTACATCCTGTAGGTGCAATCGGCACAAGCCTTTCCAACACATACTCCTTTGACTATTGTCTTAGAACTATTCTTAAGTTCTTAGACCAGTCCAAAAAGTTAGGGCCAAAATGCTTGTCCCTTTCTAGGTTAGATCGCAGTGAAAGTGAATTGTTTGTTGCCATTTGGTTACTACAGAAAAATTACAAGAGTGCTAATAAAGGACTTAACTTGTTTTTCCCATATTTAATTAATAACGAATCATGTTATTAATTAACTTGAGTTGTTGGACTCATGGGCCCTAGATCCATATTTCATTAAGATATAGCCAGACGAGGGCCTGTAAAAACTATACCCTAATTATTTAGGTAGGAACGCTCTCCAATCCCAACCTAGAGACTCTTGGTTTGATGGGCTTGTTGGCACTTACCCATCTATGCTTAGGGCCAGGAGAATCCTACTACCCACGCTAAGTCAAAACCTCCATCCAAGTGTCAGAGTAACCAATACTCCAACCCAATACAAAATGGCGATACTCCAGTGCATCCAGCGAAGGCATGGTCTACAACTGGCCTATCCCTACTTCAAGTCGGTTTTGAATGAGGGAAGCACTTTTAAGTGACTTAGTAATTTCCTTTTGGTTATTAGATTCATTTTAATAACGACTTAGATGCATAGGCGCGTGATATTGGGTTTGGATCATAAATACATACATGTAAATAAATAAAGCATGATTAAATAAATAAATTGGACTACTATGGGCTTATATTACAACATAATATAATTCTAGTAAATCTATAATAGAAAATACATCAGGTGGGCCTCCTCTTCTTCTTCCTTCTGGGCTAGCCTCTCTAATGGGCTCTTTCTTTACAAATTTTATAATAAATAAATGAAATAAAATTACATAAAAAGGAAAATGGCACACAGGCTGTATTTACTGAAAAGGAAAAATATAACCCAACTAGAATAAGGCCCAATAGCATCCATACACAAATTTAATCATACATCCATGCATCCAATGCATCAATTTATAAACATTTTATAATGCATGAATTTAAGCCCATTTCAATTATGTCCTTAGCCATTATTTTTGAAATCGCCAATTTTGACCCATCATGGTTCTAGCCCTTAATAGGCTTTGGGCCTCTAGCCCAGGTAGATAACTGCTCCCACTGGAATTGGGAAACCATGAGTCCATATCAGCCGCCCGGGTAATCGTGCCAAGAAAACCCAAACCAATTTCTATTAAACCATATTAATTTCCAAAATTAATATCTCATGAATAAAATTAAAATTTCATTCAAGAAACCATGTGCATTTAAATTACAGAAATTTAAACACACAAAATTTTAAAACCCATTAAAATTTCAAAACTGGGCCCCGGGCCTGAAACCCGCCAAATCAAAAACTGGGCCCGGCCCGCTGTAGCTAGGGTAACGTTTCCGCAGGAACAGCCCATGATTTTCAACCAATTAAAAAAAATGGCATCCAAAAAATTAAACACAATCAATCAATCGAAAATTGAACCATGAATATAACCAAACATCCAATTAATTTTCAATTGAACAATCAACGGGGAAAAATCACAAAACCCCAACCAAGAATCCCAAAATAAAAACACCAATTTAAAAAAAAGGGATTCAATCCTGTTAATCAATTTCCATGGATCAAAAGCCCACTTTGATACCACTATTGGGATTTTTCACCGGAAATCAACTGATAAAGCGGAAGAACGCATTGATTTCCTCAAATCCGTGCCCAGGAGCAATTGAAGTGGAAATTGAAAACAATAAAACAAAATGGAGAAAGAGTAGATTCTCACCAGAAAATCTCTTTAAGAGATGGCTGCAGAAATCGAAATCGATTCCCTCCACTATCATGTACACGAACACCTATCGAGTCGAACCCGTCCTAGTGGCGGATCAAAAGAGAAGAGGAAGAATCCCGTTACCATGGCTAAAAATTTCAGCTCATAAAACCCATATGGCCGAAATTCCCCGTATGGAAAATCTACCTTTTAGCTTTAAATCATGGCCTTTATTATTGGGGTTATTTAACTTTGTTTCTATAAATGGAATTAATGCCATAATTCCATAAATCCTAATTAATTAATAAGGTTTAATTCCTAATCAATTCTAATTAAATTTCTATGCACGTATTTGCATAATACCATATTATATAAGATACATGCCATTTAAATTAAATAGATTTGTCAATTTGAGTTAACCCAACAAATTAATTTATGCTTTGACTAGAAACAAATACATATAAACCTATATATGTATAAAATTTCCACCAGGAAATTTATTCACAAGTCAATTTATTTAAATCAACTTTTTACAACCCAATAAAATATAAATATATATATAAATTAAATTACATTGACCAATCCAATTGATCTTTAATTTAATTGATTAATATTTATCTCTTCAATTAGTGTACTCCAAGTATACATGTCATCCGACTGGTTCAAACTCAAACATTCTATGTATACGATCCTGAGGGCCCGTCTTTATGTTGGCAGTGGGCCTTTGGCCCACAGCCTACAGACGGGCTCTAGCAAACCACTACAGCCCCCAATTAAGATGGAGATAGCAGTCCAACTAAAATCATAACCTTGTAGTTTTAACCTGTACATCCCATGTTATTGATATCATGTCCAACACAGAGGCATGGATTGATCACCCATTTTTGTTTCCGGACATTTACTTGATCTCGAATGAACTGATGCTTACAAACAAGTTCCAACTTGTTTGGGTGGGGCCACACTCTTATCAGTTGCATTCATCAAAAGGTCGGTGATATCTTCTTAGTGGACTACTGAGTGACATTCCCTTATGCATATCCATAGTACTGCCATGTTCACTGACATACCCAAATGCACCCATACTTGGCACCCTGTTACGGGCCCCTTAGGCGTACACCAAAGTATGCCACTTCACATGCAGCAACATCATATGGTCTGGTTAAAGGATCCATACAAGTACTACACAAGAATCACTTGTGATACTTTACCACGTGGATTTCTCGTTTAGTGGATCTATCTAGTACTTGCCCCTTTTGCATGTACCCATTAACTTGGTTGACATCCCATGTCCAATCGCCGGTAAGACACCGCCATACAACCAAGATAATGATAGTGTCTAGTTCCATTCATTCTTATGACTAGAACAGACTACGAATCTCTTTATGGTGATATCATTTTCCCTATCCATGGTCTTACTGCTAAGTGCATGACACTTGTCAATATGGATATGGATATGTCCATTGGATGCTCTATTTAAAACATAGCATAAGATATATAATAAATAGATTAACACCTTTATTAAATGACAAAAAATGTATAATACATAAATCTAATAAATGTACAATACAAATATAAGGACCAATGCCTCGGGACTAGGGCACATCCAACAATAACTTCTAATTCGATTATCTTTTCTACCAGTTTCGCCTTCTTTGATCGGGTTTTCAAACACAGTATTTCTTCTAGCATGGTCTTTCTTGTATTTGTTTTAATATTTTTCCATCCTTTGCTCAATGTATTCTTTGTTGGGTTATGCCCTAGTCCTTATATGATGTACTCTATTTATTTTGTGTATGAGAAAACATTTGCTCTATATTAACAAAAGGCATAATCATATTTATTGAATTACTTGTGCAATTGATAAATATCAAGAATCCATAAACTAGTGTTCACTCATGTTTGTTTGTAGCATGTACTAAACAAGTAAGAACTTGAGTTTAAAGAACATAGTTTTGAAGCTATCCCTAGTCTGTTATAATCATAGGAATGAATATAACTAAAGACTAGTATGTTCCTTATAGGATAGGTGGTGTCTTACCCACCATAGGACTTGGAAAGTCTATCAAGGACATAGGTATATGTTAGTGAATAGTGAACTGGATCGATCCGCTTGTGAGAACATTACATGGTTTAGTGTCATAAGTGTTTCACATGTATTTCTTATATTGGATCCTTAGATCCGATATTACTACACTCCTATATGTGACCTTGTATACTTTGATGTGTGCCTAACGGGCTTGTAACTAGCTGCCAAGTATGGGTACATTGGATATATCTAGAACCATGCTAGGACTAAGAGTAATATGAAGGAATTGCCTATCTCTTCACCGAAGAGATCATATCACCGTTCTCTTGACCAGTGAGACTGAGTAGTGAATGGCCATACCCAGATATAATCATTATTGGATAATTATTTATTTGAAGTCTACTTGGATGTCAAGTAAATGTCCTACCACTTAAAAGGATGATAATGACATGTCTTGTGTAGGACACAGATATTAGATGTGTAAAGGATATAAGAATGCTACAAGTGTATGTCTTTTTGATTTTGACATCTCCATCCCAATTGGGGGTTATAACGGCTTGCTAGAGCCCACTTATAACTAATGGGCTGAATGTCATTTCAGGCCTAAGGCCAATATACAAATGGGCCTACAGGATTGCACACTTAGGAGTTTAGGCAGGCTTTATGATGGAAAAATTGATATTTATTGGATACATATTAATTAATGATTATTGGATTGTTTTATTTTATAGGATTAATTGTTAAGTCCAAATAAAATAAAGTAACTTATGATGAGAAATTGGTTTTATGGTTTTTCAAAGTTACCATATGGTAAGTTTGGTTAAATCATAATATATGTAAATCATGATGGATAGTGGTTGTTTGTGTATTTTATCATTATGTTTCATACATAAAGAGAAAATGTAAGACCCTAAAACCCAATGGTTATAACCTAACCACCATCTCATCATTTTCTCCCTTTTGGGTAGAAGGGTTTTGTCACAAAAGGAGAAACCATTGGTCCTAGAGCTAATCCTCGAGTCCTATTGAGAAGACTCCACGTGCGAGTTAATAAAGGAGCGAAAAGTGAAGCTTTTAGTCAAATCAATCTCATGCGAGGACGGCTTAGGTGAGAAACCCATTTTCTCCTCTTCTTCCTTGGGATCCATAACCTAGGTTTGTGATTTTGGGTTCAAAGCATAGCTTCATAACATTAATTCCACAATTTTGTTTTTTTTTTTCAAGCCGAGATAGGTTCCTACAATCTTCGTAGTCCTTTGTTATCCATCTGAAGTCTTTGATCTGGTTCTCCTCTACGTGTTCACCATCAGGTCTCTTTCCGTTTGAGCTCAATCTGGCCATCAGCGTGATCCGGTCGTCTCAATCTTACAAGCATTTAACATGTCAAAGTTCTTGCTCCTTGTCTTATTCTTAAAGTTACCGACATCATATTTTCTAATCTATCTCTAACACTAATCTTTCTTCCTATTCTATCTTAAAGTCACCAATCTGGTCTTAACTCTCACAAATACAATGCTAACATACTTTTTCTTCTAATCTAGTTTTCAAGATATTACAAAAGGGGTTTTTTGTTTAAACAATTTGGAAGAGATGGTTGGGGTTCGAACCCTGCTCACCCAGGAATCCATAGTTCCTCCTAGTTAGGCTGGCCAATTGGATCAAGCCTAATTGGTAGATTAAAAGGGTTAGCATCACCATTTAATGGAAGTTAAAATGAGCTAATTGTGCAACTTGAAAATTCAGGATAGTTAGTGTTTTGGGACAAGTTGGAGGGATTAGGGATCTATTAGGCATAAAATTTAAGGATAAGTTAAAAGAATATGAAATACACGAATTTAAAAAGATTATTTTTTTTATAGCTGGAAAAAAGAGATTAAATTTAAATACTAGATAAAGTGTTTCACAAAAAAAAAAAGACTTTTGTAATAATCATTTACATATAAATAAGGAGAATACGCCCAGTTGATGTGAAATTTTCTCATTTTTTCTTGAGTTATTATTAATTATTAATTTACTTTACACTTAATTATTTAGTTAACAGATAATAAAAAGTTTTAAATTAATTTTGATTTACTGTTAATTATTTAGTTAACAAATAAGAAATAGTTCTTAAAATTCAAAATTAAAATAGTGACAAGATAAACATAGTTTCTTCCCCTCTCTTGCTCTCTCAAACTAGTTATACTCCCATTCCTAAATGTTCATTCTCTCCTTCCCCTCTATTTTTTGAAGCTCCATTTTCTTGGTATGGTTGTGGTGACAAAAGCTTCTTGATTCACTCTTTTGTTGTTTTCGGGTATTTGTTAATTCCTATGAATTTGATGTGAACTCTTTTCTTTCTATGGTTGTTCCTGTTTTTTGATATGGTTGTTTGATTTGTTTGACTGTCAAAAAATTAGGGTAACATCCTCAGTTGTATTTGTTTGAAAACCGTCGGTCTTTAAGATGGCTTTGAAGGTAATTATGTTTACTTTCTTTCTTTTCTGGTTATAAATGTCTCTATCAGTATATACAAGATTGTTGTTCGATTTAAGATTGCCATGAGATCTCATTCATGTGGTACCAAGCATCTCTATCAGTTAATTGTTCATGTTTACGTCTATAGTACTTTTTTATATTCAATTTCATGATATTTTCCTTCGTTCTATCTATTTCATGAGCTTATGGAAAATCTTGGATAGCTAGAAGTAAATTTTTGGTATGCCCTAGTTCTTAGGGCATTGGATTCTTGTATTTTGTATTATACATTAAGACTCGTTATATAAATACATTATTTGTGTCACATTAATAAAGACATTTAATCTATTTCAATTATATCTTGTGCTATAATATGAATAGAGTATCCATTGATTGATAATCACAAAACATATTCCAAGTCTATTCTAACCGTGTGAACGAATATAATCACAGATTTATATATTCGATGACTGTATGGTAGTTCTTAACTAGCCATAGTACTTGTATTTCTTAAGTGTGATTTAATTTTATTTAGGGGTAATTAGATGAGCCAAATGGAATTAAATTACATAGTATAATCCTTTTGGTATAAGATTTATTTACGTAATCCAAATCCTAATTGGCTTGGGTTTTAATTAACCTAAATACAAAACTAATTATGGAAGGACTATACAAGGCACACTTAAGTGAAAAAACCAGCCCTAACCCCAAGGAATAAGCTATAAATTTCAGCCCCTAATACAGCAGCCCCTTAGCCAAAAAATTTCTAGCAATAATTCTTCTGTTCCTTCACTCTTCGGCTAGCATCGGTTCCTGCTCGATAGTTGACCGTGCACCGGATTGTGGAGATCGCTTCTGTCACAAGAATCGATTCGGCAGCAGTCTCTAAAAGAGGTAGATTTGGTGAGTGAATCTCTCTTGATTCAAATTGATTTTATTCCAATTAATGGTAACCGAACATGATAGGTGGATTCTAGGAAATTTTAATAGTATAATTTCCGCTACGCCACTTTTTTTTTTTCTGATGACGAATCCCAATAGTGGCATTAGAGCCAGGTTTTGTCCATTAGATTGATTGGAGTTTGTTTCTTAAAATTGTTCTTGAATAAAGAATAGGTTTCAAGAATCAGTTTCGGGTTTTGGATTATTTTTCCTGATTGGTTTTATCAATTTTCTGCAGCTGAATTAATTTTACTACTGCTGAATTTTTTTTCTGCTATTGTTTTGTTGCTGTTTTTTTTAAAAAAATAATTGTTAGCCAAAATTGGAATCGCAATTTGCGATTCCAATTGTGGCAAACTCTATTACATGCTGCTAGGCAGCAGGCTGTCGCGGGGAAAGAAGCGCCGCATGCGAGGTTCGGGTCCGGTTTTGGATTTTGCGGGTGTTTTTTTATCTCGGGCCCGTAATACAAATTAAATTATAATGTTTTATTTTGAATTAATTTGTATTTAAATTATTTTTGTATTGGCATGCATATTTAATTTAATTGTTATGCATATTAAATTGAATATGGACTTTGTGAAATTGGCCTAATAAATCGTGGAACTAGTTAAAATTGGGAGGGCTAAATTTTAAAATTGTGACAACCCAAATTCCAGTGGGAGCAAAATTGTTAATTTTGCAGTAATGACTGTTATCCATTGTGCCTTTATAAATTGGAATGCCATGATCATGCATCATATTATTATGTTTGTGCACGACAAGTACTTTGTTTGAAATGTGATGTTGAGTTCTATAGGCCCTAAATTATTATTGGTTGCAATTAATTTTTGGAAAATATGGCCCGCGTGCGATTTCTTTTATTTTGATGTAATTTTAGAATAGATTTTATTTTATAAAATTATTGTAATTGCATCAAGTATGAAGGAAGGCCTAGATGGAGCAAGCCTACGGTGGGAGCTGTGAGCACGGGTTTTCCCAACCTTTGTGATGAGAGCCCCTTATTACTTTTTAAGTTGATGGATGTAAATTAGACTTGAGAATGCGCGGAATGCCGCCTAGAATATTCCCAATACTCTGAAAACCGAACCGTCCTTGATCCGAAACCCCGAGAGAAGTCCTTTGAGGAATTAGAGGGCTTAGAGGTGAGTATAAGATTTTAGGGGAATCTGCCCCAGCTCTAGTTAGAGCTGCACGGCTGTAATACTACAGCCGTGTGGCTCTCATGGGCGGCTAACTTGCCTGCAGAAAACAGAGCAAGTTGGCAGAGAAAGGAGTGGCTCAAGGGAAACCAGAGCCGAAAATTTGCAATTCTCATTAATGAGATTTGACAGGAAAGAAAAGGAGGTATAAAAAGAAAAGAAAAATCAAATAAAAAAAAGGGATCAGAATAAAAAATCAGAATTGTGAATTGAGAGAAAGGGAGAAAAACAGGAAGAGAGAAGAGACAAACCCGGAGCAAAAAACTAGAAAATAAACACCAAGAAACTTACTAGAAACTGAGTGCTAGACTTCTTAGCCATTTCTCATTCGTTCGAGCCTGTCTCGGGATTGTTTGGATCAATTCGGGACTCAATTTAGGTGTTTCGGGTCATTTATGGAATTCTAAGTGCGTTTTTATTTCTCAATCCATTTCCAGATGTCCAATATGCTGGAACTACAACAAGGTAAACTCTGAGAGGCCTTAAACTTGTGTTCATTGCTTTTTCGTGCATTTTCTTCTCTGTTTTATTAATTTTTGGAAAGCTGACTACCCAGTTAAAGCTGTACAGCTATGTTTGCTTTGAATAGATCTGCACGACTATAGTTAGTTAGAACAAAGCCGCACAACTGTAATATTACAGCTGCACGGCTATGTTCTTCTGGGCAGAAACCCAAAAAGTCCCGAAATAATCGAAAGCAGTCTGTTTTCTATTTCATTCACTCTATTGTGATCTATTTCGGTCCAAACACATCTGTGCATTCCAAAATTTTGGTTTTTGGATTTCTAATTGCGCGAATGTGAGGTTTTCAGTTTCCTGGATTTCGTTTTTCTAGAATTTGAGGTCGTTTGATCCAAATCGGATCCATTGTCCAACATTAGCGGACCCCCAGGCTCTACGAAAATCCTTAGGAAACATCGAAAATAAGCAAAATAGCGATTTTCAAAGTGAGAAAACCGATTTTGGGTTCTAGGTATTACAGCCAAACGGCTATGGCTGTTAGAGCTGCACAGCTCTGACTAGAGCCGCTCCGCTTTAACTAAGACCGCACGGCTGTAGTCTCCAGAAGGAGGTAAAATCACGGGATGACCCTGTTGGTGTGCCCTAGTTCTTAGGGCATTAGATTCTTGTATTTTGTATTATACATTAAGAGTCATGTATTAATACATGATTTGTGTCACATTAATAAAGGCAATTAATCTATTTCATTTATATTTTGTGCTATAATATGAGTAGAGTATCCATTGATTGATAATCATAAAACCCATCCCAGGTCTGTTATAATCGTAGGAACGAATAGAACCACAGACTTGTATATTCGATGACTGTGTGGTAGTTCTTAACTAGCCATAGTACTTATATAGTCAGTCATGAATATAGGTACATGCCGTTGACATGGGACTGGATCGATCCGCACAAGAAAGCCACATGGTTGTCGCGTCATTGGTCTTTCTTGAGTAGGTCTCTTTTTTCCTTAGACCAGATTTCATTATAGTATCAATTTGGCATCCAGTTCACTTTGACATACGCCTAACAGGTCTGTAAAAGGATGCCAAATATGGGTATGATTGGGTGGACAGGTGAACATATTGATATTGATAATGAAGTGATGGAATTGCCACTCGGGTAACACCGAGATGATATCACTGGCCACTTGATGAGTGGGACTGATAAGTGTATGGCCATACCCAAATAAGTTGGTTGCTTATTTGATTAATCAGTCAACTCAAGATCAAGAAATATAATAAACAACAGAAGAGGATGACAGACACCATGCCTCTTGTTTATACATATCGATATCGTTAGGCAAAGGACACTATGAGATTACTACCGGGTGAGTGTCTTCTAAAGACTGCTGCATCTTTGTCTTAATTGGGGGCTATAATGGTTTGCTAGAACCTACTTACAGTCTGTGCGCCTTGGGCCTACTGCCAACATAAAGACAGACCCATAGGACCGTGCACATAGATCAACTGAGCTGGAATTTATAGAAATTATACATGTAATGTACATCGGAAGGAATGCGTTAATTAATTAGTTGACATTTGGTGTCAAGGTAATTAATTGACATTGGGTTGAATTTAATTTAATTAATAAGTTTACATAATGTAATTAATTAATTTATCAATTAATTGAATTGCATAAAGTTAACAATTAATTAAATAATTTTCCTAAGTAGGAAAATTAAATACATGTATTGTATTTACTTAAGTGTGATTTAATTTTATTTAGGGGTAATTAAATTTAGCCAAATGGAATTAAATTACATAGTATATACTTTTTAATTAAAGTTTATTTATGTAATTATAATCCTAGTGGGCTTGGGTTTAATTAACCTAATTAAAACCCAATTAGACAAGGTGTCTATATAAGGGCACACTTAAGGAAGAAAACCCTATTTAAACCCTAATTAATTGCAGGAAATTTTAGCCACCAAGAGCAGCCCCAAAACAGCTGAAAATCCTAGCATTAAACCTCCATTCCTTCGTGTCTTCGGCTAGCACTGGTTCCCACTCAATAGTTGGTCATGCACCGGACTTTGGAGAGTGCAGTTTCAAGAAACGATTCTGCAGCAGTCTCTAGAAGAGACGAATCCGGTGAGTTAATCTCTCTTGATTTAAATTGATTTTATTCTAATCAATTGTAATTGGCCACGATAGGTGGATTATAGGAAATTTTAAACGGTGTATTTTCCGCTGCGCCACGTTATTTTTCCAATGATGAATCCCAACAGTGGTATTAGAGCCTTGGTTTTGTCCATTAGATTGATTGGAATTGGTTCTTGAAAGCATTCTTGAAGAAAGAATGGGTTTCAAGTCTGTGATTTTAGGGTTTTTATTCAATTGGTTTTGGTTTTGATAAACCCTAGAATTTTTTAGTTTAGGGTTTTTTATTTTTTTTCCCCAATTGGTTTCACTCTAGAATTGTATTTTCTTTATTGATTATTTATTGTTGATGGCTGGATTTTTTTTATTATGATTTAATAAAAAAAATGTTATTTTCTGCGATTCCATCAACTGCCTTGGCAACAGCTGCTTTCCGCAGCAAGCAGCTGCGGCAATAGCTAGCTGCTAGCCGCTGTAACATGCTGGTGCAACCTGCTACCGCGGCAGGCTGCCATGCAGCGGCATTGCTGCCCCGCGGGACAGCAGCGCCGCACACGGGTTTTTGGTCCGGTTTTGGATTTTGCGGGTATTCTTTTATTCCGGACCTAAATTTTTTTAAAATTAATTTGTATTTAAATTGTTTTTTTTTTGTTGGCATGCATATTTAATTTAATTGTTTGCATATTAAATTGAATATGAACTTTGTGAAATTGGCCCAATAAACCGTGACACTGGTTAAAATTGGGAGAGCTAAATTTTAAATTTGTGACAACCCAAATTCAAGTGGGAGCAAAATTGTTAATTTTGCATTTATGGATGTTATCCATTGGGCCTTTATGGGCCTTAGTCACATTTGTTAAAATTGGCGATTTCACCCTAAGTAAGTCGGCTTAACATTTATGTGGAAGGCCCAGATGGAGCAAGCCCATGGTGGGAGCCCAAGAAGGATTGTAGTCCGGCCAATAAAGAATTAGATAAGACATCTAGTTTTTCATTAGGTTGTAATTAAAGGCCCATAGGATCTCATTTATTTTAGATTAAGAATGCTATTGCATTTGTCATATAATATGGATGTATGGATCACCAAATTATTACCCGCGTTTATGCATGCTAAGCCGTATCACTTAATTATAATCTGGAAATTAAAATATTGAGTCGCTTAAAAGTGCTTCCCACATTCACACCTCTTCCTCCCATTGGTGCTGCAATGTGCGCCATGCCCTCGCTGGGTACATTGTAGTATTCGGTGGGCCGTCGAGGGTTAAGATACTTGGTATGGTTAACATATGAATGGTGGTTTGACTCAACATGGGTAGCATTAGCTCAGAGCGGGCCCTAAGCACGGATGGGTAAAGTGTCAATAAGCCCATCAAACCAAGAGTCCTTCATGGAAGGATTGGATAGGTTGTCCTACCAAACGAATTAATGGTTGGTTAGCGAGCCCTAGTTCCGCCAGTCATTGATAAGTTGTGGATCTTGGTCAAGTCAGCCAATTAACATCACCAACAAACAAATTAAAATCGGATTATTAATTTGAATTGACTTAAAAGTCCTTTATTTCTCACTCAAGCAATGATTTCTTCCATGTAGATAATCTCATTTCACTTAAGCAATTTAAATGGCTGCAACAAACAACAACTCACTCTCACTTGGATCACTCTTGGAGAAGGAGAAGCTTTCGGGGACTAACTTCCTAGAATGGGCTAGGAACTTACAAATAGTTCTTAGACAAGAGTCCAAGGAGTATGTACTGAATGATCCTTTACCAGCTAGCCCTACCGCAGGTCGAGGCATCACCACGGTGAAGGTGGAGCAGTACGATCGGCATATGAGGGATGACTGAGATGTCTCGTGCCTCATACTGGGTACCATGGCTTCTAATCTTTAGAAGCAGTTTATGGACGAGCATGCTTATGAGATGATGGATCAACTTAAAAAGATGTTCCAAGATCAGGCTCGTTAGGAACGTTACCTGACAGCTAAGGCACTTTGCACGACTGTGATGGCAGCTGGGACTTCTATTAGCACTCATGTGCTAAAGTTGAAGGGGTATATTGATACACTTGCCTGCCTCAGCTCGCCAGTTCCGTAGGACTTAGCAGTAGACATTATTCTCGGGTCACTTCCAGAGTCTTACAACCAGTTTATCATGAATTACCATATGCAAGGGTTGGATAAATCGGTTGTTGAGCTGCATGGCATGCTCAAGCTTGCTGAGCAGTCTCTTAAGAAGACTCCTGAAGTATTGCTGGTGAACAAGGGCAATACATCCATTGCTAAGGGAAAGGCCAAATCTAAGGCCAAGGCTAAGGCCCAAAAGGCCAAGGCTAAGGTAAAAAGGTGGTGGCCCAACCTAAAGCAAGGGTTACTTCTCCTGACAATGTCTGCCATGAGTGTCATGAGAAGGGGCACTGGAAGAACTCATGTCCAAAGCTAATGGAGCAACTGAAGGGCAAAACTGCTGCTTCAGGTATTTATGTTGTTGAGATTAATCTGGCTATTTCTACATCTTGGGTCTTGGACACTGGATGTGGATCTCACATTTGTTCAAATGTGCAGGGTCTAAGAAATAGGAGATTATTAGGATCTGGAGAAGTAGATCTTTGAGTCAGAAATGGTGCTCGGGTTCAGGACATGGAGATCGAAGATTATTTCTTAGAGATGCCTAGTGCACTTGTTTTGGACCTAAGAAACTGTTATTTTGTACCTGCGATGCGTAGGAATATTATTTCCGTTTCTTTGTTGGATATTTCTAGTTTCGTATTTAATATTGGACATGGTAGAATTTCTATGCAATGTGGCAATATTATTTATGGAACAACATTTCTTGAAAATGGCTTATATATCCTTTATCTAAAACGTGAAAGTTCAATCTATAACATAAATACTGAAAGGATTAAACAAAATGAAATTAATCCTACTTATATCTGGCATTGTCGGCTTGGCCATATAAATGAGAAGCACATAGCTAGGCTTCACTCTAGTGGAGTGCTAGGGTCATTTTGTTGGATATGCCCTAGTCCTGAGGCATTGGTCCTTGTATTTGTATCATACATTAATTGGATTCATGTATTATACTTATTTGTGTTATTAATAAAGGCATTAATTCATTTATTATATTTATCTTGTGAAATATATTAAATGAAGTATCCAATGGACATATCCATATCCATGATGACCAGTGTCATGCACTTGGCAGTAAGACCATGGATAGGGTAAACGATATGACCATAAATAGATCCGTAGTCTGTTCCAGTCATGGGAATGAATGGAACAAGAGACTATCATTAACCTAGTTGTATAGCGGTGTCTCACTGGTCATTGGACATGGAATGTCAACCAAGTTAATGGGTACATGCATAAGGGGCATGGTACTGGATAGATCCACTAAATGAGAAATCCACAAGGTATAGTATCACAAGTGATTCTCGTGTAGTACTTGTATGGATCCTTTGACCTGACCATATGATGGTGTTACATGTGAGGTCACATGCTTAGGGGTACGCCTAAAGGGCTTGTAATAGGGTGCCAAGTATGGGTACTTTCGGGTATGTCGCTTAGCATGGTAATGCTATGGATTTGCAGAAGGAATTTGTCACCCTACTGGTATGTCCACTGGGAAGATATCATCGGCCTCTTAATGAATGTGACTGATAAGAGTGTGGCCACACCCAAACAAGTGGGAACTTGTTTGTGAGCTTCAGTGCATTCGGGATCAAGTTAATGTCTGACACAAAAGAGGGTGATCAATCCATGCTTCTGTGTTGGACACCGATATCAATGACATAGGATGTACAAGTTTAAACTACAGGTTTATGATAACAGTTAGACTACCATCTCCATCTTAATTGAGGGCTGCAGTGGCTTGTTAGAGCCCAACTGTAGTCCGTGGGCCAAAGGCCCGCTGCCAACATAAAGATGGGCCCATGGGATCGTACACATTAAGCGACTGAACACCAACTTAAGGAATCACATGTATGCTTGGAGTATACACTCTGGAGAGAGAGGTATATATATATTAATCATATTATAAAGATCAATTGGATTGATCCTAATAATGAAATTAATATATTCAATTGGCTCTTCATAATTAATTGGATTAATTATGAGATTATTTCCTAGGTGGAAATATTCATATGTATAGGTTTACATATGATTTTATTTTGTGAAGATCTAATTTTAATTTGATGGATTAAATTAATTGGTCAAACTAATTTTAATTTAAATATAAATAATATATTACTTGGTGTAATATATTAAATACATGGGTAAATTAAAGTTAGGCTTGAAATTAATTTAAACTAGACTAATTAAAATAAGATTGGGCCAGAATTGAATGGAGGAAGCCCACACAGATAAGGAGCTAGGCTGGGCCTCAATTCCCGTAGGGGAATTCATACAACCTAGGTTTTTAACCTAGGAAAATTTCGGCCAAGATAGGGACAACACACATAGCCGAAATTTCAACCTAGCCTCCTCTCCATTGTTTGTGTTTTCCAACGCTATCACTGGTCTTGTTCGTTAGGCGTTCGTGTACGTGAACGAGGAGGGACTCTGCATTGATTCCTGTAGTCTTCATCCATCTCTGAAAGAGATATTCCGGGTAAGAAAATTATCTCTTTCTATTATAATTTTTGTTTTACAATTTCCATTTCAATTGCTCCTGGGCACGGATTTGAGGAAATCATTGCGTTCTTCCGCTTTTATTGGGTGATTTCCGATGAAAAATCCCAACACTGGTATCAGAGCGGGCTTTTGATCCATGGAAATTGTTAAAATTGGTTGAATCCCATGTTTTAAAATTGGAGATTTTTTATTAGGGTTCTTGGTTTGGGTTTAAGATTTTTCCCATTTGATTTTCATACAATTGAAATTGGATATGCATATTGATTTGTGTTTGTTTAATTTAATTGTATGTTTTTGGAATTCTTGGTGGATTTCTTGTTAATGGATGTTTTATTTTTTTTCTGTATATAAAAAAAAAATCTGGCTGTTCCAGAGGGTGCGGGGCTGGGCAGCCACTGCACAGCGGCAGTGCCGCTGGTGGGCAGCAGCAGTGGGCAGCCACTAGGCGGCTGCGTCGCTGATGCCCTTAGCAGCGGCTGCTGCTGCTAAGGCAACTTGGTTGCCCTAGCCCCAGCAGGCCGGGCCCAGTGTTTTTGGATTTGGCGGGTTTTTGGGCCCGGGGCCCAGTTTGAAATTTTAATTGGTTTTAAAATTCGGGTGTGTTAAATTTATGCAATTTAAATGCGTATGGTTTCTTGGATGAAATTTTATTTTATTCGTGTGATATTAATTTTGGAAATTAATATGGTTAATTGAAATTGGTTCAGTTATTTTTGGCACAATTACTTGGACGGCTGAATTGGACCCATGGTTTCCCAATTCCAGTGGGAGCAGTTGGACTGCCTGTGCTGGAGGCCCAAAGCCCGTTAAGGGTTAGAACCATGGTGGGCCAGAATTGGTGATTTCTATATAATGGCTTAGACATAATTGAAATGGGCTTAAATCATGCATCATAACATGCTTATGAATTATATGTATTGGATGCATATGTGTGATTAAATAATTTTTTATGGTTGGATGTTATTAGGCCTTGTTCAAGATGGGTTCTATTTTCTTTTTGGGTAAATACGGCCTGCGTGTCGTTTTTCTTTTTAATGTAATTTTATTTTATTCGATTATTATAAAATTTGTAAAAAGAAGAAGCCCATGGAGTGGTGAGCCCAAGTGGAGGTGCAAGCCCAGAAGGAAGAAGATGGAGGCCCACCTGATATTGTTTTCTAGTATAGGTTTACTAGAATAATATTAGGATGTAATATAGGCCTATAGCAGTCCATTTTATTTATTTATTTATTTATGCTTTATATTTATATGCATGTATGAATGTATGATCCAACCGCATTTCACCCGCCTTATGTATGCAAGCCATTGTTAATTGAATCTAAAAACTAAATGAAATCACTAAGTCGCTTAAAAGTGCTTCCCTCATTCAAATCCGGCTCGAAGTGGGAATAGGCCAGTTGTAGACCATGCCCTCGCAGGATACACTGGAGTATTGTCACTTTGTATTGGGTTAGGGTATGGGATACTCTAACACTTGAATGGAGGTTTTGACTTAGCGTGGGCAGTAGGATTTTCCTCGCCCTAAGCACAGATGGGTAAGTGCCAACAAGCCCATCAAAACGAGAGTCCCTAGGTTGGGATTGGACGACGATCCTATCTAAATAATTAGGGTATAGTTGTACCAGGCCCTCGTCTGGCTATATCTTAATGAAATATGGATCTCGGCCTATGAGCCCAACAACTCAGTTTAATTAATAACTTGATTCATTATTAATTTTATATGGGAATAACAAAGTAAAGTCCTTTATTAACACTCTAAATGTTTTTCTGTGTAGAAACTCTAAATGGCAAACAACAATACCTTATCGCTGCGATCAATTGTTGAAAGGGACAAGCTTTCCGGTCCTAACTTTTTGGACTAGTCTAGGAACTTAAGAATAGTTCTAAGGCAGGAGTCCAAAGAGTATATGCTAGAGAGGCTGGTACCGGCTGCGCCTCAAGGACGTAATCCACCAGTTGCCCAGCTGGAGGAATACGAGGCGCATGTCAAGGATAATAGGGATGTGACATGCCTTATGTTGGCTTGTATGGTCCCTGAACTCCAAAAACAGTTTATGGACCATCAAGCCTTTGCTATGATAACAACTCTAAACTAGATGTTTCAAGAGCAAGCTCATCAGGAAAGGTACCTGACCAACAAGGCATTCCACTCCTGTAAGATGGGGGCCAGGACATCTGTAAGCGAACACGTGCTCAAGATGAATGGCTATTTGGACACTTTAGCCCGTCTCGAATCGCCTATCTCTCAGGAGTTGTTGGTGGACACAATCCTTGCATCCTTGCTAGATTCTTATGATCAATTCATCCTGAACTACAATATGCAAGGGATGAACCACACTGTCAGTGAGCTGCACGGGATGCTTAAGCTTACTAAGCAGTCGATCAAAAAGACTCCGCCGGTGCTGCTGGTCAACAAGGGGAACCCTCCTGTTGCCAAGGGTAAGGCCATGGAAAAGGCCAAAGCCAAGGCCAAGAAGGCCAAGGCTCAGAAGGCCAAGGCCCAACCCAAGGCCCAGCAGAAGGCAGGTCCTGAAGATGTCTGTTTTGGGTGTAGACAGGCGCGCCATTGGAAGAGATCATGTCCCAAGCTGATGGGAGAGCAAAGAAGGGGCCAAGGTGCGTCCTCTTTAGGTATTTATGTTATAGACATTAACCTTACTGTTTCAACATCCTGGGTATTGGATACTGGATGTGGTTCTCACATTTGTTGCAATGTGCAGGGACTTAAGAACAGAAGGTCACTGGGATCGGGAGAGGTGGACTTGTGGGTCGGGAATGGAGCAAGGGTTGCTGCCATAGAGATCGGCGAATACCACCTTGTGATGCCTAGTGGATTGGTTTTAATTTTGGAACAATGTTATTTGGTACCTGCTATGTGCAAGAATATTATTTCAGTTTCTATGTTGAATATTTCTTGATTTTATTTTACTATTTCCAATGGTAGAATTTCAATATATAGAGAGGGATTATTTTATGGAGATGCTCTATTAAATAATGGCCTGTATATCCTGGACTTGAATGAAACCAATCACATCTATAACATAAACAAAAAAAGGGCTAAGCCAAACGAACTTAATCCTTTCTACCTATGGCATTGTCGTCTCGGCCACATAAACGAGAAGTGCATAGCTAGGCTTCACAAAGCTGGAGTCTTAGGGTCATTTGACTTGGAGTCAATTGATACATGCGAATCATGTTTACGAGGCAAGATGACCAAGGCACCTTTTAGCAAGAAGGCTGAAAGGGCCACTGGCTTATTGGACCTAATACATTCAGATGTATGTGGACCTATGAGCGCAGCGACAAGAGGTGGACACTTGTACTTCGTCACATTCACGAATGATTTCAGCAGATATGGCTATGTCTATCTGATGAAACACAAGTCCGAGACCCTTGATAGGTTCAAGGAATTTAGGAATGAGGTACAGAACCAGCTAGGCAGAAATATCAAAACCCTTCGATCGGACCGAGGTGGTGAGTATATGAGCCTAGAGTTTGACTCATATTTGAGAGAGCATGGAATAGTTCCACAGGTCACTCCTCCCGGAACACCACAATGGAATGAGGTGTTTGAACGGAGAAATAGGACCCTGTTGGACATGGTCCGCTTAATGATGAGTCAAGCCTCTCTCCCAATTAGTTTCTGGGGACACGCCCTCGAGACAGCAGCTCTAATCTTAAATAATACTCTGACTAAGGCAGTGGAAAAGACCCCATATCAGATATGGACGGGCAAGGAGCCCAATGTGTCTTTCCTAAGGATTTGGGGATGCGAAGCACATGTCAAGAGATTGACTAGTGGCAAGCTAGAGCCCAAAACCGATAAGTGCCTGTTTGTGGGCTACCCTAGGGAAACCAAAGGGTATTACTTCTACAACCCCGCCGAGAACAAAGTGTTCGTGGCAAGGAAGGGGGTCTTTCTAGAAAGGGAGTTCCTTTCCAAGAAAGACAGTGGGAGCATTGTTGAACTCAAGGAAGTTAAAAGTCCATAAGCTCCTGAAAAGGATAACTCGGAGGCCTAGGTGGAGCTTCCACAAGGGGAAGCACCGACCCAGGCCGCACAAGGACCTAGAAGGTCTGGTAGGGATAGTTGGGAACCGGAGAGGTATGGTTTCCTAATCACCGATGATCAAACTCTTCTCATCTAGGATGAGGAAGAACCCAAAACCTACCAGGAGCCCACAATCTGCGAATTGGCGTAAAGCCATAGAGGCAGAAATGCAATCTATGTACGCTAACCAAGTTTGGAACTTGGTTGATCCACCTCCGGGTACTAAGGTAATAGGTTGCAAGTGGTGCTATAAGCTAAAGGCCGACAACACCTTCAAGGTGTGTCTGGTTGCGAAAGGTTTCAGACAAGTCCATGGAATAGACTATGATGAAACTTTCTCACCAGTAGCCATGCTCAAATCCATCAGGATCTTGCTAGCCATAGCTGCATGGTACGACTATGAAGTCTGGCAAATGGATGTCAAAACCTCTTTCCTTAATGGAAAGCTACTCGAGGATGTGCACATAACACAACCTGAGGGTTTCATCGATCCAAAGTATCTAGGAAGGGTATGCAAGCTTCAAAGGTCCATTTATGGGCTGAAGCAAGCATCCCGAAGTTGGAATCTAAGATTCAATGAGGCTATAAAGGAATATGGCTTCATACAGAATCAAGATGAGCCTTGTGTGTATAAGAGGACTAGTAAGAGCATTGTCACATTCTTGGTACTTTATGTGGATGACATCGTACTCATTGGAAGCGACATACCTACACTGCAAGGGGTAAAGTAGTGGCTGAGTAAGTGCTTCGCAATGAAGGACTTAGGCGAAGCTGAGATGATCCTAGGGATCGGGATCTATAGGAATAGATCAAATCGGCTTCTGGGCCTAAGTCAGGCCTCGTACATAGACAAAGTTCTGAAAAGGTTTAGCATGGACCGGGCCAAGAAAGGTTTCTTGCCAATGGGCCATGGGCTGAAACTTAGTAAGAAACACTGTCCTAAAACAAGGGAGGAAAGGGAGAACATGAAACTGGTTCCATATGCTTCAGCTATAGGATCAATCATGTACTCCATGTTATGTACGAGACCTGATGTCGCCTTTGCACTGAGTATGACGAGCCGGTACCAGCAGGATCCCGGGGAGGATCACTGGAAAGCTGTCAAGGCGATCCTTAAGTACCTTAACCAGACTAAGGATAGCTTCTTAGTGTATGGCGGTCAGGAAGTGCTGTTAGTTACTGGGTACACTGATGCGAGCTTCTAGACCGACCAGGATGAGTACCAGTCACAGTCTGGGTATGTATTTTTGCTGAATGGTGGTGCTGTAAGCTGGAAGAGCTCAAAGCAGCCTACCATAGCGGACTCCACAACAGAAGCTGAGTACATCGCTGCGTGTGATACGGCTAAGGAAGCTGTGTGGATGAAGAAGTTTATCACTGAGTTGGGAGTAGTGCCAACTATTCAGGACCCAGTTGATATCTTGTATGACAACAATGGGGCCATTGCACAAGCTAAGGAGCCCCGGTCACATAAGAACACAAAGCACGTGCTCAGAAAGTTTCACCTCATACGAGAGATCACGGAGAGAGGTGACATTGCATTGCGCAGAGTGGACACCGAGGATAATGTCGCAGATCCCTTGACCAAGGCGCTAGCTCAGCCCAAGCACGAGAGTCATACTAGATCTATAGGAATTAGGCCCATGCCTAGTTGGAACTAGTGCAAGTGGGAGATTGTTGGATATGCCCTAGTCCTAAGGAATTGGTCCTTGTATTTGTATCATACATTAATTGGATTCATGTATTATACTTATTTGTGTTATTAATAAAGGCATTAATTCATTTATTATAATTACCTTGTGCAATATATTAAATGGGGTATCCAACGGACATATCCATATCCATGATGACCAGTGTCATGCACTTGGCAGTAAGACCATGGATAGGGTAAACGATATGACCATAAATAGATCCGTAGTCTATTCCAGTCATGGGAATGAATGGAACAAGAGACTATCATTAACCTGGTTGTATGGCGGTGTCTTACCGGTCATTTGACATGGAATGTCAACCAAGTTAATGGGTGCATGCATAAGGGGCATGGTAGTGGATAGATCCACTAAACAAGAAATCCACATGGTATAGTATCACAAGTGATTCTCGTGTAGTACTTGTATGGATCCTTTGACCTGACCATATGATGGTGTTACATGTGAGGTCACATGCTTAGGGGTACGCCTAAAGGGCATGTAATAGGGTGCCAAATATAGGTACGTTCGGGTATGTCACTTAGCATGGTAATGCTATGGATATGCAGAAGGAATTTGTCACCCAGTAGTCCACTGGGAAGATATCACCGGCCTCTTGATGAATGTGACAGATAAGAGTGTGGCCACACCCAAACAAGTGGGAACTTGTTTGTGAGCTTCAGTGCATTCGGGATCAAGTTAATGTCCGACACAAAAGAGGGTGATCAATCCATGCCTCTGTGTTGGACACCGATATCAATGACATGGGATGTACAAGTTTAAACTACAGGGTTATGATAACAGTTAGACTGCCATCTCCATCTTAATTGCGGGCTGCAGTGGCTTGCTAGAGCCCAACTGCAGTCTGCGGGCCAAAGGCCCGCTGCCAACATAAAGATGGGCCCACAGGATCGTACACATTGAGCGACTGAACATCGACTTAAGGAATCACATGTATGCTTGGAGTATACACTCTGGAGAGAGAGGTATATATATATTAATCATATTATAAAGATCAATTGGATTGATTCTAATAATGAAATTAATATATTCAATTGGCTCTTCATAATTAATTGGATTAATTATGAGATTATTTCCTAGGTGGAAATATTCATATGTATAGGTTTACATATGATTTTATTTTGTGAAGATCTAATTTTAATTTGATGGATTAAATTAATTGGTCAAACTAATTTTAATTTAAATGTCAAATAATATATTACTTGGTGTAATATATTAAATACATGGGTAAATTAAAGTTGGGCTTGAAATTAATTTAAACCAGACTAATTAAAATAAGATTGGGCCAGAATTGAAGGGAGGAAGCCCTCACAGATAAGGAGCCAGGCTGGGCCTCAATTCCCCTAGGGGAATTCGGCCAACCTAGGCTTTTAACCTAGGAAAATTTCGGCCAAGATAGGGACAACACACATAGCCGAAATTTCAACTTAGGCTCCTCTCCATTGTTCATGTTTTCCAACGCTAGTACGGGTCGTGTTCGTTAGGCGTTCGTGTACGTGAATAAGGAGGGACTCTGCATTGATTCTGCAGTCTTCATCCATCTCTGAAAAAGATATTCCGGGTAAGAAAATTATCTCTTTTTATTGTAATTTTTGTTTTACAATTTCCATTTTAATTGCTCCTGGGCATGGATTTGAGGAAATCATCGTGTTCTTCCGCTTTTATTGGGTGATTTCCGGTGAAAAATCCCAACACATTTGACATCCAGTCTTATGACACATATGAATCTTGTCTGAGAGGCAAGATGACAAAGGCGCCTTTTAGCAAGACTGCTGAAAAGGCCTCATAGATATTGGAGCTAATACATTCCGATGTATGTGGCCCAATGAGCACTAGTGGTAGATCTCGTTTTCTATACTTCGTCACCTTCACGGATGACTTCAGTAGATACGGTTACGTGTATCTGATGAAGATAAGTCTGAGACTCTCCTAAGTTTCATGGACTTTAAGAATGAAGTAGAAAACCAACTTGGTAAGAAAACAAAAGCACTTCGGTCTGACCGAGGGGGTGAATATTTGAGCCAAGAGTTTGACTCGTTTTTGAGAGATTGTGGGATTGTATCCCAACTCACTCCTTCTGGTACACCCCAGTGGAATGGAGTGTCAGAAAGGAGGAATAGGACCTTGCTTGACATGGTCCACTCGATGATGAGTCATGCTACACTCCCTTTGGGGATATGCTTTAGAGACAGCTGCTTACATTCTTAATAATACACCAAGCAAGGCAGTTGAGGGAACACCACATGAACTATGGAAGGGCCAAAAGCCCAATGTTTCCTTCTTGAAGATTTGGGGCCGTGATGCACACGTTAAGAAATTGACAAGTGGCAAACTCAAGTCCAAATCTGTCAAGTGCCAGTTTGTGGGTTACCCTAAGGAAACTAAGGGTTATTACTTCTACGATCCGGCCGAAAACAAAGTTTTCATAGCCAGAAATGCAGTCTTCTTGGAGAAGGAATTCCTTTCCAAGAGAGACAGTGGGAGTTGTTAGAGATTGTGCCCTAAGCCAATGTTGGATTATGTAAACAATCTTCTTAAGTCATTAATAAAGACTTATTTTATCATATATATTTGTATGTTAGTATTTATGATAATGTATCCATGAATTAATTGTGTAATTCTAAATTTCCCTAGTCGATTGTTATTATGGGAATAATAACAAACTAAGACTAGTGTGAGTGATAATGGATATTCATAAGATGAATATAGTGTATACAGATACAGATTATACTCACGGGCAATGTGTTAGAGAACATGTTGCTGGAGACCCACTATAAGATCAAGTTCATGGTCACGTGTCACAACTGATCTTGATTATAGTAGTGTCATCAGCTGATTCCTTTGACCTGAGGTCACCATGGATTCCGGGATGAATTTATGTTGTGCTTTGACGCAGTCAAACGCTGCTTGTAACAGAGTAGTTATAAAGGCTGTGGTTGGGTACGATATGACTCATGCTTTGGGATGTGAGTGACAGATATGGGATTTTGTCCCTCTCTAACAAGAGAGCGATATCACTGGGCCCCTCGATAAGTAAGACTGTTAAATGCATGGCCGTGCTCAAATAATTGATAAGAGTATCAATTGATTTGTCTGAACAGTTTACTTTGAGATCGAGAAAGCATATGATTAATTATGTAAGATTGACAAGTGTACCATGTCTTATAATTAATCTTGATATCAAAGAGACAAAAGGGAATATGACATTTTATAAATAGGTATTGGATCATTCCAATCATATTAATTGGGTAGTCGTAATGGCTTGCTAGAGTCCGCTTGTGACCTATAAGGACATTATGGTAATTTCCTTATTGCCAATTAATATGAACCTATGGGGTCACACACAAGAGCAAAATGAAGTTCATCTTATCGGGTATAAATTATTATTGGATAATAATTTATGAATGAGAAAGAGTATAAATATATATAGTGATATATATTTATGTATATATAAATATTAATGTGATTAATATTGCATAAAGTATGCTACATATTATAATTTAATTATATAGAGATATAATTAATTATAATATTATATATACATATGTGTATTATGGAGAATTGATTTGATTTAATGTTAATTGAGAATTAATATTAAATTGTGTGGGTTAATATATAATTATAACTAATAGGTGTATTAGGTTATAATTATAATTAACTAATTAGGTTTTATATTTAAGGAAATAAAAACCTAAAACCTAATCAATCCTATAATAATATAGAAGCAGAATTCGGCAGCCACACTAGACCAAGCAGCCAGCCGAAATTCTCCTCTCCAAGCCAAGAGAAAATTTGATTTTCTGCCTCTCTCTCGATTCGAGGAAACCGTTTCTTCTATCCTGGCGCTAGCACGCGGTGAATGTATTGCTCCGTGTGGATCAACCATAGAGGGAAGCTATTTTGGTTCCTAAGTGATTCAAACTTCAAAGTATTAAGGTAATTCTTTAACCCTCCTTCCAATTCAATGTAATGTACATGGGTCCTTGGTGGGGATTAATCTTTTTCCGCTGCGTTTTATGTTTGTTTTGTGCGATTAATTCCCAACAGTGGTATCAGAGCCACTTGTGCATTGGTTGAATTGGATTTGTTATTTTGATTAGATCAAAATTGCATGTTAGGGTTGTATGTTCTTGATTTAGGGTTCAATGTTATTGTGAATAACATGTTTAAAATTTGATTTTAATGTGAATCATTGTGAATGATTTGGTTGTAATTGTTTTGAATCAGAAAAAGGGGTGAAATTTTGGATTCAGCATGTTGGCACGCCGGCGTGCCGGTTTTGGCACGGCATGCCAACAGGAAATCGTTCCTGAATGCTTGAGTTCAGAATGGTGGCACGCGGGCGTGCCGATTTGGCACGGCGTGCCAACCTGAAAATTTTGCATATGGCACGACGTGCTGGGCCTTTGCACGCCGTGCCAACTGGAAACCGTTTCCAGTGTTGCGACCAGAATGGCGGCACGACGGCGTGCCGCCCTTGGCACGGCGTGCCACCTGGGAATTTTCAGAGGGGGCTGTTTTTTGCGCGAAAATTTTTTTTTTTGCCTGGATCGCTGGAAGTTGGGTTTGGTGTTTTTCGTTTATGTGTGGAAATTGTTTCTACACATTTACGATTTTCAAATCAATTACTCTAAATACAATAGGATTGTATTTTACCCTTTATGAACCCTAAATCTTGTAGATATAAAATTATTGTGATAATTTTATGCATGGTGTTGTGGTATGGTTTTGGACCCTTGGATGTTTTTTGTTTTTCTTTTGGTTTTGGTGAATGTAAGGTTTTATAAATACGGCCTGCGAGTCGTTTGTATTTATGTAATCTTATTTTTCTAGATAAATTGTATAGGATGCAATTTATTGTTTGTAAATTTTATTTACTAGAAAATTGTATAGGATACAATTTTGTAAAGTATGTAAATCCATGAGATGGTGCCAAGGAACAAAGACGTGAAGACGGATCCAAGGGATGCGGCTGTGCTGCGACCATGCGATGGTTACAACCACCTAGGAAATGACCTGTTGATTTTCATATTGGCCTGTGAAAATCAATGTAGATAAAACCATACCATAACACGGTCTTTCGAGTCTATTGCATGTTTTATATTTTGATGCCATGTGATGCCATGCTAAGTATGAAATATGCATGCTAGATGAATGTATGACATTGGATGCCATGCTAGAATTAATATTAACTTAGAAAGATTAATGTTAATGCCATGTATTGTATGAGATACATTTTAATCACAGGAATTAATAAACCCTAAATAAACTTATGAAGTTTATATTTTTGCCACCCAATTACGTATAACACTAGTCAAGTACTATGTTCGCATCATGGTAGCCACGCCAAAGCGGGTACGCATGTTGTGACCTTAGCGAAGCGATAATATGAGAAATGGTGATTCTCATTGTGTTGTAATTGGTTTAACAAAGGGTTAATCAAAATGGTGTTTTGAACCCGAGGCAAAGATGAGATGAGTAACATGCAAATTAAATATGATATATGATATCATGCATCTCATAAATTAAAAGAGTTACATAATGATGTAATTGACATGGTGATGTCTACCGAAATTATATTTAATCATAGGGACATGCCAAAGCAGTGCTATGGTTAAGTATGGATTTTGGGTCTTTTACCCACTTAAATATTTTAAAGGGTTTTATAATTTTAGTGGGAGTTTAATTCTCTTATGTAATTAACTTTGCATATATTTTCTGTTGTAGATAAATGGCCAACACAAGCAATCCCGGTTCTATTCGATCTATCCTTGAGAAGGATAAACTGAACGGAACCAATTACCTAGATTGGTATCGCAACTTGAGAATTGTTCTCAAGCAAGAGCGAAAGCTGTATGTTCTGGATGGGCCTTTGCCCGCTAACCCTCCACCCACCACAGCTTCAAGAGCTGAAAGGGATGCTTTTCACAAGCATCAAAATGATCAGATTGATGTACAATGCCTGATGGTCGCATCAATGATTCCGGAACTTCAGAAGGATCTGGAAACATTTGAGGCATATGAGATGTCTCAAGAGCTTAAGGAAATGTTCCAAAAGCAAGCGAGAAGGGAAAGGTATGAGACCTTGAGATCTTTGGTTGGGTGCAAGATGACCGAAGGGAGTTCGGTTAGTGCCCATGTTCTGAAGATGAAAGGGTACATTGATCAGTTGGAGAGGCTTGGTTCACCACTCAGACCTGAGTTGGCAACGGATTTGATCCTTAATTCTCTTCCCGAGAGTTACTCCTATTTTGTCATGAATTATCACATGAATGATATGGACAAAACGGTCAGCGAACTGCATGGGATGCTGAAAAACGCTGAAGTAACGATAAAAGAGAAGCCAAGCTCCAAAGGGATCCATATGGTGCAAAAGGGTAGGATCCAGAAGAAGAAGGGTAAAGCAAACAAACCCAAAGAGTTTGGGAAGGATGCAAAGAAGCCCAAAGCTGTTACCAAGGCAAAGCCTCCAAAGGAAGGCACATGCCATTTCTGCAATCAGCCTGGTCATTGGCGCAGAAATTGCAAGCTTTATTTGGAGGACTTGAGGAAGAAGAGAGGCGGTGAGACCGCTAATCAAGGTATTTATGTTATTGAAATATTTCATTCTACTTCTGTTTCTACTTCGTGGGTATTAGATACCGGTTGTGGTTCTCACATTTGTATGAATGTGCAGGGGCTTAAAGGAAGTAGAAAGCTCAAGAAGGGCGAGGTAGAATTCCATGTGGCGAATGGAGCTAGAGTTGCTGCTTATGAAGTCGGTCGCTACGAGCTCAAGTTGCCAAGTGGACTTGTTCTTTCTTTGAATAATTGTTATTTTGTTCCTAATTTGTCTAGGAACATCATTTCTATTTCATGTTTGGACAAGGAAGGATTTAAATGTGTTATTGAGAATAATCACTTATTGCTTTTCAATAAAGACTTGTTTTATGCAAATGCGGATTTACATGATGGTCTTTATTTGTTGAACCTTAGTGAAGGTTATAATGAGCATGTATATAACATAAATACCAAAAGGATAAGAACAAATGTTGTGAATCCTACTTATCTCTGGCACTGTCGTCTAGGACACATTAATGAGAAACGCATTTCAAAACTCCATAAAGATGGAATTTTGGGTCTAGATGTTTTTGAAACATATGACACTTGCGAGTCTTGTTTAATGGGTAAGATGACCAAGAGTCCCTTTACTGGTCACAGTGAAAGGGCTAGTGACTTATTAGAACTCATACATACAGATGTATGTGGGCCTATGAGCACAACTGCTAGAGGTGGTTTTCAATACTTCATTACGTTCACTGATGATTTCAGTAGATATGGTTATCTATATCTAATGAAGCATAAGTCGGAATCCTTTGAAATGTTCAAAGCCTTCCAAAATGAAGTACAAAACCAACTTGGCAAGACAATTAAAGCACTTAGATCTGATCGAGGTGGTGAATATTTGAGCCAAGACTTTGACGATCATCTTAGAAATTGTGGGATTGTCTCACAACTAACTCCTCCTGGTACACCACAGTGGAATGGTGTGTCTGAGAGGAGGAACCGTACTTTATTGGATATGGTTCGTGTTGGGAAATTAATCACACAAAACAAAATACGCAGCGGAAAGAAAAACGGATTAATCCCCTCCAAGCATCCATGTACATTGCACTGAATTGGAAGGAGGGTTAAAGAATTACCTTAATTCTTTGTAGGTTTTGAATCAAAAGGAACCAAGATAGCTTCCCTCTACGGTTGATCCACACGGAGCAATTCATTCACCGCGTGCTAGCGCCGGGATTGAAGAACGATTCTTCGAACGAGACAGAGAAAGCGAAAAATCAGATTTTTCCTTGGAGTTTTGTTGAGAATTTCGGCTGCCACTATTCACCTTATTGTGGCTGCCGAAAATTAGTGTTTTGTTGTATATCAATTAGGTTATATATTTCCTTATATATATAACCTAATAAGTTAATTATAATTATATCCTAATACACTTATTAGTTATAATTATAAATTAACCCACACAACTTAATATTAATTCTCAATTAATATTAAGTCAAATCAATTCTCCATAATACACATATGTATATACAATATTATAATTAATTATATCTCTATATAATTTAATTATAATATGTGGCATACCTTATGCAATATTAACCATATTAATATTCACATATACATATATATGTAAATATATATATCACTATATATATATATATTCTCTTTCTCATTCACAAATTATTATCCAATAATAATTTATACCCGATAAGATGAACTTCATTTTGCTCTTTGTGTGTGACCCCATAGGTTCATATTAATTGGCAATAAGGAAATTACCATAATGTCCTTATAGATCACAAGCGGACTCTAGCAAGCCATTATGACTACCCAATTAACATGATTGGAATGATCCAATACCTATTTATAGAATGTCATATTCCCTTTTGTCTCTTTGATATCATGATTAATCATAAGACATGGTACACTTGTCAATCTTATATAATTAATCATATGCTTTCTCGATCTCAAAGTAAACTGTTTAGACAAATCAATTGATACTCTATCAATTATTTGAGCACGGCCATGCATTTAACAGTCTTACTTATCGAGGGGCCCAGTGATATCGCTCTCTTGATAGAGAGGGACAAAATCCCATATCTGTCACTCACATCCCAAAGCATGAGTCATATTGTACCCAATCACAGCCTTTATAACTACTCTGTTACAAGCAGCGTTTGACTGCGTCAAAGCACAACATGAGTTCATCTCGGAATCAATGGTGACCTCAGGTCAAAGGAATCAGCTAATGACACTACTATAATCAAGATCAGTTGTGACACATGACCATGAACTTGATCTCATAGTGGGTCTCCAGTAACATGTTCTCTAACATATTACCCGTGAGTATAATCTGTATCTGTATACACTATATTCATCTTATGAATATCCATTATCACTCACACTAGTCTTAGTTTGTTATTATTCCCATAATAACAATCGACTAGGGATATTTAGAATAACACGATTTATTCATGGATACTTATCATAAATGCTAACATACAAACATAAATGATAATATTAATCTACACTAGATTAATCTTAGAAGTCAAATTACATAATCCAATATTGGCCTTAGGGCACAATCTCCAACAATCTCCCACTTGCACTATGGCCAATCATACATGTATCTTATACCCATTGACCTACATGACTTTCATGTATTCACTCGTGCAGAAGTCTTTGTCAATGAATTATTAATTTTCGCTTCCGTTGCTACTTTACACATATTCACTCTCTCTTTAGAGACAGCCTCTCTAAATTAGTGAAAAACGCCTAAGTATATGCTTGTGTCATACAAGGTTCTTACGCATTGAACTATTGTCCCTACAATAGTCTCACAGGATAAGCAATGCTTAGAACAAAAACATAAAATTTTGATGAACTTCTTCATCCAAAATTTCTTTACATCACATGTAACTGTATACTTTGGCTGCTATTATAGATATTTAGCTATAACGTTTTATTTTGAACCTTTCAAAATCATAACTTCTCTTTTTAAGAGAATACTAGATCTCGACTGATATATTGCAACTAATTGCAATCAGTTGTATATGTGCAACTATTTACACAGTTAACATAAGCAAGCTTCTATTAAGTCTTTTATATTGAACGCTTTCAATGCTTTGACTTAAGCCAAAACATTCTTTTAGATCTATCTGTATAGATTCCAATTTCAAGAATACAGGCAGTCATGCTTATAACATTAACTGAAATTACTTTCTTAGCCAAGATTTTACTTCTTGCAAGGTAAGAATGTTATTTCCAACAAGCCATATGTCATCCACATATAGCATTAGGAATACCGATATGCTCCCACTGATCCTTTTGAAACACAAGATTCATCATCCTTTTGATAAAATCAAACCATTTGATTTCTTTATCAAAACTATGATTCCAACTATTTGATGCATGTTTCGATCCTTATGAGAATCTTTGAAAACTTGCATACGCTATTTGAATTCTTTGGATGCTCAAAACTTTGGATTGTGTCACGTACACATCCTCAATCGTGTTTTCACGTAAAAAATAGATTTTGATATCCATTTGCCATATTTTATAATCATATTATGGGGATATGGCAACAAGAACTCAATATGACTTGATCATGAATAATGACTAAAGAGGATTTCATCATAGTCCTACTATGAATTTGTTCGTATCCTTATAGTCACTAGTCGTGCTTTATAAGTTTGAAGATCACCATCCATATCGGTTTTCAATTTGAAAACTCACTTGCAACCATTGCATATGCATCTTCTAAAAGACTTATCAAAGTCTATACTTTGATTGTCAGACATGGACTTATCTTCAACCTTTGTAGCATCAAGTCACATATTAGATTCAAAATCTAACATTGCTTCTTCATAAAAGAAGACTTACTTCATCTAGTAAAATTACATCATGATTTTGAGAAATCCATATCTCTCCTAATCATGTCGTATTCCACTAGACTTTCATTGGACTTGTGTAATTTCAATCAATGATCATGAAACCATTTCCACGTTCCTCTTCAACGTTAAATGTCACTTTTGTGAATTACGAGTTTTGTAGGTGTACTTTACTCCCACTAACTCTACTAGAAATTAACTCCCTCTTCAAGGGGAAACCATTTCTAGCTACAACTACTTTGTATCCCAAAGAAACACAGGAGTAACAACTCCTACTTTCCTTTTGAGTAATCCACAATACGATATTTAAATTTAGGTGCCAACTTATTCGAAATAAGCTTTACAGCCCTAAACTTATTCAATGAAACAATTTGGGTCTCTTACCCAACCATATCTCATATGTTGATTCATGAATTGTTTTAGACGGAACAATATACACAGCTGCTTTAATGGCATATTTTTGAGAAAACGATGATCAACTTGACTTCATCATAGATTGAACTATATCTTTATAGAGTTCGATTACTCCCTTTTCGACACAACATCCTTTGTGGCGTACTTGGAGGAGTCAATTGTGAGACAGTCCCACAATTTCTAAGATGATTGTCAAAATCTTGACTCAAATATTCACCACTCGGATCATATCTAAATGACTTTACTATCTTGTCAATATACTTCATACTCCTTTTACAAGCTTTTGAACACTTCAAAAGTTCCAAACTCGTGTTTAATTAGATACTCTTATCTAGAGAAAAGTTCCATAAAGGTAATGAAGTATTAAAACCTCCTTTAGCAGTTGATTTATAATTCATATACATCCATATGTATAATGCTTAATAAATCGATTATTCTTTAACTACTTTTAGCAAAGAACAACTTTATCATCTTTTACAATAAACAACATTCGCATGATTCAAGATGATTCATAATCTCATGAATCCAGAAGTCCATTCTCATGGAGTTTCGTAATGCGACTTTGCTTATGTCTCCAAGAGGACATTGCCAAAATAGGTTTAATCAAACTATTTGATTCGATCCTTACAGTATTTATGTTACAGATGGGCTCCACATATAAAGACAATTATGTAAATCTACATTTCATAATCATGTCTTTATAAAGTTTATAATTCACAATTATAAAATAAACAACATTTGTTTACTCAAGCCAACAAGCTCAATAGGCAACAAGAGTTCGTAACTCACATGTAAAAGTTCATAACCTTTGAGTAACAACCTTTGCTTCTCTTGCATATTCGCATTCTACCTTTCACCTTCATAAGGTTTCTATTCAAATTGCGATTCATCATATTCTACTAATATGAGATTCACAACGGTATCTAATACCTTTTGATATAGAAACAAGAGTAGAATAGTTAATAAATACTTAAGGTAGCAGTCTTACTGCCTTTCATCTTCTTATAGTTCTCCAAACAAGGTTTGCTATTTCTATTCTAATGAACGATTCATTCTAGAAATGGCAACACCCTTCTTTTGGAGATCTCTCTATGCCAACAGCTTTGGTCTTTAAAACATGTTTCACCCGAACCTTTCGGTCTTTATGCTTTTCGACCTTCCTTTTATCCTTTCCTTTTGAACCATAAGCACACAATTCGAGGCGGGCTTATCCTTTATAGATAACTTAACATTCTTTTGCATCCTATGCAACTAATTCACAATTTTCCCCATGTCATTCAAATGATAGTTCATCACCAATGACTATCAAATAATGAATTCAAGATCACATCTCAATGCCTTTTGGAGGCCAATGAGAAATTGTTGCCTCAAACACTTATCTTTTCTTGCTCACTAACTGATGGAACATTTCCATTTGTGATGTATCATATACCTCAAGTAAAACTTCCAGGTGCGGAAGAATTGGTGGCAAGTGTAAGATAATAAATTTTAAACAGAGTCCCTTCGATGCTTCAAGTAAGCATCTTTTATACTCATGTTACAATTGCTAGTGGTTCATTGGGCAAAAGGATTATTGAAAACATATGATTCCTTTTGATTTGAGAACAATTCTCAAAGTTCAATAACAATC
Source organism: Euphorbia tirucalli (assembly GCA_039660915.1). Classification (NCBI taxonomy): domain Eukaryota; kingdom Viridiplantae; phylum Streptophyta; class Magnoliopsida; order Malpighiales; family Euphorbiaceae; genus Euphorbia; species Euphorbia tirucalli. The sequence continues at coordinate 35,388,585 of CM077637.1, read as the reverse complement.
GAGATCATGGTAATAGCAATCATAACTATAATAAAGCGTGTAAAGATTTTTATTTAAATGCTCCCACTTAAATTATAAAACCCTTTAAAATATTTAAGTGGGTGAAGATCCAAAATCCATACTTAACCATAGCACTGCTTTGGCATGTCCCTATGATTAAATATAATTTCGGTAGACAAAGACTCAAAATCATGCTTTAAACCATTTAAACATATTTTGGATGTGCACTTCTTTGCCAATTGCATCATTATGCAACTCTTCTAATTTATGAGATGCATGATATCATATATCATATTTAATTGTATGTTACTCATCTCATCTTTGCCTCGGGCTCAAACACCGTTTTGACTAACCCTTTGTTAAACCAATTACAACACAATGAGAATCACCATTTCTCATATTATCGCTTCGATAAGGTCACAACATGCGTACCCACTTTGGCATGGCTACCATGATGCGAACATAGTACTTGACTAGTGTTATACGTAATTGGGTGGCAAAAATATAAACTTCATAAGTTTATTTAGGGTTTATTAATTCCTGTGATTAAAATGTATCTCATACAATACATGGCATTAACATTAATCTTTCTAAGTTAATATTAATTCTAGCATGGCATCCAATGTCATACATTCATCTAGCATGCACATATCATACTTAGCATGGCATCACATGGCATCAAAATATAAAACATGCAATAGACTCGAAAGACCGTGTTATGGTATGGTTTTATCTACATTGATTTTCACAGGCCAATATGAAAATCAACAGGTCATTTCCTAGGTGGTTGTAACCATCGCATGGTCGCAGCACAGCCGCATCCCTTGGATCCGTCTTCACGTCTTTGTTCCTTGGCACCATCTCATGGATTTACATACTTTACAAAATTGTATCCTATACAATTTTCTAGTAAATAAAATTTACAAACAATAAATTGCATCCTATACAATTTATCTAGAAAAATAAGATTACATAAATACAAACGACTCGCAGGCCGTATTTATAAAACCTTACATTCACCAAAACCAAAAGAAAAACAAAAAACATCCAAGGGTCCAAAACCATAATAAATAAAATAAAGCATTCACGGGGTCCAAAACCATACCATAACACCATGCATAAAATTATCAACAATAATTTTATATCTAAAAATATTTAGGGTTCAAAGTGGTAAAATACAATCACATTGTATTTAGAATTAATTAATTTGGAAAAATTCGTAAATATGCAGAAACAATTTTCCACACTTAAAACGAAAAAGGGGTAAAACTGTCGGACAGCATGCTCGTCGGGCCGCGCACTGCAGTATCCAATACTGCGCGCAGCCCGACGGGCTGCGCAACACGTAGCTGCGCAGCCCATGCTGCGCAACACGCAGCTGCGCAGCCCATGCTGCGTAAGCAGCATGCTGCTTACGCAGCATGTGCAATTGCAATTGCAATTGCAATTGCAGTTGGGCGCAATTGCAATTGCAATTGCATTGCACCCACAATTATTCTGGGCATTATGCCCAGAATAACGAAAACCTTTTTTTTTTTTTTTTTATTTCATTTAATTAATTGAAACAATTTCAATTAAAATCCCATGAATCAAATTCATGATACCAACCCCTTAAACATTTCAAATTATTAAAACAAATCATTCACAATGATTCACATTAAAATCAAATTTTAAACATGTTATTCACAATGACATTGAACCCTAAATCAAGAACATACAACCCTAACATTCAATTTTGATCTAATCAAAATAACAAATCCAATTCAACCAATGCACAAGTGGCTCTGATACCACTGTTGGGAAATTAATCACACAAAACAAAATACGCAGCGGAAAGAAAAACGGATTAATCCCCTCCAAGCATCCATGTACATTGCACTGAATTGGAAGGAGGGTTAAAGAATTACCTTAATTCTTTGTAGGTTTTGAATCAAAAGGAACCAAGATAGCTTCCCTCTACGGTTGATCCACACGGAGCAATTCATTCACCGCGTGCTAGCGCCGGGATTGAAGAACGATTCTTCGAACGAGACAGAGAAAGCGAAAAATCAGATTTTTCCTTGGAGTTTTGTTGAGAATTTCGGCTGCCACTATTCACCTTATTGTGGCTGCCGAAAATTAGTGTTTTGTTGTATATCAATTAGGTTATATATTTCCTTATATATATAACCTAATAAGTTAATTATAATTATATCCTAATACACTTATTAGTTATAATTATAAATTAACCCACACAACTTAATATTAATTCTCAATTAATATTAAGTCAAATCAATTCTCCATAATACACATATGTATATACAATATTATAATTAATTATATCTCTATATAATTTAATTATAATATGTGGCATACCTTATGCAATATTAACCATATTAATATTCACATATACATATATATGTAAATATATATATCACTCTATATATATATATATTCTCTTTCTCATTCACAAATTATTATCCAATAATAATTTATACCCGATAAGATGAACTTCATTTTGCTCTTTGTGTGTGACCCCATAGGTTCATATTAATTGGCAATAAGGAAATTACCATAATGTCCTTATAGATCACAAGCGGACTCTAGCAAGCCATTATGACTACCCAATTAACATGATTGGAATGATCCAATACCTATTTATAGAATGTCATATTCCCTTTTGTCTCTTTGATATCATGATTAATCATAAGACATGGTACACTTATCAATCTTATATAATTAATCATATGCTTTCTCGATCTCAAAGTAAACTGTTTAGACAAATCAATTGATACTCTATCAATTATTTGAGCACGGCCATGCATTTAACAGTCTTACTTATCGAGGGGCCCAGTGATATCGCTCTCTTGATAGAGAGGGACAAAATCCCATATCTGTCACTCACATCCCAAAGCATGAGTCATATTGTACCCAATCACAGCCTTTATAACTACTCTGTTACAAGCAGCGTTTGACTACGTCAAAGCACAACATGAGTTCATCTCGGAATCAATGGTGACCTCAGGTCAAAGGAATCAGCTAATGACACTACTATAATCAAGATCAGTTGTGACACATGACCATGAACTTGATCCTATAGTGGGTCTCCAGTAACATGTTCTCTAACATATTACCCATGAGTATAATCTGTATCTGTATACACTATATTCATCTTATGAATATCCATTATCACTCACACTAGTCTTAGTTTGTTATTATTCCCATAATAACAATCGACTAGGGATATTTAGAATAACACGATTTATTCATGGATACTTATCATAAATGCTAACATACAAACATAAATGATAATATTAATCTACACTAGATTAATCTTAGAAGTCAAATTACATAATCCAATATTGGCCTTAGGGCACAATCTCCAACAGTTCGGTCGATGATGAGTCAAACAAGTCTTCCTCTATCCTTTTGGGGATATGCACTTGAAACAGCGGCATTCACACTGAACCGAGTTCCATCAAAGGCAGTTGAAAAGACACCATATGAGATATGGGTTGGTAAGAGACCAAATTTGTCTTTTCTCAAGATTTGGGGATGCGAAGCTTATGTGAAATACTTGATTTCAGATAAGTTAGCACCAAAATCTGTGAAGTGCAACTTTGTAGGTTATCCAAAAGAAACTAAAGGTTATTTCTTTTACAGTCCTAGTGAAAACAAAGTGTTTGTTGCTAGGAATGGTATATTCCTGGAAAAAGAGTTTATTTCCAAAGGAATCAGTGGGAGTAAAGTACACCTGCAAGAAAATCTGGATAACCAAAATGAAAATGGTTTTCAAATGGAACAACAACCTGATTCACAAGAAGTTGTTGAGTCAGAACCAGCAACACAAGTCCAACGTAGATCAAGTAGAGTTCGTCATGAGCCCGAGAGATATGGATTTCTCGTCACGAACGAAAATGATCTGATTCTGTTAGAAGAGAATGAACCTTCCACGTACATGGAAGCTGTCTCTAATTCAGAATCTGAAAAATGGCTTGATGCTATGAAGTCAGAAATTCAATCCATGGACGACAACAAAGTATGGACTTTGGTTGATCTCCCAAAGGGTGCTAAAGCAATAGGGCACAAATGGGTTTTCAAGTTGAAAACGGACATGGATGGGAATATTCAGACTTATAAAGCAAGGTTAGTGGCAAAGGGTTACCGACAAGTTCATGGTATAGACTATGACGAAACCTTTTCGCCAGTAGCTATGATCAAGTCCATCAGAATTCTTGTTGCCATAGCAGCATATTATGACTATGAAATATGGCAAATGGATGTCAAAACAGCTTTCCTAAATGGAAACCTTGTTGAGGATGTGTACATGACACAGCCTGAAGGTTTTGTCGATCCAAAGAATCCTGATAAAGTATGCAAGCTTCAAAAGGCCATTTATGGTTTGAAGCAAGCATCAAGAAGTTGGAATCATCGTTTTGATGAATCAGTCAAAAAGTTTGGCTTCATCAAAAACGAAGATGAGCCTTGTGTGTACAAGAAGTTCAGTGGGAGTAATATAGTTTTCCTAGTTCTATATGTCGATGACATATTGTTAATAGGAAATCACATTCCTACCTTGCAAGAAGTAAAATCTTGGCTAGGAAAGTGTTTTTCTATGAAAGACTTGGGTGAGGCAGCCTACATTCTTGGAATAAAGGTCTATAGAGATAGATCTAAGAGATTGATAGGTTTGAGCCAGAGTAGATACATTGACAAAATACTGAAAAGGTTCAGTATGGATCAATCAAAGAAAGGAAATGTTCCTATTGGGCAAGGGATAAAGCTTAGTCGTAAGCAATGTCCTGTGACAGTTGAAGAACGTCAACGCATGGATAAGATTCCTTATGCGTCAGCTATAGGATCTATCATGTATGCCATGGTATGTACTCGGCCAGATGTCTCTTTTGCTTTGAGCATGACAAGTAGATATCAGTCTGATCCAGGTGATAGTCACTGGACTGCTGTCAAGAGTATTCTTAAGTACTTGAGAAGAACTAAAGATACATTCTTGATATATGGAGGCTCGGACGAAGATCTTGTTGTAAATGGTTACACGGATGCAAGTTTCCAAACTGATCAAGATCAGATGCAGTCACAGTCTGGGTATGTGTTCATTCTGAATGGAGGTGCGATAAGTTGGAAGAGTTCTAAGCAAAGCACGATAGCTGCATCTACAACAGAAGCCGAGTATATTGCTGCATCAGATGCAGCCCAAGAGGCTGTTTGGATCAAGAAGTTCATCGAAGAACTTGGTGTCGTTCCTAGCATAGTGAATCCTGTGAGCCTCTTGTGTGACAACAATGGGGCAATATCACTTGCTAAGGAACCTAGTGTGTCACAGAAATCCAAACATATACTTCGGTGTTTTCACTACATAAGAGAAGTCATCTCAAGAGGAGATGTGAAGATATGCAAAGTTGCGTCTGAAGACAATGTTGCCGATCCACTAACAAAAGCTCTTTCACAAGCTGTACATGATGGTCATGCTAGGTCCATGGGTATTAGATACATTTGAAGATTGGACTTAGGGCAAGTGGGAGATTGTTAGAGATTGTGCCCTAAGCCAATGTTGGATTATGTAAACAATCTTCTTAAGTCATTAATAAAGACTTATTTTATCATATATATTTGTATGTTAGTATTTATGATAATGTATCCATGAATTACTTGTGTAATTCTAAATTTCCCTAGTCGATTGTTATTATGGGAATAATAACAAACTAAGACTAGTGTGAGTGATAATGGATATTCATAAGATGAATATAGTGTATACAGATACAGATTATACTCACGGGCAATGTGTTAGAGAACATGTTGCTGGAGACCCACTATAAGATCAAGTTCATGGTCACGTGTCACAACTGATCTTGATTATAGTAGTGTCATCAGCTGATTCCTTTGACCTGAGGTCACCATGGATTCCGGGATGAATTTATGTTGTGCTTTGACGCAGTCAAACGCTGCTTGTAACAGAGTAGTTATAAAGGCTGTGGTTGGGTACGATATGACTCATGCTTTGGGATGTGAGTGACAGATATGGGATTTTGTCCCTCTCTAACAAGAGAGCGATATCACTGGGCCCCTCGATAAGTAAGACTGTTAAATGCATGGCCGTGCTCAAATAATTGATAAGAGTATCAATTGATTTGTCTGAACAGTTTACTTTGAGATCGAGAAAGCATATGATTAATTATGTAAGATTGACAAGTGTACCATGTCTTATAATTAATCTTGATATCAAAGAGACAAAAGGGAATATGACATTTTATAAATAGGTATTGGATCATTCCAATCATATTAATTGGGTAGTCGTAATGGCTTGCTAGAGTCCGCTTGTGACCTATAAGGACATTATGGTAATTTCCTTATTGCCAATTAATATGAACCTATGGGGTCACACACAAGAGCAAAATGAAGTTCATCTTATCGGGTATAAATTATTATTGGATAATAATTTATGAATGAGAAAGAGTATAAATATATATAGTGATATATATTTATGTATATATAAATATTAATGTGATTAATATTGCATAAAGTATGCTACATATTATAATTTAATTATATAGAGATATAATTAATTATAATATTATATATACATATGTGTATTATGGAGAATTGATTTGATTTAATGTTAATTGAGAATTAATATTAAATTGTGTGGGTTAATATATAATTATAACTAATAGGTGTATTAGGTTATAATTATAATTAACTAATTAGGTTTTATATTTAAGGAAATAAAAACCTAAAACCTAATCAATCCTATAATAATATAGAAGCAGAATTCGGCAGCCACACTAGACCAAGCAGCCAGCCGAAATTCTCCTCTCCAAGCCAAGAGAAAATTTGATTTTCTGCCTCTCTCTCGATTCGAGGAAACCGTTTCTTCTATCCCTGCGCTAGCACGCGGTGAATGTATTGCTCCGTGTGGATCAACCATAGAGGGAAGCTATTTTGGTTCCTAAGTGATTCAAACTTCAAAGTATTAAGGTAATTCTTTAACCCTCCTTCCGATTCAATGTAATGTACATGGGTCCTTGGTGGGGATTAATCTTTTTCCGCTGCGTTTTATGTTTGTTTTGTGCGATTAATTCCCAACAGGAGTAATGTTGAACTTTCAGAATTCAAGAGTCACAAACTCCTACTACTGAGGATGCTTCAGGAACCGATCTGACTACTCAAGAAACTAAGGAACCAGAACCGGTTGCATAGGACCTTAGAAGGTCTGGTAGGACATGTCATTAGCCAGAGAGGTACGACTTTCTCATGACTGATGATGGGGACCAGGAGCTGTTGAAACCCCACACTCAGATCAATGGAGCAAAGCCATAGAGGCTGAGATGTAATCTATGCACGATAACCAAGTATGAACTTGGTGGAACCACCTCTGGGTGCTAAGGTGATAGGTTGTAAGTGGTGTTTTAAGTTAAAGGCCCTATGTGTATAATATGGCTAGTGGGAGCGTTTCCACCATCCTAGTGCTGTATGTTGATGACATCCTTATCATTGGAGGTGACATACCAACACTGCAAAGGGTTAAGCAGTGGTTGAGTAGGTGCTTCGCAATGAAGGACTTAGGCGAAGCTGAGACGATCTTAAGGATCAGGATCTACAGAGATAGATCCAATCAGCTTCTAGGCCTAAGTCAGATCACGTACAATGACAATGTTCTGAAATGATTCAGAATGGACAAGGCAAAGAAAGGATTCTTGCCTATGCACCATGGGTGAGGCTGAGTAAGAAAGATGGTCTTAAAACAAAGAAGGACCGGGAGAACATGGAAAAGATCCCTTATGCATCTGCTATTGGATCTATCATGTACTCCATGTTATGTACGAGGCCTGATGTCGTGTTTGCACTAAGTATGACTAGCCGGTACCGGTCGGACCACGATGAGGAACACTGGAAGGCAGTCAAGGCAATCTTGAAGTACCTTAACCGGACTAAGGATTCTTTCTTAGTGTATGGAGGTCAAGATGAGTTGGTAGTGTCAAGTTACACTGATACAAGCTTTGAGACCGATAAGGATGAGAACTAGTCACAGTCTGGTTATGTTTTTCTCCTGAATGGCGATGCCATTAGTTGGAGGTCCTCAAAGCAGGACACCATTGCTGACTCTACAATGGAAGCTGAGTACATAGCTGCGTACGAAGCTCGAAGGAAGCCATTTGGATCAAGAAATTCATAACTGAGTTGGGAGTAGTGCCCACTATCCTAGACCCAGTTGATGTTTTTGTGGTAACAACGGGGCCATCGCACAAGCTAAGGAGCCCCGGTCACACAAGAGATCCAAACATGTACTCAAAAAGCTTCGCCTCATTCGGGAGATCGTGAACAGAGGTGACATATCATTGCAGAGGGTTGACACCAAGAATAATGTCGTTGATCAATTGACCAAAGCGCTGCCGCAGACACCACACGACGGTCATACCAGATCTATAGGAATTAGGGCAATGTCCACTTGGAACTAGTGCAAGTGGGAGATTGTTGGTGTGCCCTAGTTCTTAGGGCATTAGATTCTTGTATTTTGTATTATACATTAAGAGTCATGTGTGAATACATTATTTGTGTCACATTAATAAAGGCAATTAATCTATTTCATTTATATCTTGTGCTATAATATGAGTAGAGTATCCATTGATTGATAATCATAAAACCATCCCAGGTCTGTTATAATCGTGGGAACGAATAGAACCACAGACTTGTATATTCGATGACTGTATGATAGTTCTTAACTAGCCATAGTACTTATATAGTCAGTCATGAATATAGGTACATGTCGTTGACATAGGACTGGATCGATCCGCACAAGAAAGCCACATGGTTGTCGCGTCACAGGCATTTCTTGAGTAGGTCTCTTTTGTCCTTAGACCAGATTTCATTATAGCATCAATATGGAATCTAGTTCACTTTGACATAGGCCTAACAGGTCTGTAAAAGGATGCCAAATATGGGTATGATTGGGTGGACAGGTGAACATATTGATATTGATAATGAAGTGATGGAATTGCCACTCGGGTAACACCGAGATGATATCACTGGCCACTTGATGAGTGGGACTGATAAGTGTATGGCCATACCCAAATAAGTTGGTTGCTTATTTGATTAATCAGTCAACTCAAGATTAAGAAATATAATAAACAATAGAAGAGGATGACAGACACCATGCCTCTTGTTTATTCATATCGATATCGTTAGGCAAAGGACACTATGAGATTACTACCGGGTGAGTGTCTTCTAAAGACTGCTGCATCTTTGTCTTAATTGGGGGCTGTAATGGTTTGCTAGAACCCACTTACAGTCTGTGGGCCTTGGGCCTACTGCCAACATAAAGACAGACCCATAGGATCGTGCACATAGATCAACTGAGCTGGAATTTATAGAAATTATACATGTAATGTACATTGGAAGGAATGCGTTAATTAATTAGTTGACATTTGGTGTCAAGGTAATTAATTGACATTGGGTTGAATTTAATTTAATTAATAAGTTTACATAATGTAATTAATTAATTTATCAATTAATTGAATTACATAAAGTTAACAATTAATTAAATAATTTTCCTAAGTAGGAAAATTAAATACATGTATTGTATTTACTTAAGTGTGATTTAATTTTATTTAGGGGTAATTAAATTTAGCCAAATGGAATTAAATTACATAGTATATACTTTTTAATTAAAGTTTATTTATGTAATTATAATCCTAGTGGGCTTGGATTTAATTAACCTAATTAAAACCCAATTAGACAAGGTGTCTATATAAGGGCACACTTAAGGAAGAAAAACCTAATTCAACCCTAATTAATTACAGGAAATTTTAGCCACCCAAAGCAGCCCAAAAACTGCCGAAAATACCAGCATTAAACCTCCATTCCTTCGCGTCTTCGGCTAGCACCGGTTCCCGCTCAATAGTTGGTCGTGCACCGGACTTTGGAGATCGCAGTTTCAAGAAACGATTCTGCAGCAGTCTCTAGAAGAGACGAATTTAGTGAGTTAGTCTCTCTTGATTCAAATTGATTTTATTCTAATCAATGGTAATTGGACATGATAGGTGGATTCTAGGAAATTTTAAACGGTGTATTTTCTGCTACGCCAAGCTATTTTTCCAATGACGAATCCCAACAGACCCGTACGGACGTCGTCGCGCGATGCTGTCTTGAAAATCAAATTGTTTTTTGTGTGTTTATCATTTTTAGACCCAAGAAGTATGTTGGAATTAGGAAACCCACATGAACAGAACCCTGAGTTCTGAGATAAACGACCTGCTAAAAAGGAGAAATTTGCATGAAATCTAGCCAAATCATTTTTTCAAAACTGTTTTCCCAGCACAAAACCTATAGGGCGTTTCAAAACCGTTTTCCAGGTCTAGCCGGGCCAACTGGCCGAGTTGACTCGGCTATCCCCTAAATGCATGCCCCCACTCCTAAAATTCCAATTCTATCCTATTGTGAGTCCCATTCATGTTTTGATATAACTGTTCTAACCATCTATTTTGTAGCTTTTAGTTTCTTTCTTTTTATTATTTTAAATGTATTTAATATATTGACTCGTGTATTTTAGGCGTTTCTAATTCTTTTAGATCCTCGTGTATCTAGGTGCTTGTAATGTGAGGACGAGAGTTTTCCTTTTTTATTCGATTTGGTTGTATAAGCTGGCCTCTATTCCTTTGGGTTGTTTGGATGTATGTTTACTTTTCTGCACTTTATTATTTTGCAATTTATTTCTGTCATCTGTATGAGCATCGGCTGATATTTAAACATAAATGGGTAGAGAAAAATAATAAGCGAATGAAATATGGTAATATAAATTAGAAAATGAATGCAGCCTTGAGGTTGAATAGGTAAGTTACCCGAACCTTAAATCTCTAGATTAGGTACAGTAGTCTATGCTCGGTAGGGAGTTGTACCTGAATTTTTCGAAAGGGCTGATCTGGGTGACGACTCTATCACTGATCTCAAAATTTAGGTTTTGAGGTCTTTAAGTAATAAAACTTGAATTTCTAAAAAGGATAAAACCAGTTTTCCAAAACTCATATTTAAACAGAAGGTTTTCTTAAAAAAAAAAGAATTTCTAAACAAATCAAAAGTTTTCCTAAGCAAAACAGAAAACCCGTTTTCAAATCAACAAATCATCCAAACCCTTAATTCTTTTCCCCGGTTCACTTCACTGTGTTCCTTCTTTTTTAGGTTGTCCGCTCACAGTGGTGACTCTACTAGGGAGAAAAGTTTCTTAAAAAGTTTTTATAAAAAGGTTATATTTTAGTAGTTACCTAAGTTCCTAAAGTTTTTATAAAAACTTAAGGAACTTAAGTAACTACTAAAATATAACTTCGCTTGCAGTCATTTTACTAGTTTATAGTACCATATTCTATTCACACTTGTATATCATGACATTTTCTTCTTTTCTACCTCTCAAACTCAGTGATCAGCCCGGTTTACTTGAGAAGGTGACCTACCTCTTTTCTCTAGGATTGGAGGCACCCGAAGGGGTAAACCACTCATAGCACCGCATGAACCTTACATCATGTTCTATGATGAGGACTGTATTTTCGCTATGGGAAAATGTACGACCATTCGTTTGACTATGGCCAACATGTAATGACTTAGCAACTTCCCCTTAGGATTACCAAAACATAAAATTGAAATTGGACATTGAGAGTACGCCTTTGGTATCGCTGATTGATGCCAAAGAGACCCAATACCTAGGAAGAATGTGGGCCAATCAAAAGGAGGAATAAGGTTGGAAGGGTGAGCATATTATTATGTGTGCTAACGTTTGTTCTGTGGTGGTTTTTTTTAACCTTTTTCATGAAGCATCATACATGTATAATCATTCGTGTGTCATTCTAACCAATCTTCATGCAGCCATTTTCAAAGACATGTACATATGTGTGACATTGATACTGACCACATCTTCATGTAGCCACGACATTTTATTTGTGTGCCATATGCATCTCGTGTGTGACGTTTTCACAAAGCATACATCATCCTTGTATGACATGCATCCTAACCACATATTTTTGCAGCCATTTGCATTTTGTGTGACATGGACATTCATATCATCTCATTACACTTAGCATAAGGATGTTCTGAGAATGCCTATCATGGTCATTTCATTTCATATCATATCAGGTATCCCAAAACTACTCGTGTCCTGCTCGTGCACCGGTTTGTACTTGGCCATTCCATAATACCATGTCATTCACTAGAGGACCACAATGGTCTTAGGCCTATTTTCGTGTAGCAGGTCACACGATATCAATACATGACATCATAACATCACTGTTGGTGTCACGGTGATGCCGAGGTCTTATTTGTATGTCACAATCCAAATCGGGTTGTTTCATAACATTGATTGAATCATTTAAGGTGCTCCACCAGTATCAGGTTATCATGCATATAGGGGCATTCCATGACATTATCAGATCATGCAAGGTGTTCCACAAACACCGAACCTCTGCTGTGTCTCGAGTCACACGTGACTTATCTACAACATCATTTCATATCGGATGCCCTAAAAGCATCAAAACTCTGTCCGTGGGACGGCTTCTGTGTGACCATTCCATGTCACTTCATTGACCTATAAAGTGTCGAAACTCTATCCGTGTATCGGCACACATGTGACCATTTCATAACATCCACTAGGTGCCCCAAAGGCGTCGAACCTCTGTCCGTGTGTTGGCTCATAAGTGACCTTTTTGCATTGTCTTTTGCATGGCATTGGGCATTCTTGGAATGTCCAAAATAAAAGGGATAAAAATAAAGAAAGTCACATTCATTATCACTCTCATTCATGAAACATCATTCAACCACGATCAACTCACGATCATACCATACACGTCACTTAGTGCGTCGCGTCTAGGGTTATGACATCCATCCATGATGCTAACTCTATGCTGAATGTGTAGTTTAGAGTCAACTTCAAAGTGAGTAGTGCGAGTTGAATTAGATTCTAGTTAGTCGGTCTAACCAGCTCAGCCAAAACCAGTCACTATGGAAGAGGTTAGGGTCGGTTTAGATTCAGAGTTAGAGCAAGAATTCGGGGGACAGTTGCCTTCTTTGCCAGTTGACAGTCAGTTTGTGTTAGAAGAAGCAAACAGAATAGAAATGGCCCAAGACAGATCTAGTGGAGGGGTGCCTTCTAACATGAATGCATTCATGGATGCCTTTTTGAATTTGGATCAGTTTAAAGCTACTATCATAGAGTAGGTGCAAGCTGCAATGACCACCAATGCGGGTCAGACTAGTCAACCAGTCCAAGCTCTAGTTGAGAATGAGGGGAATGTCATTCAGGGAGGCCCCAACTCAGGGAGAAACATTCCCACTAGTAGCAGGGTGGCCATTCCGCACCGAGAAATTGATTGTGAGTCTAAAGAATACGAGGCTTTTATGAGGGCGAGGGAGGCCTCAATTGAAATTGCTACTGAAAAATGCCTCAAGCAGAAGTTCTCTAATCTCGAGGCTTTATTGTTGAAGCTAAAGGAGATGGTGTATTATAACCCCGTTATGTGTGCAAACCCAGTTACCCTGTTAGCAAAAGGAGGAGAGCCACTCCCGGTCTGATTTCAGATGCCTTACTTGCCCCCGTACACTGGGAAGGGCCCACTTGAGGCTCACTTACACAGCTATGTGAGGATTATGTCCAGTTTAGGGATCGGGAAAGTCCACCTGTTGAACCTGTTCCAGACAACTCTACGGGTCACTGCTGCTAAGTGGTACTTGAAAAGCCAATTCATACCCGCTCCACATGGGAAGATTTGGCTCAGGCATTTATGAAGCAGTACACCTATAGCACTCAGGTGGAGACCACTTTAGAGGATTTGGAAAGGGTTTACCAGAAATCGAATGAACCTTTCTCAGCATACTATAAGAGATGGATGGATGTCCAGGTATTGGTGGATGGGGCCCCGAAGCTAGAATCCCTCATTATGAAGTTGGTTGACGGTAGCTTACCACTTTATAAGGAGAATATGAAGCTAAAGAGATTCCACTCTTTCAGTGATGTCGTGGAATTTGCTAAGTGAATTGAGATGTACGAAGAGGAAGAGCAGATAAATAGACAAAGCTCGGGTACTTATTAAGGTAGCCGGGGGTATACACAAGGATATAAGGTTGGTAGCTCCACGACCACACCGACTGGATCTAGTTCAAAACTAGCCTAGACTGCAGTATTAGATCGGGTAAGAGAAGTAGATGTGGCAACAGTGGCCCAGGGCGGGCAATCAAGGATTCCTCAGAGGCTCACTAACCCATGAGTCGACTCTTTGGACCGCATTTTCACCGAGTGCAGGAAGGCTGGTTTACTGCAAAGTTTGAAGCCTTGTTCTCCTCCCTCTGAGTCAGATAAAGACAACTTCTATGCCTACCATGTGACAGTAGGCCACCACACAAATGAATGCATTGGTTTGATAAGGGCCATGTTGGGATTCGTCATTGGAGAAATAACATGGTGTAGCGGAAAATACAAGGTTTAAAATATCCTAGAATCCACCTATCATATCCAATTACCATTGATTAGAATAAAAACCAATTTGAATCAAGAGAGATTAACTCACCGGATTCGTCTTTTCTAGAGATTGCTACAAAATCGTTTCTTGAAACTGCGATCTCCAAAGTCTGGTGTACGACCAACTATTGAGCTGGACCAGGTGCTAGCCAAAGACGCGAAGGAATGGAAGATTAATGTTGGGATTTTCAGCTGTTTTGGGGATGCTATTGGTGGCTCAAATTCTAGCAATTAATTAGAGTTGAATTAGGGTTTTTTTCCTTAAGTGTGCCCTTATATAGACACCTTGTCTTATTGGATTTTAATTAGGTTTAAACCCAAGCACACTAGAATTATAACTACATAAATAAACTTTAATTAAAAAGTATATACTATGTAATTTAATTCCTTCTGGCTAAATTTAATTACCCTAAATAAAATTAAATCACACTTAAGTAAATACAATACATGTATTTAATTTTCCTACTTAGAAAAATTATTTAATTAATTGTTTACTTTATGTAATTCAATTAATTGATAAATTAATTAATTACATTATGTAAACTTATTAATTAAATTAAATCAACCCAATGTTAATTAAATACCTTAACACCGAATGTCAACTAATTAATTAACGCATTCCTTCCAATGTACATTATATGCACACTTTCTATAAGTTCCGGCTTAGTTGATCTATGTGCACGATCCTATGGGTCTGTCTTTATGGTGGCAGTAGGCCCAAGGCCCACAGACTGTAAGTGGTTCTAGCAAACCATTATAGCTCCTAATTAAGATAGAGATGCAGCAATCTTTAGAAGACACTCACCAAGTAGTAATCTTATAGTGTCCTTTCCCTAACGATATCGATATGAATAAACAAGAGGCATGGTGTCCATCATCCTCTTCTGTTGTTTATTATATTTCTTGATCTTGAGTTGACTGATTAATAGAATAAGCACCGACTTACTTTGGTATGGCCATACACTTCTCCGTCCCACTCATCATGTGCCTAATAATATGATCTCGGTGTTACTCGAGTGGCAATTCCATCACTTCATCATCAATATCAACATGTTCACCTGTCCACCCAATCATACCCGTATTTAGTATCCTTTTGCAGACCTGTTAGGCATAAGTCAAAGTGAACTGGATTCCATATTGATATTATAATGAAATCTGGTCTGAGGACAAAAGAGACCTACTCAAGAAAGATCTATGACGCGACAACCATGTCGCTTTCTTATGCGGATCAATCTAGTCTTATGTCAATGACATGTACCTATATTCATGACTAACTATACAAGTACGATAGGTAGTTAAGAACTACCACACAGTCATCGATTATACAAGTCTGTGGTGCTATTCGTTCCCACGATTAGAACAGACTTGGGATAGGTTTTATGATTATCAATTAATAGATACTCTACTCATATTATAGCACAAGATATAAATGAAATAGATTAATTACCTTTATTAATGTGACTCAAATAATGTATTCATACAATGAGTCTTAATGTATAATACAAAATATATGAATCCAATGCCCTAAGAACTAGGGCACACCAACAGGCCATTCAACGGCTAGTTACTGATGGGAAGATTATGGAGCCCGCCTTGAAATCAAATGTTTAGAAGAACCCCTTGCCTAAATTTAGGGGTCAGGTTAACATGGTTCAGTTCGAGATCCCGGCCAACTGTGTGTTTGCTCAGATTATCAAGGCTAATCCGAGTGTACAAGCGGTTATAGCCGATGAAAAGGAAGAAAAAGTAGAAAAAGCTGAAGAACAGACATCGGTGGTAAAGAATGGGTAAGGTCCAATTGATCTGGCTAATATCGAATCAGATGATGATGATGAGGATTTTGGATTTGAAGAACCAAAGCTAGTCTACCCGGTAGAGACAAGAAGAGGAACTGTGATCTCAAAAGATAGTCATGTTATGCACATCACTAGAAGCGGTAGGGTTTATCAACCTACTAATATGGCTCCTCAACCGTCACCGAGAAGTAATAACCTAGTTGTAGGGGTAAACATGACCATTCAGGTGTCAAGGGATAAGGGAGAGGATGTTATGGTTGAGCAGTTGAAGAGAACACCTGCTCAATCTAGTATTTGGCATCTCCTCATGGATCCAAGAAACGCCATGAGGCGGTGGTGAAATAGCTAATGAAGATGGATGCTAATCTTACAATGTCCACCGATGAAGTATGTGCCGTGGTAAGGGGAGTTAACCTGAAAGCTAACTAGGCTCTAGAAATCAGTTTTGGAATGTCTGACTTGCCATCGGAGGGCGTGAATCATAATCGGGCTCTGTACTTAAAGGTGGAGATCATGGACAGGGTGATGCCTTGTGTAATGGTTGATGATGGCTCAGCCCTGAACATTTGCCCTTCTAAAATTCTATCATACCTAGGCATTAGCACAAAAGCAGTCTGCCGATTTAACACAGTGATTAGAGCATATGATGATAGTAAGAGGATGCTAATCGGCACATTTGAAGCTGAAGTTAATGTTGGGGAGATTAAGTCCAAAGTGCTATTCATAGTCATTGACATCCCTGTCACATTTTCTCTACTTCACGGAAGGCCTTGGTTCCATGCCCTAGGAGATGTACCATGGACTCTGCACCAGAAAGTGAAGTTTCTAATAGGAGGGAAGGTGGTAACTGTAGAAGCTGATGAACCATCTGTGGTTATTGCTTTAAATGCTATAGAGTAGCCAATGACTGGGTTCCACATAGCAGTGGTTTCTGGAGAGAGCGAGAATGTGTCGAAATTCCTAGAATGGATCCACAAATACTTTGCTAAACAGAACTTCAAACCTGGTAAAGGATTAGGTGCAAGATAGTAAGGCATTACCAAGTTCAATATCGAGGCTGGCACACACCATCAGCATGGGCTCAGTTACGGCGAAGTGAGGAATAAGCCAAGCAAGAAGCATGTGAATCTGGTCGAAACTTTTGTGTGTGCAACTGAAGAAGTGTACAATAGAGCTCCTGAGCCAGTGACAGTTGAGGGAGGCCAGCTCCCAAGGTTTGAGATCTTCTCTGATGTTGTTGACTTTAGTAAGTATGGGGTCAAGCCAGTTGTGAATATGCTATGTATTAGGACTGAGGATAAAGGGAAGAAGATTTTGAGAGATCAAGAAGACACAGTTGACCAACTCAGGATTGAATTCGAAAACAAAGGTGAATCAGCTGAGAAAGCGAACCCAAAAGGTGGAGAAGTTGAAGTGTGTTGGGATTTTTCACCGGAAATCACCCGATAAAAGCGGAAGAATGCGATGATTTCCTCAAATCCAGTCCCAGGAGCAATTGAGGTGGAAATTGTAAAACTTAAAATTGAAATAGAAAGACATTAAATTCTTACCCGAAATATCTCTTTCTAGAGATGGATGAAGACTGCAGAAACCAAATTAGATTCCTTCCTCATTCCTATACACGAACGCCTAACGAACACAACCCGTCCTAGCGTAAGAAAAACGAGCTATGGTGAGAGAGGGGGCTAGGGAATTTCGGCAATGGTAGCTCCAAGTGGTTAGGTTGGCCAAAATTTTACCCTAGGTTTTTATACCTAGGGTGGCCGAATTCCCCTAGGGTAATTTAGGCCCAGCTTGGCTCCTTTCATTCTGTCTGTGCTTCCATCTTTTAATTAAGGCCCAATCTAATTTTAATTATTTTGGTTTAAATTAATTTCAAGCCCAATTTTAATATACCCATGTATTTAATATATTACACCAAGTAACATATTATTTACATTTAAATTAAAATTAGTTTGACCAATTAATTTAATCCATCAAATTAAAATTAAATCTTCACAAAATAAATTCATATAAACCTATATATACGAATATTTCCACCTAGGAAATAATCTCATAATTAATCCAATTAATTATGAAGAGCCAATTGAATATATTAATTTTATTATTAGGATCAATCCAATTGATCTTTATAATATGATTAATATATATATACCTCTCTTTCCATAGCGTATACTCCAAGTATACATGTGATTCCTTAAGTCTGTGTTCAGTCGTTCTATGTGTACGATCCCGTGGGACCATCTTGTTGGGATTCGTCATTAGAAAAATAACGTGGTGCAGCAGAAAATACACCGTTTAAAATTTCCTAGAATCCACCTATCGTGTCCAATTACCATTGATTAGAATAAAATCAAATAAGAATCAAGAGAGATTAACTCACCGGATTCGTCTCCTCTAGAGACTGCTGCAGAATCATTTCTTGAAACTGCGATCTCCAAAGTCCGGTGCATGACCAACTATTGAGCGGGAACCGGTGCTAGCCGAAGACGCGAAGGAATGGAGGATTAATGCTGGGATTTTCGGCTATTTGGGGCTGCTATTGGTGGCTGAAATTTCCAGCAATTAATTAGAGTTGAATTAGGTTTTTCTTCCTTAATTGTGCCCTTATACAGACACCTTGTCTAATTAGGTTTTAATTAGGTTAATTAAACCCAAGCCCACTAGGATTATAATTACATAAATAAACTTTAATTAAAAAGTATATACTATGTAATTTAATTCCATTTGGCTAAATTTAATTACCCCTAAATAAAATTAAATCACACTTAAGTTAATACAATACATGTATTTAATTTTCCTACTTAGAAAAATTATTTAATTAATTGTTTACTTTATGTAATTCAATTAATTAATAAATTAATTAATTACATTATGTAAACTTATTAATTAAATTAAATTCAACCCAATGTCAATTAATTACCTTGACACCGAATGTCAACTAATTAATTAACGCATTCCTTCCAATGTACATTACATGTACAATTTCTATAAGTTCCAGCTCACTTGATCGATGTGCATGATCCTATGGGTCTGTCTTTATGTTGGCAGTTGGCCCAAGGGCCACAGATTGTAAGTGGGTTCTAGCAAACCATTACAGCCCCCAATTAAGACAGAGATGCAGCAGTCTTTAGAAAACACTCACCCCGGTAGTAATCTCATACTGTCCTTTGCCTAACGATATCCATATGAATAAATAAGAGGCATGGTGTCCGTCATCCTCTTCTGTTGTTTATTATATTTCTTGATCTTGATTTGACTGATTAATCAAATAAGCAACCAACTTATTTGGGTATGGCCACACACTTATCAGTCACACTCATAATGTGGCCAATGATATCATCTCAGTGTTACTCGAGTGGCAATTCCATCACTTCATCATCAATATCAACATGTTCACCGGTCCACCCAATCATACCCGTATTTAGCATCCTTTTACAGACTTGTTAGGCGTATGTCAAAGTGAACCGGATTCCATATTGATATTATAATGAAATCTGGTCTGAGGACGAAAGAGACCGACTCAAGAAAGACCTATGACGCGACAACCATGTGGCTTTCCTATGCGGATCGATCCAGTCCCATGTCAACGACATGTACCTATATTCATGACTAACTATACAAGTACTATGGCTAGTTAAGAACTACCATACAGTCATCGAATATACAAGTCTGTGGTTCTCTTCGTTCCCACAATTAGAACAGACCTGGGATAGGTTTTATGATTATCAATCAATGGATACTCAACTCATATTATAGCAACAAGATATAAATGAAATAGATTAATTGCCTTCATTAATGTGACACAAATAATGTATTCATACAATGGGTCTCAATGTATAATACAAAATACAAGAATCCAATGCCTTAAGAACTAGGGCACACCAACAATCTCCCACTTGCACTAGTTCCAAGTGGGCATTGCCCTAATTCCTATAGACCTGGTATGACCGTCGTGCTATGTCTGCAACAGCGCTTTGGTCAATGGATCAGCGACATTATTCTTGGTGTCAACCCTCAGCAATGATATGTCACCTATGTTCACGATCTCCCGAATGAGGTGAAACTTTTTGAGTACAAATTTGGATCTCTTGTGTGACCGGGGCACCTTAGCTTGTGCGATGGCCCTGTTATTGTCACACAAAACATCAACTGGGTCTAGGATAGTGGGGACTACTCCCAACTTAGTTATGACTTTCTTGATCCAAACGGCTTCCTTTGAGGCTTCGCACGCAACTATGTACTCAGCTTCCGTTGTAGAGTCAGCAATGGTGGCCTGCTTTGAGGACCTCCAACTAATGGCACCGCCATTCAGGAGAAAAACATAACTAGACTGTGACTGGTTCTCATCCTCATCGGTCTCAAAGCTTGCATCAGTGTAACCTGACACTACCAGCTCATCTTGACCTCCATACACTAAGAAAGCATCCTTAGTCTGGTTAAGGTACTTCAAGATTACCTTGACTGCCTTCCAGTTTCCTCACCAGGGTCCGACTGGTACCGGCTAGTCATACTTAATGCAAACACAACATCAGGCCTCGTACATAACATGGAGTACATGATAGATCCAATAGCAGATGCATAAGGGATCTTTTCCATGTTCTCCCGGTCCTTCTTTGTTTTAGGACCATCTTTCTTACTCAGCTTCAACCCATGGTGCATAGGCAAGAATCCTTTCTTTGCCTTGTCCATGCTGAATCTTTTCAAAACCTTGTCAATGTACGTGGCCTGACTTAGGCCTAGAAGCCGATTGGATCTATCCCTGTAGATCCTGATCCCTAAGATCGTCTCAGCTTCACCTAAGTCCTTCATTGCAAAGCACCTGCTCAACCACTGCTTAACTCCTTGCAGTGTTGGTATGTCTCCTCCAATGATAAGGATGTCGTCAACATACAGCAATAGGATGGTGGAAACGCTCCCACTAACCATCTTATACACACAGGGCCTTTAACTTGAAACACCACTTGCAACCTATCACCTTAGCACTCGGAGGTGGATCCACCAAGTTCCATACTTTGTTATCGTGCATAGATTGCATCTCAGCCTCCATGGCTTTACGCCATTAATCTGAGTGTGGGCTTCCAATAGCCTCTTGATAGGTTTTGGGCTCTTCTTGGTCAACGACCATAAGGTCCCCATCATCAGTCACGAGAAAGCCGTACCTCTCTGGCTGATGACATGTCCTACCAGACCTTCTAAGGTCCTGTGCAACCGTTTCTGGTTCCTCAATTTCTTGAGTAGTCAGATTGGTTCCCAAAGCATCCTCAGCAGTAGCTGCAGGAGTTTGTGAGTCTTGAACTTCTGAAAGTTCAACATTACTCCCACTGTCTCTCTTGGAAAGGAATTCCTTCTCCAAGAAGACTGCATTTCTAGCTATGAAAACTTTGTTTTCTGCCAGATCGTAGAAGTAATAACCCTTAGTTTCCTTAGGCTAACCCACAAACTGGCACATGACAGATTTCGACTCGAGTTTGCCACTTGTCAATTTTTTAACATGTGTATCACAGCCCCAAATCTTCAAGAAGGAAACATTGGGCTTTCGGCCTTTCCATAGTTCATATGGTATTCCCTCAACTGCCTTGCTTGGTGTATTATTAAGAATGTAAGCAGCTGTCTCTAAAGCATATCCCCAAAAGGAGACAGGGAGTGTAGCATGACTCATCATCGAGTGGACCATGTCAAGTAAGGTCCTATTCCTCCTTTCTGACACTCTATTCCACTGGGGTGTACCAGGAGGAGTGAGTTGGGATATAATCCCACACTCTCTCAAAAACGAGTCAAACTCTTGGCTCAAATATTCACCCCCTCGGTCAGACCAAAGTGCTTTTATTTTCTTGCCAAGTTAGTTTTCTACTTCATTCTTAAAGTCCTTGAACCTTTGGAGAGTCTCAGACTTATGCTTCATCAGATACATGTAACCATATCTGCTGAAGTCATCCATGAAGGTGACGAAGTACAGAAAACCAGATCTAGCAATAGTGCTCATTGGGCCATATACATCGGAATGTATTAGCTCCAATAGCTCTGAGGCCCTTTCAGTTGTCTTGCTAAAAGGCGCCTTTGTCATCTTGCCTCTCAAACAAGATTCGCATGTGTCATAAGACTGGATGTCAAATGACCCTAGCACTCCACTAGAGTGAAGCCTAGCTATGCGCTTCTCATTTACATGGCTAAGTCGACAATGCCAGATGTAAGTAGGATTAATTTCATTTTGTTTAATCCTTTTAGTATTTATGTTATAGATTGAACTTTCACGTTTTAGATCAAGGATATACAAGCCATTTTCAAGAAATGTTGTTCCATAAATAATATTACCACATTGCATAGAAATTCTACCATGTCCAATATTAAATATGAAACCAGAAATATCCAACAAAGAAACAGAAATAATATTCCTGTGCATCGCAGGTACAAAATAACAGTTTCTTAGTTCCAAAATAAGTCTACTAGGCATCTCCAAGAAATAATCTCTGATCTCCATGGCCTCAACCCGAGCACCATTTATGACTCAAAGATCTACTTCTCTAGATCCTAATAATCTCCTATTTCTTAGACCCTGCACATTTGAACAAATGTGAGATCCACATCCAGTGTCCAAGACCCAAGATGTAGAAATAGCTAGATTAATCTAAACAACATAAATACCTGAAGCAGTAGTTTTGCCCTTTAGTTGCTCCCTTAGCTTTGGACATGAGCTCTTCCAGTGCCCCTTCTTATGACACTCATGGCAGACATCATCAGCAGAAGCAACCATTGCTTTAAGTTGGGCCACCACCTTTTTTGTCCTTAGCCTTGGCCCTTTGGGCCTTAGCCTTTGATGGGTCCTAGGCATAGTAGTAAAACTAAACCTAGAAACGCACAACTAAGGCAGTGTACCTATCGTTGACAAGTAATAATTCTGGTTGGTCCAGGTATCGATCCCACAGAGAAAAGAATAATCTGCAAACACTAAACTACTCGGGTTCCTTGCGTGTCCTAGGCGGAACGTAGTTTGGGTTGAATATATTAACGGCTAAACTATCCTACTCCTAGTTGATCTATTCCAGCTTACTTTGCACTTGAGTTTTGTGTTATCAATTGGCGGTTTACCGACCTATGAATACTAATGGGGATGGCTTTGTCAATTAATTACACAAGATGAATTTAACTCAACAATTAATCCTTGTTTATGCTCTTTCGATAATACAACCTAGCGTATCTAGATCTTTTAGGTCCTTAGCCGGTTTTCCTTATTTAGAGGCGGTCTAATTCTAAAGCTCAGAAAATAGGGGCACGTAAGTTCCACAGTGTCGTCAATACTAATGGTTTCCTAGGTGTCAATCTAGGTAATGCCACAAATATGAACTTTACTAAATTAAGATCTTATGAGACTAGACATTCATTAAAGGAATTGCATAAAGAAAAGGAATAAAAATTGAAATTAACTTGCAAACAATTGTATTAATCAAGAAAGATGAACTGAGTTCAATGTTACAACCAAACACAATCAAATTGTGGAATCAAAACTAGCTTAATCAAATTACAAAAGAGAAGAAGAAAAACTTATGCCCTTTTGGTCCGATTAACCGGATTCCGACGGTGTGAAGATGCTTGGGGTGTACCTCTATAGACGAACTCGAGTCGGAACTAGGAACGTCGCAAAAGGGGAAGATTCTAAGTAAAGCTATAACCAATCAATAGTGCAAAACTCAAAGAGAACAAATAGTTCAAGCTCAAAAACCTCACTCCAAGTTTTTGCTATCACTCAAAAAGACTGAAAAAAGATACTTTGAAACGCCGAAAATAACCTATTTATACGGCTAGGTTAAAACCAGCAAAAAGAAGAGATGAAAGTAGGGCAACAGCAGGTTTCGGGGCTCGGCACGCCGTGCTGCTGGAGTTGGCACGCCGTGCCGTGTGATTTTAGGGTTGGCACGCCACGCTGACCTGAGTGGCACGTTTTCGTGCCACTCCACTGGACTGCTCCTGAATGGCACGCCGGATTGGCACGGCGTGCCCTAATTGTGGCACGGCGTGCCCTAATTGTGGCACGCCGTGCCACCTTGATTTTCAGCATTTTGAACTCTTCTTCGCCACTGATGCACTAACTTCCGGTCCGGGTCATAATACCTGTCCAAAACAGACACAAAGAACATAACGGCACCAACGCCAAGGACCAAAACAACAAATAAACAAAAATTACAAAAACAACCCTAGAAAACACGAAAAATACTAAAAGTTATAAAAACTATCCAAAACATAAAAAACACAAAATACTCAAAAAACCACACAAACATTCACGCAAAAGACGCTCAAAATTGCCGTTCAAACCACGAAATTGCCTAAGAGATAAGGTCAAAAACCGACCTTATCAGCCTTGGCCTTAGATTTGGCCTTTCCCTTAGCAATGGGCGTATTGCCCTTGTTCACCAGCGATACTTCAGGAGTCTTCTTAAGAGATTGCTCAGCAAGCTTGAGCATGCCATGCAGCTCAACAACCGATTTATCCAACCCTTGCATATGGTAATTCATGATAAACTGGTTGTAAGACTTAGGAAGTGACCCGAGAATAATGTCTGTTGCCAAGTCCTGCGGAACTGGCTAGCCGAGGCGGGCAAGTGTATCAATATACCCCTTCAACTTTAGCACATGAGTGCTAACAGAAGTCCCAGCTGCCATCACAGTTGTGCAAAGTGCCTTAGTTATCAGGTAACATTCCTGACGAGCCTGATCTTGGAACATCTTTTTAAGCTAATCCTTCATCTCATAAGCATGCTCGTTCATGAACTGCTTCTGAAGATCAGAAGCCATGGTACCCAGCATGAGGCATGAGACATCTCGGTCATCCCTCACATGCCAGTCATACTGCTCCACTATCGCTGTGGTGATGCCTCGAACTGCGGGAGGGCCAACTGGTAAAGGAGCATTTAGTACATACTCCTTAGACTCTTGTCTAAGAACTATTTGTAAGTTCCTAGCCCAGTCCAGGAAGTTAGTCCCTGAAAGCTTCTCCTTCTCCAAGAGTGACCTAAGTGAGAGTGAATTATTATTTGTTGCAACCATTTAAATTGCTTAACTGAAATGGGATTATCTACATGGAAGAAATCATTGCTTGAGTTAGAAATAAAGGACTTTTAAGCCAATTCAAATTAATAATCTGATTTTAATTTGTTTGTTGGTGTTGTTAATTGGCTGACTTGACCAAGATCCACAACTTATAAATGACTGGCCGAACTAGGGCTCGCTAACCAACCATTGATTCGTTTGGTAGGACAACCTATCCAATCCTTCCACGAAGGACTCTTGGTTTGATGGGCTTATTGACACTTTACCCATCTGTGCTTAGGGCCTGCTCTAAGCTAATGCTACCCATGTTGAGTCAAGCCACCATTCACATGTTAACCATACCAAGTATCTTAACCCTCGACGGCCCACCGAATACTACAATATACCCAGCTAGGGCATGGCGCACATTGCAACATCAATGGGAGGAAGAGGTGTGAATGTGGGAAGCACTTTTAAGCGACTCAATATTTTAATTTCCGGATTATAATTAAGTGATACGGCTTAGCATGCATAAACGCGGGTAATAATTTGGTGATCCATACATCCATATTATATGACAAATGCAATAGCATACTTAATTTAAAATAAATGAGATCCTATGGGCCTTTAATTACAACCTAATGAAAAACTAGATGTCCTATCTAATTCTTCATGAGCCGGACTGCAATCCTTCTTGGGCTCCTACCATGGGCTTTCTCCATCTGGGCCTTCCTCCATACTTGATGTAATTACAATAATTTTATAAAATAAAATCTATTCTAAAATTACATCAAAATAAAAAAAATGGCACGCAGGCCATATTTCCCAAAATTAAATTACAACCGATAATAATTTAGGGCCCATAGTACTCAACATAATATTTCAAACAAAGTACCTGTCGTGCACATACATACCAATATGATGCATGATCATGGCATTCCAAATTATAAATATAAATGTTAAGCCGAGTTACTTAGGATGAAATCGCTAATTTTAACAAATGTGACTAAGGCCCATAAAGCCCAATGGATAACATCCATAAATGCAAAATTAACAATTTTGCTCCCACTTGAATTTGGGTTGTCAAAAATTTAAAATTTAGCTCTCCCAATTTTAACCGGTGTCACGGTTTATTGGGCCAATTTCACAAAGTCCATATTCAATTTAATATGAAAACAATTAAATTAAATATACATGCCAGCAAAATAAAATAATTTAAATACAAATTAATTAAAAAAAATTTAATTTAATTTGCATTAGGGTCCGGAATTAAAAAATACCCGCAAAATCCAAAACCGGACCCGAAACCCGCGCGTGGCGCTGCTGTCTAGGTGGGGCAGCAGTACCGCTGCGCGGCAGCAGTATCCCAGTGGGCTGCTGCCGCTGCAGCAGCCTGCTGCACGCAGTGGGGGAATCACAAAATTGCGATTTCCTCACCTAAAATTCAACCTTTTTTTTTATTAAATCATAAAAAAAATTCCAGCCATCAACATCAAACTATCAATAAAGAAAACACAATTCTAGATAGAAACCAATTCGGGAAAAAATAAAACCCCAAACAAAAATTCTAGGGTTTATCAAAACCAAAACCAATTGAATAAAAACCCTAAAATCACAAACTTGAAACCCATTCTTTCTTCAAGAATGCTTTCAAGAACCAATTCCAATCAATCAAATGGACAAAACCTAGGCTCTGATACCACTGTTGGGATTCGTCATTGAAAAAATAACGTGGCGCAGCGGAAAATACACCATTTAAAATTTCCTAGAATCCACCTATCGTGTCCAATTACCATTGATTAGAATAAAATCAAATAAGAATCAAGAGAGATTAACTCACCGGATTCATCTCCTCTAGAGACTGGAGTAGAATCGTTTCTTGAAACTGCGATCTCCAAAGTCCGGTGCACGACCAACTATTGAGTGGGAACCGGTGCTAGCCGAAGACGCGAAGGAATGGAGGATTAATGCTGGGATTTTCAACTATTTCGGGCTGCTATTGGTGGCTGAAATTTCCAGCAATTAATTAGAGTTGAATTAGGTTTTTCTTCCTTAAGTGTGCCCTTATATAGACACCTTGTCTAATTGCGTTTTAATTAGGTTAATTAAACCCAAGTCCACTAGGATTATAATTACATAAATAAACTTCAAATAAAAAGTATATACTATATAATTTAATTCCATTTGGCTAAATTTAATTACCCCTAAATAAAATTAAATCACACTTAAGTTAATATAATACATTTATTTAATTTTCCTACTTAGAAAAATTATTTAATTAATTGTTTACCTTATGTAATTCAATTAATTGATAAATTAATTAATTACATTATGTAAACTTATTAATTAAATTTCAACCCAATGTCAATTAATTACCTTGACACCGAATGTCAACTAATTAATTAACGCATTCCTTCCAATGTACATTACATGTACAATTTCTATAAGTTCCAGCTCAGTTGATCTATGTGCACGATCCTATGGGTCTGTCTTTATGTTTGCAGTCGACCCAATGCCCACAGACTGTAAGTGGGTTGTAGCAAACCATTACAGCCCCCAATTATGACAGAGATGCAGCAGTCTTTAGAAGACACTCACCCGGTAGTAATCTCATACTGTCCTTTGCCTAACGATATCGATATGAATAAACAAGAGGCATGGTGTCCGTCATCCTCTTTTGTTGTTTATTATATTTCTTGATCTTGAGTTGACTGTGTTGGTGTGCCCTAGTTCTTAGGGCATTGGATTCTTGTATTTTGTATTATACATTAAGACTCATTGTATAAATACATTATTTGTGTCACATTAATAAAGGCAATTAATCTATTTCATTTACATCTTGTGCTATAATATGAGTAGAGTATCCATTGATTGATAATCATAAAATCTATCCCAGGTCTGTTCTAATCGTGGGAACGAATAGAACCACAGACTTGTATATTCGATGACTGCATGGTAGTTCTTAACTAGCCATAGTACTTGTATAGTCAGTCATGAATATAGGTACATGTCGTTGACATGGGACTGGATCGATCCGCACAAGAAAGCCACGTGGTTGTCACGTCATAGGTCTTTCTCGACTAGGTCTCTTTTGTCCTCAGACCAGATTTCATTATAATATCGATTTGGAATCCGATTCACTTTGACATACGCCTAACAGGTCTGTAAAAGGATGCTAAATATGGGTATGATTGGGTGAACCGGTGAACATGTTGATATTGATGATGAAGTGATGGAATTGCCACTCGGGTAACACCGAGATGATATCATTGGCCACTTGATGAGTGGGACTGATAAGTGTATGGCCATACCCAAATAAGTTGGTTGCTTATTTGATTAATCAGTCAACTCAAGATCAAGAAATATAATAAACAACAGAAGAGGATGACGAACACCATGCCTCTTGTTTATTCATATCGATATCGTTAGGCAAAGGACAATATGAGATTACTACCGGGTGAGTGTCTTCTAAAGACTGCTGCATCTCTATCTTAATTGGGGGCTGTAATGGTTTGCTAGAACCCACTTACAGTCTATGGGCCTTGGGCTTACTGCCAACATAAAGATAGACCCATAGGATCGTGCACATAGATCAACTGAGCTGGAACTTATAGAAATTGTACATGTAATGCACATTGGAAGGAATGCGTTAATTAATTAGTTGACATTCGGTGTCAAGGTAATTAATTGACATTGGGTTGAATTTAATTTAATTAATAAGTTTACATAATGTAATTAATTAATTTATCAATTAATTGAATTACATAAAGTAAACGATTAATTAAATAATTTTCCTAAGTAGGAAAATTAAATACATGTATTGTATTAACTTAAGTGTGATTTAATTTTATTTAGGGGTAATTAAATTTAGCCAAATGGAATTAAATTACATAGTATATACTTTTTAATTAAAGTTTATTTATGTAATTATAATCCTAGTGGGCTTGGGTTTAATTAACCTAATTAGAACCCAATTAGACAAGGTGTCTATAAAAGGGCACACTTAAGGAATAAAAACCTAATTCAACTCTAATTAATTGCTGGAAATTTCAGCCACCAAGAGCAGCCCCAAAACAACCGAAAATCCCAGCATTAAACCTCCATTCCTTCGCGTCTTCGGCTAGCACCGGTTCCCACTCAATAGTTGGTCGTGCACCGAACTTTGGAGATCGCAGTTTCAAGAAACGATTCTGCAGCAGTCTCTAGAGGAGACGAATCCGGTGAGTTAATCTCTCTTGATTCTTATTTGTTTTTATTCTAATCAATGGTAATTGGACACGATAGGTGGATTCTAGGAAATTTTAAACGGTGTATTTTCCGCTGCGCCACGTTATTTTTCCAATGACGAATCCCAACAGTGGTATCAGAGCCTAGGTTTTGTCCATTAGATTGATTGGAATTGGTTCTTGAAAGCGTTCTTTGAGATAGAATGGGTTTCAAGTTTGTGATTTTAGGGTTTTGCTTAATTGGTTTTGTTTTGGATAAACCCTAGAATTGTTGGATTGGGGTTTTTGATTTTTTTTTTCCCCAATTGTTTTCCATCTAAAATTGTTTTGTATATTAATTATATATTTTTTTTTTGTTGGAAACATTTTTTTTGTTTATGATTTAATAAAAAAAAAAAAAAAGTTGGGGCAAAAGATGGAATCGCAGAATTGCGATTCCATCTGCTGCCTTAGCAGCAGCTGCGGCAGCAGCTGCTGCTTGCCTTAGCAAGCAGCTGCGGCAGCAGCCCTGCCGCGGCAGGCTGCCGCGCAGCGGCACTGCTGCCCCGCCGGGACAGCAGCGCCGCGCGCAGGTTTCGGGTCCGGTTTTAGATTTTGCGGGTATTTTTTTATCCCGGACCCTAATGCAAATTAAATTTTTTTTAAATTAATTTGTATTTAAATTGTTTATTTTGATGGCATGCATATTTAATTTAATTATTTGCATATTAAATTGAATATGGACTTTGTGAAATTGGCCCAATAAACCGTGACACCGTTAAAATTGGGAGAGCTAAATTTTAAATTTGTGACAACCCAAATTCAAGTGGGAGCAAAATTGTTAATTTTGCATTTATGGATGTTATCCATTGGGCCTTTATGGGCCTTAGTCACAATTGTTAAAATTGGCGATTTCACCCTAAGTAACTCGGCTTAACATTTATATTTATAATTTGGAATGCCATGATCATGCATCGTATTGGTATGTATATGCACGACAGGTACTTTGTTTGAAATGTTATGTTGAGTTCTATGGGTCCTAAATTATTATCGGTTGTAATTTAATTTTGGGAAATATGGCCTGCGTGCCATTTTTTATTTTGATGTAATTTTAGAATAGATTTTATTTTACAAAATTATTGTAATTGCATCAAGTATGGAGGAAGGCCCAAATGGAGCAAGCCCATGGTGGGAGCCTAAGAAGGATTGCAGTCCGACCCATGAAGAATTAGATAGGATATCTAGTTTTTCATTAGGTTGTAATTAAAGGCCCATAGGATCTCATTTATTTTAAATTAAGTATGCTATTGCATTTGTCATATAATATGGATGTATGGATCACCAAATTATTACCCGCGTTTATGCATGCTAAGCCGTATCACTTAATTATAATCCGGAAATTAAAATATTGAGTCGCTTAAAAGTGCTTCCCACATTCACACTTCTTCCTCCCATTGATGTTGCAATGTGCGCCACGCCCTAGCTGGGTATATTGTAGTATTCGGTGGGCCATCGAGGGTTAAGATACTTGGTATGGTTAACATGTGAATGGTGGTTTGACTCAACATGGGTAGCATTAGCTCAGAGCGGGCCCTAAGCATAGATGGGTAAAGTGTCAATAAGCCCATCAAACCAAGAGTCCTTCATGGAAGGATTGGATAGGTTGTCCTACCAAACGAATCAATGGTTGGTTAGCGAGCCCTAGTTCGGCCAGTCATTGATAAGTTGTGGATCTTGGTCAAGTCAGCCAATTAACAACACCAACAAACAAATTAAAATCGGATTATTAATTTGAATTGGCTTAAAAGTCCTTTATTTCTAACTCAAGCAATGATTTCTTCCATGTAGATAATCCCATTTGAGTTAAGCAATTTAAATGGCTGCAACAAATAACAACTCACTCTCACTTAGGTCACTCTTGGAGAAGGAGAAGCTTTCGGGGACTAACTTCCTGGACTGGGCTAGGAACTTACAAATAGTTCTTAGACAAGAGTCTAAGGAGTATGTACTGAATGCTCCTTTACCAGCCGGCCCTCCCGCAGGTCGAGGCATCACCACGGCGATGGTGGAGCAGTACGATCGGCATGTGAGGGATGACCGAGATGTCTCGTGCCTCATGCTGGGTACCATGGCTTCTGATCTTCAGAAGCAGTTCATGGACGAGCATGCTTATGAGATGATGGATCAGCTTAAAAAGATGTTCCAAGATCAGGCTCGTCAGGAACATTACCTGACAACTAAGGCACTTTGCACGACTGTGATGGCAGCTGGGACTTCTGTTAGCACTCATGTGCTAAAGTTGAAGGGGTATATTGATACACTTGCCCGCCTCGGCTCGCCAGTTCCGCAGGACTTGGCAACAGACATTATTCTCGGGTCACTTCCTGAGTCTTACAACCAGTTTATCATGAATTACCATATGCAAGGGTTGGATAAATCGGTTGTTAAGCTGCATGGCATGCTCAAGCTTGCTGAGCAGTCTCTTAAGAAGACTCCCGAAGTATTGCTGGTGAACAAGGGCAATACGCCCATTGCTAAGGGAAAGGCCAAATCTAAGGCCAAGGCTAAGGCCCAAAAGGCCAAGGCTAAGGGCAAAAAGGTGGTGGCCCAACCTAAAGCAAGGGTTGCCTCTCCTGACGATGTTTGCCATTAGTGTCATGAGAAGGGGCACTGGAAGAGCTCATGTCCAAAGCTAAGGGAGCAACTGAAGGGCAAAACTGCTGCTTCAGGTATTTATGTTGTTGAGATTAATCTGGCTATTTCTACATCTTGGGTCTTGGACACTGGATGTGGATCTCACATTTGTTCAAATGTGCAGGGTCTAAGAAATAGGAGATTATTAGGATCTGGAGAAGTAGATCTTCGAGTCGGAAATGGTTCTCGGGTTCAGGCCATGGAGATCGGAGATTATTTCTTGGAGATGCCTAGTGGACTTGTTTTGGAACTAAGAAACTGTTATTTTGTACCTGCGATGCGCAGGAATATTATTTCCGTTTCTTTGTTGGATATTTCTGGTTTTGTATTTAATATTGGACATGGTAGAATTTCTATGCAATGTGGCAATATTATTTATGGAACAACATTTCTTGAAAATGGCTTATATATCCTTGATCTAAAACGTGAAAGTTCAATCTATAACATAAATACTAAAAGGATTAAACAAAATGAAATTAATCCGACTTACATCTGGCATTGTCGACTTGGCCATATAAATGAGAAGCGCATAGCTAGGCTTCACTCTAGTGGAGTGCTAGGGTCATTTGACATCCAGCCTTATGACACATGCGAATCTTGTTTGAGAGGCAAGATGACAAAGGCGCCTTTTAGCAAGACTGCTGAAAGGGCCTCAGAGCTATTGGAGCTAATACATTCCGATGTATGTGGCCCAATGAGCACTAGTGCTAGATCTGGTTTTCTGTACTTCGTCACCTTCACGGATGACTTCAGCATATACGGTTACGTGTATCTGATGAAGCATAAGTCTGAGACTCTCCAAAGGTTCAAGGACTTTAAGAATGAAGTAGAAAACCAACTTGGCAAGAAAATAAAAGCACTTCGGTCTGACCGAGGGGGTGAATATTTGAGCCAAGATTTTGACTCGTTTTTGAGAGAGTGTGGGATCATATCCCAACTCACTCCTCCTGGTACACCCCAGTGGAATGGAGTGTCAGAAAGGAGGAATAGGACCTTACTTGACATGGTCCGCTCGATGATGAGTCATGCTACACTCCCTGTGTCCTTTTGGGGATATGCTTTAGAGACAGCTGCTTACATTCTTAATAATACACCAAGCAAGGTAGTTGGGGGAACACCATATGAACTATGGAAAGGCTGAAAGCCCAATGTTTCCGTCTTGAAGATTTGGGGCTGTGATGCACATGTTAAGAAATTGACAAGTGGCAAACTTGAGTCCAAATCTGTCAAGTGCCAGTTTGTGGGTTACCCTAAGGAAACTAAGGGTTATTACTTCTACTATCCGGCCGAAAAAAAAGTTTTCATAGCCAGAAATGCAGTCTTCTTGGAGAAGGAATTCCTTTCCAAGAGAGACAGTGGGAGTAATATTGAACTTTCAAAAGTTCAAGACTCACAAACTCCTGCAGCTACTGCTGAGGATGCTTCGGGAACCAATCTGACTACTCAAGAAATTGAGGAACC
The DNA here is from genome assembly GCA_039660915.1 of Euphorbia tirucalli. Taxonomy (NCBI): domain Eukaryota; kingdom Viridiplantae; phylum Streptophyta; class Magnoliopsida; order Malpighiales; family Euphorbiaceae; genus Euphorbia; species Euphorbia tirucalli. The sequence continues at coordinate 35,354,917 of CM077637.1, read as the reverse complement.
AGAAACGGTTGCACAGGACCTTAGAAGGTCTGGTAGGACATGTCATCAGCCAGAGAGGTACGGCTTTCTCGTGACTGATGATGGGGACCTTATGGTCGTTGACCAAGAGGAGCCCAAGACCTATCAGGAGGCTGTTGAAAGCCCACACTCAGATCAATGGCGCAAAGCCATGGAGGCTGAGATGCAATCTATGCACGATAACCAAGTATGGAACTTGGTGGATCCACCTCTGGGTGCTAAGGTGATAGGTTGCAAGTGGTGTTTCAAGTTAAAGGCCCTGTGTGTATAAGATGGTTAGTGGGAGCGTTTCCACCGTCCTAGTGCTGTATGTTGATGACATCCTTATCATTGGAAGTGACATACCAACACTGCAAGGGGTTAAGCAGTGGTTGAGTAGGTGCTTCGCAATGAAGGACTTAGGCGAAGCTGAGACGATCTTAGGGATCAGGATCTACAGAGATAGATCCAATCGGCTTCTAGGCCCAAGTCAGGCCACGTACATTGACAAGGTTCTAAAAGGATTCAGCATGGACAAGGCAAAGAAAGGATTCTTGCCTATGCGCCATGGGTTGAAGCTGAGTAAGAAAGATGGTCCTAAAACAAAGAAGGACCGGGAGAACATGGAAAAGATCCCTTATGCATCTGCTATTGGATCTATCATGTACTCCATGTTATGTACGAGGCCTGATGTCGTGTTTGCACTAAGTATGGCTAGCCGGTACCAGTCGGACCCCCGGTGAGGAACACTGGAAGGCAGTCAAGGCAATCTTGAAGTACCTTAACCGGACTAAGGATGCTTTCTTAGTGTATAGAGGTCAAGATGAGCTGGTAGTGTCAGGTTACACTGATGCAAGCTTTGAGACCGATGAGGATGAGAACCAGTCACAGTCTGGTTATGTTTTTCTCCTGAATGGCGGTGCCATTATTTGGAGGTCCTCAAAGCAGGCCACCATTGCTGACACTACAATGGAAGCTGAGTACATAGCTGCGTGCAAAGCTCAAAGGAAGCCGTTTGGATCAAGAAAGTCATAACTGAGTTAGGAATAGTGCCCACTATCCTAGACCCAGTTGATGTTTTGTGACAACAACGGGGCCATCACACAAGCTAAGGTGCCCCGGTCACACAAGAGATCCAAACATGTACTCTGAAAGTTTCACCTCATTCGGGAGATCGTGAACATAGGTGACATATCATTGCAGAGGGTTGACACCAAGAATAATGTCGCTGATCCATTGACCAAAGCGCTATTGCAGACACACCACGACGGTCATACCAGATCTATAGGAATTAGGGCAATGCCCACTTGGAACTAGTGCAAGTGGGAGATTGTTGGTGTGCCCTAGTTCTTAGGGCATTGGATTCTTGTATTTTGTATTATACATTAAGACTCATTGTATAAATACATTATTTGTGTCACATTAATAAAGGCAATTAATCTATTTTATTTATATCTTGTGCTATAATATGAGTAGAGTATCCATTGATTGATAATCATAAAATCTATCCCAGGTCTGTTCTAATCGTGGGAACGAATAGAACCATAGACTTGTATATTCGATTACTGCATGGTAGTTCTTAACTAGCCATAGTACTTGTATAGTCAGTCATGAATATAGGTACATGTCGTTGACATGGGACTGGATCGATCCGCACAAGAAAGCCACATGGTTGTCACCTCATAGGTCTTTCTCGACTAGGTCTCTTTTGTCCTCAGACCAGATTTCATTATAATATCGATATGGAATCCGATTCACTTTGACATACGCCTAACAGGTCTGTAAAAGGATGCTAAATATGGGTATGATTGGGTGAACCGGTGAACATGTTGATATTGATGATGAAGTGATGGAATTGCCACTCGGGTAACACCGAGATGATATCATTGGCCACTTGATGAGTGGGACTGATAAGTGTATGGCCATACCCAAATAAGTTGGTTGCTTATTTGATTAATCAGTCAACTCAAGATCAAGAAATATAATAAACAACAGAAGAGGATGACGAACACCATGCCTCTTGTTTATTCATATCGATATCGTTAGGCAAAGGACAGTATGAGATTACTACCGGGTGAGTGTCTTCTAAAGACTGCTGCATCTCTGTCTTAATTGGGGGCTGTAATGGTTTGCTAGAACCCACTTACAGTCTGTGGGCCTTGGGCTTACTGCCAACATAAAGACAGACCCATAGGATCGTGCACATAGATCAACTGAGCTGGAACTTATAGAAATTGTACATGTAATGTATATTGGAAGGAATGCGTTAATTAATTAGTTGACATTCGGTGTCAAGGTAATTAATTGACATTGGGTTGAATTTAATTTAATTAATAAGTTTACATAATGTAATTAATTAATTTATCAATTAATTGAATTACATAAAGTAAACGATTAATTAAATAATTTTCCTAAGTAGGAAAATTAAATACATGTATTGTATTAACTTAAGTGTGATTTAATTTTATTTAGCGGTAATTAAATTTAGCCAAATGGAATTAAATTACATAGTATATACTTTTTAATTAAAGTTTATTTATGTAATTATAATTCTAGTGGGCTTGGGTTTAATTAACCTAATTAGAACCCAATTAGACAAGGTGTCTATAAAAGGGCACACTTAAGGAATAAAAACCTAATTCAACTCTAATTAATTGCTGGAAATTTCAGCCACCAAGAGCAGCCCCAAAACAGCCGAAAATCCCAGCATTAAACCTCCATTCCTTCGCGTCTTCGGCTAGCACCGGTTCCCACTCAATAGTTGGTCGTGCACCGGACTTTGGAGATCGCAGTTTCAAGAAACGATTCTGCAGCAGTCTCTAGAGGAGACGAATCCAGTGAGTTAATCTCTCTTGATTCTTATTTGTTTTTATTCTAATCAATGGTAATTGGACACGATAGGTGGATTCTAGGAAATTTTAAACGGTGTATTTTCCGCTGCGCCACGTTATTTTTCCAATGACGAATCCCAACAGACTGATTAATCAAAAAAGCATCGACTTACTTAGGAATGGCCATACACTTATCAGTCCCACTCATCAAGTGGCCAATGATATCATCTCGGTGTTACCCGAGTGGCAATTCCATCACTTCATCATCAATATCAACATGTTCACCGGTCCACCCAATCATACCCGTATTTAGGATCCTTTTACAGACCTGTTAGGTGGATGTCAAAGTAAACCGGATTCCATATTGATATTATAATGAAATCTAGTCTGAGGACAAAAGAGACCTACTCAAGAAAGACCTATGACGCGACAACCATGTGGCTTTCTTATGCAGATCGATCCAGTCCCATGTCAACGACATGTACCTATATTCATGACTGACTATACCAGTGCTATGGCTAGTTAAGAACTGCCATACAGTCATCGAATATACAAGTCTGTGGTTCTATTCATTCCCACGATTAGAACAGACCTGGGATAGGTTTTATGATTATCAATCAATGGATACTCTACTCATATTATAGCACAAGATATAAATGAAATAGATTAATTGCCTTCATTAATGTGACACAAATCATGTATTCATACAATGGGTCTCAATGTATAATACAAAATACAAGAATCTAATGCCTTAAATAGGGCACACCAACATATCTTTATGTGGGCAGCGGGCCTTTGGCCCGCAGACTTCAATTGGGCTCTAGCAAGCCACTGCAACCCCCAATTAAGATGGAGATGGCAGTCTAACTGTTATCATAACCCTGTAGTTTAAACTTGTACATCCAATGTCATTGATATCGGTGTCTAACACAGAGGCATGGATTGATCACCCTCTTTTCTGTCAGACATTAACTTGATCCCGAATGCACTGAAGCTCACAAACAAGTTCCCACTTGTTTGGGTGTGGCCACACTCTTATTAGTCACATTCATCAAGAGGCCGGTGATATCTTCCCAGTGGATTACTGAGTGAAAAATCCCTTCTGCATATCTATAGCATTACCATGCTAAGTGACATACCCGAAAGTACCCATACTTGGCACCCTATTACAGGCCCTTTAGGCGTACCCCTAAGTATGTGACCTCACATGTAACACAATCATATGGTCAGCTCAAAGGATCCATACAAGTACTACACGAGAATCACTTGTGATACTATACCATGTGGATTTCTCGTTTAGTGGATCTATCCAGTACCATGCCCCCTTATGCATGTACCTATTAACTTGGTTGACATTCCATGTCCAGTGACCGGTAAGACACCGCCATACAACCAGGTTAATGATAGTCTTTTGTTCCATTCATTCCCATGACTAGAATAGACTAGGGATCTATTTATGGTCATGTCGTTTACCCTATCCATGGTGTTACTGCCAAGTGCATGACACTGGTCATCATGGATATAGATATGTCTATCGGATACTTCATTTAATATATTGCACAAGATAAATATAATAAATGAATTAATGCCTTTATTAATAACACAAATAAGTATAATACATGAATCCAATTAATGTATGATACAAATGCAAGGACCAATGCCTCGGGACTAGGGCATATCCAACAATCTCCCACTTGCACTAGTTCCAACTAGGCATGGGCCTAATCCCTATAGATCTAGTATGACCCTGGTGCTTGGGCTGGGCCAGCACCTTGGTCAAAGGATCTGCGACATTATCCTCAGTGTCCACTCTGTGCATTGCAATGTCACCTCTCTCTGCGATCTCTCGTATGAGGTGAAACTTTCTGAGCACGTGCTTTGTGTTCTTGTGTGACCGGGGCTCCTTACCTTGTGCAACGGCCCCATTGTTGTCCCAGAAGATATCAACTGGGTCCTGGATAGTTGGCACTACTCCCAACTCAGTGATAAACTTCTTCATCCATACAGCTTCCTTAGCCGCATCACACACAACGATGTACTCAGCTTCTGTTGTAGAGTACGCTATGGTAGGCTACTTTAAGCTCCTCCAGCTTACAGCACCACCATTCAGCAAAAATACATACCCAGACTGTGACTGGTACTCATCCTGGTCGGTCTGGAAGCTCATATTAGTGTACCCAGTAACTGACAGCACTTCCTGACCACTATACACTAAGAAGCTATCCTTAGTCCGGTTAAGGTACTTAAGGATCGCCTTGACAGCTTTCCAGTGATCCTCCCCGAGATCCTGCTGGTACCGGCTCGTCATACTCAGTGCAAAGGCGACATCAGGTCTCGTACATCACATGGAGTACATGATTGATCCTATAGCAAAAGCATATGGAACCAGTTTCATGTTCTCCCTTTCCTCCCTTGTTTTAGGACAGTGTTTCTTACTAAGTTTCAGCCCATAGCCCATTGGCAAGAAACCTTTCTTGGCCCGGTCCATGCTAAACCTTTTCAGAACTTTGTCAATGTACCAAGCCTGACTTAGGCCTAGAAGCCAATTTGATCTATCCCTATAGATCCTGATCCCTAGGATCATCTCAGCTTCGCCTAAGTCCTTCATTGCGAAGCACTTACTCAGCCACTGCTTTACCCTTTGCAGTGTAGGTATGTCGCTTCCAATGAGTAGGATGTCGTCTACATAAAGTACCAAGAATGTGACAACACTCCCACTAGTCCTCTTATACACACAAGGCTCATCTTGATTCTGTATGAAGCCATATTCCTTTATGGCCTCATTGAATCTTAGATTCCAACTTCGGGATGCTTGCTTCAGTCCATAAATGGACCTTTGAAGTTTGCAGACCCTTCTCGGATACTTTGGATCGACAAAACCCTCAGGTTGTGTCATGTACACATCCTCGAGTAGCTTTCCATTAAGGAAAGCGGTTTTGACATCCATTTGCCAGACCTCATAGTCGTACCATGTGGCTATGGCTAGCAAGATCCTGACGGATTTGAGCATGGCTACTGGTGAGAAAGTTTCATCATAGTCTATTCCATGGACTTGTCTAAAACCTTTCCCAACCAGACGCCCCTTGAAGGTGTTGTCGACCTTTATCTTATAGCACCACTTGCAACCTATTACCTTGGCACCTGGAGGTGGATCAACCAAGTTCCAAACTTGGTTATCGTACATAGATTGCATTTCTGCCTCCATGGCTTTACACCAATTCGTAGATTGTGGGCTAGCCATAGCCTCTTGGTAGGCTTTGGGTTCTTCCTCATCCCAGATGAGAAGAGTCTGATCATCGGTGACGAGGAAACCATACCTCTCCGGTTCCCGACGATCCCTACCAGACCTTCTAGGTTCTTGTGTGGCCTGGGACGGTGCTTCCCCTTGTGGAAGCTCCACTTGGGCCTCCGAGGTATCCTCTTCAGGAGCTTGTGGACCTTGAACTTCCCTGAGTTCAACATTGCTCCCACTGTCTTTCTTGGAAAGGAACTCCTTTTCTAGAAAGACCCCCTTCCTTGCCACGAACCCCTTGTTCTCGGCGGGATTGTAGAAGTAATACCCTTTAGTTTCCCTAGGGTAGCCCACAAATAGGCATTTATCAGTTTTGGGCTCCAGCTTGCCACTAGTCAATTTCTTGACATGTGTTTCGCATCCCCAAATCCTTAGGAAAGACACATTGGGCTCCTTACCCGTCCATATCTGATATGGTGTCTTTTCCACTGCTTTAGTCAGAGTATTATTTAAGATAAGAGCTGCTGTCTCGAGGGCGTGTCCCCAGAAACTAATTAGGAGAGAGGCTTGACTCATCATTGAGCGGACCATGTCCAACAGGGTCCTATTCCTCCGTTCGGACACCCCATTCCATTGTGGTGTTCCGGGAGGAGTGAGCTGTGGAACTATTCCATGCTCTCTCAAGTATGAGTCAAACTCTAGGCTCATATACTCACCGCCTCGGTCCGACCGAAGGGTTTTGATATTCCTGTCTAGCTGGTTCTGTACCTCGTTCCTAAATTCCTTAAACCTATCAAGGGTCTCGGACTTGTGTTTCATCAGATAGACATAGCCATATCTGCTGAAATTGTCCGTGAATGTGACGAAGTACAGATGCCCACCTCTGGTCGCTGTGCTGATAGGTCCACATACATCTGAATGTATTAGGTCCAATAAGCCAGTGGCCCTTTCAGCCTTCTTGCTAAAAGGCGCCTTTGTCATCTTGCCTCGTAAACATGATTCGCATGTATCAATTGACTCAAAGTCAAATGGCCCTAAGACTCCAGCTTTGTGAAGCCTAGCAATGCGTTTCTCATTTATGTGGCCAAGACGACAATGCCATAGGTAGACGTGATTAAGTTTGTTAGGCTTAACCCTTTTAGTGTTTATGTTATAGACGTGATTGGTTTCATTTAAGTCCAGGATATATAGGCCATTATTTAATAGAGCATCTCCATAAAATAATCTCTCTCTAGATATTGAAATTCTACCATTAGAAATAGTAAAATAAAATCCAGAAATATCCAACATAGAAACTGAAATAATATTTCTGCACATAGCAGGTACAAAATAACAATGTTCTAAAATCCAAACCAATCTGCTGGGCATCACAAGGTGATATTCGCCCATCTCTATGGCAGCAACCCTTGCTCCATTTCCGACCTGCAAGTCCACCTCTCCCGACCCCAATGACCTTCTGTTCTTAAGTCCCTGCATATTGCAACAAATGTGAGAACCACATCCAGTATCCAATACCCAGGATGTTGAAACAGTAAGGTTAATGTCTATAACATAAATACCTGAAGAGGATGCACCTTGGCCCCTTCTTTGCTCTCCCATCAGCCTGGGACATGATCTCTTCCAATGGCCCGCCTGTCTACACCCGAAGCAGACATCTTCAGGACCTGCCTTCTACTGGGCCCTGGGTTGGGCCTTGGCCTTTTTAGCCTTGGCTTTGGCCTTCTCCTTAGCCTTGCCCTTCGCAAGAGGAGGGTTCCCCTTGTTGACCAGCAGCACAGGCGGAGTCTTTTTGATCGACTGCTCAGTAAGCTTAAGCATCCCATGCAAATCACTGACAGTACGGTTCATCCCTTGCATGTTGTAGTTCAGGATGAATTGATCATAAGAATCCGGCAAGGATGCAAGGATTGTGTCCACCACCAACTCCTGAGAGATAGGCGATCCGAGATGGGCCAAAGTGTCCAAATAGCCCTTCATCTTGAGCACGTGTCCACTCACAAATGTCCCGGCCCCTATCTTATAAGAGTGGAATGCCTTATTGGTTAGTTACCTTTCCTGACGAGCTTGCTCCTGAAACATCTCGTTTAGAGTTGTTATCATAGCATAGGCTTGATGGTCCATAAACTGTTTTTGCAGTTCGGGGACCATACAGGCCAACATAAGGCATGTCGCATCCCTATTATCCTTGACATGCGCCTCGTATTCCTCCAGCTGGGTAGCCGGTGGATTACGTCCTTGAGGCGCATCCGGTACAGGCCTTTCCAGTAGATACTCTTTTGACTCATGTCTTAGAACAATTCTTAAGTTCCTAGACCAGTCCAAAAAGTTAGGACCGGAAAGCTTATCCTCTTCAAGAATAGATCGCAGTGATAAGGTATTGTTGTTTGCCATTTAAGAGTTTCTACACATAAAACATTTAGAGTGTTAATCAAGGACTTTACTTTATTGTTCCCATATAAAATTAATAATGAATCATGTTATTAACTTAAACCGAGTTGTTGGGCTCATGGGTCGAGATCCATATTTCATCAAGATATAGCCAAACGAGGGTTTGGTACAACTATACCTTAGTTATTTAGGTAGGAACACCGTCCAATCCCAACCTAGGGACTCTCGGTTTGATGGGCTTATTGGCAATTACCCATCTGTGCTTAGGGCCAGGAGAATCCTACTACCCATGCTAAGTCAAAACCTCCATTCAAGTGTTAGAGTATCCCATACTCTAACCCAATACAAAGTGACAATACTCCAGTGTATCCTGCGAGGGCATGGTCTACAACTGGCCTATTCCCACTTCGAGTCGGTTTTGAATGAGGGAAGCACTTTTGAGCGACTTAGTAATTCCATTTGGTTATTAGATTCAATTTAGAACGGCTTACATACATAAGGCGGGTGAAATTGCTGTTGGATCATACATTCATACATGCAAATAAACATAAAGTATAATTAAATAAAAGTAAAATGGATTGCTATGGGCCTATATTACACCCTAATGTTATTCTAGTAAACCTACACTAGAAATAAAATCAGGTGGGCCACCATCTTTTCCTTCTGGGCTTGCACCTCCACTTAGGCTCACCACTCCATGGGCTTCTTCTTTTACAAAATTTATAATAATTGAATAAAATAAAATTACATTAAAAAAAAGAAAAACGACACACATGCCGTATTTACCCAAAAAGAAAAAATACAACCCATCTTGTACAAGGCCCAATAGCATCCAACCATACAAACATTTAATCATACATTTGCATCCAATACATATAATTCATAAGCATGTTATAATGCATCATTTAAGCCCATTTCAATTATGTCCAAGCCATTTTATAGAAATCGCCAATTTTGGCCCACCATGGTTCCAACCCTTAACAGGCTTCGGGCCTCCAGCCCAGGCAGTCCAACTGCTCCCACTGGAATTGGGAAACCATTGGTCCAATTCAGCCGTCCAAGTAATTGTGCCAAAATTACCCGAACCAATTTCAATTAACCATATTAATTTCCAAAATTAATATCACATGAATAAAATAAAATTTCATTCAAGAAACCACACGCATTTAAATTGCATAAATTTAAACACACGAATTTTAAAACCAATTAAAATTTCAAAACTGGGCCCCGGGCCCAAAACCCGCCAAATCCAAAAAAGGCTGGGCCCGGCCCGCTGCGGCTAGGGCAACCGAGTTGCCCTAGCAGCAGCAGCCGCTGCTAGGGGCAGCAGCAGCGCAGCCGCCTAGTGGCCACCCGCTGCTGCCGTGCGGCAGCTGCTGTCCAGCAGCTGCTGCTGTTGCTAGCGCAGCAGCAGGCAGCGGCTTCTGCCGCCGCTCCCGCCTCGTGCGGCAGCCCCGCACCCCGGCAGCCAGATTTTTTTTTTATTAAAACCAAAAATAAAATAGATGAACAAACAAAATATAGAATCCATCAACAACAAGAAATTCACCAAGAATTCCAAAATCATACAATCAAATTAAACTAACATAAACATATATGCAAATTTAATTTCAATTGCACAAAACAAATGGGAAAAATCTTAAACCCAATCAAAGAACCCCAATAAAAAATCTCCAATTTTAAAACATGGGATTCAACCAATTTTAACAATTTCCAAGGATCAAAAGTCTGCTCTGATACCACTATTGGGATTTTTCACCGGAAATCACCCGATAAAAGCGGAAGAACACGATGATTTCCTCAAATCCAGTCCCAGGAGCAATTGAGGTGGAAATTGTAAAACTTAAAATTGAAATAGAAAGGGATTAAATTCTTACCTGAAATATCTCTTTCTAGAGATGGATGAAGACTACAGAAATCAAATTAGATTCCCTCCTCGTTCCCGTACACGAATGCCTAACGAACACAACCCGTGCTAGCGTAGGAAAAACGTGCAATGGTGAGAGAGGGGGCTAGGGAATTTCGGCAATGGCAGCTCGAAGTGGTTAGGTTGGCCGAAATTTTACCCTAGGTTTTTATACCTAGGGTGGCCGCATTCGCCTTGGGGAATCTAGGCCCAGCTTGGCTCTTTCATTCTGTGTGGGCTTCCATCTTTTAATTGAGGCCCAATCTAATTTTAATTATTTTGGTTTAAATTAATTTCAAGCCCAATTTTAATATACCCATGTATTTAATATATTACACCAAGTAACATATTATTTACATTTAAATTAAGATTAGTTTGACCAATTAATTTAATCCATCAAATTAAAATTAAATCTTCACAAAATAAAATCATATGTAAACCTATACATATGAATATTTCCACCTAGGAAATAATCTCATAATTAATCCAATTAATTATGAAGAGCCAATTGAATATATTAATTTTATTATTAGGATGAATCCAATTGATCTTTATAATATGAGTAATATATATATATATACCTCTCTCTCCATAGCGTATACTCTAAGTATACATGTGATTCCTTAAGTCTGTGTTCAGTCGTTCTATGTGTACGATCCCGTGGGCCCATCTTTATGTTGGCAGCTGGCCTTTGGCCCGCAGACTGCAGTTGGGCTTTAGCAAGCCACTGCAGCCCCCAATTAAGATGGAGATGGAAGTCTAACTGTTATCATAACCCTGTAGTTTAAACTTGTACATCCCATGTCATTGATATCGGTGTCTAACACAGAGGCATGGATTGATCACCCTTTTTTGTGTCGGACATTAACTTCATCCCGAATGCACTGAAGCTCACAAACAAGTTCCCACTTGTTTGGGTGTGGCCACACTCTTATCAGTCACATTCATCAAGAGCCCAGTGATATCTTCCCAGTGGATTACTGAGTGACAAATCCCTTCTGCATATCCATAGCATTACCATGCTAAGTGACATACCCGAAAGTACCCATAGTTGGCACCCTATTACAGGCCCTTTAGGCGTACCCCTGAGTATGCGACCTCATATGTAACACCATCATATTGTCAGGTCAAAGGATCCATACAAGTACTACACGAGAATCACTTGTGATACTATACCATATGGATTTCTCGTTTAGTGGATCTATCCAGTACCATGCCCCCTTATGCATGTACCCATTAACTTGGTTGACATTCCATGTCCAATGACCGGTAAGACACCGCCATACAACCAGGTTAATGATAGTCTTTTGTTCCAGACTACGAATCTATTTATGGTCATATCGTTTACCCTATCCATGGTCTTACTACCAATTGCATGACACTGGTCATCATGGATATGGATATGTCCATCGGATACTTCATTTAATATATTGCACAAGATAAATAGAATAAATGAATTAATACCTTTATTAATAACACAAATAAGTGTAATACATGAATCCAATTAATGTATGATACAAATGCAAGGACCAATGCCTCGGGACTAGGGCATATCCAACAAAGTGGCCATTGAAACCCTCGCCAAAGCACTGACTGCTCTGATGAAGGCAAATATAGATTTTGGGAGGAAGCAGGCACCCGTGGTCAAGACTCAAGAAGAACTGATGAGTGAGATTGTGAAGGAACTGGCTAAGCAAATAATGGCGGGAAAGGCGAAGGCCATCTAAGAGGAGCTGCCCACTAAACAGAAAAAAGCCCTTGAAGGTGATCTGGGAGATTTATTTGAAGAAGTTGATGATGTTTCAGTAGGAGAAGACCCTCCGCATATGGAGGATGACAATTATTTCAATGTATCTATTTCTTTTGTTTTTGATGTAAACAATTCAGCCTATAAAGCCCTTAATGCAATGAAATCCAATTTTGCTTACTTGTGTGATGTTTTTCTGGATGGAACTGTGCATACATACAAACATTCATTTAATGTCTTTAGCATACATGATGCATCATTGCATGAAATGCATCTAGGAACAGATGATGATCCTAAAATGGTATCCGTCTCGAAAGACCTCATGCCTGATGAGAGGAAAGAAATTGTAAAGGTGCTCCAAAAGCATGTAAAAGCCTTCTCCTGGTCCTATGACGACATGCCGCGGTTGATAGAGAGATTACAAAACACAGAATTTCGACAAATCCAAAAATGAAACTTGCCAAGCAGAAGCTCAGAAGACTCAGACCAGAATCGCCAGAAAAAGTTAAAGAAGAGATGGCCAAGCAGATAGAGGCGAAGTTCTTGGAAGTAGTAGAGTATCTAGAATGGTTAGCAAACATTGTGCCAGTTGTGAAGAAAGATGACCGAGTTAGGGTTTGTGTGGATTTCTAGGATCTGAACAAAGCATCACCTAAGGATGACTTCCCACTACTAAATATTGATGTTTTGATTGACAATGCCACCAGGGCAGCAATGTATTTGTTTATGGATAGATTCTCGGGTATAATCAGATTCTGATGGACATCATCGACAAAGTGAAGACAGCCTTCATCATAGAATAGGGAGTCTATTGCTACAGGGTTATGCCGTTTAGGTTGAAGAATGCCGGGGAAACTTATCAGTGGGCAATCACTGTACTTTTGCATGATATGATCCATAAAGAGGTCGAAGTTTATGTAGATGATATGCTAGTTAAATCGATGACCTGGGAAGAGCAACCTGCTATCCTGGAAAGATTCCTAACTAGGTTCGAAAAGTATAACCTCCGCCTGAATCCTAAGAAGTGTGTGTTTGGGATAACTTCAGGGAAACTTCTTAGCCATATGGTAAGCTAGAGGGGAATCGAAATGGATCCGGAAAAGATCAAGGCCATCAGAGATATGCCTGCACCAAAGACAGAAAAGGAAGTGAGGTCATTTCTGGGGTCATTGCAGTATGTCAGTCGGTTCATCGCAAGGTTAACAATAGTCTATGAGCCCATTCTCAAACTCCTGAGGAAGAATCAGTCGATGAAGTGGAACTATCAATGCCAGCTAGCCTTTGACAGGATCAAGGCTTATTTGATGAACCCACTAGTCTTGAAACCTCCAATGCCGAATAAGCCTTTGGTCATGTATTTGGATATCGAAGATGCATCAGTAGGGGCAATGCTAGTACAAGAACAAGAAGACGGGCGTGAACATGCTATCTACTACTTGAGTAAGAAGCTGCTTGATTACGAGAAGACTTGTACTATTATGGTGTGGCTGACTAAGAAGTTAAGGCATTACTTCCAGTCATATAAGGTTCAGGCAGTGGCTGAGGTCGACCTGATGAAGTACTTATGCCAAACCCCCGCTTTGGCCGGAAAATTATCAATATGGTTGCTATTGTTATCGGAATTTGATATTGAGTATGTAATGAAGAAGACGATCAAGGGCAGAGCTGTAGCGGAGTTTTTGACCAACCAGCCTCTAGAATCGGATTATACTGAGAACTTAGAATTTCCAGATGAACAATTGGTGGTGGTAGAGATAGAACCAAGTAGGTGGGTGTTGTATTTTGATGGCACTGTGAACAAACATGGCCCAAGTTTAGGAGTGATCATCGGTATACCTGACTGAGAAATCATCCCTCTGGCAAAACGCCTTGAGTTCTCAATAACTAATAACAGAGCATAATATGAAGCTTGCCTTTTTGGGATTGATGCCTGGGGGTGCATGAAGTGTTAGTAATCGAAGACTCAACTTTGGTAATTTGTCAGATTACTAGAGAATTAGAGATAAAAGAAGAGTCACACTGGCCGTATCTTGAGCTGGTTTGGGAGAGAGTGAAAATATTTATGCAGTGTGAATTCAGACATGTCCCGAGGGAGGAAAATCAGATGGCGGACTCCTTAGCCACACCCTTATCGATGTGGGAAGAACCCCAAAAACATCCGATACAACTAGTGATCCTAGAAACAGCACAAAACCCTTGCTATCTATCAGTCAGTGTTGTAGTGATAGTGGAAGAACGTCCTTGGTGTTATAATATCTTATAGTTCATTTAGAATGGGAAATACCCCAAAGATGCTAGTGAAACAGATAAGATCTCTTTTTGAAGATTAGCCGCACAGTTCAGGATCTTTGAGAATCAGCTCTTCAAAAGAACCGCCAACGGCCTACTCCTGAAATTCCTAACAGAAGAAGAAGCAAAGAAGTTCATGAGATAGATCCATGTAGGAACCTGTGGACCACACATCAATGGGTTAGCCATGGCCAAGAAAGTATTGAGGCAAGGCTACTTTTGGCTTACTCTGCTAGCCAATTACATCGAATAAGTAAAGAGATGTCATGAATGCCAGGTGTGCAGAGATCTCAATCATCTCCCTCCGCTCGAGCTTCAGATATCATCAACTCCATAGCCATTTACCGCTTGGGGGATAGACATCATTAGAGAAATAAGGCTGCCCGCATCAAATGGGCACCGCTTTATAGTCGTGGCTGTTGACTGCTTCTCGAAATGGGTAGAAGCGGAATCATTCTCAGATGTTACACTAAGGAGATGACCAAGTTCATTGAGAAGAACATTTTTGCGTGGTATGGGATTTTGCATCATGTCGTGACTGATAATGGTGTACAGTTTCAAGGGGCAACATAACAATTGTTTCAAGATGAGGGAGTTGGACATCACAAGTCATCTTCGTATCGCCTGCAAGCCAATGGTGCGGTAGGAGCAGCCAATAAGTCTATCAAAAGGATTCTTTCAAAAATGGTAGTCACCTACACGGATTGGGCCGACATGCTGCCATTTGCCTTATGGGAATATAGAACCAGTGTCAGAACTCCTACTGGAGAAACACCCTACTCATTGGTCTATGGGATGGAAGCTATCTTCCCAGTGGAAACCAAGGTTAGGTCATTGAGGGTGGTCATATAAGCATAGTTGCAAGGATCGAAATGGGCTTAGTTGAGGTATGAGCACTTAGCATTGATCGACGAGAAGCATCTTCGGGCATTATATCATTTGCAGATGTACCAGTAACGAATGGCAAGGGATTATAATAGTAAAGTCTATCATCAGAAACACCCACTCAAAGCCGGGGATTTGGTACTCAAATAGATGAAACAGGTCAACACGGATGTGCGGGTGTAAGCGTCGGAATTTTCCTGACTTAGAAAAAAAAATTTTACCACACAACTGTAATTACAGTCGTGCAGCTGCATTATAGTCGTGCGACTGTAATTGAAAAAATTACAGCCATATGACTATAAATACGGAGCAGGTACAACAGCCCATACCTGAGAAATATAGAAAATGGGTTGATTTAAGAGCAATTAATGCTCTTTTTTGCAGCAAGAAAGACCAGAATAAAAGGTAGAAGGAAGGGAGAGTGAAGGACTTTTGGACTCTTAGGATTTGGCAGATTTGAGAGAGAAATTGGTAGAGAAAAGAAGGAAAAAGGAGAGAAAAAGGAAACCCAACAAAACATAATCTTTTTCTCCTCTTTTTCTTTTGATTCTAGTGTGTTAAAGTTTAAAACCGGATAGAAATCATAGGTTAACAATTTGACGCTTCAAACTCAATCAGTTTCAGACCTTAAATTTGCTAAAATCCGTGACATTTTGGAGAATTTTGGACAAATCTTAGAACCTTAGCACTCAAGGGAAAAGAAGCAATTTGGAGGCAATTGAGGAGTTTCCAGCGGTCAAACTTACGGTGGATCAGCGGCACAAAGGTAATTATACCTCAAACCTTCATTTTGTTGCTTAAACTTGGTGATTTGATGTGATTTAGTGCATAAAAACTCATTTTTCGGGCTTGCTGTTTTTGGAAATCAAGAACAGTCGTATGACTGTTCTTAAAGCAAAGAACAGTTGCACGACTGTATATATGGTCGTACGAGTGTTCTTGATTTCCCGCGGCTTTTAGATTCATTTGAACAAATTTTGGCGATTTTCTGCAAATGGAAGGACTACAGTCGCACGACTGTAATTACAATTGTACGACTGTAGTTACAGTTGCACGGCTGTAATTACAGCCGCACGACTGTAATTCTCGTTCAGGAGAAAAATTTCGAGAAAAATCCACACAAATTCTCAAAAATCATAAAAATTCAGAAAAATTAAGTTGTGTGCATTCATGACCTTAGATTTAGTTTTTGAATCTATTGCACTTAAAACAACACAACGATGGAGACCCGAATCTCCCGAAAACCGACCCACCTCACATGTTAAATTAAAGTAAACCGGAAAAAGAAAATGTTTTCAAAATGATTTTCTAATACAGGGACATTTTAAAATTGTTTTCCAGGTCTAATCAGGCAGGCTAGCCGAGCCGACCCTGTTATCCCCAAATTGCATGAACCCGAACTCCTTAAAATCCCATTCTGTCCTACTTGAGTCCTATTTTTGGCGTGCTATAAATTGTGCTAACCATTTATTTTGCAGCTTTTATTTTATTTTTATTTTTCATTTTTTTAAGTAATTAATAGCTTAATTCGTGTATTTTAGGCAATTGAAAATTTTTTAGATTGTCGTGTATTTTAGGCGTTTGTAAGGTGAGGCCGAGAGTTTTTATTTTCATTCGATTGGGTTGTAATAATTTAATTATTTACTGCTTTATTTTTATTTGTGTGTGTATCCTGTGTCATTTAATTTAATAAAATCGACTTTAGAATTATAAAATACCATCTATGAACATTGGCTGAATTTTATTTTGATTAGACATGAAATAGGGGACTTGTCCGGACCTAGATCTCTAGAAGGAGTAACGACCTTCATTCGGTTCAGCTACACTGTAATTTCCCAGTTGAGTTGAGCCGGATGGCGACTCCTACACACCCTATCGAGACTTAGGTCTCGGTTCTTTTATGAATTAATTTAATTTTTCCAAAATTGAATTTTCATTCTAAAAAACTCCAAGCGAGGGAGGGTTGCCCGATATCGAGGCTCCCTTCCGAGAGAGAGTCCATACGCCTATAAAACATCATCTGCTCACAGTGGCGACTCTACTGGGGATTTCTTATAAAATTTTTCTTAAAAACTTAATAGAATTTACAAGCTCTGAAAAGTGTCTAATCAAAATAAGGTGGATGATTCTTGTATGATATTTTATTTTGCATTCTTTAGTTAGACATTTTTGCATTAGATTAAGTATCCCATTTTTAGCCCGGTCGATTGTTGCAGTGTCGCCTATGTTCCTCTTGGTCCTAGGGGCACGGATATGAAACACCAACCATGGCCTCATACGAACCCCTTCGTTCGGACCCTTGAGTGGGGAGAAGTAAGGAGTATATTTTGCTATGGGAGCCTTAATTTTAACCCAACTTAGATCGAACTCATATAGGAAACTTTAGTTGGATCCCCCTAGGATACTAAAATAAATTGTATGAATGCCATAAATTGCACCTTCATCATCCCCGGTTGGTGATTGAAGAGAACCCCTCCTAGGACTCGGTTAGAATTTTCAAAAATTGATGACGTTGGGAGGAATAAGGTTGGAGGAATATGCTTCATGTGCTATGTGTTTCTCGCCCTGCCATGACATACCATCATCGCCATTCCCATGAACGTGACATGCCATACAAGCAAAGCATTTGTGTGATACTAACTCATATCTTTTATGCAGCCACTTGTATTTTATTTTTCATGGGTGAAAGCATTAGATCATCTGTGTGCCATTCATACTAACACTTTCTTGTGCAGCCATAACATTATATTCGTGTGTTATCATTTTCACAAAGCATACACAACATCATTATGAATGTCATGCATCCTAACCACATTTTTGTGCAGCCATAAGTATTCATATCATCTCATCTCATTTAAATTAGGGACATTCCAAGGATGCCCATCACAGTCATGTCATGTCATAACAAAACGGGAGTCCCAAAACTACCCGTGTCTTTCCCGTGCACCGGATTGCACTCGGCCATTTCAATACACCATTTCATTCAATAGGGATCATAATGATCTTAGGTTTATTTTCGTGTGGCAGGTCACACAATATCATTACACAACATCACGTCATTCATCATAGGCATCACGGTAATGCCGAAATTCTGCTTGTGCATCATGATTCACATCAGACGATTTCATAACATTGTGAGACCATTTAAGGTACTCCCCGAGTGCCGGATTAGTACACATATAAGTCCATTTCATAACATCACCAAATCATAAAAGGTGTTCCCCAGATGCCGAACCTTTGTCCATGTCCCTGTTACACGTGACTTTCTTATAACATCATTTTGCATCACATGCCTCAAAAGCATCAGAACTCTATCCATGGGACGGCCCCCATGCGACCATTTCATATCATCTCATAGACCTACAAAGCGTCGAAACTCTATCCATGTGTCGGCACACACGTGACCATTTCACAAAATTCACTAGGTGCCCCAAAAGCGTCGAACCCTTGTCCATGTGGGGTCCACACGTGATCCTTTTGCATAATCTTTTGCGTGACATTGGGTGTTCGTAGAATGTCCCAAAAGAAAAAATAATAATAATAAATAGAGACCATCCTTATCATCATGTCACTCACGACATCATTTCATTCATTCATCATAAAACACCTTTAGTGTATCACTCTTCATGTCACCATTACATTCATTCATTGTCCCTAAACATTTCCCATGTCATGTCAAGCAGAGTAAACTGGATCCACGGAGGACAAGATCTCAGTCTCGGAGGACTATTGGGGAACAAAGAGTAGTAGAAATAGAAAGTGAATCTGATTCCAGGGAAGAATTTGAGATGGCCAATCCAACACCAAGTCTTGCTAAAGCCCTGAAGGATTTCCAGAGATCCCAGGATTTCCATGACATGTTGAAGGAAGAGATGTAGGCTATTGTGAGAGAAGCCGGTGAGATCGGTGCTAGTGGAGCTGGGAAGGAAAAAGAGGCTAAATCATCTCAGCAAGGCGCTAATGCCTAAGCTAGTTTAGAGAAGCTACAAGAAATTGAGGTGGCTATGGAAAGGAAAATAAGGGCGAACTATTCAGAATTGGATGAAGTTGTGGCCCAACTGAAGAAAGGGCCCAGTGTCAGTTCGAACTCTAAGAGAGGCGTTAATGTAGATGCCATAATTAGTAAAGGTATCGAGAATTTTCCTGGTTTTCAAGTGCCAAAGGTTCCCTCCTACAAGGGAATGGGTTCACCAGAAGCCCATGTGAATCTCTATGCCAGGGTCATGTTGACGGCAGGCGCCACTAAGCAACAACTTATCAATCTCTTCCCGACTACACTCAAAGGAGGAACATTAAGCTGGTACAATTCTTTATCTGAAGAGGAGCAATCAGACTTGGAGGCTTTATCGGTGGCCTTTATCAAATACTACAGCTTCAATACCAAGATTCAGGTGAAGCTGTACGACCTAGAAAGAGTTAAGCAGAAGTCAAATGAGCCCTTTGATGAATACTATTAAAGGTGGATGAACAAGATGAACTTGCTAAAGAATCGCGCTGATGAAGATGAGTTGATCCAGAAGTTGATTGATGGTAGTAGGGACATCTTCAAGAACAATATGAAGTTCCACCCTTTCAGTTAACTCAGCGAAGTATACAGTATGGCTGTGAAAATTGAGAGAGATGAGGAGGAAAAGACCGCAGGCCATAAGGGAAGCAGAAGCTCCGGGTATAGATCAACTACTGCAGCTAGGTCAAGTAGTGGATTTGGTTCTGGTTCTACAAGTAAGGGAGGACAAGTTTCTGAGGTTAAGCAAGCCAGGGTTGCTGTGGTGTCACTACAGTGAGGAAACCAAAGCAGAGGTCCGGACGGTCATGGCATATCACCTTGGGCTTTCTCCCTGGCCAAGATTTTTGCTAACTGTAGGAATGGTGGACTATTAAGTTCCCTCAGGCCATTCAAAAAACCAACGGAGGAAGATAAGGATAATTTCTGTACTTACCATGTCACGGTAGGACATAGAACCAATAATTGTTATAAGCTGAGAGACGCCATCTAGAAGCTTATCGATGACGAAAAACTACAAGAGCCTGCCAAACCCAATACAAAGAATAATATGCTGCCAACATTTGAAAGGCAAGTCAACATGGTATAGTCGGGGTTACCAGATAATTTTATCTTTGCTCAAATCCTCCAAGCAAACCCCACTGTACAGTCTGTGGTGGCCAATGATGTTGAGGTGAAGTCAGAAAGGGAAAAGCCTATAGAGCAGAGGGAAGTGAAGCCTGTGAGCTTAGATGACCTGGATTCAGAGGATGAATATAAAGAGTATGGCTGTGATATGACCATCAAGCTACCTGTTGTAGAAAAGTCAAAGGTGTCCGAAGTTCAGAATGTAAGAAGAAGTGGTAGGGTCTACCAACCAGTAGTGCAGCAGAATGAGAAAGCCCCAATGACCAAATCAAGCAATATGTCAGTGCCAAAGGAAGTAGAAAAGGAAGATCTGGTTATTTCACAACTGAAGAAAACCCCAGCCGAAGCTAGTTTGTGGCATTTGTTGCTGACTTCCAAGGAGTACAGAGTAGCCTTGGTCAAAAAGCTCTTTGAAATTGAAGTGTCTCTGATTGCTTCTCTGGAGGCAATTTGCTGCTTGTTGGATAAAATTCACGTAGGATCCCATGACATTGTATTCTCGGAGAAAGATCTGCCACACGGGGGAAGGGCTCGCAATAAAGCTCTGTACATTAAGGTCAACATCATGGATAGGGTTATGCTGTGCGTAATGATAGATGATGGGTCAGCCTTGAATATATGTCCCTTGAAGATGCTACCATTCCTGGGCCTAAGTGAAGAAAGTTTGAAAAAGTCCTCAACAGTGATCCGGGCATATGATGATTCCAAAGGAACTGTAATTGGGACTTTTGAGACTGAAGTGGAGGTAGGGCCAGTCAAGTCCATGGTCATTTTCACTATGATAGACGTCCCGGTCACTTTCTCCCTGCTGTTGGGAAGACCATGGTTCCACCCATTAGGAGGTGTCCCTTCTACTTTGCACTAGAAAATAAAGTTCTCGATAAACGGTGAGATTATGACTATTGAGGCGGATGCCAAATCCATGATTGCTGTTGTAAATGAAGGAGTTGTACCATTTGGCGGGTTCCAAATCACCATGATCGGGGAAGAGGAAGCCACAGATGCCCCGATGGTCATTTATGAGAATTATATGCCGGAGTGGGTACTAGATATTTGCATAAGCAGAACTTTGTCTTAGGCGTGGGACTCAGAATTAACTTGCAAGGGGTGCCTGAGTTTAACATTGACTCAGGAAAGCGAAAATAGTTCGGGCTAGGGTATGCAGAAGAAACATCTAACCGGAAGAATCAGAGAAGGGGCAAGAACAACAAGCTTATGATGAAACCCTTCATAAAGGTAGGAGAAGAACTGTACAATGGCCAAGCTGAGCCAGTGAGAGTCTGGAACATTGAATACCCAGGCTTTCAGATATTTTCTGATGTTGTAGACTTTGAGAAGAGCCGGGAAGAACCAGTAGACCTCGTCATGGTAGAAGAGGTAATTGCTAAATCTATTGTTCTACAAAATGAGCCGCCTGAAGAGATAGCAAAAATAGTGAAGGTACCCAAGCAGAAAACCGAAGAGAAAGTCTGTGATGAATCAGTAGAGGCAATTTCGGGGACATTGACTGCTGCTTTAAGCAAGGCATTTAGGAAGTCCAAAGAAGGGTTCGAAGAGGGGCTGATGACCAAAGTAAACTTGGATTCTATGGTTGCTGAGATAGCCGAGATCATGAAGAAGGCTAGGGCATAGGTGGCTGAAATTGAGAAGACCATTATTCCTGCTGATCAAGAAGCCAAAGTAGCTGCAGATCTGGATAATGTCCTGGAGCTGAGTGGGAAAGCTGAAGAAATGCAAGGCCCTCCGCCTGTGGAGGATGAAAATGATTTTGTTGTATCTATTTCTTTCATTTTCAATGTGAATGATGTACTCTATAACAAGTTTAATGCAATGAAATCTCCGTTTGCTTACTTATGTGATATTTATCCTGATAATTCTGTGCACGTATTTGAATCACCATCAAGCATATTTTGCATACATAACACTGCATTGCATGAAATCAACATAAGTACAAATGAAAACCCCAAAATGGTATTCATTTCACATGAGCTAAAACCTGAGGAAGAGAGAGAACTTACAAGAATATTACAAAAACATGTTAAAAACTTTTGTGTGGTCATACAAGGACATGCTAGGTGTAGACACAGAATTAGCAGTGCACAAGATCCCGACGAACCCCAAGTTCAAGCCAGTGAAGCAGAAACTGAGAAAACTGAGGCCAGAATTGGCTACATTGGTGAAAGAAGAAGTGGCTAAGCAAATAGAAGCCAAGTTCCCCAAAGTGATGGAGTATACAGAATGGCTAGCCAATATCATCCCAGTACCTAAAAAGGATGGAAGGGTTAGACTGTGCATCGACTATAGGGATCTGAATAAGGCATGCCCAAAAGATAATTTCCCCTTGCCTCATATCGATGTCCTGGTCGATAGTGCAGCAAAAGCAGTAATGTATTCCTTCATGGATGGGTTTTCAGGATATAAATCAGATCCTGATGGACGCAATTGATAAGTTGAAGACATCGTTCATCACCGAGTGGGGCACATTCTGCTACAGAGTAATGCCCTTCGGGTTGAAAAACGTAGGAGCCACTTACCAAAGGGTTGTCACAACTTTGCTTCATGATATGATCCACAAAGAAGTTGAGGTGTATGTTGATGATATGCTTGTTAAATCAATGACCCGGGAGGAACATCCTGTTATCCTGGATATATTTCTTACACATATTGGAGAGTATAACTTGCGGCTCAACCCTCAGAAGTGCTTCAGAGTCATATCAGGGAAGCTGTTGGGTCATGTAGTCAGCCAGAGAGGAATAGAAATGGACCCAGATAAAATCAAAGCTATTCGAGACATGCCACCTCCTAAAACAGAGAAGGAAGTCCGCTCATTCTTGGGTTCCTTGCAGTACGTTAGTCGCTTCATAGCATGGTTGACTTCCACTTGTGAGTTGATTTTCAAATTATTAAGAAAAGATCAGCCAATTATGTGGGATGAAAGTTGCCAGTTGGCGTTTGAGAAAATCAAGGCTTATTTGGTAAATCCGCCAGTTCTGAGCCCACCAATTCCAGGGAAGCCTTTGATTTTGTATTTGGCAGGTGAATATTCCTCCGTAGGGGCAATGTTGGCATGAGAACAAGATGACAAGAAGGACTACCCTATTTACTACCTCAGCAAGAAGCTGCTAGAGTATGAAACCAAGTATACACTGGTAGAAAAGACATGTGTGGTGATGATCTGGCTGACCAAGAAGCTGCACCATTACTTCCAGTCATACAAAGTGCAGGCTGTGGCCAAAGTAGATCCAATGAAGTATCTTTATGAAGCATCGGTGTTGGTTGGGAATTTATCTAGGTGGCTATTACTCTTATCAAAATTCGACATTGAATACATCACTAAGAAAACTCTCAAAGGGCGAGCCGTAGCAGAATTTCTAGCAAATCAGCCATTGGAATTAGATTACACAGAGAATTTGGAGCTCCCAGATGAATAGTTGGCCATGGTGGAAGTAAAGAGATGGGTTATGTGCTTTGATGGTGCTGTGAATAGGAAAGGTGCCAGAATTGGGGTAGTCATAACGACACCGGACGGTGAAATTATTCCTTTGTCAAAAAGGTTGGATTTTCCTATAACTAACATCAGAGTAGAGTATGAAGCATGCTTATTTGGGATGGAAGCTCTGTCGACACCAGGGGAAAATGATGTCTTGATTGTTGGAGATTTGCTTGTAGTGATTAGGCAGGCTCAGGGTGAATGGGAGCTGAAAGAAGGAGCCTTACCACCCTACTTGGAGCTGCTATAGTACAGAAGAGAGCTTTTCGGCCAATGCGAAGTCAGACATGTCCCTAGAGATGAGAACAAGATGGCTAATGCACTAGCAATACTGTCTTTTATGTGGGAAAATCCAGAAGAAACTCAAGTACAACCACTGGTCATAGCGACTTCCAGACAACCCTGCTTTGAAGTGAACGAAGTAATAGAGATGACAGTCAAAGAAAACCCGTGGTTCTTTGACATTTACCAGTATGTAAAGGAAGGAAGATATCCAGAAGAAGCCAATGCTGCTGATAAGGTGTCATTAAGAAAACTAGCCAGTCAGTTCAGAATATTTGAAGATAGACCATGTAAGAGAATAGCAAATGGTGTTCTTCTGAGGTGATTGACAGAACATGAGGCAAAAACAATGATGCAGCAAGTACATGTAGGATCCTGCAGGCCACATATGAATGGACTCGCTATGGCCAGGAAGATAATGAGACAAGGGTATTTTTAGATGACTATGCAAGCTGATTGTATAACAAAAGCAAGAAGATGTCATGAATGCGAGATCTATGCTGATATCAGTCATATGCCACCACTTGAATTACAGAATCTAGCTTCTCCTTGGCCAAATTTCCGCATGGGGGATAGATATGATTGGAGAAATTCATCCTGCAATGTCAAATGGACATCGATTCATAGTTGTGGCAGTTGACTACTTTTCAAAGTGGGTAGAAGTGGAATCTTTTGCTAGTGTAACAGCCAAGCAAATGGTCAAGTTCATTCATAAGAACATCTTTGCCCGATACGAGATTCCCCATTATATAGTGACTGACAATAGAGTGCAGTTTCAAGGGGCAACAGCTGAGCTGCTTGCAGAACATGGCATTGAGCACCATAAGTCTTCTCCATATAGGCCCCAACCAATGGTGCAGTGGAGGCAACTAATAGGGCAATAAAGAAGATCATATCAAAGATGGTAACCACTTACAGAGATTGGGCTGACAAACTCCCGTATGCACTTTGTGGTTACAAAACCAGTGTCAGAACACCGACAGGGGAAACTCCCTATGCCTTGGTATATGGTATGGAAGCAGTGTTACTAGTGGAAATAGAGCTCAAGTCACTTAGAGTCGCCTTGGAAGCTCAGCTGCCAGAGACTGAATGGACACAAGCTAGATACAAGCAGTTGGCGGTGCTAGATGAAAAGAGACTGAAAGCACTGGATCACTTGCAGATGTACCAACACAGAATGGCTAGAGTATATAACAGGAATGTGAAGTGCCCCAGGCGGCAGCTGAAAGCAGGGGACTTGGTTCTGAAACAATTAAGGCCTTCAAATGTTGATGTTAGGGGGAAATTTAGACCCAACTCGGAAGGGCCCTATGTTGTGAAGAAGGTGTTATCAAATGGTGGTGTCAACATCCTGGACATGGACGGAAATGAGTTCACAAATCCTGTCAACCAAGACCACTTAAAGCTTTATCATGTCTAAAAAATAAAAAATAAAAAAAAGAGAGAGAAAAAGTCTGCTAGGCTGAAAACTCAAAAAGAGTGGTCTGGGCAAAAGTTAAGACACGAGAGAAAATGATCAGTCGGAAAATCTGAAAAGGACAACTGGTGATGGATTCTGGCTCTGTGTGAAGTATGTACCATTTTGGGAACCAATCTTTTGAAATGTACTCATTTTGATTTTATCAATAAAGTGAAATGTTTGTTTAAATATATTTGTGTGGTTATGGCAAATGCATAAACAAAGTTATCTTGCTTAAACGTCCATTTAAGGAAAGCGCTTTGTATTTAACTGGTTGAACATATCACGTTATTTAACAATGAAAATGTATTAAATACATACAATCTGAAATCTTTTATCATCCCCCAAATCTAATTCATCTTTCCAAAGAGCAACAGTGGTTGTCCAAGAATTTGACTGTTGGAGAAATCAAACCGGCTTCTAACAAGAAATTGAACCCCAATACTGCTCCATATAGCATTTTTCTGCATCAGATCATCACCAGAAGGATGATGGATCAAGTGGTCATGGTGCCATTTCAGTCGGTCTTTGTTCATCTTAAATTTGAAAAAAAAAGCTCGTTGGGGTGAAAACCAAAAAGGCTCCTCAGGCAAAAGTTAGAGCAGCTCACTAGGCTGAAAACCCACAACGGGCAACCCAAGCAATATTCAGAGCACTTCCCGATCCATAAATCACAGGGGCAGAAGGGTAAAACTTCTCCACCATTTCCCCACAGGAATCCTTATGGCATTTCCCCAACGGGATCCTCCACATTACTCCCTAGCGAAACATTTACAAGGGACATTACGATCTTTTCCCTAGTGGTTGTCACACATCCCCAGCAGTCATCTTATTTCCCCAGTAGTCCTCATATGTTTTTCAACAAAGAAAAGCTCTATGTGAAGAGTGTCTTACACCGGCTAGGGGCAAAACATATCTTCCCCAGTAGAAACGAGAAGCATCAATTTTGAAGAAACAACGAGAAATGCACCCTTTAGGATCCACATGCATATACATCATCATGCATGCTTACACACCATACACGGAGCATTCATCCCCAGCTAGTCTTCATTCTTGATCGAAGGGGCAAAATTTTTTGTTCAAAATCTCCCGATCAAGGAATGAAGACTCATAATTTCAAATGCAGGAATTCGTCATTGCTATCTCAGACACGGATAATCCCCAGTAGATCTGCCTCGGGTAACATAGACTTCGTATCGACCTAGATCGGCTTCATTACAGATCCCCAGCAAATTCGCCTCGGGTAACGTAGACCCGGTATCAGCCCAGATCAACTTCACCTTCAGATCCTTAGTAGATCCACCTCGGGTAACATAGACTCTATATCGGTCCAGATAGGCTTCATTCTAGATCCCCAGTAGATCCGCCTCGGGTAACATAGACTCGGTATCAGCCCAGATCGGCTTCATTCCAGATCTCCAGCAGATTCGCGTCGGGTAACATAGACCCGGTATCGGCCCAGACCGGCTTCACCTTCAGATCCTCAGCAGATCCGCCTCGGGTAACATAGATCCAGTATCAGCCCAGACCGGCTTCACCTTCAGATCCTCAGTAGATCCGCCTCGGGTAACATAGACCCGGTATCGGCCCAGATCGGCTTCATTCCAGATCCCCAGTAGATCTGCCTTAGGTAACATAGACCCGGTATTAGCCCAAATCGGCTTCATTCTAGATCCCCAGCAGATCTGCCTCGGGTTACATAGACCCGGTATCGGCCCAGATCGGCTTAACCTTCAGATCCTCAACAGATCAGCCTCGGGTAACATAGACCCGGTATCGGCCTAGATCTGCTTCATTCCAGATCCCCAGCAGATCTGCCTGGGGAAACATAGACCTAGTATCGGCCCAGATCGGCTTCATTATAGATCCCCAGCAGATCCACCTCGGGTAACATAGACTCGATATCGGCCCAGATCGGCTTCACCTTCAGATCCGCCTCGCGTAACATAGATCCGGTATCGGCCCAGATCAGCTTCATTCTTAATCCCCAGCAGATCCGCCTCGGGTAACATAGACCTAGTATCGGCCCAGGCCGGCTCCATTCCATGATCCCCAGCCATTTCACCTCGGGTAACATAAACCCGGTATCGGCTTATGTCAGATTCATCATTTCAAGTTTCAGTAGATCCACCTCGGATATGTGTGTATCCGGTATCGGCCTAGATCAGCTGTGTTTTCTTTCCAGTGCGGCGCTTCAATCCGGGGCTCTCAAATTCATCACCTCCGGTATTTTAGACCCGGTATGGGCTTATTTCATCTCCAATCTCTCCTCGGGTAACCTAGACTCGGTATCAGCTTATTTCATCTTCATCTTCACCTCAGGGTAACCTAGACCCAGTATCGGCTTATTTCATCTCCAATCTCTCCTCGGGTAACCTAGACCCGGTATCGGCTTATTTCATCTTCAACCTCACCTCGGGTAACCTAGACCCGGTATCGACTTATTTCACCATCAACCTTGCCTCGGGTAACATAAACCCTATATCAGCTTATGTCAGATTCATCATTTCAAGTTTCAGCAGATCCACCTCGAATATGTGTATATCCGGTATCGGGCCAGATCAGCTGTGTTTTCTTTCCAATGTCTGCGGCGCTTCAATCCGCGCTCTCAAATTCATCACCTCAGGTATTTTGGACCTGGTATCGGGTGTCAAATTTGATCACACGATGGGCAGCTGTAAGCGCCGGAATTTTCCAGACATAAAAAAAAAATTTTGCCACATGACTGTAATTACAGTCGTGCGGCTGCATTACAGTCATGCGACTGTAATTGAAAAAATTACAGTCATACAACTATAAATGCGGAGCAGGTACAGCAGCCCATACCTGAGAAATATAAAAAATGGGTTGATTTGAGAGCAATTAATGCTCGTTTTTTACACCAAGAAAGACCAAAATAAAAGGGAGAAGGAAGGGAGAGTGAGGAAATTTTGGACTCTTAGGATTTGGTAGATTTGAGAGAGAAATTAGTAGAGAAAGGAAGGAAAAAGGAGAGAAAAAGGAAACCCAATAAAACATCATCTTTTTCTCCTCTTTTTCTTTTGATTCTGGTGTGTTAAATTTTAAAACCGGATAGAAATCATAGGTTAAAAATTTGACGCTTGAAACTCAATTAGTTTCACACCTTAAATTTGCTAAAATCCGTGACTTTTTAGAGAATTTTGGACAAATCTTGGAACCTTAGCACTCAAGGGAAAAGAAGTAATTTGGAGGCAATTAAGGAGTTTCCAGCGGTCAAACTTACTGGATCAGCGCCACAAAGGTGATTATACCTCAAACCTTCATTTTGTTTTTTTTTTTTGGGTGATTTGATGTGATTTGGTGCACAAAAACTCATTTTTCGCGCTTGTTGTTTCTGGAAATCAAGAACAATCGTACGACTGTTCTTATGGCAAAGAACAGTCGCACGGCTGTGTATATGGTCGTACGAGTGTTCTTGATTTCCTACGGCTTTTAGTTTTATTTGAACAAATTTTGGCGATTTTCTACAAATGGAAGGACTATAGTCCTATGACTGTAATTCTTGTTCAAGAGCAAAATTTCCAGAAAAATCCACAAAAATTCTCAAAAATCATAAAAATTCACAAAAATTAGAAAATCATCAAAAATGAATTTTTTTGTGTGCATTCACGACCTTAGATTTAGTTTTTGAATCTATTACACTTAGAAAAACACAATGACGGAGACCCAAATCTCCCAAAAACCCACCCACCTCACATGTTAAACTAAAGTAAACTGGAAAAAGAAAATGTTTTCAAAATGATTTTCTCACAAAACAAAAATACAGGGACGTTTCAAAATTGTTTTCCAGGTCTAATCGGGCTGGCTAGCCGAGCCGAGCCGGTTATCCCCCAATTGCATGCCCCCAAACTCCTTAAAATCACATTCTGTCCTACTTAAGTCCTATTTGTGGCGTGCTATAAATTATGCTAACCATCTATTTTTTAGCTTTTAGTTTTTTTTTTATTTTTCATTTTGGATGTAATTAATAGCTTAATTTGTGTATTTTAAGCGATTGTAAATTTTTTAGATTATCGTGTTTTTTAGGCGTTTGTAAGGTTAGGACGAGAGTTTTTATTTCCATTCGATCGGGTTGTAATAATTCAATTATTTACTGCTTTATTTTTATTTATGTGTGTACGCTGTGTGATTTAATTTAATAAAATCAACTTTAGAATTATAAAATACTATCTATGACCATTGGCTGAATTTTATTTTGATTAGACATGAAATAGGGGACTTGTCCAAACCTAGATCTCTAGAAGGTGTAGCAGCCTTTTAGCTACATTGCAATTTCCCGGTTGAGCTAAGCCGGGTGGCGACTCCTACACACTCTATCGAGGCTTAGGTCTTGGTTCTTTTATGAATTAATTTAATTTTTCCAAAATCGAATTTTCATTCTAAAAACTCCACACGAGGAGGGGTTGCCCGATATTAAGGCTCCCTTCCGAGAGAGTCCGTGCGCCTAGAAAACGTCGTCCGCTCACAGCGGGGAAAGTTCAAGCGTAACTAGAAAGGTCCATATGTGGTCAAAAAGGTGCTTTCAAAGGGTGCTGTAAAGATCATGGACATGGACGGAAACGAATTCGTCAGCCCCGTCAATTAGGACAAGCTCAGGCGATACTATGTGTAAAAAAAAAAAAGGTCCAGTGGATTGAAAACCGAAAAGGTGGTCTAAGCAAAATTTAGGACAGTCTGATGGATCAAAAACTGAAAAGGTGGTCCATGCAAAAGTTAGGACGGTGAGGTAAGCACCATTAGCAGGAAAGTCTGGAAAGACTGGTTGATGGCAGTCGTGGATTCAATCGAGATGGATACCATTACTAATTTTGTTCTTAGCTTCACTTCATCTTTGATATACATTGTACAAAAACATTATTAATGAATGAATGAATGAATGATTTTGCTCTATTCGCTTTAATGTCTCAAGTCTATTTGAAATTGGATTCGTATTATATCCATATATATGGTTGTGCACATTCCATGTTTGCATGCATCTCACCTAAAAAAAATCAATCTGATAGGCTGAAAACCGAAAGGCGGTCTATGAAAAATTTAGGATACGAATAAAAGTCTGCTGAGTAGAAAACCCAAAAAGGGCGGGTTAGGCAAAAGTTAAGATAGTTCGATAGATTGAAAACCAGCAAAGGTGGTCTATGCAAAAGTAAGGACATAAAATAAAACAAATAAAAATTGATCAATAACAGCTCCATACACTCTTAAGACCATACAGACTGAGATATCTCAAAGTTAGTATCTCACGCTCGCGTCTCGTAGAGCATGTCACTAAGTTGGCCAACCAAGCTCTATAATGGATGTAAGTCTCCATCGGAGCTATGCTATCATATCTCAAGATCTCAGAGCGAATAGGATTCATCCACTGCTGCTGCACATGTTTGGGCCATCACTGTGTGAATTCTCTAGACTCGGTCATGCATAAAGAATAGGGCACTCCTTGTACTTGCCCATACTGTCTGCATAACCGTGCAGGAGAATAAAACATCACGTTTGTCAATGTTGGAAATGCCCTAGTCCCGAGGCATTGGTCCTTGTGTTTGTATTGTTGGTGTGCCCTAGTTCTTAGGGCATTGGATTCTTGTATTTTGTATTATACATTAAGAGTCATGTATGAATACATTATTTGTGTCACATTAATAAAGGCAATTAATCTATTTCATTTATATCTTATGCTATAATATGAGTATAGTATACATTGATTGATAATCATAAAACCTATCCCAAGTCTGTTCTAATCGTGGGAACGAATAGAACCACAGACTTGTATATTCGATGACTGTATGGTAGTTCTTAACTAGCCATAGTACTTGTATAGTTAGTCATGGATATAGGTACATGTCATTGACATGGGACTGGATCGATCCGCACAAGAAAGCCACATGGTTGTCATGTCATAGGTCTTTCTTGAGTAGGTCTCTTTTGTCCTCAGACCAGATTTCATTATAATATCGATATGGAATCCGGTTCACTTTGACATATGCCTAACAGGTCTGTAAAAGGATGCTAAATACGGGTATGATTGGGTGGACCGGTGAACATGTTGATATTGATGATGAAGTGATGAAATTGCCACTCGGGTAACACTGAGATGATATCATTGGCCACTTGATAAGTGGGACTGATAAGTGTATGGCCATACCCAAATAATTTGGTTGCTTATTTGATTAATCAGTCAACTCAAGATCAAGAAATATAATAAACAACTGAAGAGGATGACAGAGACCATGCCTCTTGTTTATTCATATCGATATCGTTAGGCAAAGGACACTATGAGATTACTACCGGATGAGTGTCTTCTAAAGACTGCTGCATCTCTGTCTTAATTGGGGGCTGTAATGGTTTGCTAGAACCCACTTACAGTCTGTGGGCCTTGGGCCTACTGCTAACATAAAGACAGACCCATAGGATCATGCACATAGATCAACTGAGCTGGAACTTATAGAAATTGTACATGTAATGTACATTGGAAGGAATGCGTTAATTAATTAGTTGACATTCGGTGTCAAGGTAATTAATTGACATTGGGTTGAATTTAATTTAATTAATAAGTTTACATAATGTAATTAATTAATTTATCAATTAATTGAATTACATAAAGTAAACAATTAATTAAATAATTTTCCTAAGTAGGAAAATTAAATACATGTATTGTATTAACTTAAGTGTGATTTAATTTTATTTAGGAGTAATTAAATTTAGCCAAATGGAATTAAATTACATAGTATATACTTTTTAATTAAAGTTTATTCATGTAATTATAATCCTAGTGGGCTTGTGTTTAATTAACCTAATTAGAACCCAATTAGACAAGGTGTCTATAAAAAGGGCACACTTAAGGAATAAAAAACCTAATTCAACTCTAATTAATTGCTGGAAATTTCAGCCACCAACAGCAGCCCCAAAACAGCCGAAAATCCCAGCATTAAACCTCCATTCCTTCGCGTCTTCGGCTAGCACCGGTTCCCGCTCAATAGTTGGTCGTGCACCGGACTTTGGAGATCGCAGTTTCAAGAAACGATTCTGCAGCAGTCTCTAGAGGAGACGAATCCGGTGAGTTAATCTCTCTTGATTCTTATTTGATTTTATTCTAATCAATGGTAATTGGACACGATAGGTGGATTCTAGGAAATTTTAAACGGTGTATTTTTCGCTGCGCCACGTTATTTTTCCAATGACGAATCCCAACAGTGGTATCAGAGCCTAGGTTTTGTCCATTAGATTGATTGGAATTGGTTCTTGAAAGCGTTCTTGAAGAAAGAATGGGTTTCAAGTTTGTGGTTTTAGGGTTTTTATTCGATTGGTTTTGGTTTTGATAAACCCTAGAATTTTTGGATTGGGGTTTTTGATTATTTTCCCCAATTGGTTTCCATCTTAAAAATTATTGTTTATTGACTATTTAATTTTGATGGATTTTTTTTATGGTAAAAAAAAAAAAAGGAATATTATTGTTTGGCCACAATTGGAATCGCAATTGCGATTCCAATTGTGGGCGCTGCCTCTTGCGGCAGCTCGACTGCTGCTAGCAGCAGGCTGCCGCACGGCAGCGCTGCTGTCCCTGGACAGCAGTGCCGCACGTGGGTTTCGGGTCCGGTTTTGGATTTTGCGGGTATTTTTTTTTATCCCGGACCCTAATGCAAATTAAATTAAATTTTTTTTTAATTAATTTGTGTTTAAATTATTTATTTTGTTGGCATGCATATTTAATTTAATTGTTTGCATATTAAATTGAATATGGACTTTGTGAAATTGGCCCAATAAACCGTGACACCGGTTAAAATTGGGAGAGCTAAATTTTAAATTTGTGACAACCCAAATTCAAGTGGGAGCAAAATTGTTAATTTTGCATTTATGGATGTTATCCATTGGGCCTTTATGGGCCTTAGTCACATTTGTTAAAATTGGCGATTTCACCCTAAGTAACTCGGCTTAACATTTATATTTATAATTTGGAATGCCATGATCATGCATCATATTGGTATGTATGTGCACGACAGGTACTTTGTTTGAAATGTTATGTTGAGTTCTATGGGCCCTAAATTATTATCGGTTGTAATTTAATTTTGGGAAATATGGCCTGCGTGCCATTTTTTTTTTTTAATGTAATTTTAGAATAGATTTTATTTTACAAAATTATTGTAATTGCATCAAGTATGGAGGAAGGCCCAAATGGAGCAAGCCCATGGTGGGAGCCCAAGAAGGATTGCAGTCCGGCCCATGAAGAATTAGATAGGATATCTAGTTTTTCATTAGGTTGTAATTAAAGGCCCATAGGATCTCATTTATTTTAAATTAAGTATGCTGTTGCATTTATCATATAATATGGATGTATAGATCACCAAATTATTACCCGCGTTTATGCATGCTAAGCCGTATCACTTAATTATAATCCGGAAATTAAAATATTGAGTCGCTTAAAAGTGCTTCCCACATTTACACCTCTTCCTCCCATTGATGCTGCAATGTGCGCCATGCCCTAGCTGGGTATATTGTAGTATTCGGTGGGCCGTCGAGGGTTAAGATACTTGGTATGGTTAACATGTGAATGGTGGTTTGACTCAACATGGGTAGCATTAGCTCAGAGCGGGCCCTAAGCACAGATGGGTAAAGTGTCAATAAGCCCATCAAACCAAGAGTCCTTCGTGGAAGGATTGGATAGGTTGTCCTACCAAACGACTCAATGGTTGGTTAGCGAGCCCTAGTTCGGCCAGTCATTGATAAGTTGTGGATCTTGGTCAAGTCAGCCAATTAACAACACCAACAAACAAATTAAAATCGGATTATTAATTTGAATTGGCTTCAAAGTCCTTTATTTCTAACTCAAGCAATGATTTATTCCATGTAGATAATCCCATTTTAGTTAAGCAATTTAAATGGCTGCAATAAACTGTTGGGATTCGTCACGGGAAATCGACCGAAAAAGCCGAAATACGCGTCGATTTCCTCGAATCCGGTCCCAGGAGCTTAAGTAGTGGAAATCAAAAACACAAAGCACAAGGAAGAAGGTTTTAAAATTTCACCTTAAGTCTCTCCAAGAGACAGATGATGACTGCAGAAACCAAATTAGATTTCCTCCTTCGTCCCGTACACGAACGGCTCTCGGACTGAAACCCGTGCTAGCGGTTCGGAAAATCAATAAGAGAGAGTGAGGGGAGATGTAAATTTCGGCCAAGAAGTGGAGAAATATGGCTGCCATATTTCTTTTATATCCCTAAAAGACAAACCATGACTCATCACATAAAGATCTCAAGTAGAAAAGTCCAACTTTTCCACCTTAAGTCAAACCATGACTCATCACAAATGATCATCACCTTTTGTCCTTAATGTGAGTCATCCTTCTTATCACATATGACTCACCACAACTTGGCAAAATATCTCCAAAAATTCGGCCAACATGTCACCAAGGAAGGGCATCACTTTTTCATGCCCAATACCATACTTACATCTTTGATTTTATGTGATGTCACATTAAATTTTATTCCTACATGTATGTAACACTCTTATACTATATAATAGGTTACTTACACCAAAAATAAAATTCATTTGTGACATATCAAATAAACCAAGAGATTAAATATGACATCCATAAGATGACAAACATGTAAACCTATACATGTAGAATTATTCCCACCTAGGAAATAAACACTTAACTTAATTCATTGAATTAATTAAGTGATGACCTAAGAAATATTAATTATATTATACTTGACCAATCCAATTGAGCTAAATAATATAATTAATGAACCTCTCTCTTGTTTTGATGTGTATACACCAAGTACACACTTAATCCGACTATTCAAAGTCCAGACGTTCAATGTGTACGATCCGATGGGCCCGTCTTTATGTTGGCAGTGAGCTAAGGCCCACAGACTCCAGTTGGGCTCTAGCAAGCCACTGTAGCCCCCAATTAAGACGGAGTAAGCAGTCAAACTGAAACTTTAACCCAGTAGTTGAACTTGTACATCCCATGTCATCGATATCGGAGTCCAACACGGAGGCATGGTGTGATCACCCTCTATTGTGTATGGACATTAACTTGATCCCGAATGCACTGATATTCACAAACAAGTTCCAACTTGTTTGGGTGTGGCCACACTCTTATCAGCTGTATTCATCAAGAGGCCGGTGATATCTTCTCAGTGGAACACTGAGTGACATTCCCATCTGCATATCCATAGCACTGCAATGTTCATTAACATACCCGAATGTACCCGTACTTGGCACCCTTTTACAGGCCCGTTGGGCGTACACCAAAGTATGCCACTTCACATCCAGTACCATCATATGATCAGGTCAAAGGATCCATACAAGTACTACACGAGAATCCGATGTGATGTGACACCATGTGGATTCCCGTTACGTGGATCGATCCAGTACCATGCCCTTTTTGCATGTACCCATTAACCTGGTTGACATTCCATGTTCTATGACCGGTAAGACACCGTCATACAACCAAGGTTAATGATAGTCTTTGGTTCCATTCATTCCCATGATTGGAACAGACTACGGATGACTTTATGGCCATATCGTTTTCCCTATCCACAGTCTTACTGCCAAGTGCCTCACACTTGACAACATGGATATGGATATGTCCATTGGATACTCTATTTAAAATATTGCACAAGACATATAGTAAATAGATTGATGCCTTTATTGATTAACACAGATTGTATCATACATATCTTACATAAAAGGTACAATGTATCATACAAACACAAGGACCAAGGCCTTGGGACTAGGGCATATCCAACAATCTCCCACTTGCACTAGTACCAACTAGGCATGGGCCTAATCCCTATAGATCTAATATGACCCTCGTGCTTGGGCTGAGCCAGCGCCTTGGTCAAAGGATCTGCGGCATTCTCCTCGGTGTCCACTCGTCGTAATGAAATATCACCCCTCTCAACGATTTCTCTGATGAGGTGAAACTTCCTGAGTACGTGCTTCGAGTTTCTGTGTGACCGGGGCTCCTTAGCTTGTGCAACAGCCCCATTGTTGTCACAGAAGATATCAACTGGGTCCTGGATAGTTGAAACTACCCCCAGTTCCATGATAAACTTCTTTATCCATACAGCTTCCTTAGCCGCATCACACGCTGCAATGTACTCAGCTTCTGTGATAGAATCCGCTATGGTCGGTTGCTTGGAGCTTCTCCAGCTTATAGCACCACCATTAAGCATGAATACATATCCTGACTGCGACTTATATTCATCCTGGTCGGTCTGGAAGCTTGCATCAGTGTACCCAGTAACTGATAACTCTTCCTGACCTCCATACACTAAGAAGCTATCCTTAGTCCGGTTAAGGTACTTTAGGATTGCTTTGACAGCTTTCCAGTGATCCTCCCCAGGATCTTGCTGGTACCTGCTAGTCATACTTAGTGCAAAGGCGACATCAGGTCTTGTACATAGCATGGCGTACATGATTGATCCTATAGCCGAAGCATATGGGACTAATTTCATGTTCTCCCTATCCTGCCTTGTGTTAGGACAGTTTTTCTTACTAAGTTTCAGCCCATGACCCATTGGCAAGAACCCTTTCTTAGCCTGGTCCATGCTGAATCTTTTCAGAACTTTGTCTATGTACTTGGCCTGACTTAGGCCCAGGAGCCGATTGGGTCTATCCCTGTAGATCCTGATCCCTAGGATCGTCTCAGCTTCGCCTAAGTCCTTCATTGCGAAGCACTTACACAACCACTGCTTTACCCCTTGCAGTGTTGGTATGTCGCTTCCAATGAGAAGGATGTCATCCACATATAATACCAGGAACGTGACAATGCTCCCACTAATCCTTTTGTACACACAAGGCTCATCTTGATTCTGTATGAAGCCATATTCCTTTATAGCCTCATTGAATCGAAGATTCCAACTTCGGGATGCTTGCTTTAATCCATAAATGGACCGTTGAAGCTTGCATACCATTTCAGGATTCTGTGGATCGACAAAACCCTCAGGCTGTGTCATATACACATCCTCGAGTAGCTTTCCATTAAGAAAAGCGGTTTTGACATCCATCTGCCAGACCTCATAGTCGTACCATGCGGCTATGGCCAGCAGGATCCTTATGGATTTGAGCATAGCGACTGGTGAAAAAGTTTCATCATAGTCGATTCCATGGACTTGCCTGAAACCTTTCGCCACCAGCCGCCCCTTGAAGGTGTTATCTGGCTTAAGCTTGTAGCACCACTTGCAACCTATTACCTTAGCACCCGGAGGTGGAACAACCAGATTCCAAACCTGATTGTCGTACATAGATTGCATTTCCGCCTCCATGGCCTTTTGCCAATTTGCGGACAGTGGGCTAGCTATAGCCTCCTGGTAGGTTTTCGGCTCTTCTTCGTCGAAGACAAAAAGAGTGTTATCATCGGTAACTAGAAACCCATATCTCTCAGGTTCCCGACGATCCCTACCAGACCTTCTAAGTCCTTGTGTGACCTGGGCTGGTGCTTCCTCCCGTGGAAGCTCCACCCTGGTCTCCGAGTTATCCTTTTCAGGAGTTTCTGAGCTTTGAACTTCCCTGAGTTCAACATTACTCCCACTATCTTTCTTGGAAATGAACTCATTTTCAAGAAAGACCCCTTTCCGTGCCACGAACACCTTGTTCTCGGCGGGGTTGTAGAAGTAATACCCTTTGGTTTCCCTAGGGTAGCCCACAAACAGGCATTTGTCGGTTTTGGGTTCTAGTTTGCCCCCAGTCAATTTCTTGACATGGGCATAACAACCCCAAATCCGTAGGAAAGACACATTGGGCGCCCTGCCCGTCCATATCTCAAATGGGGTCTTTTCTACTGCCTTAGTCGGAGTATTATTCAAAATGAGAGCTGCTGTCTCAATAGCATATCCCCAAAAACTTGTTGGGAGAGAGGCATGACTCATCATTGAGCGGACCATGTCTAACAGGGTCCTATTCCTCCGTTCGGACACCCCATTCCATTGTGGTGTTCCTGGAGGAGTGAGCTGTGGAACTATTCCATGCTCTCTCAAGTATGAATCAAACTCTAGGCTCATATACTCGCCACCTCGGTCCGACCGAAGGGCTTTAATATTTCGGCCTAATTGGTTCTGTACTTCGTTCCTAAATTCCTTGAACCGATCAAGTGTTTCAGACTTGTGTTTCATCAGATAGACATAGCCATATCTGCTGAAATCGTCTGTAAAGGTGACGAAGTATAGAAACCCACCCCTGGCAGCAGTGCTCATAGGTCCACATACATCCGAATGTATTAGGTCTAATAAGCCAGTAGCCCTTTCAGCTTTTTTGCTAAATGGCGCTTTAGTCATTTTACCCCGTAAACAAGACTCACAAATATCAAGTGACTCCAAGTCAAAAGATCCTAGAATTCCAGCTTTGTGGAGTCTAGCTATGCGTTTCTCGTTTATGTGGCCTAAACGACAATGCCAAAGGTACACAGGATTAAGTTCATTTGGTTTAATCCTTTTAGTATTTATGTTATAGACTTGATTAGTTTCATTTAAATTCAGGATATAAAGGCCATTATTTAATAGAGCATTTCCATAAAATATGCCTTCTCTAGATATAACCATATTACCATTACCAATAGTAAATACATATCCAGAAGTATCCAAAACTGAAACAGAAATAATATTCCTGCACATTGCAGGTACAAAATAACATTGTTCCAGTAACAAAACTAATCCACTAGGCATCTTAAGCTGGTACTCGCCGATCTCAATGGCTGCAACCCTTGCCCCATTCCCGACCCGCAAGTCCACTTCTCCTGATCCCAGTGATCTTCTGTTCCTAAGTCCCTGCACATTACAACAAATGTGAGAACCACATCCAGTATCCAATACCCAAGATGTTGAAACAGTAAGGTTAATGTCTATGACATATATACCTGATGAAGACGCGCCCTGCGCCTTCTTTTGCTCTCCCAGAAGCTTTGGACATGATCGTTTCCAATGTCCCGTCTGCTTGCACCCGAAACAGACATCCTCAGGACGGGCCTTGGGCTGGACCTTGGCCTTCTTAGCTTTGGCTTTCTTGGCCTTAGCTTTAGCCTTTGTCTTAGCCTTGGCCTTTACAAGAGGAGCCTTCCCCTTGTTTACCACAAGTACCGGTGGAGTCTTTTTGACCGACTGTTCCGTAAGCTTAAGCATCCCATGCAGCTCACTAACAGTTTTGTTCATCCCTTGCATGTTGTAATTCAAGATGAACTGATCATAAGACTCCGGCAAGGAAGCCAGGATGGTATCAATCGCCAATTCCTGTGAAATGGGCGACCCGAGACGGGCTAAAGAATCCAAATAGCCCTTCATCTTGAGCACGTGAGCGCTCACAGATGTCCCAGTCCCCATTTTGCAGGAATGGAATGCCTTATTCGTCAGGTACCTTTCCTGACGTGCCTGTTCCTGAAACATCTCATTTAGAGTTGTTATCATAGCATAGGCCTCATGGTCCATAAACTGTTTTTGCAGTTCGGGGACCATGCACGCCAGCATAAGGCAAGTAACATCCCGGTTATCCTTTACATGCACCCCGTATTCCTCCAGCTGAGCAGCTGGTGGATTACGCCCAGTAGGTGCGGCCGGTACAGGCCTTTCCAGTACATATTCCTTAGACTCCTGTCTTAGAACTATTCGTAAGTTCCTAGACCAGTCCAGGAAATTAGGACCAGAAAGCTTGTCCTTCTCAAGGATAGTGCGCAGTGATAAAGTGTTATTCGATGCCATTGATTACTACACAGAAAAATAAATGAGTGTTAATAAAGGACTTATAAACATTTTCCCATAATTAATAATGAATCATGTTATTAATAAAACCGAGTTGTTGGGCTCATGGGCCGAGATCCATATTATATTTAGATATAGCCAGACGAGGGCCTGGAACAACTATACCCAATTTTTAGGTAGGAACGCCGTCCAATCCCAACCTAGGGACTCTCGGTTTGATGGGTCTGTTGGCACTTACCCATCTGTGCTTAGGGCCAGGAACATCCTACTACCCACGCTAAGTCAAAACCTCCATCCAAGTGTTAGAGTAACCAATACTCCAACCCAATACAAAATGACGATACTCCAGTGTATCCAACGAGGGTTGGTCTACGACTGGCCTATCCCCACTTCGAGTAGGTTATGAATGAGGGAAGCACTTTTAAGCGACTTAGTAATTACCATTTGGTTATTCGATTCAATTAATAACGGCTTAGATGCAAAAGCGGGTGAAAAGGGTTTGTACATACATTCGCACATGCAAATAAATACCGCATAATTAAAATAAAGAATGGAATGCAACGGGCCAAAATTTACATCCTAATATCATTCTAGTAAACCTATACTAGAACAGCATCAGGTGGGCCGCCTCCTATTCCTTCTGGGCTCGCCAATCCAATCGGCTCCTTGCTTACATAATTTCATAATAAAATATAAAATAAAATTACATAAAAGGAAAAACGGCGCGCAGGCCGTATATACCAAAAGAATATTACAACCCAACATAAATTAGGCCCATTTACATCCATCCGCATATTCAATCATACATGTAAACCAATACATCATGTATTTTATAAGCATGTTAAATGCATGATTTAATCCGATTTCATTTGTCCATAGCCATTATTTTGAAATCGCCAAATTTTGGTCGATCATGGTTCTTAACCCATGCGGGCTTTGGGCCTCCAACCCAGGCAAAAATTGCTCCCAATCTGATTGGGAAACCATGAAATCCAAAATTAGCCGTCCGGGTAATCGTGCCAAGAAAACCCGAACCAATTTCAATTTACCGTATTTATTTCCAAAATAAATATCACATGAACGAAAAATAAATTCCATTCAAGAAACCACGCGCATTAAATTTTCAAAATTTAAACACGCAAAGTTTAAAACATTTTACAAATTTTAAAACCCGGCCCGGCCCAAAAATCCCGCCAAATCCAAATTCGGGCCCGGCCCGCCGCACGGGGCAGCCGCGGCGCTGCTGCCCAGCAGCGGCGTGCTGCTGGCACGCAGCAGCCCTGCTGCTGGCGTGCAGCAGCTGCTGCCCAGCAGCAGCTGCTGGCCAGCAGCAGCCCTGCTGCTGGCGTGCAGCAGCTGCTGCCCAGCAGCAGCTGCTGGCCAGCAGCAGTGGGCAGCGGCTGCTGCCTATGGCGCGTAGCGCCGTAGGCAGCCCCCGCGTCCACCCGAAACAATCCGTGATTTTGTTTTTATTTTTTTCAAAACAAGAAAACAACATATGCAAGATATTAATTCACCAAGAAATAAAATCTAGCATACAACCTAGATGCAAGAAATTAAATCAACCAAGAATTAAAATCAAGCATCCATAAACTCTATATATATTTATACATATATACATAAATATTTGCAAAAGGAAATTGAACCCTAGCATGCTCCATATGCTAAACAATTTCATATGCAAATATCATGAATAAGCAACACAAATAGAAAATTAAATCTAGCATACACCCTATGCATATAATTTTCCATTTGTAAAATCCAAAGGGGCAAAATCACAAACCCCAAACCGAAAACAAATCCCATCCACAAAACCGCCAAATTTTAAACCATGGGATTCACTTCAAGTTAGAGATCTCCACGGAACATAAGCCCGCTCTGATACCACTGTTGGGATTCGTCACGGGAAATCGACCGAAAAAGCGGAAATACGCGTCGATTTCCTCGAATCCGGTCCCAGGAGCTTAAGTAGTGGAAATCAAAAACACAAAGCACAAGGAAGAAGGTTTTAAAATTT
This sequence comes from Euphorbia tirucalli, assembly GCA_039660915.1. Taxonomy (NCBI): domain Eukaryota; kingdom Viridiplantae; phylum Streptophyta; class Magnoliopsida; order Malpighiales; family Euphorbiaceae; genus Euphorbia; species Euphorbia tirucalli. The sequence goes on along the minus strand of CM077637.1, from coordinate 35,312,555 downwards.
CACCTTAAGTCTCTCCAAGAGACAGATGATGACTGCAGAAACCAAATTAGATTTCCTCCTTCGTCCCGTACACGAACGGCTCTCGGACTGAAACCCGTGCTAGCGGTTCGGAAAATCAATAAGAGAGAGTGAGGGGAGATGTAAATTTCGGCCAAGAAGTGGAGAAATATGGCTGCCATATTTCTTTTATATCCCTAAAAGACAAACCATGACTCATCACATAAAGATCTCAAGTAGAAAAGTCCAACTTTTCCACCTTAAGTCAAACCATGACTCATCACAAATGATCATCACCTTTTGTCCTTAATGTGAGTCATCCTTCTTATCACATATGACTCACCACAACTTGGCAAAATATCTCCAAAAATTCGGCCAACATGTCACCAAGGAAGGGCATCACTTTTTCATGCCCAATACCATACTTACATCTTTGATTTTATGTGATGTCACATTAAATTTTATTCCTACATGTATGTAACACTCTTATACTATATAATAGGTTACTTACACCAAAAATAAAATTCATTTGTGACATATCAAATAAACCAAGAGATTAAATATGACATCCATAAGATGACAAACATGTAAACCTATACATGTAGAATTATTCCCACCTAGGAAATAAACACTTAACTTAATTCATTGAATTAATTAAGTGATGACCTAAGAAATATTAATTATATTATACTTGACCAATCCAATTGAGCTAAATAATATAATTAATGAACCTCTCTCTTGTTTTGATGTGTATACACCAAGTACACACTTAATCCGACTATTCAAAGTCCAGACGTTCAATGTGTACGATCCGATGGGCCCGTCTTTATGTTGGCAGTGAGCTAAGGCCCACAGACTCCAGTTGGGCTCTAGCAAGCCACTGTAGCCCCCAATTAAGACGGAGTAAGCAGTCAAACTGAAACTTTAACCCAGTAGTTGAACTTGTACATCCCATGTCATCGATATCGGAGTCCAACACGGAGGCATGGTGTGATCACCCTCTATTGTGTATGGACATTAACTTGATCCCGAATGCACTGATATTCACAAACAAGTTCCAACTTGTTTGGGTGTGGCCACACTCTTATCAGCTGTATTCATCAAGAGGCCGGTGATATCTTCTCAGTGGAACACTGAGTGACATTCCCATCTGCATATCCATAGCACTGCAATGTTCATTAACATACCCGAATGTACCCGTACTTGGCACCCTTTTACAGGCCCGTTGGGCGTACACCAAAGTATGCCACTTCACATCCAGTACCATCATATGATCAGGTCAAAGGATCCATACAAGTACTACACGAGAATCCGATGTGATGTGACACCATGTGGATTCCCGTTACGTGGATCGATCCAGTACCATGCCCTTTTTGCATGTACCCATTAACCTGGTTGACATTCCATGTTCTATGACCGGTAAGACACCGTCATACAACCAAGGTTAATGATAGTCTTTGGTTCCATTCATTCCCATGATTGGAACAGACTACGGATGACTTTATGGCCATATCGTTTTCCCTATCCACAGTCTTACTGCCAAGTGCCTCACACTTGACAACATGGATATGGATATGTCCATTGGATACTCTATTTAAAATATTGCACAAGACATATAGTAAATAGATTGATGCCTTTATTGATTAACACAGATTGTATCATACATATCTTACATAAAAGGTACAATGTATCATACAAACACAAGGACCAAGGCCTTGGGACTAGGGCATATCCAACATAAACAACAACTCACTCTCACTTAGGTCACTCTTGGAGAAGGAGAAGCTTTCGGGGACTAACTTCCTGGACTGGGCTAGGAACTTACAAATAGTTCTTAGACAAGAGTCTAAGGAGTATGTACTGAATGCTCCTTTACCAGCCGGCCCTCCCGCAGGTCGAGGCATCACCACGGCGATGGTGGAGCAGTACGATCGGCATGTGAGGGATGACCGAGATGTCTCGTGCCTCATGCTGGGTACCATGGCTTCTGATCTTCAGAAGCAATTCATGGACGAGCATGCTTATGAGATGATGGATCAGCTTAAAAAGATGTTCCAAGATCAGGCTCGTCAGGAACGTTACCTGACAACTAAGGCACTTTGCACGACTGTGATGGCAGCTGGGACTTCTGTTAGCACTCATGTGCTAAAGTTGAAGGGGTATATTGATACACTTGCCCACCTCGGCTCGCCAGTTCCGCAGGACTTGGCAACGGACATTATTCTCGGGTCACTTCCTGAGTCTTACAACCAGTTTATCATGAATTACCATATGTAAGGGTTGGATAAATCGGATGTTGAGCTGCATGGCATGCTCAGGCTTGCTAAGCAGTCTCTTAAGAAGACTCCTGAAGCATTGCTGGTGAACAAGGGCAATACGCCCATTGCTAAGGGAAAGGTCAAATCTAAGGCCAAGGCTAAGGACCAAAAGGCCAAGGCTAAGGGCAAAAAGGTGGTAGCCCAACCTAAAGCAAGGGTTGCCTCTCCTGACGATGTTTGCCATGAGTGTCATGAGAAGGGGCACTGGAAGAGCTCATGTCCAAAGCTAAGGGAGCAAGTGAAGGGCAAAACTGCTGCTTCAGGTATTTATGTTGTTGAGATTAATCTGGCTATTTCTACATCTTGGGTCTTGGAAACTGGATGTGGATCTCACATTTGTTCAAATGTGCAGGGTCTAAGAAATAGGAGATTATTAGGATCTGGAGAAGTAGATCTTCGAGTCGGAAATGGTGCTCGGGTTCAGGCCATGGAGATCGGAGATTATTTCTTGGAGATGCCTAGTGGACTTGTTTTGGAACTAAGAAACTATTATTTTGTACCTGCGATGCGCAGGAATATTATTTCCGTTTCTTTGTTGGATATTTCTGGTTTTGTATTTAATATTGGACATGGTAGAATTTCTATGCAATGTGGCAAGATTATTTATGGAACAGCATTTCTTGAAAATGGCTTATATACCCTTGATCTAAAACGTGAAAGTTCAATCTATGACATAAATACTAAAAGGATTAAACAAAATGAAATTAATCCTACTTACATCTGGCATTGTCGACTTGGCCATATAAATGAGAAGCGCATAGCTAGGCTTCACTCTAGTGGAGTGCTAGGGTCATTTGACATCCAGTCTTATGACACATGCGAATCTTGTTTGAGAGGCAAGATGACAAAGGCGCCTTTTAGCAAGACTGCTGAAAGGGCCTCAGAGCTATTGGAGCGAATACATTCCGATGTATGTGGCCCAATGAGCACTAGTGCTAGATCTGGTTTTCTGTACTTCATCACCTTCACGGATGACTTCAGCAGATACGGTTACGTGTATCTGATGAAGCATAAGTCTGAGACTCTCCAAAGGTTCAAGGACTTTAAGAATGAAGTAGAAAACCAACTTGGCAAGAAAATAAAAGCACTTCGGTCTGACTGAAGGGGTGAATATTTGAGCCAAGATTTTGACTCGTTTTTGAGAGAGTGTGGGATCATATCCCAACTCACTCCTCCTAGTACACCCCAGTGGAATGGAGTGTCAGAAAGGAGGAATAGGACCTTACTTGACATGGTCCGCTCGATGATGAGTCATCTTACACTCCCTGTCTCCTTTTGGGGATATGCTTTAGAGACAACTGCTTACATTCTTAATAATACACCAAGCAAGGTAGTTGAGGGAACACCATATGAACTATGGAAAGGCCGAAAGCCCAATGTTTCCTTCTTGAAGATTTGGGGCTGTGATGCACATGTTAAGAAATTGACAAGTGGCAAACTCGAGTCCAAATCTGTCAAGTGCCAGTTTGTGCGTTACCCTAAGGAAACTAAGGGTTATTACTTCTACGATCCGGCCAAAAACAAAGTTTTCATAGCCAGAAATGCAGTCTTCTTGGAGAAGGAATTCCTTTCTAAGAGAGACAGTGGGTGTAATGTTGAACTTTCAGAAGTTCAAGACTCACAAACTCCTGCAGCTACTGTTGAGGATGCTTTGGGAACCAATCTGACTACTCAAGAAATTGAGAAACCAGAAATGGTTGCACAGGACCTTAGAAGGTCTGGTAGGACATGTCATCAGCCAGAGAGGTACGGCTTTCTCATGACTGATGATGGGGACCTTATGGTCGTTGACCAAGAGGAGCCCAAGACCTATCAGGAGGCTGTTGAAAGCCCACACTCAGATCAATGGCACAAAGCCATGGAGGCTGAGATGCAATCTATGCACGATAACCAAGTATGGAACTTGGTGGATCCACCTCTGGGTGCTAAGGTGATAGGTTGCAAGTGGTGTTTCAAGTTAAAGGCCCTGTGTGTATAAGATGGTTAGTGGGAGCGTTTCCACCATCCTAATGCTGTATGTTGACGACATCCTTATCATTGGAAGTGGCATACCAACACTGCAAGGGGTTAAGCAGTGGTTGAGTAGGTGCTTTGCAATGAAGGACTTAGGCGAAGCTGAGACGATCTTAGGGATCAGGATCTACAGAGATAGATCCAATCGGCTTCTAGGCCTAGGTCAGGCCACGTACATTGACAAGGTTCTGAAAAGATTCAGCATGGACAAGGCAAAGAAAGGATTCTTGCCTATGCGCCATGGGTTGAAGCTGAGTAAGAAAGATGGTCCTAAAACAAAGAAGGACCGGGAGAACATGGAAAAGATCCCTTATGCATCTGTTATTAGATCTATCATGTACTCCATGTTATGTACGAGGCCTGATGTCGCGTTTGCACTAAGTATGACCAGCTGGTACCAATCAGACCCCGGGGACGAACACTGGAAGGCTGTCAAGGCAATCCTAAAGTACCTTAATCGGACTAAGGATGCTTTCTTAGTGTATAGAGGTCAAGATGAGCTGATAGTGTCAGGTTACACTGATGCAAGCTTTGAGACCGATGAGGATGAGAACCAGTCACAGTCTGGTTATGTTTCTCTCCTGAATGGTGCTGTCATTAGTTGCAGGTCCTCAAAGCAGGCCACCATTGCTGACTCTACAATGGAAGCTGAGTACATAGCTGCGTGCGAAGCTCAAAGAAAGCTGTTTGGATCAAGAAAGTCATAACTGAGTTGGGAGTAGTGCCCACTATCCTAGACCCAGTTAATGTTTTTGTGACAACAACGGGACCATCGCACAAGCTAAGGTGCCCCGGTCACACAAGAGATCCAAACATGTACTCAGAAAGTTTCACCTCATTCGGGGAGATCGTGAACATAGGTGACATATCATTGTAGAGGGTTGACACCAAGAATAATGTCGCTGATCCATTGACCAAAGCGCTATTGCAGACACAGCACGACGGTCATACCAGATCTATAGGAATTCGAGCAATGCCCACTTGGAACTAGTGCAAGTGGGAGATTGTTGGTGTGCCCTAGTTCTTAGGGCATTGGATTCTTGTATTTTGTATTATACATTAAGAGTCATGTATGAATACATTATTTGTGTCACATTAATAAAGGCAATTAATCTATTTCATTTATATCTTGTGCTATAATATGAGTAGAGTATCCATTGATTGATAATCATAAAACCTATCCCAAGTCTATTCTAATCGTGGGAACAAATAGAACCACAGACTTGTATATTCGATGACTGTATGGTAGTTCTTAACTAGCCATAGTACTTGTATAGTTAGTCATGAATATAGGTACATGTCATTGACATGGGACTGGATCGATCCGCACAAGAAAGCCACATGGTTGTCATGTCATAGGTCTTTCTTGAGTAGGTCTCTTTTGTCCTCAGACCAGATTTCATTATAATATCGATATGGAATCCGGTTCACTTTGAAATATGCCTAACAGGTCTGTAAAAGGATGCTAAATACGGGTATGATTGGGTGGACCGGTGAACATGTTGATATTGATGATGAAGTGATGGAATTGCCACTCGGGTAACACTGAGATGGATATCATTGGCCACTTGATGAGTGGGACTGATAAGTGTATGGCCATACCCAAATAAGTTGGTTGCTTATTTGATTAATCAGTCAACTCAAGATCAAGAAATATAATAAACAACAGAAGAGGATGACAGAGACCATGCCTCTTGTTTATTCATATCGATATCGTTAGGCAAAGGACACTATGAGATTACTACCGGGTGAGTGTCTTCTAAAGACTGCTGCATCTCTGTCTTAATTGGGGGCTGTAATGGTTTGCTAGAACCCACTTACAGTCTGTGGGCCTTGGGCCTACTGCTAACATAAAGACAGACCCATAGGATCATGCACATAGATCAACTGAGCTGGAACTTATAGAAATTGTACATGTAATGTACATTGGAAGGAATGCGTTAATTAATTAATTGACATTCGGTGTCAAGGTAATTAATTGACATTGGGTTGAATTTAATTTAATTAATAAGTTTACATAATGTAATTAATTAATTTATCAACTAATTGAATTACATAAAGTAAACAATTAATTAAATAATTTTCCTAAGTAGGAAAATTAAATACATGTATTGTATTAACTTAAGTGTGATTTAATTTTATTTAGGGGTAATTAAATTTAGCCAAATGGAATTAAATTACATAGTATATACTTTTTAATTAAAGTTTATTCATGTAATTATAATCCTAGTGGGCTTAGGTTTAATTAACCTAATTAGAACCCAATTAGACAAGGTGTCTATAAAAAGGGCACACCTAAGGAATAAAAAACCTAATTCAACTCTAATTAATTGCTGGAAATTTCAGCCACCAACAGCAGCCCCAAAGCAGCCGAAAATCCCAGCATTAAACCTCCATTCCTTCGCGTCTTCGGCTAGCACCGGTTCCCGCTCAATTGTTGGTCGTGCACCGGACTTTGGAGATCGCAGTTTCAAGAAACGATTCTGCAGCAGTCTCTAGAGGAGACGAATCCGATGAGTTAATCTCTCTTGATTCTTATTTGATTTTATTCTAATCAATGGTAATTGGACACGATAGGTGGATTCTAGGAAATTTTAAATGGTGTATTTTCCGCTGCGCCACGTTATTTTTCCAATGACGAATCCCAACATGTATAATACATTTGTATATTAATGTGAACTTTATGTATTATACAATTTGTGTCAATAGATAAAGGTATCAATCTATTTAATATATGTCTTGTGCTATATTTTAAATAGAGTATCCAATGGATGTATCCATATCAATGTTGTCAAGTGTCATGCACTTGGCAATAAGACTATGGATAGGGAAAACGATATGGCCATAAAGTCATCCGTAGTCTGTTCCAATCATGGGAATGAATGGAACTAAAGACTATCATTAGCCTGGTTGTATGGCAGTGTCTTACCGATCATAGAACATGGGATGAAAAACTAGGTTAATGGGTACATGCAAAAAGGGCATGGTACTAGATCGATCCACTTAACGGGAATCTACATGGTATAGTGTCACCAATGATTCTCGTGTAGTACTTGTATAAGTCCTTTGACCGGACCATATGATGGTGCTTCATGTGAAGTGGCATACTTTGGTGTACACCTAACGGGCCTGTAAAAAGGTGCCAAGTATGGGTACATTCAGTTGTGCCAGTGAGCATGGCAGTGCTATGGATATAGCAGAAAGGAATGTCACTCAGTAATTTACTAACACGATATCACCGGCCTCTTGATGAATGGTACTGATAAGAGTGTGGCCACACCTAAACAAGATTGGATCTTGTTTGTACGCATTAGTTCATTTGGGATCAAGTAAATGTCCAGACACATATAAAGGGTGATCAACCATGCCTCAGTGTTGGACACTGATATTAGTGACATGGGACATACAAGTTCAAACTACAGGGTTACAGTGATAGTTTGACTGCTATCTCCGTCTTAATTAGGGGCTCTAGTGGCTTGCTAGATCCCGCCTATAGTCTGTGGGCCTTGGCCCATTGCCAACATAAAGATGGGCCCATCGGATCGTACACATTGAACGTGTGGACTTTAACTAGTCGGATTAAGTGTGTACTTAGAGTATACACATTTGAAGAGAGAGAGATTTATTAATTATATTATATAGATCAATTAGATTGGTCAAAATAATATAATTAATATTTATTTTGGCATTCTCTTAATTAATTCAATGAATTAATTTATGAGATTATTTCCTAGGTGGAAATATTTTTAAATGTATGGTTTTACATGCATCTCATTTTATGTGTGTCTAATTTAATCCATTAATTAAATTAATAGGTCAAATGAATTTTAATTAAATGGATGTAATATATTATATGGTATAATATGTTTGCATACATGTTAAATTAAAGTTGCATTTGAATTTAATTATATCAATGGAATTAAAATTGGGCTTGGGGTTAAAATTGAAAAGCCCACATAATGTGAGATTGTGATGGCCGAAATTTTGGCAAGGAAGGGAATGAATTGAGTCATTTTGGGACAAAAAATGATGATGACAATTCTTATGGACAAGAATTAAAATTGTGAGTCAATGTTTGACTTAGGAGTAGCCAACTTGGACTTTGCTACTTTGAGCTTATCTCTTCTTTTTCTTGTTGAAAAATAAAAGAAATGGGCTACCACTTTTTTGTTGTTGGCCATAGATATGGACCAGTATTGTGAGTCACCATTTGGACCAAAGGAAGCAAAGTTGGACTTTGCCTCCTTTGGACCAATAAGAAGATGGTGACTCATACTTGGTGTAAAAAGGGATTTTACCAGCTCATCCATTTGATTTTTCTTTTAAAGAAAAAATAAAGGGAAAAGTCACAGTAACAACTTATTATTCTTAGCCGTCCATTATTCTTTGTTTTGGGTAGAAAAGAATTTGCCCAATTTTGAATAATGGATTGTTTCTTTTGGAAAGAAACTTGGGTGCTTACTTGAGAGAGATGGCTTATTTCTTTTGGAAAGAAATAGAGGACAGATATAAGTGTTAAGTGTGCCGCCCTTCTCTCCCTCTCTTTGAAATCGTCCGAGTCGCTAGCACGGGTTTCGGTCTGAGAGCCGTTCGTGTACGTGATGTTGGAGGGAGTCTACTTTGATTCCTGCAGTCCGCATCCATCTTTTAGAGAGACTTTGTGGTGTGTTTTTCTAACTCTCTCCTTTGTGCTTTTAGTTTTTGATTTCCACATCTTAAGCTCCTGGGACCGGATTCGAGGTAATCGATGCGTATTTCTGCTTTTGTCGGTCGGTTTTGTTGGGATTCGTCACAGGAAATCGGCCGATAAAATTGGAAATACGCATCGATTTCCTCGAATCCGGTTCCAGGAGCTTCAGATTTAATGCCTTTATTTCCTTGACACAAATTGTATAATACATAAAGTTCACCTTAACGTACAAATGTATCATCCAAACACAAGGACCAATGCCTTGGGACTAGGGTATAACCAACAGGTTTCCCATGATGAATCCCAACAGTCAACCCTAGTAGCTGCATACCTCCTGCCCAAGTCTCAGTAGTTACATGTGAAATATCCCACTAGGGGCAAACCTAACAGATGGATGCATCTGTCCTCCCTCTCAGCCAAGTAAGCCACTCCTCTACAAAACGAGTGGCAAAGTCTGTGATCTCAATATATGGAGCCCAATAACGCTTTAGAGTGTATCTCAGATAAGGTGGAGGAATGCTCAAGAGACTCAACTTCTCCAGTAGCCAGATTTGCATAATAGCCAGCCAATCAGGAGGGTGTAGAATCAACCAGAATGAGAAAACATGGGGTAGGAATATACTTGGAGTAGGAAGGAACATCCATTGGTCTCAATGGGATAGCCAGAATGGACATAATCTCGATAAATTAGGGTCTCAGCTAAGATAACCCCTACCGGTTAGGCACCATTGGTCATCTGGGCCACCACCGAGGCTAATTGGAGACCGTAAGTCCTATCTCTAGACTCGTATAGGTAACTAGACATCAATAACAGACTCATCAGAGGAGCCAGCCAGGGGCAGAAGTGGTTAAGATAAAACATAGGTACACCTGTTGTGTCTAGTGCAAACAACCTCTAAAGTGTGTGTGAGCCATCAGGGTCAGACTCAGGGACAGCTAACCTGACTCTGCGGGGGCAAAGGATGTAACGAATGGCACTGAACTCTTCGACCATGGGACACAGCTCTTGCCCAGAGAAGCAAGAAACATGATCCATCGAATCCTAGAAACTGGCTGCAGCTGCCAGAAAAGTCCGATTCAGAGATATAGTCATGTAGAATCGCATGGACTGCAGACCAAAAGGGGCCAGTCGGGCCCGATTAAAAGAGCAGGATGTCTTCCAATAATCCCTAAGGCGATCACGGAGTTGATCCATTAGAAAAGGGTGTAGAAAGAAGGAAGGTGGTTAAAAATCACTTAGAACTGCGTGGCTGTGATTGTAGTCGGGCGGCTGTATACAAAGCCATACGGCTATAATTATGGTGATGCGGCTGTAATCCAAAGGCAGCACTCACTCTATACTTATATACATAATTCCAAACCTATAGCCGCATGGCTCTACTGCTCGGAAGCAGTTTTGGGTCAAAATCAAGTCTAAAATCATAAAAGAAGGTTTCGGTAGAAGCATTGGGTTGATTCAAATGACAATGAAGACAAGTACAGATGAAGAAAACTCATTCAGGAAGGCAAATTCAGGAAAAAAAAAAAGGGGCAACGAATCCCAGATAGAATGTCAAAGTAGCCGGTATACCAAGCCAAATAAATAAATGAAACAGAGTAAAGCCCATAAACTAGCAAAATGTATTACATCACAGAAAAACTCAACCCACAGGTGGGCTGTCACAACAAAAAGTGGAGAAGAACCACAGAGACAAAAGAAGACTAGGACTATCCCCCATCATCCTAGCTATCCGCCTCGCCCTTGCCCTCTTCCTCAGATAGGGCATTCCCAGCCTCCCATGCGTCCACCTGTATACGGAGGGTCTGGTTCATAAGCTCCAGGTCTGAGTAGCGCCTCTGCAGCTGGTCCACCTCCAACCTCAGGCGAGTCTCCTCACACCAACGAGTACCGACCGCAGACTGCACCAGAATCAATAACATAAACATCATGTCATACATATGCATACACTTGCAACATGTACACTCACATGCATATACACATTAATACTAGCTCAAGTGCAGGTACTTACCATCGTTGATGCGTTATCTCGGATCACAAGCAACCTGAGGATAGAAACGGCCTAGCATAGAGCCATCCCTTGAGATACCGAAATTTGTATGGGAATAGTGCACAAATCAGACCTATGGCAACAGTAAGGATCAAAAGCAGATAAAAGTAAGTATATTCACATGGGTGGTATCAGAAGGGATAACAGCAGGAAAGAGGTGGTCTTGGAGGTACAATTCGGCTTGATAATAATGCCCAACCTCGTCAAGCAGCATAATCGACGGCTCTAATAGAAAGTCAAGATGACCTTGGATAAAACCAGTAGGGGGGACCACTAGAGGGATCATCGGGCAAACTGGCAGGGTGCTCTCCATCCCAGTATCAGCACCATACTCGTCCCCATACGTTGAAGAGCTTCTATCGCCCCGACCACCGGTGGTCTGGGATCCACGGCCGCTAGAGTGCTTGCCAGATGAAGTGCAAGGGCGCTTGACATTCCCAATTGTCTGTAAAAAAAAGAGAAAAAAGGAAATGATGTCTGTATACAGCAGAACAATACGGATAAATAGAAAGTAGAAGAAGAAACATACCCCTATCTGCTATACTTCGGTAGGAGGGAGGAGGTGCATGGTGGCGAACTGGAGGTAGTCTCCCTCCACCCCATCCGCCACATTCTCGGATCCGAAAAGATTAGGATAGTCCTCTTCTGACAACAGGTGTGGCCAGACCCACAGGAAGAGCAGCCAAGATCCTGTGCTCAGCGGGTGTGAGCGGACGACCTTTAAGAATGGCGTGAAGTGGCAAAGCGAACCGGGGAAAAAAGAGACTTTTTGGGAAGTGGGGGTTTTGGATCGTGTTTTGGTTATTGGAAAATGGGATTTTGATTATCTTTAGGAAATTTGTTGATTGGTTTGAAAATCCTAAAATACACGAATTAAACTATTAATTACATCAAAAACAAAACTAAAAAGAAACTAAAAGCTTAAAAACAAATCGGTTAGCATGATTTACATCACAACACAAATAGGACTCAAATTGGACAGCATTGGGATTTTAGGAATGGGGGGCATGCATTTAGGGGGTAACCGGGTCGGCTCGGCAACCAGTCCGGTTAGACCTGGAAAACGGTTTTGAAACGCCCTGTAATTTTTATGCTGAAAAATAATTTTGGAAAACCATTTGGCTCAGTTACATGCAAATTTTCCCTTTTTAGCAAGTCTGTTATCCTGGAACTCGGGGTTCCGTTCGTGCGTGTTTCCTAAATTCAACATCCATCTAGGGTCCAAAAGCAGTAAACACGTCAAAAACAATACGATTATGAAAACATCATTGCGTGATGACATCCGTATAGGTCGTTCCACAACTTTGTTTCTCTCTGAAAGTTACAGCCGTACTACTGTAATTACAGCCGTGTGGCTGTAACTAGAGCTGTGCGGCTCTAAATTACAGCCGTGCGGCTATGACTTCCAAAACCCAAAAAATGGTTTTCTCATTTTTTAAAAATGCCGCTTTGCTCATTTTCAGGGTTTCCTAGGGATTTTCGTAGGAGTTGGGGGTCCACAAATGTTGGACTACGGATCCGATTTGGATCGAACAACCTCGAATCTCAAAAAAACAAAAATCCAAGAAACCAAAAACCTTGTATCCATGAGATCAGAAATCCGAAACCCAAAATTTTACAACATACGGATACATTTGGGCTGAAATAGATAACAATCGGAACAAAGAAATGGAAAACGGAATATTTTTGGCCGATCGGGGCATGTTCGGATTTCTGCCTTTACAGAACACAGCCGTGCAGCTCTAAGTACCAGAACCATGCGGCTCTGTTCATAAGGAATACAGCCGTACGGATGTGTTCATGAAGAACACAGCCATGCGGCTATATTCGAGTAGTCAGTTTCCGGAAAACTTGAGAAGTGGAGAAAGATGAATGGAAAAAGTAGTGTACACAGGTTTAAGGTCTCTCAAAGTTTATCTTGCTATTGTTTTGATGTGTTTAATGTTTAGAATCGGATTGAAACTTGAAATGCGCCTTGAATCATCAACCAATTCCGAAAACGAACTTGAATCGATTCAAAACCAATCTGAGACGATTCCAAATGATCAAGGAAAGGTCATTCACCCTTCTTTTAATGTTTAAGGATTGATTTAGATGTTAAGTTCTTGGTTTTGGTTCACGGTTTCCTTCCTCTTTGTTTTCGGTTTCTATCCCTCTCCTCTCTTCCCTTTTTTTCTTTTGTTTTTCTGTTTTTCTAGTTAAGATTAATCCTCCCCCTCTCTTTCTTTGATTTTTTATTTTATATCTCATAATCCATAATGATTTCAGGAAATTAATGAGCCATTCACTTTTTCTGTGAGTTTCGGCCCCAATCCTTTCGTTTAGCCAAGTTGCTCTGCTTTACAAAGCAACTTGGTTGACCCACTAGAGCCGCACGGCTGTAGTTTAAAAACTACAGCTGTGTGGCTCTAGGTAGAGCCAGGGCTGAAATCCACGAAAAAGCCTACGTTTACCATAAACCCTGAAATCATTCAGAGTACCTTTCTCGAGGTTTCGGATCTTGGATAGCTCGGTTTTTGGGACGTTTGAGGTATCCAAAATGACATTTTAGTCATTCACAAGTCCGATTCGTGTCCGTCTGCTCAATAGGTAATACAGGAATTCTCATCATGGAGGTTTGGAAAACCCGGCCCTTACAGCTGCCCGTTGCGTGATCAAATTCTGTACCCGATACCAGGTTTAAAATACCTGAGGGGAATTTAAGAACGGGAATGGAAGCACCGTAAATGGAAGGCAAGAAAAACGCACCTGAGTTGTAGTGATGGTTTGGTTTGAGCCGATACTGGGTCTATGTTACCTGAGGCAAAGTTGAATTTCTGAGGTGAAGCTGATCTGGGCCTGACACCGGGTCTATATTACCCATGGTGGATCTGCTGAATTTCTAAGGCGAAGTTAATCTGGGCCTGACACTGGGTCTATATTACCCACGACGGAACTACTGAATTTCTGATGTGAAGTTGATATGGGCCTGACACCGGGTCTATATTACCCACGGCAGATCTGCTGAATTTTTGAGGTGAAATGGATCTGGGCCTGATACCGGGTCTATATTACCCGAGGCGGTTCTGCTGGATTTTTTAGGTGAAGCGGTTCTAGGCCTAACACCGAGTCTAAATTACCCGAGGCAGATCTGCTGGATTTCTGAGGTGAAGCGGATCTGGGCCTGACACCCTATCTGTATTACCTGAGGTGGATCTACTAGATTTCGGAGGTTATATTGACAATGTATATTTATTCCTTGATCAATAATTTTGAAACAAAAATTTTTGCCCTTTCGATCAAGAATATATACGACTTGATTGTCCTACCCCTGGATACCTGCAAAAGGCCAAGAGTACCTTTCTCGGGATTATATTAGCATGAACAAAAATTCTGACAATCAAGAAATTCTTTATACCTGAGATGTTGAGGTTTGGGCCCTCGTGGCTCTAATTTGTATCTCAAGGCCCAATGAATGCCCCAGTGTTGGAAGATTTCTACTTTAAGAGCGATTCCGATTTGGGATGGCCCAATAATGGTGGTGGGTACCTGTACTTGGATCGGTTGTGATGCATGTATGCATGTGTGTGTGTATGTTTTGAATGTTTGTATGTGCATGTTTCAATGTGTGCATGTGCGAATGGACTCTAGGAGATGCATTTCTTGTTATTTGTCCAATCTTGATTATCCTATGTTCTTGCTGGGGAGACCGTGTTGTGCCTTTGGTTAGGAGAAGTACATCACGCCTATAATTGACTCTAGCTGGGGAGAGTATATTAATTATGTGATGTGGCTCTTGCACCTCTACTGGGGATATAAAATGGCTGTTGGAGAAGTCCAATGACTGCTAGGGAGAAAGTGGTGACATTCTTTATGATGGTTCAGCTGGGGGATAATTTGGTTGATCCTGTCGGAGAATAGTGGAAGGGCCCCTGCTGGGGAATAGTGGAAGGGTTCCACTTTTCTGCCTCTAGGAATGGTGAATCTGGAAGTGCTCTAAATTTTGCCTAAACTGTCCGACGTAGGTTTTCAGCTCAGCGAGGTGCTCTAACTTTTGCCTAAGACACCTTTTTGATTTTCACCTTAGCAAGCTTTTCTTTTCTTTTCTTTCTTTTTTTTTAAGTCCTATGACATTTGAACTTGGATTTGTTTCAAAATTTCCGGCCACCTTGAGAAATAATGAGTTTGATTCGGAGCATAAGAAAAGATTATAGATTGCATGTATTTAAGCCGTTTTCATTGTTAAAGTAATGTGAGTCTTTTAACCTATTAAATGCAAAGTGCTTACTTTAAATGGTGTTTAGGTGAGATAACTTTGTTTATGCATTCTGATATAACCACACGAACATCACACTTTATTGATGAAAGTAACATGAGTACATTTGAAAAGATTGGTTTCCAAAATGGTATACATTTCACACAGAACCAGATCCATCACCAGTCGTCCCTTACGGATTTTCCGATTGATCATTTTCTCTCATGTTTTGATTTTTGCCTAGGTCGCCCTTTTCTTATTTTCAACCTAGCAGACTCATAGTTTATTCCATGGACTTGTTTGAAATTTTTCACAGCCAGACGCCCCTTGAAGGTGTTGTCGGCCTTTAGTTTGTAGCACCACTTTCAACCTATTACCTTAGCACTTGGAGGTGGATCAACTAGGTTCCAAACCTGATTATCGTACATAGATTGCATATCCACCACTATGGTAGATAGTGGGCAAGATATAGCCTACTGGTACATTTTGAGCTCCACTTCGTCCAAGACAAAAAGAGCGTAATCATTAGAAACAAGAAACCCATATTTCTCAGGTTCCTGATGATCCCTACCAGACCTTTTAGGTCCTTGTGTGACCTGGGCTGGTGCTTCCACCATTGGAAGCTTCACCCTGGTCTCTGAGTAATCCATTTTCAGGAGTTTCTGAGCTTTGAACTTCCCTGAGTTCAACATCGCTCCCACTGTCTTTCTTGGAAATAAACCCTTTTTCAAGAAAGACCCCCTTTCGTGCCATGAACACCTTGCTCTCGGCGGGGTTGTAGAAGTAATACCCTTTGGTTTCCCTAGGGTAGCTACAAATAGGCATTAGTTGGTTTTGGGTTCAAGTTTGCGCACAGTCAATTTGTTGACATGTGCATAACAACCCCAAATCCGTAGGAAAGACACATTGGGTGTCCTACCCATCCATATTCCAAATGGGGTCTTTTCCATGGCCTTAGTCGGAGTATAATTGAAAATGAGAGCCATTGTCTTAAGAGCGTATCCTTAAAAACTTATTGGGAGAGAATCATGACTCATGATTGAGCAAACCATGTCCAACAGGGTCCTGTTCCTCCATATGGACACCTTATTTAGTTGTCGTGTTCTTGGAGGAATGAGCTATGGAACTATTCCATGCCCTCTAAAAAATGAGTCAAACTCTAGACTTATATGCTTGCCACTTTGGTCCGACCGAAGGGCCTTGATATTTCTACCTAGTTGGTTCTGTACTTTGTTCTTAAATCCCTCGAACCTATCAAGGGTCTTAAACTCATATTTCATCAGACAGGCATAGCCATATCTGCTGAAATCATCTGTGAAGGAGATAAAGTATAGATGTTCACCCATGGTTGCTTTGCTCATAGGCCCACTTACATCTGAATGTATTAGGTCCAGTAAGATAGCGACCCTTTTAGCCTACTTTCTAAAAGAAGCATTAGTCATTTTACCTTGTAAATGACACGCGCATATATCAAGTGACTCCATGTCAAGTGATCCTAGGATTCAAACTTTGCGAAGCCTAGCTATGCACTTCTTATTTATGTGGCCTAAATGACAATGCCAAGGTAAACTGGATTAAGTTTGTTAGTCTTAACCCTTTAAGTATGTATATTGTAGACAAGATTAGTTTCATTTAAATCTAGGATGTAAAAGACATTATTTAACAGAGCTACTCCATAAAATAATTCTTTCCTATATAAACCCTTTTTACTATTACCAATAGTAAATGTACATCTAGAAATATCCAAAACTGAAACAGAAATAATATTCCTGTACATAACAGGTAAACAATAACATAGTTTCAGTAACAAAACTAATCAACTAGGCATCATAAGCTAGTCCTTGCAGATCTTTATGGCAGCAACTCTTGCTCCATTTATGACCCGCAAGTCCACTTGTCCCCGATCCCAGTGATCTCCTGTTCTTAAGTCCCTAATGAAGACACGCTCTGTGTCTCCCTCTTCTCTCCCAAAAGCTTGGGACACGATCTTTTCCAATGTCCAGTCTGCTTTCACCCAAAGCAGACATCCTTATAACCGGGCTTGGGCTGGGCTTTAGCCTTTTTAGCCTTGGCTTCCTTAGCCTTCGCCTTGCCTATAGCAAGAGGAGGTTTCCCCTTGTTGACCATAACTACCGTAGGAGTCTTCCAGACCTGCACCTCGTATTCCTCTAGTTGTCAAGCTGATGGATTACTACCCATTGGTACAGCTGGTACATGCCTTTCTAGCACCTACTTTTTAGACTCTAATCTTAGAACTTTCCTCAAGTTCCTAGACCAGTCCAAAAAGTTAGGGCTAGAAATCATGTCCCATTCCAAGAAAGATCGTAGTGATAAAGTATAATTCGTAGCCATTGGTTTCTACATAGAAAAATTTATGAGTGTTAATAAAGGACTTTAACTTGCTCTTCCTATAATATAATTAATAATGAATCATGTTATTAATTAAATTGAGTTGTTGGGCTCATGGGCCGATATCCATATTATATCAAGATATAGCCAGACGAGGGCCTAGAACAACTATACCCTAATTTTTAGGTAGGAAACCATCCAATCCCATCCTAGGGACTCTCGGTTTGATGGGTCTGTTGGAACTTACCCATCTGTGCTTAGGGCCAGGAACATCCTACATCCCATGCTAAGTCCAAACCTCCATCCAAGCGTCAGAGTAACCAATACCCCAAACCAATACAAAATGACGATATTCCAGTGCATCCAGCAAGGGCTGGTCTACAACTGGCCTATCCCCATTTCAAGAAGGTTTGAATGAGGGAAGCACTTTTAAGAGAGTTAGTAATTACCTTTTGGTTATTAGATTCAATTAATAACGGCTTAGATGCATAGGCGGGTGAAATAGGGTTTATACATACATTCTCACATGTAAATAAATAAAGCATAATGAAATAAAAATGAAATGTTATGGGCCAAAATTTACAACCTAATAGAATTCTAGTAAACCTATACTAGAACAGCATCAGGTGGGCTGCCTCCTCATCCTTCTGGCACGCCAATCCAATCGGTGTCTTCTTTACATAATTTTACAGTAAATAAATAAAATAAAATTACATAAAAATAAAACGGCGTGCAGGCCGTATTTACCAAAAGAATATTACAACCCGATATAAATATGGCCCTATAACATCCATTCATGCATTTAATCACACACATGTAAACCAATACATACAATTTATAAACATGTTAAATGCATGAATTAATCTCATTTCAATAATGTCCATAGCCATTATTTTGAAGTCGACAAATTTTGGCCGTTCATGGTTCTAAGCCCATATAGGCCTTGGGCCTCCAACCTTGGTAGAACACTGCTCCCAATCCAATTAGGAAACCATGAAGCCATATTAGCCATCCCGGTAATTGTTCCAAGAAAACGAACCCATTTCAATTAACTATATTAATTTACAAAATTAATATCGCATGCACAAAAATTAAATTCCATTCATAAAACACGCGCATATAAAATACCAAAATTTAAACACGTAAAATTTTAAAGCCAATTAAAATTTTAAAATCCGGCATAGCCCAAAAAAATCCAACCAAATCCAAAGACGGACCCAGCCGCCGCTCTGTGGCCCCGCCGTGCAGCCGCAGCGGCCAGCAGCATGCTGTTGCCCAGCATGGCCTATAGCAGTAGCTGCTGCGGCCAGTAGCAAACTGCTGCCTGGCTTGCCGCCCAGCAACTCACCAGTAGCAAGCTGTCGAGGGTTAAATCCCCTCAAAAACCATATATATATATATATTTTTTGAAAGATACATAAAAAATAAATCCAACACATCAAGAAAAATTAAGCAATGGAAAATTAAACCTAGCATAAAACCTATATGCATATAAAATTCCAATGCAATAAAACATACATAATCAAATAGAAAAGATATACATATAAAACCAAATATGCATAAACAATTTCTATTTGAAAATCAAATGGGGAAAAATATAAAACCCCAAAACCAAAAGAATCCTGATCCATAAAACACTAATTTTAAAACACGGGATCCGCCACGTTAAAGATTTCCACGGATCAAAAGCCCGCTCTGATACAACTGTTGGGATTCTTCACTGGAAACCGACCGTTAAAAGCGGAAATACGCGTCGATTTCCTCGAATGCAGTCCTAGGAGCTTAAGATGTGGAAATCAAATACTTAAAGCACAAAGCAAAGAGTTTAAAAACTTACCACAAAGTCTCTCGAAGAGACGGATGCAGATTGCAAGAATCGAAGCCGACTCCGTCCAACGTCACGTACACGAATGGCTCTCGGACTGAAACCCATGCTAGCGACTCGAAAAAATCAAGAAGAGAGGGATAGAGGGGCGGCACATTTAAGACCTATGGCTGTCCTCTATTTCTTTCCAAAAGAAATAAGCCATCTCTCTCAAGCAAGCACCCAAGTTTCTTTCCAAAAGAAACAATGCATAAAAGTGGGCAAACTACTTTCACTTAAAAGCCATAAACAATTTCCCCCATTTTCATCCATAAAGTGGGCGGCCTAGCCAGGTGAAGTGGTCCTCCTCTCTTATCTTTTCCTTACCATAAGAAAAGAAGATCATAAGCATTTTTTAGGAAGCAAAATTCCAGTTTGCTACCCATAATGACTCACCACTTCTCCACTGGTCCACCAAGAAGCCAAGTCCAACTTTGCTTCCTTAAGTCAAACCATGACTCACCATACTAATGATCAAAAGAATGACTCATCCTTTCTTGCCAAAAACATTTGGCCAAAAGAAGGAAATGAAGATGGGATATTTTCCTTTCTTATTCTTACCATAAGAATAATCCAAATATCTAAGAAGCAAAGTCCAACTTTGCTTACCAAGAAGTCATGCATGAGTCACCATCTTCATTGTCACATTTTGTGCAACAAAATGACTCATCATTCCAATCCCTTTTAATGCAAAATTTTGGCCAACATAGTCCATTTAATATGGGCTTTATATCTATAATGTCGAAGCCCAATTTTAATCCCTTTGATTTAATTAATTTCAAATGCAACATTAATTTAACATGTATGTATATATATTATACCATATAATATATTACATACATTTAAATTAAAATTCATTTCACCTATTAAGTTAATCAATGGATTAAATTAGACACACATAAAAGGAGATACTGTAAACCTATACATGTATAATCATTTCCACCATGGAAATAATCTCATAAATTAATTCATTGAATTAATTAAGAGAAGGCCAAAATAAATATTAATTATATTATTTGGATCAATCCAATTGATCTATATAATATGATTATATAATCTCTCTCTCTCTTCAATCATGTATACTCCAAGTACACACTTAATCCGAATAGTTAAAGTCCAGACTTTCAATGTGTACGATCCGATGGGCCCGTCTTTATGTTGGCAGTGGACCTATGGCCCACAGACTGCAAACGGGCTCTAGCAAGCCACTGCAGCCCCCAATTAAGATGGAGATAGCAGTCAAAATGTCACTATAACCCTGTAGTTTGAACTTGTATGTCCCATGTCACTGATATCGGTGTCCAACACAAAGGCATGGTTGATCACCCTTTATATGTGTCTAGACATTTACTTGATCCTGAATAAACTGATGCTCATAAATAAGATCCAATCTTGTTTGGGTATGGCCACACTCTTATCAGTAACATTCTTTAAGAGGCCGGTGATATCGTCTCAGTAAGTTACTGATTGACATTCCCTTCTGCATATCTATAGCATTGCCATGCTCACTAACACACCCGAACGTACCCATACTTGGCATCCTATTACAGGCCCTTTAAGTGTACACCAAAGTATGACACTTCACATGCAGCACCATCATATGGTCAGGTCAAAGGATCCATACAAGTACTACACAAGAATCATTTGTGATATAATACCATGTGGATTCCTGTAATGTGGATCGATCCAGTTCCATGCCCTTTTTGCATGTACCCATTAACCTGGTTGACATTCCATGTTTTATGACTGGTAAGACACTCCCATACAACCAGGCTAATGATAGTCTTTAGTTCCATTCATTCCCACGATTGGAACAGACTATGGATGACTTTATGGTTATATCATTTTCCCTATCCACAGACTTACTACCAAGTGCCCCACACTTGACAACATGGATATGGATATGTCCATTGGATACTCTATTTAAAATATAGCACAAGACATATAATAAATAGATTGATGCCTTTTTCTCTTGTCACAAATGGTGTAATACATAAAGTTCACATTAATGTGCAAATGTATTATACAAACACAAGGACTAATGCCTCGGGACTAGGGCATTTCCAACAGTGGCTTCCTCCTCACTAATCATGGTGATTTGGAATCCACCAAATGGTATGGTCTCCTCACTAACAGCAGCAATCATGGACTAAGAATCTGCCTCGATTGTCACAACCTCAACACCTATTGAAAACTTAATCTTTTGGTGCAAAGTTGAAGGGATGCCCCCCAATGGGTGGAACCATGGCCTCCCCAATAGCAAGGAGAAGGTGACTAGAATGTCAATCATAGTAAAGGTGACCATCGACTTGACTAGTTCCACTTCCACTTCAGCTTCAAAAGTTACAATCACAGTCTATTTTGAATCATCACAAGCCCTAATCACAGTAGAGGACTTTTTCAAACCGTCTTCGCTCAGACCCAGGAATGGTAACATCTTTAATGGATATATATTCAAAGCAGATCCATTGTCTACCATCACACATGGCATAACCCGGTCCATGATGTTAACTTTGACATATAGAGCTTTGTTGTGAGCTCTCCCCTCGTATGGCAAATCTTTCTCGGAAAATACAATGTCAGGGGACCTTACATGAATCTTGTCCAGTAAGCAACACATGGCCTCCGGAGATGCAAGTGGAGAAACTTCAATTTCAGGCAGCTTTTTAACTAGCGCTGCCCTGTGTTCCTTGGAGGTCAGCAACAAGTGCCACAGACTGGCCTAAGCTTGAGTCTTTTTCAGTTGTGAGATGACCAGATCTTCTTTTTCTACTTCCTTTGGCACCGACATGCTACCTGATCCAGTCACTGGAGCTTTGTCATTTTGCTGAACCACTGGCTGGTAGACCCTGCCGCTTCTTGTTACATTCTGGACTTCAAAAACTTTTGGTTTCTCAATAACTAGTAGCTTAATTATCTCATTACAACCATATTCCTCGTATTCATCTTCTGAGTCTAGATCATCCAAGCTCACAGGCTTCACCTTTTCCTACTCTATCAACTTCCTACAATCAGAATTTGCTTTGGTTTCATTAGCCACCACAAACTGTACGGTGGGGTTTGCCTATAGGACTTATGCAAAAATGAAATTGGCCGGAAATCCCGATTGTACCATGTTGATCTGCCTTTCAAATGCTGGCAATGGATTAGTCTTACTACTGGGCTTGGCAAGCTGCTGTAACTTTCCTTCGTCAATCAGCTTCTGGATGGCATCCTTCAGCCTATGATAGTTGTTGGTTCTGTGTCCCACCATGACATGGTAGGTACAAAAATTGTCCTTGTCTTCCTCCGCTGGCTTCTCAAAAGGCCTAAGAGAGTTTAACAGACCGCCATTCCTGCACTTAGTAAAGATCTTAGCCAAGGAGAAAGCCCACGGAGATATGTCCTGGCCTTTTGGATTTCTGCTTTGGTTTCCTCGCTATTGAGACACAACGGCGACCCAGCTTGCTTAGTCTCTGAAAACTGCCGGCTTTTGTTTGTAGAATTAGAGCTGGACCCATTGCTCCACCCTACTGTAGTTGTTGACCGATACCCGGAACTGTACTCAGAGCTTCTGTTTCCCCTATAGCTTGCTGCCTTTTCCTCTGCATCTCTCTCAATTTTCATAGCCATACTATATACCTTACTGAGTTCACTGAAAGAGTGGAATTTCATGTTGTTTCTATAAATGTCCCTACTACCATCGATTAACTTTTGGATCAACTCATCCTCGTCAGGGTGGTTCTTTAACAGAATCATCTTATTCATCCATCTTTCATAATATTCATCAAAGGACTCATTTGGCTTCTTCTTAACCCTCTCCAGATCGTATAGCTTCACCTAGATCTTAGTATTGAAGCTATAGTATTTGATGAAAGCAACTGATAAAGCCTCCCAGTCTGATTGCACATCCTCTGACAGAGAGTTATACCAGGTCAAAGCTCCCCCCCTCTAGTGTGGTTGGGAAGAAGTTGATTAACGCTGTTTGGTGGTGCCCACTGTTAGCATTATTCAGACATACATATTCACGTGAGCTTCTGGTGAGCCAATCCCCTTATAGGAAGGAACTTTTGGCACTTGGAAACAAATGGGGAAAGTCTCAATGCCCTTATTTATCATATCATCGACATTCACACCTCTTTTGAAGCCCAGGCTAATATTAGCCCCTTTCTTCAGCTCGGTTACAACTTCGTCTAACTTTGAGTACTTTGCCTTATTTTCTTTTCCATGGCTGCCTCAATCTCTTATAGCTTTTCTACACTAGCTGAGACATCAGCCCCATACTGAGAAGATTCAGCCGCCTTTTCTTTTCCAGGCCCTTTGGTTCCGACTTCCCCACTTTCTCTTACAATGGCCTGCATTTCTTCTTTTAGAATGTCACAGAAGTAATGAGATTTCAGGAAATCCTTCAGAGCATCAGCAAGACTTGATGTTTGGTTGTCCATTTCCACTTCCTCCCTGGAATCAGACTCACTATCTATTTCTACTATCCTCTGTTCCATAACAGCCTTCAAAGTCTGAGACCTTGTCCTCGGTCGATCCAGCTTACTCAGTGAACTGTCTTGGTGGACCTTTGGTCTTTTCTAGTCTCAAATGTGTACTATAATACATCACATATGAAGAGTTAGGGGTAATAAATGAATGAAGTGATGTCGTAAAGAATGATGTTCGGATGATGTTTCATGAATGGAAATAAAAATGAGGATGAATTTTGTGTTTTAACTTCCTTTGTGCAGAATGTCCCAAGAGTGCCTGATGCTATGCAAAAATACTACAAAAAGGTCTCGTGCGAGCCGTCACACGGATAGAAGTTTGGCACTTTTAGGGCACCTAATGAATTATCATGGAATGGCCGCGTGTGTGCTGACACACGAGCAGAGTTTCAAGGCTTTGTAGGTCAAAGAGATAACATGAAATGGTCATATGGGAACCGTACCATGGACAAAGTTCTGATTCTTTTGAGGCATATGATATGAAATGATGTTATAGAAAAGTCACGTGCAACTAGGGACACGAACAGGGGTTCGGCGTTTGTAGAACACATTGCATGGTTTAGTAATGTTATGAAATGCCCTTATACGTGCACTAATCTGGTACTCGGGGAGTACCTCGAATGATTTCACAATGTTATGAAATGATCTGATGTGGACCATAATGCGCAAATAGGACTCTAGCGTCACCATGACACTTATGATGAACAAATGTGATGCCATGTAATGACATCGCATGAACCACCACACGGATATAGACCTAGGACCATTATGGTCTTACATTGAATGACATGGTATAGTGAAATGGCTGAGTGCAATCCGATGCACGGGCAATACACGAGTAGTTTTGGGATACCTGATATGTCATGAAATGAAATGATTGTGAGGAGCACACTTGGAACATCCTTTATTAGGTGGAACGAAATGACATGAATGTGTATGTCACATGAAAAATGCAGTGGCTGTATGAAAATGTGGTTAAGACACATGACACACGGGATATCGTGTATGGTTCGTCGAAATGTCGCACGCGAGATGTAAATGGCATACAAATAAAATGTCGTGGCTATGCAGAAATGTGATTAGTGTCACACACATATCGATGCTCGAAAATGGCTACACAAAGATGTGGTTAGAATGGCACATGAAAGCTTATGTATGTTTGATGCTTCATGAAAAATCAAATAAAATCACCATAGAACAAACATTAGCACACGCAATAATATGCACTCCCTTCCAACCTTATTTCTCCTTTTGATTGGTCTTGCATTGTTCCTAGGTGTTGGGTCTCTTTGGCATCAACGGGGGATACCAAAGGCGCACTCTCAATTTCCAATTTCACTTTATGTTTTGGTGATCCCAGGGGAAGTTGCTAAGCCATTACATATGGGCCAAAGTCAAAACCAAGGGTCATACAGGCTCCCATAGCGAATATACACTCCTCACCATAGAACATGATGTAAGATCATGCGATGCTATGAGTGGTTTACCCCGTAGGGTGCCTCCAATCCTGGTGGAAGAGGTAGATCACCTTCTTGAGTAAACCGGGGCTGATCAGTGTATTGGAGGGATTGAGAAGAAGAAAATGTCATGATATGCAGGTGCAAACAAATATGGTACTGTGAACTAGTGAAGTGACTGCAAGCGAGGTTATATTTCGCTAGTTGCCTAAGTGCCTTAAGATTTTATGAAAACTTTTTAAGAAACCTTAGTCCCCAACAGAGTCACCACAGTGAGTGGATAACCATTAAGAATGGCGGGACGCGGTAAAGCGAACCGGGGAAAAGGAGACTTTTTAGGAAATGAGGGTTTTGGATCGTGTTTTCGTTCTTAGAAAACAGGATTTTAATTATCTTTAGGAAATTTGTTGATTGGTTTGAAAATCCCTTTATAGAAAACCTTTTCCCATTTTAACTTCAAGACCTCGAAACTTAAATTCCAAGAACAGTGACAGAGTCGCCACCCAGATCAGCTCATCCGGGAAATTCTGGTGCAGCTCCCTACCTAGAGTAGACTACTGTACCTAATCCAGAGATTTAGGGTTCGAGCAATTGACTTACTCAACCTCAAGCTTGCTTACTTTATAGTTTATATTACTATATTTTATTTGCTTTGTTATCTTTCTCTACCCATTTTTGTGTTTATTTTAGCACGTGCTCAAGCAAATTGTTGGGAATTAATCGCACAAAACAAAATATGCGCAGCGGAAAAACGGATTAATCCCCACCAAGGACCCATGTACATCGCATTGAATCGGAAGGAGGGTTAAAGAATTACCTTAATTCTTTGAAGATTGAATCAAGCAGGAACCAAAATAGCTTCCCTCTACGGTTGATCCACACGGAGCAATACGTCCACCGCGTGCTAGCGCCGGATTTGAAGAACAATTCTTCGAACGAGAGAAGAGAGAGCAGAAAATCAGATTTTCCCTTTTTCTTTTGGAGGAGAGTTTCGGCTGGTTCACTTGGCTTATAGTGGCTGGCCGAAATCTGCTTCTTAACTTATGGAGCAATTTGGTTTTCAGGTTTTTATTTCCTTAAATATAAACCCTATTTAGTTAATTATAATTATAACCTAATACACCTATTAGTTATAATTATATATTAACCCACACAATTTAATATTAATTCTCAATTAATATTAAATCAATTCAATTCTCCATGATACATATATGTATATATAATATTATAATTAATTATATCTCCATATAATTTAATTATAATATGTAGCATACTTTATGCAATATTAATTACATTAATATTTATATATACATACATAAATATATATCACTATATATATTTATTCTCTTTCTCATTCATAAATTATTATCCAATAATAATTTATACCCGATAAGATGAACTTCATTTTGCTCTTGTGTGTGACCCCATAGGATCATATTAATTGGCAATAAGGAAATTACCATAATGTCCTTATAGGTCACAAGCGGACTCTAGCAAGCCATTACGACTACCCAATTAATATGATTGGAATGATCCAATACCTATTTACAGAATGTCATATTCCCTTTTGTCTCTTTGATATCAAGATTAATTATAAGACATGGTACACTTGTCAATCTTATATAATTAATCATATGCTTTCTCGATCTCAAAGTAAACTGTTCAGACAAATCAATTGATACTCTTATCAATTATTTGAGCACGGCCATGCATTTAACAGTCTTACTTATCGAGGGGCCCAGTGATATCGCTCTCTTGTTAGAGAGGGACAAAATCCCATATCTGTCACTCACATCCCTAAGCATGAGTCATATTGTACCCAACCACAGCCTTTATAACTACTCTGTTACAAGCAGCGTTTGACTGCGTCAAAGCACAACATGAATTCATCCCGGAATCCATGGTGACCTCAGGTCAAAGGAATCAGCTGATGACACTACTATAATCAAGATCAGTTGTGACACGTGACCATGAACTTGATCTTATAGTGGGTCTCCAGCAACATGTTCTCTAACACATTACCCATGAGTATAATCTGTATCTGTATACACTATATTCATCTTATGAATATCCATTATCACTCACACTAGTCTTAGTTTGTTATTATTCCCATAATAACAATCGACTAGGGAAATTTAGAATTACACAATTAATTCATGGATACATTATCATAAATACTAACATACAAATATATATGATAAAATAAGTCTTTATTAATGACTTAAGAAGATTGTTTACATAATCCAACATTGGCTTAGGGCACAATCTCTAACAATCTCCCACTTGCCCTAAGTCCAATCTTCAAATGTATCTAATACCCATGGACCTAGCATGACCATCATGTACAGCTTGTGAAAGAGCTTTTGTTAGTGGATCGGCAACATTGTCTTCAGACGCAACTTTGCATATCTTCACATCTCCTCTTGAGATGACTTCTCTTATGTAGTGAAAACGCCGAAGTATATGTTTGGATTTCTGTGACACACAAGGTTCCTTAGCAAGTGATATTGCCCCATTGTTGTCACACAAGAGGCTCACAGGATTCACTATGCTAGGAACGACACCAAGTTCTTCGATGAACTTCTTGATCCAAACAGCCTCTTGGGCTGCATCTGATGCAGCAATATACTCGGCTTCTGTTGTAGATGCAGCTATCGTGCTTTGCTTAGAACTCTTCCAACTTATCGCACCTCCATTCAGAATAAACACATACCCAGACTGTGACTGCATCTGATCTTGATCAGTTTGGAAACTTGCATCCGTGTAACCATTTACAACAAGATCTTCGTCCGAGCCTCCATATATCAAGAATGTATCTTTAGTTCTTCTCAAGTACTTAAGAATACTCTTGATAGCAGTCCAGTGACTATCACCTGGATCAGACTGATATCTACTTGTCATGCTCAAAGCAAAAGAGACATCTGGCCGAGTACATACCATGGCATACATGATAGATCCTATAGCTGACGCATAAGGAACCTTATCCATGCGTTGACGTTCTTCAACTGTCACAGGACATTGCTTACGACTAAGCTTTATCCCTTGCCCAATAGGAACATTTCCTTTCTTTGATTGATCCATACTGAACCTTTTCAGTATTTTGTCAATGTATGTACTCTGGCTCAAACCTATCAATCTCTTAGATCTATCTCTATAGATCTTTATTCCAAGAATGTAGGCTGCCTCACCCAAGTCTTTCATAGAAAAACACTTTCCTAGCCAAGATTTTACTTCTTGCAAGGTAGGAATGTGATTTCCTATTAACAATATGTCATCGACATATAGAACTAGGAAAACTATATTACTCCCACTGAACTTCTTGTACACACAAGGCTCATCTTCGTTTTTGATGAAGCCAAACTTTTTGACTGATTCATCAAAACAATGATTCCAACTTCTTGATGCTTGCTTCAAACCATAAATGGCCTTTTGAAGCTTGCATACTTTATCAGGATTCTTTGGATCGACAAAACCTTCAGGCTGTGTCATGTACACATCCTCAACAAGGTTTCCATTTAGGAAAGCTGTTTTGACATCCATTTGCCATATTTCATAGTCATAATATGCTGCTATGGCAACAAGAATTCTGATGGATTTGATCATAGCTACTGGCGAAAAGGTTTCGTCATAGTCTATACCATGAACTTGTCGGTAACCCTTTGCCACTAACCTTGCTTTATAAGTCTGAATATTCCCATCCATGTCCGTTTTCAACTTGAAAACCCATTTGTGCCCTATTGCTTTAGCACCCTTTGGGAGATCAACCAAAGTCCATACTTTGTTGTCGTCCATGGATTGAATCTCTGACTTCATAGCATCAAGCCATTTTTCAGATTCTGAATTAGAGACAGCTTCCATGTACGTGGAAGGTTCATTCTCTTCTAACAGAATCAGATCATTTTCGTTCGTGACGAGAAATCCATATCTCTCGGGCTCATGACGAACTCTACTTGATCTACGTTGGACTTGTGTTGCTGGTTCTGACTCAACAACTTCTTGTGAATCAGGTTGTTGTTCCATTTGAAAACCATTTTCATTTTGGTCATCCATATTTTCTTGCAGGTGTACTTTACTCCCACTGATTCCTTTGGAAATAAACTCTTTTTCCAGGAATATACCATTCCTAGCAACAAACACTTTGTTTTCACTAGGACTGTAAAAGAAATAACCTTTAGTTTCTTTTGGATAACCTACAAAGTTGCACTTCACAGATTTTGGTGTTAACTTATCTGAAATCAAGTATTTCACATAAGCTTCACATCCCCAAATCTTGAGAAAAGACAAATTTGGTCTCTTACCAACCCATATCTCATATGGTGTCTTTTCAACTGCCTTTGATGGAACTCGGTTCAGTGTGAATGCCGCTGTTTCAAGTGCATATCCCCAAAAGGATAGAGGAAGACTTGTTTGACTCATCATCGACCGAACCATATCCAATAAGGTACGGTTCCTCCTCTCAGACACACCATTCCACTGTGGTGTACCAGGAGGAGTTAGTTGTGAGACAATCCCACAATTTCTAAGATGATCGTCAAAGTCTTGGCTCAAATATTCACCACCTCGATCAGATCTAAGTGCTTTAATTGTCTTGCCAAGTTGGTTTTGCACTTCATTTTGGAAGGCTTTGAACATTTCAAAGGATTCCGACTTATGCTTCATTAGATATAGATAACCATATCTACTGAAATCATCTGTGAACGTAATGAAGTATTGAAAACCACCTCTAGCAGTTGTGCTCATAGGCCCACATACATCTGTATGTATGAGTTCTAATAAGTCACTAGCCCTTTCACTGTGACCAGTAAAGGGACTCTTGGTCATCTTACCCATTAAACAAGACTCGCAAGTGTCATATGTTTCAAAAACATCTAGACCCAAAATTCCATCTTTATGGAGTTTTGAAATGCGTTTCTCATTAATGTGTCCTAGACGACAGTGCCAGAGATAAGTAGGATTCACAACATTTGTTCTTATCCTTTTGGTATTTATGTTATATACAAGCTCATTATAACCTTCACTAAGGTTCAACAAATAAAGACCATCATGTAAATCCGCATTTGCATAAAACAAGTCTTTATTGAAAAGTAATAAGTGATTATTCTCAACAACACATTTAAATCCTTCCTTGTCCAAACATGAAATAGAAATGATGTTCCTAGACAAATTAGGAACAAAATAACAATTATTCAAAGAAAGAACAAGTCCACTTGGCAACTTGAGCTCGTAGCGACCGACTTCATAAGCAGCAACTCTAGCTCCATTCGCCACATGGAATTCTACCTCGCCCTTCTTGAGCTTTCTACTTCCTTTAAGCCCCTGCACATTCATACAAATGTGAGAACCACAACCGGTATCTAATACCCACGAAGTAGAAACAGAAGTAGAATGAAATATTTCAATAACATAAATACCTTGATTAGCGGTCTCACCGCCTCTCTTCTTCCTCAAGTCCTCCAAATAAAGCTTGCAATTTCTGCGCCAATGACCAGGCTGATTGCAGAAATGGCATGTGCCTTCCTTTGGAGGCTTTGCCTTGGTAACAGCTTTGGGCTTCTTTGCATCCTTCCCAAACTCTTTAGGTTTGTTTGCTTTACCCTTCTTCTTCTGGATCCTACCCTTTTGCACCATATGGATCCCTTTGGAGCTTGGCTTCTCTTTTATCGTTACTTCAGCGTTTTTCAGCATCCCATGCAGTTCGCTGACCGTTTTGTCCATATCATTCATGTGATAATTCATGACAAAATGGGAGTAACTCTCGGGAAGAGAATTAAGGATCAAATCCGTTGCCAACTCAGGTCTGAGTGGCGAACCAAGCCTCTCCAACTGATCAATGTACCCTTTCATCTTCAGAACATGGGCACTAACCGAACTCCCTTCGGTCATCTTGCACCCAACCAAAGATCTCAAGGTCTCATACCTTTCCCTTCTCGCTTGCTTTTGGAACATTTCCTTAAGCTCTTGAGACATCTCATATGCCTCAAATGTTTCCAGATCCTTCTGAAGTTCCGGAATCATTGATGCAAGCATCAGGCATTGTACATCAATCTGATCATTTTGATGCTTGTGAAAAGCATCCCTTTCAGCTCTTGAAGCTGTGGTGGGTGGAGGGTTAGCGGGCAAAGGCCCATCCAGAACATACAGCTTTCGCTCTTGCTTGAGAACAATTCTCAAGTTGCGATACCAATCTAGGTAATTGGTTCCGTTCAGTTTATCCTTCTCAAGGATAGATCGAATAGAACCGGGATTGCTTGTGTTGGCCATTTATCTACAACAGAAAATATATGCAAAGTTAATTACATAAGAGAGTTAAACTCCCACTAAAATTATAAAACCCTTTAAAATATTTAAGTGGGTAAAAGACCCAAAATCCATACTTAACCATAGCACTGCTTTGGCATGTCCCTATGATTAAATATAATTTCGGTAGACATCACCATGTCAATTATATCATTATGTAACTCTTTTAATTTATGAGATGCATGATATCATATATCATATTTAATTTGCATGTTACTCATCTCATCTTTGCCTCGGGTTCAAAACACCATTTTGATTAACCCTTTGTTAAACCAATTACAACACAATGAGAATCACCATTTCTCATATTATCGCTTCGCTAAGGTCACATCATGCGTACCCGCTTTGGCGTGGCTACCATGATGCGAACATAGTACTTGACTAGTGTTATACGTAATTGGGTGGCAAAATATAAACTTCATAAGTTTATTTTAGGGTTTCTTGAATCCCGTGATTAAAATTTTATCATATACAAAACATGGCATTAATATTAAACTTTCCAAGTTAACATTAATCCTAGCATGGCATCCAATGTCATACATTCATCTAGCATGCATATTTCATACTAAGCATGGCATCACATGGCATCAAAATATAAAACATGCAATAGACTCGAAAAACCGTGTTATGGTATGGTTTTATCTACATTGATTTTCATAGGCCAATATGAAAATCAACAGGTCATTTCCTAGGTGGTTGCAACCATCTTATGGTCACAGCACTCCCGCACCCCTTGGATCCGTCTTCACGTCTTTGTTCCTTGGCACCATCTCATGGGTTTACACATTTTACAAAATTGCATCCTATACAATTTTCTAGTAAAATGAAATTTACAAACAATAAATTACATCCTATACAATTTATCTAGAAAATAAGGTTACATAAATACAAATGACTCGCAGGCCGTATTTATAAAACTTTACATCCACCAAAACCAAAAGAAAACAAAAACATCCACAGGGTCCAAAACCATACCACAACACTATGCATAAAATTATCACAATAATTTTACATCTATAAGATTTAGGGTTCAAAAAACTAAACACAATCTTATTGTATTTAAAAGAAATTGATTTGAGAAGAAAAGGTATAGAAGACAATTTCTACATGGCAGCACTAAGGGAACACGGCGTGCAAAACCAGTTTGCACGGCGTGCAACACTTGCACGCGGCCGTGTTCCTCGCTGTTACTCAGCGCACATGAGAAATTTCCGGTTGCACGCAGTGCAAAACCAGTACACGGCGTGCAACACACATTTGCACGGCGTGCAACACTTGCACGCCGGCGAGTTATGCACTGATTCTCAGCTTACGGAAACGATTTTCGACTACAGGCCGTGCAAAACCAGTACACGGCGTGCAACACACGTTTGCACGGCGTGCAGTGCCTGCACGCCGGCGTGTTCTGCACTGAAAAACAATTCTGCGTCAATTTGTTCAAAACAACAATTCCCAAATCAATTCCAAAACGTTATTCACAATAACAAAGAACAAATCATTCATAATGATCAACATTGAAATCAAATTTCAATATGTTATTCACAATAACAAAAGAACCCTAAATCAAAACATACAACCCTTACATGCAATTTTGATCTAATCAAAAAAACAAATCCAATTCAACCAATGCACAAGTGGCTCTGATACCACTGTTGGGAATTAATCGCACAAAACAAAATATGCGCAGCGGAAAAACGGATTAATCCCCACCAAGGACCCATGTACATCGCATTGAATCGGAAGGAGGGTTAAAGAATTACCTTAATTCTTTGAAGATTGAATCAAGCAGGAACCAAAATAGCTTCCCTCTACGGTTGATCCACACGGAGCAATACGTCCACCGCGTGCTAGCGCCGGATTTGAAGAACAATTCTTCGAACGAGAGAAGAGAGAGCAGAAAATCAGATTTTCCCTTTTTCTTTTGGAGGAGAGTTTCGGCTGGTTCACTTGGCTTATAGTGGCTGGCCGAAATCTGCTTCTTAACTTATGGAGCAATTTGGTTTTCAGGTTTTTATTTCCTTAAATATAAACCCTATTTAGTTAATTATAATTATAACCTAATACACCTATTAGTTATAATTATATATTAACCCACACAATTTAATATTAATTCTCAATTAATATTAAATCAATTCAATTCTCCATGATACATATATGTATATATAATATTATAATTAATTATATCTCCATATAATTTAATTATAATATGTAGCATACTTTATGCAATATTAATTACATTAATATTTATATATACATACATAAATATATATCACTATATATATTTATTCTCTTTCTCATTCATAAATTATTATCCAATAATAATTTATACCCGATAAGATGAACTTCATTTTGCTCTTGTGTGTGACCCCATAGGATCATATTAATTGGCAATAAGGAAATTACCATAATGTCCTTATAGGTCACAAGCGGACTCTAGCAAGCCATTACGACTACCCAATTAATATGATTGGAATGATCCAATACCTATTTACAGAATGTCATATTCCCTTTTGTCTCTTTGATATCAAGATTAATTATAAGACATGGTACACTTGTCAATCTTATATAATTAATCATATGCTTTCTCGATCTCAAAGTAAACTGTTCAGACAAATCAATTGATACTCTTATCAATTATTTGAGCACGGCCATGCATTTAACAGTCTTACTTATCGAGGGGCCCAGTGATATCGCTCTCTTGTTAGAGAGGGACAAAATCCCATATCTGTCACTCACATCCCTAAGCATGAGTCATATTGTACCCAACCACAGCCTTTATAACTACTCTGTTACAAGCAGCGTTTGACTGCGTCAAAGCACAACATGAATTCATCCCGGAATCCATGGTGACCTCAGGTCAAAGGAATCAGCTGATGACACTACTATAATCAAGATCAGTTGTGACACGTGACCATGAACTTGATCTTATAGTGGGTCTCCAGCAACATGTTCTCTAACACATTGCCCATGAGTATAATCTGTATCTGTATACACTATATTCATCTTATGAATATCCATTATCACTCACACTAGTCTTAGTTTGTTATTATTCCCATAATAACAATCGACTAGGGAAATTTAGAATTACACAATTAATTCATGGATACATTATCATAAATACTAACATACAAATATATATGATAAAATAAGTCTTTCTTAATGACTTAAGAAGATTGTTTACATAATCCAACATTGGCTTAGGGCACAATCTCTAACACAAATGACAGAAATAAATTACAAAATAAGTAAACCATACATTCCAGCAGTTTAAAAGAATAAAAATAGAGGCTGCTTATACAACCAGATCGAATAAAAATAAAAACTCTCATCCTCACTTTACAAGCACCTAAAATACACGAGTTAGACTATTAATTACATCAAAAATAAAATTAAAAAGAAACTAAAAGCTGCAAAACAGATCGGTTAGCACGATTTATATCATAACACAAATAGGACTCAAATTGGACAGAATTGGGATTTTAGGAATGTGGGCATGCATTTAGGGGGTAAGCGGGTCGACTCGGCTAGTCGGTCTGGTTAGATCTGGAAAATGGTTTTGAAACGCCCTGTAATTTTTATGCTGAAAAAAATTTTTGGAAAACCATTTGGCTCGATTACATATAAATTTTCCCTTTTTAGCGGGTTTGTTATCCTGGAACTCGGAGTTCTATTCGTGCGGGTTTCATAAATTCAACATCCATCTAGGGTCCAAAAGCAGTAAACACGTGAAAAACAGTTCAAATCTGAAAATAGCATCGCATGACGACATCCATATGGGTCGTTCCGTGACTTTGTTTCTCTCTGGAAGTTATGGACGTACGGCTCTAAATTACAGCTATGCGGCTATGACTTCTAGAGCCTAAAAAATGGTTTTCTCATTTTTTGAAAATACCTCTTTGCTCGTTTTTAAGGTTTCCTAGGGATTTCCGTAGGAGTCGAGGGTCCGCAAATGCTGGACTACGGATCCGATTTGGATTGAACACCCCCAAATCTTAGAAAAACGAAAATCCAAGAAACCGAAAACCCTGTATCTGCGAGAACAGAATCCAAAAACCAGAATTTTACAACATACAGATACATTTGGGCCAAAATAGATCACAATCGGAACAAAGAAATGGGAAACAAACTACTTTCGGCCGATTAAGGCATTTTCGAGTTTCTGCCTCTACAGAACACAGTCGTGCGGCTCTATTCATAAGGAATACAGCCGTGCGGCTGTATTCGAGTAGTCTGTTTCCAGAAAACTTGAGAAATGGAGAAAGATGCAAGGAAAAAGCAATGTACACAGGTTTAAGGCCTCTTAGAGTTTACCTTGATATTGTTTTGATGTGTTTAATGTTCAGAATCGGATTAAAAACTTGAAATGCGCCTTGAATCCTCCACTGGCCAAAATTCCAAAAACGAACCTGAATCGATCCGAAACCATTCCGATACGATTCCAAATGATCAAGCAAAGGTCATTCACTCTTCTTTTGATGTTTAAAGATTGATTTAGATGTAAAGTTCTTAGTGTTGGTTCACGGTTTCCTTCCTCTTTGTTTTCGGTTTCTATCCCTCTCCTCTCTTCCCTCTTTTTCCTTCGTTTTTCTGCTTTTCTATTTAAGATTAATCCTCCCGCTTTCTTTCTTTGATTTTTTATTTTATATCTCACAATCCGTAATGATTTCAAGAAATTAATGAACCGTTCACTTTTTTTATGAGTTTCTGCCGCAATCCTTTCATTCAGCCAAGTTGCTCTGCTTTCTAGAGCAACTTAGTTGACCCACTAGAGTCGCATGGCTCTACTTATGCTAGAGCCATTCGGCTCTAGCCCAATAGCTGCATGGCTATAGTTTAAAAACTACAATCATGCAGCTCTAGGTAGAGCCGAGGCTGAAATCCACGAAAAAGCCTACGCTCACCATAAACCCTAAAATCATTCGAAGCACCTTTCTCTGGGTTTCAGATCAAGGGTAGCTCAGTTTTAGGGACATTTGAGGTATCCAAAATTACATTTTGGTCATTCACAAGTTCGATTCATGTCCGTCTGCTCAACAGGTAATACAAGAATTCTCATCATAGAGGTCGGGAAAACCCGGCGCTTACAGCGAGACCAGCACGCTAGTTGGAGACCCGCTCTCCCACATACCACTCTAGGCCAAATGGGCACTCCATGACAAACCTCCTGAGCATTAGCCTCAGGGTATCCACCACCTCTGGAGGCAACATGGCTCCCCTCCATGTCTCTTTAGTCAGCTGAAATTAGAAAGTCAGAATTCAAAAAACCAGGGAAATAGTTGTGAAACAACAGAATTCAGAAAGCATAGAAAGGAGAGATTTATAGCCCCTCAAACATCATGTGGGTCAGGAACAACCAACATTCATCCACCGTTCCATCCACCTCGCCCCAGCTGAAGCCCATCCACTGCCTCATTCATGGGAAATCAGGAAGCTTAGTAGTATCTGGCATGTGTACCACTGGCCGAGGGATGAACCCATACTCGTACGCCCAAATCTGAAAAAGGGTGCATAATAAGAAAGTTAAAAAAATAGAAGAAAGGGGGGGGGGGTGGAGAAACTCATGTGCATGACAATTCATGGGCCCTTCACCTCCCTATGCTTCCCCTAGGTGCATATATCCAGAGAGTAGTATAGCTGCGCCAACCCTGCTCATCCCCAACTCAGACCCCTTTTGTTGTCTGGCTGAATCAATGAGGGAAGGACAGCCAAGTTCAAGTCACTCTGACCTGTAGGGAAGACGAGGGTGCTAAGGGCATAGAGAAGGAACACCCTAGCATAGCGCCTCGCATCCTCAGCATGAAGGTAGAACCCTTGGGAAGCTTGGCCTGCCTCTCCAATCAATAGTCTCAGAGGGCACCACCTTGGATCCTCTTGTCCCGAGGAGAGAAGCTGATCAACATGCCAATAATCTCAGGGCGGAAGCCTCCTCGCTCTAGCGTCTGGTTAAACTAGATGAGGCACCTACCGAAAGACAGCCCGATGATAGCAGCAAAGTCCTCCGGCGTATGGAATACTCCCCAGTCGGGAAGTGGAAGGTGTGGGTGGAGTCCACCCACCGCTCGATCAGCGCCATCAGCAAGCCCCTACTCGTCTGGGCAGGATGTCACACATAGAGCATATCATCTTGTCTAGCCATGTGGCATTGACGATCCCCCTCACCATGTCGGGGAGCCCCCTGTACCACTTCAGAGCATCTGATAGAGACCCAACCCCATTGTTATAGGGTCGATCCTGCAAAACAATGAACAGGGAGTTTTTATGAGTCATTGGGGTTACACATTGTTGGATATGCCCTAGTCCTGAGGCATTGGACTTTGTATTTGTATTGTACATTTTATTGGATTTATATATTATACATATTTTATGTCATTAAATAAAGGTATTAATCTATTTATTATATATCTTGGCTATATTTTAAATGGAGTATCCAATGGACATATCCATATCCATGTTGATAAGTGTCATGCACTTGGCAGTAAGACCATGGATAAAGAAAATGATATGACCATAAAAAGATCCGTAGCCTATTCCAGTCATGGGAATGAATGGAACCAGAGACTATAATTAACCTAGTTGTATGGTGGAGTCTTACCGGTCATTAGACATGGGATGTCAACCAAGTTAATGGGTACATGCAAAAGGGGCATGGTACTGGATAGATCCACTAAATGAGAAATCCACATGGTAAAGCATCACTAGTGATTCTCATGTAGTACTTGTATTGATCCTTTAACCTAACCATATGATGGGCTGCATGCGTACTTTGGTGTATGCCTAAAGGGCCTGTGTACGGGTATGTCACTGAGCATGGCAGCGCTATGGATATGCAGAAGGGATATGTCACTCAGTAGTCCACTAAGAAGATATTACCGGCCTCTTGATGAGTGTGACTGATAAGAGTGTGGCCACACCCAAAAAAGTTGGAACTTGTTTGTGAGCATTAGTAGATTCGGGATCAAGTAAATGTCCGGACATAAAAGAGGGTGATCAATCCATGCCTGTGTGTTAGACATACTATCAATGACATGGGACATACAAGTTTAAACTACAGGGTTATGATTTCAGTTGGACTACCATCTCCATCTTAATTGGGGGCTACAGTGGCTTGCTAAAGCCCACTTGTGGTCTGTGGGCCATAAGCCTACTGCCAACATAAAGATGGGCCCACAAGATCGTACACATTGAACATCTAAACACGGACTTAAGGGATCACTTGTATACTCAGAGTATACACATAGGAGAGAGAGGATTTTATTAATTATATTATAATGATCAATTAGATTGATCAAAATAATAAAATTAATATTTGTATTGGCATTCTTATAATTAATTCAAAGAATTAATTTATGATATTATTTCCTAGGTGGAAATAATTTACATGTATAGGTTTACATGTATTTAATTTCATGAAGAGTCCAATTTAATTCCTTGGTTAAATTAATTGGTCAAATTAATTTCAATTTAAATGTATGCAATATATTATATGGTATAATGTGACAGCATACTTGGACGTGGGCTTAAAGAGGTAAAAGCCCGCATGAAATTAAACCGTATTGGACCTAAAATTCCCTATGGGAATTTCGGCCCCCTAGGTTAAAAACCTAGGATGGAATTCGGCCAACACATAACTAAGAGAGCCAAAAATTACAGCCACCTCCCTCTCTCTCTCATTTGATCTCATCGCTAGCACAGGTCGTGTTCGATAGCCGTTCGTGTACATGAACGCGGAGGGAATCAATTTTGGTTTCTGCAGCCATCTCTAGAAGAGATATCTCTGGTAAGAAATCTATTCTTTTCTATTTGATTTTAGGGTTTTACAATTTCCATATCAATGGCTCCTGAGCATGGATTTGAGGAAATCATCACGTTCTTCAGCTTTTATCGGGTGATTTCTGGTGAAAAATCCTAATAGTGGTATCAAAGTGGGCTTTTGATCCATGGAAATTTATTAAAATTGGATTGAATCCCTTGGTTTTGAAATTGGAGATTTTGATTTGGGATTTTGGGATTGGGGTTTGTGATTTTCCCCTTGAATTTTTCAATTGAAAATTAATTTGCATATAGGTTTATGTTTATTTAATTTTCTATTGTCTGGATTATATTTCTTGGTGATTTATTTTTCTTGGCTGCGTTTATTTTTCGGGCGAAAATCACTGGCTGTTTCCACGCATACAGGACTGCCGACGACAGAATTGCCACCTACGACTGCAGCATGCAGCGGAAACAGCAGCAGCGCCGCTACTGCTAGGGCAAATTGGTTGCCCTAGCTGCAGTGAGTCAGGCCTAATTTTTTGGATTTGACGGGTTTCGGTCCCGGGGTCCAGTTTTGAAATTTTAATGGGTTTTAAAATTTCGTGTGTTTAAATTTTGTAATTTACATGCGCATGGTTTCTTGCATGAAATTTTAATTTTATTCATGGGATATTAATTTTGGAAATTAATATGGTTAATTGAAATTGGTTCCGGCTATTTTGGCACAATTTCCTGGGTGGCTGATATGGACTTATGGTTTCCCAATTCTAGTGGGAGAAGTTATCTGCTTGGGTTAGAGGCCCAAAGCCCGTTAAGGGCTAGAACCATGATGGGCCAAAATTGGCAATTTCAAAAATAATGGCTTTAGACATAATTGAAATGGGCTTAATTTCCTGCATTATAACATGCTTATAAATTGATGTATTGGATGCATTTTGTGTGATTAAATGTATGTATGGTTGGATGCTATTGGGCCTTATTCAAGTTGGGTTGTAATTTTTCTTTTTGGGTAAATACGGCCTACGTGCTGTTTTTCTTTTTTAATGTAATTTTATTTTTTTTATTTATTATAAAATTTGTAAAGAAGAAGCCCAGTGGAGAGGTGAGCCCAGTGAAGAGGCGAGCCCAGAAGGAAGGAAAAAGAGGCCCACCTGATGTATTTTCTAGTATAGGTTTACTAGAATTATATTAGGTTGTAATATTGGCCCATAGCAGTCCATTTTACTTATTTACTTATGCTTTATATTTATTTGCATGTATGAATGTATGATCCAAACCCATTCTCACCCGCTTATGCATGTAAGCCGTTGTTAAATGAATCTAATAACCTAATGGAAATTACTAAGTCGCTTAAAAGTGCTTCCCTCATTCAAAACCTACTCGAAGTGGGGATAGGCCAGTTGTAGACCATGGCCTCACTAGATGCACTGGAGTATCGTCATTTTATATTCGGTTGGAGAATAGGTTGCTCTAACACTTGGATGTAGGTTTTGACTTAGCGTGGGTAGTAGGATTCTCCTGGCCCTAAGCACAGATGGGTAAGTGACAACAAGCCCATCAAACTGAGAGTCCCTAGGTTAGGATTGGATGGCGTTCCTACCTAAATAATTAGGGTATAGTTTTTCCATGCCCTCGTCTAGCTATATCTTAATGAAATATGGATCTCGGCCCATGAGCCCAACAACTAAGATTAATTAATAACTTGATTCACTATTAATTATATATGGGAAACACGATAAAGTCCTTTATTAACACTCTTAAAATTTTCTGTGTAGAATTTCAAATGGCAAACAACAATTCACTTTCACTACGATCTATCCTGGAAAGGGACAAGCTTTCCGGTCCTAACTTCTTAGACTGGTCTAGGAACTTAAGGATAGTTCTAAGATAAGAGTCAAAGGAGTATGTACTTGAAAGGCCTGTGCCGGCTGCGCCTCAAGGAAGTAATCCACCAGCTGCCCAGCTGGAGGAATACGAGGTGCATATTAAGGACAATAGGGATGTGACATGCCTTATGTTAGCGTGCATGGTCCCTGAGCTGCAAAAGCAGTTCATGGACCATCAGCCTATGCTATGATAACAACTCTAAATGAGATGTTTCAAGAGCAAGCTCATCAGGAAAGGTAGCTGACCAATAAGGCACTCCACTCCTGTAAGATGGGGGCTAGGACATCTTTGAGCGCACACATGCCCAAGATGAAGGGCTATCTGGATACTTTAGCCCGTCTCAGATCACCTATCTCACAGGAGCTAGCGGTGGACATAATCCTTCCCCCCTTACTGGATTCTTATGATTAGTTCATCCTGAACTATAATATGCAAGGGATGAACCATACTGTTGAGAGCTGCATAGGATGCTCAAGCTTACTGAACAGTCGATCAAGAAGACTCCACCGGTGCTGCTGGTAAACAAGTGGAACCCTCCTCTTATGAAGGGCAAGGCCAAGGAAAAGGCTAAGGCCAAGGCTAAGAAAGCCAAGGCCAAGACGCCTAAGGCCCAACCCAAGGTCCAGTTTAAGGCCAGTCCCAAGGACGTCTGCTTTAGGTGTAAGCAGGTGGGGCATTGGAAGAGATCGTATCCCAAACTATTGGGAGAGCAGAGGAAGACCCAGGGTTCATTAGGTATTTATGTTATAGACATTAACCTCATTGTTTCAACATCCTAGGTATTGGATACTGGATGTGGTTCTCACATTTGTTGCAATGTGCAGGGACTTAAGAATAGAAGGTCACTGGGATCGGGGTGGTGGACTTGCGAGTCGGTAATGGAGCAAGGGTTACTACCATATAGATCGGCGAATATCACCTCATGATGCCTAGTGGATTGGTTTTGATATTGGAACATTGTTATTTTGTACCTGCCATGTGCAAGAATATTATTTCTGTTTCAGTATTGGATATTTTTGGATTTAATTTTACTATTTCTAATGGTGGAATAGGTTTATCCAGAGAGGGATTACTTTATGGAGAAGCTCTATTAAATAATGGCCTATATATCCTAGATTTAAATGAAACCAATCATGTCTATAACATAAACACTAAAAAGGTTAAGCCTAACGAACTTAATCCTATCTACCTTTGGCATTGTCGTTTAGGCCACATAACTGAGAAGCACATAGCTAGGCTCCATAAAACTGGAATCCTAGGGTCGTTTGACTTGGAGTCACTTGATGTATGCGAATCATGTTTACGAGGAAAAATGACAAAAGCGCCTTTTAGCAAGAAAGCTGAAAGGGCTACTGGCTTATTGGACCTAATACATTCAGACGTATGTGGGCCTATGAGCGCAGCTACCAGAGGTGGACGATTTCAGCAGATATGGCTATGTCTATCTGATGAAACATAAGTCTAAAACCCTTGATAGGTTCAAGGAATTTAGGAACGAAGTATAGAACCAACTAGGCAGAAATATCAAAGCCCTTTGGTCAGACTAATGGGATGAGTGTATAAGCCTAGAGTTTGACTCCTATTTGAGAGAGCATGGAATAGTT
The DNA here is from genome assembly GCA_039660915.1 of Euphorbia tirucalli. Taxonomy (NCBI): domain Eukaryota; kingdom Viridiplantae; phylum Streptophyta; class Magnoliopsida; order Malpighiales; family Euphorbiaceae; genus Euphorbia; species Euphorbia tirucalli. Next base: position 35,269,573 of record CM077637.1, on the reverse strand, counting down.
CCACAGCTCACTCCTCCAGGAACACCACAATGGAATGGGTTGTCAGAACGGAGGAATAGGACACTATTGGGCATGGTCCCCTCAATGATGAGTTATGCCTCTCTCCCAATAAGCTTCTGGGGATACGCTCTCGAGATAGCTGCTCTCATTTTGAATAATACTCCGACTAAGGTGGTGGAAAAGACCCCATATGAGATATGGATGGAGAGGGAGCCCAATATGTCTTTCCTGTGGATTTGGGGATGTGATGCACATGTCAAGAGATTGACTGGGGGCAAGCTAGAACCCAAAACCAATAAGTGCCTATTTGTGTGCTACCCTAGGGAAACTAAAAGGTATTGCTTCTGCAACCACTCCAAGAACAAGGTGTTCGTGGCAAGAAAAAGGGTCTTTCTAGAAAAGGATTTCATTTCCAAGAAAGACAGTATGTTGAACTCAGGGAAGTTCAAAGCTCATAAGCTCTAGAAGAGGATAACTAGGAGACCAGGGAGGAGCTTCCACAAGAGGAAGCACCGACCCAGGTCACACAAGGACCTAGAAGGTCTGGTAGGGATCATTGGGAACCGGAGAGATATGGTTTTCTCGTCACTGATGATCACACTCTTCTCGTCTTTAATGAGAAAGAACCCAAAACCTACCAGGAGGCTATGGCTAGCCCACAGTTTACAAATTGGCATAAAGCTATGGAGGCAGAGATGCAATCTATGTATGATAATCATGTTTGGAACCTGGTTGACCCACCTCCTGGTGCTAAGGTAATAGGTTGCAAGTGGTGCTACAAGCTAAAAGCCGACAACACCTTCAAGGGGTGTCTGGTTGCAAAAGGCTTCAGGCAAGTCCATGGAATAGACTATATGATGAAACCTTCTCATCGGTCGCTATGCTTAAATCCATTTGGATCTTTCTAGCCATAGCCGCATGGTATGACTATGAGGTGTGGTAGATGGATGTCAAAACCACTTTCCTTAATGGAAAGCTACTCGAGGATGTGTACATGACACAACCTAAGGGTTTTGTCGATCCAGAGTATCTTGGGAGGCTATGCAAACTTCAAAGGTCCATTTATGGACTGAAGCAAGCATCCCAAAGTTAGAATCTTAGATTTAATGAAGCTATAAAGGAATATGGTTTCATACAAAATCAAGATGAGCCTTGTGTGTATAAGAGGATTAGTGGGAGCATTGTCACATTTTTGGTATTATATGTGGATGATATCCTTCTTATTGGAAGCGACATACCAACACTACAAAGGGTAAAGCAGTGGTTATGTAAGTGCTTCGCAATGAAGGACTTAGGCGAAGCTGAGACGATCCTAGGGATCCAGATCTACAGGGATAGATCCAATCGGCTTCTGGGGCTAAGTCAAGCCACGTACATAAACAAAGTTCTGAAATGATTCAGAATAGATTAGGCCAAAAAAGGTTTCTTACTGATGAGCCATAGGCTGAAACTTACTAAGAAGAACTGTCCTAAGACAAGGGAGGATAGGGAGAACATGAAGTTGGTCCCACACGCCTCGACTATAGGATCAATCATGTACTCCATGCTATGTACGAGACCTAATGTCACCTTTGCATTAAGTATGACAAGTCGGTACCAGCAGGATCTAGGGAAGGATCACTAGAAGGCTGTCAAAGCAATCCTCAAGTACCTTAACCGGACTAAGGATAGCTTCTTAGTGTATGGAAGTCAGGAAGAGCTATCAGTTACTGGGTATACTATTGCAAGCTTTTAGACCGACCAGGATGAGTACCAATCATATTCTTAGTACATGTTTTTGCTAAATGGTGGTGCTGTAAGCTAGAGGAGCTCAAAGCAACCGACCATTATGGACTCTACAATAGAAGCTGAGTACATTGCAGTGTGTGATGTAGCTAAGGAAGCTATGTGGATAAGGAAGTTTATCACTGAGTTGGGAGTAGTACCCATTATCTAGGACCCAGTTGATATTTCTGTGACAATAATAGGGCTGTTGCACAAGCTAAGGAGCCCTGGTCACATAAGAACATAAAGCACGTGCTCATGAAGTTTCACCTCGTACGAGAAATCATCGAGAGGGGTGACATTTCATTGCATATTGTGGACACTAAGGATAATATCGTAGATCCTTTAACCAAGGTGCTGGCTCAACCCAAGCACGAGGGTCATACTAGATCTATAGGGATTAGGCCCATGCCTAGTTGGAACTAGTGCAAGTAGGAGATTGTTGGATATGCCCTAGTCCCAAGGCATTGGACCTTGCTTTTGTATTGTACATTTATTGGATTTATGTATTATACATATTTTGTGTCATTAAATAAAGGCATTAATCTGTTTATTATATATCTTGTGCTATATTTTAAATGGAGTATCTAATGGACATATCCATATCCATGTTGACAAGTGTCATGCACTTAGCAGCAAGACCGTGGATAGGGAAAACGATATGACCATAAAGAGATCTGTAGTCTGTTCCAGTCATGGGAATGAATCGAACAAGAGACTATCATTAACCTGGTTGTATGGTGCTGTCTTATTGACCATTGGACATGGGATGTCAACAAAGTTAATGGGTACATGCAAAAGGGGCATGGTATTAGATAGATCCACTAAATGAGAAATCCACATGATAAAGCATCACTAGTGATTCTCGTGTAGTACTTGTATGGATCCTTTAACCTGACCATAAGATGGTGCTGTATGCAAAGTCACATACTTTGGTGTATGCCTAAACGGCCTATAAAAGGGTGCCAAGTATGGGTACGTTCGGGTATTTCACTAAGCATGGCAGTGCTATGGATATGCAGAAGGGATAGGTCATTCAGTAGTCCATTAAGAAGATATCACTAGCCTCTTGATGAATCTGACTGATAATAGTGTGGCCACACCCAAACAAGTTGGAACTTATTTCTGAGCATGAGTACATTCGGGATCATGTAAATGTCCAGACACAAAAGAGGGTAATCAATCCATGCCTCTGTGTTGGACACTGATATCAATGACATGGGATATACAAGTTTAAACTAGAGGGTTATGATTTTAGTTGGACTGCCATCTCCATCTTAATTGGGGGCTGCAGTGGCTTGCTATAGCCCACCTGCAGTCTGTGAGCCATAGGCCCACTGCCAACATAGAGATGGGCCCACAGGATCGTACACACTGAACGTCTAAACACAGACTTAAGGGATCACCTGTATACTTGGAGTAGACACACAGGAGAGAGAGGATTATATTAATTATATTATAAGGATCAATTGGATTGATCAAAATAAAAAATTAATATTGGTATTAGGGATTAGATCTATAGGGATTAGGCCCATGCCTAGTTGGAACTAGTGCAAGTAGGAGATTGTTGGATATGCCCTAGTCCCAAGGCATTGAACCTTGCTTTTGTATTGTACATTTATTGGATTTATGTATTATACATATTTTGTGTCATTAAATAAAGGCATTAATCTGTTTATTATATATCTTGTGCTATATTTTAAATGGAGTATCTAATGGACATATCCATATCCATGTTGACAAGTGTCATGCACTTAGCAGCAAGACCGTGGATAGGGAAAACGATATGACCATAAAGAGATCTGTAGTCTGTTCCAGTCATGGGAATGAATCGAACAAGAGACTATCATTAACCTGGTTGTATGGTGCTGTCTTATTGACCATTGGACATGGGATGTCAACAAAGTTAATGGGTACATGCAAAAGGGGCATGGTATTAGATAGATCCACTAAATGAGAAATCCACATGATAAAGCATCACTAGTGATTCTCGTGTAGTACTTGTATGGATCCTTTAACCTGACCATAAGATGGTGCTGTATGCAAAGTCACATACTTTGGTGTATGCCTAAAGGGCCTATCAAAGGGTGCCAAGTATGGGTACGTTCGGGTATTTCACTAAGCATGGCAGTGCTATGGATATGCAGAAGGGATAGGTCATTCAGTAGTCCATTAAGAAGATATCACTAGCCTCTTGATGAATCTGACTGATAATAGTGTGGCCACACCCAAACAAGTTGGAACTTATTTCTAAGCATGAGTACATTCGGGATCATGTAAATGTCCAGACACAAAAGAGGGTAATCAATCCATGCCTCTGTGTTGGACACTGATATCAATGACATGGGATATACAAGTTTAAACTAGAGGGTTATGATTTCAGTTGGACTGCCATCTCCATCTTAATTGGGGGCTGCAGTGGCTTGCTATAGCCCACCTGCAGTCTGTGAGCCATAGGCCCACTGCCAACATAGAGATGGGCCCACAGGATCGTACACACTGAACGTCTAAACACAGACTTAAGGGATCACCTGTATACTTGGAGTAGACACACAGGAGAGAGAGGATTATATTAATTATATTATAAGGATCAATTGGATTGATCAAAATCAAAAATTAATATTGGTATTAGGGATTAGATCTATAGGGATTAGGCCCATGCCTAGTTGGAACTAGTGCAAGTAGGAGATTGTTGGATATGCCCTAGTCCCAAGGCATTGGACCTTGCTTTTGTATTGTACATTTATTGGATTTATGTATTATACATATTTTGTGTCATTAAATAAAGGCATTAATCTGTTTATTATATATCTTGTGCTATATTTTAAATGGAGTATCTAATGGACATATCCATATCCATGTTGACAAGTGTCATGCACTTAGCAGCAAGACCGTGGATAGGGAAAACGATATGACCATAAAGAGATCTGTAGTCTGTTCCAGTCATGGGAATGAATCGAACCAGAGACTATCATTAACCTGGTTGTATGGTGCTGTCTTATTGACCATTGGACATGGGATGTCAACAAAGTTAATGGGTACATGCAAAAGGGGCATGGTATTAGATAGATCCACTAAATGAGAAATCCACATGATAAAGCATCACTAGTGATTCTCGTGTAGTACTTGTATGGATCCTTTAACCTGACCATAAGATGGTGCTGTATGCAAAGTCACATACTTTGGTGTATGCCTAAAGGGCCTATAAAAGGGTGCCAAGTATGGGTACGTTCGGGTATTTCACTAAGCATGGCAGTGCTATGGATATGCAGAAGGGATAGGTCATTCAGTAGTCCATTAAGAAGATATCACTAGCCTCTTGATGAATCTGACTGATAATAGTGTGGCCACACCCAAACAAGTTGGAACTTATTTCTGAGCATGAGTACATTCGGGATCATGTAAATGTCCAGACACAAAAGAGGGTAATCAATCCATGCCTCTGTGTTGGACACTGATATCAATGACATGGGATATACAAGTTTAAACTAGAGGGTTATGATTTCAGTTGGACTGCCATCTCCATCTTAATTGGGGGCTGCAGTGGCTTGCTATAGCCCACCTGCAGTCTGTGAGCCATAGGCCCACTGCCAACATAGAGATGGGCCCACAGGATCGTACACACTGAACGTCTAAACACAGACTTAAGGGATCACCTGTATACTTGGAGTAGACACACAGGAGAGAGAGGATTATATTAATTATATTATAAGGATCAATTGGATTGATCAAAATAAAAAATTAATATTGGTATTAGGGATTAGATCTATAGGGATTAGGCCCATGCCTAGTTGGAACTAGTGCAAGTAGGAGATTGTTGGATATGCCCTAGTCCCAAGGCATTGGACCTTGCTTTTGTATTGTACATTTATTGGATTTATGTATTATACATATTTTGTGTCATTAAATAAAGGCATTAATCTGTTTATTATATATCTTGTGCTATATTTTAAATGGAGTATCTAATGGACATATCCATATCCATGTTGACAAGTGTCATGCACTTAGCAGCAAGACCGTGGATAGGGAAAACGATATGACCATAAAGAGATCTGTAGTCTGTTCCAGTCATGGGAATGAATCGAACAAGAGACTATCATTAACCTGGTTGTATGGTGCTGTCTTATTGACCATTGGACATGGGATGTCAACAAAGTTAATGGGTACATGCAAAAGGGGCATGGTATTAGATAGATCCACTAAATGAGAAATCCACATGATAAAGCATCACTAGTGATTCTCGTGTAGTACTTGTATGGATCCTTTAACCTGACCATAAGATGGTGCTGTATGCAAAGTCACATACTTTGGTGTATGCCTAAAGGGCCTATAAAAGGGTGCCAAGTATGGGTACGTTCGGGTATTTCACTAAGCATGGCAGTGCTATGGATATGCAGAAGGGATAGGTCATTCAGTAGTCCATTAAGAAGATATCACTAGCCTCTTGATGAATCTGACTGATAATAGTGTGGCCACACCCAAACAAGTTGGAACTTATTTCTGAGCATGAGTACATTCGGGATCATGTAAATGTCCGGACACAAAAGAGGGTAATCAATCCATGCCTCTGTGTTGGACACTGATATCAATGACATGGGATATACAAGTTTAAACTAGAGGGTTATGATTTTAGTTGGACTGCCATCTCCATCTTAATTGGGGGCTGCAGTGGCTTGCTATAGCCCACCTGCAGTCTGTGAGCCATAGGCCCACTGCCAACATAGAGATGGGCCCACAGGATCGTACACACTGAACGTCTAAACACAGACTTAAGGGATCACCTGTATACTTGGAGTAGACACACAGGAGAGAGAGGATTATATTAATTATATTATAAGGATCAATTGGATTGATCAAAATAAAAAATTAATATTGGTATTAGGGATTAGATCTATAGGGATTAGGCCCATGCCTAGTTGGAACTAGTGCAAGTAGGAGATTGTTGGATATGCCCTAGTCCCAAGGCATTGGACCTTGCTTTTGTATTGTACATTTATTGGATTTATGTATTATACATATTTTGTGTCATTAAATGAAGGCATTAATCTGTTTATTATATATCTTGTGCTATATTTTAAATGGAGTATCTAATGGACATATCCATATCCATGTTGACAAGTGTCATGCACTTAGCAGCAAGACCGTGGATAGGGAAAACGATATGACCATAAAGAGATCTGTAGTCTGTTCCAGTCATGGGAATGAATCGAACAAGAGACTATCATTAACCTGGTTGTATGGTGCTGTCTTATTGACCATTGGACATGGGATGTCAACAAAGTTAATGGGTACATGCAAAAGGGGCATGGTATTAGATAGATCCACTAAATGAGAAATCCACATGATAAAGCATCACTAGTGATTCTCGTGTAGTACTTGTATGGATCCTTTAACCTGACCATAAGATGGTGCTGTATGCAAAGTCACATACTTTGGTGTATGCCTAAAGGGCCTATAAAAGGGTGCCAAGTATGGGTACGTTCGGGTATTTCACTAAGCATGGCAGTGCTATGGATATGCAGAAGGGATAGGTCATTCAGTAGTCCATTAAGAAGATATCACTAGCCTCTTGATGAATCTGACTGATAATAGTGTGGCCACACCCAAACAAGTTGGAACTTATTTCTGAGCATGAGTACATTCGGGATCATGTAAATGTCCAGACACAAAAGAGGGTAATCAATCCATGCCTCTGTGTTGGACACTGATATCAATGACATGGGATATACAAGTTTAAACTAGAGGGTTATGATTTCAGTTGGACTGCCATCTCCATCTTAATTGGGGGCTGCAGTGGCTTGCTATAGCCCACCTGCAGTCTGTGAGCCATAGGCCCACTGCCAACATAGAGATGGGCCCACAGGATCGTACACACTGAACGTCTAAACACAGACTTAAGGGATCACCTGTATACTTGGAGTAGACACACAGGAGAGAGAGGATTATATTAATTATATTATAAGGATCAATTGGATTGATCAAAATAAAAAATTAATATTGGTATTGGCCCTTCATAATTAATTCAAAGAATTAATTTATAAGATTATTTCCTAGGTGGAAATATTTTACTTGTATATGTTTACATGTATTTAATTTCATGAAGAGTCCAATTTAATTCCCTGGTTAAATTAATTGGTCAAATTAATTTCAATTTAAATGTATATATGGTATAATGTGACCACATACGTATTAAATAGAAATTGAATTTGAAATTAAATTGGGCCATAAGAATTAAAATTGGACGTGGGCTTAAAGAGGTAAAAGCCCGTATGAAATTAAACCGAATTAGGCCTAAAATTCCCTATGGGAATTTCAGCCCCTTAGGTTAAAAACCTAGGGTGGAATTCGGCCAACACACAAGTAAGAGAGCCGAAAATTACAGCCTCCTCCCTCGCTCTCTCGTTTGATCTCATCGCTAGCATGGGTCGTGTTCGATAGCCTTTCATGTATGTGAACGCGGAGGGAATCAAGTTTGGTTTCTGTAGCCATCTCTAGAAGAGATAACTCTGGTGAGAAATCTATTCCTTTCTATTTGATTCTAAGTTTTACAATTTCCATATCAATTGCTCTTGGGTACGGATTTGAGGAAATTATCGCGTTCTTCCGCTTTTCTCTGGTGATTTCCGGTGAAAAATCCCAACCCACATAAGTCACATGAACCAAATAAAAAAGCATTGAAATTAAAGTAAAAGAATGAAAAATTTTTTGTTTTTCCTTTTATAGATGCACATCTGTAGTTAGAGCCGCACGGCTATGTTCTTTACAGATAGAGCCACACGGCTCTGTTCATATAATCTTCAGCTAGGCTCGAGAACGGACCCACACGGCTATAGCATAGAGCCACGGGGCTCTATCTGAAAAACGGCAGTTTCAAAGGAAACCCTAGGTTTCATGATTTTTACCCTAAAATCGATTCTAATCAACTCCAAATCACCAAACAAAGTTCCTAGGGGTAAAATCTACCCTAAACATGCATCAATTTCATATAATCTCGCCTAATTTCATCTACATTTGCAGGCATTTAAAGAAAATTGAAAAAAGGAAAAAATTAGGAAAACTAACCGGTTTTTTGGGATCCGTGCGAGGACGGTTGGAGTGTGACCAGCACTGAATCGTTCCTCTTGACTCTGCAACATGCGACGGAGTCCTAAAGCCCGTAAATGTCCACTATGGTCTCAGTGGGCATGAAGAAATCGCCCTCCCATAGAACATATCTCATGTACGGAGCGGGCTATGAGGGAACAGTGTGGTGAAGCGCCTTCCTAAGCTTTTTCATCGTCCTGAAGGTTGGGGTTTGGGTTCAAAGTGTTTTGAGAGAAAAAATGGAGGTAGAAGAAAAAGATAATTATTTTTTTTCTAAGGAGGAAAGCCATCTGCCCCCCATTTACAGGTTTTGCCCCTTTCCCGTTAAAGCCACACTGCTCTAGCTACGTGGCAAGTTACAGTCACACAGCTCTATTATAGCCGCATGGCTGTGTCTTACAAAATTAGAGCCGCACGACTCTAACGCTCAATTAAGCAAGTTTTCTCAATTTTTCATAATTTTCATTCACGCTAATTGTGAGCGGACGACGCGTTTTCGACGGGACGCGGGACTCCCTTTCGGAATGGGGCGCCACGATCTCGGGCGGATCCCTCCCTCGCGTGGGGTTTTTATAAATGGAAATCCGTGTTTTGGAAAATAAATAGAATTAATAAATAAAAGAACCGAGACCTAAGTCTCGATGGATGTTGTAGAGTCGCCACCCGGCTCAGCTCAACCGGGAAATTCTTATGTAGCTGAACCGGACGAACGGTCGCTACACTATCCAGAGATTCGGGTCCGGACAAGTCCCCTATTTCGTGTCTAATTAAAATAAATATTGTCAATGTTCTCAAATGGTATTTCAAAATCTAAAGTTAATTTTATTGAATATAAAAGGCATACAGCGCGCACACAAAATATTTAATACAAAAAATAAAGAAAAGAAATAAATATTAATTGGCTTACAACCAAATCGAATGGAAAAATAAAAACTCTCGCCTCACTTATACAACCGCCTAGAATACACGAAAATCTAAAAATAATTACAACCGCCTAAATACACGATTTAATCTATTAAAATACATCAAAAATAAAAATAAAAGAAATTAAAACCTGCAAAACAAAAGGTTAGCACAATATATACAGCACGCCACAATTAGGACTCAAATAGACAGAATTGGGAAATCAAGAATCGGGGGCATGCATTTAGGGGGTAACCGGGTTGGCTCTGCTAGCCAGCCCGGTTAGACCTGGAAAACATTTTGAAACGTCCCTGTATTTTTGGTTTTTAGTGGAAAAAATCTTTTTTGAAAACGATTTTTCCGGTTTACATGTATTTTTATATATTTAAGTGGGTCAGTTTTCAGGAGAAATGGGTCTCCGTCGTTGAATTGTTCTAAATGCAATTTACTGAAAATTAAATCTACGGTCGTGATGCACATAACAAAATTCATTTTGACGATTTTCGGGATTTTCTAATTTTTTTTTTTTGAGATTTTTTAAGGATAAAAGCTGAAATTCTGATTCTGAAATAATGATTACAGTCGTACGACTGTAGTTTACAGTCGTGCGACTGTGATCAATTCAGGATCAAAATTTCAACAAAAATTCATTTTGGACCAAAACTGAAGAAAAAAGGGCTGGAAACTAAGAACAGTCGTACGACTGTATATACAGTCGTACGACTGTTCATGAAAGCTAAGAACAGTCGTACGACTGTTCTTAGTTCCCAGGAACAGAAATACGAAACTGCAGCAAAAACGCACAAAAATTCACTTCAAACACCCAGAAAGCGAGGAAAAGTGTAAGGAAAGGAAGTAACTACCTTTTTAGAAGCTATTCCAAGTCGTTTTGACCCCTGGCGTCGCTCCAATCCCAACGAATTTGCACTTTTTCCTTTGGAATGGAAGTTGGGAGTTTGAGTCCAAAAATCCAAATTTGCAAGGGATTCTGATTGTTTAAGTCCAAGTTCTTGATTTAGTTGTGTAGTTAAGTGATCAACCTAGAGATTTCTAACAAGTTTTGGGCTTAATTTCGAGAATTGAAGAAAATCAAAGAGGAAGAAAAGTGAGTTTTTTTGTGGTTTTCTTTTTCTCTCTCTTCTCTTTCTCTCTCTAAGCTTTTCTTTCACCAGAATCCTTTTTTTTTTCTCTTTCTTTTTCCTTCTTTTCTACCCTCTTTTTCTCCTTTGCTTGCTGCAGAGCCGGAGCAATTAATGCTCCTCCCTTCTTTTCTTCCATTTCTGCTGCAGAGGTATGGGCCTCTGCAGTCTGCCTGACATTACAGTCGTACGACTGTAATTTTTAAATTACAATCGTACGACTGTAGCAATAGTCGAACGACTCTCTTCTCCCTTTTTTTTTTTTTTTTTTTTTTTTTTTAAGTATAGAAAATTCCGGCGCTTACACTAATATAATCCTGAGAAGGGTATTTCTTGCCTTTTGCAGGTATCCAGGGTCAAAAACAACCGAACCGTATTTATTCTTGATCGAAGGGCCAAAAAATTTTGTTTCCAAAATTATAGATCAAGGAATCAATACGCATTCTCAACACAACTTCAAACCAGCTTCTCCTGTGCTGACTTCAAAATCAATGCTCAGAAAATCAACCTCAATGGTACACTCCACCACAGAGAGTCAATTTCGATGGCATGCTCCACCACAGAGAGCTAATTACAATGGTATAATCCACCACATAGAGCTAATTTCAATGGTATAGCTCCACCAAAGAGAGCCAAATTCAATGGTACACTCCACCACAGAGGGCCAATTTTAATGGTATAGCTCCACCACAAAGAGCCGATTTCAATGGTATACTCCACCACAGAGAGTCAATTTCAATGGTATACCCCACCACAAAGAGCCAATTTCAATGGTATAGCTCCACCACAGAGAGCCAATTTCAATGGTATACTTCACCATAGAGAGCCAATTTCTATGGTACACTCCACCACAGAGAGCCGATTTCGATGGTGTAGCTCCGCCACAGATAGCCAACTCTAGAGTCAAGGCCGATGTCCCCAGCTAGATGTTGCACTTATTACTCGATAAATCAAGACGTCAGGTACATTTTCTTTTCCTTTCTCACCATACTCCTAATCGCGAGACCAAACTCGATCTAGGCTTCACAACCTAACCACAAATCGACTTTGATCCTATGAGGGGCAGCCTATAAGCACGGGGTTTTCCTGACCTCTGTGATGAGAGCCCCTTATTACCTGATAAGCTGACAGACATGAATTAGACTCGAGAATGAATGAGATGCCACCTAGAATGTCTTGAACACTCTGAAAACTGAACTGTCCTTGATCCGAAACCTCTAAAGAGGTCCTTCGAGGAATTAGAGGGCTTAGAGGTGAGTGTAAGATTTTAGAGGAATCTACCCCGGTTTTGGTTAGAGCAGCGCGACTATAGTCTCAAGACTATAGCCATGCAGCTGTAGAGCCAGAGTTGTACGACTGTAATACTACAACCACATGGCTTTGAAGCATGGCCAACTTTCCTCCGGAAAATAGAGTAAGTTGGCAGAGAAGGGAGTGGCTCAAGGGAAACCAGGGCCGAACATTTGCAATTCTCATTGATGAGAATTGACAGGAAAGAAAAGAAGGTATAAAAAGAAAGAAAAATCAAATAAAAAAAAGGGATCAGAATAAAAAAATCAGAATTGTGAATTGAGAGAAAGGGAGAAAAACAAGGAGAGAGAAGAGAGAAACCCAGAGCGAAAAAACCCGAAATGCCCCAAAACAATTAAAAGCAGTTTATTTTCCTTTTCAATCATTCTATTATGATCCATTTCGGTCTAAACACATTTATGCATTAATGGTTTTCAGATTTCTAATTGCACGAGTGTGAGGTTTTTGGTTTCCTGGATTTCGTTTTTCTAGAATTTGTGGTCGTTCGATCCAAATCGGATCTGTTGTCCAGCATTAACAGGCCCTCGAGCTCTACTAAAATCCTTAGGAAACATCGAAAATGAGTAAAATAGTGATTTTCAAAGTGAGAAAACCTATTCTGGGTTTTGGGTATTACAGCCGCATGGCTGTGGTTGTTAGAGTCGTATGGCTCTACCTAGAGCTACATGGCTCTAACTAAGAACGCACAGTTGTAGTCTCTAGAAGGAGGCAGAATCGCAAGATGACCCGTACGGACGTCGTTGCATGATGCTGTCTACAACATCAAAATATTTTTAGCGTGTTTATCATTTTTAGACCCTAGATATATGTCAAAATTAGGAAACCCACATGAACAAAACCCTAAGTTTCGGGATAATCGACCCGCTATAAAGGAGAAATTTGCATGAAATTGAGCCAAATCATTTTTTCAAAACTGTTTTCCCAGCACAAAACCTACAGGTCGTTTCAAAACTGTTTTCTAGTTCAAGTACGTGTTTTGATATAACTGTGCTAACCATCTATTTTGTAGCATTTAGTTTCTTTCTTTTTTTTTTATTTTGAATGTATTTAATAGATTGACTCGTGTATTTTAGGCATTTGTAATTCTTTTAAATCCTCTTGTATCTAGGCGCTCGTAATGTGAGGACAAGAGTTTTCCTTTCTTATTCGATTTGGTTGTATAAGCTGGCCTTTATTTCTTTGGGTTGTTTGGATGTATGTTTACTTTTCTACACTTTATTATTCTGCAATTTATTTCTGTGTTCCACCTAAATCTCGGGATTAGGTACATTAGTCCAAGCTCGGTAGTGAGCTGTACTTGAATATCCCGAAAGAGCTGATCTGGGTGGTGACTCTGTCACTGATCTTGAAATTTAGGTTTCGAGGTCTTTAAGTAATAAAATGGGATTTTCTAAAAAGTGTAAAACCAGTTTTCCCAAAATCATATTTAAACAAAAGGTTTCCTAAAAAAAAAGGAATTTCCAAACAAATCGATAGTTTTCCTAAGCAAAACACAATACTCATTTTCAAATCAACAAATCATCCAAACCCTTAATTCTTTTCCCTAGTTTGCTTCGCCCCGTTCCTTCCTTTTTAGGTCGTCACTCATAGAAGCCTAAGCAGAATTGCAATTTGGCCCATGAAGAATTAGATAGGATATCTAGTTTTTCATTAGGCTGTATTTAAGGCCCATAGATCTAATTATTTTAAATTCAGTATGTTATTGCATTTATCATATAATATGGATGTATGGATCACCAAATTATAACTAGCGTTTATGCATGCTAAGCCATATCACTTAATTTTAATCTAAAAATTAAAATATTGAGTCGTTTCAAAGTCCTTCCCACATTCACACCTCTTCCTCCCATTGATGCAAAAATGTGCGCCATGCCCTAGCTGGGTACATTATAGTATTCGATGGGCCATCGAGGGTTAGGATACTTGGTATGGTTAACATGTGAATGGTGGTTTGACTTAACATGGGTAGCATTAGCTCACAGTGGGTCCTAAGCACAGATGGGTAAAGTGTTAATAAGCCCATCAAACCAAGAGTCCTTCATGGAAGAATTGGATAGGTTGTCCTACCAAACGAATCAATGGTTGGTTAGTGAGCCCTAGTTCGGCCAGTCATTGAGAAGTTGTGGATCTTGGTCAAGTCAGCCAATTAAAATCACTAATGATTTCTAACTCAAGCAATGATTTCTTCCATGTAGCTAATCCCAATTCATAAAAGCAATTTAAATGGCTACAACAAACAACAACTCATTCTCACTCAGATCACTCCTAGAGAAGGAGAAGCTTTCGGGGATAAACTTCCTGGACTGGGCTAGGAACTTGCAAATAGTTCTTAGACAAGATTCCAAGGAGTATGTATTGAATTCTCCTCTACCAGCTGGCCCTCCTGTAGGTCGAGGCGTCACCATGGCAATGGTGGAGCAGTATGACCAGCACTTAAGGGATGACTAAGATTTCTATTCCCTCATGCTGGGCACCATGGCTTCTGACCTTCAGAAGCAGTTTATGCACGAGCATGCTTATGAGATGATGGATTAGCTTAAAAAGATGTTCCAAGATCAGGCTCGTCAGGAACATTACCTAACAACTAAGGCATTTTGCACTACTGCAATGGTAGCCGGGAGTTTTGTTAGCACTCGTGTGCTAAACTTGAAGGGGTATATTGATACACTTGCCCGCCTTGACTCACCAATTTGTAGGAGTTGGTAGCAGACATTATTCTTGGTCACTTCCTGAGCCTTACAACTAGTTTATCATGAATTACCATATGCAAGGGATGGATAAATCGGTTGTTGAGCTGCATGGCATATTGAAGCATGCTGAGCAATCTCTTAAGAAGACTCCTGAAGTTCTACTGGTGAACAAGGGTAACACGGCCAATGCTAAGGGAAAGGCCAAGTCAAAGGCCTAAAAGGGCAAGGTTAAGGCTAAGAAGGCGGTGGCCCACCCTAAAGCAATGGTTGCTTCTCCTGATGCTGTCTGCCATAAGTGTCATGAGAAGGGGCACTGGAAGAGCTCGTGTCCAAAGCTAAATGAGCAACTGAAGTGCAAAATTGCTACTTCAGGTATTTATGTTGTTGAGATTAATTTGGCTATTCCACATCTTGGGTCTTAGACACTGGATGTGGATCTCACATTTATTCAAATGTGCAGAGTCTAAGAAATAGGAGATTACTAGGATTTGGAGAAGTAGATCTTCGAATCAGAAATGGCGCTCGGGTTCAGGCCATAGAGATCGGAGATTATTTCTTGGAGATGCCTAGTGGACTAGTTTTAGAAGTAAGAAACTATTATTTTGTACCTACGATGCGCAGGAATATTATTTCTTTTTCTTTGTTGGATATTTCTGGTTTTGTATCTAATATTGGACATGGTAGAATTTCTATGTAGTGTGGCAATATTATTTATGGAACAACATTTCTTGAAAATGGCTTATATATCCTTAATCTAAAAATTGAAAGTTCAATCTATAACATAAATACTAAAAGGTTTAAACAAAATGAAATTAATCCTACATACATCTGGCACCGTCGACTTGTCCACATAAAAAAGAAGCGCATAACTAGGCTTCACTCTAGTGGACTTCTAGGGTCATTTGACATCCATTCTTATGACACATGTGAATCTTGTTAAGAGGTAAGATGACAAAGGCACCTTTTAGCAAGACTGCTGAAAGGGCCTCTGAGCTATTAGACCTAATACATTCCGATGTATGCAGCCCAATGAGCACTAGTGCTAGATCAGGTTTTCTGTACTTCATTACCTACACGGATGACTTCAACAGATATGGTTATGTGTACCTGATGAAGCGTAAGTCTGAGACTCTTCAAAGATTCAAGGACTTTAAGAATGAGGTAGAAAACCAACTTGGCAAGAAAATAAAAGCACTTCGATCTGACCAAGGGGTGAATATTTGAGCCAAGAGTTTGACTCATTTTTGAGAGAGTGTGGGATTGTATCCTAACTCACTCCTCCTGGTACACCTTAGTGGTATCGAGTGTCAGAAAGGAGGAATAGGACCTTGCTAGACATGTTCCGCTTGATGATGAGTCATGCTGTACTCCCTGTCTCCTTTTGGAGATATGCTTTAGAGACAGCTACTTACATTCTTAATAATACACCAAGCAAGGCAGTTGAGGGAACACCATATGAACTATGGGGGGACTGAAAGCCCAATGTTTCCTTCTTGAACATTTGGGGTTGTGATGCACATGTCAAGAAATTGACAAATGGCAGGCTCGAGTCCAAATCTGTCAAGTGCTAGTTTGTGGGTTACCCTAAGGAAACTAAGGGTTATTACTTCTATGACCTGTTAGAAAACAAAGTTTTCATAGCCAAGAATGAAGTCTTCTTGGAGAAGGAATTCCTTTCCAAGAGAGACAATGGGAGTAATGTTGAACTTTCTGAAGTTCAAGACTCATAGACTCCTACAGCTACTGCTGAGGATGACCGATCTGGCTACTCAAAAAATTAAGGAAGCAGAACCAGTTACACAGGACCGTAGAAGGTTTCATAGGACACATCATCAGCCAGAGAGGTACAGCTTTCTTATGACTGGTGATGGGAATCTTCTGGTCATTGACCAAGAGGAGCCCAAGACCTATTAGGAGTCTATTGAAAGCCCACACTCAAATCAATGGTGCAAAGCCATGGACGCTGAGATGCAATCTATGCATGATAACCAAGTATGGAGCTTGATGGATACACCTCCGGGTGCTAAGGTGATAGGTTGCAAGTGGTGTTTCAAGTTAAAAGCAAACAACACCTTCAAGGGGCGATTGGTGGCAAAAGGATTCAGGCAAGTTTAAGGAATTGACTACGATGAACCTTTTCACCAGTTGCCATGTGTTGGGATTCATCACTAGAAATCAACCGATAAAAGCAGAAATACATGTTGATTTCCTCGAATCTGGTCCTAGGAGCTAATGAAGTGGAAATCAAAAACCAAAGCCACAAAGAGAAAGTTTAGAAAATTACCAGAATATCTCTTTAAAAGATGGCTGTAGAAATCAAAATAGATTTCCTCCTCTGTCATGTACACAAATGGCTGTCGGACTAACCCCGCACTAGAGGATCAGATTTTCCACGAATGGAAGAGAGGAGAAGTGGGGCAGCCTACATATGAGATGGAAAAGTAGCTTTATCTATCTTTTATTACCAAAAGAAAGAAGATAAGCACTAAGGAGGCAAAGTCCAACTTTGCTACTTCATAGTCAAACCATGACTCACCACCATGAGTCACCACTTTACTACCTTATTTTAAATAAGAAGTAAAGTCTAACTTTGCAACCTAAAGTCAAGAGCATGACTCATCCTTCATGCTATGAATTTTGGCCAACACTTACTCCATATAGGCTTTCCTTTTCTCAAGCCCAAGCCCATTTAATTCTTAGGTTATTATTTAATTTCAAATAAAACTTTAATTCAATATGTATGCTTATATATTATACCATATAATGTATTACACACATTTAAATTAAAATTAATTTGACCTATCAAATTAACCAAGGAATTAATATGTATGTAACCTATACATGTATAAATATTTCCACCTAGGAAATAATCTCATAAATTAATTCATTGAATTAATTATGAGATGGCCTAAATAAATATTGATTATATTATTTTGATCAATCAAATTAATCTATATAATATAATTAATGGAACTCTCTCTCTTCAACATGTATAGTCCAAGTACACACTTAATCCTTTAGTCTAAGTCCAAATGTTCAATGTGTACAATTCGATGGGCCTGTATGTTGGAAATGCCCTAGTCCCGAGGCATTGGTCCTTGTGTTTGTATAATACATTTGTACATTTATGTAATCTTTATGTATTATACAATTTGTGTCAAGGAAATAAAGGCATTAATCTATTTATTATATGTCTTGTGCTATATTTTAAATAGAGTATCCAATGGACATATCCATATCCATGTTGTCAAGTGTGAGGCACTTGGCAGTAAGCCTGTGGATAGTGAAAACGATATGACCATAAAGTTATCCGTAGTCTGTTCTAATCATGGGAATGAATGGAACTAAAGACTATCATTAGCCTGGTTGTATGGCGGTGTCTTACCGGTCATAGAACATGGAATGTCAACCAGGTTAATGGGTACATGCAAAAAGGGCATGGTACTGGATTGATCCACTTAACGGGAATCTGCATGGTATAGTATCACAAATGATTCTCGTGTAGTACTTGTATAAGTCCTTTGACCGGACCATATGATGGTGCTGCATGTGAGGTGGCACACTTTGGTGTACGCCCAACGGGCCTGTAAAAGGGTGCTAAGTACGGGTACGTTCGGGTGTGTCAGTAAGCATGGCAGCACTATGGATATGCAGAAGGGAATGTCACTCAGTGATTCACTGAGACGATATCATCGGCCTCTTGAAGAATGTTACTGATAAGTGTGCGGCCGCACCCAAACAAGATTGGATCTTGTTTGTGAGCATCAGTTCATTCGGTATCAAGTCAAGGTCCAGACACAAGGAGGGTGATACTTCCATGCCTCTGTGTTGGACACCGATATCAGCGACATGGGATTTACAAGTTCAAACTACTGGGTTACGTTTTCAGTTGGACTGCTTACTCCGTCTTAATTGGGTGCTGCAGTGGCTTGCTAGAGTCCGCCTGCAGTCTGTGGGCCTTGGCCCACTGCCGACATAAAGACGGGCCCATTGGATCGTACACATTGAACGTCTGGACTTTAACTAGTCGGATTAAGTGTGTACTTGGAGTATACACGTTTGAAGAGAGAGAGATATATTAATTATATTATATGAATCAATTGGATTGATCAAAGTTATATAATTAATATTTATTTTGGCCTTCTCATAATTAATTCAATGAATTAATTTATGGGATTATTTCCTAGGTGGAAATATTATTATACATGTATAGGTTTACATGTATCTCATTTTATGTATGTCTAATTTAATCCCTTGATTAAATTACTAGGGCAAATGAATTTTAATTTAAATGTATGTAATATATTATATTGTATAATATATAAGCATACATGTTAAAGTAAAGTTGCATTTGAAATTAATTAAATCAAAGGAATTAAAATTGGGCTTAAAGCTTAAAATGAAAATGCCCACATTGAGTGGGATGTGTTGGCCGAAATTTTGGGCAAGGAAAGGAAAGAATTGTGAGTCATCTTAAGACAAAAGAAGATGGTGGAAAGGATGAGTCATGGATGACTTTAGGTGGCAAAGTTGGACTTTGCTTCATGAGATATTTTTTGGTCATTATGGTATGATGATGAGAAAAATATCCACCCCTTTCTCTTTCCTCTCTTGGCCGAATTGTTGGAGTATTGGTGAGTCATATTCTTGACTTTTTGGTATTATGGATGAAGATGAAGAAAAGGTGATGGTGAGTGATGGTGGTGAGTCACCATGGTGAGTCATTGGTTTGACTCATTGGTAGCAAGTTGGACTTTGCTCTTCCATCTCATCTCCTTTTCTTTCATGAGACATAATCACCATAAACTTGACTCCACTTTTGGCCGTCCATCACTCTTGCTTTAAGAGAAATTGGTTTTCTTTTAAAGTATGAATTTTGCCCACTTTTATGGATTATTTCTTTTGGAAAGAAATTGGATGCACACTTGAGAGAAACTTGGTTCTATCTTTGGCTAGATAGATTTTTCTTTTGGAAAGAAATTTGGACAGCCATATTTCCTCTTGTGGGCAGCCCTCTCTCCCTCTCTTCTTGTCATCCGAGTCGCTAGCACGGGTTTCGGTCCGAGAGCCGTTCGTGTACGCATCGGTGGAGGAAATCTACACTTGATTTCTGCAGTCTGCATCCGTCTCTTAGAGAGACTTTGTGGTGAGTTTTTGAAACCCTCCTTTTATGCTTTAAGTTTTTGATTTCCACATCTTAAGCTCCTGGGCCGGATTCGAGGAAATCGACGCGTTTTTCCGCTTTTATCGGTCGGTTTCCCGTGACGAATCCCAACAGTGGTATCAGAGCGGGCTTTTGATCTGTGGAAATCTTTAAACTTGGCGGATCCCGTGTTTTAAAATTGGCGATTTTGTGGACGGGATTTATTTTTGGTTTGGGGTTTGGTGATTTTGCCTCTTGAATTTTACTTATGGAAAATTATTTGCATATGGTTTATGCTTTATTTAATTTTCTATTTGTGAATTGTTTATGGAAATTTTATTTTGCATATAGGTTTTATGCTAGATTTAATTTCCTATGCATGATTTTATTTCTTGGTGATTTAATTTCATGTTGCTATTTTTGTTGCGGGAAAAAATCACGGACCGTTTCGGGGCGAAACGGGGGCAGCAGCCGCTGCCTGCGGCGCTAGGCGCCACAGGCAGCAGCTGCTGCTGGCTGCTGCCTCGGCAGCAGCTGGGCTGCTGGGCAGCAGCTGCTGCACGCCAGCAGCAGGGCTGCTGCGCGCAAGCAGCTGCTGCTGGGCAGCAGCTGCTGCACGCCAGCAGCTGCTGCTGGGCAGCAGCTGCTGCACGCCAGCAGCAGGCTGCTGCTGGGCAGCAGCCGCTGCGCGGCAGCGGGGCTGCTGCTGGGCAGCAGCGCCGCGGCTGCCCCGCGCGGCGGGCCGGGCCCATTTTTGGATTTGGCGGGATTTTTGGGCCAGGCCGGATTTAAAATTTTAAAAATATGCGTGTTTAAATTTTGGTAATTTTTATACGCGTGGGATTTTAAAATTTTAATTGTTTTAAATTGTGCGTGTTTAATTTTGGAAATTTTATGCGCATGTTTTATGAATGGATTTATTTTTCGTTCATGCGATATTTATTTTGGAAATAAATACGGTTAATTGAAATTGGTTCGGGTTTTCTTGGCACGATTACCCGGACGGCTAATTTTGCAATTCATGGTTTCCCAATTGGATTGGGAGCAATTTTGCCTGGGTTGGAGGCCCAAAGCCCGCACGGGTTTAGAACCATGATCGGCCAAAATTTGGCGATTTCAAAATAATGGCTATGGACATATTTGAAATGGGATTAATTCATGCATTTAACATGTTTATAAATTGTATGTATTGGATACGTGTATGTATGATTAAATGTATGAATGGATGTTTTGGGCCTTATTTATTCGGGTTGTAATATTCTTTTGGTAAATACGGCCTACGCGCCGTTTTTCTTTTATGTAATTTTATTTTATGTGTTTATTATGGAATTATGTAAAGAAGAAGAAGCCGATTGGATTGGCGTGCTAGAAGGATGAGGATGCAGCCCACCTGATGTCGTTCTAGTATAGGTTTACTAGAATTATATTAGGATGTAAATTTTGGCCCATAGCATTTCATTTTTATTTAATTATGCTTTATTTATTTACATGTGAGAATGTATGTACAAACCCAATTTCACCCGCCTATGCATCTAAGCCGTTATTAATTGAATCTAATAACCAAAAGGTAATTACTAAGTCTCTTAAAAGTGCTTCCCTCATTCATAACCTACTCGAAGTGGGGATAGGCCAGCTGTAGACCAACCCTCGTTGGATGCACTGGAGTATCGTCATTTTGTATTGGGTTGGAGTATTGGTTACTCTAACACTTGGATGGAGGTTTTGACTTAGCGTGGGTAGTAGGATGTTCCTGGCCCTAAGCACAGATGGGTAAGTGCCAACAGACCCATCAAACCGAGAGTCCCTAGGTTGGGATTGGACGGCGTTCCTACCTAAAAATTGGGGTATAGTTGTTCCAGGCCCTCGTCTGGCTATATCTTGATATAATATGGATCTCGGCCCATGAGCCCAACAACTCGAGTTAATTAATAACACGATTCATTATTAATTATAATATGGGAAGAACATGTTAAGTCCTTTATTTACACTCGTAAATTTTTCTGTGTAGAAACCAATGGCTACGAATGATACTTTATCACTGCGATCTTTCTTGGAATGGGACTAGCTTTCTGGCCCTAACTTTTGGGACTGGTCTATGAACTTAAGGAAAGTTCTAAGACAAGAGTCTAAAGAGTATGTGCTCGAAAAGCCTGTACCGGTTGTGCCAACGGGAAGTAATCCACCGGCTGCCCAGCTGAAGGAATACTTGGCACATGTAAAAGATAACCGGGATGTGACATGCCTGATGTTGGCTAGTATGGTTCCTGAATTGCAAAAGCAGTTCTTGGATCATCAGGCCTTTGCTACAATGACAACTCTTAATGAGATGTTTTATGAGCAAGCTTATCAGGAAAGGTACCTGATCCACAAGGCATTCCGCAGCTGTAAGATGGGAGCCGGGACATCTGTGAGTGCACACGTGCTCAAGATGAAGGGCTATCTGGATAATTTAGCCCGTCTCGGAACTCCTATCTCACGGGGGCTGGCGGTTAGTACGATCCTGGATTCTTTACCGGATTCTTATGATCAATTCATCCTAAACTTTTACAAGCAAGGGATGGACCGTACTGTTAGTGAGCTGCATTGGATGCTTGAGCTCGCTGAACTGTCGATCAAGAAGAATCCGCCGGTACTTGAGGGGAAACCTCCTTTTGCTAAAGGCAAGGGCAAGGCAAAGGCCAAGGCCAAGGCTAAGGAAGCCAAGGCTAAAAAGGCTAAAGCCCAGCCCAAGGCCCGTTCCAAGGATGTCTACTTCGGTTGCAAGCAGGCTGGACATTGGAAAAGATCGTGTCCCAAGCTTTTGGGAGAGAAAAGGAAGACGCAGGGCGTGTCTTCATCAGGTATATATGTCATAGACATTAACCTCTGTTTCAACATCTTATGTATTGGATACTAGATGTGGTTCTCACATTTGTTGAATGTGCAGGGACTTAAGAACAGGAGATCACTGGGATCGGGACAAGTGGACTTGCAGGTCAGAAATGGAGCAAGGGTTGCTGCCATAAAGATCAGCGAGACCAGCTTATGATGCCTAGTAGATTAGTTTTGTTACTGCTGAAACAATGTTATTTTGTACCTGTTATGTACAGGAATATTATTTCTGTTTCAGTTTTGGATATTTCTGGATGTACATTTACTATTGATAATAGTAAAAAGGGTTTATCTAGAAAAGAATTATTTTATGGAGTAGCTCTATTAAATAATGTCTTTTATATCCTGGATCTAAATGAAACTAATCATGTCTATAATATACATACTTAAAGGGTTAAGCCTAACGAACTTAATCCGGTTTACCTTTGGCATTGTCATTTAGGCCACATAAACAAGAAGTGCATAGCTAGGCTTCACATCGCTTGAATCCTAGGATCATTTGACATGGAGTCACTTGATATATGCGAGTCTGGTTTATAAGGTAAAATGACTAAAGAACCTTTTAGCAAGGAGGCTAAAAGGGTTGCTAGCTTATTGAACCTAATGCATTGAGATGTATATGGACCGACAAGCATAGCAACTAAGGGTGAACATCTATACTTCATATCCTTCACAGACGATCATCAGAAATGGCCATGCCTATTTAATGACTTATAAGTCTGAGACCCTTGATAGGTTCAAGGGAGTAAGGAACGAAGTACAGAACTAGGCAGAAATATCCAAGCCTTTCGGTTGGACCGAGGTGGTGAGCATATAAGCCTATAGTTTGACTCATTTTGAGAGAGCATGGAATAGTTCCACTGCTCACTCCTCCATGAACACCACAATGAAGTGGGGTGTCCAAACGGAGGAATAGGACCCTGTTGGACATGGTCCGCTCAAACGATGAGTCATGCCTCTCTCCCAATAAGTTTTAATGGATACGCTCTTGAGACAATGGCTCTCAATTTCAATTATACTCCGACTAAGGCTTTAGAAAGACTCCATTTGGAATATGGACAGGCAGGGTGCCTAATGTGTCTTTCTTGCAGATTTGGGGTTGTTATGCACAAGTCAAGAAATTGACTGTGAGCAAAACTAGAACCCAAAACCGACTAATGCCTGTTTGTGAGCTACCCTAGGGATACCAAAGGGTATTACTTCTACAACCCCGCTGAGAACAAGGTGTTCATGGCGCGAAAGGGGGTCCTTCTTGAAAAGGGGTTTCTTTCCAAGAAAGACAGTGGGAGCGATGTTGAACTTAGGGAAGTTCAAAGCTCACAAATTCCTGAAAAGGATAACTCGGAGACCAGGGTGAAGCTTCCAAAGGCGGAAGCACCAGCCCAGGTCACACAAGGACCTAAAAGGTATGGTAGGGATCATCAGGAACATGAGAAAAGTTGGTTTCTTGTTTCTAATGATTATGCTCATTTTGTCTTGGACAAAGAGGAGCACATAACCTACTAGTAGGCTATAGTTAGCCCACTGTCTGCCTTGGAGGCAGATATGCAATCTATGTACGATAATCAGGTTTGGAACTTGGTTGATCCACCTCCGGGTGCTAAGGTAATAGTTTGCAAGTGGTGCTATAAGCTATAGGCCGAAAATACCTTTAAGGGTGTGTATAAGAGGTTTAGTGGGAGCATAGTAATTTTCCTGGTATAACAAAGGGATGGCATCCTTCTAAGTTGAAGCGACATACCAACACTACAAAGGAATTGTAATGGTTGAGTAAGTGCTTCACAATGAAGGACTTAGGCGAAGCTGAGACGATCCTAGGGATCAGGATCTACAGGGATAGATCCAATCGGCTTCCAGGCCTAAGTCAGGCCAAGTACATAGACATAGTTCTGAAAAGATTCAGCATGGACTAGGCTAAGAAAGGTTTCTTGCCAATGGGTCATAAGCTGAAACTTAGTAAGAAGTACTGCCCTAAGGTAAGGCAGGACAGGGAGAACATGAAGTTGGTTCTACATGCTTCGGCTAGAGGATCAATCATGTATTCCATGCTATGTACAAGACCTGATGTCGGCTTTGCACTAAGTATGATAAGCCGGATCCTGAGTGGCTCACTGCTAGGCTGTTAAAGCAATCCTGAAGTACCTTAATCGGACTAAGGATAGCTTCTTAGTGCATGATAGTCAGGAAGAGCAGTCAGTTACTAGGTACACTGATGCAAGCTTCCAGACTGACCAGGATGAATATAAGTCGCAGTATAGGTAAGTGTTCATGCCATATGGTGGTGCTGTTGTTGGAGAGGCTCCAAGTAATTGACCATCGCGGTTTCTATCACAGGAACTGAGTACATTGCAACGTGTGACATAGCTAGG
Organism: Euphorbia tirucalli; assembly: GCA_039660915.1. Classification (NCBI taxonomy): domain Eukaryota; kingdom Viridiplantae; phylum Streptophyta; class Magnoliopsida; order Malpighiales; family Euphorbiaceae; genus Euphorbia; species Euphorbia tirucalli. The sequence goes on along the minus strand of CM077637.1, from coordinate 35,244,300 downwards.
GAAGCTATATGGATTGAGAAGTTTATCACGGAACTGGGGATAGTATCTACTATCCAGTAACCAGTTGATATCTTCTGTGACATCGAGGGGCTGTTGCACAAGCTATGTGCCCCGGTCACACATATACACGAAGCATGAACTCAGGGAGTTTCACCTATTGCGAGAAATCGCTGAGGGGGTGATATCTCATTACAAAGAGTGGACACCAAAGACAATGTCGCAGATCTTTTGACCAACATGCTTGGCTATGCCTATGCACGAAGGTTATACTAGATCTATAGGGATTAGACCCATGCCTAGTAAGTACTAGTGCAAGTGGGAGATTGTTGGAAATGCCCTAGTCCCGAGGCATTGGTCCTTGTGTTTGTATAATACATTTGTACATTTATGTAATCTTTATGTATTATACAATTTGTGTCAAGGAAATAAAGGCATTAATCTATTTATTATATGTCTTGTGCTATATTTTAAATAGAGTATCCAATGGACATATCCATATCCATGTTGTCAAGTGTGAGGCACTTGGCAGTAAGCCTGTGGATAGTGAAAACGATATGACCATAAAGTTATCCGTAGTCTGTTCTAATCATGGGAATGAATGGAACTAAAGACTATCATTAGCCTGGTTGTATGGCGGTGTCTTACCGGTCATAGAACATGGAATGTCAACCAGGTTAATGGGTACATGCAAAAAGGGCATGGTACTGGATTGATCCACTTAACGGGAATCTGCATGGTATAGTATCACAAATGATTCTCGTGTAGTACTTGTATAAGTCCTTTGACCGGACCATATGATGGTGCTGCATGTGAGGTGGCACACTTTGGTGTACGCCCAACGGGCCTGTAAAAGGGTGCTAAGTACGGGTACGTTCGGGTGTGTCAGTAAGCATGGCAGCACTATGGATATGCAGAAGGGAATGTCACTCAGTGATTCACTGAGACGATATCATCGGCCTCTTGAAGAATGTTACTGATAAGTGTGCGGCCGCACCCAAACAAGATTGGATCTTGTTTGTGAGCATCAGTTCATTCGGTATCAAGTCAAGGTCCAGACACAAGGAGGGTGATACTTCCATGCCTCTGTGTTGGACACCGATATCAGCGACATGGGATTTACAAGTTCAAACTACTGGGTTACGTTTTCAGTTGGACTGCTTACTCCGTCTTAATTGGGGGCTGCAGTGGCTTGCTAGAGTCCGCCTGCAGTCTGTGGGCCTTGGCCCACTGCCGACATAAAGACGGGCCCATTGGATCGTACACATTGAACGTCTGGACTTTAACTAGTCGGATTAAGTGTGTACTTGGAGTATACACGTTTGAAGAGAGAGAGATATATTAATTATATTATATGAATCAATTGGATTGATCAAAGTTATATAATTAATATTTATTTTGGCCTTCTCATAATTAATTCAATGAATTAATTTATGGGATTATTTCCTAGGTGGAAATATTATTATACATGTATAGGTTTACATGTATCTCATTTTATGTATGTCTAATTTAATCCCTTGATTAAATTACTAGGGCAAATGAATTTTAATTTAAATGTATGTAATATATTATATTGTATAATATATAAGCATACATGTTAAAGTAAAGTTGCATTTGAAATTAATTAAATCAAAGGAATTAAAATTGGGCTTAAAGCTTAAAATGAAAATGCCCACATTAAGTGGGATGTGTTGGCCGAAATTTTGGGCAAGGAAAGGAAAGAATTGTGAGTCATCTTAAGACAAAAGAAGATGGTGGAAAGGATGAGTCATGGATGACTTTAGGTGGCAAAGTTGGACTTTGCTTCATGAGATATTTTTTGGTCATTATGGTATGATGATGAGAAAAATATCCACCCCTTTCTCTTTCCTCTCTTGGCCGAATTGTTGGAGTATTGGTGAGTCATATTCTTGACTTTTTGGTATTATGGATGAAGATGAAGAAAAGGTGATGGTGAGTGATGGTGGTGAGTCACCATGGTGAGTCATTGGTTTGACTCATTGGTAGCAAGTTGGACTTTGCTCTTCCATCTCATCTCCTTTTCTTTCATGAGACATAATCACCATAAACTTGACTCCACTTTTGGCCGTCCATCACTCTTGCTTTAAGAGAAATTGGTTTTCTTTTAAAGTATGAATTTTGCCCACTTTTATGGATTATTTCTTTTGGAAAGAAATTGGATGCACACTTGAGAGAAACTTGGTTCTATCTTTGGCTAGATAGATTTTTCTTTTGGAAAGAAATTTGGACAGCCATATTTCCTCTTGTGGGCAGCCCTCTCTCCCTCTCTTCTTGTCATCCGAGTCGCTAGCACGGGTTTCGGTCCGAGAGCCGTTCGTGTACGCATCGGTGGAGGAAATCTACACTTGATTTCTGCAGTCTGCATCCGTCTCTTAGAGAGACTTTGTGGTGAGTTTTTGAAACCCTCCTTTTATGCTTTAAGTTTTTGATTTCCACATCTTAAGCTCCTGGGCCGGATTCGAGGAAATCGACGCGTTTTTCCGCTTTTATCGGTCGGTTTCCCGTGACGAATCCCAACACTGTATTTATGTTGACAGTAAAAGGGCTCTAGCAAGCCACTGCAGCCCCCAAATAAGACAGAGATAGCAGTCAAACTGGAATCATAAGCCTATAGTTTAAATGTCTATCCTATGTCAATGATGTCGGTGTCCAACACAGAGGCATGGATTGATCACCCTCTATTGTGTCCGGACATTTACTTGATTCCAAAAGAACTGATGCTCACAAATAAGTTCCAACTTGTTTGGGTGTGGCCACACTCTTATCAGTTGCATTCATCAAGAGGCCGGTGATATCTTCTCAGTGGACTACTGAGTGACATTCCTATCTGCATATCCATAGCACTGCCATGTTCATTGACATATCCAAATGTACCCATACTTGGCACCCTTTTATAGGCCCATTAGGCATACACCAAAGTATGCTACTTCACATGTAGCATCATCATATGGTCAGGTCAAAGGATCCATACAAGTACTACACTAGAATCACTTGTGATACAATACCATGTGGATTTTTTGTTTAGTGGATCGATCCAGTACCATGCCCCTTTGCATGTACCCATTAACCTGGTTGGCATCCCATGTTCAATGACCGGTAAGACAATGCCATTCAACCAGATTAATGATAGTCTTTAACTCCATTCATTCCCACGATCGGAACAGACTACGGATGACTTTATGGTCATATCATTTTCCCTATCCATGGTCTTACTGCCAAGTGCAAGACACTTGTCAACATAGATATGGATATGTCCATTGGATACTCTATTTAAAACATAGCACAAGATATATAATCAATAGATTGATTTCCTTTATTTAACAACACAAATGTATGATACAAACACAAGGACCAATGCCTCGGGACTAGGGCATATCCAACACCATGCTCAAATCCATTAGGATACTACTAGCCGTAGTTGCATGGTATGATTATGAGATATGGCAGATGGCCATTAAGATCGCTTTCCTTAATGGAAAGCTACTCGAGGATGTGTACATGGCACAACCTGAGGGTTTTATCGATTCGAAGTATCCTAACCAGGTATGCAAGCTTCAAAGATCCATTTATGGTTTAAAGCAAGCATCAAGGTCATAGAATCAGAGATTCAATGATGCTATTACTGAATATGGCTTCACATAGAATTTTGATGAGCCCTGTGTGTACAAGATGGGTAGTGGGAGCGTTTACACCTTCCTAGTGCTGTATGTTGACGATATCCTTATCATTGGAGGTGACATACCAACATTGCAAGGGCTTAAGAAGTGGTTGAGTAAGTGCTTCGCAATGAAGGACTTAGGCGTGTAGGGATTTTTGAAAGAAAATCCACCAATTAAAGCGGAAGCTCGCATTGATTTTCTTAAATCCGTGCCCAGGAGCAATTGATGTGGAAATCATGAACAATAAAATTTCAATGGAGAAGAATTAGTTTCTCATAAAAAATATCTCCTCTAGAGATGGCTGTAGAAATCGATATCGATCCCCTCCATGATCCTATACATGAACGGGTATTGAATTAGAACCTGTGCTAGCAATTTGATCGACGGAAGAGAGGCAAATTGTAGCTGGAATTTTTCTACTTCTAATTCCCCCACCTTGGCGGAAATCCTTCTAGGGATTTAACCCCGAGATGGCCGAAATTCACTTGTTAGTTTTCGGCCCCATTTCTTTGAATTTTATACGAGTTTTTTCTTTCCTTTGAGCCCAAGTCTACATTAATTGTTTTTGGTCCAGTTTAATTGCAATTATAATTTCAATTTAATATTTATTTTTATATATTATACCATATAATATATTACATTCCACTTAAATTAAAATTAATTTGACCAATTAATTTAACCGAGGAATTAAATTAAACACATGTAAACCTATACATTTGAAACATTTCGGCCTAGGGAAATAATCTCATAAATTAATTCATTGAATTAATTATAAGAAGGCAAACATAAATATTAATTATATTATTTTGATCAATCCAGTCAATATATATATAATAATTAACGGAATCCTCTCTCTCTAGTGTGTATACTCCAAGTATACAGTTGATCCTTTTAGTTCAAGCTCAGACATTCAATGTGTACGATCCTGTGGGCTTATCTTTATGTTGGCAGTGGTCTTATGGCCTACAGACTGCAGGTAGGCTCTAGCAAGCCAATGCAGCCCCCAATTAAGATGGAGATAGCAGTCCAACTGTAATCGTAACCCTGTAGTTTGGTGTCCAACACAGAGGCATGGATTGATCACCCTCTTTTTTGTCTGGACATTTACTTGATCTCGAATGAACTGATGCTCACAAACAAGTTCCAACTTGTTTGGGTGTGACCACACTCTTATCAGTTGCACTCATCAAGTGGCCGGTGATATATTCTCAGTGGACTACTGGGGGACATTTCCTTCTGCATATCCATAGCCCTGCCATGTTTACTAACATACCTGAATGTGCCCATACTTGGCACCCTGTTATAGGCCCTTTAGGCGTGCACCAAAATATGTCACTTCACATGCAGCACCATAATATGGTCAGGTCAAGGATCTATACAAGTACTACACGAGAATCACTTGTGATATTATATCATGTGGATTTGTTGTTTAGTGGATCTATCCAGTACCATACCCCTTTGCATGTAACCATTAACTTAGTTGACATTCCATGTCCAATGGCCGGTAAGACACCACCATACAACTAGGCTAATGATAGTCTTTGGTTCCATTCATTCCTATGACGAGAACAGACCACGGATAACTTTATGGTCATATCATTTCCCCTATCCATGGTCTCACTGACAAGTGCAGGACACTTGTCAATATGGATATGGATATGTCTATTAGATACTCTATTTATAACATAGCACAAGATATATAATAAATAGATTAATGCCTTTATTCAATGACACAAATTGTATAATACATAAATCTTATAACAAAGTACAAATGTATGATACAAATACAAGGACTAATGCCTCGGGACTAGGGCATATCCAACAATCTCCCACTTGCACTAGTTATAACTAGATATAGTTCTAATCTCTATAGATCTAGTATGACCCTCATGATTGGGCTGAGCTAGCACCTTGGTCAAAGGATCTACGACATTGTCCTCGTTGTCCACTCTGTGTAATGAAATGTCACCCATCTTGGTGATTCCTTGTATTAGGTGAAACTTCTTGAGCACGTGCTTCGTGTTCTTGTGTGACCGAGGCTCCTTTGCTTATGCAACAGCCCTGTTGTTGTCACAGAAGATATCAATTAGATCTTGGATAGTTGGTACTAGTCCCAATTCAGTGATAAACTTCTTTATCCACATAGCTTCCTTAGCTGCATCACATGCTGCAATGTACTCAGCTTCTGTAGTAGAGTCCGTGATGGTTGGTTGCTTAGAGCTTTTCCAACTAATAACACTACCATTTAGCAAGAATACAAACCCAGACTATGACTAGTATTCATCCTGGTTGGTCTGGAAGCTTGCATAAGTGTACCCAGTAACTGACAGCTCTTCCTGACCCCTATACAATAAGAAGTTGTCCTTAGTCTAGTTAAGGTACTTTAGGATTGCTTTGATAGCCTTCCAGTAGTCCTCACGGGGATCCTGCTGGTATCAGCTCATCATACTCAGTGCAAAAGCGACATCGGGTCTTGTACATAGCATGGAGTACATGATTGATCCTATGGCTTATGCATAGGGGACTGACTTCATGTTCTCCTTGTCCTGCCTTGTCTTAGGATAGTTCTTCTTTCTAAGTTTTAGCCCATGGCTTATTGGCAAGAAACCTTTCTTAGCCTGATCCAAGCTGAATCTTTTCAAAACCTTATATATGTACATGGACTGACTTAGGCCCAGAAGCCGATTGGGTCTATCAATGTAGATTCTAATCCCTAGGATCATCTCAGCTTCTCCTAAGTCCTTAATTACGAAGCACTTACATAACCACTGCTTTACTCCTTGTAGTGTTGGTATGTTGCTTCTAATCAGAAGGATGTCATCCATATATAATACCGGGAAAGTGACGTGCTCCCACTAATCCTCTTATACACAGAAGGCTCATCTTGATTCTGTATGAAGCCTTATTTATGGCTTCATTAACTGTAAGATTCCAACTTCGAGATGCCTGCATCAATCCATAAATGGATCTTTGAAGCTTGCATACCTTTCCAAAATGCTTTGGATCGATAAAACCCTCAGGTTGTCTTATGTACACATCCTCGAGTAGCTTTTTGTTAAGGAAAGTTGTTTTGACATCCATCTGCCAGGCCTCATAGTCGTACCAAGCGGTTATGGCTAGCAGTATCCTTATGGATTTGAGCATAGCGACTGGTGAGAAAGTTTCATCATAGTCTATTCCATGGACTTGTCTGAAACCTTTCACAACCAGATACCCCTTGAAGGTATTGTCAGCCTTCAGCTTGTAGCACCACTTGCAACCTATCACCTTAGCACTTGGAGGTGGATCAACTAGGTTCCAAACCTGATTATAATACATAGATTGCATTTTTCCCTCCATAGCCTTGCGCCAGTTGGTAGACTGTGGCTAGAATAGCCTCCCAGTAGGTTTTGGGCATTTCCTCATCGAAGACAAGAAGAGTGTGATCATCGGTAATGAGAAACCCATATCTCTGGGTTCCCGATGATCCCTACCAGACCTTCTAGGTCCTTGTATGACCTGGGCTGGTGCTTCCTATTATTGAAGCTCCACCATAGTCTCTGAGTTATCCTCTTTAGGAGTTTGTGAGCTTTGAACTTCCCTGAGTTCAACATTGCTCCTACTGTCTTTTTTAGAAATAAAATCCTTTTCAACAAAGAGTCCCTTTCATGCCACTAACACCTTGTTCTCGGCGTGGTTGTAGAAGTAATACCCTTTGGTTTCCTTAGGGCAGCCCATAAATAGGCATTTATCAGTTTTGGGTTCTAGTTTGCCCCCAGTTAATTTCTTAACATGTGCATCACAGCCCCAAATCTGTAGGAAAGACACATTGGGCACCCTTCCCATCCATATTTCATATGGGGTCTTTTCCATAGCCTTAGTCAGAATGTTGTTCAAAATGAGAGCTACTGTCTCGAGAGCTACTGTCTCGAGAGCATATCCCCAGAAACTTATTCGGAGAGAGGCGTGACTCATCATTGAGCAGACCATGTCTAACAATGTCCTATTCCTCCGTTCGGACACCCTATTTCATTGTGGTGTTCCTAGAGGAGTAAGCTGTGGAATGATTCCATGCTCTCTCAGATATAAGTCAAATTTTAGGCTCATATACTCGCCTCCTCGGTCTGTCCGAAGGGCTTTGATATTTCTACATAGTTGGTTCTATACTTCGTTCATAAATTCCTTGAACCTATCAAGGGTTTCAGATTTGTGCTTTACCAGATAGATATTGCCATATCTGCTGAAATCATCCGTGAAAGAGACAAAGTATAGATGTGCACCTTTAGTAGCTACGCTCATGGGTCCACATACTTCTGAATGTATTAGGTCTAATAAGCCAGTAGCCCTTTCAACTTTCTTGCTAAAAGGCATTTTAGTCATTTTACCTCGTAAACAAGACTCACATATATCAAGTGACTTTGATATGATAACAGCTAAGAAACCGAAATCAACAAGTTTCCCCGATCTATCTTGAAGGATTTTAACCAAATTGAACACTTTAAAGAGAATATGAATTTTATGTTTTGTTCAATTAAAACAATTCAATTGTAGCAAACATGTGTTTAGAGAATTAAATACTTAATGGACACCAAACATGTAATTGCAACAAAGAATGTAGGAGGATGAACTATAATCACCAAGAACAGCAATATATAATTCGAAATTTCACAAACATGAACAAAGATTGGTGATAACAAACCAATCCTAAGGTGTTTAATTGACAATGAAAGGGATTCAAACCTGACACCTTTAATTAAGCATTCTTAGAACCTGAATGTGGGTGATTCACAAGTACCTTACCAAAATACTTGTTCACGATCAAGATAATATCGCAAGAATGAAGAACTCGATCTCTCAAACTTACAATACCGTAAAACAGCCTCGGGCTGGATTCTCAACAAAGAGAGTAAATTATGAAAATTTCAGGTTATTCTTATTAAACTTGTATCCTCTCAAACAATTACATTGGTGTTTAAAAAGACAACATAAACCTAACCCTAAACTGAAAAGGAAAACAAATCCTTGTCTGACTTGGAAAGTTTAAATCAAAACAAATAAGGAAAACTTAAAACTAATCCTTATACAATAAGGATGAAAAAAACGAAATCCCCTTTTGAGGGTTGTTTATGGGCTAATTTTTAAGCCTAAAACCGCTCACTTATTGAAAAAATTAACAATTAAATAAAGATACCGAAGCCCAATTCGAAATCCATACATATTCCCTAAGGGTGCCTTAAGTGCTAACACTTAATTGTCCTTAGCTCATACGTAGAAGTCCAATTAGGCCCAATCTAACTAAATAATACTGTAAGATCTATAATCACCTTCGTGAACTTGAATACAACACAAGATTGAATTATCTCCATGTGAAATATTTGGCATGTTGTAATTACCACAACCTCCATATGTTTTAATAAATGCACAACTAGACCATTAAGCACTTGTTTCATCTTCTTTGCACAGCTCCATGTTATTGGAGAAATTGGCAGCTCCATAGGATCTCTCTTGTCTCCATGCTCCACACCTCCATAACCATGTGGTGTGATGACCGCATCATTCCCTCTCTCTTGAAAAGGTTTGTCCTAAAATCTTTGTCACCTGGCATGTCTAGTTTGTAGGCACTATCCCCAATGCATGCAACAATTTGAAATGGTCCATCATCCCTCGGATGTAACTTTGAAAGCCTACGTGTAGGTGTAAGCATCGAAATTTTCTATACTTAAAAAAAAATAAGAGTATATGGTCGTACGACTATCCTTACAGTCGTGCGACTGTAATTTAAAAATTACAGTCGTGCGACTGTGATATTGGAAAAGTTGCAGGAGCCCATACCTCTATAGCAGAAAAATGGAGGAGAGAGGGTGGTGTAATTAATGCACCAGGATGGACAGCAAGCAAGCCAGGAAGCAGAGATAAAAGGAAGAAAAAGAAAGGAGAGAGGAGATTCTTGAATTCTGGTGGAAAGAATTAGAGAGACAAAGAGAAAAGAGAAAAGGAAAAGGAAGAAGTAAAAAAAACCATAAAACTCATCTTTTCCTCTTCTATTTTCTTTTAATTCTCAAAATTAGGATTAAAACCTGCTAGAAATCCCTAGGTTAATCAATTAACTTCACAAAAAATTCAAAATCATGGACTTAAATCATCAGAATCCCAAGCATTTTGGATTTTTGGACATAAAGCTCTCAACTTCAATTTCAAAGAAAAAGTGCGAATTAGTGTGGATTGGAGCGACGCCAGGGGTCAAATCGACTTGGATAAGCTTCTAGAAAGGTAGACAATCTTTTTTCTTTCACTTTTTCTTGCTTTCTGGGTGTTTGAATTGAATTTTCTGCATTTTCTGCTGTGTTTTCGCGCTTCTGTTTCTGGAAATTAAGAACAGTCGCACGACTGTTCTTGGAATCGATGAACAGTTGTATGACTGTATATATAGTCGTACGAGTGTTCTTAATTTCCAGGTTGATTTTCTTCAGTTTTGGTTCAAAATAAAATTTCAGCGAAATCCTGAGTCTGGAGTGTCTACAGTCGCACGACTGTAATTTACACCAGAGCCAGAATTTTCGTTTTGATCTCTTCAAATTTATAAAAATCCATAAAAAATTAGAAAAATCCGAAAATCATCAAAATGAATTTTGTTGTGTGCATCACAACCATAGATTCAATTTTCAGTAAAATTGAATTTAGGACAGTTCAATGACGGAGACCCGGTTCTCCCCGAAAACCAACCCACTTTAAATATAAAAATGCATGTAAACCGGTAAAACTGTTTTCAAAATGATTTTCCCACAAAACCAAAAATACAGGGACGTTTCAAAATGTTTTCCAGGTCTAACCGGGCCGGCTAGCTGAGCCAAGCCGGTTGTCCCCGTATGCATGCCCCCAATTCTTGATTTCCCAATTCTGTCTATTTGAGTCCTAATTGTGGCGTGCCGTATAAATTGTGCTAACCTTTGTTTTGCAGCTTCTAATTTATTTTATTTTCATCTTTATTTGTATTTTAATAGAATTAATCGTGTATTTAGGCGGTTGTAATTATTTTTAGATTCTCGTGTATTCTAGGCGATTGTATAAGTGAGGCGAGAGTTTTTATTTTTCTATCCGATTTGGTTGTAAGCCGATTAAGATTTATTTTTTTCCTTCATTTTTGTATTATGTATTTGTATGCGCGCTGTATGCCTTTTATATGCAATAAAATTGACTTTAGAATTTAAAATACCATTTTGAGAACATTGGCAATATTTGATTTAATTACACACGAAATAAGGGACTTGTCCGGACCTGAATCTCTGGATATAGTAGCTGCCGTTCATCCGGTTCAGCTACCTTAAGAATTTCTCGGTTGAGATAAGCCTGGTGGTGACTCTACAATATCCATCGAGACGTAGGTCTCGGTACTTTTATGTATTAATTCCATTTATTTTCTAAAAACCCGTTTTCTATTTATAAAAGCCCTACGCGAGGGAGGGGTCTGCCCAAGATTGAGGTGTCTCTTCCGAAAAGGAGCCTCGACTCCGCTGGGGATTTCTTCAAAAAGTTTTCTTAAAAACTTAAAAGAATTTGACAAGCCCTGAAAAGTGTCTAATTAAGATAAGGCGGATGATTCTCTTTTGGTATTTTATTTGCATTTTAGTTAGCCATTTTTGCATTAGTTTAGGTATCCTTGTATAACCCGGTGGATTGTTGAAGTGTCGCCTAAGTTCCTCTTGGTCTTAGGGGCATGAATACGAAACAGCACTCATAGCCTCGTACGAACCCTTTCACTAGAACCCTTGAGTGGGGAGAAGTGAGGAGTATATATTGCTATGAGAGCCTTGATGTTATCCCGACTTTGACCGAACCCATATAGGCAGCCCTAGTTGGATTCCCTTAGGATGCCAAAATATTTATGTGAATAATAATAAAATCACGCCTTCATCACCCCCGGTTGGTGATCGAAGTGAGCCCCACCTAGGACTCGGTTAGAAATTTTTTGAGACCGACCATGTTGGAGGAATAAGGTGGGAAGAATTCATTTTGCTTGCTATGTGTTCTTCACCGTCTCATGACACATCGCCATTGCTACCTACACATGCATAGCATACCATAATTCATACACATGACATTTTTCAAACATTAAACATACATGTGTTAATTAACCCACATTTTTATGCAGCCATTTGCATTTTATTTCATGTGAAAAACATTAATTCATTCGTTTGTCATTCATGCTAACCCTTTCTTTTTCAGCCATAACATTAAACTTGTGTGATTAGCATTCTTTCACATGACATACATAACATCATTGCGTATTCCATGCATTCTAACCCACATTTTCGTGTAGCCATTTGCATATTATGTGACATGTTCATTCACCACATTTCACTTAAGTTAAATTAAAGGGGCATTTCAAGGATGCCTATCATGACCATCCCATTCCATTTCATAACATATCGGGTACCCAAAATTACCTGTGTTTTGCCGATGTACCGGATTGCATTCGGCCATTCCACCAAAATCATTTCATTCGATAAAAGCCACAACGGTCTTAGGCCCATTTTCGTGTAACAACTTACACGATGCATTTCATGGCATCACGCTTATTCACCACGAACATTATATAACACTGTGGTCCACATCCGACCACTTCATGACATTAATTTACCATTCAAGGTACTCCCCGAGCGCCCAAGTAGTATACATATAGGTCCATAACATTATCAAATCATGAAAAGGTATTCCCCGAATGCCGAATCTCTGTCCATGTCCCTGTTACACGTGACTTTCTCATAACATCATTTCATATCATATGCTCCAAAAGCATCAGAACTTTGTCCATGGGCCGGTCCCATAGGACCATTTCATATCATCGCATAGACCTACAAAGCATCAAAACTCCGTCCGTGTGCCGATATACACGCGACCATTTCACGAATTCATTAGGTGCCCCAAAGGCACCGAAGCTCTGTCCGCATGACGGCCCACACGTGACATTTTCGCATAAGCATTGGGTGTTTTTGGAATGCTAAAAAAAATAAAAAAGAGAAAACATTCATACCATCATTTCATACATAATCCCATTCCATTCATTTCAAGCATTCTCAATGACTTAATTTTCATATCACATCACGCCATTCATTCACAACCCTAATACCTCCTGTCTACTCCCAAGCAGAATACACTGGAGCAACCTTAGACAAGATCCCAAGCTTCAAGGGCAGCTAGGAGACAGTTGAGAGTGACAGCGATTCTGAGCTTGGGGAAGGAGTGAATATGGCAGAACAGACACCAAGCATGGCTGATGTTTTGAGAGATTTCTTCAGATCCCAAGACTTCTGCGACATGTTAAAGGAAGAGATGCGGGCAGTTGTAAGGGAAGCTGGTGAGGCCGGTGGTAGTGGAGCCGGGAAAGAGAAAGAGGCTGAGTCATCCCAACATGGTGGTGATGCTTCGGCTAGCCTTGAGAAGCTGCAGGAAATAGAAGCAGCTATGGAACAGAGGATGAAGGCAAAATGTTCTGAGCTAGACGAAGTTATGGCCCAGTTGAAAAAAGGGGTCAGTATCAGTGCTAAATCGAAGAAGGGTGTAAATGTTGATGCCATGATCAGTAAGGGCATCGAGACATTCCCCATTGGCTTCCAAGTGCCGAAGATCCCTACTTATAAAGGGATGGGCTCGCCGGAGGCCCATGTGAATCTGTATGCCCGAGTTATGCTGACGATGGGCGCCACAAAGCAGCAGCTGATCAATTTATTCCCCACCACACTGGAGGGAGGTGCTTTAGGATGGTATAACTCACTGTCAGAGGAGGAACAATTCGACTGGGAAGTTTTATCTGCGGCCTTCATTAAATACTACAGCTTCAACACCAAAATCCAGGTGAAGCTGTATGATTTAGAGAGGGTGAAGCAGAAATTCAACGAGCCCTTTGATGAATGCTACCAGAGGTGGATGAACAAGATGATCCTCCTAAAGAACAGCCCTGACGAAGAAGAGCTTATACAGAAGCTCATTGATGGCAGCAAAGACATTTTCAAGAACAACATGAAATTCCATCCCTTCAAGGAGCTTAGTGAGGTTTACAGCATGGCTATGAAGATAGAGAGGGATGAGGAGGAGAAGCCGACCGGTCACAAGGGAGGAAGAAGCACAGGGTACACCTCGGCGTATAGATCAACCGCAGTAGCTAGATCTGGCAGTGGTTCTGGTTCAGGTTCCAGTGGCAAGCAGGGGCAATCATTAGAGGTGAAGCAGGTTGAAGTGGCTACTGTGAATCAGCAGCAAGGCAACCAGAATAGGGGTCCTGGAGGCCAAGGCATATCGCCTTGTACGCTTACTTTAGCAAAGATATTCACCAAGTGTAGGAATGATGGCCTGCTATAGTCTTTAAGGCCATTTGAGAAGCCATCTGAAGCTGACAAAGACAATTTCTGCACTTATCATGTAGTGATAGGCCATCGAACCAACAACTGCTATAAGCTAAGGGATGCAATCCAGAAGCTCATTGATGAGGAAATGATGCAAGAGCTAGCCAAACCTAGCACTAAAACCAACCCACTGCCGGCATTCGAAAAGTGGGTTAACATGGTCCAGTCAGGGTTGCTGGGTAACTTTATATTTGCCCAAGTTCTGCAAGCGAACCCTGTGATTCAGGCAGTGGCGGTAGGGGAACCCGAAGTGGAACTCGAATGTGAGAAAGAAGAGGGATGTAAGGAAATCAAGCCCATAAGTCTGGATGATCTCGACTCCGAAGATGAGTTTAAAGAATTTGACAGAGGAGAAGCAGTTAAACTCCCGGCTGTTGAAAAGCTGAAGATTCAAGAAGTGCAGCACGTGACCCGAAGTGGAAGGGTATATCAGTCGGCAGATCAGATGAAAGATAAAGCACCGATGAATGGATCGGGCGATACTTCGGTGCTAGAAGGAGTTGAGAAAGAAGACATAGTCATTTCCCAGCTGAAGAAGACTCCTACCCAGGCTAGCTTATGGTACTTGCTTCTGACCTCCAAGGAGCACAGGGCTACTGTAGTAAAGAAATTATCAGAGATTGAAGTCTCCCCTATAGCTTCACCAGAGGCTATGTGCTATTTGTTAGATAATGTCTGTCTTGGAAGCCCTGATATTGTCTTCTCCGAGAAAGACTTGCCGGCTAAAGGGAAGGCCCACAACAAGGCTTTTTATGTCAGGGCCCATGTGATGGATAAGGTAATGCCTTGCGTCATGGTGGATGATGGATCGGCACTGAATATCTGCCCACTAAAGATGTTGCCATTTCTGGGGCTGAACGAAGAGGTGTTAAAGAGATCCTCAATAGTCATTCGAGCATAGGATGACTCTAAAAGAATGGTGATAGGGACATTTGAGGCGGAAGTAGAGGTTGGGCCAGTTAGGTCCACAGTTGCTTTTACAGTGATTGATATCCCAGTCACATTTTCCCTGTTGCTTGGAAGGCCCTGGGTCCATCCTTTGGGAGGTGTCCCTTTCACCTTGCATCAAAAGATCAAGTTCTCTATGAACGGCAAGATTGTGACTGTTGAGGCGGATGCCTAGTCGATGGCAGCTGTAGTAAATGAAGAAGTGGTTCCCTTTAGTGGATTTCAAGTCACTGTAATCAAAGAGGAAGAGACCACGGATGCCTCTATGGTCCTTTATGAGAATTATATGCCAGAGTGGCTATCCTGGTATCTGTATAAGCAGAACTTTGTCCTGGGAATGGGACTCGAAATCAATTTGCAGGGGGTTCCGGAATTTAAAATTGACTCGGGAAAGTCAAAGCAATGTGGCCTTGGCTATGTAGAAGGGGCATCTGAGCGGAAGAATTTGAAAAGGGGCAAGAATGGAAAGGTTATGATGAAGCCGTTTCTAAAGGTAGGAGAAGACCTTTCCAAGGGTCAGGCTGAACTGGTAATGGTTGGAAATGTTGAGTATCCCAGCTTTGAGATCTTTGCTGATGTCGTGGATTTTGACAAAAGCCAGGAAGAGCCAGTAGCCCCTGTAAGGGTGGAAGAAGCAACCACTGAATCTGAAATTTTGCAAGGAGAATCGTCTGAGGTGGTAGCAGAAGCCATATAGGTGGCCAAGGAAGAAGATGAAAAGAAGACCTATGCTAAAGCTACAGAAGTGATCTCGGGAGCTTTGACTGCCATATTAAGCAAAGCTTTTGGGAAATCCAAGGAGGGATTCGGCAAAGAATTAATGGCCAAAGTGAACTAAGACTCTGTGGTCACTGAAATTGCCAAGATTATGGAAAGAACTAAGATGCAAGCGACCAGAAAAGAAGCAGAGAAAGTTCTTTCCATAATCTTGGCAATTTCAGCGACCACAGAGGTGGAAGCTGATGAAGAACAAGGCCCTCCGCCTGTGGAGGATGAAAATGATTTTGTTGTATCTATTTCTTCCATTTTCAATGTAGCTGATGTACTTTATGATAAGTTCAATGCAATGAAATCCCAGTTTGCTTACTTGTGTGATGTTTATCCTGATAATTCTGTGCATGCATTTAAATCACCATCAAGCATATTTAGAATACATGACACTGCATTGCATGAAATCAATATAAGTACAGATGAAAACCCTAAAATGGTACTCATTTCACATGAGCTTAAATCCGAGGAAGAGAAAGAATTAATAAAAATACTACAAAAACATGTTAAAGCTTTTTCCTGGTCGTATGAAGACATGCCGGGTGTGGACACAGAAATAGTAGTGCACAAAATCCAGACAGATCCTAAGTTCAGACCGGTGAAGTAGAGGTTGAGAAGACTAAAGCCAGAATGGGCTACGCTGGTGAAAGAAGAAGTGGCCAAACAAATAGACGCCAAGTTTCTCGAAGTGGTGGAGTATACGGAATGGCTAGCCAACATTGTCCTCGTGCCTAAAAAGGACGGAAGGGTCAGAGTATGCGTCGATACAGGGACCTGAACAAAGCATACCCAAAAGATAACTTTCCATTGCCCCATATTGACGTTCTGGTTGATAGCGCAGCAAAAGCAGTAATGTACTCGTTCATGGATGGCTTCTCAGGGTACAACCAAATTCTGATGGATGAGATCGACAAGGTGAAGACATCATTCATCACAGAGTGGGGTACTTTCTGCTACAGAGTAATTCCCTTTGGATTAAAGAATGCCGGTGCCACTTATCCGAGGGATGTCACAACTCTGTTGCACGATATGACCCATAAAGAAGTCAAAGTGTATGTCGTTGATATGCTTGTTAAATCAGCAACCCGGGAAGAATCCTGTTATCCTGGATAGATTTCTAACACGTATTGGGGAGTACAACTTGCGACTTAACCCCAAGAAGTGCATATTCAGGGTCACATCAGGGAAGCTGTTGGGTCACGTAGTCGGCCAGAGGGGGATCGAAATGGACCCAGATAAAATCAAGGCTATCCAAGATATGCCAGCCCCAAAAAAGGAAAGGGAAGTCAGATCATTCCTAGGTTCCTTGCAATATGTCAGTCGTTTCATCACGTGGTTGACTTCCACGAGTGAAACAATCTTTAACCTATTAAAGAAAGATCAGCCGGTTATGTGGGATGACAAGTGTCAGCTGGCATTCGAAAAGATCAAGGCTTACCTGGTAAACCCACTAGTGTTGAGTCCTCTAATTCCAGGGAAACCTTTGATTTTGTATTTGGCAGTTGACGAATCCTCTATAGGGGCAATGCTTGCATAAGAACAAGATGGCAAGAAGGAATATCCTATCTACTACCCTAGCAAGAAATTGCTGGAGTATGAAACCAAGTACACACTGGTGGAGAAGACATGTGTGGCGATGATTTGGTTGACCAAGAAGCTGTGCCATTATTTCCAATCCTACAAGATACAAGCTGTGGCTAAGGTGGATCCAATGAAGTATCTCTATGAAGCACCAGTATTGATTGGGAAGCTATCCAGGTGGCTGCTACTTTTGTCTGAATTCGACATTGAGTACCTCACGAAGAAAACCATTAAAGGGCGAGCCGTGGCAGAGTTTCTGGCAAACCAACCCCTAGAATCAGATTACACAGAGAATCTGGAATTCCCTAATGAGCAACTAGCCATGGTGGAAGTGAAAAGATGGGTCATGTGCTTCGATGGGGCAGTGAATAGAAAAGGCGCTGGAATCGGGGTACTCGTAGCAACACCGGATGATGAGATTATTCCTTTATCCAAGAGGCTGATCTTTCCTGTAACCAATAATAGGGCAGAATATGAAGCATGCTTATTTGGAATGGAGGCTTTGTTAACCTTAGGGGCAAATGATGTCTTAATTGTCGGTGATTCAGTTCTAGTGATCAGGCAAGCTCAAGGTGAGTGGGAGCTGAAAGAAGAAGCCTTGCGGCCTTACCTAGAGCTGCTACAGTTCAGAAAGGGTTTATTCGGCCAGTGTGAATTCAGACACATCCCCAGGGATGAGAATAAGATGGCTGATGAATTAGCTACTTTGTCCTCCATGTGGGAGAATCCAGAAGAAACACAAGTACAACCATTAGTCATAGCCACTTCCAGACATCCTTGCTTCGAAGTGCACGAAGTAATGGAATTATCAGCTGAAGAAAAGCCATGGTTCTTTAACATCGACCAGTATGTTAAAGAGGGAAAGTACCCAGAAGAGGCTAGTGTTACTGATAAGTTGACACTAAGAAAGCTGGCTAGTCAATTCAGAATCTTCGAGGATAAGCTGTACAAAAGAACCGCACATGGAGTTCTTTTGAGATGCCTGACAAAGCAAGAATTAGAAGAAGTGATGTAGTAGGTACATGCAGGATCCTGCGGGCCACACATGAATGGACTTGCCATGGCCAGGAAGATCATGAGACAAGGGTATTTCTGGATGACAATGCAAGTAGATTGTATAAGAAAAGTGAAGAGATGTCATGAATGTCAGATCTATATAGACATTAGTCATCTTCCCCCACTCGAACTTCAGAATCTAGCATCTCCTTGGCCATTTTCAGCATGCGGGATAGATATGATTGGTGAAATTCATCCACTTGCATCTAATGGGCATAGATTCATAGTTGTAGCAGTTGATTATTTCTCCAAATGGGTCGAAGAAGAATCCTTCACTAATGTGACAGCCAAGCAAATGGTCAAGTTTATCTAGAAGAACATCTTCATTCGGTATGGGATTCCTCACCACATAGTAACTGACAATGGAGTACAGTTTCAAGGGGCAACAACTAAGCTACTTGCGGAGCATGGTATTGAACATCATAAGTCTTCACCATATAGACCACAGGCTAATGGTGTAGTGGAAGCAGCTAACAAGTCAATATAGAAGATCTTATCAAAGATGGTAACCACTTACAGAGATTGGGCCGATAAATTTCCTTATGCTCTTTAGGGTTACAGAACCAGTGTCAGAACACCGACAGGAGAAACTCCTTATGCCTTGGTATATGGAATGGAAGCGGTATTGCCAGTGGAAATAGAACTCAAGTCATTTAGAGTTGCCTTGGAAACTCAATTACTAGAGGCTGAATGGGTTCAAGCCAGATATGAGTAGTTGGCAGCACTAGATGGAAGGCAACTGAGGGCACTAGATCATCTTCAGATGTATCAGTGCAGAATGGCCAGATCCTATAATCGGAATGTCAAGTATTCCAAACGGCAATTGAAAACGGGTGACTTGGTTCTAAAGCAGCTAGAGCCTTCCAATGTCGATGTCAGGGGCAAGTTCAGACCCAATTGGGAAGGGCCCTATGTGGTGAAGAAGGTGCTATCAAAAGGCACCGTCAGCATCATGGACATGGACAGAAATGAGTTCACTAATCCCATCAACTAGGACAGGCTAAAGCTTTATCATGTATAAAAAAAAAATCTGCTAGGCTGAAACTTTGAAAAGAGTAGTCTAGGTAAAAGTTAGGACACGAGAGAAAATAATTAGTCGGAAAACCTAAAAAGGACGACTGATGGCGGGTTCTGGCTCAGTGTGGAATCTGTACCATTTAGGAACCAACTTGTTTCAAATGTACTCATTTTGGCTTCATCAATAAAGTGAAGTGTTTGTTTAAATATATTTGCATGGTTATGACAAATGCACAAGCAAAGTTGTCTTGCATAAACATTCACTTAAAGAAAGCACTTTGCATTCAACTGATTGAAATCATCACATTATTTAACAAGTGAAAATGTATTAAATACATGCTATTTGAAATCTTTTGTTGACCCCTAAGATCCAGTTCATCTTCCTAAAAGAGCAATAAAATGTTCATGGTGACATTTCAATCATAAAAAAAAAAAGCTCGCTGAGGTGAAAACCGAAAAGGCGCCTCAGGCAAAAATTAGAGCAGTTCATTGAGGTGAAAACCGAAAAGGCGCCTCAGGTAAAAATTAGAGCAGTTCGCTAGGCTGAAAACCCATATTGGGCAACCCAGGCAAAAATTAGAGCACTTACAAATTCATAATTTTGCCACAAAGCAGGAAAAGCAGAATGTCCCCAACATTCCCCACAAAAGTCATCACATCGACTCCCCATACAGTCATCACGCAATTCCCCAGCAGAATCTACATAAAGAACACCATAATTGTTTCCCCAATCGAGTTGCCGCACTTTTCCCGAGCACAATCTCTGTAAGGAGCACTACGATTATCTCCCCAGCAGTATCATACATCCCCAATGGTCACCTCACTCCTTCAAAAATCACCAAGCAAAGCCCCAAAGAAAGCAAAATCAACCAGGGGCACAACACATCTCTCTCCAGCGGAAGGCGGAAACGTCAATTGACAGAAAATGCATACATGTGCATATGCATCGTCATGCATTCTTACGTTACATACATCGATCACTCATCCCTAGCTAGTCTTCATTCATGATTGAAGGGGCAAAAATTTTTATTTAAAAATCTCTCGATCAAGGGATGAAGACTTGCTATCTTAAGTGCAGGAACTCATCGTCCCCAGCTTCAATTCTTCAGCAGATCCGCCTCGAGTAATGTAAACTCGGTATCGGCCCAGATCGGCTTCATCATCCATTTCCTCAGCAGATCCACCTCGAGCAATGTAAACTCGGTATCGGCCCAGATCGACTTCATCATCCATTTCCTCAACAGATCCGCCTTGAGTAATGTAAACTCGGTATCGGCCCAGATCAATTTCATTATCCATTTCCCCAGCAAAGCTCACCTCGGGTAACCTAGACCCGGTATCGGCTAATTTCACCCTTCATTTGCCTCGGGTAACCTAGACCCGGTATCGGCCAATCCGCAATCCATCTTTCCTCGCCTCGGGTAACCTAGATCCGGTATCGACTAAACCGCAATTCATCCACTCCTTCGCCTTGGGTAACCTAAACCCAGTATCGGCTTATTTCCTCCCCAACATCACCTCGGGTAACCTAGACCCGATATTGGCTTATCTCATCAAAGGGTTCATTCCAGTGTTCGCGGCGCTTTCATTCGCGCTCTCAAATTCATCATCTCAAGTGTTGTAAACCTGGAGCCAGGTGTCAAATTTGATCACGCGAGGGACAGCTGTAAGTGCCGAATTTTCTATACTTAAAAAAAAGAGTATATGGTCGTGCGACTGTAATATCGGAAAAGTTGCAGGAGCCCATACCTCTGCAGTAGAAAAATGAAGGAGAGAGGGTGGTGCAATTAATGCGCCGAGATGGATAGCAAGCAAGCCAGGAAGCAGATATAAAAGGAAGAAAAAGAGAGGAGAGAGGAGATTCTTGAATTCTGGTAGAAAGAATTAGAGAGAGAAAGGAGAAAAGAGAAAAGGAAAAGGAAGAAGTAAAAAAACCATAAAACTCATCTTTTCCTCTTCTATTTTCTTTTAATTCTCAAAATTAGGATTAAAACCTGCTAGAAATCCCTAGGTTAATCAATTAACTTCATTAAAAAATCAAAATCACGGACTTAAATCATCAGAATCCCAAGCATTTTGGATTTTTGGACATAAAGCTCTCAACATCAATTTCAAAGAAAAAGTGCGAATTAGTGTGGATTGGAGCAACGCCAGGGGTCAAATTGACTTGGATAAGCTTCTAGAAAGGCAGACAATCCTTTTCCTTTCACTTTTCCTTGTTTTCTGGGTGTTTGGATTGAATTTTGTGCATTTTCTGCTGTGTTTTCGTGCTTCTGTTTCTGGAAATTAAGAACAGTCGCATGACTATTCTTGGAATCGATGAACAGTAGTACGGCTGTATATATAGTCGTACGAGTGTTCTTAATTTCCAGGTTGATTTTCTTCAGTTTTGGTTCAAAATAAAATTTCAGTGAAATCCTGAGTCTGGAGTGTCTACAGTCGCACAAATGTAATTTACAGTCGTACGAATGTAGTTACAGTCGCACGACTGTAATGTGGATTCCAGAACCAGAATTTCCGTTTTAATCTCTTCAAATTTATAAAAATCCATAAAATCCGAAAATCATCAAAATGAATTTTGTTGTGTGCATCACGACCATAGATTCAATTTTCAGTAAAATTACATTTAGGACAGTTTAACGACTGAGACCCGGTTCTCCCGAAAACTGACCCACTTTAAATATAAAAATGCATGTAATCCGGTAAAACTGTTTTCAAAATGATTTTCCCACAAAACCAAAAATACAGTGACGTTTCAAAACATTTTCCAGGTCTAACCGGGCCGGCTAGCCGAGCCAACCCGGTTATCCCCGTATGCATGTCCCCAATTCTTGATTTCCCAATTCTTTCTATTTGAGTCCTAATTGTGGCGTGCCATATAAATTGTGCTAACCTTTGTTTTGCAGCTTCTAATTTATTTTATTTTCATCTTTATTTGTATTTTAATAGAATTAATCGTGTATTTAGGCGGTTGTAATTATTTTTAGATTCTCATGTATTTTAGGCGATTGTATAAGTGAGGCGAGATTTTTTTATTTTTCAATTCGATTTGTTTGTAAGCCGATTAATATTTATTTCTTTCCTTCATTTTTGTATTATGTATTTGTATGCGCGCTGTATGCCTTTTATATGCAATAAAGTTGACTTTAGAATTTAAAATACCATTTTGAGAACATTGGCAATATTTAATTTAATTAGACATGAAATAAGGGACTTGTCCGGACCCGAATCTCTGGATAGTGTAGCTGCCGTTCGTCCGGGTCAGCTACCTTAAGAATTTCCCGGTTGAGCTGAGCCGGGTGGCGACTCTACAATATCCATCGAGACTTAGGTCTCGGTTCTTTTATGTATTAATTCCATTTATTTTTTAAAAACCCGTTTTCTATTTATAAAAGCCCCATGCGAGGGTGGGGTCCGCCCGAGATCGAGGAGCCTCTTCTGAATGGGAGTCTCGTGTCCCATTAAAAACGCATCGTCCGCTCACAGTAGGAAATCGCTTCTTGCGCATATGCACCCACACCCAATCACCTAGTTCAAACAATACTTACTTATGCCCCTTATTGGCTCGTCATGCGTAATGCTCATTCTTCTTCTCCAATTGCTGTCTCACTTGTTCATGCAACTTAAGCAATGATTCTGCCTTCTTCTTGCCATCTATACTTTTCCTTTCATCAACAGGTAAAGGGATCAGGTCCAATGGTGTCAAAGGATTAAAACCATAAACAATTTCAAACGGTGACAAGTGAGTAGATGAATGCACTGCCCTATTGTATACAAATTCAATACATGGTATGCCTTCCTCCTATGATTTCAAGTTTTTCTAAATAACAGTTCTACAATCGATGCACATTCGCATAGTTCCATCCTTTTTTGGTACTAGAATGACTGGTAAAGCAAACAGACTTATAGATTCATGAATTAATTCCACTTGCCTTTGAAGCTCCTTCCTCTCCTCCGGATTACTTCTATAGGTTGGTTTATTAGGAATTTGTGCACCGGGTACAAAATCGATTTGGTGCTTAATTCCTCGGATCGGGGGCAGCTTGTTCGACATCTCTTCAGGGAACAAGTCCTCAAACTCCTATAAAGGAGGGTAAACACTTGAAGGAAGGTCAGATTGGTTTAGACATGATAAACAAAAACTCTTGCAATCAATAACAATAGATTTTAGTTTTCAGATTCAGCTTGCTTAATATCTCTCATTTTACCATATAATGATAAATTTTGGGCTTTCTTAATGCTCCTTCCTTTTTCTCTCTTCTCACTCTCATCTCTCGGCCTTAATGCCTTTTATCTCACCTCTTCTCTCTTCTCACCCTCACTAATTTTAACACTCTTGTTTTGACTCTCCTTAACCATAACCCTAGTAGTAGTGTTTTCTTGAGACATTCTTTGCATATAGAGCTGATCATCATATACTTTAGCGGGTGTTAAGGATGATATTGCATTCTTATTCCCATCCTTGAAAATGGTAAATTTGTTTTGTCGGCCATGATGCAGCGTCGATCGATCAAATTGCCGAGGTCGCCCCAACAAAACATGACAAGCTTGCATTGGGACAACATCACAAAGCACTTCATCAGTATAAGAACCAATTGCAAAGTTGAGAAGTACCTGCCTAGTAACCTTGAGTTTGTTACTATCGTTCAACCATTGTAATCGATATGGACTAGGATGTGGAATGGTTGAAAGTCCCAATCGATTCACCAAGACATGGCTAACCACATTACAGCAGTTCCCTCCATCAATGATCATCAAACATGTCTTTCCTTTCACATTGCACTGGGTATGGAAAATGTTTTCCCTTTATTCCCTTGAGTTACAAAGTACCATTTTCAATGTGCACCAAGTGACCAGATTTACATCATGTCCTCCCTTGCTATCCACCTCTTCAATGCCACTACAATCTTCCAAGCTGGGCATATCTGCAAGTTTGGGATCAGTTTCAGAGTCATATTTAAATGCCAACTCTCCATGTTTCATGACCATGGCTCTTTGATTTGGGCAATCCCTTGCATAATGTCCTCTCCCTTGACACTTAAAATAAATAATATCACAAGTTCGAGTTGAACTCTCAGTCTTTCGGGTATTTGGGGCAGCCTCTCCCAACTTCATCTTCCCAAAAGCCTTTGTATCAATTCAAGCTTTTTGGTCACTTCTGGAGTGATAATCAGCCTTGGGCTTGTGATCACTTCTTGTGTCCCTCTCTCTTGGTTCTGATCTCCACAGGGTAGCATTAGTGTCCTTATAACGTGATTTACACCTTTCGGCTTCTTGTAATTGACGCTCAATTCATACAGCCTTGTGAAGCATGTCCTCCATTGCAAAACATGTTTACAGCTCTAGGACATTCTTAATTTCCCGTCTCATCCCAATGAGGAATCTTACCATGGTGGGCTCCTCATCCTCTTGCACATTAGCTCTGATAAGTGCCATCTCCAACAGCTGGTGGTAATCCTCAACAGGCTGATTACCTTTTGTCATTTGCTGAAGTTCAGTTAATAGCTCTTTATGATAGTGAGCTGGCACAAATCTCTTTTTCATAAGGCATTTCATCTCCCTCCAAGTAGTTATGGGCTCATCACCATCTCTATGCCTTGTGCGTTTCAATTGGTCCCACCAAACAGCAGTATAATCGGTTAATTTGGAAACGACAAGCTTTACTTTCTTCTCTTCATAATACATATGAATGTCAAAAATAGCTTCCACTTTTTGAACCCATTCAATGTATGCTTCCGGATCACTAGCACCACGGAATGTTGGCATTTTCAATTTGATAGCATTAAGGTTACTATCTTTTCAGTCATGGACTCTCCGCCTTGAACTGGACCACACTTCTTCATCAGATTCAGATACATCATCCTCCATACTGAACTTCCGAACATTTCTTGAGTTCCGGTAGGGTCGTTCTTTGTGTTGCTTTTGTTCGGTCATCAAATCAGTAACAATATTACCAATTCATTTTAATTCACCTACAACAGCTTGTTGCCACTGATCTAGATCAACCTTTATAGGGTTGTCTTCCAAAGATTTGTTAAACATGGTTAACTACTGAAATGGAAAAGAAAAGAATCGAATAATTAATCTAAAGCAAGAAAAGAAAGAAAAATAGAAGAAATACCTCCCAATCGGTTCAGTCACTCTTTTGTATTATCTTGATGGATCACAAGGATCAATTCAGGTAATACGAATGCCACAGAAGCAAATAGATGACAACAAAAAATGGTAGGGCAGAATTCTAGATGCAAAGATTACTAAAATTGAATCGAAAAAACAAAACAACACACACTAGGAACAAGAATAAGCGACAATATTCGAAGAAACATAGAGGCTGGAAAAAAAATGAAGAGTGTGTATTAGTATGCAGTTTCATTAATTTCAAAGCATAGATGCACGTTTCACTCAATCGCATATATTTCCAAACGTGCTTTCTTTCACTGTTTTCGGTATAAATGAATCACGTTTTTTTGTAACTTGTAATATGTAATCAAGACAACTCACTTTGACTCACGTGCAAATAAAAAGATTTAGAATTGTAGAGATAATGAATTGTAATCAGCTTAATTAGAGCATATACGCACAAAGGTAGTGAATAAGAGCAGAGTCCAAAAATTAATCCAAACGCTACTGCTATGAACCTAGTAATTTAGATGCAAAAGTATGAGCAACTCAATCAATAAATTAGACTCTAGAAGGGCTGGTCTGTTTTTAGGATTTTCGGACAAGTAGAAACCAAGTTGATTACTTCAAATTTTGCTGGAAAAATTAAAATCTTCAAGAGCCAAAGCTCTGATACCAATTGATATGATAAAGGCTAAGAAACCGAAATCAACAAGTTTCCCTAATCTATCATGAAGGATTTTAACAAAATTGAACACTTTAAAGAGAATATGAATTTTATGTTTTGTTTAATTAAAACAATTCAATTGCAACAAACATGTGTTTAGATAATTAAATACTTAATGGAAACCAAACATGTAATTGCAACAAAGAATGTAGAAGATAATCACCAAGAACAGCAATATATAATTCGAAATTTCACAAACATGAAGAAAGATTGGTGATAACAAACCAATCCTAAGGTGTTTTATTGACAATGAAAGGATTCAAACCTGATACCTTCAATTAAGCATTCTTAGAACCTGAATGTGGGTGATTCACAA
Organism: Euphorbia tirucalli; assembly: GCA_039660915.1. Classification (NCBI taxonomy): domain Eukaryota; kingdom Viridiplantae; phylum Streptophyta; class Magnoliopsida; order Malpighiales; family Euphorbiaceae; genus Euphorbia; species Euphorbia tirucalli. The sequence goes on along the minus strand of CM077637.1, from coordinate 35,217,711 downwards.
GTACCTTACCAAAATACTTGTTCACGATCAAGATAATATCGTAAGAATGAAGAACTCGATCTCTCAAACTCATAATACCATAAAACAGCCCCGAGCTGGATTCTCAAGAAAGAGAGTAAATTCTGAAAATTTCAAGTTATTCTTATTAAACTTTTATCCTCTCAAACAATTACATTGGTGTTTAAATAGACAACATAAACCTAACCCTAAACTGAAAAGGAAAACAAATCCTTGTCCAACTAGGAAAGCTTAAATCAAAACAAATAAGGAAAACTTAAAACTCATCATTATGCAATAAGGATAAAAAAAACAAAATCCCCTTTTGAGGTTTGTTTATGGGCTGATTCTTAAGCCCAAAACAGCTCACTTATTGAAAAAATTAACAATTAAATAAAGATACCTAAGCCCAATTGGAAATCCATAAATATTCCCTGAGGGTGCCTTAAGTGCTAACACTTAATTGTCCTTAACTCATACGTAGAAGTCCAATTAGGCCCAATCTAACTAAATAATACTGTAAGATCCATAATCACCTTCGTGAACTTGAATACAACACAAGATTGAATTATCTCCATGTGAAATATTTGGCATGTTGTAATTACCCTAACCTCCATATGTTTTAATAAGTGCATAACTTGGCCATTAACCACTTGCTTCATCTTCTTTGCACAGCTCCACGTTATTGGACAAATTGGCAGCTCCATAGGATCTCTCTTGTCTCCATTCTCCACACCTCCATAACCTTGTGGTGTGATGACCGCATCATTTGACTCCATGTCAAATGATCCTAGGATTCCAGCTTTGTGAAGCTTAGCTATGTGCTTCTCGTTTATGTGGCCTGAACAACAATGCCAAAGGTAGACAAGATTAAGTTCGTTAGGCTTAACCATTTTAGTATTTATATTATAGATATGATTAGTTTCATTTAAATCCAGGATATATAGGCCTTTATTTAATTGAGCTTCTCTACAAAATAATCCCTCTTCAGATAAACCAATTCTATCATTTATAATAGTAAAATTAAATCCAGAAATATCCAAAACTGTAACAGAAATAATATTCTTGCACATAACAGGTACAAAATAACAATGTTCTAGAATCAAAACTAATCCACTAGGCGTCACTAGATGGTACTTACCGTTCTCCATGGTAGCTACCCTTGCTCCATTTTCGACCCTTAAGTCCACCTCTCCAGATCCCAGTTATCTTCTGTTTCTAAGTCCCTAATGAAGATGCACCCTAGCTCTTCCTTTGCTCTCCCAACAGCTGGGGACACGATCTCTTCCAGTGCCTAGCCTGCTTGCACAAGAAGCAGACATCCTCAGGACTGGCCTTGAGCTTGGCCTTTGCCTTCTTAGCCTTGGCCTGGCCCTTAGCAAGAGGAGGGTTCCCTTTGTTGACCAGCAATACCAGTGGAGTCCCTTTGATCTACTGTTCAGTGAGCTTGAGCATCCATGCAGCTCACTAATAGTATGGTTCATCCCTTGCATATTATAGTTTAGGATGAACTAATCATAAGAATCCAGCAAGGATGCTAGGATCATGTCAATCGCAAGCTCCTATGAGATAGGTGATCCGAGATGGGCTAAAGTATCTAAATAGCCCTGCATCTTCAGCACGTATGCGCTCACAGATGTCCCAGCCCCCATCTTGCAGGAGTGGAATGCCTTGTTGGTCAAGAACCTTTCTTGACGAGCTTGCTCTTAAAACATCTCATTTAGAGTTGTTATCATAGCAAAGGCTAGATGGTCCATGAACTATTTTTGCAGCTCAGGGACCATGCACGGCAACATCAGGTATGTCACATCCCGGTTATCCTTGACGTGCACCTCGTTTTCCTCCAGTTGGGCAGCTGGTGGATTACGTCCAGTAGGTGCAGTCGGCACAGGCCTTTCCAGCACATACTCTTTGGATTCCTGTCTTAGAACTATCCTCAAGTTCCTATACCAATACAAGGAGTTGGGCCCGAAAAGCTTGTCCCTTCTAGGATAGATCACAGTGAAAGTTTGTTATTCGTTGCCATTTGATTACTACAAAGAAAAATTAAAGAATGTTAGTAAAGGTCTTACTTTGGTTTTCCCATGTTTAATTAATAATGAATCATGTTATTAATTAAGTTAAGTTGTTGGGCTAATGGGCTGAGATACATATTTCATCAAGTTATAGCCATACGAGGGCCTAGAAAAACTATACCCTAATTATTTAGATAGGAACGTCGTCCAATCCCAACCTAGGGACTCTCGATTTGATAGGCTTGTTGGCACTTATCCATCTGTGCTTAGGGCTAGGAGAATCCTACTACCCTTGCTAAGTCCAAACCTCCATCCAAGTGTTAGAGTAACCAACACTCCAACCCAATACAAAATGACAATACTCCATTGTATCCTACAAGGTTATGGTCTACAACTGGCCTATCCCCACTTTGAGTCAGTTTTGAATGAGGGAAGCACTTTTAAGCGACTTAGTAATTTCCTTTTGGTTATTAGATTCATTTTAATAATGGCTTAGATGCATAGGCGGGTGAAAATGGGTTTGGATCATTCATTCATTCATGTAATTAAATAAAGCATTATTAAAAAAATAATGGAACGCTGTGGGCCTATATTACAACCTAATATAATTCTAGTAAACCTATACTAGAAAAACACTAGGAGGGCCTCCTTCCTTCCTTCCTTTTAGGCTCGCCTCTCCAATCGGCTTCTTCTTGACGATGTTTTACAATAAATAAATAAAATAAAATTACATAAAAAAAAAACGGCACACAGGCCGTAATTACCCATAAAGAAAATAAAACCCATCTTGAAATAAGGCCCAGTAGCATCCATTCATAAATTTGATTACACAAGCATATAATCCAATACATCAATTTATAAACATATTAAAATGCATGAGATTAATCCCATTTTAACATTTCCTTAGCCATTATTTTGAAATCGCTAATTTTGGCCGATTATGGTTCTAACCCTTAATCGGCTTTGGGCCTCCAGCCCAGGCAGAATACAGCTGCAACTGGAATTGGGAAACCATGAATCCAAATCAGCCACCCGGGTAATTGCGCCAAAAAACCCCAAACCAATTTCAATTACACCGTATTAATTTCCAAAATTAATATATCATGAATAAAATTAAAATTTCATTCAAGAAACCAAGCACATTTAAATTACATAAATTTGAAACACAAAAAATTTTAAAACCCATCAAAATTTTAAAACTGGGCCCAGGCCCAAAAACCCGCCAAATCCAAAACAGGGCCCATAAACATAACCAATATGCCATATTAATTTTCAATAGGAAAAAGAAATGGGGAAAATCATAAAACCCCAAGAACCAAGAATCCCAATATCAAAAATATCAATTTTAAAACAAGGGATTCAATCCAGTTAATGATTTTCATGGATCAAAAACCCGCTCGAATACCACTATAGGGATTTTTCATATAAAATCAACCGATTAAAGCGGAAGCTCGTATTGATTTTCTCAAATCCATGCCCAGGAGCAATTGAAGTGGAAATCATAAACAATAAAATTTCAATAGAGAAGAACTGGTTTCTCACTAGAAATATCTGCTCTAGAGATGGCTGCAGAAATTGATATCGATCCATCCACGATCCCGTACACGAACGGCTATTGAACTAGAACCCATGCTAGTGATTTGATCGACGGAAGAGAGGCAAATTGTGGCTGGAATTTTTGTTTCTAATTCCCCCACCTTGGCCAAAATCCATCTAGGGATTTAACCCTAGATGGACGAAATTCACTTGTTAGTTTTCGGCTGAAATTCACTTGTTAGTTTTCAGCCTAATTCCTTTTAATTTTATACGGGCTTTTTCTCTTCTTTAAGCCCAAGTCTGTATTAATTCTTTTTGGTCCAATTTAATTGCAACTGTAATTTTAATTTAACATGTATGTTTATATATTATACCATATAATATATTACATTCCATTTAAATTAAAATTAATTTGACCAATTAATTTAACCGAGGAATTAAATTAAACTTTCATAAAATTAAACACATGTAGAACCTATACATGTGAAACATTTCCACCTAGGAAATAATCTTATAAATTAATTCATTGAATTAATTATAAGAAGGGCAATACAAATATTAGTTATATTCTTTTGATCAATCCAATCGATCTACATAATGTAATTAACGGAATCATCTCTCTCCAATGTGTATACTCCAAGTATACAGTTAATCCTTTTAGTTCAAGCTCAGACATTCAATGTGTATGATCTTATGGACCTGTCTTTATGTTGGCAGTGGGCTTATGGCCCACAGACTATAGGCATGCTCTAGCAAGCCACTGCAGCCCCTAATTAAGACGGAGATAGCAGTCCAACTGTAATCGTAATCCTGTAGTTTAAACTCGTATATCCCATGTCATTGATATCAGTGTCCAACACAGAGGCTTGGATTAATCACCCTCTTTTGTGTCTGAACATTTACTTGATCCCAAATGAACAGATGATCACAAATAAGTTCCAACTTGTTTGGGTGTGGCCACACTCTTATCAGTTTCACTCATCAAGCGGCCAGTGATATCTTCTCAGTGGACTACTGAGTGACATTCCCTTCTGCATATCCATAGCCCTGCCATGTTTACTGACATACCCAAACATACCCATACTTGGCACCCTATTACAGGCCCTTTAGGCGTACACCAAAGTATTTCACTTCACATGAAGCACCATGATATGGTCAGGTCAAAGGATCCATACAAGTACTACAGGAGAATCACTTGTGATATTATACCATGTGGATTTCTCGTTTTTTGGATTTATCCAGTACCATACCCCTTTGCGTGTACCCATTAACTTGGTTGACATTCCATGTCCAATGGCCAGTAAGACACCACCATACAACCAGGCTAATGATAGTCTTTGGTTCCATTCATTCCCATGACTGGAATAGACTACGGATGATTTTATGGTCATATCGTTTCCCCTATCCAAGTTAATGGGTACACGCAGAGGGGTATGGTACTGGATAAATCCAAAAAACGATGGTCTAAATGCTAAGTGCATGACACTTGTCATCATGGATATGGATATGTGCATTGGATACTCTATTTATAACATAGCACAAGATATATAATAGATAAATTAATGCCTTTATTCAATGAGATAAATTGTATAATACATAAATCTCATAACAAAGTACAAATGTATGATACAAATACAAGGACCAGTTGTTGGGATTCGTCACGGTAAACCGACCGATAAAAGCGGAAATACGCGTCGATTTCCTGGAATCCTGTCCCAGGAGTTTAAGATGTGGAAATCAAACACTTAAAGCATAAAGAGAAGGTTCGAAAACTTACCACAAGTCTCTCTAAGAGACAAATGCGGACTGTAGAAATCAAGTGTAGATTTCCTCCACCGATGCGTACACGAACGGCTCTAGGACCGAAACCCGTGCTAGCGACTCGGATGACAAGAAGAGAGGGAGAAAGAGAGAAGAAAAGGGCAGCCAAGCTTGGATATTATGGCTGTCCAAAAAATTTCTTTCCAAAAGAAATAATCCAATTTCTCTCTTTTTCTCACAATAGTTTTTTTTTTTAAAGAAAACCATAGTGCAAAAGTGGGCAAAGTCTTTCTATCAAAGAAAACCAATCTTACGGCCAAAAAGTGGAGTCAAAGAAAGGAGATGAGTGTGAAAGAGCAAAGTCCAACTTTGCTACAAATGAGTCAAACCAATGACTCACCATGGTGACTCACCACCACCACTCATCATCACCTTTTCTTCTTCTTAATCCATAATACCAAAAAGTCAAGAAGATTACTCATCTTCACTCCATCAATTCGGCCAAGAGAGGAAAGAAAATGGATGCATATTTTTCTCATTAATCATACCATAATAATGACCAAAAATATCTAATGATGCAAAGTCCAACTTTGTCACCTAAAGTCATCCATGACTCATCCTTTTCATCATCTTCTTTTCTTCTAAGATGACTCACAATTCTTTCCCTTCCTTGCCCAAAATTTCGGCCAACACATCCCACTTAATGTGGGCATTTTTCATGTTAAGACTAAGCCAAATTTTACATCCTTGATTGAATTAATTTCAAATGCAACTTTAATAAACCATGTATGCTTATATATTATACCATAATATATTACATACATTTAAATTAAAATTCATTTGACCTATTAATGTAATCAATGGATTAAATTAGACATACATAAAATGAAATACACGTAAACCTATACATGTAATCATATTTCCACCTAGGAAATAATCCCATAATTAATTCATTGAATTAATTATGAGAAGGCCAAAATAAATATTAATTATATAACTTTGATCAATCCAATTGATTCAAATAATATAATTAATAAATCTCTCTCTCTTTAAACGTGTATACTCCAAGTACACACTTAATCTGACCAGTTAAAGTCCAGACGTTCATTGTGCATGATCCAATGGGCCCGTCTTTATGTTAGCAGTGGGCCAAGGCCCACATACTGCAGGCGGGCTCTAGCAAGCCACTGCAGCCCCCAATTAAGACGGAGTAAGCAGTCTAACTGAAAACGTAACCCTGTAGTTTGAACTTGTAAATCCCATGTCGCTGATTTCGGTGTCCAACACAGAGGCATGGAAGTATCACCCTCTTTGTGTCTGGACCTTTACTTGATACCGAATGAACTGATGCTCACAAACAAGATTGAATCTTGTTTGGGTGCAGCCGCACACTTATCAGTAACATTCTTCAAGAGGCCAGTGATATCGTCTTAGTGAATCACTAAGTGACATTCCCTTCTGCATATCCATAGCACTGCCATGTTCACTAACACACCCGAACGTACCCATACTTGGCACCCTTTTACAGGCCCGTTAGGCATACACCAAAGTGTGCCACTTCACATGCAGCACCATCATATGGTCCGGTCAAAGGACTTATACAAGTACTACGCGAGAATCATTTGTGATACTATCCCATGTAGATTCCCGTTAAGTGGATCAATCCAGTACCATGCCCTTTTTGCATGTACCCATTAACCTGGTTAACATTCCATGTTCTATGACTAGTAAGACACCGCCATACAACCAGGCTAATGATAGTCTTTAGTTCCATTCATTCCCTTGATTGGAGCAGACTACGGATAACTTTATGGCCATATCGTTTTCCCTATCCATAGTCTTACTGCCAAGTGCATGACACTTGACAACATGGATATGGATATGTCCATTGGATACTCTATTTAAAATATAGCACAAGACATATAATAAATAGATTAATGCCTTTATCTCCTTGACACAAATTGTATAATACATAAAGTTTACATTAATGTACAAATGTATTATACAAACACAAGGACCAATGCCTCGGGACTAGGGCATTTCCAACAATCTCCCACTTGCACTAGTACCTACTAGGCATGGGTCTAATCCCTATAGATCTAGTATAACCTTCGTGCATAGGCATAGCCAAGCATGTTGGTCAAAAGATCTGCAACATTGTCTTTGGTGTCCACTCTATGTAATGAGATGTCACCCCCTCAGTGATTTCTCACAATAGGTGAAACTCCCTGAGTTCGTGCTTCGTGTATATGTGTGACCGGGTCACATAGCTTATGCAACAACCCCTCGTTGTCACAGAAGATATCAACTTGTTCCCGGATAGTAGATACTATCCCCAGTTCCGTGATAAACTTCTCCATCCACACAGCTTCCCTAGCTGTGTCACACGTTGCAATGTACTCAGTTCCTGTGATAGAAATCGTGATGGCCGATTACTTGGAGCCTCTCCAACAATAGCACCACCATTTACCATGAACACATACCTATACTACGACTTATATTCATCCTAGTCGGCCTGGAAGCTTGCATCAGTGTACCTAGTAACTGACTGCTCTTCATGACCTTTATGCACTAAGAAGCTATCCTTAGTCCGGTTAAGGTACTTTAGGATTGCTTTGACAGCCTACCAGTGATCCACTCAGGATCCGGCTCATCATACTTAGTGCAAAACCGACATCAGGTCTTGTACATAGCATGGAATCCATGATTGATCCTATAGTCGAAGCATATAGAACCAATTCATGTTCTCCCTATCCTACCTTGTCTTAGGACAGTACTTCTTTCTAAGTATCAGCTCATGACCCATTGGCAAGAAACCTTTCTTAGCCTGGTCCATACTGAATCTTTTTAGAACTATGTCTATGTACTTGGCCTGACTTAGGCCTCGAAGCCGATTGGATCTATCCCTGTAGATCCTGATCCCTAGGATCGTCTCAGCTTCGCCTAAGTCCTTCATTGCGAAGCACATACTCAACCATTACAATTCCCTTGTAGTGTTGGTATGCCGCTTCCAATCAGAAGGATGCCATCCATATATAATACCAGGAACGTTACTATGCTCCCACTCAACCTCTTATACACACACTTAAAGGTATTGTCGGCCTATAGCTTATAGCACCACTTGCAACCTATTACCTTAGCACCCTGAGGTGGATCAACTAGGTTCCAAACCTGATTATCGTACATAGATTGCAAATCCACCACCATGGCAGACAGTGGGCTAGCTATAGCTTACTAGTAGGTTTTGAGCTCCTTTTCGTACAAGACAAAAGAGCGTAATCATCAGAAACAAAAACCGATGTTTCTCATGTTCTTGATGATCCCTACAATACCTTTTAGGTCCTTATGTGACCTGGGCTGGTGCTTCTACCTTTGGAAGCTTTACCCTAGTCTCCGAGTTATCCTTTTCAGGAGTTTCTGAGCTTTGAACTTCCCTGAGTTCAACATCGCTCCCACTGTCTTTCCTGGAAAGAAACCCCTTTTTAAGAAGGACCCCCTTTCGCGCCATGAACACCTTGTTCTCAGCGGGGTTGTAGAAGTAATACCCTTTGGTTTCCCTAGGGTAGCTCACAAACAGGCATTAGTCGGTTTTGGGTGCTAGTTTTGCTCACAGTCAATTTCTTGACTTGTGCATAACAACCCCAAATCCGTAAGAAAGACACATTAGGCACCCTGCCCGTCCATATTCCAAATGGGGTCTTTTCCAAAGCCTTAGTCGGAGTATAATTGAAAATGAGAGCCATTGTCTCAAGAGCGTATCCTTTACAACTTATTGGGAGAGAGGCATAACTCATCGTTTGAGCGGACCATGTCCAACAGGGTCCTATTCCTCAGTTTTGACACCCCATTCCATTATGGTGTGCCTGGAGGAGTGAGCAATGGAACTATTCCATGCCTACTTAAAATGAGTCATACACTAGGTTTATATGCTCACCATCTCGGTCCGACCGAATGGCTTTGATATTTCTACCTAGTTGTTTCTGTACTTCATTCCTAAAACCCTCAAACCTATCAAGGGTCTCAGACTAATATTTCTTCAGATAGGCATAGCCATATCTGCTGAAATCATCTGTGAAGGAGACGAAGTAAAGATGTTCACCCCTGGTTGCTATGCTTGTTGGTCCATATACATCTCAATGCATTAGGTCCAACAAGCTAGCGGCCCTTTCAGCCTCCTGGCTAAAAGGTTCTTTAGTCATTGTACCTTATAAACAAGACTCTCATATATCAAGTGACTCCATGTCAAATGATCCTAGGATTCAAGCTATGTGAAGCTTAGCTATGCGCTTCTTGTTTATGTGGCCTAAATGACAATGCCAAAGGTAAACCGGATTAACTTCGTTAGGCTTAACCCTTTAAGTATGTATATTATAGACATGATTAGTTTCATTTAGATCCAGGATATAAAAGACATTATTTAACAGAGCTACTCCATAAAATAATTCTTTTCTAGATAAACCCTTTTTACTATTACCAATAGTAAATGTACATCCAGAAATATCCAAAACTGAAACAGAAATAATATTCCTATACAAAACAAGTACAAAATAACATAGTTTCAGTAACAAAACTAATCTACTAGGCATCATAAGCTGGTCCTACTGATCTCTATGGCAGTAACCCTTGCTCCATTTCTGACCCGCAAGTCCACTTGTCCCCGATCCCAGTGATCTCCTGTTCTTAAGTCCCTACACATTACAACAAATGTGAGAACCACATCTAGTATCCAATACATAAGATGTGGAAACAGAGGTTAATGTCTATGACATATATACCTGATGAAGACATGCCCTGCTTCTTCCTTTCCTCTCCCAAAAGCTTGGGACACGATCTTTTCCAATGTCCAGCCTGCTTACAACCGAAGCAGATATCCTTGGAACAGGCGTTGGACTGGGCTTTAGCCTTTTTAGCCTTGGCTTCCTTAGCCTTGGCCTTGGCCTTTGCCTTGCCTTTAGCAAGAGGAGGCTTCCCCTTGTTAACCTCAAGTACCGGCAGAGTCTTCTTGATCGACAGTTCAACGAGCTAAAGCATCCAATGCAACTCACTGACAGTACGGTCCATCCCTTGCTTGTAAAAGTTTAGGATGAATTGATCATAAGAATCTGGTAAAGAAGCCAGGATCGTGCTAACCGCCAACCCTCGTGAGATAGGGGTTCCGAGACAGGCTAAATGATCCAGATAGCCCTTCATCTTGAGCACATGTGCACTCACAGATGTCCCGGCCCCCATCTTACAGCTACGGAATGCCTTGTTGATCAGGTACCTTTCTTGATAAGCTTGCTCATAAAACATCTCATTAAGAGTTGTCATGATAGCAAAGGTCTGATGATCCATGAACTGCTTTTGCAATTCAGGAACCATACAAGCCAACATCAGGCATGTCACATCCCAGTTATCTTTTACATGTGCCAAGTATTCCTACAGCTGGGCAGCCGGTGGATTACTTCCTGTTGGCACAGCCGGTACAGGCTTTTCGAGCACATACTCTTTAGACTCTTGTCTTAGAACTTTCCTTAAGTTCATAGACCAGTCCCAAAAGTTAGGGCCAGAAAGCTTATCCCATTCCAAGAAAGATCGCAGTGATAAAGTATCATACGTAGCCATTGGTTTCTACACAGAAAAAAAAATTACAAGTGTTAATAAATGACTTAACTTGTTCTTCCCATATGATAATTAATAATGAATCGTATTATTAATTAACTCGAGTTGTTGGGCTCATGGGCCGAGATCCATATTATATCAAGATATAGCCAGATGAGGGCCTGGAACAACTATACCCCAATTTTTAGGTAGGAACGCCGTCCAATCCCAACCTAGGGACTCTCGGTTTGATGGGTCTGTTGGAACTTACCCATCTGTGCTTAAGGCCAGGAACATTCTACTACCCACACTAAGTTAAAACCTCTATCCAAGTGTTAGAGTAACCAATACTCCAACCTAATACAAAATGACGATACTCCAGTGCATCCAACGAGGGTTGGTCTACAGCTGGCTTATCCCCACTTCGAGTAGGTTATGAATGGGTGAAGCACTTTTAAGAGACTTAGTAATTACCTTTTGGTTATTAGATTCAATTAATAACAGCTTAGATGCATAGGCGGGTGAAAAAGGGTTTGTACATACATTCTCACATGTAAATAAATAAAGCATAATTAAATAAAAATGAAATGCTATGGGCCAAAATTTACATCCTATTATAATTCTAGTAAACCTATACTAGAACGACATCAGGTGGGCCGCATCCTCATCCTTCTAGCACACGAATCCAATCGGCTTCTTTACTACATAATCTCATAATAAAAAAATAAAATAAAATTACATAAAAAGAAAACGGCACGTAGGCCGTATTTACCAAAAGAATATTACAACCCAAATAAATAAGGCCCAAAACATCCATTCAAGCATTTAATCATACATACACGTATCCAATACATACAATTTATAAACATGTTAAATGCATGAATTAATCCCATTTCAATTATGTCCATAGCCATTATTTTGAAATCGCCAAATTTTGGCCACTCATGGTTCTAAGCCTGTATGGGCCTTGGGCCTCCAACCCAGGCAGAACACTGCTCCTAATCCAATTGGGAAACCATGAATTCCAAATTAGCCGTCCAGGTAATTGTGCCAAGAAAACCAGGACCAATTTCAATTAACCGTATTAATATCTCCAAAATTAATATCGCATGAACGAAAAATAAATTTCTTTCATAAAACATGCGCATAAAATTTCCAAAATTAAACACACACAATTTTAAAACCAAATAAAATTTTAAAACCCCACGCGCATAAAAATTACCAAAATTGAAACACGCATAATTTTAAAATTAATAAACTTTTCAAACCCAGCCCGGCCCAAAACAAATCCCGCCAAATCCAAATTCGGGCCCGGCCCACCGCGCGGGGCAGCCGCGGCACTGCCGCCCCACAGCAGCCCTGCTGCTGGCGTGCAGCAGCTGCTGCCTGTGGCGCCCAGCGCCGCAGGCAGTGGCTGCTGCCCCCGTTTTGACCCGAAACGGTCCGTGATTTTTCTTAAAAAAAAAACAACATGAAATTAAATCACCAAGAAATAAAATCATGCAATGGAAAAATAAATCTAGCATAAACCTATATGCAAAAAAATAAATGTCCATAAATGATTCACAAATAGAAAATTAAATAAAACATAAACCATATGCAAATAATTTTCCATAAGTAAAATCCAAAGGGAAAAATCACCAAACCCAAAAACCAAAAATAAATCCCGTCCACAAAAATCTCCAATTTTAAAACATGAGATTCACCAAGTTAAAGATTTCCACGGATCAAAAGCCCACTCTGATACCACTGTTGGGATTCGTCACGGGAAACCGACCGATAAAAGCGTAAATACGCGTCGATTTCCTGGAATCCGGTCCCAGGAGCTTAAGATGTGGAAATAAAACACTTAAAGCATAAAGAGAAGGTTTGGAAACTTATCACAAAGTCTCTCTAAGAGACGAATGCGGACTGCAGAAATCAAGTGTAGATTTCCTCCACCGATGCGTACACGAACGGCTCTAGGACCGAAACCCGTGCTAGCGACTCGGATGACAAGAAGAGAGGGAGAAAGAGAGAAGAAAAGGGGCAGCCAAGCTTGGATATTATGGCTATCCAAAAAATTTCTTTCCAAAAGAAATAATCCAATTTCTCTCTTTTTCTCACAATAGTTTTTTTTTTAAAGAAAACCAAAGTGCAAAAGTGGGCAAAGTCTTTCTATCAAAGAAAACCAATCTTATGGCCAAAAAGTGGAGTCAAAGAAAGGAGATGAGTGTGAAAGAGCAAAGTCCAACTTTGCTACAAATGAGTCAAACCAATGACTCACCATGGTGACTCACCACCACCACTCATCATCACCTTTTCTTCTTCTTAATCCATAATACCAAAAAGTCAAGAAGATTACTCATCTTCACTCCATCAATTCGGCCAAGAGAGGAAAGAAAATGGTTGCATATTTTTCTCATTAATCATACCATAATAATGACCAAAAATATCTAATGATGCAAAGTCCAACTTTGTCACCTAAAGTCATCCATGACTCATCCTTTTCATCATCTTCTTTTCTTCTAAGATGACTCACAATTCTTTCCCTTCCTTGCCCAAAATTTTGGCCAACACATCCCACTTAATGTGGGCATTTTTCATTTTAAGACTAATCCAAATTTTACATCCTTGATTGAATTAGTTTCAAATGCAACTTTAATAAACCATGTATGCTTATATATTATACCATAATATATTACATACATTTAAATTAAAATTTATTTGACCTATTAATTTAATCAATGGATTAAATTAGACATGCATAAAATGAAATACACGTAAACCTATACATGTGATCATATTTCCACCTAGGAAATAATCCCATAAATTAATTCATTGAATTAATTATGAGAAGGCCAAAATAAATATTAATTATATAACTTTGATCAATCCAATTGATTCAAATAATATAATTAATAAATCTCTCTCTCTTCAAACGTGTATACTGCAAGTACACATTTAATCCGACTAGTTAAAGTCCAGACGTTCAATGTGTACGATCCAATGGGCCCATCTTTATGTTGGCAGTGGGCCAAGGCCCACATACTACAGGTAGGCTCTAGCAAGCCACTGCAGCTCCCAATTAAGACGGAGTAAGCAGTCTAACTGAAAACGTAACCCTGTAATTTGAACTTGTAAATCCCATGTCGCTGATATCGGTGTCCAACACAGAGGCATAGAAGTATCACCCTCTTTGTGTCTGGACCTTTACTTGATACCGAATGAACTGATGCTCACAAACAAGGTCGAATCTTGTTTCGGTGCAGCCGCACACTTATCAGTAACATTCTTCAAGAGGCCTGATATCGTCTCAGTGAATCACTGAGTGACATTCCCTTCTCCATATCCATAGCAATGCCATGTTCACTAACACACCCGAACGTACCCGTACTTGGCACCCTTTTACAGGCCCGTTAGGCTTACACCAAAGTGTGCCACTTCACATGCAGCACCATCATAGGGTCCGGTCAAAGGACTTATACAAGTACTACATGAGAATCATTTGTGATACTATACCATGTAGATTCCCGTTAAGTGGATCAATCCAGTACCATGCCCTTTTTGCATGTACCCATTAACCTGGTTGACATTCCATGTTCTATGACCGGTAAGACACCGCCATACAACCAGGCTAATGATAGTCTTTAGTTCCATTCATTCCCATGATTGGAGCAGACTACGGATAACTTTATGGCCATATTGTTTTCCCTATCCATAGTCTTACTACCAAGTGCATGACACTTGACAACATGGATATGGATATGTCCATTGGATACTCTATTTAAAATATAGCACAAGACCTATAATAAATAGATTAATGCCTTTATCTCCTTGACACAAATTGTATAATACATAAAGTTTACATTAATGTACAAATGTATTATACAACACAAGGACCAATGTCTCGGGACTAGGGCATTTCCAACACCAATGCCTCGGGATTAGGGCATATCCATCAAGGCGAAGTTGAGATGATCTTAGGGATCAAGATCTACAGAGATGATATAATCGGCTTCTAGGCCTAAGTCAGGCCACATGCATTGACAAGGTTGTGCAAAGATTAAGCATGGATAAGACAAAGGCAAAGAAAGGATTCTTGCCTATCCTTCATAGGTTGAAGCTGAGTAAGAAAGATGGTCCTAAAACAAAGAAGGACTGGGAGAACATGGAAAAGATCCCTCAGGCATCTGCTATTGGATCTATCATGTACTGCATGTTATGTACAAGGCCTGATATCGCGTTTGCACTAAGTATGACTAGCCGGTGCCAGTGGGACTCCAGGGAGGAACATTGGAAGGCTGTCAAGGCAATCCTGAAGTACCTTAACTAGACTAAGGATGCTTTCTTAGTGTATAGAGGTCAGGATGAGCTGGTAGTGTCAGGTTACACTAAAGCAAGCTTTGAGACCGGTGAGGACGAGTGCCAGTCACTAAACACATGCTCAGAAAGTTTCACCTCATTCGGGAGATAGTGAATAGAGGTGACATATCATTGCAAAGGGTTGACACCAAGAATAATGTCATTGATCCGTTGACTAAGGCGCTACCACAGACACAGCATGGCAATCATACTAGATCTATCGGAATTAGGGCAATGCTTGCTTGGAACTAGTGCAAGTGGGAGATTGTTGGTGTGCCCTAGTTCTTAGGGCATTGGATTCTTGTATTTTATGTTATACATTAAACTCATTGTATAAATACATTATTTGTGTCACATTAATAAAGGCATTTAATTGCTACAATATGAATAGAGTATCCATTGATTGATAATTATAAAACATATCCCAAGTCTATTCTAATTGTGGGAACGAATAGAATAACAGACTTGTGTATTCGATGACTGTATAGTAGTTCTTAACTAGCCATAGTACTTTTATAGTTAGTCATGAATATAGGTACATGTCGTTGATATAGGACTAGATCGATCAGCATAAGAAAGCCACATGGTTGTCACATCATAGGTCTTTGTTTAATAGGTCTTTTTTGTCCTCATACCAGATTTCATTATAGTATCAATATGGAATCTAGTTCACTTTGACATACGCGTAATAGGTCTGAAAAGGATGCTAAATATGGATATGATTGGGTGGACCAGTGAACATATTGATACTGATAATGAAGTGATGGAATTGCCACTCGAATAACAGTGAGATGATATCACTGGCCACTTGATGAGTGGGACCGATAAGTGTATGGACATACCCCAAATAAGTTGGTTGCTTATTTGATTAATCAGTAAACTCAGGATCAAGAAATATAATAAACAGCAGAAGAGGATGATGGACACCATGCCTCTTATTTATTCATATCGATATCGTTTGGCAAAGGACACTCTGAGATTACTACTGGATCAGTGTCTTTAATAGACTGCTGTATCTCTGTCTTAATTGGAAGCCGTATCGGTTTGCTAGAAACCAATTACAGTCTGTGGGCCTTGGGTCTACTGCAAACATAAAGACAAACCCATAAGATCGTGCACATAGATCAATTGAGCCGGAACTTATAGAAATTGTACACGTAATGTACATTGGAAGGAATGCGTTAATTAATTAGTTGACATTCGGTGTCAAGGTAATTCATTAACATTGGGTTGATTTAATTTAATTAATAAGTTTACATAATGTAATTAATTAATTTATCAATTAATTGAATTACAGAAAGTAAACAATTAATTAGATAATTTTCATATAGTGGGAAAATTAAATACATGAATTGTATTTCTTAAGTGTGATTTAATTTTATTTAGGGGTAATTAGATGAGCCAAATGGAATTAAATTACATAGTATAATCTTTTTGGTATAAGGTTTATTTATGTAATCCAAATCCTAATTGGCTTGGGTTTTAATTAACCTAAATAGAAACCTAATTATGGGAGGACTATATATGGCACACTTAAGTGAAAAAATCAGCCCTAACCCTAACGAATAAGTCGTAAATTTCAGCCCCTAATACAGAGGCCCCTTAGCCAAAATTTCCAGCAATAATTCCTCCGTTCCTTCACTCTTCGGCTAGCACTGGTTCCTGCTAGAAAGTTGGTTGTGCACCGGATTGTGGAGATCGCTTTTGTCACAAGAATCGATTCTACAACAGTCTCTAGAAGAGACGGATTTGGTGAGTGAATCTATCTTGATTCAAAATTGATTTTATTCCAATCAATGGTAATCGGGCACGATAGGTGAATTCTAGGAAATTTTAACGGTGTAATTTCCGTTGCGCCACATTATTTTTCCGATGATGAATCCCAACAAATTTTAGGTAAACTAATTAATTGTTGAAAAACACAAGAAAATTCTAATAACTTTTATGCAAGAAAGACCTATTTTTTGCTTTAATAGCTCATAGTTCAGAGAATTTTTCAAAATTTTCACACTGTGGCTTCACATAGGGGCTAAGAGGATGTAGTCACCAATAGAACACTAAATGTGTTTGGTCTGTTTCCTTCAGTTAGTTAGGCAAGTCTCTTGTAGGATTTATTCTAGCAGGAGAATAGTTGTGAGATATGCGGCGATCTTAATTTTCAAAAAGTGTTAGTGGCTTCCTTTAGATGTGTCCTTTTGCTGTTAGTTTCGATGTATTTTATTCAATTTCTCAAGAAGACTCAGAGGGGAGGTTGGATGTCCTCAAGTTGGTTTCTTCTATGTATAATAGGTATAAAATTGAAGATTCCTTTGCCTATCCATCTGATTGGCAATCTTATGTTTTTCTTTCAAATTCACACTTTTTTTATATTTTAGGTTCAAAAGCTAAGTCTTCTCATCTAATTGGAATTTATTT
The DNA here is from genome assembly GCA_039660915.1 of Euphorbia tirucalli. NCBI lineage: Eukaryota > Viridiplantae > Streptophyta > Magnoliopsida > Malpighiales > Euphorbiaceae > Euphorbia > Euphorbia tirucalli. Next base: position 35,200,063 of record CM077637.1, on the reverse strand, counting down.
GTTTGTGTATGATATGGGCTTATTAGCAATTTTTGTTTTTATATTTTACATAGGACAAAGCCTAAACATTTGGTGTTTTATGCATTCCTGGGAATTACTTTGGAAATATTTCCAATATGTGGCATGGAGTCCTTAAAATTGGTTACTATTTTTGTTATAACTCATGTATACTTTAAAAGTATCTTTCTATTTGCTGCAGTTCATATATCCTTTTTGTTTGAGAATGTTTAAAAAAAGCCTTTAATTAATGCAGTTTTTATATTTTATAAGAAGCTAATAGCTTATTTCCTTTTTGATAAATGTGCATACTTGAAAGTGTCTTTCAAATGCTGTAATTTATATATAATTTGAATGATCATATGGTGGTTTGTTCTTGATGTTCATTCTATCATTGATGGCTTTTTTTTTTTGTTGTTTCTGTGGTCTCCATATTCAATCTATCATTAATCCTCACTGTTTTAATTAAGAACTCATTTCTGTACTTATGATTTTGGATGGAGATCCTTGAGGAGACTACTGGTTGGATATTGCTTATCAATTGCAGACTTGACAATTTGGTCTAGACTAGTAAGTATTTCTTTCAACTACCTCCAGCATTATGTTTTGATTGTTGCTGATAAGAGTGGAACATGGATGATGTAATAGTTAATTATTTTAGGTGTAGTAGCAGTTCAGAGAGGTGGTTTAACATCCTTAGGCAGAAGCTATGATAAGAAGGCCATTCAAGCTTTAGCAACTCTGTAATTTTGGGAATTTTAAGCAGTTGGTGTAGTACAAGCTTTGATATTTTTATAAACCTTCCTGCAATTCTTTGTTGACCATTTGGTGATTCTTCCATGTTTGCATTTCTTCCTATGCTCATACGATTCTTATTTGCATTTTCAATATCGCTTTGTTTTTCATTGGTGAAAAATAAAGTAAACTGAAGCTGTGGTTATTTGGTTGAAAATTACAAAATAATTATGTTTCTAACAGTGATTATTCGAATTTATTTCTCTTTCATAACATTTTGTTTGCAGGTTGTTGCTTGATTTTTTCTCTTGACACTTTTGTATTGCATATGGATAATTAATCTTTCACATACATGCTAATGGGAACAAATTGAAGTTCTTCAAGAGGTAAACTAATTATTTGCTTTCTTTTTCCATATCTAATTGATAAGTAATGTATCAAACCTATGGTCATTGATTGACCACATAGGTTGATTGCATTGATAGATAAAAGGGTTTTAAGTGTTTCTTCAATACTGTGTTAATTAAGCATAATGGCCGTGATTTTAAAATTCTACTTCATTGTTTTTCTTCTATTGATGTTTGTACATGTATTCTGTAATTTTGATCATTTGTCTTCCTGGATTTATGAATTACTGATTTCTATGTGTTTTTTTAAGATTAATAGCAACTGGATCAAGAATTATTGTGTTTTGTATGCTTCACTTTGATTTACATATGTACGAATTTGTATTGTGATGATTGTACTTTGCCAACTGAATTTAAATTATTGTCTTACTTTGATGCCCCTAGAACTTTCAATGTTTATGAAATATGCTTGAGTTTTCTTTTTTCACGAGAAAATACTAAAGAGACATAAGCATGATTAACTGAATATCATAATATAGATTTTACAGAATCATGTGAAATTTGATGATTCAAACTACAAAGAGTAGTCCTCTCATGTAGTTGCTCCTCATGACTCTCCTTTGTTTCTTACAAATAATCTAAGTGGATGCTTTAGTTATGAGTTCGTGCTTTGGATTTACACCTCATGACTCTCCTTTGTTTCCTGCAAATAATTTGAGTGGATTCTTCAGTGATGGGTTCATGTTTTGGATTTACAGTAATCAGTCTTCCTTCCATTTCTTGAAGTTACGACTTTATATGCATTACCTTGGTTGTTTTTTTCTTAAGGCTTTTCCCGATTTGAGTTTCTTTAACTATCTTTTTGCCTACTTCTGTGGACATGCTTACATGTTGGAGTTTGATTTTTTTGTCAGTTCTCCAGACATTTGTTCACATATTCGAGTTACTTTTATTTATGCACTTTTCATTCTTTACCCCTTTTGCATCCTTTTTTTTTAATAGAAATTAGCAATAATTTGTTATTCAATGGAGCAATGAATTAAAATAGTGTTTATCTTCACATTTCATTTCTCCTGCTTTTCCCTGTCTTGTTTTTTCCCTTACGGGGGAATCTTAGAAGAAAATGACACTGAAGTTTTTGTGTTCTTCAAAAACAGAAAATATTGAAAGAATAAGATTTAACTAATGAACTAAAATCTGATGGCAAATTGCTAAACAGTTTGATAGATGCTTGGAAGAAGGGGAAGAGTGATCTATATGCATAGCAATAGAGCTATATATCAGATTGAAAGCATACAAGAAGATTTCATTCTGCAAGCATGAGAAAAGAAAAGGAAGAATTTTGAGAAAAAGTACTACTGCAAATAGTGCAATAGTGCTCTGCATTACCTGGGATTGGACCAAGAGATGAGCTCTTTAGAAGTTTAATTCCCAATAAGTATTGGTTAAAATTCTCTATGGAGTTATAGATTTGTATTAAGTGTAGGTTCTTTATTATTTGTTATTTTCTTATACTGAGATAGTGGGAAAATTAATAATCTTATTTTATTGATTCAATATTTTTATAATATATCATTTATGGTAATTAAAGCGAAACATAAATTTGTTATGAATGAAAAATAATGTAATGTTGGGTAAGCATAATTGAAAAGTAGATCAACAAAGAAAGTTAACATAATTTGAATAATTAAACATAAGCTCCTTTTTCGGTAATTATTGTAGATTTATATTGCAATTAAGAATAAAATCGTAACAAATTAAATAAAAAAATGAACTTTATGTATGTAGTGCACGAACGCACGAGTATTTACAATAAGGGAGACAAAGCACATAATTGTATTTAAAATATAGTTTTCAAATTTTTTATTGTTTTTTTCATTAGAACTTAAGTATCTTTATTATAATTTACGAATAGCATATTAATAAATTATTCACGTAATAAACTAATATTATTTTTATATGATAATATTTTTCACTAAGTAATTATATTAGAAGTTATTATATATCCGTGCATTTGCACGGGGAGACAACTAGTATAATATAATGATATATGGACTAATTTTTCCAAACAATTTTCTTTTTTTCGAATTTTATGGAAAAGAATAATCTATAGTAAAATATAACACATTTATATTTTGACTCTGAAAAATATTTAATCTATTTTCATTTTTTTTTTTTGAATCGTTTAACCTTTTAAAAAATATTACGTGTATTAAAAAAATTAGAAAAATTCAGTGCATTTATTAATATTGAGTTGCTAATTATTTTACATTTTCTCTTTATTTATAACATTGGTTTTGGTGTTAAGGTATTGAATATTGATACAAATTTTAATTATGTTTTCTCTAGAAAAAGCTTTCATTTTAAAGCGAAAGAACTCCTAAAATGATTTAGACCACTCCTTGTAAAGGACCAGAATGGTGAATCATCATTTCTCTGGTTTAGAATTGAATCTGCTTCATAATGAGAAACTGTGAAATTAATGTACATATGAAAACTGATCGGACTTAACCAAGTAATGAGAAATTATACAATGGACCCGGTCCATATGGACCTTCCCAATGAAAAACTGACACATAAGTGTTTTTTATTTTTTCAATGTTCATATTGCTTATGTGTTAGTTTTTTATTGGATCAGTCCACATGAACCCGGTCCGCTATAAAATTTCTCCCAAGTAATACTTTGTATTTAAGGACTGAAAAAGGAAACAAATCCATAATTTCATAAATATATATGTAAAGGAATCCACAAACCATATCAAAACAAATCTTTCCCACATATTGTCATACAAAGTAGGATAATAAACTCTTCTCTCATTTTCCCAAACATAAATACCAAAAGAAATAAGCATATCAGTATCACTTTACAAACAAAACAATTAAAATGACTCAATGTTCAAGCTTAATATTTCTCATCATCATTTTGTTTCCTATGTCTCTGACAGCTTCTGAACCAGACATCCTGAACTTCTTGAAGTGCCTTCCTAGTCATACAAATTCACCCATACCAATTCTTGAAAATATTTACACACCAAACAATTCTTCTTTTGATTCCACATTACATGCATATATTAAAAACCGAATGTTTCTAACCACTAAAATCCCAAAACCGCTTGCTATCATTGCTCCTAGAGACGAATCCCATGTTCAATCAACTGTTATCTGCGCCAAATCTCATAGTATGCAGATCAGGATTCGAAGTGGAGGCCATGATTACGAAGGCCTTTCCTTTACATCTAATGTTCCATTCGTGATCGTCGACTTGTTCAATCTAAGACGTATCCTTGTCGACCCAAAAACTCTTACAGCACGAGTTCAAGCAGGAGCAACATTAGGTGAGCTTTATTACACAATCGCTACTTTAGGATTAGCAAACAATACCGCCTTTCCAGCTGGTGTGTGTCATACTCTTGGAACGGGCGGCCACATTTCAGGAGGAGGGTATGGAAACTTGATGAGAAAATACGGTTTATCTGTCGATAATATTGCTGATGCTAGAATTGTTGATGTTAACGGAAATGTACTCGATAGAAAAACAATGGGTGAGGATATGTTTTGGGCAATTAAAGGGGGAGGAGGAGCGAGCTTTGGAGTCATTGTTGAATGGCTTGTCAACTTGGTTTATGTTCCTGAAAAAGTGACTATTTTCAGTATTACTAGAAGCCTGGAACAAGGCGGAACTGATATCATTTATCGATGGCAACAAATTGCTCCAAAGCTAGATAATGATATTTTCATAAGAGCGAATCCAAAAGTTGTGAATGGTAGCAAAGCAGGCGAAAAGAATGTTGTGATTTCATTCATTGGCATGTTTCTTGGACAAACTGACAGACTTTTGGCATTGCTGACGAAAAGCTTTCCTGAACTGGGTTTAAAAAGAGAGAATTGCAAAGAAATGAGATGGATTGAATCAACACTTTTTTGGGATGGATTTCCAAGTGGAACATCCATTGATGTTTTGCTGGAAAGGCCAGGAAGAGCAACCGTTTTTTCCAAGTTAAAGTCCGATTATGTGAAAAATGTGATTCCGAAGTCCGGTTTAGAAGCCATGTGGAAGTGGATGGTTCAATATGACCTCAAGTGGATGCAATGGAATCCTTATGGAGGAAGAATGAGTGAGATTTCAGAGACTGATACACCATTTCCTCATAGAGCTGGAACCTTATTCTTGATCCAGTATACTAGCGTATGGCAAGACGAGATAGACACACAACGAAAATTAGATTTATTAAGGAAAATGTATGAAGCCATGACTCCATATGTGTCAAGGAATCCGAGGGAAGCTTTTCTCAATTATCGGGATATTGACATTGGAAGCAATCCTAGCAATGTCACAGACTTCGAGAAAGCTAAAGCTTATGGCCTGAAGTATTTCAAGAACAACTTCTTAAAGTTGGCAAAGGTTAAAGCTAGAGTTGATCCTGATAATTTCTTCAAGAATGAACAAAGCATTCCTCCTCTGATTTCCTCTTAACTAGATTCGAAAAATTTTACATGGACATAAATGTCGAATAGAGTTATTGCATAATAATAAGTTTGATGAAATAAATTACGAATGAATAACATATGAATAACTAACTACTTGTTACAGAGTTATAGAGTGTCACTTTGCATTTTTCATAGTAGTAATACCATCTTTCCATTTGATTTTTATTTCATTAATTATTTAAAAAAAATTAATGAGCCAAAGATTAGTTATCTTTTTCCTACAGCGATATCTTTATTCACCCCTCCTCTAGGGTTATATAAGCTTATTAGGACCAATAGAATGAGTCCACAATCATAAAAAATTAAGTGTTTGAAGCCAATAATTTATCTTGGGATCAAATTATTGTTTTAAAACACCAAAGTGTTTGAATATTAGGTCTGAAAAGACATCAATGACACACTTGGAAGTATTTCGAGTCTATTAAACTCTGAGAAATTGTATGATCATTGGTGAAATGGATGAAACAAAGTACATAGAGAAAGAGTTCTTGTTAAGAAAATTGAGAAATTTATAAAAATAGGCTTCATTTTTTTTTAAGTAGTGACATGTAGGAGTTTCTAGTAGTTTTAAGGGGTTTAATAGTAATCATGGTTTAGTTAAAATGTGTGGTTATTATGTACTTAGATATTTTTTTGTCTTTTGTTTATATTGTAAAAAACCTATGTGAATGTAATGAGCAATGCTTCTTTATCCATAGTCTATTTTCTACTCTTTCATCTATTCTTCATCTCTCTTTTCTTCTTCTACATTTATGTTTTGATATGCAATTATTGACAGTTGTATAGCTTGCAATTCCTAAGGTACATATCAAGATGGCATCTAGCAATTAACTTGCTCCTAAGTTCAGTGGAAAAACCATATTTGGGCTTTCAAGATGGAAGCCTATTTAGAATCCTTTGGTATGTAGGAAGTTGTGAAAGACAATGCAAATCCGCCGCCCTTACTGCAAAATGTGACAATGGCACATAGTAAATTGCACGAAGAACTTAAACAGAAGAACCTCAGAGCCCTCACTGCTATTCATTCAGCTCTTTCAGATGCAGGTTGGTGAGGAAGTGTGATGCAGCGGAAGAATTCAAACGACAGATACAAATTGAAAGGGGTTGTTGATTCTAAGAATTACCCAAACCCTAACAACTACTAAAGTCCGTTGATCGCGCACGATACCGGAATTTAGTCTTCTACTAGTTGAATTTCGCAAAATTCACAAAAGCAGGGTAAGGAAAATAATTCCGAAATTTTTATGGAAATCAAAAACTGCTTACAATTGAGAAATAAAAGCCTATATATACGCAAACTATCCTAAATGTAATAAAACTCCTAAACAATAAAAACTTCTAAATAGTCTAAACTTCCTAATTAAAAAAAAATACTAAATAAATTAAAATACAAACAAAATAGGAATCCTTATCAATTTAGAATCCTTACAATAAAATCTATTCCTAATCCAAATTATAAAATAATTACAATTAAAATAAAGATATAATCCAAAATATATCTTTAATTTCTTTCCACAACAAGTAGTTGTTTCCAAATTGAATTGGAGATCCTTTTTATTATTTGTGGCCCGCATCATTCTCCTGCTCTTAGAAAAAACTCGTCCTCGAGTTTTCCCGTTAATAAACCAAGCTTTAATTTTATTAAAAGAATCCACATTCAAAATATGGTTGACTCCAATAAAATCGATATCACCATTCCAATAAAAATTCTCATATACATCTTCAAATAAATCATAAATTGGTTGTAAAATTTCTTCAACACCAACAATTTTGTCACAAGATACATAATCTACTACTTCAACATAAGTATAATCTTCATCATATATTGGGGTAATGAGAAATCAAAGAGTTTACCTTCACAAAGTTTTGATTCTTGAGAGAAAATTACTTCATTCTCCTCTCATAGAACTCATCAAGCTCCTCATCACTAGAATGAATCTTTCTTTGCATTTTTCTCCACCCAAGAGCAAACCAAGCTCTGATACCAACTGATGCAGCGGAAGAATTCAAACGACAGATACAAATTGAAAGGGGTTGTTGATTCTAAGAATTACCCAAACCCTAACAACTACTAAAGTCCGTTGATCGCGCACGATGCCGGAATTTAGTCTTCTACTAGTTGAATTTCGCAAAATTCACAAAAGCAGGGTAAGGGAAATAATTCCAAAATTTTTATTGAAATCAAAAACTGCTTACAATTGAGAAATAAAAGCCTATATATACGCAAACTACCCTAAATGTAATAAAACTCCTAAACAATAAAAACTTCTAAATAGTCTAAACTTCCTAATTAAAAAAAAAAATACTAAATAAATTAAAATACAAACAAAATAGGAATCCTTATCAATTTAGGATCCTTACAATAAAATCTATTCCTAATCCAAATTATAAAATAATTACAATTAAAATAAAGATATAATCCAAAATATATCTTTAATTTCTTTCCACAACAAGTAGTTGTTTCCAAATTGAATTGGAGATCCTTTTTATTATTTGTGGCCCGCATCAAAGTGCATCAACAATTTTTTTGATTCTGATGAGAAGTGCATCAGGTAGGGAATGTGAAGAGAAGTGCTTTAACAAGATTGAGGAAGATGATAATATGGAGAAATGGTGCTCTATGAAAATTTAGTTTTCTTTTACAGATTTTGAATCAAGAGGGAGTGCTGGAGATTTGATTGCAAAATCTGTAATTACATTTTGAGATTATATTTTGAATGTAAAATATTATCAAGTGATTACTAATTTTATGTGATATAGTTGTCTTATAAGCCTATAAATAGGTATTAACAGTTATTTAATAAAGTGTGCCCAAGGATACTGCATTTGCAGTATTCAGTTCTTAATTTCTCAGTTTATGTTTCTCTCTAAAAAAAACTTACAAAAATTTGATTTAATGATTTCAGCAATTGAAGAGTCTTATGATGTAAAAACTCAATCTATTGCCGAAATTATGTGCAAGCTTCAAGCCTTTGAAGATATATAGAATAAATATAAGACTTGGAAAAGCTACAAAAGGGGCATTTCAAAGGTAGAGAATTTTAAAGAAATGACAATCTGTTGGAGGTAATTCAAATAAAGGGAAAGCAGTGCAAGGCACAAAGGAAGAAGGGAGAAAAGATGGTTATGCTCCTTGCAAACATTGTTTAAGAACCAATCACAATTCAAAGGCAAATAACCTATACAATGCAGATATTGTAAAAAGTTGAGTCACATTGAAAAACATTGCAGGCAGAAAAAGGCTCAAAGTCAAGCTCAACAAGCAAATGTTTTTGAAGAGGAGGTTACTTATGCTAGTTTGTTCATGGCATCATATGTTTAACCAACAAACAGCTAAGCTTGGTTGATTGATTGTGGTTGTACAAGCCACTTGACAAAGGATGAAAGGATAGTTAAAAGATATAATACTCCTAGAATATATACTCATCTAGCTATATAATGAAATTTATACTTTTTTTATTACACCCTAAAAGTCCAAGCATCAACACTTTTTGCTAATGTATTTTTTCCAAGAGTACCATATTCAAGGAGTATTATAAATTTTTACAATTAAAGTGTATTGCTTACATTGCAGTTCCAACTTAAAATGTCAATATTTAGCAAGTTGATGAATTAATTGGTTCTAATATACTATATAATTGTATTTGGAAAATAACTTTTTCAAATATTAATCAAGTAAAGACCCAAAAATATTTGTTTTTCTTACAAACACTATATTGTATACTGTTATGAAGGTTCATCGCTTAATAGATAGTCCATAAATTTTCTCTATAATCCATTAACATCACTCGGGAAAATCTTAGAATAAGAAACTCAAGAAACAAATAATTAGTTATAACATGCATATAATATTATAATCTCTGTTATATCTCTTTATTGTAAATGGTGATTCATTGGAAAAACTCAAAAAATTTTAAATAAGTTTTCTTTTTCTTTCTGTCCAGATAAAATCTTTATTTGTTTTAATTTTTATTTTATTCAAAGCATGAGATTAACTAAGAATCGGTATTTTAAATAATTAAGTTCCTTAACACATAATTCGTTAAAGGCAACGAATGAGGCATTAAATTTGAATTTGTAACTGAATTATTTAAAATGTACTTGCGAAATTAATGTATGTATGGAAACTGATTTCTATTATTTACTGGGTAATAACTTAAGGACTGGAAAAGGAAACAAATCCATATTTCAAGGAAAAATATGTAACGTATTCAGAAACTGTATCAAAAATAATTTTTGCCATTATATTTATGCACGGTAGACTATAAATTCTGATCTCAAACTCCGACTATAAAATACCAAATGAATTGAGCAAGCACAATTACACAGAAAACAAAATGACTCAAGCTTCAAGCTTAATGTTTCTTATCACCATTTTATTTTCTATTGCTCTAGTAAATTGTGAACCGGACATCCTTAACTTCCTCAAATGCCTTCGTAGTCATACAAACTCCACTCTCCCAATCCTTGAAAACGTTTACACACCAAACGATTCTTCTTTCGAATCGAAATTACATGCCTATATTAAAAATCGCAGGTTTCTGACCTCGAAAACCCCAAAACCACTTGCAATCATTGCTCCCAAAGACGAAACCCATGTTCAAGCAACTGTTATCTGCGCCAAATCAAATGGGCTGCAAATTAGGACTCGAAGCGGAGGACATGATTACGAAGGTTTTTCTTATACATCTAATGTTCCGTTCGTGGTCATCGACTTGTTCAATCTACGACGTGTCCTTGTTGATTCATATGCTTTTACTGCAAAGGTTGAAGCAGGAGCAACACTGGGCGATCTTTATTACCAAATTGGTACTAAAATATTAAGCAATAACTCCGCTTTTCCAGCTGGTGTGTGTCACACTATTGGTACAGGTGGCCACTTTTCGGGAGGAGGGTATGGAAACCTGATGAGAAAATACGGTGTGTCAGCTGATAATATTGTTGATGCGAGAATCGTTGATGTTAATGGAAATATACTTGATAGAAAAGCAATGGGTGAGGATCTGTTTTGGGCAATTAGAGGCGGAGGGGGAGCGAGCTTTGGAGTCATCATTGAATGGGTTGTTAACTTGGTATATGTTCCTCCAAAAGTCACTGTTTTCAATATTCCTAGAGGTCTGGATCAAGGCGCAACTGATATTGTTCATAAGTGGCAACAGGTTGCTACCAAACTAGATGATGATCTTTTCATAAGAGTAATGCCAAAGGTCTTGAATGGTACAAAAGCAGGTGAAAAGAAGGTTGTAATTTCTTTCGTTGGCATGTTTCTTGGACAAACTGACAGGCTTTTAGGATTGTTGAAGAAAAGCTTTCCCGAACTGGGTTTAAAGCGAGAGGACTGCAAAGAAATGAGATGGGTTGAATCAACACTTTTCTGGGCAGAAATCCCCGAGGGAACGCCCATTGAAGTGTTGAATGAAAGGCCGGAAAGAGCACTCGTTTTTTCCAAGTTGAAGTCGGATTACGTGAAAAATGTGATCCCTAAGTGCGGTTTAGACAACATATGGAAGTGGATGGTTCAATATGATATTCGGTGGATGCAATGGAATCCTTACGGCGGAAGGATGAGCGAGATTTCAGAGACTGATATCCCTTTTCCTCATAGGGCTGGAAATCTATTCTTAATCCAGTATGCTAGCGTATGGGAAGACGAATGCGACACAGAAAAACAAATAAATTTGTTAAGAAAAATGTACGAAGCAATGACTCCATATGTGTCAAGGAATCCAAGGGAGACATTTCTCAACTATAGAGATATTGACATTGGTAGCAATCCTAGCAATTTTACAGATTTAAAAAAAGCTCAAGTTTATGGCCGAAAGTATTTCAAGAACAACTTCGTAAGGCTGGCTAACATTAAAGCTAAAGTTGATCCTGATAATTTTTTCAAGAATGAACAAAGCATTCCTCCTCTGTTTCCCTCTTAATTAGTTTGGAAAATTTTACTCGGATATAAATGTTGAACATATACAGTTTACAAATGGAATAATTAAATAAATTATGCTTAATTATTTCTGTATGCGAGTTTTTTTTTTTTTTTTTTTTTGTTCCTAGCTAATGTTAACGTTTGATGTTTATTGCATTATTTCTAAAGGAATTAATGAAGAGCCATTTCATATCTTAATTTGAAAATCGATATTTATATTTTTCTTATTGTTGTCCTACCTAATTTTATATTCCTCTCTTTACCAACGTTATGAAGAAGTATATAGTACTTAACTTTGTATACATTCAATAATATATAAAACACGTTCCGTTTAATTACTTTGTAAAAATTAAACTCACTCTCATGTTTTGATAGATAAATCTAGATTAATTGATTAGTTTATACTATTAAATTTGATATGAGACCAGGGGACCCGACTTATCTCAGCGGAGCTGCTATATTTCATTGTTTGCTTGGGAGGAAGTCCATAATAAATGAGGAGAGTCAAATGTTAGGGTTTAAAGGTTGTGGCAAATCCGTCTACTGTACTTTGTGAAGTGTAATTTTGATGCAGCCTCATCTTTTTCTCATTATATTGAATTTGGATGTGTTATTACAGATCATCTTGACTCTTTTTTCACTTATTGTTATGGTGGTTTGAGCTATATGACGGATCCTTTTCTTGGCAAAGCTCTAAGTGCTCATTAATCTCCATTATAATAGTTGAAGGTAACAGTTAAGTGCTCATTAATTTTCAAAATAATAGCTCCAATATCTCTCCAGAGAGTTTGATTGTTGGATATTGCATTCGTTTAGCTAAAGCTTTTTTATTTTTTTTATTTTTTTGGTATTAAGTGTAGTTCTGTTAGAAGGAATTTCAATAAGGTAGTCCTTGTAAAAATAGGATTAAATTGTAATAGTTGGTTTATGAGTTGTCTCACATCTCTTCTTAATATTTTGGATGTACTTTTTTCTTACTCAATACAATGATTGGATTTGCATATACAAAAAGCAATGGTTGCGTTCGCATAAATAAATAACAAACGAGTCTTAAATATGGACAATGCTATATACTTGAATACCAAGTGTTGCCTACTCCATCAATGGAAGACCAAAAGTATATGAACATGAAATATGAGTCCGCTTCTCTATCCATACAATAAAATGAAAAGTTAGTAGATAATATTTTTTTATTTGGAGATTCAACTTCAACTTCAACTTCGGGAAGCGCAGATGAAATAGATCTCACGGTAGATTATTCTAAAATTTTCATGGAAAATCCGGCACAGCAATGAAACTGAAACTCATTTTATGATATTGATTTCATTTCACTATAATTATGTGACAAATTCCCAAAAAATAATAATTAACAGCAGTGAAAAAATAGGAACAAATCATCTTTAAACTCAGTGAAACCCTTAAAAATAAAATGAAAAAAAGAAATAAAAAAATACAAAAATTATGATTTACAACTAGAAGAATAATTTAAAATCAAAGCCAAAGTAAGATAAATAATTTCTTAGATTCTACCAAATGCACAAGATAAATGCATTTTCTTAGTTAAGGTCAATAAGTCAAACGAATAATTTTCTTTTTATTACTCTGTTGTTTTAGCGGCAGCGGGCCGGACCCTATTTTGGATTTGGCGGGTTTTGGGCTCGGGACCCATTTTTAAAATTTTAATGGGTTTTAAAATTTTTGTGTTTAAATTTTGGCAAAACGCATCCAAAACCCCCCTGATCTTTCTTCTTTTATGCAATCAGCCCCATGATCTTTGTTTTACCTACATTGAGTACATGATCTTTTCTTTTTTTGTCTAGTCGCCCGCATTTTTTACGGCCTCTTGTGCGTGTAACCCAGTCTCTGTTATCGGCGCGTCAACCGTTATGTATACCAGGCAAAACACATCCAAAACCCCCTGATCTTTCTTATTTTATGCAATCAGCCCCATGATCTTTGTTTTACCTACATTAAGTACATGATCTTTTATTTTTTTGTCTAGTCGCCCGTATTTTTCATGGTCCTTACGCGTGTAACCCAGCCTCCGTTATCTGGTGCGTGAACCGTTATGTATGCCGTCTCATCCACCACATCAGCGTTTTGATCCCACTTAACCATACCTATACTCGACCCAAAAACTCAACCAACCCAGCTAATATAACTCGACCCAAAATGCTGAAACCGGATTTTTGCATTCTAAAATAATGTCTTCTTATTCTTCTAAAACTGGTTTTGGTGTTAGGGTTTGAATGAATTCAAGAAAAAGAAGAAGAAGAAGACGTTATTTTAGAATGTAAAATCCGGTTTCAGCATTTTGGATCGGGTTATATTAGCTGGGTTGGCTGGGGTTTTTGGGTTGGGTATAAGTATGGGTAAGTGGGACCAAAACACTGATGTGGCGGATGACGTGGCATATATAACGGTTGACACGCCAGATAACGGAGGCTGCGTTACACGCGTAAGAGGCCGTGAAAAATACGGGCGACTAGACAAAAAAATAAAAGATCATGTTCTTAATGTAGGTAAAACAAAGATCATGGGGCTGATTGCATAAAAGAAGAAATATCAGGGGGTTTTGGATGTGTTTTGCCTGGTATATATAACGGTTGACGCGCCGATAACGGAGACTGGGTTACACGTGCAAGAGGCCATAAAAAATACGGGCGACTAGACAAAAAAAGAAAAGATCATGTACTCAGTGTAGGTAAAACAAAGATCATGAGGCTGATTGCATAAAAGAAGAAAGATCATGGGGTTTTGGATGCGTTTTGCCTTAAATTTTCTATAATTTAAATACGCATGGTTTCTTGAATGAAATTTTAATTTTATTCATGAAATATTAATTTTGGAAATTAATATGGTATAATTGAAATTGGTTCGGGTTCTTTTGGCATAATTACCCGGACGGTTGATTTGGATTCATGGTTTCCCTATTCCAATGGGAGTAGTGTTCTGCCTGGGCTGGAGGCCCAAAGCCCATTAAGGGTTAGAACCATGACGGGCCAAAGTTGGCGATTTCAAAATAATGGCTAAGGACATATTAAAATGGGATTAAATTCATGCATTGTAACATGTTTATAAATTAATGTATTGGATTACATGCTTGTATGATTAAATGTATGGATGGATCTGTTGGGCCTTATTTCAAGATGGTTTGTATTTTTTTCTTTTGGCTAAATACGGCCTGTATGTCGTTTTTCTTTTTTATGTAATTTTATTTTATTTATTTGTTATAAAAATGATGTAAAGAAGGAGTCTATTGGAGTGGCAAGCCCAGAAGGAAGGAAGGAGGCCCACCTAGTTTATTTCTAGTATAGATTTACTAGAATTATATTGGGATGTGATAAGTGCTAAAAAGGCACTTATTTATGATATAATCTCTAAGGAATTTATGATGTTTTTACTTATTTTATATTAGATTTCACTTTGGTATTGCATGTTTTTTATGATTTATAGTTTTAAAGACTAAATATGCAAATATGTGGAGTTTAGCTATAAAAGGGAGCAAAAACAAAGAAAGATTAAAGAAAAGAGGCAGGTCACGAGCGTGACGTGTATCACGAGTGCGACCCAGCCTGACTTCAGCAAATTGTCCAGAAATCTGTATGAATCACGATCGCGACTCTATATCATGATTGTGACACGCCTTCAGAAGAAGTTACTCAATCTTATCCACGTGGAACTTCAACCACCACTTTGGTTAGTTATAACCCTTCATGAAAAGACGTAATTCTTCATGAAAGGACACAACTTTCCAAGGAGGACCAATAGTATTCAGGAGACATAACTCTTCACAAAGAGACATAACTCTTCAATGAACCAACACAACTTTACACAAGACACAACTCTTCATGAACCAACACAACCTTTCATAGAGGGACACAATGGTTCAATGCCTATAAATAGAGGATGAAATCCCAGATTTCGTAACATATATAGATAGAAAGAAAGAGAGAAATCGGTAATGTTATAAGTGCCTATAAGTGCCTAGAGAGAGTTTGAGTATTGTTATAACATTTAGTATGCGTAAAGGGAAGCCTAACGTGAAGGTCCTTGAATAAAGTATTGTCGATGTATAGAGAAAAGATACCCCGAGGTTGCAATATACCTATAGGCGTAAGCGAGTGTTTTATGCCCAATTACTTTCTTAAGTCTGTTCTTATGCTTTTCCTTTACAAAAGCGTCACACTTGTATATGTATTGAATATTTACGAAATCAATATCGATAAGTTTTCTTATATCTTATTCTTCATTGCATGACTAACGCCAAGTATGTATTGAATTCTTGTTTTACATTGCATGACTAACGCCAAGTATGTATTGTGATTCATAATAAGATATAAAGAAGTTCACATTTTACTTTTTCTTGTTTAGTCAACAAGATAGAATAAATTATGATGTATGATCGTTTTGCTTCACTTTGTTAGATTAATTAAAGATCATCTTGATATAGCTTGGTCATTGCATATTAAGACCTTTAGTTATTTTGGCAAAGGTGTTTAATAATTTGTCTATGAGTTATTGAATAAAATCTATTTCTAGGCATACCCGTTGAAATAGAACTAACCCAACATACTCTTGTCATAAAGATTGAATGAATAATTAATGCATAAACAACGAATATCTAAGATAAAATGCTTGTATATTTATGTGATTCAATTTTAAACAATAACTCAACTCATAACTGGTACTTTAATTAACTTGCTATTTACTATATTCGATATCACCTTATAATTTGGTACTCTATAAACGCGAAGAAAAATAAACTAAAGTGGACATACTTATTCCTCGTGGGATCGATATCGTTTATTACTAGGTTGCGATTTGTATACTTGTGAGCACTAATCTCTGAAACTACCAATACCATTATTATCTTTATCTTTATTATTATTATTATTATTATTATTATTATTATTGTTGTTGTTGTTGTTATTATTATTATTATTATTATTATTATCAAAAACTAAGTAAGAGATTTGTACTGTTGTAAAACAACGCAACAAGTTTTTGGCACCGTTGCCGGGGAATAATTGTTATGTCATTTGATGTTTGTTAAATATTTGTGGATTATAGAATTTTACTTTACTTTACTTTTAGTATATTTTCGTCTATTTAATTTTTAGTTATTTTGTTTAGATTGTAGTTTATGCCCAAAACACGAAGTTTTATGGATGAACTTAAGCCATTTAATCCAGAAATCGAGCGTTCCATATCAAAAAGAAAGAAAAAGAATAAGAAAAAAAGTCAGGAGAGATCAGAAGAAGAAATGGATGAACAACCAAAGAACTTGATAGATTATTCCATCCCTACTCTTAATGGTACACAGGATGGTGTAGTAAGGCCGCCTATTAATGCAAATTCTTTTGAGATTAAACCTTCTCTTTTGCAAATGCTTCAAAATAGTGTTAGTTTTCATGGTTTTCCTAATGAATGTCCTAATGCTCATTTATCTAATTTCCTTGAAATATGTGATACTTTTAAAATTAATGTAGTTTCAGCAGAAGCAATCAAACTTCAGTTATTTCCTTTTACTTTGAAGGATAAAGCGAAGGCTTGGTTGAATTCGTTGTCTCCAAATTCAATAACTACTTAGGAACAACTTGCCGGAGCATTTTTATCTAAGTATTTTCCTTTAGCGAAAACGGCTAGATTAATTAAAGAAATTACTTCGTTTAGTCAATTTGAAACCTAGTCTTTGTATGACGCTTGGGAAAGATAAAAAGAAATGCAAAGATTATGCTCTCACCATGGTTTGCCTAGCAATATATTAATACAAACTTTCTATAATGGGCACAATCCTGTTACTAGAGGTACTATTGATGCCATGGCTGGTGGTTCTTTAATGCGAAAAAGAACCGAAGAGGCTCATGAATTATTAGAAGAAATGGCTAGTAATAACGGTTTTGTGGCCTGCTGAAAGGGCACAAGTTTAATCTTTGAATAATTTAAATAATGCTTCAAGTTCATCAAATTCTAGTGTAAAAGGAGTGCATCATGTTGACTCTCTTACTATGTTGCAAGCACAAATTTCTGCTTTAACTAATAAAGTTGATAATTTATCTATGGGAGTTACATCTCATAATCCTTGTATGGTATGTAGTCAATAAGGTCATGTTCCTAGTAAGTGTAAGGAATTGAATATAGAGGAACAAGTGAATTATGTCCAAGGGCAAGTTCGTAATAACCCGTATTTAAATACTTATAATCCGGGATATAGAAACCATCCGAATTTCTCTTGGAAAAATAATGACAGCCAAGATCGGATGAATTCTAGTTACCAATCGCAAGATACAATTGGAATGTTGTCATCTAAAATTGATAAGTTTTTAGAAGGAGTTCATGCTAAAGTTAGTGATCAAAATGAAAATTTTAAGCAAATGGAGTCTAAATTTGACCAACTTATTAAAAATCACTCATCCTCTATCCATAATTTGGAGGTTCAGATTGGGTAATTGGCTAATGCATTCCTTCTCATGGACCTGGTACATTTCCAAGTAATACGAAAAGAAACCCTAAAAAGCAAGTGAATGAGGTGATATTAAGATCCGGTAAGAAGTATGAAAATGTAGATCCTACTAGTCTTAAAACTAACCCAGTGCAGGACAAGAAGTTCCAAGATAAAGAAATCGTTCAGAATAAAGAAGAAGAAGCAGTTTCTGATCAATCAAATGTCGGCAAGGTTAAGAATGACAATTTTCAACCAAAACCGCCATTTCCGCATAGGCTAAAAAGGAAAGATCAAGATAAGCAATTTCATGAATTTATTAATAAATTGAAAAACCTTCATATTAATTTATCATTCATTGAAGAATGCAGCGGAAACTCGAACAAAGACACTAAAATCCGTTGATCGTGCACGATGTCGGAATTTAGTCTTCTACTAGTTGAATTTCGCAAAATTCACAAAAGCAGGATAAAGGAATAAAATTTGAAATTTTATTGATTAATGAAAAAAGCTCCTACAATTGATAAATAAAAGCCTATTTATGTGCTACAATGAAATCCACCCAAAATAAGAAATCCTAACCCTAAATAGAGTCCTAGCCAAACTAGGAAATCAAAACAAAAAGGGCAAAAAGAAATAAAAACCGAAAACTTCCCCGAAAAGGGATAAAAATCAGTAAATCACAATTTTGAGGCCCTAAACGACGTTTTTTTTTTGCCAAAAAGCGACGGACGTCACAACCAAAGGTGGTGGGTTTTGCTCGTTGGCCCGTTTCCGATAAAGTTAGGCTTAAGAATCATTGAAATCAGACCAAATTTTCGGATGTTACTATTCATCATAGTATTTGCTTAAAAAGACTAGTGCTTGCTCTTCTACATCATTCTCTCCCGGCTGAAAAGAATTCTCCCTCGAATTGTCTTCATCGGAGGAATCACCAGCATATGGAATAAGGTGTTTGACATTAAACACATCGGCTATATAAATGTGGTGAGGCAACTTCAATCGGTAAGCACTGGGTTTAATTTTCTCCACAATCTCAACAGGACCAATATTTTTGGCCGACAACTTGTTATAATCCCCAACAGAAAATCCGTCCTTGGTCAAAATGGCCCAAACAAAGTTGCCAACCTTAAATTCCACAAAACGACCCTTTTTGTAGGCAGCCCTTTTATATCTCGCAGCGGCTTTCTCCAGATTAGCATGGACATTTTGATGAAGTGACTGCAATTCAGCCATAAAAGTTTCAGCTTTGCCGTGCACTCTAGTCTTATCAGGAAGGGGCAAAAGATCAAGGGGACCTCTTGGGACAACTGAGTAAACCACGGAGAAAGGGTTGTACCCAGTGCTTCTGTTGATAGCTCGGTTATGTGCAAACTCAGCTAGGCATAATTTCTAATCCCAACTCTTCAAGTGCTCACCAACCAGACAACGCAACATATTACCAAGAGAATGGTTGACTACCTCAGTTTGGCCATCGGTCCCAGGATGGTATGCGCTGTTGAAATTCAGCTGGGTGTTGACAAGCTTCCATAGACTATGCTAAAAGTGACTGAGAAATCTGGTGTTCGATATGAAACAATGGACTTAGGCAGCCCGTGAAGCTTGTAAACCTCTCTAAAGAACAATTGAGCCACGTTCACTGCATCCGTTGTCTTTTTACATGGAATAAAATGCACCATTTTTGAAAATCGATGAACCATAACAAAAATAGAATCATTGCCCGTTAGGTCCATGGTAGTCCCAACACAAAGTCCATGCTGATCTCTTCCGGTTGAGAAGGAATAGGCAAAGGCATGTATAATCCTGCATTAGTGGCCGCTCCTTTGGAAACTTGACAAATTCAACAACGGTGCACATATTTGTCCACCTTTTTGCGCATGGATGGCCAAAAGTAACTGGCCTGGATTAGCTGCAAAGTCCTTCTCGTCCGACATGCCCCTCACCATGAACTTCTTGAATAATTTTCAACCTTACACTGCAATCAGGAATGCATAAATAGTTTCCCTTAAAGAGAAACTCCTCACACTTATGAAACTCTGATGGCTCCCCTTCTCGAACCTTCTGAACTATAGCTGTAAAGTAAGGATCTGTGTCATACAATGCAGCAAAAGATGCAAAACCTAGAACTTCAATTGAAAGGCCAACAAGCAGCCCCTTTCTCCTACTCAATGCATCAGCTACCTTATTAGACACACCAGATTTGTGCTTAACCATAAAAGTAAATTGTTGTAGATAAGCCATCCATCGAGCATGCCTAGCCGAAACCTTATCCTGACCATGCAAATGCCGTAAAGCCTCATGGTCAGTAAACAATATAAATTCCTTCTGAAAAAGATAATAACACCAATGTTTAACTACCTAGACCACCGCATAAAACTCCACATCATACGTATTGTAACGAAGCTTTGCACTAGATAGTTTTTCACTGAAATAAGCAACTGGTTTGTGATTCTGACTTAACATAGCCCCAATTGTGAGCGGACGATGTTTTTAATCTCTCAAAAAGGAGCCTCGATATCTAGCAACCCTCCCTCACATGGGGTTTTTATGATGGAAATTCAAGTTTTTGAAAATTATATTGTTTCATAAAAGAACCGAGACCTAAGTCTTGATAGAGAGTATAGAAGTCACCACCCGGCTCAGCTCAACCGGAGAAGACCGCTACACCTTCCAGAGATCTAGGTCCGGACAATTCCCTTATTTCACATCTAATCAAAATAAATTCGACTAATGTTCATTGATGGTATTTTAAATTTCTAAAGTTGATTTTTATTGATATAAACATGCAGCATACACACAAATAAAATAAAATAAAAAGCAGTAAATAAATAAGTTATTACAACCCAATCGAACAAAGATAAAAACTCTCATCCTCACATTACAAATGCCTAGAATACGTGATTGTCTAGAAAATTACAATCGCCTAATATAGACGATTCAAGCTATTAATTACATTAAAAACGAAAATAAAAAGAAATTAAGGCTACAAAACATATGGTTAGCACAATTTATAGCACACCATAAATAGGACTTTAATTGGACAAAATTGGGATTTTAGAGAACGGGGGCATGCATTTAGGGGGTAACCAGGTTGGCTCGGCTAGCCGGCCCGATTAGACCTGGAAAACAGTTTTGAAACCTCCTTGTATTTTTGTTTTTTGAGAAAACCATTTTGAAAACATTTTCTTTTTCCGGTTTACTTTAATTTAACTTATGAAGTGGGTCAGTTTTCAGGAGCTTTGGATCTCCGTCGTTGCATTGTTCTAAATGCAATAATTTCAAAAATTAAATCTAAGGTCGTGAATGCACACAACAAAATTCATTTTTGATGATTTTATGATCTTTCTGGATTCTTATGACTTTTGGAAATTTTTATGGATTTTTCTAGATATTCTGCTCCTAGACGAAAATTACAGTCACCCGGCTGTGATTACAATTGTGCAACTGTAATTACAATCGTACGATTGTAACTACAGTTGTGCGACTGTAACTCCCCCACTTGCAGAAAATCGCCAAATTTTATTCAGTTAAAACAAATGGCCGCGGGAATTTAAGAATAGTCGTACAACTGTAGCTATGGTTGCACGATTGTAATTTTAGTCGTGCAACTGTTCATAGCCAAAAGAATAGTCATACGACTGTTCTTAATACCCAGAAATAGTAGCCCAAAAATATGGATTTTTATGCATGAAAACGAATCAAAACACCCAGAAATCAAAGCAAAACGAAGGTTTTAGGTATAGTTATCCTATTAGTGCAAATCCAAAGTTGATTTGACTTCAGAAATGCCTTGAATCGCCTTTAAGTTGCTTCTCCTCCCTTTGTGTGTTGAGGTTCCAAAATGAGTCCGAAATTTCCCAGAAAGTCACGGATTTGATTGAGTTATGGATTTAAGATTGATTTAGTTTAGTGAGTCAAATTATTACTTATGATTTCTAACAACTTTTAAGCTTTATCACACTACAATTGAAAGAAAAAGAGTAGAAGAACAATGGTGGTTGGTGTTGGATTTTTTCTCTTCTTTTTCCTTCTCTTCTTCTCACTTTCCCTCTCTCAATCTGTCCGGAAAAAAACCCCTTTTTCTTTCCTTTTCTTTTTTTTTTTAAGTCTGGAAAATTCAGGCACTTACAGCTGCCCCTTGCGTGATCAAATTCGACACCCGACTCCATGTCTAAAATACCTGAGGTGATGAATTTGAGAGCGCAGATTGAAGCGCCATAGATGCAAGAAAGAAAACGTGCAACTGACTTGTTGAAGTCCCACTGTCATGATGATGCATCGAGTTGAATGGATGAAATAAGCCGATACCGAGTCTAGGTTACCCGAGGCAAGGTTGGTGATGAAATAAGTCAATACCGGGTCTAGGTTACCTGAGACGAGTTTGAAGGTGAAATAAGTCGATACCGGGTCTAGGTTACCCGAGGTGAGGTTGGTGATGAAATAAGCCGATACCGGGTTTAGGTTACCCGAGGCGAGGTTAAAAGTGAAATAAGCCGATACCAGGTCTAGGTTACCCGAGGCGAGGTTGGTGATGAAATAAGCTGATACCGGGTCTAGGTTACCAGAGGCAAGGTTGATGATGAAACAAGCCGATACTGGGTCTAGGTTACCCGAGGTGAGATTGTTGATGAAATAAGCCGATACCGGGTCTATGTTACCCGAGGCAAGGTTGATGATGAAATAAGCCTATACCGGGTCTAGGTTACCCGAGGCGAGGTCGATGATGAAATAAGCCGATAGCGGGCCTAGGTTACCCGAGGCAAGATTGCTGGGGATGTGGAATGAAGCCGATCTGGGCTGATACCAGGTCTATGTTACCCAAGGTGGATCTGCTGGGCATCTGGCATGAAGCCGATCTGGGCCGATGCCTGGTCTATATTACCCGATGCGGATCTGCTGGGGATTTGGAATGAAGCCGATCTGGGCCGATACCATGTCTATATTACTCGAGGCGGATCTACTGGGGATCTAGAATGAAGCCGATCTGGGCCGATGCCGGGTCTATGTTACCCGAGGCGGATCTGTTGGGGATTCATCCGTGTCCGAGATAGTGACGACGAATTCCTGCATTTGAAATAGCGAGTCTTCATTCCTTGATCGAGAGATTTTGAGCAAAAATTTTTGCCCCTTCGATCAAGAATGAAGACTAGCTGGGGATGAATGCTCTGTGTATGTCGTGTGTGTATGCATGATGATGCATATGCATATGGATCCTAAAGGATGCATTTATCATTTTTTTTTAATATTGATGTTTCTCCTTTCGGCTGGGGAAGGTGCGTTTTGCCCCTGGCTGGTGAAGCCACTCTTCACATGAAGCTTTTCCTTGTTGAAAACATATGAGGATTGCTGGGGAAATAAGATGACTGCTGGGGATGCGTGGAAACAGCTAGGGAAAAGATCGTAGCGTCCCTTGTAAATGTTCCCCTAAGGAGTAATGTGGAGGATCCCGCTAGGGAAATACTGCAAGGATTCCTGTAGGGAAATGGTGGAGAAGTTCTACCCTTTGGCCCTTATGATTTATAAATCTGGAAGTGCTCTAAATTTTGCCTGGGTTGCCCAATGTGGGTTTTCAGCCCAGTGATAAGGTCAGTTTTTGACCTTATCTTTTAGGCAATTTCGTGGTTTGAACGGCAATTTTTAGAGTCTTTTGTGTGAATGTTTGTGTGGTTTTTGAATATTTTGTGATTTTTATGTTTTGGATAGATTTTTATAACTTTTAGTATTTTTCGTGTTTTCTAGGGTTGTTTTTTGTAATTTTTGTTAATTTGTTGTTTTTATGGTCCGTGGCGTTGGTGCCGTTATGTTTCTTTGTGCTTGTTTTGGGCAGGTGTTATGACCCGGACCGGAAGTTGGAGCATCGGCGGCGAAGAAGAGTTCGAAGTGCTGAAAATCAAGGTGGCACGGCGTGCCACAATTAGGGCACGGCGTGCCAACCCGGCGTGCCTGGTTAAGCAGTCCAGTGGAGTGGCACGAAAACGTGCCACTCAGATCAGCGTGGCGTGCCAACCCTAAAATCGCACGGCACGGCGTGCCACCTCCAGCAGCACGGCGTGCCGCCTTCAGTTCTGCATAGCACGGTGTGCCAACTCCACCAGCACGGCGTGCCGAGCTCCGAAACCTGCTGTTGCCCTACTTTCATCTCTTCTTTTTCCTGGTTTTAACCTAGCCGTATAAATAGGTTATTTTCTATGTTTGAAAGGATCCTTTTTCCAGTCTTTTTGAGTGACAGCAGAAACTTTTAGTGAGGTTTTGAGCTTGAACTATTTGATTCCTTTGAGTTTGAACCATCGATTGGTTGTAGTTTTATATAGAATCTTCCCCTTTTGCGACGTTCCTAGTTCCGGCTTGAGTTCGTCTATAGAGGTACACCCCAAGCATCTTCACACCGTCGGGATCCGGTTAATCGGACCAAATGTTAGAGATTGTGCCCTAAGCCAATGTTGGATTATGTAAACAATCTTCTTAAGTCATTAATAAAGACTTATTTTATCATATATATTTGTATGTTAGTATTCATGATAATGTATCCATGAATTAATTGTGTAATTCTAAATTTCCCTAGTCGATTGTTATTATGGGAATAATAACAAACTAAGACTAGTGTGAGTGATAATGGATATTCATAAGATGAATATAGTGTTAGAGATTGTGCCCTAAGCCAATGTTGGATTATGTAAACAATCTTCTTAAGTCATTAATAAAGACTTATTTTATCATATATATTTGTATGTTAGTATTTATGATAATGTATCCATGAATTAATTGTGTAATTCTAAATTTCCCTAGTCGATTGTTATTATGGGAATAATAACAAACTAAGACTAGTGTGAGTGATAATGGATATTCATAAGATGAATATAGTGTATACAGATACAGATTATACTCACGGGCAATATGTTAGAGAACATGTTGCTGGAGACCCACTATGAGATCAAGTTCATGGTCACGTGTCACAACTGATCTTGATTATAGTAGTGTCATCAGCTGATTCCTTTGACCTGAGGTCACCATGGATTCCAGGATGAATTCATGTTGTGCTTTGACGCAGTCAAACGCTGCTTGTAACAGAGTAGTTATAAAGGCTGTGGTTGGGTACAATATGACTCATGCTTTGGGATGTGAGTGACAGATATGGGATTTTGTCCCTCTCTAACAAGAGAGCGATATCACTGGGCCCCTCGATAAGTAAGACTGTTAAATGCATGGCCATGCTCAAATAATTGATAAGAGTATCAATTAATTTGTCTAAACAGTTTACTTTGAGATCGAGAAAGCATATGATTAATTATATAAGATTGACAAGTGTACCATGTCTTATAATTAATCTTGATATCAAAGAGACAAAAGGGAATATGACATTCTATAAATAGGTATTGGATCATTCCAATCATATTAATTGGGTAGTCGTAATGGCTTGCTAGAGTCCGCTTGTGACCTATAAGGACATTATGGTAATTTCCTTATTGCCAATTAATATGATCCTATGGGGTCACACACAAGAGCAAAATGAAGTTCATCTTATCGGGTATAAATTATTATTAGATAATAATTTATGAATGAGAAAGAGAATAAATATATATAGTGATATATATTTATGTATGTATATATAAATATTAATGTGATTAATATTGCATAAAGTATGCTACATATTATAATTAAATTATATGGAGATATAATTAATTATAATATTATATATACATATATGTATTATGGAGAATTGATTTGATTTAATGTTAATTGAGAATTAATATTAAATTGTGTGGGTTAATATATAATTATAACTAATAGGTGTATTAGGTTATAATTATAATTAACTATTTAGGTTAATTATTTAAGGAAACAATTAACCTAAACCAAAATGACTCATATATACTAAGTACACAGCAGATTTTCGGAAGACACACAAAGGTGAATAGTGGCAGCCGAAATTCTCAACAAAACTCCAAGGAAAAATCTGATTTTTCGCTTTCTCTGTCTCGTTCGAAGAATCGTTCTTCAATCCCGGCGCTAGCACGCGGTGAATCAATTGCTCCGTGTGGATCAACCGTAGAGGGAAGCTAATTTGGTTCCTAAGTGATTCAAACTTCAAAGAATTAAGGTAATTCTTTAACCCTCCTTCTGATTCAATGTAATGTACATGGGTCCTTAGTGGGGATTAATCTTTTTCCGCTGCGTTTTATGTTTGTTTTATGCGATTAATTCCCAACAGTGGTATCAGAGCCACTTGTGCATTGGTTGAATTGGATTTGTTATTTTGATTAGATCAAAATGCATGTTAGGGTTTGTGTGTTTTGATTTAGGGTTCTTTTGTTATTGTGAATAACAAATTGAAATTTGATTTCAATGTTGATAATTATGAATGATTTGTTCTGTTATTGTGAATAACTATTTTGAATTGATTTGGAATTGATCATTGTGAATGATGTGTTTCTTCAATTGTTTTGCTCATTCGTGCACTGGAAATCGTTTCCAGATATGAGTTCAGTTCTGAACTCGTCGGCGTGCAGGTACTGCACGCCGTGTTAACATGCTGTGCACGCCGTGTGCTGTCTTTGCACGGCGTGCAACTGGAAATTGTTTCCAGTATTGGCTTTCAGTTCGGAACACGACGGCGTGCAGGCTCTGCACGCCGTGCAAATATGAAGTGCACGCCGTGTGATGGTTTGGCACGGCGTGCAACCGGAAATTGTTTCCGTGTGTGCTGAGACACAGCGAGGAACACGGCGGCGTGCAGGTGCTGCACGCCATGCAAACCGGTTTTGCACGCCGTGTTCCCTTGGTGCTGCCGTGTAGAAATTGTTTCTACACATTTAGCCTTTTCAAATCAATTCCTCAATGCAATAAGATTGTATTTTGCCTTTGAACCCTAAATCTTGTAGATGTAAAATTATTGTGATAATTTTATGCATGGTGTTGTGGTATGGTTTTGCACCCCGTGGATGTTTTTTTTTTTTTTGTTTTCTTTTGGTTTTGGTGGATGTAAGGTTTTATAAATACGGCCTGCGAGTCGTTTGTATTTATGTAACCTTATTTTTCTAAATAAATTGTATAGGATGCAATTTATTGTTTGTAAATTTTATTTTGCTAGAAAATTGTATAGGATACAATTTTGTAAAGTATGTAAATCCATGAGATGGTGCCAAGGAACAAAGACGTGAAGACGGATCCAAGGGATGCGGCTGTGCTGCGACCATGCGATGGTTACCACCACCTAGGAAATGACCTGTTGATTTTCATATTGGCCTATGAAAATCAATGTAGATAAAACCATACCATAACACGGTTTTTCGAGTCTATTGCATGTTTTATATTTTGATGCCATGTGATGCCATGCCTAGTATGAAATATGCATGCTAGATGAATGTATGACATTGGATGCCATGCTAGGATTAATGTTAACTTGGAAAGTTTAATATTAATGCCATGTTTTGTATATGATAAAATTTTAATCACGGGATTTATAAACCCTAAATAAACTTATGAAGTTTATATTTTTGCCACCCAATTACGTATAACACTTGTCAAGTACTATGTTCGCATCATGGTATACCGCCAGGGCGGGTACGCATGTTGTGACCTTAGCGAAGCAATAATATGAGAAAAGGTGATTCTCATTGTGTTGTAATTGGTTTAACTAAAGGGTTAATCAAAAAGGTGTTTGAGCCCGAGGCAAGGATGAGATGAGTAACATACAAATTAAATATGATATATGATATCATGCATCTCATAAATTAAAAGAGTTACATAATGATGTAATTGACATGGTGATGTCTACCGAAATTATATTTAATCATAGGGACATGCCAAAGCAGTGCTATGGTTAAGTATGGATTTTGGGTCTTTTACCCACTTAAATATTTTAAAGGGTTTTATAATTTTAGTGGGAGCTATATTCTCTTATGTAATTAACTTTGCATATATTTTCTGTTGTAGATAAATGGCCAACACAAGCAATCCCGGTTCTATTCGATCTATCCTTGAGAAGGATAAACTGAATGGAACAAATTACCTAGACTGGTATCGCAACTTGAGAATTGTTCTCAAGCAAGAGCAAAAGCTATATGTTCTGGATGGTCCTTTGCCCGCTAACCCTCCACCCACCACAGCTTCAAGAGCTGAAAGGGATGCTTTCCACAAGCATCAAAATGATCAGATTGATGTACAATGCCTGATGCTTGCATCAATGATTCCGGAACTTCAGAAGGATCTGGAAACATTTGAGGCATATGAGATGTCTCAAGAGCTTAAGGAAATGTTCCAAAAGCAAGCGAGAAGGGAAAGGTATGAGACCTTGAGATCTTTGGTTGGGTGCAAGATGACCGAAGGGAGTTCGGTTAGTGCCCATGTTCTGAAGATGAAAGGGTACATTGATCAGTTGGAGAGGCTTGGTTCGCCACTCAGACCTGAGTTGGCAACGGATTTGATCCTTAATTCTCTTCCCGAGAGTTACTCCCATTTTGTCATGAATTATCACATGAATGATATGGACAAAACGGTCAGCGAACTGCATGGGATGCTGAAAAACGCTGAAGTAACGATAAAAGAGAAGCCAAGCTCCAAAGGGATCCATATGGTGCAAAAGGGTAGGATCCAGAAGAAGAAGGGTAAAGCAAACAAACCCAAAGAGTTTGGGAAGGATGCAAAGAAGCCCAAAGCTGTTACCAAGGCAAAGCCTCCAAAGGAAGGCGCATGCCATTTCTGCAATCAGCCTGGTCATTGGCGCAGAAATTGCAAGCTTTATTTGGAGGACTTGAGGAAGAAGAGAGGCGGTGAGACCGCTAATCAAGGTATTCATGTTATTGAAATACTTCATTCTACTTCTGTTTCTACTTCGTGGGTATTAGATACCGGTTGTGGTTCTCACATTTGTATGAATGTGCAGGGGCTTAGAGGAAGTAGAAAGCTCAAGAAGGGCGAGGTAGAATTCCATGTGGCGAATGGAGCTAGAGTTGCTGCTTATGAAGTCGGTCGCTACGAGCTCAAGTTGCCAAGTGGACTTGTTCTCCTTTTGAATAATTGTTATTTTGTTCCTAATTTGTCTAGGAACATCATTTCTATTTCATGTTTGGACAAGGAAGGATTTAAATGTGTTATTGAGAATAATCACTTATTGCTTTTCAATAAAGACTTGTTTTATGCAAATGCGGATTTACATGATGGTCTTTATTTGTTGAACCTTAGTGAAGGTTATGATGAGCATGTATATAACATAAATACCAAAAGGATAAGAACAAATATTGTGAATCCTACTTATCTCTGGCACTGTCGTCTAGGACACATTAATGAGAAACGCATTTCAAAACTCCATAAAGATGGAATTTTGGGTCTAGATGTTTTTGAAACATATGACACTTGCGAGTCTTGTTTAATGGGTAAGATGACCAAGAGTCCCTTTACTGGTCACAGTGAAAGGGCTAGTGACTTATTAGAACTCATACATACAGATGTATGTGGGCCTATGAGCACAACTGCTAGAGGTGGTTTTCAATACTTCATTACGTTCACAGATGATTTCAGTAGATATGGTTATCTATATCTAATGAAGCATAAGTCGGAATCCTTTGAAATGTTCAAAGCCTTCCAAAATGAAGTGCAAAACCAACTTGGCAAGACAATTAAAGCACTTAGATCTGATCGAGGTGGTGAATATTTGAGCCAAGACTTTGACGATCATCTTAGAAATTGTGGGATTGTCTCACAACTAACTCCTCCTGGTACACCACAGTGGAATGGTGTGTCTGAGAGGAGGAACCGAACTTTATTGGATATGGTTCGGTCTATGATGAGTCAAACAAATCTTTCTCTATCCTTTTGGGGATATGCACTTGAAACAGCGGCATTCACACTGAACCGAGTTCCATCAAAAGCAGTTGAAAAGACACCATATGAGATATGGATTGGTAAGAAACCAAATTTGTCTTTTCTCAAGATTTGGGGATGCGAAGCCTATGTGAAATATTTGATTTCAGATAAGTTATCACCAAAATCTGTGAAATGCAATTTTGTTGGTTATCCAAAAGAAACTAAAGGTTATTTCTTTTACAATCCTAGTGAAAACAAAGTGTTTGTTGCTAAGGGTGGTACATTCCTGGAAAAAGAGTTTATTTCCAAAGGAATCAGTGGGAGTAAAGTACACCTACAAGAAAATATGGATAACCAAGTTGAAAGTGAGTTTCAAATGGAACAACCTGATTCACAAGAAGTTGTTGAGTCAGAACCAGTAACACAAGTCCAACGTAGATCAAGTAGAGTTCGTCATGAGCCCGAGAGATATGGATTTCTCGTCACGAATGAAAATGATCTGATTCTGTTAGAAGAGAATGAACCTTCCACGTACATGGAAGCTGTCTCTAATTCAGAATCTGAAAAATGGCTTGATGCTATGAAGTCAGAAATTCAATCCATGGACGACAACAAAGTATGGACTTTGGTTGATCTCCCAAAGGGTGCTAAAGCAATAGGGCACAAATGGGTTTTCAAGTTGAAAACGGACATGGATGGGAATATTCAGACTTATAAAGCAAGGTTAGTGGCAAAAGGTTACCGACAAATTCATGGTATAGACTATGACGAAACCTTTTCTCCAGTAGCTATGATCAAGTCCATCAGAATTCTTGTTGCCATAGCAGCATATTATGACTATGAGATATGGCAAATGGATGTCAAAACAGCTTTCCTAAATGGAAACCTTGTTGAGGATGTGTACATGACACAGCCTGAAGGTTTTGTCGATCCAAAGAATCCTGATAAAGTATGCAAGCTTCAAAAGGCCATTTATGGTTTGAAGCAAGCATCAAGAAGTTGGAATCATTGTTTTGATGAATCGGTCAAAAAGTTTGGCTTCATCAAAAACGAAGATGAACCTTGTGTGTACAAGAAGTTCAGTGGGAGTAATATAGTTTTCCTAGTTCTATATGTCGATGACATATTGTTAATAGGAAATCACATTCCTACCTTGCAAGAAGTAAAATCTTGGCTAGGAAAGTGTTTTTCTATGAAAGACTTGGGTGAGGCAGCCTACATTCTTGGAATAAAGATCTATAGAGATAGATCTAAGAGATTGATAGGTTTGAGCCAGAGTACATACATTGACAAAATGCTGAAAAGGTTCAGTATGGATCAATCAAAGAAAGGAAATGTTCCTATTGGGCAAGGGATAAAGCTTAGTCGTAAGCAATGTCCTGTGACAGTTGAAGAACGTCAACGCATGGATAAGATTCCTTATGCGTCAGCTATAGGATCTATCATGTATGCCATGGTATGTACTCGGCCAGATGTCTCTTTTGCTTTGAGCATGACAAGTAGATATCAGTCTGATCCAGGTGATAGTCACTGGACTGCTGTCAAGAGTATTCTTAAGTACTTGAGAAGAACTAAAGATACAT
Organism: Euphorbia tirucalli; assembly: GCA_039660915.1. Lineage (NCBI taxonomy): Eukaryota > Viridiplantae > Streptophyta > Magnoliopsida > Malpighiales > Euphorbiaceae > Euphorbia > Euphorbia tirucalli. Next base: position 35,168,740 of record CM077637.1, on the reverse strand, counting down.
TCTTGATATATGGAGGCTCGGACGAAGATCTTGTTATAAATGGTTACACGGATGCAAGTTTCCAAACTGATCAAGATCAGATGCAGTCACAGTCTGGGTATGTGTTCATTCTGAATGGAGGTGCGATAAGTTGGAAGAGTTCTAAGCAAAGCACGATAGCTGCATCTACAACAGAAGCCGAGTATATTGCTGCATCAGATGCAGCCCAAGAGGCTGTTTGGATCAAGAAGTTCATCGAAGAACTTGGTGTCGTTCCTAGCATAGTGAATCCTGTGAGCCTCTTGTGTGACAACAATGGGGCAATATCACTTGCTAAGGAACCTAGTGTGTCACAGAAATCCAAACATATACTTCGGCATTTTCACTACATAAGAGAAGTCATCTCAAGAGGAGATGTGAAGATATGCAAAGTTGCGTCTGAAGACAATGTTGCTGATCCACTAACAAAAGCTCTTTCACAAGCTGTACATGATGGTCATGCTAGGTCCATGGGTATTAGATACATTTGAGATTGGACTTAGGGCAAGTGGGAGATTGTTAGAGATTGTGCCCTAAGCCAATGTTGGATTATGTAAACAATCTTCTTAAGTCATTAATAAAGACTTATTTTATCATATATATTTGTATGTTAGTATTTATGATAATGTATCCATGAATTAATTGTGTAATTCTAAATTTCCCTAGTCGATTGTTATTATGGGAATAATAACAAACTAAGACTAGTGTGAGTGATAATGGATATTCATAAGATGAATATAGTGTATACAGATACAGATTATACTCACGGGCAATATGTTAGAGAACATGTTGCTGGAGACCCACTATGAGATCAAGTTCATGGTCACGTGTCACAACTGATCTTGATTATAGTAGTGTCATCAGCTGATTCCTTTGATCTGAGGTCACCATGGATTCCGGGATGAATTCATGTTGTGCTTTGACGCAGTCAAACGCTGCTTGTAACAGAGTAGTTATAAAGGCTGTGGTTGGGTACAATATGACTCATGCTTTGGGATGTGAGTGACAGATATGGGATTTTGTCCCTCTCTAACAAGAGAGCGATATCACTGGGCCCCTCGATAAGTAAGACTGTTAAATGCATGGCCATGCTCAAATAATTGATAAGAGTATCAATTAATTTGTCTAAACAGTTTACTTTGAGATCGAGAAAGCATATGATTAATTATATAAGATTGACAAGTGTACCATGTCTTATAATTAATCTTGATATCAAAGAGACAAAAGGGAATATGACATTCTATAAATAGGTATTGGATCATTCCAATCATATTAATTGGGTAGTCGTAATGGCTTGCTAGAGTCCGCTTGTGACCTATAAGGACATTATGGTAATTTCCTTATTGCCAATTAATATGATCCTATGGGGTCACACACAAGAGCAAAATGAAGTTCATCTTATCGGGTATAAATTATTATTAGATAATAATTTATGAATGAGAAAGAGAATAAATATATATAGTGATATATATTTATGTATGTATATATAAATATTAATGTGATTAATATTGCATAAAGTATGCTACATATTATAATTAAATTATATGGAGATATAATTAATTATAATATTATATATACATATATGTATTATGGAGAATTGATTTGATTTAATGTTAATTGAGAATTAATATTAAATTGTGTGGGTTAATATATAATTATAACTAATAGGTGTATTATGTTATAATTATAATTAACTATTTAGGTTAATTATTTAAGGAAACAATTAACCTAAACCAAAATGACTCATATATACTAAGTACACAGCAGATTTTCGGAAGACACACAAAGGTGAATAGTGGCAGCCGAAATTCTCAACAAAACTCCAAGGAAAAATCTGATTTTTCGCTTTCTCTGTCTCGTTCGAAGAATCGTTCTTCAATCCCGGCGCTAGCACGCGGTGAATCAATTGCTCCGTGTGGATCAACCGTAGAGGGAAGCTAATTTGGTTCCTAAGTGATTCAAACTTCAAAGAATTAAGGTAATTCTTTAACCCTCCTTCCGATTCAATGTAATGTACATGGGTCCTTGGTGGGGATTAATCTTTTTCCGCTGCGTTTTATGTTTGTTTTATGCGATTAATTCCCAACATATAGTGTATACAGATACAGATTATACTCACGGGCAATGTGTTAGAGAACATGTTGCTGGAGACCCACTATAAGATCAAGTTCATGGTCACGTGTCACAACTGATCTTGATTATAGTAGTGTCATCAGCTGATTCCTTTGACCTGAGGTCACCATGGATTCCGGGATGAATTTATGTTGTGCTTTGACGCAGTCAAACGCTGCTTGTAACAGAGTAGTTATAAAGGCTGTGGTTGGGTACGATATGACTCATGCTTTGGGATGTGAGTGACAGATATGGGATTTTGTCCCTCTCTAACAAGAGAGCGATATCACTGGGCCCCTCGATAAGTAAGACTGTTAAATGCATGGCCGTGCTCAAATAATTGATAAGAGTATCAATTGATTTGTCTGAAGAGTTTACTTTGAGATCGAGAAAGCATATGATTAATTATGTAAGATTGACAAGTGTACCATGTCTTATAATTAATCTTGATATCAAAGAGACAAAAGGGAATATGACATTTTATAAATAGGTATTGGATCATTCCAATCATATTAATTGGGTAGTCGTAATGGCTTGCTAGAGTCCGCTTGTGACCTATAAGGACATTATGGTAATTTCCTTATTGCCAATTAATATGAACCTATGGGGTCACACACAAGAGCAAAATGAAGTTCATCTTATCGGGTATAAATTATTATTGGATAATAATTTATGAATGAGAAAGAGTATAAATATATATAGTGATATATATTTATGTATATATAAATATTAATGTGATTAATATTGCATAAAGTATGCTACATATTATAATTTAATTATATAGAGATATAATTAATTATAATATTATATATACATATGTGTATTATGGAGAATTGATTTGATTTAATGTTAATTGAGAATTAATATTAAATTGTGTGGGTTAATATATAATTATAACTAATAGGTGTATTAGGTTATAATTATAATTAACTAATTAGGTTTTATATTTAAGGAAATAAAAACCTAAAACCTAATCAATCCTATAATGATATAGAAGCAGAATTCGGCAGCCACACTAGACCAAGCAGCCAGCCGAAATTCTCCTCTCCAAGCCAAGAGAAAATTTGATTTTCTGCCTCTCTCTCGATTCGAGGAAACCGTTTCTTCTATCCCGGCGCTAGCACGCGGTGAATGTATTGCTCCGTGTGGATCAACCATAGAGGGAAGCTATTTTGGTTCCTAAGTGATTCAAACTTCAAAGAATTAAGGTAATTCTTTAACCCTCCTTCCGATTCAATGTAATGTACATGGGTCCTTGGTGGGGATTAATCTTTTTCCGCTGCGTTTTATGTTTGTTTTGTGCGATTAATTCCCAACACCAAAAGGGCATAAGTTTTTCTTCTTCTCTTTTGTAATTTGATTAAGTTAGTTTTGATTCCGCAATTTGATTGTGTTTGGTTGTAAACATTGAATTTGTTTCATCTTTCTTGATTAATACAATTGATTGCAAGTTAATTTCAATTTTTATTCCTTTTCTTTATGCAATTCCTTTAATGAATATCTAGTCTCATAAGATCTTAATTTATTAAGTTCATATTTGTGGCATTACCTAGATTGACGCCTAGGAAACCATTAGTATTGACGACACTGTGGAACTTACGTGCCCCTATTTTCTGAGCTTTAGAATTAGACCGCCTCTAAACAAGGAAAACCGGCTAAGGACCTAAAAGATCTAGATACGCTAGGTTGTATTATCGAAAGAGCATAATTAAGGGTTAATTGTTGAGTTAAATTCATCTTTTGTAGTTAATTGATAAAGCCATCCCCGTTAGCATTCATAGGTCGGTAAACTGCCAATTGATAACACAAAACTCAAGTGCAAAGTAAGCTGGAATAGATCAACTAGGAGTAGGATAGTTTAGTTGTTAACATAATCAACCCAAACTACGTTCCGCCTAGGACACGCAAGGAACCCGAGTAGTTTAGTGTTTGCAGAATATTCTTTTCTCTGTGGGATCGATACCTGGACCAACCAGAATTATTACTTGTCAACGATAGGTACACTGCCTTAGTTGTGCGTTTCTAGGTTTAGTTTTACTACTACGCCTAGGACCCATCAAGTTTTTGGCGCCGTTGCCGGGGAAATTTATATTTCTGCATCATTTAGCAAAAGGTCTATTTGCTGATCTAGGCAACATTTTTGTGCATATAGGTAAATAAATTTTCTTTTCTGTGAATATTTATTACAATTTAGTTTTCTTTAATTTCTGTGTGTGTGTGTTTTCTAGCTTATGCGAACTCGCTCTCAGCATCCTGAGCTTTTACCTTATAACCCTGAAATTGAACGTTTGTGTAGCAGGAACCGTAGAGTACGCCAAGAGCATATTGTTCAAATGGAGCATCAGCAGCATGATGACGAGGAGAGACAACTCCGGGAAAGAGTTGAGCAAGAGCAACTCCGGCGAGAGCGGGAGGAGTTTGATAGAAGAAGGGGTGGTGATAGAGATAACATGGTCATGACTGACCTAATGGCTCCACATCGGCCCCGGAACAGATCCGGAGTGGTTATCCCAGCCATCACTGCCAATCAATTCGAGCTGAAGTCTAGTATGATCCATTTGATCCAAGGGAACGGACTATTCAGTGGCGGAATAAGTGACAACCCTAATGATCACTTAGACCGGTTCCTTATGGTGGCCGATACAGTCCGAATCGGTGGGGTGCCCCAAGATGCTGTGCGGTTGAAGCTGTTCCCCTTTTCACTATGCGGGGGAGCAATGGAATGGTACAAATCCTTGAGGCCCGGATCAGTGACATCATGGGACCAATTGGAAGAGCAATTCTTAGCATACTACTTCCCACCATCAAAGACGGTTCAGCTAAGGAACGAGATCATGGGATTCCGGCAATTTGGGACAGAGACTCTTAATGAAGCATGGCAGAGATTCCAACGGTTATTGCGGAACTGCCCCCACCATGACATGCCGCGTTTCACTCAGGTAAGCACGTTTTATCATGGTTTGAAACCAGCTAACCGTGCCATTATTGATTCTTCTGCAGGTGGGGACATTTTTAAGAAGACTGCTACACAAGCCGAGGAGTTGATTGCGGAGCTGGCTAGAAAGAGTACCTTGTGGCAGTCGGACACGCCAACAAGGAATGAGGTTCGAGCCGCAGATTTGGGACGCCAAGATGCAGCTATGGACCATGTAAACAAGAAGTTAGACCTGTTGATGTCCCGCCTGAACTTAAATGGGCCACAATACCAACCGGTGTTGTGTGTATCATGCGGGGCGGAGCATCCCGGGCAAGATTGTGAATTGGGCGACCCATTTGCTCAATCTTCCGAAAACGTAAGTTTTGTGGGAGGAAACCAAAGGTACAATAACTCTAACTCTTATTCACAAAACTTCAATAATAATAATAATTACGGAAGAAGGTATCAACACCCGAACATGTCCTATAGTAACAACCAAAATGTGTTGAGACCTCCTTCTGGATTCCATTATGAGCACCATGAGCAGGGGTTAGGTAAGGCCCCATTTATTCCTAATGATCAATCTCCATAGCAGCCTTAACAGTCTAAGCAAGATGAGACGGTTTTGTCATTACTGAAAGACATCTCGTCTCGGCTTGCTGATAATGAAGCGCACTGTAGGGATTTGGGTAAGCAAGTGGCTCAATTGAGTAGGGAAAGGCAGGAAAGACCTCAAGGAGCACTTCCGAGTAGAACTGAACAAAACCCTAAGGGTAATCATCGGGAGACAGCTCAAGCTATAACCCTACGAAGTGGTAGGCAAGTGGAGGACCGGGTGCAAAACGCTGATATTCCATCCCAACCTACCGAGGTAAGTGAAGAGTCGGGAGAGGTAAGCAACCCCGACTCGATTTCTGAACCCGAACCTAGCATAAATGAAAAAGGGAAAATTCCTGACCCAGTGGGTGCCTATGTGCCTAAACTTCCTTATCCTCAAAGGGAGAAGAAAGATAAACTGGGGCAGAAATATTCCAAATTCCTGGAAATTTTTAAGAAGTTAGAATTTAATTTGCCATTGATTGAGGCTCTCCAAGAGATGCCTTCTTATGCTAAATTCTTTAAAGAACTTCTTGCAGGGAAACGAAAGCTAGGTGAGGATGAAGTGGTGGTTTTAACAGAGGAATGTTCGGCAATTATCACTAACAAACTTCCACCCAAGCTCAAAGATAAGGGCGGTTTTACTATCCCATGCCGGATAGGGAACTTGGAGATCGCCAATGCCCTATGCGACTTGGGTGCAAGTATAAATCTGATGCCTCTGTTGTTTTTCAGGAGACTCGGACTGGGAGACCCAAAGCCAACCAATATGACCCTCCAATTGGTGGATAGATCTCTCACGAAACCAAAGGGGGTGGTCGAGGACGTGCTAGTAAAAGTGGATAAATTTATCTTCCCCGCAGACTTCGTGGTGATGGATATGGAAGAAGACAGCGCGGTGCCCCTTTTGCTTGGAAGGCCATTTCTTGCAACAGGTAGGACTCTGATAGATGTCCAGGAAGGTAAGATTATTCTAAGGTTGCACAATGAGGAGGTAAGTTTCAACGTCTATAACTCAATGAAATATCCATTAGATGTTGAAAGTTGTAATTTTGTAGACTCTTTTTGCCCTATTGATGCTTATGTGATAGAAAAGAGTTTCAACCAAGGGGAGTTGGAGCTCTTGTCTGATTTCCGATTGAAACTATTTCAGGGCAAACTGCGAAGTCGATGGACGGGACCGTTTACCGTGCATAAGGTTTACCCTTCCGGGATGGTGGAAATTGAAACCCCGGAGGGAATTCAACAAGTAAACAGGCACCGGTTGAAGCCCTATGTCAGCGGAGGAATAAAGAAGGAGAAGTAAGTCTTGCTCCTTCGTGATGTGTAATGCTAAATCGCGGATGTAGGAGTCGAGCTATTCCGACTATAAACATAGCACTGAGGTACGTATGCCTCCCGTGTACATTAGTTTTCACGTTAATATGTTTTTGTGTGTTTTTGTGTGTAGGATTAGGTACTTAAGCAAGTTAATCAAAAATCGTAATCAAAATGTGGAAAAAAAGCAACAGTTGGTAGAATTCAGGGTGGCACGCCATGTCACTAAGCAGCACGCCGTGCCAAGGTGAAGTTGGGTGTAGCACATGACGAGCCAAAGTGGCACGAAATCTTGCCAGGCTGCTGTTCCGGATGAAAATTGTGCATAAGTAAACAGCACGCCGTGCCACATGCAGCATGCCGTGCTAAGGTAATGGTATGCAGGGCGGCACGACGTGTCATTTCAGCACGCCCGCGTGCCGTTGTTCTGTTCCGCGAGAGGTTTGTGCATAAAAGGGCAGCACGCTGTGTCACCAAGCAGCACGCCGTGCCAATCACAGTTCTGAAGGGCGGCACGACGTGCCAATATAGCACGCCAACGTGCCGTCCCTCTGTTCCAAAAGTGAGTTTTGAGAAAAAGGAGCAGCACGCCGTGTCAAGGCTTCAGCACGCCGTGCCACATATTCAAATTTCAAGGCAGCACGCCGTGCCAAGACAGCACGCCGGCGTGCCATCATTCTGTTTCCAGGTAAGTCTTTTTGACCCGCTCAGCACGTTGTGCTGAGTGTTTGGCACGGTGTACCGAGTGTTAAAATTTTGAATTCCAAGGGTTATTCCACCGCCTATTTAATGCCCTTTCCACTTTCCCCCCTTCTCATAACCGATTTTTCCCTTCTTCTTCTCCTTTCTCTCTCTCACTTTCTCTCACCCTCTCACTTTCTCTCTCCCCTTTTCACTCTCTCTCTCTAGAACCCATTCTCTCCTTCTCCTTCTCCATTCTTCTTCTTCTTCCTTCCTTTCTCTCCTTCTCCCTATCCCCTCTTACTCTCCATTCTTCTTCTTCTTCCTTCCTTTCTCTCCTTCTCCCTATCCCCTCTTACTCTCCTTTCCTTCTTCTTCTTCTTCTCCATCTCACCCCTTTTTCTCCATTATTTTGCCCTAGGGTTTTATTTTGCTTCAATTTCCTTGAATCAGGTATGAATTCTTGCTTTATTCTTTCTTTTATTCATTATTCTTATTATTGTTGTTCTTTTCCTCATTTTGGTTTGGATGGATTGACTGCTTAATAGGGTTTTATTTTACTTTCTTTTTCTTTTTTGTGGTTTGTATCTTTGACAGTAGATGTTCTTTGGCTTTGTGTTCTTGTGTTTTTGATTTTTGTTTTTTTATGGTTATGCAATTGTAGAATGAAGAAGAAAACCGTCGCCGATCGGAGACACGGTTCGTCTCGTCGGCCCATGGAACCGTCACCGGAGCCGGTGCCACGTGACGAATTGCCCACCGACCAATTGATGGCCCCGCTGACAAATCTCTCAAGGAAATACAAATGTCACTTTCCCTTACTTTCGGACGATGAAGGTAAGAAGTACAAAACTTTATTTCCTTTAGAAAGCACTCCATTTCGCACTTTCGATTGGCAATTTCTCTTTGTACAGGATAGGTCGGAGGGAGTAAAAGCTAAATTGACTAGTCTAGGGTGGTACGAATTTGTGAAATCTAACCCTCCAGTCTTTAGGGAGCTAAACCTAGAATTTTACTCCACCTGAGTTTTAAAACCAACCCGGATACGGGCCTTAGAAGCATGACCTTCCGCCTCTTTGGCACTGAGCGGACTTTGGATATTGATGGCCTTCGGGCTTGCATAGGGATTGACGGGGAATGGTTATAAATGGCCCAAAAATTTGGATGCCAAGAAATTTTGGCGCTTGATAGGGCAAGGGGTATACCAACCCCGGTTTGCCAAAACCTCCCAAATCCAAGACCCTGTTTTGCAATTAGTTCATAAATTTGTATGCTTTAATTTTTTGGGAAAGACTGAGAGCAACCGGGTTAATGCATTTGATCTGTTGATCCTGTGGCATGTGCATAGTGAAATTAAGGTGCATTTGGGCTTCTTTGTCATGGAAGCTTTATACAATCATCACAATCGAGCTAAGTCCGAACTAGGGTTAGGACATATTGTGACTTGTATTGCATGTTTTTTTCATAGTAATACTTGTTATAGGAACCTCGAGAGCATTCTTCCCAAGAAGCTTTCGAAGGGAATCTTGTCTTGTTCCTATGTTGGGGCAGCTGCAGATCCTTCAAGTGCATGAGGTTCAAGTCGGGGAAAGGCCCCTATGGAAGTAGACGAGGAGGAAGAGAGTGAGGAAGGAGAGGACGGCGAGGAGGACGCGGAGAATGTATCGGTGGGGGTAGATTTTATGGGGCAGATTGAAGGACGGTTGGATGGCATAATCGAGCAATTGGAAGGCTTAACCGTCCATCAGGTTCTGCTGGAGCAGCGGCTGAACACGCACCTTGATCAACAAGCAGCTCAGCTTGCCAACGTCGAGGCGTTCGCCTCCCGCTTCTGTGCCGCCCAAGGGTGGCCGTACCCGCCGCCACCACCAGCTCCCGATATGTGAGGTAACTTTTTTCCTTTCCCATTTAGTTTGCTTCTTCTTCCATTGCACTTTTGGAAGTAAGTGCAATCTAAGTGTGGGGTGGGTAAAGGGACTTCTCCCTTTCTTTTTCTTCTTATATTGCATTTTTTTTATTGTTTGTTTCGCATGTTTGTTGGCGTTTGTTGGTGTTTGTAGGTGTTTTTGCATGATTGGATGTTTTGCGTTGGTTTTTGGTTAGATTTAGGCTTTACTTTTCAATGCATGTGATGTTGGTTTTGGTTGTTTTGGTTTGTTAGTATTTTTAGGTTGCTTATGTATCAATTGCCGTTTGAATAACATTGCTTAATCCACCCTCGAACCTAAGTCTCTGTGCTTGGATTGATAGCAATTGGCTAGGGATTTTAGGAGTTGTTTGCAAGTCATTAGCTTGTTTGTGCGTGGTTTGTGATTCTTGATGGTAACCATTGGTTAGATTTGCCATTTAGGTTGCATTAGGGAATTAGTCCTCTACCCCTACTTGCATGATTGAGCTAGGATTACGCCTTGGAACATTGGTTGAGTCACACGACCTAGCATACAAACCCTAATACACTTGTGCGAATTTGAGCCTTTAGAACCATTTCACATCGGTTCTATTTCTTTGTGAGGGTAAAAACAATCGTGGCACACTAGATCATAGAACCCGGTGTTGTTTTGCACTTGGCATTGAGAGCTTAATATGTGGAGACCCTTAGGATTAACCCCTTGACTTAAATAACGCTAACCCTAACTACTAATTCATCCCTTAGATCACCCATAGCCACTAAATTAACCTTTTTGACTTAAAAAACCTTGACCAAGCCAACTCTATAATCCTAACTTTTTACCATTTCACTTTGATTTTCCTTTCTCACCCTCCTCTCCTAAATCAAGTAATTGGCTAAGTTGTTCATTCATTTTGGGGTCAATCACCATTTGCATTTCAACTCTTTCATATCTAGTCCTATGGAAAAATTGTGTTTAAAAAAAAATAATAAAAAAAAGAACCCAAATAGAGTCAATGTGTTTGTTCGGTTTCTTTTTGTAAAACTTAGAGTTTGTAAACGCCTGTCTTGGTTGTCCGGTTTGCATCTTTAAGCCGGTATTTGTGTTCCATGTCTTGTAATTTTTCATTAGTTGAATAAAGGATTAGGGCGATCATCTAATTGCCTTGACCCATGTCTTGTAATTTTTGTTTTCGTTTTCTCATTAAGTTGTGTTTCGGCCATTGGGTGTGGATAAGGCCTTCTTTTTGTCAAGTTAATTTCATAAAAAAAAAAAAAAAAAAAGCAAAGCAAACACTCTTAGGACTAGTTCCGAGTTGAAAGTTGCACGACCCGTCTTTAGTACTTAGTCAATTTGTATATTTTACTTGATTTGTAGGAGTTGTACACCTAAAATTTCCTTTATCAAACCTACCCTAAGCCGTAACATTACAAGCCCCAGGTTCTCTGATTTTGCTCCTTGACCAATGACTTCACCGGGATTGCCATTAGTTCGCTATGTGATGTGTGCCATTGTTTGTTTTTGTGTGCTCATCCGCCTTGCCTTGAACTTGAGCATTGGAGTGACATCTTGAGAGGTGCTTGGTGGTTGTATAAACTCTGTTTGTTCCTCGCCCTTTGACTAGCTAAATTGTGTTGGGTTTGGGTATTGAGTGGTTTTGAACTTGGTGCACCTAATGTCATTTCGAAGGTGATGCTTTACTTTCTTGAGTTTATGAATCTCGTACGGTTAAACCCTTAGTTGGATTTGTAAGTGAAAGCGAGCAAGTTTACTCCTTTGTCTTTAGTTGATTCGCTTGAGGACAAGCAAGACTTTAAGTGTGGGGTGGTTGATAAGGTCGGTTTTTGACCTTATCTTTTAGGCAATTTCGTGGTTTGAATGGCAATTTTTAGAGTCTTTTGTGTGAATGTTTGTGTGGTTTTTGAATATTTTGTGATTTTTATGTTTTGGATAGATTTTTATAACTTTTAGTATTTTTCGTGTTTTCTAGGGTTGTTTTTTGTAATTTTTGTTAATTTGTTGTTTTTATGGTCCGTGGCGTTGGTGCCATTATGTTTCTTTGTGCTTGTTTTGGGTAGGTATTATGACCCGGACCGGAAGTTGGAGCATCGGCGGCGAAGAAGAGTTCGAAGTGCTGAAAATCAAGGTGGCACGGCGTGCCACAATTAGGGCACAGCGTGCCAACCCGGCGTGCCTGGTAAAGCAGTCCAGTGGAGTGGCACGAAAACGTGCCACTCAGATCAGCGTGGCGTGCCAACCCTAAAATCGCACGGCACGGCGAGCCACCTCCAGCAGCACGGCGTGCCGCCTTCAGTTCTGCACAGCACGGCGTGCCAACTCCACCAGCACGGCGTGCCGAGCTCCGAAACCTGCTGTTGCCCTATTTTCATCTCTTCTTTTTCCTGGTTTTAACCTAGCCGTATAAATAGGTTATTTTCTATGTTTGAAAGGATCCTTTTTCCAGTCTTTTTGAGTGAGAGCAGAAACTTTTAGTGAGGTTTTGAGCTTGAACTATTTGATTCCTTTGAGTTTGAACCATCGATTGGTTGTAGTTTTACATAGAATCTTCCCCTTTTGCGACGTTCCTAGTTCCGGCTTGAGTTCGTCTATAGAGGTACACCCCAAGCATCTTCACACCGTCGGAATCCAGTTAGTCGGACCAAAAGGGCATAAGTTTTTCTTCTTCTCTTTTGTAATTTGATTAAGTTAGTTTTGATTCCGCAATTTGATTGTGTTTGGTTGTAAACATTGAATTTGTTTCATCTTTCTTGATTAATACAATTGATTGCAAGTTGATTTCAATTTTTATTCCTTTTCTTTATGCAATTCCTTTAATGAATATCTAGTCTCATAAGATCTTAATTTATTAAGTTCATATTTGTGGCATTACCTAGATTGACGCCTAGGAAACCATTAGTATTGACGACACTGTGGAACTTACGTGCCCCTATTTTCTGAGCTTTAGAATTAGACCGCCTCTAAACAAGGAAAACCGGCTAAGGACCTAAAAGATCTAGATACGCTAGGTTCTATTATCGAAAGAGCATAATTAAGGGTTAATTATTGAGTTAAATTCATCTTTTGTAGTTAATTGATAAAGCCATCCCCGTTAGCATTCATAGGTCGGTAAACCGCCAATTGATAACACAAAACTCAAGTGCAAAGTAAGCTGGAATAGATCAACTAGGAGTAGGATAGTTTAGTTGTTAGCATAATCAACCCAAACTACGTTCCGCCGAGGACACGCAAGGAACCCGAGTAGTTTAGTGTTTGCAGAATATTCTTTTCTCTGTGGGATCGATACCTGGACCAACCAGAATTATTACTTGTCAACGATAGGTACACTGCCTTAGTTGTGCATTTCTAGGTTTAGTTTTACTACTACGCCTAGGACCCATCACCTAGCAAGATGCTCTAACTTTTACCTGAGTCTCCTTTTCGGTTTTCATCCCAGTGAGTTTTTTTTTAAGATGAACAAAGGCCGAATGGCGTCATGACTACTTGTCCCATCATCCTTCTGCTGATGATATGACGCAAAAAAAATGTAGACCAGTGTAGCTTTTACCTAGCTTGATTTCTCCAATAGTCAAGTTCTTGGACAATTATTGTTGCTCTTTGGAAAGATGAATTAAATTTTGAGGACGACAAAAGACTTCAGATCATATGTATTTAATACATTTTTATTGTTAGGTTGTTACCATTTTCGATAAGATCTTTTTTATTGCCTTATTAGTTGCCTCCACTGCACCGTTAGCTTGGGGCCTATATGGAGAAGACTTATGGTGCTCAATGCCATGTTCTGCGAGTAGCTTAGCTATTGCTCCTTGGAATTGCACTCCGTTGTCGATCATTATATGATGGGGAATCCTATATCGAGCGAAGATGTTTTTCTGGATGAACTTAACCATCTGTTTGGCTGTTACACTAGCAAGGGATTCTACCTCCACCCACTTTAAAAAGTAGTCAACTGCCACAACTATGAATCTGTGTCCATTAGATGCTGCAAGATGAATTTCACCGATTAGATCTATTCCCCATGCTGAAAATGGCCAAGGGGATAACAGATTCTGTAGCTCAAGAGGTGGAAGATGATTGATGTCAACATAGATCTGACACTCGTGACATCTTTTTACTTTCCTTATACAATCAGCTTGCATAGTCATCTAGAATTATCCTTGTCTCACTATCTTCCTAGTCATAGCGAGTCCATTCATATGTGGCCCACAGGATCCTGCATGTACCTGCTGCATCACTATTTCGGCCTCCTGCTCTGTCAGACACCTTAGAAGAACCCCGTTTGCTGTTCTCTTATATAGCTTATCTTCGAAGATTCTGAACTGACTGGGCAGCTTTCTTAATGACACCTTATTAGCAGCATTGGCTCCTTCTGGATATCTTCCCTCTTTTACATACCAGTATATATCGAAGAACCATGGCTTTTCTTCAACTATCAATTCCATTACTTCATACACTTCAAAGCAGGGTTGTCTTGAGGTTGCTATAATCATTGGTTGTACTTGAATTTCTTCTGGATTTTCCCACATAGAAGACAGTGTTGCTAGTGCATCAACCATCTTGTTCTCATCCCGGGGAACATGTCTGAATTCACATTGGCCGAATAACGCTTTCCTGTATTGTAGCAGCTCCAAGTAAGGCCGTAAGGCTTCTTCTTTCAACTCCCATCTGCCTTGAGCTTGTCTAATTACTAAAAGTGAATCTCCAACGATCAAGACATCATTTTCCTCTAGTGTCAACAAAGCTTCCATCCCAAATAAGCATGCTTCATACTCTGCTCCATTATTGGTTATAAGAAAATCTAGTCTCTTCGCCAAAGGAATGATTTCACCGTCTGGTGTTGCTATGATTACCCCGATTCCAGCACCCTTCCAATTCACGGCACCATCAAAGCACATAACACATCTCTTTACTTCTACCATGGCTAGCTGTTCATCCGGGAACTCCAAATTCTCTATGTAATCTGATTCCAGCGGCTGATTTGCTAGAAATTTTGCTACGGCTTGCCCTTTAATGGTTTTCTTGGTGATGTATTCAATGTCGAACTCAGATAAGAGTAACAGCCACCTAGATAACTTCCCAACCAATACTGGTGCTTCATACAGACACTTCATGGGATCCACCTTGGCCACGGCTTGCACTTTGTGTGACTGGAAGTAATGGCGTAACTTCTTGGTCAGCCAGATCATTGCCACACACATCTTCTCTACCAGTGTGTACTTGGTTTCAAACTCCAGCAGCTTCTTATTGATGTAGTAAATAGGGTACTCCTTCCTACCATCTTGTTCTTGAGCCAACATTGCCCCTACAGAGGAATCTTCAACAGCCAAATACAAGATCAAAGGCTTCCCTGGAGTTGGTGGGCTCAGAACTGGCACATTTACCAGATAAGCCTTAATTTTCTCAAATGCCAGCTGACATCTATCATCCCATACAATCGGCTGATCTTTCTTTAACAGCTTGAAAATTGGTTCACAAGTGGAAGTCAACCACGCTATAAAGCGACTAACATATTGCAAGGAGCCCAAGAATGAACGGACTTCTTTTTCTATTTTTGGAGCTGGCATGTCTCAAATAGCTTTGATTTTATTTGGGTCCATTTCTATTCCCCTCTGACTGACTACATGACCCAACAGCTTCCCTGATGTGACTCCGAATACGCACTTCTTAGGATTAAGTCACAAGTTATACTCTCAAATATGTGTAAGAAATCTATCCAGGATGGCAGGATGATCTTCTCGGGTCATTGATTTAATAAGCATATCATCGACATACACTTCGACTTCCTTATGGATCATATCATGAAGCAAAGTTGTGACAGCCCTTTGGTAAGTGGCTCTAGCGTTCTTTAATCCGAAAGGCATTACTCTGTAGCAAAAGGTACCCCATTCTGTGATGAATGATGTCTTCACTTTATCAATCACGTCCATCAGGATATGATTATATCCTGAAAACCCATCCATGATGGAGTACATTGCTGCTTTTACTGCACTATCAACCAGGACATCGAGATGAGGAAAAGGGAAATTGTCTTTTGGGCATGCCTTGTTCAGATCCCTATAGTCAACACATACTCTGACCCTTCCATCCTTTTTAGGTACTGGGACGATATTTGCTAGCCATTCTGTATACTCCACCACTTCAAGAAATTTGGCTTCTATATGCTTAGCCACTTCTTCTTTCACCAATGTAGCCCACTCTGGCCTCAATCTTCTCAATTTCTGCTTCATTGGCTTGAACTTAGGATCTGTTGGGATCTTGTGAACTGCTATTTCCGTGTCTACACCCGACATGTCCTCATATGACCAAGCAAAAGCTTTAACATGTTTTTGCAATATTCTTATAAGTTCTCTCTCTTCCTCCGATTTTAGCTCATGTGAAATGAATACCATTTTAGGGTTTTCATCTGTACTTATGTTGATTTCATGCAATGCAGTGTCATGAATGCTAAATATGCTTGATGGTGATTCAAATGCATGCATAGAATTATTAGGATAAACATCACACAAGTAAGCAAACTGAGATTTCATTACATTAAACTATTCACATTGAAAATGGAAGAAATAGATACAACAAAATCATTTCCATCCTCCACAGGTGGAGGGCCTTGCACTGCTTCAGCTTCCACTTTCATCTTCAGAGCATCATCTAGATCTATAGCTACTTTAGCCTCTTTCTCAGCAGTAATAGTGGTCTCCTCAATTTCAGCCACCTGCACCTTAGCCTTTTCCATGATCTTGGCTATGTCAACAACCACAGAATCCAAGTTTACCTTGGTCATCAGCTCCTCTCCGAACCCTTTTTTAGATTTCCCAAACACCTTGTTTAAGCCGGTGGTCAACACATTTGAAACTGCTTCTACCATCTCTTCAAGTGGCTCAATTTGTAGAACAGCAGACTTGGCAACCGTCTCTTCCACCACCACGGGCACCACTGGTTCTTCCCGACTCTTCTCAAAATCTACAATAGTAGAAAATATTTCAAAGCCGGGGTATTCAATGTTCTAGACCTTTACTAGCTCGGCCTGGCCATTATACAGCTCTTCCCCAGCCTTTATGAATGGTTTCATCATAGGCTTGACGTTCTTACCCCTTCTCTAATTCTTGTAGTCAGATGTTTCTTTTGTATACCCTAGCCCAAATTGTTTTGGCTTTCCCGAGTCAATGTTAAACTCAGGCACCCCCTGTAGGTTAATTCTGAGTCCTGTGCCCAGGACAAAATTCTATTTATGCAAATACCTAGACAGCCACTCCAGCATATAGTTTTCGTAAATGACCATTGAAGCATCTGTGGCTTCCTCTTCCCTGACCATGGTGATTTGGAATCTGCCAAAAGGTACAACCCCTTCATTTATAGTAGCAATCATGGATTGGACATCCACCTCAATAGTCACAATCTCTCCGTTTATCGAGAACTTTATTTTATGATGCAAAGTAGAGGGGACACCTCCCAATAGGTGGAACCACGGTCTCCCCAATAGCAGTGAGAAAGTGACCGAGATGTCTATCACAATGAAAACAACCATTGACTTGACTGGCCCCGACCTCCACCTCAATTTCAAAAGTGCCAATTACAGTCCTTCTAGAGTCATCATATGCCCGGATCACCGTGGAGGACTTTTTCAAAGCATCTTCATTCAAACCCAAACATGGTAGCATTTTTCACGGACATATGTTCAACGCCGACTCGTCATCCACCATCACACATGGCATTACTTTGTCCATCACATGGGCCCTAATGTAGAGGCCTTATTATGAGCCTTTCCCTCACTAGGCAGATCTTTTTCAAGAAAAACAATGTCGGGAGCCCCATAATGGATTTTATCCAATAGACAACATATGGCTTCCAGCGATGCAATGGGAGAAACCTCGATTTCTGACAGCTTCTTCACTAAAGCTGCCCTATGCTCCTTGGAGGTCAAAAGCAGATGCCACAAACTAGCTTGGGCAAGGGGTTTTCTTTAATTGAGAAATAACTAAGTCTTCCTTCTCAACTCCCTCCTGTGTGGATGCACTGCCCGACCCAGTCATTGGGGTCTTGTCTTTCACTTGGGCTGCCGGTTGATAAAACCTACCGCTTCGGGTCACTTTCTGAACTTCTTGAATTTTTAGCTTTTCGATACCTAGAGGCTTAACTATCTCATCCCCGCCAAACTCCTCATATTCATCCTCCGAGTCAAGGTCATTCAAGCTTATTGGCTTAATTTCTTTCTGTTCCGCCTGCACCTCACATTCCAACTTTGCCTCAGCTTCACTGATTGCCACAGACTGTATAGCAAGATTCGCCTGTAGGACTTGAGCAAAAATGAAATTGGTTAGCAATCCTGAGTGTACCATGTTAACCCGCTTCTCGAATGCTGGCAATGGTTTAGTCTTTGTACTAGGTTTTGGAGGTTACTGCCGTTTTCCTTCATCAATCAAATTTGGAATAGCATCCCTCAGTTTGTAGCAATTATTGGTTCTGTGGCCAGTCACAACATGGTAAGTGCAAAAATTATCTTTATCCGCATCAGCAGGTTTCTCAAATGGCCTCAGGGACTGCAACAAGCCTCCATTTCTACACTTTACAAAATTTTTAACTAAAGGGAGAGCCCAAGGGGATATGCCTTGTCCTCCTGGGTTTCTATTCTGATTGCTTTGCTGCTGGGTTACCGCTGCAACCTTGACTTGCTTCACCTCCGAAGACTGCCTCCCTTTACCTCCAGAACCTGAACTAGAGCCGCTACCAGACCCGGCCGCAGCTGTTGACCTGTACCTAGAACTATATCCTAAACTTCTGCCACCCTTGTGGCTTATCGCTTTCTCCTCCTCATCACACTTAATTTTCATAGCCATATTGTATACTTCACTGAGCTCACTGAAGGGGTGGAACTTCATGTTGTTCTTGAAGATGTCCCTACTACCATCAATCAACTTCTGGATCAGTTCATCTTCATCGGGGCGGTTCTTTAGCAAGATCATCTTGTTCATCCATTGTTGATAATATTCATCGAAGGGGTCATTTGACTTTTGCTTAATTCTCTCCAGGTCATACAGCTCCACCTGAATCTTGGTATTGAAGCTGTAGTATTTGATAACGTGGATGATTGCTCCTCTTCAAATAAAGAATTGTACCAGCCCAGTGCTCTTCCCTCGAGTGTAGTCGGGAAGAGATTAATAAGTTGTTGCTTAGTGGCACCTGCCGTAAGCATGACCCCTGCATAGAGATGCACATGAGCTTCTAGTGTACCCATTCCTTTGTAGGAGGGAACTTTCGGCACTTGGAAGCCGATAGGAAAAGTCTCAATGCCTTTACTGATCATGGCATCTACATTAACCCCCCTCTTGAAGTTTGGACTAACACTGGTCCCTTTCTTTAGCTAGGCCACAACTTCATCCAATTCTGAATACTTCACCCTCATTTTCCTTTCCATAGCTGCCTTAATTTCTTGCAGCTTCTCCAAACTAGCCGAGGCATCAGCACCTTGTGGAGATGATTCAGCCTCTTTTTCCTTTCCAGCTCCACTAGCTCAGGTTTCCCTGGCTTCTCTCACAACAGTCCGCATCTCCTCCTTCAGCATGTCACGGAAATCCTGTGATCTCAAGAAATCCTTCATGGCATCAGCAAGACTTGGTGTTGGATTGGCCATCTCAAATTCTTCCTCGGAATCAGATTCATTGTCTATTTCTACTACTCTTTGTTCCCCAATAGCCCTCAGAGCCTGAGATCTTATCCTCGGTTGATCTAGTTTACTTTGCTTGACATCACACGGGAAATGTTTAGGGACAATGAATGAATGGAATGGTGGTCATGAAGGATGATACACTAAAGGTGATTTATGATGGATGAATGAAATGATATCATGAGTGACATGATGATAAGGATGATCTCTATTTATTATTATTTTTTTTTGGACATTCTAAGAACACCCAATGCCATAGAAGAGATAATGCAAAGAGATCACGTGTGGACCGCTGCACTGATAAGGGTTCGGCGCCTTTGGGGCACCTAGTGAATTTTGTGAAATGGTCATGTGTGTGCCAACACACAGACAGGGTTTTGACGCTTTACAGGTCTATGATATGACATGAAATGGTCACATGGGGCCGCCCCATGGATAGAGTTCTGATGCTTTTGAGGCATATGATATGAAACGATGTTATAAGAAAGTCACATGTAACAAGGACACGGACAGAGCTTCGGGGTTCGGGGAACACCTTTTATGATTTGGTGATGTTATGAATTGGACTTATATGTGTACTAATTCGGCACTCGAGGAGTACCTTGAATGATGTAACAATGTCATGAAATGATCCGATGTGGACCACGGTGCAAACAGGACCCCGGTGTCATTTTATAATGAATGAGTATGGTGTCATGAAATGACATCGTGTGAACTGTCACACAGAAATAGACCTAGGACCATTGTGGTCTCTATTGAATGAGATGATTTGGTGAAATAGCTAAATGCAATCCGGTGCACTGGCAGAATACGAGCAGTTTTGGGACTCCCGTTATGTTATGAAATGACATGACCACTGTGAGCGGACGACGCGTTTTCGACGGGACGCGGGACTCCCTTTCGGAAGGGGCGCCTCGATTTCGGGCCTGCCCCTCCCTCGCATGGGGTTTTTATAAAGGAAATACATGTTTTGGAAAATAAATGGAATTAATGCATAAAAGAACCGAGACCTAAGTCTCGATGGATGTTGTAGAGTCGCCACCCGGCTCAGCTCAACCAGGAAATTCTTATGTAGCTGAACCGGACGAACGGCCGCTACACTATCCAGAGATTGGGGTCCGGACAAGTCCCTTATTTCGTGTCTAATTAAAATAAATATTGTCAATGTTCTCAAATGGTATTTCAAAATCTAAAGTCAATTTTATTGAAGTAAATAAACATGCAGCGCGCATACAAAATATATAGTACAAAAATAAAGAGAAATAAATATTAATCGACTTACAACCAAATCGAATAGAAAAATAAAAACACTCGCCTCACTTATACAATTGCCTAGAATACACGAAAATCTAAAAAGAATTACAACCGCCTAAATACACGATTCAATCTGTTAAAATACATAAAAAATAAAAATAAAAAAAATTAAAACCTGCAAAACAGAGGGTTAGCACAATTTATATGGCACGCCACAAGTTGGACTCAAACAGACAGAATTGGGAAATCGAGAATTGGGGGCATGCATTTAGGGGATAACCGGGTTGGCTCGGCTAGCCGGCCCGATTAGACCTGGAAAACATTTTGAAACGTCCCTGTATTTTTGGTTTTGTGGGAAAAATCATTTGAAAACAATTTTACCGGTTTACATGCATTTGTCATATGTTAAGTGGGTCGGTTTTCAGGAGAATTGGGTCTCCATCGTTGAATTGTTCTAAATGCGAATTTACTGAAAATTGAATCTATGGTCGTGATGCACACAACAAAATTCATTTTGATGGTTTTTGGGGTTTTCTAATTTTTTGGGAATTTTCGGGGATGAGGCTGAAATTCTGATGCTGGAACAAGGATTACAGTCATACGACTGTAGTTTATAGTCGTGCGACTGTAGTCCGTTCAGGGTCAGAATTTCGCCAAAAATCACTTTAAATCAAAATCTGAAGAAAATAAACCTGGAAATTAAGAACAGTCGTACGACTGTATATACAGTCATACGACTGTTCATGAAAACCAAGAACAGTCGTACGACTGTTCTTAATTTCCAGGAACAGAAATACGAAAAATGCAGCAAAAATACACAAAATCCACTTCAAACGCCCAGAAAGCAAGGAAAAGTTTAAGGAAAAGAAGTGACTACCTTTTTAGAAGCTATTCCGAGTCGTTTTGACCCCTGGCGTCGCTCCAATCCCAACAAATTTGCACTTTCCCCTTTTGAATGGAAGTTGAGAGCTTTTTGTCCAAAATCCGAATTGCAAAGGGATTCTGATGGTTTAAGTCTGAGCTCTTGATTTGGTTATGTAGTTAATTGATTATCCTAGGGATTTCTAATAAATTTCAGCCTTAATTTTCAGAAATTAAAGAAAATAAAAGAGGAGGAAAATGAGTGTTTTTATGGTTTTCTTTTTCTCTCTCTTTTCTTTCTCTCTCTAAATCTCTTCCCACCAGAAATCCTCCCCTCTTTCCCCTTCTTTTTTTTCCTTTTCTACCCTCTTTTTCTTGCTTGCTTGCTGCAGAGCCAGAGCAATTAATGCTCATCTTCTCTTTCTTCCATTTTTGCTGCAGAGGTATGGGCCTCTACAGATCTTCCGACATTACAGTTGTACGACTGTAATTTTTTTATTACAGTCGTACGACTGTAACAATAGTCGTACGACTCTCTCTTTTTTTTTTTTTTTTTTTTAAGTATAGAAAATTCCGGCGCTTACAGCTGCCCCTCGCGTGATCAAATTCGACATCTAGCTCCAGGTCCATAATACCCGTGATGATGAATTTGAGAGCGTGAATCAAAGCGCCGCGAACGCTGGAATGAATCTTCTGATGAGATAGGCCGATACCGGGTTTAGGTTACCCGAGGCGAAATTGATGAAGAGATTGGCCGATATCAGGTCTATGTTACCCGAGGCGAAATTGATGAAGAGATTGGCCGATATCGGGTCTAGGTTACCCGAGGCGAAATTGATGAAGAAATTAGCCGATATCGGGTCTAGGTTACCCGAGGCGAAATTGATGAAGAGATTAGCCGATATCGGGTCTAGGTTACCCGAGGAAAAATTGATGAAGAGATTAGCCGATATCGGGTCTAGGTTACCCGAGGCGAAATTGATGAAGAAATTGATGAAAAGATTAGCCGATATCGGGTCTAGGTTACCCGAGGTGATGCTGGAGATGAGATTAGCCGATACCGGGTCTAGGTTACCCGAGGCGAACTTTACTGGGGAAATAGATGAAGCTGATCTGGGCCGATACCGAGTTTACATTACTCGAGGCGGATCTGCTAGGGAACTTGGATGATGAAACAGATCTGGGCCGATGCCGAGCTTACATTGCTCGAGGCGGATCTGCTGGAGAAAGTTGAGATAATGGAGCGGATCTGGGCTGATACCGAGTTTACATTACTCGAGGCGGATCTGCTGACTCGCTGAGGATATTGAGCTGGGGATGAATTCTTGCACTTAAAATGGCAAGTCTTCATTCCTTGATCGAGAGATTTTTAAACAAAAATTTTTGCCCCTTCGATCAAGAATGAAGACTAGCCGGGGATAAGTAATTGATATATGCAATGTATGGATTCATGATGATGTATATGCACATGCATGTATTTTCTGTTATTGGATGTTTCTGTCCTCCGCTGGGGAGATATGTTGTACCCCTGGTTGATTTTGCTTTTCTTAGGGCATCGTTT
The DNA here is from genome assembly GCA_039660915.1 of Euphorbia tirucalli. Taxonomy (NCBI): domain Eukaryota; kingdom Viridiplantae; phylum Streptophyta; class Magnoliopsida; order Malpighiales; family Euphorbiaceae; genus Euphorbia; species Euphorbia tirucalli. Next base: position 35,145,857 of record CM077637.1, on the reverse strand, counting down.
GATGATTATCAAAGAAGCGAGGTGACTGCTGGGGAAATGATCGTAGTATTCCTTGTAGAGATTCCGCTGGGGAAGAGTGTGACAGCTTGACTGGGGAAGCAATTGTGGTGTTCTTTGTGTAGACTATACTGAGGGGTAACATGGAGACTTTGCGGAGAAGCAATTGATGGTGTTCTTTATGTAGACCCCGCCGGGGAATAGTATGGGAAACTCTGCTGGGGAGCAATGTGACGAATTCTGCGGGGAATACTGAAGATGTTCTGTTTTTCCTGCTCCGTGGGAGGGTTATACGTTTTTTTTTTTTTTTTTTTTTTTTTTAGTGCTCTAATTTTTGCCTGGGTAGCCCAAATCAGGTTTTCAGCCCAGCGAGCCGCTCTAACTTTTGCCTAAGGTGCCTTTTCGGTTTTCACCTTAGCGAGCTTTTCATATGCCCTTATTTTTGCCTAAACTGCCCGATATGGGTTTTCAGCTTAGCGGGCCGCTCTAATTTTTGCCCGAGGTGCCTTTTCGGTTTTCACCTCAGCGAGCTTTTTTTTTTTTTTTTTTTTTTACTAAAATGGTATTGTGACCCTTTACTGCTCTTCTGGGAAGATGAACCGGACTTTAAAGGACGATAAGAGATTTTAAATTGCATGTATTTGATACATTTTCATTTGTCAAACAATGCGATGATATTGATCAGTTGAATGCAAAGTGCTTTCTTTGAATGTGCGTTTATGCAAGACAACTTTGCTTGTGCATTTGTCATAACCATGCAAATATATTTAAACAAACACTTCACTTTATTGATGAAGTCAACATGAGTACATTTGAAACAAGTTGGTTCCTAAATGATACACATTTCACATTAAGCCAGAATCCGTCACCAGTCGTCCTTTTCAGATTTTCCGACTGATTATTTTCTCTTGTGTCTTAACTTTTGCCTAGACTGCTCTTTTCGAGTTTTCAGCCTAGCAGACCCTTTTTTTTTTTATACATGATAAAGCTTTAGCCTGTCTTGGTTGATCGGGTTGGTGAACTCGTTTCCATCCATGTCCATGATGCTGACAGCGCCTTTTGATAACACCTTCTTCACCACATAGGGTCCTTCCCAGCTAGGTCTGAACTTGCCCCTAACATCAACATTTGAAGGCCTTAGTTGTTTTAGAACCAAATCTCCTGCTTTCAACTGCCGCTTGGAGTATTTCACATTTCGATTATAGGCTCTAGCCATTCTGCGCTGATACATCTGCAGGTGATCCAGTGCTTTTAATCGCCTTTCATCTAATGTTGCCAACTGTTCATATCTAGCTTGAACCCATTCAGTCTCTGGTAATTGGGCTTCCAGGGCAACTCTGAGTGACTTGAGTTCTATCTCCACTGGCAACACTGCTTCCATTCCATAGACCAAGGCATAAGGAGTTTCTCCTGTCGGCGTTCTAACACTGGTTCTGTAACCCCAGAGAGCATAAGGCAGTTTATCAGCCCAATCCCTGTAAGTGGTTACCATCTTTGATAAGATCTTCTTTATTGCCTTGTTAGCTGCTTCTACTGCACCATTAGCCTATGGTCTATATGGAGAGGACTTATGATGCTCAATTCCATGCTCTGCAAATAGCTCAGCTGTTGCCCCTTGAAACTGTACTCCATTATCAGTTACTATGTGGTGAGGAATCCCATACCGAGTGAAGATGTTCTTCCGGATGAACTTGACCATGTGCTTGGCTGTCACATTAGTGAAGGATTCTGCTTCGACCCATTTGGAGAAATAATCAACTGCTACAACTATGAATTTGTGCCCATTAGATGCGGCTGGATGAATTTCACCAATCATGTCTCTCCCCCATGCTGAAAACGGCCAAGGAGAAGCTAGATTCTGAAGTTCGAGTGGAGGAAGATGACTAATGTCTGCATAGATATGACATTCATGACATCTCTTCACTTTCCTTATACAATCTGCTTGCATTGTCATCCAGAAATGCCCTTGTCTCATGATCTTCCTAGCCATGGCAAGCCCATTCATATGTGGCCCACAGGATCCTGCATGTACCTGCTGCATCACATCCTCTGCTTCTCGTTCTGTTAGACACCTTAAAAGGACTCCATGTGCTGTTCTTTTGTATAACTTATCCTCAAAGATCCTGAATTGACTAGCCAGTTTTCTCAGTGTCAACTTATCAGCGGCGCTGGCCTCTTCTGGGTACTTTCCCTCCTTAACATACCGGTAAATGTCAAAGAACCGTGGCTTTTCTTCGACTGATAATTCCATTACTTCATGCACTTCGAAGCAAGGATGCCTGGAAGTGGCTATAACCAGTGGTTGAGCTTGTGTCTCTTCTGGATTTTCCCACATAGTGGACAAAGTTGCTAATGCATCAGCCATCTTATTCTCATCCCTGGGGACATGTCTGAATTCACACTGGCCGAATAAACCTTTTCTGAATTGCAGCAGCTCCAAATAAGGCCGTAAGGCTTCTTCTTTTAGTTCCCACTCACCCTGAGCTTGTCTGATCACTAAAAGTGAATCACCGACAATTAAGACATCATTTGCTCCTAAGGTTAATAAAGTTTCCATTCCAAATAAGCATGCTTCATATTCCGCTCCATTGTTGGTTACAGGAAAGATCAGCCTTTTGGATAAAGGAATGACCTCACCATCCGGTGTTGCTATAAGTACTCCGATTCCTGTGCCTTTTCTATTCACTGCCCCATCGAAACACATGACCCATCTTTTCACTTCCACCATGGCCAACTGCTCATCAGGGAATTCCAGGTTCTCTGTGTAATCTGATTCTAGGGGCTGGTTCACCAGAAACTCTGCCACGGCTCGCCCTTTAATAGTTTTCTTCGTGATGTACTCGATGTCAAATTCAGACAAAAGTAACAACCACCTGGACAGTTTCCCAACCAATGTAGGTGCTTCATAGAGATATTTCATCGGGTCCACTTTAGCCACAGCTTGTATCTTGTAGGATTGGAAATAGTGGCGCAGCTTCTTGGTCAACCAAATCATCGCCACACATGTCTTCTCCACCAGTGTGTACTTGGTTTCATACTCCAGCAATTTCTTGCTAAGGTAATAGATAGGATATTCCTTCTTGCCATCCTGTTCTTGTGCAAGCATTGCCCCTATAGAGGATTCTTCAACTGCCAAATACAAAATTAGGGGCTTCCCTGGAATTGGAGGACTCAACACTGGTGGTTTTACCAGGTAGGCCTTGATCTTCTCGAAGGCCAGCTGACACTTGTCATCCCACACGACCGGTTGATCTTTCTTTAATAGCTTGAAGATTGGCTCACAAGTGGAAGTTATCTTGGCTATGAAGCGACTGACATACTGCAAGGAACCCAGGAATGATCTGACCTCCTTTTCAGTCTTTGGAGCTGGCATATCCTGGATGGCTTTAATTTTATCTGGGTCCATTTCTATCCCCCTCTGGCTGACTACATGGCCTAACAGCTTTCCTGATGTGATGCCGAATATACACTTCTTGGGATTAAGCCGCAAGTTGTACTCTCCAATGCGTGTTAGAAATCTATCCAGGATAACAGGGTGTTCCTCCCGGGTTGTTGATTTAACAAGCATATCATCGACATACACTTCGACTTCTTTATGGATCATATCATGCAATAGAGTTGTGACAACCCTCTAATAAGTGGCACCGGTGTTCTTTAATCCAAAAGGCATCACTCTATAGCAGAAAGTACCCCATTCGGTGATGAATGACGTCTTCACCTTGTCAATTACATCCATCAGGATCTGATTGTACCCTGAAAAGCCATCCATGAAGGAGTACATTGCCGCTTTTGCTGCGCTATCAACTAGGACGTCAATATGTGGCAGTGGAAAGTTATCTTTTGGGCATGCTTTATTCAAGTCCCTGTAGTCAACGCATACTCTGACCCTTCCATCCTTTTTAGGCACGGGGACAATGTTGGCTAGCCATTCCGTATACTCCACCACTTCGAGAAACCTGGCATCTATCTGTTTGGCCACTTCTTCCTTCACCAGTGTAGCCCATTCCGGCCTTAGTCTTCTCAACTTCTGCTTTACCGGTCTGAACTTGGGGTCCGTTGGGATCTTGTGCACTGCTATTTCTGTATTTACACCCGGCATGTCTTCATACGACCAGGCGAAAGCTTTAACATGTTTTTGGAGTATTCTTATTAATTCTCTTTCTTCCTCGGATCTTAGCTCGTGTGAAATGAGTACCATTTTAGGGTTTTCATCTGTACTTATATTGATTTCATGCAATACAGTGTCATGTATGCTAAATATGCTTGATGGTGATTCGAATGCATGCACAGAATTATTAGGATAAACATCGCACAAGTAAGCAAACTGGGATTTCATTGCATTAAACTTATCATAAAGTACATCAGTTACATTGAAAATGGAAGAAATAGATACAACAAAATCATTTTCATCCTCCACAGGCGGAGGGCCTTGTTCTTCATCAGCTTCCATCTTCCCTTCCAGAGCATCATCTAGGACTGCAGCTTTCTCGGCCACCTGTGCCTTAGCTTTCTCTATAATCTTGGCGATTTCAGCAACCACAGAGTCTAAGTTCACTTTGGCCATCAGTTCTTCGCCAAATCCTCCCTTGGATTTCCCAAAAGCTTTGGTTAATGCAGCAGTCAAAGCTCCCGAGATGATTTCTGTAGTTTCAGCACAGGTCTCCTTTTCACCTTCTTCCTCGGCCACCTCTATGGTTTCTGTTATCACCTCAGATGATTCTCCTTTCAGAATTTTAGATTCAGCAATTGCTTCCTCCATCATTACAGGGGCTACTGGCTCTTCCTGGCTTTTCTCAAAATCCACAACATCTGCAAAGATCTCAAAGCCAGGGCGCTCGACATTCCCAACCAGCACCGGTTCAGCTTGGCCTGTATAAAGGCTTTCTCCTGCCTTCAGAAATGGCTTCATCATGACCTTGCCATTCTTGCCCTTTTTCAGATTCTTCTGCTCGGATGACCCCTCTACATAACCAAGGCCGTACTGCTTTGACTTTCCCGAGTCAATCTTGAGTTCTGGCACACCTTGTAAATTAATCCCGAGTCCCATTCCCGGGACGAAGTTCAGCTTGTATAGATATCGGGATAGCCACTCTGGCATGTAGTTCTCATAAAGGACCATAGGGGCATCTGTGGTTTCTTCCTCCTTAATGACAGCAATTTGGAATCCACCGAAAGGAACCACTCCTTCATCCACTGCAGCTACCATTGACTGGGCGTCCGCCTCAACAGTCACAATTCTGTCATTCATAGAGAATTTAATCTTTTGATGCAATGTGGAAGGAACACCTCCCAAAGGATGGAACCAGGGTCTTCCCAGCAATAAGGAGAATGTGACCGGGATATCGATCACCGTGAAAACAACCATGGATTTGATGGGTCCAACTTCCACTTCTGTTTCAAAGGTCCCTATCACTGTTCTTTTAGAATCATCATACGCCCGAATGACTGTCGAGGACCTCTTCAACGCTTCTTCATTCATGCCTAGAAACGGTAGCATTTTCAGTGGGCAAATATTCAGAGCTGAGCCGTCATCCACCATAACACACGGCATCACCTTATCCATGATATAAGCTCTAATGTAAAGAGCCTTGTTGTGGGCCTTTCCTTCTGCTGGTAGGTCTTTCTCGGAGAAAACAATATTAGGAGCTCCAGCATGGACTTTGTCTAGCAAGCAGCACATAGCCTCTGGTGAAGCTATAGGGGAGACTTCAATTTCTGATAGCTTCTTCACTAAAGCCTCCCTATGCTCTTTGGAGGTCATAAGCAAGTGCCACAAACTGGCTTGTGCAGGGGTCTTCTTCAGTTGAGAAATGACCAAATCTTCTTTCTCGACTCTTTCCGGTGCCGAAGTACTGCCCGACCCATTCATCGGTGCTTTATCTTTCATCTGATCCGCCGGCTGATACACCCTTCCACTTCGGGTCACGTGCTGCACTTCTGAAATCTTCAGTTTCTCAACAGCTGGGAGTTTAACAGCCTCTCTTCTGTCAAATTCTTCGTACTCATCTTCGGAGTCAAGGTCATCCAGACTTATAGGCTTGACCTCCTTACACCCCTCCTTTTCCTCACATTTAAGCTCCACTTCGGGTTCCCCTTTAGGTTCCCCTACCGCCACTGCCTGAATTGTAGGATTCGCTTGCAGAACTTGGGCAAATATAAAATTAGCCGGCAATCCCGACTGAACCATGTTAACCCGCTTCTTGAATGTCGGTAGTGGGTTAGTTTTAGTGCTAGGCTTAGGTGGTTCTTGCAGCTTTCCCTCGTCGATAAGCTTCTGGATAGCATCCCTTAGCTTATAGCAGTTATTGGTCCGGTGGCCTGTCACCACATGATAAGTGCAGAAGTTATCCTTGTCAGCTTCAGGTGGGAACTCAAATGGCCTCAAGGACTGTAGCAAGCCACCATTCCTACACTTGGCGAATATCTTTGCCAAAGTAAGAGTCCAGGGTGTTATGCCTTGTCCTCCAGGACCCCTATTCTGGTTGCCTTGCTGCTGATTCACAGTAGCCACCTCAACTCGCTTCACTTCTAATGATTGCCCCTGCTTGCCACTGGCACCTGAACCAGACCCACTGCCAGACCCAGCTGCTGTGGTTGATCTATACCCTGAACTATACCCTGTACTTCTTCCCCCTTTCTGACTAGCTGGCTTCTCCTCTTCATCCCTTTCTATCTTCATGGCCATGCTATAGACCTCACTAAGCTCCTTGAAAGAATGGAATTTCATGTTGTTCTTAAAGACATCTTTGCTGCCATCAATGAGCTTCTGTATAAGCTCATCTTCATCAGGGCGGTTCTTTAGGAGGATCATCTTGTTCATCCACCTCTGGTAGTATTCATCGAAGGGCTCATTGAATTTCTGTTTCACCCTCTCCAAATCGTACAGCTTCACCTGGATTTTGGTGTTGAAGCTGTAGTATTTGATGAAGGCTGCTGACAATACTTCCCAGTCAGATTGCTCCTCCTCTGACAGTGAGTTATACCATCCCAAAGCACCTCCCTCCAGTGTGGTGGGGAAAAGATTAATCAATTGTTGCTTTGTAGCGCCTGCTGTTAGCATAACCCGGGCATATAAATTCACATGGGCCTCCGGCGAGCCCATTCCTTTGTAAGTGGGGACTTTCGGCACTTGGAAGCCGATAGGAAATGTCTCGATGCCCCTACTGATCATGGCATCAACGTTCACCCCCTTTTTGGATTCAGCACTGATCCCGACCCTTTTCTTCAACTGGGCCATGACCTCGTCTAATTCAGAACACTTGGCTTTCATCCTCTGTTCCATAGCTGCCTCTATCTCCTAGAGCTTTTCAAGGCTAGCCGAAACGTCACCACCGTGTTGGGATGACTCAGCTTCTTTTTCCTTCCCGGCTCCACTGCCACCGGTCTCGCCAGCTTCTCTAACCACCGCTCTCATCTCTTCCTTTAACATGTCGCGAAAATCTTGCGACCTGAAGAAATCTCTTAAAACATCAGCCATGCTCGGTGTCTATTCTGCCATATTCACTCCTTCCCCAGGCTCTGAATCACTGTCACTCTCGACTACCCTCTGTCTCCTAGCCGCCCTGGAAGCTTGGGATCTTGTCCAAGGTCACTCCAGTGTATTCTGCTTGGGGGTAGACAGGAGGTCTTAGGGTCGTGAATGAATGACGTGATATGACATGAAAATTAAGAAATTGAACATGCTTGAGATGCATGGAGTGGAATTGTGTATGGAATGATGATATGAATGGTTCCTTTTTATTATTATTATTTTTTTTTCGAGGCATTCCAAGAACACCTAATTTTTATGCAAAAAATGTCACATGTGGGCCATCACACGGACAGAACTTCGGCGCCTTTGGGGCACCTAATGAATTCATGAAATGGTCGCGTGTATACCAGCACACGGACGTAGTTTTGACGCTTTATAGGTCTATGAGATGGTATGAAATGGTCGCATGGGCCGGGCCCACAGACAAGGTCTTGATGCTTTTGAGCATACGATATGGAATGATGTTATGAGAAAGTCACGTGTAACAGGGACACGGACAAGGATTCGGCATTCGAGGAACGCCTCTCATGATTTGGTGATGTTATGAGCCTATATGTATACTAATCGGGCACTCGGGGAGTACCTTAAATGGTGAATTAATGTCATGAAGTGGTCGGATGTGGGCCACAATGTTATATGATGTTTATGATGGATGGGTATGATGTCATGAGATGCATCGTGTAAATTATTACACGAAAACAGGCCTAAGGCCGTTGTGGCTTTTATTGAATGAAATGATATTGGTGGAATGGCCGAATGCAATCCAGTGCATTGGCAAAACACGGGTAATTTCAGGTACCCGATATGTTATGAAATGAGATGGGATGGTCATGATAGGCGTCCTTGAAATGCCCCTTAATTTAATTTAATTTAAGTGAAATGTAGTGAATGAACATGTCACACAATATGCAAATGGCTGCACAAAAATGTGGGTTAGGATGTATGACATACATAATGATGTTATGAATGCTATGTCAAAAATAAAATGCTAATCACACAAGTTTAATGTTGTGGCTGAAAAAGAAATCGTTAGTATGGATGACAAGCGAATGAATTAATATTTTACATACGAAATAAAAATGCAAAATGGCTGTGTAAAAATGTGGGTTAGTATCACACAAAAATGCTTGTGTATGGTATGTCACGTGTATGGAAAATGGTGATTATGGTATGTTATGCATGCATCGGCAATGTGTCACGAAATGGTGAAGAACACATAGCAAGCAAAACGAATTCTTCCAACCTTATTCCTCCAACGCGGTCGGCCTCAAAAATTTCTAACCGAGTCCTAGGTGGGGTTCACTTCGATCACCAACTGGGGGTGATGAAGGCGCGATTTTATTATTATTCACACAATTATTTTGGTATCCTAAGGGAATCCAACTAGAGCTGCCTATATGGGTTCGGTCAAAGTCGGGATAACATCAAGGCTCTCATAGCAAGATATACTCCTCACTTCTCCCCACTCAAGGGTCCGAACGAAGGGGTTCGTACGAGGCTATGAGTGGTGTTTCGTATTCGTGCCCCTAAGACCAGGAGGAACTTAGGCGACACTTCAACAATCCACCGGGCTATAAAAGGATACCTAATCTAATGCGAGAAATGGCTAACTAAAAGATGCAAATAAAATACCAAAAGAGAATCATCCACGTTATTTTAATTATACACTTTTCAGGGCTTGTCAAAATTCTTTTAAGTTTTTGAAAAACTTTTAAGATTCCCCAGCGGAGTCGCCACTGTGAGCGGACGACGCGTTTTCGACGGGACGCGGGACTCCCTTTCGGAAGGGGCGCCTCGATTTCGGGCCGGCCCCTCCCTCGCATGGGGTTTTTATAAAGGAAATCCATGTTTTGGAAAATAAATGGAATTAATGCATAAAAGAACCGAGACCTAAGTCTCGATGGATGTTGTAGAGTCGCCACCCGGCTCAGCTCAACCGGAAAATTCTTATGTAGCTAAACCGGACGAACGGCCACTACACTATCCAGAGATTGGGGTCTGGACAAGTCCCTTATTTCGTGTCTAATTAAAATAAATATTGTCAATGTTCTCAAATGGTATTTCAAAATCTAAAGTCAATTTTATTGAAGTAAATAAACATGCAGCGCGCATACAAAATATATAGTACAAAAATAAAGAGAAATAAATATTAATCGACTTACAACCAAATCGAATAGAAAAATAAAAACACTCGCCTCACTTATACAATCGCCTAGAATACACGAAAATCTAAAAAGAATTACAACCGCCTAAATACACGATTCAATCTGTTAAAATACATAAAAAATAAAAATAAAAAAAATTAAAACCTGCAAAACAGAGGGTTAGCACAATTTATATGGCACGCCACAAGTTGGACTCAAACAGACAGAATTGGGAAATCGAGAATTGGGGGCATGCATTTAGGGGATAACCGGGTTGGCTCGGCTAGCCGGCCCGATTAGACCTGGAAAACATTTTGAAACGTCCCTGTATTTTTGGTTTTGTGGGAAAAATCATTTGAAAACAATTTTACCGGTTTACATGCATTTGTCATATGTTAAGTGGGTCGGTTTTCAGGAGAATTGGGTCTCCATCGTTGAATTGTTCTAAATGCGAATTTACTGAAAATTGAATCTATGGTCGTGATGCACACAACAAAATTCATTTTGATGATTTTTGGGGTTTTCTAATTTTTTGGGAATTTTCGGGGATGAGGCTGAAATTCTGATGCTGGAACAAGGATTACAGTCGTACGACTGTAGTTTATAGTCGTGCGACTGTAGTCCGTTCAGGGTCAGAATTTCGCCAAAAATCACTTTAAATCAAAATCTGAAGAAAATAAACCTGGAAATTAAGAACAGTCGTACGACTGTATATACAGTCGTACGACTGTTCATGAAAACCAAGAACAGTCGTACGACTGTTCTTAATTTCCAGGAACAGAAATACGAAAAATGCAGCAAAAATACACAAAATCCACTTCAAACGCCCAGAAAGCAAGGAAAAGTATAAGGAAAAGAAGTGACTACCTTTTTAGAAGCTATTCCGAGTCGTTTTGACCCCTGGCGTCGCTCCAATCCCAACAAATTTGCACTTTCCCCTTTTGAATGGAAGTTGAGAGCTTTTTGTCCAAAATCCGAATTGCAAAGGGATTCTGATGGTTTAAGTCTGAGCTCTTGATTTGGTTATGTAGTTAATTGATTATCCTAGGGATTTCTAATAAATTTCAGCCTTAATTTTCAGAAATTAAAGAAAATAAAAGAGGAGGAAAATGAGTGTTTTTGTGGTTTTCTTTTTCTCTCTCTTTTCTTTCTCTCTCTAAATCTCTTCCCACCAGAAATCCTCCCCTCTTTCCCCTTCTTCTTTTTCCTTTTCTACCCTCTTTTTCTTGCTTGCTTGCTGCAGAGCCGGAGCAATTAATGCTCATCTTCTCTTTCTTCCATTTTTGCTGCAGAGGTATGGGCCTCTGCAGATCTTCCGACATTACAGTTGTACGACTGTAATTTTTTTATTACAGTCGTACGACTGTAACAATAGTCGTACGACTCTTTTTTTTTTTTTTTTTTTTAAGTATAGAAAATTCCGGCGCTTACAACCACCATGGGTACTCTTGGAATGTCCTTAATTTAAATGATATGTCATGAATGCTTATGTCGCACAAAATGCAAATGGCTGCAAAAAAGAATGTGGTTAGGTTGCATACATACATAATGATGTTGTGTATGCTTTGTAAAAATTTTAGCACACAAATATAATGTTATGGCTGCAAAAATAATGTTAGTATGAATGGCACACGGATGATTTAATGTTTTAACACATGGAAATAAAATGCAAATGGCTGCATCAAAATATGGGTTAGTTATCACACAAATGCTTTATGTATGGCGTGTCATTTTCATGGAAAATGCCGATGATGGTATGTCATGGGAGGGCGAGAAACACATAGCACACGAAGCGTATTCCTCCAACCTTATTCCTCCAAACATGGTTAATTCTTGAAAATTCTGACCGAGTCCTAGGAGGGGCTCTCTTCAATCATCAACCGGAGATGATGAAGGTACAATTTATAGCATTCATGTGATTTATTTTGGTATCCTAATGGAATCCAACTAAGGTTGCCTATATGAGTTCGGTCCAAGTCGGGTTAAAATCAAGGCTCCCATAGCAAGATATACTCCTCACTTCTCCCTACTTAAGGGTCCGAACGAAGGGGTTCGTATGAGGCTATGAGTGGTGTTTCGTATCTGTGTCCCTAAGACCATGAGGAACAAAGGCGACACTTCAACAATTCACCGGGCTAAAAATTGGATACTTAACCTAATGAAAAAATGTCTAACTAAAAATGCAAAAAATAAAATACCATGCAAGAATCATCCACCTTATTTTGATTATACACTTTTCATGGCTTGTCAAATTTTTTTTAAGTTTTTAAGACAACTTTTGTAAGAGATCCCCAGCGGAGTCGACACTGTGAGCAGACGACGTTTTTAGGCGCAAAATAAACTCTCTCGGAAGGGAGCCTCAATATCGAGTAGCCCTCCCTTGCGTGGAGTTTTTGTTATGAAAATTCAAGTTTTGGAAAATTAAATTGTTTCATAAAAGAACCGATACCTAAGTCTTGATAGAGAGTATAGGAGTCGCCACCCAGCTCAGCTCAACCGGGAAATTACAGTGTAGCTGAATCGGACGAAGACTGCTACACCTTCCAGAGATCTAGATCCGGACAAGTCCCTTATTTCACGTCTAATCAAAATAAATCCGGCCAATGTTCATTGATGGTATTTTAAATTTCTAAAGTTGATTTTTATTGATATAAACATGCAGCGTACACACAAATAAAATAAAATAAAAAGTAGTAAATAAATAAGTTATTACAACCCAATCGAACAAAAATAAAAACTCTCGTCCTCACATTACAAACACCTAGAATACGCGATTGTCTAGAAAATTACAATTGCCTAAAATACACGAATCAAGCTATTAATTACATTAAAAATGAAAATAAAAAGAAACTAAAGCTGCAAAACATATAGTTAGCACAATTTATAGCACACCACAAATAGGACTCAAATTGGACAGAATTGGGATTTTAGAGAACGGCGGCATGCATTTCGGGGGTAATCGGGTGCTCGACTAGCCAGCCCGATTAGACCTGGCAAACAGTTTTTGAATGCCCCTGTATTTTTGTTTTGTGAGAAAACCATTTTGAAAAAATTTTCTTTTTCTGGTTTACTTTAATTTAACATGTGAAGTGGGTCGGTTTTTGGGAGATTTTGATCTCCGCCGTTACATTGTTCTAAATACAAAAATTTCAAAAATTAAATCTAATGTCGTGAATGCACACAACAAAATTCATTTTGATGATTTTCCGATCTTTCTGAACTCTTATCATTTTTGGAAATTTTTACGGATTTTTCTGGATATTCTGCTCCTGGACGAAAATTACAGTCGTCCCGCTGTGTAAATACAGTCGTAAGACTGTAACTACAGTAGTGCAACTGTAACTCCCCCACTTGCAGAAAATCACCAAATTTTATTCAGTTAAAATAGATGGTTGCAGGAATTTAAGAATAGTCGTACGACTGGAGCTATGGTTGCACGACTTTAATTTCAGTCGTGCGACTGTTGATAGCCAAAAGAACAGTCGTATGGCTGGTCTTAATAGCCAGAAATAGCAGCCAAAAAATATGGATTTTTATGCCACGAAAACGAATCAAAACACCCAGAAATCAAAGCAAAACGAAGGTTTTACGTATAGTTACCCTTGCAGCATAGATCCAATGTTGATACGCCTTGAATTGCCTTTAAATTGCTTCTCCTCCCTTTGTGTGTTGAGGTTCCAAAATGAGTCTGAAATTTCCCAAAAAGTCACGGATTTGATTGAGTTATGGATTTAAGATTGATTTAGTTTAGTGAGTCAAATTATTACTTATGATTTCTAACAACTTTTGAGCTTTATCACACTAGAATTGAAAGAAAAAGAGTAGAAGAACAATGGTGGTTTGTGTTGGATTTCTTCTCTTCTTTTTCCTTCTCTTCTTCTCACTTTCCCTCTCTCAATCTGTCCGAAAAAAAACCCCCTTTTCTTTCCTTTTTTTTTAAGTTTGGAAAATTCTGGCGCTTACAGAAATGCCTAACTTTGAGGCATCAGAATGTAATTCAAATGGTTGTTGGAAATCTGGTAAGATCAGAATGGGGGTTGTAACCAATCACTCCTTAATCCACTGGAACGCTTCTTTAGCTTGTTCAGTCCACTCAAACTTGCCACTTTGCTTCATACACTCCGTGATTGGGGCCATTATGCTACTGAAATGTGCAATAAATCGCCTATAAAAGGAGGCCAGACCATGAAAGCTTCTCACCTCAGTAATAGAACTAGGTCTAGGCTAAGTTCTAATTGCCTCCACCTTTGCCTAATCGACTTTCAAACCCTCTGCAGAAACAATATCTCCCAAAAACAGAACACTAGGGGACATAAAAACACACTTTTTTAATGCAGCATACATTCTTTCCCTTCTTAATACTAGCAACACTTCTTTTAAATGATGAATATGCTCTTCTTAGCTAACACTAAAATTAGAATATCATCAAAGTAAACCACAGCAAATTTACCAATGAAAGGTCTCAACAACTGGTTCATGACACACATAAAGGTGCTAGGAGCATTAGACAACCCAAACGGCATGACCATCCACTCATACAGCCCCTCCCTAGTTTTAAATGCTATTTTCAACTCATCCCCAGGTCATATACGAATATAATAATACCCACTCTTTAGATCTAATTTAGTGAAAACAGAAGCTCCACTGACTTGGTCTAATAAATCATCCTAGCGAGGGATAGGAAACCGATACCTGATGGTTATTTTGTTGATGGCTCTGCTATCCACACACATCCACCAACTGCCATCTTTCTTTGGAATTAAGAGGGCTGGAACTACTTAGGGACTCAGACTCTCCCAGATATATCCCTTCTGCAACAGCTCCTCAACCTGTCTCCTCAACTCCTCGTGTTCTACGGGGCTCATTCTGTAGTGGGGACGATGTGGGAGTATTGCTTTAGGTTCCAAGTTAATCTGATGTTGAATGTCATGAAGGGACGGTAAGCCAATAGGAAGTTTGTCTGGGAACAGATCTTCAAAATCACTCAGAACGGGTTTGATCTGCTCTGGAATCTCAGCCTCTCCCTCAGCTGTTTTCCCAACCAGTGCATACACCACTTCATTCTCCTTTTACTTCCTCCTTAAACTATGACAAGGTTAACAACATAACATTATCAGCTCCAGCAGTATTCTTAACATCGTCTTTCTTCGGGACAAGGGTAATTTTTACCCCAGGTATGAGTGTTTTCTTTTCCTTGGTGAGTCACATCTCTACAGAACTACCATGGTCTTCCCAATAACAGATGGCACACATCCATCTCTACAACATCACATTTTACTTCATCCTTATACTGAGACCCTATCGAAAAAGGCATTAATGCCCTCTTGGTCACCAACACCTCTCCCCCTTGTTTTAGCCATGCTAACTTGTAGGGTTTGGGATGCTTTTCAGTTACCAATCCCAATTTTTAAACATACTTAGTTGCCACAATGTTCTCACAACACCCTCCATCAATCACTAATTTACACACCCTTCCTTTAATGGTGCAAGTGGACTGGAAGATATTACTCAGCAACTCATCATCAACGGCTGCCTGAGGTGTCAAATAGGAACGACGCACTACTAAAGCAGTGCTTGTATCACCAACCACAATTTCCTCATCAGTCTCCTCTTCCTCTTCAGAGGCTGGATTATCAAACTCACCAGATTCTACCTCTACACCTTCATCCACCTCTACAGGATCGCTCTCTTCCCAGCCTTCTTGTACTCAGACTGTTTATGTCCCAACTTGTTGCTGTGCCCTAGTGCTTAGGGCATCGAATTCTTGTATTTTGTATTATACATTAAGACTTATTGTATGAATGCATTATTTGTGTCACAGTAATAAAGGCAATCAATCTATTTCATTTATATCTTGTGCTATAATACGAATAGAACCATAGACTTGTATATTCGATGACTGTATGGCAGTTCTTAACTAGCCATAGTACTTATATAGTCAGTCATGAATATAGGTACATGTCGTTGACATGGGACTGGATCGATCCGCACAAGAAAGCCATATGGTTGTCGCATCATATGTCTTTCTTGAGTAGGTCTCTTTTGTCCTCAGACCAGATTTCATTATAATATCAATATGGAATCCGGTTCACTTTGACATCCACCTAACAGGTCTGTAAAAGGATGCTAAATACGGGTATGATTGGGTGGACCGGTGAACATGTTGATATTGATGATGAAGTGATGGAATTGCCACTCGGGTAACACCTAGATGATATCATTGGCCACTTGATGAGTGGGACTAATAAGTATATGGCCATACCCAAGTAAGTCAGTGCTTATTTGATTAATCAGTCAACTCAAGATCAAGAAATATAATAAACAATAGAAGAGGATGACAGACACCATACCTCTTGTTTATTCATATCGATATTGTTAGGCAAAGGACACTATGAGATTACTACCGGGTGAGTGTGTTCTAAAAACTGCTATATCTCTGTCTTAATTGGGGGCTGTAATGGTTTGCTAGAACCCACTTATAGTCTGTAGGCCTTGGGCCTACTGCCAACATAAAGACAAACCCATAGGATCATGCTCATAGATCAACTGAGCCGGAACGTATAGAAATTGTACATGTAATGTACATTGGAAGGAATGCATTAATTAATTAGTTGACATTTGGTGTCAAGGTAATTAATTAACATTGGGTTGAATTTAATTTAATTAATAAGTTTACATAATGTAATTAATTAATTTATCAATTAATTGAATTATGTAAAGTAAACAATTAATTAAATAATTTTCCTAAGTAGGAAAAATAAATACATGTATTGTATTTACTTAAGTGTGATTCAATTTTATGTAGGGGTAAGTAAATTTATCCAAATGGAATTAAATTACATAGTATATTCCTTTTTAATTAAAGTTTATTTATGTAATTATAATTCTAGTGGGCTTGGGTTTGATTAATCTAATTAAAACCCAATTAGACAAGGTGTCTATATAAGTGCACACTTAAGGAATAAAACCCTAATTCAACCCTAATTAATTGCTAGAAATTTCAGCCACCAAGAGTAGCCCCAAATTAGCCGAAAATCCCAGCATTAATCCTCCATTCCTTCGCGTCTTTGGCTAGCACCGGTTCCCCTAAATAATTGGTCGTGCATCGGACTTTGGAGATCGTAGTTTCAAGAAACGATTCTGCAACAGTCTCTAGAAGAGACGAATCTGGTGAGTTAGTCTCTCTTAATTCAAATTGGTTTTATTTTAATCAATGATAATTGGATGCGATAGGTGGATTCTAGGAAATTTTAAATGATGTATTTTCTGCTGCGCCACATTATTTTTCCGATGACGAATCCCAACAGTGGTATCAGAGCCTAGGTTTTGTCCATTAGATTGATTGGAATTGGTTCTTGAAAGCATTCTTGAAGAAAGAATATGTTTCAAGTTTGTGATTTTAGGGTTTTTTCATTCAATTGTTTTTGTTTTTGGATGAGGGATTTTTTATTATTTTCCCCAGTTGGTTTCCATCTAAAATTATTGTTTTATTGATCATTGATTTTATTTGATTATTTTTTTTATGTTAAGAAAAAAAAAATAATAGTTTGGCCAAAATTGGAATTGCAATTTGCGATTCCAATTGTGGCCAAACGCTAATGCTGCCCATTGTGGCAGCTTGGCTGCTGCTGGCAGTAGGGTACCGCGCGTGGGGTTTGGGTCTGGCTTTGGATTTTGCGGATATTTTTTATTATCTCGGACCCTAATGCAAATTAAATAAAAATTTTTTAATTAATTTGTATTTAAATTGTTTATTTTGTTGGCATGCATATTCAATTTAATTGTTTGCATATTAAATTGAATATGGACTTTGTGAAATTAGCCCAATAAACCATGACACCGGTTAAAAATAGGAGGGCTAAATTTTAAATTTGTGACAACCCAAATTCAAGTGGGAGCAAAATTATTAATTTTGCATTTATGGATGTTATCCATTAGGCCTTTATGGGCCTTAGTCACATTTGTTAAAATTGACGATTTCACCCTCAGTAACTCGGCTTAACATTCATATTTTTAATTTGGAATGCCATGATCATGCATCATATTGGTATGTATGTGCACGATAGGTACTTTGTTTGAAATGTGATGTTGAGTTCTATGAGCCCTAAATTATTATCGGTTGTAATTTAATTTTGGGAAATATGGCCTATGTGCCATTATTTATTTATTTTATTTTGATGTAATTTTAGAATAGATTTTAATTTAAATGAAATTATTGTAATTGCATCAAGTATGTAGGAAGGCCCAGATGGAGCTTGCCCATGATGGAAGCCCAAGAAGGATTGCAGTCCGGCCATGAAGAATTAGATAAGATATCTAGTTTTTCATTAGGTTGTAATTAAAGGCCCATAGAATCTCATTTATTTTAAATTAAGTATGCTATTGCATTTGTCATATAATATGGATGTATGGATCACCAAATTATTACCCGCGTTTATGCATGCTAAGCCGTATCACTTAATTTTAATCTGGTAATTAAAATATTGAGTCGTTTAAAAGTGCTTCCCACATTCACACCTCTTCCTCCCATTGATGCTGCAATGTGCGCCATGCCCTAGCTGGGTACATTGTAGTATTCAATGGGCCATCTGTTGGAAATGCCCTAGTCCCGAGGCATTGGTCCTTGTATTTGTACTATACATTTATTGGATTTATGTGTTGTACTTATTTGTGTCATTAATAAAGGCATCAATTCATTTATTATATTTATCTTGTGCAGTATAGTGAATGAAGTATCCAATGGACATATCTATATCCATGACGACTAGTGTCATGCACTTAGCAGTAAGACCATGGATAGGGTTAACGATATGACCATAAATAGATCCGTAGTCTGTTCCAGTCATAGGAATGAATGGAACAACAGACTATCATTAACCTGGTTGTATGGCGGTGTCTTACCGGTCATTGGACATGGAATGTCAACCAAGTTAATGGGTACATGCCTGGGTGCATGGTACTGGATAGATCCACTGAACGAGTAATCCACATGGTATGGTATCACAATGGATTCTCGTGTAGTACTTATATGGATCCTTTGACCTGACCATATGATGGTGTTACATGTGATGTCGCATACTTAGGGGTACGCCTAAAGGGCCTGTAATAGGGTGCCAAGTATGGGTGCTTTCGGGTATGTCACTGAACATGGTAATACTATGGATATGCAGAAGGGATTTGTCACTCAGTAACCAACTGAGAAGATATCACCGGCCTCTTGATGAATGTGACTGATAAGAGTGTGGCCACACCCAAACAAGTTGGTACTTGTTTGTGAGCATCAGTACATTCGGGATCAAGTTAATGTCTGAACACAAAAGAGGGTGATCAATCCATGCCTCTGTGTTGGACACCGATATCAATGACATGGGATGTACAAGTTTAACTACAGGGTTATGATATCAGTTGGACTGCCATCTCCATCTTAATTGGGGGCTGCAGTGGCTTGCTAGAGCCCAACTGCAGTCTGCGGGCCAAAGGCCCGCTGCCAACATAAAGATGGGCCCACAGGATCGTACACATAGAACGATAGAATGCAGACTTAAGGAATAGCATGTATACTTGGAGTATACACATTGGAGGGAGAGGTGTGTATATATTAATTATATTATAAAGATCAATTGGATTGGTCATAATAATAAAATTAATATATTCAATTGGCTCTTCATAATTAATTGGATTAATTATGAAATTATTTCCTAGGTGGAAATATTCGTATGTATGGGTTTACATATGATTTTATTTTGTGCAGAGTTAATTTTAATTTGATGGATTAAATTAAATGTCAAACCAATTTTAATTTAGATGTAAATAATATATTACTTGGAGTAATATATTAAATACATGGGTATATTAAAATTGGGCTTGAATTAATTTGAACCAAATTAATTAAAATTAGACTGGGCCTAAATTAAAACATGGAAGCCCGCGCAGAATAAAGTGGAGCCAAGATGGGCCAGAATTCCTTATGGAATTCGGCCAACCCTAGGTATAAATACCTAGGGTTAGAAGAATTCGGCCAAAAAAAAAAAAAGCTAAACCACTCATAGCCGAATTCTCTAGCCTCTCCTCTCCTTGGTTCTTGCTTTTCCATCGCTAGCACGGGTTGCATTTGCCAAGCGTTCGTGTACGTGAGAGTGGAGGAATTCTAAATTGAGTTCTGCAGTCATCATCCGTCTCTAAAAGAGATTTTTCTGGTATGAAATTTCAATCTCTTTCTATTCAATTTTATGTTTTTTCAATTTCCGCTTCAATTGCTCCTAGGACCGGATTTGAGGAAATCACCGCGTTCTTCCGCTTTTATCGGGTGATTTCCGGCGAAAAATCCCAGCAGTGGTATCAGAGCGGGCTTTTGATCCGTGGAAATGATTAATTTGGTTGAATCCCTGTTTTGAAATTGGATGTTTTTGATTGGGATTCTTGGTATGGGTTTTATGATTTTTCCCATATGTTTTATGCAATGAAAATTAAATTTGCATATAGGTTTATGTTAGTTTAATTTTATTGTGTATTTTGTGATTCTTGGTGAATTGCTATGGATGGTGATTGATTGGGTATTTTTATATTTGATTTTATTCTGTTTATAAAAAAAAAAAAAATCGGCCTCCCGGCGGCGGAATCGCCGGCGGCGGGAGGCGCGGCAGCAGCCGCTGCCTGCTGCTGCGCCAGCAGCAGCCGCTGGGCGGTAGCCGCTGCCGCAGCAGCGGGCTGCTGCTGGGCAGTGGCCGCTGGGCGGCCACTGCACAGCGGCAGTGCCGCTGCAGGCGGCAGCCACTGCTGGGCAGTGGCTGCCGCACGGCAGCAGCGGGCAGCCGCTAGGCGGCTGCGCCGCTGCTGCTGCTAGGGCAACTCTGTTGCCCTAGCTGCAGCGGGCCGGGCCCAGTTTTTTGGATTTTGCGGGGTTTTGGGTCCGGGGCCCATTTTTGAAATTTTAATTGGCTTTAAAATTCGTGTGTTTAAATTTATGTAATTTAAATGCGCATGGTTTCTTGGATGATTTTGAATTTCGTTCATGTGACATTAATTTGGAAATTAATGTGGTTAATGGAAATTGGTTCGGGTAATTTTGGCACAATTACTCGGATGGCTAAATTGGACCCATGGTTTCCCAATTCCAGTGGGAGCAGTTGGACTGCCTGGGCTGGAGGCCCAAAGCCCGTTAAGGGTTAGAACTGTGGTGGGCCAAAATTGGCGATTTCCTAATAATGGCTTTGACATAATTTAAATGGGCTTAAATCATGCATTTTGACATGCTTTTGAATTGTATGTATTGGATGCATATGTATGGTTGAATGAATGTATGATTGGATGCTATTGGGCCTTTTACGAGATGGGTTGTATTTTTCTTTTGGGTAAATACGGCCTGCGTGTCGTTTTCTTTTAATGTAATTTTATTTTATTTAAGTTAAATATTGTAAAATTTGTAAAAGAAGAAGCCCATGGAGTGGTGAGCCCAATTGGAGGTGCAAGCCCAAATGGAGGTGCAAGCCCAGAAGGAGAAGGAGGAGGCCCACCTAATATGTATTTCTAGTATAGGTTTACTAGAATTATATTAGGATGTAATATAGGCCCATAGCAGTCCATTTTATTTTATTTAATCATTTATATATTCTTTTGCATGTATGAATGTATGTTACATTTAGCTCATTCACCCGCTTTATGTATGTAAGCCGTTATAATTGAATCTAATAACCAAATGGAAATTACTAAGTCGCTTAAAAGTGCTTCCCTCATTCAAAACCGAATCGAGGTGGGAATAGGCCAGTTGTAGACCATGCCCTCGCAGGATGCACTGGAGTATTGTCACTTTGTACTGGGTTAGAGTATGGGATACTCTAACACTTGGATGGAGGTTTTGACTTAGCGTGGGTAGTAGGATTCTCCTGGCCCTAAGCACAGATGGGTAAGTGCCAACAAGCCCATCAAACCGAGAGTCCCTAGGTTGGGATTGGACGACGTTCCTACCTAAATAGTTAAGGTGTAGTTGTACCAAACCCTCGTTTGGCTATATCTTAATGAATTATGGATCTCGGCCCATGAGCCCAACAACTCGGTTAAATTAATAACTTGATTCATTATTAATTTTATATGGGATCAACAAAGTAAAGCCCTTTATTAACACTCTAAATGTTTTTCTGTGTAGAAACACCCAAATGGCAAACACTAATACCTTATCACTGCGATCGATTCTTGAGAAGGACAAGCTTTCCGGTCCTAACTTTTTAGACTGGTCTAGGAACTTGAGGATAGTTCTAAGACAAGAGTCCAAAGAGTATGTACTGGAAAGGCCTGTGCCGGCTGCGCCTCAGGGACGTAATCCGACGGCTGCACAGCTAGCGGAATACGAGGCGCACGTCAAGGACAACCGGGATGTGACGTGCCTTATGTTGGTGTGCATGGTCCCCGAACTGCAAAAGCAGTTTATGGACCATCAAGCCTATGCTATGATAACAACTCTCAATGAGATGTTTCAGGAGCAAGCTCGTCAGGAAAGGTACCTGACCAATAAGGCATTCCACTCTTGTAAGATGGGGGCCGGGACATCTGTGAGTGCTCACGTGCTCAAGATGAAGGGCTATTTGGATACTTTGGCCCGTCTCGGATCGCCTATCTCTCAAGAGTTGGCGGTGGACACGATCCTGGCGTCCTTACCGGATTCTTATGATCAGTTCATCCTAAACTATAACATGCAAGGGATGAACCGCACTGTCAGTGAGCTGCATGGGATGCTTAAGCTTACTGAGCAGTTGATCAAGAAGACTCCGCCGGTGCTGTTGGTTAACAAGGGGAACGCTCCTCTTGCTAAGGGTAAGGCCAAGGAAAAGGCCAAGGCCAAGGCCAAGAGGGCCAAAGCCAAGAAGGCCAAGGCCCAACCCAAAGGCCAACAGAAGGCAGGTCCTGAGGACGTCTGTTTCGGGTGCAGACAGGCGGGCCATTGGAAGAGATCGTGTCCCAAGCTGATGGGAGAGCAGAGAAGGGGCCAAGGTGCGTCCTCTTCAGGTATTTATGTTATAGATATTAACCTTACTGTTTCAACATCCTGGGTATTGGATACTGGATGTGGTTCTCACATTTGTTGCAATGTGCAGGGACTTAAGAACAGAAGGTTACTGGGATCGGGTGAGGTGGACTTGCGGGTCGGGAATGGAGCAAGGGTTGCTGCCATAGAGATCGGCGAATACCACCTAGTGATGCCCAGCGGATTGGTTTTAATTTTGGAACATTGTTACTTTGTACCTGCTATGTGCAGGAATATTATTTCTGTATCAATGTTGGACATGTCTGGATTTGAATTTTCTATAATAAATGGTCGAATTTCAATATCTAGAGAAGGGTTATTTTATGGAGATGCTCTATTAAATAACGGCCTGTATGTCCTGGACTTAAATGAAACCAATCACATCTATAACATAAACACGAAAAGGGTTAAGCCTAACGAACTTAATCCAGTCTACCTATGGCATTGTCGTCTTGGCCACATAAACGAGAAGCGCATAGCTAGGCTTCACAAAGCTGGAGTCCTAGGGTCATTTGACTTGGAGTCAATTGATACATGCGAATCATGTTTAAGAGGCAAGATGACAAAGGCGCCTTTTAGCAAAAGGGCTGAAAGGGCCACTGGCTTGTTGGACCTAATACATTCAGATGTATGTGGACCTATGAGCGCAGCGACCAGAGGTGGGCATCTGTACTTCGTCACGTTCACGGATGATTTCAGCAGATATGGCTACGTCTATCTGATGAAACACAAGTCCGAGACCCTTGATAGGTTCAAGGAATTTAGGAACGAGGTACAGAACCAGCTAGGCAGGAATATCAAAGCCCTTCGGTCGGACCGAGGCGGTGAGTATATGAGCCTAGAGTTTGACTCATACTTGAGAGAGCATGGAATAGTTCCGCAGCTCACTCCTCCCGGAACACCACAATGGAATGGGGTGTCCGAACGGAGGAACAGGACCTTGTTGGACATGGTCCGCTCAATGATGAGTCAAGCAACTCTCCCAATTAGTTTCTGGGGACACGCCCTCGAGACAGCAGCTCTCATTTTAAACAATACTCCGACTAAGGCAGTGGAAAAGACCCCATATCAGATATGGACAGGCAAGGAGCC
Organism: Euphorbia tirucalli; assembly: GCA_039660915.1. Taxonomy (NCBI): domain Eukaryota; kingdom Viridiplantae; phylum Streptophyta; class Magnoliopsida; order Malpighiales; family Euphorbiaceae; genus Euphorbia; species Euphorbia tirucalli. Next base: position 35,122,075 of record CM077637.1, on the reverse strand, counting down.
CAATGTGTCTTTCCTAAGGATTTGGGGATGCGAGGCACATGTCAAGAAATTGACTAGTGGCAAGCTGGAGCCCAAAACCGATAAATGCCTGTTTGTGGGCTACCCTAGGGAAACCAAAGGGTATTACTTCTACAACCCCGCCGAGAACAAGGTGTTCGTGGCAAGGAAGGGGGTCTTTCTGGAAAAGGAGTTCCTTTCCAAGAAAGATAGTGGGAGCAACGTTGAACTCAGGGAAGTTCAAGGTCCACAAGCACCTGAAGAGGATAGCTCGGAGGCCCAGGTGGAGCTTCCACAAGTGGAGGCACCGACCCAGGCCACACAAGAACCTAGAAGGTCTGGTAGGGATCGTCGGGAACCGGAAAGGTATGGTTTCCTCGTCACCGATGATCAAACTCTTCTCATCTGGGATGAAGAAGAACCCAAAACCTACCAAGAGGCTATGGCTAGCCCACAGTCTGCGAATTGGCGTAAAGCCATGGAGGCAGAAATGCAATCTATGTACGATAACCAAGTTTGGAACTTGGTTGATCCACCTCCGGGTGCTAAGGTAATTGGTTGCAAGTGGTGCTACAAGCTAAAAGCTGATAATACCTTCAAGGGGCGTCTGGTTGCGAAAGGTTTCAGACAAGTCCATGGGATAGACTATGATGAAACTTTCTCACCAGTAGCCATGCTCAAATCCATCAGGATACTACTGGCCATAGCCGCATGGTATGACTATGAGGTATGGCAAATGGATGTCAAAACCGCTTTCCTTAATGGAAAGCTACTCGAGGATGTGTACATGACACAACCTGAGGGTTTTGTCGATCCTAAGTATCCGGGAAGGGTATGCAAACTTCAAAGGTCCATTTATGGACTGAAGCAAGCATCCCGAAGTTGGAATCTAAGATTCAATGAGGCTATAAAGGAATATGGCTTCATACAGAATCTGGATGAGCCTTGTGTGTATAAGAGGACTAGTGGGAGCACTGTCACATTTTTGGTACTGTATGTAGACGACATCCTACTCATTGGAAGCGACATACCTACACTGCAAGGGGTAAAGCAATGGCTGAGTAAGTGCTTCACAATGAAGGACTTAGGCGAAGCTGAGATGATCCTAGGGATTAGGATCTATAGGGATAGATCAAATCGGCTTCTGGGCCTAAGTCAGGCTTCGTACATTGACAAAGTTCTGAAAAGATTCAGCATGGACCGGGCCAAGAAAGGTTTCTTGCCGATGGGCCATGGGCTGAAACTTAGTAAGAAGAACTGTCCTAAAACAAGGGAGGACAGGGAGAACATGAAATTGGTTCCATATGCCTCGGCCATTGGATCAATTATGTACTCCATGTTGTGTACAAGACCTGATGTCGCCTTTGCACTGAGTATGACGAGCCGATACCAGCAGGACCCCGGGGAGGATCACTGGAAAGCTGTCAAGGCAATCCTCAAGTACCTTAACCGGACTAAGGATAGCTTCTTGGTGTATGGAGGTCAGGAAGTGCTATCAGTTACTGGGTATACTGATGCAAGCTTCCAGACAGACCAAGATGAGTACCAATCGCAGTCAGGGTATGTATTCTTGCTAAATGGTGGTGCTGTAAGCTGGAGGAGCTCAAAGCAACCAACCATAGCGGACTCTACAACAGAAGCTGAGTACATCGCTGCGTGTGATGCAGCTAAGGAAGCTGTGTGGATGAAGAAGTTTATCACTGAGTTGGGAGTAGTGCCAACTATCCAGGACCTAGTCGATATCTTCTGTGACAACAATGGGGCCGTCGCACAAGCTAAGGAGCCCCGGTCACACAAGAACACAAAGCACGTGCTCAGAAAGTTTCACCTCATACGAGAAATCACGGAGAGAGGTGACATTGCATTGCACAGAGTGGACACCGAGGATAATGTCGCAGATCCATTGACCAAGGCGCTGGCCCAGCCCAAGCACGAGGGTCATACTAGATCTATAGGGATTAGGCCCATGCCTAGTTGGAACTAGTGCAAGTGGGAGATTGTTGGAAATGCCCTAGTCCCGAGGCATTGGTCCTTGTATTTGTACTATACATTTATTGGATTTATGTGTTGTACTTATTTGTGTCATTAATAAAGGCATCAATTCATTTATTATATTTATCTTGTGCAGTATAGTGAATGAAGTATCCAATGGACATATCTATATCCATGACGACTAGTGTCATGCACTTAGCAGTAAGACCATGGATAGGGTTAACGATATGACCATAAATAGATCCGTAGTCTGTTCCAGTCATGGGAATGAATGGAACAACAGACTATCATTAACCTGGTTGTATGGCGGTGTCTTACCGGTCATTGGACATGGAATGTCAACCAAGTTAATGGGTACATGCCTGGGTGCATGGTACTGGATAGATCCACTGAACGAGTAATCCACATGGTATGGTATCACAATGGATTCTCGTGTAGTACTTGTATGGATCCTTTGACCTGACCATATGATGGTGTTACATGTGATGTCGCATACTTAGGGGTACGCCTAAAGGGCCTGTAATAGGGTGCCAAGTATGGGTGCTTTCGGGTATGTCACTGAACATGGTAATACTATGGATATGCAGAAGGGATTTGTCACTCAGTAACCAACTGAGAAGATATCACCGGCCTCTTGATGAATGTGACTGATAAGAGTGTGGCCACACCCAAACAAGTTGGTACTTGTTTGTGAGCATCAGTACATTCGGGATCAAGTTAATGTCTGAACACAAAAGAGGGTGATCAATCCATGCCTCTGTGTTGGACACCGATATCAATGACATGGGATGTACAAGTTTAACTACAGGGTTATGATATCAGTTGGACTGCCATCTCCATCTTAATTGGGGGCTGCAGTGGCTTGCTAGAGCCCAACTGCAGTCTGCGGGCCAAAGGCCCGCTGCCAACATAAAGATGGGCCCACAGGATCATACACATAGAACGATAGAATGCAGACTTAAGGAATAGCATGTATACTTGGAGTATACACATTGGAGGGAGAGGTGTGTATATATTAATTATATTATAAAGATCAATTGGATTGGTCATAATAATAAAATTAATATATTCAATTGGCTCTTCATAATTAATTGGATTAATTATGAAATTATTTCCTAGGTGGAAATATTCGTATGTATGGGTTTACATATGATTTTATTTTGTGCAGAGTTAATTTTAATTTGATGGATTAAATTAAATGTCAAACCAATTTTAATTTAGATGTAAATAATATATTACTTGGAGTAATATATTAAGTACATGGGTATATTAAAATTGGGCTTGAATTAATTTGAACCAAATTAATTAAAATTAGACTGGGCCTAAATTAAAACATGGAAGCCCGCGCAGAATAAAGTGGAGCCAAGATGGGCCAGAATTCCTTATGGAATTCGGCCAACCCTAGGTATAAATACCTAGGGTTAGAAGAATTCGGCCAAAAAAAAAAAAGCTAAACCACTCATAGCCGAATTCTCTAGCCTCTCCTCTCCTTGGTTCTTGCTTTTCCATCGCTAGCACGGGTTGCATTTGCCAAGCGTTCGTGTACGTGAGAGTGGAGGAATTCTAAATTGAGTTCTGCAGTCATCATCCGTCTCTAAAAGAGATTTTTCTGGTATGAAATTTCAATCTCTTTCTATTCAATTTTATGTTTTTTCAATTTCCGCTTCAATTGCTCCTGGGACCGGATTTGAGGAAATCACCGCGTTCTTCCGCTTTTATCGGGTGATTTCCGGTGAAAAATCCCAACACCGTCGAGGGTTAGGATACTTGGTATGGTTAACATGTGAATGGTGGTTTGACTCAATATGGGTAGCATTAGCTCAAATCAGGCCCTACGCACAGATGGGTAAAGTGTCAATAAGCCTATCAAACCAAGAGTCCTTCGTGGAAGGATTGGATAGGTTGTCCTACCAAATAAATAAATGGTTGGTTAGCGAGCCATAGTTCGGCTAGTCATTGATAAGTTATGGATCTTGGTCAAGACAGCCAACTAACATCACGAGCAAATAAATTAAAATTGGATTATTAATTTAATTGGCTTAAAAGTCCTTTATTTCTAACTCAAGCAATGATTTCTTCCATATAGATAATCCTATTAAATGAGAAGGAGAAGGAGAAGCTTTCGGGGACTAACTTAGGTCACTCTTGGAGAAGGAGAAGCTTTCGGGGGCTAACTTCCTGGACTAGGCTAGGAACTTACAAATAGTTCTTAGACAAGAGTCCAAGGAGTATGTACTGAATGCTCCTTCACTAGCTGGCCCTCCTGTAGGTCGAAGCGTCAGCACGGCGATGGTGGAGCAGTACGACCGGTAAGTGAGGGATGATCGAGATGTCTCGTGCCTCATGCTAGGTACCACGGCTTCTGATCTTTAAAAGCAGTTCATGGATGAGCATGCTTATGAGATGATGGATCAGCTTAAAAAGATGTTCCAAGATTAGGCTCGTCAGAAATGATACCTGACAACTAAGGCACTTTGCACGACTGTGATGGCAGCTGGGACTTCTGTTAGAACTCATGTGCTAAAGTTGAGGTGTTATATTGATACACTTGCCCACCTCAGCTCGCCAGTTCCGCAGGACTTAGCAACAGACATTATTCTCAGGTCACTTCCTGAGTCTTAAAACCATTTTATCATGAACTACCATATGCAAGGGTTGGATAAATTGGTTGTTGAGCTGCATGGCATGCTCAAGCTTATTGAGCAGTCTCTTAAGAAGACTCCTGAAGTTTTGGTGGTGAACAAGGGCAATACGCCCACTGCTAAGGGAAAGGCCAGATCTAAAGCCAAGGCTAAGGACAAAAAGCTGGTGGCCCAACCTAAAGCAAGGGTTGCTTCTCCTAACGATGTCTGCCATGAGTGTCATGAGAAGGGGCACTAGAAGAGCTCATGTCCAAAGCTAAAGGAGCAACTGAAGGGCAAAACTGCTGCTTCAGGTATTTATGTTATTGAGGTTAATCTGGCTATTTCTACATCTTGGGTCTTAGACACTGGATGTGGATCTCACATTTGTTTAAATATGCAGGGTCTAAGAAACAGGAGATTACTAGGATCTGGAGAAGTAGATCTTCGAGTCAGAAATGGTGCTCGGGTTCTGGCCAAGGAGATCGGAGATTATTTCTTGGAGATGCCTAGTGGACTTGTTTTGGAAAAAAGAAACTATTATTTTGTACCTGCGATGCGCAGGAATATTATTTCCGTTTCTTTGTTGGATATTTCTGGTTTCGCATTTAATATTGGACATGGTAGAATTTCTATGCAATGTGGCAATATTATTTATGGAACAGCATTTCTTGAAAATGGCTTATATATCATTGATCTAAAATGTGAAAGTTCGATCTATAACATAAATACTAAAAGGATTAAACAAAATGAAATTAATCCTACTTACATCTGGCATTATCGACTTGGCCATATAAATAAGAAGCGCATAGCTAGGCTTCACTCTAGTGGAGTGCTAGGGTCATTTGACATCCAGTCTTATGACACATATGAATCTTGTTTGAGAGGCAAGATGACAAAGGCGCCTTTTAGCAAGACTGCTAAATGGGCCGTAGAGCTATTGGAGCTAATATATTCCGATGTACACGGCCCAATAAGCACTAGTGCTAGATATGGTTTTCTATACTTCGTCACCTTCACAGATGACTTTCGCAGATACGGTTATGTGTATCAGATGAAGCATAAGTCTGAGACTCTCCAAAGGTTCAAGGACATTAAGAATGAAGTAGAAAACTAACATGGTAAGAAAATAAAAGCACTTCGGTCTGACCGAGGGGGTGAATATTTGAGCCAAGTGTTTGACTCGTTTTTGAGCGAGTGTGGGATTGTATCCCAACTCACTCCTCCTGGTACACCCCAGTGGAATGGAGTGTTAGAAAGGAGGTATAGGACCTTGCTAGACATGGTTCACTTGATGATGAGTCAAGCTACACTCCCTATCTCCTTTTGGGGATATGCTTTAGAGATAGCTGCTTACATTCTTAATAATACGCGAACCGATCTGACAACTCAAGAAATTGAGGAACTAGAACCAGTTACATAGGACCTTAGAAGGTCTGGTAGGACACATCATCAGCTAAAGAGGTACGGCTTTCTCATGACTGATGATGGGGACCTTATGGTCATTGACAAAGACGAGCCCAAGACCTATCAGGAGGTTGTTGAAAGCCCACACTCAGATCAATGGCTCAAAGCCATGGAGGCTGAGATGCAATCTATGTACGATAACCAAGTATGGAACTTGGTGGATCCAACTCCGGGTGCTAAGGTGATAGGTTGCAAGTGGTGTTTCAAGTTAAAGGCCGACAACACCTTCAAGGGGCGATTGGTGGCAAAAGGATTTAGGCAAGTTCAAGGAATTGACTATGATGAAACCTTTTCACCAGTTGATATGCTCAAATCCATTAGGATACTACTAGCCATAGCTGCATGGTATGATTATGAGATATGGTAGATGGATGTTAAGACTACTTTCCTTAATGGAAAGCTACTCGAGGATGTGTACATGGCACAACCCGAGGGTTTTATCGATCCAAAGTATCCAAACCGGGTATGCAAGCTTCAAAGATTCATTTATAGATTGAAGCAAGCATCGAGGTCATGGAATCAGAGATTCAATGAAGCCATTATGGAATATGGCTTCACACAGAATTCTGATGAGCCCTGAGTGATAAGATGGTTAGTGGGAGCGTTTCCACCTTCCTAGTGCTATATGTTGATGACATCCTTATCATTGGAGGTGACATACCAACACTACAAGGGGTTAAGCAGTGGTTGGGTAGGTGCTTCGCAATGAAGGACTTCGGTGAAGATGAGACGATCTTAGGGATCAGGATCTATAGAGATAGATCCAATCGGCTTCTAGGCCTAAGTCAGGCCACGTACATTGACAGGGTTCTAAAAGATTCTGCTTGGATATGGCAAAGATAGGATTCTTGCCTATGCGCCATGGGTTGAAGCTAAGTAAGAAAGATGGTCCTAAAATAAAGAAGGACCACGAGAAAATGAAAAAGATCCCTTATGCGTTTGCTATTGGATCTATCATGTACTCCATGTTATGTACAAGGCCAGATGTCACGTTTGCACTAAGTATGACTAACTGGTACCAGTCAAATGCTGGGGAGGAACACTGGAAGGCTGTCAAGGCAATCCTAAAGTACCTTAATCAGACTAAGGATGCTTTCTTAGTGTATAGAGGTCAAGATGAGCTGGTAGTGTCAGGATACACTGATGCAAGCTTTGAGACCGATGAGGATGAGAACCAGTCATAGTCTGGTTATGTTTTTCTCCTGAATGGTGGTGCCATTAGTTGGAGGTCCTTAAAGCAGGCCACCATTGCTGACTCTACAACGGAAGCTGAGTACATAGCTGCGTGTGAAGCTGCAAAGGAAGCAGTTTGGATCAAGAAATTCATATCCGAGTTGGGAGTAATACCTACTATCCTAGACCCAGTTGATGTTTTTTGTGACAATAACAGGGCCATCGCACAAGCTAAGGAGCCCCAGTCACACAAGAGATCCAAACATGTGCTCAGAAAGTTTCACCATTCGGGAGATCGTGAACAGAGGTGACATATCATTGTAGAGGGTTGACACCAAGAATAATGTGACTAATCTATTGACCAAAGCACTGCCTCAGATACAGCATGAGGGCCATATCAGATCTATAGGAATTAGGGCAATGCCCACTTGGAACTAGTGCAAGTGGGAGATTGTTGGTGTGCCCTAGTTCTTAGGGCATTGAATTCTTGTATTTTGTATTATACATTAAGACTCATTGTATGAATAAATTATTTATGTCACATTAATAAAGGAAATTAATCTATTTCATTTATATCTTGTGTTATAATATGAGTAGAGTACCCATTGATTGATAATCATAAAACCTATACTAGGTCTGTTCTAATTGTGGGAACAAATAGAACCACAAACTTGTATATTCGATGACTGTATGGCAGTTATAATCTAGCCATAGTACTTGTATAGTTAGTCACTGATATAGGTACATGTCGTTGACATGGGATTGGATCGATCGGCACAAGAAAGCCACATGGTTATCGCGTCATAGGTCTTTCTTGAGTAGGTGTCTTTTGTCCTCAGACCAGATTTCATTATAATATTAATATGGAATTTGGTTCACTTTGACATACACCTAACAGGTCTGTAAAAGGATGCTAAATATGGGTATGATTGGGTGGACCGGTGAACATGTTGATATTGATGATGAAGTGATGGAATTGCCACTCGGGTAAGACTAAGATGATATCATTGGCCACTTGATGAGTGGGACTGATAAGTGTATGGCCATACCCAAGTAAGTCGGTGCTTATTTAATTAATTAGTCAACTTAAGATCAAGAAATATAATAAACAATAGAAGAGGATGACGGACACCATGCCTCTTATTTATTCATATCGATATCGTTAGGCAAAGGACACTATGAGATTACTACCGAGTGAGTGTCTTCTAAAGACTACTGCATCTCTATCTTAATTGGGGGCTGTAATGGTTTGCTAGAACCCACTTACAATCTGTGGGCCTTGGGCCTACTGCCAACATAAAGACACACCCATAGGATCGTGCACATAGATCAACTGAGCTAGAACTTATAGATATTGTACATGTAATATACATTGGAAGGAATGCGTTAATTAATTAGTTGACACTCGGTGTCAAGGTAATTAATTGACATTGGGTTGAATTTAATTTAATTAATAAGTTTACATAATGTAATTAATTAATTTATCAATTAATTGAATTACATAAAGTAAACAATTAATTAAATAATTTTCCTAAGTAGGAAAATTAAATACATGTATTGTACTTACTTAAGTGTGATTTAATTTTATTTAGGGGTAATTAAATTTAGCCAAATGGAATTAAATTACATAGTATATACCGTTTTAATTAAAGTTTATTTATGTAATTATAATTCTAGTGGGCTTGGGTTTAATTAACCTAATTAAAACCCAATTAGACAATGTGTCTATATAAGGGCATACTTAAGGAATAAAACCCTAATTCAACCCTAATTAATTGCTGGAAATTTCAGACACCAAGAGCAGCCCCAAATTAACCGAAAATCCCAGCATTAGTCATCAATTCCTTCGCGTCTTCGGCTAGCACTGGTTCCGGCTCAATAGTTGGTCGTGCACCAGACTTTAGAGATCGTAGTTTCAAGAAACGATTCTGCAGTAGTCTCTAGAAGAGACGAATCCGGTGAGTTAATCTCTCTTGATTCAAATTGGTTTTATTTTAATCAATGATAATTGGACACGATAGGTGGATTCTAGGAAATTTTAAACGGTGTATTTTACACTGCGCCACGTTATTTTTTCCGGTGATGAATCCCAACACAACTCGCCACAACCAAAACATTTAATGGCACTGCTTTGGCCAGTCCTCCGAGGGGCAGTCTCTGGGGGTTTTACTGGAACTGCCTCTATAGTTTTCTTACCACCTCTACTGCCAGGAAAGCCATAACTACGGCGTTGCACCCTTTTCTCGCTGATGTGCATCAGATGCATTTAAAGGATCAAAATCATTAACTGCCTCCCTAATCTACTCTCTCAACCCTCCAATATACCTGGACACCAACTGATCATCGGATTCCATAATATCACTTCTTGCAATAAATTGATAAAATTCTGTTGTGTATTCATCAACTGAGTGACTACCTTGCCTTAAATTCAAAAATCTTTGATACATTAATCGTGGAAAATTTGAGGGCAGAAAGGTAGCTCTCATCTGTTTTTTCATCTTTTCCCAAGTAACTATTTTAGGCTTGCCCATCCGTAACCGAGTCTATTTAATCTGCATCCACCAGGCCATAGATCGATCTCAAAGTCTGGTTGCAACTAACGAGACTCTTTTATCTTTGAGAACTCCCTTGAAATCTAGGACCTCCTCCAAGGCTGCGAACCAATCATGAAATTCCTCAGGTTGCAGAGTACCATGAAATTCTGGAATCTCTGTTCTCAATCCAGATTCCCAACGTCTATCCTCCACCACTGCCTGTCATCGATACTGGCGGTGAACTCCCTCATCAAAATCCTCTTCGTCCTCTTCCAATACAGTGAATGGATTTTAAAGCTTAGGGTTTCATCTCTGTCTATGATTTTCCCCCAATCAAACCGCAAATAGCTCCTCCATCCGTTCCGCCATTCGATCCATCATGGCCTCCATCCTCTGGTCCATCATGTTCATAAGGCATTGCTTGACCCTCTGCTCCAACTGATTTAGATCATCCTGTCTCGCGACCTCGTCCACCCTTCGCTCTTTCTTTGGCGGCATGGTGACGGCTAAGGTTTAGGAATTCGGCTCTGATACCAACTGATGCAGCGAAAAATCGAACAAAGACACTAAAATCTATTGATTGCGCATGATGCCGGAATTTAGTCTTCTACCAGTTGAATTTTGCAAAATTCACAAAAGCAGGATAAAGGAATAAAATCCGTAATTTTATTGATTAATGAAAAAAGCTCCTACAATTGAGGAATGAAAGCCTATTTATAGGCTACAATGAAATCCACCCAAAATAAGAAATCCTAACCCTAAATAGAGTCCTAGCCAATCTAGGAAATCAAAACAAAAAGGGCAAAAAGAAATAAAAATCGAAAACTTCCCGAAAAGGCATAAAAATCAGTAAATCGCGATTTTGAGGTCCTAAACGATGTTTTTTGGCCAAAAAGTGATGGACGTCACAACGAAAGGCATGAGTTTTGCTCGTTGGCCCGTTTCTAATAAAGTTAGGCTTAAGAATCATTGAAATCAGATGAAATTTTCAGAGGCTACTATTCACCATAGTATTTGCTTAAAAAGACTAGTGCTTGCTCTTCTACATCAGAAGCCATTAGTCAAATTCCCAATTATAGTAAATTTTTAAAGGAACTTGTTTCTAAAAAGAAGAATTGGGCTGATGTTTTGACTATTACTTTAAATGAAGATTGTAGTGCTATAGTGTCTAGTAAAATCCCTACAAAGCTTAAAGATCTGGGTAGTTTTACTATTCCGTGTACATTGGGTAAAGTAGAATTTCCTAGATGTTTACGTGATTTAGGAGCTGGTGTGAATTTAATGCCATTAAATATTTTTAAGAAATTAGGTTTAGAAGAAGATGTGAAATGTACTTCTATGATTTTGCAACTTGCTGACCAATCTATTAAGAAACCTTTTGGTATTATTGAGGATGTTTTACTCAAAGTTGATAAATTTATTTTTCCTACGGATTTTGTGATCCTAGATTTTGCTTATGATGAGCAATGTCCATTGATTTTGGGTAGACCTTTTATGAATGCCGGTCATGCCTTGATTGATGTTTCAGAAGGAAAAGTAATTTTACGCATCGATGATGATAAAAATTGAATTTCACATGGATAAAGCTACTAAATACCCTATGGATAATGAAGTTTGCATGAAAATTGATATTATTGATGAGCGTGTTAAGGAAATTTTAGATATAAATAATGATGATCTTAATATAGAAGATAAGACTTTTGAACATGGAAATGAATTTGTTAAACCTGAATTATTAGTAAGAAATGAGGGTCCTTTACCCGCATCTGTTGATGTTCCACCAAATGTTGAATTGAAAGAGTTACCAAGTCATTTAAGATATGCATTTTTAATGAAAGATGATAAGTTACCTATAATAATCTCCGATAAACTTAGTTTAGACCAAGAAAATGAATTGATTAAGGTGATTAAGAAAAGGATTAGAAGTATAGGTTGTCAAATCTTTGATTTAAAAGGTATAAGTCCTAATGTGGTAATGCATCGTATTTATTTACAAGAGGGTATGTTACCTAAGGCGGATAGACAAAGAAGATTAAACCCTAATATGAAAGAGGTAGTTAAGCAAGAAGTGATTAAATTGCTTGATGCCAGTATCATATATCCAATTTCGGATAGTGAATGGGTTAGTTTGATTTAATGTGTGCCTAAAAAGGGTGGTATGACTGCAGTTAATAATGAACAAAGAGAAATGGTACCCACAAGAACAACAATTGGTTGGAGAGTGTGTATTGACTATAGAAAGTTAAATTCGGCCACTAGGAAAGATCATTTTCCACTTCCTTTCATTGATCAAATGTTGGAAAGAATTGCCGGACATGCTTTCTATTGTTTTCTAGATGGCTTCTTAGGTTATTTCCAGATAAATATACATCCGGATGATCAAGAGAAAACTACTTTTACTTGTCCATACAGAACTTTTGCCTACCGTAGAATGCCCTTTTATGCAATGCACCTGCTACATTTCAAAGATGCATGACTTCTATTTTTGGTGATTTTATTGAGGATATTATGGAAGTATTCATGGATGATTTTTCTATTTACGGGAATTCATTTGAGGAATGTTTAGTTCACTTCGATAAAGTTTTGTCTAGATGTGAAGAGTCTAATTTAGTGCTTAATTGCGAGAAATTCCATTTTATGGTTGATGAAGGTATAGTTCTTGGCCATAAGATTAGTGAAAGAGGAATAGAAGTTGATAAAGCTAAAACCAACTTGATAGGAAATTTACCTCCACCAACCTCAGTTAAAGGAGTGAGGTCTTTCCTAGGACATGCTGGTTTTTATAGACAATTTATTAAGAACTTCTCGATAATAGCTAAACCATTGACCAACTTGTTAGTTAAAGATACACCTTTTGTATTTACACCTGAATGTATGAATGCCTTTAATATTCTCAAACAAGCATTAGTTAGTGCACCTATAATTACAAGTACAGATTGGAACTTGCCATTTGAGATTATGTGTGATGCTAGTGATGTTGCAGTAGGATGTGTTTTAGGTCAAAGGAAAGATAAAAAGTTGCATGTTATTTACTATGCAAGTCATACTCTTTCTAGTGCTCAGTGTAATTATACGACTACGGAAAAGGAGATGTTGGCTGCTGTGTTTGCATGTGATAAGTTTAGATCTTACTTGTTAGGTTCTAAAGTTATAATTTATACTGATCATGCTGCTTTGCGATACTTGTTTGCTAAGAAAGATGCTAAGCCACGCATTATTCATTGGGTATTACTTTTGCAAGAATTTGATTTAGAACTAAGAGATAAAAAGGGTTCAAAAAATTTGGTTACCGATGATCTTTCTAGGTTAGAAGATGAGAACGGTCCAATTGGTGAGTCTAATAGTATTAATGAAACATTTCCCGATGAGAGTTTAATAGCTGTGCAACATGCTAAGGAACCTTGGTATGCTGACTATGCTAATTACCTCGAAGCTAATATTATACCATATAACTTAGATGTAAATGCTAGGAAAAAGTTCTTCCATGATGTGAAAAGATATATTCGGGACAATCCTTATTTGTTTAGAATATGTGCTGATAATATTATTAGGAGATGTGTTGATGAGTCATAATATGAGTCCATTTTATCTCATTGCCATGATAGTGCTTATGGAGGCCATCATGCAGCAAATAAAACAGCCGCCAAAGTATTGGAAAGTGGATTTTATTGGCCTACTTTATTTCAAGATGCTCGTTTCTATGTTAATCATTGCGATATGTATCAACGTGTTGGTAATATTAGTCGTAAAGATGAGATGCCACTAAAGAATATCTTAGAAGTTGAAATCTTTGATGTATGGGGAATAGATTTTATAGGTCCTTTTCTTGTATCTTAAGGGCAAAAATATATCATAGTAGCTGTTGATTATGTTTCCAAATGGGTTGAAGCTTGTGCATGCCCGACAAATGATGCGAGAATAGTTGCTAAGTTTTTAAAGAAGATATTTAGTAGATTTGGGATATAATTAGTGATAGTGGTATGCATTTTATTAATAAATTATTAGAGTCACTTATGAGAAAATATGGAGTTCATCATAAAGTTGCAACTCCATATCATCCTCAAACTAGTGGTCAAGTGGAAATTTCAAATAGAGAACTTAAATGGATTTTGGAAAAGACGATTTCTAATTCGCGTAAGGATTAGGCGAAGAAGCTAGATGAAACTCTATGGGCTTATCGAATGGCTTATAAGACACTTATTGGGATGTCTCCTTATTGGTTACTATATGGTAAGGCATGTCATTTGCTGATCGAGTTAGAACATTAATCTTATTGGGCTATCCGTTCCCTGAACTTTGATGCGAATCAAGCCGGTAAGAATAGGTTACTGTAAATATCTGAATTAGATGAAATTAGGTCCATGGTTTATGAAAATGCTAAGATTTATAAAGAGAAGACTAAGAGGTGACATGATTTGAAAATTAAAGCTAAAACTTTTAATGTTGGTGAGAAAGTGCTTTTTGTACAATTCTCGGTTACATCTATTTCCGGGTAAGTTAAAATCACGTTGGTATGGGCCATTCACCGTTATTAATGTCTTTCGTAATAGAGCATTAGAGTTAAAGAGTTCCAAGAATAATGTATTCAAGGTTAATGGGCAGTGTTGTAAACCATATTTCCGATGGGATGATACCATTCAACATCAATTTATGGACGACCCTACACCTTAATTATTCTTCTTAACTTTGATTTTATTTGATTTTATTTTTTTTGCTTTTATGTGTTTTGTATGTTTTGCTATGTTTTTGAGTGTGTTCTAATACCTACAGATGTGTGTTTGAGCTTAGTATAAAGTATATACTATGGTAGAATGATGATACATAGATAAAATGCATGAAAAGGTAAAATCTGAGTGCATCACGATCGTGACACCTGCATTTTTCAGATTTTTGATTTTCGGTTATTTTTTGCTTTAAAACGGCCATAAGTGATCAACTGCCATCTTTGACCGTTTTAACTGTCATATCTGCTCCAAAAGTCATGTCCTTCCATGTTTTTACTATAGATACAAATCTCTACATTTTTATTTTCTCACTTTCAAAGTAATCAAAACCCTACAATCATCATAACTTCAAAGCAGAGTTTTCATTCTTAACCCTTTTCAAACCTTTCTGTAACCTACCCTTTTTCCATAAAAAAAAAATGGTGACCCGTGTGAATGGAAGAGTTGATTTGAGGAAGGAATATGGAGCACCTTTCCCCATTCGTAGTGTGCATAAAGGGAAACGGTTTGCACGTTTGAAGAAGATGGATTTTCGAGGAATGTTGTTTCTTGATATATTGTTTCTTATCAACAACGATATCTGAGATGCAGTGTTCGGGTACTTGTAGTAACTAGGGTGGAGTAAGTTGGGGCTATGTTGTTCCCACAAAAAGATATTTATATGTTTCTAGGTAATACAAGGAGGAATTTTGTGTTTCATATCAATGGAGTTGAATATACCATAGGGTATGATCAAATGTCTGAATGGTTTGGTTTTCCAAAGGAAAACTTGGCTGTTATGCCTTCCAGTTTCAAGCCGGATAGCATTTGGAGTTCCTTGATGGGTCTGAATTGTTATGTGCCAAGCCATGCATCCAACAAACTCATTCAAGATGAGGCAATGTTGTACTTACATAAGTTCCTTGTACATTCATTATTTTGCCAAGTAGATAGTTCCATTGTTTGGTCTCCTGATCTTTTTATGTTAGAATGCGCATTTAAGGGGGTTCCCATTGATTCATGCGACATTCTCCTTAGTGCAATTAACAGTGCATCGAAGCAAAGATATGGGCCGATTGGTGGAGTGAACATCATGAGTGCAATAGTAATGGGTGCAAAGGAGAACTCCCTTGTTGTGTTGATTCAGGGGTATGTGTCAATTTCCTTGACGGTATAGTTATGATTCAAGAAGGACTGTCTAAGGTGGATAATCTAGGGCACCATATTGTGAGCAGACGACCTTTTTCGAAACGTGTGGTGAAGCGGGAACGGGGGATTTTCTTTTTGGGTGTTGATGTTTTGGTTTTGAAAACGGGTTTTAATCTTTCTTAGAAAAACCTTTCATTTTATTGGAAAAGTCTTTTTGTAGAAAACTTAATTTCAGGCATGAATTTTAGAAAACAAGCTTTTTAGAAAATCCCATTTTAACTTAAAGATCTCGAAACACGAATTTCGAGATTAGATACAGAGTTCCACCCGGATCAGCTCATCCGGGAAATTCTGGTACAGCTCCCTACCAAGTGTAGACGCAGTACCTAATCCAGAGATTCGAGGTTCGGGCAACATATCTACTAAACCTCACTAATTTTTAATTATTATTTCGTAATATGACATTTCATTCACTTAATTCTACTCATTTTATCTCTTCTTTTATTATTAGCCAATGCTCATAAATATGACATAAATATATAAAAATAAAATAAAGTGCGGAAAAATAAAAGTGCGGAAAAGTAAATCAGAAGCCAAATTATACAACCCAAGAAAAAGAAAACTCTCATCCTCACCTTTTACAATCGCCTATTATACACGATGATCTAAAAAATTACAATCGCCTAGATACACGATTTAATCTATAAAATACTTCAAAAATAAAAATAAAGCAAAAATAAAAGCTGCATCCAAATATGGGTAGTACAGATAAATAAATCACACCAAGGACTCATATAGGACAGAATAGGGGTATTTTAGGAAACGGGATCATGCAAAGGGGGTGACGGAGTCGACCCGACCGGTCGGCCCGGTTAGACCTGGAACACGGTTTTTCAAACGCCCTGTAGGTTTTATGGATGAAAAATCAGTTTTAAAAGAGGTTTAGCTCATTTACGTGCACTTTTCCAACTTTAGCGGGTCAGATATCCCGGGACCTGGGGGTCCCGTTCATGTGTGGGCCTAAATCGAACATCCATCTAGGGTCCAAAAATATGCAAACACACCAAAATTCATTTTTGGATGAGAAAAGGATGCAAAATTACAAGTTTGGGGCCCAAAAGGGCAAAACTGTAATTCTGCCCATATCACAGCCGCACCCCTGTAGGCTATAGCCGTGTGGCTATAGGTTACAGCCGCACCCCTGTAGCTTACAGCTGGGCGGCTGTAATGCTCCAGAATCGATTCCAGCATACTTTTCGCGTTTTCAAAGATCGTTTTGTAAATTTTGATGATTTTGGGCAATCTCGGATTTCTGGAAAAACATTAAAACCAACAGAAAAGACCCGAAATGGACCAAATCGAATCCAGAAATCCCTAATAGTCCAAAATCACCAAATTTCATCACATCCACCCATAAAAAATGAAGAACATAGAATCAAAGCACGCAGGGATGTGATTGGACCGATAACAGATATGAAAAACACATTTAATGGAAGAGTGGGAGCGTTATCGATCGATTTGGGCCGATGGAGCTTCGGCCTCTGTAGGTTATAGCCGCGCCCCTATAGGTCACAGCCGCACTGCTGTAGGTTACAGCCGGGCGGCTGTGATCATATGGGGTGGCTGTAATCACAGAAAACTCCAAAAAAAATAAAAGATTCAATACAAAGCACTACAGCCGCGCCCCTATAGATCACAGCCGCGCGGCTCTAGGTTACAGCCGGGCGGCTGTGATCATATGTGGCGGCTGTAATCACAGAAAACTCCCAAAGAAGGGAAAAAAAGGAAAAGAACTGCAGCCGCGCCCCTGTAGGTCACAGCCGCGCGGCTGTAGGTCACAGCCGAGCGGCTGTGATCATGGGTGGGGCAGCTGTAGCCGGAAAAAAAAATCCAATCGCAAAAAACTCAAATCATGCAATTAAATCACAACCAGGATGAACAGAATGGATTTCTAAGGTCTCTTAGAAAATTACATTGTATGTGTTCCAGCGCTTGGACCACAAAAAAGAGATTTGGATGCCAGAAACGTCCCACAGTCACGGACAACCCGAGCAAAGTGCGTTTTCCAAACCCCGAACGGAACCACGAGGAAGATTCGAGGATTGATTGTCGAGTGTTCTTTCTTTGTTTACCTTGTGTTTCCTCCTTTTTTCCTTCTTTTTTGTCCAACTTTTTTTTATTGCGTTAAGAACCCTAAAAAAACTATGTGATGATTTTTTCCTCTCAAAATTCCTCTCTTTTTCTTTCTCTTTTCAGTTTTTCTGCCTCCTTCCTTGCCCTAATTCCGGATTAGAATCCTTAAATATCTCCCATTTTGGTATTAAATCGGAATTAATTACTGATTTTGTCAAAAAAGAAAAACTAACGCTTACAGCCGTGCGGCTGTAGGTCACAGTCGCGCCCCTGTAGACTATAGCCGTGCAGCTGTAGGTCACAGCCGAGCGGCTGTAGATTCCAAAATTCCTATTTTTCTTAAAAACCGAATTAAATGCTGATTTTGCCCAAAAAAGGAAATAAGGAGATTACAGCCGCGCTGCTGTAGCTTATAGCCGAGCGGCTGTAATGCCCAGAAAATTACATTTTCACTTATTTTTTTTGTTTGTTCTTCGGTTTTCTTAAATATCCATTCGAATTCTTTAGGGTTTCGTACTAGGACTTGTCACACACCTCCGGACTATCCGGGACATTTTTGACGTCATCCTGGTCGGTCCGAATCCGCTTCACGTTTATCCGTGAAAAAAAGGTAACAGTAGCTTTCATCACCGAGGTCGGAAAAAAACCCGTGCTCACACATATGTTCTTACCTTATATGGAACGCCTGAAATCCACCTTATGTCCAGTTGATCCATATGAGTCACTAACTATTGATAACCAAGGAGATGACAAAATTGATGACTCCCCGATTACTTAGGAGGATGGTCTGGAGCCTATAAGTACTTTGCATTGCATGGATCGTACTGGAGAGATGCAATATGGGTTAATACTATGCGTAGGACAATTTTCCAAATTCGTCAAGCCCATAAGTCTTTAAAGAATGAAATCCTGTCCTGGGCTAACAATGACAACTTCACATTCACTCCGTGTTCCTCATTGTCATCCTAGGAATACTTATCCTTCGAGTCTACACATTTCCATTTATTTATATGTTGAATGTGGTGTGTATTTCCTACATATCTTTTATTCAAAGTATTTGTTTGATTAGTTTGTTTGTTTGATTATGATTGTTGTTAATATTTAATGCTCACATAAATAAAGTATCCCTTGTTCTTATGTTTCTTTTTGCAATATTAGTATGTGATTTATAAGTTTTTGTATTAGATTTTTTATTTTTGTTGTTTCCATTGACAAAAATATGATTAAAAGACTTAAATTGCATCAGTATAGTGTATCACGATCGTGACACACCATTGCAATCGTGATTCAACAAGATAAAAGAAGGAAAAAGAAGAAAAAGCATGCATCGCGATCATGATCAACCATCACGATCGCGACTCAAGTACCAAAACCATAAAAAAAAATCTGTTTCCAAATCATGATCGCGATGCATATGTCACAATCGTGACCTGGATACAAAAATGTAATATGTACTTATTTCGTGTCTGTCACGATCGTGACTTGAGTGTCACGATCATGACCTAAAAAACAATTAACGGTCTTCTTTTGCTTTTCAACTGTCCAATTGGCTCCAATTTTCAAAATATGGCTGTTTTGTGACCGTTGGACCAGTCAAAACCTGCTTTTATTGGTTATTAATTATAAATTATTTATATTTTGATTAATTCAATGAATTTAAGTGGTGAAAGATTGTGTCTTTTGGTGTAATTCAATATAAATAGGATTCAATCTCTTTGTTAGTCTTCACAATACAAACTCTTCTACTATTTTACTTCCTTTGCACATCAGAATATCAACACTCTAGTCCATCACTTTTCTTCTACATACATCTTTGAGAGTGCGTAGACAAAAGAGAATAGCAACAAAGAAGGGCTAAAGTTCTTCGCAACGGGTGGATTTGCGAGAAACATATGGTGCCAATTTTCCGATTCGTAATGAAAAGGAGGGACAGAAATTCACTAGAGTTAGAAATGTCGAAATCATTGGTATGTTCTTTCTTGATGAAGTTATTATGATCAACAATGGCATTCATGACGAGGTAAGAAAGTTCTTAACTGATCTTGGGCTTTCGACATTTGCATCCATGTTCTTTCCCCTAAACCATGATTGGATTATTATGTTATTAACAACCTTTCATTATGTGGATGAGAACCGTATGGCCATTACTTTTTGTAACGAAGGTAATGAATATACGGTTGGCTATGAAGAAATGGCCAATTGGTTCGATTTACCTACAGAAAGTGAGGGGTGGTGATTTCCGTTCTCTGATTATAACCCGCATCGATTCTGGAAGAGTATCACTGGGTTGGAAAAATATTCAACAAAGAAGTCACCTAACTGATTGATTGAGAATAATGCTCTTTTATATTTGCATAATTATTTGTGCCATTCCATCTTTTGCAGCGTAGAGAGCAATAAGGTGCAAACCAAAGACTTATATGTCTTAAACCAAGCAGTGAAGGGATGACAAGTAGATTGTATGGATCATATTTGGGAAGGTATCTCTCGATCTGCAGATTCCAACAAAAAGAAAGTTGGAGGTGGTCATGTAATGACAGCCTTGATTTTGGCCGCTAGAGGAGAATTTCCTTACACTTTGCAACAAGGTGAAAAATTAAGATTCCTAGATAGGCAGTTGATGAAAAATGCTGGATTGGCGAAGGAAATAAATGGAGGTTTCAAATTCACTTCCGATGAAGAAAGAACAAGAAAGGTTCTTATCACTTTGGAAAAAGAAGGAGGAGCTGGACCTTCCACCACACGATGTAAGAGCAAAGGAAAGCAAGTGCAACGGGACGAAAGTACTGATGAAGATGAGGAAGAAGAGGAGGCTGCTGATGAAGAACATGAAACTGAATCTCAAGGTTGGCAACAAGTGCTAACCAAGGTTGAAGAGGTGGAGCAAAATGTCCACCAAGTTTGTCAAGAAGTTAAGGCCATACGAAAGAAGAATGCATCATTGAAAAGAAAGCTACTCAAGTTCTTTTGATGTCAAAACATCGAATTTACTCCAAGCCCACCAGGATCACCGGAGGCTTGATTTGGTTTTGTGTTTCTATCTTTTCCTTGTTATTTTATCATTTTCTTTTCTGTTTTTAGTGTTTTCTAGCTTTTAAGTTGTGTTGAAGTTAGTATATTATCCTACACATTGAGGACTATCTGCAATTCAAGTGTAGGAGGGTAATTAGGATAATTATAAATTTTCATTATAATATCAAGTGTTCTTGCATTTTTATCTTATTTTGTGATTGTCAGAAGCCTATGATATCTTTTTCTATCTTGAGTTGAAGTGTATGATCATGGTATACACTCTTTAGATAAATACAAAAGAAGATAATCTCACTTAAAGTTAAGGAATAACAGGCTTTGATGATATAAAAGTATGTGCATTCAAGTGGTAAAATATTGAGTATGTTTATTGTTGAAATACTTTGAAAAGCAAGACAAAAGAACAAATCCTATACGTGTTTAGGTATCCATTGACAATTCTTGTTTCAATGCAAAAAGATGCATAATTTTCTGTCTTATGAAACTAAGTTTGAAGTGATTGAACTAGGGAAACTAAAGCCATAATACGGTTTAGCATTGGTCAATAAAAGATGAGGGTATTGCAATGAGAGAAAAAATTGAGTATTGAGTGAATAACCAAAGTGTTATGTAAAAGGGGAGAGTGGTATGGAGCATAAAATGTAACCACTAAAAGCAAGTTAAAGAATAAAAGCTACACAATATGGTAGCCCCCATTCACCACATTTTTGGATGAAAAAACTCTCCCCTCTGGTGATTTTCTTGCTCCCAAACCGAAACCATGAGGCGAAAGATGCGTAGAGTCCTCCGTCCCATCCCTGCTGCTCAACCCATGTTTCAAACTCGGTCTTCCATCCCAGAAGGAAACTTTACTCTACTGTTTGAACCCACTGAGTGCATTTATGGGTTAAAAGAGGAGGATGCATACTGTGGAGTGAAGATCGACGACCAGGTGCCCATCTTACTCCAAGTTTCGAACCATGCTTACACGAATCCGGTTAGTTTTCTTAAATTCTCCCATTTTTCCCAAGTTTCCAATTTCTGCAAAATTGAGGAAAATATGTGAGATTGATGCATGATTTAAGTAGATTATGCCCCTAAGATGATTAATTGTTGGTTTGGCTTGAGTTAGGACGAGATTTAACCGAAAAAATGAAAAAAACACAAATGGGCCGAAACTTTACAGCTACAGCCACCCCATGTATGATCACAGCCGCGCGGCTGTGATCACGGGGGGTTACAACCGCACGGCTGTGACCCTATAGCTGGGCGGCTGTAGCCTTTGGATTTAAGGCAACCCGATTTTTTACGATTCTAACAATGTTTCTTCGATTTTTATGATGTGTATGCATTCTAAAAAGCTCATAAACTCCCTGATTATTAATTTTGCAGTCGAGATCCAGCCATTGTGGTAGCGGATCCATCACGGAGGCTTTAAAGTGGTGTAGGCATCTCCCTCAAGGGGTGAAGGATATAGTGAACTCCACCGGCCTGCACCGACTGGTTCGCAGCATGTTGATTACCACTCCTCGCACGAGTCGGGGGCTTTTGGCCCCACTTTTGGAGAGGTGGATGGACTCCACCCACACATTTCAGTTCCCTTCTGGGGAGTACACTGTGACCCCGGAGGACATCATCGTTATTACGGGCCTTCCCTTCTCCGGCCAGACGGTCCACTTCAATCAGGTCTTCGTGCATGGCGGCTATCGTCAGGAGCTAATATCCGCGCTGATTGGGATTAGTTCTCCTGAGAGCTGGATCCAATGTAGTAGTATCCATGAGTACTAGCTCGGGCAGCAGTGTGCGCTCCCAGAGGGGACTACCTTTGATGCTGGTGATGAGAGGAAGTACGCTAGAGCCTACCTGTTGCATGCTCTCTCCATCACTCTTTTCCCCACGGGCTGGAGCAATCTGAATCCGGCTTTACTACCCTCGCTGATCGACTTGGAGTCCGTGAGGACTGTTAATTGGGCTCGGGCTGCCTTGGTCCAACTTTATTATGCTCTAGATCTCTGCGTCTGGGGCTCCCATAAGGAGTTGAAGGCTTTTTGGATTCTGCTGCACGTGAGTGTCTTGGACATTTTCGTTTTTTTTTTTCACTGACTTGCTTTAAATTTTCCCTTATAGATTTGGGTCTATGAGTACCATTTTGTCCCTCCCCCGATCATGCAGATTCCTGAAGGGGTCATTCTGGTTGAGTTCCCCCGCCTCCGCCGCTACATGGGATACGTCTAGAGCGAGGTTGATAAAAACCAAGAGGATCTGAGAGATATGACGTTCGAGGGGGTATTATTATTATTATTACTACTTTTTTTTTAGTTCCTCAATCTCAGATTGTTAAGGCCCCTTGGAGTCGGGAGGGGGAAAATTTGCCCCAGTAGCTTGTTGATGCGCAGGCACTCGCGAGCAGGCGCTTTGTGATGGAGTGCCCCTTTGGCCAGGAGTGGTTCTTAGGTGAGAGGACTCACGACTGGCACTCTGGTCCTGGGGCACATAGGATCCCAGCTGCCCTGCTAATAGGGTTATTCTGGCCTCACTTGCTATCCCTTAAGTTGCATCCGGACCTCTATGGTGTTGGATATGAGTCCGGCAGTGTAGCTGGTGATTATAGCCGCTTCATCATCGTCCACTTGCTCACACCATCTGCTAATGCTAGTGCTGGTGCTGGGGTAATTAAATTTCTCTCTTTTTCCTTTTTTTTTAACGTTGTGGTTTTTAATTGACTCCAGCCATCTTCCCGGGGTGGACGGGGTACCCGCGTCTTCATCAGCTAGGGGAAGAGGAGGTAGGTCACGTACCGCTGATTCCAGGGCTGCTCGTGTGGATTCTACTGCCATCGCGGAGGATATTTCCATTCCTGATTTCCAGGCTCCTCTGGCCCCCGAGGTCGGATATGTGCATGGTCAGCTTGAATTCCTTATCGAAGACTCCATTCAGCTGTATGATGACTTCCAACAATCTTATCGAGCTGATCTGCATCTGCAAGACCATAATTTTCCCTCGGCTATTCCTCCTGACACCACACATGTGAGTATATCCTTGTTCATCTATTTCCCCCCTTTTTCTGTCATTAGCTGATACTCTGAATCCCGATCTTTGCAGATTCCGGTAATGCAAGGTATGTACATGGGTCAGGCCATTAATGCGCTGAGGGCGCTCTCTTTTCGAGACAATGCCGCTAGGACAATAAGTACCTGTACATAATAATATGCTTATGTTTAGATGTCTGGATGTATGCATGGATGCATATATATGTAATGTGATGTTCCTCATGCTTTGTTTAATACAGACTGTGATCGGGATGGAGGGCCGTGAGTCCGCTCGCTTGAGGGCTGAGAACGATCAATTGCGGCGTCGAGTCACCGAACAAGAGGTCATGAATTAGACCTTCAGAGACCAGGCAGGTGACTGGAATGTCCAGATGGGAGATGCAGACGATGACGACGACGACGATGACGAGGCAGAAGATGATGAGGATAACGATGATTCTTCTTAGGCTTATCCTTTCATTCTTTATTTGTGATGTATTAGCCCATCTGTGGGCCATTTCTTCGCACATTTCGGGTCCTGGCGTATATCTGATTTAGTTTTGTATTGGATGTGTCTGATGTACATCACTTTTGTATGACACTTGTGTGAGCGGACGACGCGTTTTCGACGGGACGCGGGACTCCCTTTCGGAATGGGGCGCCACGATCTCGGGCGGGCCCCTCCCTCACGTGGGGTTTTTATAATGGAAATCCGCGTTTGGAAAAAATAAATAGAATTAGTGCATAAAAGAACTGAGACCTAAGTCTCGATGGATGTTGTAGGAGTCGCCACCCGGCTCAGCTCAATCGGGAAATTCTTATGTAGCTGAATCGGACGAACGGTCGCTACACTATCCAGAGATTCGGGTCCAGACAAGTCCCTCATTTCGTGTCTAATTAAAATAAATATTGGTCAATGTTCAAAGATGGTATTTCAAAATCTAAAGCCAATTTTATTAAAGTAAATAGACATGCAGCGCGCATACAAAATATTTAATACAAAAATAAGAAAAAGGAATAAATATTAATTGGCTTACAACCAAATCGAATGGAAAAATAAAAACTCTCGCCTCACTTATACAATCGCCTATATACACGAGAATCTAGAAAAATACAACCGCCTAGGATACACGATTTAATCTATTAAATTACATCCAAAATAAAAATAAAAATAAAAAGAAATTAAAACCTGCAAAACAGAGGGTTAGCACAATATATACAGCACGCCACAACTAGGACTCAAATAGACAGAATTGGGAAATCAAGTGTTGGGGGGCATGCATAGAGGGGATAACCGGGTTGGCTCGGCTAGCCGGCCCGGTTAGACCTGGAAAACATTTTGAAACGTCCCTGTATTTTTGGTTTTTAGTGGAAAAAATCATTTTGAAAACAATTTTTCCGGTTTACATGCATTTTTATATATTTAAGTGGGTCGGTTTTCAGGAGAAATGGGTCTCCGTCGTTGAATTTTTCTAAATGTAATTTTTACTAAAAATTGAATCTATGGTCGTGATGCACACAACAAAATTCATTTTGATGATTTTTGGGGTTTTCTAATTTTTTTGGGAATTTTTGGGAATTTTTGGGAATTTTTGGGGATTTTTATGGATTTTTTATGAAATTTTTGGGTTTTAAAGGTAAAATTCTGATTCTGAAAACTACAGTGGTACGACTGTAAATTACAGTCGTGGAAAATCAACTACAGTCATACGACTGTAACTACAGTCGTATGACTGTAGATGCTGAAAATTCAAGATTTCATCAAAATTTCATTGAAAATAAGCTGAAAATAAAACCACCTGGAAATGAACTACAGTCGTACGACTGTAGCTACAGTCGTACGACTGTTCATCAACTCAAGAACAGTCGTACGACTGTTCTTGATTTCCAGAACAGAAACGCAGAAAAATGGACAGAAATGCAGAAAAAGCACACCAAACACCCAGAAAGCTTGTAAAAGAGAGGGGAAAAGGGGTATTTACCTCCGTGGCGTGCGTCCACCGTAGGATTGACCCCTAGCGTCGCTCCAATCGACTAAAATCTGGACTTTTCTCCTTGAGTTAGGGTTTGAGATTTGAGTCCAAAGATTTCCAAATGCTGAGGATTTTGGTGAGGAGTTCTTTCTTTTTTTCTTTGGTTTTCTCTGTTGGGGAATTAATCGCACAAAACAAACATAAAACGCAGCGGAAATAAAAGGATTAATCCCCACCAAGGACCCATGTACATTGCATTGAATTGGAAGGAGGGTTAAAGAATTACCTTAATTCTTTGTAGGTTTTGAATCAATTAGGAACCAAAGTAGCTTCCCTCTACGGTTGATCCACACGGAGCAATTCATTCACCGCGTGCTAGCGCCGGGATTGAAGAACGATTTCTTCGAATGGAAAAAGCCAAAGTTTCGAAAACCTTGGGTGATGGAGAAGGGTGAAGTCGGCTGGCTCCATGGAGGCTGCAGAAAAACTGCATCTTATGTGTAGGCTAGGGTTAGAGATTTTAGGTTATAAAACTTCCTTTTATATCCATTAAACTTAATTATAATTATAACTTAATACCCTTATTAGTTATAATTATAAATTAACCCACACAACTTAATATTAATTCTCAATTAATATTAAATCAATTCCATTCTCCATCATACACATATGTATATTGATATTATAATTAATTATATCTCTATATAATTAAATTATAATATGTAGCATACTTTATGCAATATTAATCATATTAATATTTATATATACATATATATATATAAATATATATATCATTATATATATATTTATTCTCTTTCTCATTCATAAATTATTATCCAATAATAATTTATACCCGAAAAGATGAACTTCATTTTGCTCTTTGTGTGTGACCCCATAGGTTCATATTAATTGGCAATAAGGAAATTACCATAATGTCCTTATAGGTCACAAGCGGACTCTAGCAAGCCATTACGACTACCCAATTAACATGATTGGAATGATCCAATACCTATTTATAGAATGTCATATTCCCTTTTGTCTCTTTGATATCATGATTAATCATAAGACATGGTACACTTGTCAATCTTATATAATTAATCATATGCTTTCTCGATCTCAAAGTAAACTGTTTAGACAAATCAATTGATACTCTATCAATTATTTGAGCACGGCCATGCATTTAACAGTCTTACTTATCGAGGGGCCCGGTGATATCGCTCTCTTGATAGAGAGGGACAAAATCCCATATCTGTCACTCACATCCCAAAGCATGAGTCATATTGTACCCAATCACAGCCTTTATAACTACTCTGTTACAAGCAGCGTTTGACTGCGTCAAAGCACAACATGAGTTCATCCCGGAATCAATGGTGACCTCAGGTCAAAGGAATCAGCTAATGACACTACTATAATCAAGATCAGTTGTGACACATGACCATGAACTTGATCTCATAGTGGGTCTCCAGTAACATGTTCTCTAACATATTACCCGTGAGTATAATCTGTATCTTTATACACTATATTCATCTTATGAATATCCATTATCACTCACACTAGTCTTAGTTTGTTATTATTCCCATAATAACAATCGACTAGGGATATTTAGAATAACACGATTTATTCATGGATACTTATCATAAATGCTAACATACAAACATAAATGATAATATTAATCTACACTAGATTAATCTTAGAAGTCAAATTACATAATCCAATATTGGCCTTAGGGCACAATCTCCAACAATCTCCCACTTGCACTATGGCCAATCATACATGTATCTCATACCCATTGACCTACATGACTTTCATGTATTCACTCGTGCAGGAGTCTTTGTCAGTGAATTATTAATTTTACCTTCCGTTGTTACTTTACACATTTTCACTCTCTCTTTAGAGACAGCCTCTCTAAATTAGTGAAAAACGCCTAAGTATATGCTTGTGTCATACAAGGTTCTTACGCATTGAACTATTGTCCCTACAATAGTCTCACAGGATAAGCAATGCTTAGAACAAAACACAACATTTTGTGATGAACTTCTTCATCCAAAATTTCCTTTACATCATATGTAACAATATACTTTGACTACTATTATAGATATTTAGCTATATCATTTTATTTTGAACCTTTCAAAATCATAACATCTCCTTTTAAGAGAATACTAGATCTCGACTGATATATTGCAACTAATTGCAATCAGTTGTATATGTGCAACTATTTACACAGTTAACATAAGCAAGCTTCTATTAAGTCTTTTACATTGAACGCTTTCAATGCTTTGACTTAAGCCAAAACATTCTTTTAGATCTATCTCTATAGATTCCAATTTCAAGAACACAGGCAGTCATGCTTATAACATTAACCGAAATTACTTTCTTAGCCAAGATTTTACTTCTTGCAAGGTAAGAATGTTATTTCCAACAAGCCATATGTCATCCACATATAGCGTTAGGAATACCGATATGCTCCCACTGATCCTTTTGAAACACAAGATTCATCATCCTTTTGATAAAATCAAACCATTTGATTTCTTTATCAAAACTATGATTCCAACTATTTGATGCATGTTTCGATCCTTATAAGAATCTTTGAAACTTGCATACGCTATTTGAATTCTTTGGATGCTCAAAAACTTTGGGTTGTGTCACGTACACATCCTCAATCATGTTTTCACATAGAAAACAGATTTTGATATCCATTTGCCATATTTTATAATCATATTATGCGGATGTGGCAACAAGAACTCAATTTGACTTGATCATGATTAATGACGAAAAAGGATTTTATCATAGTCCTACTATGAATTTGTTCGTATCCTCATAGTCACTACTATGAACTTGTTTATTACCCCTTTTTGTCACTAGTCGTGCTTTATAAGTTTGAAGATCACCATTCATGTCGGTTTTCAATTTGAAAACTCACTTGCAACCATTGCATATGCATCTTCTAAAAGATTTATCAAAGTCTATACTTTGATTGTCAGACATGGACTTATCTTCAACCTTTGTAGCATCAAGTCACTTATTAGATTCAAAATCTAACATTGCTTCTTCATAAAAGAAGACTTATTCCAATCTAGTAAAACTACATCATGATTTTGAGAAATCCATATCTCTCCTATTCATGTCGTATTCTACTAGACTTTCATTGGACTTGTGTAATTTCAACAATGATCATGAAACCATTTCCATGTTCCTCTTCAACGTTAATGTCACTTTGTGAATTACGAGTTTTGTAGGTGTACTTTACTCCCACTAACTCTTCTAGAAATTAACTCCCTCTTCAAGGGGAAACCATTTCTAGCTACAACTATTTTGTATCCCAAAGAAACACAGGAGTAACAACTCCTATTTTCTTTTTGAGTAATCCAAAATACGACATTTAAATTTAGGTGCCAACTTATTCGAAATAAGCTTTACAGCCCTAAACTTATTCAATGAAACAATTTGGGTCTCTTACCCAACCATATCTCATATGTTGATTCATGAATTGTTTTAGACGGAACTTGGTTCACAATATACACAGCTGCTTTAATGGCATATTTTCGAGAAAACGATGATCAATCTTGACTTCATCATAGATTGAACTATATCTGTATAGAGTTCGACTACTCCCTTTTCGACACAACATACTTTGTGGCGTACTTGGAGGAGTCAATTGTGAGACAGTCCCACAATCTCTAAGATGATTGTCAAAATCTTGACTTAAATATTCACCACTCGGATCATATCTAAGTGACTTTACTATCTTGTCAATATACTTCATACTCCTTTTACAAGCTTTTGAACACTTCAAAAGTTCCAAACTCGTGTTTCATTAGATACACTTATCTAGTGAAAAGTTCCATAAAATAATGAAGTATTAAAACCTCCTTTAGCAGTTGATTTATAATTCATATACATCCACATGTATAATGCTTAATAAATCGATTATTCTTTAACTACTTTTAGCAAAGAACCACTTTTGTCATCTTTTACAATAAACAACATTTGCATGATTCAAGATGATTCATAATCTCATGAATCCAAAAGTCCATTCTCATGGAGTTTCGTAATGCGACTTTGCTTATGTCTCCAAGACAACATTGCCAAAATAGGTTTAATCAAACTATTTGATTCGATCCTTACAGTATTTATGTTACAGATGGGCTCCACATATAAAGACAATTATGTAAATCTACATTTCATAATCATGTCTTTATAAAGTTTATAATTCACAATTATAAAATAAACAACATTTGTTTACTTAAGCCAACAAGCTCAATAGGCAACAAGAGTTCGTAACTCACATGTAAAAGTTCATAACCTTTGAGTAACAACCTTTGCTTCTCTTGCCTATTCGCATTCTACCTTTCACCTTCATAAGGTTTCTATTCAAGTTGCGATTCATCATATTCTACTAATATGAGATCCACAACTGGTATCTAATACCTTTGATATAGAAACAAAAGTAGAATAGTTAATAAATACTTAAGGTAGCAGTCTTACTGCCTTTCATCTTCTTATAGTTCTCCAAACAAAGTTTGCTATTTCCATTCTAATGAACGATTCATTCTAGAAATGGCAACACCCTTCTTTTGGAGATCTCTCTATGCCAACAGCTTTGGCCTTTAAAGCACCTTCACCCGAACCTTTCGGTCTTTATGCTTTTCGACCTTTCTTTTATCCTTTTCCTTTTGAACCATAAGCACACAATTCGAGGCGGGCTTATCCTTTATGGATAACTTAACATTCTTTTGCATCCTATGCAACTAATTCACAATTTTCCCCATGTCATTCAAATGATAGTTCATCACCAATGACTATCAAATAATGAATTCAAGATCACATCTTAATGCCTTTTGGAGGCCAATGAGAAAATGTTGCCTCAGACACTTATCTTTTCTTGCTTACTAACTGATGGAACATTTCCATTTGTGATGTATCATATACCTCAAGTAAAACTTCCACGTGCGGAAGAATTGGTGGCAAGTGTAAGATAATAAATTTTAAACAGAGTCCCTTCGATGCTTCAAGTAAGCATCTTTTATACTCGTGTTACAATTGCTAGTGGTTCATTGGGCAAAAGGATTATTGAGAACATATAATTCCTTTTGATTTGAGAACAATTCTCAAAGTTCAATAACAATCGAGATCATGGTAATAGCAATCATAACTATAATAAAGCATGTAAAGATTTTTATTTAAATGCTCCCACTTAAATTATAAAACCCTTTAAAATATTTAAGTGGGTGAAGATCCAAAATCCATACTTAACCATAGCACTGCTTTGGCATGTCCCTATGATTAAATATAATTTCGGTAGGCAAAGACTCAAAATCATGCTTTAAACCATTTAAACATATTTTGGATGTGCACTTCTTTGCCAATTGCATCATTATGCAACTCTTCTAATTTATGAGATGCATGATATCATATATCATATTTAATTGTATGTTACTCATCTCATCTTTGCCTCGGGCTCAAACACCGTTTTGATTAACCCTTTGTTAAACCAATTACAACACAATAAGAATCACCATTTCTCATATTATCGCTTCGCTAAGGTCACAACATGCGTACCCGCTTTGGCGTGGCTACCATGATGCGAACATAGTACTTGACTAGTGTTATACATAATTGGGTGGCAAAAATATAAACTTCATAAGTTTATTTAGGGTTTATTAATTCCTGTGATTAAAATGTATCTCATACAAAACA
The DNA here is from genome assembly GCA_039660915.1 of Euphorbia tirucalli. Lineage (NCBI taxonomy): Eukaryota > Viridiplantae > Streptophyta > Magnoliopsida > Malpighiales > Euphorbiaceae > Euphorbia > Euphorbia tirucalli. Next base: position 35,090,598 of record CM077637.1, on the reverse strand, counting down.
TGGCATTAACATTAATCTTTCTAAGTTAATATTAATTCTAGCATGGCATCCAATGTCATACATTCATCTAGCATGCATATATCATACTTAGCATGGCATCACATGGCATCAAAATATAAAACATGCAATAGACTCGAAAGACCGTGTTATGGTATGGTTTTATCTACATTGATTTTCACAGGCCAATATGAAAATCAACAGGTCATTTCCTAGGTGGTTGTAACCATCGCATGGTCACAGCAAAGCCGCACCCCTTGGATCCGTCTTCACGTCTTTGTTCCTTGGCACCATCTCATGGATTTACATATATTACAAAATTGCATCCTATACAATTTTCTAGTAAAATAAAATTTACAAACAATAAATTGCATCCTATACAATTTATCTAGAAAAATAAGGTTACATAAATACAAACGACTCGCAGGCCGTATTTATAAAACCTTACATCCATAAAACCAAAAGAAACAAAACCATCCATGGGGTCCAAAAACCATACCAAAACACCATGCACAAAATCTTCAAGATTTAGGGTTCAAAATGCTAAAACACAATCTCATTGCATTTATAAATAATTGATTGGAAAATCGTAAATATGCAGAAACAATTTCCACACTTAAACGAAGAACACCAAACCCAAACTGCAGCATCCAATGCTGCGCGCAGCATCAAGGGAGCACGGTGTGCCATTCATGTTGGCACGGCGTGCCAATCAGGTTGGCACGGCGTGCCAACATGAATGGCACACCGTGCTCCCTTGATGCTGGCACGGCGTGCCGATCCAGCACGCCGTCGTGCCCCCAAGCTGCTTCTCAGTTGCATTTGTCAAACAAACAGCACGTCTCGCGAAAAACAAGCCATTCTGAAAATTCCCAGGTGGCACGCCGTGCCAAGGTTGGCACGCCGGCGTGCCACCATTCTGGTTCATATTCTGGAAACAATTTCCAGTTGGCACGCCGTGCCATGCCAGCACGCCGGCGTGCCAACAAGCTGAACCCAGAATTTTCAGCCCCCAAATGATCCAAATCAAGTGTAAAACAAATCATTCATAATGATTAACTTCCAAATCAAATCAAAAATGTTATTCACAATAACATAGAACCCTAAATCAAGATCATACAACCCTAACATGCAATTTTGATCTAATCAAAATAACAAATCCAATTCAACCAATGCACAACCTGGCTCTGATACCACTGTTGGGGAATTAATCGCACAAAACAAACATAAAACGCAGCGGAAATAAAAGGATTAATCCCCACCAAGGACCCATGTACATTGCATTGAATTGGAAGGAGGGTTAAAGAATTACCTTAATTCTTTGTAGGTTTTGAATCAATTAGGAACCAAAGTAGCTTCCCTCTACGGTTGATCCACACGGAGCAATTCATTCACCGCGTGCTAGCGCCGGGATTGAAGAACGATTTCTTCGAATGGAAAAAGCCAAAGTTTCGAAAACCTTGGGTGATGGAGAAGGGTGAAGTCGGCTGGCTCCATGGAGGCTGCAGAAAAACTGCATCTTATGTGTAGGCTAGGGTTAGAGATTTTAGGTTATAAAACTTCCTTTTATATCCATTAAACTTAATTATAATTATAACTTAATACCCTTATTAGTTATAATTATAAATTAACCCACACAACTTAATATTAATTCTTAATTAATATTAAATCAATTCCATTCTCCATCATACACATATGTATATTGATATTATAATTAATTATATCTCTATATAATTAAATTATAATATGTAGCATACTTTATGCAATATTAATCATATTAATATTTATATATACATATATATATATAAATATATATATCATTATATATATATTTATTCTCTTTCTCATTCATAAATTATTATCCAATAATAATTTATACCCGAAAAGATGAACTTCATTTTGCTCTTTGTGTGTGACCCCATAGGTTCATATTAATTGGCAATAAGGAAATTACCATAATGTCCTTATAGGTCACAAGCGGACTCTAGCAAGCCATTACGACTACCCAATTAACATGATTGGAATGATCCAATACCTATTTATAGAATGTCATATTCCCTTTTGTCTCTTTGATATCATGATTAATCATAAGACATGGTACACTTGTCAATCTTATATAATTAATCATATGCTTTCTCGATCTCAAAGTAAACTGTTTAGACAAATCAATTGATACTCTATCAATTATTTGAGCACGGCCATGCATTTAACAGTCTTACTTATCGAGGGGCCCAGTGATATCGCTCTCTTGATAGAGAGGGACAAAATCCCATATCTGTCACTCACATCCCAAAGCATGAGTCATATTGTACCCAATCACAGCCTTTATAACTACTCTGTTACAAGCAGCATTTGACTGCGTCAAAGCACAACATGAGTTCATCCCGGAATCAATGGTGACCTCAGGTCAAAGGAATCAGCTAATGACACTACTATAATCAAGATCAGTTGTGACACATGACCATGAACTTGATCTCATAGTGGGTCTCCAGTAACATGTTCTCTAACATATTACCCGTGAGTATAATCTGTATCTTTATACACTATATTCATCTTATGAATATCCATTATCACTCACACTAGTCTTAGTTTGTTATTATTCCCATAATAACAATCGACTAGGGATATTTAGAATAACACGATTTATTCATGGATACTTATCATAAATGCTAACATACAAACATAAATGATAATATTAATCTACACTAGATTAATCTTAGAAGTCAAATTACATAATCCAATATTGGCCTTAGGGCACAATCTCCAACATTCTCTTCTTTCTCTTTTTTCTCCCTTTCTCTCTGTCTGTCCGTTTTTCCTTCTCCTTTTTTTTCGTCCTCTCCCCCCTTTCTGTCTTTCTTTTTCTGCTTTTATGGGTAGATCTACAGTCGTACGACTGTAGCAATACTCGTACGACTATACCTTTTTTTTCTTTTCTCTTTTTTTTTTTTTTTGAAGTGAAATTCCGGCGCTTACAGCTGCCCCTCGCGTGATCAAATTCACCACTTGAACTTAGTCTGGGGTAGATGATGTGAATTTGAGAAACGCGATTCAAAGTGCCGCAGACACAGGAAAGAATCCTCCATTGAAATAAGCCGATATCAGGTCTAGGTCACCCGAGGCGATGCTGGGGAGGAAATAAGCCGATATCAGGTTTAGGTTACCCGAGGCAAAGTTGAGGAAGAAGTAAGCCGATATCGGGTTTAGGTTACCCGAGGCAAAGCTGATGAGGAAATAAGCCGATATCAGGTTTAGGTTACCCGAGGCAAAGCTGATGAGGAAATAAGCCGATATCAGGTTTAGGTTACCCGAGGCAAAGCTAATGAGGAAATAAGCCGATATCAGGTTTAGGTTACCCGAGGCAAAGGTGAGGAAGAAATAAGCTGATATCGGGTTTAGGTTACCCGAGGCAAAGCTGATGAGGAAATAAGCCGATATCGGGTTTAGGTTACCCGAGGCAAAGCTGATGAGGAAATAAGCCGATATCAGGTTTAGGTTACCCGAGGCAAAGCTGATGAGGAAATAAGCCGATATCGGGTTTAGGTTACCCGAGGCAAAGCTGATGAGGAAATAAGCCGATATCGGGTTTAGGTTACCCGAGGCAAAGCTGATGAGGAAATAAGCCGATATCGGGTTTAGGTTACCCGAGGCAGAGCTGATGAGGAAATAAGCCGATATCGGGTTTAGGTTACCCGAGGCAGAGCTGATGAGGAAATAAGCCGATATCGGGTTTAGGTTACCCGAGGCAAAGCTGATGAGGAAATAAGCCGATATCGGGTTTAGGTTACCCGAGGCAAAGCTGATGAGGAAATAAGCCGATATCGGGTTTAGGTTACCCGAGGCAAAGCTGATGAGGAAATAAGCCGATATCGGGTTTAGGTTACCCGAGGCAAAGCTGATGAGGAAATAAGCCGATATCAGGTTTAGGTTACCCGAGGCAAAGCTGAGGAAGAAATAAGCCGATATCAGGTTTAGGTTACCCGAGGCAAAGATGAGGAAGAAATATATCGGGTTTAGGTTACCCGAGGCAAAGCTGATGAAGAAATAAGCCGATATCGGGTCTATGTCACCTGAGGCAAAGATGAGTTTGAAATGTGGGATTCGAATTGGTTTCAAAGATCTAGGATCTTGCTTGAATCGATCTCCAAGAATCCGAAATATGGCTTGGGCGGTTTTTTAAGGATTGGGAATCATGCTTGAAGAAATTCAAGGATTCGAAATCTAGCTTGAATGAAATAAAGGGTTTGATGTAGAACTAAGCCGATACCGGGTCTAGGTTACCCGAGGCAAGAAAAGATGGAATGCAGTTAAGCCGATATCGGGTTTATGTTACCCGAGGCAAAGGAAGGTGGATTGTGGATTAGCCGATATCGGGTTTATGTTACCCGAGGCAAAGGAAGGTGGAATGTGGATTAGCCAATATCGGGTTTATGTTACCCGAGGCAAAGGAAGGTGGATTGTGGATTAGCCGATATCGGGTTTATGTTACCCGAGGCAGAGGAAAATGGAATTGCAGTTAAGCCGATATCGGGTTTATGTTACCCGAGGCAAAGGAAGGTGGGTTATGGATTGGCCGATATCGGGTTTATGTTACCCGAGGCAAAGGAAAATGGAATTGCTGTTAAGCCGATATCGGGTTTATGTTACCCGAGGCAAAGGAAGGTGGATTATGGATTTGCAACCATGCTTGAACGTAATGGAGTTCAAGGGTTCGAAATCTGGATTGAATGGAAGGAGTGATTCAAGGATTTGTAACCTTGCTTGAACGTAATGGAGTTCAAGGGTTCAAAATCTTGCTTGAATGAAAGGAAAGGAAATAGGTTTAGGGGTGGTAATTTTGGTGTTGGCTGGGGGATGAGTATTTATCGCTTGATCGATGATTTTGGAAACAAAAATTTTTGCCCCTTCGATCAAGGATAAATACGACTTGAATACTCTGCCCCTTGGTGACTTGATTGTCCTGTCCCGACATTGTGCCATCTCTGCTTTGAGAGCGATCCTGGTTAGGGGAGACCTGGTGATTGGCAGTGGATACCTGCACTTGGATGAGTTGCGATGCATATGCATATGAATTGTATGTGTTTACTTTAAACGTATGCATGTATGTATGGCTGCATGTATGGTTCTACATGTATGTATGCATGCGACATATGGCTTATGCTTTGTTCTTGGTATCCGTGCGATCACGGAGACAGAATTCTCAGCTTGAGACTGGACCCGATGGTAACCCAAGTGACCTAGTCTGATTGTTCCAGTGTGTCTTCTGACTGACTGAATACTACACTGACCTAGGTATTAGGGGAGTTGGCCATCTTGAGTGACCTTCCACTTTACCCTCTGCATATTCTGAAGCGTTGTCAGTGCTGAGTGGATCAGGATAGTAAGCCATGCCAAAAAATAATCCGTTTGACTGAGCAAGAAGATGAGAGTGAGACTTTGCATTTCCGTACCGCATAACAGGAGCTTCTGGGATATTATCACGGGCTTGGATGCAATGTCCTACTGATGGATGTTTATATGTAGTGGCACGGTGCATGCAAGATGAATATCTGATCGGAAATCTAAACATGCACAATATTGCAATGGTGACATCAGAATGAGTATGATAGGGAATGTGACAGTGACTCTAACTTCGCATGTCTCCCTCTCCTGTTGCCGACACGTCCTTTCGGTTTTCCGTGTCAACAATTTTTTTTTTTTTTAGAAAGATTTTGTGATGGGCATTTTGTCTGCGTTGATCCCTTTTGCGACGGTTTGTCTTAGGATGGGAAAGATATATCTTGATATGTTCATTGTGACTCGTGAAGATAATGATGTCGATGATGCCCAGTGGTTCGGTTTTTTACTTGCCCCTAATATTATAGGTTTGTGTTCAGGAAGTATTATGGGTTTGTGTTTATGGAGTAAAACACTTCCACAGACAAGGTCCGCTGTGCGGTGTAGCCCGTAAGTGAACATTGACATGCAATGACATGACAAATGCATATTGAACACCAAAATTGAATACAAGACATTCATGACATAATGAATGCGGATGCATTAGGAAAATCTAAAATATGGCTCTGGTTTTAATTGATGCCTCTTCAAATTACCAATATGCCCTTTCGGTTTTACACATTGGATTTTTCTTTTTCTTTTTTTTTTTTTTTCTTGCTCGATTACCGGATAAAGATGCTATTGTGGATGGACAACCTGAGATGAATTCAATTAAAAACTGGATTTTCCTGCAGTCCGATGCTGTATTCATGTTTCCAATTCACCCCAGATTTCAGTTCAAGCACGGCTCCCGAAGACTGAATTCTTGAAATGGTTGGCAAATGCAACTTTCCCTTTGAATATGAGTAACAGACTTTGTAAGCTTTCCTGTTGATGGTATTGTCCCTTTCATGATTGTTGAAAGCTTTGTGAAGCCAAGTTGTCCCAACACAATTGGTGAAGTTCACAGATGCATAACCAAAATTTCCTCCAGTCTTGAAATCCATAGGCAAATAGAGGAAATCATAAGCAGGCTTCCCTTTGGACTTATTCTTGTTTTCCTCCAGACAATGCTTGCCCAGAATCTGTAGTAGATTATGTCTTTGAAACTGATTTGGTAGGTTTCTGGTCATCAGGCTTGTTTTTCCCACCAAGATTAGCTTCAATCTCTCTTTTATCCAGCTTGGTCTCCTCAATAGTCAATTTCTTGGGCAAACACTGTTGTTCCTTTTCACTTACAGAAACTATTTTCTTCTTACTCTGGAATCTCGGAGCTATATATTTCATTTTCCCCCTTTTCCAGCATTGTTGAACTCATTTGAAGTAGATTCATATCCAACTCCTCTATCTATCATCAAATCAAATCCCTTCCCACTATTTGAGGGTACTAAATTATTAGTCTGGGAGTTTAGATTGAAGAGAAATGGCATGGGATAAAAAAGGTATCCCCAATTTGGTACAGGTTGATGATAAACGAAGACGGATTGAAACGGCGCCATAACCACTTGCTCCAATGCCCTTCCGCTGATGAGATGGTGCGGAACAAAAATGATATGGAATAGCATTGGGGTTCAACTTCTTGTTATGAGCCATTGAAGGTAGGAAATATGGAATCATAGAATCGGTTCAAGTTCCAGAGAGAAGCTGAAAGATAGAAGACGAAAGTGAAGGAAAGACAATAAAGGGAAGAGAAAAGTGTTGAAGGCAAATGGAGAAGACAGAGAGAAGAATGAAAAGGGAACTGCTTGGGGTAAAGACACCAATCTTCTCTGTCACCGCACGAAGTTAACTTTTCAGAACGGGCAACAACGTACTTATCTCCATTGTCTCAACTCATTGACCCCGGCACTTCATGCAATAAGTGGGCCGCCCCCAGATTCATCAAGCACTTAACAGAATTTGACTCTATGATTGAAGAGAGTGCAACTTTAGACCAGGAGTAGAAATTTAACTGTAAGGGAGAGCTGAGGTCTTCCACCGGTGCTTCTTTTTTTTTTTTTTTTTTTTAAGAAGTTAAATCCAAACCACAGCCACCTATCGATTTCCCTGCTGCATTCAGATCCATGAATGTCATGCGTGTTTGATATGTCTTTTTGGATGAACAATGCATGTGTGATGTCATATGCACATGAATGCCACACAAACAAAACTATACATGCACTAAAACTAATGTCTGCTTCAGAGCTTTACAGCACGGTGGATGGCGAAGTTCATTTGGATTTTTAGGGCTTGGTGCTTTTTGGTGGGTTTGGTTTTTGATGTGGGATGCTTCTTTCCAGCACGAATTAGGCTCAAAGGTTCTTTTTGGGGCTCGGCTCTGAAACTTGGCAATGGTCCTTGGTTTGGAATGATTTGAGTGTATTGTAGGCTGTCCAAGTTGAAACTTTTAGGGCAAGACCAACAGCATTTTTGGATCGTGGTTTATAGGGATCACTGATCTAGGCTGGCAATTGATTCGAAGGATATGGTACCATCCCATTGTTTGCTTAGCAGACTTTTCTCTTTCTCTTTTTTTTTCTTTTTTTTTTTTTTTTTGAAGAAAAGGGCTTTATCGAAGTCAGGTTCACTTGTAAATTCCCTGTAAGACTCAGATTGATGTCATGCATCTTAATATTATGCGTGATGGACAATGTCGTTTCAGATGATCAAATGCATGCTTAATGCCATATACATGTAATCACCACATGAGTAAGAAAATAACAAGATGCATTGCATTCAAAATGAGTTCAATACACTTTACAACAAAATGAGTTCCCTACGAGAAGGAGCGTCTAATGGTATTGATCTCACAGCACCTGACTATTCCTTATCCGGTCACTGCCCTACTCTCGTCAGATCAGGATTTGGAGCTCTTCATCATATTCCTCTCCCCGGGAGGTTTAAGGAATTTCCTTGCCAGTCTCCCTACTAGCCCCCAGGTGCTCATTAGTAGCAGATGGCACCTTTAAGCTTCCCTCATCAACTAACTTCCGGATCTCCTTCCTTAAAATATAGCAAGCGTTGGTTCGGTGACCCGTCGCTACATGATAGGTACAGAAGTTGTTCTTTTGATCTGGTGCCGGCTCCACATACGGCTTGACGCTCTGCAGTAGCCCCTCTTTTCTGCATTTGGCAAATAATTGGCTCAGCGAGAAAGGCCATGGGGATATGCCCTTTCCGTCACCCTTGGGGAGTGAGCTCCTGGTTGGTCGCGGAACAAGTTCAGTGTTGGCTTTGAGGGGGGCCTTCGATTCTGCTTCACCAGTCAACCCTTTTATTACTCCCTCAAGCTCAATCACACGTGCCTCCAATTCAGAGCACCTTGTTGTTAGCTTTTCCACCTTGTCCAGGTCACCTCCTAGCATTTCTTTCAACATTGCCGCTGCCTCTTCCCTGACCGCCTTTCGGAATCGCGATGAGGCAACATAATCATCTAGGACATCTGTTACGGTGTTGAAGTTCACTGGGCCAGCCATTCTCGAGACTCCTTCCCTTTTTCCCCTGATAAGAACATTTGTTAGCACTGACTAGGACATGCGCACAGAGGATACCAAGTCGAAGGATGATGTAGGTATGAATGCGGGATGTGATGCATGCATGCATGAATGATGATGCCATGTGATGCCATGTCATGTTATGCAATCCTAAGCTAGTCATGTGCACACAAAGCCAGGAATGGAAACATGCAAAATGCAATGAATGTGGTTGATGAAGCTATATGTTGAAGTATAGCGTGGCATATAAATATATACCACATGGATAAAATGACACACAGGGTGTCCACGGATCGAAGTAAGGTGATACTTGCGAAGAGCCTACGTGTAGAGCGTATCTTACACGGGAGGAGATGTAGTGATTAAAGCGGTACGTGTAGAGCGGATCTTACACGGGAAGAGGTTTAATGATTAAAACGGTACGTGTAGAGCGGATCTTACACGGGAAGAGGTTCAGTGATTAAAGCGGTACGTGTAGAGCGGATCTTACACGGGAAGAGGTTTAGTGATTAAAGCGGTACGTGTAGAGCGGATCTTACACGGGAAGAGGTTTAATGATTAAAACGGTACGTGTAGAGCGGATCTTACACGGGAAGAGGTTTAATGATTAAAGCGGTACGTGTAGAGCGGATCTTACACGGGAAGGATGGATAGAGTTTGATGCGGTACGTGCAGAGCTGGTCTTGCACGGGGAGGTTTGAAGCGATACGTGTAGAGCTTGTCCTACACGAGGAGGATGGATAGAGTTTGATGCGGTACGTGCAGAGCTGGTCTTGCACGGGGAGATTTGAAGCAATACGTGTAGAGCTTGTCTTACACGGGAAGGAAGTGTGTAGAGCTTGTCTTGCACAGAAAGATATTTTGGAACGATACGTGTAGAGCTTAGTCATACACGGGGAGGATGGGTAGAGTTTGATGCGATACGTGCAGAGCTGGTCTTGCACGAGGAAATTTGGAACGATACGTGTAGAGCTTGTCTTACACAGGGAGGAAGTGTGCAGAGCTTGTCTTGCACAGAAAGATCTTTCGGAACGGTACGTGTAGAGCTTAGTCTTACACGGGGAGGATGGGTAGAGTTTGATGCGATACGTGTAGAGCTAGTCTTGCACGGGGAATTTGGAACGATACCTGTAGAGCTTGTCTTACACGGGGAGGAAGTGTAGAATTTGATACGGTACGTGCAGAGCTGGTCTTGCACGGGGAATTTGGAATGATACGTGTAGACCTTGTCTTACACGGGGAGGATGGATAGAGTTTGATGCGATACGTGCAGAGCTGGTCTTGCATGGGGAATTTGGAACGATACGTGTAGAGCTTGTCTTACACGGGGGGGAAGTGTGCAGAGCTTGTCTTGCACAGAAAGATATTTTGGAACGATACATGTAGAGCTTATCTTACACGGGGAGGATGGGTAGAGTTTGATGCGGTACGTGCAGAGCTGGTCTTGCACGGGAAGATTTGGAGCAGTACGTGTAGAGCTTGTCTTACACGGGGAGGAAGTGTGCAGAGCTTGTCTTGCACGGGAAGATTTGGAACGATACGTGTAGAGCTTGTCTTACACGGGGAGGAAGTGTGGAATTTGATGCGGTACGTGCAGAGCTGGTCTTGCACGGGGAGGAAGTGTGCAGAGCTTGTCTTGCACAGAAAGATATTTTGGAACGATACGTGTAGAGCTTATCTTACACGGGGAGGATGGGTAGAGTTTGATGTGGTACGTGCAGAGCTGGTCTTGCACGGGAAGATTTGGAGCGGTACATGTAGAGCTTGTCTTACACGGGGAGGAAGTGTGCAGAGCTTGTCTTGCACGGGCAGATTTGGAACGATACGTGTAGAGCTTGTCTTACACGGGGAGGAAGTGTGTAATTTGATGCGATACGTGCAGAGCTGGTCTTGCACGGGGAGGAAGTGTGCAGAGCTTGTCTTGCACAGAAAGATATTTTGGAACGATACGTGGAGAGCTTAGTCTTACACGGGGAGGAAGGGTAGAGTTTGATGCGATACGTGCAGAGCTGGTCTTGCACGGGGAAGATTTGGAACAATACGTGTAGAGCTTAGTCTTACACGGGGGAATTTCGGTATTTGGGTGTGCGGGACACAAGGACAGGGTTTCTAATGCTTATGGAGGATCTAAAGGGCTTGATGGGGTTTCTAGCGTTTTTGGAACACTTGAATGACGGTAGTGTATGCTGTGAAGTCCTTGGTGCTTATGGAATGCTTGAACGTTTGTGGAGTGCTTGAATGTTTGATGGATGAATGAGATGTACATGGTGAGATAATGAGGATGATCCCTTTGTGTTTATTTTTATTTTTACTTTTGGACATCCCAAGAACACCCAATGCTATGCAAAAATGCCACGTGTGGGCCACCACACGGATGAAGGTTCGGTGCTTTTGGGGCACCTAATGAATTTCGTGAAATGGTCGCATGTGTACTGACACACGGATGAAGTTTGACACTTTGTAGGTCTATGAGATGATATGAAATGGTCACACGGAACCGGCCCATGGACAGAGTTCTGATGCTTTTGAGCATATGAAATGAAATGATGTTGTAACTGAGTCACGTGTGCTGGGGACACGGACAAAGATTCGACGTTCGGGGAACGCCTTTCATGATTTGGGATATTATGATATGCCCCTACATATGTACTAATTCGGCACTCGGGGAGCGCCTTGAATATGTAGTAATGTCATGAAGTAACCCGATATGGATTACAGTGTTATGTGATGACGATGATGAATGGGTATGATGTCATGAGATGCATGGTGCGGATTGTCACACAGAAATACACCTAGGACGATTGTGGTCTTTACTGAATGAAATGGTTTGGTATAATGGCCGAGTGCAATCCGGTGCATTGGCAAAACACGGGTATTTTGGGATACCCGATATGTGATGGAATGATATGATCGTGGTGGGTGTCCTTGGAATGCCCCTAATTTAATTTAGGTGATATGTCGTGAGTGCTTATGACACACAAAATGCAAATGGCTGCACAAAAACATGGTTAGGATGCATGACATACAAAATGGTGTTATGTATGCTATGTGAAAAAATGCTAATCACGCAGATACAATGTTATGGCTGAAAAAGAAATGGTTAGTATGAATGGCAAACGGATGATTTAATGATTGCACACGAAAATAAAAATGCACATGGCTGCATAAAAATGTGGATTAGGATGTATGACACACATAATGATGTTATGTATGCTATGTGAAAAATACTAATCACACAAATATAATGTTATGGCTGAAAAAGAAAGAGTTAGTGTGAATGACAAACAAATGAATTAATGTTTTACACACGAAATAAAATGCAAATGGCTGCATAAAAATGTGGGTTAGTATCACACAAAGATGTTTGTGTATGATATGTCTTATGTATGGGGAATGGTGATTATAGTATGTGATGCACGCGTAGGTAGCAATGGCGATGTGTCACGAGATGGCGAGAAACACATAGCAAGCAAAACGAATTCTTCCAACCTTATCCCTCCGACGTGGTCGGTCTCAAAAATTTCTAACCGAGTCCTAGGTGGGGCTCACTTCGATCACCAACCGGGGGTGATGAAGGCGTGATTTTATTATTATTCACACAATTATTTTGGTATCCTAAGGGAATCCAACTAGGGCTGCCTATATGGGTTCGGTCCAAGTCGGGTTAAAAATTAAGGTTCCCATAGCAAAATATACTCCTCACTTCTCCCCACTCAAGGGTCCGAACGAAGGGGTTCGTACGAGGCTATGAGTGGTGTTTCATATCCGTGCCCCTAAGACCATGAGGAACAAAGGCGACACTTCGACAATCCACCGGGCTGAAAATGGATACTAAATCTAATGCAAGCATGTCTAGCTAAAGACACAAAATGAAATACCAATCGAGAATCATCCACCTTATTTTAATTAGACACTTTTCAGGGCTTGTCAAATTCTTTTAAGTTTTTAAGAAAACTTTTTAAAGAAATCCCCAGCGGAGTCGCCACTGTGAGCGGACGACGCGTTTTCGACGGGACGCGGGACTCCTTTTCGGAATGGGGCGCCACGATCTTGGGCGGGCCCCTCCCTCGCGTGGGGTTTTTATAATGGAAATCCGCGTTTGGAAAAAATAAATAGAATTAGTGCATAAAAGAACCGAGACCTAAGTCTCGATGGATGTTGTAGGAGTCGCCACCCGGCTCAGCTCAACCGGGAAATTCTTATGTAGCTGAACCGGACGAACGGTCGCTACACTATCCAGAGATTCGGGTCCGGACAAGTCCCTTATTTCGTGTCTAATTAAAATAAATATTGGTCAATGTTCAAAGATGGTATTTCAAAATCTAAAGTCAATTTTATTGAAGTAAATAGACATGCAGCGCTCATACAAAATATTTAATACAAAAATAAGAAAAAGGAATAAATATTAATTGGCTTACAACCAAATCGAATGGAAAAATAAAAACTCTCGCCTCACTTATACAATCGCCTATATACATGAGAATCTAGAAAAATACAACCGCCTAGGATACACGATTTAATCTATTAAATTACATCCAAAATAAAAATAAAAATAAAAAGAAATTAAAACCTGCAAAACAGAGGGTTAGCACAATATATACAGCACGCCACAACTAGGACTCAAATAGACAGAATTGGGAAATCAAGTGTTGGGGGGCATGCATAGAGGGGATAACCGGGTTGGCTCGGCTATCCGGCCCGGTTAGATCTGGAAAACATTTTGAAACGTCCCTGTATTTTTGGTTTTTAGTGGAAAAAATCATTTTGAAAACAATTTTTCCGGTTTACATGCATTTTTATATATTTAAGTGGGTCGGTTTTCAGGAGAAATGGGTCTCCGTCGTTGAATTGTTCTAAATGTAATTTTTACTAAAAATTGAATCTATGGTCGTGATGCACACAACAAAATTCATTTTGATGATTTTTGGGATTTTCTAATTTTTTTGGGAATTTTTGGGGATTTTTGGGAATTTTTGGGGATTTTTATGGATTTTTTATGAAATCTTTGGGTTTTAAAGGTAAAATTCTGATTCTGAAAACTACAGTGGTACGACTGTAAATTACAGTCGTGGAAAATCAACTACAGTCATACGACTGTAACTACAGTCGTATGACTGTAGATGCTGAAAATTCAAGATTTCATCAAAATTTCGTTTAAAATAAGCTGAAAATAAAACCACCTGGAAATGAACTACAGTCGTACGACTGTAGCTACAGTCGTACGACTGTTCATCAACTCAAGAACAGTCGTACGACTGTTCTTGATTTCCAGAACAGAAACGCAGAAAAATGGACGGAAATGCAGAAAAAGCACACCAAACACCCAGAAAGCTTGTAAAAGAGAGGGGAAAAGGGGTATTTACCTCCGTGGCGTGCGTCCACCGTAGGATTGACCCCTGGCGTCGCTCCAATCCACTAAAATCTGGACTTTTCTCCTTGAGTTAGGGTTTGAGATTTGAGTCCAAAGATTTCCAAATGCTGAGGATTTTGGTGAGGAGTTCTTTCTTTTTTTCTTTGGTTTTCTCTTCTTTCTCTTTTTTCTCCCTTTCTCTCTATCTGTTTGTTTTTCCTTCTCCTTTTTTTTCATCCTCTCCCCCCTTTCTGTCTTTCTTTTTCTGCTTTTATCGGTAGATCTACAGTCGTACGACTGTAGTTTGACTACAGTCGTACGACTGTAGCAATAGTCGTACGCTTAGACCTTTTTTTTCTTTTCTCTTTTTTTTTTTTTGAAGTGAAATTCCGGCGCTTACAACTTGTACTTTTTATGCATATATTTTCTCGCCTTCTCTTATATTTTATCGCTCTTTTGTTCAATTCGGTCCGGTCCAGGACGCATCTTGGTGCCTTTATACTTTGTTTTCTTTGAAAGGTGATCTTAGAACCCTTATTTACGCAACCATAATCATCAGAAATCATATAAGGCCATAGACAAAGGGTTGTCTGCACTACAGTTGTGCCCCTGTAGTCATTACAGCCGCCCCACATACTACAGCCACGCCCCTGTAGCAACTACAGCCGCCCATGCCAAAAATTCCATCCCACATCGATTTGCAAGCTTTCTTCAGCACAACCGAGCCCCTGTAGACAATACAGCCACCCCATACATTACAGCCGTGCCCCTGTAGTACACAGCTGCACCCCTGTATTAACTACAGCCGCCCCATTGCAAAAAGTCCATCCCACATTGATTTGCAAGCTTTCTTCAGCATAGCCGAGCCCCTATAAATATTACAGCCGCCCCATGTATTACAGTCGAGCCCCTGTAGTGCATTACAGCCGCCCCACTCATTCTTCAGCCCTTCTTCTTCTTTCGCTCCTCTTTTAACATGGACCAGCTTAGAGGACGACTCTGGGACTACTGGGGTATAACCCGCTCTTCTAATTGGGCCCTACTTGCACCCTTTAGCTTGCAATTTCTCAGGTGTTACATCGCTTTGACCCCGAACCGGGTGTTCTTGGATGCACTGTCAGCTTTTGGGATCCGATGGATCATGTGTTCCGTTTCTCCGGTCAAGAGTTATGCCCCTTGATAGAGGAGTTTAGTGCCATTCTC
Source organism: Euphorbia tirucalli (assembly GCA_039660915.1). Classification (NCBI taxonomy): domain Eukaryota; kingdom Viridiplantae; phylum Streptophyta; class Magnoliopsida; order Malpighiales; family Euphorbiaceae; genus Euphorbia; species Euphorbia tirucalli. Next base: position 35,075,100 of record CM077637.1, on the reverse strand, counting down.
TGTGTTCCCTGCCCCCGGGGGGTCCGGTTGGCTGTTCCCAACCCCGATTATGATGATGCCCACACATTCCTAAGCCAGTTCGCTCCTTCTGTAGCAGGCATGGGTCGTGCACTTACTGGTAGGTCTACCTTATCCAGACTTAGTCTTTCTGTCGCTGCTGACTTATGTTTCGCTTTATCTCCCACTGCCCCTGGCTGGGCTCCGCTGATGAGTCTATTACTGACGGCTTGCTATCTATGTGAGTCCCAAGATGATACTTGTAGTCTTAGGCTGGCTTCAGTAGTGACTCAGGTGTCTCAGGGTGCATCTTTCATGGGGGTTGTTTTGGCTAAGACCTTGATTCACTTGGACTCCATCCATTATGATTCTCCCATCTAGAGCTATGGATCTCCTCTCCCGCTTAGTTCTGCTCTTTTCTGAATTCAAACATTCATTGCCCCTTCATCCTGACTAAACCGCCTGTAGATTTGGCTGTTGGAGAAGCTATGCCTCTTGAGTCCTCCTCCACCTCGTCCGAGATATGCTCCGAAGCGCTATTGGTCTCGGCACATCGAGCTTCCAGATTTTGGTTTCATGTCCATGGAGCATTGGTTCGACTGGCTAAGGAGGTGACCCGATGCCTTTATCCGATGGGTCTGCCCTTGGTGGGATATCACTTATGTGACTACTGAGACCTGGGCTGGAGGTGTCTAGTTGCTTTGGTTGACCCGTGTGACTTTCTACTCTCCTGCTCAGCTGTGTAGGCAGTATGGGCAACTGCAAGGGGTTCCTCGATCTTTGTGTACTACTGAGTGCGGGGTGTTTACATCACCATGGCCTCGGCATGTGCAACACCAGTGGATGCATCCTACTCGTACTGAGGTCCTGAAGTATGATAATCTTGCCTCCATAGAGACAGATGCTTACTACAGGGCTTGGTTGGCAGATCTAGTTGGCTATCCCACTCGGCGGGGACGTGAGGCACTGACGCTGCGGTATCTTGGCCTCTAGATGATTAGGATTGATTACTGCTGTATGACTTTTTTTTTTTGCCCTAATTTTTGCATAGGCTGCCCTTTTGGGTCTTCAGCCTATCGGACTGTCTTTATTTTTGCCTGAATCGCCTTTTTTGGGTTTTCAATTCAGCAGACCTTACTTCATGTCCTATCTTTTGCATAGACCACCCATTTCGGGTTTTCAATCTATCGGACTACTTTTTTTTTTTTGAATATATATGTTCAATCTATGGATGTGGGATATGTAGAAGATATATAAAGATAAATATGCGTAGAATAATCTGAATTGCCGATGAACTTAGGACATTTAAGCGAACAAAACCGAACATTCATTCATTCATTCATAAATAATGTTTTAGCACAATGTACTTCGAATGATGAAATGAACTATTGGACAGAATTATCGATGGTATAAGTCTTGACTGAAGCCGCGCTTGTCACCAACTAGTCTTTGCAGATTTTCCAGCTGATAATCCTCACCTCTTTGTCCTAATTTCTGCATGGATCGCCTTTTCGATTTTCGACCCATCGGACTGTCCTAATTTTTGCATGGACCGCCTTTTCGGTTTTCAATCCACTGGACCTTTTTTTTCTTTTTTGTTTTTACATGTAGTAGTGTTTCAACTTGTCCTGATTGATGGGGTTTACGAATTCGTTCCAGTCCATATCAATAATTTTTGCAGCACCTTTCGAAAGCACCCTCTTGATTACATACGAACCTTCCTAGTTCGGCTTGAATTTCCCCCACACATCTGTGTTGGTCTGTTTCATCTGCTTGATACCAGATCCCCTGCCTTAAATGGATGCTTCTGATGCCGAACCTTATTGTTGTATGTCCTAGCCATCCGCTGTTGGTACATTTGCAACCGATCTAAAGCCTGAAGATGCTTTTCGTCAATCAGTGCTAGAAGTTCATATCTCGACTGAAGCCAATCAGACTCCGGCAACTGTGCCTCCATGACCACTCTTAACGATCTGATTTCCATCTCTACCGGTAACACTGCTTCCATCCTATAAACCAGTGAATATGGAGTTTCTCCGGTAGGGGTTCATATGCTTGTCCGGTATCCCCACAAAGCCAATGGTAACATGTCGCCCCAATCTCTATAGGTTACCACCATCTTTGATAGAATCTTCTTGATGGACTTATTGGCCGCTTCCACTGGCCCATTGGCTTGTGGGCGATACGGGGATGACTTGTGGTGCTCGATCCCCTTCTCTTGGAGTAACTGTGCCGTTACCCCTTGGAATCGTACCCCGTTATCTGTCACAACATGATGAGGGATCCCATTTCTTGCGAAGATGTTCTTCTATAAATTTGGCCATCTTCTTGGTAGTGATATTTGCAAATGATTATGCTTCGACCCACTTAGAAAAATAATCTACAACCATAACAATGAATCGGTGCCCATTTGAAGAAGGCGGCCTTATCTCTCCAATTATGTCTGTACCCCAAGCTGCAAATGGCCATGGAGTCGAAGATACTTGAAGTTCAGGTGGGGGGAGATGATTGAGGTCTCCATACACTTGACATTCATGGCATTTCTTAACTTCCTCGATACAATCGGCTCGTAGAGTGAGCCAAAAGTATCCTTGTCTCAGTATCTTCTTTGCTAGAGCCAAACCATTCATGTGCGGGCCACAAGCGCCGAAATGTATCTGTTTCATAACCACGACTGCTTCTTCCTCCATGATACACTTCAGAAGAATTCCGTTTGTTGTCCTCTTGAAAAGTTGATTCTCAAATATCCGGAACTGTGCTGCTAACCTCCTGAGGGAAGCCTTATCAGATTCATTGGCGTCTTCAGGATATTGACCGTTCTGGATGAACAGTAGAATATCATAATACCAAGGGCGTGCCTCAATAGTTGCAACCATATTGACTGACAAATGGCATGGGTTTTGAGCAATTTCCAGGATGACCGGCTGTATTGGTTGTTTTTGGGGGCCTTCCCACATTGATGACAATGTAGCCAAATAGTCTGCCATCTGATTCTCTTCCCTCAGTACATGTCAGAATTCACACTGACTGAATACCCTTGCCCTTTCCCAAACCAACTCGAGATAGGGTCGGAGTGATTCTTCCTTTATTTCCTAGTCTCCGGTTACCTGCCGAATCACCAAGGCTGAATCTCCGATAACTAACACCTCGTTTGCCCCCAGTGTGATCAAGGCATCAATACCGAAGAGACATGCTTCATATTCGGCCCCATTATTGGTCACTGGAAAGTCAAGTCACCTTGCTAGAGGAATAATTTCTCCTTCGGGTGTAGCAATGGTTACCCCCAAGCCTGCGCCGTGTTTATTCACCGCCCCGTCGAAGTACATCACCCACCTATTCGACTCCTCTTCCACCACCGCCAGCTATTCATCGGGAAATTCTAAGTTCTCCACATAGTCTGAATCTATTGGCTGGTTAGCTAGGAATTCTACTACGGCTCTTCCCTTGATTGTCTTCCTCGTCACATATTCTATGTCAAACTCTGACAACAAAAGCAACCACCTGGATAACTTTCCTGCTAATACTAGAGCTTGGCATAAGTACTTCATGGGGTCCACCTTGGCCACCGCCTGAACCTTATGTGACTGGAAGTAGTGTCTTAACTTCTTTGTCAACCATACCATAGCAGCACAAGTTTTCTCTACTATCGTATACCTAGTCTCATACTCTAGTAGCTTCTTGCTCAAATAATAGATCGTATGCTCATGCCCATCCTCTTGCTCTTGTACTAGCATGGCTCCCACAGAAGTCTCTTCAATGGCTAAGTACAGAATCAAAGGCTATCTGGTATTGGAGGTTTTAGAACTGGGGGATTCATCAAATAAGTTTTAACTCTATCGAAGGCTATCTGACACTGCTCGTTCCATTTCACGAGCTGGTTCTTCTTCAGCAGTCTGAAAATTGGCTCGCAAACTATCGTCAATCTAGCAATAAACCGACTGACATACTATAGTGAACCGAGAAACGACCTTACTTCCTTATCTGACTACGGTGTCGGTATATCCCTGACGGCCTTAATCTTGTCCGGATCCATCTCAATCCCTTTCTGGCTAACCACATAACCAAGCAATTTCCCTGAGGTGACTCCGAATACACATTTCTTCAAGTTGAGGTGAAGATTGTACTTCTTAATCCTATTTAAAAATCTATCCAGGATGGCTGAGTGCTCCTCTAGGGTCATGGATTTTACCAACATATCGTCCACATAAACCTCGACCTCTTTGTGGATCATATCATGCAGAAGTGTCATGACCGCCTGTTGATAAGTTGCCCTGGCATTCTTCAAACCAAAAGGCATAACCCTGTAGTAGTAAACTCCCCATTCTGTGATGAAGGTTGTCTTTACTTTGTCGATTACATTCATCAAAATCTGATTGTATCCCGAAAACCCATCCATGAAGGAATACATGGCTGCCCTGGTGGCACTGTCAATCAGAACATCGATATGTGGGAGTGGAAAGTCATCCTTGGGAGATGCCTTATTCAGGTAATCCACACAAACCCTTACTCGACCGTCTTTCTTTGCAACTGGTATGACATTGGCCAACCACTCTGGATATTCTGGTCGAAGTCGTCTGAGTTTCTGCTTAACCAGTTTCATCTTCGGATCTGTTGGGATTCTATGCTCTGCAATTTCTCTGTCAACCCCAAGCATGTCGTCATAGGACCAAGCGAATGCTTTAACGTGTTTTTGCAGGATTTTTACAAGTTCCTTTCTCTCATCAAGTGTGAGGTCTTTCGACATGGATACCATCTTTGGTTCATCATCTGTCCCTAGGTTCATTTCATGCAATGATGCATCATGTATGCTAAAGACATTAAATGAATGTTTGTATGTATGCACAATTCCATCCGGAAAAATATCACACAAGTAAGCAAAATCAGATTTTATTGCATTGTATGCCTTGTAGGTAGAATTGTTCACATCAAAAATAGAAAAAGCAGATACATTCAAAAAGTTTCCATCCTCCACATACGGAGGGTCTTCATCAACCGCAGTACAGTCTATCTCTTCGAACAAGTATCCCAGGTCTCCTTCCAGGTCTTCCTTCTATTTGTCAGTCAGCTCTTCCTCTGTCATTTGGGCCTTGCCCCTTATAACCAGCTTAGTGAGGTCCTTTACCGCTTCTTCTACCAGGTCTTCATGTGTTTTTTCCACAGGTGATGTCTTCTCTTCTGCACCCTTGCTTGGCTTCATCAAGGTGGACAGTGCTCTCGTAATGGCCCCTATAGCCACTTCCATCTCACTTCTCACCAGATCCATCTTCTTGAAAGCTTCTCCCTTATTCCCGAATTCAATCCTGACTTGGTTAATAGCTTTCTGATTCTGAACCCCCTTGTTTCTAGTTTCAGCTTCGACGCGCAGCATGTTCACAACCGGCTCTACTCCATACTTGCTAAAATCAACCACATCAGCAAAAATTTCAAACCCAGGGAGCTGACCTCCCTCTACAACTACCGGCTCAGGAGTCCCATCATATGCTGATTCTGTGGCCCGGACAAAAGTATCCACCAGATTCACACTCTTCCTTTCTTGCTTAGCCCTTCCTTCTTGATACCCCAGCCCGAATTGTTGGTACTTCCTAGCCTCAATGTTAAACTCAGGGATTCCTTGTTGCTTGGCCCCTAATCCCTTTCCTGGTTCATAATTTTGTTTTGCAAAATACCTGTGAATCCAGCCTGGAAACTTAGGCTTGTCAGCAATCACAGCAATCTGAAACCCCGTCATCGGCTACTCGGTAGCACTCAAGGCGGCTACCACAGAAGGCTCATCAGCTTCCACCGTTACTATTTTCCCTTCAATTAAGAACTTCACTTTCTGGTGCTGAGTCAATGGAACTCCTCCTAAAGCATGGAACCATGGTCTCCCCAAGACTAGAGAGAAGGTGACAGGAATATCGATCACAGTAAACAACACCTTTGATTTAAACTCCCCTACTTTGACTTCCGTTTTGAAGGTCCCCAAGACAGCTCTTTTACTATCATCATAAGCTCTAATTATGGTGTTGGACCGGCAGAGAGCTTCAGGACTCACCCCCAGGAAAGGTAGGACCTGAGAATGACAAATGTTCAAGGCCGAGCCATCATCCACCATCACGCTCGACATCACTTTATCCATAACTTCCACCCTTAAGTACAAGGCCCTATTGTGATTCACACCTTCAGGTGGGAGGTCCCTTACACCAAAACTGATCTCCGGGGCCTTGTTAACCTTCAAATCTGCTCCCCTAATCATTGCATACATCTCATCGGGGGACATGGTGGGGTTGGCATCCATCTCCATCAGTTGTTTTACCACCGCCTCTCGGTGCCTCTTGGATTCCATAAGTAGGTGCCACACACTAGCACAGGTCGGTGTCCTCTTCAGTTGGTCCACAACCATGTCTTCTTCCTTAACCACTGGGGTATTATTCTACACTGGTGTTGTGTTCCTTCTTTGGGGTGCTGGAGGTGGTGCACTAATGGGTTGATAAACCCTACCGCTCCTAGTGATGTGCATCACCGGCCCATCTTTCTCTATCACAATCCCTCTTCTTGTCTCCACCGGGTAAACTGGCTTCGACTCTTGCACCTTAAACTCATCATACTCATCTTCCGCCTCAAAGTCATCTAAATCAATAGGACCCATCTTATCCCTTACCGCCGCAGTCTGCTCTTCAAACACCTCTGGCTCTTCTTTTTCTACCAATACAACTCGCACACTCGGATTTGCCTTAATGAACTGGGTGAACACATAATTGGCTGGCAAGCCTGACTGCACCATGTTGACCTGGCTACCAAAGGTGGGGAGTGGATTCTTCTGCACATTCGGTTTCAGAGCCGGCTCTACTATCTTGCCATCTATGACCAGCTGTTTGATGGCTTTAATCAATTGAGTACACTCGTTCATACGGTGACCCATCATTACATGGTAGGAACAGAAATTCTCTTTATCCGCCTCTGCAGCACCCCTACCTTTCTACACTTGGCAAAGATTCGACTGACTGACTCAGCCCACGGACTGGTAATTCTTGGAACATTTGCTCTCCCCTGATTCACGGTAGCTACTTCTGCTTCCTGAGTTTCAATAGAGGCTGCCTTTGGTGTTGTCCTTGAACTAGGTCCTACCGCAGTGGTCTTAGAACTTCCACTCTTGTACCCTTGGGAGTACCCCTGGTTGTTTCTATAGGAGCCTGAACCTTGCTTGCCTCTCTGCTCTTCTTCTTCATACCGTTTGATATGCTTGGCAAACTCCACCACCTCGTTGAAAGAATGGAACCTCTTAAGCTTCATTTTGTCCTTATATTAGGGCAAGCTGCTGTCCACAAGCTTCACAATCAAAGATTCCAACTTTGGTGTCCCATCCACCAAAACCTGCACATCCATCCACCGTTTGTAATATGTCGGGAAGGACTCATTCGGCTTCTGGCGGATCCTCTCCAAATCCTTGAGAGTTGTCTCAACTTGGGTGTTGTAAGCATATTGTTTCACAAAAGCATCAGCTAAGTCTTCCCAAGTGGAACGGGTATACAATGGCATCTTCATGTACCACTTTGCTGCAGCGCCCCTCAAAGTAGTAGGGAACAAATTCAGAAGATGACCCTTTCCAATCCCCATATTAGTCATCAATCTCATGTAGCTATCCAAATGGGCTTCCACTGGTCCTTCTCCGGTGTAAAAAGGGAGGTATGGCATATGAAAACCAGCAGGGAGCGGTCCTTTCGCATCAGCAACTAACGTCGCAGGATCGGCACACTTGATAGGATTGAAGTGGACCATTTCTTTCAGCTTGGGCATCATAGCATCTATATCTGAAAATTTTCTAGTTGAGCCACTTCTCCAGCATCGACTCAATCGAGGCTTCCCACGCCTTCTCAAAAGCCTCATCCTCTTCGGACTGACGGTCCGGCTCTCTGTGATTGGCAACTCCGCCACTTCCGCTAGGAGCATCCCCCCCGGTTCCATTAGTGTCTTGAACAGGCTGTCGTCCCCCGTTCCTAACCAAGGTCTAGGATGGTTGGACAACCAGAACAGGGAGGGTGGTCATCACCGCCTGCACCTGCTCCCTAAGGGTAGCCCTGAACTCATTTGAGCTTAAGGAGCTCTTCATAAAGGCAGCCATGTCGAAAGGTATGGTTCCATTGGTTCCACTGGTTCCACTATTTCCATTGTTTCTACTATTTCCGTCAGCCATGTCTGCTCTATCAACCTCTTCTAACAACGCTTAACCGTCAACAGGTAAAGTAGGTAACTGAACTTCAACTTCCCTGTCTAAATCTGACCCTAAACTGATTCCCTCCATGGTGACCGGTTCTGATCGAATTAACTGAACTGGGGTGTTTAGTTCTGATTCCACTCGAATTAACCTTCCCGAGATGCAACTCCAAACTGCACAATCAACATAAGGTTAGAGTTTCGGATGGATGTCGTGGTCCTAGTCTCGACACTCTAAATGGTACTTTTATGCTCATGTTTGGATGATGTCTCATGGATATGGATGATGCTAAAGATGGTTTTAGTGCTTTTCTTTCTCTTGCTTTGGATGTTCCAAGCATACCCTATGCTATACACTAGACAATGCAATAACGTCACATGCGAGCCATCACACGGACAGAGGTTCGGTGCCTTTGGGGCACCTAGGGGATGTCGTGAAATGGTCGCATGTGTACTGACACACAGACAAAAGTTTGACACTTTGTAGGTCAATGTGATGACATGAAATGGTCGTGAGGGAACCGTCCCGCAGATAGACGTCCGATGCTTTTATAGCATCTAACATAAAGTGATGTCACATACAAGTCACGTGCGAATCAAAATACGGACAGCATTTCGGTGTTCGTGGAACACCTTACATGATTTAGGGATGCTATGAAATGTCTTAATATGAAAACTAGCTCGGCACTCGTGGAGTACCTCAAATAGGTTGTCAATGTTATGTAACAATCCGATATGGATTGGGACATGCAAGTAAAACCAAGGCGTCTCCATGACACCAAATGCGAATGATCAAGATGTGATGATTTCGTGTGGTCCATCACACAAACGCAAGCCTAAGACCATTGTGGTCTTCTAATAATGTAATGGGACGGCCAAATGCAAACTAGTGCACAGGCGGAGTACGGGTAATCTTGGGGACTCCCGATATGTTATGAGATGAAATGGTCGTGAAGGGCATACTTAGAACATCCTTACATTTTTAATGAAATGAAATGATGTGGATGCCTATGTCATACAAAAATGCAAATGGCTACACAAAAACGTGGTTAGAATGCATGACATGCAAGATGATGTCGTGTATGCTTTATGAATCCATGAGCACGCAAAATGAATGTGGCATATGAAAAATGATTATGGCTACACGAAAATATGGTTAGCACAACACACACATATGAGGATGCTCTAAAATGGCTACATAAAGAAAGTGATTAGAATAAGGCATACGGATGATGCGTGTTTATGTCATATGAAAAGGTCGAAAATAAAACAACCATAGAGCAAATGTTAGCACACACACAAAAATATGCTCACCCTTCCAACCTTATTCCTCCATTCAATTGGTCTCGTATTCTTCCTAGGTATTGGGTCTCTTTGGCATCAACGGGGGATACCAAAGGCGTACTCTCAATGTCCATTTTCAAGCATGTGGTTTTGGTAATCCTAAAGGGAAGTTGCTAGGCCATTACATGAAGGTATGAGTCAAGCCAAGGGCTGTACAGGTTCCCATAGTGAAAATATACTCCTCACTTCTCCCCACTCAAGGGTTCAAACGAAGGGGTTCGTACGAGGCTATGAGTGGTTTACCTCCTCAGGTGCCTCCAATCCTAGCGGAAGAGGTAGGTCACCTTTAGAAATAAACCGGGTTTAAATGAGTGTTGGAGGGATTTAAGAAGAGAAAATGTCATGCTTTATGCAATGTGAATGAAATATTGAATTACGATTTAATAATCAACTATAAGTGAGGATAGACTTCAATTGTTGCCTAAGTTCCTTAAGTTTTTTGTGAAAACTGTTTTGAAGAAACCGTTAATCCCCAGCGGAGTCGCCACTGTGAGCGGATGACCTTTTTCGGAACGCGCACTGAAGCGGGAACTGGGGATTTTCTTTTTGGGTGTTGATGTTTTGGTTTTGAAAATGGGTTTTAATCTTTCTTAGAAAAACCTTTCATTTTATTGAAAAAGTCTTCTTGTAGAAAACTTAATTTCAGGCATGAATTTTAGAAAACAGGCTTTTTAGAAAATCACATTTTAACTTAAAGATCTCAAAACACGAATTTCTAGATTAGATACAGAGTCGCCACCCGGATCAGCTCATCCGGGAAATTCCGGTACAGCTCCCTACCAAGTGTAGACGCAGTACCTAATCCAGAGATTCGAGGTTCGGGCAACATATATACTAAACCTCACTAATTTTTAATTATTATTTCGTAATATGACATTTCATTCACTTAATTCTACTCATTTTATCTCTTCTTTTATTATTAGCCAATGCTCATACATATGACATAAATATATAAAAATAAAATAAAGTGCGGAAAAGTAAATCAGAGGTCAAATTATACAACCCAAGAAAAAGAAAAATCTCATCCTCACCTTTTACAATCGCCTATTATACACGATGATCTAAAAAATTACAATCGCCTAGATACACGATTTAATCTATAAAATACATTCAAAAATAAAAATAAAGCAAAAATAAAAGCTGCATCCAAATATGGTTAGTACAGATAAATAAATCACACCAAGGACTCATATAGGACAGAATAGGGGTATTTTAGGAAACGGGATCATGCAAAGGGGGTGACCTAGTCGACCCGACGGATCGGCCCGGTTAGACCTGGAAAACGGTTTTTCAAACGCCCTATAGGTTTTATGGATGAAAAATTAGTTTTAAAAGCAGTTTGGCTCATTTACATGCACTTTTCCAACTTTAGCGGGTAAGATATCCCGGGACCCGGGGGTCCCGTTCGTATGTGGGCCTAAATCGAACATCCATCTAGGGTCCAAAAATATGCAAACACACCAAAATTCATTTTTGGATGAGAAAAGGATGCAAAATTACAAGTTTAAGGCCCAAAAGGGCAAAACTGTAATTCTGCCCATGTCACAGCCACGCCCCTGTAGGCTACAGCTGTGCCCCTGTAGCTTACATTCGGGCGGCTGTAATGCTCTAGAATCGATTCCAGCATACTTTTCGCGTTTTCAAAGATCGTTTTGCAAATTTTGATGATTTTAGGCGATCTGGGATTTCTGGGAAAACATTAAAACCAACAGAAAAGACCCGAAATGGACCAAATTGAATCTGGAAATCCCTAATCATCCAAAATCACCAAATTTCATCACAGCCACCCATAAAAAAATGAAGAACATGGAATCGAAGCACGCAGGGATGTGATTGGACTAATAACAGATATGAAAAACACATTTAATTGAAGAGTGGGAGCGTTATCGATCAATTTGGGCCGATGGAGCTTCGGCCCATGTACGTTACAGCTGCGCCCCTATAGGTCACAGCCGCGCGGCTGTGATCATATGGGGCGGCTGTAATCACAGAAAACTCCAAAAAAAAATAAAAGATTCAATACAAAGCACTACAGCCGCGCCCCTATAGGTCACAGCCGCACGGTTGTAGGTTACAGCAGGGTGGCTGTGATCATATAGGGCGGCTGTAATCACAGAAAACTCCCAAAGAAGGAAAAAAAAGGAAAAGAACTACAGCCGCGCCCCTGTAGGTCACAGTCGCGCGGCTGTAGGTTACAGCCGAGCGGCTGTGATCATGGGTGGGGCGGCTGTAGCGGGAAAAAAAAAATCCAATCGCAAAAAACTCAAATCATGCTATTAAATCACAACCAAGATGAACAGAATGGATTTCTAAGGCCTCTCAGAAAATTACCTTGTATGTGTTCCAGCGCTTAGACCACAAAAAAAGAGATTTGGATGCCAGAAACGTCCCACAGTCATAGACAACCCGAGCAAAGTGCGTTTTCCGAACCTCGAATGGAACCATGTGGAAGATTCGAGGATTGATTGTCGAGTGTTCTTTCTTTGTCTACCTTGTGTTTCCTCATTTTTTCCTTCTTTTTTGTCTAACTTTTTTTTTATTGTGTTAAGAACCCTAAAAAAACTATGTGATGATTTTTTTCTCTCAAAATTCCTCTCTTTTTCTTTCTCTTTTCAGTTTTTCTGCCTCTTTCCTTACCCTAATTCCGGATTAGGATCCTTAAATATCTCCCATTTTGGTATTAAATCGGAATTAATTGCTGATTTCATCAAAAAAGGAAAACTGACGCTTACAGCCGCGGGGCTGTAGGTCACAGTCGCGCCCCTGTAGACTACAGCCGCGTGGCTGTAGGTCACAACCGAGCAGCTGTAGATGCCAAAATTCCTATTTTGCTTAAAAACCGAATTAAATGCTAATTTTGCCCAAAAAAGGAAATAAGGAGATTACAGCCGCGTGGTTGTAGCTTACAGCCGAGCGGCTGTAATGCCCAGAAAATTACATTTTCACTTAATTTTTGGTTTGTTCTTTGGTTTTCTTAAATATCCACTTGAATTCTTCAGGGTTTCGTACTAGGACTTGTCACACACCTCCGGACTATCCGAGACATTTCCGATGTCATCCTGGTCGGTCCACATCCACTTCATGTTTATCCGTAAAAAAAAGGTAACAGTAGCTTTCATCACCGAGGTCGGGAAAAAACCCATGCTCACACATATGTTCTTACCTTATATGGAACGCCTGAAATCCACCTTATGTCTAGTTGATCCATACGAGTCACTAACTATTTATAACCAAGGAGATGACAAAATTAATGACTCCCCGATTACTTGGGAGGATGGTCTAGAGCATACAAGTACTTTGCATTGCATGGATCGTATTGGAGAGATGCAATATGAGGTTAATACTATGCGTAGGACAATTTTCCAAATTTGTCAAGCCCATAAGTCTTTGAAGAATGAAATCCTGTCCGGGGCTAACAATGACAACTTCACATTCACTCTGTGTTCCTCATTGTCATCCGAGGAATACTTATCCTTCGAGTCTACACATTTCCATTTATTTATATGTTAAATGTGGTGTGTATTTCCTACATATCTTTTATTCAAAGTATTTGTTTGATTAGTTTGTTTGTTTGATTATGATTGTTGTTAATATTTGATGCTCACATAAATAAAGTATCCCTTGTTCTTATGTTTCTTTTTGCAATATTAGTATGTGATTTATAAGTTTTTGTATTAGATTTTTTATTTTTGTTGTTTCCATTGACAAAAATATGATTAAAAGACTTAAATTGCATCTGTATAGTGTATCACGATCGTGACACACCATTGCAATCATGATTCAACAAGATAAAAGAAGTAAAAAGAAGAAAAAGCATGCATCGTGATCGTGATTAACCGTCACGATCGCGACTCAAGTACCAAAAACATAAAAAACATTCTATTTCCAAATCATGATCGCGATGCATATGTCACGATCGCGACCTCGATATAAAAATGCAATATGTACTTATTTCGTGTCTGTCACGATCGTGACTTGAGTGTCACGATCGTGACCTAAAAAACAATTAACGGTCTTCTTTTGCTTTTCAACTGTCCAATTGGCTCCAATTTTCAAAATATGGCTGTTTTGTGACCGTTAGACCAGTCAAAACCTACTTTTATTGGTTATTAATTATAAATTATTTATATTTTGATTAATTCAATGAATTTAAATGGTGAAAGATTGTGTCTTTTAGTGTAATTCAATATAAATAGGATTCAATCTCTTTGTTAGTCTTCACAATACAAACTCTTCTACTATTTTACTTCCTTTGCACATCAGAATATCAACACTCTAGTCCATCACTTTTCTTCTACATACATCTTTGAGAATGCGTAGACAAAAGAGAATAGCAACAAAGAAGGGCCAAAGTTCTTCGCAACCGGTGGATTTGCGAGAAACATATGGTGCCAATTTTCCCATCCGTAATGAAAAGGAGGGACAGAAATTCACTAGAGTTAGAAATGTCAAAATCATTGGTATGTTCTTTCTTGACGAAATTTTTATGATCAACAATGGCATTCATGACGAGGTAAGAAAGTTCTTAACTGATCTTGGGCTTTCGACGTTTGCATCCATGTTCTTTCCCCTAAACCGTGATTGGATTATTGTGTTATTAACAACCTTTCATTATGTGGATGAGAACCATATGGCCATTACTTTTTGTAACGAAGGTAATGAATATACGGTTGGCTATGAAGAAATGGCCAATTGGTTCGATTTCCCTACAGAAAGTGAGGGGTGGCGATTTCCATTCTCTAATTATAACCCGCATCCATTCTGGAAGAGTATCACCGGGTTGGAAAAATATTCAACAAAGAATTCGCCTAACTGATTGATTAAGAATAATGCTCTTTTATATTTGCACAATTATTTGTGCCATTCCATCTTTTGCAGCGTAGAGAGCAATAAGGTGCAAACCAAAGACTTATATGTCTTAAACCAAGCAGTGAAGGGATGACAAGTAGATTGTATGGATCACATTTGGGAAGGTATCTCTCAATCTGCAGATTCCAACAAAAAGAAAGTTGGAGGTGGTCATGTAATGATAGCCTTGATTTTGGCCGCTAGAGGAGAATTGCCTTACACTTTGCAACAAGGTGAAAAATTGAGATTCCTAGATAGGCAGTTGATGAAAAATGCTGATTGGCGAAGGAAATAAATGGAGGTTTCAAATTCACTTCCTATGAAGAAAGAACAAGGAAGGTTCTAATCACTTTGGAAAAAGAAGGAGGAGCTGGACCTTCCACCACACGATGTAAGAGCAAAGGAAAGCAAGTGCAACGGGACGAAAGTAGTGATGAAGATGAGGAAGAAAAGGAGGCTGCTAATGAAGAACCCGAAATTGAATCTCAAGGTTGGCAACAAGTGCTAACCAAGGTTGAAGAGGTGGAGCAAAATTTCCACCAAGTTCATCAAGAAGTTAAGGCCATACGAAAGAAGAATGCATCGTTGAAAAGAAAGCTACTTAAGTTCTTTCGATGTCAAAACATCGAATTTACTCCAAGCCCACCAGGATCACCGGAGGCTTGATTTGGTTTTGCGTTTCTATCTTTTCCTTGTTATTTTATCATTTTCTTTTCTGTTTTTAGTGTTTTTTAGCTTTTAAGTTGTGTTGAAGTTAGTATATTATCCTACACATTGAGGACAATCTGCAATTCAAGTGTAGGAGGGTAATTAGGATAATTATAAATTTTCATTATAATATCAAGTGTTCTTGCATTTTTATCTTATTTTGTGATTGTCAAAAGCCTATGATATCTTTTTCTATCTTGAGTTGAAGTGTATGATCATGGTATACAATATTTAGATAAATACAAAAGAAGATAATCTCACCTTAAGTTAAGGAATAAGAGGCTTTGATGATATAAAAGTATGTGTATTCAAGTGGTAAAATATTGAGTATGTTTATTGTTGAAATACTTTGAAAAGCAAGACAAAAGAACAAATCCTATAAGTGTTTGGGTATCCACTGACAATTCTTGTTTCAATGCAAAAAGATGCATAATTTTTTGCCTTATGAAACTAAGTTTGAAGTGATTGAACTAGGAAAACTAAAGCCATAATACAGTTTAGCATTGGTCAATAAAAGATGAGGGTATTGCAATGAGAGAAAAAATTGAGTATTGAGTGAATAACCAAAGTGTTATGTAAAAGGGGAGAGTGGTATGGAGCATAAAATGTAACCACTAAAAGCAAGTTAAAGAATAAAAGAAAATCTAGTTTTATATAATGCAAGAAAAGAAAAATTGCAATATGGAGCAAAACACAACCACACATGTGTGCTTAGAAAAATCTAGGTTACCTAAAAATGCTTTGAGAACAATGGCTAAACATGTGCTACAAATTTTTCCTGAAAAGCTTTCACCAATATGCTTTGATTAAGTAAGAAAAAATTGTGTTGATTAAGGCATAAACATGGTTAAAGGTGTATACACACTCTACTTATGGCGGATAGTTCTAAGTTTAGCTTACTAAAACAATCTTTTGGCAATTCACGTACTTATTGAAAGAAGAATATAAACAATACCAGCAGGATCCCGGTGTGGATCATTGGAAGGCTGTCAAAGTAATCCTAAAGTACCTTAACTGAACTAAGGATAGCCTCTTGGTGTATGGAGGTCAGGAAGAGTTGTCAGTTATTGAATATACTGATGCAAGCTTCCAGACTGACCAGGATGAATACCATTTGTAGTCTGGGTATGTATTCATGCTAAATGGTGGTGTTGTTAGCTGGAGAAGCTCCAAGCAACCGACCATCACGAATTCTATCACAGAAGCTGAGTACATTGCAGAATGTGATGCAACTAAGGAAGCTGTATGGATAAAGAATTTTATCACTGAATTGGGGGTAGTATCAACTATCTAGGATCCAGTTGATATCTTTTGTGACAATAATGAGGCTGTTGCACAAGCTAAGGAGCCTCGGTCACACAAAAACTCGAAGCACGTACTCAGGAAGTTTCACCTCATATGAGAAATCGTTGAGAGGAGTGACATTTCATTACATAGAGTGGACACCGAGGACAATGTCGCAGATCCCTTGACCAAGGCACTAGCTCAGCCCAAGCACGAGGTTCATATTAGATCTATACGGATTACACCTATGCCTCGTTGGTACTAGCGCTAGTGGGAGATTGTTGGATATGCCATAGTCCCAAGGCATTAGTCCTTGTTTTTGTATTATACATTTGTGTTTTGATATGAGTTTTATGTATTATACAATTTGTGTCATTAAATAAAGGCATCAATCTATTTATTATATATCTTATGCTATGTTTTAAATAAAGTATCCAATGGACATTTCCATATCCATGTTGTCAAGTGTCATGCACTTGGCAGTAAGACCATGGATAGGGAAAACGATATGACCATAAAGTCATCCGTAGTCTGTTCCAATCATGAGAATGAATGAAAGTAAAGACTATCATTAGCATGGTTGTATGGCGGTGTCTTACCAGCTAATGAACATGAGATATCAACCAGGTTAATGGATATATGCAAAGGGGCATGGCACTGGTAAGATACACAAAATGAAGGAATTTAAATGGACTTGGGCTTGAAAAGGAAAAGCCCACATAGAATTAATATGGGTTGGGCTTAATTTCTTTGTAAAAGGTAAATCTTGCCCATCAAGTTTAGAGACTTGCCCACCAAGTTTAATTAACTTGGATATATTGGCCTATATAAGGATAAGAGATAAGATTAAGTTGTCTTTTTTAGATCCTTTCCTCTCTTCTTCAGTTTTTCCTACTACTAGCACAGGTTTTAGTTCTAAAGCCGTTCGTGTACATGACTGTAGAGGAAGTCTAGTTTGATTTCTACAGCAATCTCTTAAGAGATATACTGGTGAGAATCTTATCTTCCTCTGAATGGTTTTTGTGTTTGATTTCCACATCATTAGCTCTTGGGCACATATTTGAGGAAATCAGCGCGTTCTTCCGCTTTTATCAGTTGATTTTTGATGAAAAATCCCAACATAGATTACATAAAAAAATGAAAAGCTAGGCATTCATCTATCCTAACATACATCTACTTGCAAAACAAAGTTAGTACAGATAAATATATATATATGAAGGATTAAATAGACTTAGAATAGGGGATTCAAGATAGCTCGCGATGCACAATGGTAAAATCGGGAAATTCGATAAATTACCCAATTTAACCTGGAAAACATTTTGAAACACAGTTTTTATGGGACTGGAAGTTCATTTGAAAACCATATTATCTGATTTAATATATACGCATACAAAATGGGTCAGATTTCAAGAAACTTGTGTTTCTATTGTTGAACTGATTTATAAAAATTAATACATAAATTAAATACAGAAAATAAATCTAGGTAAAAATGATATGAAAAATAATGAAAAATATATAAAAAAAAATACAATTTTGGATTCAAGACTACAGTCGTGTGGGTGTAGGAACAACAGTCATGTTGCTGTCAGGACACCCGTACGGCTCTAGTTTGAATACAATAGAGAAATTGCTAAAAATTTGACATCGCTAAATTCTAAAATAAACTATAGCCATGTGGCTATAGTGCAACAGCCATGTGGCTATCTTAATAGTCGTGCGCACCTCTCGTAATATCCATGCGGCTCTCACAATAGCAGTATGGGGCTGGTTTACCAGAAAATAAAAAACAGAGCAAAATGAAAATGTATGAAATACACAGCAAATCAACCCAGAAAGCTGTAAATAGGTTTAAGGCCACTAAGAATTACGTTTTAGTCTCTTATCCAGTGTTCAATTTGACAGAAAACTAATTCCTGAAGCTTGAATTCAAATTTAAATTGAATCTTGAACTGAAAACTTTGAATCCCTCTCATTACGCTCTAATTTCTCTATTTCAACAACCCAATTAAGTCTCTGAAAGTTTAGATTTGATTTGAAACAAAAATTTTTTCCCCTCGATCAAAAGTAAAGACTAGCTAGGGAAGATTTAAATTTCCTGTGAATGAATGTCTAATGCTTGTTATGGATGTTTGAATGACAATGCATATGTATGTTAACATCAAAGGATATGTTTTCAACTATTATCGAAGCTTATGATCCTTTTGATTTTATGGGGAAAATGCACCATGCCCCTATTCAACTTCAGCTGGGGAGTACATTCTTTATTCCATGAAATCTTTATTGCAACATATACTTTAAGAAATTCACTGAGGATATATGATTACTGTTGAGGAAAATTGTGATATTATTATTGCACTAACACTGGGGAATAATAAAAATTTCTACAATTCGCTCCTTGTCAACTGCTACTGCAGAGAAATAAATTTGAAAATGCTCTAATTTTTGCCTAAACTGCCTAATATGGGATTTTAGCTTAGCGAGCTACTCTAACTTTTTCCTAAGGTGCCTTTTTAGTTTTCACCTTAATGAGCTTTTTTTTTTTTTTTTTGAAGAAATGAAATGATCAATCATATGTGCTTTATTTATACTGATCAAAATTACACAAAGCTTTACAACATCAAATCTTTGATATCTATCATAAATTTTTAGCGACATCAAGAAAAAATGAATTAGATTTGGAGGATAGAAAAGATTTCAAATTGCATATGTTTGATATATTTCCATTTTTAAACAGTGTGATCCTTATAACCAGGTAAATGCAAGTGTTTTCTTTCAATGAATGTTCAAACAAGATAATTTTGTTTATGTTTTGACATAACCATATAAACACAATTAAACAAAACATCACACTTTATTGATGTATTCATCATGTGTACATTTGAAAGCATCAGTTCTCAAAATGGTATGTATTCCATACAAAACCAGAACCCATCACCAGTCGTTTCTTTTGGATTTTCCAACTGATCATTTTTCTCTCATGTCTTAATTTTTGCCTAGGCTACCCTTTTCGGCTCTTCAACCTAGCACACTTTTCTTGTCTTTTTCATTTTTCTTTTCTTCTCTTTTCTTCTTCTTTTCTTTCATACATGATAAAGCTTCAAACGATCTAGGTTAACTATATCCATGAATTCATTTCCATCCATATCCATGATTTTGACACAACCTTTTGATAGCACTGTCTTCACAACATATGGTCCTTCCCGATTTGGCTTAAATTTTCCTTGAACATCAACATTTGTAGGTCTCAATTGCTTCAAAACTAGATCCCCGGCTTTTAACTACTTCTTGGGATACTTCACTATTTGATTATAAGCTTTAGCCATTCTGCATTGATACATCTGTAAATGATCCAGTGCTTTCAATCTTTTCTTATCTATTGTTGCAAACTCCTTGTACCTAGCTTGAATTCATTCAACTTCTGGTAATTAAGCCTCTAAAGCTATTATGAGTGACTTGCGCTTTACCTCTGCTAGCAACACTGCTTCCATACCATACACTAAAGAATATGGCATTTCTCCTGTTGGTGTTTTGACACTGGTTCTATAACCCTAAAGAGCATACAAGAACTTTTCAGCCCAATCTCTATAAGTGGTTATCATTTTTTATAGAATCTTCTTTATTAACTTGTTGGCTGCTTCCACTGCACCATTAGCTTGTGGTCAGTATGGAGAAGATATATGACGTTCAATTCCATGTTCTATAAATAATTCAGCTATTACCCCCTTGAAATTGTATTCCATTGTCAGTCACTACATGATGGCGAATTCCATATCGAGCAAAGATGTTTTTCTGAATAAACATAGCCATCTTTTTAGCTGTCACACCAGTGAATGACTATGCTTTTACCCATTTTGAAAAATAATCAACTATAACTTCTATGAATCTATGACTATTAGATGCTGCAGGATGAATCTCCCCAAATTCTATAATTCAAGTGGTGGTAAATGGCTAATATCAGCATAAATCTGACATTAATGAGCTCTTCTCACTTTCTTTGCACAGTCAAATTGCATTGTCATCCAGAAATACCTTTATCTCATCATCTTTTTGGCCAAATCCATCCCATTCATATGAAGTCTTTATGATCCTGAATGTACTTGCTGAATCATTGCTTATGCTTCTACTTCTTGTTCTGTTAAACACCTTAAAAGAACTCCATTCATTGTTCTCTTGTATAAATTATCTTCAAAGATTCTGAATTGGCTGGCTAATCTTCTTGAAACTTTATCAGCTATATTAGCTCCTTCTGGATACTTTCCCTCCTTCACATATTGCTAAATATCAAAGAACCATGGCTTTTTTTCAGCTGTCAATTCCATCACTTCCTGAACATCAAAACACGGTTGTCTAGCTGCAATCAAAGGACGTATTTGTGTTTTCTTTGGATTTTCCCACAGAGAAGATAATGTTGCTAGTGCATCAGCCATTTTATTCTCTTCTCTGGGAACATGTCTGAATTCACACTGGCCAAATAACTATATTCTGTACTACAACAGTTCTAAGTAAGGCCTTATGGCTTCTTCTTTCACCTCCCATTCACCCTGATCTTGTCAAATCAGCAGAAGTGAATCTCCAACAATCAACACATCATTTGCCCCTAGCAACAAAAGAGGCTCCATTCCAAATAATCATGCTTCATACTCTACCCAATTATTTGTTCTAAGAAAATCCAATCTCTTTGACAATGGAATTACCTCATCATCTTGCATTGCTACAATAATACCGATTCTAGCTCCTTTTCTGTTTACTGCACTGTCGAATCACATAATCCATCTCTTCACTTCTACCATAGTCAGCTGTTCATTAGGGAATTCTAAATTCTTTACATAATCTGATTCAAGAGGTTGATTTGGTAGAAATTTTGCTACAACTCGTCCAATGATAACTTCCTTAGTAACATATTCAATATCGAATTTGGATAAGAGTAACAGCCATCTGGATAATTTTACAACCAATACTAGTGCTTCGTACAAATATTTCATGCGATCAACTTTAGCCACAGATTATACTTTATACAATTGGAAATAATGCCTCAACTTCTTTGTCAGCCAAACCATTGCTACACATATCTTCTCTACCAGTTTATATTTGGTTTCATAAGCCATCAGCTTCTTACTAAGATAATAGATAGGGTAATCCTTCTTTCCATCTTGCTCTTGTGCTAGCATTGCCCTTATTGAAGAATCTTCAACTGTTAAATACAAAATTAGAGGTTTCCCTCGGATCGGTGGACTCAACACTAGAGGATTTACCAAATAAGCTTTAATCAGTTGGCCTTTCTTCAACAACTTGAAAATTGGCTCGCAAACTGAAGTCAACCGTGCTATCAAATGACTAACATACTGTAAAAAAAAAAACCCAGAAATGATCGAACTTCTTTCTTTGTTGTAGGAGCTGGCATATCTCGAATAGCTTTGATTTTATCTGGATTCATTTCTATTCCACTCTAACTGACCATATGGCCAAGCAGCTTTCTCGATGTAACCCCAATATGCACTTTTTGGGATTAAGTTTGAGATTATACTTTTCAATGCATGTTAGAAATTTATCTAGGATAGCAGGGTGCTCTTCCCGGGTCATCGATTTAACAAGTATATCATCAACATATACTTCCACTTCTTTGGGCTTTGCTGGCTCCTGCAATCTGCCTTCATCTATCAACTTTTAGATAGCAGCTCTCAACTTGTAACCATTATTGGTTTTGTGCCCAATTACATGGTATGTGTAGAAATTATCCCTATTTGCATCAGCTAGTTTCTAAAATGGATTTAGAGAATTCAACAAACCTATATTTCTACATTTTGCGAAATTCCTGGACAAAGATAAAGCCTAAGGAGAGATTCCTTGACTTCCTATATTCCTGTCTTGACTACCCAATTGTTGAGACACTACAGGGACTTCAACTTGTTTCACTTCCGGTGACTGCCCCCTTTACTCATAGAATTAGAACAAGATCCACTACTTGACCCAGCTGTAGTTGTCGATTTGTACCCTGAACTAAACCCATAACTTTTACCAACTCTGTGTCTTGCAGCCTTCTCTTTTTCATCTATTTCAACTTTCATTGCCATAATAAACACTTCACTAAGCTCAGCGAAGGTATTAAACTTTATGTTTGGGATTTTCACGCTACTAAAATTTTCTCTATTTTTTGGGATTTTCAATTTTGTGCAATCCGGGGTGAAAATATTTGATTTCTAAGTCTAATCCGTTGATACACCCTCAAAGGATCTCAAAATCCGACAGGAGAAAACACCAAAACGAAAATCTGTTTTTTCCTTGTCAAAGTTGAGCCGTACGGCCCTCTTTTCTGGAAAATTAAAGCCGCACGACCTTATTCATATGGATTTAGGTTGTACGATCCAATCTTTCCCTGGATCAATGAAGGCACTGCCTATAAGGGCCGGAATTTTCCAGACTTAAAAAAAAATGGTGTCACATGACTGTATTTACAGTCGTGCAACTGTAATTGAAAAATTACAATCGTACGACTGTAAATGCAGAGTAGGTACAGCAATCCATACCTGAGGAATATAAAAAAATGGGTTCATTTGAGAGCAATTAATAATGCTTGTTTTCTCCAGCAAGAAAGACCAAAATAAAAGGGAGAAGTAAGAGAAAGTGAGGACTTTTGGACTCTTGGATTTTGGCAGATTTGAGAGAAGGAAATTGGTAGAGAAAAGGGAGAAAAAGGAGAGAAAAAGTGAATTCAACACCAAGCCATCTTTTTCTCCTCTTTTTCTTTTGATTCTAGTGTGATAAGTTTAAAATCGGATAGAAATCATATGATAACAATTGACACTTCAAACTCAATCAATTCTAGACTTTAAATTTGCTAAAATCCGTGACATTTTGGAGAATTTTGGACAACTCTTGGAACCTTAGCATTCAAGGGAAAAGAAGCAATTTAGAGGCGATTGAGGAGTTTCCAGCAGTCAAACTTACGGTGGATCAGCGCCACAAAGGTAATTATACCTTAAACCTTCATTTTGTTGCTTTTTCTGGGTGTTTTAATGTGATTTTGTGCATAAAAACTCATTTTCAGGCTTGCTGTTTCTGGAAATCAAGAACAGCCGCATGACTGTTCTTATGGCAAAGAATAGTTGCACGACTATATATATGGTCGTACGAGTGTTCTTGATTTCCTGCGGCTTTTAGTTTTATTTGAACAAATTTTGGCGATTTTCTGCACCTAGATGATTTACAGTCGCATGACTGTAATTACAGTCGTAAGGCTGTAGTTACAGCCGCACGACTGTAATGCTCGTCCAGGAGCAGAATTTCCAGAATAATCCCCAAAAATTTCCAAAAATCATAAAAATTCAAAAAAATCAGAAAATCATCCAAAATGAATTTTGTTGTGTACATTCACGACTCTATATTTAATTTTTGATGTTATTACATTTAGAACAATGCAACGACGGAGATTCGAATCTCCCGAAAACCGACCCACCTTACATGTTAAATTAAAGAAAACAGGAAAAAGAAGATATTTTCAAAGTGTATTTCCTCACAAAACAAAATACAGGGACATTTCAAAACTGTTTTCCAAGTATAATCGGGCCGGCTAGCCGAGCCGACCCAGTTATCCCCTAAATGCATGCCCCCGAACTCCTTAAAATCCAATTTTGTCCAATTTGAGTCCTATTTGTGGTGTGCTATAAATTGTGCTAACCGTCTGTTTTGCAGCCTTTAATTTCTTTTATTTTTATTTTTGATGTAATTAATAGCTTAATTTGTGTATTTTAGGCGATTGTGAAATTCTTATATTATCATGTATTTTAGGCGCTTGTAGGGTGAGGACGAGAGTTTTTATTTTTATTTAATTGGGTTGTAATAATTTATTTATTCACTGCTTTTTTATTTTTAGTTTGATTTGTGTGTACGCTGTGTGTTTTAATTTAATAAAAATTGACTTTAGAATTATAAAATACCGTCTATGAACATTGGCCAATTTTATTTTGATTAGACATGAAATAAGGGACTTGTCCGGACCTATATTTCTGGAAAGTGTAACGGCCTTTATCCGATTCAGCTACGCTGTAATTTCCCGGTTGAGCTGAGCCGGGTGGCGACTCCTACACCCTCTATCGAGACTTAGGTCTCGATTCTTTTATGAAATAATTTAATTTTCCACAACCGAATTTCCATTCTAAAAACCCCACGCGAGGGAGGGTTGCCTGATATCGAGGCTCCCTTCCGAGAGAGTCTGCGTATTAAAAACGTCATCCACTCACAGTGGTGACTTTGCTGAGGATTTCTTACAAAAGTTTTCTTAAAAACATAAAAGAATTTGACAAGCCCTGAAAAGTGTCTAACCAAAATAAGGTGGATGATTCTTGTATGGTATTTTATTTTGCATTCTTTAGTTAGACATTTTTGCATTAGGTTAAGTATCCCATTTTAGCCCGGTGAATTGTTGAAGTGTCGCCTATGTTCCTCTTGGTCTTAGGGGCACGGATACGAAACACCACCCATAGCCTTGTACGAACCCCTTCGTTCGGACCCTTGAGTGGGGAGAAGTGAGGAGTATATTTTGCTATGGGAGCCTTGATGTTAACCCGACTTGGACCGAACTCATATAGGCAACCTTAGTTGGATTCCCTTAGGATACCAAAATAAATTGTATGAATGCTATAAATTATGCCTTTATCATCCCCGGTTGATGATCGAAGAGAACCCCTCCTAGGACTCGGTTAGAATTTTCTCAAAGACTGACCACGTTCGGAGGAATAAGGTTGGAGGAATACGCTTCGTGTGCTATGTGCTTCTCGCCCTCCCATGACACACCATCATTGCCATTTTCATGAACATGACACACCATACACGCAAAGCATTTGTGTGATACTAACTCACATCTTTTGTGCAGCCATTTGCATTTTATTTTCGTGTGATAATACATTAAATCAATCGTGTGCCATTCATACTAACTATTTCTTTTGCAGCCATAACATTACATTTGTGTGTTAGCATTTTCACAAAGCATACACAACATCATTATGTATGTCATACATCCTAACCACATTTCAGTGTAGCCATTTGCATTTTGTGTGACATAAGAATTCATATCATCTCATCTCATTTAAATTAGGGACATTCCAAGGATGCCCATCATGATCATTTCATTCCATAACTTATCGGGTGTCCCAAAACTACCCATGTTTCACCTGTGCATTAGATTGTACTTGGCCATTTCACCATACCATGTCATCCAAATATAAGACCACAATGGTCCTAGGTCTATCTCTGTGCGACAATTCACATAATGTCATCATATAGCATCATACCCATTCATTATAGGCGTCACGGTAACGCCAAATTTCTGCCTGTGCATCATGGTTCACATCGGACCATTTCATAACATTGTGAAACCATTTAAGGTCCCCAAGTACCAGATTAGTATGCATATAGGGGCATTCCATAACATTACTAAATCATGAAAGGAGTTCGCCGAGCGCCAAACCTTTGTCCATGTCCCTAGTTACACGTGACTTTCTTATAACATCACTTCATATCATATGCCTCAAAAGCATCAGAACTCTATCCATATAGCGGCCCCATGTGACCATTTCATGTCATATCATAGACCTACAAAGCATCAAAACCCTGTCTATGTGTCAATACACAGGCGACCATTTTACAAAATTCACCAGGTGCTCCAAAAGCGCTGAACCCTTATCCGTGTGGCGGTCCATGCGCGATCTTTTTCATTATCTCTTATATGGCAGTGGGTGTTCTTGGAATATTTGAAAAGAAGAAAAATATATATAATAGAGATCATCCTTATCATCATTTCACTCATAACATCATTTCATTCATCCATCATAGATCACCTTTAGTGTATCACTCTTCACTCCACCATTCCATTCATTCATGATCCCTAAACATTTCCTGTGTAATGTCAATTAGAGTAAACTGGAGCGACCGAGGATAAAATCTCAGGCTCTGAGGGCTGTTGGGGAACAAAGAGCAGTAGAAATAGAAAGTGAATCTGATTCTGAGGAAGAATTTGAGATGGCTAATCCAACACCGAGTCTTGCTGATGCCTTGAAGGATTTCCTGATATCACAGGGTTTCTGTGACATGCTGAAGGAGGAAATATAGGCTGTTGTAAGAGAAGCCGGGAAACTGGCACTAGTGGAGCTGGAAAGGAGAAAGAGGCTGAATCGTCTCAGTAGGGTGGTGGTGCCTCGGCTAGTTTAGAGAAGCTGCAAGAAACTGAGGCAGCTATGGAGAGGAAAATGAAGGCTAAGTATTTTGAGTTGGATGAGGTTGTGGCCCAGCTGAAGAAAGGGACCAGTGTCAGTTCGGACTCCAAGAGGGGGTTTAATGTAGGTACCATGATCAGGAAAGGCATTAAGACTTTTCCTATTGGCTTTCAAGTGCCAAAGGTTCCCTCCTACAAGGGAATGGGTTCACCAGAAGCCCATGTGAATCTCTATGCACGAGTCATGCTAATGGCCGGTGCCACTAAGCAACAACTTATCAATCTCTTCTCGACTACACTTGAGGGAGGAGCATTGGGCTGGTACAATTCTTTATCTGAAAAAGAGCAATCAGACTGGGAGGTTTTATCGGTAGCCTTTATCAAATACTACAGCTTCAATTCCAAGATTCAGGTGAAGCTGTACGACCTGGAAAGAGTTAAGCAGAAGTCAAATGAGCCCTTTGATGAATACTATCAATGGTGGATGAACAAGATGATCTTGTTAAAGAATCACCCTGATGAAGATGAATTGATTCAGAAGTTGATTGATGGTAGTAGGGACATCTTCAAGAACAACATGAAGTTCCACCCCTTAGGTGAACTCAGCGAAGTATACAGTATAGCCATGAAAATTGAGAGAGATGAGGAGGAAAAGACCGTAGGCCATTGGGGAAGCAGAAGCTCT
Organism: Euphorbia tirucalli; assembly: GCA_039660915.1. Lineage (NCBI taxonomy): Eukaryota > Viridiplantae > Streptophyta > Magnoliopsida > Malpighiales > Euphorbiaceae > Euphorbia > Euphorbia tirucalli. The sequence continues at coordinate 35,047,834 of CM077637.1, read as the reverse complement.
AGGTATAGATCAGCTACTGCAGCTAGATCAAGCAGTGGATCCGGCTCTGGTTCTACAAGTAAGGGAGGACAAGGTTCTAAGATTAAGCAAGCCGAGGTTGCTGCGGTGTCACAGCAGTGAGGAAACCAAAGTAGAGGTCCAGACGGCCACGGCATATCACCTTGGGCTTTCTCCCTGGCCAAGATTTTTGCTAAGTGTAGGAATGGTGGATTGTTAAGTTCTCTCAGGCCATTCGAGAAACCAGCAGATGAAGATAAAGACAATTTTTGTACTTACCATGTCATGGTAGGGCATAGAACCAATAATTGCTATAAGCTGAGAGACGCCATCCAGAAGCTTATCGACGAGGGAAAATTGTAAGAGCCTGCCAAACCAAGTACAAAGAATAATCCGCTGCCAACATTTGAGAGGTAGGTCAACATGGTACAGTCGAGGTTACCAGACAATTTTATCTTTGCTCAAATCCTCCAAGCAAACCCCACCGTATAGTTTGTGGTGGCAAATGATGTTGAGGTGAAGTTAGAAAGTGGAAAGCCGATAAAGCAAAGGGAAGTGAAGCCTTTGAGCTTGGATGACCTAGATTCAGAGGATGAATATGAAGAGTACAGTTATGAAAGGACCGTTAAGCTGCCTGTTGTAGAAAAGCCAAAGGTGTCCGAAGTTCAAAATGTACAAGAAGTGGTAGGGTCTACAAACCAGTAGTGTAGTAGAATGAGAAAACCCCAGTGACCAGATCAAGAAGTATGTCAGTGCTAAAGGAAGTAGAAAGGAAAATATGGTTATTTTGCAACTGAAGAAAACTCTAGCCCAAGCAAGTCTGTGGCATTTATTGCTGACTTCCAAGGAGCACAGAGCAGAAGCTCTCTAAAATTGAAGTATCTCCGATTGCTTCTCCGGAGACAATGTGCTACTTGTTGGATAAAATTCACGTAGGATCCCCTAACATTGTATTTTCAGATTAAGATCTGCCACATAGGGGAAGGGCTCACAATAAAGCTCTGTACATTAAGGTCAACATCATGGATAGGGTTACGCCGTGCATGATGATAGATGATGGGTCAGCCCTGAATATATGTCCCTTGAAAATGCTACCGTTCCTGGTCCTGAACGAAGAAAGTTTGAAAAAGTCTTCCACTGTGATCAGGGCCTATGATGATTCAAAAAGAACAGTAATTGGAACTTTTGAAGCTGAAGTGGAGGTCGGGCCAGTCAAGTCAATGGTCATTTTCACTTTGATAGACATCCCAGTCACTTTCTCCCTGCTGTTGGGAAGACCATGGTTCCACCCATTAGGAGGTGTCCCCTCTACTCTGCATCAGAAAATAAAGTTCTCGATAAATGGGGAGATAGTGACTGTTGAGCGGATGCCCAATCGTTAGTTGCTGCAGTTAATGAAGAGATAATACCATTCGGTGGATTCCAAGTCGCTATGGTTAGTGAGGAGAAAACCACAGATGCTCCATTGGTCATCTACGAGAACTATATGCCAGAACGGTTATCTAAGTTCCTTCACAAGCAGAATTTTATTCCTGGCATAGGACTCGGAGTTAATTTATAGGGCGTCCCTGAGTTTAATATTGATTCTGGAAAACCGAGGTAGTTCGGCTTGGGTTACACAGTAGGGGCATCTGATGAGAAAAGCCTGAAGAAAGGGAAGAACGGCAAACTTATGATGAAACCATTCCTAATGGCAGGAGAAGAGCTATACAATGGCCAGGCCAAACCAGTGAAGGTCAGGAACATTGAATACCCGGGCTTTGAAATATTTTCTGATGTTGTAGATTTTGAGAAGAGCTGGGAAGAACCAGTAACCCCTGTGGTGATGGAAGAGGCAGTTGCTAAGTCTGTTGTTTTGTAAAGTGATCCACCTGAAGTGATAGCAAAAGCAGTAGAGGTACCTAAGAAGAAAACCGAAGAGAAAATCTGTGATGAATCTGTAGAGGCAATTTAAGGGGTGCTGACTACTGCCTTAAGCAAGGCGTTTGGGATGTCTAAAGAAGGGTTCGAAGAGGAGCTGATGACCAAGGTGAACTTAGATTCTATGGTTGATGAGATAGCTGAGATCATGAAGAAGGCTAAGGCGCAGGTGGTTAAAATTGAGAAGACCACTATTCCTGTTGAACAAGAAGCCAAAGTAGCTACAGATCTGGATGATGTCCTGGAGCTGAATGGGAAAGCTGAAGAAGTGCAAGGCCCTCCACCTATGGAGGATGAAAATGATTTTGTTGTATCTATTTCTTCTATTTTCAATGTGAATGATGTACTTTATAACAAGTTTAATGCAATGAAATCTCAATTTGCTTACTTATGTGATGTTTATCCTGATAATTCTATGCATGCATTTGAATCACCATCAAGCATATTTAGCATTCATGACACTACATTGCATGAAATCAACATAAGTACAGATGAAAAGCCCAAAATGGTATTCGTTTCCTGTGCACTAATACCCGAGGAAGAGAGAGAACTTACAACAATATTGCAAAAACATGTTAAAGCTCTCGCTTGGTCATACGAGGACATGCCGGGTGTAGACATGGAAATAGCAGTTCACAAGATCCCAACAGATCCTAAGTTCAAGCCAGTGAAGCAGAAGTTGAAGAGATTGAGGCCAAAGTGGGCTACATTAGTGAAAGAAGAAGTGGCTAAGCAGATAAAAGCCAAATTCCTTGAAGTGGTGGAATATACAGAATGGCTAGCAAATATCGTCCCAGTACCTAAAAAGGATGGAAGGGTTAGAGTATGTGTCAACTACAGGGACCTAAATAAAGCATGCCCAAAAGCCAATTTCCCCCTGCCTCATATTGATGTCTTGGTTGATAGTGCAGCTAAAGTGGCGATGTATTCCTTCATGGATGGGTTTTCAGGATACAACCAGATCTTGATGGATGTAATTGATAAAGTGAAGACATCGTTCATCACAAAGTGGGGCACTTTCTGCTGCAGAGTAATGCCCTTCGGGTTGAAGAATGCGGGAGCCACTTACCAAAGGGCTATCACAACTTTGCTTCATGATATGATCCACAAAGAGGTCGAAGTGTATGTCGATGATATGCTTGTTAAATCACTAACCCGGGAGGAACATCTTGTTATCCTGGATAGATTTCCTACACGCATCGGAGAATATAACTTGATACTCAACCCTAAGACGTGCATATTCGGAGTCACATCAGGGAAGCTGTTGGGTCATATAGTCAGCCAGAGAGGAATAGAAATGGACCCAGATAAATCAAAGCTACTCGAGACATGCCAGCTCCAAAAACAAAGAAGGAAGTCCGTTCATTCTTGGGTTCCTTACATTATGTCAGTCACTTCATAGCACGATTGACTTCTACTTGTGAGCCAATTTCAAGCTGTTAAAGACAGATCAACCAATTGTATGGGATGACAGATGTCAACTGGCATTTGAGAAAATGAAAGCTTATTTGGTAAATCTGCCAGTTTTGAGCCCACCAATTCCAGGCAAGCCTTGGATCTTATATTTGGCTGTTGAAGATTCCTCCATAGGGGCAATGTTGGCACAAGAACAAGATGGCAGGAAGGAGTACCTTATTTACTACCTCAACAAGAAGCTGCTAGAGTATGAAACCAAGTACGCACTAGTGGAGAAGACATATGTGGCAATGATCTAGCTGACCAAGAAGTTACGCCATTACTTCCAGTCATACAAAGTGCAAACCATGGCCAAGGTGGATCCAATGAAGTATTTACATGAAGCACCAGCGTTGGTTGGAAAATTATCTAGATGGCTCTTACTCTTGTCAAAGTTCTACATTGAATACATCACTAAGAAAACCATCAAAGGGTGAGCCGTAGCGGAATTTCTAGCAAATCAACCACTGGAGTCAGATTACACATAGAATTTAGAGTTCCTGGATGAATAGTTAGCTATGGTGGAGTGAAGAGATGGGTTATATGCTTTGATGGTGCTGTGAATAAGAAGGGTGCTGGAGTCAGGGTAATCATAGCAACACCAGACGGTGAAATCATTCCTTTGTCAAAGAGATTGGATTTTCCTATAACCAACAATGGAGCAGAGTACGAAGCATGCTTATTCGGGATGGAAGCCCTGTTGACACTAGGGGCAAATGATGTCTTGATCATTGGAGATTCACTTTTAGTGATTAGGCAAGCTTAAGGTGAATGGGAGTTGAAAGAAGAAGCATTGCGACCCTACTTGGAGCTGCTATACCATAGAAAAGAGCTTTTCGGCCAATGCAAATTCAGACTTGTCCCCAGGGATGAAAACAAGATGGCTGATGCGCTAGCAACACTGTCTTCCATGTGGGAAAATCCAGAAGAAACTCAAGTACAACCACAGGTTATAGCAACTTCCAGACAACCCTACTTTGAAGTGTACGAAGTAATGGAATTGATAGCTGAAGAAAAGCCTTGGTTCTTCGATATTTACCAATATGTGAAGGAAGGAAAATACCCAGAAGGAGCCAGTACTGCTGATAAGATGTATTAAGAAGACTCGCCAATCAATTCAGAATCTTTAAGGACATGCTATACAAAAGAACAACAAACGGAGTTCTTCTAAGATGTTTGACAGAACAGGAGGCAGAAACAGTGATGCAGCAGGTACATGTAGGATCCTGCGGGCCACATATGAATTGACTCACTATGGCCAGGAAGATAATGAGACAGGGATGTTTCTAGATGACTATGCAGGCTGATTATATAAGGAAAGTAAAAAGATGTCACGAGTGCCAGATCTACACTGACATCAGTCATTTGCCACCACTTGAATTATAGAATCTGGCTTCCCCTTGGCCATTTTCAGCATGGGGAATAGATATGATTAGAGAAATCCATCCTGCAGCATCTAATGGACACAGATTCATAGTGGTTGTTGTTGATTACTTCTCAAAGTGGGTAGAAGCAAAATCCTTCACTAGTGTAATGACTAAGCAGATGGTTAAGTTAATGCAAAAGAACATCTTCACTCGATATGGGGTTCCCCACCATATAGTACTGACAACGGAGTGCAATTTCAAAGGGCAATAGCTGAGCTGCTTGCAGAACATGGCATTGAGCACCATAAGTCTTCTCCATATAGGCCCCAAGCTAATGGTGCAGTAGAGGCAGCCAATAAGGCAATAAAGAAGATCTTATAAAAAATGGTAACCACCTACAGAGATTGGTTTGTCAAACTACCGTATGCTCTTTGGGGTTATAGAACCAGTGTCAGAACGCCGATAGGGGAAACTCCTTATGCCTTGGTGTATGGTATGGAAGCAGTATTGCCAATAGAAATAGAGCTCAAGTCTCTCAGAGTCGCCTTGGAAGCTCAGTTACCAGAAACTGAGTGGGCTCAAACTAGATATGAGCAGCTGGAGGTGCTAGATGAAAAGCGACTGAAAGCACTGGATCACTTGCAGATGTACCAGTGCAGAATGGCCAAAGCCTATAATCGAAATGTGAAGTATCCTAGGTGACAGTTGAAAGTGGGGGATTTGATTCTATAACAATTAAGGCCTTCAAATGCCGACATTAGGGGGAAGTTCAGACCTAATTGAGAAGGGCCCTATGTCGTGAAGAAAGTGCTATCAAAAGGTGGTGTTAGCATCATGGACATGGATGGAAATGAGTTCATAAATCCTGTCAATCAAGACCACTTAAAGCTTTATCATGTGTAAAAAAAAAGAAAAAGAAAAAAGTCTGCTAGGCTGAAAACTCAAAAAGAGAGGTCTAGGTAAAAGTTAAGACATGAGAGAAAATGATCAGTCGGAGAATCTGAAAAGGACGACTAGTAACGGATTCTGGCTCTGTATGGAGTGTATACCATCTTGGAACCAATCTTTTCAAATGTACTCATTTTGATTTCATCAATAAAGTGAAATGTTTGTTTAAATATATTTGTGTGGTTATGTAAAATGCAGAAACGAAGTTATCTAGCTTAAACATCCATTTAAGGAAAGCACTCTGCATTTGACTGGTTAAACATGTCACGTTGTTTAACAATGAAAATGTATTAAATACATACAATCTGAAATCTTTTCTCATCCTCCAAATCCAATTGATTTTTTCCAAAAGAGCAATAGTGGTTGTCTAAGAACTTGGCTGTTGCAGAAATCGAGCTAAGTAAAAGTTACACTGGCCTGATGTGGTACTCCTTTTATCTGCTCTCCTGGACTGATTCTGTGAAACCTTATCTTCCACCATCAATGGCTTCTAATAAGAAATTGAACCCTAATGATTCTCAATGTAGCATCTTTTCACATCATGTCATCACCAGAAGGATGATGGGACAGGTGGTTATGGTGCCGTTTCAATAGGGCTTCATTAAAAAAAAAAAAAAAGAGAGCTCGCTGGGGTGAAAACCGAAAAGGCACCTCAGGCAAAAGTTAGAGCAGCTCGCTAGGCTGAAAACCCATATTGGGTAACCCAGGCAAAATTTAAAGCACCTCCAGATTCATGAATCACAAGGGGCAGAATAATAGAACTTCTCCACCGTTTCCCCATAGGAATCTCCACAGCATTTTCCCAGCAGGATACTCCTCATTACTCCTTAGTAGAACATTTACAAGGGACAATATGATTTTTTCCCCAGCAGTTGTCATGCATCCCCAATAGTCATCTTATTTCCCTAGCAATCCTCATATGTTTTAGACAAGGAAAAGCTCTGTGTGAAGAGTGTCTTCCACCAGCCGGGGGCAAAGCATATCTTCCCCAGCAGAAAGGAGGAACATCTATATTAAACAAACAACGAGAAATGCATCCTTTAGGATCCACGTGCATATGCATCATCATGCATACATACACAACATACACAGAGCATTCATCCCCAGCTAGTCTTCATTCTTGATCGATGGGGCAAAAATTTTTGTTCAAAATCTCTCGATCAAGGAATGAAGACTCGCTATTTCAAATGCAGGAATTCGTCATCATTGTCTTAGTCACGGGTGAATCCCCAGCAGATCCGCCTCGGGTAACATAGACCCGGCATCAGCCCAGATCGGCTTCACCTTCAGATCCCCAGCAGATCCGCCTCGAGTAACATAGACCCGGTATCGGCCCAGGTCGGCTTCACCTTCAGATCCCCAACAGATCCGCCTCGGGTAACATAGACCTGGCATCAGCCCAAATTAGCTTCACCTTCAGATCCCCAGCAGATCCGCCTCAGGTAACATAGACCCGGTATCGGCCCAGATCGGCTTCACCTTCAGATCCCCAGCAAATCCGCCTTGCGTAACATAGACTCGGCATCGGCCCAGATCGGCTTCACCTTTAGATCCCCAGCAGATCCGCATCGGTTAACATAAACCCTGCATCAGCCCAGATTGGCTTCACCTTTAGATCCCCAACAGATCCGCCTCGGGGTAACATAGACCCTGCATCGGCCCAGATCGGCCCCATTCCAAATCCCCAATAGATCTGCCTCGGATAACATAGACCCGGCATCGGCCCAGATCGGCTCCATTCTAGTTCAACTTCAACCTCGCCTCGGGTAACCTAGACCCGGTATCGGCTTATTTCATCTCCAACCATGCCTCAGGTAACCTAGACCCGGTATCGGCTTATTTCATCTTTATCTTCACCTCGGGTAACCTAGACCGGTATCGGCTTATTTCATCTCTAACCTCACCTCGGGTAACCTAGACCCAGTATCGGCTTATATCAGATTCATCATTTCAACAGATCTGCCTGGGATATGTGTAGTTTCGGTATCGGCCCAGATCAGCTGTGTTTTCTTTCCTGTGTCTGCAGCGTTTCAATCCACGCTCTCAAATTCATCATCTCAGGTATTTTAGACCTGGAGTCGGGTGTCGAATTTGATCATGCAAGGGGCAGATGTAAGTGCCAGAATTTTCCAGACGAAAAAAAAGATGTCACACAACTGTAGTTACAGTCGTACAACTGTAAATGCGGAGCAGGTATAATAGCCCATACCTGAGAAATATAAAAAAATGGGTTGATTTGAGAGCAATTAATGCTCGTTTTCTCTAGCAAGAAAGAACAGAATAAAAGGGAGAAGTAAGAGAAAGTGAAGGACTTTTGGACTCTTGGATTTTGGCAGATTTGAGAGAAGGAAATTGGTAGAGAAAAGGGAGAAAAAGGAGAGAAAAAGTGAATTCAACACCAAGCCATCTTTTTCTCCTCTTTTTCTTTTGATTCTAATGTGATAAGTTTAAAACCGGATAGAAATCATAGGTTAACAACTTGACACTTCAAACTCAATCAATTCTAGACTTTAAATTTACTAAAATCCGTGACATTTTGGAGAATTTTGGACAACTCTTGGAACCTTAGCATTCAAGGGAAAAGAAGCAATTTAGAGGCGATTGAGGAGTTTCCAGCGGTCAAACTTATAGTGGATTAGCACCAGAAAGGTAATTACACCTTAAAGCTTTATTTTGTTGCTTTTTCTGGGTGTTTTGATGTGATTTTGTGCACAAAAACTCATTTTTCGGGCTTGTTGTTTCTGGAAATCAAGAACAACCATACATTTTTAATGGCAAAGAACAGTCGCACCACTATATATATAGTCGTACGAGTGTTCTTGATTTCCCGCGGCTTTTAGTTTTATGTGAACAAATTTTGGTGATTTTTTGCACCTAGATGATTTACAGTCGCACGACTGTAATTGTAGTCGTACGACTGTAGTTACAGTCGCACAGTTAAAATTACAGCCGTATGACTGTAATACTTGTCTAGGAGCAGAATTTCCAGAATAATCCCCAAAATTTTCAAAAATCATAAAAATTCAGAAAATCATTAAAAATGGATTTTGTTGTGTGCATTCAGGACTCTAGATTTAATTTTTGATGTTATTGCATTTAGAACAACGCAACGACGGAAATCCAAATCTCCCGAAAACCGATCCACCTCACATGTTAAATTAAAGTAAACCAGAAAAAGAAAATATTTTCAAAGTGTATTTCCTCACAAAACAAAATACGGGGACGTTTCAAAACTGTTTTCCAGGTCTAATCGGGCTGGCTAGCTGAGTCGACCATGTTATCCCCTAAATGCATGCCCCGGAATTCCTTAAAATCCAATTCTGTCCAATTTGAGTCCTATTTGTAGTGTGCTATAAATTGTGCTAACCGTCTGTTTTGTAGCTTTTAATTTCTTTTATTTTTATTTTTGATGTAATTAATAGCTTAATTAGTGTATTTTAGGCGATTGTAAAATTCTTAGATCATCGTGTATTTTAGGCGTTTGTAAGGTGAGGACGAGAGTAATTATTTTTATTCAATTGGGTTGTAATAATTTATTTATTTACTGCTTTTTTTTATTTTTATTTTGATTTGTGTGTACGCTGTGTGTTTTAATTTAATAAAAATTGACTTCAGAATTATAAAATACCGTCTATGAATATTGGCCAATTTCATTTTGATTAGACGCGAAATAAGAGACTTGTCCGGAACTAGATCTCTAGAAAGTGTAGCGGCCTTTATCCGGTTCAGCTATGCTGTAATTTTCCGTTTGAGCTGAGCCGAGTGGCGACTCCTACACCCTCTATCAAGACTTAGGTCTCGATTCTTTTATGAAATAATTTAATTTTCCAAAACCGAATTTCCATTCTAAAAACTCCACGTGAGGGAGGGTTGCCCGATATCGAGGCTCCCTTCCGAGAGAGTCCGCGCATTAAAAACGTCGTCCGCTCACACTGCCTTTCCTATTTTAGGCTGCAAGGCCCTTCTTTGACTCTTTTGAGCCGTACCGCTCATAGATCGAGCCGCATGACTGTTCTCATTCATTCTCAACATCACTTTTCATTCTCATTTATCCATCATTATAAAATTGGTTTTGGGTGTTTATATCATTTTCAACCTCGTTCAATTCTCGAAGCACTCTTTAAAACCCATATGAAATGGATTTCCAAGAAATCCCTAGATATTCGACTCGCACTGGCATACCCAACCATAATGAAATTGGTAAAACTATTTTTCAAAATCATTTTCTCCCGATCCAAAAATACAGGGTGTTTACAAAACTGTTTTCCAAGTCTAATCAAGTAAACCTGTTGGGTTTTCTCGATTATCCTCTAAATATTTGACCCCGAGCTATCTGGATCTCCCATTCTGTCTTGTTTGAGTCCATTATGTACATATTTATTTGTATCACTAACCCCTATTTTATATATAGATATATGCTAGGTTAGATGTATGTTAGCTTTTTATTTTTATTTTTTTTAGATTATGCCGTGTAAACTGGGCATTTGTACCCTAATTCATTTTATCTATTGTATCCCCTAGGGTAGTCTTTATGATTTGGTTGTAATAATTTTATTTTCTGAATTTATTTATTGCTTTCTGAATTTATTTATGGCTCTTTGTATGAGCATATAGCATATAACTAGGGTTGACTATTGAATAAGGAATTGAATAACAAAAAACGCATATCATGTATATTTAAACACTATTTCAAAATAAAGCAGAAATAAGTGATTTGTCCAAACTAGAATCTCTGTCTTAAAGGTATAGGAATCTCTGACACCACAAGTTTTTCAGTTAGTGCTGAATCAGGTGACGACTCCTGTCAACCTTTAAGGCACGAGGGATTGGTTTCTTATGTTCCCCTTATTTCGCCTTTTTCTCCAAACCCTCAAAAGCCGGTTTTTCCCTAAAACCATTTCGAAACCCACAAGCCCTCCGACACAGGCCGTGCTCACGATCAAGGATCGCGTGCTCACAATGGCAAACTTGGTACCTCTAGGACACGACATATTCAGAATAACACTGAATTCCTCAAACAAAATGCATATCTCTTGGTCTAAGAAATGAAACACGTGATCGACTAGATCCCAACAACTGATCGCAACTCGCAGCAATCGGCATTACTCGAAATTTTGAAGTATGCCTTTATGTCCATAACCCAAAAGGTTTCAGCTTTATCCAGTTCGGCTTGCTTATAGACCTAAGGAATAGGCAGAGACAAGAATCAAATAAATCCATAACCTAAACAAAAACAGAAAAACAAATTTTGAGAAAAGATTAGATAACCATGCGACCATAAGAGAACCGTGTGGATACAATAATAACCATATGGAAGTAGAAGTTATAGCTGTGTGGATGTTGATGTATCCGTGCGGATGTATACTTTTATACAGAACTGCCCTTTTCCTTATACGCAAGGATATTGGTTTCCTAGAAGTTTTTTATGTTGTATTTGGCCTTTTTAAATTTGTTTCCCTGTTCATTCAAGTGTATAATTGCAAGACTTAGTGAAATAGTGAAACTTTAATTGCAAAACAAGTTCAAAATGTGGGGTAATAAGTGTTACAAATACAAATTACATGTAATCCAATGTAATGGACAAAAGAAAAGATTAGGTAACAACAAGTATCCAATAAATAATTCTATCATCTACAGCTCATCGCTAGAACTGTCATCATCGTCCTCTCTAGCCTCAGCAGCTAACATCTCAGTATCTATTTACTATCTCCTATGCCAGTCAAGTTGCTCCTGTAATGTCTGGATATCCCTTCGATCTGTGCATGACTGAGCCCTGGCACGTGAAGAGGACGCTCCACCCTGTTGAGCCTGTTGACTCTGAGCAGATAGTTCTTGAGCTGATAAAAACAATTAGAAAGAGAAACCATGTCATATACACATGCATTCATGTATTAACATCATAAAACAATGTGCATCATATCATTACACATCCTGTTTCAAATCAAAACTGCAGGACCTTCCACGGTGGTGCTGGTCTCTTGAATTATCAAATCTCGAAGGGTATAGTACATGTGCACTGGAACCTTAGCAGCAGCTCTGGTCACCTGAAGATCCAAACCAGGGTCATTACTCGAATACCAGACTTACACATAATATATTTCAACTTAATGTGATGATGATCGAAAGGAGGTAGTGTCCTGTATCCTCCTCCTAACTGCATCAGCTGAAACCTAGTGGGGAGAGGAGTCATGAAGTGCCCTGAGCTCAACCAAGAAGATGTCGAAGTCAACGAGCCTCTGCTAATAGCATCTGAGATAGAACCATGTCATCCTAATTGCCATCATCATTTTCATCCTCACCATCCTTATCATCATCACCGTTAAAGGTCAACCCCTTTCCCTGAAAGGAAATCACACATATCAAGTTAAAAACAGAATGAGATGTAGAAAAGAATAACAAACAACAAAGCATCAAAAATGAAAGAAAAAGGACACATAACGGATGAGGAGTCGGTTTTCATGGTGTCGGAGAGAGTAAAGAGCCTATGAACTCCTAGTACAAGCTGACAACAGACCCTATGATTAGCCCAACACTAAATGCTGCATCCCAGGAAGCCAATGACCAATAAGCATAAGGCCAGAACAGGGTGAGAGGCAATACGGGAGGGACAGGCCTCTAGTTGTGACTGTTAGTACACCCACAAACTCTCTCTCCTAAATATGATTTGTGACAGGAGGGGAACTCTAAAACCAACCTCCTATCATTCCACTCTTGGGCCTCCACCACCATCTAGGCATTCGGGATGCCCTTATCCTCACCCATTTAAACAACCAAAGTGAAGAAAAATATCAGGTACAAATCATAAATCGATCTTACATTTCACTTATGCTAACACGATTTTATGTGTAGGTACTTACTTTGTCTATGGGTATGTCTCGGAGCTCCTTTCGGAGCCTCCTATAATCTTTATCGATGTTGGACTAACTCTAGATCCAATGAGTCAACACTGGAGGGTTTCCATCATCCCTCAACAAGGCCTCTAGCTGTAGGGTAGTAGTACCAAAAAATCTATACTCATAGGCCCAAATTGGTGAAGAATGGATAATCAACATTACAAACATTCTTACTTGAATCAAACAATGCATAAACAAGCAAAAAGGCTAGATATCTTACCAAAATCAAGAACCAGAAGCCTTTCAATTCCTTCTTGATAGCTTAATGCTTGAGTCCAGCTCTCACCCAGTTGAGCCTCTTGGCTCTATTAAGGTCCTCAAGGCTCGGGTGGAGAGTCAAGTTCAGAGCACTGCATCCGGTGGGAAAGAGAAGGCAAGAAAGCAGGCAAGCAATGAATGCTCAGACATGCACCTCAACCTGAGTCGGTGCCGATGGCTCCTCACGACGGTCTGAATGTGTCCAATACTTCCTCAGCCGTGAACACAACACCTTCCTATTGGTTCCAACGTAACCATTGAGAGAATGCATATACTCCTCCCTGGAACCTCACTAGAGCTCATAACAGTTGAACTTAATGTTCTCCCCGAAGAATGGGAGCCCTTTCATTGCTGTCAAATCAGATGGAGTGATTCTACACTCCCCAATTGGAAAATAGAAAGTATGAGTGGTATCCACCCATCTCTTTATCAAAACAGTAAAGGTAGGATGTCTCGTATGGGGAACAGGCATAAAAAGGCATGTGGCTAGGCCCCCGAAGCCTACCAATATTACCCTATCATGGACAACATATGGTAGCTCCTTTCACCAAGTATCAGACTCAATCAAAGAAGCACACCCTGATACTCCTTTTTTTGCGAGAAATAATGAATGAGGAGCATTTTCAATTCTTATATGATGCAAATATGTTTTCATAAGTTTATAGACCAGTCATATGCATTGCATCATGAAAGACATACCAAAAATGAAGAAAAATACCAAACCATTCTACCTGGAATAACAGTCGTGCGGCTGTCAACTATAATTTTGTGGATGTAGTGACATCTGCATGGTTATTGGCATGGCGGTGGGGTTCTGCAAACTAGAACTGCACGACTATCATCCCCAGAAATTTCCAAATTGCATATCACTCGATTCTCACTCCTTTTCCCCCTATTTTTGGTTCCTATAGTTCAACAAGCATCCTTAGTATACATAATAACCCTCAATTTCACCAATCATGCATCAAATTTGAAAATCCCAAATCAAAACCTAACTTTTCCATTTCAATGGAGGAATTCGAAATGATCAAAGATTTGAGTACTTACTTGGTGTATAGAGGTATGGTTTTGTAACTCAAGCAATATAGGGGCAGGATGGCCAAGCTTTATTCCTAAATGGCATATTTTCGAGCCCAAAGCGTACTTGTTCTTTATGGAAAGGATTGGGAGACCACCGGACGCGATTGAGTCTTAGATAAGTTAGGAAGCAACCTTTCGGAGAGCTTAGTTTTGTTTATTCAATATTTTGACAGATAAAAGTGAGAAATTGGCCTAAAAATGGAGTTTGGAGAGGAGAAGTCGACAGAGGCAAATGAGAAGAAGAAAAGATGAGAAATTTTTGTTTTACCCAAATAAGCTGTTGTTTCTTGCCTATATAACAATTAACATCCATACGAATGTTGTTAAATCCTCATGGATATCTAGTTATAAGCGTGTGTGTAGATGTCATATTTCAACCGTACGGTAATAACCCTTAACCGTACGACTATAGTTCAAGTTTCAGCAACTCTTCATCATTTCATTTCCATTTCCTAACACACCCTAAACATGCCACCACCGTGTTCTAGAAACATCATAAACCATATTCTGAACAGCTCACATTCATTTTAACTAGTATTATTCTCAATTGAAGGGCTAAAATTTTTTGTTCCAAAATCATCAATCGAGGAATAAATATGTATCACGTCAAAACCATTCTATTCTGGCATGTATCGTAACTTACCAACCTATCCAACATCTCATAACCATCATTCTCAACAAATCATAGCCACCACTTCAGGCACATTGTGGCCATCATCTAAACTCCAACTCACATTTATTCTTAATTGAAGGGGCAAAATCGAATAAATACGTATCATATCACTCAAAATTCAAACTCTCGGTCCTTCATAACTTATAAAAGGTAATAATCTCTCAGTCCTTCACGACTTATAAAAGGTAATAAACTATCAATCCATCACGGCCCTAAAAGGTAATAAATTGTCGGTCCTTCACGAATTACAAAAGGTAATAAATTCTCGGTCCATCATAACCCTAAAAGGTAATAAACTCTAGATCCATCCCGACCTTAAAAGGTAACAAACTCTCAGTCCCTCATGACTTATAAAAGGTAATAAATTATCTATCCATCATGACCTTAAAAGGTAACAAACTCTCAGTCCATCATGACCCTAAAAGGTAACAAATTCTCAATCCTTTACAACTTATAAAAGGTAACAAAATTTTGGTCCATCACGACCTTAAAAGGTTACAAACTCTATGTCCTTCATGACTTATAAAAGGTAACAAACTCTTAGTCCTTCACGACTTATAAAAGGTAACATACCTTTAGTCCTTCAAAGCCCTAAAAGGTAATAAACTTTCAATCCAATATGACAATAAAAAGTAGCTGGTCCCGTACAACCCTAAAAGGTAAAAGTTTAGCCAGATTGCTCAACCAATAACAAGGGTAGGTATGTTCTCTTTCCATACTCACCGTGCTCTCTATTATGTATCCAAATTCACCTCATGATTTGACAAAGCCTAAGGATTATGAATTTAGACACACAAGGGGCATCCTATGAGCACAGGTTTTTAATCCCAGGTTTCAATGATGAAAACAAAGCTTTATTTGATTTGTTTCTACAGGCACATGAGTCAAAGCCAACTCAAAGTCGAAGCTCCGGATTGTTGAATTGATCGAATTAGGGTTTCTAGTTAACAAATCACAACCGTACGACTATAGCCTAAAGGCCATATGGATGTGGCATAATAAACATATAGTCATGATCAATAACCATATGGATGTTTAATAATCCAACCCCACCTACATCTAGATCGAATCTATTGTTGGGAATGCCCTAGTCCCAAGGCATTAGCCCTTATATTGTATCATACACTTTGTATCTTGTAATGGGATTTATGTATTATACATTTGTGTCAATAAATAAAGGCATTAATCTATTTATTATATACATCTTGTGCAATATCGTAAATAGGGTATCCAATGGACATATCCATATCCATGTTGACAAGTGTCATGCACTTGGCAGTAAGACCATGGATAGGGAAAATGATATGACCATAAAGTCATCCATAGTTTGTTCCAATTATGGGAATGAATGGAACCAAAGACTATCATAAGCATGGTTATATGGCAGTGTCTTACTAGATATAGGACATGGAATGTCAACCAAGTTCATGGGTACATGCAATAGGGCATGTTAATGGATATATCCACTAAACAAGAGATCCACATGGTATAGTATCACAAGTGATTCTCGTGTAGTACTTATATGGTCCTTTGACCTGACCATGTTATAGTCTTGCATGTGAAGTGACACACTTTGGTGTATGCCTAAAGAGCCTGTAACAGGGTGTCGAGTATGGGTACGTTTGGGTGTGCCAGTGAGCATGGCAAGACTATGAACATGCAGAAGGGAATGTCACTCAGTAAACCACTGAAAAGATATCATCGGCCTCTTGATGAATGCAACTGATAAGAGTGTGGCTACACCCAAACAAGTTGGAACTTGTTTGCGAGCATCGATTCATTCGAGATCAAGTTAATGTCCATACACAAGAGAGGGTGGTAATGCCATGCCTCTGTGTTGGACATCGATGTCAATGACATGGGATATATAAGTTTAACTATAGGGTTAAGCTTTCCCTTAGACTGCTGTCACCATCTTAATTAGGGGCTGTAATGGATTGCTAGAGCCTACATATAGTTTGTGGCCCTTGGGCCCACTACCAACATAAAGACAGGACCACAGGATTGTACACATAGAATGTCTAAGTTTGAACTAATCGGATCCCGTGTATACTTGGAGTATACAGACTGGAGAGATAAATATTAATTAATTAAATTATAGATCAATTGGATTGATCAATATAATTTAATTGATATGTATTTTAATTGGGAATTTATTTCCAAGTGGAAATAAAATAAATATATAGGTTTATATGTATTTGACTTAAGTTGAATCTCAATTAATTTATTGGGTCAATTTTAATTGGCAAATCAATTTTAATTTAATGACATGTACATTATATAATATGGTTTTATATAAATACATGCATGAAAATTAAAATAGAGTTGCACTTAAATTTACCGTAATTATAATTAAAGGATTTATGGCATTAAAATCTTAACTTAAAAGCTAATTAAGCCCAAGCCTTAAATCAAGGCCATGATTTGAGCCAAGAGTTATTTCTCATGAGAATTTCAGCTATAAGGGACATATCAAGGCTGAAATTTTCGGTCAACTATTCCTCTCCACTTTTGATCCGTTGCTAGCACGAGTTCCACTCGATAGACGTTCGTGTATGTGAGAGTGGAAGAAATCGATCTCGGTTGCTACAACCATCTCTAGAAGAGACAAAGAAAGTAAGAATCTAATTCTTGATCTTTTGATTTTGTGTTTTGATTTCCACTTCAATTGGTCCTAGGTCACAGATTTGAGAAAATCAATCCGAGCTTCCGCTTTTATCGGTTGATTTTCCATGAAAAATCCGTACATCTAAATCTCTGATTTGAAGATGGTATAAATAGAAAGTGATAAGGAGAGAGAAAGGGATGGTCATTTGTGAGGTTAGAATGTAGATTAGGTTTGACGGTGAGCTAAAGAGAAAAGAGAAAGAAAAGAGAAGTGAAAGGAAGAACTCAAGCCTTTTTCTTTATTTTCTTCTTAATTCTAAGTTATTAGGCTTTAAATCTTTTAGAAATGATAGGTGAACACTTCACTACGGTTAATAATAGATTCATGGATTAAATGAACCACAATTCTGTAACTTTTGGAGATTTTTTGGTTATTTTTGGAGCTGTGGAACCTTAATTGAATTTCAACAATCTGGAGCTCTTTTGAAGTGTTATTGAACCTGTAAAGCTTTGGATTCACGCGTGAAGGGTATATTTTTGAAAGACCAGTAATTTTCGTATATATTTCTGTTATTTGGGAATCATTCCATACACTTTTCAACTTGCTCTGTTTTTGTTCATTTCTGGTTTCTGCTCAGAAATAACAACCGTAAAGCCATCGATACAGCCTCATGGTTGTAGTGAAAGTCGTATGAATGTTTTTCTTTGGCCACATAGACATTGAGATCTAAAAAGCCCTAAAAAATCGCTAAAACTTTGAATCTGCTTCCTGCTTAGAAATAATGCCTGTACAGGTGTCACTATAGCCGTACGAATGTGACCTATACCCATCTGGGTATTATTTTCCAGCAGGTGAGCTAAAAGATGTTTTTCAAGCTTTTGGTTGCATAATGAATCTTAGATCTAATTTTCAGAACTGATGTTAGACCAAATCTATTGGGAATGCCCTAATCCCAAGGCATTGGTCCTTATTTTCTATCATACATTCTTAGACCAGTTATGGATTGATGTATTATACACTTGTGTTTATATATAAAGGCATAATCTATTTGATTTATATCTTGTACGATGAATATAGATAGTGTTGGTGTGCCCTAGTCCTTAAGGCATTGGATTCTTATATTTTGTATTATACATTAAGACTCATTATATGAATACATTATTTATGTCACATTAATAAAGGCAATTAATCTATTTCATTTATATCTTATGCTATAATATGAGTAGAGTATCCATTGATTGATAATCATAAAACCTATCCCAGGACTGTTCTAATCGTGGGAACAAATAGAACCACAGACTTGTATATTCGATGACTGTATGGCAGTTCTTAACTAGCCATAGTACTTGTATAGTCAGTCATGAATATAGGTACATGTCGTTGACATGGGACTGGATCGATCCGCACAAGAAAGCCACATGGTTGTCGCATCATAGGTCTTTCTTGAGTAGGTCTCTTTTGTCCTCAGACCAGATTTCATTATAATATCAATATGGAATCCGGTTCACTTTGACATACACCTAACAGGTCTGTAAAAGGATACTAAATACGAGTATGATTGGGTGGACCGGTGAACATGTTGATATTGATGATGAAGTGATGGAATTGCCACTCGGGTAACACCGAGATGATATCATTGGCCACTTGAAGAGTGGCACTGATAAGTGTATGGCCATACCCAAATAAGTTGGTTGCTTATTTGATTAATCAGTCAACTCAAGATCAAGAAATATAAAAAACAACAGAAGAGGATGACGGACACCATGCCTCTTGTTTATTCATATCGATATCGTTAGGCAAAGGACACTATGAGATTACTACCGGGTGAGTGTCTTCTAAAGACTGCTGCATCTTTGTCTTAACTAGGGGCTGTAATGGTTTGCTAGAACCCACTTACAGTCTTTAGGCCTTGAGCCTACTACCAACATAAAGACAGACCCATAGGATCGTGCACATAGATCAACTGAGCCAGAACTTATAGAAATTGTACATGTAATGTACATTAGAAGGAATGTGTTAATTAATTAATTGACATTCGGTGTCAAGGTTGTTGGATTTGCCCTAGTCCCGAGGCATTGGTCCTTGCATTTGTATCATACATTAATTGGATTTATGTATTATACTTATTTGTGTTATTAATAAAGGCATTAATTCATTTATTATATTTATCTTGTGCAATATATTAAACAAAGTATCCAATGGACATATCCATATCCATGATGACCAGTGTCATGCACTTGGCAGTAAGACCATGGATAGGGTAAATGATATGACCATAAATAGATCCGTAGTCTGTTCCAGTCATGGGAATGAGTGGAACAAGAGACTATCATTAACCTGGTTGTATGGCGGTGTCTTACCGGTCATTAGACATGGAATGTCAACTAAGTTAATGGGTACATGCATAAGGGGCATGGTACTAGATAGATCCACTAAATGAGAAATCCACATAGTATAGCAACACAAGTGATTCTCGTGTAGTACATGTATGGATCCTTTGACCTGACCATATGATGGTGTTACATGTGAGGTCACACACTTAGGGGTACACCTAAAGGGCCTCTAATAGGGTGCCAAGTATGGGTACTTTCGGGTATGTCACTTAGCATGGTAATGCTATGGATATGCAGAAGGGATTTGTCACCCAGTAGTCCACTGGGAAGATATCACTGGCCTCTTGATGAATGTGACTGATAAGAGTGTGGCCACACCCAAACAAGTGGGAACTTGTTTGTGAGCTTCAGTGCATTCGGGATCAAGTTAATGTCCGACACAAAAGAGGGTGATCAATCCATGCCTCTGTGTTGGACACCGATATCAATGACATGGGATGTACAAGTTTAAACTACAGGGTTATGATAACAGTTAGACTATCATCTCCATCTTAATTGGGGGCTGCAGAGGCTTGCTAGAGCCCAACTGCAGTCTGTGGGCCAAAGGCCTGCTGCCAACATAAAGATGGGCCCATGGGATCGTACACATTGAGTGACTGAACACCGACTTAAGGAATCACATGTATACTTGGAGTATACACTGTGGAGAGAGAGGTATATATATATTAATCATATTATAAAGATCAATTGGATTGATACTAATAATAAGATTAATATATTCAATTGGCTCTTCATAATTAATTGGATTAATTATGAGATTATTTCCTAGGTGGAAATATTCATATATATAGGTTTACGTATGTTTTTATTTTGTGAAGATCTAATTTTAATTTGATGGATTAAATTAATTGGTCAAACTAATTTTAATTTAAATGTAAATAATTTATTACTTGGTGTAATATATTAAATACATGGGTATATTAAAGTTGGGCTTGAAATTAATTTAAACCAGAATAATTAAAATAAGATTGGGCCTGAATTAAAAGAATGAAGCCCACACAAAATGAAGGATCCAAGCTGGGCCTCAATTCCCCTAGGGGAATTCGGCCACCCTAGGTTTTAACCTAGGGAAAATTTCGGCCAACTGAATGCACAACACACCATAGCCGAAATTTTCAACCTTGCCTCCTCTCCATTGCTCGTTTTTCCAACTCTAGCATGGGTCGTGTTCGTTAGGCGTTCGTGTACGAGAATGAGGAGGGACTCTGCTTTGATTCCTGTAGTCTTCATCCATCTCTAGAAGAGATATTCCGGGTAAGAGAATTATCTCTTTCTATTGTATTTTTTTTTTGTTTTACAATTTCCATTTCAATTGCTCCTGGGCATGGATTTGAGGAAATCATCACGTTCTTCCGCATTTATCGGGTGATTTCCGGTGAAAAATCCCAACAGTGGTATCAGAGCGGGCTTTTGATCCGTGGAAACTGTTAAAATTGGTTGAATCCCGTGTTTTAAAATTGGAGATTTTTCATTGGGGTTTTTGTTTTGGGTTTAAGATTTTTCCCATTTGATTTTCATGAAATTGAATATGCATATTGGTTTGTGTTTGTTTAATTTAATTGTATGTTTTGGAATTCTTGGTGGATTTCGTGTTGATGGATGGTATATTTTTTTCCTGATTTCAAAAAAAAAATAATAATAATCTGACTCCCGGGGGTGCGGGGCTGCCGGCGGCGAAATCGCCAGCGGCGGCTGCCACTGGTTCCAGCAGCAGTGGGCAGCCGCTAGGTGGCTGCACCATTGCTGCCCCAAGCAGCGGTTGCTGCTGCTAGGGCAACTAGGTTGCCCTAGCCGCACCGGGCCGAGCCTAGTGTTTTTGGATTTGGCGGGGTTTTTGGGCCCGGGGCCCAGTTTTGAAATTTTAATTGGTTTTAAAATTCGTGTGTTTAAATTTATGCAATTAAAATGTGTGTGGTTTCTTGAATGAAATTTTATTTTATTCATGTGATATTAATTTTGGAAATTAATATGGTTAATTGAAATTGGTTCGGGTAATTTTGGCACAATTATTTGGACAGCTGAAATGGACCCATGGTTCCCAATTCCAGTGGGAGCAGTTTGACTGCCTAGGCTGGAGGCCCAAAGCCTGTTAAGGGTTAGAACCATAGTGGGCCAAAATTGGCGATTTCTATATAATGGCTTGGACATAATCGAAATGGGCTTAAATCATGCATTATAACATGCTTATGAATTATATGTATTGGATGCATATGTGTGATTAAATATTTGCATGGTTGGATGCTATTGGGCCTTGTACAAGATGGGTTGTATTTTTCTTTTTGGGTAAATACAGCCTGCGTGTCGTTTTTCTTTTTAATGTAATTTTATTTTATTCAATTATTATAAAATTTGTAAAAAAAAGAAGCCTATAGAGTGGCGAGCCCAAGTGGAGGTGCAAGCCCAGAAGGAAGAAGATGGAGGCCCACCTAATATTGTTTTCTAGTATAGGTTTACTGGAATAATATTAGGATGTAATACGGCCCATAGCAGTCCATTTTATTTATTTATTTAATTATGCTTTATATTTATATGCATGTGTGTATATATGATCCAACCACATTTCACCCGCCTTATGTACGCAAGCTGTTGTTAATTGAATCTAAAACCAAATGATATTACTAAGTCGCTTAAAAGTGCTTCCCTCATTCAAAATCGGCTCGAAGTGGGAATAGGCCAGATGTAGACTATGCCCTCGCAGGATACACTGGAGTATTGTCACTTTGTATTGGGTTAGGGTATGGGATACTCTAACACTTGAATTGAGGTTTTGACTTAGCGTGGGTAGTAGGATTCTCCTGGCCCTAAGCACAGATGGGTAAGTGCCAACAAGCCCATCAAACCGAGAGTCCTTAGGTTGGGATTGGACAGCATTCCTACCTAAATAATTAGGGTATAGTTGTACCAGGCCCTTGTCTGGCTATATCTTAATGAAATATAGATCTCGGCCCATGAGCCCAACAACTTGATTTAATTAATAACTTGATTCATTATTAATTTTATATGGGAATAACAAAGTAAAGTCCTTTATTAACACTCTAAATGTTTTTTCTGTGTAGAAATTCTAAATGGGAAACAACAATACCTTATCACTGCGATCAATTCTGGAAAGGGACAAGCTTTCCGGTCCTAATTTTTTGGACTGGTCTAGGAACTTGAGAATAGTTCTAAGGCAGGAGTCCAAAAAGTATGTACTGGAGAGGCCTGTACCGGCTGTGCCTCAAGGACGTAATCCACCGGCTGCCCAGCTGGAGGAATACAAGGCGCATGTCAAGGATAATAGGGATGTGACATGCCTTACGTTGGCCTGCATGGTCCCCGAACCGCAAAAACAGTTTATGGACCATCAACCCTTTGCTATGATAACAACTCTAAATGAGATGTTTCAAGAGCAAGCTCGTTAGGAAAGGTACCTAACCAACAAGGCATTCCACTGTTGTAAGATGGGGGCCGGGACATCTGTGAGCGCACACGTGCTCAAGATGAAGGGCTATTTGGACACTTTAGCCTGTCTCGGATCGCCTATCTCTCAGGAGTTGGCGGTGGACACAATCCTTGCATCCTTGCTGGATTCTTATGATCAGTTCATCCTGAACTACAACATGCAAGGGATGAACCGTACTGTCAGTGAGCTGCA
This sequence comes from Euphorbia tirucalli, assembly GCA_039660915.1. Classification (NCBI taxonomy): domain Eukaryota; kingdom Viridiplantae; phylum Streptophyta; class Magnoliopsida; order Malpighiales; family Euphorbiaceae; genus Euphorbia; species Euphorbia tirucalli. Next base: position 35,024,608 of record CM077637.1, on the reverse strand, counting down.
TGGGATGCTTAAGCTTACGGAGCAGTCGATCAAAGAGACTCCACCAGTGCTGCTCATCAACAAGGGGAACCCTCTTGTTGCCAAGGGTAAGGCCAAGGAAGAGGCCAAGGCCAAGGCCGAAAAGGCCAAAGTCAAGTCCAAGGCCCATCCCAAGGCCAAGCAGAAGGCAGGTCCTGAAGATGTCTATTTCGGGTGTAGACAGGCGGGCCATTGGAAGAGATTGTGTCCCAGGCTGATGGGAGAGCAAAGAAGGGGCCAAGGTGCGTCCTCTTCAGGTATTTATGTTATAGACATTAACCTTACTGTTTCAACATCCTGGGTGTTGGATACTAATGTGCACGGACTTAAGAACAGAAGGTCACTGGGGTCGGGAGAGGTGGACTTGCGGGTCAGGAATGGAGCAAGGGTTGCTGCCATAGAGATCGGCAAATACCACCTTATGATGCCTAGTGGATTGGTTTTAATTTTGGAACAATGTTATTTTGTACCTGCTATGTGTAGGAATATTATTTCATTTTCTATGTTAGATATTTCTGGATTTTATTTTACTATTTCTAATGGTAGAATTTCAATATCTAGAGAAGAATTATTTTATGGAGATGCTCTATTAAATAACGGCTTATATATATTGGACTTAAATGAAACCAATCACGTCTATAACATAAACACAAAAAGGGTTAAGCCAAATGAACTTAATCCTGTCTACCTATGGCATTGTCATCTCGGCTACATAAACGAGAAGCGCATTGCTAGGCTTCACAAAGCTAGAGTCTTAGGGTCATTTGACATGGAGTCAATTGATACATGCGAATCATGTTTACGAGGCAAGATGACAAAGGCACCTTTTAGCAAGAAGGCTGAAAGGGCCATTGGCTTATTGGACCTAATACATTCTGATGTATGTGGACCTATGAGCGTAGTGACCAGAGGTGGGCACCTGTACTTCGTCACGTTCACGGAAGATTTCAGCAGATATGGTTATGTCTATCTGATGAAACACAAGTCCGAGACTCTTGATAGGTTCAAGGAATTTAGGAACGAGGTACAGAACCTGCTAGGCAGAAATATCAAAACCCTTCGGTCGGACAGAGGTGGTGAGCATATGAGCCTGGAGTTTGACTCATATTTGAGAGAGCATGGAATAATTCCATAGCTCACTCCTCCCGGAACACCACAATGGAATGGGGTGTCCGAACGGAGAAATAGGACCCTGTTGGACATGGTCCGCTCAATGATGAGTCAAGCCTCTCTCCTAATTAGTTTCTGGGGACATGCCCTCAAGACAGCAGCTCTTATCTTAAATAATACTCCGACTAAGGCAGTGGAAAAGACCCCATATCAGATATGGATTGGCAAGGAGCCCAATTTGTCTTTCCTAAGGATTTGGGGATGCGAAGCACATGTCAAGAGATTGACTAGTGGCAAGCTGGAGCCCAAAACTGATAAATGCCTGTTTGTGGGCTACCCTAGGGAAACCAAAGGGTATTACTTCTACAACCCCGCCGAGAACAAGGTGTTCGTGGCAAGGAAAGGGGTCTTTCTAGAAAAGGAGTTCCTTTCCAAGAAAGACAGTGGGAGCAATGTTGAACTCAGGGAAGTTCAAGGTTCACAAGCTCCTGAAGGGGATAGCTCAGAGGCCCAGGTGGAGCTTCCACAAGGGGAAGCACCGACCCAGGCCGCATAAGGACCTAGAAGGTCAGGTAGGGATCTTCGGGAACCAGAGAGGTATGGTTTCCTCATCACCGATGATCAAACTCTTCTCATCTGGGATGAGGAAGAACCCAAAACCTACCAGGAGGCTATGGCTAGCCCACAATCTGCGAATTGGCATAAAGCCATGGAGGCAGAAATGCAATCTATGTACGATAACCAAGTTTGGAACTTGGTTGATCCACCTCCGAGTGCCAAAGAAATAGGTTACAAGTGGTGCTATAAGCTAAAGGCCGACAACACCTTCAAGGGGCGTCTGGTTGCGAAAGGTTTTAGACAAGTCCATGGAATAGACTATGATGAAACTTTCTCACCAGTAGCCATGCTCAAATCCATCAGGATCTTGCTAGCCATAGCCGTATGGTACGACTATGAAGTCTGGCAAATAGATGTCAAAACCGCTTTCCTTAATGGAAAACTACTCGAGGATGTGTACATAACACAACCTGAGGGTTTTGTCGATCCAAAGTATCCGGGAAGGGTATGCAAGCTTCAAAGGTCCATTTATGGACTGAAGCAAGCATCCCAAAGTTGGAATCTAAGATTCAATGAGGCTATAAAGGAATATGGCTTCATACAAAATCAAGATGAGCCTTGTGTGTATAAGAGGACTAGTGGGAGCATTGTCACATTCTTGGTACTTTATGTGGACGACATCCTAATCATTGGAAGTGACATGCCTACACTGCAAGGAGTAAAGCAGTGGCTGAGTAAGTGCTTCACAATGAAGGACTTAGGCAAAGCTGAGATGATCCTAGGGATCAGGATCTATAGGGATAGATCAAATCGGCTTCTGGGCCTAAGTCAGGCCTTGTACATAGACAAAGTTCTTAAAAGGTTCAGCATGGACCGGGCCAAGAAAGGTTTCTTGCCAATGGGCCATGGGCTGAAACTTAGTAAGAAACACTGTCCTAAAATAAGGGAGGACAGGGAGAACATGAAATTGGTTCCATATGCTTTCGGCGATAGGATCAATCATGTACTCCATGTTATGTACGATACCTGATGTCACCTTTGCACTGAGTATGACGAGCCGGTACCAGCAGGATCCTGGGGAGGATCACTGGAAAGTTGTCAAGGCAATCCTTAAGTACCTTAACCGGACTAAGGTTAGCTTCTTAGTGTATGGTGGTCAGGAAATGCTGTCAGTTACTAGATACACTGATGCAAGCTTCCAAACCGACCACGATAAGTACCAGCCACAGTCTAGGTTTGTATTTTTGCTAAATGGTGGTGCTGTAAGCTGGAGGAGTTTAAAGCAGCCAACCATCGCGGACTCTACAATAGAAGCTGAGTACATCACTGCGTGTGATGCGGCTAACGAAGTTGTATGGATGAAGAAATTTATCACTAAGTTAAGAGTAGTGCCAACTATTCAGGACCCAGTTGATATCTTCTGTGACAACAATAGGGTCGTTGCACAAGCTAAGGAGCCCCGGTCACACAAGAACACAAAGCACGTGCTCAGAAAGTTTCACCTCATACGAGAGATCGCGGAGAGAGGTGACATTGCATTGCATAGAGTGGACACCGAGGATAATGTCGCAGATCCTTTGATCAAGGCGCTGGCCCAGCCCAAGCACGAGGGTCATACTAGATCTATAGGGATTAGGCCCATGCCTAGTTGGAACTAGTGCAAGTGGGAGATTGTTGGATTTGCCTTAGTCCCGAGGCATTGGTCCTTGCATTTGTATCATACATTAATTGGATTCATGTATTACACTTATTTGTGTTATTAATAAAGGCATTAATTCATTTATTATATTTATCTTGTGCAATATATTAAATGAAGTATCCAATGGACATATCCATAGCCATGATGACCAATGTCATGCACTTGGCAGTAAGACCATGGATAGGGTAAACGATATGACCATAAATAGATCCGTAGTCTGTTCTAGTCATGGGAATGAATGGAACAAGAGACTATCATTAACCTGGTTGTATGGCGGTGTCTTACCGGTCATTGGACATGGAATGTCAACCAAGTTAATGGGTACATGCATAGGGGGCATGGTACTGGATAGATCCACTAAACGAGAAATCCACATGGTATAGCATCACAAGTGATTCTCGTGTAGTACTTGTATGGATCCTTTGACCTGACCATATGATAGTGTTACATGTGAGGTCACACACTTAGGGGTACGCCTAAAGGGCCGATAATAGGGTGCCAAGTATGGGTACTTTCGGGTTTGTCACTTAGCATGGTAATGCTATGGATATGCAGAAGGGATTTGTCACCCAGTAGTCCACTGGGAAGATATCACCAGCCTCTTGATGAATGTGACTGATAAGAGTGTGGCCACAACCAAACACGTGGAAACTTGTTTGTGAGCTTCAGTGCATTCGGGATCAAGTTAATCTCTGACACAAAAGAGGGTGATCAATCCATGCCTCTATGTTGGACACCGATATTAATGACATGGGATGTACAAGTTTAAACTACAGGGTTATGATAATAGCTAGACTGCCATCTCCATCTTAATTGGGGGCTGCAGTGGCTTGCTACAGCCCAACTGCAGTCTGTGGGCCAATGGCCCGCTGCCAACATAAAGATGGGCCCACGGGATCGTACACATTGAGCGACTGAACACCGACTTAAGGAATCACACGTATACTTGGAGTATACACTGTGGAGAGAGAGGTATATATATATATATTAATTATATTATAAAGATCACTTGGATTGATCCTAATAATAAGATTAATATATTCAATTGGTTCTTCATAATCAATTGGATTAATTATGAGATTATTTCCTAGGTGGAAATATTCATATGTATAGGTTTACGTATGTTTTTATTTTGTGAAGATCTAATTTTAATTCGATGGATTAATTAATTGGTCAAACTAATTTTAATTTAAATGTAAATAATATATTACTTTGTGTAATATATTAAATACATGGGTATATTAAAGTTGGGCTTGAAATTAATTTAAACCAGAATAATTAAAATAAGATTGGGCCTGAATTAAAAGAATGAAGCCCACATAAAATGAAGGAGCTAAGCTGGGCCTCAATTCCCCTAGGGGAATTCGGCCAACCTAGGTTTTAACCTAGGGAAAATTTCGGCCAACTAAATGCACAACACACCATAGCCGAAATTTTCAACCTTGCCTCCTCTCCATTGCTCGTTTTTCCAACGCTAGCATGGATCGTGTTCGTTAGGCGTTCGTGTATGAGAATGAGGAGGGACTCTGCTTTGATTCCTGCAGTCTTCATCCATCTCTAAAGGAGATATTCCGGGTAAGAGAATTATCTCTTTCTATTGTATTTTTTTTGTTTTACAATTTCCATTTCAATTGATCCTCGGCATGGATTTCAGGAAATCATCGTGTTCTTCCGCATTTATCGGGTGATTTCTAGTGAAAAATCCCTATAAAGGTAATTAATTAACATTGGGTTGAATTTAATTTAATTAATAAGTTTACATAATGTAATTAATTAATTTATCAATTAATTGAATTACATAAAGTAAACCATTAATTAAATAATTTTCCTAAGTAGGAAAATTAAATACATGTATTGTATTTACTTAAGTGAGATTTAATTTTATTTAGGGGTAATTAAATTTAGCCAAATAGAATTAAATTACATAGTATATACTTTTTAATTAAAGTTTATTTATGTAATTATAATCCTAGTGGGCTTGGGTTTAATTAACCTAATTAAAACCCAATTGGACAAGGTGTCTATAAAAGGGCACACTTAAGGAATAAAACCCTCATTCAACCCTATATATTGCTGGAAATTTCAACCACCAAGAGCAGCCCCAAATAGCCGAAAATCACAGCATTAATTCTCCATTCCTTCGCGTCTTCGGCTAGCACCGGTTCCCGCTCAATAGTTGGTTGTGCACTGGACTTTGGAGATCGCAGTTTCAAGAAACGATTCTGCAGCATTCTCTAGAAGAATCGAATCCGGTGAGTTAATCTCTCTTGATTCAATTTGGTTTTATTCTAATCAATGGTAATTAGACACGATAGGTGGATTCTAGGAAATTTTAAATGGTGTATTTTCCGCTGCACCACGTTATTTTTCCAATGACGAATCCCAACAGTGGTATCAGAGCCTAGGTTTTGTCGATTAGATTGATTGGAATTGGTCCTCAAAAGCGTTCTTGAAGAAAGAATGGGTTTCAAGTTTTTGATTTTAGGGTTTTTATTCAATTGGTTTTGGTTTTGATAAACCCTAGAATTTTTGTATTGGGGTTTTTTATTATTTTTCCCAATTGCTTTCCATCTAAAATTGTTTTCTATATTAATTATATACATTTTTTGGCTGCAAACATTTTTATGTTTATGATTAAAAAAAATAGATGGAAATTACTTGGGAAAAATCCGGTGCCATTTGCGATTCCACCTTTTGCCATGTGCAGCAGCTTCTGCAGCACCGCATTGCCGTATGCGGATTTTCGGTCCGGTTTTGGATTTTGTGGGTATTGTTTTTATTCCGGGCCCTAATGCAAATTAAATTAATTTTTTTAAATTAATTTGTATTTAAATTGTTTATTTTGTTGGCATGCATATTTAATTTAATTGTTTGCATATTAAATTGAATATGGACTTTGTGAAATTGGCCCAATAAACCGTGACACCGGTTAAAATTGGGAGAGCTAAATTTTAAATTTGTGACAACTCAAATTCAAGTGGGGGCCAAATTGTTAATTTTGCATTTATGGATGTTATCCATTGGGCCTTTATGCGCCTTAGTCACATTTGTTAAAATTGGCGATTTCACCCTAAGTAACTCGGCTTAACATTTATATTTATAATTTGGAATGCCATGATCATGCATCATATTGGTATGTATGTGCACGACAGGTACTTTGTTTGAAATGTGATGTTGAGTTCTATGGGCCCTAATTATCGGTTGTAATTTAATTTTGGAAACTATAGCCAGCGTGCCATTTTTTTATTTTGATGTAATTTTAGAATAGATTTTATTTTCCAAAATTGTTGTTATTGCATCAAGTATGAGGAAGGTCCAAATGGAGCAAGCCCATGGTGGGAGCCTAAGAAGGATTGCAGTCCGGCCTATGAAGAATTAGATACGATATCTAGTTTTTCATTAGGTTGTAATTAAAGGCCCATAGGATCTCATTTATTTTAAATTAAGTATGCTATTGCATTTGTCATATAATATGGATGTATGGATCACCAAATTATTACTCGCGTTTTTGCATGCTACGCCGTATCACTTAATTATAATCCAGAAATTAAAATATTGAGTCGCTTAAAAGTACTTCCCACATCCACACCTCTTCCTCCCATTAATGCTACAATGGGCGCCATGCCCTAGCTGGGTACATTGTAGTATTTAGTGGGTCGTCGAGGGTTAAGATACTTGGTATCGTTAACATGTGAATGGTGGTTTGACTCAACATAGGTTGCATTAGCTCAGAGCAAGCCCTAAGCACAGATGGGTAAAGTGTCAATAAGCCCATCAAACCAAGAGTCCTTCGTGGAAGGATTAGATAGGTTGTCCTACCAAACGAATCAATGATTGGTTAGTGAGCCCTAGTTCGGCCAGTCATTGATAAGTTGTGGATCTTGGTCAAGTCAGCCAATTAACATCACCAACAAACAAATTAAAATCAGATTATTAATTTGAATTGGCTTAAAAGTCCTTTATTTCTAACTCAATCAATGATTTCTTCCATGTAGATAATCCCATTTCACTTAAGCAATTTGAATGGCTGCAACAAACAACAACTCACTCTCACTTAGGTCACTCTTGGAGAAGGAGAAGCTTTCGGGGACTAACTTCCTGGACTGGGCTAGGAACTTACAAATAGTTCTTAGACAAAAGTCCAAGGAGTATGTACTGAATGCTCCTTTACCAGCTAGCCCTCCCGCAGGTCGAGGCATCACCACAGCGATGGTGGAGCAGTATGATCGGCATGTGAGGGATGACCGAGATGTCTCGTGCCTCATACTGGGTACCATGGCTTCTGATCTTCAGAAGCAGTTTATGGACGAGCATACTTATGAGATGATGGATCAACTTAAAAAGATGTTCCAAGATTAGGCTCGTCAGGAACGTTACCTGACAACTGAGGCACTTTGCACTACTGTGTTGGCAGCTGGGACTTCTGTTAGCACTCATATGCTAAAGTTGAAGGGGTATATTGATACACTTGCCCACCTCGGCCTGCCAGTTCCGCAGGACTTGGCAGCAGACATTATTCTCGCATCACTTCCTATGTCTTACAACCATTTTATCATTAATTACCATATGTAAGGGTTGGATAAATCGGTTGTTGAGCTGCATGGCATGCTCAAGCTTGTTGAGCAGTCTCTTAAGAAGGCTCCAGAAGTATTGCTAGTGAACAAGGGCAATACGCCCATTGCTAAGGGAAAGGCCAAATCTAAGGCCAAGGCTAAGGCCCAAAAGGCCAAGGCTAAGGGCAAAAAGGTGGTGGCCCAGCCTAAAGCAAGGGTTGCTTCTTCTGATGATGTCTGCCATGAGTGTCATGAGAAGGGGCACTGGAAGAGCTCATGTCCAAAGCTAAGGGGGCAACTGAAGGGCAAAACTGCTGCTTCAGGTATTTATGTTATTGAGATTAATCTGGCTATTTCTACATCTTGGGTCTTGGACACTAGATGTGGATCTCACATTTGTTCAAATGTGGAGGGTCTAAGAAATAGGAGATTATTAGGATCTGGAGAAGTAGATCTTCGAGTCGGAAATGGTGCTCGGGTTCAGGCCATGGAGTTCAGAGATTATTTCTTGGAGATGCCTAGTGGACTTGTTTTGGAACTAAGAAACTGTTATTTTGTACCTGTGATGCGCAAGAATATATTTCTGGATTCATATTTAATATTGGACATGGTAGAATTTCTATGCAATGTGGCAATATTATTTATGGAACAGCATTTCTTGAAAATGGCTTATATATCCTTAATCTAAAACGTGAAAGTTCAATCTATAACATAAACACTAAAAGGATTAAACAAAATGAAATTAATCCTACTTACATCTGGCATTGTCGACTTGGCCATATAAATGAGAAGCGCATAGCTAGGCTTCACTCTAATGGAGTGCTAGGGTCATTTGACATCCAGTCTTATGACACATGAGAATCTTGTTTGAGAGGCAAGATGACAAAGGCGCCTTTTAGCAAGACTGCTGAAAGGGCCTCAGAGCTATTGGAGCTAATACATTCTGATGTATGTGGCCCAATGAGCACTAGTGCTAGATCTGGTTTTCTGTACTTCGTCACCTTCACGGATGACTTCAGCAGATATGGTTACGTGTATCTAATGAAGCATAAGTTTGAGACTCTCCAAAGGTTCAAGGACTTCATGAATGAAGTAGAAAACCAACTTGGCAAGAAAATAAAAGCACTTCGGTCTGACCGAGGGGGTGGATATTTGAGCCAAGAGTTTGACTCGTTTTTGAGAGTGTGTGGGATTGTATCCCAACTCACTCCTCCTGGTACACCCCAGTGGAATGGAGTGTCAGAAAGGAGGAATAGGACCTTGATTGACATGGTCTGCTCGATAATGAGTCATGCTACACTCCCTGTGTCCTTTTGGGGATATGCTTTAAAGATAGCTGCTTACATTCTTAATAATACACTAAGCAAGGCAGTTGAGGGAACACCATATGAACTATGGAAGGGCCGAAAGCCCAATGTTTCCTTCTTGAAGATTTGGGGCCGTGATGCACATGTTAAGAAATTGACAAGTGGCAAACTCGAGTCTAAATCTGTTAAGTGCCAGTTTATGGGTTACCCTAAGGAAACTAAGGGTTATTACTACTACGATCCGACCGAAAACAAAGTTTTCATAGCCAGAAGTGCAGTCTTCTTGGAGAAGGAATTCCTTTCCAAGAGAGATAGTGGGAGTAATGTTGAACTTTCAGAAGTTCAAGACTCACAAACTCCTGCAGCTACTGCTGAGGATGCTTCGAGAACCAATCTGACTACTTAAGAAATTGAGGAACTAGAACTGATTGCACAAGACCTTAGAAGGTCTGGTAGGACACATCATCAGCCAGAGAGGTACATCTTTCTCGTGACTAATGATGGGGACCTTATGGTCGTTGACCAAGAGGAGCCTAAGACCTATCAGGAGGCTGTTGAAAGCCCACGCTCAGATCAATGGCGTAAAGCCATAGAGGCTGAGATGCAATCGATGCACGATAACCAAGTATGGAACTTGGTGGATCCACCTTCGGGTGCTAAGGTGATAGGTTGAAAGTGGTGTTTTAAGTTAAAGGCCCTGTGTGTATAAGATGGTTAGTGGGAGCGTTTCCACCATCCTAGTGCTATATGTTGATGACATCTTTATCATTGGAGGTGACATACCAACACTATAAGGGGTTAAGCACTGGTTGAGTAGGTGCTTCGCAATGAAGGACTTAGGCGAAGTTGAGATGATCTGAGGGATCAGGATCTACAGAAATAGATCCAATCAGCTTCTAGGCCTAAGTCAGGTCACGTACATTGACAATGTTCTGAAAAGATTCAGCATGGACAAGGCAAAGAAAGGATTCTTGCCTATGCGCCATGGGTTGAAGATGAGTAAGAAAGATGGTCCTATAACAAAGTAGGACTGGGAGAACATGGAAAAGATCCCTTATGCATCTGCTATTGGATCTATCATGTACTCCATGTTATGTACGAGGCCTGATGTCGTGTTTGCACTAAGTATAACTAGCCGGTACCAGTCGGACCCCGGTGAGGAACACTAGAAGGCAGTCAAGGCAATCTTGAAGTACCTTAACTGGACTAAGGATGCTTTCTTAGTGTATAGAGGTCAAGATGAGCTGGTAGTGTTAGGTTACAGTGATGCAAGCTTTGAGACCAATGAGGATGAGAACCAGTCACAGCCTGGTTATGTTTTTCTCCTGAATGGCAGTGCCATTAGTTGGAGGTCCTCAAAGCAGGCCACCATTGCTGACTCTACAAGGGAAGATGAGTACATAGCTGCGTGCGAAGCTCAAAGGAAGCCGTTTGGATCAAGAAATTCATAAATGAGTTTGGAGTAGTACCCACTATCCTAGACCTAGTTAATGTTTTTATGACAACAACGGGGCCATCGTACAAGCTAAAGAGCCCCGGTCACACAAGAGATCCAAACATGTAGTCAGAAAGTTTCACCTCATTCGGGAGATCGTGAACAGAGATCATTGTAGAGGGTTGACACCAAGAATAATGTCACTGATCCATTGACCAAAGCACTACTGCAAACACCGCACGATGGTCATTCCAGATCTATAGGAACTAGGGCAATGCCTGTTGGTGTGCCCTAGTTCTTAGGGCATTGGATTCTTGTATTTTATATTATACATTAAGAGTCATGTATGAATACATTATTTGTGTCACATTAATAAAGGCAATTAATCTATTTCATTTATATCTTGTGCTATAATATGAGTAGAGTATCCATTGATTGATAATCATAAAACCTATCCCAAGTCTGTTCTAATCATGGGAACGAATAGAACCACAGACTTGTATATTCGATGACTGTATGGTAGTTCTTAACTAACCATAGTACTTGTATAGTTAGTCATGAATATAGGTACATGTCATTGACATGGGATTGGATCGATCCGCACAAGAAAGCCACATGGTTGTCATGTCATAGGTCTTTCTTGAGTAGGTCTCTTTTGTCCTCAGACCAGATTTCATTATAATATCGATATGGAATCCGGTTCACTTTGACATATGCGTAACAGGTCTGTAAAAGGATGCTAAATACGGGTATGATTGGGTGGACCGGTGAACATGTTGATATTGATGATGAAGTGATGGAATTGCCACTCGGGTAACACTGAGATGATATCATTGGCTACTTAATGAGTGGGACTGATAAGTGTATGGCCATACCCAAATAAGTTGGTTGCTTATTTGATTAATCAGTCAACTCAAGATCAAGAAATATTATAAACAACAGAAGAGGATGACAGACACCATGCCTCTTGTTTATTCATATCGATATCGTTAGGCAAAGGACACTATGAGATTACTACCGGGTGAGTGTCTTCTAAAGACTGCTGCATCTCTGTCTTAATTGGGGGCTGTAATGGTTTGCTAGAACCCACTTACAGTCTGTGGGCCTTGGGCCTACTGCCAACATAAAGATAGACCCATAGGATCGTGCACATAGATCAACTGAGCTGGAACTTATAGAAATTGTACATGTAATGTACATTGGAAGGAATGCGTTAATTAATTAGTTGACATTCGGTGTCAAGGTAATTAATTGAAATTGAGTTGAATTTAATTTAATTAATAAGTTTACGTAATGTAATTAATTAATTTATCAATTAATTGAATTACATAAAGTAAACAATTAATTAAATAATTTTCCTAAGTAGGAAAATTAAATACATGTGTTGTATTAACTTAAGTGTGATTTAATTTTATTTAGGGGTAATTAAATTTAGCCAAATGGAATTAAATTACATAGTATATACTTTTTAATTAAAGTTTATTTATGTAATTATAATCCTAGTGGGCTTGGGTTTAATTAACCTAATTAAAACGCAACTAGACAAGCTGTCTATATAAGGGCACACTTAAGGAAGAAAAACCTAATTCAACTCTAATTAATTGCTGGAAATTTCAGCCACCAATAGCAGCCCCAAAACAGCCGAAAATCCTAGTATTAAACCTCCATTCCTTTGCGTCTTCGGCTAGCACCGGTTCCGGCTCAATAGTTGGTCGTGCATCGGACTTTGGAGATCGCAGTTTCAAGAAACGATTCTGCAGCAGTCTCTAGAGGAGACGAATCCAGTGAGTTAATCTCTCTTGATTCTTATTTGATTTTATTCTAATCAATGGTAATTGGACACGATAGGTGGATTCTAGGAAATTTTAAACGGTGTATTTTCCGCTACGCCACGTTATTTTTCCAAAGACGAATCCCAACAATGCCCACTTGGAACTAGTGCAAGTAGGAGATTGTTCGTGTGCCCTAGTCCTTAAGGCATTGGATTCTTGTATTTTGTGTTATACATTAAGACTCATTGTATGAATACATTATTTGTGTCACATTAATAAAGGCAATTAATCTATTTCATTTATATCTTGTGCTATAATATGAGTAGAGTATCCATTTAAATTAAAATTAGTTTGACCAATTAATTTAATCCATCAAATTAAAATTAGATCTTTACAAAATAAAATCATATGTAAACCTATACATATGAATATTTCCACCTAGGAAATAATCTCATAACTAATCCAATTAATTATGAAGAGCCAATTGAATATATTAATTTTATTATTAGGATCAATCCAATTGATATTCATAATATAATTAATATATATATACCCCTCTCTCCAGAGTGTATACTCCAAGCATAAATGTGATTCCTTAAGTCGGTGTTCAGTCACTTAATGTGTACGATCCCGTGGGCCCATCTTTATGTTGGCAGCGGGCCTTTGGCCCGCAGACTACAGTTGGGCTTTAGCAAGCCACTGCAGCCCCCAATTAAGATGGAGATGGTAGTCTAACTGTTATCATAGCCCTGTAGTTTAAACTTGTACATCCCATGTCATTGATATCGGTGTCCAACACAGAGGCATAGATTGATCACCCTCTTTTGTGTCGGACATTAACTTGATCCCAAATGCACTGAAGCTCATAAACAAGTTCCCACTTGTTTGGGTGTGGCCACACTCTTATTAGTCACATTCATCAAGAGGCCGGTGATATCTTCCCAGTGGACTACTGGGTGACAAATTCCTTCTGCATATCCACAGCATTACCATGCTAAGTGACATACCCGAAAGTACCCATACTTGGCACCCTATTACAGGCCCTTTAGGCGTACCCCTAAGCATGTGACCTCACATGTAACACCATCATATGGTCAGGTCAAAGGATCGATACAAGTGCTACATGAGAATCACTTGTGATACTATACCATGTGGATTTCTCGTTTAGTGGATCTATCCAGTACCATACCTCCTATGCATGCACCCATTAACTTGGTTGACATTCCATGTCTAATGACCGGTAAGACACTGCCATATGACCAAGTTAATGATAGTCTCTTGTTCCATTCATTCCCATGACTGGAACAGACTACGGATCTATTTATGGACATATCGTTTACCCTATCCATGGTCTTACTGCCAAGTGCATGACACTGGTCATCATGGATATGGATATGTCCATTGGATACTTCATTTAATAGATTGCACAAGATAAATATAATTAATGAAGTAATGCCTTTATTAATAACACAAATAAGTATAATACATGAATCCAATTAATGTATGATACAAATACAAGGACCAATGCCTCGGGACTAAGGCATATCCAACAATCTCCCACTTGCACTAGTTCCAACTAGGCATAGGCCTAATCCCTATAGATATAGTATGACCCTCGTGCTTGGGCTGGGCCAGCACCTTGGTCAAAGGATCTGCGACATTATCCTCGGTGTCCACTCTGTGCAATGCAATGTCACCTCTCTCTGCGATCTCTCGTATGAGGTGAAACTTTCTGAGCACGTGCTTTGTGTTCTTGTGTGATCGGGGCTCCTTAGCTTGTGTAACGGCCCCATTATTGTTACAGAAGATATCACCTAGGTCCTGGATAGTTGGCACTACTCCCAACTCAGTGATAAACTTCTTCATCCACACAGCTTCCTTAGCCGCATCACACGCAGCGATGTACTCAGCTTCTGTTGTAGGGTTCGCGATGGTTGGCTGCTTTGAGCTCCTTTAGCTTACAACACCACCATTTAGCAAAAATACATACCCAGACTGTGACTGGTACTCATCATAGTCGGTCTGGAAGCTTGCATCAGTGTACCCAGTAACTGACAGCACTTCCTGACCACCATACACTAAGAAGCTATCCTTAGTCCGGTTAAGGTACTTAAGGATCGCCTTGACAGCTTTCCACTGATCCTCCCTGGGATCCTGCTGGTATCGGCTCGTCATACTTAGTGCAAAGGCAACATCAGGTCTCGTAAATAATATGGAGTACATAATTAATCCTATAGCCAAAGCATATGGAACCAATTTCATGTTCTCCCTGTCCTCCCTTGTCTTAGGATAGTGTTTCTTACTAAGTTTCAGCCCATGGCCCATTGGCAAGAAACCATTATTGGCCCAGTCCATGCTGAACCTTTTCAGAACTTTGTCTATGTACGATGCCTGACTTAGGCCCAGAAGCCGATTTGATCTATCCCTAATGATCCTGATCCCTAGGATCATCTCAGCTTTGCCTAAGTCCTTCATTGCGAAGCACTTACTCAGCCACTGCTTTACCCTTTGCAATGTAGGTATGTCGCTTCTAATGAGTAGGATGTCGTCCATATAAAGTACCAAGAATGTGATAATGCTCCCACTAGTCCTCTTATACACACAAGGCTCATCTTGATTCTGTATGAAGCCATATTCCTTTATAGCCTCATTGAATCTTAGATTCCAACTTCGGGATGCTTTGCATACCCTTCCCAGATACTTTGGATCGACAAAACCCTCAGGTTGTGTCATGTACACATCCTCGAGTAGCTTTCCATTAAGGAAAGTGGTTTTGACATCCATTTGCCAGACTTCATAGTCGTACCATACGGCTATGGCTAGCAAGATCTTGATGGATTTGAGCATGGCTACTGGTGAGAAAGTTTCATCATAGTCTATTCCATGGACTTGTCTGAAACCTTTCACAACCAGATGCCCCTTGAAGGTGTTATCGGCCTTTAGCTTATAGCACCACTTGCAACCTATTACCTTAGCACCCGGAGGTGGATCAACCAAGTTCCAAACCTGGTTATTATACATAGATTGCATTTCTGCCTCCATGGCTTTACACCAATTCGCAGATTGTGGGCTAGCCATAGCCTGCTGGTAGGTTTTGGGTTCTTCCTCATCCCAGATGAGAAGAGTTTGATCATCGGTGACGAGGAAACCATACCTCTCCGGTTCCTGATGATCCCTACTAGACCTTCTAGGTCCTTGTGCGGCCTGGGTCGGTGCTTCCCCTTGTGGAAGCTCCACCTGGGCCTCTGAGTTATCCTCTTCAAGAGCTTGTGGACTTTGAACTTCCTTGAGTTCAACATTGCTCCCACTGTCTTTCTTGGAAAGGAACTCCTTTTCCAGAAAGACCCCCTTCCTTGCCACGAACACCTTATTCTCGGCGGGGTTGTAGAAGTAATACCCTTTGGTTTCCCTAGGGTAGACCACAAACAGGCATTTATCGGTTTTAGGCTCCAGCTTGCCACTAGTCAATCTCTCGACATGTGCTTCGCATCTCCAAATCCTTAGGAAAGACACATTGGGCTCCTTGCCCGTCCATATCTGATATGAGGTCTTTTCCACTGCATTTGTGGGAATATTATTTAAGAGAAGAGCTGTTGTCTCGAAGGTGTGTCCCTAGAAACTAATTGAGAGAGAGGCTTGACTCATCATTGAGCGGACCATGTCCAACAGGGTCCTATTTCTCTGTTCGGACACCCCATTCCATTGTGGTGTTCTGGGAGGAGTGAGCTGTGGAACTATTCCATGCTCTCTCAAATATGAGTCAAACTCTAGACTCATATACTCACCACCTCAGTCCAACCGAAGGGTTTTGGTATTTCTACCTAGCTAGTTCTGTACCTCGTTCCTAAATTCCTTGAACCTATCAAGGGTCTTGGACTTGTGTTTCATCAGATAGACATAGCCATATCTGCTGAAATCTTCCGTGAACCTGACGAAGTACAGGTGTCCACCTCTGGTCGCTGCGCTCATAGGTCCACATACATCTGAATGTTTTAGGTCCAATAAGCCAGTGGCCCTTTCAGCCTTCTTGCTAAAAGGCGCCTTAGTCATCTTGCCTCGTAAACATGATTCGCATGTATCAATTGACTCCAAGTCAAATGACCCTAAGACTCCAGCTTTGTGAAGCCCAGCTATGCGCTTCTCGTTTATGTGGCCGAGATGACAATGCCATAGGTAGACAGGATTAAGTTCGTTTGGCTTAACCCTTTTTGTGTTTATGTTATAGACGTGATTGGTTTCATTTAAGTCCAGGATATACATGCCATTATTTAATAGAGCATCTCCATAAAATAATCCCTCTCTAGATATGGAAATTCTACCATTTGAAATAGTAAAATAAAATCCAGGAATATCCAATATAGAAACTGAAATAATATTCCTGCACATAGCAGGTACAAAATAACAATGTTCTAAAATTAAAACCAATCCACTAGGCATCACAAGGTGGTATTCGCCGATCTCTATGGCAGCAACCCTTACTCCATTCCCGACCCGCAAGTCCACCTCTCCCAACCCCAGTGACCTTCTGTTCTTAAGTCCCTGCACATTGCAACAAATGTGAGAACAACATCCAGTATCCAATACCCAGGATGTTGAAACAGTAAGGTTAATGTCTATAACATAAATACCTGAAGAGGACACACCCTGGCCCCTTCTTTGCTCTCCCATCAGCTTGGGACATGATATCTTCCAATGGCCCGCCTGTCTACACCTGAAACAGACATCCTTAGGACCTGCCTTCTGCTGGGCCTTGGGTTGGGCCTTGGCCTTCTTAGCCTTTGCCTTCTTGGCCTTGGCTTTGGCCTTTTCCTTAGCCTTACCCTTGGCAACAGGAGGGTTCCCCTTGTTGACCAGCAGCACCGGCAGAGTCTTTTTGATCGACTGCTCAGTAAGCTTAAGCATCCCACACAGCTCAATGACAGTGCGGTTCATCCCTTGCATATTGTAGTTCAGGATGAACTGATCATAAGAATCCGGCAAGGATGCAACGATTGTATCCACCACCAACTCCTAAGAGATAGGTGATCCGAGACGGGCTAAAGTGTCCAAATAGCCCTTCATCTTGAGCACGTGTGCGCTCACAGATGTCCCGGCCCCCATCTTACAGGAGTGGAATGCCTTGTTGGTCAGGTACCTTTCCTGACGAGCTTGCTCTTGAAACATCTCGTTTAGAGTTGTTATCATAGCAAAGGCTTGATGGTCCATAAACTATTTTTGTAGTTCGGGGACCATACAGGCCAACATAAGGCATGGCACATCCCTATTATCCTTGACATGCGCCTCGTATTCCTCCAGCTGGGCAGCCGGTGGATTACGTCCTTGAGGCGCAGCCGGTACAGGCCTCTCCAGCACATACTCTTTGGACTCCTGCCTTAGAACTATTCTCAAGTTCCTAGACCAGTCCAAAAAGTTAGGACCGAAAAGCTTGTCCCTTTCAAGAATTGATCGCAGTGATAAGGTATTGTTGTTTGCCATTTAGAATTTCTACACAGAAAAACATTTAGAGTATTAATAAAGGACTTTACTTTGTTATTCCCATATAAAATTAATAATGAATCAAGTTATTAATTAAACCGAGTTATTAGGCTCATGGACCGAGTTATTAGGCTCATGGACCGAGATCCATATTTCATTAAGATATAGCCAGACGAGGGCCTGGTACAACTATACCCTAATTATTTAGGTAGGAACGCCGTCCAATCCCAACCTAGGGACTCTCGATTTGATGGGCTTGTTGGCACTTACCCATCTGTGCTTAGGGCCAGGAGAATCCTACTACCCACGCTAAGTCAAAACCTCCATTCAAGTGTTAGAGTATCCCATACCCTAACCCAATACAAAGTGACAATACTCCAGTGTATCCTGCGAGGGTGTGAGCAGACGACTTTTTTCGAAACGCGCGGTGAAGCGGGAAACCGGGGATTTTCTTTTTGGGTGTTGATGTTTTGGTTTTGAAAATGGGTTTTAATCTTTCCTAGAAAAACCTTCCATTTTATTGGAAAAGTCTTTTTGTAGAAAACTTAATTTCAAGAATGAATTTTAAAAAACAAGCTTTTTAGAAAATCCCATTTTAACTTAAAGATCTCGAAACACGAATTTCGAGATTAGAAACAGAGTCGCCACCCGGATCAGCTCATCCGGGAAATTCCGGTACAGCTCCCTACCAAGTGTAGACGCAGTACATAATCTAGAGATTCGAGGTTCGGGCAACATATCTACTAATCCTCACTAATTTTTAATTATTATTTCATAATACGACATTTCATTCACTAAATTCTACTCATTTTATCTCTTCTTTTATTATTAGCCAATGGTCATACATATGACATAAATATAAAACCAAAATAAAAGTGCGGAAAAGTAAAGGTGCGGAAAAGTAAATCAGAGGCCAAATTATACAACCCAAGAAAAAGAAAACTCTCATCCTCACCTTTTACAACCGCCTATTATACACGATAATCTAAAAATTACAATCACCTAGTTACACGGGATAATCTATAAAATACATTCCAAAATAAAATAAAGTAAAAATAAAAGCTGCATCCAAATATGGTTAGCACAAATAAATAAATCACACTAAGGACTCATATAAGACAGAATAGGGGTATTTCAGGAAATGGGATCATGCAAAGGGGGTAACCAAGTCGACCCGATCGGTCGGCCCTGTTAGACCTGGAAAACGATTTCTTAAACCCCCTGTAGGTTTTATGGATGAAAAATCGGTTTTAAAAACGGTTTGGCTCATTTACATGCACTTATCCAACTTTAGCGGGCCGGATATCCCGGGACCCGGAGATCCCGTTCATGTGTGGGCCTAAAAGAAACATCCATCTAGGTTCTAAAAGTATGCAAACACGCCAAAATTCATTTTTCAATGGGAAAAGAATGCAAAATTACAAGTTTGGGGCCCAAAAGGGCAAAACTGTAATTCTGCCCATATTACAGCTGCGCCCCTGTAGGCTACAGCCGCGCCCCTGTAGGCTACAGCCGCGCGGCTGTAGGGTACAGCCGCGCCCCTGTAGCTTATAGCCGGGCGGCTGTAATGCTCCAGAATCGATTCCAACCTATTTTTCGTGTTTTCGAAAATCATTTGCAAAATTTGATGATTTTAGACGATCTGGGACTTCTGGAAAAATATTAAAACCAACAGAAAAGACCCGAAATGGACCAAATCGAATCCGGAAATCCCTAATCATCCAAAATCACCAAATTCATCACATCCGCCCATAAAAAAAATGAAGAACATGGAATCGAAGCATGCACGGATGTGATTGGATCGATAACAGATATGAAAAACACATTTAATTGAAGCGTGGGAGCGTTATCGATCAATTTGGGAAGATGGAGCTTCGGCCCCTGTAGGTTACAGCCGTGCCCCTATAGGTCACAGCCGCGCGGCTGTAGGTTACAGCCGGGTGGCTGTGATCACATGGGGCGGCTGTAATCACAGAAAACCCAAAAAAAAAACATAAAAATCCAAAAAAAAGCATTACAGCCGCGCCCCTATAGGTCACAGCCGGGCGGCTGTAGGTTATAGCCTGGAGGCTGTAGCTTACAACCGGGCGGTTGTGATCTTGTGGGGCGGCTGTAATCAGAAAACTCCCACAGAACAGAAGAAAAAATGGAAAAGAACTATAGCCATGCCCCTTTGGATTACAGCCGCGCGGCTGTAGATTACAGTCGGGTGGCTGTGATCTTTTGTGGGGCGGCTGTAGTCCCAAAAAAAAAACCAACCAAACGCAAAAAAACTCGAATCATGCAATTAAATCACAACCAAGATGAACAGAATGGATTTTTAAGGCCTCTCAGAAAATTACCTTGTATGTGTTCCAGCGCTTGGATCACAAAAAAAGATTTTTGGATGCCAGAAAACGTCCCGCAGTCACGGACGACCCGAGCAAAGCGTGTTTTTCGAACCTCAAACGGAACCACGAGGAAAATTCAAGGATTGATTTTTGAGTGTTCCCTCTTCTTCTAACCTTTCTTTTCTTTCTTTTTTGTCTAATTCTTTTTTCTTTTTTTGTATTGTTGTATTAAAAACCTTAATAAAAACTATGTGATTTCTTTTTTTCTTTTTCTCTAGGTTTTCTCTCTTTTTTTCTTTTCTTTCTGCCTCCCTATTGCCCTAATTCCCGAATAGCAACCTTAAATATCTCCTGTTTTGGTATTAAATCGGAATTAATTACTGATTTCGTCAAAAAAGGAAAACTGAAGATTACAGCCGCGCGGCTGTAGTTTACAGCTGTGCGGCTGTAGCATCAACAATTCCTATTTTGCTCAGAAACCGAATTAAATGCTGATTTTGCCCAAAAAGGGAAATAAGGAGATTACAGCCGCGTGGCTGTAGACTACAGCCGGACGGCTGTAGCTTACAGCCAAGCGGCTGTAATGCCCAGAAAATTACATTTTCACTTATCTTCCTTGGTTTGTTTTTCGGTTCTCTTAAATATTCGCTAAAATTTTCCAGGGTTCCGTACTAGGACTTATCACACACCTCCGGGCTATCCGGGACATTTCCGACGTCATTCTGGTCGGTCCGAATCCGCTTCACGTTTATCCTTGAAAAAAGGTAATAATAGCTTTCATCAGCGAGGTCGGGAAAAAACGCGTGCTCACAGGCTGCCCCTCGCGCGACCAAAGTTGACCTAAACGGGTGCTTATGTCTGATTCGAGTTTGGTCTCGCGATAGGAAGCACGGTGAGAAGGAAAAGAGAACGTACCTGAGGGATTCTCCTCATGCCGACTTGTTTGGATGTACATAGGGACTTGTCTCGGTTGTTTTTGAGACAGTGGTCTTGCCTAAATTGATTTTATTTTTTTTTTCAGGGTCTTGCTTCGATTCTGATACGAAGTATAGGACTTTGCCTGAGTTGTTCCGATGTTATCTAGGGTCATGCTTAAACTTCATTGCAAAGCAGAGGACTATGCCCGGATGCTGTTTGATTCGCCAGGGACATGCTTCAACTCCATCGTGAAGCAGAGGACTTGCCTGGATCGTGTTTGACTTGCCAGGGACATGCTTCGACTCCATTGTGAAGCAGAGGACTTGCCCAGATCGGATTCTCCTTGCCATTCAGTGCCTACGAAAGGGAAGGGTATTTTGGTAATTTTACAACTTGGGAAGTTGACATTCCTTGAAGTAAGGAGACTTTGATCGTTTGGTCTTTTGCGGTGCTTATGTCATAAAAGAAATGGGTTTTTAGTGATCTAGTGTTCCTTTTTTTGTGGGAAGGGGTATTTTGGTCATTTGACATCTTGGTGGCCGGCAGAAGGAATTTCGGTCATTTCGCCCTTAATGGAGCCTGTGTCATTAAGGGAAGAAATATTTTGGTGACTTGGTTTCCCATATAGCTCATATCGCTAAAGGGAAAATATTTTGGCCATCCGGTGATGTGGTTATTAACCGAAGGGCGTTATGGACATTTCGCATCTTGTGAGGCATGTGTCACTTGAAGGAAAGGGTAATTATGTCGTCACGAGGCTCATGTAGCCGGGAAGGAGGTTCTTTGGTGATTTGAGAATTTTGGTCAACACTTGAAGCGTTGAATTCGTTTTGGGCGCATATTCGTTCCTTGATCGATAATTTTGGAAACAAAAATTTTTGCCCCTTCGATCAAGAATGAATGTGAGCCTAAAATCTTGTTCCTTGATGCCTGCAAAACAAGAAAATTACCTTTCTCGGGGTCAAATGGACATAAAACAAGTTTCGGAAAAGAAAAAACGAAACAAATTTTAAAAGAAAGGAAGCTACAGCCGAACGGCTGTAGCAGCTACAGCCGCGTGGCTGTAGTTTTGAAAACTACAGCCGCTTGGCTGTAGTGGTAGGTGAGGATGAGTTTATAAAAGCCACACAATGTGGCAGCCCCCATTTACCCATTTTGGCCGAAAATACTCTCCTTTCTGGTGATTTTTCTTGCTCCCAAACCGAAACCATGAGGCGAAAGATGCGTAGAGTCCTCCGTCCCGTCCCGGCTACTTAACCTGTGTTTCAAACTCGGTTTTCTATCCCGAAAGGAAACTTTACTCTACCCTTTGAACCTACTGAGTGTATTTATGGGTTAAAAGAGGAGGATGCATACTGTGGAGTGAAGATCGACGATCAGGTGCCCATTTTACTCCAAGTTTCGAACCATGCTTACACAAATCCGGTTAGTTTTCTCAAACTTTCTCACTTTTTCCAAGTTTCCAATTTCTACAAAATTGAGGAAAATATGTGAAATTGATGCATGATTTAAGTAGATTATGCCCCTAGGATGATTAATTGTTGGTTTGGCTTGAGTTAGGACAAGATTTAACCAAAAAAGCGAAAAAAATGAGGTGGGCCGAAAAAAACGCAGCTACAGCCGCCCCATCTTTGATCATAGCCGCGCGGCTGTGATCATGTGGGTTACAGCCACGCGGCTGTAACCCTACAGCCGAGCGGCTGTAGCCCTATAGTCGGGCGGCTGTAGCCCTACATTTTTAAGGCAACCCCATTTTTTTCGATTCAAATAATGTTTCTTCGATTTTTATAGTGTGTATGCATTCTAAAAAGCTCATAAACTCCCTAATTATTAATTTTACAGTCGAGATCCGGCCATTGTGGTAGCGGATCCATCACAGAGGCTTTAAAGTGGTATAGGCGTCTCCCTCAAGGGGTGAAGGATATTGTGAACTCCACCGGCCTACACTGACTTGTTCGCAGCATGTCGATCACCACTCCTCGCACGAGTCGGGGGCTTTTGGCCGCACTATTGGAGAGGTGGATGGACACTACCCACACATTTCATTTCCCTTCCGGGGAATACACCATGACCCCAGAGGATATCATTGCTATTACGGGCCTTCCCTTCTCAGGTCAGATGATTCACTTCAATCAGGTCTTTGTGCATGGCGGATATCGCCAGGAGTTGATATCCATGTTGATTGGGATTAGTTCCCCCGAGAGTCGGATCCAATGTAGTAGGATCCGCGAGTGCTGGCTCGGGCAGCAGCGTGCGCTTCCGGAGGGAACCACCTTTGATGCCGGTGATGAGAGGAAGTACGCTAGAGCGTACCTGTTGCATGCTCTATCCACCACTCTTTTCCCCACGGGCCGGAGCAATCTGAATCTGGCTTTACTGCCCTCACTGATCGACCTGGAGTCTCTGAGGACCCTTAATTGGGCTCGGGCTGCATTGGCCCAACTTTATTATGCTCTAGATCTCTACGCTCGGGGCTCCCACAAGGAGTTGAAGGCCTTTTGGATTCTGCTGCACGTGAGTGTCTTGAACTTTTTTATTTTTATTTTTTATTTTTTTCTTTTTTTCTTTTTCTTTTTCTTTTTTCTTCTTTTTTTTTTTCAAACTGACTTGCTTTAAATTTTCCCTCGTAGATTTGGGCCTATAAGTACCGCTTCGTCCCTCCCCCGATCATGCAGATTCTTGAAGGGGTCACTTTGGTTGAATTCTCCCGCCTCCGCCGTTACATGGGATACGTCTGGAGTGAGGTGGATAAGAACCAGGCGGAGTGCCGGCAGGCTCTGAGAGATATGACGTTCGAGGGGGTATAATTTTTTTTTTTTTTTTTTTACAATTGACTAGTTCCTCAATTTCAGATTGTCAAGGCCCCTTGGAGTCGGGAAGGGGAAAATTTGCCCCAGCAGCTTGTTGATGAGCAGGCGCTCGCGAGCAGATGCTTCGTGATGGAGTGCCCCTTCGGCCAGGAGTGGTTCTTAGGGGAGAGGACTTGTGACTGGCGCTCTGGTCCTGGGGCGCGTAAGATCCCGGCTGCCCTGCCAGTAGGGTTATTCTGGCCTCACCTGCTATCCCTGGAGTTACACTCGGACCTCTATGGTGTTGGATATGAGGCCGGCAGTGTAGATGGTGATTATAGCTGCTTCATCACCGTCCACTTGCTCCCACCGTCCACTGATGCTAGTGCTGGCGCTGGGGTAATTAAATTTAAATTTTTTTTTTTAACGTTGTGGTGTTTAGTTGACCCCAGCCATCTTCCCGAGGTGGACGGGTATGCGCTTCTTCATCATCTAGGGGAAGAGGAGGTAGGTCACGTCCTGCTGATCCTAGGGCCGCCGGTGTGGATTCTGCTGCCATTGCGGAGGATATTCCGATCCTTGATTTCCAGACTCCTTTGGCCCCCGAGGTCGGATATGTGCATGGTCGGCTTGAATTCCCTATTGAAGACTCCATTCAGCTGTATGATGACTTCCAGCAATCTTATCGGGCCGATCTGCATCTGCAAGACCATAATTTTCCCCCGACTATTCCTTCTGACACCACACATGTGAGTATATCTTTGTTAATCTATTTCCCCTTTTTCTGTCATTAGCTGATACTCTGAATCCCAATTTTTGCAGATTCCAGTGATGCAGGGTATGTACATGGGTCAAGCCATTAATGCGCTGAGGGCGCTCTCTTTCCGAGACAATGCCGCTAGGACAGTAAGTACCTGCACATAATGATATGCTTATGTCTGGATGTATGCATTGTATGCATGGATGCATATGCGATGTTCCTCATGTTTTGTTTTAATGCAGACGGCGATCGGGATGGAGCGCCGTGAGTCTGCTCGCTTGAGGGTCGAGAACGATCAATTGCGGCATCGAGTCGCCGAGTTGGAGGTCATGAATCAGACCTTCAGAGACCAGGCAGGCGACTGGAACGTCGAGATGGGAGAAGCAGACGACGACGACGATGATGATGACGAGGCAGAAGATGATGAGGATGACGATGATTCTTCTTAGCACATATCGGGTCCTGGTGTGGATCTGATTTAGTTTTGTATTAGATATGTCTGATGTATATAACTTTTGTACGACACTTGTACTTCTTATCCATGTATTTTCTCGCCTTCTCTTACATTTTATCGCTCTTTTGTTCAATTCGGTCCGGTTCGGGACGCATCTTGGTGCCTTTATAATTTGTTTTCTTTGAAAGGCGATCTCCAGAACCCTTATCTTTGCAATCATAATCATCAGAAATCATAAAAGGTCATAGATAAAGGATTATCTGAACTACAGCCGTGCCCCTATAGCTGTTACAGCCGCCCCACATACTACAGTCGCGCCCCTATAGACTACAGCCACGCCCCTGTAGCAGTTACAGCCGCCCCATGCCAAAAACTCAATCCCACATCGATTTTCAAGCTTTCTTCAGCACAGCCGAGCCCCTGTAGATATTACAGCCGCCTCATACATTACAGCCGTGCCCCTGTAGGCTACAGTCGTGCCCCTGTAGTAGTTACAGCCGCCCCATGCCAAAAAAATGTCCCACATCGGTTTTGCAAGCTTTCTTCAGCACAGCCGAGCCCCTATAAATGTTACAGCCACCCCATGTATTACAGCAGAGCCCCTATAATGCATTACAGCCACCCCACATACTGTAGCCGCCCCACTCATTCTTCAGCCCTTCTTCTTCTTTCGCTTCTCTTTTAGCATGGATCAGCTTAGAGGACGACTCCGGGACTACTGGGGTACGCTCTGCTCTTCTAATTGGGCCCTACTTGCACCTTTTAACTTGTAGTATCTCATATGTTACATCGCTTTGACCCCGAACCGGGTCTTCTTGGACGCAGCTATCAGCTTTTGGGATCCAATGGATCATGTGTTCCATTTCTCCGGTCAAGAGTTATGCCCCTTGATAGAGGAGTTTAGTGCCATTCTCTGTGTTCCTTGCCCCCGGGGGGTCCGGTTGGCTGTTCCTGACCCCGATTATGATGATGCCCGCACATTCTTAAGCCAGTTTGCTCCTTCTGTGGCAGGCATAAGTCGTGCACTTACTGGTAGGTCTACCTCATCCAGACTTAGTCTTTCTATCGTTGCTGACTTATGTTTTGCTTTATCTCCCACTGCCCCTGGGTGGGCTCCGCTGATGAGTCTGTTACTGACAGCTTGCTATCTGTGCGAGTCCCAAGATGATACTTGTAGTCTTAGGCTGGCTTCAGTGGTGACTCAGGTGTCTCAGGGTGCATCTTTCATGGGGGTTGTTCTGGCTGAGACCTTGATATACTTAGACTCCATCCATTCTGATTCTCCTATCGAGAGCTGTGGGTCTCCCCTCCTGCTTCAGGTATGTTTTAGTTCTTCTTTTTTCTGAACTCAAACATTCATTGCCCCTTCATCCTGACTAAACCGCCTACAGATTTGGCTGATGGAGAAGTTATGCCTCTTGAGTCCTCCTCCACCTCGTCCAAGATATGCTCCGAAGCGCTATTGGTCTCGGCACATCGAGCTTCCAGATTTCGGTTTTATGTCCATGGAGCATTGGTTCGACTGGCTAAGGAGGCGATCTGACGCCTTTATCCGATGGGTCTGCCCTTGGTGGGATATTACTGATGTGACTACCGAGACCCGGGTCAGAGGTGTTCAGTTGCTTGGGTTGACCTGTGTGACTTTCAACTCTCCTGCTCGGCTGTGCAGGCAGTATGGGCAACTGCAAGGGGTTCCTCGATCTTTGTGCACTACTGAATGCGGGGTTTTTACATCACCGTGGCCTCGACATGTGCAACACCAGTGGATGCATCCTACTCGTACTGATGTCCTGAAGTATGATAATCTTGCCTCCATAGAGACAGATGCTTGCTACAGGGCTTGGTTGGCAGATCTGGTCGGCTGTCCCACCCGGCGAGGACGTGAGGCGCTGACGCTGCGGTATCTTGACCACAAAGCCAATGGTAACATGTCGGCCCAATCTCTGTAGGTTACCACCATCTTTGACAGAATCTTTTTGATGGACTTATTGGCCGCTTCGACCGCCCCATTGGCTTGTGGGCGATACGGGGATGACTTGTGGTGCTCGATCCCTTTCTCTTGGAGTAACTGTGCAGTTATCCCTTGGAATTGTACCCCGTTATCGGTCACGACATGATGAGGGATCCCATATCTTACGAAGATGTTCCTTTCTATAAATTTGGCCATCTTCTTGGCAGTGATATTCGCGAATGATTCTGCTTCGACCCACTTGGAAAAATAATCTACAGCCACAATAATGAATCGGTGCCCATTTGAAGCAGGCGGCCTTATCTCTCCAATTATGTCTATACCCCAAGCTGCGAACGGCCATGGAGTCGAAGATACTTGAAGTTCAAGCGGGGGAAGATGATTGAGGTCTCCATACACTTGACATTCATGGCATTTCTTAACTTCCTCGATACAGTCGGCTTGTAGAGTGAGCCAAAAGTATCCTTGCCTCAGTATCTTCTTTGCTAAAGCCAAACCATTCATGTATGGGTCACAAGCACCGGAATGTATCTGTTTCATAACCACGACTGCTTCTTCCTCCGTGATACACTTCAGAAGAACTCCGTTAGTTGTCCTCTTGAAAAGTTGATTCTCAAATATCCGAAAATGTGATGTTAACCTCCTGAGGGAAACCTTATCAGATTCATTGGCGCCTTGAGGATATTGGCCATTCTAGATGAACAATAGAATGTCATGATACTAAGGGCGTGCCTCAGTAGTTGCAACCGTATTGACTGACAAATAGCATGGGTTTTGAGCAATTTCTAGGATGACCGGCTGTATTGGTTGTTTTCGGGGGCCTTCCCACATTGACAACAATGTAGCCAAAGAGTCTGCCATCTGATTCTCCTCCCTCGGTACATGTCGGAATTCACATTGACTGAATACCTTTGCCCTTTCCCAAACCAACTCGAGATAGGGTCGAAGCGATTCTTCCTTTATTTCCCAGTCTCCGGTTACCTGCCGAATCACCAAAACCGAATCCTAGATAACTAGTACTTCGTTTGCCCCCAGTGTGATCAAGGCATCAATACCAAAAAGACATGCTTCATATTCGGCCCCATTATTGGTCACTGGAAAGTCAAGTCGCCTTGCCAGAGGAATGATTTCTCCTTCAGGCGTGGCAATGATTACTCCCAAGCCTGCGCCGTGTTTATTCACCGCCCCGTCGAAGTACATCACCCACCTATTCAACTCCTCTTCCACTACCACCAACTGTTCGTCGGGAAATTCTAAGTTCTCCACATAGTCTGAATCTATTGGCTGGTTAGTTAGGAATTCCGCTACGGCTCTTCCCTTGATTGTCTTCCTCGTCACATATTCTATTTCAAACTCTGACAACAAAAGCAACCACCTCGATAACTTTCCCGCTAATACCGGAGCTTGGCATAAGTACTTCATGGGATCCACCTTGGCCACCGCCTGAACCTTGTATGACTAGAAGTAGTGTCTTAACTTCTTTATCAACCATACCATAGCAGCACAAGTCTTCTCTACTATCGTATACCTACTCTCATACTCTAGTAGCTTCTTGCTCAAATAATAGATCGCATGCTCACGCCTATCCTCTTGCTCTTGCACTAGCATGGCTCCCACAGAAGTTTCTTCGATGGCTAAGTACAGAATCAAAGGCTTGTCTGGTATTGGAGGTTTTAGAACTGGTGGATTCATCAAATAAGACTTAATTCTATCAAAGGCTATCTGACACTGCTCGTTCCATTTCACGGGCTGGTTCTTCTTCAGCAGTCTGAAAATTGGCTCGCAAAATGTCGTCAATCTCGCAATAAACCGACTGACGTACTGTAGTGACCCGAGAAACGACCTTACCTCCTTCTTTGACTGTGGTGCCGGCATATCCTTGATGGCCTTAATCTTGCTCGGATCCATCTCAATCCCTTTCTGGCTGACTACATGACCAAGCAACTTCCCTGAAGTGACACCAAATACACATTTCATCGGGTTGAGGTGAAGATTGTACTTCTCGATCCTATTTAAAAATCTATCCAGGATGGCTGGGTGCTCCTCCCGGGTCATCCATTTTACCAACATATCATCCACATAAACCTCGACCTCTTTGTGGATTATATCATACAAAAGTGTCGTGACTGCCCGCTGATAAGTTGCCCCGGCATTCTTCAAACCAAAAGGCATAACCCTGTAGCAGTAAACTGCCCATTCTATGATGAAGGCTGTCTTTACTTTGTCGATCACATTCATTAAAATCTGATTGTATCCCGAAAACCCATCCATGAAGGAATACATGGCTGCCCTGGCGGCACTGTTAATCAGAAGGTCGATATACGGGAGTGGAAAGTCGTCTTTGGGAGATGCCTTATTCAGATCATGGTAATCCACATAAACCCTTACTCGACCGTCTTTCTTTGCAACTGGTACAACATTGGCCAACCAATCTGGATATTCTACCACTTCTAAGAACTTGGCTTTTTTCTGTTTGGCTACTTCTTCCTTAACCTTTTCAGCCCATTCTGGTCAAAGTCGTCTAAGTTTCTGCTTAACCGGTTTCATCTTCGGATCTGTCGGGATTCTATGCTCTGCAATTTCTCTGTCAACCCCAGGCATGTCGTCGTAGGACCAAGCGAATGCTTTGACATGTTTTTGCAGGATTTTTACAAGTTCTTTTCTCTCATTAGGCGTGAGGTCTTTCAAGACGAATACCATCTTGGGTTCATCATCTGTGTTCATTTCATGCAATGATGCATCATGTATGCTAAAGACATTAAATGAATGTTTGTATGTATGCACAGTTCCATCCGGAAAAACATCACACAAGTAAGCAAAATTAGATTTTATTGCATTGTATGCCTTGTAGGCAGAATGGTTCACATCAAAAATAGAAAAAGCAGATACATTCAAAAAATTTCCATCCTCCACATGTGGAGGGTCTTCATCAACAGCAGCATAGTTGACCTCTTCAAACAAGTATCCCAGGTCTCCTTCCAGGTCTTCTTTCTGTTTGTTAGTCAGCTCTTCCTCTGTCATTTGAGCCTTGCCTCTCATAACCAGCTTGGTGAGTTCCTTTACCGTTTCTTCCACCAGGTCTTCATGTGTTTTTCCCACAGGCGATGTCTTCTCTTCAGCACCCTTGCTTGGTTTCATTAAGGTGGATAGTGCTCTCGTAATGGCCCCCATAGCCACTTCCATCTCACTTCTCACCAGATCCGTCTTCTTGAAAGCTTCTCCCTTATTCCCAAATTCAATCCCGACTTGGTTAACAGCTTTCTGATTCTGAACCCCCTTGTTTCCAGCTCCAGCTTCGACACGCAGCATGTTCACAACCGGCTCTATTCCATACTTGCTGAAATCCACCACATCAGCAAAAATCTCAAACCCAGGGGGCTGACCTCCCTCTACAATTACTGGCTCAGGAGCCCCATCATATACTGATTCTATGGCTCGGACAAAAGTATCCACCAGATTCACACCCTTCCTTTCTTGCTTAGCCCTTCCTTCCTGATACCCCAGCCCGAATTGTTAGTACTTCCCAGCCTCAATGTTAAACTCAGGGATTCCTTGTTGCTCGGCCCCTAATCCCTTTCTCGGCTGATAATTCTGTTTAGCAAAATACCTATGAATCCAGTCTGGAAACTCAGGCATGTCAGCAATCACAGCAATCTGAAACCCAGTCATCGGCTGCTCGGCAGCACTCAATGTGGCTACCACAGAAGGCTCATCCGCTTCCACCGTTACTATTTTCCCTCCGATTAAGAACTTTACTTTCTGGTGCAAAGTCGATGGAACTCCTCCTAAAGCATGGAACCACGGTCTTCCCAAAAGTAGGGAGAAGGTGACAGGAATATCAATCACGGTAAACAACACCTTCGATTTAACCTCCCCTACTTTGACTTCTGTTTCGAAGGTCCCTAAGATAGCTCTTTTACTATTATCATAAGCTCTGATTACAGTATTGGACCAGCAGAGAGCTTCAGGACTCACCCCCAGGAAAGGTAGGACCTGAGAAGGACAAATGTTCAAGGCCGAGCCATCACCCACCATCACGCTCGGCATTATTTTATCCATGACTTCCACCCTCAAGTATAAGGCCCTATTGTGATTCACACCTTCAGGTGGAAGGTCCTCTACCCCAAAACTAATCTCTGAGGCCTTGTTAATCTTCAACTCCGCTCCCCTTATCATTGCACACACCTCACCGGGGGACATGGTGGGGTTAGCATCCATCTCCATCAGTTGCTTTACCACCGCCTCTCGGTGTCTCTTGGATTCCATAAGCAAGTGCCACACACTGGCATGGGCCGGTGTCCTCTTCAGTTGGTCCACAGCCATATCTTCTTCTCTAACCATTGGGCTATCGTTCTACACTGGTGTCGTGTTCCTTCTTGGGGGTGCTGGGGGTGGTGCACTAATGGGTTGATAAACCCTGCCGCTCCTAGTGATGTGCATCACCGGCCCATCTTTCTCTATTACTGTCCCTCTTCTTGTCTCCACCGGGTAAACTGACTTCGACTCTTGCACCTCAAACTCATCGTACTCGTCTTCCGCCTCAAAGTCATCTAAATCAATCGGAACCATCTTGTCCCCTACCACCGCAGTCTGCTCTTCAAACACCTCTGGCTCTTCTTCCTTTTCTACCAGTACGGCTCGCACACTCGGATTCGCCTTAATGATCTGGGCGAACACATAATTGGCTGGCAAGCCCGACTGCACCATGTTTACTTGACTACCAAAGGTGGGGAGTGGATTTTTCTGCACATTCGGCTTCAAAGCCGGCTCTACTATCTTGCCATCTATGACTAGCTGTTTGATGGCTTTAATCAATTGGGTACACTCATTCGTACGGTGACCCGCCGTTACATGGCAGGAACAGAAATTATCTTTATCTGCCTCTGTTGGAGGCGAGAATGGCCTCAAACTCTGCAGCACCCCTGCCTTCCTACACTTGGCAAATATTCGGCTGACTAACTCAGCCTATGGACTGGTGATTCTTGGAACATTTGCTCTCCCTTGATTCACAGCAGCTACTTCGGCTTCCTGAGTTTCAATAGAGGCTACCTTTGGTGTCGTCCTTGCACTAGGTCCTGCCGCAGTGGTCTTGGAACTTCCACTCTTGTATCCTTGGGAGTACCCCTGGTTATTTCTGTAAGAGCCCGAACCTTGCTTGCCCTCTGTTCCTCTTCTTCGTATCGCTTGATACGTTTGGCAAACTCCACCACCGCATTGAAGGAGTGGAATCTCTTCAGCTTCATCTTGTCTTTATATTGGGGCAAGCTGCCATCCACAAGCTTCACAACCAAAGATTCCAACTTCGGTGCCCCATCCACCAAAACCTGCACATCCATCCATCGTTTGTAATATGCCGGAAAGGACTCATTCGGCTTTTGGTGGATCCTCTCCAAATCCTCGAGAATTGTCTCGACTTGGGTGTTGTAAGCATATTGTTTCACAAAAGCATCAGCTAAGTCTTCCCAAGTGGAACGGGTGTACAATGGCGTCTTCATGTACCATTTTGCTGTAGCGCCTCTCAAGGTAGTAGGGAACAAATTCAGAAGATGACCCTTTCCAATCCCCATACTTGTCATCAATCTCACATAGCTATCCAAATGGGCTTCCGGTGGTCCTTCTCCAGTGTAAGGAGGGAGGTATGGCATATGAAAACCACCCGGGAGCGGTCCTTCCGCATCAGCAACTAACGTCGCGGGATCGGCACACTTGATAGGATTAAAGTGGACCATTTCTTTCAGCTTGGGCATCATAGCATCTATGTCTGAAAATTTCTGGTTGAGCCGTTTCTCCAGCATCGACTCAATCGAGGCTTCCCTTGCCTTCTCAAAAGCCTCATCCTTTTCGGACTGACGGTCCGGCTCTCTGTGATTGGCAACTCCGCCAATCCCTCTAGGAGTATTCCCCCCGGTTCCATTAGTGGCTTGAACAGGCTGTCGTCCTCCATTCCCAACCGAGGTCTGGGCTGGTTGGACAACTGGAATAGGGAGGGTAGTCATCACCGCCTGCACCTGCTCCCTAAGGGTAGCCCTGAACTCATCTGAGCTTAAGAAGCTCCTCAAAAAGGCAGCCATGTCGAAGGGCATGGTTCCACTGGTTCCACTGTTTCCATTGTTTCCACTGTTTCCGTCAGCCATGTCTGCTCTCTCAACCTCTTCTAACAACGCCTGACTGTCAATCGGTAGAGTAGGCAACTGAACTTCGACTTCTAAATCCGACCCTGAACTGACTCCTTCCACGGTGATCGGTTCCGATCGAATTAACTGAACTGGTGTGTTTGGTTCTGATTCAACTCGAATTAGCCTTCCCCGAGATGCAACTCCAAACTGCACAACCAGCATAAGGTTAGAGTTTCGGATGGATGTCGTGGTCCTAGACTCGACACTCTAAATGGCACTTTTATGCACATGTTTGGCTGATGTCTCATGGATATGGATGATGCTAAAGATGGTTTTAGTGCTTTTCTTTCTTTTGCTTCGGATGTTCCAAGCATACCCTATGCTATACACAAGACAATGCAACAACGTCACGTGCGAGCCATCACACGGACAGAGGTTCGGTGCCTTTGGGGCACCTAGTGGATGTCGTGAAATGGTCGTATGTGTGCCGACACATGGACTAAAGTCTGACACCTTGTAGGTCAATGTAATGACATGAAATGTTCTTGAGGGAACCATCCCACAGATAGACACTCGATGCTTTTATAGCATCTAACATGAAGTGATGTCACATACAAGTCACGTGCGAATCAAAACACGGACAACACTTTGGTGTTCATGGAACACCTTGCATGATTTAGGAATGCTATGAAATGTCTTAATATGAAAACTAGCTCGGCACTCATGGAGTACCTCAAATGGGTTGCTGATGTTATGTAACAATCCGATATGGATTGGGACACGCAAGCAAAACTAAGGCGTCTCCATGACACCAAATGTGAATGATCAAGATGTGATGATGTCGTGTGGTCCATTACACAAATGCAAGTCTAAAACCGTTGTGGTCTTCTAATAATGTGATGTGACAACCAAATGCAAACTAATGCACAGGCGGAGTACGGGTAGCCTTGGGGACTCCCGATATGTTATGATATGAAATGGTCGTGAAGGGCATACTTAGAACATCCTTACATTTTTTATGAAATGATGTGATGTGGATGCCTATGTCATACGAAAATGCAAATGGCTGCACAAGAACGTGGTTAGAATGTATGACACGCAAGATGATGTCGTGTATGCTTTATGAATCCATGAGCACACAAAATGAATGTGGCATACGGAAAATGATTATGGCTGCACAAAAATATGGTTAGTATAACACACACGTATGAGGATGCTCTAAAATGGCTGCACAAAGAAAGTGATTAGAATATGGCATACGTATTATGTGTGTTTATGTCGTATAAAAAGGTCGAAAATAAAACAACCATAGAGCAAACATTAGCACACATATAAAAATATGCTCACCCTTCCAACCTCCTCCATTCGATTGGTCTCGCATTCTTCCTAGGTATTGGGTCTCTTTGGCATCAACGGGGGATACCAAAGGCGTACTCTCGATGTCCATTTTCAAGTATATGGTTTTGGTAATCCTAAAGGGAAGTTGCTAGGCCATTACATGAAGGTATGAGTCAAGCCAAGGGTTGTACAGGTTCCCATAGCAAAAATATACTCCTCACTTCTCCCCACTCAAGGGTCCAAACGAAGGGGTTTGTACGAACCTATGAGTGGTTTACCTCCTCGGGTGCCTCCAATCCTAGCGGAAGAGGTAGGTCACCTTTAGAAATAAACCGGGTTTAAATGAGTGTTGGTGGGATTTAAGAAGAGAAAATGTCATGCTTTATGCAATGTGAATGAAATGTTGAATTACGTTTTTATAATCAACTATAAGTGAGGATATGCTTCAATTGTTACCTAAGTTCCTTAAGTTTTTTGTGAAAACTCTTTTGAAGAAACTGTTAATCCCCAGCAGACTCGCCACTGTAAGCAGAAGACCTTTTTCGGAACGCGCGGTGAAGCGGGAAACTGGGGATTTTCTTTTAGGGTGTTGATGTTTTAGTTTTGAAAATGGGTTTTAATCTTTCCTAGAAAAACCTTCCATTTTATTGGAAAAGTCTTTTGTAGAAAACTTAATTTCAAGAATGAGTTTTAGAAAACAAGCTTTTTAGAAAATCCCATTTTAACTTAAAGATCTCGAAACACGAATTTCGAGATTAGAAACAGAGTCGCCACCCGGATCAGCTCATCCGGGAAATTCCGGTACAGCTCCCTACCAAGTGTAGACGCAGTACCTAATCTAGAGATTCGAGGTTCGAGCAACATATCTACTAATCCTCACTAATTTTTAATTATTATTTCGTAATACGACATTTCATTCACTAAATTCTACTCATTTTATCTCTTCTTTTATTATTAGCCAATGCTCATACATATGACATAAATATAAAACCAAAATAAAAGTGCGGAAAAGTAAAGGTGCGAAAAAGTAAATCAGAGGCCAAATTATACAACCCAAGAAAAACAAAACTATCACCCTCACCTTTTACAGCCGCCTATTATACACGATAATCTAAAAATTACAATCGCCTAGATACACGGGATAATCTATAAAATAAATTTAAAAATAAACATAAAGTAAAAATAAAAGCTGCATCCAAATATGGTTAGCACAAATAAATAAATCACACTAAGGACTCATATAAGACAGAATAGGGGTATTTCAGGAAATGGGATCATGCAAAGGGGGTAACCAAGTCGACCCGATCGATCGGCCCGGTTAGACCTGGAAAACGATTTCTTAAACGCCCTGTAGGTTTTATGGATGAAAAATCGGTTTTAAAAACGGTTTGGCTCATTTACATGCACTTATCCAACTTTAGCGGGCCGGATATCCCGGGACCCAGAGATCCCGTTCGTGTGTGGGCCTACAACAAACATCCATCTAGGGTCCAAAAGTATGCAAACACGCCAAAATTCATTTTTCAATGGGAAAAGAATGCAAAATTACAAGTCTGGCGCCCAAAAGGGCAAAACTGTAATTCTACCCATATTACAGCCGCGCCCCTATAGGCTACAGCCGCACGGCTGTAGGTTACAGGCGTGCCCCTGTAGCTTATAGCCGGGCGGCTGTAATGCTCCAGAATCGATTCCAACTTATTTTTCGTGTTTTCGAATATCATTTTGCAAAATTTGATGATTTTAGACGATCTGGGACTTCTGGAAAAATATTAAAACCAACAGAAAAGACCCGAAATGGACCAAATCGAATCCAGAAATCCCTAATCATCTGAAATCACCAAATTCATCACATCCGCCCATAAAAAAAATGAAGAACATGGAATCGAAGCATGCACGGATGTGATTGGATCGATAACAGATATGAAAAACACATTTAATTCAAGCGTGGGAGCGTTATCGATCGATTCGGGCCGATGGACCTTCAGCCCCTGTAGGTTACAGCCGCGCCCCTATAGGTCACAGCCATGTGGCTGTAGGTTACAGCCGTGCGGCTGTGATCACATAGGGCGGCTGTAATCACAGAAAACCAAAAAAAAACATAAAAATCCAAAAAAAAGCATTACAGCCGCGCCCCTATAGGTCACAGCCGGGAGGCTGTAGCTTACAGTCGGGCAACTGTGATCTTGTGGGGCGGCTGTAATCAGAAAACTCCCACAGAACAGAAGAAAAAATGGAAAAGAACTACAGCCGTGCCCCTTTGGAATACAGCTGCGCGGCTGTAGATTACAGCCGGGCGGCTGTGATCTTTTGTGGGGCGGCTGTAGTCCCAAAAAAAAAAACAACCAAACGCAAAAAACTCAAATCATGAAATTGAATCACAACCAAGATGAACAGAATGGATTTTTAAGGCCTCTCAGAAAATTACCTTGTATGTGTTCCAGCGCTTGGACCACAAAAAAAGATTTTTGGATGCCAGAAAACGTCCCGCAGTCATGGACTACCCGAGCAAAGCATGTTTTCCGAACCTCGAACGAAACCACGAGGAAAATTCAAGGATTGATTTTTGAGTGTTCCCTCTTCTTCTAACCTTTCTTTTCTTTCTTTTTTGTCTAATTCTTTTTTCTTTTTTTGTATTGTTGTATTAAAAACCTTAATAAAAACTATGTGATTTCTTTTTTTCTTTTTCTCTAGGTTTTCTCTCTTTTTTTCTTTCTTTCTGCCTCCGTGTTGCCCTAATTCCCGAATAGCCACCTTAAATATCTCCTGTTTTGGTATTAAATCGGAATTAATTGCTGATTTCGTCAAAAAGGAAAACTGAAGATTACAGCCGCGCGGTTGTAGGTCATAGCCGCACCCCTGTAATATACAGCCACGCGGCTGTAGTTTATAGCCGGGCGGCTGTAGCATCAACAATTCCTATTTTGCTCAGAAACCGAATTAAATGCTGATTTTGCCCAAAAAAGGAAATAAGGAGATTACAGCCGCGTGGCTGTAGACTATAGCCGGGCGGCTGTAATGCCCAGAAAATTACATTTTCACTTATCTTCCTTGGTTTGTTTTTCGGTTCTCTTAAATATTCGCTCAAATTTTCCAGGGTTCCGTACTAGGACTTGTCACACACCTCCGGGTTCTCCGGGACATTTCCGACGTCATTCTGGTCGGTCCGAATCCGCTTCACGTTTATCCGTGAAAAAAGGTAATAATAGCTTTCATCACCGAGGTCGGGAAAAAACCCGTGCTCACAGAGGGCATGGTCTACAACTGGCCTATTCCCACTTCGAGCTGGTTTTGAATGAGGGAAGCAACAACATAAGGCGACTTAGTAATTTCATTTGGTTTTTAGATTCAATTAACAACAGCTTGCATACATAAGCCAGGTGAAATGCGGTTGGATCATACATTCATACATGCATATAAAAATAAAGCATAATTAAATAAATAAGTAAAATGGACTGCCATGGGCCTATATTACATCCTAATATTATTCTGTTGGGATTCATCATTGGAAAAATAACATGGCGCAGTGGAAAATACACCGTTTAAAATTTCCTAGAATCCACCTATCGTGTCCAATACCATTGATTAGAATAAAACAATTTGAATCAAGAGAGTTTAACTCACTAGATTCGTCTCCTCTAGAGACTGCTGCAGAATCGTTTCTTGAAACTGCGATCTCCAAAGTCCGGTGCACGACCAACTATTGAGCGGGAACCGGTGCTAGCCGAAGACGCGAAGGAATAAAGGTTTAATGCTGGGATTTTCGGCTGTTTTGGGGCTACCCTTGGTGGCTGAAATTTCCAGCAATTAATTAGAGTTGAATTAGGTTTTTCCTCCTTAAGTGTGCCCTTATATAGACACCTTGTCTAATTGGGTTTTAATTAGGTTAATTAAACCCAAGCCTACTAGGAATATAATTACATAAATAAACTTTCATTAAAAGTATATACTATGTAATTTAATTCCATTTGGCTAAATTTAATTACCTATGGGTTTGTCTTTATGTTGGCAGTAGGCCCAAGGCCCACAGACTGTAAGTGAGTTCTAGCAAACCATTACAATCCCCAATTAAGACAGAGATGTAGCACTCTTTAGAAGACACTCACCCGGTAGTAATCTCATACTGTCCTTTGCCTAACGATGTCGATATGAATAAATAAGACGCATGGTGTCCGTCATCCTCTTCTGTTGTTTATTATATTTCTTGATCTTGAGTTGACTGATTAATCAAATAAGCAACCAACTTATTTGGGTATGGCCATACACTTATCAGTCCCACTCATCAAGTGGCCAATGATATCATCTCGGTGTTACCCGAGTGGCAATTCCATCACTTCATCATCAATATCAACATGTTCACCGGTCCACCTAATCATACCCGTATTTAGCATCCTTTTACAGACCTGTTAGGCGTATGTCAAAGTGAACCGGATTCCATATTGATATTATAATAAAATCTGGTCTAAGGACAGAAGAGACCTACTCAAGAAAGACCTATGACATGACAACCATGTGGCTTTCTTGTGCAGATCGATCCAGTCCCATGTCAATGACATGTACCTATATTCATGACTGACTATACAAGTACTATGGCTAGTTAAGAACTACCATACCATCATCAAATATGCAAGTCTGTGGTTCTATTCGTTCCCACGATTAGAATAGACCTGGGATAGGTTTTATGATTATCAATCAATGGATACTCTACTCATATTATAGCACAAGATATAAATGAAATAGATAAATTGCCTTTATTAATGTGACACAAATAATGTATTCATACATGACTCTTAATGTATGGTACAAAATACAAGAATCCAATGCCCTAAGAACTAGGGCAAACCAACAATCTCCCACTTGCACTAGTTCCAAGTGGGCATTGCCCTAATTCCTATAGATCTGGTATGACAGTCATGCTGTGTCTGCAACAGCGCTTTGGTCAATGGATCAGTGACATTATTCTTGGTGTCAACCCTCTGCAATGATATGTCACCTATGTTCACGATCTCCCAAATGAGGTGAAACTTTCTGAGTACATGTTTGGATCTCTTGTGTGACCGGGGCACCTTAGCTTGTGCAATGGCCCCGTTGTTGTCACAAAAACATCAACTGGGTCTGGGATAGTGGGCACTACTCCCAACTCAGTTATGACTTTCTTGATCCAAACGGCTTCCTTTGAGCTTTGCAAGCAGCTATGTACTCAGCTTCCATTGCAGAGTCAGCAATGGTGGCCTGCTAGACTGTGACTGGTTCTCATCCTCATTGGTCTCAAAGCTTGCATCAGTGTAACCTGACACTACCAGCTCATCCTGACCTCTATACACTAAGAAAGCATCCTTAGTCCGGTTAAGGTACTTCAAGATTGCCTTGACTGCCTTCCAGTGTTCCTCACTGGGGTCCGACTGGTACCAGCTAGTCATACGTAGTGCATACACGACATCAGGCCTCGTACATAACATGGAGTACATGATGGATCCAATAGCAGATGCATAAGGGATCTTTTCCATGTTCTCCCGGTCCTTCTTTGTTTTAGGACCATCTTTCTTACTCAGCTTCAATCCATGGCACATAGGCAAGAATCCTTTCTTTGCCTTGTCCATGCTGAATCCTTTTAGAACCTTGTCAATGTACGTGGCCTGACTTAGGCCTAGAAGCCGATTGGATCTATCTCTATAGATCCTGATCCCTAAGATCATCTCACCTTCGCCTAAGTCCTTCATTGCAAAGCACCTACTTAACCACTGCTTAACTCCTTGCAGTGTTGGTATGTCGCCTCTAATGATAAGGATGTCAACAACATACAGCACTAGGACGATGGAAACGCTCCCACTAACCATCTTATACACACAGGGCCTTTTACTTGAAACACCACTTGCAACTTATCACCTTAGCACCCGGAGGTGGATCCACCAAGTTCCATACTTGGTTGTCTTGCATAGATTGCATCTCAGCCTCCATGGCTTTACACCATTGATCTGAGTGTGGGCTTCCAACAGCCTCCTGATAGGTCTTGGGCTCTTTTTGGTCAACGACCATAAGGTCCCTATCATCAGTCACGAGAAAGCCGTACCTCTCTGGCTGATGACATGTCCTGCCAGTCCTTTTAAGGTCTTGTGCAACCGGTTCTGGTTCCTCAATTTCTTAAGTAGTCAAATCGGTTCCCGAAGCATCCTGAGCAGTAGCTGCAGGAGTTTGTGAGTCTTGAACTTCTGAAGGTTCAACATTACTCCCACTGTTTCTCTTGGAAGGAATTCCTTCTCCAAGAAGACTGCATTTCTAGCTATGAAAACATTGTTTTCGGCCGGATCGTAGAAGTAATAACCCTTAGTTTCCTTAGGGTAACCCACAAACTGGCACTTGACAGATTTGGACTCGAGTTTGCCACTTGTCAATTTCTTAACATGTGCATCACAGCCCCAAATCTTCAAGAAGGAAACATTGGGCTTTCGGCATTTCCATAGTTCATATGGTGTTCCCTCAACTGCCTTGCTTGGTGTATTATTAAGAATGTAAGCAGCTGTCTCTAAAGCATATCCCCAAAAGGAGACAAGGAGTGTAGCATGACTCATCATCGAGCGGACCATGTCTAGTAAGGTCCTATTCCTCCTTTCTGACACTCCATTCCACTGGGGTGTACCAGGAGGAGTGAGTTGGGATATAATCCCACACTCTCTCAAAAACGAGTCAAACTCTTGGCTTAAATATTCACCCCCTCGGTGAGACAGAAGTGCTTTTGTTTTCTTGCCAAATTGGTTTTCTACTTCATTCTTAAAGTCCTTGAACCTTTAGAGAGTCTCAGACTTATGCTTCATCAGATACACGTAACCGTATCTGCTGAAGTCATCCGTGAAGGTGACGAAGTACAGAAAACCAGATCTAGCACTAGTGCTCATTGGGCCATATACATCGGAATGTATTAGCTCTAATAGCTCTGAGGCCCTTTCAGCAGTCTTACTAAAAGGCGCCTCTCTCAAACAAGATTCGCATGTGTCATAAGGTTGGATGTCAAATGACCCTAGCACTCCACTAGAGTGAAGCCTAGCTATGCGCTTCTCATTTATATGGCCAAGTTGACAATGCCAGATGTAAGTAGGATTAATTTCATTTTGTTTAATCCTTTTAGTATTTATGTTATAGATTGAACTTTCACGTTTTAGATTAAGGATATATAAGCCATTTTCAAGAAATGTTGTTCCATAAATAATATTGCCACATTGCATAGAAATTCTACCATGTCCAATATTAAATACAAAACTAGAAATATCCAACAAAGAAACGGAAATAATATTCCTGTGCATCGCAGGTACAAAATAACAGTTTCTTAGTTCCAAAACAAGTCCACTAGGCATCTCCAAGAAATAATCTCCGATCTCCATGGCCTGAACCCGAGCACCATTTCTGACTTGAAGATCTACTTCTCCAAATCCTAATAATCTCCTATTTCTTAGACCCTGCACATTTGAACAAATGTGAGATCCACATCCAGTGTCCAAGACCCAAGATGTAGAAATAGCCAGATTAATCTCAACAACATAAATACCTGAACCAGCAGTTTTGCCCTTTAGTTGCTCCCTTAGCTTTGGACATAAGCTCTTCCAGTGCCCCTTCTCATGACACTCATGGCAAACGTCGTTAGGAGAAGCAACCCTTGCTTTAGGTTGGGCCACCACCTTTTTGCCCTTAGCCTTGGCCTTTTGGGCCTTAGCCTTGGCCTTAGATTTGGCCTTTCCCTTAGCAATGGGCGTATTGCCTTTGTTCACCAGCAATACTTTAGGAGTCTTCTTAAGAGACTGCTCAGCAAGCTTGAGCATGCCATGCAGCTCAACAGCCGATTTATCCAACCCTTGCATATGGTAATTCATGATAAACTGGTTGTAAGACTCAGGAAGTGACCCGAGAATATTGTCTGTTGCCAAGTCCTGCAGAACTGGCGAGCCGAGGCGGGCAAGTGTATCAATATACCCCTTCAACTTTAGCACATGAGTGCTAACAGAAGTCCCAGCTGCTATCACAGTTGTGCAAAGTGCCTTAGTTGTCAGGTAACATTCCTGACGAGCCTGATCTTGGAACATCTTTTTAAGCTGATCCATCATCTCATAAGCATGCTTGTCCATGAACTGCTTCTGAAGATCAGAAGCCATGGTACCCAGCATGAGGCACAAGACATCTCGGTCATCCCTCACGTGCCGGTCATACTGCTCCACCATCACTGTGCTGATGCCTCGACCTGCGGGAGGGCCAGCTAGTAAAGGAGCATTCAGTACATACTCCTTAGACTCTTGTCTAAGAACTATTTGTAAGTTCCTAGCCCAGTCCAGGAAGTTAGTCCCCGAAAGCTTCTCCTTCTCCAAGAGTGACCTAAGTGAGAGTGAGTTGTTGTTTGTTGCAGCCATTTAAATTGCTTAACTGAAATGGGATTATCTATATGGAAGAAATCATTGCTTGAGTTAGAAATAAAGGACTTTTAAGCCAATTCAAATTAATAATCCGATTTTAATTTGTTTGTTGATGTTGTTAATTGGCTGACTTGACCAAGATCCACAACTTATCAATGACTGGCCGAACTAGGGCTCGCTAACCAACCATTGATTCGTTTGGTAGGAC
Source organism: Euphorbia tirucalli (assembly GCA_039660915.1). NCBI lineage: Eukaryota > Viridiplantae > Streptophyta > Magnoliopsida > Malpighiales > Euphorbiaceae > Euphorbia > Euphorbia tirucalli. The sequence continues at coordinate 34,981,406 of CM077637.1, read as the reverse complement.
AACCTATCCAATCCTTCCATGAAGGACTCTTAGTTTGATGGGCTTATTGACACTTTACCCACCTGTGCTTAGGGCCCGCTCTGAGCTAATGCTACCCATGTTGAGTCAAACCACCATTCACATGTTAACCATACCAAGTATCTTAACCCTTGACGGCCCACCGAATACTACAATATACTCAGCTAGGGCATGGCGCACATTGCAGCATCAATGGGGGGAAGAGGTGTGAATGTGGGAAGCACTTTTAAGTGACTCAATATTTTAATTTCCGGATTATAATTAAGTGATACGGCTTAGCATGCATAAAAGCGGGTAATAATTTAGTGATCCATACATCCATATTAGATGACAAATGCAATAGCATACTTAATTTAAAATAAATGAGATCCTATGGGCCTTTAATTACAACCTAATGAAAAACTAGATATCCTATCTAATTCTTCATGGGCCGGACTGCAATCCTTCTTGGGCTCCCACCATGGACTTACTCCATTTGGGCCTTCCTCCATACTTGATGCAATTACAATAATTTTGTAAAATAAAATCTATTCTAAAATTACATCAAAATAAAAAATGGCACGCAGGCCATATTTCCCAAAATTAAATTACAACCGATAATAATTTAGGGCCCATAGAACTCAACATAATATTTCAAACAAAGTACCTGTCGTGCACATACATACCAATATGATGCATGATCATGGCATTCCAAATTATAAATATAAATATTAAGCCGAGTTACTTAGGGTGAAATCGCCAATTTTAATAAATGTGACTAAGGCCCATAAAGGCCCAATAGATAACATCCATAAATGCAAAATTAACAATTTTGCTCCCACTTGAATTTGGGTTGTCACAAATTTAAAATTGAGCTCTCCCAATTTTAACCAGTGTTACGGTTTATTGGGCCAATTTCACAAAGTCCATATTCAATTTAATATGCAAACAATTAAATTAAATATGCATGCCAACAAAATAAATAATTTAAATACAAATTAATTAAAAAAAAATTAATTTAATTTGCATTAGGGTCCGGGATAAAGAAATACCCGCAAAATCTAAAACCGGGCCCAAAACCTACGCGCGGCGCCGCTGTCCTAGCGGGGCAGCAGTGCCGCTGTACGGCAGCCTGCCGCGGCAGCAGCTGCTACCAAGGCAGCAGATGGAATCGCAATTCTGCGATTCGATCTTTTGCCCAAACAATATTTTTTTTTTCAATCCTAAACAAAAAAAATGTTTCCAGCAAAAAAAAAAAAATATATATATATATAATTAATATACAAAACAATTTTAGATGGAAAACAATTGGGGAAAAATAATCAAAAATCCCAATCCAACAATTCTAGGGTTTATCCAGAAACAAAACCAATTAAGTAAAACCCTAAAATCACAAACTTGAAACACATTCTTTCTTTCAAGAACGCTTTCAAGAACCAATTCCAATCAATCTAATGGACAAAACCTAGGCTCTGATACCACTGTTGGGATTCGTCATTAGAAAAATAACGTGGCGCAGCGGAAAATACTCCGTTTAAAATTTCCTAGAATCCACCTATCGTGTCCAATTACCATTGATTAGAATAAAACAATTTGAATCAAGAGAGTTTAACTCACCAGATTCGTCTCCTCTAGAGACTGCTGCAAAATCGTTTCTTGAAACTACGATCTCCAAAGTCCAGTGCACGACCAACTATTGAGCGGGAACCGGTGCTAGCCGAAGATGCGAAGGAATAGAGGTTTAATGCTTGGATTTTCGGCTGTTTTGGGGCTACCCTTGGTGGCTGAAATTTCCAGCAATTAATTAGAGTTGAATTAGGTTTTTCCTCCTTAAGTGTGCCCTTATATAGACACCTTGTCTAATTGGGTTTTAATTAGGTTAATTAAACCCAAGCCCACTAGGATTATAATTACATAAATAAACTTTAAAAGTATATACTATGTAATTTAATTCCATTTGGCTAAATTTAATTACCCCTAAATAAAATTAAATCACACTTAAATAAATACAATACATGTATTTAATTCTCCTACTTAGGAAAATTATTTAATTAATTGTTTACTTTATGTAATTCAATTAATTGATAAATTAATTAATTACATTATGTAAACTTATTAATTAAATTAAATTCAACCCAATGTCAATTAATTACCTTGACACCGAGTGTCAACTAATTAATTAACGCATTCCTTCCAATGTATATTACATGTACAATATCTATAAGTTCCAGCTCAGTTGATCTATGTGCACGATCCTATGGGTCTGTCTTTATGTTGGCAGTAGGCCCAAGGCCCACAGACTGTAAGTGGGTTCTAGCAAACTATTACAGCCCCCAATTAAGACAGAGATGCAGCAGTCTTTAGAAGACACTCACCCGGTAGTAATATCATACTGTCATTTGCCTAACGATATCGATATAAATAAACAAGGGGCATGGTGTCCGTCATCCTCTTCTGTTGTTTATTATATTTCTTGATCTTGAGTTGACTGATTAATCAAATAAGCAACCAACTTATTTGGGTATGGCCATACACTTATCAGTCCCACTCATCAAGTGGCCAATGATATCATCTCAGTGTTACCCGAGTGGCAATTCCATCACTTTATCATCAATATCAACATGTTCACCGGTCTACCCAATCATACCTGTATTTAGCATCCTTTTACAGAGTTGTTAGGCGTATGTCAAAGTGAACCGGATTCCATATTGTTATTATAATAAAATCTGGTCTGAGGACAGAAGGGACCTACTCAAGAAAGACCTATGACATGACAACCATGTGGCTTTCTTATGCGGATCGATCCAGTCCCATGTCAATGACATGTACCTATATTCATGACTGACTATACAAGTACTATGGCTAGTTAAGAACTACCATACAGTCATCGAATATACAAGATTGTGGTTCTATTCGGTCCCACGATTAGAACAGACCTGGGATAGGTTTTATGATTATCAATCAATGCATACTCTACTCATATTATAGCACAAGATATAAATGAAATAGATTAATTGCCTTTATTAATGTGACACAAATAATGTATTCATACATGACTCTTAATGTATAATACAAAATACAAGAATCCAATGCCGTAAGAACTAGGGCACCCCAACATATTCTAGTAAACCTATACTAGAAAACAATATTAGGTGGGCCTCCATCTTTTTCCTTGTGGGCTTGCACCTCCACTTGGGCTCACCGCTCCATAGGCTTCTTCTTTTTACAAATTTTATAATAATTGAATACAATAAAATTACATTAAAAAGAAAACGACATGCAGGCCGTATTTACCCAAAAAGAAAATACAACCTATCTTGAACAAGGTCCAATAGCATCCAACCATACAAAATATTTAATCACCCATATGCATCCAATACATATAATTCATAAGCATGTTATAATGCATGATTTAAGCCCATTTCAATTATGTCCAAGCCATTATATAGAAATTCCCAATTTTGGTCCACCATGGTTCTAACCCTTAACGGGCTTTGGGCCTCCAGCCCAGGCAGTCCAACTGCTCCCACTGGAATTGGAAAACCATGGGTCTAATTCAGCCGTCCAAGTAATTGTGCCAAAATTACCCGAACCAATTTCAATTAACCATATTAATTTTCAAAAATTAATATCACATGAATAAAATAAAATTTCATTCAAGAAACCACATGCACAAGATAAATATAATAAATGAATTAATGCCTTTATTAATAACACAAATAAGTATAATACATGAATCCAATTAATGTATGATACAAATACAAGGACCAATGCCTCGGGACTAGGGCATATCCAACAGTTTGTCATTCTAACGTTATATGTTGATGATATTTTGTTAGCTAGTAATGACACTTCCTTACTCAAGAAAGTAAAGACTTGGTTGTCTTCTAATTTTGAGATGAAGGATCTAGGAGATGCCAACTATATTCTTGGGGTTAAGATCACAAGAAATCGTTCTAAGAGATTATTGGCTGTTTCACAAGAAACGTATATCAATAAAATCTTAGAACGTTTTGGTGTGGTAAATTGTAATCCTGATCCAACCCTTATTGCAAAAGGTATGGAACTGAATGCAAGTATGTGTCCTAAGACTCCTGAAGAGATTAAAAAGATGGAAAGAATTCCTTATAGGTGTGCAATTGGTAGCTTGAGTATGCTATGATTTGTACACGACCTGATATCAGTTTTGCGGTTGGTCTCGCAAGTCGATATCAGTCAAACCCAGGTTTGAGGCATTGGGCAGCGGTGAAATGTATATATAGATATTTGAAGGGGACTTCAAATTATTCCCTTTGTTATCAAGGAAGAGACCTACAATTAAAGGGATACACAGATGTTGATTACGGAACTGATAAAGATGGTAGAAAGTCTACGTCTGGATACATTTTCACTCTAGGAAATGGTGCTATTTCCTGGTGTAGCAAGAAACAGACTTATGTGGCATTATCGACTATGGAGTCTGAGCACGTGGCTATAGCAGCCGCTGTACAAGAAGCGATCTAGTTAAGACGCTTCATAGATCTTTTAGATCTATTGCCTAAAGTGAAATGTACTACTATATTTTCCGATAGCAATGCATCGATAGCCTATTCCAAGAATCCCTGTTATCATGGAAAAGGCAAGCATATCGATATAAAATATCATTTTGTTAAAGACAAAGTAGCACATGGAGAAATAAGTTTGGTATATGTTCCTACCCAAGATATGATTGCAGATTCATTAACGAAACCAATAGCACCAAATGTTTTTAGTAGACATATTTCAGAATTTGGTGTTCGTAAGATATAGGAACATATTATAACTTTTGAACTATTGTAATAACTTTGTAAATTTTATGTGTAATAAAATGTAAGTTATTTGTTTTTATTCAAATTTATTCAGAGCGATACACATAGAACTATTATGTATAGTTCAGTATGTTGGCGAAATGTCATCTACTCACATAGATGAATTTTTTACTATGATTGTGTGTTCATAGGTAAAAGTGGGAGTGTGAGTTACTCTATATGTGATGTTTTGTGTAATATCATCATTTCGTTTATGCCAAAAGCTGTTCTGTGAAAGGCTTAAAAGTGGACTAGAGGTCTTGATACATGAGTTGTATCTAGAGACTGAATGCTTTCGCATAGTGTTCATGAAACATACGTCCTGCATGGATCAACACTATGGCATATTTGTGTAATATGTGTAAGGCCGACCAAGGGATGGAAAAATTGATCTCAACTTGCCTAATGTGAGACCTAAATGAAACTATGAGTTTCAAGTTCACCTTTAAGGACTCTTGTAAATAACAAGAAGGGTATGTCTGATGATTAACTTGATTGGAACCCTAAACCAGGCTTCGTTAGCTATGAACGGGCATATAAGGACCAGTTAGATAAGCATTGGATATATGGCCGAAGGTTATTTATAAAGAGGAAGTACGTTTTAGTTACTTGTCACTTGAATGTCATATAACACTCGAGCTCGGTACTTTTTCTGTGGAAAAGGTATATAGTGTATATGAAAGTTTTCGAGAGATCAAAGTGAGTCGAAAACCAGTGATCAAGGAAATATACTAGGGGGAAGTCACATCAAGCCAATGCAGGAGCTATGAAGGAAACTTTAAAAGTTTAGCCTATACGTCGACTGGTCGCGTGCGTTCATCGAGTAAGAATCGAAAGCAGTATGTGATTGTGTTGCTCGCAATGAAAGTAAGTCTTGTCATGTGCGAGTGGGAGATGTTGGTTTTCAGTCCACCCATGATATTTGTGTATTGGCAGGGACTAAACTGTGATATATAATAAGTTACAGGGATGAAATGTGTAATTTGGTCGGAACGGATAAATATGGGGGAAGTTATGGAGTTATCGGCGGTTACTCCCTAACTCTATAAATACCCCATTCCATATCAGTTTTTGGATACTTTTTCTGCATACGTGATATCCAGAACCAGAAAAACGAATCCGTCTCGAGAATTTCCCGATCAAACACTTTCCATCTTCGTTCTTCGGCAGAACTCAAGGAAATAGCCCGTACCCTGTGTAATACTACATACGTGGGAAAGGTAACCAAGACGATTCTGTTGGTGTGCCCTAGTTCTTAGGGCATTGGATTCTTGTATTTTGTATTATACATTAAGACTCATTGTATAAATACATTATTTGTGTCACATTAATAAAGGCAATTAATCTATTTCATTTATATCTTGTGCTATAATATGAGTAGAGTATCCATTGATTGATAATCATAAAACCTATCCCAGGTCTGTTCTAATCGTGGGAACGAATAGAACCACAGACTTGTATATTCGATGATTGTATGGTAGTTCTTAACTAGCCATAGTACTTGTATAGTCAGTCATGAATATAGGTACATGTCATTGACATGGGACTGGATCGATCCGCACAAGAAAGCCACATGGTTGTCACGTCATAGGTCTTTCTTGAGTAGGTCTCTTTTGTCCTCAGACCAGATTTCATTATAATATCGATATGGAATCCGATTCACTTTGACATATGCCTAACAGGTCTGTAAAAGGATGCTAAATATGGGTATGATTGGGTGGACCGGTGAACATGTTGATATTGATGATGAAGTGATGGAATTGCCACTCGGGTAACACCGAGATGATATCATTGGCCACTTGATGAGTGGGACTGATAAGTGTATGGCCATACCTAAATAAGTTGGTTGCTTATTTGATTAATCAGTCAACTCAAGATCAAGAAATATAATAAACATCAGAAGAGGATGACAGACACCATGCCTCTTGTTTATTCATATAGATATCGTTAGGCAAAGGACACTATGAGATTACTACCGGGTAAGTGTCTTCTAAAGACTGCTGTATCTCTGTCTTAATTGGTGGCTGTAATGGTTTGCTAGAACCCACTTACAGTCTGTGGGCCTTGGGCCTACTGCCAACATAAAGACAGACCCATAGGATCGTGCACATAGATCAACTGAGCTGGAACTTATAGAAATTGTACATGTAATGTACATTGGAAGGAATGCGTTAATTAATTAGTTGACATTCGGTGTCAAGGTAATTAATTAACATTGGGTTGAATTTAATTTAATTAATAAGTTTACATAATATAATTAATTAATTTATTAATTAATTGAATTACATAAAGTAAACAATTAATTAAATAATTTTCCTAAGTAGGAAAATTAAATACATGTATTGTATTAACTTAAGTGTGATTTAATTTTATTTAGGGGTAATTAAATTTAGCCAAATGGAATTAAATTACATAGTATATACTTTTTAATTAAAGTTTATTTATGTTATTATAATCCTAGTGGGCTTGGGTTTAATTAACCTAATTAAAACCCAATTAGACAATGTGTCTATATAAAGGCACATTTAAGCAATAAAACCCTAATTCAACTCTAATTAATTGCTGGAAATTTCAGCCATCAATAGCAGCCCCAAAACAGCCGAAAATCCCAGCATTAAACCTCATTCCTTCGCATCTTCGGCTAGCACCGGTTCCTGCTCAATAGTTGGTCGTGCACCGGACTTTGGAGATCGCAGTTTCAAGTAACGATTCTGCAGCAGTCTCTCGAAGAGACGAATCGGTGAGTTAATCTCTCTTGATTCAATTTGGTTTTATTCTAATCAATGGTAATTGGACACGATAGGTGGATTCTAGGAAATTTTAAACGGTGTATTTTCCGCTACGCCACATTATTTTTCCAAAGACGAATCCCAACAATGCCCACTTGGAACTAGTACAAGTAGGAGATTGTTCGTGTGCCCTAGTCCTTAAGGCATTGGATTCTTGTATTTTGTGTTATACATTAAGACTCATTGTATGAATACATTATTTGTGTCACATTAATAAAGGCAATTAATCTATTTCATTTATATCTTGTGCTATAATATGAGTAGAGTATCCATTTAAATTAAAATTAGTTTGACCAATTAATTTAATCCATCAAATTAAAATTAGATCTTTACAGAATAAAATCATATGTAAACCTATACATATGAATATTTCCACCTAGGAAATAATCTCATAACTAATCCAATTAATTATGAAGAGCCAATTGAATATATTAATTTTATTATTAGGATCAATCCAATTGATATTCATAATATGATTAATATATATATACCCCTCTCTCCAGAGTGTATACTCCAAGCATAAATGTGATTCCTTAAGTCGGTGTTCAGTCACTTAATGTGTACGATCCCGTGGGCCCATCTTTATATTGGCAGCGGGCCTTTGGCCCGCAGACTACAGTTGGGCTTTAGCAAGCCACTGCAGCCCCCAATTAAGATGGAGATGGTAGTCTAACTGTTATCATAGCCCTGTAGTTTAAACTTGTACATCCCATGTCATTGATATCGGTGTCCAACACAGAGGCATAGATTGATCACCCTCTTTTGTGTCGGACATTAACTTGATCCCAAATGCACTGAAGCTCATAAACAAGTTCCCACTTGTTTGGGTGTGGCCACACTCTTATTAGTCACATTCATCAAGAGGCCGGTGATATCTTCCTAGTGGACTACTGGGTGACAAATTCCTTCTACATATCCACAGCATTACCATGCTAAGTGACATACCCGAAAGTACCCATACTTGGCACCCTGTTACAGGCCCTTTAGGCGTACCCCTAAGCATGTGACCTCACATGTAACACCATCATATGGTCAGGTCAAAGGATCGATACAAGTGCTACATGAGAATCACTTGTGATACTATACCATGTGGATTTCTCGTTTAGTGGATCTATCCAGTACCATACCTCCTATGCATGCACCCATTAACTTGGTTGACATTCCATGTCTAATGACCGGTAAGACACTGCCATACGACCAAGTTAATGATAGTCTCTTGTTCCATTCATTCCCATGACTGGAACAGACTACGGATCTATTTATGGACATATCGTTTACCCTATCCATGGTCTTACTGCCAAGTGCATGACACTGGTCATCATGGATATGGATATGTCCATTGGATACTTCATTTAATAGATTGCACAAGATAAATATAATTAATGAATTAATGCCTTTATTAATAACACAAATAAGTATAATACATGAATCCAATTAATGTATGATACAAATACAAGGACCAATGCCTCGGGACTAAGGCATATCCAACAATCTCCCACTTGCACTAGTTCCAACTAGGCATGGGCCTAATCCCTATAGATATAGTATGACCCTCGTGCTTGGGCTGGGCCAGCGCCTTGGTCAAAGGATCTGCGACATTATCCTCGGTGTCCACTCTGTGCAATGCAATGTCACCTCTTTCTGCGATCTCTCGTATGAGGTGAAACTTTCTGAGCACGTGCTTTGTGTTCTTGTGTGATCGGGGCTCCTTAGCTTGTGTAACGGCCCCATTATTGTTACAGAAGATATCACCTAGGTCCTGGATAGTTGGCACTACTCCCAACTCAGTGATAAACTTCTTCATCCACACAGCTTCCTTAGCCGCATCACACGCAGCGATGTACTCAACTTCTGTTGTAGGGTTCGCGATGGTTGGCTGCTTTGAGCTCCTTTAGCTTACAACACCACCATTTAGCAAAAATACATACCCAGACTATGACTGGTACTCATCATAGTTGGTCTAGAAGCTTGCATCAGTGTACCCAGTAACTGACAGCACTTCCGGACCACCATACACTAAGAAGCTATCCTTAGTCCGGTTAAGGTACTTAAGGATCGCCTTGACAGCTTTCCACTGATCCTCCCCGGGATCCTGCTGGTACCAGCTCGTCATACTTAGTGCAAAGGCAACATCAGGTCTCGTAAATAACATGGAGTACATAATTAATCCTATAGCCAAAGCATATGGAACCAATTTCATGTTCTCCCTGTCCTCCCTTGTCTTAGGATAGTGTTTCTTACTAAGTTTCAGCCCATGGCCCATTGGCAAGAAACCATTATTGGCCCGGTCCATGCTGAACCTTTTCAGAACTTTGTCTATGTACGAGGCCTGACTTAGGCCCAGAAGCCGATTTGATCTATCCCTAATGATCCTGATCCCTAGGATCATCTCAGCTTTGCCTAAGTCCTTCATTGCGAAGCACTTACTCAGCCACTACTTTACCCTTTGCAATGTAGGTATGTCGCTTCTAATGAGTAGGATGTCGTCCATATAAAGTACCAAGAATGTGATAATGCTCCCACTAGTCCTCTTATACACACAAGGCTCATCTTGATTCTGTATGAAGCCATATTCCTTTATAGCCTCATTGAATCTTAGATTCCAACTTCGGGATGCTTGCTTCAATCCATAAATGGACCTTTGAAGCTTGCATACCCTTCCCAGATACTTTGGATCGACAAAACCCTCAGGTTGTGTCATGTACACATCCTCGAGTAGCTTTCCATTAAGGAAAGTGGTTTTGACATCCATTTGCCAGACTTCATAGTCGTACCATACGGCTATGGCTAGCAAGATCCTGATGGATTTGAGCATGGCTACTGGTGAGAAAGTTTCATCATAGTCTATTCCATGGACTTGTCTGAAACCTTTCACAACCAGATGCCCCTTGAAGGTGTTATCGGCCTTTAGCTTATAGCACCACTTGCAACCTATTACCTTAGCACCCGGAGGTGGATCAACCAAGTTCCAAACTTGGTTATTATACATAGATTGCATTTCTGCCTCCATGGCTTTACACCAATTCGCAGATTGTGGGCTAGCCATAGCCTGCTGGTAGGTTTTGGGTTCTTCCTCATCCCAGATGAGAAGAGTTTGATCATCGGTGATGAGGAAACCATACCTCTCCAGTTCCTGATGATCCCTACTAGACCTTCTAGGTCCTTGTGCGGCCTGGGTCGGTGCTTCCCCTTGTGGAAGCTCCACCTGGGCCTCTGAGTTATCCTCTTCAAGAGCTTGTGGACTTTGAACTTCCCTGAGTTCAACATTGCTCCCACTGTCTTTCTTGGAAAGGAACTCCTTTTCCAGAAAGACCCCCTTCCTTGCCACGAACACCTTATTCTCGGCGGGGTTGTAGAAGTAATACCCTTTGGTTTCCCTAGGGTAGCCCACAAACAGGCATTTATCGGTTTTAGGCTCCAGCTTGCCACTAGTCAATCTCTCGACATGTGCTTCGCATCTCCAAATCATTAGGAAAGACACATTGGGCTCCTTGCCCGTCCATATCTGATATGGGGTCTTTTCCACTGCCTTTGTGGGAATATTATTTACGATAAGAGCTGTTGTCTCGAAGGCGTGTCCCCAGAAACTAATTGAGAGAGAGGCTTGACTCATCATTAAGCGGACCATGTCCAACAGGGTCCTATTTCTCTGTTCGGACACCCCATTCCATTGTGGTGTTCTGGGAGGAGTGAGCTGTGGAACTATTCCATGCTCTCTCAAATATGAGTCAAACTCTAGACTTATATACTCACCACCTCAGTCCAACCGAAGGGTTTTGATATTTCTACCTAGCTAGTTCTGTACCTCGTTCCTAAATTCCTTGAACCTATCAAGGGTCTTGGACTTGTGTTTCATCAGATAGACATAGCCATATCTGCTGAAATCTTCCGTGAACCTGACGAAGTATAGGTGTCCACCTCTGGTCGCTGCGCTCATAGGTCCACATACATCTGAATGTTTTAGGTCCAATAAGCCAGTGGCCCTTTCAGCCTTCTTGCTAAAAGGCGCCTTAGTCATCTTGCCTCGTAAACATGATTCGCATGTATCAATTGACTCCAAGTCAAATGACCCTAAGACTCCAGCTTTGTGAAGCCCAGCTATGCGCTTCTCGTTTATGTGGCCGAGATGACAATGCCATAGGTAGACAGGATTAAGTTCGTTTGGCTTAACCCTTTTTGTGTTTATGTTATAGACGTGATTGGTTTCATTTAAGTCCAGGATATACATGCCATTATTTAATAGAGCATCTCCATAAAATAATCCCTCTCTAGATATGGAAATTCTACCATTTGAAATAGTAAAATAAAATCCACGAATATCCAATATAGAAACTGAAATAATATTCCTGCACATAGCAGGTACAAAATAACAATGTTCTAAAATTAAAACCAATCCACTAGGCATCACAAGGTGGTATTCGCCGATCTCTATGGCAGCAACCCTTGCTCCATTCCCGACCCGCAAGTCCACCTCTCCCAACCCCAGTGACCTTCTGTTCTTAAGTCCCTGCACATTGCAACAAATGTGAGAACAACATCCAGTATCCAATACCCAGGATGTTGAAACAGTAAGGTTAATGTCTATAACATAAATACCTGAAGAGGACACACCCTGGCCCCTTCTTTGCTCTCCCATCAGCTTGGGACATGATATCTTCCAATGGCCCACCTGTCTACACCTGAAACAGACATCCTTAGGACCTGCCTTCTGCTGGGCCTTGGGTTGGGCCTTGGCCTTCTTAGCCTTTGCCTTCTTGGCCTTGGCTTTGACCTTTTCCTTAGCCTTACCCTTGGCAACAGGAGGGTTCCCCTTGTTGACTAGCAGCACCGGCGGAGTCTTTTTGATCGACTGCTCAGTAAGCTTAAGCATCCCACACAGCTCAATGACAGTGCGGTTCATCCCTTGCATATTGTAGTTCAGGATGAACTGATCATAAGAATCCGGCAAGGATGCAAGGATTGTGTCCACCACCAACTCCTAAGAGATAGGTGATCCGAGACGGGCTAAAGTGTCCAAATAGCCCTTCATCTTGAGCACGTGTGCGCTCACAGATGTCCCGGCCCCCATCTTACAGGAGTGGAATGCCTTGTTGGTCAGGTACCTTTCCTGACGAGCTTGCTCTTGAAACATCTCGTTTAGAGTTGTTATCATAGCAAAGGCTTGATGGTCCATAAACTATTTTTGTAGTTCGGGGACCATACAGGCCAACATAAGGCATGGCACATCCCTATTATCCTTGACATGCGCCTCGTATTCCTCCAGCTGGGCAGCCGGTGGATTACGTCCTTGAGGCGCAGCCGGTACAGGCCTCTCCAGCACATACTCTTTGGACTCCTGCCTTAGAACTATTCTCAAGTTCCTAGACCAGTCCAAAAAGTTAGGACCGAAAAGCTTGTCCCTTTCAAGAATTGATCGCAGTGATAAGGTATTGTTGTTTGCCATTTAGAATTTCTACACAGAAAAACATTTAGAGTATTAATAAAGGACTTTACTTTGTTATTCCCATATAAAATTAATAATGAATCAAGTTATTAATTAAACCGAGTTATTAGGCTCATGGACCGAGATCCATATTTCATTAAGATATAGCCAGACGAGGGCCTGGTACAACTATACCCTAATTATTTAGGTAGGAACGCCGTCCAATCCCAACCTAGGGACTCTCGATTTGATGGGCTTGTTGGCACTTACCCATCTGTGCTTAGGGCCAGGAGAATCCTACTACCCACGCTAAGTCAAAACCTCCATTCAAGTGTTAGAGTATCCCATACCCTAACCCAATACAAAGTGACAATACTCCAGTGTATCCTGCGAGGGTGTGAGCAGACGACTTTTTTCGGAACGCGCTGTGAAGTGGGAAACCGGGGATTTTCTTTTTGGGTGTTGATGTTTTGGTTTTGAAAATGGGTTTTAATCTTTCTTAGAAAAACCTTCCATTTTATTGGAAAAGTCTTTTTGTAGAAAACTTAATTTCAAGAATGAATTTTAAAAAACAAGCTTTTTAGAAAATCCCATTTTAACTTAAAGATCTTGAAACACGAATTTCGAGATTAGAAACAGAGTCGCCACTCGGATCAGCTCATCCGGGAAATTCCGGTACAGCTCCCTACCAAGTGTAGACGCAGTACATAATCTAGAGATTCGAGGTTCCGGCAACATATCTACTAATCCTCACTAATTTTTAATTATTATTTCGTAATACGACATTTCATTCACTAAATTCTACTCATTTTATCTCTTCTTTTATTATTAGCCAATGCTCATACATATGACATAAATATAAAACCAAAATAAAAGTGCGGAAAAGTAAAGGTGCGGAAAAGTAAATCAGAGGCCAAATTATACAACCCAAGAAAAAGAAAACTCTCATCCTCACCTTTTACAACCGCCTATTATACACGATAATCTAAAAATTACAATCACCTAGTTACACGGGATAATCTATAAAATACATTCCAAAATAAAATAAAGTAAAAATAAAAGCTGCATCCAAATATGGTTAGCACAAATAAATAAATCACACTAAGGACTCATATAAGACAGAATAGGGGTATTTCAGGAAATGGGATCATGCAAAGGGGGTAACCAAGTCGACCCGATCGGTCGACCCGGTTAGACCTGGAAAACGATTTCTTAAACCCCCTGTAGGTTTTATGGATGAAAAATCGGTTTTAAAAACGGTTTGGCTCATTTACATGCACTTATCCAACTTTAGCGGGCCGGATATCCCGGGACCCGGAGATCCCGTTCATGTGTGGGCCTAAAAGAAACATCCATCTAGGGTCTAAAAGTATGCAAACACGCCAAAATTCATTTTTCAATGGGAAAAGAATGCAAAATTACAAGTTTTGGGCCCAAAAGGGCAAAACTGTATGCGCCCCTGTAGGCTACAGCCGCGCGGCTGTAGGTTACAGCCGCGCCCCTGTAGCTTACAGCCGGGCGGCTGTAATGCTCCAGAATCGATTCCAACCTATTTTTCGTGTTTTCGAAAATCATTTTGCAAAATTTGATGATTTTAGATGTTCTGGGACTTCTGGAAAAATATTAAAACCAACAGAAAAGACCCGAAATGGACCAAATCGAATCCGGAAATCCCTAATCGTCCAAAATCACCAAATTCATCACATCCGCCCATAAAAAAAATGAAGAACATGGAATCGAAGCATGCACGGATGTGATTGGATCGATAACAGATATGAAAAACACATTTAATTGAAGCGTGGGAGTGTTATCAATCAATTTGGGAAGATGGAGCTTCGGCCCCTGTAGGTTACAGCTGTGCCCCTATAGGTCACAGCCGCGCGGCTGTAGGTTACAGCCGGGTGGCTGTGATCACATGGGGCTACTGTAATCACAGAAAACCCAAAAAAAAAACATAAAAATCCAAAAAAAAGCATTACAGCCGCGCCCCTATAGGTCACAGTCGGGCGGCTGTAGGTTACAGCCTGGAGGCTGTAGCTTACAACCGGGCGGCTGTGATCTTGTGGGGCGGCTGTAATCAGAAAACTCCCACAGAACAGAAGAAAAAATGGAAAAGAACTATAGCCATGCCCCTTTGGATTACAGCCGCGCGGCTGTAGATTACAGCCGGGCGGCTGTGATCTTTTGTGGGGCGGCTGTAGTCCCAAAAAAAAAACCAACCAAACGCAAAAAAACTCGAATCATGCAATTAAATCACAACCAAGATGAACAGAATGGATTTTTAAGGCCTCTCAGAAAATTACCTTGCATGTGTTCCAGCGCTTGGATCACAAAAAAAGATTTTTGGATACCAGAAAACGTCCCGCAGTCACGGACGACCCGAGCAAAGCGTGTTTTTCGAACCTCAAACGGAACCACGAGGAAAATTCAAGGATTGATTTTTGAGTGTTCCCTCTTCTTCTAACCTTTCTTTTCTTTCTTTTTTGTCTAATTCTTTTTTCTTTTTTTGTATTGTTGTATTAAAAACCTTAATAAAAACTATGTGATTTCTTTTTTTCTTTTTCTCTAGGTTTTCTCTCTTTTTTTCTTTTCTTTCTGCCTCCCTGTTGCCCTAATTCCCGAATAGCAACCTTAAATATCTCCTGTTTTGGTATTAAATTGGAATTAATTACTGATTTCGTCAAAAAAGGAAAACTGAAGATTACAGCCGCGCGGCTGTAGTTTACAGCTGTGCGGCTGTAGCATCAACAATTCCTATTTTGCTCAGAAACCGAATTAAATGCTGATTTTGCCCAAAAAGGGAAATAAGGAGATTACAGCCGCGTGGCTGTAGACTACAGCCGGACGGCTGTAGCTTACAGCCAAGCGGCTGTAATGCCCAGAAAATTACATTTTCACTTATCTTCCTTGGTTTGTTTTTCGGTTCTCTTAAATATTCGCTAAAATTTTCCAGGGTTCCGTACTAGGACTTATCACACACCTCCGGGCTATCCGGGACATTTCCGACGTCATTCTGGTCGGTCCGAATCCGCTTCACGTTTATCCTTGAAAAAAGGTAATAATAGCTTTCATCAGCGAGGTCGGGAAAAAACCCGTGCTCACAGGCTGCCCCTCGCGCGACCAAAGTTGACCTAAACGGGTGATTATGTCTGATTCGAGTTTGGTCTCGCGATAGGAAGCACGGTGAGAAGGAAAAGAGAACGTACCTGAGGGATTCTCCTCATGCCGACTTGTTTGGATGTACATAGGGACTTGTCTCGGTTGTTTTTGAGACAGTGGTCTTGCCTAAATTGATTTTTTTTTTTCAGGGTCTTGCTTCGATTCTGATACGAAGTATAGGACTTTGCCCGAGTTGTTCCGATGTTATCTAGGGTCATGCTTAGACTTCATTGCAAAGCAGAGGACTATGCCCGGATTCTGTTTGATTCGCCAGGGACATGCTTCAACTCCATCGTGAAGCAGAGGACTTGCCTGGATCATGTTTGACTTGCCAGGGACATGCTTCGACTCCATTGTGAAGCAGAGGACTTGCCCAGATCGGATTCTCCTTGCCATTCAGTGCCTACGAAAGGGAAGGGTATTTTGGTAATTTTACAACTTGGGAAGTTGACATTCCTTGAAGTAAGGAGACTTTGATCGTTTGGTCTTTTGCGGTGCTTATGTCACAAAAGAAATGGGTTTTTAGTGATCTGGTGTTCCTTTTTTTGTGGGAAGGGGTATTTTGGTCATTTGACATCTTGGTGGCCGGCAGAAGGAATTTCGGTCATTTCGCCCTTAATGGAGCCTGTGTCATTAAGGGAAGAAATATTTTGGTGACTTGGTTTCCCATATAGCTCATATCGCTAAAGGGAAAATATTTTGGCCATCCGGTGATGTGGTTATTAACCGAAGGGCGTTATGGACATTTCGCTTCTTGTGAGGCATGTGTCACTTGAAGGAAAGGGTAATTATGTCGTCACGAGGCTCATGTAGCCGGGAAGGAGGTTCTTTGGCGATTTGAGAATTTTGGTCAACACTTGAAGCGTTGAATTCGTTTTGGGCGCATATTCGTTCCTTGATCGATAATTTTGGAAACAAAAATTTTTGCCCCTTCGATCAAGAACGAATGTGAGCCTAAAATCTTGTTCCTTGATGCCTGCAAAACAAGAAAATTACCTTTCTCGGGGTCAAATGGACATAAAACAAGTTTCGGAAAAGAAAGAACGAAACAAATTTTAAAAGAAAGGAAGCTACAGCCGCACGGCTGTAGCAGCTACAGCCGCGTGGCTGTAGTTTTGAAAACTACAGCCGGTTGGCTGTAGTGGTAGGTGAGGATGAGTTTATAAAAGCCACACAATGTGGCAGCCCCCATTTACCCATTTTGGCCGAAAATACTCTCCTTTCTGGTGATTTTTCTTGCTCCCAAACCGAAACCATGAGGCGAAAAATGCGTAGAGTCCTCCGTCCCGTCCCGGCTACTCAACCCGTGTTTCAAACTCGGTTTTCTATCCCGAAAGGAAACTTTACTCTACCCTTTGAACCTACTGAGTGTATTTATGGGTTAAAAGAGGAGGATGCATACTGTGGAGTGAAGATCGACGATCAGGTGCCCATTTTACTCCAAGTTTCGAACCATGCTTACACAAATCCGGTTAGTTTTCTCAAACTTTCTCACTTTTTCCAAGTTTCCAATTTCTGCAAAATTGAGGAAAATATGTGAAATTGATGCATGATTTAAGTAGATTATGCCCCTAGGATGATTAATTGTTGGTTTGGCTTGAGTTAGGACAAGATTTAACCAAAAAAGCGAAAAAAATGAGGTGGGCCGAAAAAAACGCAGCTACAGCCGCCCCATCTTTGATCATAGCCGCGCGGCTGTGATCATGTGGGTTACAGCCACGCAGCTGTAACCCTACAGCCGAGCGGCTGTAGCCCTATAGTCGGGCGGCTGTAGCCCTACATTTTTAAGGCAACCCCATTTTTTTCGATTCAAATAATGTTTCTTCGATTTTTATAGTGTGTATGCATTCTAAAAAGCTCATAAACTCCCTAATTATTAATTTTACAGTCGAGATCCGCCATTGTGGTAGCGGATCCATCACATAGGCTTTAAAGTGGTATAGGCGTCTCCCTCAAGGGGTGAAGGATATTGTGAACTCCACCGGCCTACACCGACTTGTTCGCAGCATGTCGATCACCACTCCTCGCACGAGTCGGGGGCTTTTGGCCGCACTATTGGAGAGGTGGATGGACTCTACCCACACATTTCATTTCCCTTCCGGGGAATACACCATGACCCCGGAGGATATCGTTGCTATTACGGGCCTTCCCTTCTCAGGTCAGATGATTCACTTCAATCAGGTCTTTGTGCATGGTGGATATCGCCAGGAGTTGATATCCATGTTGATTGGGATTAGTTCCCCCGAGAGTCGGATCCAATGTAGTAGGATCCGCGAGTGCTGGCTCGGGCAGCAGCGTGCGCTTCCGGAGGGAACCACCTTTGATGCCGGTGATGAGAGGAAGTACGCTAGAGCGTACCTGTTGCATGCTCTCTCCACCACTCTTTTCCCCACGGGCCGGAGCAATCTGAATCTAGCTTTACTGCCCTCACTGATCGACCTGGAGTCTCTGAGGACCCTTAATTGGGCTCGGGCTGCATTGGCCCAACTTTATTATGCTCTAGATCTCTACGCCCGGGGCTCCCACAAGGAGTTGAAGGCCTTTTGGATTCTGCTGCACGTGAGTGTCTTGAACTTTTTTATTTTTATTTTTTATTTATTTATTTTTTTCTTTTTCTTTTTCTTTTTTCTTCTTTTTTTTTCAAACTGACTTGCTTTAAATTTTCCCTCGTAGATTTGGGCCTATGAGTACCGCTTCGTCCCTCCCCCGATCATGCAGATTCTTGAAGGGGTCACTTTGGTTGAATTCTCCCGCCTCCGCCATTACATGGGATACGTCTGAAGTGAGGTGGATAAGAACCAGGCAGAGTGCCGGCAGGCTCTGAGAGATATGACGTTCGAGGGGGTATAATTTTTTTTTTTTTTTTTTACAACTGACTAGTTCCTCAATTTCAGATTGTCAAGGCCCCTTGGAGTTGGGAAGGGGAAAATTTGCCCCAGCAGCTTGTTGATGAGCAGGCGCTCGTGAGCAGATGCTTCGTGATGGAGTGCCCCTTCGGCCAGGAGTGGTTCTTAGGGGAGAGGACTTGTGACTGGCGCTCTGGTCCTGGGGCGCGTAAGATCCCGGCTGCCCTGCCAGTAGGGTTATTCTGGCCTCACCTGCTATCCCTGGAGTTGCACCCGGACCTCTATGGTGTTGGATATGAGGCCGGCAGTGTAGATGGTGATTATAACTGCTTCATCACCGTCCACTTGCTCCCACCGTCCACTGATGCTAGTGCTGGCGCTGGGGTAATTAAATTTAAATTTTTTTTTTTTAACGTTGTGGTGTTTAGTTGACCCCAGCCATCTTCCCGAGGTGGACGGGTATGCGCTTCTTCATCATCTAGGGGAAGAGGAGGTAGGTCACGTCCTGCTGATCCTAGGGCCGCCGGTGTGGATTCCGCTGCCGTTGCGGAGGATATTCCGATCCTTGATTTCCAGACTCCTTTGGCCCCCGAGGTCGGATATGTGCATGGTCGGCTTGAATTCCCTATTGAAGACTCCATTCAGCTGTATGATGACTTCCAGCAATCTTATCGGGCTGATCTGCATCTGCAAGACCATAATTTTCCCCCGACTATTCCTTCTGACACCACACATGTGAGTATATCTTTGTTAATCTATTTCCCCTTTTTTTGTCATTAGCTGATACTCTGAATCCCAATTTTTGCAGATTCCAGTGATGCAGGGTATGTACATGGGTCAAGCCATTAATGCGCTGAGGGTGCTCTCTTTCCGAGATAATGCCGCTAGGACAGTAAGTACCTGCACATAATGATATGCTTATGTCTGGATGTATGCATTGTATGCATGGATGCATATGCGATGTTCCTCATGTTTTGTTTTAATGCAGACGGCGATCGGGATGGAGCGCCGTGAGTCTGCTCGCTTGAGGGTCGAGAACGATCAATTGCGGCATCGAGTCGCCGAGTTGGAGGTCATGAATCAGACCTTCAGAGACCAGGCAGGCGACTGGAACGTCGAGATGGGAGAAGCAGACGACGACGACGATGATGATGACGAGGCAGAAGATGATGAGGATGACGATGATTCTTCTTAGCACATATCGGGTCCTGGTGTGGATCTGATTTAGTTTTGTATTAGATATGTCTGATTTATATAACTTTTGTACGATACTTGTACTTCTTATCCATGTATTTTCTCGCCTTCTCTTACATTTTATCGCTCTTTTGTTCAATTCTGGCTGAGACCTTGATATACTTAGACTCCATCCATTCTGATTCTCCTATCGAGAGCTGTGGGTCTCCCCTCATGCTTCAGGTATGTTTTAGTTCTTCTTTTTTCTGAACTCAAACATTCATTGCCCCTTCATCCTGACTAAACCGCCTACAGATTTGACTGATGGAGAAGTTATGCCTCTTGAGTCCTCCTCCACCTCGTCCAAGATATGCTCCGAAGCGCTATTGGTCTCGGCACATCGAGCTTCCAGATTTCGGTTTTATGTCCATGGAGCATTGGTTCGACTGGCTAAGGAGGCGATCTGACGCCTTTATCCGATGGGTCTGCCCTTGGTGGGATATTACTGATGTGACTACCGAGACCCGGGTCAAAGGTGTTCAGTTGCTTGGGTTGACCTGTGTGACTTTCAACTCTCCTGCTCGGCTGTGCAGGCAGTATGGGCAACTGCAAGGGGTTCCTCGATCTTTGTGCACTACTGAATGCGGGGTTTTTACATCACCGTGGCCTCGGTATGTGCAACACCAGTGGATGCATCCTACTCGTACTGATGTCCTGAAGTATGATAATCTTGCCTCCATAGAGACAGATGCTTGCTACAGGGCTTGGTTGGCAGATCTGGTCGGCTGTCCCACCCGGCGAGGACGTGAGGCGCTGACGCTGCGGTATCTTGGCCTCTAGATGATTGGGATTGATTACTGCTGTATGACCTTTTTTTTTTTTTTTTTTGCTTGTCCTAATTTTTGTATAGGTCACCCTTTTTGGGTTTTCGGCCTATCGGACTGTCTTTATTTTTGCCTGAACTGCCCATTTTTTGGATTTTCAATCCAGCAGACCTTATTTTATGTCCTATCTTTTACATAGACTGCCCCTTTCGGGTTTTCAATCTGTCGGACTCCGTTTTTTTTTTTTTTTGAATGCATATGTTCAATCTATGGATGTGAGATATGCAGAAGATATATAAAGATAAATATGCGCAGAATAATCTAAATTGCAGATGAACTTGGGACATTTAAACGAACAAAACCGAACATTCATTCATTCATTCATAAATAATGTTTTAGCACAATGTACATCGAATGATGAAATGAACTATGGACAGAATTATCGATGGTATAAGTCTCGACTGAAGCCACGCTTGTCGCCAACCAATCTTTGCAGATTTTCCAGTTGATGATCCTCACCTCTCTGTCCTAATTTCTGCATGGATTGCCTTTTCGGTTTTCGACCCATCAGACTATCCTAATTTTTACGTGGACCGCCTTTTCGGTTTTTGACCCACCGGACCCCTTTTTTTTTTTTTACATGTAGTAGTGTTTCAGCTTGTCCTGATTGATGGGGTTGACGAATTCGTTTCCGTCCATGTCCATAATTTTTGCAGCACCTTTCAAAAGCACCCTCTTGATTACATACGGACCTTCCCAGTTCGGCTTGAATTTCCACCACACATCTGTGTTGGTTTGTTTCATCTGCTTGAGTACCAGATCCCCTACCTTAAATGGACGTTTCTGATGGCGAACCTTGTTGTTGTATGTCCTAGCCATCCGCTGTTGGTACATTTGCAACTGATCTAAGGCCTGAAGACGTTTTTCGTCAATCAGTGCTAACTGTTCATATCTCGACTGAAGCCAATCAGACTCCGGCAACTGTGCCTCTCAACGATTTGATTTCCATCTCTACCGGTAACGCTGCTTCCATCCCGTAAACCAGTGAATACGGAGTTTCTCTAGTAGGGGTTCTGATGCTTGTCCGGTATCCCCACAAAGCCAATGGTAACATGTCGGCCCAATCTCTGTAGGTTACCACCATCTTTGACAGAATCTTTTTGATGGACTTATTGGCCGCTTCGACCCCCCATTGGCTTGTGGGCGATACGGGGATGACTTGTGGTGCTCGATCCCTTTCTCTTGGAGTAACTGTGCAGTTATCCCTTGGAATTATACCCCGTTATCGGTCACGACATGATGAGGGATCCCATATCTTACGAAGATGTTCCTTTCTATAAATTTGGCCATCTTCTTGGCAGTGATATTCGCAAATGATTCTGCTTCGACCCACTTGGAAAAATAATCTACAGCCACAACAATGAATCGGTGCCCATTTGAAGCAGGCGGCCTTATCTCTCCAATTATGTCCATACCCCAAGCTGCGAACGGCCATGGAGTCGAAGATACTTGAAGTTCAAGCGGGGGAAGATGATTGAGGTCTCCATACACTTGACATTCATGGCATTTCTTAACTTCCTCGATACAGTCGGCTTGTAGAGTGAGCCAAAAGTATCCTTGCCTCAGTATCTTCTTTGCTAAAGCCAAACCATTCATGTGTGGGTCACAAGCACCGGAATGTATCTGTTTCATAACCACGACTGCTTCTTCCTCTGTGATACACTTCAGAAGAACTCCGTTAGTTGTCCTCTTGAAAAGTTGATTCTCAAATATCCGGAAATGTGCTGTTAACCTCCTGAGGGAAACCTTATCAGATTCATTGGCGCCTTGAGGATATTGGCCATTCTGGATGAACAATAGAATGTCATGATACCAAGGGCGTGCCTCAGTAGTTGCAACCGTATTGACTGACAAATAGCATGGGTTTTGAGCAATTTCTAGGATGACCGGCTGTATTGGTTGTTTTCGGGGGCCTTCCCACATTGACAACAATGTAGCCAAAGAGTCTGCCATCTGATTCTCCTCCCTCGGTACATGTCGGAATTCACATTGACTGAATACCTTTGCCCTTTCCCAAACCAACTCGAGATAGGGTCGAAGCGATTCTTCCTTTATTTCCCAGTCTCCGGTTACCTGCCGAATCACCAAAGCCAAATCCTCAATAACTAGTACTTCGTTTGCCCCCAGTGTGATCAAGGCATCAATACCAAAAAGACATGCTTCATATTCGGCCCCATTATTGGTCACTGGAAAGTCAAGTCGCCTTGCCAGAGGAATGATTTCTCCTTCGGGCGTGGCAATGATTACTCCCAAGCCTGCGCCGTGTTTATTCACCGCCCCGTCGAAGTACATCACCCACCTATTCAACTCCTCTTCCACTACCGCCAGCTGTTCGTCGGGAAATTCTAAGTTCTCCACATAGTCTGAATCTATTGGCTGGTTAGCTAGGAATTCCGCTACGGCTCTTCCCTTGATTGTCTTCCTCGTCACATATTCTATTTCAAACTCTGACAACAAAAGCAACCACCTCGATAACTTTCCCGCTAATACCGGAGCTTGGCATAAGTACTTCATGGGATCCACCTTGGCCACCGCCTGAACCTTGTATGACTGGAAGTAGTGTCTTAACTTCTTTATCAACCATACCATAGCAGCACAAGTCTTCTCTACTATCGTATACCTACTCTCATACTCTAGTAGCTTCTTGCTCAAATAATAGATCGCATGCTCACGCCCATCCTCTTGCTCTTGCACTAGCATGGCTCCCACAGAAGTTTCTTCGATGGCTAAGTACAGAATCAAAGGCTTGTCTGGTATTGGAGGTTTTAGAACTGGTGGATTCATCAAATAAGACTTAATTCTATCAAAGGCTATCTGACACTGCTCGTTCCATTTCACGGGCTGGTTCTTCTTCAGCAGTCTGAAAATTGGCTCGCAAAATGTCGTCAATCTCGTAATAAACCGACTGACGTACTGTAGTGACCCGAGAAACGACCTTACCTCCTTCTTTGACTGTGGTGCCGGCATATCCCTGATGGCCTTAATCTTGTCCGGATCCATCTCAATCCCTTTCTGGCTGACTACATGACCAAGCAACTTCCCTGAAGTGACACCAAATACACATTTCTTCGGGTTGAGGTGAAGATTGTACTTCTCGATCCTATTTAAAAATCTATCCAGGATGGCTGGGTGCTCCTCCCGGGTCATCCATTTTACCAACATATCATCCACATAAACCTCGACCTCTTTGTGGATCATATCATACAGAAGTGTTGTGACTGCCCGCTGATAAGTTGCCCCGGCATTCTTCAAACCAAAAGGCATAACCCTGTAGCAGTAAACTGCCCATTCTATGATGAAGGCTGTCTTTACTTTGTCGATCACATTCATTAAAATCTGATTGTATCCTGAAAACCCATCCATGAAGGAATACATGGCTGCCCTGGCGGCACTGTTAATCAGAAGGTCGATATACGGGAGTGGAAAGTCATCTTTGGGAGATGCCTTATTCAGATCATGGTAATCCACATAAACCCTTACTCGACCGTCTTTCTTTGCAACTGGTACAACATTGGCCAACCAATCTGGATATTCTACCACTTCTAAGAACTTGGCTTTTATCTGTTTGGTTACTTCTTCCTTAACCTTTTCAGCCCATTCTGGTCAAAGTCGTCTAAGTTTCTGCTTAACCGGTTTCATCTTCGGATCTGTCGGGATTCTATGCTCTGCAATTTCTCTGTCAACCCCAGGCATGTCGTCGTAGGACCAAGCGAATGCTTTGACATGTTTTTGCAGGATTTTTACAAGTTCTTTTCTCTCATCAGGCGTGAGGTCTTTCAAGACGAATACCATCTTGGGTTCATCATCTGTGTTCATTTCATGCAATAATGCATCATGTATGCTAAAGACATTAAATGAATGTTTGTATGTATGCACAGTTCCATCCGGAAAAACATCACACAAGTAAGCAAAATTAGATTTTATTGCATTGTATGCCTTGTAGGCAGAATGGTTCACATCAAAAATAGAAAAAGCAGATACATTCAAAAAATTTCCATCCTCCACATGTGGAGGGTCTTCATCAACAGCAGCATAGTCGACCTCTTCAAACAAGTATCCCAGGTCTCCTTCCAGGACTTCTTTCTGTTTGTTAGTTAGCTCTTCCTCTGTCATTTGAGCCTTGCCTCTCATAACCAGCTTGGTGAGTTCCTTTACCGTTTCTTCCACCAGGTCTTCATGTGTTTTTCCCACAGGCGATGTCTTCTCTTCAGGTGGATAGTGCTCTCGTAATGGCCCCCATAGCCACTTCCATCTCACTTCTCACCAGATTCGTCTTCTTGAAAGCTTCTCCCTTATTCCCAAATTCAATCCCGACTTAGTTAACAGCTTTCTGATTCTGAACCCCCTTGTTTCCAGCTCCAGCTTCGACACGCAGCATGTTCACTACCGGCTCTATTCCATACTTGCTGAAATCCACCACATCAGCAAAAATCTCAAACCCAGGGGGCTGACCTCCCTCTACAATTACCGGCTCAGGAGCCCCATCATATACTGATTCTATGGCTCGGACAAAAGTATCCACCAGATTCACACCCTTCCTTTCTTGCTTGGCCCTTCCTTCCTGATACCCCAGCCCAAATTGTTAGTACTTCCCAGCCTCAATGTTAAACTCAGGGATTCCTTGTTGCTCGGCCCCTAATCCCTTTCTCGGGTGATAATTCTGTTTAGCAAAATACCTATGAATCCAGTCTGGAAACTCAGGCTTGTCAGCAATCACAGCAATCTGAAACCCAGTCATCGGCTGCTCGACAGCACTTAATGTGGCTACCACAGAAGGCTCATCCGCTTCCACCGTTACTATTTTCCCTCCGATTAAGAACTTTACTTTCTGGTGCAAAGTCGATGGAACTCCTCCTAAAGCATGGAACCACGGTCTTCCCAAAAGTAGGGAGAAGGTGACAGGAATATCAATCACGGTAAACAACACCTTCGATTTAACCTCCCCTACTTTGACTTCTGTTTCGAAGGTCCCTAAGATAGCTCTTTTACTATTATCATAAGCTCTGATTACAGTGTTGGACCGGCAGAGAGCTTCAGGACTCACCCCCAGGAAAGGTAGGACCTGAGAAGGACAAATGTTCAAGGCCGAGCCATCACCCACCATCACGCTCGGCATTATTTTATCCATGACTTCCACCCTCAAGTATAAGGCCCTATTGTGATTCACACCTTCAGGTGGAAGGTCCTCTACCCCAAAACTAATCTCCGAGGCCTTGTTAATCTTCAACTCCACTCCCCTTATCATTGCACACACCTCACCGGGGGACATGGTGGGGTTAGCATCCATCTCCATCAGTTGCTTTACCACCGCCTCTCGGTGTCTCTTGGATTCCATAAGCAAGTGCCACACACTGGCATGGGCCGGTGTCCTCTTCAGTTGGTCCACAGCCATATCTTCTTCTCTAACCATTGGGCTATCATTCTACACTGGTGTCGTGTTCCTTCTTGGGGGTGCTGGGGGTGGTGCACTAATGGGTTGATAAACCCTGCCGCTCCTAGTGATGTGCATCACCGGCCCATCTTTCTCTATTACCGTCCCTCTTCTTGTCTCCACCGGGTAAACTGGCTTCAACTCTTGCACCTCAAACTCATCGTACTCGTCTTCCGCCTCAAAGTCATCTAAATCAATCGGAACCATCTTGTCCCCTACCACCGCAGTCTGCTCTTCAAACACCTCTGGCTCTTCTTCCTTTTCTACCAGTACGGCTCGCACACTCGGATTCGCCTTAATGATCTGGGCGAACACATAATTGGCTGGCAAGCCCGACTGCACCATGTTTACTTGACTACCAAAGGTGGGGAGTGGATTTTTCTGCACATTCAGCTTCAAAGCCGGCTCTACTATCTTGCCATCTATGACCAGCTGTTTGATGGCTTTAATCAATTGGGTACACTCATTCGTACGGTGACCCGCCGTTACATGGCAGGAACAAAAATTATCTTTATCTGCCTCTGTTGGAGGCGAGAATGGCCTCAAACTCTGCAGCACCCCTGCCTTCCTACACTTGGCAAATATTCGGCTGACTAACTCAGCCTATGGACTGGTGATTCTTGGAACATTTGCTCTCCCTTGATTCACAGCAGCTACTTCGGCTTCCTGAGTTTCAATAGAGGCTACCTTTGGTGTCGTCCTTGCACTAGGTCCTGCCGCAGTGGTCTTAGAACTTCCACTCTTGTATCCTTGGGAGTACCCCTGGTTATTTCTGTAAGAGCCCGAACCTTGCTTGCCCTCTGTTCCTCTTCTTCGTATCGCTCGATACGTTTGGCAAACTCCACCACCTCATTGAAGGAGTGGAATCTCTTCAGCTTCATCTTGTCTTTATATTGGGGCAAGCTGCCATCCACAAGCTTCACAACCAAAGATTCCAACTTCGGTGCCCCATCCACCAAAACCTGCACATCCATCCATCGTTTGTAATATGCCAGAAAGGACTCATTCGGCTTTTGGTGGATCCTCTCCAAATCCTCGAGAGTTGTCTCGACTTGGGTGTTGTAAGCATATTGTTTCACAAAAGCATCAGCTAAGTCTTCCCAAGTGGAACGGGTGTACAATGGCGTCTTCATGTACCATTTTGCTGTAGCGCCTCTCAAGGTAGTAGGGAACAAATTCAGAAGATGACCCTTTCCAATCCCCATACTGGTCATCAATCTCACATAGCTATCCAAATGGGCTTCCGGTGGTCCTTCTCCAGTGTAAGGAGGGAGGTATGGCATATGAAAACCACCCGGGAGCGGTCCTTCCGCATCAGCAACTAACGTCGCGGGATCGGCACACTTGATAGGATTAAAGTGGACCATTTCTTTCAGCTTGGGCATCATAGCATCTATGTCTAAAAATTTCTGGTTGAGCCGTTTCTCCAGCATCGACTCAATCGAGGCTTCCCTTGCCTTCTCAAAAGCCTCATCCTTTTCGGACTGACGGTCTGGCTCTCTGTGATTGGCAACTCCGCCAATCCCGCTAGGAGTATTCCCCCCGGTTCCATTAGTGGCTTGAACAGGCTGTCGTCCTCCATTCCCAATCGAGGTCTGGGCTGGTTGGACAACTGGAATAGGGAGGGTAGTCATCACCGCCTGCACCTGCTCCCTAAGGGTAGCCCTGAACTCATCTGAGCTTAAGAAGCTCCTCAAAAAGGCAGCCATGTCGAAGGGCATGGTTCCACTGGTTCCACTGTTTCCATTGTTTCCACTGTTTCCACTGTTTCCGTCAGCCATGTCTGCTCTCTCAACCTCTTCTAACAACGCCTGACTATCAATCGGTAGAGTAGGCAACTGAACTTCGACTTCTAAATCCAACCCTGAACTGACTCCTTCCACGGTGACTGGTTCCAATCGAATTAACTGAACTGGTGTGTTTGGTTCTGATTCAACTCGAATTAGCCTTCCCCGAGATGCAACTCCAAACTGCACAACCAGCATAAGGTTAGAGTTTCGGATGGATGTCGTGGTCCTAGACTCGACACTCTAAATGGCACTTTTATGCACATGTTTGGATGATGTCTCATGGATATGGATGATGCTAAAGATGGTTTTAGTGCTTTTCTTTCTTTTGCTTCGGATGTTCCAAGCATACCCTATGCTATACACAAGACAATGCAACAACGTCACGTGCGAGCCATCACACAGACAGAGGTTCGGTGCCTTTGGGGCACCTAGTGGATGTCGTGAAATGGTCGTATGTG
The DNA here is from genome assembly GCA_039660915.1 of Euphorbia tirucalli. Taxonomy (NCBI): domain Eukaryota; kingdom Viridiplantae; phylum Streptophyta; class Magnoliopsida; order Malpighiales; family Euphorbiaceae; genus Euphorbia; species Euphorbia tirucalli. The sequence continues at coordinate 34,952,631 of CM077637.1, read as the reverse complement.
TGCCGACACATGGACTAAAGTCTGACACCTTGTAGGTCAATGTAATGACATGAAATGTTCTTGAGGGAACCATCCCACAGATAGACACTCGATGCTTTTATAGCATCTAACATGAAGTGATGTCACATACAAGTCACGTGCGAATCAAAACACGGACAACACTTTGGTGTTCATGGAACACCTTGCATGATTTAGGAATGCTATGAAATGTCTTAATATGAAAACTAGCTCGGCACTCATGGAGTACCTCAAATGGGTTGCTGATGTTATGTAACAATCCGATATGGATTGGGACACGCAAGCAAAACTAAGGCGTCTCCATGACACCAAATGTGAATGATCAAGATGTGATGATGTCGTGTGGTCCATTACACAAATGCAAGTCTAAAACCGTTGTGGTCTTCTAATAATGTGATGTGACAACCAAATGCAAACTAATGCACAGGCGGAGTACGGGTAGCCTTGGGGACTCCCGATATGTTATGATATGAAATGGTCGTGAAGGGCATACTTAGAACATCCTTACATTTTTTATGAAATGATGTGATGTGGATGCCTATGTCATACGAAAATGCAAATGGCTGCACAAGAACGTGGTTAGAATGTATGACACGCAAGATGATGTCGTGTATGCTTTATGAATCCATGAGCACACAAAATGAATGTGGCATACAGAAAATGATTATGGCTGCACAAAAATATGGTTAGTATAACACACACGTATGAGGATGCTCTAAAATGGCTGCACAAAGAAAGTGATTAGAATATGGCATACGTATGATGTGTGTTTATGTCGTATGAAAAGGTCGAAAATAAAACAACCATAGAGCAAACATTAGCACACATATAAAAATATGCTCACCCTTCCAACCTCCTCCATTCGATTGGTCTCGCATTCTTCCTAGGTATTGGGTCTCTTTGGCATCAACGGGGGATACCAAAGGCGTACTCTCGATGTCCATTTTCAAGTATATGGTTTTGGTAATCCTAAAGGGAAGTTGCTAGGCCATTACATGAAGGTATGAGTCAAGCCAAGGGTTGTACAGGTTCCCATAGCAAAAATATACTCCTCACTTCTCCCCACTCAAGGGTCCAAACGAAGGGGTTTGTACGAAGCTATGAGTGGTTTACCTCCTCGGGTGCCTCCAATCCTAGCGGAAGAGGTAGGTCACCTTTGGAAATAAACCGGGTTTAAATGAGTGTTGGTGGGATTTAAGAAGAGAAAATGTCATGCTTTATGCAATGTGAATGAAATGTTGAATTACGTTTTAATAATCAACTATAAGTGAGGATATGCTTCAATTGTTACCTAAGTTCCTTAAGTTTTTTGTGAAAACTCTTTTGAAGAAACTGTTAATCCCCAGCAGAGTCGCCACTGTAAGCAGAAGACCTTTTTCGGAACGCGCGGTGAAGTGGGAAACTGGGGATTTTCTTTTAGGGTGTTGATGTTTTAGTTTTGAAAATGGGTTTTAATCTTTCCTAGAAAAACCTTCCATTTTATTGGAAAAGTCTTTTTGTAGAAAACTTAATTTCAAGAATGAGTTTTAGAAAACAAGCTTTTTAGAAAATCCCATTTTAACTTAAAGATCTCGAAACACAAATTTCGAGATTAGAAACAGAGTCGCCACCCGGATCAGCTCATCCGGGAAATTCCGGTACAGCTCCCTACCAAGTGTAGACGCAGTACCTAATCTAGAGATTCGAGGTTCGAGCAACATATATACTAATCCTCACTAATTTTTAATTATTATTTCGTAATACGACATTTCATTCACTAAATTCTACTCATTTTATCTCTTCTTTTATTATTAGCCAATGCTCATACATATGACATAAATATAAAACCAAAATAAAAGTGCGGAAAAGTAAAGGTGCGAAAAAGTAAATCAGAGGCCAAATTATACAACCCAAGAAAAACAAAACTATCACCTTCACCTTTTACAGCCGCCTATTATACACGATAATCTAAAAATTACAATCGCCTAGATACACGGGATAATCTATAAAATAAATTTAAAAATAAACATAAAGTAAAAATAAAAGCTGCATCCAAATATGGTTAGCACAAATAAATAAATCACACTAAGGACTCATATAAGACAGAATAGGGGTATTTCAGGAAATGGGATCATGCAAAGGGGGTAACCAAGTCGACCCGATCGATCGGCCCGGTTAGACCTGGAAAACGATTTCTTAAACGCCCTGTAGGTTTTATGGATGAAAAATCGGTTTTAAAAACGGTTTGGCTCATTTACATGCACTTATCCAACTTTAGCGGGCCGGATATCCCGGGACCCGGAGATCCTGTTCGTGTGTGGGCCTACAACAAACATCCATCTAGGGTCCAAAAGTATGCAAACATGCCAAAATTCATTTTTCAATGGGAAAAGAATGCAAAATTACAAGTCTGGCGCCCAAAAGGGCAAAACTGTAATTCTACCCATATTACAGCCGCGCCCCTATAGGCTACAGCCGCGCGGCTGTAGGTTACAGGCGTGCCCCTGTAGCTTACAGCCGGGCGGCTGTAATGCTCCAGAATCTATTCCAACTTATTTTTCGTGTTTTCGAATATCATTTTGCAAAATTTGATGATTTTAGACGATCTGGGACTTCTGGAAAAATATTAAAACCAACAGAAAAGACCCGAAATGGACCAAATCGAATCCGGAAATCCCTAATCGTCCGAAATCACCAAATTCATCACATCCGCCCATAAAAAAAATGAAGAACATGGAATCGAAGCATGCACGGATGTGATTGGATCGATAACAGATATGAAAAACACATTTAATTCAAGCGTGGGAGCGTTATCGATCGATTCGGGCCGATGGACCTTCAGCCCCTGTAGGTTACAGCCGCGCCCCTATAGGTCACAGCCATGTGGCTGTAGGTTACAGCCGTGCGGCTGTGATCACATAGGGCGGCTGTAATCACAGAAAACCAAAAAAAAAACATAAAAATCCAAAAAAAAGCATTACAGCCGCGCCCCTATAGGTCACAGCCGGGCGGCTGTAGGTTACAGCCGGGAGGCTGTAGCTTACAGCCGAGCAACTGTGATCTTGTGGGGCGGCTGTAATCAGAAAACTCCCACAGAACAGAAGAAAAAATGGAAAAGAACTACAGCCGTGCCCCTTTGGAATACAGCTGCGCGGCTGTAGATTACAGCCGGGCGGCTGTGATCTTTTGTGGGGCGGCTGTAGTCCCAAAAAAAAAAACAACCAAACGCAAAAAACTCAAATCATGAAATTGAATCACAACCAAGATGAACAGAATGGATTTTTAAGGCCTCTCAGAAAATTACCTTGTATGTGTTCCAGCGCTTGGACCACAAAAAAAGATTTTTGGATGCCAGAAAACGTCCCGCAGTCATGGACTACCCGAGCAAAGCATGTTTTCCGAACCTCGAACGAAACCACGAGGAAAATTCAAGGATTGATTTTTGAGTGTTCCCTCTTCTTCTAACCTTTCTTTTCTTTCTTTTTTGTCTAATTCTTTTTTCTTTTTTTGTATTGTTGTATTAAAAACCTTAATAAAAACTATGTGATTTCTTTTTTTCTTTTTCTCTAGGTTTTCTCTCTTTTTTTCTTTCTTTCTGCCTCCGTGTTGCCCTAATTCCCGAATAGCCACCTTAAATATCTCCTGTTTTGGTATTAAATCGGAATTAATTGCTGATTTCGTCAAAAAGGAAAACTGAAGATTACAGCCGCGCGGTTGTAGGTTATAGCCGCACCCCTGTAATATACAGCCACGCGGCTGTAGTTTATAGCCGGGCGGCTGTAGCATCAACAATTCCTATTTTGCTCAGAAACCGAATTAAATGCTGATTTTGCCCAAAAAAGGAAATAAGGAGATTACAGCCGCGTGGCTGTAGACTATAGCCGGGCGGCTGTAATGCCCAGAAAATTACATTTTCACTTATCTTCCTTGGTTTGTTTTTTGGTTCTCTTAAATATTCGCTCAAATTTTCCAGGGTTCCGTACTAGGACTTGTCACACACCTCCGGGTTCTCCGGGACATTTCCGACGTCATTCTGGTCGGTCCGAATCCGCTTCACGTTTATCCGTGAAAAAAGGTAATAATAGCTTTCATCACCGAGGTCGGGAAAAAACCCGTGCTCACAGAGGGCATGGTCTACAACTGGCCTATTCCCACTTCGAGCTGGTTTTGAATGAGGGAAGCAACAACATAAGGCGACTTAGTAATTTCATTTGGTTTTTAGATTCAATTAACAACAGCTTGCATACATAAGCCAGGTGAAATGCGGTTGGATCATACATTCATACATGCATATAAAAATAAAGCATAATTAAATAAATAAGTAAAATGGACTGCCATGGGCCTATATTACATCCTAATATTATTCTGTTGGGATTCGTCATTGGAAAAATAACATGGCGCAGTGGAAAATACACCGTTTAAAATTTCCTAGAATCCACCTATCGTGTCCAATACCATTGATTAGAATAAAACAATTTGAATCAAGAGAGTTTAACTCACTAGATTCGTCTCCTCTAGAGACTGCTGCAGAATCGTTTCTTGAAACTGCGATCTCCAAAGTCCGGTGCACGACCAACTATTGAGCGGGAACCGGTGCTAGCCGAAGACGCGAAGGAATAAAGGTTTAATGCTGGGATTTTCGGCTGTTTTGGGGCTACCCTTGGTGGCTGAAATTTCCAGCAATTAATTAGAGTTGAATTAGGTTTTTCCTCCTAAAGTGTGCCCTTATATAGACACCTTGTCTAATTGGGTTTTAATTAGGTTAATTAAACCCAAGCCCACTAGGAATATAATTACATAAATAAACTTTCATTAAAAGTATATACTATGTAATTTAATTCCATTTGGCTAAATTTAATTACCTATGGGTTTGTCTTTATGTTGGCAGTAGGCCCAAGGCCCACAGATTGTAAGTGAGTTCTAGCAAACCATTACAATCCCCAATTAAGACAGAGATGTAGCACTCTTTAGAAGACACTCACCCGGTAGTAATCTCATACTGTCCTTTGCCTAACGATGTCGATATGAATAAACAAGAGGCATGGTGTCCGTCATCCTCTTCTGTTGTTTATTATATTTCTTGATCTTGAGTTGACTGATTAATCAAATAAGCAACCAACTTATTTGGGTATGGCCATACACTTATCAGTCCCACTCATCAAGTTGCCAATGATATCATCTCGGTGTTACCCGAGTGGCAATTCCATCACTTCATCATCAATATCAACATGTTCACCGGTCTACCTAATCATACCCGTATTTAGCATCCTTTTACAGACCTGTTAGGCGTATGTCAAAGTGAACCGGATTCCATATTGATATTATAATAAAATCTGGTCTAAGGACAGAAGAGACCTACTCAAGAAAGACCTATGACATGACAACCATGTGGCTTTCTTGTGCAGATCGATCCAGTCCCATGTCAATGACATGTACCTATATTCATGACTGACTATACAAGTACTATGGCTAGTTAAGAACTACCATACCATCATCAAATATACAAGTCTGTGGTTCTATTCGTTCCCACGATTAGAATAGACCTGGGATAGGTTTTATGATTATCAATCAATGGATACTCTACTCATATTATAGCACAAGATATAAATGAAATAGATAAATTGCCTTTATTAATGTGACACAAATAATGTATTCATACATGACTCTTAATGTATGATACAAAATACAAGAATCCAATGCCCTAAGAACTAGGGCAAACCAACAATCTCCCACTTGCACTAGTTCCAAGTGGGCATTGCCCTAATTCCTATAGATCTGGTGTGACAGTCATGCTGTGTCTGCAACAGCGCTTTGGTCAATGGATCAGCGACATTATTCTTGGTGTCAACCCTCTGCAATGATATGTCACCTATGTTCACGATCTCCCAAATGAGGTGAAACTTTCTGAGTACATGTTTGGATCTCTTGTGTGACCGGGGCACCTTAGCTTGTGCGATGGCCCCGTTGTTGTCACAAAAACATCAACTAGGTCTAGGATAGTGGGCACTACTCCCAACTCAGTTATGACTTTCTTGATCCAAACGGCTTCCTTTGAGCTTTGCAAGCAGCTATGTACTCAGCTTCCATTGCAGAGTCAGCAATGGTGGCCTGCTAGACTGTGACTGGTTCTCATCCTCATTGGTCTCAAAGCTTGCATCAGTGTAACCTGACACTACCAGCTCATCCTGACCTCTATACACTAAGAAAGCATCCTTAGTCCGGTTAAGGTACTTCAAGATTGCCTTGACTGCCTTCCAGTGTTCCTCACTGGGGTCCGACTGGTACCGGCTAGTCATACGTAGTGCATACACGACATCAGGCCTCGTACATAACATGGAGTACATGATGGATCCAATAGCAGATGCATAAGGGATCTTTTCCATGTTCTCCCGGTCCTTCTTTGTTTTAGGACCATCTTTCTTACTCAGCTTCAATCCATGGCACATAGGCAAGAATCCTTTCTTTACCTTGTCCATGCTGAATCCTTTTAGAACCTTGTCAATGTACGTGGCCTGACTTAGGCCTAGAAGCCGATTAGATCTATCTCTATAGATCCTGATCCCTAAGATCATCTCACCTTCGCCTAAGTCCTTCATTGCAAAGCACCTACTCAACCACTGCTTAACTCCTTGCAGTGTTGGTATGTCGCCTCTAATGATAAGGATGTCGATAACATACAGCACTAGGACGATGGAAACGCTCCCACTAACCATCTTATACACACAGGGCCTTTTACTTGAAACACCACTTGCAACTTATCACCTTAGCACCCGGAGGTGGATCCACCAAGTTCCATACTTGGTTGTCGTGCATAGATTGCATCTCAGCCTCCATGGCTTTACACCATTGATCTGAGTGTGGGCTTCCAACAGCCTCCTGATAGGTCTTGGGCTCTTTTTGGTCAACGACCATAAGGTCCCCATCATCAGTCACGAGAAAGCCGTACCTCTCTGGCTGATGACATGTCCTGCCAGTCCTTTTAAGGTCCTGTGCAACCGGTTCTGGTTCCTCAATTTCTTAAGTAGTCAAATCGGTTCCCGAAGCATCCTGAGCAGTAGCTGCAGGAGTTTGTGAGTCTTGAACTTCTGAAGGTTCAACATTACTCCCACTGTTTCTCTTGGAAGGAATTCCTTCTCCAAGAAGACTGCATTTCTAGCTATGAAAACATTGTTTTCGGCCGGATCGTAGAAGTAATAACCCTTAGTTTCCTTAGGGTAACCCACAAACTGGCACTTGACAGATTTGGACTCGAGTTTGCCACTTGTCAATTTCTTAACATGTGCATCACAGCCCCAAATCTTCAAGAAGGAAACATTGGGCTTTCGGCATTTCCATAGTTCATATGGTGTTCCCTCAACTGCCTTGCTTGGTGTATTATTAAGAATGTAAGCAGCTGTCTCTAAAGCATATCCCCAAAAGGAGACAAGGAGTGTAGCATGACTCATCATCGAGCGGACCATGTCTAGTAAGGTCCTATTCCTCCTTTCTGACACTCCATTCCACTGGGGTGTACCAGGAGGAGTGAGTTGGGATATAATCCCACACTCTCTCAAAAACGAGTCAAACTCTTGGCTTAAATATTCACCCCCTCGGTGAGACAGAAGTGCTTTTGTTTTCTTGCCAAATTGGTTTTCTACTTCATTCTTAAAGTCCTTGAACCTTTAGAGAGTCTCAGACTTATGCTTCATCAGATACACGTAACCGTATCTGCTGAAGTCATCCGTGAAGGTGACGAAGTACAGAAAACCAGATCTAGCACTAGTGCTCATTGGGCCACATACATCGGAATGTATTAGCTCTAATAGCTCTGAGGCCCTTTCAGCAGTCTTGCTAAAAGGCGCCTCTCTCAAACAAGATTCGCATGTGTCATAAGGTTGGATGTCAAATGACCCTAGCACTCCACTAGAGTGAAGCCTAGCTATGCGCTTCTCATTTATATGGCCAAGTTGACAATGCCAGATGTAAGTAGGATTAATTTCATTTTGTTTAATCCTTTTAGTATTTATGTTATAGATTGAACTTTCACGTTTTAGATTAAGGATATATAAGCCATTTTCAAGAAATGTTGTTCCATAAATAATATTGCCACATTGCATAGAAATTCTACCATGTCCAATATTAAATACAAAACTAGAAATATCCAACAAAGAAACGGAAATAATATTCCTGTGCATCGCAGGTACAAAATAACAGTTTCTTAGTTCCAAAACAAGTCCACTAGGCATCTCCAAGAAATAATCTCCGATCTCCATGGCCTGAACCCGAGCACCATTTCTGACTTGAAGATCTACTTCTCCAAATCCTAATAATCTCCTATTTCTTAGACCCTACACATTTGAACAAATGTGAGATCCACATCCAGTGTCTAAGACCCAAGATGTAGAAATAGCCAGATTAATCTCAACAACATAAATACCTGAACCAGCAGTTTTGCCCTTTAGTTGCTCCCTTAGCTTTGGACATAAGCTCTTCCAGTGCCCCTTCTCATGACACTCATGGCAAACGTCGTTAGGAGAAGCAACCCTTGCTTTAGGTTGGGCCACCACCTTTTTGCCCTTAGCCTTGGCCTTTTGGGCCTTAGCCTTGGCCTTAGATTTGGCCTTTCCCTTAGCAATGGGCGTATTGCCTTTGTTCACCAGCAATACTTTAGGAGTCTTCTTAAGAGACTGCTCAGCAAGCTTGTGCATGCCATGCAGCTCAACAACCGATTTATCCAACCCTTGCATATTGTAATTCATGATAAACTGGTTGTAAGACTCAGGAAGTAACCCGAGAATATTGTCTGTTGCCAAGTCCTGCGGAACTGGCGAGCCGAGGCGGGCAAGTGTATCAATATACCCCTTCAACTTTAGCACATGAGTGCTAACAGAAGTCCCAGCTGCCATCACAGTTGTGCAAAGTGCCTTAGTTGTCAGGTAACATTCCTGACGAGCCTGATCTTGGAACATCTTTTTAAGCTGATCCATCATCTCATAAGCATGCTCGTCCATGAACTGCTTCTGAAGATCAGAAGCCATGGTACCCAGCATGAGGCACAAGACATCTCGGTCATCCCTCACGTGCCGGTCATACTGCTCCACCATCACTGTGCTGATGCCTCGACCTGCGGGAGGACCAGCTAGTAAAGGAGCATTCAGTACATACTCCTTAGACTCTTGTCTAAGAACTATTTGTAAGTTCCTAGCCCAGTCCAGGAAGTTAGTCCCCGAAAGCTTCTCCTTCTCCAAGAGTGACCTAAGTGAGAGTGAGTTGTTGTTTGTTGCAGCCATTTAAATTGCTTAACTGAAATGGGATTATCTATATGGAAGAAATCATTGCTTGAGTTAGAAATAAAGGACTTTTAAGCCAATTCAAATTAATAATCCGATTTTAATTTGTTTGTTGATGTTGTTAATTGGCTGACTTGACCAAGATCCACAACTTATCAATGACTGGCCGAACTAGGGCTCGCTAACCAACCATTGATTCGTTTGGTAGGACAACCTATCCAATCCTTCCATGAAGGACTCTTAGTTTGATGGGCTTATTGACACTTTACCCATCTGTGCTTAGGGCCCGCTCTGAGCTAATGCTACCCATGTTGAGTCAAACCACCATTCACATGTTAACCATACCAAGTATCTTAACCCTCGACGGCCCACCGAATACTACAATATACTCAGCTAGGGCATGGCGCACATTGCAGCATCAATGGGGGGAAGAGGTGTGAATGTGGGAAGCACTTTTAAGTGACTCAATATTTTAATTTCCGGATTATAATTAAGTGATACGGCTTAGCATGCATAAAAGCGGGTAATAATTTAGTGATCCATACATCCATATTATATGACAAATGCAATAGCATACTTAATTTAAAATAAATGAGATCCTATGGGCCTTTAATTACAACCTAATGAAAAACTAGATATCCTATCTAATTCTTCATGGGCCGGACTGCAATCCTTCTTGGGCTCCCACCATGGACTTACTCCATTTGGGCCTTCCTCCATACTTGATGCAATTACAATAATTTTGTAAAATAAAATCTATTCTAAAATTACATCAAAATAAAAAATGGCACGCAGGCCATATTTCCCAAAATTAAATTACAACCGATAATAATTTAGGGCCCATAGAACTCAACATAATATTTCAAGCAAAGTACCTGTCGTGCACATACATACCAATATGATGCATGATCATGGCATTCCAAATTATAAATATAAATATTAAGCCGAGTTACTTAGGGTGAAATCGCCAATTTTAATAAATGTGACTAAGGCCCATAAAGGCCCAATTGATAACATCCATAAATGCAAAATTAACAATTTTGCTCCCACTTGAATTTGGGTTGTCACAAATTTAAAATTGACTCTCCCAATTTTAACCAGTATTACGGTTTATTGGGCCAATTTCACAAAGTCCATATTCAATTTAAATGCAAACAATTAAATTAAATATGCATGCCAACAAAATAAATAATTTAAATACAAATTAATTAAAAAAAAAATTAATTTAATTTGCATTAGGGTCCGGGATAAAGAAATACCCGCAAAATCTAAAACCGGACCCAAAACCTACGCGCGGCGCCGCTGTCCTAGCGGGGCAGCAGTGCCGCTGTACGGCAGCCTGCCGCGGCAGCAGCTGCTACCAAGGCAGCAGATGGAATCGCAATTCTGCGATTCGATCTTTTGCCCAAACAATATTTTTTTTTTCAATCCTAAACAAAAAAAATGTTTCCAGCAAAAAAAAAAAAAATATATATATATATATAATTAATATACAAAACAATTTTAGATGGAAAACAATTGGGGAAAAATAATCAAAAATCCCAATCCAACAATTCTAGGGTTTATCCAGAAACAAAACCAATTAAGTAAAACCCTAAAATCACAAACTTGAAACACATTCTTTCTTTCAAGAACGCTTTCAAGAACCAATTCCAATCAATCTAATGGACAAAACCTAGGCTCTGATACCACTGTTGGGATTCGTCATTAGAAAAATAACGTGGCGCAGCGGAAAATACTCCGTTTAAAATTTCCTAGAATCCACCTATCGTGTCCAATTACCATTGATTAGAATAAAACAATTTGAATCAAGAGAGTTTAACTCACCAGATTCGTCTCCTCTAGAGACTGCTGCAAAATCGTTTCTTGAAACTATGATCTCCAAAGTCCGGTGCACGACCAACTATTGAGCGGGAACCGGTGCTAGCCGAAGACGCGAAGGAATAGAGGTTTAATGCTTGGATTTTCGGCTATTTTGGGGCTACCCTTGGTGGCTGAAATTTCCAGCAATTAATTAGAGTTGAATTAGGTTTTTCCTCCTTAAGTGTGCCCTTATATAGACACCTTGTCTAATTGGGTTTTAATTAGGTTAATTAAACCCAAGCCCACTAGCATTATAATTACATAAATAAACTTTAAAAGTATATATTATGTAATTTAATTCCATTTGGCTAAATTTAATTACCCCTAAATAAAATTAAATCACACTTAAATAAATACAATACATGTATTTAATTTTCCTACTTAGGAAAATTATTTAATTAATTGTTTACTTTATGTAATTCAATTAATTGATAAATTAATTAATTACATTATGTAAACTTATTAATTAAATTAAATTCAACCCAATGTCAATTAATTACCTTGACACCGAGTGTCAACTAATTAATTAACGCATTCCTTCCAATGTATATTACATGTACAATATCTATAAGTTCTAGCTCAGTTGATCTATGTGCACGATCCTATGGGTCTGTCTTTATGTTGGCAGTAGGCCCAAGGCCCACAGATTGTAAGTGGGTTCTAGCAAACCATTACAGCCCCCAATTAAGACAGAGATGCAGCAGTCTTTAGAAGACACTCACCCGGTAGTAATATCATACTGTCATTTGCCTAACGATATCGATATAAATAAACAAGGGGCATGGTGTCCGTCATCCTCTTCTGTTGTTTATTATATTTCTTGATCTTGAGTTGACTGATTAATCCAATAAGCAACCAACTTATTTGGGTATGGCCATACACTTATCAGTCCCACTCATCAAGTGGCCAATAATATCATCTCAGTGTTACCCGAGTGGCAATTCCATCACTTTATCATCAATATCAACATGTTCACCGGTCCACCCAATCATACCTGTATTTAGCATCCTTTTACAGAGTTGTTAGGCGTATGTCAAAGTGAACCGGATTCCATATTGTTATTATAATAAAATCTGGTCTGAGGACAGAAGGGACCTACTCAAGAAAGACCTATGACATGACAACCATGTGGCTTTCTTATGCGGATCGATCCAGTCCCATGTCAATGACATGTACCTATATTCATGACTGACTATACAAGTACTATGGCTAGTTAAGAACTACCATACAGTCATCAATATACAAGATTGTGGTTCTATTCGGTCCCACGATTAGAACAGACCTGGGATAGGTTTTATGATTATCAATCAATGCATACTCTACTCATATTATAGCACAAGATATAAATGAAATAGATTAATTGCCTTTATTAATGTGACACAAATAATGTATTCATACATGACTCTTAATGTATAATACAAAATACAAGAATCCAATGCCGTAAGAACTAGGGCACCCCAACATATTCTAGTAAACCTATACTAGAAAACAATATTAGGTGGGCCTCCATCTTTTTCCTTGTGGGCTTGCACCTCCACTTGGGCTCACCGCTCCATAGGCTTTTTCTTTTTACAAATTTTATAATAATTGAATACAATAAAATTACATTAAAAAGAAAACGACATGCAGGCCGTATTTACCCAAAAAGAAAATACAACCTATCTTGAACAAGGCCCAATAGCATCCAACCATACAAAATATTTAATCACCCATATGTATCCAATACATATAATTCATAAGCATGTTATAATGCATGATTTAAGCCCATTTCAATTATGTCCAAGCCATTATATAGAAATTCCCAATTTTGGTCCACCATGGTTCTAACCCTTAACGGGCTTTGGGCCTCCAGCCCAGCCAGTCCAACTGCTCCCACTGGAATTGGAAAACCATGGGTCTAATTCAGCCGTCCAAGTAATTGTGCCAAAATTACCCGAACCAATTTCAATTAACCATATTAATTTTCAAAAATTAATATCACATGAATAAAATAAAATTTCATTCAAGAAACCACATGCATTTAAATTACATAAATTTAAACACACGAATTTTAAAGCTAATTAAAATTTCAAAACTGGGCCTCGGGCCCAAAAACCCGCCAAATCCAAAACCACTAGGCCCGGCTTTTTAAAATTTCAAAACTGGGCCCCGGGCCTAAAAACTCACCAAATCCAAAACCACTGGGCCCGGCCCGCTGCGGCTAGAGGCAACAGCGGTGCAGCCACCTAGCGGCTGCTCGCTGCTGCTGCCCAGCAGCGGCACTGTCGCTGTGCACTGGTCACCTAGCGGCCACTGCCCAGCAGCAGTAGGCAACGGCTGCCGCCGCTGCTCCCCGCTCATGCGGCAGCCCTGCACCCCCGGGAACAGCCAGATTTTTTTTTATACAGAAAAAAAAATAAAACATCCATCAACACGAAATCCACCAAGAATTCCAAAAACATACAATTAAATTAAACAAACACAAATCAATATGCATATTCAATTTCAATTGTATGAAAATCAAATGGGAAAAATCTTAAACCCAAAACAAGAACCCCAATGAAAAATCTCCAATTTTAAAACATGGGATTCAACCAATTTTAACAATTTCCACGGATCAAAAGCCTGCTCTGATACCACTGTTGGGATTTTTCACCGGAAATCACCCGATAAATGCGAAAGAACGTGATGATTTCCTCAAATCCGTGCCCAGGAGCAATTGAAATAGAAATTGTAAAACCAAAAAAATTAATAGAGAGAGATAGTTCTCTTACCCGGAATATCTCTTTCAGAGATGGATGAAGACTGCAAGAATCAATGCAGAGTCCCTCCTCGTTCACGTACACGAACGCCTAACGAACACGACCTGTGCTAGCATTGAAAAACACGAACAATGGAGAGGAGGCTAGGTTGAAATTTCAGCTATGTGTGTTTTGTCTACCTTGGCCGAAATTTCCCTAGGTTAAGAACCTAGGTTGGTCAAATTCCCCTAGAGGAATTGAGGCCCAGCCTGGCTCCTTATCTGTGTGGGCTTCCTCCCTTCAATTCTGGCCCAATCTTATTTTAATTAGTCTGATTTAAATTAGTTTCAAGCCCAACTTTAATTTACCCATGTATTTAATATATTACACCAAGTAATATATTATTTACATTTAAATTAAAATTAGTTTGACCAATTAATTTAATCCATCAAATTAAAATTAGATCTTCACAAAATAAAATCATATGTAAACCTATACATATGAATATTTCCACCTAGGAAATAATCTCATAATTAATCCAATTAATTATGAAGAGCCAATTGAATATATTAATTTTATTATTAGGATCAATCCAATTGATCTTTATAATATGATTAATATATATATACCTCTCTCTCCAGAGTATATACTCCAAGCATACATGTGATTCCTTAAGTCGGTGTTCAGTCGCTCAATGTGTACGATCCCATAGGCCCATCTTTATGTTGGCAGCGGGCCTTTGGCCCGTAGACTGCAGTTGGGCTCTAGCAAGCCACTGCAGCCCCCAATTAAGATGGAGATGGCAGTCTAACCGTTATCATAACCCTGTAGTTTAAACTTGTACATCCCATGTCATTGATATCGGTGTCCAACACAAAGGCATGGATTGATCAACCTCTTTTGTGTCGGACATTAACTTGATCCCGAATGCACTGAAGCTCACAAACAAGTTCTCACTTGTTTGGGTGTGGCCACACTCTTATCAGTCACATTCATCAAGAGGCCGGTGATATCTTCCCAGTGGACTACTGGGTGAGAAATTCCTTCTGCATATCCATAGCATTACCATGCTAAGTGACATACCCGAAAGTACCCATACTTGGCACCCTATTACAGGCCCTTTAGGCGTACCCCTAAGCATGTGACCTCACATGTAACACCATCATATGGTCCGGTCAAAGGATCCATACAAGTACTATACGAGAATCACTTGTGATACTATACCATGTGGATTTCTCGTTTAGTGGATCTATCTAGTACCATGCCCCCTATGCATGTACCCATTAACTTGGTTGACATTCCATGTCCAATGACCGGTAAGACACTGCCATACAACCAGGTTAATGATAGCCTCTTGTTCCATTCATTCCCATGACTGGAACAAACTACGGATCTATTTATGGTCATATCATTTACCCTATCCATGGTCTTACTGCCAAGTGCATGATACTGGTCATCATGGATATGGATATATCCATTGGATACTTCATTTAATATATTGCACAAGATAAATATAATAAATGAATTAATGCCTTTATTAATAACACAAATAAGTATAATACATGAATCCAATTAATGTATGATACAAATACAAGGACCAATGCCTCGGGACTAGGGCATATCCAACAGTTTGTCATTCTAACGTTATATGTTGATGATATTTTGTTAGCTAGTAATGACACTTCCTTACTTAAGAAAGTAAAGACTTGGTTGTCTTCTAATTTTGAGATGAAGGATCTAGGAGATGCCAACTATATTCTTGGGGTTAAGATCACAAGAAATCGTTCTAAGAGATTATTGGCTGTTTCACAAGAAACGTATATCAATAAAATCTTAGAACGTTTTGGTGTGGTAAATTGTAATCCTGATCCAACCCTTATTGCAAAAGGTATGGAACTGAATGCAAGTATGTGTCCTAAGACTCCTGAAGAGATTAAAAAGATGGAAAGAATTCCTTATAGGTGTGCAATTGGTAGCTTGATTATGCTATGATTTGTACACGACCTGATATCAGTTTTGCGGTTGGTCTCGCAAGTCGATATCAGTCAAACCCAGGTTTGAGGCATTGGGCAGCGGTGAAATGGATATATAGATATTTGAAGGGGACTTCAAATTATTCCCTTTGTTATCAAGGAAGAGACCTACAATTAAAGGGATACACAGATGTTGATTACGGAACTGATAAAGATGGTAGAAAGTCTACGTCTGGATACATTTTCACTCTAGGAAATGGTGCTATTTCCTGGTGTAGGAAGAAACAGACTTGTGTGGCATTATCGACTATGGAGTCTGAGCACGTGGCTATAGCAGCCGCTGTACAAGAAGCGATCTGGTTAAGACGCTTCATAGATCTTTTAGATCTATTGCCTAAAGTGAAATGTACTACTATATTTTCCGATAGCAATGCATCGATAGCCTATTCCAAGAATCCCTGTTATCATGGAAAAGGCAAGCATATCGATATAAAATATCATTTTGTTAAAGACAAAGTAGCACATGGAGAAATAAGTTTGGTATATGTTCCTACCCAAGATATGATTGCAGATTCATTAACGAAACCAATAGCACCAAATGTTTTTAGTAGACATATTTCAGAATTTGGTGTTCGTAAGATATAGGAACATATTATAACTTTTGAACTATTGTAATAACTTTGTAAATTTTATGTGTAATAAAATGTAAGTTATTTGTTTTTATTCAAATTTATTCAGAGCGATACACATAGAACTATTATGTATAGTTCAGTATGTTGGCGAAATGTCATCTACTCACATAGATGAATTTTTTACTATGATTGTGTGTTCATAGGTAAAAGTGGGAGTGTGAGTTACTCTATATGTGATATTTTGTGTAATATCATCATTTCGTTTATGCCAAAAGCTATTCTGTGAAAGGCTTAAAAGTGGACTAGAGGTCTTGATACATGAGTTGTATCTAGAGACTGAATGCTTTCGCATAGTGTTCATGAAACATACGTCCTGCATGGATCAACACTATGGCATATTTGTGTAATATGTGTAAGGCCGACCAAGGGATGGAAAAATTGATCTCAACTTGCCTAATGTGAGACCTAAATGAAACTATGAGTTTCAAGTTCACCTTTAAGGACTCTTGTAAATAACAAGAAGGGTATGTCTGATGATTAACTTGATTAGAACCCTAAACCAGGCTTCGTTAGCTATGAACGGGCATATAAGGACCAGTTAGATAAGCATTGGATATATGGCCGAAGGTTATTTATAAAGAGGAAGTACGTTTTAGTTACTTGTCACTTGAATGTCATATAACACTCGAGCTCGGTACTTTTTCTGTGGAAAAGGTATAAAGTGTATATGAAAGTTTTGGAGAGATCAAAGTGAGTCGAAAACCAGTGATCAAGGAAATATACTAGGGGGAAGTCACATCAAGCCAATGCAGGAGCTATGAAGGAAACTTTAAAAGTTTAGCCTATACGTCGACTGGTCGCGTGCGTTCATCGAGTAAGAATCAAAAGCAGTATGTGATTGTGTTGCTCGCAATGAAAGTAAGTCTTGTCATGTGCGAGTGGGAGATGTTGGTTTTCAGTCCACCCATGATATTTGTGTATTGGCAGGGACTAAACTGTGATATATAATAAGTTACAGGGATGAAATGTGTAATTTGGTCGGAACGGATAAATATGGGGGAAGTTATGGGAGTTATCGGCGGTTACTCCCTAACTCTATAAATACCCCATTCCATATCAGTTTTTGGATACTTTTTCTGCATACGTGATATCCAGAACCAGAAAAACGAATCCGTCTCGAGAATTTCCCGATCAAACACTTTCCATCTTCGTTCTTCGGCAGAACTCAAGGAAATAGCCCGTACCCTGTGTAATACTACATACGTGGGAAAGGTAACCAAGACGATTCTGTTGGTGTGCCCTAGTTCTTAGGGCATTGGATTCTTGTATTTTGTATTATACATTAAGACTCATTGTATAAATACATTATTTGTGTCACATTAATAAAGGCAATTAATCTATTTCATTTATATCTTGTGCTATAATATGAGTAGAGTATCCATTGATTGATAATCATAAAACCTATCCCAGGTCTGTTCTAATCGTGGGAACGAATAGAACCACAGACTTGTATATTCGATGATTGTATGGTAGTTCTTAACTAGCCATAGTACTTGTATAGTCAGTCATGAATATAGGTACATGTCATTGACATGGGACTGGATCGATCCGCACAAGAAAGCCACATGGTTGTCACGTCATAGGTCTTTCTTGAGTAGGTCTCTTTTGTCCTCATACCAGATTTCATTATAATATCGATATGGAATCCGATTCACTTTGACATATGCCTAACAGGTCTGTAAAAGGATGCTAAATATGGGTATGATTGGGTGGACCGGTGAACATGTTGATATTGATGATGAAGTGATGGAATTGCCACTCGGGTAACACCGAGATGATATCATTGGCCACTTGATGAGTGGGACTGATAAGTGTATGGCCATACCTAAATAAGTTGGTTGCTTATTTGATTAATCAGTCAACTCAAGATCAAGAAATATAATAAACATCAGAAGAGGATGACAGACACCATGCCTCTTGTTTATTCATATAGATATCGTTAGGCAAAGGACACTATGAGATTACTACCGGGTAAGTGTCTTCTAAAGACTGCTGCATCTCTGTCTTAATTGGTGGCTGTAATGGTTTGCTAGAACCCACTTACAGTCTGTGGGCCTTGGGCCTACTGCCAACATAAAGACAGACCCATAGGATCGTGCACATAGATCAACTGAGCTGGAACTTATAGAAATTGTACATGTAATGTACATTGGAAGGAATGCGTTAATTAATTAGTTGACATTCGGTGTCAAGGTAATTAATTAACATTGGGTTGAATTTAATTTAATTAATAAGTTTACATAATGTAATTAATTAATTTATTAATTAATTGAATTACATAAAGTAAACAATTAATTAAATAATTTTCCTAAGTAGGAAATTAAATACATGTATTGTATTAACTTAAGTGTGATTTAATTTTATTTAGGGGTAATTAAATTTAGCCAAATGGAATTAAATTACATAGTATATACTTTTTAATTAAAGTTTATTTATGTTATTATAATCCTAGTGGGCTTGGGTTTAATTAACCTAATTAAAACCCAATTAGACAATGTGTCTATATAAAGGCACATTTAAGCAATAAAACCCTAATTCAACTCTAATTAATTGCTGGAAATTTCAGCCATCAATAGCAGCCCCAAAACAGCCGAAAATCCCAGCATTAAACCTCCATTCCTTCGCATCTTCGGCTAGCACCGGTTCCCGCTCAATAGTTGGTCGTGCACCGGACTTTGGAGATCGCAGTTTCAAGTAACGATTCTGCAGTAGTCTCTAGAAGAGACGAATCGGTGAGTTAATCTCTCTTGATTCAATTTGGTTTTATTCTAATCAATGGTAATTGGACACGATAGGTGGATTCTAGGAAATTTTAAACGGTGCATTTTCCGCTGCGCCACGTTATTTTTCCAATGACGAATCCCAACAGTGGTATCAGAGCCTAGGTTTTGTCCATTAGATTGATTGGAATTGGTTCTTGAAAGCATTCTTGAAGAAAGAATGGGTTTCAAGTTTGTGATTTTAGGGTTTTTATTCAATTGGTTTTGGTTTTGATAAACCCTAGAATTTTGTTTGGGGTTTTATTTTTTTTCCCCAATTGGTTTCCATCTTAAAAATTATTGTTTTATTGATTATTTAATTTTGATGGATTTTTTTTTATGATTAAAAAGAAAAAAAAAAGAGGTATAAACTTGTTTTGCTGCAATTTGGAATCGCAAGATTCCAAATTGCAGCTGCTGCTGCCGCATGCTGGCAGCAACCCATTGTGGGCTGCTGCTGCCGCGCGGCAGCGCTGTTGTCTCCGGACAGTAGCGCCGCGCGTGTGGTTTGGGTCCGATTTTGGATTTTGCGGGTATTTTTTTTTATCCCGGACCCTAATGCAAATTAAATTAAATTTTTTAAATTAATTTGTGTTTAAATTATTTATTTTGTTGGTATGCATATTTAATTTAATTGTTTGCATATTAATTGAATATGGACTTTGTGAAATTGGCCCAATAAACCGTGACACCGGTTAAAATTGGGAGAGCTAAATTTTAAATTTGTGACAACCCAAATTCAAGTGGGAGCAAACTTGTTAATTTTGCATTTATGGATGTTATCCATTGGGCCTTTATGGGCCTTAGTCACATTTGTTAAAATTGGCGATTTCACCCTAAGTAACTCGGCTTAACATTTATATTTATAATTTGGAATGCCATGATCATGCATCATATTGGTATGTATGTGCACGACAGGTACTTTGTTTGAAATGTTATGTTGAGTTCTATGGGCCCTAAATTATTATCGGTTGTAATTTAATTTTGGGAAATATGGCCTGTGTGCCATTTTTTATTTTATTTTGATGTAATTTTAGAATAGATTTTATTTTACAAAATTATTGTAATTGCATCAAGTATGGAGGAAGGCCCAAATGGAGCAAGCCCATGGTGGGAGCCCAAGAAGGATTGCAGTCCGGCCCATGAAGAATTAGATAGGATATCTAGTTTTTCATTAGGTTGTAATTAAAGGCCCATAGGATCTCATTTATTTTAAATTAAGTATGCTATAGCATTTGTCATATAATATGGATGTATGGATCACCAAATTATTACCCGCGTTTATGCATGCTAAGCCGTATCACTTAATTATAATCCGGAAATTAAAATATTGAGTCGCTTAAAAGTGCTTCCCACATTCACACCTCTTCCTCCCATTGATGCTGCAATGTGCGCCATGCCCTAGCTGGGTACATTGTAGTATGCGGTGGGCCGTCGAGGGTTAAGATACTTGGCATGGTTAACATGTGAATGGTGGTTTGACTCAACATGGGTAGCATTAGCTCAGAGCGGGCCCTAAGCACAGATGGGTAAAGTGTCAATAAGCCCATCAAACCAAGAGTCCTTCATGGAAGGATTGGATAGGTTGTCCTACCAAACGACTCAATGGTTGGTTAGCGAGCCCTAGTTCGGCCAGTCATTGATAAGTTGTGGATCTTGGTCAAGTCAGCCAATTAACAACACCAACAAACAAATTAAAATCGGATTATTAATTTGAATTGGCCTAAAAGTCCTTTATTTCTAACTCAAGCAATGACATCTTCCATGTAGATAATCCCATTTCAGTTAAGCAATTTAAATGGCTGCAACAAACAACAACTCACTCTCACTTAGGTCACTCTTGGAGAAGGAGAAGCTTTCGGGGACTAACTTCCTGGACTGGGCTAGGAACTTACAAATAGTTCTTAGACAAGAGTCTAAGGAGTATGTACTGAATGCTCTTTTGCCAGCTGGCCCTCCTGTAGGTCGAGGCATCACCACGGCGATGGTGGAGCAATACGATCGGCATGTGAGGGATGACCGAGATGTCTCGTGCCTCATGCTGGGTACCATGGCTTCTGATCTTCAGAAGCAATTCATAGACGAGCATGCTTATGAGATGATGGATCAGCTTAAAAAGATGTTCCAAGATCAGGCTCGTCAGGAACGTTACCTGACAACTAAGGCACTTTGCACGACTGTGATGGCAGCTGGGACTTCTGTTATCACTCATGTGCTAAAGTTGAAGGGGTATATTGATACACTTGCCCACCTCGGCTCGCCAGTTCCACAGGACTTGGCAACAGACATTATTCTCGGGTCACTTCCTGAGTCTTACAACTAGTTTATCATGAATTACCATATGCAAGGGTTGGATAAATCGGTTGTTGAGCTGCATGGCATGCTCAAGCTTGCTGAGCAGTCTCTTAAGAAGACTCCTAAAGTATTGCTGGTGAACAAAGGCAATACGCCCATTGCTAAGGGAAAGGCCAAATCTAAGGCCAAGGCTAAGGGCAAAAAGGTGGTGGCCCAACCTAAAACAAGGGTTGCCTCTCCTGACGATGTTTGCCATGAGTGTCATGAGAAGGGGCACTGGAAGAGCTCATGTCCAAAGCTAAGGGAGCAACTGAAGGGCAAAACTGCTGCTTCAGGTATTTATGTTGTTGAGATTAATCTGGCTATTTCTACATCTTGGGTCTTGGACACTGGATGTGGATCTCACATTTGTTCAAATGTGCAGGGTCTAAGAAATAGGAGATTATTAGGATCTGGAGAAGTAGATCTTCGAGTCAGAAATGGTGCTCGGGTTCAGGCCATGGAGATCGGAGATTATTTCTTGGAGATGCCTAGTGGACTTGTTTTGGAACTAAGAAACTGTTATTTTGTACCTGCGATGCGCAGGAATATTATTTCCGTTTCTTTGTTGGATATTTCTGGTTTTGTATTTAATATTGGACATGGTAGAATTTCTATGCAATGTGGCAATATTATTTATGGAACAGCATTTCTTGAAAATGGCTTATATATCCTTGATCTAAAACGTGAAAGTTCAATCTATAACATAAATACTAAAAGGTTAAACAAAATGAAATTAATCCTACTTACATCTGGCATTGTCGACTTGGCCTTATAAATGAGAAGCGCATAGGTAGGCTTCACTCTAGTGGAGTGCTAGGGTCATTTGACATCCAGCCTTATGACACATGTGAATCTTGTTTGAGAGGCAAGATGACAAAGACGCCTTTTAGCAAGACTGCTAAAAGGGCCTCAGAGCTATTGGAGCTAATACATTCCGATGTATGTGGCCCAATGAGCACTAGTGCTAGATCTGGTTTTCTGTACTTCGTCACCTTCACGGATGACTTCAGCAGATACGGTTACGTGTATCTGATGAAGCATAAGTCTGAGACTCTCCAAAGGTTCAAGGACTTTAAGAATGAAGTAGAAAACCAACTTGGCAAGAAAATAAAAGCACTTCGGTCTGACCGAGGGGGTGAATATTTGAGCCAAGATTTTGACTCGTTTTTGAGAGAGTGTGGGATCATATCCCAACTCACTCCTCCTGGTACACCCCAGTGGAATGGAGTGTCAGAAAGGAGGAATAGGACCTTACTTGACATGGTCCGCTTGATGATGAGTCATGCTACACTCCATGTCTCCTTTTGGGGACATGCTTTAGAGACAGCTGCTTACATTCTTAATAATATACCAAGCAAGGCAGTTGAGGGAACACCATATGAACTATGGAAAGGCCGAAAGCCTAATGTTTCCTTCTTGAAGATTTGGGGCTGTGATGCACATGTTAAGAAATTGACAAGTGGCAAACTCGAGTCCAAATCTGTCAAGTGCCAGTTTGTGGGTTACCCTAAGGAAACTAAGGGTTATTACTTCTACGATCCGGCCAAAAACAAAGTTTTCATAGCCAGAAATGTAGTCTTTTTGGAGAAGGAATTCCTTTCCAAGAGAGACAGTGGGAGTAATGTTGAACTTTCAGAAGTTCAAGACTCACAAACTCCTGCAGCTACTGCTGAGGATGGTTTGGGAACCAATCTGACTACTCAAGAAATTGAGAAACCAGAAACGGTTGCACAGGACCTTAGAAGGTCTGGTAGGACATGTCATCAGCCAGAGAGGTATGGCTTTCTCGTGACTGATGATGGGGACCTTATGGTCGTTGACCAAGAGGAGCCCAAGACCTATCAGGAGGCTGTTGAAAGCCCACACTCAGATCAATGGCGTAAAGCCATGGAGGCTGAGATGCAATCTATGTATGATAACCAAGTATGGAACTTGGTGGATCCACCTCCAAGTGCTAAGGTGATAGGTTGCAAGTGGTGTTTCAAGTTAAAGGCCGACAACACCTTCAAGGGGCGATTGGTGGCAAAAGGATTCAAGCAAGTTCAAGGAATTGACTATGATGAAACCTTTTCACCAGTTGCTATGCTCAAATCCATTAGGATACTACTAGCCATAGCTGCATGGTACGATTATGAGATATGGCAGATGGATGTTAAGACCGCTTTCCTTAATGGAAAGCTACTCGAGGACGTGTACATGGCACAACCTGAGGGTTTTATCGATCCAAAGTATCCAAACCGGGTATGCAAGCTTCAAAGATCTATTTATGGATTGAAGCAAGCATCGAGGTCATGGAATCAGAGATTCAATGAGGCCATTACAGAATATAGCTTCACACAGAATTCTGATGAGCCCTGTGTGTATAAGATGGTTAGTGGGAGCGTTTCCACCTTCCTAGTGCTGTATGTTGACGACATCCTTATCATTAGAGGCGACATACCAACACTGCAAGGAGTTAAGCAGTGGTTGAGTAGGTGCTTTGCAATGAAGGACTTAGGCGAAGCTGAGACGATCTTAGGGATCAGGATTTATAGAGATAGATCCAATCGGCTTCTAGGCCTAAGTCAGGCCACGTACATTGATAAGGTTTTGAAAAGATTCAGCATGGACAAGGCAAAGAAAGGATTCTTGCCTATGCGCCATGGGTTGAAGCTGAGTAAGAAAGATGGTCCTAAAACAAAGAAGGACCGGGAGAACATGGAAAAGATCCCTTATGCATCTGCTATTGGATCTATCATGTACTCCATGTTATGTACGAGGCCTGATGTCACGTTTGCACTAAGTATGACCAGCCGGTACCAGTCAGACCCTGGGGAGGAACACTAGAAGGCTGTCAAGGCAATCCTAAAGTACCTTAATTGGACTAAGGATGCTTTCTTAGTGTATGGAGGTCAAGATGAGCTCGTAGTGTTAGGTTACACTGATGCAAGCTTTGAGACCGATGAGGATGAGAACCAGTCACAGTCTGGTTATGTTTTTCTCTTGAATGGTGGTGCCATTAGTTGGAGGTCCTCAAAGCAGGCCACCATTGCTGACTCTACAACGGAAGCTGAGTACATAGCTGCGTGCAAAGTGTTGGGATTCGTCACGGGAAACCGACCGATAAAAGCGGAAATACGCGTCGATTTCCTCGAATCCGGCCCAGGAGCTTAAGATGTGGAAATCAAAAACTAAAAGCATAAAAGGAGGGTTTCAAAAACTCACCACAAAGTCTCTCTAAGAGACGGATGCAGACTGCAGAAACCAAGTGCAGGTTTCCTCCACCGATGCGTACACGAACGGCTCTCGGACCGAAACCCGTGCTAGCGGCTCGGATGATTTTAAAGAAAGGGAGAGAGAGGCTGCTCACAATAGGAATATATGGCTGTAATTTTCTTTCCGAAAGAAAAATACAATAACCCTAAGTTAGGGCTCTAGATTTCTTTCCAAAAGAAATCTATCCTTAACATAGGCACCACTTTCTTTACCTTAAGAAATCAATTCCTCAAGTGGGCAAAACTAATTCTCCCAAAGAATTATTCAAAAATGGGCAAAGCCTTTCTCTTAAAAGAAGAAGAAAACCTACGGCCAAAACATGGAGTGAAGGACAAAGAAGATGTGTGAAGGAGCAAAGTCCAACTTTGCTACTAAGGAGTCAAACCAATGACTCACCATGGTGACTCACCTAATGACTCACCATCACCTTGTCTTCTTCATCCTACAATTCGGCCAAGAGAGGAAAGAAATGATGGATATTTTTTTTCTCATTAATGATACCACAATAATGACCAAAAATATCTCATGATGCAAAGTCCAACTTTGTCACCTAAAGTCATCCATGACTCATCATTTCTCTTCATCCTCTTTTGTCCAACAATGAGTCACCATTCTCATCAACAATGACTCACCATTCTTGCCCAAAGATGCTATGAATTTCGGCCAACACATCCCACACAATGTGGGCAAAAATCATTTTATGTCTTAAGCCCAATATTAACTCCTTTGATTTAATTAATTTCAAATGCAACTTTACTTTAATATGTATGCTTATATATTATACCATATAATATATTACATACATTTAAATTAAAATTCATTTGACCTATTAATTTAATCAAGGGATTAAATTAGGCATACATAAAATGAGATACATGTAAACCTATACATGTATAATAATATTTCCACCTAGGAAATATTTCCATAAATTAATTCATTGAATTAATTATGGAGGCCAAAATACATATTAATTATATAACTATGATCAATCCAATTGATTCATATAATATAATTAATGAATCTCTCTCTCTTCAAATGTGTATACTCCAAGTACACACTTAATCCGACTAGTTAAAGTCCAGACGTTCAATGTGTACGATCCAATGGGCCCGTCTTTATGTTGGCAGTGGGCCAAGGCCCACAGACTGCAGGCGGGCTCTAGCAAGCCACTGCAGCCCCCAATTAAGACGGAGTAAGCAGTCAAACTGAAAACGTAACCCAGTAGTTTGAACTTGTAAATCCCATGTCGCTGATATCGGTGTCCAACACAGAGGCATGGAAGTATCACCCTCCTTGTGTCTGGACATTTACTTGATACTGAATGAACTGATGCTCACAAACAAGATCCAATCTTGTTTGGGTGCGGCCGCACACTTATCAGTAACATTCTTCAAGAGGCCATTGATATCGTCTCAGTGAATCACTGAGTGACATTCCCTTCTGCATATCCATAGTACTGCCATGCTCATTGACACACCCGAACGTACGCATACTTGGCACCCTTTTACAGGCCCGTTAGGGATACACCAAAGTGTGCCGCTTCGCATGCAGCACCATCATATGGTCCGGTCTAAGGACTTATACAAGTACTACACGAGAATCATTTGTGATACTATACCATGTAGATTCCCGTTAAGTGGATCAATCCAGTACCATGCCCTTTTTGCATGTACCCATTAATCTGGTTGACATTCCATGTACTATGACCGGTAAGACACCGCCATACAACCAGACTAATAATAGTCTTTAGTTCCATTCATTCCCATGATTGGAACAGACTACGAAAAACTTCATGGCCATATCGTTCTCCCTATCCATAGTCTTACTGCCAAGTGCCTCACACTTGACAACATGGATATGGATATGTCCATAGGATACTCTATTTAAAATATAGCACAAGACATATAATAAATAGATTAATGCCTTTATTTCCTTAACACAAATTGTATAGTACATAAAGTTCACGTTAATGTACAAATGTATTATACAAACACAAGGACCAATGCCTCGGGACTAGGGCATTTCCAACAATCTCCCACTTGCACTAGTACTTACTAGGCATGGGTCTAATCCCTATAGATCTAGTATAACCTTCGTGCATAGGCATAGCCAAGCATGTTGGTCAAAAGATCTGCGACATTGTCTTTGGTGTCCACTCTTTGTAATGAGATATCACCCCCTCAGCGATGTCTCGCAATAGGTGAAACTCCCTGAGTTCATGCTTCGTGTATATGTGTGACCGGGGCACATAGCTTGTGCAACAGCCCCTCGATGTCACAGAAGATATCAACTGGTTACTGGATAGTAGATACTATCCCCAGTTCCGTGATAAACTTCTCAATCCATATAGCTTCCCTAGCTATGTCACACGTTGCAATGTACTCAGTTCCTGTGATAGAAACCGCGATGGTCAATTACTTGGAGCCTCTCCAACAACAGCACCACCATATGGCATGAACACTTACCTATACTGCGACTTATATTCATCCTGGTCAGTCTGGAAGCTTGCATCAGTGTACCTAGTAACTGACTGCACTTCCTGACTATCATGCACTAAGAAGCTATCCTTAGTCCGATTAAGGTACTTCAGGATTGCTTTAACAGCCTACCAGTGATCCACTCAGGATCTGGCTTATCATACTTAGTGCAAAGCCGACATCAGGTCTTGTACATAGCATGGAATACATGATTGATCCTCTAGCCGAAGCATGTAGAACCAACTTCATGTTCTCCCTGTCCTGCCTTACCTTAGGGCAGTACTTCTTGCTAAGTTTCAGCTTATGACCCATTGGCAAGAAACCTTTCTTAGCCTGGTCCATGCTGAATCTTTTCAGAACGAAGTCTATGTACTTGGCCTGACTTAGGCCCAGAAGCCGATTGGATCTAACCCTGTAGATACTGATCCCTAGGATCGTTTCAGCTTCGCCTAAGTCCTTCATTGCGAAGCACTTACACAACCATTACAATTCCCTTGTAGTGTTGGTATGTCGCTTCCAATCAGAAGGATGCCATCCATATTTCATACCATGAAAGTTACTATGCTCCCACTAAACCTCTTATACACACCCTTAAAGGAATTGTCGGCCTATAGCTTATAGCACCACTTGCCACCTATTACCTTAGCACCTGGAGGTGAATCAACCAGGTTCCAAACCTGATTATCGTACATAGATTGCAAATCCACCACCATGGCAGACAGTGGGCTAGCTATAGCCTACTAGTAGGTTTTGAGCTCCTCTTCGTCCAAGGCAAAAAGAGCGTAATCATTAGAAACAAAAACCTATGTTTTCCATGTTCCTGATGATCCCTACCAGACCTTTTAGGTCCTTGTGTGACCTGGGCTGGTGCTTCCCCTTTTGGAAGCTTCACCCTGGTCTCCGAGTTATCCTTTTCAGGAATTTGTGAGCTTTGAACTTCCCTAAGTTCAACATCGCTCCCACTGTCTTTCTTGGAAAGAAACCCCTTTTCAAGAAGGACCCCCTTTCGCGCCATGAACACCTTGTTCTCAGCGGGGTTGTAGAAGTAATACCCTTTGGTATCCCTAGGGTAGCTCACAAACAGGCATTAGTCGGTTTTGGGTTCTAGTTTTGCTCACAGTCAATTTCTTGACTTGTGCATAACAACCCCAAATCCGCAAGAAAGACACATTAGGCACCCTGCCTGTCCATATTCCAAATGGAGTCTTTCTAAAGCCTTAGTCGGAGTATAATTGAAATTGAGAGCCATTGTCTCAAGAGCGTATCCATTAAAACTTATTGGGAGAGAGGCATGACTCATCGTTTGAGCGGACCATGTCCAACAGGGTCCTATTCCTCCGTTTGGACACCCCACTCCATTGTGGTGTTCCTGGAGGAGTGAGCTGTGGAACTATTCCATGCTCTCTTAAAATGAGTCAAACTATAGGCTTATATGCTCACCACCTCGGTCCAACCGAAAGGCTTTGATATTTCTGCCTTGTTCTGTACTTCGTTCCTTACTCCCTTGAACCTATCAAGGGTCTCAGACTTATATTTCATTACATAGGCATAGCCATTTCTGATGAAATCGTCTGTGAAGGATATGAAGTATAGATGTTCACCCTTAGTTGCTATGCTTGTTTGTCCATATACATCTCAATGCATTAGGTTCAATAAGCTAGCAACCCTTTTAGCCTCCTTGCTAAAAGGTTCTTTAGTCATTTTTCCTTATAAACCAGACTCGCATATATCAAGTGACTCCATGTCAAATGATCCTAGGATTCAAGCGATGTGAAGCCTAGCTATGCGCTTCTTGTTTATGTGGCCTAAATGACAATGCCAAAGGTAAACCGGATTAAGTTCGTTAGGCTTAACCCTTTAGGTGTGTATAGTATAGACATGATTAGTTTCATTTAGATCCAGGATATAAAAGACATTATTTAATAGAGCTACTCCATAAAATAATTCTTTTCTAGATAAACCCTTTTTACTATTATCAATAGTAAATGTACATCCAGAAATATCCAAAACCGAAACAGAAATAATATTCCTGTACATAACAGGTACAAAATAACATTGTTTCAGCAGTAACAAAGTCTCTCTAAGAGACGGATGCAGACTGCAGAAACCAAGTGCAGGTTTCCTCCACCGATGCGTACACGAACGGCTCTCGGACCGAAACCCGTGCTAGCGGCTCGGATGATTTAAAGAAAGGGAGAGAGAGGCTGCTCACAATAGGAATATATGGCTGTAATTTTCTTTCCGAAAGAAAAATACAATAACCCTAAGTTAGGGCTCTAGATTTCTTTCCAAAAGAATTCTATCCTTAACATAGGCACCACTTTCTTTACCTTAAGAAATCAATTCCTCAAGTGGGCAAAACTAATTCTCCCAAAGAATTATTCAAAAATGGGCAAAGCCTTTCTCTTAAAAGAAGAAGAAAACCTACGGCCAAAACATGGAGTGAAGGACAAAGAAGATGTGTGAAGGAGCAAAGTCCAACTTTGCTACTAAGGAGTCAAACCAATGACTCACCATGGTGACTCACCTAATGACTCACCATCACCTTGTCTTCTTCATCCTACAATTCGGCCAAGAGAGGAAAGAAATGATGGATATTTTTTTTCTCATTATTGCTGGCGCGCAGCAGCCGCTGCGCGGCAGCGGGGCTGCTGCTGGGCAGCAGCGCCGCGGCTGCTCCGCGCAGCGGGCCGGGCCCGTTTTTTGGATTTGGCGGGATTTTTTGGGCCGGGCCGGATTTAAAATTTTAAAAATATGCGTGTTTAAATTTTGGTAATTTTTATACGCGTGGGATTTTAAAATTTTAATTGTTTTAAAATTGTGCGTGTTTAATTTTGGAAATTTTATGCGCATGTTTTATGAATGGATTTATTTTTCGTTCATGCGATATTTATTTTGGAAATAAATACGGTTAATTGAAATTGGTTCGGGTTTTCTTGGCACGATTACCCGGACGGCTAATTTTGGAATTCATGGTTTCCCAATTGGATTGGGAGCAATTTTGCCTGGGTTGGAGGCCCAAAGCCCGCATGGGTTTAGAACCATGATCGGCCAAAATTTGGCGATTTCAAAATAATGGCTATGGACATATTTGAAATGGGATTAATTCATGCATTTAACATGTTTATAAATTGTATGTATTGGATACGTGTATGTATGATTAAATGCATGAATGGATGTTTTGGGCCTTATTTATTCGGGTTGTAATATTCTTTTGGTAAATACGGCCTACGCGCCGTTTTTCTTTTATGTAATTTTATTTTATGTGTTTATGATGGAATTATGTAAAGAAGAAGAAGCCGATTGGATTGGCGTGCTAGAAGGATGAGGATGCAGCCCACCTGATGTCGTTCTAGTATAGGTTTACTAGAATTATATTAGGATGTAAATTTTGGCCCATAGCATTTCATTTTTATTTAATTATGCTTTATTTATTTACATGTGAGAATGTATGTACAAACCCTATTTCACCCGCCTATGCATCTAAGCCGTTATTAATTGAATCTAATAACCAAGAGGTAATTACTAAGTCTCTTAAAAGTGCTTCCCTCATTCATAACCTACTCGAAGTGGGGATAGGCCAGCTGTAGACCAACCCTCGTTGGATGCACTGGAGTATCGTCATTTTGTATTGGGTTGGAGTATTGGTTACTCTAACACTTGGATGGAGGTTTTGACTTAGCGTGGGTAGTAGGATGTTCCTGGCCCTAAGCACAGATGGGTAAGTGCCAACAGACCCATCAAACCGAGAGTCCCTAGGTTGGGATTGGACGGCGTTCCTACCTAAAAATTGGGGTATAGTTGTTCCAGGCCCTCGTCTGGCTATATCTTGATATAATATGGATCTCGGCCCATGAGCCCAACAACTCGAGTTAATTAATAACACGATTCATTATTAATTATATATGGGAAGAACATGTTAAGTCCTTTATTTACACTTGTAATTTTTCTGTGTAGAAACAAATGGCTACAAATGATACTTTATCACTGCGATCTTTCTTGGAATGGGACAAGCTTTCTGGCCCTAACTTTTGGGACTGGTCTATGAACTTAAGGAAAGTTCTAAGACAAGAGTCTAAAGAGTATGTGCTCGAAAAGCCTGTACCGGATGTGCCAAAGGGAAGTAATCCACCGGCTGCCCAGCTGGAGGAATACCTGGCACATGTAAAAGATAACCGGGATGTGACATGCCTGATGTTGGCTAGTATGGTTCCTGAATTGCAAAAGCAGTTCTTGGATCATCAGGCCTTTGCTATAATGACAACTCTTAACGAGATGTTTTATGAGCAAGCTTATCAGGAAAGGTACCTGATCCACAAGGCATTCCGCAGCTGTAAGATGGGAGCCGGGACATCTGTGAGTGCACACGTGCTCAAGATGAAGGGCTATCTGGATAATTTAGCCCGTCTCGGAACTCCTATCTCACGGGGGCTGGCGGTTAGCACGATCCTGGATTCTTTACCGGATTCTTATGATCAATTCATCCTAAAATTTTACAAGCAAGGGATGGACCGTACTGTTAGTGAGCTGCATTGGATGCTTGAGCTCGCTGAACTGTCGATCAAGAAGACTCCGCCGGTACTTGAGGTTAACAAGGGGAAACCTCTTTTCGCTAAAGGCAAGGCAAAGGCCAAGGCCAAGGCTAAGGAAGCCAAGGCTAAAAAGGCTAAAGCCCAGCCCAAGGCCCCGTTCCAAGGATGTCTGCTTCGGTTGCAAGCAGGCTGGACATTGGAAAAGATCGTGTCCCAAGCTTTTGGGAGAGAAAAGGAAGACGCAGGGCGTGTCTTCATCAGGTATATATGTCATAGACATTAACCTCTGTTTCAACATCTTATGTATTGGATACTAGATGTGGTTCTCACATTTGTTGAATGTGCAGGGACTTAAGAACAGGAGATCACTGGGATCGGGACAAGTGGACTTGCAGGTCAGAAATGGAGCAAGGGTTGCTGCCATAAAGATCAGCGGGACCAGCTTATGATGCCTAGTAGATTAGTTTTGTTACTGCTGAAACAATGTTATTTTGTACCTGTTATGTACAGGAATATTATTTCTGTTTCGGTTTTGGATATTTCTGGATGTACATTTACTATTGATAATAGTAAAAAGGGTTTATCTAGAAAAGAATTATTTTATGGAGTAGCTCTATTAAATAATGTCTTTTATATCCTGGATCTAAATGAAACTAATCATGTCTATACTATACACACCTAAAGGGTTAAGCCTAACGAACTTAATCCGGTTTACCTTTGGCATTGTCATTTAGGCCACATAAACAAGAAGCGCATAGCTAGGCTTCACATCGCTTGAATCCTAGGATCATTTGACATGGAGTCACTTGATATATGCGAGTCTGGTTTATAAGGAAAAATGACTAAAGAACCTTTTAGCAAGGAGGCTAAAAGGGTTGCTAGCTTATTGAACCTAATGCATTGAGATGTATATGGACAAACAAGCATAGCAACTAAGGGTGAACATCTATACTTCATATCCTTCACAGACGATTTCATCAGAAATGGCTATGCCTATGTAATGAAATATAAGTCTGAGACCCTTGATAGGTTCAAGGGAGTAAGGAACGAAGTACAGAACAAGGCAGAAATATCAAAGCCTTTCGGTTGGACCGAGGTGGTGAGCATATAAGCCTATAGTTTGACTCATTTTAAGAGAGCATGGAATAGTTCCACAGCTCACTCCTCCAGGAACACCACAATGGAGTGGGGTGTCCAAACGGAGGAATAGGACCCTGTTGGACATGGTCCGCTCAAACGATGAGTCATGCCTCTCTCCCAATAAGTTTTAATGGATACGCTCTTGAGACAATGGCTCTCAATTTCAATTATACTCCGACTAAGGCTTTAGAAAGACTCCATTTGGAATATGGACAGGCAGGGTGCCTAATGTGTCTTTCTTGCGGATTTGGGGTTGTTATGCACAAGTCAAGAAATTGACTGTGAGCAAAACTAGAACCCAAAACCGACTAATGCCTGTTTGTGAGCTACCCTAGGGATACCAAAGGGTATTACTTCTACAACCCCGCTGAGAACAAGGTGTTCATGGCGCGAAAGGGGGTCCTTCTTGAAAAGGGGTTTCTTTCCAAGAAAGATAGTGGGAGCGATGTTGAACTTAGGGAAGTTCAAAGCTCACAAATTCCTGAAAAGGATAACTCGGAGACCAGGGTGAAGCTTCCAAAAGGGGAAGCACCAGCCCAGGTCACACAAGGACCTAAAAGGTCTGGTAGGGATCATCAGGAACATGGAAAACATAGGTTTTTGTTTCTAATGATTACGCTCTTTTTGCCTTGGACGAAGAGGAGCTCAAAACCTACTAGTAGGCTATAGCTAGCCCACTGTCTGCCATGGTGGTGGATTTGCAATCTATGTACGATAATCAGGTTTGGAACCTGGTTGATTCACCTCCAGGTGCTAAGGTAATAGGTGGCAAGTGGTGCTATAAGCTATAGGCCGACAATACCTTTAAGGGTGTGTATAAGAGGTTTAGTGGGAGCATAGTAACTTTCATGGTATGAAATATGGATGGCATCCTTCTGATTGGAAGCGACATACCAACACTACAAGGGAATTGTAATGGTTGTGTAAGTGCTTCGCAATGAAGGACTTAGGCGAAGCTGAAACGATCCTAGGGATCAGTATCTACAGGGTTAGATCCAATCGGCTTCTGGGCCTAAGTCAGGCCAAGTACATAGACTTCGTTCTGAAAAGATTCAGCATGGACCAGGCTAAGAAAGGTTTCTTGCCAATGGGTCATAAGCTGAAACTTAGCAAGAAGTACTGCCCTAAGGTAAGGCAGGACAGGGAGAACATGAAGTTGGTTCTACATGCTTCGGCTAGAGGATCAATCATGTATTCCATGCTATGTACAAGACCTGATGTCGGCTTTGCACTAAGTATGATAAGCCGGATCCTGAGTGGATCACTGGTAGGCTGTTAAAGCAATCCTGAAGTACCTTAATCGGACTAAGGATAGCTTCTTAGTGCATGATAGTCAGGAAGTGCAGTCAGTTACTAGGTACACTGATGCAAGCTTCCAGACTGACCAGGATGAATATAAGTCGCAGTATAGGTAAGTGTTCATGCCATATGGTGGTGCTGTTGTTGGAGAGGCTCCAAGTAATTGACCATCGCGGTTTCTATCACAGGAACTGAGTACATTGCAACGTGTGACATAGCTAGGGAAGCTATATGGATTGAGAAGTTTATCACGGAACTGGGGATAGTATCTACTATCCAGTAACCAGTTGATATCTTCTGTGACATCGAGGGGCTGTTGCACAAGCTATGTGCCCCGGTCACACATATACACGAAGCATGAACTCAGGGAGTTTCACCTATTGCGAGAAATCACTGAGGGGGTGATATCTCATTACAAAGAGTGGACACCAAAGACAATGTCGCAGATCTTTTGACCAACATGCTTGGCTATGCCTATGCACGAAGGTTATACTAGATCTATAGGGATTAGACCCATGCCTAGTAAGTACTAGTGCAAGTGGGAGATTGTTGGAAATGCCCTAGTCCCGAGGCATTGGTCCTTGTGTTTGTATAATACATTTGTACATTAACGTGAACTTTATGTACTATACAATTTGGGCCATATCGTTCAATGTGTACGATCCAATGGGCCCGTCTTTATGTTGGCAGTGGGCCAAGGCCCACAGACTGCAGGCGGGCTCTAGCAAGCCACTGCAGCCCCCAATTAAGACGGAGTAAGCAGTCAAACTGAAAACGTAACCCAGTAGTTTGAACTTGTAAATCCCATGTCGCTGATATCGGTGTCCAACACAGAGGCATGGAAGTATCACCCTCCTTGTGTCTGGACATTTACTTGATACTGAATGAACTGATGCTCACAAACAAGATCCAATCTTGTTTGGGTGCGGCTGCACACTTATCAGTAACATTCTTCAAGAGGCCATTGATATCGTCTCAGTGAATCACTGAGTGACATTCCCTTCTGCATATCCATAGTACTGCCATGCTCATTGACACACCCGAACGTACCCATACTTGGCACCCTTTTACAGGCCCGTTAGGCATACACCAAAGTGTGCCGCTTCGCATGCAGCACCATCATATGGTCCGGTCTAAGGACTTATACAAGTACTACACGAGAATCATTTGTGATACTATACCATGTAGATTCCCGTTAAGTGGATCAATCCAGTACCATGCCCTTTTTGCATGTACCCATTAATCTGGTTGACATTCCATGTACTATGACCGGTAAGACACCGCCATACAACCAGACTAATGATAGTCTTTAGTTCCATTCATTCCCATGATTGGAACAGACTACGGAAAACTTCATGGCCATATCGTTCTCCCTATCCATAGTCTTACTGCCAAGTGCCTCACACTTGACAACATGGATATGGATATGTCCATAGGATACTCTATTTAAAATATAGCACAAGACATATAATAAATAGATTAATGCCTTTATTTCCTTAACACAAATTGTATAGTACATAAAGTTCACGTTAATGTACAAATGTATTATACAAACACAAGGACCAATGCCTCGGGACTAGGGCATTTCCAACACAAAGCTGCAAAGGAAGCCGTTTGGATTAAGAAATTCATAACCGAGTTGGGAGTAGTACCTACTATCCTAGACCCAGTTGATGTTTTTTGTGACAACAACGGGGCCATCGCACAAGCTAAGGAGCCCCGGTCACACAAGAGATCCAAACATGTGCTCAGAAAGTTTCACCTCATTCGGGAGATCATGAACAGAGGTGACATATCATTGCAGAGGGTTGACACCAAGAATAATGTCGCTGATCCATTGACTAAAGCGCTGCCACAGACACAGCACGACGGTCATACCAGATCTATAGGAATTAGGGCAATGCCCACTTGGAACTAGTGCAAGTGGGAGATTGTTGGTGTGCCCTAGTTCTTAGGGCATTGGATTCTTGTATTTTGTATTATACATTAAGACTCATTGTATAAATACATTATTTGTGTCACATTAATAAAGGCAATTAATCTATTTCATTTATATCTTGTGCTATAATATGAGTAGAGTATCCATTGATTGATAATCATAAAACCTATCCCAGGTCTGTTCTAATCGTGGGAACGAATAGAACCACAGACTTGTATATTCGATGATTGTATGGTAGTTCTTAACTAGCCATAGTACTTGTATAGTCAGTCATGAAAATAGGTACATGTCGTTGACATAGGACTGGATCGATCCGCACAAGAAAGCCACATGGTTGTCACGTCATAGGTCTTTCTTGAGTAGGTCTCTTTTGTCCTCACACTAGATTTCATTATAATATCGATATGGAATCCGATTCACTTTGACATATGCCTAACAGGTCTGTAAAAGGATGCTAAATATGGGTATGATTGGGTGGACCGGTGAACATGTTGATATTGATGATGAAGTGATGGAATTGCCACTCGGGTAACACTGAGATGATATCATTGGCCACTTGATGAGTGGGACTGATAAGTGTATGGCCATACCCAAATAAGTTGATTGCTTATTTGATTAATCAGTCAACTCAAGATCAAGAAATATAATAAACAATAGAAGAGGATGACAGACACCATACCTCTTGTTTATTCATATAGATATCGTTAAACAAAGGACACTATGAGATTACTACCGGGTAAGTGTCTTCTAAAGACTGCTGCATCTCTGTCTTAATTGGGGGCTGTAATGGTTTGCTGGAACCCACTTACAGTCTGTGGGCCTTGGGCCTACTGCCAACATAAAGACAGACCCATAGGATCGTGCACATAGATCAACTGAGCTGGAACTTATAGAAATTGTATATGTAATGTACATTGGAAGGAATGCGTTAATTAATTAGTTGACATTCGGTGTCAAGGTAATTAATTAACATTGGGTTGAATTTAATTTAATTAATAAGTTTACATAATGTAATTAATTAATTTATTAATTAATTGAATTACATAAAGTAAACAATTAATTAAATAATTTTCCTAAGTAGGAAAATTAAATACATGTATTGTATTAACTTAAGTGTGATTTAATTTTATTTAGGGGTAATTAAATTTAGCCAAATGGAATTAAATTACATAGTATATACTTTTTAATTAAAGTTTATTTATGTAATTATAATCCTAGTGGGCTTGGGTTTAATTAACCTAATTAAAACCCAATTAGACAATGTGTCTATATAAAGGCACACTTAAGTAATAAAACCCTAATTCAACTCTAATTAATTGCTGGAAATTTCAGCCATCAATAGCAGCCCCAAAACAGCCGAAAATCCCAGCATTAAACCTCCATCCTTTCGCATCTTCGGCTAGCACCAGTTCCCGCTCAATAGTTGGTCGTGCACCGGACTTTGGATATCGCAGTTTCAAGTAACGATTCTGCAGCAGTCTCTAGAAGAGACAAATCCGGTGAGTTAATCTCTCTTGATTCAATTTGGTTTTATTCTAATCAATGGTAATTGGACACGATAGGTGGATTCTAGGAAATTTTAAACGGTGCATTTTCCGCTGCGCCACGTTATTTTTCCAATGACGAATCCCAACAGATTCAACCTGTGGCATTAGAAAGTTCCGTAAACGAGATTTCCGCAAGATATATAGATTAGTCATTGTTGTGATTTACGGATTAGTTAATTATGTCTATAGTTTTGAACCACAAGTACTAATATGCAAATAGACAAAACCATATTATTTATTTTTGTACAGATCCCTACATTTCAGATACATAATAAAAATAAATATACTAAATCATTTCTTTTGAAATATTTTCCAAAAAAAAAAGGAAAGTTCATACAAAAAGAAATTAAGAAAACCCTAAATCACACTTTATTATAATATAAATACCATCTCTTATCAACCCTTGATGGCCGCCTCAGCTCTTATTACCTTTGAGGGGAGAGAGAGAGAGAGAGAGAGAGAGAGAGAGAGAGAGAGAGAGCGGGAGAGAAGAGATGGCGAAGGATCATTTGCGGTTACCAACAAAGAAAGGGAAAGAAGTTGCCATTCCCAAAATGGCCACAAAAAGTGTTGCAATAAGGTATCCAATTACAATCTTCCTCTTGGTTTTTATTATGACGATGGAAAATCTAATCGATAGATCTAATTAAGATTGTTTAAGTAATCAAAGCAGACCTAAAATGATCCGGTTGCCATCTTTTCAAACTAATTTTATGGACAAAAACAAATTGAAAAATCTAAATATATATATCTAGCTAGAATTGTAATTAAGAAAAGGATACTTATTAAGTTTTTGATGATATTTACTTAATTTCTTCAAATTCCATGTCCAGATGTGAGTGCTTCAGCTGATGAAGAAAACACAATTCTGTCAAAGATTTAAGAACGTTGCCAGCTAGAAAACTCTTATAAAAGATGAGGATCATATATGTATGCAGGTAAATTGAGGTTTAAAATATTAACCATTTTTTCAAGAAAGAAATTTTTAGATACATAACGAAAGCAAAAGACATAAAGCATTTTTCCGTCCCAAATGATCTCCAAATATTTGAAAAGATGTATACATATTACTTTCTATATATGCTTGCTACGTAGGATTTACAATGAACTTGAAAACAAATGAAAATTAATCAAGAAGATAAATTGAGAAAACAATAAATTATAATTACAGTTCAATGGAGATGAAGGCAATATAAATACAATATTATATCAAATCCCTTTGTGTCCGTCTCAATTCTTACCGGCTTCAACAAATATGTGTACTTAAAGAGAGGGAGAGATGAGATGATGGATCCATTCTATCTCTCAATGAATAAAGGGAGAGAAGCTGCCTGTCCCTTGGGTTTTTCCCAAAAATCACCCGAAATTATGTTGCAAATATGTATTTAATTTTAATCTTCCTCTTGGTTTTCTATTAATCCTATTTAAGACTATGGTTATGAAAACAAAAGAAACTAGAGTAGATCTAGAATGTACGTGTACCAGGTACGATGATGACACACTCCGACATAAAAGGTTAAGAGATTGATAAATCTAAATTTACAAATTTAGCTAGGATTGTTAAGGAAAAAGAAGTTAGCTAATTATGAGGATGTACATGATATTAATTAATTGATCAAATAAATATCCATGTAGATCTAGATGTGAGTGGCTTAACTGATCTTCAACGAATCTACCCTCATTCTTAAAGATTGCAGAATGTTGCAAGTGAGAACTACATCCTGAGCATGAGTATGATAAGTAGTATTTGCTGATGACTTTCCACTCATCATCTCAACACTAGATTTTTATGAATTTAGTGAGCATGACCTTATCAATACTCTAATGATAGGTGAGGTAATGTAGGATGCTTTCTGCATCTGCTAGTTAAATTGGTGCCTATATCAACTTCTGCATTCTTTGAAAAGGAGTGTAGATGCGCTGAACATCAGTTAAGGCACACTCACCTCTGGGTCTACATGGATGTTCATTTGATTAAGTAATTAATATCATGGACAACCTCACAAGTATATATGCTAACTTCTTTTTCCTTTTATATCTTAACAATCCTAGCTAGATCCGGAAATGCAAATTTATTGATGACTTCATTTTTTGCCCCGAAAAACTATCGTCATCGGACCTGATACATCTACATTCTAGATCTATTATGGTTTCTTTATTTTAATAACCATAGTTTCAATTAGGATTTAGAAAACCAAAAGGAAGATTAGAATTAAATACCTTTTTGCAGCATTTGTTTCAGGTAATTTTAGGGAAAAACCTAAGGCATAGGCAGCTTTTGTCCCTTTTTCATTGAGAGAGGATCCATCATCTCGCTCTCTGCCTCTCTCTAAGTATGCATATTTTTTGCTGCCAATAAGAGTTGAGGCAGACACCAAGGGATTTATATAAGATTGTATTTATATTACCTTCCTCTACACTGCGTTGTAATTGTAATTTAGGGTTTTCTCAATTTCTCTTCTTGATTAATTATCATTTGCTTCCAATTTTATTGTAAATCCTACATAACAAGCATATACAAAAACTAATATATACACATCTTTTCAAGTATTTGGAGACTATTTGGAACAAAATGCTTTATCTCTTTTTCTTTGGTTATGTATCTTTTTTTTTTTTTTCTTGAAAAAATGGTTAATTTCCTTATAAAACATTATATATATATATATATATATATATATGCTTTAGCATTTTTATTTTTTTTTTTATAATGTACATAAAATTTAGAGATAAGTACAAAAGTAAACTCTGCTGTTTTTGCCATTTGCAAACTTGTACCTGTAGTTTAAAATATTACAAATTGGGAAATTAGTTATTTTAAATCCCAACTTACTAGCATGCATATATGATTCTCTTCTTGTATAAGAGATTCTTTGTTCTTCAATTCATGGATGTCCGCACGGAATGAGGATGGCGACAAAAATTTCCCTCAACTTCTAGTTTGAATTCCTTATCCTTGCAAGTGGATAATGGGGTGGGCAATGCATCGCCATCTCCATCTCGTTGCCACCCTTTTATTCTCGATTGTCTTTGAAGTGTATATATGTGAAGCACGAGTTCAATTAGTTTATGCATATAGTACGAAGAAAGTAACATAATATTCTACACGTGAGTAATTAAATGATTCGCGAATACTAATATATATCGTGGCAAAAAATTACGTGAACAACATTGTTTTTTGAGGCCTATTTAATTAGATATTAACCTAACATTAATTAACCATTAAATTTGAGCAACATTTATTATATTTTCTAGAATTCTAAAATGAAATATTTATTCTAAAATGATTCAAATAAGCTTTATCAGATTTTAATTTACACGTAAAAATTATTTGATCTTTATTAAAATATTACTGAAAACCTATTCTTAGAATACTAAAGCGATGAGATTAACTTAAAACATGAAATGCAACATATTTTTTTAAAATTTATTTAGCCTTTTTAATAGGTTGATTAATAGTGCGAGACTTTTTTTTAAATGAAAATGTTTATTCATATGTTAAGCTTGTTTAATCACCTATCCATGTACTAAATTTCTTGCATAAAATAGTTTGACATACTTTTGAAATGTTTATGTATTCACAATTATTAGAAGCCATTTCTTTTTTTATTTTCCAATTGATTTTGTAATAGTTGATATAATAAGTACTAATTTAATTAACAGTATTATTATATCTAGGCAAAAAGCATCCTACGCTACCTCACCTATCATTCTAGTATTGTTTGAGCTGTACGGCTCTAGTTGTTCTCATCTGTGATTTTCGGTCTGCTATCCCATGCGTTAAAACCATTTACGGTTGTTTACTGCTTTTGGATCTAGATTAAATTCCACGCGAAGTGTTGGGATTTGTCTCCGGAAATCACCCGATTGAAGCGGAAGAACGCGATGATTTCCACAAATCCGTGCCTAGAAGTAATTGAGATGGAAATTGGAAAAACTAAAATTTAATCACAAGAGATAAATCTCTTACCCGGATTATCTCTACTAGAGATAGATGCAGACTGCAGGAATCAAGTTAGAATCCCTCCTCGTTCACGTACACGAACACCTAATGAACACCACCCGTGCTAGCGTCGGAAAACACGAAACTTTGGAGAGAAAGGGAGGGGAGATTTCGGCCACAGTTGATTGTCCTACCTAGGTCGAAAATCCTAGGGTTATTTTAATCCTAGGTGGCCGAAATTCTCAAGGAGAATTTCGACCCAATTGGCTCCTCCTTTGTATGGGCTTTCTTCCTTTCATTTCAGGCCCAAATCTATTTTAATTAGTCTAGTTTAAATTAATTTCAAGCCCAACTTTAATTTACCCATGTATTTAATATATTACACCAAGTAACATATTATTTACATTTAAATTAAAATTGGTTTGACTAATTAATTTAATCCCTTAAATTAAAATTAGATTTTCACAAAATAAATTTATATGTAAACCTATACATATGAATATTTCCACCCAGGAAATAATCTCGTAATTAATCCAATTAATCATGAGAGAGCCAATCGAATATTAATTTTATTATTATGATAAATCCAATTGATCTTTATAATATAATTAATATAATCCTCTCTCTCTCCAGAGTGTATACTCCAAGTATACATGTGATTCCTTAAGTCATTGCTCAGTCGCTAAATGTGTACCATCCCGTGGGCCCATTTTTATGTTGACAGTGGGCTTGTGGCCCACAGACTGCAGTTGGGCTCTAGCAAGCCACTGCAGCCCTCAATTAAGATGGAGATGGCAGTCCAACAGTTATCATAGCCTTATAGTTTGAACTTGTATATCCCATGCCATTGATATCGGTGTTAACACAGAGGAATGGATTAATCACCCTCTTTTGTGTCCGGACATTTACTTGATCTCGAATGTACTGATGCTCACAAATAAGTTCCAACTTGTTTGGGTGTGGCCACACTCTTATCAGTCACATTCATCAAGAGGCCGGTAATATCTTCTCAGTGGACTACTGAGTGACAAATCCCTTCTGCATATCCATAGCATTGCCATGCTAAGTAACATACCCGAAAGTACCCATACTTGGCACCCTATTACAGGCCCTTCAGGCGTACCCCTAAGTTGTGACCTTACATGCAACACCATCATATTGTCAGGTCAAAGGATCCATACAAGTACTACTCAAGAATCACTTGTGATACTATACCATGTGGATTTCTCGTTTAGTGGATCTATCCAGTACCATGCCCTTTTTACATGCACCCATTAACTTGGTTGACATCCCATGTCCAATGACCGATAAGACACCGCCATACAACCAAGTTAATGGTAGTCTCCAGTTCCATTCATTCCCATGACTGGAACAGACTACGGATCTATTTATGGTAATATCGTTTACCCTATCCATGGTCTTACTGCCAAGTGCATGACACTTGTCATCATGGATATGGATATGTCCATTAGATACTTCATTTAATATATTACACAAGATATATATAATAAATGAATTAATGCCTTTATTGATAACACAAAATGAGTATAATACATAAATCCAATAAATGTATAATACAAACACAAGGTCCAATGCCTCGGGACTAGGGCATATCCAACAATCTCCCACTTGCACTAGTTCCAACTAGGCATGGGCCTAATCCCTATAGATCTAGTATAACCCTCGTGCTTAGGCTAAGCCAGCGCCTTGGTCAAAGGATCTGCCACATTATCCTCGGTGTCCACTCTGTGCAATGCAATGTCACCTCTCTCCGCGATCTCTCGTATGAGGTGAAACTTTCTGAGCGCGTGCTTTGTGTTTTTATGTGACCGGGGCTCCTTAGCTTGTGCAACGGCCCCATTGTTGTCACAGAAGATATCAACTGGGCCCTGGATAGTTGGTACTATTTCTAACTCAGTACTAAACTTCCTCATCCACACAGCTTCTTTAGCTGTATCACACGCCGTGATCTACTCAGCTTCTGTTGTAGAGTCCACGATGGTTGGCTACTTTGAGCTCCTCCAGCTTACAGCACCACCATTTAGTAAAAATACATACCCAGACTATGACTGGTACTCATCCTGGTTGGTCTGGAAGCTTGCATCAGTGTACCAAGTAACTGATAGCACTTCCTAACCTCCATACACTAAGAAGCTATCCTTAGTCTAGTTAAGGTACTTGAGGATTGCCTTGACAGCCTTCCAGTGATCCTCCACGGGATCCTGCTGGTACCGGCTCGTCATACTTAGTGCAAAGGCAACATCAGGTCTCGTACATAACATGGGGTACATAATTGATCTTATAGCCGAAGCATATGGAACCAATTTCATGTTCTCCCTGTCCTCCCTTGTCTTAGGATAGTTCTACTTACTAAGTTTCAGCCCATGACCCATTGGAAAGAAACCTTTCTTAGCCTGGTCCATGTTAAACCTTTTTAAAACTTTGTCTATGTATGAGGCCTGACTTAGGCCCAGAAGCCGATTTGATCTATCCCTATAGATCCTGATCCCTAGGATCATCTCAGCTTCGCCTAAGTCCTTCATTGCAAAGCACTTACTCAGCCACTGCTTTACCCCTTGCAATGTAGGTATGTCGCTTACAATGAGTAGGATGTCGTCTACGTAAAGTACTAAGAGTGTGACAATGCTCCCATTAGTCCTTCTTATACACATAAGGCTCATCCTGATTCTGTACGAAGCCATATTCCTTGATAGCTTCATTGAATCTAAGATTCCAACTTCGGAATGCTTGCTTCAGTCCATAAATGGACCTTTGAAGCTTGCATACCCTTCCTAGATACTCTAGATCGATAAAACCCTCAGGTTGTGTTATGTACACATCCTTGAGTAGCTTTCCATTAAGGAAAACGGTTTTGACATCCATTTGCCAGACCTCATAGTCATACCATGTGGCTATGGCTAGCAAGATCATGATGGATTTGAGCATGGCTACTGGTGAGAAAGTCTCATCATAGTCTATTCCTTGGACTTGTCTAAAACCTTTTGCAACTAGACGCCCCTTCAAGGTATTATTAGCTTTTAGCTTGTAGCACCACTTTTAACCTATTACCTTAGCACCCAGAAGTGGATCAACCAAGTTCCAAACCTGGTTATCGTACATAGATTGCATCTCTGCCTCCATGGTTTTACGCCAATTTACAGACTATGGGCTTGCCATAGCCTCTAGGTAGGTTTTGGGTTCTTCCTCATCCTAGATGAGAAGTG
This sequence comes from Euphorbia tirucalli, assembly GCA_039660915.1. NCBI lineage: Eukaryota > Viridiplantae > Streptophyta > Magnoliopsida > Malpighiales > Euphorbiaceae > Euphorbia > Euphorbia tirucalli. Next base: position 34,907,668 of record CM077637.1, on the reverse strand, counting down.
TTTGATCATCGGTGATGAGGAAACCATACCTCTCCGGTTCCCGACGATCCCTACCAGACCTTCTAGGTCCTTGTGTGGCCTGGGTCGGTGCTTCCTCCTGTGGAAGCTCCACCTGGGCCTCCGAGTTATTCTTTTCAGGAGCTTGTGGACCTTGAACTTCCTTGAGTTCAACATTGCTCCCACTATCTTTCTTGGAAAGGAACTCCTTTTCTAAAAAGACCCCCTTCCTGGCCACGAACACCTTATTCTCAGCGGGGTTGTAGAAGTAATACCCTTTGGTTTCCCTAGGGTAGCCTACAAACAGACATTTATCAGTTTTGGGTTCCAGCTTGCCACTAGTCAATCTCTTGACATGTGCTTTGCATCCCCAAATCCTTAGGAAAGACACATTAGGCTCCCTGCCCGTCCATATCTGATATGGGGTCTTCTCCACTGCCTTAGTCGGAGTATTATTTAAAATAAGAGCAGCTATTTTGAGGGCGTGTCCCCAGAAACTAATTGGGAGAGAGTCTTAACTCATCATTGAGCGGACCATGTCCAACAAGGTCCTATTCCTCCGTTCGGACACCCCATTCCATTATGGTGTAACCAGAGGAGTGAGCTGTGGAACTATTTCATGCTCTCTCAAATATGAGTCAGACTCTAGGCTCATATACTCACCTCCACGGTCTGACCGAAGGGTTTTGATATTCCTACCTAGCTGGTTCTATACTTCGTTCCTAAATTCCTTGAACCTATCAAGGATCTCAGATTTATGTTTCATCAGATAGACGTAGCCATATCTGCTAAAATCATCCTTGAACGTGACGAAATACAGATGTCCACCTCTGGTCGCTGCACTCATGGGCCCATACACATCTAAATGTATTAGGTCCAATAAGCCAGTGGCCCTTTCAGCCTTCTTGCTAAAAGGTGCCTTAGTCATTTTGCCTCGTAAACATGACTTGCATATATCAATTGACTCCAAGTCAAATGATATATGCGACTCTAGCTTTGTGATGCCTAGCTATGCGCTTCTCGTTTATGTGGCCTAAACGACAATGCCATAGGTAGACAGGATTAAGTTTGTTAGGCTTAACCCTTTTAGTGTTTATGTTATAGACATGATTGGTTTCATTTAAGTCCAGGATATATAGGCCATTATTTAATAGAGCATCTCCATAAAATAATCCCTCTCTAGATATAGAATTTCCACCATTTGAAATAGTAAAATAAAATCCAAAAATATCCAACATGGAAACCGAAATAATATTCCTGCACATGGCAGGTACAAAATAACACTGTTCCAAAATTAAAACCAATCCACTAGGCATCATGAGGTGATATTTGCCGATCTCTATGGTAGCAACCCTTGCTCCATTTTCGACCCGCAAGTCCAACTCCCCCGATCCCAGTGACCTTCTGTTCTTAAGTCCCTGTACATTGCAACAAATGTGAGAACCACATCCAGTATCCAACACCCAGGATGTTGAAACAGTAAGGTTAATGTCTATAACATAAATACCCGACGAGGACGCACCCTGGCCCCTCCATTGCTCTCCCATCAGCTTGGGACACGATCTCTTCCAGTGGCCTGCCTGTCTGCACCCGAAATAGACATCCTCAGGACCTGCCTTCTGCTGGGTCTTGGCCTTCTTAGCCTTGGCCTTCTTGGCCTTGGCTTTGGCCTTTTCTTTGGCCTTGCCCTTGGTAAGAGGAGGGTTCCCATTGTTGACCAGCAGCACCGGCGGAGTCTTTTTAATCAACTGTTCAGTAAGCTTGAGCATCCCATGCAGCTTTACTAACAGTACGGTTCATCCCTTGCAGGTCATAGTTCAGGATGAACTGATCATAAGAATCCAGAAAAGATACAAGGATTGTGTCCACCACCAACTCCTGAGAGATGGGCGATCCGAGACGGGCTAAAGTGTCCAAATAGCCCTTCATCTTGAGCACGTGTACGCTCATAGATGTCCCAGCCCCCATCTTATTGGAGTGGAATGCCTTGTTGGTCAAGTACATTTCCTGACGAGCTTGCTCCTGAAACATCTCGTTAAGAGTTGTTATCATAGCATAGGCATGATGGTTCATAAACTGTTTGTGAGCACGGGTTTTTCCCCAACCTCGGTGATGAAAGCTATTATTACCTTTTTCACGGATAAACGTGAAGCGGATTCGAACCGACCAGGATGACGTCGGAAATGTCCCGGATAGCCCGGAGGTGTGTGACAAGTCCTAGTACGGAACCGTGGAAAATTTGAGCGGATATTTAAGAGAACCGAAAAACAAACCAAAGAAAATAAGTGAAAATATAATTTTTTGGGTATTACAGCCGCCCGGCTGTAGTCTACAGCCACGTGGCTGTAATCTCCTTATTTCCTTTTTTGGGCAAAATTAGCATTTAATTCGGTTTTTGAGCAAAATAGGAATTTTTGATGCTACAGCCGCCCGGCTGCAACCTACAGACGCGCGGCTATATACTACAGGGGCACGGCTGTGACCTACAGCCGCGTGGCTGTAATTGTCAGTTTTCCTTTTTTGACGAAATCGGCAATTAATTCTAATTTAATACCAAAACAGGAGATATTTAAGGTTGCTATTCGGGAATTAGGGCAGGAAGAGGCAGAAAAAACAGAAAAAAGAGAGAAAACTTAGAGAGAAAAAGAGAAAAAAAAAAAGAAATCACATAGTTTTTCTTAAGGTTTTCAATACAACAGCACAAAAAAAAAAAAAAAAAAGAATTAGACAAAAAAAGAAAGAAAAGAAAGAAAAGAAGGGTTAGAAAAAGAGGGAACAATTGAAAAGCAATCCTTGAATTTTCCTCGTGGTTCCGTTTGAGGTTCGGAAAACACACTTTGGTCGGGTCGTCCGTGACTGTGGGACGTTTTCTGACATCCAAAAATCTTTTTTGTGGTCCAAGCGCTGGAACACATACAAGGTAATTTTCTGAGAGGTCTTAAAAATCCATTGTGTTCATCTTGGTTGTGATTCAATCGCATGATTTGAGTTTTTTCACGTTTGGTTGGTTTTTTTGGACTACAGCCGCCCCATTAAAGATCACAGCTGCCCGGCTGTAACCTATAGCCGTACGGCTGTGACCTAAAAAGGCGCGGCTATAGTTCTTTTCCATTTTTCTTTCTGTTCTGTGGGAGTTTTCTGATTACAGCTGCCCCATAAGATCACAGCTGCCCAGCTGTAACCTACAGCCACGCGGCTGTGACCTATAGGGGCGCGGCTGTAATACTTTTTATTGGATTTTTATGTTTTTCTTTGAGTTTTCTATGATTACAGCCACCCCACAGGATCACAGCCGCCCGGCTGTAACCTACAGCCATGCGGCTGTGAGCTATAGGGGCACGGCTGTAACCTACAGGGGCCGAAGCTCCATCGGCCCAAATCGATTGATAACGCTCCCACGCTTCAATTAAATGTGTTTTTCATGTCTGTTATCGATCCAATCACATCCGTGCATGCTTCGATTCCATGTTCTTCATTTTTTTATGGGTGGATGTGATGAATTTGGTTATTCTGGACGATTAGGGACTTCCGGATTTGATTTGGTCCATTTCGGGTCTTTTCTGTTGGTTTTAATATTTTTCAGAAGTCCCAGATCGCCTAAAATCATCAAATTTTGCAAAATGATCTTCGAAAACATGAAATGAGTTGGAATAGATTCTGGAGCATTACAGCCGCCCGGCTGTAAGCTACAGAGGCGCGGCTGTAACCTACAGCCGCGCGGCTGTAGCCTACAGGGGCGCGGCTGTAATATGGGCAGAATTACAGTTTTGCCCTTTTGGGCCCCAAACTTGTAATTTTGCATTCTTTCCCCATTGAAAAATGAATTTTGGCGTGTTTGCATACTGTTGGACCCTAGATGGATGTTTGTTTTGGGCCCACATACGAACGGGACCCCGGGTCCCCGGATATCCGACCCGCTAAAGTTGGATAAGTGCATGTAAATGAGCCAAACCGCTTTTAAAACCGATTTTTGATCCATAAAACCTACAAGGCGTTTAAAAAACCGTTTTCCAGGTCTAACCGGGCCGACCGGTCGGGTCGACCCGGTTACCCCCCTTTGCATGATCCCGTTACCTAAAATACCCCTATTCTGTCCTATATGAGTCCTTAGTGTGATTTATTTATTTGTGCTAACCATATTTGGATGCAGCTTTTATTTTTGATTTATTTTTATTTCTAAATGTATTTTATAGATTAAATCGTGTGTCTAGGCGATTGTAATTTTCTAGATCAGCGTGTATAATAGGCGATTGTAAAAGGTGAGGATGAGAGTTTTTCTTTTTTCTCGGGTTGTATAATTTGGCCTCTGATTTACTTTTCCGCACTTTTACTTTTCCGTATTTTTATTTTGGTTTTATACTTATATCATATGTATGAGCATTGGCTAATAATAAAAGAAGAGATAAAATGAGTAGAATTAAGTGAATGAAATGTCATATTATGAAATAATAATTAAAAATTAGTGAGGATTAGTAGATATGTTGCCTGAACCTCGAATCTCTGGATTAGGTACTGCGTCTACATTCGGTAAGGAGCTGTACCGGAATTTCCCGGATGAGCTGATCCAGGTGGCGACTCTGTATCTAATCTCGAAATTCGTGTTTCGAGACCTTTAAGTTAAAATGGGATTTTCTAGAAAGCGTGTTTTCTAAAATTCATGACTAAAATCAAGTTTTCTACAAAAAGACTTTTCCAATAAAATGAAAGGTTTCTCTAAGAAAGATTAAAACCCGTTTTCAAAACCAAGACATTAACACCCAAAAAGAAAATCCCCGGTTCCCGCTTCACCGCGCGTTGCGAAAAAAAAGGGTCGTCCGCTCACAGTGGCGACTCCGCTGGGGACTAATGGTTTCTTCAAAAGAGTTTTCACAAAAAACTTAAGGAACTTAGGCGACAATTGAAGTATATCCTCACTTATAGTCAATTATTAAATCGTAATTCAATATTTCATTCACATTGCATAAAGCATGACATTTTCTCTTCTTAAATCCCTCTAACACTTATTTAAATCCGGTTTATTTCTAAAGGTGACCTACCTCTTCCGCTGGGATTGGAGGCACCCGAGGAGGTAAACCACTCATAGCCTTGTACGAACCCCTTCGTTTGAACCTTTGAGTGGGGAGAAGTGAGGAGTATATTTTCACTATGGGAACCTGTACGACCCTTGGCTTGACTCATACCTTCATGTAATGGCCTAGCAACTTCCCTTTAGGATTACCAAAACCACATACTTGAAAATAGACATCGAGAGTATGCCTTTGGTATCCCCCGTTGATGCCAAAGAGACCCAATACCTAGGAAGAATGCGAGACCAATCGAATGGAGGAATAAGGTTGGAAGGGTGGGCATATTTTTGTGTGTGTGCTAACGTTTGCTCTATGGTTGTTTTATTTTCGACCTTTTCATACGACATAAACACGCAGCATCCGTATGCCACATTCTAATCACTTTCTTTATGCAGCCATTTTAGAGCATCCTCATACGTGTGTGTTGTGCTAACCATATTTTCGTGCAGCCATAATCATTTTCTGTATGCCACATTCATTTTGCATGCTATGGATTCATAAAGCATACACGACATCATCTTGCATGTCATGCATTCTAACCACGTTTTTGTGTAGCCATTTGCATTTTGTATGACATAGGCATCCACATCATTTCATTTCATTGAAAATGTAAGGATGTTCTAATTATGCACTTCACGACCATTTCATCTCATAACATATCGGGAGTCCCCAAGGCTACCCCGTACACCGCCTGTGCACTAGTTTGCATTTGGCCATCCCATTACATTATTAGAAGACCACAACGGTCTTAGGCTTGTGTTTGTGTGACAGACCACATGACATCATCACATCTTGATCATTCACATTTGGTGTCATGGAGACGCCTTAGTTTTGCTTGTGTGTCCCAATCCACATCGGATTGTTACATAACATCGACAACCCATTTGAGGTACTCCACGAGTGCTGAACTAGTTTTCATATTAAGACACTTCATAGCATTCCTAAATCATGTGAGGTGTTCCACGAACACTGAAATGCCGTCCGTGTTTTGACTCACACGTGACCTGTATGCGACATCACTTCATGTAGACGCCATAATAGTGTTGAACGTCTGTTTGTGGGATGGCTCCCTCAAGACCATTTCATGTCATTACATTGACCTACAAAGTGTCAAACTTATGTCTGTGTGTCGGTACACATGCGACCATTTCACGACATCCACTAGGTGCCCCAAAGGCACCGAACCTCTGTCTGCGTGAAGGCTCGCACGTGACATTATTGCATTGTCTTGTGTATAGCATAGGGAATGCTTGGAACATCCAAAGCAAGAGAAAGAAAAGCACTAAAACCATCTTTAGCATCATCCACATCCATGAGACATCATCCAAACATGAGCATAAAAGCACCATTCAGAGTGCCGAGTCTAGGACCACGACATCCATCCGAAACTCTAACCTTATGCTGATTGTGCAGTTTGGAGTCGCATCTCGGGAAGGCTAATTTGAGTTGAATCAGAACCAAATACCCCAGTTTAGTTAATTCGATCAGAACCGGTCACCGTGGAGGGAATCAGTTCAGGGTCGGATTCAGACAGGGAAGTCGAAGTTCAGTTACCTACTCTACCGGTTGACAGTCAGGCGTTGTTAGAAGAAGTTGACAGAGCAGACATGGCTGACGGAAACAGTGGAACCAGTGGAAGCATGCCCTTCGACATGGCTGCCTTTATGAGGAGCTTCTTAAGCTCAGATGAGTTCAGGGCTACCCTTAGGGAGCAGGTGCAGGCGGTGATGACCACCCACCCTGTTCTGGCTGTCCAACCAGCCCAGACCTCGGTTGGAAACGGGGGACGACAGCCTATTCAAGTCACTAATGGAACCGGGGGGAATACTCCTAGTGGAAGTGGCGGAGTTGCCAATCACAGAGAGCCGGACCACCAGTCGGAAGAGGATGAGGCCTTTGAGAAGGCAAGGGAAGCCTCGATTGGGACGATGCTAGAGAAGCGCCTTAATCAGAAATTTTCTGATATTGAATCCATGCTACCTAAGCTGAAGGAGATGGTCCACTATAACCCTGTTAAGTATGTCGACCCGACTACTTTGATGGCTGATGGAGGTGAGCCGCTCCCAGCTGGTTTTCAGATGCTTTACTTGCCTCCATACACCGGAGGGGGCCCACCGGAAGCCCACTTGGACAGTTATGTGAGGTTGATGACTAGTATGGGGATTGGAAAGGGTCATCTGTTGAACTTGTTTCCAACTACTCTGAGGGGTGCTGCGGCAAAGTGGTACATGAAGGTGCCTATACACACTCGCTCCACCTGGGAGGATTTATCTGATGCTTTTGTGAAGCAGTATGCCTACAACACCCAGACTGAGACAACTCTCGAGGATCTAGAAAGGATCTGTCAGAAACCAAATGAGTCTCTCCCGGCTTACTACAAGCGGTGGATGGATGTGCAAGTTTTGGTGGATGGGGCACCAAAGTTGGAGTCACTTATTGTGAAGCTAGTAGATGGTAGTCTGCCCCAATATAAGGACAAGATGAAGCTGAAGAGATTCCACTCCTTCAATGAGGTGGTGGAGTTTGCCAAACGTATCGAGCGATACGAAGAAGAGGAACAGAGGGGCAGATAGAGTTCGGGCTCTTACAGAAGTAATCAGGGGTACTCTCAAGGGTACAAAGGCAACAGCTCTAAGGTTACTCCAGTGGGGTCCAGTACTAACTCGACTCAAAATGTAGCCTCGATCGAAGTGCAATGGGAGGATGTAGCCGCTGTGAACCTGGGAAGACAGACTCCTCAAAGGGTCACTAGTCCATGGGCTGAGTCAGTAAGCCGAATTTTTGCTAAGTGTAGAAAGGCTAGGTTATTGCAGAGCTTGAAGCCATTTTCACCTCCAGCTAAGGCGGATAAAGACAATTTTTGCTCTTATCATGTGATGACGGGCCACCGCACAAACGAGTGTAGCCAGCTAATTAAGGCCATCAAACAGTTGGTCGCTAATGGAAAGATTATCGAGCCGGCTTTGAAGCCCAGTATTTAGAGTAATCCTTTGCCTAAGCTTGGGTGATTTGGGTGCACAAGCTACCGAGGATCATGTTGCAGCAATAAAGGAAGACCCTCCGCATGTGGAGGACGATATTCTTTTTTATGTCTTTAGTTTTTATCTTTAAAATTTGTTCTGTGAACAATTCAACCTCTCAGTGTTTAATTCAATGCAATTTGATTTCAATTACTTGTGCGATATTTTTCGGATGGAACTGTGCATGCATCTAAACATTCATTTAATGCCTTTAACACACATGATGCATCGATGCATGAAATGAATCTAGGGACAAATGATGACCCAAAAATGATATTCGTCTCAAAAGACCTCACGCCTGATGAGTGGAAAGAAAAATTAAAAGTACCACAAAAGCACATGGAAATCTTTGCTTGGATTTACAGTGTCGTGCGGGGGTTGACGGAGAAATTACTGAACACCAAGCTCCAAAGGATTCAAAGATGAAATCAATCAAGCAGGAGTTCTGTAGACCCGAATGGGCATGGCTCCATGGTCGCAACCGCCAACTACTTCTTAGAGGGTAGAAGCGGAGTCATATATGAATGCCACCGACCAAAAAAAAAAAACAAAAAAAAAAACAACAAAAACAAAAAGAAAAAAAAAGCATTATCATGTCGTGACCAATAATGGCCTACAATTACAAGGGGCAAAGATGGAGCATCATAGATTATCTGAGCATCCCCCACAAGCTAATGGGGGAGTAGAAGCGGCTCTCAAGGTTCCGTCCAAACGACAATCACCTACAAAGGATAGGCCGATATGCTGTCATTTGTCTTACAAGGGCACAAAACTAGCATCAGAGCAGGCACTGAAGAAACATCATACTCCTTAGCCTATAGGATGGAAGCGGTTCCATTAGGGAAGACAGAGACCAAGTCGTCAACTCCATCAACCTAGACAAGCCCAGGCACTATTACATGTAGAAAAAATAATAATTAAAAAAAAAGGTCCGATGGGTCGTAAACCGAGATGGTGATCCATGTAAAAATCAGGACAGTCCGATGGATCGAAAAGGGAAAAGGTGATCCATGCAAAAGTTAGGATAGAGAGGCGAGCACCATCAGCGGGAAAATCTGTAAAGACCAGTTGGTGGCAGGCATAGGTCCAGTCGAGACGGATACCATTACTGATTCTGTCCTTAGCTTCATTTCATCTTTGATGTGCATTGTGTTAAAACATTATAAATGAGTGAATGAATGAATGCCGGTTTTATGTTCAGGTTAAATGTCCCAAGTCTTCTTGAAATTGAATTCGTATGGATGTGCACATTTTCTGTTTACATGCATCTCACTTTAAAAAAAAAAAGAAGAAGAAAAAAAGAGTCCGATAGATCGAAAACCCGAAAAGGGCGGTCTATGCAAAAGCTAGGGCATAAAATAAAGTCTACTGAATTGAAAACCCGAAAGGGCGGTTCAGGCAAAAATAAAGACAGTCCGATAGGCCGAAAACCCGAAAAGGGTGACTTATGCAAAAATTAGGACAAGCCATGAAAATAAAACAAAAGTTATACAGTAGTATCAAGCTCAGACAACTCTAATCCTGTAAAAACCGAGGTACATCAAAGCCAGTGCCTCACGCCCACGCCTCATGGAGCAAGCAATCAGGTCAATCAACCAAACTTCAATACGATATCCCACCAAGGACAGACCCATTTGGGCATCCCAATCGTCCGTCCGGTCCCTGAAAGTCTGATTCACGACCTCCAACTCGGTGACCCGCCGACGCAATTAATCAACCCCTGTTCTCAAACGAGCGGACTCACGTCGCTCGATCCCAATCGTCTTCTACAACAAACAAAACATGAAAAAGCACCATAATCATAAGCATATGCATCCAGGACATGCACATACACATACATTCAAAACATACACACACACATGCATACACGCATCAATGTGTACTCAAGTACAGGTACATGCTGTCATCATTAGGCTGTCTCGAGCCATGACTACTTCGAAAGTGGAAATAACCTGACACCGGGGCATCCTCAAATCCCAAGTATCCAGGGGCAAAACAATCAAGCCGTATTTATGTTGGTGTGCCTTAGTTCTTAGGGCATTGGATTCTTGTATTTTGTATTATACATTAAGAGCCATGTATGAATACATTATTTGTGTCACATTAATAAAGGCAATTAATCTATTTCATTTATATCTTATGCTATAATATGAGTAGAGTATCCATTGATTGATAATCATAAAACCAATCCCAGGTCTGTTCTAATCGTGGGAACGAATAGAACCACAGACTTGTATATTCGATGACTGTATGGCAGTTCTTAACTAGCCATAGTACTTGTATAGTCAGTCATGAATATAGGTACATGTCTTTGACATGGGACTGGATCGATCCACATAAGAAAGCCACATGGTTGTCACGTCATAGGTCTTTCTTGAGTAGGTCTCTTTTGTCCTCAGACCAGATTTCATTATAATATCGATATAGAATCCGATTCACTTTGACATACGCCTAACAGGTCTGTAAAAGGATGCTAAATATGGGTATGATTGGGGGGACCGGTGAACATGTTGATATTGATGATGAAGTAATGGAATTGCCACTTGGGTAACACCGAGATGATATCATTGGCCACTTGATGAGTGGGACTGATAAGTGTATGGCCATACCCAAATAAGTTGGTTGCTTATTTGATTAATCAGTCAACTCAAGATCAAGAAATATAATAAACAACAGAAGAGGATGACGGACACCATGCCTCTTGTTTATTCATATCGATATCGTTAGGCAAAGGACAGTATGAGATTACTACCGGGTGAGTGTCTTCTAAAGACTATTGCATCTCTGTCTTAATTGGGGGCTGTAATGGTTTGCTAGAATCCACTTACAGTCTGTGGGCCTTGGGCCTACTGCCAACATAAAGACAGACCCATAGGATCGTGCACATAGATCAACTGAGCTGGAACTTATAGAAATTGTACATGTAATGTACATTGGAAGGAATGCGTTAATTAATTAGTTGACATTCGGTGTCAAGGTAATTAATTGACATTGGGTTGAATTTAATTTAATTATTAAGTTTACGTAATGTAATTAATTAATTTATCAATTAATTGAATTACATAAAGTAAACAATTAATTAAATAATTTTCCTAAGTAGGAAAATTAAATACATGTGTTGTATTAACTTAAGTGTGATTTAATTTTATTTAGGGGTAATTAAATTTAGCCAAATGGAATTAAATTACATAGTATATACTTTTAATTAAAGTTTATTTATGTAATTATAATCCTAGTGGGCTTGGGTTTAATTAACCTAATTAAAACCCAACTAGACAAGGTGTCTATACAAGGGCACACTTAAGGAAGAAAAACCTAAATTCAACTCTAATTAATTGCTGGAAATTTCAGCCACCAATAGCAGCCCCAAAAGAGCCGAAAATCCCAGCATTAAACCTCCATTCCTTCGCGTCTTCGGCTAGCACCGGTTCCCGCTCAATAGTTGGTCGTGCACCGGACTTTGGAGATCGCAGTTTCAAGAAACGATTCTGCAGCAGTCTCTAGAAGAGACGAATCCGGTAAGTTAATCTCTCTTGATTCAAATTGATTTTATTCTAATCAATGGTAATCGGATACGATAGGTGGATTCTAGGAAATTTTAAACGGTGTATTTTCCGCTGCGGCACGTTATTTTTCCAATGACGAATCCCAACAGTGGTATCAGAGCCTAGGTTTTGTCCATTAGATTGATTGGAATTGGTTCTTGAAAGCATTCTTGAAGAAAGAATGGGTTTCAAGTTTGTGATTTTAGGGTTTTTATTCAATTGGTTTTGGTTTTGATAAACCCTAGAATTTTTGGATTGGGGTTTTTGATTATTTTCCCCAATTGGTTTCCATCTTAAAAATTATTATTTTATTGATTATTTAATTTTGATGGATTTTTTTATGATTAAAAAAAAAAAAAGGAAGATTTTGGGCTGGATGGAATCGCAAATTGCGATTCCATCCAGGGGCAGCAGCTGCAGCGGCAGGCTGCCGCGCAGCGGCACTGCTGCCCCGCCGGGACAGCAGCGCCGTGCGCAGGTTTTGGGTCTGGTTTTGGATTTTGTGGGTATTTTTTTATCCCGGACCCTAATACAAATTAAATTAAATTTTTTTTAAAATTAATTTGTGTTTAAATTATTTATTTTGTTGGCATGCATATTTAATTTAATTGTTTGCATATTAAATTGAATATGGACTTTGTGAAATTGGCCAAATAAACCGTGACACCGGTTAAAATTGGGAGAGCTAAATTTTAAATTTGTGACAACCCAAATTCAAGTGGGAGCAAAATTGTTAATTTTGCATTTATGGATATTATCCATTGGGCCTTTATGGGCCTTAGTCACATTTGTTAAAATTGGCGATTTCACCCTAAGTAACTCGGCTTAACATTTATATTTATAATTTGGAATGCCATGATCATGCATCATATTGGTATGTATGTGCACGACAGGTACTTTGTTTGAAATGTTATGTTGAGTTCTATGGGCCCTAAATTATTATCGGTTGTAATTTAATTTTGGGAAATATGGCCTGCGTGCCATTTTTTTTATTTTGATGTAATTTTAGAATAGATTTTATTTTACAAAATTATTGTAATTGCATCAAGTATGGAGGAAGGCCCAAATGGAGCAAGCCTATGGTGGGAGCCCAAGAAGGATTGCAGTCCGGCCCATGAAGAATTAGATAGGATATCTAGTTTTTCATTAGATTGTAATTAAAGGCCCATAGGATCTCATTTATTTTAAAATAAGTATGCTATTGCATTTGTCATATAATATGGATGTGTGGATCACCAAATTATTACCCGCGTTTATGCATGCTAAGCCGTATCACTTAATTATAATCCGGAAATTAAAATATTGAGTCGCTTAAAAGTGCTTCCCACATTTACACCTCTTCCTCCCATTGATGCTGCAATGTGCGCCATGCCCTAGCTGGGTATATTGTAGTATTCGGTGGGCCGTCGAGGGTTAAGATACTTGGTATGGTTAACATGTGAATGGTGGTTTGACTCAACATGGGTAGCATTAGCTCAGAGCGGGCCCTAAGCACAGATGGGTAAAGCGTCAATGAGCCCATCAAACCAAGAGTCCTTCGTGGAAGGATTGGATAGGTTGTCCTACCAAACGACTCAATGGTTGGTTAGCGAGCCCTAGTTCGGCCAGTCATTGATAAGTTGTGGATCTTGGTCAAGTCAGCCAATTAACAACACCAACAAACAAATTAAAATCGGATTATTAATTTGAATTGGCTTAAAAGTCCTTTATTTCTAACTCAAGCAATGATTTCTTCCATGTAGATAATTCCATTTTAGTTAAGCAATTTAAATGGCTGCAACAAACAACAACTCACTCTCACTTAGGTCACTCTTGGAGAAGGAGAAGCTTTCGGGGACTAACTTCCTGGACTGGGCTAGGAACTTACAAATAGTTCCTAGACAAGAGTCTAAGGAGTATGTACTGAATGCTCCTTTACCAGCTGGCCCTCCCGCAGGTCGAGGCATCACCACGGCGATGGTGGAGTAGTACGATCAGCATGTGAGGGATGACCGAGATGTCTCGTGCCTCATGCTGGGTACCACGGCTTCAAATCTTCAGAAGCATTTCATGGACGAGCATGCTTATGAGATGATGGATCAGCTTTAAAAGATGTTCCAAGTTCAATCTATAACATAAATACTAAAAGGATTAAACAAAATGAAATTAATCCTACTTACATCTGGCATTGTCGACTTGGCCATATAAATGAGAAGCGCATAGGTAGGCTTCACTCTAGTGGAGTGCTAGGGTCATTTGACATCCAGCCTTATGACACATGCGAATCTTGTTTGAGAGGCAAGATGACAAAGGCGCCTTTTAGCAAGACTGCTGAAAGGGCCTCAGAGCTATTGGAGCTAATACATTCCGATGTATATGGCCCAATGAGCACTAGTGCTAGATCTGGTTTTCTGTACTTCGTCACCTTCACGGATGACTTCAGCAGATACGGTTACGTGTATCTGATGAAGCATAAGTCTGAGACTCTCCAAAGGTTCAAGGACTTTAAGAATGAAGTAGAAAACCAACTTGGCAAGAAAATAAAAGCACTTCGGTCTGACCGAGGGGGTGAATTTTTGAGCCAAGATTTTGACTCGTTTTTGAGAGAGTGTGGGATCATATCCCAACTCACTCCTCCTGGTACACCCCAGTGGAATGGAGTGTCAGAAAGGAGGAATAGGACCTTACTTGACATGGTCCGCTGGATGATGAGTCATGCTACACTCCCTGTCTCCTTTTGGGGATATGCTTTAGAGACAGCTGCTTACATTCTTAATAATACACCAAGCAAGGCAGTTGAGGGAACACCATATGAACTATGGAAAGGCCGAAAGCCCAATGTTTCCTTCTTGAAGATTTGGGGCTGTGATGCACATGTTAAGAAATTGACAAGTGGCAAACTCGAGTCCAAATCTGTCAAGTGCCAGTTTATGGGTTACCCTAAGGAAACTAAGGGTTATTACTTCTACGATCCGGCCAAAAACAAAGTTTTCATAGCCAGAAATGCAGTCTTCTTGGAGAAGGAATTCCTTTCCAAGAGAGACAGTGGGAGTAATGTTGAACTTTTAGAAGTTTAAGACTCACAAACTCCTGCAGCTACTGCTGAGGATGCTTCGGGAACCGATCTGGCTACTCAAGAAATTGAGGAACCAGAAACAGTTGCACAGGACCTTAGAAGGTCTGGTAGGACATGTCATCAGCCAGAGAGGTACGGCTTTCTCGTGACTGATGATGGGGACCTCATGGTTGTTGACCAAGAGGAGCCCAAGACCTATCAGGAAGCTTGTGAGTGGACGACGCGTTTTTGACGGGACGCGGGACTCCCTTTCGGAATGGGGAGCCACGATCTCGAGCGGGCCCCTCCCTCGCGTGGGGTTTTTATAATGGAAATCCGCGTTTTGGAAAATAAATGGAATTAATGCATAAAAGAACCGAGACCTAAGTCTCAATGAATATTGTAGAGTCGCCACCCGGCTCAGCTCAACCGGGAAATTCTTATGTAGCTGAACCGGACGAACGGTCACTACACTATCCAGAGATTCAGGTCCGGACAAGTCCCTTATTTCGTATCTAATTAAAATAAAATTGGTCAATGTTCAAAGATGGTATTTCAAATTCTAAAGTTGATTTTATTGAAATAAATAGACATGCAGCGCACATACAAAATATTTGATACAAAAATAAGGAAAAGGAATAAATATTAATTGGCTTACAACCAAATCGAATGGAAAAATAAAAACTCTCGTCTCACTTATACAATCGCCTATATACACGAGAATCTAGAAAAATACAACCGCCTAGGATACACGATTTAGTCTATTAAATTGTATCCAAAATAAAAATAAAAATAAAAAGAAATTAAAACCTGCAAAACAGTGGGTTAGCACAATATATACAGCACGCCACAAGTTGGACTCAAATAGACATAATGGGAAATCAGGAATTGGGGGCATGCATTTAGGGGGTAACCGGGTTGGCTCGGCTAACCGGCCCGGTTAGACCTGGAAAACATTTTGAAACGTCCCTGTATTTTTGGTTTTAGTGGAAAAAAAATCATTTTGGAAACAATTTTTCCGGTTTACATGCACTTTTATATATTTAAGTGGGTCGGTTTTCAGGAGAAATGGGTCTCTGTCGTTGAATTGTTCTAAATGCAATTTTACTAAAAATTGAATCTATGGTCGTGATGCACACAACAAAATTCATTTTGATGATTTTTGGGGTTTTCTAATTTTTTGGGATTTTTTGGGAATTTTTGGGAATTTTTGGGGATTTTTATGGATTTTTTTATGAAATTTTTGGGTTTTAAAGGGTAAAATTCTAATTCTGAAAACTACAGTGGTACGACTGTAAATTACAGTCATGGAAACTCAACTACAGTCGTACAACTGTAACTACAGTCATACGCTGCAGATGCTGAAAATTCAAGATTTCATCAAAATTTCATTTAAAATAAGCTGAAAATAAAACCACCTGGAAATGAACTACAGTCGTACGACTGTAACTACAGTCGTATGACTGTTCATCAACTCAAGAACAGTCGTACGACTGTTCTTGATTTCCAGAACAGAAACACAGAAAAATGGACAGAAATGCAGAAAAAAGTACACCAGACACCCAGAAAGCTTGTAAAAGAGAGGGGAAAAGGGGTATTTACCTCCGTGGCATGCGTCCACCGTAGGATTGACCCCTGGCGTCGCTCCGATCCACTAAAATCCGGACTTTTCTCCTTGAGTTAGGGTTTGAGATTTGAGTCCAGAGATTTCCAAATGTTGAGGATTTTGATGAGGAGTTCCTCCTTTTTCTTTGGTTTTCTCTTCTTTTTTTTTCTCTCTTTCTCTCTGTCTGTCTGTTTTTTCTCTCTTTTTTCCATCCTCCTCTCTTTCTGTCTTTCTTTTTCTGCTTTTATGGGTAGATCTACAGTCGTACGACTGTAGTTTAACTACAGTCGTACGACTGTAGCAATAGTCGTACGACTATACCTTTTTTATTTTTTTTTTTTGAAAGTGAAATTCCGGCGCTTACAGCTACCCCTCGCGTGATCAAATTCACCACTTGAACTTAGTCTGGGGTAGATGATGTGAATTTGAGAAACGCGATTCAAAGCGCCGCAGACACAGGAAAGAATCCTCCATTGAAATAAGCCGATATCAGGTCTAGGTCACCTGAGGCGATACTGGTGAGGAAATAAGCCGATATCAGGTTTAGGCTACCCGAGGCAAAGCTGATGAGGAAATAAGCCGATATCAGGTTTAGGTTACCCGAGGCAAAGTTGAGGAAGAAATAAGCCGATATCGGGTCTATGTCACCCGAGGCAAAGATGAGTTTGAAATGTGGGATTCGAATTGGTTTCAAAGATCTAGGATCTTGCTTGAATCGATCTCCAAGAATCCGAAATATGGCTTGGGCAGTTTTTTAAGGATTGGGAATCATGCTTGAAGAAGTTCAAGGATTCGAAATCTAGCTTGAATGAAATAAAGGGTTTAATGTAGAACTAAGCCAATACCGGGTCTAGGTTACCCGAGGCAAGAAAAGATGGAATGCAGTTAAGCCGATATCGGGTCTATGTTACCCGAGGCAAAGGAAGATGGATTGTAGTTAAGCTGATATCGGGTCTATGTTACCCGAGGAAAAGGAAGATGGATTGTGGATTAGCCGATATCGGGTTTATGTTACCCGAGGCAAAGGAAGGTGGATTATGGATTGGCCGATATCAGGTTTATGTTACCCGAGGCAAAGGAAAATGGAATTGCGGTTAAGCCGATATCGGGTTTATGTTACCCGAGGCAAAGGAAGGTGGATTATGGATTGGCCGATATCGGGTTTATGTTACCCGAGGCAAAGGAAAATGGAATTGCGGCTAAGCCGATATCGGGTTTATGTTACCCGAGGCAAGGGAAGGTGGATTATGGATTGGCCGATATCGGGTTTATGTTACCCGAGGCAAAGGAAAGTGGATTGTGGATTAGCCGATATCGGGTTTATGTTACCCGAGGCAAAGGAAGGTGGATTATGGATTGGCTGATATCGGGTTTATGTTACCCGAGGCAAAGGAAAATGGAATTGCGGTTAAGCCGATATCGGGTTTATGTTACCCGAGGCAAAGGAAGGTGGATTATGGATTAGCCGATATCGGGTTTATATTACCCGAGGCAAAGGAAGGTGGATATTTGGACGATTTGAAATCTTACTGGAGTTAGGTGGGCTTGAAATAATAAGAGGTTCAAGGATCTAAAATCATGCTTAAACATAATGGAGTTCAAGGATTTAAGATCTGACTTGAATGAAGAAAGTGGTTTAAGGATTTGTAACCATGCTTGAACGTAATGAAGTTCAAGGATTCGAAATCTTGCTTGAATGAAAGGAGAGGAAATAGGTTTAGGGATGGTAATTTTGATGTTGCCTGGGGAATGAGTATTTATCCCTTGATCGATGATTTTGGAAACAAAAATTTTTGCCCCTTCGATCAAGGATAAATACGGCTTGAATACTCTGCCCCTTGGTGACTTGATTGTCCTGTCCCGACATTGTGCCATCTCTGCTTTGATAGCTATCCTGGTTAGGGGAGACCTGGTGATGGCAGTGGATACCTGCACTTGGATGAGTTGCGATGCATATGCATATGAATTGTACGTGTTTACTTTAAACGTATGCACGTATGTATGGCTGTATGTGTGGTTCTACATGTATGTATGCATGCGACATGTGGCTTATGCTTTGTTCTTGGTATCCGTGCAAGCCCCGAAACGGAATTCACGGCTTGAGACTGGCCCCGATGGTAACCCAGGTGACCTAGTCTGATTGTTCCAGTGTATCTTCTGACTGACTGAATACTACGCTGACCTAGGTATGAGGGGAGTTGGCCATCTTGAGTGACCTTCCACTTTACCCTCTGCATATTCTGAAGCATTGTCAGTGCTGAGCGGATCAGGATAGTAGGCCATACCGACAAATAATCCGTTTGATTGAGCAAGAAGATGAGAGTGAGACTTTGCATTTCTGTACCGCATGACAAGAGCTTCTGGGATATTATCACGAGCTTGGATGCAATGTCCTACTGATGGATGTTTATATGTAGTGGCACAGTGCATGCAAGATGAACATCTGATCGGAAATCTAAACATGCACAATATTGCAATGGTGACATCAGAATGAGTATAACAGGGAGTATGACAGTGACTCTGACTTTGTATATCATCCCTCTCCTGTTGCCAACACGTCCTTTCGGTTTTCCGTGTCAGCAAATTCCTTTTTCTTCTTCTTCTTTTTTTTTTTTTTTGAGAAAGATTCTGTGATAGGCATTTTGTCTGCGTTGATCCCTTTTGCGACGGTTTGTCTTAGGAAGGGAAAGATAGATCTTGATGTGTTCAATTCGACTCATGAAGATACTGTTGTCGATGATACCCAGTGGTTCGGCTTTTTACTCGCCCCTGGTATTATAGGTTTGTGTTTGGGGGGTGTTATAGGTTTGTGTTTGGGAAGTAAAGCACTTCTACAGACAAGGTTCATTGTACGATGTTGCCCATAAGTGAACATTGACATGCAATGACATGACAAATGCATATTGAACACCAAAATTGAATACAAAACATTCATGACATAATGCATGCGGATGCATTAGGAAAATCTAAGATGTGGCTCCGGCTTTAATTGATGCCTCTTCAAATTACCAATATGCCCTTTCGGTTTTACACATTGGAGTTTTTTTTTTTTTGCTCGATCACCGGATAGAGATGTCATTGTGGATAGACAACCTGAGATGAATTCAATTAACCACTGGATTTTCCTGCAATCTGATGCTGTATTCATGTTTCCAATTCACCCCAGATTTCAGTTCAGACACGGCTCCCGAAGACCGCATGCTTGAAATGGTTGGTAAATGCAACTTTCCCTTTGAATATGAGCACAACATACTTTATAAGGTTTCCTGGTGTCGTGACCTTCATGATTGTTGAAAGCTTTGTAAAGTCAAGTTGCCCCAACACAGTTGGTGAAGTTCACAAATGCATAACCAAAATTTCCTCCAGTCTTGAAATCCATAGGCAAGTAGAGGAAATCATAAACAGGCTTCCCTTTGGACTTATTCTTGTTTTCCTCCAGACAATGCTTGCCCAGAATTTGTAGCAGATTATGTCTTTGAGACTGATTTGGTAGATTTCTGATCATCAGGCTTGTTTTTTCCACCAAGATTAGCTTCAATCTCTTTTTTATTCAGCTTGGTCTTTCCAATAGTCAATTTCTTGGGCAACCACTGTTGTTCCTTGTCACTTACAGAAATTAATTTCTTCTTACTCTGGAATCTCGGAGCTATATATTTCATTTTCCCCCGTTTTCAGCATTGTTGAACTCCTTTGAAGCAGATTCATATCCAAATCCTCTATCTATCATCAAATCAAATCCCTTCCCATTATCTGAGGGTACTAAATAATTAGTCTGGGAGTTTAGATTGAAGAGGAATGGCATGGGATAAAAAAAAGGTATCCCCAATTTGGTACAGGTTGATGATAAACGAAGACGGATTGAACCACTTGCTCCAATGTCCTTCCGCTGATGAGATGGTGCGGAACAAAAATGATATGGAACAGCATTGGGGTTCAACTTCTCGTTGAAAGCCATTGAAGGTGGAAAATATGGAATCTCAGAATCGGTTCAAGTTCCAGAGAGAAGATGAAAGATAGAAGATGAAAGTGAAGGAAAGACAATAACGGGAAGACAAAGGTGTTAAAGGCAAATGGAGAAGACAGAGAGGAGAATGAAAAGGGAACTGCTTGGGGTAAGGACACCGATCTTCTCTGTCACCGCACGAAGTTAACTTTTCAGAACGGGCAACAACGTACTTATCTCCATTGTCTCAACTCATTGACCCCGGCACTTCATGCAATAAGTGGGCCGCCCCCAGATTCATCAAGCACTCAACAGAATTTGACTCTATGATTGAAGAGAGTGCAACTTTAGATCAGGAGCAGAAATTTGACTGTAAGGGAGAGCTGAGGTCTTCCACCGGTGCTTTTTTTTTTTTTTTTTTTTTGAAGAAGTTAAATCCAAACCACATCCACCTATCGATTTCCTTGCTGCATTCAGATCCATGAATGTCATGCGTGTTTGATATGTCTTTTGGATGAACAATGCATGTGTGATGTCATATGCATATGAATGCCACACAAACAAAACTATACATGCACTAAAACTAATGTCTGCTTCAGAGCTTTACAGCACGGTGGATGGCGAAGGCCATTTGGATTTTTAGGGCTTGGTGCTTTTTTGTGGGTTTGGTTTTTGATGTGGGATGCTTCTTTCCAGCACGAATTAGGCTCAAAGGTTCTTTTTGGGGCTCGGCTCTGAAACTTGGCAATGGTCCTTGGTTTGGAATGATTTGAGTGTGTTGTGGGCTGTCCAAGTTGAAACTTTTAGGGCAAGACCGACAACATTTTTGGATCGTGGTTTATAGGGATCACTGATCTAGGGTGGCAATTGATTCGAAGGATATGGTACCATCCCATTGTTTGCTTAGCAGACTTTTCTCTTTCTCTCTCTTTTTTTTTTTTTTTTTTTTTTTGAAGAAAAGGGCTTTATCGAAGTCAGGTTCACTTGTAAATTCCCTGTAAGACTCAGATTGATGTCATGCATCTTAATATTATGCGGGATAGACAATGTCGTTTCAGATGATCAAATGCATGCTTAATGGCATGTACATGTAATCACCACATGAGTAAGAAAATAACAAGATGCATTGCATTCAAAATGAGTTCAATACACTTTACAACAAAATGAGTTTCCTACGAGAAGGAGCCTCTAATGGTATTGATCTCACAGCACCCGATTATTCCTTATCCGGTCACTGCCCTACTCTCGTCAGATCAGGATTTGGAGCTCTTCATCATATTCCTCTCCCAGGGAGGTTTGAGGAATTTCCTTGCCAGTCTCCCTACTAGCCTCCAGGCGCTCATTAGTAGCAGATGGCACCTTTAACCTTCCCTCATCAACTAACTTCTGGATCTCCTTCCTTAAAATATAGCAAGTGTTGGTTCGGTGACCCGTCGCTACATGATAGGTACAGAAGTTGTTCTTTTGATCTGGTGTCGGCTCCACATATGGCTTGACGCTCTGCAGTAGCCCCTCTTTTCTGCATTTGGCAAATAATTGGCTCAGCGAGAAAGGCCACGGGGATATGCCCTTTCCGTCACCCTTGGAGAGTGGACACCTGGTTAGTTGCGGAACAAGGTCAGTATTGGCTTTGAGGGGGGCCTTTGATTCTGCTTCACCAGTCAACCCTTTTATTACTCCCTCAAGCTCAATCACACGTGCCTCCAATTCAGAGCACCTTGTTGTCAGCTTTTCCACCTTGTCCAGGTCACCTCCTAGCATTTCTTTCAACATTGCCGCTGCCTCTTCCCTGACTGCCTTTCGGAATCACGATGAGGCAACATAATCATCTAGGACATCTGTTACGGTGTTGAAGTTCACTGGGCCAGCCATTCTCGAGACTCTTTCCCTTTTTCCCCTGATAAGAACATTTGTTAGCACTGACTGGGGCATGCGCACAGAGGATACCAAGTCGAAGGATGATGTAGGTATGAATGCGGGATGTGATGCATGCGTGCATGAATGATGATGCCATGTGATGCCATGTCATGTTATGCAATCCTAAGCTAGTCATGTGCACACAAAGCCAGGAATGGAAACATGCAAAATGCAATGAATGTGGTTGATGAAGCTATATGCTGAAGTATGGCGTGGCATATAAATATACACCACATGGATAAAATGACACACAGGGTGTCCACGGATCGAAGCAATGTGATACTTGCGAAGGATTCCCATATAGAGCGTATCTTACACGGGACGAGATTTGACATTTGAAACGGTACGTGTAGAGCGGATCTTACACGGAAAAGAGATGTAGTGTTTTAAAGCGGTACGTGTAGAGCGTGTCTTACACGGGAAGAGGTTTAATGTTTAGTGCGATACGTGTAGAGCGTGTCTTACATGGGGAGGAAGTGTGGAATTTGATGCGGTATGTGCAGAGCTGGTCTTGCACGGGGAATTTGGAACGATACGTGTAGAGCTTGTCTTACACGGGGAGGAAGTGTAGAATTTGATGCGGTACGTGCAGAGCTGGTCTTGCACGGGGAATTTGGAATGATACGTGTAGAGCTTGTCTTACATGGGGAGGAAGTGTAGAATTTGATGCGGTACGTGCAGAGCTGGTCTTGCACGAGGAGGAAGTGTGCAGAGCTTGTCTTGCACAGAAAGATATATGGAACGATACGTGTAGAACTTAGTCTTACACGGGGAGGAAGTGTGGAATTTGATGCGGTACGTGCAGAGCTGGTCTTGCACGGGGAATTTGGATCGGTACGTGTAGAGCTTGTCTTACACGGGGAGGAAGTGTAGAATTTGATGCGGTACGTGCAGAGCTGGTCTTGCACGGGGAATTTGGAACGATACGTGTAGAGCTTGTCTTACACGGGGAGGAAGTGTAGAATTTGATGCAGTACGTGCAGAGCTGGTCTTGCATGGGGAATTTGGATCGGTACGTGTAGAGCTTTTCTTACACGGGGAGGAAGTGTAAAATTTGATGCGGTACGTGCAGAGCTGGTCTTGCACGGGAAGATTTGGAACGATACGTGTAGAGCTTGTCTTACACGGGGAGGAAGTGTAGAATTTGATGCGGTACGTGCAGAGCTGGTCTTACACGGGAAGATTTGGAATGACACTTGTAGAACTTAGTCTTGCACGGAGAGGAAATATAAAGTTTGGTGCGGTACGTGCAGAGCTGGTCTTGCACAGGAAGATTTGGAGCGGTACGTGTAGAGCTTGTCTTACACGGGGAGGGGTTTAATGTTTAATGCGATACGTGTAGAGCGTGTCTTACACGGGGAGGATGTTTCGGTATTTGAGTGTGCGGGACACAAGGACAGGGTTTCTAATGATTATGGAGGATCTAAAGGGCTTGATGGAGTTTCTAGCGTTTTTGGACACTTAAATGATGGTAGTGTATGTTGTGAAGTCCTTAGTGCTTATGGAATGCTTGAACGTTGTGGAGTGTTTGAATGTTTGATGGATGAATGAGATGTACATCGTGAGATAAGGGGATGATCCTTTTTTTTTATTTTTATTATTATTATTATTTATTATTTTTTTTTATTTGACTTTGGACATTCCAAGTGCACCCAATGCTATGCGAAAATGCCACGTATGGACCACCACACGGATGAAGGTTCGGTGCTTTTGGGGCACCTAATGAATTTCATGAAATGGTCACATGTGTACTGATACACGGACGAAGTTTGACGCTTCGTAGGTCTATGAGACGATCTGAAATGGTCACATGGGGCCAGCCCATGGACTGAATTCTGATGCTTTTGAGCTTATGAAATGAAATGATGTTGTAAGCGAGTCACGTGTACTGGGGACACGAATAGAGATTCGGCGTTCGGGGAACGCCTTTCATGATTTGGGATATTATGATATGCCCCTACATACGTACTAATCCAGCACTCAGGGAGTGCCTTGAATAATGTAGTAATGTCATGAAGTAACCCGATATGGATTACAGTGTTATGATGTTTACGATGAATGGGTATGATGTCATGAAATGTATCGTGCGGATTGTCACACGGAAATACACCTAGGACGATTGTGGTCTTTACTGAATGAAATGGTTTGGTATGATGGCCGAATGCAATCCGGTGCATTGGCAAAACATGGGTATTTTGGGATACCCGATATGTGATGGAATGATATGATCGTGGTGGGCGTCCTTGGAATGCCCCTAATTTAATTTAGGTGATATGTCGTGAGTGCTTATGACACACAAAATGCAAATGGCTGCACAAAAACATGGTTAGGATGCATGACATAAAAAATGGTGTTATGTATGCTATGTGAAAAAATGCTAATCACGCAGATACAATGTTATGGCTGAAAAAAGAACGAGTTAGTGTGAATGACAAACAAATGAATTAATGATTGCACACGAAAATAAAATGCACGTGGCTACATAAAAATGTGGGTTAGTATCACACACGATGTTCGATGTATGGAAAATGTCCTATGTATGATAAATATGGATTATGATATGGAGTGAAATGTCAAGAAGCGTGTAACACGTAGCACACAAAGCGAATTCTTCCAACCTTGTTTCTCCAAGCGTGGTCGGTCTCAAAAATTTCTAACCGAGTCCTAGGCGGGGTTCACTTCGATCACCAACAGGGGGTGATGAAGGCGCGATTTTATTATTATTCACACAATTATTTTGGTATCCTAAGGGAATCCAACTAGGGCTGCCTATATGGGTTCGGTCCAAGTCGGGTTAAAAATGGAGGTTCCCATAGCAAAATATACTCCTCCCTTCTCCCCACTCAAGGGTCCTAGCGAAGGGGTTCGTACAAGGCTATGAGTGGTGTTTCGTATCCGTGCCCCTAAGACCATGAGGAATAAAGGCGACGCTTCAACAATCCACCGGGCTGAAAATGGATACTAAATCTAATGCAAGCATGTCTAGCTAAAGATGCAAAATGAAATACCAATCGAGAATCATCCACCTTATTTTAATTAGACACTTTTCAGGGCTTGTCAAATTCTTTTAAGTTTTTTAAGAAAACTTTTTGAAGAATATCCCCAGCGGAGTTGCCACTGTGAGCGGACGACGCGTTTTCGACGGGACGCGGGACTCCCTTTCGGAATGGGGATCCACGATCTCGGGCGGGCCCCTCCCTCGTGTGGGGTTTTTATAATGGAAATCCGCATTTTGGAAAATAAATGGAATTAATGCATAAAAGAACCGAGACCTAAGTCTCAATGAATATTGTAGAGTCGCCACCCGGCTCAGCTCAACCGGGAAATTCTTATGTAGCTGAACCGGACGAACGGTCACTACACTATCCAGAGATTCAGGTCCGGACAAGTCCCTTATTTCGTATCTAATTAAAACAAAATTGGTCAATGTTCAAAGATGGTATTTCAAATTCTAAAGTTGATTTTATTGAAATAAATAGACATGCAGCGCACATACAAAATATTTGATACAAAAATAAGGAAAAGGAATAAATATTAATTGGCTTACAACCAAATCGAATGGAAAAATAAAAACTCTCGTCTCACTTATACAATCGCCTATATACACGAGAATCTAGAAAAATACAACCGCCTAGGATACACGATTTAGTCTATTAAATTACATCCAAAATAAAAATAAAAATAAAAAGAAATTAAAACCTGCAAAACAGTGGGTTAGCACAATATATACAGCATGCCACAAGTTGGACTCAAATAGACAGAATGGGAAATCAAGAATTGGGGGCATGCATTTAGGGGGTAACCGGGTTGGCTCGGCTAACCGGGCCAGTTAGACCTGGAAAACATTTTGAAACGTCCCTGTATTTTTGGTTTTAGTGGAAAAAATATCATTTTGGAAACAATTTTTCCGGTTTACATGCACTTTTATATATTTAAGTGGGTCGGTTTTCAGGAGAAATGGGTCTCCGTCGTTGAATTGTTCTAAATGCAATTTTACTAAAAATTTAATCTATGGTCGTGATGCACACAACAAAATTCATTTTGATGATTTTTGGGGTTTTCTAATTTTTTGGGATTTTTTGGGAATTTTTGGGAATTTTTGGGGATTTTTATGGATTTTTTTATGAAATTTTTGGGTTTTAAAGGGTAAAATTCTGATTCTAAAAACTACAGTGGTACGACTGTAAGTTATAGTCGTGGAAACTCAACTACAGTCGTACGACTGTAACTACAGTCGTACGACTGTAGATGCTAAAAATTCAAGATTTCATCAAAATTTCATTTAAAATAAGCTGAAAATAAAAACCACCTGGAAATGAACTACAGTCGTACGACTGTAACTACAGTCGTACGACTGTTCATTAACTCAAGAACAGTCGTACGACTGTTCTTGATTTCCAGAACAGAAACGCAGAAAAATGGACAGAAATGCAGAAAAAAGTACACCAGACACCCAGAAAGCTTGTAAAAGAGAGGGGAAAAGGGGTATTTACCTCCGTCGCGTGCGTCCACCGTAGGATTGACCCCTGGCATCGCTCCGATCCACTAAAATCCGGACTTTTCTCCTTGAGTTAGGGTTTAAGATTTGAGTCCAGAGATTTCCAAATGTTGAGGATTTTGATGAGGAGTTCCTCCTTTTTCTTTGGTTTTCTCTTCTTTTTTTTTCTCTCTTTCTCTCTGTCTGTCTGTTTTTTCTCTCTTTTTTCCGTCCTCCTCTCTTTCTGTCTTTCTTTTTCTGCTTTTATGGGTAGATCTACAGTCGTACGACTGTAGCAATAGTCGTACGACTATACCTTTTTTTTTTAACTCAAGGAGAAAAGTCCGGATTTTAGTGGATCGGAGCGACGCCAGGGGTCAATCCTACTGTGGACGCACGCCACAGAGGTAAATACCCCTTTTCCCCTCTCTTTTACAAGCTTTCTGGGTGTCTGGTGTACTTTTTTCTGTCCTCCTCTCTTTCTGTCTTTCTTTTTCTGCTTTTATGGGTAGATCTACAGTCGTACGACTGTAGTTTAACTACAGTCGTACGACTGTAGCAATAGTAGTACGACTATACCTTTTTTTTTTTTTTGAAAGTGAAATTCCGGCGCTTACAAAGCTGTTGAAAGCCCACACTCAGATCAATGGTGCAAAGCCATAGAGGCTGAGATGCAATCTATGCACGATAACCAAGTATGGAACTTGGTGGATCCACCTCTGGGTGCTAAGGTGATAGGTTGCAAGTGGTGTTTTAAGTTAAAGGCCCTGTGTGTATAAGATGGTTAGTGGGAGCATTTCCACCGTCCTAGTGCTGTATGTTGATGACATCCTTATCATTGGAGGCGACATACCAACACTGAAAGGAGTTAAGCAGTGGTTGAGTAGGTGCTTTGTAATGAAGGACTTAGGCGAAGTTGAGACGATCTTAAGGATCAGGATCTACAGAGATAGATCCAATCAGCTTCTAGGCCTAAGTCAGGCCACGTACATTGACAAGGTTCTAAAAGGATTCAGCATGGACAAGGCAAAGAAAGGATTCTTGCCTATGTGCCATGGGTTGAAGCTGAGTAAGAAAGATGGTCCTAAAACAAAGAAGGACCAGGAGAAAATGGAAAAGATCCCTTATGCATCTGCTATTGGATCTATCATGTACTCCATGTTATGTACGAGGCCTGATGTCGTGTTTGCACTAAGTATGACTAGCCGGTACTAGTCGGACCCCGGTGAGGAACACTGGAAGGCAGTCAAGGCAATCTTGAAGTACCTTAACCGGACTAAGGATGCTTTCTTAGTGTATAGAGGTCAAGATGAGCTGGTAGTGTCAGGTTACACTGATGCAAGCTTTGAGACCGATGAGGATCAGAACCAGTCACTGTCTGGTTATGTTTTTCTCCTGAATGGCGGTGCCATTAGTTGGAGGTCCTCAAAGCAGGCCACCATTGCTGACTCTACAATGGAAGCTGAGTACATAGCTGCGTGTGAAGCTACAAAGGAAGCCGTTTGGATCAAGAAATTCATAACAGAGTTGGGAGTAGTACCCACTATCCTAGACCTAGTTGATGTTTTTGTGACAACAACGGGGCCATCGCACAAGCTAAGGAGCCCCGGTCACACATAAGATCCAAACATGTGCTCAGAAAGTTTCACCTCATTCGGGAGATCGTGAACAGAGGTGAGATATCATTGCAGAGGGTTGACACCAAGAATAATGTCGCTGATCCATTGACTAAAGCGCTGCCGCAGACACAGCACGACGGTCATACCAAATCTATAGGAATTAGGGCAATGCCCACTTGGAACTAGTGCAAGTGGGAGATTGTTGGTGTGCCCTAGTTCTTAGGGCATTGGATTCTTGTATTTTGTATTATACATTAAGAGCCATGTATGAATACATTATTTGTGTCACATTAATAAAGGCAATTAATCTATTTCATTTATATCTTGTGCTATAATATGAGTAGAGTATCCATTGATTGATAATCATAAAACCAATCCCAGGTCTGTTCTAATCGTGGGAACGAATAGAACCACAGACTTGTATATTCGATGACTGTATGGCAGTTCTTAACTAGCCATAGTACTTGTATAGTCAGTCATGAATATAGGTACATGTCGTTGACATGGGACTGGATCGATCCGCACAAGAAAGCCACATGGTTGTCACGTCATAGGTCTTTCTTGAGTAGGTCTCTTTTGTCCTCAGACCAGATTTCATTATAATATCGATATGGAATCCGATTCACTTTGACATACGCCTAACAGGTCTGTAAAAGGATGCTAAATATGGGTATGATTGGGTGGACCGGTGAACATGTTGATATTGATGATGAAGTGATGGAATTGCCACTTGGGTAACACCGAGATGATATCATTGGCCACTTGATGAGTGGGACTGATAAGTGTATGGCCATACCCAAATAAGTTGGTTGCTTATTTGATTAATCAGTCAACTCAAGATCAAGAAATATAATAAACAACAGAAGAGGATGACGGACACCATGCCTCTTGTTTATTCATATCGATATCGTTAGGCAAAGGACAGTATGAGATTACTACTGGGTGAGTGTCTTCTAAAGACTACTGCATCTCTGTCTTAATTGGGGGCTGTAATGGTTTGCTAGAACCCACTTACAGTCTGTGGGCCTTGGGCCTACTGCCAACATAAAGACAGACCCATAGGATCGTGCACATAGATCAACTGAGCTGGAACTTATAGAAATTGTACATGTAATGTACATTGGAAGGAATGCGTTAATTAATTAGTTGACATTCGGTGTCAAGGTAATTAATTGACATTGGGTTGAATTTAATTTAATTATTAAGTTTACGTAATGTAATTAATTAATTTATCAATTAATTGAATTACATAAAGTAAACAATTAATTAAATAATTTTCCTAAGTAGGAAAATTAAATACATGTGTTGTATTAACTTAAGTGTGATTTAATTTTATTTAGGGGTAATTAAATTTAGCCAAATGGAATTAAATTACATAGTATATACTTTTAATTAAAGTTTATTTATGTAATTATAATCCTAGTGGGCTTGGGTTTAATTAACCTAATTAAAACCCAACTAGACAAGGTGTCTATACAAGGGCACACTTAAGGAAGAAAAACCTAAATTCAACTCTAATTAATTGCTGGAAATTTCAGCCACCAATAGCAGCCCCAAAAGAGCCGAAAATCCCAGCATTAAACCTCCATTCCTTCGCGTCTTCGGCTAGCACCGGTTCCCGCTCAATAGTTGGTCGTGCACCGGACTTTGGAGATCGCAGTTTCAAGAAACGATTCTGCAGCAGTCTCTAGAAGAGACGAATCCAGTAAGTTAATCTCTCTTGATTCAAATTGATTTTATTCTAATCAATGGTAATTGGACACGATAGGTGGATTGTAGGAAATTTTAAACGGTGTATTTTCCGCTGCGGCACGTTATTTTTCCAATGACGAATCCCAACAATTTATTCTTGATCGAAGGGGCGAAAATTTTTGTTTCTAAAATTATCGATCAAGGAATAAATATGTACCCCCAATCCAACTTCAAAGGTATTGCTCCACCACAGAGAGCAAGTTTCAATAGTGTTGCTCCACCATAGAGAGCCGATGTCAACGGTATTGCTCCGCCACAAAGAGCCGGTTTCAACGGTATTGCTCCACCACAGTGAGCCAATTTTAATGGTATTGCTCCACCACAGAGAGCCGATTTCTACAGTATCAAGGGGCAAGATGTTTATTCCATATTCATTCTTGATCGAAGGGGCAAAAATTTTTGTTTCCAAAATTATCAATCAAGGAACGAATACGTACCCGAAACAACTTCAAAACATCAAAGGAGATCATCAAGCTTCGCAAATCACCAAAGCATCTTTCCCCAGCCATAAAAACTTCGCGGAAAACACAATCATCCTTTCCTTCAGTGACACAAGCTCCACATGAAATGACCAAAATGCCATCCTGTAAGTAACCGCATTATCGGATGGCCAAAACACCTTTCCTTTAGCGACACGAGCTACACGAAAGACCAAATGACCAAAGTACCCTTACTTCAAGGAATGCCAACTTCCCAAGTTGCAAAATTACCAAAATACCCTTCCCTTTCGTAAGCACCGAATGGCAAGGAGAATTCGATCTGGGCAAGTCCTCTGCTTCGCAATGGAGTCGAAGCATGTCCTTGGCAAATCAAACAAGATCTGGGCAAAGTCCTTTGCTTTGTAATGGAGTCTAAGTATGACCCTAGATAACATCGGAACAATTCGGGCAAAGTCTTATGCTTCGTATCGAAATCGAAGTAAGACCCTGAAGATTCAAACCAATTTAGGCAAGACCACTGTCTCAAAAGCAACCAAGACAAGTCCCTATAGACATCAAAACAAGTCAACATGAGGAGATCCCCCAGGTACATCCTCTTTTCCTTCTCACCGTGCTCCCTATCGCGAGACCAAACACGAATCGGACACAAGCACCCGTTCAAATCGACTTTGGTCACGTGAGGGGCAGCCTGTGAGCACGGATTTTTTCCCGACCTCGGTGATGAAAGCTATTATTACCTTTTTTACGGATAAATGTGAAGCAGATTCGGACCGACCAGGATGACGTCGGAAATGTCCCGGATAGCCCGAAGGTGTGTGACAAGTCCTAGTACGGAACCCTGGAAAATTTGAGCGGATATTTAAGAGAACTGAAAAACAAACCAAAGAAAATAAGTGAAAATATAATTTTCTGGGTATTACAGCCGCTCGGCTGTAACCTACAGCCGCCCGGCTGTAGTCTACAGCCACGTGGCTATAATCTCCTTATTTCCTTTTTTGGGAAAAATTAGCATTTAATTCGGTTTTTGAGCAAAATAGGAATTTTTGATGCTACAGCCGCCCGGCTGTAACCTACAACCGTGCGGCTGTATATTACAGGGGCACGGCTGTAATCATTAGTTTTCCTTTTTTGACGAAATCAGCAATTAATTCCGATTTAATACCAAAACAGGAGATATTTAAGGTTGCTATTCGGGAATTAGGGCAGGAGGAGGCAGAAAAAATAGAAAAAAGAGAGAAAACTTAGAGAGAAAAAGAGAAAAAAAAAGAAATCACATAGTTTTTCTCAAGGTTTTCAATACAACAAAAAAAAAAAAAAGAAATTAGGCAAAAAAAGAAAGAAAAGAAAGAAAAGAAGGGTTAGAAAAAGAGGGAACACTTGAAAAGCAATCCATGAATTTTCCTCGTGGTTCCGTTTGAGGTTCGGAAAACACACTTTGCTCGGGTCGTCCGTGACTATGGGACGTTTTTCTGGCATCCAAAAATCTTTTTTGTGGTCCAAGCGCTGGAACACATACAAGGTAATTTTCTGAGAGGCCTTAAAAATCCATTGTGTTCATCTTGGTTGTGATTCAATTGCATGATTTGAGTTTTTTCGCGTTTGGTTGGTTTTTTTGGACTACAGCCGCCCCATCAAAGATCACAGCCGCCCGGCTGTGACCTAAAAAGGCGCGGCTGTAGTTCTTTTCCATTTTTCTTTCTGTTATGTAGGAGTTTTCTGATTACAGCCGCCGCACAAGATCACAGCCGCCCGGCTGTAACCTACAGCCGCGCGGCTGTGACCTATAGGGGCGCGGCTGTAATACTTTTTATTGGATTTTTATGTTTTTCTTTGAGTTTTCTGTGATTACAGCGGCCCCACAGGATCACAGCCGCCCGGCTGTAACCTACAGCCGTGCGGCTGTGACCTGGCTGTAACCTACAGCCGTGCGGCTGTGACCTATAGGGGCGTGGCTGTAACCTACAGTGGCCGAAGCTCCATCGGCTCAAATCGATCGATAACGCTCCCACGCTTTAATTAAATGTGTTTTTCATGTCTGTTATCGATCCAATCACATCCGTGCATGCTTTGATTCCATGTTCTTCATTTTTTTTTTATGGGTGGATGTGATGAATTTGGTGATTCTGGACGATTAGGGACTTCCGGATTCGATTTGGTCCATTTCGGGTCTTTTCTGTTGGTTTTAATATTTTTCCAGAAGTCCCAGATCGCCTAAAATCATCAAATTTTGCAAAATGATCTTCGAAAACGCGAAATGAGTTGGAATCGATTCTGGAGCATTATAGCCGTCCGGCTGTAAGCTACAGGGGCGCGGCTGTAGCCTACAGGGGCGCGGTTACCTCCTTTTGCATGATCCCGTTACCTAAAATACCCCTATTCTGTCCTATATGAGTCCTTAGTGTGATTTATTTATTTGTGCTAACCATATTTGGATGCTGCTTTTATTTTTGCTTTATTTTTATTTCTAAATGTATTTTATAGATTAAATCGTGTATCTAGGCGATTGTAAAAGGTGAGGATGAGAGTTTTTCTTTTTT
The DNA here is from genome assembly GCA_039660915.1 of Euphorbia tirucalli. Lineage (NCBI taxonomy): Eukaryota > Viridiplantae > Streptophyta > Magnoliopsida > Malpighiales > Euphorbiaceae > Euphorbia > Euphorbia tirucalli. The sequence goes on along the minus strand of CM077637.1, from coordinate 34,874,715 downwards.
CTCGGGTTGTATAATTTGGCCTCTCATTTACTTTTCCGCACTTTTACTTTTCCGTATTTTTATTTTGGTTTTATACTTATGTCATATGTATGAGCATTGGCTAATAATAAAAGAAGAGATAAAATGAGTAGAATTAAGTGAATGAAATGTCATATTATGAAATAATAATTAAAAATTAGTGAGGATTAGTAGATATGTTGCCCGAACCTCGAATCTCTGGATTAGGTACTGCGTCTACATTCGGTAGGGAGCTGTACCGAAATTTTCCGGATGAGCTGATCCGGGTGGCGACTCTGTATCTAATCTCGAAATTCGTGTTTCGAGACCTTTAAGTTAAAATGGGATTTTCTAGAAAGCGTGTTTTCTAAAATTCATGACTAAAATCAAGTTTTCTACAAAAAGACTTTTCCAATAAAATAAAAGGTTTCTCTAAGAAAGATTGAAACCCGTTTTCAAAACCAAGACGTTAACACCCAAAAAGAAAATCCCCGGTTCCCGCTTCACTGCGCGTTCCCAAAAAAAAAGGGTCATCCGCTCACACTGTTGTTGCAATTCAGGGACTATGCAGGCCAACATAAGGCATATCACATCCCTATTATCCTTTACATGCACCTTGTAGTCCTCCAGCTGGGCAGCCGGTGGATTACGTCCTTGAGGCATAGCCGGTACAGGCCTTTCCAGCATGTACTCTTTAGACTCCTGTCTTAGAACTATTCTTAAGTTCCTAGACCAGTCTAAAAAGTTGGCACCGGAAAGCTTGTCCCTTTCTAGGATTGGTCTATAATGAGTTGTTGTTTGCCATTTAGAGTTTCTACACAGAAAAACATTTTAGAGTGCTAATAAAGGACTTTACTTTGTTATTCCCATATATAATTAATAATGAATCAAGTTATTAATTAAACCGAGTTGTTGGGCTCATGGGCCGAGATCCATATTTCACTAAGATATAGCCAGACGAGGGACTGGTACAACTATATCTCAATTATTTAGCCGTCCAATCCCAACCTGGGGACTCTCGGTTTGATGGGCTTATTGGCACTTACCCATCTGTGCTTAGGGCCAGGAGAATCCTACTACCCACGCTAAGTCAAAACCTCCATCCAAGTGTTAGAGTATCCCATACCCTAACCCAATACAAAATCACCATACACCAGTATATCCTGCGAGGGCAAGGTCTACAACTAGCCTATCCCCACTTCAAGCTGGTTTTGAATGAGGGAAGCACTTTTAAGCGACTTAGTAATTTCCATTTGGTTATTAGTTCATTTAATAACGGCTTACATGCATAAGGCGGGTGAAATGCTGTTGGATCATATATTCACACATGCAAATAAATATAAAGCACAATTAAATAAATAAGTAAAATGGACTGCTATGGGCCCGTATTACATCCTAATATTATTCTAGTAAACCTATACTAGAAAACAATATCAGGTGGGCTTCCATCTTCTTCCTTCTGGGCTTGCACCTCTATTTTGGCTCACCACTCCATGGGCTTCTTCTTTTACAAATTTTATAATAAGTAAATAAAATAAAATTACATTAAAAAGAAAAACGACACGCAGGCCGTATTTACCCAAAAAAGAAAATACAACCCATCTCGAATTAGGCCCAATAGCATCCTATCATACAAAATATTTAATCACCCATATGCATCCAATACATATAATTCATAAGCATGGTACAATGCATGATTTAAGCCCATTTCAACTATGTCCAAGCCATTATTTTGAAACCGCAAATTTTGGCCCACCATGGTTCTAACCTTTAACAGGCTTTGGGCCTCCAGCCCATGCAGTCCAACTGCTCCCACTGGAATTAGGAAACCATGGGTCCAATTTAGCCACCCAAGTAATTGTGCAAAAAATACCCGAACCAATTTCAATTAACCATATTAATTTCCAAAATTAATATCACATGAATAAAATTAAATTTCATTCAAGAAACCATACGTATTTAAATTACAAAAATTTAAACACATGAATTTTAAAACCAATTAAAATTTCAAAACTGGGCCCTAGGCCTAAAAACCCGCCAAATCCAAAGACACTGGGCCCGGTTCGCTGCGGCTAGGGCAACTTAGTTGCCCTAGCAGCAGCGGCACTACTGCTGTGCAGTGGTCGCCCAACGGACGCTGCTACTAGTGCAACAGCAGGCAGCGGCTTCTGCTGCTGTTCCCGCCGCGTGTGGCGGCCGGCGGCGGCGATTCCTCCGCCGGCAGCCCTGCACGTCGGGAACAGCAAGATTTCTTTTTTTAAACAGAAAATAAAAACATTGCATCCACATCAAGAAATTCACCAAGAATCTCAAACGTACAATTAAATTAAATAAACACAAACCTATATGCATATTCAATTTCAATTGTACAAAATCAAGGGAAAAAATCTTAAACCCTAACCAAGAACCCCAACAAAAATCTCCAATTTTAAACCAAGGGATTCAACCAATTTTAACAATTTTCACGGATCAAAAGCCCGCCTTGATACCACTGTTGGGATTTGTCACCAGAAATCACCCGATTGAAGCGGAAGAACGTGATGATTTCCTCAAATCCGTGCCCAGGAGCAATTGAGATGGAAATTGGAAAAACTAAAATTTAATCACAAGAGATAAATCTCTTACCCGGATTATCTCTACTAGAGATGGATGTAGATAGCAGGAATCAAGCTATAATCCCTCCTCGTTCACGTACACGAACGCCTAATGAACACCACCCATGCTAGCATCGGAAAACACGAAACTTTGGAGAGAAAGGGAGGGGAGATTTCAGCCACAGTTGCTTGTCCTACCTAGGCCGAAAATCCTAGGGTTATAACCCTAGGTGGCCTAAAATTCAAGGAGAATTTCGGCCCAATTGGCTCCTCCTTTGTATGGCTTTCTCCCTTTCATTTCATGCCCAAATCTATTTTAATTAGTCTGGTTTAAATTAATTTCAAGCCCAACTTTAATTTACCCATGTATTTAATATATTACACCAAGTAACATATTATTTACATTTAAATTAAAATTGGTTTGACTAATTAATTTAATCCCTTAAATTAAAATTAGATTTTCATAAAATAAATTCATATATAAGCCTGTCCATATAAATATTTCCACCAAGGAAATAATCTCATAATTAATCCAATTAATCATATCCAGCACGAAGGACTAAGGCATATCCAACACGAAGTATGAAACTCACACGAATGGGATTCAAGATTAATCCCGAAATAAACCGACTCACTTGACATGTCAAATAATTAACCAGTAAAACTTTTCTCAAAAATCATTATAGGAACATTTTAAAATATTTTCTAGGTCTAGCTGAGTCTCACCGACTATTCCCTCTAGATGCATGATCCTGTTCTGTCGTTTTTAAGTCCTAAATGTGATTATTCATGTACTAACTCTTATTTTGTAGGATTAGATGTATGTTTAGTTTTATTTATTCCTTTAGATAAATTTGTATATTCTAGGTAGTTGTATTTTATTCGTAAGTATCCCCTAGAGTAGCTTTTTGATTCGATTTGTAATAATTAATTTGTTTACTGCTTCTATATGTTGCATGAATCTTGTGTGCTCTAAATAAATTTGGTTTAGTTTTATAAAATGCTATGTAAAAGAATGTTGAAGCATTTATTTGAATTGGATAACAAGTAAATGAATGGTTCAAACCTAGTTCTCTGGGAGGTATTAACGGCCCTTACTTGGTTCTGGCTGTACCCGAATTTCCTGGTTGAGCTGAGCCAGGTGGCAACTCCCATATGTTTTTAAGATCTCAATCTTGAATCTTTTATGAACATTATTTTCTAAAATGAATTTTTTAGTATAATTATATAACAAAAGAAAAAAGCAGCGGTTTGCTTCACCATGTAAAAAATAAAAAATCGTGCACTGTGTTTTTTTTTTTATTTGCAATATGAGAATTGTGGTTTCGATCTTTATAAAAAATGACAACTAATGATGTAGCTGAAAGTATCTTTTTCTATTTAGCATTCCAATAAAATACCCATATTATTTAAGAATTTTACTTAAAGATTTGAATTTTTTTGAGAAGTTTTCAATTTGTTGTATTTTTTTTAATTTATTATAATTATTTAATTAATACAAATATTTGTGCTTCTCGAAATTTTTTTAAATTTATCACTAAGGTATATTATATTTTTATTAACCAACTTGAAAATTTTCTGTGCAAAATGAATAAAAATGCTCTATCTAATGTCATGATTTAATTTTAATTGTCCTCTTTTTTATAATAGTTGAAACCACAATCATCATTTTAATACTAAAAAAAATCATAGTTCTTGATTTTTAATTGAGCTAACCACATTTTTTCTTATGGGCTATTTGAAAAAATTAATTACATATGTAAAAATTTACATATATTGGAAACTTTTGCATGTGCATTACGTTCCAATTCATACTAGGTAAACATGCTATGCAATTGAGGACTAGGCTTGTCATACTTTATATTCAATCCATTGATTATCTAATTATCAATTATATTTAGCTGATAATGAAAAATGCGATGTTAAATGATAAAAGATACTGATGATATATTTTTTTGTTAACTATAAATAAATACACAATTAAATATCATCTAATTACATAATAGAATATGTAACGATTAATATGGTGTCATCATTAACAATAATTTAGTAATTCACATATGTTCATTTGAATTTTATAGCAAAACGTATGTTTGTTTCCTGAAAATGTACCCCATTGAATTTTGACTTATTAATTGCATATATTTGACCCCAGTTATATGGTAATTAAATATATTTTATCAAATTTAGACGTGCAAATATAATATCGTCTCAATTAAGTATGAAAGGCGAACGGTGAATGGAATGAACTTGTAAATCAGATGGTGTTATATTTATTCATATACCCGAATTGAGCTCAGGGTCTAAAGTGGAAAAACGCACGAAAACAAAATTAATTTGATGAAGAAAGGAACAAAATTATTGAATTTACAACTTATCAATTTAGTGAAAAAAAAAAAGATAAATAGAACTAACGATTCTACTCCTGATTTAAACACCTATATTTACCGATTTAGTTAAAACAAATTGCTAATAAATAAAAGTTAACTAATGTGATATTGTTTTTGTTGGTCTCAATTAGGCTTAACAAAGAATCCGGCCTAATTTTTGAAATTTTGACCAATAAAAAACCAAAAAAGAAACAGTAATTAAATAATCTAAACATAGAAGCATTTTATGTTCACACATATATATATATATATACATATATAAGCCTGAAATTCACCCCTACAACAACACTTTCACAAAATCAAACTTAGAAAGAGAGAAATGAGGCTTTCCATGTTTGTTCTGGTTTCCTTTGTTTTCTTCTCAGTTTCGTTAGCAAATCCCAGCAGTAAGCCTAATTCTGAAGAATTTGTTCAATGTCTTCAAAAACATTGTCAGACGCCGTCGAACCCGATTGCTGATGCCATTTTTACTCCTGCCAATCCTTCATTCACAACTGCCTTGACAAATTACACAAGAAATCTCAGATACACAACTCCTTCAACTCCGAAACCGCTTACTATCGTCACTGCAAAGCATGAATCTCATGTGCAAGCTGCTATTATGTGTTGCAAACAAGTCGGTTTGCAGATGAGAATTCGAAGCGGAGGGCATGATTATGATGGACTTTCGTATGTGTCACAAGTCCCTTTCATTATTCTTGACACCTCGAATATGCGACAAATTGATATAAACATAGCAGAAGAGACTGCAACAGCTCAGGCCGGGGCAAGTGTTGGGGAACTGTATTACAAAATCGCGGAGAAAAGCAATGTTCTTGCATTTCCTGCCGGCGTATGTCCTACCTTAGGACTTGGAGGGCACATTTCGGGCGGCGGATACGGGAATTTGATGCGAAAATATGGCCTGTCGGTTGATAATGTTATTGATGCACAAATTGTTGACGCGAATGGCAGAATTCTCGATAGGAAATCAATGGGAGAAGATCTGTTTTGGGCTATCAGAGGAGGAGGGGGAGCAAGCTTCGGTGTCATTCTTTCTTGGAAATTGAAACTTGTTAAAGTACCCGAAACAGTGACAGTTTTTAAAGTTCCAAAAAGTGTAGAGAAAGGTGCAACTGATCTTGTTTACATATGGGAACAAATTGCAGACAAGATCGACGAAGATTTGTTCATAAGAGTGATGATTGATCCGGTGAATTCAACAATTCCAGGGAAGAAAACTGTGAATGCGACGTTTGTAGGAATGTTTTTGGGTGATTCAGGAAGGCTACTTGCACTAATGAAAAATAGCTTCCCCGAATTGGGATTGCAGAAAACCGACTTAAAAGAAATGAAATGGGTGAACTCAACAATATATTGGGTGGGATTTCCAGATGGAACACCAATTGAAGCATTACTTGACAAGCAACCGAAGTGGCCAGCGAGTTTCCTCACCCGAAAATCAGATTATGTAAAACAACTAATTCCGAATGAGGGGTTGGAAGCTATATGGAAAGCAGTGACAGAACAAGAAGTCGTATCGATGCAATGGAATCCTTACGGAGGAAAAATGGGTCAGATTCCATCAACAGAAACTCCATTCCCACACAGAGCTGGGAATCTATTCTTGATTCAGTACACTGCGAATTGGAAGGATGAAAAGCTGACAGAAACGTATCTGAAGAAAGTAAGAGCTCTTTTCGAAGCTATGACTCCCTACGTGTCGAAGAATCCAAGAAGGGCGTTTCTCAATTACCGGGATGTGGACATTGGCACCATCGGTAGCAATGCAAATGGTACATTCCAGGAAGCAAGCGTTTATGGGGCCAAAATATTTAAGGATAATTTTGAAAGATTAGTGCGTATTAAAACAGCTGTTGATCCTGATAATTTCTTCAGGTATGAACAAAGTATTCCTACACAGACGAATAAAGGCAGACCGTAAACTGATTAGATATTGCTTAATTATTGTATTTGGCCTAATTGGAATTAATACCCAATTTTGATAGTTCCATTGCTGAAAGATTCTCTTTGGGAAGAATCTGTTTTCCTTTGGAAGTACTAATGTCCGATTGTAGGAGTGTCTTTGTTTTTTTCTTTTTTTTTTTTTTTCTTTTTTTTTTTTTTTTTTTTTTTAATGAAAACTTGTAAGATTGTACGAGTGTCTTCTTTTTTTCTTTTTTATTTTTTTTATTCAATTACTTTTTGCCATATTCGTGTAAATTATATTTTGCTCATTATTTGTATGTATATACCTTTTTTAGTTTGTTTTATGGGGAAATCAACCAAATGTGAACAATAACTGAAATCATAATTCCATAAAATCATACAACGAATGTACAGATTACCATAAACATGATAAATAAACAGACTTACGGTTTATGTGCAGTGGAAACTCGTTTATGGAATAGATCTGATTTACGCGAGAAACCGGATCGTTCTGGTTACCTTTCCTACGAGTGTATGAATTAGACCTGTTAATTGGACGGGCGGCCCGCTCAGCCCGCCCAAGCCCGTACTAATTTTAGAGGGCTTGGACATACATTTATCATGTTTGGCCCGGCCCGGCCCAAGCCCGTAAAAGCCCGGATTCTAAAGGGTTGGGCTTGATTAAACAATATAAAGCCCTGGTAGCCCGGCCCGCCCGTTATATATATGTATTGGTTATTAAAATATTAAATACAAATTATAATTTATTGATCAAATATAAATCTTAATACTATTGATTAAGTAATTAACTCTACTGCCGCCTCTCACCAGGCTTTTCATATTCCACAAATTTTAAACTTTTAAGTTTGGCTGCCAGTAGACTTTATTTAGTATTTGAGAATATTAGAACAAGTTTGTGCTATTTTTTTTCAAGGATATTGTTGTGTTTGAAATTTAGATTATTTTAGATTTAACTTTTTTATGGGATTGGTTTAACTTACATTTTATTTTAAAGCTATTAAATTTTTTTAGATAAATAAAAAAATAAATTTTGCGGGTTCAATTGGGCGGGCATGGGAAGAGAGGTTTCAAGTCCGGCCCAGCCCGGCCCGAGCCCGTCATTTCCACAGGAAGGGCTGGGCAAGGCTTGGACAATATAATTTTAATGAAAAGCCCGTTAAGCCCGGCCCTAGCCCGGCCCAGCCCGCCCAATTAACAGGTCTAGTATGAATACACTGAGTACGGGTTATATCCGTGAATTCTTCCGACGAACGAAGAAGTAATTCGTGTTTTATCAGTAGGGACGTTTTCCCCGAATTTAGAAGGGAATCTCTATGATTCTCCATCTTTAGGAAATAGAGAAACTTCTTCTCTATTTATAGTGGAAATCCCAACTTCCATCTATATATAGAGTTGGACCAAATTACACATTTGGTCCCTGTAATTTACAAATAATTACAGTTTAGTCCCTGTCATTCCAAAATATCATGGGCAGATCAAAAACCAACAATAACAAACAAATTAATTGGAAATCAACACTTAGTAAAGTAATTAACTACATATCAAATTAACCCTATAATTTACTAAGATATCAACTATATATATATATATATATATATAAGAAAACTAACTAATACAACTATTCAATTTGCCATATTCAACATAAATCATTATACAAGGAAATTATAACATATATCATATATAAGAAAATAAATTTATACATATCAATTAATACGGTTACATATAAATGAATTAAAAAATATGATTACTACAAATCAATAAGATTATTTTTTGGTTGATGGAATATTTATTGCAGGTTTATATTGCTATTGAAAATACGTTTGCTATTGAAAATACGTTCTTTCCATACTTCCACGTCATATGTTAATCCATGAATGAACCATATATTAATATGAAATCGACTTACAATACTCCTTAACTAAACTGTCAATAAACCATTGATATATGTACAAAATGAAAAAATTTTACTTCGAGGATGATGTATATCGATGCTGATATCGAACTAACCTTGAAAAGAAAGCACTGAGAATCAAAGAAGGATTTAATTAATTGATCATGCCTCGAGTAAGGCAAAATACTTTAATGATCCCCCTTGTCGTCGGTGGAAAATAAAGTGACAATGAAATTTCTAGCGGTTATGCTTTGTGGAGAAGCTAACAATGGAAAAAAACAAAGTGGATAACTACAAAATATTTACAATCACACTATAAATGGAATGTGTTTTGTCTTGATTTCCAAATTGGAACGAAAGATTCAATTGGGGTAATCATGGTTATCAAATCCGGACTGGTCAAAGAACCGAAAAAAATTGAGGATCGAGGGTTAAAGGTCCAACCGGGGTTAAAACATTATTGAACCGAATGAATCATTTTAGAAAATGAAAATATTTTCGCACAATGACTCCTATATATTAAGCTAAAGGATGTCAAAGGTTTTTGGAAAAACAATTTTTTAATGTAGGATTTACATATATTAAGATCTATAAGTGTCTCATAAATGGAGAAAAGAAATCTACATTTGAAAATCACTCATTTAACATCCTTTATCATCTTATATAACGAATAATGATGTCAAAGGGAGAAAATAAAGCCTCTTTTGAAGCAATTGAGTCAAAATGTTAATAGCTTAATATATTGAGACCTCAAAGCAAAAGGTTGAAATTATTTTTTTCAACAAGATTTTTGACCCAATTAACTCATAAAACCGGTTTCAGTTCGTTGGATCACCGGTAAACCCGGATGGGTTGCTGGATTTTCACGGGTCTTAATGACCCACTGATTTTGCAGTAACAGAACCGACCTAGCCTCTGGATCCAATTGAACTACGTTGAACCGACCGGGTCAGTTTGGGTTTTACAACCAAGGGGGTAATAATTAAATAATGACCACAAATTATATCTTAGTCAAGATGGTAGTACAATAATTCTCTAATCACTTTAAACACTTAAAATTGAAATATAAATAAATAGTTTACAAGGTAATTGATTTACAGTTAAATAATAAATAATGCTGATAATTAATTAATATTAGGTTGTTTTTTAAATAATATGTTTTAAATTAATGACTAATTATATGATTATTACTTGTTTTATTTATCTAAGGAAAATTACTAAGAATACGCTTTTTTAAGTTTGGTTTCGCGCATACATTTTTGTATTTTTATAACTATACTATTTTTTTGAAATTTTTTTATATGTTAACTGCTTATACTTTTACTTTTATAGGCTTTTTTATTTTATTTCTACCTTTTTCTTTTTTCTTCTTTCCTTCTGCCCGCGATTTCTTCTCCACTATTGTTGTCCTGTTCTTCTCCATGATCCATGTTTGTCCATTGTTTTCTCCTGCACAAGCCACGATTATCCATTGATTTCTTCAACACAATCATTGCATTGTTCTTCTACCGTTTTGCATTTGTGATTAGATAATTTTTGTTATGTTTTCATTGTTTCTTTTTGCATTAGGGTTTTTTGTGTTGATTTTTCTTTTCATTTTGCATTTAGGTTTTATAGTGGTTAATAGGAAGAGAGATGTTTTTGGTTCTGATAATAATGTTCCGATTGGTAAAATGAAGTCTATGTGACTCAGAGGGTCACTAGAAATACTAGTAAGAAGATTAGAGTTGCGTGAGCGAAGGATGCTTTCGGGATAATAATAAAAGATACGGATAATATATTTTTTGTTAACTATAAATAAATACACTATTAAATATCATCTAATTACATAGTAGAATATGTAACGATTAATATGGTGTCATCATTAACAATAATTTAGTAATTCAAATATGTTCAAATGAATTTTATAGGAAAACTTATGTTTGATTCCTAAAAATGTATCCCATTGAATTTTAACTTATTAATTCGACATATTTGGCCCCTGATATATAGTAATTGAATGTATTTTATCAAATTTAGACGTGCAAATATAATATCGTTAAATTAAGTATGAAAGGCGAAAGGTGAATGAAATGAACTTGTAAATCAAATGGTGTTATATTTATTCACATTCCGAATTGAGCTCAGGGTCTGAAGTGGAAGAATGCACAAAAACAAAATTAATTTGATGAAGAAAGGAACAAAATTATTGAATACACAACTTATCAATTTAGAACCGAAAAAAAAAAAGAGATGAATAGAATCAACGATTCTATTCCTGATTTAAACACCTATATATACCGATTGAGTTATAACAAATTGCTAATAAATAAAAGTTAACTAATGTGTTATTGTTTTTATTGGTCTTAATTTGACTTAACAAAGAATCCGGAATACATTTTTGAAATTTTGACCAATAAAAAACCAAAAAAGAAACAGTAATTAAATAATCTAAACATAGAAGCATTTTATGTTCACACACACACACACACACATATATATATATATATATATATATATATATATATATATATATATATATATATATATATATATATATATATATATATATATATATATATATATATATATATATATATATATATATATATATATATATATATATATATATATAGAAGCCTGAAATTCACCCCTACAACAACACTTTCACAAAATCAAACTTAGAAAGAGGGAAATGAGGCTTTCCATGTTTGTTCTGGTTTCCTTTGTTTTCTTCTCAGTTTCGTAAGCAAATCCCAGCAGTAAGCCTAATTCTGAAGAACTTGTTCAATGCCTTCAAAAAAATTATCAGGCGCGGTCGAATCCCATTGCTGATGCCGTCTTTACTCCTGCCAATCCTTCATTCGCAACTGCCTTGACAAATTACACAAGAAATCTCAGATAAACAACTACTTCAATGCCGAAACCGCTTACTATCGTCACTGCAAAGCATGAATCTCATGTGCAAGATGCTATTATGTTGCAAACAAGTTGGTTTGCAGATGAGAATTCGAAGCGGAGGGCATGATTATGATGGACTTTCGTATGCGTCACAAGTCCCTTTAATTATTCTTGACACCTCGAATATGCGACAAATTGATATAAACGTAGCAGAAGAGACTGCAACAGCTCAGGCCGGGGCAAGTGTTGGCGACCTGTATTACAAAATCGCAGAGAAAAGCAATGTTCTTGCATTTCCTGCCGGACTTTGATGCAGCAGAAACTCGAACAAAAGATACTAAAGTCCGTTGATCGTGCACGATGCCGGAAATTAGTCTTCTACTAGTTGAATTTCGCAAAATTCACAAAAGCAGGGTAAAGGGAATTGAATCCAAAATTTTATTGAATCAAAAACTGATTACAATTGAGAAATAAAAACCTATTTATAGGCAAACTACCCTAAATTTAATAAAACTCCTAAACAATAAACACTTCTAAATAGTCTAAACTTCATAATTAAAAAAAAAAATACTAAATAAATTAAAATACAAACAAAATAGGAATCCTTATCAATTTAGGATCCTTACTATAAAATCTATTCCTAATCCGAATTATAAAATAATTATAATTAAAATAAAGATATAATACAAAATATATCTTTAATTTCTTTCCAAAAAAAGTAGTTGTTTTTAAATTAAATTGGAGATCCTTTTTATTATTTGTGGCCCGCATCACATTTGGAGGGCATAGTTTGGGCGGCGGATACAGGAAGTTGATGCGAAAATATGGCCTGTCGGTTGATAATGTTATTGATGCACAAATTGTTGACGCGAATGGTAAAATTCTTGATAGGAAATCAATGGCAGAAGATCTGTTTTGGGCTATCAGAGGAGGAGGGGGAGCAAGCTTCGGTGTCATTCTTTCGTGGAAAATGAAACCTGTTAAAGTACCCGAAATAGTGACAGTTTTTAAAGTTCCAAAAATCGTAGAGAAAAGTTGATGCGGGCCACAAATAGTAAAAGGGATCAACAATTCAACTTGGAAACAATAACCTGTCATAGAAATAAATTAAAGATATATTTTAAATTGTATCTTTATTTTTATTGTAATTATTTTATAATTAGGATTAGGAATAGATTTTATTCAAAGGATCCTAAATTGATAAGGATTCCTATTTTGTTTGTATTTTAATTTATTTAGTAGTTTTTCTTATTTAGTCTAATTAGGAAGTTTAAACTATTTAGGAGTTTTAATTATTTAGGAGTTTTATTACATTTAGGATACTTTGCCTATAAATAGGCTATAATATAGTTTGTAATAGCGGTTTTGATTGAAATAAAATTTCGGAATTAAATTCCTTTTTACCCTGCTTCTGTGAATTTTGCGAAATTCAATTAGTAGAAGACTATTATCCGGCATCGTGCGTGATCAACGGATGTTAGTATTATCGTTCGAAGTTTCCGCTGCATCAGTTGGTATCAGAGCCTAACCTTGCGTCATCATGCCTCGAGGAAGAGAGAGACGAGTTGGTGACATCGCAGGGGAAGAGGACCTGGAACGACGGATTGAGCAACGCCTCAATCAAGCGATCGGACAGCAAATCCAAGCGGCTGTCGATCTATTGACTGAGAGGATGGGAGAGATGATTGTGTTGGAGATTGTGCCCTAAGGCCAATATTAGATTATGTAATTTGACTTCTAAGATTAATCTAGTGTAGATTAATATTATCATTTATGTTTGTATGTTAGCATTTATGATAAGTATCCATGAATAAATCGTGTTATTCTAAATATCCCTAGTCGATTGTTATTATGGGAATAATAACAAACTAAGACTAGTGTGAGTGATAATGGATATTCATAAGATGAATATAGTGTATACAGATACAGATTATACTCACGGGTAATATGTTAGAGAACATGTTACTGGAGACCCACTATGAGATCAAGTTCATGGTCATGTGTCACAACTGATCTTGATTATAGTAGTGTCATTAGCTGATTCCTTTGACCTGAGGTCACCATTGATTCCGGGATGAACTCATGTTGTGCTTTGACGCAGTCAAACGCTGCTTGTAACAGAGTAGTTATAAAGGCTGTGATTGGGTACAATATGACTCATGCTTTGAGATGTGAGTGACAGATATGGGATTTTGTCCCTCTCTATCAAGAGAGCGATATCACTGGGCCCCTCGATAAGTAAGACTGTTAAATGCATGGCCGTGCTCAAATAATTGATAGAGTATCAATTGATTTGTCTAAACAGTTTACTTTGAGATCGAGAAAGCATATGATTAATTATATAAGATTGACAAGTATACCATGTCTTATGATTAATCATGATATCAAAGAGACAAAAGGGAATATGACATTCTATAAATAGGTATTGGATCATTCCAATCATGTTAATTGGGTAGTCGTAATGGCTTGCTAGAGTCCGCTTGTGACCTATAAGGACATTATGGTAATTTCCTTATTGCCAATTAATATGAACCTATGGGGTCACACACAAAGAGCAAAATGAAGTTCATCTTTTCGGGTATAAATTATTATTGGATAATAATTTATGAATGAGAAAGAGAATAAATATATATATAATGATATATATATTTATATATATATATGTATATATAAATATTAATATGATTAATATTGCATAAAGTATGCTACATATTATAATTTAATTATATAGAGATATAATTAATTATAATATCAATATACATATGTGTATGATGGAGAATGGAATTGATTTAATATTAATTGAGAATTAATATTAAGTTGTGTGGGTTAATTTATAATTATAACTAATAAGGGTATTAAGTTATAATTATAATTAAGTTTAATGGATATAAAAGGAAGTTTTATAACCTAAAATCTCTAACCCTAGCCTACACACAAGATGCAGTTTTTCTGCAGCCTCCATGTAGCCAGCCGACTTCACCCTTCTCCTTCACCCAAGGTTTTCGAAACTTTGGCTTTTCCATTCGAAGAAATCGTTCTTCAATCCCGGCGCTAGCACGCGGTGAATGAATTGCTCCGTGTGGATCAACCGTAGAGGGAAGCTACTTTGGTTCCTAATTGATTCAAAACCTACAAAGAATTAAGGTAATTCTTTAACCCTCCTTCCAATTCAATGCAATGTACATGGGTCCTTGGTGGGGATTAATCCTTTTATTTCCGCTGCGTTTTTTTTGTGCGATTAAATCCCCAACAGTGGTATCAGAGCCACTTGTGCATTGGTTGAATTGGATTTGTTATTTTGATTAGATCAAAATTGCATGTTAGGGTTGTATGATCTTGATTTAGGGTTCTATGTTATTGTGAATAACATTTTTTGATTTGATTTGGAAGTTAATCATTATGAATGATTTGTTTTACACTTGATTTGGATCATTTGGGGGCTGAAAATTCTGGGTTCAGCTTGTTGGCACGCCGGCGTGCTGGCATGGCACGGCGTGCCAACTGGAAATTGTTTCCAGAAAATGAACCAGAATGGTGGCACGCCGGCGTGCCAACCTTGGCACGGCGTGCCACCTGGGAATTTTCAGAATGGCTTGTTTTTCTGCGCGACGTGCTGTTTGTTTGACAAATGCAACTGAGAAGCAGTTTGGGGGCACGACGGCGTGCTGGATTGGCACGCCGTGCCAACTGATTGGCACGCCGTGCCAACATGAGTGGCACGCCGTGCTCCCTTGATGCTGCGCGCAGCATTGGATGCTGCAGTGCGCGAAAAATTTTTTGCCTGCGGCGCTTGCTTCACAACAGGGGCTACCGCCCCCGTACCCCCGTCCAACTCAGCAGCGAGTTGGATCGCTGGAGTTTGGGTTTGGTGTTCTTCGTTTAAGTGTGGAAATTGTTTCTACATATTTACGATTTTCCAATCAATTATTTATAAATGCAATGAGATTGTGTTTTAGCGTTTTGAACCCTAAATCTTGAAGATTTTATGCATGGTGTTTTGGTATGGTTTTTGGACCCCATGGATGGTTTTGTTTCTTTTGGTTTTATAGATGTAAGGTTTTATAAATACGGCCTGCGAGTCGTTTGTATTTATGTAACCTTATTTTTCTAGATAAATTGTATAGGATGCAATTTATTATATGTAAATTTATTTTACTAGAAAGTTGTATAGGATACAATTTTGTAATATATGTAAATCCATGAGATGGTGCCAAGGAACAAAGACGTGAAGACGGATCCAAGGGGTGCGGCTTTGCTGTGACCATGCGATGGTTACAACCACCTAGGAAATGACCTGTTGATTTTCATATTGGCCTATGAAAATCAATATAGATAAAACCATACCATAACACGGTTTTGAGTCTTATGCATGTTATATTTATTTTATGCCATAAGATGCCATGTTAATAAATATTGATGCATGTTAAAATGTTTATATATATGTGCAAATGCATGCCTTGTATCATTTAGATGCCATGTGATGCCATGCTAGATTGCATGCTTAACATATGTATGACATAGGATGCCATGCTAATTAGTATTAACAAATGTATGTTTAATATTAATGCCATGAATTGTATGAGATACAATTTAATCACAGGATTTTATAAACCCTAAATAAACTTAATAAGTTTATATTTGCCACCCAATTACGTATAACACTAGTCAAGTACTATGTTCGCATCATGGTATACCGCCAGGGCGGGTACGCATGTTGTGACCTTAGCGAAGCGATAATATGAGAAAAGGTGATTCTCATTGTGTTGTAATTGGTTTAAAAAAGGGTTAATCAAAAAGGTGTTTGAGCCCGAGGCAAAGATGAGATGAGTAACATACAATTAAATATGATATATGATATCATGCATCTCATAAATTAGAAGAGTTGCATAATGATGCAATTGGCAAAGAAGTGCACATCCAAAATATGTTTAAATGGTTTAAAGCATGATTTTGAGTCTTTGCCTACCGAAATTATATTTAATCATAGGGACATGCCAAAGCAGTGCTATGGTTAAGTATGGATTTTGGATCTTCACCCACTTGAATATTTTAAAGGGTTTTATAATTTAAGTGGGAGCATTTAAATAAAAATCTTTACATGCTTTATTATAGTTATGATTGCTATTATCATGGTCTCGATTGTTATTGAACTTTGAGAATTGTTCTCAAATCAAAAGGAATCATATGTTCTCAATAATCCTTTTGCCCAATGAACCACTAGCAATTGTAACACGAGTATAAAAGATGCTTACTTGAAGCATCGAAGGGACTCTGTTTAAAATTTATTATCTTACACTTGCCACCAATTCTTCCGCACGTGGAAGTTTTACTTGAGGTATATGATACATCACAAATGGAAATGTTCCATCAGTTAGTAAGCAAGAAAAGATAAGTGTCTGAGGCAACATTTTCTCATTGGCCTCCAAAAGGCATTAAGATGTGATCTTGAATTCATTATTTGATAGTCATTGGTGATGAACTATCATTTGAATGACATGGGGAAAATTGTGAATTAGTTGCATAGGATGCAAAAGAATGTTAAGTTATCCATAAAGGATAAGCCCGCCTCGAATTGTGTGCTTATGGTTCAAAAGGAAAAGGATAAAAGAAAGGTCGAAAAGCATAAAGACCGAAAGGTTCGGGTGAAAGTGCTTTAAAGGCCAAAGCTGTTGGCATAGAGAGATCTCCAAAAGAAGGGTGTTGCCATTTCTAGAATGAATCGTTCATTAGAATGGAAATAGCAAACTTTGTTTGGAGAACTATAAGAAGATGAAAGGCAGTAAGACTGCTACCTTAAGTATTTATTAACTATTCTACTTTTGTTTCTATATCAAAGGTATTAGATACCAGTTGTGGATCTCATATTAGTAGAATATGATGAATCGCAACTTGAATAGAAACCTTATGAAGGTGAAAGGCAGAATGCGAATAGGCAAGAGAAGCAAAGGTTGTTACTCAAAGGTTATGAACTTTTACATGTGAGTTACGAACTCTTGTTGCCTATTGAGCTTGTTGGCTTAAGTAAACAAATGTTGTTTATTTTATAATTGTGAATTATAAACTTTATAAAGACATGATTATGAAATGTAGATTTACATAATTGTCTTTATATGTGGAGCCCATCTGTAACATAAATACTGTAAGGATCGAATCAAATAGTTTGATTAAACCTATTTTGGCAATGTTGTCTTGGAGACATAAGCAAAGTCGCATTACGAAACTCCATGAGAATGGACTTTTGGATTCATGAGATTATGAATCATCTTGAATCATGCAAATGTTGTTTATTGTAAAAGATGACAAAAGTGGTTCTTTGCTAAAAGTAGTTAAAGAATAATCGATTTATTAAGCATTATACATGTGGATGTATATGAATTATAAATCAACTGCTAAAGGAGGTTTTAATACTTCATTATTTTGTGGAACTTTTCACTAGATAAGTGTATCTAATGAAACACGAGTTTGGAACTTTTGAAGTGTTCAAAAGCTTGTAAAAGGAGTATGAAGTATATTGACAAGATAGTAAAGTCACTTAGATATGATCCGAGTGGTGAATATTTGAGTCAAGATTTTGACAATCATCTTAGAGATTGTGGGACTGTCTCACAATTGACTCCTCCAAGTACGCCACAAAGTATGTTGTGTCGAAAAGGGAGTAGTCAAACTCTATACAGATATAGTTCAATCTATGATGAAGTCAAGATTGATCATCGTTTTCTCGAAAATATGCCATTAAAGCAGCTGTGTATATTGTGAACCAAGTTCCGTCTAAAACAATTCATGAATCAACATATGAGATATGGTTGGGTAAGAGACCCAAATTGTTTCATTGAATAAGTTTAGGGCTGTAAAGCTTATTTCGAATAAGTTGGCACCTAAATTTAAATGTCGTATTTTGGATTACTCAAAAAGAAAATAGGAGCTGTTACTCCTGTGTTTCTTTGGGATACAAAATAGTTGTAGCTAGAAATGGTTTCCCCTTGAAGAGGGAGTTAATTTCTAGAAGAGTTAGTGGGAGTAAAGTACACCTACAAAACTCGGAATTCACAAAGTGACATTAACGTTGAAGAGGAACGTGGAAATGGTTTCATGATCATTGTTGAAATTACACAAGTCCAATGAAAGTCTAGTAGAATACGACATGAATAGGAGAGATATGGATTTCTCAAAATCATGATGTAGTTTTACTAGATTGGAATAAGTCTTCTTTGATGAAGAAGCAATGTTAGATTTTGAATCTAATAAGTGACTTGATGCTACAAAGGTTGAAGATAAGTCCATGTCTGACAATCAAAGTATAGACTTTGATAAATCTTTTAGAAGATGCATATGCAATGGTTGCAAGTGAGTTTTCAAATTGAAAACCGACATGAATGGTGATCTTCAAACTTATAAAGCACGACTAGTGACAAAAAGGGGTAATAAACAAGTTCATAGTAGTGACTATGAGGATACGAACAAATTCATAGTAGGACTATGATAAAATCCTTTTTCGTCATTAATCATGATCAAGTCAAATTGAGTTCTTGTTGCCACATCCGCATAATATGATTATAAAATATGGCAAATGGATATCAAAATCTGTTTTCTACGTGAAAACATGATTGAGGATGTGTACGTGACACAACCCAAAGTTTTTGAGCATCCAAAGAATTCAAATAGCGTATGCAAGTTTCAAAGATTCTTATAAGGATCGAAACATGCATCAAATAGTTGGAATCATAGTTTTGATAAAGAAATCAAATGGTTTGATTTTATCAAAAGGATGATGAATCTTGTGTTTCAAAAGGATCAGTGGGAGCATATCGGTATTCCTAACGCTATATGTGGATGACATATGGCTTGTTGGAAATAACATTCTTACCTTGCAAGAAGTAAAATCTTGGCTAAGAAAGTAATTTCGGTTAATGTTATAAGCATGACTGCCTGTGTTCTTGAAATTGGAATCTATAGAGATAGATCTAAAAGAATGTTTTGGCTTAAGTCAAAGCATTGAAAGCGTTCAATGTAAAAGACTTAATAGAAGCTTGCTTATGTTAACTGTGTAAATAGTTGCACATATACAACTGATTGCAATTAGTTGCAATATATCAGTCGAGATCTAGTATTCTCTTAAAAGGAGATGTTATGATTTTGAAAGGTTCAAAATAAAATGATATAGCTAAATATCTATAATAGTAGTCAAAGTATATTGTTACATATGATGTAAAGGAAATTTTGGATGAAGAAGTTCATCACAAAATGTTGTGTTTTGTTCTAAGCATTGCTTATCCTGTGAGACTATTGTAGGGACAATAGTTCAATGCGTAAGAACCTTGTATGACACAAGCATATACTTAGGCGTTTTTCACTAATTTAGAGAGGCTGTCTCTAAAGAGAGAGTGAATATGTGTAAAGTAGCAACGGAAGCGAAAATTAATAATTCATTGACAAAGACTCCTGCACGAGTGAATACATGAAAGTCATGTAGGTCAATGGGTATAAGATACATGTATGATTGGCCATAGTGCAAGTGGGAGATTGTTGGAGATTGTGCCCTAAGGCCAATATTGGATTATGTAATTTGACTTCTAAGATTAATCTAGTGTAGATTAATATTATCATTTATGTTTGTATGTTAGCATTTATGATAAGTATCCATGAATAAATCGTGTTATTCTAAATATCCCTAGTCGATTGTTATTATGGGAATAATAACAAACTAAGACTAGTGTGAGTGATAATGGATATTCATAAGATGAATATAGTGTATACAGATACAGATTATACTCACGGGTAATATGTTAGAGAACATGTTACTGGAGACCCACTATGAGATCAAGTTCATGGTCATGTGTCACAACTGATCTTGATTATAGTAGTGTCATTAGCTGATTCCTTTGACCTGAGGTCACCATTGATTCCGGGATGAACTCATGTTGTGCTTTGACGCAGTCAAACGCTGCTTGTAACAGAGTAGTTATAAAGGCTGTGATTGGGTACAATATGACTCATGCTTTGAGATGTGAGTGACAGATATGGGATTTTGTCCCTCTCTATCAAGAGAGCGATATCACTGGGCCCCTCGATAAGTAAGACTGTTAAATGCATGGCCGTGCTCAAATAATTGATAGAGTATCAATTGATTTGTCTAAACAGTTTACTTTGAGATCGAGAAAGCATATGATTAATTATATAAGATTGACAAGTATACCATGTCTTATGATTAATCATGATATCAAAGAGACAAAAGGGAATATGACATTCTATAAATAGGTATTGGATCATTCCAATCATGTTAATTGGGTAGTCGTAATGGCTTGCTAGAGTCCGCTTGTGACCTATAAGGACATTATGGTAATTTCCTTATTGCCAATTAATATGAACCTATGGGGTCACACACAAAGAGCAAAATGAAGTTCATCTTTTCGGGTATAAATTATTATTGGATAATAATTTATGAATGAGAAAGAGAATAAATATATATATAATGATATATATATTTATATATATATATGTATATATAAATATTAATATGATTAATATTGCATAAAGTATGCTACATATTATAATTTAATTATATAGAGATATAATTAATTATAATATCAATATACATATGTGTATGATGGAGAATGGAATTGATTTAATATTAATTGAGAATTAATATTAAGTTGTGTGGGTTAATTTATAATTATAACTAATAAGGGTATTAAGTTATAATTATAATTAAGTTTAATGGATATAAAAGGAAGTTTTATAACCTAAAATCTCTAACCCTAGCCTACACACAAGATGCAGTTTTTCTGCAGCCTCCATGTAGCCAGCCGACTTCACCCTTCTCCTTCACCCAAGGTTTTCGAAACTTTGGCTTTTCCATTCGAAGAAATCGTTCTTCAATCCCGGCGCTAGCACGCGGTGAATGAATTGCTCCGTGTGGATCAACCGTAGAGGGAAGCTACTTTGGTTCCTAATTGATTCAAAACCTACAAAGAATTAAGGTAATTCTTTAACCCTCCTTCCAATTCAATGCAATGTACATGGGTCCTTGGTGGGGATTAATCCTTTTATTTCCGCTGCGTTTTTTTTGTGCGATTAAATCCCCAACAGATTGCTGCCCAAATTAGGGTCAATCAGCCCCATAGGAGACAAGCGAATCTGGTCAACCTGTTCGGTAGAGACGAAGAGGACGAGGAAGAGGATTCAGATGGTGAAGAGGCTCCTAATCGGCGTCGTGTAGCAGGCAAAGATCGACGTTGGGAGCGTGGAATGCGGACTGAAATCCCAGAATTCCATGTACAAGGAGGAACCTTAATTATGGAGAATTTAGAAACCCTTTTGTTGGATTGGAAGAATTCTATGACAGAAAGAATGAACTAATTTTCTCTCAAAAATCAATACTTGAAGAAGGTAAATTCTTTGATTTCACTTTACCTCCAACATATGATGAAGATTATGCTTGTGTTGAAGTAGTAGATTATGATTCTTGTGACAAGATTGTTGGTATTGAAAAAATTTTACAGCCAATTTATGATGTATATGAAGACAAATATGAGAATTCTTATTGGAAGGGTGATGCTGATTGTATTGGAGTCAACTATATTTTGAATATGGATCTATTTAACAAACTCAAAGCTTGGTTTCTTAAAGGGAAAACTCGAGAACGAGTTTTTTCTAAGAGGAGGAGTATGATGCGGGCCACAAATAGTAAAAGGGATCAACAATTCAACTTGGAAACAATTACCTGTCATATAAATAAATTAAAGATATATTTTAAATTGTATCTTTATTTTAATTGTAATTATTTTATAATTAGGATTAGGAATAGATTTTATTCAAAGGATCCTAAATTGATAAGGATTCCTATTTTGTTTGTATTTTAATTTATTTAGTAGTTTTTCTTATTTAGTCTCATTAGGAAGTTTAAACTATTTATGAGTTTTAATTATTTAGGAGTTTTATTATATTTAGGATACTTTGCCTATAAATAGGCTATAATATAGTTTGTAATAGCAGTTTTGATTGAAATAAAATTTCGGAATTAAATTCCTTTTTACCCTGCTTCTGTGAATTTTGCGAAATTCAATTAGTAGAAGACTATTATCCGGCATCGTGCGCGATCAACGGATGTTAGTATTATCGTTCGAAGTTTCCTCTGCATCAAAAGTGCAACTGATCTTGTTTACATATGGGAACAAATTGCAGACAAGATCGACGAAGATTTGTTCATAAGAGTGATGATTGATCTGGTGAATTCAACAATTCCAGGGAAGAAAACTGTGAATGCGACGTTTGTAGGAATGTTTTTGGGTGATTCGGGAAGGCTGCTTACACTAATGAAAAATAGCTTCCTCGAATTGGGGTTACAGAAACCTGACTTAAAAGAAATGAAATGGGTGAACTCAACAATATATTGGGTTGGATTTCCAGATGGAACACCAATTGAAGCATTACTTGACAAGCAACCGAAGTGGCCAGCGAGTTTCCTCACCCGAAAATCAGATTACGTAAAACAACTAATTCCGAATGAAGGGTTGGAAGCTGTATGGAAAGCAGTGACAGAACAAGAAGTTGTATCAATGCAATGGGAAAAATGTGTCAGATTCCAGCAACAGAAACTCCCTTCCCACACAGAGCTGGGAATCTATTCTTGATTCAGTACACTGCGAATTGGAAGGACGAAAAGCTGACAGAAATGTATCTGAAGAAAGTAAGAGCTCTTTTCGAAGCTATGACTCCCTACGTATCGAAGAATCCAAGAAGGGCGTTTCTCAATTACCGGGATGTTGACATTGGTACCATCGGTAGCAATGCAAATGGTACATTCCAGGAAGCAAGTGTTTGTGGGGCCAAAATATTTAAGGATAATTTTGAAAGATTAGTACGTATTAAAACAGCTGTTGATTCTGATAATTTCTTCAGGTATGAACAAAGTATTCCTACATAGACGAATAAAGGGAGACCGTAAACTGAATAGATATTGCTTAATTATTTTATTTGGCCTAGTTGGAATTAATACCCAATTTTGATACTTCCATTGCTGAAAGATTCTCTTTGGGAAGAATCTGTTTTCCTTTGGAAGTACGAATGTCCGATTGTAGGAGTGTCTTTCTTTTTTTCTTTTTCTTTTTCTTTTTCTTTTCTTTCTTTTTTTTTTTTTTAATGAAAACTTGTAAGATTGTATGAGTGTCTTCTTTTTTTCTTTTTCTTTTTTTTTTCTTTTTTTATTCTTTTTATTCAATTACTTTTAGCCATATTCGTGTAAATTATATTTTTCTCATTATTTGTATGTATATACCTTTTTTAGTTTGTTTTATGGGGAAATCAACCAAATGTGAACAATAACAAACAAATTAATTGGAAATCAACACTTAGTAAAGTAATTAACCCTATAATTTATTAAGATATCAATATATATATATATATATATATAGATATCAATATATATATATATATATATATATATATGTATAAGAAAACTAACTAATACAACTATTCAATTTGCCATATTCAACATAAATCATTATAAAAGGAAATTATAACATATATCATATATAAGAAAATAAATTTACACATATCAATTAATACGGTAACATATAAATGAATTAAACAAGCTTATTACTGCAAATCAATAAGATTATTTTGTCGGTTGATGGAATATTTCTTACAGGTTTATAATACGTTCTTTCAATATTTCCACGTCATTTGTTAATCCATGAATTAACCATATATTAATATGAAATCGACTTACAATACTCCTTAACTAAACTGTCAATAAACTATCAATATATGTAGAAAATGGATAAATTTTACTTTGAGAATGATGTACATAGGTGCTGATGTCGAACTAACCTTGAAAAGAAAGTACTGAGAATCAAAGAAGAAGGATTTAATTAATTGATCATGCCTCGAGTCAGACAAAATACTTTAAAGATCCCCCTGTTGTCGGTGGAGCCTTGTGGAGAACCTAACAATGGACAAAAACAAAGTGGTTAACTATAAAATATTTACAATCACACTATAAATGGAATGTGAGAAAATAAATGGAATGTTTTTTGTCTTGATTTCCAAATCGGAACGAAAGATTTAATTGGGGTAATCATGGTTATCAGATCCAGACCGATCAAAGAACTGGAAAATAGAGGATCAAGGGTTAAAGGAACCAGGGTTAAAACGTTGTTGAACCGAATGAACCATTTTACTAAATGAAAATAGATAAATAAAAATATTTTTATAATATCTTACATTTTCACATAATGACTTCTATATATGACGCTAAAGGATGTCAAAAGGTTTTGGAAAAACAAATTTCCAATGTGGGATTTACATATTTTAAGATCTATGAGCGACTTATATAAGGAGAAAAGAAATTCCACATTTGAAAATCACTCATTTAACATCCTTTATTGTCTTGTATAACGAATAATTGAGTCAAGATGTTAATAACTTAATATATTAAGACCTTAAAGTAAAAGGTTGAAATTATTTTTTTTAAACAAGATTATTGACCCAATTAACTCATAAAACCGGTTCCGGTTCATTGGATCATTGGTTAACCCAGATGGGTTATTGGGTTTTCACGGATCTTAATGACACACTGATTTTGCAGTAACAGAACCGACCTAGTCTCTGGATCGGTTGAACCAGGTTGAACCGATCAGGTCAGTTCAGGTTTTACAACCATGGGGGTAATAATTAAATAATGACCACAAATTGTATCTTAGTCAAAAAGGTAGTATAATAATTCTCTAATCACTTTAAATACTTAAAATTGAAATATAAATAAATGGTTTACAAGGTTATTGATATACAGTTAAATAATAAATAATACTGATAATTAATCAATATTAGGTTTTTTTAAAATAATATGTTTTAAATTCATAACTAATTATATAGTTATTACTTGTTTTATTTGTCTAAGGAAAATTACTAAGAATACGCTTTTTTAAGTTTGGTTTCTGCGCATACATTTTTGTATTTTTTATACATACACATTTTTTTTGAAATTTTTTTATATGTTAACTGCTTATACTCTTAATTTTATATGCTTTTTTATTTTATTTCTACCTTTTTCTATTTTCTTCTTTTCTGCTGCCTGCAATTTCTTCTCCACAATTGTTTTCCTGTTCTCCTCCACAATCCATGTTTGTCCATTGTTTTCTCCTACATGAGCCATGAGTATCCATTGATTTCTTCTACACAATCATTGTATTGCTCTGCATTTGTGATTCGATAATTTTTGTTATGTTTTCATTGTTTCTTTTTGCATTAGGGTTTTTTGTGTTGATTTTTCTTTTCATTTTGCATTTAGGTTTTATAGTGGTTAATAGGAAGAGAGATATTTTCATTTCTAATAATAATGTTTTGATTGGTAAAACGAAGTCTATAAAAGAGCATGTGACTCAGAGGGTCACTGGGAATACTAGTAAGAAGATTAGAGTTGTGTGAGCGGGGGACGTTTTCGGAAAACAGAAAAGAGGAAGTAAATGAAGTGCGTTGTTAAGCGACCACAAAATTGGGGGCTTTGTATTCGGATAAGTAACATTATTATCAGTAAATTCATTTTTAATAATATTTGTAAATGATTCAAGATCGAGATCTCAAAGACAAAGTATAGGAGTCGCTACCCGGCTTAGCTTAATCGGGCAATTTACTCATAGCTGGAACTGAGTGAAAACCACTATAGCTTCCAGAGATATACATTCGGACCAGCCACTGACTTATTATCAAATTAAAAAAACAGCTTCAACATTCAATTGTAGCATTTTATAGAACCAGATTGATTTTAGTTTTACAGCATACGCGTTCATGCAAGGTATATAGAACAATAAATAAATTACAAGCTAGATCAAGTAAACTATCCTAGGGGGATAAACATGAATCAAACGGGAAATCGAGGTACAACCGCCTAAAATACACGAATTCGGTAGTACAAAGATAAAATAACAAAAGCAAATCTAAAGTTCAAAACAAATATTAGTAACACAACAAATAATTATGCATATGAGATTCAAACATAATAATGAGGGATGGAAAACGATTTTGAGATGTTGTCATGTTGATTTTTGAGAAAACGGTTTTGAAAATGGTATTACCGATTAACGTTTAACATGTTAAATTAGCCGGTTTTTCAAAAGATCAGGTCTTTGCAATTGATTTGGTCTAAAATTAGTTTTGAAAATTAGATCTAAGATTCATCATGTAACAGAAAGCTCGAAAAACATCTTTTAGCTTATTTTGCTTGAAAATAACATCCGTACATTAGTCATAGCCTCACGGCTATAGTGATATCTATACGGACATCATTTCTGGGCACGAAGCAGATTCAAATTTTTGCAATTAATTTAGGCATTTATGGATCTTAATGGTCAAGTGACCAAAGAACCACATTTGTTCAGCTATCACTATAACTGTGTGGTTTTATCGATGGCCGTACGGATTCTGGGCAGAAACTAGAAATGAACAAAAATAGAGTAAGCTGAAAAATGTATGAAATGATTCCCAAATGATAGAAACATGCAAGAAAACTATTGGTTTCTCAGAAATATACCTATGATGCATGAATCCATTGCTTTACAGGTTAAAAAACACTTCAAAGGAGCTCTAGATTGTTGAAATTCAATTACGGCACCATAACTCCAAAAATCACCAAAAATATCCAAAAGTTATGGAACTGTGATTCGTTTTAGTCTCTAGACCTATTATTAATCTTAGTAAAATGTTCACCTACAACTTCTAATAGATTTTAAACCCTAACATCAAAGAATTAAGAAAGAAAATGAAGAAAAAGGCCTGGAGTCTTACTTTCTCTTCTTTTTTCTCTCTAACTCTCCCAAAACCTAATTCTAGATTCTAACCTCACAAATGACCGACCCCCTTCTCTCTCCTTATAACTTTGTATTTATACCATCTTTAAATAAGAGATTTAGATTTGATCTAAATGCAAGTGGGTGTGGATTATTGAACAGCCGTACGACTATGAGCTATGACCGTATGGTTGTTGCAGTACAGCCGTGCGAACATTGGATTATAGTCGTACGGTTATGATCTATTGACTAGAAACCCTAATTCAATTGGTTATTACAGTACAGCTGTACGACCATTGGACTATAGTCTCGTACGGTTATGATCTATTGACTAGAAACCCTAATTTGATTGTTTTAACAATTCGGAGCTTCGAATTTGAGTTGGCTTTGACTCATGTGGTTGTAGAAATAAGTAAAATAAAAGTTTATTTTCATTATAGAAACAGGGGATTAAAATCCTGTGCTCACAAGCTACCCCTTGTGTGTCTAAATTCGTAATCCTCAGGCTTTATCAAATCCTAAGGTGAATTTGGATACACTATAAAGAGCACGATGAGTATGAAAAGAGAACATACCTACCTTTGTTCCCGGTTACAAAATAGAGTTGAACTTTTACCTTTTAGGGTCATGTAGGACCACTTACCTTTTATTGTCATGTCGGAATGAAAGTTTATTACCTTTTAGGGTCCTGATGGACCAAGAATTTGTTACCTTTTATAAGTCGTGAAGGACCGATGGTTTGTTAGCTTTTATACGTAGTGAAGGATCGATGGTTTGTTACCTTTTATTAGTCGTGAAGGACTGATAGTTGTTACCTTTTCATGGTTGTCAAGGACCAAGAGTTTGTTAACTTTTATAAGTTGTGAAGGACCTAGAGTTTGTTACCTTTTATAAGTCCTGAAGGATCAGGAGTTTGTTAGCTTTTATAAGTCATAAAGCACCGAGAGTTTATTACCTTTTATAAGTCGTGAAGGATCAAGAGTTTCTTACCTTTTAGGATTGTGAAGGACCAAAAGCTTGAGTATGAGATGTTGGGTTAGTGCCTATGAGATGTTGAGTGGTGAGATGCGCATTTATTCCTTAATTGACAATTTTAAAACAAAAATTTTTGCCCCTTCAATCAAGAATAAAGGCGGATAGGAGTTGGTGATGATATGTCGGGATGGCATTTACGATGTATTATGGAACACCTAAAGCGATGAAGGAAATTTTGGTGTATTACGGAACGCCAGGAATCGTAAAGGGAGTTTCAGTGTATTATGGAACAAAAACAATGGAAAAAATTCCAGTGTATAATGGAATACCTGGAATAATAAAGGACATTTTGATATATCATTGAACACCTAAAATGACAGAAAGAATTAACTGGTCACGGGATTTTGGATAAATTGTTGAGTTATGAAATATGTTGGGATAAGATGGTTTTAATGAGAGATGTATTTATTCCTCGTTTGATGATTTTGGAACAAAATTTTTGCCTCTTCAATCGAGAATAAATACCAGTTAAAATGATCATAAGACATTTAGGATACGGGTTACGACGTTCTTAGAACACGGTGGCAGCATGTTTGAGGCATGTTGAGAAATAGAATTAGAGAACAAGGAAAAGTTGGAAAAAGGATTATCATCATACGATTATGTCTGATAGCCGTACGGTTGTAACATTCATAGCCATGCAATTGTTAATGATATCTGCACGGATGTTGCATTTTATAAAGGGGGGAAGTAGAAGCTAATCACCCATTTTCAATGGGAAATTTTTTTTCTTTCTTCTTTCCACCCCCACTCTTAAAACTCAAATTTTTGGACAAACTCTCACTTTTAACCATCAAAATGTTGTAAAAGCAAATCAAAGTTCTTCGAAAGGTCGCTCCCAGACTCATTGAAAACTCGATCATGCCTGATAGACTCCCTATTCTCTCTATAAAGAATGGGTATGCCTTGGGTCCAGAAATACACCATTTAGGCATAAGGCTTGGTCATTCAGCCTCTATACTACTTGAGTTACAATACCATGCCTCTATACAATAAGTAGATGCCCAAATCCTTGAAGATTCTGAATTTCTACATTTGAAATAGAAAAGTTAGGTTTTTGATTTGGGATTTTCAAATTTGATGCATGATTGGTGAAATTGATGGTTAGTATACATGCTAAGGATGCTTATTGAACTGTAGGAATTGAAAATAGGAGGAAAATGTGTTAGAACCTAGCGGTTTAAACTTAGCAATTTCTAGCAACGATAGCTGTGCAGGTCTGATTTACAAACCCCACGTCTATCAACATAGCCATAGGGATGTTAGTACATCCGCATGGATGTTATTGATAGCTGCACGGCTATTGTCCCCAGGTTGAATCAGTTTTGTAATTTCTCCATTTTTCCTCCATTCTTTTGTGATGTAGTGCATATGAATAGACTATAAACTTATGTAAACATGCTAGCAACATATAGTAAATAGAAATACTCCATGTTTGGTCCTTTTTTGTAGGAGGAAGAGTATCATGGGTGCAGGTCCTTGGCTGAATCCCATACTTGGTGGTAGGAGATGCCACAGCCAGTCTGTGATAGAGTTGCGGTTGTGCGCTTCGAGGAATTCACTACTTTTTTTTTTTTGCACCTGTTCCCTATACTAGTCATCCGACCCTTACTGTTCTCATCGAGAGGTGGGTAGACACCAAGCGTACATTTTACTTCTCGATTAGGAAGTGTATGATTACTCCGTCTGACTTCACTGCCATGACTGAGGTCCCGTTTGTTGGGGAGACCATTGAGTTCAACTCCTATTTAGTGAGGCGGGCTTTCAAGGTTGAGTACGTGGATTCCTTTGTCAATTTCAGTGGGTTCAAGGGGAAGGAGTTGTGTTCGCGTCTGAGGACATTCTGGACTTATCCTGATGGACATGAGGAGCCCTTGATGCCAGCTCGGATCGATGTGCATGCCTAAGCATTCATTGCATGCTTGTGCTCCTGCCTTCTCTTTCTTACTAGGGGCACCGACATTAACTTAACTCTTCTTCCAAGCTTGGAGGATCTGGATAGAGCCGAAAGGCTCAGCTCGGCTAGAGCTGGGCTTAGGCAACTTTATTACGGGTTGGACCTTTGTGCTCAAGCCATGTAAAAAGAGCTGAAGGGCTTCTAGTGTTTGGTTACGGTAAGATGTCTAACTCTTGACTTGTTTATGCATTCTTTCATCCTTTGTAGCTCATTTGTGGCATTGATTATGCATTCTTGACAGGTTTGGGCATATAAGTATATGTTTCCTGAGTGCCCCTACTCTATAGCTAGAGGCCTTGTTGGGGGGAGACGTGAACCCTCTCGTGTTGACTTATTAGACCCAGAGCTAGTATGAGGTTGGTAGGGGCTATTAGAGGCTCCAAGAAGAGCTTCATGACATGACCGTGGATAGAGTAAGTCAATCCTGCAAACCAATTCTTGTTAGCTTAAACGAAATGAAAGATTGAGTTATGACATATAACTGATTTTTGTTTTTACTTTTGTCTACTTAAACAGGTGAGGATAAACCCTTAAGAGGGCATCCTGAATACCTAGATGGAAGTGGAGGCCTGTGGGTAGGATGACAAAGGGTTTGTTTGGGAGTGCCTGTTGGGATTTTTTATGGAAAATCAACCGATAAAAGCGGAAGCTCGGATCGATTTTCTCAAATCCGTGACCTAGGAGCAATTGAAGTGGAAATCAAAAACATAAAACCAAAGAACAAGAGCTAGATTCTCACATTTCTATGTCTCTTCAAGAGATGGCTGCAAAAACTAAAATTGATTTCCTCAACTCTCACGTACATGAACGTCTATTTAGTAGCACCTATGCTAGCGGTGGATCAAAGGAGGAGGAGAAGAGATGATAAAAAATTTTAGCCTTAAACCACTAATAATGGCTGAAATTCTCATTAAGAGAATCAACTCCCTTGGCTAAAATTATGGCCTTCATTTTAGGCTTGGGTTTAATTAGATTTTAAGTTGGGATTTAACACCATAAATCCCTAAATCCAAATTAATTAGATGGGTAAAATTAAATGTAATTCTATTTTAATTTTTATGTATGTATTTATATAAGACCATATTATATGATGTACATGTCATTAAATTAAAATTGATTTTCCAATTAAAATTGACCCAATTAATTAATTGAGATTCGACTTAAATCAAACACATATAAACCTATAGATGTATTTTATTTCCACTCAGAAATAAATTCCCAAGTTAGTTTATTTAAATCAACTTTATGTAACCCAATAAAATATTAATCTCTCTAGTTGCTATACTCCAAGTATACAGGCAATCCGACTAGTTCAAACTCAGACATTCTATGTGTACGATCATGTAGGCCCGTCTTTATGTTGGCAGTCGGCCGAAGGCCCACAGACTGTAGGCAAGCTTTTTGGTGTGCCCTAGTTATTAGGGCATTGGATTCTTGTATTTTGTATTATACATTAAGACTCTTTGTATGTATACATTATTTGTGTCACATTAATAATGGCATTTAATCTATTCTATTTATATCTTATGCTCTAACACGAATAGAGTATCCATTGATTGATAATCATAAAGCATATCCCAAGTCTATTCTAATCATTAGAACAAATGCAATCATAGACTTGTATATTCGATGATTGTATGGTTGTTCTTAACTAGCCATAGTACTTGTATTGTCAGTCATGAATATAGGTACATGTCACTGACATGGGACTGGACCGATCCATATAAGAAAGCCATATGGTTGTCGCATCATCGGTCTTTCTGTTGGGATTCATCATAGGAAAAATAACATGGTGCAATGGAATTTGGGTATGGCCATACACTTATCAGTCCTACTCATCAAGTGGCCAGTGATATCACCTTGGCATTACCCCGAGTGGCATTTCCATCACTTCACCATCAATATCAATATGTTCACCTGTCCACCCAATCATTCTCATATTTAGGTGTATGTCAAAGTGAACCAAATTGCATATTAATACTATAATGAAATCTGGTCTGAGGACAAAAGAGACCTACTTAAGAAAGACCTATGATGTGACAACCATGTGGCTTTCTAATGCATATTGATCCAGTCCCATGTCAATGACATGTACCTATATTCATGACTGACTTAACAAGTACTATGTGTTGGATATGTCCTAGTCCCGAGGCATTGGTCCTTGTATTTGTATCATACATTTGTACTTTGTTATGAGATTTATGTATTATACAATTTGTGTCATTAAATAAAGACTTTAATCTATTTATTATATAACTTGTGCTATGTTATTAATAGAGTATCCAATGGACATATCCATATCCATGTTGACAAGTGTCATGCACTTGGCAGTGAGACCACGGATAGGGGAAATGATATGACCATAAAGTCATTTGTAGTCTGTTCCATTCATGGGAATGAATGGAACCAAAGACTATCATGAGCTTAGTTGTATGGTGGTGTCTTACAGGCCATTGGACATGGAATGTCAACCAAGTTAATGGGTACATGAAAAGGGGCATTGTACTGGAAATCAAAGGGTATTACTTCTACAACCCCGCCGAGAACAAGGTGTTCCTGGCACAAAAGGGGGTCATTCTCAAAAAGGATTTCATTTCCAAGAAAGACAGTGGGAGCAATGTTGAACTCAGGGAAGTTCAAAGCTGCAAACTACTGAAGACGACAACTTGGAGACCAAGGCGGAGCTTCCATAGGAGGAAGCACCAACCCAAGTCACACAAGGACCTAGAAGGTCTGTTAGGGATCGTTGGAAACCTAAGATATATGGGTTTCTCATTACCAATGATCACACTCTTCTTGCCTTCGATGAGGAAGAGCCTAAAACCTACCATGACGCTATTGCTAGCTCACAGTCTGCCAACTGGTGCAAAGCAATAGAGGCAGAGATGCAATCAATGTACGATAACCAGGTTTGGAAACTAGTTGATCCACCTCTGGGTGCTAAGGTCATAGGTTGCAAGTGGTGCTACAAGCTGAAGGCCAACAATACCTTTAAGGGGCGACTGGTTACGAAAGGTTTCGGAGAAGTCCATGGAATAGACTATGATGAAACTTTCTCACTAGTAGCTATGCTTAAATTCATAAGGATATTGCTGGTCATAGCCACTTGGTATGACTATGAGGTCTAGCAGATGGATGTCAAAACCGCTTTCCTAAATGGAAAACTACTCGAGGATGTGTACATGCCTGAGCGTTTCGTCGATCCAAAGCATCCTGGAAGGGTATGCAAGCTTTAAAGATCCATTTATCGATTAAAGCAAGTGTCTCAGAGTTGGAATCTTAGATTCAATGAAGCCATAAAGGAATACGGCTTCATACAGAATTAAGATTGGCCTTATGTGTATAAGAGGATTAGTGGGAGCATCGTCACTTTCTTGGTATTATACGTGGATGACATCCTTCTAATTGGAAGCGACATGCCAACACTGCAAGTGTAAAGTAGTGGTTGTGTAAGTGCTTCACAATGAAGGACTTAGGTGAAGCTGAGACAATTCTAGTGACCAGGATCTACAGGGATAGACCCAATTGGCTTCTGGGTCTAAGTCAGGCTAAGTACATAGATAAAGTTCTGAAAAGATTCAACATGGATCAAGCCAAGAAAGGTTTCTTGGCAATGAGCCATAGGCTGAAACTTAGTAAGAAAAAGTATCCTAAGACAAAGAAGGACAGGGAGAATATGAAGTTGGTCTCATATGTATCGGTTATAGGATCAATTATGTACTCCATGCTATGTACAAGACTTGATGTGGCCTTTGCACTAAGTATGACAAGCTGATACTAGCAGGACCCTGGTGAAGACCATTGGAAGGCTGTCAAAGCAATCCTAAAGTACCTTAACCGAACTAAGGATAGCTTCTTAGTGTATGATGAAAGCTTCCAGATTGACCAGGATGAATACCAGTCATAGTAGTAAATGATGGTGCTATAATCTAGAAGAGCTCCAAGCAGCCGACCATCACGGACTCTACTACTGAAGCTGAGTACATTGCAGCATGTGATGCAGCTAAGGAAGCTGTGTGGATAAAGAAGTTTATCACTGAATTGGGAGTAGTACCAACTATGAAGGATCCAGTTGATATCTTTTGTGACAACAACAGGGCTGTTGCACAAGCTAAGGAGCCTCATTCACACAAGAACACGAAGCATGTGCTCAGGAATTTTCACGTCATATGAGAAATCGCCGAAAGGGGTGACATTTCATTACATAAAGTGGACACCAAGGATAATGTCGCAAATCCTTTGATCAAGGTGCTGGCTCAGCCCAAGCACAAGGGTCATATTAGATATATAGAGATTAGGCCCATGCCTAGTTGGAACTAGTGCAAGTGGGAGATTGTTGGATATGCCCTAGTCCCGAGGCATTGGTCCTCGTATTTGTATCATACATTTGTACTTTGTTATGAGATTTATGTATTATACAATTTGTGTCCTTAAATAAAGACATTCATCTATTTATTATATATCTTGTGCTATGTTATAAATAAAGTATCCAATGGACATATCCATATCCATGTTGACAAGTGTCATGCACTTGGTAGTGAGACCACGGATAGGGGAAATATATGACCATAAAGTCATCCATAGTCTGTTCTAGTCATGGGAATGAATGGAACCAAAGACTATCATGAGCTTGGCTGTATGGCAGTTACTGGCAATTGGACATGGAATGTCAACCAAGTTAATGGGTATATGCAAAAGGGCATGGTACTGGATAGATCCACTAAACGAGATATCCACATGATATAGTATCACAAGTGATTCTCGTGTGGTAATTGTATGAATCCTTTGACCTAACCATATCATGGTGTTGGATGTGAAGTGACATATTTTGGTGTACGCCTAAAGGGCTTATAATAGGGTGACAAGTATGAGTACGTTTGGGTATGTTAATAAACATGGTAGGACTATGGATATGCAGAAGGGAATGTCACTTAGTAGTCTAGTGAGAAGATATCACCTAGCCACTTGATGAATGCAACTGATAAGAGTGTGGCCACACCCAAACAAGTTGGAACTTGTTTGTGTGCATCAGTTTATTTGGGATCAAGTAAATGTCTAGACACAAAAGAGGGTGATCAATCCATGCCTCTATGTTGGACACCGATATCAATGACATAGGATATACGAGTTTTAACTACAGGGTTTTGATTTCAGTTGGACTTATCTCTGTCTTAATTGGGGGCTATAGTGGCTTGTTAGAGCCCGCCTATAGTCTGTGGGCCACATGCCCACTACCAACATAAAGACGGGCCCACAGGATCATACACATTGAACGTCTGAGCTTGAACTTAAAGGTTCAACTGTATACTTAGAGTATACTGACTAGAGAGAGGAATTATTAATTGATTAAATTATAGATTAATTGGATTGATCAAAGTAATATAATCAATTTAATTGGGTTTCTATAAATTAATTAAATTAATTAATTCATGAGTTTATTTCATGGCGGAAATATTTTGCATATATTGGTTTATATGTACTTCTTCTAATTTAGGTTTAAATTAAATCATCAGGTGAATTTAATTTGGCCAATTAATTTTAATTTAAGTGCAATGTGTTATATTATATGGTTTAATATAATCACATGTGCATAAAATTAAAAATGAATTGAAATTAAATATTAACCCATGGTAATTATTTTTAACCCCAAAAAAGAAGTAGCAAACCCTAAGCCATGTAGAGGTAATTATGTTCAACCAAAACTCTCCTACATAGAAGGAGAATTTCAGCTAAACACATACACCAAGGATACTAAAAATTTCGGCTAGCATTAGAGGAAAATAGGCAGAAAATTTCAGCAAGAAAATTCTCTCTTTGGAAGGTCTAATTGCTAGCAAGGGTTCAAGTTTGATAGCCGTTCGTGTACGGGATCGTGGAGGGAATTGAATTTGATTTCTCCAGCCATCTCTGGAAGTGATTTTTCTGGTGAGAATCTAATTTTTCTCATCTGAATTTTTGTTGTTTATGATTTCCATTTTATTTGCTCTTGGGCATGGATTTGAGAAAATCGATTCAAGCTTCCACTTCAATCGGTTGATTTTCTGTGAAAATCCCTTCACCATGGCTATTTAAGAACTACCATACAGTCATCGAATACACAATTATGTGATCTATTCATTTCCACGATTAGAATAGACTTGGGATATGTTTTATGATTATTAATCAATGGATACTCTATTTATGTTACAGCACAAGATATAAATGGAATAGATTGGATCACTTTTGTGATCAGGGCTCCTAGCTTGTGTGATGGCCCCTTTTTTTCATAAAAAACATCAACTAGGTCCAGGATAGTGGGTACTGCTCCCAACTCAGTTATGAACTTCTTGATCCAAACGGCCTCCTTTGAAGCTTCGCATGCAGCGATGTACTCAGCTTCTACTGTAGAGTTAGCAATGGTGGCTTGGTTTGAGGACCTCCAACTAATGGCTCCACCATGTAGGAGAAAAACATAACAAGACTATGAGTGGTTTTCGTCCTCATCGGTCTCAAAGCTTACATCTGTGTAACCTGACACTACCAGCTCATCTTAACCTCCATACACTAAGAAAGCATCCTTAGTCCGGTTAAAGTACTTCAGGATTGCCTTGACTTCCTTCCAATGTTCCTCCCCGAGATCTGACTGGTAGGGGTGAGCAAAACCAAACCAATGTCCAAAAACCGAAAATCCAAACCGAACCGAACCAAACCAAACCGATCCATTTCATAGTTTGGTTTGGTTTCGTTTTAAGTTATGAATAAGTTTGGACTTCGGTTCGGTTCGGTTCAAAACCGAAAAAACCGAAAAACCAAATAATTGGTAAAATATTAAAATTAATTATAAAATTAATATATACTAATTGTAGAGAATTTTAGACATTATATTCTTTTATAGTTTTATATTGTGATTTTTTTATGCTAATTTATAGTTGTTAAAACTTGAGAGTTGAAAAAAAAAGGAAGAGAATTTTAGTATTTTATTGTGATGTAATAGTATTATTTAGTATTACTATTTTTTTAAGTTAATTTTTTTGTATTTCTTTTTTTTTTAAACAAACTACTCATATAAAATTTTTATTTTGATTTTTTTTTAAAAGTTGATGTTTTTGGTTTGAGCTAGTCCAAACCAAACCGAACCAA
Source organism: Euphorbia tirucalli (assembly GCA_039660915.1). Classification (NCBI taxonomy): domain Eukaryota; kingdom Viridiplantae; phylum Streptophyta; class Magnoliopsida; order Malpighiales; family Euphorbiaceae; genus Euphorbia; species Euphorbia tirucalli. Next base: position 34,837,141 of record CM077637.1, on the reverse strand, counting down.
ACTAGTTCGGTTTGGACTGAACTGAACAAAAATTTAGTTTGGATCCGATTGGTTTATAAAATACAATTTTTTTGGATCAGTTTTTTTCAGTTTGGTTCAGTTTTTGAACCGAACCGGTCCATGCTCACCCATACCGACTGGTACCAACTAGTCATACTTAGTGCAAATGTGACATTAGGCCTCGCACATAACATGGAGTACATGATAGATCCTAAAGCAGATGCATAAGGGATCTTTTCCATTTTCTCCTAGTCCTTCTTTGTTTTAGGACCATCTTTCTTACTCAGCTTCAACCCATAGAGCGTAGGCAAGAATCCTTTCTTTGCCATATCCATGCTAAATCTTTTCAGATCCTTGTCAATGTACATGGCCTAACTTAGGCCTAGAAGCTAATTAGATCTATCTTTGTAGATCTTGATCTCTAGGATCGTCTCTGTTGAATATGCCCTAGTCCCGAGGCATTGGACCTCGTATTTGTATTGTACATTTATTGGATTTATATATTATACATATTTTGTGTCATTAAATAAAGGCATTAATCTGTTTATTATATATCTTATGCTATATTTCAAATGGAGTATCCAATGGACATATCTATATCCATGTTGACAAGTGTCATGCACTTGGCAGTAAGACCATGGATAGGGAAAACGATATGACCATAAAGATATCCATAGTCTGTTCCAGTTATGGGAATGAATGGAGCTAGAGACTATCATTAACCTGGTTGTATGGTGGTGTCTTACCGACCATTGGACATGGGATGTCAACTAAGTTAATGGGTACATGAAAAAGGGGCATGGTACTGGATAGATCCATTAAACGAGAAATCCACATGGTAAAGCATCACTAGTGATTCTCGTGTAGTACTTGTATGGATCCTTTGACCTGACCATATGATGGTGCTGCATGCGAAATGGCATACTTTGGTGTACGCCTAAAGGGCCTGTAAAAGGGTACCGAGTATGGGTACGTTCGGGTATGCCACAGAGCATGGCAGCACTATGGATATGCAAAAGGGATATGTCACTCAGTAGTCCATTGAGAAGATATCACCAGCCTCTTGATGAATGTGACTCATAAGAGTTTGGCCATACCCAAGTTGGAACTTGTTTGGGAGCATCAGTACATTCGGGATCATGTAAATGTCCAGACACAAAAGAGGGTGATCAATCCATTCCTCTATGTTAGACACTGATATCAATGACATGGGATATACAAGTTTAAACTACTGGGTTATGATTACAGTTAGACTGCTATCTCCATCTTAATTGGGGGCTGTAATGGCTTGCTAGAGCCTGCTTGTAGTCTGTGGGCCATAGGCCCATTGCCAACATAAAGATGGGCCCACAGGATCATACACATTGAACGTCTGAACTCGGACTTAAGGGATCACCTGTATACTTGGAGTATACACACTGGAGAGAAAGGATTATATTAATTATATTATAAGGATCAAATGGATTGATCAAAATAATAAAATTAATATTTGCATTTACCTTCTCAAAATTAATTTTTGAGATTATTTCCTAGTAAGAAATATTTTACATGTATAGGTTTACATGTATCTTAATTTTATGAAAGTCAAATTTAATTCCATGGTGAAATTAATTGATCAAATTAATTTTGATTTAAATGTATGAAACATATTATATGATACATGTTGAATAAAATTAGATTTGATAATTAATTAGACCAAGAGAATTAATATAGACCTGGGCTTAAAGAGGAGAAAAGCTCGCGTAAAATTAAGAAAGGATTGGGCCCAAAGTTTTGAGAAAAATTTCAGCCTCCTAGGTTAAAAATTAACCTAGGAAATTCATCCAACACCAAACTCTCTCTTCCTGTTGATCCTCTCGCTATCCCGGGTCGTGTTCGATAGCCGTTCATATACGTGAACGCAGAGGGAATCAATTTTGGTTTTTGCAGCCATCTCTTAAAGAGATATTCTTGGTAAGAATCTATTCTCTTCAATTTAATTTTAAATTTTTACAAGTTTCACATCAATTGCTCCTGGGCATAGATTTAAGGAAATCACCGCGTTGTTCCGCATTTAATCGGGTGATTTCCGGTGAAAAATCCCAACAGTCTCAGCTTCACCTAAGTCCTTCATTGTGAAGCACTTACTGAACCACTGCTTAACCCTTTGCAATGTTGCTATGTCGCCTCCAATGATAAGGATGTCATCAACATACAACACTAGGAAGGTGGAAACACTGCCACTAACTATCTTATACACACAGGGCTTATCAGAATTCTATGTGAAGTCATATTCTGTAATGGCTTCATTGAATCTTTGAATCCAAGACCTGGATGCCTGTTTCAATCGATAAATGGATCTTTGATGCTTGCGTACTTGGTTAGGATACTTTGGATGGATTAAACCCTCAGGTTGTGCCCTGTACATATCCTCGAGTAGCTTTCCATTAAGGAAAGCTGTCTTAATGTCTATCTGCCATATCTCATAATCGTACCATGCAGCTATGGCTAGTAGTATCCTAATGGATTTGAGCATGGCAACTGGTGAAAAGGTTTCATCATACTCAATTCCTTGAACTTGCCTAAATCCTTTTGCCAACAGTCACCCCTTGAAGGTGTTGTCAGCTTTTAACTTGAAACACCACTTACAACCTATCACCTTAGCACTCGGAGGTGGATCCACCAAGTTTCATACTTGGTTATCATGCATAGATTGCATCTTAGCCTCCATGGCTTTGTGCCATTGATCTGAGTGTGGGCTTTTAATATCCTCTTGATAGGTCTTGGGCTCCTCCTGGTCAATGACCATAAGGTCCCCATCATCAGTCATGAGTAATTCGTACCTCTCTGGCTGATGACGTGTCCTACTAGACCTTCTGAGGTCCGGTGTAACCGGCTCAGCTTCCTTAATTTCTTAAGTTGTTGGTTTGGTTCCCAAAGCAACCTCAGCATTAGCTACAAGAGTTTGTGAGTCATAAACTTTAGAAAGTTCAACATTACTCCCACTGTCTCTCTTGGAAAGGAATTCCTTCTCCTAGAAGACTGCATTCCTGGCTATAAAAACTTTGTTTTCTGCCAGATCGTAGAAGTAGTAGCCCTTAGTTTCCTTAGGGTAACCCAAAAACTGGCACTTGACAGATTTGGACTTAAGTTTGCCACTTGTCAATTTCTTGACTTCTGCATCACAGCCCCAAATCTTCAAGAAAGAAATTCCATAGTTCATATGGTGTTCCCTCAACTGCCTTACTTGGTGTACTATTAAGTATATAAGTACCTATCTTTAAAGCATATCCCTAAAAGGGACAGGAGTGTAGCATGACTCATCATCGAGCGGAAAATGTCAAGCAAGGTCCTATTCCTCCCTTCTAACACTCCATTCCTCTGGGGTGTACCAGGAGGAGTGAGTTGGGATACAATCCCATACTCTCTCAAGAATAAGTCAAACTCTTGGCTCAAATATTCACCCCCTCGGTCAGACCAAAGTGTTTTTATTTTCTTGCCAAGTTGGTTTTCTACTTCGTTCTTAAAGTTCTTGAATCTCTGAAGAGTTTCAGACTTATGCTTCATCAGATACAAGTAACCATATCTGCTGAAGTCATCCGTGAAGGTAACAAAGTATAGAAAACCTGATATAGCACTAGTGCTCATTGGGCCACATACATCGAAATGTATCAGCTCCAACAGGTCCGAGGCCCTTGCAGCAGTCTTGCTAAAAGGTGCCTTTGTCATCTTGCCTCTTAAACAAGATTCGCATGTGTCATAAGACTGAATGATCGAATGACCCTAGTACTCCACTAGAGTGAAGCCTAGCTATGCGCTTCTCGTTTATGTGGCCAAGTCGACAATGCCAGATGTAAGTAGGACTAATTTCATTTTGTTTAATCCTTTTAGTGTTTACATTATAGATTGAACTTTCACGTTTTAGATCAAGGTTATGTAAACCATTTTCAAGAAATGTTATTCCATAAATAATATTGCCACATTGCATAGAAATTCTACCATGTCCAATATTAAATACAAAACCAGAAATATCCAACAAAGAAACATAAATAATATTCCTGTGCATCGCAAGTACAAAATAATAGTTTCTTAATTCTAAAACTAGTCCACTGGGCATCTCCAAGAAATAATCTCTGATCTCCATGGCCTAAACCCAAGCACCATTTCTGACTCAAAGATCTACCTCACTAGATCCTAGAAATCTTTTATTTCTTAGTCCCTGCTCATTTGAACAAATGTGATAACCACATCTAATGTATAAAACCCAAGATGTACAAATAGCAAGATTAATCTCAACAACATAAATACCTGAAGCAGCAAACTTGCTCTTCATTTGCTCTCATAGCTTTGGACACGAGCTCTTCCAGTGCCCCATCTCATGACACTCATGGTAGACATCTTTAGGAGAAGCAAACTTTACTTTAGGGTGGGCCGCCACTTTCTTACCCTTAGCTTTGGCCTTGTGGGCCTTAGCTTTGGCCTTTCCCTTAGCAATGGGCATATTGCCTTTATTCACCAGCAAAACTTTAGGAGTCTTCTTAAGAGATTGCTCAGTAAGCTTGAGAATGCCATGCATGTTGGTGTGCCCTAGTTCTTAGGGCATTGGATTCTTGTATTTTGCATTATACATTAAGACTTATGGTATGAATACATTATTTGTGTCACATTAATAAAGGTAGTTTATCTATTTCATTTATATCTTGTGCTATAATATGAGTAGAGTATCCATTGATTGATAATCATAAAACCTATCGCAGGTCTGTTCTAATCGTGGGAATGAATAAAACCACAGACTTGTATATTCAATGACTATATGGCAGTTCTTAAGTAGCCATAATACTTATATAGTCAGTCATGAATATAGGTACATGTCGTTGACATGGGACTGGATCGATCCACATAAGAAAAGCACATGGTTGTCGCGTCATATGTCTTTCTTAAGTAGGTCTCTTTTGTCCTCAGACCAAATTTCATTATAATATTAATATGGAAACTAGTTAACTTTGACATACGCCTAACAGGTCTGTAAAAGGATGCTAAATATGGGTATGATTGGGTGGACCGGTGAACATGTTGATATTGATGATGAAGGGATGGAATTGCCACTCGGGTAATACCGAGATGATATCATTGGCCACTTTATGAGTGGGACTGATAAGTGTATGGCCATACCCAAGTAAGTCGGCACTTATTTGATTAATCAATCAACTCAAGATCAAGAAATATAATAAACAATAAAAGAGGATGCGGACAGCATGCCTCCTGTTTATTCATATCGATATCGTTAGGCAAAGGATACAATGAGATTACTACCGGGTGAGTGTCTTCTAAAGACTGCCCCATCTCTGTATTAATTTGGGGCTGTAATGGTTTGCTAGAACCCACTTACAGTCTGTGGGCCTTGGGCCTACTGCCAATGTAAAGACAGACCCATAGGATCGTGCACATAGATCAACAGAGCTGGAACTTATAAAAATTGTATATGTAATGTACATTGGAAGGAATGAGTTAATTAATTAGTTGACATTCGGTGTCAAGGTAATTAATTAACATTGGGTTGAATTTAATTTAATTAATAAGTTTACATAATGTAATTAATTAATTTATCAATTAATTGAATTACATAAAGTAAACAATTAATTAAATAATTTTCCTAAGTAGGAAAATTAAATACATGTATTGTATTTACTTAAGTGTAATTTAATTTTATTTAGGGGTAATTAAATTTTTCCAAATGGAATTAAATTACATAGTATATACTTTTTAATTAAAGTTTATTTATGTAATTATAATCCTAGTGGGCTTGGGTTTAATTAACCTAATTAAAACCCAATTAGACAAGGTATCTCTAAAAGGGCACACTTAAGGAATAAAACCCTAATTCAACCCTAATAATTGCTGGAAATTTCAGCCACCAAGAGCAGCCCCAAATCAGCTGAAAATCCTAGTATTAATCCTCCATTCCTTCGCATCTTCGGCCAGCACTGGTTCCCACTCAATAGTTGGTCGTGCACCGGACTTTGGAGATCGCAGTTTCAAGAAACGATTCTGCAGCAGTCTCTAGAAGAGACGAATCCGGTGAGTTAATCTCTCTTGATTCAAATTGTTTTTATTCTAATAAATGGTAATTGGACACGATAGGTGGATTCTAGGAAATTTTAAAAAATGTATTTTCCGCTACGTCACATTGTTTTTCCGATGACGAATCCCTACAGTGCAGCTCAATAGCTGATTTGTCAAGACCCTGCATATGGTAGTTCATGATAAATTGGTTATAAGACTCAGGAAGTGACCCGAGAATAATGTCTACTGCCAAGTCATATGGAACTGACGAGCCGAGGTGGGCAAGTGTATCAATATACCCTTTCAACTTTAGCACATGAGTGTAACAGAAGTCCCAGCTCCCATTGCAGTAGTGCAAAGTGCCTTAGTAGTTAGGTATTGTTCCTGACGAGCTTGATCTTGGAACATCTTTTTAAGCTGATCCATCATCTCATAAGCATGCTGCTCCATGAACTGCTTCTGAAGATCAGAAGCCATGGTACCCAGCATAAGGCACGAGACATCTCGGTCGTCCCTCATGTGCCGGTCGTACTGCTCCACCATCATTGTGGTGACGCCTCAACCTTTAGGAGGCCAGCTGTTAAAGGAGTATTTAGTACATACTCCTTGGACTCTTGTTTGAGAACTATTTATAAGTTCCTAGCCCAGTCCAGGAAGTTAGTCCCTAAAAGCTTCTCCTTCTCTAAGAGTGACCTAAGTAAGAGTGAGTTGTTGTTGTTTGTTGCAGCCCTTTTAAATTGCTTTTATGAAATGTGATTATCTACATGGAAGAAATCATTGTTTGAGTCAGAAATAAAGGAATTTTGCCAAGTTAAATTAATAATCCGATTTTAATTTGTTAATTGGTGGTATTAATTGGCTTACTTGACTAAGATCCACAACTAATCAATGATTGGCCGAACTAGGGCTTGCTGACCAACCATTGATTCATTTTGTAGGACAACCTATGCAATCCTTCCATGAAGGACTCTTGGTTTGTTGGGCTTATTAACACTTTACCCATCTGTACTTAGGGCCCACTCTAAGCTATTACTACCTATGTTGAGTCAAACCACCATTCACATATTAACCATACCAAGTATCCTAACCCTCGATGGCCCATCGAAAACTACAACGTACCCAACTAGGGCATGGCGCACATTGCAGCATCAATGGGAGGACGAGGTGTGAATATGGGAAGCACTTTTAAACGACTTAATATTTTAATTTCTGGATTAAAATTAAGTGATACGGCTTAGCATGCATAATCGCAGGTTATAATCTAGTGATCCATATATCCATATTACATGAAAAATGTAATAGCATACTTAGTTTAAAATAATGAGATCCTATGGGCCTTTAATTACAACCTAATGAAAAACTAGACAACCTATCTAATTCTCCATCGGGCCAGACTGCAATTCTTGGGCTCCCACCATGGGCTTGCTCCGTCTGGGCCTTCCTCCATACTTAATGCAATTACAATAATTTTATAAAATAAAATCTATTCTTAAATTACATCAAAACAAAAGAAATGGCGCGCAGGCCATATTTCCCAAAATTAATTACAACAGATAATAATTTAAGGCCCATAGAACTCAACACAACATTTCAAACAAAGTACCTGTCATGTACATAAATACAAATATGATGCATGATCATGGCATTCCAAATTATAAATATAAATATTAAGCTGAGTTTCTTAAGGTGAAATCGTCAATTTCAACAAATGTGACTAAGGCTCATAAAAGCTTAATGGATAACATCCATTAATGCAAAATTAACAATTTTGCTCCCACTGAAATTTGAGTTGTGACAAATTTAAAATTTAGGTCTTCCAATTTTAACCTGTGCCACGGTTTATTGGGCCAATTTCACAAAGTCCATATTCAATTTAATCTACAAAACAATTAAATTAAATATGCATGCCAACATAATAAAGAGTTTAAATACAAATTAATTCAAAATAAAACATTTTAATTTAATTTCCATTACAGGCCCGAGTAGAAAAAATACCCGCAAAATCCAAAACTGAACCTGAACCTTGAACAGCAGCACTGCTCGTATGGTAGCCTCAGCAGCTGCAACGGGTAGGGAAGGGAATCGCAATTTCCCTCTCCCAAATTATAATTTTTTTTTAAACCAAAAAAAAAAAAAAAAACACAGTAGCCATAAATCGTAGCGGGGAAAAAAATGATAAAACCAATCAGGAAAAATAATCAAAAACCTGAAAAACCATTCTTGAGACCTATTCTTTCTTTAAGTGCACTTTCAAGAATGAACTCGAATCAATCTAATGGACAAAACCTAGACTTTAATTCCAATATTGGGATTTGTCATCGGAAAAATAACCTGGCGTAGCAGAATTGCACCGTTTAAAATTTTCTAGAATCCACCTAATTGTGTCCGATTACCATTGATTGAAATAAAATCAATTTGATTAAGAGAGATAAAACTCACCAAAAAGGTCTCTTCTAGAGACTGCTGTAGAATCAACTCTTTAAGCGACTTGCAAAGTCTGGTGCATGACCGGTGCTAGCAAAAGAAGCAGAGGAATGGATGATTGATGCTAGAAATTTCGGCCAAAGGGGATGCTATAGGGGGCTGAAAATTACAACATTCAAAATAGTGTTAGGGCTGATTTTTATTCTTAAATGTGCCTTTAAATAGACTTTTTGTCTAGTTGGGTTTTAACTAGGTTAATTAAACCCAAACCTATTAGGATTATAATTACATAAATAAACTTTATATTAAAAGTTTATACTATATAATTTAATTCCATTAGCCTGAATTTAATTACTCCTAAAAAAATTGAACCACACTTAAGAAAATACAATATATGTATTTTAATTTTCTTACTGAGGAAAATAATTTAATTAATTGTTTACTTTATGTAATTCAATTAATTCATAAATTAATTAATTACATTATGTAAACTTATTAATTAAATAAAATCAATCCAATATTAATTAATTACCTTGACACCAAATGTCAACTAATTAATTAACGCATTCCTTCCAATGTACATTACATGTACAATTTCTATAGGTTCTGGCTCAGTTGATTTATGCACATGATCCTATGGGTCTATCTTTATATTGGTAGTAGGCCCAAGGCCCATAAGCTATAAGTGGATTCTAGCAAACTATTTCAGCCACCAATTAAGACAGAGATGCAGCAATCTTTAAAAGACACTCACCCGGTAGTAATCTCATAGTGTCCTTTCGCAAAAGATACCATATGAATAAACAAGAGGCATAGTGTCCATCATCCTCTTCTACTGTTTATTATATTTCTTAATCTTGAGTTGACTAGTTAATCAAATAAGCAACCAGCTTATTTAGGCATGGCCATACATTTATCAGTCCCACTCATCAAGTGGTCAGTGATATCATCTCAGCATTACTCAAGTGGCGATTCCATCACTTCATCATCAATATCAATATGTTCACCTATTCACCCAATCATACCCATATTTAATATCCTTTTATAGACCCATTAGGCACATGTCAAAGTGATTCGGATTCCATATTGATACTATAATGAAATCTAGTCTAAGGACAAAAAAGACCTATTTAAGAAAGACCTATGACGTGACAACCATGTGGCTTTCTTGTGTGGATCGATCTAGTCCCATGTCAATGATATGTACCTATATTCATGACTAACTTAACAAGTACTATGGCTAGTTAAGAACTACCATGCAGTCACCGAATATACAAGTCTGTGATTCTATTCATTCCTAAGACAAGAATAGACTTGAGATATTTTTATGATTATCAATCAATGGATACTCTATTTGTGTTATAGCATAAGATAGAAATGGAATAGATTAGATGCCTTTATTAATGTGCCACAAATAATGTATACAAATAAAGAGTCTTAATGTATAATACAAAATACAAGAATCCAATGCCGCAAGAACTAGGGCACACCAACACTTTCTTGAGTAGGTCTCTTTTGTCCTCAGACCAGATTTCATTATAGTATCAATATGGAATCCAGTTCACTTTGACAAATGCCCAATAGGTTTGTAAAAGGATGCTAAATTGGGTGGATAGGTGAACATATTGATACTAATAATGAAGTGATGGAATTGCCACTCGGGTAACACCGTGATGATATCACTGGCCACTTGATGAGTGGGACTGATAAGTGTATGGTGATACCCAAATAAGTCGATTGTTTATTTGATTAATCATTCACTCAAGATCAAGAATTACAATAAAAGAGGATGATGGACACCGTGCCTCTTATTTATTTGTATCGATATTATTCAGCAAAGGACATTATGAGATTACTACTAGGTAAAGTGTCTTCAACAGACTGTTGTATCTCTATCTTAATTCGGGGCTGTAACTGTTGGTGTGCCCTAGTTCTTAGGGCATTGGATTCTTATATTTTGTATTATACATTAAGACTCATTGTATGAATATATTATTTGTGTCACATTAATAAAGGCAATTAATCTATTTCATTTATATCTTGTGCTATAATATGAGTAGAGTATCCTTTGATTGATAATCATAAAACCTATCGCAGGTCTGTTCTAATCGTGGGAATGAATAGAACCACAGACTTGTATATTTTGTATGGCAGTTCTTTACTAGCCAGAGTACTTGTATAGTCAGTCATGAATATAGGTACATGTCGTTGACATGGGACTGGATCGATCGACACAAGAAAGCCACATGGTTGTCGTGTCATAGGTCTTTCTTGAGTAGGTCTCTTTTATCCTCAGACTAGATTTCATTATAATATCAATATGGAATCCGGTTCACTTTGACATAAGCCTAATAGATCTGTAAAAGGATGCTAAATACGGGTATGATTGGGTGGACCGGTGAACATGTGGATATTGATGATGAAGTGATGGAATTGCCACTCGGGTAACACTGAAATGATATCATTGGCCACTTGATGAGTGGGACTAATAAGTGTATGGCTATACCCAAGTAAGTTGGTGCTTATTTAATTAATCAGTCAACTCAAGATGAAGAAATATAATAAACACCAGAAGAGGATTGACAGACATCATGCCTCTTGTTTATTCATATCAATATTGTTAGGTAAAGGACACCATGAGATTACTATCGGGTAAGTGTCTTCTAAAGACTGCTGCATCTCTGTCTTAATTGGGGGCTATATTGGTTTGTTAGAACCCACTTGCAGTCTATAGGCCTTGGGCCTACTGCCAATATAAAGACAGACCCATAGGATCATGCACATAGATCAACTGAGCCGGAACTTATAGAAATTGTACATGTAATGTTGTAAGCACTGGGTTTTCCCAACCTCTATGATGAGAATTCTTGTATTACCTATGAAGTAGATGGACTCGAGTCGGGCTTGAAAACGACTAGAATGTCTCCCAGAGTGTCTCAAAAGTCCTGAAAATCGAGCTATCCGCGATCCGAAAGCCCCGAGAAGGTCTCCCAAGCGAGGTTTAGGGTTTAGGTGAGCGTCAGATTTTTGAGAATTTTGCCTCGGCTCTAGTGGGTGAGCCAAGTTACACTAACTTGGCTCGATAGAAAAGGGTGAAAGTCTCAAAGTTGCAGGCGGCTCATTAAATGTTTGAAATGATGATGGAGGAAGAGTATAAAAAGGAAAAAATCAAATCAAAGGGAGGGGGAGTCTTGGGTAGAAAAGAAAGACTTGGAAAACCAAAGAAAAAAAAAAGAAAAGAAAAAAAGAAGCAGAGAAAGAGAGATAGAAACCGAGAAAGAGAGGCCCCAAAAACACAAAGACAAAAACCTAAAATCGATCTTAAAACATTAAACACAAGTTGCTTAACCTTTGCTCATTGATTGGGGATCAATTCGGATTCGTTTTGGATTGTTTCGGATCGTTGTGGTTTTTGGCCGGTTCAGTTTCCAGGACATATTCTAAGCTTTCAGTCCATTTCTTGACATTCAAAGCATCAAATCAACATCAAGGTAAACTTTGAGAGGCCTTAAACCTGTTTGCATTGTCTTTTCTGGGCATTTTCTTCATTTTTGCAACTTTCGGAAACCGGATTGCCCAAATAGAGCCGGGCGACTGTGTTCTTCATGATGAACGAAACTTGGCAGCTTTGGTGCCAGAGTCGCCTGGCTCTATTCTGTAGAGACAGATTTTCGAATCGTCCCGATCGACCGAAAATAGTCAGTTTTCCATTTTGTGCTCTCTGTTGTGATTAATTTCTACCCAAATTCATCTGTATGTTTTAAAATTTTTGTTTTTGAATTTCTGCACGTACGGATATTAGGTTTTCGGTTTTCTCGGGGTTTTATTTTCTGAGTTGTAGGGTTATTTTATCCGAATCGGATCTATAGTCCAGCATTAGTGGACCCCCGAACCCTATAAAATCCCCGGAAAATATTGAAAACGTGCAAAACGATATTTTTACAAATGTTTTTGGTGTGTTATTGCACTTTGGACCTTAGATGGATGTTGAATTTAGGAGCCCGCACGAACGAAACCCTGGATTCTGGAATAACAGACCCACAAAAAAAGGAAAATTTGCATGGAACCTAACCAATTTTTTTCCAAAAATGATTTTTCAGCACAAAAATTACAGGGCTTTTCAAAACCGTTTTTCAGGTTTGATTGGTCCGCCCGGTCCGGTCGACCCGATTACCCCCTAAGTGTATGTCCCAGTTTCCTAAATTCCCAATTCTGTCCTATTTGAGTCCTATCTGTGTGTGCAATATAAATTTTGCTAACCAATTTGTTTTGCAGCTTTTATTTTTATTTGTATTTTTATTTTCGCTGTAATTAATAGATTATTTCGTGTATTTTTAGGCGGTTGTAATTTTTAGATCCTCGTGTACTTAGGTGATTGTAATATGAGGAGGGTTTTTTTATCTTTTATTCGATTGGGCTGTATAATCGGCCTCTACTATTTTCTTGTATATTTTGGATGTATGCTTTATTTTTCTGCAATTTATTTTCTGCATCTTGCTTTAGCATCGGCTGATTAAAACAAACAAATTGGGGTTAGAAAAAAGATAATAAAGAAAATTAAATATGGTAATATAAATTGTAAAATGAAAGCAAGCTAGAGGTTAAGTAAGTCACTTGCCCGAACCCTAAATCTCTGGATTAGGTACAGCATTCTGTCCTCGGTAGGGAGCTGTACCAGAATTTTTGGATGAGCTGATCCAAGTGGTGACTCTGTCACTGATCTCAGGATTTAATTTCGAGGTCTTTAAGTTAAAAAGGGAAAATGTTTTCTACAAAGGGATTTCCAAATCAAATCCACGATTTTCCTAAGATAATCAAAACCCGTTTTCCAAAATCAAAACAAACGAAAACATTTTTCCCCGGTTCGCTTCGCCGCGTCCTGATTTTTCCCATTTCAAAAAAGGTCATCCGCTCACAGTGGCGACTCTGCTGGGGATAATGGTTTCTTAAAAAGTTTTCATAAAAACTTAAGGAACTTAGGCAACTGCCAAAATAAAACCTCGCTTGCGGTCACTTCACTAGTTTATATTACCATATTTATTTGCAGCTTGCATTCTTCTTCTCGATCCGTCCAACACATTGATCAGCCCCGGGTTACCCAAGAAGGTGGACTACCTCTTCCGCCAGGAATGGAGACACCCGACGGGGTAAACCACTCATAGCACCGCATGACCTTACATCGTGTTCTACAGTGGGGAAGTGTATATTCGCTATGGGATCCTGTACGACCCTTGGTTTTGACTTTGGCCCATATGTAATGGCTTAGAAACTTCCCCTAGGATTACCAAAACTTAAAATTCAAAATGAACATCGAGTGTATTCCTTTGGTATCCCTCGTTGATGCCAAAAAGACCCAACACCTAGAAAGAATGCAAGACCAATCGAAAGGAGAAATAAGGTCGGAAGGGAGCGCATATTTTTCCGTGTGCTAATGTTTGTTTCGTGGTGTTTTCTATTTAACTTTTCATGAAGCATCAAACATGCATGGCTTTTGTGTTCCATTCTAACCACATCTTTATACAGCCATTTTTGAACATCGACATATGTGTGACACTAATCACATTTTCGTACAGCCATGACATTTTATTCGTATGCCATTTACATCTCGCATGCGACATTTCCATGAAGCATACACGACATCATTCCGTGTGTCATGCATTTTAACCACATTTTCATGCAGCCACTTGCATCTTCGTGTGACATACACATCCATATTATTTCATCTCACCTAATAAAGGATGATTCCATGTGTGCCCTTCACGATCATCTCATTTCATGACATATCAGGTACCCCAAAACTACCCGCGTTCCGCCCGTGCATCGGATTGCATTCGGTCATTTCATAAATATCATATCATTCAATAGAAGACCATAATGGTCCTGGGTCTATTTCCATTTGGCATGTCACACGATATCATCTCATGGCATTACATTCATTCATCATAGGTGTCCCAGTGATGCCGAAGTCCTGTTTGCGCATTATGGTTCACATCGGACCATTTCATAACATCATGAAATCACTCAAGGTTCTCCCTGGCTACTGGATTAATACACATATAGGGGCATTCCATAACATTATCAAAATCATGCAAGGTGTTCCACGAACGCTGAACCTCTATCCGTGTCTCTAATTACACGTGACTATTCTGTGACATCACTTCATATCACATTGCCTTAAAAGCATCAGAACTCTGTCTATGGGTTGGTCCCCACACAACCATTTCACTTCATGACATCGACCTACAAAGCATCGAAACTCTGCCCGTATGCCAGTATGCATGCGGCCATCTCACGATAATTCATTAGATGCCCCAAAGGTGCTGAACCTTTATCCTTGTGGCAGCTCCCATGAGACATTTTTGCATTATTTTGCATAGCATTAGGCACCCTTGGGATATCCCAAATGAAGGAAATTCAAACATGCAAAGATCATCCTCATTTTCATTTCCATTCATGAAGCATCGTCCAAGCATTATTCTCCACGACATCACGTCATTCATTTACCATCCCTAACTCTTCGCTTATGATGTAGGACCATACACACGTGAGACTAGAAAAGACCAAAGCTCCGTAAAGACAGTTCATAGAGTAAGCTGGATCAACCAAGGACAAGGTCTCAGGCTTTGAGGGCTGTTAGGGAACAGGGAGCAGTAGAAACTGATAGTGATTCTGATTCTAGGGAGGAAGTGGAAATGGCTAATCAAACACCAAGTCTTGCTAATTCCCTAAAGGATTTTTTGAGATCCCAGGATTTTCGTTACATGCTGAAAGAAGAAATGTAGGTAGTGGTAAGAGAAACTGGGGAAACCAGCACTACTAGGCTCGAAAAGGAAAAGGTAGATGAGTCCTCTCAATTTGGGGCTGATGTCTCAGCCAGTGTGGAAAAGCTACAAGAGATGGAGGCAGCTATGGAAAAGAAAATAAAGGCTAAGTATTCAGAGCTTGACGAAGTAGTGGTTGAACTGAAGAAAGGGGCCAACATCAACCTGGGCTCCAAAAGAGGGGTGAATGTAGATGCAATGATCAACAAGGGCATTGAGACCTTCCCTATTAGGTTTCAAGAGCCAAAAGTCCCTTCTTACAAGGGGATTGGTTCACCGGAGGCTCATGTGAACCTTTATGCATGGGTTATGCTAACGGCGGGTGCTAGCAAACAGCAGCTAATCAACTTTTTCCCGATCGCACTGGAAAGGGGAGCCCTAAATTGGTACAACTCTCTGGCAGAAGATGTGCAATCTGACTGGGAAGCCTTATTAGTGGCTTTCATCAAATACTATAGCTTTGATACTAAAATCTAGGTGAAGCTGTATGATCTGGAGAGGGTTAAGCAGAAGCCTAATGAATCCTTTGATGCTTATTATCAAAGATGGATGAACAAAATGATCCTGCTGAAGAACAACCCCGACAAGGACGAACTGATTCAAAAGTTGATTAATGGTAGTAGGGACATCTTCTAAAACAACATGAAATTCCACTCCTTTAGTCAGCTCAGTGAAGTTTATAGCATGGACATGAAAATTGAGAGAGATGAAGAAGAAAGGATAGTAAACCAAAGGGGCAGCAGCGGCTCCAGGTACAGTTCAGGGTATTGGTCAACTACTGCGACTGGATCAAGCTATAGGTCCAGCTCTGGTGTTGCAAGCAAGGGCAGTCAGTTTTCAGAGACCAAGTAAGCAGGGGTTGCCGTTGTGTCTCAGCAACGGGGAAACCAAGGTAGAAATTCAGAAGGCCAAGGTATATCTCCGTGGGCTCTCTCCTTAGCTAAGATCTTTGCCAAGTGCAGGAATGGCAGTCTGTTAAGCTCTCTCAAGCCTTTTGAGAAGCCCATGGAGGAAGACAAAGACAACTTTTGTACCTACCATGTCATGGTGGGATATAGAACCAACAACTGTCACAGGCTGAAGGATGCCATATAGAAGTTGATCGACAAAGGGAAGTTGCAGGAGCCTACCAAGCCCAGTACTAAGACTAACCCTTTATCAGCATTCAAAAGGTAGGTCAATATGGTGTAGTCGAGCCCACCAGACAACTTCATTTTTGCACAAGTCTTGCAGGTAAATCCCACTGTACAATCTGTAGAGGCTAGTGGAGCTGGGGTAAAGTCTAATTGTGAGAAGTCGACAGAGTAGAAGGAGCTGAAGCCTATGAGCTTGGATGATCAAGATTCAGAAGATGAATATGAAGAATATGGCTGTAATGAGACAGTCAAGCCACCAGTTGTGGAAACAAAAGTTTCTGAAGTCTAGAATGCAACCAAGAGTGGCCGAGTTTATCAGCCAGTGGTTCAATAGAGTGACAAGGCTCTAGTGACTGGGTCGGGTAGTATTTCAGCACCTAAGGAGATGGAAAAAGAGGACCTAGTTATTTCACAATTGAAAAAGACTCCAGCACAGGCCAGTCGGTGGCACTTATTGCTGACTTCCAAGGAACACAGAGCAGCACTGGTCAAAAAGCTGTTAGAAACAGAATTTTCTCCACTTGCATCTCCAGAGACCATGTGTTGCTTCCTAGACAAGATTTGTATAGGGTCCCCTGAGATTGTATTTTTTGAAAAGGATTTGCCACACGAGGGGAGAGCTCACAACAAAGCCCTTTACATCAAGGTTAGCCTCCTGGATCGAGTTATGCCATGCGTGGTGGTGGATGATGGATCTGCCCCGAATATATGCCCATTAAAGATGCTGCCATTCATGGGTCTGAGTGAAGATAGTCTAAAAAAGTCCTCCACTATGATTAGGGCCTATGATGATTCCAAAAGGACTGTAATTGGGACTTTTGAAGCTGAAGTGGAAGTGGGACTGGTCAAGTCGGTGGTCACCTTTACTATGATTGACATTCCAGTCACCTTCTCCTTGCTGTTGAGGAGCCCATGGTTCCACCCGTTAGGGGGTGTCCCTTTAACCTTACACCAGAAGATCAAGTTTTCAATAGGCAGTGAGGTTGTGACAGTCGTGGCAGATTCTCAGTTCGTGATTACTGCTGTTAGTGAGGAGACCATACCATTCGGTGGATTCCAAGTCACTATAGTCACTGAGGAGGAAACTACAGAGACTCTGATGGTTGTCTATGATAATTATATGCCAGAATGGTTGTAAATACCTTCGTAGGCATGATTTTGTCCCAGGTATATGACTCAGGGCCAATCTACAAGGTGTTCCCGAATTTAACATTGATTCTGCGAAGCAGAGGCAATTCAGCTTCAGCTACATTGCCGAGGCATCTGAGAAGAAAGATCTAAAAAGAGGAAAGAATGGCAAGCCCATGATGAAGCCATTCATTAAGGCTGGTGAACAACTATACAAGGGGCAAACTGAGCCAGTAAAGGTCGGGAGCATTGAACACCCAGGCTTTGAGATATTTTCTGAAGTTGTGGAGTTTGAAAAGAGCCAGGAGGAGCCAGTTGCACCAATAATAGTGGAGGAGGCAGTTGTTGAGCCTATCATCCCCTAGGAGAAACCATCTGAAGTAATGGCAGAAGCAGTAGAAGGGGCCAAGGGAAAGCTGAAGAAAATGTCTGTGATGAATCCATGAAAGCAATTTCAGAGGCACTAACTGCTGCTTTAGGCATGGCATTTGAAAAGTCTGAGGAGGGACCCACTAAGGAGCTGATTACCAAGGTAAGCCTGGATTTTGTGGTTGCCGAGAAAGTGGGTATCATCATGAAAGCCAAGGCACAAGTGGCTGAGATTGAGAAGACTACTCTTCCGGCTGAATAGGAGTCTGAAATTGCTGCTGACCTAGACAACATCCTGAAGCTGAGTAAGGATGCTGAAGAAGTTCAAGGCCCTCTACCTGTGGAGGATGAAAATCATTTTGTTGTATCTGTTTCTTCTCTTTTTGATGTGAACGATGTACTTTTTAACAAGTTTAATGCAATGAAATCCCAGTTTACTTACTTGTGTGATGTTCATCCTGATAATTCTGTGCATGCATTTGAATCACCATCAAGCATATTTAGCATTCATGACACTGCATTGCATGAAATTAACATAAGTATAGATGAAAACCCCAAAATGGTATTCATTTCACACGAACTAAAATCCGAAGAAGAGAGAGAATTGACAAGAATACTGCAAAAACATGTTAAAGCTTTTACGTGGTCATACAAAGACATGCCACGGGTCGACACAGAAATAGCAGTTCACAAGATTCCAATAGATCCCAGATTCAGACCTGTAAAACAGAAATTGAGATGGCTAAGACTAGAATGGGCTGCATTAGTAAAGGAAGAAGTGGCTAAGCAGATTGAAGCAAAATTCCTCGAAGTGGTGGAATATACAGAATGGTTAGCCAACATTGTGCCAGTGCCTAAGAAAGACAGAAGGGTCAGAGTGTGTGTTGACTACAGAGGCTTGAACAAAGCCTGCCCAAAAGATAATTTCCCCTTGCCGCACATCGATGTTTTAATAGACAGTGTAGCCGAGGCAGCGATGTACTCTTTCATAGATGGATTTTTGGGGTATAACCAGATCTTACACACATCGGGGAATACAACCTGCGGCTTAACCCCAAGAAATGCATATTTGGGGTTACATCAGGAAAGCTGTTGGGTCACATGGTCAGTCAAAGGGGAATAGAGATGGATCTAGACAAAATCAAAGCCATCCGAGACATGCCAGCCCCTAAAATAGAAAAGGAGGTCCGATCATAGCATGGTTAACTTCAGTGTGTGAGTCGATTTTTAAGCTATTAAGGAAAGATTAGCCGATTGTATGGGATGACAGGTGTCAATCAGCTTTTGGAAAGATCAAGCTTACCTGATAAATCCACTAGTCCTGAGCCCACCAACTCCAGGAAAGCCCTTAATTTTGTATTTACCTATAGAAGATTCCTCCAATGGGGCAATACTAGCACAGGAGCAGGATGGTAGGAAGGAATACCCCGTTTATTACCTCAGTAAAAAGTTGCTAGAATATGAAACCAAGTACACACTGGTGGAGAAGACATACATGGTACAAGCCGTGGCTAAAGTGGATCTAATGAAGTACTTGTACGAGGTGCCGGTGTTGGTTGGAAAATTATCCAGGTGGTTACTCCTCCTATCAGAATTCGACATCAAATATATCACTAGGAAATCTATCAAAGGGCGAGCTATAGCAGAATTCCTAGCAAACCAGCCACTAGAATCGGGCCACGCAGAAAATCTGGAGTTCCCTAATGAACAGTTGGCTGTAGTAGAAGTGAGAAGATGGGTTATGTGCTTCGATGGTACCGTAAACAGAAAAGTGCTGTAATTGGAGTAATCATAGCAACACTAGATGGCGAGATCATTCCACTGTCAAAAAGATTAGACTTCCCCATAACCAACAATGGGGCAGAATATGAAGCATGCTTATTCGGAATGGAAGCTCTCCTGACACTTGGGGCAGACAATGTCTTAATTGTTGGGGATTCACTCTTGGTGATTAACTAGCACAAAGTGACTGGGATTTGAGAGAAGAAGCCTTACGGCCCTACTTAGAACTGCTGCAGTACAGAAGAGGGTTATTTGACCAGTGTGAGTTCAGACACGATCCCAGAGAAGAAAATAAAATGGTAGATGCACTAGCAACCCTATCCTCTATGTGGGAAGATCCAAAGAGGACACAGATACAGCCTCTGGTCATAGCAACTTCCAGGCAACCCTGCTTCGATGAGCATGAAGTGATGGAGTTAACAGCTGAGGTAAAGCCGTGGTTCTTTGACATTTATCATTATGTGAAAGAAGGAAAGTAACCAAAAGAAGCCGGCATTGCTGATAGGATTGGCTTGACAGAAAAGATTTGGGGTGAAAGTCTCAAAGTTGCAGGCGGCTCATTAAATGTTTGAAATGATGATGGAAGAAGAGTATAAAAAGGAAAAAATCAAATCAAAGGGAGGGGGAGTCTTGGGCAGAAAAGAAAGACTTGGAAAACAAAAGAAAAAATAGAAAAGAAAAAAAGAAGCAGAGAAAGAGAGATATAAACCGAGAAAAAGAGGCCCCAAAAAAACAAAGACAAAAACCTAAAATCAATCTTAAAACATTAAACACAAGTTGCTTAACCTTTGCTCATTGATTGGGGATAATTTTGTATTCGTTTCAGATTGTTTCAAATCATTGCGGTTTTCAGCCGGTTGAGTTTTTAGGACATATTCTAAGCTTTCAATCCATTTCTTGACGTTCAAAGCATCAAAACAACAACAGGTAAACTCTGAAAGGCTTTAAACCTATTTGCATTGTCTTTTCTGTGTGTTTTCTTCATTTTTGCAACTATTGGAAACCAGATTGCCCGAATACAGCCGAGCAGCTGTGTTCTTCATGAACACAGCCGCACGACTGCGTTCTTCATGAACACAGCCGCACGACTGCGTTCTTCATGAACACAGCCGCACGACTGCGTTCTTCATGAACACAGCCGCACGACTGCGTTCTTCATGAACATAGTCGCATGACTATGTTCATGTCTGTTCTGTAGAGACAGATTTTCGAATCATCCCGATCGGCTGAAAATAGTCCGTTTCCATTTTATGCACTCTGTTGTAATCAATTTCGGCCCAAATTCATCCGTATGTTTGAAAATTTTAGTTTTTGGATTTCTGCACGTATGGATATTAGGGTTTTTGGTTTTCTCGAGGTTTTATTTTCTGAGTTTCAGGGTTATTTTATCAGAATCAGATCTATAGTCTAGCATTAGCGGACCCTCGAACCCTATAAAATCCCCAGAAAATATTGAAAACGAGCAAAACAATATTTTCACAAATGTTTTTGGTGTGTTTATTGCACTTTGGACCCTAGATGGATGTTGAATTTAGGAACCCACACGGACGGAAGCCTAGATTCTGGAATAACAGACCCACAAAAAAGGAAAATTTGAATGGAACCGAACCAATTTTTTTCCAAAAATGATTTTTTAGCACAAAAATTATGGGGCTTTTCAAAACCGTTTTTCAGGTCTGATTGGTCCGATCGGCCGGGTCGACCCGATTACCCCCTAAGTGCATGTCCCAGTTTCCTAAATTCCCAATTCTGTCCTATTTGAGTCCTATTTGTGTGTGCAATATAAATTTTGCTAACCAATTTGTTTTGCAGCTTTTATTTTTATTTTTATTTTTATTTTCACTGTAATTAATAGATTATTTCGTGTATTTTTAGGCAGTTGTAATTTTTAGATCCTCGTGTACTTAGGCGATTGTAATATGAGGAGGGTTTTTTTTATCTTTTATTCGATTGGGTTGTATAATCGGCCTCTACTATTTTCTTGTATATTTTGGATGTATGCTTTATTTTTCTGTAATTTATTTTCTGCATCTTGCTTTAGCATATGCTGATTAAAATAAACAAATTGGGGTTAGAAAAAAGATAATAAAGCAAATTAAATATGGTAACATACATTGTAAAACGAAAACAAGCTAGAGGTTAAGTAAGTTACTTGCCCGAACCCTAAATCTCTGGATTAGGTATAGCAATCTGTCGTCGGTAGGGAGCTGTACCAGAATTCCCGGATGAGCTTATCCGAGTGGCGACTCTGTCACTGATCTCGGGATTTAAGTTTCGAGGTCTTTAAGTTAAAACGGTAAAATGTTTTCTACAAAGGGATTTCCAAATCAAATCCACGATTTTCCTAAGATAATCAAAACCCATTTTCCAAAATCAAAACGATCAAAAACGTTTTTCCTCGGTTCACTTCGCCGTGTCCCGATTTTTCCCGTTTCGAAAAAGGTCGTCTGCTCAAAAATGTAGATTGGAAGGAATGCATTAATTAATTAATTGACATTCGGTGTCAAGGTAATTAATTAACATTGAGTTAAATTTAATTTAATTAACAAGTTTACATAATGTAATTAATTAATTTATCAATTAATTAAATTACATAAAGTAAACAATTAATTAAATAATTTTCCTAAATAGAAAAATTAAGTACATGTATTGTATTTACTTAAGTGTGATTTAATGTTATTTAGGGGTAATTAAATTTAGCCAAATGGAATTAAATTATATAGTATATACTTTTTAATTAAAGTTTATTTATGTAATTATAATCCTAGTGGGCTTGGATTTAATTAACCTAATTAAAACCCAATTAGACAAGGTGTCTATATAAGGCACACTTAAGGAAGAAAAACTAAATTTCAACCCTAATTAATTGCTGGAAATTTCAGCCACCAAGAGCAGCCCCAAAACAGCCAAAAATCCCAGAATTAATCCTCCATTCCTTCACGTCTTCGGCTAGCACCGGTTCCCGCTCAATAGTTGGTCATGTACCGAACTTTAAAGATCGTAGTTTCAAGATACGATTCTGCAGCAGTCTCTAGAAGAGACGAATCTGGTGAGTTAATCTCTCTTGATTCAAATTGGTTTTATTCTAATTAATGGTAATTGGACGTGATAGGTAGATTCTAGGAAATTTAAACGGTGAATTTTCTGCTGCGTCACATTATTTTTCCGATGACGAATCCTAATAGTAATAGTTTGCTAGAACCCACTTACAGTCTGTGGGCCTTGGGCCTCCTACCAACATACAGACAGACCCATAGGATCATGCACATTGATCAATTAAGCCGAAAATTATAGAACTTGTACAAGTAATGTACATTGGAAGGAATGTGTTAATTAATTAGTTAACATTCGGTGTCAAGGTAATTAATTAACATTGGATTGATTTAATTTAATTAATAAGTTTACATAATGTAATTAATTAATTAATCAATTAATGGAATTACATAAAGTAAACAATTAATTAAATTGTTTTCCTAAGAAGGAAAATTAAATACATGTATTCTATTTATTTAAATGTGATTTTATTTAGGGGTAACTAAATTTAACCAATAGGAATTAAATTATGTAGTATAAACTTTTAACATAAAGTTTATTTATGAAATTAAATCCTATTGGGCTTAATTAAATTAACCTAACTAAAGCCCATTTATAGAGGGAGCCATAAAAGTCACATTTAACCTAAAATCAAGCCCTAACCCTGGTCTATCTTGAGAATTTCAGCCAGCCATAGTCAGCAGCCCCCTTAGCCGAAGTCCTCAGTGAAGAACTTCCATTCCTTTGTTTCTTCGACTAGCATCAGTTCCCATTCGTTAGTTGTTCATGCACCTTACTTTGGAAGAGACGAATCCGGTGAGTTTAATTTCTCTTGATTATAATCAATGGTAATCGGGCACAGTAGGTGGATTTTAGGAAATTTTAATCGGCCAAATTCTACTGCGCCCTGTTATTTTTCCCGTGATGAATCCCAACAGTGGTATCAGGGCCTAGTTTTTGTCAATTAGATTGATTGGATTTTGGTTCTTGAAAGTGTTCTTGAAGAAAGAACAGGTTTCAAGAATTGTTTTTAGGGTTTTTGATTATTTTTCCCAAATTGGTTTTCAATCTGCTATGGGTTTTGTTCATTATGCTGTTGTTTTGCAGGTATTTTTTTTTTACCCGGGCCCGCAATGCAAATTAAATTGAAATGTTTTATTTTTATTACTTTGTATTTAAATTGATTATTTTGTTGGCATACATATTTAATTTAATTGTTTTGCATGTTAAATTAAATATAGGCTTTGTGAAATTGGCCTAATAAACCATGGCACCGATTAAAATTGGGAGAGATAAATTTTGAATTTGTGACTATCCAAATTCCAGTGGGAGCAAAATTGTTAATTTTGCATTAATGGATGTTATCCATAGTGCTTTTATGGGCCTTAGTCACATTTGTTGAAATTTGCGATTTCAACCTAAGTAATTCGGCTTAACACTTATATTTATAATTTGGAATGCCATGATCATGCATCATATTGGTATGTATGTGCACTACAGGTACTTTGTTTGAAATGCTGTGTTGAGTTCTATAGGCCCTAGATTATTATCAGTCGTAATTTAATTTTGGGAAATGTGGCCTATCTGCCATTTCTTTTATTTTGATGTAATTTTATAATGTATTTTATTTTAAATAAAATTATTGTAATTGCATCAAGTATGGAGGAAGGCCCAGATGAAGCAAGCCTATGTTGGGAGTCAAGGAGAATTACAGTCCGGCCTCATGAAGAATTAGATTGGTTGTCTAGTTTTTCATTAGGTTGTAATTAAGGCCCATAGGATCTCATTATTTTAAATTAAGTATGCTATTACATTTGTCACATAATATGGAAGTATGGATCACCAGATTATAACCCGTGTATATGCATGCTAAGCCATATCACTTAATTTTAATCCGGGGAATTAAAGTATTGAGTCGTTTAAAAGTGCTTCCCATATTCACACATCTTCCTCCCATTGATGCTGCAATGTGCGCCATGCCCTAGCTGGGTACATTGTAGCATTTGGTGGGCTGTCGAGGGATAGGATACTCGGTATGGTTAACATGTGAATGGTGGTTTGACTTAACATAGGTAACATTAGTTCAGAGTGGAACCTAAGCACAGATGGGTAAAGTGTCCATAAGCCCATCAAACCAAGAGTCCTTCATGGAAGGATTGGATAGGTTGTCCTACCAAACGAATCAATGGTTGGTTAGTGAGCCCTAGTTCAGCTAGCATAAGTTGTGGATCTTGGTCAAGGTAGCCAATTAACATCACTAACGGACAAATTAAAATCGGATTATTAATTTGAATTGGCATTAAGTCCTTTATTTCTAACTCAAGCAATGATTTCTTCCATTGCAGATAATCCCACTTCATTTAAGTAATTTAAATGGTTGCAACAAACAACAACTAACTCTGACTCAGATCATAATTGGAAAAGGAGAAGCTTTCGGGGACAAACTTCCTGGACTGGGCTAGGAACTTGCAAATAGCTCTTAGACAAGAGTCCAAGGAGTATGTACTAAATGCTCCTTTAACAGTTGGCCCTTTCGCAGGCTGAGTCATCACCACAGCAATGGTGGCATAGTACGACCGGTACATAAAGGACGATCGAGATGTCTCGTGCCTTGTGCTGGGTACCCTGGCTTCTGATCATCAGAAGAAATTCATGGAGTAGTATGCTTATGAGATGATGATCAACTGAAAAAGATGTTCCAAGATAAGGCTCGTTAGGAACGTTACCTGACAACTAAGGCACTTTCCATCACTGCAATGGCAGTCGAGACTTCTTTTAACACTCATACGCTAAAGTTGAGGGGTACATTAATTCACTTGCCTGCCTCGACTCGCCAGTTCCACAGGACTTGGTAGCAGGCATTATTCTCGAGTCAGTTCCTAAGTCTTACAACTAGTTTATCATGAACTATCACATGCAGCGTCTCGATAAATTGGTTGTTGAGCTGCATGACATGCTCAAGCTTGCTAAGTAGTCTCTTAAGAAGACTTCTGATGTTCTGCTGGTGAACAAGGGCAATATGCCCATTGTTACGGGAAAGGCCAAATCTAAGGCCAAAGCTAAGGGCAAGAAGGTGGTGGCTAAACCTAAAGCAAGGGTTGCTTCTCATGATGATGTCTACCATGAGTGTCATGAGAAGGGACACTGGAAGAGCTCGTGTCCAAAGCTAAGGGAGAAACTAAAGGGCAAAGCTGCTGCTTCAGGTATTTATATTGTTGAGATTAATCTGGCTATTTCTACATCTTCGGTTTTAGACACTGGATATGGATCTCACATTTGTTCAAATGTGCAGGGTCTAAGAAATAAGAGATTACTAGGATCTAGAGAAGTAGATCTTCGGGTCGAAAACGGCGCTCGGGTTCAGGCTTAGAGATCAGAGATTATTTCTTGGAGATGCCTAGTGGACTAGTTTTAGAATTAAGAAACTGTTATTTTGTACCTGAGATGTGTAGGAATATTATTTCCTTTACTTTGTTGGATATTTCTGGTTTTGTATTTAATATTGGACATGGTAGAATTTCTATGTGGTGTGGCAATATTTTTTATGGAACAGCATTTCTGGAAAAAGGCATATATATCCTTGATTTAAAACATGAAAGTTTAATTTATAACATAAATACTAAAAGGATTAAACAAAATGAAATTAATCCTACATACATCTTGCACTATTATCTTGGGCACATAAACGAGAAGCGCATTGCTAGGCTTCACTCTAGTGGAGTGCTAGGGGTCATTTGACATTCAGTCTTATGACACATGTGAATCTTGTTTAAGAGGTAAGATGATAAAGGCACCTTTTAGCAAGATTGCTGAAAGGGCCTTATAGCTATCGGAGCTGATACATTCCGATGTATGCGGCCCAATGAGCACTAGTGCTAGAATAGTTTTTTTGTACTTTGTCACCTTCATAGATAACTTCAGCAAAATACGGTTACATGTATCTGATAAAGCACAAGTTTGAGACTCTTCAGAGGTTCAAGGACTTTAAGAACAAAGTAGAAAACCAGCTTGGTTGAAATGAAAAGCACTTCGGTCTGATTGAGGGGGTGAATATTTGAGCTAAGATTTTGACTTATTCTTGAGAGAGTGTGGGATTGTATCCTAACTCACCCATCCTGGTACACCCCAGTGGAATGGAGTGTTGGAAAGGAGGAATAGAACCTTGCTAGACATGCTCCACTCGATGATGAGTCATGCTATACTCCCTGTCTCCTTTTGGGGATATGCTTTAGAGACAGCTACTTACATACTTAATAATACACCAAGCAAGGCAGTTGAGAAACACCATATGAACTATGGAAAGGCCGAAAGCCCAATGTTTCCTTCTTGAAGATTTAGGGCTACGATGCACATGTCAAGAAATTGACAAGTGGCAAGCTCGAGTCCAAATCTGTCAAGTGCCTATTTGTGTGTTACCCTAAGGGAACTAAGGGTTATTACTTCTATGATCTGGAAGAAAAAAAAGTTATCATAGCTAGGAATATAGTCTTCTTGGAGAAGGAATTTCTTTCCAAGAGAGACAGTGGGAGTAATGTTGAACATTTTGAAGTTCAAGACTCATAGACTCCTGCAGCTATTGCTGAGGATGCTTTAGGAACCGAACCAGTGACTCAAGAAATTAAGGAAGCTGAACCGGTTACACGAGCCCTTAGAAGTATGACTTTCTCATGATTGATGATGGGGACCTTATGGTTGTTGACTAAAAGGAGTCCAAGACCTATCAGGAGGCTGTTGAAAGCCCACACTCATATCAATGGAGCAAAGCCATAAAGGCTGACATGTAATCTATGCATGATAACTAAGTATGGAACTTGGTGGATCCACCTACGGGTGCTAAGGTGATAGGATGCAAATGGTGTTTCAAATTAAAAGCTGACAACACCTTCAAGGGGTGATTGGTGGCAAAAGGATTCAGGCAAGTCCAAAGAATCGACTACTGTCAAACATTTTCACTAGTTGCCATGCTCAAATCCGTTAGGATACTACTGGCCATAGCTACATGGTATGATTATGAGATATGGCAGATGAATCTTAAAACTGTTAATGGAAAGCTACTCGAGAATGTCTACATGATACAACATGAGGGTTTGTCAATCCAAAGTATCCTAACTAGGTATGCAAGCTTTAAAGATCCATTTATGGATAGAAACAGGCATCCAGGTCTCAGAACTAGAGATTCAATCAGGCCATTACAGAATATGGCTTCACATAGACTTTTGATGAGCCCTGTATGTATAAGATGATTAGTGGGAGCTTTTCCACCTTCCCAATGTTGTATGTTGACGACATCCTTATCAGTAGAGGTCACATACCAATACAAGATTCCAATTCTTGGAACTAGTGCAAGTGGGTGATTATTGGTGTGCCCTGGTTCTTAGGGCATTGGATTCTTGTATTTTGTATTATACATTAAGACTCTTTGTATGTATAAATTATTTGTGTCACATTAATAAAGGCATTTAATCTATTCCATTTATATCTTGTGCTATAACATGAATAGAGTATCCATTGATTGATAATCAAAAAGCATATCCCAAGTCTATTCTAATCGTGGGAACGAATAGAATCACAAAATTGTGTATTCGATGACTGTATGGTATTTCTTCACTAGCCATAGTACTTGTATAGTTAGTCATGAATATAGGTACATGTTGCTAACATGGGACTGGATCAATCCTCATAAGAAAGCCACATGGTTGTCGCGTCATAGGTCTTTCTTAAGTAGGTCTCTTTTGTCCTCAGACTAGATTTCATTATAGTATCAATATGGAATCCAGTTCACTTTGACATACACCTAACATGTCTATAAAAGGATGCTAAATATGGGTATGATTGGGTGGATAGGTGAACATATTGATACTGATAATGAAGTGATGGAATTACCACTCGAGCAACACCGAGATGATATCACTAGCCACTTGATGAGTGGGACTGATAAGTATATGGCCATTCCCAAATAAGTCAATTGCTTATTTGATTAATTGTTCATTCAATATCAAGAAATATAATAAACAGCAAAAGAGGATGATGGACATTATGCCTCTTTTTTATTTATGTCGATATCATTTGGCAAAGGACACTATGAGATTACTACTGGGTAAAGTGTCTTCAATAGACTGTTGTATCTTTGTCTTAATTGGGGGCTATAATGGTTTACTAGAACCCACTTGTAGTCTATGGGCCTTGGATCCACTTCCAACATAAAGATAGACCCACAGGATCGTGCATATAGATCACCTGAGCCGGAACTTATAAAACTTGTACTTGTAATGTACATTGGAAGGAATGCGTTAATTAATTAGTTGACATTCAGTGTAAAGGTAATTAATTACCATTAAGTTGATTTAATTTAATTAATAAGTTTACATAATATAATTAATCAATTAATTGAATTACATAAAATAAACAATTCATTAAATTGTTTTCCTAAGAAGGAAAATTAAATACATGGATTGTATTTATATAAATGTGATTTTAATTAGGGGTACTTAAATTTAGCCAAGAGAAATTAAATTATATAGTATAAACTTTTAACATAAAGTTTATTTATGAAATTAAATCCTAGTGGGCTTAATAAAATTAACCTAACTAAAGCCCATTAATAGAGGGAGCTATAAAATGCATATTTATCCTAAAATCAAGCCCTAACCCTGGTCTATCTTGAGAATTTCGACCAGCTATGAGCACGGGTTTTTTCTCGACCTCTATGATGAGAATTCTTGTGTTAGCTATGGACCGAACAGACTTGAATTAGACCTAAAAATGACAGAATGTTGCCAGGAGTCCCTCGGACGTCTTGAAAACCAAGCTATTCGCGATCTGAAATCCCCGAAAAGGTCTCCTGTGTGATTTCCAAGGTTTACGGTGCATGTCAGACTTTTGAAAATTTTGCCCCGGCTCTAGTTTTCAAACTAGAACCGGCCGGCTCTAGTGGACAAGACAAGTTGGCTTGTAAAACAAAGCAACTTGTCTCGCCAGAGGAAGTATGGGTGGATTCAGAAAGGTAAGGCGGCCATTTAATGTTGAAATGATACATGAGAGGAGAGTATAAAAAGAGAAAATCAAATCAGAGTAAAGGAAGAGGCTTTTGAATCTTAAAAGAAAAAAAAAAGAAACAGAGAAGAAAAAAAAGAAGCAGAGAAAGAGAGAAAAGTGGTGAACCAAAAAACACAAGGACTAAGACCCAAAATCAATTCCTAAACATTGGTGGCAAGTTGCTTAATCGTTGCACATTAAATTGGGGATCACTTCGGATTCATTTCAGGTTGTTTCGGATTGTTACGGTTTTTGGCCGATTGAGTTCCTAGGAAGAATTCTGAGTTTTCAATCAGTTATTTAGACATTTAAAGCATTCAAACAACACCAAGGTAAACTCTAAGAGGCCTTAAGCTTGTTTGCATTGTCTTTTCTGTGTGTTTTCTTCGTTTTTGCAAATTTCAGAACCAGATTGCCCGAATAGAGCCGTACGGCTCTACTCTTCATGAACAGATCTGGCCGGCTCTGTCCATGAAGAACATAGCCGGTCGGTTTTGATATTAGAGCCGTACGGCTCTGCTCTTTAGGGACAGACTTCCGGTTTGTCCCGATCGGCCGAAAACAGTCCGTTTTCCATTTTGTGCATTTTGTTGCGATCATTTTCAGCCCAAATCCATCCGTATGCCATAAAATTTTGGTTTTTACATTTCTATATATACAGATATTAGTGTTTTCATATTTCCCGAGGATTATTTCCTGAGTTTCGGGGTTGTTTATCCGAATCGGATCCATAGTTCAGCATTAGCGGACCCCCGAACCCTATAAAATCCCTGGAAAATATTGAAAATGAGTAAAATAATATTTTCACAAATGTTTTTGGTGTGTTTTTTGTATTTTGGACCCTAGATGAAATGTGCATTTAAGAACCCACACGAACCGAACCCTGGGTTCCGGGATAACAGACCCACAAAAACTGAAATTTACATGTAACCGAGCCAAATGCTTTCCAAAAATTGATTTTTCCAGCACAAAAATTACAGGGCGTTTCGAAACTGTTTTCCAGGTCTAACGGGTCCGACCGATCGGATCAACCCGGTTACGCCATAAATGCATGCTCCCAGTCCTAAAATCCCAATTCTGTCCTGATTTGAGTCCTACCTGTGTTTGTAATATAAACTGTGCTAACTAATCTGTTTTGCAGCATTTATTTTTATTTTTATTGTATTTAATAGATTAATTCATGTATTCAGGCGGTTGTATTTTTAGATCCTTGTGTATTTAGACGTTTGTAAAGTGAGGACGAGAGTTTTTATATTTTATTCAATTTTGTTGTATAAGCGGCCTCTATTATTCTTTTGTATATTTATGTGAATGGTTTAATTTCCTGCAATTTATTTTATGCATTTTTGCTTTAGCATCAGGCTAATAAAATAAACAAATTGGGTTAGAGAAAGATAATAAATTGAATAAATATGGTTTTATAAATAATAAATCGAATACAAGATTGAGGTTAAGTAGGTAAGTTGCTCGAACCCTGAATCTCTGGATTAGGTACAGTAGTCTATGCTCGATAGGCAGCTGTACCGGAATTTCCCCGCATGAGCTGATCCGGGTGGCGACTCTGTCACTGATCTCGAAATTGAGGTTTCGGGGTCTTTAAGTTATAAAATAGGAAAATATTTTCTACAAAATGAATTTCCAAAGTCAAATCAATAGTTTTCCCAACTCAAGATAAATAAAACCCATTTTCCGCAAATCTCATGTAATTAAAAAGCATTTTCCGCTCACAGTGGTGACTCTACTGGGGATTTTGTGTTTCTTAAAATGTTTTTCTTAAAAACTTAAGGAACTTAGGCAAATATTGAAACATAACTTAGGCAAATATTGAAACATACCTCGCTTGTATTCGTTTATCAATTTATAAACATCATATTTATTCATACCTTGCATATCATGACATTTTCTTCTTCTCAACCCCTTAAATACACTAATTATCCCTGGTTTACCCAAGAAGGAGGCCTAACTCTACCGCCAGGATTGGAGACACCCGACGGGGTAAACCACTCATAGCCCTGCATGACCTTACATCGTGTTCTACGGTAGGGAAGTGTTTACTCGCTATGGGAGCCTGTATGACCCATGGTTTGACTTTGGTCCACATGTAATGGTTTAGTAACTTTCCCTAGGGTTACCAAAACATAAATCTAAAATTTAGACATTTGAGCATGCACCCTTGGTGTCCCCCGTTGATACCAAAGAGACCCAACACCTAGGAAGAATGCGAGACCAAGCGAAAGGAGAAATAAGGTTAGAAGGGAGAGCATATCTTTGTGTGTGCTAACGTTTATTCCGTGATGATTTTCCTTTTATCATTTCACGAAGCATCCAACATGCACAATTATCCATGTGTCATTTTTAACCTCATGTTTGTATGGCCATCTTTAACACACATGCATATGCATGGAATTTGTACTGACCACATCTTCGTGTAGCCACGACATTTCATTTGCGTATCATGTATATACATCTCGCGTGCCAACATTTCCATGAAATATACACGACCTCATTCCGTGTGTCATGCATATTAACCACATTTTTCTGTAGCCACTTGCATTTTGTGTAACATATACATCCATGCCATATCATTTCATTACACTTCATAACTGACGTTCTAAGAATGCCTATCTCGATCATCTCATTTCATACCATATTGGGTACCTAAAAATACCTATAGCCCGCCTGTGCGTCGGTTCGCACTCGGCCATTCCACCATATCAAATCATTCACTAAAAGATCACAAAGATTTTAGGTCTGGTTGTGTGGCAAGTCACACGACAACATAACGACATCATCTCCATTTCATGTCCATTCATTGTCAGCGTTACGATAATACCTAAACCTTGCTTGTGAGTTGCAATCCACATCGGATTTGCTTCATGACATTAATAACTCATTCGAGGTGCTTCACTAGTACTGAATTATTATGCACATAGGAACATATCATGACATTATCAGTTCATGCAAGGTGTTCCACGAACACCGAAAATCTATCCGTGTCCCTGTATACACGCGACTTGTTTGCCACATCATTTCACATCGTATGCCCGAAAAGAATTATAGCTTTGTCCGAGGAACGGCTTCCCTATGACCATTTTATACCATTGCATGTCAACCTACAAAGTGTTGAACCCCTGCCCGTGGATCGATACCTGCACGGCCAATTTAAGACATCCATCAGGCGCCCCAAAGGCGTTGAACCTCCGTCCGTGTGGTGGTTCAGACGCGACGATTCTTGCATTGTCTTTTATGTAGCATTAGGCATTCTTAGGACGTCCGGAATAAAGAATTTGCGCCCATTATTGTTTTTGCTCATGAAGCATCAATTACACATAATCATCTCTATGTCATTCTGATCATGTCTTTATATAATCATTTCCATGACATCGACATTTGTATGACATTCACACTAGCCACATCTTTATGCAGCCATTTTCAAACATCGACGAATGTGTGACACTAATCACATTTTTGTGTAGCCATGACATTTTATTTGTTACATCTCGCATGTGACATTTTCATGAAGCATACACGACATCAGTCTGTATGTTATGCATCTTAACTACATTTTTGTGCAGCCATTTGCATTTTCATATAACATACGCATACATGTCTTATTATCCCACCTAATAAAAGGATGTTTCAAGCATGCCCACTACCCGATTTCCGCCTGTGCACCGGATTGCACTCGACCATTTCACAAAATATCATATCATTCAATAGTAGACCACAATGGTCCTAGATTTGCTTCCATGTGATAGTTCACACAATGCCATCACATGACATCACATTCATTCATCATAGGTGTCTGGGTGATGCCAAGTCCTGTTTGTGCATTATGGTTCATATCGAACCATTTCATAACATTGTGAATCATTCAAGGTGCTCCCCGGGTGCCAAATTAGTACACATATAGGGGCATCTTATGACATTATCAATTCATGCAAGGTGTTCTATGAACACCGAACCTTTATCTGTGTCTTGGCATACACGTGACCTGTTTACAACATCATTTCATGTTGGATGTCCCAAAAGCATCAAAGCTCTGTTTGAGGAAAGGCTTCCACATGACAACTTCATGCCATCTCATCTCAACATACAAAGTGTCGAACCCTTACCTGTGTGGTGGAACACACGTGGTCCTTTCGTAACATCCTTTAGGTGCTCTAAAAGCACCGATCTTCGTTCGTGTGAAGGTCTGCACGTGACTATTCTTGATTTGTCTCTAACACAGCATTGGGCATTCTTGGAATGTCTGAAATAAGGAACTCACATCCATTATTGTTTTCATGAGGTATCAGGATGTTTGATTCATGTGCCATCCACATATTGTGTTGACATTCCCACAAAGCATACAAGACATTACCCTGTGCATCATATGTGCTAACCATGTCTTTGTGTAGCCACGATGCCTTATTTGTATGACATATGCATTTGTTCCCTACACTCACGACATCACCTTGTATGTCACGCATCCTAACCACATTTTCTACAGCCACCTGCATTTTGTGTGACACGTGCATTCACA
This sequence comes from Euphorbia tirucalli, assembly GCA_039660915.1. Lineage (NCBI taxonomy): Eukaryota > Viridiplantae > Streptophyta > Magnoliopsida > Malpighiales > Euphorbiaceae > Euphorbia > Euphorbia tirucalli. The sequence goes on along the minus strand of CM077637.1, from coordinate 34,802,846 downwards.
CCATTTCATTTCATTACACCTAACAAAGGACGTTCCAAGGATGCTCGTAATAATCATTTCATTTCACAACAGGTGTCCCAAAGTCACCTGTGTTTTGCCTGTGCCTTGGTTTGCACGCGGCTATTCCTCTGCACCATCACATTCATTAGGAGACCACAACGGTCCTAGATTTGTTTTTGTGTGGGGAGTCACATGTCAAATGTTGCACTACATCTCATCCATCCATTCTCGGTGTCATGGGGATACTGAGATCTCGCTTATGTGTCACGATCCACGTCAGATTGCTCATGACATTATTAAATCATCTAGTGTATTCCATGAGTACCTAATTACTACATATATAGGAACATTCCATAACAGTGCCAAATCATGTGAGGCGTTTTATGAACACCGAACTTTTGTCAGTGTCTCAAGTCACATGTGACTTGTTTGTAATATCATTTCATGTCAGATGCATCAAAAGCATCAGATTCTGTCTGTGTATTGGCATACACACGACCATTCCATAAATCCATTAGGTGCCTCAAAAGCATCAGAACTCTTTCCATGTGCCAGTCATGTGTGACCATTTCATGACATCTGCTAGGTGCTCCAAAGGCACCGAACCTATGCCCGTGTGCAGGATCACACGCAGTCTATTTGCATTGCCTTTTTGCATGGCATAGGGGCATCTGTGGAACTTCCAAAATGTATAATAAGGAAAATCATCTTCACTTTTATCTCCATCGGTCTGACATCATTCAATAGCATTGACACATAACCTTACATCTCATTCATACATAAGCACCCGGCGCTCCCCGAGTGCCAAAACTCGGGTTGCTTGCTAAGCACGTTATTTCATATCATTCCATTGTATTAAAGCCTGAGGTGCTCCACGAGTGCCGAAAAAATTCATTTCATACATTAAATCATTTAGGTGCTCCACGAGCGCCGAAAAATTTCATTTCATCATTGCGGTGCTCAATGAGCGCCAAAAAAATTCATTTCATTCATCAAATCATTTAGGTGCTCCACGAGTGCTGAAAAATTTCATCACATACATCAAGCCATTTAGGTGCTCCCCGAGCACCGAAATCCCGACCATGTGCCACGCATACGTCTGTCTCATAACATAAAAACCCAAGGTGCTCCACTGATGGAGCCCGAACGGACTCACAAACAAAGGCAGTGTACCTCGTCGTTCAAGTAATAAAATCTGGCCTAAAGTCCAGGTATCGATCCCACAAGGAATTTAAACCCCGTTAATCACTAAATTACTAAGAGTCCTTACGTGTCTAAGCGGAACTAAATTTAAGTTTGATTTTATTAACAACTATATTAGTCTACTCCTAGTTGATCTATCCCAGCTTACTTTGCTCTTGAATTTGGAATATCAATTGGCGGTTTTACCGACCTATGAAGACTGATGGGGATGGCTTAATTAATCAACTACAAAAGACGAAGTTAACTCAACAATTAACCCTCAATTATATTCCTCCAATTAAATCAACCTAGCGTATCTAGATCTTTTAGGTCCTTAGCCGGTTTTCCTTGTTTAGAGGTGGTCTAATTCTTAAAGCTCAGAAAATAGGGGCACGTATGTTCCACAGTGTCGTCAATACTAATGGTTGCCTAGGTGTCAATCTAGGTAATGCCACAAATATGAACTTAATAGATTAAGATCTTATGAGACTAGATTATCACTAAAGGGATTGCATAAGGAAAAGGAATAAAGATTGAAATTAACTTGCATTCAACTGTATTAATCAAGAAAGATGTAACAGATTCAATGTTTTCAACCAAACAAAATCGATTGCGGAATCAAAAGCTAGCTAAATCGAATTACAAAAGACAAAAAGAAAAAACTTATGCCCTTCTTGATCCAATTAACCGGATGCCGACGGTGTGAAGATGCTTGGAGGTGTACCTCTATTAACGAACCTGAGCCGAAACTAAGAACGTTGCAAAAGGGGAAGGTTCAATGCAAAGCAATCTACCAATCGATGGTTCCAAGATTCAAAGAAAACAAAAAGGTCAAGCTAAACCCTAGCTACAAGTTTTTGCTCTACCTCTACAAGTTGGGAAAAAAAAAATATCTCCCCTAAAACAAAGAAAATAACCTATTTATACGGCTAGGTTAAAACCACAGAAAAGAAAAGCTGAAATTAGGGCAACAGCAGATTTTCGGGCCTCGGCACGCCGTGCTGGTGGAGTCGGCACGCCGTGCTATGCAGAGTTGGGATCGGCACGCCGTGCTGATTGAAATGGCACGCCGTGCTGTATAGTTTTGGGGGCGGCACGCCACGCTGATTGGAATGGCACGCCGTCGTGCTGCTTCTCTGGAACTCTTGGCACGCTGGTTGGCTTGGCACGCCGTGCTGCCATTGTGGCACGCCGTGCCATTCTGATTTTCAGCACTTCAAGCCCTTCTTTGCCGCCGTTGCTCCAACTTCCGATCCGGGTCCTAATGCCTGTCCAAAACAAACACAAAGGGACATAACCGCACCACAACCACGGACCATAAAACACGAAAAAACACGAGGAATACTAAAAATATAAGAAATCAAACCAAAACATAAAAATCACAAAATACGAAAAAAAACCAATCAAACATTCACATAAATGATTCTAAAAAACTACCACTCAAACCACGAAATTGGCTAAAAGATAAGGTCGAAACCGACCTTATCATCCACCAGTGCCGAAACTTTGTTTGTGTGCCATTCTGACCATGTTTTCGGGCAGCCATTTTCAAGACATCAACATAAGCATGGCATTTATTCTAACCACATTTTCATGCAGCCACGGCATTTTATTTGTGTAGCATGCACATTTATGTCCTGTATATTGTTATCTTCGCGAAGCATACACGACATCATCATGTATGTCATGCATCCTAACCACGTTTTTGTGCAGCCACTTGCATTTTTGTGTGACACAAGAATTCATGTCATTTCATATCATTTAAATTAAGGACGCTCTAAGGATACCCATCACGGTCATTTCATTTCATAACATATCGGGAGTCCTAAAACTACCCATGTTCTGCTTGTGTACTGGAATATACTCAGCCATTTCACTAAACCATTTCATTCATTAGGAGACCACAATGGTCTTAGGTCTATTTTGGTGTAGCAGGTCACATGACATCATTGCATGGCTTCATGTCATTTATCATTGGTGTTTTGGGGATGCCAAAGTTCTGTTGGTGTGTCATGATCCATTTCAGATTGTTACATGACATTATTGTATCATTTAAGATGCTCCACGAGTACCAGATTATTACGCATATAGTGGCATTTCATAACATTACCGAATCATGAAAGGCATTCCATGAACCCCGAACCTCCGTTTGTGTCCTTACCTACACATGACTTGTCTGTAAACACCATCTCATATCACATGCCTCAAAAGCATCAGAACTCTGTCCATGGGCTGGCCGCCACGTGACCATTGCACTTCTTCTCATGGACCTATAAAGTGTCGAAACTCTGTCGGCGTGTTGGCACACATGCGACCATTTCACAAAGTTCACTAGGTGCTCCAAAAGCGCCGAACCCCTGTCCGTGTGGTGGTCCACATGTGATCTATTCACATTATTTCTTGTTTGGAATGTCCAAAAAAAAAGAGAAAAAAAAGGTAAATAAAGATCATCCTCATCATCATTTCCCTCGTGACATTACATATGCAACTCATCATTCATGCATATACATATCCCATCATGCATTCATGCCTATATCATATGTGATTTGGTATTCTTCTTGCGTATGTGCCTGTCAATGCTAACAAGTGTTCTTATCAGAGGAGAAAGAGAAAAAGATCTCGTGAATGGCCAACCCAATGAACTTCAACTCCATAACAGATGTCATGGAGGATCATATCGCCTCATCATGGTTTCAAAAGGCAGTCAGGAAGGAAGCGGTAGCAATGCTGAGAGAAGTACTGGGGAGTGATCATGACAGTGTAGAAAGACTGACAGCAAAGTGCACCGAATTGGAAGCACGAGCTACAGAACTCGAAGGGAAAATGAAAAATTCCGCGTTCTCAAACTCTAATGCTGATGCTAGTAAGAAACAGAATGCCCTGATTGCTAACACTCATCCTCGATACCTTGGAAAGCCCTCTCACAAAGATTCGGGTTTGCTAAGGCCGACTGATGAGATAGAACTGAAGAGGCCCCTTAAAACTAATGACAGCACCGACTCCATGCCACGGTATACCAGAAACCCACCTACCAGGGGTAGCGGAAAAGGCATTTCTCCATAGGCTGACTCATTAAGCAAGCTATTCCTCAGATGTAGAAAGGAGGATCTGCTGCAGAGTATCAAGCCATTCATAGAGCCAAAAAAAGCATAAAAGAATAATTTCTACAGCTATCATGTGATGCTGGGCCATCGGACCAATGACTGTTTTGCTTTACGAGATAAGATCCAGAAGTTAGTCGACGAAGGAAAATTAAGAGTCCCACCTGTATCTGATAAGCGACCAGGGGCAATCAGGGAGCCCACCAACGAAATTCCTCAAGTCTCTCGAGGAGAGGAATATGATGAAGAACTTCAGGGTCTGGTTTGATAAGAGTGGGTCGAGGATGCTGAAGCTAAAATGGCGACCAATCGGAAAATAATCGGATTCTATGAGATCAATGCCTCTTAGAGACTTCCTTCTTACAAGGGACTCATTTTGTTTATTGGATGTATTGAATTCATCATGAATGCAATGAGATTTATTTTTGTCTTACTTATGTGGTGATTACTTGTACATGGCATTATGCATGCATTTGACCATCTGAAATGACATATCCAACACACATAATATCAAAATGCATGACATCATTCTGAGTATTATGGGGAACCTAAGAGTGAATCTATCTCTGATTGAACCCTCTCTTGAAAAGTGAGCTTGAAAGAGAAATAAGTAATGTGATGGTGTTACCTCTACCGAGCCATTTAACAACCCATATCAGCGGTCCTTACAAATCATGATCCAAAATGCTTTTGACCCTACCCTAAAGTGTCAACTTGAGCAACCTACATAATACCTAAATTATTCCAAACCCAAGGCTATTGCTAAAATTCAGAGTCGATCCCCAAAATGAAGCTGCAAGCCTAATTCCATACCCAGGAAAGTACCCTACGCCAAAACCCCAAAGATAAAAACCTAAACTTATCCAAAGTACCAACCACCAAGAAATTCAAATGACCTTCACCATCCACCTTATTGTAAAACTCTAAAGCATTCCTTGGTTGTAGTGCATGTTTAATCTTGTTTGCATGACATTCCTGTGCATATGACATTACACATGCATTGTTCATCAAAAAAGGCATATTAAACACACATAGCATGCACGAATTTGAATGCAGCAGGAAAACCAAGAGGTGGCTGTGGCTTGGATTTAGTTCCTTTCAAAAAAAAAAAAGATCAGTGCAGATGGAAGCATCTCTCTCTCTCATATGGCAGCTACAGTTAACATGGGAATGTCTCACCATCTCTGTTCCCATCGCCGCCGGATCTTTCCCCGTCTTTGACGGAAAAATTTGGACTTTCTCATTTTCAAACAATCTGTGAAAGATTTGGGCTCCCATATTTCCAAACCCAAAACACTCCCCATCTCGATCTTCATCCATACCTTCAACACCCTTTCTCTTCCGTTTTCATATAAGGCACGAACACTTGTTTGATGAATTGCCCGTTTATTCTTCTCTCTGGAATTGATTCTGTGAAACCTTATTCTCTACCATTAATAGCTTCTAACAAAAAATTAAACCCCAATGCTGTCCTATATCGCATTTTGCCGCATCATCTTATCACCAGAAAGATGACGGAGTAAATGGTTATGGCACTGTTTCAATCAGTCTTCGTTTATCATCAACTTGTACCAGATTAAGAATACTCTTTTATCCCACACCACTTCTCCTCAATGCTGGTAGTGCATTAGTGGACTTCACCAACAATATTGGAGCAATGCTGCAAATTCTAGATAAACATTATCTGGAGGAAAACAAGGGCAAGTCCAAAGAACAATCTGCTCATGATTTCCTCTGTTTGCCTATGAACTCCAAGACTGGAGGAAAGTTTGGTTATGAACCCATGAACTTCACCAACGATGTTGGTGTAACCATGTTTTACAAACCCTTCAACAAACGTGAATAGGAGGACTTGCAAAGCCTGCTGCGCCAATATCCAGAAGAAAGTTGCATTTACAAACCATTTCAAGAACTCAATCTTTGGCTACAACAGAAGTGACTACTTACCGGTGGTTCTTTCATTTTCTGGGGTCGTACTTTAAAGGATTAAAAGATGTGTTCATCTTGGAGAACTATGAGCGAATTGGAATCTGGGGTGAATTGAAAACATACATATTGGTTCAAACTCTTGGAGGATCCAGTGGGTAATCAATTGATTCAGTTCAATGTCCAGTTGTACACTCTGACATATGTTAGCATAAAAAAAAAAGAATCTCTCTAATGTGGAAAACCGAAAGGTCATATTGGTAATTTGAGAGGGCATCAATCAAAATCAGAGCCACACTTTGGATTTTCCTAATGCATCCACATTCATTATGTCATAGATGTTTCATATTCAATTTTGATGTTCAATATACATTCGTCATGTCATTGCATGTCAATGTCCACATACGGGTGACAGCACGCAACGAACCATATCTGATTCACTGTTATACACCCCAAATACAAGCCTCTAATACTAGGGGCAAATAAAGGCCAAAAAACTGGATGTCGTCAGCAGCAATGCTCTCGCAACCTCTGATGAACATGTCAAGATACGCTTTCCAATCCCAAGACGAATCAATAGGAAGAGATCAATTTGGCTGGAATGCTCACACAGAATTTTTGGACCAAAAAAAAACAAAATAAATAAAAATAAATAAAAAATTTCCGACAAAGAGAAAATTTCCGACACGAAAAATCGAGAGGATGTGTTGGTAACAAGGAGAGAGCGACGTTCAGAGTCAGAGTCACTTTTGATTTTCCTATCGCATTCATTCTAATGTCATCATAATGATACTAGGCATGTTCAATTTTCTACTTAAATGTTCATATTGCATATACCGTGCCATTGCATCTAAACACCCATCGGTAGGTCATTACATCCAAACCCACAGTGGCATCAATGAAAATTGTCACTACAAATGGCAACTATCGGCTCAGTTGTACCATCCCCATTATAATCATCCCCGGCAGAGTTGTCCCCAGCAAGATAGATCTGGAAGCACATCTCTACCTGAGAGGAAATATCCGTCGGTCTCAATCGAGCAGACAAAACGAATAGAATTCAAGGTAAACAGAATCCCCAGCACAGATAATTTCTCACAAAAATTAGATAGGCCAAGGCTCCCCAGAGTCTTCAGCAAAATCCCCGACAGAGTCCCTAGCTAAGATGATTCCCACCGAGTCAGAATCTCTAGCAGATCCCAAGTAAAGTTAAACGGGTCAGGATTCCCCAGTAGAGCCTACAGCTAAGATGATCCCCACTGAGTCAAAATCCCCAGTGAGGTCATCTGATTGAGATAGTCCCCACAGAAAGTCATTGAAAGTCACAAGTCCCTTCCCCAACCTCCTCCAAGTACTACTCCCAACTCTGTTATGAATTTCTTTATCCAAACGTCTTCCTTTGCAGCTTCGCACGCAGCTATGTACATAGCTTCCATTATAGAGTCAGCAATGGTGGCTTGCTTTGAGGACCTCCAACTAATGGCACCACCATTCAGGAGAAAAAAATAACCAGACTGTGACTAGTTCTCATTCTCATCGGTCTCAAAGCTTGCATCAGTGTAACCTGACACTACCAGCTCATCTTGACCTCCATGCACTAAGAAAGCATCCTTAGTCCGTTTAAGGTACTTCAAGATTGCCTTGACTGCCTTCCATTGTTCCTCATCAAGGTTCGACTGGTACCGGCTAGTCATACTTAGTGCAAACATGGCATCAGGCCTTATACATAACATGGAGTACATTATGGATCCTATAGCAGATGCATAAGGGATCTTTTCCATGCTCTCCCGATCCTTCTTTATTTTAGGACCATTTTTCTTACTCAGCTTCAACCTATGGTGCATTGGCAAGAATCCTTTCTTTGCCTTATGTATGCTGAATCTTTTTAGAACCTTGTCTATGTACATAGCCTAACTTAGGCCTAGAAGCCGATTGGATCTATCTCTGTAGATCCTGATCCCTAAGATCATCTCAGCTTCACCTAAGTCCTTCATTGTGAAGCACCCACTTAACCACTACTTAACCCCTTGCAGTTTTGGTATGTCACCTCCAATGATAAGGATGTCGTCAAAATACAGCACTAGGAAGGTGGAAACGCTCCAACTAACCATCTTATACACACAAGGCTCATCAGAATTCTGTGTGAAGCCATATTCCATAATGGCCTCATTGAATCTCGGATTCCATAACCTCGATGCTTGCTTCAATCCATAAATGGATCTTTGAAGCCTGGATACCCGGTTTGGATACTTTGGATCGATAAAACCCTCAGGTTATGACATGTACACATCCTCGAGTAGCTTTCCATTAAGGAAAACGATCTTAACATCCATCTGCCATATCCCATCATCATACCATGAAGCTATGGCTAGTAGTAGACTAATGGATTTGAGCATAGCAACTGGTGAAAAGGTTTCATCATAGTCAATTCCTTGAACTTGCCTGAATCCTTTTGCCACCAATCACCCCTTGAAGGTGTTGTCGGCCTTTAACTTGAAAAACCACTTGCAACCTATCACCTTAGCACCCGGAAGTGGATCCTCCAAGTTCCATACGTGGTTATCACTACAACAAATTAAGCTTTTAGTGGCGAAAATTTTGTGGGGAAAATTGGTTCGCCACGAAATCGAATCTTTCTGTGGCAAGCATAAAATTCGCCACTATAGTGTTGTATTAGTGGCAAATATGTAATTTTCCCACAAATAACATAATATATAGTGGAGAATTTATATTCCCCACAAAATATGATAAGTTTTTGTGGCAAAATTATAAAAATTGCCACATAAACCCAAAAAGAGAGCGCCAGTTTTAACCGCCAAAAATTTTAGGGGAAAAAGTTTTTACATATTGAATATGTAATAATATATAAAATATTAGTTGAGTTTTGGTCAAAATTAAAAAGAGGGATGTATTTTCAGTTCTCCTCCCTTTCTTCCTGCGACAATAAAAATCCCTAATAGAGAACAAAATCAAATCTAGTTTCTATGGGTTAATCACTAAACTCAAAGTGCGTATCTCTCAGCTCTAGTGGTGGATGAAAGTAGATTGAGGTCCTCTTAGCTCATCTCTGGTTTCTATTTGAGTAATCGAAATCTTAGCTCAACTCAACGATACAAGAAATTGAGGTATTTTTTCTATAACTTCCTTTCTCTAGAAAAATTACATTAAGCTACTGAGTATTAGTTTTGGTTTTCATGGTTTTTATGTGAAGAAGGGCTGCTGCCCACTAATTAATATCTCTCACCCTCTTAATAATTGTTCTTTGCTGTAATTCTTACGCCACCAACCCACCAGCACTTTTTCAATTAATTAATGGGTTTGTGTTTTGTTTGTGTTTTAATTAATTAATGGGTTTGTGTTTTGTTTGCATTTTAATTAATTAATGGGTTTTAATTTATTAATGGGTTTTGATCTCCCAAAGTCTCTTTTTCAATTGATCTTATTAATCATAGATTAAATTGCTTTGATATGGGTTACGGTGCTATTGAGTTTGGTTGGTTATCTGTTCTTTTTGTCATTATCGGTGCCAAGTATAGTTGCAATTTATGACAATAAGGAGCAAAATCATTTGTTTATGCAACTGAAATAGCACAATAAGGAAAATAACACAATTTATCACATGACACAGGTAGGAAACGATTTCTTTTTCTCAGATGGGTGTTGCACTAAGGATTTGGCAGCATATTTGCTAGGTGGAAGGCATCAAATACACGTAAGTGACTATATTATCCATATTTTTTTACCTACATTTTCAAATTTAAATTAAAATGAATTTATCATGGGCAATAAATTGGTACTGAAGTATGTTGAACTGATGGGTATTGCAGTGACTAATATATGTGAAATTTATGATATGAAATATGTCCAATCAAACTTGAGTACCTGTATTTTGATTTTCATGTCCACTATGCAACTTATGTTGTGATTACCCTTAATATATCTTTATATTTCAGTACTAATTGAGTGACTATAAAGCTCCATCAAATTGTAGTCCTGTATATTTTTAACTTGCGTTTTGATTTTCGTGCATTTAACTTTTCAGTGCATGTGATAAAATATTATGCATTGTTTCATAAGTTTCAAATAATTGTGTACATTTATTGATGTGGTGTTAAATTATATTTTACTTTTTACTAAGGCCTTGAAAAATTTAATGCGTGATGGATAAACGATGGATGGATTACACGGTCGTACGAGATAGAGCCCAACCAAAATATCGTAACGGTGTCGTCAACTTTTTGGATTTTGCATTTAATAAAGTAGGATGGGAAGGAAAAATAAGGTGTCCTTGCAACACTTGTAACAATGGTGTTTTTCATGTACGAGAAACAATCTTTAAGCATTTGATAGTGTACGGTATGTTGAAAGACTACAAAAATTGGAACTTTCATGGAGAAGAAAGTGTTGCCGAAGAAGTTGAGGAGGTAGAAGCTAATGAAGATGCAGTTGGTTTGGATGATACATTTGCTTTGATTCATGATGCTACTAATGTTAGAAATGCAAATATCGCTGAAGATGGAGATGGGATTGGTTGTGAAACTATGCAAAATGAAGAGATAGGTGGGAAATTTGCTAGATTGATGAAGGATGCTAACCTGGACTTGTATCCTGGTTGTAAAAGCTTTTCAAAGTTAGAATTTCTTGTCCATCTTCTCCATATAAAAAACATTAGTAGTTGGAGTGATAAGTCTTTCAGCATGTTACTCAAGCTATTAAATCAAGCATTCTTTCATGATCAAGAATTCCCTAGTAGTGCATATGAAGCAAAAAAGTACTCGCGAGATCTAGGATTGAATTATGACAAGATCGATGCTTGCATAAATGATTGCATCTTGTTTCGGAAGAAGTATGCAAATTATCAAAGGTGTCCAATTTGTGATTGTTCAAGGTGGAAAGATGTGAGAAATGAAGGTGATAGTACTCAAGGAACATCCACTGTGGCTGAAGGCAAAAAAATCCCTCATAAAGTTCTTCGTCATTTTCCATTAATTCCAAGACTTCAAAGGTTATACATGTCATCTAAAATAGCCAATCATATGAGGTGGCATAAGGAAAAGCGTATATACGATGGTGTTTTGAGGCATCCAGCTGATGCAAAGGCCTGGAAATCACTTGATGAGTTGTACCCAAGCTTCTCATCGGATTCACGTAGTGTGAGGCTCGGTTTATCTACTGATGGTTTTAATCCTTTTGTGAATCTAAGCTCTTCATATAGCATATGGCCAGTGGTATTAGTTCCTTACAATTTAACACCATGGATGTGTATGAAACGTGAATTTTTCATGTTATCCTTGCTAATTCCAGGTGACAAGGCTCCAGGAAATAACATAGATGTCTATTTAGAGCCTTTAATAGAAGAATTAAAAGAGTTATAGGAAGATGGCGTTGAAACTTATGATGCTGTGACTTCAAGCAACTTTAAACTACATGCAGCATTGTTATGGACCATCAGTGACTTCCCAGCTTTTGCTAACTTGTCGGGTTGGAGCACTAAAGGAGCGCTTGCTTGTCCTTCTTGCAATCTTGACACTTGTTCTCAAAGATTGAAACATGGGCATAAATTTTGCTATATGGGACATCGTAGATTTCTAGAAGCTGACCATAAATGGAGACGGGACAAAAAGTCTTTTGATGGTACTGTCGAACATCGTGATGCTCCCAAACATCTTTCAGGAGATGATATTTTAAACCAGCTTATTGGGAGTGAAAATACTACATTTGGAAAATCTGTCAAGAAAAGAAAAAGAAGTGATTCCACCTTGAAGTACAATTGGAAGAAGAAGAGTATTTTTTTTCAATTGCCATATTGGAGCAAGCTTTTAGTTCGTCACAACTTAGATGTAATGCACATTGAAAAAAATATTTGTGATAATATTTTGGGGACAGTAATGGACATCATTGGTAAAACTAAAGATAATAAGAATTCTCGTTTAGACATTCAAGAAATGGGAATTCGCAAGGAATTGCATCTTAAGCCCAAATCTAATGGAAAACATGAAATGCCACCAGCTTCATATAATTTGACATTGAAAGAAAGGAGAACCGTTTGTAAATTTTTATCTAATGTCAAAGTTCCCGATGGATACTCCTCTAATGTTGCTAAATGGGTTAATGTGGAAGAGGGTAAAATTTCAGGCATGAAAAGTCACGATTGCCACGTCTTCTTACAAGATTTGCTTGCTCCAACATTTCGGGGGGTTTTACCAAAACATGTGTATGAGCCATTGGTTGAAGTGGGGTCATTCTTTAAGCAATTATGTTCCAAATCTTTAAGATTGGAGACTCTAGAAAAACTAGAGTACAACATAGCCAGAACCCTTTGCAAGCTTGAGACGACTTTTCTTCCATCGTTCTTTGATGTAATGGTTCATTTGCCAGTACATTTACCTCGTCAAGTCATGCTTGTTGGCCCCGTACAATACCATTGGATGTTTCCCTTTGAGAGGTATGTCCGTTTTAAGTTGTCATATACTATTAAAAATTGTATATGACATGTACATTGATATTCATTTTCATTCTTAAATAGGGACATGCACATGTATAAGATCAGTGTGCGTAATAAGGCTCATCCAGAAGGATCAATAGCTGAAGGCTACATAGCAAATGAGTGTCTTACATTTTGTTCTCGATATTTGCAAAGGTCCGAGACAAGATTCAATAGGAGTGAACGAAATTCTGATGGTGCAAAGGAGCAAAAATCAGAACTATCCATCTTTTCAGCCAATGGAAAGCCTTTAAGTAGGGGCAAGACTAAAGGATTAAGCTATCAAGATTGGAGAGGAGCTCACTTGTATGTTCTTAGAAATTGTGAGGAAGCACAACCATTTTTAGGGTAAGTACTCTTAATGCAGTACATTGATGTTACTTTGCTTCCTATACATATATAACAAATAATGATTAGAATTGATTTTAGATCACATGAAGAGGGAAATGTTGCTCAAGGAGATTTTTTGAGCTGGTTTGAAGATACTGTAAGTAATTAAGATATAGGCTTTGTTTACAACAATATAATTGTAACCACAAATATTGATATTAACTTCTTATTTTAAATAGGTGACAAACTTGTGGAAGAGAGGTGATGAAAGTATAAGTAGAGATCTTTCAATATTAGCACAAGGCCCTCTTAAGCGAGTTAGTTGTTATGATGGATATATTGTTAATGGATACAGATTTCACACAAGGAAACATAGCTTGAAAAGAAAAACCCAAAATAGTGGTGTGTTTGTCAGAGGGGATGCTCATAGTGGAGAAAAGGAGTATTTTGGTATTCTGACTGAAATCATAGAATTAGAGTACAATGGTGATCTATCAGTTATCTTGTTCCATTGTGATTGGTATGATGTGTATGATGATCGAAGAGGTATAAAGAAAGATCAAAATGGAATAATCACCATAAATGTCTCAAGATTTTTGCAAACTGATGAGCCATATGTCTTAGCAAGCCAAGTTCAACAAGTTTATTATGTGGATGATCAATTGAATTCAAATTGGCAAGTTGTGGTGAAAACAACACCTCGAAATTTCTATGATATGCCTGCCAATAATAATAAAGATTATAACATGGAGTTGGGTATGGATACTATAGAGCTTAATGGTGAAAGTTTAGATTACAATATCGAGGAAGATAATTTAGCAATTCCATTGGTGAGAGAAGACATAGAGCCAGAAATAGTAGTACACACAGTTGCATCTACAAGTGGAGGGGATGAGACATCTTTCCAAGACAATGACGAGGAAAGTGATGAATTTGAGCTCCAAAATGATGAAACAGATAATGAATATTGATATGGAGTTATAATCAATGGTGAGATTAGTAATTAAATAGGCAAAATGACATAATATCAAATTTAATAAACATATTTTGATTCATATTTGACTTCATATACAAATTTGTATTGTGTGTATTTGTACTATGTTTATAATTAACGTACCCTTTGTGTTTTCATCAATTATTACTTACATATGACAGGTTTCTTGATAATCTCAGAAGTGTCATTTAATATGGATGGCAGTAATTCAGGAGTTGTCATACAAAAGCCAGGTAAATAGTTATTACTTTTGGTTAAATTGAAATGCAAAAATTTTAATTTTGTCTTTCAATTTAAAAAATACTTTGTTTTTATTTGTAGTGACAAAACGTAAACGTGGAAAGACTCTTGGTAAAGAATGGAAGAAGAAAAGGGAGTCAACAAATGGGATAGTAGTGATTGAAATACCTGAGTCTTTGAGACGAGTTGTTGGAGTGAATGCCCAACAATTTATAACTGAAACTGGTATTTTAGTCAAGCAATTTTGCCCTGTAGATGTTAAAAGGTGGGCTAACTTAAGTGATGATGTCAAAGAAAAGTTGATGGCCAAAGTGAAGGTTGATTTCACTCTATTTATTAATTACTACTATATGGATTTAGAAGAATTTCTAGTTTTATGTATAATAAAGATGTATATATCTGATATTTAAAATTGACTATCAGGATATGTACCATATTCCAAATGGAGCCCATGTTAATCATGCTATTGTGAAGACATTGATGAAGCGATTTAGAGAATGGCGATATCGATTAAGAGAAGACCACTACTTGATATACGAAACTGATAGAGAACGACTAAGTCATTGTCCACCTGAAATTGATCCTGCTCAATGGAAATGGCTAGTACAGTACTGGGGTAGTGAGGAATTTAGGGTAAGTTTTGTTTATGCCCTTTTATATTTGGTATTATTATAAAAGAAAGTGAGAGACAACAAGTTTAACTGGATAAAAAAAGGTTTCAATTTCTGACCCCAAATGTTTGATCTAATGTGATCTCAATATTCTTCATTTTATAGGATGTTAAATAACCTGTAGGAATAATTGCAAAATTACCTTTGTAGGAAAGACTTTCAATGTCAAATGTTAACTATTTTAGGACACGTTTTTCATTTTATATATTATATTTCTTCATGTGGTCCCATGATGCCACATGTTGATGGCACATACTACATATTTATGATATACTAATGCAAAGATATAATTAAATATATGTATTAGAATATCATATTTCAATCTACGACTTTGAGAACTTTGGACACATTTACTTGTACATTTTGCATTTTTACTCATTAAAAATTAATTACTGCTCCTTATTTATTACTGCTGTCCGTTTATTTTATACTTTATAATCTTACTTAAAACCACATGTAGCGTATAAGTGAGGCCAATGCAGCAAACAGACGTAAGCAAAAGATGCTAGCATGTGTAGGCTCAAAGTCCATTGCAAGAATCGCAACTGAAATGGAAATGGTAATGAAAGTTGAGAAGTTATCTTTTTTTCTATTGTTCTAATTTCTTATCTCATTTGTGCGCGCTGATGTTCAAATCTATTCATCTTTTGTAGAGCATAGCTAATGAGGAAGAAAGTAGAGAAGAACCAGGCTATTTAGAATTATTTAGGAAGCAAAGGCAGCGAAAAAATGGACAATGGGTTGATAAGGAGGCTGAGGAAGCTTACAAAAAGCTCTTGAATTTACATGAAGAACAAATGGCAGAACATGGTGTTGACAATCTTACTCCAGAAGAGGCATATACCAAGGTCTTTGGTCATAAATCAGGATATATTAGAGGCATGGGTGAAGGACCTCTTCCCCTTAAAAGTAAGCGTGTCAGTCAAGACCACACGAACTCTTACTTAAGTGAATCTGAGATTAATGCTCGAATTCAAGCTGAACTTGAAAGGCGAATATCTGAAATGTCTGCTGCAAAAGAAGCTGAATATCAAGTTAGGCTAGAGGCTGAAAAAGCATCTTCAAAACAAAGAGAAGCTCAACTTCAAAAAATCATTGATGAACAACAAAGCAATTTTCAACATCAATTGGAAGTCAAAATGCGTGCTCTGCTGAAGGAAGAGATGGCTCGTTTTCATGACACAAGTGATGTTAGTAGTCGCAATATAACTTTTACTCTGATTTTACTACACTTATAATAGAGTAGTCAAATATGCTACTAAGTGAGATATTTTGTTTTGCAGCCTATGAATGCCTCTTCAAGTACATTTAGGGATTCAACTCATGAAAGTTCCAAAACAAAACAAATGGATGAAGAATACAATAGTCTACCGGTATTTATTGATTTTAAAGTTATTTAACTCTTCTTTTTTGTTAAATGCTTAGGCTTAGCTGGTGAATTTTCTTTCAATTATTCTGATAATTTTAACTAAAGACTGTTTTATTTGTGTTTCCCTCTTCTTCTTTAAATCTTATAGTTTAGATGCTTGTTTGTTTAGTGCATAATTAGGTTCCAGTGGGTAGGCTTGTTTTATGTTTGTTGATATAGAAACTTCTTTTGGTAGGTGAAATTTTGCAAATTTGAATTTTTGCTATTCATTATTGTTGTTTAGGCTGTTGAGCTTTTACTGTCAATGATTTAATTTTGTTGTTTGTATTAATGCAAGGGACTTACTGGGTTACCTCTATACATCTATGTACTTTATGCCATTATTTGTATCAAGATTCTTTAATTCCAAGTTCTCACTTTTCTATATTATTTATATACCATGAGCATACAATGTCATTCTTAATTTAAATTCTTGACCCTAGGTAGCTGAAGTAGTTAGTGTTCAAGATTAGACTATATGTGTATCACATTAAAACTCTTCTAAGTATTTTGATGTAAATATTTCATTTTTACAGCTAAAGAAACCATTTAAAAATCCTCGTGAGGAGATGAACCGTGGAAGTTCAAATGCGCATGAGAATCCATATTGCAGTTCTTGCAATATCGACTTTAATGATATGCTTGCTTACATGAAACACTTGCGTGAACCTCACCGTACGTAATTATCAAATCATATTATTAGTTACTGTTTTTTATGACTACATATTTACATACTTGTAGTTACATCACATTCACTTTTCATGTATATTTTGTAGATAAGAAAACAATGACAACGATTTCTAGGAAGAATTTGTCTCAAAGAGGATGCTTTAAACAAATGGCCAGGTATAACTTTGCCTATGGTTTGAAATAATATATGAATTACATGATTGTACCAAATTATGTGCCTATTAGTTATTGATGTGATGTGTTATTTGTGAGGTTCTTATTGTACAATAGTTCCAACATATGATAATGATGGATATGAAATAGCTTTATAAGTTAAATATTGATAAATTTACGTGTACTTATCTTACAGGGGGATTACTAAAGAAAAGTGAATTGGCATGCAACTGTAGTTAGGAAGGTTTATATTAACTACGGGAATTTTTCTATCAAGTAGTCAATTACTAGATTCATATACAAATACTTTTCATTTACTTATTAGTTACATGTTATGAACCATGAACTCACAAATGCCCTTTTATATTTTTGCAACTTATTAGTACTATCTTACTGTGACAGGTTATATTTTTGACTTATCCAAGTAAGAACAACAATAGAGAAATTGAAGTGAAAATGCTCTGTCGACTCAAGTCAATGTGTAAACCATTGAAACTTATTTTGTCCATTTTTGCAATAACTTTTAGAGCACATATTTTTTCAATTTCTCATAAATGTTGTTACTTTGTGGATATATACAACTTAACTTTTTGTTGTCAGTATATATTTACAATTGTTGAAGTAGTATATGCTTGAATTAGACATAAAAAATCTATTATGGGTCAATCATAGTGGTGAAGAATCAAACTTTATCGCCTAAATATGTAACAAAAAAAAAATATATTTATTGTGGCAAAATATGTTTCCCCACCTAATATGAATACATTTTGTGGCGAACACTTTTCCCACAAATTAAACACCTTCTGTGGCGAAACTTATTGCAAATAAAGCTATACACCTTTTGTGGCAGAAATGTATTGCCACAAAAGTTACACACTTTTTGTGGCGAAATATGCTTCCCCATGAAACATGTCTATTTTTAATGGCAAAAGTAATATCTCCACAAATTATCATAATCATTAGTGGCGAAATCTTTGCCACTAATTATATCTTTAGCGTCAAATGCATTCGCCACAATTGGTGATATTTTGTGGCAAAAAATACTCGCCACAAAATATGGACCTTTTTTGTGGCGAATCACTTTTTTTGCCACAAAGACCTTTTGTGGCACACTTCTTTTGGCGAGTCTGATATTCGCCACAAAATGGTTTTAGTGGCGAAAAAGAGGCTTTTAGTGGCAAAAATCTTCCCCACAATAGGTCGAATTTCTTGTAGTGTATTGTGCATAGATTGCATCTCAGCCTCCATGGCTTTGCGCCATTGATCTGAGTGTGGGCTTTCAATAGCCTCCTGATAGGTCTTGGGCTCCTCTTGGTCAATGACCATAAGATTCCTATCATCAGTCACGAGAAAGCCATCCCTCTCTGGCTGATAGCATGTCCTACCAGACCTTCTAAGGTCCTGTGCAACCGGTTTTGGTTCCTCAATTTCTTAACTAGTTAGATCGGTTCCCGAAGCATCCTCAGTAGTGGCTGCAGGAGTTTGTGAGTCTTGAACTTCTGAAAGTGCAACATTACTCCCACTGTCACTCTTGGAAAGGAATTCCTTCTCTAAGAAGACTGCATTTCTTGCTATGAAAAATTTGTTTTCCACCAGATCATCGAAGTAATAACCTTTAGTTTCCTTAGGGTAACCCACAAATTGGCACTTGATAGATTTGGACTCGAGTTTGCCACTTGTCAATTTCTTAACATGTCCATCACAGCCCCAAATCTTCAAGAAGGAAACATTGGGCTTTCGGCCCTTCCATAGTTCATACGGTGTTCCCTCAACTACCTTGCTTGGTGTATTATTAAGAATGTAAGCAGCTGTCTCTAAAGCATATCCTGAAAAGGAGACACGGAGTGTAGCATGACTCATCATCGAGTGGACCATGTCTAGCAAGGTCCTATTCCTCCTTTCTGACACACCATTCCACTGGGGTGTACTAAGAGGAGTGAGTTGGGATACAATCCTACACTCTAAAAAACGAGTCAAACTCTTGGCTCAAATATTCACCCCCTTGGGCAGACCAAAGTGTTTTTATTTTCTTGCCAAGTTGGTTTTCTACTTTATTCTTAAAGTCCTTGAACCTTTCAAGAGTCTCAGACTTATGCTTCATTAGATACACGTAACCGTATCTGCTGAAGTTATCCGTAAAGGTGACGAAGTACAGAAAACCAGATCTAGCACTAGTGCTCATTAGGCTGCATACATCGGAATCTATCAGCTCCAATAGCTCTGAGGCCCTTTTAGCAGTCTTGCTAAAAGGCGCCTTTGTCATCTTGACTCTCAAACAAGATTCGCATGTGTCATAAGACTGGATGTCAAATGACCCCAGCACTCCACTAGAGTGAAGCCTAGCTATACGCTTCTCGTTTATGTGGCCAAGTCGACAGTGCCAGATGTATATGGGATTAATTTCATTCTATTTAATCCTTTTAGTATTTATGTTATAGATTGAACTTTCACGTTTTAGATCAAGGATATATAAGCAATTTTCAAGAAATGTTGTTCCATAAATAATAGTGCCACATTGCATAGAAATTCTACCATGTCCAATATTAAATACGAAACCAGAAATATCCAATAAAGAAACAGAAATAATATTCCTGCGTATTGCAAGTACAAAATAACAGTTTCTTAGTTCCAAAACAAGTCCACTAGGCATCTCTAAGAAATAATCTCCGATTTCCATGTCCTGAACTCGAGCACCATTTCCGACTCAAAGATCTACTTCTCCAGATCCTAGTAATCTCCAATTTCTTAGACCCTGCACATTTGAACAAATGTGAGATCCACATCCAGTGTCTAAGACCTAAGAGGTAGAAATAGCCAGATTAATCTCAACAACATAAATACCTGAAGCAGCAGTTTTACCCTTCAGTTGCTCCCTTAGCTTTGGACATGAGCACTTCCAATGCCCCTTCTCATGACACTCATGGCAGATATCATCAAGAGAAGCAATCCTTGCTTTAGGTTGGGCCACCACCTTTTTGCCCTTAGCCTTGGCGTTTTAGGCCTTACCCTTGGCCTTAGATTTGGCCTTTCCCATAGCAATGGGTGTATTTCCCTTGTTCACCAGTAATACTTTAGGAGTTTTCTTAAGAGACTGCTCAGCAAGCTTGAGCATGCCATGTAGCTCAACAACCGATTTATCCAACCCTTGCATATGATAGTTCATGATAAACTGGTTCTAAGACTCAGGAAGTGACCCAAGAATAATGTCTGCTGCCAAGTCCTGCGGAACTGGTGAGCCGAGGCGGGCAAGTGTATCAATATACCCCTTCAACTTTAGCACATAAGTGCTAACAGAAGTCCCAGCTACCATCACAGTCGTGCAAAGTGCCTTAGTTGTCAGGTAACGTTCCTGATGAGCCTGATCTTGCAACACCTTTTTAAGTTGATCCATCATCTCATAAGCATGCTCCTCCATGAACTGCTTCTGAAGATCAGAAGCCATGGTACCCAGCATGAGGCATGAGACATCTCGGTCATCCCTGACGTGCTGGTCATACTGCTCCACCATCGCCGTGGTGATGCCTCGAACTGCGAGAGGGCCAGCTGGTAAAGGAGCATTCAGTACATACTCCTTGGACACTTGTCTAAGAACTATTTGTAAGTTCCTAACCCAGTCCAGGAAGTTAGTCCCCGAAAGCATCTCCTTCTCTAAGAGTGACCTAAGTGAGAGTGAGTTGTTGTTTGTTGCAGCCATTTAAATTGCTTAAGTGAAATAGGATTATCTACATAGAAGAAATCATTGCTTGAGTTAGAAATAAAGGACTTTTAAGCCAATTCAAATTAATAATCCGATTTTAATTTGTTTGTTGGTGATGTTAATTGGCTGACTTGACCAAGATCCACAACTTATTAATGGCTGGCCGAACTAGGGCTCGCTAACCAACCATTGATTCGTTTGGTAGGACAACCTATCCAATCCTTCCACGAAGGACTCTTAGTTTGATGGACTTATTGACACTTTACCTATCTGTGCTTAGGGCCCGCTCTGAGCTAATGCTCCCCATATTAAGTCAAACCACCATTCATATGTTAACCATACCAAGTATCCTAACCCTCGACAGCCCACCGAATACTACAATGTACCCAGCTAGGGCATGGCGCACATTGCAGCATCAATGGGAGGAAGAGGTGTGAATGTGGGAAGCACTTTTAAACGACTCAATATTTTAATTTCCGGATTATAATTAAGTGATACGGCTTAGTATGCATAAACGCGAGTAATAATTTGGTGATCCATACATCCATATTATATGACAAATGCAATAGCATACTTAATTTAAAATAAATGAGATCTTATGGGCCTTTAATTACAACCTAATGAAAAACTAGATATCCTATCTACTTCTTCATGGGCCGGACTGCAATCTTTCTTGGGCTCCCACCATGGGCTTGCTCCATCTGGGCCTTCCTCCATACTTGATGCAGTTACAACAATTTTGTAAAATAAAATCTATTCTAAAATTACATCAAAATAAAAAAAAAGGCACGCAGGCCATATTTCCCAAAATTAAAATACAACCGATAATAATTTAGTGCCCATAGAACTCAACATCACATTTCAAACAAAGTACCTGTCGTGCACATACATGCCAATATGATGCATGATCATGGCATTCCAAATTAAATATAAATGTTAAGCCAAGTTACTTAGGGTGAAATCACCAATTTTAACAAATGTGACTAAGGCCCATAAAGGCCCAATGGATAACATCCATAAATGCAAAATTAACAATTTTGCTCCCACTTGAATTTAGGTTGTCACAAATTTAAAATTTAGCCCTCCCAATTTTAACCGATGTCACGGTTTATTGGGCCAATTTCACAAAGTTCATATTCAATTTAATATGCAAACAATTAAATTAAATATGCATGCCAACAAAATAAACAATTTAAATACAAATTAATTTAAAAAAAATTTAATTTAATTTGCATTAGGGTCCGGGATAAAAAAAAACCTGCAAAATCCAAAACCGGACCCAAAACCTACCTGAGGCGCTGCTGTCCCGGCAGGGCAACAGCAGCCCAGTGGGCTACTGCCACTGTAGCAGCACCAGCCAAGAAATATCTAAACAAAAACCCTAAACAATTTTAGATGGAAACCAATTGGGGAAAAAGAATCAAAAACCCCAATCCAAAATTCTAGGGTTCAACAAAACCAATTGACCAAAAACCCTAAAATCACAAATTTGAAACCCATTCTTTCTTCAAGAACGCTTTCAAGAACCAATTCTAATCAATCTAATGGACAAAACCTAGGCTCTGCTACCACTGTTGGGATTCGTCATCGGAAAAATAACGTGGCATAGAGGAAAATACACCGTTTAAAATTTCCTAGAATCCACCTATCGTGTCCAATTACCATTGATTAGAATGAAACTAATTTGAATCAAGAGAGACTAACTCACCGGATTTGTCTCTTCTAGAGACTACTGCAGAATCGTTTCTTGAGACTACTGTGATCTCGAAAGTCTGGTGCACGACCAACTATTGAGCGGGAATCAGTGCTAGCCGAAAACGTGAAGGAATGGAGGATTAATGCTGGGATTTTTGGCTGATTTTGGGCTGCTCTTGGTGGCTGAAATTTCCAACAATTAATTAGGGTTGAATTAGGGTTAAGTGTGCCCTTATATAGACACCTTGCCTAATTGGGTTTTAATTAGGTTAATTACATCCAAGCACACTAGGATTATAATTACATGAATAAACTTTAATTAAAAAGTATATATTATGTAATTTAATTACATTTGACTAGATTTAATTACCCCTAAATAAAATTAAATCACACTTAAGTAAATACAATACATGTATTTAATTTTCTTACTTAAAAAAATTATTTAATTAATTGTTTATTTTATGTAATTCAATTAATTGGTAAATTAATTAATTACATTATGTAAACTTATTAATTAAATTAAATTCAACCAAATGTTAACTAATTACCTTGACACCGAATGTCAACTAATTAATTAACGCATTCCTTCCAATGTACATTACATGTACAATTTCTATAAGTTCCGACTCAGTTGATCTATGTACATGATCCAATGGGTCTATCTTTATATTGGCAGTAGGCCCAAGGCCCACAGACTGTAAGTGGGTTCTAGCAAGCCATTACAGCCCCTAATTAAGATAGAGATGCAGTAGTCTTTAGAAGACACTCACCCGGTAGTAATCTCATAGTGTCCTTTGCCTAACGATATCGATGTGAATAAACAAGAGGCATGGTGTCTGTCATCCTCTTCTGTTGTTTATTATATTTCTTGATCTTTAGTTGATTGATTAATCAAATAAGAGCACGGACTTACTTGGGTATGGCCATACACTTATCAGTCCCACTCATCAAGTGGCCAATGATATCATCATTGTGTTACCCGAGTGGCAATTCCATCACTTATCAACATGTTCACTAGTCCACACAATCATACCCGTATTTAGCATCCTTTTACAGACCTGTTAGGTGTATGTCAAAGTGAAGCGAATTCCATATTGATATTATAATGAAATCTTGTCTGAGGACAAAAGAGACCTACTCAAGAAAGACCTATGACGTGACAACCATGTGGCTTTCTTGTGCGGATCGATCCAGTCCCATATCAAGGACATGTACCTATATTCATGACTGAATTTACAAATACTATGGCTAGTTGAGAACTGCCATATAGTTATCGAATATACAAGTTTGTGGTTCTATTAATTCCCACGATTAGAACAGACATGGGATAGGTTTTATGATTATCAATCAATGGATACTCTACTCATATTATAGCACAAGATATAAATGAAATAGATTAATTACCTTTATTAATGTGACACAAATAATTTATTCATACAATGAGTCTTCATGTATAATACAAAATACAAGAATCCAATGCCCTAAGAAATAGGACACACCAACAGCACGTATAGCAAAAAAAATCTCACCAAGGTGAAAACCGAAAAGGCACCTCAGGCAAAAGTTAGAGCAGCTCGCTAAGATGAAAAGCTGCATTGGGCAGTTTAGGTAAAAATTAGAGCACTTCTAAACTCACTCTTCCTAGGGGCAAAGTTGTAAAGTCTTTTTATTATTCCCAAGCGGAACCATTACAAAGAATCTCACAACTTTTTCCTCAATAGTCATCATATATCCTATACATAAATACTAGGATTGCATTGCATAAAGAATGTACTCTACCAGCTAAAGTCAATCGGAGGCATGACACATTTTTCTCCAGCAGAACGTGAAATATCAAGCTTGGACAAATAGCGGGAAATGTATTCTTTAGGGTCCACATATGTATGCATCATCATGCATACATGCATAACATACATGGAACATTCATCCACAGAAAAGTCGGATCACCCAAGTAGTCTTCATTTTTTATCGAAGGGGCAAAAATTTTTGCTCAAAATCTATCGATCAAGGAATCAAGACTCATCGTTTCAAATGTAGAAATTCAATAGCCTTGTCGTGGGTAAATGTAAACCCGGTATCGGCTCCAATCAAAATTGCCGTGGGTAAATATAAACCATGTATCGGCTCCAATCAAATTTGCCATGGGGAAAAATAAACCTGGTATCGGCTCCAACCAAATTTGTCGTGGGTAAATATAAACCCGGTATCGGCTCCAACCAAATTTGTCATGGGTAAATGTAAACCCGGTATCGGCTCCAATCAAATTTGTTGTGGGTAAATGTAAACCCTATTATCGGCTCCAATCAAATTTGCCATGGGTCAATATAAACCTGGTATCGGCTCCAATCAAATTTGTCGTGGGTAATAATAAACCTGGTATCGACTCCAATCAAATTTGCCATGGGTAAATGTAAACCTGGCATCGGCTCCAACCAAATTTGTCGTGGGTAAATGTAAACCCGGTATCAGCTCCAACCAAAATTGCCGTGGGTAAATGTAAACCTGGTATCGGCTCTAATCAAATTTGCCGTGGGTAAATGTAAACCTGGTATCGGCTCCAATCAGATCATCACTACAACAATGAGGCTTCCACAAGTCAAGTATGCCTTTCTTTTCTTTCCTTACGTTTATGGTGCTTTACTTCACGTTCTCAAATTCACCGTAGGTATTTTAAACCTGGCATTGGGTATTGATCACGCGAGGGGCAGCTGTAAGATCCAGAATTTTCCATCCTCAATAATGAAAACCCAAAGGTCATTTTTACAGGTGTAAACACGGAATTTTCCAGGATATATATATATATATATAATAAACATAAATAAAAAAATACAGCTGCACGACTATAATTACAGTCGTACGACTGTAGTTACAAAATTACAGTTGCACGATTGTAGTCAAATTACAGTCGTATGACTGTAGGTCTATAACAGCTAGTTACATCTCATCCTGCATGGGAGAGGGATGGGGCATGATCTAAGGGCATTATTGCATCTTCCTGTCTTTGTTTAGGGTCTATAAGTATCAGAAGAAAGGGAGGAACTAGGGTTGATAGAGATTTGGATTGAAGAGAGCTCTAGAGATTAGGAGAAGAGAAGAAACACATAAAAAATATCATCTTCTTCTACTCATTTTCTTTTGATTCATGTGTTTGTAAGGTTAAAACTTGTAGAAATCATATGTTAAAACTTGGCAAACACACACAAATCATTCCAGAATCTTAAACACGCTCAGATCGATAACTAGTAGAGATTTTTGGACATAATTTGTAGCTTGACATACAAAGGAAAGGAGGCAATCTGAAGCTAATTCAAGGTATTTTTCCAACCAAATCAATGGTAGATTTGTGCTACAAGGGTAAATATACCTAAAATTAGTGTTTTGCTTTATATTCTGTGTGTTTTGGTTCATTTCTATGCATTAAAATCACCTAAAACCAAAAATACGAGTCTGCTATTTCTAGACTGGATGAACAGTCGCACTCCTGTAATTACAATCGTACGACTCTAATTAAAGCCGTACGACTGTATTCATATTCCACGGCTCTAAATCCTTTTCATTTAAATCACTTCAGTAATTTTTTGACCAGAAGCAAATTACAGTAGCATGATTGTAATTACTATAGTTTCCGGCCAGCAATAGAAAAACACAAAAATCTAGAAAAATTAAGAAAAATCCAAAAAAATCGGAAAAATTATAAAAATGCATAAAAATTAGAAAATCATCAAAAACAAATAAAAAAATAAATTTATTTCATGCATTCACAACCTTAGATTTAATTTTTGAAGTTATCACAATTAGAACAGAACAACGATGGAGATCCAAATCTCCCAAAAACCGACCCACATTTACATGTTAAATGGAAATAAACCAGTAAAAGAAAATATTTTCAAAAATGTATTTTCTCAAGAAACAAAAACATAAGAACGTTTCAAAACTGTTTTCCAGGTCTAGTCGGGCGAACTAGCCTAGTTTATCCGACTATCCCCTAAATACATGTCCCTAAATCTCTCATTTCCCTGTTCTGTCTATTTGAGTCCGACTTGTTGCGTACATTTGTACTAACCTTTGTTTTGCAGGATTTGAATTTATTTTAATTTTAATTTTAATTTTGATTTCATTAGATACTCGTGTATTATAGGCAATTGTACTCCAATCCCCAAATTATACAAATGTATCCCCTATGATAGTTTTGTTGTGATTCGATTAGGTTATAAATAATTAATTTATTTATTGCTTTTATCTGCATGTACACTGCATGATTAAATCAATGGAAATCAACCTTAGAAAAATAAAATGCTATCAATGAACATTGGCCAAATTTATTTTGATTGGACATAACATAAGGGACTTGTCTAGACCTAGATCTCTAAAAAGTGTAGCGGCCTTCGTCCGGTTCAACTACGTTGTAATTTCCTGGTTGAGCTGAGCCAGGTGGCGACTCTTACATTTTCTATCTAGACTTAGGTCTCGATTCTTTTACAAAACAAATGATGAATTTTCCAAAACTGAACTTCCATATCAAAAACATAAAACCCTTATGAGGGAGGGTTGCTTGATATCGAGGCTCCCTTCCGAGAGAAAAACGTCGTCCGCTCACATAATTTTCTTAAATGTGATTTAATTTAATTTAGAGACAGTTAAATTTAGCCAATTGGAACAAATTATAGAGTATAAACTTTAACATAAATTTTATTTATGTAATTGAAAATTAATGGGCTAAAATTGAAATTGACCTAATTAATTAAATTCCTATTATGGTAAAGACTATATAAGGCATACTTAAGAAATTAAAACCTAACCTTAGACACTGATAGAAGAGGAATTTCGGCTAGCACTATAGCAACCCCCCTTTGGCCAAATTTCACTGCTTCTCTTCATCCCTTTCGTTTCTTCGGCTAGCACTAGTTCCCGCTCGATAGTTAGTCGTCAACTGGATTTCGGAGATCATTTCAAGAATCGATTCTACAACAATCTCTAGAAGAGACGAACTTGGTGAGTTTCTAATCTCTCTTGGTTTGAATGTTTTGTTCCAATCAATGGTAATTGGATATGATAGGTGGATTCTAAGAAATTTTAAACGGTATAACTCTGCTACACCATGTTATTTTTCCGATGACGAATCCCAACAGTATATCAATTATTCTACCGAATAGCAACCTTCCTTTGGACCGATTGTTAAGCGCATAAATAAAAGATATACACAGCTATATATTTTTTAACACAAATTAAAAAAACTCATAACAGAGGTTACTTTAACAACAATCTTATGTCAATTAATTTATTTAAAAATACAAGACAATCAAGTGCAACATAATTATTTAAATAAAATAAATTGAGACTTTATTTTGTTTTACTTAAATAATTAAAACACATAATAACACTTGATTACGTAATGGGGAACAATTCAAATGAATCTCAAAATTGAATTATTAAACAATAAAAGCCCAATTATTCAACTAAACTTCTTGAATCAAACTGAAAAATTGTATGCTTGTGAGGGCCTTCATCTTCATTAACAAATTAATGTTTAGAACTTAACAATTATAATTGTTAAACAATAACCATAATTAAAGCAAAATTATTTAATTAGTAAATTAATCATTCTTTAATAAAATCTTGAATCAATTATTCTTAAAATGTACTTTATTTTCTCTGCAATTTTTGCTGAAACCAGTGGCAAAATTGAAACCATCCGACTAAAAATCCCATCAATAAAAAAAACAACTGCCCTTTTTTTTAAATCATTTCGGACGAAATGCGAGAAACACATTTGTAATTCATTTAACACGATGTAATTGCAGTGCTTGCAATTCATTTAATAATCTTTTTGAAAACTCCCCAAGAACTCCAACAATTCAATGTGATTATGGCCCACTTGTTAGAACCCAAGAAATCGCATCAAAATTTTGAAAGAGGCGTATATGAATCCATTGAATCAAACCGAATCAGATCAGAGATTTCCGGTTATGTCTTACTCAATTAAAGTCTCCTTGTGGTTTTTCTCTGATGGGTGGAGATTCCTTTTTTTTGTTGTTAACGCCTAAAACCTAAATTAGACTTTAATATATAGTGGACCAATCAACATGTCTTTTCACAACGAATCAACGTCTCTTTTCACAACGAATCAACGTGTCTTTTCATGATGAACTAACGTGTCTTTTCACATGTCTACATTAGCATCCAATCAGAAACCCCATTAATCTCTTATTAGACTACCCAACTAGTTTCCACTCATTTAGTCCATACGCTTTAGGATTTTATTTAGACCTTAACTTTAACGATCACTGTATTTGGTCAAACACTATAAATAACCAATATAACAAATCAATAATTTATTAGCCCACTTTATCTATTATTAGTATTTAATAATAAAACCAACAATGTAATCTCGGGATCTTCTTCTTCTTCTGCTGGTATTTGTCTGTCTTCTTTTTGGATGTATATTTTCTAGAGTGTTTTTTCTCTTAGGTTTTTTTGTAAACTGTATGTTCATCTTCTTCTATTTGGTTGTATTGTATTTCATAGTGACATTCTTCAATATTTCTGTTGTAGTCCTCTTTTATGGTTTGTATTAAATCTACATATTTTTCTGGCACATTTGATACATTAGCACACATCAGATACGTTGATGATACATTGGTGATACTGTGATGATATTTTTTGTGTTATTGTTTGTTATGCATTCATTATACATTCCTGATACATGTATCAACTAAGATACTATTTTGATACATATTGGGATATTATAATGATACATTTTTTTTGTTACTGTTTAATATGGATTCATTATACATGTTTGATACATGTATCACCTCAGATACTATTTTGATACATTTGTGCTACTATATTGATATATTTTGTGATACTGTTTATTATGCATTTATTACATATATATTTTATATATGTATAACCTTAGAAACTATTATGATACTTTTTTGATGCACTTGTGGTATTTTTTGCTATGCATTCATTATACATTTTTTGACACTACATGATTTTGTGATACATGTTTTATACATGCATGATGCAGCTATAAAAAGTGTATAGTTTTATGCTAATATTACCTTGTTGAGCTGTAATTTCTTTGAGAATGCTTGTTATGCACAAATTATATTACGTTAGGTTGTTGTTGCAATGATTTGCATTGGATGATATCCTTTTATTACCTGAAATTGTATCTCTAAATCTTGTTTTTCTTGATCGATCTTGATGTTCTCTGTGATTATGGGTCATAAAGTCATTGAATGTGTAAATTGTTGGTATCATTACTCCAGTCACTTTGTACTTGATGAACCTGTGATATTCAGTGTAAGTTCCCTTATGATGCATCAAAATTGCAATTTCTGCCTTATTTATATTGCTTCGATTTGCAATATTGTGATTGTTTTCTTTTTATTTTTGATGTAATAATGTGTGCAATTGTAGTGATTGGAGAGATTTTTACGATCAAAGAGATTTCTGCGATTATGAGTTTTTAGCGATTCGAGAAATCGCGAGATTAGAGCTATAGAGCGTGAGGTTGGAGGTATTTTGAATATTTTGAATCTCTTTTGTGATTTTTTTGTGTTATAGTGTACGTAATATAAGAATGTTGAATTCACGTATTTTTAGAATTTTGAAAAGTTTTTACAGTATTTTTTGGGGTTAACATCTGTGTTACGTATAATAGGAATTTTGGGTCCAAATTGGGGTATTTTTCTAAAAAGTCTGTTATTTAAAGCACAATTTATAATTACGACCCTTTAAGGATCAAAGTGGGTACGAAAATATCGCTTACAGCATAGAATAGGGAGCAAAATTTCTATTTTGTAAGAGAAAACATAGCGGGTACATGGGAAGAGGAAATTAAATTGAATAAGTATAAAATAAATTTCTAGGATATTCTCCCTAGAAATATTTTCTAGCAAACTAAAATATATTAACTCGTTTGCAAAGGAGCACAATTATAGAAAAAAAAAAAATTATAATAAATAAAGTGATTTTAAAAGTAGTACGGTGGTTTCTCACTATTAGAAAATAACTTCTCTTTATTAAGAGAAGTTATTTTATTTTGTTTTAAATAGAAAGTTATTTTTCTTTTGTTTTTCATTTCCATTTTTTGAGTTACAAATAACATAAATTAACAAAAATATTTTCTAAAACAATATTTTCTTTGAAACAAATAGAAATTTAGTGCGTCAAAATGATATTCTGTTTAGGAATAAAATGTGTGAAAAGAAGAAAGATGAAGGAACTCGACATATCTTACAATATTAATTTTAGAGAAAGTGATTTTGTAAAATAAGAAAAAAAAAAAGTAATCAAGGTTTTTTTTTTTTTTTT
The DNA here is from genome assembly GCA_039660915.1 of Euphorbia tirucalli. Lineage (NCBI taxonomy): Eukaryota > Viridiplantae > Streptophyta > Magnoliopsida > Malpighiales > Euphorbiaceae > Euphorbia > Euphorbia tirucalli. Next base: position 34,771,953 of record CM077637.1, on the reverse strand, counting down.
AATATAAAAAGGTCTTCATTTAATTTACGAAGATTGCATGGATCATAATAGTCTAGTTTATAAGAAAGAAATGATTGATAAAATTTAATAATATCTGATATAGATTGCAATGAATATTCCCAAATTGTACGAAAATTTCCTCATTTAGCTCAAAAAATTGACGTTTCTATATATATATATATATATATATATATATATATATATAGAATGTAACAAACCATACCATACATACCAAATCCCATTACAATCTTGCCAAATAAATACGTATAAAACAAATCCTTGTCTATATAGTTACCTTATTTTCTGCTGTGCAAATTGAAAATATACAATGGTATAACAATTAAAATTTAAAAATAGAAAATACAAACATAATTCGTTGGGCAGCTACATGTTTCCATTTTCCTATACTATGTTTAGCCCACAAAAACACTATATAGTTTGCCCAAATCAAATTACAAAACCAAAAACCATAAACAAGTGCAGCAATGGCCAACCGAAAGCTTTCCGCTTCTATATTTGTGATTGTTGTCAACATTTTTCTCTTCTCTTCTATCACAAGAGTTTCGGCTGCTGCTGATGATGCAGTGTACACATCATTAGTTCAATGCCTACAAAACAACACAAGCCCCCTAGAAAACATTCCAGACATTGTTCTCTCAAAGGCTAATCCGTCCTATTTGTCCGTTCTTCATGCTTACATTCGCAATGCTCGAATGAACACAACCCAAACCCCGAAACCAACGATCATTATCACCCCAAAACAGATAAACCATGTCCAAGCTGCTGTTATCTGCACAAAACAAGCCGGTTTCCAACTCAAAATCCGTAGTGGTGGACATGACTATGAAGGGGTTTCTTATGTCTCTTCCAACCCATTTTTCGTCCTTGACATGTCTAATCTTCGATCCGTTCAAGTAGATATTCCAACCCAGTCTGCTTGGATTCAAGCCGGGGCTACACTTGGCGAAGTTTACCATGGAATTTATCAGAAAAGTCAAGTTCATGGATTCCCTGCTGGGGTTTGCCCAACAGTGGGTGTTGGAGGGCATATTAGCGGCGGCGGATATGGCTCCATGATTCGAAAATATGGGTTGGCTGTGGATAATTTGCTTGATGCCCAAATTGTTGATGTTAATGGAAAACTTATGAATAGAAAAGAAATGGGTGAGGATCTTTTTTGGGCCATCAGTGGAGGCGGAGGAGCAAGTTTCGGAGTTGTAATTTCATATCAGATCAAACTTGTTCCTGTTCCATCAACTGTCACTTTCTTTAGAGTAGAAAAAACTCTTGAAGAAAACGCTACTGATTTGGTTTGTCAATGGCAATTAGTCGCTCCGAAAACAGATCCTAATCTTTTCATGAGGATGCTTGTACAGCCTATACAGCCAACTAAAAATCAAATGACTATCAAAATCTCAATTTTGGCTTTGTACTTAGGCCATGCTGATAGTCTTGTGGTTTTATTAGGTAAGGATTTGCCACAATTAGGATTGAAGAAATCTGATTGTTTGACAGGAAGTTGGATTCAATCTGTTCTTTGGTGGGCTAATTATGAAAATTATACAACAACTTCACCTGATGTTTTACTCGATAGAAATCCTGACTCGGCCAGTTTCCTGAAGAGGAAATCGGATTATGTTCAGTCTCCTATAAATAAACAAGGCTTGGAGAATATATGGAAAACAATGATGGATTTGGGGAAAATAGGATTGGTATTCAATTCTTACGGTGGAAAAATGGACGAAATTGCAGCGACAGCAACTCCATTTCCACACAGGAAAGGGAATTTGTTCAAGATTCAGTATTCAGTGAATTGGAATGAAGCTGGAAATGTAGCAGAGAGCAATTACTTGGGTCAGGCAAGGAAGCTGTACAGTTTTATGACACCATATGTGTCCAAGAATCCAAGAAGTGCATTTTTGAACTACAGGGATCTTGACATTGGAGTTAATTCTTGGGGGCCAAATAGCTTCCAAGAAGGAAGTGTTTATGGTGTTAAGTACTTCGGTGATAATTTTGAAAGATTGGTAAAAATAAAGGCAGCAGTTGATCCTGGAAATTTCTTCAGGAATGAGCAGAGTGTTCCCCCAAGTATATAGACTAACGAAGCCGGAACCTCTCCAGTTTTGGTTAAACCGGAAACGTCCTTTCCATTAAATCATAGCCCTTCTTTCGAGTGTTTGTACTAAATTAGTATTTCATTAAATAAAAATTAATAACAATTTATGAATTAATTAAATCATAGCCCTTCTTTCGATATGAAGGGCTATGATTTAATTAATTCATATATTGTTATTAATTTTTATTTAATGAAATACTAATTTAGTACAAACACTCATCTCATTGTCTTTTTATTCCGAAAATTTCTAATATAGACCGGGTTTATGTAATTCGTACCATTGGATGTGTAATATATCAACAACCATAATAATATGTTAAGTATCCAACGGTGTGGACCACGGTCTCTGTTTCCTTTCCTCACTATCCTATTTATCTATTCTTTTTCCTTTGACTGGATAGAAAAAAAAAAAAAAAAAGAAAAAAAAAGAGCAATTACTTTTCTCACTCTTCTATTTATGTACTCTCTTTCTATTCTTTTTGTATCCATTTTTTAAAATCTAAGACAAAAATTAAATTAATATCTTATATTGCAAAATCAGATATCATAATATTGCAGTGATAAATTCAAGTAAGAAAGAAGAGAGCATTTACTTGACCAAAAAAAAAAAAAAAAGAATGAGAGTTGGAATAAGTCCAGTTTGTGCTTTCCCTCAAAACTTAAAAAGTAACAGAGTGATTCCAATTCTTATATTTGATGTTGTGATCTTGCCTTTAATTGTTATATACTTGCTACCATTGATTGATTGGAATTCATTATATTTGCTGATAATGATGGTGGGATAGTGAGGGAGAAAGATGACAGAGGGCGGTCAATGCACGGAGAGAAATTTGAAGAGGGAGAGGTGAATATCTGTTTAATGCGAGGATGAGAGATAATAAAGAATAATAAATTAGTATATTTATTGAATAAAAGTTGATAGTAATATACAAATTAAATTCTAGTCCTCTCCGGTTTGACCAAGACATCAAGGAATCCTAATCCTCAGTAGGGTTGCACACGGTCGGTTAACCGATTCATGTAGATTTTTATAAATAATTAACCGTTTGAATTAGTTTTTTAATTTACTAACCATATATTATCCATTAAATTCGGTTAATCATTAATTTCGGTCAGTTAACTATTTCTTTACGGTTAACCATTTATGAAATAGACATTATGATTTTACTAAATTTATAATATTTGAAACCTCAAATAAATAGACCATAAATCTCAAATGTCAAATAAAAATAGAAAATTACAAACCATAGTCTTAATTATTAATTAAAATAGTATTTTAACCATAAACTCCAATAATTAAAACATTAATAAAAAAAGTTCCCAAACATAGAAATTGTTGTACAAGATCAAACATTAATTAATGAAATTGTTTTTCGCTATACGTTTTTCAGTGAGTGTGAAATTAAGAATTGAGAGAATATGGGATTGGAAGGGAGTAACCGAAACTACTTGGTGTTGTATAATAAGGAAGTAAAATAATATTAAAGGCCCAAATGTTTCACTTCTTATTAATATTTTATATATATATATATATATATATACATAATTTTTTAAGAAAAATATTTGTAAAAAGTCGGTTAACTGCGAGTCCACATGGACTTTCGGTGTAAAAACCTAAACAAAAACCGTACACTAGTCCATCGGTTTTGGTTAACCATATTTTTAGCTCGGTTTCGATTCGGTTTCAAGGTTTTTCGGTTTTTCGGTTTTTTTTGTGCACCGCTAATCCTCATACTATATAAGCATGCGATTAATTATGTTACAGAGGACATTTGCTTCTTGATTAAAACTATTATATCTTGTAGGACTGTTCACAGTTCGATGCAAATTTGAAGATTTAGAAATCTCCAGAATTGAAATGAAGGAATAAATCTTCAGAATTAGATTGTTCCAAAATTTCGGTCCAGTTTAATTCAGGAATTCGAAATTTAGGTACTGGTCTTATCCGGTTATGGGATCCGGAGATTCATTCTGGTGCAAACCAAATATATAAAATAAATATTAAAAATAAAAAAACACATATATTTTCTTATACAGTTTCAACTAAAAAATACAAATTCTAATAATATCTATCAAAATATTATAAATTAAGTTGGCTTAGTGGTTAGAAATATTATAAATTATTTTTTTCACATATATTAGAAAATTCTAAAATTAAATAATCTCTTTATAATAGAAGTATGAATTTAATACTAATAAATCTTCAGTTCTATCAGTCTGGTTCTCGGTCCAGTTCAATTTAGTTGGGTCTTCGGTCCGATCCTGGATGATTACAGTCCAATCCAGTTCATTTCTTTTTTTTTTTTTTTAAGAAAATTCAACAGTTCGATCCAATTCTGGATCTTTTTCTTCGGATATTCGGTCCGATCCAATATATCCGGTTTTCATACCCAGCCCTAATATCTGGTCTCTAAATTCAATCCAATTGAAATACATAACTTGAAAAAATGTGTTTAACATTATGTTATTTTCTCTTTGCTGCTTTAAATTCCATGTTGTTTGAGTAAGCACATTGGTGATTTTCTAATGATCAATCAAAATTTCATACATCAATACTAGAAATAGAAAAAGGAATGTTCCATCTGGTAAAATCACTAATCCATAATAAGGCTTAATTTCACCTATGGTATACCAATTATCGCTCTGATCACAGTTTGATATACTAACTACCGTTTTACACACTATAGTACCCTAACTGCCAGGTGACCTCCTATTGTGGTTTTTTTACCTGAGACTCCCGGTTGAGTACCCCACATCAGCGAGTTGACCAATGTCAAACTGAAATGTGGGCCCCACCATATATGAATTCCCAATTATACCATTCATCCCTTCCTTCTTCTCCATCTCCTTCTCTTCCTATCTTCTTCCTTCAAGCTCTCTCTCTCATCTTCTTCCTTCAAGCTCTCATCTTCCTCCTTCAAGCTCTCTCTCTCTCTCATCTTCTTCCTTCAAGCTCTCTCTCTCATCACTCTCTCTCTCTTATCTTCTTCCTTCAAGCTCTCTCTCACATCACTCTCCCTCTCTCATCTTCTTCCTTCAAGCTCTCTCTCTCATCACTCTCTCTCTCTCTCATCTTCTTCCTTTAAGCTCTCTCTCTCACTCTCTTTTAGATGAAGCTGGAGCCAATCTGGACCACTGCGAAAACAGCGGTGGATTGACGGCGCTTCACATGGCAGCCGGATATGTTCAAGCTACTAGTAGATCTCAGCGCGGATCCAGAGGTTGAAGACGATCGAGGATTAACGCCATTAGCTTTGGCTAAAAAGATATTGAATAAAAGAGGGATTTGCAAATTATCAATGTCTACGATTTTTTCTTTCCTTTCTTTTTTTTTTTTTTTTTTTTTTGGAAAATTAATGCATTTTGATTCATCTAGTAATACCCCACTTTACTTTTCTCATAATTAATAATTGAAAATTGAAATCTGCATTTCCATCTTTTTTTTTTTCACTGTTTTGGTGGCCAACAAAATTGGATAGGATAGGGGAAGAAGATGGGTGAGTTGAAAAATGTAGGGATTAGTAGAGGGTATAAGAGTCATTTTAAGTTGAGTGAAGTTTATATATCAGTTTGACTTTGGTCAACATACTTACATGGCACTAGTAACCTGTAATAACAGGTCATGTATATCACAATGGGAGCTCACCAACAAGTTGAGGTATATCAATGTGTAAAATGATAGGTGGTATACCAAAATGTGATTGAGGTGATAGTTGGTATACCACAGGTGTAATTAAGCCTCAATAATAATGGATGTGATTGCACCAGTACCCATTGGCGAAAAGACTCATTTGGCTATTGCTCTTTCAAACTTGTCATCTTGACTTCCACTAAATCCTTATCTTGACTTATGTTTTATCCACTAAATCCTTATCTTGACTTATGTTTTATCCACTAAATCCTTATTCAGCCCTTGTTGTATACCATTTGAACCTACTCATTCAGAAATTATCGAAATAACAGTTCATTTCAAATCTTAAATTATTAATTTTGGTTCAGATGTGTACGAAACAAATATAAGTTAGGAGGCTAAAATGATAAGTTTGAAAGGAGACTTTTTTTTTTTTTCCCCTTAATCCATTTTATCCCAATTATTTCATGACAAGGATTCAATATTCATTTAAACAAAATCATGGAACTTTTACCACCATGTTGAATAGAAATAAAGAATGATCAATTTATGCTAATTTTGTGATTATCTAATTGTTTTCAAACGGATCTGTTCAAGGATGTAAATTCCGATGTCTCTTCAGTCTTTCATATCAGCCCTGAAACTTTCTTAATTCCTTGTTTAGTTGTTCAATTATTAATACTTAGTGGTTGGACATCGATATTTGTTTTCGTAGGTGCCGGTTTCATGACTTTAAATCTTGGTTGGATCAGTTTATTTTGCAAATTGATATATGATTGGGAAATTTACGTACACAACATAATTAGCTAGCAAGAATAAAATAGAAAATGACAAACGACCTTGGGGTGCCAGTGCTGCCGTCCTGGGTTAAGCTTATGGGTATATTTTGGATAGTATTAGGAATGGTTGTATGGCACAACAAAAAATTGGATTTTTAGTGGAGAGATAATAGTGGGGGACTTAAATTTGTAAATTTGTGGGGAAAGAAATATGCCACAAATGTTAGTACAATAGTTGCTGCTTCAAAACTCACAACAAAACACAATGTAATATGGTGGGGAAATTTGCCGCAAATATGGGGGGGAATTGGCCTTTGCGCCGCTGAAGTATATAATAGAGGGGAAAATTGACAATATGACTCAAGCTTTATGTTATGTGTATGTCAGACCAATAAAACTATGACATCTAATACATTTTAAGTTTTAGGGTTTATAAATTAACTTTTAGAATTTATATTTTAGAGTTTAAAATTCTTATTTATGGTCTATAATTTTATTTAAATGCATAACTATTAAATAATTAATAAATTACTTTGTTATTTTTTTTATTGGGTCAAAGGTGAGTTCTTTTAATTTTATTTGTTTGTCATATGGAAAAAATAGTATAGCAGAATATAAGTAAAATTTCTCCAAATTGGTGACCTCTTAAATTTAGCCACTGTTAGCAAAATACATTAGTGGGGACTTATGAGATTTCCCACTAAAGCCCCTGTTTTAATTATAATTATTTTCTTAAATTATATTTTTAATTTTAATTATTAATAGCGATTTATATCCAATATTTGAAGCCACAAACACTTAAATACCCCCAAAAAATATATGTTCATGAACTAAATATGGGATATTAAAAAAATTAAAGCTTAAATATGGTTTGTTTTCTCCATAACAAACAATAATTTTACGTAAAATTTAAATGTAACAGAAAATAAATAAATAAATATATCACAGATATATATGAAATAAGATAAGGTCAAATTGATCTCACAAAGGAGGTTCTAAAACCAAAAATTAAGAAAATAGAATGCAAATAATTTAATAGAAAACTAAAATCATGAAAAAAAACCTTCTAAAGAAAAGTATTGGTGTAGAAATGGCAAAAAAGATATAATCCTATGTAGAGGATGTTGGATCAAGAGGCATTTAAACACACTAAATGCAATAAATTATTTTGATGATAACAAACAAACGGACAAGAGAAACAATTGCAAAGGAACAACATTTAAGTTCATATGGTTCACATAAGAAGATCCTTGAGAATAGAAGTGATACTTGGAAGTTCGTAGTCTTAGAACTACAACTCTTTACAAATGCAAGAATTCTAATCAAGGACTTGATACAAAGAAATCTTTGCAAAGTACATTGAAAATATTGCCACTAAAGATTTCATGACAATCACAAGAAGTGAACAAATGGGAAGTCAACATAATAGCTCAGTAAAAGCCGTATGCTTAAAAGTAATCAAAACTAACTTCATGCAGAAATGAATTCTTAGCGGACTAAAAAGGACAATTTCATAAACGAAATGTTTGCCACATAACAAGCATCACAAGTAGTCAACCAAAAGAGGCAAAAAGAACTCGCCGATTTTAACTCTTCAGACGCATTCATTTTAGCTGATTAAAAGTGAAAGCCAGCCACTACGAGACAAAAATAATGGTTAGTTTTTAAAAGGGAGAAACAGCTAGTTTTTTGATATTTGCCTACAAAAAGAAGCTCAAATCAGCTTGAGAGATTAAGAGACTCAATATTCATCACAATCATTCTCACTCTAAGCCAAGTGCTACTCTCTCTAAAAGATTTGAATCTTTTGAGCTTCAAACCAAGTTCCTTCCAAGTCTCTTCCAAACACACCAACAAACCAAGTTGCATCTTTGTGTTGTATTTTGGAAGATCACAAGTGTGTTACCATACCAAATTCTTATATGTACAGACACCTTGATTTTGTCTATTGAGCTTGAAAATAGAAATTGTAGAGTTTCTTAATTGAGCTTCAAAATTGAGGGTGATAAGTATCCTCATTAAGCTTGTAAAAAATTAAGGGTGTCGTTTCTCAATTTCCTTGTGAAAAATTAAGGTGAATAAGTGAATTTACTTTTTTAGGTAGCTTTAAGTTGTAAAGCACCAATGCTTGATTCTTGCCCGTTCAAAAGGATCATAATGGAACTCTAAAGTGGTAAAGCTTAAGTACAGGAGTAGGTCGGAGTCGTTGGACCTCTATAAATCTCTTAAGCACAATATCTCTAAACTCTATAATATTTACTTACAAGCATTTTAGTTATTGAGCCTCATTCTTTATGCTTGTTGTTTTTGTGCTTAAGGTGATACTTGTTGACAATTGCAGAATACTTGTGTGTTATAATTCTGCATCTTACTACAATTATATTGTGTTAGACATTATTGACCATTATTTGCCGGTTATTCAATTCACCTCCCTCTTGATATAGCTTGTCATTGGGACCCGCAAAGCACATATCTAAATTAAATCATTTTAATTTTATTTCTAAAATAAAATAAAACCTAATATATCCTAACAAATAAAAATACCGCCCCTAAATAGTAATAAGTTTCTTTTTATTAGCATATCCGATTACTTAGTTTGAGGTTGGTTAAGAACCTTTTAGTTGGTTACATATGTAGCATTCGACTAGTGTTTGTCATCCCCCAAATGGCGGAAGGTGCCACTCTGGTAGCCCTGATACTAGCTAAGACACTGATTCACTTGGATTTCGTTCGCTCCAATTGATAGAATAAAGTTGCTGGTAGCAGGATGCTCCTTCAGGTATTCTGCTTTTATCTTGTTACTGTGATTTGCTAAGACATCCACTGATTATTGTTTATTTGCAGGTTTGGCTAATGGAAAAGCAAAGTTTGATTAAGATTCCTCCAAACATATCCAAATACAACCAGACTACATTTGGCTATAGAGGACTCACCTTGCTTGATTTCCATACCCATTCGATTAACAAATGGGTTAACTGAGTTAATAGTCATATAAAAGACCAGATCAATTGGGTTTGTCCCTGGTGGAAGATTTCTTTTATGGCTACGGATATGTGGACAGGTGGATCAGCTTTTAGGTTTAACCTGGGTTATCTCTTATTCCCCTTCTCAGATGCATCGTCAGTATGGGTTACGCCAGCCTATCCCTTTTCCATTATGTTTGACCGTTTGTGCCGTTTATACCAATCAGTGGCTGGCTCACATTCTGTCAAAATGGGAAAATATATGAAATATGAACCTATGCACTATAATACTACCACTAAAGTGGGAGCTGATGCTGCATATCTAGTATGGCTTGCAACAATCAAAAGCCTACCTATTCAAGAAAAATGAGAACAAGAAACCCTCGTTTGGATAAACTAAGGCCCTGGTGCATCAAGTGGTGTTGAATGATATGGAATCAGAAAGGTAGGGAGTGAGATTTTGTTATGAATGTTAGTTCTGCTTTTAAATTATTAAGGCATTGTTATTTGTATAATCAGTTGAATGCAAGTGCTTTCAATGTTAGACGTTTATATGATATGGATTCTATTTATGCATTGTATCATTCCCAAGATAATGCATTTAGACAAAACATCGTACTTTTATTGATGAATTCAAGTTAAGTACAGATGTGTTGTTCACAAAATAGTATACATTTCACTAACGAACTCTACCTGGAACTAGTCGTCCTTTGCAGTTTTATGGCTAATCATTTTCTTTGTTGTCTTTACTTTTGCCTAGGCCGCTCTTTTCGAGTTTTCAACCTAGCAGACCATTTTTCCTTCTTTTACTTGCCATTTATTTTCGATAGACTGCTCTTGTAGGTTTTCAATCTAATAGGCTTTTTTTTTACACATGGTAGAGCTTGAGGCGATCATGATTAATCGGGTTTGTGAATTCATTTCCGTCCATATCCTATAAAGAATCATCATAGGAAAAATCAAGAACGCACGAAATAACCGATTAAATTTTTTCCTCGATTCCATAGACCAGGATTCGTGTGAATTAATAGAATGAAACCAAATGAAAAGAAAATGGGATTTTCTCACCTTAATTATCTCTTCTAGAGATTGCTACTGAAACACAATTGCATTTGCTCCACACTCTGGTACACGAACTACTCTAGAATGTGACTCATGCTAGCGAACGGAGCAACCGGAAAACAAGAGAATTCGGCCAAGAAGGGGATGGCTAATATCCTTGTGTTGGCTGAGACTTTAATGCCAGGTGTGAGCGGATGATGCGTTTTCGATGGGACGCCAGACTCATTTTTGGAATAGGGCGCTATGACCTCGGGTAGGCCCCTCCCTCACGTGGGGTTTTTATAAATGGAAAATCGGTTTTGAAAATAAATGGAATTAATTCTTAAAAGAACCGAGACCTATGTCTCGATGAATATTGTAGAGTCGCCACCCGGCTCAGTTCAACCGGGAAATTTATAATGCAGTTGAAGCAGACGAACGGCCGCTACACTATCCAGAGATTCGGGTCCGGACAAGTCCCTTATTTCGTGTCTAATTAAAATAAATATTGGTCAATGGTCAAAGATGGTATTTCAAAATCTAAAGTCAATTTTATTAAAATAAATAGACATACAGCGTGCATACAGGTTAAGTAAAATAGTAAATGAATAAATTATTACAACTCAATCGAATAAAAAATAAAAACTCTCAGCCTCACTTTTACAAACGCCTAGAATACACCATTTATCTAGGAAAATACAATCGCTTAGGATACACGATTTAATCTATTAAATTACATCCAAAATAAAAATAAAAGAAATTAAAACTTGCAAAACAGAGGGTTAGCACAATTTACGGCATACCACAAGTTGGACTCAAATAGACAGAATTGGGAAAATCAAGAATTGGGCGCATGCATTTAGAGGATAACCGGGTTGGCTCGGCTAGCTGGCCCGGTTAGACCTGGAAAACATTTTGAAACGTCCTTGTATTTTTGGTTTTGTGGGAAAATCATTTTGAAAACAATTTTTCCGGTTTACATGTATTTTTTAAATGTGAGATGGGTCGGTTTTCGGGAGAATTGGGTCTCCGTCGTGGCATTGTTCTAAATGCAATTTTACAAAAAATTAAATCTATGGTCGTGTATGCACACAACAAAATTCATTTTGATGATTTTTGGGGTTTTCTGAATTTTTATGGATTTTTGGAAATTTTTGGGGATTAAAACAGAAATTCTGATTCTGGAAATCGCGTTACAGTCGTGCGACTGTAAGCTGTCCAGAATCAAAATTTCGCCAGAATTTTATTTGAAGTAAACTGGAAAGAAAATACCTGAAAATCAAGAACACTTGTACGACTGTAACTACAGTCGTACGACTGTAACTATAGTCGTACGACTGTTCATCAGACTCAAGAACAGTCGTACGACTGTTCATCAGACTCAAGAACAGTCGCACGACTGTTCTTGATTCCCAGAAGCAGAAACGCAGAAAAATGAACGAAAATGGCATAAACCACATCAATCACCCAGAAAGCTTGTAAAAGAGAGGGGAAAAGGAGTGTTTACCTCTTTGGCGTGAGTCTACCATAGGATTGACCCCTGGCGTCGCTCCAATCCACTGAAATCCGCACTTTTCTCCTTGAGTTAGGGTTAGGGATTTGGGTCCAGAGATTTCCAAATGCCAAGGTTTCTGATGAGGAGTTCTTCCTTTTCTCTTGATTTTCTCCTCTCCTCCCTCTTTTCTCTCTTTTTCTTTTTTTTTTCTTCTTCTCCCTCCTGTCTGTCCCTTTTCTTTTTCATTTTTCTTTGCTTTTGAGGTATGGTTTGGCTGACCTGCCACGATCTATAGTCGTACGACTGTAGTTTAATTATAGTTGTACGACTGTAGTTAGAGTCGTACGACTATACTTTTTTTTTTTGAAAAGTAAAATTCCGGCGCTTACACCAGGGTTAGGGACAAAATGATTTTTAAGGATGCCTTTTATACTCCTCAGTATATTAGGTTTTAATTGAAACTATAGGTTATATTTGTTTGATTTAGTTGATTTAAGTTGCATCATTAGAATTAAATAAAACATATTATAAAATTCTAATTGATTCAATTAAATACAATTTTGTCAAATTAACATAACTCAAAGTTAAATTAAAATCAACCTCAATAAATACAACCTTGTATTTAAATTTCCACAAAGCAGATATTATTTAATTAATTATTTACTACACGTAATTAATTAATCAAATAAATTCAATTTCTGCCTAAATGTAATCGAATTAATTTTGACATAACCTAATGTCAGTAACTCAATTAATTTGGTTTCCATTCTAAATATACATGATGTGTATAATTTCGATTTGTCAACGTTCAGTCGCTTTATGTGTACGATCCTGTGGGTCCGTATTTATATTGGTAGTAGGCACAAACTGTAAGTGGGTTCTAACAAATCATTACAACCCCTAATTAAGATGGAGACATGCAGTCTAATGTGAAACATAACCCGATAGTGATCTTGTATATCCTTTGCCAACTGACATGTATGTATAAACAAGAGGCATGTCCCCATCATCCTCTTATATGCTTATTGATTTCTTGATATCGAGTGGACTAAACTTTACGAATAAGTATCCCAACTTATTCAGGTATGGTCATACACTAGTCAGTCCCACTTATCAACTAACCAGTGATATCATCTCAAGGGATGCTAAGTGGCAATTTTGTCAACTTCATTATCAACATCAATATGTTCACTGGTCCACTCAACATACCCATACTTAGCACCCTATTAATGGCTCGTTAGGCATATATCAAAGTGTATGAGATTCCATGTTATGCTATAGCGAATATTGTTGGAGATTGTGCCCTAAGGCCAATATTGGATTATGTAATTTGACTTCTAAGATTAATCTAGTGTAGATTAATATTATCATTTATGTTTGTATGTTAGCATTTATGATAAGTATCCATGAATAAATCGTGTTATTCTAAATATCCCTAGTCGATTGTTATTATGGGAATAATAACAAACTAAGACTAGTGTGAGTGATAATGGATATTCATAAGATGAATATAGTGTATACAGATACAGATTATACTCACGGGGTAATATGTTAGAGAACATGTTACTGGAGACCCACTATGAGATCAAGTTCATGGTCATGTGTCACAACTGATCTTGATTATAGTAGTGTCATTAGCTGATTCCTTTGACCTGAGGTCACCATTGATTCCGAGATGAACTCATGTTGTGCTTTGACGCAGTCAAACGCTGCTTGTAACAGAGTAGTTATAAAGGCTGTGATTGGGTACAATATGACTCATGCTTTGGGATGTGAGTGACAGATATGGGATTTTGTCCCTCTCTATCAAGAGAGCGATATCACTGGGCCCCTCGATAAGTAAGACTGTTAAATGCATGGCCGTGCTCAAATAATTGATAGAGTATCAATTGATTTGTCTAAACAGTTTACTTTGAGATCGAGAAAGCATATGATTAATTATATAAGATTGACAAGTGTACCATGTCTTATGATTAATCATGATATCAAAGAGACAAAAGGGAATATGACATTCTATAAATAGGTATTGGATCATTCCAATCATGTTAATTGGGTAGTCGTAATGGCTTGCTAGAGTCCGCTTGTGACCTATAAGGACATTATGGTAATTTCCTTATTGCCAATTAATATGAACCTATGGGGTCACACACAAAGAGCAAAATGAAGTTCATCTTTTCGGGTATAAATTATTATTGGATAATAATTTATGAATGAGAAAGAGAATAAATATATATATAATGATATATATATTTATATATATATATGTATATATAAATATTAATATGATTAATATTGCATAAAGTATGCTACATATTATAATTTAATTATATAGAGATATAATTAATTATAATATCAATATACATATGTGTATGATGGAGAATGGAATTGATTTAATATTAATTGAGAATTAATATTAAGTTGTGTGGGTTAATTTATAATTATAACTAATAAGGGTATTAAGTTATAATTATAATTAAGTTTAATGGATATAAAAGGAAGTTTTATAACCTAAAATCTCTAACCCTAGCCTACACATAAGATGCAGTTTTTTTTCTGCAGCCTCCATGGAGCCAGCCGACTTCACCCTTCTCCTTCACCCAAGGTTTTCGAAACTTTGGCTTTTCCATTCGAAGAAATCGTTCTTCAATCCCGGCGCTAGCACGCGGTGAATGAATTGCTCCGTGTGGATCAACCGTAGAGGGAAGCTACTTTGGTTCCTAATTGATTCAAAACCTACAAAGAATTAAGGTAATTCTTTAACCCTCCTTCCAATTCAATGCAATGTACATGGGTCCTTGGTGGGGATTAATCCTTTTATTTCTGCTGCGTATTGCTTTTGTGCGATTAAATCCCCAACAGTGGTATCAGAGCCACTTGTGCATTGGTTGAATTGGATTTGTTGTTTTGATAGGATCAAAATTGCCATGTTAGGGTTTGTTTGTTCTTGATTTAGGGTTCTTTGTTATTTTGAATAACATATTGAAATTTGATTTTAATGTTTATCATTGTAAATGATTTTGGTGGTTTTGATTTGAAATTAAAAGGGGTATTATGAATTTGATTCATGAGAATTCAATTAAAATTGTTTAATTATATAAAAAAAAAAAAAATGGCACTGTTCGAAATCTGGGCACTGAACAGTGCCCAGATTATGTGTTGTGCGCAGTTGCGAGAACTGCGCACAACATGCTGCGCAGCTTTGCTGCGTTCGCAGTACTGCAGGCTGCGCAGTATGCGGCCCATCGGGCTGCAGACAGCAATTGTTGCTGTGCTGTCCTGGTTGTAGGGCTGTGCTATCCGTCTGTGTACCCCTTGACTTATTTCAAATCAATTAAAATAAATTGTTTATTTAAGTATTTGTATTTTATATGATAAAATACTTGAAATACAATATGATTGTATTTTACCATTTTGAACCCTAAATATTTTAGATATAAAATTATTATTGATAATTTTATGCATGGTGTTATGGTATGGTTTTGGACCCCATGGATGCTTTATTTTATTTATTGTGGTTTTATATAAATACGACCTGCGAGTCGTTTGTATTTATGTAATCTTATTTTTCTAGATAAATTGTATAGGATGCAATTTATTGTTTGTAAATTTTATTTACTAGAAAATTGTATAGGATACAATTTTGTAAAGTATGTAAATCCATGAGATGGTGCCAAGGAACAAAGACGTGAAGACGGATCCAAGGGATGCGGCTGTGCTGCGACCATGCGATGGTTACAACCACCTAGGAAATGACCTGTTGATTTTCATATTGGCCTGTGAAAATCAATGTAGATAAAACCATACCATAACACGGTCTTTCGAGTCTATTGCATGTTTTATATTTTGTATGACATTGGATGCCATGCTAGAATTAATATTAACTTAGAAAGATTAATGTTAATGCCATGTATTGTATGAGATACATTTTAATCACAGGAATTAATAAACCCTAAATAAACTTATGAAGTTTATATTTTTGCCACCCAATTACGTATAACGCTAGTCAAGTACTATGTTCGCATCATGGTAGCCACGCCAAAGCGGGTACGCATGTTGTGACCTTAGCGAAGCGATAATATGAGAAATGGTGATTCTCATTGTGTTGTAATTGGTTTAACAAAGGGTTAGTCAAAACGGTGTTTGAGCCCGAGGCAAAGATGAGATGAGTAACATACAATTAAATATGATATATGATATCATGCATCTCATAAATTAGAAGAGTTGCATAATGATGCAATTGGCAAAGAAGTGCACATCCAAAATATGTTTAAATGGTTTAAAGCATGATTTTGAGTCTTTGTCTACCGAAATTATATTTAATCATAGGGACATGCCAAAGCATTGCTATGGTTAAGTATGGATTTTGGATCTTCACCCACTTAAATATTTTAAAGGGTTTTATAATTTAAGTGGGAGCATTTAAATAAAAATCTTTACACGCTTTATTGTAGTTATGATTGCTATTACCATGATCTCGATTGTTATTGAACTTTGAGAATTGTTCTCAAATCAAAAGGAATCATATGTTCTCAATAATCCTTTTGCCCAATGAACCACTAGCAATTGTAACATGAGTATAAAAGATGCTTACTTGAAGCATCGAAGGGACTCTGTTTAAAATTTATTATCTTACACTTGCCACCAATTCTTCCGCACGTGGAAGTTTTACTTGAGGTATATGATACATCACAAATGGAAATGTTCCATCAGTTAGTGAGCAAGAAAAGATAAGTGTTTGAGGCAACAATTTCTCATTGGCCTCCAAAAGGCATTGAGATGTGATCTTGAATTCATTATTTGATAGTCATTGGTGATGAACTATCATTTGAATGACATGGGGAAAATTGTGAATTAGTTGCATAGGATGCAAAAGAATGTTAAGTTATCTATAAAGGATAAGCCCGCCTCGAATTGTGTGCTTATGGTTCAAAAGGAAAGGATAAAAGGAAGGTCGAAAAGCATAAAGACCGAAAGGTTCGGGTGAAACATGTTTTAAAGACCAAAGCTGTTGGCATAGAGAGATCTCCAAAAGAAGGGTGTTGCCATTTCTAGAATGAATCGTTCATTAGAATAGAAATAGCAAACCTTGTTTGGAGAACTATAAGAAGATGAAAGGCAGTAAGACTGCTACCTTAAGTATTTATTAACTATTCTACTCTTGTTTCTATATCAAAAGGTATTAGATACCGTTGTGAATCTCATATTAGTAGAATATGATGAATCGCAATTTGAATAGAAACCTTATGAAGGTGAAAGGTAGAATGCGAATATGCAAGAGAAGCAAAGGTTGTTACTCAAAGGTTATGAACTTTTACATGTGAGTTACGAACTCTTGTTGCCTATTGAGCTTGTTGGCTTGAGTAAACAAATGTTGTTTATTTTATAATTGTGAATTATAAACTTTATAAAGACATGATTATGAAATGTAGATTTACATAATTGTCTTTATATGTGGAGCCCATCTGTAACATAAATACTGTAAGGATCGAATCAAATAGTTTGATTAAACCTATTTTGGCAATGTTGTCTTGGAGACATAAGCAAAGTCGCATTACGAAACTCCATGAGAATGGACTTTTGGATTCATGAGATTATGAATCATCTTGAATCATGCAAATGTTGTTTATTGTAAAAGATGACAAAAGTGGTTCTTTGCTAAAAGTAGTTAAAGAATAATCGATTTATTAAGCATTATACATGTGGATGTATATGAATTATAAATCAACTGCTAAAGGAGGTTTTAATACTTCATTATTTTGTGGAACTTTTCACTAGATAAGTGTATCTAATGAAACACGAGTTTGGAACTTTTGAAGTGTTCAAAAGCTTGTAAAAGGAGTATGAAGTATATTGACAAGATAGTAAAGTCACTTAGATATGATCGGAGTGGTGAATATTTGAGTCAAGATTTTGACAATCATCTTAGAGATTGTGGGACTGTCTCACAATTGACTCCTCCAAGTACGCCACAAAGTATGTTGTGTCGAAAAGGGAGTAGTCGAACTCTATACAGATATAGTTCAATCTATGATGAAGTCAAGATTGATCATCGTTTTCTCGAAAATATGCCATTAAAGCAGCTGTGTATATTGTGAACCAAGTTCCGTCTAAAACAATTCATGAATCAACATATGAGATATGGTTGGGTAAGAGACCCAAATTGTTTCATTGAATAAGTTTAGGGCTGTAAAGCTTATTTCGAATAAGTTGGCACCTAAATTTAAATGTCGTATTTTGGATTACTCAAAAAGAAAATAGGAGTTGTTACTCCTGTGTTTCTTTGGGATACAAAATAGTTGTAGCTAGAAATGGTTTCCCCTTGAAGAGGGAGTTAATTTCTAGAAGAGTTAGTGGGAGTAAAGTACACCTACAAAACTCGTAATTCACAAAGTGACATTAACGTTGAAGAGGAACATGGAAATGGTTTCATGATCATTGTTGAAATTACACAAGTCCAATGAAAGTCTAGTGGAATACGACATGATTAGGAGAGATATGGATTTCTCAAAATCATGATGTAATTTTACTAGATGAAGTAAGTCTTCTTTTATGAAGAAGCAATATTAGATTTTGAATCTAATATGTGACTTGATGCTACAAAGGTTGAAGATAAGTCCATGTCTGACAATCAAAGTATAGACTTTGATAAGTCTTTTAGAAGATGCATATGCAATGGTTGCAAGTGAGTTTTCAAATTGAAAACCGATATGGATGGTGATCTTCAAACTTATAAAGCACGACTAGTGACTATAAGGATACGAACAAATTCATAGTAGGACTATGATGAAATCCTCTTTAGTCATTAATCATGATCAAGTCATATTGAGTTCTTGTTGCCATATCCCCATAATATGATTATAAAATATGGCAAATGATGATTGAGGATGTGTACGTGACACAACCCAAAGTTTTGAGCATCCAAAGAATTCAAATAGCGTATGCAAGTTTTCAAAGATTCTCATAAGGATCGAAACATGCATCAAATAGTTGGAATCATAGTTTTGATAAAGAAATCAAATGGTTTGATTTTATCAAAAGGATGATGAATCTTGTGTTTCAAAAGGATCAGTGGGAGCATATCGGTATTCCTAATGCTATATGTGGATGACATATGGCTTGTTGGAAATAACATTCTTACCTTGCAAGAAGTAAAATCTTGGCTAAGAAAGTAATTTCAGTTAATGTTATAAGCATGACTGCCTGTATTCTTGAAATTGGAATCTATACAGATAGATCTAAAAGAATGTTTTGGCTTAAGTCAAAGCATTGAAAGCGTTCAATATAAAAGACTTAATAGAAGCTTGCTTATGTTAACTGTGTAGATAGTTGCACATATACAACTGATTGCAATTAGTTGCAATATATCAGTCGAGATCTAGTATTCTCTTAAAAAGAGAAGTTATGATTTTGAAAGGTTCAAAATAAAACGTTATAGCTAAATATCTATAATAGCAGCCAAAGTATACAGTTACATGTGATGTAAAGAAATTTTGGATGAAGAAGTTCATCAAAATTTTATGTTTTTGTTCTAAGCATTGCTTATCCTGTGAGACTATTGTAGGGACAATAGTTCAATGCGTAAGAACCTTGTATGACACAAGCATATACTTAGGCGTTTTTCACTAATTTAGAGAGGCTGTCTCTAAAGAGAGAGTGAATATGTGTAAAGTAGCAACGGAAGCGAAAATTAATAATTCATTGACAAAGACTCCTGCACGAGTGAATACATGAAAGTCATGTAGGTCAATGGGTATAAGATACATGTATGATTGGCCATAGTGCAAGTGGGAGATTGTTGGAGATTGTGCCCTAAGGCCAATATTGGATTATGTAATTTGACTTCTAAGATTAATCTAGTGTAGATTAATATTATCATTTATGTTTGTATGTTAGCATTTATGATAAGTATCCATGAATAAATCGTGTTATTCTAAATATCCCTAGTCGATTGTTATTATGGGAATAATAACAAACTAAGACTAGTGTGAGTGATAATGGATATTCATAAGATGAATATAGTGTATACAGATACAGATTATACTCACGGGTAATATGTTAGAGAACATGTTACTGGAGACCCACTATGAGATCAAGTTCATGGTCATGTGTCACAACTGATCTTGATTATAGTAGTGTCATTAGCTGATTCCTTTGACCTGAGGTCACCATTGATTCCGAGATGAACTCATGTTGTGCTTTGACGCAGTCAAACGCTGCTTGTAACAGAGTAGTTATAAAGGCTGTGATTGGGTACAATATGACTCATGCTTTGGGATGTGAGTGACAGATATGGGATTTTGTCCCTCTCTATCAAGAGAGCGATATCACTGGGCCCCTCGATAAGTAAGACTGTTAAATGCATGGCCGTGCTCAAATAATTGATAGAGTATCAATTGATTTGTCTAAACAGTTTACTTTGAGATCGAGAAAGCATATGATTAATTATATAAGATTGACAAGTGTACCATGTCTTATGATTAATCATGATATCAAAGAGACAAAAGGGAATATGACATTCTATAAATAGGTATTGGATCATTCCAATCATGTTAATTGGGTAGTCGTAATGGCTTGCTAGAGTCCGCTTGTGACCTATAAGGACATTATGGTAATTTCCTTATTGCCAATTAATATGAACCTATGGGGTCACACACAAAGAGCAAAATGAAGTTCATCTTTTCGGGTATAAATTATTATTGGATAATAATTTATGAATGAGAAAGAGAATAAATATATATATAATGATATATATATTTATATATATATATGTATATATAAATATTAATATGATTAATATTGCATAAAGTATGCTACATATTATAATTTAATTATATAGAGATATAATTAATTATAATATCAATATACATATGTGTATGATGGAGAATGGAATTGATTTAATATTAATTGAGAATTAATATTAAGTTGTGTGGGTTAATTTATAATTATAACTAATAAGGGTATTAAGTTATAATTATAATTAAGTTTAATGGATATAAAAGGAAGTTTTATAACCTAAAATCTCTAACCCTAGCCTACACATAAGATGCAGTTTTTTTTCTGCAGCCTCCATGGAGCCAGCCGACTTCACCCTTCTCCTTCACCCAAGGTTTTCGAAACTTTGGCTTTTCCATTCGAAGAAATCGTTCTTCAATCCCGGCGCTAGCACGCGGTGAATGAATTGCTCCGTGTGGATCAACCGTAGAGGGAAGCTACTTTGGTTCCTAATTGATTCAAAACCTACAAAGAATTAAGGTAATTCTTTAACCCTCCTTCCAATTCAATGCAATGTACATGGGTCCTTGGTGGGGATTAATCCTTTTATTTCCGCTGCGTATTGCTTTTGTGCGATTAAATCCCCAACAAATATCGAGTCTAAGGATAATAGCAAGACCTACGTAAGAAACACCTATGACGATTGGACCATGTGGTGTTCTCGTGGGGGATCGATCTAGTACCATGTGACCTACCATGTACGTATACTCTCAACTGACATCCCATGTCCAATGGCCGGTGATACACTGCCATCCAGTTAAGGATATGTTGGTCTTTAGTTCCATTCATTCCCATGATTAGAACAAACCAGGGATATCATTTTGATTATAACTTTAGCATTACTAAAAGGTCTCATAATTAAATGACCTACACTGGTTTACTTTAGTTCAGTTATAATCAATGGATATTCTATTTACAAATAGCATAAGATATGAATAAATAAATTTATGCCTTTATTTGAACACAAAATGTATGATACAAAATGTCCAAATATAAAGTATAATACAATACAAGAACCAATACCATTTGGACTAGGGCACACAAACAATCTCCCACTTGCACTAGTTCTAACTAGGCATTGCCCTTATCCCTATAGATCTAGTATGACCCCTGTGCTGTGTCTGTGCTAGCACCTTGGTCAAAGGATCCACGACATTGTTCCTGGTGTCAACTCTCTGCAATGAAATGTCTCCTTTATACATGATCTCTCGAATGAGAGGAAACTTCCTGAGTACTTGTTTGGACTTCCTAAGTGACTGAGGCTCTTTAGCTTGTGCGATGGCCCCATTGTTGTCACAGAAGATATTCACTAGGTCTAAGATAGATGGAACTACTCCTTACTTAGTGATGAACTTCTTCATCCAAACAGCTTCCTTTGTAGCTTCACATGTAGCAATGTACTCAGCTTCCATGGTAGAATCAGTGATGGTTGGCTCTTTTGAGCTCCTCCAACTGGTGGCGTCGTTATTCAGCAGGAAGATATAACTAGACTGTGACTGGTTTTCATGCTGATAGTTCTCAAAGCTTGCATCAGTGTACCCTGACAGTGACAGCTCTTCTTGACCTCCATGCACCAAGAAGCTATCCTTAGTCTTATTTGTTGGATATGCCTTAGTCCCGAGGCATTGGTCCTTATATTTGTATCATACATTAATTGGATTCATGATTTATACTTATTTGTGTTATCAATAAAGGCATTAATTCATTTATCATATTTATCTTGTGCAATATATTAAATGAAGTATCCAATGGACATATCCATATCCATGATGACCAGTGTCATGCACTTGGCAGTAAGACCATGGATAGGGTAAACGATATGACCATAAATAGATCCGTAGTCTGTTCCAGTCATGGCAATGAATGGAACAAGAGACTATCATTAATCTGGTTGTATGGCGGTGTCTTACCAGTCATTGGACATGGAATGTCAACCAAGTTAATAGGTACATGCATAAGGGGCATGGTACTGGATAGATCCACTTAACGAGAAATCCACATGGTATAGTATCACAAGTGATTCTCGTGTAGTACTTGTATGGATCCTTTGACCTGACCATATGATGGTGTTACATGTGAGGTCACATACTTAGGGGTACGCCTAAAGGGCCTGTAATAGGGTGCCAAGTATGGGTACTTTCGGGTATGTCACATAGCATTGGGGGCTGCAGTGGCTTGCTAGAGCCCAACTACAGTCTGTGGGCCAAAGGCCCACTGCCAACATAAAGATGGGCCCACGGGATCATACACATTGAGCGACTGAACACCGACTTAAGGAATCACATGTATGCTTGGAGTATACACTCTGGAGAGAGAGGTATATATATTAATTATATGATAAAGATCAATTGGATTGATCCTAATAATAAAATTAATATATTTAATTGGCTCTTCATAATTAATTGGATTAATTATGAGATTATTTCCTAGGTAGAAATATTCATATGTATAGGTTTACATATGATTTTATTTTGTGAAGATCTAATTTTAATTTGATGGATTAAATTAATTGGTCAAACTAATTTTAATTTAAATGTAAATAATATATTACTTGGTGTAATATATTAAATACATGGGTATATTAAAGTTGGGCTTGAAATTAATTTAAACCAGATTAATTAAAATAAGATTAGGTCTGAATTAAAAGAAGGAAGCCCACAAAAAATGGATGAGCCAAGCTGGGCCTTAATTCCCTTAGGGAATTCGGCCAACCTAGGGTTTTTAACCCTAGGAATTTCGGCCAACACAATAGCAACACAAGATAGCCGAATTTTTGTCTCTTCCTCCTCTCCATAGTTCGTGTTTTCCAATGTTAGCACGGGTGGTGTTCCTTAGGCGTTCGTGTACGTGAACAAGGAGGGATTCTACATTGATTCCTGCAGTCTGCATCTATCTCTGAAAGAGATATTTTGGGTAAGAAAATTATCTCTTTCTATTAAATTTTTATTTTTCCAATTTCCATTTCAATTGCTCCTGGGCACGGATTTGAGGAAATCATCGTGTTCTTCCGCTTTTATCGAGTGATTTCCGGTGAAAAATCCCAACAGTGGTATCAGAGCAGGCTTTTGATCCGTGGAAATTGTTAAAATTGGTTGAATCCCATGTTTTAAAATTGGAGTTTTTATTAGGTTTCTTGGTTTGGGTTTAAGATTTTTCCCATTTGATTTTCATACAATTGGAATTGAATATGCATATTGGTTTGTGTTTGTTTAATTTAAATTGTATGTTTTTGGAATTCTTAGTGAATTTTTGTTGTTGGATGCCTTGATGTAATTTTATATTTGTTTTAAAAAAAAAATCTGGCTGTTCGCCGCACGCGGCGTAAGCAGCGGCGACTGTACAGCGGCCAGGCCCAGTGTTTTTGGATTTGGCGGATTTTTAGGCCCGGGGCCCAGTTTTGAAATTTTGATTGGTTTTAAAATTCGTGTGTTTAAATTTATGTAATTTAAATGCGTGTGGTTTCTTGAATGAAATTTTATTTTATTCATGTGATATTAATTTTGGAAATTAATATGGTTAATTGAAATTGGTTCGGGTAATTTTGGCACAATTACTTGGACGGCTGAATTGGACCCATGGTTTCCCAATTAGGCTGCCTGGGCTGGAGGCCCGAAGCCCGTTAAGGGTTAGAACCATGGTGGGCAAAAAATTGGCGATTTCTATATAATGGCTTGGACATAATTGAAATGGGCTTAAATCATGCATTATGGTTATGAATTATATGTATTGGATGCATATAGGTGATTAAATATTTTGTATGATTGGATGCTATTGGGCCTTGTTCAAGATGGGTTGTATTTTCTTTTTTGGGTAAATACGGCCTGCTTGTCATTTTCTTTTTAATGTAATTTTATTTTATTCAATCATTATAAAATTTGTAAAAAGAAGTAGCCCATGGAGTGGTGAGCCCAAGTGGACGTGCAAGCCCATAAGGAAGAAGATGGAGGCCCACCTGATATTGTTTTCTAGTATAGGTTTACTAGAATAATATTAGGATGTAATATAGGCCCATAGCAGTCCATTTTACTTATCTATTTAATTATGCTTTATATTTATATGCATGTATGAATGTATGATCCAACCGCATTTCACCCGCCTTTGTTGTTAATTGAATCTAAAAACCAAATGAAATTACTAAGTCGCTTAAAAGTGCTTCCCTTATTCAAAACTAGCTCGAAGTGGGAATAGGCCAGTTGTAGACCATGCCCTCGCAGGATACACTGGAGTATTGTCACTTTGTATTAGGTTAGGGTATGGGATACTCTAACACTTGAATGGAGGTTTTGACTTAGCATGGGTAGTAGGATTCTCCTGGCCCTAAGCACAGATTGGTAAGTGCCAACAAGCCCATCAAACCGAGAGTCCCTAGGTTGGGATTGGACGGCGTTCCTACCTAAATAGTTAAGGTATAGTTGTACCAGGCCCTAGTTTGGCTATATCTTAATGAAATATGGATCTCCGCCCATGAGCCCAACAACTTGGTTTAATTAATAACTTGATTCATTATTAATTTTATATGGGAATAACAAAATAAAGTCCTTTATTAACACTCTAAATGTTTTTCTGTGTAGAAACTCTAAATGGCAAACAACAATACTTTATCACTGCGATCAATTCTTCAAAGGGACAAGCTTTCAGGTCCTAACTTTTTAGACTGGTCTAGGAACTTGAGAATAGTTCTAAGGCATGAGTCCAAAGAGGATGTGCTGGAGAGGCCTGTACCGGTTGCGCCTCAAGGATGTAATACAACTGCTGCCCAGCTGGAGGAATACGAGGTGCATGTCCAGGGTAATAGGGATGTGACATGCCTAATGTTGGCCTGTACGGTCCCCGAACTACAAAAACAGTTTATTGACCATCAAGCCTTTGCTATGATAACAACTCTCAACGAGATGTTTCAGGAGCAAGCTCGTTAGGAAAGGTACCTGACCAACAAGATAGGGGCTAGGACATCTGTGAGCGCACATGTGCTCAAGATGAAGGGCTATTTGGACACTTTAGCCCATCTCGGATCGCCTATCTCTCAGGAGTTAGCGGTGGACACAATCCTAGCATCCTTGCCGGATTTTTATGATCAGTTCATCCTGAACTACAACATACAAGGGATGAACTGCACTATCAGTGAGCTACATGGGATGCTTAAGCTTACTGAGCAATCGATCAAAAAGACTCCACTGGTGCTGCTGGTCAACAAGGAGAACCCTCCTGTTGCCAAGGGTAAGGCTAAGGAAAAGGCCAAGGCCAAGAAGGCAAAGGCTAAGAAGGCCAAAGCCCAACCCAAGGCCCAGCAGAAGGCAGGTCCTGAGGATGTCTGTTTCGGGTGTAGACAGGCGGGCCATTGGAACAGATCGTGTCCCAAGCTGATGGGAGAGCAAAGAAGGGGCCAAGGTGCGTCCTCTTCTGGTATTTACGTTATAAACATTAACCTTACTGTTTCAACATCCTGGGTATTGGATACTAGATGTGGTTCTCACATTTGTTGCAATGTGCAGGGACTTAAGAATAGAACGTCACTGGGGTCGAGAGAGGTGGACTTGTGGGTCGGGAATGGAGCAAGGGTTGCTGCCATAGAGATCGGTGAATACCACCTTATGATGCCGAGTGGATTGGTTTTAATTTTGGAACAATGTTATTTTGTACCTGCTATGTGCAGGAATATTATTTTAGTTTCTATGTTGGATATTTCTGGATTTTATTTTACTATTTCTAATGGTAGAATTTCAATATCTAGAGAGGGATTATTTTATGGAGATGCTCTATTAAATAATGGCCTGTATATCCTAGACTTTAATGAAACCAATCACGTCTATAACATAAACACAAAAAGGGTTAAGCCAAACGAACTTAATCCTGTCTACCTATGGTATTGTCGTCTCGGCCACATAAACGAGAAGCGCATAGCTAGGCTTCACAAAGCTGGAGCCTTAGGGTCTTTTGACTTGGAGTCAATTGATGAATGCGAATCATGTTTAAGAGGCAAGATGACTAAGGCGCCTTTTAGCAAGAAGGCTGAAAGGGCCACTAGCTTATTGGACCTAATACATTCAGATGTATGTGGACCTATGAGCACAGCGACCGGAGGTGGACACCTGTACTTCATCACGTTCATGGACGATTTCAGCAGATATGGATATGTCTATCTGATGAAACACAAGTCTGAGACCCTTGATAGGTTCAAGGAATTCAGGAACGAGGTACAAAACCAGCTAGGTAGAAATATCAAAACCCTTCAGTCGGACCGAGGTGGTGAGTATATGAGCCTAGAGTTTGACTCATATTTGAGAAAGCATGGAATAGTTCCACAGCTCACTCCTCCCGGAACACCACGATGGAATCGGGTGTCCGAACGGAGAAATAGGACCCTGTTGGACATGGTCCG
Organism: Euphorbia tirucalli; assembly: GCA_039660915.1. Taxonomy (NCBI): domain Eukaryota; kingdom Viridiplantae; phylum Streptophyta; class Magnoliopsida; order Malpighiales; family Euphorbiaceae; genus Euphorbia; species Euphorbia tirucalli. Next base: position 34,744,774 of record CM077637.1, on the reverse strand, counting down.
CTCAATGATGAGTCAAACCTCTCTCCCAATTAGTTTCTGGGGACACGCCCTCGAGACAGCAGCTCTTATCTTAAATAATACCCCAACTAAGGCAGTGGAAAAGACCCCATATCAGATATGGATGGGCAAGGAGCCCAACGTGTCTTTCCTAAGGATTTGGGGATGCGAAGGACATGTCAAGAAATTGACTAGTGGCAAGCTGGAGCCCAGAACTGATAAATGCCTGTTTGTGGGCTACCCTAGGGAAACCAAAGGGTATTACTTCTACAACCCCGCCGAGAACAAGGTGTTCGTGGCAAGGAACGGGGTCTTTCTAGAAAAGGAGTTCCTTTCTAAGAAAGACAGCGGGAGCAATGTTGAACTCAGGGAAGTTCAAGGTCCACAAGCTCCTGAAGAGGATAACTCGGAGGCCCAGGTGGAGCTTCCACAGCAGGAAGCACCAACCCAGGCCGCACAAGGACCTAAAAGGTCTGGTAGGGATCGTCGGGAACCAGAGAGGTATGGTTTCCTCATCACCGATGATCAAACTCTTCTCATCTGTGATGAGGAAGAACCCAAAACCTACCAGGAGGCTATGGCAGGCCCACAGTCTGCGAATTGGTGTAAAGCCATGGAGGTAGAAATGCAATCTATGTACGATAACCAAGTTTGGAACTTAGTTGATCCACCTCCGGGTGCTAAGGTAATAGGTTACAAGTGGTGCTATAAGCTAAAGGCCGACAATACCTTCAAGGGGCGTCTGGTTGCGAAAGGTTTCAGACAAGTCCATGGAATAGACTATGATGAAACTTTCTCACCAGTAGCCATGCTCAAATCCATCAGGATCTTACTAGCCATAGCCGCATGGTACGACTATAAATTTTGGAAAATGGATGTCAAAACCGCTTTTCTTAATGGAAAGCTACTCGAGGATGTATGCATGACACAACCTGAGGGTTTGTCGATCCAAAGTATCCGGGAAGGGTATGCAAGCTTCATAGGTCCATTTATGGACCGAAGCAAGCATCCCAAAGTTGGAATCTCATATTCAATGAGGCTATAAAGGAATATGGCTTCGTATAGAATCAAGATGAGCCTTGTGTGTATAAGAGGACTAGTGGGAGCATTGTCACATTCTTGGTACTTTATGTGGACGACATCCTACTCATTGGAAGCGACATACCTACACTGCAAGGGGTAAAGCAGTGGCTGAGTAAGTGCTTCACAATGAAGGACTTAGGCGAAGCTGAGATGATCCTAGGGATCAGGATCTATAGGGATAGATCAAATCGGCTTCTGGGCCTAAGTCAGGCCTCGTACATAGACAAAGTTCTGAAAAGGTTCAGCATGGACCAGGCCAAGAAAGGCTTCTTACCAATGGGCCATGGGCTAAAACTTAGTAAGAAACACTATCCTAAGACAAGGGAGGATAGGGAGAACATGAAATTGGTTCCATATGCTTTGGCTATAGGATCAATTATGTACTCCATATTATGTACGAGACCTGATGTCACCTTTGCACTGAGTATGATGAGCCGGTACCAGCAGGATCCCAGGGAGGATCACTGGAAAGCTGTCAAGGCAATCCTTAAGTACCTTAACCGGACTAAGGATAGCTTCTTAGTGTATGGTGGTCAGGAAGTGCTGTCAGTTACTGGGTACACTGATGCGAGCTTCCAGACTGACCAAGATGAGTACCTGTCACAGTCTGGGTATGTATATTTGCTAAATGGTGGTGCTATAAGCTGGAGGAGCTCAAAGCAGCCAACCATCGTAGACTCTACAACAGAAGCTGGGTACATCGCTGTGTGTGATGCGGCTAAGGAAGCTGCGTGGATGAAGAAGTTTATCACTGAGTTAGGAGTAGTGCCAACTATCCAGGGCCCACTTGATATCTTCTGTGACAACAATAGGGCCGTTGCACAAGCTAAGGAGCCCCGATCACACAAGAACACAAAGCACGTGCTCAGAAAGTTTCACCTCATACGAGAGATCGCAGAGAGAGGTGACATCGCATTGCACAGAGTGGACACCGATGATAATGTCACAGATCCTTTGACCAAGGCACTGGCCCAGCCCAAGCACGAGGTTCATACTAGATCTATAGGGATTAGGCCCATGCCTAGTTGGAACTAGTGCAAGTGGGAGATTGTTGGATATGCCCTAGTCCCCGAGGCATTGGTCCTTGTATTTGTATCATACATTAATTGGATTCATGTATTATACTTATTTGTGTTATCAATAAAGGCATTAATTCATTTATTATATTTATCTTGTGCAATATATTAAATGAAGTATCTAATGGACATATCCATATCCATGATGACCAGTGTCATGCACTTGGCAGTAAGACCATGGATAGGGTAAACGATATGACCATAAATAGATCCGTAGTCTGTTCCAGTCATGGGAATGAACGGAACAAGAGACTATCATTAATTTGGTTGTATGGCGGTGTCTTACCAGTCATTGGACATGGAATGTCAACCAAGTTAATGGGTACATGCATAAGGGGCATGGTACTGGATAGATCCACTTAAAAAGAAATCCACATGGTATAGTATCACAAGTGATTCTCGTGTAGTACTTGTATGGATCCTTTGACTTGACCATATGATGGTGTTACATGTGAGGTCACATACTCAGGGGTATGCATAAAGGGCCTGTAATAGGGTGCCAAGTATGGGTACTTTCGGGTATGTCACTTAGCATGGTATTGCTATGGATATGTTGGGATTCGTCATTGGAAAAATAACGTGGCGCAGTGGAAAACACACCGTTTAAAATTTCCTAGAATCCACCTATCGTGTCCAATTACCATTGATTAGAATAAAATCAAATAAGAATCAAGAGAGATTAACTCACCGGATTCGTCTCTTCTAGAGACTGCTGCAGAATCGTTACTTGAAACTGCGATCTCCAAAGTCCGATGCACGACCAACTATTAAGCGGGAACCGGTGTTAGCCGAAGACGCGAAGGAATGGAGGTTTAATGCTGGGATTTTCGGCTGTTTTGGGGCTGCTATTGGTGGCTGAAATTTCCAGCAATTGATTAGAGTTGAATTAGGTTTTTCTTCCTTAAGTGTGCCCTTATATAGACACCTTGTCTAGTTGGGTTTTAATTAGGTTAATTAAATCCAAGCCCACTAGGATTATAATTACATAAATAAACTTTAATTAAAAAGTATATACTATGTAATTTAATTCCATTTGGCTAAATTTAATTACCCCTAAATAAAATTAAATCACACTTAAGTTAATACAATACATGTATTTAATTTTCCTACTTAGGAAAATTATTCAATTAATTTGTTACTTTATGTAATTCAATTAATTGATAAATTAATTAATTACATTTGTAAACTTATTAATTAAATTAAATTCAACCCAATGTCAATTAATTACCTTGACATTGAATGTTAACTAATTAATTAATGCATTCCTTCCAATGTACATTACATGTACAATTTCTATAAGTTCCAGCTCAGTTGATCTATGTGCACGATCCTATGGGTCTGTCTTTATGTTGGCAGTAGGCCCAAGCCCACAGACTGTAAGTGGGTTCTAGCAAACCATTACAGCCCCCAATTAAGACAGAGATGCAGCAGTCTTTAGAAGACACTCACCCGGTAGTAATCTCATAGTGTCCTTTGCCTAACGATATCGATATGAATAAACAAGAGGCATGGTGTCTGTCATCCTCTTCTGTTGTTTATTATATTTCTTGATCTTGAGTTGACTGATTAATCAAATAAGCAACCAACTTATTTGGGTATGGCCATACACTTATCAGTCCCGCTCATCAAGTGGCCAATGATATCATCTTGGTGTCACCCGAGTGGCAATTCCATCACTTCATCATCAATATCAACATGTTCACCGGTCCACCCAATCATACCCATATTTAGCATCCTTTTACAGACCTATTAGGCGTATGTCAAAGTGAACTGGATTCCACATTGATATTATAATGAAATCTGGTCTGAGGACAAAAGAGACCTACTCAAGAAAGACCTATGACATGACAACCATGTGGCTTTCTTGTGCGGATCGATCCAGTCCCATGTTAATGACATGTACCTATATTCATGACTGACTATACAAGTACTATGGCTAGTTAAGAACTACCATACAATCATCGAATATACAAGTCTGTGGTTCTATTCGTTCCCACTATTAGAACAGACCTGGGATAGGTTTTATGATTATCAATCAATGGATACTCTACTCATATTATAGCACATGATATAAATGAAATAGATTAATTGCCTTTATTAATGTGACACAAATAATGTATTCATACATGACTCTTAATGTATAATACAAAATACAAGAATCCAATGCCCTAAGAACTAGGGCACATCAATAATCTCCCACTTGCACTAGTTCCAAGTGGGCATTGCCCTAATTCCTATAGATCTGGTATGATCGTCATGCTGTGTCTGCAACAGCGCTTTGGTCAATGGATCAGCGACATTATTCTTGGTGTCAACCCTCTGCAATGATATGTCACCTATGTTCACGATCTCCCGAATGAGGTGAAACTTTCAATGTACATGTTTGGATCTCTTATGTGACCGGGGCACCTTAGCTTGTGCGATGGCCCCGTTGTTGTCACAAAAACATCAACTGGGTCTAAGATAGTGGGCACTATTCCCAACTCAGTTATGACTTTCTTAATCCAAACGGCTTCCTTTGAGCTTTGCATGCAGCTATGTACTCAGCTTCCATTGTAGTGCCAGCAATGGTGGCCTGCTTTGAGGACCTCCAACTAATGGCACCGCCATTCAGGAGAAAAACATAACCAGACTGTGACTGGTTCTCATCCTCATCGGTCTCAAAGCTTGCATCAGTGTAACCTGACACTACCAGCTCATCTTGACCTCTATACACTAAGAAAGCATCCTTAGTCTGGTTAAGGTACTTCAAGATTGCCTTGACTGCCTTCCAGTGTTCCTCACCGGGGTCCGACTGGTACCGGCTAGCCATACTTAGTGCAAACACGACATCAGGCCTCGTACATAACATGGAGTACGTGATAGATCCAATAGCAGATGCGTAAGGGATCTTTTCCATGTTCTTCCGGTCCTTCTTTGTTTTAGGACTATCTTTCTTACTCAGCTTCAACCCATGGCGCATAGGCAAGAATCCTTTCTTTGCCTTGTCCATGCTGAATCCTTTTAGAACCTTGTCAATGTACGTGGCCTGACTTAGGCCTAGAAGCCGTTTGGATCTATCTCTGTAGATCCTGATCACTAAGATCGTCTCAGCTTCGCCTAAGTCCTTCATTGCGAAGCACCTACTCAACCACTGCTTAACCCCTTGCAGTGTTGGTATGTCACTTCCAATGATAAGGATGTCATCAACATACAGCACTAGGATGGTGGAAACGCTCCCACTAACCATCTTATACACACAGCTTGAAACACCACTTGCAACCTATCACCTTAGCACCTAGAAGTGGATCCACCAATTTCCATACTTTGTTATCGTGCATAGATTACATCTCAGCCTCCATGGCTTTGCGCCATTGATCTGAGTGTGGGCTTTCAACAGCCTTCTGATAGGTCTTGGGCTCCTCTTGGTCAACGACCATAAGGTCCCCATCATCAGTCACAAGAAAGCCGTACCTCTCTGGCTGATGACATGTCCTACCAGACCTTCTAAGGTCCTGTGCAACCATTTCTGGTTCCTCAATTTCTTGAGTAGTCAGATTGGTTCCCGAAGCATCCTCAGCAGTAGCTGTAGGAGTTTGTGAGTCTTGAACTTCTGAAAGTTCAACATTACTCCCACTGTCTCTCTTGGGAAGGAATTCCTTCTCCAAGAAGACTGCATTTTTGGCTATGAAAACTTTGTTTTCGGCTGGATCATAGAAGTAATAACCCTTAGTTTCCTTAGGGTAACCCATAAACTGGCACTTGATAGATTTGGACTTGAGTTTGCCACTTGTCAATTTCTTAACATGTGGATCACAGCCCCAAATCTTCAAGAAGGAAACATTGGGCCCTCGGCCTTTCCATAGTTCATATGGTGTTCCCTCAACTGCCTTGCTTTGTGTATTGTTAAGAATGTAAGCAGCTGTCTCTAAAGCATATCCCCAAAAGGAGACAGGGAGTGTAGCATGACTCATCATCGAGCAAACCATGTCAAGTAAGGTCCTATTCCTCCTTTCTAACACTCCATTCCACTGGGGTCTACCAGGAGGAGTGAGTTGGGATACAATCCCACACTCTCTCAAAATGAGTCAAACTCTTGGCCCAAATATTCACCCCCTCGGTCAGACCGAAGTGCTTTTATTTTCTTGCCAAGTTGGTTTTCTACTTCATTCTTAAAGTCCTTGAACCTTTGGAGAGTCTCAGACTTATGCTTCATCAGATACACGTAACCGTATCTGCTGAAGTCATCCGTAAAGGTGACGAAGTACAGAAAACTAGATCTAGCACTAGTGCTCATTGGGCCACATACATCGGAATGTACCAGCTCCAATAGCTCTGAGGCCCTTTCAGCAGTCTTGCTAAAAGGCGCCTTTGTCATCTTGCCTCTCAAACAAGATTCGCATGTGTCATAAGGCTGGATGTCAAATGACCCTAGCACTCCACTAGAGTGAAGCCTAGCTATGCGCTTCTCATTTATATTGCCAAGTTGACAATGCTAGATGTAAGTAGGATTAATTTCATTTTGTTTAATCCTTTTAGTATTTATGTTATAGATTAAACTTTCACGTTTTAGATCAAGGATATATAAGCCATTTTCAAGAAATGCTGTTCCATAAATAATATTGCCACATTGCATAGAAATTCTACCATGTCCAATATTAAATACAAAACCAGAAATATCCAACAAAGAAACGGAAATAATATTCCTGCGCATCGCAGGTACAAAATAACAGTTTCTTAGTTCCAAAACAAGTCCTCTAGGCATCTCCAAGAAATAATCTCCGATCTCCATGGCCTGAACCCGAGCACCATTTCCGACTCAAAGATCTACTTCTCCAGATCCTAATAATCTCCTATTTCTTAGACCCTGCACATTTGAACAAATGTGAGATCCACATCCAGTGTCCAAGACCCAAGATGTAGAAATAGCCAGATTAATCTCAACAACATAAATACCTGAAGCAGCAGTTTTGCCCTTCAGTTGCTCCCTTAGCTTTGGACATAAGCTCTTCCAGTGCCCCTTCTCATGACACTCATGGCAAACATCGTCAGGAGAAGCAACCCTTGCTTTAGGTTGGGCCACCACCTTTTTTCCCTTAGCCTTGGCCTTTTGGGCCTTAGCCTTGGCCTTAGATTTGGCCTTTCCCTTAGCAATGGGCGTATTGCCCTTGTTTACCAGCAATACTTCAGGAGTCTTCTTAAGAGACTGCTCAGCAAGCTTGAGCATGCCATGCAGCTCAACTACCGAGGCGGGCAAGTTTATCAATATACCCCTTCAACTTTAGCACATGAGTGCTAACAGAAGTCCCAACTGCCATCACAGTCGTGCAAAGTGCCTTAGTTGTCAGGTAACGTTCCTGACGAGCCTGATCTTGGAACATCTTTCAAAGCTGATCCATCATCTCATAAGCATGCTCGCCCATGAACTGCTTTTGAAGATCAAAAGCCATGGTACCCAGCATGAGGCACGAGACATCTCGGTCATCCCTCACATGCCGATCGTACTGCTCCACCATCGCCGTGGTGATGCCTCGACCTGCGGGAGGGCCAGCTGGTAAAGGAGCATTCAGTACATACTCCTTAGACTCTTGTCTAAGAACTATTTGTAAGTTCCTAGCCCAGTCGAGGAAGTTAGTCCCCGAAAGCTTCTCCTTCTCTAAGAGTGACCTAAGTGAGAGTGAGTTGTTGTTTGTTGCAGCCATTTAAATTGCTTAACTGAAATGGGATTATCTACATAGAAGAAATCATTACCTGAGTTAGAAATAAAGGACTTTTAAGCCAATTCAAATTAATAATCCGATTTTAATTTGTTTGTTGGTTGTTAATTGGCTGACTTGACCAAGATCCACAACTTATCAATGACTGTCCGAACTAGGGCTCGCTAACCAACCATTGAGTCGTTTGGTAGGACAACCTATCCAATCCTTCCATGAAGGACTCTTGGTTTGATGGGCTTATTGACACTTTACCCATCTGTTCTTAGGGCCCGCTCTGAGCTAATGCTACCCATGTTGAGTCAAACCACCATTCACATGTTAACCATACCAAGTATCTTAACCCTCGACGGCCCACCGAATACTACAATATACCCAGCTAGGGCATGGCGCACATTGCAGCATCAATGGGAGGAAGAGGTGTGAATGTGGGAAGCACTTTTAAGCGACTCAATATTTTAATTTCTGGATTATAATTAAGTGATACGGCTTAGCATGCATAAACGCGGGTAATAATTTGGTGATCCATACATCCATATTATATGACAAATGCAATAGCATACTTAATTTAAAATAAATGAGATCCTATGGGCCTTTAATTACAACCTAATGAAAAACTAGATATCCTATCTAATTTTTCATGGGCCGGACCGCAATCCTTCTTGGGCTCCCACCATGGGCTTGCTCCGTTTGGGCCTTCCTCCATACTTGATGCAATTACAATAATTTTGAAAATAAAATCTATTCTAAAATTACATCAAAATAAAAAAAATGGCACGCAGGCCATATTTCCCAAAATTAAATTACAACCGATAATAATTTAGGGCCCATAGAACTCAACATAACATTTCAAACAAAGTACCTGTCGTGCACATACATACCAATATGATGCATGATCATGGCATTCCAAATTATAAATATAAATGTTAAGCCGAGTTACTTAGGGTGAAATCGCCAATTTTAACAAATGTGACTAAGGCCCATAAAGGCCCAATGGATAACATCCATAAATGCAAAATTAACAATTTTGCTCCCACTTGAATTTGGGTTGTCACAAATTTAAAATTTAGCTCTCCCAATTTTAACCGGTGTCACGGTTTATTGGGCCAATTTCACAAAGTCCATATTCAATTTAATATGCAAACAATTAAATTAAATATGCATGCCAACAAAATAAATAATTTAAACACAAATTAATTTAAAAAAATTTAATTTAATTTGCATTACGGTCCGGGATAAAAAATACCCGCAAAATCCAAAACCGGACCCAAAATCCGCGCACGGCGCTGCTGTCCGGAGACAGCAGCGCTGCCGCGCGGCAGCAGCCCACAATGGGCTGCTGCATGCCGCAGCAGCAGCTGCAATTTGGAATCTTGCGATCCCAAATTGCAGCAAAACAAATATATAACCTTTTTTTTAATCATAAAAAAAATCCATCCAAAAATAAATAATCAATAAAACAATAATTTTTAAGATGGAAACCAATTGGGGAAAATAATCAAAAACCCCAATAAAAAATCCTAGGGTTTATCAAAATCAAAACCAATTGAATAAAAACCCTAAAATAACAACCTTGAAACCCATTCTTTCTTCAAGAACGCTTTCAAGAACCAATTCCAATCAATATAATGGACAAAACCTAAGATCTGATACCACTGTTGGGATTCGTCATTGGAAAAATAACGTGGCGCAGCGGAAAACACACAGTTTAAAATTTCCTAGAATCCACCTATCGTGTCCAATTACCATTGATTAGAATAAAATCAAATAAGAATCAAGAGAGATTAACTCACCGGATTCGTCTCTTCTAGAGACTGCTGCAGAATCGTTACTTGAAACTGCGATCCCCAAAGTCCGATGCACGACCAACTATTGAGCGGGAACCGGTGCTAGCCGAAGACGCGAAGGAATGGAGGTTTTATGCTGGGATTTTCGGCTGTTTTGGGGCTGCTATTGGTGGCTGAAATTTCCAGCAATTGATTAGAGTTGAATTAGGTTTTTCTTCCCTAAGTGTGCCCTTATATAGACACCTTGTCTAGTTGGGTTTTAATTAGGTTAATTAAATCCAAGCCCACTAGGATTATAATTACATAAATAAACTTTAATTAAAAAGTATATACTATGTAATTTAATTCCATTTGGCTAAATTTAATTACCCCTGAATAAAATTAAATCACACTTAAGTTAATACAATACATGTATTTAATTTTCCTACTTAGGAAAATTATTCAATTAATTTGTTACTTTATGTAATTCAATTAATTGATAAATTAATTAATTACATTATGTAAACTTATTAATTAAATTAAATTCAACCTAATGTCAATTAATTACCTTGACACTGAATGTCAACTAATTAATTAACGCATTCCTTCCAATGTACATTACATGTACAATTTCTATAAGTTCCAGCTCAGTTGATCTATGTGCACGATCCTATGGGTCTGTCTTTATGTTGGCAGTAGGCCCAAGCCCACAGACTGTAAGTGGGTTCTAGCAAACCATTACAGCCCCCAATTAAGACAGAGATGCAGCAGTCTTTAGAAGACACTCACCCGGTAGTAATCTTATAGTGTCCTTTGCCTAACGATATCGATATGAATAAACAAGAGGCATGGTGTCTGTCATCCTCTTTTGTTGTTTATTATATTTCTTGATCTTGAGTTGACTGATTAATCAAATAAGCAACCAACTTATTTGGATATGGCCATACACTTATCAGTCCCGCTCATCAAGTGGCCAATGATATCATCTCGGTGTCACCCGAGTGGCAATTCCATCACTTCATCATCAATATCAACATGTTCACCGGTCCACCCAATCATACCCGTATTTAGCATCCTTTTACAGACCTGTTAGGAGTATGTCAAAGTGAGCCGGATTCCACATTGATATTATAATGAAATCTGGTCTGAGGACAAAAGAGACCTACTCAAGGAAGACCTATGACATGACAACCATGTGGCTTTCTTGTGCGGATCGATCCAGTCCCATGTCAATGACATGTACCTATATTCATGACTAACTATACAAGTACTATGGCTAGTTAAGAACTACCATACAATCATCGAATATACGAGTCTGTGGTTCTAATCGTTCCCACGATTAGAACAGACCTGGGATAGGTTTTATGATTATCAATCAATGGATACTCTACTCATATTATAGCACAAGATATAAATGAAACAGATTAATTGCGTTTATTAATGTGACACAAATAATGTATTCATACATGACTCTTAATGTATAATACAAAATACAAGAATCCAATGCCCTAAGAACTAGGGCACATCAACAGGATATGCAGAAGGGATTTGTCACTCAGTAGTCCACTGGGAAGATATCACCGGCCTCTTGATGAATGTAACTGATAAGAGTGTGGCCACACCCAAACAAGTGGGAACTTGCTTGTGAGCTTCAGTGCATTCAGGATCAAGTTAATGTTCGGACACAAAAGAGGGTGATCAATCCATGCCTCTGTGTTGGACACCGATATCAATGACATGGGATGTACAAGTGTAAACTACAGGGTTATGATAACAGTTAGACTGCCATCTCCATCTTAATTGGGGGCTGCAGTGGCTTGCTAGAGCCCAACTGCAGTCTGTGGGCCAAAGGCCCACTGCCAACATAAAGATGGGCCCACGGGATCGTACACATTGAGCGACTGAACACCGACTTAAGGAGTCACATGTATGCTTAGGGTATACAATCTGAAGAGAGAGTTATATATATTAATTATATTATAAAGATTAATTGGATTGATCCTAATAATAAAATTAATATATTTATTTGGCTCTTCATAATTAATTGGATTAATTATAAGATTATTTCCTAGGTAGAAATATTCATATGTATAGGTTTACATATGATTTTATTTTGTGAAGATCTAATTTTAATTTGATGGATTAAATTAATTGGTCAAACTAATTTTAATTTAAATGTAAATAATATATTACTTGGTGTAATATATTAAATACATGGGTATATTAAAGTTGGGCTTGAAATTAATTTAAACCAGATTAGTTAAAATAAGATTGGACCTGAATTAAAAGAAGGAAGCCCACAAAAAATGGATGAGCCAAGCTGGGCCTTAATTCCCTTAGGGAATTCGGCCAACCCAGGGTTTTTAACCCTAGGAATTTCGGCCAACACAATAGCAAAACAAGATAGCCAAATATTTGTCTCTTCCTCCTCTCCATAGTTCGTGTTTTCCAACGCTAGCACGGGTGGTGTTCCTTAGGCGTTCGTGTACATGAACAAGGAGGGATTCTACATTGATTCCTGCAGTCTGCATCCATCTCTGAAAGAGATATTTTGGGTAAGAAAATTATCTCTTTCTATTAAATTTTTATTTTTCCGATTTCCATTTCAATTGCTCCTGGGCACGGATTTGAGGAAATCATCGCGTTCTTCCGCTTTTATCGGGTGATTTCCGGTGAAAAATCCCAACATTATTAAGGTTCTTAAGGATTGCCTTGACTACCACCCAATGATCCTCCCTGGGATCTGATTGGTATCAACTAGTCATGCTCAGTGCAAAAGCGACATCAAGTCTAGTGCATAACATAAAGTACATAACAGATCCTATAGCTAATGCATATAGGATCTTTTACATCTTCTCATGGTCCTTCTTTATTTTAGGACCATTATTCCTACTTAGTTTGAGTCCATGGTGCATAGGCAAGAAACCTTTCCTTACCTTATCCATGCCAAGCCTTTTCAGAACTTTATCTATGTATGAGGCCTAACTTAGGCCCAAAAGCCGATTGGATCTATCCCTGTAGATCATGATCCCTAAGATCGTTTCAGCTTCTCCTAAGTCCTTCATTGCGAAGCACTTGCTCAACCATTGCTTAACCACTTGTAGTGCATGTATGTCGCTTCTAATAAGAAGGATGTCATCAACATATAGGACTAGGAATGTGGATACACTCCCACTAACAATCTTGTACACATAAGGCTCATCTGGATTCTGTATGAAGCCATATTCCTTAATAGCTTCATTAGATCTTAGATTCCAACACCGTGAAGCTTGCTTCAATCCATAAATGGACCTTTGAAGCTTGCATACCCGGTTAGGATACTTTAGATCAATAAAACCCTCAGGTTGTGTCATGCACACATCCTCGAGTTGCTTTCCATTTAGAAAAGCAGTCTTAACTTCCATTTGCCATATGTCATTGTTGTACCATGCAGCAATGGCAAGTAGTATCTTGATCGATTTGAGCATTGCAACTAGAGAGAAGGTTTCATTATAGTCAATTCCCTGGACTTGTCTGAAACCCTTCACCACTAATTACCCTTTGAAGGTGTTGTCGACCTTTAAATTGAAACACCACTTGTAACCAATCACCTTAGTACCCTGAGGTGGATCAACAAGTTCCCAACTTGGTTATCATACATCTATTGCATTTCAGCTTCCATGGCTTTGCGCTAGTTAGCTGACTGTGGGCTTTCAATAGGCTCTTTGTAGGTCTTGGGTTCTTCTTGGTCAAAGACTAGAAGATTCCCATCATCGGTCATGAGAAATCCATATCTCTCAGGTTGATGACGGACCCTACCAGACCTTTTGAGGTCCTGTGTGATCGGTTCAGGTTCCTCAATTGCTTGAGATTCTGGTTTGATCTATGAGCTATCCTGTATAAGTGCTTGTGGATCTTGAGCTTCCCTGAGTTCAAAATTGCTCCCACTGTCTCTATTAAAATTTTCCTTGATTCCAAAGTCTAAGATACATGTAGATTAATAGAATGAAATCAAGAACGGAGAAAATAAATTTTCTCACCTTAACTGTCTCCTCTAAAGACTGCTGCAGAAACCCAAACGCATTTCCTCTATAATCTGGTACACAAACGATTCTCGAACGGGACTTGTGCTAGCGAACGGATCGAACGAAAACCAAGAGAAAAAGAAAAGGGGGCTACTGTAATTTTATTATTGTTGGCCCCAATTCCCTATTAGGGTTAGGGAAAATTAGGTTAAGGCTTCCTATATATACTCCTTAGCCTACTAGGATTTTGATTAAAACTATAGATTATTTAATTCGATTTAATTGATTTACCTTATATATTTAGGATTAAATAAAACCATATTATAAAATCCTAATTGAAACAATTAAATACAATTTCATTAAATTAAAATAACCTAAAGTTAAATTAAAGTCACCCTTAATAAATACAACCTTTGTATTTTTATTTCAACCAAGGAAATATTATTTAATTTAATTAACTATTTACTACATGTAATTAATTAATCAAACAAAATAAATTTCTCCCTTTATAATTGAATTAATTATGACATAACCTGATGTCAATAACTCAATTAATTTGGTTTCCGTTCCAATTCTGATTTGTCAATGTTCAGTCATTCTATGTGTACGATCCTGTGGGTCCGTCTTTATGTTGGCAGTGGGCCCAAGGCCCACAGACTGTAAGTGGGTTTTAGCAAACTGTTACAGCCCCTAATTAAGACGAAGACTTGTAGTCTAATGTGAAACATAACCCGGTAGTGATCTTGTATATCCCTTGCCAACTGACATCGATACATAAGCAAGAGGCATGGTCCTGTCATCGTCTTATATGCTTATTTATCTCTTGATACTGAGTGGACTGAATCTAAATAATAAGAATCCCAACTTATTTGGGTATGGCCATACACTTGTCAGTCCCACTCATCAAGTGGCCAGTGATGTCATCTCAGGGACGCTGAGTGGCAATTCCGTCAGCTTCACTATCAACATCAACATGTTCACTGGCCCACCCAACATACCCATACTTGGCACCTTGTTATGGACCTGTTAGGCTTATATCAAAGTGTAAGATAACCAATGTTATGTTACAATGAACATTAAGTCTAAGGATAATTACAAGACATACCCGAGAAACACCTATGATGATCGAACCATGTAGTGTTCCCGCGGCGGATCGATCCAGTACCATGCAACCGAACATGTACCCATATCATTGACTGACATTCCATGTCCAATGGCTGATGAGACGTCGCCATCCAGTCAAGGATATGCTATGGTTATAATCATTGGATACTCTATTTACAAATAGCACAAGATATGAATAAATAGATTCATGCCTTTATTTCAACACAAAAATGTATAATACAAAATATCCAAATATAAAGTACAATACAATACAAGAACCAATGCCATTTGGACTAGGGCGCACAAGAAGTCTAGCTATGTACTTCTCATTTATGTGAACTAAACGATAGTTCCAGTAAGCAGGATTAAGTTCATTAGGCTTAACCCTCTTAATGTTTATGTTATAGATTTGATTGTTTTCATTTAAGTCTAGGATATACAAGCCATTATTTAAAAAGCACTTCCATAAATAAAATTATCCTTCAAAATATCAATTTTCCAGAACCAATGTTAAAAACAAATCTAGAAATATCCAAGACAGAAACTGAAATAATATTCCTACACATAGCAGGTACAAAATAACAATCTCTCAAAATCAAAAAGAATCCAGTGGGCATCTCTACGTAAAAGTCTCCAATCTTGATGGTAGCAACCTTAGAGCCATTCCGGACTCAAAGATCTGTTGGTGTGCCCTAGTTCTTAGGGCATTGGATTCTTGTATTTTGTATTATACATTAAGAGCCATGTATGAATACATTATTTGTGTCACATTAATAAAGGCAATTAATCTATTTCATTTATATCTTGTGCTATAATATGAGTAGAGTATCCATTGATTGATAATCATAAAACCAATCCCAGGTCTGTTCTAATCGTGGGAACGAATAGAACCACAGACTTGTATATTCGATGACTGTATGGCAGTTCTTAACTAGCCATAGTACTTGTATAGTCAGTCATGAATATAGGTACATGTCGTTGACATGGGACTGGATCGATCCGCACAAGAAAGCTACATGGTTGTCACGTCATAGGTCTTTCTTGAGTAGGTCTCTTTTGTCCTCAGACCAGAGTTCATTATAATATCAATATGGAATCCGATTCACTTTGACATACGCCTAACAGGTCTGTAAAAGGATGCTAAATACGAGTATGATTGGGTGGATCGGTGAACATGTTGATATTGTTGATGAAGTGATGGAATTGCCACTCGGGTAACACCGAGATGATATCATTGGCCACTTGATGAGTGGGACTGATAAGTGTATGGCCATACCCAAATAAGTTGGTTGCTTATTTGATTAATCAGTCAACTTAAGATCAAGAAATATAATAAATAACAGAAGAGGATGACGGACACCATGCCTCTTGTTTATTCATATCGATATCGTTAGGCAAAGGACAATATGAGATTACTACCGGGTGAGTGTCTTCTAAAGACTGCTGCATCTCTTTCTTAATTGGGGGCTGTAATGGTTTGCTAGAACCCACTTACAGGCTGTGGGTCTTGAGCCTACTGCCAACATAAAGATAGACCCATAGGATCGTGCACATAGATCAACTGAGCTGGAACTTATAGAAATTGTACATGTAATGTACATTGGAAGGAATGCGTTAATTAATTAGTTGACATTCGGTGTCAAGGTAATTAATTAACATTGGGTTGAATTTAATTTAATTAATAAGTTTACATAATGTAATTAATTAATTTATCAATTAATTGAATTACATAAAGTAAACAATTAATTAAATAATTTTCCTAAATAGGAAAATTAAATACATGTATTGTATTAACTTAAGTGTGATTTAATTTTATTTAGGGGTAATTAAATTTAGCCAAATGGAATTAAATTACATAGTATATACTTTTAATTAAAGTTTATTTATGTAATTATAATCCTAGTGGGCTTGGGTTTAATTAACCTAATTAGAACCCAATTAGACAAGGTGTCTATAAAAGGGCACACTTAAGGAATAAAAACCTAATTCAACTCTAATTAATTGCTGGAAATTTCAGCCACCAATTGCAGCCCCAAAACAGCCGAAAATCCCAGCATTAAACCTCCATTCCTTCGCGTCTTCTGCTGGCACTGGTTCCCGCTCAATAGTTGGTCGTGCACCGGACTTTGGAGATCGCAGTTTCAAGAAACGATTCTGCAGCAGTCTCTAGAGGAGACGAATCCGGTGAGTTAATCTCTCTTGATTCTTATTTGATTTTATTCTAATCAATGGTAATTGGACACGATAGGTGGATTCTAGGAAATTTTAAACGGTGTATTTTCCGCTGCGCCACGTTATTTTTCCAACGACGAATCCCAACAAGATCTACTTCTCCGAACCCTAGTAACCTCTTATTTCTTAGTCCCTGCACATTATAATAAATGTGAGAACAACATCCAGTGTCCAACACCCAAGATGTAGAAATAATGAGGTTAATGTCAATAACATATATACCTGAAGAATTACCCTAATTCTTCACTTGCTCTTCCATGAACATTGGACATGTCTTCTTCCAGTGTCCCTTCTGCTTGCATTCAAAGCAAACGTCCTCAGAAGTGGCCTTGGGCTTGGGACCTTGATTAGCTTTTCTAGCCTTGGCCTTGTTGGCCTTGGCTTTGGCTTTAGCCTTGCTCTTGCCCTTCGCAATAGGAGTATTCCCCTTGTTTACTAGTAGCAACAGTGGAGTCTTCTTGACAGGCTATTCATCAAGCATATGCATACAGGGAATTGTCACGGGAAAAATTAAACGCGAGGTGGAATACCGATTAAAATTTTCCTCTATTCCAAAGCCCAAGATACATGTAGATTAATAGAATGAAATCAAGAATAGAGAAAAATAAATTTTCTCACCTTAACTATCTCCTCTAGAGACTGCTGCAAAAACCCAAACGCGTTTCCTCCACAATCTGGTACACGAAAGACTCTCGAACGGGACTCGTGCTAGCGAACGGATTGAACGAAAACCAAGAGAAAGCTAGGAAAGGGGCTGCTGTAATTTTTATTAGGTTGGCAAAATTCCTTATGATAGGGTTAATGTTAGGGAGAAATTAGATTAAGGCTTCCTTTTATATACTCCTTAGTATACTCCTTAGACTACTAGGATTTTAATTAAACTATAGGTTATTTTATTTGATTAAATTAATTTTACTTGTACAATTAGAATTAAATAAAACCTTATTATAAAATTCCAATTGACACAATTAAATATAATTTTATCAAATTAGTATATCCCAAAGTTAAATTAAAACCAACCTAAATAAATACACCTTTTGTATTTACATTTCCACCGAGGAAATTTTATTTTATTTAATTAATTATTTATTGCATGTAATTAATTAACCAAATAAAATAGATTTCTCCCTTAATATATATTGAATTAATTATGACATAACCTATTATCAACAATTCAATTAATTTGGTTTCCGTTCCAATTCCAATTTGTCAACATTCAGTCGTACTATGTGTATGATCCCGTGGATCCGTCTTTATATTGGTAGTGGGCCCAAAGCCCACAGACTGTAAGTGGGTTCTAGCAAACATTACAGCCCCAAATTAAGACGGAGACTAGCAGTCTAATGTGAAACATAACACGGTAGTGATCTTATATATCCCTTGCCAACTGACATCGATATATGAGCAAGAAGCATGGCCCTGTCATCCCTTTATATGCTTATTTATCTTTTGATACCGAGTGGACTTAACCTAATGAATAAGTATCCCAACTTATTCAGGTATGGACATACACTTGTTACTCCCACTCATCAAGTGGCCAGTGATGTCATCTCAGGGGACGCTGAGTGGTAATTCCATCAACTTCACTATCAACATCAACATGTTCACTGGCCCACCCAACATACCAATACTTGGCACCCTGTTATGGGCCCATTAGGTGTATATTAAAGTTTATGAGATCCCATGTTATGTTATAGCAAACATTGGGTCTAAGGATAATAGCAAGACCTACCTGAGAAACACCTATGACGATCGAACCATGTGGTGTTCTCGTAGCAGATAGATCCAGTACCATGCAACCTAATATGTACCCATATCATTGATTGACACTCCATGTCTAATGGCCGGTGAGACGCTGCCATCCAGTTAAGGATATGCTAGTCTTTGGTTCTGTTCATTCCGATGATTAGAATAAACTAGGGATATCTTTATGATTATAACTTTAACTCTACTAAAAGGTCTCATAATCCAATGACCTACATTGGTTTATTTTAGTATGGTTATAATCATTGGATACTCTATTTACAAATAGCACAAGATATGAATAAATAGATCATGCCTTTATTTCAACACAAAATGTATAATATAAAATATCCAAATATGAAGTATAATACAAAACAAGAACCAATGCCATTTGGGCTACGGCACACCAGTAATCTCCCACTTACACTAGTTCCAACTATGCATTGTTCTAATCCCTATAGATCTCGTATGACCCTCGTGTTGTGGCTGTGGCAATGCCTTGATCAACGGATCAATGACATTCTTCCCGGTGTCAACTCTCTGCAGTGAAATGTCTCCTTTGTCCATGATCTCTCTGTTAGGATTTTTCATCGGAAATCACTCGATAAAAGAGGAAGAATGCGGTGATTTCCTCAAATCCGTGCCCAGGAGCAATTGAAGTGGAAATTAAAAACATTAAAATGCAATAGAAGAAAATCAATTCTCACCCAGAATATCTGTGCTAGAGATGGTTGCAAAAATCAATGGAGACTTCCTCCATGTTCCCGTACACAAACAGCTTTTGAACACAACCCGTGCTAGCGATGGGATCAGCCGGAAGAGAGGGAATGGCTGCTGTAATTTTCGATTAACTCACTTCTGTTGGCCAAAAAATTTCTCTAGGTTTTAAAACCTAGATGGCCGAAATTCCCTGTTGGAATTTTAGGCACAATTTCCTTTTAGTTTCATGCGGGCTTCTCTCCTCTTTAAGCCCAAGTCTGATTTAATTCTTTCGGTCCAATTTAATTTCAAATTTAATTTCAATTCAACATGTATGCTAGCATATTATACCATATAATATATTACATACAGTTAAATTAAAATTAATTTGACCAATTAATTTAACCGAGGAATTAAATTAGACTTTCATAAAACCAAATACATGTAAACCTATACATGTAAAATACTTCCACCTAAAAAATAATCTCATAAATTAATTCATTGAATTAATTATGATAAGGCCAATACAAATATTAATTAGATTATTTTGATCAATCCAATTGATCTATATAATATGATTGATACAATCCTCTCTCTCTAGTGTGTATACTTTAAGTATACTGGTGATCCCTTTAGTTCGAGTTCAGAAGTTCAATGTGTACAATCCTATGGGCCTATCTTTATGTTGGTAGTGGGCCTTTGGCCCACAGACTGCAGGCAGGCTCTAGCAAGCCACTGCAGCCCACAATTAAGATGGAGATAGTAGTCCAATTGTAATCATAACCCTGTACTTTAAACTTGTATATCGCATGTCATTGATATTGGTGTCCAACACAGAGGTAGGGATTGATCACCCTCTTTTGTGTCTGGACATTTACATGTCTTGAATGAAGTGATGCTCACAAACAAGTTCCAACTCGTTTGAGTGTGGCCACACTCTTATCAGTTGCATTCATTAAGAGGCCAGTGATTTCTTCTCAGTGGACTACTGAGTGACATTTCCCTTCTGCATATCCATAGTACTGCAATGCTCACTGACATACCCAAATGCACCCATACTTGGCACCTTTTTACAAGCCCTTTAGGTGTACACCAAAGTATGCCACTTCACATGCAGCACCATTATATGGTCAGGTCACAGGATCCATACAAGTACTACATGAGAAACTCTTGTGATAGTATTCCATGTGGATTTCTCGTTTAGTGGATCTATCCAATACCATGCCCTTTTTTCATGTACCCATTAACTTGGTTGACATCCCATGTCCAATGACCGGTAAGACACCACTATACAACCAGGTTAATGATAGTCTCTAGTTCCATTCATTCCCATGACTAGAACAGACTACGGATCTCTTTGTGGTCATATCGTTTTCCCTATCTATGGTCTTACTGCCAAGTGCATGATACTTGTCAACATGGATATGGATATGTCTATTGGATACTCTATTTAAAACACAACATAAGATATATAATAAATAGATTGATGCCTTTATTTGATGACACAAAATGTATAATACATAAATCCAACAAATCTACGATAAAAATACAAGGTCTAATGCTTCGGGACTAGGGCATATCCAACAATCTCCCACTTGCACTAGTTCCAACTAGGCATTGGCCTAATCCCTATAGATCTAGTATGACCCTCGTGCTTGGGCTAAGCGAGTGCCTTGGTCAAAGGATCTATGACATTATCCTCCATGTCCACTCTATGTAATGAAATGTCACCCCTTTCGGTGATTTCTTATATGAGGTGAAACTTCCTAAGCACGTGCTTCATGTTCTTATGTGACCGGGGCTCTTTAGCTTATGCAATAGCCCTATTGTTGTCACAGAAGATATCAACTAGGTCCTAGATAGTCGGTCCTACTCCCAACTCAGTGATAAACTTCCTTATCGACATAGCTTCCTTAGTTACATCACACGCCGCAATGTACTCAGCTTTTGTAGTAGAGTCTGTAATGCTCAGTTGCTTTGAGCTTCTCCAGCTTACAACACCACCATTAAGTAAAAACACGTACCCAGACTGCGACTGGTACTAATCCTAGTCGGTTTGGAAGTTCACGTCATTGTACCCAGTAACTGACAGCTCTTCCTGACCTTCATACACTAAAAAGCTATCCTCAGTCCGGTTAAGTTACTTCAGGATTGCTTTGACAGCCTTCCAGTGATCCTCACCAGGATCCCGCTAGTATCGACTTGTCATACTCAGGGCAAAGGCGATATCAGGTCTCGTACATAGCATGGAGTACATGATTGATCCTATAGCCGAGGTATATGGGACCAACTTCATGTTCTCCCTGTCCTCCCTTGTCTTAGGATAGTTCTTCTTAGTAAGTTTCAATCCATGGTTCATCGGTAAGAAACCTTTCATGGCTCGATCCATGTTGAATCTTTTCAGAACATTGTCTATGTACGTGGCCTGACTTAGGCCCAAAAGCCGATTGGATCTATCCCTGTAGATCCTGATCCCTAGGACCGTCTCAGCTTCGCCTAAGTCCTTTATTGCGAAGCACTTACACAACCACTGCTTTACACCTTGCAGTGTTGGTATATCGCTTCCAATAAGAAGGACATCATCCACATATAATACCATGAAGGTGACAATGCTCCCTCTAATCCTTTTATACACACAAGGCTCATCTTAATTCTGTATGAAACCGTATTCCTTTATGGCTTCATTGAATCTAAGATTCCAACTTCGGGATGCTTGCTTCAGTCCATAAATAGACCTTTAAAGTTTACACAGCCTCCCGGGATACTCTGGATCGACAAAACCCTTAGGTTCTATCATGTACACATCCTCGAGTAGCTTTCTATTAAGGAAACCGGTTTTGACATCCATCTGCCAGACCTCATAGTCGAACCAAGCGGCTATGTCCAGCAGGATCCTAAGGGATTTAAGTATAGCGACTACTGAGAAAGTTTCATCATAGTCTATTCCATGGACTTGTCTAAAACCTTTTGCAACCAGACGCCCCTTCAAGGTGTTGTCAGCTTTTATCTTGTAGCACCACCTGCAACTATTACCTTAGCACCCAGAGGTGGATCAACCAGGTTCCAAACATGGTTATTGTACATAGATTACATCTCTACCTCCATGGCCTTATGCCAATTTGCAGACTATAGGCTAGCCATAGCCTCCTGGTAGGTTTTGGGCTCTTCCTCATTGAAGACAAGAAAAGTATGATCATCGATGATAAGAAACCCATATCTTAGGTCCTTTTGTGACCTGGGTTAATGCTTCCTCCTGCGAAAGCTCTACCCTGGTCTCCGAGTTATCCTCTTTAGGACTTTGTGAGCTTTGTGTTGGGATTTTTAACTGGAAATCACCCGATTAAAGAGGAAGAACGCGGTGATTTCCATAAATCTGTGCCCAGGAGCAATTGAAATGGAAATTGTAGAACATAAAATTTTCTAACAAGAGATAAATCTCTTACCGGTGATTTCCACAAATCTGTGCCCAGGAGCAATTGAAATGGAAATTGTAGAACATAAAATTTTCTAACAAGAGATAAATCTCTTACCCGGATTATCTCTTCAAGAGATGGATGCAGACTGCAGGAATCAAAATAGACTCCCTCCTCGTTCACGTGCACGAACGCCTCTCGAACATAACCCGTGCTAGCGTCAGAAAATCACGAACTTTAGAGAGGGAGAGGATGAGAATTTCGGCTATGGTGGCTTGGTTCCATCTTGGCCGAAATAGCTAAGGTTGTTTTAACCCTAGGTGGCCGAAATTCTCCTTGAGAATTTCACCCCATGTTGGCTCATCTTGTGTGGGCTTCCCACCTTGTCTTGAGGCCCAAATCTATTTTAATTTATTTGGTTTAAATTAATTTCAAGCCCAACTTTAATTTTGACATGCATATAATATATTACACCATGTAACATATTATTTACATTTAATTAAAATTTGTTTGACTAATTAATTTAATCCATGAAATTAAAATTAGATCTTTACAAAATAAATTCATATGTAAACTTATACATATGAATATTCTCACCTAGGAAATAATCTCATAAATTAATCCAATTAATTATGAGAAGGCCAATCAAATATTAATCTTATTATTATGATCAATCCAATTGATCTTTATAATATAATTAATATAATCCTCTCTCTCCAGAGTGTATACTCCAAGTATACCGGTGATTCCTTAAGGTTGTGTTTAGTTGCTCAGTGTGCACGATCCCGTGGGCCCATCTTTATGTTGGTAGTGGTCCTGTGGCCCACAGACTGCAATTGGGCTCTAGCAAGCCATTGCAACCCCTAATTAAGATGGAGATGGCAGTCCAGCTGTAATCGTAACCCTGTAGTTTGACCTTGTATATCCCATGACATTGATATCGGTGTCCAACACAGAGGCATGGATTGATCATCCTCTTTTATGTCCGGACATTTACTTGATCCCGAATGTACTGATGCTCACAGACAAGTTCCAACTTGTTTAGGTGTAGCCACACTCTTATCAGTCACATTCATCAAGAGGCCGGTGATATCTTCTCAATGGACTACTGAGTGACAAATCCCTTCTGCATATCCATAGCATTGCCACGCTAAGTGACATACCCGAAAGTACCCATACTTGGCACCTTATTACAGGCCCTTTAGGAGTGCCCCTAAGTATGCGATGTCACGTACAACACCATCATATGGTCAGGTCAAAGGATCCATATAAGTACTACAGGAGAATCACTTGTGATACTATACCATGTGGATTTCTCATTTAAGGATCCATCCAGTACCATGCCCTTTTTGCATGTACCCATTAACTTGGTTGACATTCCATCTCCAATGACCGGTTGTGAGCACGAGTTTTTTCCCGACCTCGATTATGAAAGCTACTATTACCTTTTTCATGGATAAATGTGAAGCAAATTCGGACCAACCGGGATAACGTCAGAAATGTCCCCGATAGCCCAAAGGTGTGTGACAAGTCCTAGTATGGAACCCTAAAGAATTCAAGTGAGTATTTAAGAGAACCGAAGAAAAGAATGAAAAATAAGTGAAAATGGCCTTTTCTGGGCATTACAGCCGCTCGGCTGTAAACTATAGGCTCGCGGCTGTAGTCTATAGAGGTGCAGCTGTAAACTACAGCCGCGTGGCTGTAATCTTCATATTTCATTTTTTGGTCAAAATCAGCATTTAATTCGGTTTTTAAGCAAAATAGGCATTTTGGTTGCTATAGCCGTTCTGCTGTAACCTACAGCCGCGCGACTGTAGTCTACAGCTGTAAGCGTTAGTTTTCCTTTCTTGTCGAAATCAGCAATTAATTCCGATTTAATACCAAAAAGTGAGGTATTTAAACATCCTAATCCAGGATTAGGGTTAAGGAAGGCAGAAAAACTAAAAAAGAAAAAAAGAAAGAAAGAGTTTTTGGAGAGAAAAACACCATCACTTAGATTTTTCTAGTGCTCTTAACATAATTGAAAAAAAAGTTAGACCAAAAAAAAAAAAAATAAAAGAGAAAACAAAGATAATCTTAAAAGAACACATAACAACCAATCCTTGAATCTTTTTCGTGGTTCCATTCGGGATTCGGAAAGCGCGCTTTGCTCGGGCTGTTCGTGACTGCAAGATGTTTCTGGCATCCAAATCTCTTTTTTGTTGTCCAAGCACTGGAACACAAACAAGGTAATCTTCTGAGAGGCCTTAGAAATCCGTTTTGTTCATTCTGGTTGTGATTTGATTGCATGTTTTGAGTTTTTTATGATTTTTGGGATTTTTTTCGGCTACAGCCACCCCACCCATAATCACAGTCGGCTGTAACCTACAGCTGCGAGACTGTGACCTATAGGGGCATGGTTGTAGTGCTATGTTTTGAATTTTTTTATGTTTTTGGGAGTTTTTTTCGGTTACAGCCGCCACTCATGATCACAGCCGCCCTGTTGTAACCTACAGCTGCGCGGCTATGACCTATAGGGGCGCGGCTGTAACCTACAGGGGCCGAAGCTCCAATCGCCCCAAATCGATAGATAATGCTCCTATTTTTTAATTAAATGTGTTTTTCATATTTGTTATCGGACCAATCACATCCCTACATGCTTAGATTCCATGTTCTTATTTTTTTTTAGATGGATATGGTAAAATTTGGTGATTTTGGACGATTAGGGATTTCCAGATTTGATTTGATCCGTTTTGGGTCTTTTTTGCTGGTTTTAATGTTTTTCCAGAAAGCCCAGATCGCCCAAAATCATCAAACTTTGCAAAACGATCTTCAAAAACTCAAAAAAGTACACTGGAATCGATTCTAGAGCATTACAGCCGCCCGGCTGTAAGCTACAGGGGCGCGGCTGTAGCCTACAAGGGCGGGGCTATAATGGAGGCAGAATTACAGTTTTACCCTTTTGGGCCCCAAACTTGTAATTTTGCATTCTTTTCTCATTCAAAAATGAATTTTGGAGTGTTTGCATACTTTTGGACCCTAGATGGATGTTTGATTTAGGCCCACACACGAACGGAACATCCGGCCCGCTAAAGTTGGAAAAGTGCATGTAAATGAGCCAAACCGCTTTTAAAATTGATTTTTCATCCATAAAACCTACAGGGCGTTTAAAAAACCGTTTTCCAGGTCTAACCGGGCCGACCGGTCGGGTCGACTCTGTTGGGGATTAATCACACAAGACAAATACGCAGCGGAAAGAAAAACGGATTAATCCCTGCCATGGATCCATGTATATTGCATTGAATTGGAAGGAAGGGTTAAAGAATTACCTCTTAGTTCTTATAGGATTTGAATCAAAGGAACCAAATTAGCTTCCCTCTACGGTTGATCCACACGGAGCAATTGATTCACCGCGTGCTAGCGCCGGGATTGAAGAACGATTCTTCGAACGAGAGAGAGAGACCGAAAATCAAAATTTTCTATGTGTTGTTAAGGAGGATTTCGGCTGCCCCCCTTTTCCTTGTGTGGTGGCCGAATTCCTTGTTGTATTATGAGTGTAGAATCCCTTTAGGTTTAGGTTAATTGTTTCCTTAAATAATTAACCTAAATAGTTACTTATAATTATAACCTAATACACCTATTAGTTATAATTATATATTAACCCACACAATTTAATATTAATTCTCAATTAACATTAAATCAAATCAATTCTCCATAATACATATATGTATATATAATATTATAATTAATTATATCTCCATATAATTTAATTATAATATGTAGCATACTTTATGCAATATTAATCACATTAATATTTATATATACATACATAAATATATATCTATATATATATTTATTCTCTTTCTCATTCATAAATTATTATCCAATAATAATTTATACCCGATAAGATGAACGTCATTTTGCTCTTGTGTGTGACCCCATAGGATCATATTAATTGGCAATAAGGAAATTACCATAATGTCCTTATAGGTCACAAGCGGACTCTAGCAAGCCATTACGACTACCCAATTAATATGATTGGAATGATCCAATACCTATTTATAGAATGTCATATTCCCTTTTGTCTCTTTGATATCAAGATTAATTATAAGACATGGTACACTTGTCAATCTTATATAATTAATCATATGCTTTCTCGATCTCAAAGTAAGCTGTTCAGACAAATCAATTGATACTCTTATCAATTATTTGAGCACGGCCATGCATTTAACAGTCTTACTTATCGAGGGGCCCAGTGATATCGCTCTCTTGTTGGAGAGGGACAAAATCCCATATCTGTCACTCACATCCCTAAGCATGAGTCACATTGCACCCAACCACAGCCTTTATAACTACTCTGTTACAAGTAGCGTTTGACTGCGTCAAAGCACAACATGAGTTCATCCCGGAATCCATGGTGACCTCAGGTCAAAGGAATCAGCTGATGACACTACTATAATCAAGATCAGTTGTGACACTTGACCATGAACTTGATCTTATAGTGGGTCTCCAGCAACATGTTCTCTAACACATTGCCCGTGAGTATAATCTGTATCTGTATACACTATATTCATCTTATGAATATCCATTATCACTCACACTAGTCTTAGTTTGTTATTATTCCCATAATAACAATCGACTAGGGAAATTTAGAATTACACAATTAATTCATGGATACATTATCATAAATACTAACATACAAATATATATGATAAAATAAGTCTTTATTAATGACTTAAGAAGATTGTTTACATAATCCAACATTGGCTTAGGGCACAATCTCTAACAATCTCCCACTTGTCCTAAGTCCAATCTTCAAATGTATCTAATACCCATGGACCTAGTATGACCATCATGTACAGCTTGTGAAAGAGCTTTTGTTAGTGGATCGGCAACATTGTCTTCAGACGCAACTTTGCATATCTTCACATCTCCTCTTGAGATGACTTCTCTTATGTAGTGAAAACGCCGAAGTATATGTTTGGATTTCTGTGACACACTAGGTTCCTTAGCAAGTGATATTGCCCCATTGTTGTCACACAAGAGGCTCACAGGATTCACTATGCTAGGAACGACACCAAGTTCTTCGATGAACTTCTTGATCCAAACAGCCTCTTGGGCTGCATCTGATGCAGCAATATACTCGGCTTCTGTTGTAGATGCAGCTATCGTGCTTTGCTTAGAACTCTTCCAACTTATCGCACCTCCATTCAGAATGAACACATACCCAGACTGTGACTGCATCTGATCTTGATCAGTTTGGAAACTTGCATCCGTGTAACCATTTACAACAAGATCTTCGTCCGAGCCTCCATATATCAAGAATGTATCTTTAGTTCTTCTCAAGTACTTAAGAATACTCTTGACAGCAGTCCAGTGACTATTACCTGGATCAGACTGATATCTACTTGTCATGCTCAAAGCAAAAGAGACATCTGTCCGAGTACATACCATGGCATACATGATAGATCCTATAGCTGACGCATAAGGAATCTTATCCATGCGTTGACGTTCTTCAACTGTCACAGGACATTGCTTACGACTAAGCTTTATCCCTTGCCCAATAGGAACATTTCCTTTCTTTGATTGATCCATACTGAACCTTTTCAGTATTTTGTCAATGTATGTACTCTGGCTCAGACCTATCAATCTCTTAGATCTATCTCTATAGATCTTTATTCCAAGAATGTAGGCTGCCTCACCCAAGTCTTTCATAGAAAAACACTTTCCTAGCCAAGATTTTACTTCTTGCAAGGTAGGAATGTGATTTCCTATTAACAATATGTCATCGACATATAGAACTAGGAAAACTATATTACTCCCACTGAACTTCTTGTACACACAAGGCTCATCTTCGTTTTTGATGAAACCAAACTTTTTGACTGATTCATCAAAACAATGATTCCAACTTCTTGATGCTTGCTTCAAACCATAAATGGCCTTTTGAAGCTTGCATACTTTATCAGGATTCTTTGGGTCGACAAAACCTTCAGGCTGTGTCATGTACACATCCTCAACAAGGTTTCCATTTAGGAAAGCTGTTTTGACATCCATTTGCCATATTTCATAGTCATAATATGCTGCTATGGCAACAAGAATTCTGATAGACTTGATCATAGCTACTGGCGAAAAGGTTTCGTCATAGTCTATACCATGAACTTGTCGGTAACCCTTTGCCACTAACCTTGCTTTATAAGTCTGAATATTCCCATCCATGTCCGTTTTCAACTTGAAAACCCATTTGTGCCCTATTGCTTTAGCACCCTTTGGGAGATCAACCAAAGTCCATACTTTGTTGTCGTCCATGGATTGAATTTCTGACTTCATAGCATCAAGCCATTTTTCAGATTCTGAATTAGAGACAGCTTCCATGTACGTGGAAGGTTCATTCTCTTCTAACAGAATCAGATCATTTTCGTTCGTGACGAGAAATCCATATCTCTCGGGCTCATGACGAACTCTACTTGATCTACGTTGGACTTGTGTTATCGGTTCTGACTCAACAACTTCTTGTGAATCAGATTGTTCCATTTGAAACTCACTTTCAACTTGGTTATCCATATTTTCTTGTAGGTGTACTTTACTCCCACTGATTCCTTTGGAAATAAACTCTTTTTCCAGGAATGTACCATTCCTAGCAACAAACACTTTGTTTTCACTAGGATTGTAAAAGAAATAACCTTTAGTTTCTTTTGGATAACCAACAAAATTGCACTTCACAGATTTTGGTGCTAACTTATCTGAAATCAAGTATTTCACATAAGCTTCGCAACCCCAAATCTTGAGAAAAGACAAATTTGGTCTCTTACCAACCCATATCTCATATGGTGTCTTTTCAACTGCTTTTGATGGAACTCGGTTCAGTGTGAATGCCGCTGTTTCAAGTGCATATCCCCAAAAGGATAGAGGAAGATTTGTTTGACTCATCATCGACCGAACCATATCCAATAAAGTACGGTTCCTCCTCTCAGACACACCATTCCACTGTGGTGTACCAGGAGGAGTTAGTTGTGAGACAATCCCACACTTTCTAAGATGATCATCAAAGTCTTGGCTCAAATATTCACCACCTCGATCAGATCTAAGTGCTTTAATTGTCTTGCCAAGTTGGTTTTGTACTTCACTTTGGAAGGCTTTGAACATTTCAAAGGATTCCGACTTATGCTTCATTAGATATAGATAACCATATCTACTGAAATCATCAGTAAACGTAATGAACTATTGAAAACCACCTCTAGCAGTTGTGCTCATAGGCCCACATA
This sequence comes from Euphorbia tirucalli, assembly GCA_039660915.1. Taxonomy (NCBI): domain Eukaryota; kingdom Viridiplantae; phylum Streptophyta; class Magnoliopsida; order Malpighiales; family Euphorbiaceae; genus Euphorbia; species Euphorbia tirucalli. Next base: position 34,714,723 of record CM077637.1, on the reverse strand, counting down.
CATCTGTATGTATGAGTTCTAATAAGTCACTAGCCCTTTCACTGTGACCAGTAAAGGGACTCTTGGTCATCTTACCCATTAAACAAGACTCGCAAGTGTCATATGTTTCAAAAACATCTAGACCCAAAATTCCATCTTTATGGAGTTTTGAAATGCGTTTCTCATTAATGTGTCCTAGACGACAGTGCCAGAGATAAGTAGGATTCACAACATTTGTTCTTATCCTTTTGGTATTTATGTTATATACGTGCTCATTATAACCTTCACTAAGGTTCAACAAATAAAGACCATCATGTAAATCCGCATTTGCATAAAACAAGTCTTTATTGAAAAGCAATAAGTGATTATTCTCAATAACACATTTAAATCCTTCCTTGTCCAAACATGAAATAGAAATGATGTTCCTAGACAAATTAGGAACAAAATAACAATTATTCAAAGAAAGAACAAGTCCACTTGGCAACTTGAGCTCGTAGCAACCGACTTCATAAGCAGCAACTCTAGCTCCATTCGCCACATGGAATTCTACCTCGCCCTTCTTGAGCTTTCTACTTCCTTTAAGCCCCTGCACATTCATACAAATGTGAGAACCACAACCGGTATCTAATACCCATGAAGTAGAAACAGAAGTAGAATGAAATATTTCAATAACATAAATACCTTGATTAGCGGTCTCACCGCCTCTCTTCTTCCTCAAGTCCTCCAAATAAAGCTTGCAATTTCTGCGCCAATGACCAGGCTGATTGCAGAAATGGCATGTGCCTTCCTTTGGAGGCTTTGCCTTGGTAACAGCTTTGGGCTTCTTTGCATCCTTCCCAAACTCTTTGGGTTTGTTTGCTTTACCCTTCTTCTTCTGGATCCTACCCTTTTGCACCATATGGATCCCTTTGGAGCTTGGCTTCTCTTTTATCGTTACTTCAGCGTTTTTAAGCATCCCATGCAGTTCGCTGACCGTTTTGTCCATATCATTCATGTGATAGTTCATGACAAAATGTGAGTAACTCTCGGGAAGAGAATTAAGGATCAAATCCGTTGCCAACTCAGGTCTGAGTGGCGAACCAAGCCTCTCCAACTGATCAATGTACCCTTTCATCTTCAGAACATGGGCACTAACCGAACTCCCTTCGGTCATCTTGCACCCAACCAAGGATCTCAAGGTCTCATACCTTTCCCTTCTCGCTTGCTTTTGGAACATTTCCTTAAGCTCTTGAGACATCTCATATGCCTCAAATGTTTCCAGATCCTTCTGAAGTTCCGGAATCATTGATGCGAGCATCAGGCATTGTACATCAATCTGATCATTTTGATGCTTGTGAAAAGCATCCTTTTCAGCTCTTGAAGCTGTGGTGGGTGGAGGGTTAGCGGGCAAAGGCCCATCCAGAACATACAGCTTTCGCTCTTGCTTGAGAACAATTCTCAAGTTGCGATACCAATCTAGGTAATTGGTTCCGTTCAGTTTTTCCTTCTCAAGGATAGATCGAATAGAACCGGGATTGCTTGTGTTGGCCATTTATCTACAACAGAAAATATATGCAAAGTTAATTACATAAGAGAATTAAACTCCCACTAAAATTATAAAACCCTTTAAAATATTTAAGTGGGTAAAAGACCCAAAATCCATACTTAACCATAGCACTGCTTTGGCATGTCCCTATGATTAAATATAATTTCGGTAGACATCACCATGTCAATTACATCATTATGTAACTCTTTTAATTTATGAGATGCATGATATCATATATCATATTTAATTTGCATGTTACTCATCTCATCTTTGCCTCGGGTTCAAAGCACCATTTTGATTAACCCTTGTTAAACCAATTACAACACAATGAGAATCACCATTTCTCATATTATCGCTTCGCTAAGGTCACAACATGCGTACCCGCTTTGGCGTGGCTACCATGATGCGAACATAGTACTTGACTAGTGTTATACGTAATTGGGTGGCAAAAATATAAACTTCATAAGTTTATTTAGGGTTTATTAATTCCTGTGAGTTAATTGTATCATATACAATTTCATGGCATTAATATTAATCATACTTTTGTTAACATTAATTAGCATGGCATCTTATGGCATACAATTGTCTAGCATGCATATAGAATATCTAGCATGGCATCACATGGCATCTAAATAAAATAAAACATGCATATGACTCGAACCGTGTTATGGTATGGTTTAAATCTACATTGATTTTCATAGGCCAATATGAAAATCAACAAGGTCATATCCTAGGTAGTAGCATCCATCACATGGTCATTGCACCGCCTCTTGGATCCGCCTCCACGTCTTTGCTTCTAAGCACCATCTCATGGATTTATATTTTACAAAAATTGCAACCTATACAATTTTTCTAGTAAAATAAATTTTACATATCATAAATTGCATCCTATACAATTTTTCTAGTAAAATTAAAAATAAAATTTACATAAATACAAACGACTCGCAGGTCGTATTTATATAAAACCATAATAAATAAAATAAAGCATCCACGGGGTCCAAAACCATACCATAACACCATGCATAAAATTATCAACAATAATTTTATATCTAAAAATATTTAGGGTTCAAAGTGGTAAAATACAATCACATTGTATTTAGAATTAATTAATTTGGAAAAATTCGTAAATATGCAGAAACAATTTTCCACACTTAAAACGAAAAAGGGGTAAAACTGTCGGACAGCATGCTCGTCGGGCCTCGCACTGCAGTATCCAATACTGCGCGCAGCCCGACGGGCTGCGCAACACATAGCTGCGCAGCCCATGCTGCGCAGCCCATGCTGCGTAAGCAGCATGCTGCTTGCGCAGCAAGGGCATATTGCAATTGCAATTTGCAATTGCAATTTGCCGCAAAATGTATTCTGGGCATTATGCCCAGAATACGAACAGTAACATATATATATATATATTTTTTTTTTTTTTTTTAAATTAAATTGAATTGAAACAATTTCAATAAAAACCCATGAATCAAATTCATGATTCCAAAAACCCCTTAAACATTCCAAATCATTAACATAAAATCATTCACAATGATTTAATCAATAAAATCAAATTTTATTTTGTTATTCACAATAACATAGAACCCTAAATAAAACATACAAACCCCTAACAACAATTTTGATCCAATCAAAATTATACAAACCCTAACATGCAATTTTGATCCAATCAAAACATAAATCCAATTCAATCAAAATACAACCTGGCTCTGATACCACTGTTGGGGATTAATCATACAAAGCAAAATACGCAGCGGAAAGAAAAACGGATTAATCCCCGCCATGGATCCATGTATATTGCATTGAATTGGAAGGAAGGGTTAAAGAATTACCTCTTAGTTCTTATAGGATTTGAATCAAAGGAACCAAATTAGCTTCCCTCTACGGTTGATCCACACGGAGCAATTGATTCACCGCGTGCTAGCGCCGGGATTGAAGAACGATTCTTCGAACGAGAGAGAGAGACCGAAAATCAAAATTTTCTATGTGTTGTTAAGGAGGATTTCGGCTGCCCCCCTTTTCCTTGTGTGGTGGCCGAATTCCTTGTTGTATTATGAGTGTAGAATCCCTTTAGGTTTAGGTTAATTGTTTCCTTAAATAATTAACCTAAATAGTTACTTATAATTATAACCTAATACACCTATTAGTTATAATTATATATTAACCCACACAATTTAATATTAATTCTCAATTAACATTAAATCAAATCAATTCTCCATAATACATATATGTATATATAATATTATAATTAATTATATCTCCATATAATTTAATTATAATATGTAGCATACTTTATGCAATATTAATCACATTAATATTTATATATACATACATAAATATATATCTATATATATATTTATTCTCTTTCTCATTCATAAATTATTATCCAATAATAATTTATACCCGATAAGATGAACGTCATTTTGCTCTTGTGTGTGACCCCATAGGATCATATTAATTGGCAATAAGGAAATTACCATAATGTCCTTATAGGTCACAAGCGGACTCTAGCAAGCCATTACGACTACCCAATTAATATGATTGGAATGATCCAATACCTATTTATAGAATGTCATATTCCCTTTTGTCTCTTTGATATCAAGATTAATTATAAGACATGGTACACTTGTCAATCTTATATAATTAATCATATGCTTTCTCGATCTCAAAGTAAGCTGTTCAGACAAATCAATTGATACTCTTATCAATTATTTGAGCACGGCCATGCATTTAACAGTCTTACTTATCGAGGGGCCCAGTGATATCGCTCTCTTGTTGGAGAGGGACAAAATCCCATATCTGTCACTCACATCCCTAAGCATGAGTCACATTGCACCCAACCACAGCCTTTATAACTACTCTGTTACAAGTAGCGTTTGACTGCGTCAAAGCACAACATGAGTTCATCCCGGAATCCATGGTGACCTCAGGTCAAAGGAATCAGCTGATGACACTACTATAATCAAGATCAGTTGTGACACTTGACCATGAACTTGATCTTATAGTGGGTCTCCAGCAACATGTTCTCTAACACATTGCCCGTGAGTATAATCTGTATCTGTATACACTATATTCATCTTATGAATATCCATTATCACTCACACTAGTCTTAGTTTGTTATTATTCCCATAATAACAATCGACTAGGGAAATTTAGAATTACACAATTAATTCATGGATACATTATCATAAATACTAACATACAAATATATATGATAAAATAAGTCTTTATTAATGACTTAAGAAGATTGTTTACATAATCCAACATTGGCTTAGGGCACAATCTCTAACAGACTCGGTTACCCCCCTTTGCATGATCCCGTTTCCTAAAATACCCCTATTATTTCCTATATGAGTTCTTGGTGTGATTTATTTATCTGTGCTAACCATATTTGGACGCAGCTTTTATTTTTGCTTTATTTTTATTTTTGAATGTATTTTATAGATTATCCCGTGTATCTAGGCGATTGTAATTTTTAGATTATCGTTTATAATAGGCGGTTGTAAAAGGTGGGGATGAGAGTTTTCTCTTTCTTGGGTTCTATAATTTGGCCTCTCGTTTACTTTTCCGCACTTTTACTTTTCCGCATTTTTATTTTGGTTTTATATTTATGTCATATGTGTGAGCATTGGCTAATAATAAAAGAAGAGATAAAATGAGTAGAATTAAGTGAATGAAATGTCTTATTACAAAATAATAATTAAAAAATAGTGAGGATTAGTAAATATGTGGCCCGAACCTCGAATCTCTGGATTAGGTACTGCGTCTACACTTGGTAGGGAGCTGTACCGGAATTTCCCAGATGAGCTGATCCGGGTGGCGACTCTGTATCTAATCTCGAAATTCATGCTTCGAGATCTTTAAGTTAAAATGGGATTTTCTAAAAATCTTGTTTTCTAAAATTCATGCCTGAAATTAAGTTTTCTACAAAAAAAGACTTTTTCAATAAAATGAAAGGATTTTCTAAGAAAAATTAAAGACCCGCTTTCAAAACCAAAGCATCAACACTTAAACATCAAAATCCCTGGTTCCCACTTCACCGCGCGTTCCAAAAAAGGTCGTCCGCTCATAGTGGCGAATCTGATGGGGATTAACGGTTTCTTCAGAAAGTTTTCACAAAAAACTCAAGGAACTTAGGCAACAATTGAAGTATATCCTCAATATTAAATCGTAACTCAATATTTCATTCACATTGCATAAAGCATGACATTTTCTTTTCTTAAATCCCTCCAACACTCATTTAAGCCCGGTTTATTTCTAAAGGTGACCTACCTCTTCCGCTAGGATTAGAGGCACCCGAGGGGGTTAAACCACTCATAGCCTTATACGAACCCCTTCGTTTGAACCTTTGAGTGGGGAGAAGTGAGGAGTATATTTTCTCTATGGGAACCTGTATGACCCTTGGCTTGACCCATACCTTTATGTAATGGCCTAGCAACTTCCCTTTATGATTACCAAAACATATACTTGAAAATGGACATCGAGAGTACGCCTTTGTTATCCCCCGTTGATGCCAAAGAGACCCAATACCTATGAAGAATGCGAGACCAACTGAATGGAGGAATAAGGTTGGAAGGCTGAGCATATTTTTGTGTGTGTGCTAATGTTTGCTCTATGGTTGTTTTATTTTCGACCTTTTCATACAACATAAACATGCATCATCCATATGTCATATTCTAATCACTTTCTTTATGCAGCCATTTTAGAGCATCCTCATACGTGTGTGTTATGCTAACCATATTTTTCGTGCAGCCATAATCTTTTTCCATATGCCACATTCATTTTGTTTGCTCATGGATTCATAAAGCATACACGACATCATCTTGCATGTTATGCATTCTAACCATGTTTTTGTGCAGCCATTTGCATTTTTGTATGACATAGGCATCCACATCATTTCATTTCATTAAAAATGTAAGGATGCTCTAAGTATGCCCTTCACGACCATTTCATCTCATAACATATCGGGAGTCCCCAAGGCTACCCGTACTCTGCCTGTGCACTAGTTTGCATTTGGCCATCCCATTACATTATTAGAAGACCGCAACGGTCTTAGACTTGCATTTGTGTGACGGACCACAGGACATCATCACATCTTGATCATTCACATTTGGTGTCATTGTTGGGATTCGTCATTGGAAAAATAACATGGCGCAGCGGAAAATGCACCATTTAAAATTTCCTAGAATCCACCTATCGTGTCCAATTACCAATGATTAGAATAAAACAATTTGAATCAGGAGAGATTAACTCACCGGATTCGTCTCCTCTAGAGACTGCTGCAGAATCGTTTCTTGAAACTGCGATCTCCAAAGTCCGGTGCACGACCAACTATTGAGCGAGAACCGGTGCTAGCCGAAGACGTGAAGGAATGGAGGATTAATGCTGGGATTTTCGGCTATTTGGGGCTGCTCTTGGTGGCTGAAATTTCCTACAATTGATTAGGGTTGAATTAGGTTTTTCTTCCTTAAGTGTGCCCTTATATAGACACCTTGTCTAATTGGGTTTTAATTAGGTTAATTAAACCCAAACCCACTAGGATTATAATTACATAAATAAACTTTAATTAAAAAGTATATACTATGTAATTCAATTCCATTTGGCTAAATTTAATTACCCCTAAATAAAATTAAATCACACTTAAGTATATACAATACATGTATTTAATTTTCCTACTTAGGAAAATTATTTAATTATTTGTTTACTTTATGTAATTCAATTAATTAATTAATTACATTATGTAAACTTATTAATTAAATTAAATTCAACCCAATGTTAATTAATTACCTTGACATCGAATGTCAACTAATTAATTAATGCATTCCTTCCAATGTACATTACATGTACAATATCTATAAGTCCCAACTCAGTTGATCTATGTGCACGATCCTATGGGTCTGTCTTTGTGTTGGCAGTAGGCCCAAGGCCCACAGACTGTAAGTGGGTCCTAGCAAACCATTACAGCCTCCAATTAAGACAGAGATGCAGCAGTCTTTAGAAGACACTCACCCGGTAGTAATCTCATAGTGTCCTTTGCCTAACGATATCGATATGAATAAACAAGAGGCATGGTGTCCGTCATCCTCTTCTGTTGTTTATTATATTTCTTGATCTTGAGTTGACTGATTAATCAAATAAGCAACCAACTTATTTGGGTATGGCCATACACTTATCAGTCCCACTCATCAAGTGGCCAATGATATCATCTCGGTGTTCCCCGAGTGGCAATTCCATCACTTCATCATCAATATCAACATGTTCACCGGTCTACCCAATCATTCCCGTATTTAGAATCCTTTTACAGACCTGTTAGGCGTATGTCAAGGTGAACCGGATTCCATATTGATATTATAATAAAATCTTGTCTGAGGACAAAAGAGACCTACTCAAGAAAGGCCTATGATGCGACAACCATGTGGCTTTTTTATGCCGATCGATCCAGTCCCATCTCAACGACATGTACCTATATTCATGACTGACTATACAAGTACTATGGCTAGTTAAGAACTGCCATACAGTCCATCGAATATACAAGTCTGTGGTTCTATTCGTTCCCATGATTAGAACAGACCGGGGATAGGTTTTATGATTATCAATCAATGGATACTCTACTCATATTATAGCACAAGATATAAATGAAATGGATTAATTGCTTTTATTAATGTGACACAAATAATGTATTCATACATGACTCTTAATGTATATTACAAAATACAAGAATCCAATGCCCTAAGAACTAGAGCACACTAATAGTCATGGAGACACCTTAGTTTTGCTTGCGTGTCCCAATCCACATCGGATTGTTACATAACATCAACAATGTTGGGATTTTTCACCGGAAATCATCCGATAAATGCGGAAGAACGCGATGATTTCCTCAAATCCAGTCCCAGGAGCAATTGAAGTGGAAATTGTAAAACTTAAAATTATAATAGAAAGAGATTAAATTCTTACCTGGAATATCTCTTTCGAGAGATGGATGAAGACTGCAGAAATCAAATTAGATTCCCTCCTCGTTTTCGTACACGAACGCCTAACAAACACAATCCGTGCTAGCATTGGAAAAACAAAACTATGGTCAGAGGGGGCTAGGGAAATTTTGGCTATGGCTTAGTGCTTGTGTTAGGGTGGCAGAAATTTTCACCCTAGGCTCTTATACCTAGGGTGGCCGAATTCCTCTAGGGGAATTCAGGCCCAGCTTGGCTCCTTTTCACTCTGTACGGGCTTCCATGTTTTAATTTAGGCCCAGTCTAATTTTAATTATTCTGGTTTAAATTAATTTCAGGCCCAATTTTAATACACCCATGTATTTAATATATTACACCAAGTAATATATTATTTACATTTGAATTAAAATTAGTTTGACCAATTAATTTAATCCATCAAATTAAAATTAAATCTTCACAAAATAAAATCATATGCAAACCTATACATACGAATGTTTCCACCTAGGAAATAATCTCATAATTAATCCAATTAATTATGAAGAGCCAATTGAATATATTAATTTTATTATTAGGATCAATCCAATTGATCTTTATAATATAATTAACATATATACACCTCTCTCTCTATAGTGTATACTCCAAGTATATATGTGATTCCTTAAGTCTATGTTCAGTTGTTCTATGGGTACGATCCCGTGGGCCCATCTTTATGTTGGCAGCGGGCCTTTGGCCCATAAACTGCAGTTGGGCTCTAGCAAGCCACTCCAGCCCCCAATTAAGATGGAGATGGCAGTCTAACTGTTATCATAACCCTGTAGTTTAAACTTGTACATCCCATGTCATTGATATTGGTGTCTAACACAGAGGCATGGATTGATCACCCTCTTTTGTGTCGGACATTAACTTGATCCCGAATGCACTGAAGCTCACAAACAAGTTCCCACCTATTTGGGTGTGGCCACACTCTTATCAGTTGCACTCATCAAGAGTCCGGTGATATCTTCCCAGTGGACTACTGAGTGACAAATCCCTTCTGCATATCCATAGTATTACCATGCTAAGTGACATACCCGAAAGTACCCATACTAGGCACCCTATTACAGGCCCTTTAGGCGTACCCCTAAGCATGCGACCTCATATGTAACACCATCATATGGTCAGGTAAAAGGATCCATACAAGTACTACACGAGAATCACTTGTGATACTATACCATATGGATTGCTCGTTTAGTGGATCTATCTAGTACCATGCCCCCATGCATATACCCATAACTTGGTTGACATTCCATGTCCAATGACCGGTAAGACACTGCCATACAACCAGGTTAATGATAGTCTCTCGTTCCACTCATTCCCATGACTGGAACAGACTACGGATCTATTTATGGTCATATCGTTTACCCTATCCATGGTCTTATTGCCAAGTGCATGTGTCATCATGGATATAGTTATATCCATTGGATACTTCATTTAATATATTGCGCAAGATAAATATAATAAATGAATTGATGCCTTTATTAATAACACAAATGAGTATAATACATAAATCCAATAAATGTATAATACAAATACAAGGACCAATGCCTCGAGACTAGGGCATTTCCAACAATCTCCCACTTGCACTAGTTCTAACTAGGCATGGGCCTAATCCCTATAGACCTAGTATGACCCTCGTGCTTGGGCTGAGCCAGTGCCTTGGTCAACAGATCCGCGACATTATCCTCGGTGTCCACTCTATGTAATGCAATGTCACCTCTCTCCGCGATCTCTCGTATGAGGTGAAACTTTTTGAGCACGTGCTTTGTGTTCTTGTGTGACCGGGGCTCCTTAGCTTGTGCAACAGCCCCATTGTTGTCACAGAAGATATCAAATGGGTCCTGGATAGTTGGCACTACTCCCAACTCAGTGATAAACTTCTTCATCCACACAGCTTCCTTAACGGCATCACACGCAGCGATGTACTCAGCTTCTATTGTAGAGTCCGCTATGGTTGGCTGCTTTGAGCTCCTCCAGCTTACAGCACCACCATTCAGCAAAAATACATACCTAGACTGCGATTGGTACTCATCCTGGTCGGTCTGGAAGCTCGCATCAGTATACCTAGTAACTGATAGCACTTCCTGACCACCATACACTAAGAAGCTATCCTTAGTCCGGTTAAGGTACTTGAGGATCGCCTTGACAGCTTTCCAGTGATCCTCCCTGGGATCCTGCTAGTATCGGCTCGTCATACTCAATGCAAAGGCGACATCAGGTCTCGTACATAACATGGAGTACATAATTGATCCTATAGCCGAAGCATATGGTACCAATTTCTTGTTCTCCCTATCCTCCCTTGTTTTAGGACAGTGTTTCTTACTAGGTTTCAGCCCATGGCCCATTGGCAAGAAACCTTTCTTAGCCCGGTCCATGCTGAACCTTTTCAGAACTTTGTCAATGTACGAAGCCTGACTTAGGCCCAGAAGCCGATTTGATCTATCCCTGTAGATCCTGATCCCTAGGATCATCTCAGCCTCGCCTAAGTCCTTCATTGCGAAGCACTTACTCAGCCACTGCTTTACCCCTTGCAGTGTAGGTATGTCGCTTCCAATGAGCAGGATGTCATCTACATAAAGTACCAAGAATGTGACAATGCTCCCACTAGTCCTCTTATACACACAAGATTCATCTTGATTCTGTATGAAGCCATATTCCTTTATGGCCTCATTGAATCTTAGATTCCAACTTCGGGATGCTTGCTTTAGTCCATAAATGGAACTTTGAAGCTTGCATACCCTTCCCGGATACTTTGGATCGACAAAACCCTCAGGTTGTGTCATGTACACATCCTCGAGTAGCTTTCCATTAAGGAAAGCGGTTTTGACATCCATCTGCCATACCTCACAGTCATACCATGCGGCTATGGCCAGCAGTATCCTGATGGACTGGAGCATGGCTACTGGTGAGAAAGTTTCATCATAGTCTATTCCATGAACTTGTTTGAAACCTTTTGCAACCAGACGCCCCTTGAAGGTATTATCAGCTTTTAGCTTGTAGCACCACTTGCAACCTATTACCTTAGCACTCGGAGGTGGATCAACCACGTTCCAAACTTGGTATTATACATAGATTGCATTTCTGCCTCCATGGCTTTATGCCAATTCGCAGATTATGGACTAGGCATAGCCTCCTGGTAGGTTTTGGGTTCTTCCTCATCCTTGATGAGAAGTGTTTGATCATCGGTGACGAGGAAACCATACCTCTCTGGTTCCCGATGTGTTGGGAATTAATCGCACAAAAAAAAAAAAATAAAATATAAACGCAGCGGAAAAACAGATTAATCCCCACCAAGGACCCATGTACATTGGATTGAATCGGAAGGAGGGTTAAAGAATTACCTTAATTCTTTGAAGATTGAATCAAGCAGGAACCAAAATAGCTTCCCTCTACGGTTGATCCACATGGAGCAATACGTCCACCGCGTGCTAGCGCCGGATTTGAAGAACAATTCTTCGAACGAGAGAGAGAGAGATAGAAAATCAAATTTTCTTTTTGGGGTTTTGGATGAATTTCGGCTGGCTCTTCTTCCACCACTTTCTGTCTGCCGAAAACTCCACTTTTGTTATATAAGAATTACATTAGGTTTAGGTTTTTTTCTTATTTCCTTAAATAAAAAACACCTAATTAGTTAATTATAATTATAATCTAATACACCTATTAATTATAATTATAAATTAACCCACATAATTTAATATTAATTCTCACTTAATATTAAATCAAATCAATTCTCCATAATACACATATGTATATATATAATATTATAATTAATTATATCTCTATATAATTTAATTATAATATGTAGCATACTTTATGCAATATTAATCACATTAATATTTATATACACATACATAAATATATATCACTATATATATATTTATTCTCTTTCTCATTCATAAATTATTATCCAATAATAATTTATACCCGATAAGATGAACTTCATTTTGCTCTTGTGTGTGACCCCATAGGATCATATTAATTGGCAATAAGGAAATTACCATAATGTCCTTATAGGTCACAAGCGGACTCTAGCAAGCCATTACGACTACCCAATTAATATGATTGGAATGATCTAATACCTATTTATAGAATGTCATATTCCCTTTTGTCTCTTTGATACCATGATTAATCATAAGACATGGTACACTTGTCAATCTTATATAATTAATCATATGCTTTCTCGATCTCAAAGTAAACTGTTTAGACAAATTAATTGATACTCTTATCAATTATTTGAGCATGGCCATGCATTTAACAGTCTTACTTATCGAGGGGCCCAGTGATATCGCTCTCTTGTTAGAGAGGGACAAAATCCCATATCTGTCACTCACATCCCAAAGCATGAGTCATATTGTACCCAACCACAGCCTTTATAACTACTCTGTTACAAGCAGCGTTTGACTGCGTCAAAGCACAACATGAATTCATCCCGGAATCCATGGTGACCTCAGGTCAAAGGAATCAGCTGATGACACTACTATAATCAAGATCAGTTGTGACACGTGACCATGAACTTGATCTCATAGTGGGTCTCCAGCAACATGTTCTCTAACATATTGCCCGTGAGTATAATCTGTATCTGTATACACTATATTCATCTTATGAATATCCATTATCACTCACACTAGTCTTAGTTTGTTATTATTCCCATAATAACAATCGACTAGGGAAATTTAGAATTACACAATTAATTCATGGATACATTATCATAAATACTAACATACAAATATATATGATAAAATAAGTCTTTATTAATGACTTAAGAAGATTGTTTACATAATCCAACATTGGCTTAGGGCACAATCTCTAACAATCTCCCACTTGCCCTAAGTCCAATCTCAAATGTATCTAATACCCATGGACCTAGCATGACCATCATGTACAGCTTGTGAAAGAGCTTTTGTTAGTGGATCAGCAACATTGTCTTCAGACGCAACTTTGCATATCTTCACATCTCCTCTTGAGATGACTTCTCTTATGTAGTGAAAACGCCGAAGTATATGTTTGGATTTCTGTGACACACTAGGTTCCTTAGCAAGTGATATTGCCCCATTATTGTCACACAAGAGGCTCACAGGATTCACTATGCTAGGAACGACACCAAGTTCTTCGATGAACTTCTTGATCCAAACAGCCTCTTGGGCTGCATCTGATGCAGCAATATACTCAGCTTCTGTTGTAGATGCAGCTATCGTGCTTTGCTTAGAACTCTTCCAACTTATCGCACCTCCATTCAGAATGAACACATACCCAGACTGTGACTGCATCTGATCTTGATCAGTTTGGAAACTTGCATCCGTGTAACCATTTACAACAAGATCTTCGTCCGAGCCTCCATATATCAAGAATGTATCTTTAGTTCTTCTCAAGTACTTAAGAATACTCTTGACAGCAGTCCAGTGACTATCACCTGGATCAGACTGATATCTACTTGTCATGCTCAAAGCAAAAGAGACATCTGGCCGAGTACATACCATGGCATACATGATAGATCCTATAGCTGATGCATAAGGAATCTTATCCATGCGTTGACGTTCTTCAACTGTCATAGGACATTGCTTACGACTAAGCTTTATCCCTTGCCCAATAGGAACATTTCCTTTCTTAGATTGATCCATACTGAACCTTTTCAGTATCTTATCAATGTATGTACTCTGGCTCAGGCCTATCAATCTCTTAGATCTATCTCTATAGATCTTTATTCCAAGAATATAGGCTGCCTCACCCAAGTCTTTCATAGAAAAACACTTTCCTAGCCAAGATTTTATTTCTTGCAAGGTAGGAATGTGATTTCCTATTAACAATATGTCATCGACATATAGAACTAGGAAAATTATATTGCTCCCACTGAACTTCTTGTACACACAAGGCTCATCTTCATTTTTGATGAAGCCAAACTTTTTGACCGATTCATCAAAACAATGATTCCAACTTCTTGATGCTTGCTTCAAACCATAAATGGCCTTTTGAAGCTTGCATACTTTATCAGGATTCTTTGGATCGACAAAACCTTCAGGCTGTGTCATGTACACATCCTCAACAAGGTTTCCATTTAGGAAAGCTGTTTTGACATCCATTTGCCATATCTCATAGTCATAATATGCTGCTATGGCAACAAGAATTCTGATGGACTTGATCATAGCTACTGGAGAAAAGGTTTCGTCATAGTCTATACCATGAATTTGTCGGTAACCTTTTGCCACTAACCTTGCTTTATAAGTCTGAATATTCCCATCCATGTCCGTTTTCAACTTGAAAACCCATTTGTGCCCTATTGCTTTAGCACCCTTTGGGAGATCAACCAAAGTCCATACTTTGTTGTCGTCCATGGATTGAATTTCTGACTTCATAGCATCAAGCCATTTTTCAGATTCTGAATTAGAGACAGCTTCCATGTACGTGGAAGGTTCATTCTCTTCTAACAGAATCAGATCATTTTCATTCGTGACGAGAAATCCATATCTCTCGGGCTCATGACGAACTCTACTTGATCTACGTTGGACTTGTGTTACTGGTTCTGACTCAACAACTTCTTGTGAATCAGGTTGTTCCATTTGAAACTCACTTTCAACTTGGTTATCCATATTTTCTTGTAGGTGTACTTTACTCCCACTGATTCCTTTGGAAATAAACTCTTTTTCCAGGAATGTACCACCCTTAGCAACAAACACTTTGTTTTCACTAGGATTGTAAAAGAAATAACCTTTAGTTTCTTTTGGATAACCAACAAAATTGCATTTCACAGATTTTGGTGATAACTTATCTGAAATCAAATATTTCACATAGGCTTCGCATCCCCAAATCTTGAGAAAAGACAAATTTGGTTTCTTACCAATCCATATCTCATATGGTGTCTTTTCAACTGCTTTTGATGGAACTCGGTTCAGTGTGAATGCCGCTGTTTCAAGTGCATATCCCCAAAAGGATAGAGGAAGATTTGTTTGACTCATCATAGACCGAACCATATCCAATAAAGTTCGGTTCCTCCTCTCAGACACACCATTCCACTGTGGTGTACCAGGAGGAGTTAATTGTGAGACAATCCCACAATTTCTAAGATGATCGTCGAACTCTTGGCTCAAATATTCACCACCTCGATCAGATCTAAGTGCTTTAATTGTCTTGCCAAGTTGGTTTTGTACTTCATTTTGGAAGGCTTTGAACATTTCAAAGGATTCCGACTTATGCTTCATTAGATATAGATAACCATATCTACTGAAGTCATCAGTGAACGTAATGAAGTATTGAAAACCACCTCTAGCAGTTGTGCTCATAGGCCCACATACATCTGTATGTATGAGTTCTAATAAGTCACTAGCCCTTTCACTGTGACCAGTAAAAGGACTCTTGGTCATCTTACCCATTAAACAAGACTCGCAAGTGTCATATGTTTCAAAAACATCTAGACCCAAAATTCCATCTTTATGGAGTTTTGAAATGCGTTTCTCATTAATGTGTCCTAGACGACAGTGCCAGAGATAAGTAGGATTCACAATATTTGTTCTTATCCTTTTGGTATTTATGTTATATACATGCTCATCATAACCTTCACTAAGGTTCAACAAATAAAGACCATCATGTAAATCCGCATTTGCATAAAACAAGTCTTTATTGAAAAGCAATAAGTGATTATTCTCAATAACACATTTAAATCCTTCCTTGTCCAAACATGAAATAGAAATGATGTTCCTAGACAAATTAGGAACAAAATAACAATTATTCAAAAGGAGAACAAGTCCACTTGGCAACTTGAGCTCGTAGCGACCGACTTCATAAGCAGCAACTCTAGCTCCATTCGCCACATGGAATTCTACCTCGCCCTTCTTGAGCTTTCTACTTCCTCTAAGCCCCTGCACATTCATACAAATGTGAGAACCACAACCGGTATCTAATACCCACGAAGTAGAAACAGAAGTAGAATGAAGTATTTCAATAACATGAATACCTTGATTAGCGGTCTCACCGCCTCTCTTCTTCCTCAAGTCCTCCAAATAAAGCTTGCAATTTCTGCGCCAATGACCAGGCTGATTGCAGAAATGGCATGCGCCTTCCTTTGGAGGCTTTGCCTTGGTAACAGCTTTGGGCTTCTTTGCATCCTTCCCAAACTCTTTGGGTTTGTTTGCTTTACCCCTCTTCTTCTGGATCCTACCCTTTTGCACCATATGGATCCCTTTGGAGCTTGGCTTCTCTTTTATAGTTACTTCAGCGTTTTTCAGCATCCCATGCAGTTCGCTGACCGTTTTGTCCATATCATTCATGTGATAATTCATGACAAAATGGGAGTAATTCTCGGGAAGAGAATTAAGGATCAAATCCGTTGCCAACTCAGGTCTGAGTGGCGAACCAAGCCTCTCCAACTGATCAATGTACCCTTTCATCTTCAGAACATGGGCACTAACCGAACTCCCTTCGGTCATCTTGCACCCAACCAAAAATCTCAAGGTCTCATACCTTTCCCTTCTCGCTTGCTTTTGGAACATTTCCTTAAGCTCTTGAGACATCTCATATGCCTCAAATGTTTCCAGATCCTTCTGAAGTTCCGGAATCATTGATGCGAGCATCAGGCACTGTACATCAATCTGATCATTTTGATGCTTGTGGAAAGCATCCCTTTCAGCTCTTGAAGCTGTGGTGGGTGGAGGGTTAGCGGGCAAAGGCCCATCCAGAACATATAGCTTTCGCTCTTACTTGAGAACAATTCTCAAGTTGCGATACCAGTCTAGGTAATTTGTTCCATTCAGTTTATCCTTCTCAAGGATAGATCGAATAGAACCGGGATTGCTTGTGTTGGCCATTTATCTACAACAGAAAATATATGCAAAGTTAATTACATAAGAGAATATAGCTCCCACTAAAATTATAAAACCCTTTAAAATATTTAAGTGGGTAAAAGACCCAAAATCCATACTTAACCATAGCACTGCTTTGGCATGTCCCTATGATTAAATATAATTTCGGTAGACATCACCATGTCAATTACATCATTATGTAACTCTTTTAATTTATGAGATGCATGATATCATATATCATATTTAATTTGTATGTTACTCATCTCATCCTTGCCTCGGGCTCAAACACCTTTTTGATTAACCCTTTAGTTAAACCAATTACAACACAATGAGAATCACCTTTTCTCATATTATTGCTTCGCTAAGGTCACAACATGCGTACTCGCCCTGGCGGTATACCATGATGCGAACATAGTACTTGACAAGTGTTATACGTAATTGGGTGGCAAAAATATAAACTTCATAAGTTTATTTAGGGTTTATAAATCCCGTGATTAAAATTTTATCATATACAAAACATGGCATTAATATTAAACTTTCCAAGTTAACATTAATCCTAGCATGGCATCCAATGTCATACATTCATCTAGCATGCATATTTCATACTAGGCATGGCATCACATGGCATCAAAATATAAAACATGCAATAGACTCGAAAAACCGTGTTATGGTATGGTTTTATCTACATTGATTTTCATAGGCCAATATGAAAATCAACAGGTCATTTCCTAGGTGGTTGCAACCATCGCATGGTCACAGCACAGCCGCACCCCTTGGATCCGTCTTCACGTCTTTGTTCCTTGGCATCATCTCATGGATTTACATATTTAACAAAATTGTATCCTATACAATTTTCTAGTAAAATAAGATTTACAAACAATAAATTGCATCCTATACAATTTATCTAGAAAATAAGATTACATAAATACAAACGACTCGCAGGCGGTATTTATAAAACTTTACATCCACCAAAACCAAAGGAAAACAAAAACATCCACAGGGTCCAAAACCATACCACAACACCATGCATAAAATTATCACAATAATTTTACATCTACAAGATTTAGGGTTCAAAAACTAAACACAATCTTATTGTATTTAAAAGAAATTGATTTGAGAAGAAAAGGTATAGAAGACAATTTCTACATTGCAGCACTAAGGGAACACGGCGTGCAAAACCGGTTTGCACGGCGTGCAACACTTGCACGCGGCCGTGTTCCTCGCTGTTATTCAGCGCACATGAGAAATTTCCGGTTGCACGCCGTGCAAAACCAGTACACGGCGTGCAACACACATATGCACGGCGTGCAACACTTGCACGCCGGCGAGTTATGCACTGATTCTCAGCTTACGAAAACGATTTCCGACTACACGCCGTGCAAAACTAGTACACGGCGTGCAACACACGTTTGCACGGCGTGCAGTGCCTGCACGCCGGCGTGTTCTGCACTGAAAAACAATTCTGCGTCAATTTGTTCAAAACAACAATTCCCAAATCAATTCCAAACGTTATTCACAATAACAAAGAACCCTAAATCAAAAACATATAACCCTAACATGCAATTTTGATCTAATCAAAATAACAAATCCAATTCAATCAATGCACAAGTGGCTCTGATACCACTGTTGGGAATTAATCGCACAAAAAAAAAAAAAAAAATATAAACGCAGCGGAAAAACAGATTAATCCCCACCAAGGACCCATGTACATTGGATTGAATCGGAAGGAGGGTTAAAGAATTACCTTAATTCTTTGAAGATTGAATCAAGCAGGAACCAAAATAGCTTCCCTCTACGGTTGATCCACACGGAGCAATACGTCCACCGCGTGCTAGCGCCGGATTTGAAGAACAATTCTTCGAACGAGAGAGAGAGAGATAGAAAATCAAATTTTCTTTTTGGGGTTTTGGATGAATTTCGGCTGGCTCTTCTTCCACCACTTTCTGTCTGCCGAAAACTCCACTTTTGTTATATAAGAATTACATTAGGTTTAGGTTTTTTTCTTATTTCCTTAAATAAAAAACACCTAATTAGTTAATTATAATTATAATCTAATACACCTATTAATTATAATTATAAATTAACCCACATAATTTAATATTAATTCTCACTTAATATTAAATCAAATCAATTCTCCATAATACACATATGTATATATATAATATTATAATTAATTATATCTCTATATAATTTAATTATAATATGTAGCATACTTTATGCAATATTAATCACATTAATATTTATATACACATACATAAATATATATCACTATATATATATTTATTCTCTTTCTCATTCATAAATTATTATCCAATAATAATTTATACCCGATAAGATGAACTTCATTTTGCTCTTGTGTGTGACCCCATAGGATCATATTAATTGGCAATAAGGAAATTACCATAATGTCCTTATAGGTCACAAGCGGACTCTAGCAAGCCATTACTGTTGGAAATGCCCTAGTCCCAAGGCATTGGTCGTTGTGTTTGTATAATACATTTGTACATTAACGTGAACTTTATGTACTATACAATTTGTGTTAAGGAAATAAAGGCATTAATCTATTTATTATATGTCTTGTGCTATATTTTAAATAGAGTATCCTATGGACATATCCATATCCATGTTGTCAAGTGTGAGGCACTTGGCAGTAAGACTATGGATAGGGAGAACGATATGGCCATGAAGTTTTCCGTAGTCTGTTCCAATCATGGGAATGAATGGAACTAAAGACTATCATTAGTCTGGTTGTATGGCGGTGTCTTACCGGTCATAGTACATGGAATGTCAACCAGGTTAATGGGTACATGCAAAAAGGGCATGGTACTGGATTGATCCACTTAACGGGAATCTACATGGTATAGTATCACAAATGATTCTCGTGTAGTACTTGTATAAGTCCTTAGACCGGACCATATGATGGTGCTGCATGTGAAGCGGCACACTTTGGTGTATGCCTAACGGGCCTGTAATAGGGTGCCAAGTATGGGTACGTTCGGGTGTGTCAATGAGCATGGCAGTACTATGGATATGCAGAAGGGAATGTCACTCAGTGATTCACTGAGACGATATCAATGGCCTCTTGAAGAATGTTACTGATAAGTGTGCGGCCGCACCCAAACAAGATTGGATCTTGTTTGTGAGCATCAGTTCATTCAGTATCAAGTAAATGTCCAGACACAAGGAGGGTGATACTTCCATGCCTCTGTGTTGGACACCGATATCAGCGACATGGGATTTACAAGTTCAAACTACAGGGTTACGTTTTCAGTTGGACTGCTTACTCCGTCTTAATTGGGGGCTGCAGTGGCTTGCTAGAGTCCGCCTGCAGTCTGTGGGCCTTGGCCCACTGCCAACATAAAGACGGGCCCATCGGATCGTACACATTGAACGTCTGGACTTTAACTAGTTGGATTAAGTGTGTACTTGGAGTATACACATTTGAAGAGAGAGAGATATATTAATTATATTAAATGAATCAATTGGATTGATCAAAGTTATATAATTAATATTTATTTTGGCCTTCTCATAATTAATTCAATGAATTAATTTATGGGATTATTTCCTAGGTGGAAATATTATGACATGTATAGGTTTACATGTTTGTCATTTTATGTGTGTCTAATTTAATCCATTGATTAAATTAATAGGTCAAATGAATTTGAATTTAAATGTATGTAATATGTTACATGGTATCACATATAAACATACATGTTAAATTAAAGTTGCATTTGAACTTAAATAAATCAAAGGAATTAAATTGGGCTTAAAACTTAAAATGAATATTCCCACTTGGCTTGGAATGGTTTGGCCGAAATTATGGTGGTGTAATGGGAGGAGAATGTGAGTCATTTTGTTGGACAAAATGTTATGATGAAATGGTGAGTCATGGAAGACTTTATGGTAGCAAAGTTGGACTTTGCATCTTTGGATATTTTTGGTTAGTCATTCTTATGGTAAGAATTAAAGACAAAACATATCCCACATTTCATCCTCACACTTGGCCGAAATTCATGGGTTTTTGGGCATTAAAGATGACTCATTTGTTGGACAAAAGAGATGATGTAAGTGTAAGTCATGGAAGACTTTTGTGGTGGCATAGTGTGGCTTAATTCTTATGGTAGGAATGAAAGACAATTATTCCCCACATTCATCTCTTTTGGCCGTGGATTTGAGAGCAAGGATGAGTCATGTTTTTTGACCAAACTTTTCATGATTAAGGTGATGACTCATGGTGTGAGTCATAAGGTTGAAAATGGGTAGCAAAGTTGGACTTTGCTTCCCCTTTTCACCATCACCTTTTTCTTCTTCTTAATGATTTTTGAAGAATGATTTAATTATCTTTGGAGAAGTATGGCCGTCCATCACTGGTTGTTGTTAAGAGAAATTGGTTTTCTTTTAAAGAAAGAAAATTGCCCACTTTTCATCAATTAATTCTTTTTTTAAGAATTAGGTGCACACTTGAGATTATTGGTGCTATCTTTTGGAAAGATAGATTTTCTTTTGGAAAGAAAATAGGGACAGCCATAAATCTCAAAGTGAGCAGCCCTCTCTCCCTCTCTTCTTGTCATCCGAGTCGCTAGCACGGGTTTCGGTCCGAGAGCCGTTCGTGTACGCATCGGTGGAGGAAATCTGCACTTGATTTCTGCAGTCTGCATCCGTCTCTTAGAGAGACTTTGTGGTGAGTTTTTGAAACCCTCCTTTTATGCTTTCAGTTTTTGATTTCCACATCTTAAGCTCCTGGGCCGGATTCGAGGAAATCGACGCGTATTTCCGCTTTTATCGGTCGGTTTCCCGTGACGAATCCCAACAGTGGTATCAGAGCGGGCTTTTGATCCGTGGAAATCTTTAAACTTGGCGGATCCCGTGTTTTTAAAATTGGAGATTTTTGTGGACGGGATTCTTTTGGTTTCGCGTTTGTGATTTTGCCCGTTGATTTTTGCAAATGGAAAATTTTGTTGCATATTGGTTTATGCTTGGTTTCATTTTCTATTTGTGAATATTGTTATGGAATTTTATTTTGCATATTTGTTTTATGCCATATTTAATTTTCCATTGTTGAAATTTAATTCTTGGTGATTTAATTTCATGTTGTCTTTGTTTCGGAAAAAAAATCACGGACCGTTTCGGGCCGAAACGGGGGCAGCAGCCGCTGCCTGCGGCGCTAGGCGCCACAGGCAGCAGCTGCTGCTGGCTGCTGCCTCGGCAGCAGCTGGGCTGCCGCTGGGCAGCAGCTGCTGCACGCCAGCAGCAGGGCTGCTGCGCGCCAGCAGCTGCTGCTGGGCAGCAGCTGCTGCACGCCTGCAGCAGGCTGCTGCTGGGCAGCAGCCGCTGCGCGGCAGCGGGGCTGCTGCTGGGCAGCAGCGCCGCGGCTGCCCCGCGCGGCGGGCCGGGCCCATTTTTGGTTTTGGCGGGATTTTTGGGCCGGGCCGGATTTAAAATTTTTTTAAAAAAAATATGCGTGTTTAAATTTTGGTAATTTTTATACGCGTGTGATTTTAAAATTTTAATTGTTTTAAATTTGTGCGTGTTTAATTTTGGAAATTTTATGCGCATGTTTTATGAATGGATTTAATTTTCGTTCATGCGATATTTATTTTGGAAATAAATACGGTTAATTGAAATTGGTTCGGGTTTTCTTGGCACGATTACCCGGACGGCTAATTTTGGAATTCATGGTTTCCCAATTGGATTGGGAGCAATTTTGCCTGGGTTGGAGGCCCAAAGCCCGCACGGGTTTAGAACCATGATCGGCCAAAATTTGGCGATTTCAAAATAATGGCTATGGACATATTTGAAATGGGATTAATTCATGCATTTAACATGTTTATAAATTGTATGTATTGGATACGTGTATGTATGATTAAATGCATGAATGGATGTTTTGGGCCTTATTTATTCGGGTTGTAATATTCTTTTGGTAAATACGGCCTACGCGCCGTTTTTCTTTTATGTAATTTTATTTTATGTGTTTATTATGGAATTATGTAAAGAAGAAGAAGCCGATTGGATTGGCGTGCTAGAAGGATGAGGATGCAGCCCACCTGATGTCGTTCTAGTATAGGTTTACTAGAATTATATTAGGATGTAAATTTTGGCCCATAGCATTTCATTTTTATTTAATTATGCTTTATTTATTTACATGTGAGAATGTATGTACAAACCCAATTTCACCCGCCTATGCATCTAAGCCGTTATTAATTGAATCTAATAACCAAAAGGTAATTACTAAGTCTCTTAAAAGTGCTTCCCTCATTCATAACCTACTCGAAGTAGGGATAGGCCAGCTGTAGACCAACCCTCGTTGGATGCACTGGAGTATCGTCATTTTGTATTGGGTTGGAGTATTGGTTACTCTAACACTTGGATGGAGGTTTTGACTTAGCGTGGGTAGTAGGATGTTCCTGGCCCTAAGCACAGATGGGTAAGTGCCAACAGACCCATCAAACCGAGAGTCCCTAGGTTGGGATTGGACGGCATTCCTACCTAAAAATTGGGGTATAGTTGTTCCAGGCCCTCGTCTGGCTATATCTTGATATAATATGGATCTCGGCCCATGAGCCCAACAACTCGAGTTAATTAATAACACGATTCATTATTAATTATAATATGGGAAGAACATGTTAAGTCCTTTATTTACACTCGTAATTTTTCTGTGTAGAAACCAATGGCTACGAATGATACTTTATCACTGCGATCTTTCTTGGAATGGGACAAGCTTTCTGGCCCTAACTTTTGGGACTGGTCTATGAACTTAAGGAAAGTTCTAAGACAAGAGTCTAAAGAGTATGTGCTCAAAAAGCCTGTACCGGCTGTGCCAACGGGAAGTAATCCACCGGCTGCCCAGCTGGAGGAATACTTGGCACATGTAAAAGATAACTGGGATGTGACATGCCTGATGTTGGCTAGTATGGTTCCTGAATTGCAAAAGCAGTTCCTGGATCATCAGGCCTTTGCTATAATGACAACTCTTAACGAGATGTTTTATGAGCAAGCTTATCAGGAAAGGTACCTGATACACAAGGCATTCCGCAGCTGTAAGATGGGAGCCGGGACATCTGTGAGTACACACGTGCTCAAGATGAAGGGTTATCTGGATAATTTAGCCCGTCTCGGAACGCCTATCTCACGGGGGCTGGCGGTTAGCACGATCCTGGCTTCTTTACCGGATTCTTATGATCAATTCATCCTAAAGTTTTATAAGCAAGGGATGGATCGTACTGTTAGTGAGCTGCATTGGATGCTTCAGCTCGCTGAACTGTCGATCAAGAAGACTCCGCCGGTACTTGAGGTTAACAAGGGGAAACCTCATCTTGCTAAAGGCAAGGCAAAGGCCAAGGCCAAGGCTAAGGAAGCCAAGGCTAAAAAGGCTAAAGCCCAGCCCAAGGCCCGTTCCAAGGATGTCTGCTTCGGTTGCAAGCAGGCTGGACATTGGAAAAGATCGTGTCCCAAGCTTTTGGGAGAGAAAAGGAAGACGCAGGGCGTGTCTTCATCAGGTATATATGTCATAGACATTAACCTCTGTTTCAACATCTTATGTATTGGATACTAGATGTGGTTCTCACATTTGTTGAATGTGCAGGGACTTAAGAACAGGAGATCACTGGGATCGGGACAAGTGGACTTGCAGGTCATAAATGGAGCAAGAGTTGCTGCCATAGAGATCAGCCGGACCAGCTTATGATGCCTAGTAGATTAGTTTTGTTACTGAAACTATGTTATTTTGTACCTGTTTTGTACAGGAATATTATTTCTGTTTCAGTTTTGGATATTTCTGGATGTACATTTACTATTGTTAATAGTAAAAAGGGTTTATCTAGAAAAGAATTATTTTATGGAGTGGCTCTATTAAATAATGTCTTTTATATCCTGGATTTAAATGAAACTAATCATGTCTATACTATACATACTTAAAGGGTTAAGCCTAACGAACTTAATCCGGTTTACCTTTGGCATTGTCATTTAGGCCACATAAATAAGAAACGCATAGCTAGGCTTCACATAGCTTGAATCCTAGGATCACTTGACATGGAGTCACTTGATATATGCGAGTCTTGTTTATAAGGTAAAATGACTAAAGAACCTTTTTGCAAGGGTCGCTAGCTTATTGGACCTAATGCATTGAGATGTATATGGACCGACAAGCATAGCAACCAAAGGTGAACATCTATACTTCGTATCCTTCACAGACAATTTCATCAGAAATGGCTACGCCTATGTAATGAAATCTAAGTCTGAGACCCTTGATAGGTTTAAGGGATTAAGGAACGAAGTACAGAACCAACTAGGCAGAAATATCAAAGCCTTTCGGTTGGACCGAGGTGGTGAGCATATAAGCCTATTGTTTGACTCATTATGAGAGAGCATGGAATAGTTCCACAGCTCACTCCTCCATGAACACCACAATGAAGTGGGGTGTCCAAACGGAGGAATAGGACCCTGTTGGACATGGTCCGCTCAAACGATGAGTCATGCCTCTCTCCCAATAAGTTTTAATGGATACGCTCTTGAGACAATGGCTCTCAATTTCAATTATACTCCGACTAAGGCTTTAGAAAGACTCCATTTGGAATATGGACAGGCAGGGTGCCTAATGTGTCTTTCTTGCGGATTTGGGGTTGTTATGCACAAGTCAAGAAATTGACTGTGAGCAAAACTAGAACCCAAAACCGACTAATGCCTGTTTGTGAGCTACCCTAGGGATACCAAAGGGTATTACTTCTACAACCCCGCTGAGAACAAGGTGTTCATGGCGCGAAAGGGGGTCCTTCTTGAAAAGGGGTTTCTTTCCAAGAAAGACAGTGGGAGCAATGTTGAACTTAGGGAAGTTCAAAGCTCACAAATTCCTGAAAAGGATAACTCGGAGACCAGGGTGAAGCTTCCAAAGGCGGAAGCACCAGCCCAGGTCACACAAGGACCTAAAAGGTATGGTAGGGATCATCAGGAACATGAGAAAAATTGGTTTCTTGTTTCTAATGAT
Organism: Euphorbia tirucalli; assembly: GCA_039660915.1. NCBI lineage: Eukaryota > Viridiplantae > Streptophyta > Magnoliopsida > Malpighiales > Euphorbiaceae > Euphorbia > Euphorbia tirucalli. The sequence goes on along the minus strand of CM077637.1, from coordinate 34,688,470 downwards.
TATGCTCATTTTGTCTTGGACAAAGAGGAGGACATAACCTACTAGTAGGCTATAGTTAGCCCACTGTCTGCCTTGGAGGCAGATATGCAATCTATGTACGATAATCAGGTTTGGAACCTGGTTGATCCACCTCCGGGTGCGAAGGTAATAGTTTGCAAGTGGTGCTATAAGCTATAGGCCGAAAATACCTTTAAGGGTGTGTATAAGAGGTTTAGTGGGAGCATAGTAATTTTCCTGGTATAACAAAGGGATGGCATCCTTCTAAGTTGAAGCGACATACCAACACTACAAAGGAATTGTAATGGTTGAGTAAGTGCTTCACAATGAAGGACTTAGGCGAAGCTGAGACGATCCTAGGGATCAGGATCTACAGGGATAGATCCAATCGGCTTCCAGGCCTAAGTCAGGCCAAGTACATAGACATAGTTCTGAAAAGATTCAGCATGGACTAGGCTAAGAAAGGTTTCTTGCCAATGGGTCATAAGCTGAAACTTAGTAAGAAGTACTGCCCTAAGGTAAGGCAGGACAGGGAGAACATGAAGTTGGTTCTACATGCTTCGGCTAGAGGATCAATCATGTATTCCATGCTATGTACAAGACCTGATGTCGGCTTTGCACTAAGTATGATAAGCCGGATCCTGAGTGGATCACTGGTAGGCTGTTAAAGCAATCCTGAAGTACCTTAATCGGACTAAGGATAGCTTCTTAGTGCATGATAGTCAGGAAGAGCAGTCAGTTACTAGGTACACTGATGCAAGCTTCCAGACTGACCAGGATGAATATAAGTCGCAGTATAGGTAAGTGTTCATGCCATATGGTGGTGCTGTTGTTGGAGAGGCTCCAAGTAATTGACCATCGCGGTTTCTATCACAGGAACTGAGTACATTGCAACGTGTGACATAGCTAGGGAAGCTATATGGATTGAGAAGTTTATCACGGAACTGGGGATAGTATCTACTATCCAGTAACCAGTTGATATCTTCTGTGACATCGAGGGGCTGTTGCACAAGCTATGTGCCCCGGTCACACATATACACGAAGCATGAACTCAGGGAGTTTCACCTATTGCGAGAAATCGCTGAGGGGGTGATATCTCATTACAAAGAGTGGACACCAAAGACAATGTCGCAGATCTTTTGACCAACATGCTTGGCTATGCCTATGCACGAAGGTTATACTAGATCTATAGGGATTAGACCCATGCCTAGTAAGTACTAGTGCAAGTGGGAGATTGTTGGAAATGCCCTAGTCCCAAGGCATTGGTCCTTGTGTTTGTATAATACATTTGTACATTAACGTGAACTTTATGTACTATACAATTTGTGTTAAGGAAATAAAGGCATTAATCTATTTATTATATGTCTTGTGCTATATTTTAAATAGAGTATCCTATGGACATATCCATATCCATGTTGTCAAGTGTGAGGCACTTGGCAGTAAGACTATGGATAGGGAGAACGATATGGCCATGAAGTTTTCCGTAGTCTGTTCCAATCATGGGAATGAATGGAACTAAAGACTATCATTAGTCTGGTTGTATGGCGGTGTCTTACCGGTCATAGTACATGGAATGTCAACCAGGTTAATGGGTACATGCAAAAAGGGCATGGTACTGGATTGATCCACTTAACGGGAATCTACATGGTATAGTATCACAAATGATTCTCGTGTAGTACTTGTATAAGTCCTTAGACCGGACCATATGATGGTGCTGCATGTGAAGCGGCACACTTTGGTGTATGCCTAACGGGCCTGTAATAGGGTGCCAAGTATGGGTACGTTCGGGTGTGTCAATGAGCATGGCAGTACTATGGATATGCAGAAGGGAATGTCACTCAGTGATTCACTGAGACGATATCAATGGCCTCTTGAAGAATGTTACTGATAAGTGTGCGGCCGCACCCAAACAAGATTGGATCTTGTTTGTGAGCATCAGTTCATTCAGTATCAAGTAAATGTCCAGACACAAGGAGGGTGATACTTCCATGCCTCTGTGTTGGACACCGATATCAGCGACATAGGATTTACAAGTTCAAACTACAGGGTTACGTTTTCAGTTGGACTGCTTACTCCGTCTTAATTGGGGGCTGCAGTGGCTTGCTAGAGTCCGCCTGCAGTCTGTGGGCCTTGGCCCACTGCCAACATAAAGACGGGCCCATCGGATCGTACACATTGAACGTCTGGACTTTAACTAGTTGGATTAAGTGTGTACTTGGAGTATACACATTTGAAGAGAGAGAGATATATTAATTATATTAAATGAATCAATTGGATTGATCAAAGTTATATAATTAATATTTATTTTGGCCTTCTCATAATTAATTCAATGAATTAATTTATGGGATTATTTCCTAGGTGGAAATATTATGACATGTATAGGTTTACATGTTTGTCATTTTATGTGTGTCTAATTTAATCCATTGATTAAATTAATAGGTCAAATGAATTTGAATTTAAATGTATGTAATATGTTACATGGTATCACATATAAACATACATGTTAAATTAAAGTTGCATTTGAACTTAAATAAATCAAAGGAATTAAATTGGGCTTAAAACTTAAAATGAATATTCCCACTTGGCTTGGAATGGTTTGGCCGAAATTATGGTGGTGTAATGGGAGGAGAATGTGAGTCATTTTGTTGGACAAAATGTTATGATGAAATGGTGAGTCATGGAAGACTTTATGGTAGCAAAGTTGGACTTTGCATCTTTGGATATTTTTGGTTAGTCATTCTTATGGTAAGAATTAAAGACAAAACATATCCCACATTTCATCCTCACACTTGGCCGAAATTCATGGGTTTTTGGGCATTAAAGATGACTCATTTGTTGGACAAAAGAGATGATGTAAGTGTAAGTCATGGAAGACTTTTGTGGTGGCATAGTGTGGCTTAATTCTTATGGTAGGAATGAAAGACAATTATTCCCCACATTCATCTCTTTTGGCCGTGGATTTGAGAGCAAGGATGAGTCATGTTTTTTGACCAAACTTTTCATGATTAAGGTGATGACTCATGGTGTGAGTCATAAGGTTGAAAATGGGTAGCAAAGTTGGACTTTGCTTCCCCTTTTCACCATCACCTTTTTCTTCTTCTTAATGATTTTTGAAGAATGATTTAATTATCTTTGGAGAAGTATGGCCGTCCATCACTGGTTGTTGTTAAGAGAAATTGGTTTTCTTTTAAAGAAAGAAAATTGCCCACTTTTCATCAATTAATTCTTTTTTTAAGAATTAGGTGCACACTTGAGATTATTGGTGCTATCTTTTGGAAAGATAGATTTTCTTTTGGAAAGAAAATAGGGACAGCCATAAATCTCAAAGTGAGCAGCCCTCTCTCCCTCTCTTCTTGTCATCCGAGTCGCTAGCACGGGTTTCGGTCCGAGAGCCGTTCGTGTACGCATCGGTGGAGGAAATCTGCACTTGATTTCTGCAGTCTGCATCCGTCTCTTAGAGAGACTTTGTGGTGAGTTTTTGAAACCCTCCTTTTATGCTTTCAGTTTTTGATTTCCACATCTTAAGCTCCTGGGCCGGATTCGAGGAAATCGACGCGTATTTCCGCTTTTATCGGTCGGTTTCCCGTGACGAATCCCAACAATTACGACTACCCAATTAATATGATTGGAATGATCCAATACCTATTTATAGAATGTCATATTCCCTTTTGTCTCTTTGATATCATGATTAATCATAAGACATGGTACACTTGTCAATCTTATATAATTAATCATATGCTTTCTCGATCTCAAAGTAAACTGTTTAGACAAATTAATTGATACTCTTATCAATTATTTGAGCATGGCCATGCATTTAACAGTCTTACTTATCGAGGGGCCCAGTGATATCGCTCTCTTGTTAGAGAGGGACAAAATCCCATATCTGTCACTCACATCCCAAAGCATGAGTCATATTGTACCCAACCACAGCCTTTATAACTACTCTGTTACAAGCAGCGTTTGACTGCGTCAAAGCACAACATGAATTCATCCCGGAATCCATGGTGACCTCAGGTCAAAGGAATCAGCTGATGACACTACTATAATCAAGATCAGTTGTGACACGTGACCATGAACTTGATCTCATAGTGGGTCTCCAGCAACATGTTCTCTAACATATTGCCCGTGAGTATAATCTGTATCTGTATACACTATATTCATCTTATGAATATCCATTATCACTCACACTAGTCTTAGTTTGTTATTATTCCCATAATAACAATCGACTAGGGAAATTTAGAATTACACAATTAATTCATGGATACATTATCATAAATACTAACATACAAATATATATGATAAAATAAGTCTTTATTAATGACTTAAGAAGATTGTTTACATAATCCAACATTGGCTTAGGGCACAATCTCTAACACGATGATCCCTACCAGACCTTCTAGGTTCTTGTGTGGCCTGGGTCGGTGCCTCCCCTTGTGGAAGCTCCTCCTGGGCCTCCGAGTTATCCTCTTCAGGAGCTTGTGGACCTTGAACTTCCCTGAGTTCAACATTGCTCCCACTGTCTTTCTTGGAAAGGAACTCCTTTTCTAGAAAGACCCCCTTCCTTGCCACGAACACCTTGTTCTCGGCGGGGATGTAGAAGTAATACCCTTTGGTTTCCCTAGGGTAGCCCACAAACAGGAATTTATCGGTTTTTGGCTCCAGCTTGCCACTAGTCAATCTCTTGACATGTGCTTTGCATCCCCAAATCCTTAGGAAAGACACATTGGGCTCCTTGCCCGTCCATATCTGATATGGGTTTTTTTCCACTGCCTTAGTCAGAGTATTATTTAAGATGAGAGTTGCTGTCTCGAGGGCGTGTCCCCAGAAACTAATTGGGAGAGATGCTTGACTCATCATTGAGCGAACCATGTCCAACAAGGTCCTATTCCTCCGTTCGGACACCCCATTCCATTGTGTTGTTCCGGGGAGGAGTGAGCTATGGAACTATTCCATGCTCTCTCAAGTATGAGTCAAACTCTAGGCTCATATACTCACCGCCTCGGTCCGATCGAAGGGTTTTGATATTCTTGCCTAGCTGGTTCTGTACCTCGTTCCTAAATTCCTTGAACCTATCGAGGGTCTCGGACTTATGTTTCATCAGATAGACATAGCCATATCTGCTGAAATCATCCGTGAACGTGACGAAGTACAGATGCCCACCTCTGGTCGCTGCGCTCATAGGTCCACATACATCTGAATGTATTAGGTCCAATAAGCCAGTGGCCCTTTCAGCCTTCTTGCTAAAAGGCGCCTTTGTCATCTTGCCTCATAAACATGATTCGCATGTATCAATTGACTCCAAGTCAAATGATCCTAGGACTCCAGCTTTGTGAAGTCTAGCAATGCGCTTCTCGTTTACGTGGCCAAGACGACAATGCCATAGGTAGACAGGATTAAGTTCGTTAGGCTTAACCCTTTTAGCGTTTATGTTATAGATATGATTGGTTTCATTTAAGTCCAGGATATATAGGCCATTATATAACAGAGCATCTCCATAAAATAATCCCTCTCTAGATATTGAAATTCTACCATTAGAAATAGTGAAATTAAATCCAGAAATATCCAACATTGATACAGAAATAATATTCCTGCACATAGCAGGTACAAAGTAACAATGTTTCAAAATCAAAACCAATCCACTGGGCATCATAAGGTGGTATTCGCCGATCTCTATGGCAGCAACCCTTGCTCCATTCCCGACTCGCAAGTCCACCTCTCCCGACCCCAGTGGCCTTCTGTTCTCAAGTCCCTGCACATTGCAACAAATGTGAGAACCACATCCAGTATCCAATACCCAGGATGTTGAAATAGTAAGGTTAATATCTATAACATAAATACCTGAAGAGGACGCACCTTGGCCCCTTCTTTGCTCTCCCATTAGCCTGGGACACGATCTCTTCCAATGGCCCGCCTGTCTGTACCCGAAACAGACATCTTCAGGACCTGCCTTCTGCTAGGCCTTGGGTTGGGCCTTGGCCTTCTTAGCCTTGGCTTTCTTGGCCTTGGCCGTAGCCTTTTCCTTGGCCTTACCCTTGGCAACAGGGGGGTTCCCCTTGTTGACCAGCAGCACTGGCGGAGTCTTTTTGATTAGCTGCTCGGTGAGCTTAAGCATCCCATGCAGCTCACTGACAGTACAGTTCATCCCTTGCATATTGTAGTTCAGGATGAAGGATGCAAGGATTGTGTCCACCGCCAACTCTTAAGAGATAGGCGATCTGAGACGGGCCAAAGTATCCAAATAGCCCTTCATCTTGAGCACGTGTGCGCTCATAGATGTCCCGGCCCCCATCTTACAAGAGTGGAATGCCTTATTGGTCAGGTACCTTTCCTAACGAGCTTGATCCTGAAACATCTCGTTCAGAGTTGTTATCATAGCATAGGCTTGATGGTCCATAAACTATTTTTGTAGTTTGGGGACCATACAGGCCAACATAAGGCATGTCACATCCCTATTATCCTTGACATGCGTCTCGTATTCCTCCAGCTGGGCAGTCGGTGGACTATGTCCTTGAGGCACAGCCGGCACAGGCCTTTCCAGTACATACTCTTTTGACTCTTGTCTTAGAACAATCCTTAAGTTCCTAAACCAGTTTAAAAAGTTAGGACCGGAAAGCTTGTCCTTTTCAAGAATAGATCGCAGTGATAAGGTATTATTGTTTGCCATTTAAGAGTTTCTATACAGATAAACATTGAAAGTGTTAATAAAGGACTTTAATTTATTATTCCCATATAAAATTAATAATGAATCATGTTATTAATTTAAACCGAGTTGTTGAGCTCATGGGCCAAGATCCACATTTCATCAAGATATAGCCAAACGAGGGTTTGGTACAACTATATCTTAATTATTTAGGTAGGAACGCCGTCCAATCCCAACCTAGGGACTCTCAGTTTGATGGGCTTGTTGGCACTTGCCCATCTGTGCTTAGGGCCAGGAGAATCCTACTACCCACGCTAAGTCAAAACCTCCATTCATGTGTTAGAGTATCCCATACTCTAACCCAATACAAAGTGACAATACTCCAGTGTATCCTACGAGGGCATGGTCTACAACTGGCCTATTCCCACTTCGAGTCGGTTTTGAATGAGGGAACCACTTTTAAGCGACTTAGTAATTCCATTTGGTTATTAGATTCAATTTATTACGGCGTACATACATAAGGCGGGTGAAATTGCTATTGGATCATACATTCATACATGCAAATAAACATAAAGCATAATTAAATAAAAGTAAAATGGATTGCTATGGGCCTATATTACATCCTAATATTATTCTAGTAAACCTATACTAGAAATAAATATCAGGTGGGCCTCCATCTTTTCCTTCTGGGCTTGCACCTCTACTTGGGTTTGCACCTCCACTAGGGCTCACCACTCCATGGGCTTCTTCTTTTACAAATTTTATAATATTTGAATAAAATAAAATTACATTAAAAAAAGAAAAACGACACGCAGGCCGTATTTACCCAAAAAGAAAAATACAACCCATCTTGTACAAGGCCCAATAGCATCCAACCATACAAACATTTAATCATACATATGCATCTAATACATATAATTCATAAGCATGTTATAATGCATGATTTAAGCCCATTTCAATTATGTCCAAGCCATTATATAGAAATCGCCAATTTTGGCCCACCATGGTTCTAACCCTTAACGGGCATTGGGCCTCCAGCCCAGGCAGTCCAACTGCTCCCACTGGAATCGGGAAACCATGGGTCCAATTCAGCCATCCAAGTAATTGTGCTAAAATTACCCGAACCAATTTCAATTAACCATATTAATTTCCAAAATTAATATTGCATGAATAAAATAAAATTTCATTCAAGAAACCACACACATTTAAATTGCATAAATTTAAACACACGAATTTTAAAATCAATTAAAATTTCAAAACTGGGCCCCGGGCCCAAGACCCGCCAAATCCAAAACACTGGGCCCGGCCCGCCACACCCCGGGAGCCAGATTTTTTTTTATTAAAACAGAAAAATAATAATAGTAAAAAAATATCAACCAAATATTCCATCCATGAACAAAAAGAAATTCACCAAGAATTCCAAAAACATACAATTAAATTAAACTAACATAAACCTATATGCAAATTTAATTTCAATTGTACAAAACAAATGGGAAAAATCTTAAACCCAAACCAAGAACCCCTATAAAAAAAAATCTCCAATTTTAAAACATGGGATTCAACCAATTTAACAATTTCCACAGATCAAAAGCCCGCTCTGATACCACTGTTGGGATTTTTCACCGGAAATCATCCGATAAATGCGGAAGAACGCGATGATTTCCTCAAATCCAGTCCCAGGAGCAATTGAAGTGGAAATTGTAAAACTTAAAATTATAATAGAAAGAGATTAAATTCTAACCAGGAATATCTCTTTCAAGAGATGGATGAAGACTGCAGAAATCAAATTAGATTCCCTCCTCGTTTTCGTACACGAAAGCCTAACAAACACAACCCGTGCTAGCGTTGGAAAAACAAAACTATGGTGAGAGGGGGCTAGGAAAATTTCAGCTATGGCTTAGTGCTTGTGTTAGGATGGCCGAAATTTTCACCCTAGGTTTTTATACCTAGGGTGGCCGAATTCCCCTAGGGGAATTCAGGCCCAGCTTGGCTCCTTTTCACTCTGTGCGGGCTTCCGTGTTTTAATTTAGGCCCAGTCTAATTTTAATTATTCTGGTTTAAATTAATTTCAAGCCCAATTTTAATATACCCATGTATTTAATATATTATACCAAGTAATATATTATTTACATTTGAATTAAAATTAGTTTGACCAATAAATTTAATCCATCAAATTAAAATTAAATCTTCACAAAATAAAATTATATGCAAACCTATACATATGAATATTTCCACCTAGGAAATAATCTCATAATTAATCCAATTAATTATGAAGAGCCAATTGAATATATTAATTTTATTATTAGGATCAATCCAATTGATCTTTATAATATAATTAACATATATAAACCTCTCTCTCCATAGTGTATACTCCAAGTATACATGTGATTCCTTAAGTCTGTGTTCAGTAGCTCTATGTGTACAATCCCGTGGGCCCATCTTTATGTTGGCAGCGGGCCTTTGGCCCGCAGACTGCAGTTGGGCTCTAGCAAGCCACTGCAGCCCCCAATTAAGATATAGATGGCAGTCTAACTGTTATCATAACCCTATAGTTTAAACTTGTACATCCCATGTCATTGATATCGGTGTCTAACACAGAGGCATGGATTGATCACCCTCTTTTGTGTTGGACATTAACTTGATCCCGAATGCACTGAGCTCACAAACAAGTTCCCACCTGTTTGGGTGTGGCCACACACTTATCAGTTGCACTCATCAAGAGGCCGGTGATATCTTCCCAGTGGACTACTGAGTGACAAATCCCTTTTGCATGTCCATAGTATTACCATGCTAAGTGACATACCCGAAAGTACCCATACTTGGCACCCTATTACACTCCCTTTAGGCGTACCCCTAAGCATGCGACCTCACATGTAACACCATCATATGGTCAGGTCAAAGGATCCATACAAGTACTACACGAGAATCACTTGTGATACTATACCATGTGGATTGCTCGTTTAGTGGATCTATCCAGTACCATGCCCCCATGCATGTACCCATTAACTTGGTTGACATTCCATGTCCAATGACCGGTAAGACACCGCCATACAACCAGGTTAATGATAGTCTCTTGTTCCATTCATTCCCATGACTGGAACAGACTACAGATCTATTTATGGTCATATCGTTTACCCTATCCATGGTCTTACTGCCAAGTGCATGACACTTGTCATCATGGATATAGATATGTCCATTGGATACTTCATTTAATATATTGCACAAGATAAATATAATAAATGAATTAATGCCTTTATTAATAACATAAATGAGTATAATACATAAATCCAATAAATGTATAATATAAATACAAGGACCAATGCCTCGGGACTAGGGCATTTCCAACAGATAACCCATTTGAGGTACTCCACAAGTGCCAAACTAGTTTTCATATTAAGACATTTCATAGCATTCCTAAATCATGTGAGGTGTTCCACGAACACTGAAATGCCATCCGTGTTTTGACTCGCACGTGACCTGTATGTGACATCACTTCATGTTAGATGCCATAATAGCGTTGAACGTCTGTCTGTGGGATGGCTCCCTCAAGACCATTTCATGTTATCACATTGACCTATAAAGTATCAAACTTATGTCTGTGTGTCGGTACACATACGACCATTTCACGACATCCCCTAGGTGCCCCAAAAGCACCGAACCTCTGTCCATGTGATGGCTTGCACGTGACGTTATTACATTGTCTTGTGTTTAGCATAGGGTATGCTTGGAACATCCAAAGCAAGAGAAAGAAAAGCACTAAAACCATCTTTAGCATCATCCACATCCATGAGACATCATCCAAACATGAGCATAAAAGTACCATTTAGAGTGTCGAGTCTAGGACCATGACATCCATCCGAAACTCTAACCTTATGCTGATTGTGCAGTTTGGAGTCGCGTCTCAGGGAAGGCTAATTTGAGTTGAATCAGAACCAAACACCCTAGTTCAGCTAGTTCAATCAAAACCGATCACCATGGAGGGAATCAGTTCAGGGTCGGATTCAAACAGGGAAGTCGAAGTTCAGTTACCTACTCTACCGATTGACAGTCAGGCGTTATTAGAAGAAGTTGACAGAGCAGACATGGCCGATGGAAATAGTGGAAATAGTGGAAACAGTGGAAGCATGCCCTTCAACATGGCTGCCTTTATGAGGAGCTTCTTAAGCTCAGATGAGTTCAGGGCTACCCTTAGAGAGCAGGCACAGGCGGTGATGACCACCCTCCCTATTTCGGTTGTTTAACCAACTCAAACCTCGGTTGGGAATGGGGGACGACAGTTTGTTCAAGTCACTAATGGAACTGGGGGGAGTAACCCTAGCGTAAGTCGCGGAGTTACCAATCATAGAGATCCGGACCGTCAGCCCGAAGAGGATGAGGCTTTTGAGAAGGCAAGGGAAGCCTCAATTGAGTCAATGCTAGAGAAACGGCTCAACCAGAAATTCTTAGATATAGATGCTATGATGCCCAAGCTAAAAGAAATGGTCCACTTCAATCCTATCAAGTGTGCCGATCCTGCCACATTGGTGGCTGATGCGGAAGGACCGCTTCCGACTGGTTTTTTATATGCCATACCTCCCTCCTTACACCGGGGAAGGACCACCAGAAGCCCATTTGGATAGCTACGTGAGGTTGATGACCAGCATGGGGATTGGAAAGGGACACCTTCTGAATTTGTTTCCTACTACTTTGAGGGGCGCTGCAGCAAAGTTGTACATGAAGATGCCACTATATACCCATTCCACTTGGGAAGACTTAGCTGACGCTTTTGTGAAGCAATATGCCTACAACACCCAAGTTGAGACAACTCTCAAGGATTTGGAGAGAATCCGCCAAAAGCCGAATGAGTCCTTCCTGGTGCATTACAAACGGTGGATAGACGTGCAGGTTTTGGTGGATGGGGCACCAAAGTTGGAATCTTTGATTGTGAAGCTTGTGGATGGTAGCTTACCCCAATATAAGGACAAAATGAAGCTTAAGAGGTTCCATTCTTTTAATGAGGTGGTGGAGTTTGCCAAGCGTATCGAACGATACGAAGAAGAAGAGCAGAGGGGCAAGTAGGGTTCAGGCTCCTATAGAAGCAACCAGGGGTACTCCCAAGGGTACAAGAGTGGAAGTACCAAGACTACTGCAGTAGGTCCTAGTTGAAGGACAACGCCAAAGGCAGCCTCTATTAAAACTCAGGAGGTAGAAGTGACTGCTGTGAATCATGGGAGAACAATGTTCCAAGAATTACCAGTCTGTGGGCTGAGTCGGTCAGCCAAATCTTTGCGAAGTGTAGGAAGGTAGGGTTCCTACAAAGTTTGAGGTCGTTCTCACCTCCAATAGAGGCATATGAAGAGAATTTTTGTTCTTACCATGTAATGGTGGGTCACCGTATGAACGAGTGTACCCAATTGATTAAAGCCATCAAACAGCTGGTCACAGACGGCAAGATAGTAGAGCCAGCTCTGAAGCCAAATGTGTAGAAAAATCCACTCCCCATCTTTGGTAGTCAGGTGAACATGGTGCAGTCAAGCTTGCCAGCCAACTACGTATTGGCCCAAATCATTAAGGTGAATCCGAGTGTGCGAGCTGTACTGGTAGAAAAGGAAGAAGAACTAAAGGTGTTTGAAAAGTAGACTGTACAAGATGGGTCTTATTGATTTAGATGACTTTGAGGCAGAAGATGAGTATGATGAGTTCAAGGTGCAAGAGTCAAAGCCTGTTTACCCGGTAGAGACAAAAAGGCGGACTGTCGTAGAAAAGGATGGGCCGATGATGCAATCACTAGGAGCGGTAGGGTTTATCAACCCATTAGTGCACCACCTCCAGCACCCCCAAGAAGGAACACAACACCGGTACAGAACAACACCCCAATGGTTAAGGAAGAAGACATGGTTGTGGACCAACTGAAAAGGACACCGGCCCATGCCAGTGTGTGGCACTTACTTATGGAGTCCAAGAGGCACCGAGAGACGGTGGTAAAACAACTAATGGAGATGGATGCAGCCCCACTATGTCCCCTGATGAGGTGTGTGCAATGATTAGGGGAGCGGATTTGAAGGTTAACAAGGCCCTAGAGATCAGTTTTGGGGTAGAGGACCTCCCACCTTAAGGGGTGAATCACAATAGGGCCTTGTACTTAAGGGTGGAAGTCATGGATAAGGTGATGCCGAGTGTGATGGTGGATGATGGCTCGACCTTAAAGATTTGTCCTTCTCAGGTCCTACCTTTCCTGGGGGTGAGTCCTGAAACTCTCTGCCGGTCCAACACCGTAATTAGAGCTTATGATGATAGTAAAAGAGCTGTCTTAGGAACCTTCAAAATGGAAGTTAAAGTGGGGGAGGTCAAATCGAAGGTACTGTTTACCGTGATCGACATTCATGTTACCTTCTCTCTACTCTTGGGGAGACCATGGTTTCATGCTTTAGGAGGAGTTCCATCAACTCTACACCAGAAAGTGAAGTTCTTAATCGAAGGGAAAGTAGTAACAGTTGAAGCTGATGAGCCTTCTGTAGTAGCCGCATTGAGTGCCACCGAGCAGCCGATGACGGGGTTTCAGGTCACTGTGATTGCTGACAATCCTGAGTTTCCAGACTAGATTCATAGGTGTTTTGCCAAATAGAATTATGAACCGGGAAAGGGATTGGGGCCAAGCAACAAGGAATCCCTGAATTTAACATTGACGCTGGAAAGTACTGACAATCCGGGTTGGGGTATCAAAAAGGAAGGGCCAAGCAAGAGTGGAAGCGTGTCAACCTGGTGGATACTTTTGTCCGGGCTGCAGAATCAGCATATGATGGGACTCCTGAGCCGATAGTTGTAGAGGGAGGTCAGCTCCTTGGATTTGAAGTTTTTGCTGAAATGGTTGATTTTAGCAAGTATGGAATAGAGCCAGTTGTGACCATGTTGTTGTTGGTGTGCCCTACTTCTTAGGGCATTGGATTCTTGTATTTTGCATTATACATTAAGAGTCATGTATGAGTACATTATTTGTGTCACATTAATAAAGGCAATTAATCTATTTCATTTATATCTTGTGCTATAATATGAGTAGAGTATCCATGATTGATAATCATAAAACCTATCACAGGTCTGTTCAAATCGTGGGAACGAATAGAACCATAGACTTGTATATTCGATGACTGTATGGTAGTTCTTAACTAGCCATAGTACTTGTATAGTCAGTCATGAATATAGGTGCATATCGTTGACATGGGACTGGATCGATCAGCACAAGAAAGCCATATAGTTGTCACGTCATAGGTCTTTCTTGAGTAGGTCTCTTTTGTCCTCAGACCAGATTTCATTATAATATCAATATGGAATCTGGTTCACTTTGACATACGCCTAACAGGTCTGTAAAAGGATGCTAAATACGGGTATGATTGGGTGGACCGATGAACATGTTGATATTGATGATGAAGTGATGGAATTGCCACTCGGGTAACACCGAGATGATATCATTGGCCACTTGATGAGTGGGACTGATAAGTGTATGGCCATACCCAAATAAGTTGGTTGCTTATTTGATTAATCAGTCAACTCAAGATCAAGAAATATAATAAACAACAGAAGAGGATGACGGACACCATGCCTCTTGTTTATTCATATCGATATCATTAGGCAAAGGACACTATGAGATTACTACCGGGTGAGTGTCTTCTAATGAATGCTGCATCTATGTCTTAATTGGAAACTGTAATGGTTTGCTAGGACCCACTTACAGTCTGTGGCCTTGGGCCTACTGCCAACACAAAGACAGACCCATCGGATCGTGCACATAGATCAACTGAGCCGGAACTTATAGATATTGTACATGTAATGTACATTGGAAGGAATGCGTTAATTAATTAGTTGACATTCGGTGTCAAGGTAATTAATTAACATTGGGTTGAATTTAATTTAATTAATAAGTTTACATAATATAATTAATTAATTTATTAATTAATTGAATTACATAAAGTAAAAAATTAATTAAATAATTTTCCTAAATAGGAAAATTAAATACATGTATTGTATTTACTTAAGTGTGATTTAATTTTATTTAGAGATAATTAAATTTAGCCAAATGGAATTAAATTACATAGTATATACTTTTTAATTAAAGTTTATTTATGTAGTTATAATTCTAGTGGGCTTGGGTTTAATTAACCTAATTAAAACCTAATTAGACAAGGTGTCTATAGAAGGGCACACTTAAGGAAGAAAAACCTAATTCAATCCTAATTAATTGCTGGAAATTTTAGCCACCAAGAGCAGCCCCAAATAGCCGAAAATCCCAGCATTAAATCTCCATTACTTCGGGTCTTCGGCTAGCACCGGTTCCCGCTCAATAGTTGGTCGTGCACCGGACTTTAGAGATCGTAGTTTCAAGAAAAGATTCTGCAGTAGTCTCTAGAGGAGACGAATCTGGTGAGTTAATCTCACTTGATTCAAATTATTTTATTCTAATCAATCGTAATTGGACACGATAGGTGGATTCTAGGAAATTTTAAATGGTGTATTTTCCACTGCGCCACGTTATTTTTCCAATGACGAATCCCAACAGTGGTATCAGAGCCTAGTTTTGTCCATTAGATTGATTGGAATTTGTTCTTAAAAGCGTTCTTGAAGAAAGAATGGGTTTCAAGTTTATGATTTTAGGGCTTTTTATTCAATTGGTTTTATTTTTGGATAAACCCTAGAATTGTTGGGTTGGGGTTTTTGATTATTTTTCTCCAATTGGTTTCAATCTAGAATTGTATTTTCTTTATTGATTACTTATTGTTGATGGCTGAATTTTTAATTTTATGATTTAAAAAAAAAACAAATATAATTGTTTGGCCACAATTGGAATTGCATTGCGATTCCAATTTTGGGCACTGCTGCTTGCCGCAGCAGGCAAATTACTTGCTGCCTCTTACGACGCAGCAGCCAGCTTTTGCTGGCAGCAGGCTGCCGCGCGGAAGCGCTGCTATCCCTGGACAGCAGCGCCGCGCGGGATTTGGGTCTGGTTTTGGATTTTGCGGGTATTTTTTTTTATCCCAGACCCTAATGCAAATTAAATTAATTTTTTTTTAAAATTAATTTGTATTTAAAATTGTTTATTTAATTGGCATGCATATTTAATTTAATTTTTTGCATATTAAATTGAATATGGATTTTGTGAAATTGGCCCAATAAATCGTGACACCAGTTAAAATTGGGAGAGCTAAATTTTAAATTAGTAACAACCCAAATTAAAGTGAGAGCAAAATTGTGAATTTTGCATCTATGGATGTTATCCATTGGGCCTTTATGGGCCTTAGTCACATTTGTTAAAATTGGCGATTTCACCCTAAGTAACTCGGCTTAACATTTATATTTATAATTTTGAATGCCATGATCATGCATCATATTGGTATGTATGTGCACGACAAGTACTTTGTTTGAAATGTGATGTTGAGCTCTATGGGCCCTAAATTATTATCGATTGTAATTTAAATTTGGGAAATATGGCCTGTGTGCCATTTTTTATTTTGATGTAATTTTAGCATAGATTTTATTTTACAAAATTATTGTAATTGCATCAAGTATGGAGGAAGGCCCAGATGGAGCAAGCCCATGGTGGGAGCCCAAGAAGGATTGCAGTTCGGCCCATGAAGAATTAGATAGGATATCTAGTTTTTCATTAGGTTATAATTAAAGGCCCATAGGATCTCATTTATTTTAAATTAAGTATGCTATTGCATTTGTCATATAATATGGATGTATGGATCACTAAATTATTACCCGCGTTTATGCATGCTAAGCCGTATCACTTAATTACAATCTGGAAATTAAAATATTGAGTCGCTTAAAAGTGCTTCCCACATTCACACCTCTTCCTCCCATTGATGCTACAATGTGTGCCATGCCCTAGCTGGGTACATTGTAGTATTCGGTGGGCCGTCGAGGGTTAAGATACGTGGTATGGTTAACATGTGAATGGTGGCTTGACTCAACATGGGTAGCATTAGCTCAGAGCGGGCCCTAAGCACAGATGGGTAAAGTTTCAATAAGCCCATCAAACCCACAGTCCTTCCAAACGAATCAATGGTTGGTTAGCGAGCCCTAGTTCGGCCAGTCATTGATAAGTTGTGGATCTTGCTCAAGTCAGCCAATTAACAATCACCAACAAACAAATTAAAATCGGATTATTAATTTGAATTCGCTTAAAAGTCCTTTATTTCTAACTCAAGTAATGACTTCTTCCATGTAGATAATCCCATTTCACTTAATTAAATGGCTGCATCAAACAACAACTCACTCTCACTTAGGTCACTCTTGGAGAAGGAGAAGCTTTCGGGGACTAACTTCTTGGACTGGGCTAGGAACTTACAAATAGTTTTTAGACAAGAGTTCAAGGAGTATGTACTGAATGCTCCTTTACCAGGTAGCCGTCCCGCAGGTCAAGGTATCACCACAGCGATGTGGAGCAATACGATCAGAATGTAAGGGATGACGGAGATGTCTCGTGCCTCATGCTGGGTACCATGGCTTCTGATCTTCAGAAGCAGTTCATGGATGAGCATGCTTATGAGATGATGGATCAGCTTAAAAAGATGTTCCAAGATCAGGCTCATCAGGAACGTTACCTGACAACTAAGGCACTTTGCACGACTGTGATGGCAGCTGGGACTTCTGTTAGCACTCATGTGCTAAAGTTGAAGGGGTATATTGATACACTTGCCCACCTCCGCTTGCCAGTTCCGCAGGACTTGGCAGCAGACATTATTCTTGGGTCACTTCCTGAGTCTTACAACCAATTTATCATGAATTACCATATGCAAGGGTTGGATAAATCGGTTGTTAAGCTGCATGGCATGCTCAAGCTTGCTGAGCAGTCTCTTAAGAAGACTCCTAAAGTATTGCTGGTGAACAAGGGCAATACGCCTATTGCTAAGGGAAAGGCCAAATCTAAGGCCAAGGCTAAGGGCAAAAAGGAGGTGGCCCAACCTAAAGCAAGGGTTGCTTCTCCTGACGATGTCTGCCATGAGTGTCATGAGAAGGGGCACTGGAAGAGCTCATGTACAAAGCTAAGGAGCAATTGAAGGTCAAAACTGCTGCTTTAGGTATTTATGTTGTTGAGATTAATCTGGCTATTTCTACATCTTAGGTCTTGGACACTGGATGTGGATCTCAGATTTGTTCAAATGTGCAGGGTCTAAGAAATAGGAGATTATTAGGATCTGGAGAAGTAGATCTTCGAGTCGGAAATGGTGCTCGGGTTGAGGACATGGAGATTGGAGATTATTTCTTGGAGATGCCTAGTGGACTTGTTTTGGAACTAAGAAACTGTTATTTTGTACCTGCGATGCGCAGGAATATTATTTCCGTTTCTTTGTTGGATATTTCTGGTTTCGTATTTAATATTGGAAATGGTAGAATTTCTATACAATGTGGCAATATTATTTATGGAATAGCATTTCTTGAAAATGGCTTATATATCCTTCATCTAAAATGTGAAAGTTCAATCGACAACATAACTACTAAAAGGATTAAACAAAATGAAATTAATCATACTTACATATGGCATTGTCGACTTGGCCATATAAATGAGAAGCGTATAGCTAGGCTTCACTCTAGTTGAGTGCTAGGGTCATTTGACATCCAGTCTTATGACACATGCGAATCTTGTTTGAGAGGTAAGATGACAAAGGGGCCTTTTAGCAAGATGGCTGAAAGGGCCTCAGAGCTATTGGAGCTAATAAATTCCAATGTATGTGGCCCAATGAGCACTAGTGCTAGATCTCGTTTTCTGTACTTTGTCACCTTCGCAGATGACTTCAGCAGATATGATTATGTGTATCTGATGAAGCATAAGTCTAAGACTCTCCAAAGGTTCAAGGACTTTAAGAATGAAGTAGCACTTCGGTCTGACCGAAGGGGTGAATATTTGAGCCAAGAGTTTGACTCATTTTTGAAAGAGTGTGGGATTGTATCCCAACTCACTCCTCCTAGTACACCCCAGTGGAATGGAGTGTCAGAAAGGAGGAATAGGACCTTGCTTGACATGGTCTGCTCAATGATGAGTTATGCTACACTCCCTATCTCCTTTTGGGGATATGCTTTAGAGACAGCTGCTTACATTCTTAATAATACACCAAGCAAGGCAGTTGAGGGAACACTATATGAACTATGGAAGGGATGAAAGCCCAATGTTTCCTTCTTGAAGATTTGGGGCCGTGATGCACATGTTAAGAAATTGACAAGTGGCAAACTCGAGTCCAAATCCATCAAGTGCCAGTTTATGGGTAAGGAAACTAAGGGTTATTACTTCTACGATCCGGCCTAAAACAAAGTTTTCATAGCCAGAAATGCAGTCTTCTCAGAGAAGGAATTCCTTTCCAAGAGAGACAGTGGGGGTATTGTTGAACTTTCAGAAGTTCAAGATTCACAAACTCCTGCAGCTACTGCTGAGGATGCTTCGGGAACCGATCTGACTACTCAAGAAATTGAGGAACCAGAACCGGTTGCATAGGACCTTAAAAGGTCTGGTAGGGCACGTCATCAGCCAGAGAGGTACGGCTTTTTCGTGATTGATGATAGGGACCTTATGGTCGTTGACCAAGAGGAGCCCGAGACCTATCAAGAGGCTGTTTAAAGCCCACACTCAGATCAATGGTGCAAAGCCATAGAGGTTACAATGCAATCTATGCACGATAACCAAGTATGAAACTTGGTGGATCCACCTTCGGGTGCTAAGGTGATAGTTTGCATATGGTGTTTCAAGTTAAAGGCCCTGTGTGTATAAGATGGTTAGTGCAAGCATTTCCACCGTCCTAGTGCTATATGTTGATGACATCCTTATCATTGGAGGCGACATACCAACACTGCAAGGGGTTAAGCAGTGGTTGAGTCGGTGCTTCACAATGAAGGACTTAGGCGAAGCTGAGACGATCTTAGGGATCAGGATCTACAGAGATAGATCCAATCGACTTCTAGGCCTAAGTCAGGCCACGTACATTAACAAGGTTCTGAAAAGATTCAGCATGGACAAGGCAAAGAAAGGATTCTTGCCTATGCGCCATGGGTTGAAGCTGAGTAAGAAAGATGGTCCTAAAACAAAGAAGGACCTGGAGAACATGGAAAAGATCCCTTATGCATCTGCTATTAGATCTATCATGTACTCCATGTTATGTACGAGGCCTGATGTCATGTTTGCATTAAGTATGACCAATCGGTACCAGTCGGACCCCGGGGGGGAACACTGGAAGGCTGTCAAGGCAATCCTAAAGTACCTTAATCGGACTAAGGATGCTTTCTTAGTGTATAGAGGTCAAGGTGAGCTGGTAGTGTCAGGTTACACTGATGCAAGCTTTGAGACCGATGAGGGTCAGAACCAGTCACAGTCTGGTTATGTTTTTCTCCTGAATGGTGGTGCCATTAGTTGGAGGTCCTCAAAGCAGGCCACCATTATTGACTCTACAATGGAATCTGAGCACATAGCTACCTGCAAAGCTGCAAAGGAAGCCACTTCGATCAAGAAATTCATAACTGAGTTGGGAGTAGTACCCACTATCCTAGACCCGGTTGATGTATGTGTGACAACAACGGGGCCATCGCACAAGCTAAGGAGCCCCGGTCACACAAGAGATCAAAACATGTACTCAGATAGTTTCACCTCATTTGGGAAATCATGAACATAGGTGACATATCATTGCAGAGGGTTGACACCAAGAATAATGTCGCTGATCCATTGACCAAATGGCTATTACAGACACAGCATGACGATCATACTAGATCTATAGCAATTAGGGCAATGCCCACTTGGAACTAGTGCAAGTGGGAGATTGTTGGTGTGTCCTAGTTCTCAGGGCATTGGATTCTTGTATTTTTTATTATACATTAAAAGTCATGTATGAATACATTATTCATGTCACATTAATAAAGGCAATTAATCTATTTCATTTATATCTTGTGCTATAATATGAGTAGAGTATCCAGTGATTGATAATCATAAAACCTATCCCAGGTCTGTTCTAATCGTGGGAACGAATAGAACCATAGACTTGTATATTCGATGACTGTATGGTAGTTCTTAACTAGCCATAGTACTTGTATAGTCAGTCATGAATATAGGTACATGTCGTTGACATGGGGCTGGATCGATCCGCACAAGAAAGCCACATGGTGGTCGCGTCATAGGTCTTTCTTGAGTAGGTCTCTTTTGTCCTCAGACTAGATTTCATTATAATATCAATATGGAATCTGGTTCACTTTGACATACGCCTAATAGGTCTGTAAAAGGATGCTAAATACGGGTATGATTAGGTGGACCAATGAACATGTTGATATTGATGATGAAGTGATGGAATGCCACTCAGGTAACACCAAGATGATATCATTGGCCACTTGATGAGTGGGACTGATAAGTGTATGGCCATACCCAAATAAGTTGGTTGCATATTTGATTAATCAGTCAACTCAAGATCAGGAAATAATAAACAACAGAAGAGGATGACGCACACCATGCCTCTTGTTTATTCATATCGATATCGTTAGGCAAAGGACACTATGAGATTACTACCGGGTGAGTGTCTTCTAAAGACTGCTACATCTCTATCTTAATTGGGGGCTGTAATGGTTTGCTAGGACCCACTTATAGTCTGTGGGCCTTGGGCCTACTGCCAACATAAAGACAGACCCATAGGATCGTGCACATAGATCAACTGAGCCGGAACTTATAGATATTGTACATGTAATATACATTGGAAGGAATGCGTTAATTAATTAGTTGACATCCGGTGTCAAGGTAATTAATTAACATTGGGTTGAATTTAATTTAATTAATAAGTTTACATAATGTAATTAATTAATTTATTAATTAATTAAATTACATAAAGTAAACAATTAATTAAATAATTTTCCTAAATAGGGAAATTAAATACATGTATTATATTTACTTAAGTGTGATTTAATTTTATTTAGGGGTAATTAAATTTAGCCAAATGGAATTAAATTACATAGTATATACTTTTTAATTGAAGTTTATTTATGTAATTATAATTCTAGTGGGCTTGGGTTTAATCAACCTAATTAAAACCCAATTAGACAAGGTGTCTATATAAGGGCACACTTAAGGAAGAAAAACCTAATTCAACCCTAATTAATTGCTGGAAATTTCAACCACCAAGAGCAGCCCCAAATAGCTGAAAATCCCAGTATTAATCCTCCATTCCTTCACGTCTTCAGCTAGCACCAGTTTCCACTCAATAGTTGGTCATGCACCGGACTTTGGAGATCGCAGTTTCAAGAAACGATTCTGCAGCAGTCTCTAGAGGAGACGAATCCGGTGAGTTAATCTCTCTTGATTCAAATTGTTTTATTCTAATCAATGGTAATTGGACACGATAGGTGGATTCTAGGAAATTTTAAACGGTGTATTTTCCGCTGCACCACGTTATTTTTCCAATGAGGAATCCCAACAGCTGCGTGTCAAAGCTGAAGATGGAAACAAAGGGGTTCAAAATCAGAAAGCTGTTAACCAAGTCAGGATTGAATTCGGGGACAAAGGAGAAGCTTTTAAGAAGACAGACCTAGTGAGAAGTGAGATGGAAGTGGCTATGGGGGCCATTATGAGAGCACTATCCACCTTGTTGAAACCTAGCAAGGGTGCAGAAAGGAAGACATCATCTGCTGAAAAAACACATGAAGACCTGGTAGAGGAAGCAGTCAAGGAGCTCACTAAGATGGTTATGAGGGGCAAGGCTGAAGCAACAGAGGAAGAGCTGACTGACAAACAGAAGGAAGACCGGGAGGGAGACCTGGGATACTTGTTCGAAGAGATCGACTGTTCTGTGGTTGACGAAAACCCTCCGCATGTGGAGGATGGAAACTTTTTGAATGTATCTGCTTTTTCTATTTTTGATGTGAACAATTCTACCTACAAGGCATACAATGCAATAAAATATGATTTTACTTACTTGTGTGATGTTTTTCCGGATGGAACTGTGCATACATATAAACATTCATTTAATGTCTTTAGCATACATGATGCATCATTACATGAAATGAACCTAGGGACAGATGACGAACCAAAGATGGTATCCATCTCGAAAGACCTCATGCCTGATGAGAGAAAAGAACTTGTAAAAATCTTGCAAAAACACATCAAAGCCTTCACCTGGTCCTACGATGACATGCCTAGGGTTGACAGAGAAATCGCAGAGCATAGAATCCCAACAGATCCGAAGATGAAACCGGTTAAGCAGAAACTCTGACGACTTCGACCAGAATGGGCTGAAAAGGTTAAGGAAGAAGTACCTAAACAGATAAAGGCCAAGTTCTTAGAAGTGGTAGAGTATCCAGAATGGTTGGCCAACGTTGTGCCAGTTACAAAGAAAGATGGTCGAGTAAAGGTTTGTGTGGATTACCATGATTTGAATAAGGCGTCTCCCAAAGATGACTTTCCACTCCCACATATCGACGTCTTGATTGACAGTGCTGCCAGGACAGCTATGTATTCCTTCATGGATGGGTTTTCGGGGTACAATCAGATTTTGATGAATGTAATCGACAAAGTAAAGACAGCCTTCATCACAGAATGGGGAGTTTACTGCTACAGGGTTATGCCTTTTGGTTTGAAGAATGATGGGGCAACTTATCAGAGGGCGGTCATAACACTTCTGCATGATATGATCCACAAAGAGGTCGAGGTTTATGTGGACGATATGTTGGTAAAATCCATGACCCGGGAGGAGCACTCAGCCATCCTGGATAGATTTTTAACTAGAATCGAGAAGTATAGTCTTCGCCTCTACCCGAAGTATTGTGTATTCGGGGTAACCTCAGGAAAATTGCTTGGTCAGCCAGAAAGGGATTGAGATGGATTCGGACAAGATCAAGGCCATCAGGGATATGCTAGCACCGCAGTCAGAGAAGGAAGTAAGGTCATTTCTGGGTTCACTACAGTATGTCAATCGGTTTATCGTGAGACTGATAATAGTTTGCGAGCCAATTTTCAGATTGCTGAAGAAGAACCAACCTGTAAAATGGAACGAGCATGTCAGATAGCCTTCGATAGAATTAAAACTTATTTGATGAATCCCTCAGTTCTAAAACCTCCAATACCAGACAAGCCTTTGATTCTGTACTTAGCCATTGAAGAGACTTCTGTGGGAGCCATGTTAGTACAAGAGCAAGAGGATGGACATGAACACGCAATCTATTATTTGAGCAAGAAGCTACTAGAGTATGAGACTAGGTGTACGATAGTAGAGAAGACATGTGCTGCTATGGTATGGTTGACAAAGAAATTAAGACACTACTTCCAGTCGTACAAGGTTCAAGCAGTGGCCAAGGTGGACTCCATGAAGTACTTATGCCAAGCTCCAGTACTAGCTGGGAAGTTATCCATGTGGTTGCTTTTGTTGTCAGAGTTCGACATAGAATATGTGACGAGGAAGACAATTAATGGAAGGGCCGTAGCAAAATTCCTAGCTAACCAGCCAATAGATTCAGACTATATGGAGAATTTAGAATTTCCCGACGAATAGCTGGCAGTGGTGGAAGAGGAGTCGAATAGGTCGGTGATGTACTTCGATAGAGCGGTGAATAAACACGATGCAGGCTTGGGGGTAATCATTGCTATACCCGAAGGAGAAATCATTCCTTTAACGAGGCGACTTGACTTTCCAGTGACCAATAATGGGGCCGAATATGAAGCTTGTCTCTTTGGTATCGATGCCTTGATCACGCTGGGGGTGAACGAGGTGTTAGTTATTAGGGATTCAGTCTTGGTGATTCGGTAGGTAACCAGAGACTGGGAAATAAAGGAAGAATCACTCTGACCCTATCTCGAGTTGGTTTGGGAAAGGGCAAGGGTATTCAGTCAGTGTGAATTCTGACATGTATCGAGGGAGGAGAATCAGATGGCAAACACTTTGGCTACATTGTCATCAATGTGGGAAGGCCCCCGAAAACAACCAATACAGCCGGTCATCCTAGAAATTGCTCAAAACCCATGCTATTTGTCAGTCAATAAGGTTGCAACTATTGAGGCACGCCCTTGTTATTATGATATTCTATAGTTCATCCAGAATGGTCAGTACTCTGAAGACGCCAATGAATCTGATAAGGTTTCCCTCAGGAGGTTGGCAGCACAATTCTGGATATTTAAGATTCAACTTTTCAAGAGGACAACTAACGGAGTTCTTCTAAAATGTATCACGGAGAAAGAAGCAGTCGTGGTTATGAAACAGATACATTCCGGCGGTTGTGGCCCGCACATGAATGGTTTAGCTCTAGAAAAGAAGATACTAAGACAAGGATACTTTTGGCTCACTCTACAAGCTGATTGTATAAAGGAAGTTAAGAAAGGCCATGAATGTCAAGTGTATGGAGACCTCAATCATCTTCCCCTGCTCGAACTTAAAGTATCTTCGACTCCATGGCCGTTTGCAACTTGGGGTATAGATATAATTGGAGTGATAAGGCCACCTGCTTCAAATGGGTACCGATTCATTGTTGTGGCTGTAGATTATTTCTCTAAGTGGGTCGAAGCGGAATCATTTGCGAATATTACTGCTAAGAAGATGGCCAAATTTATAGAAAAGAACATCTTCGCAAGATATGGGATCCCTCATCATGTCGTGACCGATAACGGGGTACAATTCCAAGGGGTGACGGCACAGTTATTCCAAGAGAAGGGGATCGAGCACCACAAGTCATCCCCGTATTGCCCACAAGCCAATGGAGCGGTGGAAGCGGCCAATAAGTCCATCAAGAAGATTATATCAAAGATGGTGGTAACCTATAGAGATTGGGCTAACATGTTACCATTGGCTTTGTGGGGATACAGGACAAGCATCAGAACCCCTACCGAAGAAACTCTGTATTCACTGGTTTACGGGATGGAAGCGGTATTACCAGTAGAGATGGAAATCAGATCGTTAAGAGTGGTTATGGAGGCAGAGTTACCAAAATCTGATTGGCTCCAGCCGAGATATGAACAGCTAGCACTGATTGACAAAAAGCGTCTTCAGGCTTTAGATCGGTTGCAAATGTACCAACAGTGGACGGCTAGGACATACAATAACAAGGTTCGTCATCAAAAGCGCCTATTTAAGGTAGGGGATCTGGTACTCAACTAGAAGAAACAAACCAACACAGATGTACGGGGGAAATTCAAGCCGAACTGGGAAGGTCCGTATGTAATCAAGAGGGTACTTTCAAAAGGTGCTACAAAAATTATGGATATGGACGGGAATGAATTCGTCAACCCCATCAATCAGGACAAGCTGAAACACTACTACGTGTAAATAAAAAAAAAAAGAAGTCCGGTGGATTGAAAACCGAAAAGGCGGTCCACGCAAAAATTAGGACAGTCCGATGGTTTGAAAACCGAAAAGGCAATCCATGCAGAAGTTAGGACAGAGAGGTAAGGATTATCAGCTGGAAAATCTGTAAAGACCGGTTGGTGACAAGCATGGCTTCAGTCGGGACTTATACCATCAATAATTCTGTCCATAGTTTCATTTCATCGTTCGATGTACATTGTGCTAAAACATTATTTATGAATGAATGAATGAATGTTCGGTTTTGTTCACTTAAATATCCCAAGTTCATCTGTAATTCAGATTATTCTATGCATATTTATCTTTATATATCTTCTGCATATCTCACATCCACAAATTGAACATATACATTCAAAAAAAAAAAAAAAGTCCGATAGATTGAAAACCTGAAATGGGCAGTCTATGCAAAAGATAGGACACAAAATAAGGTCTACTGAATTGAAAACCCAAAAAGGGCGGTTCAGGCAAAAATAAAGACAGTCCGATAGGCTGAAGACCCAAAATGGCAGCCTATGCAAAAATTAGGAAAAAAAAAAGAAAAAAAAAAAGAAAAAGAAAAAGTCATACAGCAGTAATCAATTTTAATCCTAATCATCTAGAGGCCAAGATACCGCAACATCAGTGCCTCACGTCCTTGCCTGGTGGGACAGCCGACCAGATCTGCCAACCAAGCCCTGTAGCAAGCATCTGTCTCTATGAAGGCAAGGCTATCATACCTTAGGAGCTCAGTGCAAGTAGGATGCATCCATTGGTGCTGCACATGCCAAGGCCACTGTGAATTACACATCCCGCATTCAGTAGTACACAAAGATCGAGGAACCCCTTGTAGTTGCCTATACTGTCTGTACAGCCAAGCAGGAGAGTAGAAAGTCATATGTGTCAACCCAAGCAACTGGACACCTCCGGCCCAGGTCTCAGTAGTCACATTAGTGATATCCCACCAAGGGCAGACCTATCAGATAGAGGCGTCAGACAGCCTCCTCGGCCAGTCAAAACAATGCTTCATGGACATGAAACCGAAATCTGGGAGCTCGACGCGCCGAGAACAATAGCGCTTCGGAGCATATCTCGGATGAGGTGGAGGAGGACTCAGGAGACACAGCTTCTCCAATAGCCAAATATGCTTGTGGTTTAGTCAAGATGAAGGGGTAATGAATGTTTGAATTCAGAAAAGAGCAGTAATGAAGCATACCTAAAGCAGAAAGGGAGACCCACAGCTCTTGATGAGAGAATTAGAATGGATGGAATCTAAGTGTATCAGGGTCTCAGCCAAAACAACCCATGAAAGATGCACCCTGAGACACCTGAGTCACTACTAAAGCCAGCCTAAGGCTACAGGTATCATCTCGGGACTCGCACAAATAGCAAGCCATAGGTAACGGACTCATCAGCAGAACCCAGCCAAGGGCAGTGGGAGATAAAGCGAAACAAAAGTCAGCAACGACAGAAAGACTGAGTCTGGGCAAGGTTAACCCACCAGTAAGTGCATGACCCATGCCTGCTACAGTAGGAGTGAACTAGCTTAGAAATGTGTGGACATCATCATAATCGGGGTCGGGAATAGCCAACTGGACCCCCCGGGGGTAGGGAACACAGAGAATGGCACTAAACTCCTCTATCAAGGGGCATAACTCTTGACCAGAGAAACGGAACACATGATCCATCGGATCCCAAAAGCTGACAGCTGCATCCAAGAAGACCGGTTTAGGGTCAAAGCAATATAACACCTGAGATACTGCAAGTCAAATGGTGCACTTAGGGCCCAATTAGAAGAGCGGGTCATACCCCAGTAGTCCTGGAGTCGTCCTCTGAGCTGATCCATGCTAAAAGAGGAGCGGAAGAAGAAGAAAGGCTGAAGAATGAGTGGGGCGGCTATAGCTTATGGGGTAGCTATAATCCACTATAGGGGCTCGGCTGTAAAGCATGGGTTGGCTGTAATGTTTATAAGGGCTCGGCTATGCTGAACAAAGCTTGTAAATCGATGTGGGATGGATTTTTGGCATGGGGCAGCTGTAGTCTGCTATAAGGACGCGGCTGTAGCCTACAGGGGCGCAGCTGCAATGCATGGGGTAGCTGTAATGCCTACAGGGGCGCGGCTGTGATGAAGAAGGTGTGCAAAATCGATGTGAGATGGATTTTTGGTGTGGGGCAGCTGTAACCTGCTACAGGCGCGCTGCTGTAGCCTATAGGGGCGCGGCTATAGTATGTGGGGCAGCTGTAACGCCTATAGGGGTGCGTCTGTAGTACAAACAACCCTTTATCTACATCTTTATATGATTTTTGATGATTATGGCTGCGTAGCTAGGGGTTCTGAGGATCACCTTTCAAAGCAAATAAAGTCTAAAGGCACCGGGATACGTCCTAGACCCGACCAAATTGAACAAAAGAGTGGTAAAGCATAAGAAAAGGCAGGGAAATATGTGGATAAAAGGTACAAATGTCATACAAAAGTCATGTACATCAGATGCATCAGATACATCACTAAATCAGACCTACGCAAGGACCCAAAATGTGTAAAGAAATGGCCCACAAACGGGTTAATACATCACAAATAAAGAATGGAAGGATAAGCCTAAGAGGAGTCATCATTATCCTCATCATCTTCCGCCTCGTCATCATCATCCTCGTCATCACCTGCATCTCCCATCTGGGCATTCCAGTCACCTGCCTGGTCTCTGAAGGTCTGATTGATGACCTCCAATTCGGTGACCCGATGCCGCAATTGATCGTTCTCAGCCCTCAAGCGAGCGGACTCACGACGCTCCATCCCGATCGTCGTCTGCATTGAACAAAGCATGAGAAACATCATATTACATACATATGCATCCATACATACATGCATACATCCAGACATAAGCATACTATCATGTACAGGTACTTACTATCCTAGCGGCATTATCCAGAAAGGAGAGCGCCCTCAGCACATTAATGGCCTGACCTATATACATGCCTTGCATCACCGGAATCTGCAAAGATTGAGATTCAGAGTATCAGCTAATGATAGAAAAGGGGCAAAAATAGATGAACAAGGAAATACTCACAATGTGTGGTGTCAGGAGGAATAGCTGGGGGAAAATTATGGTCCAGTAGATGCAGATCAGCCCGATAAGATTGCTGGAAATCATCATACAGCTAAATAGAATCTTCGATAGAGAATTTGAGCTGACCATGCACATATCCGACCTCGGGGGCCAGAGGAACCTGGAAGTGAGGAATGGGAATGTCCTCTGCAATGGTGGCAGAATCCACGCCAGTGGTCCTAGAATCAGCGGTACCTGACCTACCCCCTCTTCCCTTGGTTGATGAAGACGCGCGTGCTCGTCCACCTCGGGAAGATGGCTGGAATCAATTAAAAATAATAATGTCAAAAAAAAAAAAATTTAATTACCCCAGCACCAGCACCAGCATTAGCAGATGGTGGGAGCAAATGAACAGTGATGAAGCGGCTATAATCACCGTCCACACTGCCAACCTCGTATCCAACACCATAAAGGTTTGGGCGCAACTCAAGGGATAGCAGGTGATGCCAGAATAACCCTACCGGCAAGGCAGCTGGAATCCTATGTGCCCCAGGACCAGAACGCCAGTCATGAGTCATCTCACCTAAGAACCACTCCTGACCGAAGGGGCACTCCATCACAAAGCGCCTACTCGTGAGCGCCTACACGTGAAAAAGCTGCTGGGGCAAATTTTTGCCCTTCCGGCTCCAAAGGGCCTTGACAATTTGAGATTGAGGAACTAGGAATTAAAAAAAAAAAAATACCCCCTCAAATGTCATATCTCTCAAAGCCTGCCGGCACTCCTCTTGATTTTTATCAACCTCGCTCCAGACATATCCCATGTAGTGTCGGAGGCGGGGGAACTCAACCAGGACAACCCCTTTAGGAATCTGCACGACTAGGGGAGGGACGAAATGGTACTCGTAGGCCCAGATTTGCGAGGGAAGATTTAAAGCAAGTCAATTAAAAAAAAAGAGAAAAAAAAGAGAGAGAGAAAGAGAAGGACTAAGACACTCACGTGCAGCAGAATCCAAAAGCCTTTAACTCCTTATGGGAACCCCGGGCGCAGAGATCTAGAGCATAGTAAAGTTGGGCCAAGGCAGCCCGAGCCCAATTAAAAGTTCTCATAGACTCCAAGTCAATCAGTGAAGGCAGTAAAGCCAGATTCAGATTGCTCCGGCCCATGGGGAAAAGAGTGGTGGAGAGAGCATGCAACAGGAAGGCTCTAGCGTACTTCCTCTCATCACTAGCATCGAAGGTAGTCCCCTCCAGAAGTGCATGCTGCCACTCAAGCCAGTACTCATGGATACTACTACATTGGATCCAGCTCTCGGGAGAACTAATCCCAATAAGCGTGAATATCAGCTCCTGACGATAGCCACCATGCACAAAGACCTGATTGAAGTGGATCGTCTGGCCGGAGAAGGGAAGGCCCGTGATAGCAAGGATATCCTCTAGGGTCACCGTTTACTCCCCGGAAGGGAAATGAAATGTGTGGGTGGAATCCATCCACCTCTCCAAAAGTGCGGCTAAAAGCCCTCGGCTCGTGCGAGGAGTAGTGATTGACATGCTGCGAACCAGTCGGTGCATGCCGGTGGAGTTTACTATATCTTTCACCCCTTAAGGGAGACGCCTATACCACTTCAAAGCCTTCGTAATGGATCCGTTACCACAATGGGCAGATCTCGACTACAAAATTAATAATCTGGGAGTTTATAAGCGTTTTAGAATGCATACATATCATAAAAATCAAAGAAACATTATTCGAATCTCGAAAAACCGGCTTGCCTTAAATATACAGGTTACAGCCACCTGGCTATAGGGTCACAGCCGCATGGCTGTGACCCCCCATGATCATAGCCGCATGGCTGTGATCATACATGGGGCGGCTGTAGTTGCAAATTTTCGACCCATTTGATTTTTCTTCATTTTTTCAGTTAAATCTGGTCCTAACTCAAACCAAATCGACAACCAAATCATCCTAGTGGCATAATCTACTTCAATCATGCATCAATTTCACATATTTTCCTCAATTTTGTAGAAAGTGGAAACTTGGAAAAAGTGTAAAAATTTGAGAAAACTAACCGGATTCGTGTAAGCATGGTTCGAAATTTGGAGTAAGATGGGCACCTAGTCGTCGATCTTCACTCCACAATACTCATCCTCCTCTTTTAACCCACAAATGTACTTAGTGGGTTTAAAGGGTAAAGTAAAGTTTCCCTCCAGAATGGAAAACTGAGTTTGAAACATGGGTTGAGCAGCAGGGATGGGCCGGAGGACTCTACGCATCTTTAGTACAGCCGCTCTGCTGTAGTTCTTCTCCCTTAAAAATTTTTATTTTTTTCTTTTCCGAAGTTTGTTTTATGTCTATTTGACCCCGAGAAAGGTAATTTTCATGTTTGCAGGCATCAAAGAACAAGATATTAGGCTCATATTCGTTCTTGATCGAATGGGCAAAAATTTTTGTTTCCAAAATTATCGATCAAGGAACGAATACGCGCCCGAAACGATTTCAAAACGTCAAGTGTTGACTAAAATTCTCAAACCACCAAAGCATCATCTTCCCGGCTACATGAGCTCCACGAGAAACATAATTATTCTTTCCTTTAGTGACACAAGCTCCACCTGAAGTGGGATGACCAAAATGCCCTTCAGTTAATAACCACACTACCGGATGGCTAAAACACCTTTCCTTTAGCGACATGAGCTATATGGAAGACCAAATCACCCAAAATATTTCTTCCCCTAATGACATAGGCTCCATTAGGGGTGAAATGACCGAAATTCCCTTTTGTCGGCCACTAAGCTACCAAATGACCAAAATACCCCTTTTTCCACAAAATGGGGACACCAAATCACTGAAACCCTTTTCTTTTGTGACATAGGCACCACAAAAGACCAAACGACCAAAATACCCTTACTTCAAGGAATGCCAACTTCCTAAGTTGCAAAATTACCAAAATACCCTTCCCTTTCGTAAGCACCGAATGGCAAGGAGAATTCGATCTGGGCAAGTCCTCTGCTTAACAATGGAGTCGAAGCATGTCCCTGGCAAATCAAACAAGGTCTGGGCAAAGTCCTCTGCTTTGCAATGGAGTTTAAGCATGACCCTAGATAAAATCAGAACAATTCGGGCAAAGTCCTATGCTTCGTATCAGAATCGAAGTAAGACCCTGAAGATTCAAACCAATTTAGGCAAGACCACTATCTCAAAAGCAACCGAGACAAGTCCCTATAGACATCAAAACGAGTCAACGCGAGGAAAACCCTCAGGTACGTTCCCTTTTCCTTCTCACCGTGCTCCCTCTCGTGAGACCAAACTTGAATCGGGCACAAGCACCCGTTCAAGTCGACTTTGGTCATGCGAGGGGCAGCTTGTGAGCACGGGTTTTTTCCGACCTTGGTGATGAAAGCTACTGTTACCTTTTTCATGGATAAACATTAAGTGGATTCGAACCGACCGGGATAACATCGGAAATGCCCCGGATAGCCCGAAGGTGTGTGACAAGTCTAGTACGGAACCACGAAGAATTCGAGTGAGTATTTAAGAGAACCGAAGAAAAGAACAAAAAAATAAGTGAAAATGGCCTTTTCTGGGCATTACAGCCACTCGGCTGTAAACTATAGTTGCGCGACTGTAGTCTACAGAGGCGCAACTGTAGTCTACAGAGGCGCGACTGTAACCTACAACTGCACGACTATAATCTTCATATTTCCTTTTTTGGTCAAAATCAGCATTTTATTTGGTTTTTAAGCAAAATAGGCATTTTGGTTGCTACACCCGCACGGCTATAGTCTACAGTGGTGCGGCTGTAACCTACACCAGCGCGGCTGTAAGCGTCAGTTTTCCTTTTTGCCGAAATCAGCAATTAATTCCGATTTCATACCAAAAAAGGAGGAATTTAAACATCCTAATCCGAGATTAGGGTTAAGGAAGGCAGAAAAACTAAAAAAGAAAAAAAGAAAGAAAGAGTTTTTAGAGAGAAAAATACCATCACTTAGATTTTTCTAGGGTTCTTAACACAATTGAAAAAAAAAGTTAGACCAAAAAAAAAAAAAAAAAAAAAAGAGAAAACAAAGATAATCTTAAAAGAACACATAACAACTAATCCTTGAATCTTTTTCGTGGTTCCGTTCGGGATTCGGAAATCACGCTTTGCTCGGGTTGTTCATGACTGCAAGACGTTTTCGGCATCGAAATCTCTTTTTTATGGTCTAAGCACCAAACAAGGTAATCTTCTGACAGGCCTTAGAAATCTGTTTTGTTCATTTTGGTTGTGATTTGATTGCATATTTTGAGTTTTTTATGATTTTTGGGATTTTTTCTGGCTACAGCCGCCCCACCCATGATCACAGCCGCGCGGCTGTGACCTATAGGGGCACGGCTGTAGTGCTATGTTTTGAGTTTTATTTACGTTTTTAGGTTTTTACAGCCGCCACTCATGATCACAGCCACCCGACTGTAACCTACAGCTGCGCGGCTGTGACCTATAGGGGCGCGGCTGTAACCTACAGGGGCCGAAGCTCCAATCACCCCAAATCGATCGATAACACTCCCATTTTTCAATTAAATGTGTTTTTCATATTTGTTATCGGTCCAATCACATCCCTGCATGCTTAGATTCCATGTTCTTCATTTTTTTTATGGATGTATGTGGTAAAATTTGGTGATTTTGGACGATTAGGGATTTTTGGATTTGATTTGATCTGTTTTGGGTCTTTTCTGTTGGTTTTAATGTTTTTCTAGAAATCCCAGATCGCCCAAAATCATCAAACTTTGCAAAACGATCTTCGAAAACGCAAAAAAGTACACTGGAATCGATTCTGGAGCATTACAGCCACCCCGCCGTAACCTACAGGGGCGCGGCTATAGCCTACAGGGGCACGACTGTAATGGAGGCAGAATTACAGTTTTGCCCGTTTGGGCCCCAAACTTGTCATTTTGCATTCTTTTCTCATTCAAAAATGAATTTTGGCGTGTTTGCATACTTTTGGACCCTAGATGGATGTTTGATTTAGGCCCACACATGAACGGGACCCCGGCTCCCGGGACATCCGGCCCGCTAAAGTTGGAAAAGTGCATGTAAATGAGCCAAACCACTTTTAAAACTGATTTTTCATCCATAAAACCTACAGGGCATTTAAAAAACCGTTTTTCAAGTCTAACCGAGCCGACTGGTCGGGTCGACTCGGTTACCCCCCTTTGCATGATCCCGTTTCCTAAAATACCCCTATTCTGTCCTATATGAGTTCTTGGCGTGATTTATTTATCTGTGCTAACCATATTTGGATGCAGCTTTTATTTTTGCTTTATTTTTATTTTTGAATGTATTTTATAGATTATCCCGTGTATCTAGGCGATTGTAATTTTTAGATTATCGTATATAATAGGCGGTTGTAAAAGGTGAGGATGTGAGTTTTCTCTTTCTTGGGTTGTATAATTTGGCCTCTGGTTTACTTTTCCGTACTTTTACTTTTCCGCATTTTTATTTTGGTTTTATATTTATGTCATATGTATGAGCATTGGCTAATAATAAAAGAAGAGATAAAATGAGTAGAATTAAGTGAATGAAATGTCTTATTACGAAATAATAATTAAAAATTAGTGAGGATTAGTAGATATGTGGCCCAAACCTCGAATCTCTGGATTAGGTACTGCGTCTACACTTGGTAGGGGGCTATACCAGAATTTCCTGGATGAGTTGATCCAGGTGACAACTCTGTATCTAATCTCAAAATTCATGTTTTGAGATCTTTAAGTTAAAATGGGATTTTCTAAAACGCTTGTTTTCTAAAATTCATGCCTGAAATTAAGTTTTCTATAAAAAAAGACTTTTTAAAAAAAACGAAAGGATTTTCTAAGAAAAATTAAAGACCCGCTTTCAAAACCAAAGCATCAACACTTAAACATCAAAATCCACGGTTCCCGCTTCACCGCGCGTTCTAAAAAAGGTCGTCCGCTCACACCTGTAAGACACACCATACAACCAGGTTAATGATAGTCTCTAGTTCCATTCATTCCCATGACTGGAACAGACTACGAATCTCTTTATAGTCATATCGTTTACCCTATCCATGGTCTTACTGCCAAGTGCATGACACTTGTGATCATGGATATGGATATGTCCATTGGATACTTCATTTAAGATATTGCATAAGATATATATAATAAATGAATTAATGCCTTTATTAATAACATAAAGTGAGTATAATACATAAATCCAATAAATGTATAATACAAATGCAAGGTCCAATGCCTCGGGGCTAGGGCATTTCCAACAATCTCCCACTTGCAATAGTTCCAACTAGGTGTGGGCCTAATCCCTATAGATCTAGCATGACCCTTGTGCTTGGGATGAGCCAGTGCCTTGGTCAAAGGATCTGCGACATTATCCTCGGTGTCCACTCTGTGCAATGCAATGTCACCCCTCTCCGCGATTTCTTATATGAGGTGAAACTTTCTGAGCACGTACTTTGTGTTCTTGTGTGACCGGGGCTCCTTAGCTTGTACAACGGCCCCATTGTTGTCACAAAAGATATCAATTGGGTCCTGGATAGTTGGCACTACTCCCAACTCAGTGATAAACTTCCTTATCCACACAGCTTCCTTAGCTGTATCACACGCTGCAATGTACTCAGCTTCTGTTGTAGAGTCCGCGATGGTTGGCTGCTTTGAGCTCCTCCAGCTTACAGCACCACCATTTAGCAAAAACACATACCCAGACTATGACTGGTACTCATCCTGGTCTATCTGGAAGCTTGCATCAGTGTACCCAGTAACGGATAGCTCTTCCTAACCCCCATACACCAAGAATCTATCCTTAATCCGGTTAAGGTATTGAGGATTGCCTTGACAACCTTCCAGTGATCCTCCCCGGGATCCTACTGGTGCCGGCTCATCATACTTAGTGCAAAGGCGACATCAGATCTCGTACATAGTGTGGAGTACATAATCGTTCCTATAGCCGAAGCATATGAAACCAATTTCATGTTCTCCCTGTCCTCCCTTGTCTTAGGACAGTTCTTCTTACTATGTTTCAGCCCATGACCCATTGGCAAGAAACCTTTCTTAGGATGGAACCTTTTCAGAACTTTGTCTATGTATGAGGCCTGACTCAGGCCCAGAAGCCGATTTGATCTATCCCTATAGATCCCGATCCCTAGGATCATCTCAGCTTCACCTAAGTCCTTCATTGTGAAGCACTTACACAGCCACTGATTTACCCCTTGCAGTGTAGGTATGTCGCTTCCAATGAGTAGGATGTCATCTATGTAAAGTACCAGGAATGTGACAATGCTCCCACTAGTCCTTTTATACACACAAGGCTCATCTACATTCTATATGAAGCCATATTCCTTTATAGCTTCATTGAATCTAGGATTCCAACTTCAGGATGCTTGCTTCAGTCCATAAATGGACCTTTTAAGTTTGAATACCCTTCCCGGATACTCTGGATCGACAAAACCCTCAAGTTGTGTCATTTACACATCCTTGAGTAGCTTTCCATTAAGGAAAGCGGTTTTGACATCCATTTGCCAGACTTCATAGTCGTACCAAGTGGTTATGGCGAGTAAGATCCTGATGGATTTGAGCATGGCTACTGTTGAGAAAGTTTCATCATAGTCCATTCCATGGACTTGTCTGAAACCTTTCGCAACCAGATGCCCCTTGAAGGTATTATCAGCTTTTAGCTTATAGCACCACTTGCAACCAATTACCTTAGCAGCCGGAGGTGGATCAACCAAGTTCCAAACCTGGTTATCGTACATAGATTGCATCTCTGCCTCCATGGCTTTACGCCAATTTGCAGACTATGGGCTTGCCATAGCCTCCAGGTAGGTTTTGTGTTCTTCCTTATCCCAGATGAGAAGAGTTTGATAATAGGTAACGAGCAAACCATACCTCTCCGGTTCCCGACGATCCCTACCAGACCTTCTAGGTCCTTGTGTGGCCTGGGTCGGTGCTTCCTCCTATGGAAGCTCCACCTGGGCCTCCGAGTTATCCTCTTTAGGAGCTTGTGGACTTTGAAATTCCCTGAGTTCAACATTGCTCCCACTATCTTTCTTGGAAAGGAACTCCTTTTCTAGAAAGATCCCCTTCCTTGCCACGAACACCTTATTCTCGGTGGGGTTGTAGAAGTAATACCCTTTGGTTTCCTTAGGGTAGCCCACGAATAGGCATTTATCGGTTTTGGGCTCTAGCTTGCCACTAGTCAATCTCTTGACATATGCTTCGCATCCCCAAATCTTTAGGAAAGACACATTGGGCTCCCTACGCATCCATATCTGATATGGGGTCTTTTCCACTGCCTTAGTCGGAGTATTATTTAAAATAAGAGCAGCTGTCTAGAGGATGTGTCCCCAGAAACTAATTGGAAGAGAGGCTTGACTCATCATTGAGCGGACCAAGTCCATTAGGGTCCTATTCCTCCATTTGGACATCCTATTCCATTATGGTGTTCCTAGAGGAGTGAGCTATGGAACTATTCCATGCTCTCTCAAATATGAGTCAAACTCTAGGTTCATATACTCACCTCCTCGGTCGGACCGAAGGGTTTTGATATTCCTGCCTAGCTGGTTCTGTACTTCGTTCCTAAATTCCTTGAACCTATCAAGGGTCTTAGATTTATGTTTCATCAGATAGACGTAGCCATATCTGCTGAAATCATCCATGAACGCGACAAAATACAGATGTCCACCTCTAGTCGCTTCGCTCATGGGCCCACATACGTCTGAATGTATTAGGTCCAATAAGCCAGTGGCCCTTTCAGCCTTCTTGTTAAAAGGCACCTTAGTCATTTTGCCTCGTAAACATGACTCCCATATATTAATTAACTCCAAGTTAAATGACCCTAAGACACCAGCTTTGTGAAGCCTAGCTATGTGCTTCTTGTTTTTGTGGCCTAAACAACAATGCCATAGGTAGACAGGATTAAGTTTGTTGGGCTTAACCCTTTTAGTGTTTATGTTATAGACATGATTGGTTTCATTAATGTCCAGGATATATAGTCAATTATTTAATAGAGCATCTCCATAAAATAATCCCTCTCTAGATAAAGAAATTCTACCATTCGAAATAGTAAAATAAAATCCAGAAATATCCAACATGGAAACTGAAATAATATTCCTGCACATAGCAGGTACAAAATAACATTGTTCCAAAATCAAAACCAATCCACTAGCCATCATGAGGTGATATTTGCCGATCTCTATGGCAGCAACCCTTGCTCCATTTCCGACCCACAAGTCCACCACCCCCAATCCCAGTGACCTACTGTTCTTAAGTCCCTGCACATTGCAACAAATGTGAGAACCACATCCAGTATCCAATACCCAGGATGTTGAAATAGTAAGGTTAATGTTTATAACATAAATACCTGATGAGGATGCACCCTGGGCCCTCCTCTGCTCTCCTATAAGCTTGGGACATGATCTCTTCCAGTGGCCTGCCTTCTTGCACCCGAAACAGACATCCTCAGGACCTGCCTTCTACTGGGCCTTGGCCTTCTTAGCCTTAGCCTTCTTTGCCTTGGCCTTGCCCTTGGCAAGAGGAGGGTTCCCTTTATTGACTAGCAGCACCAGTGGAGTCTTTTTGATCGACTGTTCAGTAAGCTTGAGCATCCCATGCAGCTCACTAACAGTGCGGTTCATCCCTTGCATATTATAGTTCAGGATGAACTGATCATGAGAATCCAGCAAGGATGCAAGGATTGTGTCCACCGCCAACTCCTGAGAGATGGGTGATCCGAGACGGGCCAAAGTGTCCAATAGCCCTTCATCTTGAGCACTTGTGCGCTCACACATGTCCCAGCCCCCATCTTACAGGAGTGGAATGCCTTATTGGTAAGGTACCTTTCCTGACGAGCTTGCTCCTGAAGAGTTGTTATCATAGCATAGGCTTGATGGTCCATAAACTATTTTTGCAGCTCAAGGACCATGCAGGCCAATATAAGGCATGTCACATCCCTATTATCCTTGACATGCACCTCGTATTCCTCCGGCTAGACAGCCGGTGGATTACGTCCTTGAGACGTGACAGGCACAGGCCTTTCCAGTACATACTTTTTGGACTCCTGTCTTAGAACTATCCTTAAGTTCCTAGACTAGTCCAAAACGTTGGGTCGGAAAGCTTGTCCCTTTCTAGGATTGATCGCAGTGATAATGAGTTGTTATTTGCCATTTTAGAGTTTCTACAGAGAAAAACATTTGAGAGTGTTAATAAAGGACTTTACTTTGTTATTGCTATATATAATTAATAATGAATCAAGTTATTAATTAAACCGAGTTGTTGGGCTCATAGGCCGAGATCCATATTTCATTAAGATATAGCCAGACGAGGGTCTGGTACAACTATATCCTAATTATTTAGGTAGGAACGCCGTCCAATCCCAACCTAGGGACTCTCGGTTTGATGGGCTTCTTGGCACTTACTGTTAGAGATTGTGCCCTAAGCCAATGTTGGATTATGTAAACAATCTTCTTAAGTCATTAATAAAGACTTATTTTATCATATATATTTGTATGTTAGTATTTATGATAATGTATCCATGAATTAATTGTGTAATTCTAAATTTCCCTAGTCGATTGTTATTATGGGAATAATAACAAACTAAGACTAGTGTGAGTGATAATGGATATTCATAAGATGAATATAGTGTATACAGATACAGATTATACTCACGGGCAATGTGTTAGAGAACATGTTGCTGGAGACCCACTATAAGATCAAGTTCATGGTCACGTGTCACAACTGATCTTGATTATAGTAGTGTCATCAGCTGATTCCTTTGACCTGAGGTCACCATGGATTCCGGGATGAATTCATGTTGTGCTTTGACGCAGTCAAACGCTGCTTGTAACAGAGTAGTTATAAAGGCTGTGGTTGGGTACAATATGACTCATGCTTAGGGATGTGAGTGACAGATATGGGATTTTGTCCCTCTCTAACAAGAGAGCGATATCACTGGGCCCCTCGATAAGTAAGACTGTTAAATGCATGGCCGTGCTCAAATAATTGATAAGAGTATCAATTGATTTGTCTGAACAGTTTACTTTGAGATCGAGAAAGCATATGATTAATTATATAAGATTGACAAGTGTACCATGTCTTATAATTAATCTTGATATCAAAGAGACAAAAGGGAATATGACATTCTATAAATAGGTATTGGATCATTCCAATCATATTAATTGGGTAGTCGTAATGGCTTGCTAGAGTCCGCTTGTGACCTATAAGGACATTATGGTAATTTCCTTATTGCCAATTAATATGATCCTATGGGGTCACACACAAGAGCAAAATGAAGTTCATCTTATCGGGTATAAATTATTATTGGATAATAATTTATGAATGAGAAAGAAAATAAATATATATATAGTGATATATATTTATGTATGTATATATATAAATATTAATGTGATTAATATTGCATAAAGTATGCTACATATTATAATTAAATTATATGGAGATATAATTAATTATAATATTATATATACATATATGTATTATGGAGAATTGATTTGATTTAATGTTAATTGAGAATTAATATTAAATTGTGTGGGTTAATATATAATTATAACTAATAGGTGTATTAGGTTATAATTATAATTAACTATTTAGGTTAATTATTTAAGGAAACAATTAACCTAAACCTAAAACCCTATATATACTAATAACCCAGCAGATTTTCGGCAGCAACAACAAAGTGGAATAGTGGCAGCCGAAATTCTCAAAAAAACTCCAAGGAAAAATCTGATTTTTCGCTTTCTCTGTCTCGTTCGAAGAATCGTTCTTCAATCCCGGCGCTAGCACGCGGTGGACATATTGCTCCGTGTGGATCAACCGTAGAGGGAAGCTATTTTGGTTCTGCTTGATTCAATCTTCAAAGAATTAAGGTAATTCTTTAACCCTCCTTCCGATTCAATGCAATGTACATGGGTCCTTGGAGGGGATTAATCTTTTATTTCCGCTGCGCATATTTTGTTTTGTGCGATTAATTCCCCAACAGTGGTATCAGAGCCACTTGTGCATTGGTTGAATTGGATTTGTTATTTTGATTAGATCAAAATTGCATGTAAGGGTTGTATGTTTTGATTTAGGGTTCTTTTGTTATTGTGAATAACAAATTGAAATTTGATTTCAATGTTGATCATTATGAATGATTTGTTCTTTGTTATTGTGAATAACGTTTTGGAATTGATTTGGGAATTGTTGTTTTGAACAAATTGACGCAGAATTGTTTTTCAGTGCAAATGTGTGTTGCACGCCGTGTACTGGTGTTGCACGGCGTGCAACCGGAAATTTCCCATGTGCGCTGAGTAACAGCGAGGAACACGGCCGCGTGCAAGTGTTGCACGCCGTGCAAACTGGTTTTGCACGCCGTGTTCCCTTAGTGCTGCCATGTAGAAATTGTCTTCTATACCTTTTCTTCTCAAATCAATTTCTTTTAAATACAATAAGATTGTGTTTAGTTTTTTGAACCCTAAATCTTATAGATGTAAAATTATTGTGATAATTTTATGCATGGTGTTGTGGTATGGTTTTGGACCCTGTGGATGTTTTTGTTTTCTTTTGGTTTTGGTGGATGTAAAGTTTTATAAATACGGCCTGCGAGTCGTTTGTATTTATGTAACCTTATTTTCTAGATAAATTGTATAGGATGCAATTTATTATTTGTAAATTTCATTTTACTAGAAAATTGTATAGGATGCAATTTTGTAAAATGTGTAAACCCATGAGATGGTGCCAAGGAACAAAGACGTGAAGATGGATCCAAGGGGTGCGGGAGTGCTGTGACCATAAGATGGTTGCAACCACCTAGGAAATGACCTGTTGATTTTCATATTGGCCTATGAAAATCAATGTAGATAAAACCATACCATAACACGGTTTTTCGAGTCTATTGCATGTTTTATATTTTGATGCCATGTGATGCCATGCTTAGTATGAAATATGCATGCTAGATGAATGTATGACATTGGATGCCATGCTAGGATTAATGTTAACTTGGAAAGTTTAATATTAATGCCATGTTTTGTATATGATAAAATTTTAATCACGGGATTCAAGAAACCCTAAAATAAACTTATGAAGTTTATATTTTGCCACCCAATTACGTATAACACTAGTCAAGTACTATGTTCGCATCATGGTAGCCACGCCAAAGCGGGTACGCATGATGTGACCTTAGCGAAGCGATAATATGAGAAATGGTGATTCTCATTGTGTTGTAATTGGTTTAACAAAGGGTTAATCAAAATGGTGTTTGAGCCCGAGGCAAAGATGAGATGAGTAACATGCAAATTAAATATGATATATGATATCATGCATCTCATAAATCAAAAGAGTTACATAATGATGTAATTGACATGGTGATGTCTACCGAAATTATATTTAATCATAGGGACATGCCAAAGCAGTGCTATGGTTAAGTATGGATTTTGGGTCTTGTACCCACTTAAGTATTTTAAAGGGTTTTATATTTTAGTGGGAGCTTAATTCTCTTATGTGATTTAACTTTGCATATATTTTCTGTTGTAGATAAATGGCAAACACAAGTAATCCTGGTTCTATTAGATCTATCCTTGAGAAGGATAAACTAAACGGAACCAATTACCTAGATTGGTATCGCAACTTGAGAATTGTTCTCAAGCAAGAGCGAAAGCTGTATGTTCTGGATGGGCCTTTGCCCGCTAACCCTCCACCCACCACGGCTCCAAGAGCTGAAAGAGATGCTTTCCACAAGCATCAAAATGATCAGATTGATGTGCAATGCCTAATGCTCGCTTCTATGATTCCGGAACTTCAGAAGGATCTGGAAATGTTTGAGGCATATGAGATGTCTCAAGAGCTAAAGGAAATGTTCCAAAAGCAAGCGAGAAGGGAAAGGTATGAGACCTTGAGATCTTTGGTTGCGTGCAAAATGGCCGAAGGTAGTTCGGTTAGTGCACACGTTCTGAAGATGAAAGGGTACATTGATCAGTTGGAGAGACTTGGTTCGCCACTCAGACCTGAATTGGCAACGGATTTGATCCTAAACTCTCTTCCCGATAGTTACTCCCATTTTGTCATGAATTATCACATGAATGATATGGACAAAACGGTAAGCGAATTGCATGGGATGCTTAAAAACGCTGAAGTGACTATAAAGGAGAAACCAAGCTCCAAAGGGATCCATATGGTGCAAAAGGGTAGGATCCAGAAGAAGAAGGGTAAAGCACACAAACCCAAAGCGTTTGGGAAGGATGCTAAAAAGCCCGTAGCTGCTGCCAAGGCAAAGCCTCCAAAGGAAGGCGCATGCCATTTCTGCAACCAGCCTGGTCATTGGCGCAGAAATTGCAAGCTTTATTTGGAGGACTTGAGGAAGAAGAGAGGCGGT
This sequence comes from Euphorbia tirucalli, assembly GCA_039660915.1. Lineage (NCBI taxonomy): Eukaryota > Viridiplantae > Streptophyta > Magnoliopsida > Malpighiales > Euphorbiaceae > Euphorbia > Euphorbia tirucalli. The sequence goes on along the minus strand of CM077637.1, from coordinate 34,645,176 downwards.
GAGACCGCTAATCAAGGTATTCATGTTATTGAAATATTTCATTCTACTTCTGTTTCTACTTCGTGGGTATTAGATACCGGTTGTGGTTCTCACATTTGTATGAATGTGCAGGGGCTTAAAGGAAGTAGAAAGCTCAAGAAGGGCGAAGTAGAATTCCATGTGGCGAATGGAGCTAAAGTTGCTGCTTATGAAGTCGGTCGCTACGAGCTCAAGTTGCCAAGTGGACTTGTTCTTTCTTTGAATAATTGTTATTTTGTTCCTAATTTGTCTAGGAACATCATTTCTATTTCATGTTTGGACAAGGAAGGATTTAAATGTGTTATTGAGAATAATCACTTACTGCTTTTCAATAAAGACTTGTTTTATGCAAATGCGGATTTACATGATGGTCTTTATTTGTTGAACCTTAGTGAAGGTTATAATGAGCATGTATATAACATAAATACCAAAAGGATAAGAACAAATGTTGTGAATCCTACTTATCTCTGGCACTGTCGTCTAGGACACATTAATGAGAAACGCATTTCAAAACTCCATAAAGATGGAATTTTGGGTCTAGATGTTTTTGAAACATATGACACTTGCGAGTCTTGTTTAATGGGTAAGATGACCAAGAGTCCCTTTACTGGTCACAGTGAAAGGGCTAGTGACTTATTAGAACTCATACATACAGATGTATGTGGGCCTATGAGCACAACTGCTAGAGGTGGTTTTCAATACTTCATTACGTTTACTGATGATTTCAGTAGATATGGTTATCTATATCTAATGAAGCATAAGTCGGAATCCTTTGAAATGTTCAAAGCCTTCCAAAATGAAGTACAAAACCAACTTGGCAAGACAATTAAAGCACTTAGATCTGATCGAGGTGGTGAATATTTGAGCCAAGACTTTGACGATCATCTTAGAAAGTGTGGGATTGTCTCACAACTAACTCCTCCTGGTACACCACAGTGGAATGGTGTGTCTGAGAGGAGGAACCGTACTTTATTGGATATGGTTCGGTCGATGATGAGTCAAACAAATCTTCCTCTATCCTTTTGGGGATATGCACTTGAAACAGCGGCATTCACACTGAACCGAGTTCCATCAAAAGCAGTTGAAAAGACACCATATGAGATATGGGTTGGTAAGAGACCAAATTTGTATTTTCTCAAGATTTGGGGTTGCGAAGCTTATGTGAAATACTTGATTTCAGATAAGTTAGCACCAAAATCTGTGAAGTGCAATTTTGTTGGTTATCCAAAAGAAACCAAAGGTTATTTCTTTTACAATCCTAGTGAAAACAAAGTGTTTGTTGCTAGGAATGGTACATTCCTGGAAAAAGAGTTTATTTCCAAAGGAATCAGTGGGAGTAAAGTACACCTACAAGAAAATATGGATAACCAAGTTGAAAGTGAGTTTCAAATGGAACAATCTGATTCACAAGAAGTTGTTGAGTCAGAACCGATAACACAAGTCCAACGTAGATCAAGTAGAGTTCGTCATGAGCCCGAGAGATATGGATTTCTCGTCACAAACGAAAATGATCTGATTCTGTTAGAAGAGAATGAACCTTCCACGTACATGGAAGCTGTCTCTAATTCAGAATCTGAAAAATGGCTTGATGCTATGAAGTCAGAAATTCAATCCATGGACGACAACAAAGTATGGACTTTGGTTGATCTCCCAAAGGGTGCCAAAGCAATAGGGCACAAATGGGTTTTCAAGGTGAAAACGGACATGGATGGGAATATTCAGACTTATAAAGCAAGGTTAGTGGCAAAGGGTTACCGACAAGTTCATGGTATAGACTATGACGAAACCTTTTCGCCAGTAGCTATGATCAAGTCCATCAGAATTCTTGTTGCCATAGCAGCATATTATGACTATGAAATATGGCAAATGGATGTCAAAACAGCTTTCCTAAATGGAAACCTTGTTGAGGATGTGTACATGACACAGCCTGAAGGTTTTGTCGACCCAAAGAATCCTGATAAAGTATGCAAGCTTCAAAAGGCCATTTATGGTTTGAAGCAAGCATCAAGAAGTTGGAATCATTGTTTTGATGAATCAGTCAAAAAGTTTGGCTTCATCAAAAACGAAGATGAGCCTTGTGTGTACAAGAAGTTCAGTGGGAGTAATATAGTTTTCCTAGTCCTATATGTCGATGACATATTGTTAATAGGAAATCACATTCCTACCTTGCAAGAAGTAAAATCTTGGCTAAGAAAGTGTTTTTCTATGAAAGACTTGGGTGAGGCAGCCTACATTCTTGGAATAAAGATCTATAGAGATAGGTCTAAGAGATTGATAGGTTTGAGCCAGAGTACATACATTGACAAAATACTGAAAAGGTTCAGTATGGATCAATCTAAGAAAGGAAATGTTCCTATTGGGCAAGGGATAAAGCTTAGTCGTAAGCAATGTCCTGTGACAGTTGAAGAACGTCAACGCATGGATAAGATTCCTTATGCGTCAGCTATAGGATCTATCATGTATGCCATGGTATGTACTCGGCCAGATGTCTCTTTTGCTTTGAGCATGACAAGTAGATATCAGTCTGATCCAGGTGATAGTCACTGGACTGCTGTCAAGAGTATTCTTAAGTACTTGAGAAGAACTAAAGATACATTCTTGATATATGGAGGCTCGGACGAAGATCTTGTTGTAAATGGTTACACGGATGCAAGCTTCCAAACTGATCAAGATCAGATGCAGTCACAGTCTGGGTATGTGTTCATTTTGAATGGAGGTGCGATAAGTTGGAAGAGTTCTAAGCAAAGCACGATAGCTGCATCTACAACAGAAGCCGAGTATATTGCTGCATCAGATGCAGCCCAAGAGGCTGTTTGGATCAAGAAGTTCATCGAAGAACTTGGTGTCGTTCCTAGCATAGTGAATCCTGTGAGCCTCTTGTGTGACAACAATGGGGCAATATCACTTGCTAAGGAACCTAGTGTGTCACAGAAATCCAAACATATACTTCGGCGTTTTCACTACATAAGAGAAGTCATCTCAAGAGGAGATGTGAAGATATGCAAAGTTGCGTCTGAAGACAATGTTGCCGATCCACTAACAAAAGCTCTTTCACAAGCTGTACATGATGGTCATGCTAGGTCCATGGGTATTAGATACATTTGAAGATTGGACTTAGGGCAAGTGGGAGATTGTTAGAGATTGTGCCCTAAGCCAATGTTGGATTATGTAAACAATCTTCTTAAGTCATTAATAAAGACTTATTTTATCATATATATTTGTATGTTAGTATTTATGATAATGTATCCATGAATTAATTGTGTAATTCTAAATTTCCCTAGTCGATTGTTATTATGGGAATAATAACAAACTAAGACTAGTGTGAGTGATAATGGATATTCATAAGATGAATATAGTGTATACAGATACAGATTATACTCACGGGCAATGTGTTAGAGAACATGTTGCTGGAGACCCACTATAAGATCAAGTTCATGGTCACGTGTCACAACTGATCTTGATTATAGTAGTGTCATCAGCTGATTCCTTTGACCTGAGGTCACCATGGATTCCGGGATGAATTCATGTTGTGCTTTGACGCAGTCAAACGCTGCTTGTAACAGAGTAGTTATAAAGGCTGTGGTTGGGTACAATATGACTCATGCTTAGGGATGTGAGTGACAGATATGGGATTTTGTCCCTCTCTAACAAGAGAGCGATATCACTGGGCCCCTCGATAAGTAAGACTGTTAAATGCATGGCCGTGCTCAAATAATTGATAAGAGTATCAATTGATTTGTCTGAACAGTTTACTTTGAGATCGAGAAAGCATATGATTAATTATATAAGATTGACAAGTGTACCATGTCTTATAATTAATCTTGATATCAAAGAGACAAAAGGGAATATGACATTCTATAAATAGGTATTGGATCATTCCAATCATATTAATTGGGTAGTCGTAATGGCTTGCTAGAGTCCGCTTGTGACCTATAAGGACATTATGGTAATTTCCTTATTGCCAATTAATATGATCCTATGGGGTCACACACAAGAGCAAAATGAAGTTCATCTTATCGGGTATAAATTATTATTGGATAATAATTTATGAATGAGAAAGAAAATAAATATATATATAGTGATATATATTTATGTATGTATATATATAAATATTAATGTGATTAATATTGCATAAAGTATGCTACATATTATAATTAAATTATATGGAGATATAATTAATTATAATATTATATATACATATATGTATTATGGAGAATTGATTTGATTTAATGTTAATTGAGAATTAATATTAAATTGTGTGGGTTAATATATAATTATAACTAATAGGTGTATTAGGTTATAATTATAATTAACTATTTAGGTTAATTATTTAAGGAAACAATTAACCTAAACCTAAAACCCTATATATACTAATAACCCAGCAGATTTTCGGCAGCAACAACAAAGTGGAATAGTGGCAGCCGAAATTCTCAAAAAAACTCCAAGGAAAAATCTGATTTTTCGCTTTCTCTGTCTCGTTCGAAGAATCGTTCTTCAATCCCGGCGCTAGCACGCGGTGGACATATTGCTCCGTGTGGATCAACCGTAGAGGGAAGCTATTTTGGTTCCTGCTTGATTCAATCTTCAAAGAATTAAGGTAATTCTTTAACCCTCCTTCCGATTCAATGCAATGTACATGGGTCCTTGGAGGGGATTAATCTTTTATTTCCGCTGCGCATATTTTGTTTTGTGCGATTAATTCCCCAACACTTACCCATCTGTGCTTAGGGCCAGGAGAATCCTACTACCCACGCTAAGTCAAAACCTCCATTCAAGTGTTAGAGTAACCATACCCTAACCCAATACAAAATGACAATACTCTAGTGTATCCTGTGAGGGCAAGGTCTACAACTGGCCTATCCCCACTATGAGCTGGTTTTGAATGAGGGAAGCACTTTTCAGCAACTTAGTAATTTCCATTTGGTTATTAGATTCATTTAATAACGGCTTACATGCATAAGGCGGGTGAAATATGCTGTTGGATCATACATTCACACATGCAAATAAATATAAAGCATAATTAAATAAATAAGTAAAATAGACTACTATGGGCCTATATTACATCCTAATATTATTCTAGTAAACCTATACTAGAATCTAATATCAGGTGGGCCTCCATCTTCTTCCTTCTGGGTTTGCACCTCCATTTGGGCTCACCATTCCATGGGCTTCTTCTGTTACAAATTTTATAATAAGTAAAAAAAATAAAATTACATTAAAAAGACAAAAACGATACGCAGGCCCTATTGACCCAAAAAGAAAATACAACCCATCTCGAATAAAGGCCCAATAGCATCCATCCACACAAACATTTAATCACACATATGCATCCTAAACGTATAATTTATAACCATGTTATAAAGCATGAATTAAGCCCATTTCAATTATGTCCAAGCTAGTATTTTGAAATAACCAATTTTGGCCCACCATGGTTCTAAACCTTAATGAGCTTTGGGCCTCCAGCCTAGGCAGTCCAACTGCTCCCACTGGAATTGGGAAACCATGGGTCCATTTTAGCCGTCCAAGTAATTGTGCGAAAATTACCCGAAGCAATTTCAATTAACCATATTAATTTCTAAAATTAATATCACATGAATAAAAATTAAATTTCATTCAAGAAACCATGCGCATTTAAATTGTAAAATTTAAACACACAAATTTTAAAACCAATTAAAATTTTAAAACTGGGCCCCGGGTCCGAACCCGCCAAATCCAAAAACACTAGGCCTGGCCCGCTGCAGCTAGGGCAACCTAGTTGCCCTACCAGCAGCAGCAGCGCCGTCGCCTAGTGGCAGCCTGCTGCTGCGGCCACTGCCCTGCAGCGGCTGCTGCTGGAACTAGCGGCAGCCGCTGCCGCTGCAGCTGTTCCCGCTGCATGCAGCGGCCGTCGGTGGCATTCACGCATGCCGGAAACAGGCTGATTTGTTTTATTCTGAAATTAACATAAAATCAACCATAACAAGAATCACCAAGAATCTCATCCAAGAACAATAAAATTAAATAAACATAAACCTATATGCAAATTTAATTTCAATTGCAAAATAAAAAGGGAAAAATCATAAACCACAATCCAAGAATCCCAAATTAAAATCAGAAATTCAAAACCAAGGGATTCATTCCAATTAAACAATTTCCACGGATAAAAAGCCCGATCTGATACCACTGTTGGGATTTTTCACCGGAAATCACCTGATTAAAGCAGAAGAACGCGGTGATTTCCTCAAATCCGTGCCCAGGAGCAATGGAAATGGAAATTGTAAAACATAAAATTTTTCCAACAAGAGATAAATCTCTTACCCGAATTATCTCTTCAAGAGATGGATGTAGACTGCAGGTATCAAAATAGACACCCTCCTCATTCACTTACACGAACGCCTCTCGAACACAACCCGTGCTAGCATCAGAAAATCACGAACTTTGTGTTGGGATTCGTCATTGGAAAAATAACGTGGTGCAGCAGAAAATACACCATTTAAAATTTCCTAGAATCCACCTATTGTGTCCAACTACCATTGATTGGAATAAAACCAAATTGAATTAAGAGAGATTAACTCACCGGATTCGTCTCCTTTAGAGACTGCTGCAGAACCGTTTCTTGAAACTGCGATCTCCAAAGTCTGGTGCACGACCAACTATTGAGCGGGAACCGGTGCTAGCTGAAGACGCGAAGGAATGGAGGATTAACGCTGGGATTTTTGGCTATTTGGGGCGGCTATTGGTGGATGAAATTTCCAGTAATTAATTAGAGTTGAATTAGGTTTTTCCTCCTTAAGTGTGCCCTTATATAGACACCTTATCTAATTGGGTTTTAATTAGGTTAATTAAACCCAAGCCCACTAGGATTATAATTACATAAATAAACTTTAATTAAAAGTATATACTATGTAATTTAATTCCATTTGGCTAAATTTAATTACCCTTAAATAAAATTAAATCACACTTAAGTTAATACAATACATGTTTTTAATTTTCCTACTTAGGAAAATTATTTAATTAATTGTTTACTTTATTTAATTCAATTAATTGAAAAATTAATTAATTACATTATGTAAACTTATTAATTAAATTAAATTCAACCCAATGTCAATTAATTACCTTGACACCAAATGTCAACTAATTAATTAATGCATTTCTTCCATTGTACATTACATGTACAATTTCTATAAGTTTCAGCTCAATTGATCTATGTGCACGATCCTATGGGTCTGTCTTTGTGTTGGCAGTAGGCCCAAGGCCCACAGACTGTTAGTGGGTTCTAGCAAACCATTACAGCCCCCAATTAAGACAGAGATGCAGCAGTCTTTAGAAGACACTCACCCGGTAGTAATCTCATAATGTCCTTTGCCTAATGATAGCGATATGAATAAACAAGAGGCATGGTGTCCGTCATCCTCTTCTGTTGTTTATTATATTTCTTGACTTGAGTTGACTGATTAATCAAATAAGCAACCAACCTATTTGGGTATGGCCATACACTTATCAGTTCCACTCATCAAGTGGCCCATGATATCATCTCGGTGTTACCCGAGTGGCAATTCCATCACTTCATCATCAATATCAACATGTTCACCGGTCCACCCAATCATACCCGTATTTAGCATCCTTTTACAGACTTGTTAGGCATATGTCAAATTGAACCGGATTCCATATTGATATTATAATGAAATCTTGTCTGAGGACAAAAGAGACCTACTCAAGAAAGACCTATGACGCGACAACCATGTGGCTTTCTTATGCGGATCGATCCAGTCCCATGTCAACGACATGTACCTATATTCATGATTGACTATACAAGTACTATGGCTAGTTAAAAACTACCATACAGTCATTGAATATACAAGTTTGTGGTTCTATTCGTTCCCACGATTAGAACAGACCTGGGATAGGTTTTATGATTATCAATCAATGGATACTCTACTCATATTATAGCATAAGATATAAATGAAATAGATTAATTGCCTTTATTAATGTGACACAAATAATGTATTCATACAATGAGTCTTAATGTATAATACAAAATACAAGTATCCAATGCCTTAAGAACTAGGGCACACCAATAATCTCCCACTTATACTAGTTGCAAGTGGGCATTGCCCTAATTCCTACAGATCTGGTATGATCGTCGTGCTGTGCTGCAGCAGCACTTTGATCAATGGATCAGCGACATTATTCTTGGTGTCAACCCTCTGCAATGATATGTCACCTCTGTTCACGATCTCCCGAATGAGGTGAAGCTTTCTGAGTACATGTTTGGATCTCTTGTGTGACCGGGGCACCTTAGCTTGTGCGATGGCTCAACTGGTTCAAGGATAGTAGGACCTACTCCCAACTCAGTTATGACTTTCTTGATCCAAATGGCTTCCTTTGAGCTTCGCACATAGCTACGTACTCATCTTCCATTGTGGAGTCAGTAATGGTGGCCTGCTTTGAGGAACTCCAACCAATGTCACCGCCATTCAGGAGAAAAACATAACCAGACTGTGACTGGTTCTCATCCTCATCGGCCTCAAAGCTTGCATCAGTGTAACCTGACACTACCAGCTCATCTTGACCTCCATACACTAAGAAAGCATCCTTAGTCCGGTTAAGGTACTTCAAGATTGCCTTGACTGCCTTCCAGTGTACCTCATCGGGGTCCGACTGGTACCGGCTAGTCATACTTAGTGCAAACACGACATCAGGCCTCGTACATAACATGGAGTACATGATAGATCCAATAGCAAATGCATAAGGGATCTTTTCCATGTTCTCCCGGTCCTTCTTTGTTTTAGGACCATCTTTCTTACTTAGCTTTAACCCATGGCGCATAGGCAAGAATCCTTTCTTTGCATTGTCCATGCTGAATCTTTTTAGAACCTTGTCAATGTACGTGGCCTAACTTAGGCCTAGAAGCCGATTGGATCTATCTCTGTAGTTCCTGATCCCTAAGATCGTCTGAGCTTCGCCTAAGTCCTTTATTGCAAAGCACCTACTCAACCACTGCTTAACTCCTTACAGTGTTGGTATGTCGCCTCCAATGATAAGGATGTCGTCAACATACAACACTAGGAAGGTGGAAACGCTCCCACTAACCATCTTATACACACAGGGCCTTTAACTTGAAACACCACTTGCAACCTATCACCTTAGCACTCGGAGGTGGATCCACCAAGTTCCATACTTGGTTATCGTGCATAGATTGCATCTCAGCCTCCATGGCTTTATGCCATTGATCTGAGTGTGGGCTTCCAATAGCCTCCTCATAGGTCTTGGGCTCTTCTTGGTCAACGACCATAAGGTCCCCATCATCAGTCATGAGAAAGCCATACCTCTCTGGCTGATGACATGTCCTACCAGTCCTTCTAAGGACTTGTGCAACCGTTTCTGGTTCCTCTTGAGTAGTCAGATCGGTTCCCGAAGCATCCTCAGCAGTAGCTGCAGGAGTTTGTGAGTCATGAACTTCTGAAAGTTCAACATTACTCCCACTGTCTCTCTTGGAAAGGAATTCCTTCTCCAAAAAGACTGCATTTCTGGCTATGAAAACTTTGTTTTCGGCCGGATCGTAGAAGTAATAGCCCTTAGTTTCCTTAGGGTAACCCACAAACTAGTACTTGATAGATTTGGACTTAAGTTTGCCACTTGTCAATTTCTTAACATGTGCATCACAGCCCCAAATCTTCAAGAAGGAAACATTGGGCTTTCAGCCTTTCCATAGTTCATATGGTGTTCCCTCAACTGCCTTGCTTGGTGTATTATTAAGAATGTAAGCAGCTGTCTCTAAAGCATATCCCCAAAAGGAGACAGGGAGTTTAGCATGACTCATCATCGAGCGGAACATATCAATTAAGGTCCTATTCCTCCTCTCTGACACTCCATTCCACTGGGGTGTACCAGGAGAGTGAGTTGGGATACATTCCCACACTCTCTCAAAAACGAGTAAAACTCTTGGCTCAAATATTCACCCCCTCGGTCAGACCGAGGTGCTTTTATTTTCTTGCCAAGTTGGTTTTCTACTTCATTCTTAAAGTCCTTGAACCTTTAGAGAGTCTCAGACTTATGCTTCGTCAGATACACGTAACCGTATCTGCTAAAGTCATCCGTGAAGGTGACAAAGTATAGAAAACTAGATCTAGCACTAGTGCCCATTGGGCCACATACATCGGAATGCATTAGCTCCAATAGCTCTGAGGCCCTTTCAACAGTCTTGCTAAAAGGTGCCTTTGTCATCTTGCCTCTCAAACAAGATTCGCATGTGTCATAACACTGGATGTCAAATGACCCTAGCACTCCACTAGAGTGAAGCCTAGCTATGCGCTTCTCATTTATATGACCAAGTCGACAATGCCAGATGTAAGTAGGATTAATTTCATTTTGTTTAATCCTTTTAGTATTTATGTTATAGATTGAACTTTCACGTTTTAGATCAAGGATATATAAGCCATTTTCAAGAAATGCTATTCCATAAATAATATTGCCACATTGCATAGAAATTCTACCATGTCCAATATTAAATACAAAACCAAAAATATCCAACAAAGAAACGGAAATAATATTCCTGCGCATCGCAGGTACAAAATAACAGTTTCTTAGTTCCAAAACAAGTCCACTAGGCATCTCCAAGAAATAATCTCCAATCTCTATGGCCTGAACCCGAGCACCATTTCCGACTCAAAGATCTACTTCTCCAGATCCTAATAATCTCCTATTTCTTAGACCCTGCACATTTGAACAAATGTGAGATCCACATCCAGTGCCCATGACCCAAGATGTAGAAATAGCTAGATTAATCTCAACAACATAAATACCTGAAGCAACAGTTTTGCCCTTCAGTTGCTCCCTTAGCTTTGGACATGAGGTCTTCCAGTGCCCCTTCTCATGACACTCATGGCAGACATCGTCAGGAGAAGCAGCCCTTGCTTTAGGTTGGGCCACCACCTTTTTGCCCTTAGCCTTGGCCTTTTGGGCTTTAGCCTTGGCCTTAGATTTGGCCTTTCCCTTAGGAATGGATGTATTGCCCTTGTTCACCAACAATACTTTATGAGTCTTCTTAAGAGATTGATCAGCAAGCTTGAGCATGCCATGCAGCTCAACTACCGATTTATCCAACCCTTGCATATGGTAATTCATGATAAACTGGTTGTAAGACTTAGGAAGTGACCCGAGAATAATGTGTGCTGCCAAGTCCTACGGAACTGGCAAGCCGAGGCGGGCAAGTGTATCAATATACCCCTTTAACTTTAGCACATGAGTGCTAACAGAAGTCCCAGCTGCCATCACAGTCGTGCAAATTGCCTTAGTTGTCAGGTAACGTTCCTGATGAGCCTGATCTTGGAACATCTTTTTAAGTTGATCCATCATCTCATAATCATGCTTGTCCATAAACTGCTTCTGAAGATCAGAAGCCATGGTACCTAGCATGAGGCACGAGATATCTCGGTCATCCCTCATATACCGATCGTACTACTCCACCATCACCGTGGTGATGCCTCGACCTGCGGGAGGGCTAGCTGGTAAAGGAGCATCCAGTACATACTCCTTAGACTCTTTTCTAAGAACTATTTGTAAGTTCCTAGCCCAGTCCAAGAAGTTAGTCCTCGAAAGCTTCTCCGTCTCCAAGAGTGACCTAAGTGAGAGTGAGTTGTTGTTTGTTGCAGCCATTTAAATTGCTTAAGTGAAATGGGATTATCTATATGGAAGAAATCATTGGTTGAGTTAGAAATAAAGGACTTTTAAGCCAATTCAAATTAATAATCCGATTTTAATTTGTTTGTTGGTGTTGTTAATTGGCTGACATGACCAAAATCCACAACTTATCAATGACTGGCCGAACTAGGGCTGGCTAACCAACCATTTATTTGTTTGGTAGGACAACCTATCCAATCCTTCAACGAAGGACTCTTGGTTTGATGGGCTTATTGACACTTTACCCATCTGTGCTTAGGGCCCGCTCTGAGCTAATGCTACCCATGTTGAGTCAAACCACCATTCACATGTTAACCATACCAAGTATCCTAGCCCTCGACGGCCCACCAAATACTACAATGCACCCAGCTAGGGTATGGCGCACATTGCAGCATCAATGGGAGGAAGAGGTGTGAATGTGGGAAGTACTTTTAAATGACTCAATATTTTAATTTCTGGATTATAATTAAGTGATACGGCTTAGCATGCATAAACGCGGGTAATAATCTGGTGATCCATACATCCATATTATATGACAAATGCAATAGCATACTTAATTTAAAATAAATGAGATCCTATGGGCCTTTAATTACAGTATAATGAAAAACTAGATGTCCTATCTAATTCTTCGTGGGCCGGACTGCACTTCTTCTTGGGTTCTCACCATGGGCTTACTCCATCTGGGCCTTCCTCCATACTTGATGCAATTACAATAATTTTGTAAAATAAAATCTATTCCAAAATTAATCAAAATAAAAAAATGGCACGCAGGCCATATTTCACAAAATTAAATTACAACCGATAATAATTTAGGGCCCATAGAACTCAACATCACATTTCAAACAAAGAACCTGTCGTGCACATACATACCAATATGATGCATGATCATGGCATTCAAAATTATAAATATAAATGTTAAGCCGAGTTACTTAGGGTGAAATCGCCAATTTTAACAAATGTGACTAAGGCCCATAAAGGCCCAATGGATAACATCCATAAATGCAAAATTAACAATTTTGCTCCCACTTGAATTTGGGTTGTCACAAATTTAAAATTTAGCTCTCCCAATTTTAACCGGTGTCACGGTTTATACGGCCAACAAAATAAACAATTTACATACAAATTAATTTTTTTAAAAAAATTTAATTTAATTTGCATTAGGGTCCGAAATAAAAATATACCCGCAAAATCGAAAACGGACCCGAATCCTGCGTGCGGCACTGCTGTACGGGGACACCAGCACTGCCGTCCGGGGACACCAGCGCTGCCGTGCGCCAGGCTGCTGCCAGCAGCAGCTGCTGTGTGCCGCAACAAGCAATTTGCCAGCTGCGGCAAGTAGTAGAAGAGCCAAACTTGGAATCGCAATTGCGATTCCAATTTTGGCCAACTAATTATTATTATTTTTTTTATTAAATCACAAAAAAAAAAAAGTTTCCAAGCCAAATATATAACTCATATAGAAAAACAATTTTTGATGGAAAACAATTGGGGAAAAATAATCAAAACCTCAATCCAAAAATTCTAGGGTTTATCAAAACCAAAACCAATTGAATAAAAACCCTAAAATCACAAACTTGAAACCCCTTCTTTCTTCAAGAATGCTTTCAAGAACCAATTCCAATCAATCTAATGGACAAAACCTAGGCTCTGATACCACTGTTGGGATTCGTCATTGGAAAAATAACGTGGCGCAGTGGAAAATATACCGTTTAAAATTTCCTAGAATCCACCCATCGTGTCCAATTACCATTGATTAGAATAAAACCAAATTGAATCAACAGAGATTAACTCACCAGATTTATATCCTCTAGAGACTGCTACAGAATCATTTCTTGAAACTGCGATCTCTAAAGTCCGGTGCACGACCAGCTATTGAGCGGGAACCGATGCTACCCGAAGACGCGAAGGAATGGAGGATTAATGCTGGGATTTTCGGCTATTTGGGGCGGCTATTGGTGGCTGAAATTTCCAGCAATTAATTAGAGTTGAATTAGGTTTTTCCTCCTTAAGTGTGCTCTTATATAGACTCCTTGTCTAATTAGGTTTTAATTAGGTTAATTAAACCCAAGCCCACTAGGATTATAATTACATAAATAAACTTTAATTAAAAGTATATACTATGTAATTTAATTCCATTTGGCTAAATTTAAAAACCCCTAAATAAAATTAAATCACACTTAAGTTAATACAATACATGTATTTAATTTTCCTACTTAGGAAAATTATTTAATTAATTGTTTACTTTATGTAATTCAATTAATTGATAAGTTAATTAATTACATTATGTAAACTTATTAATTAAATTAAATTCAACCCAATGTCAATTAATTACCTTGACACCGAATATCAACTAATTAATTAACGCATTCCTTCCAATGTACATTATATGTACAATTTCTATAAGTTCCAGCTCAGTTGATCTATGTGCACGATCCTATAGGTCTATCTTTGTGTTGGCAGTAGGACCAGGGCCCACAAACTGTGAGTGGGTTCTAGCAAACCATTACAGCCCCTAATTAAGACAGAGTACATTAGTCTTTAGAAGACACTCACCCAGTAGTAATCTCATAGTGTCTTTTGCCTAACGATATCGATATGAATAAACAAGAGGCATGGCGTCCGTCATCCTCTTCTGTTGTTTATTATATTTCTTGATCTTGAGTTGACTGATTAATCAAATAAGCAACCAACTTATTTGGGTATGACCACAGTCCCACTCATCAAGTGGCCAATGATATCATCTCGGTGTTCCCCGAGTGGCAATTCCATCACTTCATCATCAATATCAACATGTTCACTAGTCCACCCAATCATACCCGTATTTAGCATCCTTTTACAGACCTGTTAGGCGTATGTCAAAGTGAACCGGATTCCATATTGATATTATAATGAAATATATATTATAATGAAATATGGTCTGAGGACAAAAGAGACCTACTCAAGAAAGACCTATGATGCGACAACCATGTGGCTTTCTTGTACGGATCGATCCAGTCCCATGTCAATGACATGTACCTATATTCATGACTGACAATACAAGTACTATGGCTAGTTAAAAACTACCATACAGTCATCGAATATACAAATCTATGGTTCTATTCGTTCCCACATTAGAACAGACCTGGGATAGGTTTTATGATTATTAATCAATGGATACTCTACTCATATTATAGCACAAGATATAAATGAAATAGATTAATTGCCTTTATTAATGTGGCACAAATAATGTATTCATACAATGAGTCTTAATGTATAATACAAAATACAAGAATCCAATGCCTTAAGAACTAGGGCACACCAACACTTTGGAGTGGGAGAGGATGAGAATTTCGGCTATGGTGGCTTGGTTCCATCTTGGCCGAAATACCTAGGGTTGTTTTAACCCTAGGTGGCCGAAATTCTCCTTGAGATTTTCGGCCCATGTTGGCTCATCTTGTGTGGGCTTCCCTCCTTCTCTTGAGGCCCAAATCTATTTTAATTTATTTGGTTAAATTAATTTCAAGCCCAACTTTAATTTTGACATGCATATAATATATTACACCATGTAAACTATTATTTACATTTAATTAAAATTAGTTTGACTAATTAATTTTATCCACAAAATTAAAATTAGATCTTCACAAAATAAATTCATATGTAAACCTTTACATATGAATATTCCCACCTAGGAAATAATCTTATAAATTAATCCAATTAATTATGAGAAGGCCAATCAAATATTAATCTTATTATTATGATCAATCCAATTGATCTTATAATATAATTAATATAATCCTCTCTCTCCAAAGTGTATACTCCAAGTATACCGGTGATTCCTTAAGTGTGTGTTCAGTCACTCAGTGTGTGTGATCTCGTAGGCCCATCTTTATGTTGGCAGTGGGCCTGTGGCGCACAGACTGCGGTTAGGCTCTAGCAAGCCACTGCAGCCCCCAATTAAGATGGAGATGGTAGTCCAACTGTAATCATAACCCTGTAGTTTGAACTTGTATATCCCATGTCATTCATATTGGTGTCCAACACAGAGGCATGGATTGATCACCCTCTTTTGTGTCCGGACATTTACTTGATCCTGAATGCACTGATGCTCACAAACAAGTTCCAACTTGTTTGGGTATGGCCACACTCTTATCAGTCACATTCATCAAGAGGCCGGTGATAACTTCTCAGTGGACTACTGAGTGACAAATCCCTTCTGCATATCCATAGCATTGCCATGCTAAGTGACATACCCGAAAGTACCCATACTTGGCACCCTATTATAGGCCCTTTAGGCGTACCCCTAAGTATGCGACCTCGCGTGCAACACCATCATATGGTCAGGTCAAAGGATCCATACAAGTACTACACGAGAATCACTTATGATACTATACCGTGTGGATTTCTTGTTTAGTGGATCTATATAGTACCATGCCCTTTTTGCATGTATCCATTAACTTGGATGACATTCCATGTCCAATGACTGGTAAGACACCGCCATACAACCATGTTAATGATAGTCTCTAGTTCCATTCATTCCCATGACTTGAATAGACTACGGATCTCTTTATGGTCATATCGTTTACCTTATCCATGGTCTTACTGTCAAGTGCATGACAATTGTCATCATGGATTTGGATATTGGATACTTCATTTAAGATATTGCTCAAGATATATATAATAAATGAATTAATGCCTTTATTAATAACACAAAATGAGTATAATACATAAATCCAATAAATGTATAGTATAAATACAAGGTCCAATGCCTCAAGAATAGGGCATATCAAACAATCTCCCACTTGCACTAGTTCCAACTAGGCATGGGCCTAATCCCTATAGATATAGTATGACCCTCGTGCTTGGGCTGAGCTAGTGCCTTGGTCAAAGGAACTGCGACATTATCCTCAGTGTCCACTCTGTAAAATGCAATGTCACCCCTCTCCGTGATTTCTCGTATGAGGTGAAACTTTCTGAGCACGTGGTTTGTGTTCTTGTGTGACCGGGGCTCCTTAGCTTGTACAACAGCCCCATTGTTGTCACAGAAGATATCAACTGGGTCCTGGATAGTTGGCACTACTCCCAACTCAGTGATAAACTTCCTTATCCACACAGCTTCCGTAGCTGCATCACATGCCGCAATGTACTTAGTTTCTATTGTAGAGTCTGCGATGGTTGGCTGTTTTGAGCTCTTCCAGCTTACAACACCACCATTTAGCAAAAACACATACCAGACTATTACTGGTACTCATCCTGGTTGGTCTCGAAGCTTGCATCAGTGTACCCAGTAACTGATAGCTCTTCCTGACCTCCATACACCAAGAAGCTACCCTTAGTTGGGTTAAGGTACTTGAGGATTGTCTTGCCAGCCTTTCAGTATCCTCCCCGGGATCCTATTGGTACCGGCTCATTATACTTAGTGCAAAGGCGACATCAGGTCTCGTACATATCATGGAGTACATAATCGATCCTATAGCCGAAGCATATGGAACCAATTTCATGTTCTCCTTGTCCTCCCTTGTCTTAGGACAGTTCTTCTTACTAAGTTTCAGCCCATGACCCATTGGCAAGAAACCTTTCTCAGGATGGAACATTTTTAGAACTTTGTTTATGTATGAGGCCTGACTCAGGCCCAGAAGCCGATTTGATCTATCCCTATAGATCCTGGTCCCTAGGATCATCTCAGCTTCGCATAAGTCCTTTATTGTAAAGCACTTACACAACCACTGATTTACCCCTTGCAGTGTAGGTATGTCGCTTCCAATGAGTAGGATGTCATCTACGTAAAGTACCAGGAATGTGACAATGCTCCCACTAGTCCTCTTATACACACAAGGCTCATCTTGATTCTGTGTGAAGCCATATTCCTTTATTGCTTTATTGAATCTAGGATTCCAACTTTGGGATGCTTGGTTCAGTATATAAATGGACCTTTGAAGTTTGCATACCGTTCCCGGATACTCTGGATCGACAAAACCACCAGGTTGTTTCATGTACACATCCTCGAGTAGCTTTCCATTAAGGAAAGCGGTTTTGACATCCATTTGCCAGACCTCATAGTCGTACCATGCAGCTATGGCCACCAAGATCCTGATGGATTTGAGCATGGCTACTGGTGAGAAAGTTTCATCATAGTCTATTCCATGGACTTGTCGCCCCTTGAAGGTATTATCAGCTTTTAGTTTATAGCACCACTTGTAACCAATTACCTTAGCACCCAGAGGTGGATCAACCAAGTTCCAAACCTAGTTATCATACATATATTGCATCTTTGCCTCCATGGCTTTACGCCAATTTGCAGACTGTGGGCTTGCCATAGCCTCCTGGTAGGTTTTGGGTTCTTCCTCATCCCAAATTAGAAGAGTTTGATCATCGATAACGAGGAAACCATACCTCTCCAGTTCCCGACGATCCCTACCAGAACTTCTAGCTCCTTATATGGCCTAGGTCGGTGCTTCCTCCGGCGGAAGTTCCACCTAGGCCTCCGAGTTATCCTCTTCAGGAGCTTGTGGACTTTGAACTTCCCTGAGTTCAACATTGCTCCCACTATCTTTCTTGGAAAGGAACTCCTTTTCTAGAAAGACCCCCTTCCTTGCCACGAACACCTTGTTCTCGGTGGGGTTGTAGAAGTAATACCCTTTGGTTTCCCTAGGGTAGCCCACAAACAGGCATTTATCGGTTTTGGGCTCCAGCTTGCCACTAGTCAATCTGTTGGCATGTGCTTCGCATCCCTAAATCCTTAAGAAAGACACATTGGGCTCCCTGCCCGTCCATATCTAATATGGGGTCTTTTCCACTGCCTTAGTCGGAGTATTATTTGAAATAAGAGCAGCTGTCTCGAGGGCGTCTCCCCAGAAACTAATTGGGAGAGAGGCTTGACTCATCATTGAGTCGACCATGTCCAACAGGGTCCTATTCCTCCGTTCAGACACCCCATTCCATTGTGGTGTTCCTGGAGGAGTGAGCTGTGGAACTATTCCATGCTCTCTCAAATATGAGTCAAACTCTAGGCTTATATACTCACCTCCTCGGTCCAACCGAAGGGTTTTGAAATTCCTACCTAGCTGGTTCTGTACTTCGTTCCTAAATTCCTTGACCCTATGAAGGGTCTCAAATTTATGTTTCATCAGATAGACGTAGCCATATCTGCTGAAATCATCCGTGAACGTGACGAAATACAGATGTCCACCTCTGGTCGCTGCGCTCATGGGCCCACATACGTCTTAATGTATTAGGTTTAATAAGCCAGTGGCCCTTTCAGCCTTCTTTGTAAAAGGCACCTTACTCATTTTGCCTCGTAAACATGACTCGCATATATCAATTGACTCCAAGTCAAATGACCCTAAGACTCCAGCTTTGTGAAGCCTAGCTATACGCTTCTCGTTTATGTGGCCTATGCCATAGGTAGACAGGATTAAGTTCGTTGGGCTTAACCCTTTTAGTGTTTAAGTTATAGACATGATTGGTTTCATTTAAGTTCAGGATATATAGGCCATTATTTAATAGAGCATCTCCATAAAATAATCCCTCTCTAGATAAAGAAATTCTACCATTCGAAATAGTAAAATAAAATCCAAAAATATCCAAAATGGAAACTGAAATAATATTCCTACACATAGCAGGTACAAAACAACATTGTTCTAAAATCAAAACCAATCCACTAGGCATCATGAGGTGATATTCGTCGATCTCTATGGCAGTAACCCTTGCTCCATTTTCGACCCGCAAGTCCACCTCCCCTGATCCCAGTGACCTTCTGTTCTTAAGTCCCTGAACATTGCAACAAATGTGAGAACCACATCCAGTATCTAATACCCAGGATGTTGAAACGGCAAGGTTAATGTCTATAACATAAATACCTAACGAGGATGCACCCTGGGCCCTCCTCTGCTCTCCCATAAGCTTAGGACATGATCTCTTCTAGTGGCCTGCCTGCTTGCACCCGAAACAGACATCCTCAGGACCTCCTTTATGCTAGGCCTTGGACTGGGCCTTGGCCTTCTTAGCCTTAGCCTTCTTGGCCTTGGCCTTGGCCTTGGCCTTTTCCTTGGCCTTGCCCTTGGCAAGAGGAGGGTTCCCCTTGTTGACCAGCAGCACCAGTGGAGTCTTTTTGATTGACTGTTCAGTAACCTTAAGCATCCCATGCAGCTCACTAACAGTGCGGTTCATCCCTTGCATATTATAGTTCAGGATGAACTGATCATGAGAATCCAAAAAGGATGCAAGGATTGTGTCCACTGTCAACTCCTGAGAGATGGCCGATCCGAGATGGGCCAAAGTGTCCAAATAGCCCTTCATCTTGAGCACGTGTGTGCTCATAGATGTCCCAACCCCCATCTTACGGGAGTGGAATGCCTTATTGGTCAGGTACCTTTCCTGACGAGAAACATCTCGTTAAGAGTTGCTATCATAGCATAGGCTTGATGGTCCATAAACTGTTTTTGCAGTTCAGGGACCATACTGGCCAATATAAGGCATGTCACATCCCTATTATCCTTAACATGCACCTCATATTCCTCCAGCTAGGTAGCCCGTGGATTACGTCGTAGAGCCGCGGCCTGCACAGGCCTTTCCAATACGTACTCTTTGGACTCCTATCTTAGAACTATCCTAGTACCAATCCAAAAAGTTGGTACTAGGATTAATCGCAGTGATAATGAGTTGTTATTTGCCATTTTAGAGTTTCTACATAGAAAAACATTTGAGAGTGTTAATAAACGACTTTACTTTGTTATTACCATATATAATTAATAATGAATCAAGTTATTAATTAAACCGAGTTGTTGAGCTCATTGGCCAAGATCCATATCTCATTAAGATATAGCCAAACGAGGGCCTGGTACAACTATACCCTAATTATTTACGTAGGAACGCCGTCCAAACCTAACCTAGGGACTCTCGGTTTGATGGGCTTGTTGGCACTTACCCATATGTGCTTAGGGCCAGGAGAATCCTACTACCCACGCTAAGTTAAAACCTCTATTCAAGTGTTAGAGTAACCTATACCCTAACCCAATACAAAATGACAATACTTCAGTGTATCCTACGAGGGCAAGGTCTACAACTGTCCTATCCCCACTTCGAGCTGGTTTTGAATGAGGAAAGCACTTTTAAGCGGCTTATTAATTTCCATTTGGTTATTAGATTCATTTAATAATGGCTTACATGCATAAGGCAGGTGAAATGTGCTATTGGATAATCCATGCTGAACCTTTTCAGAACTTTGTCTATGTACGAGGCCTGACTTAGACCCAGAAGCCGATTTGATCTATTCTTATAGATCCTGATCCCTAGGATCATCTCAGCTTCGCCTAAATCCTTCATTATGAAGCACTTACTCAACCACTGCTTTACCCCTTGCAGTGTAGGTATGTCGCTTCCAATGAGTAGGATGTTATCCACATAAATTACCAAGAATGTGACAATGCTCCTACTAGTCCTCTTATACACACAAGGCTCATCTTGATTCTGTATGAAGCCATATTCCTTTGTAGCCTCATTGAATCTTAGATTCCAACTTCAGGATGCTTACTTCAGTCCATAAATGGACCTTTGAATCTTGCATACCCTTCCCGGATACTTTGGATCAACAAAACCCTCAGGTTGTGTCATGTACACATCCTCGAGTAGCTTCCCATTAAGGAAAGCAGTTTTGACATCCATTTGCCAGACTTTATAGTCGTACCATGCGGCTATAGCTAGCAAGATCCTGATGGATTTGACATGGCTATTGGTGAGAAAGTTTCATCATAGTCTATTCCATGGACTTGTCTGAAACCTTTCGCAACCAGGCGCTCCTTGAAGGTGTTGTCGGCCGTTAGCTTATAGCACCACTTGCAACCTATTACCTTGGCACCCGGAGGTGGATCAACCAAGTTCCAAACTTGGTTATCGTACATAGATTGCATTTCTACCTCCATGGTTTTATGCCAATTCGCAGATTGTGGGCTAGCCATAGCCTCCTAGTAGGTTTTGGGTTCTTCCTCATCCCAGATGAGAAGAGTCTGATCATCGGTGATGAGGAAACCATACCTCTCCGGTTCCCGAAAATCCCTACCAGACTTTCTAGGTCCTTGTGCGGCCTGGGTCGGTGCTTCCCCTTATGGAAGCTCCACCTAGGCCTCTGAGTTATCCTCTTCAGGAGCTTGTGGACCTTGAACTTCCCTGAGGTCAACATTGCTCCCACTATCTTTCTTGGAAAGGAACTCCTTTTCTAGAAAGACCCCCATCCTTGTCACGAACACCTTGGTCTTGGCGCGGTTGTAGAAGTAATACCCTTTGGTTTCCCTAGGGTAGCCCACAAATAGGCATTTATCAGTTTTGGGCTCCAGCTTGCCACTAGTCAATCTCTTGACATGTGCTTCGCATCCCCAAATCCTTAGGAAAGACACATTGGGCTCCTTGCCCTCCATATCTGATATGGGATCTTTTCCACTGCCTTAGTTGTTGGGATTTTTCACCGGAAATCACCCGATAAAAGCGGAACAACGCGATGATTTCCTCAAATCCAGTCCCAGGAGCAATTGAAGTGAAAATTGTAAAACTTAAAATTATAGTAGAAAGAGATTAAATTCTTACTAGGAATATCTCTTTCAAGAGATGGATGAAGACTGCAGAAATCAAATTAGATTCCCTCCTCGTTTTCGTACACGAACGCCTAACGAACACAACCCGTGCTAGCGTTGGAAAAACAAGCAAATGTGAGAGAGGGAGGCTAAGGAATTCGGCTATGGTGTGTCTTCCTATCCTTGGCCGAATTCACCTAGGTTAAAAACCTAGGTTGGCCGAATTCCCTTAGGGGAATTCAGGCCCAGCTTGGCTTCTTGTTCTATGCGGGCTTCCATCTTTTAATTTAGGCCCAATCTAGTTTTAATTATTCTGGTTTAAATTAATTTCAAGCCCAATTTTAATATACCCATGTATTTAATATATTACACCAAGTAATATATTATTTACATTTAAATTAAAATTAGTCTGACCAATTAATTTAATCCATCAAATTAAAATTAAATCATCACAAAACAAAATCATATGTAAACCTATACATATGAATATTTCCACCTAGGAAATAATCTCATAATTAATCTAATTAATTACCGAATAACCAATTGAATATATTAATTTTATTATTAGGATCAATCCAATTGATCTTTATAATACGATTAATATATATGCACCTCTCTCTACATAGTGTATACTCCAAGTATACATGTGATTCCATAAGTTTGTGTTCAGTCGTTCTATGTGTACGATCCCGTGAGCCCATCTTTATGTTGGCAGCGGGCCTTTGGCCCGCAGACTGCAGTTGGGCTCTAGCAAGCCACTATAGCCTCCAATTAAGATGGAGATGGCAGTCTAACTGTATCATAACCCTGTAGTTTAAACTTGTACATCCCATGTCATTGATATCGGTGTCTAACACAGAGGCATGGATTGATCACCCTCTTTTGTGTCGGACATTAACTTGATCCCGAATGTACTGAAGCTCACAAACAAGTTCCCACCTGTTTGGGTGTGGCCACACTCTTATCAGTTACATTCATCAAGAGGCCGGTGATATCTTCCCAGTGGACTACTGAGTGACAAATCCCTTCTACATATCCATAGCATTACCATGCTAAGTGACATACCCGAAAGCACGCATACTTGGCACCCTATTACAGGCCCTTTAGGCGTACCCCTAAGTATGCGACCTCACGTGTAACACCATCATATGGTCAGGTCAAAGGATCCATACAAGTACTACACGAGAATCACTTGTGATACTATACCATGTGGATTACTCGTTTAGTGGATCTATCCAGTACCATGCCCCCATGCATGTACCCATTAACTTGGTTGACATTCCATGTTCAATGACCGGTAAGACACTGCCATACAACCAGGTTAATGATAGTCTCTTGTTCCATTCATTCCCATGACTGGAACAGACTACGGATCTATTTATTGTCACATCGTTTACCTTATCCATGGTCTTACTGCCAAGTGCATGACACTTGTCATCATGGATATAGATATGTCCATTGGATACTTCATTTAATATACTGCACAAGATAAATATAATAAATGAATTGATTCCTTTATTAATTACACAAATAGTGCAATACATAAATCCAATAAATGTATAATACAAATACAAGGACCAATGCCTCGGGACTAGGGCATTTCCAACAATCTCCCACTTGCACTAGTTCCAACTAGGCATAGGCCTAATCCCTATAGACCTAGTATGACCCTCTTGCTTAGGCTGAGCCAGCGCCTTGGTCAACGGATCTGCGACATTATCCTCGGTGTCCACTCTGTGCAATGCAATGTCACCTCTCTCCGCGATTTCTCGTATGAGATGAAACTTTCTGAGCACGTGCTTTGTGTTCTTGTGTGACCGGGGCTCCTTAGCTTGTGCAACGGCCCCATTATTATCATAGAAGATATCGACTGGGTCCTGGATAGTTGGAACTACTCCCAACTCAGTGATGAACTTCTTTATCCACACAGCTTCCTTAGCCGCATCACACGCAGCGATGTACTCAGCTTCTGTTGTAGAGTCCAATATGGTTGGCTGCTTTGAGCTCCTCCAGCTTACAGCACCACCATTCAGTAAAAATACATACCCAGACTATGACTGGTACTCATCCTGGTCGGTCTGGAAGCTCGCATCAGTATACCCAGTAACTGATAGCACTTCCTGACCACCATACACTAAGAAGCTATCCTTAGTCCGGTTAAGGTACTTGAGGATCGCCTTGACAGCTTTCCAGTGATCCTCCCCGGGATCCTACTGGTATCGGCTCATCATACTCAGTGCAAAGGCGACATCAGGTCTCGTACATAACATTGAGTACATAATTGATCCAATAGTCGAAGCATATGGAACCAATTTCATGTTCTCCCTGTCCTCCCTTATTTTAGGACAGTGTTTCTTACTAAGTTTCAGCCCATGGCCTATTAGCAAGAAACCTTTCTTGGCCCTGTCCATGCTGAACCTTTTTAGAACTTTGTCAATATACGAAGCCTGACTTAGGCCCAGAAGCCGATTTGATCTATCCCTGTAGATCTTGATCCCTAGGATCATCTTAGCCTCGCCTAAGTCCTTTATTGCGAAGCACTTACTCAGCCACTGCTTTACCTCTTGCAGTGTAGGTATGTCGCTTCCAATAAGCAGGATGTCGTCTACATAAAGTACCAGGAATGTGACAATGCTCCCACTAGTCCTCTTATACACACAAGGCTCATCTTGATTCTCTATGAAGCCATATTCCTTTATGGCCTCATTGAATCTTAGATTCCAACTTCGAGATGCTTGCTTCAGTCCATAAATGGACCTTTGAAGTTTGCATACCCTTCCCGGATACTTTGGATCAACAAAACCCTCAGGTTATGTCATGTACACATCCTCGAGTAGCTTTCCATTAAGGAAAGCGGTTTTGACATCCATCTGCCATACCTCATAGTCATACCATGCGGCTATGGCCAGTAGTATCCTAATGGATTTGAGCATTGCTATTGGTGAAAAAGTTTCATCATAGTCTATTCCATGGACTTGTCTGAAACCTTTTGCAACCAGACGCCCCTTGAAGGTATTATCAGCTTTTAGCTTTTAGCACCACTTGCAACCTATTACCTTAGCACCCGGAGGTGGATCAACCAGGTTCCAAACTTGGTTATCGTACATAAATTGCATTTCTGCCTCCATGGCTTTACGCCAATTCGCAGACTGTGGGCTAGCCATAGCCTCCTGGTACGTTTTGGGTTCTTCCTCATCCCAGATGAGAAGAGTTTGATCATCGGTGATGAGGAAACCATACCTCTCCGGTTCCCGACGATCCCTACCAGACCTTCTAGATTCTTGTGCAGCCTGGGTCGATGCTTCCACTTGTGGAAGCTCCACCTGGGCCTCCGAGTTATCCTCTTCAGGAGTTTGTGGACCTTGAACTTCCCTGAGTTCAACATTGCTCCCACTATCTTTCTTGGAAAGGAACTCCTTTTCTAGAAAGACCCCCTTCCTTGCCACGAACACCTTGTTCTCAGCGGGGTTGTAGAAGTAATACCCTTTGGTTTCCCTAAGGTAGCCCACAAACAGGCATTTATCGGTTTTGGGCTCCAGCTTGCCACTAGTCAATTTCTTACCATGTGCTTCGCATCCCCAAATCCTTAGGAAAGACACATTGGGCTCCTTGCCCGTCCATATCTTATATGGGGTCTTTTCCACTGCCTTAGTCGAAGTATTGTTTAAGATGAGAGCTGCTGTCTCAAGGGCGTGTCCCCAGAAACTAATTGGGAGAGATGCTTGACTCATCATTGAGCGGACCATGTCCAACAAGGTCCTATTCCTCCGTTCGAACACCCCATTCCATTGTGGTGTTCCGGGAGGAGTGAGCTGCGGAACTATTCCATGCTCTCTCAAGTATGAGTCAAACTCTAGGCTCATATACTCACCGCCTTGGTCCAACCGAAGGGTTTTGATATTCCTGCCTAGCTGGTTCTGTACCTCGTTTCTAAATTCCTTGAACCTATCAAGGGTCTCGGACTTGTGTTTCATCAGATAGACATAGCCATATCTGCTGAAATCATCCATGAACGTGACGAAGTACAGATGCCCACCTCTGGTTGCAGCGCTCATAGGTCCACATACATCTGAATGTATTAGGTCCAATAAGCCAGTGGCCCTTTCAGCCTTCTTGCTAAAAGGTGCCTTTGTCATCTTGCCTCGCAAACATGATTCGCATGTATCAATTGACTCCAAGTCAAATGACCCTAGGACTCCAGCTTTGTGAAGTCTAGCAATGCGCTTCTCGTTTATATGGTCGAGACGACAATGCCATAGGTAGACAAGATTAAGTTCGTTAGGCTTAACCCTTTTAGTGTTTATGTTATAGATATGATTGGTTTCATTTAAGTCCATGATATATAGGCCATTATTTGATAGAGCGTCTCCATAAAATAATCCCTCTCTAGATATAGAAATTCTACCATTAGAAATAGTGAAAATAAATCCAGAAATATCCAACATTGATACAGAAATAATGTTCCTGCACATAGCAGGTACAAAGTAACAATGTTCCAAAATTAAAACCAATCCGCTGGGCATCACAAGGTGATATTCGCCAATCTCTATGGCAGCAACCCTTGCTCCATTTTCGACCCGCAAGTCCACCTCTCCCGACCCTAATGACCTTCTGTTCTTAAGTCCCTGCACATTGCAACAAATGTGAGAACCACATCCAGTATCCAATACCCAGGATGTTGAAACAGTAAGGTTAATATCTATAACATAAATACCTGAAGAGGACGCACCTTGGCCCCTTCTTTGCTCTCCCATCAGCCTAGGACACGATCTCTTCCAATGGCCCGCCTATCTACACCTGAAACAGACATCTTCAGGACCTGCCTTCTGCTGGGCCTTGGGTTGGGCCTTGGCCTTCTTAGCCTTGGCCTTCTTGGCCTTGGCCTTGGGCTTTTCCTTGGCCTTACCCTTGGCAACAGGGGGGTTCCCCTTGTTGACCAGCAGCACCGGCGGAGTCTTTTTGATCGACTACTAGGTGAGCTTAAGCATCCCATGCAGCTCACTGACAATACGGTTCATCCCTTGCATATTGTAGTTCAGGATGAATTGATCATAAGAATCTAGCAAGGACGCGAGGATTGTGTCCACCGCCAACTCTTAAGAGATAGGCGATCCGAGAAGGGCCAGAGTGTCCAAATAGCCCTTCATCTTGAGCACGTGTGCGCTCACAGATGTCCCAGCCCCTATCTTACAAGAGTGGAATGCCTTATTGGTCAGGTACCTTTCCTGACGAGCTTGCTCCTGAAACATCTCGTTTAGAGTTGTTATCATAGCATAGGCTTGATGGTCCATAAACTATTTTTGTAGTTCGGGGACCATGCAGGCCAACATAAGGCATGTCACATCCCTATTGTCCTTGACATGCGCCTCGTATTCCTCCAGCTGGGCAGCCGGTGGATTACGTCCTTGAGGCGCAGCTGGCACAGGCCTTTCCAGTACATACTCTTTAGACTCTTATCTTAGAACAATCCTTAAGTTCCTAGACCAGTCTAAAAAGTTAGGACCAGAAAGCTTGTCCTTTTAATGAATAGATCGCAGTGATAAGGTATTATTGTTTGCCATTTGAGAGTTTCTACACAGAAAAACATTTAGAGTGTTAATAAAGGACTTTAAATTATTATTCCCATATGAAATTAATAATGAATCATGTTATAAATTTAAACCGAGTTGTTGGGCTCATTGACCGAGATCCATATTTCATCAAGATATAGCCAAACGAGGGTTTGGTACAACTATACCTTAACTAATTAGGTAGGAAGGCCGTCCAATCCCAACCTAGGGACTCTCGGTTTGATGGGCTTGTTGGCACTTACCCATCTGTGCTTAAGGCTAGGAGAATCCTACTACCCATGATAAGTCAAAACCTCCATTCAAGTGTTAGAGTATCCCATACTCTAACCCAATACAAAGTGACAATACTCCAGTGTATCCTGCGAGGGCATGGTCTACAACTGGCCTATTCCCACCTCGAGTCGGTTTTGAATGAGGGAAGCACTTTTAAGCGACTTAGTAATTCCATTTGGTTATTAGATTCAATTTATAACGGCTTATATACATAAGGCGGGTGAAATTACTATTGGATCATACATTCAAACATGCAAATAAACATAAAGTATAATTAAATAAAAGTAAAATGGATTGCTATGGGCCTATATTACATCCTAATATTATTCTAGTAAACTATACTAGAAATGAATATCAGGTGGGCCTCCATCCTTTCCTTCTGGGCTTGCACCTCCACTTGGGCTCACCACTCCATGGGCTTCTTCTTTTACAAATTTTATAATATTTAAATAAAATAAAATTACAAAAAAAGAAAAACGACACGCAGGCCGTATGTACCCAAAAAGAAAAATACAACCCATCTTGTACAAGGCCTAATAGTATCCAACCATACAAACATTTAATCATACATATGCATCCAATACATATAATTCATAAGCATGTTATAATGCATGATTTAAGCCCATTCCGATTATGTCCAAGCCATTATTAAGAAATCGCCAATTTTGGCCCACCATGGTTCTAACCCTTAACGGGCTTTGCGCCTCCAGCCCAGGCAGTCCAACTGCTTCCACTGGAATTTGGAAACCATGGGTCCAATTCAGCCGCCCAAGTAATTGTACCAAAATTACCCGAACCAATTTCAATTAACCATGTTAATTTCTAAAATTAATATCACATGAATAAAATAAAATTTCATTCAAGAAACCACACACATTTAAATTGCATAAATTTAAACACATGAATTTTAAAACCAATTAAAATTTCAAAACTGGGCCCCGGGCCCAAGACCCGCCAAATCCAAAATACAGGGCCCGGCCCACTGCAGCTAGGGCAATGGAGTTGCCCTAGCAGCAGCAGCGGCTGCTGCTGGAACCAGTGGCAGTAGCAGGTAGCGGCTGCTGCCTGTGGCGCCCAGCGCCACGGGCAGTGGCTGCCGCCGCCGTTCCCGCCGCGTGCGGCGGCCGCCGGCAGAACCCGGGAGCCAGATTTTTTTTTAAACAGAATTAAAATAAAAAAAATCAACCAAATATGGCATCCATCAACAAAAGGAAATCCACCAAGAATTCCAAAACATACAATTAAATTAAACAAACACAAACCAATATGCATATTCAATTTCAATTGTATGAAAATCAAATTGGGAAAAATCTTAAACCGAAAACAAGAACCCCAATAAAAAATCTCCAATTTTAAAACATGGGATTCAACCAATTTTAACAATTTCCATGGATCAAAAGCCCGCTCTGATACCACTGTTGGGATTTTTCACCGGAAATCACCCGATAAAAGCAGAAGAACGCGATGATTTCCTCAAATCCAGTCCCAGGAGCAATTGAAGTGGAAATTGTAAAAGCATAAAATTCAATAGAAAGAGATAATTCTCTTGCCCGGAATATCTTACTAGGAAGAGATTAAATTCTTACTAGGAATATCTCTTTCAAGAGATGGATGAAGACTGCAGAAATCAAATTAGATTCCTTCCTCGTTTTCGTACACGAACGCCTAACGAACACAACCCGTGCTAGCGTTGGAAAAACAAACAAATGGAGAGGAGGCTAGGGTTCAAATTTCGGCTATAGTGTGTGTTGTGTATGTTGGCTGAAATTTTCCCTAGGTTAATACCTAGGTTGGCTGAATTCCCCTAGGGAATTTAGGCCCAGCTTGGCTACTTCATTTTGTGTGGGCTTCCTTCTTTTAATTCAGGCCCAATCTAATTTTAATTATTCTAGTTTAAATTAATATCCAGCCCAATTTTAATATACCCATGTATTTAATATATTACACCAAGTAACATATTATTTACATTTAAATTAAAATTAGTTTGACCAATTAATTTAATCCATCAAATTAAAATTAAATCTTCACAAAATAAAATCATACATAAACCTATACATATGAATATTTCCACCTAGGAAATAATCTCATAATTAATCCAATTAATTATGAAGAGCCAATTGAATATATATTAATTTTATTATTATGATCAATCCAATTGATCTTTATAATATGATTAATATATATATATACCTCTCTCTCCACAGTGTATACTCCAAGTACACATGTGATTCCTTAAGTCGGTGTTCAGTCGTTCTATGTGTACGATCCCATGGGCCCATCTTTATGTTGGCAGCGGGCCTTTGGCCCACAGACTGCTGTTGGGCTCTAGCAAGCCACTGCAGCCCCCAATTAAGATGGAGATGGCAGTCTAACTGTTATCACAACCCTGTAGTTTAAACTTGTACATACCATGTCATTGATATCAGTGTCCAACACAGAGGCATGGATTGATCACCCTCTTTTGTGTTGAACATTAACTTGATCCCGAATGCACTGAAGCTCACAAACAAGTTCCTACTTGCTTGGGTGTGGCCACACTCTTATCAGTCACATTCATCAAGAGACCGGTGATATCTTCCCAGTGGACTACTGAGTGACAAATCCCTTCTGCATATCCATAGCATTACCATGCTAAGTGACATACCCAAAAGTACCCATACTTGGCACCCTTTTACATGCCCTTTAGGCATACCCCTAAGTATGCGACCTCACATGTAACACCATCATATGGTCAGGTCAAAGGATCCATACAAGTACTACACGAGAATGACTTGTGATACTATACCATGTGGATTTCTCGTTTAGTGGATCTATCCAGTACCATGCCCCTTATGCATGTACCCATTAACTTAGTTGACACTCCATGTCCAATGACCGGTAAGACACCCCCATACAACCAGGTTAATGATAGTCTCTTGTTCCATTCATTCCCATGATTGGAACAGACTACGGATCTATTTATGGTCATATTGTTTACCCTATCCATGGTCTTACTGCCATGTGCATGACACTGGTCATCATAGATATGGATATGTCCATCGGATACTTCATTTAATATATTGCACAAGATAAATATAATAAATGAATTAATGCCTTTATTAATAACACAAATAAGTATAATACATGAATCCAATTAATCTATGATACAAATGCATGGACCAATGCCTCGTGACTAGGGCATATCCAACAATAGCATGCATCCACACAAACATTTAATCACACATATGCATATAATACGTATAATTTATAAGCATGTTATAATGCATGAATTAAGCCCATTTCAATTATGTCCAAGCCATTATTTTGAAATCGCCAATTTTGGCCCACCATGGTTCTAACCCTTAACGGGCTTTGGGCCTCCAGCCCACGCAGTCCAACTGCTCCCACTAGAATTGGGAAACCATGGGTCCATTTTAGCCATCAAAGTAATTGTGCCAAAATTACTCGAACGAATTTCAATTAACCATATTAAATTCCAAAATTGATGTCACATGAATAAAATTAAATTTCATTCCAGAAACCACGCGCATTTAAATTGCAAAATTTAAACACACGAATTTTAAAACCAATTAAAATTTTAAAACTGGGCCTCGGGTTCGAACCTGCCAAATCCAAAAACACTGGGCCCGACCCGCTGCAGCTAGGGCAACCTAGTTGCCCTACCAGCAGCCGCTGCTGCAAGGGGCAGTAGTAGCGCCGCTGCCTAGTGGCCGCTCAGCAGCCAGTGCCCTGCAGCGGCTGCTGCCACTGTTTTAGCAGCATGCAGCGGCCACTGGCGGCAGTCCAGCATGCTGGAAACAGCCTTTTTTTTTATTCTGAAATTAAAATAAAACCAACCACAACAAGAATCACCAAGAATCTCATCCAAGAACAATAAAATTAAATAAACATAAACCTATATGCAAATTTAATTTCAATTGTAAAATAAAAAGGGAAAAATCATAAACTCCAATCCAAGAATCCCAAATTAAAATCACCAATTTCAAAACCAAGGGATTCAATCCAATTAAACAATTTCCATGGATCAAAAGCCCGCTCTGATACCAATATTAAGATTTTTCCCTGGAAATCCCCCGATTGAAGCGGAAGAACGTGGTGATTTCATCAAATCCGTGCCCAAGAGCAATTGAAATGGAAATTGTAAAACATAAAATTTTTCCAACAAGAGATAAATCTCATACCCGAATTATCTCTTCAAGAGATGGATGCAGACTGCAGGAATCAAAATAGACTCCCTCCTCATTCACGTACACGAACGCCTCTCGAACACAACCCGTGCTAGCGTCAAAAACTCACAAACTTTGCAGAGGGAGAGGATGAGAATTTCGGCTATGGTGGCTTGGTTCCATCTTGGCCGAAATACCTAAGGTTGTTTTAACCCTAGGCGGCCGAAATTCTCCTTGAGAATTTCGGTCCATGTTGGCTCATCTTATGTGGGCTTCCCTCCTTGTCTTAGGGCCCAAATCTATTTTAATTTATTTGGTTTAAATTAATTTCAAGCCCAACATTAATTTTGACATGCATATAATATATTACACCATTTAACATATTATTTATATTTAATTAAAATTAGTTTGACTAATTAATTTAATCCATGAAATTAAAATTAGATCTTCACAAAATAAATTCATATGTAAACATATACATATGAATATTCCCACCTAGGAAATAATCTCATAAATTAATCCAATTAATTATGAGAAGGCCAAACAAATATTAATCTTATTATTATGATTAATCCAATTGATTTTTATAATGTAATTAATACAATCCTCTCTCTCCAAAATGTATACTCCAAGTATACCGGTGATTCCTTAAGTCAGTGTTTAGTCGCTCAGTGTGTATGATCCCGTGGGCCCATCTTTATTTTGGCAGTGGTCCTATGGCCTACAGACTGCAGTTGGGCTCTAGCAAGCCACTGCAGCCCCCAATTAAGATGGAGATGGCAGTCCAACTGTAATCATAACCCTATAGTTTGAACTTGTATATCCCATGTCATTGATATCGGTGTCCAACACAGAGGTATGGATTGATCACCCTCTTTTGTGTCTGGACCTTTACTTGATCCCGAATGTACTGATGCTCGCAAACAAGTTCCAACTTGTTTGGGTGTGGCCACACTCTTATCAGTCACATTCATCAAGAGGCCGATGATATCTTCTCAGTGGACTACTGAGTGACAAATCCCTTCTGCATATCCATAGCATTGCCATGCTAAGTGACATACCCGAAAGTACCCATACTTGGCACCCTACTACAGGCCCTTTATGTATACCCCTAAGTATACGACCTCGCGTGCAACACCATCATATGGTCAGGTTAAAGGATCCATGCAAGTACTACACGAGAATCACTTATGATACTATACCATGTGGATTTCTCGTTTAATGGATCTATCCAGTACCATGCCCTTTTTACATGTACCTATTAACATGGTTGACATTCCATGTCTAATGACCGGTAAGACACCGCCATACAACCAGGTTAATGATAGTCTCTAGTT
The DNA here is from genome assembly GCA_039660915.1 of Euphorbia tirucalli. Taxonomy (NCBI): domain Eukaryota; kingdom Viridiplantae; phylum Streptophyta; class Magnoliopsida; order Malpighiales; family Euphorbiaceae; genus Euphorbia; species Euphorbia tirucalli. The sequence continues at coordinate 34,611,610 of CM077637.1, read as the reverse complement.
CCATTCATTCCCATGACTGGAACAGACTATGGATCTCTTTATGGTCATATCGTATACCCTCTCCATGGTCTTATTGCCAAGTGCATGACACTTGTCATCATGGATATGGATATGTCCATTGGATACTTCATTTAAGATATTGCACAAGATATATATAATAAATGAATTAATGCCTTTATTAATAACACAAAATGAGTATAATACATAAATCCAATAAATACATAATACAAATACAAGGTCCAATGCCTCGGGACTAGGGCATATCCAACACTATGAACTTCCCTAAGTTCAACATTGCTCCCACTGTCTTTCTTGGAAATGAAATCCTTTTCTACAAAGGACCCCTTCCGTGCCACGAACACCTTATTCTCGATGGGGTTGTAAAAGTAATACCCTTTGGTTTCCCTACGGTAGCCCACAAATAGGCGTTTGTCGATTTTGGGTTCTAGCTTGCCCCCAGTCAATCTCTTGACATGTGCATCACATCCCTAAATCTGCAGGAAAGACACATTGGGCGCCAGCGTATCCCAAGAACCTTATTGGGAGAGAGGCATGACTCATCACTGAGCCGACCATGTCCAACAGGGTCCTATTCCTCCACTATGATGCCCCATTCCATTATGGTGTTCTTGGAGGAGTGAGCTGTGGAACAATTCCATGCTCTCTCAAATACGAGTCAAACTCTAGGCTCATATACTCACCTCCTCGGTCTGATCAAAGGGCTTTGATATTTCTGGCTAGCTAGTTCTGTACTTCATTCCTAAATTCCTTGAACCTATCAAGGGTTTCATACTTATGTTTCATCAGATAGACATAGCCATATCTGCTGAAATCATCCGTCAATGTGACGTAGTACATATGTCCACCTCTGGTAGCTGCGCTCATGGACCCACATACTATTTGGGTTCGTCATCGGGAAAATAACATGGTGCAGTGGAAAATACACCATTTAAAATTTCCTAGAATCCACCTATCGTGTCCAATTACCATTGATTAGAATAAAACCAATTTGAATCAAGAGAAATTAACTCACTGGATTCGTCTCTTCTAGAGACTGCTGCAGAATCGTTTCTTGAAACTGCGATCTCCAAAGTCCGGTGCATGACCAACTATTGAGCGGGAACCGGTGCTAGCCGAAGACATGAAGGAATGGAGGTTTAACGCTAGGATTTTCCCTGTTTTGGGGCTGCTCTTGGTGGCTGAAATTTCCAACAATTAATTAGGGTTGAATTCGGTTTTTCTTCCTTAAGTGTGCCCTTATATAGACACCTTGTCTAATTAGGTTTTAATTAGGTCAATTAAACCCAAGCCCATTAGGATTATAATTACATAAATAAACTTTAATTAAAAGTATATACTATGTAATTTAATTTCATTTGGCTAAATTTATTTACCCCTAAATAAAATTAAATCACACTTAAGTAAATACAATACATGTATTTAATTTTCCTACTTAGGAAAATTATTTAATTAACTGTTTACTTTATGTAATTCAATTAATTGACAAATTAATTAATTACATTATGTAAACTTATTAATTGAATTAAATTAAACCCAATGTTAATTAATTACCTTGACACTGAATGTCAATTAATGAAGTAACACATTCCTTCCAATGTACATTACATGTACGATTTCTATAAGTTTCGGCTCAGTTGATCTATGTGCATGATCTTATGGGTCTGTCTTTATGGTGGCAGTAGACCCAAGGCCCATAGACTATAAGTGGGTTCTAGCAAACCATTACAGCCTCCAATTAAGACAGAGATGCAGCAGTCTTTTGAAGACACTCACCTGGTAGGAATGTCATAGTGTTCTTTGCCTAACGATATCGATATGAATAAACAAGAGGCATGGTGTCCGTCATCCTCTTCTGTTGTTTATTATATTTCTTGATCTTGAGTTGACTAATTAATCAAATAAGCACCAACTTACTTGGGTATGGCCATACACTTATCAGTCCCACTCATCAAGTGGCCAATGATATCATCTCGGTGTTACCCAAGTGGTAATTCCATCACTTCATCATCAATATCAACATGTTCACCAGTCCACCTAATCATACCCGTATTTAGTATCCTTTTACAGACCTGTTAGGCGTATGTCAATGTGAACCGGATTCCATATTGATATTATAATGAAATCTGGTCTGAGGACAAAAGAGACCTACTCAAGAAAGACCTATGAAGAGACAACCATGTGGCTTTCTTGTGAGGATCGATCCAGTCCCATGTCAACAACACGTACCTATATTCATGATTGACTATGCAAGTACTATGGCTAGTTAAGAACTGCCATACAGTCATCGAATATACAAGTCTTTGGTTCTATTCATTCCCACGATTAGAACAGACCTGGGATGGGTTTTATGATTATCAATCAATGGATACTCTACTCATATTATAGCATAAGATATAAATGAAATAGATTAATTACCTTTATTAATGTGACACAAATAATGTATTCATACAATGAGTCTTAATGTATAATACAAAATACAAGAATCCAATGCCCCAAGAACTAAGGCACACCAACATTGTTGCCATTAGACTACTACATAGAAAAATTACAAGAGTGTTAATAAAGGGCTTTATCTTGTTTCCCATATTAATTAATAATGAATCAAGTTATTAATTAACTCATGTTTTTGGGCTCATGGGCCGAGATCCATTTTTCATTAAGATATAGCCAGACAAGGGCTTGGAAAAACTATACCCTAATTATTTAGGTGGGAATGCCATCTAATCCCAACCTAAGGACTCTCGGTTTTATGGGTTTGTTGGCACTTACCCATCTATGCTTAGGGCCAGGAGAATCCTACTACCCACGCTAAGTCAAAACCTCCATCCAAGTGTTAGAGTAACCAATACTCCAACCCAATACAAAATGACGATACTCTAGTGCATCCAGCGAGGGCATGGTCTATAATTGGCCTATCCCCACTTCGAGTCGGTTTTGAATGAAAGAAGCACTTTTAAACGACTTAGTAATTTCCATTTGGTTATTAGATTCATTTTAATAACGGCCTAGATGCATAGGCAGGTGAAACTGGGTTTGGATCATACATTCATATATGTAAATAAATATAAAGCATAATTAAATAAGTAAAATGGATTGCTATGGGCCTATATTACAACCTAATATAATTATAGTAAACCTATACTAGAAAATACATCAGGTGGGCCTCCTTTTCCTTCCTTCTGGGCTCGCCTCTACACTCAGCTCACCTCTCCACTGGGCTTCTTCTTTACAAATTTTACAATAAATAAATAAAATAAAATTACATAAAAAAGAAAATGGCATGCAGGCCATATTTACCCAAAAACAAAAATTACAACCCAACTCGAATAAGGCCCAGTGGCATCCATACATACATTTAATCATACAAAATGCATCCAATACATCGATTTACAAACATGTTATAATGCATGAATTTAAGCCAATTTCAATTATGTCCAAAACCATTATTTTGAAATCGCCAATTCTGGCCCGTCATGATTCTAGCCCTTATGGGCTTTGGGCCTCTAGCCTAGGTAGATAACTGCTCCCACTAGAATTGGGAAACCATAAGTCCATCTTAGCCATCCGGATAATTGTGCCAAAATAACCCGAACCAATTTCAATTAAACCATATTAATTTCCAAAATTAATATCTCATGAATAAAATAAAATTTCATTCAAGAAACCATGCACATTTAAATTACAGAAATTTAAACACACAAAATTTTAAAACCCATTAAAATTTCAAAACTAGGCCCCGGGCCCGAAACCCGCCAAATCCAAAACTGGTCCCGGCCCGCTGCTGTTGCCTTAGCGGCAGCAGCCATCGCTGCTAGGGGCAGTAGTGGCGCTGCTGCCGTCCAACAACGGCCCGCTGCTGATGCAGTCGCAATAGGCAGCGGCTGCTGCCGCTATTTCTGCCACAACGGCGGCCCGCCGACTGTGCCCCATATGCACAGAAATAGCCCATGATTTTCACCGGAAAAATAATATTACAGCCATGAAATTAAACCAATATGCACATTAATTTTCAATTGCAAAAATCCAAGGGCAAAATCACAAAACTTCAATCCAAAGAATCCAAAAAAAAAACAAATCATCCATTTCAAAACAAAGGGATTCAATCCTATTTAATAATTTCCACGGATTGAAAGCGGGCTATGATAGCACTATTGGGATTTTTCACCGGAAATCACCTGATAGAAGAGGAAGAACGCGGTGATTTTCTCGAATCCGTGCCCAGGAGTAATTGAAGTGGAAATTAAAAACATTAAAATGAAATAGAAGAGAATCAATTCTCACCCGGAATATCTGTTCTAGAGATGGCTGCAGAAATCAATAGAGACTTCCTCCACATTCCCGTACACAAACAGCTTTAGAACACAACTCGTGCTAGCATCGAGATCGGCCGAAAGAGAGGGAATGGCTGCTGTAACTTTCGGCTATCTCACTTCTGTTGGCCGAAAATTTTCTTCAGGTTTTAAAACCTAGATGGCCGAAATTCCCTTTAGGAATTTTGGGCCCAATTTCCTTTTAGTTTCATATGGGCTTTTCTCATCTTTAAGCCCAAGTCAGATTTAATTCTTTCGGTCCAATTTAATTTCAATTCAACATGCATGCTAGCATATTATACCATACAATATATTACATACAATTAAATTAAAATTAATTTGACCAATTAATTTAACCGAGGAATTAAATTAGACTTTTGTGAGCATGGGTTTTCCCGACCTCCGTGATGAGAATACTTCATTACCTTTTAAGCAGTCAAACTTGGAAAAGAGCGGAGGGTCACCTGGAATGCCTTGAACGCTCCAAAAATTGAACCACCTACTATCCGAAAACCCCCGAGAAAGGTCCTTCGAGTGAGTTTAGGGTTTAGAGGCGAGCATAGGAATTAGTGTTGTCTTCCCGGCTCTGTCAAAAACCACACGGTTGTGGTTTCAAAACTACAGCCGTGCAGCTCTAGTTCAGAGCCGCCCGGCCCAAGTTGCTAGAGCCGTACAGCTCTAGGTCAAAGCCGCCTGGCCCTAGTTGCTAGAGCTGTATAGCCCTAGTTGCTAGAGCCGCACAGCTCTAGCACTTAGAGCCGCGCGGCTCTGGTGGGTTTGGCAAGTTGCTCTGCTTAGCAGAGCAACTTGCTGAAACGAGGGCGATTTTCAGATGAAATGATCAGGAGGTGCATTAAATTCTTGTAATGATGAAAATGAAAAGGAAATATAAAAGGAAAAAAATCAAAAGAAAAGAAAAATATGGAAAGGAAGATTTTCAGCAAAAACAAAAAAAAGAAAGTTACAGAGAAGAGAAAGTGAGGAAGAAGAAGAGAGAAAGAGAGGTAGAAAGAAATTTGAATTCCAAGCTCAAACATGTACCCAAATCATCCTATAACAAGTCTAGACCATTACTCATTTGTTTGGATACATTTTCGGATTCGTTTCTGATTGGTTCGGGATTCGTTTTCGGGATTTTGAAACGTTCAAAGATTCGAAGCACATTCTCACCTTTTAATCCATTTCTGATTATCCAGTACACTGGAACGACATCATGGTAAACTCTGAGGGGCCTTAAACTTGTGTTCATTGCTTTTTTGAGCATTTTTCCTTTGTTTTGTCAATTTTCGGGAAACGGCTACCCGAACAGAGCCGTACGACTGTGTTTTCTAAGAACACAGCTGCACGGCTATGTTCCTCGTGGGAAAAAATTGAAAAATGCCTGATCGGCCGAAAATAGCCTGTTTTCAATTTTTATGTGTTCTGTTGTGATGTTTTTCGGCCCAAGTACATCCGTATGTTATTAATCTTCGGTTTTCGGATTTCTGTATGCACGGGTGTTAGGTTTTCGGTTTTTCCTGGATTTTATTTTCTGGATTTTGGGGTTGTTTGATCCAAACCGGATCTAGAGTCCAGCATTAGCCGACCCCCAGACCCTATAAAATCCTTAGGGAACACCGAAAACGAGCAAAATAGCGATTTTTGAAAAACGAGAAAACCATTTTTTTGTGTTGTGGAAATTACAGCCACACGGTCCTAAATTACAGTCGCAAGACTCTAACTACAGTTGTGCAGCTCTAATTATAGCCATACAGCTGTAGTCTCCAGAAAGAGATAGAATCGACGAACGACCCGTACCGACGTCGTCACGCAATACGGTCTTTGGATTCAAACTGTTTTTGATGTGTTTACCACTTTTAGACCCTAGATGGTTGTGAAAATTAGCAAAACCTACACGAACGGAACCCCGAGTTTCGAAATAACAGACCTGCTAAAATATGGAAATTTACATGAAATTGAGCCAAATAATTTTCTAAAATTGTTTTATGGCACAAAATCTATAGGGCGTTTCAAAATTGTTTTCCAAGTCTAACCGGGCCGGCTGGCTAAGTCGACCTGGTTACCCCCTAAATGCATGCCCTCGTTCCTGAAAATCCCAATTCTGTCCTGTTTGAGTCCTATTTGTGTTTGTGCGATATTTGTTCTAATCATTTATTTTGCAGCTTTTAGTTTTTCTTCATTTTCATTTTTGATGTAATTAATAATTAATTCGTATATTTTAGGCGGTTGTAATTTTTAGATATTCGTGTATTTAGGTGCTTGTAATGTGAGGACGAGAGTTTTTATTTTTATTCAATTTGGTTGTATAAGCGGCCTCTATTATTCTTTTGTATATTTTGGATGTATGATTTACTTTTTCCTGCAATTATTTATGTCATTTTGCTTGAGCATCACCTCATAAATAAATGAAATTGGGTAGAGAAAGATAATAAATTGAAAAAATACGGTAATATAAATTATAAAATGAATACAAGCTCGAGGTTGAATAGTGAAGTTGCCTGAACCCTAAATCTCTGCATTAGGTACGGCAGTCTACGCTTAGTAGGGACCTGTATCAGAATTTCCCAGATGAGCTGATCCGGGTGGCGACTCTGTCACTGATCTTGAAGTTTAGGTTTCGACATCTTTAAGTAATAAAATGGGAAAATATTTTCTACAAAAGGAATTTCTAAAACAAATGAATGTTTTTCCTTAAAGCAAGATAAACAAAGCCATTTTTTCATCAAAACCACAAAACACCGCTCTCGATTCCCCGGTTCACTTCGCATTTTTCAGGTCGTCCACTCACAACTTTCATAAAACCAAATACATGTAAACCTCTACATGTAAAATATTTCCACCTAGGAAATAATCTCATAAATTAATTTGTTGAATTAATCATGAGAAGGCTAATACAAATATTAATTATATTATTTTTTATCAATCCAATTAATCTATATGATATGATTAATACAATCCTCTTTCTCTGGTGTGTATACTCCAAGTATACTGGTGATCCCTTTAGTTTGAGTTTAGATGTTCAATGTGTATGATCCTGTGGGCCCATCTTTATGTTGGCAGTGGGCCTTTGGCCCACAGATTGCAGGCGGGCTCTAGCAAGCCACTACAGCCCCTAATTAAGATGGAGATAGCAGTCCAAATGTAATCATAACCCTGTAGTTTAAACTTGTATATCCCATGTCATTGATATCGGTGTCCAACACAGATGCATGGATTAATCACCCTCTTTTGTGTCCAGACATTTACTTGATCCTGAATGAACTAATGCTCACAAACAAGTTCCAACTCATTTGGGTATGGCCACACTCTTATCAGTTGCATTCATTAAGAGGCCGGCGATATCTTCCCAGTGGACTACTGAGTGACATTTCCATTCTGCATATCCATAGTTTTGCCATGCTCACTGACATACCCAAACTTTAGGCGTACACCAAAGTATGCCACTCCACATGCAGCACCATCATATGGTCAGGTCAAAGGATCTATACAAATACTACACGAGAATCTCTTGTGATAGTATACATGTGGATTTCTCGTTTAGTGGATCTATCTAGTACCATTCCCTTTTTACAAGTACCCATTAACTTGGTTGACATCCCATGTCTAATGACCGGTAAGACACCACCATACAACCACGTTAATGATAGTCTCTAGTTCCATTCATTCCTATGACTGGAACAGACTACGGATCTCTTTATGGTCATATCGTTTTCCCTATCCATGGTCTTACTACTAAGTGCATGACACTTGTCAACACAAATATGGATATGTCCATTGGATACTCTACTTAAAACATAGCACAAGATATATAATAAATAGATTGATGCCTTTATTTGATGACACAAAATGTATAATACATAAATCCAACAAATGTACAATACAAATACAAGGTTCAATGCCTCGGGCTTAAGGCATATCCAACATTATTTTATTTACGGGCCCATTTCCACTATGAGATAATTTTTGTTTGGACCAGTTTATTATTTAAGCCCATTACTCATGTTATCGGATTTAATATCCATTTGGACCACGAAAGGGTCATAAGTCCAGTAATGTTTTTTATACTTCTTGTGACTTATTAATGGGAAATAAATGAAAATACACATTTTTTGAAGCTTTTTTTTATGTCTTAGGGCTATTTAGTGAAAAAATTTTGCCATGCCCCTTTTGGCCAAAGCTTTCCCTCTCCCCCATCTTTCCCTTACTTTCTCTCTCCTCTTTTTTAGTTTAACCGTAATTTTGCGTTCATTTTTTCCTCATGCGACTTTAGAATATTTTCTTCAATTTTTTGTTTAAAATGAGATCCATGTATATATATGTTTTTGGCCTTTTTTTCCATTGTCATGCTCAGTATTAACAAAGTATCAACGAGACTGATATGTATATATTATTTTTTTACAGCTAGTTTATATGAGTTCATGCCTTCTTGATAAATTGTTCTTACACCTTCTATATCATTGTAATGCTTGTAAAACATCATATACCATTTTGACACCATTTTGACAAAGATATCAAAACAGTATACAAGGTTATAAAAGGTATCAAAATAGTATATGAGGTTATAAAAGGTATCAAAATGGTATATGAGTTAATACCTTTCTATTGTGAATTAATACCTTCTTGATATTGTTTTTATACCTTCTTTTATATCATTATACGTTGGATATGCCCTAGTCTTGAGGTATTGGACCTTGTATTTATATTATACATTTATTGGATTAATGTATTATACATATTTTATGTCATTAAATAAAGGCATTAATCTGTTTATTATATATCTTGTGCTATATTTTAAATGGAGCATTCAATGGACATATCCATATCCATGTTGATAAGTGTCATGCACTTGGCAGTGAGACCATGGATAGGGAAAACAATATGACCATAAATAAATCCGTATTTTGTTCCAGTCATGGGAATGAATGGAACTAGAGACTCTCATTAACCTAGTTATATGGCGGTGTCTTACCGGCTATTGGACATGGGATGTCAACAAAGTTAATTGGTACATGTAAAAAGGGCATGTTACTGGATAGATCCACTAAATGAGAAATCCAAATGATAAAGCATCACTAGTGATTCTCGTGTAGTACTTGTATGGATCCTTTCACCTGACCATATGATGATGCTGCATGCGAAGTCGCATACTTTGGTGTACGACTAAAGGGCCTGTAAAAGTGTGCCCAGTATGGGTACGTTCGGTTATGTCACTGAGCATGGCAGTGCTATGGATATGTAGAAAGGATATGTCACTCAGTAGTCCACTAAGAAGATATCACCGGCCTCTTGATGAATGTGACTGATAAGAGTGTGGCCACACCCAAACAAGTTGGAACTTGTTTGTGTGCATCAGTACATTCAGGATTGAGTAAATGTTCGGACACAAAAGAGGGTGAACAATCCATGCCTCTGTGTTGGACATCGATATCAATGACATGGGATATACAAGTTTAAACTACAGGGTTGTGATTATAGTTGGACTACCATCTCCATCTTAATTGGGGGCTGCAGTGGCTTGCTAGAGCCCGCCTACAATCTGTGGTCCATAAGCCCACTGCCAACATAAAGATGGGCCCACAGGATCGCACACATTGAATATCTGAACTCGGACTTAAGGGATCACCTGTATACTTGGAGTATACACATCGGAGAGAAAGGATTATATTAATTATATTATAAGGATCAATTAGATTGATCAAAATAATAAAATTAATATTTGCATTGGCCTTCTCAAAATTAATTCAATGAATTAATTTGTGAGATTATTTCCTAGGTGGAAATATTTTACATGTATAGGTTTAATGTATTTGATTTCATGAATGTCTAATTTAATTCCTCGGTTAAATTAATTGGTCAAATTAATTTCAATTTAAATGTATGTAGTGTATTATATGGTATGATATGTTAGCATACATGTTAAATAGAATTTAAATTTGAAATTAAATTAGACCAGAAGAATTAAATTGGACGTGGGCTTAAAGAGGAGAAAAGCCCACATGAAATTAAATGGAATTGGGCCTAAAATTCCCAAAGGGAATTTCGCCCAAGGTTAAAACCTAGGGTAGAATTAGGCCAAGGTATGAGACTTGGAGAAGAAATTTTCAGCCACCAAACACGCTCTTCCAGTTGATCCTCTTGCTAGCACGGGTCATGTTCGATAGCCGTATGTGTATGTGAATGCGGAGGGAATCAATTTTGGTTTCTACAACCATCTCTTGAAGAGATATTCTTGGTAAGAATCTATTTTCTTTAATTTAATTTTAAGTTTTACAATTTTCACATCAATTGCTCCTGGGCACGGATTTAAGGAAATCATCGCGTTCTTTAGCATTTAATCAAGTGATTTCCGGTGAAAAATACCAACATTATAGTGCTTGTAAAACCTTGTATACCCTTTTCACACCATTTTGACAAAGGTATGAAAACAATATCAAAATGGTATATGGGGTCATAAAATGTATCAAAATGGTATATGAGGTTATAAAAGGTATTAAAACTGTATATGAGTCGATACCTTCCTATATATGAGTTCATACCTTCTCGGTACTATAATTATACCTGCTTTTATATCATTGTAATGCTTGTAAAACCTCATATATTCTTTTGATATCATTTTGATATCATTTTGATAGAAATATCAAAACAGTATATGAGGTTATAAAAGGTATCAAAATGGTATATGAGTTGATACCTTCCTATATATGAGTTCATACCTTCTTGATACTATTTTTATACCTTCTTTTATATCATTATAATACTTGTAAAACCTTTTGATACCATTTTGACAAAGTTATCAAAATGGTATCAAAATAGTATATGAGGTCATAAATGTTGGGATTTTTCACCAAAAATCAACCGATAAAGCGGAAGAACGCGTTGATTTCCTCAAATCCGTGCCTAGGAGCAATTGAAGTGGAAATCAAAAACAACAAAGAAAAGAAGAAAATTAGATTCTCACCCGAGATATCTCTTCTAGAGATGGCTGCAGAAATCAATACAGACTTCCTCTACCTTCTCATACACGAACGTCTATCGAACTCAACCCGTGATAGCGATTTGATTAGCCAGAAGAGAGGATTTTGGGGCTGGAAATGTTTTACTGTTTTTCTTTTTTTTTTTTTTGCCAAAATTTCCACTAGGCATGTAACTTAGTTGGCTGAATTCCCCTTGGGAATTTTATGCCCAATTTCCTTTTTAATTTTATGTAGGCTTTTAAGCCCAATTCTGATTTAATTCATTTGGTCCAACTTAATTGCAAATCTAATTTTAATTCAATAGGTATATTTATATATCATACCATATAATATATTACATACATTTCAATTAAAATTAATTTGACCAATTAATTTAACCGAGGAATTAAATTAGAAATTCATAAAATTAAACACATGTAAACCTATACATGTAAATATTTCCACGTAGGAAATAATCTCATAAATTAATTCATTGAATTAATTATAAGAAGGAAAAATCAAATATTAATTATATTATTTTGATTAATCCAATTGATCTGTATAATATAATTAATAGAATCCTCTCTCTCTCTGGTGTGCATACTCAAAGTATACATTTGATCCTTTTAGTTCGAGTTCAAATGTTCAATGTGTATGATAATTAAGATGGAGATAGCAGTCCAACTGTAATTATAACCCTGTAGTTTAAACTTGTATATCCCATGTCATTGATATTAGTGTCCAACATAGAGGCATGGATTGATCACCCTCTTTCGTGTCTGGACATGTAAATGATCTCAAATGAACTGATGCTCATAAACAAGTTCCAACTTGTTTGGGTGTGGCCACACTCTTATCAGTTGCATTCATCAAGAGGCCGGTGATATCTTCTCAATGGACTACTGAGTGACATTCCCTTCTGCATATCCATAGCATTGCCATGTTCACTGACATATCCAAACGTACCCATACTTGGCACCCTATTACATGCCCTTTAGGTGTACACCAAAGTATACCACTTCACATGTAGCACCATCATATGGTCAGGTCAAAGGATCCATACAAGTACTGCACGAGAATCACTTATGATACTATACCATGTGGATTTCCCATTTAGTGGATCTATCCAGTACCATGCCCTTTTTGCATGTACCCATTAACTTGGTTGACATCCCATGTCCAATGGCCGGTAAGACATCGCTATACAACCAAACTAATGATAGCCTCTGGCTCCATTCATTCTCATGACTGGAATAGACTACGGATGACTTTATGGTCATATCATTTTCCCTACCCATGGTCTTATTGCTAAGTGCATGACACTTGTCAACATGGATATGGATTTGTCCATTGGATACTCTATTTAAAACATAGCACAAGATATATAATAAATGGATTAATGCCTTTATTTAATGACATAAATTGTATAATACACAAATCTAATAAATGTATAATACAAATATAAGGACCAATGCCTCGGGACTAAGGCACATCGAACAATACCTTAATAATACTTCTATAACATCATACACCATTATGATACGTATATAATCGTATATACTTTGTTAATACCGTTTTGTTTTGATACTAAAAATAAAGAAAAAATAGAGGATATATATATATATATATGATGTACTCTATTTATTTTGTGCTTGAGAACACATTTTCTCTATATTAATAAAAGGCATAATCATATTTATTGAATTACTTGTGCAATTAATAAATGTTGGGAATCCATAAACTGGTGTTCACTCATGTTTGTTAGAAGTGTGTACTGAAAGAGTAAGACCACGAGTTTGAAGGACAAAGTTTTAAAGTTATCCCTAGTCTATTATAATCATAGGAATGAATATAACTAAAGACTAGTATGTTCCTTTTTTATACCACTTTGTTTTGATGCATTTTTTTTTATATCTTTATGATATTACCATTATGCTACTATTATATACCTTTTTTAAACTTTGTGTATACCGTTGTGATACCATTTTGTTTTGATACATTTTTGTTTTGATACCTTTTTTATTCCTTCATAATATACACCATTATAATACTTTTTTTATACTTTGTTTATACCTTCATAATACTTTTATAACATCATACACCATTATGATACTTGTATAATCTTATATACTTTTTTTATACTGTTTTGTTTTGACCAAAAATGAAGGAAAAAAAATGGAGGAAATATATATATATATATATATTGCTGGATTATGCCCTAGTCCCTATATGATGCACTTTATTTATTTTATGTATGAGAACACATTTGCTCTATATTAATAAAAGGCATAATCATATTTATTGAATTACTTGTGTAATTAATAAATATTGAGAATCCATAAAATTGTGTTCACCTATGTTTGTTAGTAGTGTGTACTAAATGAGTAAGACCATGAGTTTGATGGACGCAGTTTTAAAGTTATCCTTAGTCTGTTATAATCATGGGAATGAATATAACTAAAGACTAGTATATTCCTTGTGGGACGGGTGGTGTCTTACCAACCATAGGACTTGGAAAGTATATCATGGACATAGGTACATGTTAATGAATAGTGTATTGGATCGATCCGCTTGTGAGAACACTACATGGTCAAGTGTCATAAGTGTTTCACACGTATTACTTATATTGGATCCTTAGACCTAATATTACTACACTCCTAAATGTGACCTTGTATACTTTGGATTGTGCCTAACGGGCACGTAACTAGGTGCTAAGTATGGGTATGTTGGGTATATTGGGAAGCTTGTGACTAGGAGTAATGTGATGGAATTGCCTATCTCTTCACCGAAGAGGTGATATCACCGGCCTCTTGACGAGTGAGACTGAGTAGTGTACAGCCATACCTAAATATCATGATTATTCGATAATCATTTATTTGATCTTATCAGTCTACTTGGATGTCAAGTAAATGTCCTAGCACTTAGAAGGATAACAATGCCACGCCTTGTGTAGGACATCAATATCAGATGTGCAAAGGATCATATAAGAATACTGCAGGTGTATGTCGTTATGATTTTGACATCTCCATCCCAATTAGGGGTTGTAATGGCTTGTTAGAGCCCACTTACAACTTATGGCCTGAATGTCATTTCAGGCCCATGGCCAACATACGGATGGGCCTACAAGATCGCACATTTACATGTTTAGACGGGCTTTATGATGGACCAATTAATATGTATTGGATGAATATTAATCATTGGGCTGTTTATTTTATGGGATTAATTGTTAAGTCCAAATAAAATAAAGTAACCTATGATGAGAAATTTGTTTTATGGTTTTTCAAAGTTACCATGTGGTGACTTTGGTTAAATCATAATATATGTAAATTATGTTTGATATTTACATAAGGGGTAGTTTGGGCATTTTATCTATATGTTGCATACATAAAGAGTAAAGTGAGATACCCTAATACCTAATGTTCTTACATAGCCTCCATCTCATCTTCCTCCTTTGGGCAAAAGGGTTTTGCCATAAAGGGAGAACCATTGGTCCAAGAGTTAGCACTATTCCCGGTCGATAAGACTCCATGTGTGGGAACGTAGGGGGGTGTAGGGAATCATCATGGGAAAAATTAAATGCAAGGCAAAATACCGATTAAAATTTTCCTTGATTCCAAAGCCTAAGATTCATATAGATTAATAGAATGAAGCAAGAACAAAAAGAAAATAGAATTCTCTCACCTTAACTATCTCTTCTAGAGACTGTTACAGAAACCCAAATGCTTTGCCACCACAATCTAGTACATGAATGACTCTTGAACGCAACTCGTGCTAGTGAACGGAAGAACGGTGTGAGCAGACGACATTTTCAATGGAACACGGACTCTCTCGGAAGGGAGCCTTTAGATCGGGCAACCCTCCCTCACATGGTGTTTTTGGAATGGAAATTTGGTTTTGGAAAAACTAAATTAATTCATAAAAGAACCAAGACCTAAGTCTCAATAGAGTGCGTAGGAGTCGCCTCCCGGCTCAGGTCAACCGAGAAATTACAGTGTAGCTGAACCGGACGAAGGCCGCTACACCGTCTAGAGAGCTAGGTCCGGACAAGTCCCCAATTTCATGTCTGATCAAAATAATATTTTGGCCAATTGTAACGCCGGGATTTTCATACAAAAAAAAAGAAGAAAAAAAAGAAAGAAAAAAAAAATTCAAAAAAAAATTCGAAAAAAAAAATTCAAAAAAAAATTCGAAAAAAAAAATTGAAAAAAAAAATTCGAAAAAAAATATTTACAGTGGTACGACTGTAATTACAGTCGTACGACTGTATTATCGGGCCAGGTACAGAACACCATACCCATGACATAAGAAAGAGGAGGAGAGGATTTTGGGCAATTAATGCCCGGATTTTGGAGAGAAAATGAGAGAAATCAGAGTAGAAAAAGGGAAGAAAAGAGAGAGAGAAGGGAGATTGGATTTCTGGTGAAATTTAGAGAGAGAAGGAGAAAAGAGAGAAGGAAAAGGAAGAAGTGAAAAACCACAAAAACTCATCTTTTCCTCTTCTATTTTCTTTAATTCTCGAAATCAGGATTAAAACTTGATAGAAATTCGTAGGTTAATGAGTTAACTTCACAAACAAATTGAAATTTCGGGCTTAAATCATTAGAATCCTTTGCAATTCGGATTTTTGGACATAAGGCTCTCAACTCCAATTTAAGGGGAAAAGTGCAAATTCTTGTGGATTGGAGTGACGCCAGGAGTCAATTTCGACTTGGAGGGACTTCTAAAAGGTAGGCGCCCCATTTCTCTTTAATTTTGCTTGCTTTCTGGGTGTTGATTGTGATTTTTGTGCATTTTTATCTCATTTTCTGCGTTTCTGCTTCTGGAAATCAAGAACAGTCGCACAACTGTTCTTGAAATTGATGAACAGTCGCACGACTGTAGTTACAGTCGTACGACTATTCTTGATTTCCAGGTGATTTTATTTCCAGCTTGTTTTAAATAAGATTTTGGTGAAATCTTGAATTTTCAGCATTTACAATCGTACGACTGTAATTAGTCGTACGACTGTAGTTTAGTTTGCACAACTGTAATTTACAATCGTACCACTGTAGTTTCCAGAATCAGAATTTCACCTTTAAAACCCAAAAATTTCATAAAAAATCCATAAAAATCCCCAAAAATTCCCAAAAAATCCCAAAAAATTAGTAAACCCCAAAAATCATCAAAATGAATTTTGTTGTGTGCATCACGACCATAGGTTCAATTTTCAGTAAAATTGCATTTAGAAAAATTCAATGACGGAGACCCGGTTCTCCCGAAAACCGACCCACTTTAAATATAAAAAAAATAAATGCATGTAAACAGGTAAAATTGTTTTCAAAAATGATTTTGCCACAAAACCAAAAATACAGGGATGTTTCAAAATGTTTTCCAGGTTTAATCGGGCTGGCTAGCCGAGCCAACCCGGTTATCCCTTAAATGCATGCCCCTAATTCTTGATTTCCCAATTCTGTCTATTTGAGTCCTAGTTGTGGCGTGCTGTATATATTGTATCGACCCTCTGTTTTGCAGGTTTTAATTCCTCTTTATTTTTATTTTATTTTGGATGTAATTTAATAGATTAAATCGTGTATATTAGGCGGTTTTATTTTTCTAGATTCTCATGTATATTAGGCGCTTGTAAAGTGAGGCGAGAGTTTTATTTTTTTATTCAATCGGGTTGTAATAATTTAATTATTTACTATTTTACCATAATTTGTATGCACACTGCATGTCTATTTATTTCAATAAAATTGACTTTAGATTTTGAAATACCATTTGAGAACATTGACCAATTTTATTTTAATTAGACACGAAATAAGGGACTTGTCCGGACCCGAATCTCTGGATAGTGTAGCGACCGTTCGTCTGGTTCAGCTACATAAGAATTTCCCGGTTGAGCTGAGCTGGGTGGCGACTCTACAATATTCATCGAGATTTAGGTCTCAGTTCTTTTATTTATTAATTCCATTCATTTTCCAAAACGCAAATTTCCATTTATAAAAACCCCACGCGAGGGAGGGGCCCGCCCGAGATCGTGGCATCCCATTCCGAAAGGGAGTCCCGCGTCCCGTCGAAAACTCGTCGTCCGCTCACAGTGGCGACTCCGCTAGGGATTTCTTAAAAAATTTTTCTTAAAAACTTAAAAGAATTTTAACAAGCTTTGAAAAGTGTCTAATTAAAATAAGGCGGATGATTCTCTTTTAGTATTTTATTTGCATTTTTAGTTAGCCATTTCTTGCATTAGATTAGGTATCCTTTTATAGCCTGGTGGATTGTTGAAGTGTCGCCTAAGTTCCTCTTGGTCTTAGGGGCACGAATACGAAACACCACTCATAGCCTCGTACGAACCCCTTCGCTAGGACCCTTGAGTGGGGAGAAGTGAGGAGTATATCTTGTTATGAGAGCCTTGATGTTATCCCGACTTTGACCGAACCCATATAAGCAGCTCTAGTTAGATTCCCTTAGGATACCAAAATAATTGTGTGAATAATAATAATAAAATCGCGCCTTCATCACCCCCGGTTGGTGATTGAAGTGAACCCCGCCTAGGACTCGGTTAGAAATTTTTGAGATCGACCACGTTGGAGGAATAAGGTTGGAAGAATTCGTTTTGCTTGCTATGTGTTCTTCACCATCTCGTGACACATCGCCATTGCTACCTACGGTTACATAACATATCATAATCACCATTTTTCATGCATGTAACATACCATACATAAACATTTTTGTGTGATACTAACCCATATTTTTATGCAGACATTTGCATTTTATTTCATGTGTAAAACATTAATTCATTCGCTTGTCATCCATACTAACGATTTCTTTTTCAGCCATAACATTAAACTTGTGTGATTAGCATTTTATTTTTGACATAGCATACATAACATCATTATGTATGTCATGCATCCTAACCCACATTTTTGTGCAGCCATTTGCATATTGTGTGACATGTTCATTCACTACATTTCACTTAAATTAAATTAAGGGGCATTTCAAGGACGCCTATCATGACCATCCCATTCCATTTCATAACATATTGGGTACCCAAAATTACCCGTGTTTTGCCAATGCACCGGATTGCATTCGGCCATTCCACCAATATCATTTCATTTAATAAAAGCCACAACGGCCTTAGGCCCATTGTCGTGTAATAATTTACACGATGCATTTCATGACATCACACCCATCTGTCATAGACATCATATAACACTGTGGTCCACATCCGACCACTTCATGACATTAATTCACCATTTAAGGTACTCCCCGAGTGCCCGATTAGTATACATATAGGCCCATAACATCGCCAAATCATGGAAGGCATTCCTCGAATGCCGAATCCTTGTCCGTGTCCCTGTTACACGTGACTTTCTCATGACACCATATCATGTGCTCAAAAGCACCAAAACCTTGTCCACGGGCCCGGCCCATGCGACCATTTTATATCATCTCATAGACCTACAAAGCGTCAAAACTCTATCCGTGTGCCGGTATACACGCGACCATTTCACGAATTCATTAGGTGCCCAAAGGTGCCGAAGTTCTGTCCGTGTGACGGCCCACACGTGACGTTTTTGCATAAACATTGGGTGTTCTTGGAATGCCTCGAAAGAAGAAAGATAATAAAAAGAAAATATTCATATCATCATTTCATACATGATCCCATTCCATTCATTTCAAGCATTCTCAATACCCTAATTTTCATGTCACATCACGTCATTCATTCACGACCCTAATATCTCCTGTCTACTCCCAAGCAGAATACGCTGGAGCGACCTTGGACAAGATCCCAAGCTTCAAGGGCAGCTAGGAGATAGAGGGTAGTCGAGAGTGACAGTGATTCTGATTCTGGGGAAGGAGTGAATATGGCAGAATAGACACCGAGCATGGCTGATGTTTTGAGAGATTTCTTCAGGTCGTAGGATTTCCGTGACATGTTAAAGGAGGAAATGAGGGCAGTGGTTAGAGAAGCTGGTGAGACCGGTGGTAGTGGAGCATGAAAAGAAAAAGAAGCTGAGTCATCTCAACATGGTGGTGACGCTTCGGCTAGCCTTGAAAAGCTGCAGGAGATAGAGGCAGCTATGGAACAGAGGATGAAAGCCAAGTGCTCTGAACTAGATGAAGTTATGGCCTAGTTGAAGAAGGGGGTCAGTATCAGCGCTGAATCCAAGAAAGGGGTGAATGTGGATGCCATGATCAGTAAGGGCATCGAGACATTCCCCATTGGCTTCCAAGTACCCAAGATCCCTACTAACAAAGGGATGGGCTCGCCGGAGGCCCATGTGAATCTGTATGCTCGAGTTATGCTAACGACGGGTGCCACAAAGCAGCAGCTGATCAACTTATTTCCCACCACACTGGAGGGAGGTGCATTAGGATGGTATAACTCACTGTCAGAGGAGGAGCAATCTGATTGGGAAATTTTGTCTGCAGCCTTCATCAAATACTACAGCTTCAACACCAAAATCCAGGTGAAGCTGTATGATCTGGAGAGGGTGAAGCAGAAATTCAACGAGCCCTTTGACAAATACTACCAGAGGTGGATGAACAAGATGATCCTCCTAAAGAACCGCCCTGATGAAGACGAGCTTATACAAAAGCTCATTGATGGCAGCAAAGATATTTTCAAGAACAATATGAAATTCCATCCCTTCAAGGAGCTTAGTGAGGTTTACAGTATGGCTATGAAGATAGAGGGATGAAGAAGAGAAGCCGACCGGTCACAAGGGAGGAAGAAGCACAGGGTACACCTCGGGGTATAGATCAACCGTGACAGCTGGGTCTAACAGTGGTTCTGGTTCTGGTTCCAGTAGCAAGCAGGGGTAGTCATCAGAGGTGAAGCAGATTGAAGTGGCTACTGTGAATTAGCAGCAAGGCAACCAGAATAGGGGTCCTGGAGGACAAGGCATATCGCCTTGGACTCTTACTTTAGCAAAGATATTCGCCAAGTGTAGGAATGGCGGCCTGTTGCAATCCTTAAGGCCATTTGAGAAGCCATCAGAAGCTGACAAAGATAACTTCTGCACTTATCATGTGGTGACAGGCCATCGAACCAACAACTGCTACAAGCTAAGGGATGTTATCCAGAAGCTCATTGACCAGGGAAAGCTGCAAAAGCCAGCCAAATCCAGCACTAAAACCAACCCACTGCCGGCATTCGAGAAGCGGGTTAACATGGTTCAGTCGAGGTTGCCGGCTAACTTTATATTTGCCCATGTTCTGCAAGCGAACCCTACGATTCAGGCAGTGGCGGTAGGGGAACCCGAAGTGGAACCCGAGTGTGAGAAGAAGGAGGGGTGTAAGGAGATCAAACCCATAAGTCTTGATGATCTTTACTCCGAAGATGAGTATGAGGAATTTGACAAAAGAGAAGCAGTCAAACTCCCAGCTGTTGAAAAGCTGAAAATTCAAGAAGTGTAGCACGTGACCCGAAGTGGAAGGGTATATCAGCCGGTAGATCAGACAAAAGATAAAGCACCGATGAATGGGTCGGGTAGTACTTCAGCACCGGAAAGAGTCGAGAAAGAAGACTTAGTCATTTCCCAATTGAAGAAGACCCCTGCACAAGCCAGTTTGTGGCATCTGCTTATGACCTCCAAAGAGCATAGGAAGGCTTTAGTGAAGAAGCTATCAGAGATCGAAGTCTCCCCTATAGCTTCACCAGAGGCTATGTGCTGCTTGCTAAACAAAGTCCATGCTGGAGCTCCTAATATTGTTTTCTCTGAGAAAGACCTACCTGCAGAAGGAAAGGCCCACAACAAGGCTCTTTACATTAGAGCCTATGTCATAAATAAGGTGACGCCGTGCGTTATGGTGGATGACGGCTCGGCTCTGAATATATGCCCGCTGAAAATGTTACCGTTTCTAGGCATGAATGAAGAAGTGTTGAAGAGGTCCTCGACAGTCATTCGGGCATATGATGATTCTAAAAGAACAGTGATAGGGACCTTCGAAACAGAAGTGGAGGTTGGACCCATCAAGTCCATGGTTGTCTTCACAGTGATCGATATCCCGGTCACATTCTCCCTATTGCTTGGAAGACCCTGGTTCCATCCTTTGGGAAGTGTTCCTTCCACATTGCATCAGAAGATTAAATTCTCTATGAATGGCAGGATTGTGACTGTTGAGGCAGACGCCCAGTCGATGGTAGCTGCAGTGGATGAAGGAGTGGTTCCTTTTGGTGGATTCCAAATTGCTGTCATTAAGGAGGAAGAAACCACAGATGCCCTTATAGTTCTTTATGAGAATTACATACCGGAGTGGCTATCCCGATATTTGTACAAGCTGAACTTTGTCCTGGGAATGGGACTCGGAATTAATTTGCAAGGTGTGCCAGAATTCAAGATCGACTCGGGAAAGTCAAAGCAGTACGGCCTTGGTTATGTAGAGGGGTCATCCAAGCAGAAGAATCTGAAAAAGGGCAAGAATGGCAAGGTCATGATGAAGCCATTTCTGAAGGCAGGAGAAAGCCTTTACGAGGGCCAAGCTGAACCGGTGTTGGTTGGAAATGTCGAGTACCCTGGCTTTGAGATCTTTGCAGATGTTGTTGATTTTGAGAAAAGCCAGGAAGAGCCAGTAGCCCCTGTAATGGTGGAGGAAGCAATTGCTGAATTTGAAATTTTGAAAGGAGAATCATCTGAGGTGATAGCAGAAACCATAGAGGTGGACAAGGAAGAAGATGAAAAGGAGACCTGTGCTGAAACTACAGAAATCATCTCAGGTGCTTTGACTGCTGCATTGAACAAAGCTTTTGGGAAATCCAAGCAAGGATTTGGCGAAGAACCGATGGCCAAAGTGAATTTTGACTCTGTGGTCGCTGAAATCACCAAGATTATGGAAAAAGCTAAGGCACAGGCGACCGGGAAAGAAGCAGAGAAAGTTGCAACCCCGGATGATGCTCTGGAAGGGAAGGTGGAAGCTGATGAAGAACAAGGCCCTCCGCCTGTGGAGGATGAAAATGATTTTGTTGTATCTATTTCTTCCATTTTTAATGTAACTGATGTACTCTATGATAAGTTCAATGCAATGAAATCCCAGTTTGCTTACTTGTGTGATGTTTATCCTGATAATTCTGTGCATGCATTTGAATCACCATCAAGCATATTTAGCATACATGACACTGCATTGCATGAAATCAATATAAGTACAGATGAAAACCCTAAGATGGTACTCATTTCACACGAGCTTAAATCCGAGGAAGAAAAAGAATTAATAAGAATACTCCAAAAACATGTTAAAGCTTTTGCCTGGTTGTATGAAGACATGCCAGGTGTGGATACAGAAATAGCAGCGCACAAAATCCCAACGGACCCTAAGTTTAGACCGGTAAAGCAAAAGTTGAGAAGACTAAGACTGGAATGGGCTACGCTGGTGCAAGAAGAAGTGGCCAAACAGATAGACGCCAAGTTTCTCGAAGTGGTGGAGTATATAGAATGGCTAGCCAATATTGTCCCTATGCCTAAAAAGGATGGAAGGGTCAGAGTATGCGTCGACTACAGGGACTTGAACAAGGCCTGCCCTAAGGACAATTTCCCACTACCTCACATTGGCATATTGGTTGATAGTGCAGCAAAAGCGGCAATGTACTCCTCATGTATGGCTTCTCGGGATTCAACCAGATTCTGATGGATGTGATCGACAAGGTGAAAACGTCGTTCATCACAGAATGGGGTACTTTCTGCTACAGAGTGATGCCTTTTGGATTAAAGAACGCCGGTGCCACTTATCAGAGGGCTGTCACAACTCTGTTGCATGATATGATCCATAAAGAAGTTGAAATGTATGTCGATGATATGCTTGTTAAATCAACAACCCGGGAGGAACACCCTGTTATCCTGGATAGATTTCTAACATGCATTGGAGAGTACAACTTACGGCTTAACCCCAAGAAGTGCATATTCGGGGTCACATCAGGGAAGTTGTTGGGCCATGTAGTTAGCCAGAGGGGGATAGAAATGGACCCAGATAAAATCAAAGCCATCCAAGATATGCCAGCTCCAAAGACTGAAAAGGAGGTCAGATCATTCCTGGGTTCCTTGCAGTATGTCAGCCGCTTCATAGCCAAGCTAACTTCCACTTGTGAGCCAATCTTCAAGCTATTAAAGAAAGATCAGCCAATTGTGTGGGATGACAAGTGTCAGCTGGCATTCGAGAAGATCAAGGCTTACCTGGTAATGCCACCAGTGTTGAGCCCTCCAATTCCAGGGAAGCCTCTGATTTTGTATTTGGCAGTTGAAAAATCCTCTATAGGGGCAATGCTTGCACAAGAACAAGATGGCAAGAAGGAATATCCTATCTATTACCTTAGCAAGAAATTGCTGGAGTATGAAACCAAGTATACATTGGTGGAAAAGGCATGTGTGGCGATGATTTGGTTGACCAAGAAGCTGCGCCATTATTTCCAATCCTACAAGATACAAGCTGTGGCTAAAGTGTATCCAATGAAGTATCTCTATGAAGCACCGGCATTAGTTGGGAAGTTGTCCAGGTGGTTGTTACTTTTGTCTGAATTCGACATCGAGTACATCACGAAGAAAACCATTAAAGGGCGAGCCGTGGCAAAATTTCTAGCAAATCAGCCGCTGGAATCAGATTACACAGAAAATTTAGAGTTCCTAGATGAACAGTTGGCCATGGTTGAATTGAAAAGATGGGTTATGTGCTTCGATGGTGCAGTGAACAGAAAGGGTGCTGGGATCGGGGTACTTATAGCAACGCCAGATGGTGAAGTCATTCCCTTATCCAAGTCCCATAACCAATAACGGGGCAGAGTATGAAGCATGCCTATTTGGGATGGAAGCTTTGCTAACACTAGGGGCAAATGACGTCCTGATTGTTGGAGACTCACTTCTAGTGATTAGGCAAGCTCAGGGAGAGTGGGAGCTGAAAGAAGAAGCCTTACGACCTTACTTGGAGCTGCTACAATTCAGAAAAGACTTATTCGGCCAGTGTGAATTCGGACATGTCCCCAGGGATGAGAATAAGATGGCTGATGCATTAGCTACTTTGTCCTCTATGTGGGAAAATCCAGAGGAAACACAAGTTCAACCACTGGTCATAACCACTTCTAGACATCCTTGCTTCGGAGTGCACGAAGTGATGGAATTATCAGTTGAAGAAAAGCCATGGTTCTTTGACATCTACCGGTATGTTAAGGAGGGAAAGTACCCAGAAGAGGCCAGTGCTGCTGATAAGTTGACACTAAGAAAACTGGTCAGTCAATTCAGAATCTTCGAGGACAAGTTATACAAAAGAACAGCACATGGAGTCCTTTTAAGGTGCCTGACAGAACAAGAAGCAGAAGAAGTGATGCAGCAGGTACATGCAGGATCCTGTGGGCCACATATGAATGGGCTTGCCATGGCTAGGAAGATAATGAGACAAGGGTATTTCTGGATGACGATGCAAGCAGATTGTATAAGAAAAGTGAAGAGATGTCATGAATGTCAGATCTATGCAGACATTAGTCATCTTCCTCCACTGGAACTTCAGAACCTAGCGTCTCCTTGGCCGTTCTCAGCATGGGGGATAGATATGATTGGTGAAATTCATCCAGTTGCATCTAATGGGCACAGATTCATAATTGTAGCAGTTGATTATTTCTCCAAATGGGTCGAAGCAGAATCCTTCACTAATGTTACAGCGAAGCACATGGTCAAGTTCATCCAGAAGGATATCTTCACTCGGTATGGGATTCCTCACCACATAGTAACTGACAATGGAGTACAGTTTCAAGGGGCAACGGCTGAGCTACTTGCAGAACATGGTATTGAACATCATAAGTCCTCTCCATATAGACCACAGGCTAATGGTGCAGTGGAAGCAGCTAACAAGGCAATAAAGAAGATCTTATCAAAGATGGTAACCACTTACAGGGATTGGGCCGATAAACTACCTTATGCTCTTTGGGGTTACAGAACCAGTGTCAGAACGCCGACGGGAGAAACTCCATATGCCTTGGTATATGTAACGGAAGCAGTATTGCCAGTGGAAATAGAACTCAAGTCACTCAGAGTTGCCCTGGAAGCTCAATTGCCAGAGACTGAATGGGTTCAAGCCACGTATGAACAGTTGGCGGCACTAGATGAAAAGCGACTAAAGGCACTGGATCACCTGCAGATGTATCAGCGCAGAATGGCTGGAGCCTATAATCGAAATGTGAAGTACTCCAAGCGATAGTTGAAAGCAGGAGACTTGGTTCTAAAGCAACTAAGGCCTTCAAATGTTGATGTTAGAGGCAAGTTCAGACCCAATTGGGAAGGACCATGTGTGGTGAAGAAGGTGCCATCAAAAGGCACTGTCAGCATTATGGACATGGACGGGAATGAGTTCACCAACTCGATCAACCAAGACAGGCTAAAGCTTTATCATGTATGAAAAAAAAAAAGAAAAAAAAGGGGGAGAGGTCTGCTAGGCTGAAAACTCGAAAAGAGCAGTCTAGGCAAAAGTTAAGACACGAGAGAAAGTAATCGGTTGGAAAACCTGAAAAGGACGACTGGTGACGGATTCTGGCACAATGTGAAATGTGTATCGTTTAGGAATCAACTTGTTTCAAATGTACTCATTTTGACTTCATCAATAAAGTGAAGTGTTTGTTTAAATATATTTGCATGGTTATGACAAATGCACAAACAAAGTTGTCTTGCATAAACACACATTCAAAGAAAGCACTTTGCATTCAACTGATCAATATCATCGCATTATTTGACAATTGAAAATGTATTAAATACGTGCAATTTAAAATCTTTTATCGTCCTCTAAAGTCCAGTTCATCTTCCCAAACGAGTAATAAATGGTCATGACACCATTTTAATCAAATCATTAAAAAAAAGAGAAAGCTCGCTGAGGTGAAAACCGAAAAGGCACCTCAGGCAAAAATTAGAGTGGCCCGCTAAGCTGAAAACCCATATCGGGCAGTTTAGGCAAAAGTTAAGGCATATGAAAAGCTCGCTGAGGTGAAAACCGAAAAGGCACCTCAGGCAAAAGTTAGAGCGGCTCGCTGGGCTGAAAACCTGATTTGGGCAACCCAGGCAAGAATTACAGCACTTAAAAAAAAAAAAGAAAAAAACTCATAACTTCCCTACGGAGCAGGAAAAGCAGAACATCCTCAGTATTCCCCACAGAATTCGTCACATCACTCCCCAGCAGAGTTTCCCCTACTATTCCCCAGCGGAATCTACATAAAGAACACCATCAATTATTTCCTCGCAAAGTCACCATACTATTCCCCAGCGTAGTCTATACAACGAATGCCACAATTGTTTCCCCAATCGAGCTGTGACACTATTCCCCATCGGAATCTCTACAAGGAATACTACGATCATTTCCCCAACAGTCACCTCACTCCTTCGATAATCACCAAACAATGCCCCAAGAAAAGCAAAATCAACCAGGGGCACAACATATCTCCCCAGCGGAAGACAAAAACGTCCAATAACAGAAAATACATACATGTACATATACATCATCATGCATCCATACATTGCATATATCAATTACTTATCCCCGGCTAGTCTTCATTCTTGATCGAAGGGGCAAAAATTTTTGTTTAAAAATCTCTCGATCAAGGAATGAAGACTTGCCATTTTAAGTGCAGGAATTCTTCCCCAGCTTAATATCCTCAGCAAGTCGGTAGATCCGCCTCGATTAATATAAACTTGGTATTGGCCCAGATCTGCTCCATTATCTCAACTTTCTCCAGCGAGTCCGCTTCGAGTAATGTAAGCTCGGTATCGGCCTAGATCCGCTCCATCATCCAAGTCCCCCAGCAGATTCGCCTCGAGTAATGTAAACTCGGCATCGGCCCAGTCAGCTTCATCTATTTCCCCAGGAAAGTTCGCCTCGGGTAACCTAGACCCGGTATCGGCCAATTTCATCATCAATTTAGTCTCGGGTAACATAGACCCGGTATCGGCTAATCTCATCTCCAGCATCGCCTCGGGTAACATAGACCCGGTACTGGCTAATTTCAACTATCATTTGCCTCGGGTAACCTAGACCCGGTATCGGCTTATCTCATCTCCAGCATCGCCTCGGGTAACATAGACCCGGTATTGGCTAATTTCAACTATCATTTGCCTCGGGTAACCTAGACCCGGTATCGGCTTATCTCATAAGAGGGTTCATTCCAGTGTTCGCGGCGCTTTGATTCGCGCTCTCAAATTCATCATCTCAGATATTATAAACCTGAATCTAGGTGTCGAATTTAATCACGCGAGGGGCAGCTATAAGCGCCGGGATTTTCTTAAAAAAAAAGAAAAAAAAGAAAAAAAAAAGAAAGAAAAAAAAATTCGAAAAAAAAATTCGAAAAAAAAATTTACAGTCGTACCACTGTAATTTAAAAATTACAGTCGTACGACTGTATTATCGGGACAGGTGTAGAACACCATACCCATGACATAAGAAAGAGGAGGAAAGGATTTTAGGCAATTAATGCCCGGGTTTTGGAGAGAAAATGAGAGAAATCAAAGTAGAAAAAGGGAAGAAAAGAGAGAGAGAAGGGAGATTGGATTTCTGGTGAAATTTAAAGAGAGAAGGAGAAAAGAGAGAAGGAAAAGGAAGAAGTGAAAAACCACAAAAACTCATATTTTCCTCTTCTATTTTCTTTAATTCTCGAAATCAGGATTAAAACTTGATAGAAATCCATAGGTTAATGAGTTAACTTCATAAA
This sequence comes from Euphorbia tirucalli, assembly GCA_039660915.1. Taxonomy (NCBI): domain Eukaryota; kingdom Viridiplantae; phylum Streptophyta; class Magnoliopsida; order Malpighiales; family Euphorbiaceae; genus Euphorbia; species Euphorbia tirucalli. The sequence goes on along the minus strand of CM077637.1, from coordinate 34,583,678 downwards.
CAAATTGAAATTTCGGGCTTAAATCATCTGAATCCTTTGCAATTCGGATTTTTGGACATAAGGCTCTCAACTCCAATTTAAGGGGAAAAGTGCAAATTCTTGTGGATTGGAGCGACGCCAGGGGTCAACTTTGACTTGGAGGTAGGGGTGCACACGGTCGGTTAACCGGTCCATGTGGACTTTTGGTAACGGTTAACCGCTTGAACGGTTTTTCTATTTTACTAACCGTACACTGTCCACTAAATTCGGTTAACCATTATTCGGTTAACCATTAATTTCGGTCGGTTAACCATTCTTTTACGGTTAACCATTTCCGAAATAAACATTATATTTTAAACTTCAAATTTTAAACTATAAATTTCAAATATCAAAAACAAACATGAAATTACAAACCATAGTCTTCACAATTGATTAAAAATGGTTTTACAACCATAAACTAAAGTAATTAAAATATTAACAAAAACAAAAACAAAAAAATCCCAAACACGGAATTTGTTTCTCAAAATCAAACATTATTGAAAGAAAAACTCCATATCCATTTCACAAAACCTTCATATTTCCTGCATATATAATTAAAACAATAATCAAAATTAAAGTTGATACAATGCTTTATAAAATAACAACCATATATATTCAACTACACATACATACCTAACATAAATCATAGTAAGCTCTCATTCATCAATGAGGATGAGATGATGATCATCCGTCACACAAGAAGATTCTGAAAATTAAGAAATAAATGTCAATAATTATAAACTATCACAAAGTTACATACGAAAATGGTAAAAAAAAAAATTAAATTAGGAAAAAAATTAACGATACCTATTTGAGCTATCTCTTGTTCCAGTAAAATTTGATCGACATAATCATATGACTTGCTCGGATGTTTCACCCAATCTTGCCCACATATTAGAGCTTCCACAAACCGAGGAGTAAGAGAACTTCTGAATGAGTCAAGAACTCGGCCTCCAGCACTAAAAGCACTCTCAGAAGCAACAGTGGAAACTGGGATGGCTAAAACATCCTTAGCCATCATACCAAGAACTTGGTATTTAGTTGAATTCACTTTCCACCAATTCAATATGTCAAATTTTGGATTTTCAGCCTCTAAATCTTCACTCAAGTACTTCTCCAGTTCTGTTTTTGTGTCTCCAAGCCCATGATACACCTTTTGTCTCTTAAACATCTTATCAATAAAGCTAGATGCATCATCAATTTTATCAATCACTAGGCTATCATCTTGAGTCATTCTAGTAGCTACTTCTTCTGGAACACTTTGTTCAATTTTTGATGTTGAATAAAATTCAAACAATGCATTTAGAACTGACTTCACATTATCTTTCAACAGCATAGCATCAAGAACATCATATGACTGATCAATAGTCCATTCAACATATTCCATCTTGTGCCTAGGATCAAGAACTACTGCAATGAACATCATTATATTCAAAGACTTCACATCACCCCAGTACTTGTCATATTTCTTCTGCATCTTAGAAGCCATCAACTTCAAACTCACATCTCTATTCTCACACATTGATTTAATCATCATTCCAAGACCATATATTTGTTTCATGTATTCATTACTAGTCACATAAAGAGAGCCCGACAACTTCAATGTAGTCTTGTAAAACATTTCAAGAAAAGGCAACAAACATCTAACATAGTCCCAATCACTTAACATAGGTTTTTCTTGAACATCTTTAGCATATTTGGAATCTTCAAATGCTAACAACTCAAATGCTTTTTCAAATTTCAATGCACATTCTAACATCATATAAGTAGAATTCCACCTAGTCTCTACATCCAAGCACAAAAGTTTACTGATATCTAGTTTCTCTTGAATTGCACAGTTCTTAAATTTTGTAAACCTTGCAGGAGAAGATCTAACATATTTAATAGCAGAACGAATCCTTACAATAGAATCATTTGCTTCAGACAAACCATCTTTCACAACCAAATTCAAGATATGTGCAGAACATCTCATATGCAAGTATTCACCATTCAAAACACTACCCTTCCAACTATTTAATCTTCTTTTCAAGTAACTTACAGCCACATCATTTGCACTTGCATTATCCACAGTTATAGCAAAGACTTTTTCAATCTCCCATTCAAGTAAGCATCTCTCAATAGATTTACCAATCACTTCACCACTATGACCAGAAATGGGACAAAAGTTTATGATTCTTTTATTTAAAACCCAATCATCATCAATGAAATGAAGGGTGAGGCACATGTAACTTAGATTTTGATTAGAAGTCCATGAATCAGTAGTAAGACAAACTCTTGAAGATAATTTATTTAAAAATTTCTGCAATTTCAGCTTCTCACTCTTATAGCAATTATACACATCTCTAGCTACTGTTGTACGTGAAGGAACTACAAACAATGGTTGCAAAATACGACAAAATTCACGAAACCCTTGGTGTTCAACAAACTTAAAAGGTAACTCATCAAGCATTATCATCATAGCAAGATATTTTCTACATTCATCTTGATCAAATTTCCATGATGAAAGTGACTCTGAGCCAGAGTTGGAACTTGAACCTGGTTTAAAAGCTAAGGTTTGTTGACCCTTACTCACATTAAGTGGATACTTCTTACAATTTCTCAAATGATTACTCAAACAGCTAGTACCACTTGCACTTGGACAAGAAAGAGATTTCTTACAGTAGTTACATGTGGCTCTTCGTTTTTGAGGAACATCATAAGGAAGTTCTGTAAAATGCTCCCACACCCATGAAATTTTTCTCTTCCGTGTACTTGTTGCTTCTGGTCCTTCTGGAGGTGGAGGTTTAGCTACATTTTCATTCCCAAATTCAGCAGCAGCAGCAGATGGAGACTCGGTTGGTTCCCCACTTATATGTTCAGCATTATCAGAAGTTGAATTATCACCAATACTTGACACCTGTATAATACAGGCTGTATTAGCAATAAGAAAGAAAGAAATAATGGAATAAACATTCATATTACAAACATGAATAGCGGAATTGAATTACTCTTACTTGACAAGTATATCTATTTTTAAAACGGGATTAGTCCTTTATGAGAAGAATGAAAATGAAAGCAGATTCATTATGTTTAGTTTCATAGAAATCTTATTTATTAAACAAAAAGGATAACCAAAACTACGTGGTAACCTGTAGAAAGCTAAAGTTACTTCCAATCAATGACAATTTAAAGATGAAATTATCAAGCTGTTAGGACTGACTTGTACAGTGATTCTTTTATGTTATTAATTGGTGACTGATTTGAAGCCAAGACCTAGACAAATTAGGATTTTACTCACAGCAAAAGTTAGATTAAACTCAGAGAAATCATAACCTGAAACATAGACAATCAGGAACCAAAACAACCTAAAGATTGCCAGGTCATATAAACTAGCAATACATAATGAGTCTAATTGACATAAACAAGATACATATAAGAAAGAGATGTCATTTCAATTCAGCATCTCAAATTTCTTTCTTTAACAAGATGCATAATAACAAATTAATAAGTTTAATCAAAAGAACTTGCTTAAGTAGTTTAGTTGCCAACAATTTTATTAGATGAAACTATTAGTACATCGCCGTGGAAGTAAGAATTCTAGTAAATGAAAATAGCATGCAAGAATTACATGAAATGAAAAAGAAATCGAAGACTTCCAAGCGTAATTGAAAATTGCAGCAGACTAATCAAAATGGCCAAACTGATAGACGAAAGACAAAAGCCAACAATCCCGCAAACACATCATCCCAAAGAAAGAGCAGAAGAAGATCAACAGAATAGTAACACATTGGCAAATGTCACTGCAGCTACCAAAGTATGCATCAGTCAAAAAAATAAAAAAAAAGCAGTCCCATCACCAAAAATGGTAGCACCAATCACCAGAAAGCCAATAAACTTCACTTACAAAAAACAGTTAGCAACCCAAAAGAGAGAATTTTATCAATTAAACCAAGCAACAAAGTCCGATTGTCTTGAGATATCACCATTGCCAACATCCCAAACAATCCAGACATTTAATAAGGTAAAGTAACAATTAATAAGAAAATAAAGAAAATTGAGCTATAGTACAATTACTAGAATAGTATTTATAATTATAGCACATGCCTATTTTAGCATTATGAATCTTACAAAAAAAACAACTTTAAATCAGTATGCTAAAGTATGCCTAAATTGGTGGAGCACTTGGGCAGGAGGATGCAACAAAAAGCAATTCCAACTAAATTGATTGTCTAATTAAATCAGTGCAGTATTTAGAAGCCTAAATTGGTGGAGCACTTGGGCAGGAGGATGCAACAAAAAGCAATTCCAACTAAATTGATTATGCCATTGATCGAAAAGGTCAATTTTTTCAAATATAACATTGAAAAGTAAAATCAAAATCCAAAAATCCAAAAAGCAATTCCAACTAAATTGATTATGCAAGTAAGCAGAATTGAATTGACCCTTTGAACTCTTTCAAGAAAACATAAAATAGCAGTAATCAGAAATTATAAACAAAATGTATGATTAATAGGTTGAGAATAATTGAGAGATAAAACATAAAATAGCAGTAATCAGAAATTATAAAGCAAATGTACGATTAAGATAAAACTAATTACTTACAGTTGGTGGCGGCGCCGGCGGCAGTGGCTGGATTTCCCCTGTTCTCGATCGGCCGCCTGTGTTTACCTTTCCTCTCCTTGTCATGGTTGTGCGTTGAATCAGGGGGCTGTAAACTTGAGATTTGAGAGAGAGGAAGAAGGATTAGGCTAGGGATTCAATGATTTGGGTTCGGATGGGAGGGAGAGGCAAAATGGAATTAGGGATTTTGAGAAATTGAGAGAGAGAGGAGATGAGGCAGATTGAGAGATCGAGGTCGAGAGTGCAGTGAAGAGAGGGATAAAGGAAAATGTGTAAAATTACAAAAAAACCCAAATGTTTTATCTTTAATTCATTTAACCCATATATATAAAAAAAAAAAAAAAAAACATATTTCCAACGGTCGGTTAACCGAGTCCACATGGACTTTCGGTATAAAAACCGAAACCGAAACCGAAACCGTGAAAATTGAAAAATAAAAACCGTACACTAGTCCATCGGTTTCGGTTAACCACATTTTCTATCCGGTTTCGGTTCGGTTTCACGGTTTTTCGGTTTTCCGGTTTTTTTTGTGCACCCCTACTTGGAGGGACTTCTAAAAGGTAGGCGCCCCATTTCTCTTTAATTTTGCTTGCTTTTCTGGGTCTTGATTGTGATTTTTGTGCATTTTTATCTCATTTTCTGCGTTTCTGCTTTTGGAAATCAAGAACAGTCGCACGACTGTTCCTGAAATTGATGAACAGTCGTACGACTATTCTTGATTTCCAGGTGATTTTATTTCCAGCTTGTTTTAAATAAGATTTTGGTGAAATCTTGAATTTTCAGCATTTACAGTTGTATGACTGTAATTAGTCGTACGACTGTAGTTGAGTTTGCATGACTGTAATTTATAGTCGTACCACTGTAGTTTCCAGAATCAGAATTTCACCTTTAAAACCCAAAAATTTCATAAAAAATCCATAAAAATCCCCAAAAATTCCCAAAAAATCCCAAAAAATTAGAAAACCCCAAAAATCATCAAAATGAATTTTGTTGTGTGCATCACGACCATAGGTTCAATTTTCAGTAAAATTGCATTTAGAACAATTCAACGACAGAGACCCGGTTCTCCCGAAAACCGACCCACTTTAAATATAAAAAAAATAAATGCATGTAAACAGGTAAAATTGTTTTCAAAAATGATTTTCCCACAAAACCAAAAATACAGGGACGTTTCAAAACGTTTTCCAGGTTTAATCGGGCCGGCTAGCCGAGCCAACCCGGTTATCCCCTAAATGCATACCCCCAATTCTTGATTTCCCAATTTTGTCTATTTGAGTCCTAGTTGCGGCATGCTGTATATATTGTATTGACCCTCTGTTTTGCAGGTTTTAATTCCTCTTTATTTTTATTTTATTTTGGATGTAATTTAATAGATTAAATCGTGTATATTAGGCGGTTGTATTTTTCTAGATTCTCGTGTATATTAGGCGCTTGTAAAGTGAGGCGAGAGTTTTATTTTTTTATTCAATCGGGTTGTAATAATTTAATTACTTACTATTTTACCATAATTTGTATGCGCGCTGCATGTCTATTTATTTCAATAAAATTGACTTTAGATTTTAAAATACCATTTGAGAACATTGACCAATTTTATTTTAATTAGACACGAAATAAGGGACTTGTCCGGACCCGAATCTCTGGATAGTGTAGCAACCGTTTGTCTGGTTCAGCTACATAAGAATTTCCCGGTTAAGCTGAGCCGGGTGGCGACTCTACAATATTCATCGAGATTTAGGTCTCGGTTCTTTTATTTATTAATTCCATTCATTTTCCAAAACGCGGATTTCCATTTATAAAAACCCCACGCGAGGGAGGGGCCCGCCCGAGATCGTGGCGTCCCATTCCGAAAGGAAGTCCTGCGTCCCGTCGAAAACGCGTCATCCGCTCACACCAATGTTCATAGATGGTATTTTAAATTCAAAAGTTCATTTTTATTAAATTAAAGCACACAGTGTACACACAAATCAAAATAAAAAAAAAGCAGTGAATAAATAAATTATTACAACCCAATTGAATAAAAAGAAAAACTCTCAACCTCACCTTACAAGGGCCTAAAATACAGGATGATCTAAAAAATTTAGAACCGCCTAAAATACACAGATTAATCTATTAATTATATAAAACATAAAAATAAAAGAAATTAAAAGCTGTAAAACAGACAGTTAGCATAGTTTATAGCCCACAACAAATAGGACTCAAGTAGGACAGGTTGGGATTTCAAGGAGTTCGGGGGCATGCAATTAGGGGATAACCGGGTCGGCTCAACTAGCCGGCCCGATTAGACCTAGAAAACGATTTTGAAATGTCCCTGTATTTTTGTTTTCTGAGAAAATCATTTTGAAAACATTTTTTTTTTTCGGTTTTATTTTAATTTAACATGTGAGGTGGGTCGGTTTTCAAGAGATTCGGGTCTCCGTCGTTGCGTTGTTCTAAATGCAATAACATCAAAAATTAAATCTAAGGTCATGAATGCACACAATAAAATTCAGTTTTTGATGATTTTCTGATTTTTCTGAATTTTTGTGATTTTTGGGAATTTTTGTAGATTATTCTGGAAATTCTGCTCCTGGACAAGAATTACAGTCATGCGACTGTAGATCATCCAGATGCAGAAAATCGCCAAAATGTTCGAATAAAACTAAAAGCCGTAGGAAATCAAGAACACTCGTATGACTGTATATACAGTCGTGCGACTATTCTTCACCACAAGAACAACCATATGACTGTTCTTGATTTCCAGAAATAGTAAACCCGAAAAATTGAGTTTTATTCACAAAATCACATCAAATCACAAAGAAAAAGCAACAAAATGGAGGTTTGAGGTATAATTACTTTTGTGGCACTGATCCACTGTTGGTTTGACCCCTGGAAACTCCTCAACCGCCTCTAAATTACTTCTTTTCCCTTGGGCACTAAGGTTCCAAGAGTTGTCCAAAATTCTCCAAAATGTCACGGATTTTAGCAAATTTAAAGTCTAAAATTTATTGAATTTGAAGTGCCAAGTTATTATCCTATGATTTCTATCAAGTTTTAAACTTTAACACTTAAGAATCAAAAGAAAAATAGGAGAAAAAGATTGAGTTTTGTTAGGGTTTTTCTTTTTCTCTCCTTTTTCTCCCTTTTCTTTATCAAATTCTCTCTCAAATCTCCCATATCATAAGAGTCCAAAAAGTCCTTCATTCTCTCTTCCTTCTCCCTTTTATTTTCTGGCTTTTTTCTGATAAGAATTTAGGCATTAATTGCCCCTCAAATCAACCCATTTTTTTTATTTCTCAAGGTATGGGCTGATGTAGCTGCTCTGAAAATATAGTCGTATGACTGTAATACAGCCCCACGACTGTAATTACAGTCGTGTCACAACAATAAATTTTTTTTAAGTCTAAAAAATTCTGGAGCTTACAGCTGCCCCTCGCGTGATCAAATTCGACACCCGACTCTAGGTCTGGAATACCTGAGGCGATGAATTTGAGAACGCATATTAAAGCACCGTAAACATAGGAAAGAAAACACAACTGATCTGGGCTGCTACTGGTCTACACATATCCGAGGCGGATCTGTTGAAATGATGAATCTGACATAAGCCGATACCGGGTCTAGGTTACCCGAAGCGAAGATGAAGATGAAATAAGCCGATACCGGGTCTAGGTTACCTGAGGCGAAATTGATGGTGGAATAAGCCGATACCGGGTCTAGGTTACTTGAGGCGAAGATGAAGATGAAATAAACCGATAACAGGTCAAGGTTACCCGTGTTGAGGTTGATGATGAACTAGAATGAAGCTGAACTGGGCTGATACCGGGTCTATGTTACCTGAGGTTGATCTATTGGGGATCTGGAATGAAGCTGATCTGGGCTGATACCGGGTTTATGTTACCCGAGGCGGATCTGCTGGGGATCTGGAATGAAGCTGATCTGGGCCGATACCGGGTCTATGTTACCCGAGGCAGATCTGGCCGTGTCTAAGATAGTGATGATGAATTCCTTTGTTCGAAATAGTGAGTCTTCATTCCTTGATCGAGAGATTTTGAACAAAAATTTTTGCCCCTTCGATCAAGAATGAAGACTAGCTTGGGATGAATGCTCCGTGTATGTTGTGTATGCATGTATGATGATGCATATGCCTATGGATCCCAAGGGATGCATTTTCCATTGTTTGTTTAATATTGATGCTTCTCCTTTCTGCTGGGGAAGATATGTTTTGCCCCCGGCTGGCAGAAGACACTCTTCACATAAAGCTTCTCCTTACTGAAGACAAATGAGGACTGCTGAGGAAATGACATGACTGCTGGGGAAAGAATCATAGTGTCCCTTGTAATTGTCCCGCTGGGGAGTAATGTGGTGGATCCCACTAGGGAAATGCTGTAAGGATTTCCATGGGGAAACGGTGAAGAGATTGTATCCTTCTGTTCCTGTGGTTTATGAATCTGGAAGTGCTCTAAATTTTGCATGGGTTACCCAATGTGGGTTTTCAGCCCAGTGAGCTGCTCTAACTTTTGCCTGGAGCACCTTTTCGGTTTTCACCCTAGCGAGCTTTTTTTTTTACAAATTTAAGATGGACAAAGACCGACTAAAATGGCACCATGACCACTTGATCCATCATCCTTCTAGCGATGATATGATACAGAAAAATGCTACACGGAGCAGCATTGGGGCTCAATTTCTTGTTGAAAGCCATTGCAGTAGAAAATAAGGTTTCACAGAATCAGTCTAAGAGAGCAGATGAAATGAGCAACTCATTAGGCCAATTTAGCTTTTTACTCAGCTTGATTTCTTCAACAGCCAAGTTCTTTGACAACCACTATTGCTCTTTTGGAAAGATGAATTAGATATGGAGGATGATAAAAGATTTCAGATTGTATGTATCTAGTATATCTTAATTGTTAAATAATGTGATATGTTTAACTAGTTAAATGCAAAGCGCTTTCCTTAAATGGATGTTTAAGCAAGATAACTTTGTTTATGAATTTGACATAACCACGCAGATGTGTTTAAACAAACATTTCACTTTATTGATAAAACCAAAATGAGTACGTTTGAAAGGATTGGTTCCGAAATTGGTATACGCTCCACACAGGGCCAGAATCCGACACCAGTCGTCCTTTTCAGATTTTCCAACTAGTCATTTTCTCTCGTGTCTTAACTTTTGCTTAGGCCACTCTTTTTGAGTTTTCATCTTAGCAGACTCTTTCTTCTTTTTTTTTTTTTTTGACATGATAAAGATTTAAGAGGTCTTGGTTGAAAGGATTTGTGAACTCATTTCCATCCATGTCCATGATGTTGACACCGCCCTTTGATAGCACTTTCTTCACAACATAGGGCCCTTCTTAGTTGGGTCTGAACTTCCCCCGAACATCGACATTTGAAGGCCTCAATTGCTTCAGAACCAAGTCGCCCGCTTTCAACTGCCTCCGAGGATGCTTCACATTTCGATTCTAGGCTCTGACCATTCTACGTTGGTACATCTGCAAGTGATCTAGTGCTTTTAAGTGTTTTTCATCTAGCACTGCCAACTGTTCGTATCTAGCTTGAGCCCGTTCAGTCTCTGGCCACTGAGCTTCCAAGGCGACCCTGAGTGACTTAAGCTCTATATCTACTAGCAATACTACTTCCATACCATACACCAAGGCGTAAGGAGTTTCCCCTGTTGGCATTTTGACACTAGTCCTGTAACCCCAAAGAGCATACAGCAATTTGTCAGCCCAATCTCTGTAGGTGGTTACCATTTTTGATAAGATCTTCTTTATTGCCTTATTGGCTGCTTCCACTGCACTGTTAGCTTGGGGCCTATATGGAGAAGACTTATGGTGCTCAATTCCATCTTCTATAAGCAGCTCAGCTGTTGTCCCTTGGAACTGCACTCCATTGTCAGTCACTATATAATGGAGAATCCCGTATCGGGCAAAGATATTCTTCTGGATGAGCTTAACAATCTGCTTATCTGTTACACTAGTGAAGGATTCTACCTCCACCAACTTTGAGAAGTAATCAACTGCCACAACTATGAATCAATGCCCATTAGATGCTTCGGGATGAATTTCACCAATCATATATATCCCCCATGCCGAAAATGGCCAAGGAGATGCCAGATTCTGTAGTTCGAGTGGCAGAAGATAACTGATGTCAGCATAGATCTGACACTCGTGACATCTCTTTACCTTCCTTATACAATCAACCTACATCGTCATCTAGAAATACCCCTGCCTCATTATCTTCTTGGCCATAACGAGTCCATTCATATATGGCCCGTAGGACCCGGTGTGTACTTGTTGCATCACTGTTTCTGCCTCCTGTTCTGTCAGGCATCTCAAAAGAACACCATTTGCCGTTCTCTTATATAGTCTATCTTCAAAGATTCTGAAATGACTGGCTAGCTTTCTTAATGACATCTTATCAGTAGCACTGGCTCCTTTTGGATATTTTCCTTCCTTCACATATTGGTAAATATCGAAGAACCATGGTTTTTCTTCAGCTATCAATCCATTACTTCGTGCACTTCAAAGCAGGGTTGTCTGGAAGTTGCTATAATCAGTGGTTGTACTTGAGTTTCTTCTAGATTTTCCCACATAGACAGTGTTGCTAGCGCATCAGCCATCTTGTTCTCATCTCTGGGGACATGTCTGAATTCACATTGGCCGAAAAGCTCTTTTTTGTACTATAGCAACTCCAAATAAGGCCGCAATGCTTCTTCTTTCAACTCCCATTCACGTTGAGCTTGTCTAATCACTAAAAGTGAATCTCCAATGATCAAGACATCATTTGCCCCTAGTTTCAACAGAGCTTCCATCCCAAATAAGCACACTTCATACTCTGCTCATTATTGGTTATGTGAAAATCCAACCACTTTGACAAAGGAATGATTTCACCGTCCGGTGTTGCTATGATTACCCCGATCCCAGCACCCTTCCTATTCACAGCACCATCGAAGCACATAATCCATCTCTTTACTTCCACCAGGGCCAGGTGTTCATCCGGGAACTCTAAATTCTCTGTGTAATCTGATTCAAGCGGCTGATTTGCTAGGAATTCTGCTACAGCTTGCCTTTTGATGGTTTTTCTAGTGAAGTACTCAATGTCGAATTCTGACAGAAGTAGTAGCCATCTAGATAACTTCCCGACTAGCACGGGTGCTTCATAAAGATACTTCATCGGATCCATTTTGGCCATGGCTTGTACTTTGTATGACTTGAAGTAATGGCACAGCTTCTTGGTTAACCAGATCATTGCTACACACGTCTTTTCCACCAATGTGTTGGTTTCATACTCCAGGAACTTCTTACTAAGGTAGTAAATAGGGTACTCCTTCTTCCCATCTTGCTCTTGTGCTAGCATTACCCCTATAGAGGAATCTTCAACAGCCAAATACAAGATCAAAGGCTTCCCTGGAATTGGTGAGCTCAAAACTGGTGGATTTACCAAATAAGCCTTGATTTTCTTGAATGCTAGCTAACATCTGTCGTTCCATTCTATAGGCTGGTCCTTCTTTAGCAACTTGAAAATCGGCTCACAAGTAAAAGTCAACCGTATAATGAAGCGACTGATGTATTGTAAAGAACCCAAGAATGAACAGACTTCCTTCTCTGTTTTTGGAGCTGGCATGTCTCGAATAGCTTTGATTTTATCTGGATCCATCTCTATTCCCCTTTGACTGACTACATGACCCAACAGCTTTCCTGATGTAACCCCGAATATACATTTCTTGGGATTAAGTTGCAGGTTATATTCCTCGATGCATGTAAGAAATCTATCCAGGATAGCAGGGTGCTCCTCCCGGGTCACTGATTTAACAAGCATGTCATCGACGTATACCTCTACTTCTTTATGAATCATGTCATGCAGTAATGTTGTGACAGCCCTCTGGTAAGTGGCCCCAACATTTTTCAATCCAAAGGGCATTACTCTATAGCAGAAAATGCCCCACTTTGTGATGAAGGATGTCTTCACCTTGTCAATTACATCCATTAAGATTTGGTTATACCCCAAAAATCCATCCATGAAAGAGTACATTGCTGCCTTGGCTGCGCTGTCGATTAAAACATCAATGTGAGGCAAGGGGAAGTTATCTTTCGGGCAGGCTTTATTGAAGTCCCTGTAGTCGACACACACTTTGACCCTTCCGTCTTTCTTAGGCACTGGCACAATGTTGGCTAACCATTTTGTGTATTCCACCACCTCGAGGAACTTTGCTTCAATTTGGTTAGCCACCTCTTCCTTTACTAATGCAGCCCATTCTGGTCTTAGCCGTCTCAACTTCTGCTTTACTGGTCTGAATCTTGGATCCGTTGGAATCTTGTGAACATCTATTTCTGTGTCTACACCCAGCATGTCCTCGTATGACCACGCGAAAGCTTTAACATGTTTTTGCAATATTCTTGTAAGTTCTCTCTTTTCCTCGGGTTTTAGCTCATGTGAAATGAATACCACTTTGGGGTTTTCGTCTGTACTTATGTTGATTTCATGTAATGTAGTGTCATGTATGCTAAATATGCTTGATGGTGATTCAAATGCATGCAAAGAATTACCAGGATAAACATCACACAATTAAGCAAACTGAGATTTCATTGCATGAAACTTGTTATAAAGTACATCATTCACATTGAAAATGGAAGAAATATATACAGCAAAATCATTTTCATCCTCCATAGGTGGAGGGCCTTGCACTTCTTCAATTTTCCCATTCAGCTCTAAGATGTCATCCAGATCTGCAGCTACTTTGGCTTCTTGATCAGAAGGAATAGTGGTCTTCTCAATTTCAGCCACCTGCGCCTTAGCCTTCTTCATGATCTCGGCTATCTCAGCAACCAAAAAATCCAAGTTTACTTTGGTCATCAGCTCCTCTTCGAACCCTTCTTTAGACTTCCTAAATGCCTTGCGTAAGGCAGCAATCAATTGTTGGAAACGCCCTAGTCCCGAGACATTGGTCCTTGTGTTTGTATGATACATTTGAACAGTAATATGAACATTATGTATTATACAATTTGTGTCAAGAGATAAAGGCATTAATCTATTTATTATATGTCTTCTGCTATATTTTAAATAGAGTATCCAATGGACATATCCATATCCATGTTGTCAAGTGTCAAGCACTTGGCAGTAAGACTATGGATAGGGAAAACGATATGGCAATAAAGTCATCCGTGGTCTGTTCCAATCATGAGAATGAATGGAACTAAAGACTATCATTAGCCTGGTTGAATGGCAATGTCTTACCGGTCATAGAACATGGAATGTCAACAAGGTTAATGGGTACATGCAAAAAGGGCATGGTACTGGATCGATCCACTTAATGGGAATCTACATGGTATAGTATCACAAATGATTCTCGCGTAGTACTTGTATAAGTCCTTTGACCGGACCATATGATGGTGCTGCATATGAAGTGGCACACTTTGGTGTAAGCCTAACGGGCCTGTAAAAGGGTGCCAAGTATGGGTACGTTCGGGTGTGTTAGTGAACATGGCAGTGCTATGGATATGCAGAAGGGAATGTCACTCAGTCATTCACTAAGACGATATCACTAGCCTCTTAAAGAATGTTACTGATAAGTGTGCGGCCGCACACAAATAAGATTGGATCTTGTTTGTGAGCATTAGTTCATTCGATATCAAGTAAAGGTCCAGACACAAAGAGGGTGATACTTCCATGCCTCTGTGTTAGACACCGATATCAGCGACATGGGATTTACAAGTTCAAACTACATGGTTACGTTTTCAGTTAGACTGTTTACTCCGTCTTAATTGGGGACTACAGCGGCTTGTTAGAGCCCGCCTGTAGTCTGTGGGCCTTGGCCCACTGCCACTATAAAGATGGGCCCATTGGATCGTACACATTGAACGTCTAGACTTTAACTAGTCGGATTAAGTGTGTACTTGGAGTATACAAGTTTTAAGAGAGAGAGATTTATTAATTATATTATAGATCAATTAGATTGATCAAAATAATATAATTAATCTTTATTTCGGCATTCTCTTAATTAATTCAATGAATTAATTTATGAGATTATTTCCTAGGTGGAAATATTTAGTACATATATAGGTTTACATGTATATCATTTTATGTATGTCTAATTTAATCCATTGATTAAATTAATATGTCAAATGAATTTTAATTTAAATGTATGTAATATATTATGGTATAATATATAAGCATACATGGTATATTAAAGTTGCATTTGAAATTAATTAAATCAAAGGATGTAAAATTGGGCTTAGTCGTAAAATGAAATTGCCCACATAAAGTGGGATTTCTTGGCCGAAATTAGGGGATGATTTTTGGATTCATGGTAAGTCATTGTTGATGAGAATGGTGACTCATTGTTGGACAAAAGAGGATGATGAGAAGTGGTGAGTCATAAGTGAGGAATCATGGCTTTTGACTTTTGACTTAGGGTTGGCAAAGTTGGACTTTGCTTCTCCATTTTACTCATCCTTTTGGCCAAAAATATGGGGGGATATTGGGACAAAAGTGATGGTGAATCATGCCATTAAAAGGGGGTAAAGTGGTGGGTCATATGGTTGACTTTGGCAAGCAAAGTTGGACTTTGTTTTTCTTTTCCACTTATCCATCTTTTGGCCGCCCATTTCCTTATAGATTTGGGAGAACATTTTTTGCCCACTTTTGGAATTCATTCTTTTGGGAGAATGAGTTTTGCCCACTTTAGGAATGAATTTCTTAAGGAAAAGAAATTGGTGCCCATTTTAAGGATAGATTTCTTTTGGAAAGAAATTGAGAGCCCTAACTTAGGGTGATGGTATTTTTCTTTCGAAAAGGAAAATTATAGCCATCTATTCCTATTATGAGCAGCCCCTCTCTCCCTCTCTTTAAATCATCCGAGTCGCTAGCACGGGTTTCGGTCCGAGAGCCATTCGTGTACGCATCGGTGGAGGAAATCTACACTTGATTTATGTAGTCCGTATCCGTCTCTTAGAGAGACTTTGTGGTAAGCTTTTGAACTTTCGCTTTATGCTTTAAGTTTTTTTGATTTCCACATCTTAAGCTCCTAGGACCGGATTCGAGGAAATGGATGCGTATTTCCGCTTTTATCGGTCGGTTTCCCGTGACGAATCCCAACAGTGGTATCAGAGCAGGCTTTTGATCCGTGGAAATCTTTACCTTGGCAGATCCCGTGTTTTAAAATTGGAGATTTTTGTGGATGGGATTCTTTTGGTTTCGGGTTTGTGATTTTACCCCGTTGAATTTTGCAAATGGAAAATCATGTTGCATATGGTGTATGCTAGGTTTTATTTTCTATTTGTGATTTTCTTGTTTAAGGAATTTTACTTTGCATATTTGTTTTGTGCTATATTTAATTTTCCATTGTTGAAATTTTATTTCTTGGTGATTTAATTTCATGTTGTTTTTACTTAATTTTATTTCTTGGTGATTTAATTTCATGTTGTTTTTACTTATTCGGAAAAATCATGGACCATTTCGGGTCAGAACGGAGGCAGCAACTGGGCTGCTACTGGGCAGCAACTGCTACACGCCAGCAGCATGCCGCTGCTAGGCAGCAGCGCCACGGCTGCCCCGCGCGGCGGGCCGGGCCCGAATTTGGATTTGGCGGGATTTTTTTTGGGCCGTGCCGGGTTTTAAAATTTTAATTAATTTTACAATTATGCGTGTTTAAATTTTGGTAATTTTTATGCGTGTGGGGTTTTAAAATTTTAATTGGTTTTAAAATTGTGCGTGTTTAAATTTTGGAAATTTTATGCGCATGTTTTATGAATGAAATTTATTTTTCGTTCATGCGATATTAATTTTGGAAAAATTAATACAGTTAATTGAAATTGGTTTGGGTTTTCTTGGCACGATTACCCGAATGGCTAATTTTGGAATTCATGGTTTCCTAATTGGATTGGGAGTAATTTTACCTGGGTTTGAGGCCCAAAGCTCGCACGGGTTTAGAACCATGATCGGTCAAAATTTGGCGATTTCAAAATAATGGCTATGGACATAATTGAAATGGGATTAATTCATGCATTTAACATGTTTATAAATTGTATGATTAAATGCTTGAATGGATGTTTTGGGCCTTATTTATTTGGGTTGTAATTTTCTTTTGGTAAATACGGCTTACGTGTCGTTTTCTTTTTTATGTCATTTTATTTTATTTGTTTATTATGATATTATGTAAAGAAAAAGCCGATTGGATTGGCATGTTAGAAAGATGCGGAAGCAGCCCACCTGATGCTGTTCTAGTATAGGTTTACTAGAATGATATTAGGATGTAAATTTTGGCCCATAGCATTTCATTTTTTTTAATTATGCTTTATTTATTCACATGTGAGAATGTATGATCCAACCCTTTTTCACCCGCTTTTGGATCTAAGCCGTTATTAAATGAATCTAATAACCAAAAGGTAATTACTAAGTCTCTTAAAAGTGCTTCCGTCATTCAAAACCTTCTCGAAGTGGGGATGGGCCAGTTGTAGACCAGCCCTCGCTGGATGCACTGGAGCATCGTCATTTTGTATTGGGTTGGAGTATTGGTTACTCTGACACTTGGATGGAGGTTTGGACTTAGCGTGGGCAGTAGGATGTTCCTGGCCCTAAGCATAGATGGGTAAGTGCCAACAGACCCATCAAACCGAGAGTCCCTAGGTTGGGATTGGACGGCATTCCTACCTAAAAATTGGGGTATAGTTGTTCCAGGCCCTTGTCTGGCTATATCTTGATATAATATGGATCTCGACCCATGAGCCCAACAACTCAAGTTAATTAATAACACGATTAATTATTAATTATAATATGGGAAGAACAATTTAAGTCCTTTATTAACACTTGTAAATTTTTTTGTGTAGTAACCAATGGCGACGAATGATACTTTATCACTGCGATCTTTCTTGGAATGGGACAAGCTTTCTGGCCCTAACTTTTGGGACTAGTCTATGAACTTAAGGAAAGTTCAAAGACAAGAGTCTAAAGTGTATGTGCTAGAAAATCCTGTACCGGCTGTGCCAACGGGAAGTAATCCACCGGCTGCCCAGCTGGAGGAATACTTGGCACATGTAAAGGATAACTGGAACATGACATGCCTGATGTTGGCTAGTATGGTTCCTGACTTGCAAAAGCAGTTCATGGATCATCAGGCCTTTGCTATAATGACAACTCTTAATGAGATGTTTTATGAGCAAGCTTATCAGGAAAGGTACCTAATCAACAAGGCATTCCACAGCTATAAGATGGGGGCAGGGACATCTGTAAGTGCACACGTGCTCAAGATGAAGGGCTATCTGGATAATTTAGCCCATCTTGGAATGCCTATCTCAAGGGGACTGGCAGTTAACACGATCCTGGCTTCTTTACTGGATTCTTATGATCAATTCATCTTAAACTTTTACAAGCAAGGGATGGACTGTACTGTTAGTGAGCTGCATTGGATGCTTCAGCTCACTAAACTGTCAATCAAGAAGACTCCGCTGGTACTTGAGGTTAACAAGGGGAAACCTTCTCTTGCTAAAGGCAAGGCAAAGGCCAAGGCCAAGGCTAAGGAAGCCAAGGCTAAAAAGGCTAAAGCCTAGCCCAAGGCCCGTTCCAAGGATATCTGCTTCGGTTGTAAGCAGGCTGGACATTGGAAAAGATCGTGTCCCAAAATTTTAGGAGAGAAAAGGAAGACGCAGGGCATGTCTTCATCAGGTATATATGTCATAGACATTAACCTCTGTTTCAACATCTTATGTATTGGATACTAGATGTGGTTCTCACATTTGTTGTCATGTGCAGGGACTTAAGAACAGGAGATCACTGGGATCGGGACAAGTGGACTTGCAGGTCAGAAATGGAGCAAGGGTTGCTGCCATAGAGATCAGCAGGACCAGCTTATGATGTCTAGTAGATTAGTTTTGTTACTGAAACTATGTTATTTTGTACCTATTTTGTACAGGAATATTATTTTTTGTTTCAGTTTTGGATATTTCTGGATGTACATTTACTATTGGTAATAGTAAAAAGGGTTTATCTAGAAAAGAATTATTTTATGGAGTATCTCTGTTAAATAATGTCTTTTATATCCTAGATCTGAATGAAACTAATCATGTCTATAATATACATACTTAAAGGGTTAAGCCTAACAAACTTAATCCGGTTTACCTTTGGCATTGTCATTTAGGCCACATAAACAAGAAGCGCATAGCTAGGCTTCACATAGCTTGAATCCTAGGATCATTTGACATGGAGTCCCTTGATATATGCGAGTCTTATTTATAAGGTAAAATGACTAAAGAACCTTTTAGCAAGGAGGCTGAAAGGGCCACTAGCTTATTGAACCTAATGCATTGAGATGTATATGGACCGACAAGCATAGCAACCAGGGGTGAACATCTATACTTTGTCTCCTTCATAAATGATTTCAGCAGATATGGCTATGCCTATCTAAAGAAATATTAGTCTGAGACCCTTGATAGGTTCGAGGGTTTTAGGAACGAAGTACAGAAACAACTAGGCAGAAATATCAAAGCCATTCGGTCAGACCGAGATGGTGAGCATATAAACCTAGTGTATGACTCATTTTGAGTGGGCATGGAATAGTTCCATTGCTCACTCCTCCAGGGACACCATAATGGAATGGGGTGTCAAAACGAATAGGACCCTGTTGGACATGGTCCGCTCAAACGATGAGTTATGCCTCTCTCCCAATAAGTTGTAAAGGATACGCTCTAGAGACAATGGCTCTCATTTTCAATTATACTCCGACTAAGGCTTTGGAAAAGACCCTATTTGGAATATAGACAGGCAGGGTGCCTAATGTGTCTTTCTTACGGATTTGGGGTTGTTATGCACAAGTCAAGAAATTGACTGTGAGCAAAACTAGCACCCAAAAGCTGAATAATGCCTATTTATGAGCTACCCTAGGGAAACCAAAGGGTATTACTTCTACAACCTCGCTGAGAACAAGGTGTTCATGGCATGAAAGGTGTCCTTCTTGAAAAGGGGTTTCTTTCCAAGAAAGACAGTGGGAGCGATGTTGAACTCAGGGAAGTTCAAAGCTCAGAAACTCCTGAAAAGGATAACTCGGAGACCAGGGTGAAGCTTCCAAAGGTAGAAGCACCAGCCCAGGTCACACAAGGACCTAAAAGGTATGGTAGGGATCATCAAGAACACGAGAAACATCGGTTTTTGTTTCTGATGATTACGCTCTTTTGTCTTGTACGAAGAGGAGCTCAAAACCTACTAGTAGGCTATAGCTAGCCCACTGTCTGCCATGGTGGTGGATTTGTAATCTATGTACGATAATCAGGTTTGGAACCTGGTTGATCCACCTCCGGGTGCTAAGGTAATAGGTTGCAAGTGGTGCTATAAGCTATAGGCCGACAATACCTTTAAGGGTGTGTATAAGAGGTTTAGTGGGAGCATAGTAACTTTCCTGGTATTATATATGGATGGCATCCTTCTGATTGGAAGCGACGTACCAACACTACAAGGGAATTGTAATGGTTGAGTACGTGCTTCGCAATGAAGGACTTACGTGAAGCTGAGATGATCCTAAGGATTAGGATCTATAGGGATAGATCTAATCAGCTTCCAGGCCTAAGTCAGGCCAAGTACATAGACATAGTTCTGAAAACATTCAGCATGGACCAGGGTAAGAAAGGATTCTTGCCAATTGGTCATGAGCTGAAACTTAGCAAGAAGTACTGTCCTAAGACAAGGCAGGATAGGGAGAACATGAATAGGTTCTATATGCTTTGGCTATAGGATGAATCATGTACTCCATGCTATGTACAAGACCTGATGTCGGCTTTGCACTAAGTATGATGAGCCGGATCCTGAGTGGATCACTGGTAGGCTGTCAAAGCAATCCTGAAGTACCTTAACCAGACTAAGGATCGCTTCTTAGTGCATGAAGGTCAGGAAGAGCAGTTAGTTACTAGGTACACTGATGCAAGCTTCCAGATCCACCAAGATGAATATAAGTCGCAGTATAGGTATGTGTTCATGCTAAATGGTGGTGCTGTTGTTGGAGAGGCTCCAAGTAATCGACCATCGTGGTTTCTATCACAGGAACTGAGTACATTGCAACATGTGACACAGCTAGGGAAGCTGTGTGGATAGAGAAGTTTATCACGGAACTGGGGATAGTATCTACTATCCGGGAACCAGTTGATATCTTTTGTGACAACGAAGGGCTATTGCACAAGCGATGTGCCCCGGTCACACATATACACGAAGCACGAACTCAGGGAGTTTCACCTATTGCGAGAAATTGCTGAGGGGGTGACATCTCATTACAAAGAGTGGACACCAAAGACAATGTCGCAGATCTTTTGACCAACATGCTTGGCTATGCCTATGCACGAAGGTTATACTAGATCTATAGGGATTAGACCCATGCCTAGTAGGTACTAGTGTAAGTAGGAGATTGTTGGAAATGCCCTAGTCCCGAGACATTGGTCCTTGTGTTTGTATGATACATTTGAACAATAATATGAACATTATGTATTATACAATTTGTGTCAAGAGATAAAGGCATTAATCTATTTATTATATGTCTTGTGCTATATTTTAAATAGAGTATCCAATGGACATATCCATATCCATGTTGCCAAGTGTCATGCACTTGGCAGTAAGACTATGGATAGGGAAAACGATATGGCCATAAAGTCATCCGTAGTCTGTTCCAATCATGGGAATGAATGGAACTAACGACTATAATTAGCCTGGTTGTATGGTGGTGTCTTACCGGTCATAGAACATGGAATGTCAACCAGGTTAATGGGTACATACAAAAAGGGCATGGTACTGGATCGATCCACTTAACGAGAATCTACATGGCATAGTATCACAAATGATTCTCGCATAGTACTTGTATAAGTCCTTTGACCGGACCATATGATGGTGCTGCATGTGAAGTGGCACACTTTGGTGTACGCCTAACGGGCCTGTAAAAGGGTGCCAAGTATGGGTACGTTCGGGTGTGTTAGTGAACATGGCAGTGCTATGGATATGCAAAAGGGAATGTCACTCAGTGATTCACTGAGATGATATCACTGGCCTCTTAAAGAATGTTACTGATAAGTGTGCGGCCGCACCCAAACAAGATTGGATCTTGTTTGTGAGCATCAGTTCATTCGGTATCAAGTAAAGGTCCAGACACAAAGAGGGTGATACTTCCATGCCTCTGTGTTGGACACCGATATCAGCGACATGGGATTTACAAGTTCAAACTACAGGGTTACGTTTTCAGTTAGACTGCTTACTCCGTCTTAATTGGGGACTGTAGTGACTTGCTAGAGCCCGCCTACAGTCTGTGGGCCTTGGCCCACTGCTGTCATAAAGACGGGCCCATTGGATCGTACACATTGAACGTCTAGACTTTAACTAGTCGGATTAAGTGTGTACTTGGAGTATACACGTTTGAAGAGAGAGAGATTTATTAATTATATTACAGATCAATTAGATTGATCAAAATAATATAATTAATCTTTATTTCGGCATTCTCTTAATTAATTCAATGAATTAATTTATGAGATTATTTCCTAGGTGGAAATATTTATTACATGTATAGGTTTACATGTATTTCATTTTATGTATGTCTAATTTAATCCATTGATTAAATTAATATGTCAAATGAATTTTAATTTAAATGTATGTAATATATTATGGTATAATATATAAGCATACATCGTATATTAAAGTTGCATTTGAAATTAATTAAATCAAATGATGTAAAATTGGGCTTAGTCGTAAAATGAAATTGCCCACATAAAGTGGGATTTCTTGGCCGAAATTAGGGGCTGATTTTTGGATTCATGGTGAGTCATTGTTGATGAGAATGGTGACTCATTGTTGGACAAAAGAGGATGATGAGAAGTGGTGAGTCATAAGTGAGGAATCATGGCTTTTGACTTTTGACTTAGGGATGGCAAAGTTGGATTTTGCTTCTCCATTTTACTCATCCTTTTGGCAGAAAATATGGGGGGATATTGGGACAAAAGTGATGGTGAATCATGCCATTAAAAGGTGGTAAAGTGGTGGGTCATATGGTTGACTTTGGCAAGCAAAGTTGGACTTTGTTTTTCTTTTCCACTTATCCATCTTTTGGCCGCCCATTTCCTTATAGATTTGGGAGAACATTTTTTGCCCACTTTTGGAATTCATTCTTTTGGGAGAATGAGTTTTGCCCACTTTAGGAATGAATTTCTTAAGGAAAAGAAATTGGTGCCCATTTTAAGGATAGATTTCTTTTGGAAAGAAATTGAGAGCCCTAACATAGGGTGATGGTATTTTTCTTTCGGAAAGAAAAATTACAGCCATCTATTCCTATTGTGAGCAGCCCTTCTCTCCCTCTCTTTAAATCATCCGAGTCGCTAACACGGGTTTCGGTCCGAGAGCTGTTCGTGTACGCATCGGTGGAGCAAATCTACACTTGATTTCTGCAGTCCCTATCCGTCTCTTAGAGAGACTTTGTGGTAATTTTTTGAACTTTCTCTTTATGCTTTAAGTTTTTTTGATTTCCACATCTAAAGCTCCTGGGACCGGATTCGAGGAAATCGATGCGTATTTCCGCTTTTATCGGTCGATTTCCCGTGATGAATCCTAACATCAGCGCCCCTGAAATTGCTTCTACTGATTCATCACAGACTTTCTCTTCGGATTTCTGCTTGGGTATCTTTACTGCTTTTACCATCTCTTTAGGCGGCTCAATTCACAGAATAGCAGACTTAGCAATTACCTCTTCCACCACCACGGGCGCCACTGGTTCTTCCCAGCTCTTCTCAAAGTCTACGACATCAAAAAATATTTCAAAGCTCGGGTATTCAACATTCCCAACCCTCACTGGCTCAGCTTGGCCATTATACGGCTCTTCCCCTATCTTTATGAATGGTTTCATCATAGGCTTGCCGTTCTTGCCCCTTCTCAGATTCTTCTAGACATATGTTTCTTTTGTATACCCTAGCCCAAACTGCTTTGGCTTTCCCGAGTCAATGTTAAACTCAGGCACCCCTTGTAGGTTGATTCCAAGTCCCATGCTGGGGATAAAATTCAGCTTATGCAAATATCAAGACAGCCACTCCGGCATATTGTTTTCATAAATGACCATTGGAGCATCTGTGGCTTCCTCTTCCCCGACCATGGTGATTTGGAACCCTCCAAATGGTACAACCCCTTCATTTACAGCAGCAATCATGGATTACGCATCTGCCTCAACAGTCACAATCTCCCTATTTATTAAGAACTTTATTTTCTGATGCAAAGTAGAAGGGACACCTCTTAATGGGTGGAAGCATGGTCTTCCCAATAGCAGGGAGAAAGTGACTGGGATGTCTATCACAGTGAAAATGACCATTGACTTGACTGGCCCGACCTCCACTTCAGCCTCAAAGGTCTCGATCACGGTCCTTTTTGAATCATCATAGGCCCTGATCACAGTGAAAGACTTTTTCAAACTTTCTTCGCTTAGGCCAACGAATGGTAACATTTTCAAAGGACATATATTCAGGGTAGACCCATCATCTATCATCACGCACGGCATAACCCTATCCATGATGTTGACCTTAATGTATAGAGCTTTATTGTGAGCCCTTCCCCCGTGTGGCAGCTCTATCTCCGAAAATACAATATCAAGGAATCCTATATGAATTTTATCCAACAAGCAGCACATTGCCTCCAGAGAAGGAATCGGAGACACTTTGATTTCAGAGAGCTTTTTGACCAAAGCTGCTCTGTGCTCCTTGGAAGTCAGCAATAAATGCCACAAACTGGCTTGGGCTGGAGTTTTCTTCAGTTGCAAAATAACCAGATATTCCTTTTCTACTTCCTTTGGCAATGACATACTACTTGATCCCGTCACTGGGGTTTTCTCATTCTGCTGCACTACTGGTTGGTAGACCCTACCACTTCTTATTACATTTTGAACTTTGGACACCTTTGGTTTTTCTATAATAGGTAGCTTAACGGTCCTATCATAGCCGTACTCTTCATATTCATCCTCTAAATCCAGTTCATCCAAGCTCACAGGCTTCACTTCCCTCTGCTCTATCGGTTTTCCACTTTCTGACTTCACCTCAACATCATTGGCCACCACAGACTGTACAGTGGGGTTTTCTTGGAGGATTTGAGCAAAGATAAAATTGTCTGGTAACCCCGACTGTACCATGTTGACCTGCCTTTCAAATGTTGGCAATGGATTATTCTTTGTACTGGGTTTGGCAGGCTCTTGCAGCTTTCCCTTGTTGATAAGCTTCTGGATGGCATCTCTCAGCTTGTAACAATTATTGGTTCTATGTCCTACCATGACATGATAGGTACAGAAATTATCCTTATCTTCCTCCGCTGGTTTCTCGAATGGCTCGAGAGAACTTAACAGTCCACCATTCCTACACTTAGCAAAAATATTGGCCAGGGAGAAAGCCCAAGGTGATATACCGTGACCGTCCGGACCTCTGCTTTGGTTTCCTCACTGCTGTGACACCGCAGCAACCCCAGCTTGCTTAACCTCAGAAACTTGTCCTCCCTTACTTGTAGAACCAAAGCCGGATCCACTGGTTGACCCAGCTGCAGTAGTCGATCTATACCCGGAGTTGTACCCAGAGCTTCTGCTTCCCTTATGGCCTGCGGGCTTTTCATCCTCATCTCTCTCAATTTTCATGGCCATACTGTATACTTCGCTGAGCTCACTAAAAGGGTGGAACTTCATGTTGTTCTTGAAGATGTCCTTACTGCCGTCAATCAACTTCTAAATCAATTGATCTTCATCGGGGTGGTTCTTTAACAAGATCATCTTGTTCATCCACCTTTGATAGTATTCATCAAAGGGCTCGTTTGACTTCTGTTTAACTCTCTCCAGGTCATACAGCTTCACCTGAATCTTGGTATTGAAGCTGTAGTATTTGATAAATGCTACCGATAAAGCTTCCCAGACTAATTGTTCTTCCTCTGGTAAAGAATTGTACCAGCCCAATGCTCCTCCCTCGAGTGTAGTCGGGAAGAGATTGATAAGTTGTTGCTTAGTGGCGCCAGCCGTCAGCATGACCCGTGCATAGAGATTCACATGGGCCTCTGGTGAACCCATTTCCTTGTAGGAGGGAACCTTTGGCACTTGAAATCCAATAGGGAAAGTCTCAATGCCTTTGCTGATCATGGCATCTACATTAACCCCCCTCTTGGAGTCCGAACTGACAATGGCCCCCTTCTTCAGCTGGGCCACCACTTCATCCAATTCTGAATACGTTGCCCTTATTTTCCTTTCCATAGCCACCTCGATTTTTTGTGGCTTCTCTAAACTGGCTGAGGCATCAGCACCTTGCTAAGATGATTCAGCCTCTTTTTCCTTTCCAGCTCCGCTAGCGCCGGTTTCACCAGCTTCCCTCATAATAGCCTGCATCTCTTCCTTCAGCATGTCACGAAAATCCTGAGATCTTAAAAAATCCTTCAAGGCATTAGCAAGATTCGGTGTTGGATTAGCCATCTTAAATTCCTCCCTGGAATCAGATTCACTTTCTATTTCTATTGCTCTTTGTTCCCCAATAGCCCTCAGAGCCTGAGATCTTGTCCTAGGTCACTCCAGTATACTCTACTTGACATCACGTGGGAAACATTAGGGGCAATGAAAGAATGGAATGGTGACATGAAGAGTGACACACTAAAAGTGATCTATGATGAATGGGTGAAATGATGCCATGATTGACATGATGAAAAGGATGATCTTTATTTATTATTATTTCTTTTCGAACTTTCTAGGAACACCCAATGCCATACAAGAGATAATGCAAAATGATCATGTGTGGACCGCCATAAGGAAAAGGGTTCGGTGCTTTTGGAGCACCTAGTGCCGACACACGGATAGGGTTTCGACGCTTTGCAGGTCTATGATATGACATGAAATGGTCACATGGGGCCGCCACATGTACAGAGTTCTGATGCTTTTGAGGCATATGATATGAAGTGATGTTATAAGAAAGTCACGTGTAATCGGGGACACAGACAGAGGTTCAGCCTTCGGGGAACACCTTACATGAATTGGTGATATTATGAAATGCCCCTATATGTGTACTAATCTAGCACTTGGGGAGTACCTTAAATGGTTTCACAATGTTATGAAATGGTCCGATGTGAACCATGATGCGCAAGCACCTGCCACACGAAAAAAGACCTAAGATCATTGTGATCCCTATTAAATGAAATGGTTTGGTGAAATGGCTGAGTGCAATCCGGTGCACTGGCAAAACACAGGTAGTTTTGGGACTCCTGATATGTTCTGGAATGATCATAATGGGCATCCTTGGAATGTCCCTAATTTAACTAAGATGAGATGATATGAATGCTTATGTCACACAAAATGCAAATGGCTGCACAAAAATGTGGTTAGGATGCATGACATACATAATGATGTTATGTATGCTTTGTGAAAATGCTAACACACGAATATAATGTTATGGCTGCAAAAGAAATGGTTAGTATGAATGTCATATGATGATTTAATGTTTTAACACATGAAAATAAAATGCAAATGGCTGCAAAAAAGATGTGAGTTAGTATCACATAAATGTTTTGCGTGTATAGCGTGTCATGTTCATAAAAATGGTGATGATGGTATGTCATGAGAGGGCGAAAAACACATAACACATGAAACGTATTCCTCCAAACTTTTTCCTCCAAACGTGGTCAGTCTTTGAGAAAATTCTAACGGAGTCCTAGGAGGGCTTCTCTTCGATCATCAATCGGGGATGATGAAGGTGTAATTTATAGCATTCATACAATTTATTTTGGTATCCTAAAGGAATCCAACTAAGGTTGCCTATATAAGTTATGTCCAAGTCGGGTTAAAATCAAGGCTCCCATAGCAAAATATGCTCCTCACTTCTCACCATTCAAGGGTCCGAATGAAGGGGTTCATACGAGGCTATGGGTGGTGTTTCGTATCCGTGCCCCTAAGACCAAGAGGAACATAGGCGACACTTCAACAATTCACCGGGCTGAAAATGGGATACTTAACCTAATGCAAAAATATCTAACTAAAGAATGCAAAATAAAATACCATACAAGAATCATCCACCTATTTTGATTATACATTTTTCAAGGCTTGTCAAATTCTTTTAAGTTTTAAGAAAACTTTTGTAAGAATTTCCCAGCAGAGTCGCCACTATGAGCAGACGATGTTTTCGATAGAACGCGGACTCTGTCACAAGAAAGCCTCGAGATCGGGCAACCCTCCCTCGCGTGGGGTTTTAAGAATGGAAATTCGGTTTTGGAAAAATTAAAGTAATTCATGAAAGAACTGAGACCTAAGTCTCGATAGAGTGTGTTGGAGTCGCCACCTGGCTCAACTCAACCGGAAAATTACAATGTAACTGAACCGGACGAAGGCCGCTACACCTTCCAGAGATCTAGGTCCGGACAAGTCCCCTATTTCATGTCTAATCAAAATAATATTTGGCCAATGTTCACAGACGGTATTTTAAATTCTAAAGTTCATTCTTATTAAATTGACTGCTGTACCTAATCCAGAGATTTAGGATGGCAACTTACCTATTCAACCTCAAGCTTGTATTCATTTATAAGTGCATATGACAATATTTTACTCACTTATTATCTTTCTCTACCCAATTTAATCCTTTACTACAAACCCATGCTCATTCAGATGACAGGAATAAAGTGCATAAAATTAAAGTGCAGAAACATAAACCATACATCCAAAAATAAACCAAAAAGAAATAAAGGCCTTCTTATAACCCAGAAAAAAGAAAAAAGCTCTCATTATCACCATTACAATCGCCTAGATACACAAGGATCTAAAAAAATACAAACGACTAGAATACATGATTAATCTATGAAATACATCCAAAATGAAAATAAAGAAAAATAAAAGCTGCAAAACAAATGGTTAGCACAGATATATCCCAGACACGTATAGGACTTATAAAAGAGAGAATGGGGATTTTAGGAAGTGGGAACATGCATTTGGGGGATAACCGAGAAGCCTAGGTGACTTGCTCGGTTAGACCTAGAAAACGGTTTTAGAAACGCCATGTATGTTTTTGATGCTTGAAAACGGTTTTGAAAAACAATTTGGCTAGATTACATGCAAATTTTTTCGGTTTAGTGGGTCGGTTAACCCAGAACTTGGGGTTCCGTTCATGGGGGTTCCTAATTCCAAACATCCATTTAGGGCCTGAAAATAGTAAACATGATAAAAACATATTTGATTTTGAAGATAGCATCACACGATAATGCACGTGCGGACCATCCCATGATTCTGCCTTTTGCCCGTCTCTTTAGTCATGCGACTGTATTATAGTCGTGTGATTATAATTTACAGTCATACGAAAAGAATGGTTACAGCCGTGCGATTGTATTGAACAGTGCCCGATAGTGGTTTTCTTGATCTTCTAAAATCACTTGTTTTGATCGATTTTGATGATTTCTAGGGAATCTGGCAATTTGAGAGTCTATTATCATTGGATCGAGAATCCGGTTAAGGATTTAACAACCATGAATTCTAAGAATAGAAACCAACAAAACCCTAAATCGCACATCCTTATCATTGGAAATCCAAAAACCACAATTTTTTAGTGTACAGATGTGACTTGACGAAATTGAATCATGAAAAATCATTTAAAACGGGAAAAACGGCTGTATTCGGTCAAATTTGGGCTTTTTAGGCTTCTACCCAGAAGAATACAGTCTTGTAACTGTGATATACAGTCGCACGGCTGTGTTCCAAGCAACGTGCGACTGTAACTATAGTCGTGCGAAGGTAACTATTGTCGTGCGATTGTAATTACAGTCGTGCGATTGTAGTCGCACAGACAGTTTACCAGATAATTTTTTTTTAACATAGAATCAATCATAAATCATCAGGAAATGAGATTTTAAAGCCTCTCAGAGTTTGCCTCTTTTGCATTCCAGTATGTTTGAGGACCGAAGTCAGATGTGGATGTCGGAATCCGCTTAGAATCCCCAAACGACCCAAAATTCACGAACACACGTCCCAAATTGATCCAAACGAACTTGAGAATGGCTTTGATTAAGCGAAAACCTGATTTCCAACCCTCACTTAAAGTTTCAGTGTGTCTCTTTAGTGTTTTTATGGTGATTTCCCTTGATTTCTCTGATTTTTTGTTCCCAATTGATTCCCCCTCATTTTTCTATTTTTCTGCCTCTTTTTCTGTCTATTCGATTGCCCTAGCTCCCTGAAATCATGCCCCAGATTCTGAGCCAAAATAGAATTCTTTCTTATTTAGGAATCTGTTGACTCAAAAACTAAAGTCGTACGACTATAACTATAGTCGTGCGACTATAGAGTTACAGTCATGCGATTGTAAACTATAGTCATGTGACTGTAGACAGGGTCCACATATGCACCTAAGATTCCTAATCTCTCGATGGACTCTTCTCGGGGTTTCGGATCAAGGACTCTTCTGAATTTTGGGCCGTTTGAGAACATTCAGGGTATTATTCCGCTCATTCTCAAATCTGACTCACGTTCATCTGTTTAACAGGTAACAATAGGTTTTCATCACAAAGGTCGGGAAAAAACCCGTGCTTATAGGCTACCCCTCACGTGACCAAAGTCGACTAAGACGGTGCTTGTGCTTGATTCGGGTTTGGTCTCGTGATAGGGAGCGCGGTGAGAAAAAAAAAGGGAACATACCTTCCATCTAGCTATAGAACGTGTCTTGGGTTGGTGGTGCTTAAGTCGAGTTGATTCAAGGACTTGTTATGCTATCCGTGCTAAACAAAATCTAGCTTGAGTTGATCCAAATTCAAGGATTTGCTCTGTTGTCTGTGCGAAAGAAAATCTTGCTTGAGTTGAGTTGAATTCAAGGATTTGCTCCGATGTCTGTGCGGAGGAAAATCTTGCTTGAGCTGAGCTGAATTCAAGGATTTGCTCCAATGTCCGTGTGGAACAACATCTAGCTTGAGTTGACTCTCCATGGTGTTTGTGTCATGGATGGAACTGTGTTGCCTTTGAGGACTTGCTTCGACGTATGTACTAGACTAATTTGAGTTGATTCAGGAACGTGCTTTGACTCCATTACAAAGTAGAGGACTTTACCCAGATTAGATTGATGCTTAGGGACATGCTTCGACTCCATCATAAAGCAGAGGACTATGCCCGGATTGGGTTGATGCTTAAGTTGAGTTGATTCAAGGACTTGTTTCGATGTTTGTGCAAAACAAAATCTAGCTTAAGTCTAATTGGATCTAGGGACTTACTCTGATGTCTGTGTTGAGCAAAATATAGCTTTATTTGAATTGATTCAAGGAGTTGTTCCAAAAGTTGAATCAAGGACTGGTTCCGATGTGAGACAACAATCTAGCTTGATTTGATTCAAGGGCTGGTTCTGACATGAAACGGCAATCTGGCTTGATTTGATGCAAGGACTGGTTCCGACGTGAAATAGCAATCTAGCTTGATTTGATTCAAATTTGGCTTTAGGAGTAGTAATTTTGAAGTTGAGAATGCATATTTATTCCTTGATCAATAATTTCGGAAACAATAATGCCCCTTCGATCAAGAATAATTGCGGCTTGAATGTTTTGCCCTTGGATACCTGTAAAAAGCAAAGAGTACCTTCCTCGGGATTATATTGGCGTGAACGGAAATTATGAGAATTGTGGAAATTCTCTTACCTGAGATTAGAGGATGCCCCACTGTCAGGTTATTTCTGCCATTGGAGTATTCATGGTTCAAGGTAGCCCGATGATGACAGCACGTACTCGTACTTGAGTTGGTCTTTGATGCATGTATGCATGTGTGTGTGTATGTTTCAAATGTGTGTGTATATGCATGCCCTGGATGCATATTTACATGGTTGTGGTGCTTTTTATGCTTTGCTGGGTACAAACAATGATTGGGATTGAGTGCCGAGAGTCCACTCGCTTGAGGGCGGAGGTTGACCAGTTGCATCGGCAGGTCACCGAGTTAGAGATCATGAGTCAAACAGTCATAGATCAGGTGGATGATTTGGAGGCCCAGATGGGTCTACCCCTGGTGGGATATTGCTATAGAGTTTCACTGATTGACTTGATTGCTTGCCCCATAAGCCGTGGATGTAAGGCGCTGACTTTCAGGCACCTCGGTCTTTAGAGGACGAGGGTTATCTGAGCTGGATGCTATTCTATAACTTTTGTTTTGTTTTCATTTCTTGTCCTAATTTTTGCATAGGTCGCCCTTTTTGGGTTTTCGGCCTATCGGACTGTATTTATTTTTGCCTGAACTGCCCTTTTGGGTTTTCAATTCAGCAAACTTTATTTTGTGTCCTAATTTTTGCATAGACCACCTTTTGATCTATCGAACCGTTCTAATTTTTGCAAGGACCGCCTTTTTCGTTTTCGATCCATCAGAATCTTTTTCTTTTTTTCTATTTGGAAGTGCAATGTGTTGGTATGTGATGGAGCCCGAACGGACTCACAAACAAAGGCAGTGTACCTCGTCGTTCAAGTAATAAAATCTGGCCTAAAGTCCAGGTATCGATCCCACAAGGAATTTAAACCCCGATAATCACTAAATTACTAAGAGTCTTTACGTGTCTAAGCGGAACTAAATTTAAGTTTGATTATATTAACAACTATATTAGTCTACTCCTAGTTGATCTATCCCAGCTTACTTTGCTCTTGAATTTGGAATATCAATTGGCGGTTTTACCGACCTATGAAGACTGATGGGGATGGCTTAATTAATCAACTACAAAAGACGAAGTTAACTCAACAATTAACCCTCAATTATATTCCTCCAATTAAATCAACCTAGCGTATCTAGATCTTTTAGGTCCTTAGCCGGTTTTCCTTGTTTAGAGGCGGTCTAATTCTTAAAGCTCAGAAAATAGGGGCACGTATGTTCCACAGTGTCGTCAATACTAATGGTTGCCTAGGTGTCAATCTAGGTAATGCCACAAATATAAACTTAATAGATTAAGATCTTATGAGACTAGATTATCACTAAAGGGATTGCATAAAGAAAAGGAATAAAGATTGGAATTAACTTGCATTCAACTGTATTAATCAAGAAAGATGTAACAGATTCAATGTTTTCAACCAAACAAAATCGATTGCGGAATCAAAAGCTAGCTAAATCGAATTACAAAAGACAAAAAGAAAAACTTATGCCCTTCTTGATCCAATTAACCGTATGCCGACGGTGTGAAGATGCTTGGAGGTGTACCTCTATTAACGAACCCGAGCCGAAACTAAGAACGTTGCAAAAGGGGAAGGTTCAATGCAAAGCAATCTACCAATCGATGGTTCCAAGATTCAAAGAAAACAAAAAGGTCAAGCTAAACCCTAGCTACAAGTTTTTGCTCTACCTCTCCAAGTTGGGAAAAAGATCCCCAAAACCAAAGAAAATAACCTATTTGTACGGCCAGGTTAAAACCACAGAAAAGAAAAGCTGAAATTAGGGCAACAGCAGATTTTCGGGCCTCGGCACGCCGTGCTGGTGGAGTCGGCACGCCGTGCTATGCAGAGTTGGGATCGGCACGCCACGCTGATTGGAATGGCACGCCGTCGTGCTGCTTCTCTGGAACTCTTGGCACGCTGGTTGGCTTGGCACGCCGTGCTGCCATTGTGGCACGCCGTGCCATTCTGCTTTTCAGCACTTCAAGCCCTTCTTTGCCGCCGCTGCTCCAACTTCCGATCCGGGTCCTAATGCCTGTCCAAAACAAACACAAAGGGACATAACCGCACCACAACCACGGACCATAAAACACGAAAAAAAAACGAGGAATACTAAAAATATAAGAAATCAAACCAAAACATAAAAATCACAAAATACGAAAAAAACCAATCAAACACTCACATAAATGATTCTAAAAACTACCACTCAAACCACGAAATTGGCTAAAAGATAAGGTCGAAACCGACCTTATCAGTATGCCCTAGTTCTTAGGGCATTGGATTCTTGTATTTTGTATTATACATTAAGAGCCATATATGAATACATTATTTGTGTCACATTAATAAAGGCAATTAATCTATTTCATTTATATCTTGTGCTATAATATGAGTAGAGTATCCATTGATTGATAATCATAAAACCAATCTCAGGTCTGTTCTAATCGTGGGAACGAATAGAACCACAGACTTGTATATTCGATGACTGTATGGCAGTTCTTAACTAGCCATAGTACTTGTATAGTCAGTCATGAATATAGGTAAATGTCGTTGACATGGGACTGGATCGATCCGCACAAGAAAGTCACATTGTTGTCGCGTCATAGGTCTTTCTTGAGTAGGTGTCTTTTGTCCTCAGACCAGATTTCATTATAATATCAATATGGAATCCGGTTCACCTTGACATACGCCTAACAGGTCTGTAAAAGGATGCTAAATACGGGTATGATTGGGTGGATCGGTGAACATGTTGATATTGATGATGAAGTGATGGAATTGCCACTCGGGTAACACCGAGATGATATCATTAGCCACTTGATGAGTGGGGCTGATAAGTGTATGGCCATACCCAAATAAGTTGGTTGCTTATTTGATTAATCAGTCAACTCAAGATCAAGAAATATAATAAACAACAGAAGAGGATGACGGACACCATGCCTCTTGTTTATTCATATCGATATCGTTAGGCAAAGGACAGTATGAGATTACTACCGGGTGAGTGTCTTCTAAAGACTGCTGTATCTCTGTCTTAATTGGGGGCTGTAATGGTTTGCTAGAACCCACTTACAGTCTGTGGGCCTTGGGCCTACTGCCAACATAAAGACAGACCCATAGGATCGTGCACATAGATCAACTGAGCTGGAACTTATAGAAATTGTACATGTAATGTACATTGGAAGGAATGCGTTAATTAATTAGTTGACATTCGGTGTCAAGGTAATTAATTGACATTGGGTTTAATTTAATTTAATTAATAAGTTTACATAATGTAATTAATTAATTTATCAATTAATTGAATTACATAAAGTAAACAATTAATTAAATAATTTTCCTAAGTAGAAAAATTAAATACATGTATTGTATTAACTTAAGTGTGATTTAATTTTATTTAGGGGTAATTAAATTTAGCCAAATGGAATTAAATTACATAGTATATACTTTTTAATTAAAGTTTATTTATGTAATTATAATCCTAGTGGGCTTGGGTTTAATTAACCTAATTAGAACCCAATTAGACAAAGTGTCTATAAAAGGGCATACTTAAGGAATAAAAACCTAATTCAACTCTAATTAATTGTTGGAAATTTCAGCCACCAACAGCAGCCCCAAAACAGCCGAAAATCCCAGCATTAAACCTCCATTCCTTCGCGTCTTCAGCTAGCACCGGTTCCCGCTAAATAGTTGGTCGTGCACTGGACTTTGGAGATCGCAGTTTCAAGTAACGATTCTGCAGCAGTCTCTAGAAGAGACGAATCCGGTGAGTTAATCTCTCTTGATTCAAATTGTTTTATTCTAATCAATGGTAATTGGACATGAAAGGTGGATTCTAGGAAATTTTAAACGGTGTATTTTCCGCTGCGCCACGTTATTTTTCCAATGACGAATCCCAACAGTGGTATCAGAGCCTAGGTTTTGTCCATTAAATTAATTGGAATTGGTTCTTGAAAGCATTCTTGAAGAAAGAATGGGTTTCAAGTTTGTGATTTTTGGGTTTTTATTCAATTGGTTTTGGTTTTGATAAACCCTAGAATTTTGTCTGGGGTTTTATTTTTTTTCCCCAATTGGTTTCCATCTTAAAAATTATTGTTTTATTGATTATTTAATTTTGATGGATTTTTTTTTTTATGATTAAAAAGAAAGAAAAAAAAAAAGAGGTATAAACTTGTTTTGCTGCAATTTGGAATCGCAAGATTCCAAATTGCAGCTGCTGCTGCTTGCCGCAGCAGGCGTTGCTGCCTGCTGCGGCATGCAGCAGCTGCTGTCTCCGGACAGTAGCGCCGCGCTTGTGGTTTGGGTCCGATTTTGGATTTTGCGGGTATTTTTTTTTTATCCCGGACCCTAATGCAAATTAAATTAAATTTTTTAAATTAATTTGTGTTTAAATTATTTATTTTGTTGGCATGCATATTTAATTTAATTGTTTGCATATTAATTGAATATGGACTTTGTGAAATTGGCCCAATAAACCGTGACACCGGTTAAAATTGGGAGAGCTAAATTTTAAATTTGTGACAACCCAAATTCAAGTGGGAGCAAAATTGTTAATTTTGCATTTATAGATGTTATCTATTGGGCCTTTATGGGCCTTAGTCACATTTGTTAAAATTGGCGATTTCACCCTAAGTAACTCGGCTTAACATTTATATTTATAATTTGGAATGCCATGATCATGCATCATATTGGTATGTATGTGCACGACAGGTACTTTGTTTGAAATGTTATGTTGAGTTCTATGGGCCCTAAATTATTATCGGTTGTAATTTAATTTTGGGAAATATGGCCTGCGTGCCCTTTTTTTATTTTGATGTAATTTTAGAATAGATTTTATTTTACAAAATTATTGTAATTGCATCAAGTATGAGGAAGGCCCAAATGGAGCAAGCCCATGGTGGGAGCCCAAGAAGGATTGCAGTCCGGCCCATGAAGAATTAGATAGGATATCTAGTTTTTCATTAGGTTGTAATTAAAGGCCCATAGGATCTCATTTATTTTAAATTAAGTATGCTATTGCATTTGTCATATAATATGGATGTACGGATCACCAAATTATTACCCGTGTTTATGCATGCTAAGCCGTATCACTTAATTATAATCCGGAAATTAAAATATTGAGTCGCTTAAAAGTGCTTCCCACATTCACACCTCTTCCTCCCATTGATGCTGCAATGTGCGCCATGCCCTAGCTGGGTATATTGTAGCATTCGGTGGGCCGTCGAGGGTTAAGATACTTGGTATGGTTAACATGTGAATGGTGGTTTGACTCAACATGGGTAGCATTAGCTCAGAGCGGGCCCTAAGCACAGATGGGTAAAGTGTCAATAAGCCCATCAAACCAAGAGTCCTTCGTGGAAGGATTGGATAGGTTGTCCTACCAAACGAATCAATGGTTGGTTAGCGAGCCCTAGTTCGGCCAGTCATTGATAAGTTGTGGATCTTGGTCAAGTCAGCCAATTAACAACACCAACAAACAAATTAAAATCGGATTATTAATTTGAATTGGCCTAAAAGTCCTTTATTTCTAACTCAAGCAATGATTTCTTCCATGTAGATAATCCCATTTCAGTTAAGCAATTTAAATGGCTGCAACAAACAACAACTCACTCTCACTTAGGTCACTCTTGGAGAAGGAGAAGCTTTCGGGGACTAACTTCCTGGACTGGGCTAGGAACTCACAAATAGTTCTTAGACAAGAGTCTAAGGAGTATGTACTGAATGCTCCTTTACCAGCTGGCCCTCCTGCAGGTCGAGGCATCACCACGGCGATGGTGGAGCAGTACGATCGGCATGTGAGGGATGACCGAGATGTCTCGTGCCTCATGCTGGGTACCATGGCTTCTGATCTTCAGAAGCAATTCATGGACGAGCATGCTTATGAGATGATGGATCAGCTTAAAAAGATGTTCCAAGATCAGGCTCGTCAGGAACGTTACCTGACAACTAAGGCACTTTGCACGACTGTGATGGCAGCTGGGACTTTTGTTAGCACTCATGTACTAAAGTTGAAGGGGTATATTGATACACTTGCCCGCCTCGGCTCGCCAGTTCCGCAGGACTTGGCAACAGACATTATTCTCGGGTCACTTCCTGAGTCTTACAACCAGTTTATCATGAATTACCATATGCAAGGGTTGGATAAATCGGTTGTTGAGCTGCATGGCATGCTCAAGCTTGCTGAGAAGTCTCTTAAGAAGACTCCTAAAGTATTGCTGGTGAACAAGGGCAATACGCCCATTGCTAAGGGAAAGGCCAAATCTAAGGCCAAGGCTAAGGCCCAAAAGGCCAAGGCTAAGGGCAAAAAGGTGGTGGCCCAACCTAAAACAAGGGTTGCCTCTCCCGACGATGTTTGCCATGAGTGTCATGAGAAGGGGCACTGGAAGAGCTCATGTCCAAAGCTAAGGGAGCAACTGAAGGGCAAAACTGCTGCTTCAGGTATTTATGCTGTTGAGATTAATCTGGCTATTTCTACATCTTGGGTCTTGGACACTGGATGTGGATCTCACATTTGTTCAAATGTGCAGGGTCTAAGAAATAGGAGATTATTAGGATCTGGAGAAGTAGATCTTCGAGTCGGAAATGGTGCTCGGGTTCAGGCCATGGAGATCGGAGATTATTTCTTGGAGATGCCTAGTGGACTTGTTTTGGAACTAAGAAACTGTTATTTTGTACCTGCGATGCGCAGGAATATTATTTCCGTTTCTTTGTTGGATATTTCTGGTTTTGTATTTAATATTGGACATGGTAGAATTTCTATGCAATATGGCAATATTATTTATGGAACAGCATTTCTTGAAAATGGCTTATATATCCTTGATCTAAAATGTGAAAGTTCAATCTATAACATAAATACTAAAAGGATTAAACAAAATGAAATTAATCCTACTTACATCTGGCATTGTCGACTTGGCCATATAAATGAGAAGCGCATAGCTAGGCTTCACTCTAGTGGAGTGCTAGGGTCATTTGACATCCAGCCTTATGACACATGCGAATCTTGTTTGAGAGGCAAGATGACAAAGGCCAACCTTGATCAGCACAAAAACGAGTGGCAAACGCCTCGATATTGGCCATCCGCTGCCCAAGCATAACCTGATGGACGGTTAAGTTTTCCAGTTGTTCAACGATGCCATCTAACCGTCCTTCAACCCGCGCCATAAAATCCACGCCGACCGAGACATTATCCGCATCCTCCTCGGCGGCCTCTGCTTCCTCATAAGCTTCCTCCTCCTCGACCTCCATGGGAGCCTTTCCTTTACGCGAACCTCCCGCGCTCGAGGTACCTGCAGCCGTCACATTCGGGGCACAAGACAAAATGCCCTTTGAAAGCTTCTTGGGAAGAATGCTATCGAGGTGCCTATAACAAGTATTAGAATGAAAGAAATAGGCAATACAAGTGACGATGTGCCCTAACCCTAGTTCAGACTTGGACCTATTGTGGTGAAGGTAAAGGGCCTCCATGACAAAAAAACCCAAGTGCACCTTAACATTATTGTGCACATGCCACAAGAGTAACAGCTCAAAGGCATTGACCCGATTACTTTCAGTTTTCCCAGAAAAATTAAAGCATACAAACTTATGCAGCAGTTGCAAAATGGGGTCCTGGATTTGGGAAGTCTTGGCAAACCGGGGTTTGTATACCCCAGTGCCTATCAAACGCCAAAATTGCTTGGCATCCATATCTTCGGGCCATGTATAACTAGTTCCTTCTATGCCTATGCAATCCCGAAGACCATCAATGTCGAGGGAGTGAGCAACCCCAAAGAGTCGAAAGGTGATGCTCCTAAGGCCTGTATTAGGGTCAGTTTTGAAACTCAATGTGGAGTAGAACTCGAGGTTCAACTCCCTAAAAACAGGTACGCTAGTTTTTACAAACGAATACCACCCTATACTATGCAGTTTAGCACATAAAGCATCAGACCGGTCTTGCACACTCAAAAATCCCCAATCGAAGATTCGGTAGGGGGTGCTTTCAAGAGGAAATAAACTTTTATAACGCTTACCTTCCTCGTCCGAGAGCAGAGGAAAAGGACACTTATACTTAGTTGAAAGGCTCGTCAAAGGAGCCATTTGCGGCTCGGAAGGAAGGTTGGCGCGTGGCTCCGATTCCGGTGACGGATCCAAAGGCGGTCGGGAAGAACCATGTCTCTTAGCGGGAACAGATTTTCTCTTCATTCTACAAGTGCACATCCAAAAAAAACAAAACTCAACAACAAAAGAAAGCAAACCCACAGACAACCTAAGTGCAGAAATTCAAGTCACTAAAAGAAAACATAACAAAAGAAAGACCCTATTAAGCAAGTAACCAAGCAAAAATCAAAACCAGAAAAAAAAAGAACAAAGTTTAGATTCATACCTTGGTGTAGGGAAAATGAAGCACAAGCAGAAATCTAGGTCAAAAGGGGAGTGGAGGAGAAGGGGAAAAGAGAGAAAAATTGAGAAGGGAAGAGGAATAAAAGGGAGAGAGAGAAAATGAGGGGGAGGTTTAGAGAGAGAAGTGATGAGAGAGAGAGAGAGAGAGAGAGAGAAAAATCAGAGAGAGAGATCGATGAAGAAGAGGAAGAGGATGAATAGGGGCGTGAAGAAGAGAAGGGGGAAAAAGGGGGTTTAAATAGAGAGGCGCAGTTTTCGACCTAGAAATTCAAATTTAAACGCTCGGCACGCCGTGCTAAGAATTCAGCACGGCGTGCTGAGCAGAGCAACGAAAACATACCTGGAAACAGAACGCCCGCACGCCGGCGTGCCGATTTGGCACGACGTGCCGTCTTGAAAATCCAAAGTTCGGCACGACGTGCTAAATTATGGAACGGCGTGCTGATGTGCTCTCCTTAATGCCTCTTTGAAATAGAATGACGGCACGCCGGCGTGCCGATTTGGCACGGCGTGCCACCTTGAAAAATCTTAATTGGCACGGAGAGCTCTGGGTCCGGCACGGCGTGCAGAGTTCGCTTGCACGCGATTTTGAAACAGAAGCGTGGCACGATGGCGTGCCGATTTAGCACGCCACGTGCTGATCAGAGTGCACATTGGCACGGCGTGCTGAATTGCGGCACGGCGTGCTGAACAGAATTCTGACAATCCTTGCCTTGTTCCACACTTTGATCATGACTCTTGGCTAACTTGCTTAATACCCTATTCCTACACACAAAAACACACAAAAACATAATAATACAAACACAATTAATGTACAAGTGAGGCACACGTACCTCATTGCTATGTTTATAGTCGGAATAGCTCGACTTTCTCGCTTCTCTTGTGTTCATGGGTCTCTCAAGAGCATCACTTGCCTTTGCTCTTGTGCCCCCGTGAAATATTTCTTGAGGCGATGACCATTTACCTTTTGGATGCCCTCCGGAGTAAGTATCTCAATCATGCCCGAAGGGTAGACTTTGTGAATGGTAAACGGTCCTGTCCAACGACTCTTCAATTTTCCGGGAAAAAACCTCAACCTTGAGTTGTACAAGAGTACCGCTTCTCCCTCCTCGAAGCTCTTTTCCTGGATCCGTTGATCGTGCCACCTCTTGGTCTTTTCTTTATAAATTTTGGCGTTCTCGTAGGCCGAGAGGCGTAATTCTTCAAGTTCGAAGAGTTGACGAAGCCGGAGCTCTCCCGCTGCTTTCATATCAAAGTTCAAGAATTTTAAGGCCCAAAACGCCTTGTGCTCTAGCTCAACGGGAAGATGGCATGCTTTTCCAAACACAAGACGGTATGGTGACATTCCTATTGGTGTTTTGAATGCCGTCCGGTAAGCCCAAAGTGCATCGTTAAGCTTTAAACTCCAATCTTTCCTCGACATGCTGACCGTCTTTTCAAGGATTCTTTTCAGTTCCCTATTCGACACTTCCACTTGTCCGCTCGTTTGAGGGTGGTAAGGTGTGGCTACTTTGTGGGTAACGCCATATTTCTGCAAAAGGGAATCAAACTGCTTGTTACAAAAATGGGAGCCCCCATCACTAATGATAGCTCTAGGGGTCCCGAAACGAGTCAATATATTGCTTTTTAAGAACTTGATTACCACTTTTGCATCGTTCGTAGGCAATGCTACTGCTTCTACCTATTTTGACACGTATTCGACCGCCACCAAAATGAACTGATTCCCATTAGAGTTTGGGAATGGTCCCATGAAATCGATCCCCCATACGTCGAAGAGCTCACACACTAGAATTCCTTGTTGGAGCATCTCATTTTTTTGTGAAATATTTCCGGTCCTTTGGCACGCATCACAAGCTCGAACATAAGCCTCCACATCACTTCTCATTGTTGGCCAAAAGAATCCACAAGACAGAATTTTCCCCATGGTTCTATCCGGTCCAAAATGTCCCCCCGCCTCTCTATCATGGCACATTCGGATGATTGAGGTAACTTCCTCAAAAGGTACACATCTTCGAATAATACCATCTGCACACGACTTAAACAAGAAAGGATCATCCCAAAAGTAGTTTTTAGCATCATGAAAAAATTTTACCTTTTGGTTTCGTGTGAGATCAGGCGGAATGATGTTACCAACTTTATAGTTTGCAATATCGGCAAACCATGGTATGGAAGTAACCGCAAGGAGTTGTTCATCCGGGAATGCATCTTGGATCTCCGGTTCTTGCTTACTTTCACCTTCTTGCGGCAGCCTTGACAAGTGATCAGCTACCACATTTTCTACTCCCTTCTTATCTCGGATTTCGATATCGAACTCTTGCAGCAGTAAGATCCATCTTATAAGACGAGGTTTTGCATCCTGTTTAGACATCAAATACTTGAGTGCAGCATGGTCAGTAAACACGATTACTTTTGACAAAACCAAATAGGACCGGAATTTATCAAAGGCAAACACAATAGCTAGTAATTCCTTCTCCGTTACAGAATAGTTCATTTGAGCATCATTCAACGTTCTACTAGCATAATAAATTGGGCGGAGGATTTTATCCACCCGCTGACCTAAGCATGCACCTACTGCACCATCGGATGCATCACACATAAGTTCGAAGGGAAGAGTCCAATTAGGACCGATCATTATAGGTGCTTCAATCAATTTCTGTTTTAACAATTCAAAAGCATGCAAACATTTATCAGAGAATTCAAAAGAAACATCTTTTTGGAGTAACTCGGTTAGTGGTTTGGAGATTTTAGAAAAATCTTTTATAAATCTCCTATAAAATCCGGCATGGCCGAGAAAACTCCTCACAAGCTTAATTGAACTAGGGGGAGGTAACTTTGCAATAACCTCAATTTTGGCCGGGTCGACCTTAATCCCTTCCCCCGAGATCTTGTGTCCAAGCACAATACATTCCCTTACCATAAATTGGCACTTTTCCCAACTAAGGGCCAAGTTCGTGTCCTCGCACCGCTGCAATACCTTATCCAAATTTCCAAGACAAGTAGAGAAATTAGATCCATACACAGAGAAATCATCCATAAATACCTCTATGAAATCCTCAACCATGTCGGTAAATATGGCAAGCATACACCTTTGGAACGTGGCTGGTGCATTACACAAGCCAAATGGCATCCGTCTATATGCAAATGTCCCGAATGGGCATGTAAATGTGGTTTTCTCTTGGTCAAGAGGATCCACAGGGATTTGCATATACCCGGACAAGCCATCTAGCGTACAAAAGAAATCGTGACCCGCCATACGTTCCAAAATTTGGTCCAAGAACGGTAAAGGAAAATGGTCTTTCCGGGTGGCGTTGTTTAGTTTCCTATAATCAATGCACATACGCCAACCGGTGACCGTTCTAGATGGAATTGAATTACCTTTTTCATTCTCAATTACCGTCATACCGCCTTTCTTAGGCACACATTGGACTGGACTTACCCATTGACTGTCCGAGATTGGGAAAATTATGCCCGCATCGAGGAGTTTGATCACTTCTGCTTTAACAACCTCTTTCATGTTTGGGTTCAAGTGTCTTTGAGGTTGTACGCAGGGTTTTACCGCCTCTTCAAGGAATATCCGGTGGGTGCAAAATGCTGGGTTAATTCCTTTAATGTCATGGATCGTCCATCCAAAAGCTCCCTTATGCTTCCGTAACACCTCGATAAGTTTTTCTTCTTGCTCAACTGTCAATGAAGAAGAAATAACAACCGGTAAGTCATTGGGAGGATGTAAGAAAGCATATTTTAAATTCATGGGTAGAGTTTTGAGTTCCAAAGTAGGAGGCTTTTCTAGTGATGACTTTGGTGCTGGTTTGATCTCTCTTTCTAGCCTCTCAAACCTTTGTACCCATGCACAATGTTCTTCTTCTTTTGAGGTAGACGCCTCATCTTGTTCCGCCTCCAAGTTCAGACCTTCATCTAAAGGGTTCTCTAATTCACTGTAGAAAGTCTCACTCACACATTCATCAACCGGAGAGATAGAGGAAATAGCATAACAATTTTCATTATTAAGCGGATATTTCATTGAA
Organism: Euphorbia tirucalli; assembly: GCA_039660915.1. Lineage (NCBI taxonomy): Eukaryota > Viridiplantae > Streptophyta > Magnoliopsida > Malpighiales > Euphorbiaceae > Euphorbia > Euphorbia tirucalli. The sequence continues at coordinate 34,540,119 of CM077637.1, read as the reverse complement.
TTATAAACATTAAAGGTTACCTCCTCATCCTGCAACCGTAGAATAAGTTTACCTTCTTGCACATCGATCAAGGTCCTACCGGTTGCAAGGAATGGTCTCCCGAGCAAGATTGGGACTACCGTGTCCTCCTCCATGTCTAGTACCACAAAATCCACTGGAAAAATGAACTTGTCCACCTTGACTAACACGTCCTCTATTACACCTTGTGGCCTTGCTATAGATCGATCCGCTAATTGGAGTGTCATGTTTGTAGGTTTTGGATCCCCCAAACCAAGCTTCCTAAACATTGAAAGTGGCATCAAGTTGATGCTTGCTCCCAGATCACATAAGGCATTTGCAATTTTAAGATTCCCAATTTGACATGGAATCGTGAAGCTGCCTCGATCCTTTAGTTTAGGTGGAAGTCTGTTGCTTACAATCGCGGAACACTCTTCTGTTAGGGCCACCACTTCGTCATTCCCTAATCTCCTTTTTCCTGCAATTAGCTCCTTGAAAAATTTAGCATAGGTGGGCATCTCTTGAAGAGCTTCCACCAAAGGGATATTAAGTTCAAGCTTTTTAAAGATGTCAAGGAACTTAGAGTATTTCTGGTCCAATTTGTCCTTTCTCGCCTTCCTTGGATAAGGAAGTTTAGGAATGTAAGGACTAATAGGAACAGAAATATCTTCCTTTTGAGCATTAGAAGAAGTAGAGATGTTTTCGGGTTTAGAATGACTTACTTCTTCCGATTGATTACTTACTCTCATGGGTTGATCAACCCTTGGTTCTTCCGTTTGCCTCCCACTCCTTAGAGTAATTGCTTGGGCCGTCTCCCTTGGGTTTTGTCTTGGGTTCGGTTCCGTTGTACTAGGAAGGCTTCCTTGAGGCCGTTCTTGCAAGCTTCTAGCTATTTGAGCCAACTGGTTAGTGAGGTCCCTGTTCAAAGCTTCACTATTGGCCAAACGAGCTTCGTTAGTAGCCAGACGAGTTGATATGTCCTTAAGAAGGCTTAATACCGACTCATCTTGTTTAACATTATGAGCATTACTATTTTGACCAAATTGAGATTGAGGAGCCCTACCAAGCTCTTGATTACGAAAGTCTTGCAAAAAATCATTAGAAGGTTTCAACACATGTTGATTGTTACCATAGGATAGATTCGGATGTTGAAATCTTCTTTGAAAGTTGTTATTATTTTGGAAAGCATTTTGAAGGGGTGGTTGATTATACCTTTGGTTACCTCCAACATAGCTTACCTCTTGGGCTGATGGATTGCCCATTCCACATTCTTGACCGGGATGGTCCCCTCCACAAGACACACACAGCACAGGTAGGTGTGTTGGGCTCAAACTCAGATGTGCCATCATAAGATCAACCTTCTTATTCAATTCTTCCACTGCTGTATCACGGCGTCCCATTTCTACAGCATGGACATCTCTTCGCGTTGGCACTTCTTGTTGCCACAAGGGGCTTTTCCTAGCTAGTTCCTCAATAAGTTCTTCCGCTTGCGTTGCGGTTTTATTGAAAATATCTCCACCTGCAGATGAGTCAATGATAGCACGGTGAGAAGGCGAAATCCCATGATAGAAAATACTTACTTGAGTGCACTTAGGAAGGTCATGGTGTGGGCAGTTTCTGAGTAGCCTTTGAAAGCGCCTCCATGCCTCCATCATGGATTCTGAACCAAATTGCCGGAAAGCTGTGATCTCATTCTTCAATTGGACTGTTTTAGACGGAGGAAAGTAATAAGCCAAAAATTCTTCCTCAAGCTGGTCCCATGACGTTACGGATCCCGCTCGAAGGGACTTGTACCATTCAACAGCTCCTCCGATTAAAGAAAATGGAAATAACTTCAATCGGATCACGTCTTGGGGAACTCCATTGAGTCTTACAGTATCAGCCACCATTAGGAATCGATCAAGATGATCGTTCGGGTTTTCATTGCTAGCTCCACTAAATTGGCCGTTACTTTGCACCATTTGGATCATGTTCGTCTTGAGCTCGAAGTTGTTAGCAGTGATTGGTGGTAGAATAACACCAGCCCGGTTTCTAGGACGATGGGGTGCCATCATATCCGCCATGATTCTATCATCTCCCGCACCTGCCAACTGACGTTCTTGGCGGAGACGTTCCTGCTCCCGAACTTCAGCCTCAATCCTCGCCCTCATCTCGGCTTCGATTTCATTCCTCATTTGTCGCCTCTGTTCCTCGTCCATGGCTGCGGTTACTACTCTTTGGGATCTTCGAATATTCCTACACGTACGGTCAATTTCAGTATCCAAAGGTGATAATTCAGAACTTTGAGAACGAGTTTGCATAGGCTAGGAAACACTCACACAAAAAGAAAATAAATTTTATACACAAATAATAAAACCAAAAACAGAATATGAACAGTATTAACAATGCTTAGATCAGTAAATAATCCTTTTATCTAATGTTATCGAAACAAGTTAAAACTCCCCGGCAACGGCGCCAAAAACTTGATGGAGCCTGAACGGACTCACAAACAAAGGCAGTGTACCTCGTCGTTCAAGTAATAAAATCTGGCCTAAAGTCCAGGTATCGATCCCACAAGGAATTTAAACCCCGATAATCACTAAATTACTAAGAGTCTTTACGTGTCTAAGCGGAACTAAATTTAAGTTTGATTATATTAACAACTATATTAGTCTACTCCTAGTTGATCTATCCCAGCTTACTTTGCTCTTGAATTTGGAATATCAATTGGCGGTTTTACCGACCTATGAAGACTGATGGGGATGGCTTAATTAATCAACTACAAAAGACGAAGTTAACTCAACAATTAACCCTCAATTATATTCCTCCAATTAAATCAACCTAGCGTATCTAGATCTTTTAGGTCCTTAGGCGGTTTTCCTTGTTTAGAGGCGGTCTAATTCTTAAAGCTCAGAAAATAGGGGCACGTATGTTCCACAGTGTCGTCAATACTAATGGTTGCCTAGGTGTCAATCTAGGTAATGCCACAAATATAAACTTAATAGATTAAGATCTTATGAGACTAGATTATCACTAAAGGGATTGCATAAAGAAAAGGAATAAAGATTGGAATTAACTTGCATTCAACTGTATTAATCAAGAAAGATGTAACAGATTCAATGTTTTCAACCAAACAAAATCGATTGCGGAATCAAAAGCTAGCTAAATCGAATTACAAAAGACAAAAAGAAAAACTTATGCCCTTCTTGATCCAATTAACCGGATGCCGACGGTGTGAAGATGCTTGGAGGTGTACCTCTATTAACGAACCCGAGCCGAAACTAAGAACGTTGCAAAAGGGGAAGGTTCAATGCAAAGCAATCTACCAATCGATGGTTCCAAGATTCAAAGAAAACAAAAAGGTCAAGCTAAACCCTAGCTACAAGTTTTTGCTCTACCTCTCCAAGTTGGGAAAAAGATCCCCAAAACCAAAGAAAATAACCTATTTGTACGGCCAGGTTAAAACCACAGAAAAGAAAAGCTGAAATTAGGGCAACAGTAGATTTTCGGGCCTCGGCACGCCGTGCTGGTGGAGTCGGCACGCCGTGCTATGCAGAGTTGGGATCGGCACGCCACGCTGATTGGAATGGCATGCCGTCGTGCTGCTTCTCTGGAACTCTTGGCACGCTGGTTGGCTTGGCACGCCGTGCTGCCATTGTGGCACGCCGTGCCATTCTGCTTTTCAGCACTTCAAGCCCTTCTTTGCCGCCGCTGCTCCAACTTCCGATCCGGGTCCTAATGCCTGTCCAAAACAAACACAAAGGGACATAACCGCACCACAACCACGGACCATAAAACACGAAAAAAAAAGAGGAATACTAAAAATATAAGAAATCAAACCAAAACATAAAAATCACAAAATACGAAAAAAAACCGATCAAACACTCACATAAATGATTCTAAAAACTACCACTCAAACCACGAAATTGGCTAAAAGATAAGGTCGAAACCGACCTTATCAGTATGCCCTAGTTCTTAGGGCATTGGATTCTTGTATTTTGTATTATACATTAAGAGCCATATATGAATACATTATTTGTGTCACATTAATAAAGGCAATTAATCTATTTCATTTATATCTTGTGCTATAATATGAGTAGAGTATCCATTGATTGATAATCATAAAACCAATCTCAGGTCTGTTCTAATCGTGGGAACGAATAGAACCACAGACTTGTATATTCGATGACTGTATGGCAGTTCTTAACTAGCCATAGTACTTGTATAGTCAGTCATGAATATAGGTAAATGTCGTTGACATGGGACTGGATCGATCCGCACAAGAAAGTCACATTGTTGTCGCGTCATAGGTCTTTCTTGAGTAGGTCTCTTTTGTCCTCAGACCAGATTTCATTATAATATCAATATGGAATCCGGTTCACCTTGACATACGCCTAACAGGTCTGTAAAAGGATGCTAAATACGGGTATGATTGGGTGGATCGGTGAACATGTTGATATTGATGATGAAGTGATGGAATTGCCACTCGGGTAACACCGAGATGATATCATTAGCCACTTGATGAGTGGGGCTGATAAGTGTATGGCCATACCCAAATAAGTTGGTTGCTTATTTGATTAATCAGTCAACTTAAGATCAAGAAATATAATAAACAACAGAAGAGGATGACGGACACCATGCCTCTTGTTTATTCATATCGATATCGTTAGGCAAAGGACAGTATGAGATTACTACCGGGTGAGTGTCTTCTAAAGACTGCTGCATCTCTGTCTTAATTGGGGGCTGTAATGGTTTGCTAGAACCCACTTACAGTCTGTGGGCCTTGGGCCTACTGCCAACATAAAGACAGACCCATAGGATCGTGCACATAGATCAACTGAGCTGGAACTTATAGAAATTGTACATGTAATGTACATTGGAAGGAATGCGTTAATTAATTAGTTGACATTCGGTGTCAAGGTAATTAATTGACATTGGGTTTAATTTAATTTAATTAATAAGTTTACATAATGTAATTAATTAATTTATCAATTAATTGAATTACATAAAGTAAACAATTAATTAAATAATTTTCCTAAGTAGAAAAATTAAATACATGTATTGTATTAACTTAAGTGTGATTTAATTTTATTTAGGGGTAATTAAATTTAGCCAAATGGAATTAAATTACATAGTATATACTTTTTAATTAAAGTTTATTTATGTAATTATAATCCTAGTGGGCTTGGGTTTAATTAACCTAATTAGAACCCAATTAGACAAGGTGTCTATAAAAGGGCATACTTAAGGAATAAAAACCTAATTCAACTCTAATTAATTGTTGGAAATTTCAGCCACCAACAGCAGCCCCAAAACAGCCGAAAATCCCAGCATTAAACCTCCATTCCTTCGCGTCTTCGGCTAGCACCGGTTCCCGCTCAATAGTTGGTCGTGCACTGGACTTTGGAGATCGCAGTTTCAAGTAACGATTCTACAGCAGTCTCTAGAAGAGACGAATCCGGTGAGTTAATCTCTCTTGATTCAAATTGTTTTATTCTAATCAATGGTAATTGGACATGATAGGTGGATTCTAGGAAATTATAAACGGTGTATTTTCCGCTGCGCCACGTTATTTTTCCAATGACGAATCCCAACAGTGGTATCAGAGCCTAGGTTTTGTCCATTAAATTAATTGGAATTGGTTCTTGAAAGCATTCTTGAAGAAAGAATGGGTTTCAAGTTTGTGATTTTTGGGTTTTTATTCAATTGGTTTTGGTTTTGATAAACCCTAGAATTTTGTCTGGGGTTTTATTTTTTTTCCCCAATTGGTTTCCATCTTAAAAATTATTGTTTTATTGATTATTTAATTTTGATGGATTTTTTTTTTTATGATTAAAAAGAAAGAAAAAAAAAAAGAGGTATAAACTTGTTTTGCTGCAATTTGGAATCGCAAGATTCCAAATTGCAGCTGCTGCTGCTTGCCGCAGCAGGCGTTGCTGCCTGCTGCGGCATGCAGCAGCTGCTGCCGCCAGGCAGCAGCGCTGCTGTCTCCGGACAGTAGCGCCGCGCTTGTGGTTTGGGTCCGATTTTGGATTTTGCGGGTATTTTTTTTTTATCCCGGACCCTAATGCAAATTAAATTAAATTTTTTAAATTAATTTGTGTTTAAATTATTTATTTTGTTGGCATGCATATTTAATTTAATTGTTTGCATATTAATTGAATATGGACTTTGTGAAATTGGCCCAATAAACCGTGACACCGGTTAAAATTGGGAGAGCTAAATTTTAAATTTGTGACAACCCAAATTCAAGTGGGAGCAAAATTGTTAATTTTGCATTTATAGATGTTATCTATTGGGCCTTTATGGGCCTTAGTCACATTTGTTAAAATTGGCGATTTCACCCTAAGTAACTCGGCTTAACATTTATATTTATAATTTGGAATGCCATGATCATGCATCATATTGGTATGTATGTGCACGACAGGTACTTTGTTTGAAATGTTATGTTGAGTTCTATGGGCCCTAAATTATTATCGGTTGTAATTTAATTTTGGGAAATATGGCCTGCGTGCCCTTTTTTTATTTTGATGTAATTTTAGAATAGATTTTATTTTACAAAATTATTGTAATTGCATCAAGTATGAGGAAGGCCCAAATGGAGCAAGCCCATGGTGGGAGCCCAAGAAGGATTGCAGTCCGGCCCATGAAGAATTAGATAGGATATCTAGTTTTTCATTAGGTTGTAATTAAAGGCCCATAGGATCTCATTTATTTTAAATTAAGTATGCTATTGCATTTGTCATATAATATGGATGTACGGATCACCAAATTATTACCCGTGTTTATGCATGCTAAGCCGTATCACTTAATTATAATCCGGAAATTAAAATATTGAGTCGCTTAAAAGTGCTTCCCACATTCACACCTCTTCCTCCCATTGATGCTGCATTGTGCGCCATGCCCTAGCTGGGTATATTGTAGCATTCGGTGGGCCGTCGAGGGTTAAGATACTTGGTATGGTTAACATGTGAATGGTGGTTTGACTCAACATGGGTAGCATTAGCTCAGAGCGGGCCCTAAGCACAGGTGGGTAAAGTGTCAATAAGCCCATCAAACCAAGAGTCCTTCGTGGAAGGATTGGATAGGTTGTCCTACCAAACGAATCAATGATTGGTTAGCGAGCCCTAGTTCGGCCAGTCATTGATAAGTTGTGGATCTTGGTCAAGTCAGCCAATTAACAACACCAACAAACAAATTAAAATCGGATTATTAATTTGAATTGGCCTAAAAGTCCTTTATTTCTAACTCAAGCAATGATTTCTTCCATGTAGATAATCCCATTTCAGTTAAGCAATTTAAATGGCTGCAACAAACAACAACTCACTCTCACTTAGGTCACTCTTGGAGAAGGAGAAGCTTTCGGGGACTAACTTCCTGGACTGGGCTAGGAACTCACAAATAGTTCTTAGACAAGAGTCTAAGGAGTATGTACTGAATGCTCCTTTACCAGCTGGCCCTCCTGCAGGTCGAGGCATCACCACGGCGATGGTGGAGCAGTACGATCGGCATGTGAGGGATGACCGAGATGTCTCGTGCCTCATGCTGGGTACCATGGCTTCTGATCTTCAGAAGCAATTCATGGACGAGCATGCTTATGAGATGATGGATCAGCTTAAAAAGATGTTCCAAGATCAGGCTCGTCAGGAACGTTACCTGACAACTAAGGCACTTTGCACGACTGTGATGGCAGCTGGGACTTTTGTTAGCACTCATGTACTAAAGTTGAAGGGGTATATTGATACACTTGCCCGCCTCGGCTCGCCAGTTCCGCAGGACTTGGCAACAGACATTATTCTCGGGTCACTTCCTGAGTCTTACAACCAGTTTATCATGAATTACCATATGCAAGGGTTGGATAAATCGGTTGTTGAGCTGCATGGCATGCTCAAGCTTGCTGAGAAGTCTCTTAAGAAGACTCCTAAAGTATTGCTGGTGAACAAGGGCAATACGCCCATTGCTAAGGGAAAGGCCAAATCTAAGGCCAAGGCTAAGGCCCAAAAGGCCAAGGCTAAGGGCAAAAAGGTGGTGGCCCAACCTAAAACAAGGGTTGCCTCTCCCGACGATGTTTGCCATGAGTGTCATGAGAAGGGGCACTGGAAGAGCTCATGTCCAAAGCTAAGGGAGCAACTGAAGGGCAAAACTGCTGCTTCAGGTATTTATGTTGTTGAGATTAATCTGGCTATTTCTACATCTTGGGTCTTGGACACTGGATGTGGATCTCACATTTGTTCAAATGTGCAGGGTCTAAGAAATAGGAGATTATTAGGATCTGGAGAAGTAGATCTTCGAGTCGGAAATGGTGCTCGGGTTCAGGCCATGGAGATCGGAGATTATTTCTTGGAGATGCCTAGTGGACTTGTTTTGGAACTAAGAAACTGTTATTTTGTACCTGCGATGCGCAGGAATATTATTTCTGTTTCTTTGTTGGATATTTCTGGTTTTGTATTTAATATTGGACATGGTAGAATTTCTATGCAATATGGCAATATTATTTATGGAACAGCATTTCTTGAAAATGGCTTATATATCCTTGATCTAAAATGTGAAAGTTCAATCTATAACATAAATACTAAAAGGATTAAACAAAATGAAATTAATCCTACTTACATCTGGCATTGTCGACTTGGCCATATAAATGAGAAGCGCATAGCTAGGCTTCACTCTAGTGGAGTGCTAGGGTCATTTGACATCCAGCCTTATGACACATGCGAATCTTGTTTGAGAGGCAAGATGACAAAGGCGCCTTTTAGCAAGACTGCTGAAAGGGCCACAGAGCTATTGGAGCTAATACATTCCGATGTATATGGCCTAATGAGCACTAGTGGTAGATCTGGTTTTCTGTACTTCGTCACCTTCACGGATGAGTTCAGCAGATACGGTTACGTGTATCTGATGAAGCATAAGTCTGAGACTCTCCAAAGGTTCAAGGACTTTAAGAATGAAGTAGAAAACCAACTTGGCAAGAAAATAAAAGCACTTCGGTCTGACCGAGGGGGTGAATATTTGAGCCAAGATTTTGACTCGTTTTTGAAAGAGTGTGGGATCATATCCCAACTCACTCCTCCTGGTACACCCCAGTGGAATGGAGTGTCAGAAAGGAGGAATAGGACCTTACTTGACATGGTCTGCTCGATGATGAGTCATGTTACACTCCCTGTCTCCTTTTGGGGATATGCTTTAGAGACAGCTGCTTACATTCTTAATAATACACCAAGCAAGGCAGTTGAGGGAACACCATATGAACTATGGAAAGGCCGAAAGCCCAATGTTTCCTTCTTGAAGATTTGGGGCTGTGATGCACATGTTAAGAAATTGACAAGTGGCAAACTCGAGTCCAAATCTGTCAAGTGCCAGTTTGTGGGTTACCCTAAGGAAACTAAGGGTTATTACTTCTACGATCCGGCCGAAAACAAAGTTTTCATAGCCAGAAATGCAGTCTTCTTGGAGAAGGAATTCCTTTCCAAGAGAGTCAATGGGAGTAATGTTGAACTTTTAGAAGTTCAAGACTCACAAACTCCTGCAGCTACTGCTGAGGATGCTTTGGGAACCAATCTGACTACTCAAGAAATTGAGAAACCAGAAACGGTTGCATAGGACCTTAGAAGGTCTAGTAGGACATGTCATCAGCCAGAGAGGTACGGCTTTCTCGTGACTGATGATGGGGACCTTATGGTCGTTGACCAAGAGGAGCCCAAGACCTATCAGGAGGCTGTTGAAAGCCCACACTCAGATCAATGGCGCAAAGCCATGGAGGCTGAGATGCAATCTATGCATGATAACCAAGTATGGAACTTGGTGGATCCACCTCCGGGTGCTAAGGTGATAGGTTGCAAGTGGTGTTTCAAGTTAAAGGCCGACAACACCTTCAAGGGGCGATTGGTGGCAAAAGGATTCAAGCAAGTTCAAGGAATTGACTATGATGAAACCTTTTCACCAGTTGCTATGCTCAAATCCATTAGGATACTACTACCTATAGCTGCATGGTACGATTATGAGATATGGCAGATGGATGTTAAGACCGCTTTCCTTAATGGAAAGCTACTCGAGGATGTGTACATGGCACAACCTGAGGGTTTTATCGATCCAAAGTATCCAAACCAGGTATGCAAGCTTCAAAGATCTATTTATGGATTGAAGCAAGCATCGAGGTCATGGAATCAGAGATTCAATGAGGCCATTACAGAATATGGCTTCACACAGAATTCTGATGAGCCCTGTGTGTATAAGATGGTTAGTGGGAGTGTTTCCACCTTCTTAGTGCTGTATGTTGACGACATCCTTATCATTGGAGGCGACATACCAACACTGCAAGGAGTTAAGCAGTGGTTGAGTAGGTGCTTTGCAATGAAGGACTTAGGCGAAGCTGAGACGATCTTAGGGATCAAGATCTACAGAGATAGATCCAATCGGCTTCTAGGCCTAAGTCAGGCCTCGTACATTGACAAGGTTCTAAAAGGATTCAGCATGGACAAGGCAAAGAAAGCATTCTTGCCTATGTGCCATGGGTTGAAGCTGAGTAAGAAAGATGGTCCTACAACAAAGAAGGACCGGGAGAACATGGAAAAGATCCCTTATGCATCTGCTATTGGATCTATCATGTACTCCATGTTATGTACGAGGCCTGATGTCGTGTTTGCACTAAGTATGACTAGCCGGTACCAGTCGGACCCCGCTGAGGAACACTGGAAGGCAGTCAAGGCAATCTTGAAGTACCTTAACCGGACTAAGGATGCTTTCTTAGTGTATAGAGGTCAAGATGAGCTGGTAGTGTCAGGTTACACTGATGCAAGCTTTGAGACCAATGAGGATGAGAACCAGTCACAGTCTGGTTATGTTTCTCTCCTGAATGGCGGTGCCATTAGTTGGAGGTCCTCAAAGCAGGCCACCATTGCTGACTCTACAATGGAAGCCGAGTACATAGCTGCGTGCAAAGCTCCAACAAAGCCGTTTGGATCAAGAAAGTCATAACTGAGTTGGGAGTAGTACCCACTATCCTAGACCCAGTTGATGTTTTTGTGACAACAACGGGGCCATCGCACAAGCTAAGGTGCCCCGGTCACACAAGAGATCCAAACATGTACTCAGAAAGTTTCACCTCATTTGGGAGATCGTGAACATAGGTGACATATCATTGCAGAGGGTTGACACCAAGAATAATGTCGCTGATCCATTGAGCAAAGCGCTGTTGCAGACACAGCACGACGGTCATACCAGATCTATAGGAATTAGGGCAATGCCCACTTGGAACTAGTGCAAGTGGGAGATTGTTGGTGTGCCCTAGTTCTTAGGGCATTGGATTCTTGTATTTTGTATTATACATTAAGAGCCATGTATGAATACATTATTTGTGTCACATTAATAAAGGCAATTAATCTATTTCATTTATATCTTGTGCTATAATATGAGTAGAGTATCCATTGATTGATAATCATAAAACCAATCCCAGGTCTGTTCTAATCGTGGGAACGAATAGAACCACAGACTTGTATATTTGATGACTATATGGCAGTTCTTAACTAGCCATAGTACTTGTATAGTCAGTCATGAATATAGGTACATTGTCGTTGACATGGGACTGGATCGATCCGCACAAGAAAGTCACATGCTTGTCGCGTCATAGGTCTTTCTTGAGTAGGTCTCTTTTGTCCTCAGACCAGATTTCATTATAATATCAATATGGAATCCGGTTCACTTTGACATACGCCTAACAGGTCTGTAAAAGGATGCTAAATACGGGTATGATTGGGTGGATCGGTGAACATATTGATATTGATGATGAAGTGATGGAATTGCCACTCGGGTAACACCGAGATGATATCATTGGCCACTTGATGAGTGGGACTGATAAGTGTATGGCCATACCCAAATAATTTGGTTGCTTATTTGATTAATCAGTCAACTCAAGATCAAGAAATATAATAAACAACAGAAGAGGATGACGGACACCATGCCTCTTTTTTATTCATATCGATATCGTTAGGCAAAGGACAGTATGAGATTACTACCGGGTGAGTGTCTTTTAAAGACTGCTGCATCTCTATCTTAATTGGGGGCTGTAATGGTTTGCTAGAACCCACTTACAGTCTGTGGGCCTTGGGCCTACTGCCAACATAAAGACAGACCCATAGGATCGTGCACATAGATCAACTGAGCTGGAACTTATAGAAATTGTACATGTAATGTACATTGGAAGGAATGCGTTAATTGATTAGTTGACATTCGGTGTCAAGGTAATTAATTGACATTGGGTTGAATTTAATTTAATTAATAAGTTTACATAATTTAATTAATTAATTTATCAATTAATTGAATTACATAAAGTAAACAATTAATTAAATAATTTTCCTAAGTAGGAAAATTAAATACATGTATTGTATTAACTTAAGTGTGATTTAATTTTATTTAGGGGTAATTAAATTTAGCCAAATGGAATTAAATTACATAGTATATACTTTTTAATTAAAGTTTATTTATGTAATTATAATCCTAGTGGGCTTGGGTTTAATTAATCTAATTAGAACCCAATTAGACAAGGTGTCTATAAAAGGGCACACTTAAGGAATAAAAACCTAATTCAACTCTAATTAATTGCTGGAAATTTCAGCCACCAACAGCAGCCCCAAAACAGCCGAAAATCCCAGCATTAAACCTCCATTCCTTCGCGTCTTCGGCTAGCACCGGTTCCCGCTTAATAGTTGGTCGTGCACTGGACTTTGGAGATCACAGTTTCAAGTAACGATTCTGTAGTAGTCTCTAGAAGAGACGAATCCGGTGAGTTAATCTCTCTTGATTCAAATTGTTTTATTCTAATCAATGGTAATTGGACACGATAGGTGGATTCTAGGAAATTTTAAACGGTGTATTTTCCGCTGCGCCACGTTATTTTTCCAATGACGAATCCCAACACGATGCATGTAAACTGGAAGTATGTATAGCCATGTATGCATGATGCGAATTCAATTTCAAGCAGACTTGGGACATTTAAGCGAATAGAGCTAAGCGTTCATTCATTCATTCATTAATAATGTTTTAGCACAATGCACATCAAAAAGATGAAATGATATCCGTCTCGACCGAATCCACGACTGCCACCAACCAGCCTTTGCAGATTTTCCTGCTGATGGTGCTCACCTCACCGTCCTAACTTTTGCATGGATCTCCTTTTCGGTTTTCGATCCTTCGGACACTTTTTTTTTGCACATGGCGTCATCTCAACTTGTCTTGATTGGTAAGGTCAACAGATTGGTTTTTGCTTCCACTGGTCAAAATGCTTCCACCCCGTAGACCAATGAGTATGGTGTTTCTCCAGTGGGTATTCTGATGCTAGTTTTGTGCCCTTGCAAGGCAAATGGTAATTTGTCGACCCAAACTATATAGGTAACTATCACTTGGATGGAATCTTCTTTGATAGGCTTATTGGCCGCTTCTATTACCCAATTGGTTTGTGGGAGAGACGGAGATGATCCATGATGTTCCACCCCTTTATTCTGGAACACTGTGTTTTTGCCCCTTGGAATGGCAGGCCATTATTGGTTATGACATGATAACGCTTTTTTTTATTTACGGTGACATTCATATATGACTCCGTTTCTACCCACTTTGAGAAGTAGTTGACGGTTGTGACCATGGAGCGATGTCCATTTGAGTCTACGGAGCTCCTGCTTGCCTGGTTTTGTGTTCGAATCCTTTAGAATGGGGTGTTCAGCAATTTCTTTGTCAGCTCGGCACGACACCATATAGCTAGGCAAAGATTTCCATGTGCTTTTGTGATACTTTTGCAATTTTCTTTGTTCTCATGAAGCATGAGATTTTTCAAGATGGGTGTCATTTTCAAGTCATCATTTGTCCTTAGATTCATTTCATGCATTGATGCATCATGTGTGTTAAAGACAATAAATGAATGTTTGTATGCATGCAAAGTTCCATCCGAAGAAATATCACACAAGTAGTTGAAATCAAATTCTATTAAATTACCCACCTTAAGGGTTGAATTGTTCACATAATAACTGATAATAATAAAAATAAAACTAACTAAGACATCAAAATGATTATAGTCCTCCACATGCGGAGGGTCTTCCTTTATTGCAACATCAAGGCCCTCGATAGCTTTTGCACCCGAGTCATCCAAGGTTGGGTAAGGGATTACTTTGATTGCTGGGCTTCAAAGTCGACTCGATAATCTTACCCTCAGCAACCAAATGTTTAATGGCGTTAATCAGCTGAGCGCAATCATTCGTATAATGGCTTACCGTCACATGATATGAACAAAAATTACCCTTGTCTACCTCAGCTGGAGAAGAAAACGGCTTCAGATTTTGTAGCAACCTAACCTTCCTACATTTGGCGTAGATACAAGATAGGGATTTTGCCCACGGGTTGGTGATCCTTTGAGGAGTCTGTATTGCCTGGTTCACAGTGGCCACATCTGCCTCTTGCACTCCATTCAAAGTTGCTTCCGGAATCATCCTAGCACCAGACCCGGCTGAGGTAGCCTTAGAACTACCGCCTTTATACCCTTGAGAATACCCTTGATTGCTTCTGTAGGAGCCTAAACTCTGTCTACCCCTTTGCTCCTCTTCTTCGTATTGCTTGATACGCTTAGCAAATTCAACCACCTTATTGAAAGAGTGGAAGCTTTTCAGCTTCATGTTGTCTTTGTATTGGGGCAAACTACCATCAACCAACTTCATAATAAGCGATTCCAACTTCGGTGCCCCATCCACCATAACTTGTACATCCATCCATCTCTTGTAGTAAGATGGAAAGGATTCATTCGGCTTTTGGCAAACCTTTTCTAGGTCTTCTGGAGTGGTCTCCATTTGGGTGTTGTAAGCATACTGCTTTACAAAAGCTTCATATAGGTCCTCCCAAGTAAAACGGGTGTACAAAGGCATCTTCATATACCACTTTGCCGTAGTGCCCCTCAAAGTAGTTGAGAACAGATTCAAAAGGTAACCTTTCTCGATTCCCATGCTTGTCATCAGTCTCACATAACTGTCCAGGTGAGCTTCTGGTGGGCCCTCTCCGGTGTATGGAGGCAAGTAAGGCATCTAAAAACCAACTGGGAGTGGCTCTCCTATGTCAGCCATCAAAGTAGCTAGGTCAACACACTTAACAGGGTTATAGTGTACCATCTCCTTCAGCTTGGGTAGCATGGCTTCAATATCAGATAATGTCTGATTGAGGCATTTCTGCACTATAATCTCAATCAAGGCCTCTCTCTCCTTCTCAAAGGCCTCATCCTCTTTAGATTGACAGTCAGTCTACCTGAGGTTGATAACTCCACCGCTTCCTCCAGATCCATTTGTTGCTTGGACAAACTATTGTCCACCACTTCCTACCGAAGTCTGTGTCGGTGGAACATCCTGAATAGGGGTAGTGTTCATCACGGCCTGCGTCTACTCCCTAAGAGTAGCCTTAAATTCATCTGAGCTTAGGAAACTCCTCATGAAAGCTGCCATGTCAAAAGCCAAGTTTCCACTGTTACTGTCAGCCATCTCTGATATGTCAGCTTCTTCTAACAAAACCTGACTGTCAACCGATAAAGTAGGCAACTGAATTTCAATCTCCTGATCTGAGTCTAACCCTGAACTGATCCCCTCCACGGTGACAGGTTTTGATTGAGCTGACTGATTTGATTGGTTTGGTTTTGACTCGACATGAACTAATTGCTTTCAGGTTCGACTCCAAACTGCACATTCAACATAAGGTTAGAATCTCGGACTGATGTCGTGGACCTAGACTCGACACACTAGATGGCGTGTATGGTATGTTCGTGTTCATGTTTGAATGATGCTTTATGGATGTGGATGATGATGAAATTGACTTTTGTACTATCTTTTCTTTTTATTTTGGATGTTCCAAGCATGCCCCATGTCATATGAAAAATAATGCAAAAATGTCACGTGTGAGCCATCACACGGACAGAGGTTCGGCGCCTTCGGGGTACCTAGTAACTGTCATGGAATGGTCACATGTGTACCGACACACGAACAGAGGTTTGACACTTCGTAGGTCAATGGGATGATACGAAGTGGTCACATGGGAGCCGTTCCATAGACAAAGGTTTGATGCTTTTATGGCATCTTGGATGAAGTGATGTCACAATCAAGTCGCGTGTAACTCGAAACACGGACAGAATTTTAATGTTCATGGAACACCTTGCATAATTTAAGAATGTTATGAAATGCCCTAATATGGTTCTAGTTCGGTACTCATGGAGTACATCGAATGAATCATCAATTTTATGGGACAACCCGATGTGGATCGTGACACACAAGCAAAACTTTGGTGTCACCATGTCACCAAAGATGAATAAGCATGATGTTATGTAATGGTATTGTGTGATACACCACACGAATATAAGCCTAAGACCGTTGTGGTCTTCTAACGAGTGAAATGATGTAATGAAATGTCCAAATGCAATCCAGTGCACAGGAGAAACATGGGTAGTCTTGTGGACTCCCGATTGAGATGAGATGAATGCCCATGTCATCTAAGATGCAAGTGGCTACACAAAAACATGGTTAGGATGTATGACACATAAGATGATGTCTTGTATGCTTTTTGAAATATGATCACACAAGATGTACATGACACACGAATAAGATGTTATGGTTGCACAAAAACATGGTTAGTATAATAGCACACGTATGATGATGCTTCAAAATGGCTGCAAAAAAATGTGGTTAGAATGGCATACGGATGATGCGTGTTTTGATGTCAAATGAAAAGGTCAAAAGAAAACAACCATGGAGCAAACGTTAGCACATGCAACAACATGCTCACCCTTCCAACCTTATTCCTCCTTTCGATTGGTCACACATTCTTCCTAGGTATTGGGTCTCTTTGGCATCAACCGTGGATACCAAAGGTGTACTCTCAATGTCCAATTTATAAATTTATGTTTTGGTAACCCTAAAGGGAAGTAGCTAGGCCATTACATGAAGGTATGAGTCAAACCAAGGGTCGTACAAGTTCCCATAGTGATAATACACTCCTCATCATAGAACAAGATGTAAGGTTCATACGGTCCTATGAGTGGTTTACCCCCTCGGGTGCCTCCAATCCTAGCCGAAGAGGTAGGTCACCTTTGGAAATAAACCGGGGTAATCATGTGTTGGAGGGATTGAGAAGAGAAAATGTCATGATATGCAAGTGTGAGTAAAATGGTATTATCAACTAGTAAATGACTACAAGCAAGGTTATATTTCAGTAGTTGCCTAAGTTCCTTAAGTTTTCATAAAAATTTTTTAAGAACTTTTATTCCTAACAAAGTCGCCACTGTGAGCGGACGACCTTTTTAATAGCGGAACGTGGCGAAGTGAACCGGGGAACAAAGAGAAAAGGGAGAGGTTTTGAAATGTTTAGATTTTGGAAATGGGGTTTGATGATCTTAGGAAAACCTTTGATTCTTTTTGGAAATCCTTTTATAGAAAACCTTTTCCCATTTTATTACTTAAAGACCTTGAAACATAAATTTCAAGATCAGTGATAGAGTTGCCACCCAGATCAGCTCATACGGGAAATTCTGGTACAGCTCCCTACCGAGCGTAGACTACTGTACCCAATCCAGAGATTTATGGTTCGGGAAACTTACCTATTCAACCTCAAGCTTGTATTCATTTATAAGTGCATATGACAATATTTTACTCACTTATTATCTGTCTATACCCAATTTAATCCTTTACTGCAAACCCATGCTCATTCAGATGATAGGAATAAAGTGCATAAAATTAAAGTGTGGAAATATAAACCATACATCCAAAAATAAATCAAAAAGAAATAAAGGCCTTATTACAACCCAAGAAAAGGAAGAAAGCCCTCATCCTCACCATTACAATCGCCTAGATACACGAGGATCTAAAAAATTACAATCGTCTAGAATACACGATTAATCTATGAAAGACATCTATAATGAAAATAAAGAAAAATAAAAGCTGCAAAACAAATGGTTAGCATAGATATATCCTAGACACATATAGGACTTATACAAGATAGAATGGGGATTTTAGGAAGTGGGAACATGCATTTAGGGGATAACCGAGAAGCCCGAGCGACTTGCTTGGTTAGACCTGGAAAACAGTTTTAGAAATGCCCTGTATGTTTTTTATGCTTGAAAACGATTTTGAAAAATGGTTTGGCTTGATTCCATGCAAATTTCTTCAGTTTAGTGGGTCGGTTATCCCAGAACTCGGGGTTCCATTTGCGGGGGTTCCTAATTCCAAACATCCATCTAGGGTTTAAAAATAGTAAACATGCCAAAAACAGATTTGATTCTGAAGAAAGCATCACACAACGATGTCCATGCAGACTGTTTCGTGATTCTGCCTTCTCCCCATCCTTATAGTCGTGCGACTATATTACAGTTGTGCGAGTGTAATTTATAGTCGTACGATTGTAATGGTTACAGCCGTGTGACTGTAATGAACAGTGCTCGAAGTGGTTTTCTTGATCTTTTAAAATCACTTGTTTTGATCGATTTTGATGATTTCTAGGGAATCTGGCAATTTGAGAGTCCATTATCATTGGATCGAGAATCCGGTAAAGGATCTAACAACCATGGATTCCAAGAATAGAAACCAACAAAACCCTAAATCACACATCCGTATCATTGGAAATCTGAAAACCACAATTTTATAGTGTACAGATGTGACTTGACGGAATTGAATCATGAAAAATCATTTAAAACGAGAAAACCGGCTATATTTGGTCGAATTTGGGCTTTTCGTGCTTCTGCCTAGAAGAATACAATCGTGCGACAGTGATCTACAGTCGCACGGCTGCGTTCCAGGCGAAGACAGTCATGCGACTATAACTATAGTCGTGCGACTATAATTACAGTTGTGTGACTGTAGTTGCACAAACAGTTTTTCGAATAAATATTTTTCAACACATAATCAATCACAAATCATCATTAAACAAGTTTTTAAGGCCTCTCAGAGTTTACTTCTTTTGCGTTCCAGTATGTTTAATGACCAGAGTCGGATATGGACATCGGAATCCACCTAGAATCCCCAAACGACCCGAAATTCAAGAACACGCATCCCAAATTGATTCGAACAAACTCGAGAATGACTTTGATTGAGCGAAAACATGATTTCCAACCCTCACTCAATGTTTCAGTGCGTTTCTTTAGTGTTTTTGTGCTGATTTCCCTTGATTTCTCTTGGTTTTTCTACTTTCTCTCTTTAAAACTCTCTTTCTCTCACAAGAATGTTCTCTGATTTTTTGTTCCCAATTGATTCCCCCTCATTTTTCTATTTTTTTGCCTCTTTTTTTATTTATTTGGTTCCCCTAATTCCCTGAAATCACGCCCCAGATTTCGAGCCAAAATAGAATTCTTTCCCATTTAGGAATCTGCTAACTCAAAAACTATAGTCGTATGACTATAACTACAGTCGTGCGACTATAGAGTTATAATCGTGTGACTGTAATTGTTATAGTCATGCGACTATAGACAGGGTCCGTACGTGCACTTAAGCTTCCTAATCTCTCGATGGACTTTTCTCGGGGTTTCGGTTAAGGATTCTTCTGAATTTCAGGCCGTTTGAGAGCATTCCGAGCATTATTCTACTCATTCTCAAATCTAACTCACGTTCATCTGTTTAATAGGTAACAACAGGTTTTCATCACAGAGGTCACGAAAAAACCTGTGCTCACACTAGTAGTGATCTTTTATAACCCTTGCCAACTGACATAAGCAAGAGGCATGGCCCTGTCATCCTCTTATAAGCTTATTTATTTCTAGATACCGAGTGGACTGAACCTAATGAATAAGTATCCCAACTTATTCAGGTATGGCAATACACTTGTCAGTCCCACTCATCAAGTGGCCAGTGCTATCATCTCAGGGGACATTGAGTGGCAATTCCGTCAACTTCACTATCAACATCAACATGTTCACTAGCCCACCCAACATACCCATACTTGGCACCTTATTACGGACCTGTTAGGTGTATATTAAAGTGTATGAGATCCCATGTTATGTTATAGTGAATGTCAGGTCTAAGGATAATAAGAAGACCTACCCGAGAATCACCTATGACGATCAAACCATGTGGTGTTCTCACGGCAGATCGATTCGGTACCATATAACCTAACACGTATCTATATCATTAACTTACATGCCATGTCTAATGGTCGGTGAGACTCTACCATCCAATCAAGGATATGTTGATCTTTAGTTCTATTCATTCCCATGATTAGAATAGACCAGGGATATCTTTATGACTATAACTTTAACTCTACTAAAAGGTCTCATAATCCAATGACCTACATTAGTTGATGCGGTCATCACACCATAAGGCTATGGAAGCATGGAGCATGGTGGAAAGACAGATCCTATGGAGCTGCCAATTGGTATAATAACCCGAAGCCATGCAAAGAAAATGCAACAAGTGCTTACTGGCCTAGTTATGCACTTATTTAAACATATGGCGGTTGGGGCTCATCACAACACACCAAATATTTCACATGGAGATAATTCAGTCTTGTGTTGTATTCAGGTCCATGGAAGTGATTATAGATCTGAAACTAATGTTTAGCTAGATTGGACCTAATTGGACTTCTGCGTATGAGCTAAGGACAATTAAATGTTAGCACTTAAGGCACCCTTAGGGAATATGTATGGATTTCGAATTGGGCTTAGGTATCTTTATTAAATTGTTATTTTTTTCAATAAGTGAGATATTTTTGGCTCAAAAATTAGCCCATAAACAACACTCAAAAGGGGATTTTGTTTTTTTCATCCTTATTGTAGAAGGATTAGTTTTAAGTTTTCCTTATTTGTTTTGATTTGATCTTTCCTAGTTAGATAAGGATTTGTTTTCCTTTTCAGTTTAGGATTCTACTCTGTTTTAGGCCTATAAAAGGGTGTTGGATATGCCTTTTGTAACATATACTAGATTATTATCAATAAAGATTGACTATTTCCTTTGAAAATTTTTGTTGAATTTTCAGTTTCAATATTTTAAGAGTGTGTGATTGTGTTCTAACTCTTAAAGTATTACTTTGATCACGATCAATTGTTGTGGCTAGGAAATTGAGAATCAACCATTCTCAGGTTCTATCATCTAAATTGAAAGGTTGAATTAACTTTTATGTTAATTTGATTGTTTTTTTCATTTGATTGAATTGGTGAATTTATTGGCAGTTGTTCTTCTATTTTTTGTTCTATTCTTTAATCAACGGATCAGCAACATTGTCCTCGGTGTTAACTCTTTGTAGTGAAATGTCCCCTTTGTCCATGATCTCTCGAATGAGGTGAAACTACCTAAGTACATGTTTGGACTTCTTATGTAACCGAGGCTCTTTAGCTTGTGCGATGGCCCCGTTGTTGTCACAAAAGACATTTACTATGTCTAGGATAGATGGAACTACTCCTAACTCAGTGATGAACTTCTTCATCCAAACAGCTTCCTTTTTAGCTTCACATGCAGCAATATACTCAGCTTCTATGGTAGCATCGGTGATGGTTAGCTGTTTTGAGTGTAGGGATTTTTCATGGAAGATCAACCGGTAAAAGCAGAAGCTCGTGTCGATTTTCTCAAATTCGTGACCCAAAAGCAATTGAAGTGGAAATTAAAAACATAAAACCAAAGAACAAGGTTAGATTCTTACCTGTTTATGTCTCTTCAAAAGACGGCTGCAGAAACCGAAATCGATTTCCTCCACTCTCACGTACATGAATGTCTATCGAATGGAACCCGTGCTAACAGTAGATCGAAGGAGGAGAACAATTTCTTGGCAGAAAATTTCAGCCTCAAATCAACAATTATGGCCGAATTCTCTAATGGAGAAATCAACTCCCTTTACTCAATTATAGCCATAATTTTAAGCTTGGGTTTAATTAGATTTAAGTTAGGATTTAATACCATAAATCCCTAAATCCAAATTAATTGCCATGGGTAAAATTAAATGCAATTCTATTTTATTTTTATGCATGTATTTATATAAAACCATATGATATAACGTACATGTCATTTAAATTAAAATTGATTTGCCAATAAATTAATTGAGATTCAACCAAAGTCAAATACATATAAACCTATATATGTATTTTATTTCCACCTGGAAAAAAATTCCCAAGTTAATTTATTTAAAGTAACTTCATGAAACCCAATAAAATACATATCAATTAAATTATATTGATCAATCAATTGTTCTACAATTTAATTAATTAATTAATATTTATCTCTCCAGTATGCATACTACAAGTATGCAGGTGATCCGATTAGTTCAAGCTCAGACGGTCAATTTGTATGATCCTGTAGGCCTGTCTTTATGTTGGCAGTGGGTCTAAGGCCCACCAACTATAAGCGGGCTCTAACAAGCCATTATAACCCCCAATTAAGACGGAGACAGCAGTCTAACGGAAGTCATAGCCTAGTAGTTTAACTTATATATCCCATGTTACTGATATCGGTGTCCAACACAGAGGTATGGTGTCATCGCCCTCTTTTGTATCCGGACATTAACTTGATCCCGAATGAACTGATGTTCACAAACAAGTTCCAACTTGTTTGGGTGTGGCCGCACTCTTATCGGTTGCACTCATCAAGTGGCCAGCGATATCTTCTCAGTGTATCACTGGGTGACATTTGCTTCTGCATATTCATAGTCTTGTCATGCTCACTGGCACACCCAAATGTACCCATACTTGTCACCCTTTTACAGGCCCTCTAGGTATACACCAAAATGTGTGAGATCACATGCAAGACCATAATATGATCAGGTCTAAGGATCCAATATAAGTACTACACGAGAATCACTTACGATACTATACCATGTGGATTTCTCGTTTAGTGGATCTATCCAGTACCATGCCCCATTACATGTACCCATAAGCTTGATTGACAATACATGTTTTATAGCCGGTAAGACACCGCCATACAATCAAGGTTATGATAGTCTTTGGTTCCATTCATTCTGATGATTGGAACAGACTATGGATGGCTTTATGGTTATATCATTTCCCTATCCATGGTCTCACTGCCAATCCAGAAAGCTTGAATGTACTATTAGGATTGATCATGGGAAAAATAATAGGGTGCAGCAGAATTTGGTCGATTAAAATTTCCTAGAATCCACCTATTGTGTCCAATTATCATTTATTAGAAGAAAACCAATTTGAATAAAGAGAGATAAACTCACCAGATATGTCTCTTTTAGAGACTGCTGTAGAATCAATTCTTAAAATGGAAGCGATCTCCACAATCCAGTGCACGATCAATGCACGAGCGAGAACCAGTGCTAGTTAAAGAAACAATCGAAGGGATCAACTGACAAGAGCAATTCAGCCAAAGGGGGGGAGGCTCCAATGGATGGCCGAAATTCTCCTTGTTAGATTAGGGTTAGGCCTTGATTTAGGTTAAATGTACCTTTTACAGTTTCCTCTATAAATGGGCTTTGGTTAGGTTAATTTAATTAAGCCTAATATGATTTAATTACATAAATAAAGTTTATGTTAAAAGTTTATACTATGTAATTTAATTCCAATTGACTAAATTTAATTACCCCAAAATAAAATCACATTTAAATAAATACAATACATGTATTTAATTTTCCTTTTTAGGAAAATAATTTAATTAATTCTTTACTTTATGTAATTCAATTAATTGATTGATTAATTAATTAAGTACATTATATAAACTTATTAATTAAATTAAATCAACCCAATCTTAATTAATTACCTTGACACCGAATGTCAACTAATTAATTATAGCATTCCTTCCAATGTACATTATATGCACAAGTTCTATAAGTTTCAGCTCAGTTGATCTATATGCACAATCCTATGGGTCTGTCTTTATGTTGGCAGTGGACCTAAGGCCCACAGACTATAAGTGGTTCTAGCAAACCGTTATAGCCCCCAATTAAGACAGAGATACAGTAGTCTGTTGAGGGCACTTACCCAGTAGTCATCTCATAGTGTCCTTTGCTAAATGATATCGATATGAATAAACAAGAGGCACGGTGTCCGTCATCCTCTTCTGGTGTTTATTATATTTCTTGATCTTAAGTGAACTGATTAGACAAATAAGCAACTGACTTATTTGGGTATGACCATGCACTTATCAATCCCACTCATCAAGCGGCCATTGATATCATCATAGTTTTACCTGAGTGGCAATTCCATCACTTCATTATCAATATTAATAAGTTTACCGGTCCACACGATCATACCCATATTTAGCATCCTTTTTACAGACCTATTAGGTGTATGTCAAAGTGAACTGGATTCCATATTGATACTATAATGAAATCTGGTTTAAGGAGAAAAGAGAGCTACTCAAGAAAGACCTGTGATGCAACAATCATGTGGCTTTCTTGTGCTAATCGATCTAGTCCCATGTCAACGACATGCACTTATATTCACTACTGACTTTACAAGTGCTATGGTCAATTGAGAAAAACCATACAGTGATCGAATACACAAGTCTATGATTTTATTCGCTCCCACGATTAGAATAGACTTGCGATATGTTTTATGATTACCAATCAATGGATACTCTATCCATATTATAACACAAGATATAAATGGAATAGATTAAATACCTTTATCAATGTGACACAAATAATGTATACATACAAAGAGTCTTAATGTATAATACAAAATACAAGAATACAATGCCCTAAGAACAAAGGCACACCAACATGAACTATATGTAGGGATTGATCCTCGAAAATCCAATTAGATGGCAGCGGAAGCTTTTTCAATTTTCTAGAATCTTGATGCAAAGAAATTATGTAGATGAAATTAAAATCAATTTTTATCAAGAATTAAGAATATAATTCACACCACTACTCGTCTCTTTTAGAGACTGCTAAAGAATCAAAGCATATCCTCTCCACTCTCATGTATATAAACGGCTATTCAATGAGCACTTGTGCTAGCGTCAGATAAAGAAGAGCTCTCCTCCCTTTCACTGCGACTTTCAAAATTCCAAGTAGCAAGGAGAGAGGGGGCCGGAATTTTTCTGACAAAATTAGGGTTAGAATTTTTCTTTCTTAAGTGAGTATTTATACTTCAGTAAAAACTAGGTCTAATTAATTACTTTAGGTTAAATTTTAATTTCCAATTGATTTAATTTTATATGTATAAATTAAATCATACTATATGATATAATTGATATCATGTCAATTAAATACAATTGGCCTCCTAGAATTAACCCCAATAATTATTGAGACTTAACTTAAGAAATAATATATAAATATATATATATATATATATATATATAATTTCCATCCAGGAAATTAATTCATCAAATTAATTGTATGAAATAATCAATTCTCATTACTTAAATTATTTTCATCAATCTAATTGAGCTATAATTTAATCAATTACCTTCCCCACTTGAAAATATACTAAGCATATTAGTGATCCAATAAGTGCTATTTCAGATGTTCAGTGTGTACGATTCTATGGGCCCATATTTATGTTGGCAATAGGCCATGGCTCACAGATTTTAAGCGGGCTCTAGCAAGCCATTACAGCCCCAATTAAGACGGAGACTGCAGTCTAATGGAAGTCGTGACCTTATAGTATAACGTTTATGTCCTCCGTCATTGATATTGGAGTCTAACACAGAGGCATGGTTTCATCACCCTCTTTTATGACTGGACTTTTACTTGATACCGAGTGAATTGATGTTATGAAACAATATTTTTAAGTAATTATATTCACAAGTTTTACAGACATATTTAACTCTGCTTTTTGTGTAGAATTTGTTTTATTGGACAAAATTGTTTTTGCCGAAAAGAAGTTTTATTTAGTGATATAAACTATTCATCCCCTTCTACTAGTGTATTTTTCTAGTGTATTTTGGACCATCATCTTCTTTTATTACTAGTGATTTGATGATCCATCCCTTTTAACCCTCTTCTAAGCTTCTAATTCTCCCTGACATGTCTTAAAGGCCTACTCTTCCTCACTCTTCTTCTATTGCTTTTCCTCTTCAACTCTTATCTTCTTTTCTTGTGACCTGAGTCTTTATCGAATTTCTTCTCAAATATTAATTACTATTCTATTAGGTTCTTTTGCCTGTTATTTATTTATATCTCAACTTTTGCAGGATATTTGTAAACTTTTCTTTTTTATGGAATATTTTTTAAAACTAATTAAGGAAAGTATGGTTGAAAATAAAAAAACAAACTGAAAAATCTGAAACCGAACCGAAACCATACTAAAAATATGGTTAACCAAAATCGATGCACTAGTGTATGGTTTTTATGTTAAAAAAATTAACAGTTTTGGTTTTTGCACTAAAAATGAATGTGAACACGATTAACCGACCGTTCACAAATTTTTTTTTTTTTAATTATAGAATGACATATACAGGTAATATGAATAATAAGTTAAACATTTGGGCCTTTAATATAATTTCACTTCCACGCTATACACCTAGTCACTCACTTGGTCCTATTAACTCGGTTCTTCTCTTTAATTATTTCAGTTTCACCATTGAAAATTTGTGGTAACTTCCTTTTCTTTTTCTTTTTCTTTTTTTTTTTTTCTGAATTTAACCTCAGTATCTGCTCCATTAATCATGTTGAATTTCTAATTTGCATTACATCTGCCCTTCGTAATTAATTAATTATTTTGTGGTTTGTAATTTCATATTTTTATTAGATATTTGTGATTTATGGTCGATTATTTTGAGGTTTAAAATATTATATATTTAGCAAAATATAATGTCTATTTCGTAAATGGTTAACATTAAAGAAATAGTTAACTGACCGAAATTAATGGTTAACCGAATAATGGTAACCAAATTTAATGCACCGTTGAAACGGTTAACCATTTGTAAAAGTCCATATGAACCGTTAACCGACCATGTGTATCCCTAAAAAAAAAAGTAATGGATTTGAATTCAGTATGTAGGAACTGAACTCAATTTTAGTTGTAACTAAATAACAATATCACTCATTTTCACTTTAACAAGATAATAAACAATAATTAAATGTTTATCACTAGAATTTTAACATCATTTTTATCACTAGATTGATAGTGATAAAAATGATGTTAAAATTTTGTTGTAACTTTATTTGTGATTAAATGTTATTATTTGATTACGATTGAATATGATTTATCATATAAAATAAAATTGGGAGGGTTCTAATTGGAAAAGAAAATTCGACATCGTAAAATGAAATGCCCAAGTTGGGGTGTGATCATACTTTGTCATTTGACGCTAACATAAAAGTAAGCCTTTCAATAAAGAATTTGTATTTTTCATAGGAGTTTTCCGGCTATTTTTCTTCTCTTTTCTATTTTTTTTTTTTTTTAATTTTAGTAATTGAAAAACAGCATAAGCGTTTTCAGAGAATTTTCACACATAAATACTATGGTCCGTTGTATTTTAGTCAATCAGTGTGCAAAATTTCAGATGGACCTTCTAATACTTTTACTAATATTACGAAAATGCAGATCTCCATTTGTGACGTTATAAACCGAAAGTAACAGTTTTTAAATGGTTAATTACATTATAATATATTTTAAGTATCCTTGAGTTTGGTTCTACTTTTTCTGTGTGTTTTCGTTGTTGAGAAATCTTCGACGTTTTGAATTTTCGATGCCTAATTATAGAGTTTCCTTTCTTAAATGACGCACCGATAGAAACAGCAAAACAGTTAGAAAAAACAACACTTAAGAAAGAATATGAAAACCAAGTGCTTAATTATTATTATTATTATTATTTTTTATTTACATTATAGTGAAAACTAGTTACCGATTTCTTCTCACAATGCAATCTTAGTCGATATGTTGATTTCTATAATTCTATTTTTTGAAGGCATGATTACACCACTCCTTTTTTTTTTTTTTCTGGTCTGAAATTATGCAATTAAAAGTCTAAAATTAGAAATAAATCATCTATATTTACCCAACCTAAAAAAAAGAAAAAAACATAAAAACAAGAGGTACAATTGTGGCAATAATGGCGAAACTAAAGCATTTACCTTGTATATGGCTGATTCTTCTCCTTTCTTCTTCTTCTTCGGTTACACGAGTTTCATCTGCTCCTGCAGCTCCTGCTAATGATAATGCAGTGTCAGCATCCTTAATTCAATGTCTACAAAAGAACACAACCCCACAAGAAAAAGTTGCAGACATTGTTTTCTCAAAGACGAGTTCAAACTACACTTCAGTTCTCCAAGCCTACATCCGTAATGCGCGAATGAACACAAACAAAACCCCCAAACCAGTAATCATTATAACCCCAAAGCAAGTAAACCATGTCCAAGCTGCTGTTATCTGCACCAAGGAAGCTAATTTCCAACTCAAAATTCGTAGCGGCGGACATGACTATGAAGGAATTTCTTACACCTCTGCCAATCCATTTTTCCTCCTTGACATGTCGAATCTCCGATCTGTTCAAGTAGATGTTCCAGCCCAGACTGCTTGGGTTCAAGTCGGGGCAACACTCGGGGAAGTTTACCATGGAATTTGGGATAAAACTAAAGCTCATGGGTACCCGGCTGGAGTTTGCCCTACAGTTGGTGCTGGAGGGCATATTAGCGGCGGCGGATATGGCACCATGATTAGAAAATATGGATTGGCTGTGGATAATTTGCTTGATGCACAAATTGTTGATGTTAATGGAAAACTTATGAATAGAAAAGAAATGGGTGAGGATCTTTTTTGGGCTATTAGTGGTGGCGGAGGAGCTAGTTTTGGAGTTGTAATTGCATATCAGATCAAACTAGTTCCTGTTCCACCAACTGTTACTTTCTTCAGAGTCGAAAAAACTATTGAAGAAAATGCAACTGAAATGGTTTCTCAATGGCAAGAAGTCGCTCCAAAAATGGATCCGAGTCTCTTCATGAGAATGCTTGTACAGC
Source organism: Euphorbia tirucalli (assembly GCA_039660915.1). Taxonomy (NCBI): domain Eukaryota; kingdom Viridiplantae; phylum Streptophyta; class Magnoliopsida; order Malpighiales; family Euphorbiaceae; genus Euphorbia; species Euphorbia tirucalli. The sequence goes on along the minus strand of CM077637.1, from coordinate 34,511,298 downwards.
CTACAAAGCAGAAAGATAAAATGACAATTAGAATAACTATTATGGCTTTATACTTGGGGACTCCTGATACTCTTCTGCCTTTAGTGGCAAAAGATTTTCCCCTTTTGGGATTGAAGAAGGAGGATTGTTTAACCGGAACTTGGATTCAATCCGTTCTTTGGTGGGCGAATCATGATGACTATACTACAACGTCACCTGATATTCTACTTGATAGGAAACCTGGATTAGCCAGTTTCCAGAAGAGGAAATCTGATTACGTGCAGACTCCAATACCAAAAGAAGGATTGGAAACTATATGGAAAACAATGGTGGAATTGGGTAAAATAGGATTAGTATTCAATGCATATGGTGGAAAAATGGACGAAATCGCTCCGACAGCTACTCCGTATCCGCATAGGAAAGGGAATTTGTATAAGATACAATATTCGGTGAATTGGGATGAACCGGATCCAGCTGCAGCAACCAAATACTTGGATCAGGCAAAGAAGCTGCATGAAGTAATGACACCATTTGTGTCTAAGAACCCAAGAGGTGCATTTTGGAACTATAGAGATCTTGACATTGGAGTTAATTCTTGGGGGCCAAATAGCTCCCAAGAAGGCGCTGTTTATGGACATTGCTATTTTGGAGAGAATTATGAGAGATTGGTGAAAATAAAGACAGCAGTTGATCCTGGAAATTTCTTCAGGACTGAGCAGAGTATTCCCCCTAGTAAATAGATCCATTGTCAAACTCGTTCTTTATGCTGTGAAACTCATTACAGTTCACTTCTCTTACAAATCATTTTTATCTATCGTGTTATGTTTGAAACTCATTCTTGGTTTCAAGAGGGTATAGTTACCGACGAGGAAAGAAAATGTATTGTTATTACGATAAATTTTGTTATGGACCATGTTTCGCATGAATTATTTTAATAGAAAACTAACAAATATGTACTTTTTATTTTTCCAATATACTTTTAGTTTTTCAATACTCCAATTACGACATGTAAGTAATAATGCTGACATGTTATAACTTTACCAATCCCAAACCAATGTGCACTGCAATAAAAATGGAATTTTTTGGTTCACTTCTCTTAAATTATACTTTTCTTTTTTCTTTTTCTTTTTCCTATACTTTTTTTTTAAAAAAATTTTTGACCTGAAAAGATGAAGTATCGTTAATAGTAATTAAGCGTTCACAAGTTTACCACAAATAAAAGGAGGATGGATAAAATGCAGTTGTATGTATACTCCTCTTCTTTTTTTTTTTTTCTTTTTTTTTTATCAGTTTAAATGCAGTTGTGATGCAGCGGATAAACAATCGAACTCCGTTCCTCTACGCCATCAAGTTGTAAGTATTAATTGTTGAATCATTATTCCACTCGAGTGCAACGTGATATAATTAATTGTATTGTAAATTTTCTGTGAAATGAGTTATTGGATGCATCTTATAAATTCAGTCTAGTGGATTTGACATGTTAGATGAAATTTCAGTTATTTTGGAAATTGCTGTACAACTAATCAACAAATGAACTTGAGGATTCGAAATATTGGATCCTAATTTTTCTCATGGAGTTGTGTTACTTTATTTGGCACAAGATACTATATGGTCGAATCCAACAAAAAAAAAAATAGTATTATCTACCAATATTGGTTAACCTGTATTAGTTTCCAAAGTGCGTAGGGCAGAATATTGGTCTTTTTATTTGAGAACATATAATCCAAACTAATATAGGAATAATATATCCTTTTACACATTCGTCTCTTTATTTAAAGAAAAATATTTGTCACATAATCATTCATCTATATTATACTTAAACTACTAACCATAAATGACACGTGTCAAGCACCTATCTATCTCCTTAAAATAAAACAAGTTCTCATCTCCTTAGTTACCATCTCCTTAAAATAATTAAATGAAATTTGCATAATTTTGTCTAATTTTGTGGACAACATATTACTGGGCTTTATTGGCTGAAGTTATGGTTTTAACTGTTTTACTTTTAATCATTGCATAATATCAGTTATATCACCCACCCAAGAATCTATTTCCTTATTCCAGACCATGACAACATCTCCATTTCATTGTATTCGTATAGTATTCCTATCAAACTCATTAAAATTAAATTATTCATTATCACCCACGTTGAGAAAAAATGCAAATCTCACGTTCATATCAAAGAATGTTTTGGTCACAATTAATTTTTTTCTCACAACTGATACTAAATCCTGTGCTATATAGTTCAAGGTGCACCTTGCCGAAAACCATAACCACTACCTTTCTCATTTTTCTATTCATAGTTTAGCATGACTAGAACTTATGATTTTCTTCATGATGTTGCCCCTTCCAAATAAAAATTTAGAATAAAGGTTCATATAATCAAGTTTGGAAAGTATCACATGCATATGAGAATGGATTTTCAAGTATTGAAATGGTTTTTCATGATCAAAAGGTAAAAATTTAGATTTTTTTTTACTTCATTAATTCGTACTTAGCAGAAACCTTTTTGGTATTATATTTTCTTAATTATCTCTATCCATAGGATACAACCATACAAGCTATTGTGAAGGGATCTCATGTTAACAAGTTTATTAACGAATTGAAAGAGCAAAAGGCTTTTGTTTTCGAGAAGTTCATTGTGTCTCCTAACACCGGCCAACATAGAGCTACCAAACATCCATACAAGATGAATTTCATGTCCAAAACATGTGTTAAAGAGATACAGCGTGATGACATCAAAAAAGAATTTTTTGACTTTACTCCAATTGTTGACATCATATCAAAATTTGTGGATACAAATTTCTTAGTTGGTGAGTTAGTGAAACATTGTTCTTTACAATAATTTTATGACCATCTAACACTAAAATGTATGTGTTTTATTTCTACTCAGATATTATTGGAGAAGTACAGTATATTGAAGAAATGGTTGTCAATAACTGGATTGGAAAGGAAACTAAGAGAGTTTCAATTGAATTGTCAGATGAAAAGTGAGTTCAAAAAATATAAGAAACTATTATTTTTCATTTGAAACTGTTATGTTCAAAAAGTGAGTTCAAAAGTATGATTGATGTCGAATTGTTTACACAGGGCCAACAGAATTTGATGCACATTTTGGGACGCTTACGCAATGGATAAAGTAACGTTTACTACTTTAAGTAACATTGTGGTTGTAGTCATCCTTAAATATGCAAAGATAAGAGAGTTTAGAGGTTAAATTAATTCTTTATTATCATGCTCATTTTCAGAGTTCATTATTTGTAGTTTTTAATATTTGTAATAACGGCTTACTAAATGATTTTTTTTTCTAAAGGTCATGCAACTATAAACAATTCAAAGTACAGTTCAACTTTGCTACACAGTGAATCCATTGTTCAAATTGCCGAGTACAAGTAGTAGTTAGATTTATTTAATTTACTAAATATATCATCTATCGATTAATTTACTCCTCTGTTGTTTTTGAACTTCATTCATAAATATTAATTGCAGACTCAAGAATTATCAAGACAACTCAACTGCATTGACCCTATTTTCCGCACGCAATCAAAGCTTTATTTCTGATGAATTCAACCGTCACTGCATCAAAAAGACATTAAATGAAGTTCAAGGTACAACTGAGGTCTATTGTGTATTTAGTCAAATTGTTGAAAGTGTTTGTTTTTATTAGTTACTAATTTATGATTTCTTAATTTTTTTTCTTTGTTATATAAATGTAGGAGTGCATCTATGTCGTAGTAGTAAAGATGCTTTGCATTGAACCAAAAAATAGTTGGTACTACGATTCCTGCAACAAATGTTTGAGGAGACAATGGACAAGAAAATTTTGGTGCAGAAAGTGTGAAAAAATTGTTCAATTTATTACACCAAGGTATATGTAAATCATTCCTTCTGCATTTTAAATTTTTCACTCTATTCATGTATCAATTATATGCTAAATAAAATTAATTAAGGTTCAAGACCACACATTAATTTTATGTTCAATTTTTCATATATAAGATTCAAATGCATGTGGCAGATGACACTTTTATTGCTTCATTTGTATTGTTTGAAGAGGCTTTTCAATTTATTGGAAAAAGTGCAGCAAACCTTAAATTAAAACAAGTTGAGGTATTATATACATTTACTTTTTGTGATGAATATTTGAACAAATTTTATATTTAAAAAATTTGTATTTCTAAGCATTGTTGGCAATGCATGAAATTATTAAGGACCAAGTGTCAATAAGTAAGTCCATGTGGCAACAAAATCACATGCAACACATCATTGATATCTTAAGGCGAATAGTTATTTTGTTATTATTAAAAATATGAATTCCATATTTTGCGTTTAATTATGTTTTATTAAACAACATAATTGTTTAAATTAGATTATCATAATTGTTTGACTTTTTATTATCACCTAATATATTTTGGATGAGAAACCTAAAGAATATCCAGATTCTTTAAACATTTTTGTTGAAAACGTGTTTTCAACATCAAAGTTACCAAGTACAACTTGAAGAACAAGAACTCATCTTATGCTGTTTTAAAAATATTTGATGATGCTGCATTGATTGAAGAGTTCAATAACTACGCTAAAGAGAACCCAGTGAGCATATTAAACCCCATTAGTTTTTTTAATTATCATTGTTTATAGTTGAAAACATTTCTATTATAATACTATGAATTGTTAAACAAGGTCTCCACCGATGGCGCATGTGAAGAACAAGATGACAATTCCATAACACCTACAAGTTTAAAGGGAAAGCATGTAATGGATAGTGAAACTATGGATGAATTTGGTGGCTTAGAGGATAAATTTCCCACAACAAAGGCATTAAATAAGAAGATCAACATTGAAAAGGAGGATTGAATGTTCATTTTGTCTAATTTTCATTGGTTGAACAATAGTTTGTTTTTCTTTTGTTCCTGTTTGCAATTTCAGTTTTCTGTGCCTTAGATGAAAGTTGTCATTTCAATTGTGTACCATGTTTCAAACATGGCTCGTGATATTTGTTATTATGCATATTACGGTTATTCTAATTAAGATTTGTTTTTGTTCTTTATTTCATTCTCTTATTGATGGGCATGATGGACGGCTTAATGGGTTAATGGGCTGATTTCAACTTGAAGCCCAACTAGCTGCAATTGCAGTGCTCTGCGTTTTAGTGCTCTGCGTTTTAGCTGCAAATTGAAGGTGCTCTGCGTTTTAGTTGATGCTGAGTTGGAGAAATCAACGGCATCTATTGGTTTCTTTTCTAACAAATTTTGGCGCCCATTGCTAACTGATTTGGCGCCCCTTTTTTTGTTTTCTGTTTTCTTCTATAAATACTTCCCCTGTACTCTTTGTTAATTGCGATTAAAATGAAAAATCAAATTCTTCTCTTCTTCTACTTCATGGTATCAGAGCTCTAGGTTTTCCTTGAGCAAAATTTCTTTGTCAATCATGGCAAGAAGGCGCCGAAATGCTGCACAGGAGATACCTCGTGAAGCGTTTTTCCCTGGAGAACTCGAAGCTGATGAAGACTTCACTGCAGATCATTCCGATCAGCAAAATCGATCCAATAATTCAGATAATCCTGGATTAGTACTCATAAATATAGTACTTACAGGTCAGAAAAGTTATCTTTCATGGAGCAACTCAATGATTAGAGTACTGACTGCCAAGGAGAAACTCGAGTTCATTATGGATGATCACGATCCACCAGCAGTTTAGTCACCAGAATACAAGCAATGGCGGAAGAATGATTGTCTTGTTTCTTCATGGATACTAAACACAATTTCTAGAGAAGTAGCTGAAGGTTTTCTCTATGTGGAATCTGCTAGCAGCCTCTGGAAGGATTTGAAGCATCGTTTTGGATACAGCAATGGTCTAATGCTGTTTAAAATCAAACGTGAACTGAGTTTATTTCACCAAGGTAACTTGTCATTGATGCTTTATTTCAACAAAATGAAACGTTTCTGGGATGAATTGACAATGTTATGACCATTGCCTTTCTGTAAATGTGGAGCTAGTAGAAATTGCGATTGTAATGCTTTCAGAAGGTTGACTGATATAAATGAAGAAGACAAACTTTTACAGTTCTTAATGGGCTTAAATGAGCAATATGACCATGTCTGCAATCAAATTTTGTTAATGGAGCCATTACCAGATGTTAACCAAGCTTATTCAATGGTTTTACGCATTGAGAGTCAACATGAAGTCAGTCTTGAACCTCAAATGGAAATTGCAAACTATAGCAAATCTGTATCACGAAAGAATGAATCCAAAGGCAAGAAGAAAAAGGAAGGCTGGTGTGATTTATGTGAAACAGAAGGACATGTCAAGGCTACATGCTTCAAGATTATTAGCTATCCGGATTGGTGGAAAGGCCCTAAACCAAAATCTGTTCAAGGTAATTCTGTTTCTTCTTTTAATGTTACCACTCCTTCATCTTCTGTGGCCAAAGAGCAGGATAATTTTCAAGACAAGGAAGCAACACAATCTGGTAATTTGACATTTATAATGCAAGAAGTATATAAGCTGTTGAAGGAAATAAAACTGCAGGAGGCACACTGATTTCAGCTGGAACAGATTTTTCAGCTTTTGCTGGATTCTCAAGTAATGCCATTACCTCTGTTTCAAATTACTGGATTGTTGACAGTGGTGCCTCTGCACATATGTGTACCAACAAATCTTGGTTTCTTTGCTTGAATTCTGTTTCTAATCAACAGAGAGTAAGTTTGCCTGATGGAAATTTTCAATTGATCAACTATATTGGTGATATCCAGTTTGATGATTTCAAATTACAAGATGTTCTTTATGTGCCTCAATTTCGGTATAATGTACTGTCAGTAGGTCAACTGCTGCGACAACAACGGATTGAAATATATTTTACAGCTTCTCATTGTTGCCTGCAGGATGTGGCAACTAAGAAAATCTTAGCTGTAGCATGGATGGTGGATGGATTGTATTGCTTGATAAAAGTTCTTTTGCTCCAGAGATGATTTTAAAAGTCCAACGATGTTGTAGTACATTTGTTGCTGATGTTATAGATAAATCAACTATTGATATTTGGCATAAACGGCTAGGACATGCCTCTTTTGAGTCTCTCAGCCATATAAATAGCATAGCTATGGATTATAATTCCTCTAGTTGTGAAATTTGTCCAAGTGCTAAACAGCACAGACTTCCATTCAATAAAAGTGCAATTTGTAGTTCTTATCGATTGCAAATGATTCACCTAGATGTGTGGGGACCCTATAAAATTGAATCAATCACTGGAGCTAGATATTTTTTCACCATTGTTGATGATTTCACCAGATTCACATGGATTATTCTTTTAAAATCAAAAGCTTAAGTTAGTCAAGCAGTCAAAGTGTTCTTGCAACACATTAAGACTCAATATGGGGCGAAATTACAGATTGTAAGAAGTGATAATGGTAGAGAATTTCTTAACCATACTTGTGGCAATCTTTTCCAGGAAGTAGGGATAATACATCAGAGGTCATGTCCTTATACGCCTCAACAAAATGGTATAGCTGAGAGGAAGCATCGTCACTTGCTAGAAACAGCACGAGTTGTTTTATTTCAGGCACATCTACCAATAAGTTTTTGGGGTGAGGCTATTCTCATGGCTACCGCAATTATTAATGTGCTACCGAGCAGGAAATTGAATTGGCAGTCCCCATATGAGAAATTCTTTGAACGATTACTTGATTACAACATTTTCCATGTGTTTGGATCTCAATGTTTTTATAAAGATCTGCGGACCACAGAAAAATTTTCACCAAGAGCTCATAAAGCCATTTTTCTTGGTTTTCCATCAACTCAAAAAGGCTACAAAGTTTATGATCTTCACACAGGTACAATATGTGTCACAAGGGAAGTTATCTTTCAGGAAAATATTTTTCCTTATGCTCCTGTCACGGCTTCCCCTAGTGTTCCGAACTTATTTTAGTTGGTGATAATTCAATTACTACAGTTCCTCTACATCGAACCCCTGCTGCAACTCGTAGATCAGTCAGAAGAACTCAATCTCCTACATGGCTGAAAGATTTTGTTCTTTCTAATACTGTTGGCAATTCTAATTGTGCTTTTCTCACATCACAGCATGTTGGATTTCTTGCTAATCTTTTGCAGGAAACTGAACCTCGGAATTATTATAAAGCTCAAAAAGATCCTCGATGGTAGCAGGCGATGAAAGATGAACTTTGTGCTCTTGAAGAAAATCAAACATGGGAAATTACTGATTTCCTTGCAAATAAGAAATCCTTAGCCTCAAAATGGGTTTACCGAATCAAATATAAGCAGAATGGTGAAGTGGATCGATTTAAAGCCAGATTAGTGGCTAAAGGTTTTAAACAGCAGGAGGGGATTGACTTCCATGAGACTTTCAGCCCGGTAGCTAAAAATGTAACAGTGCGGATGTTTCTAGCTATTAGTGCATTACAACAGTGGCCTATACATCAAATTGATGTTAATAATGCCTATCTTCATGGACACCTCGAAGAAGAAGTTTACTTGACTCCACCACTTGGGTACCAAAATGTTCCTACTGGAAAAGTTTGTAAACTACTCAAATCTTTATATGGCCTCAAATAAGCCGGAAGGCAATGGCACAAAGAATTGTCCAGTAAACTCATCAGTTTTGGGTTTGTCCGTTCTCATCACGATCATTGTCTTTTTATCAAGATAAATGGAGATGTTTCCACTGTTTTAATCATCTATGTAGATGATATCTTACTTTCTAGTCCTTCAGAAGCTGCAATTGCAGAGTCAAAGATTTTTTACATACACTTTTCACCATCAAAGATATGGGACAAGCCAAGTATTTTCTGGGAATTGAATTGGCACGTTCGGCTGATGGGATTCTTCTTTCTCAGTCCAAGTACATTCTTGATATGATAGCTGATGCTGGATTAACTGAAGCTAAGAGTGTTCCTAGTCCTTAAGCAGCAGGTATTGACTTAAGTGTCATTGGACCCTTATATGAGAATCCAGAACAATACCGAAGACTAGTAGGCAAACTCTTGTATCTTGGTTTTACTAGACCTGACATTACTTATGTCACCCATCAGTTAAGTCAATTTATGCAACATCCAGGAGTTCATCATTTCCAGGCAGCCTTACACACATTGAAGTATTTAAAGGGTACTCTTCACTATGGATTATTTTACCCTAGCACTGGTGATCTGAAGCTCAAAGCTTTTTGTGACTCTGATTGGGGTACTTGCAAAATTACACGTCGATCCATCACTGGCTTCTGTATTTTTCTTGGCTCATCCTTGATTTCATGGAAATCAAAGAAACAGAGTGTTGTTAGTCGGTCATCAGCTGAGGCAGAATATAGGAGTATGGCCGCCACATGTTGTGAATTAAAATGGGTTCACTATCTTCTTCAAGATTTCAAGGTATCAATTCCCTTACCAATTTCTCTACGCTGTGGTAGCGAAGCTGCCATTGCTTTGGCTCGAAATCTAGTATATCACGAGAAGACCAAACATGTTGGTATTGATTGTCATTTTATCAGGGATTATCTTGCTGAGGGTTTTCTTGTTCTCGATTATATTTCTACTCATCTCCAACCTGCTGATTTGTTCACCAAACCATTGAGCAGCTCTCATATGATGCCTATTCTGTTCAAGATGGGATTTCTCAACTTTGCCATCTTGAGGAGGGGATGATGGGCATGATGGACGGCTTAATGGGTTAATGGGCTGATTTCAACTTGAAGCCCAACTAGCTGCAATTGCAGTGCTCTGCGTTTTAGTGCTCTGAGTTTTAGCTGCAAATTGAAGGTGCTCTACGTTTTAGTTGATGCTGAGTTGGAGAAATCAACGGCATCTATTGGTTTCTTTTCTAACAAATTTTAGCGCCCATTGCTAACTGATTTGGCGCCCCTTTTTTTGTTTTCTGTTTTCTTCTATAAATACTTCCCCTGTACTCTTTGTTAATTGCGATTAAAATGAAAAATCAAATTCTTCTCTTCTTCTACTTCACTTATAAGTTTAATTTCCTTAATTTATATTTTTATCTTTATCAAAATTATGCTCTATTCAATTCTAAGTTGCCTTTACTTATCATTATTTTTAATCACGACCAAACGCCATAAATATTCCCCTACTTAAGTAGACCATATAATGAGAGTTTGAAATATTTATACATGCTATATTATCCTATCACATTATTTCTCCTTATACCTACCACACTAAATTCAATCCTGGAGCACAGCTCCTATAAAGGAGAGCATATTGAGTACAAAATGATTTTTAATCTACTTATTATGACCCTGCTAGTTTGAATGTTTTCATAAGTACAATAATTTAAATAAACACTATAGAAATCTTATTGTAAATTAATATTTTTAAAACTTGATTATATTACTTATTTGATTCAATAAATTCACTATGTTAATATTAATTCTGAATTAGTTTTATTCCGTTCCATCAATCTTTAACTGGTTTAGGCATTCCGGTTAGGATTTAATATGGACTTAATCATTAAATTAGGGATTAAATTATGTTCAAGTAATGATATAATCATGTCCAAATTCCCCATATTACACCCCTATTTTGAGTCTCCATATTTGTCATACGTGAGTCTCGCATGTTTATTTTATTGCATAAATTATGTAATGAATGCTTGCTCTACATATACGTATGCATGATGGGTTCTAATACCCTTAATTCCTTCCACGAAAGAAGAACTGGCCTCACAAAATCATATTTTTTTATTCTTTTGTTGGTTTATCTAGTTTTCAATTCTACTACTAATTATGTAAATCCCATTTTTTATTGGTTATAATTCCCCCTTCCCCATTTTGAAAGGTTATGATAGTTTTGGTAGATTTATTTGCTTATTATTCGCCCTAAATGTATGACCTCTTACATGTTAAATTCATCTAATAGATACATGTAATATGCAGGTTGTTAATTGACTTAGAAATACAAAACAAATCACTTTATCGAACCTTAAAAGGCTAGTTAATATATTGAAACTACTAAGGATTTTCTGAACTTAAATCTATAATGGAAAATTGCAGGAAAGAAAATAAGCTAACAAAGATTGAATTGGAAAAAAGAATTGTTTGTTGTAGAATTGGAATTAAGAGTCTAATTGTTGGTTTGAATGATTGATTAGGTGTCCTTTCAATGTCTTCCCGTCCTGTATTTATAGGCAAACTTCGTAACTACCTTTGTTGATCATGAAGCACAGATATGAATCCGGTTAAGTAAGGCACTACCCGAACTCAATAATGTTCTCGATCGTGAATGAGGTTCCAATAAACACAAAGAACATGAAATTATAATTAGAATTCATATTATAATTTCAAAACTGAAAGATAAAGAATAGAATAAAAATAGAAGAATAATTGGCAATAATTCACTAATTCAATCAAATAAAAAGAACAATCAAATTAACATAAAAGTTAATTCAACCTTTCAATTTGGATGATAGAACCTAAGAATGGGTGATTCTCAATTGCCTAGCCACAACAATTGATCACGATCAAAGTAATACTTTAAGAGTTAGAACACAATCACACACTCTCAAAATATTGAAGCTGAAAATTCAATAGAAATTTTCAAAGGAAATAGTCAATCTTTATTGATAATAATCTGATATATCTTACAAAAAGGCACATCCAACAGCCTTTTATAGGCCTAAAACAAAGAAGAGTCCTAAACTGAAAAGGAAAACAAACCCTTATATGACGAGGAAAGATTAAATCAAAACAAATAAGGAAAACTTAAAACTAATCCTTAACAATAAGGATGAAAAAAAAGGAAATCCCCTTTTCAGTGTTTTTTATGGGCTGATTTTTAAGCCCAAGACAGCTCACTTATTAAAAAAAATACCAATTAAATAAAGATACCTAAGTCCAATTTAAAATCCATACATATTCCCTAAGGGTGCCTTAAGTGCTAATACTTAATTATCCTTAGCTCAGACGTAGAAGACCAATTTGGCTCAATTAACTAAACATTAGTTTCAGATCCATAATCACTTTTGTGGACTTGAATACAACACAAAATTGAATTATCTCCATGTGAAATATTTGGTGTGTTGTGATTAGCCCCAACCTCCATATGTTTAAATAAGTGCATAACTGGGCCATTAATCACTTGTTGCATCTTCTTTGCACGGCTCCATGTTATTAGACCAATTGGCAGCTCCATAGAATCTCTCTTTCCTCCATGCTCCATGCCTCCATAGCCTTATGGTGTGATGACCGCGTCATTCCCTCTCTCTTGAAAAGGATTTGTCCTCAAATCTTCGTCACCTGGTAATTCTAGCTTGTAGGCATTATCCCCAATGCTTGCAACAATTTGAAATGGTCCATCACCCTTTGGATGTAACTTTGAAAGCCTTTGTGCAGGAAATCGCTCCTTGCGCATATGCACCCACACCCAATCACCGGATTCAAACAACACTTATTTGTACCCCTTATTGGCTTACCATGCGTAATGCTTATTCTTCTTCTCTAATTGCTGTCTCACTTGTTCATGCAACTTAAGCACCAATTCTGCCTTCTTCTCACCATCTATACTTTTCCTTTTATCAACAGGTAAAGGGATCAAGTCCAATGGTGTGAAAGGATTAAAACCGTAAACAATTTCAAATAGTGACAAATTAGTAGTTGAATGCACAGCCCTATTATATGCAAATTTAATAAACGGTATGCCTTCCTCCCATGATTTCAAGTTTTTCTAAATGATAGCTCTACAATCGATACACATTCACCAATTCCATCCTTTTTTGGTACTAGAATGACCGGTACAGCACACAGACTCATAGATTCACGAATTAATCCCTTTGCCATAAGCTCATCCACTTGCCTCAGATTTACTTACATACAAGCTCAAACCTCTGTAATAAAATAAAAGCAAATTCAGATTATTAGTTTCAGCTTGTTTAACATCCCTCATTTTGGCATATAAATTGAAATTATTGGCTTTTACAACGCCCTTACTTTCTTCTCTCCTCACCTCTCTATCTCTCAACTCACAAAGGCTTTCAAAGTTACATCCGAGGGGTGATGGCCCATTTTAAATCATTGCACGCATTGGGGATAATGCCTACAAGCTAGACGTGCCAGGTGACGAAGATTTGAGGACAAATCCTTTTTAGGAGAGAGGGAATGATACGGTCATCACACCATAAGGCTATGGAGGCGTGGAGCATAGAGGCAAGAGAGATCCTATGGAGCTGCTAATTGGTGCAATAACACGGAGCCGTGCAAAGAAGATGTAACAAGTGCTTAATGGCCTAGTTATGCACTTATTTAAACATATAAATTGAAATTATTGGCTTTTACAATGCCCTTACTTTCTTCTCTCTTCACCTCTCTATCTCTCAAATCACTAGCCTTTTCTCTCACCTCTTCTCTCTTCTCACCCTTACTGATTTTATCACTCTTATTTTCTGTCTCCTTAACCAAACCTCCATCCGCAGAGAAAGAATTTTGAAGGTAGAGCTGGTCTTGGTAGACTTGCGCCGGTGACAATGGTAAGAGAGTATAACTTTTTCCTTCCTTAATGAGGGTGATTTTGTTCAGTTTACCATTATGAATGGCCTCAACGTCAAATTGCCATGGGTGTCCCAAAAGTTATGGCAAGCTAGCATTGGGACAACATCACACAAACCTTGGTCATTATAAGCTCCAATTGATAAATTGACCAAGAATTGTTTAGTCACCTTCACTTTATTATTGTCATTGAGCCATTGAAGTCTATAGGGCTTCGGATGCCTAGTTGTGTTCAGGCCCAATTTTTCCACCATGGTGGTACTAGCAACATTACAACAACTACCACCATTTAAAATCAAGCTAAAAATTTTATCTTGCACACGACAACGAGCATAAAAAATATTCTCCCTTTGTTCATAAGATATTTTATATTTAACACTCAATACACATCTAACAACAAGGGCAACATTGTCAACTACAACATGCTCACCTCCCTCAATATCAGTACAATCTTCTAACTTAGGCATACTATCGTCAGAATCAGACTCTCTATCAGTTATAATTTAATCACATTTTATCACCATAGCATGTTTATTTGGACAATCACGCATCATATGACCACGGCCTTGACATTTAAAGCATTTAATGTCAAGGTTTCTATTAGGAGTTTCAGTGGCCTTACCTTTTCCAAGCGTGTCCTCTTTTTTCTTAATATCAAGCTTAGGCCGTTGGGCTTGAGCACTAACCTTTTCTTCACTTTTGTAATTCGGCTTCCATGATGAGGAAGAAGAATTCACAAACTGTGCTTTTCCTTTCCAACGGAGCTGCTTCTCAATCTTTACAGCTTTGTCGAGCAATTCTTCAAAGGAAACATAATGTTGAAGATCCACTGATTCGTGAGATATAATGTGTTTTTAATTGTTTTTGGAGTTGGACTTGTTTTGTTTGCTTAAGGACAAACGAGGTTTAAGTGGGGGGAATTTTGAGAAGTGCATTTTCTTCATGTAATTTGCCTTGGTTTACAAGCTTAAATTGCTATATTTTTGGATAAATTAGGCGGATTTACTTCATTTTGCATTATTACTTGTGCTAGGAACTTTGAAGTTGAAAATTAGCTTAAAGAGCTGATTTTGGGAGCTTAGAGTGTATAAAGGATGGAGCTTGAAGTCTAACCCATGAGCACAGCTTGTGGGGTGTTGCTGAAGCTAGAAATTGACCTAGAAGCTGTTTATGCGTAAGCCAAGATCATGGCTTATTGGGAGCTACAAATTTGTAGAGTTTTTATGGGATTAAAAGACTTCCTAATTAGTTTTATTTCATTTTTATTAGCTTTAAATTCTATTTGGGATATTCTCTAATTTTCCTAATTAGAGTTTTATTCTATTTAGGATTTTATTTCCTTTTCCTTTCCAGCTTCTATGAGGGGAGTCTTATTCTTCTTATGGGAGGGGAGTTTTTAGGTTTTAGTTTTTTGAGTTTCTTTTAGTTGTAGTTTTGTTTTTCTTTCTCTCATGGACAGATAATTTTCTTTTCTAGCTAGGAGGAATTCAGTCTTGTAGAATCAACTGCGATGCCAATTGTTCTTATTTTCTTCTTTAATTCAATTATTTAATCTCATTCTATTTTTATTTCTTTTAAATGATTTAATTGAATCCTTGATTTAATTATATACTTGTGATTGATTTGCTAATTAAGAGATTAAATACGTAATCGTTTAATTTACTTAACCTATGTAGCAAATAACATGGTTAATTATGGACAAGTTTTTAATTCATGTTGTGGATGAAATTTATGTGCTTTAAATAATCTCACTTGTGTGATTATTGAGTAGAATTAATGTCTCTTTTGTGTGTTAATGCTTTTGATTGAATTAAATTCTGAAGTTTGTTTGGAACTGTTCGATTAAATAGAGATAATTAATGAGCTTCTAATGGTTATCTATTTCGTAAGAAGAGATTAGGTGATTCATGCTTTGTGATAGCCATAGCTAATTTACTTGAATGCATTGAAGTTATCCTTTGTTGTTGATCGATAATCGATGTTGGGATTTTTCATCGGAAATCACTCGATTAAATGCGGAAGAACGTGTTGATTTCCTCAAATCCATGCCCAGGAGCAATTGATGTGAAAATTGAAAACAACAAAATTAAATAGAAGAGAATTGATTTCTCACCAGAAATATCTCTTCTAGAGATAGCTGCAGAAACCGAAACCGATTCCCTCCACTCTCACGTACATGAATACCTATCAAGATGAACCCATGCTAGCGGCGAATAAAAAAAGAAGAGTAAGAATCCATAGCCATGGCCGAAAATTTCAGCTCCCTCAAACCATTATGGCCGAAATTCCATATGTGGAAAATCTACCACTTAGCTTTAAATCATGGCCTTATTTTATTGGGTGATTTAACTTTGTTTCTATACATGGAATTAATGCCATAATTCCATAAATCCTAATTAATTAATAAGGTTTAATTCCTAATCAATTCCAATTTAATTTCTATGCGTGTATTTATATAATACCATATTATATAAGATACATGTCATTTAAATTAAATATACATACCAATTGGAATTAACCTAACAAATTAATTTATGATTTGACTAGAAACAAATACATATAAACCTATATATATATTAAATTTCCACCAGGAAATTTATTCACAAGTTAATTTTATGGTCATATCTCTTTATGGTCATATCTTTTTCCTTATCCATGGTCTTACTGCTAAGTGTATGACACTTGTCAGCATAGATATGGATATGTCCATTGGATACTCTATTTAAAACATAGCACAAGGTATATAATAAATAGATTAATGCCTTTATTTAATGACACAAAATGTATAGTACATAAATCCAATAAATGTACAATATATATATAAGGACCAATGCCTCGGGACTAGGGCACATCCAACAATTTTTGCAGCCATCTCTAGGAGAGATATTTCTGGTGAGAAATCAATTCTCTTCTAATTAATTTTGTTGTTTTCAATTTCCATTTCAATTGCTTCTGGGCAAGGATTTGAGAAAATCATCACGTTCTTCCGCTTTTATCGGGTGATTTCTGGTGAAAAAAACCAACAGTGGTATCAGAGTAGCCTTTTGATCCACAGAAATTGTTGAAATTTGTTTGAATCCATTGGTTTTGAAATTGGAGATTTTGATATGGGATTCTTGGATTGGGTGTTGTGATTTTTCCCCTTAGATTTTTCAATTGAAAATGAATTTGCATATAGGTTTATGTTTATTTAATTCTCTATTGATTGGATTATATTTCTTGGTGATTTATTTTCTTAGCTACATTTTTAATTTTTTCGACGAAAATCACGCGCTATTTCCACTTATACGGGACTGCCGGCAGTGGAATCACCACTGGCGATAGCCACACGTACCGGAAACAGCAACAGCCGTTGGGCGGCCACTAGGCGGCATCGGCTGTTGCTCCGTTGCCCTAGCTGCAGCGGGCCAGGCCTAGTTTTGGATTTGGCGGGTTCGGACCCGGGGCCCAGTTTTGAAATTTTAATGGGTTTTAAAATTTTGTGTGTTTAAATTTTGTAATTTAAATGCACATGGTTTCTTGGATGAAATTTTTAATTTTATTCATGGGATATTAATTTTGGAAATTAATATGGTTAATTGAAATTGGTTCGGGTTTTTTTGGCACAATTACCTGGACGGCTGACATGGACTTATGGTTTCCCAATTCCAGTGGGAACAGTTATCTACCTGGGCTGGAGGCCCAAAGCACGTTAAGGGCTAGAACCATGATG
Source organism: Euphorbia tirucalli (assembly GCA_039660915.1). Taxonomy (NCBI): domain Eukaryota; kingdom Viridiplantae; phylum Streptophyta; class Magnoliopsida; order Malpighiales; family Euphorbiaceae; genus Euphorbia; species Euphorbia tirucalli. The sequence goes on along the minus strand of CM077637.1, from coordinate 34,494,118 downwards.
GGCCAGAATTGGCGATTTCAAATAATGGCTTTGGACATAATTGAAATGGGCTTTAATTTCATGCATTATAACATGCTTATAAATTGATCTATTGGATGCATTTTGTATGATTAAATGTATGTATGGTTGGATGCTATTGGGCCTTATTCATGTTGGGTTGTAATTTTTCGTTTTGGGTAAATACGGCCTATGCGCTGTTTTACTTTTTTAATGTAATTTTATTTTATTTATTTATTATAAAATTTGTAAAGAAGAAGCCCAGTGGAGAGGTGAGCCTAGTGAAGAGGCGAGCCCAGGAGGAAGGAAAGAGGAGGCCCACCTGATGTATTTTCTAGTGTAAGTTTACTAGAATTATATCAAGTTGTAATATAGGCCCATAGCAGTCCATTTTACTTATTTAATTATGCTTTATATTTATTTGCATGTATGTATGTATGATGCAAACCCATTCTCACCCGCCTATGCATGTAAGCCGTAATTAAATGAATCTAATAACCTAATGGAAATTACTAAGTCGCTTAAAAGTGCTTCCCTTATTCAAAACCAACTCGAAGTGGGAATAGGCCAGTTATAGACCATACCCTCGCTGGATGCGTGGGTAGTATGATTCCCCTGGCCCTAAGCACAGTGCCAACGAGCCCATCAAAATGAGAGTCCCTAGGTTGGGTTTGGACGACGTTCCTACCTAAATAATTATGGTATAGTTTTTCCAGGCCCTCGTCTGGCTATATCTTAATGAAATATGGATCTCGGCCCATGAGCCCAACAACTTGGATTAATTAATAACTTGATTCACTATTAATTATATATGGGAAACAAGATAAAGTACTTTATTAACACTCTTAAAATTTTTCTATGTAGAATTTTAAATGGCAAACAACAATTCATTTCACTGCGATCTATCCTGGAAAGGGACAAGCTTTCTGGTCCTAAATTCTTAGACTGGTCTAGAAACTTAAGAATAGTTCTAAGACAAGAGTCAAAGGAGTATGTGCTGGAAAGGCTTGTGCCGACTGCGCCTCTGGGATGTAATCCACTAGCTACCCAGTTGGAGGAATACGAGGTGCATGTAAAGGATAACAGGAATGTGACATGCCTTATGTTGGTGTGTATGGACCCTGAGCTGCAAAAGCAGTTCATGCACTATAAGGCCTATGCTATTATAACAACTTTAAATGAGATGTTTCAAGAGCAAGCTCGTTAGGAAAGGTACCTGACCAATAAGGCATTCCACTCTTGTAAGATAGGGGCTAGGACATCTGTGTGAGCGCACATGTGCTCAAGATGAATGGCTATCTGGACACTTTATCCCATCTCGGATCGCCTAGCTTGCAGGAGCTGGCGATGGACACAATCCTTGCTTTCTTACCTGATACTTACTATCAGTTCATCCTAAACTATAATATGCAAGGGATGAACCGTACTGTTAGAGAGCTGCATGGGATGCTTAATCTCACTGAGCAGTTGATCAAGAAGATTCTGCTGGTGCTGCTGGTCAACAAGGGGAACCCTCCTTTTGCAAAGGGCAAGGCCAAAGAAAAGGCAAAAGCCAAGGCTAAGAAAGCCAAGGCCAAGAAGCCTAAGGCCCAGCCTAAGGTCTAGCCCTCTAGCCTAAGGCCAGTCCCAAGGATGTCTACTTTGGGTGCAAGCAGGCGGGGCATTGGAAGAGATCATGTCCCAACTGTTGGGAGAGCAGAGGAAGACCCAGGGCGCGTCTTCATCAGGTATTTATGTCATAGACATAAACCTCATTGTTTCAACATCCTGGGTATTGGATATTGGATGTGGTTCTCATATTTGTTATAATGTGCGGGGACTTAAGAACAGGAGGTCACTGGGATCTGGGGAGGTGGGCTTATAGGTCGGTAATGGAGCAAGGGTTGCTACCACAGAGATCGACGAATGCCACCTCATGATGCCTAGTGGATTGGTTTTAGTATTGGAACATTGTTATTTTGTACCTGCCATGTGCAAGAATATTATTTCTGTTTTAGTATTGGATATTTCTGTTTTAGTATTGGATATTTCTGGATTTCATTTTACTATTTCTAATGGTAGAATTGGTTTACCCAGAGAGGGATTATTTTATGGAGAAGCTCTATTAAATAATAGCCTATATATCCTGGATTTGAATGAAACCAATCCTGTCTATAACATAAACACTAAAAGGGTTAAGCCTAACGAACTTAATCCTATCTAACTTTGGCATTGTCGTTTAGGACACATAAACGAGAAGAACATAGCTAGGCTTCGCAAAGCTGGAATCCTAGGGTCCTTTGACTTGGAGTCACTTGATATATGTGAGTCTTGTTTACGAGGGCAAAATGATTAAAGCGCCTTTTAGTAAGAAAGCTGAAAGGGCTACAGGCTTATTGGACATAATATATTGAGACGTATGTGGGCCCATGAGCATAACTACCAGAGGTGGACATCTGTACTTCGTCAAGTTCACAGACAACTTTAGCAGGTATGGCTATGTTTATTTGATGAAGCATAAGTTTGAGACCCTTAATAGGTTCAAGGATTTAGGAATGAAGTACATAACCAACTAGGTAGGAATATCAAAGCCCTTCGCTCAGACCGAGGAGGCGAGTATATGAGCCTGGAGTTTGACTCATATTTGAGAGAGCATGGAATCATTCCACAGCTCACTCCTCTAGGAACGCCATAATGGAATGGGGTGTCCGAATGGAGGAATGGGACTTTCTTGGACATGGTCCACTCAATCATGAGTCACGCCTTTCTCCCAATACGCTTCTGGGGATACGCTCTTGAGACAGCAGTTCTCATTTTGAATAATACTCTGACTAAGGCTGTGGAAAAGATGCAATATGAGATATGGATGGGCAGGGCGCTCAATGTGTCTTTCCTACAGATTTGGGTATGTGATTCACATGTCAAGGGATTGACTAGGGGCAAACTAGAAACCAAAACCAACAAATGCTTGTTTGTGGGATACCATAGGGAAACCAAAGGGTATTACTTCTACAACCCCACTGAGAACAAGGTGTTTGTGGCATGGAAGGTGGTCTTTCTAGAAAAGGATTTCACTTCCAAGAAAGACAGTGGGAGCAATGTCGAACTCAGGGAAGTTCAAAGCTCACAAACTCCTGAAGGGGATAACTCGAAGACTAGGGTGGAGCTTCCACATGAGGAAGCACCGAACCAGGTCACACAAAGACCTAAAAGGTCTGGTAGGGATCATCGGGAACCAGAGAGATATGGGTTTCTAGTCTTTGATGAGGAAGAGCCCAAAACCTACCAGGAGGCTATGGCTAGCCCACGGTCTGCAAATTGGCATAAAGCCATGGAGGCAGAGGTGCAATCTACGTACGATAACCAGGTTTGCAACGTGGTTGATCTGACTCCAGGTGCTAAGGTAATAGGTTGCAAGTGGTGCTACAAGCTAAAAGCCAACAACACCTTCAAGGGGCATCTGGTTGTAAAAGGTTTCAGACAAGTCCATGGAATAGACTATGATGAAACTTTCTCACTAGTCGCTATGCTCAAATGCATTAGGATCTTGTTGGCCATAGTCGTATGGTACGACTATGAGGTCTGGCATATGGATGTCAAAACCACTTTCCTTAATGGAAAGCTACTCGAGGATGTGTACATGACACAACCTGAGGGTTTTGTCAATCCAGAGTATCCTGGGAGGGTATACAAGCTTCAAAGATCCATTTATGGACTAAAGCAATCACCTTGAAGTTGGAATCTTAGATTCAATGAAGCCATAAAGGTATACGGCTTCATACAGAATCAAGATGAGCCTTGTTTGCATAAAAGGATTAGTGGGAGCATTGTCACATTCCTGGTATTATATGTGGATGATATCCTTCTTATTGGAAGCGACATACCAACACTGCAAGGTGTAAAGCAGTGGTTGTGTAAGTGCTTCACAATGAAGGACTTAGGCGAGGCTGAGACGATCCTAAAGATCAGGATCTACAGGGATAGATCCAATCAACTTTTGGGCCTAAGTCAGGTCACGTACATAGACAAAGTTCTGAAAAGATTCAGCATGGATCAGGCCAAGAAATGTTTCTTGCCAATGAGCCATGGGCTCAAACATAATAAGAAGAACTGTCCTAAGATAAGGGAGGATAGGGAGAACATGAAATTGGTCCCATATGCCTTGGCTATAGGATCAATTATGTACTCCATGCTATGTACGAGACTAGATGTTGCCTTTGCACTGAGTATGACGAGCTAGTACTAGTAGGATCCCAGGGAGGATCACTGGAAGGCTATCAAAGCAAGCCTGAAATACCTTAACTGGACTAAGGATAGCTTTTTAGTGTATGGAGGTCAAGAAGAGCTGCAAGTTATTAGGTACACTGATGCAAGCTACCAGACCGACTAGGATGAGTACCAGTCACAGTCTGGGTATGTGTTTATGCTAAATGATGGTACTGTAAGCTAGAAAACTCCAAGCAACCGACCATCGTGGACTCTACTACAGAAACTAAGTACATGGAAGCGTGCAACGCAGCTAAGGAGGTTGTGTGGATAAAGAAGTTTATCACTAAATTGGGAGTAGTGCCAACTATCCTGGATCTAGTTGATATCTTCTGTGACAACAATAAGGCTGTTGCACAAGCTAAGGAGCCCTGGTCACACAGGAACACAAAGCACGTACTTAGGAAGTTTCACCTCATATGAGAAATCATCGAGAGGGGTGACACTTCATTACATAGAGTGGACACCGAGGATAATGTCACAGATCCTTTAACGAAGGCACTGGCTCAGCCCAAGCACGAGGGTCATACCAGATCTATAGGGATTAGGCCCATGCCTAGTTGGAACTAGGGCAAGTGGGAGATTGTTGGATGTGCCCTAGTCCTGAGGTATTGGTCCTTGTATATGTATTGTACATTTATTGGATTTATGTACATACATTTTGTGTCATTAAATAAAGGCATTAATCTATTTATTATATACTTTGTGCTATGTTTTAAATAGAGTATCCAATGGACATATCCATATCCATGTTGACAAGTGTCATGCACTTGGTAGTAAGACCATGGATAAGGAAAATGATATGACCATAAAGATATCCGTAGTCTGTTCCAGGCATGGGAATGAATGGAACTAGAGACTATCATTAACCTAGTTGTATAGTGGTGTCTTACCGGCCATTGGACATGAGTTGTCAACTAAGTTAATGGGTACATACTGTGAGCAGATGACCTTTTTAAAAAATAGGAGTAATTGGAATGTAGTGAAGCGAACTGAGGAAAACATTTTCATTCGTTTTGGTTTTGGTGGAAAAGCAGGTTTTGATTATCTTTGAAAAATCATGGATTTGGAAATTCCTCTGTAGAAAACATTTTCCCGTTTTAACTTAAAGACCTTGAAACTTAAATCCCGAGATCAGTGACAGAGTCGCCACCCAGATCAGCTCATCTGGGAAATTCCGGTACAGCTCCCTACCGAGGGCAGACTACTGTACCTAATCCAGAGATTTAGGGTTTGGGAAAGTGACTTACTTTAACCTCTAGCTTGCTTTCACTTTACAGTTTATATTACCATATTTAATTTGCCTTATTATCTTTCTCTAACCCTATTTTGTTTATTTTAATTGGCCAATGCTAAAGCAAAATGCAGAAAAATAAAGCATACATCCAAAATATACAAGAAAATAGTAGAGGCCGATTATACAACCAAGTCGCATAAAAGATAAAAATCCTAGTTCTCACATTAAAATTGCCTAAATACACGAGGATCTAAAAATTACAACCGCCTAAAAATACACGAAATAATCTATTAATTACAGCAAAATTAAAAATAAAAATAAAAGCTGCAAAATAAATTGGTTAGCACAATTTATATTGCACACACAGATAAGACTCACATAGGACAGAATTGGAAATTTAGGAAACGGGGGCATGCATTTAGGGGGTAACCGGGTCGACCCGGCCGGTCGGACTGGTTAGACCTGGAAAACGGTTTTGAAACGGCCTATAATTTTTGTGCTGAAAAATCATTTTTTTGGAAAGCAATTGGCTCGATTACATGAAAATATCCATTCTTTTGTGGATCTGTTATTCTGGAATCCAGGGTTCCGTTCGTGTGGGTTTCTAAATACATAATCCATCTAGGGTCCAAAGTGCAACAAACACATAAAAAACATTTGTGAAAATACCGTTTAATTCATTTTCGATATTTTTCGGGAATTTTATTGGGTTCAGGGGCCCGCTAATGCTGAACTACGGATCCGATTCGGATAAAATAACCCCGAAACTTAGAAAATAAAACCCAAGGAAAATCAAAAACTCGAATATCCATACGTACAGAAATCCAAAAACAAAAATTTTATAACATACGGATGAATTTGGGCCGAAATTGATCACAACAGAGTGCACAAAATGGAAAATGGACTATTTTCGGCCGATCAGGACAATTCAAAAATCTGTCTCTATAGAACAGAGCCAGGCGGCTCTAGCACCAAAGCCGCCTGGTTGTGTTCATGAAGAACACAGCCGCCTGGCTCTATTGGGGCCATCCAGTTTTCAAAAGTTGTAAAAATGGGAAAACACACAGAAAAGACAATGCAAACAGGTTTAAGACCTCTTAGAGTTTACCTTGGTGTTGTTTTGATGCTTTGAACGTTAAGAAATGGATTGAAAGCTTAGAATATGTCCTGGAAACTCCACTGGGCAAAATTCGTAACGATCCAAAATAATCCGAAACAAATCCGAAATGATCCCCAATCATTGAGCAAAGGTTGTAGAACTTGTCACCAATGTTTGGAGATTGATTTTATGTCTTAGCTTGAGTGTTTTTGGGTTCTCTCCTTACTTTATGTCTCGACCTCCTTCTTTCTTTTTCTCTGCTTCTTTTTTTTCTTTTTTGTTTCATGGAAACTTGGTTTTTCTCTACTCAAGACTACCAACCTCCTTTGATTTGATTTTTGCTTTCCTTTTTATACTCTCCTCTCCTCATCATTTCAAACATTAAATGGCCGCCTAACTCTCTCTGATTTTGCCCATATGTCCCTTCTGTCACTGAGCAACTTGGCTCACCCACTAGAGCAGCCCGGCTCTAGCTTAAAAGCTAGAGCCGTGCAGCTCTAGCAAGGGCTGGGGCAAAATTTTAAAAATCAGACGTGCACCTTAAACCCTAGAAATCGCTCGGGAGACCTTTTCAGGGATTTTGGATCGTGGATAGTTTGGTTTTCAGGATGTTTGAGATACTCTGGCTGACATTCCGGATGTTTTCAAGTCCGATTCGAGTTTACCCGCTCCATAGGTAATACAGGAATTCTCATCATAGAGGTCGAGAAAACCTGGCGCTTACATATGAAAAAGGGGCATGGTACTTGATAGATCCACTAAACGAGAAATCCACATGGTAAAGCATCACTAGTGATTCTCGTGTAGTACTTGTATGGATCATTTGACCTGACCATTTGGTGGTTCTGCATGCGAAGTCGTATACTTTGGTGTATGCCTAAAGGGCCTGTATAAGGGTGCCAAGTATAGGTACATTCGGGTATGTCACTAAGCATGGCAATGCTATGGATATGCAGAAGGGATATGTCACTCAATAGTCCACTGAGAAGATATCATCGGCCTCTAGATGAATGTGACTGATAAGAGTATGACCACACCCAAACAAGTTGGAACTTGTTTGTGAGCATTAGTACATTGGGGATCAAGTAAATGTCTGGACACAAAAGAGGGTGATCAATCCATGTCTCTGTGTTGGACACCGATATCAATGACATGGGATATACAAGTTTAAACTACAGGGTTATGATTTCAGTTGGACTGCCATCTCCATCTTAATTAGGAGCTACAGTGGCTTGCTAGAGCCCGCCTACAGTCTGTGTACCATAGGCCCACTTCCAATATAAAGATGGGCCCAAAGGATCATACACATTGAACATCTGAACTCGGACTTAAAGGATCACCTGTATACTAGGAGTATACACACCGAAGAGAAAGGATTATATTAATTATATTATAAGGATAAATTGGATTGATCAAAATAATAAAATTAATATTTGCATTGGCTATCTCAAAATTGACTCAATGAATTAATTTGTGAGATTATTTCTAGGTGAAAATATTTTACATGTATAGGTTTACATGTATTTGATTTCATGAATGTCTAATTTAATTCCTCGGTTAAATTAATTGGTCAAATTAATTTCAATTTAAATGTATGTAATATATTCTATGGTATAATATCTTAGCATACATGTTAAATAGAATTTAAATTTGAAATTAAACTGGACCAGAAGAATTAAATTGGATGTAGGCTTAAAGAGGAGAAAAGCCCGCATGAAATTAAATGGAGTTGGGCCTAAAAATTCCCAAGGGGAATTTCGGCCCCCTAGGTTAAAAACCTAGGATAGAATTCAGCCAAGGAAGAAAAAATAGAGTAGAAAATTTCAGCCACCAAACTCTCTCTCTCGGTTGATCCTCTCGCTAGCACGGGTCGTGTTCGATAGCCGTTTGTGTACGTGAACGCGGAGGGAATCAATTTTGGTTTCTGCAGCCATCTCTTGAAGAGATATTCTTGGTAAGAATTCATTCTCTTCAATTTAATTTTAAATTTTTACAATTTTCACATCAATTGCTCTTGGGCATGGATTTCAGGAAATCACCACGTTCTTCCGCATTTAATCGGGTGATTTCCGGTGAAAAATCCCGACAAGTACTGCCATGCTCAGTGACATACCCGAACGTACCCATACTTGGCCCCCTTTTACAAGCCTTTTAGGCATACACCAAAGTATGCCACTTCACATACAGCACCATTATATGGTCAGGTCAAAGAATCCATACAAGTACTACACGGGAATCACTTATGATACTTTACCATGTGGATTTCTCATTTAGCGGATCTATGAGTACCATGCCCCTTCTGCATGTACCCATTAACTTGGTTGACATCTCACGTCCAATGATTGGTAAGACACCGCCATACAACCAGGCTAATGATAGTCTCTAGTTCCATTCATTCGCATGACTGGAATAGACTACTGATCTCTTTATGGTCATATCGTTTTCCCTATCCATGGTCTTACTACAGAGTGCATAACACTTGTCAACATGGATATGGATATGTCCATTGGATACTCCATAAATATAGCACAAGATATATAATAAACAGATTAATGCCTTTATTTAATGACACAAAATATGTATAATACATAAATCCAATAAATGTACAATACAAATACAAGGTCCAATGCCTCGGGACTAGGGCATATCCAACAGTACTATGGATATGCAGAAGGGAAATGTCACTCAGTAGTCCACTGAGAAGATATCACCGGCCTCTTGATGAATGCAACTGATGAGAATATGGCCACACCCAAACAAGTTGGAACTTGGTTATGAGCATCAGTTCATTCGGGATCAAGCAAACGTTCGGACACAATAGAGGGTGATCAATCAATGCCTCTGTGTTGGACATCTATATTAATGACATGGGATGTACAAGTTTAAACTATAGGGTTACGATTACAGTCGGACTGCTATCTCTATCTTAACTGGGGGCTGTAGTGGCTTGCTAAAGCCGGCCTCCAGTTTATGGGCCATAGGCCCACTGCCAACATAAAGATGGGCCCACATGATCGTACATATAGAATGTCTGAGTTCAAACTAGTCAGATCACCTGTATACTTGGAGTATACCAATTAAAGAGATCAGTATACTAATTGGTCAATATAATTTAATTGACATATATTTATATTTTATTGGGTTGCACAAAGTTGATTTAAATAAATTAACTTCTGAATAAATTTCCTGGTGGAAATTTAATACATATATGGGTTTATATGTATTTGTTTCTAGTCAAATCTTAAATTAATTTGTTGGGTTAATTCCAATTGGTAAATCTATTTAATTTAAATGACATGTATCTTATATAATATGGTATTATATAAATACATGCATAGAAATTAAATTGGAATTGATTATGAATTAAGCCTTATTAATTAATTATGATTTATGGAAGGCATTAATTCCATTTATAGAAACAAAGTTAAATCACCTAATAAAATAAGGCCATGATTTAAAGCTAAATGGTAGATTTTCCAAATGGGGAATTTCGGCCATAATGGTTTGAGGGAACTGAAATTTTCGGCCATGGCTATGGATTCTTGCTCTTCTCTTTTGATTTGCTGCTAGCACGGGTTCGTCTCGATAGGCATTCGTGTACGTAAGAGTGGAGGGAATTGGTTTCGGTTTTTGCAGCCATATCTAGAAGAGATATTTCTGGTGAGAAATCAATTCTCTTCTATTTAATTTTGTTGTTTTCAATTTCCATTTCAATTGCTTCTGGGGACGGATTTGGGGAAATCATTGCATTCTTCTGCTTTTATCAGGTGATTTCCGGTGAAAAATCCCAACAATCGGTTGGTTTGACTCAAGACTTGAATCAGTCTTCTAGTAGAATCTGCCTCATATCATCAAATTATTTCATTTCTATTATTTTCAAATTTTAATTACAATTTATAAACAACCCCCCTTTTACTTTTCTTCTTAAATTTTAGAAGAATTAATCCGACCAATCCCTGTGGATTCCACCCTACTTCACCCTTGCTACATATTTTGGTTTTGAGGAGTAGGTATTTATTTTGGTGTTTACGACACGTATCACCATCAAACCAAGAGTCCTCCGTGGAAGGATTGGATAAGTTGTCCTACCAAATGAATCAATGTTTGGTTAGCGAGCCCTATTTCGGCCAATCATTAATAAGTTGTGGATCTTGGTTAAGTCAGCTAATTAACATCATCAAAGAACAAATTAAAATCGGATTATTAATTTGAATTGGCAAAAGTCCTCTATTTCTAAATTAAGCAATGATTTCTTCTATGTAGATAATCCCATTTCACAAATAGCAATCTAAAATGGCTACAACAATAAACAACTCACTCTCACTGAGGTCACTCCTGGAGAAGGAGAAGCTATCAGGGGCAAACTTCCTGGACTGGGCTAGGAACTTACAAATAGTTCTTAGACAAGAGTCCAAGAAGTATGTACTAAATGCTCCTTTACCAACTGTCCCTCCCACCGGTCGAGCCTTCGCCACGGTAACGGTGGAGCAGTACGACCAGCATATGAGGGATGATCGAAGATGTCTTGTGCCTCATGCTGGGTACCATGGCTTCTGATCTTCAGTAGTAGTTCATGGACAAGCATGCTTATGAGATGATGGATGAGCTTGAAAAGATGTTCCAAGATCAAGCTCGTCAGGAACGTTACCTGAATACTAAGGGACATTGCACGACTGCAATGGCAGTTAGGACTTCTGTTAGCACTTATGTGCTAAAGTTGAAGGGGTATATTAATACACTTGCCCGCCTTGGCTTGCTAGTTCCACAAGACTTGGCAGTAGACATTATTCTCGGTTCACTTCCTGAGTCTTACAGCCAATTTATCATGAACTACCATATGCAAGGGTTGGATAAATCGGTTGTTGAGCTGCATGGCATGCTTAAGCTTGCTGAGCTATCTCTTAAGAAGACTCCTAAAGTTTTGATGGAGAACAAGGGCAATACGCCCATTGCTAAGGGAAAGGCCAAATCTAAGGCCAAGGCTAAAGGCAAAAAGGTGGTGGCCCAACCTAAAGCAAGGGTTGCTTCTCCTGACAATGTCTGCCATGAGTGTCATGAGAAAGGGCACTGGAAGAGCTATTGTCCAAAGCTAAGGGAGCAACTGAAGGGTAAAACTGCTGCTTCAGGTATTTATGTTGTTGAGATTAATCTAGCTATTTCTATATATTGGGTCTTGGACACTGGATGTGCATCTCACATTTGTTCAAATGTGCAGGGTCTAAGAAATAGGAGATTACTAGCATCTAAAGAAGTAGATCTTAAGTCAGAAATGGTGCTTAGGTTCAAGTAATGGAGATTAGAGATTATTTCTTAGAGATGCCTAGTGGACTTGTTTTAGAACTAAGAAACTGTTATTTTGTACCTGCGATGCGTAGGAATATTATTTATGCTTCTTTGTTGGATATTTCTGGTTTTGTATTTAATATTGGACATGGTAGAGTTTCTATGCAATGTGGCAATATTATTTATGGAACAACATTTCTTGAAAATGGCTTATATATCCTTGATCTAAAACGTGAAAGTTCAATCTATAACATAAATACTAAAAGGATCAAACAAAATGAAATTAATTCTACTTACATCTGGCATTATCGACTTGGCCATATAAATGAGAAGCGCATAGCTAGGCTTCACTCTAGTGGAGTGCTAGGGTCATTTGACCTCTAGTCTTATGACGCATGTGAATCTTGTTTAAGAGGCAAGATGACAAAGGTGCCTTTTAGCAAGACTGCTGAAAGGGCCTCAGAGCTATTGGAGCTGATACATTCTGATGTATGTGGCCCAATGAGCACTAGTGCTAGATCTGGCTTTCTGTAGTTCGTCACCTTCACGGATGACTTCAGAAGATACGGTTACTTGTATCTGATGAAGCATAAGTCTGAGACTCTTCAAAGGTTCAAAGACTTTAAGAATGAAGTAGAAAACCAACTTGGCAAGAAAATAAAAGCACTTCGGTCTGACCGAGGGGGTGAATATTTGAGCCAAGAGTTTGACTCGTTTTTAAGAGAGTGTGGTATTGTATCCCAACTCACTCCTCCTGGTACACCCCAGTGGAATGGATTGTCAGAAAGGAGGAATAAGACCTTGCTAGTCATGGTCCACTCGATGATGAGTCATGCTACACTCCCTGTCTCCTTTTGGGGATATGCTTTAGAGACAGCTACTTACATTCTTAATAATACACCAAGCAAGGCAGTTATGGGAACACCATATAAATTATGAAAGGGCCAAAAGCCTAATGTTTCCTTCTTGAAGATTTGGGGCTGTGATGCACATGTTAAGAAATTGACAAGTGGCAAACTCGAGTCCAAATATGTCAAGTGCCAGTTTGTGGGTTACCCTAAGGAAACTAAGGGTTATTACTTCTATGATCTGGCGGAAAACAAAGTTTTCATAGCCAGAAATGCAGTCTTCTTTGAGAAGGAATTCCTTTCCACGATAGACAGTGGGAGTAATGTTGAACTTTTAGAAGTTCAAGACTCACAAACTTCTGCAGCTACTGCTAAAGATGCTTCAAGAACCGATCTAATGACTCAAGAAATTGAGGAAACAGAACCAGTTACACAGGGCCTTAGAAGGTCTGGTAGGACACGTCATCAGCCAGAGAGGTACGGCTTTCTCGTGACTGATGATGGAGACCTTTTGGTCATTGATTAAGAGGAGCCTAAGACCTACCAGGAGGCTATTGAAAGCCCATACTTAGATCAATGGGGCAAAGCCATAGAGTCTAAGATGCAATCTATACATGATAACATGGTATGGAACTTGGTGGATCCACCTCCGGGTGCTAAGGTGATAGGTTGCAAGTGGTGTTTCAAGTTAAAAGCAAACAACACCTTCAAGGGGTGATTGGTGGCAAAAAGATTCAAGCAAGTTCAAGAAATTGACTATGATGAAACCTTTTCACTAGTTGCTATACTCAAATCTGCATGGTACGATTATGAGATATGGCAGATAGATGTTAAGACTGCTTTCCTTAATGGAAAGCTACTCAAGGATGTGTACATGGTACAACTTGAGGGTTTTATCAATCCAAAGCATCCAAACCGGGTATGCAAGCTTTAAAGATCCATTTATGGATTGAAGTAAGCATCAAGGTCATGGAATCAGAGATTCAATGAGGCCATTACGGAATATGGCTTCACCTAGAATTCTGATGAGCCCTGTGTGTATAAGATGGTTAGTGGGAGCGTTTCCACCTTTCTAGTGCTGTATGTTGATGACATCCTTATCATTGGAGGTGATATACCAACACTGAAAGGGGTTCAACAGTGGTTGAGTAAGTGCTTCACAATGAAGGATTTAGGCAAAGCTGAGACGTTCTTAGGAATCAGGATCTACAAAGATATATCTAGTCGGCTTCTAGGCCTAAGTCAGGCCATGTACATTGACAAGGTTCTGAAAAGATTCAACATGGATAAGGCAAAGAAAGGATTGTTGCCTATGCGCCATGGGTTAAAGCTGAGTAAGAAAGATGGTCCTAAAACAAAGAAGGACCGAGAGAACATGGAAAAGATCCCTTATGCATCTGCTATTGTATCTATCATGTACTCCATGTTATGTACAAGGCTTGATGTCGTGTTTGCACTAAGTATGACTAGCTGGTACCAGTCAGACCCCAGGGAGGAACACTAGAAGGCTGTCAAGGCAATCATGAAGTACCTTAACCGGACTAAGGATGCCTTATTAGTGTATGGAGGTCAAGATAAGCTGATAGCGTCAGGTTACACTGATGCAAGCTTTGAGACTGATGAGGATGAGAACCAGTCATAGTTTGGTTATGTTTTTCTCCTGAATGGTGGTGCCATTAGTTGGAGGTCCTCAAAGCAGGCCACCATTGCTGACTCTACAACGGAAGCTGAGTTCATAATTGCATGTGAAGCTGCAAAGGAAGCTGTTTGGATCAAGAGTTCATAACAGAGTTGGGAGTAGTACCCACTATCCTAGACCCAGTTGATGTTTTCTATGACAGCAACAAGGCCATCACACAAGCTAAGGAGCCCTGGTCACACAAGAGATCCAAACACATGCTCAGAAAGTTTCACCTCATTCGGGATATCATGAACAGAGGTGACATATCATTGTAGAGGGTTGACACCAAGAATAATGTCACTGATCCATTGACCAAAGTGCTACCGTAGACACAGCATGACGGACATACAAGATCTATAGGAATTAGGGCAATGCCCACTTGGAACTAGTGCAAGTGGGAGATTGTTGGTGTGCCCTAGTTCTTAGGGCATTGGATTCTTGTATTTTGTATTGTACTTTAAGACCCATTGTATGAATACATCATTTGTGTCACATTAATAAAGGTAATTAATCTATTTCATTTATATCTTATGCTATAATATGAATAGAGTATCCATTGATTGATAATCATAAAACCAATCCCAGGTCTGTTCTAATCGTGGGAACGAATAGAACCACAGACTTGTATATTCGATAACTATATGGCAGTTCTAAACTAGCCATAGTACTTGTATAGTCAATCATGAATATAGGTACATGTCGTTGACATGGGACTGGATCGATCCATAGAAGAAAGCCACATGGTTGTCGTGTCATAGGTCTTTCTTGAGTAGGTATCTTTTATCCTCAGACTAGATTTCATTATAGTATCAATATGGAATCCGGTTCACTTTGACATGCACCTAACAGGTCTATAAAAGGATGCTAAATACGGGTATGATTGGGTGGACGAGTGAACATATTGATATTGATGATGAAGTGATGGAATTGCCACTCGGGTAACACTGAGATGATATCATTGGCCACTTGATGAGTGGGATTTATAAGTGTATGGCCATACCCAAGTAAGTCAGTTTCTTATTTGATTAATCAGTCAACTCAAGATTACAAAATATAATAAATAGCAGAAGAGGGTGACGGACACCATGCCTCTTGTTTATTCATATCGATATCATTTGGCAAAGGACATTATACGATTACTACCGGGTGAGTGTCTTCTATAGACTGCTGCATCTCTATATTAATTAGGGGCTATAATGGTTTGATAGAACCCACATACAGTTTGTGGGCCTTGGGCCTACTGCCAACATAAAGACAGACCCATAGGATCGTGCACATAGATCAACTGAGCCGGTGCTTATAGAAATTGTACATGTAATGTACATTGGAAGGAATGCATTAATAATTAGTTGACATTCGATGTCAAGGTAACTAATTAACATTTGGTTGATTTAATTTAATTAATAAGTTTACATAATGTAATTAATTAATTTATCAATTAATTGAATTATATAAAGTCAACAAGTACTTAAATAATTTCCTAAGTAGGAAAATTAAATACATGTATTGTACTTACTTAAGTGTGATTGAATTTTATTTAGGGGTAGTTAAATTTAGCCAAATGGAATTAAATTACATAGCATATACTTTTTAATTAAAGTTTATTTATGTAATTATAATCCTAGTGGGCTTGGGTTTAATTAACCTAATTAAAACCTAATTAGACAACATGTCTATATAAGGGCACACTTAAGGAAGAAAACCTAACCCTAACCCTAAATTTTTTGCTTGAAATTTCAGCCCCAAAATAGCCACAATTTACAGCAATTAAGTCTCCATTCCTTCCACTTCTTCAGTTAGCACCGGTTCCCACTCGATAGTTGGTCATGCATCGAGTGGTGGAGATCGTTTCCTCTTAAAGATTCGATTCTGTAGCAGTCTCTAGAAGAGATGGATTTGGTGAGTAAATCTCTGTTGATTCAAATTGATTTTATTCCAATCAATGGTAATCGGACACGATAGGTGGATTCTAGGAAAATTTTAACTGTGTAATTTCTACTGCGCCACGTTATTTTTCCTATGACAAATCCTAATAGGATAGAATCCCACCTGTTGGAGATTGTGCCCTAAGGCCAATATTGGATTATGTAATTTGACTTCTAAGATTAATCTAGTGTAGATTAATATTATCATTTATGTTTGTATGTTAGCATTTATGATAAGTATCCATGAATAAATCGTGTTATTCTAAATATCCCTAGTCGATTGTTATTATGGGAATAATAACAAACTAAGACTAGTGTGAGTGATAATGGATATTCATAAGATGAATATAGTGTATACAGATACAGATTATACTCACGGGTAATATGTTAGAGAACATGTTACTGGAGACCCACTATGAGATCAAGTTCATGGTCATGTGTCACAACTGATCTTGATTATAGTAGTGTCATTAGCTGATTCCTTTGACCTGAGCTCACCATTGATTCCGAGATGAACTCATGTTGTGCTTTGACGCAGTCAAACGCTGCTTGTAACAGAGTAGTTATAAAGGCTGTGATTGGGTACAATATGACTCATGCTTTGGGATGTGAGTGACAGATATGGGATTTTGTCCCTCTCTATCAAGAGAGCGATATCACTGGGCCCCTCGATAAGTAAGACTGTTAAATGCATGGCCGTGCTCAAATAATTGATAGAGTATCAATTGATTTGTCTAAACAGTTTACTTTGAGATCGAGAAAGCATATGATTAATTATATAAGATTGACAAGTATACCATGTCTTATGATTAATCATGATATCAAAGAGACAAAAGGGAATATGACATTCTATAAATAGGTATTGGATCATTCCAATCATATTAATTGGGTAGTCATAAAGGCTTGCTAGAGTCCGCTTATGACTTATAAGGATATTATGGTAATTTCCTTATTGCCAATTGATATGAACCTATGGGGTCACACACAAAGAGCAAAATGAAGTTCATCTTTTCGGGTATAAATTATTATTGGATAATAATTTATGAATGAGAAAGAGAATGAATATATATATAATGATATATATATTTATATATGTGTATAAATATTAATATGATTAATATTGCATAAAGTATGCTACATATTATAATTCAGTTATATAGAGATATAATTAATTATAATATCAAATATACATATGTGTATGATGGAAAATGGAATTGATTTAATATTAATTGAGAATTAATATTAAATTGTGTGGGTTAATTTATAATTATAACTAATAAGGGTATTAAGTTATAATTATAATTAAGTTTAAAGGATATATAAAAGGAAGTTTTATAACCTAAAAACCCTAACCCTAGTCATTTTAACATAAGATGCAGATTTTCTGCAGCCTCCAAGGGGCCAGCCGAAATCTCCCCTTCTCCATCTCCCAAGGTTTTCAAAACTTTGGCCTTCTCTCGTTCGAAGAATCGTTCTTCAATCCCGGCGCTAGCACGCGGTGAATGAATTGCTCCGTGTGGATCAACCGTAGAGGGAAGCTACTTTGGTTCCTAATTGATTCAAAACCTACAAAGAATTAAGGTAATTCTTTAACCCTCCTTCCAATTCAATGCAATGTACATGGGTCCTTGGTGGGGATTAATCCTTTTATTTCCACTGCGTTTTTGTTTTGTGCGATTAATTCCCCAACACCACCCTCTCTCAAAAACGAGTCGAACTCTTGGCTCAAATATTCACCCCCTCGGTCAGACTGAAGTGCTTTTATTTTCCAGCCAAGTTGGTTTTCTACTTCATTCTTAAAGTCCTTAAACCTTTGAAGAGTCTCAGACTTATGCTTCATCAGATACACGTAACCGTATCTACTGAAGTCATCTGTGAAGGTGACGAAGTACAGAAAGCTAGATCTAGCACTAGTGCTCATTGGGCAGCATACATCGGAATGTATCAGCTCCAATAGCTCTGAGGCCCTTTCAGCAGTCTTGCTAAAAGGCACCTTTGTCATCTTGCCTTTCAAACAAGATTCGCATGTGTCATTAGACTAGATGTCAAATGACCCTAGCACTTCACTGGAATAAAGCCTAGCTATGCACTTCTCGTTTATATGGCCACGTCGACAGTGCCAGATGTATGTAGGATTAATTTCATTCTGTTTAATCCTTTTAGTATTTATGTTATAGATTGAACTTTCACATTTTAGATCAAGGATATATAAGCCATTTTTAAGAAATGCTGTTCCATAAATAATATTGCCACATTGCATAGAAATTCTACCATGTCCAATATTAAATACAAAACCAAAAATATCCAACAAAGAAACAGAAATAATATTCCTGCGCATCGCAGGTACAAAATAATAGTTTCTTAGTTCCAAAACAAGTTGTAAGTGCCAGAATTTTTCCACGTGTCACACGACTGTAATTACAGTCGTGCGACTCTAAACCAAAATTACAGTTGTATGACTATAATTGCGGAGTAGGTACAGCAGCCCATACCCATGGTGCAGAAAAGTGAAGAAGAAAAGAGAGGCATTAAATGCCCATCCATTGGCAGCAAGAAAGGAAAAAATAAAAAGGAAAAGGCAGAGGAAAAATGGGACTTTTGGGCTTTTGATTTCTAATCTTTGGGGATTGAGAGAGAGAATTGAAGAAAAAGGGAAGAAAAAGAAAACACCTCAAACACAAGCTTCTTTTTCTCTTCTTTTTCTTTGTAATTCTTGCGTGTTTGAATTAAAAAACCTATTAGAAATCCTAGGTTAATAATCTGACACTCTAAATTAATTTAATTTTGGACTTAAAACTCTCAGATACCTTAACATTTTGGAAATTTTGGGCCCAACTCTTTAAACCTCAACTCAAAGGGAAAGAAGCAATTTGAAGTGGATTGGGGCGTTTCCAGGGGTCATTCCTACGGTGGATCAGTGCCAAAGAGGTAAATACACTTCAATCCTTCATTTTCTTGTGCTTTCTGGGTGATTTGGTATGTTTTTGTGCATTTAAACTTAATTTTCGAAGCTGTTGTTTCTAGGGATCAGGAACACACGTACGACTGTTCTCGAATTGAAGAACAGTCGGACGACTGTAATAACAGTTGTACGACTGTTCTTGATTTCCCTCAAAGTTTAGATTCCTTTGAATAAAATTTTGGCAAAATCCTGCATCTGGGTGATTTATAGCCGCACGACTGTAATGCTTGTCCAGGGGCAGAATTTCCATTTTAATCCAGAAAAATTTCTAAAAATCCCTAAAAAAATTGAGAAAATCAGAAAATCATCAAAAACAAATTTTGTTGTGTGCATTCACAACTCTAGATTTAATTTTCAGTGTAATTGCATTTACAATAGTACAACGACGGAGACACGATTCTCCTGAAAACAGACCCACCTCACATGTTAAATTAAATTAAACCGAAAAAATGTTTTCAAAACAATTTTCTCACAAAACCAAAATACAGGGACGTTTCAAAATGTTTTCTATGTCTAATTGAGCCGACCCGGTTATCCCCCTAAATGCATTTCCCCGATTTCTAATTCCCTATTTTGTCCTATTTGAGTCCTATTTGTGGCGTGCTATAAACTGTGCTAACCCTCTATTTTGCAGCTTTAGTTTATTTTTATTTTTATTTTAGATGTAATTAATAGATTAATCCATGTATTTTAGCCGGTTGTAAATTTTTAGACTATCGTGTATTTTAGGCGGTTGTAAAAGTGAGGTTGAGAGTTTCATTTTTGTTCGATTGGGTTGTAAGCCATTTAAATATTTACTGCTTTACTTCTATTTTTGTATTATGTGCATGTGCGCTGTATGATTTAATTCAATAAAATTGACTTTAGAATTATAAAATACCTTTAAAAAACATTGGCCATATTTATTTTAATTAGACACGAAATAAGGGACTTGTCCGGACCTAGATCTCTGGATAGTGTAGCGGCCTTTTGTCCGGTTCAGCTACACTAAAATTTTCCGGTTGAGCTAAGTCAGGTGGCAACTCCTACAATATTCATCGAGAATTAGGTCTCGGTTCTTTTATGAATTAATTAGTTTCCCAAAAATGAGGGTTGCTCGATTTCGAGGCTCCCTTCCGAGAGAGTTATGCGTTCCATCGAAAACGTCATCCACTCACACAAGTCCACTAGGCATCTCTAAGAAATAATCTCTGATCTCTATGGCCTGAACTTAAGCACCATTTCCGACTCGAATATCTACTTCTCCTGATCCTAGTAATCTCTTATTTCTTAGACCCTGCACATTTGAACAAATGTGAGATCCATATCCAGTGTCCAAGACCTAAAATGTAGAAATATCTAGATTAATCTCAGCAACATAAATACCTAAAGTAGTAGTTTTGCCCTTCAGTTGCTCCCTTAGCTTTGGACATGAGCCCTTCTAGTGTCCCTTCTCATGACACTCATGGTAGACATCGTCAGGAGAAGCAACCCTTGCTTGAGTTTGGGCCACCACCTTTTTTCCCTTTTAGGCCTTAGCCTTGGCCTTAGATTTGGCCTTTCCCTCAGCAATGGGTGTATTACCCTTATTCACCAGTAAAACTTCAGGAGTCTTCTTAAGAGACTACTCAGCAAGCTTAAGCATGCCATGCAGCTCAACAACTGATTTATCCAACCCTTGCATATGGTAGTTCATGATAAATTTGTTGTAAGACTCAAGAAGTGACCCAAGAATAATGTCTGCTGCCAAGTCTTACGGATTTGGTGACCCGAGGTGGGCAAGTGTATCAATATACCCTTTCAACTTCAGCACATGAGTGCTAACAGAAGTCCCGACTGCCATTATAGTCGTGCAAAGTGCCTTAGTTGTTAGGTAACGTTCCTGACGAGCCTGATCTTGAAACATCTTTTTAAGTTGATCCATCATCTCATAAGCATGCTCATCCATGAACTACTTCTGAAGATCAGAAGCCATGGTACCCAGCATGAGGCATAAGACATCTCGGTCATCCCTCATGTGCTGGTCATACTGCTCCACCATCTCCATGGTAATGCCTCGACCAGCAGGAAGGCCAGCTGGTAAAGGAGCATTCAGTACATACTCATTGGACTCTTGTCCAAGAACTATTTGTAAGTTCCTAGCCCAGTCTAGGAAGTTAGTCCCCGAAAGCTTCTCCTTCTCTAGGAGTGACCTATGTGAGAGTGAGTTGTTGTTTGTTGCAGCCATTTTAACTTGCTAATGTGAAATGGGATTATCTACATGGAAGAAATCATTGCTTGAGTTAGAAATAAAGGACTTTTGCCAATTCAAATTAATAATCCGATTTTAATTTGTTCGTTGGTGATGGTAATTGGCTGACTTGACCATGATCCACAACTTATCAATGACTTGTAACCATTGATTCATTTTGTAGGACTACCTATGCAATCCTTCCAAGAAGGACTCTTGGTTTGATGGGCTTATTAACACTTTACGCATCTGTGCTTAGGGCCTGGTCTGAGTTAATGCTACCCATGTTGAGTCAAACCACCATTCACACGTTAACCATACCAAGTATCTTAACCCTCGATGGCCCACCGAATACTACAATGTACCCAGCTAGGGCATGGCGCACATTGTAGCATCAATGGGATGAAGAGGTGACAATGCGGGAAGCACTTTTAAATGAATCAAAATTTTAATTTCCAGATTAAAATTAAGTGATACGGCTTAGAATGCATAAACACGGGTAATAATTTGGTGATCCATACATCCATAGTCTATGACAAAAGTAATAGCATACTTAACTTAAAATAAATGAGATCCTATGGGCTTTTAATTACAACCTAATGAATAACTCGATATCCTATCTAATTCGTCATAGGCCGGATTACAATCCTTCTTGGGCTCCCACCATGGGCTTGCTCCATCTGGGCTTTCCTCCATACTTGATGCAATTACAACAATTTCATTTTAAATAATATCTATTCTAAAATTACATCAAAATAAAGGAAATGGCATGCAGGCCATATTTCCCAAAATCAAATTACAACCGATAATAATTTAGGGCCCATAGAACTCAACATCACATTTCAAACAAAGTACCTGTCGTGCATATACATACCAATATAATGCATGATCATGACATTCCAAATTATAAATATAAATGTTAAGCCGAGTTACTTAGGATGAAATTGCCAATTTCAACAAATGTGACTAAGGCCCAGAAAGGCCCAATGGATAACATCCATTAATGCAAAATTGACAATTTTGCTCCCACTTGAATTTGGGTTGTCACAAATTTAAAATTTAGCTCTCCCAATTTTAACCGGTGCCACGGTTTATTGGGCCAATTCACAAAGTCCATATTCAATTTAATATGCAAAACAATTAAATTAAATATGCATGCCATTAAAATAAATAACTTAAATGTAATAATAACTTAAATAACTGAAATGTAATAAATACCAGCTGCTGCGGCCGGGGATTTGCGATTCCCTTTCCCAAATGTAATAATTTTTTTTTTCTTTTTTTTTTAAATCTTTGAAAAAATTACCAGCCAAGAATAATTATACAGCAGCCAAAAGATAATTAATTAGCAGCAGAAAATAAATCACAGCAGGGGAAAAAAAACCAATCGGGGAAAAATTATCAAAACCCGAAAAACCATTCTTGAAACCTATTCTTTATTCAAGAACACAATCAAGAATGAATTCCAATCAATCTAATGGACAAAACCTAGGTTCTAATATCACTATTGGGATTCGTCATCGGAAAAATAACGTGGCGCAACGGAAATTACACGGTTAAAAATTTCCTAGAATCCACCTATCGTGTCCGATTACCATTGATTAGAATGAAAGCCAATTTGAATCAAGAGAGATTAACTCACCTAATTCATCTCTTCTAGAGACAGCTGCAGAATCGTTTTTTGAAAGTCTGGTGCACAATTAACTATCGAGTGGGAACCCGTGCTAGCCGAAGAAGTTGAAGAAATGGAGAATTAAATGCTATAATTTTCGGCTATTTTGGGGCTAAAATGGGGCTGAAATTTCCAGCAATAAATTTAGGGTTAGGGTTTTTTTTTCTTCCTTAAGTATGCCCTTATATAGACACCTTGTCTAATTGGCTTTTAATTAGGTTAATTAAACCCAAGCCCACTAGGATTATAATTATATAAATAAACTTTAATTACAAAGTATATACTATGTAATTTAATTCTATTTGGCTAAATTTAATTACCCCTAAATAAAATTAAATCACACTTAAGTAAATACAATACATGTATTTAATTTTCCTACTTAGGAAAATTATTTAATTAATTGTTTATTTTATGTAATTCAATTAATTGATAAATTAATTAATTATATTATGTAAACTTATTAATTAAATTAAATCAACCCAATGTTAATTAATTACCTTGACACCGAATGTCAACTAATTAATTAACGCATTCCTTCCATTGTACATTACATGTACAATTTCTATAAGTTCCGGCTTAGTTGATCTATGTGCACGATCCTATGGGTCTGTCTTTATGTTGGCAGTAGGCCCAAGGTCCACAGACTGTAAGTGAGTTCTAGCGAACCGTTACACCCCCCAATTAAGATAGAGATGCAGTAGTCTTTATAAGACATTCACCCGGTAGTAATCTCATACTGTCCTCTGCCAAACAACAACGATATGAATAAACAAGAGACATGGTGTCCATCATCCTCTTCTTCTATTTATTATATTTCTTGATGTTGAGTAGACTGATTAATCAAATAAGCAACCGACTTACTAGGGTATGGCCATACACTTATTAGTCCCACTCATCAAGTGGCCAGTGATATCACGTCGGTGTTACCCAAGTGGCAATTCCATCACTTCATCATCAATATCAATATATTCACCGGTCCACCCAATCATACCCATATTTAGCATCATTTTACAGACCTATTAGGCGTATGTCAAAGTGAATTGGATTCCATATTGATACTATAATGAAATCTGGTTTGAGGACAAAAGATACCTACTAAAGAAAGACCTATGATGCGACAACCATGTGGCTTTCTTGTGCTGATCGATCCAGTCCCATGTCAATGACATGTACCTATATTCATGAATGACTTTACAAGTACTATGACTAGTTCAAAACTACCATACAGTCATCAAATATACAAGTCTGTGGTTCTATTCGTTCCTACAATTAGAATAGACTTGGGATAGGTTTTATGATTATCAATCAATGGATACTCTACTCATATTATAGCACAAGATATAAATGATATAGATTAATTGCCTTTATTAATGTGGCACAAATAATGTATTCATACAATGAGTCTTAATGTATAATACAAAATACAAGAATCCAATGTCCTAAGAACTAGGGCAAACCAACAATTGGTGGCAAAAGGATTCAGGCAAGTTCAAAGAATTGACTATGATGAAACCTTTTCACTGATTGCCATGCTCAAATCCATTAGGATACTATTGGCCATAGCTGCATGGTATGATTACGAGATATGGAAGATGGACGTTAAGACTGCTTTCCTTCATGGAAAGCTACTCGAGGATGTGTACATGACACAACCTGAGGGTTTTATCGATCTAAAGTATCCTAACCAGGTATGCAAGCTTCAAAGATCCATTTATAGATTGAAGCAGGCATCTAGGTCTTGGAATCAGAGATTCAGTGAGGTCGTTATATAATATGGCTTGACATAGAATTCTGATCAACCCTGTGTGTATAAGATGTTTAGTGGGAGCGTTTCTACCTTCCTAATGCCATATGTTGATGACATCCTTATCATTGGAGGCTACATACCAACACTATAAGGGGTAACCAGTGGTTGAGTAAGTGCTTTGCAATGAAGGACTTAGGGGAAGCTAAGATAATCTTAGGGATAATTAAAATGCTAAGCCGTTTGATTCATATGGGTCAACTAGACTTAGGGTAGTTTTAAGTCGTCCAATATAAGGCAAGAACAAGTAACGCCCTAGATTATCCACCTTGGAAAGTACTTCTTGAATCATCACCATACCATGAAGGAAATTGACATAAGCTCCCGAATCAACACGACATGGAAGTTCACCTCTTGCACGTATTACTATTGCGGTCATGATATTTGCACCACCAATCGGCCTATATCTTTACTTCGATGCATTATTAATTGCACTGAAGAGAATGTCACATGAATCAATAGGAATACCCTTAAATGTGCATTCTAAAACAAAACAATCCGGGCTCAAACAATGGAACTATCCACTCTACAAAATAATGAACGTGCATAGAACTTGTGCAAGTACAACATTGCCTTATCTTGAATGAGTTTATTAGAAGCATGGCTCGACACATAACAAACCAAACCCATCAAGGAATTCCAAATGTTGTCCAGTTTGAAACTAGAAGGCATACCAGCCAAGTTTTCCTTTGGAAAACCAAACCACTCAGACATTTGGTCATACCCTATTGTATATTCGACTCCATTGTTATGAAACAGAAAACTTCTCCTTGTATTATCCAAAAACTGAAATGTGCATAACATCTCCAATACATAAATATCTTTCTGGGGAAATATTATAGCCCCAAAATTATTCCAACCTAGGTATTGTAAGTACCCGAACACTGCATCTCGGATATCATTATTAATAAGAACAAGATATCGAGAAATAACATTCCTCGAAAGTCTATCTTCTTCAAACGTGAATACCTTTTCCCCTCATGGACATTTCGGGTAGGGAAAGGTGCTCCATATTCCTCCCTCAAATCAATTCTTCCATTTACACAGGTCACCATTACTGTGGAAAAAGAATTAAACCATAGAAAGGTTTGAAAAGGTTGAGAACGAAAACTCTACTTTGAAAGTATGACAATTTTAGGGTTTGAATTCTATGAAAGTGAGAAAATCGAAATGGAAAGATATGTATTTATAGGGAAAACATGAAAAACATGAATTTTGGAGTAGATATGACAGTTGAAAATGGATAAGGATGATAGTTAACCACTTATGGCCGTTTTAAAGCAAAAATAACAGAAAGTCAAGAATTTGAGAAACGCAGGTGTCACGATCGCGATGGTGTGTGGCAATCGTGATGTACTCGAATTTCATCATTTCATACATTCTATCTATTTAACACCACCCTACTATAGTATATACTTAAAAATAAACATAAACACACATCTGTATTTATTAAAAATTAACTAAAACACACTTAAAAACACATCAAAACATACAAGACACACATAAGCAAGAATAAAACCAAAGTTAAGAAGAATAATTAGGGTGTAGGGTCGTCCATAAATTGCTCTTGATCGTATCATTTCATTGCAAATATGGTTTACAACGCTGCCTATTAACCTTAAACACATTATTCTTAGAACTCCTTAACTCTAATGCTCCATTACTAAAGACATTAACAATGGTGAATGGTCCATACCAATGTGATTTTAACTTACCCGAAAATAATCGTAACCGAGAATATAGAAGCCCTTTATCACCAACCTTAAAAGTTTTAGCTTTAATTTTCATATCATGCCACCTTTTAGTTTTCTCTTTATAAATCTTAGCATTTTCATAAGCCATAGACCTAATTTCATCTAATTCAGATGTTTACAACAACCTATTTTTACATGCTTGATTTGCACCAAAGTTCAAGGAAAGAATAGCCCAATAAGATTTATGTTCTAACTCGATTGACAAATGACAAGCCTTACCATATATCAAACGATAAGGAGACATCCCAATGGGAGTCTTATAAGTCCTTCGATAAGCCCATAAGGCTTCATCTAGCTTCTTTGCCCAATCCTTATGTGAATTAGATACCATCTTTTCCAAAATCCATTTAAGTTCTCTATTTGAAATTTCTACTTGACCACTAGTTTAGGGATGATATGGAGTTGCTACCTTATGATGAACTCCATATTTCCTCATAAGCGACTCAAATAATTTATTAATAAAATGCGTACCACCATCACTAATTATAGTGCATGGTATCCCAAATCTACTAAATAATTTCTTTAAAAACTTAACAACTATTCTCGCATCATTTGTCGGGCATGCACAAGCCTCAACCCATTTTGAAACATAGTCGATAGCTACTAAGACGTATTTTTGTCCTTGAGATGCAGGAAAATGACCCATAAAATCTATTCGCCATATATCAAAGATTTCAACCTCTAAAATATTCTTTAGTGGCATCTCATCTTTACAACTAATATTACCAACATGTTGACACTTATGACAATGATTAACATAGAAATGAGCATCTTGAAACAAAGTAGGCCAATAAAATCCACTCTCCAACACTTTGGCAGTGGTTTTATTTGCTCCATGATGGCCTCCATAAGCACTATCATGGCAATGAGATAAAATAGACTCATATTCTGACTCGTCAACAAATCTCCAAATAATATTATCAGCACATATCTTAAACAAATAAGGATTGTCCCAAATATAACTTTTCACATCATTAAAGAACTTTTTTCTAGCATTCGCATCTAAGTTATATGGTGTAAGATTGGCTTTGAGGTAATTAGCATAATCAGCATACCAAGGTTTCTTAGTATGTTTCACAGCCATTAAACTCCGGTCAGGAAATGTATCACTAATAATATTAGATTCCCCAATTGGACCGTTTTCATCTTCTAACCTAGAAAGATGATTGGAAACCAAATTTTCCGAGCATTTCTTATCTCTTAGTTCTAAATCAAATTCTTACAAAAGTAACACCCAACGAATAAGGCATGGCTTATCATCTTTCTTAGCAAACAAGTATGACAAAGCAGCATGATTAGTATAAATTTTAACTTTAGAACCCAACAAGTAAGATCTAAACTTATCACATGCAAACACAACAGCCAACATCTCTTTTTCCGTAGTTGTATAATTACACTAAGCACCAGAAAGAGTATGACTTGCATAGTAAATAACATGCAACTTCTTATCTTTCCTTTGACCTAAAACACTTCCTACCGCAACATCACTAGCATCACACATAATCTCAAATGGCAAGTTCCAATCCGGACATATGATAATTGGTGCACTAACTAATGCTTGTTTAAGAATATTAAAGGCATTCATACATTCAGGTGTAAATACAAAAGGTGTATCTTTAACTAACAAATTGGTCAATGGTTTAGCAATTATCTAGAAATTCTTAATAAGTCGTCTATAAAAACCAACATGCCCTAGGAAAGACCTCACTCCCTTAACTGAAGTTGGTGGAGGTAAATTTCCTATTAAGTCAGTTTTAGCTTTATCAACTTCTATTCCTCTTTCACTAATCTTATGGCCAAGAACTATACCTTCACGAACCATAAAATGGCATTTTTCCCAATTAAGCACTAAATTATACTCTTCACATATAGACAAAACTTTATCTAAATGAACTAAACATTGCTCAAACGAATCACCATAAACAGAAAAATCATCCATGAACACTTCCATAATATCCTCAATAAAATCACCAAAAATAGAAGTCATGCATCTTTGAACTGTACTAGGTGCATTGCATAAACCAAAAGGCATTCTACAGTAAGCAAAAGTTCCTTATGGACAAGTAAAAGTGGTTTTCTCTTGATCATCAGGATGTATAAAAATTTGGAAATAACCTGAGAATCCATCTAGAAAACCATAAAAAGCATGTCCAGCAATTCTTTCTAACATTTGATCAATGAAAGGAAGTGGAAAATGACCATTCCTAGTTGCTAAATTTAACTTTCTATAGTCAATACACACTC
This sequence comes from Euphorbia tirucalli, assembly GCA_039660915.1. Taxonomy (NCBI): domain Eukaryota; kingdom Viridiplantae; phylum Streptophyta; class Magnoliopsida; order Malpighiales; family Euphorbiaceae; genus Euphorbia; species Euphorbia tirucalli. The sequence goes on along the minus strand of CM077637.1, from coordinate 34,465,158 downwards.
TCCAACTAGTTTTTGTTCTTGTGGGTACCATTTCTCCTTGTTCATTCTTAACTACATTTATACCACCCTTTTTAGGCACACATTGAAACGGATTAACCCATTCACTATCCGAAATCGGATATATGATACCGGCATCAAGCAATTTGATCACTTCTTACTTAACTACATCTTTCATATTAGGATTTAATCTTCTTTGTCTGTCTACCTTAGGTAACATACCTTCTTCTAAATAAATATAATGCATTACTACATTAGAACTTATACCTTTTCAATCAGAGATTTGCCAACATATACTCCTAATCCTATTTTGAATCACCTTAATTAATTCCTTTTCTTGGTCTAAACTAAGTTTATCAGAGATTATTATAGGTAGCTTATCATCTTTCATTAAAAATGCATATCTTAAACGACTTGGTAACTCTTTTAATTCAATATTAGGTGGAACATCAACAGATGCGGGTAAAGGACCCTCATTTCTGTCTAATAATTTAGGTTTAACAATTTCAATTTCATGTTCAATAGTCTTATCATGCATATCAATATCAGCATCATTCATATCTAAGATTTATTTAACACACTCATCAGTAACATCTATTTGCATGCAAACTTCATTATCCATAGGGTATTTAGTAGCTTTATCCATGTGAAATTCAATTTTATCATCACCGACACGTAAAATTACTTTTCCTTCCGAAATTTCAATCAAGGCATGACCGGTATTCATAAAAGGTCTACCCAAAATCAACGGACATTGCTCATCATAAATATGTTTCACATCTTATTGCAAAATCATTGGTTAACAAGTTGCAAAATCATAGAAGTACGTTTCACATCTTCTTCTAAACCCAATTTCTTAAAAATATTTAACGGCATTAAATTCACACTAGCTCTTAAATCACATAGACATCTAGGAAATTCTACTTCACCCAATTTACACGGAATAGTGAAACTACTCGGATCCTTAAGCTTTGTAGGAATTTTACTAGACACTATAGCACTACAATCTACATTTAAAGCAATAGTCGAAACATCAGCCCAATTCTTCTTTTTAGAAACAAGCTCTTTTAAGAATTTACCATAATTAGGAATCTGACTAATAGCTTCAATGAATGATAAAATAGTATGAAGATTTTTCAATTTATTAACAAAGTCATGAAATTGCTTATCTTGATCTTTCTTTTTTAGCCTATGCAGAAATGGTGGTTTTGGTTGAAAATTATCATTCTTAACCTTGCCGGCATTTGATTGATTAGAAACTGCTTCCTCTTCTCTACTTTGAACGATATCTTCATCTTTGAATGTCATATCCAGCACTGGATTAGTTTTAAGACTAGTAGGATCTACATTTTCATACTTCTTACCGGATCTTAATATCACCGCATTCACTTGCTCTTTAGGGTTTCTTTCCGTATTACTTGGAAATGCACCTAGTCCATGAGAAGGAATGGCATTGGCCAATTGCTCAATATGAACCTCCAAATTATGGATAGAAGATGAGTGATTTTTGATAAGTTGATCAAATCCTTTTTCTTAAAATTTTCATCTTAATCACTAACTTTAGCATGAACTCCTTATAAAAACTTATCAATTTTAGATGACAACATTCCAATTCTATCTTGCGATTGGTAATTAGAATTCATCTGATCTTGGTTTTCATTATTTTTCCTAGAGAAATTTAGATGGTTTCTATATCCCGGATTATAAGTATTTGAATATGGGTTATTACGAACTTGCCTTTGGACATAATTCACTTGTTCCTCTATATTCAGTTCCTTACATTCACTAGGAGCATAACCTTGTTGACTACATACAATACAAGGATTATGAGATGTAACTCCCATAGATAAATTATCAACTTTATTAGTAAAAGTAGAAATTTATGCTTGTAACATAGTAAGAGAGTCAACATGATGCATTCCTTTCACAGTAGAATTTGATAAACTTGAAGGACTATTTGAGTTATTCAAAGATTGAACTTGTGCCCTTTCAGTAGGCCACAATATATTATTACTAGCCATTTCTTCTAATAATTCATAAGCCTCTTTGGTTGTTTTTCGCATTAAAGAACCACCAGCCATGGCATCAATAGTACCTCTAATAACAGGATTAACCCCATTATAAAAAGTTTGTATTAATATATTACTAGGCAAACCATGGTGAGGGCATAATCTTTGCATTTCTTTATATCTTTCCCAAGCCTCATACAAAGACTCGGTTTCAAATTGAGTAAAGGAAGTAATTTCTTTAATTAATCTAGCCGTTTTCAGTGAAGGAAAATATTTAGATAAAAATGCTTGGGCAAGTTGTTCCCAAGTTGTTATTGAATTTGGGGGCAATGAATTCAACCAAGCCTTCGCTTTATCCTTCAAAGTAAAAGGAAATAACCGAAGTTTGATTGCTTCCGCTGAAACCGCATGAATTTTAAAAGTATTACATATTTCAAGAAAATTAGATAAATGAGCATTAGGACATTCATTAGGAAAACCATGGAAAGTAACACTATTTTGAAGCATTTGCAAAAGAGCAAGTTTAATTTCAAAAGAATTTGCATTAACGGGTGGCCTTACTACACATCCTGTGTACCATTAAGACTAGGGATGGAATAATCCATCAACTTCTTTGGTTGTTCATCCATTTCTTCTTCTGATCTCTTCTGATTTTTCTTCTTACTCTTTTTCTTTCTTTTTGAAATAAACCGCTCGATTTCAGGATTAACTGGTTCAAGTTCGTCCGTAGAACTATGTGTTCCGGGCATAAACTTCAACCTAAATAAAATAAAAAGAAAATTTAGTAAAATAACAGAAATTGATAATGAAAATAAACACAATAAAATGAATAAGATAAAATTCTATAATCCACAATTACTTAACAAACACCAAATGACATAACAATTATTCCCCGACAACAGTGCCAAAAACCTTGTTGGTTTTTTGTACAAATCTCTTACTTAGCTTTTAATAATAATTTTAATAATAATTCCATTTAAGGATTAGTGCTCGCAAGTATAGGAATCGCAACGTAGTAATAAAAGATATCGATCCCATGAGGAATAAGTATGTACACTTTAGTTTGTTTTTCTTTGCGTTTATGGAGTATCGAATTATAAAGTGATATGGAGAATTGGGTAAAAGGCAAGTCAAATCAATTAAAGTACTAGTTATGAGTTGAGTTGTTGTTTAATATCTAGTTACATAAATATACAAGCATTTTATCTTAGATATTAGTTGCACATGCATTAATTATCTATTCAATCCCTATGATAAGAGTATGTCGGATTAGTTCTATTTCAACGGGTATGTCTAGAAATAGATTTTATTCAATAACTCATAGAAAAATTATCCAATACCTTTGCCAAAATAACTAAAGTCTTAATACACAACCGCCAAGTTATATTAAGATGATCTTCAATTAATTTAACAAAGTGAAGCAAAACAATCATACATCATAATTTATTCTATCTTAATAACTTAATCAAGACAAAGTAAAATGTGAACTTCTCTACATCTTATTATGAATCACAATACATACTTGGCGTTAGTCATGCAATGTAAAACAAGAAATCAAAATATACTTGGCGTTAGTCATGCAATGAAGAGTAAAATATAAGAAAACTTATCGATATTAATCTCGTAAACATTCAATACAAATACAAGTGTGACGCTTACATAAAGGAAAAGCATAAGAATAGACTTAAGAAAGCGATAGTATTCCCGTCTGTCACACGGGAAACACTCCCTCACGCCTATAGGTATATTGCAACCTCGGGGGTATTTTTCTCTATATAGTGACAATACTTGATTCAAGGACCTTTACTTTAGGCTCCCCTTTACATATACTAAATGTTACGACAACACTCGAACTCTCTAGACACTCTATTTTTCTAACTTATATACTACAGGTATTTTCCATTTCACCGGTTTTCTCCCTTTGGCGTCCCATTGGGGGCACACCCTACAATCCGGAATTCCTTCTCTATTTATAAGCATTGAAGTAGTGTGTCTCTTTGTGAAAGATTATGTTGGATTGTTGAATAGTTGTGTCTCTTTGTAAAGTTTTATTGGTTTATTGAATAGTTGTGTCTCTTGAATACTATTAGTTCTTCTTGGAAAGTTGTGTCCTTCCATGAAGAGTTGTGTCTATTCATGAAGGGTTATCTCTTTTCATGAAGGGTTGTGTCTTTTTATGAAGGGTTATGTCTTTTCATAGTGGCTGTTGAAGTTCCGAACGAATAAGATTAAATAATTGCTGCTGAGTGCATGTCACGATCGTGACAAAGTATCATGCTTGTGATTCACACAAGTTTCTTTACAAAATGCTGAAATCAAAGTATGTCCAAGAGCTAGGTTGTGGTCGTGATAGATTTTGCACTCTTGATCTATCTCTTTCCTTAAATCTTTCTTTGTTTTTGCTTCCTTTTATAGCTAAATTCCACATATTTCCATACTTGGTCTTTAACACTGTAAATCATAAAAAACAAGCAATATCAATGTGAAATCTAATATATAATAAGTAAAAACATCATAAATTCTGTATAGATTATATCATAGATAAGTGCCTTTTTAGCACTTATCACCGTTCACTTAATTTTAAAAGTGCTTCCCACGTTCACACCTCTTCCTCCCACTGATGCTACAATGTGCACCTTGCGCTAGCTGGGTACATTGTAGTATTTGGTAGGCCATCGAGGGTTAGAATACTGGGTATGGTTAACACGCGAATGGTGGTTTGACTCAACATGGATAGTATTAGCTCAGAGCGGGCCTAAGCACACCTGGGCAAAGTGTCAATAAGCCTATCAAACAAAGAGTCCTTCCTGGAAGGATTGGATAGGTTGTCATGCCAAACAAATCAACGGTTGGATAGCAAGCCCTAGTTCTGCTAATCATTGATGAGTTGTGGATCTTGGTCAAGTCAGCCAATTAACATCACCAACAAACAAATTAAAATCGGATTATTAATTTGATATTGGTTTAAAAGTCCTTTATTTCTAACTCAAGCAATGATTTCTTCCATGTAGATAATCCCATTTCACATTAGCAATTTAAATGGCTGCAATAAACAACAACTCACTCTCACTCAGGTCACTCCTAAAGAAGGAGAAGCTTTCAGGGACTAACTTCCTGGATTGGGCTAGGAACTTGCAAATAGTTCTTAGACAAGAGTCTAAGGAGTATGTACTGAATGCTCCTTTACTAGCTGGCCCTCCCTCAGGTCGAGGCATCACCATGATGATGGTGGAGCAGTACGACCAGTACGTGAGGGATGACCCAGATGTCTCATGCCTTATGAAGGATACTATGGCTTCTGATCTTCGAAAGCAATTCATGGAGTAGCATGTTTATGAGATGATGGATCAGCTTAAAAAGATGTTCCAAGATTAGGCTCATCAGGAATGTTACTTGACTACTAAGGCACTTTGCACAACCGCAATGGCAGTTGGGACTTCTGTTAGCCCTCATGTGCTAAAGTTGAAGGGGTACATTGATGCACTTGCCTACCTCAGCCCGCTAGTTCTACAGGACTTGGCAGTAGACATTATTCTTGGGTCACTTCCTGAGTCTTACAACCAATTTATCATGAACTAGCATATGTAGGGTCTTGATAAATCAGTTGTTGAGCTACATGGCATGCTCAAGCTTGCTAAGCAGTCTTATAAGAAGACTCCTGAGGTGCTACTGGTGAACAAGGGCAATACACCCATTTCTAAAGGAAAGGCCAAATCCAAGGCTAATGCTAAAGGTAAGAAGGTGGTGGCCCACCCTAAAGCGAGGTTGCTTTCTCTTGATGATGTCTGCCATGAGTGCCATGAGAAGGGCCATTAGAAGAGCTCGTGTCGAAGGCTAAGGGAGCAAATGAAGAGCAAGTCTACTTCTTTAGGTATGTTGTTGAAATTAATTTGGCTATTTCTACATCTTAGGTTTTAGACACTAGATGTGGTTCACACATTTGTCCTGATGTGGTTCATACATATTGCTAGGATCCGGAGAAGCAGATCTTCGAGTCAAAAATGGTGCTCGGGTTCAAGCCATGGAGAGCAGAGATTATTTCTTAGAGATGCTTAGTGGATTTGGAATCAAGAAACTGTTATTTTGTACCTGTGATGCGCAGGAATATTTTTTATGTTTCTTTATTGGATATTTCTGGTTTCATTTTCAATATTGGCCATGGTAGAATTTCTATACAATGTGGCAATATTATTTATGGAACAACATTTCTAGAAAATGGTTTATATAGGCTTGATCTAAAACATGAAAGTTCAATCTATAACATAAATACTAAAAGGATGAAACAAAATGAAATTAATCCGACATACATCTGGCATTGTCAACTTGGCCACATAAACAAGAATCGCATTGCTAGGCACCACTCTGGTGGAGTGCTAGGGTACACATGCAAATATTATTTAAGAGGCAAGATGACAAAGATGCCTTTGAGCAAGACTACTGAAAAGGGCCTTAGAGCTATTGGAGCTAATAGATTCCGATGTGTACAGCCTAATGAGCACTAATGCTAGATCAAGTTTTCTATACTTTATTACTTTCACGGATAACTTCAGCAGATACGGTTACATGCATCTAATGAAGCATAAGTCCGAGACTCTTCAGAGGTTCAAGGACTTTAAGAACAAAGTAGAAAATCAGCTTGGCAAGAAAATCAAAGCACTTCGGTCTGACCGAGGCTGTGCATATTTGAGCCAAGAGTTTGACTTATTTTTGAGAGAGTGTGGGATTGTATCCCAACTCACTCCTACTTGTACACCCTAGTGGAATGGAGTGTTGGAAAGGAGAAATAGGACCTTGCTAGATATGGTCCACTCGATGATAAGTCATGCTACACTCCTTGTTTTCTTTTAGGGATATGCTTTAGAGACAACTACTTACATACTAAATAATACACCAAGCAAGGTAGTTGAGGGAACACTGTATGAACTTTAGAAGGCCCGAAAGCCCAATGTTTCCTTCTTGAAGATTTGGGGCTGTGATGCACATGTCAAGAAATTGGCAAGTGGCAAGGTCGAGTCCTAACATGTCAAGTGCCAGTTTATGGGTTATCCTAAGGAAACTAAGGGTTATTACTTTTATGATCCAACAGAAAACAAAGTTTTCGTAGCCAGGAATGCAGTCTTCTTAGAGAAGGAGTTCCTTTCCAAGAGAGAGAGTGGTAATAATGTTAAACTTTCTGAAGTTCAAGACTCATGGACTTCTATAGCTACTACTGAAGATGCCTTGGGAACCAATCTAGCTACTCAAGAAATTAAGGAAGCAAAATCGGTTACACAAGACCTTAGAATGTCTAGTAAGACACATAATCAGTTAGAGAGGTATACTTTCTCATGACTGATGATGCGGAACTTATGGTCATTGACTAAGAGGAGCCCAAGATCTATTAGGAGGCTGTTGAGAGCCCACAGTCAGATCAATGGCATAAAGCCATGGAGGCTGAGATACAGTCTATGCATGACAACCAAGTTTGGAACTTGGTGGATCCACCTCCGGGTGTGAAGGTGATAGGTTGCAAGTGGCGTTTCAAGTTAATAGTCGATAACACCTTCAAGGGACAATTGGTGGCAAAAGGATTCAAGAAAGTTCAAGGAATTGACTATGTTCACCAGTTGCCATGTTAAAATCCATTAGGATACTACTAGCCATAGCTGCATGGTATGATTATGAGATATGGTAGATGTATGTTAAAATAACTTTCCTTAATGGAAAGCTACTCGAGAATGTGTACATGACACAACCTGAGGGTTTTATCGATCCAAAGTATCTTAACCAGTTATGCAAGCTTTAAAGATGATTAGTGGGAGCTTTGTGTAATCCTTAGTATACTAGGTTTCTAATTACTTTTATACTCCTTAGTGTACAAGGATTAAATTAAATTATAGATTATTTAATTTGATTTAATTAATTTATCTTGTATCATTAGGATTAAATAAAACCATATTATAAAATTCTAATTGATAGAATTAAATACAATTTTATCAAATTAAAATAACCCAAAGTTAAATTAAAGTCAGCCTTAATAAATACAACATTTGTATTTTTATTTCCACCAAGGAAATATTATTTTATTTAATTAATTATTTACTACATGTAATTAATTAATCAAATAAAATTAATTTTTCCCTTATAATTGAATTAATTATGACATAACCTAATGTCAATAACTCAATTAATTTGGTTTCCGTTCCAATTCCGATTTGTCAACGTTCAGTCATTCTATGTATACGATCCTGTGGGTCCGTCTTTATGTTAACAGTGGGCCCAAAGCCCACAGACTATAAGTGGGTTCTAGCAAACCATTATAGCCCCTAATTAAGAAGGAGACTTGCAGTCTAATGTGAAACATAACTCGATAGTGATCTTGTATATCCCTTGCCAACTAACATCGATATATAGGCAAGAGGCATGGCCTTGTCATCCTCTTATATGCTTATTTATCTCTTGATACTGAGATTTATCTCTTGATACTGAGAGGACTAAACCTAATGAATAAGTATCCCAACTTATTCGGGTATGGGCATACACTTATCAGTCTCACTCATCAAATGGCCAATGATGTCATCTCAGCAGACGCTGAGTGGCAATTCTATCAACTTCACTATCAACATCAACATGTTCACTGGCCCACCCAACATACACATACTTGGCACCCTGTTACGGGCCCGTTAGGCATATATCAAAGTGTATGAGATCCTATGATATGTTATCGCGAACATCGGGTCTAAGGATAATAGCAAGACCTACTTGAGAAACACTTATGATGATCGAACCATGTGGTGTTCTCGTGGCGGATCGATCCAGTACCAAGCAACCAACATGTACCCATATCATTGACTGACATTCCATGTCCAATGGTCGGTGAGACACCATCATCCAGTCAAAGATATGCTAGTTTTGGTTCTATTCATTCCTATAATTAAAACAGACTAGGGATATCTTTATGATTATAACCTTAACTCTACTAAAAGGTCTAATAATTCAATGGCCTACATTGGTTTACTTTAGTATGGTTATAATCATTGGATACTCTATTTATAAATAGCACAAGGTATGAATAAATATATTCATGCCTTTATTTCAACACAAAATGTATAATACAAAATATCCAAATATAAAGTATAATATAATACAAGAACCAATGCCATTTGGACTAGGGCACACCAGCAATTTGTACCTTGTTATGAGATTTATGTATTATACAATTTGTGTCATCAAATAAAGGCATTAATATATTTATTATATATATCTTGTGCTATGTTATAAATAGAGTATCCAATGGACATATCCATATCTATGTTGACAAGTGTTATGCACTTGGCAGTGAGACCATGGATAGGGAAAATGATATGTCCATAAAGTCATCCATAGTCTGTTCCAGTCATTGGAATGAATGGAGCCAAAGACTATCATGAGCTTGGTTGTATGGCGGTGTCTTACCGGCCATTGGATATGGAATACCAACCAAGTTAATAGGTACATGCAAAGGGCATGGTACTGGATAGATCCACTTGTGATACTATACCATGTGGATTGTATGTTAATGGCATCCTTATCATTAGAGGTGACATACGAACACTACATGGGGTAAAGTAGTGGTTGAGTAAGTGCTTTACAATGAAGGACTTAGGAGAAGCTGAGACGATCTTAGGGATCAAGATCTATAGAGATAGATCCAATTGGCTTCTAGGCCTAAGTCAGGCCACGTACATAGACAAGGTTCTGAAAAGGTTCAGCATGGATAAGGCAAAGAAAGGATTCTTGCCTATACGCCATGGGTTGAAGCTGAGTAAGAAAGATGGTCCTATAACAAACAAGGACCGAGAGAGCATGGAAAAGATGCCATATGCATCTGTTATAGGATCCATCATGTATGTTGTGTATGAGGCCTGATGTCACATTAGCATGAAGTATGATAATCCGGTGCCAGTCGAATCCCGGAGAGGAACACTCGAAGGCAGTCAAGGTAATCCTAAAGTACCTTAACCATACTAAGAATGCTTTCTTAGTGTTTGGAGGTCAAGATGAGCTGGCAGTATCAGGTTACAATGATGCAAGCTTTAACACCGATAAGGATGAGAACCAATCATATTCTGGTTTTGTTTTTCTCCTGAATGGCGGTGCCATTAGTTGGATGTCCTAAAAGCAGTCCACCATTGCTGACTCTACAACAGAAGCTGAGTACATAGCTGTATGCGACGCTGTAAAGGAAGCCGTTTGGATCAAGAATTTCATAACTGAGTTAGGAGCAGTACCCTCTATCCTAGACCTAGTTGATTTTTTCTGTGACAACAACAGGGCCATCGTACAAGCCAAGGAGCCTCGGTCACATAAGAGATCCAAACACGTGCTCAGAAAGTTTCACCTCATTTGGGAGATCATGAACAGAGGTGACATATCATTGTAGAGGTTTGACACCAAGAATAATGTCACTGATCCATTGACCAAGTCTCTTCCATAGACACAGCACGACGGTCATACTAGATCTATAAGAATTAGGGCAATGCCTGCTTGGAACTCGTGCAAGTGGGAAATTGTTGATGTGCCTTAGTTCTTAGGGCATTGGATTCTTGTATTTTGTATTGTACATTAAGACTCTATGTATGTATACATCATTTGTGTGACATTAATAAAGGCATTTAATCTATTCCATTTATATCTTGTGCTATAATATGAATAGAGCATTGATTGATAATCATAAAACATATCCCAAGTCTATTCTGATCATAGGAACGAATAGAATCATAAAACTGTATGTTCGATGACTGTATGGTAGTTCTCAACTAACCATAGTACTTATAAAGTCAGTAGTGGATATAGGTACATGTTGTTGACATGGGACTGGATCGATCTGCATAAGAAAGCCATATGGTTGTCGTGTCATAGGTCTTTCTTGGGTAAGTCTCTTTTGTCCTCAGACCATATTTCATTATAGTATCAATATGGAATCCGGTTCACTTTGACATATGACTAATAGGTCTGTAGAAGGATGGTAAATATGGGTATGATCGGGTGGACCGGTGAACATATTGATATTGATAATTAAGTGATGGAATTGCTACTCAGGCAACATTGTGATGAGATCATTAGCAGCTTGATGAGTGGGACTAATAAGTTTATGGCCATACCTAAATAAGTCGGTTGCTTATTTGTCTAATCAGTTCACTCAAGATCAAGAAATATAATAAACAGCAGAAGAGGATGACAGACTCTGCCCCTCTTGTTTATTCATGTTGATATCATTTGGCAAGGGACATTATGAGATTACTACTGGGTAAGTGTCTTCAATAGACTGTTGTATCTATATCTTAATTGGGGGCTGTAATGGTTTGCTAGAACCCATGTACATTCTGTGGGCTTTAGGCCCATTGCCAATATAAAGATATACCCATAGGATTATGCACATAGATCAACTGAGCTAGAACTTATAAAACTTATACATGTAATGTACATTAGAAGTAATGTGTTAATTAATTAGTTAACATTTGGTGTCAAGGTAATTAATTAACATTGGGTTGATTTAATTTAATTAATAAGTTTACATAATGTAATTAATTAATTAATAAATTAATTGAGTTACATAAAGTAAACAATTAATTAAATTATTTTCCTAAGAAGGAAAATTAAATACATGTATTGTATTTATTTAAATGTGATTTTATTTAAGGGTAATTAAATTTAGCCAATTGGAATTAAATTGCATAGTATAAACTTTTAACATAAAGTTTATTTATGAAATTAAATCCTATTAGGCTTAATTAAATTAACCTTACTAAAGCCCATTTATACAGGAAGCTATAAAAGGCATATTTAACCTAAAATCAAACCCTAACCCTATTCTAACTTGAGAATTTCAGCCAGCCAGAGATTGTAGTCCCCCTGGCAAAATTCTTCAGTGCAAAACCTCCATTCCTTTGGTTCTTCGACTAGCATTGGTTCCCATTCGTTAGTTGTTCATACACTGGACTTTGGAGATCACTTAAAGAATCGATTTTGCATCACTCTCTATAAGAGACGAATCTGGTGAGTTCATTCTCTCCAAATTCAAAATTGTTTTATTCCAATCAATGATAATCGGACATGATTAGGTGGATTCTAGGAAATTTGATCGGCTAAATTCCTTTGTGCCCTATTATTTTTCCCGTGATGAATCCCAATGTGAAGGACTTAGGAAAAGCTAAGATGATCTTAGGGATCAGGATCTACAAGGATAGATCCAATCAGCTTCTAGCCATAAGTCGAGCCTCTTACATAGTCAAAGTTCTGAAAAGGTTTGGCATGGATAAGGCAAAGAAAGGTTTCTTGCCTATGCGCCATGGACTCAAACTAAGTAGGAACAAGGGTCCTAAGACAAAGGAGGACTGACAAAAGATGCAGAAAATCCCATATACTTTAGCTATAAGATCTATCATGTACTCCATGTTATGTACGATACCCAATGTCACTTTTACACCGAGTATGACTAGCCGATACCAGTCGCAGTCTGGTTATGTCTTCCTATTGAATGGTGGTGCCATCAACTGGAGGAGCTTAAAACAGATAATCGTTGTCGATTCTACCATAGAAAAATGTTGCTGATCCGTTGACCAAGGCTTTGGCACAGACAAAACACGAGGGTCATAATAGATCCATAGGGATTAGGGCAATGCCTGGTTGGAACTAGTGCAAGTGGGAGATTGCTGGTATGCCCTAGTCCAAATGGCATTGGTTCTTGTTTTGTATTATACTTTATATTTGGATATTTTGTATTATACATTTTGTGTTGAAATAAAGGCATGAATCTATTTATTCATATCTTGTGCTATTTATAAATAGAGTACCCAATGATTATAACCATACTAATGTAAACCAATGTAGGCCATTGGATTATGAGACCTTTTAGTAGAGTTAAAGTTATAGAATCATAAAGCTATATCGAGTCTGTTCTAATCATGGGAATGAATAGAACCAATGACTAACATATCCTTGACTGGATGGCGGTGTCTCACTAGCCATTGGACATGGAATATCAGTCAATAATATGGGTACATGTTGGGTTGCACAATACTAAATTGATCCACCGTGAGAACACCACATAGTACGATTGTCATAGGTGTTTCTCAGGTAGGTCTTGCTATTATCCTTAGACCCGATATTTGTTGGGATTCGTCATTGGAAAAATAATGTGGCGCAGTAGAAAATACACCATTTAAAATTTTCTAGAATCCATTTATCGTGTCCAATTACAAGTGATTAAAATAAAAATAATTTGAATCAAGAGATTAATATTGGTGTGCCCTAGTTCCTAGGGCAATGGATTCTTGTGTTTTGTAATATACATTAAGAGTCATATATGAATACATTATTTGTGTCACATTAATAAAGGCAATTACTCTATTTCATTTGTATCTTGTGCTATAATAAGAGTAGAGTATCCATTGATTGATAATCATAAAACCTATCCCAGGTCTGTTCTAATCGTGGGAACGAATAAAACCACAGACTTGTATATTCGATGACTGTATGGTAGTTCTTAACTAGCCATAGTGCTTGTATAGTCAGTCATGAATATAGGTACATGTCATTGACATGGGACTGGATCGATCCACACAAGAAAGCCACATGGTTGTCATGTCATGGGTCTTTCTTGAGTAGGTCTCTTTTGTCCTCAGACCAGATTTCATTATAATATCAATATGGAATCCGATTCATTTTAACATACGCCTAACAGGTCTTTAAAAGGATGCTAAATATGGGTATGATTGGGTGGACCAGTGAACATGTTGATATTGATGATGAAGTGATGGAATTGCCACTCGGGTAACACTGAGATGATATCATTGGCCACTTGATGAGTGGGACTGATAAGTGTATGGCCATACCCAAATAAGTTGGTTTCTTATTTGATTAATCAGTGAACTCAAGATCAAGAAATATAATAAACAACAGAAGAGGATAACAGACACCATGCCTCTTGTTTATTCATATCGATATCGTTAGGCAAAGGACACTATGAGATTACTACCGGGTGAGTGTCTTCTAAAGACTGCTGCATCTCTGTCTTAATTGGGGGCTGTAATAGTTTGCTAGAATCCATTTACAATCTGTGGGCCTTGGGCCTACAGCCAACATACAGACAGACCCATAGGATCATGCACATAGATCAACTGAGCTGGAACTTATAGATATTGTACATGTAATGTACATTGGAAGGAATGGGTTAAGTAATTAGTTGACATTTGGTGTCAAGGTAATTAATTAACATTGGGTTGAATTTAATTTAATTAATAAGTTTACATAATGTAATTAATTAATTTATTAATTAATTGAATTACATAAAGTAAACAATTAATTAAATAATTTTCCTAAGTAGGAAAATTAAATACATGTATTGTATTTACTTAAGTGTGATTTAATTTTATTTAGGGGTAATTAAATTTAGCCAAATGGAATTAAATTACAAAGTATATACTTTTAATTAAAGTTTATTTATGTAATTATAATCCTAGTGGGCTTGGGTTTAATTAACCTAATTAAAACCCAATTAGACAAGGTGTCTATATAAGGGCACACTTAAGGAGGAAAAACCTAATTCAATCCTCATTAATTGCTGGAAATTTCAGCCACCAAGAGCAGCCCCAAATCAGCCAAAAATCCCAGCATTAATCCTCCATTCCTTTGCGTCTTCGGCTCACCGGTTCCCGCTCAATAGTTGATCGTGCACCGGACTTTGGAGATCGCAGTTTAAAGAAACGATTCTGCAGCAGTCTCTAGAAGAGACGAATCCGATGAGTTAATCTCTCTTGATTCAAATTGATTTTATTCTAATCAATGGTAATTGGACACGATAGGTGGATTCTAGGAAATTTTAAATGGTGTATTTTCCGCTGCGCCACGTTATTTTTCCGATGACGAATCCCAACAGTGGTATCAGAGCCTAGGTTTTGTCCATTAGATTGATTGGAATTTGTTCTTGAAAGCATTCTTGGAGAAAGAATGGGTTTCAAGTTTGTGATTTTAGGGTTTTTTGTTCAATTGGTTTTATTTTTGGATAAACCCTAGAATTGTTGGATTGGGGTTTTTGATTCCCCAATTGGTTTCAATCTAGAATTGTATTTTCTTTATTGATTACTTATTGTTGATGGTTGAATTTTAATTTTATGTTTAAAAATAATATATAATTGTTTGGCCACAATTGGAATCACAATTGCGATTCCAATTGTGGGCGCTGCTGCCTCTTGTGGCAGCAACCCATAAGGGGCTACTGCTGGGAGCAGCCCACACGGGGCTGCTGCTGGCAGCAGGCTGCCGCGCTGCAGCGCTGCTGTCCCCGGACAGTAGCGCCGCTCGGGATTTGGGTCCGGTTTTTGATTTTGCGGGTATTTTTTTTATCCCGGACCCTAATGCAAATTAAATTATTTTTTTTTAAATTAATTTGTATTTAAATTGTTTATTTTTTTGGCATGCATATTTAATTTAATTGTTTGCATATTAAATTGAATATGGACTTTGTGAAATTGGCCCAATAAACTGTGACACCGGTTAAAATTGGGAGAGCTAAATTTTAAATTTGTGACAACCCAAATTCAAGTAGGAGCAAAATTGTGAATTTTACATCTATGGATGTTATCCATTGGGCCTTTATGGGCCTTAGTCACATTTGTTAAAATTGGCGATTTCACCCTAAGTAACTCGGCTTAACATTTATATTTATAATTTGGAATGCCATGATCATGCATCATATTGGTATGTATGTGCACCACAGGTACTTTGTTTGAAATGTGATGTTGAGTTCTACGGGCCCTAAATTATTATCGGTCGTAATTTAAATTTGGGAAATATGGCCTGCGTGCCATTTTTTATTTTGATGTAATTTTAGAATAGATTTTATTTTACAAAATTATTGTAATTGCATCAAGTTTGGAGGAAGGCCCAGATGGAGCAAGCCCATGGTGGGAGCCCAACAAGGATTGCAGTCCGGCCCATGAAGAATTAGATAGGATATCTAGTTTTTCATTCGGTTGTAATTAAAGGCCCATAGGATCTCGTTTATTTCAAATTAAGTATGCTATTGCATTTGTCATACAATATGGATGTATGGATCACCAAATTATTACCCGCGTTTATGCATGCTAAGCCGTATCACTTAATTATAATCCAAAAATTAAAATATTGAGTTGCTTAAAAGTGCTTCCCACATTCACACCACCTCCTCCTATTGATGCTGCAATGTGCGCCATGCCCTAGTTGGGTATATTGTAGTATTCGGTGGGCCGTCGAGGGTTAAGATACTTGGTATGGTTAACATGTGAATGGTGGTTTGACTCAGCATGGGTAGCATTAGCTCAGAGCGGACCCTAAGCACAGATGGGTAAAGTGTCAATAAGCCAATCAAACCAAAAGTCCTTCGTAGAAGGATTGGATAGGTTGTCCTACCAAATTAATCAATGGTTGGTTAGCGAGCCCTAGTTCGGCCAGTCATTGATAAGTTGTGGATCTTGGTCAAGTCAGCCAATTAACAACACCAACAAACAAATTAAAATCGGATTATTAATTTGAATTGGCTTAAAAGTCCTTTATTTCTAACACAAGCAATGATTTCTTCCATGTAGATAATCCCATTTCACTTAAGAAATTTAAATGGCTGTAACAAACAACAACTCACTCTCACTTAGGTCACTCTTAGAGAAGGAGAAGCTTTCGGGAACTAACTTCTTGGACTGAGCTAGGAACTTACAAATGGTTCTTAGACAAGAGTCCAAGGAGTATGTACTGAATGCTCCTTTACCATCTAGCCCTCCCGCAGGTCGAGGTGTCACCACGGCTATGGTGGAGCAGTACGACTGGCACGTGAGGTCTGACCGAAATGTCTCGTGCCTCATGCTAGGTACCATGGCTTCCGATCTTCAGAAGCAGTTCATAGACGAGCATGCTTATGAGATGATGGATCAGCTTAAAAAGATATTCCAAGATCTGGCTCGTCAGGAACGTTACCTGACAACTAAGGCACTTTGCACAACTATGATTGCAGCTGGGACTTCTGTTAGCACTCATGTGCTAAAGTTGAAAGGGTATATTGATACACTTGCCCGCCTTGGCTCGCCACAGCAGACATTATTCTTGGGTCACTTCCTGAGTCTTACAACCAGTTTATCATGAATTACCATATGCAAGGGTTGGATAAATCAGTTGTTGAGCTGCATGGCATGCTCAAGCTTGCTGAGCAGTCTCTTAAGAAGACTCCTCAAGTATTGCTGGTGAATAAGGGCAATACGTCCATTGCTAAGGGAAAGGCCAAATCTAAGGCTAAGGCTAAGGCCCAAAAGGCCAAGGCTAAGGGCAAAAAGGTGGTGGCCCAACCTAAAGCAAGGGTTGCTTCTCCTGACGATGTCTGCCATGAGTGCCATGAGAAGGGACATTGGAAGAGCTCATGTCCAAAGCTAAGGGAGCAACTGAAGGGCAAAACTGCTGCTTCAGGTATTTATGTTGTTGAGATTAATCTGGCTATTTCTGCATCTTGGGTCTTGGACACTGGATGTGGATCTCACATTTGTTCAAATGTGCAGGGTCTAAGAAATAGGAGATTATTAGGATCTGGAGAAGTAGATCTTCGAGTCGGAAATGGTGCTTGGGTTCAGGCCATGTAGATTGGAGATTATTTCTTGGAGATGCCTAGTGGACTTGTTTTGGAACTAAGAAACTGTTATTTTGTACCTGTGATGCGCAGGAATATTATTTCCGTTTCTTTGTTGGATATTTCTGGTTTTGTATTTAATATTGGACATGGTAGAATTTCTATGCAATGTGGCAATATTATTTATGGAACAGTATTTCTTCAAAATGGCTTATATATCCTTGATCTAAAACGTGAAAGTTCAATCTATAATATAAATACTAAAAGGATTAAATAAAATGAAATTAATCCTACTTACATCTGGCATTGTCGACTTAGCCATATAAATGAGAAGCGCATAGCTAGGCTTCACTCTAGTGGAGTGCTAGGGTCATTTGACATCCAGTCTTATGACACATGCGAATCTTGTTTGAGAGGCAAGATGACAAAGGCACCTTTTAGCAAGAGTGCTGAAAGGGCCTCAGAGCTATTAGAGCTAATACATTCCGATGTATGTGGCCCAATGAGCACTAGTGCTAGATCTAGTTTTCTGTACTTCGTCACCTTCACGGATGACTTCAGCAGATACGGTTACGTGTATCTGATGAAGCATAAGTCTAAGACTCTCCAAAGGTTTAAGGACTTTAAGAATGAAGTAGAAAACCAACTTGGCAAGAAAATAAAAACACTTCGATCTGATCGAGGGGGTGAATATTTGAGCCAAGAGTTTAACTCGTTTTTGAGAGAGCATGGGATTGTATCCCAACTCAGTCCTCCTGGTACACCCCAGTGGAATGGAGTGTCAGAAAGGAGGAATAGGGCCTTGCTTGACATGGTCCACTCGATGATGAGTCATGCTACACTCCCTGTCTCCTTTTGGGGATATGCTTTCGAGACAGCTGCTTACATTCTTAATAATACACCAAGCAAGGTAGTTGAGGGAACACCATATGAACTATGGAAGGGCCGAAAGCCCAATGTTTCCTTCTTGAAGATTTGGGGCTGTGATGCACATATTAAGAAATTGACAAGTGGTAAACTCGAGTCCACATCTGTCAAGTGCCAGTTTGTGGGTTACCCTAAGGAAACTAAGGGTTATTACTTCTACGATCCGACCAAAAACAAAGTTTTCATGGCCAGAAATGCAGTCTTCTTGGAGAAGGAATTCCTTTCCAAGAGAGACAGTGGGAGTAATGTTGAACTTTCAGAAGTTCAAGACTCATAAACTCCTGCAGCTACTGCTGAGGATGCTTCAGGAACCAATCAGACTACTCAAGAAATTGAGGAACCAGAAACAGTTGCACAGGACCTTAAAAGGTCTGGTAGGACACGTCATCAGCCAAAGAGGTACGGCTTTCTCGTGACTGATGATAGGGACCTTATGTTGACCAAGAGGAGCCCAAAACCTATCAGGAGGTTGTTGAAAGCCCACACTCAGATCAATGGCGCAAAGCCGTGGAGGCTGAGATGCAATCTATGCACGATAACCAAGAATGGAACTTGGTGGATCCACCTCTGGTGCTAAGGTGATAGGTTGCAAGTGGTGTTTCAAATTAAAGGCCCTGTGTGTATAAGATGGTTAGTGGGAATGTTTCCACCGTCCTAGTGCTGTATGTTGATGACATCCTTATCATTGGAGGTGACATACCAACACTGCGAGGGGTTAAGCAGTGGTTGAGTAGGTTCTTCGCAATGAAGGACCTAGGCGAAGCTGAGACGATCTTAGGGATCAGGATCTACAGAGATAGATCCAATCGGCTTCAAGGCCTAAGTCAGGTCACGTACATTAACAATGTTCTGAAAAGATTCAGCATGGACAAGGCAAAAAAAGGATTCTTACCTATGCGCCATGGGTTGAAGCTGAGTAAGAAAGATGGTCCTAAAACAAAGAAGGACCGAGAGAACATGGAAAAGATCCCTTATGCATTTGCTATTGGATCTATCATGTACTCCATGTTATGTACAAGGCCTGATGTTGTGTTTGCACTTAGTATGACTAGCCGGTACCAGTCAGACCCCGGTGAGGAACACTAGAAGGTAGTCAAGGCAATTTTGAAGTACCTTAACCAGACTAAGGATGCTTTCTTAGTGTATAAAGGTCAAGATGAGCTGGTAGTGTCAGGTTACACTGATGCAAGCTTTGAGACTGATGAGGATGAGAACCAATCACAGTCTGGTTATGTTTTTCTCCTGAATGGCTGTGCCATTAGTTGGAGGTCCTCAAAGCAGGCCACCATTGCTGACTCTACAATGGAAGCTGAGTACATAGCTGCGTACAAAGCTCAAAGGAAACTGTTTAGATCAAGAAAGTCATAACTGAGTTAGGAGTAGTGCCCACTATCCTAGACCCAGTTGATGTTTTTGTGACAACAACAGGGCCATCGCACAAGCTAAGGTGCCCCGGTCACACAAGAGATCCAAACATGTACTCATAAAGTTTCACCTCATTCGGGAGATCCTGAACATAGGTGACATATCATTGCATAGGGTTGACACCAAGAATAATGTAGCTGATCCATTGACCAAAGCGCTGTTGCAGACACAGCACGACGGTCATACCAGATCTATAGGAATTAGGGCAATGCCCACTTGGAACTAGTGCAAGTGGGAGATTATTGGTGTGCCCTAGTTCTTAGGGCATTGGATTCTTGTATTTTGTATTATACATTAAGAGTCATGTATGAATACATTATTTGTGTCACATTAATAAAGACAATTAATCTATTTCATTTATATCTTGGGCTATAATATGAGTAGAGTATCCATTGATTGATAATCATAAAACCTATCCCAGGTCTGTTCTAATCGTGGGAACAAATAGAACCACAGACTTGTATATTCGATTACTGTATGGTAGTTCTTAACTAGCCATAGTACTTGTATAGTCAGGCATGAATATAGGTACATGTCATTGACATGGGACTGAATCGATCTGCACAAGAAAGCCACATGGTTGTCATGTCATAGGTCTTTCTTGAGTAGGTCTCTTTTGTCCTCAGACCAGATTTCATTATAATATCAATATGGAATCCGGTTCACTTTGACATATGCCTAACAGGTCTTTAAAAGGATGCTAAATATGGGTATGATTGGATGGACCGGTGAACATGTTGATATTGATGATGAAGTGATGGAATTGCCACTCGGGTAACACCGAGATGATATCATTGGCCACTTGATGAGTGGGACTGATAAGTGTATGGCCATACCCAAATAAGTTGGCTTCTTATTTGATTAATTAGTCAACTCAAGATCAAGAAATATAATAAACAACAGAAGAGGATGACAGACACACTATGTCTCTTGTTTATTCATATCGATCGTTAGGCAAAGGACACTATGAGATTACTACCGGGTGAGTGTCTTCTAAAGACTGCTGCATCTCTGTCTTAATTAGGGGTTGTAATGGTTTGCTAGAACCCACTTACAGTCTGTGGGCCTTGGGCCTACTGCCAACATATAGACAGACCTATAGGATCATGCACATAGATCAACTGAGCTGGAACTTATAGATATTGTACATGTAATGTACATTGGAAGGAATGCGTTAATTAATTAGTTGACATTCGATGTCAAGGTAATTAATTAACATTGGGTTGAATTTAATTTAATTAATAAGTTTACATAATGTAATTAATAAATTTATTAATTAATTGAATTACATAAAGTAAACAATTAATTAAATAATTTTCCTAAGTAGGAAAATTAAATACATGTATTGTATTTACTTAAGTGTGATTTAATTTTATTTAGGGGTAATTAAATTTAGCCAAATGGAATTAAATTACATAGTGTATAATT
This sequence comes from Euphorbia tirucalli, assembly GCA_039660915.1. NCBI lineage: Eukaryota > Viridiplantae > Streptophyta > Magnoliopsida > Malpighiales > Euphorbiaceae > Euphorbia > Euphorbia tirucalli. The sequence goes on along the minus strand of CM077637.1, from coordinate 34,443,765 downwards.
TTAATTAAATTTTATTTATGTAATTATAATCCTAGTGGGCTTGGGTTTAATTAACCTAATTAAAACCCAATTAGACAAGGTGTCTATATAAGGGCACACTTAAGGAGGAAAAACCTAATTCAATCCTCATTAATTGCTGGAAATTTCAGCCACCAAGAGCAGCCCTAAATCAGCCAAAAATCCCAGTATTAATCCTCCATTCCTTTGCGTCTTCGGCTAGCACCGGTTCCCGCTCAATAGTTGGTCGTGCACCGCACTTTGGAGATCACAGTTTAAAGAAACGATTCTGCAGCAGTCTCTAGAAGAGATGGATCCGGTGAGTTAATCTCTCTTGATTCAAATTGATTTTATTCTAATCAATGGTAATTGGACACGATAGGTGGATTCTAGAAAATTTAAACGGTGTATTTTCTGCTGTGCCACGTTATTTTTCCGATGACGAATCCTAACATTTAACTCACCAGATTCGTCTCCTCTAGAGACTGCTGCAGAATCATTTCTTGAAACTGTGATCTCCAAAGTCCAGTGCATGACCAACTATTGAGCGGGAACCGGTGCTAGTCAAAGACGTGAAGGAATGGATGATTAATGCTGGGATTTTTGGCATTTTGGGGCTACTCTTTGTGGCTGAAATTTCCAGCAACTAATTAGGGTTAAATTAGGTTTTTCTTCCTTAGGTGTGCCCTTATATAGACACCTTGTCTAATTGGGTTTTAATTAGGTTAATTAAACCTAAGCTCACTAGAATTATAATTACATAAATAAACTTTAATTAAAAAGTATATACTATGTAATTTAATTCCATTTGGCTAAATTTAATTACCCATAAATAAAATTCAATCACACTTAAGTAAATACAATACATGTATTTAATTATTCTACTTAGGAAAATTATTTAATTTTTCTACTTAGGAAAATTATTTAATTAATTGTTTACTTTATGTAATTCAATTAATTGATAAATTAATTAATTACATTATGTAAACTTATTAATTAAATTAAATTCAACCCAATATTAATTAATTACCTTGACACCGAATGTCAACTAATTAATTAACACATTCCTTCCAATGTACATTACATGTACAATTTCTATAAGTTCCGGCTCAGTTGTCTATATGCATGATCCTATGGGTCTGTCTTTATGTTGGCAGTAGGCCCAAGGTCCACAGACTGTCAGTGAGTTCTAGCAAACCATTACAGCCCCTAACTAAGACAGAGATGCAGCAGTCTTTAAAAGACACTCACCCGGTAGTAATCTCATAGTTTCCTTTGCCTAATGATATCGATATGAATAAACAAGAGGCATGGTGTCCGTCATCCTCTTCTGTTGTTTATTATATTTCTTGATCTTGAGTTGACTGATTAATCAAATAAGCACTGACTTACTTGGGTATGGCCATACACTTATCAGTCACACTCATCAAGTGGCCAATGATATCATCTCGGTGTTACCCGAGTGGCAATTCCATCACTTCATCATCAATATCAACATTTTCACCAATCAACCTAATCATACCCTTATTTAGCATCCTTTTATTGACTTGTTAGGCATATGTCAAAGTGAACCAGATCCCATAGTGATACTATAATGAAATCTGGTTAAGGACAAAAGAGACCTACTCAAGAAAGACCCATGACGCGACAACCATGTGGCTTTCTTATGCGGATCGATCTAGTCCCATATCAACAACAGGTACCTATATTCATGACTGACTATACAAGTACTATGGCTGGTTAAGAACTACCATACAATCATCGAATATACAAGTCTGTGGTTCTATTCGTTCCCACGATTAGAACAAACTAGGGATAGGTTTTATGATTATCAATAAATGGATACTATACTCATATTATAACACAAGATATAAATGAAATAGATTAATTGCCTTTATTAATGTGACACAAATAATGTATTATACATTAAGTCTTAATGTATAATACAAAATACAAGAATCTAATGCCCTAAGAACAAGGGCACACAAACAATCTCCCATTTGCTCTAGTTCCAAGTGGGCATTGCTGTAATTCCTATAGATCTAGTATAACCATCATGCTGTGTCTGAGGCAACATTTTGGTCAATGGATCAGCAACATTATTCTTGGTGTCAACCCTCTGCAATGATATGTCACCTCTGTTCACGATCTCCCGAATGTGGTGAAACTTTCTGAGCACATGTTTGGATCTCTTATGTGACCGGGGCTCCTTAGCTTGTGCGATGGCCCCATTTTTGTCAAAAAAAAATCAACTGGGTCTAGGATAGTAGGTACTACTCCCAACTCGGTTATGAATTTCTTAGTCCAAACGGCTTCCTTTGCAGCTTCGCACGCAGCTATGTACTCAGCTTCAATTGTAGAGTCAGCAATGGTGGCCTACTTTGAGGACCTCCAACTAATGGCACCGCCATTCAGGAGAAAAACATAACCAGACTATGAGTGGTTCTCATCCTCATCGATCTCAAAGCTTGCATTAGTATAACCTGACACTACCAGCTCATCTTGACCTCCATACACTAAGAAAGCATCCTAAGTCCAGTTAAGGTACTTCAAGATTGCCTTGACTGCCTTCCAGTGTTCCTCATCAGGATCCGACTGGTACCAGCTAGTCATACTTAGTGCAAACGTGACATCAGGCCTTGTACATAACATGGAGTACATCATGGATCCTATAGCAGATCCATAAGGGATCTTTTCCATGCTCTCCCGATCCTTCTTTGTTTTAGGACCATCTTTCTATAAGCGCCAGGTTTTCCTAACCTCTATGATGAGAATTCCTATGCTACTTGTCGAACGGACAGACACAAATCGGACTTGAAAACGACAGAATGTTACCTAGAGTTTCTCAAACGTCCTGAAAACCAAGCTATTTGCGATCCAAAATCTTCGTAAAGGTCTCCCGATTGGTTTCTAGGTTTTGGGTGCGCATCAGATTTTTGAAATTTTGCCTCAACTCTTGCTAAAGCCACACAGCACTAGCTTAAAAGATAGAGCCGAGCGGCTCTAGATTAGAGCCGTACGACTCTAGTGGGTGAGCCATGTTGCTCCACATAGCAGAGCAACTTGGCTCGGCAGAAGGGATTGGGGCAAAATAAAAAAAAAAGTCAGGCGGCCGTTTAATGTTGAAATGATATGTGAGAGGAGAGTATAAAAGGAAGAAAATTAAATCAAAAGAGAGGGGGCTTTTCAATCTCTTAGGCAGAAACCACTTTCCAAAGAAACAGAGAGACAAAAAGAAACAGAGAAGAAAGAAATAGGGAGACCGAGACACAAGAGCAAGCAAAGTGACTCCAAAAACACAAGGCTAAGACCCAAAATCAATCCCCAAACATTAGTGACAAGTTGCTTAACCTTTGTACATTGATTCGGGATTGTTTCAGATTCGTTTTGGATTGTTTCGGATCATTGAGGTTTTCGGTCGGTTGAGTTCCCAGGAAACATTCCAAGCTTCTAATCCATTTCTTGACATTCCAAGCATCAAAACAACACCAAGGTAAACTCTAAGAGGCCTTAAACCTGTTTGCATTGTCTTTTCTGTGCGTTTTCTTCATTTTTGCAACTTTCGGAAACCGGATTGCCCGAATAAAGCCAGGCGGCTGTGTTCTTCATGAAAACAGTCTGGTTTCCATTTTGTGCATTCTATTGTGATTATTTTCAGCCCAAATCCATCCGTATGTCATACAATTTTGGTTTTCAAATTTCTGTACATACGGATATTAGGGTTTTCGATGTTTCCCGGGTTTATTTTTGAGTTTCGGGGTTGTTTTATCCAAATCGGATCCATAGTCCAGCATTAGCGAACCCCCGAATCCTATAAAATCCCTGGAAAATATTGAAAATGAGTAAAACAGTATTTTTCATAAATTTTTTTGGTGTGTTTATTACTTTTTGGACCCTAGATGGATTGTGTATTTAGGAACCTACACGAACAGAACCCTGGATTCCGGGATAACAGACCCATAAAAATGGAAATTTGCATATAACCGAGCGAAATGTTTTCCAAAAATTGGTTTTCCAGCACGAAAATTCCAGGACATTTCAAAACCATTTTCCAGGTCTAACCGGTCCGACAGGTTGGGTCGGCCCGGTTACCCCCTAAATGCATGCCTCCGTTCCTAAAATCCCAATTATATCCTGATTTGAGTCCTATCTGTGTGTGTAATATAAATTGTGCTAACCAATTTGTTCTACAGCTTTTATTTTTATTTTTGCTGCAATTAATAGATTATCCCGTGTATCCTAGGCTGTTGTAATTTTTAGATCCACGTGTACTTAGGCGATTGTAAAGTGAGGATGAGAGTTTTCCATTTTTATTCGATTGGGTTGTATAATCGGCCTTTATTTTTTTCTTGTATATTTTGGGTGTATGCTTTATTTTTTTCTACAATTTATTTTCTGCATTTTTGCTTTACATCGGCTGATTAAAATAAACAAATTGGTGTTAGAGAAAGATAATAAAGTGAATTAAATATGGTAATATAAACTGTAAAGTTAAAGCAAGCTAGAGGTTAAAGTAAGTCACTTGCCTGAACCCTAAATCTCTGGATTAGGTACAGTAGTCTGTCCTCGGTAGGGAGATGTACCAGAATTCCCGGATGAGCTGATCCGGGTGGTGACTCTGTCATTGATCTCGGGATTTAGGCTTCAAGGTCTTTAAGTTAAAAAGGGAAAATGTTTTCTACAAAGAAATTTCCAAATCAAATCCATGATTTTTCCAAGATAATCAAAACCCCTTTTTTTCCAAATAAAAAACCGAAACATAACGAAAACGTTTTCTCTGGTTCGCTTCACCGCGCTCCTGATTTCTTTTAAAAGGTTGTCTGCTCATAGTGGCGACTCTGCTGGGGATATGGTTTCTTAAAAAGTTTTCATAAAAACTTAAGGAACTTAGGCAACTATCGAAATACAACCTCGCTTGCAGTCACTTCATTAGTTCATATTACCATATTTGTTTGCACCTTGCATATCATGACATTTTCTTCTTCTCAATCCCTCCAACACACTAATTAGCCCCAGTTTACCCAAGAGGGTGGACTACCTCTTCTGCCAGAATTGGAGACACCCGACGGGGTAAATCACTCATAGCATCGCATGAACTTACATCGTGTTCTACGGTGGGGAAGTGTATATTCGCTATGGGACAATTCAAAATGAACATCGAGTGTACACCTATGGTATCCCCTGTTGATGCCAAAGAGACCCAATTCCTAGGAAGAATGCAAGACCAATCGAAAGGAGGAATAAGGTTGGAAGGGAGTGTATATTTTTGCGTGTGCTAACGTTTGTTCTGTGATGTATTCTTTATGATTTTTCATGAAGCATCAAACATGCATAGCTTTCGCGTGCCATTCTAATCACATCTTTATGCAGCCATTTTCAAACATTGACATGCGTATGATGTTGGGATTCGTCATCAGAAAAATAACGTGGCGTAGCAGAAAATACACCGTTCAAAATTTCCTAGAATGCACCTATCGTGTCCAATTACCATTGATTAGAATAAAACCAATTCGAATCAAGAGAGATTAACTCACCGGATTTGTCTCTTCTAGAGACTGCTGCAGAATCGTTTCTTGAAACTGCGATCTCAAAGTCTGGTGCACAATCAACTATTAAGTGGGAACCAGTGCTAGCCAAAGACGCAAAGGAACGGAGGATTAATGCTGGGATTTTCGGCTGATTTGGGGCTGCTCTTGGTGGCTGAAATTTCTAGTAATTAATTGGGGTTGAATTAGGGTTTTATTCCTTAAGTGTGCCCTTATATAGACACCTTGTCTAATTGGGTTTTAATTAGGTTAATTAAACCCAAGCCCACAAGAATTATAATTATATGGCTAAATTTAATTACCCTAAATAAAATTAAATTACACTTAAGTAAATACAATACATGTATTTAATTTTCCTACTTAGGAAAACTATTTAATTAATTGTTTACTTTATGTAATTCAATTAATTGACAAATTAATTAATTACATTATGTAAACTTATTAATTAAATTAAATTCAACCCAATGTTAATTAATTACCTTGAATGTCAACTAATCAACTAACGCATTCCTTCCAATGTACATTACATGTACAATTTCTATAAGGTTCCGGCTCAGTTGATCTATGTGCACGATCCTATGGGTCTGTCTTTATGTTGGCCGTAGGCTCAAGGCCCATAGACTGTAAGTGGGTTCTAGCAAACCATTACAGCCCCCAATTAAGATAGAGATTTAGCAGTCTTTAAAAGACACTCACCCGGTAGTAATCTCATAGTGTCCTTCGCCTAACGATATCGATATGAACAAACAAGAGGCATGGTGTCCATCATCCTCTTCTGTTGTTTATTATATTTATTGATCTTAAGTTGACTGATTAATCAAATAAGCACCGACTTACTTGGGTATGGCCATACACTTATCAGTCCCAATCATTAAGTGGCCAATGATATCATCGCGGCGTTGCCCGAGTAGCAATTCCATCACTTCATCATCAATATCAACATGTTCATCAGTCCACCCAATCATACTCGTATTTAGCATCCTTTTATAGACCTGTTAGGCATATGTCAAAGTCAACCAGGTTCCATATTGATACTATAATGAAATATGGTCAAAGGACAAAAGAGACCTACTCAAGAAAGACCTATGACGCATCAACCATATGGCTTTCTTATGCGGATCGATCCAGTCCCATGTCAACGACATGTACCTATATTCATGACTGACTATACAAGTACTATGGCTAGTTAAGAACTGCCATATAGTCATCAAATATACAAGTTTGTGGTTCTATTCGTTCCCATGATTAGAACAGACCTGGGATAGGTTTTATGATTATCAATCAGTCGATACACTACTCATATTATAGCATAAGATATAAATGAAATAGAGTAATTGCCTTTATTAATGTGACACAAATAATGTATTCATATAATGAGTCTTAATGTATAATACAAAATACAAGAATCCAATGCCTTAAGAACTAGGGCACACCAACATATGACACTAATTACATTTTCGTGCAGCCACGACATCTTATTCGTGTGCCATTCACATCTCACGTGCGACATTTACACAAAACATACACGACATCATTCCGTGTGTCATACATTTTAACCAAATTTTCATGTAGCCACTTACATGTTCGCGTGACATGCACATCCATATCATCTCATCTCATCTCATAAAAGATGTTCCAAGTGTGTTCCTCACAATCATTTAATTCCATAACATATCGGGTACCCCAAAACTACCCGTGTTCCGCTCGTGCATCGGATCGCACTCTGCCATTTCACAAATATCATATCATTGAATAAAAGACCATAATGGTCCTAGATTTATCTCCGTGTGGCAGTCCGCACGATGTCATAACATGGCATCATATGCATCTATCATAGGTGTCCCGGTGATGCCGAAATCCTATTTATGCATTATGGTTCGCGTCGGGCCATTTCATGACATTGTGAAATCATTCGAGGTGCTCCCCGAGTACTAGATAAGTACACATATAGTTGCATTCCATAACATTATCAAAATCATGAAAGGTGTCCCACAAACGCCGAACCCCTATCCGTGTCTCGAGTTACATGTGACTATCCTATAACATCACTTCAAATCACATTGCTTCAAAAGCATTAGCACTCTGTCTGTGGGGGCAGTCCCTATGTGACCATTTCATTTCATGTCATCAATCTACAAAGTGTCGAAACTCTGCCTGCATGTCGGTACTAAAACGGCCATCTCACTACAATTCATTAGGTGCCCCGAAGGCACCGAACCTTTGTGCGTGTGGCGGCTCCCATAAGACATTTTTGCATTATTTTCCATAGCATTAGGCACTCCTGGGACATCCCAAATAAAGGAAATTAAAACATACAAAGTTCATCCTCATTTTCATCTCCATTCATGAAGCATCATTCAAACATCATTCTCGACCACATCACGTTATTCATTTGCCATTCCTAGCTCTCCACTTATGATGTAGGACCACACACACGTGAGATTAGAAAAGACCAAAGCTCAGTACAGATAGTTCACAGAGTAAGCTGGATTGACCAAGGACAAGGTCTTAGGCTTTGAGGACTGGTGGGGAATAGGGAGCAGTAGAAATTGACAGTGATTCTGATTCGGGGTAGGAAGTGGAAATGGCTAATCAAACATCAAGTGTTGCTGATGCCCTGAAGGATTTCCTGAGATCCCAGGATTTTCGTGACATGCTGAAAGAAGAGATGCGGGCTGTTGTAAGGGAAACCGGGGATATCAGAACCAGTAGGCCCGGAAAAGAAAAGGTAGATGAGTCCTCTCAATTTGGGGCTGATGTCTCAGCCAGTGTGGAGAAGCTACGAGAAATGGAAGCAGCTATGGAAAAGAAAATAAAGGCTAAGTATTCTAAGTTAGATGAAGTGGTGGCCGAATTGAAGAAAAGGGCCAACATCAGTCAGGGCTCCAAGAGAGGGGTGAATGTAGATGCAATGACCAATAAGGGCATTGAGACCTTCCCTATTGGGTTTCAAGTGCCGAAGATTCCTTCTTATAAGGGGATTAGCTCCCCAGAAGCTCATGTGAATCTGTATGCCCGGATAATGCTGACTGCGGGTGCCACTAAACAATAGCTGGTTAACTTTTTCCCGACCACACTGGAAGGGGGAGCCCTGAATTGGTACAACTCTCTGGTAGAAGATGTGCAATCTGACTGGGAAGCCTTATCAGTGGCTTTCATCAAATACTACAGCTTCAATACTAAGATCTAGGTGAAGCTGTACGATCTGGAGAGGGTTAAGCAGAAGCCCAATGAATCTTTTGATGCTTACTACCAGAGGTGGATGAACAAAATGATTCTGCTAAAGAACCGCCCCAACGAGGATGAACTGATTCAAAAGTTGATTGACAGGAGTAGGGATATCTTCCGAAACAACATGAAGTTCCACTCTTTTAGTGAAATGAGTGAAGTTTATAGTTTGGTAATGAAAATTGAGAGAGATGAGGAAGAAAGGGCAGTAAACCAAAAGGGCAGCAGAGGCTCCGAGTACAGTTCAGGGTATCGGTCAACTACTACAGCTGGGTTAGGCAGTGGGTCTAGCTCTGGTTCTACAACTAAAAGTGGATAGTTTTTAGAGACTAAACAAGCAGGGGTCGCCATCGTGTCTCAGCAATGAGGCAACCATGGCAGAAATCCAGATAGTCAAGGCATATCACCCTGGGCCTTCTCCTTTGCTAAGATCTTCGCCAAGTGCAGAAATGGCGGTCTATTGGACTCCCTCAAGCCATTTGAGAAGCCAGCAGAGGAAGACAAGGATAATTTCTACACCTACAATGTTATGGTGGGACATAGGACCAACAACTACTATAAGTTGAGGAATGCCATACAGAAGTTAATCGACGAAGGTAGGTTGCAGGAGCCTGCCAAGCCCAGTACTAAGACTAACCCTTTGTCAGCATTTGTAAGGCAGGTCAATATGGTGCAGTCGGGCCTGCTAGACAACATCATTTTTGCACAAGTCCTAGAGGTAAATCCTACCATACAGTCTGTAGTGGCTAGTGAAGCTAGGGTAAAGTCTGATTGTGAGAAGTTGACATAGCAGAAGGAACTGAAACCTGTAAGTCTGGATGATCTGGATTCGGAAGATGAATACAAGGAATATGGCTGTAATGAGACAGTCAAGCTACCACTCATGGAGACAAAAGTTTCTGAAGTCCAGAATTTAACCAGGAGTGGCCGAGTCTATCAGCCAGTGATTTAATAGAGTGACAAGGCTCCAATGACCGGGTTAGGTAGTATGTCAACACCAAAAGAAGTAGAAAACGAAGACCTAGTTATCACCCAATTGAAAAAGACTCCAGCACAGACCAGTCTGTGGCACTTATTGCTGACTTCCAAAGAGCATAGGGCAACACTGGTCAAAAAGCTGTCTGAAATCGAAGTTTCTCCACTGGCATCTTTAGAGGCCATGTGTTGCTTGCTGGACAAGATTCACATAGGGTCCCCTGAGATTGTATTTTATGAAAAAGATCGGCCACATGAAAGGAGAGCTCACAACAAAGCCCTTTATATCAAGGTTAACCCCCTGGATCAGATTATGCTATGCGTGATGGTGGATGATGGCTCTGCCCTAAATATATATCCACAAAAGATGCTGCCATTCCTGGGACTAAGTGAAGACAGTCTAAAAAAGTCCTCCACTGTCATCAGGGCTTATGATGATTCCAAAAGGACTGTGATTGGGACCTTTGAAGCTGAAGTGGAAGTGGGACCGGTCAAGTCAACGGTCACTTTTACTGTGATTGACATTCCAGTCACCTTCTCTTTGTTGTTAGGGAGAACATGGTTCCAGCCGTTGGGGGGTGTCCCTTTAACTCTACATCAGAAGATCAAGTTTTCATAGGTAGTAAGGTTGTGATAGTCGAGGTAGATTCTCAATCCATGATTGCTGCTGTTAGTGATGAGACATTACCATTCGGTGCAAGTTGCCATGGTCAGCGAGGAGGAAACTACAGATGCTCCAATGGTCATCTATGAGAACTATATGCCAGAATGGTTGTCTAAATACCTTCGTAGGCATGACTTTGTTCCAGGCATAGGACTCGGGGCCAATCTACAGGGGGTGCCCGAATTTAATATCGATTCTAGAAAGCCGAGGCAGTTTGGCTTAGGCTACACAGCAGAGGAAAGAATGGCAAGCCAATGATGAAGCCATTCATTAAGGCTGGTGAACAGCTGTACAAGGGGCAAACTAAACTAGTGAAGGTCGGGAGCATCGAGCTCCCAGGCTTTGAGATATTTTCTGATGTTGCGGACTTTGAAAAAGCTAGGAGGAGCTAGTTGCACCAGTGATAATGGAGAGGGCAATTGTTAAGCCTGTTATCCCCCAGGAGAAACCATCTAAAATGATAGCAGAAGTAGTAGAAGTGGCCAAGGAGAAAGTTGAAGAAAAGTCTGTGATGAATCTGTGAAAGCAATTTCGGAGGCACTGGCTACTGCCTTAGGCAAAGCATTTGAAAAATCTGGGGAAGGACCCCCTAAGGAGCTGATGACTAAGGTAAGCCTGGACTCTGTGGTTGCTGAGATAGCAAGTATCATGATGAAAGCCAAGGCACAAGTGGCTGAGATACAGAAGACTGATCTTCCTGCTAAAAAGGAGTCTGAAGTTGTTGCTGACCTGGACAACATCCTGGAGTTGAGCAAGGATGCTGAAGAAGTCCAAAGCCTTCCGCCTGTGGAGGATGAAAATGCTTTTGTTGTATTTGTTTCTTCTCTTTTCAATGTGAACGATGTACTTTTCAATAAGTTTAATGCAATGAAATCCCAGTTTGCTTACTTTTGTGATGTTTATCCTGATAATTCTGTGCATGCATTTGAATCACCATCAAGCATATTTAGTATTCATGACACTGTATTGCATGAAATTAACATAATTACAGATGAAAACCCCAAAATGGTATTCATCTCACACGAACTAAAATCCGAAGAAGAGAGAGAATTGACAAGAATACTACAAAAACATGTTAAGGCTTTTTCTTGGTCATACGAGGACATGCTAGGGGTCGACACAGAAATAGCAGTTCATAAGATTCCAACAGATCCTAGATTTAGACCAGTCAAGCAGAAATTAAGACGGCTAAGACCAGAATAGCCTGCATTAGTAAAGGAAGAAGTGGCTAAATAGATTAAAGCAAAATTCCTCAAAGTGGTGGAATATACAGAATGGTTAGCCAACATTGTGCTAGTGCTTATGAAAGACAGAAGGGTCCGAGTATATGTCGACTACAGGGACTTGAACAAAGCCTACCTAAAAGATAATTTCCCCTTGCCTCACATTGATGTTTTAATAGACAGTGCATCCAAGGTAGCAATGTACTCTTTTATGGATGGATTTTCAGGATATAACCACATCTTGATGGATATGATCGACAAGGTGAAAACGTCCTTCATCACAAAATGGGGCACCTTCTGCTACAGGGTAATGCCCTTCGGGTTGAAAAATGCTGGAGCTACTTACCAAAGGGGTGTCACAACATTGCTACATGACATGATTCACAGAGAAGTGGAGGTGTATGTCAATGACTTGCTTGTTAAGTCAATGACCCGGGAGGAGCACCCAGCTATCCTGGATAGATTTCTCACATGCATCGGGGAATACAACCTACGACTTAATCCCAAGACGTGTATATTCGGGCTTACATCGTGTAAACTGCTGGGTCATATGGTCAGTTAGAGAGGAATAGAGATGGACCCAGACAAAATCAAAGCTATCCGAGATATGACAGCCCCTAAAACAGAAAAGGAGGTCCGGTCATTCTTAGGTTCCTTGCACTATGTCAGCCGTTTCATAGACTGGTTAACTTCAATTTGTGAGCTAATTTTCAAGCTATTAAGGAAAGATCAGTTGATTTTATGGGATGACAGGTGTCAGCTAGCATTTGAAAAGATCAAAGCTTACCTAGTAAATCCACCAGTTCTCAGCCCACCAACTCCAGGAAGGACTTTGATTTTGTACTTGGCCGTTGAAGACTCCTCCATAAGGACAATGCTGGCACAAGAGTAGGATGGAAGGAAGGAGTATCCTATCTACTATCTCAGCAAAAAGCTGCTGGAATACAAAACCAAGTACACACTGGTGGAGAAGACATGTGTAGCAATGATTTGGCTGACTAAGAAGTTGCGCCACTACTTCCAGTCATATAAGGTACAAGCGGTGGCTAAGGTGGATACGATGAAATATCTGTACAAAGCACTGGTGTTGGTTGCAAAATTGTCCAGGTGACTACTACTTCTATCATAATTCAACATCAAGTACATCACTAGAAAAACCATTAAAGGGCAAGCTGTAGTAGAATTTCTAGCAAACCAGCCACTAGAGTAGGAATGCGCAGAAAACTTGGAATTCCCTGATGAACAGTTGGCTGTAATAGAAGCGAGAAGATGGGTTATGTGCTTTGATGGTGCCGTAAACAGAAAAGGTTCTAGAATTGGGGTGATAATAGCAACGCCAGATGGTAAAATTATTCCATTGTCAAAAAGATTGGACTTCTCCATAACCAACAATGGGGTAGAGTACGAACCATGCTTATTTGGAATGGAAGCCCTCCTAACACTAAAGATTAATTATTGGGGATTCACTACTGGTGATTAGGTAGGCACAAGGCGACTAGGACTTGAAAGAGGAAGCTTTATGGCCCTACTTAGAACTACTGCAGTACAGAAGAGGGTTATTCAACCAGTGCGATTTCAAACATGTCCCCAGAGAGGAGAATAAAATGGCGGATGCACTAGCAACACTGTCCTCCATGTGGGAAGATCCATAAAAGACACGGATATAGTCTCTAGTCATAGCAATCTCCAGACAACCCTGCTTTAATATGTATGAAGTGATGGAGTTAACAGCTGAGGAAAAGCCCTGGTTCTTTGACATTTATCAGTATGTGAAAGAGGGAAAGTATCCAGAAGGAGCTAACATTGCTGATAAGGTTTCACTAAGAAGATTAGCTAGCCAGTTCAGAATCTTTGAAGATAAGCTGTACAAGAGAACTACATATGGGGTCCTTCTAAGATGTTTGACAGAACGAGAAGCAAAAACTATAATGCAGTAATTACATGCCGGATCCTGCGGACTGGATATGAATGTGATCGCCATGGCTAGAAAGATAATGAGACAGGGATACTTCTAGATGACAATGCAATTTGATTGTGAAGGAGGTAAAGAGATGTCATGAGTGCCAAATCTATGCGGATATCAGTCATCTACCACCGCTTGAACTACAAAAATTGGCATCTCCTTGGCCATTCTCGGCGTGGGGGATTGACAAAATCGGAGAAATCCATCCCGTAGCTTCTAATGGGCATAGATTCATAGTGGTTGCAGTCGACTATTTCTCAAAATGGGTAAAAGCAGAATCCTTCTCCAGTGTGATAGCTAAGCACATGGTCAAGTTCATTCAGAAGAACATCCTCTCTCCATACGGAATCCCTCACCATGTAGTGACTGATAACGGGGTGCAATTCCAAGGGGTAACAGCTAAGTTATTCTCAGAACACGGCATCGAATACAAACCACAGGCCAATGGCGTAGTGGAAGAGGCTAACAAGTTAATTAAAAAGATCTTGTCAAAAATGGTAGCCACCTATAGAGACTGGGCTGATAAACTGCCACTTGCTCTTTGGGGTTACAGAGCCAGTGTCAAAACATAAACTAGTGAAACTCCCTATGCCTTGGTATATGGGATGGAAGGAGTGTTGCCAGTGGAAATGGAACTCAAGTCACTCAGAATAGCCTTGAAAACTTAGCTACCAGAAACAGAATGGGTTCAAGCAAGATATGAGCAGTTGACAGCATTAAATGAAAAGCGGTTGAAAGCACTGGATCATCTGTAGATGTATCAACACAGAATGGACAGACTTATAATCTAAATGTGAAGTATCCCAGACAGCAGCTGAAAGTCGGGGATCTGGTTCTGAAACAGTTAAGGCCTAGAAATGTGGACGCCCGCGGGAAACTCAGACCGAATTAGGAGGGCCCTTATGTGGTGAAGAATGTGTTGTCGAAGGATGGTGTAAGCATCACAGACATGGATGGGAATGAATTTGCAAACCTTGTGAACCAAGACAGCCTAAAGCCTTACTATGTTTGAAAAAAAAAGTTTGCTAGGTTGAAAACTCGAAAAGGGCGACCTAGGCAAAAATCAGGACATGAGCAAAAATAATCAGTTTGAAAATCCGCAAGGGATGGCTCGTGATAGATTCTGGTTCTGTGTGGGGTGTTTACCATTTTGGGAACCAACCTTTTCAGATGTATTCATGTTAATTTCATCAATAAAGTATCATGTTTTGTTTAAATATGTTCGCTTGGTTATGTCAGATGCCTAAACAAGATTATCTTACCTAAACATCCATTCAAAGAAAGCACTTTGCATTAAATTGGTTAAAAGACTCGTATTATTCAATGATGAAATGCGCTAAAATGCTTGCAACTCATAATCTTTCCTTTTCCTTCGAATTCAATTCATCATTCCTTAGAACGGTCAAAAATTTCAAAACAGATCCAAGTTCAAAAGCCATAGGACTAAAAAAAAAATAGAGCTCGCTAAGGTGAAAACCAAAAAGGCGCCTTAGGCAAAAGTTAGAGTAGCCCGCTGAGCTGAAAACCCACACCGGGCAGTTCAAGCAAAATTTAGAGCATTTCCGAACTCACCACTCCTAGGGACAAAAAGACAAGACACTTTCATCATTCTCAAGCGGAGACACATTCATCCCCAGCGGAAATCCCTTCCACCATTCCTCAGCAGAAGCTGTTCCACTATTCTCCAGCAGGGTCCTCTGCACTATCCCCAGTAGAACGATCACAAAGAACATGACTGCTTTCTCCTCAACAGTCATCGGACTTCCATAACAGCCATTGCATATCCCTGCATATCCCTAGCAGAAGTACGAGATTCTCATCACATAAAGAATATTCTTCCTAGCTAGGGGCAGTCATAGGCATGACGCACTTTCCCTAACCAGAGCCACTTTCATTCCCCAGCAGAGATCCCTTTCACCATTCCTTGGTAGAAGCCTTTCCATATCTTCTCCAGCAGGATCACCTGAACTATTCCCCAGTGAGACTATCACAAAGAACGTCACCACTTCCTCCTTAGTAGGAACCCTTCTATGATATCATTCCCCAGTAGGAGCATCCACACTACTCCCAGTGGGACCCTTCCAAGGGGCATTTTCATTTCCCCTCAGTAAGTCATTGCACATCCCCAACAAGGCTATAAGGATCATGCCACCCAAAGGGCGTACTTCCTCAGCTAAAAGCCAGTTAGAGTCATGGCATAATCTCCATAAACATCCTCAGCAGGAATGTGAGACACCCGGGTTGGACACGACAGGAAGCACATCTTTTAGAGTCTGCATTCATATGCATCGTCATGCATACATACATATCATACATAAAGCACTCATCCCCAGCTAGTCTTCATTCTTGATCGAAGGGGCAAAAATTTTTGTTCAAAATCTCTCGATCAAGGAACGAAGACTCGCTATTTAAAATGCAGGAATTCATCATCCTTGGTCCGCCGCGGATACAGATAGATCCGGTATAGGCTTACATCAACTTCCCAGTAGATCCACCTTGGGTAACCTAAACCTGGTATCGGTCCAGATCGGCTTCACTCTAAATCTCCAGCAGATCCACCTCGGGTAACCTAGACCTGGTATTGGTCTAGATCGGGTTCATTCCAGATCCCCAGCAGAACTTTGCCTTGGGTAACCTAGACTTGGTATCGGCTTATTTCGTCATCAACTTTGCCTCGGGTAACCTAAACCCAGTATCAGCTTATTTCGTCATCAACTTTGCCTCAGGTAACCTAGACCCGTATCGGCTTATTTCGTCATCAACTTTGCCTCGGGTAACCCAGATCCGGTATCGGCTTATTCCGACTCATCACTGCAGCTTAGGTATGTCTTTCTTTCCTTCTGTTTGTGGTGCATCATTCGCATTCTAAAATTCCCCTCAGGTAACCTAAACCTGGTATCGGGTATTGAATTTGATCACGTGAGGGGCAGCTGTAAGCGCTGGGTTTTCCCGACCTCTATGATGAGAATTCCTGTGTTACCTGTAGAACGGACGGACACAAACTAGACTTGAAAATCACAAAATGTTGCCTGGAGTTTCTCAAACATCCTAAAATCCAAGCGCTCCACGATCCGAAATCCCCGTAGAGGTCTCCCGAGTGGTTTCTAGGGTTTTGGGTGCACGTCAGATTTTTGAAATTTTGCCCCGTCTCTTGCTAAAGCCACACTGCTCTAGCTTTTAAGCTAGAGCCGGGCGGCTCTAGTAGGTGAGCCAAGTTGCTTTGCAAAGTAGAGCAACCTGGCTCGGCAAAAGGGATTGGGGAAAAATAAAAAAAAAGTCAGGCAGCCATTTAATGTTGAAATGATATGTGAGAGGAGAGTATAAAAGGAAGAAAATCAAATCAAAAAAGAGGGGGCTTTTCAATCTCTTAGGCAGACACCACTTTCCAAAGAGACGGAGAGACAAAAAGAAACAGAGAAGAAAGAAAGAGGGAGATCGAGACACAGAAGCAAGCAAAGTGACTCCAAAAACACAAGGCTTAGACCCAAAATCAATCCCTAAGCATTAAAACAACACCAAGGTAAACTTTGAGAGGCCTTAAACCTATTTGCATTGTCTTTTCTGTGTGTTTTCTTCATTTTTGCATCTTTCGCAAATCGGATTGCCCGAGTAGAGCCGGGCGGCTGTGTTCTTCATGAACACAGCCAGACAGCTCTGGTACCTAGAGCTGCCTAGTTCTGTTCTGTAAGGATAGACTCTCGGTTTGTCTCGATCGGCCAAAAACAGTCTATTTTCCATTTTGTGCATTATGTTGTGATTAATTTCGGCTAAAATCCATCCGTATGTCATAAAATTTTGGTTTTCAAATTTCTATACGTATGGATATTAGGGTTTTCAGTGTTTCCCGGGTTTATTTTCTGAATTTTGCTGTTGTTTTGTCCGAATCGGATCCATAGTCCAGCATTAGTGGACCCTCGAATCCTATAAAATCCCCGGAAAATATTGAAAACAAGCATAACAGTATTTTTCATAAATTTTTTTGGTGTGTTTATTGCATTTTGGACCCTAGATGGATTGTGTATTTAGGAACCTATGTGAACGGAACCCTGGATTCCGGGATAACAGACCCACAAAAATGGAAATATGCATATAACCGAGCCAAATGTTTTCCAAAAATTGGTTTTCCAGCACAAAAATTACAAGGCATTTCAAAACCGTTTTCCAGGTCTAACCGGTCTGACCAGTTGGGTCGACCCAGTTACCCCCTAAATGCATGCCCCCGTTCCTAAAATCCCAATTCTGTACTGATTTGAGTCCTATCTGTGTGTGCGATATAAATTGTGCTAACCAATTTGTTCTGTAGCTTTTATTTTTATTTTTTGCCGTAATTAATAGATTATCCCGTGTATCCTAGGCGGTTGTAATTTTTAGATCCTCGTGTACTTAGGCGATTGTAATGTGAGGACAAGATTTTTCCATTTTTATTCGATTGGGTTGTATAATCGGCCTCTATTGTTTTCTTGTATATTTTGGGTGTATACTTTTTTTTCTGTAGTTTATTTTCTGCACTTTTGCTTTAGCATCGGTTGATTTAAATAAACAAATTGGGGTTAGAGAAACATAATAAAGCGAATTAAATATGGTAATATAAACTATAAAGTGAAAGCAAGCTAGAGGTTAAAGTAAGTCACTTTCCTGAACCCAAAATCTGTGGATTAGGTACAGTAGTCTGTCCTCGGTTGGGAGCTGTACCAGAATTCCCGGATGAGCTGATCCATGTGGCGACTCTGTCACTGAACTTGGGATTTTGGTTTTGAGGTCTTTAAGTTAAAATGGGAAAATGTTTTCTACAAAGGAATTTCCAAATCAAATCCATGATTTTTCCAAGATAATCAAAACCCCTTTTTTTCCAAATAAAAAACAAAAACATAACGAAAAAGTTCTCCCCGGTTCGCTTCGCCGCACTTCCAATTTCTTTTAAAAGGTCATTTGCTTACACTTTCTTACTCAGCTTCAACCAATGGCGCGTAGGCAAGAATCCTTTCTTTATCTTGTCCATGTTGAATCTTTTCAGAACCTTGTCTATGTACATGGCCTGACTTAGGCCTCAAAGCCAATTGGATCTATCTCTATAGATCCTGATCCCTAAGATCGTCTCAGCTTCGCTTAAATCCTTTATTGCTTAACCCCTTGTAGTGTTGGTATGTTGCCTCTAATGATAAGGATGTCATCAAAATACAGCACTAGGAAGGTGGAAACGCTCGCACTAAGCATCTTATACACACAAGGCTCATCAGAATTCTATGTGAAGCCATATTCCGTAATGGCCTCATTAAATCTCTGATTCCATGACCTCGATGCTTGCTTCAATCCATAAATGGATCTTTGAAGCTTACATACCAGTTTTGGATACTTTGGATTGATAAAACCCTCAAGTTGCGCCACGTACACATCCTCAAGTAGCTTCCCATTAAGGAAAGTCTTAACATCCATCTGCCATATCTCATAATCGTACCATGCAGCTATGGCTAGTAGTGTCCTAATGGATTTGAGCATAGCAACTGGTGAAAAGGTTTCATCATATTCAATCCTTGAACTTACCTGAATCCTTTTGCCACCAATCGCCCCTTGAAGGTGCTGTCGGCCTTTAACTTGAAACACCACTTGCAACCTATAACCTTAGTACCTGGAGGTGGATCCACCAAGCTCCATACTTGGTTATCATGCATAGATTGCATCTCAGCTGCAATGGATTTGTGCCATTGATCTGAATGTGGGCTTTCAACAGCCTCCTGATAGGTCATGGGCTCCTCTTGGTCAATGACCATAAGGTCTCCATCATCAGTCACAAGAAAGCCGTGCCTCTCTAGCTGATGACGTGTCCTACCAGACCTTATAAGGTCCTGTGCAACCGGTTTTGGTCCTTTAATTTATTGAGTAGTCAGATTAGTTCCCGAAGCATCCTCAACAGTAGCTGTAGGAGTTTGTGAGTCTTGAACTTATGAAAGTTCAACATTCTTTCTCCAAGAAGACTACATTTCTGGCTATGAAAACTTTGTCTTCTGCTAGATCGTAGAAGTAATAACCCTTAGTTTCCTTAGGGTAACCCACAAACTAGCACTTGAAAGATTTGAACTCAAGTTTGCTACTTGTCAATTTCTTAACATGTGCATCATAGGCCCAAATCTTCAAGAAGGAAACATTAGGCTTTCGGCCCTTCCATAGTTCATATGGTGTTCCCTCAACTGCCTTGCTTGGTGTATTATTAAGAATGTAAGAAGCTGTTTCTAAAGCATATCCCAAAAGGAGACAAGGAGTGTAGCTTGACTCATCATTGAGCGAACCATATCTAGCAAGGTCCTATTCCTCCTTTCTGACACTCCATTCCGTTAGGGTGTACTAGGAGGAGTGAGTTGGGGTACAATCCTACGCTCTCTCAAAAATGAGTCAAATTCTTGGCCCAAATATTCACCCCCTCGGTCAGACCGAAGTGCTTTTATTTTCTTGCCAAGTTGGTTTTCTTTTTCATTCTTAAAGTCTATGAACCTTTGAAGAGTCTCTGACTTATGCTTCATTAGATACATGTAACCGTATATGCTGAATTTATCTGTGAAGGTGACGAAGTATAGAAAACCAGATCTAGCACTAGTACTCATTAGGCTACATATATCGGAATGTATTAACTCCAATAGCTCTGACGCCCTTTCAGCAGTCTTGCTAAAAGGCACCTTTATCCTCTTTCCTCTCAAATAAGATTCGAATGTGTCATAAGACTAGATGTCAAATGACCCTAGCACTCACTAGAGTGAAGCCTAGCTATGCGGTTCTCATTTATGTGACCAAGTCAACAGTGCCAGATGTATATAGGATTAATTTCATTTTGTTTAATCCTTTTAGTATTTATGTTATAGATTGAACTTTCACGTTTTAGATCAAGTTTATATAAGCCATTTTCAAGAAATGTTGTTCCATAAATAATATTGCCACATTGCATAGAAATTCTAACATGTCCAATATTAAATACGAAACCAGAAATATCCAACAAAGAAAGAGAAATAATATTCCTGCGCATCGCAGGTACAAAATAACAGTTTCTTAGTTCCAAAACAAGTCTACTAGGCATCTCTAAGAAATAATATTTGATCTCCATAGCCTAAACCTGGGCACCATTTTCGACTCAAAGATCTACTTCTGCAGACCCTAGTAATCTCTTATTTCTTAGACCCGACATATTTGAACAAATGTGAGATCCACATCCAGTGCCCAAGACCTAAGATGTAGAAATAGCCAGATTAATCTCAACAACATAAATACCTAAAGCAGCACTTTTTCCCTTTAGTTGCTCCCTTAGCTTTGGACATGAGCTCTTCCAGTGCCCCTTCTCATGACACTTATGGCAGACATTGTCAGGAGAAGCAACCCTTGCTTTAGGTTGGGGCACCACCTTTTTGCCCTTAGCCTTAGCCTTTTGGGCCTTAGCCTTGGCCTTAGATTTGGCCTTTCCCTTAGCAATGGATGTATTGCCCTTGTTCACCAGCAATACTTCAGAAGTCTTCTTAAGAGACTGCTCAGCAAGCTTAAGCATACCATGCAACTCAACAACCGATTTATCCAACCCTTGCATATGATAGTTCATGATAAACTGGTTGTAAGACTCAGGAAGTGACCCGAGAATGATGTCTGTTGCCAAGTCCTACAGAACTGGTGAGCCGAGGCAGGCAAGTGTATCAATATACCCCTTCAACTTTAGCACATGAGTGCTAACAGAAGTCCCAGTTGCCATCACAGTCGTGCAAAGTGCCTTGGTTGTCAGGTAAAGTTCCTCACGAGCCTGATCTTGGAACATCTTTTTAAGCTGATCCATCATCTCATAAGCATGCTCGTCCATGAACTGCTTCTGAAGATCAGAAGCCATGGTACCCAGCATGAGCCAAGAGACATCTCGGTCATCCCTCACATGTTGGTCATGCTGCTCCACCATTGCCGTGGTGACGCCTCGACCTGCGGGAGGGCCAGCTGGTAAAGGACCATTCAGTACATACTCCTTGGACTCTTGTGTAAGAACTATTTGTAAGTTCCTAGCCCAGTCCAGGAAGTTAGTCCCCGAAAGCTTCTCTTTCTCCAGGAGTGACCTAAGTGAGAGTGAGTTGTTTGTTGCAACCATTTAAATTGCTTAAGTGAAATCGGATTATCTACATGGAAGAAATCATTGCTTGAGTTAGAAAAAAAAGGACTTTTAAGCCAATTCAAATTAATAATCCGATTTTAATTTGTTTGTTAGTGATGTTAATTGGTTGACTTGACCAAGATCCACAACTTATTAATGACTGGCTGAACTAGGGCTCGCTAACCAACCATTGATTTGTTTGGTAGGACAACCTATCCAATCCTTCCATGAAGGACTCTTGGTTTGATGGGCTTCTTGACACTTTACCCATATGTGCTTAGGCCCTGCTCTAAGCTAATGCTACCCACGTTAAATCAAACCACTATTCATATGTAAACCATACCAAGTATCCGAACCCTTGATGGCCCACCGAAGACTACAATGTATCCAATTAGGGCATGGCGCACATTGCAGCATCAATGGGAAGAAGTGGTGTGAATGTGGGAAGAACTTTTAAACAACTCAATATTTTAATTACTAGATTAAAATTAAGTGATACGCTTGGCATACATAAATGCGGGTAATAATTTGGTGATCCATACATCCATATTATATGACAAATGCAATAGCATACTTAATTTAAAATAAATGAGATCCTATGGGCCTTTAATTACAACCTAATGAAAAACTAGATATCCTATCTAATTCTTCACGGGTTGGACTGTAATCCTTCTTAGGCTCCCACCATGGGCTTGCTCCATCTGGGCCTTCCTCCATACTTGATGCAATTACAACAATTTTATTTTAAATAAAATCTATTCTAAAATTACATCAAAATAAAAAAATGGCATGCTAGCCATATTTCCCAAAATCAAATTACAACCGATAACAATTTAGGGCCTATAGAACTCAACATCATATTTCAAAAAAGTACATGTCGTGCACATACATACCAATATGATGCATGATCATGGCATTCCAAATTATAAATATAAATGTTAAGCCGAGTTACTTAGGGTGAAATCGCCAATTTTAACAGATGTGACTAAGGCCTATAAAGGCCCAATGGATAACATCCATAAATGCAAAATTAATAATTTTGCTCCCACTTGAAGTTGGGTTGTCACAAATTTAAAATTTAGCTCTCCCAATTTTCACCGTTGTCACTGTTTATTGGGCCGATTTCATAAAGTCCATATTCAATTAAATATGCAAACAATTAAATTAAATATGCATGCCAAAAAAATAAACAATTTAAATACAAATTAATTAAAAAAAATTTAACTTAATTTGCATTAGGGTCCGGGATAAAAAAATACCCGTAAAATCCAAATCCAGACCCGAACACTGTGCGGGACGATGTTGTCCCGGCGGGGCAGCAATGCCGCTGCATGGCATGCTGCCGCAGCTGCTGCAAATTGCGATTCCACCTTTTGCCCACTATTTTTTTCTTTAATCATAAAAAAAAAAATTTCCAGCAAAAAAAAAAAATATATAATTAATATAGAAAAACAATTTTAGATGGAAAACAATTAGGGAAAAATAATCAAAAACCCCAATCCAAAATTTTAGGGTTTATTAAAACCAAAACCAATTTAATAAAAACCCTAAAATCACAAACTTGAAACCCATTCTTTCTTCAAGAATACTTTCAAAAACCAATTTCAATCAATCTAATGGACAAAATCTAGGCTCTGATACTACTATTGGGATTCGTCATTGGAAAAATAACATGGCGCAGCGGAAAATACACCGTTTAAAATTTCCTAGAATCCACCTATCATGTCCAATTACCATTGATTAGAATAAAAACAATTTGAATCATGAGAGATTAACTCACCGGATTCGTCTCCTCTAAAGACTACGCAGAATCGTTTCTTGAAACTGCGATCTCCAAAGTCCAGTGCACGACCAACTATTGAGCGGGAACCGGTGCTGGCCGAAGTCGCGAAGGAATGGATGATTAATGCTGGGATTTCCAGCAACTAATTAGGGTTGAATTAGGTTTTTCTTCCTTAAGTGTGCCCTTATATAGACACCTTGTCTAATTAGGTTTTAATTAGGTTAATTAAATCCAAGCCCGCTAGGATTATAATTACATAAATAAACTTTAATTAAAAAGTATATACTATGTAATTTAATTCCATTTGGCTAAATTTAATTACCCCAAAATGAAATTAAAACACACTTAAGTAAATACAATACATGTATTTAATTTTCCTACCTAGGAAAATTATTTAATTAATTGTTTACTTTATGTAATTCAATTAATTGATAAATTAATTAATTACATTATGTAAACTTATTAATTAAATTAAATTCAACCCAATGTTAATTAATAACCTTGACACCGAATGTGAACTAATTAATTAATGCATTCCTTCCAATATACATTACATGTACAATTTCTATAAGTTCCGGCTCAATTGATCTATGTGCACGATCCTATGGGTTTGTCTTTATGTTGGCAGTAGGCCCAAGGCCCATAGACTGTAAGTGGGTTCTAGCAAACCATTACAGCCTCCAATTAAGATAGAGATGCAACAGTCTTTAGAAGACACTCACTCGGTAGTAATCTCATAGTGTCCTTTGCCTAACGATATCGATATGAATAAACAAAAGGCATGGTGTCCGTTATCCTCTTCTGTTGTTTATTATATTTCTTGATCTCGAGTTGACTGATTAATCAAATAAGCACCGACTTACTTGGGTATGGCCATACACTTATCATTTTCACTCATCAAGTGGCCAATGATATAATCTCGGTGTGACCCGAGTGGCAATTCCATCACTTCATCATCAATATCAACATGTTCACCGGTCCACCCAATCATACTCGTATTTAGCATCCTTTTATAGACCTGTTACGTGTATGTCAAAGTGAATCGGATTCCATATTGATACTATAATGAAATCTGGTCTGAGGACAAAAGAAACCTACTCAAGAAAGACCCATGATAGGACAACCATGTGGCTTTCTTGTGCGGATCGTTCCAGTCCCATGTCAATGACATGTACCTATATGCATGACTGACTATACAAGTACTATGACTAGTTAAGAACTGCCATACAGTCATCAAATATATAAGTATGTGGTTCTATTCGTTCCCACGATTAGAACACACATGGGATAGGTTTTAATGGATACTTTACTCATATTATAGCACAAGATATAAATGAAATAGATTAATTTCCTTTATTAATGTCACACAAATAATGTATTATACAATGAGTCTTAATGTATAATACAAAATACAAGAATCCAATGCCCTAAGAACTAGGGCACACCAACAATATTTGTTGTAACATAACATGGCATTACATATACCTTGATATACACCTAACAGGCCTGTAACAGGGTGCCAAGTATGGGTATGCTAGATGGGCCAGTGAACATGTTGATGTTAATAGTGGAATTGCTACTCGCTTCCCCTGAGATGATATCACTGGCCACTTGATGAGTGGGACTGACAAGTGTATGGCCATGCTAAAATAAGTTAGGATACTTATTCGTTAGGTTCAGTCCACTCGGTATCAAGAAATAAATAAGCATATAAGAGGATGACAGGGTCATGCCTCTTGCTTATATATTGATGTCAGTTAGCAAGGGATATACAAGATCACTACCGGGTTATGTTTTACATTACCTTGCAAGTCTCCATCTTAATTGGGGGCTGTAATAGTTTACTAGAACCCACTTACCGTCTATGGGCCTTGGGCCCACTGCCAACATAAAGACGGACCCACAGAATCGTACACATAGAATGACTGAACGTTGACTAATCGGAGTTGGAATGGAAACCAAATTAATTGTGTTATTGACATTAGGCTATGTCATAATTCAATTATAAGGGAAAAATTAATTTTATTTGATTAATTAACTACATGTAGTAAATAATTAATTAAATAAAATTGAATTTCCTTGGTAGAAATTTAAATACAAAGGTTGTTTTATTAAGATTGATTTTAATTTAACTTTGGATTATAATAATTTGGTAAAATTATATTTAATTTTGTCAATTGGAATTTTATAATAAGGCTTTATTTATTTCTAATTTTACAAGTTAAATTAATTTAATCAAATTAAATAACATATAGTTTTAATTAAAGTCCTAATAAGCTAAGGAGTATATAAGGAAGCCTTGAACCTAATTTCTCCCAAAAACCCTAGCCACTTGATATTTTTGGCCTACACCAAAGAAAGGAGCAAAAATTCCCTAGGCTGAAATTTCTTGGTTTCCATTCTTCAGTTCGCTAACACGAGTCACGTTCAAGAGTCGTTCATGTAGTTGGTTATGGAGGAAATGCGTTTGGTTTTCTACAGTAGTCTCTAGAGGAGACATATAAGGTGAGAAATTTATTTTCTTTCATTCTATCCTTGATTATATTAAAATCATGTTTCTTGGAATCAAGGAATTCAAGGGAAAATTTTAATCGCTATTTTCCGTTGCTCATCGGTTTTCCCTGTGAGAATTCCCTATAGAAATCTATCTTGATAATGTTGTTGAATTTACATCTCAAATCTTTAATGATTATTATATGTCAATTGGGATAAAAGTTGAACAACCTATAGCATATGTTCATATGGTTTAGCATAATCACTTATTGAACGTTTGCAATTAATTGTTAGACCATTATTTATGTGAACTAATCTTCCTACATCTGCGTGGAGATGTGCAATTTTACATACATCATCACTTCTATGTATTAGACCAACAAGCTATCATGAATTTTCCTTATTATAATTAGCTTTTGGTCATGAGCCCAATATTTTTCATCTAAGAGTTTTTAGCTATGCAGTATATGTTCATATTGCTCTATCACAACATACTAAAATTGGTTCTCAAAGGAGATTAGAAATTTATGTTGGATATGAATCTCATTTAATAATTAAATATCTTGAGCCATTAACTGGAGACATGTTTACTGAGCGATTTGTAGATTGTCATTTTGATTAAACCATATTTCCAAAATTAAGTGGAGAAAATAAAGATAATAATGTGAATGTGGAAAAAACAATAATAATGTGAATATGGAAAAAACAATTACATGGAAAGTTTTCTCATATGGATATTAAGTCAAAGTGTTGTGAACAAAAAGTTCAAAATATAATCCATATTCAAAATTTGGCAAATCAATTGCCAAATGTACTCTGATCCAAAACGAGCAACAAAATGACATATGCATAGTAGTAAATGCGCTAATTTGTATTCAAATTCCTGAAGAACAACCTAATAATTGTTCTCAAACACGCCTGAAGCATAGGAGACCTATTGGTTCCAAGGATAAAATCCTCAAAAGAGAAAATGTGGCAATGATAATGATGATCATATTGAGGAAGAACATAAAAATATAAATACACTTCCAACAGGAGTACCAACACTTGAAGTTGCTAAAAATAAAAAAATTCAAATAAACTATATTAATTCTGAAAGAAGATGGAATCGAGATGAAACACCTGGTGGACCATGTATTTGCATATAATGTAGCAATGAATATTGTGAATGAAAATATGGATCATAAAACAAAGTCTGTTGAAGAATGTCAAACTAGAGATGATTGACAAAACTGGAAAGATGCAATCCAAGCAGAACTAAATTCTCTTGCAAAAAGTGAAGTTTTTGGACTCATAGTCCAAACTCCACAAGGTGTACAACCCATTGGATACAAATGTGTATTTGTGAGGATGAGAAATGATAAAAATGAAATAACAAAATACGAAGTGAAGTGTCTCATTCGCAATGATGGGAAGGGGGACTCTTAAATTATTGATGCCTATAGGGGCTATGAAGCCTCAATAATTTGAGGTTGTGTAATTACTATTTAGCCCCTTAATTTTTCATATAAATAGATGTTACTTTTTCTTATTCTGTACAACTCATAATCAATAATAGATATTCTGATATTTTCTCTCTATCTTAATTCTCTTATTATTATCTCCTTATTATTATTATAAGCTCTATTTATTTAAATCATTTTCATAACAATTTTGATACTTTTTCTCTGGTATCATCTTCTAGAGCACTTGACTACTTTTTTCTTTTTAATAAAAAAAAGTTGTTTATTTAATAGTTGTGTTGTCATTTTAGTTTCAAAAACTTTTTGCTCATTCATTATTATGCTAATTATATACTGCTTCAGGCTTATAGACTTTTCCAATTTTTATTTATCTATCTTTTTACCTTAATTTTCTTTTACATGCTATGGGAAATTATACCGTGGACCGATTACAATGGTTTTTTTTTGGGCCTAATACATTCAGATTCCCCTGAACTTGGTTAAAAGGACCTAATGCCCTCCTAAAGTTGCAAAGTGTCTGATTGCCCCCTTAAACTTAAAAAAAGTGACTCAGTTTGCCCCCTAAGTCCCACTAAACTAGTGTTTGTGATACACACGATTTGAAAAGTTAAACATGAAACAACTAATAAATGATTGACACGTGGCAGCAGGGGGGGGATGAAATGGATAACTTTTTCAAAATTCATGGGGGCAATCAGATACGTTGAAAGTTCATAAAGTATTAAGCATTTTTGGCCAAGTTCAGATGGTCCAGATGTATTTATCCTTTCATTAGATTGTAATGAAATGATATCATAATAAAATTTCTTCCTTTTATGTATTCAACCTTTCTTTCTGGTTTTATCTTGTCATCTACCAAACAAATTAAGCACAAGTAGGGGACGAACTGGTTCACTTTTTCAAAGTTCACGGGTGCAAGCGGACACTTTGAAAGTTCATAAAGCATTAAGCATTTTTTGTCACGTTTAGAGGGTCCAGATGTATTTATCCTTTCATTAGATTGTAATGAAATGATACCATAATAAAATTTCTTACTTTTATGTATTCCAGCTTTCTTTTTGGCTCTTATCTAGTCATCTACCAAACAAATTAGGCACAAATCATTCCCTTCCTCTTTTTACTCATTTTTGTTTCTCATATTTTACAGTTGAATTACAATTATCCTAACAAATTGCTAAATTCCTATGACAATTATGGCAGAAAGATCAAATCTTTTCTTCTTCCTTTTTGTTATTGTCTTCAACATCTTTTGTTTCCAAAGGACTATTCTTACTGCCGACGATTCAACATATAAATCACTAATTGACTGCCTAGAAAACATCACAAACCCATAAGAAAAAATCGCACAACTCATCTATTAGCAGACCAATTCATCTTACACTTCACTTCTTCGATCTTACATTCGAAATGCACGAATAAACACCTCAACTACATCTAAACCACAAATTATTTTAACCCCAAAACAAATATCTCAAGTTCAATCTACTGTTATCTGCTCCAAAAAAGTTGGTTACCAACTCAAAATCCGAAGAGGGGGTCATGACTATGAAAGCATTTCTTGTTAGGATTCGTCATCAGAAAAATAACGTGGTGCAACAAAAAATATACCGTTTAAAATTTCCTAGAATCCAGCTATCGTGTCTAATAACCATTGATTAGAATAAAAATAATTTGAATCAAGAGAGATTAAGTCACCTGATTCGTCTCTTCTAGAGACTACTGTAAAATCATTTCTTGAAACTGTGATCTCCAAAGTTTGGTGCATGACCACCTATTGAGCGGGAACCGGTGCTAGCCGAAGACGCGAAGGAATGGAGGATTAATGCTGGGATTTTTGGCTATTTTGGGGCTACTCTTGGTGGCTGAAATTTCTAGCAATTAATTAGGGTAGAATTAGGGTTTTATTCCTTAAGTGTGCCCTAATATAGACACCTTGTCTTATTTGGTTAATTAGGTTAATTAAGCCCAAGCCCACTAGAATTATAATTACATAAACAAACTTTAATTAAAAAGTATATACTATGTAATTTAATTCCATTTGGCTAAATTTAATTACCCCTAAGTAAAATTAAATCACACTTAAGTAAATACAATACATGTATTTAATTTTCCTCCTTAGGAAAATTGTTTAATTAATTGTTTACTTTATGTAATTTAATTAATTGATAAATTAATTAATTACATTATGTAAACTTAATAATTAAATTAAATTCAACCCAATGTTAATTAATTACCCTGACACCGAATGTCAATTAATTAATTAACACATTCCTTCCAATGTACATTACATGTAAAATTTCTATAAGTTCCGGCTCAGTTGATCTATGTGCACGATCCTATGGGTCTGCCTTTATGTTGGTAGTAGGCCCAAGGCCCATAGACTGTAAGTGGGTTCTAGCAAACCATTATAGCCCCCAATTAAGACAGAGATGCAGCAGTCTTTCAAAGACACTCAACCGATAGGAATCTCATAGTGTCCTTTGCCTAACGATATTGATATGAATAAACAATAGGCATGGTGTCCGTCATCCTCTTCTATTGTTTATTATATTTCTTGATCTTGAGTTGACTGATTAATCAAATAAGCACCAATTTACTTGGGTATGGCCATACACTTATCAGTCCCACTCATTAAGTGGCCAATGATATCATCTCAGTGTTACTCGAGTGGCAATTCCATCACTTCATCATCAATATCAACATGTTCACTAGTCAACCCAATCATATCCATATTTAGCATCCTTTTACAGACTTGTTAGGCATATGTCAAAGTGAACCAGATTCCATATTGATAATCTAATGAAATCTGGTATGAGGACAAAAGAGACCTACTTAAGAAAGACCTATGACACAACAACCATGTGGCTTTCTTATGTTGATCGATCTAGTCCTATGTCAATGACTTGTACCTATATTCATGACTGACTATACAAGTACTATGGCTAGTTAAGACTTGCCATATAGTCATCGAATATACAATTCTGCGGTTCTATTCGTTCCCACGATTAGAACAGACCTGTGATAGGTTTTATGAATATCAATCAATGGATACTCTACTCATATTATAGCACAAGATATAAATGAAATAGATTGATTACCTTTATTAATGTGACACAAATAATGTATTCATACAATGAGTCTTAATGTATAATACAAAATACAAGAATCCAATGCCCTAAGAACTAGGGCACACCAACAATCTCCCACTTGCACTAGTTCCAAGTGGGCATTACCCTAATTCCTATAGATCTGGTATGACGATCGTGCTGTGTCTGCTGCAGCGCTTTGTTTAATGGATCAGGGACATTATTCTTGGTGTCAACCCTCTGCAATGATATGTCACCTTTGTTCACGATCTCCCGAATGAGGTGAAACTTTTTAAGCACATGTTTGGATCTCTTGTGTGACCGGGGATTCTTACTTGTACGATGGCCCCGTTGTTGTCATAAATAAAAAATCAACTGGGTCTAGGATAGTAGGTACTACTCCCAATTCAGTTATGAATTTATTGATCCAAACAGCTTCCTTTGCAGCTTCGCATGCATCTATGTACTCAGCTTCTATTGTAGAGTCAGCAATGGTGGCCTGCTTTGAGGACCTCCAACTAATGGCACCGCCATTCAAGAGAATAACATAACCAGACTATGACTGGTTCTCATCCCCATCGGTCTCAAAGCGTGCATTAGTGTAACCTGACACTACTAGCTCATCTTGACCTTCATACACTAAGAAGGCATCCTTAGTCAGATTAAGGTACTTCAGGATTGCCTTGAAAGCCTTCTAGTGTTCCTCCCCGGGGTTAGACTGGTACCGGCTAGTCATACTTAGTGCAAACGCGACATCAGGCCTTGTACATAACATGGAGTACATGATAGATCCAATAGCAGGTGCATAAGGGATCTTTTCCATGTTCTCCCAGTCCTTCTTTGTTTTAGGACCATCTTTCTTATTCAGCTTCAACCCATGGCGCATAGGCAAGAATCCTTTCTATGCCTTGTCTATGCTGAATCTTTTCAGAACCTTTTCTATGTACATGGCCTGACTTAGGCCTAGAAGCTGATTGGATCTATCTCTGTAGATCCTGATCCCTAAAATCGTTACAGCTTTGCCTAAGTCCTTCATTGCAAAGCACCTACTCAATCACTGCTTAACCCCTTGCAGTGTTGGTATGTCGCCTCCAATGATAAGGATGTCATCAACATATAGCACTAGGGAGGTGGAAACGCTCCCACTAACCATCTTATACACACAGGGCTTATCAGAATTCTGTGTGAAGCCATATTTCGTAATGGACTCATTAAATCTCTGATTCCATGACCTCGATGCTTGCTTCAATCCATAAATCGATCTTCGAAGCTTGCATACCCGGTTTGGATAATTTGGATCAATAAAACCCTTAGGTTGGGCCATGTACACATCCTCGAGTACCTTTCCATTAAGGAAAGAAGTCTTAACATCCATCTGCCATATCTCGTAATCGTGCCATTAAGTTATGGCTAGTAGTATCCTAATGGATTTGAACATAGCAACTGGTGAAAAGGTTTCATCATAGTCAATTCCTTGAACTTGCCTGAATCCTTTTGCCACCAATTGTCCCTTGAAAGTGTTGTCGGCCTTTAACTTGAAACACCACTTGCAACCTATCACCTTAGCACCCAGAGGTGGATCCACCAAGTTCCATACTTGGTTATCGTGCATAGATTGCATCTCAGCCTCCACGGCTTTGCGCCATTGATCTGAGTGTGGGCTTTCAACTGGCTCCTGATAGGTCTTGGGCTCCTCTTGGTCAACGACCATAAGGTCCCCATCATCCGTCACGAGAAAGCCGTACCTCTCTGGCTGATGACGTGTCCTACCAGACCTTCTAAGGTCCTGTGCAATCGGTTCTGGTTCCTTATCGGTTCCCGAAGCATGCTCAGCAGTAGCTGCAGGAGTTTGTGAGTCTTGAACTTCTGAAAGTTCAACATTACTCCCACTGTATCTCTTGGAAAGGAATTCCTTCTCCAAGAAGACTGCATTTCTGGCTATGAAAACTTTGTTTTCTGCCGGATCACAGAAGTAATAACCCTTAGTTTCCTTAGGGTAACCCACAAACTAGCACTTGATAGATTTGGACTCGAGTTTGCCACTTGTCAATTTCTTAACATGTGCATCACAGCCCCAAATCTTCAAGAAGGAAACATTGGGCTTTTGGCCCTTCCATAGTTCATATGGTGTTCCCTCACTGCCTTGCTTGGTGTATTAAGAATGTAAGCAGCTGTCTCTAAAGCATATCCCCAAAAGGAGACTGGGAGTGTAGCTTGACTCATCATCGAGCGACCCATGTCTAGCAAGGTCCTATTCCTCCTTTCTAATACTCCATTCCACTGGGGTGTACCAAGAGGAGTGAGTTAGGATATAATCCCACACTCTCTCAAAAACGAGTCAAACTCTTTACTCAAATATTCACCCTCTCGGCCAGACCGAAGTGCTTTTATTTTCTTGCCAAGTTCGTTTTCTACTTCAATCTTAAAGTCCTTGAACCTTTGGAGAGTCTCAGACTTATGCTTCATCAGATACACGTAACCATATATGCTGAAGTCATCTGTGAAGTTGACAAAGTACAGAAAACCAGGTATAGCACTAGTGCTCATTGGGCCGCATACATCGGAATGTATTAGCTCTAATATCTCTGAGGCCCTTTCAGCAGTCTTGCTAAAAGGCGCCTTTGTCATCTTGCCTCTCAAATAAGATTCGCATGTGTCATAAGACCGGATGTCAAATGACCCTAGCACTCCACTAGAGTGAAGCCTAACTATAGGCTTCTCGTTTATATGGCCAAGTCAACAATGCTAGATGTAAGTAGGATTAATTTCATTTTGTTTAATCCTTTTAGTATTTATGTTATAGATTGAACTTTCACGTTTTAGATCAAAGATATATAAGCCATTTTTAAGAAATGTTGTTCCATAAATAATATTGCCACATTGTATTGAAATTCTACCATGTCCAATACTAAATACGAAACCAGAAATATCCAACAAAGAAACAGAAATAATATTCCTGCGCATCGCAGGTACAAAATAACAGTTTCTTACTTCCAAAACAAGTCCACTAGGCATCTATAAGAAATAATCTCCGATCTCCATGGCCTGACCCGAGCACCATTTTCGACTCGAAGATCTACTTCTCTAGATCCTAATAATCTCCTATTCCTTAGACCCTACACATTTGAACAAATGTGAGATCCACATCCAGTGTCTAAGACCTAAGATGTAGAAATAGCCAGATTAATCTCAACAACATAAATACCTGAAGCAGCAGTTTTGCCCTTTAGTTGCTCCCTTAGCTTTGGACATGAGCTCTTCCAGTGCCCCTTCTCATGACACTCATGGCAGATATCATCAAGAGAAGCAACCCTTGCTTTTGGTTGGGCCACCACCTTTTTGCCCTTAGCCTTGGCCTTAGATTTGGCCTTTCCCTTAGCAATGGACGTATTGCCCTTTTTCACAAGCAATACTTTAGGAGTCTTCTTAAAAGACTGCTCAGCAAGCTTGAGCATGCCATGCAGCTCAACAGCCGATTTATCCAACTAATTGTAAGACTTAGGAAGTGACCCGAGAATAATGTTTGCTGCCAAGTCCTGCGGAACTAGCGAGCTGAGGCAGGCAAGTGTATCAGTATACCCCTTCAACTTTAGCACATGAGTGCTAACAGAAGTCCCAGCTGCCATCACAGTCATGCAAAGTGCCTCAGTTGTCAGGTAACATTCCTGACGAGCCTGATCTTGAAATATCTTTTTAAGCTGATCCATCATCTCATAAGCATGCTTGTCCATGAATTGCTTCTGAAGATCAGAAGCCATGGTACCCAACATGAGGCACGAGACATCTCGGTCATCCCTCACGTGCCGGTCATACTGCTCCACCATTGCCGTGGTGACGCCTTGACCTGCGGGAGGGCCAGCTGGTAAAGGAGCATTCAGTACATACTCCTTAGACTCTTGTTTAAGAACTATTTGCAAGTT
Source organism: Euphorbia tirucalli (assembly GCA_039660915.1). Taxonomy (NCBI): domain Eukaryota; kingdom Viridiplantae; phylum Streptophyta; class Magnoliopsida; order Malpighiales; family Euphorbiaceae; genus Euphorbia; species Euphorbia tirucalli. The sequence goes on along the minus strand of CM077637.1, from coordinate 34,409,317 downwards.
CCTAGCCCAGTCCAGGAAGTTAGTCCCCGAAAGCTTCTCCTTCTCCAACAGAAGTGAGAGTGAGTTGTTGTTTGTTGCAGCCATTTAAATTGCTTAAGTGAAATGCGATTATCTACATGGAAGAAATCATTGCTTAAGTTAGAAACAAAGGACTTTTAAGCCAATTCAAATTAATAATCCGATTTTAATTTGTTTGTTGGTGATGTTAGTTGGCTGACTTGACCAAGATCCATAACTTATCAATGACCGGCCGAACTAGGGCTTGCTGACCGACCATTGATTCGTTTGGTAGGACAACCTATCCAATCCTTCCACAAAGGACTGTTGGTCTGATGGGCTTATTGACACTTCACCCATCTATGCTTAGGGCCCACTCTGAGCTAATGCTACCCATGTTGAGTCAAACCACTATTCACATGTTAACCATATCAAGTATCCTAACCCTCAATAGCCCACCAAATACTACAATGTACCCAGCTAGGGCATGGCGCACATTGCAGCATCAATGGGAGGAAGAGGTGTGAATGTGGGAAGCACTTTTAAACGACTCAATATTTTAATTACCGGATTAAAATTAAGTGATACGGCTTAGCATACATAAACGCGGGTAATAATTTGGTGATCCATACATCCATATTATATGACAAATGCAATAGCATACTTAATTCAAAATAAATGAGATCCTATGAGCCTTTAATTACAACCTAATGAAAAACTAGATATCCTATCTAATTTTTCATGGGTCGGACTGCAATCCTTCTTAGGCTCCCACCATGGGCTTGCTCCATCTGGGCCTTCCTCCATACTTGATGCATTAGGGCCCAGGATAAAAAAAATACCCTCAAAATCCAAATCCAGACCCGTACCCCTCGTGCGGGGCTGCTGTCCGAGGACAGCAGCGCTTCCACAGGGCAGCCTGCTGCGACAAGCAGCAGCAGCGCCAAAATTGGAATCGCAATTGTGATTCCAATTTTGGCCAACTTATTAATTTTTTTTTTAATTAATCAATCATTAAAATTCCAACCAACAAATAAGAATGAATAATCAATAAAAAATGGATTGAAAAACAATTGGGGAAAAAAAATCAATAACCCCAATCCAAAATTCTAGGGTTCATCAAAAACCAAAACCAATTGAATAAAACCCTAAAATCACAAACTTGAAACCCATTCTTTCTTCAAGAATGCTTTCAAGAATCAATTCCAATTAATCTAATAGACACAACCTAGGCTCTGATACCAGTGTTGGGATTCGTCATCGGAGAAATAACGTGGTGCAGCGGAAAATACACCGTTTAAAATTTCCTAGAATCCAACTATCGTGTCCAATTACCATTGATTAGAATAAAAACAATTTGAATCAAAAGAGATTAACTCACCGGATTCATCTCTTCTAGAGACTACTGCAGAATCGTTTCTTGAAACTGTGATCTCCAAAGTCCGGTGCACGACCAACTATTGAGTGGGAACCGGTGCTAGCCGAAGACGCGAAGGAATGGAGGATTAATGCTGGGATTTTCGGCTGTTTTGGGGCTACTCTTGGTAGCTGAAATTTCCTGCAATTAATTAGGATAGAATTAGGGTTTTATTCCTTAAGTGTGCCCTTATATAGACACCTTGTCTAATTGGGTTTTAATTAGGTTAATCAAACCCAAGCCCACTAGGATTATAATTACATAAATAAACTTTAATTAAAAAGTATATACTATGTAATTTAATTCCATTTGGCTAAATTTAATTATCCCTAAATAAAATTAAATTACACTTAAGTAAATACAATACATGTATTTAATTTTCCTACTTAGGAAAATTGTTTAATTAATTGTTTACTTTATGTAATTCAATTAATTGATAAATGTAAACTTATTAATTAAATTAAATTCAATCCAATATTAATTAATTACCTTGACACCGAATGTCAATTAATTAATCAACACATTCCTTCTAATGTACATTACATGTACAATTTCTATAAGTTCCAGCTCAGTTGATCTATGTGCATGATCCTATGGGTTTGTCTTTATGTTGGCAGTAGGCCCAAGGTCTATAGACTGTAAGTGGGTTCTAGCAAACCATTATAGCCCCCAATTAAGATAGAGATACATCAGTCTTTCGAAGACACCCGGTTGGAATCCCATAGTGTCCTTTGCCTAACGATATCGATATGAATAAACAAGAGGCATGGTGTCCGTCATCCTCTTCTGTTGTTTATTATATTTCTTGATCTTGAGTTGACTAATTAATCAAATAAGCACCGACTTCCTTGGGTATGGCCATACACTTATCAGTCCCACTCATCAAGTGGCCAGTGATATCATCTCGGTGTTACCTGAGTGGCAATTCCATCACTTCATCATTAACATCAACATGTTCACTGGTCCACCCAATCATACCCCGTATTTAGCATCCTTTTACAGACCTGTTAGGCATGTGTCAAAGTGAACCGGATCTCACATTTATACTATAATGAAATCTGGTCTGAGGACAAAAGAGACCTACTCAAGAAAGACCTATGATGCAACAACCATGCGGCTTTCTTGTGCAGATCGATCCAGTCTCATGTCAACAACATGTACCTATATTCATGGCTGACTAAACAAGTACTATGGCTAGTTAAGAACTGCCATATAATCATTGAATATACAAGTCTGTGGTTCTATTTGTTCCCACGATTAGAACAGACCTGGGATAGGTTTTATTATTATCAATCAATGGATAATCTACTCATATTATAGCACAAGATATAAATGAAATAGATTAATTGTCTTTATTACTGTGACACAAATAATGTATTCATACAATGAGTATTAATGTGTAATACAAAATACAAGAATCCAATGCCCTAAGAACTAGGGCACACCAACATTTTTTATACATCAAACTCAACCTTTTTCATTCTTTATATGTTCAATCTTCGGTCCGTCGAAATCAACATAAAAAATGAGTTTGCTTGGACTGAGGCTGGAGCTACACTTGGCGAAGTTTACTATAGAATTTGGTAGAAAAGTAAAGTCCATGGATTCCCCGCTGGAGTTTGCCCTACAGTTGGTGATGGAGGGCATATTGGCGGCGGCAGATATGGTAACATGTTGAGGAAATATGGGTTGTCTATTGATAATGTTGTTGATGCACAAATTGTTGATGTTAACGGAAAGGTTATGGATAGAAAATAAATGGGTGAGGATTTGTTTTGGGCTATTAATGGAGGAGGAGCGAGTTTTGGTGTCCTAATTTCATATAAAATAAAACTTGTTTCTGTTCCTGAAATTGTTACTTTTCTTAAGAGTGGAAAAAACTCTTGAAGAAAATGCTACTGACATGGTTTATCAATGGCAATTTGTAGCTCCAAAAACGGATCCTAATCTCTTCATGAGGCTGTTATTGCAGCCTGTAACAACGAAGACAAATGAAACACAGAAAACTCTAAGAGCATCTGTTGTGAGTTTGTACTTAGGAAATGCTGATAGTGTCGTGGGTTTATTGGGGATGGAATTCCCGAAATTGGGATTGAAAAAGGCGGATTGTTTAACAGGAAGTTGGATTCAATCCGTTCTGTGGTGGGCAGATTCTGATCCCTATGGAAAATCACCTCAACTTCTGCTTGACAAAAATCCTGATTCTGCTAATTTTTTGAAGAGAAAATCAGATTATGTGCAGAATCCCCTATTGAAAAATGGTTTGGATTCCATATAGAAAAAGATGATTGAATTGGGGAAAATTTGACTAGTTTTCAATCCATATGGTGGGAAAATGGATCAAATTGCAACAACAACAACTCCATTTCCACATAGAGCAGGGAATTTGTTTAAGATCCAATATTCAGTGAATTGGAATGAAGCTGTAAATGAGGCAGAAACCAATTACTTGTCTCAGGCAAGGAAGATGTACAGTTTTATGAGTTCAAATGTATCAAATAACCCAAGAAGCTCGCTTTTGAACTATAGAGATCTTGAAATTGGTATAATGACTGCTGCTAAAAACAGCTATGAAGAAGGTAGCATTTATGGCCGTAAATACTTCAATGCTAATTTTGATAGATTGGTGAAAGTGAAAACTGCAGTTGATCCACATAATTTCTTCAGGAATGAACAGAGCATCCCTACTCTTCCAAGTTAAGCAATTACAGTATACAATATTACTTTTTATATTTTGTAACAAGCTTTTAAGTAAGTTTTTGAATACATATAGTAATAATGTATTTTTATTGGCCTTGTTTAGTTGTCACTGTTGCAAACATAGACAATATATGTTTAGAGTAAGATGACCATGGTGAAGAAGACAAATAGTGTTTAATTAATTAGTACGATGAAACTTAATAATGATTCTGAATAAAATAATAGCTTAACTTAATGTGATTTCATGCGCAATTCGTGACACTCCCAATTCACTTAAAGTTCTTTTATATATGTCATGATTTAGAGAATATTCTTTAAAGTTTATAGAAAATTACAAGTTTTATTTTCTAATGTTTCGCTAATTGATTTGTAATATAATAAAAACCAAAACATGATTATAATTTTGTGTTTATTTATTCAAATAGTTAGAGTTCTTAATGATATTTGTATTAAATTTCTTATATCTCTAATATATATATATATATATAAACTTTTTTACGAAAAATCACATATATATTAATTTGAAATATACATGTATTAGTCATTTTTATATACAATACTTTTACTAGTCTCTCATTTTGAATAGCTAATGACTAATATTCACTGCAACAAATGTTAAGCACATTTAGCAGTAAAAAATTAATAGTTACTGCCAAAAAACATATTTAGCAGTAAAATTATATCAATTTTTTTTGTTGCGAATATATAACGCCTCAACTTTACAGCAGCAACATGCATCAACTAATTTTTTTGCCGTTAAATGTATTTTTTGGCACCAACTTTTGAATATTGCTGCCAAAGAGCACATTTAGCAGCAAAAATGCAATACTTGCTACCCCAAAATGCATTTAGTAGAAAAAAAAATTAATTGCTTTATGTTGCTACTACAAAGTTGTGACCGTAAATATTTACAACAAAAAAATTTATATAATTTTACTGCTAAATGTGTTTTTTTAGCAGCAAATATTGAATTTTTACTTCTAAATATGCTATTTTGCAGCAAAATTCATTTTTTTCTTTTAAATCTAGAATTTATTGAAGTAGGTTGAACCAAACATATCTTTAATAATTATTTTTTAACCATAAATTATGTTAGCACAAAACATAATTAAATTAATGAATCTCACTCCTAAAATATAATAAATCATAAAATCAGGATGTTCATAAACTAATCCTACAAAGAAATTATCAAGTGGTCATTTCTAATAAATGTGAATAATAAAGAAAATGAGCCAGCAAATGGTCATTTTTGGAAGGTGGGATTGATATTTGGGGCAACCACATATGTCAATTGCATGTGAGGTGTCTGATATTTATTCTGAATGGGAAAGGAAATGATAAGTATAGACTCGGTCAATGCTCGGAGGAGCCAGCTAATTGGTTCGTTTCTCACCACCTTCTGCACCCAACCTATCGCTAACATGTACCCATATACTCAACTGATATCCTATGTCCAATGGTTAGTAAAACACTGTCATCCAGTCAAGTGCATACTGGTCTTTAGTTCTATTCATTCACATGATTAAAACAGACTCGAGATAACTTTATAATTATAGCTTTAACAATACTCACGGTCTCAATAGCTAATGACCTACTGTAGTTAACATGAGTATGGCTATAATCAATGGATACTCTATTTATTAAATTGTACAAGAAACAAATAAATAGATTAAATGGCTTTATTTAACACAATGTATAAGACAAAATATTCGCATACAATGTATAATACAATCAAGAACCAATGTCTTTGGACTAATCACTCAATCCCTACACTATAGGGGTAGTATCTTGTGTCCGTGTAAAATTGTGCACATATTGCATTCATCCTTTTGCATGTAGCACTAATCACTCAATCCCTAAACTAGAACACATATGAATTTCACACCATCATTCAAAGAATCATCTGCATGCCATTCGCACTAACCTATTGCTATACAACCCCTACCATTGCGTAGAATGCGTATTTTTGAAGCATGCATTTAACAATCATCTGCATTATGCAAAATTCATGCTAATTGCTTTCCCACATCTATCAATAATCATCTGTGTGACGCCCACACTAACCCCTTTTTGTATAGCCGCATTCATCATGTGACATGCATACTTTTGTAACAAACATACATTTGACAACCATTTATCATTCACACTAACCTTTTTGTGCAGCCATATACATCGTGTGACCTTCGCATAACACATACTTAGTAGGCGTAGGCATAGCATTACTATGAAACCCAATCTACATATCGTTGCGTTGGGTTATGCCCTAGTCCCTCGATGATGTACTCTGTTATTTATGTATAAGAATACATTTGCTTCCTATTAATATGATGGGTCCTAGGCGTAGTAGTAAAACTAAACCTAGAAACGCACAACTAAGGCAGTGTACCTATCGTTGACAAGTAATAATTCTGGTTGGTCCAGGTATCGATCCCACAGAGAAAAGAATATTCTGCAAACACTAAACTACTCGGGTTCCTTGCGTGTCCTAGGCGGAACGTAGTTTGGGTTGATTATGTTAACAACTAAACTATCCTACTCCTAGTTGATCTATTCCAGCTTACTTTGCACTTGAGTTTTGTGTTATCAATTGGCGGTTTACCGACCTATGAATGCTAATGGGGATGGCTTTATCAATTAATTACAAAAGATAAATTTAACTCAACAATTAACCCTTAATTATGCTCTTTTGATAATACAACCTAGCGTGTCTAGATCTTTTAGGTCCTTAGCCGGTTTCCCTTGTTTAGAGGCGGTCTAATTCTAAAGCTCAGAAAATAGGGGCACGTAAGTTCCACAGTGTCGTCAATACTAATGGTTTCCTAGGTGTCAATCTAGGTAATGCCACAAATATGAACTTTAATAAATTAAGATCTTATGAGACTTGACATTCATTAAAGAAATTACATAAAGAAAAGGAATAAAAATTGAAATTAACTTGCAACAATTGTATTAATTAAGAAAGATGAATGAATTCAGTGTTTACAACCAAACATAATCGATTTACGGAATCAAACCTAACTTAATCAAATTACAAAAGAGAAGAAGAAAAACTTATGCCCTTTTGGTCCGATTAACCGGATTCCGACGGTGTGAAGATGCTTGGGGTGTACCTCTATAGACGAACTCAAGCCGGAACTAAGAACGTCGCAAAAGGGGAAGATTCTATGTAAAGCTACAACCAATCAATGGTTCAAAACTCAAAGAAAACAAATAGTTCAAGCTCAAAACCTCACTACAAGTTTCTGCTCTCACTCAAAATGACTGAAAAAGATCCTTTCAAACATAGAAAATAACCTATTTATATGGCTAGGTTAAAACCAGGAAAAAGAAGAGATGAAAGTAGGGCAACAGCAGGTTTCGGGGCTCGGCACGCCGTGCTGGTGGAGTTGGCACGCCGTGCTGTGCAGAACTGAAGGCGGCACGCCGTGCTGCTGGAGGTGGCACGCCGTGCCGTGCGATTTTGGGGTTGGCACGTCGGGTTGATCTGAGTGGCACGTTTTCGTGCCACTCCACTGGACTACTCCTCTTGGCATGCCGGGTTGGCACGCCGTGCCACCCTGATTTTCAGCACTTCGAACTCTTCCTCACCGCCGATGCTCCAACTTCCAGTCCGGGTCATAATACCTGTCTAAAACAAGCATAGAGAAACATAACGGCACCAACGCCACGGACCATAAAAACAACAAATTAACAAAAATTACAAAAACAACCCTAGAAAACACGAAAAATACTAAAAGTTATAAAAATCTATCCAAAACATAAAAATCACAAAATATTCAAAAACCACACAAACATTCACACAAAAGACTCTAAAAATTGCCGTTCAAATCACGAAATTGCCTAAAAGATAAGGTCAAAAACCGACCTTATCAACCACCCCACACTTAAAGTCTTGCTTGTCCTCAAGCAAATCAACTAAAGACAAAGGAGTAAACTTGCTCGCTTTCACTTGCAAATCCAACTAAGGGTTTAACCGTATGAGATTCATAAACTCAAGAAAGTAAAGCATCACCTTCGAAATGACATTAGGTGCACCAGGTTCAAAACCACTCAATACCCAAACCCAACACAATTTAGCTAGTCAAAGGGTGAGGAACAAACAGAGTTTATACGACCACAAAGCACCTCATATGATGTCACTCCAACACTCAAGTTCAAGGGAAGGCGGATGAGCACACAAAAACAAACAATGGCACACATCACATAGCGAACTAATGGCAATCCCGGTGAAGTCATTGGTCAAGGAGCAAAATCAGAGAACCTGGGGCTTGTAATGTTACGGCTTAGGGTAGGTTTGATAAGAGAAATTTTAGGTATACAACTCCTACGAATCAAGTAAAATGTACAAATTGACTAAGTACTAAAGACGGGTCATGCAACTTTCAACTCAAAGCTAGTCATAAGAGTGTTTGCTTTACTAAATATTTTTTTTTTTTTTTTTGATATTAACTTGACAACAAGAAGGCCTTATCCACACCCAATGGCCGAAACACAACTTAATGGGAAAACGAAAACAAAAATTACAAGACATGGGTCAAGGCAATTAGATGATCGCCCTAATCCTTTATTCAACCAATGAAAAATTACAAGACATGGAACACAAATACCGGCTTAAAGATGCAAACCGGACAACCAAGACAGGCGTTTACAAACTCCGAGTTTTACAAAAAGAAACCGAACAAACACATTGACTCTATTTGGATTTTTTTTTTGTTTTTTGTTTTTTTTTAATTATTTTTTTTTATTTTTTTATTTTTTATTTTTTTATTTTATTTATTTATTTTTTTTTTTTTTTGAAACACAATTTTTCCATAGGACTAGATATGAAAGAGTTGAAATGCAAATGGTGATTGACCCCAAAATGAATGAACAACTTAGCCAATTACTTGATTTAGGAGAGGAGGGTGAGAAAGGAAAATCAAAGTGAAATGGTAAAAAGTTAGGATTATAGAGTTGGCTTGGTGAAGGTTTTTTAAGTCAAAATGGTTAATTTAGTGGCTATGGGTGATCTAAGGGATGAATTAGTAGTTAGGGTTAGGGTTATTTAAGTCAAGGGGTTAATCCTAAGGGTCTCCACATATTAAGCTCTCGATGCCAAGTGCAAAACAACACCGGGTTCTACGATCTAGTGTGCCACGATTGTTTTTACCCTCACAAAGAAATAGAACCGATGTGAAATGGTTCTAAAGGCTCAAATTCTCACAAGTGTATTAGGGTTTGTATGCTAGGTCGTGTGACTCAACCAATGTTCCAAGGCGTAATCCTAGCTCAATCATGCAAGTAGGGGTAGAGGACTAATTCCCTAATGCAACCTAAATGACAAATCTAACCAATGGTTACCATCAAGAATCACAAACCACGCACAAACAAGCTAATGACTTGCAAACAACTCCTAATATCCCTAGCCAATTGCTATCAATCCAAGCACAGAGACTTAGGTTCGAGGGTGGATTAAGCAATGTTATTCAAACGGCAATTGACACATAAGCAACCTAAAAATACTAACAAACCAAAAACAACCAAAACCAACTTCACATGCGTTGAAAAGTAAAGCCTAAATCTAACCAAAAACCAACGCAAAACATCCAATCATGCAAAAACACCAACAAACAATCAAAAAGTGCAATATAAGAAGAAGAAAAAGAAAGGGAGAAGTCCCTTTACCCACCCCACACTTAGATTGCACTTACTTCCAAAAGTGCAATGGAAGAAGAAGCAAACTAAATGGGAAAGGAAAAGGGTTACCTCACATATCGGGAGCTGGTGGTGGTGGCGGCGGGCACGGCCACCCTTGGGCGGCACAGAAGTGGGAGGCGAACGCCTCGACGTTGGCGAGCTGAGCTGCTTACCGATCAAGGCGCGCGTTCAGCCGCTGCTCAAGTAGAACCTGATGGACGGTTAAGCCTTCCAATTGCTCAATTATGCCATCCAACCGTCCTTCAATCCGCCCCATAAAATCTACCCCCACCGATACATTCTCCGCGTCCTCCTCGCTGTCGTCTCCTTCCTCACTCTCTTCCTCCTCGTCTACTTTCATAGGGGCCTTTCCCCAACTTGAACCTCCTGCACTTGAAGGACCTGCAGCTGCCCCAACTTGGGAACAAGACAAGATTCCCTTCGAAAGCTTCTTGGGAAGAATGCTCTCGAGGTTCCTATAACAAGTATTACTATGAAAAAAACATGCAATACAAGTCACAATGTGTCCTAACCCTAGTTCGGACTTAGCTCGGTTGTGGTGATTGTATAAAGCTTCCATGACAAAGAAGCCCAAATGCACCTTAATTTCACTATGCACATGCCACAGGATCAACAGTTCAAATGCATTAACCCGGTTGCTCTCAGTTTTTCCCGAAAAATTAAAACATACAAATTTATGAACTAATTGCAAAACAGGGTCATGGATTTGGGAAGTTTTGGCAAACCGAGGTTGGTATACCCCTTGCCCTATCAAGCGCCAAAATTTCTTGGCATCCAAATTTTTGGGCCATTTATAACCATTCCCGTCAATCCCTATGCAAGCCCTAAGGCCATCAATATCCAAAGTCCGCTCAGTGCCAAAGAGGCGGAAGGTCATGCTTCTAAGGCCCTTATCTGGGTTGGTTTTAAAACTCAAGGTGGAGTAGAATTCTAGGTTTAACTCCTTAAAGACTGGAGGATTAGATTTCACAAATTCGTACCACCCTAAACTAGTCAATTTAGCTTTTACTCCCTCCGACCTATCCTGTACAAAGAGAAATTGCCAATCAAATGTGTGAAAGGGAGTGCTCTCTAAAGGGATTAAAGTTTTGTACTTCTTACCTTCATCGTCCGAAAGTAAAGGAAAATGACATTTGTATTTCCTTGAGAGATTTGTCAGTGGGGCCATCAATTGTTCGGTGGGCAGTTCGTCACGTGGCACCAGCTCCGGTGACGGTTCCATGGGCCGGCGAGACGAACTGTGTCTCCGATCGGCGACGGTTTTCTTCTTCATCCTACAATTACATAACCATAAAAATAAAACAAAAATAAAAAACACAAGAACACAAAGCCAAAGAACATCTACTGTCAAAGTTACAAACCACAAAAAAAGAAAAAGAAAGTCAAATAAAACCCTATTAAGAAGTCAATCCATCAAAACCAAAATGAGGAAAAAAACAACAATCATAATAATAATAAACAAAAGAAAGAATAAAGCAAGAATTCATACCTGGTTTCAATTGAAGCAAAATAAAACCCTAGGGCAAAATAGTGGAGGAAAAGGGGTGAGATGGAGAAGAAGAAGAAGAAGGAAAGGAGAGTAAGAGGGGATAGGGAGAAGGAGAGAAAGGAAGGAAGAAGAAGAAGAATAGAGAAGGAGAAGGAGAGAATGGATTCTAGAGAGAGAGAGTGAAAAGGGAGAGAGAAAGTGAGAGGGTGAGAGAAAGTGAGAGAGATGAAGGAGAAGAAGAAGAAAAAAAATCGGTTATGAGAAGGGGGGGAAGGTGGAAAGAGCATTAAATAGGCGGTGGAATAACCCTTGGAATTCAAAATTTAAACGCTCGGCACGCCGTGCCAAACACTCAGCACGGCGTGCTGAGCGGGTCAAAAACACTTACCTGGAAACAGCGTGCTGTCTTGGCACGGCGTGCTGCCTTGAAATTTGAATATGTGGCACGGCGTGCTGAAGCTTTGACACGGCGTGCTGCTCCTTTTTCTCACAACTCACTTTAGGAACAGAGGGACGGCACGTTGGCGTGCCATATTGGCACGTCGTGCCGCCCTTCAGACCTGTGATTGGCACGGCGTGTTGAATGTGGCACGGCGTGCTGTCTACTTATGCACAAACCTCTTGCGGAACAGAACAATGGCACGCGGGCGTGCTGAAATGACACGTCGTGCCACCCTGCATACCATTACCTTAGCACAGCGTGCTGAATGTGGCATGGCGTGCTGTTTAGTTATGCATAATTTTCTTCCGGAACAGCAGCCTGGCACGATTTCGTGCCACTTTGGCACGCCACGTGCTACACCCAACTTCACCTTGGCACGGCGTGCTGCTTAGTGACATAGCGTGCCACCCTGAATTCTGCCAACTATTGCTTTGTTTCCACATTTTGATTATGATTTTTGATTAACTTGCTTAAGTACCTAATCCTACACACAAAAACACACAAAAACATATTAACATGAAAACTAATGTACACGGGAGGTATACGTACCTCAGTGCTATGTTTATAGTCGAAATAGCTCGACTCGTACGTCCGCGATTTAGCATTACACATCACGAAGGAGCAAGACTTGCTTCTCCTCCTTTATTCCTCCGCTAACGTAGGGCTTCAATCGGTGCCCATTTCCACCATCCCGGAAGGGTAAACCTTATGCACGGTAAACGGTCCTGTCCATCGACTTCGCAGTTTGCCCGGAAAGAGTTTCAATCGGAAATCGGACAAGAGCTCCAATTCCCCTTGGTTAAAACTCTTTTCTATCACACAAGCATCAATAGGGCAAAAAGGGTCTACAAAATTACAACTTTCAACATCTAATGGATAATTCATTGAGTTATAGACGTTGAACTTTACCTCCTCATTGTGCAACCGAAGAATAATCTTACCTTCCTGGACATCTATTAGAGTCCTACCAGTTGCAAGAAATGGCCTTCCAAGCAAAAGGGGCACCGCGCTATCTTCCTCCATATCCATCACCACGAAGTCCGCGGGGAAAATAAATTTGTCCACTTTTACTAGCACGTCCTCGACCACCCCCTTTGGTCGCGTGAGAGATCTATCCGCCAATTAGAGGGTCATGTTGGTTGGCTTTGGGTCTCCCAGTCCGAGTCTCCTGAAAAACGACAAAGGCATCAGATTTATACTTGCACCCAAGTCGCATAGGGCATTGGCGATCTCCAAGTTCCCTATCCGGCATGGGATAGTAAAACTGCCCTTATCTTTGAGCTTGGGTGGAAGTTTGTCAGTGATAATTGCCGAACATTCCTCTGTTAAGACCACCACTTTGTCCTCACCTAGCTTTCGTTTCCCTACAAGAAGTTCTTGAAAGAATTTAGCATAAGAAGGCATCTCTTGGAGAGCCTCAATCAATGGCAAATTAAATTCTAACTTCTTAAAAATTTCCAGGAATTTGGAATATTTCTGCCCCAGTTTATCTTTCTTCTCCCTTTGAGGATAAGGAAGTTTAGGCACATAGGCACTCACTGGGTCAGGAATTTTCCCTTTTTCATTTATGCTAGGTTCGGGTTCAGAAATCAAGTCGGGGTTGCGTACCTTTCCCGACTCTTCACTTACCTCGGTAGGTTGGGATTGAATATCAGCGTTTTGCACCTGGTCCTCCACTTGCCTACCACTTCGTAGGGTATAGCTTGAGCTGTCTCCCGATGATTACCCTTAGGGTTTTGTTCAGTTCTACTCGGAAGTGCTCCTTGAGGTCTTTCCTACCTCTCCCTACTCAATTGAGCCACCTGCTTACCCAAATCCCTACAGTACGCTTCATTATCAGTAAGCCGAGACGAGATGTCTTTTAGTAACGACAAAACCGTCTCATCTTGCTTAGACTGTTGAGGCTGCTGTGGAGATTGATCATTAGGAATAAATGGGGCCTTACCTAACCCCTGCTCACGGTGCTCATAATGGAATCCGGAAGGAGGTCTCAACACATTTTGGTTGTTACTATAGGACATGTTCGGGTGTTGATACCTTCTTCCGTAATTATTATTATTATTGAAGTTTTGTGGATAAGAGTTAGAGTTATTGTACCTTTGGTTTTCTACCACAAAACTTATGTTTTCGGACGATTGGGCGAATGGGTCGCCCAATTCACAATCTTGCCCGGGGATGCTCCGCTCCACATGATACACACAACACCGGCTGGTATTGTGGCCCAGTTAAATTCAGGCAGGACATCAACAGGTCCAACTTCTTGTTTACATGGTCCATAGCTGCATCTTGGCGTCCCAAATCTGCAGCTCGAACCTCATTCCTTGCTGGCGTGTCCGACTGCCACAAGTGTTGGGAATTAATCACCAAAATAAATACGCAGCGGAAAGAAAAAAAAAAAAAAAAAACGGATTAATCCCCACCAAGGACCCATGTACATTGCATTGAATCGGAAGGAGGGTTAAAGAATTACCTTAATTCTTTGAAGATTGAATCAAAGGAACCAAGATAGCTTCCCTCTACGGTTGATCCACACGGAGCAATTCATTCACCGCGTGCTAGCGCCGGGATTGAAGAACGATTCTTCGAACAAGACAGAGAAAGCGAAAAATCAAATTTTTCCTTGGAGTTTTTTGAGAATTTCGGCTGCCACTATTCACCTTTTGGTGTGGCTGCCGAAATCAGTTTTGTTATATATTACCATTAGGTTATATTATTTCCTTATATATATAACCTAATAAGTTAATTATAATTATACCCTAATACACTTATTAGTTATAATTATAAATTAACCCACACAACTTAATATTAATTCTCAATTAATATTAAGTCAAATCAATTCTCCATAATACACATATGTATATACAATATTATAATTAATTATATCTCTATATAATTTAATTATAATATGTGGCATACCTTATGCAATATTAACCATATTAATATTCACATACACATGCATAAATATATATCACTATATATATATTTATTCTCTTCCTCATTCATAAATTATTATCTCATAATAATTTATACCCGTTAAGATGAACTTCATTTTGCTCTTGTGTGTGACCCCATAGGATCATATTAATTGGCAATAAGGAAATTACCATAATGTCCTTATAGGTCACAAGCGGACTCTAGCAAGCCATTACGACTACCCAATTAATATGATTGGAATGATCCAATACCTATTTATAGAATGTCATATTCCCTTTTGTCTCTTTGATATCAAGATTAATTATAAGACATGGTACACTTGTCAATCTTACATAATTAATCATATGCTTTCTCGATCTCAAAGTAAACTGTTTAGACAAATCAATTGATACTCTATCAATTATTTGAGCACGGCCATGCATTTAACAGTCTTACTTATCGAGGGGCCCAGTGATATCGCTCTCTTGTTAGAGAGGGACAAAATCCCATATCTGTCACTCACATCCCTAAGCATGAGTCATATTGTACCCAACCACAGCCTTTATAACTACTCTGTTACAAGCAGCGTTTGACTGCGTCAAAGCACAACATGAATTCATCCCGGAATCCATGGTGACCTCAGGTCAAAGGAATCAGCTAATGACACTACTATAATCAAGATCAGTTGTGACACATGACCATGAACTTGATCTCATAGTGGGTCTCCAGTAACATGTTCTCTAACATATTACCCGTGAGTATAATCTGTATCTGTATACACTATATTCATCTTATGAATATCCATTATCACTCACACTAGTCTTAGTTTGTTATTATTCCCATAATAACAATCGACTAGGGATATTTAGAATAACACGATTTATTCATGGATACTTATCATAAATGCTAACATACAAACATAAATGATAATATTAATCTACACTAGATTAATCTTAGAAGTCAAATTACATAATCCAATATTGGCCTTAGGGCACAATCTCCAACAATCTCCCACTTGCACTATGGCCAATCATACATGTATCTTATACCCATTGACCTACATGACTTTCATGTATTCATTCGTGCGGGAGTCTTTGTCAGTGAATTATTAATTTTCGCTTCCGTTGCTACTTTACACATTTTCACTCTTTCTTTAGAGACAGCCTCTCTAAATTAGTGAAAGACGCCTAAGTATATGCTTGTGTCATACAGGGTTCTTACGCATTGGACTATTGTCCCTACAATAGTCTCACAGGATAAGCAATGCTTAGAACAAAACACAAAAATTTTGATGAACTTCTTCATCCAAAATTTCTTTTACATCATATGTAACAATATACTTTGACTACTATTATAGATATTTAGCTATATTGTTTTATTTTGAACCTTTCAAAATCATAACATCTCTTTTTAAGAGAATACTAGATCTCGACTGATATATTGCAACTAATTGCAATCAGTTGTATATGTGCAGTTAACATAAGCAAGCTTCTATTAAGTCTTTTTACATTGAACGCTTTCAATGCTTTGACTTAAGCCAAAACATTCTTTTAGATCTATCTCTATAGATTCCAATTTCAAGAACACAGGCAGTCATGCTTATAACATTAACCGAAATTACTTTCTTAGCCAAGATTTTACTTCTTGCAAGGTAAGAATGTTATTTCCAACAAGCCATATGTCATCCACATATAGCGTTAGGAATACCGATATGCTCCCACTGATCCTTTTGAAACACAAGATTCATCATCCTTTTGATAAAATCAAACCATTTGATTTCTTTATCAAAACTATGATTCCAACTATTTGATGCATGTTTCGATCCTTATAAGAATCTTTGAAACTTGCATACGCTATTTGAATTCTTTGGATGCTCAAAACTTTGGGTTGTGTCACGTACACATCCTCAATCATGTTTTCAAGTAGAAAACAGATTTTGATATCCATTTGCCATATTTTATAATCATATTATGCGGATGTGGCAATAAGAACTCAATTTGACTTGATCATGATTAATGACGAAAAAGGATTTTATCATAGTCCTACTATGAATTTGTTCGTATCCTCATAGTCACTACTATGAACTTGTTTATAACCCCTTTTTGTCACTAGTCGTGCTTTATAAGTTTGAAGATCACCATTCATGTCGGTTTTCAATTTGAAAACTCACTTGCAACCATTGCATATGCATCTTCTAAAAGATTTATCAAAGTCTATACTTTGATTGTCAGACATGGACTTATCTTCAACCTTTGTAGCATCAAGTCACTTATTAGATTCAAAATCTAACATTGCTTCTTCATAAAAGAAGACTTACTTCAATCTAGTAAAATTACATCATGACTTTGAGAAATCCATATCTCTCCTATTCATGTCGTATTCTACTAGACTTTCATTGGACTTGTGTAATTTCAACAATGATCATGAAACCATTTCCATGTTCCTCTTCAACGTTAATGTCACTTTGTGAATTACGAGTTTTGTAGGTGTACTTTACTCCCACTAACTCTTCTAGAAATTAACTCCCTCTTCAAGGGGAAACCAATTCTAGCTACAACTACTTTGTATCCCAAAGAAACACAGGAGTAACAACTCCTACTTTCCTTTTGAGTAATCCACAATACGACATTTAAATTTAGGTGCCAACTTATTCGAAATAAGCTTTACAGCCCTAAACTTATTCAATGAAACAACTTGGGTCTCTTACCCAACCATATCTCATATGTTGATTCATGAATTGTTTTAGACGGAACAATATACACAGCTGCTTTAATGGCATATTTTCGAGAAAACGATGATCAACTTGACTTCATCATAGATTGAACTATATCTGTATAGAGCTCGACTACTCCCTTTTCGACACAACATACTTTGTGGCGTACTTGGAGGAGTCAATTGTGAGACAGTCCCACAATCTCTAAGATGATTGTCAAAATCTTGACTCAAATATTCACCACTCGGATCATATCTAAGTGACTTTACTATCTTGTCAAGATACTTCATACTCCTTTTACAAGCTTTTGAACACTTCAAAAGTTCCAAACTCGTGTTTCATTAGATACTCTTATCTAGAGAAAAGTTCCATAAAGGTAATGAAGTATTAAAACCTCCTTTAGCAGTTGATTTATAATTCATATACATCCACATGTATAATGCTTAATAAATCGATTATTCTTTAACTACTTTTAGCAAGGAACCACTTTTGTCATCTTTTACAATAAACAACATTCGCATGATTCAAGATGATTCATAATCTCATGAATCCAAAAGTCCATTCTCATGGAGTTTCGTAATGCGACTTTGCTTATGTCTCCAAGACGACACTGCCAAAATAGGTTGGATCAAACTATTTGATTCGATCCTTACAGTATTTATGTTACAGATGGGCTCCACATATAAAGACAATTATGTAAATCTACATTTCATAATCATGTCTTTATAAAGTTTATAATTCACAATTATAAAATAAACAAAATTTGTTTACTCAAGCCAACAAGCTCAATAGGCAACAAGAGTTCGCAACTCACATGTAAAAGTTCATAACCTTTGAGTAACAACCTTTGCTTCTCTTGCCTATTCGCATTCTACCTTTCACCTTCATAAGGTTTCTATTCAAATTGCGATTCATCATATTCTACTAATATGAGATTCACAACGGTATCTAATACCTTTTGATATAGAAACAAGAGTAGAATAGTTAATAAATACTTAAGGTAGCAGTCTTACTGCCTTTCACCTTCTTATAGTTCTCCAAACAAGGTTTGCTATTTCTATTCTAATGAACGATTCATTCTAGAATTGGCAACACCCTACTTTTGGAGATCTCTCTATGCCAACAGCTTTGGCCTTTAAAACATGTTTCACCCGAACCTTTCGGTCTTTATGCTTTTCGACCTTCCTTTTATCCTTTCCTTTTGAACCATAAGCACATAATTCGAGGCGGGCTTATCCTTTATGGATAGCTTAACATTCTTTTGCATCCTATGCAACTAATTCACAATTTTCCCCATGTCATTCAAATGATAGTTCATCACCAATGACTATCAAATAATGAAATCAAGATCACATCTCAATGCCTTTTGGAGGCCAATGAGAAATTGTTGCCTCAAACACTTATCTTTTCTTGCTCACTAACTGATGGAACATTTCCATTTGTGATGTATCATATACCTCAAGTAAAACTTCCACGTGCGGAAAAATTGGTGGCAAGTGTAAGATAATAAATTTTAAACAGAGTCCCTTCGATGCTTCAAGTAAGCATCTTTTATACTCATGTTACAATTGCTAGTGGTTCATTGGGCAAAAGGATTATTGAGAACATATGATTCCTTTTGATTTGAGAACAATTCTCAAAGTTCAATAACAATCGAGATCATGGTAATAGCAATCATAACTATAATAAAGCGTGTAAAGATTTTTATTTAAATGCTCCCACTTAAATTATAAAACCCTTTAAAATATTTAAGCGGGTGAAGATCCAAAATCCATACTTAACCATAGCACTGCTTTGGCATGTCCCTATGATTAAATATAATTTCGGTAGGCAAAGACTCAAAATCATGCTTTAAACCATTTAAACATATTTTGGATGTGCACTTCTTTGCCAATTGCATCATTATGCAACTCTTCTAATTTATGAGATGCATGATATCATATATCATATTTAATTGTATGTTACTCATCTCATCTTTGCCTCGGGCTCAAACACCGTTTTGATTAACCCTTTGTTAAACCAATTACAACACAATGAGAATCACCATTTCTCATATTATCGCTTCGCTAAGGTCACAACATGCGTACCCGCTTTGGCGTGGCTACCATGATGCGAACATAGTACTTGACTAGTGTTATACGTAATTGGGTGGCAAAAATATAAACTTCATAAGTTTATTTAGGGTTTATTAATTCCTGTGATTAAAATGTATCTCATACAATACATGGCATTAACATTAATCTTTCTAAGTTAATATTAATTCTAGCATGGCATCCAATGTCATACATTCATCTAGCATGCATATTGAATATTTAGCATGGCATCACATGGCATTTAAATGTATCAAAACATGCATTTACATACATATATATTAACATTTGCATCACATGCAAAATAATTTCTAACATGCAGCAATATTTATTAACATGGCATCTTATGGCATAAAATAAATATAACATGCATAAGACTCAAAACCGTGTTATGGTATGGTTTTATCTACATTGATTTTCATAGGCCAATATGAAAATCAACAAGGCCATTTCCTAGGTGGTTGTAACCATCGCATGGTCACAGCTCTCCCGCACCCCTTGGATCCGTCCTCACGTCTTTGTTGCTTGGCACCATCTCATGGATTTACATATTTTACAAAATTGCAACCTATACAATTTTTTTTTAGTAAAATAAAATTTACATATTATAAATTGCATCCTATACAATTTATCTAGTAAAATTAAAATTAAAATTTACATAAATACAAACGACTCGCAGGTCGTATTTATATAAAACCATAATAAATAAAATAAAGCATCCACGGGGTCCAAAACCATACCATAACACCATGCATAAAATTATCAACAATAATTTTATATCTAAAATATTTAGGGTTCAAAGTGGTAAAATACAATCACATTGTATTTAGAATTAATTAATTTGGAAAAATTCGTAAATATGCAGAAACAATTTTCCACACTTAAAACAAAAAAGGGGTAAAACTGTCGGACAGCATGCTCGACGGGCCGCGCACTGCTGCGCAGCCCATGCTGCAGGAGCAGCATGCTGCTTACGCAGCATGAGAAGAAGGGCGTTGAAATTGCAATTGGTTTTGCAATTTCAATGCCCAAAAAAAAAGTTTCTGGGCGTCATGCCCAGAAAAAAAAAAACATTTTTTTTTTTTTTATAATGATGTGTGTGGCAGTTGCAATTGCAATTGGTGTTGCAATTGCAATTACAACGCCCAAATAGGTTTCTGGGCGTCATGCCCAGAAAAGAAAAAAAACAATTTTTTTTTTTTTTTTTTTTTTATTAATTGAAACAATTTCAATTAAAAACCCATGAATCAAATTCATGACACCAACCCCTTAAACATTCCAAATCATTAAAATAAATTATTCACAATGATTAATGTATAAAATCAAATTTTAATTGTTATTCATAATAACATAGAACCCTAAATAAAAAACATACAAACCCCTAACAACAATTTTGATCCAATCAAAATATCAAATCCAATTCAACCAATGCACAAGTGGCTCTGATACCACTGTTGGGAATTAATCACCAAAATAAATACGCAGCGGAAAGAAAAAAAAAAAAAAAAAAACGGATTAATCCCCACCAAGGACCCATGTACATTGCATTGAATCGGAAGGAGGGTTAAAGAATTACCTTAATTCTTTGAAGATTGAATCAAAGGAACCAAGATAGCTTCCCTCTACGGTTGATCCACACGGAGCAATTCATTCACCGCGTGCTAGCGCCGGGATTGAAGAACGATTCTTCGAACGAGACAGAGAAAGCGAAAAATCAAATTTTTCCTTGGAGTTTTTTGAGAATTTCGGCTGCCACTATTCACCTTTTGGTGTGGCTGCCGAAATCAGTTTTGTTATATATTACCATTAGGTTATATTATTTCCTTATATATATAACCTAATAAGTTAATTATAATTATACCCTAATACACTTATTAGTTATAATTATAAATTAACCCACACAACTTAATATTAATTCTCAATTAATATTAAGTCAAATCAATTCTCCATAATACACATATGTATATACAATATTATAATTAATTATATCTCTATATAATTTAATTATAATATGTGGCATACCTTATGCAATATTAACCATATTAATATTCACATACACATGCATAAATATATATCACTATATATATATTTATTCTCTTCCTCATTCATAAATTATTATCTCATAATAATTTATACCCGTTAAGATGAACTTCATTTTGCTCTTGTGTGTGACCCCATAGGATCATATTAATTGGCAATAAGGAAATTACCATAATGTCCTTATAGGTCACAAGCGGACTCTAGCAAGCCATTACGACTACCCAATTAATATGATTGGAATGATCCAATACCTATTTATAGAATGTCATATTCCCTTTTGTCTCTTTGATATCAAGATTAATTATAAGACATGGTACACTTGTCAATCTTACATAATTAATCATATGCTTTCTCGATCTCAAAGTAAACTGTTTAGACAAATCAATTGATACTCTATCAATTATTTGAGCACGGCCATGCATTTAACAGTCTTACTTATCGAGGGGCCCAGTGATATCGCTCTCTTGTTAGAGAGGGACAAAATCCCATATCTGTCACTCACATCCCTAAGCATGAGTCATATTGTACCCAACCACAGCCTTTATAACTACTCTGTTACAAGCAGCGTTTGACTGCGTCAAAGCACAACATGAATTCATCCCGGAATCCATGGTGACCTCAGGTCAAAGGAATCAGCTAATGACACTACTATAATCAAGATCAGTTGTGACACATGACCATGAACTTGATCTCATAGTGGGTCTCCAGTAACATGTTCTCTAACATATTACCCGTGAGTATAATCTGTATCTGTATACACTATATTCATCTTATGAATATCCATTATCACTCACACTAGTCTTAGTTTGTTATTATTCCCATAATAACAATCGACTAGGGATATTTAGAATAACACGATTTATTCATGGATACTTATCATAAATGCTAACATACAAACATAAATGATAATATTAATCTACACTAGATTAATCTTAGAAGTCAAATTACATAATCCAATATTGGCCTTAGGGCACAATCTCCAACAACAAGGTGCTCTTTCTAGCCAGTTCCGCAATCAACTCCTCGGCTTGTGTAGTAGTCTTCTTAAAAATGTCCCCACCTGTAGAAGAATCAATAATGGCACGGTTAGCTGGTGTCAACCATGATAAAACGTGCTTACCTGAGTGAAACGTGGCATGTCATGGTGGGGGCAGTTCCGCAATAACCGTTGAAATCTCTGCCATGCTTCATTAAGAGTCTCCGTCCCAAATTGCCGGAATCCCATGATCTCGTTCCTTAGCTGAACCGTCTTTGATGGTGGGAAGTAGTATGCTAAGAATTGCTCTTCCAATTGGTCCCATGATGTCACTGATCCGGGCCTCAAGGATTTGTACCATTCCATTGCTCCCCCGCATAGTGAAAAGGGGAACAGCTTCAACCGCACAGCATCTTGGGGCACCCCACCAATTCGGACTGTATCGGCCACCATGAGGAACCGGTCTAAGTGGTCATTGGGGTTGTCACTTATTCCGCCACTGAATAGTTAGTTCCCTTGGATCAAATGGATCATACTGGACTTCAACTCAAATTGATTGGCAGTGATGGCTAGGATAACCACTCCGGATTTGTTCCGGGGCTGATGTGGAGCCATTAGGTTAGTCATGACCATGTTATCTCTATCACCACCCCTCCTTCTGTCAAACTCCTCCCGCTCTCGCCGGAGTTGCTCTTGCTCAACTCTTTCCCGGAGTTGTCTCTCTGCTGGGATTCGTCACGGGAAACCGACCGACAAAGTGCGGAAACACGCGTCGATTTCCTCGAATCCGGGTCCCGGGAGCTTAAGTAGTGAAAATCAAAAACAAAACACAAAGGAGGAGAATAAAGTCTTACCAAGATATCTCTTTAAGAGATAGAAGAAGACTGCAGAAATCAAGGATAGATTTCCTCCACCGATGCGTACACGAACGGCTATCGGACTGAAACCCGTGCTAGCAACTCGGAAATTCAAGAAGAGAGGGAGAGATGGCAGCCAAGAGCACTTGCTTAGAATGAAAATGGTTGAAGCCTTTCATCTAATATCTCTCACCAAGAGGCAAAAAATATCCCATAAAGCAAAGTCAACTATGACTCACCACAAAGTCAACAATGACTCACCACTTTCACTCATTACATTTTGGCTAAAGAATGAGTCATCTCCCTTGTCCAAAGACATAAGGATTCGGCCAAGAGGTGGAAAGGAAATGGGGAAGACACTTGTCTTTAGTCATAATGACCAACTCATAATGACCAACAAATATCCAAGTTGGTAAAGTCCAACTTTACTAACCAAAGTCCACCATGACTCACCCATTTAATCATCACCTTTTGTCCCACCATGACTCATTCTTCTCATCTTAAAAATTCATCATTCTTGCCTTAAACCCACCATGGATTTCGTCCAACATATGATGAAGAAGTGGGCTTACCATTTCAAGCCCAAGTCCACTTTAATTCTTTGGTTTCTATTTGATTTCAAATATCATTGTAATTCAACATGTATGTAAGCATATCGTACCATATGACATGTTACATACCTCTAAATTACAATTAATTTGACACATCAAATGCATCAAGGAATTAAATTAGACACATATAAGATGAGATACATGTAAACCTATACATGTATAAATATTTCCACCTAGGAAATAATCTCATAAATTAATTCATTGAATTAATTAAGAGAATGCCAAAAATAAATATTAATTATATTCTTTTGATCAATCTAATTGACCTAGAAGATAATTAATAAATCTCTCTCTCTTCAAACGTGTATACTCCAAGCACACACTTAATCCGACTAGTTAAAGTCCAGACGTTCAATGTGTACGATCCAATGGGCCCGTCTTTATGTTGGCAGTGGGCCAAGGCCCACAGACTACAGGCGGGCTCTAGCAAGCCACTGTAGCCCCCAATTAAGACGGAGATAGCAGTCAAACTGTCACCGTAACCCTGTAGTTGAACTTGCATGTCCCATGTCACTGATATCGGTGTCCAACACAGAGGCATGGTTGATCACCCTCTATATGTGTCCGGACATTACTTGATCCCAAATGAACTGATACTCACAAACAAGATCTCATCTTGTTTGGGTGTGGCCACACTCTAATCAGTAACATTCATCAAGAGGCCGGTGATATCGTCTCAGTAAAATACTGAGTGACATTCCCTTCTGCATATCCATAGTACTGCCATGCTCACTGACACACCCGAACGTACCCATACTTGGCACCCTTTTACAGGCCCGTTAGGCGTACACCGAAGTGTGCCACTTCACATGCAGCACCATCATATGGTCCGGTCAAAGGACTTATGCAAGTACTACGCGAGAATCAGTTGTGATACTATACCATGTAGATTCCCGTTAAGTGGATCAATCCAGTACCATGCACCCTTTTACATGTACCCATTAACCTGGTTGACATTCCATGTTCTATGACCGGTAAGACACCGCCATACAACCAGGCTAATGATAGTCTTTAGTTCCATTCATTCCCATGATTGGAACAGACTACGGATGACTTTATGGCCATATCGTTTTCCCTATCCATAGTCTTACTGCCAAGTGCCTCACACTTGACAACATGGATATGGATATGTCCATTGGATACTCTATTTAAAATATTGCACAAGACATATAGTAAATAGATTGTTGCCTTTATTTCTTAACACAACTTGTATAATACATGAAGTTCATATAAATGTACAAAAGTATGATACAAAGACAAGGACTAATGCCTCGGGACTAGGGCATTTCCAACAATCTCCCACTTGCACTAGTACCAACCAGGCATGGGCCTAATCCCTATAGATCTGATATGACCCTCGTGCTTGGAATGAGCCAGCACCTTGGTCAAAGGATCTACGACATTCTCCTCGGTGTCCACTCTGCGTAATGAAATGTCACCCCTCTCAACAATTTCTCGGATGAGGTGAAACTTCCTGAGTACGTGCTTTGAGTTCCTGTGTGACCGGGGCTCCTTAGCTTGTGCAACAGCCCCATTGTTGTCACAGAAGATATCAACCGGTTCCTGGATAGATGATACTATCCCCAGTTCCATGATAAACTTCTTTATCCACACAGCTTCCTTAGCTGTATCACACGCTGCAATGTACTCAGCTTCCGTGATAGAATCTGCAATGGTCGGTTGCTTGGAGCTTCTCCAACTAATAGCACCACCATTAAGCATGAATACGTACCCTGACTGCGACTTATATTCATCCTGGTCGGTCTGGAAGCTTGCATCAGTGTACCCAGTAACTGACAGCTCTTCCTGACCACCATACACTAAAAAGCTATCCTTTGTCCGGTTAAGGTACTTTAGGATTGCTTTGACAGCTTTCCAGTGATCCTCCCCAGGATCTTGCTGGTACCGGCTTGTCATACTTAGTGCAAAGGCGACATCAGGTCTTGTACATAGCATAGAGTACATGATTGATCCAATAGCAGAAGCATATGGGATCTCACTCATCTTTTCCCTGTCCTGTTTTGTCTGAGGACAGTTCTTCTTACTAAGTTTCAGCCCGTGACCCATTGGCAAGAATCCTTTCTTAGCCTGGTCCATGCTGAATCTTTTCAGAACCTTGTCTATGTACTTAGTCTGACTCAGGCCTAGAAGCCGATTAGGTCTATCCCTGTAGATCCTGATCCCTAGGATCGTTTCGGCTTCGCCTAAGTCCTTCATTGCGAAGCACTTACACAACCACTGCTTTACCCCAAGCAGTGTTGGTATGTCGCTTCCAATCAGAAGGATGTCATCCACATATAGAACCAGGAATGTTACGATACTCCCACTAATCCTTTTGTACACACAAGGCTCATCTTGATTCTGTATAAAGCCATATTCCTTTATAGCCTCATTGAATCGAAGATTCCAACTTCGGGATGCTTGCTTTAATCCATAAATGGATCTTTGAAGCTTGCATACCCTTTCAGGATACTTTGGATCGACAAAACCCTCAGGTTGTGTCATATACACATCCTCGAGTAACTTTCCGTTCAGGAAAGCAGTTTTGACATCCATCTGCCAGACCTCATAGTCGTACCAAGCGGCTATGGCCAGCAGGATCCTAATGGATTTGAGCATAGCGACTGGTGAGAAAGTTTCATCATAGTCGATTCCATGGACTTGCCTGAAACCTTTCGCTACTAGCCGCCCTTTGAAGGTATTATCTGGCTTCAGCTTGTAGCACCACTTGCAACCTATTACCTTAGCACCCGGAGGTGGATCAACCAGATTCCAAACCTGATTATCGTACATAGATTGCATTTCCGCCTCCATGGCCTTTTGCCAATTTGCGGATAGTGGGCTAGCTATAGCCTCCTGGTAGGTTTTTGGTTCTTCCTCGTCGAAGACAAAAAGAGTGTTATCATCGGTAACAAGAAACCCATATCTCTCAGGTTCCCGACGATCCCTACCAGACCTTCTAGGTCCTTGTGTGACCTGGGCCGGTGCTTCCTCCCGTGGAAGCTCCACCCTGGTCTCCGAGTTATCCTTTTCAGGAGTTTCTGAGCTTTGAACTTCCCTGAGTTCAACATTACTCCCACTATCTTTCTTGGAAATGAACTCATTTTCAAGAAAGACCCCTTTCCGTGCCACGAACACCTTGTTCTCGGCGGGGTTGTAGAAGTAATACCCTTTGGTTTCCCTAGGGTAGCCCACAAACAGGCATTTGTCAGTTTTGGGTTCTAGTTTGCCCCCAGTCAGTTTCTTGACATGGGCATAACAACCCCAAATCCGTAGGAAAGACACATTGGGCGCCCTGCCCGTCCATATCTCAAATGGGGTCTTTTCTACTACCTTAGTCGGAGTATTATTCAAAATGAGAGCTGCTGTCTCAATAGCATATCCCCAAAAACTTGTTGGGAGAGAGGCATGACTCATCATTGAGCGGACCATGTCTAACAGGGTCCTATTCCTCCGTTCGGACACCCCATTCCATTGTGGTGTTCCTGGAGGAGTGAGCTGTGGAACTATTCCATGCTCTCTCAAGTATGAATCAAATTCTAGGCTCATATACTCGCCACCTCGGTCCGACCGAAGGGCTTTAATATTTCGGCCTAATTGGTTCTGTACTTCCTTCCTAAATTCCTTGAACCGATCAAGTGTTTCAGACTTGTGTTTCATCAGATAGACATAGCCATATCTGCTGAAATCGTCTGTAAAGGTGACGAAGTATAGAAACCCACCCCTGGCAGCAGTGCTCATAGGTCCACATACATCCGAATGTATTAGGTCTAATAAGCCAGTAGCCCTTTCAGCTTTCTTGCTAAAAGGCGCTTTAGTCATTTTACCCCGTAAACAAGATTCACAAATATCAAGTGACTCCAAGTCAAAAGATCCTAGAATTCCAGCTTTGTGGAGTCTAGCTATGCGTTTCTCGTTTATGTGGCCTAAACGACAGTGCCAAAGGTACACAGGATTAAGTTCATTTGGTTTAATCCTTTTAGTATTTATGTTATAGACTTGATTAGTTTCATTTAAATTCAGGATATAAAGGCCATTATTTAATAGAGCATTTCCATAAAATATGCCTTCTCTAGATATAACCATATTACCATTACCAATAGTAAATACATATCCAGAAGTATCCAAAACTGAAACAGAAATAATATTCCTGCACATTGCAGGTACAAAATAACATTGTTCCAGTAACAAAACTAATCCACTAGGCATCTTAAGCTGGTACTCGCCGATCTCAATGGCTGCAACCCTTGCCCCATTCCCGACCCGCAAGTCCACTTCTCCTGATCCCAGTGATCTTCTGTTCCTAAGTCCCTGCACATTACAACAAATGTGAGAACCACATCCAGTATCCAATACCCAAGATGTTGAAACAGTAAGGTTAATGTCTATGACATATATACCTGATGAAGACGCGCCCTGCGCCTTCTTTAGCTCTCCCTGAAGCTTTGGACATGATCGTTTCCAATGTCCCGTCTGCTTGCACCCGAAACAGACATCCTCAGGACGGGCCTTGGGCTGGACCTTGGCCTTCTTAGCTTTGGCTTTCTTGGCCTTAGCTTTAGCCTTTGTCTTAGCCTTGGCCTTTACAAGAGGAGCCTTCCCCTTGTTTACCATAAGTACCGGTGGAGTCTTTTTGACCGACTGTTCCGTAAGCTTAAGCATCCCATGCAGCTCACTAACAGTTTTGTTCATCCCTTGCATGTTGTAATTCAAGATGAACTGATCATAAGACTCCGGCAAGGAAGCCAGGATGGTATCAATCGCCAATTCCTGTGAAATGGGCGACCCGAGACGGGCTAAAGAATCTAAATAGCCCTTCATCTTGAGCACATGAGCGCTCACAGATGTCCCAGTCCCCATTTTGCAGGAATGGAATGCCTTATTCGTCAGGTACCTTTCCTGACGTGCCTGTTCCTGAAACATCTCATTTAGAGTTGTTATCATAGCATAGGCCTCATGGTCCATAAACTGTTTTTGCAGTTCGGGGACCATGCACGCCAGCATAAGGCAAGTAACATCCCGGTTATCCTTTACATGCACCCCGTATTCCTCCAGCTGAGCAGCTGGTGGATTACGCCCAGTAGGTGCGGCCGGTACAGGCCTTTCCAGTACATATTCCTTAGACTCCTGTCTTAGAACTATTCGTAAGTTCCTAGACCAGTCCAGGAAATTAGGACCAGAAAGCTTGTCCTTCTCAAGGATAGTGCGCAGTGATAAAGTGTTATTCGATGCCATTGATTACTACACAGAAAAATAAATGAGTGTTAATAAAGGACTTATAAACATTTTCCCATAATTAATAATGAATCATGTTATTAATAAAACCGAGTTGTTGGGCTCATGGGCCGAGATCCATATTATATTAAGATATAGCCAGACGAGGGCCTGGAACAACTATACCCCAATTTTTAGGTAGGAACGCCGTCCAATCCCATCCTAGGGACTCTCGGTTTGATGGGTCTGTTGGCACTTACCCATCTGTGCTTAGGGCCAGGAACATCCTACTACCCACGCTAAGTCAAAACCTCCATCCAAGTGTTAGAGTAACCAATACTCCAACCCAATACAAAATGACGATACTCCAGTGCATCCAACGAGGGTTGGTCTACAACTGGCCTATCCCCACTTCGAGTAGGTTATGAATGAGGGAAGCACTTTTAAGAGACTTAGTAATTACCATTTGGTTATTCGATTCAATTAATAACGGCTTAGATGCAAAAGCGGGTGAAAAAGGGTTTGTACATACATTCACACATGCAAATAAATACCGCATAATTAAATTAAAGAATGGAATGCAACGGGCCAAAATTTACATCCTAATATCATTCTAGTAAACCTATACTAGAACAGCATCAGGTGGGCCGCCTCCTATTCCTTCTGGGCTCGCCAATCCAATCGGCTCCTTGCTTACATAATTTTAGAATACATATATATAATAAAATTACATAAAAGGAAAACGACACGCAGGTCGTAAACACAAAAGAATATTACAACCCAACATAAATTAGGCCCATATACATCCATCCACATATTCAATCATACATGTAAACCAATACATCATGTATATTATAAGCATGTTAAATGCATGATTTAATCCGATTTCATTTGTCCATAGCCATTATTTTGAAATCGCCAAATTTCGGCCGATCATGGTTCTAAACCCGTGCGGGCTTTGGGTCTCCAACCCAGGTAAAATTGCTCCCAATCTAATTGGGTAACCATGAATTCCAAAATTAGCCGTCCGGGTAATCGTGCCAAGAAAACCCGAACCAATTTCAATTAACCGTATTAATTTCCAAAATTAATATCGCATGAACGAAAAATAAATTCCATTCATAAAACACGCGCATAAAAATTACCAAAATTTAAAAACGCAAAAATTTTAAAATCAATAAAATTTTAAAATCCGGCCCGGCCCAAAAATCCCCCCAAATCCAAAAACGGGCCCGGCCCACCACGCGGGGAGGCTGCTGCCCAGCAGCAGCCCCTGCGGCCAGCAGCAGGCTGCTGCCTGGCGTGCTGCCCAGCAGCACGCCAGCAGCAGCTGCTGCTGCCTGGTGTGCTGCCCAGCAGCACGCCAGCAGCAGCAAGCAGCTGCCTGGCGTGCTGCTCAGCAGCACGCCAGCAGCAGCTGCTGCTGCGGCCAGCAGCAGCTGGCCGGCAGCAAGCTGCTGCCCCCCACACAACTATTTTTTTTTTTTTTTTTCCATGCATAATCAAATAAATACATCAAGAATAAAATCAACAAGTCCAAGAGACATAAAATTAAATCCAAGATGTATAAAATTAAATCAACATGCATAAAAAAAAATAAACAAATTGAAACATACATATTACCTAATATGCAAAAACCATTTCAATTTGAAAAATCAAATGGGGAAAAATATAAAACCCCAAAACCGAAAGAATCCCGATCCATAAAACACCAATTTTAAAACACGGGATCCGCCAAGTTAAAGATTTTCACGAAACAAAAGCCCGCTCTGATACCACTGCTGGGATTCGTCACGGGAAACCGACCGACAAAGTGCGGAAACACGCGTCGATTTCCTCGAATCCGGGTCCCGGGAGCTTAAGTAGTGAAAATCAAAAACAAAACACAAAGGAGGAGAATAAAGTCTTACCAAGATATCTCTTTAAGAGATAGAAGAAGACTGCAGAAATCAAGGATAGATTTCCTCCACCGATGCGTACACGAACGGCTATCGGACTGAAACCCGTGCTAGCAACTCGGAAATTCAAGAAGAGAGGGAGAGATGGCAGCCAAGAGCACTTGCTTAGAATGAAAATGGTTGAAGCCTTTCATCTAATATCTCTCACCAAGAGGCAAAAAATATCCCATAAAGCAAAGTCAACTATGACTCACCACAAAGTCAACAATGACTCACCACTTTCACTCATTACATTTTGGCTAAAGAATGAGTCATCTCCC
Organism: Euphorbia tirucalli; assembly: GCA_039660915.1. Lineage (NCBI taxonomy): Eukaryota > Viridiplantae > Streptophyta > Magnoliopsida > Malpighiales > Euphorbiaceae > Euphorbia > Euphorbia tirucalli. Next base: position 34,377,943 of record CM077637.1, on the reverse strand, counting down.
TTGTCCAAAGACATAAGGATTCGGCCAAGAGGTGGAAAGGAAATGGGGAAGACACTTGTCTTTAGTCATAATGACCAACTCATAATGACCAACAAATATCCAAGTTGGTAAAGTCCAACTTTACTAACCAAAGTCCACCATGACTCACCCATTTAATCATCACCTTTTGTCCCACCATGACTCATTCTTCTCATCTTAAAAATTCATCATTCTTGCCTTAAACCCACCATGGATTTCGTCCAACATATGATGAAGAAGTGGGCTTACCATTTCAAGCCCAAGTCCACTTTAATTCTTTGGTTTCTATTTGATTTCAAATATCATTGTAATTCAACATGTATGTAAGCATATCGTACCATATGACATGTTACATACCTCTAAATTACAATTAATTTGACACATCAAATGCATCAAGGAATTAAATTAGACACATATAAGATGAGATACATGTAAACCTATACATGTATAAATATTTCCACCTAGGAAATAATCTCATAAATTAATTCATTGAATTAATTAAGAGAATGCCAAAAATAAATATTAATTATATTCTTTTGATCAATCTAATTGACCTAGAAGATAATTAATAAATCTCTCTCTCTTCAAACGTGTATACTCCAAGCACACACTTAATCCGACTAGTTAAAGTCCAGACGTTCAATGTGTACGATCCAATGGGCCCGTCTTTATGTTGGCAGTGGGCCAAGGCCCACAGACTACAGGCGGGCTCTAGCAAGCCACTGTAGCCCCTAATTAAGACGGAGATAGCAGTCAAACTGTCACCGTAACCCTGTAGTTGAACTTGCATGTCCCATGTCACTGATATCGGTGTCCAACACAGAGGCATGGTTGATCACCCTCTATATGTGTCCGGACATTACTTGATCCCAAATGAACTGATACTCACAAACAAGATCTCATCTTGTTTGGGTGTGGCCACACTCTAATCAGTAACATTCATCAAGAGGCCGGTGATATCGTCTCAGTAAAATACTGAGTGACATTCCCTTCTGCATATCCATAGTACTGCCATGCTCACTGACACACCCGAACGTACCCATACTTGGCACCCTTTTACAGGCCCGTTAGGCGTACACCGAAGTGTGCCACTTCACATGCAGCACCATCATATGGTCCGGTCAAAGGACTTATGCAAGTACTACGCGAGAATCAGTTGTGATACTATACCATGTAGATTCCCGTTAAGTGGATCAATCCAGTACCATGCACCCTTTTACATGTACCCATTAACCTGGTTGACATTCCATGTTCTATGATCGGTAAGACACCGCCATACAACCAGGCTAATGATAGTCTTTAGTTCCATTCATTCCCATGATTGGAACAGACTACGGATGACTTTATGGCCATATCGTTTTCCCTATCCATAGTCTTACTGCCAAGTGCCTCACACTTGACAACATGGATATGGATATGTCCATTGGATACTCTATTTAAAATATTGCACAAGACATATAGTAAATAGATTGTTGCCTTTATTTCTTAACACAACTTGTATAATACATGAAGTTCATATAAATGTACAAAAGTATGATACAAAGACAAGGACTAATGCCTCGGGACTAGGGCATTTCCAACACTCTCCTCGTCATCATGCTGCTGATGCTCCATTTGAACAATCTGCTCTTGGCGTACTCTACGATTCCTGCTACACAACCATTCAATTTCAGGGTTATAAGGTAAAAGTTCAGGATGCTGAGAGCGAGTTCGCATAAGCTAGAAAACACACACACAGAGAAATTAAAGAAAACTAAATTGTAATAAATATTCACAGAAAAGAAAAATTATTTAACTATATGCACAGAAATGTTGCCTAGATCAGCAAATAGACCTTTTGCTAAATGATGTAGAAATATAAATTTCCCCGGCAACGGTGCCAAAAACTTGATGGGTCCTAGGCGTAGTAGTAAAACTAAACCTAGAAACGCACAACTAAGGCAGTGTACCTATCGTTGACAAGTAATAATTCTGGTTGGTCCAGGTATCGATCCCACAGAGAAAAGAATATTCTGCAAACACTAAACTACTCGGGTTCCTTGCGTGTCCTAGGCGGAACGTAGTTTGGGTTGATTATGTTAACAACTAAACTATCCTACTCCTAGTTGATCTATTCCAGCTTACTTTGCACTTGAGTTTTGTGTTATCAATTGGCGGTTTACCGACCTATGAATGCTAATGGGGATGGCTTTATCAATTAATTACAAAAGATGAATTTAACTCAACAATTAACCCTTAATTATGCTCTTTTGATAATACAACCTAGCGTATCTAGATCTTTTAGGTCCTTAGCTGGTTTCCCTTGTTTAGAGGCGGTCTAATTCTAAAGCTCAGAAAATAGGGGCACGTAAGTTCCACAGTGTCGTCAATACTAATGGTTTCCTAGGTGTCAATCTAGGTAATGCCACAAATATGAACTTTAATAAATTAAGATCTTATGAGACTAGACATTCATTAAAGAAATTACATAAAGAAAAGGAATAAAAAATGAAATTAACTTGCAACAATTGTATTAATTAAGAAAGATGAATGAATTCAGTGTTTACAACCAAACATAATCGATTTGCGGAATCAAACCTAACTTAATCAAATAACAAAAGAGAAGAAGAAAAACTTATGCCCTTTTGGTCCGATTAACCGGATTCCGATGGTGTGAAGATGCTTGGAGTGTACCTCTATAGACGAACTCAAGCCGGAACTAAGAACGTCGCAAAAGGGAAAGATTCTATGTAAAGCTACAACCAATCAATGGTTCAAAACTCAAAGAAAACAAATAGTTCAAGCTCAAAACCTCACTACAAGTTTCTGCTCTCACTCAAAATGACTGAAAAAGATCCTTTCAAACATAGAAAATAACCTATTTATACGGCTAGGTTAAAACCAGGAAAAAGAAGAGATGAAAGTAGGGCAACAGCAGGTTTCGGGGCTCGACACGCCGTGCTGGTGGAGTTGGCACGCCGTGCTGTGCAAAAAACTGAAGGCGGCACGCCGTGCTGCTGGAGGTGGCACGCGGTGCCGTGCGATTTTGGGGTTGGCACGCCGGGTTGATCTGAGTGGCACGTTTTCGTGCCACTCCACTGGACTACTCCTCTTGGCACGCCGGGTTGGCACGCCGTGCCCAAATTGTGGCAAGCCGTGCCACCCTGATTTTCAGCACTTCGAACTCTTCCTCGCCGCCGATGCTCCAACTTCTGGTCCGGGTCATAATACCTGTCCAAAACAAGCACAAAGAAACATAACGGCACCAACGCCACGGACCATAAAAACAACAAATTAACAAAAATTACAAAAACAACCCTAGAAAACATGAAAAATACTAAAAGTTATAAAAATCTATCCAAAACATAAAAATCACAAAATATTCAAAAACCACACAAACATTCACACAAAAGACTCTAAAAATTGCCGTTCAAACCACGAAATTGCCTAAAAGATAAGGTCAAAAACCAACCTTATCATAATAAAAGGCATAATCATATTTATTGAATTACTTGTGCAATTAATAAATATTGAGAATCCATAAACTGGTGTTTACTCATGTTTGTTAGTAGCATGTACTGAATGAGTAAGACTATGAGTTTAAAGAACACAATTTTAAAGCCATCCCTAGTCTGTTATAATCATGGAAATGAATATAACTAAAGACTAGTACGTTCGTTGTGAGATGGGTAGTGTCTTACCAACCATAGGACTTGGAAAGTCAATCAAAGACATAAGTACATGTTAGTGAATGGAGTACTAAATCGATTCGCTTGTGAGAACATTACATGGTCCAATTTCATAAGTGCTTCTCACGTATTGCTTATATTGGATCCATAGAATCGATATTACTACACTCCTAAATGTGACCTTGTATACTTTGATGTGCGCCTAATGGGCTCGTAACTGGGTGCCAACTATGGGTACGTTGGTTATATTGGGAACCATGTTAGGACTGGGAGTAATGTGAAGGAATTTCCTATCTATTCATAGAATAGATGATATAACCAGCATCTTAACAAGTGAGAGTAAGTAGCATATGGTCGTACCCAAATAGAATGATTATTGAATAATCATAAATTTGATTTTGTCATGACTATCCCAAATAGGCTAACTGTAATACTAGAAGGGGTAAATAGTACTGTATATCAAATAAATATTTTCATAAACTCTTTTAAAAATTCTTTTTTGAAGAAAAAAAATTTCTTTTAACAAACAATGTTTTACAAAAATTGCGGAATTAATAAAACAGTAAAACTTGTGAATATAAATTTGCCTGACTAGTATAGGAATGTCTTCAAATAATAATGCTATTAATTTAAATTGCAGAAATGTAAATAGCAATAAATATAAAAAGTATATAGATAGAAAATTAAAGACACCAAGATTTGTACTGGTGCGATGCAACAGGCCTACATCAAGTCCTCAAGCCAATCATTTGAGATTTTTTACTGTTTTTTCTTTTACAGGCAAGAAAAAAGCCTAAGTTACTTTTTACGAGTTTAAGTAACAAACTCAGTTCTTTTACAGGCCAAGAATCAAACCTCTATCGTTCCTTTTCAAGCTTAAGTAACAAAACTCTTTCGATGCTTTTTCAAAGCTCAAGCACCAAACTTATCCGGTATTTTGTTACAAGCTCAAATACCAAACTTTACAATCTTTGTTGATCACACTATCAATGAAGAAACTCCCTTCACACAACCATGTGTGAAAATACAATTCCTTTGAATATGAACATTTCAATGAATAAACAAAAATGAAGCTTTCTCTCATAATTGCTCTTTGAAGGAATTATGGAAGACTTGAACAAAATAGCTTGTATGTGTGATTATAGGTAAGTCTCCCACACTTGAATGCTTCATAAACTCTTCCTTTCATAAGCTTTGTCTTCAAATAGCCATTGGAATCACTTCATAAGCACATCATAGCTATTGGAGCTCTTGAAGCAAATTATGGCCGTTGGCTAAAGATCACAAGTAAGATATAGCTATTGGATCAAGGTCTTGAAAATATATATTGTTTATTACTTCCTGCTCATAAGTAAGACATAGTTGTTGGAGAATTTTACTTCATGTAGTCAATTAAGCTTGTAGCTATTGAAGCAATTTCTTTCACCTTCTGAACAATGAAGCTTGTATTTCCAAACTTAAATTCTTCCTTCTGAAGCTAGTATAACCATTGGAGATTTTGAAGTTTATGATTAAAAGGTCTTTGAAGTGAGGCTCATCTTCTTAATCAACTTGTCATGTAATAAACCTTTGATCTCCTGATGTTTTATTGAGCAGGATTTGATAATATGCTTCTTGTAGTTGTAGTAGCTTCATCCTATTAATCATATACTACTTCTTTATTAATTACAACATAATTGTATTAATACTAAAGTAAATATGGTTCACTTTTTATCTTAAATATTAACTTTTCTGATTAGTTGTTATGATTTAAACATGATTCAACATTCTTCCCCTTTTTGATGATGACAACCCCTTGTATGTGATACTCCTTGAAAGCTATAAGTTGACAAGAAACTTTCCTTAATTTCTTTACTTAAGATATTTTTGTAAAAAAATGTCAAGAGCATATTTAGGTAAATGTAGAATATGAATTGATGTGGTTCCCCCTGAAGATATGATTCCTTTTGAATGTGCTCCCCCTCAAAATATGCTGGATTTATTTTTAGGGATTTTAGGCATCATGAAATTATTTCTTGATTTCTAATTTCTCATAAAAATAATGAACTTGTAATCCGTGTGAGAAAATTCTTGGAAAAACAAGTTAATTTTATAGATCATTGGTAAAGAATAATAGAATCTTTAATCTTAAACCAATGAATTAGAATGATCTTTTAAAATGGTGTCATAAAGAAAACTTATTGAGGTTACAATTTTTTAGGCTAAGAATTTTTAACCTCAAAACAAATTAATTGGCCCACAGATTAAATTAGTAATTATAAGGCCCAGTTACTTATATATAACAGATTTGGGTTAGCGGCCCATTGATATTTCAAAAAGTAGTTTGTATATAAAGAAGCTCATAAACATTCTTTAAAACAAAAAAATAAACTGCATAAGGAATTATGTGACCTCAAGAAATCATAGTTGTGAGCGGACGACCTAAAAGCGGAACACGGCGATGCGAACCGGGGAAAAGGATATTTGGAAAATGATGTGTGTTGGGGTTTTTGGAAAACGGAATTTTGATTATCTTGTTTTAAAAAACCATTGATTTTATTTTAGAAATCTATTTTATAGAAAAGCCTTTCCCATTTAATTGACTTAAAGACCTCGAAACCTAAATTTCAAGATCAGTGACAGAGTCGCCACCCGAATCAACTCATCCTGGAAATTCTGGTACAGCTCCCTACCGAGGGTAGACTACCGTACCTAATCCAGAGATTTAGGGTCCTGGCAACTTATCTATTTAGCCTCTAGCCTGCATTCACTTTATAGTTTATTTTACCATATTTTGTTTGCTTTATTATCTTTTCCTATCCGATTTTGTTTTGTATTTACTTAACCCATGCTCATTAAAAAAAAAGATAGAATAAATTATGGAATAAATAAATTATACATCCAGACAGTTCAAAAGAATAAAAATAAACGCCGCTTATACAACTAGATTGAATAATAAAAAAACTCTCAACCTCACATTACAAACGCCTAATATACACGAGGATCTAGAAAATTTACAATTGCCTAGAATACAAGATAATCTATAAATTACATAAGAAATAAAAATTGAAAGCTACAAAATAGATGGTTAGCACAATTTAATAATAAACATAGGACTTAAATAAGAGAGAATGGGATTTTAAGGAATTCAGGAACATGCCATTGGGGGGTAACCGGGTTGACTCGGCCAGTTGGCCCAGCTAGACCTGGAAAATAATTTTGAAACGCCTTGTAGATTTTTATAAGAAACACATTTTTTAAAATATTTTCTTTTTCCTGTTTAATTTCATTTAGCATGCAATTGTGAGTCAGTTTTCGGGAGATTTGGATCTCCGTTGTTGTTCTGTTCTAAGTGCAATAACTTCAAAAATTAAATCTAAGGTCTGCATAAGATAAATTCATTTTTGGTGATTTTCAGATTTTTTTGAATTTTAATGATTTTTGGGATATTTCTGCTTCTGGCCGAAGACTACAGCTGCTCAGCTGTAGTTATAGTCGCACGACTATAATTACAATCTTGTGACTATAATTCACCCATTGCAGAAAAATTACCGAAATTTGTTTAAGTAAAAAGAGATATCCGTGGGAGTTGAACAGTTGTATGACTGTAATTACAGTCATGTGACTGTAATTACAGACGTACATCTATTCATCCTACCAAGAAACAGCAGAGCAAAATATTATGATTTTATGCACGAAATCAACCCAAAACACACAAAAGATGAAGTAAAGCACAAGTTTTAAGTGTAGTTACCCTTTTAGCGCTGATCCACTGTCGATTTGACTCTGAAAATGCCTGGAATCGACATCAAATTGCTCCTCCTCCTTTGTATGTTAAGGTACCAAAATTTTGTCTGAAAATTCCACCAAGTCACAGATTTATGGTTATGGAATGACTTGAGGTTGTTTGTTAAGTTAAAGCCTATGATTTCTACCAATTTTTACTTTTAAAAACAAGAATTGAAGAAAGAAGAGTAGAAGAAGGTGAGTTTTTGGTGAGTTTTTTTTTTTTTTTTTTTTTTTGAGCTCCTCAATCCCAAATTTTCTATCTCCCCTTTTCTTTCTCCCTTTCCTTCTCCTTTTCTCCACCCTTCCTCCCTCTTTCCTGACTGAAATTGGCATTAAATGCCCCTCAAATCATACCCTATTTTTCTTTCTTGTGGTATAGGCGGCTGCTACTTACTACGAACCTATAGTCGTACGACTGTAGTTTGCAATTACAGTCGCACGACTATAATTATAGTCGTACAACTATCTTTTTTTTTAGGCTAGAAAATTCCGGCGCTTACAGCTGCCCCTTGCGTGATCAAATTCGACATCCAATTCCAGGTTTACAATGCATGAGGTGATGAATTTGGGAGCACAAATTGAAGCTCCGTGCACACAAGAAAAGAAATGCGCAGTTGACTTGTTGAAGTCTCACTATCGTGATGATGATCTGAGTTAATTGGATGAGTTGAGATGATACCTGGTCTACATTACCCGAGGTGAAGCTGATCTGGGCCTGACACCGGGCCGATATTACCCGCAGCGGATCTGCTGAATTTCTAAGGTGAAGCTGATCTGGGCATGACACCAGGTCTATACTACCCATGGTGGATCTGCTAAATTTATGAGGTGAAGCTGATTTGGGCCTGACACCGGGTCTATATTACTCGCGGTAGATCTATTGAATTTCTGAGGTAAAGCTGATATGGGCCTGACACCAAGTCTATATTACCAGCAACGGATCTGCTGTATTTCTGAGGTATAGCTGATTTGGGCCTGACATAAGGTTTATATATACTCGCGGCGAATCTGCTGAGGTGAAGCTGATCTGGGCCTGACACCGGTCTATATTACCTGCGGCAGATCAGCTAAATTTCTAAGGCAAAGCTGATCTGGGCCTGTCACCATGTCTATATTACCCGTGGAAGATCTGCTGAATTTCTGAGGTACAGCTGATTTGGGCCTGACATTGGGTCTATAAATACCCACGGCGAATTTGCTGAGGTGAAGCTGATCTGGGCCTGATACCAGGTCTATATTACCCGAGGCTGAGCCTGTGCCGGACCTATTTGTATCCGAGGCAGTGATGATGAAATCCTGTATTTGAAATGGCGAGTCTTCATTCTTTGCTTGAGAGATTTTGAGCAAAAAATTTTTCCCCTTCAAGAATGAAGACTAGTTGCGGATGAATGCTCTGTGTATGTTATGTATGTATGCATAATGATGCATATGCATGCTGATCCTAAAGGATGCATTTCTCATTGTTTGTTCAATATTGATGTTTCCCTTTTCCGCTTGGGAAGATACGTCATGCCCCTAGCTAACTCTGGCTGGTGGAAGACATTCTTTATGCAAAGCTCTTTTTTTTTCTCTTGTATTTTTGTCGAAGATGATGATGATTGCTGAAGAAATGAGATGACTACTGGGGACGAGTGACGATTGCTAAGGAAAAGGTCTTAATGTCCTTTGTAAAGATTCCACTGGGGAATAGTGCAGAGGATCCTTTTGAAGAATACTATAGGGGCTCCTGTTGGGGAATGGTGGAATGGTTCTACCTTTCTGCCCCTAGAATTGTGAATCTGGGAAGTGCTCTAAATTTTTCCTGAGCTGCCCAATGTGGGTTTTCAGCTCAGTGAGCTGCTCTAACTTTTGCCTGAGGTGCCTTTTTGGTTTTCACCTCAGCGAGCTTTTTTCTTTTTTTTTTTTTTTACAAAGTGTTCTCCAACTCATTTGAAGCAGGCTTACATTCAAATCCTCTCTCTATTATGAAATTAAAACCCTTCTCATAATTTGAGAGTATAACATAATTAGTCTAGGAGTTTAGATTTAAGAGAAATGGCGTGGGATTAAGAGGGTATCCCTAATTTGGTACAAATTGATGATAAACAAAGACTGATTGAAACAGCACCATGACCACCTGCCCTGTCGTCCTTCTGGTGATGATGATAACGAAAAATGCTATGTGGAGCAGCATTGCAGTTCAATTTCTTGTTAGAAGCCATTGATGGTATAAAATAAGGTTTCACAGAATCAGTTCAAAAGAGAAGATGAAAGGGGCAATTCATCAAACAAGTGTTGCGCCTTTCATATGAACGGAAGAGAAAGGTTGTTGAAGGTAAGAGAGAAAGTATAGAGGAAAAGGGAAAGTGCTTGGAGTTTGAAAATGGGAAAGTTCAAATCTTTCATAGGAATAAGTGACAATCTCCACTTTCTCCCTATCACCTTTGGCTCAACTGAAACCCTTGTACGACCCCTTGTTGGGCTGAATGTTGCTGGTAAGTGATCATCCCTTTTACGCTTAAATATTGACCTCTCAAAGTGTCTTACCAGCTCCTCTTTTCTTATAAGCCTAGCATAGGCTATTGTGTGGGCTTTGCTAGAAAAGCGACCATCTCTTATTGTGAACTGCTCTTTGAAACTTGCATGCATCTTTTGATCTGGGAAATTTGCAAATGCATACCCTTTATCCACTTTGCAATCAACAGGAAGGTAAAAGAAATCAAAGGCTAGTGTTGATTTTGCACCCAGGAATTCCATCAACAATTCTCCCATGTATTGGTTGGGTATATTCTTGATCATCATGTTTTTTTTTCCCACCAAAGTTAACTTCAGGCTTGATTTCTTCAATAGTCAAGTTCTTTGACAACCACTGTTGCTCTTTGAAAAGATGAATTAGATTTGGAGGAGAACAAAAGATTTCAAATTGTATATGTTTGGTACATTTTCATTATTAAATAATGTGATATGTTTAACCGGTTAAATGCAAAGTGCTTTCCTTAATTGGATGTTTAAGCAAGATAACTTTGTCTATGCATTTGACATAACCATGCAAATATATTTAAACAAACACTTCACTTTATTGATAAAATCAAAATGAGTACATTTGAAAAGATTGGTTCCCAAAATGGTGTACACTCCATACAGAACCAGAACCCGTCACCAGTCTTCCCTTTCAGATTTTCTGACTGATGATTTTCTCTCGTGTCTTAATTTTTGCCTAAGCCGCTTTTTTTGAGTTTTCAACCTAGCAGACTTTCTTGTTTTTTAAACATGATAAAGCTTTAAGCGGTCTTGGTTGATAGGATTTGTGAACTCATTTCCATCCATGTCCACGATGATGACACCACCTTTTGATAGCACTTTCTTCACAACATAAGGCCTTTTCCAATTAGGTCTGAACTTTGCCCAAACATCAACATTTGAAGGCCTTAATTGTTTCGAAACCAAATCTCCTACTTTTAATTACCGCCTAGGGTACTTCACGTTCCGATTATAGGCCCTAGCCATTCTACATTGGTACATCTGTAAATGATCCAGTGCTTTCAGTCATTTCTCATTTAGCGTTGCCAACTGCTTCGTATCCAGCTTGAGTCCATTCAGTCTCTGGTAACTGAGCTTCCAAGGAGACTCTAAGTGCCTTGAGCTCTATTTCTACTGGTTACACTGCTTCCATACCATACACCATGGCATAGGGAGTTTCTCCTGTTGGCGTTCTGACACTGGTTCTATAACCCTAAAGAGCATATGGCAGTTTATCAGCCTAATCTCTATAGGTGGTTGCCATCTTTGATAGGATCTTCTTTATCAACTTATTAGCAGCTTCGACCGCCCCATTAGCTTGTGGTATATATGGAGAAGACCTATGATGTTTGATGTCTTGTTTTGCAATTAACTCAGCTGTTGGTCCTTGAAATTGCACTCCGTTATCCGTCACTACATGGTGGGGAATTCTATACCGAGTGAAGATGTTCCTCTGAATGAACTTGACCATCTGCTTAGCCATTACATTAGCGAAGAATTATGCTTTTACCCACTTTGAAAAGTAATCAACTGCCACGACCATGAATCGGTGCCCATTAGTCGTAGCAGGATGAATCTCTCTAATCATGTCTATCCCCCATGCCAAAAATGGCTAAGGAGATGCCAGATTCTATAGTTCAAGTGGTGGTAAATGACTGATGTCAGTATAGATCTGGCACTCGTGACATCTCCTCACTTTCCTCATACATTTAGCTTGTATAGTCATCCAGAAGTACCCTTGTCTCATTATCTTCCTTGCCATAGCACGTCCATTCATATGTGGTTGGCAGGATCTTGCATGTACTTGCTGCATCACTTCCTCTGCTTCTTATTCTTTCAGGCACCTTGAAAGAACCCCATTTACAGTTCTCTTGTATGGCTTACCCTCGAAGATTTTGAACTAGCTGGCTAATCTTCTTAGCGAGACTTTGTCAGTATTACTAGCTCCTTCTGGATACTTTCCTTCCTTCACATATGGGTAAATGTCAAAGAACCATGGCTTCTCTTCAGCTGTCAACTCCATCACCTCATGTACATCAAAGCAGGGTTGTCTGGAAACTGCTCTAACCAGAGGTTGTATTTGTGTCTCTTCTGGGTTCTCCCACATAAAAGACAATGTTGCTAACACATCAGCCATCTTATTCTCATCTCTAGGGACATGTCTGAATTCAAACTAGCCAAACAACTCTCTCCTGTATTGGAGTAGCTCCAAGTAGGGCCGTAAAGCTTCTTCCTTTAGCTCCCATTCACCTTGAGCTTGCCTAATCACCAAAAGTGAATCTCCAATGATCAAGACATCATTTGCCCCTAGCATCAGCAAAGCTTCCATCCTAAATAAGCATGCTTCATACTCTGCTCCGTTATTGGTTATGGGAAATTCCAATCTTTTTGACAAAGGAATGATCTCACTGTCTGGCATCGTTATGATTACCCTAATTCCAGTACCCTTTCTATTCACGGCACCATCAAAGCACACAACCCATAACTTTATTTCCACCATGGCCAGCTATTCATCTGAGAAATCTAAATTCTCTGTATCTGATTCTAGCGGCTGATTTGCTAGAAATTCTGCTACGGCTTGCCCTTTGATGGTCTTCTTAGTGACGTACTCAATGTCGAATTTCGACAAAAGTAGAAGCCATCTGGATAATTTCCCCACCAACACCGGTGCTTTATACAGATAATTCATTGGATCCACCTAGGCTACGGCTTGTACTTTGTATGATTGGAAGTAATGGCACAACTTCTTAGTCAGCCAAGTCATTTCTACACATGTCTTCTCTACTAGCATGTACCTGGTTTCGTACTCCAGCAGCTTCTTGCTAAGATAGTAAATAGGGTACTCCTTCTTGCCATCCTATTCTTGTGCCAGCATTACCCCTATGGAGGAATCTTCGACAGCTAGACACAGAATCAAAGGCTTTCCCGGCATCGGTGGGCTCAGAACTGGCGGATTCACCATGTAAGCTTTGATCTTTTGGAACACAAACTAACATCTATCATCCCACACAATAGGCTGATCTTTCTTTAACAGCTTGAAAATCGACTCACAAGTGGTAGTCAACCGTGCTATGAAACGACTGACATACTGCAAGGAACCTAAGAATGACTGAACTTCCTTTTCTGTTTTTGGAGCTGGCATATCTCGAAGAGCCTTGATTTTATTTGGGTCCATTTCTATTCCCCTCTGGCTGACTACATAACCCAATAGCTTCACTGATGTGAGTCCGAATATGCACTTCTTAGGGTTAAGTCGTAGGTTATACTCTCCAATGCATGTAAGAAATCTATCCAGGATGGCAGGATGCTCCTCCCAAGTCATCGATTTAACGAGCATGTTGTCGACGTATGCCTCTACTTCTTTATGTATCATGTCATGCAACAATGTTGTGACAGCCCTTTGGTAGGTGGCTCCAGTATTTTTCAACTTGAAAGGCATTAATCTGTAGTAGAAAGTGCCCTACTCTGTGATGAATGATGTCTTCACTTTATCAATCACATCCATCAAGATCTAGTTATATCCTGAAAACCCATCCATGAATGAATACATTGCTACCTTAGCTGCGCTATGGATCAAAACATCAATGTGAGGTAAGGGGAAATTATCTTTTGGACATGCCTAATTCAAATCCCTGTAGTCGACATATACTCTGACCCTTCCATCCTTTTTAGGTACTGGAACGATGTTTGCTAGCCATTCTGTGTATCCCACCACTTTGAGAAACTTGGCTTCTATCTGCTTGGCCACTTTCTCCTTCACCAATGTAGCCTATTCTGCCCTTAATCTTCTCAGTTTCTGCTTTATTGGCTTGAACTTGGAGTCCATTAGGATCTTGTGAACTGCTATTTCCGTGTCAACACATAGCATGTCCTCGTATGACCAAGCGAAAGCTTTAACATGTTTTTGCAATATTTTTGTCAATTCTCTCTCTTCCTCGAGTTTTAATTCGTGTGAAATGAATACCATTTTGGGATTTTCATCTGTACTTATATTGATTTGATGCAATGTAGTGTCATGAATGTTAAATATGCTCTATGGCGACTCAAATGCAAGCACAGAATTATCAGGGTAAACATCACACAAGTAAGCAAATTAAGATTTCATTGCATTAAACTTGTTATAGAGTACATCATTCACATTGAAAATTGAAGTAATAGATACAATGAAATCATTTTCATCCTCCAAAGGTGGAGGGCCTTGCATTTCTTCATCTTTCTCTTTCAATCCAGGACATTGTCAAGATCTGCAGCTACTTTGGCCTCTTGTTCAGCAAAGATAGTAGTCTCCCCGATCTCAGCCATCTGCACCTTAGCCTTCTTCATGATCTCAGCCATTTTGGCAACTATAGAATTCAGACTTGCCTTGGTCACCAACTCCTTCTCGGACCCTTCTTTGGATTTTGCAAAGACATTGCTTAAGGCGACGGCCAGCACCTCCGAAATTGCTTCCACAGACTCAGCGCAGATCTTTTCTTCGGCTTTCTCTTTGGACACCTCTGCTGCTTTTGCTATCACCTCAGATGGCTCATTTTGCACGATGGCAGGCTTACCAACTGCCTCTTCCACTACCACAGGTGCTACTGGCTCTTCCGGGCTCTTCTAAAAGTCCACAACATCAGAGAATATCTCAAAGCCCGGGTATTCAATACTCTCGACTCTCACTAGGTCAGCTTGACCCTTCTACAACTCTTCTCCTATCCTAATGAATGGCTTCATCATAGGCTTGCCATTCTTCCCTGTCTTCAAACTTTCCTCCTAAGATGCCCCTACTGTGTAGCCTAAGCCGAACTGCCTCGGCTTTCCAGAATTAATGTTAAATTTGAGCACACCTTGTAAATTAGCTCTGAGTCCTATACCCGAAGCAAAATTCTGTTTATGGAGGTACTTAGACAACCATTCTAGCATATAGTTCTCATAGATGACCATCGGAGCATCTGTAGTTTCGTCTTCATTAACCATGGTGACTTGGAATCCGCCGAATGGTATGATCTCTTCATTAACTGCAGCAACCACGGATTTAGAGTCTGCTTCAACTGTCACGACTTCATTACCTATCGAGAATTTTATCTTCTGGTGCAAAGTTGGAGGGAGACCCCCCAGTGGGTAAAGCTATGGCCTCCCCAATAGCAAGGAGAAGGTAACTGGAATGTCAATCACAGTAAAGGTGACCATCAACTTAACCAGTCCTACCTCCACCTCAGCTTGAAAAGTTCCGATCATCGTCGTTTTTGAATCATCATAAGCCCTGATCACAGTAGAGGACTTTTTCAAACTATCTTTGCTCAGACCCAGCAATGGTAACATCTTTGAGGGACATATATTCAGGGCAAATCTGTCATTTACCATCACACATGGCATAACCCTATCCATGATGTTGACCTTAATATAAAGAGCTTCATTATGAGCCCTTCCCTGTGTGGAAAATCTTTTTCCTAAAACACAATGTCAGGGGACCTTGAATGAATCTTGTCTAGCAAGCAGCACATAGCCTTCGGAGAAGCAATTGGAGGAACTTCGATTTTAGAGAGCTTTTTAACCAATGCTGCTCTGTGCTCCTTAGAGGTCAGCAGCAAAGTGCCATAGATTATCCTGGGCTGGAGTTTTCTTTAGTTGTAAAATGACCAGATCTTCCTTGTCTACCTCTTTCGGCGTTGACATGTTACCTGATCCAGTCACTGGGGTGTTGTCATTCTGCTGAACCACTGGCTGGTAGACCTTACCACTCCTTGTTACATTCCGGACTTCGAGAATTTTTGGCCTCTCGACAACCGGTAGCTTAACTGTCTCACCACAGCCATATTCTTTGTACTCATCCTCTGAGTCTAAGTCATCCAAGCTTACAGGCTTTACCTCCCTCTGCTCTATCAGCTTTCCACACTCTGACTTTACCTCAGTATCATTGGCCACCACAGATTGTATGGTGAGGTTCGCTTGCAGGATTTGGGTGAAAGTGAAGTTGTCTGGTAAACCCGACTGTACCATGCCGACCTGTCTTTCAAATGTTGGTAGCGGATTAGTCTTCGTACTAGGTTTGGTAGGCTCTTGTAATTTTCCTTCGTCAATCAGCTTTTGGATTGTATCCTTTAGCCTATAGCAGTTGTTGGTTCTGTGTCCTACCTGTTGGAGATTGTGCCCTAAGGCCAATAATGGATTTTGTAATTTGACTTCTAAGATTAATCTAGTATAGATTAATATTATCATTTATGTTTGTATGTTAGCATTTATGATAAGTATCCATGAATCAACCGTGTAATTCTAAACATCCCTAGTCGATTGTTATTATGGGAATAATAACAAACTAAGACTAGTGTGAGTGATAATAGATATTCATAAGATGAATATAGTGTATAGAGATACATATTATACTCACGGGTAATATGTTAGAGAACATGTTACTGGAGACCCACTATGAGATCAAGTTCATGGTTATGTGTCACAACTGATCTTGATTATAGTAGTGTCATTAGCTGATTCCTTTGACCTGAGGTCACCATGGATTCCGGGATGAATTCATGTTGTGCTTTGACGCAGTCAAACGCTGCTTGTAACAGAGTAGTTATAAAGGCTGTGATTGGGTACGATATGACTCATGCCTTGGGATGTGAGTGACAGATATGGGATTTTGTCCCTCTCTATCAAGAGAGCGATATCACTGGGCCCCTCGATAAGTGAGACTGTTATATGCATGGCCGTGCTCAAATAATTGATAAGAGTATCAATTGATTTGTTTAAACAGTCCGCTTTGAGATCGAGAAAGCATATGATTAATTTATATAAGATTGACAAGTGTACCATGTCTTATAATTAATCATGATATCAAGAGACAAAAGGGAATATGACACATTCTATAAGTAGGTTTATTGGATTATACCAATCATATGAATTGGGTAGTCATAATGGCTTGCTAGAGTCCGCTTATGACTTATGAGGGCATTATGGTAATTTCCTCATTGCCAATTTATATGATCCTACGGGGTCACACACAAAGAGCAAAATGAGATTCACTTAATTCGGGGATAAATCATTATGAGATAATGATTTATTATTGATGAGAAATTAAATATATATAAAGATATATATTTACATGTATATGTATATACACATGAACATATTAATAAGATTAATATATTTATGGCATAAAGTATGCTATATATATATATATGTATATTATAATTATATTATATGGTGATATAATTAATTATAATATACATTTACGTATATGTGTATATATATATATGTATGTATGTATGTAAATATTAATAAGATTAATATAGCATAAAGTATGCTAATTATATTATATGGAGATATAATTAATTTTACATACATATGTGTATATGATGGAGAATTGACTAAGTTTAATATTAATTGAGAATTAATAAAACTTATGGGGGCTAATTTATAATTATAATTAAATATAGTATTTAATTACAATTATAAGTTAATAATAAAAAAAAAAAAAAAAAAAAAAAACCCTAGAAAAACAAGTGGGTGTTGGATGTGATACAGCAGCCCCCCATCTCCATAAAATTGCCGAAAAAATGCTTTTGGCAAAAAGGGAAAAATATCAATTTTTCACCTTCTCATTCGAAGAACTGTTCTACGATCCCGGCGCTAGCACGCGGTGAGTCAATTGCTCGGTGTGGATCAACTGTAGAGGGAATCTACTTTGGTTCCTAATTGATTCAAAACCTACAAAGAATTAAGGTAATTCTTCAACCCTCCTTCCAATTCAATGCAATGTACATGGGTCCTTGGTGGGGATTAATCCGTTTTTCTTTCCGCTGCGTATTTATTTTGTGTGATTAATTCCCCAACACTACCATGACATGATAGGTACAAAAATTGTCCTTTTCCGCATCCGTCGGTTTCTAAAATGGCCTAAGACAGTTTAACAGACCACCATTCCTACACTTCACAAAGATCTTAGCCAAGGGGATATGCCTTGACCATCCGGACCTCTGCCTTGGTTTCCTCGCTGTTGAGACACTGCAGTACCCCAGCTTGCTTAACCTCTGAAACTTTCCTACCTTTGCTTGTAGAACAACTAGAACTAGACCCACTGCTTGACCCAGTTGCAGTAGTTGAACGGTACCCGGAGCTATACCCAGAGCTTCTACTACCCCTGTGTCTTGCATCCTTTTCTTCTTCATCCTTCTCAATCTTCATAGCCATACTGTAGACTTCACTTAGCTCATTGAAAGAGTGGAATTTCATATTGTTTCTGTAAATGTCTCTGCTACCGTCAATCAATTTTTGGATCAACTCATCCTCATCAGGGCAGTTCTTCAACAGAATCGTCTTATTCATCCATCTCTGATAGTATTCATCAAAGAACTTGTTTGGCTTCTGCTTAATCCTCTCCAGGTCAAACAACTTCACCTGGATCTTAGTATTGAAGCTATAGTATTTGATGAAAGCCACCTATAAAGCTTCTCAGTCTGATTGCACCTCCTCAGATAGAGACTTGTACCAGGTTAAGGCTCACCCTTTTAGTGTGGTTGGGAAGAAGTTGATTAACTGCTGCTTGGTAGCACCCGCTGTCAGCATTATTCGGGCAAACATACTAACATGAGCTTCTGGTGATCCAATCCCCTTGTAGGAAGGAATTTTTGGCACTTGGAACCCAACAAGAAAGGTCTCAATGCCTTTATTTATCATAGCATCCACATTCACACCCCTCTTGGAGCCCAAACTGATGTTGGCCCCTTCCTTCAGCTTAACTACCATCTCATCTAACATTGTGTACTTTGCCTTCATTTTCTTCTCCATGGCTGCCTCAATCTCTTACAGCTTCTCTACATTAGCTGAGGCATCAACCCCATGCTGAGATGATTCACCCTCTTTTTCTTTTCTAGTCCCACTGTTGCCAGTTTCACCACCTTATCTCACAATAGCCCGCATTTCTTCTTTCAGCATGTCACGGAAGTCCTGGGATTTCAAGAAGTCTCTCAGAACATCAGCAATGTTTAGTTTCTGATTAGCCATCTCAACTTCCTCGACAGATTCTGATTCCTCACTTGCCCTAACTGTCTTCCTTTTCTTATGCTCTGTTATAGTCTGTGATCTTGTTCGGGGTTGCTCTAGCTTACTCCTGTTTTAGATCACATGGGGAATGTTAGGGCTAATAAATGAATGGTACGATGACATGGAGGATGATGCTTGATGATGCTTCATAAATAAGGATGATAATGAATGAGACTTCCCTTGTTTTCATTCTTTTTTTTTTTTCCTTTGGGATGTCCCTAGTGTGCCTAATGACATACGAAAGATGTGAAAGAGTCGTGTGCGAGATGCCACACGGACAGAGGCTCGTCGCCTTTGGGGCACCTAATGAACTATCGTGAAATGGCCGCGTGTGTATCGACACATGGGTAGAGTTTTGACCCTTTGTACGTCTATGAGATAAAGTGAAATGGTCATGTGGGGGCCGTCCCACAGACAGAGTTCTGATGCTTTTCAGGCTTGTGATATGAGATGATGTTATAAAAAAGTCACGTGTAACTCGAAACATGGACAGGGGTTCGGTGTTAGTGGAACACCTTGCATGATCTAACAATGTTACGAAATGCCCCTATATGTACACTAATCTAGTACTCAAGGAGTACATTGAATGATTTAACAATGTCATGAAATGGCCCGATGTGGACCGTGACGCACAAGTAGGACTTTGGTGTCACTATGACACTTATGAGTATGATGCGATGTAATGATGTCGTGTGACTCGCCACACGGAAATAGACTTAGGACAATTGTGGTCTTATACTGAATGACATGGTATGGTGAAATGATCGAGCGCAATTTGGTGCACTGGCGGTACATGGGTAACTTCGGAATACCCGATATGTTATGAAATGAAATGATCATGAAGGGTACACTTGGAACATCCTTTATTAGGTAAGATGAGATGAAATGAATGTCTATGTCACACAAAATGCAAGTGGCTGCACGAAAATGTGGTTAGGTCTCATGACACATGGGATGATGTCGTGTATGCTTCATGGAAATGTCACACATGAGATGCAAAATAGCATACAAATAAAATGTCATGGCTACACGAAAAACGTGATTAGCGTCACACACATGTCGATGCTTTGAAAATGGCTACAAAAGATGTGGTTAGAATGGAACACAAATGGTCATGCACGTTTAATGCTTCGTGAAAAAGTCAAATAAAAACACCATGGAGCAAACATTAGCACACGCAATAATATGCACTCCCTTCCAACCTTATTTCTCCTTTCAAATGGTCTCGCATTCTTCCTAGGTGTTGGGTCTCTTTGGCATCAACGGGGGATACCAAAGGCGCACACTCAATGTCTAATTTTGAATTTATGTTTTGGTAATCCTAGGGGAAGTTACTAAGCCATTAAATATGGGCCAAAGTCAATACCAAGGGTCGTATAGGCTCCCTTAACGAATATACACTCCTCACCGTAGAACACGATGTAAGGTCATGCAATGCTATGAGTGGTTTACGCCGTCGGGTGCCTCCCATCCTGGCGGAAGAGGTAGGTCACCTTCTTGAGTAAACCGGGGTGGATCAGTGTATTGGAGGGATTGAGAAGAAGAAAATTTCATGATATGCAAGTGCGAACAAATATGGTATTATGAACTGGTAAAGTGACTCCAAGCGAGGTTATATTTCAGTAGTTGCCGAAGTTCCTTAAGTTTTTATGAAAACCTTTTAAGAAGCCATATTCCCCAGTAGAGTCGCCACTATGAGCGGATGATCCAAAAGCGGAATGCGGCGAAGCGAACCAAGGAAAAAGGAGATTTGGAAAATGATGTGTGTTGGGGTTTTTGGAGAACGGGATTTTGATTATCTTGATTTAGAAAACCATTGATTTTATTTTGGAAATCTATTTTATAGAAAACCCTTTCCCATTTAATTGAATTAAAGACCTCGAAACCTAAATTTCAAGATCAGTGACAGAGTTGCCACCCGGCTCAGTTCATTCAAGAAATTCTGTTACAGCTCCCTACCGAGGGTAGACTACCTTCCTAATCCAGAGATTTAGGGTCCGGGCATTTTACCTATTCAACCTCTAGCTTACATTCACTTTATAGTTTATTTTACCATATTTTGTTCGCTTTATTACCTTTTTCTATCTGATTTGGTTTTGTATTTACTTAACCCATGCTCATACGGAAAAAAAAAAAAACTGGAATAAATTACGGAATAAATAAATTATACATCCAGACAGTTCAAAATAATAAAAATAAAGGCCGCTTATACAACTAGATCGAATAATAAAAAAAACCCTCAACCTTACATTACAAACGCCTAATATACACGGGGATCTAGAAAATTTACAATTACCTAGAATACAAGATAATCTATAAATTACATAAGAAATAAAAATTAAAAGCTGCAAAACAGATGATTAGCATAATTTAATAATAAACACACATAGGACTTAAACAAGACAGAATGGGATTTTAAGAAATTCGGACATTTTTGAAAATATTTTCTTTTTCCAGTTTAATTTCATTTAGCATACAATTGTGAGTCGGTTTTCGAGAGATTTGGATCTCCATCGTTGTTCTGTTCTAAGTGCAATAACTTCAAAAATTGAATCTAAGGTCGTGGATGCATGAGATAAATTCATTTTTGGTTTTCTGATTTTTTTTTTTAATTTTTATGATTTTTGTGAAATTTCTGCTTCTGGCCGAAGACTACAACCGGCCGGCTGCAATTACAGCCGTGTGGCTATAGTTATAGTCGCATAACTGTAATTACAGTCGTGTTGCTGTAATTCACCCATTACAAAAAAATTGCCGAAATTTGTTTAAGTAAAAAGAGATATCCATGGCAGTTGAACAGTCATGCAACTGTAATTATAGGCGTATGTCTATCATCCTACCCAGAAATAGCAGAGCAAAATATTATGATTTTATGCACGAAATCAACCCAAAACACACAAAAGATGAAGCAAAGCACAAGATTTAAGTGTAGTTACACTTTTAGCGCTGATCCACCGTCGATTTGACTTTGAAAACGCCTGGAATCGACTTTAAATTACTCCTCCTCCTTTGTATGTCAAGGTACCAAAATTTTGTCCAAAAATTCCACCAAGTCACGGATTTATGGTTATGGAATGACTTGAGGCTGTTTGTTAAGTTAAAGCCTATGATTTCTACCAATTTTTACTTTTTAAAAACAAGAATTGAAGAAAGAAGAGCCGAAGAAGGTGAGTTTTTGGTTTTTTTTTTTTTTTAATCTTTTGAGCTCCTCAATCCCAAATTTTCTGTCTCCTCTTTTCTTTCTCCCTTTCCTTCTCCTTTTCTCCACCCTTCATCCCTATTTTTCTGAATGAAATTGGCATTAAATGCCCCTCAAATCACGCCCCATTTTTCTTTCTTACGGTATGGGTTGCTGCTACCTACTACGAACCTACAGTCGCACGATTATAGTTTGCAATTACAGTCGAACGATAGTAATTTTGAAATTACAGTCGTACAGCTATCTTCTTTTTTTGTTAGGCTGGAAAATTCCAACGCTTACAATAGTGCAGGAAACTTATAAGATTAATAGATAAAAATTAGTCCATCCATAAAACACACTTATTTAAGTATTTACTTCGACAAATAGATCAAAGGATTTGTATGATCAATGAAAGCATTTTCATTCGTTTAAGCATCTGCTTTATATCATAACCGTTCCTGCAAGAAATTATATTTGTGCAAATTTGCACAATTACAAGTAGATTATTGCATATTTTCATATGTAATTCTGTTGCTGGTAAATATGACAGAATGTCATACTTCTCATCCCTGTATAATATTCCACAGGTAATAATACTTAGAGTGATCCATCTTATAAAAACATTTCCTCTATTATACAAATCTGCTAATCATACTCCATCAAGTGCAGCTCATTAGATACTGTAAAGCATGGGTTTCTGCTATAGACTACTAATGACAATTGCTTATAACCACTATTTCATACCCATCATACATATCATATTCAATTCAACATTACTGAACATATGCCAATCACAGATACAAGGTAACTAAAGCCTTGAGCATATAAAACATTGGTTCAAGCTATATGGCAATCGATTTATCATTAAATGCCTACAGAAGCATATATTTCAGGTCACATATAATTATTTCACTAGGCACACTACATGGCAGTCATAGGATATTACATTAAACTACTACTAATCACAGATTTTTATTATCAACTTGATGTGTACCATATAACAACAATTCACATAACATATATGCATATCAGTATATCTTGACATAGTATATGCTAATATATACATAATCAAAGATTAATAGATGTATATATGACCCAATAATCACATATCACAACCAGGGATCACATAGATGTCACATATGATCTGTATCTCATATCAGTCCCAAATTTGTGCATCAACAATCATAATGCATATATACTTTCATTCATAGATCACATATCACATACATAACTAATGGTGTCTCAAAGATCACATCATATGTAACATAGGATCGCATTGCCTATATAAGAATAAATATTTAACCAATAATCAAGGTATTAACCAGAGAAATTAGAGATCACTAATAACCAAGGAATTAAAATAACCAAGGAATTAAGCATAGATCACATACAAAGTCAAAGACTATTCAATTTGCCCCCTTTTTTAATCATCAAAAAGGCATATCATATATAATATTGCATTTAGAGATAAAGCATTCATAAATAGTATTGTTTAGTAGATACTAAAGCAAGCATTCATATTAAAAGACAAAAGCATTGTTTAGAGAATACTAAAACATTAGCAAGCATTCATACCCTATTTAAGCCACATGTAACCTAAATAGACTAAACTACTTGCATAAGAGAAAATGTACTATTCAAAAGATAATATACTATTAAGATGTTGCTGATAAAAAAAATGCAGAGGAGAGATGTGAAGTGCCATTCCCTCTCTTTTGATCATCTCTGCATAACAATAGCCTGCTTCAGCAAACCTGATTAATTCTGTGTGGATGAGGATGCACTAGATTTGAGAATGCTGGAGATTCTACCGTTCATAGCCTCTATTTGCTTAGTAAGTTGATTGAATTTTATAGTTATTATTGCTAGCTCCATCTCCATTCCAGTAGTTAGATTATGCATCTTATCTTGGATATTCAGTAGTTGCAGTTGTAGATCTCTCAATACAGTTGGTACCTTAGTACAAGCCTTAGAGCCCATAAAAGCCTTGGAGACACTCAACATCTCTCAAATAACTTTAAAACATGTCTCCGTGGTAGAAGCAGTGACTTTATTGTAATTTGGTGGTGGTGGAGGGTTTGAAGAGTATGTTGCAGTTGGTGGCAACATGGTCATTAAAGATAATTGAGTTGATCTAGGCAGTACAGATGAGGGTTGATACATAAGTGGTGTCTGGATTAGCTCTTTATATAGATCATGGATGTGGAAGTTATTGTAGTAGGACATTGACGGATTCATAGGCTCTGGTTGAGAATCATTGTAGGTTGTATTTGTTTCTGCAATCAAAACAGGAAAAAGAATTGTCTCCTCTTTATGACTTAATCCCATATCCCCATCATTATACAAAGAAAGAAGAGAGTCATAAAGTTCACTCTCATCTTGTGATGTTGCTATGTCAGATTGAGGTCTGAATGCAGCATCTTCCTGCTTTAACTAGGGTGACCAAACATTGGATTCATCTTTATTGCCTTCTTTAGAGATCACATTCTCTCTTCTTTCATTTAGAATGGTTAGAACTTCTTCACTTACATTCACAGCAATAGATTGAGCTTCATGGTCACTATCATTTAAGGTTTTACTATCTGAGGCTACTTATACTCAGTAAACACATGCTTCGTTGGCAGTTGAGTTTTATGGGCACATGCTTTCAACATTCTGGTGATGTTGGTTTCATTGATGGTGGATCACTGGCAAACAAAAGAAGGTTGGATTCCAGCTTTAGATATTTCAAAGAAGTAAAAATATCTGGTAAGGATCATATTGAATAGAAGAGCAAAATTACTTCTTACATGAGCTAGATGATTGATCAAGGTAAATGGCAGGGTATTCTTACTTGGTTGACCAAATGCCAAGTGAAACAAAGGTCAAAGCTAGTCATTGTAGCCAAACTGGCTGTTTGTGGTTGAAAATAAGCATAATTCAGAAGCTGCAGAATTCTAAATTGGTCATCCAAATATCCTGAATGAAGTTCAGACCAGGGCATAAAATGGTCTAGTGGAAAATTGCACAACCGATAGACAAAGGCAACAACACTATAATCCCCTAAATTTGAAGGTGGAGGTGCTCTCTCTATTCTTACACCATTTAATGGCAATTTGAAGACTTTGCTAAAAGTTTCTTCATTCACCAGATATTTCCTTCCTCTCAGTGTTACGTCATAGTTCATATCTCCTATGTAGGTTAGGGTTCCATAGAACTCATTCACCAATGGCTCATAAATTAGTTCATTAATACTCATGAAATTCTCCCATCCCTGTTTCTTAAAAATCCAAAGGAATGGACTTTCTACTTTGCCCAGATATTCCCAATCTATTCTCTTGCATCTTACTTTTTCTATAGGAACCCATCAGAGTAAACGAGTTTACCTTTACTGGTTGTTGAGCTCCTTGCAGGTAATGAAGTAGAAGCAGTAGGTGTAGATTTTGTTGCACTTCATCTTCTCCCATAGACTTCATTAATAGAATTGATTTTTCTTTTCTTAGAGTGAGGCTGATTTTCAGCAGAAGTTGATTCATCTCTCTTCCTCTTCATTTCTTCTTTTGCAGTTCTAGGAAGATACACTTATGCATTTCTTCTATTGCAACACACCTTCTTAACATTGTTTCTACTTGAGAGGTTAATCTTTAGGAATGAACTTTGGTAGAGAGATCGAGAGAGGAGAGGGATGAAGTACAGCTTCAGAGAAGTTGGTGATGATTTAGTTTTCCAAACTATCTTTTCAATATCCGATTCTAGTAGATATGCCTTGGAGGAGACGATCATAATGGGTACCTTAGTTTATTTCTTTGGACGGTGGCATTTCTCTCTAGAACTCCACCGTGTTTAAAACATCATGTGGCTTGCTTAGGATGACACGTGTTTTTCTCCTTTCACTTCTATCTGTTTATTTTTATCCATTTCATGTAGACATAGGTCATGAGTTTTGGGCTTATAAAAATAGTTTGGCCTGGTTAGTTTATTAAGTACTCATTTTTAATTTATGCTAATATGTACTATGTATGTTTTTGGACAAAATAGCATAAATCTTGAGAGAATATGATTGTGACAATTAATTCATAAAATCTTAATTTATGAGTGAAACATTAGTTTATTTTTTTTCATAAATATTTATGATTTTATCCTTTGGTTCATAATCCGATCCAATAGCAAAATCTTAGTTGATTTGACGGAATCCAGACTTATGAAAAAAGAATTAATCATAATATTTAATCCAATAAAACCATTACTCAAGAAAATATTAATTCAAGTGAATTAGTACTTCTTAGAATATTAATTTTATTTTTCATAAATTGGATTGGACATTCCAGTTTTCAATCTTAACTCACTAAATTTATTTTCACATTAGGGCATTGTGAAAATATCTGCTATTTGATCTTCTGTAGGAACAAATTCCAAGTAGATGTCACCTTTTTTTGTATGATCTCTAATAAAATGTTTTTTTATATCTATGTGCTTTGTTCTTGACTGCAGAATAGGATTCTTTGTCAAATTTATAGCATCAGTATTATCACACCTTATAGGTATATGATCATACTTTACGCCACAATCTTGAAGATGTTGTTGCTTTAACCATAATATCTGTTCTACACATCTACATGCAGACATATATTCAGATTCTATTGTTGAAATTGCTATAGTCGATTACTTTTTGCTTGACCATGAACTAATGCTTCTCCCAGAAATTGACAAGTAATTGACTTACTTTTTCTTTCTAATTTGCATCCACGGGGGGATAACCGAAAAGTCCGGACGACTACTCGATTAGACTTGGAAAACATTTTATAAAATGCCCTGTAGATTTTGAGAATGAAAATCAATTTTGAAAATGGTTTGGCTCGTTTTGCATGCATTTTCCATCTTTTAGTGGGCCGGATATCCCAGAACCCGAGGGTTCTGTTCGTGAGTAGGCCTAAATTGAACATCCATCTAGGGTTTGGAAACATAAACACACAAAAAATCCTTTTCGAATCGAAAGAAGAAGCAAAATTACGAGTCAGAGACCAAAAAGGCAAAATTGTAATTCTGTTTCATCAACTACAGCTGTAAGCGCCGGAATTTTTCTAGACATTAAAAAAAGTGTGTTGTGCCACGACTGTAATTACAGTTGTGGTGTTGTATTATAGTCATACGACTATAATACAATCGTACGACTATAACACAGTCGTACGACTGTAATTGCGGAGCAGGTACAGCAGCTCATACCTTTGACATAAAAAATCGGGGCTGATTAGAGGAGCAATTAATGCTCGGATTTGGCAGCAAGAAACTAGGAAATAAAAGGAAAGAAGAGAGGAAAGGGAAGGGGCTCTTGACCTTGGGAATTTTGGCAGAAATCGAGGGAGAAACAAGAGAAAAAGGAGAGAAAAAGAAACCCACAAAGCTCAAGCTTTTTTTCTCCTCTTTTTCTTTTGATTCTTAA
Source organism: Euphorbia tirucalli (assembly GCA_039660915.1). Lineage (NCBI taxonomy): Eukaryota > Viridiplantae > Streptophyta > Magnoliopsida > Malpighiales > Euphorbiaceae > Euphorbia > Euphorbia tirucalli. Next base: position 34,350,366 of record CM077637.1, on the reverse strand, counting down.
ATGTTAAAGTTAAAACTTGATAGAAATAATAGGTTAATAACTTGACACTTAAAACTCAATCAATTTCAGACCTTAAACCAATCAGAATCCATGACATTTTGGAGAAATTCGGACAACTTTCAAAACCTTTACATCCAAGGAGAAAGAAGCAATTTAGAGGTGATTGGGGCGTTTCTAGTAGTCAATCTTATGGTGGATTAGCGCCAAAGAGGTAAATACACTCAAAACCTTCATTTTGTCACCTTTTCTAGGTGATTTGATGTGTTTTTATGCATAAAAGTTCAATTTTCGAGTTTGCTGTTTCTGGAATTCAAGAACAGCCGTACGACTACTCTTGTGGTGAAGAACATTCGTACGACTGTAATTACAGTCGTACGAGTGTTCTTGAATTCCCGCGGCTTTTAGTTTTATGTGAATAAAGTTTTGGCGATTTTCTGTAATTGGAAGGATTACAGTCGCACGACTGTAACTTCCGTCAAGAGGCAGAATTTCCAGAATAGTCCACAAAAATTTCCAAAAATCATAAAAAATAATAAAAATCAGAAAATTATCAAAAATAAATTTTGTTGTGTGCATTCATGACCTTAGATTTAATTTTTGATGCTATTGCATTTAGAACAATGCCACGACGAAGACCTGATTCTCCCGACAACCGACCCACCTCACATGTTAAATTAAAGTAAACTGGAAAATAAAATGTTTTCAAAATGATTTTCTCACAAACCCAAAAATACAGGGACGTTTCAAAATGTTTTCTAGGTCTAATCCAGCTGGCTAGCCGAGCCGACCCGGTTATCCCCCCCTAAATGCATGTTCCCAATTTCCAATTCCCCAATTCTGTCCTGTTTGAGTCCTATTTGTGATGTGCTATAAACTGTGCTAACCCTCTGTTTTGCAGCTTTCAATTTATTTTTATTTTTATTTTGGACGTAATTAATAGATTAATCCGTGTATTTTAGGCGATTGTATTTTTTGGATAATTCATGTATTTTAGGCGTTTGTAAGATGAGGATGAGAGTTTTTATTTTTATTCGATCGGGTTGTAATAATTTAATTATTTATTACTTTATTTTTATTTTATCTGTATGTGCCTTGTATGCTTTTATTAATAAAAATGAATGTTAGAATCATAAAATACCATATATGAATATTGGTCGTATTTATTTTAATTAGACACAAAATAAGGGACTTGTCCAGACCTAGATCTCTGGATAGTGTAGCGGCCTTTCATCCGGTTCAACTACACTGAAATTTCCCGGTTGAGCTGAGCCGGGTGGTGACTCCTACACTATTTATCGAGACTTAGGTCTCGGTTCTTTTATGAATTAATTAATTTCCCAAAATCAAATTTTATTATAAAAACCCCACGCGAGGGAGGGTTGCTCGATATCGAGGCTCCCTTTCGAAAGCGTCCGTGTTGCTTCGAAAATGTCGTCCGCTCACAGTGGCGACTTCGCTGGGGATTTCTTACGAAAGTTTTCTTAAAAACTTAAAAGAATTTGACAAGCCCTGAAAAGTGTCTAATTAAAATAAGGTGGATGATTCTTGTATGGTATTTTATTTTGCATTCTTTAGTTAGACATTCTTGCATTAGATTAAGTATCCAATTTTAGCCAGGTGAATTGTTGAAGTGTCGCTTATGTTCCTCTTGGTCTTACCCATAGTCTTGCATGAACCGCTTCGTTCGGACTCTTGAGTGGGGAGAGTGAGGAGTATATTTTGCTATGGGAGCCTTGATTTTAACTTGACTTGGACCGAACTCATATAGGCAACCTTAGTTGGATTCCTTTAAGTTATCAAAATAAATTGTATGAATGCTATAAATTGTGCCTTCATCATCCCCGGTTGATGATCAAAGAGAACCCCACCTAGGACTTGATTAGAATTTTTGAGACTAACCACGTTTGGAGAAATAAGGTTAGAATATGTGCTTCTCGCCATCCCGTAAAATACCATCATCGCCATTTTCATAAACATGACATGCCATACACAAAACATTTGTGTGGTACTAACCCACATCTTTATGCAGCCATTTGCATTTTATTTTCATGTGCGAATACATCAAATCAGCCGTGTGCCATTCATACTAACTATTTCTTTTGCAGCCATAACATTATATTTGTAGCATTTTTTACAAAGCATACACAACATCATTATGTATGTCATGCATCCTAACCACATTTTTGTGTAGTCATTTGCATTGTGTGTGACATAAGCATCCATATCATTTCATCTCATTTAAATTAGGGACATTCCAAGGACGCCCATCATAATCATTTCATAACATATCGGGAGTCCCAAAACTACCCGTGTTTTGCCAGTGCACCGGATTGCATTCGGCCATTCCATCTCATTCACTAAAGACCACAATGGTTCTAGGTATATTTCCGTGTGACGATTTACACGAGGTATTTCATGACACCATACTCATTTATCATAAATATCATGTGACACCGTGGCCCACATCATATCACTTCATAACATTATCACATCATTCAAGGCGCTCCCCGAGTGCTGGGTTAGAACACATATAAATACATTTCATAACATTACTAAATCATGAAAGGTGTTCCCCCAATGCCGAACCTCTGTCCATGTCCCCGGTTACACATGACTTCCTTATAACATCATTTCATATCATATGACTCAAAAGCATCAGAACTCTGTCTGTGTGATGGCCCCTATGCAACCATTTCATGTCATCTCATAGACTCGCAAAGTGTGGAGACTCTGTCCATGTGTCGGCAAACAAGTGACCATTGCACAAAATTCACTAGGTGCCCTAAAAGCGCTGAACCCTTGTCAGTGTGGCGGTCCACACGTGACCTTTTTGTATAGCATTGGCTGTTCTTGGAATGTCCGAAAAAGAAAATAGAATGATAAGTGGAAATCATTTTTATCATCATGTCATGCACAACATCATTCCATTCATTCATCATAAGCACTTTCAATGTCTCACTCTTCATGGCACCATTCCATTCACTCATGTCCCTAAACGTTTCCTATATAATGCCGAGCAGAATAAACTGTAGTGACGTTGGATAAGATCTCAGGCTTCGAGAGGCTGTTGGGGAATGAAGAGCAGTTGAAACAGAAAGTGAGTCAGATTATGGTGAAGAATCTGAGATGGCTAATCCAACACCGAATCTTGCTGATGCCTTGAAGGATTTCTAGAGATCATATGATTTCCATGACATGCTGAAGGAAGAGATGCAAGCTGTTGTGAGAGAAGCTGGGGAAACTAGTGCTAGTGGGGCCGAAAAGGAGAAAGAGGCTTATCGTCCCAGCAAGGTGGTGATGCCTCGACTAGTTTAGAGAAGCTGCAAGAAATTGAGGCAGCTATGGAGAGGAAAATAAAAGCGAAGTATTCGGAGTTGGATGAAGTTGTGGCCCAGCTGAAGAAAGGGGCCAGTGTCAGTTCTGAATCCAAGAAGGTGGTTAATGTAGATGCCATGATCAGTAAAGGCATTGAGACTTTTTCTATTGGCTTTCAAGTGCCAGAGGTTCCTTCTTACAAAGGAATGGGTTCACTAGAGGCCCATGTAAATCTCTATGCCCAAGTCATGTTGATGGTAGGCGCCACTAAGCAACAACTGATTAATCTTTTCCCAACTACGCTTGAGGGAGGAGCATTGGGCTGGTATAATTCTTTATCAGAGGAAGAGCAGTCAGACTGGGAGGCTCTATCGGCAGTCTTTATCAAATATTACAGCTTCAACACCAAAATTCAGGTGAAGATGTATGATTTGGAACGAATCAAACAAAAGCCCAACGAACCATTTGATGAATATTATCAACGATGGATGAACAAGATAATCCTTCTGAAAAACCACCTTGATGAAGATGAATTAATACGGAAGCTGATTGACGGCCATTTAGTGAGTTTAGTGAAGTATATAACATGGCTATGAAAATTGAGGAGATGAGGAAGAGAAAGCGACAAGCCATAAAAGTGGCAGAAGTTCAAGATATAGTTCCAGGTACAGATCAACAGCTGCAGCCGGGTTTGGTAGTGGATCTAGTTCAGGTTCTGGAAGAAAAAGGGGGCAGACTTCAGAGGTCACACAGGTCGAGGTTGCCACCATGACCCAGCAACAAAGCAATCAGAATAAAAACCCAAAAGGACATGGTATATCTCCTTGGATTCTCCCATTGGTTAAAATTTTTGCAAAGTGCAGAAATGGAGGATTGTTGTAGTCCCTAAGGCCATTTGAAAAGCCCGCGGATATGGATAAAGATAATTTATGCACGTATCATGTGGTGACTGGCCACAGGACTAATAATTGTTACAAACTGAGGGATGCGATACAAAAGTTAATTAATGAAGGGAAATTGTAGGAGCCCCCTAAGCCTAGCACTAAGACTAACCCGTTACCGGCATTCGAGAAGTGGGTTAACATGGTACACTCAGGATTGCCAGCTAATTTCATTTTTGCTCAAGTCCTTCAGGCGAATCCTGCTATCCAATCTATAGCAATTGGCAATGCTGAAGTAGAGTCAAAATGTGTGGAGCAGACATAACAGAAAGGAATTAAGCCGGTGAGTTTGAATGATCTTGACTCCAAGGATGAATATGAAGAGTTTGGTGGGGAGGAAATAGTAAAGCTGCAGGCCATTGAAAAGTTGAGAATTCAGGAGGTTCAAAATGTGACCCGAAGTGGCAGGGTTTATCAACTAGCAGACCAAGTGAAGGATAAGGCCCCGATGGCTGGGTCTGGTATCACGTTAGCATAAGAGGGAGTTGAGAAAGAGGACCTGGTTATTTCTCAACTGAAGAAAACCCCTGCACAAGCCAGTTTGTGGCATCTACTTTTGACCTCTAAGGAGCATAAGGCGGCCTTAGTGAAGAAGTTATCGGAGATTGAGATTTCTCCCATTGCATCACCGGAGGCCATGTGTTGTCTCTTGGATAAGATCCATTTTGGGTCTCCTGACATTATTTTCTCTGAAAAAGATTTGCCCAGTGAGGAAAAGGCTCACAACAAGGCCCTCTACATTAGAGCCCATATAATGGACAAAGTAATGCCGTGTGTGATGGTGGACGATGGCTCGGCAATGAACATATGTCCATCGAAGATGCTGCCATATTTGGGCCTGAATGAGATGTTCTGAAAAAGTCCTCAACAGTAATCCGGGCATATGATGACTCGAAAAGAACTGTAATAGGGACTTTTGAAATTGAAGTGGAGGTCGGGCCAGTTAAGTCAACAGTTGTGTTTACAGTGATAGACATCCCGGTCACTTTCTCCCTGCTGTTGGGAAGACCATGGTTCCACCCTTTAGGAGGTGTCCCTTCTACTTTGCACCAGAAAATAAAGTTCTCGATAAATGGCGAGATTATGACTGTTGAAGCGGATGCCCAATCAATGATTGCTGCTGTGAATGAAGGGGTTGTACCTTTTCACGGGTTCCAAGTCGCCATGGTCAGGGAAGAGGAAGCTACAGACGCTTCAATGGTCATTTATGAAAACTATATGCTGGAGTGGCTGTCTAGATATTTGCACAAACAGAATTTTGTCCCGGGCATAGGACTTGGAGTCAACCTATAAGGAGTGCCTGAGTTCAACAATGACTTAGGAAAGCCAAAGCAGTTCAGGCTAGGGTATACAGAAGAAACATCTGACCAGAAGAACCCGAGAAGGGACAAGAACGGCAAGCTTATGATGAAACCATTCTTGAAGGCAAGAAAAGGGCTATACAAGGGCCAGGCTGAACCAGTAAAGGTCGGGAACATTGAATACCCCGGCTTTGAAATATTTTTTGATGTCGTAGACTTTGAGAAAATCCGGGAAGAACCAATCACAAAAGTAGTGGAAGTGGCCAAAGAGAAAAATGAAGAGAAAACTCGTCATGAACTTGTAGAGGTAATTTCAGGTGCATTGACTGCTGCCTTGAGCAAGGCATTTGGGAAGTCCAAAGAACGGTGAGGAGCTAATGGCTAAGGTAAACTTAGATTCTGTGCTTGATGAAATAACCAAGATTATGGAAAAGGCTAAGGCACAGACGGTTGAAGTTGTAAAGACCGCTGTCATTGATGAAAAAGTGACCAAAACAGCTGCATATCCGGATGATGCTCTGGAGATGAAAGTGGAAGATGAAGAAGTGCAAGGCCCTCCGCCTGTGAAGGATGAAAATGATTTTGTTGTATCTATTTCTTCCATTTTCAATGTAAATGATGTACTTTATGACAAGTTTAATGCAATGAAATCTCAGTTTGCTTACTTGTGTGATGTTTGTCCTAATAATTCTGTGCATGCATTTGAATCACCATCAAGCATATTTAGCATTCATGACACTGCATTGCACGAAATCAACATAAGTATAGATAAAAACCCCAAAATGGTATTCATTTCACATGAGCTAAAACCTGAAGAAGAGAGAGAACTGGCAACAATATTGCAAAAACATGTTAAAGCTTTTGCTTGGTCATACAAGGACATGTCGGGTGTAGATACAGAAATAGCAGTTCACAAGATCCCAACGGACCCTAAGTTCAAGCCATTGAAGTAGAAATTAAGAAGACTGAGGCCAGAGCGGGCTACATTGGTGAAAGAAGAAGTGGCTAAGCAGATAGATGACAAATTCCTTGAAGTGGTGGAGTATACAGAATAGCTAGCTAATATCATCCCAGTACCCAAGAAGGATGGAAGGGTCAGAGTATATGTCGACTATTGGGATCTGAATAACGCATGCCCAAAAGATAATTTCCCCTTGCCTCACATCGATGTCTTGGTTAGTACTGCAGCAAAAGCAGCAATGTGTTCCTTCATTGATGGGTTTTTAGGATACAACCAGATCCTGATGGATGTAATTGATAAAGTGAAAACATCATTCATTACAGAGTGGGGCACTTTCTACTACAGAGTAATGCCCTTCGGGTTGAATAATGCTGGATCCACTTATCAGAGGGCTGTCATAACTCTACTGCATGATATGATCTACAAAGAAGTCGAGGTGTATGTCGATGATATGCTTGTCGAATCAATGACCCGGGAGGAACATCTTGTTATCCTGGTTAGATTTCTTACTCGCATTGGAGAGTATAACTTATGACTTAACCTCAAGAAGTGCTTATTCGAAGTCACATCGGGGAAGTTGTTAGGTCATGTAGTCAGCCAGAGAGGAATAGAGAAGGACCCAGACAAAATCAAAGCCATCCGGGATATACCGGCTCTAAAAACAAAAAAGGAAGTTTAGTCATTTTTGGGCTCCTTACAATACGTCAGTCACTTCATAACACGGTTAACTTCCACCTGTGAGCCAATTTTCAAGCTGTTAAAGAAAGATCAGCCAATTGTATGGGATGATAGATGTCAATTGGTGTTTGAGAAAATCAAGGCTTACTTGGTCAATCCGCTAGTTCTGAGCCCACCAATTCTAGGGAAGCCTTTGATCTTGTATTTGGCTATTGAAGATTCCTCTATAGGGGCAATGTTGGCACAAGAACAAGATGGCAGGAAGGAGTACCTCAGCAAAAAGCTGCTGGAGTATGAAACTAAGTACACACTGGTGGAGAAGGCATGTGTGGCAATGATCTGGCTGACTAAGAAGCTGCGTTATTACTTCCAGTCATACAAAGTGCAAGCCGTGGCCAAGGTGTATCCAATGAAGTATCTGTACGAAGCACCAGTGTTGGTTGAGAAATTATCTAGGTGGCTTTTACTCTTATCGGAGTTCGACATTGAATACGTCACCAAGAAGACCATCAAAGGGCGAGCCATAGTAGAATTTCTAGCAAATCAGCCGCTGAAATCTGATTACACAGAGAATTTGGAGTTCCTAGATGAATAGCTGGCCATGGTAGAAGTAAAGGGATGGGTTGCGTGTTTTGATGGTGCCGTGAACGGAAAGGGTGCTGGAATCGGGGTAATCATAGTGATGCCGGACGGTGAAATCATCCCTTTGTCGAAAAGATTGGATTTTCCTATAACTAATAATGGAGTAGAGTATGAAGCATGCTTATTCAGGATGGAAGCTCTATTGACACTAGAGGCAAATGACACCTTGATCATCAAGGATTCGCTTTTAGTGATTAGCAAGCTCAAGGTGAATGAGAGCTGAAGGAGGAAGCCTTACTGCCTTACTTGGAGCTGCTACAGTATAAAAAAGGGTTATTTAGCTAATGTGAATTCAGACATGTCCCCAAGGATGAGAACAAGATGGCCGATGCACTAGCAACACTGTCTTCCTTGTATCCAGAATAAACTCAAGTACAACCACTAGTTGTAGCAACTTCCAGACAACCCTGCTTTGAAGTGCACGAAGTGATGGAATTGACAGCTGAAGAAAAGTCGTGGTTCTTTGATGTTTACCACTATGTGAAGGAAGGGAAATACCTAGAGGGAGCCAGTACCACTAATAAGATGTCGCTAAGAAATCTAGCCAGTCAATTCAAAATCTTTGAAGATAGATTATACAAGAGAACAGCGAATGGTGTTCTTTTGAGATGCTTGATAGAGCAGGAGGCAAAACACTGATGCAGCAAGTACACGCAGGGTCCTGCGGCCCATATATGAATGGGCTCGCTATGGCCAGGAAAATAATGAGACAAGGGGACTATGCATGCTGATTATATAAGAAGGTTAAAAAGATGCCACGATTGTCAGATCTATGCTGACATCAGTCATCTTCCACCAATCGAACTACAGAATCTGGCATCTCGTTGGCCATTTTCAGCATGGGGGATATATATGATTGGTGAAATTCATCCTGTAGCATCTAATGGGCATCGATTCATAGTTGTGGCAGTTGATTACTTCTCAAAGTGGATGGAGGCAGAATCCTTCACTAGTGTAACAGCTAAGCAGATGGTTAAGTTCATTCAGAAGAACATCTTCGCTCGATATGGGATTCCCCACTATGTAGTGACTGACAACGGAGTGCAATTCCAAAGGGCAACAGCTGAGCTACTTGTATAACATGGCATTGAGCACCATAAGTCTTCTCCATATAGGCCCCAAGCTAACGATGCAGTGGAGGCAGCTAATAAGGTGATAAAGAAGATTTTATCAAAAATGGTAACCACTTACAGAGATTGGGCTGACAAACTGCCGTATGCTCTTTGGGGTTATAAAACCAGTGTCAGAACTCCAACAGGGGAAACTCCTTATACCTTGGTATATGGTATGGAAGCAGTATTGCAAGTAGAATTAGAGCTCAAGTGGCTCAGAGTCACCTTAGAAGCTCAGTTACCAGAAACTGAATGGGTTCAAGCTAGGTACGAGCAGTTAGCAGTGCTAGATGAAAAGCGGATGAAGGCACTGGATCACTTGCAGATGTACCAATGCAGAATGGCCGGAGCCTATAGCTGGAATGTGAAGTACCCTAAGCGGAAATTGATGTTGGAAATGCCCTAGTCCCAAGGCATTGGTCCTTGTGTTTGTATGATACATTTGTACATTAATGTGAACTTTATGTATTATACAATTTGTGTCAAGGAAATAAAGGCATTAATCTATTTATTATATGTCTTGTGCTATATTTTAAATAGAGTATCCAATGGACATATCCATATCTATGTTGTCAAGTGTGAGGCACTTGGTAGTAAGACTATGGATAGGGAAAACGATATGACCATAAAGTCATCCGTAGTCTGTTCCAGTCATGGGAATGAATGGAACCAAAGACTATCATTAGCCTGGTTGTATGGCGGTGTCTTATCGGTCATAGAACATGGAATGTCAACCAGGTTAATGGGTACATGCAAAAAGGGCATGGTACTGGATCGATCCACTTAACGGGAATCTACATGGTATAGTATCACAAATGATTCTCATGTAGTACTTGTATAAGTCCTTCGACCGGACCATATGATGGTGCTGCATGTGAGGTGGCACACTTTGGTGTACACCCAATGGGCCTGTAAAAGGGTGCCAAGTACGGGTACGTTCGGGTGTGTCAGTGAGCATGGCAGTACTATGGATATGCAGAAGGGAATGTCACTCAGTGATTCACTGAGACGATATCACCGGCCTCTTGAAGAATGCTATTGATAAGTGTGCGGCCGCACCCAAACAAGATTGGATCTTGTTTGTGAGCATTAGTTCATTCGGGATCAAGTTAATGTCCAGACACAATAGAGGGTGATACTTCCATGCCTCTGTGTTGGACACCGATATCAATGACATGGGATGTACAAGTTCAAACTATAGGGCTATGATGACAGTTTGACTGCTATCTCCGTCTTAATTAGGGGCTGCAGTGGTTTGCTAGAGCCCGCCTGCAGTCTGTGGGTATTAGCTCACTGCCAACATAAAGATGGGCCCATCGGATCGTACATATTAAACGCCTAGACTTTAATAAGTCGGATTATGTGTGTACTTGGAGTATACACATGGAAGAGAGAGAGATACTTTAATTATATTATATGGATCAATTGGATTGATCAAACTAATATAATTAAATATTTATTTCGGCATTCTCTTAATTAATTCAATGAATTAATTTATGAGATTATTTCCTAGGTGGAAATATTATTTACATGTATAGGTTTACATGTAATATGTGTGTCCAATTTAATTCCTTGGTTAAAATTAATAGGTCAAATTAATTTTAATTTAAATGTATGTATTATACATTATGTGGTATTGTATATTTACACACATGTTGAATTAAAATTCTATTTCCAATTAATTTAAAACCATAGAATTAAATGGGGCAAAAAGGCTTGAAATGTTAAGCCCACACATATTGAGTTGGCCGAAATTCATGGGTGGTGAATGGATGAGAATGGTGACTCATTCTTGTACAAAAATAAGATGGTGAGTCATGTTTTTCATTTAATGAAGAAATGATGAGTCTTTATGTTTGTCCAACGGTGATGGAGTGAGTCATGGTTTGACCTAGTTAGTTGCCAAGTTGGACTTTGCATGCTAGGTTGCATTGAAGATTTTTTCTTGGTAAGAAGGTTGATACATAAGAAAAAAAATCAGCAGCTATTCTCTTATTTTCTGCCGTCCTTTTCTTTTCATAAGAAAAAAATGATTTGCCCACTTTAGGAGTGAATTTCTTAAGGAAAAGAAATTGGAGCCTATTTTAGGGATTGATTTCTTTTGGAAAGAAATTGAGAGCCCTAACTTAAGGTGATGGTATTTTTCTTTTGGAAAGAAAAATTACAGCCATCTATTCCTATTGTGAGCAGCCCCTTTCTCCCTCTCTTCTTGGTTAATCCGAGCCGCTAGCACGGGTTGGGTCCGAGAGCCGTTCGTGTAAGTGATGTTGGAGGGAGTCGGCTTCGATTCCTGCAGTCCGTATCCATCTCTTAGAGAGACTTTGTGGTAAGTTTTTGAAACTCTCCTCTTTATGCTTTATGTTTTTGATTTCCACATCTTAAGCTCCTGGGCTGGATTCGAGGAAATCGATGTGTATTTCCGCTTTTATCGGTCGGTTTCCCGTGACGAATCCCAAAAATTGAAAGCAGGAGACTTGGTTCTGAAGCAACTAAGGCCCTCCAATGTCGATATCCAGGGGAAGTTCAGACCCAACTAGGAAGGGCCCTATGTTGTGAAGAAAGTGCTGTCAAAAGGCGGTGTCAGTGTCATGGACATGGATGGAAATGAGTTCACAAATCCTGTCAACCAAGACTACCTAAAGCTTTATCATGTTTTTTTTTTAAAAAACAAAAAAGTCTTCTAGGCTGAAAACTCAAAAAGAGCGGTCTAGGGAAAAATCAAGAAACGAGAGAAAATGATCAGTCAAAAAACCTGAAAGGGACGACTGGTGATGGATTTCGGCTCTGTATGGAATGTATGTCATCTGGGGAACCAATCTTTTCAAATGTACTCATTTTGATTTCATCAATAAAGTGAAATGTCTGTTTAAATATATTTGTGTGGTTATGTTGAATGCATAAACAAAGTTATCTTGCTTGAACATCCACTTAAGAAAAGCCCTTTGCATTTAACTAGTTGAACATGTCACGTTATTTAACAGTGAAAATGTACTAAATACATATAGTTTGAAATCCTTCGTCATCCTCCAAAATGTACTAAATACATACAGTTTGAAATCCTTCGCTGGTGTGAAAACCGAAAAGGTGCCCCAGGTAAAAATTAGAGCAGCTCGCTGGGGTGAAAACTAAAAAGGCACCCCAGGCAATAGTTAGAGCAGCTCGTTAGGCTAAAAACCCACATTGGGCAACCCAGGCAAAATTTAGAGCACTTCCAGATTCATAAATCATAGGGGCAAAAAGCAAAGTCTCTCCATCATCTCCCCAACAGGATTCTCCACATTACTCCCCAGCGGAACAGTTACAAGGAACACTAAAATCTTTTCCCAGCATTGTCATCTTCAGCAATCATCTCATTTCCTCAACAGCCCTCATATATCTTCAACAAGGAGAGGCTTTACAAGAAGAGTGTCTTCCACCAGCCAGGGGTAAAACATACCTTCCCCAGCAGAAAGGAGGAACATCAATACTAAACAAGCAATAAGAAATGCATCATTTAGGATCCACATGCATATGCATCATCATACATACCTACACAACATACACAGGGCATTCATCCCCAGCTAGTCTTCATTCTTGGTCGAAGGGGCAAAAATTTTTGTTCAAAATCTCTCGATCAAGGAATGAAGACTCGGTTTCAAATGCAAGAATTCGTCATCACTGTCTCAGACACGGAAAATTCCCCAGCAGATCCGCCTGGTAATGTAAACCCTGTATCAGCCCAGATCGGCTTCATTCTAGATCCCCAGCAGCTCCACCTCGGGTAACATAGACCCGATATTGGCCCAGATCGGCTTCATTCTAAATCCCCAGCAGACCCGCCTCGGGTAATGTAAACCTGGTATCGGCCTAGATCGGCTTTATTCTAGATCCCCAGCAGACCCGCCTCGGGTAATGTAAACCTGGTATCGACCTAGATCGGCTTTATTCTAGATCCCCAATAGATCCGCCTCGGGTAACATAGACCTGGTATTGGCCCAGATCCGCTTCATTCCACTTCCCCAGCAGATCCGCCTCAGGTAACGTAAACTTGATAATGGCCCAGATCCACTTCATTCCAGATCCCCAACAGATCTGGCTCGGGTAATATAGACCCGGTATCGGCCCAGATCGGCTTCATTCCAGATCCCCAGCAGACCTGTGTCGGGTAATGTAAACCCAGTATCAGCCTAGATCAGCTTCATTCAAGATCCCCAGCAGATCCGCCTTGGGTAACATAGACCCACTATCGGTCCAGATCCGTTTCACTCCAGATCCCCGGCTGATCCGGCTCGGGTGACATAGACCCGGTATCGGCCCAGATCGGCTTCATTCTAGATCCCCAGCAGACCCACCTCGGGTAATGTAAACCCGATATCGGCCAAGATCTGCTTCATTTGAGATCCTCAGCAGATCCGCCCTGGGTAACATAGACCCAGTATCGGCCCAGATCCGCTTCATTCCATTTCCTCAGCAGATCCACCTCGGGTAATGTAAACTCGGTATCGGCTCAAATCGGCTTCATTCCAGATCCCCAGCCGATCAGCCTCGGGTAACAAAGACCCGGTATTGGCCCAGATCGGCTTCATTCAAGATCCCTAGCAGACCCGCCTCGGGTAATGTAAACCCAGTATCGGCCTAGATCGGCTTTATTCGAGATCCCCAGTAGATCCGCCTCGGGTAACATAGACCCGGTATTGGCCCAGATCCGCTTCATTCCACTTCCCCAGCAGATCCGCCCCAGGTAACGTAAACCTGATATCAGCCCAGATCCACTTTATTCCAAATCCCCAGCAGATCCGGCTCGGGTAACATAGACCCGGTATCGGCCCAGATCGGCTTCATTCCAAATCCCCAATAGACCTGCGTCGGGTAATGTAAACCCGGTATTAGCCTAGATCTGCTTCATTCAAGATCCCCAGTAGATCTGCCTCGGGCAACATAGACCCGCTATCGGTCCAGATTCGTTTCACTCTAAATCCCCAGCAGATCCAGCTCAGGTAACATAGACCCAGTATCGGCCCAGATCGGTTTCATTCCAGATCCCCAGTAGACCCGCCTCGGGTAATGTAAACTCGGTATCGGCTCAGATCGGCTTCATTCCAGATCCCTAGCAGATCCGCCTCAGGTAACATAGACCCTGTATCGGCCCAGATCCGCTTCATTCCATTTCCCCAGTAGATCCGCCTCGGGTAATGTAAACTCCGTATCGGCTCAGATCAGCTTCATTCCAGATCCCCAGCCGATCAGCCTCGGGTAACAAAAACCGGTATTGGCCCAGATCGGCTTCATTCTAGATCCCTAGCAGATCCGCCTCGGGTAATGTAAACCCGATATCGGCCTAGACCGGCTTCATTCGAGATCCCCAGCAGATCTGCCTCGGGTAACATAGACCTGGTATCGTCCCAGATCCGCTTCATTCCACTTACCCAGCAGATCCGGCTCGGGTAATATAAACCCGGTATCGGTTCAGATCGGCTTCACTCCAGATCCCTAGCAGATCCGCCTTGGGTAACATAAACCCGGTATCGGCCCAGATCGGCTTCATTCCAGATCCCCAGCAGATCTGCCTCGGGTAACCTAAACCTGGTATCGGTTTATTTCACCTCTATCCTTGCCTCGGGTAACCTAAACCCGGTATCGGCTTATTTCACCTCTATCCTTGCCTCGGGTAACCTAAACCCGGTATCGGCTTATTTCACCTCCATCCTCGCTTCGGTAGCCTAAACCCGGTATCGGCTTATTTCATCTCCATCCTCGCCTCGGGTAACCTAAACCCGGTATCGGCCTATTTGATCTCCATCCTCGCCTCGGGTAACCTAAACTCGGTATCGGCCTATTTCATCTCCATCCTTGCCTCGGGTAACCTAAACCCGGTATCGGCCTATTTCATCTCCATCCTCGCCTCGGGTAACCTAAACCCGGTATCGGCTAATTTCACCTCCATCCTCGCCTCGGGTAACCTAAACCCGGTATCGGCTTATTTCACCTCCAACCTCGCCTCGGGTAACCTAAACCCGGTATCGGCTTATTTCATCTCCATCCTTGCCTCAAGTAACCTAAACCTGGTATCGGCTTATTTCACCTTCATCCTCGCCTCGGGTACTCGGGTAACCTAAACCCGGTATCGGCTTATTTCACCTCCATCCTCGCCTCGAGTAACCTAAACCCGGTATCGGCTTATTTCATCTCCATCCTTCGCTCGGGTAACCTAAACCCGGTATCGGCTTATTTCATCTCCATCCTTCGCCTCAGGTAACCTAAACCTGGTATCGGCATATTTCACCTCCATCCTTGCCTCGGGTAACCTAAACCCGGTTTCGGCTTTTTTCATTTCTATTCTTGCCTCATGTAACTTAAACCCGGTATCAGCTTATTTCACCCAATCAACTTAGTGTATCATCACGGCAGTGAGACTTCAGCAACTCAGTTGTGCGTTTTCTTTCCTGCGTCTGCGGTGGTTCAATCTGCGCTCTCAAATTCATCACCTCAAGTATTTTAGACCTGGAGCCAGGTGTCGAATTTGATCATTCGAGGGGCAGCTGTAAGCGCTGAAATTTTTCTAGACTAAAAAAAAAGTGTGTCGTGCCACAACTGTAATTACAGTCGTGGTGTTCTATTACAGTAGCACGACTTTAATACAGTCGTACTACTGTAATTACGGAGCAGGTACAGCAGCCCATACCTTGTGACATAAAAAATTGGGGCTGATTAGAGGAGCAATTAATGCTCGGGTTTGGCAGCAAGAAACCAGGAATTAAAAGGAAAGAAGAGAGGAAAGGGAAGGGGCTCTTGACCTTAGGAATTTTGGCAGAAATTGAGGAAGAAACGAGAGAAAAATGAGAGAAAAAGAAACCCACAAAGCTCAAGCTTTTTTTCTCCTCTTTTTCTTTTGATTCTTAAGTGCTAAAGCTAAAACTTGATAGAAATCATAGGTCAAAAACTTGACACTTAAAACTCAATCAATTTCAGACCTTAAACCAATCAGAATCCGTGACATTTTGGAGAAATTCTGACAACTTTCAAAACCTTTACATCCAAGGAGAAAAAAGCAATTTGGAGGTGATTGGAGCATTTCCAGCGGTCAATCTTACGGTGGATCAGTGCCATAGAGGTAAATACACTCCAAACCTTCATTTTGTCGCTTTTTCTGGGTGATTTGGTGTCTTTTTGTGCACAAAAGTTTAATTTTCGGGTTTACCGTTTCTGGAATTCAAGAACAGCTGTACGACTATTCTAGTGGTGAAGAACAATCGCACGACTGTAATTAAAGTCGTACAAGTGTTCTTGAATTCCCGCGGCTTTTAGTTTTATTTGAATAAAGTTTTGACTGTTGGGATTTTTCACCAGAAATCACCCGATAAAAGCGGAAGAACGCGATGATTTCCTCAAATCCAGTCCCAGGAGCAATTGAAATGGAAATTGTAAAACATAAAATTGAAATAGAAAGAGATCATATTCTTACCCGGAATATCTCTTTCTAGAGATGGATTAAGACTGCAGAAATCAAATTAGATTCCTTCCTCGTTCTCGTACACGAATGCCTAACGAACACAACCCGTGCTAGCGTTGGAAAAACACGAACAATGGAGAGAGGGGTAGGGAATTTCGGCAATGGTGGCTACAAGTGTTCTAGGGGGCCGAAATTTTTCCCTAGGTTTCTATACCTAAGGTGGCCGAATTCCCCTAGGGGAATTTAGGCCCAGCTTGGCTCCTTTCCTTTTGTGTGGGCTTCCATCTTTTAATTCAGGCCCAATCTAATTTTAATTATTCTGGTTTAAATTAATTTCAAGCCCAATTTTAATATACCCATGTATTTAATATATTACACCAAGTAACATATTATTTACATTTAAATTAAAATTAGTTTGACCAATTAATTTAATCCATCAAATTAAAATTAAATCTTCACAAAATAAAATCATATGTAAACCTATACATATGAATATTTCCACCTAGGAAATAATCTCATAATTAATCCAATTAATTACGAAGAGCCAATTGAATATATTAATTTCATTATTAGGATCAATCCAATTGATCTTTATAATATGGTTAATATATATATATATATATACCTCTCTCTCCACAGTGTATACTCTAAGTATACATGTGATTCCTTAAGTCTGTATTTAGTCATTCTATGTGTACGATCCCGTGGGCCCATCTTTATGTTGGCAGTGGGCCTTTGGCCCGTGGACTGCAGTTGGGCTCTAGCAAGCCACTGCAACCCCCAATTAAGATGGAGATGGCAGTCGAACTGTTATCATAACCCTGTAGTTTAAACTTGTACATCCCATATCATTGATATCGGTGTCCAACACAGAGGCATGGATTGATCACCCTCTTTTGTGTCAGACATTAACTTGATCCCGAATGCACTGAAGCTCACAAACAAGTTCCCACTTGTTTGGGTGTGGCCACACTCTTATCAGTCACATTCATCAAGAGGCCGGTGATATCTTCCCAGTGGACTACTGAGTGACAAATCCCTTCTGCATATCTATAGCATTACCATGCTAAGTGACATACCCGAAAGTACCCATACTTGGCACCCTATTACAGGCCCTTTAGGCGTACCCCTAAGTATACGACCTCACATGTAACACCATCATATGGTCAGGTCAAAGGATCTATGCAAGTACTACATGAGAATCACTTGTGATACTATACCATGTGGATTTCTCGTTTAGTGGATCTATCCAGTACCACGCCCCTTATGCATGTACCCATTAACTTGGTTGACATTCCATGTCCAATGACCGGTAAGACACCGCCATACAACCAGGTTAATGATAGTCTCTTGTTCTATTCATTCCCATGACTGGAACAGACTATAGATCTATTTATGTTCATATCGTTTACCCTATCCATGGTCTTACTGCTAAGTGCATGACACTGGTCATCATGGATATGGATATGTCCATCGGATACTTCATTTAATATATTGCACAAGATAAATATAATAAATGAATTAATGCCTTTATTAATAACACAAATAAGTATAATACATGAATCCAATTAATGTATGATACAAATGCAAGGGCTAATGCCTCGGGATTAGGGCATATCCAACAATCTCCCACTTGCACTAGTTCCAACTAGGCATGGGCCTAATACTTATAGATCTAGTATGACCCTCGTGCTTGGGCTGGGCCAGCGCCTTGGTCAAAGGATCTGCGACATTATCCTCGGTGTCCACTCTATGCAATGCAATGTCACCTCTCTCCGCGATCTCTCGTATGAGGTGAAACTTTCTGAGCACGTGTTTTGTGTTCTTGTGTGACCGGGGCTCCTTAGCTTGTGCAACGGCCTCATTGTTGTCACATAAGATATCAACTGGGTCCTGGATAGTTGGCACTACTCCCAACTCAATGATAAACTTCTTCATCCACACAGCTTCCTTAGCCGCATCTCACACAGTGATGTACTCAGCTTCTGTTGTAGAGTCCGCTATGGTAGGCTGCTTTGAGCTTCTCCAGCTTACAGCCCCACCATTCAGTAAAAATACATACCCAGACTGCGACTGGTACTCATCCTGATCAGTCTGGAAGCTTGCATCAGTGTACCCAGTGACTGGCAGCACTTCCTGACTACTATACACTGAGAAGCTATCCTTAGTCTGGTTAAGGTACTTAAGGATCGCCTTGACAGACTTCCAGTGATCCTCCCCGGGATCTTGCTGGTACCGACTCGTCATACTCAGTGCAAAGGTGACATCAGGTCTCATACATAACATGGAGTACATAATTGATCCTATAGCCGAAGCATATGGAACCAATTTCATGTGCTCCCTGTCCTCCCTTGTCTTAGGACAATGTTTCTTACTAAGTTTCAGCCCATGGCCCACTGGCAAGAAACCTTTCTTGGCCCGGTCCATGCTGAACCTTTTCAGAACTTTGTCTATGTACGAGGCCTGACTTAGGCCCAGAAGCCCATTTGATCTATCCCTATAGATCCTGATCCCTAGGATCATCTCATCTTCGCCTAAGTCCTTCATTGCGAAGCACTTACTCGGCCACTGCTTTACCCCTTGTAGTGTAGGTACTCCCACTGGTCGTCTTATACACACAAGGCTCATCTTGATTCTGTATGAAGCCATATTCCTTTATGGCCTAATTGAATCTTAGATTCCAACTTCGGGATGCTTGCTTCAGTCCATAAATGGACCTTTGAAGTTTGCATACCCTTCCCGGATACTTTGGATCAACAAAACTCTCAGGTTGTGTCATGTACACATCCTCGAGTAGCTTTCCATTAAGGAAAGCGGTTTTGACATCCATTTGCTAGACTTCATAGTCGTACCATGTGGCTATGGCTAGCAAGATGCTGATGGATTTGAGCATGGCTACTGGTGAGAAAGTTTCATCATAGTCTATTCCATGGACTTGTCTGAAACCTTTCGCAACCAAACGCCCCTTGAAGGTGTTGTCGGCCTTTAGCTTATAGCACCACTTGCAACCTATTACCTTGGCACCCGGAGGTGGATCAACCAAGTTGCAAACTTGGTTATCGTACATAGATTGCATTTCTGCCTCCATGGCTTTACACCAATTTGCAGATTGTGGGCTAGCCATAGCCTCCTGGTAGGTTTTGGGTTCTTTCTCATCGCAGATAAGAAGAATCTGATCATCGGTGACGAGGAAACCATACCTCTTCGGTTCCCGATGATCCCTACCAGACCTTCTAGGTTCTTGTGCGGCCTGGGTCGGTGCTTCCCCTTGTGGAAGCTCCACCTAGGCCTCTGAGTTATCCTCTTCAAGAGCTTGTGGACCTTGAACTTCCCTGAGTTCAACATTGCTCCCACTGTCTTTCTTGGAAAGGAACTCCTTTTCTAGAAAGACCCCCTTCCTTGCCACGAACACTTCGGTCTCGGCGGGGTTGTAGAAGTAATACCCTTTGGTTTCCCTAGGGTAGCCCACAAATAGGCATTTATCGGTTTTGGGTTCCAGCTTGCCACTAGTCAATCTCTTGACATGTGCTTCACATCCCCAAATCCTTAGAAAAGACACATTGGGCTCCTTGCCCATCCATATCTGATATTGTGTCTTTTCCACTGCCTTAGTCGGAGTATTATTTAAGATAAGAGCTGCTGTCTCGAGGGCGTGGCCCCAGAAACTAATTGGAAGAGATGCTTGACTCATCATTGAGCGGATCATGTCCAACAGGGTCCTATTCCTCCGTTCGGACACCCCAATCCACTGCGGTGTTCCGGGAGCAGTGAGCTGTGGAACTATTCCATGCTCTCTCAAGTATGAGTCAAACTCTAGGCTCATATACTCACCGCCTCGGTCCGACCGAAAGGTTTTGATATTCCTGCCTAGCTGGTTCTGTACCTCGTTCCTAAATTCTTTGAACCTATCAAGGGTCTCAGACTTGTGTTTCATCAGATAGACATAGCCATATCTGCTGAAATCATCTGTGAACGTGACGAAGTACAGGTGCCCACCTATGGTCGCTGCACTCATAGGTCCACGTACTTCTGAATGTATTAGGTCCAATAAGCCAGTGGCCCTTTCAGCCTTCTTGCTAAAAGGCACCTTTGTCATTTTGCCTCGTAAACATGATTCGCATGTATCAATTGACTCCAAGTCAAATGACCCCAGGACTCCAGCTTTGTGAAGCCTAGCAATGCGCTTTTCGTTTGTGTGGCCAAGACGACAATGCCATAGGTAGACAGGATTAAGTTCGTTAGGCTTAACCCTCTTAGTGTTTATGTTATAGACATGATTGGTTTCATTAAATCCAGGATATATAGGCCATTATTTAATAGAGCATCTCCATAAAATAATCCCTCTCTAGATATTGTAATTCTACCATTAGAAATAGTAAAATAAAATCCAGAAATATCCAACATAGAAACTGAAATAATATTCCTGCACATAGCAGGTACAAAATAACAATGTTCTAAAATCAAAACCAATCCGCTGGGCATCACAGGATGATATTCGATGATCTCTATGGCAGCAACCCTTGCTCCATTTTCGACCCGCAAGTCCACCTCTCCCGACCCCAATGACCTTCTGTTCTTAAGTCCCTACACATTGCAACAAATGTGAGAACCACATCCAGTATCCAATACCCAGGATGTTGAAACAGTAAGGTTAATGTCAATAACATAAATACCTGAAGAGGACGCACCTTGGCCCCTTCTTTGCTCTCCCATCAGCCTGGGACACGATCTCTTCTAATGGCCCGCCTGTCTACACCCGAAACAGACATCTTTAGGACCTTCCTTCTGCTGGGCCTTGGGTTGGGCCTTGGCCTTCTTAGCCTTGCCCTTCTTGGCCTTGGCCTTCTTGGCCTTGGCCTTCTTGGCCTTGGCCTTGGCCTTTTCTTTGGCCTTATCCTTGGCAACAGGAGGGTTCCCCATGTTGACCAGTAGCACCGGCGGAGTCTTTTTGATCGACTACTTGGTGAGCTTAAGCATCCCATGTAGCTCACTGACAGTACAGTTCATCCCTTGCATGTTGTAGTTCACGATGAATTGATCATAAGAATCCGGCAAGGATGCAAGGATTGTGTCCATTGCCAACTCCTGAGAGATATGCGATCCGAGACGGGCCAAAGTGTCCAAATAGCCCTTCATCTTGAGCACGTGTGCGCTCACAGATGTCCCAGCCCCCATCTTGCAAGAGTGGAATGCCTTGTTGGTCAGGTACCTTTCCTGACGAGCTTGCTCTTGAAACATCTCATTTAGAGTTGTTATCATAGCAACGGCTTGATGGTCCATAAACTGTTTTTGTAGTTCAGGGACCATGCAGGCCAACATTAGGCATGTCACATCCCTATTGTCCTTGACATGTGCCTCGTATTCCTCCAGCTGGGCAGCCGGTGGATTACGTCCTTGAGGCGCAGCCGGCACAGGCCTCTCCAGTCCATACTCTTTAGACTCCTGCCTTAGAACTATTTTCAAGTTCCTAGACTAGTCCAAAAAGTTAGGACCGGAAAGCTTGTCCCTTTCCAGAATTGATCGCAGTGATAAGGTATTGTTGTTTGCCATTTAAGAATTTCTACACAGAAAAACATTTAAAGTGTTTATAAAGGACATTACTTTGTTGTTCCCATATAAAATTAATAATGAATCAAGTTATTAATTAAACTGAGTTGTTGGGCTCATGGGCCGAGATCCATATTTCATTAAGATATAGCCAGACGAGGGCCTGGTACAACTATACCCTAATTATTTAGGTAGGAACGCCGTTCAATCCTAACCTAGGGACTCTCGGTTTGATGGGCTTGTTGGCACTTACCCATCTGTGCTTAGGGCCAGGAGAATCCTACTACCCACGCTAAGTCATTGTTGGAAATGCCCTAGTCCCGAGGCATTGGTCCTTGTGTTTGTATAATACATTTGTACATTAATGTAAACTTTATGTATTATACAATTTGTGTCAAGGAAATAAAGGCATTAATTTATATGTCTTGTGCTATATGTTAAATAGAGTATCCAATGGACATATCCATATCCATGTTGTCAAGTGTGAGGCACTTGGCAGTAAGACTGTGGATAGTGAAAATGATATGACCATAAAGTCATCCGTAGTCTGTTCCAATCATGGGAATGAATGGAACCAAAGACTATCATTAGCCTGGTTGTATGGCGGTGTCTTACCGGTCATAGAACATGGAATGTCAACTAGGTTAATGGGTACATGCAGAAAGGGCATGGTACTGGATTGATCCACTTAACGGGAATCTGCATGGTATAGTATCACAAATGATTCTCGTGTAGTACTTGTATAAGTCCTTCGACCGGACCATATGATGGTGCTGCATGTGAGGTGGTACACTTTGGTGTACGCCCAACGGGCCTGTAAAAGGGTGCCAAGTACGGGTACGTTCGGGTGTGTCAGTAAGCATGGCAGCACTATGGATATGCAGAAGGGAATGTCACTCAGTGATTCACTGAGACGATATCATCGGCCTCTTGAAGAATGTTACTGATAAGTGTGCGGCCGCACCCAAACAAAATTGGATCTTGTTTGTGAGCATCAGTTCATTCGGTATCAAGTCAAGGTCCAGACACAAGGAGGGTGATACTTCCATGCCTCTGTGTTGGACACCGATATCAGCGACATGGGATTTACAAGTTCAAACTACTGGGTTACGATTTCAGTTGGACTGCTTACTCCGTCTTAATTGGGGGCTACAGTGGCTTGCTAGAGCCCGCCTGTAGTCTGTGGGCCTTGGCCCACTGCCAACATAAAGATGGGCCCATCGGATCGTACACATTGAATGTCTGGACTTTAACTAGTCGGATTAAGTGTGTACTTGGAGTATACACGTTTGAAGAGAGAGATATATATTAATTATATTATATGCATCAATTGGATTGATCAAAGTTATATAATTAATATTTATTTTGGCCTACTCATAATTAATTCAATGAATTAATTTATGGGGTTATTTCCTAGGTGGAAATATTATGACATGTATAGGTTTACATGTTTGTCATTTTATGTGTGTCTAATTTAATCCATTGATTAAATTAATAGGTCAAATGAATTTTAATTTAAATGTATGTAATATGGTACATGGTATCATATATAAGCATACATGTTAAATTAAAGTTGCATTTGAATTTAATTAAATCAAAGGAATTAAAAATTGGGCTTAAGGCTTAAAATGAAAATTCCCACATAAGATGAGATGGTGATGGCCGAAATATTGGACCAAAGAAGATGGTGAAAATTGATGAGTCATTTTGTTAAGAATGGATGCATCCCTTTTCTTAATATGGTGAGTCATGTATTTGACTTAAAGGAAGAGAAGTTGGACTTGTCTACCTTGTGGCACCAATTAGAACGATGGTGAGTCATTCTTGGACAAAAGTTGATGATGGCTTATTAATGGTGGACCAATGGAAGAATGGTGAGTCATTGGTTTGACTTATGGAAAAGCAAAATTGGATTTTGTTTTCATAAGTGCATATCTTTTACAATTTGGATTTGTGGAAAAAGATGGCAGCATTTTGAATCCCATTCTTGCCGTATATATATTCTTCCTTGGAATGTATTTTGCCCACTTTTAGATGCATTATTTCTTTTGGAAAGAAATTGGGTGCACACTTGAGTAAATGGGTACTATCTTTGCATAGATAGATTTTTCTTTTGGAAAGAAAAAGGGACAGCCATAAGCTCAAAGTGAGCAGCCCCTCTCTCCCTCTCTTCTTGTCATCCGAGTCGCTAGCACGGGTTTTGGTCCGAGAGCCGTTCGTGTACGCATCGGTGGAGGAAATCTACACTTGATTTCTGCAGTCCGCATCCGTCTCTTAGAGAGACTTTGTGGTAAGTTTTTGAAACCCTCCTTTTATGCTTTAAGTTTTTGATTTCCACATCTTAAGCTCCTGGGCCGGATTCGAGGAAATCGACGCGTATTTCCGCTTTTATCGGTCGGTTTCCCGTGACGAATCCCAATAGTCAAAACCTCCATTCAAGTGTTAGAGTATCCCATACCCTAACCCAATACAAAGTGACAATACTCCAGTGTATCCTGCGAGGGCATGGTTTACAACTGGCCTATTCCCACTTCGATTCGGTTTTGAATGAGGGAAGCACTTTTAAGCGACTTAGTAATTCCATTTGGTTGTTAGATTAATTTAATAACGGCTTACATACATAAGGCGGGTGAAATGTGGTTGGATCATACATACATACATGCATATAAATATAAAACATGATTAAATAAATAAGTAAAATGGACTGCTATGGGCCTATATTACATCCTAATATTATTCTAGTAAACCTATACTAGAAAAGAATATCAGCTAGGGCTCCATCTTCTTCCTTCGAGGCTTGCACCTCCACTTGAGCTCACAACTCCATGGGCTTCTTCTTTTTACAAATTTTATAATAAATGAATAAAATAAAATTACATTAAAAAGAAAAACAACACGCAGGCCGTATTTTCCCAAAAAGAAAAATACAACCCATCTTGTACGAGGCCCAATAGCATCCAACCATACAAACATTTAATCATACATATGCATCCAATACATATAATTCATAAGCATGTTATAATGCATGATTTAAGCCCATTTCAATTATGTCCAAGCCATTATATAGAAATCGCCAATTTTGGCCCACTATGGTTCTAACCTTTAATGGGCTTTTGGGCCTCCAGCCCAGGCAGTCCAACTGCTCCCACTGGAATTGGAAAACCACGGGTCCATTTCAACCGTCTAAGTAATTATGCCAAAATTACCCGAACCAATTTCAATTAACCATATTAATTTCCAAAATTAATATCACATGAATAAAATAAAATTTCATTCAAGAAACCACACGTATTTAAATTGCATAAATTTAAACACACGAATTTTAAAACCAATTAAAGTTTCAAAACTGGGCCCCGGGCCCAAAACCCGCCAAATCCAAAAACGTTGGGCTCGGCCCACTGCGGCTAGGGGAGCCGAGTTGCCCTAGCTGCAGCCGCTGCTAGGGGCTGCAGCCCGCTGCTGCTGGAACCAGCGGCAGCTGCTGGGACCAGCGGTAGCAGCCCCGCACCCCCTGGGAGCCAGATTTTTTTTTTTAAAAAAAAAGGCAAAAAAAAAAAAAAAAAAGATGAACAAACAAAAATATGGCATCCATCAACAACAAGAAATTCACCAAGAATTCCAAAATTACACAATTAAATTAAACTAACATAAACCTATATGCAAATTTAATTTCAATTGTACAAAAACAAATGGGAAAAACCTTAAACCCAAACCAAGAACCCCAATAAAATCTCCAATTTTAAAACTTGGGATTCAACCAAGTTTTCCACGTATCAAAAGCCCGCTCTGATACCACTGTTGGGATTTTTCACCGGAAATCACCCGATAAAAGAGGAAAAACGCGATGATTTTCTCAAATCCAGTCCCAGGAGCAATTGAAATGGAAATTGTAAAACATAAAATTGAAATAGAAAGAGATCATATTCTTTCCCGGAATATCTCTTTCTAGAGATGGATGAAGAGTGCAAAAATCAAATTAGATTCCCTCCTCGTTCTCGTACACGAACGCCTAACGAACACAACCCGTGCTAGAGTTGGAAAAACACGAATAATGGAGAGAGGGGTAGGCAATTTCGGCAATGGTGGCTACAAGTGTTCATGGGGGCCGAAATTTTTCCCTAGGTTTTTACACCTAGGGTGGCCGAATTCCCCTAGGGGAATTTAGGTCCAACTTGGCTCCTTTCATTTAGTGTGGCTTCCATCTTTTAATTCAAGCCTAATCTAATTTTAATTATTCTAGTTTAAATTCGTTTCAAGCTCAATTTTAATATCCCCATGTATTTAATATATTACACTAAGTAACATATTATTTACATTTAAATTAAAATTAGTTTGACCAATTAATTTAATTCATCAAATTAAAATTAAATCTTCACAAAATAAAATCATATTTAAACCTATACATATGAATATTTCCACCTAGGAAATAATCTCATAATTAATCTAATTAATTACGAAGAGACAATTGAATATATTAATTTCATTATTAGGATCAATCCAATTGATCTTTATAATATGGTTAATATATATATACCTCTCTCTCCACAGTGTATACTCCAAGTATACATGTGATTCCTTAAGTCTGTGTTCAGTCGTTCTATGTGTACCATCCCGTGGGCCCATATTTATGTTGGAGCGGGCCTTTGGCCCGCAGACTGCAGTTGGGCTCTATCAAGCCACTGCAGCCCCCAATTAAGATGGAGATGGCAGTCGAACTGTTATCATAACCCTGTAGTTTAAACTTGTACATCCCATGTCATTGATATCGGTGTCCAACACAGAGGCATGGATTGATCACTCTCTTTTGTGTCGGACATTAACTTGATCCCCAATGCACTGAAGCTCACAAACAAGTTCCCACTTGTTTGGGTGTGGCCACACTCTTATCAGTCACATTCATCAAGAGGCCGTTGATATCTTCCCAGTGGACTACTGAGTGACAAATCCCTTCTGCATATCCATAGCATTACCATGCTAAAGGACATACCCGAAAGTACCCATACTTGGCACCCTATTACAGGCCCTTTAGGCGTACCCCTAAGTATGCGACCTCACATGTAACACCATCATATGGTCAGGTCAAAGGATCTATGCAAGTACTACATGAGAATCACTTGTGATACTATACCATGTGGATTTCTCATTTAGTGGATCTATCCAGTACCATGCCTCCTATGCATGTACCCATTAACTTGGTTGACATTCCATGTCCAATGACCGGTAAGACACCGCCATACAACCAGGTTAATGATAGTCTCTTGTTCCATTCATTCCCATGACTGGAACAGACTACGGATCTATTTATGGTCATATCGTTTACCCTATCCATGGTCTTACTGCCAAGTGCATGACACTGGTCATCATGGATATGGATATGTCCATCGGATACTTCATTTAATATATTGCACAAGATAAATATAATAAATGAATTAATGCCTTTATTAATAACACAAATAAGTATAATACATGAATCCAATTAATGTATGATACAAATGCAAGGACCAATGCCTCGGGACTAGGGCATATCCAACAATCTCCCACTTGCACTAGTTCCAACTAGGCATGGGCCTAATCCCTATAGATCTAGTATGACCCTCGTGCTTGGGCTGGGCCAGCACCTTGGTCAAAGGATCTGTGACATTATCCTCGGTGTCCACTCTGTGCAATGTAATGTCACCTCTCTCTGTGATCTCTCGTATGAGGTGGAACTTTCTGAGCATGTGTTTTGTGTTCTTATGTGACCGGGGCTCCTTAGCTTGTGCAACGGCCCCATTGTTGTCACAGAAGATATCAACTGGGTCCTGGATAGTTGGCACTACTCCCAACTCAATGATAAACTTCTTCATCCACATAGCTTCCTTAGCCGCATCTCTCGCAGCCATGTACTTAGCTTCTGTTGTAGAGTCCACTATGGTAGGCTGCTTTGAGCTTCTCCAGCTTACAGCCCCACCATTTAGCAAAAATACATACCCAGACTGCGACTAGTACTCATCCTGATCAGTCTGGAAGCTTGCATCAGTGTACCCAGTAACCGGCAGCACTTCCTAACCACCATACACTGAGAAGCTATCCTTAGTCCGGTTAAGGTACTTAAGGATCGCCTTGACAGCCTTCCAGTGATCCTCCCCGGGATCTTGCTGGTACCGGCTCATCATACTCAATGCAAAGGCGACATCAGGTCTCGTACATAACATGGAGTACATAATTGATCCTATAGCCGAAGCATATGGAACCAATTTGATGTTCTCCCTGTCCTCCCTTGTCTTAGGACAGTGTTTCTTACTAAGTTTCAGCCCATGGCCCACTGGCAAGAAACCTTTCTTGGTCCGGTCCATGCTGAACCTTTTCAGAACTTTGTCTATGTACGAGGCCTGACTTAGGCCTAGAAGCTGATTTGATCCATCCCTATAGATCCTAATCCCTAGGATCATCTCATCTTCACCTAAGTCCTTCATTGCGAAGCACTTACTCAGCCACTGCTTTACCCCTTGCAGTGTAGGTATGTCGCTTCCAATGAGTAGGATGTCGTCTACATAAAGTACCAAGAATGTGACAATGCTCCTACTAGTCCTCTTATACACACAAGGCTCATCTTGATTCTGTATGAAGCCATATTCCTTTATGGCCTCATTGAATCTTAGATTCCAACTTCGAGGATGCTTGCTTCAGTCCATAAATGGACCTTTGAAGTTTGCATACCCTTCCCGGATACTTTGGATTGACAAAACTCTCAGGTTGTGTCATGTACACATCCTCGAGTAGCTTTCCATTAAGGAAAGTGGTTTTGACATCCATTTGCCAGACTTCATAGTCGTACCATACGGCTATGGCTAGCAAGATGCTGATGGATTTGAGCATGGCTACTGGTGAGAAAGTTTCATCATAGTCTATTCCGTGGACTTGTCTGAAACCTTTCGCAACCAGATGCCCCTTGAAGGTGTTGTCGGCCTTTAGCTTATAGCGCCACTTGCAACCTATTACCTTGGCACCCGGAGGTGGATCAACCAAGTTCCAAACTTGGTTCTCGTACATAGATTGCATTTCTGCCTCCATAGCTTTATGCCAATTCGCAGATTGTGGGCTAGCCATAGCCTCCTGGTAGGTTTTGGGTTCTTCCTCATCCCAGATGAGAAGAGTCTGATCATCGGTGACGAGGAAACCATACCTCTCCGGTTCCCGATGATCCCTACTAGACCTTCTAGGTTCTTGTGCGGCCTGGGTCGGTGCTTCCCCTTGTGGAAGCTCCACTACGGTCTCTGAGTTTTCCTCTTCAAGAGCTTGTGGGCCTTGAACTTCCCTAAGTTCAACATTGCTCCCACTGTTTTTCTTGGAAAGGAACTCCTTTTCTAGAAAGACCCCCTTCCTTGCCACGAATACCTTGTTCTCGGTGGGGTTGTAGAAGTAATACCCTTTAGTTTCCCTAGGGTTGCCCACAAACAGGCATTTATCAGTTTTGGGCTCCAGCTTGCCACTAGTCAATCTCTTGACATGTGCTTCGCATCCCCAAATCCTTAGGAAAGACACATTGGGCTCCTTGCCCGTCCATTTCTGATATTGCGTCTTTTCCACCGCCTTAGTCGGAGTATTATTTAAGATAAGAGCTACTAGCTAGAAGGCGTGTCCCCAGAAACTAATTGGGAGAGAGGCTTGACTCATCATTGAGCGGATCATGTCCAACAGGGTCCTATTCCTCCGTTCGGACACCCCATTCCACTGTGGTGTTTCGGGAGGAGTGAGCTATGGAACTATTCCATGCTCTCTCAAGTATGGTCAAACTCTAGGCTTATATAGTCACCGCCTCGGTCCGACCAAAGGGTTTTGATATTCCTGCCTAGCTGGTTCTGTACCTCGTTCCTAAATTCCTTGAACCTATCAAGGGTCTCGGACTTGTGTTTCATCAGATAGACATAGCCATATCTGCTGAAGTCATCCATGAACGCGACGAAGTACAGGTGCCCACCTCTGGTCGCTGCGCTCATAGGTCCACATACGTCTGAATGTATTAGGTCCAATAAGCCAGTGGCCCTTTCAGCCTTCTTGCTAAGCGGTACCTTTGTCATTTTGCCTCGTAAACATGATTCGCATGTATCAACTGACTCCAAGTCAAATGACCCCGGGACTCCAGCTTTATGAAGCCTAGCAATGCACTTCTCGTTTATGTGGCCAAGACGACAATGCCATAGGTAGACAGGATTAAGTTCGTTAGGCTTAACCCTCTTAGTGTTTATGTTATAGACAAGATTGGTTTCATTTAAGTCCAGGATATATAGGCCATTATTTAATAGAGTATATATAGGCCATTATTTAATAGAGTATCTCCATAAAATAATCCCTCTCTAGATATTGAAATTCTACCATTAGAAATAGTAAAATAAAATCCAGAAACATCCAACATAGAAACTGAAATAATATTCCTGCACATAGCAGGTACAAAATAACAATGTTCTAAAAAACCAATCCGCTGGGCATCACAAGGTGATATTCGACGATCTCTATGGTAGCAACCCTTGCTCCATTTCCGACCCACAAGTCCACCTCTCTCGACCCCAATGACCTTCTGTTCTTAAGTCCCTGCACATTGCAACAAATGTGAGAACCACATCCAGTATCCAATACCCAGGATGTTGAAATAGTAAGGTTAATGTCTATAACATAAATACCTAAAGAGGATGCACCTTAGCCCCTTCTTTGCTCTCCCATCAGCCTGGGACACGATCTCTTCCAATGGCCCACCTGTCCACACCTGAAACAGACATCTTCAGGACCTACCTTTTGCTGGGCCTTGGGTTGGGCCTTGGCCTTCTTAGCCTTGGCCTTCTTGGCCTTGGCCTTGGCCTTGGCCTTTTCTTTGGCCTTACCCTTGGCAACAGGAGGGTTCCCCTTGTTGACCAGTAGCATCAGCAGAGTCTTTTTGATCGACTACTTGGTGAGCTTAAGCATCCCATGCAGCTCACTGACAGTACGGTTCATCCCTTGCATGTTGTAGTTCAGGATGAATTGATCATAAGAATCCGGCAAGGATGCAAGGATTGTGTTCATCGCCAACTCCTGAGAGATAGGCGATCCGAGACAGGCCAAAGTGTCCAAATAGCCCTTCATCTTGAGCACATGTGCACTCACAGATGTCCCGGCCCCCATCTTACAGGAGTGGAATGCCTTGTTGGTCAGGTACCTTTCCTGACGAGCTTGCTCTTGAAACATCTCATTTAGAGTTGTTACCATAGCAAACGCTTGATGGTCCATAAACTGTTTTTGCAGTTCGGGGACCATGCAGGCCAACATTAGGCATGTCACATCCCTATTGTCCTTGACATGCGCCTCGTATTCCTCCAGCTGGCAGCCGGTGGATTACGTCCTTGAGGCGCAGCCGGCACAGGCCTCTCCAGTACATACTCTTTAGACTCCTGCCCTAGAACTATTCTCAAGTTCCTAGACCAGTCCAAAAAGTTAGGACCGGAAAGCTTGTCCCTTTCCAGAATTGATCGCAGTGATAAGGTATTGTTGTTTGCCATTTAAGAATTTCTACATAGAAAAACATTTAGAGTGTTAATAAAGGACTTTACTTTGTTGTTCCCATATAAAATTAATAATGAATCAAGTTATTAATTAATCTGAGTTGTTGGGCTCATGGGCTGAGATCCATATTTCATTAAGATATAGCCATACGAGGGCCTGGTACAACTATACCCTAATTATTTAGGTAGGAACGCCGTCCAATCCTAACCTAGGGACTCTCGGTTTGATGGGCTTGTTGGCACTTACCCATCTGTGCTTAGGGCCAGGAGAATCCTACTACCCACGCTAAGTCAAAACCTCCATTCAAGTGTTAGAGTATCCCATACCCTAACCCAATACAAAGTGACAATACTCCAGTGTATCCTGCGAGGGCATGGTCTACAACTGGCCTATTCCCACATCGAGTCGGTTTTGAATGAGGGAAGCACTTTTAAGCGACTTAGTAATTCCATTTGGTTATTGGATTCATTTAATAACGGCTTACATACATAAGGCAGGTGAAATGTGGTTGGATCATACATACATACATGCATATAAATATAAAACATGATTAAATAAATAAGTAAAATGGACTGTTATGGGCCTATATTACATCTTAATATTATACTAGTAAACCTATGCTAGAAAAGAATATCAGGTAGGCCTCCATCTTCTTCCTTCTGGGCTTGCACCTCCACTTGGGCTCACCACTCCATAGGCTTCTTCTTTTTATAAATTTTAAAATAAATGAATAAAATGAAATTACATTAAAAAGAAAAACGACACGCAGGTCGTATTTACCCAAAAAGAAAAATACAACCCATCTTGTACAAGGCCCAATAGCATCCAACCATACAAACATTTAATCATACATAGGCATCCAATACATATAATTCATAAGCATGTTATAATGCATGATTTAAGCCCGTTTCAATTATGTCCAAGCCATTATATAGAAATCGCCAATTTTGGCCCACCATGGTTCTAACCCTTAACGGGCTTTTGGGCCTCCAGCCCAGGCAGTCCAACTGCTCCCACTGGAATTGGGAAACCATGGGTCCATTTCAGCTGTCCAAGTAATTGTGCCAAAATTACCCGAATCAATTTCAATTAACCATATTAATTTCCAAAATTAATATCACATGAATAAAATAAAATTTCATTCAAGAAACCACACGCATTTAAATTGCATAAATTTAAACACACGAATTTTAAAACCAATTAAAGTTTCAAAACTGGGCCCCGGGCCCAAAACCCGCCAAATCCAAAAACGCTGGGCCTGGCCCGCTACGGCTAGGGGCAGCAGCGGAGCAGCCGCCCGCTGCTCCGGCAGTAGCCCCGCACCCCCCGGGAGCCAGATTTTTTTTTTTTTTAAAAAAAAGGAAAAAAAAAATAGATGAACAAACAAAAATATGGCATCCATCAACAACAAGAAATTTACCAAGAATTCCAAAATTACACAATTAAATTAAACTAACATAAACCTATATGCAAATTTAATTTCAATTGTACAAAAACAAATGGAAAAAATCTTAAACCCAAACCAAGAACCCCAATAAAATCTCCAATTTTAAAACTTGGGATTCAACAAATTTAAACAATTTCCACGTATCAAAAGCTCGCTCTGATACCACTGTTGGGATTTTTCACCGGAAATCACCCGATAAAAAGCGGAAGAACGCGATGATTTCCTCAAATCCAGTCCTAGGAGCAATTGAAATGGAAATTGTAAAACATAAAATTGAAATAGAAAGAGATCATATTCTTTCCCGGAATATCTCTTTCTAGAGATGGATGAAGACTGCAAAAATCAAATTGGATTCCCTCCTCGTTCTCGTACATGAACGCCTAACGAACACAACCCGTGCTAGTGTTGGAAAAACACGAACAATGGAGAGAGGGGTAGGGAATTTCGGCAATGGTGGCTACAAGTGTTCTAGGGGGCCAAAATTTTTCCCTAGGTTTTTATACTTAGGGTGGCTGAATTCCCCTTGGGGAATTTAGGCCCAGCTTGGCTCCTTTCATTTTGTGTGGCTTCCATCTTTTAATTCAGGCCCAATCTAATTTTAATTATGGGAAATTATCTAATTTACGTTGGATTTGGGCTTTTGTTTTTGGGCCTACCTTTTCTTATTTACTGAATTACGTGTTTTTGTTTTCTCTTTCTCATCTTTACCTTTTTCTTCTCTTTTCTCCCATCTTTACGCATTTCTTCTCCTTTCTCCCATCTTTACGCTTTTCTTCTTCTTCTTTCTCTGTTCACTACTTTTTTCTTCTTCAAACATTCACTCAGTCTTCACTCGTCGGCCACCACCTCCGTTCTTCCACCATTGCTCAGATCTGGTATTCCCCTTTTTCTCTTCTAACTTTCGCACTCTTAGATCTGTAGTTGTTTTTGGTTTCATTTTTTTCCTGATGCATTCCTGCATTTTCTCGGCAAGCAACCAGAACAATAAGTTCATGCTACTCCTCGTATGACTCATTCTGTTTTTGTATCTAATTTGTTTAATGGCTGTTATCATGCTATCGTGATATTTAGATCCTGAGTTTTTTGGTTTATGACGCAATCATATGCCGTTGATCTATTTGCATAATTTTGGATTACGATTTGTGATTGTGACTTTGATTTGTAGGGATTTCAGATGCGATAGTTGTGATTAATTGGTGAATTTGGGGCTTTTCATTTTGTTTTGGGTGTTCAATTTTGGTAATTTCTGGTATTCATAAATGTGTAGGTTAGATGTATGGATATCATTGTAATGCTGAGTTTTTGAAAGATGGAGGAAGATGATGATTATTGTAATTACGTAATTAGTTAGTGATATAACTTTTAAATGATTATTGAATGCTGTTATACCTGATTTATACCTTTGTTATACATTCTGATACACTATAGTAACTGATTATACCTTAGTTATACCGCAATTATACCTTAGTTATACTGAGTTATACATTAGTTATACCCTAAGATAGATTGTTATACCTGATTTATACCTTTGTTATACATTCAGATACACTTTTTTCACTGATTATACATTTGTTATACATTCAGATACACTATTTTCACTGATTATACCTTAGTTATACCGCAATTATACCTTAGTTATACTGAGTTATACATTAATTATACCTTAAGATACACTGTTATATATGATTTATACCTTTGTTATACGTTAAGATACACTGTTATTGTGATTATACCTTAGTTATACATTCTGATACATGAAGTATACCTTAGTTATACATTGATTATATAATTTTTTCACTGATTATACCTAGTTATACCTGAATTATACCTTAGTTATACTGAGTTATATTGAATTATACCTTAGTTATATCTGAATTATACCTTAGTTATACTGAGTTATACCTTAGTTATACCCTAAGTTACACTGTTATTGTGATTATACCTTAGTTATACATTCAGATACACTTTTTTCACTGTTTATACCTTAGTTATACATGAATTATACCTTAGTTATACTGAGTTATACCTTAGTTATACCCTAAGATATATTGTTATTGTGATTATACCTTTGTTATACATTCAGATACACTTTTTTCACTGTTTATACCTTAGTTATACCTGAATTATACCTTAGTTATACTGAGTTATACCTTAGTTATACCTAAGATACAGTGTTATTGTGATTATACCTTTGTTATACATTCAAATACACTCTTTTCACTGATTATACCTTAGTTATACCTGAATTATACCTTAGTTATACTGAGTTATATTGAATTATACCTTAGTTATACCTGAATTATACCTTACTTATACTGAGTTATACTGAGTTGTAATTGATGAATCTGTAATCTTCAGTCCAAGTTCCATTATGATGGAGTAGAATTGTGATTTCTTGCACATCTCTGTGATCGATTGAATTGCTATGTCTGTTTTGCAGTGATCGATTGAATTGCAGTGATCGATTGAATGTGTAGGAGAGAGATCGATCGATACAGATGTGCGATTTCTAGATGGCGAAACTGATCTGTGATTATCGATCCAGGTATGCGATTCCAGGTGAAGAAACTGATCTGTGATTCTTGGCGAAATTGATCTGCGATTTCTTGGCGTTTGGGAGGTTTTTGAGCTGGCGGGAATCACGTATTTTGGAGATTTATGTTTTTCTGTTTTGTGTTTTTTTCTGCAGATTTAGCGTAAAACAGGAATTTCCTGTTTTATGTATTTTTGTAATTTTGGAAAGTTTTTAAAGTATTTAAGTAAATATTTCCTTTGTAGGTAAAAAAGTTAGGTGGTGTAAAAAGATAAGTATTTATGTAAAAACCCCTTTAATTATTCTGGTTTAAATTAATTTCAAGCCCAATTTTAATATACTCTTGTATTTAATATATTACACCAAGTAACATATTATTTACATTTAATTTAAAATTAGTTTGACCAATTAATTTAATCCATCAAATTAAAATTAAATCTTCACAAAATAAAATCATATGTAAACCTATACATATGAATATTTCCACCTAGGAAATAATCTTATAATTAATCCAATTAATTACGAAGAGCCAATTGAATATATTAATTTCATTATTAGGATCAATCCAATTGATCTTTATAATATGGTTAATATATATATATAACTCTCTCTCCACAATGTATACTCCAAGTATACATGTGATTCCTTAAGTCTGTGTTCAGTCGTTCTATGTGTACGATCCCATGGGCCCATCTTTATGTTGGCAGCGGGCCTTTGGTTCGCAGACTGTAGTTGGGCTCTAGCAAGCCACTGTAGCCCCCAATTAAGATGGAGATGGCAGTCTAACTATTATCATAACCCTACAGTTTAAACTTGTACATCCCATGTCATTGATATCGGTGTCCAACACAGAGGCATGGATTGATCACCCTCTTTTGTTTTGGACATTAACTTGATCCCGAATGCACTGAAGCTCACAAACAAGTTCCCACTTGTTTGGGTGTGGCCACACTCTTATCAGTCACATTCATCAAGAGGCCAGTGATATCTTCCCAGTGGACTAGTAAGTGACAAATCCCTTCTGCATATCCATAGCATTACCATGCTAAGTGACATACCCGAAAGTACCCATACTTGGCACCCTATTACAAGCCCTTTAGGCGTACCTTTAAGTATGCGACCTCACATGTAACACCATCATATGGTTAGGTCATAGGATCCATACAAGTACTACACGAGAATCACTTGTGATACTATACCATGTGGATTTCTTGTTTAGTGGATCTATCCAGTACCATGCCCCTTATGCATGTACCCATTAACTTGGTTGACATTCCATGTCCAATGACCGGTAAGACACCGCCATACAACCAAGTTAATGATAGTCTCTTGTTCCATTCATTCCCATGACTGGAACAGACTACGGATCTATTTATGGTCATATCGTTTACCCTATCCATGGTCTTACTGCCAAGTGCATGACACTGGTCATCATGGATATGGATATGTCCATCGGATACTTCATTTAATATATTGCACAAGATAAATATAATAAATGAATTAATGCCTTTATTAATAACACAAATAAGTATAATACATGAATCCAATTAATGTATGATACAAATGCAAGGACCAATGCCTCGGGACTAGGGCATATCCAACATTGACGATTTTCTATAATTGGAGGGATTACAGTCACACGACTGTAACTTCCATCCAGTGGCAGAATTTCCAGAATAGTCCACAAAAATTCCCAAAAATCATAAAAATTCTTAAAAATCAGAAAATTATCAAAAATGAATTTTGTTGTGTGCATTCACAACCTTAGATATAATTTGTGATGTTATTGCATTTAGAACAATACCACGACGGAGACCCGATTCTCCCGAAAACTAACCTACCTCACATGTTAAATTAAAGTAAACTGGAAAATAAAATGTTTTCAAAATGATTTTCTCACAAAACCAAAAATACAGGGACGTTTCAAACTATTTTCCAGGCCTAATCGGGCCGATTAGCAGAGCCGACCCGGTTATCCCCCTAAATGCATGTTCCCGATTTTCAATTCCCCAATTCTGTCCTGTTTGAGTCCTATTTGTGATGTGCTATAAACTGTGTTAACCCTCTGTTTTGCAGCTTTCAGTTTATTTTTATTTTTATTTTGGCTCTAATTAATAGATTAATCCGTGTATTTTAAGCGGTTGTATTTTTTAGATAATTCATGTATTTAGGCGTTTGTAAGGTGAGCATGAGAGTTTCTATTTTTATTTGATCGGGTTGTAAAAATTTAATTATTTATTACTTTATTTTTATTTTATCTGTATGTGTGCTGTATGCTTTTATTAATAAAAATGAACAGTAGAATCATAAAATACCATCTAGGAACATTTGCCTTATTTATTTTAATTAGACATGAAATAAGGGACTTGTCCGGACCTAGATCTCTGGAGAGTGTAGCGGCCTTTCATCCGGTTCAACTACACTGAAATTTCCCAATTGAGCTGAGCCGGGTGGCGACTCCTACACTATTTATCGAGACTTAGGTCTCAGTTCTTTTATTAATTAATTAATTTCCCAAAATCAAATTTTATTATAAAAACCCACACGAGGGAGGGTTGCCCGATATCGAGGCTCCCTTCCGAGAGAGTCCGTATTCCGTCGAAAATGTCGTCCGCTCACAACAACCGAGCCACTGTAGTATGCTACAGCCGTGCCACTGTAATTGTTGGGGAGGCTATAACACCTACAGTCGAGTGGCGTAGTACTCCAAAAACACTAATCCGATTTTCTTTCTCGTTTTGAAAATCGTTTTTTATGTTTTGATGGTTTGGGTGATCTGGGGTTTCTGAAAATCTTATAAAATCCACGAAATGGATCCAAATCGGATCAAACGAATCTGGAAAACCATAAAAACCCAAAATCATTAAAACTAAATCTCACATCCATCAATCTGGAAAACCTGAAAACCGTAAATCTAATCATATGTGAATGTGATCCGACCGATATTATTTGTGAAAAACACATTTGATTTGAAAAAGGAAGTGTTTTCGGTCGATTTAGGGCATTTGAAGCTTCTGCCCTTGATATTACAGTCGAGCGGCTGTAATCAAACAAGTATAGTCGTGCCACTATAGGTTACAGCCATGCCACTATTGTCATCAGACTATAGCTGAGCAGCTGTAAGCAACAGATGGGGCGGCTATAGCTGGATTTCAAATTCTAGCTTTTTGAAAAAACCACCAAACACATACAATAACACCCAAACCAATTTTAAATGAGTTTTTAAGGCCTTTTAGAGCCTACCTTATTTGTGTTCCAGTGTTTTGGATCACCAGAAATAGATTCGGATGCCGAAAAACCCCTCGTAATCACAAACAACTCGAAATCGTCCATGAATCTCCCAAACTCAAATGGAACCCCAAATCGACCCGAACGAATATCAAATCAATTAGAATCACTCCCAAATATGATTTCTCAAAGGAATCTAATGATTTCTACATATTAGATTTGAGATTGGATGATTTTAGTTTGGATTTAGGGATTTTTCTCATTAAAACCTAATTTTCTCTCTCTAAAACCCAAACCAAACCCTTTTGATCAGAATCTCCCCAAGTTTCTGGATAAAAACCCTAAACGTAGATGGAACCTAATGATTCTAACCCTTTTTTGTGAGAATTGGATTGAAAAGGTCGGTTTTTGGATTGAATACCTCTTTTTCTCTCTCTAACTCTCCAAATTTCAAAACCCTAGCTCTTTTTTCTAATTGAGTCTATAGAATGGTCTCCCCCCTCTAAACTACTTTCAAGTTTTACCTTTTATATGGTCCAATTAAGGTTGAAATTCTGAATTAATGAGATAAAATACACCCTATTTAGGAGAAAATCAAATTTGGTGACTACAGCCGAGCGGCTATAGTGACCTATAGTTGGGCTGCTGTAGTTGTGCAAATTACAGCCGCGCCCCTATAGGCAGTATATTTGAGTGGCTGTAGTAGTTAGTTTTTGCATTTCTCACCTTTTCTTACTTTGCTCTCTGGTTCTCTTAAGCGCTCAATCGACCTTCTTTGGGGTTCCGCACCAAGATTTGTTACACTTCTTCGGGTCATCCGAGACATCTCCGATGTCACTCTGATCGTTTCAAATCCACCACATGCTTATCCATGAAATAGGTAATAAAGGCTTTCATCATCAAGATCGGGAAAAACCCATGCTCACAGGTTGCCCCTCGTGTGACCAAAGTCGACTTTGACAGGTGCTTGTGCTCAATTTGAGTTTGGTCTCGCGATAAGGAGCACGATGAGAAGGAAAAAAGGACATACTTAGGGGTTCTCCTCGTGTTGACCTACTATGATGTTCGTAGGGACTTGTCTCGGTTGATTCTCGAAACAGCGATCTTGCCTAGGTTGACTTGATTTTTGAGGGACTTACTTATACTCCGTTGCGAAGCATAGGACTTTGCTCGAATTGATTGCTCTTTATGGATGTGCTTCGACTCCATTATGAAGCAGAGGACTTTACCCAGATTGGATTGGTTCTCCAGGGACATGCTTCGACTCCATTGCGAAGTAGAGGACTTTGCCTAGATTGGATTAGTTCTCCAGGGATGTACTTTGACTCCATTGCGAAGCAAAGGACTTTGCCCGAATTGATTCGATATTCTCCAGGGACGTGCTTCAACTCCATTAAGAAGCAGAGGACTTTGCCCAGATTTGATTGGTTCTCTAGGGACGTACTTCGACTACATTGTGAAGCAGAGGACTTTGCCTGGATTGAATTCTCCTTGTCATTTGATGTTCAGAAAGGGAATGGTATTTTGGTAATTTTGTAGCTTGGAAAGTTGGTATCCTTTGGAGTAAGGGTACTTTGGTCATTTGAATTCTTGTGGGCCTATGTTATGAAGAGAAATGAGTTTCAGTGATTTGGTATCCCTTTTGGTGAGAAAAAGGGTATTTTGGTCATTTGGTAGCTTGGCGGCTAACAAAAGGGCATTTTGGTAATTTCACCTCTAGTGGAGCTTATGTCACTAGAGGAAGAAATATTTCAATGATTTGGTTTCCCATGAAGCTTGTGTCACTAAAGGGAAGGTGTTTTAGCCATCTAGTAGTTTGGTTGCTAACAGAAGGGCATTTTGGTCATTTCACTTCTAGTATGGCCTATCTCACTGAAGGAAAGGAAAATAGTGTTTCCTGTGCAGCTTGTGTGACTGCGGAAAGATGCTTTGGTGATTTGAGAAGTTTGATTATTTCTTTTGATGTTTTAAAGTTGTTTCGGGTGCGTATTCGTTCCTTGATCGATAATTTTGGAAACAAAAATTTTTACCCCTTCGATCAAGAATGAATATGAACCGAATATCTTACCCCTTGATACCTGCAAGACATGAAAACTACCTTTCTAAGGATCAAATTGGCATAAAATAACCTTTGGAAAACAAAAGAACGAAGAATTTGTAAAACAACAAACTACAGTGGCGCCACTGAAGTACTACAATCGTGCGGCTGTAGTGCTTTTTAAACTACAGCCGCTCAGCTGTAGTGGTGGGTAAGAGGTGGCTTTTAAAAGACATTACAGCAGCCATGTTCTCTCCTCCCCCCTTTCAAGGCCGAAAAAACCTTTGCCCATTCTTGGTGATTTTTGTGCCAAACACTTACAAATCTTCAAGATCATGAGATGAAAGTTATGGAGAGTCCTCAGATATATTGCTCCTTCTCAACCCACTCCTCACACAAGATTTTCCATTCTGAAAGGGGATTTCTTTTTAGCCTATGAATCCACTGAGGGTGTTTATAGGTTAAAAGAGGACGACGAGTACTGCGGAATAAAGATCGATGCTCCAGTACCTATCCGGCTTCAACTCTCGAGTCACACCCTCTTGAATCCGGTTAGTTTTCTTGGATTTCCCCTTTTTTCCAAGTTTTTGAATTTCTGCAAAATTATGGAAATTAGCCCATAATAGATGAAATTGATGCATGATTTGAGTAGAATATGCCCCTAGGATGCTTGATTGTTAATTTGGGTTGAGATAGAACAAGATTTAACCGAAAATGGATAAATTTGTGGTTTGGCCAAAAATTTACAGCTATAGCAGCCCCAGGGGTTACTTATAGCCATGCGGCTATAGTCTTGAAGACTACAACCACTCAGCTGTAAGCCCTTACAGCTGGACGGCTGTAGTTGGCAGATTCAGGGCAGTCCTCTTTTTTGCGATTCTGAGGGTAATTCCTTAATTTTTATGATGCATATGCATTCTAAAAAGCTTATAAACTCTATGATCATTGATTTAGTAGGCGAGATCCGGTCATTATGGTAGCGGATCTATTTTTGAGTCCTTGAGATGCTACAGGCGGCTTCCCAATGAGGTAAAGGCGATTGTGAACTCTACAGGCTTGCATCGACTGGTTCAAAGTATGACCATCACCACTCCTTGCATGAGCCGAAGACTCTTGGCCATACTCTTGGAGAGATGGATGGATACCACTCATTCATTCCATTTCCCATCCGGGGAGTACACAGTGACACCCGAGGATCTTGTTGCTATCACCGGGCTTTCTTTCTCCGGGAAGGTGATCCGCTTCAATCAGACTTTGGCACATAGTGGCT
The DNA here is from genome assembly GCA_039660915.1 of Euphorbia tirucalli. NCBI lineage: Eukaryota > Viridiplantae > Streptophyta > Magnoliopsida > Malpighiales > Euphorbiaceae > Euphorbia > Euphorbia tirucalli. The sequence goes on along the minus strand of CM077637.1, from coordinate 34,308,408 downwards.
ACCATCCAAAGTTAGCACCCATGTTCATCGGGATTGAGTCCCCTGACAGTAGGATTCAATGTAGGAGTATCAGGGATTATTGGTTGAATCGGCAAGCTGAGCTTCAGAAGGGGACTACTTTTGAGGCTGCAGATGAGAGATGGTATGCGAGGGCCTTTCTGCTTCATGCCCTTTCCACACTCCTCTTCCCCATAGGCTAGTGCAGCTTGAATTTGGTCATGTTACCATCCTTGATCAAGCTAGAGTTAGTGACGACTCTTAACTGGGGTCGAGCGGCTTTGGCCCAGCTTTACTACGCCTTTAACCTCTGTGCTCGAGGCTCTCAAAAGGAGCTGAAAGGCCCTTGGATCGTGCTACACATGACTATCTTGAACACTTTATCTTATGATTTTACTTTTCTTTATGCATTTCCTAGATTGTTGTTGACTTCATTTTCATACTTCTTCTGCAGATTTTGGCCTACGAGTACTGCTTCGCTCCTACCCTAGTGGTGTATATCCCTGATGATTATGAGCTGGCCGAGTTTCCCTGTCTGAGATGGTGCTTGGGGTTCATTTGGGGCGACGTGGATAAGGACGAGGACGAGTGCTATCAATTCCTAAGAGAGATGACTTTTTATTGGAGTATGCTTCTTCCTTTTTTCTGAATTCCCAAGATGACTATTTTCTCTAACTTTGAACTTCCTGATTTTCTTATTATAGCTTGTCAAGACCCTTTGGAGGTGAGAGGGACAGCTACTTCGAGATGCACAAGCGCTGTCCAATAGGCGCTTTGTGATGGAGTGCCCCTTCGAGCAAGAGTGGTACCTAAGTGAGAGGGTTCATGACTGATGCTCCGGCCCCGAAAGGCGTAGGATTCCAGCTGCCTTACCGGTGGGGTTATTCTGGCCTCACCTTCTATCCTCTAAGCTACATCCAGACCTATATGAAGCTGGTTACAAGGCTGGTAGTGTGGATGGTGACTACCGCCATTTCATTGCCACTCATCTTCTTCCTCTGACTACTGACGCTGGTGCTGGGCTACTATCCAAACCTTTCTCTTTTTGTTTTTCTGTCTTGTACTTGCTTAAGTCATTATTCACTGACATTCCCTTCTCCACTGACTTCAATCATCTTCGAGGGGTGGACGTTCATGCCCATCCTCATCTGCTAGAGGAGCAGGTAGGAGGTCCGGTTCTGCCTTTGCTCAGACCGCTGGAGTGGGATCCACTGCTAGAGTGGATCCAGTTCCTCCTTCTCAGGCTCCTCAGGCCCCTGATGCCAATTATCTGCATGGTTAGCTTGACTTCCTAATTGAGAGCTCCATTCAGCTGTTTGACAATTCTCGACAGTCTTCCTGAGCTAACATCCATCTCCGTGACCATTCGTTTCCTCTGGCCATTCCTGATGGCACCACACATGTGATTATCCCTGCTTTTCTCTGCTTTTGCCCCCTTATACTGATTATTTGTCACATATTGATCCCTTTGAGTATGATCTCTATATATTCTAGTGATGTGGGGCATGTGTATGGGCCAGGCCATTTCTGCACTAAGGGCGCTCACCATTCGGCATAACTCTACTTTGACGGTAAGTACCTGCATTTGGCTTTATGCTTGTGTCTGGATGTATGCATGTATGTATAGATGAATATCCATGTGATTATGATGTTTTTCATGCTTTGCTTGGTAGACGACTATTGGGATTGAGCACCATGAGTCCACTCACTTGAGGGCGGAGAATGACCAGTTACGACAACGGGTCACCGAGCTAGAGATCATGAACCAGACCTTCAGAGATGGGGTGGATGATTGGGATGCCCAGATGGGGTTTGCGGGTGAGGACATGAGTGAGAACCCGACTGAGGAGCTAGGTGATGGCAGAGATAATGACGACGATACTAGCTTTGCATCTTCTTAGGCCTATTTCTACATTTTTCTACTTGTGATGTATTAAACCGTCTGTGGGTTTTCTTTTTTGACATTTGCACATTCTGGCCCTTGCATGGGTCTTACTTTGTGATGTACTTGATGGTTTGAATGATTTACATATGATTTATGACATTTACATCTCCTAGTCATTGAATTTGCACCTTTAAGTGTATATTCTCTACCTTTTCATGCTTTTATTGCCCCCTAGTTCAATCTGGTCAGGTCCAGGAAGTATTCTGGTGCCTTTAGACTTCATTTTTCTTGAAAAAAATACCCCTGGAACTTATAGCCGTGCATATATGATCACCAAAAATATTATAATGATATAGACAAAGTGTTGTCTTTACTACAGCCGTGCCCCTATAACAATACAGTCGCCTGGCACATTACAGCCATGCCACTGTAAGGTGTTACAGCTGCCAAACACATATAGCAGCCCCACACCAAATTATAGCTTTTCTTCTCCTTATTTCACTCCTCTTTGGCATGGATCAACTCCAAGGACAACTCCGGGACTATTGGGGTATGACCCGCTCTTCTAGTTGGGATTTGCTAGTGCCTTTTGGCTGCTTTGACTCTAAATCGGGTCTTTTTGGATGCTACTACTAGCTTCTGGGATCCGATGGATCACGTCTTTTGCTTCACTAGCCAAGAGCTGTGCCCCTTGGTAGAGGAGTTTAGTGCTATCCTCTGCGTTCCTTGCCCTTGAGGAGTCTGGTGAGCTGTTCCTGATCCTAACATGGGTGATATTCATGCATTTCTGAGTCAATTTGCCCCAGATGTAGCAAGTATGGGTTGTGCACTTTCTATTTTTATTTCATCTCCTAACTTTTGCATAGACTGCCCTTTCAGGATTTTAGCCTATTGGACTATCTTTACTTTTTCCTGAACTGCCCTTTCGGGTTTTCAATTCAGCAGACTTTATTTTGTTTCCTAACTTTTGCATAGACCGCCCTTTCGGGTTTTCAATCTATCGGACTTTTTTTTATGTATATAAATATTTCAATTTATGGATGTGGGATATGCAAAAGATATGAAGCCAATTACACATAAAATGATCTGAATTTAAGTAAACTCGGGACATTTAAGCGAATAGAACCGAACACTCATTCATCCATTCATAAATAATACTTTAGTACAATGCACATCAATGATGAAATGAAGCTAAGGATAGAATCTGTGATGGTACATATCTCGACTGAATCCACGCTTGGCACCAATTGGTGCTTGCAGATTTTCTAGCTGATAGTCGTCGCCTCTCTGTCCTAATTTTTGCATGGATTGCCTTTTCAGTTTTGGACCCATCGGATTGTCCTAACTTTTACATGGATCACCTTTTCGGTTTTCAACCCATCGGACCTCTTTTTTTTTACACGTAATAATGCTTCAGCTTGTCCTGGTTGATGGAGTTTACGAATTCATTCCCGTCCATGTCCATAATCTTTGCAGCACCCTTCGAAAGTACCTTTTTGACTACATACGGACCTTCCAAGTTTAGCTAGAATATCCCCCGTACATCCATATTGGTTTGCTTCATCTGTTTAAGCACCAAATCCCCTATCTTAAGCGAACGTTTCAGATGACGAACCCTGTTGTTGTAGGTCCTAGTCATTCACTATTGGAACATCTGTAATTGGTCTACGGCCTAAAGACGCTTTTCATCAATCAGTGCCAACTGTCCGTACCTCGACTAAAGCCATTTAGATTCTGGCAAGTGTGCCTCCATGACTACTCTTAATGACCTGACTTCTATTTCCACTGGCAAAACAGCGTCCATCCTGTAAATTAGTGAATATGGTGTTTCTCCGGTTGGGGTTCTAATGCTCGTTTGGTATCCCCATAAGGCAAATGGTAACATGTCGGCCCAATCTCTGTAGGTCAAAACCACTTTTGATAGAATCTTCTTAATAGATTTATTGGCTACGTCTACCGCCCCATTGGCTTGTGGGCGATATGAGGATGACTTATGATGCTCAACTCTCTTCTCTTGAAACAACTGTGCTGTTACTCCTTGAAATTGTACCCAGTTATCAGCGAAAATGTGATGAGGGATCCCATACCTCAAAAAAATGTTCTTTTCTATGAATGTGGCCTTCTTCTTAGCTGTAACATTTGTGAATGATTTTGCTTCGACCCATTTCGAGAAGTAATCCACAGCCACGATAATGAATCGATGTCCGTTCGAGGTGCGCAGCCTTATCTCTCCAATGATATCTATACCCCAAGCTGCAAATGGCCACGGAGTCGAGGATACCTAAAGTTCGAATGGAGGGAGATTATTGAGACCGTACACTTGGCATTCATGGCACCTCTTAACTTCCTCGATACAATCGGCTTGTAGAGTAACCCAAAAGTATCCTTGTCTCAGTATCTTCTTTTTCAGGGCCAACCCATTCATATGCAGTCCACAAGGTCCAGAGTGTATTTGTCTCATAACCTTAATTGCCTCTTCCTCTGTTAGACGCTTCAGAAGGACTTTAGTGGCTATTCTTTTGAAGAGCTGATTCTCAAATACCCGAAACTACGCTGCCAAACTTCGAAGGGAAACCTCATCAGACTCACTAGCGTCCTCGAGTTACTGACCATTTTGAATGAACTGTAAAATATCAGAGTACTAGGGACATTCTTCAGTTTTTGCAAGTGTGTTGACAGATGAATAGCATGCCTTCTGAGCAATTTCTAGGATTACCGGCTGTATCGGCTATTTTTGGGGGCCTTCCCACATTGACGAAAGTGTAGCCAAGGAATCCTCCATCTGGTTCTCTTTCCTCAGTACATGCTGGAATTTACACTGATTAAATACCTTCACCCTTTCCCAAACCATCTCGAGATCAGGCCAGAGTGATGCTTCTTTTATCTCCCAATCACCGGAAACCTCCCGAATCACCATTGCTGAATCCCTGATAACCAATATATAATTTGCCCCTATTGTGATCAAAGCATCAATTCTAAAGAGGCAAGCTTTGTATTCTGTCTGTTATTAGTTACTTGAAAGTCAATCCATTTCATCAGAGGAATGATTTCTCCTTTAGGTGTAGCAATGATTACTCCTAAGCCTGCACCATGTTTGTTCACTGCATCATCAAAGTACATCACCCATCCATTTGTTTCTTCTTCCACCATTGCCAGTTGTTCATCGGGAAATTCCAAGTTCTAGACATAATCTGAATCTATCGGCTGATTAGCTAGAAATTCTGCCATGACCCTTCCTTTGATTGTCTTCCTCGTCACATACTCTATGTCGAACTCTGACAACAAAAGCAACCATGTCGACAATTTTCTAGCTAATACTAGAGCTTGGCATAAGTATTTCATAGGATCCACTTTGGGTACCGCTTGAACTTTATACGACTAGAAGTAATGCCTTAAATTTTTTGTCAACCATACCATAGCAGCACAAGTTTTCTCTACTATCATATATCTAGTCTCATATTCCAGTAACTTCTTACTTAAGTAGTAGATTGCATGTTCATGCCCATCTTCCTGCTCTTGTACCAACATTGCTCCTACTGAAGTCTCTTTAATAGCCAAGTATAGAATCAGAGGCTTGTCCGGTGTTAGAGGCTTTGGCACTGGAAGGTTCATAAAATAGGCCTTAATTCTGATGAAAGCTATCTGACACTGCTCATTCCACTCCACTGGCTGGTTCTTCTTCAAAAGCCTAAAAATTGGCTCATAAACTATCATCAGTCTTGCAATAAACCGACTGACATACTGTAGTGGACCTTACTTCCTTTTCTGACTTTGGTGTTGGTATGTCCCTAATGGCCTTGATCTTATATGGATCCATCTCGATTCCCTTCCGACTGACTACATGACTAAGCAGTTTTCCTAAAGTTATCCTGAACACACACTTTTTGGGATTTAGACGGAGATTGTACCTCTTAATTCTAGTTAGAAATCTATCCAGGACAGCTGGGTGCTCCCCCCGAGTCATGGATTTAACTTACACATCGTCCATATAGACCTCGACCTCCTTGTGGATCATATCATACAGAAGTGTCATGACTACTCGATGATAGGTTGCCCCGGCATTCTTCAACCCAAATGGCATGACTCTGTAGCAATAAACCCCCCACTCTGTGATGAAGGCCGTTTTTACTTTGTCGATCATATTCATTGAAATCTGGTTGTACCCCGAAAACACATCCATGAACGAGTACATTGCTGCCTTGGCGGCACTGTCAATCAGAACATCAATATGCGGGAATGAGAAATTGTCCTTGGGTGACGCCTTATTCAGATCCCTATAATCCATACAAACCCTGACTCGACTATCTTTCTTCGCAACCGGTTCCATATTAGCCAACCATTCCAGATACTCTACTACTTCTAAGAACTTAGCCTTTATCTGCTTGGCTACTTCTTCCTTAACCTTTCTGCCCATTCTTGTCGAAGTCTTCTAAGCTTCTGCTTAACCAGTTACATCTTTGGATCTATCGAGATTCTATGCTCTACAATCTCTCTGTCAACCCTAGGCATATCATCGTAGGACCAAGTGAAGGCTTTGACATGTTTTTGCAAAACTTTTACAACTTCTTTTCTCTCGTCAGGTATGAAGTCTTTCAAGACGGATAGCATCTTTGGATCATCATTTGTCCTCAGGTTCATTTCATGCAATGATGCACCATGTATGCTAAAGACATTAAATGAATGTTTTTATGTATGCACAGTTCCATCCGAAAAAACATCACACAAGTAAGCAAAATCAGACTTTATTGCATTATAGGCCTTGTAGGCTTAATTGTTCACATCATAAATTGAAAAAGAAGATACATCAGAAAAATTTCCATGCAGTAGCATAATCAAACTCCTCCAACAGGTACCTGAGATCATCTTCTAGGTGCTCTTTCTGCTCCACGGTCATCTCCTCTTCAAGTGCTTCGGCCTTACCCTTCATCACCAGCTTGGTAAGCTCTTTCACAGCTTCATCTATGAGCTCTTCATGTGTCTTCCCAACAGATGGCTCTTTCTTCTCTGAACCCTTACCCGGTTTCATCAAGGCGGACAGTGCCCTAGATATGGCTTCCATAGCCACTTTAACTTCACTTTACATCAAATCAGTCTTCTTAAAGGGTTCTCCCTTATTTCCAAATTCAATATTGACTTGGTCAACTGCATTCTGATTCAGCCCTTCCTTAACTTGGTCAAAGATCTCTAATCTCGGGAGCTGGCCTCCCTCAACAACTACCTGCTCCAGAGTCCCACCATAGACTAATTCAGTGGCTCAGACAAAAGTGTCCACCAAGATCATATGTTTCTTCTCTTGCTTAGTCTTCCCCTCGCGATAACCAAGCCTAAACTAACAGTACTTTCCGAATCCACCTCACACTTATCCATGAAAAAGGTAATAAATGCTTTCATCATCGAGGTCGGGAAAAAACCTGTGCTCACACAATCCTTTCTAATGTACTCATGATGATTTTAGCAATAAAGTGTGATTTTTGTTTAAATATATTCATATGGTTATGTCAAAATGCATAAACAAAGTTATCTTGTCTGAAGATCCAATTAAAGAAAGCACTTTGCATTATCTGGTTGTAAGGCTTACATTATTTAACAATGGAATTGTACCAAATACATATAATCTGAAATCTTTTCTATCCTCTAAATCTAATTCATCTTTTCTTGGGGTGGCTGAAAATTTCGAGACAGATCAAAGTTTGAATGTCATGAGGCCTTGTGCAATTGTGATCATTATATATGAAGCTCTTATGCCAAAAAAAAGCTCGTCAAGGTGAAAATAGAAAAGGCACCTCAGGTAAAAGTTAGAGCAGCTCGCTAAGCTAAAAACCCTCGTTGGGCAGCTTAGGCAAAAGTCAGAGCACTTCCAAACTCACTATTCCTAGGGGTAAAGTTGTAAAGACTTTTCATTATTCCCCAGCGGAACAGTTACAAAGAATATCACAACTTTTTCCTCAACAATCATCATATATCCTCAACATAAATATTAGGATTGCATTGCATAAAAAATGTACTCCCCCAACTAAAGTCAATCGAAGGCATGACAAATTTTTCCCCAGTAGAACGTGAAATATCAAGCTTGTCCAAATAGCGGAAAATGTATATTTAGGGTCCACATGCATATGCATCTCATGCATACATGTATAACATACATGGAACATTCATCCATAGAAAAGTCAGATCCCCCAGGTAGCCTTCATTCTTGATCGAAGGGGCATAAATTTTTGTTTAAACTCTCTCGATCAAGGAATAAAGACTCACCATTTCAAATGTAGAAATTCGATAGCCTAAGCCTTGGGTAAATGTAAACCCGTTATCGGTTCCAATCAAGTCTGCAGTGGGTAAATGTAAACCCGGTATCGGGTCCAATCAAATCCATCGTGGGTAAATGTAAACCCGGTATCCACTCCAATCAAATCTGCCATGGGTAAATGTAAAGCTGATACCAAATTCGCCATGGGTAAATGTAAACCAGGTATCGACTCCAATCAAATCTGCCGTGGGTAAATGTAAACCCATTATCGGCTCTAATCAAATCTGTCGTGGGTAAATGTAAACCAAATATCGGCTCCAATCAAATCTACCTTGGGTAAATGTAAACCCGGTATCGACTCCAATCAAATCTGCCATGGGTAAATGTAAACCCGATATCAGCTTCAATCGAATCCGCTGTGCGTAAATGTAAACCTGGTATCAGCTACAATCAAATCCACCGGTGCCTTTAGACTTCATTTTTCTTGAAAAACTACCCCTGGAACTTATAGCCGTGCATATATAATCATAAAAAATCATATAAAGATATAGACAAAGTGCTGTCTGTACTACAGCTGTGCCCCTAGAGTCGCCTGGAACATTACAGCCGCGCCACTGTAAGGTGTTACAGCTACCAGACACCTATAGCCTCCCCATACCAAATTTTAGCTTTTCTTCTCCTTCTTTCACTCCTCATTGGCATGGATCAACTCCAAGGACAACTTCGGGACTATTGGCGTATGACTTGCTCTTCTAATTGGGCTTTGCTAGCACCCTTTGGCTTACAGTACCTCAGGTTCTACACTACTTTGACTCTAAATCGGGTCTTTTTGGATACTACTACCAGCTTCAGGGATCTGAAGGATCATATCTTTTGCTTCACTAGCTAGGAGTTGTGCCCCTTGGTAGAGTAGTTTAGTGCTATCCTTTGCGTTCCTTGCCCTTGAGGAGTCCGGTTGGCTATTCCTGATCCTAACTTGGGTGATATCCATGCATGTCTGAGTCGGCTTGCCCAAGATGTAGCAAGTATGGGTCATGCACTTTCTATTTTTATTTCATCTCATAACTTTTGCATAGACCGCCCTTTCGGGTTTTTGGCCCATTGGACTGTCTTTACTTTTGCTTGAACTACCCTTTCGGCTTTTCATTTCAGCAGACTTTATTTTGTGTCCTAACTTTTGCATAGACCGCCCTTTCGGGTTTTCAATCTATTAGACTTTTTTTTATATATATAAATATTTCAATCTATAGATGTGGGATATGCAAAAGATATGAATCCAATTACACATAAAATGATCTAAATTTAAGTAAACTCGGGACATTTAAGCAAATAGAATCGAACATTCATTCATCCATTCATAAATAATGCTTTAGTACAATATACATCAACGATGAAATGAAACTAAGGACATAATTTATGATGGTATACATCTCGACTGAATCCATGCTTGGCACCAACTGGTGCTTGCAGATTTTCCAACTGATAGTCCTCGCCTCTTTGTCCTAATTTTTACATGGATTGCCTTTTCGATTTTGGACCCATCGGACTGTCCTAACTTTTGCATGGATCGCCTTTTCGGTTTTCGACCCATCGGACCTCTTTTTTTTACATGTAATGACTCTTCAGCTTGTCCTGGTTGATGGGGTTGACAAATTCATTCCCATCCATGTCCATAATCTTTGCAGCACCCTTCGAAAGTACCTTTTTGACTACATATGGACCTTCCCAGTTCATCTTGAATTTCCCCCGTACATCCGTATTAGTCTGCTTCATCTGTTTAAGCACCAAATCCCCAATCTTAAGCGAACATTTCTGATGACGAACCTTGTTGTTGTAAGTCCTAGTCATTCGCTGTACCACGACTGAAGCCATTTAGATTCTGGCAAGTGTGCCTCCATAACTACTCTTAATGACCTGACTTCTGTTTCCACTAGCAAAACGGTTTCCATGCCATAAACTAGAGAATATGGTGTTTCTCCGGTAGGGGTTCTAATGCTCGTCTTGTATCCCCACAAGGAAAATGGTAACATATCAGCCCAATCTCTGTAGCTCAAAACCATTTTCGACAAAATCTTCTTAATAGATTTATTGGCCGCTTCTACCACCCCATTGGCTTGTCGGTGATACGAGGATGACTTATGATGCTCAACTCTCTTTTTTGAAACAACTGTGCTGTTACTCCTTATACCTCACAAAAATGTTCTTTTCTATGAATTTGGCCATCTTCTTAGCTGTAACATTTGCGAATGATTCTGCTTTGACCCATTTCGAGAAGTAATACATAGCCATGATAATGAATCAGTGTCCGTTCGAGGCGGGCAGCCTTATCTCTCCAATGATATCTATATCCCAAGCTGCAAATGGCCACGGAGTCGAGGATACTTGAAGTTCGAGTGGAGGGAGATGATTGAGGCCTCCGTACACTTGGCATTCATGGCACCTCTTAACTTCCTTGATAGAATGTGCTTGTAGAGTAAGCCAAAAGTATCCTTGTCTCAGTATCTTCTTTGTCAGGGCCAACCCGTTCATATGCGGTCCACAAGGTCCAGAGTGTATTTGTCTCATAACCTTAATTGCCTCTTCCTCTGTTAGACACTTCAGAAGGACTTTATTGGCTGTTCTTTTGAAGAATTGATTCTCAAATACTCGAAACTATGCTGCCAAACTTCGAAGGGAAACCTTATCAGCCTCACTAGCGTCCTCGAGGTACTGACCATTTTGAATGAACTTTAAAATATCATAGTACCAGGGACGTTCTTCAGTTGTTGCAATTGTGTTGACTGATGAATAGCATGGATTCTGAGCAATTTCCAGGATTACCGGCTGTATTGGCTATTTTTGTAGGCCTTCCCACATTGACGACAGTGTAGCCAAGGAATCCACCATCTGGTCTCTTCCCTCGGCACATACCAGAATTTAGACTAATTGAATACCTTCACCCTTTCCCAAACCATCTCGAGATAAGGCTGGAGTGATTCTTCTTTTATCTGCCAATCTTCGGTAACCTGTCGGATCACTAAAGCTGAATCCCTGATAACTACTACTTCATTTGCCCTTAATGTGATCAAAGCATCAATTCCAAAAAGGCAAGCTTTGTATTCTACTCCATTATTAGTTACTTGAAAGTCAAACCGTTTCGCTAGAGGAATGATTTCTCCTTCAGGTGTAGCAATGATTACTCCTAAGCCTGCACCATGTTTTTTCACTGCATCATCAAAGTACATCACCCATTTGTTTGTTTCTTCTTCCACCATTGCCAGTTGTTCATCGGGAAATTCCAAGTTCTAGACAAAATCTGAATCTCTCGGCTGATTAGCTAGAAATTCTACCCCAGCCTTTCGTTTGATTGTCTTCCTCGTCACATACTCTATGTCGAACTCTAACAACAAAAGCAACCATCTCGACAATTTTCTGGCTAATACTAGAGCATGGCATAAGTATTTCATAGGATCCACTTTGGGTACCGCCTGAACTATATACGACTGGAAGTAATGCGTTAACTTTTTTGTTAACCATACCATAGCAGCACAGGTTTTCTATACTATCATATATCTAGTCTCGTATTCCAGTAGCTTCTTACTTAAGTAATAGATCACATGTTCACGCCCATCTTCCTGCTCTTGTACCAATATTACTCCTACTAAAGTCTCTTCAATAGCCAAGTACAGAATTAGAGGCTTGTCCGGTGTTGGAGGCTTTAGCACTGGAAGATTCATCAAATAGGCCTTAATTCTGATGAAAGCTATCCGACACTGCTCATTCCACTCCACTGGCTAGTTCTTCTTCAAAAGCCTAAAAATTGGCTTGCAAACTATCATCAGTCTTGCAATAAACTGACTGACATACTGTAGTGAACCCAAAAACAACCTTACTTCCTTTTTTGACTTTGGTGTTGGTATGTCCCTGATGGCCTTGATCTTATAATGGATCCATCTCGTTTCCCTTCCGACTGACTACATGACTAAGTAGTTTTCCCGAAGTTACCCCAAACACACACTTCTTGGGATTTAGGTGAAGATTGTACCTCTTGATTCTCGTTAGAAATCTATCCAGGATAACTGGGTGCTCCCCCCGAGTCATGGATTTAATTAACACATCGTCTACATAAACCTTGACCTCTTTGTGGATCATATCATGCAAAAGTGTCATGACCACTCGATGATAGGTTGCCCCGGCATTCTTCAACCCAAATGGCATGATTCTGTAGCGAAAAATCTGCCACTCTGTGATGAAGGCCGTTTTTACATTGTCAATCATATTCATCAGAATTTGGTTATACCCCGAAAACACATCCATGAACGAGTACATTGCTGCCTTAGCGGCACTGTCAATCAGAACATCAATATACAGGAATGAGAAATCGTCCTTGGGTGATGCCTTATTCAGATCCCTGTAATCCATATTGACCCTGACTCGACCATCTTTCTTCGCAACCGGTATGATATTAGCCAACCATTCTAGATACCCTACTACTTCTAAGAACTTAGCCTTTATCTGCTTTGCTACTTCTTCCTTAACCTTTTCAGCCCATTCTTGTCGAAGTCTTCTGAGCTTCTGCTCAACCGGTTACATCTTTGGATCTATTGGGATTATATGCTCCACAATCTCTCTGTCGACCCCAGGCATATCATTGTAGGACCAAGTAAAGGCTTTGACATGTTTTTGCAAAACTTTTACAAGTTCTTTTCTCTCATCAGGCATAATGTCTTTCGAGATGGATAACATCTTTGGATCATTATCTGTCCCTAGGTTCATTTCATGTAATGATGCATAATGTATGCTAAAGACATTAAATGAATGTTTATATGTATGCACAGTTCCATCCGGAAAAACATCACATAAGTAAGCAAAATCAGACTTTATTGCATTATAGGCCTTGTCGGCAGAATTGTTCACATCATAAATTGAACAAGTAGATACATCAGAAAAATTTCCATCCTCTACATGCGAAAGGTCTTCATCAGCAGCAGCACAATCAAACTCCTCGAACAGGTACCAGAGATCATCTTCTAGGTCCTCTTTTTGCTCCACGGTCATCTCCTCTTCAAGTGCTTTGGCCTTACCCTTCATCACTAGCTTGGTAAGCTCTTTCACAGCTTCATCTATGAGCTCTTCATATGTCTTCCCAACAGATGGCTCTTTCTTCTCTGAACCCTTACCTAGTTTCATCAAGGAGGACAATGCCCTAGATAGGGCTTCCATAGCCACTTCAACTTCACTTTACACCAAATCAGTCTTCTTAAAGTGTTCTCCCTTATTTCCAAATTCAATATTGACTTTGTCAACTGCATTCTGATTCAGACTTCCTTCCCTTCGTCTTTGGTTCTGGTCCGCAACATACTCACAATGGGCTCGATTCCATACCTATTGAAATCAACAACATCAACAAAGATCTCGAATCTCGGGAGCTGGCCTCCCTCAACAACTACCAGCTCCAGAGTCCTATTATAGACTAATTCAATGGCTCGAATGAAAGTGTCCACCAAGTTCACATGTTTCTTCTCTTGCTTAGTCATCCCCTCGCGATAACCAAGCCCAAACTGACGGCACTTACCAGCCTTAATGTTAAACTCAGGAATACCTAGTTTCTTAGCCCCTAACCCTTTCCTAGTTTCATAGTTTTGCTTAGCAAAGTACTTGTTAATCCAGTCAGGAAATTCTGGCTTATCAGTAATCACTACAAATTGAAAACAGCCATCGGCTGCTTGGTAGCACTCAAGGTAGCCACAACAAAAGGCTCATCTGCTTCAAGTCAAGACCTTTCCTTCAATTAAAAAATTTACCTTCTGATGCAAGATCGAGGGCACTCCTCATAGGGCATGGAACCATGGCCTTCCCAAAAACAGTGAGAATGTGATAGGAAAGTTAATCACAGTAAACAGCACCTTTGACTTAACTTCTCCCACCTTAACCTCGACTTCAAAGGTCCCAATCACAGTTATTTTGATATCATCATATGCCCAGATCACGGTGTTGGACTGACAAAGAGCTTTGGTACTTATCCCTAAATAAGGCATGATCTTGGAGGGGCAGATGTTCAAGGCTGAGCCGTCATCCACCATTACGCTCGGCATCATCCTATCCATAACTTCAACCTTTAAGTACAAAGCTCTATTATGATTGACCCCTTTAGAAGGGAGGTCTTCAACCCCAAAACTGATCCCCGGGGCTCGATTGGCTGTCAAATCCACTCCCTTAATCATGGCACATACCTTATGCGGGGACATAGTAGGATTGGCCTCCATCTCCATCAACTGCTTAACCACCACCTCGTGGTGCCTCTTTGATTCCATAAGTAAGTGCCAAACACTGGCACGCACTGGTGTCCTCTTCAGTTGATCAAGTACCATGTCATCTTCTTTGGTCATTGGAGGCGATCAAGTAGCATTATTGTGCACAGGGGTGGTATTCCTTCTTAGGGGTGCCGAGCGTGGTACATTAGTGGGTTGATAAACCCTTTCGCTCCTAGTAATGTGCATTACCGGCCCATCCTTCTCAATCGCAGTCCCCCTTCTTGGATCTCAAAGTCTTCATACTCATCATCTATTTCGATCTCATCCAAATCGATCGGACTAGCCTTATTCTTCACTACCATTGTCTGCTCTTCAACTACTTCCAACTTTTCTTCATTCTCCACTAAAACAACTCGTACACTCGGATTAGCCTTGATAATACAAGCGAATACATAATTAGCCGGCAAACCAGACTGTACCATATTCACTTGACTTCCAAAGGTAGGCAGTGGATTCTTTTGAACACTCGGCTTCAAAGCCGACTCGACAATCTTGCCATCAGTGACCAACTACTTGATGGCCTCAATCAACTGGGTGCACTCATTTATACGGTGACCCGTCATCACATGATAAGAATAGAAATTATCTCTATCGGCCTCAGCTGGAGGCAAAAATGTCCAGAAACTCTGTAACAGCCCAGCCTTTCTACACTTGGCAAAAATTTGACTCGCTGACTTGGTCCATGGACTAGTGACCCTCTCAGGAGTCTATCTTCCATGGTTCGTAGCAACCACATCTACCTCTTGCACTTTAATCGAGGCTGCTTTCATAGTCATCCTAGCATAGACCCGGTTGAGGTAGCCTTAGAACTACTGCCTTTGTACCCTTGAGAATACCCCTAATTATTTCTATAAGAGCCCAAACTCTGTTTACCACTTTGTTCCTCTTCTTCGTATCGCTCGATACGCTTAGCAGATTCAACCACTTCATTGAATGAGTGGAACCTCTTCAGCTTCATTTTATCTTTATACTGGGGCAGACTGCCATCAACTAGCTTTACAATGAGCGACTCCAACTTTGGGGCCCCATCCATAAGAACTTGCACATATATTCACCTTTTATAGTAAGCTGGGAAGGATTCATTCGGCTTTTGGCAGATCCTCTCTATGTTTTCAAGAGCAGTCTCTACCTGTTGTAAGCATATTGCTTCACAAATGCTTCAGACAGGTCCTCCCAAGTAGAACAGGTGCGCAAAGGCATCTTCATATATCACTTCACCGCAGCACCCCTTAAAATAGTCGGGAACAGATTCAAGAAGTGACCTTTTCTGATTCCCATACTTGTCATCAGTCTCACATAGCTATCCAAATAGGCTTCCGGTGGACCTTTCCCGGTGTAGGGAGAAAGATAAGGCATATGAAAACCAGTTGGAAGCGGCCCTCCTCCATCAGCCATCAAAGTAGCCGAGTCGGCACATGTAATAGGGTTATAGTGCACCATTTCCTTCAGTTTAGGCAACATGGCTTCAATGTCAGACAACTTCTAATTGAGATGCTTCTCCACAACAGTCTCAATCGAGGCTTCTCTTACCTTCTCCAAAGCTTTATCGTCTAATCAAGCTCCGTATGATTGATAACTCCACCACTTCCATCGGGAACACTCCCTCTAGCTCTATTCATCACTTAGACAAAGTGTTGTCCTCTGCTTCCAACCAAAGTCTGAGTCGGTGGAACTGTCTGCATATAGTTAGCATTCATTACAGCTTGCATTTGCTCCTTCGGGATAGCCTTAAACTCATCAGAATTCAAGAAACTTCTTATGAAAGCCGACATGTCAAAAGGCATATTCCCATTTCTTTCGTCAACCATTTCTATTCTATCTGCCTCTTCCAACAGAGTCTGACTATCAACCGATAAAGAAGGCAATTGAATCTTAACCTCCCGATCCGAATCTGACCCTGAATTGACCCCTTCCATGGTGATTGGTTCTGATTCAACTAACTAAATTGGTTGACTTGGCTCTGACTCAACAGAACTAACCGCTTCGAGGTTCGACTCCAAACTGCATGTTCAACATGAGGTTAGAATTTCGGATGGATGTTATGAACCTAGACTTGACACACTAAGTGGCGTGTATGGTATGTTCGTGTTCATGATTGAATGATGTTTCATGGATGGGGATGATGATGAAAATGACCTTTATATTTTCCTTCTTTTTATTTTGGATGTTCCAAGCATACCCCATGCCATATGAAAGACAATCCAAAAATGTCGCATGTGAGCCGTCACACGAACAGATGTTTGGCTCAATCGGAGCACCTAGCGGATGTCATGAAATGGTCACATGTGTACCAACACATAGACAGAGGTTTGACATTTCATAGGTCAATGAGATGATATGAAGTAGTCATATGGGAGCCATTCCATAGACAAATCTTTGATGCTTTTATGGCATCTTAGATGAAGTGATGTCACAAATAAGTCGCGTGTAACTCGAAACAAGGATAGAATTTCGGTGTTCGTGGAACACCTTGCATGACTTGGTAATTTTATGAAATGCCCCTACATGTATGTAATAGTTTGGCATTTGTGGAGTACCTCGAATGAATCATCAATGTTATGGAACAATTTGACGTGGATCGCGACACACAAGTAAGGTTTTGGCATCCCCATAATACCAATGATGATGTCATGTAATGATATCATGTGACCCGCCACATGAAAATGGTCCTAAGACCGTCATGGCCCTCTAATGAATGACATGATATAGTGAAATGGCCAAGTGCAATCCAGTGCACAGGCAGAATACAACTAGTTTTGGGACTCTCGATATGAGATGAAATGATTGTGAAGGGCATACATGGAACATCCTTTCATTTTAGATAGGTTGAGATGAGATGAATGGCTATGACACACAGAATGCAAGTGGCTGCACAAAGATGTGGTTAGGATGCATGACACATAAGATGATGTCGTGTATGCTTTATGAGAATGTTAACACGCGAGATGTGATGGCACACGGATAAAATGTTATGGCTGTATGAAAATATGGTTAGTATAATACCACACATATGATGATGCTTCAACATGGCTGCATAAAAACATGGTTAGAAAACGACACACGGATGATGCATGTTTAATGTCTCCTGCAAATGGCGAAACAAGGTCAAACAAACATGAGCAAACATTAGCACAAACACACAAAAATATGCTCTCCCTTCCAACCTTATTCCTCCATTCGATTTGACCCGTATTCTACCTAGGTGTTAGGTCTCTTTGATACCAACCGGGGGTAACAAAGGTACACTCTCAAAATCCATTTTCTAAATTGATGTTTTGGTAGTCCTAAGGGAAAGTTACTAGGCCATTACATGAAGGTATGAGTCAAACCAAGGTTGTACAGGTTCCCATAGCGAAAATACACTCCTCATCGTAGAACATGATATAAGGTTCATGTGGTGCTATGAGTGGTTTACCCCCTCGGGTACCTCCAATCCTAGCGGAAGAGGTAGGTCACCTTTGGAAATAAATCGGGCTAATCATGTGTTAGAGGGATTGAGAAGAGAAAATGTCATGCTATGCGGTTGTGAATGAGATATCATATTATGAATTAATAATTGACTACAAGTGAGGATATACTTCAATTGTTGCCTAAGTTCCTTAAGTTTTTATGAAAACTTTTAAAGAAACTGTTAATCCCCAGCAGAGTTGCCACAGTTTTGGAACATGAGGCGAAGCGGGAACCAGGGATTTTCTTTTTGAGTGATTATGTGGTTTTGAAAACGGGTTTTTATTTTTCTTAAGAAAACCTTTCATTTTATTAAGAAAACTCATTTTGTAGAAAACTTAATTTTATGTGTGAATTTTGGAAAATAGATTTTTTAGAAAATCCCAATTTAAACTTAAAGATCCCGAAATCTAAATTTCATGATCATATACAGAGTCGCCACGTGAATCAGCTCATCCACAAAATTTCGGTGCAGCTCCCTACCAAGTGTAGACTCAATACCTGATCCAGAGATTCAGGGTTCGGGCACATCTACTAATCCTCAACTTATTTTCAATTATTATTTCATAACACAATATAACATTCACTTAATTCTACCCATTTTTACCTTCTTTTAATTTTAGTTAATGCTCATGCAAATGACATAAATAAAGTACGGAAAAATAAAAGTGCAGGAATATAAACCATACATCCAAAAATAAACCAAGAAAAGAAATAGAGGCCTTATTACAACCCAGAAAAAGAAAAAAAAATGCTCTCATCCTCACCATGATAATTGCTGAGAACACGAGGATCTAAAAAGTACAATCACCTAGATACACGAAATGATCTATTATATACATCAAAAATGATAAATAAAAGGCTGCATCCAAATACACCTAGCACAAGTATACAAATCGCATCAAGGAATCACATAAGATATAATAGGAGTATTTTAGGAAACGGGATCATGCATGGGGGGACAATTGTGAAGTCTAGACGACTACTCGATTAGACCTGGAAAACATTTTATAAAACACCCTGTGGATTTTAAGAATGAAAATCAATTTCAAAAACGGTTTGACTCATTTTAAATGCATTTTCGATCTTTTAGTGGTCCAGATATCTCGGAACCCGGGGTTTTCGTTCATGAGTGGGCCTAAATCAAACATCCATCTAGGGTCTAGAAAGACAAACACACAAAAAATCATTTTTGAATTGAAAGGAGAAACGAAATTATGAGTTAGAAACCAAAAAGGCAAAACTGTATTTTTGTTTCATCAACTACAGCCGAGCCACTATAGTATGCTACAGCCGCACCACTGTAGTTGCTAGGGTGGCTGTAACACCTATAGCTGAGCGGCTGTAGTGCTCTAGAAACACTAATCCAGTTTTCTTTCTTGTTTTGAAAATCGTTTTTGATGTTTTGATGGTTTCGGGTGATCTGGGGTTTCTGGAAATCTTATAAAATCCACGAAATAGATCCAGATCGGATCAAAGGAATACGGAAAACCCTAGAAACCCGAAATCATAAAAACTAAATCTCACATCCATCAATTGAAAACCCGAAAACCATAAATCTAATCATATGTGGATGTGATCCGACCGATATTATTCATGAAAAATACATTTGATTTGAAAAAGGAAGTGTTTTTAGTTGATTTAGGGCATTTGAAGCCTCTGCCCTTGAGATTACAGTTGAGCGGCTGTAATCAGACAACTACAGCCATGCCATTATAGGTTACATCCATGCCACTGTAGTCATTAGACTATAGCCGAGCGGCTGTAAGCAACAGATGGGGCGGCCATAGCTAGATTTCCACTTCCAACTTTTTGAAAAAACCACCAAACACATACAATAACACCCAAATCAATTTCAAACAAGCTTTTAGGGCCTCTTAGAGCCTACCTTATTTGCATGCCAGTGTTTTGGATCACCAGAAATAGATTCGGACGCCAAAAAACTCTTCGAAATCACGAACAACCCAAAATTGTCCACGAATCTCCAAAACTCAAACGGAACCCCAAACCAACCCAAACAAATGTCAAATCAATCAGAATCACTCCCAAATATGATTTCTCAAAGGATTCTAATGATTTCTATATATTAGATTCGAGATTGGATGATTTTAGTTTGGATTTAGGGATTTTTCTCACTAAAACCTAATTTTCGCTCTTTAAAACCGAAACCAAACCCTTCTGATTAGAATCTCCACAAGTTTTTGGATGAAAACCATAAACCCAGATGGAACCTAATGATTGTAACCCATTTTTTTTATGAGAATTGGATTGAAGAATGGATTGAAAAGGTGGGTTTTTAGATTGAATACCTCTCTTTCTCTCTCTAACTCTCCAAATTTCAATACCCTAGCTCTCTCTTTTGATTGAGTCTGCAAAATGGTCTCCCCCCTCTGATCTAATTTTGAGTTTTACCTTTTATATGGTCCAATTAGGGTTGAAATCCGGAATTAATGATATAAAATACACCCTATTTAAGAGAAAATCAAATCTGGCAACTACAGCCGAGCGGTTGTAGTGACCTATAGTTGGGTGGCTGTAGTTGTGCAAACTACAACCGTGCCCCTATATGCACTATAGCCGAGCGGCTATAGTAGTTTGTTTTTGCATTTCTCACCTTTTCTCACTTTTCTCTCTGATTCTCTTAAGCGCTCAATCGACCTTCTTCGGGGTTCCACACCATGATTTATTACACTTCTTCGGGTCATCTGAGACATCTCCAATGCCACTTTGGTTGTTCTGAATCCACCTCACACTTATCTATGAAAAAGGTAATAAAGTCTTTCATCATCGAGGTGGGGAAAAAACCCGTGCTCACACAATCCTTTCTAATGTACTCATGATGACATTAACAATAAAGTGTGATGTTTGTTTAAATATATCATATGGTTATGTCAAAATGCATAAACAAAGTTATCTTGTCTGAACATCCATTTAAAGAAAGCACTTTGCATTTAGCTGGTTGTAAGGCTTACATTGTTTAGCAATGGAATTGTACCAAATACATACAATCTGAAATCTTTTCCATCCTCTAAAGTCATAAGGCCTTGTGCAATTATGATCATTATATATGAAGCACTTATGAAAAAAAAAGCTCGTTAAGGTGAAAACCGAAAAGGCACCTTAAGCAAAAGTTAAAGCAGCTTACTAAGCTGAAAACCCGCGTTGGGCAGCTTAGGCAAAAGTTAGAGCACTTCCAAACTCACTCTTCCTAAGGTTAAAGTTGTAAAGACTTTTCATGATTCCCTAGCAGAACAGTTACAAACAATATCACAACTTTTTCCTCAACAGTCATCATATATCCTCAACATAAATACAAGGATTGCATTGCATAAAAAATGCACTCCCCCAGCTAAAGTCAATCGAAGGCATGACAAATGTTTCCCCAGTAGAACGTGAAATATCAAGCTTAGCCAAATAGCGGGAAATGCATTTTTAGGGTCCACATGCATACATGTATAACATACATGGAACATTCATCCACAAAAGAGTCAAATCCCCCAGGTAGTCTTCATTCTTGATCGAAGGGGCACAAATTTTTGTTTAAAATCTCTCGATCAAGGAATAAAGACTCATCATTTCAAATGTAGAAATTCGATAGCCTCTGCCTTGGGTAAATGTAAACCCGGTATCGGTCCAATCAAATCTGCTGTGGGTAAATGTAAACCCGATATCGGGTCCAATTAAATCCATCGTGGGTAAATGTAAACCCGGTATCCGCTCCAATCAAATCTACCGTGGGTAAATGTAAAGCTGATACCAAATCCGCCATGGGTAAATGTAAACAAGGTATTGGCTCCAATCAAATCTGTCATGGGTAAATGTAAACCCATTATCGGCTCTAATCAAATCTATCGTGGGTAAATGTAAACCCGATATCGGCTCCAATCAAATCTGCTGTGGGTAAATGTAAACCAAATATCAACTCCAATCAAATCTGTCATGGGTAAATGTAAACCCGGTGTCGACTTCAATCGAATTCGCCGTGGGTAAATGTAAACCCAGTATCGGCTCCAATCAAATCCACCGTGGGTAAATATAAACCCGATATTGGCTCCAATCAGATCATCATTGCATTAATACGGCCCCACCGAATCAGGTAAGCCTTTCTTTCCTTACATTTATGGTGCTTTAGTTCGCGTTCTCAAATTCACCTCAGGTAGTTTAGACCTGACATCGGGTACTGAATTTGATCATGCGAGATGCAACTATTAGCACCGGAATTTTCCAACCTCAATAATTAAAGCCCAAAGGCCGTTTTTACAGGTGTAAATACAGAATTTTCTGGGATAAAAAAAATATATATATATATAGCCGCACAGTTGTAATTACAGTCGTACGACTGTAATTATAGTCATACGACTATAGGTCTATAGCAGCTAGTTATAGCTCATCCTGCATCAGAGAAGAATAGGGCATGATTTAGGGGCTTTATTGCATCTTCCTGGCTTTTGGGGGGTCTATATGTGTCAAAAGAAAGGGAGGAAAAAGGGGGGATGACCAAAACAGAGATTTTTGGATTGAAGAGAGCTGTAGAGTTTAGGAGAAGAGAAGGAAAAAGAAAAGAAGAAATACACCCAAAATATCATCTTCTTCTAGTCTTTTTCTTTTGATTCTTGCGTTTGTGAGGTTAAAACTTGTAGAAATCATAGGTTGAAACTTAGCAAACACACATAAATCATCCTTAAGTCTTACACACACTCAAATCCGTAACTAGTAGAGATTTTTGGACATATATTTTGAACCTTGACATATAAAGGAAAGGACGCAATCCGGAGCCAATTTAAGGTGTTTTCCTGATCAAATCGACAGTAGATCTATGCTACAAGGGTAACTATACCTTAAACTAGTATTTTCCTTCATTTTCTGAGTGTTTTGGTTCATTTTTCGTGCATAAAATCACCTAAAACCAAAAATACAAGTGTGAGCGGATGACGTTTTTTCGACGAAACACGAGACTCCTTTTCAGAAGGGGCGCCTTGATTTCGGGCGGGGCCCTCCCTCGCGTGGGGTTTTTGGATTAGAAATTCGTTTTTGGAAAATCAGATTGTTTCGTAAAAGAATCGAGACCTAAATCTCGATGAAAAGTATAGGAGTCACCACCCGGCTCAACTCAACCGGAAAATTACAGTGTAGCTAAACCAAAGTGAGAACTGCCACACTTTTTAGAGATCTAGGTTCAGACAAATCTCTTATTTCATGTCTAATCAAAATAAAGTGACCAATGTTCTATAATGACACTTTAAATTGCTAAAATTGATTTTATTGAATAAATACATGCGGTGCGCATACATAATATTACGAAATAAAAGTAGAGAAATAAATATTTAAAAGATTTACAACCAGATCGAATGAAAAATAAAACTCATGGCCTCACGATACAAATGCCTAAAATACACGAGAATCTAAGAAAATTTACAATCGCCTAGAATACACGAGTTGAGCTATTAAATACATAAAAAATAAAAATAAAGAAATTAAAGCTGCAAAACAAATGGTTAGCACAAATATATAGCACACCACACGTAGGACTCAAGTTGGATAGAATTGGGAATTTTAGAGTTTAGGGTTATGCATTTGGGGGTAACCGAGTCCGCCCGGTTGGCCAGCCCGGTTAGACCTGGAAAACCGTTTTGAAACGTTCCTGTATTTTGGTTTTATGAGAAAATCATTTTGAAAACATTTTTCCAGTTTGTTTTAATTTAGCATACAAGGTGGGTCGGATTTCGGGAGAATCGAGTCTCCGTCGTGGTTTTGTTCTAAATGCAAAAACATCGAAAAATAAATCTAGGGTCGTGAATGCACACTCCAAAATTCATTTTTGATGATTTTTTGATTTTTCAAGATTTTTTGATTTTTCTGAATTTCCTGATTTTTATGAAATTTTTGGGATTTTATGAAATTTTTTTTTTGATTTTTAGGGATTTCTATTTCTGGCCGAGGACTACAGTCGTGCGACTGTAATTACAGTCGTACAAATGTAAACTACTGTCATGCGACTGTAGTCCTACCTTAAGCAAAAATCGCTAAAAAGCCTAAAATGAAGGACTAAAACCGGGAAGATTAACAACAGTAGTACGACTATAGATCAAATGGCACGACTGTAATTACAGTCATACCCCTGTTCTTAGTGACAAGAACAGTCGTACGACTGTTCTTAATTTTCCAAAAACAGAAATAAACAAAGTTGAATAAAAATGCACAAAATCAGCCAAAACACCCAGAAAGCACGAAAATGAGATAGGATGAAGTGTATTTACCTCTTTGGCGCTGATCCACTGTTGGTATGACCCCTGGCAACACACCAATCCATGTGAAATTGCTCCCTTTCCTTGTGTGTTAAGGTTGCAAGAGGGGTCCAAAAATCCTCCAAAAAGTCACGATTTTGATTTTGTTTGTGTCCAGAAACGGTCTAGATTCCTTATGTGAAGATTAACCTAGGATTTCTAATTTATTTTAGACATTAACAGATTGAAATTAAGATGAAATCAATTGAAGAAAGTGAGGCTTTGGTTTTTTTTTTTTTTTTTTTGCTCTTCTCTCTTTTCTTTCCTTTTCTCTCTCTGAAATGTTGCTTCAGATTAGAAAGTTAGCCAAAAGTCCTCCTCACTCTGTCATTCTAGCTCTTTTATCTCCTTTCACCCAAAAAATCTTAAGCATTAAATGCTCAAGATTTACCCCCAATTTTTAATTTAGGGGTATGGGTTCTGCAACCTGCCCCCGAACAGATAGTCGTATGACTGTAACCAGATCCCCACGACTGTAACTACAGTCGTGGTTCCAACGATCAATTTTTCATCTTTTTTTTTTTGAATGAAAATGAAAATTTCATGTTCATAGGCTACCCCTCGTGTAGCTAAAGTTCGATTTTCGAAACGAATTTAGGTACACGACAAAGAACACGAATTTCATGGTGATATGTAGGTGTGTGGTTCGTGTGTGAACCCCAAGTGACTTTGGTAGTCAGGTGGTCCATATGCCTTTTGCATGAGGATGACACCGGGAAACGATGACTCTTGGAGTCGGGCAGTTCCTTACGATGATTTTCGCATAAGGATGACGCCAAGATAAAACGACTTTTGGAGCCAAATGATAGTGTATGACCTGCCATACAGAGCCAAAATGCATGCAATGTGTGTTTGGTGAATGTATTTATTCCTTGATCGATAATTTTGAAACAAAAATTTTTGCCCCTTCGACCAAGAATAAATACGGGAATGCGTGTTTTGGTTACCTTTTATAGTCGTGCTGGACTGAACTTGTGAAGTGTGTGATAGTCGCGTGCAACTTGGTGCATAGGACTGAAATTGAATTTTGGGTTCCCTTTTAAAGTCGTGGTGGACTGTAATTTAGTGAGAATGTGTAATAGTCGTGTGCGACTGGGCGCACTTAACAGACTGAGATTGAGTTTTGGTTCCCTTTTAAAGTCGTGGTGGACTATGGATTTGTGAAAATGTGATGATCGGCGTGACTTGCCACCCGGGATGCATTAAAATGCAATTTTGAGAAATTGTACTCATAGTGAATTTTTCGCGATTTTTCTCGGGTTTCGTGCCCCTTGGATGAGGCGGACCATCGCAAGAAAAAATTAATCGCTGATGGGTTGGCCCTGTAAAATTACTAAAATATCTTCCCGTGGGGAATAATTAAGCATTCAGTGATAAAAATAGGATTTTGAAAATAAAGGAAATTAAAGGAAAATTTCCCTCCTTTTTTCCACTACAGTCGTACGACTATATTCAAATTTTGACTACAGTCGTACGACTGTAGACGAAGTACAGTCGTATAACTGTACTTCATGGGCAGAATGCATTAAAGGACCGGTTTCCACCCCTTCCTCTCCCATTCTTCCACTTCCGAAAATTTCAGTTCTCTCTCTCTCACAAAACCGATTCCTAACCCCAAAAACTTGCGAAAATGTTGAAGAAATTAGGGAAGAAAGTGAGAAAACTCTCAAGTTACCTGATTCAGCGGCCCAACAACGCAGATGATATCCTTTTGTGAGTGTTTCGAATGGATACGGTCATCCTCGGTATATGGAGCACCTTGGGATCATATTCGGGATGGAGATTCCGATCTTGCTGGAGATGGGTTCCCATCTATCTACCACCCAGGTTGGTATCCCAAATTCAAACTTTGATTTTGAGTTTTTGAATATTTTTTCCTTTGAATATTTGAATCTGATTTGGCATATTTTACTGCTTTCTAGGTTGTTTGATTGAGTAGAATGCATGCTAGGAGCCCCCTGTAGTTCATAGGAACAAAAAACTTGGAAAAATGAGTTAGAAATCATGAAAATTACATGAAATTCGAATTCTGTATGCAGGTGTATGAACAGGCGTGCGACTGTTCATGGAAATTATGAATAGTCGTACGACTGTGGGATGAACAGTCGTGCGACTTTTGCCATGCTCGTGCGATTCGTGCTACAGTCATAAGACTGTAGCTAAAAAACAGAGATTTTTTTTAATGAATAATGAGTAATGAATGATTTATGCATGTCCTTTTTAATTGATGTTAATGATGTTGATATTATGCAAAAATTGAATATGTATGCATTATACTTCCCAAATATGTAGGATCGGACGATTTCCGGTAGCGTAAATCTTTCCTTACCCCGGGCCTGGTGGGACCGCCTTCCCGAGTCTTTGAGGGCTCAGGTTAGGATCCTGGGTATTGAGACCTTTATTCTGTCATTGCCTACTAGCACGCCGCATACTTCCCACACCATGCTGACGGCCTTGTATGAGAGGTGGGTTTGCACTACCTATACATTCCATCTACCTATCGAGGAGTTCACCGTCACTCCCTCCGACTTTGCTGCTATTACTGGATTCGAGTTCGGCAGGACCCCGATCATGTTCAACTGCTATC
This sequence comes from Euphorbia tirucalli, assembly GCA_039660915.1. Taxonomy (NCBI): domain Eukaryota; kingdom Viridiplantae; phylum Streptophyta; class Magnoliopsida; order Malpighiales; family Euphorbiaceae; genus Euphorbia; species Euphorbia tirucalli. The sequence continues at coordinate 34,281,671 of CM077637.1, read as the reverse complement.
TGACTCGTCAGCAGCTGATGGATGACTATATCAGGAGATTGATTGGTTGCATCCCTGAGAAGGAGAAGATTCTGTGTTCACGGGTGGAGGCTTTCTGGTCTGCTCGCCCAGACCTATCTGGAGAGGATATGGATAGGTGCGCTCGGGCCAACGTGCTCGTCCTGCTGTCATGCACCTTGTTCCCCATGGGACAGAGTACTTGTAATATGACTCTGCTCCCCACCCTGGCGGACCTGGCTGCCTTTCCCACACTGGATTAGGCTTGAGCTGCATTGGGGCAACTATTCTATAGACTGGATTTATGCACCCGGCGGAGATAGTAGGAGATCCTCGGCTTTTGGTTCGGCCTCTTGGTATTATCTTTTCCTCCGCTTTTTTTTTTGTTTTTGACTATTTTATTAATAACAGATTTGGGTGTTCGAGCACCTCATTCTGGAGCCACCGGAGCTGCGAGATGTCCAGGATGACGCCCAGCCGACCGTTCTGCGTTGCTAGACGCAGGGGTGGTAGGGCATTGGCCGTGACTTGCGGGAGGTTAGGCAGGGTTTACTTGACGCTTCCAGGCAGAGGGTAAGCAAACAAAACTCGTTAGTAAGAAAAAATTTAATTTAACTTTTATTTACCTGTGTTGAATTTCTTTTATTGTATTTTTGTAGATCTAGCACCACCCGTGGCTGGTCAGGGTGCCATTTCTCTCCTTGTGCAGACATCTGCGTGGTTTGATGGCCGCCGGGTTATCCTAGAGTGCCCGATGTCCCAGAAGTGGTACCTGGGTGTGCGCCTCAGTCTTTCTGACCAAGTGGACAACCCAACTGGTCGGCTCATACCTCCACGGCTTCTGATCGCTCTGTTCTAGCCCCACTTGGCTGATCCCACTGTAGACCGCAACATCTTCGAAGAGGGTTACAGTGTTGACCCTGTCGATGGGGATTATCCGATTTTTATCCAGCAGTGTCTGCTGCCAGTTGCGGGTGATGCGCCGGCGGCTCCTCCTACCCGTCAGGTACTTACTTCCTTTTTTTTTTAAATGTTCTTCTGTTTGCAGGTCAAGAGGCGTAGGGGATCTAGTTCCGCCCAGCCGAGTGGCTCGGCAGGCGAGAGTGCTGAGACAGCCACGATTGGTGGGCATGCCTCGGTTCAGGATAGGGGCCACCCTGTCTATGCTGGCAGCGCTGCAGCCTCAGCTTCTCAGGCTGCTGGTGTGATGGAGGGTCACTTAATGACCGAGCTTAGGACCGGCTTTAGCATGATAGGGCTAGACGACAGCTATTCCTATAGGTCGTGGCCGGTTCACTGTGAGCAGCCACTTACATTTGCTCCAGTGGACACCACCCATGTATTTTGTTTTCTTTTTTTTTTCGGTAAGCATTCTACAATCCCTGCATTATCTTATGATTTATGTAATGCATGAATGAATATGTATGTATGTATGCATGTTAATTTATATTGTTATTTTGCAGACTCATAGGCTGCTGCTTTTGAGGCTCGGGCCTTGGCTTCGGCCTAGGAGGCAGATCGGATGAGAGCTGATGTAGCCAGGCTGTAGGCTGAGCTGACCCGAGTGTGGGAGGACTTTGACTCCTGTAAGGCTACACATCAGAGTGAGTCCGAGGAGGAGGAGGAGGGAGAGGGATAAGATGAGAGCTAGATTGAGTGCTCCATATTACACATTTTTTTTATATATATTGGATTTTCTACACGCATCATGAACTGCATATTTCATATTATGGGATTTTATTTTATTAATTTTTGAGAATTCACCCCTTCTCTTCTATTTTTCAATTTTTGCTTCCTTTTATCCAGGCTTTTACAATTTCTTAGAATCGTTACAAGATTCCGATTGGCTCAAGTTGAAGCCCTTCGGATTGTGGAACATCAAAGCCTATTACAAACATCCCTGGAACATTGAATTGTTGAATGCCTGTTGTCGCTTCTGGGATCCGGTGGATAATTTTTTTGTTTCTCGTGCCAAGAACTCTCCCCTTGTATGAGGAATTTAGCGCCATCCTGAATATCCCGTGTAACAAAGGGGTAGACATTGCCATTCCTGAGTTCACCTTCGGCAACATTTCTTCATTGGTGAGCTTGTTTGGGCTTCCCAATTCCAAGGGGAAGTTCTTGTTTCCATTGGATCCTCTTCTCCTGAATTGATCTTGGATTCCGTACTAGAGTGGTGTATCAATGCCCCTAGGGACCACATTAGCTGGGCTTGTATGGTTAGCCTGTTGCTGGTGAGCCGATATTTTTATGGTCCTAGTGATGGGGTTGTCTCCTTCAGAGCTATCTCCCTTATCTCCCAGATGGCTGCGGGAGCGTCTCCACTCTTTTTGCACTTGTTGAGACACTGATCAATTTGCATACATCCAAGAAAAGCGGTGTCTTCCACATCGGCCCTCATCTTATACTGCTTATGTATTCCACGGACCAAACCAGCTTCTAACCCTTGCTTCATATCATATTGCAGATCTGGTTGTTGGAGAAGCTATCAATTCTTAAGATCCCAAGAGGGAATTTTAAGAAATACCACCCGGCCAACTTCAGGGAAAGAGGCTTCTCCATTAACTCCTATACTAACATGTCTGCTGATGACTGGGGTACTTGGTTATCTCGCCTGACTGACGACCGGATTAGGTGGGTGTGCCCCTGGTGGAAGATTACCCATGTGATTGTGAATATGTGGGCACATGGTGTGCAGTTGTTGGGATTGATCAGGGTAACATTTTATTCTCCGAGTCGCCTTTGCCGACAGTATGGCCATCTACAGAACATCCCCCAGCACTCTTGTGTCACTACTTGTAAGGAGTACACTGCTTCTTGGCCATATCACATCAGACTTCGCTGGGTTAGGGATACCCACCGTGTGGTATTGAGCTATGCTTTTCTTGCTCCCACAGAGACAGATGACTGGTACAAACAGTGGTTGGCTGAGATCCAGGACCTGCCGACCCGCGAGGCACGTGAGCGTGCGACTTTCCACTGGCTGGCTTCTTCTGAGGCCGCGAGATCACTTCCTGTCAAGAAAAGAACGACATGAAAGAAACATGATTTTTATTATTATGCATGTATTGACTATCATTATTGTTATTTATATATATTTTTTCCTTCTTTTTTTTATAATTTGCCTTAATTTTTGCTTAAATCGCCCTTGCGGGTTTTTAACTTAACAGGCTTTCTCTTCTCTTTTTTTTTTTTAATGGATGAATGGATAATGTTCACAATTCGCATACTTAGGCGCATGAATGACTTTGTTTATCTGGATGTTTCGACAAATGAATCATGTAACATACTCTAAACATTCATGCAATATGTTGAGCAAAACGCAATTCATTAATAAAATTTAATTATTGTATCAATTAAAAATGCCAAAATTAGTACATATCTCGAACGAACTCATTCCTATTATTAACCATCCTATACAGGTTTTCTAGTCGATAAGCTAACTCTCGTTCCCCTAATTTTTGCTTAAGCCGCCCTTGCGGGTTTTCGACTTAACGGGCTTCTTTTTTTTTTTCTTTTACACATGGTAGCGTTTGAGGTGGTCTTTATTAATCGGATTGGTGAAATCGTTGCCGTCTATGCCTATAATCTTTACTGCACCCTTGGAGAGTATTTTCTTAACCACATATGGCCCTTCCCAGTTGGGTTTGAATTTGCCCCTCACATCCGTGTTAGTTGGCCTCATCTGTTTCAACACCAGATCTCCCGTTTTCAGAGGATGTTTCTGATGATGAACCCATCGATTATAGGCCCTAGCCATCCTTTGGTGATACATCTATAGACGATCTAGAGCTTTGAGGCGCTTTTCGTCGACCATAGCTAGTTGTTCAAACCTTGCCTTTACCCTTTCTGCTTCAGGCAATTGGGCTTCCAAGACTGTCCTTAGTGACTTGAATTCCACTTCAATAGGAAGGACTGCTTCCATCCCATAAACCAGCAAGTACGGTGTCTCTCTAGTTGGCGTTCTAACACTGGTTCTTTATCCCCATAGAGCATAAGGTAATCTATCTGCCCAATCCCTGTAGGTCAAAGTGGTCTTAGATAAGATCTTCTTAATAGACTTATTCGCTGCTTCCGCTGCTCCATTGGCTTGTGGTCTATAAGGTGAAGATTTACGATGCTCTACATTGTATTCTTCAAATAATTCGGCTGTGGCCCCTTGAAATTGCACTCCATTATCAATCACCACGTGATGTGGTATACCGTATCTCTCGAAGATGTATCTCTTTATAAACTTAGCCATGTTCTTAGCCGTGACCATGACATAAGACTCGGCTTTAACCCACTTGGAAAAATATCCACCGCCACTATAATGAATCTGTGACCATTCGATGCTGAAGGCCGAATTTCACCAATTATGTCTATACCCCAGACTGAAAATGGCCAAGGAGTCATGAGATTCTGTAACTCTATAGGTGGAAGATGGCTGATATCCCCGTAAATCAGGCACTCGTAGCACTTTTTCACTTCTTTGGTACAATCTGTTTGCATAGTAAGCCAAAAGTACCCTTTCGTCATGATCTTCTTTGCCAGAGCTAAACCATTCATATGCGGGCCACAGATCCCTGAATGCATTTCTTGCATAACCCTCTTGGCTTCTGCTTCCGTCAGACACTTTAACAACAATCCATCAGCAGTCCTTTTGAACAGTTGTCCATCAAACCATCTGAATTGAGCTGCCAATCTCCTTAGTGTGGCCTTATCTGATGCATCTGCTTCCTCGGGATATTGGCCATTTTTTAGAAAGTCAGCTATATCTTGGTACCAGGGCTTATCATCCGCTACTAACGTCAGGACATCACTAGAACGATGAAATGGTGTTCTTTCGGTCTCCAGGATCAAGGGCTGCATTGGTGCCTTCTGAGGTCCTTCCCACATGGATGACAAGGTTGCTAAAGAATCGGCCATCTAATTATCATCTCTAACCATATGCTTGAATTCAATATGCTCGAATACTTTCACCATTTCCCACAAAATCTCCAAGTATGGGCGAAGTGATTCTTCTTTGATTTCCCATTCCCCGGTGGCTTGACAGATCACCAATAGCGAATCTCCAACAATAGTCACATCATTTGCCCCTAGTGTGATCAGAGCATCAATACCAAATAAGCAGGCTTCATATTCTGCGCCGTTGTTAGTTACCGAGAATTCTAGCCGCTTTGACAAAGGAATTATCTCCCCCTCAGGAGTTACAATAATTACTCCGAGACCTGCTCCTCTCTTGTTTACGGCTCCATCAAAGTGCAAGATCCATTTTCTGACCTCCACTTCCACCATGGCCAACTGTTCATCTGGAAACTCCAGGTTCTCCATATAATCATATTCAAGCGGCTGGTTGGCTAGGAATTCAGCCATTGCTCTTCCTTTGATCACCTCCTTCGTCATATACTTAATGTCGAATTCTGATAGCAAAAGTAACCATAGGGACAGTTTTCCTGTTAAAGACGGGGTAGAGCAGAGGTATTTCGTCGGATCAACCTTCGCCACTGCTTGTATCTTATAGGATTGGAAATAGTGTCTCAGTTTCTTCGTCAGCCAAACCATAGCAATGCAAGTCTTTTCCACCACGGTGTACCGAGTCTCGTAATCTAGCAACTTCTTACTGAGGTAGTAAATAGCGTGCTCCCTCTTATCATCTTGTTCTTGAACCAACATTGCCCCTATGGAGGTCTCTTCAACGGCTAAGTACAGAATCAAGGGCTTTCCCAGAGTTGGAGGCTTCAGCACTCGTGGATTGATAAAGTATTCTTTGATCTTATCGAATGCAACCTGACACTGGTCATTCCACATGACGGGCTGTTCTTTCCGAAGAAGCTTGAAAATGGGCTCACAGACAGTGGTCAATCTGGCAATGAATCTGCTAACATATTGAAGTGACCCCAGGAAGGATCTGACTTCCTTTTCTGTTTTCAGTGCTGGCATATCTCGAATAACTTTAATCTTGTCTAGTCCATCTCAATGCCTTTCTAACTGACAATGTGCCCCAATAGTTTGCCCGATGTAACGCCAAATACACATTTCGTCGGATTGAGCCACAAGTTATACTTTTCAATCCTGGTCATAAATCTATCCAGGATAGCAGGGTGCTCTTCCCGGGTCATGGATTTCACTAGCATATCATCAACATATACCTCGACCTCCTTGTGGTTCATGTCATGTAGCAACGTCGTGACCGCCCTCTGATAAGTTTCCCCAGCATTCTTCAACTCGAAAGGCATTACCCTGTAGCAGTACACCCCCCACTCGGTGATGAAGGCCGTCTTGACTTTATTAATGACATTCATTGAGATCTGATTGTATCCAGAGAAGCCATCCATAAACGAGTACATAACTGCCCTTGCTGCACTGTTGGTCAATACATCAATGCGAGGGAGTGGGAAATCATTCTTTGGAGAGGCCTTATTCAAATCCCGATAATCCACATAAACTCTGACTCTTCCATCTTTCTTGGCAACTGGGACTATATTGGCTAACCATTCAGGATATTCTACCACCTCTAGGAAGTTGGCCTTAATCTGCTTTGCTACCTCTTCCATGACTTTCTCGACCCATTTTGGATGTAGACGCCTGAGCTTCTGCTTTACTGCACTGAACTTGGGATCTATTGGGATTCTGTGTTCTGCTATCCCTCTGTCAACCCCTGGCATATCGTCGTAAGACCAGGCAAACGCTCCCACATGTTTTTTGAGTATTTTTATTAATTCTCTCTCTTCTTCAAGAGTGAGTTTGTTAGAGATAGATACCATTTTAGGATTTTCAATTGTACCCAAATTAATTTCATGTAATGCAATGTCGTGAATGTTGAACACATTGAATGAATGATTGCATGTATGCACAGAGCCATTAGGAAAAACATCACACAAATAAGCAAAGTCAGATTTCATTTCATTCATCGCCTTATAGGCGGAATTGTTCACATCAAATACATAAGATAAGTTTACAAAGAAATCATTTTCCTCCTCCAGATGCGGAGGGTCTTCAGCAGCAAGGTATCTGGATTAACAGGTCCTTCCTCAATCAAGTCACTCAGGTCAGCCTCGAGGGTCTCTTTCTGTGCCTCTGACAGAACATCTTCTTCTTTCTTTGCTTTACCCTTAGCCATCATCTTGGTGAGCTCAGCAGCAGCCTTTTCTACCAACTCTGCCTGTCCTGAAATAGCTTCCTTTCTCACAGGGCTCTCTTTTAATCCTTTCTTCAGCAAAGAAAAAAATGCCTTAGTAATGGCATCTACCAGGGGATCTGTATCTTCTTTTGATTGCTCCTCCGGAATGATGGGGGCCACTACTTCAACTCGGGTTGTTGGAGGAGTATTTATCTCTTTCACAGCTTTAAGCTTAATCATTTCTTCCACCAAACCGACCCCATACTTCGAGAAGTCAACGACATCAGCAAAGATCTCAAACCCGGGGACTGCTTCCCCATCAATCATCATTGGCTCCGGCTTACCATCATATGACTTGTAACTTGCTCAAACAAAAGTATCCAAGAGATGGACTTTCTTTGACTCGGGGACCTCCTTCTTTTCAACACCTTTGTAACCAAGACCTCCCCGGTGTGATTGGCCCATACTGACATCAAATTTTACAACCCCTTGCTGGTGGACTCCAAGCCCCTTTCCTGGGATGAAATTCTGCCTTTGAAAGTACTTATGGATCCATGGAGCAAACACCAGATCTTTCTCCTTTTGTTCTGAGACAACTGCTACCTGAAAGCTAGTCAAGGGTTGTTCAAATGAGTTTAATGCAGCTACCACAGATGATTCCTCAGCTTCAAAGGTCACAATCTTTTCTCCTACTGGGATTTTCACCTTCTGACGTAGGGTCAAAGGTACGCCTCCTAGTGCATGAAACCAGGGTCTTCCTAAAAGTAAAGAAAACGTCACCGAAATATTCGATGACAGTGAACAGTACATTTGATCTAACTTCTCTAATTGCCACTTCCGCCTGAAAAGTACCAATCACAGTGCGCTTCGAATCATCATAGGCCTGGATTACTGTGTTGGATTGGGAGAGTGCTTCTTCAGACATGTGAAGACTAGGAAGTACTTTCAAGGGACAGATATTCAGTGCTGACCCATCATCAACCATTACACAAGGCAAAGTTCTATCCATCATTTCAACTTTCAAGTACAAGGCCCGGTTGTGATTAGTTCCTTCCGGTGGTAGGTCATCATCAGTGAAAGTGATCCCCTTGGGACTATCAGGTCGCTGACTCTTGGTACTCCCAATAACCATTCACACCTCCTTAGGAGACATCAACGGATTAGCATCCATTTCCATAAGCTTCTTCACCACCGCAGCCCGGTGCCTTTGGGACTCTATAAATAGATGCCACACAGATGCACGTGCAGGCATTTTTTTGAGCTGTTCTACCACCAAGTCTTCTTTTTCACCCACCTTAACCATCAAGTAATCTTGGACTGGGGCTTCGGCTCTTTTGCTTGGCTCCCCTAACCGTTGCATCTCGGGTTGATACACCCTTCCACTCCTAATGATATTTTTCACAGGGGTATCCTCCTTTTTTATGTACATCCCGTCCTTGGTGCAAACGGGATAAACAAGTGCTGTCTGGCTCATAGGCTTGGGTCTATTCATTAGTTCGAACTCATCCGCATCGTCATCCAACTCCACATCGTCTAGATTCACGGGCTTGATCTCCTTCACAGACGGTTCTGCATCCTCACCCACTACCACTTGTATTGCAAGGTTCATCTTTGCAATCTGAGTAAGGACAAAGTTAGGAGACAACCCTGACTGTACCATGTTCACTCTCCTTTCAAACTGAGGCAATGGATTGCTCTGAACATTAGGTTTTGGACGAGGCTCTTTTATCTTCTTTTCATCAATAAGCTGCTTCAATGCATGGCACTCATTAGTTCGATGCCCCTTGGTTACATGATAAGAGTAAAAATTTTTCTTGTCCGCCTCAGCCGAAGGCGTGTACGGTTTCAGGCTTTGAAGAAAGCCCAAATTTCTACACTTTAGAAAGATTGACCCAAAAGAATCCTCCCGAGGAGAAATCCTTTTTCTAGTTGTTTGTTGATTTACCCCTTGTACCACCGCTGCTACTTCCACTTGCTTGACGGGGGTAGATGGCTGACTTGGTTTGGTGCTTGTCGACGAGGAGGCTATAGGATTGCTATTGCTCCTGTACCCTGAGGAATACGTCCGGCTTCGATATCCTCCCCCGGAGCTGTTATGGGCCGGATTGATCTCGTACTTCTCCACTTTACGGGCCAACTCGTGCACTTCCACCAAGGACTGAAACTTGTGATATTTCATCACATTTCGATAGACCTCTAAGCTCCCATCAATCAACTTCACAATCAACTCGTCCTCTAACGGCTTCTGATGGAGGAGGATCATCTTGTCCATCCACCTTTGATAGTACTCCGAGAAGGTCTCATTCACCGCCTTTAAGTCTTGTAGCTTGACCTTTAGCTGTGTATTGAAACTGAAATACTTTATGAAAGCATCAGATAGCGCATCCCAATCACCTTGCACACTCTCGGGCTGCTTGTTATACCATGTGATAGCTCCTCCTTCTAGAGTATGGGGAACAGTCCCACCAATTGATTCATTGTAAGCTTCGCCATGGTTATGATCTGCACATGTTGGTTCAAATGAGCCGTAAGAGGACTCTTCCCAACATAAGGTGCAATTCTAGGCATCTGGAAGCCTACAGGTAACATCTCAATCCCTTCGGCTATGAGTGTGGATGGATCAATGCTCTTAGAAGATTGGATCTTGGAGTTTGCGCATAATTCTGCTATAGTTTCCTCCATTTCCTTCATTTTCCTTTCCAAAGCAAACTCCACAGGTCGTTCAGTATTATCCCTTCGGCCTTCTTCTGCATCTGATTGCCCATCATTCAGTCTTCCCCTACTACTCTCCTCTCGGGCAGCCCTTTCTAGCCGCTGATTGGACGACTCATTCAGTGCACTCTAAACTTGACTCTTGATGAGGTTCTTGAATTCATCAGAGTTCATGAATTTTCGGATGGCAGTAGTGGCCATCATGGCGGCCGCAGCTTCTGGTGTGAGTGCCATGTCTTGAAAGCTTTGCTGTAACTATTCGAACTCTAGTAAAAACTCAACACTCGATTCAGATGCTGTCTCAACCTCTCTGAACTGAACGGACTCCTCAGACTCATTGGACGACGAATCATTGTGCTCTAATCTCACGAGTCTGTGTCCCGATCTGAGCCAAACTACAAAACATTTTGAACTAGAGTTAGTAAAAGATGACCACCCAAAGAGTTATGAACTCTTGGGGATATGCATGTATGCATGGCGTGTTAGCTGAATGATATGTGGATGTCGTATGAAATGAACTCGTAACGTAAACCTTGAACAACTGATCCTTCGGGTGGTGAAGTATGCATGAATTCCTATTTATGTATATTATGAATTGCAATTTGAGTATTTGATGCATGGATGAAGCCTTTGGCGCTTGGGGAATACCTCGGGTTTTGTGACATGAGATAAATGTTCTTAGCGAATAGACAGAGTTTCGGCACTCGAGGAGTGCCTCTAATTTTTGTGATGTGAGATCGACATGCGCATGGTGCATGGTCGGGATTTCGGTGTCCAGGGGACACCTTGGATTTTTGATGATATGAAATGAACTCGTGCTTGATGTACAAGCGGAATTTCAATACTCGGGGAGTATCTCGATTTCCGCATCATGATGTGAAATAAATGCATTCTTTGGTGAACGAGCAGAGTTCCGGTGCTTGGGAAGCACCTTGAGTTTTTGTAATGCGAAGTGAAATGAACATGCGCGTGGCACACAATAGGAATTTCGGCACTCGGGGAGTACCTAAATGATTTGATGTATGAAATTTTTCGGTGTTCGGGAAGCACTTAGATGGACTATTTTTTCCGGCGCTCGTGGAGTACCTAAATGATTAAATGATATGTGATGAATTTTCTATGCTAGTGGAGCACCTAGATGATTTAATGAAATGAAATGAATTTTTTCGGCACTCGTGGAGCACTTAAATGTTTAAATGAAATGTGATGAATTTTTTCGGTGCTCGTGGAGCACCTAAATGATTTAATGAAATGAAATGAATTTTTTTTTCGGCACTCGTGGAGCACCTAAATGATTTAATGAAATGAAATGAATTTTTTTTGGGCACTCGTGGAGCACCTAAATGATTTAATGAAATGAAATCAATTTTTTCAACACTCGTGGAGCACCTAAATGATTTCCTACTTGGTAGGCGGTGTAATGTGTGTGTCCCTTTTGAGGTTGTTCAAGGTCCACATGAATGTTTTATGCATGACATGCGTTCCACATGGCTACAAGACAAATTGGTTAATGCTTATGACATTCAAATGATGTATGTGAATCAATGTTTTTTCACACAATGAAGAGATGTATGGCTGCAAAAAAAATGTGGTTAGTGTAAATGTCACACGGGCGATTAATGTATTTACACACAAAACATAATGGATATGGCTGTACAAAAGATGTGAGTTAGTGTCACACAAATGCTTTACATGTGGTATGTTATGTTCGTGAAAAATATGGATGATGGTATGTTTCGAAGGAATGGGAAACACGTAGCAATTAGCACACGAATCGAATTCCTCTAACCTTATTCCTCCAAACGTGGTCAAGTCGATAAAATTCTAACCGAGTCCTAGAAGGGGTTCTCTTCGATCACCAACCGGGGATGATGAAGGCGCAATTTATTTTATTCACATGATTTATTTTGGTATCCTAAGGGAATCCAACTACGGTTGCTTAAATGAGTTCGGTCCAAAGTCGAGATAACATCAAGGCTCCCATAGCAAAATATACTCCTCACTTCTCCCCACTCAAGGGTCCGAACAAAGGGGTTCATATGAGGCTATGAGTGGTTTTTCGTATCCGTGCCCCCAAGACCAAGAGGAACTTAGGCGACACATCAACAATTCACTGGGCTAAATAATGGATACTTAACCTAATGCAAGAATGTCTAACTACAAAAATGCATAAAATGCAATACAAGAATCATCCACCTTGTTTTGATTAGACATTTTTCGGGGCTTGTCAAATTCTTTTAAGTTATTGAAAAACTTTTGAGAAATCCCTAGAGGAGTCGCCACTGTGAGCGGACGACGTTTTTTCGACGGAACGCGAGACTCCTTTTCAGAAGGGGCGCCTCGATTTCGGGCGGGGCCCTCCCTCGCGTGGGGTTTTTGGATTAGAAATTCGTTTTTGGAAAATCGGATTGTTTCGTAAAAGAATCGAGACCTAAATCTCGATGACAAATATAAGAGTCGCCACCCGACTCAGTTCAACCGGGAAATTACAGTGTAGCTGAACCAAAGTGAGAACTGCCACACTTTTCAGAGATCTAGGTTCGGACAAATCCATTATTTCATGTCTAATCAAAATAAAATGACCAATGTTCTATAATGACACTTTAAATTGCTAAAATTGATTTTATTGAATAAATACATGCAGCGCGCATACATAATAATACAAAATAAAAGTAAAGAAATAAATATTTAAAAGATTTACAACCAGATCGAATGAAAAATAAAACTCTCAGCCTCATGATATAAACACCTAAAATACACGAGAATCTAGGAAAAGTTACAATTGCCTAGAATACACGAGTTGAGCTATTAAATACATAAAAAATAAAAATAAAGAAATTAAAGCTGCAAAACAAATGGTTAGCACAAATATATAGCACACCACATGTAGGACTCAAGTTGGACAGAATTGGAAATTTTAGAGTTCAGGGTCATGCATTTGGGGGTAACCAGGTCAGCCCGGTCGGCCGGCCCGGTTAGACCTGGAAAACCGTTTTGAAACGTTCCTGTATTTTTGGTTTTATGAGAAAATCATTTTGAAAATATTTTTCCGGTTTGTTTTAATTTAGCATACGAGCTGGGTCGGTTTTCAGGAGAATCGGGTCTCCGTCGTGGTTTTGTTCTAAATGCAAAAACACCGAAAATAAATCTAGGATCGTGAATGAACACTCCAAATTCATTTTTGATGATTTTTTTATTTTTCAAGATTTTTTTTATTTTTCTGAATTTTCTGATTTTTATGAAATTTTTGGGATTTTATGATTTTTTTTTTTGGATTTTTAGGGATTTATATTTCTGGCCGAGGACTACAGTCGTGCGACTATAATTACAATCGTACGACTGTAAACTACAGTCATACGACTGTAGTCCTACCTTAAGCAGGAATTGCTAAAAAGCCTAAAATGAAGGACTAAAACCGGGAAGATTAACAACAGAAGTACGACTATAGATCAAATGGCACGACTGTAATTACAGTCGTGCCCCTGTTCTTAGTGACAAGAACAGTCGTACGACTGTTCTTAATTTTTTAGAAGCAGAAATGAACAAAGTTGAATAAAAATGCACAAAATCAACCAAAACACCCAGAAAGCACGAAAATGAGATGGGATGAAGTGTATTTACCTCTTTGGCACTGATCCACCATTGGTATGACCCCTGGCAACGCACCAATCTACGTGAAATTGCTCCCTTTCCTTGTGTGTTAAGGTTGCAAGTGGGGTCCAAAAATCCTCCAAAAAGTCACGATTTGATTTTGTTTGTGTCCAGAAACGGTTTAGATTCCTTGTGTGAAGATTAACCTAGGATTTCTAATTCGTTTTAGACATTAACAGATTGAAATTAAGATGAAATCAATTGAAGAAAGTGAGGCTTTGGTTTTTTTTTTTTTTTTTTTGCTCTTCTCTCTTTTCTTTCCTTTTCTGTCTCTAAAATGTTGCTTCAGACCAGAAAGTTGGCCAAAAGTCCCCCTCACTTTGTCATTCTAGCTTTTTTATCTCCTTTCACCCAGAAAATCTTGAGCATTAAATGCTCAAGATTTTCTCCCAATTTTTAATTTAGGGGTATGGGTTCTGCAACCTGCCCCCGAACAGACAGTCGTACGACTGTACTTAGGTTACAGTTGTACGACTGTAACCAGACCCCCACGACTGTAACTACAGTCGTGGTTCCAACGGTCAATTTTTCATCTTTTTTTTTTTTTTGAATGAAAATGAAAATTTCGTGTTCACAATAAGTCTGCTGTTTCTAGGTAGGATGAATAGTCATACGACTGTAGTTGGCTTCCACGGCTGTAAATTCTCCCACCTAAATCATTTCGGTAATTTTCTGACTAGAAGCAAATTACAATCGCATGGCTGTAATTATGGCAGCACGACTATAGTTACAGCCGCACGACTGTAATTATAGCCGCACGACTGTAATTATGGCCGCATGGCTGTAGTTTCTGGCCAGCAATAGAAAATCACAAAAGATCTAGAAAAATTCAGAAAAATCAGAAAAAGTAAAAAAAAATTATAAAAATGCATAAAAATCAGAAAATCATCAAAAATAAATTTATGCATTCACGACCATAGATTTAATTTTTGAAGTTATTGCATTTAGAACAGAGCAACGACGGAGGTCCAAATCTCCTAAAAACCGACTCACATTTACATGTTAAATGGAAGTAAACCGAAAAAAGAAAATGTTTTGAAAAATATATTTTCATATGAAACAAAAGTACAAGAACATTTCAAATCGTTTTCCAAGTCTAGTCGGGCAATCTAGCCGAGTTTACCCGACTATCCCCTAAATGCATGTCCCCAAATCTCTCATTTTCCCAATTGGTCTATTTGAGTCCAACTTGTTGCATATATTTGTACTAACATCTATTTTGCAGCCTTTTATTTTTTCATTTTGGATGTATTTGATAGATTATCCGTGTATCCTAGGCGATTGTAATTTTTTTTATAGATATTCGTGTATCTAGGCGGTTGTATTGATGAGGATGAGAGCTTTCTTTTTCATTCGATTTGGTTGTATAAGTTGGCTCCTATTTTCACTTTCTTGCACTTTATTTTTTTGGCACTTTATTTTTTTCTGTAATTTATTTCTATCATTCGTATGAGCATTGGCTAATAATAAGAGAATAAAAATGGGTAGAGAAAGATAATAAGTGAATTAAATATGGTACCATAAACTTATAAATGAATGCAAGCTTGAGGTTGAATAGGTAAGTTGCCCAAATCCTAAATCTCTATATTAGGTACAATAGTCTATGCTCGGTAGGGAGCTGTACCGGAAATTCCGGATGAGCTGATCCGGGTGGTGACTCTGTCATTGATCTTGAAATTTAGGTTTTGAGATCTTTGAGTAATGAAACAGGATTTTCTAAAATGCAAAACTAGTTTCCTCAAAATTCACATGCTAAAGGATATTTCCTACAAAAGGAATTTCAAATCAAATCAACTAGTCTTCTTAAACAAAATCATCAAACCCGTTTCGTTTTCCACACACCTTATAAAAACTTCCCCGGTCCGCTTCGCAGCGCCCGCCTGAATTGTCGTCCGCTCACAATGCCTTTCTTTTCTTTTCATCTTTTTTAATTTTTTTTTTTTAAATATAAGGGCTGGAAACAGAAGAGTACATGGCCTAAGGTATGGTCATGCCTTAGGCCGATATCCTAGTGCCCAAAATAGAAATTTTTTTTAATTGTTTTCTTTTTTTTTTTGGGGGGGGGTGGGGGTGGGGAAGCAGTAGAGAGCAAGGTTTAAGGCATGGTCATGATTAAAGAGGAATTTTGATTTTTGTTAAAAATTTTGCTAAGGCACGGTCATGCCTTAAGCTAAACCTGAAAAAAAAAAATTAACACAACTAAACCCTACAAATTAACGCTAAAAAAATAATTAACCAAGAAAATAATAAAAAAATAAAAACAAAAATTGGGTTGCCTCCCAAGAGCACTAATTTTATAGTCATTTTGCTTGACTTAAATTTCCCTTTCATGTAAAAGTTTAGAGTCATATGAGAAATTCAAATTCTTTGAGAAAAATCTTATGAATGCACATCGAAGGCTTTAGTTGATCCCAAGTTAAAGATTTTCATGCCAAAAATTTAAGTTCTTTGATGAAAATTCTTGCTTGCTCCCTTTGTGATTCTCTTGGTAGCTCATAAAGAACATAAAATAATTGAACAGGTGGCACATTGAATTTTATATCTTTAATCCCCATCATGGAAACTTCACAGTTGGTCGGTTCACTAACGACCTCCAACGTACCTTCTTCTTGACTTAGAATTAACTCTAAATTTTCTTCAATAATTTTCCATGACAAGCTTTAACTGAGATAGAGATTTCAACATTTTCATTTGAATCGACATTTGTAATTGATGTGATTGCAGCTATATCAACTACTAAACCTAATTGCATGCATAAATTTTGTGTGAACTGTACAAACTATCACGTTGAGCATCTTTTGAAGATAGAAAATTCATCATTAGTTCCTCCATCGATGGCTCAAAAGCATTAATCGCCATCACCTTGCAAAATAAAAGAAAAAGAATAAGAGAAGATAAAAATATATACAAGAAAAAAAACCTAAATCAACAAAAACCCTTTAATCTAGCATTGCATAAAAATAGTCCCCGGCAACGACGCCAAAAACTTGATGGGTAATAAATACATACACTAATAAAAGCAAGTGCACTTCGTCACTCAAGTAATATATAGTAAGTAGAGTATCGATCCCATGATGACTAATTATGCTAATCCTAAATACAGTTAGATTTCTATTAATCTAGGTGGAGAGAATAATATATCTTTGATTTTGTTTTATATCTAAGATTAAAACTAAGGAAAGCAATTAATTAAATGAGAGAAAATTGAATATATAAATTCGATAGGAAGGCTAACTAAGGCGGCTAGTTTCACTTAATACTAACCCTAGTAATATTTTAAGTTATACAACTAATCCCATTAAATTCCAAGATGGCGATTTCCAAAAGTAATTAACACTGCTTAGGGATATCAACTCTAATTCTTTCGTAAATACTTAAACCTCTTAGTTCTAAGCAATCATGCAAGAAAGCATTGAGTCCAAGGAATCCTAGCACTAGCTAGTGAATGGTCATAAAAAAGTTATGTTGGATGATTCCGTTAATCTAGTCCTTTGGTCAATTATAAATTAACTATAAACATTAGAAGTGATGGTCATGCATCCAAAGCATTAAGCATACACAACACAATCATTGGAAAATAATACAAATTAAATTGCATTAAACTATAAAATAATTACATAGAACAATTGCTAAGATCCACCATAGCCTTAGCTATGGTGGAATTAGCTCATAACTAAACTAATATCACATAAGAAAATCAAGGAAAACATGGTGAACAGAGAGATTTAGAGAAAACTAGAGTTGAGATGGATGATGGAAGGGTGTACGAATCATTGAGGAGGAAAGATGAAGTGCTCCTCAAAACCTAGCTCTCAAAACACATTCTCCCAATAGCCAAAGCAGAAAAAAAAGACTATAAACTAACTGCCTAACTAAAGCTGAATAATATTTATTTTAACCCTTCCAAAACTAAAAAGGAAAAAAGAATTATGGTAGGGGTATATTACAACTCTTAATAAAAAGAAGCTGCTAAAAAAAACTACTCCCATTAGGAATTGGAGTAAATAAATAGAGAAAAATATCCCAGAAAAAGACTTTAACTTCTTTCCTATGAGTCAAACCCGCAGCCCCTCTTTGGCCTATCACAAATGTAGGCCCAAACCACCGATTCAACTTTAAAACTCCAAAATCAGCACCTCTTAAGGCATGGTCATGCCTTAGGACTGTTCCTCGACTGCTTCAAGCTAGATCCTTTCCTATTTCATGCACTTTTAGCTCCATTTTCCTCTTTAAGGTCCTATCAAAGAACATAGTACAAAGGGAAGTAAAATATGCCTTAAATGAATAAAAACAACTCAATTAAAGTGCAAAACCAAGGCAAACTATGTATATGAAATATACTTATCATTATCCGTCTTCCTCCCTCACAAGAACCAATCCAACAGCCTCGTCGATAGGGGCCAAGTATAGGTACAGTTTTTCTCCCTCGACTGGCCTACTAAGCAATGGGGGAGAGATTAGGAATTGCTTGATTTGGTCGAATGCTTCATGGAACTCTTTATCCTATTTGAAGGCTTCGCCTTTCTTCAATGCCTTGAAAAGAGGCATGCATCTCTTGGCAGAAAAAGAAATGAATCTTCCCAAGGCTGTGATCCTACCATTCATCTTTTGGATCTCGTTCAATGTCTTAGGAGGGGTCATTTCTAACATAGCCTCTATCTTCTCCAGGTTTACTTCGATTCCTCTCTGTGAGATCATGAACCCTAAGAATTTTCCCCCTCTCACTCCGAATACGCATTTCTCCAGGTTGAGTTTGAGTCTATACTTTTGAAGGGTGGAGAAAGTCTCGCTAAGGATTTTGGAGTGTTAGAATGCAGTGCGGCTCTTGATGATCATATCATCTACGTATACTTTAATTGTTTTTCCAATCTATTCCTTGAACATGTTATTCACTAATCTTTGGTAGGTTGCCCCCGCGTTCTTCAACCCAAAGGGCATAACCTGATAACAATAAGTCCCTTTGTGGGCATAACTCGGAGGCCACATCAAGGCATGAATACACTGTATATCTTGCTGTGGAGCCCACCAATTGATCTATATTCGGCAATGGGTAACTATCTTTAGGGCATGCTTTGTTGAGGTCCGTGAAATCGACACATATGTGCCACTTACCGTTTGCCTTTTTTACCATCACCACATTCACCAACCATTTTTGGTAGTGAACTTCCCTGATGTGTCCTACATCCATCAATTTCTAGATTTCCTCCTCTATTGCTCTTTGTCTCTCGAGTGCATATTTTTGTCTCTTCTGAATTACCGATGTTACTTCTGGGTCCACATTGAAAGAGTGTTTCATAATTTCTAGTGGTACCCCTTCAATGTCGCTAATTTTCTAGGCAAAAGTATTTTGCTCTTCTTTTATGACTTGACTATCTGCTCTTGGAGGTTGCTATTGAGCTCTTTGGAGATTCTGATACACCTACCCGATGCTATTGTCAGTGTTTCTAGTTCATCCACTGGCTCTGCCTTTCTTTCTTTGCTTTTTGAATCAGTTCTCTCTGGTTGCAGGGATGCCAAATATGTTCTTTGGGCTACCTGTTGGCTTCCTCTCGCCACTGCCCATCCCACGGAGGTCGATATCTATAGCATCAGGTACCAGATGGACAGCACTGCTTGTGATTCTGAGAGGAACAGTTGTCCCAATATGGCATTGTATACCAATGGGGATTCTATGATTGTGAAGTCTACCTTGGATCTCCAAACATGTTTCTCATCTCTAATTTCGAGGTCTAGCGTTACCTGCCCTACGACTAGAACCGAATGGCCACTAAGGCCAACTAAAGGTGGATGCACCGAGTGGATCCAGCTAGGATTGACTTTCAGTTTTTCTATCGCATATAGGGTGATGATATTAGTGGAGCGTCCTATGTCCACCAAGATATGTTTGACTGTGTATCCCTCTATCTCTGCTTCCATAACAAGGGCATCTGAATGTCCTGGTTGCACTTGGCTTCCGGTCAAGAACGATGGGTTGAGTTTACTATCTTCTCCTGTTTCCCTAGTCCTCTTGGCCTTTTTTGCTTGGTGGATCTCCTCTAACAATCACCATCACTACTCTTTTTGGTTTTTTGGCTGGTTTGCTTTCTTCTGAGTCCGGCCCTTTTGATTCTTCCTTGGAGCTTGCTTTCTTATCTATAAATTTTTAGAGTCTGCCCCTCTTAATTAGTTCCTCGATATCTTCAGCTAAATGCCTGCATTCATCCTTATCATGGCCGTTCACCCCGTGGTATTTGCAATCATGGCCGTTCACCCCGTGGTATTTGTAAAAGGCGCTTTTATCTTTACCCATTATTTGTCCTCTCCTTGCTTCGAGGTAGGATCAGCCTTTCTTGTCGGAGCTCTCTTGACTACTACCAATACTTCACTAAATGGCTGGTTCAGAGGGGTGAACCCTCCGGAATATCTAGATTCCCTTTGATCCCTCTTGGACCTTCTATCCTCGGTTTTTCTTCCCAGCTCTTTGCGGTTTCTGATCGGTGCTCCTACCTCGTCCAGTTCAATGAAGGTTTTGGCCATGAAGATCATTTAGGTTATGTTCTAAGGTTTCCGCGGGACCAAGTCAGCTCGCAACTGCTCATTCGTAGCGTTGGCTATTAGTGCCTCCAGCACTGTATGGAAGTGTAACTTTCGGATCTCTACTGTGGCCAGGTTAAACCTGTCCACAAAGTCTCTGAGGGATTTCCCTTATCTCTGCTTTACATCATGGAGGGTCCTACTAGCAGCTCCTATGGGCATAAATCCATAGGACTTCATCCAGAATTTCTCTCTCAGCTATTCCCAGCTATTGATTGACATTGGCTCCAAAGTTTTAAACCAGTAAGAAGCCAAGCCTACTAGTGTTGATGAGAAGAGTCTGCACATCAGCCCTTCATTCGCCCTAGCTATCTCCATCCGATTTTTGTGGTTTTTCGAGTGGACATAAGGATCTGTTTTTCCATTGTAATTCTCAAAGTTGAGTTGTTTGAACTTGGGGTCGCATGGAATTTCCAGGATCCGATTAGTGAAACATGATCCTCCACTTTCTACTAATGGCTCCTGGATCAGGACTGAGAACCGGGAGAAGTAGTGCTTGAATAGCATCAACATCTTTGGATCGTCCGCTCCTTCTGGTATCGATACTATTGTGGGTGTTCGCGGAGGCCCCAGTATATACCCATGAGTAGGGTGGTAACTGGGGGGAGGTGTCTGAATTAAGGTCTGATAACTGGGAAGCCTTGCTTGTGCTATTGTTGGAAGAGCTGACAGATTAGGTGGTGTTCCCATTACCGAAGGTTGCTGGTAAGCATTTTAGAATTCTCCGTACCTTACGAAGATGAGGTTTTGGTTGATTTATCTTCCTTGTATCTCCTGGGAAGGTATGGGCAAGTGGAGTTGCTACGCACTGCGCCGCCCTATCTCTCTCAGGTTGAGGTAAAGGGAAGAGATTCCTGGCCATTACCATCCCCAGGTCACCTGCCATGCCTGTGATTAGGGGGGATGTGCTGCTGTTGATGGATGAACCTGCCATGCCGAAATTCTAAATTTGAAGGAATGCCTGTTTGAGGTCTCTGGCGTCGACAAGGCTGAGGCTGCTCGCAATGCGGTTAATCACCACTGCCTAGGGGGACACCGATGAGTTTAGTGTCGTCAAGGGTGGGGCTGTCATGGCTATGAGAGAGCTATCTTTGGTGACCTTTGATGTTGTCATACTAGCGGAACCTAATGAAGTCATAATTCAATCGTTCCATGCTCACCGCACCAAATGATGGATTCTGTACAAATTCCTTTAGAGATCTGGGCTTGAGGTGTGCCGGGCCGGATCTGGATATGCTCCTACAAGACAGTAAAAGTGAGACACTGATAAACTTTGGGTTAGGCTCCGATGCTCAAGTCAGCCCTGATTATAATAATCTCTAGCTATATTAGTTTGATTTTAGTCAGTTTAGATAAAATGAATCGATTTTACCTCTATGCTCCCTCTTTTTATAAGGCCAGTGGTAGAGTTTGTCTTGAACTAGGAGTACACCAAGGCTCTTATCCTGGTCGGACTAAAAGACTTCCATCTTAGACTCCATATGAGATATCAGTCTTCCTTAATTGCAACACAACAAGTAGACTCCCACATGAACTCCATCACCTACCTTCCAGAACCCCTAATCAGGTGGACACAATTTGAGCCGGACCTGGCCTCCAAGACCGGCTACATGCCTTTCAGGAATCCGGGTAGGAGACCCACATTATGATACCCGAATGATAGACCCGGCATCACAATGTCTGGATATCATCACTATTTATTCCTTTTTTCTTTATTTTCTATACTTCTCTATTCAAAGTCTTTTACAAGGATCGTTAATTGTGATTTTGACAAATCCAAGTTGCATTCTTGTTGGTGATAATGAAAGAATAATTAATAGAAAAAAAAAAGTTAAGATAAAAAATCAAATGAAAACTTGATAAAATATTCTACCACCTTAAACCTCAGATCCAAATCATGAAGTAAAATATCAAATCTCAAATTAAATACCCAATTAATTACAAAAACACCAATTAAACCAGTTACAAAGATTACAAGGGTTGTCAACGGGCCTTAACGGGATGGGAATGCAATCCCCACCCCCGCCCCCATTAAGAAATCGGGAAAAAAAAATTTTCCCACCTCCACCCCCATTAAGGAATCGGGGGAAATTTTTTCCTCGCCCCACCCCTGTGGGAAATTTAATCCCTACAGTTTCCCCATTCCCCATTAAGAGAAAACGGATCATATATTTTTTTACCGGATCAATATGTAAATATTTTTTTTAGATCAATAATGCAAAATAAAATTGCACAAATTAGTTCACCAAAGTAGTACAAAATAGAATGATTGTTCAACATATTAATAGAATACATATTAGGGCAATATACTTCAATAAGTGCAAAAATAAAATATCTCCAAAACAATTTTAGTAGTCATCCTCAAACAATTAAAGTCATAACAGAATACAAAAGGCAATAATAGAAAACAAATAAAGAGAAAGAAAATTGATAATAAATACTCATGCATTGAATGGAATTGATTATAGTTTGAAAAAGAAAAAAGAAATGAAAAAAAGTGACAAAATGAATCAAATGAAAGAGTAAACAACCTCTTTTATTTTTATTGTTAATTAACAATTAATAAAAAAACTAAAAATAAAATAAAATACCGGGTTCGGGGAATTTATAGGCCAAGGAGAGGTATCCCCACCCTATCCCTATTAAGGGTTCGAGGATAAAAAAAAAAATCTCCCACCCTCACCTTATGGGGATTCTCTTCGAGATTCCCCTCTGCCATCGGGCTAGGTCCCTCGTAAGGGTCGGGGATTCCCCGTCCTGTTTAGAACCTTAAAAATTGCACAAAATGAACCAAAAATTTTTCCACTCTGATTGAATTTTTCCTCAGTTTCTTCTAAATACCCAATCAATTACAACATCACAATTAAACCAAAATCTAGCTAATTAATCACAAAAACAACAATTAAACCAAAAAACTATAGATTTGATTGCGCTGGCGACTAAATATGAGAGACGTTGTGGCAAAACAAAAGGAGGTTGGATGTGATGCAACTAGATTTAGAGATGGCAGCGAGAGGAGATCGAGTGACAGCAACATAAGGAGGTAGAGTGTGGCGACCACGATTTGATTTAAGAGAAGAAGGAGAATAATAGAAGATTTATGGAGAAAAAATGGAGAGAGGGTGGCTACTTGTTTAGGGTTAGGGTTAGACTATAAGAGAGGAAGAAAAGAGACAGAGAGAGAGGTAAAAATTCCACAAATAGCTTGAGTTTGAGAACTAATTTAATTTAATTAAAATTTTATTTTAAAACATGCAAAGTAATGATTAATTTGAGAGGTGCATATGTGATTACCAATAAGTTTAATAGGACAACCCATTACCTTCTTGAACTTCATCGGAAGCACTGTACTAAAAATAGAGAGACAAGTGAGGTGATGAGTGCTCTAGTATTGCTTAAGAATGTGTTGCAAACGCGGTAGTGGTTCGATGTGAGGTTGGACATTTAAATTTTTGTTGGTGATTTCTCATCAATTCAAAAAACGGGCAAACAAATTCATGAAACTTCTTACATTAACTAATAAATAATGACACTATGTAACTACTTAAATAATTTTTTATTCAAATAAAATTTTATATAATAAATAAAATACTCTACATAAATCATAAACACTAAGTTATAAATCCTAAACTCTAAAACATAAGATGTGTAATGAATCTATTAACTCAGAACGGGCACGGATGAGGTGGTGCAAATTTTTCATCGATTAATGAATTAATACCTTGTTTCCAAAAAAATGAACTGACATCCTAGGATTTGTAGGAAATTTAATAAGAAAACAAAGAACATGAAACTAATGGCTTTTTAATATTTCTACAACCCATCCCCCTTCTCAACGAAATTAAAAAAGAAAAAACATATATTCTCCACATACATCCATTAACAAAAGTCAATTTGAGGGACCATGTTTGATCAAGTAAAATTAATGCTTAACATTCATATATTTTTGCATGCATGATAATATATAACAAATGGTAATCTTTCATGCCAATGGCCAACGCCTTGAGCCAACACTTGCTTTTTGGGTGATTAAAGTTTATAACCAGTTATTCATGAATGATTAAATAAATATACATCCACACATTTCAAATTTTAAGTTGTACATAAAATTTTGAAATTTCTTCGACGGCAAATTATGCACAATTAATGTTGTTTGGTAAGAAAAAGATACCAATTTGGGATTCAAACTTCAACTACGTATTGCAAGCTACTGCAGGGGTAAATTATTCACAGTTTTGAGAGGCTCATTATTTTCTAGCAGCATAATTAAGATCAAACCTCAAGATATTAACTAAGATAGTAGCCAAAATTTTATACTCGTTCAAAGTTTTTATTACTGAAACTGTCACTTTTGACTCTTAACAGTTCAAATATTCAAGCTTCATTCTATGCACTCTATCAAGGTGATGTTAAAAGTCTTGTGTCCTTGATGCAATCTAATTTCTTAGAGCTAACTCTAAAGCTTGAAAACTACAAAGAAATGAGTTGGATTATGTCTGTTATTTTCTTTGCTGATTTATAGGGCTGTACAATGGATGACCCAATAAGTTTTGGGCCATCACCCAACCCATGAAAAGAAGAGATTCATGGATTGGTTGTAAAAATCAGCCTAACCCACTAAATATTTAGTGTTATGGGTTGGGCTGAATTTTAATTCAAATATTTATATACTTTTTTCCTTTTTCTATTTTTACTTAAGATAACTTTGCTATTAACTATGAATAATTAAAGAGAAACCGATTCATCTGGTTCGTTATTGCTTTTGTTTGTGACATTATTTCATTTAATGTGTTTCGTTTTGATGAAAACAGCTTTATATTGAAGAAGATAAAATTAAATAATACTTTGGAAATTAATTAAAAATAAATTTGTTGTTATTTTTAATTAAGCAAATAAAATATAAGGGTGAAAACTTTAAATAAGGATGTTAGAAGGTGATAAGATAAACATTGCGTCAAAAGGCTGAACACTTAAGAAATTTTGTTACATTATTGGTGTGCCTTAGTTCTTAGGGCATTGGGATTTTGTAATTTGTATTATACATTAAGATTCATTGTATGTATATATTATTAGTGTCACATTAATAAATGCATTTAATCTATTCCATTTATATCTTGTGCTATAACATGAATAGAGTATCCATTGATTGATAATCATAAAACATATCTCAAGTCTATTCTAATCGTGGGAACGAATAAAATCACAGACTTATATATTCGATGGTTGTATCGTAGTTCTTAGCTAGCCATAGTACTTGTATAGTCAGTCATGAATATAGGTACATGTCGCTGACATGGGATTGGATCGATCCGAACAAGAAAGGCACATGGTTGCCACATCATAGGTCTTTCTTGAGTAGGTCTTTTTTGTCCTAAGACTAGATTTTATTATAGTATCATTATGGAATCCGGTTCACTTTGACATATGCCTAACAGGTCTGTAAAAGGATGCTAAATATAGGTATGATTGGGTGAACAGGTGAACAAATTAATTTTGATGATGAAGTGCTGGAATTGCCACTCGGGTAACACCGAGATGATATCACTGGCCACTTGATGTGTGGGACTGATAAGTGTATGGCCATATCCAAATAAGTCGGTTGCTTACTTGTTTAATCAGTCAACTCAAGATCAAGAAATATAATAAACAGCAGAAGAGGATGATGGACACCGTACCTCTTGTTCGAAGGACACTATGAGATTACTACTGGGTCAGTGTCTTCAACAGACTGCTGCATCTTTTTCTTAATTAGGTGCTATAATGGTTTGCTAGAACCCACTTACAGTCTGTGAGCCTTGGGCCTACTGCCAACATAAAAACAGACCCAAGGATTGTGCACATAGATCAACTGAGCTGGAACTTATAGAAATTATACATGTAATGTACATTGGAAGGAATGCGTTAATTAATTAGTTGACATTTGGTGTCAAGGTAATTAATTAAATTGGATTGATGTAATTTAATTAATAAGTTTACATAATGTAATTAATTAATTTATTAATTCAATTACATAAAGTAAATAATTAATTAAATTATTTTCCTAAGTAGGAAATTAAAATACATGTATTGCATTTTCTTAAGTTTGGTTAATTTAGGGATAATTAAATTCAGCCTAATGGAATTCAATTATCTAATATAAACTTTTAATATAAAGTTGATTTATGTAATTATAACAATAGTGGGCTTGGGTTGAATTAATCAAATTAAAACCCAAGTAGACAAGGAGTTTATTTAAAGGCACACTTAAGAATAAAATTCAGCCCTAACCCCAATTTAATAGCTGGAAATTTCGGTCACCAAGAACAGCCCCAAGAGCAAAAAATTTCAGCATTTATTCTTCCATTCCTTCACTTTTTGGCTAGCACCGGCTCCCGCTCAATAGTTGGCCGTGCACCAGACTTTGGAGATCACAGTTTCAAGAAACGATTCTGTAGTAGTCTCTAGAAGAGACGAATCTGGTGAGTTAATCTCTCTTGATTCAAAATTGTTTTGTTCCAATCAGTGGTAATCGGACACGACAAGTGGATTCTAGAAAAATTTTAAATGATGTAATTCCGCTGCGCCACATTATTTTTCCGATGACAAATCCCAACATACATATTTTCAAAGGCCTAAAAACTGTATAATGGCCACACTCAGAGACCTGAAGAAGTGAAGATCAAATATTTAGAGACCTTAACAATGTACAATGGCTACATTCAAAGACCTGAAGAAGTTCACTTCAAATCTTCAGAGACTTGAACACTGTATAATGGCTACATTCAGAGACCTGAAGAAGTTCACTTCAAATCATCAGAGACCTGAACACTGTATAACAGCCACATTCAGAGACCTGAAGAAGTTCTTTACAAATCTTCAGAGGGCTAAACACTATGCAACTACTAGTTTTAGAGACCTGAAGGAAATCAGAATTAAGGCTTTAGAGGGCTAAATACTATGCAACGGCTAGTTTCAGAGATCTGAACAGAATTTGAATATCTTCTCTAAACCACTTTTCCAATGCCTATAAATAGAAGACAATTGCAAACTTTTCTACTTGGGAAGAGAATTTACAAAGCATTCAATACATATTCAAAGCGTTCTTGAGCAATTGAAAGAAATCAAATCTTTAGCAAAGCAATTCATACACTTTCAAACCAAATATTTTTAGTGAATTATAATATCACACTAATGGATATTAGTGTGAGGGGGAACTTTGTTGATTAAAGTTCTATCAACAAAGTTTCGTAAAAGTTTTATTGTTGATCTTTGAAAAACAACAAGTTGTAAAAGTTTGGTGTTTAAACTTGTAAAAAGCACCAGTTGTCGCAATCCTAGACCGAAAAATTATCACTATTTAAATCCTAGAATGAAGTAGGATTGATTGTCCCGATCTTAGATAGAAGAAAGATCACTTTGTTTAATTCCGATCGTTAAACGAATTGTAGTGAAAAATCTCAAGTGGTTCACTTGGAGACAAGAGTAGTACAATTGGTCTGAACCTATATAACTCTATGTGTCATGAATTTCTCTATCCCTGCCCTCTTTAATTACTACCATTTATATTTCTACATTTATATTTACCAGTAATAGCATTTTAAAAGTTTTTATTTAAATTCTTCAAAAGCAATTATATTTACAAGTTTTACAAAATATTTTAGTCTTCATTTTAAAGTAACACTTGTTTCTTAGGCAAAATTGTTTTTTTATTATAAAGGTTTCCATAAAAGAATATTTATTTGGATATATATACGATTCAGCCCCCCTCTAGTGAACCTATAAGCCTATTTGGGACTAACAATTGGTATCAGAGCTTGACTCTCTGCCAAAAGGATTAAGATCCATAGAGTGATCCAAGTATCGCTAGTACATCACGGAACCAAAATATTTTTACGGCTGAAGGACATTCTATTAGTAAGCCTCCTTTATTTCATGGAGATGTGAGCGGACGACGCATTTTCGACGGAACGCGAGACTCCCTTTCGGAAGGGGTGCCTCGATCTCGGGCGGGCCCTTCCCTCGCGCGGGGTTTTTGTGAATGGAAAATCGGTTTGGAAAATAAATGGAATTAACTCTTAAAAGAACCGAGACCTAAGTCTCGATGAATATTGTAGAGTCGCCACCCGGCTCAGCTCAACTGGAAAATTTATAATGCAGCTGAACCGGACAAACGGCCGCTACACTATCCAGACATTCGGGTCCGGACAAGTCCCTTATTTCGTGTCTAATTAAAATAAAATTGGTCAATGTTCTTAAATGGTATTTCAAACTCGAAAGTCAATTTTAATGCATTAAATAGACAAACAGTGCGCATGCAAGTTAAGTAAAAGAGTAAATGAATAAATTATTACAACCCGATTGAATAAAAAATGAAAGCTCTCGACCTTACTTTTGCAAGCGCCTAGAATACATGATTTATCTAGAAAAAATACAACCGCCTAGGATACACGTATTAATCTATTAAATACATATAAAATAAAAATAAAAATAAAAGTTGCAAAACAAAGGTTAGCACAAAATATGGCACGCCACAAGTAGGACTCAAACATGACAGGATTAGGAGCATAGGAATTGGGGTCATGCATTTAGGGGATAACCGAGTCAGCTCGGCTAGCCTGCCCGGTTAGACCTGGAAAACATTTTGAAACGTCCCTGTATTTTTGGTTTTGTGGAGAAATCATTTTGAAAACAATTTTTTCGGTTTACATGCATTTTTTATATATGAGGTGGGTCGGTTTTCGGGGGAACTAGGTCTCCATCGTGGCATTGCTCTAAATGCAATTTTATGAAAAATTGAATCTAGGATCGTGAATGCACACAAAAAAATTCATTTTGATGATTTTTGGGATTTTCTGAATTTTTAGGGATTTTTGGGAATTTTTGGGAATAAAAACAGAAATTCTGATTCTGGAAATCACGTTACAGTCGTGCGACTGTAAACACTCAAGACTCAGGATTTCGCCAAAACTTTATTTGAAGAAAACTGGAAAGAAAACACTAGAAATCAAGAACACTCGTACGACTGTTCACCAAATCCAAAACAGTCGTGCGACTGTTCTTGATTTCCAGAAGCAGAAATGCAGGAACAAGGCAAAATGCATAAAAATCACATCCAGCACCTGGAAAGCAGGAAAAAGTGATAGGGAAAGGGAGTGCCTACCTTTTAGAAGCTTATCCAAGTCGTTTTGACCCCTGGCGTCGCTCCAATCCACACGAATTTGCACTTTTCCTCTTGAATTGGGGTTAAGATCTTTGTGTCCAAAAATCCAAAATGCTTAGGATTCTGATGATTTAAGTCCGAGATTTTGATTTGTTTGGAGTGTTAAGTATTAACCTAAGGATTTCTAGCAAGTTTTAATCTTAATTTTGAGAATCAAAAGAAAAACAAGGGAAGAAAGTTGAGCTTTTTGGTAGTTTTCTCTCTTCCACCTCTTTATCTCTCTTTCTCTCTAAATTTCTCTCACTAAAAACTAGAAATCCCAAGTCCCTGTTTTCTATTCCTTTTCTTCTTTTTATCTTCTCCTGTCTTGGTGGCTTGCTGCAAGAACGGAGCCATTAATGCTCCTCTCTCTCCTCCATTTTCTGTTGCAGAGGTATGGGCTCCTGCACCTGCTCTGGCATTACAGTCGTATGACTGTAATTTTTAAATTACAGTCGCACGACTGTATGGACAGTCGTACTACCTTTTTTTTTAGTATAGAAAATTCCGACGCTTATAGCTACCCCTCGCGTAATCAAATTCACCACCTGATCTTAGTCTAGGATAGTCAATGTGAATTTGAGAAACGTGACTCAAAGCGCCATAGACACAGGAAAGAAAACATGCAACTGAGTTGCTGAAGCTTCACTGCTGTGGTGATGTGTTGAGTTGATTAGATGGAATAAGCCGATATCGGGTCTATGTTACCTGAGGCAATGCTGGAAATTGGAATTGGCTTCCATGATCTAGGATCTTGCTTGAATTGATCTTTAAGAATCTGAAATCTGACTTGGGTGATTTTCAAGGATTAAGAATCAAGCTTGAAGTGGTTTCGAGGATTCAAAATCACGCTTGAGGAGGTTTACAAGGATTGGGAATCATGCTTGAAGAAGTTCAAGGATTCATAATCTAGCTTGGAGGGGTGTTTATCAAGGATTGGGAATCATGCTTGAAGAAATTCAAGGATTCGAAATCTAGCTTGGATGAAATAAGGGGTTTGAGGTAGAACTAAGCCGGTACCAGGTCTAGGTTACCCGAGGCAAATCTGTTGAAATTTTAAGGCTTTGAAATTTTGCTGGAATCAGATGGATTCGAAATAATGGAATGAGAAGGTCCAGGATTTGAAACCATGCTTGAACGTAATAGAGTTCAAGGGTTCAAAATCTAGCTTGAATGAAGAAAGGGGTTCAAGGATTTGTAACCATGCTTGAACGTAATGGAGTTCAAGGGTTCGAAATCTAGCATGAATGAAGAAAGGGGTTCAAGGATTTGTAACCATGCTTGAACGTAATGGAGTTCAAGGGTTCAAAATCTAGCATGAATGAAGAAAGGGGTTTAAGGATTTGTAACCATGCTTGAACGTAATGGAGTTCAAGGGTTTGAAATCTGGCTTGAATGAAGAAAAGTGGTTCAAGGATTTGTAACCATGCTTGAACGTAATAGAGTTTAAGGGCTTGAAATCTGGGTTGAACGAAGAAATAGGGATAGCTTTAGGAATGATAATTTTGACATTGGCTGGGGAATGAGCATTTATCTCTTGATCAATAATTTTGGAAACAAAAATTGTTGCCCCTTTGATCAAGTATAAATACGGCTTGATTGTTCTGCCCCTTGGAGACTTGATATGTTGAGATTTGAGCTTGTGCTGATGCTTAAGGTCCAATGGATGCCCTAGCATTGTGCCATCTGTGCTTTGAGAGCGATCCTAGTTCAGAATAGTCCGATGATAATGATGGATACCTGCGCTTGGGTTGGTCGTGATATGTATGTAAATGTATGCATGCATGTTTTGAATGCATGTATGTGTTTCGATGTGTGCATGTGCAAATGGACTTTAGAAAATGCATTTCGTGCCATTTGCTCAATCTTGACATTCCAGGTTCTGCTGGGGAAGATATGTCTTGTGACTGATCATCCATACTTGGAGAAGCAACATTTTAGGTGCAATGTGAGTCTTGCGATCCTACTAGGGATATATGATGGCTAATGAGGAAGTACGATTACTGTTGGAGAAAAAGTGATGATATTCTTGGTAACGATGTCATTAAGAAATAATGTAGAGGATCTTATTGGGGATTGATGAAATGTTCCTGCTGGGAGGATGACAGAAAGGTTTTGCCTTCTTTGCCCCTAGGCTTCATGAATTTAGGAGTCCTCTAAATTTTGCCTGAGCTGCCCAAAGTGGGTTTTCAACTCAGCGAGCTGCTCTAACTTTTGCCTAAGGTGCCTTTTCGGTTTTCACCTTAGCAAGCATTTCTCATGCCCTAACTTTCGCCTAAACCACCCAATATGGGTTTTCAGCTTAGTGGGCTGCTCTAATTTTTGCTTGAGGTGCCTAAAGTGGGTTTTCAACTTAGCGAGCTGCTCTAACTTTTGCCTAAGGTGCCTTTTTGGTTTTCACCTTATCGAGCTTTTCACATGCCCTAACTTTTGCCTAAACCGCCCAATATGGGTTTTCAGCTTAGCGGGCTGCTCTAATTTTTGCCTGAGGTGCCTTTTCAGTTTTCACCTCAGCGAGCTCTCTTTTTTTTTGTTTTTTAAGATATCGTGGAATCATAAGAAGATTTCCAATTCAGTACAGGTCAACGATAACCGGGGACTAATTGAAGCATCGCCATGCCCACTTGCTCTGTTGTCCTTCTGATGATGGGACGATTATGGAAAGTCTTGTAGGACTTAGTTGTTCCATCACTGTTGCTGAAGCTGACAGGCTTATAGCCATCTATGATGCATAATGTGAATTCAATTTCAGGCAAAACTTGGGATATTTAAATGAACAGGGTAAGACATTCATTCATTCATTCATTGATAATGTTTTAGCATAATACACATTATATATGAAATGAAATTAAGGACAAGATGAGTATGGTATCCGTCTCGACCAAACCCACGACTGCCACCAACTGGCCCCTGTGGATTTTCCTACCGGTGGTGCTCACCTCACTATCCTAGCATTGATCGCTTTCCTGATTTTCAATCCATCGGACTTCTTCTTTTTTTTTTTTTTGTGGAAACCTGAGCTTGTCCTGATTGAGGATGCTGATGACTTGGTCTCTATCTTTCTCTGTAGGATTGCTTTGATCCTGCAGGTTGATGGCTGCGCTTTTTGCTGTGCTTATTGGCTACTTGTACTACCTTGCTGGATTATAGGTGGTATGGAGGCGATGCATGATGCCTTTCTCCTTTATTCTGGAATGATTGTACTGTTGCCCTAGAACTTGCGTTCTACTATCGGGGATGTTATGGTGTGAAACATCATGTGGTACAGATGCATTCTTTTTTCGGAACTTGAAACCATGCTTATTTTATTTGTGTTTTTTTTTTATGTCTACGGAACTTTCGCTTAACTGGAGTTGTCCTTCGGATTTTTTGTAATTCTACCTCTTGCGATCCTTTGTAGATGCATGCCGTCAAGGACCAGGCGAAGGTCTTCACATGCTTTTGGGTACTTTGCAATTTTTCTTTTCTTTCTCTTATCAGTCATGAGGTCTTTCAGGACGGATGTCATTTTGGATGTTCGTCTGTCCTTAGTTTCATTTCACATAATGATGTGTCATGTATGCTGAAGACATTAAATGAATGTTTGTATGCATGCACAGTGTTCCATCTATGAAAATATCACACAAATAATTGAAATCAAATTACATTACATTAAACGCCTTGTAGGCTGCATTGTTCACAAAACAGGATAGAAGATAAAGACAGATACATCAAAATAATTAACGTCCTCCGCATACGGAGGGTCTTCTTTTGCTGCTGCATCGCCCACTTCGATTGGATTAGTCAGAGCTGGGCAAAGGATTGGTCTGCACACTGGGCTTCAAAGGCTGCTCCACGATTTTCCCATCTGCGATCAGTTGATGAATAGCCCTGAGTAGTTACTTGCAGTTATTCGTGTGATGCCCCACTGTCACGTGATAGGAACAGAATTTGCCTTTGGCCGTCTCAGCCGGCTTCTCGAATGGCTTCAGAGAAATCAAGAGGCCACCATTCCTGCACTTCGCAAAAATCTTGGCCAAAGAAAGGGTCCACGGGGATAGGCCTTGATTCTGCAAATCTCCAGCTTGATCTCCTAGTTGTGAGACACTACAACAACTTCAGTCAGCTCATCCTCTAGAGATTGGTCACTTTTGTTTGTAAAGCCGAAACCGAATCCATTGCTTGATCCAGTGGCGACTGTCGATCGATACCCCAGACCGTGCTTGAAGCTTCTGCTGCCCTTTTGACTGGCCATTTTTTCCTCTTCATCCCTCTCAACCTTCATGGCCATGCTATAGACCTCTCTGAGTTCATTGAAAGCATAGAACTTCATGTTGTCTCTATAGACATCCCTGCTTCCCTCAATCAGTTTCTGAATCAACTCGTCTTCATCGGGGCGATTCTTCAGTAGGATCATCTTGTTCATCCACCTTTGATAATACTCATCAAAGGGTTCATTGAGCTTCTACTTAACCCTTTCCAAGTCATATAGCTTCACTTGGATTTTTGTGTTGAAGCTATAGTACTTGATGAAGGCCACTGACAGTGTTTCCCAATCCACCTGTACTTCCTCTGTTAGAGAGTTGTACCAGTTCAAATCTCCTTCTTCTAGTGTTGTTAGGAAGAAGTTGACCAACTGCTGTTTGGTAGCACCCGCGGTCAGCATTATACGGGCATAGAGGTTGATGTGAGCTTCTGGTGATCCGAGCCCTCTATAAGAAGGAATTTTGGGAACTTGGAACCCCACAGGGAATGTCTCGATGCCTTTGTTTATCATGGCATCGACATTGACGCATTGCCTAGAACCCAAACTGATGTTGGCTCCCTTTTTCAGCTCAGCTATCATCTCATCCAGCTCAGAGTATTTGGCCTTCATCTTCTGTTCCATAGCTGCCTCAATTTCCTATTGCTTTTCTATGCTGGCTAAAGCATCAGCCCCATGTTGAGAGGTCTCCCCTTCTTTTTCTTTCTCGGTTCCACCATTAGCAACTTCACCACTTTCCCTAACATCAGCCCTTAGTTCTTCCTTTAACATATCCCGGAAGTCTTGGGATCAAAAGAAATCCTTCAGAACACTAGCAATGCTTGGCGTTTAATAAGCCATTGCTACTTCTTCTCCAGACTCTGTTGCACTGCTTGATTGGACTGATCTCTCGCTCTCACGTGCTCTTGTAGATTGGGATCTTGTTTTAGGACGCCCCAGCTTATTCTGCTTTAATGCACATAAAGACTGTTAGGGCTAAAAAGTGTATGGTTGGATGGTATGGATGATAATGCTTGGATGATGATTCGTGAATGTGGATGATAATGAATGTGACCTTTTCCTATTCATTCTCTCTTTTTTATTTTGGACATTCCAAGTGCACCCAGTGCTATGCAAAAATGTCACGTGTGGACCGCCACACGGGTAGAAGTTCAGTGCTTTCGGGGCACCTAATGAATTTTGCAAAATGGTCGCGTGTGTACCAACACACGGACGGAGTTTGACACTTTGTAGGTCTATGAGATGATATGAAATGGTCACATAGGACCGGCCCATGGACAGAGTTCTGATGCTTTTGAGCATATGAAATGAAATGATGTTTGTAAAATAATCACGTGTACCGGGGACACAGAAAAGGGCTCGGGGTTCGGGGAACACCTTTCATGATTTCGGATGTTATGAAATGCCCCTACATGCATACTAACCCAACACTTGGGGAGCGCCTTAAATAATGTAGTAATGTCATGAAGTAACCTGATGTGGATCACAGTGTTGTATGATGTTTATGACGAATAGGTATGATGTCATGAGATGCATCGTGTGGATTGTCATACGGGAATATACCTAGGACCATTGTGGTCTTTATTGAATGAAATGATTTGGTGGAACGGACGACGCATTTTTGACGGAATGCGAGACTCCCTTTCGGAAGGGGTGCCTCGATCTCGGGCGGGCCCTTCCCTCGAGTGGGGTTTTTGTGAATGGAAAATTGGTTTGGAAAATAAATGGAATTAACTCTTAAAAGAACCGAGACCTAAGTCTCGATGAATATTGTAGAGTCGCCACCCAGCTCAGCTCAACCGAGAAATTTATAATGTAGCTGAACTGGACGAACGGCCGCTACACTATCCAGAGATTCGGGTCCGGACAAGTCCCTCATTTCGTGTCTAATTAAAATAAAATTGGTCAATGTTCTCAAATGGTATTTCAAACTCTAAAGTCAATTTTATTGCATTAAATAGACATACAGCGTGCATACAGGTTAAGTAAAAGAGTAAATGAATAAATTATTACAACACGATCGAATAAAAAATGAAAGCTCTCGACCTCACTTTCACAAGCGCCTAGAATACACGATTTATCTAGAAAAAATACAACCGCCTAGGATACACGTATTAATCTATTAAAGACATATAAAATAAAAATAAAAATAAAAGCTGCAAAACAAAGGTTAGCATAAAATACGGCAAGCCACAAGTAGGACTCAAACATGACAGGATTAGGAACATAGGAATTGGGGTCATACATTTAGGGGCTGACCGGGTCGGCTCGGCTAGCCGGCCCGGTTAGACCTGGAAAACATTTTGAAATGTCCATGTATTTTTGGTTTTGTGGGGAAATCATTTTGAAAATAATTTTTCCAGTTTACATGCATTTTTTATATATGAGGTGGGTCAGTTTTCGGGAGAACTGGGTCTCCGTCGTGGCATTGTTCTAAATGTAATTTTACGGAAAATTGAATCTAGAGTCGTGAATGCACACAACAAAATTCATTTTGATGATTTTTGGGATTTTCTGAATTTTTAGGGATTTTTGGGAATAAAAACGAAAATTCTGATTTTGGAAATCACGTTACAGTCGTGCAACTGAAAGTAAAGTCGTACGACTGTAAATTACAGTCGTGCGACTATGAACACTCAAGACTCAGGATTTCGCCAAAATTTTATTTGAAGAAAACTAGAAAGAAAACACTGGAAATCAAGAACACTCGTATGACTGTCTATACAGTCGTACAACTGTTCACCAAATCCATGAACAGTTGTGCAACTGTTCTTGATTTCCAGAAGCAAAAATGCAGAAACAAGGCAAAAATGCACAAAAATCACATCCAGCACCCAGAAAGCAGGAAAAAGTGACAAGAAAAGGGAGTGCCGACCTTTTAGAAGCTTATCCAAGTCGTTTTAACTCCTGGCGTCGCTCCAATCCACACGAATTTGCATTTTTCCTCTTGAATTGGGGTTGAGAGCTTTATGTCCAAAAATCCAAAATGCTTAGGATTCTGATGATTTAAGTCCGAGATTTTGATTTGTTTGGATTGTTAAGTGATTAACCTAAGGATTTCTAGCAAGTTTTAATCTTGATTTTGAGAATCAAAAGAAAAAGCAAGGGAAGAAAGTTGAGCTTTTTGGTAGTTTTCTCTCTTCCACCTCTTTATCTCTCTTTCTCTCTAAATTTCTCTCACTAAAAACCAGAAATCCCAAGTCCCTATTTTCTCTTCCTTTTCTTCTTTTTATCTTTTCCTGTCCTAGTGGCTTGCTGCAAGAACAGAGCCATTAATGCTCCTCTCTCTCCTCCATTTTCTGCTGTAGAGGTATGGGCTCCTGCACCTGCTCTGGCATTACAGTCGTACGACTGTAATTTTTAAATTATAGTCACACGACTGTATGGACAGTCGTACGACCATTTTTTTTTAATAACAGAATGAAAATTTATTTACAGTCAACTAATATTTAGTTTTGGAAAATCATCAAAGATGGACCTATTGTTTCTTCTAAAATAGTTGATGGTAGAAACATTCCAAAGGAAGAAAGCCAACTGGATGCAAATGATTTTAGTAAAATTACTTTAAATTCAAAAGCTATCAATTTTCTACAATACTCCTTAGATATTAATGAATATAATTGTATTTCAGGATGCACAACAGCTAAGGAAATCTTGGACATACTTTAAGTAACTCATGAAGGAACAAGCAAGTAAAGGATGGAAAAATCAATCTCTATATTACTGTATATGAGTTATTCAGGATGGATTCTAAAGAATCAATCCCAGAGATTAACACTAGATTCACATTAATTGTGAATAAATTAAAGAATCTTAGCAAGCATTATACTAATGAAGAACTAATCAAAAAGCTCAAAACAATGCCAACTTTATGGGATTCCGAGCTCACTGCATAGAGGAATCAAAAGATTCATCTTCATAGATGAATTTATAGGTTTATTACTCACCTATGAAATAAAGAAAAAATTCACCACAGATCGTGAGCAATCAGAAAAGAAGAAATCCATCATTCTTAAAGTTAAAATTTCAATAGTTGATGCACCTAAAAGTGAATCAAAAGGTGAGGATAGTGATGTAGAGCTAGATGAATAAGAAGCACTTCTTGTTAGAAAATTTCGAAAATTCATAAAGAAAAAGAACAAGGACAAAAAGGGGCTAAAGAAAAATTTCAACAACAACAGTTTTACAAAGACAAAGCAAGAATCATCAAAAGTCATTTACTTCAACTGCAATAAGCCAAGACACTACAAAATTGACTGTCCAAAATCCAAACCTAAATACAACAAGAATGATAAGAAAGCTATGATAGCTACATGGAGCGATAGTGATGATTCTGATGATGAAGATGCTGAAAACAACACTCAAATTTGTTTTATGATAGATAATCAAAAAGAAACTTCATCAAAAGTACAATATGAGGTAATTCTAATGTCCTTATCTCGTAAAGAAATTATTCAAGCATATTTTGAATTGCACAATACTTTGCAAGAAACTATTAAAATGCAAAAACTCTGAAGTAGAGAAAGAAAAACTTAAACTTCATAACAAAGTAAAGTTTCTTGAAAATACTAATCTTACATTAGTAAGCAAAGAATCAAGTCTTGAAGATAAGTGTGAAAAATTAAATGACTCTTTCAATAAATTCACACTTGGTGAAAATATGCTTAATATAATGTTGGATGCCCAAAGAAATCCAAATGATAGAACAGAAATTGGTTTCAATCAAAGTACTTGTGAGATACCTATCCACACACCTTAAAAGCTAGTTTCTTTTTGTAAATCCTCATCCTCTACCAAAATGCAAAATCCCCTATCCACAAAATCTACTCAGCCATCTGAACCAAAAAATAAATAAAAGATTAGTCATTTACAGTCTTCTAAACAAACAACTTGAAGAAATGTTCAAAGACCTATATTGAAGCTTGAACTCTCTGAATAGGAAAATAGTAAGAAGAGAATACAAAATGTTCTACCTTTTGTACCATAAAATCCATACTACAAAAAGGATTCCTTACCTATATACCATCAAAAATTTTATCCAACCCAAAAACATGGTTACAAATCAAAATACTTCCATCAAAAACCTAACCATGTTCACAAAACCCTTACCACAAAACCACATTATCCACCTTAATCATCTTACAATAAGAAGAGAAATGTTGTATGCTTTTATTGCAATCATAAAGGACATGTAATTCAAGAATGTATTTTCCGAAGAGGTTTATACAAAGGAGAAGTAATGTGGATCCTAAAGAATAACAATGCTAACAAGGAAGGACCCAATAAAATTTGGGTACCTAAAACTTTTTGATTTATTTTGTAGGTATGCCAAAAGAACACCCTTGGAAAATAAAGATGGTATATTGATAGTGGATGTTCAAGGCATATGATAGTCGATAGTACCTACTTCACCACTCTAAGACAAGTTAAGGGCAGTATTGTAAAGTTGGGTGACAAAAAAGGAAGGACAAATTATTGGTAAAGGAAAGATTGGAACAATCCTTGCATTGATGAAGTATCACTAGTGAACGGATTAAAATTCAATCTTTTAAGTGTCAGTCAGCTGTATGAAAAGGATTAAAAAGTAATCTTCGTCTCAAAAAAGTGTGAAATTATTAAAGAAAAAAGTGGTAAGAGATTACTTATTGTTCCAAGAATTGGAAACATTTATCTGTTAAATTCAGATAGTCTTACACATGATTAATGCTTAATTTCACAAGAAGAAGAGAGTTGGTTATGTCATCGTAGATTAGGACATGCTAGTATGCGTCTGATTTCAAAACTTTCCAAAAGAGATTTAGTAAAAGGTTTACCAAAAATTGATTTTAACAAAACTCATGTTTGTGATGCATGTCAAAGAGGTAAACAAATCAGAAGTTCTTTTAAGACTAAAGATGATGTTTCTACCTCTAGACCATTAGGATTATTGCATTTAGAATTACTTAGCCTTATACAACCAACTAGTCTAGGAGGCATGAAATATGCATTTGTTATAGTAGATGACTACACTAGGTATACATGGACATTATTTTTGAGTAAAAAAGATGAAGCTTTTGAGAAATTTTCAAACCATTTTAAAAGGCTTCAAAATTTGAAATACACTTCTATTATTTCAATTAGAAGTGATCATGGAAAAGAATTTGAAAACCATCTTTTTGAAACATTTTACAATGAGCATGGCATTTTCCACATTTTCTCAGCACTGAGGACTGCTCAACAAAATGGTATTATAGAAATGAAAAATATAACTCTCAAAGAGATGACTAGAACCATGCTTAGTGAAAATAATGTACCAAAATATTTTTTGGTAGAAGCTATGAATACAGCTTGCTATATTCTTAATAGAGCTTTAATAAGACTCATTTTGAGGAAAACATCATATGAGTTGTGAAACAATAAACAACCTAATATTGGTTACTTTTACTCATTTGGTTGCAAATTTTTCATTTTTAAAAACAAAGAATATCTTGGTAAATTTGATTCAAAATCCAATGAAGGAATTTTCCTATGATATGCATTACACAGTAAAACATATAGTCTTTAATAAGAGAACTCTTATCAGAGATGAGTCAATGCACGTGACATTTGAAGAAGCTAACTCTCTCCCAGGAAATAATAAGTCTGAGGAAATTCTTGAGATACTTGATCCACCGATTGAAAACACTACTGACAATAATCTGCAAAAAAGTGATGACATCAATAATCAGAAAGAACATGATTTGCAATAACTGCAAACACAAGAAAAAGAACATAATTTGCAATAACTGTAAACACAAGAAAATCAACATCATGATCTACCTAAAGAATTCCAATATCATAAATATCACCCAAAAGATGCTATTATTGATAATCCCTCTGAAAGGGTAATGACAAGAAATTAGTTAAAGGAATACTTTGATCACACTGCATTCATTTCAAACATGGAACCAAAGAATTTCAACGAAGCAAAAAAAATGAAGAAAACTGGATGAATGCAATGTAGGAAGAACTTGATCAGTTCAAACGGAGCAATGTATGGGAACTTATTCCTACATACAAGGATCAAACCATGATAGGAACAAAATGGGTATTCAGGAATAAGCTTGATGAATCTAGTAAATTTGTCTAAAACAAAGGCAGATTGGTTGCACAAGGATATAACCAGTAAGAAGGTATAGACTATGATGAGACATTCGCTCTAGTTGCAAGGCTAGAAGCCATAAGGATGCTTTGTGCATTTGCATGTTATAAGGATTTCAAACTCTACCAAATGGATGTAAAAAGTGCATTTCTAAATGGCTATATTAATCAAGAAGTATATGTAAAGCAATCTCTTAGATTCAAAGATTGTCATCATCCTGAATATGTTTACAAGTTAACCAAAGCTCTTTACAGTTTAAAATAAGCTCCAAGAGCATGGTATGAAAGGTTAAGCTCCTTTTTGCTCACAAAAGGTTTTACCCGAGGTAAAGTTGATACAATACTAGTTATAAAAGCATATAAAGGACCATATATTAATTGTGTAAATTTATGTAGATGAAATTATACTTGGTTCTACTAACGAATTGTTATGCAAGGAATTCTCTCGAGAAATGTGTAAGGAATTTGAAATGTCTATGATGAGTGAATTAAATTTCTTATTGTTGGATATGCCGTAGTCCCGAGGTATTGATCCTTGTATTTGTATTATACATTTGTACTAAGTAACTGGATTTGTGTACTATACAAATTTGTGTCATTAAATAAAGGCATTAACCTATTTATTATATATCTTGTGCTATGTTTTAAATAGAGTATCCAATGGACATATGCATATCCATGTTGACAAGTGTTATGCACTTAGCAGTGAGACCATGGATAGGGGAAATGATATGACCATAAAGTCATCTGTAGTCTGTTTCAGTCATGGGAATGACTGGAACCAAAGACTATCATGAGCTTAGCTGCATAGTGGTGTCTTACCGGCCATTGAATATGGAATGTCAACCAAGTTGACGGGGTACATGCAAAGGTGCATGGTATTGGATAGATCCACTAAACGAGAAATCCACATGGTATAGTATCAGAAGTGATTCTCGTGTAGTACTTGTATGGATCCTTTGACCTGACCATATGATGGTGCTGCATGTGAAGTGGCATACTTTGGTGTACACCTAAAGGGCCTATAACAGGGTGCTAAGTATGGGTACATTCGGGTATGTCAATGAACATGGCAATGCTATGGATATGCAGAAGGGAATGTCACTCAGTAGTCCACTGAGAAGATATCACCGGCCTCTTGATGAATGTAACTGATAAGAGTGTGGCCACACCCAAATAAGTTGGAACTTGTTTGTGTGCATCAGTTCATTTGGGATCAAGTAAATGTTCGGACACAAAAGAGGGTGATCAATCCATGCCTCTGTGTTGGACACTGATATCAATGACATGGGATGTACAAGTTTAAACTACAGGGTTATGATTATAGTTGGACTGCTATCTCCGTCTTAATTGGGGGCTACAGTGGCTTGCTAGAGCCCGCCTCCAGTCTGTGGACCATAGGCCTACTACCAACATAAAGATGGGCCCACAGGATCATACACATAGAATGTCTGAGTTTGAACTTGTCGGATCGCCCGTATACTCGGAGTACACAGATTAGAGAGATAAATGTTAATTAATTAAATTATAGATCAATTGGATTGATCAATATAATTTTAATTGATAAATATTAATTGGAAATTTATTTCCAGGTGGAAATAAAATGCATATATAGGTTTATATGCATTTTGATTTAAGTTGAATTTAAATTAATTTATTGGGTAAGTTAATTGGCAAATCAAATTTTAATTTAATGTCATGTACATTATATAATATAAATTTTATATAATTACATGTATGAAAAATTAAAATAGAATTGTATTTAATTTTATCCACAGTGATTAATTTGGATTTAGGGATTAATGGCATTAAATCCTAACTAAAATCAAATTAAACCCAAGCCAAAATTAAGGCTTAATTTTGGACAAAAAAATGAGAATTAATGGCCATGAAAATCACGACCAATAAGGAATGATAGGCTGCTGAATTTTGGGGCAATTAATGGCTTAAGTTTTGGCCATTATTTGTTTTTCAATAGAGGTGAATTTTGGCAATAAATGGGAATTTTGAGCTGCTGAAATTTCATACTCTAAGGCAGAATATTCAGCCTTATTTTCTCTTCAAAAATTCATTGATCCGCCACTAGCACGGGTTTGACTCTATAGGCGTTCGTGTACATGAAAGTGGAGGAGATCGAATTTGATTTTTGCAGCCATCTCTAGAGAAGATATTTATGATGAGAAACTCAATTTCCCCTATTGAATTTTTGTTGTTTATGATTTCCATTTCAATTGCTCCTGGGCACGGATTTGAGGAAATGCTCCGCAGTTGCGCTTTAATTCGGCATTTCACGATGAAAAATCCCAACACTTTCTTCAATTACAAATTAAATAAGAGAAGAAAGGAACATCTATCTGTCAATCCAAGTACATAAGGAACTCATAAAGAAATATGAAATGGAGAATTCTAAACTAATGAAAATGCCAAGAAGTACATCAGTATCACTAAACAAGAATGAAAACGGTAAACATGTAGACACAAAGAAATACAGAGGTATGATTAGTTCTTTACTTTACTTAACTGTTAGTAGACCTAATATATAATTCAGTGTATGTTTATGTGCAAGTTTTCAAGCTA
This sequence comes from Euphorbia tirucalli, assembly GCA_039660915.1. Taxonomy (NCBI): domain Eukaryota; kingdom Viridiplantae; phylum Streptophyta; class Magnoliopsida; order Malpighiales; family Euphorbiaceae; genus Euphorbia; species Euphorbia tirucalli. The sequence continues at coordinate 34,238,519 of CM077637.1, read as the reverse complement.
ACCCCAAAAAGTCACATTTAAGTGCCGTGAAAAGAATATTCAAATACTTAAATGGAACTCATGATGTTGGTATCCAGTATCCAAAGTGCAGGGATTTTGATTTAATAGGATACAATGATGTAGACTATGCTGGGTACAAACTAGAAGTGAAAAGTTCATCCGGTACTTGTCAATTCTTAGGCCAAGCATTAGTCTCTTGGTCAAACAAAAAGCAAACATTAGTAGCTACTTCAACTACTAAAGCTGCATATGTATTTGTAAGTCAATAAGTCGCATAGATATTATGTGTTGGGTTATGCCCTAGTCCCCATATGATTTACTATGTTGTATTTTGTGTATGAGAACACATTTGCTCTATATTAATAAAAGGTGTAATCATATTTATTGAATTACTTGTGCAATTAATAAATATTGAGAATGCATAAACTAGTGTTCACTCATGTTTGTTAGTAGCATGTACTGAACGAGTAAGACCATGAGTTTGAAGAACACAGTTTTAAAGTTATCCCTAGTTTTTGTAATCATGGGAATGAATATAACTAAAGGCTAGTAAGTTCCTTGTGTGATGGGTGGTGTCTTACTGACCATTGGACTTGGAAAGTCTATCAAGGACATAAGTATATGTTAATGAATAGTGTACTGAATCGATCCGCTTGTGAGAACACTATATGGTCTAATGTCGTAAGTGTCTCAAACATATTGCTTATATTGGATCCTTATACACTCCTACATGTGACCTTGTATACTTTGATGTGTGCCTAACAGGCCCGTAACTGGGTGCCAATTATGGGTACGTTGGGTATATCGGGAAGCTTGTTAGCACTGGGAGTAATGTGAAGGAATTGCTTATCTCTTCACTGAAGAGATGAATCACCAACCTCTTGACAAGTGAGATTGAGTAATGCACAGCCGTACCCAAATAGAATGATTATTGGATAATCATTTATTTGATCTTATCGTTCTACTTAGAGGTCAAGTAAATGTCATAAAACTTAGAAGGATGACAGTGCCATGCCTTGTGTAGAAAATCGATATCAGATGTGCAAAGGATCATATAAGAATACTACAAGTGTATGTCGTTATGATTTTGACATCTCCATCCCAATTGGGGGTTGTAACGGCTTGCTAGAGCCCACTTACAACTTATGGGCCAAATGTCATTTTGCGCCCATGACCAACATACGGATGGGCCTACAGGATCGCACGTTTAGGAGTTTAGATGGGCTTTATGATGGACCAATTAATATGTATTGGATACATATTAATTATGGGATTATTTTATTTTATGAGAAATTGGTTTTATGATTTTTCAAAGTTACCATATGGTAAGTTTGGTTAAATCATAATATATATGTAAATTATGTTGGGTATTTACATAAGCTGTAGTTTGGCTATTTCATCTTGATGTTACATACTATAAAAATAAAATGAGAAACCCTAATACCCAATGGTCTAAGACTAGCCTCCTTCTCATCTTCTCCAAACCACTTTTCTAATGCCTATAAATAAAAGACAACTGCAAACTTTTCAACTTGGGAAGACAATTTACAAAGCATTCAATACATTCAAAGCAATCAAGGCATTCTTGAGTAGTCTTTCCAACAAAACTCAAAGAGAACAATTGAAAGAAATCAAGTTTTCAACAAAGCAATTCATACATTTTCAAATCAAATATTTTTAGTGAATTGTACTATCACACTAAGGGATATTTGTGTGAGGGGAAGCTTTGTTGATTAGAGTTCTATCAACAAACTTTTGTAAAAGTTTTGTTGTTGATCTTTGAAAAACAAGTTGTAAAAGTTTGATGTTTAAACTTACAAAAAGCACTGGTTGTCGTGATCCTAGACCGGAGAAGGATCACTGTCTTAATCATAGATTGAAGTAGGATTGATTGTCCCGATCTTGGACAAAAGAAAGATCACTTGGTTTAATTCCTACCGTTAAAGGAATTGTAGTGGAAAATCTCAAGTGATTCACTTAGGGACAGGAGTAGGACAATTGGTCTAAACCTGTATAAATCTCTGTGTCATGAATTTCTCTATCCCTACACTCTTTAATTACCACCATTTATATTTTTGCATTTATATTTAGCAGTAATAGCGTTTTAAAAGTTTTTATTTAAATTCTTCAAAAGCAATTATATTTACAAGTTTTACTCCGCATTTTAAAGTAAACTTGTTTCTTGGGCAAAATTACTTTTTATTATAAAGGTTTCTTTAGGGATTTTCACGTAGAAAACAAAAATTTTAGCAGTGAAAGCATTCAATTTTGCACTCAAATCTAGCCCAGGAAACCATTAAGATTGGGAAGAAACAAACTCAACCAGAAAGCAATTTAAATCTTACTCGGATTTTGAAGCTTTCTATGCAAATTTCCATGCAGGAAATCTTCACCTTCACATATGCAGGCCTTAAACGATCGAATGACCTTGCTAGTGCTAGATAGGAGCAAGAATGGCCGAACCTTAGGGAGAGCTAGGGGTGGCCGAAATTCTCAGTGTATGGGAGGTGAGGATGTCTATGTTAGGTTAGGGAATTAAGGAAATACTATTTTATTTATACTGTAGGCTAATTAGAGTTTAATTAATTATACTTTAGGAAAAAGATTTAATTCAATTAAATCCCCATCAACCTTATAATATAAATAGAAACTAATTTCTTATGTTAAAATCCAATTTTAACATAATTATATTTCAGCCTTAATTTATTTATTGCACCATGCAATATAACAAAATTAGTCTAAATATAATATAATTCCCTATCATGTCAAAATCCAATTTTTACAAATTACATTCCAATTAAATTATTTATTGTATCATACAATAATTTAACATGAATATAATTCCAATCCCATAAATGTCAAGATCCAATTTTTACAAGTCATATTTTAATTAATTTACTTATCACACCATGCAATAATTAAATGAATATAAATACGACAATAGCTCCTTTAATTAAATATATAACCAATATATATTTAAGTCTTAAACATCCGATCTTGACCCTATGCGTGCGATCCTGTAGTTCATCTTTATGTTAGCAGTGGGCCCCAAATCTTTGGGCCTAAAGACTATAGGTGGATTCTAGAAAACCATTATAGCCCCTAATTAAGATAAATATATCTTTTGGACATATATACCTTATAGCCTTTTTCTTATACATCTCATGCCTATTAGATATCTTTGTATTGCTAGAACCTTGACTAAGTCATCCCCTATGGAAGCAAGTACATTCCTTGATACTGAGTAGACTGAAGAACATCAATCACTTAATCACCCAGTGATTAAGTATTGGGCTTGGCCAAGCACTTCCCAGTCTCACTCATCAAGTGGCCAGCGATATCATGATCTCATTTAAGAGATTGCATTAAGTATTCACTAACATACCCAATCATACCCATACTTGGCACTCTGTTAGAGCCCGTTAGGTGTATGTCAAAGATGTGAGATCATCCCTAAGTCTATAGCAACATTAGGTCTAAGGATCTAGTATATATGCTACCAGAGTTTTACTTGTCTTATAAGGGTCAAGTGAAATACTCTGAGTGGATTGATCCAGTACCATGCAACCTAACATGTACCTATCTCTTTGATTGAAAATCCATGTCCAATGGTCAGTAGGACACCACCATACAATGAAAGACCATACTAGTCTTTAGTTAGTATCATTCCCATGATATATAACATACTAGGATGTTTATAGTTAAGTGTTAACCCTACTCTCAGTCCTACTTACTAAGAGATGCTACTAATAAACAAGAGTATGACTTAACTAATTGATACTCTATAACTATTAATTGCACAAGAAATTAATAAAATAGATTAATGCCTTTTATTAATTATCAAAAATCCGATTACATTTTTAAAAGGACTAGGGCATGCACTAACAGTTTCCACAAAAGAATTTTTGTTTGGGTATATATATTATTCACCCCCCTCTAATGTACATATAAGCTTATTTGGGACTAACATAAGCATAGAAAGATAATGATTATGCATAATATTAACTATAAATAATATTCTCGTTCATTAGCCTTTCTATTTTCATTATTTAATGATTATGCATTAACTTAAATTACTGTTAAGGAAAAATCGAAAAACAATCCAATAATTGCAATTTTATGTGTTACTAAATCCTTCAGTAATTTCCAAGTGGTACTATCACTCGCAATAACTAACACCATAAACATTTAGTTCACTGAATCTCTGATGCTGCAACATCTTCAGCACATGACCCGAATCCATTCCATTTGTCTATGCTAGAATGTAGCTTTACCGTGTTTGACTGTTTTCCTCCACTTGAGATTGCACTTTCCACTGGTTCTATACCATAAACCTAGGCATCAGTAAAAGAAAGTAATAAGTAATTGCAGTTATCTGCTTATCTTAATTAAAACACAAACACAAAGAATAAACCTTAATCGCTTTGTTTTTCGGTTATTCTTAAATTGATGGTATACGCAACTGAGCAAATTTTGAAATTAATAAAAAATTACAAAATCAATATTCATAACATGAAAATCAAGAAAAACATATTTGCCCAAATTCAGTTTTTATGTAAACAATACCTTCTTCAAGTTACTCATACGTCTCCACTATGTCTATAGCTTCTTGAAGATCAATTGGAATAGAAGCATATTTCATTCAATTTTGACAGCAAACTAGTCCTTCCACCATCAAAGCTGACACTGAACTCCTAAAAGGATATAATATTCGACCACCTTTTCTAAATGTATACTCGAAAGCTACAGTAGATAAAAGAATAGCTAAGACATCTTTAGCTACTTGAGAAAGGGTTAAATATTTGTAAGCATTACTTTCCACCATACTAAAACATCAAATTTTCATCAATTTCTTCACACCTTTCAGACAAGTATTGCTCTCTAATTTTTGTAGCCCTTTCTTATGCTTAGAATACTTCTGTTGAAAAGAAATAACAGGATCATCTTCCATATCATCTACACCCAATTCATCAAAACCTTGACTACTTGAATACAACCCCATACTACTCGACTCATAAATCAAATAATGAGCATACAATCTATGTAATGTTATAAATCAAATAATGAGCATACAATCTATGTAATGTTACTTCCACTTTATCTCTCATTCTCTTTCCCTTATATTCACCATAAACCTCATCAAAACAAAACCCCACATACTCCATCTTAAAGTGTGGGTCTAAAACAACTGTAGCAAATAATATAAAATTCAAATTTGCATTATTTTCGCAATACTTGTTAAGCTTCTTCTTCATTTTGGGAGCCACAGCACTTAAGCTATCATAATTAATTTTCATCAAACTATTCATTCTATCATGATAAATGTATTTTATATACTTATATTGCCTTAGTTTTTAAGCTATAATTGAGTTGTTTTACTCTATTTAAGCATATTTTACTTGCTTTGTGCTATTTTCCATGTTAGGGACTTAAAAAGGGAAAAAGAAGCTAGAAGTGCATGAAGAAGGAGTAGAATTGAGTTGCATCAATCCAGGAGAAGTCCTAAGGCATGACCATGCCTTATTGGGTGCTGATTTTGAAGTCCTAGAGTTGAAATTGTTATTTCGGATAGCTGTATTGATAGGCCTAGTTGGTGTTGGGGAATTAATCGCACAAAAACAATATATACGCAGCGGAAATAAAAGGATTAATCCCCACCAAGGACCCATGTACATTGCATTGAATTGGAAGGAGGGTTAAAGAATTACCTTAATTCTTTGTAGGTTTTGAATCAATTAGGAACCAAAGTAGCTTCCCTCTACGGTTGATCCACACGGAGCAATTCATTCACCGCGTGCTAGCGCCGGGATTGAAGAACAATTCTTCGAACGAGAGAAAAGAGCAGAAAAATCAGATTTTTCCCTTTGGCTTGGGAGGAGAATTTCGGCTGGCTGCTTTTCTTGTGGTGGCTGGCCGAATTCAGTTAGTGTATTTTGGAGAGGGTGATTAGGTTTAGGTTTTTATTTCCTTAAATATAAAACCTAATTAGTTAATTATAATTATAACCTAATACACCTATTAGTTATAATTATATATTAACCCACACAATTTAATATTAATTCTCAATTAACATTAAATCAAATCAATTCTCCATAATACACATATGTATATATAATATTATAATTAATTATATCTTTATATAATTTAATTATAATATGTAGCATACTTTATGCAATATTAATCAAATTAATATTTATATATATACACACTTAAATATATATCACTATATATATTTATTCTCTTTCTCATTCATAAATTATTATCCAATAATAATTTATACCCGATAAGATGAACTTCATTTTGCTCTTTGTGTGTGACCCCATAGGTTCATATTAATTGGCAATAAGGAGATTACCATAATATCCTTATAGGTCATAAGCGGACTCTAGCAAGCCTTTATGACTACCCAATTAACATGATTGGAATGATCCAATACCTATTTATAGAATGTCATATTCCCTTTTGTCTCTTTGATATCATGATTAATCATAAGACATGGTACACTTGTCAATCTTATATAATTAATCATATGCTTTCTCGATCTCAAAGTAAACTGTCCAGACAAATCAATTGATACTATTATCAATTTATTTGAGCACGGCCATGCATTTAACAGTCTTACTTATCGAGGGGCCCAGTGATATCGCTCTCTTGTTAGAGAGGGACAAAATCCCATATCTGTCACTCACATCCCAAGGCATGAGTCATATCGTACCCAATCACAGCCTTTATAACTACTCTGTTACGAGCAGCGTTTGACTGCGTCAAAGCACAACATGAGTTCATCCCGGAATCAATGGTGACCTCAGGTTAAAGGAATCAGCTAATGACACTACTATAATCAAGCTCAGTTGTGACACATGACCATGAACTTGATCTCATAGTGGGTCTCCAGTAACATGTTCTCTAACATATTACCCGTGAGTATAATCTGTATCTGTATACACTATATTCATCTTATGAATATCCATTATCACTCACACTAGTCTTAGTTTGTTATTATTCCCATAATAACAATCGACTAGGGATATTTAGAATAACACGATTTATTCATGGATACTTATCATAAATGCTAACATACAAACATAAATGATAATATTAATCTACACTAGATTAATCTTAGAAGTCAAATTACATAATCCAATATTGGCCTTAGGGCACAATCTCCAACAGTTGGAGCTCCGGGTTTGACTTAAGAGAAATGAGTCGAAGTCTTTTCTTGAGGATTTTTCCTTGTTTTTGTAATTCTCCTATTATTAATAGGATGGATTAATTTGTTTTCCTTGTTAGAGTTGGATTTTCTTTATTTTTTATTGTTTTTCTCCTTTTCAGTTTAGGTTTAACAATTTTTGGATATTACTATTAGTTTTAGTTTTAGTTTTCTCTCTCTTCCTCTTGACTTCGAGTGAATGGTTTAGAATGTGTATTTTGGATCAGTGAAAGAAGAGGCTAGGGTTTGGAGCACATCTCTTCTGAACTACATCAATGATTCATACAATTCTTCATCAATCATCTTGAATCTCTAGTTTCTTTTGAAATTTTTCTTCATTATGTTTTCTTTAATTTTCTTGGTTGTAGTTAGTTTAGTCATGAACTAATTCCACCATAGGTAAGGCTATGGTGGATCTTAGAATAAATCCGATGTAATTACTTTTAGTTTAATACATTTTAACTCATATTATTTTTTATCAATTGTGTTGTGTTTGCTTAATGCCTTGAATGTGTGACCATCAATTTCAATGTTTCTAATTAATTTGTAATTGACCAAAGGAATAAATTAATGGAACCAAATAGCACAATGATTGCATGACCATTGCTTTTGTGGCTCACTAGTTCGTGCTAGCATTTCTTGGACTTAATGCTTTCTTGCTTGATCACTTAGAACTTAGAGGTTTAAGTACTTAGGTTAAGAATTAGAATTGATAACTCTAACCAGTATTGATTATTTGTGAAAATTGCCATCTTTGGAATCTAATCAAGTTAGTTGTATAGTTTGAAGAATTAATAGGATTAATGCTAAGTGAAACCGGACGCCTTAGTTAGCCTTCCTCTCAAATCTCTCTATTCAATTTTCTTTCATTTTAATTAATTGCTTCCTTTAGTTTAATCTTAGATGTAAAAATCATTCATCAAATTATAATATCTCACCTAGATTGATAGATAACCTAGGTGTGTTTAGTGATTACATGATTGGTCCTCATGGGATTGATACTCTATTTACCCTATATTACTTGAACGACTGAGTGCACTTGCTCTTTAGTGTTTGTATTTAATACGCATCATATCAACCAATGCCATAAACTCATAAAAGAATGCATTTGATGTGACATATAATGAACCTGAAAATCTCAGTGTCATAGTGTAAAAAAGTTTAAAAAACTTTATAAAAACCCTAGCTATAGCCTAATCTTCTTTCTTAGGAGGGCCAATGTTCTTATAATTATCAAAGTAAGAATCATAATTAAGATCCCCTTCAAGCCTTCCAAAAGCTTTCTTAAACTTTTCAACCACTTCTAACATTTTTTATGTAGAGTTCCACATAGTCTCAACATCAAGGCATAAGAGACCTTTGTGTTCTATTTTGACTTTCTCTACACACATTTTAAATGCTTGTAACCTAGCGGGAGATGATCTCACATATCTAACTACTTTCCTAATTTTGACATTTGAATCATTAACATTTCTAACCCTTCCTTAAATACAAGGCTTATTATGTGAGCACAACATCTCACTTGCATAAACTCACGCTCTAAGATTGTACCTCTCCAATCCTTAGTTTCTTTCTTCAAATATCTAATTGCAATATCTATAGTGAGAGTACAAATATTATCTATTCCCCAGTCTATCAGGCAACTCTTAACCATCTTCTGCTGTTTATTATATTTCTTAATCTTGAGTTGACTGATTAATCAAATAAGCAACCGACATATTTGGGTATGGCCATACACTTATCAGTCCCACTCATCAAGTGGCCAGTGACATCATCTCGGTGTTACCTGAGTGGTAACTTCATCACTTCATCATCAATATCAATATTTTAAACAGTCCATCCAATCATACCGGTATTTAGCATTCTTTTACAGACCTGTTAGGCATATATCAAAGTGAACCTGATTCCATATTGATACTATAATGAAATCTGGTCTAAGCATAAAAGAGACCTCTACTCAAGAGAGACCTATGACATGACAACCATGTGGCTTTCTTGTGCGGATCGATCCAGTCCCATGTCAACGACATGTACCTATATTCATGACTGACTATACAAGTACTATGGCTAGTTAAGAACTACCATACAGTCATCGAATATAAAAGTCTGTGATTCTATTTGTTCCCCTGATTAGAATAGACTCGGAATGTGTTTTATGATTATCAATCAATGGATACTCTATTCATGTTATAGCATAAGATATAAATGAGATAGATTATTACCTTTATTAATGTGACACAAATGATGTATACATACATAGAGTCTTAATGTACAATACAAAATACAAGAATACAATACCCTAAAACTAGGGCACACCAACACATACTACTCCACCGCCTCAGCTGAGGCATTCCTTGGCGACCCCTTAGGTAAGGCCCTATCTCGGACGTACTCATTGACTTCATGTCGCAGGACTATCTAAAGATTCATGGACCAGTCTAAGTAGTTCAGTCTAGACAACTTATCCTTCTTAAGGATTTTTAAGGTTTTGATTAATAAAAGGACTTTTAATTTTCTCCACTTAAATGAATAAATTCCCATTTTAATTATCCATGTTGGTTAATGCTCTTAAGTGGAACAAGATCCTTATATGGCCAAGACTTATTCAAGTTGAGCTTGTAAACCTAAGCCTTGGTTATTTAGTTAGGATTACATATAATCCACATCATATGTGACTCTTGGTTTGATGGGATTATTGGCACTTCCCCACCCATGCCTTAGGGGCCAGACATTCCTTTCCCCAGTTAAGTTAAACCATCAACTGAGTGTTAAAGCGCAACATTTTCCTTTAACCCTAGCCTCACGAAGCTACCCCAATGCACCCGTCTCTGGCATGGCCCATATTTAGACGATCGACGCCTTGATAAGGTTCAATTATGGGAGCCACTTTAACAACTTAATATTTAATGGGATTAATTTGTTTAAACTGGCTTACATGCAAACGCGGGTGATTTGGATAACATATATTAAATGCATAATGGAATATGTAAATGTGACAAATCATGGGCTGATTATGTATTATACTTATTTGTGTCATAAATAAAGGCATTAATTCATTTACTACATTTATCTTGTGCAATATATTAAATGGAGTATCCAATGGACATATCCATATCCATGATGACAAGTGTCATGCACTTGGCAGTAAGACCATGGATAGGGTCAGCGATATGGCCATAAATAGATCCGTAGTCTGTTCTAGTCATAGGAATGAATGGAACGGGAGACTATCATTAACCTGGTTGTATGGCGGTGTCTTACCGGTCATTGGACATGGAATGTCAACCAAGTTAATGGGTACATGTAAAAAGGGCATGGTACTGGATAGATCCACTAAACGAGAAATCCACATGGTATAGTATCACAAGTGATTCTCGTGTAGTACTTGTATGGATCCTTTGACCAGACCATATGATGGTGTTGCATGTGAGGTCGCATACTTAGGGGTATGAGTAAAGGGCTTGTAATAGGGTGCCAAGTATGGGTACTTTTGGGTATGTCACTTAGCATGGCAATGCTATGGATATGCAGAAGGGATTTGTCACTCAGTAGTCCATTGAGAAGATATCACTGGCCTCTTGATGAATGTGACTGATAAGAGTGTGTAAACACCCAAACGAGTTGGAACTTATTTGTGAGCTTTAGTGCATTCGGGATCAAGTTAATGTCCGAACACAAAAGAGGGTGATCAATCCATGCCTCTGTGTTGGACACCAATATCAATGACATGGGATGTACGAGTTTAAACTACAGGGTTATGATAACAGTTAGACTGCCATCTCCATCTTAATTGGGGGCTGCAGTGGTTTGCTAGAGCCCAACTGCAGTATGTGGGCCACAGGCCCACTGCCAACATAAAGATGGGCCCACGGGATCGTACACATTGAGCGACTGAACACTGACTTAAGGAATCACATGTATACTTGGAGTATACACTCTGGAGAGAGAGGTATATATTAATTATATTATGAAGATCAATTGGATTGATCATAATTATAAAATTAATATTTGATTGGCTCTTCATAATTAATTGGATTAATTATGAGATTAAATCCTAGGTGGAAATATTCATATGTATAGGTTTACATATGATTTTATTTTGTTAAGATCTAATTTTAATTTGATGTCTTAAATTAATTGGTTAAACAAATTTTAATTTAAATGTAAATAATATGTTACTTGGTGTAATATATTAAATACTTGAGTAAATTAGAGTTGGGCTTGAAATTAATTTAAACCAGACTAATTAAAATAAGATTGGGCCTGACTTAAGAGAAGGAAGCCCACACAAATGAAAGAGCCAAGTTGGGCCAAAATTCCTTTAAGAATTTCGGCCAACCTAAGGTTTATTAACCCTGGGAATTTCATCCACCAGTGATAGAAGAGACATAGCCGAAATTTCCCTAGCCTCCTCTCTCCATAGTTTTATGTTTTCCGATGCCAACACAGGTGGTGTTCGTTAGGCGTTCGTGTATGTGAACGAGGAGGGTTTCTAGTTTGATTCCTGTAGTCTGCAACCATCTTCCTGTAGTCTGCAACCATCTCTGAAAGAGATATTCCAGGTAAGAGATTTATCTCTTTCTATTAAATTTTTGTTTTTCCAATTTCCATCTCAATTGCTCCTGGGCACGGATTTGAGGAAATCATCGCATTCATCCGCTTTAATCAGGTGATTTTCGGTGACAAATCCCACCACACAAGCTCCCGAAGAGGATAACTTGGAGGCCCAGATGGAGCTTCCACAGGAGGAAGCACCGACCTAGGCCACACAAGGACCTAAAAGGTCTGGTAGGGATCGTCGGGAACCATAGAGGTATGGTTTCCTCATCACCGATGATCAAAGTCTTCTCATTTGGGATGAGGAAGAACCCAAGACCTACTAGGAGGCTATGGCAAGCCCACAGTCTGCAAATTGGTGTAAAGCCACGGAGGCATGCAATCTATGTACGATAACCAGGTTTGGAACTTAGTTGATCCACCTCCGAGTGCTAAGGTAATAGGTTGCAAGTGATGCTACAAGATAAAGGCCGACAATACCTTCAAGGGGCGTCTGGCAGTGAAAGGTTTTAGACAAGTCCATGGAATAGACTACAATGAAACTTTCTCACTAGTAGCCATGCTCAAATCCATCAGGATCTTGCTAGCTATAGCCGTATGGTACGACTATGAGGTCTGGCAAATGGATGTCAAATCCGTTTTTCTTAATGGAAAGCTACTCGAGGACGTGTACATGACACAACCTGAGGGTTTTTTCGATCCAGAGTATCCGAGAAGGGTATGCAAGCTTCAAAGGTCCATTTATGGACTGAAACAAGCATCCCGAAGTTGGAATCTTAGATTCAATGTGGCTATAAAGGAATATGGCTTCATACAGAATCAAGATGAGCCTTGTGTGTATTAGAGGACTAGTGGGAGCATTGTCACATTTTTGGTACTTTATGTAGACAACATCCTACTCATAGGAAGCGACATACCTACACTACAAGGGGTAAAGCAGTGGCTGAGTAAGTGCTTCACAATGAAGGACTTAGGTGAAGCTGAGATGACCCTAGGGATCAGGATCTATAGGGATAGATCAAATCGGCTTCTGGGCCTAAGTCAGGCCTCGTACTTGGACAAAGTTCTGAAAAGGTTCAGCATGGACCGGGCTAAGAAAGGCTTCTTACCAATGGGCCATGGATTGAAACTTAGTAGGAAGAACTGTCCTAAGACAAGGGAGGACGGGGAGAACATGAAGTTGGTTCCATATGCTTCGGCTATAGGATCAATTATGTGCTCCATGCTATGTACGAGACCTGATGTCACCTTTGCACTAAGTATGACAAGCCGGTACCAGTAGGATCCCGGGGAGGATCACTGGAAGGTTGTCAAGGCAATCCTCAAGTACCTTAACCGGATTAAGGATAGCTTCTTAGTGTATGGTGGTCTAGAAGTGCTATAAATTACTGGGTACACTGATACAAGCTTCCAGGCCGACCAGGAAGAGTACCGGTCATAGTCTGGGTATGTATTTCTGCTAAATAGTGGTGCTGTAAGCTAGAGGAGCTCAAAGCAGCCAATCATCGTAGACTCTACAACAGAAGCTGAGTACATCCCTGCGTGTGATGCGGCTGAGGAAGCTGTGTTGATGAAGAAGTTTATCACTGAGTTGGGAGTAGTGCCAACTATCCAAGACCCAGTTGATATCTTCTAGGACAACAATGGAGCTGTTGCACAAGCTAAGGAGCCCCGGTCACATAAGAACACAAAGCACGTGCTCAAAAAGTTCCACCTCATAAGAGAGATCGCGGAGAGAGGTGACATTGCATTGCACAGAGTAGACACCGAGGATAATGTCGCAAATCCCTTGACCAAGGCGCTAGCCCAGCCGAAGCACGAGGGTCATACTAGATCTATAGGGATTAGGCCCATGCCTAGTTGGAACAAGTGCAAGTGGGAGATTGTTGGATATGCCTTAGTCCCGAGGCATTGGTCCTTGTATTTGTATTATACATTTATTGGATTTATGTACTATACTCATTAGTGTTATTAATAAAGGTGTTAATTCATTTACTATATTTATCTTGTGCAATATATTAAATGGAGTATCCAATGGACATATCCATATCCATAATGACAAGTGTCATGCACTTGGCAGTAAGACCATGGATAGGGTAAGCGATGTGACCATAAATAGATCCATAGTCTGTTCCAGTCATGGGAATGAATGGAATGGGAGACTATCATTAACCTAGTTGTATGGCGGTGTCTTACCGGTCATTGGACATGGAATGTCAACCAAGTTAATGGGTACATGTAAAAAGGGCATGGTACTGGATAGATCCACTAAACGAGAAATCCACATGTATAGTATCACAAGTGATTCTCGTGTAGCACTTGTATGGATCCTTTGACCTGACCATATGATGGTGTTGCATATGAGGTCGAATACTTAGGAGTACGCCTAAAGGGCTTGTAATAGGGTGCCAAGTATGGGTACTTTCGGGTATGTCACTTAGCATGGCAATGCTATGGATATGCAGAAGGGATTTGTCACTCAGTAGTCCATTGAGAAGATATCACTGGCCTCTTGATGAATGTGACTGATAAGAGTGTGGCCATGCCCAAACGAGTTAGAACTTGTTTGTGAGCTTTAGTGCATTCGGGATCAAGTTAATGTTCAAACACAAACAAGGGTGATCAATCCATGCCTCTGTGTTGGACACCGATATCAATGACATGGGATGTACAAGTTTAAACTACAGGGTTATGATAACAGTTAGAGTGCCATCTCCATCTTAATTGGGGGCAGCGGTGGCTTGCTAGAGCCCAACTACAGTATGTGGGCCACAGGCCCACTGCCAACATAAAGGTGGGCCCACGGGATCGTACACATTGAGCGACTGAACACTGACTTAAGGAATCACATGTATACTTGGAGTATACACTCTGGAAAGAGAGGTATATATTAATTATATTATGAAGATCAATTGGATTGATCATAATGATAAAATTAATATTTGATTGGCTCTTCATAATTAACTAGATTAATTATGAGATTATTTCCTAGGTGGAAATATTCATATGTATAGGTTTACATTGTTGGAAATGCCCTAGTCCCGAGGCATTGGTCCTTGCATTTGTATCATACATTGATTGGATTCATGTATTATACTTGTTTGTGTTATTAATAAAAGCATTAATTCATTTATTATATTTATCTTGTGCAATATATTAAATGACGTATCCGATGGACATATCCATATCCATGATGACCAGTGTCATGCACTTGGCAGTAAGACCATGGATAGGGTAAACGATATGACCATAAAATAGATCCGTAGTCTGTTCCAGTTATGGGAATGAATGGAATGGGAGACTATCATTAACCTGGTTGTATGGCGGTGTCTTACCGGTCATTGGACATGGGATGTCAACCAAGTTAATAGGTACATGCATAGGGGGCATGGTACTGGATAGATCCACTAAACGAGAAATTCACATGGTATAGTATCACAAGTGATTCTCGTGTAGTACTTGTATGGATCCTTTGGCCTGACCATATGATGGTGTTGCATATAAGGTCGCATACTTAGGGGTACGCCTAAAGGGCCTGTAATAGGGTGCCAAGTATGGGTGCTTTCGAGTATGTCACTTAGCATGACAATGCTATGGATATGCAGAAGGGATTTGTCACTCAGTAGTCCACTGAGAAGATATCACCGGCCTCTTGATGAATGTGACTGATAAGAGTGTGGCCACACCTAAGTGAGCTTCAGTGCATTCGGGATCAAGTTAATGTCCGACACAAAAGAGGGTGATCAATCCATGCCTCTATGTTAGACACCGATATCAATGACATGGGATGTACAAGTTTAAACTACAGGGTTATGATACAGTTAGACTGCCATCTCCATCTTAATTGGGGGCTGCAGTGGCTTGCTAGAGGCCAACTGCAGTCTGCGGGCCAAAGGCCCGCTGCCAACATAAAGATGGGCCTACGGGATCGTACACATAGAACGACTGAACACAGACTTATGGAATCATATGTATACTTGGAGTATACACTATGTAGAGAGAGGTGCATATATATTAATCGTATTATAAAGATCAATTGGATTGATCCTAATAATAAAATTAATATATTCAATTGGCTATTCGTAATTAATTAGATTAATTATGAGATTATTTCCTTGGTGGAAATATTCATATGTATAGGTTTACATATGATTTTGTTTTGTGATGATTTAATTTTAATTTGATGGATTAAATTAATTGGTCAAACTAATTTTAATTTAAATGTAAATAATATATTACTTGGTGTAATATATTAAATACATGGGTATATTAAAATTGGGCTTGAAATTAATTTAAACCAGAATCATTAAAACTAGATTGGGCCTAAATTAAAAGATGGAAGCCCACACAGAACAAGAAGCCAAGCTGGGCCTAAATTCCCCTAAGGGAATTCGGCCAACCTAGGTTTTTAACTTAGGTGAATTCGGCCAAGGCATAGTAAGACACACCATAGCCGAATTCCTTAGCCTCCCTCTCTCACATTTGCTTGTTTTTCCAACGCTAGCAAGGGTTGTGTTCGTTAGGCGTTCGTGTACGAAAACGAGGAGGGAATCGAATTTGATTTCTGCAGTCTTCATCCATCTCTTGAAAGAGATATTCCTGGTAAGAATTTAATCTCTTTCTACTATAATTTTAAGTTTTACAATTTTCACTTCAATTGCTCCTAGGACTAGATTTGAGGAAATCATCGCATTCTTCCGCTTTTATCGGGTGATTTCTGGTGAAAAATCCCAACATACATAAGATTTTATTTTGTGAAGATCTAATTTTAATTTGTTGGATTAAATTAATTGGTCAAACAAATTTTAATTTAAATGTAAATAATATGTTACTTGGTGTAATATATTAAATACATGGGTAAATTAGAGTTGGGCTTGAAATTTATTTAAACCAGACTAATTAAAATAAGATTGGGCCTGAATTAAGAGAAGGAAGCCCACACAACTGAAAAAGCCAAGTTGGGCCAAAATTCCTTTAGGAATTTCGGCCAACCTTGGGTTTATTAACCCTGGGAATTTCGGCCACCAGTGATAGAAGAGACATAGCCGAAATTTCCCTAGCATCCTCTCTCCATAGTTTTGTGTTTTCCGATGCTAGCACGGGTGGTGTTCGTTAGGCGTTCGTGTATGTGAATGAGGAGGGTTTCTAGTTTGATTCCTGTAGTCTGCAACCATCTTCCTGTAGTCTGCAACCATCTCTGAAAGAGATATTCCGGGTAAGCGATTTATCTCTTTCTATTAAATTTTTGTTTTCCCAATTTGCATCTCAATTGCTCCTTGGCATGGATTTGAGGAAATAATTGCATTCTTCCGTTTTAATCAAGTGATTTTCGGTGACAAATCCCAACACACAAGCTCCTGAAGAGGATAACTCGGAGGCCCAGGTGGAGCTTCCATAGGAGGAAGCACCGACCCAGGCCATACAAGGACCTAAAAGGTCTGGTAGGGATCGTCGGGAACCATAGAGGTATGGTTTCCTCATCACCGATGATCAAACTCTTCTCATCTGGGATGAGGAAGAACCCAAGACCTAGTAGGAGCCTATGGCAAGCCCACAGTCTGCAAATTGGTGTAAACCCATGGAGGCGTGCAATCTATGTATGATAACCAGGTTTGGAACTTGGTTGATCCACCTCCAGGTGCTAAGGTAAGAGGTTGCAAGTGGTGCTACAAGCTAAAAACCGACAATACCTTCAAGGGGCATCTGGTTGTGAAAGGTTTTAGACAAGTCCATGGAATAGACTATGATGAAACTTTCTCACTAGTAGCCATGCTCAAATCCATCAGGATCTTGCTAGCTATAGCCGTATGGTACGACTATGTGGTCTAGCAAATGGATGTCAAAACCGCTTTTCTTAATGGAAAGCTACTCGAGGACGTGTACATGACACAACCTGAGAGTTTTGTCGATCCAGAGTATCCGGGAAGGGTATGCAAGCTTCAAAGGTCCATTTATGGACTGAAACAAGCATCCCGAAGTTGGAATCTTAGATTCAATGTGGCTATAAAGGAATATGGCTTCATACAGAATCAAGATGAGCCTTGTGTGTATAAGAGGACTAGTGGGAGCATTGTCACATTTTTGGTACTTTATGTAGACGACATCCTACTCATAGGAAGCAACATACCTACACTACAAGGGGTAAAGCAGTGGCTAAGTAAGTTCTTCACAATGATGGACTTAGGTGAAGCTCAGATGATCCTAGGGATCAGGATCTATTGGGATAGATCAAATCGGCTTCTGGGCCTAAGTCAGGCCTCGTACATAGACAAAGTTCTGAAAAGGTTTAGCATGGACCGAGCTAAGAAAGGCTTCTTGCCAATGGGCCACAGATTGAAACTTAGTAAGAAGAACTATCCTAAGACAAGGGAGGATAAGGAGAACATGAAGTTGGTTCCATATGCATCGGCTATAGGATCAATTATGTACTCTATGCTATGTACGACACTAAGTATAACAAGCTGGTACCAGCAGGATCCCGGGGAGGATCACTGGAAAGGCTGTCAAGGCAATCCTCAAGTACCTTAACCGGACTAAGGATAGCTTCTTAGTGTATGGTGGTTTGGAAGTGCTATCAGTTACTGGGTACACTGATACAAGCTTCCAAACCGACCAGGAATAGCACCAGTCGTAGTCTGGGTATGTATTTCTGCTAAATGGTGGTGCTGTAAGCTTGAGGAGCTTAAAGCAGCCAACCATCGCGGACTCTACAACAGAAGCTGAGTACATCGCTGTTTATGATACGGCTAAGGAAGCTGTGTTGATGAAGAAGTTTATCACTGAGTTGGGAGTAGTGCCAACTATCCAGGACCCAGTTGATATCTTCTATGACAACAATGTAGCCGTTGCATAGGCTAAGGAGCCCCGGTCACACAAGAACATAAAGCACGTGCTCATAAAGTTTCACCTCATAGGAGAGATCACGGAGAGAGGTGACATTGCATTACATAGAGTGGACACCGAGGATAACATCGTAGATCCCTTGACCAAGGCGCTGGCCCAGCTGAAGCATGAGGGTCATGCTAGATCTATAGGGATTAGGCCCGTGCCTAGTTGGAACTAGTGCAAGTGGGAGATTGTTGGATATGCCCTAGTCCTGAGGCATTGGTCCTTGTATTTGTATTATACATCTATTGGATTTATGTATTATACTCATTAGTGTTATTAATAAAGGCGTTAATTCATTTACTATATTTATCTTGTGCAATATATTAAATGGAGTATCCAATGGACATATCCATATCCATGATTACAAGTGTCATGCACTTGGCAGTAAGACCATGGATAGGGTAAGCGATATGGCCATAAATAGATCCGTAGTCTGTTCCAGTCATGGGAATGAATTGAACGGGAGACTATCATTAACCTGGTTGTATGGCGGTGTCTTACCAGTCATTGGACATGGAATGTCAACCAAGTTAATGGGTACATGTAAAAAGGGCATGGTACTGGATAGATCCACGAAACGAGAAATCCACATGGCATAGTATCACAAGTGATTCTCGTGTAGTACTTGTATAGATCCTTTGACCTGACTGTATGATGGTGTTGCATGTGAGGTCGCATACTTAGGGGTACGCTTAAAGGGCTTGTAATAGGGTGCCAAGTATGGGTACTTTCGGGTATGTCACTTAGCATGGTAATGCTATGGATATGCAGAAGGGATTTGTCACTCAGTAGTCCATTGAAAAGATATCACTGGCCTCTTGATGAATGTGACTGATAAGAGTGTGGCCACACCAAAACGAGTTGGAACTTATTTGTGAGCTTTCGTGCATTCAGGATAAAGTTAATGTCCGAACACAAAAGAGGGTGATCAATCCATGCCTCTGTGTTGGACACCGATATCAATGACATGGGATGTACAAGTTTAAACTACAGGGTTATGATAACAGTTAGACTACCATCTCCATCTTAATTGGGGGCTACAGTGGCTTGCTAGAGCCCAACTGCAGTCTGTGGGCCACAGGCCCACTGCCAACATAAAGATGGGCCCACGGGATCGTACACATTGAGCTACTGAACACTGACTTAAGGAATCACATGTATACTTTGAGTATGCACTTTGGAGAGAGAGGTATATATTAATTATATTATCAAGATCAATTAGATTGATCATAATAATAAAATTAACATTTGATTGGCTCTTCATAATTAATTAGATTATTTATGAGATTATTTCCTGGGTGGAAATATTCATATGTATAGGTTTACATATGAATTTATTTTGTGAAGATCTAATTTTAATTTGATGGATTAAATTAATTGGTCAAACCAATTTTAATTAAAATGTAAATAATATGTTACTTGGTGTAATATATTAAATACATGGGTAAATTAAAGTTGGGCTTGAAATTAATTTAAACCAGACTAATTAATATAGGTTTGGGCTTGAATTAAAAGAAGGAAGCCCATACAGATGAAGGGGCCAGCTTGGGCTGAAATTCCCTTGTAAATTTCGGCCACCTAGGGTTTAATAACCCTAGGATTTTCGGCCAAGGGGACTAAGCATCACACTAACCTAAATTCTCCCTAGCCTCCCTCTCTAAAGTTTCGTGTTTTCCGAAGCTAGCACGGGTGGTGTTCGTTAGGCGCTCGTGTACGTGAACGAGGAGGGATTCTAAGTTGATTCCTACGATCTGCATCCATCTCTGAAAGAGATATTCCGGGTAAGAGATTTATCTCTTTCAATTAAATTTTTGTTTTTCCAATTTCCATCTCAATTGGTCCTGGGCATGGATTTGAGGAAATCATCGCGTTCTTCCGCTTTAATCAGGTGATTTCCGGTGACAAATCCCAGCATTGAGCTCATGGGCCGAGATCCATATTTCATTAAGATATAGCCAGCCAAGGGCCTGAAAAAACTATACCCTAATTATTTAGGTAGGAATGCAGTCCAATCACAACCTAGGGACTCTCGGTTTGATGGGCTTGTTGGCACTTACCCATCTGTGCTTAGGGCCAGGAGAATCCTACTACCCATGCTAAGTCAAAACCTCCATCCAAATGTTAGAGTAACTAATACAAAATGACGATACTCTACAGCATTCAGCGAGGGCATGGTCTACAACTGGCCTATCCCCACTTCGAGTCGGTTTTGAATGAGGGAAGCACTTTTAAGGGACTTAGTAATTTCCTTTTGGTTATTAGATTCATTTTAATAATGGCTTAGATACATAGGCGGGTGAAATTGGGTTTGGATCATACATTCATACATGTAAATAAATAAAGCATAATTAAATAAAATGGACTGCTATGGGCCTATATTACAATCTAATATAATTCTAGTAAACCTATACTAGAAAATACATCAGGTGGGCCTCCTCTTCTTCTTCCTTCTGGGCTTGCCTCTCCAATGGGCTTCTTCTTTACAAATTTTATAATAAATAAATAAAATCAAATTACATAAAAAAGAAAATGGCATACAGGCCATATTTACCCAAAAAGAAAAAAAATACAACCCAACTTGAATAAGGCCAAATAACATCCATACACACATTTAATCATACAACATGCAATCCAATACATCAATTTATAAACATGTTATATTGAATGAATTTAAGCCGATTTCAATTATGTCCTTAGCCATTATTTTGAAATCGCTAATTTTAGCCATCATGGTACTAGCCCCTTAATGGGCTTTGGGCCTCCAGCCTAGGTAGAATACTGCTCCTACTAGAATTGGGAAACCATGAGTTCATATCAGGCGCCCGGGTAATCGTGCCAAGAAAACCTGAACCAATTTTAATTAAACCATATTAATTTCCAAAATTATTATCTCATGAATAAAATTAAATTTCATTCAAGACATCATGCGTATTTAAATAACAAAATTTAAACACACAAAATATTTAAACCCATTAAAATTTTAAAACTGGGCCCTGGGCCTGAAACCCACCAAATTCAAAACTGGGCACGGCTCGCTGC
Organism: Euphorbia tirucalli; assembly: GCA_039660915.1. Classification (NCBI taxonomy): domain Eukaryota; kingdom Viridiplantae; phylum Streptophyta; class Magnoliopsida; order Malpighiales; family Euphorbiaceae; genus Euphorbia; species Euphorbia tirucalli. The sequence continues at coordinate 34,216,825 of CM077637.1, read as the reverse complement.
AACTGGAGTAACGAAGTTTAAAAATCAAATTCCAAAAACATATTATAATAGTCAACCGGAGTCCTATAGCAAAAGTTACGTCCGTTTTAAGGTCTACCGAAAAATAAAGCTACTTATTTCCTTTCTTGGACCTATGATCCCTTTTCTTCCTTGACTCTCAGTCCAAAAACTAATCTGCTACTAGCTCTGCATCAAACAGTGTATAACGGTGTATAAAAAGTGTATAACAATGTATAAGCAGTCAAGTGTATAATGGTGTATAAGCAATGAATAAGAGTGTATAAATAATGTATAAACAGTGTAATAAACAGTGTATAAACAATATATAAGAACTTTAAAACAATGTATAGGAACTGTAAAATAATGTATAATAAGTGTAAAACAATGTATAATAAGTGTATAAACAGTGTTCATGTTTATAAGTGTATAAACAATGTATAATTAAATTTTTAAAAATAATAAAAAATGGCTCTACAAGCTGTTTATGGTTCAGAGGTGCCAATTCCTTATCAAACTCAACAAAATGCAGTCCCAAAGTGCAGTTCAAAAAGATGCAGTCCCAATAATAAAGTGCAGTCATAAAATGCACTCCTAAAATGCAGATACAGTCCCAAAATTGCAGTCCTAAAGTCTAGATGCAGTCCTGAAATTATAGTCCTAAAATGCAGTCATAAAGTGCAAATACAGTCCCAAAATTACAATCCCAAAATTGTAGTCCTAAAGTATAGATGCAGTCCCAAAATTGCAGTTCTAAAGTGCAGATGCAATCCCAAAATTGAAATGCAGTTCTAAAGTGTAGATGCAGTCCTAAATTTGCAGTCCTAAAATGCAGTCTTAAAGTGCAGATACAATCCCAAAATTGAAATGCAGTCATAAAATGCAAATGCAATCCTAAAATTGAAATGCAGTCTTAAAGTGCAGATGCAGTTCCAAAATTATAGTCCTAAAATGCAGTCTTAAAATGCAAATGCAATCTTAAAGTGCAGATGCGGTCCCAAAATTAAAATGTAGTCATAAAGTGCAGATGCAGTCCCAAAATTGCAGAACTAAAGTGCAGATGCAGTCCTAAAATTGAAATGCAGTCCTAATTAAGGTATAATCAATGTAATACTTTATCTTAAGGTATAAGTAAGGTATAATTAAGGTATAACTATGGTATAATCAATGTAAAAGTGTATCTTAAGGTATAAGTAAGGTATAATTAAGGTATAACTAAGGTATAATCATAGTAATAGTGTATCTTAAGGTATAACTAATGTATAATTAAGGTATAACTAAGGTATAATCAATGTAATAGTGTATCTTAAGGTATAATTAAGGTATAACTATGGTATAATCAATGTAATAGTGTATCTTAAGGTATAACTAAGGTATAATCACTGTAATAGTGTTTGTTAAGGTAAAACTAAGCTATTATTAAGATATAACTAAGGTATAATCACTGTAATAGTGTATCTTAAGGTATAACTAAGGTATAATTAAGGTATAACTAATCACTGTAATAGTGTATCTTAAGGTATAAATAAGGTATAATTAGGGTATAAGTAAGGTATAACCACTGTAATAGTATATCTTAAGGTATAACTAAGGTATAATCAATGTAATAGTGTATCTTAAGGTATAACTAAGGTATAGTCACTGTAATAGTGTATCTTAAGGTATAATTAATGTATAACTAAGGTATAATCAATGTAATAGTGTATCTTAAGGTATAACTAAGGTGTAATTACTATTATAGTGTATCTTACGGTATAACTAAGGTATAATCAATGTAATAATGTATCTTAAGGTATAAGTAAGGTATAATAAATGTAATAATGTATCTTAAGGTATAAGTAAGGTATAATTAAGGTATAACTAAGGTATAATCAATGTAATAATGTATCTTAAGGTATCGGTGAAGTATAAGTGAGGTATAATTAAGGTATAAATAAGGTATAATCAATGTCATAATAGTGTATCAAAAATGTAATAGTCCTAAAGTGCATATGTAGTCCCAAAATTGTAGTCCTAAAGGGTAGATGCAGTCCCAAAATTGAAATGCAGTCATAAAGTGCAAATACAGTCCCAAAATTACAGCCCTAAAGTGCAGATACAGTCCCAAAATTGAAATGCAGTCCTAAAGTACAGATGCAGTCCAAAAATTACAGTCCTAAAGTGCAGATACAGTACGTCCTAGATAGGGCCTAACCTAAGGGGTCGCCAAGGAATGCCTCTGCAAATTCTTAAATTATATTGACAAATGATTTTAAGGTTACTTTTTATGGAAACCAAAAATTTACATTTTTATAGCTCTAATCTCCCTACAACAATAAATAAACCTCCATTTCAGGCCCTTTAAAACAACCGCCACTTAACATTAAGTTGAGCAAGGAATCTAAAAGCTAAAACTTTAGTGACATTAATCTAAATCAAAAAGCTAATAACATTAACAAACTGTGAGCGGACGACCTTTTAAAACGGGACGTGGCGAAGCGAACTGGGGAAAAAGAAGATTATTATAGATTAGATTATTTTGGAAAACGAGTTTTGTTTATCTTAAGTTAGAAAATTGTAGATTTAATTTGGAAATTCTTTTGTAGAAAACATTTTCTCGTTTTTTAACTTAAAGACCTCGAAACTTAGATCCCGAGATCAGTGACAGAGTCGCCACCCGGATCAGCTCATCCGAGAATTCCGGTACAACTCACTACCGAGGACAGACTGCTGTGCCTAATTCAGAGATTTAGGGTTCGGGCAAATAACTTACTTAACCTCTAGCTTGTTTTCACTTTACAGTTTATATTACCATATTTAATTCGCTTTATTATCTTTTCCTAATCCCAATTTGTTTATTTCAATTAACCGATGCTAAAGCAAAATGTAGGAAATTAATTACATAAAAATAAAATATACATTCAAAATATACAAAAGAATAATAGAGGTCGATTATACAACCCAATTGAATAAAAATGGAAAACTCTCAACTTCACTTTTATAATCTCCTAAATACACGAAAATATAAAAAATTACAATCGCCTAAAATACATGATTAATTCTATTAATTACATTAAAAGTAAAAATAAAGAAATTAAAGCTGCAAAACAAATTGTTAGCACAATTTATAGCACACCACAAATTGGACTCAAACAGGACAAAATTGGGGATTTTAGAGATCGGGGGCATGCATCTAGGGGGATAACCGGGTTGGCTCGGCTAGCCGGCCCGATTAGTCCTGGAAAACATTCTGAAACGTCCCTGTATTTTGGTTTTATGAGAAAATCATTTTGAAAACGATTTATTTTCTGGTTTAATTAATTTTAGCATGTGAGGGGGGTCGGTTTTTGGGAGAATCGGGTCTCCGTCATTGAATTGTTTTAAATACAAAATACTGAAAATTAAATCTAAGGTCGTGGATGAACAAAACAAAATTATTTTTTGGTGATTTTTTGATTTTCTGAATTTTTATGGATTTTTAGAAATTTTTAGGGATTATTCTAGAAATTCTATGCTTGGATGAGCATTACAGTCATGCGACTGTAATTACGGTCGTACGATTGTAATTACAATCGTGCGACTGTAAGTCATCCAATTTCAGGATTTCGCCAAAAACTATTCAAAATAAAACTGAAGAATTAATGGAAATCAAGAACCCTAGTACGACTGTTCATCAATTCAAGAACAGTCGCACGACTGTTCTTGATTTCCAGAAACAGAAAACACAAAAATTGAAAAAAAATGTATAAAAAGACACCAAATCACCCAGAAAGCACGAGAAAAAGAGGGAATGAAGTGTGTTTACCTCTTAGGCACTGATCCACAGCAGGATTGACCCCTGGCAATGCACCAATCTACACCAAATTGCTCTTTTTCTCCTTGAGTTGGGGTTGAGAAGTTTGGTCCAAAATCTCCAAAATGTCACGGATTTGAGTGAAGTTAAAGTCTGAAATTGATTGAGTTTAAGTGTTAAGTCGTTAACCTATAATTTCTATCCAGTTTTAGACATTAACACTCAAGAATCAAAAGAAAAAGAAGAAGGAAAGCTTGAGTTTTTTATGAGTTTCTTTCTTCCTCCTTTTCCTCTCTTTTTTTTCTCCTTCAAATTTCTTTCTTTCTGATCTTCTTAAGCTTGGAGCCAAAAAATTCCTCCTCTTTTCTGCCTTCTCCCTTCTCTTATTGCTGGAGCATTAATTGCCCACCTCTTTTTCCCCCATTTTTCAGCTTTCAGGGTATGGGCTGGTTCACCTGCCATGACCCTACAGTCATACGACTGTAGTAAAAGTCGTACGACTATTGTCATTTTTCTTCTTCTTTTTTTTTTTTTTTTTTGAGGATGGAAAATTCTGTCGCTTACAGCTACCCCTTGCATGATCAAATTCATCACCCGATCTTAGTCTGGGATAGTTGATGTGAATTTGAGAACGCGACTCAAAGCGCCGCAGACATAGGGAATAAAACCTGCAACTGAGTTGCTGAAGCGTCACTGCTGTGGTGACGCGTTGAGTTGATTGGATGGAATAAGCCAAGACCAGGTCTAGGTTACCTGAGGCAAGGAAAATGGAGTGCGGGATTTGAATTGGCTTCAAAGATCTAAGATCTTGCTTGAATAAATCTTCAAGAATCCAAAATCCGACTTGGACGATTTTCAAGGATTAAGAACCAGGCTTGAAGAGGTTTCAAGGATCATGAATCAGGCTTGAAGGAGTTCAAGGATTCAAAATCAAGTTTAAGAGGTTTTCAAGGATTAGGAATCATACTTGAAGAAATTCAAGGATTCGAAATCTAGCTTGAGTGGTGGGAGTTTTGGAGTGATAATTTTGGAATCAGATTGAGAATAAGTATTTATTCCTCGATCGATAATTTTGGAATCAAAAATTTTTGCCCCTTCGATCAAGAATAAATACGGATGGATTACTTTGCCCCTGGAAACTCGAGGTGTTGAGGCTTGGGCCCGCGCGTCTTTGACTTGACTCTTAGTAGCTGGTGAATGCTCATGTGTTAGACTATTTCTGCTTTAAGAGTGTCTTGATCCGGGATGACCCGATGATGATGGCGAGTACCCGTACTTGGATTGATTAAGATGTATGTATGCATGTGAATTGTGTGTGTTTACTGTAAACATATGCATGTATGTACGGGTGCATGTATGGTTCTAAATGTATGCATGCATGCAATATGTGGCTTATGCTTTGTTCTTGGTATCTGTGCGAGCCCGGGTACAGAATTTGTGGCTCTTGATTAGCCTCAATGGTAACCCAGATGACTTGCAACACCACACCGATATGGTTTAATCTTATTGAAATAGACGGGTGCTTCTTCCAGACTCTAAGCATATTTTTGCATCATACTGACCCAGTCCGATTGTTCTGACATTTCTGATCAACTGACTATTACACTGATCTAGGTATTAGAGGAGTTAGCCCTCTTGAGTGACCTTCCACTTTATCCTTTGCATATTCTGGAGCGTTGTCAGGCTCAGTGTATCAGGGTAATAGGCCTCACCGACGGATGGTCTGTTTGGTTGAGCAAGAAGATAAGAGTGAGACCTTGCACTTTCGTACCACATAACAGGAGTTTCTATGGCATTATCATGGGCTTGGATGCAATGTCCTACTGATGGATGTTTATATGTAATGGCATGGTGTATGCTAGATGAACACATGATCGGAAATCCAAACATACACAATATTACAATGGTGACATCAGAAGGAGTATAATAGGGAATATAACAGTGACTCTGACTTTGTATGTCACTCCTCTCCTGTTGCCAACACGTCCTTTTGGTTTTCCGTGTCATATTTTTTTTTTGGCCAAAGATTTGGTGATGGGCATTTCGTCTGTGTTGATCCTTTTTATAATAGTTTGTCTTGGGATCGGATAATGTGCTCGATATGTTCATCAAAAATAGTGAGAACATCTCCATTGACTATATCCAATGGTTCGGCCTTTTCCTTGTCCCCTAGTATCAGAGATTTGTGTTTGGGGAGTAAAACACTTCCACAGACAAGGTTTGCTACGTGATGTAGTTCATATGAAAACATTGACATGTAATGACATGACAAATGCATATTGAACACCAAAATTGAATACAAAACATTCATGACATAATGAATGCAGATGCATTAGGAAAATCTAAAATATGGCTCTGGTTTTAATTGATGCCTCTTCAAATTACCAATGTGCCCTTTTGGTTTTACACATTGGATAGAGATTTTTTGTTTAGCCGAACACTGAATAGAGTTGCCACTATGGATGGACAACCTGAGATGGATTCAATTAACTACTAGATTCTCTCCTGAGGTCTGGTGTCGTATTCATGCTTTCAAATCACCCCAGATTACAGTTTAGGCATAGTTCCCAAAGATGGACACAGCTTCCAACCCTCCAGCCCTCAAATGCATGGTCTGATTCGGGATGACTAGAGTTGTTCTTGGTTCTCATATGCCTTCCACTCACAATGACCCTATGGCAAATTACACCACCTTCTGGAGGTGAAAGGATCACTGGTAAGCATTCACTTCTGTTGCAACTGAAGACTAAATTCTTGAAATGGTTGGCAAATGCAACTTTCCCCTTGAATATTAGCACAGCAAGCTTTGTAAGCTTTCCTGTTGATGGTATCATCCCCTTCATGATTGTTGAAAGCTTTGTAAAACCAAGTTGCTCCAACACTGTCGGTGAAGTTCACAAATGCATAACCGACATTTCCTCCAGTCTTGAAATCCATAGGGAAGTGGGGGAAACCATAAGCAGAATTCCCTTTGGATGTACTCTTAACCAGAATTTGTGGCAGATTATGTCTTTGGAACTAGCCTGGCAGACTTCTGATCATCAGGCTTGTTTTCTCACCGAGACTGGCATTGATCTCCCTCTTATTTGACTTGATCTCTTCAATAGTTAGGTTCTTGGGTAACCACTGTTGCCCCTTTTCACCTAAAGAAATTGCTTCCTCCTTACTCCAGAACCTCAGAGCTATACATTTCATTTTCCCCTTTTTCCAGCATTGTTGAGCTCATTTGAAGTAGATTCATATTCAAATAATCTCTCTGTTATGAACTCAAGACCTCTCCTATAGTTTGAGGATTCAAAATAATTATTCTAGGAGTTCAGATTGAACGGAAAATGCGCGGGATTAAAAAGGTGTCCTCAATTCGGTACAGGTTAACGATAAACAAAGACTGATTGGAACGGTGCCATACCCACCTGCTCCATCGCCCTTCTGGTGATGAGATGATGCAGAAGAATACGATATGGAGTAGCATTAGGGTTCAAATTCCTATTGGAAGTCATTGATGGCAGAAAATAAGGCTTCACAGAATCAGTTCAAGAGAGAAGATGAAAGTGTTGTGCCTTGCCATTTAATGCTATAAGACACTCCATAGTTAATTATGGCCGCTGTGTATGAGAGAGGTAAAGGCACCAATCTTCTCTGTCACCACACGAAGTTAACTTTTCAGAACAGGCAAAAATGTACTTATCTCCATTGTCTCAACTCACTGACCCCGGCACTTTATGCAATAGATGGGCCACCCCCGGATTCATCAAACACTCATTAGAATTTGTTTGGGTTTCATTTTTTGGATAGGAAGAATTGGGAAGTTGTACAAATAAGGAAGGATAAGGATGAGATATAGGAGTGGAGTAACAAGTATAAGGGTTGGAATTTAGTAGTGGGAACAAAGGCAGAAGTGGATTGATGCCAAGGTGATAGGTTAGTTGATAATTGATCAGGGAGGATTCAGGTGTTTCCGGGTTTAGCCTTGTTTGTGCCACTATTGTGGCAACATGTGAGAGATTGACAAGGTCATAAATCTATGAATGAAGAGAGCACGACTGTAAGCCTGGAGCAGAAATCTCACTGTAAAGGAGAGAGGAAGTCTTCCATCTATACTTTTCTTTTTTTTGAAAACCACAGCCACCTGTTGATTTTCCTACTGCATTCAAATCCATGTATGTTATGCGTGTTTAATATGTCTTTTGGATGAACAATGCATGTGTAATGTCATATGCACATGAATGCCATACAAACAAGACTATATATGCACTACAACCAATACCTGCTTCAGAGTTTTATAGCATGGTGGGTGGCGAAGATCATTTGGATTTCTTAGGGCTTGGTGCTTCTTGATGGGTTTGGGTTTTTGACTGCAAGGTTATAGTGCGTGATGCTTTCTCGAGTATGGAATTAGGCTCAAAGCTTTATTTTGGGGATCGACTCTGAAATTTAGCAATGGTCTCTGGTTTGGAATGATTTGGTTGTATCGTGGGCTGTTCAAGTTAAAACTTTTAGGGTAAGACCAACAGTGTTTTGGATCATGGTTTGTAGGGATCACTGATCTAGATCAGCAGTTGATTTGGCAGAAATGGTGACATTCCATTATTTGTTTGGCAGACTTCTTTTTTTTTTTTTTTTTTAAGAAAGGGGTTTAACCAAGTTACGTTCACTTTTAAATTCCCTGTAATAATCAGATTGATGTCATGCATCTTAATATTATGCGTGATGGACATGTCGTTTCAGATGATCAAATGCATGCTTCATGCCATGTACATGTAATCACTACATAAGTAAGAAAATAACAAGACGCATTGCATTCAAAACAAGTTCAATACACTTTTACAAACAAAATAAGTTCCCTACAAGAAGGAGCCTCTAAGGGTATTGATCTCATGGTGCCCGACCATTCCTCGTCCAGCCACTGCCTTAGCTTCAGTGCCACTGCCCCGCTCTCATCAAACTAGACTTTGGAGCTCTTTATCATATTCTTCTCCCCAGGAGGTTTGAGGAATTTCCTTACCAGTCTCCCTACTTGCCCCAGTCACTTATTAGTAGCGAATGGCACCTTTAACCTTCCCTCATCAACTAACTTCTGGATCTCCTTCCTTAAAACATAGCAGATGCTGGTTCGTTGACCTGTCACCATATGATAGTTGTAGAAGTTGTTCTTTTGATCCGGTGCTGGCTCCACATACGACTTGACGCTCTGTAGTAGTCCCTCCTTTATACATTTGGCAAATAATTGGCTCAACAAAATAGGCAACGGGGATATGCCCTTTCCGTCACCCTTAGGGAGTGGACTCCTGGTTTGTCGCGAAACAAGGTTAGTATTGGCTTTGAGGGGCACCTTTGATTCTGCTTCACCAATCAGCCCTCTTATTACTCCCTTAAGCTCAATCACACGTGCCTCCAATTCAGAGCACCTTGTCGTCAGCTTTTCTATCTTGTCAAGATCACCTCCTAACATCTCCTTCAACATTGCCGCTGCCTCTTCCCTAAGCAACATAATCATTTATGACATCTGTTATGGTGTTGAAGTTCATTGGGTCAGCCATTCTCGAGACTCCTTCCCTTTCTCCCCTGATAAAAACACTTGTTAGCATTGGCTGGGGCATGCGCACGGAGAATGCCAAGTCAAGGGATGATGTAGGCATGAGTGCGTGACGTGATGCATGCATGTACAGACAGTGATGTCATGTGATGTCGTGTCATGTTATGCAATTCTAAACTAGTCAAGTGCACACAAAGCCAAGAATGGAAACGTGCAAAATGCAATGAATGTTGTTGATGAAGCTATATGTTGAAGTAGAGCATGGCGTATAAATATACATCACATGGATAAAATGACACGCAAGGTGTCCACGGATCGAAGTAAGGTGATAGTTGCGAAGTGCTTATACTTATAGGGCGGATCTTATACATGGGTTAGATCTATGTGAAGAGCGTGTAGAGCGGATCTTACACGGGAAAAAGTTCAATATTTAAAGCGGTACGTGTAGAGCGGATCTTACACAGGAAGAGGTTTCATATTTAGAGCGGTATGTGTGTAGCGGATCTTATACGGGAAGAGGTTTCATATTTAGAGCGGTACGTGTAAAGCGGATCTTACATGGGAAGAGGTTTAATATTTAGAGCGGTACATGTAGAGCGGATCTTACACTTGAGGAGGTCTAATATTTAGAGCGGTACGTGTAGAGCAGATCTTACATGGGAAGAAGTTTAATGTTTAGAGCGGTACGTGTAGAGCGGATCTTACACGGGAGGAGGTTTAATGTTTAGAGATGTACGTGTAGAGAGGATCTTACACGGGAAGAAGTTTAATGTTTAGAGCGGTACGTGTAGAGCAGATCTTACACGGGAGGAGGTATAATGTTTAGAGCGGTACGTGTAGAGCGGATCTCACATGGGAAGAGGTTTAATGTTTAGAGTGGTACGTGTAGAGCGGATCTTACATGGGAGGAGGTCTAATATTTAGAGCGGTACGTGTAGAGCGGATCTTACACGGGAGGAGGTTTAATGTTTGGAGCAGTATGTGTGGAGCGGATCTTACACGGGAAGGGGTTTAATGTTTAGAGTGGTACGTGTAGAGCGGATCTTACACGGGAAGAGGTTTAATGTTTATGTGCACGGGACACAAGGATAGTTTCTAATGATTACGGAAGACCTAGGGGGTTTGATGAAATTTCTAGCGTTTTTGGAACACCTAAATGACTCATTGCATGTGGTAAAGTCCTTGGCGCTTGTGGAGTGCTTGAACGTTTGACGGATGAGTGAGATGTACATCATGAGATAATGAGAATGATTCCCTTGTTTTCATTCTTTTGACTTTGGACGTTCCAAGAGTATCTCATGCTATGCCAAAATAATGCAATGGAAATCACATGTGGAATGTCACACAGGCCATGGTCCGGCGCCTTTGGGGCACCTAGTGAATTGTCATGAAATGGTCGCGTGTAAGCCAACACACGGCAGAGTTTTGACAATTCATAGGTCGATGACATGAAGTGAAATGGTCGCACAGGAATCGTCCCACGGACAGAATTCTAATGCTTTTGAAGTAAGTGATATGAAATGATGAGACAGAAGAGTCACGTGTAATTCGAGACATGAACAAACAACTGGCATTCATGGAACACCTCGCATGATTTAATAATGTTATGATATGCCCCTATACGTGCACTAATTTGGCACTTGGGGAGCACCTCAAATGATTTCACAATGTTATGCAATGGTTCGATGTGAACCATATTGCGCAAACAGGCTTTCGGCGTCGACGAGATGCCTATGATGAATGAATATGATGTCATGCAATGACGTCATGTGAACTGTCACACGGAATCAAATCTAGAACCATTATGGTCTACTATTGGATGATATGATATTTTGTGAAATGGCCGAGTGCAATCCGATGCACGAGCGGAATACGGGTAGTTTTGGGGTACCCGATATGTTATGGAATGAAATGATCGTGAAGGGTACACTTGGAATCATCCTTCATTAGGTGGAATGATATGATGTGGATGTGTATGTCATATGAAGATGCAAGTGGCTGCATGAAAATTTGGTTAAAATGCATTACACACATAATGACATCGTGTATGTCTCATGGGATGCTGCACATGAGATGTAAATGGCACGCAAACAAAACATCGTGGCTGTACAAAAACATGATTAGTGTCATGCATATGCTGATGTTCGAAAATGGCTGTGTAAAGATGTGGTTAGTGACAATGTCATACAAATGTCGATATCCTGAAAATAATCGTGCGAAGACATGATCAGAATGGCATACAGATGATTATGTGTATTTGATGTTTTATGAATGAAAATAATAAGGGGCGTAAATTCTCTATTCCGGACATCCCAAGAACTCCTAATGCTATGCAAAAAGGTCATGCATGGACCACCACATGGACGAAAGTTCGATGCCTTTGGGGCACCTAATGACCTATGAGATATGGTCACTTGTGTATGACACATGGACAGAGCTTCGACACTTTGTAGGTCTATGTGATGATATGAAATGGTCACATAAGGCAGCCCCATGGACAAAGTTCTGATGCTTTTGAGCATATGATATGAAGTGATGTTGTAAAAGGGTCACGTGTACTGGGGACACGGATAGAGGCTCAGTGTCCGGGGAACACCTTTTATGATTTGGGATGTTATGAAATGCCCCTACATGCGTACTAATTCAGCACTCGGGGAGCACCTTGAATGATGTAATAATGTCATAAAGTAATTCGATGTGGGTCACAATGTTATATGATGTTTGTGATAAGTGAACGTGATGTCATGAAATGCATCATGTGAATGGCCATATGGAAATAGACCTAGGACCATTGTGGTCTCTTTTAAATGAGATAATTTAGTGGAATGACCGAATGCAATTCGGTGCATTGGCAGAATACGGGCATTTTGGGATGCCTGATAAGTTATGAAATAAGATGATCATGGTGGGCATCCTTGGAATGCCCCTAATTTAATTTAGGTGATATGTCGTGAATGCTTATGACACACAAAGTGCAAATGGCTGCATAAAAATATGGTTAGGATGTATGACATATGTAATGATGTTATGTATGCTATGCGAAAATGCCAACACACATATATAATGCTATGGCTGTAAAATAATGGTTAGTATGTATGGCATACGGATGGTTAAATGTTTTCACATGAAAATAAAATGCAAATGGCTGCATAAAAATGTCGGTTAGTATGGCACATGACAGCTATGCATGTTTGATGCTTTGTGAAAAGTCAAAATAGAAAACAACGCGGAACAAACGTCAGCACACGTAAAATATGCGCTCCCTTCCAACCTTATTTCTCCTTTCGATTGGTCTCGCATTCTTCCTAGGTGTTGGATCTCTTTGGCATCAATAGGGGATACCAAAGGTGCATGCTCAATGTTTATTTTGAATTTAAGTTTTGGTAATCCTAAGGGAAGTTGCTAAGCCATTACATATGGGCCAAAGTCAAAACCAAGGGTCGTACAGGTTCCCATAGCGAGTATACACTTCCCCACCGTAGAACACGATGTAAGGTCATGCGGCTATGAGTGGTTTACCCCGTTAGGTGTCTCCAATCCTGTCGGAAGAGGTAGTCCGCCTTCTTGGGTAAACCGAGGTTGATAAGTGTGTTAGAGGGATTAAGAAGAAGAAAATATCATGATATGCAATGTGCAAATAAATATGGTAGTATGAACTAGTGAAGTGACTGTAAGCGAGGTCTTATTTCGGTAGTTGCCTAACTTCCTTAAGTTTTTATGAAAACATTTAGAAACATTTCTTCCCCAGTAGAGTCGCCACTGTGAGCGAACGACCTTTTAAAATGGGACACGGCGAAGCGAACTGGGGAAAAAGAAAATTATTATAGATTAGATTATTTTGGAAAACAGGTTTTGTTTATCTTAAGTTAGAAAATTGTAGATTTAATTTGGAAATTCTTTTGTAGAAAACGTTTTCCCGTTTTTTAACTTAAAGACCTCGAAACTTAGATCCCGAGATCAGTGACAGAGTCGCCACCCGGATCAGCTCATCAGGGAATTCCAGTACAGCTCCCTACCGAGGACAGACTGTTGTGCCTAATTCAGAGATTTAGGGTTCGGGCAAATAACTTACTTAACCTCTAGCTTGCTTTCACTTTACAGTTTATATTACCATATTTAATTCGCTTTATTATCTTTTCCTAATCCCAATTTGTTTATTTCAATTAACCGATGCTAAAGCAAAATGCAGGAAATTAATTACATAAAAATAAAATATACATTCAAAATATACAAAAGAATAATAGAGGCCGATTTTACAACCCAATTGAATAAAAATGGAAAACTCTCAACCTCACTTTTACAATCGCCTAATATACACGAAGATCTAAAAAATTACAATCGCCTAAAATACACGATTAATTCTATTAATTACATTAAAAGTAAAAATAAAGAAATTAAAGCTGCAAAACAAATGGTTAGCACAGTTTATAGCACACCACAAATTGGACTCAAATAGGACAGAATTGGGGATTTTAGAGATCGGGGGCATGCATCTAGGGGGATAACCAGGTTGGCTCGGCTAGACGGCCCGATTAGGCCTGGGAAACATTTTGAAACGTCCTCATATTTTGGTTTTATGAGAAAATCATTTTGAAAATGATTTATTTTCCGGTTTAATTAATTTTAGAGTGTGAGGGGGGTCGATTTTCGAGAGAATCGGGTCTCCGTCGTCGAATTGTTCTAAATACAAAATACTGAAAATTAAATCTAACGATGCACACAGCAAAATTCATTTTTGGTGATTTTCAGATTTTTTGAATTTTTATGGATTTTTAGAAATTTTTAGAGATTATTCTGGAAATTCTGCTCTTGGATGAGCATTACAGTCGTGCGATTGTAATTACGGTTGTGCGACTGTAAATCATCCAATTTCAGGATTTTGCCAAAAACTATTCAAAATAAAACTGAGGAATTAATGGAAATCAAGAACACTCGTACGACTGTTCATCAATTCAAGAACAGTCGCACGACTGTTCTTGATTTCCAGAAACAGAAAAGACAAAAATTGAAAAAAAAATGCACAAAAAGACACCAAATCACCCAGAAAGCACGAGAAAAAGAGGGAATGAAGTGTGTTTACCTCTTAGGCACTGATCCACCGGAAGATTGACCCCTGACGACGCACCAATCCACACCAAATTGCTCTTTTTCTCCTTGAGTTGGGGTTGAGAAGTTTGGTCCAAAATCTCCAAAATGTCACGGATTTGAGTGAAGTTAGAGTCCGAAATTGATTGAGTTTAAGTGTTAAGTCGTTAACCTTTAACCTATAATTTCTATCCGGTTTTAGACATTAACACTCAAGAATCAAAAGAAAAAGAAGAAGGAAAGCTTGAGTTTTTTGTGAGTTTCTTTCTTCCTCCTTTTCCTCTCTTTTTTTTCTCCCTCAAATTTCTTTCTATCTGATCTTCTTAAGCTTGAAGCCAAAAAAGTCCTCCTCTTTTCTACCTTCTCCCTTCCCTTATTGCTGGAGCATTAATTGCCCACCTCTCTTTCCCCTATTTTTCAGCTTTCAAGGTATGGGCTGGCTCACCTGCCATGACCCTACAGTCGTACGATTGTAGGTTGATTACAGTCGTACGACTATAGTCAAAGTCGTACGACTATTGTCTTTTTTTTCTTCTTTTTTTTTTTTTTTTTTTTTTTTGGAAAATTCCGGCGCTTACACGAACTTAGAAAATTATTGATAAAAAATATAAAATTAGAGTGCCTAGAGAATAAATGCCACTTCTTTACAAAAATTTAGCTTTCCCGTCACTATTAATAACAGTTTCCTTTGACATGGCATAAACTGAAATACAAAACATTATGGTTATGTTTGGTTTATGTAATAACTATTGTTTGGTTCAATATTTCTTTATGGAATAGTCATTTCTCAAAGTAAAGAATAGCTATTTTTTATGAACCACATAATAGTTATTTCATATTTCACTACATATTGTAATTTTTTATATTAATTATTATTTTAGTCATTTTTCTCTAATTTTTTCATTTTTCCTTGCTATTCTGTTTTCATTGATTTTTTCCTTAAGTTTCTTCGTTTTTTACGCTTTCTTTTTTTTTTGGTTCATTTTTTTTGTTTTGCTTAATTTTATCCATTTTCTGTTTTTGTTGTTTGATTCTTTTTTTTCTTTCTTTAACCTGTTTTTAACTAGTTTTCTTCATTTTTTTTTCATTTCATTATGACATATTCCATATGTTATTCTAGCATTGAAAAAAACATTGAAATAAAGGTAGGAAAATGAATAACTATTACATTCCTCTTTTATTCCTAAACATGGAATAATTATTTTATTCTCACCTTTTACATTTACTGAACCAAACATGAACTATGAGTTGATAATTATTATGAATACTTCATGTCTAACCACTTAACCAAACAAATTAGCCTAGAACACCCCTTTCTAAATCAAATAATATGCAATATCAATTCAAGTATCACATCCTAGTCATTTCACAGTTGTAATTCGCTTAAAGGTTTTTTTTTCCCCTTGTGCTATCACAATTTTACCCTTTTGTCCTATGGTCGTTATCCGATTGTCCATGTGCTATTCAAACATGCTCCAAAATTGCCCAAAGTAAGCATATTATGTCATATTTTGTTATCTCTAATAGGTATCACTTAGGTGATGCTAAGATATAATCAATGAATATTAAGATTCACCATGTGGTAAGTTATTACTTTATGATACCAAGATATCACCTTATGATACCAAGTGCTATCAAATTTTTTTAACTAAGTGATATCAACTTATCATCATATCAGTAAGTTAATTAATTTAAGCCTATAAAAGAAAAGGAAAACGTCCTTCCCTGCTCTGCTAGGGTTTGTTAGAATTGTCAGAGTCTTGACCATCTGCTTTTGTGTTAGGGTTTCATGGCATAACCAACAGACGATGTGATGACAGCTTATGAGAGACTTCAGCTTTCGGAAGAGGAGGCGGCGCCGGTGATTTTGCAAGAGGAGGCTAATACACCGGCTTTTGATTTAAGATGGAGTTTTGTGGGTCGTTTCTTAACTACCAAGGAATTGAATATCCTGGCTATGAAGGCTACCTTATCAAAACTATTGAAACCTATCGATAGCATGGCTATCCTTGAGCTGGGGGTGACCGCTTTCTGTTTCAGTTCAACCATGGCCATGATTTGAATCCTGTTATCCGAGGCAGCCAGTGGATTTTTTATAACAAATTATTGGTTTTCCGTCGAGTGTATACCACGGCTGATCTGCAATCGGTTGAATCAAACCAGGCCAAATTTTAGGTCCAACTTCACGACCTTCTAGTTGGTTTTCGTTCGGAAAGGGTAGCTAAAGCAGCAGTAGCATTTTTGGGGACTTTTGTTCAAGTTGATCCCTAAGATTACACCATGCCGTTCCGCGGATACCTTAGAGTTAGGGTTTCCATTGATGTGCAGATTGCTTTAAAAAGAAGAATGCAACTAGGAAGATCGGCTTCAGACTGGTTCTGGATCACCTTTAAATACGAAAAAATGCCATTGTTTTGCTACTTCTGTGGTATACTAGGACACAATGAAGCTAAATGCCCTCCCTTTCGAGCTTTACAGAATCTCGACCATGTTTGGTCTGTTCGTAAGGGCTGTCCATCGATGTTTTGAGGCTGTCTCGTCCCCCTGGCTACAATATGATCCAACTCTGGCCCATCGGACATGAATTACAGCCTCGGGGTCTGGTGGTGAGTTTATGCGTCTTCTTCAGGCTCAGGAATCGGTGGTGCATAACTGGGAAAAGGAAGCTATTAACACTATTGTAATAATCCCCAAGCGTAAGAGACAAGTTACAGGTCAGGCTTTACTTGAACCAGACTATCTAGCAATAGCCACTTCTGACCCGTATATGATCAATGACTCCACATCGGCCAGCCCAATTGAAAAGGACTGCCGGCAGCCATGACGTGTCTTAGCTGGAACTGCCGAGGCTTCGGCAACCTCGACGGGATACAGGAACTCCAGGAATTGGAGAGTAAGTTTAGGCATGCTCTTATTTTTCTTATGGAAACAATGGTTGATAACAGTAGAATTCAAGTAGTTTGTCAAAAATTACGGTTTAAGGGTGCTTTTGTAGTGGATAGTGTTAATGGAGGTGGTGGTGTTGCTCTTTTATAGAGAAACAATGCTACAGTCTCTTTGTTGAAATTTGGTTGTAATTTTATTGATGTGCTTGTTCATGATTCCGTTGGTTTGTGGAGATTCACTAGCTTTTATGGTTTTTCGGAGCAAAACAGGAGTCGGGCTTTTGTGGAAATGTATGAAGGATTTATATCGTATTTCACAGGTTCCTTGGTGCATCATGGGAGACTTTAACGATATGCTTTCTAGTGCAAATAAAAGAGGGGGTAACTTGCATCTAAGCTCTTTATTGCAAGGTTTTTCAGATACCATAGCGGATTGCAATTTGACTGAAATCTATATGGAGGGTTATGAGTTCACATGGACAAGACGTACCAGGTCTTTATTCATAAAAGAGAAATTGGATAGAGGTTTTGGAACCCCGGGTTGGCATCAATGTTTCCCCCATGCTTCTATTTTAAATGTTCACAGCTCTAGCTCGGATCATAGTGCCTTACTATTTCGGACTGCCCTTTCTACCAATATCAGATTACATCAGTTTCGGTTTGAAAATGCTTGGCGTAAAGAGGAGGCCTCCAATGCAGTGGTTAATCAGAGTTGGGCTGTAGCGGTGGGGTTAGATTTTTTGGATCGGTTGAATCACTGTGTTAGGCATCTAGATCAATGGGGACAGCAATACCGCAGCCAATTCTGTAACAATCTTAATTCCGTCCAGCACCGTATAGATATCATTAAGCATCGGAGAGAAGACCAAGCTACTGTTGATTTGGAATCAGCAAACAAAGAGCTTAGTAGGATCCGTCTGGCACAAGAAGAGTACTGGAAGCAACAAGATAAGCAAATTTGGCTAAAGGAGGGGGATTCTAACTCACGCTTCTTCCACAAATCTACTTCCTATCCGTACAAGAGGAATAATATTAGTAGTCTGCATGATGGGGCTGGAATTCGGTATACTTGGGATACGGGCCTTGCTTTGGTAATCCAACAATTTTATATGCATATATTTTCTTCAGAAGGCTATGAGTTGGGAGATGTTTTAGACCATCTTCATTTGGGTATCTCTGAGGACCAAGCAGCTCAGTTATGTAGGCCTTACTAAGCGGAAGAGATCCGCAAAGCCATCTTCTCTATGCACCCAGACAAGGCTCCAGGCCCGGATGGGTTGAATCCAGCATTCTATCATCACTTTTGGCCTCTTATTGGATCGGATGTCACGGATTTTTGTCTACATTGCCTTTGGGGATATTCCGTCAGTCTTGAATATTACAGATATAGTGCTGATTCAGAAGAAAAAAGATCCTGACATTGTAGCTGATCTTCGCCCTATTGCCTTATGTAACGTCCTTTTCAAGATCCTCACAAAAGCAATTGCAAATAGGCTGAAGTATGTACTTCAATCTTGTGTTTCTGAGCTACAGAGTGCTTTTATCCCCAACAGGTCCATCGTGGATAATATAATGATTGCTTTTGAGGTTGGGCATTTTATGCAGCATAAGAGGTCGAGCAGGAATGGTTGGTCAGCATTGAAGGTCGACATATCGAAGGCTTATGATAGAATCAAGTGGCAATACCTTGAGGCTATAATACAGAAGATGAAATTTCCTTTGCCTTTTGTTAAGCTAGTTATGCACTGTGTTACCTTGGTTCAATATAAGATTTGGCACCAAGAGGGGCATTTTGAGCTGTTTCAGCCATAGAGAGGCCTGTGCCAAGGAGACCCCTTATCCCCTTACTTCTTTATTCTGTGTGCGGAGGGACTATCTAGCCTGTTTGCTCATGCAGAGGAATGGGATTTGTTCCATGCCTGTCAAGTTCATAGATGGGCTCCCTCGATTTCTCATCTCCTGTTTACGGATGACAACTATTTTTTCTTTAAGGTAGATAGCATCGAATGTCAGTTGATCCATTCCATTCTTCAAAAATATGAAAACGCTTCAGGGCAGCGTATCAATTTTTCAAAATCCTCCCTTATGTTTAGCCGAAATGTCTCTTAAGAAACCCGTTCTCATGTACGCACAGTCTTGGGAGTTCACAGAGGTGATAGCCTAGGATACTATTTGGGTATGCCAGCAGTTGTGGGTCAGAATAGGACTCAGTGTTCAGGTTTTTAATTGATAAATTAGGCCATAAGATCCGAGGCTGGAGATGCCGAAATTTGTCGCAAGCTGGGAAGGAGGTGGTTATTAAATCGGTTGGTCATGCTCTTCCCTCCTACATCATGAATGTTTTCCTCATCCTGAAAGGAATCTGCACACAGATGGAACGAATGCTTAATGCTTATTGGTGGGGTAGAGGTTAAGTGGCAAGCCTGGGATTCCCTGACAACGAGTAAGCAGTGGGGTAGGCTTAATTTTAGACGATTTCATGATTTCAATATGGCTATGCTTGGCAAGCAGGCTTGGCATTTGATGACTAATCCGTCTACCCTGGTTGCTCGACTTTATAAAGCCCATTACTTTCATGACAGAGATTTTTGTCGGCAAGAAAAGGTTTTAAACTGAGCTTCATCTGGTCAAGCCTCCTCGCAGCTCAGGACTTATTGCGGCATGCTTCGATTTGCCGAATCGGAAATGGCTTAACCACGAGAATTTGGCACGACAGGTGGTTGAACAAAACTACGGGGAAACCAAAAGGGGCGGCTCCTTCTTCGAAACTTAAGAATGCGGTTGTTGCTGGCCTCTTTATGAGTAATGAATCTCGCTATTGGGACAAAGATGTTCTAGTTGATCTCTTCTCGGCGGAGGATTGCTCTCGTATTCGATCCATTCCATTGTCAAACCATCCCGTAGAGGATCGATTGATTTGGCACTTGGCTAGGAAAGGAAAATATTCAGTCAAGTCTGCCTATTATACTCTCATTAAGCGGTTCTCTCCCCCTCCGGATAGCATTCGTCAGTTTGATTGGTTGTCTATTTGGCACTTACAAGTCCCTTACAAATTCTAGAACTTTTTGTGGAGGTGTCTTATGGGATTTATCCCTACGGCTACTGCTCTGCAGCATCAGGGGGTGCAAATTTCGGCCTCTTTCCCTCGGCGTGAGTTGAGTGAGGAAGATATTTATCATTGCTTTGTGGGTTGCTCTTACGCCAGGGCTGTTTGGAATTCATCTCCTTTTACGGGGCTGGTTCATGAGGAGGACTATTTTTGCGATTGGTGGCTGAAGTTAGTGAGCTAATTTGGTATAAAGCAGGCTGGAATTGCAGGTGACATATTATGGTACCTATGGTACTCTAGAAACCAGTTAGTTTGGCAGAATCTGTCCTTGCCAATGATGAGCGTCGCTGCCAACGGAACACGTCTGGTCCGCGAATGCTATCTGGTGCGTGCGTCTCCTGGTAGGGCAGCACCGATCTCTGGCCCGTCTTCTTGGACTCCTCCGCCGGTTGTTTGGAAATGTAACTTTGATGCAGCTTTTGATGCTAGCCGTGGAGTAGCCGGATTTGGTTATGTAATCCGTGATGCCTTCAGTCAGTTTGTGGCTTGTAGGCACGCCTCCTTTACAGGTCACTTTGATCCAGCAATGGGTGAAGCCCTCTCTTGCCGTGAGGCATTAAGTTGGGTGAAATCAATGTCCCCCCCTCATGTGATAATGGAAGGTGACGCTTCTTCAGTTATTTCTGCACTGTGTCAGTTGTAGTCCGATGATGAGTCGTTTCTAGGGCTCATTATTAAAGATTGTAGATATTTGGCAGCATCGTTTGAGCACTTAGTGTTTAAGGCTATTCGTCGTACGGCGAACATGGTAGCACATAAGTTAGCCAAATTAGGATTGCTCTCGGTTACTCCTACTATTAGTGTGGTTCATCCTCCTTCTTCTATTATCAATGACTTATATTCTGATTTGAGGGGCTAGCTAGAGGTGCCAACTTAGTTGGTATGTTTAGCTTCCTCTCTCGATTTTCAATAATATCTTTTTTTTTTTTTTTTTTTGCAGTAAAAAAAAAGTGATGTCAACTTATCAGAACGTATTCCTACTGTTCTCTTTTGTGTGTGTGTGTGTGTGTATATATATATATATATATATATATATATATATATATATATATATATATATATATATAAAGTATGACCCTGTGATATTAAGGTATCAAGGTATACTATTTTACCAAAATAATAAAATTGATCTTATGATACAAAGTTATAACCTCGTGATACCAACCTATCACCTTGTAATACCCAATTATCACCGCTGTTTTCAATAGGAGTTCACAAAAATTATAACGAACATTCACCTTGTATTACCGATGTAGCACCTTATAATAGCAATGTAGTATCAGTGGTGTTTTTAGTACGAATTCCTCAAGGTAATAAGTTTGGCATTGTGATAGCACCGTATATCACCTTATGTCACTAATGCATCACCACTTAATAAGAGAGAAGAGAAACAAGAAGGCAGACTTGCCAGAAGGGACAAGTGGCCAGACACTTGTTAACCTAAAGTGAACAGTATAGAGAGAACAAGAAAGTACTTTTTTTTTTTTTTTTTTGTTCCCTATATATATTTTCTTGTTTAATTATGACATTCCTTAATGATGGCTGCACATCTAAAATAGGGAGAGCTGAGTAGCGTTAATAACTCAAGGATTAACATCTTTATACCAAAATCACTCATCTGTACTTAAAGATAGGTTAGGAAAATACATATAAAATTGATTAGTCACTAGTAATTCAGTTCGTATTGGACCTTTTTTTTTTTTTTCTAAATAAATCTCTTTAATTAGAGTCTTTTCTCATTTAATAACCTCATTAAATAAAAAGTTGAATCCATATAAAAATATTCTTATTTTATGTCTCTTCCTTTCCAAAGGAGCTCTCCATGATATAACATGCAGCCGAACCCTCACAGTTCAGATCCCTCTAACATCAAATAAAATTCCATTCAGTTAATTTGACTATATTCCATTTCTTTTGTTTAGAAAACACTTTAAAAATGGAAGAATTCAATTATCCAAGCAAAGAGCAGAGGTGGTAAAGCTCATATTGAATTCAAAGTTTGGTTCCGTTGTTGTCCTTTTGACCAGAATCAACCAAATTAATCCGTGAAAGATATCACTTAAATGCTAGATAGTCAATTTTTTTACACTTAAAAGATGAATCAATAATAAATAAAAAATTATTTTCTTACCAATATCGAAGGTCAAAAAATTGGTAATTTTAAAACCTATGTGGAATTGTTGGCAGATGTATTTGGTAAATTACAAAAATAAAACTATAAAGAATTAAAGTTATGTAGAAATCTTTTTTAACTTTGGCAGACCAATTTTTCAGATAGTTGGCGGACCAATTTTTTATGTTCCGGACTAAACTGTTTGATGGAAAAAACAAGATAGAATCCCCGTAATGTATATTAAATAGTGCAAGAACTAACTAGTATGTTAATTAGGCAAAAGATAAGGACTAGTAAATTATTGACCCTTAAAAATATAAAGATAAAATTGAATCATTTTCATTTCTTTCCAAACATGTACTGTATAGAAATTATGACAATATTAATTCAATTCAACTAAATTTATTACAAAATGGTTGTTGAAAACAAATTCACATATAAAAAAAAGGATAATTCTATTTGGATAGAATCAATCGGGATAGAACCCAAAAAATAATTGAAAATCCTTAAATACCCTTTTCTAATACTTCCTATGGGCTATTGCAATTTATCTTCCCAAAATCTCAAATGCTCCGATACTATCTCTTCCTACCTTCTCAATTTTAAACTTTTCATATTCCATGCTTTCATATCATTCATTGCATTATTTTCCTAAGTTTTCTTCACTTCATTATATTTTCTCCATTTCAAAATATATGTAATTCTACCAAAAACCAAAAATTTCTTTTTATAAATCTTTCTCTCTTTTCCATGTATTTTTTTTTTTATTCCTTTTCAATTATACCATATAATGAATTGTCTGAAATCTTTCAAGAGATCCGGGTTCGGGTTGTTCTTCGAGCCGGATCTGGTATCGTTTCTGCGAAACAGAAAAGCTAAGACACCGTTAACCTCTATGGTAAACTCCAATGCCTAAGTCAGTCTGGATTGTTTTTAGCTGTGAATGTATTAGCTTGATTAGAATGAATCAGATTTACCTTTACGTACCCTCTTTTTATAGGGCCAGCGATAGAGTTGGTTTCGGATAGGAATACTCTCAAGGCCTTCTTTTAGTCAAACTGAAAGACTGTACCCTAGACTCCACGTGGAATATAGTGTCCTTCTCATAGTACAACACAGTAAGTAGACTCTTAGTAGGACATCATCACCTATCTTCTATAATCTTTCCGCAGATGAAGAAAATCTTGATTGGATCAGCTACGAAAACCTTCGCGTTCTTCCTAGAGAACCGGACGAGAGATCCAGCATATCGGATCCAGATAATGGACCCGGTCTTTTGATGAACAGATGTTATCATACCCATCATTCAATTCTTTGTATCATAAATGAAACCAATTTTCAAGAGAGAATTTTGAGAGTTGTATAGAGGGCAAATAAATAATTCAATACTTTTAATAAATGCATCCTTAAACTTTGTGAATTTTTTAAAATGACTTATATTTTGAAATGGAGTGATTAAGATGCAATAAAAAAAAAAAAAAAAAAAAAAAACGCTTGTAAAGGATTTGAGAAGTATCCTATTTTTAGTTATTTAATCAATTTATCGCAAAATTAATTTTACTTAAATCATATATATAGATGATACTTAAATTGAATATAAAAATTCTAATTACAAATAACTTAGGTTTTTTTTTAACTTAAATAATTTAGCTTGTAGCAATTTGAGAAGTATTCTAACTTTATTTTTAATTTTTTGGTTATTTATTTGCATTCCAAAATTTTATTGCAGAAATTAGCACATACTTGAGTATAAATGTTAGCTAACAATAATTTGTATGTTTATTCATATTATCATAAAGGCACAATGAAAATATTATTTAAATTTTATTTTTCTTCTTATTCTAAGTGTCAAAATATAATAATTACATTTTCTTACATTCAAAATTATTAAAAGTTAAACAGTTTTGGATTGATAATATTAACATCAACATTAGAGTTGGTATTGACTTTGAAGTTTTAACTAAAAGGTTGTATCATGTATATATTGATATTTAGCTAACAAAGCCTGGTTTAGGGTTCCAATCAAGTTAATCATCAGACATACCATTCTTGTTATTTACAAGAGTCCTTAAGGGTGAACTTGAAACTCATAGTTTTATTTGGGTCTCACATTAGGAAAGCTGAGATCAATTTTATTATTTCCATCCCTTGGTTGGCTTTTACACATATTACTAAAATATGCCATAATGTTAATCCACTTAGGACGTATGTTTTATAAACACTATGCGAAAGCATTCAGTCTCTAAATGCAACTCATGCATCATTACCTCTAGTCCACATTTAAGCCTTTCACAAGACAGCTTTCGGTATAAACGAAATAATGATATTTCACATATCACATATGGAGTTTCTCACACTCCTACTTTTACCTATGAACACACGATTCATAGTAAAAGATTCATCCATGTGAGTAGATGACATTTCGCCAACATATTGAACTATACTCGATAGCTCTATGTGTATCTCTTTAAATAGTGAATGAATTTTAACACAACAAATAACTACATTCTATTCCAATAGAATTTACCAAAGTTATTACAACAGTTCAAAAACAACAACATGTTCCTATAACCTTCGAAAACCAAATTCCAAGATACTTTTACTAAAAAAAATTTGGAGCTAATTGGTTTCGTTAATGAATCTACAATTATATCTCTAGTTGGAACATGCACTAAACTTATTTCTCCTTGTGCTACTTTGTCTTTAACAAAATGATATTTTATATCGATTTGCTTGCTTTTTCCATGATAACAAGGATTCTTGGAATAAGCTATCGATGCAGTGCTATCAGAATAGATAGTTGTATATTTTCCTTTAGGCAATAGATCCAAAAGATCTATGAAGTGTTTTAATGAAACCGCTTCTTGTACTGCAGCTACTGCAGCTACATATATCGACTCCATAGTCGATAATGCCACGCAAGTTTGTTTCTTGCTACACCAGGAAATTGCACCATTTCCTAGAGTGAAAATATACCCAGACGTGGACTTCCTCTCGTCTTTATCAGTTCCGTGATCAGCATCTACGTATCCCTTTAACTACAGATCCTTTCCTTGGTAACAAAAGGAATAATTTGAAGTCCCCTTCAAATATCTCAATATCCTTTTCACCGCTGCCCAATGCTTTAAACCTGTATCAGGTTGTGTACAAATCATAGCATACATCAAGCTACCAATTGCACACCTATAAGGAATTTTCTCCATCCTTTTAGTCTCTTCTGGAGTCGTGGGACACATACTTGCATTCAGTTCTGTACCTTTTGCAATAGAGGTTGGATCGGGATCACTGTGACCCATACCAAACCGTTCTAAGATCTTATTGATATACATCTCTTGTCAAAGAGCCAATAATCTCTTAGATCGATCTCTTGAGATCTTAACCCTAAGGATGTATTAGCTTCTCCTAGATCCTTCATTTCAAAGTTAGAAGACAACCAAGTCTTTACTTTCTTGAGTAAGGAAGTGTCATTTCCTACTAACAAAATATCGTCAACGTATAATGTTAGAATGACAAACTTCCCTCCATTTTCACGCTTAATGTAGACACATGAGTGTGCATTAATCACCTTAAATTGCATTGATATAATCGCTTCATGGAAACAAAAATACCATTTTCTTAAAGACTGCTTAAGGCTATAAATTGATCTTTTCAATTTACAAACCTTATGTTCTAGTCCTTGGACGATGAAACCTTTAGGTTGAACCATATAGATTTCTTCGTTCAGTTCACCATTTAAAAACGCAGTCTTTACATCCATTTGATGTAATTCAAGGTCTATTAATGCTACAAAAGCAAGTACTATTCTTATAGACGCGAAACGGACAGCAGGTGAAAAAGCCTCCTGATAGTCAATTCCTTCCTGTTGTGTAAACCCCTTCGTAACTAGCCGACTCTTAGTCTGGATAGGTTTCCCATCCACTGATTGCTTAATAGTATGTACCCATTTATTCCTAATGGCTTTGCACCCTTTGGGTAGATCAACTAGTTACCAAACTTTGTTGATCCTCATTGACTCCATCTCACTTTCCATTGCTTTTATCCATTCTTCCTTTGCTGGAGATTCCAATATCTCTCTCATGTTAGTTGGAATGTCTTCAATTTGAGCTACGACCAAGAAAACTTCGCTATCAACTAAATGACGGCGTCGCGGAATGTTTCCCCTCTTCGATCGCCTTAGAGGTTCTGCTTCTTGATAAACAAGTCTCATATATTCATCAAGATTTTGGGCAGAACTCCCACTGGGATCCATATCCATATTCACACTTGAATTTGGAACAAGACTCCCACTTAAATCAAGACCAATTAAGTTAGGGTCAGGATTACTCAAATCCGCTTGTGAAGGTTGAAAAACATCATTCTCTTCCCTTTCCCTTACGTCTTCAACTTCATTCCTCCCACTCGGATTGAGTGATCCTGAAGTTTTAGACTCTTGAGTTTCAAAGAAAGTGAATTCCTTATCCACCTCTCCCAGCTTAGGAAATTCATTCTCTAAGAATGTGACATCCTGTGACTCATATTCTGTTATTTGACCATTCTTTTTCTTTCGCACTATAACATATCCTTTGGAGAGATTAGGATATCTTATAAAGATACCTTTCTTGCCTCTTGGGCCTAGCTTGCCATGCTTGCTAGATGTATCATGAACATAGGTAGCACATCCCTATGGTCGCAAATGGTTCAAATTGGGCTTGCGGCTCGTCCACAATTCATAAGGCGTGGTTACAACGGACTTAGAAGGTACTCTATTAAGTACATAAGTGGCAGTCAATATTGCATCTCCCCAAAAGGAGATAGGCAAATTGGCTTCAGCCATCACACACCTCACCATCTCTAAGAGGGTTTGGTTTCTTCTTTCCATTACTCCATTTTGTTGTGGAGTCCTAGGTATTGTCAACTGATGTTCAATACCTTTTTCATCACATAAAACTTTAAATTCCTCGGAGAGGTACTCTCTTCCCCTATTGGTTTTCAAAGCTTTGATTCTCTTCTTTAATTGATTTTCAACTAGAGCCATAAATCGTTTGAAACATGCTAATGCTTCAGATTTATGTGTAATCAATTAGAAATGACCATACCTTGTATAGTCGTCTATGAATGTAATGAAATAGTACACACCATGCCTTGCCTGAACATTCATTGGGTCACAGGTGTCAGAATGGATTAGTTGCAATGGTTGGTCAGCTCGCGTAGCTTTACCACATGGTTTTCTTGTCATCTTTCCTTTTAAGCAGCTTTAACAAGTTGGGAGATCTACTTTCGATAAATCAGCCAACAAACTTACTTTAGCCAATCGTACTAAATGATGTTGACCAATGTGACTAAGTCTCGCATGCCACATTTTTTTTTTTTTTGAAATGCTAACATTATCCACAGACGAGTTAATAGTAAAGGAAAAAAACTATTATGACACACATAATTTTGGATCCAAATCCAAAACAATAAAACCATCCAACAAATGTCCACCACCAAAGTAGATATTGTTCATAAAGAGACTAAAATTGTTCAATTCAAAAGATAACATGAATCCCAAATTCATAAGGGCAGAAACATAAATCAAGTTCCTGCACATCCCAGGAGCATAGAGGACATCTTCAAGAAATAATGGTCGACCACCATTTAAGACCAGCTAACAATAGCCAATCCCTAAACTTCCTCTTTAGAGTTGTTTCCCACATATATCCACCTGTTCCTTGTGGAACACAGCAGAACTCAACAAAAAAATCTTGATCCTTTGTTAGGTGGTTTGTTGCTCCTGAGTCTATGATCCACAAAGGACGAGATTCAATTAGGAAAACACAACTTGAAACAAATGTATAACACTTATACACTCCGGTAACATTTACCTTAGGAGCTGTGCAATCTTTTGCAAAACGCCCCTTCTATCTTCAATTGTAACATTTGACCCTAGAAATGTTAAAATCTTTCTTTCCCTTCTTTTGAACTGGAACACTGCCTACCATTCCCTTTGCCTTCTTCTTGAAGAACCTCTTGTTCTTATCCTTGGACTTCAGACCAGGACTTAAACTAGCCATGTGAACTTCAGATTTCACACGGAGAGAAGCCAAACGGTCCTCCTCTAGTTCAAGATGATGAACTGCATCGTCAAAAGTCTTAATGTCGTTGGCATGGGTTAGGTGCAGCTTCATATGCTCCCACCCGTTCGGCAAAGAACGTATCACAGCTTGAACTTTCTGCTCCTCGGTCAACTTATGATCAGCATCATGAAGCTCAAAAATCATGTTAGACATTTCCCTTAAATGCCTCTTCATTGTGTGGTAAGCTCTCTTCTTATAAGTATCAAACTTGATACTCAAAGAACGGAGTTTTCTAAGGAGACACCTCCAAAATTCTCCTTGAGAGCGTCCCACAGTTCTTTAGCTGTGCTGTAGACGTGAAACCTTTTCGCAATGTCATCATCCATTTCACTAAGCATGGTGATACGGGCAGACGAGTTCTTCCTCTTCCAAGCTTGATAAGGTCCCTTCTGGCTTGTGCGGTGGTACCCTCTTCAGGAGGAACCATTATTCTCTCCAGAGTGTCAAGAGCCTTTTGCTCTTCAATTACGTATTGGACTTTCATAGCCCAAACTTCATAATTGTCACCATTCAAACGAAGGTCCTTATTTAGTTAAGCAACTATTGCTTTTGAACCAGTCATTGAAAAACCGTTAAAGTCAAAGTAGCACTAATAAGTAACCGATACACCATAGTTATTATAAGATCATTTAAAACCAAAAATAGTGTTTGGTTCACGTAAAATCGAACACTACGCGCAATGCATCGAGTCACCATTTACATAGGCTAATACAAACACCATATTGGGTTTAAATTTTCAATAATAAATATATATTTAGTTTTGTTTTAAAATTTATACTTCTCTTAAGTATAAAACTAATGAGTAATATAACACTTAGTTATAATCTCTAAATAAATAAATTAAAATTACTAAAACAAATAACCAAAATAGCAATGTTTAACAAATAAATATTTATATACCATATATAATAAATATCCAACATTTAGTCAAAATCACAACCACAAAAAAAAAAAAAAAAAAAAACTTAAGCACAAAGTCATTCAATACAAAATTGAAAAACGAAATCAGCAAGAGAAAGAGTGGAAAAATGAAGAGCTCAATCTTCATTTCCATCGAGTAAAACTATCTCAATTTCTTTTGAGGTGACTGGGATCATCTCTACGAACTTATAGTAGAGATCCAAAAGCATGTTCTCAACACCCTCAATGACAGCATCAAGACATGGGCGATGAACCAACTTGTTACTTCTAAGTAACATCGTTCTAGGATTATGAGATAACTTAGCTCCCGTTTCAGCCAAGTTCAACACAAATACTTTGCATTGGGATCCATAATCCTGTTCTGGAACTAATCCTTCAATGAAGTCCACTAGTTCGTCAAAATCAGAATTTTCTCCACACCAGAATTTCTTAAAGTGCTTTTCACGAAAAGCCTTTTTCACAAATTGTAACATTTTTAATTGATCAGCTCCAGAGGAAAAACCTCCTTTCCAGACAAGCTCTTGGATTTCCCGGTTTAACGCATTAAACCACTCCATAACTCCAACAATATCCCCTTCCTCCAACGGGGAATACCGTTTAGAGAAAAGCTCATCTTCAAGTTTTTGTATAGTCCTCGCCTCCTCTTAAGACTGGATTATTTTCGCCATTTTTACGAACGTTGCTATTTCTATAACACATATTTAAATAACAAAAACTTGTTAATGATCAACCAAAAATCAGTATATAAATACATAATAAATATACTAAATTTTCTTGAATTTATTAAACATAAATTAAGTATTATACACAATAAATACAAGTAAATTTAGTTTAAAAATATCAAATGAATTCCAAAAATTCATTAAAATATACCAAAAATTCAAGAAAAATGTAAATTTTAATTCTGGAAAAAATTTGACAAAATTTGGACACCGAAAACGTACGCACGCCCTGACACTCGCCGCCTAAAGCTTCTCCACATGCCTCCACACACTCAAGGGTTATGCTAACACACGTGACATGTGGCAACATTTGATTCGTGCTGACATGGCACACCTGCCACGTTTCATCACTTGATTAGATCAACTGATGACGTAGCAGATGACGTGGCAGTTGATGTGGCACTGCCCTGCCACGTGTCATCACGGTATTGGTCCACTATGATGATGTGTCATGCTGATGTGGCACATCGACAATCGTTTGGCCATGTGTCGTCATGCTATTGGTCCACGTGTTTGACACGTGGCGTTTGACCGTTTCAAAAACTGTTAACTTGGTACACGTGTCAACACATGATTGGTTGGACTTTTCAATCATCAGAAAAAGCACATAATCCTGTTGCGCCACGTGTCCATCAGACCTAACTTCTCCCAGCCGTTACGCGGCCAATTCCAGCAGTAATGTGGCACGTGAGGGCCACGCGCCGCCTTTCCGGCCTCCGTTGGCCGTGAAATTTGAGATTCCGACTCGATTTTTCATGCTGATTTCAGTAGTGTGGTTAGATTTTCAAAATTTTGACAAAAAATTTTGACACTTTGTACTGTTGGATCAAATACGGTATCATTTTGACACGGATAACAATGCAAATCCGTATCAAAACGAACAAAAACGAGTCCAAATGAACAAAAAACATATTCTTATTCATGAAACATCAGATATCAAGTTTTACGGAATCATTTTGACATGGATATCAATGTAAATCCGTATCAAAACGAACAAATATGTATTTAATCGAATAAACACGCATTCAAACGGATAAAACTTATTCTAATTCACGGAATTCCAGAAATCAAGATTTGAACACATCAATCTATAAACCTTTCGGCTCTGATACCAATGAAGTCAGAATTCCATAATGATTATACAACAAATGTATAGATTACCATAAACAGAATAAATAAACGGACTTACAGTTTATATGTAGCGGAAACACGTTTATGGAATGGATCTGATCTACATGAGAAACCGGATCATTCTGGTTGCCTTTCCTACGAGTGTATGAATACATTGAGTATAGGCTATCTCCGTGACTTCTTCCGACGAACGAAGAAGTATATCATGTTCTCTCTCTAGGGACGTTTTCCTCGGAACCAGAAAGGAATCTCTATGATTCTCCCATCCTCACGAAATAGAGAAACTTCTTCTCTATTTATAGTGGAAATCCCAACTTTCATCTATATATAGGGTCGGACCAAATTACAAATGTGATCCCTGTAATTTACACATAATTACAGTTTAGTCTATGTCATTGCAAAATGTCATGGGCGGACCAAAAA
Source organism: Euphorbia tirucalli (assembly GCA_039660915.1). Taxonomy (NCBI): domain Eukaryota; kingdom Viridiplantae; phylum Streptophyta; class Magnoliopsida; order Malpighiales; family Euphorbiaceae; genus Euphorbia; species Euphorbia tirucalli. The sequence goes on along the minus strand of CM077637.1, from coordinate 34,185,036 downwards.
CCAACAAATATATATTTTGTGCTAGATATATCATGTAACACATAGAATTAAGAATATATTTTTTAAGTATATGTACATAAAACTAAAAAAATAAATAGTGAATTTGAAATAATATTTGAAATAAAATAACATAGAAGTTAAACAACCGAAAAACTCTATGATGGTACTGTTTGAAACATTACATGTTAGGTGTTTTTAAATATAAAAATAGTATTAGGTATCTTAAAAGCTATCAGGTGCACATTAATCAGTTGCGTTTATAGTGCTTAGTGCATCTCTTTTTAGTGGAAGCTTCAAGGTTTGAGTTTCCATGAAACCATATACTATACCCTTAAAAAATGAGAATTGTCAAAAGAAAAAAAAAATACTATACAAAAAATGTTAGATTGATCAAAATAAATTTTACTGCCAAAAAACTTTAACAGCAATATCCAAAAAATATATTTGACATTAAAATTATACTATCAAATATTTATTGCGAATACCTACGATCACAACTTTGTAACAATTATAATTTTATTATTACTATAACTAAATGCGTAAACTATAAACTTAATTAACTAAATGAGTAAACTATAAGCTCTTATTGGAACACTAAACATATTTTAATTATATTTTATTTTATTACACACAAAATTCTAAAATGAAAATAATTATCAAAATTTTTGGTAAAAGTAATAAAATGAAAATTTGATTAATTATAAGTAAATATTATAATATAAACATATCAACTATTTATCGAAATGAAAACATAATAAAATTAGTATTTAAGAATGCAAGGGAGCGAAATGAAAAAAAAAATGATGTTTATTATTTTTAATTACATATTCTAAGATAAGGAATTGACAGACAATAAAATGAAGATTACTTTATCTATTTAACTTTCGAAATGATATAAAAAAATAATAATAATAATAAGTAATGGCTACCACACAATCTAAATAAATGGAAGAGATTCTACTGTGGACCGGATCTATCGTGGCTATATCATTGGATGCTTAATACGTTATTATAATTGCTGATATGTCACATATCTAACGGGTGTGGACCACATGATCACTGTCCATATTAGAAATTTTCAATAAGGACATTCATAATAATTAATAAAGAGTAAGAGAATATAGGTTTGGAAATACCATCATCATATCATTAGCTATTTTTGTTCAATTACGTATTTTGATTAGGAAATTTTCTAGTCATTATAACCGCCAAATTTCTATCCAAACATCACTTTTTGACCAACTATATAGTAAAAAAACAACCCCGAGTTTCAATGACCGTTCCACATGTATTTAGAATAACGAATCACCATTCAACACATTTATACATTTATACTACTTTTTTGTTAAAATGCCTTTCGGAGTTTTAATTAATATTATGGAGAATTCACAAACCTTGATTTGAAAATGAGCAAAGATATTAATTTTATTGTTTAATAGAGACTTAATTTAGTCAATAATTCAAATGATCTCACAATTAATTGATCTGGACTTGTATCATATTGTTTTAACCACAGACGTATAAAATTTGGTATGTGGGTTATTGCCGAATTAACTTCTAAAATCAATCATTTGCTAGAATTAGTTAAAGTTTTTTAATTTATCTCCATGATGTATAAGTTTGTATGCATAATATAAAATTATTGGAGATAAAGAGATTTCGTGGGCCTTGAAAGTGTTGGGCTTGATTGGATGAATAAGCACATAAGTGGAGTTTGAGCCTATGTAACACAAAACCAATTGACTTATGTTAAGGTCTCATTTAAACCTCTTATATACTATACTATTCTTTGATCTTATTTATTTCTAATATGGGATTCATTCTTTAATATCTCTAACACTCTCGCTCAAGTGTAACTGAGTCTAGACCAATTGTACTTGTCAAACATTTCTTGGCTTTTCTCCTTTGAGGCCTAAGGTTATAAACAGATCTAGTTTTCACTACTAGTACAAATTCCATCAGAACTTTAAACATGCCCAGAAACTTTTCAGCTGTTAGACCCTCTTCTATTTCGATGTGGGTTCATTCTCTAGCATCAACAAGAGGAGAGAGATGCAAGGGTTTATTATCCAAACATTAAAAGGAAGATGGTTCATGCTGTATGGCTCACTTTTGACAATGGCTACATCTGGTGCAACTTTCATTTTCGGTGAATACTCTAATGATATCAAAACATCATAAGGCTATGATCAAACCACTCTCGACATTATCAACTTCTGCAAAGGATTAGGTGTGAACATTGCGGTATTTTCAGGCCTCATTCATGAAGTAATTAGTCCGCCTTGGGCTGTGCTTTCTACTGGTGCAATCATGAATTTCTTTGGCTATTTCTTGGTTTGGCTTGTTGTTACTAGCCGCATTACAAATGACAAATGTATAATAATAAGGAAAAGTCTATTTTTTTAATTGTTTTTAGTTTATAATTGAGCCCAGTCAGGTAACCTCGGACATGTACATGGGTTCTCATTGTGGCATCTTGTCAGGTAGAATTAAGGTTTGGGAAATCTCTCCTGAAGTATGGAGAGGGTTTCATTGAATATATATAGGAACATACAAGGGAATAATTACAAGTTGAGTCCTACACCAATTATAATAATACAATTGCATATAAAAATATATACTCTATCACTACCCCGTAAGTTGAGCTGGGGTGAAAACCACAGCCAACTTGTCCCTTAAGAAACGAAAGCGCTGATCATCAGTAGAGATGTCATGAACAAGCAATTGTTTTGACGCCACCCACTCTCTAACAAAATGGAAATCAAGCTCCAATGCTTTGTGCAATGATGAAAAATGGGATTAGCTGTAAGGTAAGTGGCACTGAGGTTATCAAACCAAAGGGTAGGAGACCGCTCCAAAGGAAAACCAAACTCAACTAGAAGCATACCCAGCCAGGATAATTCAGATGTTGTAGTAGCAAGAGCATGATATTCAGCTTCTGTGGAAGGCTAAGAGACAGTATGCTACTTACGAGACACCCAAGAGATGAGATTAGTGCCATGAAAAATACCAAACCCTGAAGTGGATCTACGATCGTCCGTGTCACCAGCCCAATCCGAATCTGAGAAGGCATGCAATTGCACTATAGGTTGACGCTGATACCATAAGCCAAAGGACAGAGTAGATTTCAAATAACGCAAGATGTGTTTTAAAGCTTGCCAGTGTACAGTGGTAGGCGCATGCATGTACTGAGCAACTTTATGTGCAACAAAGGCAATGTCAGGATGAGTTATGGGTTAAGTATTGCAAACCACCCACAAGACCCCTGTAATTCGTGACCTCTGATGAGAGAGAACCCGAGGCTGCAGACAATCGGTCAAAGGAACTCGCTGGCATGTCAACCGGCTTAGACTCCAACATTCGAGCCTTAGACAATAAGTCCAAGGTATATTTCTTCTGTGACAAAAACAAAGACCCATTATGTACTAAGAATTCAATACCCAAAAAGTATGTTACTGGCCCTAAATTTTTAATGGCAAACTGAGACTGAAGATAAGAAACCAATGCAGACACACAAGCTGAATCAATCCCCAAAACCAGAAGATCATCAACATAAATTAAGCAAAGCAACACCTTTGAGCCCTTCCGCATATAATACAAAGAGACATCTGCTTAAGAACATGTAAAACCATAAGCCACAAAAGATTGAGTGAGTCTCTGATGCCACATCCGAGGAGACTGTTTGAGGCCATAAAGAGACTTCCATAAGCAACAGACATGTGATGGCAAGGTTTGATCCATAAAGCCTTGTGGCTGAACCATGTACACTGGTTCATCAAGATCTCCATGTAAGAAGGCATTAGGCACATCTAGATGAGTGATAGATCATCCAAGGGAAACGGCAAGGGACAGCAGCAATCAGATTATAGTTGGCTTGACAACGGGGCTGAAAGTGTCAGTGAAGTCCATGCTAGGACATTGATGAAACCCTTTGGCAACCAACAATGCCTTATAGCACTCAACAGACCTATCAGGCTTAAGTTTCATCTTAAAAACCCACTTACATCCAATAACATTCTGAGCAGAAGATGGCGGAACTAATTCCCAAGTACCATTAGTTATCAAAGCCGAATATTCTTCCGCCATAGCCTGATGCCAATGAGCGCTCTTGGAGGCCTTAGTAAAACACGTAGGATTTGAAGGTACCACCGAAGCGTGGAAAAATTTAAGCGAAGGGGGCAACTTTCCAGATTGCTGCCGATAACCATCCGATGCACCGGTGGAATGGTGGGAGTGTTGGGCGAAGCTAGCAATTCTGCAGAGGGAGGCGGATCAACATGCATAATAGGGCCCTATAAATCAGCAATTAAGGTGATTCCAGGGAGGGCAATATGGGTTGGAGATGGTGGAGAGGGGGCTGTAGGTGAGGACGGGCCTGGATAGGTGGACTGGTCGTTGGGGCTGGTCGTGGAGGGCTGGGTAGTGGGCAGGGCTGTAGGCTGTCTCGGGTGGTAGAGGAGGGATGAGTGGAGGCTGGAGGCACAGACGGGTTTGTGTGTGAGGGCTGTAGTCGTGGAGGTGAGGGAATAATTTGGCAAGTAGGCATGGTTTGCCGGTAAGGGATGAATCACGAACAGCCGAGCTACACAACTTCGAAAAAAGGAACACCTGCTCATAAAAAATGACATGGCGTGAGATAAAGAATTTCTTGGATACAGGATCAAAACATCGATACCGTTTATGCAATTTACTATAACCCAGAAAATACATTTACGAGATCGAAAATTAAGTTTATTAGACAAGTATGGGCTTAACCATGGATAGCAAAGACAACCAAACACACGTAGGAAAAAATAATCAGCATGGCATTGGAACAGAGTGTGATACAGTGTAGAGGAATGAAGAATAGGGGAAGGCATTCTATTAATCAAGTATACAGCCGTGTCAAAAGCATATGACCAAAAATTCATGGGTAATTTAGCAAAATGTAACAAGGACAACCCCGTCTCTACAACATGGCGATGTTTTCTTTTGGCTACCCCGTTTTGTTCAGGGGTATAAGGACACAACATTCTATGTTGAATACCATGTTCATTCAAATAAGATTTCATAGCAATAAATTCCCCCCCCCCAATCAGAGTGAAGACTTTGATGGGGCGGCCGAAAAACTTCGCAACCACAGAATGAAATTTAATAAAGACACTAAGCACTTCAGATTTATATTTCAAGAAGTAAATCCAGCAATATTTGCTAAAATGATCATAAAGAAGCAAATAATATGAATAACCATCATAAGATTCAACTGGGGCAGGTCCCCATAAGTCAGAACAAATTAAATCAAGAGGTCCATCAATAACAGAATCAGATAACGAAAACGGTAACTTATGACTCTAACTGACCGCACAACTAGAACAAATAATGCGATCCCTACTGGAGGAAAAATTAATATTATTATGACTCAAAACTTGACTGACAACTGGAAGAGATGGATGACCAAGTCGAACATGCCAGGTGGCCAATGAAGTGAGGTGAGACCGAATTGGAGCAGGAACACCGGCGAGAAGTGTGTACAAGCCATTCTTATTCTGGCTACGAAGAATTACCTATTTGGAAATTAGGTCCTTCGCAACAAAATAAGATTAAAAAAATTCCACAGAAACATCATTAGCACAGGTTAGAGCACTTATAGAAATTAAGTTGGAATATGCAAGACATTGGACAATTTTAATGGAGCAATAGATGTATCAAGAAAAGAAGAACCAACATGAGCTATAGGGAGACAGGAACCATTACCTAAGTGAACCTTTCAGGTCCAGAATAATCAGAGTGTAAGTGCAGTTGTCCCAGATCCGAAGTGAGATGATGTGTAGCTCCATTATCCATGAGCCAAGTGGAATCGGTTGGGTTGGTGGTGGTGTGGTTAGATGCTGGGGAAAGTTGGTTTCGCTGTTGGTTAATTTTTGGGGGAGGGCACTGACGTGTATAGTGACCCAGACCTCTGCAATTGTGACAAGTAACTGTCAACACATCAACTGGTGCCAATTGTGTTTGCTGCCCCTGCTGATGGCGTACAAAGTGGTGCTGACCGGCGACGTGCAGTCGCTGCAGTGGACTGAAGGATGACTGCTGCTATGGTCGTCAGTAATACTGGCCTGACTGGCCCTACTGGTGGCGTCCATGGCCTCTCCCGCGGCCACCTGAATTCAGTTGTCGTGCTACATAGTGAGATGTTGGCACATTCAGCTCTTCAGACAAAGACTTTTCCTTCTTTATGTGACGCTCCTTCGTCAACAATAACCCAAATAAATCATCAAACAAGATGGTACATGATCCAAACGTACGATAAACATCTCTAAAGGGAGCTCGAAGTCCATCTAAAATAGCATCAACCAAGTCTTCTTCTGAGACTACATATTGCAAAAACGCTAACCGATCGGAAATCAATTTTCCACACTGCATAGAATCTGAAATTGATTCTGAATTTGACTTTACCAAGGAATGGAGTTGTTGTTTCAAGTCTCGTACCTGAGCCCTTGAACCCGATGCATAGGCATTCTCTAGTTTTACCCAGGCTTAACGAGCCGTTTTAACACCGATAATTTGAGGTAAGATACCTGGAGAGATTGAGTTAAGGATCCAGCTCAGTACCTGCTAGTCCTTTTGAAACCAGGCTTAAAAAAGAGGGTTGAGGTCGTTGTTCACAAGACGTTCAGCTGGAATCGGTGCTGTTCCGTCGATATGGCCAATCAATCCACATCCGGAAAGCATAAGTGTAATCAATGTTTTCCAACCTACATAATTGGTGGAATCAAGTTTCAATGGTAGTTGGTGAGAAAAAGTAGGTGTAGCTACCCCTCCTAGGCCAATAGATTCAGCAGTGGAAGAGGTGGCCAACGATTTTGTTGATGAGCCGGTGATTGCTATGAGATCGGTGATGGAGTTTGTGTTAGGGTTTCGGTTGTTAGGCCTATGGTGGCTCTGATACCAAGATAGAATTAGGGTTTGGGAAATCTCTCCTGAAGTGTGGAGAGGGTTTCATTGAATATATATAGGAAACATACAAGGGAATAATTACAAGTTGAGTCCTACACCAATTATAATAATACAATTGCATATAAACATAGAAACTCTATCATTTTCCACATCAAGCTCTAGAACCATGACCAGTTATAGTTTAGTATATTTTTACACATGTTTGCTAAATTTTAGTATGTTTGTATACCTAATTCCTGAATTTAGATTTTATGTTACTTGATTTTGAAGATCTAATTATATACATATATATTTGTCATTAGCAATTTAGAAAGAATGATTTTAATATGATAATGACAAATGTGTAATGATAAGCAAAAGTCTAATTTTTTTAATTGTTTTATAACCATACTCGGTTAGGTAATCCTGGACATGTGTAGTACTATGAGCAGACGGCATTTTTCGGAATGCACGGTGAAGCAGGAACGGGGGATTTTCTTTTTAGGTGATGATGTGATTTGGAAAATGGGTTTTAATATTCTTTAAGCAAACCTTTCATTTTATTGGAAAAACCCTTTTTGTAGAAAACTTAATTTGAAGCGTGAATTTTTGGAAAGTAAATTTTTTAGAAAATCCCAATTTAAACTTAAAGATCTCGAAACCTAAATTTCGATATCAGATACAGAGTTGCCACCCAGATCAACTCATCCGGGAAATTGCGGTACAGCTTCTTACCAAGTATAGACTAGTACCTAATCCAGAGATTCAGGGTTCGGGTAACACATCTACTAATCCTCACTTATTTTCAATTATCATTTCATAATATGATATGACATTCACTTAATTCTACCCATTTTATCTTTTAATTTTAGTTAATGTTCATGCAAATGACATAAATATAAATCATAAATAAAGTACAGAAAAATAAAAATGCAAGAAAAGTAAAGTAATGGCCAAATTATACAACCCAAAAAAGAAAAACTCTCATCCTCACCATTTACAATTGCCTATAATACACGATAATCTAAAAAAGGGTGCAAGTGCCTAGATACACGAGATAATCTATTAAATACATCAAAAATGAAAAAAAGAAAAGCTTCATCCAAATACGGTTAGCACAAATAAATAAAGCATACCAAGGACTCACATAAGACAGAATAGGGGTATTTTAGGAAATGGGGTCATACATAGAGGGATAATCGAGAAGTCCGGACGACTACTCGATTAGATCTGGAAAACATTTTATGAAAACGCCCTGTAAATTTTGTGAATAAAAACCAAATTTGAAAACAATTTGGCTCATTTTACATGCATTTTCAAACTTTTAGCGGGCTGGATATCCCAGAACTCGGGGGTTTCGTTCGTGAGTGGGCCTAAATTGAACATCCATCTAAGGTCTGAAAATGTGATGCAGCGGATAACCAATCGAATTCCGTTGATCGCGCACGATGCCGGAAACGATTCCTCTAGCCCTAGAATTTACGAAAATTCAAAGAGATAGGAAAAATAGAACAAAATTCGAATTCAACAAAACTGAATAATTCTTTTCTTACATGCCTTTAAATAGTGACTAGAAACTAGGGTTAAAATTTCAGAAATAACAGAATAAAGGAAAAACTTTTAAAAGTTTGCAATTAGGTCCCTAAAAATATAAAAACGTAAAATTGAAGGACTAGATGGCATTTTTTGGCCAAATTGGCGTGGGGCCCACGATAAAACCTGGGTTATGTTCATCAAGCCAATTCCCAAGAAAAATACTAGTTTCGAGACCAAATCGGACACTTTTCAAAATTTCACTATTCACCGCTTCGCTGATTTTTTTTCGTCTTCGAATTTCTCCAAATAGGTCAGTGCCAATTCTTCTACTCCATCATTCTCCCCGGGTTGGAAAGAATTCACCCTCGAATTTTCATCCTCGAAAGAATCACTGACATATGGCAGAAGGTGCTTCACATTGAAGACGTCATGTGTACGAATCGAACTCGGCAACTTCAAACGGTAAGCATTGGGATTAATTTTCGCAATGATCTCTACAGGGCCAATCTTCCGAGCGGAGAGCTTGTTCTAGTCACCAATAGAAAAGTAATCCTTGGTCAGCACTGCCCAAACAAAGTCTCCCACTTCAAACTCCACATGTCGCTGTTTCTCGTCCGCAGCCTTCTTATACTTGGCAGCCGAGGCCTGCAAATTGTTGCGCACTGCTTCGTGGACCTCCTTGCCATGAAGCTTAGTTTGAGAGGGCAAAGGCAACAAGTCCAGCGGCCCCTTGGGAATAACAGAGTATACCACTGTAAATGGACTGAACCCCGTGCTCCGGTTCACTGCATGATTATGTGCAAACTCTGCTAGGCACAACTTCAAATCCCAACTCTTCACATGTTCACCTACCAAACTACATAACAGATTGCCCAAGGAACGGTTCACCACTTCGGTTTGTCCATCCGTTTGAGGATGATATGCACGGCTAAAGTTCAGCTGCGTGTTTACCATCTTCCATAAACTCCGCCAAAAGTGACTTAGAAATCGTGTGTCCCGATCAGAAACAATGGACTCGGGCAGCCTATGCAACTTATACACCTCATGAAAGAACAACTGAGCCACTTTTACTGCATCCGTCGTCTTTTTGCACGGAATAAAATGTACCATCTTAGAGAACCTGTCCACCACCACAAAAATTGAGTCGTTACCACGCTGAGTACGCGGCAAGCCAAATACAAAATCCATACTGATGTCCACCCATGGCTGTGATGGCACTGGCAATGGCATATATAGTCCGGTGTTTGTGGCTGTTCCCTTGGATATCTGACAAACCCGGCAACGTTGCACAAACTTCTCCACTTCTTTGCGCATAGAAGGCCAAAAATAGTTAGATTGCACCAACTGCAATGTTCTGTCCCGACCAACATGACCTTCATTGTGCAGCTCCTGTATAATATGTAGCCTCAAACTACAATCAGGAATACACAACCGATTGCCCTTAAATACAAACCCATCCTGTAAATGGAAATCCGTCCGTTCTCCTGCTTCAATTTTTTTCAAGACAGCAGCAAAGTACGGGTCAGAATCAAATAACTCAGAAAAAACTTCAAATCCCGGTACCTGGACTGTAAGGTGAGTCAGCAAGGTCTTTCTCCTACTCAGCGCATCAGCCACCTTATTTGCTACCCCAGACTTGTGCTTAACTACAAATGTGAACTGCTGCAAATAGGCAACCCAACTTGCATGCCTTGCGGAAACCTTATCCTGGCTGTGCAGATGTTTGAGCGCTTCATGATCAGTGTACAAGATGAACTCCCTTTGGAACAGATAATGTCTCCAATGCTTAACAGCCTGCACAACTGCATAAAACTCTACATCATAAGTGTTGTAATTCAATTTTGCTCCGGACAGCTTCTCACTGAAATAAGCTATTGGTTTTCCGCTCTGACTTAGCACTGCTCCAATCCCCAATTTTGAAGCATCAGAATGCAGCTCAAAAGGTTGCTGGAAATCCGGTAAAACCAATATGGGGGCTGTAGTCAGTCGATGTTTAATCAGTTTAAACACTTCTTCAGCCTCCTCCGTCCACTCGAACTTCCCTTTCTGCTTCATACAATCTGTGATAGGTGCCATGATAGTGCTAAAATGGGGAATGAAATGCCTATAAAAAGATGCCAACCCATGAAAGCTATGGACTTCAGTGATTGTACAGGGTCTAGGACACTGCTGAATAGCCCGCACTTTCGACTCATCAACCTGCAACCCCTTGTCCGACACCACATACCCCAGAAACAGAACACTACTAGACAAGAAAATGCACTTTTTCGAGGCAGCAAATAAACGCTCTTTCCGCAGCACCTCAAGCATAGCCCTCAAATGCCTCAAATGTTCAGCCTCATTAGTACTATATATCAAGATATCATCAAAATAAACCACTACAAACTTGCCAATAAAAGGCCTCAACACTTGGTTCATTACTCTTATAAAGGTGCTAGGGGCGTTCGAAAGCCCGAAGGGCATAACTAACCATTCATACAGCCCTTCTATAGTCTTGAATGCTGTTTTCCATTCATCTCCAGGACGAATCCGTATGTGGTAATAACCACTCTTCAAATCCAGTTTACTAAACATAGTGGCACCACTTAATTGATCAAGCAAATCATCCAGCCTAGGGATAGGAAATCAATACCTGACTGTGATTTTGTTGATGGCACAGCTGTCGACACACATCCGCCATGTTCCATCCTTTTTCGGGATCAACAATGCAGGAACAGCATAAGGACTGAGGCTCTCCCGGATATAACCCTTGGCCAATAACTCCTCAACCTGCCTGCGCAACTCCTCATGTTCAACTGGGCTTATTCGGTAATGGGGTCGATTTGGAAGAACTGCTCTAGGCTCCAAATCAATCTGATGTTGTATATCTCGCAATGGTGGCAAACCATCCGGTAAATCTTCAGGAAACAGATCTTCAAACTCCTGCAACAGGGGCTGTACTGCTTCAGGAACTTAATGTTCCTCTGCTACTGTTTTTCCCACCAATGCAAAAACAATATCCGAATCCTGCAACTCTTCATCAAACTGAGCCAATGACAATAAACTTCCAGCCTCCTTACTGGTCTCTTTCTGAGGAACCAGCACGATCTTCACACCCTCAAATACGAAACTATAAGTGTTCCTCTTCCCATCATGGTGAACATCTCTGTCAAACTGCGCCCCAACAACAAGTGACACGCGTCCATCTCCATAACATCACACCAGACCTCATCCTTATACTTACTGCCCATTGAGAAAGGAACCAACACCCTTTTTAAAAATGTCAACTCACCTCCTTGTTTTAGCCAAGACAGTTTATACGGTTTAGGGTGCTTTTCAGTCGGAAGCCCTAACTTCCTCACAGCTTCAGCAGCCAGTATATTTTCACAGCAACCAGAATCAATGATAAATTTACACATTTTACCTTTGATGGTGCAAGTAGACTAGAATATGTTACGCCTCAGCCAATTCTCCTCGACTAATCAAGGGGCCAGACACGACCTCCTCACCACCAGTGCAGGGCCTACATCTCACCCCATAATCTCTTCATCGAACTCCTCTTCTTCAAAAACTGGTTCGCCTACATCTTCATCAATCTGACCCTCTTCGTCAGCCACATCAACAAACATGGCTCGTTTTCCTGCTTTCTTCCACTCAGACTGACGATGGCTAACCTCTCCATACGCAAAACACTTCATACCGCTACTCTGTCCTCCCCTTCTATTATTATTGCTAGCCGTTACAGGTGTGGAATTTGGTGTGATTGTTGTTGCTTATCCTGAAGGTCGGGGTACTGCCCCTGAGGTACGGGGTAACCCGCTACTGCCGAATCCCGTAGGACGCGGTCTCCTCTCCATCCGCACTGCCCTCTGATGCGCCTCTGAAACAGTCAGGGGGTCAAAATCGTTGACTGATTCCCGAAGCTGCTCCCTTAATCCTCTAATATAACGAGACACCAACTGCTCCTCCGTTTCTTGGATATCATTCCAGGCTATTAATTGGTAGAAATCGGTGGTATAATCCTCGACCGATCGATTCCCTTGTCTCAGGTTTTGCAACCGTTGATACATCAATCGCTAATAGTTATATGGTAAGAAATTCGACCACATATGTTTTTTCAACTTCTCCCATGTCGAAACCTTAGACTTTCCCATTCGTTGCCTTGTCAGCTTCAACTGCTGCCACCAAGCCATCGCTCTCCCCCGTAATCTGGTCGCAACCAGCGGGACTCGCCTATTCTCAGGAACGCCCTTGAACTCTTAAACTTCCTCAACAGTCGCAAGCCAATCTAAGAATTCCTCAAGTTGAAGGGTACCATGGAATTCTGGGGTTTCAGTCCGCAATCCACTCTCCCAACGTCGACCTTCGCCTGCTACACGACGCCGATTAGGAGCCTCTTCACCATCTGAATCCTCTTCCTCGTCCTCTTCGTCTCTACCGAACGGGTTGATCAGATTCGCTTGTCTCCTATGGGGCTGATTAACCCTAACTTGGGCAGCAATCATCTCTACCATCCTCTCAGTTAATAGATCGACAGCCGCTTGGATTTGCTGTCCGATCGCTTGATTGAGGCGTTGCTCAATCCGTCGTTCCAGGTCCTCTTCCCCTACGATGTCACCAACTCGTCTCTCTCTTCCTCGAGGCATGATGATGCAAGGTTAGGCTCTGATACCAACTAATGCAGCGGATAACCAATCGAATTCCGTTGATCGCGCACGATACCAGAAACGATTCCTCTAGCCCTAGAATTTACGAAAATTCAAAGAGATAGGAAAAATAGAACAAAATTCGAATTCAACAAAACTAAATAATTCTTGTCTTACATGCCTTTAAATAGTGACTAGAAACTAGGGTTAAAATTTCGGAAATAACAGAATAAAGAAAAAACTTTTAAAAGTTTACAATTAGGTCCCTAAAAATATAAAAACGTAAAATTGAAGGACTAGATGGCATTTTTTGGCCAAATTGGGGTGGGGCCGATTCCCAAGAAAAATCACTAGTTTTGGGACCAAATCGGACACTTTTCAAAATTTCACTATTCACCGCTTCGCTGATTTTTTTTCGTCTTCGAATTTCTCTAAATAGGTCAGTGCCAATTCTTCTACTCCATCAAAATGTAAACACGTCAAAAATCTGTTTTGAATAGAAAGGAGATACAAAATTATAAGTTAGAGGCCTAAAAGGGCAAAACTATAATTCTGCTTCTCAAACTACAGTCGAGCAGCTGTAGGTATCATAGCCGCACCACTGTAGTGGCTGGGGCAGCTGTAACACCTACAACCAAGCAGTTGTAGTGCTCCAGAATCAACAAATCGGTTTTCTTTCTGGTTTTGAAAATCGTTTTAGAACTTTGATGATTTCAGACAATTTGGGACTTTTGGAAATTCATGAAATTCCACAAAAATAGATCCGTATTAGATCAAACGAGTCCAAAAATCCCTAAAAACCCGAAAACCATAAATTTAACATGCATGGATGTAATTAGACCGATAATATTCATGAAAAACACATTAGATTTGAAAACGGAAGCGTTATCGGTCGATTTAGGACAATTAGAGCTTTTGCCCTAGAGATTACAACCGAGCGGCTATAATCAGAAGATTATAGCCGCACCACTGTAGGTTACAGCCGCATGGTTGTAGTACAGCTGAGCAGCTATAATCAACAGACGGGCCGGCTATAGCTGGGACTTCCAGATTTGAGAAAAACACAAAATCATAAACAAACAACACACAGAATAATTCAAAAGGAGTTTTTATGGCCTCTCAGAGTGCACCATGTCAGTGTTCCAGTGTTTTGGGTCACCAGAAATGGATTCGGACGCCGGAAAATCTCCTGAAATCACGAAAAGCCCGAAAAATACCCACGATCTCCAAAGCTCGAACGGAACCCCGAATCAAACCGAATGGATGCTAGATTGATCAAACTCACCCCAGGATCTTAATTCTCAGAGAACCCTAATCGTTTCTACAGATTTTTATTAAAGTTTTGATGATTGTAGATTAAATATGTGACTGACATGCCGGTTTGAGACTTTGATGAGCAGTGGCGAATCTAGGAAGCCAGTTTTGGGGGGTAAAAATTTCCTTAAAAATTTTCCGGTCAGCGATAAAAAATTTCCGGCCTATCAAAAATTTCTGACCAGCCAATAAATCTGTAATTAATTCAATTTAATTCAATAACAACACAATTAATTTTATAAAACAAAAATTCTCAATATATCAATCACAATTCAAATTATAACACAATTAATTCTATTCAATGGCAATTTATTACAATCTCTAAATTAGAATCCCCAAATAACTAAACCCTAATTAATCTATTTATCATATTAATGAAAAAAAAATTGATTCAAATAATAGTAATACAATAAAATGCTAACATATTATTTGCAATTCCTAATCCTAATTCAACATCATAATAATCCTAATCAATTTAATTTTAATTGTGAAATTTCAAATTCAATTAAAGGTAAAATATAAAATATTTAGGAATTGAAAAATGAAAATTACCTAATTGAAGAGCAGGCAGATGGACGGAGAGCAGCTAACGGGGCGAAGAGTGGCCGGGCGACGACGGCTTGGGCGGAGGAGGAGTTTGTGTTGGGTGGTGGTAAGAATCAGTGGCAACAGAAAAAGAAATTGTAAAGAGGAGAGGAGGATGGTCGAAGAAGAACTAATGCATATTTCTTTTATTTTTTTTTTTGTTTCCCTGGGGTATTAAAAAAAAAAAAAAAAAGAAAACCCTAGGCAAAACGACGTCGTTTTACCTGGGATTTTTTTTTAATACCCTAGGAAAAACGACGTCGTTTTGCCTCCCAGGCAAAACGACGTCATTTTAACTGGGAATCTAAAAAAAAAAAAAAAGGCTTTCGTCTTCCTCTGGTTTTGGGGGGCAAATAGCCCCCCCAAAACCAAAGATCTCAAGGCAGAGGCGTCGGAAAACACCCTTACTAGGGGTGTTTTCCGGCGCTTAAAAAGGTAACGGCTTACCCGTGCCCCCCTGCCGATGAGGGGATCGGGCAGGTCGTCTGGCTAGTGCAGGGCATGAAAAATGGTTCCCTCGTCAATGGTTTAGTAATGAAGTTATACGTACATTCTGGCACACAAATAGATGCTCCAAGCAATGCTTTTGAAGATTACTATGAAACTGATTATGATGTTGATAGTGTCAACCTTGAGGTTAATGGTAATAAGTGTTCAAACTATTATTAGATCACTGAAAAAATTTTGTTATACTTTGAGAATATGTACTCATGTATTGTAAAATCATGATTAGATATTTTTATATTTTCTAAATTGTGTTTTTATTGGATAAAGAAATATATATATATATATATATATATATATATATATATATATATATATATATATATATATATATAAGTTTTTAAATTTGATGTAAATCACCATAATAAAATATGGATATTTTCCCTTGTTATGTAATACATAGGTCCAGCAATTTTAGTCGACGTTCCGAGGACTAGCAACATAACGGGTAAGTGGTTATTTTCAATTATGCATTTAATATTAATTTAAGTGTTTTAGTTGAAATACTATTATTAGGTATTAGTCATATAATATTAATCCACTAAAATTTATTCAAAATCATCGAATAACAAACTAATGACACCACTTGAAAAATGAACTTATTACGTTGAGATTTGGATCATGAGAATAACATTGCATATTTTAATATTAAATCTTATCTCACATTAATATATAGGCCCTCTTTGTACAAAGCATGCGAATAAACAAAAGGATCCTAGCTAAGTAATCACGAGTAGCTTGATTAATTTTTTTTCCTAGCTAAGTTGACTGAAAAAATATGATTTCAAATATACATGCATAAATTTAATATAATGGTGCAACGGAAGTGATGAAGTCATTAAATATTTCCAAAGACATACGTCGGATGATATTCAGAATTTTAAACACTGATCGGTAATTTATCTTATTTTATATGTTATATATAATACTAAAGAAATCCTATGGATTTTGAAAGCATTAAGTCTGTTTACAATATAAGTAAGAGTATTATTTATTGGTAGAAACACCTTTTTGACCCTTGTTTTATCAATGTAATTCTCAGTTTCTCCTAACATTATAATGACCATTTTATCCCTTGATATATTATCATATGGGCCAGTTTTATGAGAACTTTACGAATGTCACTAACTTTGTTTAAAGTAGAATAAAAAATACTATTTTACAAAAAGAATAATAATACAAATTGTTGGTCAAACTAAATTACATTTTTAAATTCTTCATTTTTTAGTTATGACCATATATATAGTTGAATACTAATTCAATAGCCCAATTTTTTTCCTTTTTATTTGTTTCTTTTATTTATTAATAAAAAAATATTAAACAGAGTTAGTAACTTTGCCCAATTTGGGTGTATTGACCCGGATTAAAGTAGATAATAGGACAAAAGAAAATATTTCAAGGAATAAAGGGACAACCATGATCCGATATGGGTCAGAATAGTTTTGCTGCTGTTATTTATTATCCAACAAATAACGCTCTACGGATACACGGTGGGGGTAGTGGAGGAAAGTGTCTCCATTGCCCCATAACGTTTTAAATTTATTTATTTATTTTTTTTTTTCAAATAGAACCCACTGTTTTATTAGTATATATATTAATTAGACAATTATGCCATTATAATATATCCAATAAACAAGTATTTCTCAATATAATAATGCTATATAGATTTTAAATTATGTTGTCCAACTAGTTTTTTTTTTTTAAAGATTATTGACCTGCATTTTTACACTACTCGAATTAAATTTCAAAAGTCCTAACCTTATATTATTAGGAATTTTACATCGTATATTGGTAGCATGTTATAGGAAATAAATATACCATAAGTGTTAGGTAAATAAAAAAAAAAACTAAAAAATGTACGACGACGACGATGATGATAATAATAGTAAGCACTATCCGAAAGGGCATCCGACTTTTGAAATGATTTTTTTTTTCCTTTTTTTGACAAATGATGAACTTTGCATTATAATCGGGTTAAACAATAAGTTGAGTAATTTTTTTAATTCATCTTTTACATCAAAAAGTTTTAAAATCAAATTCCCATATTATAATTGCGAGCCCCCTGCTTTTTACAAATACACAATTGAGTCTATTGATTTAGTTAAAATTAATAATTAGTTCCTTCATTTTGAGTTTTGTAATTCATAAGTCAAAAGTTAAAAGTAATAAATTTTCCATCAAAACAACAAGTTTACCAACTTTAACTAACTAATGTATATATGTTTTGATTTGGATTTGATTAATTTATTCGGAATTGCTCATGTACTTTTTAGGTGGTTCCTTTATCAATTAAAGTCTTATGCATACATTAAAAATTCGACATTAGGATTTATTCAAGCGACTAGTAAATATCTAAAATAAAATTAATAATAAAAAAAGTATTATTATTTAATGGATTTTTTAAATTAAACATAGGTGCTTAGATTTCTAATCATCTAATATTTTAATTTTAAATGGTATTAAATAGATATTGCATACTATACTATTTTGTATGGTGCTCATATATAATTAATGTTAATAATGAGTTTTTAATTTATTAATTAATAATAATACATCTAATTGGAGATGATCCACTCGAAAAAAAAAAAAAAATATCTAATGTGAATGATCATTAATCAAAATTGATGAGACAATAGTTTTTTTGACATCCTAATTAAAGTTATTTCTCTGGCCAATTTTGTAAAATAATACTATAATAGCTAAAGAGAGAAAAAGTGAGCCATTTGAATAAATTTTCACTCTCTTTTAATTTTTCAAAATTAACATTTCTCTCAGTAGTACTCATTCAAAAGCTATTCAAACTCAATGTCATTCATTCGTTCACCATTCTTCACATTCTTGTTAGCCAAATGAAGCTTTCAAAAACTATGAACAAATTGATGACATAATTAGGATAATTTCATTTGAAAAAAGTTATAGGAGAAAAAGAATTCGTCCAAGTAGCAACGTCTATTTCCCTACTCAGTCACTAGCCACTATTTTGCAAACTTAACCCCAATAGTAAATTAACTTGATAGATCGAAGCATCTTATGCAAGTCTGAAATTGAACGTTTATTTAGTTTTTACATTTGATCGTGTTTTTGTCCTTTTTTTTTTTTCTTTTTTTTCTTTATCTGGGTGTTTGGAATTTTCGGGGTTTTTTTTTTTTTTTATCATATTGGAAATATAAATTTTAGAATTTTTTTTTTTTTTTTTTGTTATTTTGGATAAACTAATTTTGTGTTTGAAATTTTGAATGATTTTGAGTTTTTTTTTTTCTCCCACATTTCCATAGAAAACCTTTAATAATATCTTTTAGGCCAATTGAAATAGTTTAAATTAATTTCTCCCTCCATCCCCTCACAATTTTTTTTTTTTTTTTGGTCCTTACTAGACAGCTTATGTTTGCAAAAAAGTTCGACTCAAGCTATGTTGGATTCATGGAAGATGGAGCAAAATGGCTGGTAGAGAACACAGATATCAACATTGTTGGTAACATAATATTGTACCCTATACTATAGATCGATAATATGAATTTCTTCTTATTAATTGAACTATTTCCTTCAATTGCCCATTTATTTTTTTTTTATCCTAGCAACTCGATGGAAGTTATTTTTTGCATGCCTTTTTTGTTTTAAATCATTTTACATTTGCTAACACATGTATTTTCATATGAATTAATTTTATATGTACAGGACTTGATTATTTGTGAAGTACTACCTATGTTGATGCTGCTCCAACACATCGCATTTTCCTTCAAAGCAAGGTAAGGCAATTTTATATATATATATATTCAACAAAACTCCACCGAGTAAACTTGTTTTGGCACATATTATCTTTTGAAAAAATTTCATACAAGGTTAAGTCATTGTACACAGGACCTCATGAATAAATTATAGAAAACCATTTGTCAAGCTAACAAAATTAAACCGCATAATATGATTTAAGGTCTAAGATTTATATTTTAGTCTCTAAAATTTTATTGAAAATATCACCTAATAAATAATTAATTGGCTAAATACATGTTGTCATTTTCCTATTGGTAGAAATATAATAGTCATAGTTTACTTTGTTTGATGTTTGACACATGGATCATGTGGTGTGCCAGACAGACCATATAATATCTCCTGTGTTGTGTGCCAGAAGGACGTCCCCCACTGTCCCAATATTTTCACCAAATAGAACAGAGCCATTTGTAATTTGCCTAAACAACATTTTGTCCAAAAGTCTTAGTTAGATTAATTACATTATTGAGCCATGACAATCCTAAAACAAAATGATGCAAGTAACAATTACCCTTTGAACCATTTAGCATGACACCTTTGAGAAGCCTATTTTATATAATACAATGATTTTGTAGCTTACACTAAAGGTTGGGCAAGAGGGATCAACAAACACAGTTGATTGTTACATGTAAACATCCTCATGCAAGTCTCCATGCAAAAAATGCATGAGATACATCTAACTACAGCACATCTCATCCTACAGACATGACCAAAGATATAATTAACCAAACTGTAGTTGGTTTCACCACAAGATTGAAAGTTTTAGTGAAATAACCCTTGAACGTTGGTGAAACCCTTTTGCAACCAAACAAGTTTTATGATGATCAAAAGAGCCATTGAACCTGGTTTAAGCTGTATAATTTACAACCCATAATGTTGGCACCAAGTCTTAGGAACTAGCTGCTAGGTACCATATGAAAATAAGAGCATCATACTTAGCAACCATAGTTGCTTGCAAATGTGGCTGCTTTTTAGCTTGAGCATAATTAGTGGGATCCAAATCAAGTACCTGAGTAGTTAAGACCTTTGGTTTGAGAGAACTAGTCTATGACCTTGTTAAATAGTGAGAGGAATATGGGCTAAGGTGCAGGAGCTGTAGCTGCCGAATTGGATCGCGGTGGTGGTTGGTTGTAGTGAAGTCATTCGATTGTGTCTGTTCAAGAGGTGGTGATGGCTATGATGTCAAATGGCTAGTTTGTGAGGCATAAATTCTGTAAAAACTATAGGCAAAGTCACAATAGGTAGAATTGGTGTAGTTGCGGGACCAAAAATACCGCCACTTTATTGCAAAGGACCTTATATGGATGATCTTGTTCATGAAACCACACGTGGCGTGAGATATACAACAATTAGAAATATGATCAAAACATCGATACCCCTTATGAAGCTTATTATATCCTAGAAGGATGCAAGGAATAGAAATTTATTTTACACATGTGGTTGGAGCCATGGATAGCGTAAACAACCAAACGATTTCAACACATCAAAGAACCGAATAAACATGCAGGGGAATATTAAAATTTAAAGGTGCACAAGGAATGAGATTAATAAGCTAAATTGTAGTATCAAAAGTATAACTTTAGAACTTCTTAGATAAGTTAGCATGAGCAAACAATGCTAACCCAATATACATATTTTGTTTAAGTGTGTAAGGACATGAAGATCGTGAATAATACCATTTTAAGCCAAATATGAGGTGTGAGCACGTAATTCACCCCCCAGTCAGCCTAAAACATCCTAATCCGGCAATCATGATAATTCTGAACAAGAGTACAAAATCTAACAAATGTTAAAAGCACTTCAAACTTAAGTTTTAAAAAATAAATCCAGGAGTGTTTGCTATAATGATAATGGAACAATACATAATAGGAAAACCCGTAGGGATTCATCACGAAAAATCAAACCAATGGCAATGAAAGCCGATTCAGATTTTCTAGAATTCGTGTTTCAGGAACTTATGAAGACAAAATCAAAATCAAATATGAGAAAGAACAAGAAGATTCGATCTCACTTTACAAGTCTCTTCTAGAGATGGCTGCAGAAATCAATGAAGATCTCCTCCACGTTCACGTACACGAATACCTAACGAAGCAACCGTGCTAGTGCCAGATCAAAACCAAAAGAGAGGAGAAAGGGGGGGGGGGCGCGAAATTTTTAGTCTTAAAAATAATGTGTTAAGGTTTCATTCGCTTAAGCGAGTATTTATACTTTCTTAACCCTAGGTCTTAATTAATTACCTTAGGTTATGTTTTTTTTAATTAATTTAATTATACATGTATGGATTAAATTACACCATATAATATAACTTATGTGAGCGGACGACGCGTTTTCGACGGGACGCTGGACTCCCTTTCGGAATGGGGCGCTTCGATCTCGGGCATGCCCCTCCCTCGCGTGGGGTTTTTATAAATAGAAAACGGGTTTTAGAAAATAAATAGAATTAATACATAAAAGAACCGAGACCTAAGTCTCGATGAATATTGTAGAGTCGCCACCCGGCTCAGCTCAACCGGGAAATTCTTAAGGTAGCTGAACCGGACGAACGGTCGCTACACTATCCAGAGATTCGGGTCCGGACAAGTCCCTTATTTCGTGTCTAATTTAAAATAAATATTGCCAATGTTCTCAAATGGTATTTCAAAATCTAAAGTCAATTTTATTCAATATAAAAGGCATACAATGCGCATACAAAATATTTAATACAAAATAGAGAAAAGAAATAAATATTAATTGGCTTACAACCAAATCGAATAGAAAAATAAAAACTCTCACCTCACTTATACAATCGCCTAAAATACACGAGAATCTAAAAATAATTACAATCGCCTAGATACATGTTTAATTCTATTAAATTACAAGTAAAAATGAAAATTAAGATAAAAATAAAAGCTGCAAAACAAAGGTTAGCACAATTTATATAGCACGCCACAAGTTGGACTCAAGCACGACAGAACGGGAAAACAGGAATTGGGGGCATGCATTTAGGGGATAACCGGGCTGGCTCGGCTAGCCGGTCCGGTTAGACCTGGAAAACATTTTGAAACGTCCCTGTATTTTTGGTTTTTGTGGGAAAATCATTTTGAAAACAATTTTTCCTGTTTACATGCATTTTTATATATTAAGTGGGTCGGTTTTCGAGAGAACTGGGTCTCCGTCGTTGAATTGTTCTAAATGCAATTTTACTGAAAATTGAATCTATAGTCGTGAATGCACACAACAAAATTCATTTTGATGATTTTTGGGGTTTTCTAATTTTTTTGGGATTTTTAGGAGTTTCTATGGGGTAAAGCTGAAACTCTGATTCTGGAACAAGAGTTACAGTTGTGCCACTGTAACTATAGTCGTACGACTATAGTTTACAGTCGTGCGACTGTAGGCGGTTCAGGATCAGGATTTCACCAAAATTATTCTGAATCAAAAATGAAAGAAAACAATCTGGGAATTAAGAACACTCGTACGACTGTACATACAGTCGTACGACTGTTCAACAAAACGAAGAACAGTCGTGTGACTGTTCTTAATTCCCAGAAACAGAAGCATGAAAGTGCAGCAGAAAACGCACAAAACTCACTTCAAACACCCAGAAAGCGAGAAAAAATGTAAGGAAAGGGAGTGTATACCTTTTTAGGAGCTAATCCAAGTCGTTTTGACCCCTGGCGTCGCTCCAATCCTAACAAATTCGCACTTTTTCCTCTGAAATTGAGGTTGGGAGCTTTATGTCCGAAAATCCAAATTGCAAAGGATTCTGATGATTTAAGTTCGGATTCTTGATTGGGTTATGGAGTTAGTTGATTTCTAACAAATTTTAATCTTAATTTTGAAAATTGAAGGAAAGTAGAAGAAGAAAAGATGAGTTTTTTTTATGGTTTTTCACTTCTCTCTTTTCTCCTTCTCTCTCTAAGTTTTCCACCAGAATTCAACCTCTCCCTCTTTCTCCCTTTTCTTCTCCTTTTCTACTCTCTTTTTCTGCTTACTTGCTGCAACACCAGAGCAATTAATGCTCCTCCTCTCTCTCCTCCATTTTCTGCTACAGAGGTATAGGCTCCTGTAATTTTTCTGACATTACAGTTGTACGACTGTAATTTTTAAATTACAGTCGCACAACTATAATGATAGTCGTACGACCATAAACTTTCTTTTTTCTTTTTTTTTTAAGTATAGAAAATTCCGGTGCTTACAACTTATATAATGTTAATTAAATATAATTTGTCTGATTAAATTAACCTAATAATTATTTAGACTTTACTTAAGGGATAATATGTACAAACCTATATATATATTGATTGTATTTCCTCACAGGAAATAAATACATAAAATTAATTTATTAAATTAATTCTATGAAACCTAATAATCATTGATTGTATTATTTGATCAATTCGATTGATCTATAATTTAATCAATAAATTCTTCCTCTCAACTCCAAGTATATAACTGACTTGTTAAGCGCTGGTTTAGACGTTCGATGTGTACGATCCTGTGGACCCGTCTTTATGTTGGTAGTGGGCCCATGGCCATAGACTATAGTTGGACTCTAACAAGCCATTACAAGCCCTAATTAAGACTGTGACTATAGTTTAACGGAAGTCGTAACCCTGTAGTATAACTTATACGTCCCATGTCATAGATATCAGTGTCTAGGCATGGTGTTATCTCCCTCTTTTGTGTTTAGACATTCACTTGATGCCAAGTGAACTGATGCTCACAAATAAGTTCCAACTTATTTGGGTGTGACCACAGTCTTATCAGTTGCACTTATTAAGGTGCCGGTGATATCTTCTTAATGAATCACTGAGTGACATATCCCTTCTATATATTCATGGCTTTGCCATGCTTACTAGTACACCCAATCGTGTCCATACTTGGTGCCCTATTATAGGCCCTTTAGGCGCACGTCAAAGTGTGTGAGTTCACATGCAACTCCATAATATGGTCAGGTCGAAGGATCGTGATACTATACCATGTGGATATCTCGTTGTGGATCTATCCAATACCATGTCCCATTACAGGTACCCATACACCTAATTGACAATCCATGTATTATGGTCGGTAAGATACCACTATATAATCAAGGTAATGCTAGTCTTATGTTCCATTCATTTCCATGATTGGAACAGACTAGGGATGGCTTTATTGCTATATCGTTTCCCTATCTATGATTTCACTGCAAGTGCATGACAGTTAACAACATTTATATTTATTGCACAAGATGTAAAGCAAACAGATTTTGCCTTTATATATTAACACAAGTGTATAATACATCAATCCATAAATGGTCTCACAATGTATGATACAAGACAAGGACCAATACCTTGGGACTACGGAATTCCCAATAAAATCATCATGAGATGTAATTCTATTTGGTCCTTATGCATATGAACAAATTAACTCAAGAAGTTTACTAGCACGAACTTGAGAAATTGAAAAATATAACTTATAAATTGTATTAAACATGCATGAAAAATAGAAACATCTTTATTGGAAATTGAAATTGAATTATTATTCAAAAATTTCTTAAGAAGTGGTAAAGAAGCATTCCCCAGATGTGTATGCCAAGTACCTATGGAACTAAAATGAGCTTAAATTAGAGGAGACACCCATTCTAGTGGAAGATTATAGAGCCCATCTTTACTTTGGCCTTTGAGAAAACCTTTTTCGTGTCCAAATCCTTAATTCAAAAAAAGGTAAAAAAGGATCAACAAAAAGCTTTTTAGAAGCCATTAGTGGACAAACATAAATTAAATTTTGTGAAGTAGAA
This sequence comes from Euphorbia tirucalli, assembly GCA_039660915.1. Classification (NCBI taxonomy): domain Eukaryota; kingdom Viridiplantae; phylum Streptophyta; class Magnoliopsida; order Malpighiales; family Euphorbiaceae; genus Euphorbia; species Euphorbia tirucalli. The sequence goes on along the minus strand of CM077637.1, from coordinate 34,160,040 downwards.
CAGACAAATAAGACATCACAAAAATTAATTTCGTGGCCATTGATAGAACAAGAAAAGTACCCAACATAGTTAATTGAGAATTTAGACCCATTGCTTATGGTGACTTCTTCAGGACCAGTATGCTCATACTGAATTACCGAATTTTCCAAGTTAGAGGTCAAGTGGTGAGTAGCATCGATATCCACGATCCAGGGGTAAGTGGTAGTTGGTCTAAATGATGCGACAGGTGGCTATTTTAATTTGTGGGAGGGTATCCCTATTGATCTTGGGAGATGACCAGTTTTAAGCAAAATGTCCTTCTTTACAATTATAGCAAATAACATTCTAAAAATCCATTGTATTAAACCAAGTTTGAGTACTAATGTTAGAAGTAGCAAGAGTAAATTGAGATGTGTTGGAACCTGTTCCGGCGACAAACGAAATAAAGGTGGAACTATTCGTCTTCCACTAGGGTTTGTGTCAAGGATACATGCTCAGATTATGCAATCAAAAACATAGAACAAGAGGGATTAAAGTCTCACTATGGCCATCCCCTCTACTATGGCATACAACATAGGATTATGGCTGAATTTTATTCTTAAGTGTGCCTTTAAATAGACTCCTTGTCCAATTGGGTTTTAACTAGGTTAATTAAACCCAATCCCATTAGGATTACAATTATATAAATGAACTTCAATTAAAAATTTCATACTATATAATTTAATCCCATTAGGCTTAATTTAATTACCCCTAAATTAAAATTAAATTACACTTAAGAAAATACAATGCATGTATTTTATTTTCCTACTTAGGAAAATTATTTAATTAATTATTTACTTTATGTTATTCAATTAATTAATAAATTAATTGATCACATTATGTAAACTTATTAATTAAATTAAATCAACCTAATGTTAATTAATTACCTTGACATCGAATGTCAACTAATTAATTGACCCATTCCTTCCAATGTACATTACATGTATAATTTCTATAAGTTCCAGCTCAGTTGATCTATGTGCGCGATCCTATGGGTCTGTCTTTATGTTGGCCGTGGACTCAAGGCCCACAGACTGTAAGTGGATTCTAGCAAACTGTTACAGCCCCCAATTAAGACAAAAGTACAACAGTCTATTGAAGACAGTTACCTAGTAGTAATCTCATAGCGTCCTTTGCCAAATGACATCGATATGAATAAACAAGAGGCACGGTGTCCGTCATCTTCTCCTATTGTTTATTATATTTCTTGATCTTGGGTTGACTGATTAATCAAATAAGCAATTGACTTATTTGGGTATGGCCATACACTTATCATTCCCACTCATCAAGTGGCCAGTAACATCATCTCGGCATTACACGAGTGGCGATTCCATCACTTCATCATCAATATCAATATGTTTACTGGTCCACCCAATCATATGTTGGGATTTGTCACCGAAAATCACCCAATTAAAGCAGAAGAATGCGGTGATTTCCTCAAATCCGTGCCCAGGAGCAATTGAGATGGAAATTGTAAAAACAAAATTTAATCAACAAGAGATAAATCTCTTAGCTGGATGATCTCTACAAGAGATGACTGCAGGAATCAAAGTAGAATCCCTCCTCGTTCACATACATGAACGCCTTACGAACACAACCCGTGCTAGTGTCGGAAAAACACGAACTATGGAGAGGAAGCGGGGAAGATTTTGGCTAGTGTGGCTTGAGCTCATGGTGGCCGAAATACTTAGGGTTATTTTAACACTAGGCATAATGGCTCCTTGTCTGTTGGGTTCTGTGGTAACACCTCTGATATCGAGCAATTCTGGCATCAATTTATGGAATGCTCTGGCTGCTTGAACTTCCTTGTGTACCACCTGTGGACATCCTTCTTCAACCATATGAGCTGCTTCTCAAATAACAGGGCCACCACCACTGCTTCCTTGGTAAATGCCTGCTTTGATTAGATGCCTTTCTCCAGTATCTTCATCATCAATCTACACAGTGTCATCATCATCAGGGTTCTGGGCATCTTGATACTCTAGTAGCTTCCCATGATGTTGTTGATGGTATTGATACAGCATCTTCTCCTCATCAAAAGCAGTTTGTTATTCAAAACTTGTGGATAAGTCTTGGTGTAATGCCTGAGCTAATTGCCGTTTTAATCTTGCATTTTCAGCTTCTAGGTACTGAATATAATCCATGAGCTCGTTAAGTAGAGTCCTGTTGAAAAGACGAGCAAAGAGCGAATGGTCTTCAATTACCAGTCTTTAAATGATAACACCCATAAAGATCAGTATAGCTTGCCTGGAATCAATACTATCCTCAAGAAGATAGGTGGCAGTAAAATATACAGCAAATTTACATGGCTAACCTGGGAACATTACTTGGGCCACTTTATAATAAGACTAGTCCACATGGAGATATGAGGTTTAAACCATCTGATTGGGCCTTGGTCTAGCAGTTGAAAGCCCAAATCCAGCAGTTACCAGATCTTGAAATAGCTCCATCTGGAAGTTATATTATCCTGGAAGTTGATGGTTCTATGGAAGGATGGGGCGGTATTTGCAAATGGAAGCCCAAAAAGCACATTCCAAAAGCTACAGAAAAGATTTGTGCTTATGCCAGCGGTCGTTTTTCTACGATCAAATCCACTATTGATGCAGAAATCCATGCTGTAATGCATACTATGGATGCCTTGAAGATTCATTGGATTGATCGTGAAGCTATTACAATCAGGATAGATTGCCGGGCAATTGTCTCTTTCTTTAATAAATCAGCCACAAACAAACCATCACGTGTCAGATGGCTTCGCTTTTGTGACTATATAACTGGCAGTGGAGTAGAAGTGGATTTTAAACACATCAAGGGTACTACTAACGCTCTAGTAGATTCTCTGTCTAGACTTGTTTTCTTTGTTTTGCAGGTCACTGATATTTCTACGCAACACAAGGAGAAACTGAAACTGATTGAAGAAACCCTTGAAGAACTCAGCAACAAACATGAAGAAGGATGTCCACAGGTGGTAGACAAGGAAGTTCAAGCAGCCAGAGCATTCCAGAAATTGATGCCAGAATTGCTCGATATCAGAGGTGTTACCACATAATCCAACAGACAAGGAGACGTTATGAACAACGAAGCCTACATAAAGAAGTGGAAGTAATCCTTGATCAATGGGAAGTTCTTTCTGTTGGATTGGATGAATCTGATAGTGATGGAATTTGTTCCTTATTAGAAGGTGAAGCTGGAACTTGCTATTTAGCCAAAAAGGAAGCTTTTGTGTTTCCCTATAATGCTGAAGAAGCTATTTTTATGATACATTTAAAGACTCCCTGGCGTCCTCACATTCATGTTACCATACAGCAGGCTGAATGTCTCCACAACTGGGAGGATAATTCTGATGTTCCTCCTGGTTCCACAAAATGTTCTCTATATAAATTTCAGACGTCTCAATCCTTAAGCTCCTATTGTCAGCTCTGTGAACTTACAACATGTGGCAATTGCGCCTTTGTCTATTTTGAAAGGAAAGTGGTGACTAAACCATCTCTGCATTCCAAGCAGATGACCCTCAGAATATAATCTTGCAAATTAGGCGTATCTTTTTGATGGAAGATGCTTATCAAGGCTCAACGGAAGAACAGGATCGTGCTTATTAGGATTTAGAGAGATTGCAGTGCAATGAAATGAAGGATCTCATTAATTACATGAATGAGTATAAAGTGCTTGCTGCAAAAACAGGCAGATTATTCCTTTCCACAGAACTATCTGAAAAGTTCTTTCGCAAAATGCCTCCTCTGATAGGCAAGGAAATGGAAAAAGAATTTCTGGCTAAGTACCCTAGAGTAAGTATTGGTGTTTCTCCCCGCATCGAATCAAAAAGGGGAAACCGGATAGAAACCGGGTACACATATGGGCCCCATCGATCATTTCTATCAGATTTCTTTACAGATAAGATTCCTGCATAATTACAAAACGACAAACTACTTTCGGTGCAATAGACGGACAGATTTGAAACATGCTTTTGGATAAAGGGAGACAGCTAGAAAGTGAGATAGCTAGAGAATCTTTACTGACGCAAGTGCTTACGTTTGCTTTTTAGTGACGTCAGGGCTGACCTGTACTAGGCTGGAGAGTTTGGATTTCCTGGAGAAGAGTATTCAGTTGCGCTTAGATGCTGTTGAGTCTTTCTTGTTGATCAGGTAGATGATGATACAGTAATTCAACTGTACCAACATAACGATCTTTTTTTTTGGGAAAAGTTTTGGTATCAGAGCCTGTTGTAAGAATTATGCAAGCTTAAACTCTTTTGTGAGATCATTGGGGTGGTCTGTTTGTCATCTACAAACTGACTATTTGTTTACTCTTTCTTTCTGGGTAGTGTGAGCAGTACGGTGCCGACGCGAGTAAGGCAACAGAGAGGTGTAAGTCCTGAATACTGGCATACTATTCCGTTGTCCATGATCGTATAGTGATAAACAAGGGGCTTGTTTATAGGTGATGATAACCTAACCTTTGGTCTCACTTATGAACTAGAAACATACACAAGCCTGTACTGATTATAAAGAAGCACTACAAGCAGTTGATGATATACAAAGCCCAGCGTTTGGATATGTACGACCTGCTGATTTTAAGTCCCAAACAGCTTTAGAAGCCTGCCTTAAGCAACATAATACTATTTTGCAAGTATTATTTTCTATTCAGCAACAGTTATGTGATCAACAGGCGCAGCTACACGCCATTAAGGCTGAGTTACAGAAGCAAGGACGAGCAAAGGAGGAAGCAGCACAGTTAGAAGACTCCATTCAGCAGTTGTAAGGAAAACTATCTAGTTTATCCTTGGGCAAGTCCAGTAGTAGTAGTAAGAAGGTAATTCCCAAGACAAAAGGGAATTTGTTTGTATTTAAAAGTCCTTTACAAATTCGGGACGAAGTTACAGCACGTGAAAAGTTGAAATGAGTCAAACACAGACTCAGGTGTTACCTCCAGTAACACAGCAAGCATCATCCTCTACACCAACTATAGAGGATCAAATCCGCCAACATCGCCGTAATGCTCGATGGCAGTTTGAAATCAAAAGAAGGGCCCGAAGGTTCTTTCGGTGATGACGACCAGAACGACGAGAGACACTAGATACTCAACTGAATCCAGAGGCAGAATTAGCCTTCTCGCAGACTCGAAGAGCTAATTTGGTTCCAGCTGAAGTCCTATATGATGTGCATCAGAATGAACCACAACACCGTGTTTATCAACACTATTCTGAATCACGAGTTCTTTGTGCTTCTGATGAGTCTCAAGAGGAACTCCCTTTCATCCAACAACAAAGCTACCAGGAGCTGCAACGATCTGGCTTTCAGCATATTCATCTTGGCATGATTATGATACGAGTTCTGCCATTACACAGACATTATGCAGGAATCAAAGTACTAATAGTCTTTCGGGATACTAGATGGAGTGATGATCGCGCTATTCTTGGAGCCATGGAACTAAGCCTTGATCAGGGAAGTCGTTTAATTTACTTAATTCTTGATCTGATGCTTTCTATTCAAGATTTTCAGCAACATATTCAACTTGTTGTCCAAACTCGTGGTTACACTGGATGGCAGTCCGCTGATAGTAATCTGCTTATCACTAGGAGTTTAATTGGCAGACTGACGAATACTAGTGTTGCAGGTTTTCATTATCAAGTGGATAATATTCTGGAATATTTACTGGCTTGAGGAATTCAGGCATGTCCAGGCATACAGTATGATTCACAACAATTGGAAGGAATGGAGTGGCGAATCCTTCCTGCTCAAACACAACCTCCTGTACGACAACCAACAGGCATGGTTACAAGAACTTTATTGGATCAGACAACATCAGTTCGTTTTCAGCATTATAAAGCAGAACCATCACGTCGATCCACCAGTAGTGTGCCTCTCCCACAGGAAGACCAGGACCAGTTAGCAGGTGATGAGGAGTTTATTGGTGTTTGTACCAGTTTCTCTCCAGCTCAGTCCCAACCACTACATGGTACTTGGGATACCCTTGGTGAACCCAGTGGGAAATATGATTATTATGTGTAGTATAGTAAACCCCCAAGCACAGATATTTCCATAGACTCCATCCAAGCATCCGGCTGGGATGATGATGATACTGAAGCAGTTTATTCCTTTTCCATCACACCACCCCTACCTGAAATGGATGATTCTAATTATAAAGATGATCCTATTCAGGAGTACTGTGCTTACCTGCAGTATTTAGCACCTGACCAACGAGTTGTCCAATATCCTTTGGAAGCACCCACGACAACTACTTCCACTTCTTCCACTACAGATAATACATCCTATACCATAACCGTTTCCTTTCCTTCTTCTTTCCAATCTTCCATTCTTCCTACTAGTCATCCATCTCTTTCCACTGTTTCTATCACCAATTCTGATCCTGATTATTTGGTTGATCCCTTACCCACTCCACCGCCCTCTATTGTACCTTTGGTCTATGAGCATCCAACTGATGAGCAGGTTTGTCCCCTTTATCCACGAGCACCCGATCGGACTTCTCAACCAGGACCGGAAGCAACTCATCTCTTTTCGAAAGGTGGTGGGGAACCTCCTTATCTTTTTGCTCCTTTTGGACCACCAATTTAGGATATAGATCCATTAGAATTTCAACATATTGAGTATTGGGATCCTTTACCTGAATGTGGATATACGGCAGATACAGAAGCTGAAGTCCCATCGAAAAATCCAAAAACCCTACAACCAGCTGAAGATGAACATATGTTTCTTGAAGAAGATCCAGGTCCCATTGACCTTGGATATCCTCTTCTACACACAATACTCTCAGCAACCAGTGGTGTTATTGGAACTGGTAATTATGCACCACCAACTGAACCATTTATGGGTCCTCCAGCCTATGGACCAGCAACAGGGCATTCCCGGCCTATTCAAACTCCAGATTTTCCAACAACTTCAACACGTTTTCCCTCCTTACAGCAAAAGCCACGACAGCCAAACACTTGGCAATTATCTTCTACTCAATAGAGTTCAGGGGCTTTGCTAGTCCTACCCTCAGACATTGGCCAATATAAAGATGTGCTTTCCAGATGGGAAACAGTAACTGTTAATTTACTCAATGAGTGACAGTGGATTGATAATAAGGCTAAAGTTCTTTTTGTGGAAAATCTTCTGGGAGAAATTAAGAAGAAGACGTTTATCCAATGGCGAATGCAATATGAAGATGAATATCAACGTCTTATTGAGCAAACAGATGACCCTCAGAATATAATCTCGCAAATTAGGCATATCTTTTTGATGGAAGATGCTTATCAAGGGTCAACGAAAGAACAGGATCGTGCTTATCAGGATTTATAGAGATTGCAGTGCAATGAAATGAAGGATCTCATTAATTACATGAATTAGTATAAAGTGCTTGCTGCAAAAATAGGCAGATTATTCCTTTCCACAGAACTATCTGAAAAGTTCTTTCGCAAAATGCTTCCTCTGATAGGCAAGGAAATGGAAAAAGAATTTCTGGCTAAATACCCTGGAGTAAGTATTGGTGTTTTTCCCCGCATCTATTTTGCATATCAGTACTTGGCAGAAATTTGCAAAAAGGCAGCAATTCAACGTGGTGTTAGAGATCTCTCATTTTGTTCCAACATACAAATCCTTGGTGTGTATGGCGGAGAAGGAAAATATATGGATTGCGCAAATCATGGACATACAAAAGCAAGCCATATAGCAGTCATGTGTTGGGATTCGTCATTGGAAAAATAACGTGGCGCAGCGGAAAATACACCGTTTAAAATTTCCTAGAATCCACCTATCGTGTCCAATTACCATTGATTAGAATAAAATCAAATAAGAATCAAGAGAGATTAACTCACCGGATTCGTCTCTTCTAGAGACTGCTGCAGAATCGTTACTTGAAACTGCGATCTCCAAAGTCCGGTGCACGACCAACTATTGAGCGGGAACCGGTGCTAGCCGAAGACGCGAAGGAATGGAGGTTTAATGCTGGGATTTTCGGCTGTTTTGGGGCTGCTATTGGTGGCTGAAATTTCCAGCAATTAATTAGAGTTGAATTAGGTTTTTCTTCCTTAAGTGTGCCCTTATATAGACACCTTGTCTAGTTAGGTTTTAATTAGGTTAATTAAATCCAACCCACTAGGATTATAATTACATAAATAAACTTTAATTAAAAAGTATATACTATGTAATTTAATTCCATTTGGCTAAATTTAATTACCCCTAAATAAAATTAAATCACACTTAAGTTAATACAATACATGTATTTAATTTTCCTACTTTGGAAAATTATTTAATTAATTGTTTACTATATGTAATTCAATTAATTGATAAATTAATTAATTACATTATGTAAACTTATTAATTAAATTAAATTCAACCCAATGTCAATTAATTACCTTGACACCGAATGTCAACTAATTAATTAACGCATTCCTTCCAATGTACATTACATGTACAATTTCTATAAGTTCCAGCTCAGTTGATCTATGTGCACGATCCTATGGGTCTGTCTTTATGTTGGCAGTAGGCCCAAGGCCCACAGACTGTAAGTGGGTTCTAGCAAACCATTACAGCCCCTAATTAAGACATAGATGCAGTAGTCTTTAGAAGACACTCACCCGGTATTAATCTCATAGTGTCCTTTGCCTAACGATATCGATATGAATAAACAAGAGGCATGGTGTCTGTCATCCTCTTCTGTTGTTTATTATATTTCTTGATCTTGAGTTGACTGATTAATCAAATAAGCAACCAACTTATTTGGGTATGGCCATACACTTATCAGTCCCACTCATCAAGTGGCCAATGATATCATCTCGGTGTCACCCGAGTGGCAATTCCATCACTTCATCATCAATATCAACATGTTCACCGGTCCACCCAATCATACCCATATTTAGCATCCTTTTACAGACCTGTTAGGCGTATGTCAAAGTGAACCGGATTTCATATTGATATTATAATGAAATCTGGTCTGAGGACAAAAGAGACCTACTCAAGAAAGACCTATGACATGACAACCATGTGGCTTTCTTATGCGGATCGATCCAGTCCCATGTCAATGACATGTACCTATATTCATGACTGACTATACAAGTACTGTGGCTAGTTAAGAACTACCATACAGTCATCGAATATACAAGTCTATGGTTCTATTCGTTCCCACGATTAGAACAGACCTGGGATAGGTTTTATGATTATCAATCAATGGATACTCTACTCATATTATAGCACAAGATATAAATGAAATAGATTAATTGCCTTTATTAATGTGACACAAATAATGTATTCATACATGACTCTTAATGTATAATACAAAATACAAGAATCCAATGCCCTAAGAACTAGGGCACACCAACATCATGTGCGTGTTGTGAAGACAAAGGATGTTAAACGCATGACCAGAAAATGCAGATGTTTTGTTTATGGTGATTAAGGACATTTTGCACGAGATTGCTGCAAATAGAATGGTAACATCGCCAGAGCAGCCATCATTAACAATTTAAAACTACCTGATCAATGGGAAGTTCTTTCTGTTGGATTGGATGAATCTGATAGTGATGGAATTTGTTCCTTATCAGAAGGTGAAGCTGGAACTTGCTATTTAGCCAAAAAGGAAGCTTTTGAGTTTCCCTATAATGCTGAAGAAGCTATTTTTATGATACATTCAAAGACTCCCTTGCGTCCTCACATTCATGTTACCACACAGCAGGCTGAATGTCTCCATAACTGGGAGGATAATTCTGATGTTCCTCCTGGTTCCACAAAATGTTCTCTGTGTAAATTTCAGACGTCTTAGTCCTTACGCTCTTATTGTCAGCTCTATCAACTTACAACATGTGGCAATTGCGCCTTTGTCTATTTTGAAAGGAAAGTGGTGACTAAACCATCTCTGCATTCTGTCCCTTATGGGAAAAAGAAGACTCTACTTAACGAGCTAATGGAGTATATTCAGTACCTGGAAGATGAAAATGCAAGATTAAAACGGCAATTAGCTCAGGCATTACACCAAGACTTATCCACAAGTTTTGAAGAACAAACTGCTTTTGATGAGGAGAAGATGCTGTATCAATACCGTCAACAACATCATAGGAAGCTACCAGAGTATCAAGATGCCCTGAACCCTGATGATGATGACACTGTGCAGATTGATGATGAAGATACTGGAGAAAGGCATCTAATCAAAGCAGGCATTTACCAAGGAAGCAGTGGTGGTGACCCTGTTATTCGAAAAGCAGCTCATATGGTTGATGAAGCTATGGAATTTTATGACACAACAGACATTTTAGCTCTTAAAATGTCCCCTGATGGAACAAAAACCAAGATTGTCAACAAACTGTATAATATGTAGATTACGTTGCATATTGAGGACCTGCAACCATTTACTCTGCAAGCAATCCTGGATACTGGAGCAACAACTTATGTCGCTGAAATTAGTGCCATTCCACAGGAAGCAATGGAGGATATAGGCTATCAGATTGCCATTAATGGTCTGAACTCTCAACATACTTCACAAAAGAAGCTAAAAAAAGGAAAGATGACAATTGGTAATAATGAATTTTATATTCCTTTTTGTCATTTATTACCTATGGGCTCTCAAACAGGAATTCAACTCCTCTTTGGTGCCAATTTTATCTGGAATATGAAAGGCGGTGTTCACATTGAATGAGATCTTGTTACATTTTACAAGATGGTCACACTAGTCCAGACAACTCCAGATTTGCTGCTCACTGCAGCTCATACAGACTTTGATATGGCTGGCATGTATGAAAATTTGAGAATACTTATTGTTGAAACCTGCATTTATGTTGCTCCTACAATGCCTGGCTTTATGGAACGCTTCAGCTCACTGATGCAGTAGCTACAACAGCTAGGATACATCGGAGATGATCCGTTAAAGTTTTGGAGCAAGAATTAGGTGCAATGTAAAGCTACCAGGAGCTGTAACGATATGGCTTTCAGCATATTCATCTTGGCATGATTATGATATGAGTTATGCCATTACACAGAGAAATATCAGTGAAATGCAAAACAAAGAAAACAAGTCTAGACAGAGAATCTGCTAGAGCATTAGTAGTACCCTTGATGTGTTCAAACTCCACTTCTACTCCACTGCCAGTTATATAGTCACAAAAGCGAAGTTTCAGCAATAAGTATTCTCAAATTTTCATCCATGCTAGCCATATCAAAGTCTGCATGAGCTGCAGTGAGTAGCAAATCTGGAGTTGTCTGGACTGGTGTGACCATCTTGTAAAATGTAACAAGATCTCCTTCAATGCAAACACCGCCTTTCATATTCCATAAGTTTTGAAGAACAAACTGCTTTTGATGAGGAGAAGATGCTGTATCAATACCGTCAACAACATCATGGGAAGCTACCAGAGTATCAAGATGCCCAGAACCCTGATGATGGCAGAAGAATCCATTCCCTGGACAGCTTTCATTGTTCCTAATGGATTATATGAATAGCTTGTTACATTTCGATTGAAGAATGCACCTGCTGTATTTCAAAGAAAAATGGATAATTGTTTCCGTTCTTGTAGCCACTTTATTGCTGTCTATATTGATGATATTCTGATTTTCTCAGAATCACCTGAAGAACATGCACAACATCTCTCCCGCATCTATTTTGCATATCAGTACTTGGTAGAAATTTACAAAAAGGCAGTAATTCAACGTGGTGTCAGAGATCTCTCATTTTGTTCCAACATATCAATCCCTAGTGTGTATGGCGGAGAAAGGAAAAGATATGGATTGCACAAATCACGGACATACAAGGGCAAGCCACATAGCAATCATGTGCGTGTTGTGAAGACAAAGGATGTTAAACGCATGACTAGAAAATGCAGATGTTTTATTTGTGGTGATGAAGGACATTTTAGCTCTTAAAATGTCCCGTGATGAAACATAAACCAAGATTGTCAACAAACTGTATAATATGCAGATTACGTTGCATATTGAGGGCCTGTAACCATTTACTCTGCAAGCAGTCCTGGATACTGGAGCAACAACTTGTGTCGCTGAAATTAGCGCCATCCCACAAGAAGCAATGGAGGATATAGGCTATCAGATTGCCATCAATGGTCTGAACTCTCAACATACTTCACAAAAGAAACTAAAAAAAGGAAAGATGACAATTGGTAATAATGAATTTTATATTCCTCCTTGTCATTTATTACCTATGGGCTCTCAGAAAGGAATTCAATTCCTCCTTGGTGCCAATTTTATCTGGAATATGAAAGGCGGTGTTCGCATTGAAGGAGATCTTGTTACATTTTACAAGATGGTCACACCAGTCCAGACAACTCCAGATTTGCTGCTCACTGTAGCTCATGCAGACTTTTTAGGTGCAGTCATTGGTGAGGGAAGATTAAAATTACAGGTGCACATCATTAAAAAAGATTGCTGATTTTCCAAATGCTAATCTCAGAAACAAGAAGGGCCTACGTAGTTAAGAAGGGCCCGAAGGTTCTTTCGGCGACGACGACCAGTCCTTACGCTCCTATTGTCAGCTCTGTCAACTTACAACATGTGGCAATTGCGCCATATAGGACTTCAGCTGGAACCAAATTAGCTCTTCGAGTCTGCGAGAAGGCTAATTCTACCTCTGGATTTAGTTGAGTATGTAGTATCTCCTATCGTTCTGGTCGTCGTCGCCGAAAGAACCACAACACCGTGTTTATCAACACTATTCTGAATCACTGATTCTTTGTGTTTCTGATGAGTCTTAAGAGGAACTCCCTTTTATCCAGCAGCAAAGCTACCAGGAGCTACAACGATTCTCCAGCTGTCTCACTTTCCAGCTGTCTCCCTTTATCCAAAAGCATGTTTCAAATCTGTTTGTCTATTGCACCGAAAGTAGTTTGTCGTTTTGTAATTATGCAGGAATCTTATCTGTAAAGAAATCTGATAGAAATGATCGATGAAGCAGTATCATCATCATCCCAGCCGGATGCTTGGATGGAGTCTATGGAAATATCTGCGCTTGGAGGTTTACTATACTGCACATAATAATCATATTTCCCACTGGGTTCACCAAGGGTATCCTAAGTACCATGTAGTGGTTGGGACTGAGCTGGAGAGAAATTGATATAAACACCAATAAACTCCTCATCACCTGCTAACTGGTCCTGGTCTTCCTGTGGGAGAGCCACACTACTGGTGGAACGAAGTCAGCATTGTTGGAGTCACATGCTTTAAGGGTTTATCTTCTATTATGATGTCTGGGTTAATGATATCAAGCTTACATTGCACCTGATTCTTACTCCAAAACTTTAACGAATAATCTCCAATGTATCCTAGCTGTTGTAGCTGCTGCATTAGTGAGATGAATCGTTCCATAAAGCCAGGCACTGTAGGAGCAACATAAATGCATGTTTAAACACATAACCAGAAAATGCAGGTGTTTTATTTGTGGTGATGAAGGACATTTTGCACGAGATTTCCGCAAACAGAATGGTAACATCGCCAGAGCAGCCATCATTAACAATTTAGAACTACCTGATCAATGGGAAGTTCTTTCTATTGGATTGGATGAATCTGATAGTGATGGAATTTGTTCCTTATCAGAAGGTGAAGCTGGAACTTGCTATTTAGCCAAAAAGGAAGCTTTTGAGTTTCCCTATAATGCTGAAGAAGCTATTTTTATGATACATTCAAAGACTCCCTGGCGTCCTCACATTCATGTTACCACACAGCACGGACATACAAAGGCAAGCCACACAGCAGTCATGTGCGTGTTGTGAAGACAAAGGATGTTAATTTGCGAGATTATATTCTGAGGGTCATCTGCTTGCTCAATAAGACGCTGATATTCATCTTCATATTGCATTCGCCATTGGATAAACGTCTTCTTCTTAATTTCTCCCAGAAGATTTTCCACAAAAAGAACTTTAGCATTATCTGGTAACTGCTGGATTTGGGCTTTCAACTGCTGTACCAAGGCCCAATCAGATGGTTTAAACCTCATATCTCCATGTGGACTAGTCTTATTGTAAAGTGGCCCAAGTAATGTTCCCAGGTTAGCCATGTAAGGCCGGGCATAGTTCAAGAGGCCAAGCCAATTATCTATTTTTCTTTGAAATACAGCAGGTGCATTCTTCAATCCAAATGGCATAACAAGCCATTCATATAATCCATTAGGAAAAATGAAAGCTATCCAGGGAATGAATTCTTCCGCCATCATTAGGGTTCTGGGCATCTTGATACTCTGGTAGCTTCCCATGATGTTGTTGACGGTATTGATACAACATCTTCTCCTTATCAAAAGTAGTTTGTTCTTCAAAACTTGTAGAGTATGAAAGGCGGTGTTCGCATTGAAAGAGATCTTGTTACATTTTACAAGATGGTCACACCAGTCCAGACAACTCCAGATTTGCTGCTCACTGCAGCTTATGCAGACTTTGATATGGCTGGCATGGATGAAAATTTGAGAATACTTATTGCTGAAACTTCGCTTTTGTGACTATATAACTGGCAGTGGAGTAGAAGTGGAGTTTGAACACATCAAGGGTACTACTAACACTCTAGCAGATTCTCTGTCTAGACTTGTTTTCTTTGTTTTGCAGGTCACTGATATTTCTGCGCAACACAAGGAGAAACTGAAACTGATTGAAGAAACCCTTGAAGAACTTACGAATTGAATTCCTGTCTGAGAGCCCATAGGTAATAAATGACAAAAAGGAATATAAAATTCATTATTACCAATTGTCATCTTTCCTTTTTTTAGTTTCTTTTGTGAAGTATGTTGAGAGTTCAGACCATTGATGGCAATCTGATAGCCTATATCCTCAATTGCTTCTTGTGGGATGGCGCTAATTTCAGTGACACAAGTTGTTGCTCCAGTGTCCAGGATTGCTTGCAGAGTAAATGATTGCAAGCCCTCAATATGCAACGTAATCTGCATATTATATAGTTTGTTGACAATCTTGGTTTTTGTTTCATCAGGGGACATTTTAAGAGCTAGGAGTACAATGCTTACCTGCAGTATTTAGCACCTAACCAACGAGTTGTCCAATATCCTTTGGAAGCACCCACGATAACTACTTCCACTTCTTCCACTGCAGATAATACATCCTATACCACAACCGTTTCCTTTCCTTCTTCTTTCCAATGTTCCATTCTTCCTACTAGTCATCCATCTCTTTCCACTGTTTCTATCACCAATTTTGATCCTAATTATTTGGTTGATCCCTTACCCACTCCACCGCCCTCTATTGTACCTTTAGTCTATGAGGATCCAACTGATGAGCAGGTTTGTCCCCTTCGTCCATGAGCACCCGATCGGACTTCTCAACCAGAACCGGAAGAGCCTCGTCTCTTTTCGGAAGGTGGTGGGGAACCTCCTGATCTTTTTGCTCCTTTTGGACCACCAATTTAGGATATAGATCCATTGGAATTTCAACATATTGAGTATTGGGATCCTTTACCTGACTGTGGATATACGGCAGATATAGAAGCTGAAGTCCCACCGAAAAATCCAAAAACACTATAACCAGCTGAAGATGAACATGTGTTTCTTGAAGAAGATCCAGGTCCCATTAACCTTGGATATCCTCGTCTGCACATAATACTCTCAGCAACCAGTGGTGTTAGTGGAACTGGTAATTATGCACCACCAACTAAACCATTTATGGGTCCTCCAGCCTATGGACCAGCAACAGGGCGTTCCTGTCCTATTCAAACTCTAGATTTTCCAACAGCTTCAACACGTTTTCCCCCCTCACAGCAAAAGCCACGACAGCCAAACACTTAGCAATTACCTTCTGCTCAACAGGGTTCAGGGGCTTTGCTAGTCCTACCCTCAGACATTGGCCACTATGAAGATGTGCTTTCCAGATGGGAAACAATAACTATCAATTTACTCAATGAGCGACAGTGGATTGATAATAAGGCTAAAGTTCTTTTTGTGGAAAATCTTCTGGGAGAAATTGAGAAGAAGATGTTTATCCAATGGCGAATGCAATATGAAGATGAATATCAGCGTCTTATTGAGCAAGCAGATGACCCTCAGAATATAATCTCGCAAATTAGGCATATCTTTTTGATGGAAGATGCTTATCAAGGCTCAACGGAAGAACAGGATCGTGCTTATCAGGATTTAGAGAGATTGCAGTGCAATGAAATGAAGGATCTCATTAATTACATGAGTGAGTATAAAGTGCTTGCTGCAAAAACAGGCAGATTATTCCTTTCCAAAAAACTATCTGAAAAGTTCTTTCGCAAAATGCCTCCTCTGATAGGCAAGGAAATGGAAAAAGAATTTCTGGCTAAGTACCCTGGAGTAAGTGTTGGTGTTTTTCCCCGCATCTCTTTTGCATATCAGTACTTGGCAGAAATTTGCAAAAAGGAAGCAATTCAACATGGTATTAGAGCCTGTTGTAAGAATTATGCAAGCTTAAACTCTTTTGTGAGATCATTGGGGTGGTCTATTTGTCATCTACAAACTAACTATTTGTTTACTTTTTCTTTCTGGGTAGTGTGAGCAGTACTGTGCCGATGCGAGTAAGGCAACAGAGAGGTGTAAGTCCTGAATACTGGCATACTGTTCCGTTGTCCATGATCATATAGTGATAAATAGGGGGCTTGTTTATAGGTGATGATTACCTAACCTTTGGTCTCACTTATGAACTGGAAACATACACTAGCCTGTACTGATTATAAAGAAGCACTACAAGTAGTTGATGATATACAAAGCCCAGCATTTGGATTTGTACGACCTGCTGATTTTAAGTCCCAAACAGCTTTAGAAGCCTGCCTTAAGCAATATAATACTATTTTGCAAGTATTATTTTCTATTCAGCAATAGTTACGTGATCAACAGGCGCAGCTACACACCATTAAGGTTGAGTTACAGAAGCAAGGACGAGCAAAAGAGGAAGCAGCACAGTGAGAAGACTCTATTCAGCAGCTATAAGGAAAACTATCTAGTTTATCCTTGGGCGAGTCCAGTAATAGTAGTAAGAAGGTAATTCCCAAGACAAAAGGGAATTTGTTTGTATTTAAAATTCCTTTACAAATTCGGGACGAAGTTGTAGCACGTGAAAATTTGAAATGAGTCAGACACAGACTCAGTTGTTACCTCCAGTAACACAGCAAGCATCATCCTCTACACCAACTATAGAGGATCAAATCTGCCAATATTGCCGTAATGCTTGACGGCAGTTTGAAATCAAAAGAAGGGCTCGAAGGTTCTTTCCGCGACGACGACTAGAACGACAGGAGACACTAGAGACTCAACTGAATCCAGAGGTAGAATTAGCCTTCTACTCGAAGAGCTAATTTGGTTCCAGCTGAAGTACTATATGATGTGCATCAGAATGAACCACAACACTGTGTTTATCAACACTATTCTGAATCACAGATTCTTTGTGCTTCTGATGAGTCTGAAGAGGAACTTCCTTTCATCCATCAGCAAAGCTACCGGGAGCTGCAACGATCTGGCTTTCAGCATATTCATCTTGGCATGATTATGATACGAGTTCTGCCATTACATAGACGTTATGCCGGAATCAAAGTACTAATAGTCTTTCGGGATACTAGATGGAGTGATGATCGTGCTATTCTTGGAGCCATGGAACTAAGCCTTGATTAGGGAAGTCGTTTAATTTACTTAATTCTTGATCTGATGCTTTCTATTCAAGATTTTCAGCAACATATTCAACTTGTTGTCCAAACTCGTGGTTACACTGGATGGCAGTCTGCTGATAGTAATCTGCTTATCACTAGAAGTTTAATTAGCAGACTGAAAAATACTAGTGTTGCAGGTTTTCATTATCAAGTGGATAATGTTCTGGAATATTTACTGGCTCGAGGAATTCAGGCATGTCCAGGCAGACAGTATGATTCACAACAACTGGAAGGAATGGAGTGGCGAATCCTTCCTGCTCAAACACAACCTCCTGTACGACAACCTATAGGCATGGTTATAAGAACTTTATTGGATCAGAAAATATCAGTTCGTTTTCAGCATTATAAAGCAGCACCATCACATCGATCCACCAGTAGCGTGCCTCTCCCACAGGAAGACCAGGACCAGTTAGCAGGTGATGAGGAGTTTATTGGTGTTTGTATCAGTTTCTCTCCAGCTCAGTCCCAACCACTACATGGTACTTGGGATACCCTTGGTGAACCCAGTGGGAAATATGATTATTATGTGCAGTATAGTAAACCTCCAAGCGCAGATATTTCCATAGACTCCATCCAAGCATCCGGCTGGGATGATGATGATACTGAAGCAGTTTATTCCTTTTCCATCACACCACCCTTACCTGACATGGATGATTCTGATTCTGAAGATGATCCTATTCAGGAGTATAGTGCTTACCTGTAGTATTTAGCACCTAACCAACGAGTTGTCCAATATCCCTTGGAAGCACCCATGAGAACTACTTCCACTTCTTCCATTGCAGATAATACATCCTATACCATAACCGTTTCCCTTCCTTCTTCTTTCCAATCTTCCATTCTTCCTGCTAGTCATCCATCTACTCTGCAAGCAATCCTAGATACTGGAGCAACAACTTGTGTCGCTGAAATTAGTGCCATCCCACAAGAAGCAATGGAGGATATAGGCTATCGGATTGCCATCAATGGTCTGAACTCTCAACACACTTCACAAAAGAAACTAAAAAAGGAAAGATGACAATTGGTAATAATGAATTTTATATTCCTTTTTGTCATTTATTACCTATGGGCTCTCAGACAGGAATTCAATTCCTCCTTAGTGCCAATTTTACCCGGAATATGAAAGGTGGTGTTCGCATTGAAGGAGATCTTGTTACATTTTACAAGATGGTCACACCAGTCCAGACAACTCCAGATTTGCTGCTCATTGTAGCTTATGCAGACTTTGATATGGCTGGTATGGATGAAAATTTGAGAATACTTATTATTGAAACCTGCATTTATGTTGCTCCTACATTGCCTGGCTTTATGGAACACTTCAGCTCACTGATGCAGCAGCTACAACAGCTAGGATACATTGGAGATGATCCGTTAAAGTTTTGGAGCAGGAATCGGGTGAAATGTAAGCTTGATATCATTAACCCAGACATCATAATAGAAGATAAACCCTTAAAGCATGTGACTCCAGCAATGGTGACTTCGTTCCAACAACATATTGCAGCCCTGCTAGAATTAAAGGTGATCAGACCTAGCCAATCCAGACATCGTACTATGGCTTTTCTAGTCAACTCTGGAACAACAGTTGATCCAGTCACAGGACAGGAAAAGAAGGGCAAAGAGCGAATGGTCTTCAATTACCGGTCTTTAAATGATAACACCCATAAAGATCAGTATAGCTTGCCTGGAATCAATACTATCCTCAAGAAGATAGGTGGCAGTAAAATATACAGCAAATTTGATCTGAAAAGTGGCTTTCATCAGGTTGCAATGGCGGAAGAATCCATTCCCTGGACAGCTTTCATCATTCCTAATGGATTATATGAATGGCTTGTTATGCCATTTGGATTGAAGAATGCACCTGCTGTATTTCAAAGAAAAATGGATAATTGTTTCCGTTCTTGCAGTCACTTTATTGCTGTCTATATTAATGATATTCTGATTTTCTCAAAATCACCTGAAGAACATGCACAACATCTCTCCCACTTCTTCAAGATTTGTCAATAAGAAGGCTTAGTTCTTTCTCCTTCAAAAATGAAAATTGTAGTGCAAGAAGTTGACTTTTTAGGTGCAGTCATTGGTGAGGGAAGATTAAAATTGCTGGCGCACATCATTAAAAAGATTGCTGATTTTCCAAATGCTAATCTCAGAAACAAGAAGGGCCTACGTAGTTGGCTTGGCCTCTTCAACTATGCCCGGCCTTACATGGCTAACCTGGGAACATTACTTGGGCCACTTTACAATAAGACTAGTCCACATGGAGATATAAGGTTTAAACCATCTGATTGGGCTTTGGTACAGCAGTTGAAAGCCCAAATCCAGCAGTTACCAGATAAGGCTAAAGTTCTTTTTGTGGAAAATCTTCTAGAAGTTATATTATCCTGGAAGTTGATGGTTCTATGGAAGGATGGGGCAGTATTTGCAAATGGAAGCCCAAAAAGCATAGCCCAAAAGCTATAGAAAAGATTTGTGCTTATGCTAGTGATCGTTTTTCTACGATCAAATCCACTATTGATGCAGAAATCCATGTTGTAATGCATACTATGGATGCCTTGAAGATTCATTGGATTGATCGCGAAGCTATTACAATTAGGACAGATTGCCAGGCAATTGTCTCTTTCTTCAATAAATCAGCCACAAACAAAAATCACGTGTCAGATAGCTTTGCTTTTGTGACTATATAACTGGCAGTGGAGTAGAAGTGGAGTTTGAACACATCAAGGGTACTACTAACGCTCTAGCAGATTCTCTGTCTAGACTTGTTTTCTTTGTTTTGCAGGTCACTGATATTTCTGCGCAACACAAGGAGAAACTGAAACTGATTTAAGAAACCCTTGAAGAACTCAATAACAAACGTGAAGAAGGATGTCCACAGGTGGTACACAAGGAAGTTCAAGCAGCCAAAGCATTCCAAAAATTGATGGCAGAATTGCTCGATATCAGAGGTGTTACAGTAGAATCCAACAGATAAGGAGCTATTATAAACAACAAAGACTACATGAAGAAGTGGAAGCAATCGCCAGAAACCTCGCCACTAGGATTCAAGATGAAATTCAAGCACTCCAACACCTTCTCCTAGTACGAACTATGATCATGCAGCATCAAGAATTTACACTCATTGAAAATGATTATTGTCTACTGTATCATCATCTTCCTGATCAACAAGAATGACTCAACAGTATCCAAGCGCAACTGAATACTCTTCTCCAGGAAATCCAAACTCTCCAACCTAGTACAGGTCAGCCCTGACGTCACTAAAAAGCAAACGTAAGCACTTGCGTCAGCAAAGATTCTCCAACTGTCTCACTTTCCAGCTATCTCTCTTTATCCAAAAGCATGTTTCAAATCTGTCTGTCTATTGCACCGAAAGTAGTTTGTCATTTTGTAATTATGCAGGAATCTTATCTGTAAAGAAATCTGATAGAAATGATCGATAGGGCCTATATGTGTACCCGGTTTCTATCTAGTTTCCCCTTTTTGATTCCTTTTCTGCTTTATAAATAGGTGTGTTTGTTCTGTAAAGAGTAAGTCAGGAGTAGTCCATCACTAATATTCTGATACTCTTTGATAATCCTCTTTCGTTGTAAACTTTTGATGTAGAAATAAAACTGTTTGATATTTCTTCATAATTCTTGTGTCATAGTTTAGTTAGCGATCTTTTTTTTTCTTGGGAAAGGTTTTGGTATCAGAGATCTCTCATTTTGTTCCAACATACCAATCCCTGGTGTGTATGGCGGAGAAAGGAAAAGATATGGATTACGCAAATCACAGACATACAAAGGCAACCCACATAGCAGTCATGTGCGTGTTGTGAAGACAAAGGATGTTAAGTGCACGACCAGAAAATGTAGATGTTTTATTTATGGTGATGAAGGACATTTTGCATGAGATTGCCGCAAACAGAATGGTAACATCGCCAGAGCAGCCATCATTAACAATTTAGAACTACCTAATCAATGGGAAGTTCTTTCTGTTGGATTGGATGAATCTGATAGTGATGGAAACCATCTTTGCATTCTGTCCCTTATGGGAAAAAGAAGACTCTACCTAACAAGCTAATGGAGTATATTCAGTACCTGGAAGCTGAAAATGCAAGATTAAAACGGCAATTAGCTCAGGCATTAAATGGTTGCAGGCCCTCAATATGCAACGTAATCTACATATTATATAGTTTATTGACAATCTTGGTTTTTGTTTCATCAGGGGACATTTTAAGAGCTAAAATGTCTGTTGTGTCATAAAATTCCATAGCTTCATCAACCATATGAGCTGCTTCTCAAATAACAGGGCCACCACCACTAATTCCTTGGTAAATGCCTGCTTTGATTAGATGCCTTTCTCCAGTATCTTCATCATCAATCTGCACAGTGTCATGATCATCAGGGTTCTGGGCATCTTGATACTCTGGTAGCTTCCCATGATGTTGTTGAAGGTATTGATACAGCATCTTCTCCTCATCAAAAGCAGTTTGTTCTTCAAAACTTGTGGATAAGTCTTGGTGTAATGCCTGAGCTAATTGCCATTTTAATCTTGCATTTTCATCTTCCAGGTACTGAATATACTCCATTAGCTCGTTAAGTAGAGTCTTCTTTTTCCCATAAGGGACAAAATGCAGAGATGGTTTAGTCACCACTTTCCTTTCAAAATAGACAAAGGCCAATGGGAAGTTCTTTCTGTTGGATTGGATGAATCTGATAGTGATGGAAACCATCTCTGCATTCTGTCCCTTATGGGAAAAAGAAGACTCTACCTAACAAGCTAATGGAGTATATTCAGTACCTGGAAGCTGAAAATGCAAGATTAAAACGGCAATTAGCTCAGGCATTAAATGGTTGCAGGCCCTCAATATGCAACGTAATCTGCATATTATATAGTTTATTGACAATCTTGGTTTTTGTTTCATCAGGGGACATTTTAAGAGCTAAAATGTCTGTTGTGTCATAAAATTCCATAGCTTCATCAACCATATGAGCTGCTTCTCAAATAACAGGGCCACCACCACTAATTCCTTGGTAAATGCCTGCTTTGATTAGATGCCTTTCTCCAGTATCTTCATCATCAATCTGCACAGTGTCATGATCATCAGGGTTCTGGGCATCTTGATACTCTGGTAGCTTCCCATGATGTTGTTGACGGTATTGATACAGCATCTTCTCCTCATCAAAAGCAGTTTGTTCTTCAAAACTTGTGGATAAGTCTTGGTGTAATGCCTGAGCTAATTGCCATTTTAATCTTGCATTTTCATCTTCCAGGTACTGAATATACTCCATTAGCTCGTTAAGTAGAGTCTTCTTTTTCCCATAAGGGACAAAATGCAGAGATGGTTTAGTCACCACTTTCCTTTCAAAATAGACAAAGGCGCATTTGCCACATGTTGTAAGTTGACAGAGCTGACAATAGGAGCGTAAGGACTGAGACATCTGAAATTTACACAGAGAACATTTTGTGGAACCAGGAGGAACATCAGAATTATCCTCCCAGTTATGGAGACATTCAGCCTGCTGTGTGGTAACATGAATGTGAGGACGCTAGGGAGTCTTTGAATGTATCATAAAAATAGCTTCTTTAGCATTATAGGGAAACTCAAAAGCTTCCGTTTTTGGCTAAATAGCAAGTTCCAGCTTCACTTTCTGATAAGGAACAAAGTCAAGGAGAATTTCAGCCCAATTGGCTCCTTTTGTGTGGGCTTTTCCTTCTTTAATTTTTAAGCCCAAATCTATTTTTATTGGTCTGGTTTAAATTAATTTCAAGCCCAAATTTAATTTA
Source organism: Euphorbia tirucalli (assembly GCA_039660915.1). Lineage (NCBI taxonomy): Eukaryota > Viridiplantae > Streptophyta > Magnoliopsida > Malpighiales > Euphorbiaceae > Euphorbia > Euphorbia tirucalli. Next base: position 34,136,680 of record CM077637.1, on the reverse strand, counting down.
CACATGTATATAATATATTACACCATGTAACATATGATTTACATTTAATTAAAATTGGTTTGACTAATTAATTTAATCCATGAAATTAAAATTAGATCTTTACAAAATAAATTCATATGTAAACTTATACATATGAATATTTCCACCCAGGAAATAATCTCATAATTAATCCAATTAATTATGAGAAAGCCAATCAAATATTAATTTTATTATTATGATCAATCCAATTGATCTTTATAATATAATTAATATTTCCTCTATCTCCAGAGTGTATACTCCAAGTATACAGGTGATTCCTTAAGTTTGTGTTCAGTCACTCAATGTGTACGACCTCGTGGGCCCATCTTTATATTGGTAGTGGACCCGTGGCCCACAGACTATAGTTGGGCTTTAGCAAGCCACTGCAGCCCCCAATTAAGATGGAGATGGTAGTCCAACTGTAATCATAACCCTGTAGTTTGAACTTGTATATCCCATGTCATTGATATCGGTGTCCAACACAGAGGCATGGATTGATCACCCTCTTTTGTGTCCGGACATTTACTTGATCCCAAATGTACTGAAGCTCACAAACAAGTTCCAACTTGTTTGGGTATGGCCACACTCTTATCAGTCACATTCATCAAGAGACCGGTGATATCTTCTCAGTGGACTACTGAGTGACAAATCCCTTCTGCATATCCATAGCATTGCCATGCTAAGTGACATACCCGAAAGCATCCATAATTGGCACCTTATTACAGCCCCTTTAGGCATACCCCTAAGTATGCGACCTCACATGCGATACCATCATATGGTCAGGTCAAAGGATCCATACAAGTACTACATGAGAATCACTTGTGATACTATACCATGTGGATTTCTCGTTTAGTGGATCTATCTAGTACCATGCCCTTTTTGCATGTACCCATTAACTTGGTTAACATCCTATGTCTAATGACCGGTAAGACACCGCCATACAACCAGGTTAATGATAGCCTCTAATTCCATTCATTTGCATGACTGGAACAGACTAAGGATTTCTTTATGGTTATATCGTTTACCTTATCCATGGTCTTACTGCCAAGTGCATGACACTTGCCATCATGGATATGGATATGTCCATTGGATACTTCATTTAAGATATTGCGCAAGATATATATAATAAATGAATTAATGCCTGTATTAATAAGACAAAATGAGTATAATACATAAATCCAATAAATGTATACAAATACAAGGTCCATGCCTCGGAACTAGGGCATATACAACATCATACCCATATTTAGCATCCTTTTACAGACCTGTTAGGTGTTGGATATGCCTAATCCCGAGGCATTGGACCTTGTATTTGTATTGTACATTTATTGGATTTATGTATTATACATATTTTGTGTCATTAAAATAAAGGCATTAATCTATTTATTATATATCTTGTGCTATATTTTAAATGGACATATCCATATCCATGTTTACAAGTGTCATGCACTTGGCAGTAAGACTATGGATAGGGAAAACGATATGACCATAAAGAGATCCATAGTCTGTTCTAGTCATGGGAGTGAATGGAACTAGAGACTATCATTAACCTGGTTGTATGGCAGTGTCTTACCAGCCATTGGACATGGGATGTCAACCAAGTTAATGTTGGATATGCCCTAGTCCCGAGGCATTGGTCCTTGTATTTGTATCATACATTAATTGGATTTATGTATTATACTTATTTGTGTTATTAATAAAGACATGAATTCATTTATTATATTTATCTTGTGCAATATATTAAATGAAGTATCCAATGGACATATCCATATCCATAATGACCAGTGTCATGCACTTGGCAGTAAGACCATGGATAGGGTAAACGATATGACCATAACTAGATCCGTAGTCTGTTCCAGTCATAGGAATGAATGGAACAAGAGACTATCATTAACCTGGTTGTATGGCGGTGTCTTACCGGTCATTGGACATGGAGTGTCAACCAAGATAATGGGTACATGCATAAGGGGCATGGTACTGGATAGATCCGCTAAACGAGAAATCCACATGGTACAGTATCACAAGTGATTCTCGTGTAGTTCTAGTATGGATCCTTTGACCTGACCATATGATGGTGTTACATGTGAGGTCGCATACTTAGGGGTACACCTAAAGGGCCTATAATAGGGTGCCAAGTATGGGTACTTTCGGGTATGTCTCTTAGCATGGTAATGCTATAGATATGTAAAAGGGATTTGCCACTCAGTAATCCACTGGGAAGATATCACCGGCCTCTTGATGAATGTGACTGATAAGAGTGTGGCCACACCCAAACAAGTGGGAACTTGTTTGTGAGCTTTAGTGCATTCGGGATCAAGTTAATGTCTGACACAAAAGAGGGTGATCAATCCATGCCTCTGTGTTGGACATCGATATCAATGACATGGAATGTACAAGTTTAAACTACAGGGTTACGATAATAGTTAGACTGCCATCTCCATCTTAATTGGGGGCTGTAGTGGCTTGCTAGAGCCCAACTGTAGTCTGTGGGCCAAAGGCCCACTGCCAACATAAAGATGGGCCCACGGGATTGTACACATAGAACGACTGAACACCGACTTAAGGAATCACATGTATACTTGGAGTATACATTGTGGAGAGAGAGGTATATATATATATTAATTATATTATAAAGATCAATTGGATTGATCCTAATAATAAAATTAATATATTCAATTGGCTCTTCATAATTAATTGGATTAATTATGAAATTATTTCCTAGGTGGAGATATTCATATGTATAGTTTTACATATGATTTTATTTTGTGAAGATCTAATTTTAATTTGATAGATTAAATAATTGGTCAAGCTAATTTTAATTTATATGTAAATAGTATATTACTTAGTGTAATATATTAAATACATAGGTGTATTAAAATTGGGCTTGGAATTGATTTGAACTAGATTAATTAAAAATAAGATTGGGCCTGAATTAAAAGAAGTAAGCCCACACAAAATAAAGGAGCCAAGCTGGGCCTAAATTCCCCTAAGGGAATTCGGCCAACATAGGTTTTTAACCTAGGAGAATTTCAGCCAAAAGGGTGACTAACCACACCATAGCCGAATCCTCTAGCCCCCTCTCTCCATTGTTCGTGTTTTCCAATGCTAGCATGGGTCGTGTTCGTTAGGCGTTCGTGTACGAGAACGAGGAGGGACTCTACTTTGATTCCTGCAGTCTTCATCCATCTCTAGAAGAGATATTCCGGGTAAGAGAATGATCTCTTTCTATTGAATTTTTATGTTTTACAATTTCCATTTCAATTGCTCGTGGGACTGGATTTGAGGAAATCATCGCGTTCTTCCGCATTTTTCAGGTGATTTCCGGTGAAAAATCCCTACAGTTAATGGGTGCATGCAAAAGGGGTGTGGTACTGGATAGATCCACTAAATGAGAAATCCACATGGTAAAGCATCAATAGTGATTCTAGTGTAGTACTTGCATGGATCCTTTGACCTGACCATATGATGGTGCTGCATGCGAAGTTGCATACTTTGGTTTAATCCTAAAGGGCCTGTACTTTGGTGTACTTGTATGGTTTCATATAGAATCAAGTTAACATCTTTTGTGACAACAATGGGGCTGTTGGACAAGCTAAGGAGCCCCGGTCACACAAGAACACAAAGCACGTGCTCAGGAAGTTTCACCTCATACGAGAAATCAGCAAGAGGGGTGACATTTCATTGCATAGAGTGGACACCGAGGATAACGTCGCAGATCCTTTCACCAAGGCGCTGGCTCAGCCCAAGCACGAGGGTCATACTAGATCTATAAGGATTAGGCCCATGCCTAGTTGGAACTAGTGCAAGTGGGAGATTGTTGGATATGCCCTAGTCCTAAGGAATTGGACCTTGTATTTGTATTGTACATTTATTGGATTTATGTATTATACATATTTTGTGTCATTAAAATAAAGGCATTAATCTGTTTATTATATATCTTGTGCTATATTTTAAATGGAGTATCCAATAGGCATATCCATATCCATGTTGACAAGTGTCATGCACTTAGCAGTAAGACCATGGATAGGAAAAACGATATGACCATAAAGAGATCCATAGTTTGTTCCAGTCATGGGAATGAATGGAACTAGAGACTATGATTAATTTGGTTGCATGATAGTGTCTAACCGGCCATTGGACATAGGATATCAACCAAGTTAATAGGTGCATGCAAAAGGGGCACGGTACTGGATATATCCACTAAATGAGAAATCCACATGGTAAAGCATCACTAGTGATTCTCGTGTAGTACTTGTATGGATCCTTTGACCTGACTATATGATGGTGCTGCATGCGAAGTCGCATACTTTGGTGTACGCCTAAAGGGCCTGTAAAAGGGTGCCAAGTATGGTTATGTTCGGGTATGTCACTGAGTATGACGGTGCTATGGATATGCAGAAGGGATATGTCACTCAGTAGTCCACTGAGAAGATATCACCGGCCTCTTGATGAATGTGACTGATAAGAGTGTGGCCACACCTAAACAAGTTGGAACTTGTTTGTGAGCATCAATACATTCGGGATCAAGTAAATGTCCGGAAACAAAAGAGGGTGATCAATCCATGCCTTTGTGTTGGACACCGATATCAATGACATGGGATATACAAGTTTAAACTACAGGGTTATGATTACAGTTGGGTTGCCATCTCCATCTTAATTAGGGGTTGTAGTGGCTTGCTAGGGCCCGCTAGTAGTTTGTGAGCCATAGGCCCACTGCTAACATAAAGATGGGCTCACAGGATCATACACATTGAACGTCTGAACTCAGACTTAAGGGATTACCTGTATACTTAGAGTATACACACCGGAGAGAAAGGATTATATTAATTATATTATCAGGATCAACTGGATTGATCAAACTAATAAAATTAATATTTGCATTGGCCTTCTCAAAATTAATTCAATGAATTAGTTTATGAGATTATTTCCTGGTAGGAAATATTTTACATGTATAGGTTTATATGTATCTTAATTTTATGAAAGTCAAATTTAATTCCATGGTGAAATTAATTGATCAAATTAATTTTAATTTAAATGTATGAAACATATTATATGGTATAATGTGTTAAAATACATGTTGAATAAAATTAGATTTGATAATTAATTGGACCAAGAGAATTAATATAGACTTAGGCTTAAAGAGGAGAAAAGCCTGTGTAAAATTAAGAAGGGATTGGGCCAAAATTTTTGAGAAAAATTTCAGTCTTCTAGGTTAAAAATTAACCTAGGAATTTCGGCCAAGGTATGTGTTTTAGAGCAGAAATTTTCAGCCACCAAACTCTCTCTCTCTCGATTGATCCTCTAGCTAGCACAGGTCGTGTTCGATAGCCGTTCGTGTACGTGAATGCGGAGGGAATCAATTTTGGTTTCTGCAGCCATCTCTTAAAGAGATATTCTTGGTAAGAATCTATTCTCTTCAATTTAATTTTAAGTTTTACAATTTTCACATCAATCACTCCGTTGCCCTAGTTGCAGCAGGCCGGGCCAAGTTTTGGATTTGGCGGGTTTCGGGCCCGGGGCCTGTTCTTGAAATTTTAATGGGTTTAAAAATTTTATGTGTTTAAATTTTGTAATTTAAATGCACATGGTTTCTTGGATGAAATTTTAATTTTATTCATGGGATATTAAGTTTGGAAATTAATATGGTTAATTTATATTGGTTCGGGTTTTTTTGGCACAATTACCCGGGCGGCTGACAGGGACTCATGGTTTTCCAATTCCAGTGGGAGCAGTTATCTTCTTGGGCTGGAGGCCCAAAGCCCGTTAAGGGCTAGAACCATGATGGGCTAGAATTGGTGATTTCAAAATAATGGCGTTGGGCATAATTGAAATGGGCTTAATTTCATGCATTATAACATGCTTATAAATTGATGTATTGAATGCATTTTGTGTGATTAAATGTATGTATGGTTGGATGCTATTGGGCCTTATTCAAGTTGGGTTGTAATTTTTCTTTTTGGGTAATATACGGCCTGCGCGGTGTTTTCTTTTTAATGTAATTTTATTTTATTTATTTATTATAAAATTTGTAAAGAAGAAGCCCAGTGGAGAGGCAAACCCAGTGGAGAGACGAGCCCAGAAGGAAGGAAAAGGAGGCCCACCTGATATATTTTCTAGTATAGGTTTACAAGAATTATATTAGGTTGTAATATAGGCCCATAGCAGTCCATTTTACTTATTTAATTATGCTTTATATTTATTTGCATGTATGTATGTATGATGCAAACCCATTCTCACCCGCCTATGCATGTAAGCCGTTATTAAATTAATTTAATTACCTAATGGAAATTACTAAGTCGCTTAAAAGTGCTTCCCTCATTCAAAACCGACTCGAAGTGGGGATAGGTCAGTTGTAGACCATGCCCTCGCTGGATGCACTAGAGTATCGTCATTTTGTATTGGGTTGGGGTATAGGTTACTCTAACACTTGGATGGAGGTTTTGACTTAACGTGGGTAGTAGGATTCTCCTTGCCCTAAGCACAGATGGGTAAGTGCCAACAAGCCCATCAAATCGAGAGTCCCTAGGTTAGGATTGGACAGTGTTCCTACCTAAATAATTAGGGTATAGTTTTTCCAGGCCCTCGTCTGGCTATATCTTAATGAAATATGCATGAGCCCAATAACTCGGATTAATTAATAACTTGATTCACTATTAATTATATATGGGAAACAAGATAAATTCCTTTATTAACACTCTTAAAATTTTTCTGTGTAGAATTTTAAATGGCAAACAACAATTCACTTTCACTGTGATCTATCCTGGAGAAGGACAAGCTTTTCGGTCCTAGCTTCTTAGACTAGTCTAGGAACTTAAGAATAGTTCTAAGATAAGAGTCAAAGAAGTATGTACTGGAAAGGCCTGTACCGACTGTGCCTCAAGGACATAATCCACCAGCTACCCAGTTGGAGAAATACGAGGTGCATGTTAAGGATAATAGGGATGTGACATGCCTTATGTTGGTGTGTATGGTCCCTGAGCTGTAAAAGTAGTTCATGGATCATCAGGCCTATGCTATGATAACAACTCTAAATGAGATGTTTCAAGAGCAAGCTCGTCAGGAAAGGTACTTGACCAATAAGGCATTCCACTCCTGTAAGATGGGGGCTGGGACATCTGTGAGCGCATACATGCTTAAGATGAAGGGCTATCTGGATACTTTAGCCCGTCTCGGATCGCCTATCTTACAGGAGCTGCTAGTGGACACAATCCTTGCTTCCTTACTGGATTCTTATGATTAGTTCATCCTGAACTATAATATGCAAGGGATGAACTGTACTGTTAGTGAGCTGCATGGGATGCTTAAGCTCACTGAAAAGTCGATCAAGAAGACTTCACCGGTGCTGCTGGTAAACAAGGGGAACCCTCCTCTTACGAAGGGCAAAGCCAAGGAAAAGGCTAAGGCCAAGGCTAAGAAAGCCAAGGCCACGAAGCCTAAGGTCCAACTTAAGGCGAGTCCCAAGGACGTCTGCTTCGGGTGCAAGTAGGTGGGGCATTGGAAGAAATCGTGTCCCAAACTGTTTGGAGAGCAGAGGAAGACCCAGGGTGCATCTTCATCAGGTATTTATTTCATAGACATTAACCTCACTGTTTCAGCATCCTGGGTATTGGATACTGGATGTGGTTCTCACATTTGTTGCAATGTGTAGGGACTTAAAAACAGGAGGTCACTGGGATCAGGGGAGGTGGACTTGCAGGTCGGTAATGGAGCAAGGGTTGCTGCCATAGAGATCGACAAATATCACCTTATGATGCCTAGTGGATTGGTTTTGGTATTAGAACATTGTTATTATGTACCTGCCATATGCAGGACTATTATTTCTGTTTCAGTATTGGATATTTTTGGTTTTAATTTTACTATTTCTAATGGTAGAATTGGTTTATCTAGAGAGAGATTGTTTTATGGAGAAGCTCTATTAAATAATGGCTTATATATCCTAGATTTAAATGAAACCAATCTTGTCTATAACATAAACACTAAAAGGGTTAAGCCTAACAAACTTAATCCTGTCTACCTTTGGCATTGTCGTTTAGGCCACATAAACGAGAAGCGCATAGCTAGGCTCCACAAAGCTAGAATCCTAGGGTCATTTGACTTGGAGTCACTTGATGTATGCGAATCATGTTTACGCCGCAAAATGACTAAAGTGCCTTTTAGCAAGAAAGCTAAAAGGGCTACTGGCTTATTAGACTTAATACATTCAGACATATGTGGGCCGATGACTGTAGCTACTAGAGGTGGACATCTGTACTTCATCACGTTCACGGACGATTTTAGGAGATATGGCTATGTCTATCTGATGAAACATAAGTCTAAAACCCTTGATATGTTCAAGGAATTTAGGAATGAAGTACAGAACCAGCTAGGCAGCCCTTTGGTCAGACCGAGGAGGTGAGTATATGAGCCTAGAGTTTGACTCATATTTGAGAGAGCATGGAATAGTTCCATAACTCACTCCTCTAGAAACACCACAATGGAATGGGGTGTCCGAACGGAGGAATAGGACCCTATTGGACATGTTCCACTCGATGATGAGTTATGTCTCTCTCCCAATAGGCTTCTGGGGATACACCCTCAAGACAGAAGCTCTCATTTTAAATAATACTCTGACTAAGGCATTAGAAAAGACCCCATATGAGGTATGGACAGGCAGGGAGCCTAATGTGTCTTTTCTGCAGATTTGGGGATGCGATGCACATGTCAAGAGATTGACTGGGGGCAAGCTTGAACCCAAAACTGATAAGTGCCTGTTTGTGGGTTACCCAAGGGAAAGCAAAGGGTATTACTTCTACAACCCCGCTGAGAACAAGGTGTTCGTGGCAAGGAAGGGGGTCTTTCTAGAAAAGGATTTCATTTCCAAGAGAGACAGTGGGAGCAATGTTGAACTCAAGGAAGTTCAAAGCTCACAAGCTCCTGAAGAGTATAACTCAGAGACCAGGGTGGAGCTTCATAGGAGGAAGCACCGACCCAGGTCACATAAGGACCTAGAAGGTCTGGTAGGGATCATCAGGAACCAGAGAGATATGGTTTTCTCATCACCGATTATCACACTCTTCTCATCTTTTATGAGAAGAACCCAAAACCTACTATGAGGCTATGGCTAGCCCACAGTCTGCAAATTGGCGTAAAGCCATTGAGGCAGAGATGCAATCTATGTATGATAATCAGGTTTGGAACCTGGTTGATCCACCTCCGGGTGCTAAGGTAATAGTTTGCAAGTGGTGCTACAAGCTAAAAGCCGACAACACCTTTAAGGGGCGTCTGGTTGCAAAAGGTTTTAGGCAAGTCCATGGAATAGACTATGATGAAACCTTCTCACCAGTCACTATGCTTAAATCCATTAGGATCTTGCTAGCCATAGCCACATGGTACGACTATGAGGTCTGGCAAATGGATGTCAAAACCACTTTCTTTAATGAAAAGCTGCTCGAGGATGTGTACATGACACAGCCTGAGGGTTTTGTCGATCCAGAGTATCCTGGGAGGGTATGCAAACTTCAAAGGTCCATTTATGGATTGAAGCAAGCATGCTGAAGTTGGAATCTTAGATTCAATGAAGCTACAAAGGAATATGGTTTCATATAGAATCAAGATGAGCCTTGTGTGTATAAAAGGATTACTGGAAGCATTGTCACATTCTTGGTATTATATGTGGATGATATCCTTCTTATTGGAAGCGACATACCAACACTGCAAGGGGTAAAGTAGTGGTTGTGTAAGTGCTTCGCAATGAAGGACTTAGGTGACACTGAGACGATCCTAGGGATCGGGATCTACAGGGATAGATCCAATTGGCTTTTGGGCCTAAGTTAGGCCACATAAATTGACAAAGTTCTAAAAAGATTCAGCATGGATCGGGCCAAGAAAGGTTTCTTGCCGATGAGCCATGGGCTGAAACTTAGTAAGAAGAACTATCCTAAGACAAGGAAGGACAGGGAGAACATGAAGTTGGTCCTAAACGCCTTGGCTATAGGATCAATCATGTACTCCATGCTATGTACGAGACCTGATGTCGCCTTTGCACTAAGTATGACGAGCCGATACCAGCAGATCCCGAGGAGGATAACTGGAAGGCTGTCAAAGCAATCCTCAAGTACCTTAACCGAACTAAGGATAGCTTCTTAGTGTATGGAGGTCAGGAAGAGCTATCAGTTATTGGGTATACTAATGCCAGCTTCCAGATAAACCAGGATGAGTACCAGTCGCATTTTAGGTACGTGTTTTTGCTAAATGGTTGTGTTGTAAGCTGGAGAAGCTCAAAGCAATCGACCATTGTGGACTCTACAACAGAAGCTAAGAGTACATTGCAGCATGTGATGCAGCTAAGGAAGCTGTATGGATAAGGAAGTTTATCACTGAGTTGGGAGTAGTGCCTACTATCCAGGACCCAGTTGATATCTTTTGTGACAACAATGGGCTGTTGGACAAGCTAAAGAGGCCCGGTCACACAATAACACAAAGCACGTGCTCAGGAAGTTTCACCTCATATGAGAAATAAGTAAGAGGGGTGACATTTCATTGCATAGAGTGGACACCGAGGATAATGTCGCAGATCCTTTCACCAAGGCGCTGGCTCAGCCCAAGCATGAGGGTCATACTACATCTATGGGGATTAGGCCCATGCCTAGTTGGAACTAGTGCAAGTGGGAGATTGTTGGATATGCCCTAGTCCCGAGGAATTGGACCTTGTATTTGTATTGTACATTTATTGGATTTATGTATTATACATATTTTGTGTCATTAAAATAAAGGCATTAATCTGTTTATTATATATCTTATGCTATATTTTAAATGGAGTATCTAATGGGCATATCCATATCCATGTTGACAAGTGTCATGCACTTAGCAGTAAGACCATGGATAGGGAAAACGATATGACCATAAAGAGATCCATAGTTTGTTCCAGTCATGGGAATGAATGGAACTAGAGACTATCATTAACTTGGTTGTATGATAGTGTCTAACCGGCCATTGGACATAGGATGTCAACCAAGTTAATGGGTGCATGCAAATGGGTCATGGTACTGGATATATCCACTAAACGAGAAATCCATATGGTAAAGCATCACTAGTGATTCTCGTGTAGTACTTGCATGGATCCTTTGACCTGACCATATGATGGTGCTGCATGCGAAGTCACATACTTTGGTGTACTCCTAAAGGGCCTATAAAAGGGTGCCAAGTATGGGTACGTTCGGGTATGTCACTAAGCATGATGGTGCTATGGATATGCAGAAGGGATATGTCACTCAGTAGTCCACTAAGAAGATATCACCGGCCTCTTGATGAATGTGACTGATAAGAGTGTGGCCACACCTGAACAAGTTAGAACTTGTTTGTGAGCATCAGTACATTCGGGATCAAGTAAATGTCCGGAGACAAAAGAGGGTGATCAATCTATGCCTTTGTGTTGGACACCGATATCAATGACATGGGATATACAAGTTTAAACTACAGGGTTATGATTACAGTTGGGTTGCCATCTCCATCTTAATTAGGGGTTGTAGTGGCTTGCTAGGGCCCGCCTGTAGTCTGTGGGCCATAGGCCCACTGCCAACATAAAGATGGGCTCATAGGATCATACACATTGAACGTCTAAACTCAGACTTAAGGGATCACCTATATACTTAGAGTATACACACCGGAGAGAAAGGATTATATTAATTATATTATAAGGATCAATTGGATTGATCAAAATAATAAAATTAATATTTGCATTGGCCTTCTCAAAATTAATTCAATGAATTAATTTATGAGATTATTTCCTGGTAGGAAATATTTTACATGTATAGGTTTACATGTATCTTAATTTTATGAAAATCAAATTTAAAAAAGATAAGAAATAGAAATATAAGGACTTTCCTTTATATCAAATAAGTGCTTATTTAGTAAATATGTGGTTATTGAGTTCATGGAACACAAACATAATTCCATGGTGAAATTAATTGATAAAATTAATTTTAATTTAAATGTATAAAACATATGATATGGTATAATGTGTTAAAATACATGTTGAATAAAATTAGACTTGATAATTAATTGGACCAAGAGAATTAATATAGACCTGGGCTTAAAGAGGAGACATGTAAAATTAAGAAGGGATTGGACCAAAATTTTTGAAAAAAATTTCACCCTTCTATGTTAAAAATTAACCTAGGAATTTCTGTTAGGATTCGTCATTGGGAAAATAACGTGGTGCAGCGGAAAATACACTGTTTAAAATTTCCTAGAATCCACCTATCGTGTCCAATTACCATTGATTAGAATAAAACAATTTGAATCAAGAGAGATTAACTCACCGGATTTGTCTCTTCTAAAGACTGCTGCAGAATCTTTTCTTGAAACTGTGATCTCCAAAGTCCGGTACACAACCAACTATTGAGCGAGAACCGGTGCTAGCCGAAGACGCTAAGGAATGGAGGATTGATGCTGGGATTTTCAGCTATTTGGGGCTGGTCTTGGTGGCTGAAATTTCCAACAATAATTAAGGTTGAATTAGGGTTTTATTCCTTAAGTGTGCCCTTATATAGACACCTTGTTTAATTGGGTTTTAATTAGGTTAATTAAACCCAAGCCCACTAGGATTATAATTACATAAATAAACTTTAATTAAAAAGTATATACTATGTAATTTAATTCCATTTGGCTAAATTTAATTACCCCTAAATAAAATTAAATCACACTTAAGTAAATACAATACATGTATTTAATTTTCCTACTTAGGAAAATTATTTAATTAATTGTTTACTTTATGTAATTCAATTAATTAATAAATTAATTAATTATATTATGTAAACTTCTTAATTGAATTAAATTCAACCTAATGTCAATTAATTACCTTGACACCGAATGTCAACAAATTAATTAACGTATTCCTCACAATGTACATTACATGTACAATTTCTATAAGTTCCAGCTCAGTTGATCTATTGTGCACGATCCTATGGGTCTGTCTTTATGTTGGCAGTAGGCCCACAGACTGTAAGTGGGTTCTAGCAAACCATTACAGCCCCCAATTAAGACAGAGATGCAACAGTGTTTAAAAGACACTCACCTGGTAGTAATCTCATAGTGTACTTTGCCTAACGATATCGATATGAATAAACAAGAGGCATGGTGTCCGTCATCCTCTTCTGTTGTTTATTATATTTCTTGATCTTGAGTTGACTGATTAATCAAATAAGCACCGACTTACTTAGGTATGGCCATACACTTATCAGTCCCACTCATCAAGTGGCCAATGATATCATCTCGGTGTTACCCGAGTGGCAATTCCATCACTTCATCATCAATATCAACATGTTCGCCAGTCCACCCAATCATACCCGTATTTAGCATCCTTTTACAGACCTGTTAGGTATATGTCAAAGTGAACCAGATTCTATATTGATAGTATAATGAAATTTGGTCTGAGGACAAAAGAGACCTACTCAAGAAAGACCTATGACGCGACAACCATGTGGCTTTCTTGTGCGGATCGATCCAGTCCCATGTCAATGACATATTCCTATATTCATGACTGACTATATATGTACTATGGTTAGTTAAGAACTACCCTACATTCATCGAATATACAAGTGTTTGGTTCTATTCTTTCCCACGATTAGAACAGACCTGGGATGGGTTCTATGATTTTCAATCAATAGATACTCTACTCATATTAAATGAAATAGATTAATTGCCTTTATTAATGTGACACAAATAATGTATTCATACAATGAGTCTTAATGTATAATACAAAATACAAGAATCCAATGCCCTAAGAACTAAGGCACACCAATAATTTCAGCCAAGGTATGTGTTTTAGAGAAGAAATTTTCAGCCACCAAAGTCTCTCTCTTGGTTGATCCTCTCGCTAGCACGGGTCATGTTCGATAGCCATTCATGCACGTGAATGCGGAGAGAATCAATTTTGGTTTTTGCAGCCATCTCTTGAAGAGATATTCTTGGTAAGAATCTATTCTCTTCAATTTAATTTTAAGTTTTACAATTTTCACATCAATTGCTCTTGGGCACGGATTTGAGGAAATCACCACGCTCTTCCGCATTTAATCGGGTGATTTCCGGCGAAAAATCCCAACATTAGGCATATGTCAAAGTGAACCAGATTCCATATTGATACTATAATGAAATCTGGTCCGAGGACAAAAGAGACTTACTCAAGAAAGACCTATGACGTGATAACCATATGGATTTCTTATGCAGATCGATCCAGTCCCATGTCATTGATATGTACCTATATTCATGACTGACAATACAAGTACTATGGCTAGTTAAGAACTACCATACAGTCGTCGAATATACAAGTCTATGATTCTATTTGTTTCCACGATTAGAATAGAATTGGGATATGTTTTATAATTATCAATCAATGGATACTCTTTTCATGTTATAGCATAAGATATAAATTAAATAGATTATTACCTTTATTAATATGACACAAATGATGTATACATACATAGAGTCTTAATGTACAATACAAAATACAAGAATACAATGCCCTAAAACTAGGGTACACTAACAATCTCCCACTTGTACTAATTCTAAGTGGGCATTACCCTAATTCCTATAGATCTAGTATGACCATCGTGCTGTGTCTACAGCAGAGCTGTGGTCAATGGATCAACAACATTATTGTTGGCATCAACCCTCTGCAATGATATGTCACCTCTGTTCATGATCTCCTAAATGAAGTGAAACTTTCTGAGCACGTGTTTGGATCTCTTGTATGACCGGGACTCCTTGGCTTGTGCGATGGCCCCGTTGTTGTCACAGAAAACATCAACTGGGTCCAGCATAATGGGTACTACTCCAAACTGAGTTATGAACTTCTTGATCCAAACGGCTTCCTTTGCAGTTTCGCATGTAGCTATGTACTCAGCTTCCGTTGTAGAGTCAGCAATTGTGGCCTGCTTTACGGACCTCCAACTAATGGCACCGCCATTTAGGAGAAAAACATAACCAGATTATGACTGGTTTTCATCCTCATCAGTCTCAAAGCTTGCATCAATGTAACCTAACACTACCATCTCATTTTGACCTTCATATACTAAGAAAGCATCCTTGGTCCGATTAAGCTACTTTAGGATTGCCTTGACTGGCTTCCAGTATTCCTCCCAGGATCCAACTAGCACCCACTAGTCATACTTAGTGCAAACACAACATCAGGCCTCGAACATAACATGGAGTACATGATAGATCCTATAGCAGATGCATAAGGAATCTTTTCCATGTTCTCCCAGTCCTTCTTTGTTTTAAGACCATTTTCCTTACTCAGCTTCAACCAATGGTGCATAGGAAAGAATCCTTTCTTTGCCTTATCCATGCTGAATCTTTTTAGAACCTTGTCTATGTACGTGGCCTGACTTAGGCCTAGAAGCCGTTTGGATCTATCTCTGTAGATCCTGATCCCTAAGATCCTTTCAACTTCACCTAAGTCTTTCACTGTAGTGTTGGTCTGCCGCCTTCAATGATAAGGATGTCATCAACATACAACACTAGGAAGGTGGAAATGCTCCCACTAACCATATTATACACACAGGGCTCATCAGGATTTTGTGTGAAGCCATATTCTGTAATGGCCTCATTGAATCTCTGATTCCAAGACCTGGATGCCTGCTTTAATCCATAAGTGGAACTTTGAAGCTTGCATACCTGGTTAGCATACTGTGGATCGATAAAACCCTCAGGTTGTGCCATGTACACATCCTTGAGTAGCTTTCCATTAAGGAAAGTGGTCCTAATGTCCATCTTCCATTTCCGGATTAAAATTAAGTGATACGGCTTAACATGCATAATCGCAAGTTATAATTTGGTGATCCATACATCCATATTATCTGACAAATGTGTTGGGATTCGTCATTGGAAAAATAACATGCTGCAGTGGAAAACACACCATCTAAAATTTCCTAGAATCCACCTATCATGTCCAATTACCATTGATTAAAATAAAATCAATTTGAATCAAGAGAGATTACCTCATCGGATTCGTTTCTTCTAGAAACTACTGCAGAATCGTTTCTTGAAACTATGATCTCCAAAGTCCGGTGCTCGACCAATTATTGAGCGAGAACCGGTGCTAGCCGAAGACGCGAAGGAATGGAGGTCTAATGCTGGGATTCTTGGCTGTTTTGGGGCTGCTCTTGGTGGCTGAAATTTCCAGCAATTAATTAGGATTGAATTAGGGTTTTATTCCTTCAGTGTGCCCTTATATAGACACCTTGTCTAATTGGGTTTTAATTAGGTTAATTAAACCCAAGCCCACTAGGATTATAATTACATAAATAAACTTTAATTAAAAAGTATATACTATGTAATTTAATTCCATTTGGCTAAATTTAATTACCCCTAAATAAAATTAAATCACACTTACATGTATTTAATTTTCCTACTTAGGAAAATTGTTTAATTAATAGTTTACTTTATGTAATTTAATTAATTGATAAATTAATTAATTACATTATGTAAACTTATTAATTAAATTAAATTCAACCCAATGTTAATTAATTATTTTGACACCGAATGTCAACTAATTAATTAACGCATTCCTTCCAATGTACATTACATGTACAATTTCTATAAGTTCCGGTTCAGTTGATCTATGTGCACGATCCTATGGGTCTGTGTTTATGTTGGAAGTAGGCCCAAGGTCCACAGACTGTAAGTGGGTTCTAACAAACCATTACAGCCCCCAATTAAGACAGAGATGCAGCAGTCTTTCAAAGACACTCATCCGGTAGGAATCTCATAGTGTCCTTTGCCTAATAATATTGATATGAATAAACAAGAGGCATAGTGTCCGTCACCCTCTTCTGTTGTTTATTATATTTCTTGATCTTGAGTTGACTGATTAATCAAATAAGCACTGACTTACTTGGGTATGGCTATACACTTATCAGTCCCACTCATCAAGTGACCAATGATATCATCTCAGTGTTACACGAACGGTAATTCCATCACTTCATCATCAATATCAACATGTTCACCGGTCCACCCAATCATACCCATATTTAGCATCTTTTTACAGACCTGTTAGGCGTATGTCAAAGTGAACCGGATTCCATATTGATATTATAATGAAATCTGGTCTGAGGACAAAAGAGACCTACTCAAGAAAGACCTCTGACGCAACAACCATGTGGCTTTCTTATGCGGATCGATCCAGTCCCATGTCAACAACATGTACCTATATTCATGACTAATTATACAAGTACTATGGCTAGTTAGGAACTACCATATAGTCATCGAATATACAAGTCTGTGGTTCTATTCGTTCCCACGATTAGAACAGACTTGGGATAGGTTTTATGATTATCAATCAATGGATACTCTACTCATATTATAGCACAAGATATAAATGAAATAGATTAATTGCCTTTATTAATGTGACACAAATAATGTATTCATACAATGAGTCTTAATGTGTAATACAAAATACAAGAATCCAATGCCCTAATAACTAGGGCACACCAACAATCTCCCACTTGCACTAGTTCCAAGTGGGCATTGCCCTAATTCCTATAGATCTGGTATGACCGTCGTGCTGTGTCTGCGGCAACACTTCGGTCAATGGATCAGCGACATTATTCTTGGTGTCAACCCTCTGCAATGATATGTCACCTCTGTTCACGATCTCCCGAATGAGGTGAAACTTTCTAAGCACATGTTTGGATCTCTTGTGTGACCAGGGCTCTTTAGCTTGTGCGATGGCCATATTGTTGTAAAAAAAAATCAACTGGGTCTAGGATAGTAGGTACTACTCCCAACTCCATTATGAATTTCTTGATCCAAACGGCTTCCTTTGCAACTTCGCACACAGCTATGTACTCAGCTTCCGTTGTAGAGTCAGCAATGGTGGCCTGCTTTGAGGACCTCCAACTAATGGCACCGCCATTCAGGAGAAAAACATAACCAGACTGTGACTGATTCTCATCCTCATCTGTCTCAAAGCTTGGATCAGTGTAACCTGACACTACCAGCTCATCTTAACCTCCATACGCTAAGAAAGCATCCTTAGTCCGGTTAAGGTACTTTAGGATTGCCTTGACAGCCTTCCAGTGTTCCTCCCCAGGGTCTGACTGGTACCGGCTAGTCATACTTAGTACAAACACGACATCAGGATTCGTACATAACATGGAGTACATGATAGATCCAATAGCAGATACATAAGGGATCTTTTCCATGTTCTCCCAGTCCTTCTTTGTTTTAGGACCATCTTTCTTACTCAGCTTCAACCCATAGCGCATAGGCAAGAATCCTTTCTTTGCCTTGTCTATGCTGAATCTTTTCAGAACCTTGTCAATGTACCTGGCCTAACTTAGGCCTAGAAGCTGATTGGATCTATCTCTGTAGATCCTGATCCATAAAATCATCTCAGCTTCGCCTAAGTCCTTCATTGTGAAGCACCTACTCAACCACTGCTTAACCCCTTGCAGTGTTGGTATGTCGCCTCCAATGATAAGGATGTCATCAACATACAACACTAGGAAGGTGGAAATGTTACCACTAACCATCTTATACACATAGGGCTCATCAGAATTCTGTGTGAAGCCATATTCTGTAATGGCCTCATTGAATCTCTGATTCCATGACCTTGATGCTTGCTTCAATCCATAAATGGATCTTTGAAGCTTGCATACCTGGTTTGGATACTTTGGATCGATAAAACCCTTAGGTTGTGCCATGTACACATCCTCGAGTAGCTTTCCATTAAAGAAAAAGGTCTTGACATCCATCTGCCATATCTCATAATCATACCATGCAGCTATGGCTAGTAGTATCCTAATGGATTTGAGCATAACAACTAGTGAAAAGGTTTCATCATAGTCAATTCCTTGAACTTGCCTGAATCCTTTTGCCACCAATCGCCCCTTGAAGGTGTTGTCGGTTTTAACTTGAAACACCACTTGCAACCTATCACCTTAGCACCCGGAGGTGGATCCACCAAGTTCCATACTTGGTTATCGTGCATAGATTTCATCTCAGCCTCCATGGCTTTCCGCCATTGATCTCTGTGTGGGCTTTCAATAGCGTCCTGATAGGTCTTGGGCTCCTCTTGGTCAACGACCATAAGGTCTCCATCTTCAGTCACGAGAAAGCCATACCTCTCTGGTTGATGACGTGTCCTACCATACCTTCTAAGGTCCTGTGCAACCGGTTCTAGTTCCTCAATTTCTTAAGTAGTCAAATCGGTTCCTGAAGCATCCTCAGCAGTAGCTGCAGGAGTTTGTGAGTCTTGAACTTCTGAAAGTTCAACATTACTCCCATTGTCTCTCTTGGAAAGGAATTCCTTCTCCAAGAAGACTACATTTCTGGCTATGAAAACTTTGTTTTCCATCGGATCATAGAAGTAATAACCCTTAGTTTTCTAAGGGTAACCCACCAACTAGCACTTGACAGATTTGGACTCGAGTTTGCCACTTGTCAATTTCTTAACATGTGCATCACAGCCCCAAATCTTCAGGAAGGAAACATTGGGTTTTCATCCCTTCCATAGTTCATATGGTGTTCCCTTAACTGCCTTGCTTGGTGTATTATTAAGAATATAAGCAGCTGTCTCTAAAGCATATCCCCAAAAGGAGACAGGGAGTGTAGCATGACTCATCATCGAGTGGACCATGTCTAGCAAGGTCCTATTCCTCCTTTCTGACACTCCATTCCGCTAGGGTGTTCTAGGAGAAGTGAGTTGGGATACAATCCCACACTATCTCAAAAATGAGTCAAACTCTTGGCTCAAATATTCACCCCCTCGGTCAGACCGAAGTGCTTTTATTTTCTTGCCAAGTTGGTTTTCTACTTCATTCTTAAAGTCCTTAAACCTTTGGAGAGTCTCAGACTTATGCTTCATCAGATACACGTAACCATATCTGCTGAAGTCATCCGTGAAGGTGACGAAGTACAGAAAACCAGATCTAGCACTATTGCTCATTGGGCCACATACATTGGAATGTATTAGCTCCAATAGCTCTGACGCCCTTTCAGCAGTCTTGCTAAAAGGCGCCTTTGTCATCTTGCCTCTGAAACAAGATTCGCATGTGTCATAAGACTGGATGTCAAATGACCCTAGCACTCCACTAGAGTGAAGCCTAGCTATGCGCTTCTCATTTATATGGCCAAGTCGACAATGCCAGATGTAAGTAGGAATAATTTCATTTTGTTTAATCCTCTTAGTATTTATTTTATGGATTGAACTTTCACGTTTTAGATCAAGGATATATAAGCCATTTTCAAGAAATGTTGTTCCATAAATAATATTGCCACATTGCATAGAAATTCTACCATGTCCAATATTAAATACAAAACCAGAAATATCCAACAAAGAAACGGAAATAATATTCCTACGCATCGTAGGTACAAAATAACAGTTTCTTAGTTCCAAAACAAGTCCACTAGGCATCTCCAAGAAATAATCTCCAGTCTCCATGGCTTGAACCCGAGCACCATTTCCGACTTGAAGATCTACTTCTCTAGATCCTAATAATCTCCAATTTCTTAGACCCTGCATATTTGAACAAATGTGAGATCCACATCCAGTGTCCAAGACCCAAGATGTAGAAATAGCCAGATTAATCTCAACAACATAAATACCTGAAGGAGTAGTTTTGCTCTTCAGTTGATCCCTTAGCTTTGGACATGAGCTCTTCTAGTGCCCCTTCTCATGACACTTATGGCAGACATCGTCAGGAGAAGCTACCCCTGCTTTAGGTTGGGCCACCACCTTTTTGCCCTTAGCCTTGGCCTTTTGGGCCTTAGCCTTGGTCTTAGATTTGTTCAGTGAGAGTGAGTTGTTGTTGGTTGCAGCCATTTAAATTGCTTAACTGAAATGGGATTATCTACATGGAAGAAATCATTGCTTGAGTTAGAAATAAAGGACTTTTATGCCAATTCAAATTAATAACCCGATTTTAATTTTGGTGATGTTAATTGGCTGACTTGACCAAAATCCACAACTTATCAACGACTGGCCGAACTAAGGCTCGTTAACCAACCACTGATTCGTTTGGTAGGACAACCTACCCAATCCTTCCATGATGGACTCTTGATTTGATGGACTTATTGACACTTTACCCATCTGTGCTTAGGGCCCGCTCTGACCTAATGCTACCCATGTTGAGTCAAACCACCATTCACATGTTAACCATACCAAGTATCCTAACCCTCGATGGCCCACCGAATACTACAATGTACCCAGCTAGGGCATGGCGCACATTGCAGTATCAATGGGAGGAAGAGGTGTGAATGTGGGAAGCACTTTTAAACGACTCAATATTTTAATTTCCGGATTATAATAAAGTGATACGGTTTAGCATGCATAAATACGGGTAATAATTTGGTGATCCATACATCCATATAATATGACAAATGCAATAGCATACTTAATTTAAAATAAATGAGATCCTATGGGCCTTTAATTACAACCTAATAAAAAAATAGATATCCTATCTAATTCTTCATGGGCCAGACTGCAATCCTTCTTGGGCTCCCACCATGGGCTTGCTCCATCTGGGCCTTCCTCCATACTTGATGCAATTACAACAATTTTATAAAATAAAATCTATTCTAAAATTACATAAAAATAAAAAAAATGGCACGCAGGTCATATTTCCCAAAATCAAATTACAATCGATAATAATTTAGGGCCCATAGAACTCCACATCACATTTCAAACAAAGTACATGTCGTGCACATACATTCCAATATAATGCATGATCATGACATTCCAAATTATAAATATAAATGTTAAGCCGAGTAACTTAGGGTGAAATCGCCAATTTTAACAAATGTGACTAAAGCCCATAAAGGCCCAATGGACAACATCCATCAATGCAAAATTAACAATTTGCTCTCACTTGAATTTGGGTTGTCACAAATTTAAAATTTAGCTCTCCCAATTTTAACCGGTGTCATGGTTTATTGGGCCAATTTCACAAAGTCCATATTCAATTTAATATGCAAACAATTCAATTAAATATGCATGCCAACAAAATAAACAATTTAAATACAAATTAATTTTTAAAAAAATTAATTTAATTTGCATTAGGGCCCGGAATAAAAAAAATACCAGCAAAATCCAAAACCGGACCCAAAACCCGAACGCGGCCGCAGCTACTGCCGCTGGATGGAATCGCAATTTGCGATTCCATCCAGCCCAAATATTTTTTTTAACTTATTAAATCATAACAATAAATTCCAGCCATTAAGAAAAATAAATAATCAATAAAACAATAATTTTATATGGAAACCAATTGGGGAAAAATAATAAAAAAAGCCCAATAAAAAATTCTAGGGTTTATGCAAAACCAAAACCAATTGAACAAAAACCCTAAAATCACAAACTTGAAACCCATTCTTTCTTTAAGAATGCTTTCAAGAACCAATTCCAATCAATCTAATGGACAAAAACTAAGCTCTGATACCACTGTTGGGATTCGTCATTGGAAAATAACGTGGCGCAGCGAAAAATACACCGTTTAAAATTTCCTACAATCCACCTATCGTGTCCAATTACCATTGATTAGAATAAAATCAATTTGAATCAAGAGAGATTAACTCACCGGATTCGTCTCTTCTAGAGACTGCTGCAGAATCGTTTCTTGAAACTGCGATCTCCAAAGTCCGGTGCATGACCAACTATTGAGCGAGAACCGGTGCTAGCCGAAGACGCGAAGGAATGGAGGTTTAATACTGGGATTTTCGGCTGTTTTGGGGCTGCTCTTGGTGGCTGAAATTTCCAGCAGTTAATTAGGGTTGAATTAGGGTTTTATTCCTTAACTGTGCCCTTATATAGACACCTTGTCTAATTGGGTTTTAATTAGGTTAATTAAACCCAATCCCACTAGGATTATAATTACATAAACAAAATTTAATTAAAAAGTATATACTATGTAATTTAATTCCACTTGGCTAAATTTAATTACCCCTAAATAAAATTAAATCACACTTAAGTAAATACAATACATGTATTTGATTTTCCTACTTGGGAAAATTATTTAATTAATTATTTACTTTATGTAATTCAATTAATTGATAAATTAATTAATTACATTATGTAAACTTATTAATTAAATTAAATTCAACCAAATGTTAATTAATTACCTTGACACCGAATGTCAACTAATTAATTAACACATTCCTTCCAATGTACATTACATGTACAATTTCTATAAGTTCCAGCTCAGTTGATCTATGTGCAAGATCCTATGGGTTTGTCTTTATGTTGGTAGTAGGCCCAAGGTCCACAGACTGTAAGTGGGTTCTAGCAAACCATTACAGCCCCCAATTAAGACAGAGATGCAGCAGTCTGTTGAAGACACTAACCCAGTACTAATCTCACAGTGTCCTTTGCCAAACGATATCGATATGAATAAACAAGAGGCATGGTGTCCGTCATCCTCTTCTGCTGTTTATTATATTTCTTGATCTTAAGTTGACTAATTAATCAAATAAGCAACCGACTTACTTGGGTATGGCCATACACTTATCAGTCCCACTCATCAAGTGGCCAATGATATCATCTCGGTGTTACCCGAGTGGCAATTCCGTCACTTCATTAGCGATATCAACATGTTCACCGGTCCACCCAATCATACCCATATTTAGCATCTTTTTACAGACCTGTTAGGCGTATGTCAAAGTGAACCGGATTCCATATTGATATTATAATGAAATCTGGTCTGGGGACAAAAGAGACCTACTCAAGAAAGACCTCTGACCTGACAACCATGTGGCTTTCTTGTGCCAATCGATCCAGTCCCATGTCAACGACATGTACCTATATTCATGACTGACTATACAAGTACTATGACTAGTTAAGAACTACTATACAGTTATCGAATATATAAGTCTGTGGTTTTATTCGTTCCCATAATTAGAACAGACCTGGGATAGGTTTTATGTTTATCAATCAATGGATACTCTACTCATATTATAGCAGAAGATATAAATGAAATAGTTTAATTGCCTTTATTAATGTGACACAAATAATGTATTCATACAATGAGTCTTAATGTATAATACGAAATACAAGAATCCAATGCCCTAAGAACTAAGGCACACCAACAAAATGCAATATCATACGTAATTTAAAATGATGAGATCATATATGCCTTTAATTACAACCTAATGAAAAACTGGACAACCTATCTAATTCTCCATCGGGTCGGACTGTAATTCTCCTTGGGCTCCCACCATGGACTTGCTCCATCTAGACCTTCCTTCATGCTTGATGCAATTACAATAATTTTATAAAATAAAATCTATTCTAAAATTACATCAAAATAAAAGAAATGGTGCGCAGACCGTATTTCCGAAAAATTAATTACAACCAATAATAATTTAGGGCCTATAGAACTCAGCCTAACATTTCAAACAAAGTACCTATCGTGTACATATATACAAATATGATGCATGATCATGGCATTCCAAATTATAAATATAAATATTAAGCCGAGTTGCTAAAGCTGAACAATTTTAACAAATCTAACGAAGGCCCATAAAGGCCCAATGGATTACATCCATTAATGCAAAATTAATAATTTCGCTCCCATTGGAATTTGGGTTGTCACAAATTTAAAATTTAGGTCTCCTAAATTTAACCTGTGCCATGGTTTATTGGGCCAATTTCACAAGATCCATATTCAATTTAATATGAAAAACAATTAAATTAAATATGCATGCCAACATAATAAATAATTGAAATACAAAGTAATTAAATATAAAACATTTTAATTTAATTTGCATTAAGGGCTCGGGTAGAAAAAATACCTCAAAATCCAAAACCGGACCTGAACCCCGCACCGTGGCAGTAGCAGGCTGCGGTCAGTAGCTGCTACGGGCAGGAGAGGGGAATCGCAAATTGTGATTCCCTTCTCCCAAATTATATATTTTTTTTTTGTTTAAAAAAAACACAGCAGATAAAAATTCAGCAGCAAAAATAAATCACAGCGGGGAAAAAAAAAGATAAAACCAATCGGGAAAAATAATAAAAAAACCCGAAAAACCATTCTTGAGACCTATTCTTTCTTCAAGAATACTTTCAAGAATGAATTCCAATCAATCTAATGGACAAAATCTAGGCTCTAATACCACTGTTGGCATTCGTCATCGGAAAAATAACGTGGTGCAGCGGAATTACAGCGTTTAAAATTTCGTAGAATCCACCTAATCGTGTCTAATTACCATTTATTGGAATAAAATCAATTTGATCAAGAGAGATAAAACTCACCAAATCCGAAGGTAGGAATTCTCTGAGGGTCAAAAGGTGTTGCTTTTCAATAGTCGTCTTCGACTTTTTCTAGGAAAACTAAAGTTGAGATGGTCAGGACTGTTCGTTGTTTCGAAGGTTTTTCCACATGGAGCAATTGAACTTGAAAGTGATGGAAGAAAATTCAAAATGAATGGCCAGCGTCTGAAGCTGTACAATGATGGTGGTTTTGATTGGGTTAGGAGACCCAATTTTTTTAAAAGAAGGAGTCTTTATTCTGGAGAGGGGAATTATTTTTTTTTCTAGCAGAGAGGAGACGTTTGGGGCGGAGCACGTGGAAGAGACATTTTCTGCAGTTTTTGTAAAGACGACGAGACGAAGGAATTCGACGAAGACGTTTACACCAACTTTGAGTTTTTTCTTCTCTCTTTCATATTTCTCTTCATCTTTTCTTTTTATGTTTAAGAAACTATGTGTAGCTAAACTTTCTTATCTAGGATTTTGATGTAGTATAATTCGTTTAGTTAATGAAAGTATTGTAGTTTTCTCACTTAATTCATGCAATCTTTATTATCTTTCTCATTGCTTACTTTTGTTTGGTCATCAATTGCATGTTAATAGATTGAAATAGTATAGAGTACCAGGAAGGAATACTATTGAAATTGGAACTAAGAAATTAGGCACATAATTTAGGGTTTGAATTGGAGTAATATAATCCGAACTTATGCGGAGTTTCTCAGGTGATTTGTACTTACTAAGTTAATTTTATGTTGTTAATTGCTATCTGGAGGTAGGGTTAGTAATGTATGATTAACATTGATGACATATCTTAAGAGAGAGTGTTTTCGACATAAAATCATTCTCCATTGCTTGAATAATTAAATTGTTTGATTGTACAATATGTTGATTAGCTAAGAGTTGTATGAAATCGATATCCTAGACATTTTCTCCTATTGAGTTTTCTCTATGATATGTATCCAATACATGTCATATGGTCTGTGACAAACTCATTCAAATATCCTATGTATGCGATCTTATAGGTCTATCTTATGTTGGCAGTGGGCCCAATACCTTAAGGCCTACAAACTACAAGTGGGTGCTAGCAAACCGTTACAGCTACCCAAATAAGATAGAAACATCAATCTTATCGGTGATGTAAACCTCATAGCTAACTTATACATCCTATGCCAGTGATATTGGTGTCCTACAAGAGGCATGACAATGCCACCCTCTTTAGTTGTAAGGACATTCCTTGATTCCGAGTAAATTGAAAAACACAAGCAACTAATCATCTAGTGATTACCTTACTTGGGCATGGTCATGCTCTTCTCAATCTCACTCATCGAGTGGCCGGTGATATCTACTCTTAATTAAGAGAGAGGCAAGTCCCATCACATCACTAACATCCCTAGCATGATTACTAGCATACCTAACCGTAGCCATACTTAGCACCCTGTTAAAGGCCTATTAGGCATACGTCAAAGTATGTGAGCTCACACCAAGGTCTGTAGTGATATCAGGTCAAAGGATCCTATATAAATACTACTAGAGAACCACCTATGACATAGGAACCATGTGGTGTTCTCATAGTGGTTCGATCTAGTACCATGTAACCTAACATGTACCCATGTTCTTGATTGAAATTAAATGTCCAATAGTCTGTAAGACACCACCAAACAATCAAGACACATGCTAGACTTTTGGTTAAAATCATTCTCATGACTTCAATAGATAGCTTTATAACTGGTGTTCTTTCCCTACTAAAGGTCTTATTGCCTAGAGAACATCACCCACATACGTGAGTAAAACAACAGTTAATGGATTCTCTTTATTTATTAAATTGCACAAGAAATATAATAAACAAGATTATGTCTTTTATTATAAGAAATCATCCAGTTACATAATACAGGGACTCGGGCATACACTAACAATACAATGGATAAATCAACATGAGTAGTGTTTCTCTGATCTGAACTTGAGGAGTAACCAACATAATTATTTTGGTCAGAACAATTGGTCCGACCACCTCCACACAGATGAGAATTTTGGCGTTCTTGCTAGAACCGACCACCACATCTGCCCCCTCTTTGTTGATTATGTCGAGATTGAGAGTTGGTGTACAAGGCAGTAAGTGCAATCGGTTGAGAAGGTTTTACCCTTGTAAGTTTCTGTTCTTCACTCAATAATAGCCTATATAAATCATCAAAGCTCATCGGTTCAAGCTTTGTCTCAATAGTTCTCACAAAGGGGTCATAATCTTGTCCTATACCCATGATAATAGCACAAAATAAATCTTCGTCTTGAACACTATACTGCAAAGCAACTTATTTATCATAAATAAACTTGGCCCTTAAGGTAAAGTGGTGATTTTTTCAGATCCCCTTTAAACAGTTTGCAATTGTGTTCTCAAATTTCAAATTTGAGAACGAGATCCGGATGAATATGCCCAAATACATTTATTCCAGGCATCCGTAGCTATTCATAATTTGAGGTAATAAAGCATCCGAAACAAAGTTCAAAATCCAACTAAGCACTTGTTGGTTTTTTTGATCCCAGAACTCATAAATGGAATTCTTTGATCCATCCAATAAATATTCATCTGGCGCTGGTTGCTTGTCATCCAAGTGATGAGCAAGTTGACAACCATAAAGAAAAGATGTCAATTATGCTTTCCAAAGCATAAAATTGCCAGAGTTCAATCGAGAGTGAATAAGGCCTCTTAAATTTGGAAAGGTGGCTGGTGCTGATGGTAACAAATTGGGAACAATGGAGGTGATTAGAGGAGTTTGAGTGACATGGACATTAGTGGTAGGAGTGATCGTCGAGCTATGTAGAAATAACTAGGTTGAAGTTGGTATGATAATCGGGTGAGAAGTTACAGGGGAGGTATCAATAGTGGTGAAGGCGACGGTTAAATAGCAATGATGGGAGGTTGCAGTGGTGGAACAATGGTGGTTAGAGGAGCAGAAATCTCAGTCATAGTGTTTTCAAGATTAGACATAATTAGGGTTAGGGTTTTGCTCTGATACCATAAATAATGGGAGGCAACTTAACTTTCTCATTAGCATACAAGGTATTTATCAATGTTATCAAACCGATTCGAGAGAAAACCGGCGTTGACCGGTTCAAACTGTTAAAAACCAAAAAACCAGCATATCGGTCAGAACTCGATTTTCTCTTCAAATCCTTTTAACCAGTTGAAAAAAAAAAAAAAACACAAGAGAAAATAAAAAGGAGATGACAATTTCAAATAGAAATGGAGACAAAAGATCTAAAGAAATAACAAAGTCTCAAAGAGGTTTGATAATGAAGAAATGGAATTTGGATTTTTTTTTTTTTTTTTTTAAATTTTTATGGGTTAGCAATAGTAGGCATGTAAGAGGCAAATAAATTGGTTAAAGAAGAGAGGAAGAGGACAAAGGGGACGACCAAAATGAAAAGTGGGGGGAGGTTTAGTTACTTTTTTGTTTTTATACCCAGGTTAGTAACAGGGGAGTAAATTTTGGGCTTTGGGCTTTGTGCACTTGGGCTTTCCAATGCAATAAAATTGAAACAATAAAAATATAATTAAGATTGATATTAATTTGTAATATGAAAAAATTTATTGAAATATATATTATAAGATAAAATTAGTTTCTATTCATAAAAGTAAAATATTTTATCAAAATTAGTAAATGAGCTATTTATATACTTAGCCTATATATTTATATACATATGTTAAACAATAATATTTAAAAAAATATACAAATCCGGTTAAACTTTCAATAAAAATAGTTAAACCACGAAGCAACATCTTTTCCGGTTCATTGTCTGGTTTGGTTTTAATAACATTAGTATTTATACAAGTACAACCCTAACCCTAGTTAGACATAATTACAAAGACAATCCTTACACAATCACATAAATACATATAGTCTATCACGTGTGTGTGAAAAGATAAAGTTACATTGTTCTTTTATTTTATAAGTATATGTGGTGGAAATAGAAATTATTAGAAATAACAATGAAAGCTATAATTGAGATTTATTTATCGGCTTAAATTTTTGGATCAAACAGTTTCATGATATGATATTTGAGCCTCTTAGATCTAGAGGTCAAGAGTTCGAATCTTGACAGCTTTATTTATTGATTAAATTTCAACATATGGTAGAGTGGGTCTATGTTGACACGCTTCAAGCTCCAAGGACATTCGCGTAAGGGGTAGTGTCAGAAATAATATAAAGCTATAATTGGTTCTCACCTATCAGTTTAAACTTCTGGGTAAAACAGTTCCATTACAGAAATGAGAAATAAGTAAAGTTATCAAATAATTTTCAACACATGGTAGAGTGAGTTTATATTGACACGCTTCAAGCTCAAAGGACATTCGTGTACGGGATAGTGTCACAAATAATAATAAAGCTATAATTGGTTCTTACCTATCAGCTTAAACTTCTGGGTAAAACAGTTCCATTGCAGAAATAAGAAATAAGAAAAGTTATGGAATAATTTTTGCAGCCATCGTCTTGGAAGTGAATTTTTCACTAAAAAAAAGCATTAAATTTTTGACAAAATTTCAGTCAGTAAATAAGCTAATTCTATCATAAACACGGAATACCGATGAAATCTTAACGGAAGCAAAAATGTCAGAAAAAATTATGGTGAAATTTTCTAATGGAAGCTGATGGACACGGGAGATCTCCATCAGAAACATGTCCATATTCATACCTTTTTAAAACTTAACTTCATTCCTACGATGCCAATATTCATACTTTCTTCTTCAATAACCCATTGTTTTGTTTCTTTATCTTGCTTTCTTCTTCAAAGAAGATGCATTTTGTTCATTTTTTATGTGTTTTCTTTGATTTTTCTTTTCCTTTTTCTATGTTTCTTCTTTGTATTAATTTTTTCTTCTTTTATTCGTTTGATTTCTATTTTTTCATTTTTCTTCCTTTTTCCGTTAAGTTTCTTTTTTCTTCTTACTTTTTTTTTCTATTTTTTCTTCTTTTTTTTTCGTTTTCTCATCAATTATTTAAAGATTTAATAGACCCAATTTACATCACTTATATACCACTCTTTAGACTCCTTAATTTTCGATGTGGGTGTGAGCGCAAAATTTTCAAAACCCGTTTCCGACGGCCAAGTACTCCGAAAATCAGAATTGCTGAAAATGGTGCTATAGCTGTATGGTCATCCCTACAGCCATACAACTGTAATTACAGATGCACGCTTGTAATTTTGGGTCAACACGGTTGTAATCTCAAGTCTTGGTCAAAGGCAAAAGTCAAAACCGAAAACCGAACCTTATATCCGTATGGCTGTAACAATAGCCGCACGGCTGTAATGCAAGTTACAAGACACTCCCTAAATTTTGCATCATCCCACATGGGGGAGATGGGTGTGAATTGGAGGCTGAATCTGGCCCTTTTGATCGGATAAAAGAGGCTGGAGACAGTAGAGAGAGGGAGAGAAAATGAGGGGGAAAAGAATTTGGATTAGAGGTAACTCTAGAATCAGAGAATCATAGAGGAAACAAAGGGCTAGAAAGTCAAGTTCTGACACATACTTTCTTCTACTCTTTCCTTCTTATTCTCGTGTTCAATAGGCTAAAATCGGTAGAAATTCTAGGTTTAGAACTTGATAAACACTTCTAATAGGTTTAGAGAATTCACATCACAAAAATCCTTAACTTATTTGGGGATTTTGGACTATTTTGAACCTTGGAGCTACAAGGAGAAAAGGAGCAATCTTGAGCCGATTTTGAGTTGTTTCACATCCATTTCGACAGTGAATCCGCATTAGAAAAGTAACTATACTGAAAACTCAATTTTTGCTGCATTTCTAAGCTGTCTTAACCATTTTATGCATCATTTTTTACTTCCTCTGCTTTCTGAAGCTTGCTATTTTTGGGCACGATGAACAGCCATCTGTAGTTGCAGTCGTACGGATGTACTCCTTAAATTGTTAAACTAAAATCACTAAATCTCAAAAACCTGATGAACAGCCATACAATTGTAGTTACATGTGTACGACCGTTATGTTTACAGTCATGCGGCTATAACTACAGACTCATGGCTGTACTCTTTGTACAAAAATTGATTTAACTAAAAATAAAAGAAAAAAACAAAAAAAATTATAAAATCAGAAAAAAAGATTAGTGCATCTCATAAGCATTTCCGACCTTATATTCATTTCAAAGCAAGTTTAGGTCAGTTCAACGACAAAGATCCGAATCTCTCGAAACCCAACTCACATTTACATGTTAAATGGAAATAAGCTGGTTAAAGAAAATGTTTTCTAAAACTGTTGTCTCATAAAACAAATCACATGAACGTTTGAATACCATTTTTTCAGGTCTAGTCGGATGAACTTACCGAGTTTTCCCGATTACCCTCTAAATACATGGTCCCAAGTCACTTAACTTCCCCATTCTGTCATTATTTAAGTATTATGTGTTGTATATATTTTGTGTACTAAACTTTGTTTTACAAATCTAAATTTATTTTCATTTAATTTTAATTTCTTAGATCATTTTGTGTATTTTAGGCGGTTGTACCCCGATTCCCATTTATTCGGATGTGTCCCCTGGGATAGCTTGACTTGATTTGATAAGTTTGTAACAATTAATTTATTTACTGCTACATACTGCATGAACACCACATAACAAATCAATAAAAAATCAACTTAAGTCCTACATAATGCTACAGATAAATCTTGTAATATATTTTGATTAGACATAAATAAGGGACTTGTTCGAACCTAAATCTTTGGAAAGTGTAGCGATTCTTATTCGGTTCAGCTACACTTTAATTTCCCAGTTAAGCTGAACCGGGTGGCGACTCCTATACTTTGTTTCGATATTTAGGTCTCGAAATCTTCTAAAGCAAATAATGATCTTATTTTCTCAAAACGAATTTTCATCAAAAAACCCCAATACAAGCGGCTCGCCTCGCAGTGCTCTATTTTCCATTCCAAATCAAAATTTTCTGTCGTCCGCTCACAGTGGGGTCTGTAACACTCTGCTCCAAGTATAACTAGGCTTGGAACAGTTGTCACTCGTCAAATATTTCTTTGTCGATCTTTTTTGAGATCCAAAGTCATTAACAGGTTTGGTCTTCTCTAATTACCCAAACTTCGTCAGAACTAAAATAAAAAAAAGACTGATTTGTTTAAAAACATTATTTGATATAAAGACCTGCTTTCTAATTTTCTATTGAAAAGTGAAAAATTAATTTGGACGTCTTAGAAATTGACCACTATAGGAATACACGGAAAACGGAATGGAAAACTGTAAAATAAAAATGAAATATGTTTTCCAAAATCAAACAAATCTTGTTGTTTAGTAATTGGGAGGATCTATAGCAAATAAAAGAAATCCACAAACAAAGCACTTCACTGTCTGCAGCAGTAATATTAATTTGGTTTGATAAAGCCTAATGGCCGTCATCGAAAGAAAGATTTGAACGTAATGCTATCAAGTGACCACTAAAGTGATACATAAAGCGCAAAGTAATATTTATATTATAGCGCTTCAAAAAGTATTGAATTTCGCGCAAAAAAAAAAAAAAAAATTAGTACCAGAAAAGTCATTTAACAAAAATATCTAAAAACTTATGCATATCAGTGGTAATAAATTATATCAAATTTTGTTGCCAAATAGATACAGTCACTACTTTAAAACATCAACTACAACTATTTTGTTGCTACCTAAAACTATAACAATTATATTTTTGGCTACAAAATATATTTATTGCAATGTATTTTGAATATCTATACAAGTAGATTAATCATTGAACTTAAAGAGCGTATAACACTGTGGTGTCATTTTATCATGTGTTGATATTTTAAAATTGAATAGCTTAGATGTATTTGAGATCTTGAATTTCTTTTTCTTTTGTTTAGTTTAAGTGGGCCGAATACCAAAAAGATTAAACACAAATATTTAAAATATGCATGAAATTAAAACACATAAATGGAGAGGTTGAATTGATGCATATAGATAAGGGAAAATGGGAAGGCTAGTGGTAGACAGAACCCATATACATATAAATCAAAGAGGCACATTAATTTGTGGATGATTGGGGCAATGCATTATTGTAGCATTTTCAGGTAAAGAAAATGGAATAGAGTAGGTGATTTATGGTTGAAAATTTTGACATAAAAAAAAAAAATAAAAAAAGAATGGCGTAGTCCATAAATAAAGTAGGATAGGTAAGTGCATGTGGATGTTTGAATACAAAATTCAAAATATGAAAGCAAATAAATATAATGCATATATAATTATATATAATAAAATTAATGATATCCATTGTCCAAAGGTTGAAATGGTGAACTTGAAAAGGTTTGAATAAATAGTTAGGCGCATAAACCGGAGACAAATGGAATGGTGACAGCTTTGGGAGCGGTATATAGAGTGTTTCCCTTGAATGTGGAAACATTTGATCGATGCTGCTTCCTGTCTTTTAGAGTAGACTTTGGTGACTTCTGTCGGTGGTGATGCTACCATTTTTCTTTATTCTTTTTTCTTATTTTAAACATCAAGATGAATCAATTTTTGAATATGACACATACCCTTATTATAAAGACAGCTACAAATTAACCTTCACGATTTACAGTCTTTTATTTTGTTTTATTTTTTTTTTCCCCAAATCAGCCCATTGACTGTTCTTGAATTCTGGCAAGTTATTTCTCCGGCTCCATGTGCAATAAGACAAACTAAAACTAAAGTTTTGAAACGAAAAATAGAAGATAATTTTTATTATCTTATTCAGAAAAAGAAAATGCATCAATTACTTGTTGGAATTATTTGACATGTAAATAAAATTTGTGATTATTTCTCAACTTCAGTTTTAATAATGTTATTGACAAATTGAGTTTTGAATAACAAAAATTACCTCATTATGTTCTATTTTGTTAGATCTTTCCAACAGTACAAAATAAGCTCAAAATGGAGAAACAGTGAAAGAGAAATTAATGTTTAAAGTAAGCTACATGAAAAGATTTATTGAGAAAAAAATGGGATAATAAGCCGACAAGAATAAGGTGTTCGTGTCAAGAAAGAGTGTCTTTCTAGAAAAGGAGTTTATTTCCAAGAAAGACAGTGGAAGTAGAGTTAAACTCGAGGAAGTTCAACAACCACAAATTCCTGAAGACGATAGTTTCGGGATTGAGCCATGGACTCAAGTAATTGAGGAGTTTGGACCAATCACACAAGACCTAAGAATGTCTAATAGAGTCCGTCATCAGTTAGAGAGATATCAGTTTCTCGTGGCCAATGACAACACCCTTATGGTCTACGACCGTGAGGAAAGGACTACCTACCAAGAGGCTCTTGCAAGCCCAGACTTGGCTAGATGGCTTGGATCCATGGAAGCTGAGAGATGCAATCGATGTATGATTATCAAGTTTGAAACTTAGTTGATCCATGTCCGGGTGCTAAGGTCATCGGTTGTAAATAGTGCTTTAAGTTAAAAGTCGATGATACCTTCAAAGGGGCGACTAGTGGCAAAGGGTTTCAAACAAGTCCATGGTATCGACTATGATGAAATTCTCACCTATTGCGATGCTCAAATCCATAAGGATATTACTTGCCATAGCTACATGGTATGACTATAAGATATGGCAAATGGATGTCAAAATAGCTTTCCTGAATGGAAGCCTCTAAGCGGATGTTTACATGGCTCAACCAGAGGGTTTTGTCGAGCCAAAGTATCCTGATCGGGTATGCAAGATGCAAAAGTCCATATATGGGCTTAAGCAGGCATCCCAAAGTTGGAATCATTGTTTTGATGAAGCTATAAAGGTATATGGCTTTACCAAGAACGATGATGAGCCTTGTGCGTACAAGAAGGTTAGTGGGAGCACTACCACATTTCTAGTCCTATATGTGGACGACATTCTACTCATTGGAAGCGATGTCACAATATCGCTTGAGGTAAAGCAATGGTTGTCTAAGTGTTTCGCAATAAAGGACTTAGGGGAAGCTGAGACGATACTAGGTATCAAGATCTACAGGGATAGATCTCTTTGGCTTCTAGGCCTAAGTTAGGAAAGGTACATAGACAAAGTCCTAGCCATGTTAGCATGACCAATTCCAAGAGAGAGGTCTCTTACCAATGCGTCATAGGTTGACTCTGAGCAAGAAGGACTGTCCTTTTATTAGGGAGCAAAGGGAGTACATGAGTGGCGTTCAATATGTTTTCTCATTTGGATCTACCATGTAAAGCATGCCATGTATTAGACCCGATGTCACACATATATCGGTGACTTTCAATCTTAGTGAGATTATGTGTTTGTATTGTGTATAGGTACTACGAGCTAGGAACCTCAAGGCCAAACACCATTGTCATTCTACGATAGAAGCTGAGTATCTTGTTATATGGCATGTAGCAAAGGAATTTTTTGGATTGGGAAGTTTGTCACTGAGTTAGGAGTCATTCACTCTCTGATAGACCTGGTTGACTTCTTTAGTAACATTAATGTGGCCTAGTCCCTATATAATATAATTAGACATTTTGTTATAAGTAAAAGGGCATAATCTATTTTGTTAATTTTTATGCAATTAATACTAATAGAGCATCCATTAACTAGTGTTTTACTTAAGTATGTCCGTAACATTCTCTGGGCAGTAAGACATTGAGTAGGGAAAGAATACCAGTTATAAAGCTATCCATAGTCTATTATAGTCATGGGAATGATTTTAACTAAAGGCTAGCATGTGTTTGATTGTATGGTGGTGTCTTACCAACCATTGGACATGGAATGTCAATAAAAAACATGGATACATGTTAGGTTATATGGTATTGGATCGATTCGCTATGAGAACACCACATGGTTCCTATGTCATTGGTAGTTCTCTAGTAGTACTTCTATCGGATCCTTTGACCTGATATCACTACAGACCTAGGTGCTATATCACATACTTTGATGTATGTCTAATGGGCCTTTAACAAGGTAAGTGATGTGAGGGGACTTGCTTCTCTCTTAATTAAGAGTATATATCATCGGTCACTTGATGAGTGAGATTGAGAAGAGCATGGCCATGTCCAAGTAAGGTAATCACTAGGTGATTAGTTGCTTGTGTTTTTCAATCTACTCGGAATCAAGGAATGTCCTTGCAACTAAAGAGGGTGACATTGCCATACCATTTGCAAGACATTGATATCATTGGCATATGATGTATAAGTCAACTACAAGGTTTACATCACCGATAGGATTGATGTTTCTATCTTATTTAGGTAGCTATAATGATTTTTTAGAACCAACTTGCAGCTTGTGGGCCTTAGGGTATTGTGCCCGTTGCCAACATAAGATAGATAGACCTACATGATCACACACATAGGATGTCTGAATGAGTTTGTGACGGACCATATGATATTTATTGGATACGTATCATGTACTTTGTAAATTTTGGATTTATGAGTTTTATGGTAAAGACTTGGTTATATAAATCCCAAGAGAGATTTATTTTATTTATATTGTTAATTTATTACTAGGTGATAAATAATCAATAAAATAAAATTCATATCAAATATTAAATTAGGTTATTAAATTTTTTGATTATGATTAATAAATATCTGGAATATCTATTTTGAGGTATGAATTAAAATTGAGGTAGATTTATTTGAAGTTAATTTAAATTTCGAATATTAGTTTTTTCTAGGTGTAAATCTAATTAAGGAAATTAGCATGAATTAAAATAAACCCATCCTAAATTTTCTCTCTACCACACGTCTCTCTCTCTCTCTCTCGCTCCCTTTCTAATGTGAAAACAGAGAAAAACTCTTTGTGAGAATCGGCTAAGGTGAGAAAGGAACGAGAAGGATTTTTTGGTCTAGTGTTAGCACACCAGCTAATTGTAGAGGCATTCGTATGTGAAATGGTATAGGTTCTTTACACAAACGCAAGAACTAGAAGTCAATCTTAATAAAAAAGGACATAGGTATGGGTTTATCTTGCTTTCTGGTTGAGTTTGTTCTTGGTTTTCTTCTTTAATATGACTAATAGTTCCTGTTATTGGATTCGAGAGTAAATTAGAATCACTTTCGCCACGGTTAAAATTTTGATTTACACTGGGAGATTCCTTACATAAACTACAAGTGTGATTTGATGACATGTCTGCAGAAATTCAAGCACTCCTCGACACAAACACCTAGCTAATAAACATTGACAAACTTGCACTTTGAGGCATTAAAACCGTTAGTATATTATTTTCATGCTTTTTAGGATTAGATTTCACATAATTTTCTTACGTTTTTGTCTCAGTTTGTAAAATATTAATTAATTTTAGTTTGTTTTTGAAGTTCTTGTGCTTTTCAGTGCTTCGTTCCATTTTTAGGCTCTTTTCTGGTGAATTGGGTCATTCAAAGAAATTCAAAGATCGCAGATACACATTTTGAGTATTGGAATCAAGCCTATGGATCAGTCATGGACACTTGCCGAATGCCTTAAAGAATTAAGTAATTTTTGCCCATTTTCAAGTTCTAGTCGTCGAGTTAGGCTGGGCACACGCCCAGTGGAGTGCAATTTTAGCTCTGAAGATTTTTTTCAAGTTGATTCATAGCTCATATAGGAATTAAATTTGAATCCTATTAACGCCAAGTCTTCATGTACGTATTACCCATGGATAATAAGAGTTTTTAAGTCCTATATAAGCTAGAATAAGGGGGAAAATCAAAAGGAATTAAACTTATATTATTTGGCATAGTTTTTGTTAGATTTAATTCCAATTCGAAGTGGATTTCTCCCCTTATATAAATGATATTTTTCCATATGTGGGAAAGAATTCTTAACTAAGAGAAAAGACACAGAAACCTAGGAAAAGCACAGTGGAATAAGCACAAGACAAGGAGCATTCTGAGCACAAGAATTTCAATCGGTTATTTTAGTGTTTGGTTTATTCTTTCTTTATCTTTTTATTAAGAAACATGTTTAGTTCAATATTAAGCATGGGTTTGATTTTTATTGCAACCAAATCAAACAAACTACTCTAGGGGATACATTTGATAAAAATGGGATAGGGATACAATCGCCTAGTTTACACGAATTATTCTAAAAACAGAAAGCTCACATTCATCTAACCTAGCATACATTTACCTACAAAACAGAGGTTAGTGATGCAGATAAACATAAGCACATTGGACTCAGATATGACAGAATGGGATATCCAAATAGCTCGGGGTCATGCATTTAGGGGATAATCAGAAAAACCTAGAAAACAATTTTATAAATGCCCTATATTTTTGGATTTGGAGAAAACAATTTTGAAAAAATGATTTTGCTAATTTATTGTTTTTCATTTTGCATGACAGTGTGAGTCGGTTATCCAGAGATTTATTGGAAATCCCTTTCATATGGGTCCTAAAAATGCTTCGAAATTAAATCTAGGCCAATAAAGTGTGTAAACACCAAAATTAATTTTATAAAAAATGTGTGCACAATGAATAATAAAAGTAAATAAATGTTATGCTATGAAATGAATTTCTAGAACCGCGGGGGCTAAAAAATGGGTTAAATACGGATCTCGAGATCTAGATTTAACGATAAAAATAATTTTCTTTTTGTGATTTTAACACGTAGAAATTCATTTTAAGGTTTTCTCCTTTTGAGTTTTATGATCCTTTGGGGGTCTATTAATTGATTAAGAAACTAGAGATTTTTTTCCTCGGATGCATAAAATCAAAATTTCCAGAAAACAAAGAAAATATGGAGTACGGCTCATGGACCATGATGAGCCGTACGGCTTAACTTCTCTCCAAGATGGGTCGTGCAACCCAAGAGATAGGTTGTATGGCCATGTTCTTAAAACTTGTAGCAAATTGTTTTTGGTTTTTCTCCAATTTGACAAAGCACAAACAAATCAAACAATGCAGGGATAACAAGAAAAGATTTTATGGCCTTTCAAAGATTACTTTTAGCTTGTTTATCCAGGTTTTCAAGATACAATCTAAACCCTTTCCTTAAAGCTTTGAATCCAGTGTAACTTGTGAAAATGAACCGAAACTCGCAGGGAATTGAAATGCAGTCATGCATAGCTTCGAACTGAGTAGTTTTACGTATGGAAATGAAATTGGTGTTTGAAATGGTTGAATCAGGCTTAGGATTGGTATTGGAAGCTTTAGAACTGTGTTAATGGAGGTGTTTTGGGCTTGGGATCTTTGTTGCAGAGAAAGAAGATTATTGAAGCAGGAGAAAGAGAAGATTAAGTCGTGGGAATGATGAGTAGTTGATCTGTTTGATTGTTATCATTTCTTTTCACTTGATCTCCTGTAACCCTTCCCTCTTATCCATAATGAAATCACCTCTTGAGAAGTCAACTCATTATTTTATGCTAGTGGGCCAAATTGGCCATTTGTTGTCTTAAGAGATGGACCATACAGCCCATTTACCTCTCAAATTGGGCATGCAGCCTATGTTTTAAGCCGTACGACTCATCTTTAAATCCCAGCTGTGCCTATTTTAAGTAGCTCTCTTCCATGGACTAACCCTTAAAAATTAATTCATGCCTCCTCTTGAGTTAGGCCATACAGCCCATCTTCTAATGACGACAACCCCTTTTTTCAATTCCGGTAATATCTGGTTCGTTTCAACAAGAGATAGAATCCATTTTTTACTTGGGCTGGTATCTCGAACAATTTCAGATAAAGGATAATAAAAACTCATTATTATAGAAGTCGGAAAAAATTTCATGCTCACATTAGGGAGAAGGCATTGAGAAGAGGCTAGAGAGGTACAAGGGAGCATGGGTAGATGAGTTGAACAATGTTCTTTTGGCATACAAAACACCCCAAGAAGATCAATTGGAAAAACATAGTTTGAAATGGTATATGATGTAGAGGTGGTACTGCTGGTTGCCATAGTATCCCCAAGTTAGTAGTGAGCTGCTACACGAAGGAGAAAAATGCCATCAATTTGAAATACCACTAGACTAACTGAAAGAAAGGAGGAATTGGTCTTATGTTCTTATAGCCAGATACAAAATTGGAGTTCTTCATTATCATGACAAGTGGGTGAAGGAAGATGTATTTTAGGAAGGCGATATAATTTTAAAGGATTCAACCACCTCATAAGTAAGAGATGGAAAATGGAAAATAGAAGCCAACTGGGAAGATTGTATTGAGTTAGAAGAGTGATTGCCTGTGCCGCCTACTAGCTTAGTCGTATCGATGGTAAAGAAATACCACGTACCTAGAATGCAAGGAGTCTCAAGTGATATTATTAATATGCTAGCGATTAAGGGATAAAAGCATTACACTCTTTTTCCCACTAGGTTTTCCCTAATAGGGTTTTTAACAAGGAAATGTCTCTAGTCACAGTAAATCTTGGTGGGTATATTCCTTAAAATGTAATAAATTAAAAATATTATTAATAAAAGATACATTGGTTCAATTCATGCATTTCATGGATATCATTATGTCTTTGTTCTTATCATGGTAACTAACCCATTTTTGATATAAGATGTAAAGATGGTAATACTAAAGATCCAATGGTTTACCTAGCTAAAACGAGATGAAAAGACCCTCAACAGGGGGGCAACATAATAAAATCCTTACAACATTTAGAAACAAAAAAGATTATAGGCATGTTATTGTAAAACTTTGGCCAAGTTAAAATGTAACATTTATCAAAGGGCTTCAAAGATAATAACAAAAGGAGCAACCTTAAGGACTTATATGTTTCAAAAGATTAGATTGGGAAAACAATATGGAATAAACTGGACAATTGCCTTGAGGAGTGGGTGGACCAATGTAGTCCAAGAATCTCCTTTCTCCTAGGATAAACTGGACAAGCTTTATCCTTAACATGTAAGCCTCGATGGCAACATGCCAAGTCCAGTGACCTGGTTCAAGGGACTTAACCAATTGTAGATTTAAT
The DNA here is from genome assembly GCA_039660915.1 of Euphorbia tirucalli. Lineage (NCBI taxonomy): Eukaryota > Viridiplantae > Streptophyta > Magnoliopsida > Malpighiales > Euphorbiaceae > Euphorbia > Euphorbia tirucalli. The sequence continues at coordinate 34,095,609 of CM077637.1, read as the reverse complement.
TTCTCCTCACGAGTTTCAATATAAAAGAACAATTCTTTAAAGTATTTAACCGAAGATGTGACCTCAGAAAACATATAAAATGTACTTTTCTCTATTAGAGTATAATGATCATCATCTTTACTCAATTTAGGGGTGACTAAATGCCAAAATACGACCCTCACTAGTTAAATCCTAGATTTTCACAAAGCTAAAAAGTGGCACAAATATTACCCTAAGCATTGGGATGGATTTGTGTCGGGTAGAACTTATAGGTCTGGAGCACTTCATAGATGCCAAATGGGAGAGGGTAAGAAAATCTAGCTTCTACTGTATTTAGGAAAACAACAAATAGCCGAATGGAGGATGATGCACCCTTTGCGTCTTAGAAGGAAGGATGATTTCACAATAGTAAAACCAAATCGGTATTATGCTCTAAGTGCAATCAGAACCATGTCCTCAATACAGGGAGTGAACTTTTTAGGCTTTTTGGCTAGGTTAGTAGGGTTTTGAGAAGATGTACTTGTTTTGACAACTGTGGGTTTTGGTTGGTAGGCCGTGAACTGGATGGGTTATTTGATCTAGTATGAAGATTTACTTCAAAATGAGGTTTGGGTTCACAAAGTGAATTAAGCCTCAACTTGAAATATTTTGAATGTCAAGAGAGGGAGTTTCGTCCTCCAAAGGCTTAAACCTAGGTGTAGGTTTTTGACCAATTCTTTTAAATTTAAGGGGTCTCAAAGCGCTGATTCTTTCAATCTAACCCATTCTCTTAGAATCCATCTGGTTGCTTGGAGCCAGACAATTCGTATACTCAAGTTTTACTTGCCTGTGCCTTCATTAATTGATGCGAAATATACAATTAACACTTTTATTGACATGACACTTCTACCAACTTGCAACTATTAGTTTGAAAAATTAACAATTAAATTTTCAAAATAACTATATATACATTAGTTATGCAAAATAAAGAAAAATTTACTATATATATAAACATAAAGTCACAAATAAAACAATAAAACATCCTAATAAAATTTAGAATATGACAATGAATACTAAAAATTGAAAAAAAGAAAATTCAATTTGTAGTAAGAAATAAACAGATTAAACATGTTCTAATTGTGTTAAGAGGTTGACCCATTTATGACACATTTACTTCGTATCATAAAGGGGATTTTACAAAAATATGTACACAAATAGGGTTTGTTTACAAAAATACCTTCTGAGGAGAACTTTGCAAAAATACTTTCAATACTTTTCAATATTACAAAGATACGTGAAAAGCTTTTCAATAATACCTTCTCTAGTTTGTCCACTTTTCTCTCTCATCTTTTATAATTTTAATCTAACTTTGTATTCATCTCACAATCCATTTATTTTTTTTGTCATGCTACTTTAGGAAGTTTTTTTCGTCTTTCTTTTTTCTCTTCAAAACAAGATCCATATGGATATATTTTTTCGATAGTTTTTTTTTTCACTTTCAATTTTTATATAAACAGTGTATAAACAATGTATAAAGACAATATATAGTAGAAAAAATGTATAAACAACGTATGTGACAACGAAAACACATATAACAACAATAAAAAACTGTTAGACCTTGTTTATACATTGATTATACCATTTGGAAATCAGATTATACCTTTTGATACACTGATTGTACCTCAATTGTACCTTTTGATACACTAATTATAACTTAGTTATACTTCTGATACAGTAATACACTAATTATACCTTAGTTATACCTTTTGATACATTGATTATACCTTGTTACACCTTCTGGTACACTCATTATCTTATTTATACATTATTTATACTATATTTATACATTGTTTAAGCATTATACTGTATAAGCAGTGTATTAGCATTTTATAACGGTGTAATAACTAGGGTAAAATCATTGTAGTAGTGTATCTTAAGCTATAACTAACGTATAATTATTATTGTACCTTAGTTATACCTTTGATACTCTTATTATACCTTAGTTATACCTTTGTACAAATGTTTTACTTTAGTTATTGATTAGTGATAAATGGAACAATAATTTCAGGTATTAATTGAAATTAAATGGAGCGTTATTGAATTATTTATGGCTAATTAAAGTTAATTTCAGTTTAAAAATTAAAATGGAGCAAAAGTTGTGAAAAAGCTTATCAATTAGGCTTGTGTGCAAGCTAAATCAAGCTGAAGCAGAACTGGTCAGAGAGAGAGAAAAGGCCGATAGAGATTGGGCCCTTGTCTACATCGTGGGCCATAGAGGATGGAGGAGAGAGGGATGTGACTTGTTGTGGGAAAAGAGATTTGACTTTGTGAAGATATTTTTATTTGCAAATCTAATGAGTGGATGTACTTATTAATATTATATTTGGGTGGCTAATTATGGCCCATCATGTTAAGCACTTTATTAATATTTTAACCCCTTTTGGGGCATTTTAGTCTTTTATGAGAGTACTATATATACCTCCCTTGGTTCTAGTTGTAGGGGGTCTTGGTTCTTAACTCTTAGATATTTTCCTTTGTATTCTAAATTTCAATTTAATCTAGTAGTGATAGTATTTTCTTCTTATTTTATTCTTTGCTTAAGCTCATTATGCATAGTGAGTAGTTCGCTCAAGCAGGCTGGAGCCAGCTTGGCTAGCAGTAGCAAGTAATCCCTCTTCTTGTTTATTATGAGTATTACATGTATAATGATTGTTTCTTGGCGTGCTTATTTTCTACAAGATTGATCACCTCATATACCAGTGATTAGGATGAGACCAAGAGGAGATTTTTAACCATGGAAATGCCATGAAACACATGTATGTTTATTGCTGAAGAAATTTGATTAGACTGCATGCTAGGGGTTTTTATCTTTGATAAAATGCTTACTAGAACTTAATGCATGATTAAGTGGTTTATTGCTGAAGAAATTCAATTAGGCCGCTTGTCATAGTATCCATATGTCAGGAGGTTCCTATTATGGTGAGTTGAGAGCAAGAAACCTTAGATCTATGTTCTGAACCCTGCTTATAATAGTTAAGGAGAAGGAATGTTCTGAACTTGCATGCTGTAATTGGATTGAGTCTGCTGCTTTCTTAATATTGTTGTTGTTATTTTTATTATTGCTATCTTGGACTTAATGCTTGGAACTGTTTAGTTTACTTGATTATTTTTCTTTAAATCTTCATTTTAATTGTAAAAGAATTTAGATCTGCTTATTTGCTTGAAAAGTTAAGGTTGTTCACTCAGATCCCTGTGAGAACGGTACTTGGTCTTGCTACGTGCTACAATTGACCTAGTGCACTGGCTAGAGTCCAATATTTTTTGGTAACAAGTTTTTGGGGCCGTTGCCGGGGATCTGTAGTGGAAAATTTTTACTTTTCAGTAAATTGGTAGTTTTAACCTTGAGTGTTCAGCCTATGCGGTAATTTATGTCTAAGCAGTCTTCTATTATATGCGAAGAGCTGGCTTACCATTGCTTCCTATAGATCTTGAGATTGAAAGGACTTATAGAAAAAGAAGTGGTGTAGCCAGGCAAGCAAGGCAAAGGCAGAGGATGGAAGACGTTAGACAACCTAATCCAGATGGGAATGGACCATAAGAGGGTGTAGGGGAAATTAATCCAAATCCCCAAAGGCAGAGACTTAAAGAATATTCGAGACCATCGACCGAGGGACACTCTTCATGCATTGTGATACCCAATGAAGGGAACAATCTCTTTGAGATCAAAGCTTAGATGATACAAATGCTCCAAGCAGCTATTCAGTTTTGAGGATTACCGGGAGAAGATCCAAATTCACACATTCAAGACGTTGTGAATATGTGCAATACCTTTTGCACTAATCATGGAGTTTCAGATGATGTCATAAGACTTAAGCATTTTCCTTGTTCCTTAAGGGATAAAGCTAAAAGTTGGCTTAAAAACCTTCAACCTAGTTCAGTCACAACCTGGTATGAAATGGCCCGAGCTTTCTTAATGAGATATTTTCTACCCATGCAAGCAATCAAGCTGAGAAATGAGGTTACTTGAATGCATAGTTATCTTGTGATTTTTGTAAAGGCAATCATAGAAACATTAATTATGAAAGTCCACTTGATCAAGAGCAATGTGATTTCATAGGGAACAATCAAAGGGAGAATAATCCATTTTTGAACACATATAATCCTGGTTGGCGGAATCATCCTAATTTTTTCACAGAATCAGCAACCTGGAAAGCAATCTCAAGTTCCTTTTCAGCAACCTCACAACAATTTTCAACAACATCAACAAACTCAGCAAACTTTCAACAAGCTAGATCATCTCATGAACCCAAGAAATCTGAGTTTGATGAGATGATAGAGATGATGATGCAGTTTATGAAGCAAAATCACTCTTCTATAGAGAACTTGGAGACTTAATTTCAGCAACTTACTATGATTGTTGCACCAAAGAACAAAGGAGTCCTTCCAAGCAACACGGAACCAAATCCTGGAGAGGAATGCAAAGCAATCACACTTAGGAATAGTAAGACTATTGAAGGTACTAATAAAATGGTAGTTGTTGATCTTGATGAAAATGTAGGTAAGCAAGCTGAGGAAGTGACAAAGCAACCTGAAGTTGTTCAAACTCAACCTATTCAGAATAGTGATCAAGATGCGGATAAAGTCGAGCAACCACAAGTTCAATCTGATACTGTTCATAAGCAACCTATTTATATGCTAGTAATGTCAGACCCTACTTAAAGCAATCCTTTTCTAGTTATGCAACCTGTTCCAGCATATTAACCGAAGGTTCCTTACCCTCATACAGCTAAGCAACATGAGATAGCTAAGCAATTTGATAAGTTTCTTAAAGTCTTTAAGAAGCTTCACATCAATATTCCTTTTATGGAAGCTCTTTCACAAATGCCCATTTACATGAAGTTTTTGAAAGAATTGTAGGCAAACAAAAAGAAGTTAGAGAATGTGTCAATGGTGCAGCTTAATCGTGACTGCTCATCTATTCTGTAATGCAAGCAACCTTTGCCCGTGAAGTTAAAAGACCCAGGGAGTTTTTCTATACCTCGCTCTATAGGCAATCTTAACATTGAAAATGCATTGTGTGATTTAGGGGCAAGCATTAATCTTATGCCATATCATATTTATAAACAACTTGGACTAGGAGAACCCCAACCTACTAGAGTGTCTATTCAGCTTACTGACAGATCTATTAGAAACCCTAGAGGCATTGTTGAGGACATTTTAGTGAAAGTAGGAAAATTCATCTTACCTGTTGACTTTCTTATTATGGATATGGATGAGGATTTTCATGTTCCAATCATTTTAGGTAGACCATTTTTGGCTACTGGTCGCGCTCTTATAGATGTTCATAATGGAAAACTCATTTTAAAAATCCATGATGAAGAAGTTGTTTTTAAGATGAATAAAGCAATGAAATATCCTTCTTTATGTGATGATACTTGTTATTTCATGGATACAACTGATCTTAATTTGAATCCATTTTTCATGCAAGAAAATTTTGAAGAAGAAGAATTCATTGAAGAAGAGGAGATTATGGAGCAAAAAATTGAAAGAGAAACTGGCTGTCCAGCAATCTTAGGAAGCAGACAGTTTGTTGAACCTCTTGATCATACACCTACCTTACCTCCAAAACCTTCAATTAAAGAACCATTTACTTTAGAACTCAAACCTTTACCTCCACATCTTGAATATGCTTTCTTAGACCCCCCCTAAGTAATCTTCCAGTGATCATATCTTCTAAACTTACACCTAATCAAAAAAGAGCAATTGCTTGATGTCTTGAGGAAAAATAAAGAAGCAATGACGTGGACAATCTCAGATATTAAGGGGATCCCTTCTATTTGTGTTCATCGCATCTTGATGGAAAGATCATAAACCAACCATGCAATCTCAACGGATACTGAATCCAAAAATGAAGGAAGTTGTTAAGAAAGAAGTAATCAAACTGCTTGACGCTGGAATTATCTACCCAATTTCAGATAGTATCTAGACCAGCCCAGTTCAGGTTCTCCCAAGGAAAGGTGGAATGACTGCTGTTCAGAATGACAAGAATAAGCTTATTTCCACAAGAACAGTCATTGGTTTCAGAGTTTGTATTGATTACCGCAAGCTTTATGATGCAACAAGGAAAGATCATTTCCCTCTTCCATTCATAGATCAAATGCTTGAAAGACTTTCAGGCTATGATTTTTACTGCTTTCTTGATGGTTCCTCAGGATACAATCAGATTCCAATTCATCCCCAATACCAAGAGAAGACAACCTTTACTTGCCCTTATGGTATGTACGCATATCAAAGAATGCCTTTTGGTCTATGCAATGCCCCAATAAACTTCTAGAGGTGCATGATGTCAATTTTTCATGATATGGTAGAAAAGACCGTGGAGATTTTCATGGATGATTTTTTAGTGTATGGCAAGACTTTTTAGTCCCGCTTAAGCAACCTTGAATCTGTATTAGTTCATTGCAAGGAAACAAACCTAGTGTTGAATTGGGAAAAATGCCATTTTATGGTCAATGAAGGCATTGTTCTTGGCCATAAGATTTCTGAAAAAGGCATTGAAGTTGATTGAGCTAAAGTCGAAGTAATAGAGAAGTTGGCTGCTCCTACATTAGTCAAGGAAGTCTGAAGCTTTCTTGGACATGTTGGCTTTTATATGAGGTTCATCAAAGATGTTTCTAAGATTGCCCAACCACTCACAGCTCTCTTACACAAGGGTATTGATTTCAAGTTCAATGCAAATTGTTTAAAGGCATTTGAAGAACATAAATCAAGATTGATCAATTCACCAATCTTGATTGCTCCTAATTGGGATCTTCCCTTTGAGCTAATGTGTGATGCAAGTGACACTTGCATTGGAGTAGTCTTGGGACAGAGAATTGAGAAGCATTTTCGGCCAATTTATTATGCAAGCAGAATGCTTACAGAAGCTCAACAAAATTACACCATAACAGAGAAAGAATTACTTGCAGTGGTGTATGCATTCGACAAATTCAGATCTAACTTGGTGTTATCCAAAGTGACTGTTTTCATAGATCACGCAGCTTTAAAGTACTTGCTTGCAAAGAAAGATGTGAAACCTTGTCTCATTCGATGGCTCTTGTTACTTCAAGAGTTTGATCTTGAAATCAAAGATAAGAATGGATTAGAAAATGTGGCTACTGACCATTTATCCACAATTCCAGAGAGCAACCTCAGCGAGCAACCTGAGATCGTTGACTCATTTCCAGATGAGCAACTTTATTTGGTAAACTCTATCCCTTGGTTCTTTGACATAGCTAACTATCTTACTTGTGGTGTAGTGCCTCGTTATCTTTCTTATCATCAAAAAAAAAAAAAATTCTTTTTGGATGTTAAATACTATTTTTGGGAGGAACCTTTCTTGTTTAGATTTTGTGTAGATCAGATTATAAGGAGGTGTGTCTCTCAAGATGAGTTTCTAGCAATCTTAACAATATGTCATACCAAAGAAGCTGGAGGTCATTTTGGTGCTACCCGAACAGCTTCAAAGCTATTGGAATGTGCTTTCTTTTGGCCCACAATCTTCAAGGATACTCACAGGTTTGTTTTAGAGTGTAATGAATGTCAACGCTCAGGTAACATTTTTACCAAAAATGCCATGCCCTTACATAATATTGTTGTTTGTGAAATTTTCGATGTATAGGGTATTGATTTCATGGGTCCGTTTCTGAGTTCTTACAATAACAAGTAAATTTTAGTTGCTGTTGACTATGTAAGCAAGTGGGTAGAAGAAATTGCTAGTCCTACCAATGATGCTAATGTTGTTGTAAGGTTTCTTAAAAAGTTGTTTACTAGATTTGGTGTGCCTAGAGCAATTATAAGCGATCAAGGTATTCATTTCTATAACGCTCAGCTTGAGAGGCTGCTTAAGAAATTTGGAGTCACTCATAGAATAGATACGCCTTACCACCCACAAACTAGTGGGCAGGTTGAAATCTCAAATCGAGAGATCAAGCGCATTCTTGAGAAAACTGTGAGCAATATTAGGAGAGATTGGTCCAAGAAGCTTGATAATGCGCTATGGGCTTATCGAACAGCCTTTAAGACTCCCATTGGGATGTCACCATTTAGATTGCTCTATGGCAAGGCTTGCCATTTACCTGTTGAACTAGAATTTAAAGCACTATGGGCTCTCACATATCTTAATTTTGATAGGCAAGCTACTAGTGTACAGAGAAGGCTGCGGTTGAATGAGCTTGAAGAATTTAGATTGTTTGCATATGAGAATGCCATGAATTATAAGGAGAAAATGAAGAAGTGGCATGATCAAAGAATTCAAAACAAGGAGTTTTATCCCGGACAATGTGTTCTATTGTATAATTCAAGGCTGAAGTTATTTCCAGGCAAGCTCAGGTCAAGATGGTCTGGACCTTACTCAGTTGCTAAAGTGTTTCCCCATGGTGCCATTGAAATTACAAGTGATAAGGGTGAAATCTTCAAAGTAAATGGTCAAAGACTCAAGTCGTATCTTGCTCATGAAACCCTGAAGGAAGTTGATAGCACTCAATACTTTGAACCACCATAAGCAACCTCAGAAAGAAAATGGTGTCAGCTTCAAACACTAATTGAAGCAACCTACTAGGCAACCCCCAATATTCTCACTTTGTAAATATTTTATTTAGTAATATTTTTGCTATAAGGATTTGGTTAATAGTCTACTTATTTTTTTTGTAGGTACTCATGCAACCTGACGAGTATAGGGATGTCAACATGCAGTTTGAATTTTCATTATAAATTATTTTTCATGCTCATGTTGCATCTCACACTTAATTTTGATTATTGTAATTTTTAATAATTAAAATTTTTGGCAACCACTCAAGTTTTTATTGGCTCAAAATTGGTTTAGTCAGTCTTTTTCAAATCTGTCAAACTGACTGCTTGACTTAATTGGACTCAATCCCACCAAATTAGAAGATAATTATTATAATAAGAAACAAAAAATTTAGGGCTATAATTTTCTCTCTCCTATCAAATCATTATGAGTTAGTGGGGTACTGATGGGTCCTAGGCGAAGTAGTGAAACTAAACCTAGAAATGCACAACTAAGGCAGTGTACTTATCATTGACAACTAATAATTCTGGTTGGTCCAGGTATCGATCCCACAGAGAAAAATATTCTGCAAACACTAAACTACTCGGGTTCCTTGCGTGTCCTAGGCGGAACTTTCGGTCCGGGTCATAATGCCTGTCCAAAACATCATAAAGAAACATAACCGCACCAACGCCACGGACCATAAAAACGACATATTATCCAAAATTACAAAAACAACCCTAGAAAACACGAAAAATACTAAAAGTTATAAAAATCTATCCAAAACATAAAAATCACAAAATACTCAAAAACCACACAAACATTCACACAAAGGACTCTAAAAATTACCGTTCAAACCACGAAATTGCCTAAAAGATAAGGTCAAAAACCGACCTTATCAGGTACTTGATTTAAGCATGGGTAGGAGAAAAGAAATAAGTGTGGGGATTTGACACATGTCAGATTTAGCCCCCAAACCTCTCTCTCCTCCCTTTTGGCCGCCCTAATTCCAGCAGTTATTCTCTTTAACGGCAGTTTTCTAGATTTTAATTTTTGAATTTTAAATTATGAAAACTGTTCACTTGCCCCTCTTTCTGGCACTAGCTGCCATTTTTTCCCTCTTTAAGAACTCCTTCCTGTTCAAACTTTTATTACTATAGCAATTAATTTTCACCCATTATTCATTCTTCTTTCCATTCTTTGTCTCTCTACAGAACTATCAACAATCATGCCTAGAGGAGTAAAATATTTAGCCACTAAGCCAAGCGATGCCGCCCTTTGATAACTAGTTTTTATATTGGTATTTTGCTATGAAATATGTTTCATTTTGATTTTTAAATCCACAATTTTGGGCCCTTTTACTTGCTTTCGGTGAATTGTGTGTTTTCAGGAATGTTTAGAAGAAAAGGAGGCAAAATGTGGAGAATTTGGGGTCTTTTGGAACTGAACCATAATTAGCCTTGCCCATGGCTAAGGGAGCTGCGGCAGGGGCTATTTTGCAAAAGAGGAAAGAGCTAAAATTCAAAGAAAAAGGCTTATCATGGAAGCTAATTTCCAGCAACTATTTAGGAAGTTTTGACAGCATCAATTTAGGATAATTGATTATTTTCTAAATTAGTTATATTTCTTATTTAGGAGTATTGTTATTTCTCCTAATTAGAGTTGGATTCAAAGTAGGTTTTCAAGAGGTTAGTATTTAAGAGTTTTTTAGGAGTCAATTAGGGATCTCTCCAACGTGCTTCTCTCCTTCTTTCTTCCTAGTTCTATCATTCTTCAACATTTATTTTTCTTGATGTATTATTTTCTTTTAGCTATGTGTAGCCAAACTTTTAATTTCGGCTAAGGGATTAATCTACAAGGTTTATTCATCCATATTGTGAGATCGTTTCACTTTAATTTCTCCTTTTAATTTCTCGTTTATTTATTCATGGAGATTTAATTCTGTTATTTAATCTTTGAATGATAATGGCTTGTTCTTAGAATTACTTAACAATTTGCTATTTGAGGAAATTAATCGTAATCTTAATTGAACCAATTGGAGGTAGTAATCAATAATTATATTTCGAATTTTCTTTATATTGGAAAATTAATCAGTTTCTGACAAAATCGGGTTAATTCCACCGTGACATTAATATAAGGATTAGGAGATTTATAATATTGAATGAATAGATAATTTGGTTTCTGAATCGAATTCGCTTGGATCGGTTGGCCAAGATTGGGTTCTTCTAAATCTTCATGCTTTTGATTGATTGAATCTCTACCGCGAAGGCGAGGTTATCCGTTAATTAGGAATTAATTACAGTCTTACTTGATTAATTCATTATTAAGGAAGAATATCCCAAACCAATCCGGTATAATTAATTGGAGGTCATAATTTCTGTCAATGATCAATATGGTATGAATTGCCGTTTTAAAATTCCCTTAGCTGAAGTTTTCTCTCAAGCAATCACCAATTTAATTTAATTGCTAGTTCTATTTTCTTACAATTGTTTTATTTTAATTTCATAATCTCAAATCCCTTTTTATTTATTCTTATTAGGTCATAATCTTTAATTAAACTAAGTAGTTAATTTCCTTGGGTTCGACCTCCACTTACTCTATCTACAAATTAATTTTGCAAGGAATAGGTTGAGAATTATTAATTTATTTTTGACGGATTCAACACACGTCAAATTTTGGCGCCGTTGCCGGGGAATTATTCTAACTTGATTTAATTTTTTTTTATGACCAGGAGCAATATTTCGGAGCCCATTCTTTTTGATTCAGAAATTAAGAAGACCGCAAAGAAGCTCCGGAAAGAGGAAAAATTGCGAAAGGCACAAGCTGCCTCATCTTTAGTCCCCAACGAAGAGGAACCAATTGAAGAATTTTCCCAAAGCGATAGCGAAGAAGAAGGGAACAGCAGCAACGAACCAGCAAAAAGGGTTCCAGCACAAGCGACAATGGCTGAACGAACATTAAGGCAGTTGAATACACCGGAAACAAACAACCAGCCCTTGTGCATTCTTTATCCGAACCTGAATGCTGCATTTGAGCTCAAATCGGGATTGATTCATCTAATTCCTAAGTTCCACGGGTTGGAAAACGAAAACCCACACAAGCATCTCAAAGAATTTCATGTAGTATGTTCGGGTATGTGTCCTCATGGAATAACCGAAGAGCAAGTCAAATTGAGAGCTTTTCCATTCTCATTGGAGGATTCGGCAAAGGAATGGTTACTCAATTTACCATCCGGAACAGTTACAACATGGCCCGACATGGTGCAATTATTCTTGGAAAAATATTTTCCAGCTTCCCGAGCTGCGGACATTCGAAGAGAGATCAGCTGAATCAAGCAGAGAGATGTAGAGAACCTTCATGATTATTGGGAACGCTTCAAGAAGTTGTGTGGAAGCTGTCCACAACATGGAATTGCTAAAAATTATTTGATTCAATATTTCTACGAAGGAATGTTGACCATGGAAAAAAAGATGGTGAATGCTGCAAGCGGCGGAAGTTTTCTTGACAAAACACCTACAGCTGCAAAAGAATTGATTCGAGCTATGGCTGAAACTTCTCAACAATTCGAAAGGCAACAAGAGATCCCGCGAAAAGCTTATGAGGTACGAGAATCTAATATTGAAGATAAATTGAATAAACTAACTGATCTTGTGCAGACTTTAGCTATGGGACAAATGGCTCCCGTTAAAAAGTGTGGAATTTGTGTCGCTACGGTTCATCACACGGAGGCTTGCCCAATGTTGCAAGAAGATAGTTCGGAACAGTTGAACGCTCTCGGTGGATTTCAAGGACAAGCTCCTAAATTGAATGATCCCTATTCAAATACATATAACCCGGGGTGGCGTCAACATCGAAATTTCAGCTATACACCAAGGCAACCAAACTTCCAACCTAGACCAAATTATGCTGGTGTAAATCCAAACAAACAAATGGAAGAGATGCTTCAAACGTTGTTGGCAAATTCAGAAAAGAAAGATGCTGGAATCGTAGAGATCAAGAAGCATATTGGGCAGTTGGCTAATGCTTTAAGCTCTATCCAATCACAAGGGAAATTACCCTCCCAACCGGAGGTAAATCCAAAGCAGAATGCCAGTGCCATTACATTAAGAAGTGGTAAGACGGTTGAGCAACCGGTAAAGGAGAATCGGTAAGGTCAACACGAAGAAAGCGTTGAAAAAGAGGGCGAACAGCTGCTGCCTCTTCCAGTTACAGGTAAGTCCTCATCCAAAAATATCACTATCCCCCCTCCTTTTCCTTCTCGATTTGATAAATCTAAAAAAGAGAAAGAGGATAGGGATATTTTTGAGGTTTTTCGAAAAATCGAAGTAAATATTCCTTTAATTGATGCTATTCGTCAAATACCTCGTTATGCTAAGTTCTTGAAAGAGTTATGTGCTAACAAAGTTAAAACAATTGGATATGAAAAGATAACTATGGGCGCTAATGTTTCTGCTGTCCTTCAAGGTAGTATGCCATAAAAATGTAAAGATAGAGGTATGTTTGCTATTCCTTGTCAAATCGGAAAAACTAGCATTAATAAGGCAATGTGTGATTTGGGTGCATCTATTAATGCTATGCCTAAATCTATTTATTTATCTTTAAATGCTGGTCCCTTAGAAGAAACAGGAGTAGTAATTCAACTTGCTAACAGATCTATTGTTTACCCTGAAGGATTGTTAGAAGATGTTTTAGTGCAGGTGGGTGAATTAATCTTTCCAGCAGATTTTTACATCATTGATATGGAACACGGTGAAAGCTCTAAAGAATCATTGGAAATTTTGTTAGGAAGGCCCTTTCTAACTACCGCTCGAACAAAAATTGATGTTCATAAAGGAACACTAACCATGGAGTTCGACGGTAAAATGATTCAATTTAATGTATATGATGCGATGAAATTTCCTAACGATGTGTCTTCCGTGTGTAGCATTGATGTTATTGATCCACTAGTGGAGCGAGTATTTGAGCTGTCAAACGAAGATAAATTGCAAGTGGTGATGCATAATAATATTACGCTGGAATTTCTGGAAAATGAGGTTGATTTTCAGCTAGAAGAAGGAATAATTGATGTTATACATGAGCTGGCAGCCTTGAGACAAAAGCATGAAAATTCTGTAAAATCTATATCTCAAACTGACCACCGACTTTTACCTTCTATTGTGCAGGCACCAAAATTGGAATTGAAGGAGCTGCCTAACCATTTGAAGTATGCGTTCTTAGGCAGCAACGAAACACTTCCAGTAATTATCTCAAACAAATTAAAGCCACAAGAAGAAGAGAAGCTGATTGAAGCATTGAAGGCTCACAAGGAGGCTATCGGGTGGACCATAGCAGATATTAAAGGCATCAGTCCAGCCGTGTGTATGCACCGAATTCACATGGAGGATGGTGCTAAACCAAGGCGTGAAGCTCAAAGGAGATTAAATCCACCAATGATGGAAGTGGTGAAAAAAGAAATTCAAAAGATGCTAGATGCTGGTGTTATATTCCCCATATCGGATAGTGAGTGGGTAAGCCCGGTCCAAGTGGTACCCAAGAAAACGGGCATTAGAGTGATTGAGAACGAGAATGGGGAGTCGGTTCCAACACGAGTGCAAAATGGGTGGCGAGTTTGCATCGATTATCGGAAGCTCAACGCTACAACAAGAAAAGATCACTTTCCCCTTCCATTTATAGACCAAATGTTGGAAAGATTGGCAGGTAAGAGTTACTATTGTTGTCTCGATGGTTATACAGGGTTTTACCAAATCCCAGTCGCTCCGGATGATCAGGAAAAGACCACCTTTACCTGCCCATTCGGAACTTTCGCTTACCAAAGGATGCCATTCGGGCTATGCAACGCCCCAGCCACATTTCAACGGTGTATGGTAAGTATCTTTTCTGAATATGTGGAGCACATAATTGAGGTTTTCATGGATGATTTTACCGTGTATGGAGATTCCTTTCACCATTGCTTGTCTAATCTCACAAAAATTCTAAATCGTTGCTTAGAATCTAACCTTGTTTTAAATTATGAAAAATGCCATTTTATGGTTGAACAAGGTTTGATTCTAGGACATATTGTATCATCTAAAGGGATTGAGGTAGATAAGGCAAAGATTGATGTAATTCAAACTCTTTCTTACCCCGTCAATATACGGGAAGTTCGCTCTTTTCTTGGTCATGCAGGTTTTTACAGACGATTTATTAAAGATTTTTCATACATCACTCAACCTTTATGTCGGCTGTTGCAAAACGATGTGCTATTTGATTTCAACCAAGAATGTAAGATTGCATTTGATACATTGAAGGAAAAGTTGGTGACAGCACCTATAATCCAGCCCCCCGATTGGAGCTTTCCATTCGAAATTATGTGTGACGCCAGCAATCATGCCGTGGGAGCTGTGTTAGGTCAGAAAATTGGCAAGAATCATCACGTGATCTACTACGCCTCAAGGACCTTGTATCGTGCTCAAAAGAATTATTCCACCACGGAGAAAGAATTGCTAGCCGTAGTCTTCGCCTTAGAAAAATTCAGATCATACTTACTAGGAACTAAGGTGGTGGTACACTCCGATCATGCAGCCCTCCGGTACTTAATGACGAAAAAGGAATCTAAGCCGAGACTGATACGGTGGATAATGCTGATGCAGGAGTTTGATATAGAAATTCGGGATAAAAAGGGTTCAGAAAATTTGGTAGCCGACCATCTCAGTCGCCTACCGAATAGTTAAGAAGCATTACCTATCAAAGATGACTTTCCCGATGAAGGTTTGTTTAGATTAGAAACTCTTACACCTTGGTACACTGATTTGGTGAATTTTTTGGTGACAGGTACCATACCAGCAGAGTGTAGCAGACATGAGAAGGACAAATTAAGAGCCGAATCAAAATATTTCGTATGGGATGAACCATATTTATGGAAACATTGCTCTGATCAAATCATCCGCCGATGCATTCCCAATCATGAAATAAAATCAGTGCTGGAATTTTGTCATTCAGGAGCATGTGGAGGACACTTTGGTCCAGAAAGAGCAGCCCGTAAGGTTCTTGAGAGTGGTTTGTTCTGGCCTAGTTTATTCCGTGACGCATATATTTTTTGTAAGAGTTGTGAGAATTGTCAAAAAACAGGAAATATTGGTAAAAGAAACAAATGCCACTTACATCGATCGTCGCTTGCGAAATATTCGATGTATGGGGTATAGATTTTATGGGTCCATTCCCAAATTCTTTCGGAAATTTATACATCCTGTTAGCTATTGATTATGTATCGAAATGGGTTGAAGCTAAAGCCACACGCGTTGATGATACCAAAACCGTAACAAAGTTTGTGCAGGCTAATATTTTTTGCAGGTTTGGCACGCCTAGAGTTCTCATCAGTGATAGAGGTACACATTTTTGCAATAAATTGATGATGAATCTTCTGAAGAAATACGGCGTACAACACCGGATGTCTACAGCTTATCATCCACAGACAAACGGCCAGGCAGAAGTTTCCAATCGGGAGATAAAATTCATACTGGAAAAGACGGTGAATTTCACTCGAAAGGATTGGAGCGTAAAACTGGACGATGCATTATGGGCGTACCGTACAGCTTACAAATCCCCGATTGGCATGACTCCATATCGCTTGGTATACGGCAAAGCTTGTCACCTGCCAGTTGAATTGGAACACAAGGCCTTTTGGGCAATAAAAAGGTGCAACATGAATTTTGATGAGGCAGGAGAACAGAGGAAATTGCAAATTCAAGAGCTGGAAGAATTGAGATACAATGCATATGAAAGCTCTAGAATTTACAAGCTCAAGATGAAGAAGTTCCATGATGACATAATATACCAGAAGAATTTTCAGATTGGTCAGAAGGTGTTGCTCTACCATTCTAGACTAAAATTATTTCCTGGTAAACTCTGCTCACGGTGGATTGGTCTGTTTCTAGTCACTAAAATACTCTCCCATGGAGCAATTGAGATTCAGAGTTTGGAAAGTGGGAAAACACAACTTGTCAATGGCCACCGGCTCAAACCATATTTCGAAAATGCAGAAGTGGGAAGCACTGAGAGCATTGATCTGATCTTGGCATGAACCTTGCAAGGATTCTATGTCTGGCCATGGACAGTAAATAGAGGCGCTGGGCAGGAGGCAACCCGTGGTCAGCCTTGGGCAAGGCTATCAACGTTCTTGTTTCATTTTCATTTATTTATTTATTTATTTTAATATCTGATTTACCTGTCATCTTCTTCCTTGAATTTTTACTGTTTATGTTATAATTTGCAGGTTTGGGCTTGTTCATGGAGGGAGGCTTTAATGGCTTCTGGATTTCAGCTTTTAAATGAAGGTCTGGGTTTTCATGGAATTAAGATGGGCTTCAGCTCTTTATACTGCAGCATGGCCGCACCCCACATTTCCTTCTCCCCAATACCTCTTCATCGCGCCGCCGGTGCATCCAGCAGCGCCGCCGGAACCGCCACAGCAAACGACGCCCCGCTCCCCTTGCGTCTGCCTCGATCTCATCACCTGCCGGAGTCTAAACGTGCAGCAGCAACCGATCTACCACGAGCAGCACCTCTACCGGCCAACGCTAGAACCAGCAGTAACCAAAGTATAAGCGTCAACTCCGGGTAATTTCTTTCCTTTTCTTGTCTTTTATGTGTTGATTTTCTTCTATTTCAAACTTGTGGACAAGTTTTTTTAGTGTGGGGGAGTGGTATATTTGCTGAGAATTGATGAAATAATCTATGAATTGATTTTTGATTTTTTTTGAGCTGCTAATTGATTGGTATTTGCTGAGAATTGGTGAATTGGGTTTACACTTGATAAGTGAATTTTTTATTTTAGAAGCTGCTGATTTTTTTCTCTGATTAAATTTGGGCTGATTGCATTTGAAGCTAATTCACAAACTTGTCCTCTGAATCATTGCTGAATTTACAACCCTAGGAGATTGTATTTGTCCAAGAAGATTTTTTTTTTTACTGATAAGAATAAATTGATCAGCATAACTTACTGATACCCCATCTATATCACTGAATTTAGTTGAGTAAATAGGCTAAGCAAGAAGATAATTCAAATGATTATGTGATTTGAGTTCAAATTTGGATAAAACTAAAAAGTTATTGCATGCTCTTAATCTTTCTTGTATTATGAAAATTCTAATTGAGCTAGCTTACTGCTTTGTTAAATCCATGAATTTTTTGGTTAAAGAGATGGATAATTTTTTTCTTTTGGTTATAATAAGTCTCATATTAACTGTCTCACAGGTCCCGCTGTCCACAAAAGTGGTTATGGGCCGTGCTAGTAGCCGCTAGGGACTGCAATATCTACTATGATTAGGGGTACTCGGCTGGCAACCGGGAATGCTCTAATAGGAACGGATATTCGCGTCCCAAAGTAAGGTTAAGGACTGCAATATTTACTATGATTAGGGGTACTCGGCTAGCAACCGGGAATGCTCTAATAGGAATTGATATTTGCATCCCCAAAAGAAAAGAAAAAATGAGACAAAAAGGTTTCAAAGATTAATTGTCCAAATTATTTTCTATCCTCTTTAATCAAGTGGTCGTGTGATTTGATGAGGTATTTTGTTTAGTCTTGGTTGAGAATTCCAGAAGTACAAGATTAAAATCTCGAAGTGGTAACTTAATTATGTGTGCTATAAATAATTAATTGGACTCAATCGCTTTGGTTTGAATGAAAATATTGTGAAAGCCATTTTGCTTGAATTTTACGAAAGTGACATGAGTGTGGAGGTTGCCTAAAGAAGTTATTTTTTTTTTCAGTTTTCTCTAAATTAGTGAAGTTGAGAAGCTCGATCTTGGGTGAATGACATTAGAGAGGGTTGTGGTTTTGTTTTGATTCATACTTGAGGACAAGTATGGAGTTAGTGTGGGGGAATTTTGATAACTAGTTTTTATATTGGTATTTTGCGATGAAATATTTTTCATTTTGATTTTTAAATCCACAATTTTGGGCCCTTTTACTTGCTTTCAGTGAATTGTGTGTTTTCAGGAATGTTTAGAAGAAAAGGAGGCAAAATGTGGAGAATTTGGGGTCTTTTGGAACTGAACCATAATTAGCCTTGCCCATGGCTAAGGGAGCTGCGGCATGGGCTATTTTGCAAAAGAGGAAAGAGCTGAAATTCAAAGAAAAAGGCTTATCATGGAAGCTAATTTCCAGCAATTATTTAGGAAGTTTTGACAGCATCAATTTAGGATAATTGATTATTTTCTAAATTAGTTATATTTCTTATTTAGGAGTATTGTTATTTCTCCTAATTAGAGTTGGATTCAAAGTAGGTTTTCAAGAGGTTAGTATTTAAGAGTTTTTTAGGAGTCAATTAGGTATCTCTCCAACGTGCTTCTCTCCTTCTTTCTTCCTAGTTCTATCATTCTTCAACATTTATTTTTCTTGATGTATTATTTTCTTTTAGCTATGTGTAGCTAAAATTTTAATTTCGGCTAAGGGATTAATCTACAAGGTTTATTCATCCATATTGTGAGATCGTTTCACTTTAATTTCTCCTTTTAATTTCTCGTTTATTTATTCATGGAGATTTAATTCTGTTATTTAATCTTTGAATGATAATGGCTTGTTCTTAGAATTACTTAACAATTTGCTATTTGAGGAAATTAATCGTAATCTTAATTGAACCAATTGGAGGTAGTAATCAATAATTATATTTCGAATTTTCTTTATATTGGAAAATTAATCAGTTTCTGACAAAATCGGGTTAATTCCACCGTGACATTAATATAAGGATTAGGAGATTTATAATATTAAATGAATAGATAATTTGGTTTCTGAATCGAATTCGCTTGAATCGGTTGGCCAAGATTGGGTTCTTCTAAATCTTCATGCTTTTGATTGATTGAATCTCTACCGCGAAGGCGAGGTTATCCGTCAATTAGGAATTAATTACAGTCTTACTTGATTAATTCATTATTAAGGAAGAATATCCCAAACCAATCCGGTATAATTAATTGGAGGTCATAATTTCTGTCAATGATCAATATGGTATGAATTGCCGTTTTAAAATTCCCTTAGCTGAAGTTTTCTCTCAAGCAATCACCAATTTAATTTAATTGCTAGTTCTATTTTCTTACAATTGTTTTATTTTAATTTCATAATCTCAAATCCCTTTTTATTTATTCTTATTAGGTCATAATCTTTAATTAAACTAAGTAGTTAATTCCCTTGGGTTCGACCTCCACTTACTCTATCTACAAATTAATTTTGCAAGGAATAGGTTGAGAATTATTAATTTATTTTTGACGGATTCGACACACGTCACCCTTCAAGCCAATGCAGCCGCTCTATCTGTAATGCCTAAGCTTACCCCACCTTCATCAACCAGTGCTGGCTCTTTAACGAAGGAACAGCTGTTCAAGAAGATGTTGACTTTTTATGACAATGAGTAGCAGAGATATGAGGTCTTCGAGAATCTGCCGTTTGCCCCTTTGCGCATCATTGACTGGTTTATGCTTGCTACCTTGCAACTAGATGAAGATGTTAAAGAGTTGATCAGGGCTGGTGGCTTTGAATAATTTCTGGAAGTAGATGAACTTGCTTATAAGGAACTGAATTTGGAGTTTCTCTGCACATTCACCAGTGATCCCAAAATCACAAACCCTAACAATCAAAAAAAGTTTCAATTCTGAGTCGTGGGTAAAGGCCAATCCCTTTCACTCAACGAGTTCAATAGATATCTTGGTGCAGTAGATGATGAAACTCTAAATTCTGAAGAGTTTGAAAAAGCCTTGACTGACTACCCTGCTGACTTCGACGCTATTGTTTTCTAGGAGGAAATCACCGGGTAGCACAACTACTATTCTCAGGATAACAGTTCCAGCCACTCAGCCTCCTACACCCACCGCATTCTACAAAATTTGATTACTGGTTCCATATTTGCTCATGTAAATCAGTCTCACATGCCCAAGCAGGACCGTTTACCTTATGGTGTATGGTGAGGGGCAGGAAGATGAAAATTGGAGTATGGTTCGCTGAGTACATTCTCACTCTCCCTAGCAAGACCAACACAAAAATCATGTGCAGATCCTACATCACTAAAATTGCAAAGGTTAATAGCGAATTTGATGATACTCACCTGACCATGGAATACAAGCCTACTCCTATCTACTACAACAACCTAAGGCAGATTAATGTGGCAAGGAAGGTGGGAACAAAATGGTATCTTTACCATGAAGGGGAGATTAAAGAGAAGAAGTTGCAAGCTGTTAAGGAAGGAAAGAAGGTAATCAAGGTTGATGATGAACAGCCTAAAAAGAAGAGAAAAGTAGAGGAGGGTGAGAAAGCTGAAGGTCTGAATACTCCTGAAGTGAAGGAGGTTGTTAATAAGGTTGTATTCTATAAGAGATGTTCTCAAATCTCTATAAAATCCCTTGTGCTTTCCATTGATGAACTGATGGTGAGGAGGTAGGAGGATACCCTCAAGATTAAGGGAATGTAAAAGGAGATAAAAAAAATCTGAAGAAGAAAGCGACTCAGCTAGAGGCACAACTGGAGCAAGAAGTCAGTTCTAACTCTACTCCTTCTCACCCAACCAAGCAAGCAACCTCCACTGCCCCTAAGAAAAGCACTCCACAGCCCAGTGATAAGACCATTCCAATGGAGGCGGACCAGCAGTCCTCCCAACAACATGACCAGTAAATCTTTGTATTCCTTCTCCACCCACTCTCTGGTATGTGTCGTCTCCTTCAGCCCTGCAATTTCCAATTCCATGCCTGCTCAGTATTATCTTTCCTTCTACTCTATTGACTTGTATTTGGTTGTTGAATTGTTGCATTGAGGGCAATGCAAGTTTTAAGTGTGGGCATGGGAAGGGTAAAAATTTTGATGATGAATAGCCTGAAATTCAATTAATGCCCAAATTGATATTGTTTATTGATGATGAATTAATTGTACCTTATTGAATATTGTCATTCTTGAACAATGTTGCAAGTCCTCAAGTATTATGTTTTATTTTTATGTTTCTGTTTTGTTTTAAGCAATTTGTTATGTTGTTTGTTTCTGTTTTGCTTTCTACTCATATAAAAAATTGTCCTTGTAAAAATTTGTCAAAAATTTTCAATTTTGTATTGTTTTATGGCAGCAAATAAGAGCTTTTGAATGTTTGATTCACATGAGATCACTTGTACAAAGCATTGAGTTTGGAAGCATGATGTTAGGTTTACATTTGTAGCTTGTATAAGCTGATTAAGCATTCTAGGACTTAGGATTTTAATGCTTTTCTCAACTTTTTAGCTTGCTTAAAATCAATTGTAAATAATTTTAAACTATTTTCTATTTGTGAGGATTTGAGCATGTTTGTTCTTTCTTTGATTCAACCCATTAATTTGCTTTTCATTATCAAATCTTTAACCCTTTTGAATCAAATTTATTTGCTCAATTTCATTGCTGAGTGAGCTTGCAGAGTCAACCGTAGCTAGAACTTGGTTTGAATAGTACTTGCCAAGACAACATGATTGTTCGCATGCATGATATGATAAAGGCATTGGGTTTTTACCCCTTTAGCTTAAACAGCCACCTGTTTATATTTTTTTCCCCTCATTTTAGTTAACCTAAGTTGAGCCTTAGCATGTTTGTTGTTAAGCCACAAAATTGTTTCCCTTAACCTTTCACTTTATGTTTTCCCCAAGTTTACCCAAGAATTGGCCAAAGAATGGAATTTTCATTTTGAGCAAGTAGTTTATCAATTGTTGTGTTGCTGAATTCTTGCTTTCTAAATTATTCAACCAATTTATTTGTGTTCCTTAAAGCTTTATCCTTTTGAAAATCATAAGAATTCTAAAATTTCCTTGTTTCCAGCAGTGTTAGTATGTAAAATTCAAATAAAATTCTCAAAGATAGAATCAATTCTTCCGAGTTTCTTTCAAATCTTTGTTGGCTCTTTAAAATCATCAAATTTCATCATTTGAGAGCCTATTGTATGAATTAAAATTCAAGTTAGCAAGTCAATCTTCCTAAGCAACTATGCATCAATATTTGAGATTGCTTGCTTGCTATAATTTAATTTATTTTTTTATTTTCTTCTTAAAAAAAAAACCAAATCCAAATGATGTCCTTGATTGCCTGACGTTTTATGCTTCATATTTCCATGTTTCTTATGATTATTGCTTGGATTCCTTGTCCTTCTCATTCCATATCTATGTTTGGATTGTTGGACTTTTGGTGATACTGCAATTATTGAGGCTGCTTGTTCATGCATTTATTATGTTTCTTTAGTAATTCTTTTCACCTAAATGTATCTTTTAACACACCCCCAACCCTAACCAAGTTACAACCCTATTTGTAAAGTCATTTTGATTGTGTTTGTGTTTAGTATAAAGTGGTGGCAATGGGACCGATTATCATGCATATGGTCTAATGGTTGTTGTGCAAAGTTGGTGAGTGATCTTAAAAAGCCTTACCCTACTAATTTAGAGTGATTGAGCGATAACTTTTGGTGAGGAAGTTTGATTTGTAAGTTTGCTCGTTAGTTGATTTAAGTAGTCTAATCCTTTATCTTAGCTTATTTTGAAGTTGAAGCTTGTTGCTTGTGTGGGCTTGATATCTAGTTTCCTTAAGCTTTGTATTTTCCTTGTGATCATTATGTTCATTCAAAGTTTAAAGTAATTGCTGTTGCTACTGCCCTTGTTTTAAGTGTTTCAAGTGTTGTTTCCTTTTCGTTCTCAAGTGTTTTTAATGATTTCTTTTCTTTTTCTTTTTTTTATTGCTTGAGGATAAGTAATGTTCAAGTGTAGGGATATTTGATAAGTGATAAGCGTAACAATAAATTCAGGTATTAATTGGAATTAAATGGAGCTTTATTGAATTATTTATGGCTAATTAACATTAATTTCAAGTTAAAAATTAAAATGGAGCAAAAGTTGTGAAAAAGCTGATCAAGTAGGCTCGTGAGCAAGCTAAATCGAGCAGAAGCAGAACTGGTCAAAGAGAGAAAAAGCCGGCAGAGATTGGACCTTTGTCTACACCATGGGCCATAGAGGATGGAGGAGAGAGGGATGTGACTTGTTGTGGGAAAAGAGACTTGACTTTGTGAAGATATTTTTATTTGCAAATCTAATGAGTGGATGTACTTATTAATATAATATTTGGGTGGCTAATTATGGCCCATCATGTTAAGCACTTTATTAATATTTTAACCCCTTTTAGGGCATTTTAGTCTTTTGGGAGAATACTATATATACCTACCTTGGTTCTAATTGTTAGGGGTCTTGGTTCTTAACTCTTAGCTATTTTCTTTTGTATTCTCAATTTTAGTTTAATTTAATAGTAGTAGTATTTTCTTCTTATTTTATTCTTTGCTGAAGCTGATTATGCATAGTGAGTAGTCCGCTCAAGCAGGCTTGAGCCAGCTCGGCTGGCAGTATTAAGTAATCCATCTCCTTGTTTATTATGAGTATTATATGTATGATGATTGTTTCTTGGCATGCTTATTTTCCATGAGATTGATCACCTCATATACTAGTGGTTAAGATAAGACCGAGAGGAAATTTTTAACTATGGAAATTGTTTCCCTTGAATTATGCACTAGCAAGTATACTAGGTCAGTTGTAGTACTGGGCAAGATAAGTGTCATATCCACAGGGAGTAAGGGAAATTTCAAAAATTCCTAGTAAATCACCAAATCTAAAGGTATTCCAGTTAAAACAGTGTAGAGAAATCATATAAATTGAAAACAGAAAACATGTAAGGCAATGAATGTAAGATTGCGTAGAAATGAATAATATAAAACAACAATGATAAAAACACAGGCTTTCACCAGTTAAGCAAGCAATCTCAGACTATCTTCCTGTAGGATTTACTATGAATATGCTACGAAACATAGATCTAAGGTCTCTTACCCTCTATTCACCAAGCTCATATCTCGGCCTCACTTGGATCTATGACCCACAACTAAGCTTATCTCTCGACCTCACTTTGTGTAGGAAATCATACATTAAAATAAGCAAGCATTCCACATTAAGTAGAAATCCTTAGCACACTCCCAATCTCCTCTCGGTCTCATGGCAAGAGAGTGTGTGTGTGATTTTCCACACTCCTAAATCTCCTCTCGGTCTCATCAGGGATACTAGAAATATGAGAGGACCCTTTCCCATATTAAATTTAAGCATTTCACCACACAATCAACAAAACATGATATTCCTAATAAAAATAGAGAAAGACTTCCTAAGACCACCAGCCTAAGCTGGTTTCAGCCTATTAAGAAACCTACTCACTAAACATAATAACAATCAACACGAGATTTTCCAGATGAAGAAGATTAAACTTGCAAGAACTAAATTAATTACAACTAAAATTAAAATCCAAATGAATAAGTAGTTGAGCAAGAATTAATTGCTCTTTCCTACCCCCAAATAGTAGAGTATTTATAGTCGTAAAAAATAAGATCTAGAGGTCATGAGGTGTTAATAATCCATGGAGCAAGTACCAAATAAAATATTGTTAAAAATTTTCAACCACAAAATCCATTAGCTTCTTTGAGAAGCTAAGGACAACAAAGGAATTTCCTAGAGCAAAATATCTCCTCCTCCTCTTGGGCCACGCCTTTCTCTTCCAAATCTGGCCCATTCATACTGCTGCCTTTAACATTTCTCTTCTCTTCTTCTTCTTCTTTCTGAAACTTCCCAATTCAAGCGACCTTGCTGAATGAAGTATAAGACTTGGAAAAACTCATAATTAGCCATGTTTTCTCTATTCTCAAAAGAATTTTAATCAATTAACTGCTGAATTCTTACTAAATTACTTGGTAATATTTTCACTCATCAAGAACCCCCACACTTGAACATTGCTTGTCCTCAAGCAATCTTAGAAGAAAACAGAAAAAGAAAACTTTCAATGGAAAAGAAAGACGAAAAACTTAAATGAAAAACACAACTTGGAAACTCTCAGAAAACTTTCTTGAATTAAACTTGGGCAGCAACCAATGATCATCAAGTACATGTATCTTTACCAATTAACCAATTTCTAAACGCTGGAGTAGATCCTAAAGAAATCCCACTTCCTCATGAATTTATCTTGAATCGGGATCTCATCACCCTTAGACAACAAGACTTCGATGCAAAGCATGAAAGTTGAGAATACCAAATTAATCAGAGCATTCCCAAGTAACCTAACTCAACTTCAGAAACAACCTAAGGTAGTGAGACCAAACCTTGAATTTTAGTGAGCTAGCAAGAAATTAGACCAAGACTGCCTTACAAATAGAGTTCACTCAACTCTCAGGTGTTCGTGTGATTTTATAAGAACTCTCATCAGCAATGCATAACAATCTTAGACCATAGGCTTGATAATCGGTCCTATCACCACCACTCGAGTTTAACACATGCACAATCAAAAG
Organism: Euphorbia tirucalli; assembly: GCA_039660915.1. NCBI lineage: Eukaryota > Viridiplantae > Streptophyta > Magnoliopsida > Malpighiales > Euphorbiaceae > Euphorbia > Euphorbia tirucalli. The sequence goes on along the minus strand of CM077637.1, from coordinate 34,069,773 downwards.
GTCTTTCACTAAGGTTGTAACGTGAGGCTCAGGTTAGGGGTGTGTCGAAAAGGCTTTTTGGGCTAAAAGAATACCATCAGAATTATAGCACAACAAAACAAGCAAGCCATCTCAAAAGAACCCATGCTACCTTTACACAGATCAGGAATAAGAACATACAAGGATATTGAAACATTCTTATAGGAATAAAGATTGAGCACAGCAAAGAATGGCAAGCAATCACATCAAGAATTACAAGCTTTTTCGGAACTGCATACAATTTTAAGAGATTTTTTTTTAAGAACTAAAGCAACAAAATAAAAAGGCAAGCATTGATGATATGATATGACACAAGACTGTGCTTGCTCAAAACTTTGATGTTAAGCAGTCTTTAAAAGGAAGATGAGAATTCTGACTGCATTTTGGTATTTATTTGAAAGGTGATTTGCAAGGCATATCTTCTTAAAAAGGGCTTTCATAAGAACACTTATTTTGGATAAGATGAAATTTCCAGAAAAGCAGATTGCATAATTTCAATCAATTTAAACTGCTTGCTAAACATAAACATTTGAATTTATTCCTTTGGTATTCCTAGGGTGTTTGTGGCCAACATATTGTGAAGTGGATAAGGTAAAACAAATTGGGTTGAACAAAAAAAAAATACACTTAAAGGCTCAAGGGGCTTAAAAAAATGGGGAGAAAATTGTGAGGGAAGCTTTTTGGGATTAACACAGAAGGGCTAAAACAAATGCCTTAATCACTTTATGCATGCAAGAAACCATGTGGTCTTGACAGGGACTAGCCATACCAAGTTTTAGCTTAAAACTGATTATGCATGCCCACTCAACAAGGAATCCAGCAAAAATTCATATTGATTATTCAAGAAAAGCAGGCTCAAAAACCTTACAGAGAAATATAGGGTTATTGCAGTTGGCCTAATTCAAGCTAACAGGATGAAATACACTTTGGGGTCTCATAGCCCTAAGCTGCTTAATCAGCCAAACCAGCATTACTTAAGGTCTTTTCCAATCAATAGGCAATCAACTTTTAAGTGTTTTATACAAACTTCATGCATCTTTAGGTTCAGAAAATCTCATTGGCTGCCACAATTCAATTAAACATAGAAAATTCAAAAAAAAAAAAATTTGACAAATTTTTACAAGTTTTTACTAATACTTAAAAAAAATACTAACACAGAATTCACAAAATTAGCACAGAAAACTTAAGATTACTCAAAACAACAATATGCTCAAGCAAGGATTCTCAATCAGCAGATCATCAATACCAAGCAATTCATTTGATCAATTAAGCATTCTAAAAAATTATTAGCATTTTCAAAAATAATTCCACTAGGTGATCTAACCTCTCCCCCACACTTCAATTATGCGTTGTCCTCAAAGCAACTAATTCATACAATTGATTAAGGAAAAGCGAGGTAAAAGGGAAACTACCTATCATATGGCAATAGTAAAATGCTGTGGGCAACAATTGAAAGAGACATACCAAAGGCTTTGAGAGGAGTAGGAAAGCTTTCACTCATCTGGCTTAGAGGAGACTTACTTCTCTTCTTCTTCAGCAGGAACTTCTTTTTGCCCTTCCTCTTTAGGATTTTCTTTATCCTCTTCCTCTAGGTTTTCCATCAGAACATTCTCATTTCCTTTGGCCTGGCCAACTTCAACCTGCTCGTTGTGCACTTCAACAACAGTTTCAGAGCTGTCATCCTGCTGGTCCATTCTGGCTTCCAATTGAGCAAGCTTGTTCTCTAAGAGAGCTATTTTGGCTCTGTCCTCTATATGCCTTGCCCAAAGGTGATTAATAAGCTTCACCATCTCTTCTATGGTCATTTTGGAAATGCACTCAAGATGCTTCAACTTTTCTTGGTCAATCAAAGTAAGGTCTTTAATGATTTGCGGCTGAGAGGAAGTGGTTGATCGAGTTGCAAGTCTCTTTCTTTTGGCTTGAGTTTCATATTTCTATTTTTGAGCAGTCTTTGTAGCAAGGTCTTTTTCCAACTTGACAGCCTCGTCCCATAGTGTCCACTCAATAGCAACCTTTTTACAAACTCCCATTTGGTTGAGATTTATAAATTCAAAAGTTGCAGGATGGCATTCAAGAGTAAGACCTTCTATAGAGAATTCAGTTAGGTAGGCTTTTGCAATTCTGGTCACATAAGAACCGCATCGAATCTTTCCCTAGGGCTTGCTACTTTTAATATAGTTTGCAAACCAAGCTCCCACATTCATCCTCTTGCCCTCTACCATACACCGTAGGGCGAAAAGCTCTTAATTTGGAATGTGAGACTAGTTGTTTCTTCCGAATACAGAATTGGCGATGAACATTTGCAAAATCTTGTGGCTGTACTTCTTGATGTAGGTTGCTGAAGAGGTCAATGAAGAGTACTTGTTCCGCCTGGTGATTTCTTTCCAGAAGGCAGTTGGATTAAACTCCGGAACAAAATCAGTATATGCCTGGGCAAACTCATCGGACTCTAAGAAGGCAGTTCCAGCCACTCCCAAATACTGATTCAACTCAAGTAAAGAGCATGTCTTCCTTTTTCCCATAACTCTAAAACTGTACTTCCTTTGATCATCAAGTTCGGTAATCTCTTCATTATGACTGAAGGTTATAATAAACTCTAAGGTTAACTCTTTATACGCTGACTCCTTAATCTAGGCATAAAATTCGAAACCTCTGTTCTACAAGAGTTGGCGAATTTCTTCAATGAGACCTAGGTTTTCTAGAACATCCCAGTCAAACGTTCTCGATGCAGTGAAAGGAAGGCTATTAAACTGCTCATATCTTTTGGTTTCTTGGGGATTGAAAGCTTTCATCTTGGCCAAGGTTTTCTCGATGGTACTCGCGTCGGATCCAGAGGCGGGAACATTAACGGATGATGCAGAAGGTTTTGGGTAGGCATAACTGGCTGCTTTCTTCACGTTCTTCTTCTCCTTAACCATGGCGGTGGTTTCGGCGAGCAAGTGGAGCAAAGAGGCAAAAATTTTGAAAAAGGGAAAAATGACAGAGAAAATCAAAGAGATGAGAATGAAGAGAGAGAAAAATTCTCAAAAAGAATGAGGGAAGAGAAACCACTTACCAATTTTGAAATTCAAAATGGGCGGGTTAGAGGAGATAGAAAAAGGGAAACATGGGAGTCAGAGTAGGAGTGTAAGAGAGGAGGGAGAAAAACATGGTTGATTTGACAGTTTTTCCATTTTTCCATATTTATCTCTTACAACCATATTTTTACTCCACTTCCCAATATTTATGCAATCAAAAATTTAATGATTTAAAATTTAAAATTCAAAATCGTGTGGTTGTAAAACAAAAATCAAAAGTAAGTATGGAATATAACAAGAGGGAAACGTGAATTTGGAGGCTTGATGTTACTTCCCACACTTAATTTAGTCAAGTACCTACAAAGAAAGAAATTTACCATTAAAATATTTACACAAAAAAGTTAAATTAAAAATATTTAAAGAATTGAGATGTTAGGGGTTTTCCAAAAAAAATGCTCCAATTGGTGTTTGAAGCGGACACCAAACAGTCTAAGGTTGCTTAAGGAGGTATGAGCGGACGACATGCTTTCGACGGAACGCGAGACTCCCTTTCAGATAGGGGCGCCACAATCTCGGGCGGGCCCCTCCCTCGCGTGGGGTTTTTATAAATGGAAAATCGGTTTTGGAAAATAAATGGAATTAATACATAAAAGAACCGAGATCTAAGTCTCGATGAATATTGTAGAGTCGCCACCCGGCTCAGCTCAACCGGGAAATTTGTAATGCAGCTGAACCGGATGAACGGCCGCTACACTATCCAGAGATTCGGGTCCGAACAAGTCCCTTATTTCGTGTCTAATTAAAATAAATATTGGTCAATGTTCGAAGATGGTATTTCAAATTCTAAAGTCAATTTTATTAAAATAAAAAGACATGCAGCGCACATACAGGTTAAGTAAAATAGTAAAAGATTAAATTATTACAACCCGATCGAATAAAAGATAAAAAAACTCTCGCCTCACTTTTACAAGCGCCTAGGATACATGAGAATCTAGAAAAATACAATCGCCTAGGATACACTATTAATTCTATTAAATACATCAAAAATAAAGATAAAAAGCTGCAAAACAGAAGGTTAGCACAATATATAGCACGCCACAAATAGGACTCAAACAGACATAATTGAGAAATCAGGAATTGGGGGCACGCATTTAGGGGATAACCGGGTTGGCTCGGCTAGCCGGCTTGGTTAGACCTGGAAAACGTTTTGAAACGTCCCTGTATTTTGGTTTTATGAGAAAACTGTTTTGAAAACATTTTTGCCGGTTTACATGCATTCTTTACATGTGAGGTGGGTCAGTTTTCGGGAGAACTGGGTCTCCGTCGTGGCATTGTTTTAAATGTAATTTTATTGGAAACTGAATCTATGGTCCTGAATGCACACAACAAAATTCATTTTGATGATTTTTGGGGTTTTCTAAATTTTTAGGGATTTTTGGAAATTTTTTAGGATTAAAATGGAAATTCCAATTCTGGAAGTCGTGTTGCAGTCGTGCGACTGTAACTACAGTCGTACGACTATAAATTATAGTCGTACGACTGTAAACACTCCAGACTCAGGATTTCGCCAAAATTTTATTTGAAGAAAACTGGAAAGAAAACGCTGGAAATCAAGAACACTTTACAGTCGTACGACTGTTCATCAAACTCAAGAACAGTCGCACGACTGTTCTTGATTTCCAGAAATGGAAAACGCAGAAAATGGATAGAAATGGCACAAACCACACCAATCACCCAGAAAGCTCGTAAAAGAGAGGGGAAATGGAGTGTTTACCTCTTTGGCGTGCGTCCACCATAGGATTGACCCCTGGCGTCACTCCAATCCACTAAAATCCGGACTTTTCTCCTTGAGTTAGGGTTTGAGAGCTTTTGGGTCCAAAATCTCCAAATGCAAGGGTTTCTGATGATCAGTTCTTCCCTTCCTCTTCTTTGTTTCTTTTCTTCTTTCCCTTTTCTCTCTTTTCTCCCTTTTCTTTCTTTTTTTTCTGTCTCCGTCCCGCCTCTTTCCCTCTTTTTTTTGCTTTTTGAGGTATGGGTTAGCTCACCTACCACGATCTACAGTCGTACGACTGTAGTTTAATTACAGTCGTACGACTGTAGTTAAAGTCGTACGACTATACTCTTTTTTTTTTTTAGAAGAGTGAAATTCCGGCGCTTACAGCTGCCTCTCGTGTGATCAAATTCACCACCTGATCTTAGTCTAGGATAGTTGATGTGAATTTGAGAAACGCGACTCAAAGCGCCGTAGACACAAGAAAGAACCCGCTGTTGAAATAAGCCGATATCAGGTCTAGGTTACCCAAGGCAAAGCTGGGGAAGAAATAAGCTGATATCGGGTCTAGGTTACCCGAGGCAATGCTAGAGATTTGAATTGGCTTCCATGATCTAGGATCTTGCTTGAATCGGTCTTCAAGAATCCGAAATCTGACTTGGACGATTTTCAAGGATTAAGAATCATGCTTGAAAAAGTTCAAAGGATTCGAAATCTAGCTTGGATAGGTGTTTATCAAGGATTGGGAATCTTGCTTGAAGAAGTTCAAGGATTCGAAATCTAGCTTGGATGAAATAAAGGGTTTGATGTAAAACTAAGCCGATACCGGATCTAGGTTACCCGAGGCAAGAAAAGTGGAATGCGGTTAAGCCGATATCGGGCCTATGTTACCCGAGGCAAAGGAAAGATGGAATTTTGACGATTTGAAATACTACTGGAATTGGATGGACTTCAAATAATAAGAGGTTCAAGGATTTGAAAACATGCTTGAACATAATAGAGTTCAAGGGTTCAAGATCTGGCTTGAATGAAAAAGACAGTTCAAGGATTTGCAACCATGCTTGAACGTAATGGAGTTCAAGGGTTTGAAATGTGGCTTGAAAAGGTTTGGTCAATGATCATGAATTAGGCTTGAAGATGTTTCAAGGATCCAAAATCACTCTTGAGAGATTTGCAAGGATTAAGAATCTAGCTTGAAGGTGTTCAAGGATTCAAAATCTAGTTTGGATGAAATAAAGGGTTTGATGTAGAACTAAGCCGATACCGGGTCTAGGTTACCCGAGGCAAATCTGCAAAAATCTTGAGGTTTTGAAATTTTGATGGAATTGGGTGGACTCAAAATAATGGAATAAGGGATTCAAGGATTTGTAACCATGCTTGGACGTAAGGGAGTTCAAGGGTTTGAAATCTGGCTTGAATGAAGAAAAGCGGTTCAAGGATTTGTAACCATGCTTGAACGTAATGGAGTTCAAGGGTTTGAAATCTGGCTTGAATAAAGAAATAGGGATAGCTTTAGGAAAGATAATTTTGACGTTGGCTGGGGAATGAGTATTTATCTCTTGATCGATAATTTTGGAAACAAAAATTTTTGCCCCTTCAATCAAGGATAAATACGGCTTGATTGTTCTGCCCCTTGGAGACTTGATATGTTGAGATTTGAGTTTATGCTGATGCTTAAGGTCCAATGGATGCCCCGGCATTGTGCCATCTCTGCTTTGAGAGTGATCCTGGTTCGGAATAGTCCGATGATAATGATGGATACCTACACTTGGGTCAGTTGTGATGCATATGCATATGAATTATGCGTGTTTACTTTAAACATATGCACATATGTACGGATACATGTATGTTTAGAATGCATGTACACATGCAACATGTGGCTTATGCTTTGTTCTTGGTATCCGTGCCAGCCCGAAGATGGAATTCACAGCTTGTGCCTGGCCCCGGTGGTAGCCCAGGTGACCTAGTCCGATTGTTCCGATGTGTTTTTTGATCGACTGACTATTACGTTGATCTAGGTATTAGAGGAGTTGACCGTCTTGAGTGACTTTCCACTTTACCCTCTATACATTATGAAGCATTGTCAGGCTCAGTGGATCAGGGTAATAGGCTATGCCAACGGATGGTCCGTTTGGTTGAGCAAGAAGATGAGAGTGACACTTTGCATTTCCGTACCGCATAACAGGAGTTCCTATGGCATTATCACGGGCTTGGATGCAATGTCCTACTAAGGGATGTTTATATGTAATGGCATGGTGTATGCAAGATGAACATCTAATTGGAAATCCAAACATACACAATATTGCAATGGTGACACCAGAATGAGTATAACAGGGAATGTGACAGCGACTCTAATCCCTTTTGCGACGGTTTGTCTTAGGCCGGGAAAAGATATATCTTGATATGTTCATTGCGACTCGTGAAGAAACTGCTGTCGATGATACCCAATGGTTCGGTTTGTTACTTGTCCCTGATATCACAGGTTTGTGTTTGGGGAGTATTATAGGTTTGTGTTTGGGGAGTAAAGCACTTCTACAGACAAGGTTCGCTACGCGATGTAACCTGTAAGTGAACATTGACATACAATGACACAACAAATGCATATTGAACACCAAAGTTGAATACAAAACATTTAAGACATAATGAATACGGATGCATTAGGAAAATCTAAAATGTGGCTCTGGTTTTAATTGATGCCCCTTCAAATTACCAATATGCCCTTTTCAGTTTTACACATTGGATAGAGATTTTTTTTAAGTCCGATCACTGGATAGAGTTGCTATTGTGGATGGACAACCTGAGATGAATTCAATTAACCACTGGATTCTCCTGTGGTCTGATGCCGTATTCATGTTTCCAATTCACCCCAGATTCCAGTTCAGGCATGGTTTCCGAAGATTGAATCCTTGAAATGGTTGGTAAATGCAACTTTCCCTTTGAATATGAGCACAGCAGACTTTGTAAGCTTTCCTGTTGATGGTATCGTCCCCTTCATGATTGTTGAAAGCTCTGTAAAATCAAGTTGCTCCAACATAGTTGGTGAAGTTCATAAATGCATAACCAAAATTTCCTCTAGTCTTGAAATCCATAGGCAAATAGAGGAGATCATAAGCAGACTTCCCTTTGGACTTATTCTTGTTTTCCTCCAGACAATGCTTGCCTAGAATTTGTAGCAGATTATGTCTTGGAAACCGATTTGGTAGAATTCTGATCATCAGGCTTGTTTCTCCACCAAGATTGACTTCAATCTCTTTTTTATTCAGCTTGGTCTTTTTAATAGTCAATTCCTTGGGCAACAACTGCTACTCCTTTTCACATGCAGAAACTATTTTCTTCTTACTCTGGAATCTCGGAGCTATATATTTCATTTTCCCCCTTTTTTTCAGCATTGTTGAACTCATTTGAAGCAGACTCATATCTAAATCCTCTATCTATCATCAAATCAAGGCCCTTCCCACTGTCTGAGGGTACAAAATAATTAGTCTGGGAGTTTAGATTGAAGAGAAATGGCATGGGATTAAAAGGGTATCCCCAATTCGGTACAGGTTGATGATAAAAGAAGATAGATTGAAACATCGCCATAACCACCTGCCCCGATGCCCTTCTACTGATGAGATGATGTGGAAAAATACAATATGGAGCAGCATTGGGGTTCAACTTCTTGTTAGAAGCCATTGAAGGTAGGAAATATGGAATCACAGAATCGGTTCAAGTTCTAGAGAGAAGACGAAAGATAGAAGATGAAAGTGAAGGAAAGACAATAAAGGGAAGACAAAGGTGTTGAAGGCAAATGGAGAAGACAGGGAGGAGAATGAAAAGGGAACTGCTTTGGGTAAAGACACCGATTTTCTCTGTCACCACGCGAAGTTAACTTTTCAGAACAGGCAAAAACGTACTTATCTCCATTGTCTCAACTCATTGACCCTAGCATTTCATGCAATAGGTGGGCCACCCCCAGATTCATCAAGCACTCAACAGAGTTTGACTCTATGATTGAAGAGAGCATAACTTTAGGCCAGGAGCAAAATTCCCACTGTAAGGGAGAGCTGAGGTCTTCCATCGGTGATGGGTTTTTTTTTTTAAAGAGGTTAAATCCAAACCACAATCACCTATTGATTTTCCTATTGCATTCAGATCCATGAATGTCATACGTGTTTGATATGTCTTTTTGGATGAACAATGCATGTGTAATGTCATATGCATATGAATGCCACACAAACAAGACTATATACGCACTAAAACTACTGTCTGCTTCTGAGTTTTACTGCATGGTGGGTGGCGAAGGTTATTTGGATTTTTTAGGACTTGGTGCTTTTGATGAGTTTGGGTTTTTGATGTGAGATGCTTTTTCAGGCTTGAATTAGGCTCAAAGCTTCATTTGGGGGCTCGGCTCTGAAACTTGGCAATGGTCCCCGGTTTGGAATGATTTGAGTGTATTGTGGGCTGTCCAAGTTGAAACTTTTAGGGCAAGACCAACAGTGTTTTGGATCGTGGTTTGTAGGGATCACTGATCTAGGTTGGCAATTGATTCGACGGAAATGATGTCGTTCCATTATTTGCTTGGCAGACCTTTCTCTCTCTCTCTCTTTTTTTTTAAAAGAAAAGGGCCTAACTGAAGTCAGGTTCACTTATAAATTCCCTGTAAGACTCAGATTGATGTCATGCATCTTAATATTATACGTGATGGACATGTCGTTTCAAATGATCAAATGCATGCTTAATGCCATGTACATGTAATCAACACATAAGTAAGAAAACAACAAGATGCATTGCATTCAAAATGAGTTCAATACACTTTACAAACAAAATGAGTTCCCTACGGGGAAGGATCCTCTGAAGGTATTGATCTCACAGCATCCGACTATTCCTTATCCGGTCACTGCCCCGGTTCCGATGTCACCGCCCCACTCTCATCAGATTAGGCTTTGGAGCTCTTCATCACATTCCTCTGCCCGGGAGGTTTGAGGAATTTCCTTACCAGTCTCCCTACCTGCCCCCCAGTCACTCATTAGTAACTGATGGCACCTTTAACCTCCCCTCATCAACCAACTTCTGGATCTCCTTCCTCAAAATATAGCAGACATTGGTTCGGTGACCTGTCACTACATGATAGGTAAAGAAGTTGTTCTTTTGATCCGGTGCTGGCTCCACATACGGCTTGACGCTCTGCAGTAGCCCCTCTTTTCTACATTTGGCAAATAATTGGCTCAATGAAATAGGCCACGGGGATATGCCCTTTCCGTCACGCTTAGGGAGTGGACTCCTGATTGGTCGTGGAACAAGGTCAGTGTTGGCTTTGAGGGGGGCCTTCGATTCTGCTTCACCAGTCAGCCCTCTTATTGTTCCCTCAAGCTCAATCACACGTGCCTCCAATTCAGAGCACCTTGTCGTTAGCTTTTCAATCTTGTCAAGATCACCTCCTAGCATTTCTTTCAACATAGCTGATGCCTCTTCCCTAACCACCTTTCGAAATCACAATGAGGCAACATAATCATCTAGGACATCTGTCAGTGTTGAAGTTCTTTGGGCCAGCCATTCTCAAGACTCCTTCCCTTTTCTGTCCTGATAAAAACACCTGTTAGCATTGACTGGGACATGCGCATGGAGAATACCAAGTCAAGGGATGATGTAGGTATGAATGCGTGATGTGATGCATGCATGCATGAATGATGATGTCATGTGATGCCATGTCATGTTATGCAATCCTAAGCTAGTCAAGTGCACATAAAGCCAGGGATGGAAACATGCAAAATGCAATGAATGTTGTTGATGAAGCTAAGCGCTGATGTAGATCGTGGCGTATAAATATACACCACATGGATAAAATGACACGCAGGGTGTCCACGGATCGAAGCAAGGTGATACTTGCGAAGCGCTTACGTGTAGAGCGTATCTTACACGGGAGGAGAGTTAATATTTGAAGTGGTACTTGTAGAGCGGATCTTACATGGGGAGGAAGGGTAGAGTTTGATGCGGTATGGGCAGCGCTTGTCTTGCACGGGAAGATTTGGAGCGATACGTGTAGAGCTTGTCTTACACGGGGAGGAAGGGTAGAGTTTGATGCGGTACGTGTAAAGCTTGTCTTGCACTGGAAAAGATTTGGAGCGATACATGTAGAGCTTGTCTTACATGGGGAGGAAGGGTAGAGTTTGATGCGGTACGTGCAGAGCTGGTCTTGCACGGGAAGATTTGGAGCGGTATGTGTAGAGCTTGTCTTACACGGGGAGGAAGTGTGCAGACATAGGAGGATATTTTGGAACGATACGTGTAGAGCTTGTCTTACACAGGGAGGATGGGTATAGTTTGATGTGGTACGTGCAGAGCTGGTCTTGCACAGGAAGATTTGGAGCGGTATGTGTAGAGCTTGTCTTACACGGGGAGGAAGTGTGCAGAGCTTGCCTTGCACGGGAGGATATTTTGAAACGATACGTGTAGAGCTTGTCTTACATAGGGAGGATACGTGCAGAGCTTGTCTTGCACGGGAAGAGATTTAGTATTTGGGTGTGTGGGACACAAGGACAGGGATTCTAATGATTATGGAAGACCTAAGGGGCTTGATGGAATTTCTAGCGTTTCCGGAACACTTAAATGACTTAGTGCATGCGGTAAATTACTTGGTGCTTGTGAAATGCTTGAACGTTGCGGAGTGCTTGAATGTTTGATGGATGAATGAGACGTACATCGTGAGATAATGAGGATGATTCCCTTGTTTTTATTTTTATTTTTATTTTATTTATTTTATTATTTTTATTTTATTTTTATTTTTATTTTTTTATTATTATTTTTATTTATTTTTTGGTTTTGGACATTCCAAGAACACCCAATACTATGCAAAAATGTCACGTGTGGACCGCCACACCAATAAAAGTTCGGCGCCTAATGAATTTTGTGAAATGGTCGCGTGTGTACCGGCACACGAACGGAGTTCGATGCTTTATAGGTCTATGAGATGATATGAAATGGTCACATGGGACCGGCCCATGGACAGAGTTCTGATGCTTTTGAGCATATGAAATGAAATGATGTCATGAGAGAGTCATGTGCCCTAGGAGACACAGACAGAAGCTTGGCATTCGGGGAACACCTTTCATGATTTGGGATGTTATGAAATGCCCCTACATGTGTACTAATTCGGCACCCGAGGAGCACCTTGAATGATATAGTAATGTCATGAAGTAACCTGATGTGGATCACAGTGCTATATAATATTTATGATGGATGGATATGATGTCATGAGATGCATCATGTGGATTGTCACACGGAAATATACCTAGGACCATTGTGGTCTCTATTGAATGAAATGATTTGGTGGAATAGCCGAATGCAATCCGGTGCATTGGCAAAACACGGGTATTTTAGGATACCCGATATATGGTGGAATGATGTGATCGTGGTGGGCGTCCTTGGAGTGCCCCTAATTTAATTTAAGTGATATGTCGTGAATGCTTATGACACACAAAATGTAAATGGCTGCACAAAAACGTGGTTAGGGTACATGACACACATAATGATGTTATGTATGCTATGTGGAAAAAATGCTAATCACGCAAGTATAATGTCATGGCTGAAAAAGAAATCGTTGGTATGAATGGAAAACGGATGATTTGATGTTTTCACATGAAAATAAAATGCAAATGGCTGCATAAAAATGTGGGTTAGTATCACATAAAAATGCTTTATGAATGGCATGTCATGTGTATGGAAAATGGTAATTATGGTATGTAGTGAAATGTCGAGAAGCGTGTAACACATAGCACACGAAGTGAATGCTTCCAACCTTATTTCTCCGAGCGTGGTCGGTCTCGAAAATTTTTAACCGAGCCGTAGCTGGGGTTCTCTTCGATCATCAACCGGGGATGATGAAGGTGTGATTTATATTTTATTCACACAATTATTTTGGTATCCTAAGAGAATCCAACTAGGGCTACCTATATGAGTTCGGTCCAAGTCGGGTTAAAAATCAATGTTCCCATAGCAAAATATACTCCTCACTTCTCCCCACTCAAGGGTCCGAACGAAGGGGTTCGTACTAGGCTATGGGTGGTGTTTCGTATCTGTGCCCCTAAGACCATGAGGAAAAAAGGCGACACTTCAACAATCCACCGGGCTAAAAATGGATACTAAATCTAATGCAAGCATGTCTAGCTAAACATGCAAAATGAAATACCAATCGAGAATCATCCACCTTATTTTTATTAGACATTTTTCAGGGCTTGTCAAATTCTTTTAAGTTTTAAAGAAAACTCTTTGAAGAATTCCCCAGCGGAGTCGCCACTGTGAGCGGACGACGCGCTTTCGACGGAACACGAGACTCCCTTTCGGATGGGGGCGCCACGATCTCGGCCAGGCCCCTCCCTCGCGTGGGGTTTTTATAAATGGAAAATCGGTTTTGGAAAATAAATGGAATTAATGCATAAAAGAACCGAGACCTAAGTCTCGATGAATATTGTAGAGTCGCCACCAGGCTCAGCTCAACCGGGAAATTTATAATGCCGCTGAACCGGATGAACGACCGCTACACTATCCAGAGATTCGGGTCCGGACAAGTCCCTTATTTCGTGTCTAATTAAAATAAATATTGGTCAATGTTCGAAGATGGTATTTCAAATTCTAAAGTCAATTTTATTGAAATAAAAAGAACAGCGCACATACAGGTTAAGTAAAATAGTAAAAGATTAAATTATTACAACCCGATTGAATAAAAGATAAAAAAAACTCTCGCCTCACTTTTACAAGAGTCTAGGATACACGAGAAGCGAGAAAAATACAATCGCCTAGGATACACGATAAATTCTATTAAATACATCAAAAATAAAGACAAAAAGCTGCAAAACAGAAGGTTAGCACAATATATAGCACGCCACAAATAGCACTCAAACAGACAGAATTGGGAAATCAGGAATTGGGGGCATGCATTTAGGGGATAACAGGGTTGGCTCGGCTAGCCGGCCCGGTTAGACCTAGAACATGTTTTGAAACGTCCCTGTATTTTGGTTTTATGAGAAAACTGTTTTGAAAACATTTTTGCCGGTTTACAAGCATTCTTTACATGTGAGGTGGGTCGGTTTTCGGGAGAACTGGGTCTCTGTCGTGGCATTGTTCTAAATGTAATTTTACTGGAAACTGAATCTATGGTCGTGAATGCACACAACAAAATTCATTTTGATGATTTTTGGGGTTTTCTGAATTTTTAGGGATTTTTGGAAATTTTTGAGGATTAAAACGGAAATTCCAATTCTGGAAGTCGTGTTACAGTCGTGCGACTGTAACTACAGTCATACGACTGTAAATTACAGTCGTGCGACTGTAAATACTCTAGACTCAGGATTTCGCCAAAATTTTATTTGAAGAAAACTGGAAAGAAAACGCTAGAAATCAAGAACACTCGTACAACTGTAACTACAGTTGTACGACTGTTCATCAAACTCACGAATAGTCGCACGACTGTTCTTGATTTCCAGAAACGGAAAACACAGAAAATGGATAGAAATGGCACAAACCACACCAATCACCCAGAAAGCTCATAAAAGAGAGGGGAAAAGGAGTGTTTACCTCTTTGGCGTGCGTCCATCGTAGGATTGACCCCTGGCGTCACTCCAATCCACTAAAATCCGGACTTTTCTCCTTGAGTTAGGGTTTGAGAGCTTTTGGGTCCAAAATCTCCAAATGCAAGGGTTTCTGATGATCAATTCTTCCCTTCCTCTTCTTTGTTTCTTTTCTTCTTTCCCTTTTCTCTCTTTTCTCCCTTTTCTTTCTTTTTTTTTCTGTCTCCGTCCCGCCTCTTTCCCTCTTTTTTCTGCTTTTTGAGGTATGGGTTTGCTCACCTGCCATGATCTACAGTCGTACGACTATAGTTAAAGTCATACGACTATACTCTTTTTTTTTTGTTTTTTAGAAGAGTGAAATTCCGGCACTTACTGGAGGGTCAAGGAACTGGAGGTTTCCTACATCCTCAAATGATTTTTGTGCAAGAAAGGGTTTCAGTCTCTGACCATTGACCTTGAAGACTTCCCCATTTTGATTGACAATCTCAATGGCTCCATGTGGGAAGACTCGGGTTACTACATAGGGTCCGGTCCATCTTGACTTAAGTTTTCCTGGAAAGAGTCTTAATCTTGAATTGTCCAGCAAAACTTTCTGACCAGGGTAGAAAGTCTTTTCTTGAATCTTCTTGTCATGCCATTTCTTAATCTTTTCTTTATAATTGATGGCATTCTCATAGCTGAACAATCTGAACTCTTGCAGTTCATTAAGCTGTAGTTTTCTTTTCTCTCCAACAGCATTCCTGTCAAAATTAAGATAAGTGAGAGCCCATAAAGCCTTAAACTCTAATTCAACAGGAAGATGACAAGCCTTTCCATAGAGCAATCTAAAGGGTGACATCCCAATGGGAGTCTTGAAGGCTATACGATATGCTGAAAAAGCATTATCGAGCTTGCTTGACCAATCTCTCTTAGAATTGCTAGCAGTTTTCTCAAGAATTCTCTTGAGCTCTCTGTTGCAGATCTCAACTTGCCCATTGATTTGTGGGTGATAGGGTGTAGCAATTCTATGAGTGACTCCATACTTAGCAAGAAGCCTTTCGAATTGATTATTACAAAAATGATTACCTTGGTCACTAATTATTGCTCTAGGAACTCCAAACCTTGTAAACAGTTTCTTAAGAAACCTTACCACAACTCGGGCATCATTGATTGGACTTGCTATATTCTCTACACACTTACTTACATAATCCACAGCAACCAAGATGTATTTATTACCATTTGAGCTTAGGAAGGGTCCCATAAAATAAATGCCCCAAACATCAAAAATCTCACATACAATGATATTATGCAAAGGCATAGCATTCTTGGCAGAAATGTTACCTGATCTTTGACATTCATTGCATTCTAAGACAAACCTGTGAGAATCCTTAAAGATTGTGGGCCAAAAGAATCCACACTCCAAAACCTTAGAAGCTATTCGGTTTGCACCAAAGTGACCTCCAGCTTCTTATGTATGGCACATGGACAAGATTGCTTGAACCTCTGGTTGTGAACATATCTCCGGATAATTTGATCTATACACAACATAAACAGAAAGGGTTCCTCCTAAAAATAATATTTCAAATCTGAAAAGAATTTCTTCTTTTGTTGGAAAGATAGATAACGAGGCATAACACCACAAGCTAAATAATTTGCAATATCCGCAAACCAAGGTGTAGAGTGTACCGCATAGAGTTTTTCGTCATGAAATGAGTTGGCAATCTCAGGTTGCTTACCAAGGTTGCTTATTGGAATTCTGGATAAGTGGTCTATAGCTACATTCTCTAAACCTTTCTTATCTTTGATTGGTGGGTCCTAGGTGAAGTAGTGAAACTAAACCTAGAGTCACACAACTAAGGCAGTGTACTTATCGTTGACAAGTTATAATTTTGGTTGGTCCAGGTATCGATCCCACAGAGAAAAATATTCTGCAAACACTAAACTACTCGGGTTCCTTACGTGTCCTAGGCGAAACTTAATTTTGGGTTGTGATTATACTAACAGCTAAATTATCCTACTCCTAATTGATCTATCCCAGCTTACTTTGCACTTGAATTTGGGTTATCAATTAGCGGTTTACCGACCTATGAATGCTAATGGTGATGTCTTTATCAATTAATTAAAATAGATGAATTTAACTCAACAATTAAACCTTAATTATGTTCTTTCGATAATTCAACCTAACGTGTCTAGATCTTTTAGGTCCTTAGCCGGTTTCCCTTGTTTAGAGGCGGTCTAATTCTAAAGCTCAGAAAATAGGGGCACGTAAATTCCCAGTGTTGTCAATACTAATGGTTTCCTAGGCGTCAATCTAGGTAATGCCACAAATATGAACTTAATAAGTTAAGATCTTATGAGACTAGATTATCATTAATGGAATTGCATAAAGAAAAGGTGAAAAAATTGAAATTAAATTGCAATCAATTGTATTAATCAAGAAAGATGATAAGAATTCAATGTTTACAACCAAACATAATCAATTGAGGAATCAAAAACTAACTACTCGAATTACAAAAGAGAAGAAGAGGAACTTATGCCCTTTTGGTTCGATTAACCGGATTCCGGTGGTGTGAAGATGCTTGGGGTGTAACTTTATAGACAAACTCAATCCAGAACCAAGAACGTCGCAAAAGGGGAAGATTCAATGCAAAACTTCTACCAATTGAGGGTTCAAACTCAAAGAAACAAAGAGCTCAAGCAATAAACCTAGCTACAAGTTTGTGCTCTCTACTTTAAAAGTCTAAAAAAAGATCCATACAACTTAGAAAATAACCTATTTATAGGGCTAGGCTAAAACCACTAAACAGGAAAGAGGAAAGTAGGGCAACAACAGAATTCCGGAGCTCGGCACGCCGTTCTGGTGGTGGCGGCATGCCGTGCTGTGTAGATTTGGGGTGGCACGCCGTGCTAGTGGTGGCGGCACTCCTTCGTGCCGATCCACTTGATTCTGTCCTGTGGCACGCTGGAATGGCACGTCGTGCCCTCATTGCGGCATGCCGTGCCACCTTGCTTTTCAGCACTGCAATCTCTTCTTCGCCGCCATCGCTCCAACTTTCGGTCCGGGTCATAATGCCTGTCCAAAACAAACATAAAGAAACATAACCGCACCACATCCAGGGACCACAAAAATGACGCATTATCCACAATTACAAAAACACCCCTAAAAAACACGAAAAATACTAAAAGTTATGAAAATCTAACCAAAACATAAAAATCACAAAATACGCAAAACCAAACAAGCATTCACACAAAGGACTCTAAAAAATTACCGTTTAAACCACGAAATTGCCTAAAAGATAAGGTCAAAAACCGACCTTATCAACCATCTCACACTTAAAGTCTTGCTTGTCCTCAAGCAAATAAACTAAAGACCAAGGAGTAAACTTGCTCGCTTTACTTGCAAATCCCGACTAAGGGTTTAACCGTACGAAATTCATAAACTCAAGAAGGTAAAGCATCTCTTTCGAAATGACACTAGGCGCGCCAGGTTCAAAACCACTCAATACCCAAACCCAACAAAATTTAGCTAGTCAAAGGGCGAGGAACAAGCAGAGTTTATACGACCACAAAGCACTTCACAAGATGTCACTCTTACACTCAAGTTCAAGGTGAGGCAGACGAGCACACAAAAACAAACAATGGCACACCTCACATAGCGAACTAATGGCAATCCCGGTGAAGTCATTGGTCAATGAGCAAAATCAGAGAACCTGGGGCTTGTAATGTTACGGCTTAGGGTAGGTTTGATAAAAGGGAAGTATTTAGGTGTACAACTCCTACAAATCAAGTGATATATGCAAATTGACTAAGTACTAAAGACGGGTCATGCAATTTCAAATCAAGACTAGTCGTAAGAGTGCTTGCTTTGCTATATTTTTCTTTTTTTTTTCTTTTTTTTTTATAACAAGAAATTCTACTAACAATGAGAAGGCCTCATCCACAACCAACGGCCAAAGCACAACCCAATGGGGAAAAAAAATGACAAGACATGGGTCAAGGCAATTAGATTATCGCCCTAATCCCTTATCCAAACAAATGAACTGAAAATGGAACACATACACCGGCTTAAAGATGAGAGCCGGACAAACAAGACATGCTTCTACAAACTTCGATTTTTAAGAAAAGAAGCCGAACACACACATTGACTCTGTTTGGATTTTTATTTTTATTTTTATTTTATTTTATTTTATTTTTTGAAATTAAATTGCAGCACAATTTTTCCATAGGACTAGATGTGAAAGAGTTGAAATGCAAATGGTGATTGACCCCAAAATGAATGAACAACTTAGCCAATTACTTGATTTAGGAGAGGAGGGTAAGAAAGGAAAATCAAAGTTAATGGTAAAAAGTTAGGATGATATATTTGGCTTGGTGAAGGTTTTTTAAGTTAAAAAGGTTAATTTAGTGGCTTTGGGTGATCTAAGGGATAAATTAGTAGTTAGGGTTAGGCTCATTTAAGTCAAGGGGTTAATCCTAAGGGTCTCCACATACTAAGCTCTCGATGCCAAGTGCAAAACGACACCGGGTTCTACGATCTAGTGTGCCACGATTGTTTTTACCCTCACAAAGAAATGGAACCGATGTGAAATGGTTCCAAAGGCTCAAATTCTCACAAGTGTACTAGGGGTTGTATGCTAGGTCGTGTGACTCAACCAATGTTCTAAGGCATAATCCTAGCTCGATCATGCAAGTAGAGGTAGAGGGTTAATTCCTTAATGCAACCTGAATGACAAATCTATCCAACGATTACCATCAAGAATCACAAATCATGCACAAACAAGCTAATGACTCACAATCGACTCCCAATATCTCTAGCTAATTGCTACCAATCTAAGCACAGAGACTTAGTTTCGAGGGTAGATTAGGCAATGTTACTCAAACGGCAATTGACACACAAACAACCTAAAACACTATCATACCAAAAATAAACCAAACCAAAGCACACCTAAAACCAACACAAAACATCCAAATACGCAAAAACAAACACAAACATACGAAATAAAACAACCAAAAAGTGCAATGTAGAAAGAAGCAAAAGAAAGGGAGAAATCCCATTACCCACCCCACACTTAGATTGCACTTACTTCCAAAAGTGCAATGGAAGAAGGAACAAAATAAAGCGGGAAAGGAAAAGGGTTACCTCACATATCGAGGGCTGGTGGTGGCGGAGGCGGGTACAGCCACCCTTGGGCTGCACAAAAACGCGAGGCGAACGCCTCAACATTGGCGAGCTGAGCTACTTGCCTATCAAGGCGCGCGTTCATCCGCTCCTCGAGCACAAGCTGATGGATGGTTAAACCTCTCAGCTGTTCAATTATACCATCCAACCGCCCTTCGATCTGCTCCATAAAATCCAGGCCCATCGAAACATGCTCCTCATCCTCCTTATTATCCTCAGCTTCCTTACCCTCGTCCTCAGCATCTACATCCATAGGGGCCTTACCCCTGCTCGAACCTCCCGCACTTGAAGTACCTGCAGCTGCCATAACATGGGAACAAGACAAATTTCCCTTCAAAAGCTTCTTGGGAAGGATGCTATCGAGGTTCTTATAACAAGTATTACTACGAAAGAAACATGCAATACAAGTTACAATATGCCCTAACCCCAGTTTTGACTTAGATTTGTTATGGTGGGTGTATAGGGCTTCCATGACGAAGAAGCCCATGTGCACCTTAACATCATTATGCACATGCCACAGTATTAAAAGGTCAAATGCATTGACCCGGTTGCTTTCAGTTTTGCCCGAGAAATTAAAACACACAAATTTATGGATTAATTGCAGGATTGGGTCATGTAATTAGGAGGTTTTGGCGAAACTAGGTTGGTATACCCCTTGACCTATCATACGCCAAAATTTCTTGGCATCCATATCCTCCGGCCATTTGCAACTATTCCCCTCAATTCCTATGCAAGCCTTAAGGCCCTCAATATCTAAAGAGTGCTCATCACCAAATAGGCAGAAGGTCATGGTCCTAAGGCCGGTATCGAGGTTAGTTTTGAAGCTCAAAGTTGAGTAGAATTCTAAATTCAACTCTCTAAAGACACGCGGATTAGACTTCACAAACTCATACCACCGTAGACTGGTTAATTTAGCACGCACAGCCTCTGACCTATCTTGCACAAACAAAAATTCCTAATCAAAGGTTCGAAAGGGTGTACTCTCTAATGGAAATTGTAGCGTTTACCTTCATCATCAAAGATAAGAGGGAAAGGGCATTTATACTTCCTGGAGAGGCTAGTTAAAGGGCCTATCTGCTGCTCCAGAGGTAATTCTTCGTTTGGCACCGGTTCCGGTGACGGGTCTATGGGCCGTCGCGAAGAACCGTGCCTCCGATCAGCTACAGTCTTCTTTTTCATCTTACTATTGCACAACCATCAAAACATAACGAAAATCAAAAACAAAAGAAGACAAATCCAATTAAACCCTACTTACATAAATACAAACCCACTAAATATGAACATATAAAGAAAAATAACGCAATATAATTACCCTATTAAGCAAGTAAATCAACCAAAATCAAAGTAAGAGAAAAAGATAAAATAAAAAGAAGAAAGGAAAATCAAAGCATGAATTCATACCTGGGTTCCAAGGAGAGTGATGCAAAACAAAATCCTAGCTCAAAATAATGGTTGAAGAGAAGTTGAGAGGAAGAATGATACAGTGGATAAACAATCGAATTCCGTTGATCGCGCACGATGCCGGAAACGATTCCTCTAACCCTAGAATTTTACGAAAATTCAAATAGATAGGAAAATAACACAAAATTTTGAATTCAACAAAATTGTCTTATTCTTGTCTTACACGCCTTTAAATAGTGACTAGGACCTAGGGTTAAAATTTCAGAAATAACAGAATAAAGGAAAAACTTTTACAACTTTGCAATTAGGTCCCTAAAAATATAAAAACGTAAAATTGAAGGACTAAACGGCATTTTTTCACCAAATTACGATGGGGCCCACTTCTTATTAGTGGGTTCTGTTCACAAGCCCGATTCCCTAGAAAATCCACTAATTTTGGGCCTAAATCAGATACTTTCAAAATTTCACCGCATCGTTGATTTTTTTTCCGTTTTCGACTTTCTCCAAATAGGTCAGTGCCAATTCCCCTACGCCATCAAAGAAAGTGAGAGGCGAAGGAAGAATAAGGATAGAGAGTGAGAAGGTGAGGGTTGGTTCTAGAGAGAGAAAGTGGAGAGAGAGAGAAGGTGAGAAAGGAGAAGAAGAAGAATAAGAAGAAGAAGAAGAAGAAGGGCGGATATAAGGAAAGAAATAAGAGAAGAGTTTATGTAGGGCGGGTGAGTTTTGACCTAAAAATTCGAAATTTAAATGCTCGGCACGTCGTGCCAAACAAACAGCACGGCGTGCTGAGCAGAGCATATAAACTTACCTGGAAATAGCACGAGGGCACGAAGGCGTGCTGGCTAGGCACATCGTGCTATCTTGAAAACCCTTTAATTGGCACGGCGTGCTACATCACAGCACGGCGTGCGGCTCGCTCTTGCAACAATTCACTTTCGGAACAGCACGATGGCACGATGGCTTGCTGACTTGGCACGTCGTGCTCTCTTGAAAACCCTTACTTTGGCATGGTGTGCTGAATTGCAGCACAGCGTGCGGCTCGGCTCTTGCACGCGATTTGTTCCAGCGGCCTGGTACGATTACGTGCCACACTAGCACGTCACATGCTAACCCCATTCTCATCTTAGCACGATGTGCCCATGATGGCACGACGTGCTATCCCAGAATTCTGCCAACCTTTGCTTTTTCACACTTTGATCGAGACTGTGATTGACTTGCTTAGTGACCGATTCCTACATACATAAACACACAAAAACATATTAACACAAAAATTAATGTACAAGGGAAGTACACGTACCTCATTGCTATGTTTATAGTCGGAATAGCTCGACTTCTACGTCCACGATTACGCATTACACATCACGAAGGAGTAAGACTTGCTTCTCCTCCTTCACCCCTTTGCTGACGTAGGGCTTCAATCGATGCCCGTTTACTTGTTGAATTCCCTCCCGGGTTTCAATTTCCACCATCCCGGAGGGATAGACCTTATGCACGGTAAACGTTCCCGTCCACCGACTTCTCAATTTGCCTGGAAATAGTTTCAATCGGGAGTTATACAAGAGCACCAACTCCCCTTGATTGAAACCTTTCTCTATCACATGCCGGTCGTGCCACTTCTTGGTCCTCTCCTTGTAGATTTTGGCATTCTCATATGAACTCAACCGAAGCTCATCTAACTCCATGAGTTGCCTTAATCGAAGCTTACCTACAGCTTGCATATCAAAGTTAAGAAATTTTAAAGCCCAATATGCCTTGTGCTCTAGTTCCACAGGTAGATGATAGGATTTACTGAAGACTAAGCAGTAGGGGGCCATTCCTATAGGCGTCTTAAAAGCAATCCTATATCCCCATAGTGCATCGTCTAACCTTAGACTCCAATCTTTCCTAGATGCACCTACCGTCTTTTCTAAGATTCGTTTTAGTTCCCTATTCGAAACCTCAACTTGCCCACTCGTCTGAAGATGGTAAGGAGTTGCTACCTTATGCTTAACCCCATACTTGTGCAAAAGATTGTCAAATTGTCTATTACAAAAATTGGATCCCCCCATCACTGATGATAGCCCTTAGGGTTCCAAACCTAGTAAGAATGTTTTTCTTTAGAAACTTGACAACGACCCTTGCATCATTGGTTGGTAAGGCGACAGCTTCTACCCACTTAGACACATATTCAAGTACCACAAGAATGTATTGGTTGTTGTGGGATATTGGGAAGGGTCCCAAGAAATCTATGCCCCAGACATCAAAAAGTTCACACACTAAGATATCTTGTTGAAGCATTTCATTCTTTTGGGAGATATTTCCCGTCCTTTGACATGCATCATAGGCCCGAATATAGCTAATGACATCCTGTTTCATGGTCGGCCAATAAAACCCACTAGATAAAATCTTTCCTACGGTTCTATTGGGTCCAAAATGGCCACCTGCTTCTCTATCATGACACATCCTAATAATGGAGGGAACCTCCTCATAAGCAACACACCGCCTAATCACATTGTCCGCACATAATCTAAAAAGGTAAGGGTCATCCCAAAAATAATCCTTAGCATCATGAAAGAATTTACGTCTCTGTGCATGTGAGAGTTTAGGTGGAAGAATGTTACCGACTTTGAAGTTTGCGATGTCTGCAAACCATGGCATAGGGGTTACCCCACACAACTGTTCATCGGGGAATGTGTCACGAATGTCCGCTTCTGGAGAGGGTATGGATCCTTCACTTGGCAGTCTCGATAAATGGTCGGTCACTACGTTCTCTACTCCCTTCTTGTCCTTAATCTCCACATCAAACTCCTGGAGGAGTAGAATCCATCGAATCAACCTGGGCTTTGCATCCTATTTAGCCAACAAATACTTAAGAGCAGCATGGTCAGTGTACATAATTACTTTTGATAAGACCAAGTAAGACCTGAACTTATCGAAAGCAAACACAACAGCTAGTAATTCTTTCTCAGTCACAGTGTAATTCATTTGAGCACCGTTCAATGTCTTACTAGCATAGTAAATTGGGCGGAAAATTTTGTCCACCCTTTGACCTAAACATGCCCCAACAGCTATGTCACTCGCATCGCACATAAGTTCAAAGGGGATTTCCTAATTCGGACTCACCATGACCGGTGCCTCAATCAATTTCTGCTTAAGCAAATTAAAAGCATGCATACACTCATCATTGAAATTAAATGGGCAATCCTTTAGGAGTAGCTCAGTCAACGGCTTAGCAATCTTAGAAAAGTTTTTCACAAAATGCCTATAAAAGCCCGCATGTCCTAAGAAGCTCCTAACTAACTTAACCGAACTTGGGGGAGGCAGTTTCTCAATCACCTCAATCTTGGCAGGATCGACCTCAATCCCCTTTCCCGACACCTTGTGCCCTAAGACAATGCAATCCTGGACCATAAATTGACACTTCTCCCAACTAAGTGCCAAATTGGTGTCTTCACACCTCTGAAGCACCTGGTCCAAATTGCCAAGACATGACTCAAAAGTATGACCAACAACGGAAAAAATTTTCTATAAAGACTTCCATAAAATCCTCAATCATATCAGCAAAAATGGCCAGCATGCATCTTTGAAAGGTGGCCGGGGCATTACATAAACCAAAAGGCATCCGCCTATATGCAAATGTCCCATATGGACACGTAAACGTGGTTTTCTCTTGATCTAGAGGGTCCACTGGAATTTGCATATACCCGGATAGTGTTGGGATTCGTCATTGGAAAAATAACGTGGCGCAGTGGAAAATACACCGTTTAAAATTTCATAGAATCCACCTATCGTGTCCAATTTCCATTGATTAGAATAAAATCAAATAAGAATCAAGAGAGATTAACTCACCGGATTCGTCTCCTCTAGAGACTGCTGCAGAATCATTTCTTGAAACTGCGATCTCCAAAGTCCGGTGCACGACCAACTATTGAGAGGGAACCGGTGCTAGCCGAAGATGCGGAGGAATGGAGGTTTAATGCTGGGATTTTCGGCTATTTTGGGGCTGCTATTGGTGGCTGAAATTTCCAGCAATTAATTAGAGTTGAATTAGGTTTTTCCTCCTTAAGTGTGCCCTTATATAGACACCTTGTCTAATTGGGTTTTAATTAGGTTAACTGAACCCAAGCCCACTAGGATTATAATTACATAAATAAACTTTAATTAAAAAGTATATACTATGTAATTTAATTCCATTTGGCTAAATTTAATTACCCCTAAATAAAATTAAATCACACTTAAGTTAATACAATACATGTATTTAATTTTTCTACTTAGGAAAATTATTTAATTAATTGTTTACTTTATGTAATTCAATTAATTGATAAATTAATTAATTACATTATGTAAACTTATTAATTAAATTAAATTCAACCCAATGTCAATTAATTACCTTGACACCGAATGTCAACTAATTAATTAACGCATTCCTTCTAATGTACATTACATGTACAATTTCTATAAGTTCCAGCTCAGTTGATCTATGTGCACGATCCTATGGGTCTGTCTTTATGTTGGTAGTAGGCCCAAGGTCCACAGACTGTAAGTGGGTTCTAGCAAACCATTATAGCCCCCAATTAAGATAGAGATGCAGCAGTCTTTAGAAGACACTCACCCGGTAGTAATCTCATAGTGTCCTTTGCCTAACGATATCGATATGAATAAATAAGAGGCATGGTGTCCGTCATCCTCTTCTGTTTTTTATTATATTTCTTGATCTTGAGTTAACTGATTAATCAAATAAGCAACCAACTTATTTGGGTATGGCCATACACTTATCAGTCCTGCTCATCAAGTGGCCAATGATATCATCTCGGTGTTACCAGAGTGGCAATTCCATCACTTCATCATCAATATCAACATGTTCACCGGTCCACCCAATCATACACGTATTTAGCATCCTTTTACAGACCTGTTAGGTGTATGTCAAAGTGAACCAGATTCCATATTGATATTATAATAAAATCTGGTCTGAGGACAAAAGAGACCTACTCAAGAAAGACCTATGACATGACAACCATGTGGCTTTCTTGTGCGGATTGATCCAGTCCCATGTCAATGACATGTACCTATATTCATGACTGACTATAAAAGTACTATGGCTAGTTAAGAACTACCATACAGTCATCGAATATACAAGTCTATGGTTCTATTCGTTCCCACTATTAGAACAGACCTGGGATAGGTTTTATGATTATCAATCAATGGATACTCCACTCATATTATAGCACAAGATATAAATGAAATAGATTAATTGCCTTTATTAATGTGACACAAATAATGTATTCATACATGACTCTTAATGTATAATACAAAATACAAGAATCCAATGCCCTAAGAACCAGGGCACACCAACAGATAGCCCATCTAATGTACAAAAATATTCGTGCCCGGCCATCCTCTTTAACATTTTATCAATAAACGGTAATGGAAAATGATCTTTCCGGGTGGCATCATTCAACTTCCTATAATCAATACACATGCGCCAAGCCGTGACAGCTCTAGTAGGGATTAGTTCCCCTTTATCATTTTCCACTACCGTTGTGCCTCCCTTTTTAGGCACACATTGAACCAGACTCACCCACTGACTATCAGAAATAGGAAAGATGATACCTGCGTCGAGGAGTTTTATCACCTCGGCTCTCACCACCTCCTTTATATTTGGGTTCAACCGACGCTGAGGCTGTGCACACGGTTTTACCTCGTCTTCCAGAAAGATTCTATGCGTGCAAAACGTTGGACTTATTCCCTTGATGTCGTGGATTGTCCACCCGAACGCTCCCTTATGCTTTCTCAGCACCTCTAGTAGCTTGTCCTCCTCCTCTCTTGTCAACAAAGAAGAAATTACAACTGGTAAGTCCTTTAGAGGATGCAGAAAAACATACTTAAGGTTAGGGGAAGGGTTTTGAGCTCCAATGATGGAGGTTCCTCCAGTGAGGATTTAGGTGCCGGCTTGACTTCACGCTCCAGCTTGTCAAACCGTCCCTTCACCCATGAGCATTCTTCAACTAACACTTCGTTTGCCTCACTTTCAATTAGGCCTTCTCCTATGATGCACTCTAGTCCACTGCACACATTCTTAACCACACAAGCATTAATAGGACAAAAGGAGTCCACAAAATTACAGTTTTCAACATCTAATGGATATTTCATTGAGTTATAGATGTTGAAACTTACCTCTTCATTGTGCAACCTAAGAATAATCTTACCTTCCTGGACATCTATCAAAGTCCTACCGGTTGCAAGAAATGGCCTTCCAAGCAAAAGGGGCACCGAGCTATCTTCCTCCATATCCATTACCACGAAGTCCGCGGGGAAGATAAACTTGTCCACCTTTACTAACACGTCCTCGACCACCCCCTTTGGCCTCGTGAGAGATCTATCCACCAATTGGAGGGTCATGTTGGTCGGCTTTGGGTTTCCCAGTCCAAGTCTACTGAAAAACGACAGAGGCATCAAATTGATACTTGCACCCAAGTCACATAGGGCATTGGCAATCTCTAAGTTTCCTATCCAGCATGGGATAGTAAAACTGCCCCTATATTTAAGCTTGGGTGGAAGTTTGTTAGTGATAATTGCCCAACATTCCTCTGTTAAAGCCACCACTTCATCCTCGCCTAGCTTTCTTTTCCCTGCAAGAAGTTCTTTGAAGAATTTAGCATAAGAAGGCATCTCTTAGAGAGCCTCAATCAATGGCATATTAAATTCTAACTTCTTGAAAATTTCCAGAAATTTGGAATATTTCTGCTCCAGTTTATCTTTCTTCTCCCTTTAGAGGATAAGGGAGTTTAGGCACATAGGCTCTTACTGGGTCAGGAATTTTTCCCTTTTCATTTGTGCTAGGTTCAGGTTTAGAAATCGAGTCGGGGTTGCTTACCTCTCCCGACTCCCCACTTACCTCAGTAAGTTGGGATGGAATATCAGCGTTTTGCACTCAGTCCTTCACTTGCCTTCCACTTCGCAGGGTTATAGCTTGAGCTGTCTCCAATTGATATCCCTTAGGGTTTTGTTCAGTTTTACTCGGGAGTGCTCCTTGAGGTCTTTCCTGCCTCTCCCTACTCATTTGAGCCACCTGCTTGCCCAAATCCCTACCGTATGCCTCATTATCAGCAAGCTGAGACAAGATGTCTTTTAACAAAGACAAAAACATCTCATCTTGCTTAGATTGTTGAGGATGCTGTGGGGATTGGTCATTAGGAACAAATGGGGCCTTACCTTACCCCTGCTCATGGTGCTCATAATGGAATCCGGAAGGAGGTCTCAACACATTTTGGCTATTACCATAAGACATGTTCGGGTGTTGATACCTTCTTCTGTAATTGTTATTATTATTGAAATTTTGTGGGTAAAAGTTAGAGTTATTGTACCTTTGGTTTCCTCCCACAAAAGTTACATTCTCGGACGGTTGGGCGAATGGATCGCCCAATGCACATTCTTGACCGGGATGCTCCGCTCCACATGATACACACAACACCGGCTGATATTATGGTGCATTTAAATTCAAGCAGGACATCAACAGGTCCAGCTTTTTGTTCACGTGGTCCATGGTTGCATCTTGGCGTCCCAAGTCTGCAGCCCGAACCTCACTCCTTCTTGGTGTGTCCGACTGCCACAAGGTACTCTTCCTAGCCAGCTCACTGATCAACTCCTCGGCTTGCGTAGCAGTCTTCTTAAAAATATCTCCACCTGCAGAAGAATCAATAATGGCATGGTTAGCTGGTGTCAAACCATGATAAAACATGCTTACCTGAGTGAATCGCGGCATGTCATGATGGGGATAGTTCCGCAACAACCGTTGAAACCTTTGCCATGCTTCGTTGAGAGTCTCAGTCCCAAATTGCCGGAATCCCATAATCTCGTTCCTTAATTGAACCGTCTTTGATGGTGGGAAGTAATATGCTAAGAATTGTTCTTCCAATTGATCCCATGAAGTCACAGACCCGGGTCTCAAGGACTTGTACCATTCCATTGCTCCCCTATATAATGAGAAGGGAAACAACTTCAACCGCACCGCATCTTGGGGCACCCCACCGATTTGGACTATATCGGCCACCATGAGAAACCAGTCTAAGTGATCATTGGGGTTATCACTTATTCCGCCACTGAACAGCCCGTTCCCTTGGATCAAATTGATCATACTGGACTTCAACTCAAAGTGATTAGTAGTGATGGCTGGGAGAACCACTCCGGATCTGTTCTGGGGTCGATGTGGAGCCATTAGTTCAGTCATGACCATGTTGTCTCTATCACCACCCCTTCTTCTTTCAAACTCCTCCCACTCTCGCCGGAGTCGCTCTTGCTCAGCTCTTTCCCGTAGCTGTCTCTCCTCTTCCTCACATTGTTGAAGATCCACTTGGACAATTCGCTCTTGTTGTGCTCTACGGTTCCTGCTACAAAAATGTTCAATTTCAGGGTTATAGGGCAAAAGCTCAGGGTGCTGAGAACTAGTTCGCATAAGCTAGAAAGCACACACACACAAAGGACAAAAAATAAAAAAAAAAAAGAAAAAATTTACAATAAATATCCACAAAAAAGAAAAATTATATAACTATATGCACATAAACAGTACCTAAATCAGCAAATAGACCTTTGGTTCAATGATGCAGGAAAATAAATCTCCCCGGCAACGGCGCCAAAAACTTGGTGGGTCCTAGGTGAAGTAGTGAAACTAAACCTAGAGTCACACAACTAAGGCAGTGTACCTATCGTTGACAAGTTATAATTCTGGTTGGTCTAGGTATCGATCCCACAGAGAAAAATATTCTGCAAACACTAAACTACTCGGGTTCCTTTCGTGTCCTAGGCGGAACTTAATTTTTGGCTGTGATTATACTAACAACTAAATTATCCTACTCCTAACTTCGCACTTGAATTCGGGTTATCAATTGCCAGTTTACCGACCTATGAATGCTAATGGTGATGGCTTTATCAATTAATTAAAATAAATGAATTTAACTCAACAATTAAACCTTAATTATGTTCTTTCGATAATTCAACCTAGCGTGTCTAGATCTTTTAGGTCCTTAGCTGGTTTCCCTTGTTTAGAGGTGGTCTAATTCTAAAGCTCAGTAAATAGGGGCACGTAAATTCCACAGTGTTGTAAATACTAATGGTTTCCTAGGTGTCAATCTAGGTAATGCCACAAATATGAACTTAATAAGTTAAGATCTTATGAGACTGGATTATCATTGAAGGAATTGCATAAAGAAAAGGTGTAAAAATTGAAATTAAATTGCAATCAATTGTATGAATCAAGAAAGATGATAAGAATTCAATGTTTACAACCAAACATAATCAATCGAGGAATCAAAAACTAACTACTCGAATTACAAAAGAGAAGAAGAGGAACTTATGCCCTTTTGGTTCGATTAAATGGATTCCGGCAGTGTGAAGATGCTTGGGGTGTCGAACCCAATTCGGAACCAAGAACATCGCAAAAGGGGAAGATTCAATGCAAAACTTCTACCAATTGAGGGTTCAAACTCAAAGAAACAAAGAGTTCAATCAATAAACCTAGCGACAAGTTTGTGCTCTCTACTTTAAAAGTCTGGAAAAAGATCCATACAACTTAGAAAATAACCTATTTATAGGGCTAGGCTAAAACCACTAAACAGGAAAGAGGAAAGTAGGCCAACAGCAAAATTCCGGAGCTCGGCACGCCGTGCTGGTGGTGGCGGCACACCTTCGTGCCGAGCTACTGGATTCCATCCTGTGGCACGCTGGAATGGCAAACCGTGCCCTCATTGTGGCACGCCGTGCCACCTTGCTTTTTAGCACTTCAATCTCTTCTTCGCCGCCGTCGCTCCAACTTTCGGTCCGGGTCATAATGCCTGTCCAAAACAAACATAAAGAAACATAACCGCACCACAGCCACGGACCACAAAAATGACGCATGATCCAAAATTACAAAAACACCCCTAAAAAGCACGAAAAATACTAAAAGTTATGAAAATCTAACCAAAACATAAAAATCACAAAATACGCAAAACCAAACAAGCTTTCACACAAAGGACTCTAAAAAATTGCCGTTTAAACCACAAAATTGCCTAAAAGATAAGGTCATAAACCGACCTTATCATTGATCTCCAGATCAAATTCTTGTAGAAGTAAGAGCCATCATATAAGATTAGGTTTCGCATCCTTTTTTGCCAATAGGTACTTTAAAGCTGCATGATCTGTGAAGACTGTAATCTTGGACAGAACCAAATAAGATCTGAACTTGTCAAAAGCATAGACAACCGTAAGCAATTCTTTTTCTGTGGTTGTGTAGTTCTGTTGAGTCTCTATCAATGTTTTTCTTGCATAATAGATGGGTCGAAAATGCTTGTCGATTCTTTATCCTAACACTGGTCCAATGCAAGTATCACTTGCATCACACATTAGCTCAAAGGGAAGGTTCCATTGGGAGCGATCAAAATTGGAGCATTGACTAGTCTTGCTTTAAGAGTTTCAAATGCTTTCTCACAAGCTTCATTAAAGTTGAATTGGAAATCCTTGTGCGAAAGAGTTGCAAGTGGTTGGGCAATTTTAGAAAAAATCTTTAATAAACCTTCTGTAAAATCCAGTATGGCCAAGAAAGCTTCGGACTTCCTTGACTGATGTAGGAGCAGCCAGCTTTTCTATTACTTCCACCTTTGCTTTGTTAACTTCAATACCTCTTGAGGAAATCTTGTGATCGAGGACAATCCCTTCATTGACCATGAAGTGGCATTTTTCCCAGTTTAAGATAACATTAGTCTCCTTGCATCTGATTAGGACAGCTTTGAAATTACTGAGGCAGGATTGAAAAGTCTTGCCGTATACTGAGAAATCATCCATGAAAATTTCCACAGTCTTTTCAGCCATATCGTGGAAAATTGCCATCATACATCTTTGGAAGGTTGCAGGAGCATTACACAATCCGAACGACATCCTCCTATAAGCATAGGTTGCATAGGGATAGGTAAAGGTTGTCTTCTCTTGATCTTATGGGTGAATCGGTATTTGGTTGTATCCTGAGTAACCATCAAGGAAACAATAGAATGCATAGCCAGAAAGTCTTTTCAGCATCTGATCTATGAATGGTAAAGGAAAGTGATCTTTCTTGTAGCATCGTTAAGCTTCCGGTAATTAATGTAGAATCTCCATCCGGTGACCGTTCTTGTGGGAATAAGTTCATTTTGCTCATTTTGAATGACAGTAATCCCACCTTTCTTGGGCACTACTTGGATAGGACTGGTCCAAATCGAATCTAAAATTGGGTAGATAATCCAAGCATCAAGTAACTTAATCATCTCCTTCTTCACAACTTCTTTCATGTTAGGGTTTAGTCTCCTCTGAGGTTGCACAACAGGTTTATGATGTTCCTCCATTAGAATGGGGTGAACACAAATAGAAGGGCTAATCCCTTTTATATCTGAGATTGTCCAGGCCATTGCTTCCTTGTTCTTCCTCAAAACATAAAGCAATTGGGCTTTTTGATCTTGGGTAAGCTTGGAAGATATAATTATAGGAAGGTTGTTTGGTGGATCAAGGAAAGCATATTCTAAGTGGGAAGGTAGTGGTTTAAGCTCTAAAGTGGGAGGCTCTTCAATGGAAGGCTTGGAATGTAATGTGGGTGTATAATTCAAAGGTTCAATAAACTGCTTGCTTCCTGAGATTGCTGGACAGCCAGTTTTAGCTTCAATTTTCTTCTCCATGTCTTCTTCTTCATCTTCAAAGTCTACATCCTCAAATTCCTGCATAAAGAAGGGATTTAAATTCACATCAGTAGCATCAATGAAATAACAATAATCATCACATGCAGGGGGATACTTCATAGCTTCATTCATCTTAAAAACAACTTCCTCATCATGAATTTTCAGAATTAACTTCCCATTATGAACATCAACCAATGCACGGCCTGTTGCTAAGAAAGGTCTTCCTAAAATGATAGGAACATGCAAATCTTCATCCATATCCATCATAATGAAATCAATAGGAAGTATAAATTTCCCTACCTTGACTAAGACATCCTCAATTATTCCCTTAGGATACCTCACAATTCTATCAGCAAGCTGTATAGAAACCTTAGTAGGTTGAGGTTCTTCTAGTCCTAATTGTTTGTAAATGTAGTATGGCATAAGATTGATAGTTGCTCCTAGATCACAAAGTGCATTCTCAATATTAAGATTGCCTATAGAGCAGGGAAAAGAAAAACTCCCTGGATCTTTGATCTTGGTAGGTAGAGGTTGCTTGCTCTGAAGGATCGATGAGCAGTCTCTGTTAAGTTGAACCATTACTACATTCTCCAATTTCTTCTTATTCGCTAGAAGCTCTTTCAAGAATCTCACATACATAGGCATTTGTGTAAGTGCTTCCGCAAAAGGTATGTTGATGTGAAGCTTCTTGAAAACTTCCAAGAACTTGTCAAATTGCTTAGCCATCTCATGTTGCTTGGCTCTTTGTGGGTAAGGAATCCTCGGTTGATAAGCAAGTACGGGTTGCCTATCTTGAACAGAAGTGCCTTCAACAGGATCTGATGTTGCTTGAATTTGATCTGGCTAAGCAGTCTCTGTTTGAGCTTGAGGTTACTTAACTATGTTGGAAGGCTTCATAGCGCCCTGGGTAGTCTGGGGTTGTGTGACTTGCGTATTCTCAGGTTGCTTATTCTCCTCAGCAGTCTTTTCTCCTAAATCTCCCTTCTCATCAACAATACTCATCTTATTAGGTTGCTTAACTTTCTTACCACTCCGAAGTGTGATAGCTTTGCATTCCTCCCTTGGATTGGGTTCGGTATGACTCGGGATAACTCCCTTATTCTTTGGAGTGACAATATTTGTAAGTTGCTGAAGCTAAGTCTCCATATTCTTCATTTTATGCTTGGGTCTGCTTTATGAATTGAGACATCATTTCCTTCATCTCATTAATCTCAGACTTCTTAATAGCATAAGAAGGTCCAGCTTGTTGAATATTATGAGGTTGCTGATGTGCTTGAAAGTTGCTGTGATTCTACTGAAAAGGTGCTTGAGGTTGCCTGCCAGGTTGTTGATTCTAGGAAAAATTAGGGTGGTTGCGCCAACCTGGATTGTAAGTCTTGGAAAATGGATTATTCTACCTTTGATTGTTCCCAATATAATCACATTGCTCTTGAGTAAGTGAAGTGTCACAGTCAATGTTTCTATGGTCGTCACCACAGAAATCGCAGGAAAGCTTTGAACTTGAATTGGCTGAGACATTTTGTTTTGCCAACTATTTAAGAATCAAGTCCACTTTGTCGGAAAGCTTGGCAACTACATCTGATTCTGCCGTCTTTTCTTGATCTTCACTTGCTAAGTGCCATTTATAACTGGTATTAACCAATCTTTCTATCAGATCATAAAGCTCTTCAGGTGCAAGCTCTTCTGGGTCTCCATTGGCTGCGGATTCAATTTGAATCTTATATGCATTGGTCAAACCATTGTAGAAATTCTGAATCTACATCCATGGGAAATCCATGGTTTGGTACTTTTCTCAAGAGTTCCTTGTATCTCTCCTATGCTTCTGACAAAGATTCATCATGTTGCTGACGAAAGTGAGTAACCTCGTTTCTTAACTGGATTGCTTGCCCGGGTGGAAAGTACTTAGTTAAGAAAACTCGTGCCATTTCATCCTAGGTTGTAACTGAGCCTGGTTGAAGGTTTTTCATCCAACTTTTAGCCTTATTCCTAAGTGAAAATGGGAAAAGCTTCAATCTTATCACATCATCTGAAACATGTGAGCATTTGGATCTTCTCCGGGCAATCCTCCAAACTGAATAGTAGCTTGAAGCATTCGGATCACATAGGCTTTAACCTCAAAAACATTGTCCCCTTCATTAGGTATCACAATACATAAAGAGTGTCCCTCAGTGATAGGTCTCGACTATTCTATGAGTCTTTGCCTTGGAGGAGGCAAATGAACCTCTCTCTCTCCTTCTGGTGGTGGAGGTGGTGGATTTTGTTCAGCCATTCTCTATCTTCTACAAGCTCTTCTGGCAGCACCACTTCTTCTCCTACAAGTCCTCTCAATTTCTAGATCTATAGGAATTAAAGGAATACCTGCTCTTTGTATACACCAGGAGATTGCTTAAAAAGAGAATTTCTGCACAAAACACAAAACACCAAATCAAGCACACTACATTATAGGAAATTTTAAAAATTTGCAACCGTTACTCCCTAGCAACGGTGCTAAAAAGTTGTTGCCCTTGAATGATGCACTAGCAAGTATACTAGGTCAGTTGTAGTACTAGGCAAAACAAGTGTCGTATCCACAGGAAGTTAGGGAAATTTCAAAAATTCCTAGTAAATCACCAGATCTAAAGGTATTCCAGTTAAAACAGTGCAGAGAAATCATATAAATTGAAAACAGAAAACATGTAAGGTAATGAATGTAAGATTGTGTAGAAATGAATAATATAAAACAATAATGATAAAAACACAGGCTTTTCACCTGTTAAGCAGGCAATCTCAAACTATCTTCCTCTAGGATTTACTATGAATATGTTACGAAACATAGATCTATAGTCTCTTGCCCTCTATTCACCAAGCTTATCTCTCGGCCTCACTTGGATCTATGACCCGTAACTAAGCTTATCTCTCGACCTCACTTAGTGTAGGAAATCATGCATTAAAACAAGCAAGCATTCCACATTAAGTAGAAATCCTTAGCACACTCCTAAACTCCACTCGGTCTCATGGCAAGTGTGTGTGTGTGTGTGATTTTCCACATTCCTAAATCTCCTCTCGGTCTCATCAAGAATACTAGAAATATGAGAGGGCCTTTTCCCATATTAAATATAAGCACTTCACCACACAATCAACAAAGAATGATATTCATAATAAAAACAGAGAAAGACTTCCTAAGACCACTAGCCTAAGCTGGTTTCAGCCTGTTAAGAAACCTACTCATTAAACATAATAACAATCAACACGGGATTTTCCAGATGAAGAAGATTAAACTTGCAAGAACTAAATTAATTACAATTAAAATTAAAATCCAAATGAACAAGTAGTTGACAAGAATTAATTGCTCTCTCCTACCCCCAAATAATAGAGTATTTATAGTCCTAAAAAGTAAGATCTCGAGGTCATGAGGAGTCAATAATCCATGGAGCAAGTACTAAATAAAATATTTTTAAAAATTTACAACCACAAAACCCATTAACTTCTTTGAGAAGCTAAGGACAACAAAGGAATCTCCTAGAGCAAAATATCTCCTCCTCTTCTTGGGCCACGCCTTTCTCTTCCAAATTTGTCCCATTCATGCCACTTGTGAGCAGATGACCTTTTTGACGAAATGAAAATGGGACGCGGCAAAGCGGGCCGGGGAAAGAGAAAAGAAGGAAATTTAATTGTTTAGTGATGTTTTGGGGAAAACGGGGTTTATTTATGTGGAGTTGGGAAAACTATTCAGTTGATTTTGGAAATTCATTTTGTAGAAAATATTTTCGCGTTTTTGACTTAAAGACCTCGAAACCTAAATCCCGAGATCAGTGATAGAGTCACCACCCGGATCAGCTCATCCGGGAAATTCCGGTACAGCTCCCTACCGAGCGCAGACTGCTGTACCTAATCTAGAGATTCAGGGCAACTTACCTACTTAACCCCAAGCTTGTATTCGTTTATTGTTTATAAAGTCATATTTATTCAATTTATTATCTTTTCTAACCCTAATTTGTTCATTTTTATTAAGCCGATGCTAAGGCGAGAATGCATAAAGTAAATTGCAGGAAAATTAAATCATCCACACAAATATACAAAAGAATAATAGAGGCCGATTATACAACCAAATCGAATAAAATACAAAACTCTCG
Source organism: Euphorbia tirucalli (assembly GCA_039660915.1). Classification (NCBI taxonomy): domain Eukaryota; kingdom Viridiplantae; phylum Streptophyta; class Magnoliopsida; order Malpighiales; family Euphorbiaceae; genus Euphorbia; species Euphorbia tirucalli. Next base: position 34,033,097 of record CM077637.1, on the reverse strand, counting down.
TCTTCACTTTTACAATGGCCTAGAGTACACGAGAATCTAAAAATACAACCACCTATGTATACGAGTTAATCTATTAAATACAGCAAAAATAAAAATAAATGTTGCAAAATAGATTAGTTAGCACAGTCTATGTTTTAAATGCAAATAGGACTCAAATCAGGACAGAATGGGGATTTTAGGATAAGGGAGCATGCATTTAGGGGGTAACCGGTTCGACCAGACTGGTCGGACCAGTTAGACCTGGAAATTGGTTTTGAAATGCCCTGTGGATTTTTGTGCTGGAAAATCAATTTTGGGAAACCCTTTACCTTGGTTTCATGCAAATTTCCGTTTTTGTGGGTCGGTTATCCCGGAACTCGAGGTTCCGTTCGTGTGGGTTCCTAAATACACAAACCATCTATGGTCTAAAAAGCAATAGACATACCAAAAATGTTTATAAAAATATTATTTTACTTATTTTCAATATTTTCCGAGGATTTTATAAGATCCGAGGGTCCGCTAATACTAGACAATGGACTCGAATCGGATGAAACAACCCCAAAACTCAGGAAATAAACCCCGAGAAATACTGAAATCCCTAATTATCCATACATAAAATAATTAGAAAATCAAAATACAAATACATACAGATGATTCTAGGCTGAAAATGATCCCAACAGAAAAATCAAAATGGAAAACTGGTTGTTTCGGCCGATTAGGACAGATCGGGGATCTGTCCCTGAAGAACATGGTCAGCCGGCTCTGCGTTAGAGCCGGCCAGCTCTATTCATCAGGAACATAGCCGGCCGGCTAACACAACCGTACGGCTATGGTGGGCAGACCATTTACCGGATTTCGGCAAAAATGACAAAACCGCACAGAAAATCAAATGCAGACAAGTTTTAGGGTTTTCCAAAGTTTACCTAGTTTGTTGTTTGGACGCTTAGAATGTCAAGAAATGGATTGAAAGCCTTGGAATGCCCCCTAGACCTCAACAGGACGAATCCTTCAATGACCCGAAACTAAGCCGAAACGATCCTGAATCAATCCGTAGAAGTTGTTGGTTGTGTTGTTAATGTTTAAAGATTAGTTTAGGGATAAATACGAGGATTGAGGAAGTTGTTTTTTGGCTCTTTCTCTCGGCCCTCTTCTTCCTCTTTTTCTCTGCTTCTGCTTTTTTTTTCTCTGTTTTCTTCCTTTTCTTTTCTGCCTCTTCAGAACCAAGAGTCCAAAAATCCCCCCCCCCCCCTTTTGCCTCTCTCTCGCTCTCTCTTTTTATATCTCAATTAATTCACCGTCTGATTTTTCTCTTCCACCCATACCTCTCTGCAAGACAGGTTGCCTGACTTTGCAAAGCAATGCCCATTAGAGCCGACCAGCTCTAGTGTGCACTAGAGTCGTACAGCTCTAGTGTGCACTAGAGTCTCTTCCACCCATACCTCTCTGCAAGACAGGTTGCCTGACTTTGCAAAGCAATGCCCATTAGAGCCGGCCAGCTCTAGTGTGCACTAGAGTCGTACGGCTCTAGTCTAGAGCCGGCCGGCTATGGTTCAAGGAACCAGAGCCGCCCAGCTCTAGTGAAGGCTGGAGCGAAAATGCGAAACCTCAGGCATGCACCCTAAACCCTAGAGACCTCTCGGGAGACCTTTTTGGGGGTTTCGGATCTAGGATAGCCAGGTTCTTGGGTCATTTGAGCTTCCCCAGGCAGCAAACTGATCACTTTCAGGTCTCGTTCAAGCTCGTCCGGTCCACAGGTAATCAAGGGATTCTTATCACAGAGACTAAAAAAAACCCATGCTCACAGGCTACCCCTCGCAAGATCAAAGTCGGATCATCGGGCTCATAGCCTAGATCGAGTTTGGTCTCGCGACTGGGAGCGTTGTGAAGGAGGAAAAGGAAACATACCTGGCGTTCCTTGCTGGAGGTGTCAGTCGTGATTCCAAGTCAACTCGCTGCGATAGAGCATGTCTGTAATGTTGGCTCACTGTGGTGGAGCATGCCCGTGATGTTGGCTCTCTGTGGCGGAGTGCATCCGTAATGTTGGCTCACTGTGGTGGAGCACGTCCGTAATGTTGGCTCACTATGGCGGAGCGCGTCCGTAATGTTGGCTCACTGTGGCGGAGCACGTCCACAATGTTGGCTCACTGTGGTAAAGTGCATCCGTAGGTTGGCTCACTGTGGCGGAGCGCGTCCGTAATGTTGGCTCACTTTGGCGGAGCGCGTCCATAATGTTGGCTCACTGTGGAGGAGCGTGCCCATGATGTTGGCTCTCTATGGCGGAGCACGTCTGTAATGTTGGCTCACTGTGGCGGAGCGCGTCTGTAATGTTAGCTCACTGTGGCGGAGAGCATCCGTAATGTTGGCTCACTGTGGCGGAGGGCGTCCGTAATGTTGGATCTCTGTGGCAGAGCGCGTCCGTGATGTTGGATCTCTGTGGCAGAGCACGTCCGTAATGTTGGCTCTATGTGGTGGAGCGCATCCATAATGTTGGCTCACTGTGGCGGAGCACGTCCGTAATGTTGGCTCATTATGGTGGAGCGCATCCATAATGTTGGCTCACTGTGGAAGAGCGCGTCCGTAATGTTGATATTAAGTAGCACATTTATTTCTTGATCGACAATTTTGGAAACAAAAATTTTTGCCCCCTCGATCAAGAATAAATACGATTGAATTGCTTTACCCCCAGATCCCTGTTAAAGGCAAAAGACTTCTTCAATAGGCATTTCTTTCCTACCTCTGTGATGACAGGATTGAAATGGATGTTCTTCCTCTCCTATGTGGCGGAAAGGTCAAACGAATTGGTTTGTTGTTCTGCCCCCAGATACCTGTTAAAGGCGAGAAGTTCGTCAACAGACATTCTTCCTTGTCTATGTGGCGACAAGGTCAAAGTGAGAGATATGTGCTGTCCCTTCTATGTGGCAAAAAAGTAGTACGAGGTTAATGGTTGTCTTGCCCCCAGATCCCTGTTAAAGGCACGAAACTCCTCAATAGGCATTTCTTTCCTACCTCTGTGATGACAGGATTGAAATGGATGTTCTTCCTCTCCTATGTGGCGGAAAGGTTAAACGAATTGGTCTGTTGTTCTGCCCCCATATACCTGTTAAAGGCGAGAAGTTCGTCAACAGACATTCTTCCCTGTCTATGTGGCGATAAGGTCGAAGTGAGAGATATGTGTTGTCCCTTCTATGTGGCGAAGAAGCAACACGAGGTTAATGGTCGTCTTACCCCTAAATCCGTGTTAAACGCAAGAAACTCCTTAGATAGGTATTTCTTTCCTGCCCATGTGATGACAGGATTGACATGGATGTTCTTCTCCATGTACTGAGTAGTAAGTTGATTCTTCGTGTGGTGGAGTTCCCATGATGTTGATGTAAGATTGTTTTGCCTCCAGAATTTGTTAAAGGCAAGAAATACCCTTATCAGGATTATATTGGCGTGAATGAAAAAATTCTAATAATTATAGAAATTTTTCATGCCTGAGGTTTTGGAGTCGTTGGGCTTCGATTTGCATGTTGTGACTCTCGGGGAGCCCCTGGATTGGGATTGATCTCTTCTCGAGATGACCCCTCCAATTAAGGACAAACATGGTTGGCGTGGTTTGATGCATGTATGCGTGAATGCGTGCATGATTCATGTGCACATGAATGCGTCATGATGCTTTTGATAATACATTTGGTATCTGCACTATGCTGGGCAGTGAACTTGTGATTCCTGACGATCTCCTGTGGGGACTGTGTCCGTTGGATGACTCTGCTGAGGATAATGACTCAGTAGGGATCATTTTGGCTGTGAACTTAGCTGAGGAGTATTCTAACCCATTTGATCTCGCTGGGGGATCTGTTGGAGCTTCTGATTCAGTGGGAAGAATCTTAGCTGGGAACCCCTTGGGGATTTTGTTGGAGACTCCGTGGGGATGATCCTACTGGGGACCACTCTGCCAGGGATAATTATGTTGGGGATGGTACAACTGAGCCAGTAGCTGCCATTTGTGGTGAAAATTTCGCTGATGCCACCGTGGTTTGAATGTAATGACCTACTGATGGGTGTTTATATACAATGGAACAATGCATGCAATATGAACATCTAAGCAGAAAATCAAACATGTGTAGTATCATTATGATGACATCAGAATGAATGCGATAGGAGAATCAAAAGTGACTCTGACTCTGAACGTCACTCTCTTCTTGTTACCAACACGTCCTTTCGGTTTTCCGTGTTGGAGATTCTCTCACTGAAGTTCGTTGTTTTTTTTTTTGAACGATGGCCAAGTCTATAAGAGTGCGCCAGCCAAGTGGATCTCATAGCACTGGCTTGTCTTCGGATAGGAGAGTGCGCCTTGACGATTCTGCCAGGATCATGATAGGATTGTCCTTGATGACGATTCATGGTTTAGCCTTTTCCTGCCCCAAGTGTTGGAGGTTTGGGTTTGGATGTGAAATGCTTCATCAAATCTGTTTCCCTGTGTGCTGTAGCCTGAACATGGACATTTACATGCAATGGCATAATAAATGCATATTGAGCATTAAAACAACATATGAAACATTTAAAATATGATGAATGTGAATGCATTAGGAAATTCCAACCCGTGGCTCTGGTGTGGATCAATGTCCCTTCATTACACTTTCTTTTTTTTAGGATCCGCTGGGGATGTTACCAACGTGTACAGCCGGCCACTGGATGGAGCCGCCTCTATTGAGTAGACCACCTGAGATGGAGTCAATTAACCACTTTCTGGAACTGTATTCATGCTCTCAATTCACCCCTGATTCCAATTCACACATGGTTGCCAAAGATGGACACAGCTTTTAGTCCTTCAGGGTGTGGCATGATTCAGAATGACTTGAGTTGATTATGGTTTTCCTTTGTCCGTGAACCACAATAACCCTAAAGCAAGGCACACCATGGCTAGGAAATGAAAGAACCACTAGTAAGTAGTCACTTCTGTTGCAGCTAAAGACTGAACTCTTGAAATGGTTGGTAAATGCAACTTTCCCCTGAATATTAGCACAGCAGGCTTTGCAAGTCTTTCTGTTGATGGGAACATCCCATTCATGATTGTTGAAAGCTTTGTAAAACCTGGTTGCTCCAACACTCTTGGTGAAGTTCATAAGGGTGAGCGTCAGTCTTCTTCTTTTTGTAGCACATTTTTGCTCAACAGAACCATCTCTTGCTGGGTTGAGTCCAGCATAGGCTATAGTGTGGATTTTGTTGGGTGAGAGCATTGGTTACTTAAGAGTTCCATCAGTAGTCGCTTGAGCAGTGGCAAACTCCAGCTCAATTGAAGCAGGCTTATATTCAAATCCTCTCTCTATCATGAAATCAAGGCTTTTCTTGTTAGTCTGAGGTTACAAAATATTTGTTTTGGGGGTTTAGTTTGAGGAGAAATGGCATGGGATAGAAAGAGAATCCCCAATCTGGTATAAGTTAATGATAAACAAAGACTGATTGAGTCAGTACTTTGTTATAAGCCCCTGTCACCTTTTTTATAATGAGATTATGCGAATATGGAATAGTATTGGGGTTCAACTTCTTGTTAGAAGCCATTGATGGTGGAAAATAAGGCTTTAGAGGGTCAGGTCAGGGAATAGGGTGAAAAGAGGCTTGGTTAAATAGGTGTTGGTGGTTTGGGTGGTAAACGGAAGATAAAAGGTGTTGAAGGTGCGGAAGAAATTAGACAAGGAAAGGAGAAGAGGTTTGGTTTTAAAGACAGGAAAGTCCAAATCTTTCACAGACAGGAGGGAAGGATCTGACAATGCCGAGAGCTGAAGACTACCCTTTGATGCTATGAGATCCCCCTTTGAGCTGTAGTGTAATGCTTATCATGTGACTCTCCACATGATCATAGATTTAGGACCGTTGTGGTCTCCTAAAGAATGTAATGATATAGAGGAATGGCCGAGTGCAAACCTGAGCACAGGCAAAACACAGGTGACTTTGGGACACCCGTTATGAAATGAAATGATCATGATGGGGCATCCCTGGAACATCCTTTATTAGGAATAATGATATGAAATGGTGTGAATACACATGTCACACAGAATGCAAGTGGCTGCAGAAGATGTGGTTAGGATGCATGGCATACAAGATGATGTTATGCATGCAAAGAACAAATGTATATGTCATCCAAAATGCAGATGGCTGAAGAAAAATGTGGTTAGGATGCATGGCATATGAGGTGATGTCGTGCATGTAAGGAACAAATGTATATGTCATCCAAAATGCAGATGGCTGAAGAAAAATATGGTTAAGATGCATAGCATACGAGGTGATGATGTGCATGCAAGGAACGAATGCATATGTCACCCAAACAAAGCATCGTAGCTACACAAAGATGTGATTAATACACACAACACGCACACACAAAGTAATGCCTTGCATGTTTCGTGGAAATGTTAACATAATATGTATATGGTGCATATGAATAAAATATCATGGCTGCAGAAGAATGTGGTTAGTACCAATGCTACACAAATGTTGATGCCTTGGAAATGATTATACAAGACATGAGATGATTGTGTGCATTTGATGCTTTGTGAATGAAGACAATAACAGATGTGAATTGTTTATTTCGGACACTCTAAGAATGCCTAAAGTTGTGCAAGAATAATGCAAAGAAAACCGTATGTGGACCGTTATACGACTAAAAAGTTGGTGCTTTTGGGGCACCTAATGAATTATCGTGAAATGGCCACGTGTGAGCCGGCACACGGGCAGAGTTTTGACACTTTATAAGTCGATAACATGAAGTGAAATGGTCACACGGAAACTGCCCCTCCGAACAGAATTCTAATGCTTTTGAAGTAATGTGATATGAAATGATATTGCAGGAAAGTTACGTGTAACTCGAGACACGGACAGGGGTTCGGCGTTCATATAACACCTTGCATGAATTGATAATGTCATAAGATGCCCCTATATGTGTACTAATCTGGCACCCGGGGAGCACCTTGAATGATTTCACAATGTTATGAAATGGTTCGATATGAACCATAATGCACAAACAAGACTTGGCGTCACCCGGACACCTATGATGAATGAACGGGATGTCATGTAATGGCATCGGGTGAACTGTCACACAAAAGAAATCTAGGACCATTGTGGTTTACTATTAAATGATATGATATTCTATGAAATGGCCGAGTGCAATCCGGTGCACGGGCGGAAATCGGGTAATTTTGGGGTACCCGACATGGGATGAAATGATCATGATAGGCATTCCTAGAACGTCACCAAATAGGTGAAATGGAATGAAATGGAATGGACACGTATGTCATGCAAACATATAAGTGGCTGCAAGAAAACGAGGTTAGAATGCGTGACATATGGAATGATGTCGTGTATGCTTCATGGAAATGTTGGCATACAGGATGTATATGTATGTCATACAAGTAAAATATCATGGCTGCACAAAGAAGTACTTAGCATAAATGTCACACATATGCATATGTATTTAAAGATGGCTACAAGAAAATGTGATCAGAAATGGTATATGAGATGATTATGCATTTTGGATGCTTTATGAAAGGTAAAAAGGAAAGGAAAAAACAACACAGAACAAACATTAGCAGAAACAAAAAAAATATGCGCTCCCTTCCAACTTTATTTCTCCTTTCGATTGGTTTCACAGTTCTTCCTAGGTGTTGGGTCTCTTTGGCATCAACGGGGGATACCAAATGCGTACACTCGATTGTTCAATTTTAATTTATGTTTTGGTAACCCTAGGGGAAATTACTAAGCCATTAAATGTGGGCCAAAGTCAAACCAAGGGTCATACAGGCTCCCATAGCGGATAAACACTTCCCCACCGTAGAACACGATGTAAGGTCATGTGGGCTATGAGTGGTTTACCCCGTCGGGTGTCTCCAATCTTGGCGGTAGAGGTAGGCCACCTTCTTGGGTAAACCGGGGTGAAACAGTGTATTCGAGGGGTTGAGAAGAAGAAAATGTCATGATATGCAATGGTATGAATAAATATGATGTTTATAAATCGATAAACGAATACAAGTGAGGTTATATTTCAATAGTTGCCTAAGTTCCTTAAGTTTTTAAGAAAAACATTTTAAGAAACAAAAGTCCCCAGCGGAGTCGCCACTGTGAGCGGACGACCTTTTCGACGAAATGAAAACGGGACGCGGCAAAGCGGGCCGGGGAAAGAGAAAAGAAGGAAATTTAATTGTTTAGTGATGTTTTGGGGAAAACGGGTTTTATTTATGTGGAGTTGGGAAAACTATTCAGTTGATTTTGGAAATTCATTTTGTAGAAAATATTTTCCCGTTTTTGACTTAAAGACCTCGAAACCTAAATCCCGAGATCAGTGATAGAGTCGCCACCCGGATCAGCTCATATGAGAAATTCCGGTACAGCTACCTACCGAACGCAGACTGCGGGCCGGTGAAAAAGAAAGAAATCGTATCATGATTTGAAAACGGATTTTTGTTTATCTTGCTTAAGGGAAAACCATTCGTTTATTTATTTTGAAATTCGTTTAGTAGAAAATATTTTCCCGTTTTTTACTTAAAGACCTCGAAACCTAAATCCCGATATCAGTGACAAAGTCGCCACCCGGATCAGCTCATCCAGGAAATTTCGGTACAGCTCCCTACCGAGCGCAGACTGTTGTACCTAATCCAGAGATTCAGGGTTCGGGCAACTTACCTACATAACCTCAAGCTTGTATTCGTTTATTATTTATAAAGTCATGTTTATTCAATTTATTATCTTTTCTAACCCCAATTTGTTCATTTTTATTAAGCCAATGCTAAGGCGAGAATGCATAAAGTAAATTGCAGGAAAATTAAATCATCCACACAAATATACAAATGAATAATAGAGGCCAATTATACAACCAAATGGAATAAAATATAAAACTCTCGTCCTCACTTTTACAATCGCCTAGAGTACACGAGAATCTAAAAATACAACCGCCTAAGTACACGAGTTAATCTATTAAATACAGCAAAAATAAAAATAAATGCTGCAAAATAGATTAGTTAGCACAGTCTATATTGTAAACGCAAATAGGACTCAAATCAGGACAGAATGGGGATTTTAGGATAAAGGAGCATGCATTTAGGGGGTAACCGATTCGACCCAACTGGTCGGACCGGTTATACCTGGAAATTGGTTTTGAAATGCCCTGTGGATTTTTGTGCTGGAAAATCAATTTTGGAAAACCCTTTGGCTCGGTTTCATGCAAATTTTCATTTTTGTGGGTCAGTTATCCCGGAACTCAGGGTTCCGTTCGTGTGGGTTCCTAAATACACAAACCATTTATGGTCTAAAGGTCAATAAACATACCAAAAACATTTATAAAAATATTATTTTACTTATTTTCAATATTTTCCAAGGATTTTATAAGATTCGGGGGTCCCCTAATGCTAGACAATGGACCCGAATCGGATGAAATGACCCCAAAACTTAGGAAATAAACCCCGGGGAATACTGAAATACTCATTTATCCATACATAAAATAATTAGAAAATCAAAATACAAATACATACAGATGATTCTATGCCAAAAATGATCCCAACAGAAAAAACAAAATGGAAAACGGGCTGTTTCGGCCGATTGGGACAGATCGGGGATCTGTCCCTAAAGAACAGGGTCGGCGGGCTCTGGGTTAGAGCCGATCGACCCTGTTCTTCAAGGATAGATCCCCAATCTATCCCAAACAGCCGAAACAGGGTTAGAGCCGGCCGGAACACAGCCGTACGGCTATGGTGGGCAGACCATTTTCTGGATTTCAGCAAAAATGACAAAAACGCACAGAAAATCAAATGCAGACAAGTTTTAGGGTTTTCCAAAGTTTACCTGGTTTGTTGTTTGGACACTTGGAATGTCAAGAAACGAATTGAAAGCCTTGAAATACCCCCTAAACTTCAAACGGATGAATCCTTCAATGACCTGAAACTAAGCCGGAACGATCCCGAATCAATCCGTAGAAGTTGTTGGTTGTGTTGTTAATGTTTGAAGATTAGTTTAGGGATAAATAAGAGGATTAAGGGAGTTGTTTTTTGGCTCTTTCTCTCGGCTCTCTTCTTCCTCTTTTTCTCTGCTTCTGCTTTTTTTTTCTCTGTTTTGTTCCTTTTCTTTTCTGCCTCTTCAGAACCAAGAGTCCAAAAATCCCCCCCCCCCCCTTTGCCTCTCTCTCTCTCTTTTTATATCTCAATTAATTCATCGTCTGATTTTTCTCTTCCGCCCATACCTCTCTGCAAGACAGGTTGCCTGACTTTGCAAGGCAACCTGTCCTACCCACTAGAGCCGGCCGGCTCTGGTTCAAGGAACCAGAGCCGCCCAGCTCTAGCGAAGGCTGGAGTGAAAAGGTGAAACCTCAGGCATGCACACTATGTTGGGAATTAATCACCAAAATAAATACGCAGCGGAAAGAAAAAAAAAAAAAAAAAAACGGATTAATCCCCACCAAGGACCCATGTACATTGCATTGAATCGGAAGGAGGGTTAAAGAATTACCTTAATTCTTTGAAGATTGAATCGAAGGAACCAAGATAGCTTCCCTCTACGGTTGATCCACACGGAGCAATTCATTCACCGCGTGCTAGCGCCGGGATTGAAGAACGATTCTTCGAACGAGACAGAGAAAGCGAAAAATCAAATTTTTCCTTGGAGTTTTTTGAGAATTTCGGCTGCCACTATTCACCTTTTGGTGTGGCTGCCGAAATCAGTTTTGTTATATATTACCATTAGGTTATATTATTTCCTTATATATATAACCTAATAAGTTAATTATAATTATACCCTAATACACTTATTAGTTATAATTATAAATTAACCCACACAACTTAATATTAATTCTCAATTAATATTAAGTCAAATCAATTCTCCATAATACACATATGTATATACAATATTATAATTAATTATATCTCTATATAATTTAATTATAATATGTGGCATACCTTATGCAATATTAACCATATTAATATTCACATACACATGCATAAATATATATCACTATATATATATTTATTCTCTTCCTCATTCATAAATTATTATCTCATAATAATTTATACCCGTTAAGATGAACTTCATTTTGCTCTTGTGTGTGACCCCATAGGATCATATTAATTGGCAATAAGGAAATTACCATAATGTCCTTATAGGTCACAAGCGGACTCTAGCAAGCCATTACGACTACCCAATTAATATGATTGGAATGATCCAATACCTATTTATAGAATGTCATATTCCCTTTTGTCTCTTTGATATCAAGATTAATTATAAGACATGGTACACTTGTCAATCTTACATAATTAATCATATGCTTTCTCGATCTCAAAGTAAACTGTTTAGACAAATCAATTGATACTCTATCAATTATTTGAGCACGGCCATGCATTTAACAGTCTTACTTATCGAGGGGCCCAGTGATATCGCTCTCTTGTTAGAGAGGGACAAAATCCCATATCTGTCACTCACATCCCTAAGCATGAGTCATATTGTACCCAACCACAGCCTTTATAACTACTCTGTTACAAGCAGCGTTTGACTGCGTCAAAGCACAACATGAATTCATCCCGGAATCCATGGTGACCTCAGGTCAAAGGAATCAGCTAATGACACTACTATAATCAAGATCAGTTGTGACACATGACCATGAACTTGATCTCATAGTGGGTCTCCAGTAACATGTTCTCTAACATATTACCCGTGAGTATAATCTGTATCTGTATACACTATATTCATCTTATGAATATCCATTATCACTCACACTAGTCTTAGTTTGTTATTATTCCCATAATAACAATCGACTAGGGATATTTAGAATAACACGATTTATTCATGGATACTTATCATAAATGCTAACATACAAACATAAATGATAATATTAATCTACACTAGATTAATCTTAGAAGTCAAATTACATAATCCAATATTGGCCTTAGGGCACAATCTCCAACAATCTCCCACTTGCACTATGGCCAATCATACATGTATCTTATACCCATTGACCTACATGACTTTCATGTATTCATTCGTGCGGGAGTCTTTGTCAGTGAATTATTAATTTTCGCTTCCGTTGCTACTTTACACATTTTCACTCTTTCTTTAGAGACAGCCTCTCTAAATTAGTGAAAGACGCCTAAGTATATGCTTGTGTCATACAGGGTTCTTACGCATTGAACTATTGTCCCTACAATAGTCTCACAGGATAAGCAATGCTTAGAACAAAACACAAAAATTTTGATGAACTTCTTCATCCAAAATTTCTTTTACATCATATGTAACAATATACTTTGACTACTATTATAGATATTTAGCTATATTGTTTTATTTTGAACCTTTCAAAATCATAACATCTCTTTTTAAGAGAATACTAGATCTCGACTGATATATTGCAACTAATTGCAATCAGTTGTATATGTGCAGTTAAAATAAGCAAGCTTCTATTAAGTCTTTTTACATTGAACGCTTTCAATGCTTTGACTTAAGCCAAAACATTCTTTTAGATCTATCTCTATAGATTCCAATTTCAAGAACACAGGCAGTCATGCTTATAACATTAACCGAAATTACTTTCTTAGCCAAGATTTTACTTCTTGCAAGGTAAGAATGTTATTTCCAACAAGCCATATGTCATCCACATATAGCGTTAGGAATACCGATATGCTCCCACTGATCCTTTTGAAACACAAGATTCATCATCCTTTTGATAAAATCAAACCATTTGATTTCTTTATCAAAACTATGATTCCAACTATTTGATGCATGTTTCGATCCTTATAAGAATCTTTGAAACTTGCATACGCTATTTGAATTCTTTGGATGCTCAAAACTTTGGGTTGTGTCACGTACACATCCTCAATCATGTTTTCACGTAGAAAACAGATTTTGATATCCATTTGCCATATTTTATAATCATATTATGCGGATGTGGCAACAAGAACTCAATTTGACTTGATCATGATTAATGACGAAAAAGGATTTTATCATAGTCCTACTATGAATTTGTTCGTATCCTCATAGTCACTACTATGAACTTGTTTATAACCCCTTTTTGTCACTAGTCGTGCTTTATAAGTTTGAAGATCACCATTCATGTCGGTTTTCAATTTGAAAACTCACTTGCAACCATTGCATATGCATCTTCTAAAAGATTTATCAAAGTCTATACTTTGATTGTCAGACATGGACTTATCTTCAACCTTTGTAGCATCAAGTCACTTATTAGATTCAAAATCTAACATTGCTTCTTCATAAAAGAAGACTTACTTCAATCTAGTAAAATTACATCATGACTTTGAGAAATCCATATCTCTCCTATTCATGTCGTATTCTACTAGACTTTCATTGGACTTGTGTAATTTCAACAATGATCATGAAACCATTTCCATGTTCCTCTTCAACGTTAATGTCACTTTGTGAATTACGAGTTTTGTAGGTGTACTTTACTCCCACTAACTCTTCTAGAAATTAACTCCCTCTTCAAGGGGAAACCAATTCTAGCTACAACTACTTTGTATCCCAAAGAAACACAGGAGTAACAACTCCTACTTTCCTTTTGAGTAATCCACAATACGACATTTAAATTTAGGTGCCAACTTATTCGAAATAAGCTTTACAGCCCTAAACTTATTCAATGAAACAACTTGGGTCTCTTACCCAACCATATCTCATATGTTGATTCATGAATTGTTTTAAACGGAACAATATACACAGCTGCTTTAATGGCATATTTTCGAGAAAACGATGATCAACTTGACTTCATCATAGATTGAACTATATCTGTATAGAGCTCGACTACTCCCTTTTCGACACAACATACTTTGTGGCGTACTTGGAGGAGTCAATTGTGAGACAGTCCCACAATCTCTAAGATGATTGTCAAAATCTTGACTCAAATATTCACCACTCGGATCATATCTAAGTGACTTTACTATCTTGTCAAGATACTTCATACTCCTTTTACAAGCTTTTGAACACTTCAAAAGTTCCAAACTCGTGTTTCATTAGATACTCTTATCTAGAGAAAAGTTCCATAAAGGTAATGAAGTATTAAAACCTCCTTTAGCAGTTGATTTATAATTCATATACATCCACATGTATAATGCTTAATAAATCGATTATTCTTTAACTACTTTTAGCAAGGAACCACTTTTGTCATCTTTTACAATAAACAACATTCGCATGATTCAAGATGATTCATAATCTCATGAATCCAAAAGTCCATTCTCATGGAGTTTCGTAATGCGACTTTGCTTATGTCTCCAAGACGACACTGCCAAAATAGGTTGGATCAAACTATTTGATTCGATCCTTACAGTATTTATGTTACAGATGGGCTCCACATATAAAGACAATTATGTAAATCTACATTTCATAATCATGTCTTTATAAAGTTTATAATTCACAATTATAAAATAAACAAAATTTGTTTACTCAAGCCAACAAGCTCAATAGGCAACAAGAGTTCGCAACTCACATGTAAAAGTTCATAACCTTTGAGTAACAACCTTTGCTTCTCTTGCCTATTCGCATTCTACCTTTCACCTTCATAAGGTTTCTATTCAAATTGCGATTCATCATATTCTACTAATATGAGATTCACAACGGTATCTAATACCTTTTGATATAGAAACAAGAGTAGAATAGTTAATAAATACTTAAGGTAGCAGTCTTACTGCCTTTCACCTTCTTATAGTTCTCCAAACAAGGTTTGCTATTTCTATTCTAATGAACGATTCATTCTAGAATTGGCAACACCCTACTTTTGGAGATCTCTCTATGCCAACAGCTTTGGCCTTTAAAACATGTTTCACTCGAACCTTTCGGTCTTTATGCTTTTCGACCTTCCTTTTATCCTTTCCTTTTGAACCATAAGCACACAATTCGAGGCGGGCTTATCCTTTATGGATAGCTTAACATTCTTTTGCATCCTATGCAACTAATTCACAATTTTCCCCATGTCATTCAAATGATAGTTCATCACCAATGACTATCAAATAATGAAATCAAGATCACATCTCAATGCCTTTTGGAGGCCAATGAGAAATTGTTGCCTCAAACACTTATCTTTTCTTGCTCACTAACTGATGGAACATTTCCATTTGTGATGTATCATATACCTCAAGTAAAACTTCCACGTGCGGAAAAATTGGTGGCAAGTGTAAGATAATAAATTTTAAACAGAGTCCCTTCGATGCTTCAAGTAAGCATCTTTTATACTCATGTTACAATTGCTAGTGGTTCATTGGGCAAAAGGATTATTGAGAACATATGATTCCTTTTGATTTGAGAACAATTCTCAAAGTTCAATAACAATCGAGATCATGGTAATAGCAATCATAACTATAATAAAGCGTGTAAAGATTTTTATTTAAATGCTCCCACTTAAATTATAAAACCCTTTAAAATATTTAAGTGGGTGAAGATCCAAAATCCATACTTAACCATAGCACTGCTTTGGCATGTCCCTATGATTAAATATAATTTCGGTAGGCAAAGACTCAAAATCATGCTTTAAACCATTTAAACATATTTTGGATGTGCACTTCTTTGCCAATTGCATCATTATGCAACTCTTCTAATTTATGAGATGCATGATATCATATATCATATTTAATTGTATGTTACTCATCTCATCTTTGCCTCGGGCTCAAACACCGTTTTGATTAACCCTTTGTTAAACCAATTACAACACAATGAGAATCACCATTTCTCATATTATCGCTTCGCTAAGGTCACAACATGCGTACCCGCTTTGGCGTGGCTACCATGATGCGAACATAGTACTTGACTAGTGTTATACGTAATTGGGTGGCAAAAATATAAACTTCATAAGTTTATTTAGGGTTTATTAATTCCTGTGATTAAAATGTATCTCATACAATACATGGCATTAACATTAATCTTTCTAAGTTAATATTAATTCTAGCATGGCATCCAATGTCATACATTCATCTAGCATGCATATTGAATATTTAGCATGGCATCACATGGCATTTAAATGTATCAAAACATGCATTTACATACATATATATTAACATTTGCATCACATGCAAAATAATTTCTAACATGCAGCAATATTTATTAACATGGCATCTTATGGCATAAAATAAATATAACATGCATAAGACTCAAAACCGTGTTATGGTATGGTTTTATCTACATTGATTTTCATAGGCCAATATGAAAATCAACAAGGCCATTTCCTAGGTGGTTGTAACCATCGCATGGTCACAGCTCTCCCGCACCCCTTGGATCCGTCCTCACGTCTTTGTTGCTTGGCACCATCTCATGGATTTACATATTTTACAAAATTGCAACCTATACAATTTTTTTTTAGTAAAATAAAATTTACATATTATAAATTGCATCCTATACAATTTATCTAGTAAAATTAAAATTAAAATTTACATAAATACAAACGACTCGCAGGTCGTATTTATATAAAACCATAATAAATAAAATAAAGCATCCACGGGGTCCAAAACCATACCATAACACCATGCATAAAATTATCAACAATAATTTTATATCTAAAATATTTAGGGTTCAAAGTGGTAAAATACAATCACATTGTATTTAGAATTAATTAATTTGGAAAAATTCGTAAATATGCAGAAACAATTTTCCACACTTAAAACAAAAAAGGGGTAAAACTGTCGGACAGCATGCTCGACGGGCCGCGCACTGCTGCGCAGCCCATGCTGCAGGAGCAGCATGCTGCTTACGCAGCATGAGAAGAAGGGCGTTGAAATTGCAATTGGTTTTGCAATTTCAATGCCCAAAAAAAAAGTTTCTGGGCGTCATGCCCAGAAAAAAAAAAACATTTTTTTTTTTTTTTTTATAATGATGTGTGTGGCAGTTGCAATTGCAATTGGTGTTGCAATTGCAATTACAACGCCCAAATAGGTTTCTGGGCGTCATGCCCAGAAAAGAAAAAAAAACAATTTTTTTTTTTTTTTATTTATTAATTGAAACAATTTCAATTAAAAACCCATGAATCAAATTCATGACACCAACCCCTTAAACATTCCAAATCATTAAAATAAATTATTCACAATGATTAATGTATAAAATCAAATTTTAATTGTTATTCATAATAACATAGAACCCTAAATAAAAAACATACAAACCCCTAACAACAATTTTGATCCAATCAAAATATCAAATCCAATTCAACCAATGCACAAGTGGCTCTGATACCACTGTTGGGAATTAATCACCAAAATAAATACGCAGCGGAAAGAAAAAAAAAAAAAAAAAAACGGATTAATCCCCACCAAGGACCCATGTACATTGCATTGAATCGGAAGGAGGGTTAAAGAATTACCTTAATTCTTTGAAGATTGAATCAAAGGAACCAAGATAGCTTCCCTCTACGGTTGATCCACACGGAGCAATTCATTCACCGCGTGCTAGCGCCGGGATTGAAGAACGATTCTTCGAACGAGACAGAGAAAGCGAAAAATCAAATTTTTCCTTGGAGTTTTTTGAGAATTTCGGCTGCCACTATTCACCTTTTGGTGTGGCTGCCGAAATCAGTTTTGTTATATATTACCATTAGGTTATATTATTTCCTTATATATATAACCTAATAAGTTAATTATAATTATACCCTAATACACTTATTAGTTATAATTATAAATTAACCCACACAACTTAATATTAATTCTCAATTAATATTAAGTCAAATCAATTCTCCATAATACACATATGTATATACAATATTATAATTAATTATATCTCTATATAATTTAATTATAATATGTGGCATACCTTATGCAATATTAACCATATTAATATTCACATACACATGCATAAATATATATCACTATATATATATTTATTCTCTTCCTCATTTATAAATTATTATCTCATAATAATTTATACCCGTTAAGATGAACTTCATTTTGCTCTTGTGTGTGACCCCATAGGATCATATTAATTGGCAATAAGGAAATTACCATAATGTCCTTATAGGTCACAAGCGGACTCTAGCAAGCCATTACGACTACCCAATTAATATGATTGGAATGATCCAATACCTATTTATAGAATGTCATATTCCCTTTTGTCTCTTTGATATCAAGATTAATTATAAGACATGGTACACTTGTCAATCTTACATAATTAATCATATGCTTTCTCGATCTCAAAGTAAACTGTTTAGACAAATCAATTGATACTCTATCAATTATTTGAGCACGGCCATGCATTTAACAGTCTTACTTATCGAGGGGCCCAGTGATATCGCTCTCTTGTTAGAGAGGGACAAAATCCCATATCTGTCACTCACATCCCTAAGCATGAGTCATATTGTACCCAACCACAGCCTTTATAACTACTCTGTTACAAGCAGCGTTTGACTGCGTCAAAGCACAACATGAATTCATCCCGGAATCCATGGTGACCTCAGGTCAAAGGAATCAGCTAATGACACTACTATAATCAAGATCAGTTGTGACACATGACCATGAACTTGATCTCATAATGGGTCTCCAGTAATATGTTCTCTAACATATTACCCGTGAGTATAATCTGTATCTGTATACACTATATTCATCTTATGAATATCCATTATCACTCACACTAGTCTTAGTTTGTTATTATTCCCATAATAACAATCGACTAGGGATATTTAGAATAACACGATTTATTCATGGATACTTATCATAAATGCTAACATACAAACATAAATGATAATATTAATCTACACTAGATTAATCTTAGAAGTCAAATTACATAATCCAATATTGGCCTTAGGGCACAATCTCCAACACACTAAACCCTAGAGACCTCTCGGGAGACCTTTTCGGGGGTTTCGGATCGGGGATAGCTACGTTCTGGGGTCATTTGAGATTCCTAGGAAGCAAACCGGTCGCTTTCGGGTCCCGTTCAAGCTCGTCCGGTCCATAGGTAATCAAGGGATTCTTATCACCGAGACCAGAAAAAACCCGTGCTCACACCGCTGCCTTTAACATTTCTCTTCTATTCTTCTTCTTCTTTCTGAGACTTCCCAATTCAAGCGACCTTGCTGATTGAAGCATAAGACCTGGAAAAACTCATAATTAGCCATGTTTTTTGTATTCTCAAAAGAATTTTAATTAATTAACTGCTAAATTCTTACTAAATTACTTGGTAATATTTTCACTCATCAGAAATGCCACGAAACACATATATGTTTATTGCTAAAGAAATACGAGTAGACTGCATGCTAGGGGTTTTTATCTTTGATAAAATGCTTGCTAGAACTTAATGCATGATTAAGTGGCTTATTGCTGAAGCAATTCGATTAGGCCGCTTGTCATAGTATCCACATGTCTAGAGATTCCTAGTGTGGTGAGTTGAGAGCAAGAAACCTTAGATCTATGTTCTGAACCCTGCTCATAATAGTTAAGGAGAAGGAATGTACTGAACTTGCTTGCTGCGTTTGGATTGAGTTTGTTACTTTCTTAATATTGTTGTTGTTTTTTTTATTCTTGCTATCTTGGACTTAATGCTTAGAACTATTTAGTTTACTTGATTATTTTTCTTTAAATCTTCATTTTATTTGTAAAAGAATTTAGATCTGCTTATTTTCTTAAGAAGTTAAGGTTGTTCGCTCAGATCCCTGTGAGAACAATACTTGATCTCGCCTACGTGTTACAATTGACCTAGTACACTTGCTAGAGTCCAATATTTTTAGGCCACAAGTTTGATCTTGAATACTCTTATTATACCTTAGTTATACCTTTGTACAATTGTTATACCTTTGTTATACCTTAAAATACACTATTACAATGATTATACCTCAGTTATACCTTCCGATACACTGATTATACCTTAGTTATACCTTCTGATACACTGATTATACCTTATTATACCTTTCAGTACACTAAATATACCTTATTTATATATTGTTTGTACCTTATTTATACAATGTTTAAGCATTACAGTGTATAACAGTGTATAAGCAGTTTATAACAATGTATAAGTAGTGTAAAATTGTGTATAAGAAGTGTATAACAATGTATAATATGTTGGGATTCGTCATCGGAAAAATAACATGGCTCAGCGGAATTACACCTTTTAAAATTTCCTAGAATCCACCTATCGTGTCCAATTACCATTGATTGAAAAAAAAAAAAATTGAATCAAGAGAGATTAAACTCACTAGATTCATCTCTTCAAGAGACTACTGCAAAATCAAATCCTAAAATTGTGATCTCTAAAGTCTGGTGCACCACCAACTATAAAGCGAGAACCAGTGCTAGCCAAATAAGCGAAGGAACGAAGGAATTATTGCTGGAAATTTCGGCTAAGGTGCTGCTGTAAGGGGGCTGAAATTTACAGCTCAATAATTAAGGTTAAGGCTGATTTTTTCTACTTAAGTGTGCCCTTAGATAGACTCCTTGCCTAATTGGGTTTTAATTAGGTTATTTAAACCCAATCTCCCTTAGGATTATAATTACATAAGTAAACTTTAATTAAAAAGTTTATACTATGTAATTTAATTCCATTTGGCTAAATTTAATTACCCCTAAATAAAATTAAATCACACTTAAGTAAATACATGTAATGTATTTAATTTTTCTACTTAGGAAAATAATTTAATTAGTTGTTTACTTTATGTAATTCAATTAATTGATAAATTAATTAATTACATTATGTAAACTCATTAACTAAATAAAATCAATCCAATATTAAATTAATTACCTTGACACCAAATGTCAACTAATTAATTAACGCATTCCTTCCTATGTACATTACATGTACAATTTCTATACGTTCCGACTCGGTTGATCTATGTGCACGATCCTATGGGTCTGCCTTTATGTTGGCAGTAGGCCCAAGGCCCGCAGACTGTAAGTGGGTTCTAGCAAACCATTATAGCCCCCAATTAAGACAAAGATGCAGCATTCTTTACAAGGCACTCACCCGATAGTAATCTCATAGTGTCCTTTGTCAAATGACATCGATATGAATAAACAAGAAGCATGGTGTTTGTCATCCTCTTTTGCTGTTTATTATATTTCTTGATCTTAAGTTGACTGATTAATCAAATAAGCTACCAACTTATTTGGGTATGGCTATACACTTAGCAGTCCCACTCATCAAGTGACCAGTGATATCATCTCGGCATTACCTAAGTGGCAATTCCATCACCTCATCATCAATATCAATATGTTCACCGATCCACCCAATCATACCCATATTTAGCATCCTTTTACAGACCTGTTAGGCATATGTCAAAGTGAACCAAATTCCATATTGATACTATAATGAAATCTGGTCTAAGGACAAAAGAGACCTACTTAAGAAAGAGCTACGACGCCACAACCATACAGCTTTCTTGTGCGAATCGATCTAGTCCTCATGTCAACGACATGTACCTATATTCATGACTGACTTTACAAGCACTATGGCAAGTTAAGAACTACCATACAGTCATCAAATATACAAGTCTGTAATTATATTCGTTCCCAAGATTAGAATAGACTTGGGATATGTTTTATGATTATCAATCAATGGATACTCTATTCATGTTATAGCACAGGATATAAATGAAATAGATTTTGCCTTTATTAATGCGACACAAATGATGTATACATACATAGAGTCTTAATATAAAATACAAAATACAAGAATACAATGCCCTAGAACTAGGGCACACCAACATAATAGTGTATAATAAGTGTATAAACAGTGTATAACAATGTATAAGCAGTGTATAATATTGTATAACAATGTATAACAGTGTATTTATAACTTTTATAAATATTATACCTTAGTTATACTTTAGCTATACATTGTTTATACGTTTGTAAAACTATAAGACCTTGTTTATACATTGATTATACCATCTGATACTTTGGTTATACCTTTTGATACACTGATTATAACTTAATTATACCTTTTGTTACACTAATTATACCTTAGTTATACTTACTGATACATTGATTATACCTTAGTTATACCTTCTGATACATTCATTATACCTTGTTATACCTTTTGGTACACTCAATACCTTATTTATACATTATTTGTACCTTATTTATACATTATTTAAGCATTATAGTGCATAAGTAGTGTATAAGCAGTTTATAACAGTGTATAAGTAGTGTATAATAGTGTATGCTGAGATGCATGCACTTCAAAAACTAATTAACTGTTACACAAATTCAAACTTGAAAAATGTGAATCAACGACTGGAATAAAAACACTATACTATAATAAAAGAAGTAAAAGAAACATTCATACAATTAAATAGGTGAAAAAAAGGAAAAATACCCAATACAAGTGTTGCACCGCAATACAAATGACCTGTAAAAAAAGTAAATCCAATGATTTCTCAAAATCAATGTGAAATTGATACAATTTTCTAATCAATGGCCAACTAATTCCAGAGAACTGCATGGAAAAATTTCAATCCAGAATTAAGCATAATCTTTTGCATAAAATCACATGATCTTTGACAAACTTCCCAACTGATCTCTATCTCTACTTCGCTTCGGTAATCATTGACAATGCAATATCCTAATAGTAATGATTGCGTTGACGGCAACGACATAAAACCTGTAAACACAAATCTCGACATCCATTAGCATTGGATGATCAAACCAGCTGAATAAAGGTCTCGCCGGAAAAAAAAAAAAAAAAAGAAGCAAAGATAGCCATGGATCAGTTATGGATTTTTCATCAAAGAGAGTGAGAGAAGAGGAGAGAGATAGTGGGGGGCAAGGTTGGATAGGTGTGAGCGGACGACGCGTTTTCGACGGGACGCGGGACTCCCTTTCGGAATGGGGCGCCACGATCTCGGGCGGATCCCTCCCTCGCGTGGGGTTTTTATAAATGGAAATCCGTGTTTTGGAAAATAAATAGAATTAATAAATAAAAGAACCGAGACCTAAGTCTCGATGGATGTTGTAGAGTCGCCACCCGGCTCAGCTCAACCGGGAAATTCTTATGTAGCTGAACCGGACGAACGGTCGCTACACTATCCAGAGATTCGGGTCCGGACAAGTCCCCTATTTCGTGTCTAATTAAAATAAATATTGTCAATGTTCTCAAATGGTATTTCAAAATCTAAAGTTAATTTTATTGAATATAAAAGGCATACAGCGCGCACACAAAATATTTAATACAAAAAATAAAGAAAAGAAATAAATATTAATTGGCTTACAACCAAATCGAATGGAAAAATAAAAACTCTCACCTCACTTATACAACCGCCTAGAATACACGAAAATCTAAAAATAATTACAACCGCCTAAATACACGATTTAATCTATTAAAATACATCAAAAATAAAAATAAAAGAATTAAAACCTGCAAAACAAAAGGTTAGCACAATATATACAGCACGCCACAATTAGGACTCAAATAGACAGAATTGGGAAATCAAGAATCGGGGGCATGCATTTAGGGGGTAACCGGGTTGGCTCTGCTAGCCAGCCCGGTTAGACCTGGAAAACATTTTGAAACGTCCCTGTATTTTTGGTTTTTAGTGGAAAAAATCTTTTTTGAAAACGATTTTTCCGGTTTACATGTATTTTTATATATTTAAGTGGGTCAGTTTTCAGGAGAAATGGGTCTCCGTCGTTGAATTGTTCTAAATGCAATTTACTGAAAATTAAATCTACGGTCGTGATGCACATAACAAAATTCATTTTGACGATTTTCGGGATTTTCTAATTTTTTTTTTGAGATTTTTTAAGGATAAAAGCTGAAATTCTGATTCTGAAATAATGATTACAGTCGTACGACTGTAGTTTACAGTCGTGCGACCGTGATCAATTCAGGATCAAAATTTCAACAAAAATTCATTTTGGACCAAAACTGAAGAAAAAAGGGCTGGAAACTAAGAACAGTCGTACGACTGTATATACAGTCGTACGACTGTTCATGAAAGCTAAGAACAGTCGTACGACTGTTCTTAGTTTCCAGGAACAGAAATACGAAACTGCAGCAAAAACGCACAAAAATTCACTTCAAACACCCAGAAAGCGAGGAAAAGTGTAAGGAAAGGAAGTAACTACCTTTTTAGAAGCTATTCCAAGTCGTTTTGACCCCTGGCGTCGCTCCAATCCCAACGAATTCGCACTTTTTCCTTTGGAATGGAAGTTGGGAGTTTGAGTCCAAAAAATCCAAATTTGCAAGGGATTCTGATTGTTTAAGTCCAAGTTCTTGATTTAGTTGTGTAGTTAAGTGATCAACCTAGAGATTTCTAACAAGTTTTAGGCTTAATTTCGAGAATTGAAGAAAATCAAAGAGGAAGAAAAGTGAGTTTTTTTATGGTTTTCTTTTTCTCTCTCTTCTCTTTCTCTCTCTAAGTTTTTCTTTCACCAGAATCCTTTTTTTTTTTTCTCTTTCTTTTTCCTTCTTTTCTACCCTCTTTTTCTCCTTTGCTTGCTGCAGAGCCGGAGCAATTAATGCTCCTCCCTTCTTTTCTTCCATTTCTGCTGCAGAGGTATGGGCCTCTGCAGTCTGCCTGACATTACAGTCGTACGACTGTAATTTTTAAATTACAGTCGTACGACTGTAGCAATAGTCGAACGACTCTCTTCTCCCTTTTTTTTTTTTTTTTTTTTTTTTTAAGTATAGAAAATTCCGGCGCTTACAGCTGCCCCTCGCGTGATCAAATTCGACATCTAGCTCCGGGTTTATAATACCTATGATGATGAATTTGAGAGCGTGAATCAAAGCGCCGTGAACACTGGAATGAACCTTCTGATGAGATGGGCCGATACCAGGTCTAGATTACCCGAGGCGACACTGGGAAGAAATAAGCCAATATCAGGTCTAGGTTACCCGAGGCGAGTTGATGAAGAAATTGGCCGATATCAGGTCTATGTTACCCGAGGCGATGCTGGAGATGAGATTAGCCGATATCAGGTCTATGTTACCCGAGGCGAAATTGATGAAGAGATAAGCCGATATCAGGTCTATGTTACCCGAGGCAAAATTGATGAAGAGATAAGCCGATATCAGGTCTATTTTACCCGAGGCGAGTTGATGAAGAAATTGGCCGATATCAGGTCTATGTTACCCGAGGCGAGTTGATGAAGAGATAAGCCGATATCAGGTCTATGTTACCCGAGGCGAAATTTACTGGGAAAATAGATGAAGCTGATCTGGGCCGATGCCGAGTTTACATTACTCGAGGCGAATCTGCTAGGGGACTTGGATGATGGAGCGGATCTGGGCCGATGCCGAGCCTACATTACTCGAGGCGGACTCGCTGGAGAAAGTTGAGGTAATGGAGCGGACCTGGGCCGATACCGAGTTTACATTACTCGAGGCGGATCTGCTGACTTGCTGTGGATATTGAGCTGGGGATGAATTCCTGCACTTAAAATGACAAGTCTTCATTCCTTGATCGAGAGATTTTTAAACAAAAATTTTTGCCCCTTCGATCAAGAATGAAGACTAGCCGGGGATAAGTAATTGATATATGCAATGTATGGATGCATGTTGATGCATATGTATATGTATGTATTTTCTGTTATTGGACGTTTCTGTCTTCTGTTGGGGAAATATGTTGTGCCCCTGGTTGATTTTGCTTTTCTTGGGGCATTGCGTGGTGATTATCGACGGAGTGAGATGACCGTTGGGGAAATGATCGTAGTACTCCTTGTAGAGATTCCGCTGGGGAATAGTATGGAAAACTCTGCTGGGGAGTGATGTGACGGATTCTGTGGGGAGTACTGAGAATGTTCTGTTTTCTCTCTTTTTTTTTTTTTTTTTTTTTTTTTTTTTTTTAAGTGCTCTAATTTTTGCCTGGGTAGCCCAAATCAGGTTTTCAGCCCAGCGAGCCGCTCTAACTTTTGCCTAAGGTGCCTTTTCGGTTTTCACCTTAGCGAGCTTTTCGTATGCCCTATCTTTTGCCTAAACTGCCCAATATGGGTTTTCAGCTTAGCGGGCCGCTCTAATTTTTGCCTGTGCCTTTTCGGTTTTCACCTCAACGAGCTTTTTTTTTTTTTTTTTAACTAAAAAGGTGTTGTGACCCTTTATTGCTCGTCTGGGAAGATGAACTGGATTTTAGAGGATGATGAGAAATTTTAAATTGCATGCATTTGATACATTTTCATTTGTCAAATAATGCGATGATATTGATCAGTTGAATGCAAAGTGCTTTCTTTCAATGTGTGTTTATGCAAGACAACTTTGTTTGTGCATTTGTCATAACCATGCAAATATATTTAAACAAACACTCCACTTTATTGATGAAGTCAAAATGAGTACATTTGAAATAAGTTGGTTCCTAAATGATACACATTTCACATTGAGCCAGAATCCGTCACCAGTCGTCCTTTTCAGATTTTCCGACTGATTATTTTCTGTCGTGTCTTAATTTTTACCCAGACCGCTCTTTTCGAGTTTTCAGCCTAGCAGACTTCTTTTTTTTTTTTATTTTTTTTTTTATTTTTTTTTATACATGATAAAGCTTTAGCCTGTCTTGGTTGATCGGGTTGACAAACTCATTCCCATCCATGTCCATAATGCTGACAGCGCCTTTTGATAGCACCTTCTTCACCACATATGGTCCTTCCCAATTGGGTCTGAACTTGCCCCTAACATCAACATTTGAAGGCCTTAGTTGCTTTAAAACCAAATCTCCCGCTTTCAACTGCCGCTTGGAGTATTTCACATTTCGATTATAGGCTCTAGCCATTCTGCGCTGATACATCTGCAGGTGATCCAGTGCCTTTAGTCGCTTTTCATCTAGTGCAGCCAGCTGCTCATATCTAGCCTGAACCCATTCAGTCTCTGGTAATTGAGCTTCCAAGGCAACTCTAAGTGATCTGAGTTCTATTTCCACTGGCAACACTGCTTCCATTCCATATACCAAGGCATAAGGAGTTTCTCCTGTCGGCGTTCTGACACTGGTTCTGTAACCCCAGAGCGCATAAGGCAGTTTATCGGCCCAATCCCTGTAAGTGGTTACCATTTTTGATAAGATCTTCTTTATTGCCTTGTTAGCTGCTTCTACTGCACCATTAGCCTGTGGTCTATATGGAGAGGACTTATGATGTTCAATTCCATGCTCCGCCAATAGCTCGGCTGTTGCCCCTTGAAACTGTACTCCATTATCAGTTACTATGTGGTGAGGAATCCCATACCGAGTGAAGATATTCTTCTGGATGAACCTGACCATGTGCTTGGCTGTAACATTGGTGAAGGATTCTGCTTCGACCCATTTGGAGAAATAATCAACTGCCACAACTATGAATCTGTGCCCATTAGATGCGGCTGGATGAATTTCACCAATCATGTCTATCCCCCATGCTGAAAACGGCCAAGGAGACGCTAGATTCTGAAGTTCGAGTGGGGGAAGATGACTAATGTCTGCATAGATCTGGCACTCATGACATCTCTTCACTTTTCTCATACAATCTGCTTGCATTGTCATCCAGAAGTAACCTTGTCTCATGATCTTCTTAGCCATGGCAAGTCCATTCATATGTGGCCCACAGGATCCTGCATGTACCTGCTGCATCACATCTTCTGCTTCTTGTTCTGTTAGACACCTCAAAAGAACCCCATGTGCTGTTCTTTTGTATAACTTATCCTCGAAGATTCTGAATTGACTAGCCAGTTTTCTCAGTGTCAACTTATCAGCAGCACTGGCCTCCTCTGGGTACCTTCCTTCCTTAACATACCGGTAAATGTCAAAGAACCATGGCTTTTCTTCGGCTGATAATTCCATTACTTCATGCATTTCGAAGCAAGGATGCCTGGAAGTGGTTATGACCAGTGGTTGAGCTTGTGTCTCTTTTGGATTTTCCCACATGGAGGACAGAGTAGCTAATGCATCAGCCATCTTATTCTCATCCCTGGGGACATGTCTGAATTCACACTGGCCGAACAAACCTTTTCTGAATTGCAGCAGCTCCAAATAAGGTCGCAAGGCTTCTTCTTTCAATTCCCACTCACCCTGAGCCTGCCTGATCACTAGTAGTGAGTCTCCAACAATCAGGACGTCATTTGCCCCTAAGGTTAATAAAGCTTCCATTCCAAACAAACATGCTTCATATTCCGCTCCATTGTTGGTTACAGGAAAAATCAGCCTTTTGGATAAAGGAATGACCTCACCATCTGGTGTTGCTATAAGTACCCTGATCCCAGCGCCTTTTCTATTTACTGCCCCATCGAAGCACATAACCCATCTTTTCACTTTCACCATGGCTAACTGCTCATCAGGGAATTCCAGGTTCTCTGTGTAGTCTGATTCTAGGGGCTGGTTTGCCAGAAACTCTGCCACGGCTCGCCCTTTAATGGTTTTCTTCGTGATGTACTCAATGTCAAATTCAGACAAAAGTAACAACCATCTGGACAACTTCCCAACCAATGTTGGTGCTTCATAGAGGTACTTCATTGGATCCACTTTAGCCACGGCTTGTATCTTGTAGGATTGGAAATAGTGGCGTAGCTTCTTGGTCAACCAGATCATCGCCACACATGTCTTCTCCACCAGTGTGTACTTGATTTCATACTCCAACAGCTTTTTACTGAGGTAGTAAATGGGATACTCCTTCTTGCCATCTTGTTCCTGTGCTAGCATTGCCCCTATGGAGGATTCTTCAACTGCCAAATACAAAACCAGAGGCTTCCCTGGGATTGGAGGACTCAACACTGGTGGCTTTACCAAGTAGGCCTTGATCTTCTCAAAGGCCAGCTGACACTTGTCATCCCACATAACCGGCTGATCTTTCTTTAATAGCTTGAAGATTGGCTCACAAGTGGAAGTTAGCTTGGCTATGAAGCGGCTGACATACTGCAAGGAACCCAGGAATGATCTGACCTCCTTTTCAGTCTTTGGAGCTGGCATATCTTGGATGGCTTTGATTTTATCTGGGTCCATTTCTATACCCCTCCGGCTGACTACATGGCCTAACAGCTTTCCTGATGTAACCCCGAATATGCACTTCTTGGGGTTAAGTCGCAAGTTATACTCTCCGATGCGTGTCAGAAATCTATCCAGGATAACAGGGTGTTCCTCCCCGGTTGCTGATTTAACGAGCATATCGTCGACATACACTTCAACTTCTTTATGGATCATATCGTGCAACAGAGTTGTGACAGCCCTCTGATAAGTGGCACCGGCGTTCTTTAATCCAAAAGGCATCACTCTGTAGCAAAAAGTACCCCACTCTGTGATGAACGATGTTTTCACCTTGTCGATCACATCCATCAGAATCTGGTTATACCCTGAGAAGCCATCCATGAAGGAGTACATTGCCGCTTTTGCTGCGCTGTCAACTAGGACGTCAATATGTGGCAGTGGAAAGTTATCTTTTGGGCATGCTTTATTCAAGTCCCTGTAATCAACGCATACTCTGACCCTTCCATCCTTTTTAGGCACGGGGACAATGTTGGCTAGCCATTCCGTATACTCCACCACTTCGAGGAACTTGGCATCTATCTGTTTGGCCACTTCTTCCTTTACCAGTGTAGCCCATTCCGGCCTTAGTCTTCTCAACTTCTGCTTTACCGGTCTGAACTTGGGGTCCGTTGGGATCTTGTGCACTGCTATTTCTGTATCTACACCCGGCATGTCTTCATACGACCAGGCGAAAGCTTTAACATGTTTTTGGAGTATTCTTATTAATTCTCTTTCTTCCTCGGATTTTAGCTCATGTGAAATGAATACCATTTTAGGGTTTTCATCTGTACTTATGTTGATTTCATGCAATGCAGTGTCATGTATGCTAAATATGCTTGATGGTGATTCAAATGCATGCACAGAATTATCAGGATAAACATCACACAAGTAAGCAAACTAGGATTTCATTGCATTGAACTTATCATAAAGTACATCAGTTACATTAAAAATGGAAGAAATAGATACAACAAAATCATTTTCATCCTCCACAGGCGGAGGGCCTTGTTCTTCATCAGCTTCCATCTTCCCTTCCGAAGCATCATCTGGGACTGCAGCTTTCTCTGCCACCTGTGCCTTAGCTTTCTCCATGATCTTGGCGATTTCAGTAACCACAGAGTCTAAGTTCACTTTGGCCATTAGTTCTTCGCCAAATCCTTCCTTAGATTTCCCAAAAGCTTTGGTTAATGCAGCAGCCAAAGCTCCCGAGATCACTTCTGTAGCTTCAGCGCAAGACTTCTTTTCATCTTCTTCCTCGGCCACCTCTATGGTCTCTGTTATTACCTCAGATGATTCTCCTTTCAGAATTTCAAATTCAGCAGTTGCTTTTTCTTTCATTACAGGGGCTACTGGCTCTTCCTGGCTTTTCTCAAAATCCACAACATCTGTAAAGATCTCAAAACCAGGGTGCTCAACATTTCCAACCAGCACCGGTTCAGCTTGGCCTTTATAAAGACTTTCTCCTGCCTTCAGAAATGGATTCATCATGAGCTTACCATTCTTACCCTTTTTCAGGTCCTTATGCTCGGATGACCCTTCTACATAACCAAGGCCGTACTGCTTTGACTTTCCCGAGTCGATCTTGAATTCTGGCACACCTTGCAAATTAATCCCGAGTCCCATTCCCGGAACAAAGTTCAGCTTGTACAAATATCGGGATAGCCACTCTGGCATGTAGTTCTCATAAAGGACCATAGGGGCTTCAGTGGTTTCTTCTTCCTTGATGACAGCAATTTGGAATCCACCGAAAGGAACCACTCCTTCATCCACTGCAGCTACCATCGACTGGGCGTCTGCCTCAACAGTCACAATTTTGTCATTCACAGGGAATTTAATCTTCTGATGCAAAGTGGAAGGAACCCCTCCCAGAGGATGGAACCAGGGCCTTCCAAGCAATAAGGAGAATGTGACCGGGATATCGATCACTGTGAAGACAACCATGGACTTGATGGGCCCAACCTCCACTTCTGTTTCGAAGGTCCCTATCACTGTTCTTTTAGAATCATCATACGCCCGAATGACTGTCGAGGACCTCTTCAACACTTCTTCATTCATGCCCAGGAACGGTAGCATTTTCAGAGGGCAAATATTCAGAGCTGAGCCGTCATCCACCATAACGCACGGCATCACCTTATCCATGATATAGGCTCTAATGTAAAGAGCCTTGTTGTGAGCCTTTCCTTCTGCTGGTAGGTCTTTCTCAGAGAAAACAATATTAGGAGCTCCAGCATGGACTTTGTCTAGCAAGCAGCACATAGCCTCTGGTGAAGCTATAGGGGAGACTTTAATTTCTGATAGCTTTTTCACTAAAGCCTCCCTATGCTCTTTGGAGGTCATAAGCAAGTGCCACAAACTGGCCTGTGCGGGGGTCTTCTTCAGTTGGGAAATGACCAAATCTTCTTTCTCGACTCTTTCCGGTGCCGAAGTACCGCCTGACCCATTCATCGGTGCTTTATCTTTCGTCTGATCTGCCGGCTGATATACCCTTCCACTTCGGGTCACATGCTGCACTTCTGAAATCTTCAGCTTCTCAACAGCTGGAAGTTTAACAGCTTCTCTTCTGTCAAATTCTTCGTACTCATCTTTGGAGTCAAGATCATCCAGACTTATGGGCTTGATCTCCTTACACCCCTCCTTTTCCTCACATTTAAGCTCCACTTCGGGTTCCCCTACCGCCACTGCCTTAATCGTAGGGTTCGCTTGCAGAACTTGGGCAAATATGAAGTTAGCTGGCAACCCCGATTGGACCATGTTAACCCGCTTCTCAAATGCCGGCAGGGGGTTGGTTTTAGTGCTGGGTTTGGCTGGCTCTTGCAGCTTTCCCTCGTCAATGAGCTTCCGGATAGCATCCCTTAGCTTGTAGCAGTTGTTGGTTCGGTGGCCTGTCACCACATGATAAGTGCAGAAGTTGTCCTTATCCGCTTCAGATGGCTTCTCAAATGGCTTTAAAGATTGCAGTAGGCCGCCATTCCTACACTTGGCGAATATCTTTGCTAAAGTAAGAGTCCAAGGCGATATGCCTTGTCCTCCAGGACCTCTGTTCTGGTTGCTTTGTTGCTGATTCATAGTAGCCACTTCGACCTGCTTCACCTCTGATGACTGCCCCTGTTTGCCACTAGAACCTGAACCAGAACCACTGCCAGACCCAACTGCTGTGGTTGATCTATACCCTGAACTGTACCCTGTACTTCTTCCCCCTTTCTGACCAGCTGGCTTCTCCTCTTCATCCCTTTCTATCTTCATGGCCATGCTATAGACCTCACTAAGCTCCTTGAAGGAATGGAATTTCATGTTGTTCTTGAAGATATCTTTGCTGCCATCAATGAGCTTCTATATAAGCTCGTCTTCATCAGGGCGGTTCTTTAGGGGGATCATCTTGTTCATCCACCTCTGGTAGTATTCATCAAAGGGCTCGTTGAATTTCTGCTTCACCCTCTCCAAATCATACAGCTTCACCTGGATCTTGGTGTTGAAGCTGTAGTATTTGATGAAGGCAGCAGACAAAATTTCCCAATCAGATTGCTCCTCCTCTGACAGTGAGTTATACCATCCCAAAGCACCTCCCTCCAGTGTGGTGGGGAAAAGATTAATTAATTGTTGCTTTGTAGCGCCTGCTGTTAGCATAACCCGGGCATATAAATTCACATGGGCCTCCGGCGAGCCCATTCCTTTGTAAGTGGGGACTTTCGGCACCTGGAAGCCGATAGGAAATGTCTCGATGCCCCTACTGATCATGGCATCAATGTTCACCCCCTTCTTGGATTCAGCACTGATCCCGACCCCCTTCTTCAACTGGGCCATGACCTCGTCTAGCTCAGAGCACTTGGCTTTCATCCTCTGTTCCATAGCTGCCTCTATCTCCTGCAGCTTTTCAAGACTAGCCGAAGTGTCCCCACCGTGTTGGGATGACTCAGCTTCTTTTTCCTTCCCGGCTCCACTACCACCGGTCTCACCAGCTTCTCTAACCACTGCCCTCATTTCCTCTTTTAACATGTCGCGGAAATCCTGTGACCTGAAGAAATCTCTCAGAACATTAGCCATACTCGGTGTCTGCTCTGCCATATTCACTCCTTCCCCAGACTCAGAATCACTATCACTCTCGACTACCCTCTGTCTCCTAGCTGCCCTTAAAGCTTGGGATCTTGTCCAAGGTCGCTCCAGTGTGTTCTGCTTGGGAGTAGACAGGAGGTATTAGGGCCGTGAATGAATGACGTGATATGACATGAAAGTTAAGACATTGAACATGCTTGAGATGCATGGAGTGGAATTATGTATGGAATGATGATATGAATGGTTTCTTCTTTTTATTATTATATATTTTTTTTCTTCTTTTTTTTTTTTTTTTCTTCGAGGCATTCCAAGAACACCCAATGTTTATGCAAAAATGTCACGTGTGGGCCATCACATGGACAAAACTTCGGTGCCTTTGGGGCATCTAATGAATTCATGAAATGGTCGCGTGTATACCGGCACACGGACGTATTTTCGACGCTTTATAGGTCTATGAGATGACATGAAATGGTCGCATGGGCCGGGCCCACAGACAAGGTCTTGATGCTTTTGAGCATATGATATGGAATGATGTTATGAGAAAGTCACGTGTAACAGGAACACGGACAAGGATTCGGCATTCGAGGAACGCCTTTCATGATTTGGTGATGTTACGGGCCTACATATATACTAGTTGGGCACTCGGGGAGTACCTTAAATGGTTAATTAATGTCATGAAGTGGTCGGATGTGGACCACAGTGTTATATGATGTCTATGATAGATGGGTATGATGTCATGAAATGCATCGTGTAAATTATTACGCGAAAATGGGCCTAAGGTCGTTGTGGCTTTTATATGAAATGATATTGGTGGAATGGCCAAATGCGATCCGGTGCATTGGCAAAACACGGGTAATTTTGGGAACCCGATATGTTATGAAATGGGATGGGATGGTCATGATAGGCGTCCTTGAAATGCCCATTAATTTAATTTAAGTGAAATGTAGTGAATGAACATGTCACACAATATGTAAATGGCTGCATAAAAACGTGGGTTAGGATGCATGACATACATAATGATGTTATGAATGCTATGTCAAAAATAAAATGTTAATCACACAAGTTTAATGTTATGGCTGAAAAAGAAATCGTTAGTATGGATGACAAGCGAATGAATTAATGTTTTACACACGAAATAAAATGCAAAATGGCTGCATAAAAAATGTGGGTTAGTATCACACAAAGATGTTTGTGTATGGTATGTCATATGTATGGAAAATGGTGATTATGGTATGTTATGCATGCGTCGGTGATGTGTCACGAAACGGTGAAGAACACGTAGCAAGCAAAAGCGAATTCTTCCAACCTTATTCCTCCAACGTGGTCGGTCTCAAAAATTTCTAACCGAGTCCTAGGCGGGGTTCACTTCAATCACCAACCGGGGGTGTTGAAGGCGAAATTTTATTATTATTCACACAATTATTTTGGTATCCTAAGGGAATCCAACTAGGGCTGCCTATATGGGTTCGGTCAAAGTCGGGATAACATCAAGGCTCTCATAGCAAGATATACTCCTCACTTCTCCCCACTCAAGGGTCCGAACGAAGGGGTTCGTACGAGGCTATGAGTGGTGTTTCGTATTCGTGCCCCTAAGACCAGGAGGAACTTAGGCGACACTTCAACAATCCACCGGGCTATAAAAGGATACCTAATCTAATGCAAAAAATGGCTAACTAAAAGATGCAAATAAAATACCAAAAGAGAATCATCCACGTTATTTTAATTAGACACTTTTTAGGGCTTGTCAAAAATTCTTTTAAGTTTTTGAAAAACTTTTAAGAAATCCCCAGCAGAGTCGCCACTGTGAGCGGACGACGCGTTTTCGACGGGACGCGGGACTCCCTTTCGGAATGGGGCGCCACGATCTCGGGCGGATCCCTCCCTCGCGTGGGGTTTTTATAAATGGAAATCCGTGTTTTGGAAAATAAATAGAATTAATAAATAAAAGAACCGAGACCTAAGTCTCGATGGATGTTGTAGAGTCGCCACCCGGCTCAGCTCAACCGGGAAATTCTTATGTAGCTGAACCGGACGAACGGTCGCTACACTATCCAGAGATTCGGGTCCGGACAAGTCCCCTATTTCGTGTCTAATTAAAATAAATATTGTCAATGTTCTCAAATGGTATTTCAAAATCTAAAGTTAATTTTATTGAATATAAAAGGCATACAGCGCGCACACAAAATATTTAATACAAAAAATAAAGAAAAGAAATAAATATTAATTGGCTTACAACCAAATCGAATGGAAAAATAAAAACTCTCGCCTCACTTATACAACCGCCTAGAATACACGAAAATCTAAAAATAATTACAACCGCCTAAATACACGATTTAATCTATTAAAATACATCAAAAATAAAAATAAAAGAAATTAAAACCTGCAAAACAAAAGGTTAGCACAATATATACAGCACGCCACAATTAGGACTCAAATAGACAGAATTGGGAAATCAAGAATCGGGGGCATGCATTTAGGGGGTAACCGGGTTGGCTCTGCTAGCCAGCCCGGTTAGACCTGGAAAACATTTTGAAACGTCCCTGTATTTTTGGTTTTTAGTGGAAAAAATCTTTTTTGAAAACGATTTTTCCGGTTTACATGTATTTTTATATATTTAAGTGGGTCAGTTTTCAGGAGAAATGGGTCTCCGTCGTTGAATTGTTCTAAGTGCAATTTACTGAAAATTAAATCTACGGTCGTGATGCACATAACAAAATTCATTTTGACGATTTTCGGGATTTTCTAATTTTTTTTTTGAGATTTTTTAAGGATAAAAGCTGAAATTCTGATTCTGAAATAATGATTACAGTCGTACGACTGTAGTTTACAGTCGTGCGACCGTGATCAATTCAGGATCAAAATTTCAACAAAAATTCATTTTGGACCAAAACTGAAGAAAAAAGGGCTGGAAACTAAGAATAGTCGTACGACTGTATATACAGTCGTACGACTGTTCATGAAAGCTAAGAACAGTCGTACGACTGTTCTTAGTTTCCAGGAACAGAAATACGAAACTGCAGCAAAAACGCACAAAAATTCACTTCAAACACCCAGAAAGCGAGGAAAAGTGTAAGGAAAGGAAGTAACTACCTTTTTAGAAGCTATTCCAAGTCGTTTTGACCCCTGGCGTCGCTCCAATCCCAACGAATTCGCACTTTTTCTTTTGGAATGGAAGTTGGGAGTTTGAGTCCAAAAATCCAAATTTGCAAGGGATTCTGATTGTTTAAGTCCAAGTTCTTGATTTAGTTGTGTAGTTAAGTGATCAACCTAGAGATTTCTAACAAGTTTTAGGCTTAATTTCGAGAATTGAAGAAAATCAAAGAGGAAGAAAAGTGAGTT
Source organism: Euphorbia tirucalli (assembly GCA_039660915.1). Lineage (NCBI taxonomy): Eukaryota > Viridiplantae > Streptophyta > Magnoliopsida > Malpighiales > Euphorbiaceae > Euphorbia > Euphorbia tirucalli. The sequence goes on along the minus strand of CM077637.1, from coordinate 33,996,904 downwards.
TTTTTGTGGTTTTCTTTTTCTCTCTCTTCTCTTTCTCTCTCTAAGTTTTTCTTTCACCAGAATCCTTTTTTTTTTTCTCTTTCTTTTTCCTTCTTTTCTACCCTCTTTTTCTCCTTTGCTTGCTGCAGAGCCGGAGCAATTAATGCTCCTCCCTTCTTTTCTTCCATTTCTGCTGCAGAGGTATGGGCCTCTGCAGTCTGCCTGACATTACAGTCGTACGACTGTAATTTTTAAATTACAGTCGTACGACTGTAGCAATAGTCGAACGACTCTCTTCTCCCTTTTTTTTTTTTTTTTTTTTTTTTTTTTTAAGTATAGAAAATTCCGGCGCTTACAATAGGTTTTATGAAAAAAAGCATAATAAACAAATGAATTAGTAATTTAGAAAATTAGTTAGCCAAAAAAAAAACATATTTTTGAAAATAAGAAAAGGTATGTGTCAAAATCAATCTTAAAAGAACGTAAATCTAACAATTTCCCTGTCATAAATGGGTGAATCTCGTTTAATGAACCAAACATGTTTAACCCTCAACCCAAATCTACATATAAGTGTGTCGCATGGTGTCACAAAATTTGGCACATCTATTGTACTATCTCCAATATATTTTTCAATCATTCCTGTAAAGGTTGAGACTTTAATTTGGACATTGACAATTCATGATCAATAATAAAATAATTGTTGCATGTTATTATTATAAAATTGCAGCTATACAGTTTTACAATAAAAAAATTATTACAATTTTGCTATTAAATTTTACTTTTTGGCAACAAATTTTAAATATTGATGCTACATGAGCTTTTCAGATTTTACTGCAATTTTTGTTTTTTTTTACAAAAACACATTTTCGGCCTCCGTTATCAATTAATTACCCTTTTAGCTCCTGTCGTGTCAAAGTTCTCCTTTTCGGCCCCTATCCTATGCAAAATCATACCCAATTAGACCATATTTGACCCTTTTGTTTTTCATCTTTAACCCATCAAGAGGGTAAAGGATCAATTATAGTTCAATTGGATAATGTTTCGTATTAAACATAGGTTAAAAGGAAAACTTTAAAACAACAGGGGCTAAAAGAATAATTAAGTGATAGTATAGAGGCCAAAAAAGTCATTAGACCTTTAATTTAATGTTAATTGGTTTCACATAATGTATAAGAATTATGTTAATTATTTATTACTTGAAATTATAAATTAACCAATAATATCAAGTTTAAAGAGGGACATATAGGGATATCAACTTTAGGTATGAATACATGCTCTTAAACTATTTTAACCATTTCAGACTACCACATTCTAAAAACCATTGTGGGGTTGGTTCAATCTCCATAATCCTTAAAGTTGATAAAAATGCCCCAAATTTATATTTAAAAAATATATTATTTTAAATAACGCTAATAGTTGAAACACGACTATCTTTTTAAAATGGAGAGTGTTTGCAAGAAAAATAAACACCTAAAATTATACTTTATATAACAAAAATAAAATTAAAATGGATGTGAAATATTACACAAGGCTGGCGTATTGCCTAGCATATGGTTACCAATATGTTTTTGGCTGATAGCGAAGGGTGGGAGATATCTTACTTAAATAACATTATTGAATGTCTTTTAATCCAATCTTTCTCCAAGTCCAAGAGTTACACATCAAAAGTTCATAACCAAAGTCATCTTCAAAAAATTAAAAGTGTTGATCTCTTATTAAAATAATATAATTCAATCTCTTTTAAGCCAATCTTGTCTAAAAGTCGATTTAGTCAATATATTTGCACAAATTCCTTGACAAAGAAATTAAAGTTCCCCTATCCAATTGCCGTAATAAATATATTATTCACTAAGCGAAAATTAATCAATTAAAATTAATGGTGGCATGTGAATCATGGGCATTTTAATTTGAAATTGACACATATTGTCCACAATAATATAACCAAAAGCAGGCATGATGGTTCCACCATACTCATGTCGATTTTCAATTTGAAACACCTTCATTTTTAATTAATTTCTTCCCTTCCTTTGACAAAGCCAAAGGCTGCTTTTTTTTTTTTTTTTTTGAAAATATTAAAGTTCAATCATCCGATCTGATGTCAATTCAAGATTTTATGTGCATACAACATACGAATTGAAATGATTAAGTAATGTGTAAGCCCGTGAAAGACTACTTAGTTATCCTTTAGTCAGTAGTCACAGAGTCAGTGCTAACAATACTATTAAGTACAACATTTATTTCATCATTGCCCACGTCAAATTTCTAATTCATTTTATGCTTAACATTTTAAATTGACAATGAAAAAATTCTTTCTAAAATGCAAGTTAATATAAATTTTTTTTTTAAATTCAGTCCCCCTTATTTAGTAGTCATTAATTTACAACAGATTTAAGTATACAAAATAACATAGATAAAATTTCCATTAATTTCTTAAAATAAATAATAATTTAAATAATTTTAGTGGGATAAAATTCATATTTCATATTAGTTCTAAGTTCAACTTCGGCATAACAGTTAGGCAAATAACATTCTGAGACTCTTGAACTTTTATGCAATTTACAATTGGTTTCCTAATCAATTTTTTGAACACATTGGGTACATGATCTTTTTGTTTTAATAGTATTTGTCCCAAACTCGACATTTTTTTCTCTTGTGGACTACAGTATCTATTCACTAACACGTGACATAATTTTTGAAAAAAATATAAGACTCTAGAGTTGATTGAAGAGATCAGAATCATACTTCCTATGTAGTTTTATGATAGCTACAAATATAAATTATACCTTTGAATTAATCTCACGTGTCTGCGAAAATTATGTCACATACCAGTAAATGGATACTATAGCCTACGAGAGAAAAAAATATCGAGTTTGGGGCTAATACTATTAAAACAAAAAGATTGTGTACCTAATGCGTTTAAAAAATTGATCAGAGGACCAATTATAAATTTCATAAAAGTTTAGGAGCCTCAGAATATGTTTTGCCTAACATTTAACCTTAAATTATTTAGGTAGATAACTCATTACCAAATACATCATTTGTAAGTAACTCTTATTCTAGTTATAAAATTATAACATCACATGTTTTTGCATGTTACTTAATCTCATTTATGCCATTTAGCCTAAAATTATTCTAATATACCAATCAAAATAACGTCGTTTTGGTTGAGATAGTTAAAAAAATTAAAAGCCCAGAAAAAACGAGGTCGTTTTGCTTAGGCTTAATTAAAAAAAAAAAAACACAAGTTGGTGCTTGATATTTCATTTTAGTTTTATATTTTATTTCTTTTCCTTTGGCAGATTTTTCGTTCAATTGACACAGGATTTTCTAAAAAAAGCGAATCAATGTGAAGTTTAGGTTTGTGCAATTTGTTCCATTTTTGCTTCCGGTATAATCTAAAAGGGATGATTTTTACAGCTCATAAAATTTTGCAGCTTTATCTTATTTCTCAATGAAACTCTTCTATTGTGGAACCTCATCTGTGTAAAAAGTCAGGTGATAGACATGAGCACACAAACCGCTTACATCCAAGCTATCAAATATGCTCAGAATTAAATATACATTGAAAACCAATATTTCCTTGGATCCTCTTATGCAGGTTAAGAGTTTTATATTTTGATATAAAAGTTCTATGTATTGCTATTTGAATGACCTTGTTAGTCTTTAAATTTTTGTGTGAACTTTAAAGTTATCTTTAGAATTGATAACCTGACTCTAACTAATTTATTTATGCCTTCATTTTTTTGTCCATCTCTAATAGTTTTCCTTCTATTGGACCAAATTATTATGTTGGTATTAAATCATCAACCAGTGGCGAATATAAGAGTCCAACTTCGGGGGGGGGGGGGGGAGGCGCCAAAACTTCTGCAAAAATTTTTGGTAAAAAATTTATGTTCCGTCAAATTAAATGAAACAAAATATATTAAATAACTATTCTTATACATATACTAACAATCATTTTTTTCTTAGTGATGAGGATAAGACATTCATAGACATAGCACGAGAACTTTTGCTAAGTGGCAAATACTTCCTTCGAGATTTCAATTTCATAATCCCAAATTATAACACGATCTCAAATTCACAATCCCAAATTATAACACAATCCCAAATTCACAATTAATTAAATTTAATCTAAATTATAAAACAATCCTAAATTCTACACCTATCAATCACAATTAAAATTGTAAAACTAACACAATTAACTTAATTCAATCAAAATATATACAATTTTAATAATTTAGCAACTTAATTAGTATCAAGTAAATAAATAATCCAACTATTAAACTTAAATTATAAACCCTAAAACCTTAATTTATCAATTTAGCAAATTCATAAAAAATAATTGAATCAAATGATAGCAAAATCATTAAAACACACATCATAACAATTTTCAATCAATTTAATTTAATTCATAACTAACAATAAACATATATTCCCAAATTCAATTTTGGAGCAAAACTATATATTATTTACAATTTAAAACATGGAAAATTAACTAACCTAATTGAAAGAAGAATCACGCAATACGGTAGACGGAAATCGACGATTGGCGGAGAGAGCGGAGGAAACCGGTGAGCGGCGGCTTTGGAGAGAAGAAATTGAAGAAGAAGATATATGAGGACGAAGAAGAAGGCTACTATTGCGAACAGAGAAGAAAAAGAGAAGAGCTGATCTTTTTTTTTTTCAAAAGGCCAGCGTTTTGCCTGGCCTTTAAAAAAAAAAATCTTCGTTAGGGCCCCCCCCCCCCCCCCCCCCCCCCCCCCCAAAACCAGAGCCTTTGGCCTTAATGGCTATCGGAAACACCCCTTTGCAGCTGCCTACACGTGCCCCCCTCCCTCCGCCCCTGTCATCAACAATAATGTTATTGAATTGAATTAGGTTCTGGTACTTTTATTTTCTATTTACATATTGGAAAATATGTTCGCCGATCGAAATTTTTGCAGGAGAATTTCCACCCCTCCTCCCCCAAATCGCCAATTCCTCGCACCGCCATTGCTAAGTAGTACGGGGTCAATGGACGGGGCCAAGGGGTAGCACCCATTGAAATATCTAGATTTTCTTTACATAATAGACTATTTCATGACCTAAAATGAATTTTTTGTGAACAATATATTCACACTTGTGGATGAACAAATTTCTTCCCGAAATCTAATTTATGTTAATCAAATTAACAATCCCACTTATGATTAAAGTCCTTTATATAGATTCACAAATCAATTAAGATTTAATCTCATTCTGATTTAATCAAGGTAATCCTATTACATAGAAATCTGTCCAACAGATTTATCAAGCAATACAACTTTATTAATTAGAATAATAAACCCCCTATCAAAACCCGATAAAATGTAACTTGTACATCTCGACATACATATTAATCGAATCAGAATTTCAGATCAATAATACATGTTTAGGCTTTCATATCTTATGTGAAAAATAGGTAGCATGTACGCATGGCAGATTCTATTTCTTTGGAATTGCAAACCACCATAGGGGATTTACGCGGGAAAATGGATCGAAACACAATGAAAAATATGACTGATGTGAGCGTGGGATTTTCATCCTTCGGTTTCAATGGTGAATAAATCGTTTGTTTGCTTCTATATCTTCCCATAACTGCATGGGTCAAAGTTAATTCAAGATTGTGGCTCCGATTAACCAAACTTTAAGCCTCGAATCATTTCCCAGAAGACAGAGAAAGCTATTTTGGGATCAACAGCCACACGGTTGTCGGGATACCAGCCGCACGACTGTGGTATCGAGACCCGCACGGGTCTCGTTCTCTGACAAAACCTTGACTTTTCTTCTTGGAAATGATTTTTTGGATGTTTTTAGGTGGATTTAACAAGGAAGAAGGCTCTTTTTGTCTATAAAATGGACACTAGATTATGAAGGAAAGGGTTGGAAAATCTAGTTTAGAGAGAAAGGGGAGGAAAAATGAAGAAAAGGGGAAAAGAAATCAAACTTTATAATATTGCCTTCAGGCACCCTAAGGGCACTAAATTTATATCCGTATGCAAACTCATACCCATATAAACTGTAATTAGCATACTCTAGTTAACCTGGTTCGATACTCCTTGAGTACTTAACCCCTATCTGTGTGCTCCTCGAGCATCGAATCCCAACGTACCCTTTATGTACATTCATGTCATGTACATATCATGCATCAATCATATCACATCATCAATACATACACGCATACCCATTTAGGTTAGGGTATTGTCATGCATTCATCCCTAGTGCTAACATGAATTTGTGACAACCTGTAGTTTGCGATCACCCTAAAGGGAGGTTGGTCAAACCAAGATCAGTTAGTGTGGCGGTCAAGTCAGTGGTTGTAGATTCAGGATTGGATTCAGATCAGAGGAAGAGGTTGAGACTTTAGGTGTAGACTCTTTATTTGTGCAAGAAGAAAGTACTATACAAATGGGGGATCAATAAAACACATACCAATAGAATACTGCAATCATCACCGCTTCTATGGCGGTAACCATCAATGACCTCTTAGGTTCAAAGGAGTTTAGGGCGAGCATCTGTAATCAAGTGCAGGCTGCTGTATATAGTATAGTTACCAATAGTCAGGCTAAACCAAATGCAGATCAGGGTAATCATATCTAGCATGTTGAACTAAACGCATATCAGGGGAATCACAGTAGATAAGTTGAGCTGAATGTAGACCATAGGAATGTCGGTAGATAGATTCTTATAAGAGATGGAGACCATCAACTTGAGCAAGGAGATGCCTTCGGAAGGATTAAAGAGGCACTAGCTGAGTCAGAAGCAAAGAGAAAGCTAAGGGAAAGTATTTCAAACTTAATGAGATTTTACCTAAGCTTCTCTAGATGGCGCAGATTCTTATTGTCAAGTGCATCAACCCGAATGCTTTGAGACTCGATAGGATTGATCTATTGCCACCAGGGTTTCAGATGCCATAGTTCACTCCATATAAGGGAATGGGACCACCTAGTCCTCATATTGACAATGATGTGATGGTGATGACCATGAACGGCCTAACCACCAATCAACTATTGGGCCTGTTTTCCACCACTCTAGAGGACGATCTTACTAGGTGGTTTAATAATTAGCCGACTCAAGAAGGATTGGAATTCTCTAGCTAAAGCTTTTGTCAAACATTACAGTTATAATGTCCAAATTGAAGTGATAGTACAAGATCTAGAGGCAGTGAAACAGAATTCGAATGAGACTTTTGCATAACACTATAAGAGGTGGATGGATAAAAAAGTTATGTTGGAATAGAGACCTTGGGATTCTGAACTGATTATCAAGCTAGTGGATGGAAGCTTAAAGAACTACTATGAAAATTTGAAGCTCCGTGACTTTAACACTTTGGTGGATGTGTACAATCTTGCCAAATATATTGAGAAGTATGAGGACGAGGATAAACAAAGCAATAACATCAATAACAGTTATCAGGGGAATCGGAGCTACATTCCCAGGTATAAGAACAACAGTAGTAGCACCACAACTCTAATCAGTTCCAACTTTGGCTTGAAACCTACATAGGCTTCTACCTTTGTCAAACAAGTTGAGGTAGCAACAGTGGCTCAGGGATCATCTTCTTAAGCCAATTTAAGGGGAATATGACCATGGACCGAATCTTTGAGCAGGATATTCAACAAATGTAGGAAGTTAGGACTCATATAGAGCTTGAAACCATTCACCCCTCCTATTGAGGCTGATAAAGAAAATTCATGTACTTATCATGTGGCAAAAGCCCATTAAACAAATGACTGCCTCCACCTATGGGACGCCATTAAGCAGTTAGTGGCAAGGAATAAACTCCAAGAACCAGATGCTAAGCCTAGTGTGTAATGTGCCCATTGCCCAGTTTTGGAGGTTAAGTTAACATGGTACAAACCGGGCTACCTTCTAACTTTGTTTTTACACAGATTATCCATGCCAACCTTGCAGTGCAAGCATATTCACTCGTCAGGGAGGTCAAGAAGGTGGTTGAACAAGTGGCAGTGATGGAAAAGAAGCCTGAGCTAATTAATTTGAATGCTGTTAAACTGGATGATGACTATGATGCATACGAGATATCCTTGCCTAAAGCAATTTACTCCGTTTGCACCATTTGCTTGATGTGCCTCTCAACATCACTCTAGCTTTGTGTACACCTTTATAGCATGGATGACCTCTCAACCCCCTCTATCTCATCTAAGGTGGGCTAAACTAGGAACCTTTTCTTGTAGGCCCATATATATAGAAGAATGCACAGTTGAAATATGTAGATAAAAGCAAAAACAAAAGCAATAATAAAAGTAAAGGATTAGAGGTCTAATTAGAACAATGAACCAGAAGCCCTTGAGATCCTTTTGTGCTATTCGATTGCACAAATCAAGGCAATAATAAAGTTGCCTGAATCCTGCCTTGACCCATTCAAACTCTCTGGCCCTTTCTAGGGCGGCCAACTGCTAGGTTCACACAGCTTCCCTCAGTCAAGGAAAGAGGTGTACACAAAAGGCTAAGAATAAAAGCACGACCATGTTAGTCAATCCTACGTACAAGGGCCAGCTCACGAGCTCGAATCTCCCTAATCCAAAATTGTCACAGGTCCGAGCACTGCACCTTTCCCTGAGTGATGCCCTGGCCTATCTTCTTTACCATGTATGAGACTCGGTAATAAACCTGAGACATACAATAGTTAAACTCCAGAGGAGTCCTAATGAAGTGTTGCCTAGTAATGGCAGTAAAGTCAGAGGGGGTGCTAGTACACTCCCCTATCTGAAAGTGGAATAAGTAGGTTGTGTCCACCCACCTTTCAATCAAAGCCATTAATACCCCATGGTTGGTATGCAAGACAGAAAGGCAGATGGATCTTACCAAATTAGCAAAGCCAAGGGCATTGACACGCCTCTTAACTACCTGAGGCATGTCATCCCACTAAATGTAAGCCTCAGTCAAACATCCAACCCCCTGGTTGTTGGGTTATGCCGTAGTCCCTATATGATGTACTCTATTTATTTTATGTATCAGAATACATTTAGTCTTTATTAATAAAAGGCATAATAATATTTATTGAATTACTTGTGCAATTGATAAATATCAAGAATCCATAATTTTGTGTTTACTCATGTTTGTTACTAGTATGTACTGAATGAGTAAGACCACGAGTTTAAAGAATACAATTTTAAATCTATCCCTAGTCTGTTATTATCATGGGAATGAATATAATTAAAGACTATTATGTTCCTTGTTAGATGGGTGGTGTCTTACCGACCATAGGACTTGAAAAGTCGATTAAGAACATAGTTGCATTGTTGGGTTATGCCCTAGTCCCTGTTGAATTATAAGTGTTGAATATTATAAATACTAGAAACTGTTGATAATATTCAACTGAAAATTTTAAGTCAAATATTTTGACTTATTAGATTAAGTGATTCTTTGACTTAACTTAAACTTTTAAGTACTTTTATCAAATAAGCTTAAAAAAAAGTGCTTAATACATTACTTTAAGTCATTAATCTAGTTATCAAACAGGGCCTTAGTGTATCTAAAGTTGTAAAGAGGATACTTGCTAGGGAGAGATAGCATTAAGTTATAAAGAGGTTTGAATTCTAGCATTAAAAAGAATTCATAGTGGATCGGAAACTCTCAAGGGAAGGTACCTTAGGGAGATAAGTAGGCAAGGAAGATCGAACCTCTATAAATATACTGCATTTGATTTTCTTATCTCTTATGATTTATTTTAGTATTGTCTTACTGTTGATAGTTGCTTTTGTGCCTTATTGTTATTATTTTTTAATTTCTATTCCTTTATGTGAAAGAGATATTATTGTTGGTAGCTTAACTAACTAAAGTATTTAGCCAATACTATTAGTCAAATACACAATAATGATAATCACTATTAAGTCTATACTACTATTGATTTACTTATTGTTGATCTGAATCTTAATATCACTGTTTGTACTATTGACTTACAAAATTTCTCAGTATTGAGTAAATTAAGTAGTCAGTTACATAATCGTTAATATTCATTATTCTTACTATTGATAATGATTTTCAACTATGTTAAATCTTATTGATTAGTTTCTACATAAGTACTGTATATTAACAAAAGTTTTTAAGAACTCAACTCACTCCACTTTTTAGGTTACAATAGCCTTTGGGACCAGGATAGGGAACTAAGTGTGCTTATTGAGCGAGTGTCAAGCCTAGGATCGTATCTTTTCCAAACTTTTCAAGAGTGTTGTGATCACTGATTTCCAAATTGTTTGAAATACTGACCCAACAAGTAAAGAATGGATTCTAACTAGTGTCGAAACGAATCAAAAATCACCGAAATCGAAAAAGGGGAGTTGTCATCATTAGAAGATGGGCTATACGGCCTAACTCAAGAAGAGGCATGGCTTAATTTTTAAGGGTTAGGCCGCAGAAGAGAGCTGCTTAAAGTGGGCACAGTTGGGATTCAAGGATAAGTCGTACGGCCCAAAACATAGGCCGCACGACCTAATTTGAAAGGCATACAGCCCATCTCTTAAGACAACAAATGGCCAATTTGGCCTACTTGCACAGAATAAAGAATTGATTTCTCAAGAGGTGATGTCATTACAGAGAAGAAGAAAGTATTACAGGAGATTAATTGAAAAGAAATGATAACAATCACACTTACCAATTACTTATCATTCCCGCGGCTCAATCTCCTCCTTCTTTTGCTTCAACAATTTTCTTTCTTTGCAACTATACACAAGCCAAAAAACCTCTGTTAACAGCCAAACCCAAACTTTCAAACACCAATCCTATACCAAATACAATCCATTCAAACACCAAACCTCATTTCCATATGCAAAACTCCTCAATTCGAAGCTATTCATGACTGCATTTTGATTTCCCGATGAGTTTTGGTTCTTTTTCACGAGTTACACTGGATTTAAAGCTCCAACGCACAGATTTGGATCATTTCCTAATAACCTGGATAAACAAGCTAAAGGTAATTTCTGATAGTCCATAAAATTCTATCTCATTATTCCTGCATTTTTTGATTTGTCTATGCTATGCCAAATTGAAGAAAATGGAAATGCAGTTTGCTGTAAGTTTTATGAACAGGGTTGTGCGGCCTATCTTTTAGGCTGCAATGCCCTTCTTGGACAAAAGTTGAGCCGCATGGCTCATCATGGTCTATGAGTTGTGTTTTGGGATTCATCATCGGAAAAATAACGTGGCGCAGCGGAAATTACATCGTTAAAATTTTCCTAGAATCCACCTATCATGTCCGGTTACCATTGATTAGAATAAAACCAATTTGAATCAAAAGAGATTAACTCACTGGATTCGTCTCTTCTAGAGACTACTCCAGAATCATTTCTTGAAACTGCGATCTCCAAAGTCTTGTGCACAACCAACTATCGAGCGGGAACCGGTGTTAGCCGAAGAAGCGGAACGAATAGAGAATTAATTTCTATAAATTGTGGCTGTTTTGGGGCTGAAATTTCCAGCAAATAAAATAGGGTTAGGGTTAGGTTTTCTTCCTTAACTGTGCCCTTATATAGACACCTTGTCTAATTGGGTTTTAATTAGGTTAATTAAACCCAAGCCCACTAGGATTATAATTACATAAATAAACTTTAATTAAAAAGTATATACTATGTAATTTAATTCCATTTGGCTAAATTTAATTATCCCTAAATAAAATTAAATCACACTTAAGTAAATACAATACATGTATTTAATTTTCCTACTTAGGAAAATAATTTAATTAATTATTTACTTTATGTAATTTTGATAAATTAATTAATTACATTATGTAAACTTATTAATTAAATTAAATCAACCCAATGTTAAATAATTACCTTGACACCTAATGTCAACTAATTAATTAACGCATTCCCTTCAATGTACATTACATGTACAATTTCTACAAGCTCCGGCTTAGTTGATCTATGTGCACAATCCTATGGGTCTATCTTTATGTTAGCAGTGGGCCTAAGGCCCATAGACTATAAGTGGGTTCTAGTAAACCGTTACAGGCTCCAATTAAGATAGAGATGCAATAGTCTATAGAAGACACTCGCCCGGCAATAATCTCATAGTGTCCTTTGCCAAACGATATCGATATGAATAAACAAGAGGCATAGTGTTTGTCATCCTTTTCCACTATTTATTATATTTCTTGATCTTGAGTTGACTGATTAATCAAATAAGCAACCAACTTATTTGGGTATGGCCATACACTTATTAGTCCCACTCATCAAGTGGCCAATGATATCATCTCGGTGTTACCCGAGTGGCAATTCCATCACTTCATCATCAATATCAATATGTTCAACGGTCCACCTAATCTTACTCATATTTAGCATCCTTTTTATAGACCTGTTAGACGTATGTCAAAGTGAACCGGATTCCATATTGATACCATAATGAAATCTGGTCTGAGGACAAAAGAAACCTACTCAAGAAAGACCTATGACTCGACAACCATACGGCTTTCTTGTGCGAATCAATCCAGTCCCATGTCAACGACATGTACCTATATTCATGACTGACTATATAAGTACTATGGCTAATTCAGAACTGCCATACAGTCATCGAATATACAAGTCTATGGTTTTATTCGTTCCTATGATTAGAGCAGACCTGGGATAGGTTTTATGATTATCAATCGATGGATACTCTACTCATATTATAACAGAAGATATAAATGCAATAGATTAATTACCTTTATTAATGTGACATAAATAATGTATTTATACAATATGTCTTCATGTATAAAACAAAATACAAGAATCCAATGCCTTAAGAATTAGGGCACACCAACATTTTATGCCAGATTTTCTCTGTTTTCTGGAAATTTTGATTTTATGCATCTAGGGCAAAAATCTCTAATTTCTTAGTCTAATCAATTGATAGACCCCTAAAGGATCATAAAAATCAAAAGGAAAAAACCCTAAAATGAATTTCTACATCTTAAAATCACAAAAAGAAAATTGTTTTTATCATTAAATCTGGATAAATAGATTCATGCCTTTATTTCAACACAAAATTTTATGATACAAAATAACCAAGTATGAAGTTGTTATGAATGCCTTAGTCCCAAGGCATTAGTCCTTGTATTGTATTGTACATTTTGGATCTTTTAATAGATCGATGTATGATACATTTGTGTTATTAAATTAAGGCATTAATCTATTTATTTTATATCTTGTGCAATATTATAAATAGAGTATCTGATGGTCATATCTATATCCATTTTGACAAGTGTCATGCACTTGGCAGTGAGACCATGGATAGGGAAACGATATAACCATAAATCAATCCATATTCTGTTCCAGTCATGGGAATGAATGGAACCAAAGACTATGATAGCCTTAATTTTATGGTTGTGTCTTACTGGCTATAGAACATGGATTGTCAATCAAGCTTATGGGTACATGTAATGGGGCATGGTACTGGATAGATCCACTAAACAAGAAATCCACATGGTATAGTATCACAAGTGATTCTCGTGTAGTACTTATATTGGATCCTTTAACCTGACCATACTATGGTCTCGCATGTGAAATTACACACTTTGGTGTATGCTTGAAGGGCTTGTAACAGGGTGCTAAGTATAGGTACGTTTGGGGGTGCCAGTGAACATGGCAAGGCCATGGATATGCAGAAGGAAATGTCACTCAGTAGTCCACTGAGAAGATATCACTGGACACATGATGGGTGCAATTGATAAGAGTGTGGCAACACCTAAACAAGTTGGAACCTTTTTACGACCATCAGTTCATTTGGGATCAAGTAAATGTTTGGACAAACAAAAAAGGGTGATGATACCATGCCTCCGTGTTGGACACCAATATCAATCACATGGGAAATATAAGTTAAACTACAGGGTTACGACTTCTATTAGACTGTAGTCTACGTCTTAATTTGGGGCTGTAATGGCTTGCTAGAGCCCAACCATGGGCCCACTGTCAAAATAACGATAGGCCCATAGGATCGTACATATTGAACGTCTGAGCTTAAACTAAACAGGTCAACTATACACTTAGAGTTACTGACTGGAGAGGAGTAGTTATTGATTAAATTATAGATCAATGGGATCGGTCATAGTAATATAATCAATTTTAATAGGTTTCATCGAATTAATTTGAATAAATTAATTCATGAATTTATTTCCGGGTGGAAATATTAAACATGTATAGGTTTATATGTATTTCATTTAAGTAAAGTCTAAATTAATTTATTGGGTTAATTTAATTAGGCAAATTAAGTTTAATTTAAATGCTATGTGTTATATTATATGGTTTAATATAATCACATACATATGAAATTAAAATTGAATTCCAATTAAATTTTAACCTATGCTTATTTATTTAGACCTAGGGTTTTAAAGCTATAAATACCCATTTAACTGAAAAGATGTAACCCTAACCCACACACACATAATTTTGGCTACCATATTTTTGTTGGAGAAAAATATTTCAGCCCTATCTTACTCTCTCTCTTTCTCGTTCTTCGATCATCCGTGAGCACAGGTTCTTGCTTAATAGGTGTTCATGTATGGGATTATGGAGGGAGCCTACACTAGTTTCCACAGCTATCTCTAGAAGAGACATTCAAGGTGAGATCGATTTCTTATCTTGTTCTTTTTCATTGTTTTGATTTCTATTGCATAAGCTTTTAGGCTTGGATTCGAGAAAATATTAATCGAGTTCTGCTGCTATTTGATTGATTTTAGATGAAGAATCCCTACACATGACTAGCTACCTCTTAGCCAGCTATGAGGCCCCAATCATCACCTCCGTGTAGTGGGCACCATCACCCCAAGGGCACCTAAATCCCTAAACAATCCAAAGCAGATGCATGCGAATCAAGCTCAAACTCAGGTATAATCCTAAACTAGTGAATACAGTTTAAAGCAAATGAGATTTTTGTGTACCTCACTCCAGGTCATAGAGCCCAACTGTGTAGGACATTTAGCTGCATCCATCACCACCTTGGTCCAACTAACCATCCATTGGTTGAGCAGCGAGAAGAGGGGGACACCATTAACCTTGCCCAGCTTAGGAGGGCTTAGGAACTCATGCTCATAAACCCATATCTGCAAAGGAATCAAAGTCAAAATGCATACAAACAAAATTCTACTATGAAACGAACAAAGAAAAGAATAGAGTTCTTACCAAAAGTAGAATCCAACAGCACTTTAGCTCCTTATGCTAACCTCGAGCACACACATCCAGCCCGTAGTACATCTGGGAGAGTCCAGCTCTCCCCCAGTCTAGCCCACTCAGGTTCTCCAATCTGATCAATGTATGCAGCATGTTCTTATTGGATATGCCCTAGTCCCGAGGCATTGGTCCTCGTTTTGTATCATACATTTTGTACATTGTTATGATATTTATTTATTATACAATTTGTGTCAATAAATAAAGGCATTAATCTATTTATTATATACCTTGTGCAATGTTAGAAATAGAGTATCCAATGGACATATCCACATCCATGTTGAAAAGTGTCATGCACTTGGCAGTAAGACCATGGATAGGGGAAACGATATAACCATAAAGTTATCCGTAGTCTGTTTCAGTCATGGGAATGAATGGAACTAAAGACTATCACTAGCTTGGTTATATGGTGGTGTCTTACCAGCCAGTGGATAGGGAATGTCAACCAAGTTAATGGGTACATGCAATAAGGCATGGTACTGGATAGATCCACTAAACGAGAAATCCGCATGGTATAGTGTCACAAGTGATTCTCATGTAGTACTTGTATGGATCCTTTTACCTGACCATATCATGGTGTTGCATGTGAAGTGACACATTTTGGTGTATGCGTAAAGGGCCTGTAACAAGGTGCCAAGTATGGGTATATTCGGGTGTCTCAGTGAACATGGTAATACCATGGATATACAGAAAGGAATGTCAGTCAGTAGTCCACTGAGAAGATATCACCGGCCACTTGATGAGTGCAACTGATAAGAGTGAGGCCACACCTAAACAAGTTGGAACTTTTTTATGAGCATCAGTTCATTCGGGATCAAGATAATGTATAGACACAAAAGAGGGTGCTCAATCCATGCCTCTGTGTTGGACACCGATATCAATGACATGGGATATACGAATTTAAACTATAGGGTTTCGATTTAAGTTAGACTACTATCTCTGTCTTAATAAGGGGCTGTAGTGGCTTGCTAGAGCCCGCCTACAGTCTGTGGACCATAGGTCCACCGCCAACATAAAGACACACCCACAGGATTGTACACATTGAACATCTGAGGTTGGACTTAAAGCATCAACCGTATACTTGGAGTATACCCGTAGGAGAGAGAGGATTCTATTGATTATATTATATAGATCAATTGGATTGATCAAAACAATATAATTAATATTAGTATTGGTTTTCTTATAATTAATTCAATGAATTAGTTTAAGAGATTATTTCCTGGGTGGAAATATTTCACGTGTATAGGTTTACATATGTTTAATTTTATGAGGAGTCTAATTTAATTCCTCGGTTAAATTAATTGATCAAATTAATTTTAATTTAAATGGAATGTAATATATTATATGGTATAATATATTTACATACATGTTAAATTGAAAATAGATTTGTAATTAAAATAAACCAAAAGAATTAATTTCAGACTTGGGCTTAAATGAGCAAAAAGCCCACATAAAAGAAAAACCAATTGGGCCAAATTCCACCAAGGAAATTTCGACCAAGGAGGGTTAAAAACCCTAGGAAATATTTGGCCAACATATACATCCTAAGGCATAAAATTTCAGCCACTTTTTCCCTCTCTTCCATTGATCTAAACACTAGCACGGATTCATGTTCCGAAGCCATTCATGTACGGGATTGTGGATAGGATCTAGTTTGATTGCTGCAGGCATCTCTGGAAGAGATATTGTTGGTGACAATCTGAATTTTCTCATTTGTTTTTGTTATTTTGATTTCTAGTTCAATTGCTCCGGGGTATTAGATTTGAGAAAACATTCCGTAGTTTCGCTTTAATCACACGTTTTGCAATGAAAAATCCCTACAATTCTGGTTGATATTGCTACCACCGGTCGGCAATAGAACCTCAGATAGGAGGAATAGTAGGAAGGAGTGGGCATACCTGTTCTGCTCTACCTCAATAGTAGAGCTCCGGCCCTTCCAGTAGCCCATCAGAGGGATGAACTGCAACTTAGGCTAAGAAGGCCTATACCCCAGCAAGATAGCCATGACATTAGCACTGAAGTGGCTTGTGTTCAAGGCACAGTTGAACTGGATCTGGGTGGCTCCAAAGCACAACCCAGTGATAGCAGCAAAATCCAAAAGGGTAATTGTGAACTACTCAATAAGCACCATAATCGCTCCTTTTCTCTTCAGTGGAGCGCGATGGAGAGTCTGGGGAACCATAATCTGTAAGCCTATGGCATTTACCTTCATATTAACTATAGCCGGAAGGCAGTCATAAAAGTCCTTAAGGCCATCCTAGCCTCCAACGCCCTTGTTCTTCTTCATGGACTACAAAACCAATGAGAAAGGGAAGTTTGTTAAATTTAATTGATTACATACACGCATGTATTTTAGGGGAATATTGAAAGAAAATTCAATTTTGGGTGAAAAGTGAAGGGTTGTCTCCCAGGGAAGATAAGCCGTACGGCCCTGTGCCCTGCAATTTTGGGTCGTACGGCCCAACTCTTTAAGTCACATGGCTCAACCCTTAGTTCCTAGAGAAACCCAGAAGTTCAAGGAACGATGAGCTGTATGGCCCAACTTGCACATGAATAAGGTCGTACGACCCATCTTTTCTTGGAAACAGAATTCGATTTTTCGACCTAGAAATCCAATTTTCTCAAAATTAAGCCTAAACCTAATCAAAAACCAATCCTAAATCATTCTTAAACATTAGATAAACTCTAATCATGCATTCTAATCCATTAATTTCATCAAATTGCAACAAAATCAATAATCAAAAGAAATTGAAAATCAAGGAAAAAGTAAGCAAGGTATACCAAGTGAGTGATTGGATGTCCATGGATATTGATTGCTGGTGTGCCCTAGTCCAAATGGCATTGACTCTTATTTGTATTGTACTTCATATTTGGATATTTTGCATTATAAATTTTATGTTGAAATAAAGGCATGAATCTATTTATTCATATCTTGACCTATTAGTAAATAGAGTATCCAATGATTATAACCATACTAAAGTAAACCAAAGTAGATCATTGGATTATGAGACCTTTTAGTAGAGTTAAAGTTATAATCACAAAGACATCCCTAGTCCTTTCTAATCATGGGAATGAATAGAACCAAAGACTAACATATCCTTGACTGGACGGTGACGTCTCACCGGTCATTAGACATGCAATGTCAGTCAATGATATGGGTACATGTTGGGTTGCATGGTACTGGATCGATCCGCCACGAGAACACTACATGGTTCGATCATCATAGGTGTTTCTCGGGTAGGTCTTGCTATTATCCTTAGACCCAATGTTCGCTATAACATAACATGGGATCTCATACACTTTTATATACGCCTAACGGGACCATAACAAGGTGCCAAGTATAGGTATGTTGGGTGGGCCATTGAACATGTTGATGTTGATAGTGAAGTTGATGGAATTGCCACTCAACGTCCCTTGAGATGACATCATTGGCCACTTGATGAGTGGGACTGACAAGTGTATGGCCATAACCGAATAAGTTGGGATACTTATTCATTAGGTTCAGTCCACTCGGTATCAAGAGATCAATAAGCATATAAGAGGATGACAGGGCCATGCCTCTTGCTTATATATCGATGCTAGTTGGAAAGGGATATACAAGATCACTACCGGGTTATGTTTCACATTAGACTGCAAGTCTCCGTCTTAATTGGGAGCTGTAATGGTTTTCTAGAACCCACTTACAGTCTATGGGCCTTGGGCCTACTGCCAACATAAAGATGGACCCACAAGATCGTACACATAGAACGACTGAACGTTGACAAATTGGAATTGGAACGGAAACCAAAGTAATTGAGTTATTGACATTGGGTTATGTTATAATTAATTCAATTATAAAGGGAGAAATTTATTTTATTTGATTAATTAATTACATGTAGTAAATAATTAATTAAATAAAATAATATTTCCTTGGTGGAAATAAAAAATACAAAGGTTGTATTTATTGAGGATGACTTTAATTTAACTTTGAGTTATTTTAATTTGATGAAATTGTATTTAATTGTATCAATTAAGATTTTATAATATGGTTTTATTTAATCCTAATGATATAAGGTAAATCAATTAAATCAAATTAAATAATCTATAGTTTAATTAAAATCCTAGTAGGCTAAGGAGTATATATACTAAAGGAATATATATAGGAAGCCTTAACCTAATTCTCCCTAACCTTAAAAGCAATTTTCGGCTATAATACAAAAACTTACAGCAGCCCTCTTTTGCTTTTTCTTTTGGTTTTCGTTCAATCCGTACGCTAGCACGAGTCCTGTTCAAGAGTCATTCGTGTAACGGATTGTGGAGGAAACACATTTGGGTTTCTTCAGTAGTCTCTAGAAGAGGCAGTTAAGGTGAGAAAATTTTATTTTCTCTATTCTTGATTTCATTCTATTGATCTACATGTATCTTGGGCTTTGGAATCGAGGAAAATTTTAATCGGTATTCCGCCTCGCGTTTAATTTTTCCCGTGACGATTCCCTACATTGATAACAGGGCTGACTTCTTCCCTGAGAGACATTCCCTCATACTTCTCATTCGGCCTAAAGCTGTATAAGCTCTCCAACGAGATGAATGGTAGAGAAAAAGAACCCTCCAATAGGGTATACTGAGGAACCATGGTATTTGGGGCCTCTTGGCGGGGCGCGATCGAGCGATGAAGTTTACGCCTCATAGTCGTAAAAATGGGGTTAGTAGCAAGAAGGGTCGACTGTGTAGAAAGAAAAGAGAAAAGAGAAAAGAACAAAGAAGGGGGGAAAGAAAGAATGAAATGGACGACTGCTTAAAAGAATTTGAAACCTGATAAGAAAGAATGAAAGGGACGACTGCTTAAAAGAATTTGAAAGAATTTGAAACCTGATAAGATGGGATGTACGGCCCAATTAGCCCTCAAGATGGGCTGTATAGCCCACCAATAGTTTGGGAAATTTTTCTCCGTAGCCATGAGTTGAATGACTCTATTTCCCCAGCAGGATAGGCCATACGACTTAACCTCCTTTAAATAGCTAAAATTCAATTCTTCATTTTAAATAGCAAAATTACTCGGACAAGGGTTTTTTGTTTCTTATTTTGCAGGAATCTAGGAGCAAAAGCTAGAAAGAGCAAAGTTAGGAACTCCATGATTCGCATCTTTGTTCTTGATTGAAGGGGCAAAATTTTTTTTTTCCAAAATTATCAATCAAGGGACAAAGTCGCTAATGCAAACTATCCTAGTATTTATCCCCAACAGGTCAAGTCCTTGGAAGTAGAATGTTTAGAGAAGCAATCCTACTCTCCTAAAAGGAAATCATAGATTCATTGACTCCAAAGGTGAGTAGATTGTATTCTAGCAATGAATTAGGAGGCGGCTACATTCAGTGAAATGATCCTAGTCCCCAGCAAGTTAACAAAAGATCAACCCGATAAATCCAAATCATCGAAAGTAAGGATTTTCAGTGAAACGATCCCGCTTTCCTAAGATGAATGGCGAACCCTAGGTCTAAATTAATTAGCATAGGTTAAATTTAATTGCAATTCAATTTTAATTTCATATGTATGTCATTATGTTAAACCATATAATATAACACATAGCATTTAAATTAAAATTAATTTGCCTAATTAAATTGAACCAATAAATTAATTTCGACTTTACTTAAATGCAATACATATAAACCTATATATATATTATATTTCCACCAGGAAATAAATTCATGAAATCAAGCCCAATTAAAATTGATTATGTTATTTTGATCAATCCAATTGATCTATAATTTAATCAATTAATTTCTCCTCTCCAATCAGTAGTATACTTGTGAGCGGACGACCTTTTACGAAAGAAGGAACACGGCGAAGTGGACCGGGGAAAAAAGAAAAGAATGAAATAAATGGTTTAGTAGTGATGTTTAGGGAAAAGCAGGTTCGTTTATCTTGAGTTGGGAAAACTATTGATTTAATTTGGAAATTCCTTTGTAGAAAACATTTTCCCGTTTTTAACTTAAAGACCTCGAAACTTAAATCCCGAGATCAGTGACATAGTCACCACCCAGATCAGCTCATCCGGGAAATTCCGGTACAGCTCCCTACCGAGCGCAGACTACTGTACCTAATCCAGAGATTCAGGGTTCGGGCAACTTACCTACTTAACCTCGAGCTTGTATTCTATTTACTATTTATAAAACCATATTTATTCAATTTATTATCTTTCTCTAACCCAATTTGTTTATTTTTATTAATCTGATGCTAAAGCAGAAATGCAAAAAATAAATTACAGGAAATTAAACTATCCACAAAAATTATACAAAAGAATAATAAAGGCTGCTTGTACAACCCAATCGAATAAAAGATAAAAACTCTCATCCTTACGCTGACAATCGCCAAAGTACACAGGGATCTAAAAAAATACAATCGCCTAATTACACGAATTAGTCTATTAAATACAACAAAAATAAAAATAAAAGCTGCAAAACAAATTGGTTGGTTTAAATTATATTATAACATAGATAGGACTCAAATCAGGACAGAATTAGGATTTTAGGATCGGGAGCATGCATTTAGGGGATAACCGGGTTGACCCGATCGGTCGGACCGGTTTGAACTGGAAAACGGTTTTGAAACGCCCTGTGGATTTTTGTGCTGGAAAATCAATTTTCGGAACCATTTGGCTTGGTTTCATGCTAATTTCCACTTTTGTGGGTCTGTTATCCAAGAACTTGGGGTTTCGTTCGTGTGGATTTTCATAATTTTCACAAACATCTAAGGTCCAAAAAGCAGTAAACACACCAAAATCAATTTGAATCCGAAAATAGCATCACGCAACAACGTTTGTGCAGGTCATTCCACGATTCTGTCTTTTCCAAAAATCACAACTGCGCGGCTAAAAATGGAGCAGGCCGGCTCTGGGCCACACTGGGCGGCTGTAATGCCCAGACCTGAAACCGGTTTTCTCTTTCTTTTCGAAAAAATTTCTATTTTTGCTTGTTTTTGATGTTTTCCTGAGATTTTATAATGTTTGGGGGTCCGCAAATGCTGAACTATGGACCCATAATGGATCGAACAACCCCGAAACCAAAATATAAAAACTGGGAAAAAAAAACAAAAAAACCGATATTCATATGTCCAGAAATCTGAAAACCGACATTAAAATGACGTATAAATATTCTTGGGCTGAAAAATATCAAAACAAAAAGGTATAAAATAGAAAACGGACTCCTTTTGGTCATTCGGGACAGACCGGGAATCTGTCCCTAAGGAACAGAGCCAAACGACCCTAGGGTCAGAGCCGTATGGCTATAATGGGTTGAGTCTGGAAAAACATGCAGAAAACACAATGTAAGTAGGTTTAAGGCTTCTCAGAGTTTACCTTGGTGTCTTTCCAGTGTACTGGATATGCAAGAACGGATTAAGGGCTTGAAATTGTTGTTGGAGTCTCAACTGGTCAAGAACCACAACGATCCACAACAAGCCGAAACGAACCGGAAGTGATCTCCAACCAATAAGCAAAGGTTATGGAACTTGAGTTTAATGTTTTTGCATTGATTTAAGTCTTAAATTCAACATTTGGTTCAACTCCTGCTTACTCTGTCTCGGTCTCTCTTCTTTCCCTTTCTTCTCTCTTTTTCTTTTTTCTGCTTCTCTCTTTTTTCTGTCTCAAGATTGTCAAAAATTCCCCCCCCCCTTTTCTGATTTTTTTTCTTCCCTTTTATATTCTCTCTTTCATATCATATCTTGCATTAAATGGCCGCCTGACCTCTAAAGCGCCCATACTCCTCTTCTAGAGAGACAAGTTGCTTTGTTTGCAAGGCAACTTGTCTTGCCTACTAGAGCCTGCCGCTCTGGTTTAAGAAACCAGAGCTGCCCGGTTCTAGCGAAAACTGGAGAAAGAAAATGAAACATCAGACATGCACCCTAAACCCTAGATACCACTCGAGAGACCTTTTTGGGAGTTTCGGATCACGGATTGCTTGGTTTTCAGAACATTTGAGATGCTCCAGGCAATAATCCGGTCACTTTTGAGAGCAATTCAAGTCCGTCTGCTCCAAGGGTTACATATGAAATCTCATCATAGAGGTCGAGAAAACCCATGCTCATAGGCTGCCCTTCACGAGATCAAAGTCGACTAGATCGGTAGCTTATGTCCTATTCAAGTTTGGTCTCGTGATATAGAGCGCGGTGAGAAGAGATGAGAAAACACACCTGATGCCCCTCATTGGGGTACAGTGTCGTAGACTCGTTGTGGAGGAGTGTTCCTGTGATATCGACTCGCTGTGGTGGAGTGTTCCCATAATATCAACTCGATGTGGTGGAGTTTACCCATGGTGTCAGCTCACTGTGGTGGAGTTTGCCCGTGGTGTCGAATCACTGTGGTGGAGTTTGCCCGTGGTGTCGACTCATGGTGGTGGAGTTTGCCTGTAGTGTCGACTCACTGTGGTGGAGTTTTCCCGTAGTGTCGACACACTATGGTGGAGTTTGCCCGTGGTAATTTTAATTCTTCTCCGTATGGTGGAGCAACCAAATAATACTATTTTCTCCGTGTGGTGGAGTGGACCGTTAAAGTTGAGTTGAAAGTGCGTATTTATTCCTTGATCGACAATTTTGGAAACAAAAATTTTTCCCCTTCGATCAAGAATAAATACGACTCGGGGCCTTTTGGCCCCCAAATACCTACAAAATCGAGTAATACCCACCTCGGAATAAAATTGGAATAAGTGGAAATCGCGAAAAATCGAAGTAAATACAATACCTGAAGAATCAGAGTTAGGCGGCTCTGCCTTGGTGAGGCAGAGCTGGCGGCTCACAAATAGAGTCGTCCGGCTCAAGGCTTGACCCGTATGGCTCTAGCGGGTTAGAACTTGGAAATAAAAAAGGGGGGCATCCTTTTGCTTCCCATTTTCTTTGTCTCCTTCTGCCTTTCTCCCTTCTGTGAAAAATTTCTTCATTTCTTTTAGCACAAAATAAGGAAGATGCGAAGTGCTATTCTTCCAAATGCTCCCACACAACCATCTCCTCATGTGAGGTATTCTTTACCCGAAGGGGAATTTTTCCTGCCCACTGAATCTACAGTTGATGTGTATGGATTGTGAGAGACGGTTCCATATTGTGGAGTTAGAAGAAATGATCCTGTACTTGTGTCTTTAAAGCCATCTGTGCACATTATGCAAAATTTGGTTAGTTTTCTCTTCCTTAATTCACTTTTTCTCCTATTTTTGAATTCCTGCAAAATTTACGAAATTAGTTGAAATTACATGAAATTGATGCATGTTTAGAGTAGCTTTTGCCCCTAGGGAACTTAATTGATGATTTAGAATTGATTAAAATTGATTTTTGGGCGAAAAATCACAAAACCTAAGTTTTAGGAACCAAACTGCCGGTTTTCCTAACAAAGCCGGCCAGCTCAAGGCTAGAGCTGACCGGCTATGTTCTTGGTCAGGCAACTCTAGTCAAGAACAGAGCCGGCCAGCTATGGTTAGGGCCGGCGGCTCTGGTTCGACCAAAACTGAGATTTCGAGCCTCTAAATTTGTTTTAAAAGCTTTCGGTCGATTTATTTATGCAATGCAAAATGTAAACAACTCATAAACCTCCCTGTATATTATTTTGCAGGCGCGGCATAACAACCGGGGAGTTGGCTCTGTGACTGACGCATTATCCTGGTACCGACGACTCCCCGATGATGTGTGGGAGTTGGTTGATTCGACCGAACTGGACTGGTTTGTTTGCTCGATGTGTGAGTCTGTGCCTCAGACGAGTAGGGGTTTGTTGATGGCACCCTTGGAGCGGTGGATGGACTCCACCCATACTTTCCATTTCCCGATCGGGGAGTTCACCGTTACACCCGAAGATTTCGTGGCTATCACCAGCCTATCCTTCGATGGGTGTACTATAGATTTTAATCAGTCATTGGAGCAAGGAGGCTTCAGGCCAAACGTGATTGCCATGATGATTGGTTTGACTCCCACAGGCATGTGGGTCCAGGGGAGTACCCTTCGAGACTATTAGCTGAGTAGACAAGACAGTCTACCTGAGGGCGCTTCATTCCCACTTAGGGATGTGAGATGTTACGCTCGGGGGTTCTTGCTATTCACCCTGAGCACTCTGCTATTCTCCACAGGTCAGAGCGACCTGAACTTTACTGTGCTCCCATCACTGATACAGTTAGAGGATATTGGGAGTCTGAGCTGGGGCAAGCTGGGCTAGCTCAGCTATACTATGGCCTTGACGTCTATGCCCGCGGAAGGCACAAGGAGTTGAAGGGTGCTTGGATAGTTCTTCATGTGGGTTACCTTTTTTTTTAACTGACTTTTTTTGTTATTATACAGATTTGGGCGAATGAGTACGCTTTTGTCCCTCGACCAAAGTTAGCCATACCGGCTAGTGCTATGATTCCTGACTTCCCCCGGTTACGGCGGTGGTTGGGCTGTGGCTGAAGTGAGGTAGACACCGACCCTTGGGTTTGTCGCCAGCTTTTGGCAAATATGACTTTTGAGCAGGTATTCTTCCAATTCAAACATTATTATTCATTTCATTTCATTTTTTTCTTTATTTTTTACTGTAGTCTGTTTTTTAGGTTATCAAGGAGCCGTGGGGAGATACTATGTGGTCTATAGAGCTTATAGACGCTCAGAGGCTGGTCTCCCGACTATTGGTCATGGAGAGCCCCGTTAGCTTGGAGTGGTACCTCAGGGAGAGGGTCACTGATTGGCGTGCTGGACCCCAGAAGCTTAGGATCCCACCTGCACCTCCAGTGTTCTGGCCACATCTGCTGTCGAAGGAAGATCATCCGGATTTGTTTGGGTCTAGGTATGTAGTTATGGGAGATGATGGCAACTACCCTCAGTTCATCCACACACAGCTTCTTCCTCCCATCGGAACTGCACCGTCAGAGGATACGCCAACGGAGGTATTTCTTTGTCTTGTTTTAACTTCCGTTTATTTTAAGGCTGGACTGCCACTTACCATTCCTTTATTTTTTTTTCTTTAGCCAACTGAGAGAGGTAAGTGTCCACGTTCTTCATCTGGCAGACGTTCCAATGGTCGTGGGTCTTGGATTACTAGCAACCGAGGAGATGGAGGTTCTTCTGCTCACACTAGTGTGCTTAGTGTCGATACCTAGGTGGGGTACACTGAGCCTATTCCCACTATGGTCCCACCGATGGTTCCTCCTACCGGTATCACCCTAGGACGTCTGGAGTACTTTGTGGAGCCTTGGGTGATGTTACAAAATGAAGTCGGGGAGTTTCATCGAGCAGATATGCATGTCGAGGCACACCCTCCTCCTGCTACTATTCCTCCTGACAAGACACATGTATGTATCCCTGTCCCTGCTTTCTTTTGATTACTGTTTTAGCTACTAATCCAATCTTATGTGCTGTTCTTTGTGCAAATTTCAGTGACACAGGGGATGGCCCTGTGTCAGGCGACTTCTACTCTCAGGAATCTCTTCCTTCGAAACAATGGAGTGTTGTCGGTAAGTACCTATGTTGACAAGTGCATATGCATGTATATATGCCACACATGCACGTGTATGCATGGCATGATGTTCTTATTGTTTATGGTACAGTGTGCACTCACCGCTCATCGGCGCGAGGATGCTCATACGAGGGTGGAGACGGAGGAGATGCAGAGGACCATTGCAGACCTCAGATTTATGAATGATACTCTCTGCACTCTGTTAGATGATTGGAAGGCCGGTCGGCATATCTTTAGCAATGGCGTCAAAGCTGAGGGCCAGGAGGATGATGACTCGACTGATGGGGGACAATCATAGATGTTGTTTTCTGTATTTTTGTAGTTTTGTGTTGATGCAGCCCACTTGTGGGCTAGGATAGAATATCGTTGTGTACATGTACATATTTTCATTATGTGACCACTGACTGATGTACCACTTTTGTTGATATTCAATGAAAAGTTATCCTCCTTCTTGTTGATATGTTATCTCCTCTTTGTTGGAACCTGTTTTACAGATGGCATTTCATCTATTTTCTATGCAGAAGAGTAACAATTCTATTTCCCACGCCTTCTCTGATGGATCAGCTTCGTGACCACCTCAGGGACTACTGGAGAACATGTCGCACTTCTAACTAGACCTTATTGACGCCCTCTACTCTAAATTCCATGTAGTTTTTCATGAATGTGCCCTTAAATCGGACCTTTCTGGAGACTGTAGCCCGATTCTGGGATCCAATGGACCACGTTTTCCGCTTTTCCGGGCAGGAACTGTGCCCAATGGTAGAGGAATTTGGGGCCATCCTCTTTGCTCCTTGTCCTCGTGGAGTCAGGTTAGCCGTTCCTGCCCCTGATTCAGACAACCGGCAGACACTTCGAGGGTTACTGAATACAGCACATTTGGACCACCTGCTCCCTGGTGAGACTGCCTCTAGGAGACTCAACATATCCCTCATTATGGACGTATGTTTTGCCTTAAACCCTCTGTCCCTAGTTGGGCTTTTCTGATGGGTCTGCTCTTAATGTCCCTTTATCTATGTGAGTCAAGAGACGGAACCTGTGATCTCGGATTAATCCCGGTGGTGACCCAGATGGCCGATGGTGCTTCACTTGTGGGAATCATCCTAGCCGAGACCTTGATTTATTTGGATTCTATCTACTCTGGTCGTCCGATAGAAACATATGGATGTCCTTTTCTGCTTCAGTTTGGCCTTTGACTTCGAGTTTGACATTCTGATGAAACATGCACTCTACTAACTGACCATCTTCTCTGGAGATCTGGCTATTGGAAAAGTTAAGTCTCCTGAGCGCTCCTCCACCTCAGTCGAGATATGTTCCAAACCATTTCCGGGTCCGTCGTATAGAACTTACAGACTTTGCTACATGGACTACAGAAGACTGGTTCAATTAGCTGAGAGAACGAACAGACATATCTATCTGCTGGGTGTGTCCCTAGTGGGAGATCTCACAGGTGACTACAGAGACTTAGGCAGGAGGTGTACAGCTCTTCAGACTATTCAAGGTGACATTTATTCTCCTGCACGATTATTTAGATAATACGGCAAGCACAGGGGGTGCCTCGTTCTTTATGCACAACAGAGTGCGGTGACTTCACACAACAGTGGCCCAGGCATGTGCAATAGCAGTGGATGAATCCCACCTGCTTTGAGGTTTTGAGGTATGGTGAAATAGCCTCAACAGAGACAGATGATTGGTACAGAGCCTGGTTAGCTGAGTTAGTGACCTGTCCTATAAGGCGCGAGCGTGGGATCCTGACCATGAGGTATCTCGGCCTGTAGATCTCCCTTATGCTGTATGAAGTTATGGCTAGATAATATTTGTTTTGCTATTTTATTTTATGTCCTTACTTTTACATAGACTGCCCTCGTGGGTTTTCAATCTATCGTATTGTCTTAACTTTTGCCTGGACTGCCCTTTTGGGTTTTCAATCCAGCAAACTTTTTATTCGCATCTTAAATTTTGAGTGGACCGCCTTTCGGTTTTCGATCACCAGATTTTTATTATTATTATTATTATATATATATATATTATGAACGGGAGGAGGAAAAAGATAAGAGTGAGCAATTATACAAAATAGATTACTAAATTCAGCCAACTTGGAATGTTTATCAAACGAAAATGAACATGAATTCATTCATTCATTAAAGAAACATTTTAGCACAAATGACATCAATAATGAAATAAAACAGTAATGGTATGCGCTTTGACCGAACTCACACCTGCTATCGACCAATCTATACAGATTATCTGGCTAATAGGAATTCCTCACTTTTCCTAATTTTTGCATGGACTGCCTTTTCAGTTTTCAGACCACCGGACTTATTACCCCTTTTTTTTATATAAAGTACCACTTAAGCTTGTCTTGATTGATGGGGTCGACAAATTCGTTTCTATCCATATCCATGATTTTTACGGCTCCCTTAAACAGCACCTTCTTTACTACATACGGTCCTTCGCAATTAGGTCTGAACTCCCCTCGTGCATCTGTATGAGTCTACTTCATCCATTTGAGCACAAGATCGCCAGCTTTAAAAGGGCGCTTCAGATGGCGAACTCTACCATTATAAGCTCGGGCCATTCGCTGTTTATACATCTGCAGACGATCCAATGCTTGAAGTCACTTTTCATCAATCAGGGCTAACTGTTTGTACCGCGATTGCATCCATTCTGATTCAGGCATCTGTGCCTCTATCACTATTCTTAAGGATTTTAGCTCAGTTTCAATTGGCAATACGGCCTCCATTTTTTACACTAATGAGTAAGGTGTCTCACCAGTTGGAATCCTGATACTCGTTCTGTAGCCCCACAAAGCAAAAGGTAGATTGTCTGCCCAATCCCTATACGTGA
This sequence comes from Euphorbia tirucalli, assembly GCA_039660915.1. Classification (NCBI taxonomy): domain Eukaryota; kingdom Viridiplantae; phylum Streptophyta; class Magnoliopsida; order Malpighiales; family Euphorbiaceae; genus Euphorbia; species Euphorbia tirucalli. The sequence goes on along the minus strand of CM077637.1, from coordinate 33,967,474 downwards.
CAACCATTTTAGCCAGAATTTTCTTGATACTTTATTGGCTGCCTCCACTACCCCATTGGCTTGTGGGTGATAAGGTGAAGACTTATGGTGCTCGACCCCTCTATCCTGAAACAACTGCGCTGTTTCCCCTTGGAACTGAACACCATTATCTATTACCACGTAGTGTGTGACTCCGTACCGGGTGAAGATATTTTTCTCAATGAACTTAGACATTTTCTTGGCCGTGAGGTTCATAGACTTTAAAAAATAATCTACAGCCACAACAATGAAGCGGTCTCCATTTGATTCCGATGGCCTTATCTCTCCAATAATGTCGATCACCCAAGCAGTGAACCACCAGGGAGTCGAGGACATCTGAAGTTCGAGTGGAGGAAGATGGTTAATATCTCCATATATCTGACATTCATGGCACCTTTTCAACCTTTCAATGCAATCAGCCTAGAGTGTGAGCCAAAAGTATCCTTGTCTCAAAATTTTCTTTGCTAGGGCTAAACCGCTCATATACGGGCCGCACGTTCCTATATGAATTTGATCTATCACCACTCTGGCTTCTTCCTCGGTTAGACACTTCAGTAGTAATCCATTCATAGTTCGCTTAAAAAGCTGACCCTCAAAGATCCTAAATTGCACTGCTAACCTTCGGAGAGTAATCTTATCTGCTTCAGTGGCACCTTCGGGATATGTCGCTTTCTGAAGAAACTGTAAAATGTCATTATACCATGGACGATCCTCTACCACAGCCACCACAACCTCTTCTACTCTATAGTAAGGACTATGTGATATCTCCAACACTACTGGCCGAATTGGTTGCTTCTGGGGACCTTCCTACATGGATGACAAAGTGGCCAACGAATCCGCCATCTGATTTTCTTCCCTAGGCACATGCCTGAATTCACAGCTCCCGAAGACTTTGATCCTTTCCCAGATGGCCTCAAGGTAGGGGCGAAGGGACTCTTCTTTAATTTCCCAATCTCCAGTGATTTGCTTCACAACTAATGCCGAATCTCTGATGATAAGGGTTTCATGCGCTCCTAAGGTGATCAGGGCATCAATTCCAAATAGACATGCTTCGTACTCTGCCCTATTATTGGTTCCAGGAAAATTCAACCTTTTTGCTAGGGGAATAACTCCTCCGTCAGGTGTCCTAATGATCACGCCCACTCCTGCTTCGTGCTTATTTATAGCCCTATCAAAGTACATAACCCATCTGACTGGTTCTGCTTCTACCACTGCCAACTGTTCATCTAGAAATTTGAGATTCTCCATATAATCCGAGTCAACTGGTTGATTGGCCAAAAATTCGGCCACTGCCCTTCCTTTGATGGTCTTCCGAGTGATGTATTCGATGTCAAATTCTAACAACAATAACAGCCACCATGACAGCTTTCCCATTAACACTGGAGTCTGGCATAGATACTTCATCAAATCGACCTTGGCCACTGCCTGAACCTTGTAAGATTGAAAGTAGTGCCTGAGCTTGTTTGTTAGCCATACCATTGCGGCGCAAGTCTTCTCTACTATTGTGTATCGAGTCTCATACTCTAGCAGCTTCTTACTCAAGTAATAAATAGCATTCTCTCGGCCATCTTCTTGCTCTTGAACCAGTATTGCCCCAACCGACACATCTTCGATGGCCAAATAGAGGATCAAAGGCTTTCCTGGTACTGGAGGTTTTAGAACTGGAGGATTCATCAAGTAGCCTTTAATCTTGTCAAATGCCATCTGACACTGCTCATTCCATTCTACCGGCTGGTTCTTCCTTAGAAGCTTAAATATCGGTTCACAAACTGTTGTCAGCCTTGCAATGAACTAGCTAACATACTGTAGAGATCCTAAGAATGACCTCACCTCCTTTTCCGTTTTAGGCGCAGGCATAACTCTGATGGCTTTGATCTTATCTGGATCCATTTCTATACTCCTCTGACTCACAACGTGCCCCAAAAGCTTCCCTGATGTTACTCCAAACACGCACTTCTTTGGATTCAGACGTAGATTATACCTCTCAATCCTAGTCAAAAATCTATCTAGGATGGCAGGATGCTCAATCCTAGTCAAAAATCTATTTGACTAGCATATCATCGACGTACACCTCTACCTCCTTGTGGATCATATCATGCAAAAGTGTCATGGTGGCCCGTTGATAAGTCACTCCGATGTTCTTCAGTCCAAACGGCATGACCCTGTAACATTAAACTCCCCATTCAGTGATGAAGGCCGTCTTTACCTTACAATGATGTTCATGAGGATCTGGTTATACCCAGAGAAACCATCCATGAATAAATACATAGCTGCCCCGGCAGCACTGTTGATCAGAACATCATTATGTGGAAGCCGAAAGTCATCTTTCGGTGAAGCCCTGTTCAAATCTCTGTAATCCATACAAACCCGGACCCTTCCATCCTTCTTTGCAACCGGTACGATGTTCGCCAACCACTGAGGGTACTCCACTACCTTTAAGAACTTGGCCTTAATTTGCTCCTCTACCTCCTCTTTTACTTTTTCTGCCCATTCCGGATGCAGCCTTCTGAGCTTCTGCTTCATTGGTGTGATCTTCGAATCAATGGGAATTCTATGCTCTCCTATCTGCTTGTCTACCCCGGGCATGTCATCATAGGACCACACGAATGCTTTTACATGCTTAAGCAGTACTTTCACTAACTCTTTTCTCTCGTCAGGTGTGAGTTCTTTTGAAATGGATACCATTTTCGGATCATTCTCTGTCCCTAGATTTATTTCATGTAAAGATGTTTCATGAATGCTAAAAACAGTAAATGAATGCTTGAATGTATGCACAGTTCCATCAGGAAAAACATCACACAAGCGAAATCAGATTTCATTGCATTAAACGCCATATAGGCGGTATTGTTCACATTAGAAAGAGGAAAACTAAATACATTAAAGCAGTTTTCATCCTCCACATGCGGAGGGTCTTCATTATCAGCGCTTTCTTCGAAAAGGTTTGTCAGATCACCTTCCAGCTTGCTTTTCTGCTCTTCAGATAGCCTCTCCTCTAGGGCCTTCATCTTGCCTTTCATCATGATCTTTGTCAATTCTTTCACTGCCTCAACCAGCTTCTCTTAAACCTTTTCGACCTTTAACTTTTCCTCCCCACCTGCTTTGTTTGGTTTCATCAAAACAGACAGAGCACGGGCAATGGCGTCCACCGCCAACTCCACTTCGCCTTTCACTAGCTCGGCTTTCAGGAATGCTCGCCTTTGTTCCCGAACTCAATCTGGACTTCAGCCGCTTTGTCCACAACAGCCCTCCCTTTGCCACTCACTTCGGATCTCAGCATGCCCACGATCGGCTCCATACCACACATTCCATAATCAACTACATCAGCAAAGATTTCAAAACCCAGTACCTCCTTATCTTCGAACTTGACAGGCTCATACTCTCCCTTGGAGACTTCCTCGATTACACGCACAAAAGTATCAACCAAGTTCACATACTTCTTTGTAGATCTTTTCGCGTCTTTATTATAACCCAACCCAGCTCGGTAGTACTGGCCCACTTCGATATTGAACTAGCGGATACCTTGCTGATTCACCCCTATCGCTTTCCCCTACTCAAACTTTTGCTTGGTAAAATATTTATGGATCCAGTCGAGGAATTTAGGCTTGTCGGATATGACTGCTACCTGAAATCTTGTGACAGGATGCTCTGCAGTGTTCAAAGCTGCTATTACAGAAGGCTCATCTGCTTCGACAGTCACTATCTTTCCTCCAATTAGAAACTTGATCTTCTGATGCAAAGTGGAGGGTACCACACCAAGAGCATGAAACCACGGCCTCCCTAATAGCAAAGAGAATGTGACTGGAATATCTATCACAGTGAACATAACTTTGGACCTGACCTCACCCACCTTCACTTCGGCTTCAAAAGTTCCAATTACAGTTCGTTTACTGTCATCGTAGGCCCTTATAACAGTCAGAGACTTATACAGTGCTTCAGGACTGATCCCCAGATATGGCAATACTTTCGCTAGGTAGATATTCAAGGCTGAGCCATCATCCACCATTACACAAGGCATCGTTCTATCCATGACTTTTACTTTCAAAGACAATGCCCTGTTATGGTTTACTTCTTCTGGTGGTAAATCAGATACTCCAAAACTAATCTCCAATGTTTTATTGGGCTTCACATCTACGCCCTTTATTAATGCACAAACTTCATTAGGGGACATAGTGGGGGAAGCGTCCATCTCCATAAGCTGCTTCACTATTGCCTCGCGATGCCTCTTTGATTCCATGAGCAAATGCCAAACACTAGCATGCGCTGAAGTCCTTTTCAACTGTACCACCACTTCATCTTCTTCACCTATCCTCGGAATAGAATCCACAACATCATTTTCTACTGGAGTGGTATTTCTCCTTGGTGGAGCAGGAGGTGTTGCAGCCACAGGTTGATAAACCCTTCCACTCCTCGTTATATGCATTATCGGCCCATCCTTGGCTACAATTGTTCCTCTTCTTGTCTCAACCGGGTAAACGGGCTTTACTATCTCGTAAGGCCTGCAAACTTCCTCTTCATCATCATCCAATTCAATGTCTTTTATATTGAATAGACCTTGCTCACTTCCAGATGCTGACCCTTGAGCGTTAACCCTCTTTTTCTCCTTCTATTCAATTGACACTGCCTGCACACTTGGATTTGCCTTAATAATCTGGGCGAACACAAAATTATCAGGGATGGATGATTGCACCATGCTCATTAGATTCCTGAAGTTTGGTACAGGGTTCGTTTGAACATTTGGCTTCAATTAGGGCTCTACTATCTTTCCATCTGCAATCAACTGGCGTATAGCTTTAATTAATGAAGTACACTCATTTTTCCGGTGCCCAGTCATGACATGGCATGCACAAAAATTATCCTTGTCAGCTTCAGATGGAGGAGAAAATGGTTTTATACTTTGCAGCAACCCAACCTTTTTGCATTTTATGAAAATTCTGCTCGGCGATTTTACCCATGGGCTAGTGATTATTTGGGGAGTCCCCACTAGTCTACCTGGATTTACTGCTACTATTTTTTCCCCTTGTTCTTGAATAGAAGCCATGGTTTGAACTGCCTTAGTACCACTACCCGTGGCTGTTAGTTTCGAGCTCCCGCTTTTGTTTTCTCAGGAATACCCTTGGCTGTCTCGATATCCCCCTATACTCTGCTTGGTCCTCTACTCCTCCTCTTCATACCTTTCTATATGCTTCGCATACTCCATAACATCATTGAAGAATTGGAACCTCTTCAGCTTCATTTTATCTTTATATAGGGGCAGGCTCCCATCTACCAATTTCACAATTAAAGATTCTTGCTTCGGGGCTCCATCCACAAGGACCTGAACGTCCATCCATCTCCGGTAATATGCCCCAAAACTCTCATTGGTTTTCTAACGAATCCTCTCCAAATCCTCCAATGTGATCTCAACCTGGGTGTTATATGCATACTACCTGATGACAACCTCAGCAAGGTCCTCCCAAGAAGAGCGAGTGTTCGAGGGGACTCTCATGTACCATTTAGCCACTGCACCTCTGAGGGTTGTCGGGAAAAGATTGAGCAAGTGATTCTTATTTAGTCCCATGCTCGTCGGGAGCCTTACATAATTATCCAGATGGGTTTCTGATGGTGTAGGGGGTACTATAAGGCATGTGGAACCCAACCAAAAGAGGATCATTTTCTGCTATCAGTACATCCGAATCAGCGTATTAAGTCAGACCTGACTTTGTCTTAGGCGATGGGACATCAAGATTTAAGAACTTTTGGTGTAGGAGCCTTTTTTATTATCGTCTCAATGGACACCTCTTTGGCCTTTTGAGTAGCTGGCTCCTTTTCTATCTGACCATTAACATTCCTGACCGCAGCCTCTACTCCACTTCCTCCAGGCACATTATCCGTAGATCTAGCTCCGATTTGCACATTCTCATCCGAACTTCTCGAGGATCCCAAGTTCAGCTGCCCCGAACTACCCCCATTCAGAATCGGAATCCCAACCTGTCGGGTCAACTCTTTTTCTTCAGCCATCGCCATCTTCACTTGCTCTTTGATTGTTGCCTTAAACTGATAAGATGTTAGAAAGGCATTCACAATGGCAGCTATATCCTATGCTGACACTCCTCCAACATTAGCTTTATTCGGGTTAGCCATTTCTGGTTCTGCTGCTTCTTCTAGCAAGAACTGACTGTCAATCGGTAAAAAAGGCAATTGATCCCCCAACTCCTCCTTCGAATCAGACCCCAATCCTTGTCTGGTCCCAGCCACAGTGCCTAGTTCTGATTGATTGATTTCCCACTCTACTCTCAATAACCGCTTCGAGGTTCTATTCCACACTACAAATTTCAATGGAAGGTTAGGCGTAAAAACATGGTATGCACCTAGACTCAATTCTCTAAATTTCACACCTTGCATGGATTGGCATGATTGTGATGAGATGAAAATGGGTGCATGGACATGCTTATGACATCTAATAAACTCTACTTTTTTACTCGACCTCTTGAGAATGCTCAACGCCATGCATAATAAGTGCGTGAGAGCCGTCACACGCATATAGCTCCGGTGCTTTTAGGGCACCTAATGAGAAATGAAATGAAGTCATGTATGTCACTTCACACGGACAGAGGCTCGACGCTTTAGTAGCAATATGGTGATATGGAATGGTCACCTTGGAAACAATCCACGGTCAAAGCTTCGACGCTTTTAGGGCGTCAGACATGTTACGGTACATGAAAACAAATCGCATGTACAATAACACATGGACAAAGATTAGGCATTCATGGAATGCCTTACGTGGTTTAGGAATGTCATGAAATCCACTAGATACGTAAGATTCGGTGCTTGTGGAATGCCTTGAATGACTGATGAGATGTTATGAAATAATCCAATGTGGATTACGACACTAAACAATACTTTCGGAATCTCCTTTATTCCAACGATAAATGGTTATGATGTCATGAAATGGAATTGTATATTCCACTTACACAATCACAGGCCTAAACCCTTTTCGGGTGTTCTAATTGGCGCATTTGGTGAAATGGTTGATATAATCCAATACATCAACATTAAATGGGAGTTTTGGGGCTCCCGGGATTAAATGTGATGAAAGTGCTTGGCATTCTCGGGATGCCTTAATCATAATAAGATGGATGCATGCTTGAGTCACACAAATGCAAATGGCTGCATAAAAACGTGGTTAAGTGTGGCATACGAAGTGATGCATGTATGATTATGGGTATGTCGATGCATAAAAATGTACATGGCACACAAAAATAGACATGGCTGCAAAAGATGTGGTTAGAAACACTCATACATGCGGTCATGCCTTAAAATATGGCTGCACAAAATATGGCTAGTGGTGATCATGAACGATGATGGATTTGATGCTTGATGCATGATGTATCAGAAGACGAAAAGAAAGGCAAACAAACATGAACAAACGTTAGCGCATGCAATAGTGCACTCCCTTCCAACCTTATTCCTCCAACAATTGGTCTTGCATTCTTCCTAGTTGTTGGGTCTCTTTGGCATCAACGGGGGATACCAAAGGTGCATGCTCAAATGTCCAAATTTTAATTTCATGTTTTGGTAATCCTAGGGGAAATTACTAAGCCATTACATGTGGGCTAAAGTCAAACCAAGGGTTGTACAGGCTCCCATATCGAATAAACACTTTCCCACCGTAGAACACGATGTAAGGTCATGCGGGGCTATGAGTGGTTTACCCCGTTGGGTGTCTCCAATCCTGGGCCACCTTCTTGGGTAAATCGGGGTGAAATAGTGTATTAAGGGGTTGAGAAGAAGAAAATGTCATGATATGCAAGGGTATGGATAGATATGGCGTTTATAAATTGATTAAATGAAGACAAGCGAGGTTATATTTCAATAGTTGCCTAAGTTCCTTAAGTGTTTAAGAAAAACATCTTTAAGAAACTTTCCTTCCCCAGCAGAGTCGCCACTGTGAGCGGACGACCTTTTACGAAAGAAGGAACGCGGCGAAGCCGACCAGGGAAAAAAGAAAAGAATGAAATAAATGGTTTAGTAGTGATGTTTTGGGACAAGTAGGTTCGTTTATCTTGAGTTGGGAAAACTATTGATTTAATTTGGAAATTCCTTTGTAGAAAACATTTTCCCGTTTTTAACTTAAAGACCTCGAGACTTAAATCCCGAGATCAGTGACAGAGTCGCTACTCAGATCAGCTCATCCGAGAAATTCCGGTACAGCTCCCTAGCAAGCGCAGACTACTGTACCTAATCCAGAGATTCAGGGTTCGGGCAACTTACCTACTTAACCTCGATCTTGTATTCGATTTACTATTTATAAAACCATATTTATTCAATTTATCATCTTTCTTTAACCCAATTTGTTTATTTTTATTGATCTGATGCTAAAGTAGAAATGCAGAAAATAAATTACAGAAAATTAAACCATCCACACAAATTAAACAAAAGAATAATAAGGGCCGCTTATACAACCCAATCGAATAAAAGATAAAAACTCTCATCCTCACGCTTACAATTGCCTAAGTACACGGGGATCTAAAAAAATACAATCGTCTAATTACACGAATTAATCTATTAAATACAACAAAAATAAACATAAAAGCTAAAAAACAGATTAGTTAGTGCAAATTATATTATAACACAGATAGGAATCAAATCAGGATAGAATTAGGATTTTAGGATCAGGAGCATGCATTTAGGGGATAACCAGGTTGACCCGATCGGTCGGACCGGTTAGACCTGGAAAACGGTTTTGAAAGGCCCTGTGGATTTTTGTGCTAGAAAATCAATTTTTGGAAACCATTTGGCTCGGTTTCATGCCAATTTCCACTTTTGTGGGTCCGTTATCCTGGAACTTGGGGTTGCGTTCCTGTGGGTTTTCCTAATTTTCACAAACATTTAAGGTCCAAAAAGCAGTAAACACACAAAAATCAATTTGAATCCGAAAACAGCATCATGCAACAACGTTTGTACAGGTCGTTCCGCGATTTTGTCTTTTCCGAAAATCACAGCCGCGTTGCTGAAAATAGAGCCAGACGGCTCTGGTTAGAGCCGGCCGGCTCTGGGCCACACTAGGCGGCTGTAATGCCTGGACCCGAAATCAGTTTTCTCGTTTTTTTTTTCAAAAAAATTTCTACTTTTGCTTGTTTTCGATGTTTTCCTGAGATTTTATAATGTTCGGGGGTCCGCAAATGCTAAACTATGGACCCGTAATGGATCGAACAACCCCGGAACTGAAATATAAAACCAAAAAAAAAAGCCGAAAAATCGATATTAATATGTCCAGAAATATGGAAACCGACAATAAAATGAAGTATAAATATTCTTGGTCCGAAAAATATCAAAATAGAAAGGTATAAAATGGAAAACGAACTCCTTTCGGCCATTCGGGACAGACCGAGAATCTGTCCCTGAGGAACAGAGCCGGGCGACTCTAGGGTCAGAGCCGGCCAGCTCTGTTCTTTACAATTACAGCCGTGCGGCTGTGTTCATGAAGAACACAGTTGTACGGCTATGGTGGGTTGAGTCTGTTTTTTGAAAAAATTTAAAAAAAGAGAAAAACATGCAGAAAACACAATGTAAGCAGGTTTAAGGCCTCTCGGAGTTTACCTTGGTGTCTTTCCAGTGTACTGGATATGCAAGAACGGATTAAGAGCTTGAAATTGTTGCTGGAGTCTCAACTGGTCAAGAACCACAACGATCCGCAACAAGCCAAAACGAACCCGAAGTGATCTCCAACCAATAAGCAAAGGTTATGGAACTTGAGTCTAATGTTTTTGCATTGATTTAAGTCTTAAATGCAACGTTTGGTTCAACTCCTGCTTACTCTGTCTCGGTCTCTCTTCTTTCCCTTTCTTCTCTCTTTTTCTTTTTTCTGCTTCTCTCTTTTTTCTGTCTCAAGATTGTCAAAAATCCCCCCCTTTTTTCTGATTTTTTTTCTTCCCTTTTATAGTCTCTCTTTCATATCATATCTCGTAGTAAATGGTCGCCTGACCTCTGAAGCGCCCATACTCCTCTTCTGGCGAGACAAGTTGCTATGTTTTGCAAGGCAACTTGTCTTGCCCACTAGAGCCGGCCGGCTTAGTATGCACTAGAGCCATACAACTCTAGTCTAGAGCCGGCGGGCTCTGGTTCAAGAAACCAGAGCCGCCCGGTTCGAGCGAAAACCGAAGCAAGAAAACGAAACATCAGACATGCACCCTAAACCCTAGAGACCACTCGAGAGACCTTTCCAGGAGTTTCGGATCACGGATTGCTTGGTTTTCAGAACATTTGAGACGATCTAGGCAATAATCCGGTCGCTTTGGAGAGCAATTCAAGTCTGTCTGCTCCAAGGGTTACATATGAAATCTCATCATAGAGGTCAGGAAAACCCGTGCTCACAATACTCCAAGTATACAATTGACTTGTTTAATTCAAGCTTAGATGTTCAATGTGAATGATCCTATAGGCCAGTCTTTATATTGGCAGTGAGCCCATGGTCAACAGATTGTAGGTGGGCTCTAGCAAGCCATTACAACCCTAATTAAGATGGAGACTACAGTCTAACGAAAGTCATAACCCCGTAGTTTAACTTATACATCACATGTCATTGATATCGGTGTCCAACACGGAGGCATGGTATCACGACCCTCTTTTATGTCTGGACATTAACTTTATTCCAAATGAACTGATTCTCACAAACAAGTTCCAACTTGTTTGGGTGTGGCCACACTCTTATCAGTTGCACTCATCAAGTGGCTGGTGATATCTTCTCAGTGGACTACTGAGTGACATTTCCTTCTATATATTCACGGCCTTGCCATGTTTACTGGCACACCCGATCGTACCATACTTAGCACCCTATTACAGGTCCTTTAGGTGTACACCAAAGTGTGTTCAACAAATATCATACAACAAATTTGGTTGCACAAGGTTCAAGGTTGACAAGTTGATTAACATTATCTTTTTCTTTTTAAATATAAATAGAGATAGAGTCATTATCTAATAGAGTCATTATCTAAATGAATAAGTAGCTAGCGAAAAGCTTTCAATAAGCTTTAACTATCAATGATAGAAGGCATGATAGTTTTAGATACCAATGAAATATCAAACTCATGACTTGTTGAACGTATCATTCTTACACCTAAAGTTTAGAATTAATCAAGTAATCGAGCATAGATAGAAATGTGACTTACCCATCACTATGATGAACCAATTCATAGCCTTTAAGTACTAAAACAAGATAATATTCCAATATTCAGAAGCTTGAATGGGTTAGGAGAATAAAGTTTAGGAGAACACTATTATTAATGGTTAGTTTGGTATGAAGGATGAATTATAGTATTTTCTTGTTGTTAGAATTGTATTTCCTAGCCTTTAAGTACAAAAAAAAAAGTTAAGTTTCGAATAGTTAAAAGTTTGAATGGATTAGGGAAATAAATATTTGACTTGATAATTTTGAGGTGAGCAATGTTATTGGAGGGTTCTTCGGATATGTAGCAAGAGTTATAGATGTTTGATATTAAATGATTGTTGGAATGAATATGCAACTATCCTTTGGCAAAACAAGACCTATTATCACCAAACTGGAACAAACACATTAATCTCCACAGTTCAACTAAATCAGACCATCGTTTGGTCGAACCACTTTATGTAGGCATTATAGATTGTTACAACTGTAGTTTATTGTATGGTTTAGTATTCTATTTGGGAAAAGAACTTTGTAACCAATCTACTAGGTCTCTATAGAGTTTGAGCTATATTGGGGTAATTTTGTAAAATATTGGAGATTGAACCTACAACCGGACACTTTATTTTTGGAGTGTGGTTTTGCACCAAGACATTGCTTGATTGTTTAAGAGAAAAATAGGGATTGAGTTTTTCATATTTGCACAACAACTACATACTATAGAGTTAAATTCTGTCTAATTTTTTTTTCAAAATCAAATAATATTAATTTGGTTTCTCATTAATGTTTCTCTGGTTTTGGTTGTGTTCTCAAAGACACTTCGTGCTTGCTGTTAGCTTGTCACTATAGTATGGTTCATTGTTCGGATGATCCTATCATGACTAAGTCTTTAACTTGCATGGAAGCCCTCTCTTGGTTTTTCTAGCCTCCTTTTCAAGCAAATTATTATTGAAGGTAATGCTCATACCTTAACTTTTCAATTCGAACAATTCAGTAAGAACAAGTACTACAAGTTCCATTCGTCTACGGTGGTAATGATCTTGGATGATTATACTAATATTTTACATTGGTTCTCTTGTGTTAGATTTTTTTTTAGGCTAAATATTTTATAGATCCTTCAACTTGTACCAAAAAACCTCCTAATCCTTTAACTTAAGATATCACCTTTACTGCCCTCCAACTTCTCTAACACGTATATAAACGCCTCTCGTGTCTTATGTGATATTGACGTGGCTAAGGACATGTATTTCTCTCCACGTCAACGACACATAGAACACAAGGGGCGTAGATATATGTTATACAAGTTGGAGAGAATAATGATTTTTTGGTACAAGTTGGATAAGATGAAATCTTATGTTAGAGATAGACCTGTTAATTGGACGGGCGGCCCGCTCAGCCCGCCCAAGCCCGCACTAATTTTAGAGGGCTTGGACATACATTTATCATGTTTGGCCCGGCCCGGCCCAAGCCCGTAAAAGCCCGGATTCTAAAGGGTTGGGCTTGATTAAATAATATAAAGCCCTGGTAGCCCGGCCCGCCCGTTATATATATGTATTGGTTATTAAAATATTAAATACAAATTATAATTTAGCACTCATTTGTAATTAACTCTAATTTGTAATTAACTCTAATTATAGCACTCATTAATGCAGCCTCTCACCTTTTCATATTCCTCAAACTCAAATCCTACCATCTATAAATTTTCCTTTTTAAGGGAAAAACCCTACTTTCATAAACCTAATATAATATTTCATTTGTACGGCCACCTTCCACCTAATTTCAGATTTTCATTTGATCATCTATTTCAAGTGAAGACATAAAAGGTATGATTTTCTTTTTGTTTCTTTTTCCAGTTTTAGACCTTTTTTTTTAACTAGTTTTGTTTTATTAATTCTAATTTCAAAGAGTAGTGTTTTCTTTATTAGCAGTACTGGGGTTAATAAAATATTGTTAAACTAATATTTATAATTAATTTAATTGTAGATGGAAGAAAACACTAAGAAGCAAATTGATATTCCTAAACAAACTCAAACGGCACAGAATGTGACGGTTGATGCAAACAATGAAATTGGAGGTACTGGAACCGGAAAGCGAGATGCACCTTTACTTGTGGAAGACGGATTCAAAGAATATGAGTCAGCTTCAAAAAAATCCAGGAAAACATCAGATGTATGGAAAGAATTTGAACCAAAAGATACAGCTGCCAAGGGTAAAGGTGCTTCAAGTGGAAACTCTGCAATTATAACAGTTATCTGCAAGCACTGTAAGTCTGATTTTATAAGTGGACCCACATATGGTACTTCTCATCTGAAGCGTCATTTACAAACATGTAAAGCTAAAAGAAACACTGATATCACTAATTATTTGATCAAAGGTGATCCTATAGTTGATGGTAGTAATGCACTTAAGACTCATAAGTATGATGCCAGTGATATTCGTAAATGCATATTGTTGTTTGTGGTTGAAGGAAATCATGCATTTTCTTTAGTTGAGGAACCAGGATTTAGGCGTATGATGAGTAGAAGTAATCCTCAATTTTCTCCATTTAGTAGGCATACACTTAAGAATGAGCTTCTTGCATTTTATCTTAGTGAGAGGGATAAGCTTAAGCAAATGATGGAAACTGCAATTGGGCGTATATGTTTGACGACTGATAATTGGAAGAATGAGCATGCTAGAGAGGAATATATTTGTGTTACAGCTCATTTTATTGATAAGAATTGGAAATTGCAGAAAAGAATTTTACGTTTTAAGGTTTTCAAGCCTCCATATGGTGGAATTCGTGTTGCTGATGAATTGTTGTTGTGTATGTCTCATGCTCAATGGAATATTGAGAAAAAGATTTTCACAATTACTACTGACAATGCAAGTTATAATGATACAATGATTAGTAATTTGCAATCGAATCTTAATCGTAAAAATTATCTTCTTAAGGATGGTGATTTTTTGCAAGTTCGATGTTGTGCCCATATTCTTAATCTGATTGTGCAAGCTGGTTTGGATGTCATTAGAAGCTCTTTGGACAAAATTCGTGAAATGGTTAAGTGTGTTTATAGGTCTCCTAGTAGAGCAAAAGTGTTTTTTGAAATTGCAGAAAAGGTATACAAGTTGGAAACTACTAGGAAGTTCAGATTAGATATGCCTATCAGGTGGAATTCAACCTATTTCATGCTTGATCGTGTTCTTTATTATAAGAATGCATTAGTTCATTTTGCGGGTAGGGATCACACTATGAGTTCTTATGCACTTACAAAAGATGAATGGGAGAATGTTAATGTCATCCATAAGTTTTTGAAAGTCTTTTATGAAGTGACATGCATATTTTCTGCGGTCAAGACTCCTACTTCAAATTTGTATTTTAAGGGTGTGTGGAAGATTCACAAAGCCTTGTTACAAGTAGCAAATGGTGGACCTAGTATTTTGAGTGATGTTGTACCTTCTATGCAGTCAAAATTTGACAAATATTGGTCTACATACAATGAAATTTTGAGCTGTGCATGCATTTTGGATCCTCGGTACAAAAAGGATTTCTTGCAATTTGCTTTTAGTAAGGTTTATGGCAAGGATGAATGTGAGTACCATGTGAACAAGATTATGAGTGCCTTATATAGCTTGTTTGAAGAGTATAAACAGCCAAATGGATGTGATGTTGGAAATCTTTCGAATTCGGGTGACAATATTGATAATATGCTTAATAGTGATGAGGCTGATTTTTCGAATTATTTGTCAAAGAAAAGTGTTTGTAGCAATGAGTCACAGTTGGATCTTTATTTATCCGAACCAATTCGAGATTCAAAAGAACACTTAGATGTATTGGAGTTTTGGAACAAAAGCTCCATGAGATATCCAGAGCTCGCAAGAATGGCTGCTGATATTTTGTGCATTCCTGTTAGTACTGTTGCTTCTGAGTCTGCATTTAGCATTGGTGGCAAAATCATTACTAGCACTCGAAGTTCTTTGAAGTCCAAGACTATCCAGGCAATTGTTTGTCTAAGGGATTGGGTGAAAGCTGAAGGTAAAATGTTTTTTTCATATACAATGATTATAATTTTAAGTTTCACTTGTCTTAAAAAAAGACATATGAGGTTATGGTATTGATTGTCTTATTTTAACATTTTTTACAGGGGCTAAAGATGTAAACATGGATGATTTTGATTGTTCAAGTGAAGATGATATTGATGATGGAGAGGAAGAATTGGATGACTTTATATAGGTATTTTTAGTTTGTTTTACAGCAAGTTCCTTGCTTTTTCTTATCTCTTGATTACTCTCTTTTTGTTTAGTTGCTTCATACAGTCTATATATGCTTATTAGTTTGTATTTCTAGCCTAGATGATTTTTTTTAATAAGTTTTCTACTTACAGTATAATGTCAAATGGTATGACTTCGACATACAGTATAGTGTTAATGTGGAATGCTTATTTATTTTTTTCACTATGTTTATAGGTGATGGAGGGGAGCTGCATTGATGGAACTCTAACTCAAGCGTAGCTGAAAAGATAAACAACATTGAAAAAAAAGTCTTTGATTATCTTCATTTATTTAGTATTTTGACAATTTTAAACTTTTAAGTTTGGCTGTCAGTAGACTTTATTTAGTATTTGAGAATATTAGAACAAGTTTGTGCTATTTTTTTTCAAGGATATTGTTGTGTTTGAAATTTAGATTATTTTGGATTTAACTTTTTTATGGCATTGGTTTAACTTACATTTTATTTTAAAGGTATTAAATTTTTTTAGATAAATAAAAAAATAAATTTTGCGGGTTCAATTGGGCGGGCTTGGGAAGAGAGGTTTCAAGTCCGGCCCAGCCCGGCCCGAGCCCGTCATTTCCACAGGAAGGGCTGGGCAAGGCTTGGACAATATAATTTTAATGAAAAGCCCGTTAAGCCCGGCCCTAGCCCGGCCCAGCCCGCCCAATTAACAGGTCTAGTTAGAGAGGTATGTTATTTTCTAGCACAAGTTTGAAAGGCCCAAAATATATTAAGCCTTTTCTTTTACAAAAAGAATAACCAATAAAGTAGCTTACGTGCTAGTTTGTTTTTGTCTAGCTCTTACAATGTTTTTCATGTTAAAGTCGCTCTTAGCTTTAGCGATGTATTATTATCAGATTTAATGCAATGATATTTTTTCTTGTAGAAAATATTTTAAGTTATTTATTTATTTTTTTCACAAGTTCTATGGCTGAAAAAAAATATTTCTTAATTTTTTTTTTTGGTGAATATCTAGTGTGATTTAAAATTTAATATTTTCATTTAGACAAAAAATGCTAAATACAAATAAATTTCAAATTTACGTGGGTTGATAAATTCAAATTGCTATTGATGTTCTAGAATCAGAAAGTCCACAAATTACGCAGGATTTAGTAAATGTAGCTGCCAAAATTGTATAATTTAATTCTCATTAGAGTGAACCAGAAGTTGGGTATAAGCGTGAATATTCGTTGACTCAAACTTAATGCAAACAACTTGCTTCGTGTGGTGGGGTTGGGTTGAGTTAATTAATGCGTGAAAGTAAAGAAGGAAAAATATGGTCTGACCTTTTTTAAAATTAACTCCAAAACAAAGCAATATTTACCTTGACCAAAATAACAAAAAAATATCAATTTATACGTACACAAATATCATCTTTCAACCATATACAGATTCTAAAATCTGCCCTTTACAAATTGAATATTTTTGTATCTGTCCAGATTATATATTTTTATATATCAATCCAACAAAAGTACAATTTTCTCATATTAAACAAACTATGTTAGGAATTTCAGTTTTTATCTACTCCGGATTCTCTAATATTTAATTAATTTTCTTTTCTTTTAAATAAAGATTTTTCATTGAATTTAGTCATTCTGCATTACAAAAAAAAAGAGAGAGAGGTGGTTCACTAAACCACTCTCCAATTATCGCTAAACAAGTCACCTGTGCTAACCTATGCCCCACCTTCTTTGCAGACCGACGAGCAAACTTAAAACACACATCACCTAGAATACAAGTTAAATTAATACAATCATCAATAATGAAGCCTAAAGGTGTATAAATTTATATAACCAACAACCTCTTGAGTATCCATTTCGATGATTATAGACGAATAACCCAACTCCTTTAACCATGACAGCGCCTCCCTACATGTCATTGCCTCCACCTCTGTCGTCGAAGAAGCACCATTCAACCTGAGACATTTTGAAGCTAACATATGTCCTAGTGAGTTGCGAATAACCATTCCACCCCCTACATCACCACTTTGTGCATAGAAGCTAGCATCAATGTTACATTTTATTTTCCCCATAGGAGGTCGTTGCCATGCTGTCAACGATGCCTGGGCAAGTCACCAATCCTGGACCGTTGCTGCTACTAAGAATTTTATCCTATCCACATCAACCTGCTCATGCCGCCATAGTTCACTATTCTAATTTGCCCACACACTCCAAGCACAGGCCATCAAATGCACCCACAGAACATCCAATAACGATACAGATTGTACCCATTATGCCAACGTCAAGCCGTCATTAAGCTACTGCACTTCCTGGAAATCAGTCCATACATGCACAAGACATGTTCAACAATCTCATTGGAGGCACCACAAAACCAACTAGGCAGAAATATCAAAGCCTGAGACCCTTGATAGGTTTAAGGGATTAAGGAACGAAGTACAGAACCAACTAGGCAGAAATATCAAAGCCTTTCGGTTGGACCGAGGTGGTGAGCATATAAGCCTATTGTTTGACTCATTATGAGAGAGCATGGAATAGTTCCACAGCTCACTCCTCCATGAACACCACAATGAAGTGGGGTGTCCAAACGGAGGAATAGGACCCTGTTGGACATGGTCCGCTCAAACGATGAGTCATGCCTCTCTCCCAATAAGTTTTAATGGATACGCTCTTGAGACAATGGCTCTCAATTTCAATTATACTCCGACTAAGGCTTTAGAAAGACTCCATTTGGAATATGGACAGGCAGGGTGCCTAATGTGTCTTTCTTGCGGATTTGGGGTTGTTATGCACAAGTCAAGAAATTGACTGTGAGCAAAACTAGAACCCAAAACCGACTAATGCCTGTTTGTGAGCTACCCTAGGGATACCAAAGGGTATTACTTCTACAACCCCGCTGAGAACAAGGTGTTCATGGCGCGAAAGGGGGTCCTTCTTGAAAAGGGGTTTCTTTCCAAGAAAGACAGTGGGAGCGATGTTGAACTTAGGGAAGTTCAAAGCTCACAAATTCCTGAAAAGGATAACTCGGAGACCAGGGTGAAGCTTCCAAAGGCGGAAGCACCAGCCCAGGTCACACAAGGACCTAAAAGGTATGGTAGGGATCATCAGGAACATGAGAAAAATTGGTTTCTTGTTTCTAATGATTATGCTCATTTTGTCTTGGACAAAGAGGAGTACATAACCTACTAGTAGGCTATAGTTAGCCCACTGTCTGCCTTGGAGGCAGATATGCAATCTATGTACGATAATCAGGTTTGGAACCTGGTTGATCCACCTCCGGGTGCTAAGGTAATAGTTTGCAAGTGGTGCTATAAGCTATAGGCCGAAAATACCTTTAAGGGTGTGTATAAGAGGTTTAGTGGGAGCATAGTAATTTTCCTGGTATAACAAAGGGATGGCATCCTTCTAAGTTGAAGCGACATACCAACACTACAAAGGAATTGTAATGGTTGAGTAAGTGCTTCACAATGAAGGACTTAGGCGAAGCTGAGACGATCCTAGGGATCAGGATCTACAGGGATAGATCCAATCGGCTTCCAGGCCTAAGTCAGGCCAAGTACATAGACATAGTTCTGAAAAGATTCAGCATGGACTAGGCTAAGAAAGGTTTCTTGCCAATGGGTCATAAGCTGAAACTTAGTAAGAAGTACTGCCCTAAGGTAAGGCAGGACAGGGAGAACATGAAGTTGGTTCTACATGCTTCGGCTAGAGGATCAATCATGTATTCCATGCTATGTACAAGACCTGATGTCGGCTTTGCACTAAGTATGATAAGCCGGATCCTGAGTGGATCACTGGTAGGCTGTTAAAGCAATCCTGAAGTACCTTAATCGGACTAAGGATAGCTTCTTAGTGCATGATAGTCAGGAAGAGCAGTCAGTTACTAGGTACACTGATGCAAGCTTCCAGACTGACCAGGATGAATATAAGTCGCAGTATAGGTAAGTGTTCATGCCATATGGTGGTGCTGTTGTTGGAGAGGCTCCAAGTAATTGACCATCGCGGTTTCTATCACAGGAACTGAGTACATTGCAACGTGTGACATAGCTAGGGAAGCTATATGGATTAAGAAGTTTATCACGGAACTGGGGATAGTATCTACTATCCAGTAACCAGTTGATATCTTCTGTGACATCGAGGGGCTGTTGCACAAGCTATGTGCCCCGGTCACACATATACACGAAGCATGAACTCAGGGAGTTTCACCTATTGCGAGAAATCGCTGAGGGGGTGATATCTCATTACAAAGAGTGGACACCAAAGACAATGTCGCAGATCTTTTGACCAACATGCTTGGCTATGCCTATGCACGAAGGTTATACTAGATCTATAGGGATTAGACCCATGCCTAGTAAGTACTAGTGCAAGTGGGAGATTGTTGGAAATGCCCTAGTCCCGAGGCATTGGTCCTTGTGTTTGTATAATACATTTGTACATTAACGTGAACTTTATGTACTATACAATTTGTGTTAAGGAAATAAAGGCATTAATCTATTTATTATATGTCTTGTGCTATATTTTAAATAGAGTATCCTATGGACATATCCATATCCATGTTGTCAAGTGTGAGGCACTTGGCAGTAAGACTATGGATAGGGAGAACGATATGGCCATGAAGTTTTCCGTAGTCTGTTCCAATCATGGGAATGAATGGAACTAAAGACTATCATTAGTCTGGTTGTATGGCGGTGTCTTACCGGTCATAGTACATGGAATGTCAACCAGGTTAATGGGTACATGCAAAAAGGGCATGGTACTGGATTGATCCACTTAACGGGAATCTACATGGTATAGTATCACAAATGATTCTCGTGTAGTACTTGTATAAGTCCTTAGACCGGACCATATGATGGTGCTGCATGTGAAGCGGCACACTTTGGTGTATGCCTAACGGGCCTGTAAAAGGGTGCCAAGTATGGGTACGTTCGGGTGTGTCAATGAGCATGGCAGTACTATGGATATGCAGAAGGGAATGTCACTCAGTGATTCACTGAGACGATATCAATGGCCTCTTGAAGAATGTTACTGATAAGTGTGCGGCCGCACCCAAACAAGATTGGATCTTGTTTGTGAGCATCAGTTCATTCAGTATCAAGTAAATGTCCAGACACAAGGAGGGTGATACTTCCATGCCTCTGTGTTGGACACCGATATCAGCGACATGGGATTTACAAGTTCAAACTACTGGGTTACGTTTTCAGTTTGACTGCTTACTCCGTCTTAATTGGGGGCTGCAGTGGCTTGCTAGAGCCCGCCTGCAGTCTGTGGGCCTTGGCCCACTGCCAACATAAAGACGGGCCCATTGGATCGTACACATTGAACGTCTGGACTTTAACTAGTCGGATTAAGTGTGTACTTGGAGTATACACATTTGAAGAGAGAGAGATTCATTAATTATATTATATGAATCAATTGGATTGATCATAGTTATATAATTAATATGTATTTTGGCCTCCATAATTAATTCAATGAATTAATTTATGGAAATATTTCCTAGGTGGAAATATTATTATACATGTATAGGTTTACATGTATCTCATTTTATGTATGCCTAATTTAATCCCTTGATTAAATTAATAGGTCAAATGAATTTTAATTTAAATGTATGTAATATATTATATGGTATAATATATAAGCATACATATTAAAGTAAAGTTGCATTTGAAATTAATTAAATCAAAGGAGTTAATATTGGGCTTAAGACATAAAATGATTTTTGCCCACATTGTGTGGGATGTGTTGGCCGAAATTCATAGCATCTTTGGGCAAGAATGGTGAGTCATTGTTGATGAGAATGGTGACTCATTGTTGGACAAAAGAGGATGAAGAGAAATGATGAGTCATGGATGACTTTAGGTGACAAAGTTGGACTTTGCATCATGAGATATTTTTGGTCATTATTGTGGTATCATTAATGAGAAAAAAAATATCCATCATTTCTTTCCTCTCTTGGCCGAATTGTAGGATTAAGAAGACAAGGTGATGGTGAGTCATTAGGTGAGTCACCATGGTGAGTCATTGGTTTGACTCCTTAGTAGCAAAGTTGGACTTTGCTCCTTCACACATCTTCTTTGTCCTTCACTCCATGTTTTGGCCGTAGGTTTTCTTCTTCTTTTAAGAGAAAGGCTTTGCCCATTTTTGAATAATTCTTTGGGAGAATTAGTTTTGCCCACTTGAGGAATTGATTTCTTAAGGTAAAGAAAGTGGTGCCTATGTTAAGGATAGATTTCTTTTGGAAAGAAATCTAGAGCCCTAACTTAGGGTTATTGTATTTTTCTTTCGGAAAGAAAATTACAGCCATATATTCCTATTGTGAGCAGCCTCTCTCTCCCTCTCTTTAAATCATCCGAGCCGCTAGCACGGGTTTCGGTCCGAGAGCCGTTCGTGTACGCATCGGTGGAGGAAACCTGCACTTGGTTTCTGCAGTCTACATCCGTCTCTTAGAGAGACTTTGAGGTTAGTTTTTGAAACCCTCTTTTCTGCCTTTATGTTTTTGATTTCCACATCTTAAGCTCCTGGGCCGGATTCGAGGAAATCGACGCGTCTTTCCGCTTTTATCGGTCGGTTTCCCGTGACGAATCCCAACAGTGGTATCAGAGCGGGCTTTTGATCCGTGGAAATCTTTAACTTGGCGAATCCCGTGTTTTAAAATTGGCGATTTTTGTGGACGGGATTTATTTTTGGTTTGGGGTTTGGTGATTTTGCCCCTTGAATTTTACTTATGGAAAATTATTTGCATATGGTTTATGCTTTATGTAATTTTCTATTTGTGAATTGTTTATGGAAATTTTATTTTGCATATAGGTTTATGCTAGATTTATTTTTCCGTTGCATGATTTTATTTCTTGGTGATTTAATTTCATGTTGCTATTTTTGTTGCGGGAAAAAATCACGGACCGTTTCGGGGCGAAACGGGGGCAGCAGCCGCTGCCTGCGGCGCTAGGCGCCACAGGCAGCAGCTGCTGCTGGCTGCTGCCTCGGCAGCAGCTGGGCTGCTGCTGGCCAGCAGCTGCTGCTGGGCAGCAGCTGCTGCACGCCAGCAGCAGGGCTGCTGCGCGCAAGCAGCTGCTGCTGGGCAGCAGCTGCTGCACGCCAGCAGCAGGCTGCTGCTGGGCAGCAGCCGCTGCGCGGCAGCGGGGCTGCTGCTGGGCAGCAGCGCCGTGGCTGCCCCGCGCGGCGGGCCGGGCCCATTTTTGGATTTGGCGGGATTTTTGGGCCGGGCCGGATTTAAAATTTTAAAAATATGCGTGTTTAAATTTTGGTAATTTTTATACGCGTGGGATTTTAAAATTTTAATTGGTTTTAAACTTGTGCGTGTTTATTTTGGAAATTTTATGCGCATGTTTTATGAATGAATTTATTTTTCGTTCATGCGATATTTATTTTGGAAATAAATACGGTTAATTGAAATTGGTTCGGGTTTTCTTGGCACGATTACCCGGACGGCTAATTTTGGAATTCATGGTTTCCCAATTGGATTGGGAGCAATTTTGCCTGGGTTGGAGGCCTAAAGCCCTCACGGGTTTAGAACCATGATCGGCCAAAATTTGGCGATTTCAAAATAATGGCTATGGACATATTTGAAATGGGATTAATTCATGCATTTAACATGTTTATAAATTGTATGTATTGGATACGTGTATGTATGATTAAATGTATGAATGGATGTTTTGGGCCTTATTTATTCGGGTTGTAATATTCTTTTGGTAAATACGGCCTACGCGCCGTTTTTCTTTTATGTAATTTTATTTTATGTGTTTATTATGGAATTATGTAAAGAAGAAGAAGCCGATTGGATTGGCGTGCTAGAAGGATGAGGATGCAGCCCACCTGATGTCGTTCTAGTATAGGTTTACTAGAATTATATTAGGATGTAAATTTTGGCCCATAGCATTTCATTTTTATTTAATTATGCTTTATTTATTTACATGTGAGAATGTATGTACAAACCCAATTTCACCCGCCTATGCATCTAAGCCGTTATTAATTGAATCTAATAACCAAAAGGTAATTACTAAGTCTCTTAAAAGTGCTTCCCTCATTCATAACCTACTCGAAGTGGGGATAGGCCAGCTGTAGACCAACCCTCGTTGGATGCACTGGAGTATCGTCATTTTGTATTGGGTTGGAGTATTGGTTACTCTAACACTTGGATGGAGGTTTTGACTTAGCGTGGGTAGTAGGATGTTCCTGGCCCTAAGCACAGATGGGTAAGTGCCAACAGACCCATCAAACCGAGAGTCCCTAGGTTGGGATTGGACGGCGTTCCTACCTAAAAATTGGGGTATAGTTGTTCCAGGCCCTCGTCTGGCTATATCTTGATATAATATGGATCTCGGCCCATGAGCCCAACAACTCGAGTTAATTAATAACACGATTCATTATTAATTATAATATGGGAAGAACATGTTAAGTCCTTTATTTACACTCGTTTATTTTTCTGTGTAGAAACTAATGGCTTCGAACAATACTTTAACACTGCGACCTTTCTTGGAATGGGACAAGCTTTCTGGCCCTAACTTTTGGGACTGGTCTATGAATTTAAGGAAAGTTCTAAGACAAGAGTCCAAAGAGTATGTGCTCGAAAAGCCTGTACCGGCTGTGCCAACAGGAAGTAATCCACCGGCTGCCCAGCTGGAGGAATACTTGGCACATGTAAAAGATAACCGGGATGTGACATGCCTGATGTTGGCTAGTATGGTTCCTGAATTGCAAAAGCAGTTCGTGGATCATCAGGCCTTTGCTATAATGACAACTCTTAACGAGATGTTTTATGAGCAAGCTTATCAGGAAAGGTACCTGATCAACAAGGCATTCTGCAGCTGTAAGATGGGAGCCGGGACATCTGTGAGTGCACACGTGCTCAAGATGAAGGGCTATCTGGATAATTTAGCCCGTCTCGGAACGCCTATCTCACGGGGGTTGGCGGTTAGCACGATCCTGGCTTCTTTACCGGATTCTTATGATCAATTCATCCTAAAGTTTTATAAGCAAGGGATGGATCGTACTGTTAGTGAGGTGCATTGGATGCTTCAGCTCGCTGAACTGTCGATCAAGAAGACTCCGCCGGTACTTGAGGTTAACAAGTGGAAACCTCATCTTGCTAAAGGCAAGGCAAAGGCCAAGGCCAAGGCTAAGGAAGCCAAGGCTAAAAAGGCTAAAGCCCAGCCCAAGGCCCGTTCCAAGGATGTCTGCTTCGGTTGCAAGCAGGCTGGTCATTGGAAAAGATCGTGTCCCAAGCTTTTGGGAGAGAAAAGGAAGACGCAAGGCGTGTCTTCATCAGGTATATATGTCATAGACATTAACCTCTGTTTCAACATCTTATGTATTGGATACTAGATGTGGTTCTCACATTTGTTGTAATGTGCAGGGACTTAAGAACAGGAGATCACTGGGATCGGGACAAGTGGACTTGCCGGTCATAAATGGAGCAAGAGTTGCTGCCATAGAGATCAGCCGGACCAGCTTATGATGCCTAGTAGATTAGTTTTGTTACTGAAACTATGTTATTTTGTACCTGTTTTGTACAGGAATATTATTTCTGTTTCAGTTTTGGATATTTCTGGATGTACATTTACTATTGTTAATAGTAAAAAGGGTTTATCTAGAAAAGAATTATTTTATGGAGTGGCTCTATTAAATAATGTCTTTTATATCCTGGATTTAAATGAAACTAATCATGTCTATACTATACATACTTAAAGGGTTAAGCCTAACGAACTTAATCCGGTTTACCTTTGGCATTGTCATTTAGGCCACATAAATAAGAAACGCATAGCTAGGCTTCACATAGCTTGAATCCTAGGATCACTTGACATGGAGTCACTTGATATATGCGAGTCTTGTTTATAAGGTAAAATGACTAAAGAACCTTTTTGCAAGGGTCGCTAGCTTATTGGACCTAATGCATTGAGATGTATATGGACCGACAAGCATAGCAACCAAAGGTGAACATCTATACTTCGTATCCTTCACAGACAATTTCATCAGAAATGGCTACGCCTATGTAATGAAATCTAAGTCTGAGACCCTTGATAGGTTTAAGGGATTAAGGAACGAAGTACAGAACCAACTAGGCAGAAATATCAAAGCCTTTCGGTTGGACCGAGGTGGTGAGCATATAAGCCTATTGTTTGACTCATTATGAGAGAGCATGGAATAGTTCCACAGCTCACTCCTCCATGAACACCACAATGAAGTGGGGTGTCCAAACGGAGGAATAGGACCCTGTTGGACATGGTCCGCTCAAACGATGAGTCATGCCTCTCTCCCAATAAGTTTTAATGGATACGCTCTTGAGACAATGGCTCTCAATTTCAATTATACTCCGACTAAGGCTTTAGAAAGACTCCATTTGGAATATGGACAGGCAGGGTGCCTAATGTGTCTTTCTTGCGGATTTGGGGTTGTTATGCACAAGTCAAGAAATTGACTGTGAGCAAAACTAGAACCCAAAACCGACTAATGCCTGTTTGTGAGCTACCCTAGGGATACCAAAGGGTATTACTTCTACAACCCCGCTGAGAACAAGGTGTTCATGGCGCGAAAGGGGGTCCTTCTTGAAAAGGGGTTTCTTTCCAAGAAAGACAGTGGGAGCGATGTTGAACTTAGGGAAGTTCAAAGCTCACAAATTCCTGAAAAGGATAACTCGGAGACCAGGGTGAAGCTTCCAAAGGCGGAAGCACCAGCCCAGGTCACACAAGGACCTAAAAGGTATGGTAGGGATCATCAGGAACATGAGAAAAATTGGTTTCTTGTTTCTAATGATTATGCTCATTTTGTCTTGGACAAAGAGGAGTACATAACCTACTAGTAGGCTATAGTTAGCCCACTGTCTGCCTTGGAGGCAGATATGCAATCTATGTACGATAATCAGGTTTGGAACCTGGTTGATCCACCTCCGGGTGCTAAGGTAATAGTTTGCAAGTGGTGCTATAAGCTATAGGCCGAAAATACCTTTAAGGGTGTGTATAAGAGGTTTAGTGGGAGCATAGTAATTTTCCTGGTATAACAAAGGGATGGCATCCTTCTAAGTTGAAGCGACATACCAACACTACAAAGGAATTGTAATGGTTGAGTAAGTGCTTCACAATGAAGGACTTAGGCGAAGCTGAGACGATCCTAGGGATCAGGATCTACAGGGATAGATCCAATCGGCTTCCAGGCCTAAGTCAGGCCAAGTACATAGACATAGTTCTGAAAAGATTCAGCATGGACTAGGCTAAGAAAGGTTTCTTGCCAATGGGTCATAAGCTGAAACTTAGTAAGAAGTACTGCCCTAAGGTAAGGCAGGACAGGGAGAACATGAAGTTGGTTCTACATGCTTCGGCTAGAGGATCAATCATGTATTCCATGCTATGTACAAGACCTGATGTCGGCTTTGCACTAAGTATGATAAGCCGGATCCTGAGTGGATCACTGGTAGGCTGTTAAAGCAATCCTGAAGTACCTTAATCGGACTAAGGATAGCTTCTTAGTGCATGATAGTCCAGAAGAGCAGTCAGTTACTAGGTACACTGATGCAAGCTTCCAGACTGACCAGGATGAATATAAGTCGCAGTATAGGTAAGTGTTCATGCCATATGGTGGTGCTGTTGTTGGAGAGGCTCCAAGTAATTGACCATCGCGGTTTCTATCACAGGAACTGAGTACATTGCAACGTGTGACATAGCTAGGGAAGCTATATGGATTAAGAAGTTTATCACGGAACTGGGGATAGTATCTACTATCCAGTAACCAGTTGATATCTTCTGTGACATCGAGGGGCTGTTGCACAAGCTATGTGCCCCGGTCACACATATACACGAAGCATGAACTCAGGGAGTTTCACCTATTGCGAGAAATCGCTGAGGGGGTGATATCTCATTACAAAGAGTGGACACCAAAGACAATGTCGCAGATCTTTTGACCAACATGCTTGGCTATGCCTATGCACGAAGGTTATACTAGATCTATAGGGATTAGACCCATGCCTAGTAAGTACTAGTGCAAGTGGGAGATTGTTGGAAATGCCCTAGTCCCGAGGCATTGGTCCTTGTGTTTGTATAATACATTTGTACATTAACGTGAACTTTATGTACTATACAATTTGTGTTAAGGAAATAAAGGCATTAATCTATTTATTATATGTCTTGTGCTATATTTTAAATAGAGTATCCTATGGACATATCCATATCCATGTTGTCAAGTGTGAGGCACTTGGCAGTAAGACTATGGATAGGGAGAACGATATGGCCATGAAGTTTTCCGTAGTCTGTTCCAATCATGGGAATGAATGGAACTAAAGACTATCATTAGTCTGGTTGTATGGCGGTGTCTTACCGGTCATAGTACATGGAATGTCAACCAGGTTAATGGGTACATGCAAAAAGGGCATGGTACTGGATTGATCCACTTAACGGGAATCTACATGGTATAGTATCACAAATGATTCTCGTGTAGTACTTGTATAAGTCCTTAGACCGGACCATATGATGGTGCTGCATGTGAAGCGGCACACTTTGGTGTATGCCTAACGGGCCTGTAAAAGGGTGCCAAGTATGGGTACGTTCGGGTGTGTCAATGAGCATGGCAGTACTATGGATATGCAGAAGGGAATGTCACTCAGTGATTCACTGAGACGATATCAATGGCCTCTTGAAGAATGTTACTGATAAGTGTGCGGCCGCACCCAAACAAGATTGGATCTTGTTTGTGAGCATCAGTTCATTCAGTATCAAGTAAATGTCCAGACACAAGGAGGGTGATACTTCCATGCCTCTGTGTTGGACACCGATATCAGCGACATGGGATTTACAAGTTCAAACTACTGGGTTACGTTTTCAGTTTGACTGCTTACTCCGTCTTAATTGGGGGCTGCAGTGGCTTGCTAGAGCCCGCCTGCAGTCTGTGGGCCTTGGCCCACTGCCAACATAAAGACGGGCCCATTGGATCGTACACATTGAACGTCTGGACTTTAACTAGTCGGATTAAGTGTGTACTTGGAGTATACACATTTGAAGAGAGAGAGATTCATTAATTATATTATATGAATCAATTGGATTGATCATAGTTATATAATTAATATGTATTTTGGCCTCCATAATTAATTCAATGAATTAATTTATGGAAATATTTCCTAGGTGGAAATATTATTATACATGTATAGGTTTACATGTATCTCATTTTATGTATGCCTAATTTAATCCCTTGATTAAATTAATAGGTCAAATGAATTTTAATTTAAATGTATGTAATATATTATATGGTATAATATATAAGCATACATATTAAAGTAAAGTTGCATTTGAAATTAATTAAATCAAAGGAGTTAATATTGGGCTTAAGACATAAAATGATTTTTGCCCACATTGTGTGGGATGTGTTGGCCGAAATTCATAGCATCTTTGGGCAAGAATGGTGAGTCATTGTTGATGAGAATGGTGACTCATTGTTGGACAAAAGAGGATGAAGAGAAATGATGAGTCATGGATGACTTTAGGTGACAAAGTTGGACTTTGCATCATGAGATATTTTTGGTCATTATTGTGGTATCATTAATGAGAAAAAAAATATCCATCATTTCTTTCCTCTCTTGGCCGAATTGTAGGATTAAGAAGACAAGGTGATGGTGAGTCATTAGGTGAGTCACCATGGTGAGTCATTGGTTTGACTCCTTAGTAGCAAAGTTGGACTTTGCTCCTTCACACATCTTCTTTGTCCTTCACTCCATGTTTTGGCCGTAGGTTTTCTTCTTCTTTTAAGAGAAAGGCTTTGCCCATTTTTGAATAATTCTTTGGGAGAATTAGTTTTGCCCACTTGAGGAATTGATTTCTTAAGGTAAAGAAAGTGGTGCCTATGTTAAGGATAGATTTCTTTTGGAAAGAAATCTAGAGCCCTAACTTAGGGTTATTGTATTTTTCTTTCGGAAAGAAAATTACAGCCATATATTCCTATTGTGAGCAGCCTCTCTCTCCCTCTCTTTAAATCATCCGAGCCGCTAGCACGGGTTTCGGTCCGAGAGCCGTTCGTGTACGCATCGGTGGAGGAAACCTGCACTTGGTTTCTGCAGTCTACATCCGTCTCTTAGAGAGACTTTGAGGTTAGTTTTTGAAACCCTCTTTTCTGCCTTTATGTTTTTGATTTCCACATCTTAAGCTCCTGGGCCGGATTCGAGGAAATCGACGCGTCTTTCCGCTTTTATCGGTCGGTTTCCCGTGACGAATCCCAACAATAGAAACCATGCCACAACATAGTAGCCTCCTCTGTAGTTGCCCGGAAGTAAAATATAATGTCGTCAGCAAAAAATAGATGTGAAATTTCTAGGGCATTTTACAGCAATTGCATAGCCATGCAACAAACCTCTATCCACCCATGTATTCAACAAAGAAGATAAACCCTCTACACAGAACAAGAACAAATATAGAGATATAGGGTCTCCCTGGCGAACCCTATAGCTTGGCATAAAAGGTTGGAATGCAGCCCCTTTATAGTCGATAAAATATGACACAGATTTAACACATTGCATAATAAGCCCCACAAAAGCATTTGGTAACCCCAATCTCAACATCATGGCCTCTATAAAAGCCCATTCAACACGATCATAGGCTTTCGATAGATCAATTTTCAAAGCTCCATAGCCGAACTGACCCCTTTTTTTCGTCTAAAAAAATGACTCAGTTCAAATGCAATCATAATATTATCAAAGATTAATCGATTCGAGATAAATGCACTCTGATTTGCTGATATTAAGAATACATGTACGGTTGCAAGCATATTGAAATACACTTTGAAATAGCCCGCATAATAACATTACAAAGAGAAATGGGTCTCAGATCCATTACACGCATAAGGTTCCTTATCTTAGCAATCAAAATTATTGTGGTTGCGTTCAACTCATCAGGTATGTAAGAGTTGTTCAGACAATACAAGCATAAGCGTGTGATATCCCTACCTACAATGTCCTAATAACTTTGAAAGAACCCCAAATTGAATCCATTAGGACCCAGAACTTTGTCAGGATGCATATCATAAAAATCTCTCTTTATCTCATCATCATCAAACGGCCTCGATAAATCCATGCTTATATCATCGTTTACCTTATTCGGCACATATTGCAAAATCAGTTCCATATCACCCCCCTTAGCTTGAAAAATAGATTGAAAATATTCTTGCACATGCTACTTCAAACTGTCACCCCAAGTTAATGACACGTCATTCATATCCACCAATGACTTTATGAAATTCTTCTTTTGCCGAAAAGTCGCACTTCTATGAAAGAATGTTGTATTAACATCACTACTAGCTAACCACATCTTCTTAACACGCTGTCGCCAATAAAAATTCTGCTGCTATTCGGCCTTGACCACTGCCATTTGCTCATCCATGCCCTCATCAATATGCATTCTCAACTGCTGCAACATCTTCCTACACAGCCTCAACTACTGCTTAAAGTCAGTCCGGTAAGTCTGCCCCCATAAATACAACACCTCACCACAAGCCTTCAATTTCTGTAACCCATTTTGAACCGGGTCTATCTCCATCTCGGTTTCAGTCCAAACCTGAGCTACTACATCTCTACATTATGGAATATCCCTCCAAGCATATTCAAAATGGAAAGATGTGCGTTGCGGTAGCACCCATTCTGACGATTGAACAACAAGAAAAACATGGTCTGAATTCACCCGATACTACCACAGCCTGCATATGCGGGAACCGATCCATCCAATCCATTCGAACCAATGCTCGATCCAGTCTCTCCCTTATGATCACAATGCCATTCTGCCATCTCTGCCACGTAAAAGCTGGTCCACTAGTTCCCAAATCAATCAGCCGACACTGATCAATAGTGTCTCTAAAGCCATTCAACAGATTCAAAGGATGTGGTTGTCCACCCCACTTTTCCTTCTAGTGAAACCATATCATTAAAGTCACCAAGTACACACCAAGGCAATGTCGATGTCATTGATAACCTAGTTAAACAATCCCAAGAGTCTCTCCTACGACTTCTTTCTGGAAAACCATAATACCTTGTCAACCTCCAATCTCCTAAAGCATTCCGTACAACTACGTTAATAAAGTTAACCTCCACTGAAATTAGATCAATCATATTTTCTTCCTTCCACAAAAGAGCCAAACCACCCCCGTGATTTACATGTGGAACATAAATAAAATCATGAAAACCCAATTTCCTACATACTACTTCAACCTTGTTCCTATCCACTTTAACTTCCATAAAAAACACCAACCTAGGTCTAAATGCAGAAACAATATCCTGTAATTCTTGAACTGTCACTAGCCGACCTAAACCTCGACAATTCCAACTTAAACAATTCATGGGTCACCATAAGACCGGCCGATATATCATTTATTATATCATTATCAGTTTCCATTATCTCGACAGCATGAACATCACTCCGTTCCATAGCCTCCATTCATTTCCTCTTAGGATCCGATACCACCATTGTGTTTTGCTCATCCACCACTTGCTTGGCCTGTAACTCTTGAACTATTAACAAGTCAACAAAACCTCGCTGCTGAACCATTGCCTATTGTGATGTGACCTTCAAGTTCGGCCTCGGTTTTAACCATGGCACTGATGTTAATTCCATTCTTCATGGCATCGCACACATCTCCACTCCAAATAACTTCTCTACGGTTGAGGCTCCAAGTTCCCTAAATGCAGCACAGGTTGTCTCGCTATGCCTTAACAAACCACAAAAGAAACAAAATAGAAGGAGCTTCTCATACTTGAAGTGAACCCAAAACCAGTCTGTCGAATTCCTTCCTAGCTGCATTCTTCTCTTCAAGGGTTGGCATACATCAATATGTAAAGCAAAGTCCTATGAATCATTCATCACAAAATCACCAATATACGCTCCCGCTGTTTGTACTACCCTTTCATTACGAAATCCCACCGGCAAACCATGCAATTGCACCCAAAATTCCGTAAAACACAAAGCAACCGAATACAGCTCCTGTATCCTCGGTACTCTTTCAAAAACCAATAATCGATTCTCAAAGCTCCAGGGACTGTTTCGTATTACCGGATTAAGATCAAAGGCATGATTGAATTGAAAGAGATAACGATCATTCTCCAAAGGAGTAATCGAAACCCCATCAACAGGTTTCCATACCTTAGCCAGCGTGACCCTCATACCATCAACGTTCAAATCCTTATCAGTCAGGAATCTCCTAACTAGAATTAAAGGCAAATCATATTGCAGTGCTCCTTAATCAGCAAACACCACCATCGGATCCCCTGCCTCCTCCGCCAAACACAGCTGCTCCTCCTCCTCCTCCTCTAATATTTAATTAAGTAGGAGACCTGTTACAAGCTTAATTAATTATACACTTAAATACATTACTATAAATGTTGTACACATGTCAATGCTTGAAATTTTTCATGATCTATCGTTATGGTTTTATAATTGTACTGGTATTAATTATTTCCTGATAACGAATAATTCGTAAAGTTCCCTAATACGAAATTATACAACTGAGTGAAATAATGCAGATTTAATACTTCATTTACAATTAATGTTGCCGAACTTGGAGAAGAGGTAATGCCTCTTGCTTGCCTCTAGGAGGCTCCAAGTATACTAGTGACAGCCTATAGACAAATCGCCTTTATTTTCCGCCCAGTCATTCAAAAAAAAAAAATAAATAAAATAAATAAAATAAAATAAAATAATAATAATAATAATAATAATAATAATAAAATATATCAAACTTAATTAACGTCTGCTGCATATTTTAATATCCAACTCAAAACACACTTAAAATAAATACTTGAATTAAGAGTTAATTTGACCCTCTCAAGTTAACTTGTATGATTAATTTGTTCTAAAAATCAAATTTGAAAATTTATTTGACTCATTAATTAGGTATATTTAGGATCAAATTAGCTCAAAATGATACATTAACATATATGATTTTGGATTAATTTAATGCAACTATTAAATCAAGTTTTATAAAAGCAAAACACATTACAAGTCTCTGAACTTTTATAAAAATTACAATTGATCTTTTGATCAATTTTTTGATCGCGTTAAGTATATGATTTTTCCGTTTTAATAGTATTCGCCTCAGACATAAGATTTTCGTCTCATGTGGACTGCACTTTCCATTAGTTGGCACACCAGTATAACTGCAAATATGAATCATATTTCCGATTCAGCTTCATGTGTCCTCAAAAACCACGTTATGCATCAGTTAACAGATAATACAGTCTGTACGAGACAAAAATGTTACATCACAAACGAATACTATCAAAATAGAAAAAAAAATTATATACTTAATTAATTGAAAAAATTAATTATCGCCCAATTATGAAATCCAGAAAAGGGATTCCGAATACATTTTACCGTTCCAAACTAATCCGACCCAAAACCCAAATTATACATAAAATACAACTTGAATCGAAACTAAATTAACCAAACCGAATTACTTTGAATGGGGTTCGGTTCGGTTTGGATTTAACCCGCATTATTGTCTTTTTTCAAAATTTAAAATATAAAAAAATATTGACAAAACAATTTCAATTTCCCAACTTTTTTAATACTATTTTTTTAAAGAACCATAAACAATAAACTAAATTTCTATTTGCCCAACATTTGAATATTGACCACACTATCTATATAAATTATCATTAAAACCATGATTAAATCATACTATTTTAACCAGTACACTACACTACTGACTGCATCAAAGTTCACAAATAAAATTATGTAATACAAAATGTTCAATTCTAATACTCATTAATTCTTGGGAATAAATAAAGTTATATAGTGTGAAACCATATGAATTTTGAATTTTTGATAAAAAAAAAAATATATACGGTTTGGGTTCGGATTTGTTCCGTTTTTACTAACGAAACCTGAATCCCAACAGAAACCCAAAATACTACATGTATTAAAATCAAACTGAAACCAATTTATATTTGGTTCGGTTCGGTTTGGATTATTTAATTCGGGTTCGGTTTAGTTTTCGGGTCTAGTTCGTTTCTGTTCACTTCTATTCATAACCTAATTTGAGATGTGAAATTGAACATTTATCCAAAAATAATAAAACATACGTGAAATGTGCTTGAAATTAATTAACATGACGTTAGGATTAGGTCAATTACAGGGTCATCAATGGAAACAAACCCCTCTATAAGAGAAAACTCTGTAACTCCACATGTACATCGTCACAAACACAACCCAAACAAACAAACTCAAACTCTGGAGCTATGGTTACTTCAAATCCTTTCCACAATATTCTTCAATTAATTCTTCTGATCCTCCTTGTTCTATCTCCGTCAACCTTTTCATTTTCGTTGGACAGTTTTAACCAATGTCTAAAACTCAACACAGAAACAATAGTTCCATTCTCAACTTCCTTCTACACACCCGACATTAATTCCACCGCCTTCTCTTCCTTCTTACAATCATCCGCTCAAAATCTCCGATATCTAGTCCCTTCAGCTCCCAAACCCCAATTCATCTTCACCCCATTGCACGAAACCCATGTCCAAGCCGCCGTTATATGCTCCAAGAACCTCAGTATCCATCTCCGGGTCCGCAGCGGTGGCCATGATTACGAAGGCCTTTCTTATGTTTCACAAATTGAACAACCTTTTATCATTTTAGACCTTTCAAAGCTCCGTTTGGTCACTGTTAATATCGAAGATAACAGTGCCTGGGTTCAAGCCGGCGCCACTGTTGGCGAAGCTTACTACAGGATTTACGAGAAAAGCAAGACTCACGGGTTTCCGGCGGGTCTTTGCTCCAGTTTGGGGATTGGTGGCCATATTACCGGCGGTGCTTATGGTTCAATGATGAGAAAGTACGGCCTCGGAGCGGACAACGTTGTTGATGCTCGGATTGTTGATGTTGATGGGAGGATTCTTGATCGGCAGGGAATGGGGGAAGATCTTTTCTGGGCTATTAGAGGCGGCAGCGGTGGCAGTTTCGGTATCATACTTTCTTGGAAACTCAACTTGGTTCCTGTTCCGGCAACTGTTACAGTTTTTACAGTTCCGAAAACATTGGAACAAGGTGGTACTAAAATACTCCACAGGTGGCAACAAGTTGCCCCGAATCTCGACGAAGATCTCTTCATCAGAGTGGTCATTTCAAAAGCATCCGTGGGTAATACATCGGTACAGACTGTCTCTACAGCCTACAATGCCCTCTTTCTTGGAGATGCAAACAGACTACTTAACATAATGGGAAAAGATTTCCCTGAATTGGGTTTGACCCAAAAAGACTGTATCGAAACAAGCTGGATCAAATCTGTCCTCTACATCGCTGGCTACCCGCTTACAACACCCCCCGAGGTTCTCCTTCAGGGGAAGTCATTGTTCAAGAACTACTTCAAAGCAAAATCGGATTTCGTTAAAGAACCCATACCTGAAACGGGACTTGAAGGGCTGTGGAAGAGGGTTTTACAGGAAGACGGACCGTTGATGATATGGAATCCGTATGGAGGAATGATGGCGAAAATTTCGGAATCAGAGATTCCTTTTCCTCACAGAAAGGGAGTACTTTACAAGATTCAGTACTTGACAACATGGCAAGATGGTGAAAAGAACACAGCCAAACATATGGATTGGATAAGGAAATTGTATAATTACATGACACCTTATGTTTCAATGTTTCCAAGGACTGCATATGTGAATTACAGGGATCTTGATTTGGGTATGAATAAGAACAGTAATTGTAGCTTTATAGAAGCTAGTTCTTGGGGGAACAAGTATTTTAAAGATAATTTTAATAGGTTGGTTCAAGTGAAGACCAAAGTTGATCCTGACAATTTTTTCAGACATGAACAGAGTATTCCTCCTCTGCCTGTTTCACTTAGAAGAAGAAGAGGGGGAAGTGAAGGAATTAAAGACTAGAGATTTGACTGATTGTTTTTATCTATTTTGATTCCTCAATTTCATTGGCTTGTTTTAATAGATGAGGAATTTGTTGGCATTATTATTATTGTGCGATAAAGTTTGTTCAAGCAAGTTATAATTTGAGGTTTGTTCAACGTTGTATTTTGCAGTTTCTTTCATGCTCCAGCTCCCTGTTTTAATTCATGTTTTTCTTCAAGTAGAGCATATTGAATTAAATATAAAATCTTTTCAAGTAAATATGTCAAAATCTTTATTATTATAACTTTATGTCTTAGCTCATAGGTTTTAATCTAAAGAGCTTCTGGTTACTTATGGATTTGGTGGTAGTTTTGAAAATATGGATTGGAATTAAAGGCTAGAGATTGATTTATTAGCTTACTGATTGGGTTTTAATCCCACACTCCGGCAGCAATAGCTTTAGATATTATTTATTGTTGTTCTTAACTCTTGAGTTGAATCTAGATTTAACTCTTGGTTGATATCACTAAAAATTTAGCATGACTATTAACAAAGTCACTAGAACCTGGATTTGAACAAACATCCAATTTGAAAGCTATTGAAGTAACTCAATTGAAAGTTGAACTTGTCGATTCCTCATCATGTCACATCCCCCCCCTCATGATAGAATAAAACTAAATAAATTGACTTTATCTAATTTTTTGCATTTTCTTAAAATTAAAATTTATGTTTCAAAAATTTTTTACACCTCTTAAACTTTTAATGTTTAAATTTCTTAACTTTTTATTATTATTTTCATATTTATGAATTTTATTTTACTTCTTTGTTTTCTAATTTTAATTTTTTAAAATTTAGTCTTTATTGTCTCGAATTTTTAATTTTTTAATTTTTCCTATTTTTAATTTTTGGAGTTTTTTTATTGCTGTGTCTTGGAATAATGTAATACAATGATGAATCGGCAAGTTGAACTTGAGATTGACTCGACATACTAATTTTTCAATTCTTTTTTCCTTAAATCATGTCATAGTAACTTTATTGACATCGCTACTAAATTTTAGTGTTTTTGTTATTACAAAACTAATCTTAGTAACCACCGATATAAAAATGCAAATTTTCAAGCATCTTGGGTACATTTAATCTAAAAATAAAATTATTTGGATAAGAATAATGTATCTAATATACAGTAATATTCTCTCAAATTTATTTATTTATTTATTTATTATTATTATTGTTGTTGTTATTTGGTATTTAGTAATGTAAAATTACATATGCATATCAAAAGTAGCCAACGCCAATGGTTTTAAATTTGGTACCTTGTCCCAAACTTATGACTATGAGCACTTTTCAACTCATTTAATAAGGCAAAATGTATTAAAAGTTATCGTCTGAATTTTTGGTAGGTTTTACTATTATTTTTCTAGTCAATTTTTTCAACACATTAAATATCTAATTTTTTTTATTGTAATATTACTCGCCTCAAACTTAACAATCTTCGTTAATTACCACATGATACGATTTTTGAGAACATGTGAGACTGAAACAAAAAAGTATAATTTAAATTCATATATATACTAATAGCATGTATGCATATGGTTTAGATCTTTCTGGTAAACTCTAGAGCTAGTTTTCCATTTATCTCTCAAATTCGTGTTCATGTACCAATTAACAAAAACAGCAACCCACATGATACAAAAGTATTAAGTCAGGATCATACACTTAATATGTTGAAAAAATTGACCGGGAAGCCAATTGCGAAATTTCCAAAAGTTTAGGAACCTCAGAATGCATTTTAATTAATTCAATAAATCTTTTAAATAAAATGATGCAATAAATTATGATTTTCAAATTTAAAAATCATCATGGTCATAAAAAATATATAAAGCTAAACCCACCTGAGTGATTGATGTTAAATTTGATCATAAATAATAATCATTTAGGTCGTGCTAAATAAAATAAGTTGATTATCAACATATTAATCTATGAAATGAAATATTGAAATGAAATAAAATTGAAAACCTTCAAATTGTTCGATCAAAATTTTCAAAAAAAAAAAAAAATTGTTCCATCAAAATATATGAAAATATTTCAGGAAAAAAAAAAAAAGGAGTAATGACCAAGATTTGTTTGGATAGCTTCAACGCAATATTTTAAATTTAAGAACAAGTGCAGTAAGAGGCAAGTCTATAAAAATGTCGAAGATAAATGATATATCTTGATAGCGAAATTACATAAATAATTTCCTTAAGAATGAAAGAGAGATTATTGTAAAGCTAAAGTCTGGTTATAACTACTAATTTTAAAGCTAAAGATATATAACTAAAGTATGAATAATCAAATGTCTATTTCATGATTTTAGATTGGTTTCTTTCATTCATCCTCGAAGTAATTCTTTTTGGACTTCTGATAACAAGAGTGGGTCCTACATCTTCAAACCATTGTTTAAATACTCTTTTGTGGACTTGCCTGTCTCAAATTATTGAGTTCTTTATTTAATATTTTGATTCAAATTAATTAATTGTAACTTCCGCATCAAATCTTACATTAGGTACAACTTTAGTGTTTTGTTTATGTGACAGTTTTTTCTTATTGTATATCTAATTGTTGATTATTTGAATAATCCCTATATCTCCGGGCACATTTTTGGTATTTTATGATTAGAATCTTCAATTGTGTAGGTAGATTCAGCAAAGAAACTATAATGCTTAAGTAAGTAATGAAAACATTAAAAATTTGACTTTTGAGGCATTTATATAGGGCTGAGGAGTCCCTGTATGAATATATCAATGTTTGGCCATGTTTCCCTATTTTGAAAGGATTCTATGGGCTCGGTGATTTGAAGATTGGTAGGATTTCTTTTTCTTGGCCTTTTATGACTCAACATTTTCGTTCAGGGAAATGATCAATCCTTTGTTTATGGGATTCTACCTTTTCAAAATTATTTTTCTATTTTTTCTTTTTTTTAATAATTATTGACTTATCTTTTTTTCTTATTTTATATTTTTTATATATTTTTCCCTATAAAAATGATTTTCAAACTTTTCAAATTTACTCAAATACACTACTTTGTTTATATTTCTCTCTCATATTTTCATAATTTAAATCTAATTTTGCTTTTGTCTCTCAATTCGTTTATTTTTTGTCATGCGATTTTAGAAAGTCTTTTTTTTTTCTCGTCGAAACAAGATCCATATGTATATATTTTTTTTTAACATTTTTTTTCACTAAGGTATAACTAATTATACCTTTGTATCGTAAGGTATAATTAAGATATAATCAATGTAATAGTGTATCTTAAGGTAAAACTAAGGTATAATTAAGGTATAACTAAGGTATAATCACTATAATAGTGTATCTTAAGGTATAACTAAAATCAATGTACTAGTGTATCTTAAGGTATAAGTAAGGTATAATTAAGGTATAATCAATGTAATAATATATTTTAAGGCATAATTAAGGTATAATTAAGGTATAATCACTGTAATAATGTATTTTAAGGTATAGCTAAGGTATAATTAAGGTATAATAACTGTAATAGTATATCTTACTATATAACTATGGTATAACTAAAGCATAATCATTGTAATTGTGTACCTTAAGGTATAACTAAGGTTTAATCATTGTAATAGTGTTATTATACCTTATTTATACCTTTGATACTCCTATTATACCTTACTTGTACCTTTGCACAATTGTTATATCTTAGTTATACTTCAGTTACACCTTAGTTATACCTTAAGATATACTATTATAGTGATTATACCTTAGTTATACCTTAATCATACCTTAATATACACTATACAGTTATTATACATTAGTTATACCTTAATTATACCTTAATCATACCTTAATATACACTATACAATTATTATACATTAGTTATGTCTTAATTATACCTTACTTATATCTTAAGTTACACTATTATATTGATTATACCTTAGTTATACCTTAAGATACACTATTATAGTGATTATATCTTAGTTATACCTTAAGATACAATATTATAGTGATTATACCTTAGTTATTGTAAGCGCCGGGTTTTCCCGACCTCTATGATGAGAATTCCTGTATTACTTGTCGAGCAGACGAACACGAATTGGACTTGAGAATGACCAGAATGTCACCTGGAGTATCTCAAACGTCCCATAAACCGAACTATCCTTGATCCGAAACGCCGAGAAAGGTCCTCCGAGTGATTTTAGGGTTTAGGGCAAGCGTCGGATTTTTGTAGATTTCGGCCCAGCTCTATCTAAGGCCGCACGGCTCTAGTACAACTAGAGCCACACTAGAGCCGTGCGGCTCTAGTGGGTTAGTGTAGTTGCTCTGCAAAGCAGAGCACCTTGACTGAAACGGGAAAAAGTTTGGCCGAAATTCATAGAAAACAGACAGCTCATTAATTGTTAGAAATGATTATGAGCGTAGAGATATAAAAAGAAAAAAGAAAATCAAATCAGGGGGCAGAGATTTGCTCTTAAGAAATTTTTACACAGAAAAAAAAGGGAAAAAGAGGGTAGAAAACCAAAAGGAAAGAGGGCCAAAACCAAGGAAATTTGTCACCAAAAATTGATACCTAAGCATCAAAGGAAGTTCACTTGACCTTTGCTTAACCAATTGGGATCGTTTCGAATCATTTCGGATTCGTTTTTCTGATTTTCGGGTCGGTTGAGGTTTCGGGAGAATTTCGGGTTTCCAATTCGATTCTTGACATTCAACACATCAAAACAATATTAAGATAAACTCTGAGAGGCCTTAAACCTGTGTGCATTGCTTTCTGAGAGGCCTTAAACCTGTGTGCAATGCTTTTTCTTTGCATTTTTCTCCTTTCTTGCAAATTTCTGGAAACAGACTACCCGAATACAGCCGCACAGTTGTGTTCTTCATGAACACAGCCGCATGGCTGTATTTGTTATGAACAGAGCCGCATAGCTGTGTTCTGTAGGGGTAGAATCCCGAAACTACCCCGATCGGCCGAAAATAGTCCGTTTTCCATTTTATGTATTCTGTTGTGATCTATTTCGGCCCAAATGCATATGTATGTTGTAAAATTTTAATTTTTCGATTTTTGTACGTACGGGTGTTAGGTTTCTGATTTTTTTCAGGTTTTATTTTCTGAATTTTGGGGGTTGTTCGATCCGAACCGGATCCGTAGTTCAGCATTAGCGGACCCTCGAACCCTACAAAACCCTTGGGAAACATCGAAAATGAGCAAAACATCATTTTAAAAAACGAGAGAACCATTTTTTTCGGGTTTTGGAAGCTACAGTCGCACGACTATAATTAGAGCCGTATGGCTCTAACTACAGCCGCATGACTATAATTAGAGCCTCACGGCTCTAATTAGAGCCGTACGGCTGTAATCTCCAAAAGGAGACAGAATCACAGAATGACCCATACGGAAGTCGTTGTGCGATGCTGTTTTCAGAATCAAACCTTTTTTGATGTGTTTATTGCTTTCTGGACCCTAGATGGATGTTGGATTTAAGAAACCCACACGAATGGAACCCCAAGTTCTGGGATAACAGACCCACTAAACGGAAAAATTTGCATGAAACCGAGCCAAATAATTTTCTAAAATTGTTTTCCAGCACAAAAAAATTACAGGGCATTTCAAAATTGTTTTCCAGGTCTAACCGAGCCAAATAATTTTCTAAAATTGTTTTCCAGCACAAAAAAATTACAGGGCATTTCAAAATTGTTTTCCAGGTCTAACCGGGCCGGTTAGCTGAACCAACCCAGTTACCCCCTAAATGCATACCCCTGTTCCTAAAAATCCAATTCTATCCAATTTGAGTCCTACTTGTGTTGTGCTATAAACTGTGCTAACTGTCTGTTTTGCAGTATTTATTTTCTTTTTTTATTATTTTTTATGTAATTAATAGTTTAATTCGTGTAAATTAGGTGACTGTAATTTTCTAGATATTCGTGTATTCTAGGGGCTTGTAAAGTGAGCATGAGAGTTTTTATTTTTATTCGATTTGGTTGTATAAGTGGCCTCTATTATTCTTTTGTATAATTTGGATGCATGGTTTATTTTTCTATAATTTATTCCGTCATTTGTATGAGCATGGGTTAAAAACAAACATAATTTAGGTAGAGAAAGATAATAAAGCAAATAAAATATGGTAATATGAATTGTAAAATGAAAACAAGCTCGAGGTTAAGTAAGTCACTTGCCCAAACCCTAATCTCTGGATTAGGTACAGTAGTCTACCCTCGGTAAGGAGCTGTACCGGAATTTCCCAGATGAGCAGATCCGGGTGGCGACTCTGTCATTGATCTTGGAATTTAAGTTTTAAGGTCTTTAAGTTAAAAATGGGAAAAGGTTTTCTATAAAAGGGATTTCCAAAACAAATCAACAAATTTCCTAAAGATAATCAAAACCCCGTTTTCCCAAAGTCAAAACACACATTTTCCAAAAGACTTTCCTTTTCCCCGGTACGCTTCGCTGCATCCCGTACTTTTTGTCTTTTAGGCCATCCGCTCACAGTGGCGACTCTGCTGGGGAAAAGGTTTCTTAAAAAGTTTTCACAAAAACTTAAGGAACTTAGACAACTACCGAAATATATCCTCGCTTGCAGTCACTTCACTAGTTCATAGTACCATATTTGTTTGCACCTTGCATATCATGACATTTTCTTCTTCTCAATCCCTTCAATACACTGATCAACCCAGTTTACTCAAGAAGGTGACCTACCTCTACCGCCAGGATTGGAGGCACCCGACGGGGTAAACCAGTCATAGCACCGCATGACCTTACATCGTGTTCTACGGTGAGGAGTG
The DNA here is from genome assembly GCA_039660915.1 of Euphorbia tirucalli. Lineage (NCBI taxonomy): Eukaryota > Viridiplantae > Streptophyta > Magnoliopsida > Malpighiales > Euphorbiaceae > Euphorbia > Euphorbia tirucalli. The sequence goes on along the minus strand of CM077637.1, from coordinate 33,924,509 downwards.
TATATTCGCTATGGGAACCTGTACGACCCTTAGCTTTGACTTTGACCCATATGTAATGGCTTAGCAATTTCCCCTAGGATTACCAAAACTTAAATTCAAATTGGACATTGAGTGTGTGTCTTTGGTATCCCTCGTTGATGCCAAAGAGACCTAACACCTAGGAAGAATGCAAGATCAATCGACAGGAGAAATAAGATTGGAAGGGAGTGCATATTATTGCGTGTGCCAACGTTTATTCCGTGGTGTTTTCTATTTGACTTTTCACGAAGCATCCAACATGCATAAGCTTTCGTGTGCCATTCTAACCACATCTTTGTGCAGCCATTTTTCAAGCATTGACATATGTGTGACACTAATCACATCTTCGTGCAGCCACGACATTTTATTTGTATGCCGTTTACATCTTACGTGCGACATTTCCACGAAGCATACACGACATCATCCTATGTGTCATGCATCTTAACCACGCTTTTGTATAGCCATATGCATTTTCATGTGACATACACATTCATGTCATCTCATGCCACCTAATAAAGGATGTCCCGACTATGCCGTTCACGATCATTTCATTATATAACATATCGGGTGTCCCAAAACTACCCGTGTTCCGCCCGTGCCCCAGATTACATTCGGCTATTTCATAAATACCATGTCATTCAATATAAGGCCGCAATGGTCCTAGGTCTATTTCTGTGTGATGGTTCACACGATGTCATTACATGGCATCACTTTCATTTATCATAGGTGTCTTGTGGCGCTGGAGTCCTGCTTGTGCATTGTGGCCCATATCGGGTCATTTCATGACATTGTGAAATCATTCAAAGGTACTCCCTGAGTGCCGGATTAGTGCGCACATAAGGGCATTCCATGACATTATCAAAATCATACAAGGTGTTCCGCGAATGCCGAACCTCTGTCCGTGTCCCCAGTCACACGCGACTCTTTTTGTAACATCATCTCATATCACATGCCTTAAAAGCATCAGAACTCTGTCCATGGGACGGTCCCCACACGACCATTTCATTTCATATCATTAACCTAAAAAGCATCAAAACTCTGCCCGTGTGTCGGCACACACGCGGCTATTTCATGATAATTCATTAGGTGCCCCAAAGGTGCCGAACCTCTGCCCGTGTGGCGGCTCACACAAGACAGTTTTACATTATTTTTACATGATACTGGGCACTCTTGGGACATCCCAAACAAACAAAATCAAACATGCAAAGTGAATCCTCATTGTCATCTTCATTCATGAAGCGTCATCTAAGCATCATTCTTCATGACATCACTTCATTCATTTATTATCCCTAACTCTCCACATGTGATGTAAGATGATACTCACGTGAGACTAGAAAAGACCAAAGCTCCACAAGACATTTCTCTGAGTAAGCTGGATTGACCGAGAACCAGATCTTAGACTTTGAGGGCTGTTGAGGAACAGAGGGCAGTAGAAACAGATATTGAGTCTGATTCCGGGGAGGAAGTGGAAATGGCCAACCAAACACCAAGTCTTGCTGATGCCCTGAAGGATTTCCTGAGATCTCAGGATTTTCGTGACATGCTGAAAGAAGAGATGCGGGCTGTTGTAAGAGAAAGTGGGGAGGTCGAAACCAGTAGGCCTGGAAAGGAAAAGGTGGCTGAGTCTTCTCAGTTTGGGGCTGATGACTCAGCTAGTGTAGAGAAGCTGCAGGAGATTAAGGTAGCAATGGAAAAGAAAATAAAGGTAAAGTACTTAGAGTTGGATGAAGTAGTCGCCGAGCTGAAGAAAGGGGCCAACATCAGCCTGGGCTCTAAGAGGGGTATGAATGTGGACGCTATGGTAAACAAGGGCATTGAGACCTTCCCTATTAGGTTTCAAGTACCGAAAGTCCCTTCCTACAAGGGGATCAGTTCACTGGAGGCCCACGTGAACCTCTATGCCCGAGTCATGTTGACGGCGGGTGCCACTAAGCAGCAACTAATCAACTTCTTCCTAACTACACTCGAGAGGGGAGCACTGAGTTGCTATAATTATTTATTCGAAGATGTGCAGTTAGACTGGGAGGCCTTATCAGCGGCTTTCATCAAATATTACAGCTTCAATACTAAGATCCAGGTGAAGCTGTATGACCTGGAAAGGATTAAGCAGAGGCAGAATGAATCTTTCGATGAATACTACCAGAGATGGATGAACAAGATGATTCTGCTAAAAAACCGCCCCAATGAAGATGAATTGATTCAGAAGTTGATTAACGGTAGTAGGGACATCTTTAGAAACAACATGAAATTCCACTCTTTTAGTGAGCTCAGTGAAGTGTATAGCATGGCTATGAAAATAGAGAGGGAAAGGCAGCGAGCTACAGGGGCAACAGAAGCTCCGAGTACAGTTTCAGGTATCGGTAGACTATTGCAGCTGGGGCAAGCAGTGGGTCTGGTTCTGGTTCTATGGGTAAGAGCGGGCAGTTTTCAGAGAATAAGTAAGCAGGGGTTGCCGTTGTGTCTCAATAGCGGGGAAACTAAAGCAAAAATCCGGAAGGTCAGGGCATATCTCCGTGGGCTTTCTCCTTGGCTAAGTTCTTCACCAAGTGCAGGAATGGCAGTCTGTTAAGCTCTCTTAGGCCTTTTGAGAAGCCAGCGGAGGAGGAAAAGGATAATTTCTGTACCTACCATGTCATGGTAGGACATAGAACCAACAACTGTCATAGGCTGAAGGATGCCATCCAGAAGCTGATTGACAAAGGAAAATTACAGGAGCCTGCCGAGCCCAGTACGAAGACTAATCCTTTGCCAGCATTTGAAAGGCAGGTCAATATGGTACAGTCGGGGTTGCCCAAGTCCTGCAGGCAAACCCCACAGTGCAGTCTGTGGTGGCTAATGAAACTGGGGCAAAGCCAGAATGTTGAAAGCCCACAGAGCAGAAAGAGGTGAAGCCAATGAGTCTGGATGATCTGGATTCAGAAGATGAATACGAAGAGTATGGCTGTGATAAGAAAGTTAAGCTGATAATTGTTGAGAAGCCGAGAGTTCCTAAAGTACAGAATGCAACAAGGAGTGGTAGGGTTTACCAGCCAGTGGTTCAACAGAGTGACAAGACTCGAGTGACCGGGTCAGGTAGTATGTCAGCACCGAATGAAGTGGAAAAAGAGGACTTGGTCATCTCACAATGGAAAAAGACTCCAGCACAGGCCAGTCTATGGCACTTATTGCTGACTTCCAAGGAACACAGAGCAGCACTGGTTAAAAAGCTGTCTGAAATCGAAGTTTCTCAACTTGCATCTCAAGAGGCTATGTGTTGCCTGCTGGATAAGATCCATGTAGGGTCCCCTGACATTGTGTTTTCTAAGAAAGATTTGCCACACGGGGGGAGAGCTCATGGCATGTGTGATGGTAGATGATGGATTTACTCTGAATATATGTCCATTAAAGATGTTACCATTCCTAGGTCTGAGTTAAGACGGGTTAAAAAAGTCCTCTACTGTGATCGGGGCTTATGATGATTCAAAAAGGACTGTGATCAGAACTTTTGAAGCTGAAGTGGAAGTGGGACCGGTCAAGTCGATGGTCACCTTTATTATGATTGACATCCCAGTCACTTTCTCCCTGCTGTTAGGAAGGCCATGGTTTCACCTGCTGGGGGTGTACCTTCAACTTTGCATCAGAAGATCAAGTTTTCAATAGGCAGTGAGGTTGTGATAGTCGAGATAGATTCTCAGTCCGTGATCATTGCTGTTAGTAAGGAGACCATACCATCTGGTGGATTCCAAATCACCGTGATTAGTGAGGAGGAAACTACAGATGCGCCAATGGTCATCTACGAGAATTATATGCCAGAATGGTTGTCTAAATACCTTCGCAGGTATGATTTTGTTCTGGGCATGGGGCTCGGGGCCAATCTACAAGGGGTGCCCGAATTTAGCATTGATTCTGGGAAGCCGAGGCAGTTTGGCTTAGGCTACATAGCAGAGGCATCTAAGAAGAAAAGTCTGAAGAAAGGAAAGAATGGCAAGCCCATGATGAAGCCTTTCATTAAGGCATGTGAAGAGCCATATAAGGGGCATGCTGAGCTAGTGAAGATCGGGGGTGTTGAATACCCAGGCTTCGAAGTATTCTCTAATGTTGTAGGCTTTGAAAAGAGCTAGGAGGAGTTAGTTGCACCAGTTACAGTGGAGGAGGCAGTTGTCGAACCTGCCATCCCCCAGGAGAAACCATATGAAATAATAGCAGAAGCAACAGAAGTGGCCAAGGAGAAAGCTAAAGAGAAAGTCTGTGATGAATCTGTGAAAGCAATTTCAGAGGCACTGGCTGCCGCCCTAGGCAAGGCATTTGAAAAGTCTGAGGAAGGGTCCGATAAGAAGCTAGTGACCAAGGAAAGCTTAGATTTTGTGGTTGCTAAAATAGCAAGGATCATGATGAAGGCTAAGGCGCAGGTGGCTGAGATTAAGGAGACTGCTTTCCCTGCTGGACAGGAATCTAAAATTGCTGCTAACCTGGACAACATCCTGGAGCTGAGCAAGGATGGAGAGGTTCAAGGCCCTCCACCTATGGAGGATGAAAATGCTTTTGTTGTATCTGTTTCTTCTCTTTTCAATATGAACAATGTACTTTTTAATAAGTTTAATGCAATGAAATCCCAATTTGCTTACTTATACGATTTTTATCCTGATAGTTTTGTGCATGCATTTGAATCACCATCAAGCATATTTAGTATTCATGACACTGCATTGCATGAAATTAACATCAGTACAGATGAAAACCCCAAAATGGTATTCATTTCATACTAACTAAAATTTGAAGAAGAGAGAGACTTGACAGAAATACTACAAAAACATGTTAAGGTTGTTGCTTAGTCATACGAAGACATGCCAACGGTCGACACAGAAATAACAGTTCACAAGATTCCAACAGATCCCAGATTCAGACTAGTAAAGCAGAAGTTGAGATGGCTAAGAACAGAGTGGGCTGTCGTAGTAAAGGAAGAAGTGGTTAAGTAGATTGAAACCAAGTTCCTTGAGGTGGTGGAGTACACAGAATGGTTAGCCAACATTGTGCCAGTGCCTAAGAAAGATGAAAGGGTCAGAGTGTGTGTCGACTATAGGGACTTGAACAAAGCCTGCCCGAAGGATAATTTCCCCTTGCCTCATATTGACGTTTTAATTGACAGCGTAGCCAAAGCAGCAATGTATTCCTTCATGGATGGATTTTTAGGATACAACAAGATCCTAATGCATGTGATTGACAAGGCAAAGACATCCTTCATTACAGAGTAGGGCACTTTCTGCTATAGAGTAATGCCTTTTGGATTGAAAAATGCTGGGGCCACTTACCAGAGGGCTGTCACAACATTGTTGCATGACATGATTCATAAAGAAGTAGAGGTGTATGTCGATGATATGCTTGTTAAATCAATGACCCATGAAGAGCACCCTGTTATCCTAGATAGATTTCTTACACGCATTGGAGAATACAACCTATGACTCAATCCCAAGAAGTGCATATTCGAGGTCACCTCAGGGAAGCTGCTGGGTCATGTGGTTAGCCAAAGGGGAATAGAGATGGATCCAGACAAAATCAAAGCCGTTCAAGATATGCCAGCTCCTAAAACAGAAAAGGAGGTCCGATCATTTCTGGGTTCTTTACAGTATGTCAGCCGCTTCATAGCACAGTTAAACTCAGTGTGTGAGTCGATTTTCAAGCTGTTGAGAAAAGATCAGCCAGTTGTATGGGATGACAGACGTCAACTGGTGTTTGAAAAGATCAAGGCTTACCTGGTAAATTTGCCAGTTCTTAGCCCACCAACTCCAAGAAAGCCTCTGATTTTGTACTTAGCTATCAAAGATTCCTCCATAGGGGCGATGCTAGCACAGGAATAAGATGGGAGGAGGGAGTACCCTATTTATTATCTCAGGAAGAAGCTGCTAGAATATGAAACCAAATACACACTGGTAGAGAAAACTTGTGTAGCAATGATCTGGCTAACTAAGAAGTTACGCCACTATTTTCAGTCGTACAAGGTGCAAGTAGTGGCTAAGGTGGATCCGATGAAATATCTTTATGAAGCACTAGTGTTGGTTGGAAAATTATCTAGATGGCTACTACTCTTGTCAGAATTCGACATCGAATACGTTACTAGGAAAACCATTAAAGGGCAAGCTGTGGCCGAATTCCTAGCAAATCATCCATTAGAATCAGATCGTGTGGAGAATCTGGAGTTCCCTGACAAACAGTTGCTTGTAGTAGAAGTGACGAGGTGGGTTATGTGCTTCAATAGTGCCGTAAACAGAAAGGGTACTGGAATTGGGGTAATCATAGCAACACCAGATGGCGAGATCATTTCGTTGTCAAAAAGGTTGGACTTTTCCATAACCAACAATAGGGCAGACTATGAAGCATGCTTATTCGGGATGGAAGCCCTCCTAACACTAGGGGCAGACAATGTCTTGATTGTTGGAGATTCACTTTTGGTGATCAGGCAGGCACAAGGCAAATGGGATTTGAGAGAAGAAGCCTTACAGCCCTACTTAGATCTGCTACAGTACAGAAGAGGGTTATTTGGCTAGTGTGAGTTCAAACACATACCCCGGGAAGAGAATAAAATGGCCGATGCACTACCAACATTGTCCTCTATGTAGGAAGATCTGAAAAAGACACAGATACAACCACTGGTTATAATAGTTTCTCGACAACCCTGTTTCGATATGCACGAAGTGATGGAGTTAACAGCCGAAGAAAAGCTGTGGTTCTTTGGCATTTATCAGTATGTGAAAGAGGGAAAATATCCAAAAAGGGCTAGTACTGCTGATAAAGTTTCATTAAGAAGATTGGCCAGCCAGTTTAGAATTTTTGAAGATAAGCTATACAAGAGAACTGCAAACGAAGTCCTTCTAAGGTGTTTGACAGAACGAGAAGCAGAAACAGTAATGCAGTAAGTGCACGCAGGATCCTGCTGGCCGCATATGAATGGGATTGCCATGGCTAGAAAGATAATGAGACAGGGATACTTTTGGATGATAATGCAATCTGATTGTGTGAAGGAGGTAAGAAGATGTCACGAGTGACAAATCTATGCAAATATCAGCCATCTGCCATGACTTGAACTACATAACCTAGCATCTCCTTGGCCTTCCTCGGTGTGGGGAATCGACATGATTGGAGAAATTCATCCTGCAGCATCTAACAGGCACAGATTCATAGTGGTTGCAGTAGATTATTTCTCAAAATGGGTGGAGGCAGAATCTTTCTCCAGTGTGACAACTAAACATATGGTTAAGTTCATTCAAAAGAACATCCTCTCTCGATACAGAGTCCCTCACCATATAGTGACTGATAACGGGGTGCAATTCCAAGGGGCAACAACCAAGTTATTCACAGAACACGGCATTGAACATCATGCTCCATATAGACCATAAGCTAATGGTGCAGTGGAGATAGCTAACAAGTCAATTAAGAAGATCTTATAAAAAATGGTAACCACCTATAGAGACTGGGCCGATAAGTTGCCATATGCTCTTTGGGGTTATAGAATCAGTGTCAGAACATCAACTGGCGAGACTCCCTATGCCTTGGTGTACGGAATGGAAGCAGTGTTACCAGTGGAAATGGAACTCAAGTCACTCAGAATATCCTTGGAGGCTCAACTACTGGAAACGGAATGGGTTCAGGCTAGGTATGAGCAGTTAGCGATATTAGATGAAAAGCGGTTGAAAGCACTGGATCACTTGCAGATGTATCAACATAGAATGGCTAGAGCCTATAATCAAAAAGTAAAGTATCCCAAACAGCAGCTGAAAGTCGGAGCTTTGGTTTTGAAACAGTTAACGCCTAATAATGTCGACGCTCAGGGGAAGTTTAGGGCGAATTAGGAAGGCTCGTATGTTGTCAAGAAACTTCTATCAAAGGGTGGTGTAAGCATCGCGGACATGGATGGGAATGAATTTGCAAATTCTGTCAACCAAGATCGCTTGAAACCTTACCATGTTTAAAACAAAAAGAGAAGTCTGTTAGGTTGAAAACTCGAAACAGGCGGCCTAGGCAAAAATCAAGACACGAGAGAAAATGATCAGTCGGAAAATTTGTAAGGGACGACTGGTGACGGATTTGGGTTCTGTGTGAAATGTATACCATTTTGGGAACCCACCTTTTCAAATGTACTCATGCTACTTTTATCAATAAAGTGTGATGTTTTGTTTAAATATGTTTGTATGGTTATATCAGAATGCATAAGCAAAGTTATCTCACCTAAACATCCATTTAAAGAAAGCACTTTGTATTTAATCGGTTAAAAGACTCGTATTACTTTAACAATGAAAATGTGCTAAATACATGCAATCTGTAATCTTTTCTTATCCTCCGAATCAAACCCATTGTTTCACGAGGTGGCTAGAAATTTGGAACAAATCTAAGTTCAAATGTCACAAGACTTCAAAAAAATCAAAAAAAAGGAGAGAGCTTGCTAAGGTGAAAACTGAAAAGGCGCCTTAGGCAAAAGTTAAAGCACCCATATCGGGGAGTTCAGGCAAAATTTAGAGCACTTCCAGATTCATCATTCCTAGGGGCAGAAAAGTGAAACCTTTCCATTATTCCCCAGCAGGAACCTTTCCACTCTTCTCCAGCAAGATCCCCCGTACTATTCCCCAGCAGGAGACTTTCCACTATTCTCCAGCAGAATCATCCACATTATTCTTCAGCGGAACCATAGCGAAAAATGTCACCACTCTCTCCCCAGCAGTCATCGGACTTCCTCAACAGCCATTGTATATCCCCAGCAGAGGTGCAAGGGTCACATCACATAAAGAATATACACTCCCCAACTAGAGTCAATCATAAGCGTGATGTACTTCCCCTAACCAGAGGCATGACACGATCTCCCCAGTAAAAACATAAAATTTCAAAAGCGGACAAATAGCGGAGAATGCATCTCACTGAGCTCATTCGCACATGCACATATTGAAACATGCGCATACGAACATTCAAAACATACACACTTACATGCATACATGCATCACGTTTAATCTAAATGTAGGTACCCACCACCATCATCGGGCCGTCCCGAATCGGAATTGCTCTCAAAGCAGAAATGGTCCAACAATGGGCATTCACTGGGCCTTAAGATACAAATCAGAGCTGCGCAGGCACAGACCTCGAGATCTCAGGTACCCAGGGGCAGGACAATCAAGCTGTATTTATTCTTAATGGAAGGGGAAATAATTTTTGTTCCAAAATTATCGATCAAGGAATAAATACGCATCATCAATGTTTCCCTCCAAAAATTCAACAGATCCACTGCGGGTAACATAGACCCAATGTCAGGCCCAGATCAGCTTCCCTAAAAAAATTCAGCAGATCCGCAGCGGGTAACATAGACTCGATGTCAGGCCTAAATCGGCTTCACATCAGAAATCCAGCAGATCCGCATGGGTAACATAGACCCAGTGACAGGCCCAGATCGGCTTCACATCAGAAATCCAGCAGATCCGCCATGGCTGATATAAACCCAGTGTCAAGCCCAGATCAGCTTCATCTTAAAAAATTCAGCAGATCCGCCGTGGGTAATATAAACCCGTTGTCAGGCCCAGATCGGCTTCATCTTAAAAAATTCAGCAGATCTGCCACGGGTAATATAAACTCGGTGACAAAGCCCAAATTGGCTTCAACCTCAGAAATTCAGCAGATCCACCGCGGGTAATAAAAACGCGGTGATAGGCCCAGATCGGCTTCTCCTCAGAAATCTAGTAGATCTACCACGGGTAATAGAAACCCGGTGATAGGCCCATATCAGCTTCTCCTCAGAAATCTAGCAGATCCACCATGGGTAATATAAACCCGGTGATAGGCCCAGATCGGCTTCGCCTCAGAAATCCAGCAGATCCACCGCGAGTAACATAAACCCGGTGACAGGCCCAGATCAGCTTCCCCTCAGAAATCCAGTAGATCTGCCATGGGTAACATAGACCCGGTGACAGGCCTACATCAACTTCCCCTCAGAAACTCAGCAGATCCACCGCGGGTAATATAGACTCGGTGTCAGGCCCAAATCAGCTTCGCCTCCATAACTCAACTTTGCTTCGGGTAACATAGACCCGGTATCAGCTCAAATCAAACCATCACTACAACTCAGGTATGTCTTTCTTTCCTTCTGTTTACGGCGCTTCAATTCATGTTCTTAAATTCCCCTCAGGTAACCTAAGCCTGGTATTGAATTTGATCACGCGAGGGGTAGCTGTAAGCGCCGGGTTTTCCCGACCTCTCTGATGAGAATTCTTGTATTACCTGTTGAGCAGACGGACATGAATCGAACTTGAGAACGATCGGAATATCACCTGGAGTATCTCAAACATCCCAAAAACAGAACTATCCTTGATCCGAAACACCGAGAAAGGTCCTCCGAGTGATTTTAGGGTTTAAGGCAAGCGTTGGATTTTTACAGATTTCGGCTCGGCTCTAGTACAACTAGAGATGTGCAGCTCTAGTAGGTTGAGCAACTTGACTAAAACGAGAAAAAGTTTGGCCGAAATTCATAGAAAATAGACGGATCATTAATTGTTAGAAATGATTATGAGTGTAGAGATATAAAAAGAAGAAGAAAATCAAATCAAGGGGCAGAATTTGGTCTTAAGAAATTTTTACACAGAAAAAAAAAGGGAAAAAGAAGGAAGAAAACCGAAAGCAAAGAGGGCCAAAACCAAGGAAATTTGTCACCAAATATTGATACCTAAGCATCAAAGGAAGTTCACTTGACCTTTGCTTAACCAATTATGATAGTTTCGAATTGGTTTCGGGTCATATCGGATTCGTTTTTTGGATTTTCAGGTCAGTTGAGGTTTTGGGAGAATTTCAGGTCTCCAATTCGATTCTTGACGTTCAACACATCAAAACAGTATCAAAGTAAACTCTGAGAGGTCTTAAACCTATGTGCATTGCTTTTTCTTTGCGTTTTTCTCCTTTATTGCAAATTTCAGGAAACAGACTACCCTGAATACAGCCGTATGGCTGTGTTCTTCATGCACACAGCCACACAGCTGTATTTGTTATGAACAGAGCTGCGCGGCTTTGGTACCCAGAGCCGCATGGCTTTGTTCTTTAGGGGCAGAATCTAGAAACTGCCCCGATCGGCCAAAAATAGTCCGTTTTCCATTTTATGCATCTGTTGTGATCTATTTCGGCCCAAATGCATCCGTATATTGTAAAATTTTGGTTTTCAGATTTCTGTACATACGAGTGTTAGGTTTTTGGTTTTTTCCAGGTTTTATTTTCTGAATTTCGGGGTTGTTCGATCCTAACCGGATCCATAGTTCAGCATTAGCGGATCCCCGAACCCTACAAAACCCTCGAAAAATATCGAAAACGAGCAAAACGTTATCTTCAAAAATGAGAAAACCATTTTTTTGGGGCTGTGGAAGCTACAGTCACACGACTGTAATTAGAGCCGCACGGCTCTAATTACGACCGTACGGCTGTAGTCTCCAAAAAGAGACAGAATTGCGGAATGACCCGTACCGACGTTGTTGCGTGATGCTGTTTTTGGAATCAAACCGTTTTGATGTGTTTATCACTTTCTAGACCCTAGATGGATGTTGGATTTAGGAAACCCACACAAACGGAACCCCGAGTTCCGGGATAACAGACCCGCTAAACGGAAAAATTTGCATGAAACCGAGCCAAATATTTTCTAAAATTATTTTCCAGCATAAGAAAATTACAGGGCGTTTCAAAATCGTTTTCCAGGTCTAACCGGGCCAGTTAGCCGAACCGACCCGGTTACCCCCTAAATGCATGCGCCCGTTCCCAAAAATCCCAATTCTGTCCAATCTGAGTCCTACTTGCGTTGTGCTATAAACTATGCTAACTATCTGTTTTGCAGCATTTATTTTCTTTTTTATTAAATGTAATTAATAGTTTAATTCGTCTAAATTAGGCGACTGTAATTTTCTAGATATTCGTGTATTCTAGGCGCTTGTAAAGTGAGAACGATAGTTTTTATTTTTATTCGATTTGGTTGTATAAGCGGCCTCTATTATTCTTTTGTATAATTTGGATGCATGGTTTATTTTTCTGTAATTTATTCAGTCATTTGTATGAGCATGGGTTATAAAAACAAGCATAATTTGGGTAGAGAAAGATAATAATGCAAATAAAATATGGTAATATGAATTGTAAAGTGAAAGCAAGCTTGATGTTAAGTAAGTCACTTGCCCAAACCCTAAATCTCTGGATTAGGTACAGCAGTCTACCCTCGGTAGGGAGCTGTACCGGAATTTCCTGGATGAGCTGACCGGGTGGCAACTCTATCACTGATCTTGGAATTTAAGTTTCGAGGTCTTTAAGTTAAAAATGGGAAAAGGTTTTCTATAAAAGGGATTTCCAAAACAAATCAACAAATTTCCTAAAGATAATCAAAACCCCATTTTCCTAAAGTCAAAACATACATTTTCCAAAAGAGTTTCCTTTTCCCCGGCACGCTTCACCGCGTCCCGCATTCTTTCTCTTTTAGGTCGTTCGCTCATAGTTATACCTTAAGATATACTATTATAGTGATTATACTTTAGTTATACCTTAATTATACCTTAATTATACAGTAAGATACACTATTACAGTGATTATACCTTAGTTGTACCTTAATTATACATTAGTTGTACCTTAATTATACATTAGTTAAACCTTAATTATATCTTAGCTACACCTTTGATACTCCTATTATACCTTTATACAATTGTTATACCTTTGTTATATCTTAGTTATACCTTAAATACACTATTATAGTGATTATACCTTAGTTATAGCTTAATCATACCTTAATATACACTATTACAGCGATTATACCTTAGTTATACATTAATTATACCTTACTTATATCTTAGGATATACTGTTATATTGATTATACCTTAGTTATACTTTAGTTATACCTTAAGATATACTATTATAGTGATTATACCTTAGTTATACTTTAGTTATACCTTAAGATGCACTATTATAGTGATTATACCTTAATTATACTTAGTTGTACCTTAAGATACACTGTTATAGTGATTATACCTTAGTTATACCTTAAGATACACTATTATAGTGATTATACCATAGTTATACCTTAAAAGACACTATTATAGTGATTTTACTTTAGTTATACCTTAATTATACCTTAAGATACACTATTACAGTGGTTATACCTTAGTTCTATCTTAATTATACCTTAAGATACACTATTACAGTGACTATACCTTAGTTATACCTTAATTATACCTTAAGATACAAAGGTATAATGAGTTATATTTTAGTGAAAAAAAAATGTCGGAAAAAATATATACATATGGATCTTGTTTCGTAAAGAAAAAAAAATTCTAAAGTCGCATGACAAAAAAATAACGGATTGAGAGATAAATGCCAAATTAGATTAAAATTATGAAAAACAGAGAGAGAAATGTGGATAAAGTAGAATAAGATATTTGAGTAATTTTGAAAAGTTGCAAAGGGATTTTGGCAAAAGTTTCAAGTTCACGTAAAAAAGAAATATGGTGCCAAAATGTAAGTGTTTTTGTAAAATCCCCTTTCTTTTATAATATAAAGAGATATTGATGGAAACAAATTTAATAGTGTCCACCTAAAACAAACAAATATTTTCAAAATGAATTTGAAAGAGAAATTCTCACAGTTTTAAAAATTAGGGTTCAATCATTTACTTGGTTCTTAATTTTTAATTGACGAAAAGATGTGATTACAACGAGAAAGAGGACCAATTATAACTCATCATAAACATAAGTAAAGAGAAAAAGCCATTAAGATATAAAAGCAAAAGGAGAAAAAAATTTAAAATTGTTAAAGAATTTGAGATTAGATCCGTTGGATATAGGGAATGGATGGCTGGTCCAAATGGGGTGGATGACTAGTCGATGTCTGGAAGCATTGGTGGTTTTTGACAACATTGGAGTGGACGACTAACCTAGATATCGTTGATGGTAAGTCGATTTTGGATGGACAACCAATTTGTGTTTATCAGCAATGACATGCAAAAAAATTGGTCGCGATGACGACCATTCCAGTATGGCAAAATGGTCATCTAGTCTATAGATTATGAAAAAAAGGATTAATACATCAATTGTCCTTTAAAATTGGTATCAATCGTCTACTGTCCACCCCATCACGACCAATTTTTTTTACATGTCATTGGTGGTTTTTGAGAACATTGGAGTGGACCACTAGCCTAGATATCATGGATGGTAAGTCGATTTTGGGTGGACAACCAATTCGTGTTTGTAAGCAATGACATGCAAAAAAATTTGGTTGCGATGACGACCATTCTAGCATGGCCAAATAGTCATCTAGTCTATAGATTATGAAAAAAGGCTTAATACATCAATTGTCCTTTAAAATTGGTATCAATCGTCTACTATCCACCCTATCACGACCAATTTTTTTTGCATGTCATTGGTGGTTTTTGACAACATTGGAGTGGACAACTAGCATAGATATCGTGGATGGTAAGTCGATTTTGGGTGGACAACCAATTCGTGTTTATAAGCAATGACATGCAAAAAAAATTGGTCGCGATGGGGTGGACGACCATTCCAGCATGGCTAAATGGTCGTCTAGTCTATAGATTATGAAAAAAAAGGCTTAATACATCAATTGTCCTTTAAAATTGGCATCAATCGTCTACTGTCACCTTGAACTTAGCTAAGGTCTAGTTTGCCCCCTTATGTTGGTTAAACCGAACCAAATAAGTCCTTTAATATTGAATGTCAAGCAAGTGTAATTCAAGGAGTGTGAACCTTGTTGAGGCAAACTGGGTCAGTTTAGCCAAGATGAAAGGGCAAACTGGATGTTCCTTAAGTTGGGAGTAACAGTAGACTATTGGTCCCAACTTTAGGGGACAACGGATGCATTAAGCCAAAAAATTCTCTTCTACTTGAGATGTACTCATTACTTCATATGTTATGGGCCTTTATTGAATTATAATATACGATCACATAGGGTCTTGGTATTGTTAAGCCATATTTATGACTTATTTTGAAAATGATAAAATTAATTTAGCTGATAAATTATGAAATTAAGTTACATGTATTTTTTGATATTTTGGATTTATTTCTTTTGATTGCAACTTAGATTTTTTGAATATGATAAAATTAATTTAATTGATAAATTATAAAATTAAGTCATATGTATTTCTAAATATTTAATTTGAATATTTAGTTTTGTATCTCATGATTGAACTAACCCATTTTATTTAATTATCATTTGGTTGGTTGGTTGCCCAGAATAGCATGAAAAGTGATTATTGGTTTAAGTGTGTGAAAAAGAACTATACCATTTATGGAAAGATTTTTATTAGGATTCATCACAAAAAATTGAACCAAATGGCAGCGAAAGCCGTTTCAAATTTCTAGAATCCATGAACCAGTAAGTTATATGGATGAGATCAAAATTAAAACCAAGAGAATAATAGAATTTGATTCTCACCTTGATAGAGACGGCTACAGAAATCAAAAGAGATTTCCTCCATGCTCATGTACACGGAACGCCTAACGAAGTAACACCTGTGCTAGCGTCAGATCAAGGACAAGAGAGGAGAAGAAGGGGCCGAAATTTCTGACTAGAAATTAGGTTAGGGTTTTCTTTTTCTTAAGTGGGTATTTATATCCCTTTTTAAAGATAGGTCTAATTAATTACTCTAGGTTAAATTTCAATTTCAAATTAATTTAGTTTCACATGTATGAATTAAATCAATACCATATGATATAATTCATATCATGTTAATTAAATATTATATGCCTCATTAAATTAACCCCAATAATTATTTAGACTTTAATTAATAAATAATATATATAAACCTATATATATATATATATAGGTTTATATATATTAATTGAATTTCCACCCATGAAATAAATTCATAAAATTAGTTTATGAAATTAATTTTATTGATTTAAAGTATTTGATCAATCCAATTGAACTATAATAAATCAATAAAGTATCCCTCTCTTGTCAATATACTCTAAGGATATAACAGATCCGTTAAGTGCTGGTTCAAACGTTCTGTGTGTACGATCCTATGGGCTTGTCTTTATGTTGGTAATGGGCCCATGTCCCACAGACTGTATTTGGGCTCTAACGAGCCATTACAACCCCCAATTAAGATGGAGACTGTAGTCTAACAGAAGTCGTAACCCTGTAGTATAACCTATATGTCCCATGCCATCGATATCGGAGTCCAACACGGAGGCATAGTATTATCACCCTCTTTTGTGTCTGAACATTCACTTGATACCGAATGAACTGATGCTCACAAATAAGTTCCAACTTAGTTGGGTGTGGCCGCACTCTTATCAGTTGCACTCATCAAGGTTCTGGTGATATCTTCTCAATGAATCACTGAGGGACAGATCCCTTCTGCATATTCATAGCTTTGCCATGCTCACTGGTACACCCAACCGTACCCATACTCAGTGCCCTGTTGTAGGCCCTTTAGGCGCACATCAAAGTGTGTGAGTTTACATGCAACTCCATAATATGGTTATGTTGAAGGATCCAATATAAGTACTACATGAGAATCACTTGTGATACTATACCGTGTGGATTTCTCTTTAGTGGATCTATCCAGTACCATGTCCCTTTACATGTACCTGATTGACAATCCATGTACTATAGCTGGTAAGACACCGCCATATAACCAAGGTAATGCTAGTCTTATGTTCTATTCATTTCCATGGCTGGAACATACTAGGGATGGCTTTATGGTTATATCGTTTCCCTATTCATTGGCAAATGCATGACACTTGACAACATGAATATAGATATGACCATTGGATACTTTATTTACATTCATTGCACAAGTAATAAATCAAATAGATTATGCCTTTATTTAATAACACAAATGTATGATACATTAATCCATAAAGATATAGTAATATATGATATAAATTAAGGACCAATGCCTTAGGACTAAGGCATTTCCTAACAATTTATTCTCCCAATAAATCACACATGAAGACCATGGTAGTAACAAAAGTGAAAGAATGCACATTCTCCTAAGAATCAAAAGTGCAGAAGCTTTAAAAAAAACAAAGTATCTTTCCTTATTTGTGATGGGGTTAAGTAGCATTTTCCCCCTTTAATTTTAACCCGATGAGTAATCCCCCCTCCGTGAATCAGAAATCTTATTAATCTTCCTAAACTCTTTAAAATGGAGCAAATATCACCTATTCTTACGTTTAAGTACACCTGGATCAAATAGTGACTTTAATGAGGACAACATGTCAAAGTTTACAAATCCCTCTTGTTCCTCTTATTTGTAGAACGGTAATATTTTTCTTAAATCTTTAAATTTCTTTCTTCCATCTTTGACCTTAACTTAAATTGTTATTTCCATCGCCTTTAACATTTTTGCTCATCTAACACCTATCTTCCTTTCTTTATTTGTTCATCCATAATCGTTTTCATGTCTTCATCTTCTTCAACAATGAAGCCTGTAATTGATCCATTAATCAAGGGGGAATATAATTACAATGATAATCCAAGGAGATCCTGCTAGGGATTGGGAGCTCCATGTTGGTTAGGATGGAGTGAGGAAAACCCAAGTATAAGGTTTTAACCAGGTCCAAAAGTTTGGTTATGTATTGTTTAATTTAATGAAAACTTTGCAACAATTGGTCTAAGGTTCACTCTATAGTATATATTGGTTAATTTGCTAAAAAGTTTGCAGCAATTCGTCTAGGATTCACTGTAGCTATCTCTATTGCAGGATAATGGGTGCAATTGTAGGCGTTTATCATCAAAAATCAATAGTAGGCAAAGCCGATTTAAATTTTCTCAAACCCGGTCCCAAGAGCTTATGCAATAGAAATCAAAAACCAATAAAATATCATAAAGGAAGAAACTGATTCTCACCTTGTACGTCTCTTTTAGAGACGGCTACAGAAACCAAAGTAGATTTTCTCCAAAGTCCCATACATGAATGCCTAACGAGCAGGAACCCGTGCTAGCGAAGGATCAAAGCTAAGAGAGGATGCAGTGGGGGGGCAAAAATTTCTTCTATGGAAATTGGAAATTGATGCCTTGGCCGAATTCACTATGTGTGGATTAGGGTTAGGATTTTCTTTCATCTAAGTGGGTATTTATATCACATAAAACCCTAAGTCAAAATTAAAAATATAGGTTAAAATTAACTACAATTCAATTTTAATTTTACATTTATGTTATTATATTAAAGCATAGAATAAAACACATAGCATTTAAATTAAAATTAGTTTGCCTAATTAAATTAACACAATAAATTAGTTTTGACATTACTTAAATGAATTACATATATACATATATATGTAAATTATTTCCACCAGAAAATAAATTCATGAATTAATTTATTTAAATTAATTCCATGAAACCCAATAAATTGATTATATTGTTTTGATCAATCCAAGTGATCTATAATTTAATCAATTAATAATTCCTCTCTAGTTAGTATACTCCAACTATACAGTTGATCCGATAAGTTCAAGCTCAATCGTTCAATGTGTATGATCTTGTTGTGAGCACGGGTTTTTCCTGACCTCGGTGATGAAAGCTATTATTACCTTTTTCACGGATAAACGTAAGGCAGGTTTGGAGCGACCGGAATGGTGCCGAAGATATCCCGGATGACCTGAATGTGTGTGACAAGTCTTGGTACAGAGCCCAGAAGAAGGTCGAGTGAGCGTTTGAAAGAACCGAAGAGAAAAGGGGAAAAAAATAAAAAAAAATAGGCTAATCTGGACACTACAGCCGCACGGATGTAGTCCACTACAACCGCGTGGCTGTAATCACCAGATTTCCTAAATAAGCGGAAATCAGTCATTAATTCGGATTTTAACCCTATTTTGGGGTGATATAAAAGTGATAGAAACTGAAATTAAATAAGAGATAGAATAGACAGGGTTTTCAGAAGATTAAACACAAAAATTAGGGTTATTGGGGAGAGTTAGAGAGAGAAAATAGGGCTTTTAGAGAGCAAATGCCCTAGATTTGTTCAAAAAAGCAGTCAATCTCAATCTTAATCCATAGAAAACTTTAGGGTTCTCAAATAAATCAAATTGGATTGTAATCCTAATTGATTTGGCGTTTGTTCGGGCCAATTCGGGGTTTATTCAAGTTTTGCCAATTTCGGGGTTGTTCGTGATTTTGAGGCGTTTTCTGGTGACCAAATCCGTTTCTGGTGATCGAATATGCTGGAATACAGACAACGTATACTCTGGGAGGCCATAAAAATCCCTTTTGATTTGTTCCGGGTGTTATTTGCTTATGTTTTTGCATTTTTATCAAATCTAGAAGTGAAACCAGTTATAATTGCCCCGTCTGATGATTATAGCTACACGGCTGTAATCTACAGGGGCGCAGCTGTAGATTATAGGGGCACGGCTGTAATGCCCTACAGGGGCACGGCTATAATCTTCAGGGGCAGAAGCTCCAAATGCCCTAAATTGACCGATAACGCTTCTGTTTTCAAATCAAATGTGTTTTTCGTGAATATTATCGGTCCAATTACATCCATATGTGCTTGATTTTCGGTTTTCGGATTTATAATTGGTGGATGTAATGATAAAGTTTGGTGATTTCGGGTTTTTAGGGATTTTCGGACTCGTTTGATCCGATCCGGATCTATTTTTGTGGAATTTCATGAGTTTCTAGAAATCCCCGATTGCTCAAAATCATTAAAATTCCAAAACGATTTCCAAAACGAGAAAAGAAAACCGAAATGGGTTCTGGAGCACTACAGCCGCGCGGATGTAGCTTGAGAAACAGAATTACAGTTTTACCCTTTTGGGCTTCTAACTTGTAATTTTGCCTCTCCTTCCCATTCAAAACAGATTTCTGGCGTGTTTACACTTTTGAACCTTAGATGGATATCTAATTTAGGCCCACTCACGAACAGGACCCCTAGATCCCGGGATATCCAGCCCGCTAAAAGTTGGAAAATGCGTGTAAAATGAGGCAAATTGTTTTCAAAATTGGTTTTTCATCCACAAAATCTATAAGGCATTTCAATAAAATGTTTTCCAGGTCTAATCGAGCAATCATCCAGACTTCTCGGTTATCCCCCCATTTATGATCCCGTTTCCCAAAATACCCCTATTCTGTCCTATATGAGTCCTTGGTGTATTTTATTTATTTGTGTTAACCGTATTTGGATGCAGCTTTTATTTTTCCTTATTTTTTATTATTGGATGTATTTATAGATTATCTTGTGTATCTAGGCGATTGTATTTTTTCGATTATCGTGTATTATAGGCGGTTGTATATGGTGAGGATAAGAGTTCTCTTTTTTCTGGGTTGTATAATTTGGCCTCTACTTTACTTTTCTGCACTTTATTTTAGAGTTATATTTATATCATGTGTATGAGCATTAACTAAAAATAAAAAGAAGATAAAATGAGTAGAGCTAAGTGGATGTTATATCATATTATGAAATAAAATTAAAAATAAGTGAGGATTAGTAGATGTGTTGCCCGAACCTTGAATCTCTAGATTAGGTACCGCGTCTACACTTGGTAGGGAGTTGTATCGGAATTTCCCGGATGAGCTGATTCGGGTGGCGACTCTTTATCTAATCTCGAAATTTAGGTTTTGACATCTTTAAGTTTAAATTGGGATTTTCTAAAAACCTATTTTCCAAAATTCACACTTACAAATTAAGTTTTCTACAAAAGGGTTTTTCTAATAAAATGAAAGGCTTTCTTAAGGAAGATTAAAACCCATTTTTCAAAACCACAAACACTCAGACTCCAAAAAGAAAATCCCTGGTTCCCGCTTCACGGCGCGTTCCGAAAAACGGCATCCGCTCACTGTGGCGACTCTGCTGGGGATGAACGGTGTCTTTAAAAAGTTTTTCATAAAGACTTAAGGAACTTAGGCAACAATTGAACTACATACTCACATGAAGTCAATTATTAATTCATAACCGATATCTCATCCACAACCGTACAGCATGACATTTTCTGTTCTTTAATCCCTCCAACACATGATTAAGCCCGGTTTATCTCCAAAGGTGACCTACCTCTTCCGCTAGGATTGGAGGCACCCGAGGGGGTAAACCACTCATAGCCTCGTACGTCCCCCTTTGTTTGGACCCTTGAGTGGGGAGAAGTGAGGAGTATATTTTTGCTATGGGAACCTGTACGACCCTTGGTTTGACTTATACCTTCATGTAATGGCCTAGCAACTTCCCTTTAGGGTTACCAAAACATATATCTGAAAATGGACATTAAGAGTGCGCCTTTGGTATCCCTGGTTGATGCCAAAGAGACCCAATACCTAGGAAGAATGCGAGACCAATCGAATGGAGGAATAAGGTTGGAAGGGTAAGCATGTTGTTGTGTGTGCTAATGTTTGTTCTATGGTGGTTTCATTTTTGACCTTCACATGCAACATCAAACATGCATCATCCGTATGCCATTTTCTAACTACATTTTTATGTAGCCATTTTGAAGCATCATCATACGTGTGCTGTCATACTGAAGACATTTTCTTGCAGCCATAACATCTTACTCGTGTGTCGTATACATCGTGTTTGCTCGCATTCCATGAAACATACACGACATCATCTTATGTGTCATGCATCCTAACCACTTTTTTGTGCAGCCATTTGCATTCTGTATGACCTGGGCATTCATCTCATCTCATCCCATATAAAATGTAAGGATGTTCTAAGGATGCCCTTCACGACCATTTCATTTCATGACATATCGGGAGTCCCCAAGGCTACCCATTTTCCGCCTGTGCTCCGGATTGTGCTTGGCCATTTCATTACACTATTAGAGGACCACGACGGTCTTAGGCTTACATTCGTGTGGTGGGTCACACAATATTATCATGACATTATGTCCATTCACCGTTGGGGTCATGGCGACACCAAAATCTTGCTTGTGAGTCACGATCCACATCGGATTGTTCCACAACATCGATAATTCATTCAAGGTACTCCATGAGTACCGAGTTAGTACTCATATTAGGACATTTCATAACATGCCTAAATCATGCAAGGTGTTCCACGAATGCTGAAATCCTGTCCGCGTCTCGAATTACATACGACTTGATTGTGACATCACTTCATCTAAGATGCCATAAAAGCATCGAACCTCTGTCTATGGAACGGCTCCCATATGACCATCAAATGTCATTTCATTGACCTACGAAGCATCAAACCTCCATCCGTGTGTCGGTATGCATGTGATCATTTCATGACATCCACTAGGTGCCCCGAAGGCACCGAACTTCTGTCCATGCGCCGGTCCATACGTGACATTTTTGCATTGTCTTTTGCATGGCATGGGGTACGCTTGGAATATCCAAAATAAAAGGAAAGAAAACATAAAAGTCATTTTCATCATCGTCCGCATCCATAAAGCATCATCCGATCATGAACATGAACACACCATACACGTCATTTAGTGTGTCGAGTCTAGGTCCATGACATCCACCCGAGCTTCTAACCTTATGTTGAATGTGCAGTTTGGAGTCGCACCTCGAAACGATTAGTTCGTGTTAAATCAGAGCTGAACCCACCAATTCAGTCAGTTCAATCAGAGCCTGTCACCGTGGAAGGAATCAGCTCAGGGTCAGACTCAGATCGGGAGGTCGAAATTCAGTTACCTACTCTACCAACTGACAGTCAAGTTTTATTAGAAGAAGCGGAAAGAGCGGAGATGGCTGACCAGAAAGAGTGGAAACTTCCCTTTCGATATGGCTACTTTTATGAGGAGCTTCCTAACCTCAGACGAGTTCAAGGCTACTCTTAGGGAACAAGTGCAAGCCGTGATAAGCACCATCCTTGTTTAGACTGTTCCACTAGCTCAGACTTCGGTTGGAATTGAGGGACAACAGTTCGTCCAAGTTACTAATGGTGCTGCAGGAAGCCTTCTCGGAGGACGTGGTGGAGTGTTAACCACAGAGAACCTGATCGTCAATCCGAACAGGATGAGGCCTTTGTAAAGGCAAAGGAAGCCTCGATTGAGATGATGCTGGAAAAGCATCTTAATCAGAAATTTTCTGATATTGAAGCCATGCTACCTAAGCTAAAGGAGATGGTCCACTGTAACCCTGTTAAGTATGTCGACCCAACTACTTTGATGGCTGATGGAGGAGAGCCACTCCCAGCTGGTTTTCAGATGCCTTACCTGCCTCCTTACACCAGGGAAGGCCCACTGGAAGCCTATTTGGACAGTTATGTGAGGTTGATGACTAGCATGGGTATTAGAAAGGGTCATCTTTTGAACTTGTTTCCGATGACTCTGAGGGTGCTACAGCGAAGTGGAATATGAAGATGCCCTTGTATACTCGTTCCACTTGGGAAGACTTACCTAAGGCTTTCGTGAAGCAATACGCCTACAACACCCAGGTTGAGACAACCCTTGAAGATTTGGAGAGAATCCGCCAGAAGCCGAATGAGTCTTTTCCAGCTTACTACAAACGGTGGATGGATGTGCAAGTTTTGGTGGATGGGGCACCAAAGATGGAGTCTTTGATAGTGAAACTAGTGGATGGTAGCTTACCCCAGTATCAGGAGAAGATGAAGCTTAAAAGGTTCCATTCCTTCAATGAGGTGGTAGAGTTTGCCAAATGTATCGAGCGATACGAGGAAGAGGAGCAGAGGGGCAGACAAAGTTCGGGCTCCTACAGAAGCAATCAGGGGTACTCTCAAGGGTACAAAGGCAGCAGCTCTAAGGCTACTCCAGTAGGGCCCATAGTAAGAAGACTCAGGGCGTAGGCCCGATCGAAGTGCAATGGGAGGACGTGGCCGCCGTGATCTGAGGGAGGAAGACTCCTCAAAGGGTCACTAGTCCATGGGCTGAGTCAGTAAGCCTGATCTATGCTAAGTGTAGAAAAGATGGGTTGTTGCAGAGTTTATGGCCATTTTCGCCTCCAGCTAAGGCGAATAAAGACAATTTCTGCTCTTACCATGTGATGATGGGTCATTGTACAAACGAATGCACCCAGTTGATTAAGGCTATCAAGCAGCTGGTCGCTGATGGAAGGATCGTCGAGCCAGCTCTGAAACCTAGCATTCAGAATAATCCCTTGCCCAACCTCAGGTGATTCAGATGCACAAGCTATTGAGGACCATGAGGCTGTAATAAAAGAAGACCCTCCACATGTAGAGGACGATAGTCATTTTGATGTTTTAGTTTGTTTTACTTTTGTTATCTTTATCATTTATTCTGTGAACAATTCAACCTCTCAGTGTTTTATTCAATAGAATTTGGTTTCAATTACTTGTGTGATATTCTTTCGAATGGAACTCTACATGCATACAAACATTCATTTAATGTCTTTAGCATACATGATGCATCAATGCATGAAATGAATCTAAGGACAGATGAAGACTTGAAAAGGATATTCGTCTTGAAAGATCTTACGCCTGATAAAAAAAATAAAAAAAAATTTGCAAAAGTACCATAAAAGCACATGGGAATCTTTTGCCCGACCGTACGATGTTGTGCCAAGGTGACAAAGAAATTACAGAACACCAAGCTCTGAAAAATTCGAAGATGAAATCAGCTAAGCAGGAGCTCTGCAGACTCGAATGAGCATCGCTCTATGGTCGCAACCATCAACTACTTCTCGAAGTGGGTAGAAGTGGAGTCATATATGAATGTCACTCCAAAAAAAAAAGGCATTATCGTGTCATGACTAATGATGGAGTACAATTCCTAGGGGCAATAATGCAGTGCTCCAAAATAAAGGGTTAGAAATCATAGACCATCTCCATGCCCCTCAAAACCAACGGGGCGATAGAAGCAGCCAATAAATCCATCAAAGGGATTTCGTCAAAATTGGTAGTTACTTACAGAGTTTGGGTTGACAAATTACCATTCGCTTTGCAAGGACACAAAACTAGCATCAAAGTACACACTGAAGAAATGTCATACTCCTTAGCCTATGAGATGGAAGTGGTTCCACCAGGGGAGATAGAGACCAAGTTGTCAGCCCCATCAACCCAGGCAAGCTTACGCGCTGTTACATGTAAAAAAAAAAGGTCTGATGGGTCACAAATCCAAAAGGCGATCCATGCAAAAATCAGGATAGTCCGATGGATCGAAAACCGAAAAGGTGGTCCATGCAAAAGTTAAGATAGAGAGGCGAGCACCATCAGTGGGAAAATCTGTGAAGACCAGTTGGTGGCAGGCGTGGGACCAGTCGAGACGGATACCATTATTGATTCTGTCCTTAGCCTCATTTCATCTTTAATGTACATTTTGCTAAAACATTATAAATGAGTGAATGAATGAATGCCATTTTCTGTTCAGTCAAATGTCCCAAGTCTTCTTGAAATTGAATTCGTACGAATGTGCACATTTTTTGTTTACATGCATCTCACCTAAAGAAAAAAGTCTGATGGATCGAAAACCAAAGAGGCGGTCCATGCAAAAATTAGGACAGTCCGATAGATTGAAAACCCGAAAAGGGCAGTCTATGCACAAGCTAAGGCATAAAATAAAGTCTGCTGAATTGAAAACCCGAAAGGGTGGTTTAGGCAAAAATAAAGACAGTCTGATAGGCTGAAAACCAAAAAAGGGCGACCTATGTAAAAATTAGGACAAGCAATGAAAATAAAACAAAAGTCATACAATAGTATCAAGCTCAGACAACTCTAATCATTTAAAGAGGTACATCAAAGCCAATGCCTCATGCCCACGCCTCGTGGAGCAAGCAATCAGGTCAATCAACCAAACCTCAATGCGATATCCCACCAAGGACAGACCCATCTAGGCATCCCAATCGTCCGTCCAGTCCCTGAAAGTCTAATTCATGACCTCCAGCTCGATGACCCACCGATGAAACTAATCAGCCTCTGTTCTCAAATGAGTAGACTCACGGTGCTCGATCCAGATCATCGTCTGCAACAAACAAAACATGAAGAAGCACCATAATCATATGCATATGCATCCAGGTCATGCACACTCACATACATTCAAAACATACACGCACACATGCATACACGCATCAATGTTAACTCAAGTACAGGTACATACTGTCACCATCAGGCTGTCTCGAGCCATGAGTATTCCGAAAGCGGAAATAACCTAACACCGGGGCATCTTCAAATCCCAAGTATCCAAGGGCAAAGCAATCAAGCCGTATTTATCCTTGATCAAAGGGGCAAAAATTTTTGTTTCCAAAATTATCAATGAAGGAATAAATACGCATTCCTGATCAGATTTCAGCGGTATTGCTCCACCACAGAGAGCCGGTTTCAACAGTACGCTCCACCGCAGAGAGCCAGTTTCAACGGTATTGCTCCACCAAACAGAGCCGGTTTTAACGGTATTGCTTCACCACAGAGAGCCGGTTTCAACAGCATTGCTCCACCACAGAGAGCCGGTTTTAATGGTATTGCTCCACCACAGAGAGCTGATGTCAACGATATTGCTCCACCACAGAAAGCCGGTTTCAACAGCATTGCTCCACCACAGAGAGCCGGTTTCAACGGTATTGCTCTACTACAGAGAGCTTATTTCAATTGTATCAAGGGGCACAGTATTCAGTCCGTATTCATTCTTGATTGAAGGGGCAAAAATTTTTGTTTCCAAAATTATCGAACAAGGAACGAATTCGCACCCGAAACAACTTCAAAACATCAAAAAGAGATAATCAAACTCCTCAAATCACCAAAGCATCTTTCCCCTAGCCACAAAGGCTATGCGGAAGACCAACTCACTAAAATATTTCTTCCCCTAGTGACACAAGCTCCACTAGAAGTCAAATGACCAAAATATCCTCCCTTCAAGGGATGCCAACTTCCTAAGTTACAAAATTACCAAAATACCCTTTCCTTTCCTGAACATCAAATGACAAGGAGAATTCAATCCAGGCAAAGTCCTCTGCTTCACGATGGAGTCGAAGCACGTCCCTGGAAAACCAATCCAATCTGGGCAAAGTCCTCTGCGTCACAATGGAGTCGAAGTATGTCCCTAGAGAACATCGAATCAATTCGGGCAAAGTCTTATGCTTTCGAACAGAGTCGAAGTAAGTCCCTGAAGAATCAAATCAACCTGGGCAAGACCGCTGTTTCGCAAAACAACAGAGACAAGTCCCTAAAAACATCAAAACGGATCAACGCAAGAGGAACCACCAGGTACGTCCACTTTTCCTTCTCACCGTGCTCCTTATCATGGGACCAAACTTGAACCGGGCACAAGCACCCGTTCAAGTCGACTTTGGTCATGTAAGGGGCAGCTTATGAGCACGGGTTTTTTTTCGACCTCGGTGATGAAAGGTATTATTATCTTTTTCATGGATAAACGTGATGTGGGTTTGGAGCGACCGAAATGGTGCTGAAGATATCCCGGATGATCCGAATGTGTGTGACAAGTCTTGGTATAGAACCCCGAAGAAGGTCGATTGAGCGTTTGAAAGAACCGAAGAGAAAAGGGGAAAAAATAAAAAATAGGCAAATCTAGTCACTACAGCCGCTCGATTGTAGTGCCCTATAGCCGCACGGCTGTACTACAGTCGTGAAGCTATAATCACCAGATTTCCTAAATAAGCAGAAATCAGTCATTAATTTAGATTTTAACCCTATTTTGGGGTGATATAAAAGCGATAGAAATAGAAATTAAATAAGAGACAGAACAGACAGGGTTTTCAGAAGATTAAATACAAAAATTAGGGTTATTGGGGAGAGTTAGAGAGAGAAAATAGGGCTTTTGGAGATAGAATTCCCTAGATTTGTTAAAAAAAGCAGTCAATCTCAATCTTAATCCGTAGAAAATATTAGGGTTCTCAAATAAATCAAATTGGAGTGTAATCCAGATTGATTTGGCGTTTGTTCAGGCCAATTCGGGGTTCGTTCAAGTTTTGACGATTTCGGGTTGTTCGTGATTTTGAGGCGTTTTCCGATGACCAAATCCATTTCTCGTGATCCAATACGTTGGAATACAAACAAGTTATTCTCTGAGAGGCATTAAAAACCCCTTTTAATTTGTTCTGGGTGTTATTTGCTTATGTTTTTGTGTTTTTATCAAATATGGAAGTGAACCCAGCTATAGCCACCCCGTCTGATGATTATAGCCGCGCGGTTATAACCTACAGTGGCGCGGCTATAGCTTATAGGGGCGCGGCTATAGTGCCCTATAGTGGTATGACTGTAATTCCCTATAGGAGCGCGGCTATAATCTATAGCCGTGCGGCTATAACTTACAGAGACATGGTTGTAATCTTCAGGGGTAGAAGCTTCAAATGCCCCAAATCGACCGATAACGCTTTTGTTTTCAAATCAAATGTGTTTTTCATGAATATTATCGGTCCAATTACATCCATATGTGTTTGATTTTTGGTTTTCAGATTTATAATTGGTGGATGTCATGATAAAGTTTGGTGATTTCAGGTTTTTAGGGATTTCCAGACTCGTTTGATCCGATCCGAATCTGTTTTTGTGGAATTTCATGAGTTTCCAGAAATCCTCGATCGCTCAAAATCATCAAAATTCCAAAACGATTTCCAAAAAAAAAAAGAAAAGAAAAATGTGTTTTGGAGCATTACAGCCGCACGGTTGTAGGTGTTACAACCGCACGACTGTAACCTATAGCCGTACGGCTGTAGCCTGAGAAACAGAATTATAGTTTTGCCCTTTTGGGCTTCTAACTTGTAATTTTGCCTCTCCTTCCCATTCAAAACGGATTTTTGGCATGTTTACACTTTTGAACCTTAGATGGATGTCTAATTTGGGCCCACTCACGAGCGAGACCCCTAGATCCCAGGATATCCGGCTTGCTAAAAGTTGGAAAATGCATGTAAAATAAGCCAAATTGTTTTCAAAATTGGTTTTTCATCCACAAAATCTACAAGGCGTTTCAATAAAATGTTTTCCAGGTCTAATCGAGCATTCATCCGGACTTCTCGGTTATCCCCCCATTTATGATCTTGTTTCCCAAAATACCCCTATTCTGTCCTATATAAGTCCTTGGTGTGTTTTATTTATTTGTGTTAACCGGATTTGGATGCAGCTTTTATTTTTCCTTATTTTTTATTATTGGATGTATTTTATAGATTATCTCGTGTATCTAGGCGATTGTACTTTTTAGATTATCAAGTATTATAGGCGGTTGTATATGGTGAGGATGAGAGTTTTCTTTTTTTTGGGTTGTATAATTTGGCCTCTACTTTACTTTTCCCACTCTTTTACTTTTCTGCACTTTATTTTAGATTTATATTTATGTCATGTGTATGAGCATCAACTAAAAATAAAAAGAAGATAAAATGAGTAGAACTAAGTGGATGTTATATCATATTATGAAATAAAATTAAAAATAAGTGAGGATTAGTGGATGTGTTGCCCGAACCTTGAATCTCTGGATTAGGTACTGTGTCTACACTTGGTAGGGAGCTATACCAGAATTTCCCGGATGAGCTGATCCGGGTGGCGACTGTATCTAATCTCGAAATTTAGGTTTCGAGATCTTTAAGTTTAAATTGGGATTTTTTAAAAACCTATTTTCCAAAATTCACACTTACAATTAAGTTTTCTACAAAAGGGTTTTTCCAATAAAATGAAAGGCTTTCTTAAAGAAGATTAAAACCCGTTGTTCAAAACCACAAACACTCACACTCCAAAAAGAAAATCCCCGGTTCCTGCTTCGCCTCGCGTTCCGAAAAACATCATCCGCTCACAGCTGTGGACCTGTCTTTATATTAGCAGTGGGTCCATGGCTCACATACTACAGTTGGGCTCTAGCAAGCCATTATAGCCCCTAATCAAGATGGAGATGGCAGTCTAAGGGAAGTCATAACCCTGTAGTTTAACTTATATATCCCATGTCACTGATATCGGTTTCCAACATAGAGGCATGGTGTCATCACCCTCTTTTGTGTCCGGATATTAACTTGATCTCAAATGAAATGATGCGCACAAACAAGTTCCAACTTGTTTAGGTGTGGCCACACTCTTACCAGTTACATTCATCAAGTGGCCGGTGATATCTTCTTAGTGGACTAATGAGTGACATTCCCTTCAGCATATTCATGGCCTTGCCAGGCTCACTAGCACACCCAAATGTACCCTTTATACTTGGCACCCTATTACACGCCCTTTAGGTGTACACCAAAGTGTGTGAGATCACATACAAGACTATAATATGGTTAGGTCAAAGGATCCAATATAAGTTCTACACGAGAATCCCTTGTAATACTATACCATGTGAATTTCTCATTTAGTGGATCTATCAAGTACCATGTCCCACTACATGAACCCATAAGCTTGATTGGCAATCCATGTTTTATAGCCGATAAGACGCCGCCATTTGCCTACAAAGGCATAGAACTAATATCAGAGTACAAACTGGAGAAACCCCATACTCATTGGTCTATAGGGTGGAAGCGGTTCTACCAGTGGAAGCAAAAACCAAGCCATCAATCCATCAATCAAGACAGGCTGAGATAACTCCATGTGCAATAAAAAAAGGGGAGTATCCGACGGATCAAAAACCGAAACGGCAATCCATGCAAAAATTAGGACGGGGAGGTGAGCACCATAGGTAAGAAAATCTGCAAAGACCGATTGGTGGCAGACGTGGATTCAGTCGAGATGTGTACTATCATAGATTCTGTCCTTAGTTTCATTTCATCATTAATGTGCTTTGTGCTAAAACATTATTAATGAATGAATGAATGAACGCTTTACTCTATTTGCTTAAATGTCCCAAGTTTGCTTGGAATTGAATTCGCATCATGCATACTTCCGGTTTACATGCATCTCACAAAAAAAAAAGTTCGATCGATCGAAAACTAAAATGGCGGTCCATAAAAAAATTAGGACGGTTCTATAGATTGAAAACCTGAAAGGGCGGTCTGTGCAAAAGCTAGGACACAAAATAAAGTCTGCTGAATTGAAAACCCAAAAGGGCAGTTCTGGCAAAATTTAAGACAGTCCGATAGGCCGAAAACCTGAAAGGGCGACCTGTGAAAAAATTAGGACAAGAAATGAAAATAAAACAAAAGTCATCCAACAGCATCTAGCTCAGATAACCCTAATCCTCTAAAGACCGAGGTGCCTAAAAGTCAAAACCTCATGTTCACGCCTCGTGGGGCAAGCAATCAGGTCAATCAGCCAAACTCTATAGCAATATCCCACCAGGGGTAGACCCATCTAGACCGCCAAATCATTCACCCGATATCTGAAGGTCTGACTCATGACCTCTAACTCGGTGACCCACCGACGTAGCTGGTCAAACTCTGCCATCAAGCGAGTGGACTCTCGGCACCTAATCCCAATCGTCATTTGCACCAAGCAAAGCATAAAAAGCACCACAATCATATGCATATGCATCCAAGACATGCACATACACATACATTCAAAACATACACACACACATGCATACTTGCATCAAAGACCAACTCAAGTACAGGTACGTGCTGTCATCATCAGGCTGCCTTGAACCGTGAATACCCCAAAGGCGGAAATAACCTGACACTGGGGCATCTTCTAATCTTAGGTAAGAGAATTTCCATAATTCTCATAATTTTTGTTCATGCCAATATAATCCCAAGGAAGGCACTCTTTGCTTTTTGCAGGTATCTAGGGGCAAAACAATCAAGCTGTATTTATTCTTGATCGAAGTGGTAAAAATTTTTGTTTCCAAAATTATCAATCAAGGAATAAATACGCATTCTCATCGTCAAAATTCTTACTCTTAAAGCCAACCCTGAATCAAATCAAGCTAGATTGTCGTTTCACAGCGAAACCAGTCCTTGAATCAAATCAAGCTAGATTGTTGTCTCACATCGGAACCAGTCATTGATTCAACTCAAGGTAGACGTTGTTTCATACAGTCATTGGAACAACTCCTTCAATCAATTTAACTCAAGCTAGGCGTTATTTCGTACAGTCATTTGAAGAACTCCTTGAATCAATTCAAATGAAGCTAGATTTTGCTTCACATAGACATCGAAGCAAATCCTTAGATCCAACTCAACTCAAGCTAGATTTTGTTTTGCATGAACATCAAAACAAGTCCTTGAATCAACTCAACTTAAGAAGCAATTCAATCCGGGCAATGTCCTCAGCTTCACGATGGAGTTGAAGTACGTCCCTGGAACATCAACTCAACTTAAGCATCAACCCAATTCGGGCAAAGTCCTCTGCTTTGCAATGGAGTCGAAGCACATCCCTGAATTAACTCAAATTGGGCTAGACCACTGTTTCGTACAGATGTCGAAGCAAATCCTTGAAATCAACACAGTTCCATCCGTGACACAAGCACCACGGAGAGTCAACTCAAGCTAGATGTTGTTCCGCATAGACATTAGAGCAAATCCTTGAATTCAACTCAACTCAAGAAAGATTTTCTTTCACACAGACATTGGAGCAAATCCTTGAATCAAATCAACTCAAGCTAGTCTTTATTCTGCACAGACAGCAGAACGAGTCCTTGAATAAGCCCAACTTAAGCACCATCAACCCGAGACGTGTTCCACAGCTGGACGCCAGGTACGTTCCCTTTTCTTTTTGTCACCACGTACTCTATCACAAGACCAAACTCGATTCCAGAACAACAGCCTGATCAAGTCGACTTTGGTCACGCGAGGGGCAGTTTGTGAGCATGGGTTTTTTCCCGACCTCGATGATGAAAGCCTTCATTACCTTTTTCACGGATAAATGTGAGGTGGATTCGGAACGGTCGGAATGACCTCGGACATTTCTCAGATCACCCAAAGAAGTGTGACAAGTCTTGGTGTGGAACCCCGAAAAAGGTCAAGTGAGCACTTAAGAGAACCACAAAGAAAAGTGAGAAAAAAGGTGAGAAATGCAAAACTGGCTACTATAGCCGCTCGGCTATAGTACTATAGCCGCATGGTTGTAGTCTATATCCGCTCAGATGTAGTTTACACAACTACAGCCGCTCGGCTATAGGCCATTACAGCCGCTCGGCTGTAGTTACCAGATTTAATTTTCTTTCCTAAATAGGGTGAATTTTGCCATTAATTCGGGATTTTAACCTAAAATTAGACCATATAAAAGAAGGGGACAAAAATTAGGTCAGAGGACAGAAGACAGACTTATTCTCTAGAATCAATCACAAAAAATTAGGGTTTTCATTGGAGATTTTAGAGAGAGAAAGGAGAAAAATAATCGAATTCAACTAAAATCATCAAAAAACCCTAACTTAATCCATAGAAACAATTAGGGTTTTGTGAGAATTAATCTAGTATCCATTCGGTTTGATTCAGGGTTCCGTTCAGGCTTCGAAGGATCATAGGCGATTTCGGGTTGTTCGTGATTTTAAGGCCTTTTTCGGCGTCCGAATCCGTTTCTCGCGATCCAAAACACTGGAACACAGACAAGGTATATTTTGAGAGCCCCTAAAAACTCTTTTTGAATTGTTTTGGGTGTTATTTCTTTATGATTTTGAGTTTTTCTCAAATCTGGAAGTGAACCCAGCTACAGCCGCTCCATCTAATGATTATAGCCGCTCGGCTGTATTACAATCGTGCGGCTGTAATCTACAGTGGCGTGGCTATAACCTACAGTGGCACGGCTATAGTCTTCTGATTATAGCCGCTTGGCTGTAATCTCTAAGGAAAAAGTTCCAAATACCCTAAATCGACCGATAACGCTTTCGTTTTCAAATCAAATGTGTTTTTCATGAATACTATTGGTCAAATTACATTCATATATGTTTAGATTCATGGTTTTCGGGTTTTTATTGATGGATGTGAGATTAAAGTTTGGTGATTTTGAGTTTTTAGGGATTTCCGGACTAGTTTGATCCAATCCGGATTTGTTTTTGTGGAGTTTCATGAGTTTCTAGAAATCCCAGATTACCCAAAACCATCAAAATTCTAAAATGATTTTCAAAACGAGAAAGAAAACCGATTTGCTGATTCTGGAGCACTACAGCCGCTCGACTTTAGGTGTTACAGCGGCTCGGCTATAACCTATAGTGGCACGACTGTGATACCCTACAGCTACTCGGCTGTAGTTTGAGAAGCAGAATTATAGTTTTGCCCTATTGGGCCTTTAACTTGTAATTTTGTGTCTCCTTTCTATTCAAAATGGATTTTTGGCGTGTTTACATTTTTGGACCTTAGATGGATGTTCAATTTAGGCCCACTCACGAATGGAACCCCCGAGTTCCGAGATATCCGACCCACTAAAAGTTGGAAAATGTATGTAAAATGAGCCAAATTTTTTCAAAATTGATTTTTCATTCACAAAATCTACAGGGCATTTCAATAAAATGTTTTCCAGGTCTAATTGAGTAGTCATCCGGACTTCTCGATTATCCCCTCTATGCATGATCCCATTTCCCAAAATACCCCTATTCTGTCTTATGTAAGTCCTTAGTGTGCTTTATTTACTTGTACTAACTGTATTTGGACGCAGCTTTTATTTTTCATTTTTGATGTATTTAATAGATTATCTCGTGTATCTAGGCGATTATACTTTTTAGATTATCGTGTATTATAGGCGATTGTAAATGGTGAGGATGAGAGTTTTTCTATTTTGGGTTGTATAATTTGGCCACTACTTTACTTTTGTCGGACTTTTACTTTTCTGCACTTTATTTATGATTTATTTATGTCATGTGTTTGAGCATTAACTAAAAATAAAGGAAGATAAAATGGGTAGATTTAAGTGAATGTTATATCATGTTATGAAATAATAATTGATAATAAGTGAGGATTAGTAGATGTGTTGCCCGAACCTTAAATCTCTGGATTAGGTACCGCGTCTACACTTGGTAGGGAGCTGTACCGGAATTTCCCGGATGAGCTGATCCGAGTGGTGACTCTGTATCTAATCTTGAAATTTAGGTTTCGAGATCTTTAAGTTTAAATTGGGATTTTCTAAAAACCTATTTTCCAAAATTCACACTTAAAGTTTTCTACAAAAAGGGTTTTTCCAATAAAATGAAAGGCTTTCTTAAAGAAGATTAAAACCCGTTTTCAAAACTATATCATCATCTCGAAAAGAAAATCCAGGTTCCCACTTCACCCTGCTTTCCTAAAAATGTCGTCCGCTCACACATAGTCTTAATTATTAATTAAAATAACATTTTAACCATAAACTCCAATGATTAAAACATTAATAAAAAAAAGTTCCTAAACATAGAAATTGTTGTACAAGATCAAACATTAATTAATGAAATTGTTCTTCGCTGTTCGTTTTTCAATGAGTGTGAAATTAAGAATTGAGAAGAGATGAGATTAGAAAGGGGTGACCGAAACTACTTGGTGTTGTATAGTAAGGAAGTAAAATAACATTAAAGGCCCATATGTTTCATTTGTTATTCATATTACCTATATATATATAATTACATAAATTTTTAAGAAAAATATTTGTAAAAAGTTGGTTAACCGTGAGTCCACATGGACTTTCGGTGTAAAAACCTAAACCGTAACCATTAATTTCTAAAAATAAAAACCGTACACTAGTCCATCGGTTTCGGTTAACCATATTTTTAGCTCGGTTTCGATTCAGTTTCACGGTTTTTTGGTTTTTTTTGTGCACCCCTACCTGAAACATCTCATTAAGAATTGTTATCATAGCAAAGGCTTGCTTGTCCATGAACTATTTTTGCAGCTCAGGGACCATGCATACCAGCATCAGGCAAGTCACATCCCGGTTGTCCCTGACATGCAACTCGTATTCCTCCAGCTATGCAGCTAGTGGATTACGCCCAGTAGGTGCAGGTGGTACAGCTCTCTCTGACACATATTCCTTAGATTCATGTCTTAGAACTATTCTTAAGTTCCTAGACCAATCCAGGAACTTAGGCACTGAGAGTTTGTCCTTCTAGAGGAGCGAACGCAGTGATAAAGAATTATTATTTGCCATTTGATTACTACACAGAAAAATTATAGAGTATTAATAAAGGTCTTAGTTGTTTTTCCCATATTTAATTAATAATGAATCCACTTTATTAATTAAGTCAAGTTGTTGGGTTAATGTGCCAAAATCCATATTTCATTAAGATATAGCCAGACGAGGGACTGGAAAAACTATACCCTAATTATTTAGGTAGGAACGCTGTCCCATCCTAACCTAGGGACTCTCGGCTTGATGGGCTTGTTGGCACTTACCCATCCATGCTTAGGGCCAGGAGAATCCTACTACCCATGCTAAGTCCAAACCTCCATCTAAGTGTTAGAGTAGCCAATACTCCAACCTAATACAAAATAATGATACTTTAGTGTATCCTGTGAGGGCATGGTCTACAACTGGTCTATCCCACTTCGAGTCGGTTTTGAATGAGGGAAGCACTTTTAAGTGACTTAGTAATTACCATTTGGTTTAGATTCAATTTTAATAACGGTTTAAATGCATAAGCAAGTGAAATGGGATTGGATCATGACATATAACATTGAAATAAATAAATACATATTTAAATAAATAATGGAATGCTATGGGCCTATATTATAACCTAATATAATTCTAGTAAACCTATACTATAGATGCACCAGCTGGGCCTTCTTCCTTCCTTCTGGGCTCGCCTCGCCAACGGACTTCTTTTACATAAATTTCAAAATAATAATAAAATTACATTAAAAGAAAACGGCACACAGTCCGTATTTACCCAAAAGAAAAATACAACCCATCTTGAATTAAGGCCCAATAGCATCCATTCAGACATTTAATCACAACGACATATAATCCAATACATCAATTTATAAATATGTTAAAATGCATGAAATTAATCCCAATTAATTATGTACATAGCCATTATATAGAACTAGCCAGTTTGGCCCATCATGGTTCTAACCCTTAACGAGCTTTGGGCTTCCAGCCCAGGCAAAATACTGCTCCCACTGGAATTGGGAAACCATGAGTCCAAATTATGCCATTCGGTTAATTGTGCCAAGAAAAACCGAACCAATTTCAATACACCATATTAATTCCAAATTAATATATATTATGAACAAAATAAATCATTCAAGAAACCATGCGCATTTAATCCAAAAAGGGCCTAGCAGCAAAATTACCGGTAAAATCCAAAAACCGGCCCACCGAGCAGCTGCTACACACGCAGCAACATGCTCCATATTTTTTTTAAAAAAAATTGATTTTAAATCATAAATAGAAAAATAAACCCAACAACCAACCAAAATCAAAACCAATAATCAAATAGAAATAAATACATATAACCTAATGTGTGAATACCAATTTCCATTTGGAAATCAAATTGGGGAAACATATTAAAACCCCAAATCCATGAATCCCTAATCAAAATACCCATTTTTAAAACCATGGGATTTAAACGATTTAAGATTTCCATGTATCAAAAGCTTGCTCTAATAACACTGTAGGGATTTTTCATAGAAAATAAATAGATAAAAGCGGAAGCTCGGATCGATTTTCTCAAATCCGTGACCCAGGAACCATTGAAATGGAAATCAAAAACACAAAATCAAAAGATCAAGAATATGATTCTCACCTTTCTAAGTCTCTTCTAGAGACAGCTACAGAAACCGAAGTCGATTTCCTCCACCCTCACATACACAAACGTCTATCGAGTGGAACCCGTGCTAGTAGTGGATCAAAGGAGAGGAGAAGAATGCTTGGACGAAAATTTCAGCCTTATTTTTCTCTTATGGCCGAAATTCTCATTTATGAGAATTAATTCTTGGCTCAAATCAAGGCCTTGATTTAAGGCTTTGGTTTAATTGGATTTTAAGTTAGGATTTTAATACCATAAATCCTTAAATCCAAATTAATTATTATGGGTAAATTAAGTGCAATTCTATTTTAATTTTCATGCGTGTATTTATATAAAACCATATTGGATAACGTACATGTCATTAAATTAAAATTGATTTTCCAATTAAAATTTACCCAATAAATTATTTGAGATTAAACTTAAATCAAAATGTATATAAACCTATATATGTATTTTATTTCCACTTGGAAATAAATTTCCAATTAAAGTGCACATCAATTAAATTATAGTGATCAATCCAATTCACCTATAATTTAATTATCTCCAGTCTGTATACTCCAAGTATACGGGCGATCTGACAAGTTAAAACTGAGACATTCTATGTGTACAATCCTATGGGCCAGTCTTTATGTTGGTAGTGGGCCCGAGGCCCACAGATTGTAGGCGGACATCTAACAAGCTATTACAACCCCCAATTAAGATGGAGACAGCAGTCTAACAAAAGTCTTAACCCTATAGTTAAACTTATACATCCCATGTCATTGATATCAATGTCCAACACGGAGGCATGGTGTCATCACCCTCTTTTGTGTCTGGACATTTACTTGATCCTAAATGAACCAATGCTCACAAACAAGTTCCAACTTGTTTGGGTGGTCACACTCTTATTAGATGCATTCATCAAAAGGTCAGTGATATCTTCTCAGTGGTTTACTAAGTGACATTCCCTTTTGCATGTTCCTAGTCTTGCCATGCTCATTGGCATACCCGAACGTACCCATACTTGGCACCTTGTTACAGGCCCTTTAGGCGTACACTAAAGTGTGTCACTTCATATGCAAGACCATAACATGGTTAGGTCAAAGGATCCAAATAAGTACTACACGAGAATCACTTGTGATACTATACAATATGGATTTCTTGTTTAGTGGATCTATCTAGTATCATGCCCCTTTGCATGTACCTATAAACCTGGTTGACATTCTATGTCCAATAGCCGGTAAGATACTGCCATACAACTGAACTTATGATAGTCTTTGGTTCCATTCATTCCCATGACTGGAATAGACTATGTATGACTATATGGTCATATTGTTTTCCCTATCCATGGTCTTACTACCTAGTGAATGACACTTATCAACATGGATATGGATGTCAATTAGATACTCTATTTATAATATTGCACAAGATGTATATAATAAATATATTAATGCCTTTATTAATTGACACGAATGCATAATACATAAATCTCATTATAAGATACAAAATGTATGATACAATACAAGGACCAATGCCTTGGGACTAGGGCATTCGCAACATTCTATGGATCATAAGCATACTCTGCTACCACTGTAGAGGTTTATCATCGAAAATCAATCGTAGGCAGTGGAAGCCGATTTAAATTTTCTCAAACCCGGTCCCAAAGGCTTGTGCAATGGAAATCAAAAAACAACAAAATATCATAAAGGAAGAAACTGATTCTCACCTTGTATGTCTCTTCTAGAGACGGCTGTAGAAACTAAAGTAGATTTCCTCCAAAGTCCTATACACGAATGCCTAAAGAGCAGGAACCCGTGTTAGCGGAGGATCAAAGCTAAGAGAGGATGCAGTGGTGGGGGGGGGCCGCAAAAATTTCCTCTATGGAAATTGATGCCTTGGCCAAATTCACTATGCGTGGATTAGGGTTAAGGTTTTCTTTCATCTAAGTGGGTATTTATATCATATAAAACCCTAGGTCAAAATTAAAACTGTAGGTTAAAATTAATTGGAATTCAATTTTAACTTTGCATGTATGTTATTATATTAAAGCATATAATATAACACATAGCATTTAAATTAAAATTAATTTGCCTAATTAAATTAACTCAATAAATCAATTTTGACTTTACTTAAATGAATTACATAGATATATATATATATATATATATGTAAATCATTTCCACCAGGAAATAAATTCATGAATTAATTAATTTAAATTAATTCTATGAAACCCAATAAATTGATCATACTATTTTGATCAATCTAATTGATCTATAATTTAATCAATTAATAATTCCTCTCTAGTCAGTATACTCCAAGTATACAGTTGATCCGATAAGTTCAAGCCCAGTCGTTCAATATGTACAATCCTGTGGGCCTATCTTTATGTTGGCAGTGGGCTCATGGACCACAGACTGTAGTTGGGCTCTAGAAGCCATTACAGCCCCCAATTAAGATAGACACAACATTCTAATGGAAGTTGTAACCTAATAGTTTAACTTATATATCCCATGTCTCTGATATCGGTGTCCAGCACAGAGGCATGGTGTCATCACCCTCTTTTGTGTCAAGATATTAACTTGATCCCAGATGAACTGATGCTCATAAACAAGTTCCAACTTGTTTGGGTTTGGCCATACTCATATCAGTTGCACTCATCAAGTGGTTGGTGACATCTTCTCAGTGGACTACTAAGTGACATTCCCTTCAGCATATTCATGGTCTTGCCATGCTCAATGGCATACCCAAACGTACCCATTCTTGGCATCCTGTTATAGGCCCTTTAGGCGTACACCAAAGTGTGTGAGATGCACGACCATAATATGGTCAGGTCAAAGGATCCAATATAAGTACTACACGAGAATCACTTGTAATACTACACTATGTGAATTTCTCGTTTAGTGGATCTATCTAGTACCAATTCCCACTACATGTACCCATAAGCTTGATTGACAATCCATGTTCTATAGTTAGTAAGATACCACCGTAAAATCAAGGTTATGATAGTCTTTGGTTCCATTCATTTGCATGACTAGAACAGACTATGGATGGCTTTGTGGTTATATAATTTCCCTATCCATGGTCTCACTTCCAAGTGCATGACACATGTCAAAATGGATAAGGTGTTAGTAAGGCCCAATAGAGCTTCGGATCTGATAAGGTGGAGGAATACTCAGGAGACTCAACTTCTCTAGTAACCAGATCTGTATGTTAGCCAATCGATCAGGATGGTATTGAAACATTCAGATTGAGAGAACATAAAGTAAAAACATACCTGAAGTAGGATGGGGCACCCGTTAGTCTCAATAGGGCTACTAAAATGAATAGAATCCAAATAAATCAAGGTCTCAGCTAAGATAACCCCCACGAGTGAAGCACTATTGGCCATCTAGGCCACTACTAAGGCTAATTGGAAGCCGCAAGTCCCATCTCTGGACTCGCACAGATAACTAGACATCAGCAGTGGACTCATCAGAGGGGCCTAATCAAGGGCAAAAGCGGGTAAGGTGGAGCACAAATCCATGACAACAAATAGGCTAAGACTCGAGGGACAGCTCCACCAGAAAGCAAACGGTGTAAACCAGCCTCACCAATGCGAACAGCCTCTGAAGTGTATGTAAGTCGCCAGATCAGACTCAGGAATAGCTAACCTGACCCCACGAGGGCAAGGGATGCAAAGAATGGCGTTGAATTCCTCCATCATGGGGCACAGCTCCAGCCTGGAGAAACAGAAAACATGGTTCATCGGATCCCAGAAACTAGCTGCAGCCACTAGAAAAGCCTTATTCGGAGTTAAAGTGGTGTAGAAATGCATGGACTATAGGCAAAAAGGTGTCAGTAAGGCCAAATTAGAAGAGTGGGAGGTCCTCCAGTAATCTCTCAGGTGATCGTAGAATTGATCCATCGAAAAAGGGTGAAGAAAGGAGAAAATTTGCTGAAGGCTACCTATAGCTGTGCGGCTCTAATTGGAGATCTCACATATAGCCGCGTGGCTCTAATTAGAGATTTCATCTATACTCATACGGCTGAACCTATAGCCGTGCGGCTGTATTTCAGAGACATCACTTTTTCTATACTTAAATACAGAATTCCGAGGTTATAGCCGCGTGACTCTATTGTTCAAAGGCAGTTTTTGGATTGAAATCAAGTCTAAAATCATCAAATCAAGTTCCAATAGGTGTTAAACTGATTCAAATGGCAATAAAAGTGAGTATAGTCAAGAAAAATTCATTCAGAAATGCAAACGCACCAGAGGAAAGCAGTGAAAATCAAAAGAAGTTTCAGAATAGCCAATGTATCAGATTAATTAAATAAATGTAGCAGAGAAAAGCCCACAGACAAATAAAATGTACTAAGATACAGAAAGCTAAGCCCACAACCGGGATGTCATCTCAAGAGAAATAGAAAAGAAGGAGCCTAAGACTGTCCCCCGTCATCCTGATCATCCACCTGGTTCTCATCCCCGGTGTCCTCATAATAGGCGAGCTACTCCTCTAGTGTGTCCACCCGTGTCCGGAAGGTCTGGTTCATGAGCTCTAGATCCATGACACGCCTCTATAGCCGGTCCACCTCCGACCCCGGATGAGTGGACTCGCGACACTAAACACCAAGTGCAGACTACACCAAAAGCAACAGTAGAAACATCATGTCACATACATGCATACACTCGAAACATACACACACATTCATACATGCATCAATACTAACTCAAGTACAGGTACTTACTGTCATCAACATGTTGTCCCGGATCGTGAGCGCTCTAAAAGCAGAGATAGCCAAACACTGGGACATCCCCTGGGATACCGAAATCTGCATGGGAAACAGTTGCATAAGTCAGAGAAATGGATAACAGTGGGAATAGAAAAGCAGATGAAAGTATGGATACTCACATGGGTGGTGTCAGGAGGAATAGCAGAAGGATAAACATGGTCCCTGAGATATAAGTCAGCCTGGTACGACTATCCGAACTCATTAAACAGGTGAATAGATGGCTCTATCAGAAACTCTAGTTGCCCAGGGATGAAACCAGCAGGGGGGACCACTAGGGGAATCACCTGAGGAGCAATCAGAATGTCCTCCATCCTCACCTTAGTAGCCAGCTCTACCATCCACGTAGAGGAGCTCCCATCAGCCCGACCAGTGGCACACTGGGAGCCCTAATGGTTAGAGAGTCTGCCCCTCCCTTATGGCTACAAACATAAAAAGAAGAATGTCAGTAAATGGTAGTTCAACACAGATAAATAGAAAGTAGAAAAAGGAAGCATACCCCTGCCTGCACTACCATAGTCGGAGGAAGGAGGTGTGTGGTGGCAAACTAGAGGTAGTCTCCCTCCACTCCATCTGCCTCATACCCCAGGTCGGGGAGATCGGTCGGAATCTTTGTGCTTTACAGGACCAGAGTGCCAATCAAAGACTCGATCCCCAAAGTACCACGCCATGCCAAAGGGGCACTCCATCATGAATCTCCTCTACGCCAACCTCTGAGCATCCCTAACCTCCTAAGGCAACTCAGCCCCCCTTCGGGGCTCCTTGGTCCATTAAAATCGAAAGATCATAAGTCAAAAGATCAGAGAAACCATTGTGAAACATCAGAATTTAGAATTCATAAAAGGGAGAGATCGTACCTCCTTAAAGGTCATCTAGGACAAGAACAACCAGCAGTCATCCATGCTTTTGTCCACCTCACCCGAACTAAAGCCCAACCATCATCTCAGCCCGGGAAAGTCAGGGAGCTCGGCGTGGTTTGGAATGTGCACCACCAGCTGAGTAATAAAGCTATACTCATACGCCCAAATCTGTAAAAGAAGCATGATAAGAAAGTCAGTGGCAAGTTAAAAAAAAGGTAAAAAAGAGAATAAGAAGTTAAAAATTTGGCGATTTCAAAATAATGGCTATGGACAAATGAAATCGGATTAATTCATGCATTTAGCATGCTTATAAATTACATGATGTATTGGTTTACATGTATGATTGAATATGTGGATGGATGTAAATGGGCCTAATTTATGTTGGGTTGTAATATTCTTTTTGGTTTTTACGACCTGCGCGTCGTTTGCCTTGTATGTAATTTTATTATATATGTATATTCTGATATTATGTAAGCAAGGGGCCGATTGGATTAGCGAGCCCAGAAGGAATAGGAGGCGGGCCACCTGATGTTGTTCTAGTATAGGTTTACTAGAATGAT
This sequence comes from Euphorbia tirucalli, assembly GCA_039660915.1. Lineage (NCBI taxonomy): Eukaryota > Viridiplantae > Streptophyta > Magnoliopsida > Malpighiales > Euphorbiaceae > Euphorbia > Euphorbia tirucalli. The sequence continues at coordinate 33,880,972 of CM077637.1, read as the reverse complement.
ATTAGGATGTAAATTTTGGCCCGTTGCATTCCATTCTTTAATTTAATTATGCGGTATTTATTTGCATGTGCGAATGTATGTACAAACCCTTTTTCACCCGCTTTTGCATCTAAGCCGTTATTAATTGAATCGAATAACCAAATGGTAATTACTAAGTCTCTTAAAAGTGCTTCCCTCATTCATAACCTACTCGAAGTGGGGATAGGCCAGTTGTAGACCAACCATCGTTGGATGCACTTGAGTATCATCATTTTGTATTGGGTTGGAGTGTTGGTTACTCTAACACTTGGATGGAGGTTTTGACTGAGTGTGGGCAGTAGGATGTTCCTGGCCCTAAGCACAGATGGGTAAGTGCCAACAGACCCATCAAACCGAGAGTCCCTAGGATGGGATTGGACGGCGTTCCTACCCAAAAATTGGGATATAGTTGTTCCAGGCCCTCGTCTAGCTATATCTTGATATAATATGGATCTCGGCCCATGAGCCCAACAACTCGGATTAATTAATAACATGATTCATTATTAATTATTTAATGGGAAAAATTTATTAAGTCCTTCATTAACACTCAATTATTTTTTTGTGTAGTAATCAATGGCATCGAATAACACTTTATCACTGCGCACTATCCTTGAGAAGGACAAGCTTTCTGGTCCTAATTTCCTAGACTAGTCTAGGAAGTTATGGATAGTTCTAAGACATGAGTCTAAGGAATATGTACTGGAAAGGCCTGTACCAGCCGCACCTACTGGGCGTAATCCACCAGCTGCTCAGCTGGAGGAATACGGGGTGCATGTGAAGGATAACCGGGATGTTACTTGCCTTATGTTGGCGTGCATGGTCCCCGAACTGCAAAAACAGTTTATGGACCATGAGGCCTTTGCTATGATGACAACTCTAAATGAGATGTTTCAGGAGTAGGCACGTCAGGAAAGGTACCTGATGAATAAGGCATTCCAGTCCTGCAAAATGGGGACTGGGACATCTGTGAGCGCTCACGTGCTCAAGATGAAGGGCTATTTGGATTCTTTAACCCGTCTCGGGTCGCCCATTTCACAGGAATTGGCGGTTGATACCATCCTAGCTTCCTTGCCGGAGTCTTATGATCAGTTCATCTTGAATTATAACATGCAAGGGATGAAAAAAGCTGGTAGTGAGCTGCATGGGATGCTTAAGCTGACTGAACAGTCGATCAAAAAGACTCCACCGGTACTTATGGTAAACAAGGGGAAGGCTCCTCTTGTAAAGGCCAAGGCTAAGGCAAAGGCTAAAGCAAAGGCTAAGAAAGCCAAAGCTAAGAAGGCCAAGGTCTAGCCTAAGGCCTGCCCTGAGGATGTCTATTTCAGGTGCAAGCAGATGGGACATTGGAAACGATCATGTCCAAAGCTTCTGGGAGAGCAAAAGAAGGCGTAGGGCGCGTCTTCATCAGGTATATATGTCATAGACATTAACCTTAATGTTTCAACATCTTGGGTATTGGATACTGGATGTGGTTCTCACATTTGTTGTAATGTGCAGGGACTTAGGAACAGAAGATCACTGGGATCAGGAGAAGTGGACTTGCGGGTCGGGAATGGAGCAAGGGTTGCAGCCATTAAGATCGGCGAGTACCAGCTTAGGATGCCTAGTGGATTAGTTTTGTTACTGGAACAATGTTATTTTGTACCCGCTATGCGCAGGAATATTATTTCTGTTTCAGTGTTGGATACTTCTGGATATGTATTTACTATTGCTAATGGTAAAATGGTTATATCTAGAGAAGGTTTATTTTATGGAGATGCTCTATTAAATAATGGCCTTTATATCCTGGATTTAAACGAAACTAATCATGTCTATAACACAAATACTAAAAGGATTAAATCTAACAAACTTAATCCTATTTACCTTTGGCATTGTCGTTTAGGCCACATAAATGAGAAACGCATTGCTAGGCTTCACAAAGCGGGAATCCTAGGATCTTTTGACTTGGAGTCACTAGATGTATACGAGTCTTGTTTACGTGGTAAAATGACTAAAGCGCCTTTTAGCAAGAAAGCTAAAAGGGCTACTGACTTATTGGACCTAATACACTCGGATGTATGTGGACCAATGAGTGTAGCAACCAGGGGTGGACATTTATACTTCGTCACCTTTACAAACGATTTCAGCAGATATGGCTATGTCTATCTGATGAAACACAACTCTAAGACACTTGATTGGTTCAAGGACTTTAGGAACGAAGTACAGAACCAACTAGGCAGAAGTATTAAAGCCCTTCGGTCGGACCGAGGTGGTGAATATATGAGCCTTGAGTTTGACTCATTTTTGAGAGAGCATGGAATAGTTCCACAGCTCACTCCTCCAGGAACACCAGAATGGAATGGGGTGTCCAAACGGAGGAACAGGACCCTGTTAGACATGGTCCACTCAATGATGAGTCATGCCTCTCTCCCAACAAGTTTCTGGGGATATGCTCTTGAGACAGCTGCTCTCATTTTGAACAGTACTCCAACTAAGGCTATGGAAAAGACCCCATTTGAGATATGGACGGGCAGGGCACCTAATGTGTCTTTCCTACGGATTTGGGGTTGTTATGCCCATGTCAAGAAATTGACTGGGGGCAAACTAGAACCCAAAACTGACAAATGCCTATTTGTGGGCTACCCTAGGGAAACCAAAGGGTATTACTTCTACAACCCCGCCAAGAGCAAGGTGTTCGTGGCATGGAAAGGGTTCTTTCTTGAAAATGAGTTCATTTCCAAGAAAGATAGTGGGAGTAATGTCGAACTCAGGGAAGTTCAAAGCTCAGAAACTCCTGAAAAGGATCACTCGGAGACCAGGGTGGAGCTTCCACAGGAGGAAGCACCGGCTCAGGTCACACAAGGACCTAGAAGGTCTAGTAGGGATCGTCGGGAACCTGAGAGATATGGGTTTCTTGTTACCGATGATACCACTCTTTTTGTCTTCGACGAAGAAGAGCCAAACACCTACCAGGAGGCTATAGCTAGCCCACTATCCGCAAATTGGCAAAAGGCCATAGAGGCGGAAATGCAATCTATGTACGATAATCAGGTTTGGAATCTGGTTGATCCACCTCTGGGTGCTAAGGTAATAGGTTGTAAGTGGTGCTACAAGCTGAAGCCAGAAAATACCTTCAAGGGGCGGCTAGTAGCGAAAGGTTTCAGGTAAGTCCATGGTATTGACTATGATGAAACTTTCTCACCAGTTGTTATGCTCAAATCCATTAGGATCCTGCTGGCCATAGCCGCCTGGTACGACTATAAGGTCTGGAAGATGGATGTCAAAACCGCTTTCCTGAACGGAAAGTTACTCGAGGATGTGTATATGACACAACCTGAGGGTTTTGTTGATCCAAAGTATCCTGAAAGGGTATGCAAGCTTCAAAGGTCCATTTATGGATTGAAGCAAGCATCCCGTAGTTGGAATCTTAGATTCAATGAGGCCATAAAGGAATACGGCTTCATACAAATTCAAGATGAGCCTTGTGTGTATAAAAGGATTAGTGGGAGCATCGTAACATTCCTGGTTTTATATGTGGATGACATCCTTCTGATTGGAAGCAACATACCAACACTGCTTGGGGTAAAGTAGTGGTTGTGTAAGTGCTTTACAATGAAGGACTTAGGCGAAGCTGAAATGATCCTAGGGATCAGGATCTATAGGGATAGACCTAATCGGCTTCTAGGCCTAAGTCAGACTAAGTACATAGACAAGGTTCTGAAAAGATTTAGCACGAACCAGGCTAAGAAAGGATTCTTACTAATGGGTAATGGGCTGAAACTTAGTAAGAAGAACTGTCCTAAGACAAAACAGGACAGGGAGAACATGAGTGAGATCCCATATGCTTCAGCTATTGGATCAATCATATACTCTATGCTATGTACAAGACCTGATGTCGCCTTTGCACTAAGTATGACAAGCCTGTACCAGCAACATCCCGGGGAGGATCACTGGAAAGCTGTCAAAGCAATCCTAAAGTACCTTAACGGGACAAAGGATAGCTTTTTAGTGTATGGAGGTCAGGAAGAGCTGTCAGTTACTGGGTACACTGATGCAAGCTTCCAGACCGACCAGGATGAATATAAGTCGCAGTCGGGGTACATATTCATACTTAATAGTGGTGTTATTAGCTGGAGAAGCTCCAAGCAACCGACCATTGCAGATTCTATCACAGAAGCTGAGTACATTGCAGCGTATGATATAGCTAAGGAAGCTGTGTGGATAAAGAAGTTTATCATGGAACTAGGGGTAGTATCATCTATCCAGGAACCGGTTGATATCTTCTGTGATAACAATGGGGCTGTTGCACAAGCTAAAGAGCCCCGGTCACACAGGAACTCAAAGCACGTACTCAAGAAGTTTAACCTCATCCGAGAAATCGCCGAGAGGGGTGAAATTTCATTACGCAGAGTGGACACCGAGGAGAATGTTGCAGATCCTTTGACCAAGGTGTTGACTCATTCCAAGCACGATCATATTAGATCTATAGGGATTAGGCCCATGCCTGGTTGGTACTAGTACAAGTGGGAGATTGTTGGATATGCCCTAGTCTCGAGGCATTAGTCCTTGTCTTTGTATCATACATTTGTACATTAATGTGAACTGTATACATATAATTTGTGTCAGGAAATAAAGGCATTAATCTATTTACTATATGTCTTGTGCTGTATTTTAAAGAAAGTATCCAATGGACATATCCATATCCATGTTGTCAAGTGTCATGCACTAGGCAGTAAGACTATGGATAGGGAAAACGATATGGCCATAAAGTCATTCGTAGTCTATTCCAATCATGGGAATGAATGGAACTAAAGACTATCATTAGCCTGGTTGTATGGCGGTGTCTTACCGGTCATAGAACATGTCAACCAGGTTAATGGGTACATGCAAAAAGGGGCATGGTACTGGATTGATCCACTTAACGAGAATCTACATGGTATAGTATCACAAATGATTCTCGTGTAGTACTTGCATAAGTCCTTTGACCGAACCATATGATGGTGCTGCATGTGAAGTGGCACACTTTGGTGTATGCCTAATGGGCCTGTAAAAGGGTGCCAAGTATGGGTACGTTCGGGTGTGTCAGTGAGCATGGCGGTACTATGGATATGCAGAAGGGAATGTCACTCAGTACTTTACTGAGACGATATCACCGGCCTCTTGATGAATGTTACTGATAAGAGTGTGGCCACACCCAAACAAGATTAGATCTTGTTTGTGAGCATCAGTTCATTTGGGATCAAGTAATGTCCGGACACATATAGAGGGTGATCAACCATGCCTCTGTGTTGGACACCGATATCATTGACATGGGACATACAAGTTCAACTACAGGGTTACGGTGACAGTTTGACTGCTATCTCCGTCTTAATTGGGGGCTGTAGTGGCTTGCTAGAGCCCTCCTGTAGTCTGTGGGCCTTGGCCCACTGCCAACATAAAGACTGGCCCATTGGATCGTACACATTGAACGTCTGGACTTTAACTAGTCGGATTAAGTGTGTACTTGGAGTATACACGTTTGAAGAGAGAGAGATTTATTAATTATATTATAGATCAATTAGATTGATCAAAAGAATATAATTAATATTTATTTTGGCATTCTCTTAATTAATTCAATGAACTAATTTATGAGATTATTTCCTAGGTGGAAATATTTATACATGTATAGGTTTACATGTATCTCAACTTATATGTGTCTAATTTAACCCTAACAAGTAATCTTGGCTGCCCAAAATTGCTCTCTCCCTCTCTTCTTGAATTTTCCGAGTCGCTAGCACTGGTTTCAGTCTGAGAGCCGTTTGTGTACGCATCGGTGGAGGAAATCTATACTTGATTTCTGCAGTCTTCTTCTATCTCTTACGAGATATCTTGGTGCGACATTTATACTCCTCCTTTGTGTTTTGTTTTTGATTTTCACTACTTAAGCTCCCGGGACCCGGATTAGAGGAAATCGATGTGTGTTTCCGCACTTTTGTCGGTCGGTTTCCCGTGACGAATCCCAGCATCCTGTGGGTCCTTCTTTATGTTGGCAGTGAGTCCATGGCCCACAGACTGTAGGTGGGCTCTAGCAAGCCATTATAATCCCTAATTAAGATGGAGACTGCAGTCTAACGAAAGTCATAACCCTGTAGTTTAACTTATATATCCCATGTCATTGATATCGGTGTCCAACACGGAGGCATGGTATCATCACCCTCTTTTGTGCCCGGACATTAACTTGATCCCAAATGAACTGATGCTCACAAACAAGTTCCAACTTGTTTGGGTGTGGCCACACTCTTATCAGTTGCACTCATTAAGTGGCCGATGATATTTTCTTAATGGACTACTGAGTGACATATCCCTTTGCATGTTCATTGCCTAGCCATGCTCACTGGCACACCCGAACATACCCATACTTGGCACCCTTTTATAGGCCCTTTAGGAGTACACCAAAGTGTGTGAGTTCACATACGAGACCATAATATGGTCAGGTCAAAGGATCCAATGTAAGTACTACATGAGAATCACTTATGATACTATACCATGTGGATTTCTCATTTAGTGGATCTATCCAGTACCATGCCCCATTACATGTACCTATAAGCTTGATTGACAATCCATGTTCTATAGCCGGTAAGACACCACAATACAATCAAGGCTATTATAGTCTTTGGTTCCATTCATTCCCATGACTGGAACAGACTATGGATGGCTTTATGATTATATCGTTTCCTTATCTATGGTCTCACTGCCAAACACATGACTCTTGTCAACATGGATATAAATATGACCATTGGATACTCTATTTATAATATTGCACAAGATATAAAACAAATATACTAATGCCTTTTTTAATAACACAAATGTACTATAAATCAATCTATTGAAAGATCCAAAATGTATAATACAATACAAGGACAAATACCTTGAGACTAAGGCATTCCTAACAACTTCCACCTGTAGGATGATAAATGCTAAAAAGGCACTTATATATGATATAATCTATAAGGAATTTGCAATGTTTTTACTTATAATATATTAGGTTTCAAGTTGGTATTGCTTGTTTTTGATTATTTGCAGTTTCAAAGACTAAGTAGGCAAATATGTGGAATCTAGCTATAAAAGAGAGCAAAAACAAAAAAAGATTAAAGGAAAGAGATAGGACACGAGCGCAACATAAATCATGATCACGACCTAGCCTTGACTGCAATATTTTGTAAAGAAACCCGTGCGAATCACGACCGTGCACTTTGTCACGATCGTGACATGCACTTGGCAACAGTTATTCGATCTTATCCACTTGGAACTTCAACCACCACTTTGGATAGACACAACCTTTCATGAAAAGACACAACTCTTCATGAAAGGACACAACTTTCCAAGGAGGACCAATAGTATTCAAGAGACATAACTCTTCAACAAAGAGATACAACTATTCAATGAACCAACACAACTTTACAAAGAGACACAACTCTTCATGAACTAATACAACCTTTCATAAAGGGACACAATGGTTAAGTGCTTATAAATAGAGAAAGAAATTCAAGAATTGATATAGCAAGAGAAAGAGAGAAATCGGCAAATGTTAGAGAAACAAAGTGTCTAGAGAGTTCGAGTATTGTTGTAATATTTAGTATACGTAAAGGGGAGCCTAACTCCAAGGTCCTTGAATCAAGTATTGTCGCTGTATAGAGAAAAGATAACCCGAGGTTGCAATATACCTATAGGCGTAAGGGAGTGTTTTATGCCCAATTGCTTTCTTAAGTCCATTCTTATGCTTTTCCTTTACAAAAGCATCACACTTGTATATGTATTGAATATTTACGAAATCAATATCAATAAGTTTTCTTATATCTTACTCTTCATTGCATGACTAACGCAAAGTATGTTTTGATTTCTTGTTTTACATTACATGACTAACGCCAAGTATGTATTGTGATTCATAATAAGATATAGAGAAGTTCGCATTTTACTTTCTCTTGGTTAGTTACTAAGATAGAATAAATTATTATGTATGATTGTTTTGCTTCACTTTGCTAAATTAATTAGAGATCATCTTAATATAGCTTGGCCATTGTGTATTGAATTATTGAATAAAATCTATTTCTAGACATGCTCATTGAAATAGAACTAATCCGACATACTCTTATCATAAGGATTGAATAGATAATTAATGCATGTGCAATGAATATCGAAGATAAAATGCTTGTATATTTATGTGACTAGATATTAAACAACTCAACTCATAACTAGTATTTTAATTGATTTAACTTGCCATTTACCCATTTCTCCATATCACTTCATAAATCGATAATCTATAAACAAAAAGAAAAACAAACTAAAGTGCACATACTTATTCCTCATGGGATCGATATCTTTTATTCCTATGTTGCAATTTGTATACTTGTGAGCACTAATCTCTTAATGGAATTATTATTAAAATTATTATTAAAAGCTAAGTAAGAGATTTGTGGTGTATTAAATAGCGTAACAAGTTTTTGGCGCTATTGCTGGGGAATAATTGTTAGGTCATTTGGTGTTTGTTAAGTATTTGTAGATTATAGAATTTTATTTTATTTTTAGTGTATTTTAGTGTTTGTATTTGATTTATTTTTGTTATTGTTACTTAATTTTAGTATTTTGTTTAGTTTGTAGTTTATGCCCAGAACGCGTAGTTCTGCAGACGAACTTAAGCCAGTTAATCTTGAAATCAAGCGTCTCATTTCCAGAAGGAAGAAAAATAGTAAGAAGAAAACTCAGAAGAGACCAGAAGAACAAATGGATGAAAAACCAAAGAAATTGATGGATTATTCCATCCCTAGTCTTAATGGTACGCAGGATGGAGTAGTAAGGCCACCTGTTAATGCAGATTCTTTTCATGGTTTTCCGAATGAATGTCCTAATGCTTATTCATCTAATTTTCTTGAAATATGCAATAGTTTTAAAGTTAATGCAGTTTCAACGGAAGCAATGAAACTTCGATTATTTCCTTTTACTTTGAAGGACAAAGCAAAGGCTTGGTTGAATTCGTTACTGCTAAATTCAATAACAACTTGGGAACAACTTGCCCAAGCATTTTTATCTAAGTATTTTCCTTTAGCGAAAACGGCTAGATTAATTAAAGAAACTACTTCATTTACTCTATTTGAAATCGAGTCTTTGTATGAGGCTTGGGAAAGATATAAAGAAATGCAAAGATTATGCCCTCACCATGGCTTGCCTAGCAATATATTAATACAAACTTTCTATAATGGGGTTCATCCTGTTACTAGAGGTACTATTAATGCCATGGCTGGTGGTTCTTTAATGCGAAAAACAACCGAAGAGGCTTATGAATTATTAGAAGAAATGGCTTGTAATAATAGCATATGGCCTACTGAAAGGGCACAAGTTCAATCTTTGAATAATTCAAATAATCCTTCGAGTTCATCAAATTCTATTGTGAAAGGAGTGCATCATGTTGACTCTCTTACTATGTTACAAGCACAAATTTTTGCTTTAAGAAATAAAGTTGATAATTTATCTATGGGAGTTACATCCCATAATCCTTGTATTGTATGTAGTCTACAAGGTCATGTTCCTAATGAGTGTAAGGAATTGAATATAGAAGAATAAGTGAATTATGTCCAAAGGCAAGTTTGCAATAACCCCTATTCAAATACTTATAATCCGGGATATAGAAACCATCCAAATTTCTCTTTGAAAAACAATGAAAACCAAGATCGTATGAATTCTAATTACCAATCGCAAGATAGAATTGGAATGTTGTCATCTAAAATTGATAAGTTTTTAGATGGAGTTCATGCTAAAGTTAGTAATCAAGATGAAAATTTTAAGAAAATGGAGTCTAAGTTTGACCAACTTATTAAAAATCACTCGTCCTCTATCCAAAATTTGGAGGTTCATATTGGGCAATTGGCCAATGCCATTCCTTCTTGTGGACTGGGTCCATTTCCATGTAATATGGAAAGAAACCCTAAAAAAGAGAATAAGAAGTTAAGGAAACTCATATGAAGGATGATCCAAAGGCCCTTCAACTCCTTCTGCTTCTCCCGAGTGCATAAATCGAGGGAGTAATATAGCTGAGCCAAGCTGGCTTATCCCCAACATAAGTCCTTCAAGTCACCCAGCTGGATCAGTGAAGGAAGAACAGTAAAGTTCAGGTGGCTCTAACCTTTGCGAAAAACTAGTGTAGTGATTTAAGTGGTTTTATAGAGTATCAAATTATAAAGTGATATAGGGAAATGGGTAAATGGCAAATTAAATCAATTAAAGTACTAGTTATGAGTTGAGTGGTTGTTTAATATCTAGTCACATAAATATACAAGCATTTTATCTTAAATATTTGTTGCACATACATTAATTATCTATTCAATCCCTATGATAAGAGTATGTCATATTAATTCTATTTCAACGGGCATGTCTAGAAATATATTTTATTCAATAACTCATAACTAAAGGTCTTAATACATAATAGCCAAGCTATATTAAGATGATCTTCAATTAATTTAACAAAGTGAAGCAAAACAATCATACATCGTAATTTATTCTATCTGATTAACTAAACAAGACAAAATAAAATGCAAACTTCTCTATATCTGATTATTAATCACAATACATTCTTGGCATTAGTCATGCAATGTAAAATAATAAATCAAAGCATACTTGGCACTAGTCATATAATGAAGACTAAGATATAAGAAAACTTATCGATATTGATTTCATAAATATTCAATACATATAGAAGTGTGACATTCTCATAAAGGAAAAGCATAAGAATAGACTTAAAAAAGCAATTGGGCATAAAACACTCCCTTACACTTATAGGTATATTGCAACCTCGGGGTATCTTTTCTCTATACAGCGACAATACTTGATTCAAGGACCTTGGCATTAGGCTCCCCTTTACATACACTAAATATTACAACAACACTCGAACTCTCTAGACACTTTATTTCTCTAACAATTGCCGATTTTTCCTCTCTTTGGCATCCCATTGGGAGCACACCCTGCAATCTGGAATTCCTTCTCTATTTATAAGCATTGAAGCATTGTGTCCCTTTGTGAAAGATTGTGTTAATCTAATGAATGGTTGTATCCCTTTGTGAAAGGTTATGTTGATCCAATGAATGGTTGTGTCTCTTTGCGAAAGGTTGTATCTCTTGAATACTATTGGTTCTTCTTAGAAAGTTGTGTCTTTTCATGAAGGGTTGTGTTTATCCATAGTGGCAGTTGAAGTTCCAAACGGATAAGATCAATAACTGCTGTTGAGTGTATGTCATGATCGTGACAGAGTGTTGCACTCGTGATTCACACGGGTTTCTTCACAAAACACTGAAATCAAAGTCTGACTAAGTACTAGGTTGGGACCGTGATAGGTGTCGCGCTCGTGACCTGTCTTTTTCCTTTCATTTCTCTTTGTTTTTGCTTCCTTTTATAGATAAATTCCACATATTTGCATATTTAGACTTTTAAACTGTAAATCATCAAAAACAAGCAATACCAATGTGAAATCCAATATATAATGAGTAAAAACAATGCAAATTCCTTAGAGATTATATCATCTATAAATGCCTTTTTAGCACTTATCAGAGGACCAAATCGGGCTAGACCGCTTTTTCGTACAGACATCGATACAAGTCCCTGAACCAATTCAAATCGGGCAAGACCGCTATCTCACACAGAAACCGAGGTAAGTCCCTAGAATCAACACGGGTAAGACCAATGTTTCGCATTGACATCAAAACAAGTCCATGAAGTCAACACAATTCCATCTGTGACACAAGCACCACAAGGAACCAACTCAAATCAGGCAAGACCGTTACCTTGCATAGAAACCGAGGCAAGTCCCCACTCAACATTGGCAAGACCGTTGTTTTGTACACACATCAAAATAAGTCCCCAAAGTCAACACCATTCCCTTTATGACACAAGCACCACGGAGAATCAACAAGGGAAAAGCGCCAGGTATGTGTCCTCTTCCTTTTCCCACCGTGCTCCCTATCGCTAGACCAAATTTGAACCAGGAACAATAACTCGAACATGAGTCAACTTTGATCCTACGAGGGGCAGCTTGTGAGCATGGGTTTTCCGGACCTCTATGATGAAAATCCTATATTAATTGTTAGGCTGACGAACATGATTCGAATTTGAAAATGAGCAGAATGATGCCTGGAATGTTCTCAAATGCTCCGAAAACAAAACAGTCCTCGATTGGAAATCTCGAAAAATGTCCTTCGAGTGATTAGAAAGCTTAGATGTGAGTGTAGGATTTAGGAAAAGCATTGTTAGCTCTAGTTAGAGTCGCACAGTTGTAGTTTCACAACTATAGTTGTGCGGCTATAACGTCACAGCAGCACTAGTATAATGTTATAGCCGCGCTGCTCTAACGGTTGACCAAGTTATTTCCTAATTATCTTTTGACAAGCCTATTTAATGCCTCAATTAGGGGAATTAAACTTAGGGAGGCTAGGGTTTTATAGCAGAAACATAGCAGAATAGAGGGAATAATAGAATAAGAAAAGAAATCGATTTTAGAGAGAATTCTAGGGGAGAAACCAAGGGAGAAAGGATAAAAAGAGAGAAAAAGTGAGAAAGAACAAAAGGAAAAGAGAGAAACAGAGAGGAAACAGTCAGGAAACACGTAGAGTGAGAGTTTCTAGTTGTTTCATCATTCATTTGAATCATTTTCGGGTTTGTTCGGATCAGTTCGAGGTTCGTGTTCGAAGTTTTTGGACATTTACAGAATTCTAGGTGCATTCTGACATTCAAATCCACTTCCAATCATCAAATACACTGGAACACAACAAAGGTAAACTCTGAGAGGCCTTAAACTCATGATTGATTGATTTGTGATAGGTGTTTTTTAAGTTTTATGAAAACCCAAAAACTGGTTGTTTAATTATAGCCGTGCGGCTTTAACTAGAGCCAAGTGGCTATAATCCCTTAGAACAGAGCCCCACGGCTGTACCTCTATAGCCACACGGCTGTGTTTTTCTTGTTGGGATTTTTCACCAAAATCACCTGATAAAAGCGGAAGAACGCGATGATTTCCTCAAATCTGTGCCCAGGAGCAATTGAAGTAGAAATTGAAAACAACAAAATCAAATGGATAAAGAATGGATTCTCACCAAAAAATCTCTTTAAGAGATGGCTGCAGAAATCAAAACCGATTCCCTCCACTCTCACATACACGAACGCCTATAGAACACGACTTATGCTAGCGAGAGGATTGACCGGAAGAGAGGTTTTACGGGCTGGAATTTTTGTCAAAATTGTCATCTCTTCACCGAATGCACTAGGCTATTTTAACCCTAGGAGGCTGAAACTATTTTTTGTCAAAATTTCGGCCCATCTTTCTTTAATTTTATGCGGGCCTTTTCTTTCTTTTAAGCCCAAATCTGATTTAATTCTTCCGGTCCAATTTAATTTCAAATTCTATTTTAATTCAACATGTATGTGAATGTATTATACCATATAATATATCACTAACATTTAAATTAAAATTAATTTGACAAATTAATTTAACCAAGGAATTAAATTAGACTTTCATAAAATTAAATACATGTAAACCTATACATGTAACATATTTCCACCTAGGAAATAATCTCATAAATTACTTCATTGAATTAATTATGAGAAGGCCAATACAAATATCTATCATATTATTTTGATCAATCTAATTGATCTGTATAATATGATTAATACAATCCTCTCCGGTGTGTATACTCCAAGTATACAGTAGATCCCTTAAGTCCGAGTTCAGATGTTTAATGTTTACGATCTTGTGGGTCCATCTTTATGTTGGCAGTGGGCCTTTGGCCCATAGACTGTAGGTGGGCTCTAGCAAGCCACTACAGCCCCAATTAAGATGGAGATAGTAGTTCAATTGTAATCATAACCCTGCAGTTTAAACTTGTACATCCTTTGTCATTGATATCGGTGTCCAACACAAAGGCATGGTTGATCACCCTTTTTTGTGTCCGGACATTTACTTGATCCCGAATGAACTAATGCTCACAAACAAGTTCCAACTTGTTTGGATGTGGCCACAGTCTTAGTCTAAGCCTTGTGTTAGGCTTGGGCTCGAGGCCCATTGACCAATCTCATTGTCTCCCATTAGAATGGGGCAACCAAGAAACCCGAGACAGCCATTTAGAGATTCGTGCCAGAAACCGTAGAATCAATTTCCCTTACCAATTTTGATTTCAACATATCCAATATGATAAAATCTCTACCAAGAAACCATGCACATCCAATGCCATAAATAAGCAACGACTTTTAAAACTGACTTTAAAATTCACCATCTCGGGCCACACAAAACCCGCAAAAACAGAAAAACTGGCCTAAGAAGAGAAAATGCCAGAAATCTAGCCCCAGATCAATAGCCGTGTGGCTGTACAAAATAGAAGATGAGCAGTCATACGACACACTACACAACAACCATAAGGCAATATCAACATCTGTGTGCCTATAGTATGAGAAAAGGTAAAAAACCAAAATCGCCATAGAAACCATAACCATACAGCTCACTATGCAATAGCTGTGAGACTATTGCATCACTCGTACGGGTGTTCATTACAACCATGTAGCTCTGGTTATTAAACATGATTCTATGGAAAAATCTTCCAGCAAGAACAATCCATTTCTCCACCAAAATCACCAAAAGCATAATGGAAAATAGGGGAAAACGAACCCAAAACCCAGAAATCCATTCAAACTAAAGCTAGGGTTCCTAAAAACCAAAAGATTCAAAACCAATTCAAATCAAACATGAAACCCTAGCTCAACAAAATCCATAACCAAGGCTAAGGAAGCTCTTATACCACTGTTGGAACCTATCCCGGCTTGAAAACAAGACAAAATTGCAGAATTAAATGCTTCAAGCTAAAGTTCAAGCCCGAAATCCCAAAGCTAGGTTATGGATCCAAAAATCAAAGACGGAGAAGATGGGTTTTCCACCTAGGCCGTCCCCACACAAGATTGATTTGACTAAGGGCTTCACTTGTTGCCCCTCTATGTTCTTGCACACTGGAGTCTCATCTATCGAGATCAAGTGCTAGCTCTTGGACCAATGGTTCTCCCTTTTTCCCAAAACCCTTTTGCTCAAAAGAGGAAGATGAGAAGGAGGCTAGTCCTAGACCACTAGTTCTTAGGGTTTTACACTTTACCCTTTATGTATGAAACATAAGGTAAAATACCCAAAGTACCCTTTATGTAAAATATCCATTGTATTCTGCATGTATTATGATTTAACCAAAGTCACCACATGGTAACTTTGATGAAACCATAAAATCAAGTTCTCATTATAGGTTACTTTATTTTATTTAGACTTAAAATTAATCCCACAAAATAAATAGCCTAATAATTAATATGTATCCAATAAATATCAATTGGTCCATTATAAAGCCTATCTAAACTCCTAGGCATGTGATCCTGTAGGCCCATCTGTAAGCGCCGGAATTTTCTATACTTAAAAAAAAAAAGAGAAGAAAAGAAGAGAGTTTATGGTCGTACGACTATCCTTACAGTCGTACGACTGTAATGTCAGAAAAATTGCAGGAGCCCATACCTCTGCAGCAGAAAATGGAGGAGAGAGAAGGAGCATTAATTGCTCCATTGTTGCAGCAAGTAAGTCGGGAAATCAGAGTAGAAAAGGAGAATAAAAGGGAGAAAGAGAGTTAGGTTGGATTTCTGGTGGAAAAACTTAGAGAGAGAAGGAGAAAAGAGAGAAGAAAAAGAAAGAAATGAAAAACCCACAAGACTCATCTTTTCCTCTTCTATTTTCTTTTAATTCTCAGAATCAGAATTAAAACTTGTTAGAAATCCCTAGGTTAATCAATTAACTTCACAACCAAATCAAAAATCCGGACTTAAATCATCAGAATCCATTGCAATTTGGATTTTTGGACATAAAGCTCTCAACTTCAATTTCAAAGGAAAAAGTGCGAATTTGTTAGGATTGGAGCGACGCCTGGGGTCAAAACGACTTGGATTAGCTTCTAAAAAGGTAGACACTCCTTCTCCCTACACTTTTTCTCACTTTCTGGATGTTTGAAGTGAGTTTTGTGCATTTTCTGCTGCATTTTCATGCTTCTGTTTCTGGAAATTAAGAACAGTCGCACGACTGTTCTTAGTTTTATTAACAGTCGTACAAATGTATATACAGTCGTACGAGTGTTCTTAATTTCCAAATTGTTTTTCTTCCATTTTGATTCAGAATAAGTTTTGGCGAAATCTTGATCCTGAACCGTTTGCAGTCACACGACTGTAACTCTTGTTCCAGAATTAGAATTTCAGCTTTACCCCATAAAGATTTCCAAAAATCCATAAAAAAATTAGAAAAATCCAAAAATCATCAAAATGAATTTTGTTGTGTGCATTCATGACCATAGATTCAGTTTTCAATAAAATTGCATTTAAAACAATTCAACGACGGAGACCCGATTCTCCCGAAAACCGACCCACTTAATATGTAAAAATGCATGTAAACCGGAAAGATTGTTTTCAAAATGATTATCCCACAAAACCAAAAATACAGGGACATTTCAAAACATTTTCCAGGTCTAATGGGGCCGGCTAGCCAAGCCAACCCGGTTATCCCCCAAATGCATGCCCCCAATTCTTGATTTCCCAATTCTGTCTATTTGAGTTCAACTTGTGACGTGCCGTACAAATTGTGTTAACCTTTGTTTTGCAGCTTTTATTTTATTTTAATTTTCATTTTATTTGTATTTTGATAGAATTAATCGTGTATTTAGGCGGTTGTAAATATTTTTAGATTCTCATGTATCCTAGGCGATTGTATCAGTGAGGTGAGAGTTTTTTTATTTTTCTATTCGATTTGGTTGTAAGCCAATTAATATTTATTTTTCTTTATTTTTGTATTATATAATTGTATGCGCGCTGTATGCCTTTTATATTCAATAAAATTGACTTTCGATTTTGAAATACCATTTGAGAACATTGGCAATATTTATTTTAATTAGACACGAAATAGGGGACTTATCCGAACCCGAATCTCTGGATAGTGTAGCGACCGTTCGTCCGGTTCAGCTACCTTAAGAATTTCCCAGTTGAGCTGAGCCGGGTGGCGACTCTACAATATTCATCGAGACTTAGGTCTCGGTTCTTTTTATGCATTAATTCCATTCATTTTTTCAAAACCAATTTTCCACTTATAAAAACCCCGCGCGAGGGAGGGGCCCGCACGATATCGTGGCGCCCCTTCCGAAAGGGAGTCTTGCTTCCAGTCGAAAACGCATCGTCCGCTCACACCATCCGTATATTTGTCGTAGGCCCAAAATGAGATTCGGCCCATAAGTTGTAAGTGGGCTCTAAGAAGCCATTACAACCCATAATTAGGATGGAGATGTCAAAATCATAACGACATACACCTGTAGTATTATTAAATGATCCTTTGCACATCTGATATTGGTGTCCTACACAAGGTATCACACTGTCATCCTTCAAAGTGCTAGGACATTTACTTGACATCCAAGCACAATGATAAGATCAAATAAATGATTATCTAATAATCAGTCTATTTGGGTATGGCCGTACACTAATCAGTCTCGCTATTCAAGAGGCCGGTGATATCATCTCTTCGATGAAGAGATAGGCAATTCCTTCACATTATTCCCAGTCCTAACAAGCTTTCTGATATACCCAATGTACCCATACTTGGCACCCAGTTACGGGCCCATTAGGCACACATCAAAGTATACATGGTCACATATAGGGTGTTGGGATTTTTCACCGGAAATCACCAGATAAAAGCGGAAGAACGCGATGATTTCCTCAAATCCAGTCCCAGGAGCAATTGAAGTGGAAATTGTAAAACTTAAAATTGAAATAGAAAGAGATTAAATTCTTACCCGAAATATCTCTTTCAAGAGATGGATGAAGACTGCAGAAATCAAATTAGATTCCCTCCTCGTTTTCGTACACGAACGCCTAACGAACACGACCCGTGCTAGCGTTGGAAAAACAAAAACTATGGTGAGAGGGGGCTAGGAAATTTCGGCTATCTCTTGGTGCTTCACTTAGGGTGGCCGAAATTTTCACCCTAGGTTTTTTATACCTAGGGTGGCCGAATTCCCCTAGGGGAATTCTGGCCCAGCTTGGCTCCTTTTCACTCTATGCGGGCTTCCATGTTTTAATTTAGGCCCAGTCTAATTTTAATTATTCTGGTTTAAATTAATTTCAAGCCCAATTTTAATATACCCATGTATTTAATATATTACACCAAGTAATATATTATTTACATTTAAATTAAAATTAGGTTGATCAATTAATTTAATCCATCAAATTAAAATTAAATCTTCACAAAATAAAATCATATGTAAACCTATACATATGAATATTTCCACCTAGGAAATAATCTCATAATTAATCCAATTAATTATGAAGAGCCAATTGAATGTATTAATTTTATTATTAGGATCAATCCAATTGATCTTTATAATATAATTAACATCTATACACCTCTCTCTCCATAGTGTATACTCCAAGTATACATGTGATTCCTTAAGTCTGTGTTCAGTCATTCTATGTGTACGATCCCGTGGGCCCATCTTTATGTTGGCAGCAGGCCTATGGCCCACAGACTGCAGTTGGGCTCTAGCAAGCCACTGCAGCCCCCAATTAAGATGGAGATGGCAGTCTAACTGTTATCATAATCCTATAGTTTAAACTTGTACATCCCATGTCATTGATATCGGTGTTTGACACAGAGGCATGGATTGATCACCCTCTTTTGTGTCGGACATTAACTTGATCCCGAATGCACTGAAGCTCACAAACAAGTTCCCACCTGTTTGGGTGTGGCACACTCTTATTAGTTACACTCATCAAGAGGCCGGTGATATCTTCCCAGTGGACTACTGAGTGACAAATCCCTTCTGCATATCCATAGTATTACCCTGCTAAGTGACATACCCGAAAGTACCCATACTTGGCACCCTATTACAGGCCCTTTAGGCGTACCCCTAAGCATGCGACCTCATATATAACACCATCATATGGTCAAGTCAAAGGATCCATACAAGTACTACACGAGAATCACTTGTGATACTATACCATGTGGATTACTCGTTTAGTGGATCTATCCAGTACCATGCCCCCATGTATGTACCCATTAACTTGGTTGACATTCCATGTCCAATGACCGATAAGACACCGCCGTACAACTAGGTTAATGATAGTCTCTTGTTCCATTCATTCCCATGACTGGAACAGACTACAGATCTATTTATGGTCATATCGGTTACCCTATCCATGGTCTTACTGCCAAGTGCATGATACTTGTCATCATGGATATAGATATGTCCATTGGATACTTCATTTAATATATTGCACAAGATAAATATAGTAAATGAATTGATGCCTTTATTAATAACACAAATAAGTATAATACATGAATCCAATCAATGTATGATACAAATGCAAGGACCAATGCCTCGGGACTAGGGCATTTCCAATAATCTCCCACTTGCACTAGTACCTACTAGGCATGGGTCTAATCCCTATAGATTTAGTATATCCTTTATGCATAGGCATAGCCAAGCATGTTGGTCAAAAGATCTGCGACATTGTCTTTGGTGTCCACTCTTTGTAATGAGATGTCACCCCCTCAGCGATTTCTCACAATGGGTGAAACTCCCTAAGTACGTGATTCGTGTATATGTGTGACCGGGGCACATAGCTTGTGCGACAGCCCCTCGTTGTCACAGAAGACATCAACTGGTTCCCGGATAGTAGATACTATCCCCAGTTCCATGATAAACTTCTTTATCCACACAGCTTCCCTAGCTGCTTCACACGTTGCAATGTACTCAGCTTCTGTTGTAGAGTTCGTGATCGTTGGCTGCTTTAGCTTACAGCACCACCATTAAGCAAAATTACATACCTAGACTGCGACTGGTACTCATCTTGGTCAGTCTGGAAGCTTGCATCAGTGTACCCAATAACTAATAGCACTTCCTGACCACCATACACTAAGAAGCTATCCTTAGTCCGGTTAAGGTACTTAAGGATTGCCTTGACAGCTTTCCAGTGGTCCTCCCCGGGATCTTGCTGGTACCAGCTCATCATACTCAGTGCAAAGGTGACATCAGGTCTCGTACATAACATGGAGTGCATAATTGATTCTATAGCCGAAGCATATGGAACCAATTTCATGTTCTCCTTGTCCTCCCTTGTCTTAGGACAGTGCTTCTTACTAAGTTTCAGCCCATGGCCCATTGGCAAGAAGCCTTTCTTGGCCCGGTCCATGCTGAACCTTTTCAGAACTTTGTCAATGTACGAAGCCTGACTTAGGCCCAGAAGCTGATTTGATCTATCCCTGTAGATCCTGATCCCTAGGATCATCTCAGCCTCGCCTAAGCCCTTCATTGTGAAGCCCTTACTCAGCCACTGCTTTACCCCTTGCAGTGTAGGTATGTCGCTTCCAATGAGCAGGATGTCATCTATATAAAGTACCCAGAATGTGACAATGCTCCCACTAGTCCTCTTATACACACAAGGCTCATCTTGATTCTGTATGAAGCCATATTCCTTTATGGCCTCATTGAATCTTAGATTCCAATTTTGGGATGCTTGCTTCAGTCCATAAATGGACCTTTGAAGTTTGCATACCCTTCCCGGATACTTTGGATCGACAAAACCCTCAGGTTGTGTCATGTACACATCCTCGAGTAGCTTTCCATTAAGGAAAGCGGTTTTGACATCCATCTGCCATACCTCATAGTCATACTATGCGGCTATGGCTAGTAGTATCCTGATGGATTTGAGCATGGCTACTGATGAGAAAGTTTCATCATAGTCTATTCCATGGACTTGTCTGAAACCTTTTGCAACCAGATGCCCCTTGAAGGTATTATCAGCTTTTAGCTTATAGGACCACTTATAACCTATTACCTTAGCACCCAGAGGTGGATCAACCAAGTTCCAAACTTGGTTATCGTACATAGATTGCATATCTGCCTCCATGGCTTTATGCCAATTCGCAGACTGTGGACTAGCCATAGCCTCCTAGTAGGTTTTGGGTTCTTCCTCATCCCAGATGAGAAGAGTTTGATCATCGGTGATGAGGAAACCATACCTCTCCGGTTCCCGATGATCCCTTCCAGACCTTCTAGGTTCTTGTGCGGCCTGGGTTGGTGCTTCCCCTTGTGGAAGCTCCACCTGGGCCTCCGAGTTATCCTCTTCAGGAGCTTGTGGACCTTCAACTTCCCTGAGTTCAACATTGCTCCCACTATCTTTCTTGGAAAGGAACTCCTTTTCTAGAAAGACCCCCTTCCTTACCACGAACACCTTGTTCTCGGCGGGGTTGTAGAAGTAATACCCTTTGGTTTCCCTAGGGTAGCCCACAAACAGGCATTTATCGGTTTTGGGCTCCAGCTTGCCACTAGTCAATCTCTTGACATGTGCTTCGCATCCCCAAATCCTTAGGAAAGACACATTGGGCTCCTTGCCTGTCCATATCTGATATGGGGTCTTTTCCACTACCTTAGTCAGAGTATTATTTAAGATGAGAGCTGCTGTCTCGAGGGTGTGTCCCCAGAAACTAATTGGGAGAGATGCTTGACTCATCATTAAGCGGACCATGTCCAACAGGGTCCTATTCCTCCGTTCAGACACCCCATTCCATTGTGGTGTTCCAGGAGGAGTGAGTAATGGAACTATTCCTTGCTCTCTCAAGTATGAGTCAAACTCTAGGCTCATATACTCACCGCCTCGGTCCGACCAAAGGGTTTTGATATTCCTGCCTAGCTGGTTCTGTACCTCATTTCTAAATTCCTTGAACCTATCAAGGGTCTCGGACTTGTGTTTCCTCAGATAGACATAGCCATATCTGCTGAAATCGTCCGTGAACGTGACGAAGTACAGATGCCCACCTCTGGTCACTGCGCTCATAGGTCCACATACATCTGAATGTATTAGGTCCAATAAGCTAGTGGCCCTTTCAGCCTTTTTTGCTAAAAGGCGCCTTTGTCATCTTGCTTCGTAAACATGATTCGCATGTATCAATTGGCTCCAAGTCAAATGACCCTAGGACTCCAGCTTTGTGAAGTCTAGCAATGCGCTTCTCGTTTATATGGCTGAGACGACAATGCCATAGGTAGACAGGATTAAGTTCGTTAGGCTTAACCCTTTTAGTGTTTATGTTATAGATATGATTGGTTTCATTTAAGTCCAGGATATATAGGCCATTATTTAATAGAGCTTCTCCATAAAATAATCCCTCTCTAGATAAAGAAATTCTACCATTAGAAATAGTAAAATTAAATCCAGAAATATCCAACATTGATACAGAAATAATGTTCCTGCACATAGCAGGTACAAAAAAACAATGTTCCAAAATTAAAACCAATCCGCTGGGCATCACAAGGTGATATTCGCCGATCTCTATGGCAGCAACCCTTGCTCCATTTCCGACCCGCAAGTCCACCTCTCCCAACCCCAATGACCTTCTGTTCTTAAGTCCCTGCACATTGCAACAAATGTGAGAACCACATCTAGTATCCAATACCCAGGATGTTGAAACAGTAAGGTTAATATCTATAACATAAATACCTAAAGAGGACGCACCTTGGCCCCTTCTTTGCTCTCCCATCAGCCTGGGACACTATCTATTCCAATGGCCCATCTGTCTACACCCGAAACAGACATCTTCAGGACCTACCTTCTGCTGGGCCTTGGGTTGGGCCTTGGCCTTCTTAGCCTTGGCCTTCTTGGCCTTGGCCTTTTCCTTGGCCTTACCCTTGGCAACAGGGGGGATCCCCTTGTTCACCAGCAGCACCGGCTGAGTCTTTTTGATCGACCGCTCAGTAAGCTTAAGCATTCCATGCAGCTCACTGACAGTGCAGTTCATCCCTTGCATATTGTAGTTCAGGATGAACTGATCATAAGAATTCAGCAAGGATGCAAGGATTGTGTCCACCGCCAACTCTTGAGAGATAGGCGATCCAAGATGGGCCAAAGTATCCAAATAGCCCTTCATCTTGAGCATGTTTGCGCTCACAGATGTCCCGGCCCCCATCTTACAAGAGTGGAATGCCTTATTGGTCAGGTACCTTTCCTGACGAGCTTGCTCCTGATATATCTCATTCAGAGTTGTTATCATAGCATAAACTATTTTGCAGTTCGGGGACCATACAGGCCAACATAAGGCGTGTCACATCCCTATTATCCTTGACATACGTCTCGTATTCCTCCAGCTGGGCAGCCGGTGGATTATGTCCTTGAGGTGCAGCCGGCACAGGCCTTTCCAGTACATACTCTTTTGACTCTTGTCTTAGAACAATCCTTAAGTTCTTAGACCAGTCTAAAAAGTTAGGACCGAAAAGGTTGTCCTTTTCAAGAATAGATCGCAGTGATAAGGTATTGTTGTTTGCCATTTAAAAGTTTCTACACAGAAATACATTTAGAGTGTTAATAAAGGACTTTACTTTGTTGTTCCCATATAAAATTAATAATGAATCAAGTTATTAATTTAGACCGAGTTGTTGGGCTCATGGGCCGAGATCCATATTTCATCAAGATATAGCCAAACGAGGGTTTGTTACAACTGTACCTTAATTATTTAGGTAGGAACGCCGTCCAATCCCAACCTAGGGACTCTCGGTTTGATGGGCTTCTTGGCACTTACCCATCTGTGCTTAGGGCCAGAAGAATCCTACTACCCACGCTAAGTCAAAACCTCCATTCAAGTGTTAGAGTATACCATACTCTAACCCAATACAAAGTGACAATACTCCAGTGTATCCTGCAAGGGCATGGTCTACAACTGGCCTATTCCCACTTCGAGTCGGTTTTGAATGAGGGAAGCACTTTTAAGCGACTTAGTAATTCCATTTGGTTATTAGATTCAAATTATAACGGCTTACATACATAAGGCGGGTGAAATGGCTGTTGGATATACATTCATACATGCAAATAAACATAAAGCATAATTAAATAAAAGTAAAATGGATTGCTATGGGCCTATATTACATCCTAATATTATTCTAGTAAACCTATACTAGAAATAAATATCAGGTGGGCCTCTATCTTTTCCTTCTGGGCTTGCACCTCCACTTGGGCTCACCAGTCTATGGGCTTCTT
The DNA here is from genome assembly GCA_039660915.1 of Euphorbia tirucalli. Taxonomy (NCBI): domain Eukaryota; kingdom Viridiplantae; phylum Streptophyta; class Magnoliopsida; order Malpighiales; family Euphorbiaceae; genus Euphorbia; species Euphorbia tirucalli. The sequence continues at coordinate 33,856,885 of CM077637.1, read as the reverse complement.
CTGTTACAAATTTTATAATAATTGAATAAAATAAAATTACATTAAAAAAAAAAAGAAAAACGACACGCAGGTCGTATTTACCCAAAAAGAAAAATACAACCCATCTTGTACAAGGCCCAATAGCATCCAACCATACAAACATTTAATCATACATATGCATCCAATACATATAATTCATAAGCATGTTATAATGCATGATTTAAGCCCATTTCAATTATGTCCAAGCCATTATTTAGAAATCGCCAATTTTGGCCCACCATGGTTCTAACCCTTAACGGGCTTTGGGCCTCCAGCCCAGGCAGTCCAACTGCTCCCACTGGAATTGGGAAACCATGGGTCCAATTCAGCCGTCCAAGTAATTGTGCCAAAATTACCCGAACCAATTTCAATTAACCATATTAATTTCAAAAATTAATATCACATGAATAAAATTAAATTTCATTCAAGAAACCACATGCATTTAAATTGCATAAATTTAAACACACGAATTTTAAAACCAATTAAAATTTCAAAACTAGGCCCCGGGCCTAAGACCCGCCAAATCCAAAACACTGGGCCCGGCCCGCTGCAGGTAGGGCAACGGAGTTGCCCTAGCAGCAGCAGCGGTGCAGCAGCCTGCTACTCCGGCAGCAGGCAGCGGCTGCCACGGCTGCTCCGGCCAGGTGCGGCGGCCGCCGGCTGTGATTCCGCCGCAGGCAGCCCCGTACCCCGGGAGCCAGATTTTTTTTTATTAAAACAGAAATAATAATAAAAAAAATATCAACCAAATATTCCACCCATCAACAAAAAGAAATTCACCAAGAATTCCAAAACATACAATTAAATTAAACTAATATAAACCAATATGCAAATTTAATTTCAATTGTACAAAACAAATGGGAAAAATCTTAAACCCAAACCAAGAACCCCAATAAAAAATCTCCAATTTTAAAACATGGGATTCAACCAATATTAACAATTTCCACGGATCAAAAGCTCGCTCTGATACCACTGTTGGGATTTTTCACCGGAAATCACCCGATAAAAGTGGAAGAACGCGATGATTTCCTCAAATCCAGTCCCAGGAGCAATTGAAGTGGAAATTGTAAAACTTAAAATTGAAATAGAAAGAGATTAAATTCTTACCCAAAATATCTCTTTCAAGAGATGGATGAAGACTGCAGAAATCAAATTAGATTCCCTCCTCGTTTTCGTACACGAACACCTAACGAACATGACCCGTGCTAGCTTTGGAAAAACAAAAACTATTGTGAGAGGGGGCTAGGAAATTTCGGCTATCTCTTGGTGCTTCACTTAGGGTGGCCGAAATTTTCACCCTAGGTTTTTTATACCTAGGATGGCCGAATTCCCCTAGGGGAATTTTGGCCCAGCTTGGCTCCTTTTCACTCTGTGCGGGCTTCCATGTTTTAATTTAGGCCCAGTCTAATTTTAATTATTCTGGTTTAAATTAATTTCAAGCCCAATTTTAATATACCCATGTATTTAATATATTACACCAAGTAATATATTATTTACATTTAAATTAAAATTAGTTTGATCAATTAATTTAATCCATCAAATTAAAATTAAATCTTCACAAAATAAAATCATATGCAAACCTATACATATGAATATTTCCACCTAGGAAATAATCTCATAATTAATCCAATTAATTATGAAGAGCCAATTGAATGTATTAATTTTATTATTAGGATCAATCCAATTGATCTTTATAATATAATTAACATATATACACCTCTCTCTCCATAGTGTATACTCCAAGTATACATGTGATTCCTTAAGTCTGTGTTCAGTCGTTCTATGTGTACGATCCCGTGGGCCCATCTTTATATTGGCAGCAGACCTTTGGCCCGTATACTGCAGTTGGGCTCTAGCAAGCCACTGCAGCTCCCAATTAAGATGGAGATGGCAGTCTAACTGTTATCATAATCCTGTAGTTTAAACTTGTACATCCCATGTCATTGATATTGGTGTCTGACACAGAGGCATGGATTGATCACCCTCTTTTGTGTCGGACATTAACTTGATCCCGAATGCACTGAAGCTCACAAACAAGTTCCCACCTGTTTGGGTGTGGCCACACTCTTATCAGTTACACTCATTAAGAGGCCGGTGATATCTTCCCAGTGGACTACTGAGTGACAAATCCATTCTGCATATCCATAGTATTACCATGCTAAGTGACATACCCGAAAGTACCCATACTTGGCACCCTATTACAGGCCCTTTAGGCGTACCCCTAAGCATGCGACCTCATATGTAACACCATCATATGGTCAAGTTAAAGGATCCATACAAGTACTACACGAGAATCACTTGTGATACTATACCATGTGGATTACTCGTTTATTGGATCTATCCAGTACCATGCCCCCATGCATGTACCCATTAACTTGGTTGACATTCCATGTCCAATAACCAGTAAGACACCGCCATACAACCAGGTTAATGATAGTCTCTTGTTCCATTCATTCCCATGACTGGAACAGACTACGGATCTATTTATGGTCATATCGTTTACCCTATCCATGGTCTTACTGCCAAGTGCATGACATTTGTCATCATGGATATAGATATGTCCATTGGATACTTCATTTAATATATTGCACAAGATAAATATAATAAATGAATTGATGCCTTTATTAATAACACAAATAAGTATAATACATGAATCCAATCAATGTATGATACAAATGCAAGGACCAATGCCTCGGGACTAGGGCATTTCCAACATAGGGGTCTAGTAATATCGGGTCTAAGGATCCAATATAAGCAATACGTGAGAAACACTTATGACATTTGACTATGTAGTGTTCTCTAAAGCGGATTGATCCAGTACACTGTTCACTAACATGTACCTATGTCCTTAATAGACTCTCCAAGTCCTACGTTTGGTAAGACACCATCCATCCCACAAGGAACATACTAGTCTTTAGTTATATTTATTTGTGCTGAACTTCTTCAAACTTCTGAAATTCACCGTTATACAATCTTTAGCTCTCTGAAGATATTTTTTTTACCTTTCCAGGCTTTTGAAACTAGACGTTATACAGTGTTTAGGCTTTTGAAGATTTGTGCTGAACTTCTTTAGGCTTCTAAAATTAGCCGTAACGTAGTGTTTAGGCTTCTAAAGATTTATGATAGAATTTCTTAATCTTTTAGCCTTCTGAAGCAATTGGCTCTCTTCTAAAGATTTGTTCTAGAATTTCTTAATCATGTAACCCTTCTAAAGCAATGTGGCTCTTATTACTCCAAACTTTTGTCTTCATTTACAATAGTCTTCCAATGTCTTAGCAAATGTTGTATGTCTTCATCATTATCATAATATACTTTGTAAACTAATTAAGATAATTTTATGTTTATTCTTAATTAATTAACAAAGTAATTCTTATCGTTCTTTATCTTCTTCAAATAGTTATTTTCATCAAAACATAATTCAGTAGATACAATTTTACTTTGGCTTCAAGAAGATTATCATCCCTTGAGCCAATTTCATTTAAAGATGCGTTCGGCCTCTTATTAAGTGAAGAGAGCCAACTAGCTCACACCAAGGCGATACAACCCATCCCACCTATTGCCACAGTGAGTAATCGGTAACATAACCAGTCCCATGGCGTAGGACATGGTCATGGTGAGTGACAACAGTCTTGTGGTGGTGGTTCACGACCATATAAATAAGGAAGAGACACATCTAATCCTCCTTGTAGAAATAATTATGGACATCATATTGGTACAAATTCTATTTTGGGTTACAATACCAATTCTTATGGACAAGGCCAACAAGCTTATTCAACCAATTGATTAATGAGGTGCCACAATTATTGGGGTATTGGGCATTATTGGAGGAACTTTTCCTCTCCAAAATTAAACATGGATCCCATTTCCAACAAACTGAGGTCTCACAGTTCTTCCAACCCAAATCAAACTTAGTCATGGATTATAAACTCCAGCACATCTCATCATATGACTTCGGACTAGGTAAACCTTAACATCCACTAAGAATATAGTGGCCCCAATTAGGTCACAATTGGTAATGCTTCTAAACTCAATACATCTCGTGTTGGCTATTCAAGTTTTTCAATTGGTAATTATTCTTATCAATTTCAAGATATTATGCATGTTTCTGAATCATCTCACAATTTATTATCGATTTATGCTCTTATTAATGCTAATCTTTCAGTTGAATTTTTCTTTATTTTTTTCTAATCAAGGATTTTTCAACGAGGAAAGTTCATTTTTTAGGCTAAAGTAATAATGGACTCTACTCTTTATGTTTAAAATCGATTCAGAATAAATTTGCCCATGTAGCATTTATGTCTATTTGGCATTACAAATTGGGGCATGCTTCATTTCCTATTGTTAAACAATTGATTAAATTGAATAAAATTTAAGCTTCCAATTCCAATCATAACTTATGTCATTCATATTGCATTAACAAAAGCCATAAATACCAATTCTCTTATTGATTCAATTTCATTCGGTCCACTTGATTTAATTTGTACTAATGTTTAGGGATTAGCTCTTGTCATGTTTGTTGATGGTTACTCAAATTATGTTATGTTCTTGGATCATTTTAGTAAATATTCATGGGTTTACTTTCTCTAACGTGAACTAATGTGCTTTCTGTGTTTATTCTATTTCAAACTCTTGTGGAGAATATTTTAATTCTTCTATAAAGCATTCCAATCTAATGGGGGAGGTGAATTCATGGCTATTAAAAATATGTTATCCAACATGGCATCTCTCATAAAATTTCATACCCACATACCCCAGAACAAAATGGGAGCGTGGAACGCAAGCACCGCACCATTGTTAAATATGGCCTTACTTTGTTGCATCGTGCGTCCATGCCTCACACTTATTGGACCTATGCCTTTGAAACAATAGCATACCTTCTCAACCGCACTTCCACACCCAATCTTAAGCACCTTACACCATACCAAAAATTATACCAGGACTCCCCTAATTATGCATCACTTCCCATTTTTGGATGCTTATGCTTTCCAAGGCTTCACCCACATGCATAAAACAAAATTCAAGATTGCTTTAAACCATGTGTACTTATAGGTTATTGCAAACTCCACAAGGGTTATATTTGTCTTGATCGATGTCTTCCAAATTCTATATCTCACACCATATACTCTATGATCAACAGGTATTCCCTTTTTCAAAGTCAGATGATGCAACATTCTCTGAGTCTAAATCCATGACATCAGCTCCTCCCCTAAAAATTTCCTTCCCACATTCAACTAACATTGCTCGTTTATTACTCGTGCTCTACCTACCTTTGCAGTGCCATTGTACCCCGCACCTGCCTACACGAAACTTTTTTTATTGCACACCCAACCTACATAGTGCATGTCTGTGCCACGCACCTTACGTGCATAGATCTTGCCTCCACCATGTGCACTACCAGCGTCTAGCCTGCCAATGCCACATGTACAGCCTGCAGCACTGCACCCACTTCTCCGCCTGCTACCACCAATTGCAATCAGTCTTGCATCTAGTAGCAACCCAACATCAACCCAACACCTTGACCTCTCATCATATGGACTATTAACATATCCTACAAATACTACTTTAACCCACCACATACAATTCCCACAACTACCATTACTTCTGTAGCGATTCTTCATCAAAAATCAACCGTTTAGCAGCGAAAGCGAATTAAGATTTTCTCAAATCTAAGCCCAGGAGCTTATGAAATAGAAATCAAAACACAGAAATAGAAACAAGAAGAAAAAACCAATCTCACCTTGTATGTCTTTTCTAGAGACAGTTACAGAAACCAACAGAGGCTCCCTCCACGATCCGGTACATGAATGGCTATCAAGAAAGAACCCATGCTAGAGATGGGTGAAGATCAAGAGAGAGAGAGAAATGAGGTCGAAATTTTTCTCTAAGAAAAATCCCTCCTTAGCCGAAATTCTCAGTCCCAAAATTAGGTTAGGCTTTCTTTCATTTAAGTGGGTTTTTACACCTTTGCCTTCTTTTTGTGCTTTAATCGAGTGGTTTTTATTCATTTAAGGCATATTTTACTTCCCTTTGTGCTATTTTCTTTGATAGGATCTTAAAAGAGGAAAATGAAGCTAAAAGTGCATGAAAAATGAAAGGATCTAGCTTGAAGTATCCAGGAACAGTCCTAAGGTATGATCATGCCTTAGGAGGTGCTGATTTTGGAGTTTTAAGGCTGAATTGGTGGTCTGGGCCTGTATTTGTCATGGGCCAAATAGGAGCTGCGGGTTTGACTTGTGGAAGAGAAGTTAAAGTCTTTTGCTGGGATATTTTTCCTTGTTGTTGACTCCTATTTCTAGTGGGAGTGTCTCTTTTAGTAGTTTCCCCCTTAAAGAGTTGTATTTAACTTTTATCACAATTCTTTTTTCCTTTTTAGTTGAGTGGTTTTAAGGAGAATTTCAACATTAGTTTTTTAGTGAGTCTTTTTAGTCTTTTTCTAATTTTCTTTCTTAGTAAGAATGTCTTGAAGAATGTGACTTGGAGCTAGGGTTTGGGGAACACTTCATCTTTCTACCTCAACGATTTGCACAACTCTTTATCATCCACTTGATTCTAATTTTCTCTAAACCTTCTCTTTATTATGTTTCTCTTAACTTTCTTGTGTGTAATTAGTTTACTTATGAACTAATTCCACCATAGCTATGGTGCATCTTAACAATTGTTCAATGTAATTATTTTATTGTTTAAATGCAATTTAATTCATATTATTTTCCAATATTGTGTTGTGTATGCTTAATGTTTTGGATGCGTGACCATCAATTCCAATATTTATAGTTAATTTATAATTGACCAAAGGACTAGATTAATGAAATCTTACAACAAAACATTTGCATGACCATTGCTCTTGTGGCTCACTAGCTAGTGCTAGGATTTCTTAGACTTAATGCTTTCTTGCTTAATCGCTTAGAACTGAGAGGTTTAAGGGTTTAGGTTAAGAATTAGAGTTTATATCCCTGACCGGTGTTAATTACTTTTGGAAATCGCCATAGAAATTTAATCAGATTAGCTACATAACTTAAAATATTATTGGGATTAGTGTTAAGTGAAGCCGGCTGCCTTAGTTAGCCTTCCTATCGAATTTATGTGTTCAATTTTCCCTCATTTAATTAATTTCTTTCCTTAGTTTTAATCTTAGATATAAAACAAAATCAAAGATATATTATTCTCTTCGCCTAGATTAATAAAAATCTGCCTGTGTTTAGGATTAGCATAATTAGTCCTCGTGGGATCGATACCCTACTTATTGTATATTACTTGAACGACGAAATGCACTTGCTTCTATTAGTATGTGTATTTATTACGCATAAAAACCCTAGGTCTAAATTAATTAGCAGAGGTTAAAATTAAATTGCAATTCAATTTTAATTTCATATGTATGTCATTATTAAACCATATAATATAACACATAGCATTTAAATTAAAATTAATTTGCCTAATTAAATTGACCCAATAAATTAATTTGGACTTTACTTAAATGAAATACATATAAACTTATATATGTATTATATTTCCACCAAGAATTAAATTCATGAATTAATTTATTCAAATTAATTCTATGAAACCCAATTAAAATATGATTATATTATTTTGACCAATCCAATTAATCTATAATTTAATCAATAAATTTCTCCTCTCCAGTCTGTATACTCCAAGTATACAGTTGACCCATTTAGTTCAAGCTCAAATGTTCAATGTGTACGATCCTGTGGGTCCTTCTTTATGTTGGCAGTGGGTCCATGGCCCACAAACTGTAAGTGGCCTCTAGCAAGCCATTATAGTCCCTAATTAAGATGGAGACTGTAGTCTAACGAAAGTCATAACCCTGTAGTTTAACTTATATATCCCATGTCATTGATATCGATGTCCAACACGGAGGCATGGTATCATCACCCTCTTTTGTGTCCGGACATTAACTTGATCCCGAATGAACTGATGCTCACAAACAAGTTCCAACTTGTTTGGGTGTGGCCACACTCTTATCAGTTGCACTTATTAAGTGGCCGATGATATTTTCTCAGTGGACTACTAAGTGACATATCCCTTCTGCATATTCAATACCTTGCCATGCTCACTGGCACACCCGAACGGACCCATACTTGGCATCCTTTTATAGGCCCTTTAGGCGTACACCAAAGTGTGTGAGTTCACATATGATACCATAATATGGTCAGGTCAAAGGATCCAATGTAAGTACTACACGAGAATCACTTGTGATACTATACCATGTGGATTTCTCATTTAGTAGATCTATCCAGTACCATGCCCCATTAAATGTACCTATAAACTTGATTGACAATCCATGTTCTATAGCCGGTAAGACAACACCATACAATCAAGACTATGATAGTCTTTGGTTCCATTCATTCCCATGACTGGAACAGACTATGGATGGCTTTATGATTATATCGTTTCCTTATCTATGGTCTCACTGCCAAACGTATGACTCTTGTCAACATGGATATAAATATGACCACTGGATACTCTATTTATAATATTGCACAAGATATAAAACAAATAGATTAATGCCTTTTTTTAATAACACAAATGTACAATACATCAATCTATTGAAAGATCCAAAATGTATAATACAATACAAGGAGTAATACCTTGAGACTAAGGCATTCCTAACAACTTCCACCTGTAGGATGATAAGTGCTAAAAAGGCACTTATATATGATATAATTCATAAGGAATTTACAATGTTTTTACTTATTATATATTAGATTTCACATTGGTATTGCTTGTTTTTGATGATTTACAGTTTCAAAGACTAAGTGGGCAAATATGTAGAATCTAGCTATAAAAGAGAGCAAAAACAAAGAAAGATTAAAGGAAAGAGATAGGTCACGAGCGCAACATAAATCACGATCATGACCTAGCCTTGACTACAGCATTTTGTAAAGAAACCCGTGCGAATCACGACCGCACACTGTGTCACGATCGTGACATGCACTCAGCAACAGTTATTCGATCTTATCCACTTGGAACTTCAACCACCACTTTGGATAGACACAACCCTTCATGAAAAGACACAACTCTTCATGAAAGGACACAACTTTCCAAGGAGGACCAATAGTATTCAAGAGACATAACTCTTCAACAAAGAGATACAACTATTCAATGAACAAACACAACTTTACAAAGAGACACAACTCTTCATGAACCAATACAACCTTTCATAAAGGGACACAATGGTTAAGTGCTTATCAATAGAGAAAGAAATTCCAAAATTGATATAGCAAGAGAAAGAGAGAAATCGGCAAATGTTAGAGAAACAAAGTGTCTAAAGAGTTAGAGTATTGTTGTAATATTTAGTATACGTAAAGGGAAGCCTAACGCTAAGGTCCTTGAATCAAATATTGTCGCTGTATAGAGAAAAGATACCCCGAGGTTACAATATACCTATAGGTGTAAGGGAGTGTTTTATGCCCAATTGCTTTCTTAAGCCTATTCTGATGCTTTTCCTCTACAAAAGCGTCACACTTGTATATGTATTGAATATTTATGAAATCAATATCAATAAGTTTTCTTATATCTTACTCTTCATTGCATGACTAACGCAAAGTATGTTTTGATTTCTTGTTTTACATTGCATGACTAACGCCAAGTATGTATTGTGATTCATAATAATATATAGAGAAGTTCGCATTTTACCTTGTCTTGGTTAGTTACTAAGATAGAATAAATTTTGATGTATGATTGTTTTACTTCACTTTGCTAAATTAATTTGAGATCATCTTAATATAGCTTGGCCATTGTGAATTAAGACCTTTAGTTATTTTGGCAAAGGTATTCAATAATTTGTCTATGAATTATTGAATAAAATCTATTTCTAGACATGCCCGTTGAAATAGAACTAATCCGACATACTCTTATCATAAGGATTGAATAGATAATTAATGCATGTGCAATGAATATCGAAGATAAAATGTTTGTATATTTATGTGACTAGATATTAAACAACAACTCAACTCATAACTAGTATTTTAATTGATTTAACTTACCATTTACTCATTTCTCCATATCACTTCATAAATCAATAATCTATAAACACAAAGAAAAACAAACTAAAGTGCACATACTTATTCCTTGTGGGATTGATATCTTTTATTACTACGTTGCAATTCGTATACTTGTGAGCACTAATCTCTGAATGGAATTATTATTAAAATTATTATTAAAAGCTAAGTAAGAGATTTGTACTATATGAAATAGCGCAACAAGTTTTTGGCGCCGTTGCCGGGGAATAATTGTTAGGTCATTTGGTGTTTGTTAAGTATTTGTAGATTATAGAATTTATTTTATTTTTAGTGTATTTTAGTGTTTCTATTTGATTTATTTTTGTTATTATTACTTAATTTTAGTATTTTTTTTAGTTTGTAGTTTATGCCCAGAACACGTAGTTCTGCATACGAACTTGAGCCAGTTAATCTTGAAATCGAGCTTCTCATTTCCAAAAGGAAGAAAAATAGTAAGAAGAAAACTCAGCAGAGATCAGAAGAACAAATGGATGAATAACCAAAGAAATTGATGGATTATTCCATCCCTTGTCTTAATGGTACGCAGGATGGTGTAGTAAGGCCACCTGTTAATACAGATTCTTTTGAAATTGAACCTACTCTTTTGCAAATGCTTCAAAATAGTGTTACTTTTAATGGTTTTCCAAATGAATGTCCTAATGCTCATTTATATAATTTTCTTGAAATATGCGATAGTTTTAAAATTAATACGGTTTCAACGGAAGCAATCAAACTTCGGTTATTTCCTTTTACTTTGAAGGATAAAGCAAAGGCTTGGTTGAATTCGTTACCGCTAAATTCAATAACGACTTGGGAACAACTTGCCCAAGCATTTTTATCTAAGTATTTTCCTTTAGCGAAAACGGCTAGATTAATTAAAGAAACTACTTCATTTACTCAATTTGAAATGGAGTCATTGTATGAGGCTTGGGAAAGATATAAAGAAATGCAAAGATTATGCCCTCACCATGGCTTGCCTAGCAATATATTAATACAAAATTTCTATAATGGGGTTAATCCTGTTACTAGAGGTACAATTAATGCCATGGCTGGTGGTTCTTTAATGCGAAAAACAATCGAAAAGGCTTATGAATTATTAGAAGAAATGGCTAGTAATAATAACATGTGGCCTACTGAAAGGGTACAAGTTCAATCTTTGAATAATTCAAATAATCCTTCGAGTTCATCAAATTCTATTGTGAGAGGAGTGCATCATGTTGACTCTCTTACTATGTTACAAGCATGAATTTTTGCTTTAACAAATAAAGTTGATAATTTATATATGGGAGTTACATCCCATAATCCTTGTATTGTATGTAGTCTACAAGGTCATGTTCCTAATGAGTGTAAGGAATTGAATATAGAGGAACAAGTGAATTATGTCCAAGGGCAAGTTTGCAATAACCCGTATTCAAATACTTATAATCCTGGATATAGAAACCATCCGAATTTCTCTTAGAAAAATAATGAAAACCAAGATCGGATGAATTCTAATTACCAATCGCAAGATAGAATTGGAATGTTGTCATCTAAAATTGATAAGTTTTTAGAAGGAGTTCATGGTAAAGTTAGTAATCAAGATGAAAATTTTACGAAAATGGAGTCTGAATTTGACCAACTTATTAAAAATCACTCGTCCTCTGTCCATAATTTGGAGGTTCAGATTAGGTAATTGGCCAATGCCATTCCTTCTCGTGGACCGGGTGAATTTCCAAGTAATACGGAAAGAAACCCTAAAGAGGAAGTGAATGCGGTGATATTAAGATCTGGTGAAAAATATGAAAATATAAATCCTACTAGTTTTAAAACTAACCCAGTGCAGGACAAGACGCTCCAAGATGAAGAAGTCATTCAAAATATAGATGAAGAAGTAGTTTCTAATCAATCAAATGTCAGCAAGGTTAAGAATAATAATTTTCAACCAAAACCGCCATTTCCGCATAGGCTAAAAAGGAAAGATCAAGATAAGCAATTTCATGACTTTGTTAATAAATTGAAAAATCTCCATAGTAATTTATCATTCATTAAAGCTATTAGTCAGATTCCCAATTATGGAAAATTCTTGAAAGAACTTGTTTCTAAAAAGAAAAATAGGGCCGATGTTTCGACTATTGCTTTAAAGGAAGATTGTAGTGCTATAGTGTCTAGTAAAATTCCTACAAAGCTTAAAGATCCGGGTAGTTTTACTATTCCATGTAAATTGGATGAAGTAGATTTTCCTAGATGTTTATGTGATTTAGGAGCTAGTGTGAATTTAATGCCATTAAATATTTTTAAGAAATTGGGCTTAGAAGAAGATGTGAAATGTACTTCTATGATTTTGCAACTCGCTGACCAATCTATTAAGAAACCTTTTGTTATTATTGAGGATGTTTTAGTCAAAGTTGATAAATTTATTTTTCCTACGAATTTTGTGATCCTAGATTTTGCTTATGATGAGCAATGTCCGTTGATTTTGGGTAGACCTTTTATGAATACCGGTCATGCCCTAATTGATGTCTTGGAAGGAAAAGTAATTTTGCGCATCGAGGATGATAAAATTGAATTTCACATGGATAAAGCTACTAAATAGCCTATGGATAATGAGTTTTCATGAAAATTGATGTTATTGATGAATGTGTTAAAGAGATCTTAGATATGAATGAGGATGATGTGGATATGCATGATAAGACTATTGACTATGAGAATGAAATTGTTAAACCTGAATTATTAGTAATACATGAGGGTCTTTTACCCGCATCCATTAATGTTCCACCTAATATTGAATTAAAAGAATTACCAAGTCGTTTAAGATATGCATTTTTAATGAAAGATGATAAGTTGCCTATAATAATCTCTAATAAACTTAGTTTAGACCAAGAAAATGAATTAATTAAGGTGATCAGAAGAAGGATTATAAGTATAGGTTGGCAAATCTCTGATTTAAAAGGAATAAGTCCTAATGTAGTAATGCATCATATTTATTTAGAAGAGGGTATGTTACCTAACGCAGATAGACAAAGAAGATTAAATCCCAATATGAAAGAGGTAGTTAAGCAAGAAGTGATTAAATTGCTTGATGCCGGTATCATATACCAATTTCGGATAGTGAATGGGTTAGTCCGATTCAATGTGTGCCTAAAAAGGGTGGTATGACTGTAGTTAAGAATGAACAAGGAGAAATGGTACCCACAAGAACAACAACTGGTTGGAGAGTGTGTATTGACTATAGAAAGTTAAATTCAGCAACTAGGAAAGATCATTTTCCACTTCCTTTCATTGACCAAATGATAGAAAGAATTGCTGGACACGCTTTTTATTGTTTTCTAGATGGATTCTTAGGTTATTTCCATATTTTTATACATTCGGATGACCAAGAGAAAACCACTTTTGCTTATCCATACGGAACTTTTGCGTACCGTAGAATACCTTTTGGTTTATGCAATGCATCTGCTACATTTCAAAGATGCATGACTTCTATTTTTGGTGATTTTATTGAGGATATTATGGAAGTATTTATGGATATTTTTTAGTTTATGGTGATTCATTTGAAGAATGTCTATTTCATTTAGATAAAGTTTTGTCTCGATGTGAAGAGTCTAATTTAGTGCTTAATTGGGAACAATGCCATTTTATGGTTGATGAAGGTATAGTTCTTGGCCATAACATTAGTGAAAGAGGAATAGAAGTTGATAAAGCTAAAACCGACTTAATAGGAAATTTACCTCCACCAACTTCAGTTAAAGGAGTAAGGTCTTTCCTAGGACATGCTCGTTTTTATAGACGATTTATTAAGAATTTCTCTGTAATTACTAAACCATTGACTAATTTGTTAGTTAAAGATACACCTTTTGTATTTACACCTGAATGTATGAATGCCTTTAATATTCTTAAACAAGCATTAGTTAGTGCACCTATAATCACAAGTCCGGATTGGAACTTGCCATTTGAGATTATGTGTGATGCTAGTGATGTTGCAGTAGGATGTGTTTTAAGACAAAGGAAAGATAAGAAATTGCATGTTATTTACTATGCAAGTCATACTCTTTCCGGTGCTTAGTATAATTATACGACTACGGAAAAAGAGATGTTGGCTGTTGTGTTTGCATGTGATAAGTTTAGATCTTACTTGTTAGGTGCTAAAGTTATAATTTATACTGATCATGCTGCTTTGCGATACTTATTTGCTAAGAAAGATGCTAAGCCACACCTTATTCATTGGGTGTTAATCTTGCAAGAATTTGATTTAGAACTAAGAGATAAGAAAGGTTCAAAAAATTGGTTGCTAACCATCTTTCTAGGTTAGAAGATGAAAATGGTCCGATTGGTGAGTCTGATACTATTAATGAAACATTTCCTGACGAGAGTTTAATGGCTATGCAACATGCTAAGGAACCTTGGTATGCTGACTATGCTAATTACCTCAAAGCAAATGTTATATCATATAACTTAGATGCTAATGCTAGGAAGAAGTTCTTCAATGATGTGAAAAGATATATTTGGGACAATCCTTATTTGTTTAAGATATGTGTTGATAATAGTATTAGGAGATGTGTTGATGAGTCAGAATGTGAGCCTATTTTATCTCATTGCCATGAGCAGTAAATAAAACCACTACCAAAGTTTTGTAGAGTGGATTTTATTGGCCTACCTTGTTTCAAGATGCTCGTTTTTATGTCAATCATTGCGATAAGTGTGAACGTGTTGGTAATATTAGTCGTAAAGATGAAATGCCACTAAAGAATATCTTAGAAATTGAAATCTTTGATGTATGGGGAATAGATTTTATAGGTCCTTTTCCTGTATCTCAAGGACATAAATATATCTTAGTAGCTGTCGACTATGTTTCCAAATGGGTTGAGGCTTGTGCATGCCCGACAACTGATGCGAGAATAGTTGTTAAGTTTTTAAAGAAATTATTTAGTAGATTTGGGATACCATGAGCTATAATTAGCGATGGTGGTACGCATTTTATTAATAAATTATTTAAGTCACTTATGAGAAAATATGGAGTTCTTCATAAGGTTGCAACTCCGTATCATCCCCAAACTAGTGGTCAAGTAGAAATTTCAAATAGAGAACTTAAATGGATTTTGGAAAAGACGGTATCTAATTCATGTAAGGATTGGGCAAAGAAGCTAGATGAAGCTTTATGGGCTTATCAAACGGCTTATAAGACTCCCATTGGGATGTCTCCTTATCAGTTACTATATGGTAAGGCGTGTCATTTGCCGATCGAGTTAGAACATATGTCTTATTGGGCTATTCGTTCCTTGAACTTTGATGCAAATCAAGCACGTAAAAATAGGTTGTTGCAAATATCTGAACTAGATGAAATTAGGTCTATGGCTTATGAAAATGCTAAGATTTACAAAGAGAAAACTAAGAGGTGGCATGATATGAAAATCAAAGCTAAAACTTTTAAAGTTGGTGATAAAGTGCTTCTGTACAATTCTTGGTTACGTCTATTTCTGGGTAAGTTGAAATCATGTTGGCATGGACCATTCACCATTATTAATGTCTTTAGTAATGGAGCATTAGAGTTAAGGAGTTCTAAGAATAATGTGTTTAAGGTTAATGGGCAGCATTGTAAACCATATTTGTGATGGGATGATACCATTCGAGAGCAATTTATGGACGACCCTACACCCTAATTATTCTTCTTAACTTTGGTTTTATTTTTGCTTATGTGTGTTTTGTATATTTTTATATGTTTTTTGAGTGTGTTTTAGTTTAGTGTTTAATGCCTACAGATGTGTGATTAAGTTTAGTGTAAAGTATATACTATGAATGAATGAAGTTATATAGATAAGATGCATGAAAAGGGTAAAATCCAGGTGCATCACGATCGTGACACATGCGTTTTTTAGATTTTTGACTTTTGGTTATTTTTCTTTGAAACGGCCATAAGTAGTTAACTACCATCCTTATCCTTTTCTAACTGTCATATCTACTCCAAAAGTTATGTCCTTCCATGTTTTTACTATAAATGTAAATCTCTCCATTTTAATTTTCTCACTTTCAAAGTAATCAAACCCTAAGATTGTCATAACTTCAAAGAAGAGTTTTCATTCTCAACCCTTTTAAACCTTTCTGTAACCTACCCCTTTTTCCACAAAAACGGTGACCCGTGGAAATGGAAGAGTCGATTTGAGAGAGGAATATGAAGCACCTTTCCCTATCCGAAGTGTCCATGAAGGGAAATGGTATGCACGGTTGAAGAAGATGGATTTTTTAGGAATGTTGTTTCTCAATATCTTGTTTCTTATCAACAACTATATCTGAGATGCAGTGTTCGGGTACTTGCAGTACCTAGGGTGGAGTAAGTTTGGGGCTATGTTGTTCCCAGAAAAGGATATTTATGTATTTGAGATGTTGTGCACATTTCAATTTCTGGATAATACAAGGAGGAATTTTGTGTTTCGTAACAATGGAGTCGAATATACCATAGGGTATGACCAGATGTCTGAATGGTTTGGTTTTCCAAAGGAAAACTTGGCTGTTATGCCTTCCAGTTTCAAGCTTGACAGCATTTGTAGTTCCTTGATGGGTTTGCATTGTTATGTGCGAAGCCATGCGTCCAACAAACTCATTCAAGATGAGGCAATGTTGTACTTACATAAGTTCCTTGCACATTCATTGTTTTGCCTAGTGGACAGTTCCATTGTTTGACCCCCTGATCTTTTTGTGTTAGAATGTGCATTTAAGGGTGTTCCCATTGATTCGTGCGACATTCTCTTCAGTGCAATTAACAATGCATCAAAGCAAAGATATGGGCCGATTGGTGGAGCGAACATCATGACTGCAATAGTAATGGGTGCAAGAGGAGAACTTCCATGTCGTGTTGATTTGGGAGCTTGTGTCAATTTCCTTAATGGTATAGTGATGATTCAAGAGGGACTTTCTAAGGTGGATAATCTAGGACGCCACATGTTCTTGCCTTATATGGAACACCTTAAATCTACCCTAAGTCCAGTTGATCCATATGAATCATTAACCATTGACAACAAAGGAGATGACCACATTAATGATTCCCCGATAACTTGGGAGGATAGTCCAGAACCTACAAGTACATTGCATTGCATGGATCGTATTGGATAGTTGCAATATAAGATCAACAATATGCGTAGGATGGTCTTCCAGATGCATCAAGCTCATAAGTCTTTGAAGAATGAAATCCTGTCCTGGGCTAACAATGCCAACTTCACATTCACTATGTGTTCCTCATTGTCATCCGAGGAGTGATTTTCCTTCAATATATACACATCCATTGATATATGTGCTCAGCGCGTCATGCTAGTGTCACAGTGTTTGTTTGTTTAAATTTGGTTTGTTTGAATAAGTTTCAGTGTTTGATTTCACAAATTAATAAAATGCCCATTGTTATTATGCTTCTTTTTGCTTAAATAAAGTCATCTTGTTGTGATTTCCAAGTTTTTGTGTTAGATTTGTAATTCTTGTTGTTTCCATTGACAAAAATATGATTAAAAGACTTAAATTGCATGAATATAGTGTATCACGATCGTGACAAACCATTGAGATCGTGATTCAACAAGTTAAAAGAAGAAAAAGAAAAGCACAAGCATGCGTCACGATCGTGATCAGGAGTCATGATCGCGACTCATCTACACAAAACAAGAAAAACCTTCTATTTCCAAATCACGATCGCGACGTACATGTCATGACTGCCACTCGGCCTTCTCCATGCGTATATGTTTTTGCCTCGTGTGTGTCACGATCATGACCTGAGTATCATGACCATGACCTGAACAACATAAACGGCCATCTTTTAATTTTTAACCATCCAATTGGCTACAATTTTCAAAATCTGACTATTTTATAACCGTTGGAGTGGTCAAAATCTGCATCTATTGGTTCATGACAATACTTTATTCTTATTTTTATTATATTTAATGAATATAAGTGTGCAAGAATGTGTCTTTTGGTGAAATTCACTATAAATAGGTTTCAATTTCTTTGTTATTTTTCATATACGAAATTCTTCTCCTATTCTACTTCCCTTGCGAATTCTTTGTTATGCCATCTATTTTCTTCTCTTTAAAGTTCATCTTTCCAAAAACCCTAGAAAAAAATTTATTGAAAAATGCCTAGACAAAAGAGGATTGCAACAAAGAAGGGCCAAAGTTCTTCGCGAACTCCTCAACCAATGGATTTACGAGAAACATATGGCGCCAATTTTCCAATCCATAATGAAAAGGAGGGACGGCAATTTACGCAATTCAGAAATATCGAAATCATTGGTATGTTTTCTTGATGAAGTTTTTATGATAAACAATGGCATCCATGATGAGGTAAGAAAGTTCTTGACTATTCTTGGGCTTTCAACATTTGTGTCTATGTTCTTTCCTTTAAATCGTGAATGGATTATAGAGTTATTAACAACCTTTCGCTATGTGGATAAAAACCTTATGGCCATTACCTTCCGTAATGAAGGTAATGAATATACAGTTGGATATGAGGAGATGACCAATTGGTTCGATTTTCCTATGGAAAGTGAGGGGTGGCGATTCCCATTCTCTGAATATAACCCGCATCCATTCCAAAAAAGTATCACCGGGTTGGAGAAATATTCAGTAAAAAATTCACCAAATCGGTTGATTAAAAATAATGCTCTTTTATATTTGCATAAGTATTTGTGCCATTCAATTTTCAGGAGGGTGGAGAGTAATAAGGTGCAGACCAAAGACTTATATGTCTTGAACCAAGCGGTGAAGGGGAGAAAAGTGGATTGCACGGACCACATTTAGGAAGGAATCTCTCGAGCAGCGGATTCCAACAAGAAGAAAGTTGGCGGTGGCCATGTGATGACAGCCCTAATTTTGGCCGCTAGAGAAGAATTGCCTTACACATTACAACAAGGGGAAAAGTTGCGGTTCCCAGACGGGCAATTGATGAAAAACGCTGGATTGGCAAAGGAAATCAACAGAGGTTTCAAATTCACTTCCTATGAAGAAAGAACGAGGAAGGTTCTCATTGCTTTGGAAGAAGAAGGAGGAGCCAGACCTTCAACCACATGGTCTAGGAGTAAAGGAAAGTAAGTGCAATGGGAAGAAGGTGGGGATGAAGATGAAGAAGAAGAGGCTGCTGATGAAGGATAAGAAACAGAAACTCAAGGTTGGCAACAAGTGCTAACCAAGGTTAAAGAGGTGGAACAAAATGTCCACCAAGTTTGCCAAGAAGTTAAGGCGATGCGGAAGGAGAATGCATCGTTAAAAAGAAAGCTTCTCAAGTTCTTTCGATGTCAAAACATCGAGTTTACTCCAAGTCCACCAGGATCACCGGAGGCTTGATTTGGTTTTTTTCTTTTCTATCTTTTCTTCTTTCCTTCATTATTTTCTATTTCTATAGGTTTTCTCGTTTTTAGTTATGTTGAAGTTCATTTATTTCTCCTACACATTGAGGGCAATGTACAATTCAAGTGTCAGGGGGTTAAATTAGAATAATTTTAAATTTTTATTCTTATATATCATTATAATATCAAGTATTCTTGCAAATTTTTTTTTATCTTATTTTGATTGTCAAAAGCTTATGATATCTTTTTCTATCCTGATTTGAAGTGAATGATTATGGTAATACAATCTTTGGATAATGCAAATGAAGATCATCTCACCTTAAGTTAAGGAATAAGAGGCTTTGATTCTATAAAAAATAGGTATATTCAAGTGGTAAAGTGTTGAAAAATTGAGTATGTTTATTGTTGAAATAGTTTAAAAAGCAAGACAAAAGAATAAATCCTATAAGTGTTTGGGTATCCATTGGCAATTCATGTTTAAAAGCAATAAGATGCATGATGTTCTACCTTATAAGACTAAGTTTGAAGTGATTGAACTAGGGAAACTAAAGGCATAATACGGATTAGCATTGTTCAACAAAAGATGAGGGTATTGCAAATTGAGTATTGAGTGAATAACCAAAGTGTTATGTAAAAGGGGAGAGTGGTATGAAGCATAAAATGCAACCACTAAAATCGAGATTAAGAATAAAAGAAAAATATCTACTTTTATATAATACAAGAAAAGAAAAATTGCAATATGAGTGGTAACAAACAAGATAAAAAGGGGAGGATTGGTATGGATCGAAACACAACCACACATGAGTTCTTAGAAAAATTTAGGTTACTTAAAAATGCTTTGACATCAATGGCTAAACGTGTGCTAAAATTTATCCCGAAAAGCTTTCACCAATATACTTTGGCTGAGTAAGCAGAAATTGTGTTGACTACGGTAAGAACATGGTTTAAAATGTATACAAATTCTACTTATGGTCGATAGTTCTAAGTCATAGCTCAAAGAAACAATCTTTTGGCAATACGCATACTCAATAAAAGTATAAAGAAGGATATACATATGTGTTGTTAAAATTCAAAAAGCCTTATAGTTGCCTTAGAATTCGAAGGTTGAGAATCTTTATTTTGTGTTTCAAAGGCTAAGTATGTTGGATCATCACAAGTAAGAAGATTAAGAGATTCATATTTTGCTTGAGGACAAGCAAAAGGATAAGTGTAGGGGCTTGATAAGTGCTAAAAAGGCACTTATATATGATATAATCTATGAGGAATTTGTGATGTTTTTACTTATATATATTAGATTTCACATTGGTATTGCTTGTTTTTTATGATTTACAGTTTCAAAGACTAAGTATGCAAATATATGGAATCTAGCTATAAAAGAGAGCAAAAACAAAGAAAGATTGAAGGAAAGAGATAGGTCACGACTG
Organism: Euphorbia tirucalli; assembly: GCA_039660915.1. NCBI lineage: Eukaryota > Viridiplantae > Streptophyta > Magnoliopsida > Malpighiales > Euphorbiaceae > Euphorbia > Euphorbia tirucalli. The sequence continues at coordinate 33,836,135 of CM077637.1, read as the reverse complement.
CGACATAAATCATGATCGCGACCTAGCCTTCACTGCAGCATTTTGTAAAGAAACCCGTGCGAATCACGATCGCGACACTCTGTCACGATCATGACATGCACTCAGCAGCAGTTATTCAATCTTATCCACTTGGAACTTCAACCACCACTTTGTATAGACACAACCCTTCATAAAAAAGACACAACTCTTCATGAAAGTGTTGGGATTTTTCACCGGAAATCACCCGATAAAAGCGGAAGAACGCGGTGATTTCCTCAAATCCGGTCCCAGGAGCAATTGAAGCGGAAATTGAAAAAAACATAAAATTGAATAGAAAGAGATTGAAATTTCATACCAGAAAAATCTCTTTTAGAGACGGATGATGACTGCAGAACTCAATTTAGAATTCCTCCACTCTCACGTACACGAACGCTTGGCAAATGCAACCCGTGCTAGCGATGGAAAAGCAAGAACCAAGGAGAGGAGAGGCTAGAGAATTCGGCTATGAGTGGTTTAGCTTAGGTTGGCCGAATTCTTCTAACCCTAGGTATTTATACCTAGGGTTGGCCGAATTCCATAAGGAATTCTGGCCCATCTTGGCTCCACTTTATTCTGCGCGGGCTTCCATGTTTTAATTTAGGCCCAGTCTAATTTTAGTTAATTTGGTTCAAATTAATTCAAGCCCAATTTTAATATACCCATGTATCTAATATATTACTCCAAGTAATATATTATTTACATCTAAATTAAAATTGGTTTGACATTTAATTTAATCCATCAAATTAAAATTAACTCTGGACAAAATAAAATCATATGTAAACCCATACATATGAATATTTCCACCTAGGAAATAATTTCATAATTAATCCAATTAATTATGAAGAGCCAATTGAATATATTAATTTTATTATTATGACCAATCCAATTGATCTTTATAATATAATTAATATATACACACCTCTCCCTCCAATGTGTATACTCCAAGTATACATGCTATTCCTTAAGTCTGCATTCTATCGTTCTATGTGTACGATCCTGTGGGCCCATCTTTATGTTGGCAGCGGGCCTTTGGCCCGCAGACTGCAGTTGGGCTCTAGCAAGCCACTGCAGCCCCCAATTAAGATGGAGATGGCAGTCCAACTGATATCATAACCCTGTAGTTAAACTTGTACATCCCATGTCATTGATATCGGTGTCCAACACAGAGGCATGGATTGATCACCCTCTTTTGTGTTCAGACATTAACTTGATCCCGAATGTACTGATGCTCACAAACAAGTACCAACTTGTTTGGGTGTGCCCACACTCTTATCAGTCACATTCATCAAGAGGCCGGTGATATCTTCTCAGTTGGTTACTGAGTGACAAATCCCTTCTGCATATCCATAGTATTACCATGTTCAGTGACATGCCCGAAAGCACCCATACTTGGCACCCTATTACAGGCCCTTTAGGCGTACCCCTAAGTATGCGACATCACATGTAACACCATCATATGGTCAGGTCAAAGGATCCATACAAGTACTACACGAGAATCCATTGTGATACCATACCATGTGGATTACTCGTTCAGTGGATCTATCCAGTACCATGCACCCAGGCATGTACCCATTAACTTGATTGACATTCCATGTCCAATGACCGGTAAGACACCGCCATACAACCAGGTTAATGATAGTCTGTTGTTCCATTCATTCCCATGACTGGAACAGACTACGGATCTATTTATGGTCATATCGTTAACCCTATCCATGGTCTTACTGCTAAGTGCATGACACTAGTCGTCATGGATATAGATATGTCCATTGGATACTTCATTCACTATACTGCACAAGATAAATATAATAAATGAATTGATGCCTTTATTAATGACACAAATAAGTACAACACATAAATCCAATAAATGTATAGTACAAATACAAGGACCAATGCCTCGGGACTAGGGCATTTCCAACAGAAAGGACACAACTTTCCAAGGAGGACCAATAGTCAGGGGTGAGCAAAACGCAGTTCGGTTTCGGTTCAAAAACCGAACCAAACCAAACCGAACCAAAAACCAAAGTATAAGAAAAATAAAAACCAAAGCCAAAACCAAAGTTCATATGGTTCGGATCAAACCAAACCGAATCAGTTCGGTTCGGTTACGGTTCGGTTCGGTTCAAACCGAATCAACAAAAATTCTAATTTTTTAATTTTTTATTATCATTTTTTTTATAAATTACATGTAAAATATTGCTTAAAAATAATTTATATTATATGTATATTACTAAAGTCTCATAAATACAAACTATATAATAATATAAATATATAATATGCCAAATAAAATTTATTTATATACATATATATATATATATTTTTAAAAAAAATATTTTTTCCTATTACGGTTCGGTTCAGTTTTGTTTTTTTTACAAAAACCAAAAACCAAACTATTATATTTTATAAAACCAAACCAAACTATTCTTATGCTTTTCCTTTACAAAAGCGTCACACTTGTATATGTATTGAATATTTACGAAATCAATATCGATAAGTTTTCTTATATCTTACTCTTCATTACATGACTAATGCCAAGTATGTTTTGATTTCTTGTTTTACATTGCATGACTAATGCAAAGTATGTATTGTGATTCATAATAAGATATAGAGAAGTTCGCATTTTACTTTGTCTTGCTTAGTTACTAAGATAGAATAAATTATAATGTATGATTTTTTTGCTTCACTTTGTTAAATTAATTAGAGATCATCTTAATATAGCTTGGCCATTGTGTATTTACGACCTTTAGTTATTTTGGCAAAGGTATTCAATAATTTGTCTATGAATTATTGAATAAAATATATTTCTAGACATGCCCGTTGAAATAGAACTAATCCGACATACTCTTATCATATGGATTGAATAGATAATTAATGCATGTGCAACGAATATCGAAGATAAAATGCTTGTATATTTATGTGACTAGATATTAAACAACAACTCAACTCATAACTAGTATTTTAATTGATTTAACTTGTCATTTAGCCATTTCTCCATATCACTTCATAAATCGATAATCTATAAACACAAAGAAAAACAAACTAAAGTGCACATACTTATTCCTCGTGGGATCGATATCTTTTATTACTACGTTGCGATTCGTATACTAGTGAGCACTAATCTCTAAATGGAATTATTATTAAAAGCTAAGAAAGAGATTTATACTGTATTAAATAGCGCAACATAGGATCACGAGGTCTCAAACTGGATCACTCAAATCGAGACAACCCAAGAGTTATCTCACTTCAATGGAACCCATTACACTTCTTCAGGCTAATAAAAATACACAATGGCGGCAAGCCATGTCCATTTAATATAATGCTTTTATTTCCAATCACACATGGGAACTTATACCCCAATATTCTTTTCAAAATGCTATCGGTTGCAAGTGGCTTTTCTGAATTAAACAAAAGGCAGAAGGCAATTTAGAACACTTTAAAGCCAAGCTTGTTGCTAAGGGCTTTCACCAGCGACAAGGAGTTTACTACTTTGAGACATACAGTCTAGTCATCAAACCTTTAATGATACAATTGTTATCTCTTATTGTGTCTCTTAATTGGAATATCACACAATTAGATGTCTCTAATGCCTTCCTCAATGGAGATCTTGATGAAGTTCTATACATGGAGCAACCACAGGGATTTATTCATGACCAATTCCCCACTCTTGTTTGCAAACACAGGAAATCTTTATATAGACTCAAGTAGGCACCGGATTGTGGCACAAATGACTGACAAATGCATTAAGGCTTCTTGGTTTCTCTGGTTCTAAATCGAATACCTCTCTGTTCTTTTATTACCAAGGCTCAGTTCTCATAAATTCGACTTACCTATGTTGATATTATATGTGAGAGGACGACCTTAAAGTCGAAACGCGGGGAAGTAGATTGGGGAAGTTTTGATGTAAGTGTGTGGTGAGTTAGAATTTGTTTTGATGGAAAATGAGTTTGATGATCTTGCTTAAGAAAACCAGTTGATATGATTGAAAATCCCTTTTGTAGGAAACATCGTTTAGAATGTGAGTTTTGGAAAAAAAAATGTTTTTATATTTTAGAAAATCCCATTTTATTAACTTAGAGACCTCGAAACCGAAATTTCGAGATCAGTGATGGAGCCGCCACTTGGATCAGCTCATCCGGGAAATCCGGTATAGCTCCCTACCAAGTGTAGACTGCCATACCGGATTCAGAGATTCAGGGTTCGAGCAACTTACCTATTCAACCTCAAGCTTGCTTTCATTTAATATTTTATACCACCATATTATACTCACTTATTCTCTACCCATTTTATCTTTTAATGTTGGCCGATACTCATTCAAATGACATAAATAAATAGCATAAAATTAAAGTGCAGAAAAGTAAACCATACATGCAAACCAAACAAAAAGGATAAAGTACACTTATTACAAACCACAAAGATAAAAGCTCCCATCCTCACCATACAACCGCCTAAATACACGAAAATTTATAAAAAGTACAATCGCTTAGAATACACGATATGATCTATTAAATACATCCAAAATAAAATGAAAAGAAAAAAAAAATAAAAGCTGCAAAACAGACTGGTTAGCACAATTATATCACAGACACATGTAGGACTCACAACAGGATAGAATGGGGGATTTCAGGAAATGAGAGCATACATCTAGGGAGTAACCAAGAAGTCCGGGCGACTTGCTTGATTAGACCTGGAAAACCGTTTTAGAAACACCCTATAGGTTTTTGTGCTTGAAAACAATTTTGGTAAACAGTTTGGCTCAATTACATGCGAATTTCTACATTTTCAGTGAGTCGGTTATCCCGGAACTTGGGGTTCCGTTCGTGTGGGTTCCTAATTCCAACATTCATCTAAGGCATAAAGTTGTAAACAAGCCAAAAACAGTTTTGAATTTGAAACTAGAAACAGCATCACGTGACGACATCCGTGGGAGTGAATCAATAATCCTGAGATTCTGCCTTAGCAACTAAAGTCATGCGGCTCTAGTTAATGTGAATGGGGAAAGAGATAAGAGTGATGTATTGAAAGGTGAGTTGATAGGAAGGTGGAAAAGAGAAACGATAATGGCGGGCTGCTTCTCCTACTACTGCACAAGGATTAAATCTGTCTTGCTTGATGTGCCATTTTTTTCTTACTACAAGAAAGATGCTTCAATGCAATATGGTACTTTGTTTTCCATTCCTTACCCTCGTCAATGTTTAAGATTTTCAATAATATTTTAAATTACCAGTTTATTTTTATTATTTAAAACTTGTATTTGACAAAATTTTAGAAGTTATTTTGAATATTAAACATTTGATACTTGTGTTCGATGAATTTATAAGCTTATTTATTATTTAATAATATTTTTTCTAAAAAAATCAATAATCCCGAGATTCTGGCTTAGCAACTAAAGTCATGCAGCTCTAGTTAGAGCCGCACGGCTATGGCTACTACAGCCATGCGGTTGTAGTGTCCAGAACCCAAATCAGTTTTCTTTCTTTTCATAAATCCCTATTTTGACTTGCTTCGATGATTTCTAAGGATTTTAGGGAATCTGGGGGTCCGCTAAAGCTGAACCACGGATCCAATTTGGATCGAATAACCCTGAATTCCGAAAATCGAAATCAACGAAACCAAAATCTCACATCAACGTTATCAGAAATCCGAAAACCACAACTTTGAATATATCGGATGTGATTTGACTGAATTAATTCATAATAGAATAATCAAAATGGAAAATTGACTGTATTCTACCGCTTTAGGGCATTTTGGGTTTCTGCCCAGAAGAACACAGCCGTGGGGCTATAGAAGTACAGTTGCGCGACTCTGTTCTAAGGGATTATAGCGGCATGACTATAATCAAACAGACAGTTTTTGGGTTTTCACAAAACTCAAAAAACACATATCACAAAGCAATCAATTACGCGTTTAAGGCCTCTCAGAGTTTACCTTTGTTGTGTTCCAGTGTATTTGATGACCGGAATTGGATTTGAACGTCAGAATGCGCCTAGAATCTCGCAAACATCCCAAAACTTCGAACGTGAACCTCGAACCAATCCAAATGAAACCTGAAATCAACCCGAATGAATGTGACATGCCCAGAAACCCTCATTCTATATGTTTCCCAAGTGTTTTTTTCTCTCTTTTTCTTTTTGTTCTTTTACTCTTTCTCTCTTTTCCTCTCTTTTCCTCTCTTTTTCTTCCTATAATTCTCTATCTAGAATGCTTTTTCTATATTGTGTTGTTGTTCTCTTTATTCTCCCTCTTCTGTTACGTTTTCTTGTGCCCTAACCTCTCCTATTACGGCTCAAATTCCTCTAAGCAACCCGATCAACCGTTATAGCCGTGCGGTTCTGACGTTATAGCAGTGTGACTGTAGTTGTGAAATTACAGCCGTGCGGCTCTAACCAGAGCTAACAAGGCTTTTTCTAAGTCCTACACTCACATTTAAGCTTTCCAATCATTTGAATAACCTTTTCGGGGTTTTGAATCGAGGACTGTTCTGTTTTCGGAGCGTTGGAGAACATTCCAAACAACATTCCGCTTATTTTCAAATCCGACTCACGTTCGTCTATCTCAATAGTTAACGTAGGATTTTCATCACAAAGGTCAGGAAAACCCGTGCTCACATTATGGTTATTGGGAAAAACTCTACCCTGGTCAGTTCCTTTATTACTCGGCTTCAAAAGCAATTTGCAATTGGAAATCTGGGTACTCTATATTACTTTCTTAGTGTGGAGGCAACTTAGAGCAAGAATGGTTTATTCCTAAGTCAGCATAAGTACATATATGATATGCTCAAATGCATTAACATGTAGGGGTGCAAGGGCATCTCCACACCATTATGTTCCAAAAAATAAACTCGAACTTGGAATGGGTGAACCATTCTCTACTTTTATGACCTATAAGGGTGCTCTCAGTAGCTTACAGTATTTATCTCTCACTCGCCCCGATATCTCCTTTGTGGTCAATTAACTCTCATAATTCATGCATGCTCCCACAGAATTTCATTGGCAAGTTGTCAAGCGTCTCCTTAGATATCTATCACACACCAGTTCCATGCCTTAATTCCTTTATAAGGATTCTACCCTCACCCTACGTGGCTTCACAGATGTTGACTAGGGAGGCAGTCTTGATGATCAGAAGCCCACTACAAGTTATGCTATATACTTGGGCCGTAATCTTGTTTCCTGGAGCTCTAAGAAACAACGCATTGTGGCAGCTCCTCCAAAGAAGCCGAATATCGCGCCTTTTCCATGGGTTCTTGAGAGATTGGTTCATTATAAATTCTACTTCGAGAGATAGGGTATATATTATGTCAGCCCCCTCAACTTTATTGTGATAATCTTTCAACAACAATCATAGTCAACACAATAAGCATCTTGAAGTCGATTTCTTCTTTGTTTAGGATTGGGTGTTTAAGAAATTGGTCCAGGTTTCATATGTTCCCACCTCTAATCACATTGCTAACTTCCTTACTAAACCATTGTCCAAAGATTGATTTCAATTTCTCCTAGGCAAGTTGAGCATTACTCCTCCCCATGCTCAATTTGTGGGAGGGTGATAGAGTATAATATACATGCATATGTATAAGTGTGTAATTATTATTATATATGTGTTATTTATGTAATTAGAGTTAGGGGTTCCCTAATTATGGTTGTATATAAACTTCTTTTTCTATCAATTCACACTTAGGTTGGCTATTGTCTTCACTAGGATCAATTTCTAAAGAATTAACTAAATCTTTCTTGTGTGTTAAGACGGCTAGAGAACCGTGGATTCAATTAGATCAAAGGTTTGGTGAATTGAATGGGCTTTTAATTTATCAAATCAAGAGGGAATTGGATGTTATTACTCAAGGCAATATGTCAGTTTGTTTGTACTTTACAAAGCTAAAGATATTATGGGAGACTTTAGCAGATCTTAATCCTATTCTAGTTTGTTGTTGTCGTCATTTGAATGGGAAGATAGCTAGTACGATTGAATCTGATCATTGATGTAGTTTCTGATGGGATTACATGCAAAATATGATATCGTTAGAGGTCAAATCCTCATCATAGATCCACTTATGTCAACAAAGCGTACTCATTGATACAGAAAATGGAAAAATAGAAGTTTAGCACAGATGAGAAGATGAAATGTAATATAGGAAGTTTCTCTGGTCATGAACTGGCTAATGGTGTTACTGGGGGTTATATACCAATTGTGAAGAAGAAAATATTAGATGATAAAGATAGATTGTTTTATACTATCTGTGAAAAAACAAAGGCATACTAATGAAACTTGCTTCAAGATTACAGGGGTCCTTGAATGGTACAAGTCACAAAAGGATAACAGTAAGGGAATTAAGAAAGGAGGGGGGAGACAAGGTCAGAATCATGCACATTTAGCTCAAGCATCAAAATCAACTTCTGAGAATTCTATAATGGCTCAAGATATTGTTGAAAATCTTGATTTAATGTCTCAATTGATTTAAAATGAGGTTCAAAAAAATATTTGGACGTTGAAGCAGCTAGTTCTGATATTGTTGTTGCCAACTTTGCACAGTTTCCCAGATTTACAGGTAATGCTTTATTGGTTGCTGATAATTATGTTAATGGAGACACATGGATAGATGATTCAGGTGCATCATTTCATATGAGTGCCAATGCATCAATTTTCATTTCTATTAATCCTCTTAAGCAAATACAGAATATGCATTTACTAGATTGGAGTTAGCAGTCAGTAAAGTTTATTGGTACATATAGGCTTACATCTACATTTGTACTTACAAATGTCTTATATGTGTCTAACTTCAAGTTCAACCTATTGTCTGCTTGGCAATTGTTGAAGGAGTTAAGTATCACTCATTCTTCTATCCTCATCAATGTGTCTTATAGGACCTGAGGACTAAGAAGATCATAGCAATTGGTTTTCTTAAAGATGGATTATAAGAACTATCAAAGAGATCTATTTAGAAGGAAGAGTTGATGAAGATATATTGTAATGTATTTGTTTTGAACTTGAATACAGTTGATAAGCTTTACTGTAATAATGTCATTAGTGATATGCTATGCACTATAAACTTGGTCATGTGTCTTGGAAGAAAGTATATCACATTTCAGCTGTGGATTGTGATCAGAGTTTTTAACCTTGTGCAATTTCCCCTTTGACAAAGCAACGTAGACTTACTTTTCCAACTAGTAGTAGTATTACTACTGCAGTTTTTGATTCGATACAAGTGGATGTTGGGGTCTTTATCATAGACTATTTATTTTACTAAATACATTCTTACAGTTATTGATGATTACTCTAGAGTTCTATAGACAGTTTTACTTATGTCTAAAGCAGAAGTAGCAGCAGCTTTATAGCATTGATTAAAACTCAGTTTGACATTGATGTTAAGAAGATTAGATCACAAAATGGGACAGAGTTCCTTAGTCACTCTTGTTAATTACTTTTTCAGTCACTTGGAATTGTGCATCAGAAGTCGTGTCCTTACACTCCACAAAATAATAGAGCTGCAGAAAGAAAACCCAGAAGTGGCTAGATCTTTATTATTTCAATCTAGATTGACTTTCAAATTCTGGGGTGAAGCTATCTTACTAGCTGCACACATCATTAATATTCTTAGACATTACTAATTTGAGACCCCATAAAGACAAGTTTGAAGCTAGAACTTTTAAAGTTGTTTTTCTTGGTCATAAACATGGTCAGAAGGGATTTTTAGTCTACAACAGTGACTCAGGCGCTACGCAGGTTACAAGGGATGTCATGTTTCATGACAATATTTTTCCTTACAAAGACAATGAGTGTTCTTCAGTGATTCCTACTGACACAATTTAAAGATTCATGTTCCATTATAGGCAGCAGATGTAGTTGCAGAGGATTATTATCCTATTGCATAATTTTCAAATGTAGATTCAATTCTGCAACAAACTAGACATGGCAGAGATACTAACGGAACTGGTTGGATGCAAGATTATGTATTAGAAAAAACAAGATATAGAGAATTTAGTACAATAGTGTTACCAATAGAACATCAAGTTTTTCTTAGTAAAATTTAAACTAAGCATGAGCCTAAAACCTATGTGGAAGCAAGTAAAGATTCAAGGTGGGTTGAAGCTATGAATCAAGAATTGATGGCTTTAGAGCAAAATCGGACTTGGCCGTTAATAGGTTTACCGGTTAGAAAGAAGCCGATTGCTTCTAAATGGGCATATAGAATTAAGAACAAACAAAATGGCATTGTGGAATGAAAGGCAAGATTAGTTGCTACAGGATTCAACCAGCTACTTGGTGTGAATTACACAGATTCCTTTTCTCCAGTAGCAAGACTAGTGACAGTAAGAAAGAATCTTCCTAATAATTGCAGCAACAAAAAGTTGGCCAATGCATCAAATACATATCAATAATGAATATCGTCATTGATTTATTGATAAGGAGTTATAGTGCCACAAGGGTATTCTAGAGCCCGAGAAGGAAAGGTGTGTAAACTAGTCAAGTCACTCTATGGTTTGAAATAAGTTGGTCGCCAATGGAACAATGAGATGTCAGCTAAGTTATGGTTTCAAAAGGTCTACACATGACCAGTGCTTATATACAAAGCATTGTGATGGTCATTTTCTGGCTATAGTATTGAATGTCGACCACTTATTGATAAGTGGTACTTCAAAGGAAATGATCATTGCTATAAAACAGTATTTGCATAATCCATTTACTAAAAAAAGACCTAGGATTAAATAATTCCAGGCGATTGTGGTGGCTAGGACTTCAACTGGTATTATATTACCGCAGTCTAAGTGTATATCAGATTTGGTGAAAGATACTAAAATGCAGGATGCACAACTAGAAAAAACCCCATTACCATCAGGTTTTCAACCACATATTCCTAGTAAACCTCTAGTTTCTCTTGGCTACGCCCATTCATCATTAGCCTAATTTGGTTTAATTTAAAACGTTGAGATTCAATTCTATGCCACTGCTGGGGGCATTTTTGCACCATATGGCATTAATTAGTTTGCTGCGCAAAAAGTGAAGGATTAAACAATTTTTCGTTTTTCTTTTTGTCTTGATTTTTTTTTTTTTTTTTTTTTTTTTTTTTTTTTTTTGTCCCTATATAATTTGGTGCTTTCTACACATGATTCGACCCTTAACTTACAACATGAAGAGATGTATTTATCTATCAGAATGTAACTCGATAAAGCATGAAAGCTGAGGAAAATGGAAAGTTTCCCGGCTTGGATTGCCGAATGACATGAAACTACAATCTGATAGAATCAAATTTTCTTCTTTTTTTATGTTATTCTTTATTGAAACCATCGATTTCCTTTTGTCTCTATGCTAACTCTTACTTACAGGAAAAAAAAAAAAAAAAAAAAAAAAAGGCCGTCTTCATAGTCGCTCTTCACTTGACAGTTGATACCTTAATTCATTCTCATCAACACAAAAATTCCCAATATATATATTCATATTCGTTGTGGCCAATTCTAATTAAGAACATAACTGCGTACACATAAAGAGAAATGAAACTCATTATCATAATACATGTGGCTCTACTACTCATTTCATGTGCAAATTCTAAACCAATCCATGAAGAATGTTTCAAATGCATTTTAACCCATTCCATCGCCTCTACTAAATCTATTGAGATCCTCTTCACTCCTCACTCATCTCTATATCCATCCCTTTTGAAATCATCTCAACAGAATTTAAGATGGGTGAACTCAAAGTCATCTTCGAATCCTCTTCTCATCATTACACCATTCCAGGAATCCGAGATTCAAGCAGCCATTCATTGCACTAGACGACTTGGCTTACAAGTAAGAGTACGAAGCGGAGGCCATGATTATGAGGGATTGTCTTATCTATCACAATCCCCATTCGTCCTGATCGATCTCCTAAACTTTCGAGCAATTGAGATTGACATGGAAGACGAGACAGCATGGGTTCAGTCCGGTGCAACACTGGGCGAGCTATACTATGCTATTGGCAAGAAAAGTGGAGTCCATGGATTCCCAGCCGGGTTATGCCCTACAGTAGGTGTTGGTGGGCATTTCAGCGGAGGCGGGTTTGGGACTATGGTGAGGAAATATGGAGTTGCAGCAGATAATGTTGTGGATGCTTACTTGATCGATGTTCACGGGCGGATTCTGGATCGGAAAGGAATGGGAGAAGACTTGTTTTGGGCTATTCGAGGAGGTGGAGGAGCAAGTTTCGGAGTCATTCTTTCTTGGAAAATCAAGCTGGTTCGAGTTCCACAAATCGTAACGGTTTTTGCAGTTCCCACAACAGTCCAATTCGGTGCTACCAAACTTATCCACAAATGGCAACATATTGCAGATAAACTAGATGAAGATCTCTTTATCAGAATCATCATGCAAAATGTAGGCGACGGAAACGGAGTCCAAATAATCTTCAATTCTTTGTTTCTTGGAGGAATTGACAGACTAATACCATTGATGAATGAGAGTTTCCCTGAATTGGGACTGAAAGCTGAAAATTGTACAGAAATGAGTTGGATTGAATCTGCTGTGTATTTTGGTGGATTTCCTAGAGGAAGCCCACTAGAGGTGTTACTTGATAAGACTCAGCTATACAAAGCAAGTTTCAAGGGAAAATCTGATTTTGCAACTAACCCCATACCTGAAAACGGGATTGAAGGAATTCTAGAGAAATTGGCGGAGAAAGATGTAGCATTCGTGATCATGGATCCTTATGGAGGAAAAATGAATGAAATATCTGAATCAGAAATTCCTTTTCCGCACAGGAAAGGTAATTTGTACAACATACAATACCTTGTGAAGTGGGGAGAAAATGAAAACGGGGTCAGGGAAGAAGAAAACAAGCATATTGAGTGGATCAGATGTTTGCATAGGTATATGAAGCCATATGTTTCAAGGTCACCAAGAGCAGCCTATTTGAACTATAGGGATCTTGATTTGGGAAGAAATAAGTTTACCAACAATAGCTATATAGAGGCAAGTGTATGGGGTATCAAGTACTTTAAAGGAAATTTCAAGAGGTTAGTCCAAGTGAAAAGCAAGGTGGATCCTCATAATTTCTTCACAAATGAACAAAGTATCCCATCCATGTATTGAAGGGTTAGAGATCTTTTTGACCCTATATATATTATCCATGAAAATGTTATTTCACCCCTTGGACTATTTAAATGGAACATTTGTCCACTGTAATGTTATAATTTAGGCCAATATCATCAAGCATTGACAGAATGTGGCATATCTTATGCAAAAACCAGGATGATTCTGATAATATTACGTTCTTCATTGGTTTCTCTTAAAAAGCAAACGGACATGAGACAAAGTAATATTGCTCCGAATTGTGATATTATAGAGTTCAAACGTTCTATTCCAGTAGTCCAAGAGGTAAAAAGACATTACATGGATATTACAGGGGCAAAAGGGTCTTTAGCCCCGTAATTAAAGTTAGAAAGCAAGGTTATTGATTTTTATGGTACCCATAATTAAAATATGATGAAAGAATGCAATAATACTACTAGTCATTCATGATATTGAGAAATCTTGATAGTTATGAAAAGAACAATGTTGAGTTGCATACATCTCACACTGAACCGAAATTTTATTGAGAGAAAGAATGCTGGTATTTCGACGAGCCAGAAATACCAAAATGGACCCTCTGCACTTTCTCAGCCAGCACCTTCTCCTTTACCATGTGGGACCATTTCAGCCTCCTGCATATTTTGGGCCATGGGACTGTTGCGGCATAGTATTTATATTTTCATTACTACCATTCAGCTATATATCATCTTCCATCTATACAAGTCTAGAAGTTGTATCAGTGATGGAACCTTGTTAACAAGCCCCATAAAGAGCCCAATAACACCAAATTGCAGAGAACCAATAACAAAAACTACTCAGAAATTAAGATTGCATTAAGCAAAATTCAGATTGAGTCTTGCTTGAGAGTTGTAATTAGTATTTGTAACTGCAACCAGCGACTTTTCGTTTTCATGTAATATTTACTTCCTGTACTCAGTGAAAGAGAGATGTGGCACATTTATCTGTCTTTTGGTATCTCACACCGAATCGAATAATATGGTTCTCATGTTCTACTTATTATGCACATTACAGACCTGTTAAAAAACCAAACCATTTTATAGAGAACAAGGATGCAGAGTCAATCATCAAATCCCTGTTCTTGAAGTTTAAATGCAAAAACAAAAACGTTACCACTAAAAAACGAAAAACAATAAGTTATGTTTGCGTAGTGCATTATTAGATGCAGAAATATGAATGACTACTCGCAACAAAAACATGAAAACTAAAAATTTTAAAAAAAAGGGTGATTTGGTCATCTAGTTCTTTTCGAGGTTTCTAATTGATTTCATTGATGAGTTTGTTCAATTTGGTCGCACAAGTGAAGAAAAAGCAAATGAAATAGAGGATCGCAGAGGCTTTTCTTTAAAGTAATATGTCGAAATACGAGCTGAAGATGATGAGTATATCGAATTACAGCTGAAGAGGAGGAAACATTATCAACAAATTAAGGATTCCAGTTGATAAAGACAATCACACTTTCGAATTAACAGCTCTCAGGGCCTCGAGCAAGGGCTTTAGGCCCCGTAATTTTGAAGGCCCCAAAACATTTTATTTCAATATATTTTATTTCCAAATTAAAGTTAATAATATTTTATACTAATAATTTAACATATCGTCAACTACTAATTTTGAGAATTCTTTGAAATATAATAGTGGTCCGGATATTAATTGTCTACTTTTATTTTCAGAATTAAAAATTTTAAGAGAAGTTTTACATATAGAAAATAAGACTCTAATTGATATACTCAATTACATTAAAATACTTAATATTTTTTCAAGTTCATATATTACATATAGAATAATATTAATCATTCTATCGTCAGAAATAAGTTTTTCTAAATTAAAATTAATAGAAAATTACTTAAAATCAACCATATCACAAGAAAAAATTAAATAGGCTAGCAATTTTATCAACTGAAAAAACTTTACAGGAAATTGATTATGAAAATTTCATTAAGGAGTTTGCATTAGAGAAATAAATTTTATATAGAAAAAAAATAGAATACATTTATATAGTGTTATTATAATGTTATAATTTCTGAAAAGCCTCAATTCGAATAATTTGCTTTAGGCCTCCCTAAAGATTGAGATGGCCCTAAATAGCTTTTCATCCACTCCTTCACCAAAATAAAGATGGTAGCAATTCAGGGGAGCCGACGTATAAGAGCATTGCAAATGGGCCGTCTAGATAAGGATTCATAATCCCTGTTTATAAATTGGGAAAATAATTGCCCTCATCCTTGTTCTTGTGCGGATAAAGATCTTCATAGGGATCCACACTTCTCATTTCACAAATTTTTTTTTCTCTAAAAGAAAAAAATGTTTTGGTAATATTTAAAACTTTTTGCGTTAATATATATATATTAAAAGAAATATTAGTACAATTATTTGATAAAAATATATATATAGTGATCATAATTTATAAGCTATAAAAGCAACCACTGAATATATAAATATATAAATATTATCTAAACATAAAATAAAATCTAAAAATCTATATTCATTGTTGTACAAATTATTAATCCATCGACCATATTATTCAATTACAATTTTAAAATGTATAATTGTATGAAATTTTTATTGGAATACATGTAGTTTAGTTATATATATATATATATATATATATATATATATATATATATATATATATATATATATTTATATAAAATATATTTTTGTGTGAATACAAGTATATATTTGTCGGATAGACTCGGATCAGACTTGGCTATTTCTGCAAATTCTCAAGCCTAACCACTAATTTATCAAGCTCGAACAAACCTAACATGTAAAATGCACAATTGAGGTGGGTTTTATTGATCAGACTAGGCGGATATCCAACCAAATGAATAAGTCTAATGGGATGAGGACAAAGGTCCCCATCTCTGCCCTCTCCTTGTATAAGGGGATATTTTTTGGGCATTTTACAAAAATACTTGCCTTTTGACACCATATAACATTTTTACCTGAAAATGAAAAGTTTGTATAAATACATTAAAAACTTTCCAAAATTTCAAAAATACCTAAAACACAACATTCATGTTTTACAATATCCTTTTGCAATAAACAACAAAGCAAAAAATCATAATCTCCAAAATATATACCTTCTCAAACGTAAAGATCTCGAGACAATCTAAGAATCGCAAAACTCAATCCATCACTGCCTCACTGCAAACAAACATAGCAATGCAACAAAATCATTCAATCGATCACAGAGATATGCAAGAAATCGCAAACAAACATAGCAATGCAACAAAATCATTCAATCGATCACAGAGATATGCAAGAAATCGCAATTCTACTCCATCATAATGGAACTTGGACTGAAGATTACAGATTCATCAACTACAAAGTAAGCGGCGTCCTAGTACCAATAACATCAACATTTAATGACTTCAATCGAACTATCAAAAGAAACATAAAGATCGATCAACAAAAAGAAGATTTACAGATCCAATTCCAGGTAACGGAAGGATTTTCTCCAATGGAAATAATGAGCGACATGTCCATTAGATTCTATTTACAGCTAAAGAGTGCAAGCAACATCCTAATGGAGTATCCAGTATGCATAACAACAATTCAAAGAGAAATAGAAGATGAACAAGATAAAATCATCACACTATCTCAGAAAGTATAATCAGTGTATCAAAAAGTATAAATGAGGTATAATATGTATCAAAAGGTATAACTAAGGTATAATTATTGTATCACAAACTATAACTAAAGTATAATAAGTTTTTCAGAAAGTATAACTAAGGTATAATCAATATAATGGTGTATCTTAAGGTATAATTAATGTATAACTAATGTATAATTATTGTAATAATGTATCTTGAGGTATAATTAAGGTATAACTAAGGTATAATCAATGTAATAGTGTATCTTAAGGTATAATTAAACTAAGGTATAATTAATTATACTTTTCCTTTTTCAGGTAAAAATGTTATATGGTGCCAAAAGGTAAGTTTTTTTGTAAAATCAATGTTTCAGAAGGTAGAAATAAGGTATAATTACTGTATCAAAAAGTATAACTAAGGCATATTATATATCAAAAGGTATAATGAATGTATCACAAACTATAACTAAAGTATAATCATTGTATCATAAGGTACAACTAAGGTTTAACTAAGGTCTAACTCTTTAGAAAAGGTATTAATCAGTGTACACAAGGTAAACCTAAGGTATAATCATTGTATAACATTGTATAAGTAAGGGGATAATAAGTATATAAGTTTTACAAAAAAAAGAATAACTAAGGAATAATCATTGTATTAAGAGGTATAAGGGTATAATAAGTGTATAATCATTGTATCACAAGGTACAACTAAAGGTATAATAAGTGTATCAATTTTACAAAAGGTACAACTAAGGTATAATAAGTGTATCACAAATTATAAATAAAGTATAACTAAGTTCTAACTAATGTATAACTTATAATTATTAACTAAGGTATAATAAGTACATCACAAAGTATAAATAAAGTATAACTAAGTTCTAACTAATGTATAACTAAGGTCGAACAGTTTTACTAAATGTATAATCAGTGTATCACAATGTATAACTAAGGTATAATCTGTGTATCAGAAGTTTTAACTAATGTATAATCAAAATATCAATGTATCATTATATAATGAATGCATCTAACATGTACCATTGTATATATATATATATATATATATATATATATATATATATATATATATATATATATATATATATATATATATATATATATATATATATATATATATGTATGTATGTATGTATGTATGTATAGGAAGCGAAGAAAAGGAGCACAACAGTAACATGGAAGAATCTGTGTACAAAATAAAGTATAATTAGTACAACACAAAAGAAGAAGATGAAGAAGATGACCATGTAGCTTACATAAGAAACATAACAAAAAGAACAATAGAGGAAATATATAGCACAAAATAAGCAAACACAATTACAGAAGGAGAAGAAGACAATGAAATATCAGATGCAAAAGTTGACTACATACAAGCTGGACAAATCTATACAAACAAAAAGACACTCAAAGAAGCAATTAGTCTCTATGCAATAAGACTAAATTTTCAATTCACTGTTCAAAAATCCTATCCAAAACAGTACTTCCTGCAGTGCATCGATGAACAGTGTACATGGAGATTTAGTGTATCAAGGAAAAAAAATACAAAAACATTCATAATAAGAAAATATGTTGAAAAGCACACTTGCAACATTGATGATAGAAATGGTGAGAAAAGACATGCAACAAAGGCATGTTGGAGATTGTGCCCTAAGGCCAATATTGGATTATGTAATTTGACTTCTAAGATTAATCTAGTGTAGATTAATATTATCATTTATGTTTGTATGTTAGCATTTATGATAAGTATCCATGAATAAATCGTGTTATTCTAAATATCCCTAGTCGATTGTTATTATGGGAATAATAACAAACTAAGACTAGTGTGAGTGATAATGGATATTCATAAGATGAATATAGTGTATACAGATACAGATTATACTCACGGGTAATATGTTAGAGAACATGTTACTGGAGACCCACTATGAGATCAAGTTCATGGTCATGTGTCACAACTGATCTTGATTATAGTAGTGTCATTAGCTGATTCCTTTGACCTGAGGTCACCATTGATTCCGGGATGAACTCATGTTGTGCTTTGACGCAGTCA
Source organism: Euphorbia tirucalli (assembly GCA_039660915.1). Taxonomy (NCBI): domain Eukaryota; kingdom Viridiplantae; phylum Streptophyta; class Magnoliopsida; order Malpighiales; family Euphorbiaceae; genus Euphorbia; species Euphorbia tirucalli. The sequence continues at coordinate 33,817,411 of CM077637.1, read as the reverse complement.
AACGCTGCTCGTAACAGAGTAGTTATAAAGGCTGTGATTGGGTACGATATGACTCATGCCTTGGGATGTGAGTGACAGATATGGGATTTTGTCCCTCTCTAACAAGAGAGCGATATCACTGGGTCCCTCGATAAGTAAGACTGTTAAATGCATGGCCGTGCTCAAATAATTGATAGAGTATCAATTGATTTGTCTAAACAGTTTACTTTGAGATCGAGAAAGCATATGATTAATTATATAAGATTGACAAGTATACCATGTCTTATGATTAATCATGATATCAAAGAGACAAAAGGGAATATGACATTCTATAAATAGGTATTGGATCATTCCAATCATATTAATTGGGTAGTCATAAAGGCTTGCTAGAGTCCGCTTATGACTTATAAGGATATTATGGTAATTTCCTTATTGCCAATTGATATGAACCTATGGGGTCACACACAAAGAGCAAAATGAAGTTCATCTTTTCGGGTATAAATTATTATTGGATAATAATTTATGAATGAGAAAGAGAATGAATATATATATATAATGATATATATATTTATATATGTGTATAAATATTAATATGATTAATATTGCATAAAGTATGCTACATATTATAATTCAGTTATATAGAGATATAATTAATTATAATATCAAATATACATATGTGTATGATGGAAAATGGAATTGATTTAATGTTAATTGAGAATTAATATTAAATTGTGTGGGTTAATTTATAATTATAACTAATAAGGGTATTAAGTTATAATTATAATTAAGTTTAAAGGATATATAAAAGGAAGTTTTATAACCTAAAAACCCTAACCCTAGTCATTTTAACATAAGATGCAGATTTTCTGCAGCCTCCAAGGGGGCCAGCCGAAATCTCCCCTTCTCCATCTCCCAAGGTTTTCGAAACTTTGGCCTTCTCTCGTTCGAAGAATCGTTCTTCAATCCCGGCGCTAGCACGCGGTGAATGAATTGCTCCGTGTGGATCAACCGTAGAGGGAAGCTACTTTGGTTCCTAATTGATTCAAAACCTACAAAGAATTAAGGTAATTCTTTAACCCTCCTTCCAATTCAATGCAATGTACATGGGTCCTTGGTGGGGATTAATCCTTTTATTTCCGCTGCGTTTTGTTTTTGTGTGATTAATTCCCAACAAGGAACTTATAGCAAGGATGATCAAGAATAAATACATTAGACTAAAAAGAATATATACAACAAAAGAAATAGTACATGACATGAAAGAACAAATAGGGGTAGAAATCAACTACCAAAAAGCCTGGCTTTCAAAAGAAGAAGCACTTAAAATAATCTGAGGTTCACCACCTGAATCATACAACATGCTATCAAGCTACCTCTATATGCTGCAAAAAAACAAACCTAGGAACAATAATCAGCCTATAAACAAAAGGAAACAGATTCTTATACCTATTTATAGCAATGCAAGCTTCAATATAAGGTTGGAAACATTACAAACCAATTGTTGTTATTGATGTCACATTCCTCAAAACATGTTACAATGGAACACTCATCTCAACCTGCACGCAAGATGCTTCAGGTAAAAAAAGAAAACTATAATAGTGCTACCTTTTGATACAGTAATACACTAATTGAACCTTAATTATTATACATTCTGACACACTGATTATACCTCATTTATACATTGTTTGCACCTTATTTATTCATTGTTTAAGCATTGTAGTGTATAACAGTGTATCAAAAGGCATAAATAAGATATAATCAGTGTATCAGAAGGTATAACTAAGATACAATTGGTGTATTACTGTATTAAAAGGTATCACTAATGTGTAATTAGTGTATTAGAAGGTATCATTAAGGTATAATAACAATATTGCAATGATTATACCTTAGTTATACCTTAAGATGCACTATTATAGTGATTATACCTTACTTATACCTTAAGACACTAATTATACTTATTCATTAAATAACTATAGAATGGTTATACCTTAATTATATTTTGATACAATTGCTTATTGAAAAAATCCATTCAAACCACCACCAAAAGAAAAATGTGATCCTTTACTTTTCTTAATTGCACTTTCCAAACATGGCTATTAAGTACCCTTAGCTTAACTACATTGGACAGTTCATCTCTATATTTACTCACAAACTTCAATGCAACAATCTGCCTAAAATGATACAAGAAATCCATAACCAAAATCAACAGATAATTTCAAAGAAATCCTCTACCAAAAAAGGAAAAAGAAATCCATAACCAAAAACAATAGAGCATTCGTATAAAGATTATGTGAACAAGGAGATGAACTCTTCCGTGTAGATAAGATAATGATACCTAATGGTCATGTTTGGAAAGTCCAATTAAGAAAAGGAAAGGATCACATTCTCTTTGGTGGTGAATGAATTCTTTCAATAAGTAACTGTATCAAGGTATAAATAATGTATAACCAATGTATCATTAAGTGAATAAGTAAGGTATAACTAAGGTACAATTAAGGTATAACACTTATTTATAAACAAGGTATAATTAATAGTATAACTAAGGTATAAGCAAAATATAAATAAATAATAACTAAGGCATAATGAATGTAATAGTGTATATTAAGTTATAACAAAGGTATAACTAAGGTATAAGTAATGTATAACAACTGTAATATTGTGTCTTAAGGTATAACTAAAGTATAATGATTGTGAAATTGTAGAATAAGTTATAAGTAAGGAATAACTAAGGTATAATCACTATAATAGTATATATTAAGGAATAATAAATGTATAACAAAGGTACAAATATGGCATAAGTAAGATATAACCAAGGTATAACGACTGTGAGTGTATGTTAAGGTATAAGTAATGTATAACTAAAGCATAACAACTGTAATACTATATCTTAAATGTATAACTAAAGTATAACTAAGGTATAAAATATTGTAACTAAAATATAACTAAAGTATAAGCAAAATATAATTAAGGTACAATTAAGACATAATGACTGTAATATTGTGTATGACTGTAATATTGTGTATCTTATGTTATAACTAAGATGCAATTAAGATATAACTAAGGTATAAGTAAGGTATAACTAAGGTATAATCATTGTAATACTGTATGTTAAGTTATAACGAAGGTATACCTAAGGTGTAACTAAGGTATAACTAAACTATAACGACTGTATTATTGTATCTTCAAGTATAGGTAATGTATAACTAAAGTAAACTGATTATAATATTGTAGTATAAGTAAGGTATAAGTAAGGAATAACTAAGGTATAAACATTGTAATAGTGTATAACTAAGTATAATTAAGGCATAAAATAATGTAACTAAGGTAAAAGCAAAACATCATACTACCAAAATATCATACTAATATACAACAAACTGACAAATGCAGAGATGATCTTCTTGTTGGCATTTGCAGTAGTTAAAAGAGAAAATGATGAATCATGAGAATGGTTTTTCCAAAAATTCAAAAACGTGTATGGACAAAGACAAGAAATGGTTATAGTTTCAGATAGACATAAGAGCATAGAAAAAGCTTAAAAAACGGTGCTACCAGATGTTCCACATTGTGTTTTTGCATTCCATTTGCTGTAAAACCTCAAAATCAAATACAAAAACAACACAAAAGACATGAAGAAGTACTTCAACAAAGCAACAAGAGCATACACAATAGAGGAGTTCAATAAGTACATGACTAAACTGGAAAATATCAATAAAAAATCCCAATGTACCTTCAAGACATCGAGTTTGACAAATGGAGTAGAGTACACTGAACAAACAACAGATACAACATCCTGACATCAAACATTGCAGAATCAATAAACTTTGTGAACAAAGCAGCAAAAGACCTACCAATAATGACTCTTATGGAGTACTTACGGAACATGCTACAAGATCTCTTTTACAAAAACAGAAGTATTGCACAGGCAACGATGACAATGCTCATACAAAGGCAAGAACAAGTAATGCAAGAAAACTACATACAAGCATTGAAAATGCAAGTTCAAATTCACAACTGATCACTTCTATTATATATACATTCAATATACACTACATACATATGATAATGATCACAAAAATGCAGGTAAAACCATCCACAAATAATCTGGTAACAATCACAAGAAATGGAATAGATTTCATAGTTGACATGAGAGAAAAGACATGTACCTGCAATAGATTCCAAAGGGATGAGCTTCCATGTCCACATGCCCTTGCATACATAAGGAAATTCCACCTCAACACATATAATTACTGCTCATAATACTACACAAAACAAAAATATTTAGCAACTTATGAAGGAACAATATACCCAATATCGTCAAAAGATATGTGGGACATACCTCAAGAAATCAAGGATCAGAAACTCAATCCACCAGAAGCAAAACAAAAAGCAGGAAGACCAAGAAAACCGAGATCTAGAGCAACTTGGGAAAGAAAAACAAAAATGAAAGTAAAATGTGGAACTTGTGGAAATCCAGGCCATAATAGGAGAACATATGGAGGAGCAAAACAATGATTAACTGAATATTGTATTGTATTGTATTGAATAAAAAAAGACATTATACTTGCACTTTTTCATTCAATAAACACTATATTTGAAATGTAAAAACTGTATAAAAAATGAAAACTGAATCTAAAAATGTATAAACACTGTATATGAAAAACGTAAAAAAGAAAAAAAGAAAAAAATCATAAGTAAAAAACTTCACTCATCCAGTGGATGCAAATATTCATTCTCACTCTTTTTAGTTTCTTGATTCCTCCATAATCCATGATTGAACAGAGAAACTAACAACCTTGTCCTATGAGCTTTAACATTAAATGGATCTAGAAAAGGCTTTTGCTCTATAAGATACTCAAAAAATCTCAAAACAAAAACTCCACAATCACTGGAAAAATGGTATCATTGGTGTATCAATAACCATATAAATTGTATAATCAGTAAACACAATATCAGAAGATATAATCAATGTATAAAAATGCTTAACTAATGTATAACTAAGTTATAACTAAGGTCTAACACTTTTACAAAAGGTATAACTAAGGTATAATCATTGTATCACAATGTATAACTAAGGTATAACTAAGGTATAACTAAGGTATAACTAACGTATCAGGAAGTATAACCAAGATATAATCATTTTATCACAAAGGATAACTCATGTATAATCCTTGTATTACAAGATACAATTAATGTATAATGAAAATACAACAACAAGAAAAAAACACACCAATCAATCTGCTAAGGTACACCTTCAACAATTTCCACTTCGAGAGGACGTAGAGGATTCCTTACTTTATACACATCAGATTTCATAAGATCAACCCTGCTACCAAGAATTGACCACTGATGCAAAAAGTATGGAAGTATAATAGCATACTCATTAGCGCCTTTACCTGTGGAATCAGCACTACGTCTACCCAAATAAGAATCGTATATAAAGAGTTTCCTCAACTTCGAGCAAAACCTTCCCAACACCCAATGGTTTTGACCAACATGAATGGCAACAAAACTTCATCTACATCAGACCATGCCTTCCCCGTCCAAATATCAACATCCATCATCAAATTAGTGATGACATCATTAAATCTTATGTGTTGAAGTATCTCAATAGTCCCAAGAATATTCTCCACAAGTCCATATATATACTTCACTCTATCATCAAACCTCATATCAGTAGTTGTGAAGTTATATGTTATCCGATTACAGCATTTTCCCTTCTTTATTAAATAATACATAATTATATCCATGTGCTAAAAAAAATATAACAGTATTGGGAAAGGTATAAACATTGTTTTACAAAAAAACATCATTGTAATATGAATGTAATAGTATGTCTACTCAGTGTATCAGAAGTTATAAATCAGTCTTTAAAATAAATATAACTAAATAAAGTATAATAAGCGTATTATAAGGTATAAAAATGTTGGTGTGTCCTAGTTCTTAGGGCATTGGATTCTTGTATTTTGTATTGTTCATTAAAACTCTATGGATGTATACATCATTTGTGTCACATTAATAAAGGCAATAATATATTTCATTTATATCTTGTGCTATAACATGAATAGAGCATCCATTGATTGATAATCATAAAACATATCCCAAGTCTATTCTAATCATGGGAATGAATAGAATCACAGACTTGTATATTCGATTACTGTATGGTAGTTCTCAACTAACCATAGTACTTATATAGTCAGTCATGAATATAGGTACATATGGTCGACATGGGACTAGATCGATCCGCATAAGAAAGCCACATGGTTGTCGCGTCATAGGCCTTTCTTGTAGGTCTCTTTTGTCCTCGGACTAGATTTCATTATAGTATCAATATGGAATCTGGTTCACTTTGACATACGCCTTACAGGTATGTAAAAGGATACTAGATATAGGTATGATTGGGTGGACCGGTGAACATATTGATATTGATGATGAAGTGATGGAATTGCCACTCGGATAATGCCGAGATGAAATCACTGGCCACTTGATGAGTGGGACTGATAAGTGTATGGCCATACCCAAATAAGTTGGTAGCTTATTTAATCAATCAGTCAACTCAAGATCAAGAAATATAATAAACAGTAGAAGAGGATGACAGACACCATGCCTCTTGTTTATTCATATCGATATCTTTTTGCAAGGAACACTATGAGATTACTACCGGGTGAGTGTCTTCTAAAGGCTGCTGCATCTTTGTCTTGATTGGGGGCTGTAACAGTTTGCTAGAACCCACTTATAGTCTATAGGCCTTGGGCCTACTGCCAACATATAGACAGACCCATAGGACAGTGCACATAGATCAACTAAGCTGGAACTTATAGAAATTGTACATGTCATGTACATTGTAAGGAATGCGGTAATTAATTAATTGACATTCGGTGCTAAGGTAATTAATTAACATTGGGTTGATTTAATTTAATTAATAAGTTTACATAATGTAATTAATTAATTTATCAATTAATTAAATTACATAAAATAAACAATCAATTAAATTATTTTCCTAAGTAGAAAAATTAAATACATGTATTGTATTTTCTTAAGTGTGGTTTAAGTTTCATTTAGGGGTAATTAAATTCAGCCTAATGGAATTAAATTATATAGTATAAACTTTTAATATAAAGTTTATCTATGTAATTATAATCCTAGTGGGCTTAGGTTTAATTAACCTAGTCAAAACCCAATTAGACAAGGAGTCTATATAAAGGCACACTTAAGAATAAAAATCAGCCTTAACCCTATTTTAATTGCTGGAATTTTCAGCCCCCTACAGCAGCTGCTTTGGCCAAAATTTTCAGCATCAATCTTCATTCCTCCGCTTCTTCGGCTAGCACCAGTTCCCATGCGATAGTTGGTCGTGCACCAAACTTTGGAGGTCGCTTAAAGAGTCGATTCTGCAGCAGTCTCTAGCAGGGGTGGCAACGGTGCAGGTGCGGGAACGGGGGTGCATTCTCCACTCCACCCCCAATGATTGCGAGGGCGATTTCGATGATTCCCCATTTAACATTTCGGGGATTTTTTCACCCCCATTCTCTCCCTGCGCGGGTGTCTATGGGTATCGGTGAATCCCCACCCATATCCAATAAATAAAATAAATTAATATTTCGTTATTTTAATAATAATTTTAACATTCAATATCCAAAATACAAATTCTATCACATTATAAATGTGGTTTAACATTAAATATCCAAATTACAAAATATATCAAATATTACAAACATTTAATATTGGATATATTTTACAGAAAAAGAAAAAAGAGATGGGCTTGGTAATAATTTATTTAAGGAAAACTTCAAAATTAAACAGCGAACCAGTTTGTTGTAATATATATATATATGTGTGTGTGTGTGTGTGTGTATGTGTACGGTGGTTTATTCGGGGAGAGGGGTGGGGATAGTGCTCCCCACCCCCACGCCCATTTAAGTACTAGGGATAAAATAACCCCCACCCCCATCCCTGTAGGGGATAATACCAGTTATTCCCCGCGCCCGCCAGTTCAGATCCCCACAGTTTTTGGGTAATCCCCGCTCCATTGCCACCCCTAGTCTCTAGAAGTGACGGATTTGGGTGAGTGAATCTCTCTTGATTTAAAATTGATTTTATTTCAATCAATGCTAATTGGACATGATAGGTGGATTCTAGGAAAATTATATACGGTGTAATTTTGCTGCCATGTTATTTTTCCGATGATGAATCCCAACAAAAAAAAAAGTATAATTAGTTTATCATAAGGTATAATAAGTGTATCAGTAAGTATAACTATGGTCTAACAGTTTTACATAGGTATAATGAGCTTATCATAAGGTATAATCACTTTATCAAAAGGTATAACTAAGGTATATTAAGTGTATCACTAAGTATAACTAAGGTCTAACAGTTTTACATAAGTATAATGAGCTTATCATAAGGTATAAATAAGGTATAATCACTTTATCAGAAGGTATAGCTAAGGTATATTAAGTATATCACTAAGTATAACTAAGGTCTAACAGTTTTACATAGGTATAATGAGCATATCATAAGTTAAAAAAAAAGTATAATCAATTTATCAAAAGGTATAATCAGATATATAATCAGCGTATCATAAGGTGTAAATAAGGTATAATCACTTTATCAGAAGGTATAACTAAAGTATAATAAGTGTATCACTAAGTATAGCTAAGGTCTAACAGTTTTACATAGATATAATCAGCATATCATAAAGTATAAAAAAGGTATAATCAGATTTACAAAAGATATAATCAGTGTATCAATAAAATATAACTAAAAGTATAATAGGTTACAAAGGTATAATCAGCGTATCACAAAACTATAATTAAGGTGTAATGATTGTTTAAGCAAGTATAACTAAGCTCTTACAGTTATACAACACGTAGAATCATTGTATCAAAAAGGTATACTCAATGTATTGGAAGGTATAATCAGTGTTTAACTAAATATAAGTAAAGTGTGACAGTTTTACAAAGGTATAGTCAGTGAATCAGAATGTATAACTAATGGATAATTTGTGTAACCGAAGGTTTAACCAATGTACAATCAGAGTATCAAAAAGGTATAAGTAAGGTATAATAAGTGTATCATTAAATATAAATAAAAAAAAATCAATGTATTACAAAATATAAATAAGGTATAAGAAACAAATACTTACAGTGCTACTTAAATACTCCGCAAGAGTATATAATTCAAGAAAGAAAGTCTTTGAATTAACTAAACCAACACCATAACGGAAAGGTGGACTTATCAAATTATTCTCAGGAGCATACCTATTATTCCTTGAACTGAAAAAAAAATCAAAGGAAACAACATAAATCAAAAACACAAGAAAAAAAACAAATTAAAAGAAAAAAATATACTTCTTAGATGGGTATTTATTCTTGTTGATAAAACGGATGAAATTACTAGTAAGTTCATAATCGCTGAGATACTCCCCTAACTTAGATAAATCATCTAAAAAAGTTGATCCCTTCTCATCAAATTTAGTAGTATACGATGAAGAAACTGCACGACCACCAACCCTCTTCCTTCTTTTATAAATTCCCTTCTTTTCATTTTCATCATCAATCACCATAATATCATCCTGCTGAAAAAGCAAGCATAAAATAAGAAAGATAAGCACCACATTAAGAACAAAAAAAAAATATATGCACATCTTTGACAAAATATACTCTCTCATAACTCTCAACTTCAAGTTGATCCAAAATATCAGGATCAATGAAGTCTACGAAACATATAGAACCAATCCCCTATAATATGTAATGAGTAAAGTCAGAAATATAATCAGTATATTCAAAGTATAAGATGGTATAGACAGTGTATAACCAATGTATCAGTGTATAATATAAGATATAATCAAAGTATAAAAGCAATAAATACAAAAATAAAGATTACAAAACACACAAAAATAACAACAAAAAATCATAAAAACAAAAAAGATACAGATGTTTCAGCTTTTCAAGAGCAACAACAGCTTCATGCTCTCTCTTATTACTTCCAGTGCTACTCTGACAGCCTTATCATGTTCCACAAAATCCAGTTTTTCAACAGTAGCTACTTCGTTGAGCACCCTCCTTATCAACAACAAGAATGTCTAAATTAACACCAGCACCTTTTTGCTTACTCTCCTCACCAATAAAAAATTCCTTATTACCAACCTGATCATCCTCCTTATGAACAACACAAGGAATCTCTAAATTATCACTCAAAGATAACACTACTTCATCACCAATCGCAGTTATAGCATCAAAATTAAAATACTTAGCACAATCAAAATCAGGATCATTTATTGTTATTCAAGGGAAAATAGGAGGTTTATACAAAACCATAGCCCTCTTATTCACCACAATGCCAAAAGTGAAACTATCTTTATTCATATACTTTTTAACATCAAAATCCATACCATCACTCTTGACCTCCTCTTCCATAACAACATTGATACCAACTTCCTGCTTCTCTTCCATAACAACAACATTGTCATCCATACCAACATCCTCCTTACACTTATTCTCAACCTTATCCTCCTTTCCTTGACTATCTACATACTGTAAAAGAAAAAAAACAAATGTATAAATAAATGTATAAACAAAGTATTTAAATATATAAAAAAAAATGTATAACTGAGGTATAATGGGTGTATCACAAAGTATAACTAATGTATAAACAAAGTACCATAAGGTATGATCACTATATTATTATATCTTAATGTATTACTAAGGTATAATTGTTGGGGAATTAATCGCACAAAAACAATATATACGCAGCGGAAATAAAAGGATTAATCCCCACCAAGGACCCATGTACATTGCATTGAATTGGAAGGAGGGTTAAAGAATTACCTTAATTCTTTGTAGGTTTTGAATCAATTAGGAACCAAAGTAGCTTCCCTCTACGGTTGATCCACACTGAGCAATTCATTCACCGCGTGCTAGCGCCGGGATTGAAGAACAATTCTTCGAACGAGAGAAAAGAGCAGAAAAATCAGATTTTTCCCTTTGGCTTAGGAGGAGAATTTCGGCTGGCTGCTTTTCTTGTGGTGGCTGGCCGAATTCAGTTAGTGTATTTGGAGAGAGTGATTAGGTTTAGGTTTTTATTTCCTTAAATATAAAACCTAATTAGTTAATTATAATTATAACCTAATACACCTATTAGTTATAATTATATATTAACCCACACAATTTAATATTAATTCTCAATTAACATTAAATCAAATCAATTCTCCATAATACACATATGTATATATAATATTATAATTAATTATATCTTTATATAATTTAATTATAATATGTAGCATACTTTATGCAATATTAATCAAATTAATATTTATATATATACACACTTAAATATATATCACTATATATATTTATTCTCTTTCTCATTCATAAATTATTATCCAATAATAATTTATACCCGATAAGATGAACTTCATTTTGCTCTTTGTGTGTGACCCCATAGGTTCATATTAATTGGCAATAAGGAGATTACCATAATATCCTTATAGGTCATAAGCGGACTCTAGCAAGCCTTTATGACTACCCAATTAACATGATTGGAATGATCCAATACCTATTTATAGAATGTCATATTCCCTTTTGTCTCTTTGATATCATGATTAATCATAAGACATGGTACACTTGTCAATCTTATATAATTAATCATATGCTTTCTCGATCTCAAAGTAAACTGTCCAGACAAATCAATTGATACTATTATCAATTTATTTGAGCACGGCCATGCATTTAACAGTCTTACTTATCGAGGGGCCCAGTGATATCGCTCTCTTGTTAGAGAGGGACAAAATCCCATATCTGTCACTCACATCCCAAGGCATGAGTCATATCGTACCCAATCACAGCCTTTATAACTACTCTGTTACGAGCAGCGTTTGACTGCGTCAAAGCACAACATGAGTTCATCCCGGAATCAATGGTGACCTCAGGTCAAAGGAATCAGCTAATGACACTACTATAATCAAGATCAGTTGTGACACATGACCATGAACTTGATCTCATAGTGGGTCTCCAGTAACATGTTCTCTAACATATTACCCGTGAGTATAATCTGTATCTGTATACACTATATTCATCTTATGAATATCCATTATCACTCACACTAGTCTTAGTTTGTTATTATTCCCATAATAACAATCGACTAGGGATATTTAGAATAACACGATTTATTCATGGATACTTATCATAAATGCTAACATACAAACATAAATGATAATATTAATCTACACTAGATTAATCTTAGAAGTCAAATTACATAATCCAATATTGGCCTTAGGGCACAATCTCCAACAATAATAACTATATTAGTGTATTTTAAGGTATAAATAAGGTATAATAAGTGTATAATAAGAGTATCAGTAAGTAAAACTACATCTCAGATTTAAGAAAACGCATAATCAAACTATCAAAAAGTATAAAAAAAGGTATAAGCAGTGTTCCAAAAGGTATAAATAATGTATAGTAACTGTATTAGTAAGTACAAGTAAGGTGTCAGTTTTAAAAAGGTATAAACAGTGTATAACAACGTATAACTAAAGTATAAAACAGTGTAACTAAAGTATAAAACAAATTTTAATGTAGAACTGAAGTATAACTAATGTATAACAGTTGTACAAAGGTATAAGTAAGGTATAATAAGTATATCAAAGATACAACTAAGTTATAAGTAAGCTATAACTAAGGTATAATTACTAAGTAAAAGGTATAATCAGTCTATTAGAAGGTATAAAAAAGGTATAATCAGTTTATCAGAAGGTATAACTAAGGTATAATAAGTCTATCAGTAAGTATAACCAATGTCTCAGGTTTACAAAAGACAAAAACAAAGAATTATAATGTATAACTAATGTATAAAACAATGTTTAACTAAGTATAACTAAAGTATAAATAGTATATCACAACCTATACCTAAGCTATAACTAAGGTATGCTCAGTTTTACTAAGCTCATCAATATCATTCAAAATATTATCCTTATCAGATACATCAATCTCATCCTCACTTATCAGCCTCATCACTTGATTCCTTGACATTATCATTAAAAAAAAGCCTAGAAAAAAATAAAGGTTAATCAAAAAAATTAAAGATATAATAAAAACCGCTATAACCAAAGAATAATAAAAGATATAATAAATGTATAAGGAAGGTATAATCAAAAAATAACAACAAAAACAAACCTTATTCAAAATGTCCCTTGCAGTATATGTATATATATATATATATATATAAGAATAAAAGCATAATTAAACAAAAAATACCAATTTATCAACACGACTGCTAATATTATCTAATTTCTGAATAACAATGTCAAATGATTGCTCAACATATTTCCTCAATGATGCAATCTCAGATAACACAGCTCCTTGACTAAAAGCCTGAGATTGAGAAAAAGAACCTTCAAATCACCATCATCTACTCCAACATCATCTTGTACATGCTCACCATCACCTGCTTCAATATCAGCCTCTACATTCATACCATCACTATCACCATCGACTTCATCTATTAAATTCAATTATTGTAAAGAAAGCTTCCTTTTCACAAAAATTTTTTCCAAAGAAAGCTCCTTAATCTCTTCATCAGTAGCAGAGATATTTTTCAATCACAACTAAAAAAAAAAATAAGAAAAAAAAGCATAACTAAGGTATAATTAGTGTATCACAAACTATACTAAAGTATAACCAGTGTTTCAGAAGGTATAAACAAGGTATCATTAATGTAGTAGTGTATCTTAAGCTATAACTAAGGTATAATTAAGATATAACTAATATATAATCACTGTAATAGTGTATCTTAAGGTATAATTAAGGTATAACTAAGGTATAATCAATGTAATAGTGTCTGTTAAGGTATAAAAAAAGTATAACAAAGGTATAACTAATGTATAAGTGAGGAACAACATACACTTTTGGCCAACTTGTTGAATATAAATTTGTCTAATTTTTCTCTACGGAACTCCTCAACATAAGTCCACCAATTCAAGAACCTTGGAAGAAAATTTGCACCCTTCTGACTAATAACTCTGTCACATATTAATCCGCTGCATGTAGGACAAACCTCATAAAACCAGAGCTGAAAAAAAATGGGACAACCCTCAATCCGATAAGCCTTAGGCTTTGATCTAGAATTTCCAGTCTTCTTTAGAGAAAAAATGGTTGCATCATAAGACTCGCAACCCCATGCAACCTTCACATGATCACCTAACTCTACCACATTAAAGTAGTAACTAGGAATAGATTTCGAAAAATCTATCCCCATTAGGTAGAAATTGATAAAATATACCAGTGCAATCTTCAAGCAATCTTTAACAGAATCAAAGTTAAAAACATTAGAATCTTTCTTCAGAACTTCTTCAACATCTTTCTTCTTCACCTCACTCTTATTAGCAAAATAACGGGCAAGCAATCGGGTACCCACACCAGTAGAACAAAGAATAAAGTCATCATCAGCAAATGAATTCAAACCAGAAATCAACAAAAAATCTTCAAGACCAAACCTCAATGACCTCAACAACAATAGAATCATTTTCTTCCTCTTGATAAATCTCTCGTAGCAATAAAGAATGGATCAACTGCTTTGTAACCGTCAAAATTGGCAAATCTAAGAAATAGCCAAATATAGTTTCCATAAATATCTTAATCACTTACTCAGGAAGATTTAATTTCAAGAATGTTAATAAAGTCATAATCAGAGAAAACTGAAACATGGCTTCCCCAATACTCGTGTTTCTTAAATGTAGGTCTACCATCCAGAAAATGTAATAAAAATATATCAAAAAATGTATCATAAATATATAAACTATTGTAACTGTCCAGACAACCAAAAATTTAGATTAATAAAATAGTTACATTGACTTGAAGTGTTTGGGATAATTGTCATGTTTTTTGTAAAGTCGCCACCAATTGAGTTTTGGTCCAATTGGATACCTTAAATAACCAGAGATCATGCGGTTCGTTTGCCGATTACGCGTAGGGAAGATAACAATCACCCTACCCCGCCCATAATTGGTACTAAATGTTATAAATTATTTTGTGGAATGTATTTCTTTTTATTTCCTGCATCCATAACATGAAAGTAGAAACTTACATATAGATTGAATATATGTTCATAAATATGTTTTACTTTAATTTTACATCCATAACATGAACACACAAATTTAGACACAAATTTATTATTTAAGCAAATTTTTATTCACTTTACCATAAATAGATAAATTTATAAATATAACTTTTTTTTCCTTATCCATGACATGAACATAAAACTTTACACATATAATAAATGATATAGGTACGATAAATATATAAATACATATATGTGGTTACAATTACACATTAAATAAGAAATACTTCTATATTTAATATTAAAGTGCTAATGAGGATTTTATACTTCCCTCTATAAGAATAAATGATAAAATTTAAAGCACACTTGAAATAAAGTTATTCATGATATTGATTATGAAAATAGAGTTAATATACTCAATGTAAATTAATTTAAATAAAAGAAAAATTATATTCAGCAGTCATAACATGATCATGAAATTAAAAATTTTAAAAATTATATATATATATATATATATATATATATATATATATATATATATATATATATAAAGTTAACCTTTCTATCATAGAAATAAAATTGAGATTAAAAAAAACCAAGTTTATAATGTTTACTTAATTTTATTAGTCTTAATCTTCACATCAAAATTTAAAATGAAGCCAAAGAACATATGATTCGGCCCAAAACCTAAGATTTGACCCGAATCCTCATTACCCATTGTATAATGTCTGCTTTACCCAATTCCTAACCCTAAGCCTCACTCTTCACTTTGAGCGGTGGCCTCTCTCTGAAAACCGGCCATTCTCTCCCTCTAGCTCTTATGCATTTTTTGAAAAAAATGGTCGGTCATGTCACCACCACCCAACGGGTTCCTTTCTGTGACAACCGTTCTTTCCTTTCCTTCTCTCGTGAACCCGTCCGATCTCTGATCCTACTTTCTCTCCTTTTTTCAAGCTCCCTCACACTTTTCAGCGACTTAGGCGATTATCGGTAGCCCTACACCAATCTGACCTCTATCCAGTACCGATAGCTCATCGTCATCCAACGCTGCCTCAGTTATCGCCGATCAAAGGTACCGCTGATATCTCGTCGTCATCCAATGCTGCCTCAGTTATCGCCGATCAAAGGTACCGCTCTTCCCTCTTTCTCAGTTTCATTCTCCGTCTTTTTTGTTCACTAATCTATACTTATTCTTAAGCAAATGCATACAAAACTAACCAAGTTCGTTCAGAGGAGACTTCACTAGAGTCTATCGGTAATGGCGGCTTCAGAACACGTTTAGGTATTTCCCTTTATCTCCTACTTTCTTTTTGTTTTTTATGTTCTTGGTTTCTAAAAATAACACTCACTGATTTGTCATAGATTACAAACAAAAAAAGGACTAGGTCTAGTCACCGAATGTTGGTCGGAGCCAAAACTAAACAACAAAGGAAATCTATAAGGTAACACCTCTACTTCTCTCTGTTTCGGTTTTGCTTTCCATTTTTGTATTTTTTTTTATTATTCTTATCATTGAAATCTAATACTGATGGGTCTTAGCATACTTTCTGCAGATGTGAGGATTTATTCCTAACTAAAGCTCTAGTGGTCTCACTGGCATTCTAACGAGTCTCCTGGCAGAGGTGAGTCTTTAAAGTTCTCTCTATGATGTGAAGTGTGAATTTATGTGCGTGGTTGAATTAAAATGATACTTATATGCATGTTTGGTTGGGTTTTAACTGCTATTTTTATGCTTGTTTAATTGAAGTCTCTGATGTCGAAAACGGAAATTGGGTTCCAAAATCTTGGCTTAAAATGGGTTGCAAAATTTCATATTTATGTTAATGGTGATATGTGCGCTATTGTAATATAATAGATTTAAGACTTGTGTGGGTCTGGAGAAAATGGACTATTACTAATTATTTGGACTAGGATTAATAGAATCCTTGAGTAAGCATATAAAATAAAGAGAGAAAGGAGAAGTAAGCAACAAAGAGGAAAAAATAAAGAATTAAATGAAATAGAGCACTTTAGATAGATATATTATCTTAACCAAATAGGCATCAATATTTGGTATATACATAACATGTCTTTACACAATATTTGATGAATCTATATTAAACAAGACACAATCCTTGTATATTAATTTACGAAAAAAGAAGAAGAAGAATTTGTTGTGTTGTTGCCTAAACCTATTGCTTCTGGCTTTGTTAATGGACTATTTTCGGACCTCTCTAATTTATCTTCTTGCTGGGTATTTTGATGAGCTATGCTCTTGTTCTTCTTTCCTATGTTTTGTTTCCAACGGGTGAAGCTCAAAGAAAACTTGGACAAAGAGAGGAAATGGAAAGATGAAGTTTTCCTTCTCTCTAGATTAATGGAACCAGAACCAGGTCTTCCTTACTAGAAGAATAAAAAGAAGGAAAGAATTTATGTGTTATGTTTCTCTCTTTTTTCTGTGTTTTTCCTCTGCTTCTTGTTGTGCTCCTTTTTTCTTATGTGGGACTGCCCTTTTATAGGCAAAAATGTTACTGTTCAAACTAGAATAGTTCAGTTGGGATCTGTTGATCCCATTTAGTCTGAAACTAAAGGAGAGAAATTTTGATTCCTTTCCCAAGCTTGCTGTGCAAGAGAAACCCATACCTCCTGTAGCTTTTTGCCACTTTTTGCCATACTCCTATAGCTGTATAGAAATCCAGCAAATATTTCATTTTTCATTATTATTATTTTTATACTGTAATGAGAAAGAAATTTTTAATAAAAGACTATTTAACTTCTCTTATTTTGCTTTTATTTTGAGCATTTCAATGGTAATTTAATTTCTATAATGGCTGAAACCTTAAAGGCTAAAAATACAATAAAAAATGATAATAAAAATTAATAAATTAATACATAATAAAATTATGAAAGGGGATGATAAATTAACCCGGACAAAATTAGGTATCTACATAAACAATAGGACAATAACATATATCATAAACAAAATAAGAAACTAAGATATAAGTAAGATATAAACAATGTATAACTAAGGTATAACTAGTGATTATACAATATATAACTAAGGTACAAACTGTGTATAATCAGTGTATACTTAACAAAATAACAAACTAAGATATGACTAAGATGTAATCAGTATACCAGAAGGTATAACCAAGTTATAAACAGAATACTAGAAAGTATAACTAAGGTATAAACAGTGATTAAACAATGAATAACTAAGGTATAATCAGTGTGTAATCAGTGTATAGTGTATCAGTAACAAAATAATAAACTAAGGTACAAGTAAGGTATAAACAATATATAACTAAATTATAACCAAGTTATAATTACTATACCAGAAGGTATAACTAAAGTATAATCAGTGTATAAAAAGGTATAATCAGTGTATCATTAACAAATATAACAAAATAAGCTATAAGTCAGGTATAAAAATATATAACTAAAGTATAATCACTGTAATAATGTATCTTAAGGTATAATTAAGGTATAACTAATGTATAATCAATGTAATAGTGTATCTTAAATTATAACTAAGGTATAATCACTATAATAGTGTATCTTAAGGTATAACTAAGGTATAATCAATATTAAAGTGTATCTTAAGGTATAATTAATGTATAACTAAGGTATAATCACTGTAATAATGTATCTTGAGGTATAATTAATATATAACTAAGGTATAATCAATGTAATAGTGTATCTTAAGGTATAATTAAGGTATAACTAAGGTATAATGAGTGTTTGAAAAGGTATAATCAGTGTTATCATAAACAAAAAAACAAACTAAGGTATAATCGGTGTATCACAAGGTATAATAAGTTTAATAATTAGTGTATAAAAAAGGTATAACTAGGTATAATCAATCTATCATTAAAAAAAAAAAAAAAAAAAAAAAAACAAAGAAAGGTATAAATAAGGTATAATCAGAGTACAAGAACTAAGGTATCATCAAAATATCAGTAGCTTAAAACACTCAGAAAACATAATAACAACAAACAAATATGCACAAACTATACATGCAGGATAAACTATAAAATCATAAATAACACAAAATCTTACCATAAGCTTTTTTGGAACAACCTCGTCTCTACCTTTTACTTTAACAGCTCCATCCTTTGTCTTCCCTTTAAAAACAGTAAGCGACTTCTTAACAGACACACTCTTACCCTTCTGAGAATCCGAGTTTTTGGAACCCTCCACCATTTTATACAATATAAAACTACAAAACAAACTACAAAACTCACAAAACAAACAACAAAAACCCAAAATGAAAAACTAACAAACACAAGGGAAAAAAAACCTAAACGAACGCGCAAAAATGACAAGAAAATGGTAAACCAAAACCAAAACTCACGAACCGCAAAGAAGAAAATGATGAACAACCACAAAAGCAGGAAGAATGATGAAAGTAGGAAGAAGAAAACTCAAGAACACGATTACTGCGAAGCAGAAATTAGTGAATACAAAAAGACAAATAAAACAAATGAAAAGCGTAAAAAAGAAAAGAGTAACCGCAAAACATAAAATAAAAAATAAAAAATAGAAAAACATATTTCAGTAAATATGAAAATATAGACCCAAAAACAAAAGCCCCAAAACGAGAGTATTTGCGACAATTTCCTAAATTTTTTCTCCATCCCCGTCCCGTCCCACCCCATCCCTTAGGGAAATTAAATGGAAATTTTTGGTCCCAGTTGGGACGAAGCCTCGTTGAGGCTAGATTTTTTCTGCTCCGCTTGAAATGCTAGTGGCGGCTACTAAGGTTAAAAGAGAAAGAAATTGTTAGGTTAGTCCAGGAGACAAATTTTACAGTATAAAAAGGAATTTATATTTTCCCTAAAATATATTACAACTTAAAATCATGTTAATAAACCCGACACTTTAAAAGGCTTGTTTTCAAGGGGAAAAAAAGGTAAATTATTGCACAAAATATTAAAGTGTTTCAAGTAATTATTTTGGTGGATCTAATTTGAACCACTACACTTCAGTCATTTATTTCAACTTTTTTTCAACTGAACTTCATACTGTATTTTTTAACGGTCAAACAGTAGCCAAATGTTAAAGTTGAAATTATTTAAAAGTACAATAATATTTTTTAATAATCTTCTTCTGTACAAATTGGAAAAGGACGAAAATTCAAAATGAATTGTTTCACCAACATTTCCTTTTACAATTTTTTTTTTTTTTTTTTCATTTTAGGGTATATTTGGTATAAATAGATTTTATAGAATTTATTTACAATTTTCAAATTCTTATGATCAATTTGGTTTTACAATTAATTTTGAATTTTATATATATAGGTAATTTCTTCTTCCTCCGTTTTGACCCTTTAATTTCCGTGCCTAGAGCAAATTCTCAAGTATATAAAACGGATTGAATTTTTTTATTTTTAAAGTTAAACGTTAATAAATGGTGAATGTAGTCCAAAATTGAGAGTAGGAGATTTATAAGCCTTTTAATCAATAGGGAGAAAAATGGTTGGGATGACACTTAAATTGAAGGGTTTATTTAAAGAAGATTGGTTTGAATTACTTTTTTTTTTTCATTATTTTTATATTACTTTCTCACATTATTAATTTGATAGTTTTTATAGGCTAAACAATTATGACATCCCTAAGATTTATCAAAATACATTATTACCTCCCTATATTTTACCAATTCAATGATTACCTCTCTATGTTTTACCTCTGTCATATTAATAGATCACTCCATTTATTTTTGAGCTTTTTCCATCCAAACTAATAATGTGACATATTATTAATTTACCAAAGTACCGTCTAATATTCTTTTATCTCAATTTTTTAATAAGCCAAAATTTTATTAGAAAAAAATAATATTACTAAAAGCTGACGACAAGAAAATTATTTTTTTTCCATCAAACAGTAATATATCAACATCCATTTACGAAAGAAACATACCCATAAATTATGGACAAGCAGATTTTAAATTAGTAAGTTATGTCTAACAAAGATTAAACAGGGAAAAATTTTTGTTTATCTTAAAAAAAAAAAGAAAGAAAAAAGTCAATGGGCAATCCATTTTTTTTGCACTCAAGGGATTAATTAATTAGAATAATGCAAAAAAAAAAAAAGTTTTCTTCCCTACCAGCAAATCTGCTAAGATATTCACTCAATATCATGTGCAACTTACATAAATTTCACCCTAGAATATCCTAATTAATTAGCAAAGTCCTTAAATGTTAATTTATGTAAATTTAGTCGATGATTAAAAATCATAATTAATTGGCAAAATTCGAAGTGAAATTTATGTAATTTGCACTTGATATTGAGTGATTATCCTAACATATTTGCTTGTAGGGAAGAATTTTTTTTTATTAATCTAATTAATTAATGTAAGCCTTCGTGTGCACAAAATGGATTACTAATTTAAGATCATTTTGCCCACAACTTTTGTGGTATGTGCTTTAGAGTTGGATGCTGATATCTTATTGTTCAATGGAAAAAGAATTCTTTTATTGTCAGCTTTTAGTAATATTACTTTCATCTAATAAAATTTTGACTTATAAAAAAAATGAAATAAAAAGATAATAAAGGGTATTTTAGTAAACTAATAATATGCCACATCATTCGTTTGGATTGAAAAAGCTTCAAAATAAATGGAGGGATGTATTAATATTACGGAGGCAAAACATAGAGAGGTAGTCATTGAATTGGCAAAATAAAGGGAGATACTCATATAATTTGGTAAATCTGAGGGAGGTCATAATTGTTTACCCATTTTTATATGAGATTTTGTATTACATACATTTAAAAAAAAATTGTGATTATTATATACAATTTGTAATTAAATCATAATTACTAAGAAGAAAGAGAAATTTGTTGGATATGCCCTAGTCCCAAAGCATTGGTCCTTGTATTTGTATCATACATTTGTACTTTGATATGTGATATATGTATTATACAATTTGTGTCATTAAATAAAGGCATTAATCTATTTATTATATATCTTGTGCTATGTTTTAAATCGAGTATCCAATGGACATATCCATATCCATGTTGACAAATGTCATGCACTTGGCAGTAAGACCATGGATAGCGAAAACGATATGACCATAAAGTCATCCGTAGTCTGTTCGAATCATGGGAATGAATAGAACTAAAGACTATCATTAGCCTGGTTGAATGGCTTTGTCTTACCGGCCATTGAACATGGGATGTCAACTAGGTTAATGGGTACATGCAAAGGGGCATGGTACTGGATAGATCTACTAATCGAGAAATCCACATGGTATAGTATCACAAGTGATTCTTGTGTAGTACTTGTATGGATCCTTTGACATTACCATATGATGGTGCTGCATGTGAAGTAGCATACTTTGGTGTACGCCTAAAGGGCCTGTAAAAGGGTGCCAAGTATGGGTACATTCGGTTATGTTAGTGAACATGGCAATGTTATAGATATGCAGAAGAGAATGTCACTTAGTAGTCCACTGAGAAGATATCACCGGCCTCTTGATGAATGCAATGTTGGAAATGCCCTAGTCCTGAGGCATTGGTCCTTGCATTTGTATCATACATTAATTGGATTTATGTATTATACTTATTTGTGTTATTAATAATTATATTTATCTTGTGCAATATATTAAATGAAGTATCCGATAGACATATCCATATCCATGATGACAAGTGTCATGCACTTGGCAGTAAGACCATGGTAGGGTAAACGATATGACCATGAATAGATCCGCAGTCTGTTCCAGTCATGGGAATGAATGGAACAAGAGACTATCATTAACTTGGTTGTATGGCGGTGTCTTACCGGTCATTGGACATTGAATGTCAACCAAGTTAATGGGTATATGCATAAGGGGCATGGTACTGGATAGATCCACTAAACGAGAAATCCACATGGTATAGTATCACAAGTGATTCTCGGGTAGTACTTGTATGGATCCTTTGACCTGATCATATGATGGTGTTACATGTGAGGTCGCATACTTAGGGGTACGCCTAAAGGGCCTGTAATAGGGTGCCAAGTATGGGTACTTTCGGGTATGTCACTTAGCATGGTAATACTATGGATATGCAGAAAGGATTTGTCACTCAGTAGTCCACTAGGAAGATATCACTGGCCTCTTGATGAATGCAACTGATAAGAGTGTGGCCACACCCAAACAAGTGGAAACTTGTTTGTGAGCTTCAGTGCATTCGGGATAAAGTTAATGTCCAACACAAAAGAGGGTGATCAATCTATGCCTCTGTGTTAGACACCGATATCAATGACATGGGATATACAACTTTAAACTACAGGGTTATGATAACAGTTAGACTACCATCTCCATCTTAATTGGGGGCTGCAGTGGCTTGCTAGAGCCCAACTGCAGTCTACGGGCCGAAGGCCTGCTGCCAACATAAAGATGGGCCCACGGGATCGTACACATAGAACGACTGAACATAGACTTAAGGAATCACATGTATACTTGGAGTATACACTATGGAGAGAGAGGTATGTATATATTAATCATATAATAAAGATCAATTGGATTGATCCTAATTATAAAATTAATATATTCAATTGGCTCTTCATAATTAATTGGATTAATTATGAGATTATTTCCTACGTGGAAATATTCATATGTATAGGTTTACATATGATTTTGTTTTGTGAAGATTTAATTTTAATTTGATGGATTAAATTAATTAGTCAAACTAGTTTTAATTTAAATGTAAATAATATATTACTTGGTGTAATATATTAAATACATGGGTATATTAAAATTGCGCTTCAAATTAATTTAAACCAGAATAATTAAAATCAGATTGGGCCTCAATTAAAAGATGGAAGCCCACACAGAATGAAAGGACCCAAGCTGGGCCTAAATTCCCCTAGGGGAATTCGGCCACCCTAGGTATAAAAACCTAGGGTGAAATTTCAGCCAACCCAACAAAAGATAGACACCTTTGCCGAAATTCTATACCCCCTCTCACCACTGTTTTTGTTTTTCCAACGCTAGCACGGGTTGTGTTCGTTAGGCGTTCGTGTATGAAAATGAGGAGGGAATCTAATTTGATTTCTGCAGTCTTCATCCATCTCTAGAAAGAGATATTCCGGGTAAGAATTTAATCTCTTTCTATTTCAATTTTATGTTCTACAATTTCCACTTCAATTGCTCCTGGGACTGGATTTGAGGAAATCATCGCGTCCTTCCGCTTTTATCGGGTGATTTCCGATGAAAAATCCCAACAGTGGTATCAGAGCGGGCTTTTGATCTGTGGAAATTGTTAAAATTGGTTGAATCCCATGTTTTAAAATTGGAGATTTTTTATTGGGATTCTTGGTTTGGGTTTAAGATTTTTCCCATTTGTTTTGTACAATTGAAATTAAATTTGCATATAGGTTTATGTTAGTTTAATTTAATTGCATGATTTTGGAATTCTTGGTGAATTTCTTGTTGTTGATGGATGCTATATTTTGTTTGTCCATTTTTTTTATTTCTGGTTTTAAATAAAAAAAAAATCTGGCTCCCGGGGGTGCGGGGCTGCCGCTGCTGCCGGCTGCTGCTGGGCAGTGGCCGCTGGGAGGCCACTGCTGCCACTGCCCAGCGGCAGGGCCGCTGTCGCACGGCAGCAGCGGGTGGCCGCTAGACGGCTGCGCCACTGCTGCCCCTAGCAGCGGCTGCTGCTGCTAGGGCAACTCGGTTGCCCTAGCCGCAGCTGGCCGGGCCCAGCGTTTTTCGATTTGGCGGGTTTTGGGCCCGAGGCCCAGTTTTGAAATTTTAATTAGTTTTAAAATTCGTGTGTTTAAATTTATGCAATTTAAATGCGTATGGTTTCTTGAATGAAATTTTATTTTATTCATGTGATATTAATTTTGGAAATTAATATGGTTAATTGAAATTGGTTCGGGTAATTTTGGCACAATTACATGGACGGCTGAATTGGACCCATGGTTTCCCAATTCCAGTGGGAGCAGTTGGACTGCCTAGGCTGGAGGCCCAAAGCCCGTTAAGGGTTAGAACCATGGTGGGCCAAAAATTGGCGATTTCTATATAATGGCTTGGACATAATTGATTTGGGCCTAAATCATGCATTATAACATGCTTATGAATTATATGTATTGGATGCATATGTATGATTAAATATTTGTATGGTTGGATGCTATTAGGCCATGTACAAGATGGGTTGTAATTTTCTTTTTGGCTAAATACGGCCTGCGTGTTGTTTTTCTTTTTAATGTAATTTTATTTTATTCAATTATTATAAAATTTGTAAAAGAAGAAGCCCATGGAGTGGTGAGCCCAAGTGGAGGTGCAAGCCCAAAAGGAAAAGATGGAGGCCCACCTGATATTTATTTCTAGTATAGGTTTACTAGAATAATATTAGGATGTAATATAGGCCCATAGCAATCCATTTTACTTTTATTTAATTATGCTTTATATTTATTTGCATGTATAAATGTATGATCCAACAGCATTTCACCTGCCTTATGTATGTAAGCCGTTATTAATTGAATCTAATAACCAAAAGGAATTACTAAGTCGCTTAAAAGTGCTTCCCTCATACAAAACCGACTCGAAGTGGGAATAGGCCAGTTGTAGACCATGTCCTCGCAGGATACACTGGAGTATTGTCACTTTGTATTGGGTTAGAGTATGGGATACTCTAACACTTGAATGGAGGTTTTGACTTAGCGTGGGTAGTAGGATTCTCCTGGCCCTAAGCACAGATCAGTAAGTGCCAACAAGCCCATCAAACCGAGAGTCCCTAGGTTGAGATTGGACGGCGTTCCTACCTAAATAATTAAGGTATAGTTGTACCAAACCCTCGTTTGACTATATCTTGATGAAATATGGATCTCGGCCCATGAGCCCAACAGCTCGGTTTAAAATAATAACTTGTTTCATTATTAATTTTATATGGGAACAACAAAGTAAAGTCCTTTATTAACACTCTAAATGTTTTTCTGTGTAGAAATTCTTAAATGGCAAACAACAATACCTTATCACTGCGATCAATTCTGGAAACGGACAAGCTTTCCGGTCCTAACTTTTTGGACTGGTCTAGGAACTTGAGAATAGTTCTGAGGCAGGATTCTAAGGAGTATGTACTGGAAAGGCCTGTGCCGGCTGCGCCTCAAGGACGTAATCCACCGGCTGCCCAGCTGGAGGAATACGAGGCGCATGTCAAGGACAATAGGGATGTGACATGCCTAATGTTGGCCTGCATGGTCCCCGAACTGCAAAAACAGTTTATGGACCATCAAGCCTTTGCTATGATAACAACTCTAAATGAGATGTTTCAAGAGCAAGCTCGTCAGGAGAGGTACCTGACCAACAAGGCATTCCACTCTTGTAAGATGGGGGCCGGGACATCTGTGAGTGCACACGTGCTCAAGATGAAGGGCTATTTGGACACTTTGGCCCGTCTTGGATCGCCTATCTCTCAGGAGTTGGCGATGGACACAATCCTTGCATCCTTGCCGGATTCTTATGATCAGTTCATCCTGAACTACAACATGCAAGGGATGAACCGCACTGTCAGTGAGCTGCATAGGATGCTTAATCTTACTGAGCAGTCGATCAAAAAGACTCCGCCGATGCTACTGGTCAACAAGGGGAACCCTCCTGTTGCCAAGGGTAAGGCCAAGGAAAAGGCCAAGGCCAAGGCCAAAAAGGCCAAGGCTAAGAAGGCCAAGGCCCAACCCAAGGCCCAGCAAAAGGCAGGTCCTGAAGATGTCTGTTTCGGGTGTAGACAGGCAGGCCATTGGAAGAGATCGTGTCCCAGGCTGATGGGAGAGCAAAGAAAGGGCCAAGGTGCATCCTCTTTAGGTATTTATGTTATAGACATTAACCTTACTATTTCAACATCCTGGGTATTGGATACTGGATGTGGTTCTCACATTTGTTGCAATGTGCAGGGACTTAAGAACAGAAGGTCATTGGGATCAGGAGAGGTGGACTTGCGGGTCGGGAATGGAGCAAGGGTTGCTGCCATAGAGATCGGCGAATACCACCTTATGATGCCCAGTGGATTGGTTTTGATTTTAGAACATTGTTATTTTGTACCTGCTCTGTGCAGGAATATTATTTCAGTTTCTATGTTGGATATTTCTGGATTTTATTTTACTATTTCTAATGGTAGAATTTTAATATCTAGAGAGGAATTATTTTATGGAGATGCTCTATTAAATAATGGCCTATATATCCTGGACTTAAATGAAACGAATCACGTATCTAACATAAACACTAAAAGGGTTAAGCCTAACGAACTTAATCCTGTCTACCTGTGGCATTGTCGTCTTGGCCACATAAACGAGAAGCGCATTTGTAGGCTTCACAAAGCTGGAGTCTTAGGGTCATTTGACTTGGAGTTAATTGATACATACGAATCATGTTTACGAGGCAAGATGACAAAGGTGCCTTTTAGCAAGAAGGCTGAAAGGGCCAGTGGCTTATTGGACCTAATACATTCAGATGTATGTGGACCTATAAGTGGTGGGCATCTATACTTCGTCAAGTTCACGGACGATTTCAGCAGATATGGCTATGTCTATCTGATGAAACACAAGTCCGAGACCCTTGATAGGTTCAAGGAATTTAGGAACGAGGTACAGAACCAGCTAGGCAGGAATATCAAAACCCTTCGGTAGGACCGAGGTGGTGAGTATATGAGCCTAGAGTTTGACTCATACTTGAGAGAGTATGGAATAGTTCCACATCTCACTCCTTCCGGAACACCACAATGGAATGGGGTGTCCGAACGGAGGAATAGGACCCTGTTAGACATGGTCCGCTCGATGATGAGTCAAGCCTCTCTCCCAATTAGTTTCTGGGGACACGCCCTCGAGACAGCAGCTCTTATCTTAAATAATACTTCGACTAAGGCAGTGGAAAAGACACCATATCAAATATGGACGGGCAAGGAGCCCAATGTGTCTTTCCTAAGGATTTGGGGATGCGAAGCACATGTCAAGAGATTGACTAGTGGCAAGCTGGAGTCCAAAACTGATACATACCTGTTTGTGGGCTACCCTAGGGAAACCAAAGGGTATTACTTCTACAACCCCGCCGAGAACAAGGTGTTCGTGGCAAGGAAGGGGGTCTTTCTAGAAAAGGAGTTCCTTTCCAAGAAAGACAGTGGGAGTAATATTGAACTCAGGGAAGTTCAAGGTCCACAAGCTCCCGAAGAGGATAACTCGGAGGCCCAGGTGGAGCTTCCACAAGGGGAAGCACCGACCCAGGCCGCACAAGAACCTAGAAGGTCTGGTAGGGATCGTCGGGAACTAGAGAGGTATGGTTTCCTCGTCACCGATGATCAAACTCTTCTCATCTGGGATGAGGAAGAACCTAAAACCTACCAAGAGGCTATGGCTAGTCCATAATCTGCGAATTGGCGTAAAGCCATGGAGGCAGAAATGCAATCTATGTACGATAACCAAGTTTGGAACTTGGTTGATCCACCTCCGGGTGCTAAGGTAATAGGTTGCAAGTGGTGCTACAAGCTAAAAGCTGATAATACCTTCAAGGGGCGTCTGGTTGCAAAAGGTTTCAGACAAGTCCATGGAATAGACTATGATGAAACTTTCTCACCAGTAGCCATGCTCAAATCCATCAGGATACTACTGGCCATAGCCGCATGGTATGACTATGAGGTATGGCAGATGGATGTCAAAACTGCTTTCCTTAATGGAAAGCTATTCGAGGATGTGTACATGACACAACCTGAGGGTTTTGTCGATCCAAAGTATCCGGGAAGGGTATGCAAACTTCAAAGGTCCATTTATGGACTGAAGCAAGCATCCCGAAGTTGGAATCTAAGATTCAATGAGGCCATAAAGGAATATAGCTTTATACAGAATCAAGATGAGCCTTGTGTGTATAAGAGGACTAGTGGGAGCATTGTCACATTCTTGGTACTTTACGTAGATGACATCCTACTCATTAAAAGCGACATACCTACACTGCAAGGGGTAAAGCAGTGGCTGAGTAAGTGCTTCGCAATGAAGGACTTAGGCGAAGCTGAGATGATCCTAGGGATTAGGATCTATAGGGATAGATCAAATCTGCTTCTGGGCCTAAGTCAGGCCTCGTACATAGACAAAGTTCTAAAAAGGTTCAGCATGGATCGGGCCAAGAAAGGTTTCTTACCAATGGGCCATGGGCTGAAAATTAGTAAGAAACACTGTCCTAAGAGAAGGGAGGACAGGGAGAACATGAAATTGGTTCCATATGCTTCGGCTATTGGATCAATTATGTACTCCATGTTATGTACGAGACCTGATGTAGCCTTTGCACTAAGTATGATGAGCCGGTACCAGCAGGATCCCGGGGAGGATCACTAGAAAGCTGTCAAGGTGATCCTTAAGTACCTTAACCGGACTAAGGATAGCTTCTTAGTGTATGGTGGTCAGGCAGTGCTGTCAGTTACTGGGTACACTGATGCAAGCTTCCAGACCGACTAGGATGAGTGCCAGTCACAGTCTGGGTATGTATTTTTGCTTAATGGTGGTGCTGTAAGCTGGAGGAGCTCAAAGCAGCCAACCATAGCGGACTCTACAACAGAAGCTGAGTACATCACTGCGTGTGATGCAGCTAAGGAAGCTGTGTGGATGAAGAAGTTTATCACTGAGTTGGGAGTAGTGCCAACTATCCAGGACCCAGTTGATATCTTCTGTGACAATAATGGGGCCGTTGCACAAGCTAAGGAGCCCCGGTCACACGAGAACACAAAGCACGTGCTTAGAAAGTTTCACCTCATACGAGAGATCGCGGAGAGAGGTGACATTGCATTGCATAGAGTGGACACCGAGGATAATGTCGCAGATCCTTTGACTAAGGCGCTGGCCCAGCCCAAGCACGAGGGTCATACTAAATCTATAGGGATTAGGCCCATGCCTAGTTGGAACTAGTGCAAGTGGGAGATTGTTGGAAATGCCCTAGTCCCGAAGCATTGGTCCTTGCATTTGTATCAGACATTAATTGGATTTATGTATTATACATATTTGTGTTATTAATAAAGGCATTAATTCATTTATTATATTTATCTTGTGCAATATATTAAATGAAGTATCTGATGGACATATCCATATCCATGATGACAAGTGTCATGCACTTGGCAGTAAGACC
The DNA here is from genome assembly GCA_039660915.1 of Euphorbia tirucalli. Lineage (NCBI taxonomy): Eukaryota > Viridiplantae > Streptophyta > Magnoliopsida > Malpighiales > Euphorbiaceae > Euphorbia > Euphorbia tirucalli. The sequence continues at coordinate 33,787,317 of CM077637.1, read as the reverse complement.
ATGGATAGGGTAAATGATATGACTATGAATAGATCTGTAGTCTGTTCCAGTCATGGGAATGAATGGAAGAAGAGACTATCATTAACCTGGTTGTATGGCGATGTCTTAGCGGTCATTGGACATGGAATGTCAACCAAGTTAATGGGTACATGCATAAGGGGCATGGTACTGGATAGATCCACTAAACGAGAAATCCATATGGTATAGTATCACAAGTGATTATCATGTAGTACTTGCATGGATCCTTTGACCTGACCATATGATGGTGTTACATGTGAGGTCGCATACTTAGGGGTACGCCTAAAGGGCCTGTAATAGGGTGCCAAGTATGGGTACTTTCGGGTATGTCACTTAGCATGGTAATACTATGGATATGCAGAAGGGATTTGTCACTCAGTAGTCCACTGGGAAGATATCACTAGCCTCTTGATGAATGCAACTGATAAGAGTGTGGCCACACCCAAACAAGTGGGAACTTGTTTGTGAGCTTCAGTGCATTCGGGATCAAGTTAATGTCCGACACAAAAGAGGGTGATCAATCTATGCCTCTGTGTTAGACACCGATATCAATGACATGGGATATACAACTTTAAACTACAGGGTTATGATAACAGTTAGACTACCATCTCCATCTTAATTGGGGGCTGCAGTGGCTTGCTAGAGCCCAACTGCAGTCTGCGGGCCAAAGGCCTGCTGCCAACATAAAGATGGGCCCACGGGATCGTACACATAGAACGACTAAACATAGACTTAAGGAATCACATGTATACTTGGAGTATACACTATGGAGAGAGAGGTATGTATATATTAATCATATAATAAAGATCAATTGGATTGATCCTAATAATAAAATTAATATATTCAATTGGCTCTTCATAATTAATTGGATTAATTATGAGATTATTTCCTACGTGGAAATATTCATATGTATAGGTTTACATATGATTTTGTTTTGTGAAGATTTAATTTTAATTTGATGGATTAAATTAATTGGTCAAACTAGTTTTAATTTAAATGTAAATAATATATTACTTGGTGTAATATATTAAATACATGGGTATATTAAAATTGGGCTTGAAATTAATTTAAACCAGAATAATTAAAATTAGATTGGGCCTCAATTAAAAGATGGAAGCCCACACAGAATGAAAGGAGCCAAGCTGGGCCTAAATTCCCCTAGGGGAATTCGGCCACCCTAGGTATAAAAACCTAGGGTGAAATTTCGGCCAACCCAACAAAAGATAGCCACCTTTGCCGAAATTCTATACCCCCTCTCACCATTGTTTTTGTTTTTCCAACGCTACCATAGGTTGTGTTCGTTAGGCGTTCGTGTACGAAAACGAGGAGGGAATCTAATTTGATTTCTGCAGTCTTCATCCATCTCTAGAAAGAGATATTCCGGGTAAGAATTTAATCTCTTTATATTTCAATTTTATGTTTTACAATTTCCACTTCAATTGCTTCTGGGACTGGATTTGAGGAAATCATCGCGTTCTTCCGCTTTTATCGGGTGATTTCCGGTGAAAAATCCCAACATGCAGCTGATAAGAGTGTGGCCATACCCAAACAAGTTGGAACTTGTTTTTGAGCATCAGTTCATTCGGGATCAAGCAAATATCCGGACACAAAAGAGGGTGATCAATCCATGCCTCTGTGTTGGACACCGATATCAATGACATGGGATATACAAGTTTAAACTATAGGGTTACGGTGCCAGTTCGACTGCTATCTCCTTCTTAACTGGGGGCTGCAGTGGCTTGCTAGAGCCCGCCTGCAGTCTGTGGGCTATAAGTCCACTGCCAACATAAAGACGGGCTCACAAGATCGTACACATTGAACGTCTGAACTTTAACTAAAAGGATTAAGTGTGTACTAGGAGCATACACACTGGAGAAAGAGGAATCTGTTAATTATATTATATAGATCGATTGGATTGATTAAAATAATATAATTAATTTTTGTATAGGTCTTCTTATAATTAATTCAATTAATTAATTTATGAGATTATTTCCTAGGTGGAAATATTTTACATGTATAGGTTTACATGTATTTAATTTTATGAAAGTCTAATTTAATTCCTTGGTTAAATTAATAGGTCAAATTAATTTTAATTTAAATGTATGTAATATATTATATGGTATAATATACAAGCATACATATTGAATTAAAGTTACATTTGAAATTAAATAAAACAAAGGAATTAAAATGGACTTGAGCTTGAAAAGGAAAAGCCCACATAGAATTAAATTTGGGTTAGCCAAATGTTTCAAATAGGAAACTTGCCCACTAAGTTTGGAAATTTGCCCACCAAGTTTAATTAACTTGGATATTTTGGCCTATATAAGGATAAGGAAAAAAGAAAAGAAAAACTCTTTTTTTTTTTTTACTTTTAAGCTTATCCTCTCTTCTCTTCTTCAGTTTCCTAACTGCTAGCACAGGTTTTAATTCAATAGCCGTTCGTGTACGTGACGGTGGAGGAAGTCTAGTTTCATTTCTGCAGCCATCTCTTAGGAGATATACTGGTGGGAATCTAACTTTCCTCTTATTGATTTTGGTTTTTGTTTCTACTTCATTAGCTCCTGGGCACGGATTTGAGGAAATCAACGCGTTCATCGGCTTTTATCGGTTGATTTCCAGTGAAGAATCCCAACAGTGGTATCAGAGCAGGTTTTTTATCCATGGAAATTTTTAACTTGGTTGGATCCCATTTTTAAAAATTGATGATTTTGTGATTGGATTCTTTTGGTTTTGGGGTTTGGTGATTTTTCCTTTGCTTTTGCTATTGGAAATTAAATGTGTATATAGGTTTATGCTTGAATTAATTTTTTGTTTATGATATTGTTTCTTGGTAATTTTATTTATTGCTGTTTTCTGTAAAAATCACAGGCCGTTTTCGCTGATACGGAGTTGCCGGTGGCGGAATCACTGCCGCAGCGGCGGAAGCAGCGGCCGCTGTTGAGCAGCAGCAGGGTCGCTGGCAGCTAGGCTACTACCCCAGCAGTGGGCCGGGCCCTGATTTGGATTTGGCAGGGTTTTGGGCTAGGCCCAGTTTTAAAATTTTAATTGGTTTAGAATTTTACGTGTTTAAATTTATGCAATTTAAATGCGCATGGTTTTATGAATGAAATTTATTTTTATTCATTGGATATTACTTTTGGAAATTAATATGGTTTAATTGAAATTGGTTTAGGCTTTCTTGGCCCGATTACCCGGATGGCTGATTTGGATTCATGGTTTCCCAATTCCAGTGGGAACAGTATTCTGCCTGGGTTGGAGGCCCAAAGCCCATAAGGGCTTAGAACCGTGATAGGCCAAAATTGGCGATTTCAAATTAATGGCTATGGACATATTGAAATGGGATTAATTTCATGCATTTAACATATTTATAAATTGATGTATTGGTTTACATGTATGTATGATTAAATGTATGAATGGATGCTTATCCTATATTGGGTTGTAATATTCTTTTGGGTAAATATGCCATTTTCTTTTTATGTAATTTTATTTTCTTTGTTTGTTATAAAATCATGTAAAGAAGAAGCCCCTTGGAGAGGCGAGCCCAGAAGGAAGAACAAGAGGCCCACCTGATGTTTTTCTAGTATAGCTTTACAAGAATTATATTAGGATGTAATTTTGGCCCATTGCAGCCCATTATTTCTTTAATTATGCTTTATTTATTTACATGTAAGAATGTATGTTCCAATCTCAATTTCACCCACCTATGCATCTAGGCCGTTATTCAATTGAATCTAATAACGAAAAGATAATTACTAAGCCGTTTAAAAGTGCTTCCCTCATTCGAAACCTACTCAAAGTGGGGATAGGCCAGTTGTAGACCATGCCCTCGCTGGATGCACTGGAGTATCATCATTTTGTATTGGGTTGGAGTATAGGTTACTCTAACACTTGGATGGAGGTTTAGACTTAGCAAAGGTCCCTAAGCACAGATGGATAAGTGCCAACAAGCCCATGAAACTGAGAGTCCCTAGGTTGGGATTGGACGGCGCTCCTACCTAAATAATTAGTGTATAGTTTTTCCAGGCCCTCGTCTGGCTATATCTTGATGAAATGTGGATCTTGGCCCATGAGCCCAACAACTCAAGTTAATTAATAACATGATTCATTATTAATTAATATATGGGAAAATCAATATAAGACCTTTATTAACACTCTTATATTTTTCTGTGTAGTAACTAAATGGCAACGAGTAATACATTATCACTGTGATCTATCCTAGAAAGGGACAAGCTTTCTGGTCCAAACTTCTTGGACTGGTCTAGGAACTGAAGGATAGTTCTAAGGCATGAGTCCAAAGAGTATATGCTAGAAAGGCTTGTACCAGCTGCACCAATGGGTTGTAATCCACCTGCTATCCAACCGGAGGAATACGAGGTGCACGTTAAGGATAACTGAGACGTGAAATGCCTTATGTTGGTGTGTATGGTCCCTAAGCTACAAAAGCAGTTCATGGATCATCAGGCCTTTCCTATGATAACAACTCTTAACAAGATGTTTCAGGAGCAAGCTCGTCAGGAAAGGTATCTGACCAACAAGGCATTCCACTCCTGTAAGATGAGCGCTGGAACATCTGTGAGTGCACACGTGCTCAAGATGAAAGGCTATCTGGATACTTCAGCCCATCTCGAATCGCCTATTTCACAGGAGTTGGCAGTTGACATGATCCTAGCTTCCTTATCGGATTCTTATGATCAGTTCATCCTAAACTATAACATGCAAGGGATGAACCATGCTGTTAGTGAGCTGCATGGGATGCTCAAGCCCACTGAGCAGTCGATCAAGAAGACTCTGCCAATGTTAATGGTCAACAAGGGGAAACCTCCTCTTGCTAAGGGCAAGGCAAAGGCCAAGGCTAAGAAAGCCATCATTAAAAAGGCTACGGCCCAGCCCAAGGCCAGTCCCGAGGATGTCTTCTTTAATTGCAAGCAGGTTGGGCATTGGAAAAGATCGTGTCCCAAGCTCTTGGGAGAGCAAAGGAAGGCCTAGGGCATGTCTTCATCAGGTATATATGTCATAGACATTAACTATACTGTTTCAACAGCCTGGGTATTGGATACTGGATGTGGTTCTCACATTTGTTGTAATATGTAGGGACTTAAGAACAGGAGATCACTGGAATCTGGAGAGGTGGACTTGCGAGTCGGAAATGGAACAAAGGTTGCTGCCATAGAAATCGGTGAGTACCATCTTATGATGCCTAGTGGATTAGTTGCAATACTAGAACAATGTTATTTTGTACCTACTATGTACAAGAATATTATTTCAGTTTCAGTTTTGGATGTTTCTGGATTTGATTTTACTATTTGTAATGGTAAAATGGGTTTATCTAAAAAAGGATTATTTTATGGAGAAGCTCTATTAAATAATGGCCTATATATCCTGGATTTGAATGAAACTAATCATGTCTATAATATAAATACTAAAAGGGTTAAGCCTAACGAACTTAATCTTGTTTACCTTTAGCATTATCGTTTAGGCCATATAAATGAGAAGCGCATATCTAGGCTTCATAAAGCAGGAATCCTAGGATCATTTGACTTGGAGTCACTTGATATATGCGAATCTTATTTACAAGGTAAAATGACTAAAGTGCTTTCTAGCAAGAAAGCTAAAAGGGCTACTGGCTTATTGGACCTAATACATTCAGATGGATATGGACCAATGAGCATAGCTACCAGGGGTGGACATCTATACTTTGTCACCTTCACAGACGATTTCAGCAGATATGGCTGTATCTATTTAATGAAACATAAGTCTGAGACCCTTGATAAGTTCAAGGAATTTAGGATCAAAGTACATAATCAACTAGGAAAAAATATCAAAGCCCTTCAATCAGACCGAGGGGGCGAATATATGAGCCTAGAGTTTGACTCATATCTAAGAGAGCATGGAATCATTCCACAGCTCACTCCTCCAGGAACACCATAATGAAATAGGGTGTCCGAAGGGAGGAACAGGACCCTATTGGACATGGTCCGCTCAATGATGAGTCATGCCTCTCTCCTAATAAGTTTCTAGGGATACGCTCTTGAGACAACAGCTCTTATTTTGAATAATACTCTGACTAAGGCTGTGGAAAAGACCCTATTTGAAATATGGACGGGCAGTGCACCCAATGTATCTTTCCTGCAGATTTGGGGCTGTGATGCATATGTCAAAAAATTGACTGGGGACAAACTAGAACCCAAAACCGACAAATGCCTATTTATAGGCTACCCTAGGGAAACCAAAGGGTATTACTTCTACAACCCTATCAATAACAAGGTGTTTGTGGTATGAAAGGGGGTCTTTCTTGAAAAGGAATTTATTTCCAAGAAAGATAGTGGGAGCAATGTTGAACACAGGGAAGTTTGAAGCTTAAAAACTCTTAAAAGGATAACTTAGAGACCAGGGTGGAGCTTCCACAGGAGGAAGCACTAGCCCAGGTCACACAAGGACCTAGAAGGTCTCGTAGGGATCGTCGGAAACCTGAGAGATATAGGTTTCTCGTTACCGATGATCACACTCTTTTTGTCTTCGATAAAGAAGAGCCCAAAACCTACCAGGAGGCTATAGCTAGCCCACTATCTGCTAACTAGTAAAAGGCCATGTAGGCGGAAATACAATCTATGTACGATAATCAGGTTTGGAACCTGTTTGATCCACCTCCGGGTGATAAGGTGATAGGTTGCAAGTAGTGCTATAAGCTAAAGGCCAATAATACCTTCAAGAGGCTGCTGGTTGGGAAAGGTTTCAGAAAAGTCCATGGTATAGACTATGATGAAACTTTTTCACGAGTCGCTATGCTCAAATCCATAAGGATCCTGCTAGCCATAACCACTTGGTACAACTATGAGGTCTGAAAAATGGATGTCAAAATCACTTTCCTTAACGGAAAGCTACTCGAGGATGTGTACATGACACAGCTTGAGGATTTTGTCGATCTAAAGCATCCTGAAAAGGTATGCAATCTTCAAAGATCCATTTATGGATTGAAGCAAGTATCCAGGAGTTGGAATCTTAGATTCAATAAGGCCATAAAGGAATACAACTTCATACAGAATCAAGATGAGCCTTGTGTGTATAAGAGGATTAATGGGAGTATTGTAACATTCCTGGTATTATATCTGGATGACATCCTTCTGATTGGAAGGGACATACCAACACTGTAAGGTGTAAAGCAGTGGTTGTGTAAGTGCTTCGCAATGAAGGACTTAGGTGAAGCTGAGATGATCCTAGGGATTAAGATCTACAGGGATAGACCCAATCGGCTTCTGGGCCTAAGTCAGACCAAGTACATGGATAAAGTTCTTAAAAGATTCAACATGGATCAAGCCAAGAAAGGTCTCTTGTGAATGATCCATGGGCTGAAACTTAGTAAGAAGAACTATCCTAAGATAAGGCAGGACAAGGAGAACATGAAGTTGGTCCCATATGCATCAGTTATAGGATCAATCATGTACTCCATGCTATGTATGAGACCTGATGTCGCCTTTGCACTAAGTATGACAAGCTGATACCAGTAGGATCCTGGCAAGGATCACTGGAAGGCTGTCAAAGCAATCCTGAAGTACGTTAACCGGGCTAAGGATAGCCTCTTGGTGTATGAAGGTTTGGAATAGTTACTAGTTACTGGGTACACTAATGCACGCTTTTAGACAGACCAGGATGAATACCATTCATAGTTTGGGTATGTGTGTTGGATATGCCCTAGTCCCCGAGGCATTAGACCTTGTATTTGTATTATACATTTATTGGATCTATGTATTATACTCATTTTGTATTATTAATAAAGGCATTAATTCATTTATTATATATATCTTGTGCAATATCTTAAATGAAGCATCCAATGGACATATCCATAGCCATGATGACAAGTGTCATGCACTTGGCAGTAAGACCATGGATAAGGTAAATGATATGACCATAAAGAGATCCGTAGTCTGTTCTAGTCATGGGAATGAATGGAACTAGATACTATCATTAACCTAGTTGTATGGCGGTGTCTTACTGGTCATTGGACATGGAATGTCAACCAAGTTAATGGGTACATGTAAAAGGGCATGGTACTGGATAGATCAACTAAACGAGAAATCCACATGGTATAGTATCTGTAAGCGCCGGAATTTCATTCTAAAAAAAAAGAGCAGATTTCACACGACTGTAATATACAGTCGTGTGAATGTGTTACAGTCATGCGACTATAATTAAAAATATTACAGTCGTACGACTGTAACGGCCCTACTTGCAGCTGCCAAGAGGCAGAGATTGCGGGCTGCAAAGGGGGAGCAATTAATGCCCGCCCCTTTGCAGCAGGATAAGGCGGCTGGGGATAAAAAGATGAAAAGGGGGAAAGTTTTGTTTTAAGTCTGAAAATCTGGTGAGAGAGGGAGTTTTTAGAGAGAGATTCTGAGAGAAAAAAAGAAAGAAAAGAAAAAAACACAAAAAAGAGATCACTCTTCTTCTTCTTTTTCTTCTTAAAATCTTAAAGCTAATATTAAAAAATTGTTAAAAATCAATAGAGTAGTAATCTGATCTCACAAACACATCAAAATCTCGGACTAAAATCAACATGAACCTTGACATTTGGAGATTCTTTGGACCCAAGTTTTCAACCCCAAACTTAAGGAAAAAGTGCAGATTCGTATGGATCGGAGCGACTCCAGGGGTCTAATCGACTTGGATAAGCTTCTAAAAAGGTAGGCACTCCTTTTCCTTTCACCTTTTCTTGCTTTCTGGGTGATTGTAGTGTATTTTTGTGCATTTTCGCTGTGTTTTCGCGCTTCTGCTTCTGGAAATCAAGAACAGTCGCACGACTGTTCTTGGATTTGATGAACAGTCGTACGAGTGTTCTTGATTTCCAGGCATTTTTGTTCCAGATTATTTCAAACAAAGTTTTGGCGAGGTTCTAACTTTGGAATGTTTACTGTCGCACGACTGTAATTTACAGTCATACGACTGTAGTTACAATTGCACGACTGTAACTTATTTTCCAGAATCAGAATTTCCGTTTTAATCCCTATAAATTTCCAAAAATCCATAAAAATTCAGAAAATCCCCAAAAATCATCAAAATGAATTTTGTTGTGTGTATTCATGACCCTAGATTCAATTTTCAGTAAAATTGCATTTAGAACAATGCCACGAAGGAGACCCAGTTCTCCCAAAAACCGACCCACCTCACATGTTAAAGTTAATTAAACTGGAAAAAATGTTTTCAAAACAGATTTTCTCACAAAACCTAAAATACAGGGACGTTTCAAAACGTTTTCCAGGTCTAACCGGGCCAGCTAGCCGAACCAACCCGGTTATCCCCTCAATGCATGCCTCCAATTCCTGATTTTCCCAATTCTGCCTATTTGAGTCCAACTTATGGTGTGCCGTAAAATTGCGCTAACCTTATGTTTTGCAGATTTTAATTTCTTTTATTTTTATTTTGGATGTAATTTAATAGATTAAATCGTGTATCTTAGGCGATTGTAATATTTTTAGATAAATCGTGTATTCTAGGCGCTTGTAAAAGTGAGGCTGAGAGTTTTTATCTTTTATCCGATTAGGTTGTAAACCACTTAAATATTCATTACTTTACTTTTATTTTTGTAATACCTGTATGCGCGCTGTATGTCTATTTATCTTAATAAAATTGACTTTAGAATTTGAAATACCATCTATGAACATTGACCAATTTTATTTTAATTTGACATGAAATAAGGGACTTGTCCGGACCCGAATCTCTGGATAGTATAGCGGCCGTTCGTCCGGTTCAGCTGCATTATAAATTTCCAGGTTGAGTTGAGCCGGGTGGCGACTCTACAATATTCATCGAGACTTAGGTCTCGGTTCTTTTAGGAATTAATTCCATTTATTTTCCATAACCGATTTTCCATTTATAAAAACCCCACGCGAGGGAGGGGCCCGCTCGAGATCGTGGCGCCCCTTCCGAAAGGGAGTCTCGCGTTCCGTCGAAAACGTCATCCGCTCACAGTGGCGACTCTGCTGGGGAATTTCTTAAAAAAGTTTTCTTAAAAACTTAAAAGAATTTGACAAGCCCTGAAAAGTGTCTAATTAAAATAAGGTGGATGATTCTCGATTGGTATTTCATTTTGCATTTTAGTTAGACATGCTTGCATTCGATTTAGTATCCATTTTAGCCCGTTGGATTGTTGAGGTGTCACTTTTGTTCCTCCTGGTCTTAGGGGCACGGATACGAAACACCACCTATAGCCTCGTACGAACCCCTTCGTTCGGACCCTTGAGTGGGGAGAAGTGAGGAGTATATTTTGCTATGGGAACCTTGATTTTTAACCCGACTTGGACCAAACCCATATAGGCCCCTAGTTGGATTCCCTTAGGATACCAAAATAATTGTGTGAATAAAAATAAAATCATGCCTTCATCACCCCTGGTTGGTGATCGAAGTGAACCCCGCCTAGGACTCGGTTAGAATTTTTGAGACCGACCACGCTTGGAGAAATAAGGTTGGAAGAATTCGCTTCGTGTGCTACGTGTTACACGCCTTTCGACATTTCACTCCATACCATAATTCATATTTATCATACATATGGCATTTTCCATGCATCGAACATTTGTGTGATACTAACCCACATTTTTATGCAACCATTTGCACTTTATTTTCGTGTGAAAACATTAATTCATTCGTTTGCCATTCATATTAACCGTTTCTTTTTTAGCCATGACATTAATCTGCGTGATTAACATTTTATTTTCACAAAGCATACATAACATCATTCTGTATTCCATGCATTCTAACCCACGTTTTTGTGCAGCCATTTGCATTTCGTGTGTCATAAACATGCATTACATGTCATTTAAATTAAATTGAGGACATTTCAAGGACGCCTATCATGACCATTTCATTTCATAACATATAGGACATCCTAAAATACCCGTGTTTTGCCAATGCATCGAATTGCATTTGGCCATTCCACCAAATCATTCCATTCAATAGAGACCACAATGGTCCTAGGTATATCTCCGTGTGACAATCCACACGATGCATCTCATGACATCATACCCATTCATCATAAACATCATACAACACTGTGATCCACATCGGGTTACTTCATGACATTACTACATTATTGAAGGTGCTCCCTGAGTGCCGGATTAGTACGCATGTAGGGGCATTCCATAAACATCCCAAATCATGCAAGGTGTTCCCCGAATGCCGAACTCCTGTCCGTGTCCCCATTACACGTGACTCTCTTATAACATTATTTCATTTCATATGCTCAAAAGCATCAGAACTCTGTCCGTGGGCCGGTCCCATGTGACCATTTCACATCATTTCATAGATGTACAAAGCATTGAAACTCTGTCCGTGCGCCAGTACACACGTGACCATTTCACAAAAATTCATTAACGTGCTCCAAAGGCGCCGAACCTCTGTCCGTGTAACGGCCCACACGTGACATTTTGCATAAGCATTGGGTGTTTTTGGAATGTCCTAAAGATAATAAAATAAAATAAAATAAAATAAAATAAATAATAAGAATAAAAAGAAAACCATTCATACCATCATTTCATTCATAACCTCACTACATTCATCCATTTCAAGCATTTTTAATGCCTCACTTTTCATACCATATCATGCCATTCATTCATGATCCTAATACTTCCTATGTGATCCTGAGCAGAATACACTGAAGTGACCTTGGACTAGATCCCAGGCTTCAAGGGCAGTTAGGAGACAGAGGATAGTTGAGAGTGACAGTGATTCTGAGTCTGGGGAAGAGGTGAACATGGCAAACCCGACACCAAGCATGGCTGATGTTCTGAAGGATTTCTTCATATCGCAAGACTTCTGCGACATGTTGAAGGAAGAAATGAGAGCAGTTGTAAGGGAAGCTGGTGAGACCGGTGGCAGTGGAGCCGGGAAAGAGAAAGAGGCTGAGTCATCCCAATAGGGTGGTGATGTTTCGGCCAGTCTTGAGAAGCTGCAAGAAATAAAGGCAGCTATGGAGCAGAGAATAAAGGCAAAATGTTCTGAGCTGGATGAAGTAGTGGCCCAGTTGAAGAAGGGGGTCGGTGTTAGTGCAGAATCAAGGAAAGGGGTGAACGTTGATGCTATGATCAGTAAAGGCATCGAGACATTTCCCATCGGCTTCCAAGTGCCGAAAATCCCCGCTTACAAAGGAATGGGCTCGCCGGAGGCCCATGTGAATTTGTATGCCCGAGTTATGCTAACGGTGGGCGCCACAAAGCAACAATTGATTAATCTATTCCCCACCACACTGGAGGGAGGAGCGTTAGGATGGTACAACTCACTATCGGAGGAAGAACAATCTGATTGGGAGATTTTGTCGGCGGCTTTCATCAAGTACTAGAGCTTTAACACTAAAATCCAGGTGACGCTGTATGATTTGGAAAGGATAAAGCAGAAGTTCAACGAGCCCTTTGACGAGTACTACTAGTGCTGGATGAACAAAATGATTCTCTTGAAGATTCGTCCAAATGAAGACGAGCTTATACAGAAGTTGATAGATGGCAGCAAATACATCTTTAAGAACAACATGAAATTCCATTCCTTCAAAGAGCTCAGCGAGGTTTATTGTATGGCAATGAAAATAGCACGGGATGAAGAGGAGAAGGCAACCGGACACAAGGGTGGTAGGAGCTCAGGATACAGTTCTGGTTATAGGTCAACTACAGCAGCTGGGTCTGGCAGTGGTTCTGGTTCAAGTTCCGGTAGAAAAGGGGGGCAGACCTCAGAAGTAAAACAGGTGGAAGTTGCTACTGTGACTCAGCAACAGGGTAATCAGAGTAAGGATTTGGGAGTACTAGGCATATCACCTTGGGCTCTTCCTCTGGTGAAGATATTTGCTAAGTGTAGAAATGGTGGATTGCTGCAATCCTTAAGACCCTTCGAAATGCCTTCCGAAGCAGATAAGGGTAATTTCTGCACTTATCATGTGGTTGTCGAGCATAAGACTAATAATTGCTACAAGCTAAGGGATGCCATCCAAAAACTTATCGATGAAGGGAAGCTACAAGAGACACCCAAGCCTAGCACTAAAACCAACACACTGTCAGCATTCAAAAAGCGGGTCAATATGGCTCATTCTGGGATACCCGCCAATTTTATCTTCGTACAAGTTCTCCAAGCAAATCCTACCATGCAGGCTGTGGCAGTAGGGGAAATCGGAGTGGAAACAGAATGTGAAGAACAGGAGGAGCGGAAGGAGATCAAGCTAATAAGCTTAAATGATCTCGATTCTGAGGATGAGTATGAGGAGTCTGATGGAGAGGAGACAGTTAAGCTTCCAACCATTGAAAAGCTGAAGGTACAGGAAGTGCAGCATGTGACCCGAAGTGGTAGGGTATATCAGCCGGCAGATCAGATGAAAGACAAAGCCCCGATGACTGGGTCGGGTAGTTCATCGGCGTCAGAGGGAGTCGAGAAAGAGGACCTGGTTATCTCCCAACTAAAAAAGACCCCCACTCAAGCTAGCTTATGGCATTTGCTTCTGACTTCCAAGGAGCATAGGGCTGCTTTAGTAAAGAAACTATTAGAGATTGAAGTCTCTCCTATAGCTTCGCCAGAGGCTATGTGCTGTTTATTAGATAAAGTTCATGCTAGAACTCCTGATATCGTTTTCTCTGAGAAAGATCTACCTGCTGAAGGGAATGCCCACAACAAGGCTCTTTACATTAGAGCTTATGTCATGGATAAAACAATGCCTTGTGTTATGGTGGATGATGGCTTAGCACTGAACATTTGTCCACTAAAGATGTTGCCATTTCTTGGGCTGAATGAAGATGTGTTGAAAAAGTCCACTACGGTCATTCAGGCATACGATGACTCTAAAAGAACGGTGATTGGAACCTTTAAAGCGGAAGTGGAAGTTGGACCAGTCAAGTCCATGGTTGTTTTTACAGTGATAGATATCCCAATCACCTTTTCCTTGTTGCTTGGGAGGTCATAGTTCCATCCTTTAGGGGGCATCCCTTCCATTTTGCATCAGAAGATCAAGTTCTCTATGAATGGCAAGATTGTGACTATTGAGGCGGATGCCCAATCAATGGTAGCTGCTCTGAACGAAGGAGTGGTTCCCTTTGGCGGATTTTAAGTTGCTGTCATTAAGGAGGAAGAAACCACGAACGCTCCTATGGTTCTTTATGAGAATTACATGCCGGAGTGGCTATCCCGGTATCTGTATAAGCATAACTTCATCCCAGGAATGGGACTCGGAATCAATCTACAAGGGGTTCCAGAATTTAAGATCGACTCGGGGAAGTCGAAGCAGTGTGGCCTTAGCTATGTAGAAGGGGCATCTGAGCAGAAGAATCTGAGGAAGGGCAAGAATGGGAAGATTATAATGAAGCCATTTCTAAAGGTAGGAGAAGGCCTTTACAAGGGCCAAGCTAAACCCGTGATGGTTGGAAATGTCGAGTATCCTGGCTTTGAGATCTTTTTTGACGTCGTGGATTTTGAGAAAAGTCAAGAAGGACCAGTGGCCCCTGCGGCGGTGGAGGCAGCAGCTGCTGAATCTGAGATTTTGCAAGGTGAGCCATCTAAGGTGGTAGCAGAAGCCATAAAGGTGGCCAAGGAAGAAGATGAAAAGAAGACCTGTGCTGAAGCTACAGAGGTGATTTCAGGCGCTTTGACTGCTGCTTTAAGTAAGGCGTTTGGAAAATCCAAGGAAGGGTTTGATGAAAACTGATGGCTAAAGTGAACTTAGATTCTGTGATCGCTAAGATAGCCAAAGTCATGGAGAAGGCTAAGAAGCGGGTGACCAAAAAAGAAGCAGAAAAAGCTGCAGTCCCGGATGATGCTCTGAAAATGAAGATGGAAGCTGAAGAGAAACAAGGCCCTCCGCCTGTGGAGGATGAAAATGATTTTGTTGTATCTATTTCTTCCATTTTCAATGTAACTGATGTACTTTATGATAAGTTCAATGCAATGAAATTCCAGTTTGCTTACTTGTGTGATGTTTATCCTGAAAAGTCTGTGCATGCATTTAAATCACCATCAAGCATATTTATCATACATGACACCGCATTGCATGAAATCAACATAAGTACAGATGAAAACCCTAAAATGGTACTCATTTCACACGAGCTAAAATCCGAGGAAGAGAAAGAATTAATAAGAATACTCCAAAAACATGTTAAAGCTTTCACCTGGTCGTATGAAAACATGCCAGGTGTGGACACAGAGATAGCAGTGCACAAAATCCTAACAGACCCCAAGTTCAGACCAGTAAAGTAGAAGTTGAGAAGACTGAGGCCAGAATGGGCTACACTGGTAAAAGAAGAAGTGGCTAAGCAGATAGATGCCAAGTTCCTCAAAGTGGTGAAGTACACAAAATGGCTAGCCAACATTGTCTCTATGCCTAAAAAGGATGGAAGGGTCAGAGTATGCGTCGACTACGGGGACCTGAATAAAGCATGCCCAAAAGATAACTTTCCACTGCCCCATATTGACGTCCTAGTTGATAGTGCAGCAAAAGCAGCAATGTATTCCTTTATGGACAGCTTTTCAAGGTACAACCAAATCCTGATGGATGTGATCGACAAGGTGAAAACATCGTTCATCACAGAGTGGGGTACTTTCTGCTACAGAGTGATGCCTTTCGAATTGAAGAATGCTGGTGCCACTTACTAGAGAGCTGTCACAACTCTGTTGCATGATATGATCCATAAAGAAGTCAAAGTGTATGTCGATGATATGCTTGTTAAATCAGCAACCCAGGAGGAACACCCTGTTATCCTGGATAGATTTCTAACACGCATTGGAGAATACAACTTGCGGCTTAACCCCAAGAAGTGCATATTCGGGGTCATATCAGGGAAGCTATTGGGTCATGTAGTCAGCCAGAGGGGGATAGAAATGGACCCAGAAAAAATCAAAGCCATCCAAAATATACCTACCCCAAAGACAGAAAAGGAAGTCAGATCATTCCTGGGTTCCTTACAGTATGTCAGCCGCTTCATAGCACGGTTGACTTCCACTTGTGAGCCAATTTTCAAGCTATTGAGGAAAGATCAGCCGGTCGTGTGGGATGACAGGTGTCAACTAGCATTTGAGAAGATCAAGGCTTATCTGGTAAAGCCACCAGTATTGAGTCCACTAGTTCCAGGGAAACCTCTGATTTTGTACTTGGTAGTTGAAGAATCCTCTATAAGGGCAATGCTGGCAGAAGAACAAGACGACAGGAAGGAATACCCTATCTACTACCTTAGCAAGAAATTACTGGAGTATGAAACCAAGTACACACTGGTGGAGAAGACATGTGTGGCAATGATCTGGCTAACCAAGAAGCTGTGCCACTATTTTCAATCCTACAGGATACAAGCCGTGGCTAAGGTGGATCCAATGAAGTATCTCTATGAAGCACCAGTGTTGGTTGGGAAGCTATCCAGGTCACTGTTACTCTTATCTGAGTTTGACATCGAGTACATCATAAAGAAAACCATCAAAGGGCGAGCCGTGGCGAAGTTTCTGGAAAATCAACCTCTAGAATCAGATTATACGGAGAATCTGGAATTCCCCGATGAACAACTAGCCATGGTGGAAGTGAAAAGATGGATTATGTGCTTTAATGGGGTAGTGAACAGAAAGGGTGCTGGAATCGGGGTACTCATAGCAACACCGGACGGTGAAATCATTCCCTTATCCAAGAAATTGGCTTTTCCTATAACCAATAATGGGGCAGAATATGAAGTGTGCCTATTTGGGATGGAAGCGCTGTTAACACTAGGGGCAAATGATGTCTTAATTGTTGGCGATTCACTTCTAGTGGTCAAGCAAGCTCAGGGTGAGTGGGAGCTGAAAGAAGAAGCCTTACGGCCTTACTTGGAGCTGCTACAGTTCAGAAAAGGTTTATTCGGCCAGTGTGAATTCAGACATGTCCCTAAGGATGAGAACAAGATGGCTGATGCATTAGCAACTCTGTCCTCCATGTGGGAAAATCCAGAGGAGACACAAATACAACCACTAGTTATAGCCACTTCCAGGCATCCTGGCTTCAAAGTGCACAAAGTAATGGAATTATCAGCTGAAGAAAAGCCATGGTTCTTTGATATCTACCGGTATGTGAAGGAAGGAAACTACCCAGAAGAAGCCAGTACTGCTAATAAACTGTCACTAAGAAGGCTGGCTAGTCAGTTCAGAATCTTCGAGGACAAGTTATACAAAAGAACAGCACATGGACTCCTTTTAAGGTGCCTGACAGAGCAAGAATCAGAAGAAGTGATGCACCAGGTACATGCAAGGTCCTATGGGCCACATATGAATGGACTTGCCATGGCCAGGAAGATCATGAGACAAGGATACTTCTGGATGACTATGCAGGCAGATTACATAAGGAAAGTGAAGAGATGTCATGAATGTCAAATCTATGCAGATATCAGCCATCTTCCTCCACTTGAATTACAGAATTTAGCATCTCCTTGGCCATTTTCAGCGTGGGGGATAGATATGATTGGTGAAATTCACCTAGCTGCGTCTAATGGGCACAGATTTATAGTCGTGGCAGTTGATTATTTTTCCAAATGGGTAGAGGCAGAATCCTTCACCAATGTAACAGCCAAACAGATGGTCAAGTTGATCCAGAAGAACATCTTTACCCGGTATGGTATTCCCCATCACATAGTGTCTGACAACGGAGTACAATTCCAAGGGGCAACAGCTGAGCTACTTGCAGAGCATGGCATTGAGCATCATAAGTCTTCTCCATACAGACCACAGGCTAACGGAGTAGTGGAAGTAGCTAATAAGGCAATAAAGAAGATCTTATCAAAGATGGTAACCACCTACAGAGATTGGGCTGACAAACTGCCTAATGCTCTTTGGGGTTACAGAACCAGCATCAGAACGCCAACAGGAGAAACTCCTTATGCCTTGGTATACGGTATGGAAGCAGTGTTGTAAATGGAAATAGAACTCAAGTCACTCAGAGTTGCCCTAGAAGCTCAATTACCAGAAACTGAATGGTACAAGCAGTTGGCTGCACTAGATGAAAGGCGACTAAAGGCATTGGATCACCTACAGATGTACCAGTGCAGAATGGCCGGGGCCTATAACCATAATATGAAGTACTCCAAGCGGCAGTTGAAAGTAGGTGACTTGGTCCTAAAGCAGTTAAGGCCTTCCAATGTCGATGTTAGGGGCAAATTCAGACCTAATTGGGAAGGGCCCTATGTGGTGAAGAAAGTGCTCTCGAAGGGTGGTGTCAGCATCATGGACATGGACGGAAATGAGTTCACAAACCTTGTCAACCAAGACCGGCTGAAGCTTTATCACGTATAAAAAAAAATTAGTAATAGAAAAAAGGGTCTGCTAAGCTGAAAACTCGAAAAGAGCGGTCTAGGCAAAAATTAAGACATGAGAGAAAATGATCAGTCAGAAAATCTGAAAAGGACGACTGGTGACGGATTCTGGCTCAGTGTGGAATGTGTACCATTTAGAAGTCAATCATTTCAAATGTACTCATTTTGATTTTCATCAATAAAGTGAAATGTTTGTTTAAATATATTTGCATGGGTATGACAAATGCATAAGCAAAATCGTCTTGCATAAACATACACATAAAGAAAGCACTTTACATTTAACTGATCAATATCATCACGTTGTTTAACAAGTGAAAATGCACTAAATACATGCGGTTTGAAATCTCTTATCATCCTCTAAAATCTAGTTCATCTTCCTATAAGAGCAATAAGGGGTCACAGTGTCATTTTCATCATTCTTTCAAAAAAAAAATAAATAAAATAAAAGCTCGTTGAGGTGAAAACCAAAAAAGGCGCCTCAGGCAAAAATTAGAGCAGCTCGCTGAGGTAAAAACCGAAAAGGCACCTCAGGCAAAAGTTAGGGTGGCTCGCTGGGCTGAAAACCCACATTGGGCAACCCAGGCAAAAATTAGAGCACTCACAAATTCATGATCTCCCCGGGGACAGGAAAAGCAGAATTTCCCCGGTAATGCCCTGCAGGATTCTTTACATTACTCTCTAACAGAGTTTACCCACACTATTCCACAGCAGAACCTCCATAAAGAACACTACAATCATTTCCCCAGCAGTATCATACATCCCCAGGAGTCACCTCACTTCTTTAACAATCATTGAACAATGCCTTCAAAGAAAACAGAATCAACCAGGGGCGCAGCATATCTTCCCCCAGCAGAAAGAGGAAACATCCAATAATAGAAAGTGCATACATGTACACATACATCATCATGCATACATACATTACATACATCAATTATTCATCCGCGGCTAGTCTTCATTCTTGATCGAAGGGGCAAAAATTTTTGTTCAAAAGTCTCTCGATCAAGGAATGAAGACTTGCCATTTTAAGTGCAGGAATTCATCATCCAGTTCCCTAGCAGATCCGCCTCGAGTAGTATGAACTCAGTATCGGCCCAGATCCGCTCTATCATCTCAAGTTCTCCAGTAGATCCGCCTCAAGTAATGTAAACTCGGTATCGACCCAGATCGGCTTCATCATCCATTTCCCCAGCAGATCCACCTCGAGTAGTGTAAACTCGGTATCGGCCCAGATCAGCTTCATCATCCGTTTCCCCAGCAGATCCGCCTCGAGTAGTATGAACTCGGTATCGGCCCAGATCCGCTCCATCATCTCAAGTTCTCCAGCAGATCCGCCTCGGGTAATGTAAACCCAGTACCGGCCTAGATCTATTCCATTTCAAACCCCCAGCAAAGTTTGCCTCAGGTAACCTAGACTCGGTATCGGCCAATCCATCAGTATATCTTCCTTTGCCTCCGGTAACCTAGACCCGATATCGGCTTATTTCTTCCTCAGCTTTGCCTTGGGTAACCTAGACCCGATATCGGCTTATTTCTTCCTCAGCTTTGCCTCGGGTAACTTAGACCCGATATCGGCTTATTTCCTCCTCAGCTTTGCCTCGGGTAACCTAGACCCGATATCGGCTTATTTCTTCCTCATCTTTGCCTCGGGTAACCTAGACCCGATATCGGCTTATTTCCTCATTAGCTTTGCCTCGGGTAACCTAGACCCGATATCGGCTTATTTCTTCCTCAGCTTTGCCTCGGGCAACCTAGACCCGATATCGGCTTATTTCCTCCTCAGCTTTGCCTCGGGTAACCTAGACCCGATATAGGCTTATTTCTTCCTCATCCTTGCCTCGGGTAACCTAGACCCGATATCGGCTAATTTCCTCATTAGCTTTGCCTCGGGTAACCTAGACCCGATATCGGCTAATTTCTTCCGCAGCTTTGCCTTGGGTAACATAGACCCGATATCGGCCTATTCCACCCAATCAACTCAACACGTCACCATAGCAGCGTAGCTTCGGCAACTCAGTTGCATGTTTTATTTCCTGTATCTGCGATGCTTTGAGTCGCGTTTCTCAAATTCCCATCAACTATCCCAGACTAAATTCGGGTAGTGAATTTGATCACATGAGGGGCAGCTGTAAGCGCCGGAATTTCATTCTAAAAAAAAGAGCAGATTTCACACGATTGAATATACAGTCGTGTGAATGTGTTACAGTCGCGCGACTGTAATTAAAAATATTACAGTTGTACGACTGTAACGGCCCCACTTGCAGCTGCCAAGAGGCAGAGATTGCGGGCTGCAAAGGGGGAGCAATTAATGCCCGCCCCTTTGCAGTAGGATAAGGTGGCTGGGGATAAAAAGATGAAAGAGGGGAAAGTTTTGTTTTAAGTCTGAAAATCTGGTGAGAGAGGGAGTTTTTAGAGAGAGATTTTGAGAGAAAAAAAGAAAGAAAAGAAAAAAACACAAAAAAGAGATCACTCTTCTTCTTCTTTTTCTTCTTAAAATCTTAAAGCTAATATTAAAAACTTGTTAAAAATCAATAAAGTAGTAATCTGATCTCACAAACACATCGAAATCTCGGACTAAAATCAACAAGAACCTTGACATTTGGAGATTCTTTGGACCCAAGTTTTCAACCCCAAACTTAAGGAAAAAGTGTAAATTCATGTGGATCGGAGCGACGCCAGGGGTCTAATCGATTTGGATAAGCTTCTAAAAAGGTAGGCACTCCTTTTTTTCCTTTCACTTTTTCTTGCTTTTCTGGGTAATTGTAGTGTATTTTTGTGCATTTTTGCTATGTTTTCGCGCTTCTGCTTCTGGAAATCAAGAACAGTCGTACGACTGTTCTTGGATTTGATGAATAGTCGTACTACTGTATAAACAGTCATACGAGTGTTCTTGATTTCCAGGCGTTTTTGTTCCAGATTATTTCAAATAAATTTTTGGCGAGGTTCTGACTTTGGAACGTTTACAGTCGCACGACTGTAACTTATTTTCCAGAATCAGAATTTCCGTTTTAATCCCCAAAAATTTCCAAAAATCCATAAAAATTCAGAAAATCCCCAAAAAACATCAAAATGAATTTTGTTGTGTGCATTCACGACCCTAGATTCAATTTTCAGTAAAATTACATTTAGAACAATGCCACGACGGAGGCCCAGTTCTCCCGAAAACCGACCCACCTCACATGTTAAAGTTAATTAAACCGGCAAAAATGTTTTCAAAACAGATTTTCTCACAAAATCTAAAATACAGGTACGTTTCAAAACGTTTTCCAGGTCTAACCGGGCCGGCTAGTCGAGCCAACCCCGGTTATCCCCTCAATGCATGCCCCCAATTCCTGATTTTCCCAATTTTGTCTATTTGAGTCCAACTTATGGTGTGCCGTAAAATTGTGCTAACCCTCTGTTTTGCATATTTTAATTTCTTTTATTTTTATTTTGGATGTAATTTAATAGATTAAATCGTGTATCCTAGGCGATTGTAATATTTTTAGATAAATCGTGTATTCTAGGCGCTTGTAAAAGTGAGGCTGAGAGTTTTTATCTTTTATCCGATTGGGTTGTAAACCACTTAAATATTCATTACTTTACTTTTATTTTTGTAACACCTGTATGCGCGCTGTATGTCTATTTATCTCAATAAAATTGACTTTAGAATTTGAAATACCATCATCTATGAACATTGACCAATGCTATTTTAATTAGACACGAAATAAGGGACTTGTCCGAACCCGAATCTCTGGATAGTGTAGCGGCCGTTCGTCCGGTTCAGCTGCATTATAAATTTCCCGGTTGAGCTGAGCCGGGTGGCGACTCTACAATATTCATCGAGACTTAGGTCTCGGTTCTTTTAGGAATTAATTCCATTTATTTTCCAAAACCGATTTTCCATTCATAAAAACCCCACACGAGGGAGGGGCCCGCCCGAGATCGTGGCGCCCCTTCCGAAAGGAAGTCTCGGTTCCATCGAAAACGTCTTCCACTCATAGTATCACAAGTGATTCTCGTGTAGTAATTGTATGGATCCTTTGACCTGACCATATGATGGTATTGCATACGATGTCACATACTTAGGGGTACATCTAAAGGGCCTATAATAGGGTGCCAAGTATGGGTACTTTCGGGTATGTCACTTAGCATGGCAATGCTATGGATATGCAGAAAGGATTTGTCACTCAGTAGTCCACTGAGAAGATATCACCAGGCTCTTGATGAATGTGACTAATAAGAGTGTGGCCACACCCAGACAAGTTGGAACTTGTTTTTGAGCATCAGTACATTCGGGATCAAGTAAATGTCCGGACACAAAAGAGGGTGATCAATCCATGCCTCTGTGTTGGACACCAATATCAATGACATGGGATATACAAGTTCAAACTACAGGGTTATGATTACAGTTGGACTGCCATCTCCATCTTAATTGGGGGCTGCAGTGGCTTGCTAGAGCCTAACTATAGTCTGTGGGCCACAGGCCCACTGCCAACATAAAGATGGGCCCACGGGATCGTACACACTGAGCGACTGAACACAGACTTACGGAATCACCTGTATACTTGGAGTATACACTCTGGAGAGAGAGGATTATATTAATTATATTATAAGGATCAATTGGATTGATCATAATAATAAGATTAATATCTGATTGGCTTTCTCATAATTAATTGGATTAATTTATGAGATTATTTCCTAGGTAGAAATATTCATATGTATAGGTTTACATATGAATATATTTATAAAGATCTAATTTTAATTTCATGGATTAAATTAATTAGTCAAACCAATTTTAATTAAATGTAAATAATATGTTACATAGTGTAATATATTATATGCATGTCAAAATTAAAGTTGGGCTTGAAATTAATTTAAACTAGACAAATTAAAATAGATTTGGGCTTAAAAAATGAAAGAAGGAAAGCCCACACATGGTGAGCTAATTGGGCCGAAATTCTCAAGGAGAATTTCGGCCACCTAGGGTTAAAACAACCCTAGGTATTTTCGGCCATGAAAAAAAAGCAAGGATAGCCAAAATTCTCATCCTCTCCCTCTCCAAAGTTCGTGATTTTCCAATGCTAGCACGGGTTGTGTTCGAAAGGCGTTCGTGTACGTGAACGAGGAGGGATTCTACCTTGATTCCTACAGTCTACATCCATCTCTTGTAGAGGTAATCCGGGTAAGAGATCAATCTCTTGTTGGTTAATTTTTAAGTTTTACAATTTCCATTTCAATTGCTCCTGGGCACAGATTTGAGGAAATCACCGTGTTCTTCCGCTTTAATCGGGTGATTTCCGGTGACAAATCCCAACATTGATATCAGAGCGGGCTTTTGATCCGTGGAAATTGTTAAAATTGGTTTGAATCCCTTGGTTTTGACATTGGTATTTTTGATTGGGATTCTTGAATTGGGGTTTATGATTTTTCCCCTTTGAATTTGCAATAGAAATTAAATTTGCATATAGGTTTATGTTTATTTAATTTTATTGTTCTTGGATGAGATTCTTGGTGATTCTTGTTTGTGGATTTTGTTTTTATTTTAATTTCATTAATAAAAAAAATTAGGCTGTTCCCGGCGTGCAGGGCTACCGGAAGCCGCCGCAAGCAGCGGGAGCACCGGCTGCTTATGCGGCCACTGCAGCTGCTGGGCAGCAGCGCCGCAGCCGGCCGGGCCCAGTATTTTTTGAATTTGGTGGGTTCGGGTCTGAGGCCCAGTTTTGAAATTTTAATTGGTTTTAAATTCATGTGTTTAAATTTTTGCAATTTAAATGCGCATGGTTTCTTGAATAAAATTTAATTTTATTCATGTGATATTAATTTTGGAAATTAATATGGTTAATTGAAATTGGTTCAGGTAATTTTGGCACAATTACTTGGATGGCTGAAATGGACCCATGGTTTCCCAATTCCAATGGGAGCAGTTAGACTGCTTGGGCTGGAGGCCCAAAGCCCGTTAAGGGTTAGAACCATAGTGGGCCAAAATCGGTGATTTCATAATAATGGCTTGGACATAATTGAAATGGGCTTAATTCATGCATTATAACATGCTTAAAAATTATATGTATTGAATGCATTTGGGTGATTAAATATTTGTATAATTGGATGCTATTGGACCTTTATTCAAGATGGGTTGTATTTTTTTTTTTTTTTTGGTAAATACGGCCTGCATGTCGTTTTTCTTTTTTTTAATGTAATTTTATTTTATTTACTTATTATAAAATTTGTAAAAGAAGAAGCCCATGGAGTGGTGAGCCTAAGTGGAGGTGCAAGCCTAGAAGGAAGAAGATGGAGGCCCACCTGATATTAGTTTCTAGTATAGGTTTACTAGAATAATATTAGGATATAATATAGGCCCATAGCAGTCCATTTTACTTATTTATTTAATTATGCTTTATATTTATTTGCATGTGTGAATGTATGATCCAACAGAAAATTTCACCCGCTTTATGTATGTAAGCCGTTATTAAATGAATCTAATAACCAAATGGAAATTACTAAGTCGCTTAAAAGTGCTTCCCTCATTCAAAACCAGCTCGAAGTGGGGTGCCCTCGCAGGATACACTGGAGTATCATCATTTTGTATTGGGTTAGGGTATGGGATACTCTAACACTTGGATAGAGGTTTTGACTTAGCATGGGTAGTAGGATTCTCCTGGCCGTAAGCATAGATGGTTAAGTACCAACAAGCCCATCAAACAGAGAGTCCTTAGGTTGGGATTGGAAGGCGTTCCTACCTAAATAATTAGGGTATAGTTATACCAGGCCCTCGTCTGGCTATATCTTAATGAAATATGGATCTCAGCCCATGAGTCCAACAACTCGGATTAATTAATAACTTGATTCACTATTAATTATATATGGGAATAACAAAGTAAAGTCCTTTATTAACACTCTCAAATGTTTTTCTGTGTAAAAACTCTAAAATGGCAAATAACAACTCATTATCACTGCGATCAATCCTAGAGAGGGACAAGCTTTCCGGTCAAAACTTTTTGGACTTAAGAATAGTTCTAAGACAGGAGTCCAAAGAGTACGTATTGGAAAGGCCTGTGCCGGCTGCGCCTCAGGGACGTAATCCACCGGCTGCCCAGCTAGAGGAATACGAGGTGCATGTCAAGGATAATAGGGATGTGGCATGTCTTATACTGGCCTGCATGGTCCCTGAACTACAAAAATAGTTTATGGACCATCAAGCCTATGCTATAATAACAACTCTTAACGAGATGTTTCAGGAGCAAGCTCGTTAGGAGAGGTACCTGACCAATAAGGCATTCCACTCCGGTAAGATGGGGGCTAGGACATCTATGAGCACACATGTGCACAAGATGAAGGGCTATTTGGACACTTTGGCCCGTCTCGGATCCCCCATCTCTCAGGAGTTAGCGGTGGACACAATCCTTGCATCCTTGCCAGATTCTTGTTATCAGTTCATCCTGAACTATAATATTCAAGGGATGAACCGCACTGTTAGTGAGCTGCATGGGATGCTCAAGCTTACTGAAAAGTTGATCAAAAAGACTCCGCCGATGCTACTGGTCAACAAGGGGAACCCTCCTCTTGCCAAGAGCAAGGCCAAGGAAAAGGCCAAGGCCAAAGCCAAGAAGGCTAAGGCTAAGAAGGCCAAGGCCCAGCAGAAAGCAGGTCCTGAGGATGTCTGTTTCGGGTGCAAGCAGGCAGGCCACTGGAAGAGATCGTGTCCCAAGCTTATGGGAGAGCAGAGGATTGCCCAGGGTGCGTCCTCGTCAAGTATTTATGTCATAGAAATTAACCTTACTGTTTCAACATCCTGGGTATTGGATACTGGATGTGGTTCTCACATTTGTTGCAATGTGCAAGGACTTAAGAACAGAAGGTCACTGGGATCAGGGGAGGTGGACTTGCGGATCGAAAATAGAGCAAGGGTTGCTGCCATAGAGATCGGCGAATATCACCTCATGATGCCTAATGGATTGGTTTTGATTTTGGAACAATGTTATTTTGTACCTGCTATGTGCAGGAATATTATTTCAGTTTCCATGTTGGATATTTCTGGATTTTATTTTACTATTTCGAATGGTAGAATTTCTTTATCTAGAAAGGGATTATTTTATGGAGATGCTCTATTAAATAATGGCTCATATATCCTGGACTTAAATGAAACCAATCATGTCTATAACATAAACACTAAAAGGGTTAAGCCCAACGAACTTAATCCTGTCTACCTATGGCATTGTCGTTTAGGCCACATAAACAAGAAGCGCATAGCTAGGCTTCACAAAGCTGGAGTCTCAGGGTCATTTGACTTGGAGTCAATTGATATATATGAGTCATGTTTACGAGGCAAAATGACTAAGGCACCTTTTAGCAAGAAGGCTGAAAGGGCCACTGGCTTATTGGACCTAATACATTCAGACGTATGTGGGTCCATGAGCGCAGTGACCAGAGGTGGACATCTGTATTGCGTCACGTTCATGGATGATTTCAGCAGATATGGCTACGTCTATCTAATGAAACATAAATCTGAGACCCTTGATAGGTTCAAGG
Source organism: Euphorbia tirucalli (assembly GCA_039660915.1). Lineage (NCBI taxonomy): Eukaryota > Viridiplantae > Streptophyta > Magnoliopsida > Malpighiales > Euphorbiaceae > Euphorbia > Euphorbia tirucalli. Next base: position 33,760,522 of record CM077637.1, on the reverse strand, counting down.
AATTTAGGAACGAAGTACAGAACCAGCTAGGCAGGAATATCAAAACCCTTCAGTCGGACCGAGGAGGTGAGTATATGAGCCTAGAGTTTGACTCATATTTGAGAGAGCATGGAATAGTTCCACAGCTCACTCTCCAGGAATGCCACAATGGAATGGGGTGTCCGAACGGAGGAATAGGACCCTGTTGGACATGGTCCACTCAATGATTAGTCAAGCCTCTCTCCCAATTAGTTTCTAGGGACATGCCCTCGAGACAGCTGCTCTTATTTTAATCCGACTAAGGCAGTGGAAAAGACCCCATATCAGATATGGACGGGCAGGGAGCCCAGTGTGTCTTTCCTAAGGATTTGGGGATGCGAAGCACATGTCAAGAGATTGACTAGTGGCAAGCTGGAGCCCAAAAACGATAAATGCCTGTTTGTGAGCTACCCTATGGAAACCAAAGGGTATTACTTCTACAACCCCACCGAGAACAAGGTGTTAGTGGCAAGGAAGGGGGTCTTTCTAGAAAAGGAGTTCCTTTCCAAGAAAGATATTGGGAGCAATGTTGAACTCAGGAAAGTTCAAAGTCCACAAGCTCCTGAAAAGGATAACTCAGAGGCCCAGGTAGAGCTTCCACAAGAGGAAGCACCGACCCAAGCCACACAAGGACCTAGAAGGTCTGGTAGGGATCATAGGAAACCAGAGAGGTATGGTTTCCTCATTATCGATGATCAAACTCTTCTCATCTGGGATGAGGAAGAACCCAAAACCTACCAGGAGGCTATGACAAGCCCACAGTCTGCAAATTGGCGTAAAGCCATGGAGGCAGAGATGCAATCTATATATGATAACCAGGTTTGGAACTTGGTTGATCCACCTGCGGGTGCTAAGGTAATTGGTTGCAAGTGGTGCTACAACCTAAAAGCTGATAATACCTTCAAGGGGCGTCTGGTTGCAAAAGGTTTCAGACAAGTCCATGGAATAGACTATGATGAAACTTTCTCACCAGTAGCCATGCAAATCCATTAGGATCTTGCTGGCCATAGCCGCATGGTACGACTATGAGGTCTGGCAAATGGATGTCAAAACTGCTTTCCTTAATGGAAAGCTACACGAGGATGTGTACATGACACAACCTGAGGGTTTTGTCAATCCAGAGTATCCGGGAAGGGTATGCAAACTTCAAAGGTCTATTTATGGACTGAAGCAAGCATCCCGAAGTTAGAATCTTAGATTTAATGAAGCTATAAAGGAATATGGCTTCATACAGAATCAAGATGAGCCTTGTGTGTATAAGAGGACTGGTCTGAGCATTGTCACATTCCTGGTACTTTATGTAGACGACATCCTACTCATTGGAAGCGACATACCTACACTGCAAGGGGTAAAGCGGTGGCTGTGTAAGTGCTTCGCAATGAAGGACTTAGGCGAAGCTAAGATGATACTAGGGATCAGGATCTATCGGGATAGATCAAATCAGCTTCTGAGCCTAAGTCAGGCCTCATACATAGACAAAGTTCTGAAAAGGTTCAGCATGGACCAGGCTAAGAAAGGTTTCTTGCCAATGGGTCATGGGCTGAAACTTAGTAAGAAAAACTGTCCTAAGACAAGGGAGGATAGGGAGAACATGAAATTGGTTCCATATGCTTCGGCTATAGGATCGATTATGTACTCTATGCTATGTAAGAGACTTGATGTCGCCTTTGCACTAAGTATGACGAGCCGGTAGCAGCAGGATCCCGGGAAGGATCACTGGAAGGCTATCAAGGCAATCCCCAAGTACCTTAACCGGACTAAGGATAGCTTCTTGGTGTATAGAGGTCAGGAAGTGCTATCAGTTACTGGGTACACTGACGCAAGCTTCCAGACCAACCAGGATAGTACCAGTCGCAATCTGGGTATGTGTTTTTGCTAAATGGTGGTGCTATAAGCTGGAGGAGCTCAAAGCAGCCAACCATCACAGACTCTACAACAGAAGCTGAGTACATCACGGCGTTTGATGCAGCTAAGGAAGCTGTGTGGATTAGGAAGTTTATCACTGAGTTAGGAGTAGTACCAACTATCCAGGACCCAGTTGATATCTTCTGTGACAACAATGGGGCCGTTGCATAAGCTAAGGAGCCCCGGTTACACAAGAACACAAAGCATGTGCTCAAAAAGTTTCATCTCATACTAGAGATCACAGAGATGTTGGGATTTGTCACGGGAAACCGACCGATAAAAGCAGAAATACACGTCGATTTCCTCGAATCCGGTCCCAGAAGCTTAAGATGTGGAAATCAAAAACTTAAAGCATAAAAGGAGAGTTTCAAAAACTTACCACAAAGTCTCTCCAGGAGATGGATGCGGACTGCAGAAATCAAGTGTAGATTTCCTCCACCCATGCGTACACGAACGGCTCTCGGACCAAAACCCGTGCTAGCGACTCGGATGACAAGAAGAGAGGGAGAGAGGGGCTACTCACTTTGAGAATTATGGCTGTCCCTTTTTCTTTCCAAAAGAAAAATCTATCTATACAAAGATAGAACCAACTTTCTCAAGTAATAGCACCCAATTTCTTTTCCAAAAGAAATAAGGCATAAAAGTGGGCATCAATTCTTTCCAAGAAAAGAATGTATATACGGCAAGAATGGAATTCAAATGCTGCCATCTTTTTCCACACATCAAAATTGTAAGAGATATGCACTTATGAAAACAAAATCCAATTTTGCTTTCTCATAAGTCAAACCAATGACTCACCATTCTTCCATTGGGCCACCATGAATAAGCCATCATCAACTTTTGTCCAAGAATGTCTCACCATCTTTCTAATTGGTGCCACAAGGTAGACAAGTCCAACTTCTCTTCCTTTAAGTCAAATACATGACTCAGCATATTAAAAAAAAGGGATGCATCCATTCTTAACTAAATGACTCATCAATTTTTGCCCAAAGGATGCCAACATTTCGGCCAACACAATCCCACATTCATTTAAGTCTTAAGCCCAATTTTAATTCCCTTAATTTAATTAATATCAAAAGCAACTTTAATAGAACATGTATTTATATATATATATATATATATATATATATATATATATATATTATACCATATAATATATATTACATACATTTAAATTAAAATTGATTTTGCTCTATTAATTTAATCAAGGGATTAAATTAGACATACATAAAATGAAAATGAAACACATATAAACCTATACATGTAATAATATTTCCACCTAGGAAATGATCCCATAAATTAATTCAAAGAATTAATTAAGAGAAGGCCAAAATAAATATTAATTATATTACTTTGATCAATCTAATTGATCCATATAATATAATTAAATGATCTCTCTCTCTTCCATGTGTATACTCCAAGTACACACATAATCCGACGAGTTAAAGTCCAGACGTTCAATGTGTACGATCCAATGGGCCCGTCTGTATGTTGGCAGTGGGCCAAGGCCCACAGACTGCAGGCGGGCTCTAGCAAGCCACTGCAGCCCCCAATTAAGACGGAGTAAGTAGTCTAACTGAAAACGTAACCCTGTAGTTTGAACTTGTAAATCCCATGTCGCTGATATCGGTGTCCAACACAGAGGCATGGAAGTATCACCCTCTTTGTGTCTGGACCTTTACTTGATACCGAATGAACTGATGCTCACAAACAAGATCGAATCTTGTTTGGGTGCGGCCGCACACTTATCAGTAACATTCTGCAAAAGGCCAGTGATATCGTCTCAGTGAATCACTGAGTGACACTCCCTTCTGCATATCCATAGCACTGCCATGTTCACTAACACACCCGAACGTACCTATACTTGGCACCCTTTTACAGGCCCGTTAGGCATACACCAAAGTGTGCCACTTCACATGCAGCACCATCATATGGTCCGGTCAAAGGACTTATACAAGTACTACTCAAGAATCATTTGTGATACTATACCATGTAGATTCCCGTTAAGTGGATCAATCCAGTACCATGCCCTTTTTGCATGTACCCATTAACCTGGTTGACATTCCATGTTCTATGACCGGTAAGACACCGCCATACAACCAGGCTAATGATAGTCTTTAGTTCCATTCATTCCCATGATTGGAACAGACTACGGATAGCTTTATGGCCATATCGTTTTTCCTATCCATAGTCTTACTGCCAAGTGCATGACACTTGATAACATGGATATGGATATGTCCATTGGATACTCTATTTAAAATATAGCACAAGACATATAATAAATAGATTAATGCCTTTATCTTCTTGACACAAATTGTATAATACATAAAGTTTACATTAATGTACAAATGTATTATACAAACACAAGGACCAATGCCTCGGGACTAGGGCATTTCCAACAGGAGAAAGGTGACAATGCATTACACAGAGTGGACACCGAGGATAATGTCGCATATCCTTTGACCATGGCACTGGCTCAGTCCAAGCACGAGTGTCATACTAGATCTATAGGGAATAGGCCCATGCCTAGTTGGAACTAGTGCAAGTGGGAGATTGTTGGATATGCCCTAGTCCCAAGGCATTGGACCTTGTATTTGTATTATACATTTATTGGATTTATGTATTATACTCATTTTTTGTTATTAATAAAGGCATTAATTCATTTATTATATATATCTTGTGCAATATCTTAAATGAAGTATCCAATGGACATATCCATATCCATGATGACAAGTTTCATGCACTTGGCAGTAAGACTATGGATAGGGTCAACGATATGACTATAAAGAGATCCGTAGTCTGTTCCAGTCATGGGAATGAATGGAACTAGAGACTATCATTCACTTGGTTGTATGGAGGTGTCTTACCGGTCATTGAACATGGAATGCCAACCAAGTTAATGGGTACATGTAAAAGGGCATAGTACTGGATAGATCCATTAAACGAGAAATCCACATGGTATAGTATCACAAGTGATTCTTGTGTAGTACTTGTATGGATCCTTTGACCTGACCATATGATGGTATTGCATGCGATGTCGCATACTTAGGGGTACGCCTAAAGGGCCTGTAATAGGGTACCAAGTATGGGTACTTTCGGGTATGTCACTTAACATGGCAATGCTATGGATATGCAGAAGGGATTTGTCACTCAGTAGTCCACTAAGAAGACATCACCGACCTCTTAATGAATGTGACTGATAAGAGTGTGGCCACACCCAGACAAGTTGGAACTTGTTTGTGAGCATCAGTACATTCGGGATCAAGTAAATGTCCGGACACAAAAGAGGGTGATCAATCCATGCCTCTGTGTTGGACACCGATATCAATGACATGGGATATACAATTTCAAACTACAGGGTTATGATTATAGTTGGACTGCCATCTCCATCTTAATTGGGGGCTACAGTCTGTGGGCCACAGGCCCACTGCCAACATAAAGATGGGCCCACGGGATCGTACACACTGAGCGACTGAATACAGACTTAAGGAATCAACTGTATACTTGGAGTATGCACTCTAGAGAGAGAGGATTATATTAATTATATTATAAAGATCAATTGGATTGATCATAATAATAAGATTAATATCTGATTGGCTTTCTCATAATTAATTGGATTAATTTATGAGATTATTTCCTAGGTGGAAATATTCATATGTATATGTTTACATATGAATTTATTTTGTGAAGATCTAATTTTAATTTCATGGATTAAATTAATTAGTCAAACCAATTTTAATTAAATGTAAATAATATGTTCCGTGGTGTAATATATTATATGCATGTCAAAATTAAAGTTGGGATTGAAATTAATTTAAACCAGACAAATTAAAATAGATTTGGGCTTAAAAAATGAAAGAAGAAAAGCCCACACATAGTGAGCCAATTGGGCCGAAATTCTCAAGGAGAGGATGAGAATTTCGGCGTTCGTGTACGTGAACGAGGAGGGATTCTACCTTGATTCCTGCAGTCTGCATCCATCTCTACTAGAGATAATCTGGGTAAGAGATCAATCTCTTATTGGTTAATTTTTAAGTTTTACAATTTCCATATCAATTGCTCCTGGGCACGGATTTGAGGAAATCACCGCGTTCTTCCGCTTTAATCGGGTGATTTTCGGTGACAAATCCCAACAATGTGTTCATGTTAAATGGTGGTGCTGTTAGCTGGAGAAGCTCCAAGTAATCGACCATCGCGGATTCTATCACAAAAGTTGAGTACATTGCAGCGTGTGATGCAGCTAAGAAAGCTGTATGGATAAAGAAGTTTATCACTGAACTGGGGGTAGTGTCAACTATCCAAGATCAAGTTGATATCTTCTGTGACAACAGTGGGGCTATTGCGCAAGCCAAGGAGCCCCGGTCACACAGAAACTCGAAGCACATACTCAGGAAGTTTCACCTCATACGAGAAATCATCGAGAGGGGTGACATTTCATTACACAGAGTGGACACCGAGGATAATGTCGCAGATCCTTTGACTAAGGCACTGGCTCAGCCCAAGCACGAGGGTCATATTAGATCTATAGGGATTACGCCCATGCCTAGTTGGTACTAGTGCCAGTGTGAGATTGTTGGATATGCCCTAGTCCCAAGGCATTGGTCCTTGTATTTGTATCATACATTTGTACTTTGATATGTGATATATGTATTATACAATCTATGTCATTAAATAAAGGCATTAATCTATTTATTAAATATCTTGTGCTATGTTTTAAATAGAGTATCCAATAGACATATCCATATCCATGTTGACAAGTATCATGCACTTGGTAGTAAGACCATGGATGGGGAAAATGATATGACCATAAAGTCATCCGTAGTCTGTTCCAATCATGGGAATGAATGGAACTAAAGACTATCATTAGCCTAGTTGAATGGCAGTGTCTTACCAGCCATTGAACATGGGATGTCAACCAGGTTAATGGGTACATGTAAATAGGCATGTACTGGATAGATCCACTAAACGAGAAATCCACATGGTATAGTATCACAAGTGATTCTCGTGTAGTACTTGTATGGATCCTTTGACCTGACCATATGATGGTGTTGCATGTGAAGTGGCATACTTTGGTGAACGCCTATAGGGCCTGTAAAAAGGTGCCAAGTATGGGTACATTCGGTTATGTTAATGAACATGGCAATGCTATGGATATGCAAAAGGGAATGTCACTCAGTAGTCCACTGAGAAGATATCACCGGCCTCTTGATAAATGTAACTGATAAGAGTGTGGCAACACCCAAACAAGTTGGAACTTGTTTCAAGTAAATATCCGGACACAAAAGAGGGTGATCAATCCATGCCTTTGTGTTGGACACCGATATCAATAACATGGGATATACAAGTTTAAACTACAGGGTTACGGTTCCAGTTTGACTACTATCTCCGTCTTAATTGGGGGCTGCAGTGGCTTGCTAGAGCCCGCCTGCAATCTGTGGGCCATAAGCCTACTGCCAACATAAAGACGGGCTCACAGGATCGTACACATTGAACGTCTGAACTTTAACTAAAAGGATTAAGTGTGTACTTGGAGTATATACACTGGAAAAAGAGGAATCCGTTAATTATATTATATAGATCGATTGGATTGATCAAAATAATATAATTAATTTTTGTATAGGCATTCTTATAATTAATTCAATGAATTAATTTATGAGATTATTTCCTAGGTGGAAATATTTTGCATGTATAGGTTTACATGTATTTAATTTTATGAAAGTCTAATGCAATTCCTAGGTTAAATTAATAGGTCAAATTAATTTTAATTTAAATGTATGTAATATATTATATGGTATAATATACAAGCATACATATTGAATTAAAGTTACATTTGAAATTAAATAAAACAAAGGAAAAGCCCACGTAGAATTAAATTTGGGTTGGGCCAAATGTTTCAAATAGGAAACTTGCCCACCAAGTTTGGTAACTTGCCCACCAAGTTTAATTAACTTGGATATTTTGGCCTATATAAGGATAGGGGGAAAAAAAAAAACTCTTTCTTTTTTTTTTTTTTTTTACTTTTAAGCTTATCGTCTCTTCTCTTCTTCAGTTTCCCAACTACTAGCACATGTTTTAGTTCAATAGCCGTTCTTATACGTAATGGTGGAGGAAGTCTAGTTTGATTTCTCCAGCCATCTCTTAGCAGATATGCTGTTGAGAATCTAATTTTCCTCTTATTGATTTTGGTTTTTGATTTCCACTTCATTAGCTTCTGGCCACGGATTTAAGGAAATCAATGCGTTTTTCCGTTTTTATCGGTTGATTCCCGGTGAAAAATGCCAACAAAATTAAATATTAGAAAGAATAAACTGTTTTTTTTATATAAAAAGAGGCGGCCTCTAGAGGCTAAACAACACAGAGGCGAGGCGGTGCAACACCAACAACATCCTGAAGCATCACAACCTGTAGACCCGGCGGAGGAATGTCGAAACAATGCAAACTCACTGGAATGGAGGAACCCAAATTAGCGAAAAAATCCACGCAACGGTTACCTTCCCTACAAACATGCTCAATCTTAACATCTGACTCCATAACAACAAGAGTTTTCAAATCATTAGTGCCAACCCCATTTTTCATGATTGCATCCAAAGCAAATTTGTTGTCAATCTCAACAATGGCTTTCGTAAAACCCTTCCTCCAAGCCAATTGAAGTCAATCATAAAAACCCCATAACTCAACTTTAGAAATTGAGCAAAACCCAATATTCCTCACATAACCCGTGATCCACATCCCACCACTATCACGAATAATACCCTCTGCAGTAGCACGAAAATTCCTTCCCTTAACTGAACCATCAGAATTCAGCTTGACCCACCCCATATCCGGCCTATTCCAACCAACCAATCTCCAATTTCAGCAAACAGCAACATGACTAGTGTTTTTCACATCTTCTTTCGCCTTACATATGGCAGAAGCAAAGGCAAAAATGCAATTGACCATGGGACGAACAAGTTGAACTTTCTCACCAAAAACTCTATTATTACGATTCTTGCATAAGTGCCAGAAAGTAATATCGGATATCAATTCCCAGCAATCACAACCATACCCTTCTTGCTTCCAGAGGTTGCTCGATAACCAATTCTTCAAATCCCCACCAAGGAAAACATCTATCAGTCCCTTTGGAATGATCGAGATCCAAACCATTCTAGCTAAGGGACAATCTCTAAGCATATGATTCACATCCTCATACAAATTACACCCAATGCATATACCATTATCAGCCAAATGTCTGTGAAATCGCTCTTTTTTAGTCAAGAGGGAGTCCTTAAGCGCCAGCCACAAGAAATTTTAAACAAAGTAAATATTTGGAGTAAATTAAATATTTTAATAATTTAATTTATTTTAATAATTTTTAAAATTAATTATTATGCCAATTACAACTTTACCATGCATACTCCAAATATATATATTTTTTAAAAAATTTACTATTTTTCATATTTAATTTAGGGTTTATCTCTTTGATAATTATAACCTAATTATCAAATTTTATATATTAATTGTAATTTTTTTAAAAAATGTATATATAATACAAAATTTCTTGTAAATATATCAAATCAATAATGTTAGAAAATAATACAAAAATAATAGAAAAGGTAATTCAAATGAATCTAGTTTGATATATTTGATAAACGTTAAAAATAAGAAAATTCAATCCATTTCATATAGTTGAGAGAGATTTTTGAACATTTTATTTTTTAGAGAAGAGATTTACTCCAAGAGCGGAAATTAAAGGACGAAAATAGTACTTAACTTGCTCAAAGCTTGCCAATAAATAAAAAGAAAGACTTCAATATTTTTTTTTTTTTTTTGGGTTCTGTCTACAAGCTCCCTTAGAATATCTACCATTCAAGCACATATTTTCATATTATGAGTGATGACCCGGCCAGACCATGTAGTTTTGTTTTAGCAACTAGCAACATATTGCACGTTATATAAATATATAAATAGATAGGGAGGATTTTCCTTTCACAAGCAAACAATAATTGGGCATTCCAATTAATTTACATAATTTCTCATAGGAAATGGACACCACAAAATTTATAACATCCACCCACTACGGTGCTAAAAGCCCTTGACCTGGTAGAGAATTTAATTAACATAACAAATTAATTAATCGGCAACGAAAAAATGTTTAAGGAATAAATAATTAAGATTTCAAGGCACCCTAACACTCACTAGCTTTATAGTTGTTGCTCCACCTCCAAATCGAATTATCTACGTTTTTCAGACACTTTTGATGGCGGAAGTGTTGCAAAAATCCTATCCCATAAGGTTGAAGTGATTCCAAAGCCCATGTTCTGCACCCTGAAGTGATGATTCAAGTGGTATCTCTGCAAAATTATGCCAAGCACAACATCTTTAATGAATTTCACATGTCCACTTAGCCTTTTTTATCAAATTAATTTTAAAAGAGGCGTGCTCACATCAAAAACTGACACATTTCAAAAGAAGTATGAATCATAAGTTGACATCCGTCACTTTTCGACCAATTTGATATAAAAAAAAATATATATCAAGTTGTGAGAACATTGATACTAAAGTTCATTTTGGAGCAAAATTATCCCAGCAGTCAAATTGTATGGCAAAATTCACTCATTATCCGAAATTATCTCATCAGTAATATAAAGCTAGCGCCTAACCTTGAGGCTTTTTGGTACTCCACTTGATGGCTGACCATGGTGCAAGTAGTAATGAGTGCAGTCATAAATAACATAGCCCAATAGACCACCAGCAAACAAAGCAGGAGCTGTTGAGGGAGTAGCAATAAGCTTAACCATGTTCCAGAACTGGCAACGAACACAAGCTTAAGGTTAAAATCGATACAAGTTAAAATTGTATCTATATACATACTGGCCAAAATATTCATCATGCTTATTTAGGAGAAACATACTGGAACACACAGGAGAGCTGCTGCAGCAGGAGGAAAAACAAGCCGCAAACCATCCATAGGATGCTTATGATGGCAGCCATGAATAAGATAGTGTAAGGTGTTCCACCTGAAAAGCAAGTCCAACAATGTCTCATTCTCATCTGACATATAAATCTCTACAGAAGTAAAACAAAATTATACAAGACTGCTGCTTTGTGCAAGAACTTTTGCTCATACTTCTGTCTCCAAGTGTAGGGCAAAGAGAGCAAACACTAACCAGTAAGTCTTTGTTCTGATGTGGAAAACAAAGCGGTGCAAACTGTATTCCACTAATGTCCAGAAAAAAACGCCAAAACCCACCATTAAGGCTATTTCAGAAGGTGTATGCCCCATCCTTACAGACATTGAGACACACCAGCATACAACTGGAAGCCAGATAGCTGGAACTGCCCACCAAACTGTGCGAGTGAGGAACTGTTCCAATAAAAGAGTGACAATCTCAACTATCCAGTCATAAAATCGCAGTTAAAATGACAACAACAAATTAAGGCTAGCTTGGGTGAAGAGGTCTCTAGTCGCCTAAATTGGGTCCCCCAAGTTCAATTTCTAGTGTATGCAACAGAAACTAATTTGAAGAGAGACAACCTAAATGGTGTTTAATCAACCTTGAACGAAGTAATTGGATTCACTTAGGAAGATGCCAATGAACATGGAAAATTCTAGACATACATCTACCTAAGCCTAAATGATCAATGATTGAATACTGCTTGTTAAATATCCAAATGCTAAGAAAGGTCAATGATCATACCTCCCAAAAATCACTCTCAAAAAATCTAGGTCCTTCCTTGCTTACAATAGGCTGGTGAACCCATTCCTCATAATCTTCCTCAAGATGACCAACCTGCAAGTGTCTCAAGGAATTAAAAACAGTAGGTTAACATGTAATAATAATATGACAATTTTTTTTAGAAAAATGAAAAATAGAGTTTACAAGAATTACAAATATAATGCAGTTACCTGGAAGACAAGAGGCTTATTGAGATCGACGGTGAAGCCTTTTGCAACCATACTGGCACTTTATGTTGTAACTGAAAAAATATGAAGCCTAAAGATGAGAACAGAATAAATATTTAAATATAAAACGGTTGGTGAAAAAAAAAATGAACCTTAAGTATAATCTTTGGACTAAGAGAAAATTTTTTTTCCCAAATGAAGTTATACCATAAGGCTACATTGCTGCAAGGAACATAGAAAACCAATTCTTATACATACAGTTTTCCATCATTATTCAAAGCAGAGTAATAGAGTATGGACTTGATTTAGCAACCCTACTACGATAACAAATCATAATTAAATGGCAGAGGCCCCACATGACAATGAAGTCCAACCTAAAAAAGAATACCAATTACTATACTACAATCCAATCATTCTTCTTTTTTTCTCTTTTGAAAAAAAAAAATCCTCCAGTAATTCAACCTGCAAAACGAGGCTTAAATTCCGGATGTAGACTTTCAGAAAATATTGAATATTTCATATTTAATTTCAGAAAGAAAAGCGATTAAAAGTCTAAAAGCTTCAATAATTTCCCATAATTTATAACTGAAAATATGATTCGACTTATATTCCTTACCTGAGGCAACGTATAGAACTTATACATAGATTATGAATCTCAATGCAATTTACAAATCAACATCATATATAATTTGCTTTGCATTTCAATTTGCTCTCTGCTTCTATCATTAGAAATAAATCTGAGCATAACATCATTCATTCCCCATTTTCCCATCCAGAAAATTTCATAAAAGAATCAAAACAAACAAACAATGCAGCCCGAAAAATCACCTCCAAGGAGAAAATCCGATTCAATTCCATAGACATTCATCAAAAACTTCCAAATTTATGAGATGCAAAACAAGGAAATCCGACAATGCAACAAAGCAAAAGAATTAAAACACAACTAAAACAAAAACAAAAAAAAAAAGAGAGAAAGAAAATCCCAGATCTTTGAATCATTCAAAAAAAAATCAAATCGAAGAAAATTCAACATACGGTACACTATCCCAGAGGAAATGCGATAAGGATCCAAATGCGAGAAGCTTCCCCTCCTCACAGAAATGGGTTTGTTTTTCTCTGGGAAAAACAGAACCACCACAACCCAGGTGCGGTGCTTTTGTTGTTTTCTCGATTTAGGTCTATCTGTTTCTCTCTTTTTGAAGGGAGAGAGAGAGGGAGAGAGTTAGAGAGAGAAAGACAGGTAGTGGTGGTGGTGGCAGTGCAGCAGAATATCAATCAATCAATCAATCAATAATCAAAGTCGAATTTAGGGTATAAAAGGCTTATGCATAAGTGATGTAATATGAACCGTTGATCCAAATCTTAAAATAGAATCACAGAGTGATGCTGGCGTTGGATTCGAACGGCTGCCAACCTGGCACTTTAAGAATCCAGCTTAGCAGCAAAAAGCACAGGGTGGCAAAGTCTACTGTGTAATTCGCTTAGACAATATGCATGATGTGTACGGTTGTTGTTGAATTTGATTCTGATGATCCACAGCTACCAGTCAGCGGTCAACAGATTGATTGAAAGATTTTCCAGTGAAATTCGATATGTCCGCCAATACTTGTATGTAATGTTATCGTAACCGTATAGGACATCAAACCGGTGAAACTACTGGTACATGGTTTAACCAGTTCAACCGGTAATTAAACCAGATTATTGATTTTTTTAAAAAAAAATATTATTTACATAATAAATAAGTTTATAAATTTATCAAATATAAGTTTTAAATGTTAAATATTTAAAATAACTTCACAAAATATTTTAAAACTTAATTAAATACAAGACTTAAATAATAAAAATAAACTAGCAATAGCAAAGACAAAAACAAAGACTAGTAATAGCAAAGGCAACACTAAAGAAATCAAAGGTACTACTACTAGATTAAGCAAACAGTGCACTGGATTTGGAATGAGAAATTAACTTACAAAATGGTAGGATTCAATAAAACATAATGAACTAATATTATACTATGCAAAATTCATAAATTCAAATTCAATTCATGTACGTTTTTCAAGATTAAGGACGAAAAGTGTCATTTTGACTTTATTATTTTATGATATAAGCAAATAATTTCATGAAAATATTTTCTTTACGATACCTTTTTATTTAATTGATATATTAAAAATTTAAGTAAAACCCATCAGTAAAGTCAGGATGGCCCAGTGGTATAAGATATCAGACTCAAGTGACCGGTCAAAACCGGTTTCTTGACCAATGCTAAATTGAAATTGAGAAAATGCCAAAAGTGGGATTTGAACACACACCCTCTCACTTGAATCTGGCAGCTTAGACCACTAAGACATCCTAACTTTAATGATGGGTTTTACTTAAATTTTTAATATATAAATTAAATAAAAATGTATCATAAAGAAAGCATTTTTATAAAGTTATTTGCTTATATCAGGAAGTGATAAAGTCAAAATGCCACTTTCTGTCCTTAATCTTGAAAAACGTACATGAATTGAACTTGAATTTATGAATTTTGCATAGTATAATAAAATTGAATATTCTACCATTTTGTAAGTTAATTTCTGATTCCAAATCCAGTGCACTGCTTGCTTAATCTAGTAGTAGTACCTTTGATTCTTTAGTATTGCCCTTGCTATTACTAGTCTTTGTTTTTGCCCTTGCTATTATTAGTTTATTTTTATTATTTAAGGCTTGTATTTGATTAAGTTTTAAAATATTTTTTGAAGTTATTTTGAATATTAAACATTTGAAACTTATGTTTGATGAATTTATAAGCTTATTTATTATTTAAATAATATTTTTTCCAAAAAATCAATAATCCGGTATAACCACCGGTTGAATCCGGTTGAACCACGTACCAGTAGCTTCACCGGTTTGATATCCGATACGGTTATGATAACATTACTTTTCACTAAAAATTCAAAAATGTGTTTACCCAGACAGTTTGGTTCAATTGTTTGACTCATAGCAGTTCTTATTAGTTGTATGTAATTATTGTTACTTGTTTATTATTTGCCATGATGGATTACATACTCATATGTATCTGGATTGTGGAAACAGATTACCTCTTATAGCGTAGAATCCACAGGGATAAACGCAGCGAAAGGATCTACGAGCCGATTACGTATTACTGGTCAACGAAAAACCCACACCGACTTATTCGAGAGAAATCCGTATAATCCACGAACTAAAGCGATAGAAATGGAAAGAGAGAGATGGTAAAGAGGAAGGAGATGAGTTTTAATATCAACTTATTTGATATGTTCCATTTACCCATACATTTTCCTTCTCTTATATATATATATAATCTCAACTAATAAGCTACTATTAACTTATTAGCTCTGATATCAACTTATTGACATGACTTTAGGCCAATAACATACGCGGCCCATTCAACTTTAATTTTTGAGCTGCTTGGCCCTCTTAACTATTTTAGCGATCTATCTAACCCCTCATCTAAAAGCTAAATACATATATAGCCCCTTCAACTTTTATTTTTGAGTCGTTTGGCCCCCTCAACTATTTTAGCGACCTATCTAAACCCTCATCTATTTTAAAGTGGTATTTTTAGACACTTGAATGCTGATGTGTCGTATGATTTGAAGGTAAAAGAAATCTCAGCGTGTTTGGGATGAAGTTCATGATTTTACAAGGGTAATATTTTGTAAATATTATATAAAAAAATTATCTGCATTTTTTTCTCCCTTTCTCCTTATTTTGGTTTAACTCTCTTTGTTCTTCTTTGTTGTCTCTTCTGTAATCATATTTCTTTCTCCTCTTAAGTTTTATTAATTATTGGAAAATCTTCACTTTGTAATAGTTTGTAATATTAATTAAATAGAATATGGTTTCCAGCGTATGTCCTACATGTCTTTAGTGTCAGACGCATGTAATGCATAGTACTCTATTGTGTCTGGTTATGTTCACTCAAAGGTTTAAAAAATACCACTTTAAAATAGATGAGGGGTTAGATAGATTGCTAAAATAGTTGAGGGGGCCAAACGGCTCAAAAATAAAAATTGAATGGGCTACGTATGTATTTGACCTTTAGATTAGGGATTAGATAGAGCACTAAAATAGTTGAAGGGGCCAAGCGGCTCAAAAATTAAAGTTGAAAGAGCTACATATGTATTTGGCCCATGACTTTATAAACTTGATATCAACTCATTGATATTACCTTATAAGCTTTATATATATATATATATATATATATATATATATATATATATATAGAGAGAGAGAGAGAGAGAGAGAGAGAGAGAGAGAGAGAGAGAGAGAGATGAGTTTTAATATCAACTTATTTGATATGTTTCATCCACCCATACATTTTCCTTCTCTTATATATATATATATATATATATATATATATATATATATATATAAAATCTCAACTAATAAGCTACTATTAATTTATTAGCTCTGATATCAACTCATTGACATAACTTTATAAGCTTGATATTAACTCATTGACATTACCTTATAAGCTTGATATATATATATATATATATATATATATATATATATATATATATATATATATATATATATTCTCAACTTATAAGCCACAACTTATAAACTTCTCAATACTAAGTCTGACTGATACGAGCGGATCGGGTCCATAAACCCAACATCTTCCACTCGCATGTAATAGAACAAATCCACTACACCATCTCTTTCATACTCACAAATAGTTCGTGCGACCAGCATACCTTAAGAGCTTTAATGCTATACACTCGTTGGAGATATATAGTAGCTCGATGAAAATATCGAAACACTATATGCCCTATCCTAGATCCCACATCACATCCATTGTAATCTTTTGATCTCTACAATTTTCTATCATTACAGTTATGCACACATGCATAACTACCTGGGTAGTAATATATAGAAACTCAAGATGTGAACACATGGTGATGTTCCCCTTTCACTTTGTTCTTTCCATCATAATCTAACTCGCTTGTCCAGTCGGGCTTATCCAAGGTCAAATCATACTTGACCCCTTCAAAGTCTCCTTCCAAAACAGCCACATTAGACTATACTTCCAGAATAAGTTAGAGTCTTAAGGATAGTTAACTCAACAAAACCTCTGTTTTGTTGCTAGAGTCTCACACTAGGAAAAGTTGAGATCACTAGTTTTCCATCTCAGGTCGCTAAGCACACATGGTATGAAACATGTGTTATGATGTTCTCTTCTTTCCTCTTGAAAAAAGTGCATGTCTATATTAACATCATACGAAAGCATTGGTTAGACGTGCCAAAACATCCAACCTTAGTCTACTTATAGACTACTTCCGGCTACAAAGACAGAACAGGCTCTTATTGCTTACAACAAGCCTCTTAGAATAATCTCTTATGTACTTACTATAAGCGCCAGAATTTTTCCGTCCTTAAAAAAAATCACACGACTGTAATTACAGTCGTGCGACTATAGTTAAAAATTACAGTCGTACAACTATAATTACAGGGCAGGTAGCAGAAGCCCATGCCCTGAAGGCAGAAAAAGAGGAGGAGCATTTGATGCTCCTCCAGCAAAAAAGAGAAAGGGACAGAGAAGATAAAAAGAGGAGAAGGCAGCAAAATAGGGGGACTTTTGGTCTCTGAAATTGAACACAATTTGGGAGAGAAATAGAGAGAGAAAAATTGAAAGAAAAGAGAGGAAGAAAGATACTCAACCAAGACACATTTTCTCCTAATCTTTTCTCTTAATTCTAAGATTGTGAAGTTTAAAATTGATTAGAAATCATAGGTTTGGACTTCATAAACACATAAAAACCTCTAACTCACTCAAATCCGTCACATTTTGGAGATCCTTGGACTCAACTTTCAAAACCTCAACTAAAAGGAAGAGAAGCAATTTGGTATGGATTGGGGCGTTTCCAGGGGTCATTCCTATGGTGGATCAGCGCCAAAGAGGTAAATACACTTCAAACCTTCATTTTCTTGTGCTTTCTAGGTGATTTGGTGTGTTTTGTGCATTTAAATTTTATTTTTCGAACCTGCTGTTTCTAGAAATCAAGAACAGTCGTACGGCCGTTCTTGAGTTGAAGAACAGTCGTACGACTGTAATTATAGTCGTACGAGTGTTCTAGATTTCCCTCCAAGTTTTCAGTTTCTGTTGAATAATTTTGACGAAATCCTGCATCTGGGCTATTTATAGCCGCACCACTGTAATGCTCGTCCAGATGCAAAATTTCCATTTTAATCCAGAAAAATTTCTAAAAATCCATAAAAATTCAGAAAAATCAGAAAATCATCAAAATGATTTTGTTGTGTGCATTCACGACCTTAGATTTAATTTTCAGTATTATTGCATTTAGAACAATACAACGACGGTGACCCAATTCTCCCGAAAACCAACCTACTTCGCCTGTTAAATTAATGTAAACTGGAAAATAAACGTTTTCAAAAATGATTTTCTCACAAAACTAAAATACAGGGACGTTTCAAAATGTTTTCCAGGTCTAATCGGACCAGCTAGCCGAGCCGATCCGGTTATCCCCCTAAATGCATGTTCCCGAATCCTTAAAATCCCATTCTGTCTTATTTGAGTCCTATTTATGGTGTGCCGTAAATTATGCTAACCCTCTATTTTGCAGATTTTAATTTATTTTATTTTTATTTTTGATGTAATTTAATAGATTAATTCGTGTATCTAGGCGATTGTAAATTTCTAGATAAATCGTGTATTTTAGGCGGTTGTAAAGTGAGGTTGAAAGTTTTTATTTTTGTTCGATTGGGTTGTAAGCTATTTAATTATTTACTACTTTACTTCTGTTTTTTATTATATGTGTATGCGCGCTGTATGCTTAATTTAATACAATAAAATTGACTTTAGAATTATAAAATACCATACTTGAACATTGGCTAATTTTTATTTTGTTTAGACACAAAATAGGGGACTTGTCCGGACCTAGATCTCTGGATAGTGTGGCGGCCGTTCCTCCGGTTCAGCTACACTGAAATTTCCCGGTTGAGCTGAGCCGGGTGGCAACTCCTACACTCTTCATCGAGACTTAGGTCTCGGTTCTTTTATGAATTAATCTAATTTTCTAAAAACGAATTTCCATTCTAAAATCCCCACGCGAGGGAGGGGTTTGCCCGGAATCGAGGCGCCCCTTCCGAAAGGGAGTCCGTGTTCCATCGGAAAAGTTGTCCGCTCACAGTGGCGACTCTGCTGGGAAAATGAGATTTTCTTACAAAAGTTTTCTTAAAAACTTAAAAGAATTTTGACAAGCCCTGAAAAGTGTCTAATAAAAATAAGGTGGATGATTCTTGTTTGGTATTTTATGTTGCATTCTTTAGTTAGACATTTTTGCATTAGGTTAAGTATCCAAATTTTAGCCTGGTGAATTGTTGAAGTGTCGCCTTTGTTCCTCATGGTCTTAGGGGCACGGATACGAAACACCACCCATAGCCTCATACGAACCCCTTCGTTCAGACCCTTAAGTGGAGAGAAGTGAGGAGTATATTTTGCTATGGGAACCTTGATTTTAACCTGACTTGGACCGAACTCATATAGGCAACCTTAGTTGCATTCCCCTAAGATACCAAAATAAATCGTGTGAATAAAATAAAATCGCGCATTCATCATCCCCTATTGATGATCGAAAAGAACCCCACCTAGGACTTAGTTAGAATTTTTGAGACGTACCACGTTTGGAGGAATAAGGTTGGAAGAATACGTTTCGTGTGCTTGTGTTATTCGCCTCTCGCCATCTCGTGACATACCATAATCAACATTTTCCATTCACATGACATACCATTCACAAAGCATTTTTGTGTGATACTAACCCACATTTTTATGCAGCCATTTGCATTTTATTTTCGTGTGAACACATTAATCATCCGTGTGACATTCACACTAACCATTTCTTTTGCAGCCATAATATTATATTTGTGTGATTAGCATTTTTTCACAAAGCATACATGACATTATTATGTATGTCATGCATCCTAACCACGTTTTTATGCAACCATTTGCATTTTGCGTGACATAAGCATTCATGTCATTTCACATAAATTATGGATATTCCAAGGACGCCCATCATCATCATTTCATAACATATCGGGTATCCCAAATTACCCGTGTTCTGCCAATGCACCGGATTGCATTCGGCCATTCCACCAAATTATCTCATTCAATAAGGACCACAATGGTCCTAGGTCTACTTCCGTGTGGCAATCCGCACGATGCATTTCATGACATCATGCCCATTCATCATAAATAACATATAACACCATAGTCCACGTCAGATCATTTCATGATATTATTACGTCATTCAAGGTAGTCCCCGAGTGCCGGATTAGTATGCATGTAGGGGCATTTCATAACACCCCAAATCATGAAAGGTGTTCCCCGAACACCGAACCTCTGTCCGTGTCCCTTGTTACATGTGACTTTCTTACAATATTGTTTCGTATCATATGCTCAAAAGCATCAGAACTCTGTCCATGGGCCGGCCTCATGCAACCATTTCATATCATCACATAGACCTACAAAGCGTCGAAACTTTGTCTGTGTGTTGGTACACATGCGACCATTTCACAAAATTCACTAGGTGCCCCAAAGGCACCGAAACCCGATCCATATGACGATCCATACGTGATCTTTTTGCACAGCATTGGGTGTTCTTGGAATGTCCGGAAAAAAGAGAAATATAGAATAATAAGTGGAAATCATTTTTATCATCATTTCATGCATAGCATCATTCCATTCATTCATAAGCACTTCCAATGTATCACCATTCATGCCATCATTCCACCCATCCATTGACCCTAAAACGCTTCTCGTATGATGTTGAGCAGAATAAGCTGGAGCTACCTTGGACAAGATCTCAAGCTTCGAGGGCTGTTGGGGAACGAAGAGTGGTTGAAACAGGAAGTGATTCTGATTCTGGGGAAGAAGTAGAAATGGCTAATCTGACACCAAGCCTCACTGATGCTTCAAAGGATTTCCTGAGGTCACAGGATTTCCGTGATATGCTCAGGGAGGAAATACGAGCTGTAGTGAGAGAAGCCGGGGAAACTGGTGGTAGTAAGACCGGAAAGGAGAAAGAAGCTGAATCTTTCCAGCAAGGTGGTGATATATCGGCTAGTTTAGAAAAGCTGCAGGAGATGGAAGCAGCCATGGAAAAGAAAATGAAGGCCAAATACTCTGAACTTGATGAAGTAGTCGCAGAACTGAAGAAAAGGGCCAACGTCAGTCTGGGCTCCAAAAGAGGGGTGAATGTAGATGCAATGATCAACAGGGGTATTGAAACCTTTCCCATTGGGTTTCAAGTGCCTAAAGTCCCTTCCTACAAGGGGATTGGCTCACCAGAGGCCCATGTGAACCTTTATGTCAGAATCATGCTAACTGAGGGCTCCACTAAACAGCAGCTGGTTAATTTCTTCCCAACCACATTGGAAGGGGAAGCCCTGAATTGATACAACTCTTTGTCTGAAGATATGCAGTCAGACTAGGAGGCCTTGTCAATATCCTTCATCAAATACCACAGCTTCAACACTAAGATCCAGGTGAAGCTGTATGATATAGAAAGGGTTAAGCGACAACAGAATGAATCCTTTGATGCCTCTTACCAGAGATGGATGAATAAAATGATTCTGCTAAAGAATCACCCCGACAAAGATGAACTGATTCAGAAGTTGATCGATGGGAGTAGGGACATCTTCCGAAACAACATGAAATTCCATTCCTTTAGTGAGCTCAATAAAGTGTATAACATGGCCATGAAAATCGAGAGGGACGAAGAAGAAAAGGCAGTGAACCAAAAGCATGTCAGGAGCTCCGAGTATGGTCTTGGGTATCTATCAGCGGCTGCCACTGGATTAGGCAGCGGATCTGGTTTTGGATCTATAGACAAGGGTGGGCAATCTCAGAAGACAAGCCAACTGAAGTTGTTGTTGTGTCCCAGCAGCAAAACACCCAAGATGGAAATGTACAAAATCAAGGCCTATCCCCTTGGACTCTTTCTTTGGCCAAGATTTTTATGAAGTGCAGGAATGGTGGTCTCTTAAATTCTCTGAAGCCGTTTGAAAAGCCAATTGAGACGGACAAGGGCAAGTTTTGTTTCTATCACGTGACAGTGGGGCACCATACGAATGACTGCATGCAATTACTGAGGGTTATCCGACAATTGATCGCTGAAGGAAAGATTGTAGAACCACCTTTGAAGCCCAGCATTCAAAACAATCCTTTGCCCACCTTTAACTGATCCACGTGTTCAAGCTACTAAGGAGATGACGCGGTAGCAAAAGAAGACCCTCCGCATGTGGAGGATGACAACTATTTTAATGTATTTGCTTTTGTTTTCTTCTCTATTTTGTGAACAATTCAGCCCACGAGGTGTTTAATGTTATGCAATTTGATTCCAGTTACTTGTGTGATATTTTTCTGGATGGAATACTGTGCATGCATATAAACATTCATTTAATGACTTTAGCATACATGACGTTTCATTGCATGAAATGAATTTCAGGACGGATGATGATCCAAAAATGGTATCCATCTTGAAAGACCTCACGCCTGATAAGAAAAAAAAAGAAGAAGAAAAAAAGGGAAGAAATTGCAAAGTATCAAAAAGCACATAACAAGCCTTGGCCGATCCTATTACGGCATGACTGGAGATCGACAGAGAAGTTACCAAATGTCAGACTCCAAAGGATTTAAGGGCAAAATCAACTGAACAAAAACTCCACAGCCCATACTGGACGAAGAAGGAAGATCACAACAAGAGAAATTGACGTCACTAGAAAAACAAGACTATTCACGGCAAACAGACATCAGTTCACAGCTAGTACTGTCAACCACCCCAAGTGGATCAAAACAGAGTCGACCATGATGTCACAGCCCTTCAAAAAAAAAAAGAAGTACGCCCAAATTTATGAAGAAGAACACACCTACATGATACAGAATTTCGTGTTCCGTTATGACCAAGAGGAGACCATCGTTTCAAGGGGCAACGGCGCATGTGTTCCAGAATAAAGGGCTAGGGCATTGATTGTTAACTCCATATCATCTACGAGCCGGTGGGGTGACGAAAACAGCCAACAGATCTGTCAAAAGGAACTTTATTATCAAAATAGATTGACTGACATCAGAGCACTCACCAGGGAAGCACCGTAGTCATCGACCTTCAAGGTGGAAATGATTCTACCAGGAAGAAGAGAGACCAAACTGTCGATCCCATTAACCCGGATGGGCTAATAAAAAAAAGTCCGTTGGACCGAAAACTAAAAAAGCGGTCCACACAAAAGTTAGGACGGTGAGGTGAGCACCACCAGGTGGAAAATCTACAAAGAACAGTTGGTGGCAGTCATAAATTCGGTCAAGACGGATACCATTACGGATGCTGTTCTTAGTTTCATCTCATATGTGATGTGCATTATGCTAAAGCATTATTAATGAATGAATGAATGAATGCCTTGCTCTGTTCATCTAAATGTCCCAATTCTTCTTAAAAATTGAATCCGCATCATGCATCATACGTGGTTGTGCACATCTTTTTCTTACATGCGTTGCACTAAAAAAAAGAAAAAAAAAAGAAAAAGAGCTCGTTGAGGCGAAAACCGAAAAGGCACCTCGGGCAAAAATTAGAGCAGCTCGCTAAACTGAAAACCTGTATCAGACAGTTTAGGCAAAAGTTATAGCACCTTCAAAAAAGGCTCGTCGAGGTGAAAACTGAAAAGGCGCCTCAGGCAAAAGTTAGAGCAGCTCACTGAGTTGAAAACCCATATTGGACAATTCAGGAAAAATTTAGAGCACATTTAGATTCATCATTCCTAGTGACAGAAAGACAAGACACTCTTGTCATTCTCCAGTGGAGACACTTTCATTCCCTAGCGAAGATCCCTTCTACCATTTCCCAGCGGAAACTCCTCCACTATTTTCCAGCAGAATCCTCTGTACTACTCTCCAACGGAACCATCACAAAGAACGCCACCATTTTCTCTTCAACTATTATCGGACTTCCCTAACAGCCATTCCATATCCCCGCATATCCCCAGCGGGAGTGCGAGAATCACATCACATAAAGGATATGCTCTCCAGCTAGATCAGTCATAAGCGTGAGGTACCTTCCTTAGCCAAAGACGTGATCCAATCTCCCCAACAAGGGCACGGCATTTCAAGGCTAGACGAATAGTGAGAAATGCATTTCCCAGTGTCATTCACACATGCACACATTGAAACATACATGTACATAAATTCAAAACATATGTATACGTGCATACATACATCTTAACCAATACAGGTACAAGTATTCACCACCATCACCGGGCCACTCCGAGCCAAGATCACTCTCAAAGTAGAAATAGTCCAACACTAGGGTACCCATCAGGCCTCAAAAGACAAGTCAAAGCCACGCGGGCCCAAGCCTCAACATCTCGAGTTCCCAGGGGCAAAGTAATCCAGCCGTATTTATTCTTGGTCGAAGGGGCAAAAATTTTTGCTTCTAAAATTATCGATCAAGGAATAAATACTTATTTTCAACCTGATTCCAAAATTATCACTCCTAAAGTCCCACCACTCAAGCTAGATTTGGAATCCTTGAAACTCCTTCAAGCAAGATTCTTAATCCTTGAAAACCCTACCAAGCTAGATTTCGAATCCTTGAAACTCCCTCAAGCATGATTCCTAATCCTTGAAAACCCTCAAGCAAGATCTTAAATCCTTGAACCTATTCAATTCAAGTAAGGTTTAAGATTCTTGAACCTAACCTCTCCAAGCTAAATGTTGAATCCTTGAAACTCCTTCAAGCTAGATTCCTAATCCTTGAAACACCTCTCCAAGCCAGATTTTGAATCCTTGAAAACTCCTTCAAGCTAGATTCCTAATCTTTGAAACACCTCTCCAAGCCAGATTTCGAATCCTTGAAAACTCCTTCAAGCAAGATTCCTAATCCTTGAAACACCTCTCCAAGCCAGATTTTGAATCCTTGAACTCCTTCAAGCCAGATTCTTAATCCTTGATAAACACCTCTCCAAGCCAGATTTCGAATCCTTAAACTCCTTCAAGCAAGATTCTTGATCCTTGCAAACCTGTCCAAGCTAGATTTCGAATCCTTGAAAAGTCCTTCAAGCAAAGTTCTTAATCCTTGAAAACCGTTCAAACCAGACTTTGGGTCCTTGAAAATCAACTCAAGCAAGATCCTAGATCCTTGAAACCCATAAACCCGGTATCGGCTTATTCCGTCCAATCAACTTAATGCATCACCACGGCAGTGAGACTTCAGCAACTTAGTTGTACATTTCTTGTGTCTGCGGCGCTTTAATCCGCGCTCTCAAATTCATCACCTCAGGTATTTTAGACCTGGAGTCGGGTGTCGAATTTGATCACGCGAGGGGCAACTGTAATCGCTAGAATTTTTCTGTCCTTAAAAAAAATCACACGACTGTAATTACAATCGTACGACTGTAGTTACAGCCGTGCAACTGTAGTTACAGTTGTGTGACTGTAATTAAAAATTACAGTCGTATGACTGTAATTACAAGGCAGGTAGTAGAGCCCATACCTTGAAGGTAGAAAAAAAGGAGAAGCATTTAATGCTCCTCCGGCAAAAAAGAGAAAGGGACAGAGAAGATACAAAGAGGAGAAGGCAGTAAAATAGGGGGACTTTTGGTCTCTGAAATTGAACACAATTTGGAAGAGAAATAGAGAGAGAAAAATTAAAAGAAAAGAGAGGAAGAAAGATACTTAACCAAGACACATTTTCTCCTAATCTTTTCTCTTAATTCTAAGATTGTAAAGTTTAAAATTGATTAGAAATCATAGGTTTGGACTTCATAAACACATACAAACCTCTAACTCACTCAAATCCGTGACATTTCGGAGATTCTTGGACTCAACTTTCAAAACCTCAACTCAAAGGAAGAGAAGCAATTTGGGGTCGATTGGGGCGTTTCTAGGGGTCATTCCTATGGTGGATCAGCGCCAAAGAGGTAAATACACTTCAAACCTTCATTTTCTTATGCTTTCTGGGTGATTTGGTGTGTTTTATGCATTTAAATTTTATTTTCCGAACCTGCTATTTCTGGAAATCAAGAACATTCATACGACCATTCTTGAGTTGAAGAATAGTTGTACGACTATAATTATAGTCGTACGAGTGTTCTTGATTTCCCTCCAAGTTTTCAGTTTCTTTTGAATAATTTTGGCGAAATCCTGTATCTGGGCTATTTACAGTCGCACGATTATAATTACAGTCGTACGACTGTAATGCTCGTCCAGATGCAGAATTTCCATTTTAATCCAGAAAAATTTCTAAAAATCCATAAAAATTCAGAAAAATCAGAAAAATCATCAACATGAATTTTGTTGTGTGCATTCATGACTTTAGATTTAATTTTCAGTATTATTGCATTTAGAACAATACAACGACGGAGACCCGATTCTCCTGAAAACCAACCCACTTCATATGTTAAATTAATGTAAACCAGAAAATAAACGTTTTCAAAAATGATTTTCTCACAAAACCAAAATACAGGGACGTTTCAAAATGTTTTCCAGGTCTAATCGGGCTGGCTAGCCGAGCTGACCCGGTTATCCCCCTAAATGCATGTTCCTGAATCCTTAAAATCCCATTCTGTCCTATTTGAGTCTTATTTGTAGTGTGCCGTAAATTATGCTAACCCTCTGTTTTGGAGCTTTTAATTTATTTTATTTTTATTTTTGATGTAATTTAATAGATTAATTCGTATATCTAGGCAATTGTAAATTTCTAGATAAATCGTGTATTTTAGGCGGTTGTAAAGTGAGGTTGAGAGTTTTTATTTTTGTTCGATTGGGTTGTAAGCTATTTAATTATTTACTACTTTACTTCTGTTTTTTTATTATATGTGTATGCGCATTGTATGCTTAATTTAATGCAATAAAATTGACTTTAGAATTATAAAATACCATACTTGAACATTGGCCAATTTTTATTTTGATTAGACACGAAATAGGGGACTTATCCGAACCTAGATCTTTGGATAGTGTGGCAGCCGTTCGTCCGGTTCAGCTACACTGAAATTTTCCGGTTGAGCTGAGCGGGGTGGCGACTCCTACACTTTTCATCGTGACTTAGGTCTCGGTTCTTTTATGAATTAATCTAATTTTCTAAAAACGAATTTCCATTCTAAAAACCCCACATGATGGAGGGGTTTGCCCGGAATCGAGGCGCCCCTTCCGAAAAGGAGTCCACGTTCCATCGAAAACGTCTTCCGCTCACACTTACCGTTTGCATGTATATGAATTTTGCACTTTAATGAAAATCTTTTTCATAATTTAAGCGAAACGACTTTTATTATTGAACAAGCTCTCATTTGTTTAAAAACAGGCTCATCCTTTACATTTGTCAACAAATGACAAAATAAGGGTAACCGTTCGTGTGAGTGAGCTTCTTTTCTGTCCGACATGCATCTCAAAATATAACAGCAAATATTAATAGATTAACATTTGCACTCGTGTATTGTAATTCAAACTTTATTGAATAATATGTTCTCAAACATACATAAATATGTATTTCAGATCCTACGCAAACCATGGGATCTTACATGTTTCACAAAAATATCTCTCGTGACAGGTTTCGTTAATAGATCTACTACCATATCATGAGTCAATACATGTTTCAAATTAACTTCTTTACGTGCTATTAAGTCCCTAACAAAGTGATACTTAATCTCTATGTGCTTTGACTTGCTATGGAACCTCTGATCCGTAGCAAACGTAATAGCAGATTGACTATCACTGTTTATCACCACTGGGGCATTTGAAGAAGTAATACATAAATGGTTCATAAACCTATTCAACCATACTCCCTCTTGAACTGTGGATGAGTATGACACATACTCCGCTTTCATTATGGATAGGGCAATACAGGTTTGTTTCTTACTGCTCCATGATATTGCACCATTACCAGGCAAGAAAACAAAACTAGAAGTGGATTTCCTCTCATCCACATCTCCTACCCAATCTGCATTTGTGTATCCTCTCAATTGCAGATCCTTGCCTTGCTCAGTATCCTCTTTATCGTTGTCTAATGTGCTTGTCTAGGACTAGACTAATATCTACTCACCATACCAAATGTATGGCAGATATCACATCTAGTACACAACATGGCATACATGAGGCTACCCACAGCACTCACATAAGGAACATTTTTCATCCGATCTATTTCTGTTTATATTTTGGGACACATATCAGTACTAAGGGTCACTCCCTTAGACATCGGGCTATCTACGGGTTTACAGTTGCTCATATTGAAACGTTCAAGAACCTTGTTAGTATATGTCTCTTGAGACAATGTCAACAATTTCTTTGAATGATCCCTTGAAATCTTAACTCTAAGGATAAAAGCAGCTTCACCCATATCTTTCATATCAAAACTTGATGTTAACCAAGCTTTGATTTGATTCAAATATTCCATGTCATTTCTTGCAATCAGAATGTCATCAACATATGATGACATAATCACAAATCTATTTCCAGAGCTTTTCTTATATACACAATGGTCTTTTTCAATCACCATGAAGCCATTCGATGTCATCACATTATGAAATCGAAGGTACCATTGTCTAGAAGACTATTTAAGGCCATAAATTGATCTTTTCAATTTACAAACCTTTTGTTTGCTGCCTTTTTCAATGAAACTTACAGGTTGATCCATGTAGATTTCTTCGCCCAATTCTCTATTGGGAAAAGTAGTCTTAACATCCGTTTGATGTAGCTCTAGGTTTAGACTTGCAACAATTGTCAGGATTAATCTAATGGACGTGAACCTCATAATAGGTGAGAAAGTTTCCTCATAATCTATCCCTTCCTGTTGTGTATAGCCCTTAGCAACTAGGCGGGCCTTGTATCTTTCCATACTGCCATCAGCCTTACACTTGATCTTAAGAACCCACTTGTTCCCAATAGCATTTCTTCCCTTTGGCAGATCAACAAGTTCCCAAACTTTGTTAGATCTCATAGAAGCCATTTCTTCTTCCATAGCCTTAATCCATTCATTTCTAGCAGGCCATGAGAGAGCTTTGTTATAATTTCTAGGCTCATCATCATCTTGTGGGGCAACTAAAAGAGCTGTGCTTTCGATACTAAATCATCGGCGTTTAACTTTTTGTCTTTTAGATTTACGCGGTACCAAATCCTGATAAACATGTCTCATATATTCATCGTAATTCGGTATGCTCCCACTTGGACCATGTTCCATACTCCCACTGAAGTCTAGATCCACATGCTGACTAAGAATTGGAGTTTGATCTAGACCTTGATCTTGATCATTCGTAACGTTTTAAGGTTCTTGAACAATTTCATTTTCCTTAAAATTTCTCCCCCTCGAATCGAGAGATCCGTTAGGTTCCAATTCCTTGTAAAGTGGTAAATCATGGTCCACCTAGCCTATCTTAGGGAACTCATTCTTTAAAAAAATGACGTCTCATGATTCAAACTGTGTCACTTTTCCATCTTCTGTTTCACCTACTAAGACATATCCTTTTGATACATCTGGATACCTTATAAAGATGCACTTTTTGCTTCTTGAGCCTAGTTTCCCAAACTTAATCAAGGTATCATGGGCAAAAACAGTGCAATCCTATGGTTTAAGGTTACTTAAGTCAGGTTTTCGACCTATCCACTGCTCATAAGGCGTGGACGTGACATATTTAGAGGGCACTCGGTTAAGAACGTATGTAGTTGTAAGCAACGCATCTCCCTAATAGAGGTAAATTTGCTACAGCCATCATAGATATAACCATATCAAAAAGAGTTCTATTTCTCCTTTCGGTAACACCATTTTTTTGTGGAGTGTAAGAAATCGACAACTGATGCACAATTCCCTTTTCATCACATAAAGCTTTGAATTCATCTGATAGATATTCCCGACCATGGTCAGTTCTCAAAGTTTTGGTTTTGACATTTAATTAATTCTCAACAAGGTTCATAAACCTCATAAAGCAACTTAAAGCTTCAGATTTGTGAGACATCAGTCATCAATAAAAGTGATGAAATAATAGACCCCATGCCTTTCCCTCCCATTCATTGGACCACATACGTCAGAATGGATTAATTGTAAAGGGAACTTAGCCCTAGTTGCCTTTCCAAGTGGTTTCTTACACATTTTTCCTTTAAGACATGATTCACAGGGAGGTAATTCAACCTTAGTTAAATTTCCCAATAAACCTAATTTGGCTAACCGACTCATTCGGTCTTGACCAATATGGTTTAACCTGGCATGCCATATTACTTCTTTATTATCTCTATCACGTATAGAATTAGAAGTAGTTTGTAAAAAAAATGCATTATTTATTGGAACAATATCCAAAATAAGCAAACCATTTGAAATATGTCCCGAACCATAAAAGGTTTCAGCCAAACATAAACGCAAACTGTTATTATTCAAGAACAAATTGAATCCCATATTCAATAAAGCTGAAACAGAAATGAAATTCCGTCGAATTTCGGGAGCAAATAAACATCATGCAAGAGAAGGGTCTGACCACCTATCAGAATTAGTCTACATGTGCCAATCCCTTGGACTTCAACTCTCAAGTTGTTTCCAAAATAGATCCACTTTGATCCTGATGGGATTCGATGGAACTCAATGAAGGAACCTCGGACCCTTGTCACATGGTCCATTGCACCTTAGCCTCAGACTTGCAGTCTTTGGCATAATACCCCCTTTCCTGGCAATTGAAGCATTTCACTCTTGAAATGTTCACTTTTCTACTGTACGCAGGACTCCCTTTCGGAATGGGGCGCCACGATCTCGGGCGGATCCCTCCCTCGCGTGGGGTTTTTATAAATAGAAAACGGGTTTTGGAAAATAAATAGAATTAATACATAAAAGAACCGAGACCTAAGTCTCGATGGATATCGTAGAGTCGCCACCCGGCTCAGCTCAACCGGGAAATTCTTATGTAGCTGAACCGGATGAACGGTCGCTACATTATCCAGAGATTCGGGTCCGGACAAGTCCCTTATTTCGTGTCTAATTAAAATAAATATTGCCAATGTTCTCAAATGGTATTTCAAAAATCTAAAGTCAATTTTATTGGAATAATTAGACATGCAGCGCGCATACAAATTAAGGCAAAATAGTAAATAATTGAATTATTACAACCCGATTGAATAAAAAATAAAACTCTCGCCTCACTTTACAAGCGCCTAATATACATGAGAAGCTAGAAACATACAACCGCCTAATATACACGATTTAATCTATTAAATTACATCCGAAATAAAAATAAAGGGAAATTAAAACCTGCAAGACAGAGGGTTACACAATATATACAGCATGCCACAAGTTGGACTCAAATAGACAGAATGAGAAATCAAGAATTGGGGGCATGCATTGAGGGGATAGCCGGGTTGGCTCGGCTAGCCGGCCCGGTTAGACCTAGAAAACATTTTGAAACGTCCCTGTATTCTTGGTTTTTGTGGGAAAATCATTTTGAAAACAATTTTACCGGTTTACATATAATTTTTCATATGTTAAATGGGTCGGTTTTCAGGAGAACTGGGTCTCCATCGTTGAATTGATCTAAATGCAAAATTTACCAGAAAATTGAATCTATGGTCGTGATGCGCACAACAAAATTCATTTTGATGATTTTTGGGGTTTTCTAATTTTTTGGGATTTTTTGGGGATTTTTTGGGGATTTTTATGGATTTTTTATGAAATTTTTGTTGGGATTTTTCACCGGAAATCACCCGATAAAAGCGGAAGAACGCGGTGATTTCCTCAAATCCAGTCTCAGGAGCAATTGAAATGGAAATTGAAAAACTTAAAATAAAATAGAAAGGTATTAAATTTCTTACCAGAAAAAATCTCTTTCTAGAGATGGATGATGACTGCAGAATTCAAGGTAGAATTCCTCCACTCTCACGTACACGAACGCTTGACGAATGCAACCCGTGCTAGCGTCCGAAAAACAGAACAATAGAGAGGAGAGCTAGAAAATTTCGGCTAGGTGTGTAATGCCTTGGGGTAGCCGAAATTTCTAACCCTAGGTATTTATACCTAGGGTTGGCCGAATTCCCTTAGGGGAATTCAGGCCCATCTTGGCTCCTTCCTATTCTGTGCGGGCTTCTATGTTTTAATTTAGGCCCAGTCTAATTTTAATTATTTTGGTTTAAATTAATTTCAAGCCTAATTTTAATATACCCATGTATTTAATATATTACTCCAAGTAATATATTATTTACATCCAAATTAAAATTAGTTTGACTATTAATTTAATCCATCAAATTAAAATTAAATCTACACAAAATAAAATCATATGTAAACCCATACATATGAATATTTCCACCTAGGAAATAATTTCATAATTAATCCAATTAACTATGAAGAGCCAATATATATATATATATTAATTTTCATTATTATGATCAATCCAATTGATCTTTATAATATAATTAATATATACACGCTTCTCCCTCCATTGTGTATACTCCAAGTATACATGTGATTCCTTAAGTCTGCATTCTATCGTTCTATGTGTACGATCCCGTGGGTCCATCTTTATGTTGGCAGCGGGCCTTTTGCCCGCAGACTGCAGTTGGGCTCTAGCAAGCCACTGCAGCCCCCAATTAAGATGGAGATGGCAGTCTAACTATTATCATAACCCTGTAGTTTAAACTTGTACATCCCATGTCATTGATATCGGTGTCCAACACAGAGGCATGGATTGATCACCCTCTTTTGTGTTCGGACATTAACTTGATCCCGAATGTACTGATGCTCACAAACAAGTTCCAACTTGTTTGGGTGTGGCCACACTCTTATCAGTCACATTCATCAAGAGGCCGGTGATATCTTCTTAGTTGGTTACTGAGTGACAAATCCCTTCTGCATATCCATAGTGTTACCATGTTCAGTGACATACCCGAAAGCACCCATACTTGGCACCCTATTACAGGCCCTTTAGGCGTACCCCTAAGTATGCGACTTCACATGTAACACCATCATATGGTCAGGTCAAAGGATCCATACAAGTACTACACGAGAATCCATTGTGATACCATACCATGTGGATTACTCGTTTAGCGGATCTATCCAGTACCATGCTTCCAGGCATGTACCCATTAACTTGGTTGACATTCCATGTCCAATGACCGGTAAGACACCGCCATACAACCGGGTTAATGATAGTCTGTTGTTCCATTCATTCCCATGACTGGAACAGACTACGGATGTATTTATGGTCATATCGTTAACCCTATCCATGGTCTTACTGCTAAGTGCATGACACTAGTCGTCATGGATATAGATATGTCCATTGGATACTTCATTTAATATATTGCACAAGATAGATATAATAAATGAATTGATGCCTTTATTAATGACACAAATGAGTACAACACATAAATCCAATAAATGTATAGTACAAATACAAGGACCAATGCCTCGGGACTAGGGCATTTCCAACAATTTTTGGGTTTTAAAGGTGAAATTCTGATTCTAGAAAATACAGTGGTACGACTGTAAATTACAGTCGTGCAAACTCAACTACAGTCGTACGATTGTAATTACAGTCATACGACTGTAATCACTGAAAATTCAAGATTTCACCAAAATCTTATTTAAAACAAGCTGGAAATAAAATCACCTGGAAATCAAGAATAGTCGTACGACTGTAACTACAGTCATACAACTGTTCATCAACTCAAGAACAGTCGTACGACTGTTCTTGATCTCCAAAAACAGAAATGCAGAAAAACGGATAAAAATGCAGAAAAAGCACACCAATCACCCAGAAATCTTGTAAAAGAGAAGGGAAAAGGGGTATTTACCTCTGTGGCGTACGTCCACCGTAGGATTGACCCCTGGCGTCGCTCCAATCCACTAAAATCTGGACTTTTCTCCTTGAGTTAGGGTTTGAGATTTGGGTCCAGAGATTTCCAAATGCTGAGAGATTTTGATGAGGAGTTCCTCCTTTTCTTTTTTAATTTTCTCTTCTCTTCTTTTCTCTCTTCTTTTCTTTCTTTTTTTTTCTTCTTCCTGTCTGTCTCCCCCCTCCTTTTCTTCTGCTTTTTCTTTCGACTTTTAAGGTATGGGTTTGCTTACTTGCCGCGATGTATAGTCGTACGACTGTAATTTTTAAATTACAGTCGTACCACTGTAATTTTTTTTCGATTTTTTGTTTTGAATTTTTTTTTCGATTATTTTTTCGAAAAATTTTTTTTTCTTCTTTTTTTTTTAAGTAAAATTCCGGTGCTTACAGCTGCCCCTCACGTGATCAAATTCACCACCCGAACTTAGTCTGGGATAGATGATGTGAATTTGAGAAACGTGACTCAAAGCGCCGCAGACACAGGAAAGAACCCGCTATTGAAATAAGCCGATATCAGGTCTAGGTTACCCGAGGCGATACTGGGGAGGAAATAAGCCGATATCAGGTTTAGGTTACTCGAGGCAAAGCTGATGAGAAAATAAGCCGATATCAGGTTTAGGTTACCCGAGGCAAAGTTGAGGAAGAAATAAGCCGATATCGGGTCTATGTTACCCGAGGCAAAGGAAGATGGAACTATGGTTAAGCCGATATCGGGTTTATGTTACCCGAGGCAAAGGAAGGTGGATTGAGGATTAGCCGATATCGGGTTTATGTTACCCGAGGCAGAGGAAGATGATTATGGATAGGCCGAATGTCGGGTTTAGGTTACCCGAGGCAGAGGAAGATGGATTATGGATTGGCCGATATCAGGTTTAGGTTACCTGAGGCAAAGGAAGATGGAATGTGGATTGGCCGATATCGGGTTTAGGTTACCTGAGGCAAAGGAAGATGGAATGTGGATTGGCCGATATCAGGTTTAGGTTACCCGAGGTAAAAGGAAGATGGATTATGGATTGGCCGATATCAGGTTTAGGTTACCCAAGGCAAAAGGAAGGTAGATTGAGGATTAGCCGATATCAGGTTTATGTTACCCGAGGCAGAAGAAGATGGATATTTGGACGATTTGAAATTTTACTGGAATTGAGTGGACTTGAAATAATAAGAGGTTCAAGGATCTGAAATCATGCTTGAACATAATGGAGTTCAAGGGTTCAAAATCTTGCTTGAATGAAGAAGATGGATAGATTTAGGGATGGTAATTTTGATGTTGGCTGGGGAATGAGTATTTATCCCTTGATCGATAATTTTGGAAGCAAAAATTTTTGCCCCTTCGATCAAGGATAAATACGGCTTGATTGTTCTGCCCCTTGGAAACTTGATTGTTCTGCCCCGACATTGTGCCGTCTCTGCTTTTGAGAGTGAACCTGGTTCAGAGAGACCTGGTGATAGCAGTTGGTACCTGCACTTGGATTGGTTATGATGCATATGCATATGAATTGTGCATGTTTACTTTAAACGTATGCACGTATGCACGGATGCATGTATGGTTATAAATGTATGCATGCAACATGTGGCTTATGCTTTGTTCTTGGTATCCGTGCGAGCCTGGAGACGGAATTCATAGCTTGAGACTGGCCCCGATGGTAACCCAGGTGACCTAGTCTAATTGTTCCGGCGTGTCTTCTGAATGACTGAATACTACGCTGACCTAGGTATTAGGGGAGTTGGCCATCTTGAGTGACCTTCCACTTTACCCTCTGCATATTCTGAAGCGTTGTCAGTGCTGAGCGGATCAGGATAGTAAGCCGTGCTGACGAACAGTCCGTTTGATTGAGCAAGAAGATGAGAGTGAGACTTTGCATTTCCGTATAGCATAATAGGAGCTCCTGCGATATTATCACGGGTTTGGATACAATGTCCTACTGATGGATGTTTATCTGTAATGGCATGGTGCATGCAAGATGAACATCTGATCGAAAATCTAAACATGCACAATATTGCAATGGTGACATCAGAATGAGTATAACAGGGAGTATGACAGTGGCTCTGACTTTGTATATCATCCCTCTCCTGTTGCTGACACGTCCTTTTGGTTTTCTGTGTCAACAAACCCCTCTTTTTTTCTCTCTTTTTTTTTATGAGAAAGATTCTGTGATAGGCATTTTGTCTGCGTTGATCCCTTTCGCGACGGTTTGTCTTAGGACAAAAAAAATATACCTTGATATATTCATTGCGGCTCGCGAAGATAATGTTGTCGATGATGCCCAGTGGTTCGGTTTTTTTTTTTACTTGCCCCTAATATTATAGGTTTATGTTCGGGGAGTATTAAGGGTTTATGTTTGGGGAGTGAAGCACTTCCACAGACAAGGTTTGCTGTGTAATGTAGCCTGTAAGTGAACATTGACATGCAACAACACAACAAATGCATATTGAACACCAAAATTGAATACAAAACATTCATGACATAATGAATGCGGGTGCATTAGGAAGATCTAAAATGTGGCTCTGGTTTTAATTGATGCCCTTTCAAATTACCAATATGCCCTTTCGGTTTTACACATTGGGGAGTTTTTTTTTTATTATTTTTTTTAAGCTCGATCACCGGATAGAGTTGCTATTATGGATGGACAACCTGAGATGAATTCAAGTAATCACTGGATCTTCCTGCGGTCTGATGCTGTATTCATGTTTCCAATTCACCCCAGATTTCAGTTCAGACACGGCTCCCGAAGACTGAATTCTTGAAATGGTTGGCAAATGCAACTTTCCCTTTGAATATGAGCACAACAGACTTTATAAGCTTTCCTGTTGATGGTATTGTCCCTTTCATGATTGTTGAAAGCTTTGTGAAGCCAAGTTGTCCCAACACAGTTGGTAAAGTTCACAAACGTATAACCAAAATTTCCTCCAGTCTTGAAATCCATAGGCAAATAGAGGAAATCATAAGCAGGCTTCCCTTTGGACTTATTCTTGTTTTCCTCTAGACAATGCTCGCCCAGAATTTGTAGCAGATTATGTCTTTGAAACTGATTTGGTAGGTTTCTGATCATCAGGCTTGTTTTTCCCACCAAGATTAGCTTCAATCTCTCTTTTATCCAGCTTGGTCTCTTCAATAGTCAATTTCTTGGGCGACCACTGTTGTTCCTTTTCACTTGCAGAAACTATTTTCTTCTCACTCTGGAATCTCGGAGCTATATATTTCATTTTCCCCCTTTTCCAGCATTGTTGAACTCATTTGAAGCGGATTCATATCCAAATCCTCTAGCTATCATCAAATCAAATCCTTTCCCACTATCTGAGGGTACTAAATAATTAGTCTGGGAGTTTAGATTGAATAGAAATGGCATGGGATTAAAAAGGTATCCCCAATTTGGTACAGGTTGATGATAAATGAAGACGGATTGAAACGGAGCCATAACCACCTATTTCGATGCCCTTCCGCTGATGAGATGATACGGAAAAATACAATATGGAGTAGCATTGGGGTTCAACTTCTTGTTAGGAGCCATTGAAGGTAGGAAATATGGAATCACAGAATCGGTTCAAGTTTCAGAGAGAAGCTGAAAGATAGAAGATGAAAGTGAAGAAAAGACAATAAAGGGTAGATAAAGGTGTTGAAGGCAAATGGAGAAGACAGAGAGGAGAGTGAAAAGGGAACTACTTTGGGTAAAGACACCGATCTTCTCTGTCACCGCACGAAGTTAACTTTTCAAAATAGGCAACAATGTACTTATCTCCATTGTCTCAACTCATTGCCCTCGACATTTTATGCAATAAGTGGGCCACCCCCAGATTCACCAGGCACTCAACAGAGTTTGACTCTATGATTGAAGAGAGTGCAGCTTTAGACCAGGATCAGAAATTTGACTGTAAAGGAGAGCTGAGGTCTTCCACCGGTGCTTGCTTCTTCTTTTTTTTTCTTTTTCTTTTTTTTTTGAAGAAGTTAAATCCAAACCACAGCCACCTATTGATTTTCCTGCTGCATCTAGATTCATGTATGTCATGCGTGTTTGATATGTCTTTTCGGATGAACAATGCATGTGTGATGTCAGATGCACATGAATGCCACACAAACAAAACTATACATGCACTAAAACTAATGTCTACTTCAGAGTTTTACAGCAGGGTGGATGGCGAAGGTCATTTGGATTTTTAGGGCTTGGTGCTTTTTGGTGGGTTTGGTTTTTGACGTGGGATGCTTCTTTCGAGCACGGATTAGGCTCAAAGGTTCGTTTTGGGGCTCGGCTCTGAAACTTGGCAATGGTCCCTAGTTTGTAATGATTCGGGTGTATTGGGGCTGTCCAAGTTGAAACTTTTAGGGCAAGACAAGCAGCGTTTAGGGTCATGGTTTGTAGGGATCACTTATCTAGGTTGGCAATTGATTCGAATGAAATGGTGCCATCCCATTATTTGCTTGGCAGACTTCTTCTCTTTCTCTTTTCTTTTGTTTTTTTTGTTTTTTTAGTTTTTTTTTTAGAAAAGGGTTTTACCGAAGTCAGGTTCACTTGTAAATTCCCTGTAAGACTCAGATTGATGTCATGCATCTTAATATTATGCGTGATGGACATGTCGTTTCAGATGATCAAATGCATGCTTAATGCCATATACATGTAATCACCACATAAGTAAGAAAATAACAAGATGCATTGCATTCAAAATAAGTTCAATATACTTTACAACAAAATGAGTTCCCTACGAGAAGGAGCCTCTAATGGTATTGGTCTCATAGCGTCCGATTATTCTTTATCCGATCACTACCCCACTTTCATCAAATCAAGCTTTGGAGCTTTTTATCATATTCCTTTCCCCGGGAGGTTTGAGGAATTTCTTTACTAGTCTCCTTGCTTTCTCCCAGTTGCTCATTAGTAGCGGATGGCACCTTTAATCTTCCCTCATCAACCAACTTCCGGATCTCCTTCCTTAAAATATAGCAAGCATTGGTTCGGTGACCTGTCGCTACATGATAGGTATAGAAGTTGTTCTTTTGATCCGGTGCCGGCTCCACATATGGCTTGATGCTTTGCAGTAACCCCTCTTTTCTACATTTGGCAAATAATCGGCTCAGTGATAAAGGCCACGGGGATATGCCCTTTCCGTCACCCTTGGGGTGTGAACTCCTAGTTGGCTGCGGAACAAGGTTAGTGTTGGCTTTGAGGGGGGCCATTGATTCTGCTTCACCATTCAGCCCTCTTATTACTCCCTCAAGCTCAATCACACGTGCCTCTAACTCAGAGCACCTTGTCATCAGCTTCTCCACCTTGTCCAGGTCACCTCCTAGCATTTCCTTCAACATTGCCGTTGCCTCTTCCCTGACTGCCTTTCGAAATCGTGATGAGGCAACATAATCATCTAGGATATCTGTTACAGTGTTGGAGTTCGCTGGGCCAGCCATTCTCGAGACTCCTTCTCTTTCCTCCCCTGATAAGAACATTTGTTAGCACTGACTGGGGCATATGCACAGAGGATACCAAGTCGAGGGATGAAGTAGGTATGAATGCGAGATGTGATGCATGCATGCATAAATGATGATGTCATATGATGCCATGTCATGTTATGTAACCCTAAGCTAGTCATGTGCACACAAAGCCAGGAATGGAAACATGCAAAATGCAATGAATGTTGTTAACGAAGCTATATGCTGAAGTATAGCATGGCATATAAATATACACCACACAGAGTGCCCACAGATCGAAGCAAGGTGATACTTGGGAAGGGTTTACGTGGAGAGCGTATCTTACACGAGAGGAGAGTTGACGTTTGAAACGATACATGTAGAGCGGATCTTACACGAGGAAGAGATGTAGTATTTAAAGCGGTATGTGTAGAGCGTGTCTTACACGGGAAGAGGTTAATGTTTAGAGCGATACGTGTAGAGCGTGTCTTACACGGTGAGAAGGTGTAGTGTTTAGAGCGATACGTGTAGAGCGTGTCTTACACGGGAGAAAGTTTAATGTTTAGAGCGATACGTGTAGAGCGTGTCTTACACGGGGAAAGGTTTAATGTTTAGAGCGATATGTGTAGAGCGTGTCTTACACGGGAGAAGGTGTAGTGTTTAGAGCGATACGTGTAGAGCTTGCCTTACATGGGAGAAGGTTTAATGTTTAGAGCGATACGTGTAGAGCGTGTCTTACATGGGAGAGAAGGATAGAGTTAAAGCGGTACGCGTAGAACTTAGTCTTACACGGGAAGAGGTTGAATGTTTAAAGCGATACGTGTAGAGCGTGTCTTACACGAGGAGGAGATGTAGTGTTTAAAGCGATATGTGTAGAGCGTGTCTTACACGGGAAGGAAGGATAGAGTTTAAAGCGGTACGTGTAGAGCTTGTCTTACACGGGAAGAGGTTTAATGTTTAGAGCGATACGTGTAGAGCGTGTCTTACACGGGAGAGAAGGATAAAGTTAAAGCGATACGCGTAGAACTTAGTCTTACACAGGGAGAGGTTGAATGTTTAAAGTGATACGTGTAGAGCGTGTCTTACACGGGGAGGAGATGTAGTGTTTAAAGCGATACGTGTAGAGCGTGTCTTACACGGGGAAGGAAGGATAGAGTTTAAAGCGGTACGTGTAGAGCATGTCTTACACGGGAAAAGGTTTAATGTTTAGAGCGATACATGTAGAGCGTGTCTTACACGGGAAGAGATTTAATGTTTAGAGCGATACGTGTAGAGCGTGTCTTACACGGGAAGAGGATTAATGTTTAGAGCGATACATGTAGAGCGTGTCTTACACGGGGGAAGGTTTGATGTTTAGAGCGATACGTGTAAAGCGGATCTTACACGGGAAGAGGTTTAATGTTTAGAGCGACACGTGTAGAGCGGATCTTACACGGGGAAAGGATTTAATGTTTAGAGCGATACGTGTAGAGCGGATCTTACACGGGAAGAGGTTTAGTGTCTAGAGCGATACGTGTCGAGCGTGTCTTACACGGGAGAAGGTGTAGGGTTAAAGCGGTATGTGCAGAGCTTGTCTTGCACGGGAAGATTTGGAATGACACGTGTAGAACTTAGTCTTACACGAGGAGGAAAGGTAGAGTTTAAAGCGATACGTGCAGAGCTGGTCTTGCACGGGGAGATTTGGATAGAGTTAAAGCGGTACGTGCAGAGCTTGTCTTGCACGGGAAGATTTGGAATGACACGTGTAGAACTTAGTCTTACACGGGGAGGAAAGGTAGAGTTTAAAGCGATACGTGCAGAGCTGGTCTTGCACGGGGAGATTTGGATAGAGTTAAAGCGGTACGTGCAGAGCTTGTCTTGCACGGGACGATTTGGAATGAAACGTGTAGAACTTAGTCTTACACGGGGAGGAAAGGTAGAGTTTAAAGCGATATGTGCAGAGCTGGTCTTGCACGGGGAGATTTGGATAGAGTTAAAGCGATACGTGCAGAGCTTGTCTTGCACGGGAAGATTTGGAATGACACGTGTAGAACTTAGTCTTACACGGGGAGGAAAGGTAGAGTTTAAAGGGATACGTGCAGAGTTGGTCTTGCACGAGAAGATATTTCGGTATTTGGGTGTACGGGGACACAAGGACAGGGTTTCTAATGATTATGGAGGACCTAAAGGGCTTGATGGAGTTTCTAGGGTTTTTGGAACACTTAAATGGCGGTAGTGCATGCTGTAAAGTACTTGGTGCTTATGGAATGCTTGAACGTTGTGGAGTGCTTGAATGTTTAATGGATGGATGAGATGTACATCGTGAGATAATGAGGATGGTCCCTTTTTGTTTTTATTATTTTATTTTATTTATTTTTTTTTGACATCCCAAGAACACCCAATGCTATGCAAAATGTCACGTGTGGACTGCCACACGGATGAGAGTTCGGTGCTTTTGGGGCACCTAATGAATTTCGTGAAATGGTCGCGTGTGTACCGACATATGGACGGAGTTTGACACTTTGTAGGTCTATGAGATGATATGAAATGGTCATATGGGACCGGCCCATGGACAGAGTTCTGATGCTTTTGAGCGTATGAAATGGAATGATGTTGTAAGATAGTCATGTGCCATAGGAGACACAGACAGAAGTTCGGCGTTCGGGGAACACCTTTTATGATTTGGGATGTTATGAAATACCCCTAAATGTATACTAATCCGGCACTCGGGGAGCACCTTGAATAATGTAGTAAGGTCATGAAGTAACCCGATGTGGGTCACAGTGTTGTATGATGTTTGTGATGAATGGATATGATGTCATGAAATGTAACGTGTGGATTATCGCATGGAAATATACCTAGGACCATTATGGTCTCTATGGAATGAAATGATTTGGTGGAAGGGCCGAATGCAAC
The DNA here is from genome assembly GCA_039660915.1 of Euphorbia tirucalli. Classification (NCBI taxonomy): domain Eukaryota; kingdom Viridiplantae; phylum Streptophyta; class Magnoliopsida; order Malpighiales; family Euphorbiaceae; genus Euphorbia; species Euphorbia tirucalli. The sequence continues at coordinate 33,718,604 of CM077637.1, read as the reverse complement.
CCGGCGCATAGGCAAGACACTGGTATTTTGGGGTACTCGATATATGATGGAATGATATGATCGTGGTGGGCGTCCTTGGAATGCCCCTAATTTAATTTAGGTGATATGTCGTGAATGCTTATGACACACAAAATGCAAATGGCTGCACAAAAATGTGGTTAGGATGCATTACACATATAATGATGTTATGTATGTTATGTGAAAAATGCTAATCACACAAATATAATGTTATGGCTGAAAAAGAAATGGTTAGTATGAATGGCAAACAGATGACTTAATGATTGCACACGAAAATAAAATGCACGTGGCTGCATAAAAATGTGGGTTAGTATCAAACAAGATGTTCGATGTATGGAAAATGTCACATGCATGATAAATATGGATTATGATATGGAGTGAAATGTCAAGAAGCGTGTAACACATAGCACACAAAGTGAATTCTTCCAACCTTATTTCTCCAGGCGTGTCCGGTCTCAAAAATTTCTAACCGAGTCCTAGGCGGGGTTCACTTCGATCACCAACAAGGGGTGATGAAGGCGCGATTTTATTATTACTCACATAATTATTTTGGTATCCTAAGGGAATCCAACTAGGGCTGCCTATATGGGTTCGGTCCAAGTCAGGTTTATAAACAAGGTTCCCATAGCAAAATATACTCCTCACTTCTCCCCACTCAAGGGTCCGAACGAAGGGGTTCGTACGAGGCTATGAGTGGTGTTTCATATTCGTGCCCCTAAGACCAAGAGGAACTTAGGCGACACTTCAACAATCCACCGGGCTATAAAGGGATACCTAATCTAATGCAAAAATGGCTAACTAAAATGCAAATAAAATACCAAAAGAGAATCATCCGCCTTGTTTTAATTAGACACTTTTCAGGGCTTGTCAAAATTCTTTTAAGTTTTTAAGAAAACTTTTTAAGAAATCCCCAGCAGAGTCGCCACTGTGAGCGGACGATGCATTTTCGACGGGACGCGGGACTCCCTTTCGGAATGGGGCGCCACGATCTCAGGCGGATCCCTCCCTCGCGTGGGGTTTTTATAAATAGAAAACGGGTTTTGGAAAATAAATAGAATTAATGCATAAAAGAACCGAGACCTAAGTCTTGATGGATATCGTAGAGTCGCCACCCGGCTCAGCTCAACCGGGAAATTCTTATGTAGCTGAACCGGACGAACGGTCGCTACACTATCCAGAGATTCGGGTCCGGACAAGTCCCTTATTTCGTGTCTAATTAAAATAAATATTGCCAATGTTCTCAAATGGTATTTCAAAAATCTAAAGTCAATTTTATTGGAATAATTAGACATGCAGCGCGCATACAAATTAAGGCAAAATAGTAAATAATTGAATTATTACAACCCGATTGAATAAAAAATAAAATTCTCGCCTTACTTTACAAGCGCCTAATATACACGAGAATCTAGAAACATACAACCGCCTAATATACACGATTTAATCTATTAAATTACATCCGAAATAAAAATAAAGAGAAATTAAAACCTGCAAAATAGAGGGTTAACACAATATATACAGCACGCCACAAGTTGGACTCAAATAGACAGAATGAGAAATCAAGAATTGGGGGCATGCATTGAGGGGATAGCCGGGTTGGCTCAGCTAGCCGACCCGGTTAGACCTGGAAAACATTTTGAAACGTCCCTGTATTCTTGGTTTTTGTGGGAAAATCATTTTGAAAACAATTTTACCGGCTTACATACAATTTTTCATATATTAAATGGGTCGGTTTTCAGGAGAACTGGGTCTCCATCGTTGAATTGATCTAAATGCAAAATTTACCAGAAAATTGAATCTATGGTCGTGATGCGCACAACAAAATTCATTTTGATGATTTTTGGGGTTTTCTAATTTTTTGGGATTTTTTGGGAATTTTTGGGAATTTTTTGGGGATTTTTATGGATTTTTTATAAAATTTTTGGATTTTAAAGGTGAAATTCTAATTCTGGAAACTACAGTGGTACGACTGTAAATTACAGTCGTGCAAACTCAACTACAGTCGTACGACTGTAATCACTGAAAATTCAAGATTTCACCAAAATCTTATTTAAAACAAGCTGGAAATAAAATCACCTGGAAATCAAGAATAGTCGTACGACTGTAACTACAGTCGTACGACTGTTCATCAACTCAAGAACAGTCGTACGACTGTTCTTGATTTCCAGAAACAGAAATGCAGAAAAACGGATAAAAATGCAGAAAAAGTACACCAATCACCTAGAAAGCTTGTAAAAGAGAAGGGAAAAGGGGTATTTACCTCTGTGGCGTGCGTCCGTCGCTCCAATCCATTAAAATCCAGACTTTTCTCGTTGAGTTAGGGTTTGAGATTTGGGTCCAGAGATTTCCAAATGCTGAGAGATTTTGATGAGGAGTTCCTCCTTTTCTTTTTTGATTTTCTCTTCTCTTCTTTTCTCTCTTCTTTTCTTTCTTTTTTTTTCTTCTTCCTGTCTGTCTCCCCCCTCCTTTTCTTCTGCTTTTTCTTTCGGCTTTTAAGGTATGGGTTTACTTACCTGCCGCGATCTACAGTCGTACGACTGTAATTTTTAAATTACAGTCGTACCACTGTAGTTACAGTTGTACCACTGTAATTTTTTTTTTCGAATTTTTTTTTTGAATTTTTTTTTCGATTTTTTTTTTCGATTTTTTTAAGTAAAATTCCGGCGCTTACATCTAGCTTTGTTTTTATTTTTCCCTATCTTTTCAGCTTTCTTGGGCTCACTAGCCTGCTCTTTGCCTTTGTCATAGAAGCGCTTACGCTTCTTGTCAGAACTATTTCTAGTAGATGCATAGTTAGCCTCAGCATTGACCTTAATCGATGCTAGGCAATCCTCCTCCAACTTAAGGTGGCGAACTGCATCATTAAAAGTCTTAATACTTTCGGTATGAGTTAGGTGCATCTTCATATGCTCCCAACTATTAGGCAAAGAGCGAATAACTGCCTGAACTTTCTGCTCCTCGGTCAACTTATGACCTGCATCACTAAGTTCACTGATCATGTTAGACATTTTCTCTTAAATGAGTTTTCATTGCATAATCAGGACGTTTCTTGTAAGTGTCAAACTTAATCATCAGAGAATGGAGCTTTGTCAGAAACACGCCTTTGAACTTTTCTTTTAGAGCTTTCCATAGATCGCTCGTGTTCTCATACTTATGAAACTGCTTAGCGATGTCATCATCCATTGCACTCAGCAGGATGAGACGGGCAGTGGAATTTCTCTTTTTCCAAGCTTCCAAAGCTTCTTTATCCCGCCTATGTTGAGCAGTATTCCTTTCTAGGGGTTCGGCCATAACCGTCACCAGGGATAAGGCTGAGCATCGATCGGTTCAGTAACCGAACCAAATTGTCGGTTAATCGAACCAAACTATATGTAATAATTAGAACCGAACCAGACCAAACAAGGGTAAAAACTGAACCAAACCAAACCAAATTTTTTTGGTTCGGTTCGGTTATTACCAAAATTTGTTATTTTAACCTAAAACAGATAAAGAAAATATTTGAAAATGATTTGTAGGGCAATTAATTGAACCATTAATTCATGATTTGGCAGGATTTGGGTTGGGAAGAGTTGGGCCTTGGTAATAATGGACTTATACAAACCCCAGCCAACATATATATATATATATATATATATATATATATATATATATATATATATATAATAATTCGGTTCGGTTTCGGTTAAATCGAATTTTTTTAAGGAAAAACCGAACCAAACCGAATAGCAAAATATTTATAAAATTACTACCAAAACAAACCAGAAAATATTCGGTAACTGAACCAAACTTTTTTTTCGGTTTGGTTAGGCATTGGTATTCGGTTTTATCAAATAGTGCTCACCCCCAACCAGGGAATCTAGAAGATCGTGATCCTCTAGTGCATATTGGATCCTCATGCTCCAAATTTCGTAATTGTCTCTGTTCAATCTGAGATCCTTATTTAAATCGGCCATAATCGATTTGCTAACAGATGCCATTTTGTGTACTTGATCTACAGCACATGTAGTAGCACGACTTATTAGAAGTTAAAACAATACACGAATATTCATTACACAACCAATATCTTATTAGGAAAGTCTTACACTAGAATTCAATTCGAAAAAGAGACCATAAAGGCTCTAATTACCCTCTAAGTTCTAATGTTCAACCTTACTAATAAAATACATATACGTGTAATGAACTCGATTAAAGGATTTAATCTCATAACTCTTTCATAAGAAAATTATCATTATTTATGTTGATTTAATTTTATTATTTCCCAAAATAATAAAACCAAATAAACATCCTCAAATATTTATTTCACCAACATAAATAAATAATAATTAACCAACAAACAATTATAGAAAAATAAAACAAATTTTATTTTCTATAATTATCAATTTGAACCATCTCATATAGTTCAAATAGAGAAACTAGTTTCTCAAAAAAATTTTAGACCGAAATTGTCTTTATGACATTACTCCCAAAAACCTTTACACAGGCCTCTTACCCAAATGCACTTTTGCAATATGATAATGTAAGGAACAATTTTCTTATTATCATCTCACCGTACAACCCGGCTAATTTTGCGATTTTGATATCCCTTAGGATATCGGGTAATTTATAGAACTCGAATCATTATTGTAACACATTACAATAAACAAAATAAAAATTAATGTACTTATACATTCTCTTTAATAAATGAAACACATCTCAATTTATTGAAGTCTCATAAAAATTGCTCCACTGATTTTCTGGATTTCCAAAAAAAAATTTATTTATTTTCCCGAATTTTTCACACACAGAAAATAATTTTTAAATAATTTTCAAGTATTGAAAATTCGAAATAATATTTTCTGTTCACCCAAAAATTAAATAAAATTCACCAAAAAATCAAAAAAATCGCAAAAAGGCAATTTACCTTAAAACGGAGACAGAAAGCCGCCAGGAAGACGCCGCACGTGCCAGCACGCGCTGGCGTGCTCATCATACGGGTGCCACTTGGCGCGTGTGGATTGGACGATCGGGCACCCCGTGGCTTACGCGGACCAATCGGTGCACGCCACGTGGCGTCTGGCATCAGCGCCTCAGTGCTGGCGCGTGAATCTCGTAGGTGGCGCGTGCACGCCATGTGCCGCCTTCCTGGCTTTTCCAGGCCTCAAGATTCCGTTCGTCCTACGGTTTTTAGGGTCTCCGATCACGGTGGTGTTGTCAGTTTGTCTATTTGACAACCGGAACGATGAATTTGAAGCTCAAACTCTCACTAGTGAGACTGAAACTCTTTTCAAACCTGAAAACCGGAAAACCATGTTTTTCGCTGAAAAAAATGGAAAACCTTGTGTTTTTGTTCGAAAAAATGGAAAAACTCATATTTCCACCAAAATGGTCCGATTTTCACAAAGATTAACTGATTTTCACAAAAAACACCATAATACAACCACCTAAAAAATTATTTTCCACCAAAAATAATTTTCTACCAACAAAAATTGTTTTCCACAAAAAACAATTTTCTACCATCCAAAAATTATTTTCCACAAAAAATAATTTTTCTCCATCAATATACATCATATATGTATAAATCAAGCTAAAAAATGACAGATTACGCAATATCAAGCTCTGATCCCAATGATGGATTATATACTCATATGTATCCGGATTGTGAAAACTGGTTACCTCTTGTAGCGCAGAATCCACAGGGATGAACGTAGCAGAAGGATCTACAAGCCGATTGCGTATTACTGCTCAACGGAAAACCCACACCGACGTATTTGGAAGGAATCCGTGTAATCCACAAACTAAAGCGACAGAGATGGAAAGAGAGAAATGGTAGAGAGGAAAGAGATGAATTTTAATATCAACTTATTTGATATGTTTCATCTACCCATACATTTTCCTTCTCTTATATATATATATATATATATATATATATATATATATATAGATAAAATCTCAACTAATAAGCTACTATTAGCTTATTAGCCCTGATGTCAACTCATTGACATGACTTTATAAGTTTGATGTCAACTCATTAACTTTATCTTATAAGCTTGATATATATATATATATATATATATATATATATATATATTCTTAACTTATAAGCCACAGCTCATTAGCTTCTCAATACTGGGTCTGACTGATACGGGTGGATCGGGTCCATAAACCCAACATGCTAAAATTGTTACATAATTGTTAATTTTTTCTGTTTTTCAGAATTTCCAAGTGCACCACGAAATTTGTATAGAATTTCTAAAGTTGATATAATTAATTAACTTTTAATCAGATAAATCAGAACAAAAATATAAATTGGATCGAAAATTGAAAGAGTACCTATATTTTTTTGTGCAAATTTCTGGAAAATCTCCAAGAACAAAATACAAAAGAAATAAAAGAGTCTTTAAGCTAAAAATTTAGTATACGAAAAATTACAAAAGTTGGACCTTATCAATATATATTGTCTCTGGTGAATTTTCTAGGCCTAGTGTCGGTACTAAACCCTTTTGTTGGAGGGGGCAAATAGTTTAATAAATAAAAATAGTAATTTCTTAATGAATTTTGGCAAAGATGTTTTAGTAATCACGGACAACTTTTGGTTAATAAATTTTTTTATCTTTCAGTGAAAGTACATTGAGATAGATTTTGCATGATAGAAGTAACAATATGCATTTTGTTCTAGTTTAACCTATAAATATAATATACACGTTAAAATTATCATGTTTAGTAGCACAATACTAATGTTGAGATTAATTATTTTTTATCCTTATATGTATATGAAGTTCAAATACGAATTGATATAGATTCCGTAAACATAATAAATAAACAGACTTACAAGTTATGTTGCCACAGAAGATTATTTACTGTAAGATTCTGATCCACATAGGAAAAACTGGACCGTTCTGGTTGCCTTTCCTATGTATGTATGAATACACAGAGTACGGGCGTTAATCCGTGAATTCTTCCGACGAATTCAGAAATATGTGTATCGTGATTTCTCTATGCGAGCGTTTTCGTTCTTATACGTGTGATTTCTCTGAGAAACGACTTCTCTATTTATAGAGAAAATCCCAACTTCCATCTATTTATAGGGTTAGTCTAAATTACACATTTGGTCCCTGTAAATTATACATTTGGTCCCCGTAATTGTCCATAATTATAGTTTAGTCCTTGCTATTCCAAAATGTCATGGGCGGACCAAAAACTAATATCTCCCACTCGCATATGACAAGACATACTTTCATGGCCATTGAACACACATACTTCTTTCAATTCTTATTCGGCGAATTCACGCGACTAGTCAACGTAATGGTTAAACCTTTGAAGCTCTCCTTCATCGTTCTACCTTTAGCTTAACGTGACTTTCCTTTAGTCCATTTTCCATGATCACTAGTTTTCGACTCACTTTTGATCTCACGGAAACATTCATATACACTATATACCTTTTCCATGAAAAAGTATTGAGCTCGAGTGTTATATGATTACTAAGTGACATGTTACTAAAAATGTACTTCCTTTCTATAAATAACTTTCCACCATATATCTATTGTTTATCTGAAAGGTCCTTATATGCCCGTTCATTGCTAACACAGCCTGGTTTGGGGTTCCAATCAAGATAAACAATTAGACATTCTCTTCTTGTTACTTACAAGAGTCCATAAGGGTGAATTGAAACTTATAGTTTCATTTGGGTCTCACATTAGGAAAGTTGAGATTAATTTTCTTCTTCTTTCCATCCCTTGGTCGGCTTTTACACATATTACTAAAATATTCCATAGTGTTAATCCACTTAGGACGTATGTTTTATAAACACTATGCGAAAGCATTCAGTCTCTAAATGCAACTCAATGCCTTTCACAGGACAGCTTTCGGTATCAACGAAATAATGATATTTCACATATCACGTATGGAGTTTCTCACATCTCCATCTATACTTTTACATATAAACACACCGCTCATAGTAAAAGATTCACCTATGTGAGTAGATGCATTTCGTCAACATACTGAACTATACATAATAGCTCTATGTGTATCGCGTTAAATAGTGAATGAATTTGAACACAACAAATAACTGTCATCCTATTTCAATAGAATTTACCAAAGTTATTACAACAGTTCAAAGACAACAACATGTTCCTATAATCTACGAAGACCAAATTCCAAAATATGTTTACTAAAAACATTTGGAGCTGTTGGCTTTATTAACGAATCTGCAATCATATCTCCAGTTGGAACATGCACTAAACTTATTTCTTCCTGTGCTGCTTTGTCTTAAACAAAATGATATTTTATATCGATATGCTTGCTTTTTCCATGATAACAAGGATTCTTGGAATAAGCTATAGATGCAGTGCTGTCGGAATAGATAGTCGTACATTTCCCTTTAGGCAATAGATCCAAAATATCTATGAAGCGTTTTAACCAAACCGCTTCTTGTACTATAACTGCTACAACTACATATTCCGACTCCATAGTCAACAATGCCACGCAAGTTTGTCTCTTGCTACTCCAGGAAATTGCACCATTTCCTAGAGTGAAAATATACCCAGACGTGGACTTCCTCCCGTCTTTATCAGTTCTGTGATTAGCATCTGTGTATCTCTTTAACTGTAGATCTTTTCCTTGGTAACAAAGGGAATAATTTGAAGTCCCCTTCAAATATCTCAATATCCTTTTCACTGCTGCCCAATGCATCAAACCTGGATTAGCCTAATAACGGTTTGCAAGACCCACTGCAAAACCTATATCAGGTCATGTATAAATCATAGCGTACATTAAGCTACCAATTACACACGTATAAGGAATTCTCTCCATCCTTTTAGTCTCTTCTGGAGTTGTGGGACACATACTTGCATTCAATTCTGTACCTTTTGTAATAGGGGTTGGATCGGGATCACTATGAGCCATACCAAACCGTTCTAAGATCTTATTTATATACGTCTCTTGTGAAAGAGCCAATAATCTCTTAGATCGATCTCTTAAGATCTTAACCCCAAGGATGTAATTAGCTTCTCCTAGATCCTTCATTTCAAAGTTAAAAGACAACTAAGTATTTACTTTCTTGAGTAAGGAAGTGTCATTTCCTGCTAACAAAATATCATCAACGTATAATGTTAGAATGACAATCCCTCCTTTTTCACACTTAATGTAGACACATGAGTCTGCATTAATCACCTTAAATTGCATTGATATAATCGCTTCATGGACCCGAAAATACCATTGTCTTGAAGACTGCTTAAGGCTATAAATTGATCTTTTCAACTTACAAACCTTGTGTTCTTGTCCTTGGATGATGAAACCTTCAGGTTGAACCATATAGATTTCTTTTTTCAGTTCACCATTTAAGAACGCGTCTTTACATCCATTTGATGTAATTCAAGGTCCATACATGCTACAAAAGCAAGCACTATTCTTATAGACGCGAAATGGAGAATAGGTGAAAAAGTCTCCTAATAGTCAATTCCTTCTTGTTGTGTAAACCCCTTCGCAACCAGCCAACTCTTAGTCTGGATAGGTTTCCCATCCGCTGACCGCTTCATAGTATGTACCCATTTATTCCCAATGGCTTTAAACCCTTTGGATAGATCAACTAGTTCCCAAACTTTGTTGATCCTCGTTGACTCCATTTCACTTTCCATCTCTTTTATCCATTCTTCCTTTGTTGGAGATTCCAATATCTCTTTCATGTTAGTTGGAATGTCTTCAATTTGAGCTACGATTGAGAAAACTTCGCTATCAACTAAATGACGGCATCGCGGAATATTTTCCCTCTTCGTTCACCTTAGAGGTTCTGCTTCTTGATAAACAAATCTCATATATTCATCAAGATTTTAGGTAGAACTCCCACTGGGACCACTCCCACTGGGACCTATATCCATATTCACACTTGAATTTGGAATAAGACTTCCACTCAAATTAAGACCACTCAAGTCAGGGTCAGGATTACTCAAATCCGCTTGTGAAGGTTGAAAAACATCATTCTCTTCCCTTTCCTTACGTCTTCAACTTCATTCCTCCCACTCAGATTGAGTGATCCTGAAGTTTCAGACTCTTGAGTTTCAAAGAAAGTGAATTCCTTATCCACTTCTCCCAGATTAGGAAATTCATTCTCTTAAAATGTGACATCTCGTGACTCAAATTTTGTTATTTGACCATTCTCTTTCTCTCCCACTAGAACATATCCTTTGGAGAGATTAGGATATCTTATAAAGATACCTTTTTTGCCTCTTGGGCCTAGCTTTCCATGCTTGCTAGATGTATCATCAACATAGGTAGCACATCTCCATGGTCGTAAATGGTTCAAATTGGGCTTGCGGCTCGTCCACAATTCATAAGGCATGGTTTCAACAGACTTAGAAGGTACTCTATTGAGTACATATGTGGCAGTCAATAGTGCGTCTCCCTAAAAAGAGATAGGCAAATTGGCTTCAGCCATCATAGACCTCACCATCTCTAAGAGGGTTTGGTTTCTTCTTTCAGCTACTCCATTTTGTTATGGAGTCCTAGGTATGGTTAACTGATGTTCAATACCTTTTTCATCACATAAAACTTTAAATTCCTCGCAGAGGTACTCTCTTCCCCGATCGGCTCTTAAAGCTTTGATTTTCTTCTCTAATTGATTTTCAACTAGAGCCATAAATCGTTTGAAACATGCCAATGCTTCAAATTTATGTGCAATAAAATAGACATGACCATACCTTGTATAGTAGTCTATGAATGTAATGAAATAGTATGCACCATGCCTTGCCCGAACATTCATTGGGCCACAAATGTCAGAATGGATTAGTTGCAATGGTTGGTCAGTTGGTGTAGCTTTACCAAATGGTTTTCGTGTCATCTTTCCTTTTAAGCAGCTTTCATAAGTTGGGAGATCTACTTTCGATAAATCAGCCAACAAACCTACTTTAGCCAATCGTACTAAACAATGTTGGCCAATGTGACTAAGTCTCGCATGCCACATTTTTGAAATGCTAACATTATCCACAGATGAGTTAACATTAAAAGAAAAGCTATTATTACACAGATAATTTGGATCCAGATCCAATACAATAAAACTATTCATTAACTATCCACCACCAAAGTAAATATTGTTCAAAAAGAGACTAAAATTGTTTAATTCAAAAGACATCATGAAACCCAAATTCATTAAGGCAGAAACAGATATCAAGTTCCTTTGTATCCCAGGAGCATACAGGACATCTTCAAGAAATAATGGGCGACCACCATTCAAGACCAGCTGACAATAGCCATTCCCTAAGACTTCCTTCCTTGAATTATTTCCCATGTATATCCATTTTGTTCCTCTTGGAACACTTCGGAACTCTATAAAGGAATCACGATCCTTTGTTACATGGTCTGTGGCTCCTGAGTCTACAATCCATAAAGGACGAGATTCAATTAGGAAAACAGAACTTGAAACATATGTATAACACTTATACAATTCGGTAACATTTACCTTAGGAGCTTTGTAGTCTCTTGCAAAATGCCCCTTTTATCTGCAGTTATAACATCTCACTCTAGAAATGTTAACCTTTTTCTTGCCCTTCTTTTGAACTGGAACACTGCCCGCTGTTCCCTTAGCCTTCTTCTTAAAAAACCTCTTGTTCTTTCCCTTAGACTTCGGACCAGAACTTGAACCTACCATGTGAACTTCAGATTTCACACGGAGAGAAGCTAAACGGTCCTCCTCCAATTCAAGATGACGAACTACATCGTCAAAGGTCTTAATGTCGTTGGCATGGGTTAGGTACAACTTCATATGCTCCCACATGTTCAGCAGAGAATGTATCATAGCTTGAACCTTCTGTTTTTCGGTCAACTTATGACTAGCATCATGAAGCTCTGTTATAATGTTTAACATTTCCCTTAAATGCCTCTTCATTGTGTGGTCAGCTCTCTTCTTATAAGTATCAAACTTGATACTCAAAGAATGGAGTTTTGTTAAGGAGACACCTCCAAAATTCTCCTTGAGAGCATCCCACAGCTGTGGTGTAGACGCAAAACCTTTTCGTGATGTCATCATCCATTGCACTAAGCATGATGATGTGGGCAGTAGAGTTTTTCCTTTTCCAGATTTGATAAGCCTCAAGGTCCCTTCTAGTTTGTGCGGTGGTACCCTCTTCAGGAGGAACCATCATTCTCTCAAGAGTGTCGAGAGCCTCTTGCTCTTCAATTATGTATTGGACTTTCATCGCCCAAACCTCATAATTGTCACCGTTCAAGTGTAGGTCCTTATTCAATTCAGCGACAATTGACTTGGAAGCAGCCATTGAAAACTATAAAGATGAAGTAGCACAAATAAGTAAGCGATACACCATATTTATTATAAGATCATTTGAAGCTAAAAACAGTGTTTGGTTCACATAAAATCAAACACTATGCGCAATGCACAGAGTTACCATTTATACGGGGTAACACAAACATTATGTTAGGTTTAAATTTCCAATAATAAATATTTCTCTTTGGTTATATTTTAGACTACTGATTTATTTAACATTTATACCTTTTCAAGTATAAAACCAAGGATTATATGACACTTAGTTATAAATATCAAAATAAATAAATTTGAGGAACTGAAACAATTAACCAAAGTAGGAATGCTTAACAAATAAACATTTTTATTATTTCATAAACTATCCAATAGAAAAAAATACAACCACTTAAAAAAAATTTTAGCACGAAGCTAATTCAATACACAATTGAACATCGAAATCAGCAACAAAAAATCATTTGGAAATAGAAGAACTCAATCATCATTTCCAGCCCAATAGTCCACACTATGGTAACCTTCTGGAGTCATCGGATCATCCTCGACACTAGTGTCGATCTCATCATCTTCCTCTAGGTCAACAATCTCAATTTCTTTAGAGGTGACGGGATCGTCTCTATGAACTGATAGAGTGTCGATCTCATCATCTTCCTCTAGGTCAACAATCTCAATTTCTTTAGAGGTGACGGGATCGTCTCTATGAACTGATAGTAGAGATCATAAGACATGTTCTCAACACCCTCAAAAAAAGTATCCAAACAGGGTCGACGAACCAATTTGTTACTTCTAAGTAACATAGTTCTAGGATTATGAGACAATCTGGCTCCAGTTTCAGCCAATTGTAATACAAACACTTTGCATTGGTACTCATATTCCTTTTTAGGAACTAATCCTTCAATGGAGACCACCGTTGCGTCAAATATAGGGTTTTCACCAAACCAAAATTTCTTAAAATGCTTTTCCCAAAAAGCCTTTTTCTCAAATTTTAACATTTTTAATTGATCAGTTCCAGAGGAAAATCCTCCTTTCCAGACAAGCTCTTGGATTTCCCAATTTAATGCGTTAAACCGCTCCATAACTCCAACAATATCCCCTTCGTCCAATGGAGGATACAATTTAGAGAAAAGCTCATCTTTAAGTTTTTGTATAGTCCTCGCCTCCTCTTGAGACTGGATTATTTTCGCCGTTTTTACAAAGGTTGCCATTTTTATAACACATATAGAAATAACAAAAACTTGTTAATGATAAACCAAAAAATCAGTATATAAATACACAATAAATATACTGAATTTCCTTGAATTTATTAAACATAAATTAAGCATTTATACACAATAAATACTAATAAATTTAGTTTAAAATATCAAATGAATTCCAAAAATTCATTAAAAATACCAAAAATTCAAGAAAAATGTAAATTTTAATTTTGGAAAAAATTTAATGAAATTTGGACTCCGGAAACCACCGCACGTGCTTCAGAATGGCCTGCCACGCTCGACCATACGCCATCACGCGCCACTCAAGACTGGCTGTCTCATATGACACATGGCGACATGTGATTGGTGCTGACGTGGCTGTACTAACACGTGTCATCACTTGATTGGTTGAAGCGATGTGTGGTATGATGACGTGGCACATACATAACTGTTTTGACACGTGTCATTATACCATTCGTCCACGTGTTTGACACGTGTTGCCACGTAGCACGTTGACGGTTTCTGAATCAGTTACTTATTGACACGTGGCATCATGTGATTGGATGTTGAATTTTCAACCGTCGAAACCATCCAATCGCATGTCAACACGTGATTGGCTATTTTGACGGTTTACTTTTCAATCGTTACAAATCAACCAATCGCGTCGTGCCACGTGTCCTGCACACAGTAAACTTCTCAACCAATCCGCAACCAACGCCAGCCGCAGTGGTGGCGCGTGAGGTCCACGCATCGCCTTTTGGGGCTCCATTGGCAGTGAAATTTAAGATTCTGACTTGATTTTTCATGCTGATTTCAATGGTGTGATTAGATTTTCAAAATTTTGACAAAAAATTTAACACTTTGTACTATTGGATCAATTATGGTATCATTTTGGCACATATTTCAAAGCAAATCCGTATCAAAACGAATAAAAATGTATTCAAAATGAACAAAAAACATATTCTTATTCATGGAACATCAGATTTCAATATTTAGGAAATCATTTTGATGCGGATATCAATATAAATCCGTATCCAAACGAACAATAATGTACTTAAACAAATAAACACGCATTCAAACAGATAAAACTTATTCTAATTCACGGAATTCTAGAAATCGAGATTTGAAAACATTAATTATTCATGGAATACCAGAAAACTAGATTTGAACACATCAATCTATAAACCTTTCGGCTCTGATGCCAATGAAGTTCGAATTACGAATTGATCATACAACAAATGTATAGATTCTGTAAACAGAAAAAATAAACAGACGTACAGGTTATGTTGCAGCGAAAGATTATTTACTGTAAGATTCTTATCCACATAAGAAAAACCAGACCATTCTGGTTGCCTTTCTTACGTATGTATGAATACACAGAGTATGATCGTTAATCCGTGAATTCTTCCAACGTTTTGAGAAATATGTATATCGTGATTTCTCTCTGGGAGCGTTTTCGTTTTTATATGCGTGATTTCTCTGAGAAATGACTTCTCTATTTATGGAGGAAATCCCAACTTCCATCTATTTATAGGGTTAGTCCAAATTACACATTTGGTCTTCGTAATTTTCCATAATTACAGTTTAGTCCCTGCCATTTCAAAATGTCATGGGCGGACCTTTTTGGTGGCTGTAGCCAGCTTTTGGGATCCGATGGATCATGTCTTCTGATTTTCTAGGCAAGAGTTATCCCCCATGGTCGAAGAGTTCAGTGCTATTCTCTGCATCCCTTGTCCACGTGGAGTCAGGTTAGCTGTCCCCGAGCCCAATTCGGACAACTTATAGACCCTTTAGAGGTTAGCTATATTGGACATGGCAGATTTGGATCACTTGCTCCTTGGTGAGGCTACCCCTATAAGTTTTAATTTGTTTGCTATTATGGACCTGTGCTCCACCCTAAACACTTCTGCCCCTGGCTGGCCCCCTCTAATGAGTCTGTTGTTGATATCTCTTTATCTGTGTGAGTTAAGAGATGGGACTTGCGGTCTTCGATTAGTCTCGGTAGTGGTCCAGATAGCCAATGGTGCTTCACCTATGGGAGTTATCTTAGCCGAGACGCTAATTTATCTGGATTCTGTTCATTCCAGTTACCCCATTGAGACCAATGGATACCCTTTTCTTCTTTAGGTTTGTTCCTAACCATGCTTCACATCCTGATTGATTTTGCACCCCTCTGATTAGCTGAATGTTGTGTAGATTTGGATTCTGGAGAAACTAAGTCTCCTAAGAGTTGTTCTGCCTCATCCGAGATATGCTCTGAAGTGTTATTGGGCATGACATATTGAAATTACAGATTTTACCACTCGAATTGCAGAGGAGTGGCTTGTCTGGCTGAGAGGAAGGACAGATGCATTTATCTGTTGGATTTGCCCCTGATGGGACATTTCACATGTGACTACCAAGACTTGGGTAGGAGGTGTGCAGCTTCTTGGGCTGACCAAGGTGACATTCTACTTTCCCACACGGTTATGCAGATAGTACGGACAAGTACAGGGGGTGCCCCGTTCCTTATACACAACCGAGTGTGGAGAATTCACACAGCGATGGCCCAGACATGTGCAGCAACAATGGATGAATCCCATTCGTCCTGAGACCTTGAGATACGACAACATAGCTCCGATGGAGATAGATGGCCGTTATAAGATAGATGGCCGTTATAGGGCTTGGTTAGCTGACTTAGTGACTTGCCTTACAAGACGTGAGCGTGAGATCCTAACTCTGAGATACCTTGGTTTGTAGGTTTTTTAGATTATATGGAGCTATTGTTGGTTGATTTTTATTTATTTTGTTATTTTATTTTATGTCCTTATTTTTGCATAAACTGCCCTTGTGGGTTTTCAATCTATTGGACTGTCTTAACTTTTGCCTGAACTGCCTTTTTGGGTTTTTGACTCAAAAGACTTTTATTTGTATCCTAAATTTTGCATAGACCGCCTTTCGTTCTTCAGTCCATCGGATTTTTTTTATGAATGAGATGCATGCAAATATGGGATGTGCACAATCATATATGTGTATAATAAAGATCCAATTTCGGGCAAACTCAAGACATTTAAGCGGACAGAAAAAGGCATTCATTCATTTATTCATTAATAATGTTTTAGTACAATGCGTATCAAAAATGAAATGAAGCTAAGAACAGAGTTAACAATGGTATCCGTCTCGACCGAATTCACGACTGCCATCAGCTGGTCTTTGCAGATTTTCTCACCGATAGTGCTCACCTCTCTATCCTGACTTTTGCATGGACCGCCTTTTTGGTTTTTGATCCACCAGACCTTTTTTTTTACACATAGTATCGCCTAAGCTTGTCCTGATTGACGGGGTTGACGAACTCGTTTCCATCCATGTCCATGATCTTTACAGCACCCTTTGAAAGTACCCTTTTGACCACATATGGACCTTCCTGGTTGGGCTTGAATTTTCCCTTTATGTCTATGTTGACCTGTTTAATCTGTTTTAGTACCAAGTTTCCGGCTTTGAGTGGGTGTTTTCGATGGTGGACTTTGCTGTTATAAGCCCTAGCCATTCTCTGCTGATACATCTGCAAATGATATAGTGCTCGAAGACGCTTCTCGTCAATCAATGCCAATTGTTCATATCTCTATTGAACCCATTTTGATTCTGGCAACTGCGCTTCCATGACCACCCTCAGTGACCTAACCTCGGTTTCCACTAGCAAGATAGCTTCCATTCCATAGATGAAGGAGTACAGTGTTTCTCCGGTGGGAGTTCTGATACTGATTCTGTATCCCCATAAGGCTAATGGCAACATGTCGGCCTAATCCCTGTAGGTGACCACCATTTTTTATGGAATCTTTTTGATGGACTTATTGGCTGCTTCTACTGTGCCATTGGCTTATGGGCGATACGGAGATGACTTGTGATGCTCAACCCCTTTATCCTAAAATAACTGTGCCGTAGCCCCTTGAAACTGTACACCGTTATCTATCACGACATGGTGCGGAATCCCATACCACATGAAGATATTCTTCTCAATGAACTTGGTCATTTTCTTAGTCATGACATGTGCAAATGATTCTCCTTCCACCCATTTCAAGAAGTAGTCAACAGCCACAATTATGAAGCGGTGCCCGTTTGATGCAGGCGGCCTTATTTCTCTGATGATGTCTATCCCCCAAGCAATAAATGGCCACGGAGTCGATGATATCTGAAGTTCAAGTGGTGGGAGATGATTAAGATCTCCGTACACTTGGAATTCATGGCATCTTTTCACTTCTTCGACATAATCTGCTTGTAAGGTAAGCCAAAAGTAGCCCTGCCTTAATACTTTCTTAACTAATGCTAATCCGTTCATGTGTGGCCCGTAAGTTCCTGTGTGGATCTGCCTCATGACTTTTTTAGCTTATTCTTCTGTTAAGCATTTCATGAGTAGGCCATTGGTGGTTCTCTTGAAGAGCTGACCCTCGAAAAATCTAAACTGTGCTGCTAACCTCCTGAGAGAGATCTTATCTTCATCGCTGGCATCTTCAGGGTATCACCTGTTCTGAATAAACTGTAGGATATCATGATACTAAGGACATTCCTCCACCGTTGCTATAACACTGACTGACAGATAGCAAGGATTCTGTGTGGTCTCCAATATCATTGGCTGCATAGGATGTTTCTGGGGCTCCTCCCACATTGATGAGAGTGTGGCTAAAGAGTCTGCTATCTGATTCTCTTCTCTCGAAATGTATCTGAACTCACACTGCCCAAATGCCGTCACCTTTTCCCAAACCAGCTGGAGATACGGCCGGAGCAACCCTTCTTTTGTCTCCCATTCTCCAGTGATTTGATGCATTACCAGAGTTGAATCTTCGATTACTAACACTTTGTGTGCCCCTAGTGTGATCAAGGCATCAATCTCGAAGAGGCAAGCTTCATATTCTGCCCTGTTGTTAGTCATTGAGAATTCAAGGCGCTTAGCTAGGGGGATGATTTCTCCGTCAGGTGTGCTGATTACTACTCCCAGACCTGCCCTGTGTTTGTTTATAGCCCCGTCAAAATACATTATCCATAGGCTGGTTGGCTAGAAATTCTGCTACAGCTCTTCCTTTAATCGTCTTCTTGGTCACATACTCAATGTCAAACTCTGATAATAGAAGTAACCACCTTGATAATTTCCCAGCCAATGCAGGGGTCTGGCATAAATACTTCATTGGGTCGACCTTTGCCACTGCCTGGACCTTGTACGATTGGAAGTAATGCCTTAGTTTCTTAGTCAGCCACACCATGGTTACACAAGTTTTGTCTACTATAGTGTATCTGATCTCGTAATCAAGCAGTTTCTTACTCAAGTAGTAGATTGCATGTTCTAGCCCGTCTTCTTGTTCTTGCACTAGCATTGCCCCTACTGAAGCATCTTCAATAGCCAAGTACAGGACCAAAGGATTGTTTGGTATTGGAGGCTTTGGGACTGGTGGATTCATCAAATAAGCCTTGGTCCTATCGAAGGCTAATTGGCACTGATCGTTCCACTTCACCGGTTGGTTCTTTCTTAGGAGCTTGAAGATGGGTGCACAGACTGTCGTCAACTTCACAATGAACCGAGTGACATACTGCAGCGATCCCAGAAATGACCTTACCTCTTTTTCTGTCTTTGGCATAGGCATATCACTTATGGATTTGACCTTGTTTGGATCCATTTCGATCCCCCTCTGACTTACCATATAGTCGAGAAGTTTCCCTGAGGTTACCCCAAACACACACTTCTTGGGATTAAGAAGGAGGTTATACTTTTCGACTCTAGTCAGGAATCTATCCAAGATAGCAGGGTGCTCCTCTTGGGTCATTGATTGGACTAGCATGTCATCCACATAAACTTCAACCTCTTTGTGAATCATATCATGCAGAAGTGTTGTGACTACACGCTGGTAAGTTGCTCCGGCATTTTTCAGTCCGAATGGCATAACTCTATAGCAATAGACCCCCCATTCTGTGATGAAGGATGTCTTTACCTTGTCAACGATGTCCATCAGAATCTGGTTATACCCTGAGAATCCATCCATGAAGGAGTACATTGTAGCCCTGGCGGCGCTGTCGATCAAGACGTCAATGTGTGGCAGCGGGAAATCATCCTTGGGTGATGCTTTGTTCAGATCCCTGTAGTCTACACAAACTCTGACTCTGCCATCCTTCTTAGCAACTGGTACTATGTTGGCCCTCCATTTCGGGTACTCCACTACTTCCAGGAATTTTGCTTTTATCTGTTTGGTCACTTCCTCTTTAACTTTTTCTGCCCACTCTGGTCTGAGTCTTCTGAGTTTCTGCTTGATAGGCTTCATCTTTGGATCTATTGGAATTTTGTGCTCTGCGATTTCTCTGTCAACCCCGGGCATGTCGTCGTAGGACCAGGCAAAGGCTTTTACGTGTCTTTGGAGCACCTTTACAATTTCTTTTCTCTGGTCAGGCGTGAGGTCTTTCGAGACGGATACCATTTTTTGATCATCATCTGTCCCTAGATTCATTTCATGTAATGATGCATCATGTATGCTAAAGACATTAAATGAATGTTTATATGTATGCACAGTTTCATGAGAAAAAACATCACACAAGTAAGGGAAATTGGATTTCATTGCATTAAGAGCCTTGTAGGTTGAATTGTTTATATCAAAAACAGAAGAAATAGATACATTGAAATGATTATCATCCTCCACATGCGGAGGGTCTTCTCCTATTGCAGCATCTTTAATTTCTTCAAACAAGTCCCCTAGGTCACCCTCAAGGGCTTCTTCCTGGTCGGCGGATAGTTCTTCTTCAGCCATCTTTGCCTTTCCTGTCATCATTAGCTTGGCCAACTCCTTCACAACTTGACTCATCAGCTCCTCCTAAGTCCTTGCCACAGGTGCTTGCTTCTGACTAGAACCCATGTTAATTTTCATCAGTGTAGACAGTGCTTTGGTGATGGTTTCGATGGCCACTTCAGCTTCCCCACTTTCCGGGCCTACCTTCTTAGAAGATTCTCCCTTGTTCCCGAACTCGACTCTGACCCGGTCAACTTCCATTTCCTGCCTCTTCAGAACTTTCTTCCCTTTACCCTCAGTTCCAGCATGCAGCTTGTTCACGACTGGCTCGACTCCATACTTACTAAAGTCCACTACATTAGAAAAGATCTCAAAACCTGGGAGCCGACCTCCTTCAATTTCCACTGGTTCTGGAGCTCTGTTATACACTTCTTTGGTCGCACGGACAAAGGTGTCGACCAAATTGACATATCTCTTGCCTGGCTTGTTCTCCTTCTCATGATACCCAATACTGTATTGATGGTACTTTCCAGCTTCAATATTGAATCTGGGAATGCCTTGCTGCCTTATCCCTAATCCCTTGATGGGTTCGAACTTCTGCATGGAAAAGTACTTATGGATCCACTCTGGGAACCTTGGTTCATTCTCCCTTTCATCTGTCACTACTGCTACCTAAAATCCAGTCATCGGCTACTCAACGACACTCAAAGTAGCCACCACGGATGGTTCATCAGCTTCCATAGTCACTACCTTCCTTCTTATTAGGAATTTCACTTTTTGGTGTAGAGTTGAAGGCACACCCCCCAGGGCATGGAACCACAGCCTTCCAAGGAGGAGAGAAAATGTTATGGGGATGTCGATGACCGTGAATAGTACAGAGGACCTAACTTCACCCACACTGTCTTCGGCTTCAAACATGCCGATCACCGACCTCTTGCTATCGTCATATGCCCTGATTACAGTACCGGACTTACAGAGTGCTTCCGTGCTAATACACAGATATGGCAAGACTTTGGAGGGGTAGATGTTCAAGGCCGAAGCATCATCGACCATTACATAAGGCATTACTCTATCCATGATCTCCACTTTCAGATACAGAGCCTGATTATGATTCACTCCTTTTGGTGGCAAGTCAGATGCCCCAAAAATTGATTTTCGGGGCCCGGTTGGCTTTCAGGTCCCCTTTATCACCGCATATACTTCGTAGGGGGACATCGTAAGGGTTTCCTCCATTTCCATCAACTATTTCACTACCGCCTCATGGTGTCTTTTGGACTCCATGAGAAGGTGCCATATGCTTGCCTGGGCAGGTGTTCTCTTTAATTGCTCAACCACAGCATCCTCTTCCTTATTCTTCAGCCCCTTAACAGTCTGCTTCTGCAACTGGGTTATTCTTCCTGGGTGGCGCTTGAGGAGCCACATTAGTAGGTTGGTAAACTCTGCCACTTCGGGGTGATATGCATGACAGGGCCGTCTTTTGAGACCACTGTTCCCTGCCTTGTCTCTACTGTATATCAACTTTGGTTCTTCAAACCCAAAGTCCTCATCGTCGTCATCTAAATTGATGTCGTCTAAATCAATCAGACCCTGTTTGTTCTGTACCATGGATGCTTGTTCTTCAGATTCCTTTGGCTTTTCTTCCTCTTCTTTGACTACAACTGCCTGGACACTTGGATTGGCTTTAGCTATCTGAGTAAACACACTGTTAACTGGTATCCCGGACTAAACCATGCTGACCCCACCCCGAAGTTAGGCAAGGGGTTTTTCTGAACATTAGGTTTCAATGCGGGCTCTACAATCTATCCTTCAATAACCAATCATTGGATAGCCCTTATCAGACCGGTACTATAGGGTTTCAAACTCTGTAACAAACAAGCCTTCTTGCATTTGGCAATAATGCGGCCTAAGGGGTCGACCCACGGGTTTGTAAGTCTTTGAGGAGCCCTTGACTGTCTGCCCTGGGCCACTATTGCTACGTCCGCTTCTCTCACCCAGTCCATCACTGCAGTCTGGGCCGGTTTTGAACTAGATCCTGTCGGGGAGGTTGTAGAGCTACTAGCCTTATACCTGTGAGCAAACGACATTTTTCAACCTCTCGGAAGGGAGCCTCGATATCGGGCAACCCTCCCTAGCGTGGGGTTTTCATAATGGAAATTCGTTTTTGGAAAATTAAGTTATCTCATAAAAGAACCGAGACCTAAGTCTCGATAGAGAGTGTAGGAGTCGCTACCCGGCTCAGCTCAATTGGAAAATTACAGCGTAGCTGAACCAGATAAAGGCCGCTACACTTTCCAGAGATCTAGGTCCGGACAAGTCCATTATTTAGTGTCTAATCAAAATAAATTCGGCCAATGTTCATTGATGGTATTTTAAATTTCTAAAGTGGATTTTTATTAAATTAAATCATGCAACGTACATACAAATAAAGTAAAACAAAAAGCAGTGAATAAATAAGTTATTAGAACCCAATCGAATGAAAATAAAAAATCTCATCCTCACATTATAAGCGCCTAGAATACACGATCATCTAGAAAATTACAATTGCCTAAAATACACGAATCAAGCTATTAATTACATTAAAAACGAAAATAAAAAGAAACTAACGCTGCAAAACAGACGGTTAGCACAATTTATAGCACACTAAAAATAAGACTCAAATTGGACAAAATTGGGATTTTAGAGATCGGGGGCATGCATTTAGAGGGTAACCGGGTCGGCTCGGCCAGCCGGCCCGATCAGACCTGGAAAACAGTTTTGAAACGTCCCTGTATTTTTTGTGTTGGAAAACTATTTTTAGAAAACAATTGGTTCGGTTACATGCAAATTTTTCCTTTTTAGTGGGTCTATTATCCCGGAATTAAATTATGTGTTCCGTTCGTGAGGGTGATTCCCTACAATACGGGGAAATAAACTATGTCCTTAGATACAATAAACACACAAAAGCTATTTTAAGAAAACATGACAATAAATTTACTTCTATGAAATTTACTCAAAATAATGTGTCATGTTACTTTTTCTTTAAACACAATAATAATAACAATAATAATAATAATAATAATAAAAACAACAACAACAACAATAACAATAATATTAACAATAATGTTTATGATAATAAAAGTAATATTCTTAATATTAATGAAATTGGTGAAAATAATATTCACGCATATATAGCTAATAATGATAGTAATGACTTATTACAAAGAATAATTATACATTATCTATACAAAAATACACATACAAACACGTACATATACACACATAAACTAATACTTAAAATAAACTTGTAGAAAATAATTACAATTTTTACAGAAATAATACAAATCATATATATATACGTGATTATGCCTAAAATAATATATTGTCATGAAACTTGATTTCCTTAAAAAAAATAAAAAAAATAAAAAAATAGCCTTAATAGTATTAATAATAACAAGACCAGTAGTAATAAAATTAACAATATTAATAAAATTTTTAACAATAAAAATTAATAATAATACCACTAATCTAATAAAATGAGCAATAGCTATAATAATATTACTACAAATAAAAATAGGAATAACTATAATAAAGTTACTAATACTAATAAAAATAACAATAATAACATTAATAACTTATAAATACCAATAATAACAGTAAGAATACTAAAAAGATACTATTCAATTTAACAATTGTGGTAGAAATAATATTTAATACTAATAAAACTAATTATTATACTAAAAATAATATTAATACTGATAAAATTAAATTTTTGATATGAAAATAATATTTATCCTAAGAAAACTAATTTTAATATGAAAATAATCAAATCACAAACAAAAATTAATCCATAAAGCGATAAAAGGATTTAAGGCCTCTCAGAAATTACCTATGCTGTGATATCTGTGTTTGTTTAGAGATTTTGAGTTGATATTCGGAGTTTCAGTTGATTCAATCGAGCCTGGTTACGTCCCAGATTGTCCTGGAGATCACGAACCAAAGATATAAGATTGAAGGCTTGAACTATGGGTTGATTTTGATAATAGTTTACTATTGAAAGGGTTGGATTTTTGGTTTCAGAAAAAAAAAAAAAAAAACAAAGAATAGCAGTTGCAGTAGATGGTAACGAAGGAGCTGAAGAAATGGTGAAGTTGATGATTATAGAGAGATGGATTGTAGGATCGGTTGCTGCCCACCCTAAAAATTTAGAGTAAATTCCAATCTTTTTTTTTTTTCTTTTTCTCCTTTCTCCACCCTTCAATCTTTGCCTTCGTTTTTATCTTTTTTAATCATGAGCCGTATATCCCCTTTTTTGTGATCTTTTTTTTTTTTTTTTTTTTTCAAAATATACCCATCGTCATCTTATTGGACCACCTTCTTTCTCTCTTTTATTGTTATTGGACCAATTTTACCTACCCCCGTTATGATCATTTTTCTTTATCTCTTTTGCCCAAGTTGGCCGCCTACTTTTTTTTTTTTACTTTCTTATAATATTATAATAATAACATTATTATTAATTATATATATAACATATACTAGTATGTATATTACTATTATTATCTATATATATAGTATATTATATATATAATCATATATACATGTGGCAACCAAATTTCAACTCGGTTCAATTAAAATTTATTGGGGAGAGAAAGCCATGCAGTTTCATGTAAAATTTGGGATAAAAGCAGGGGATCTCTCGGACAATTCTTAGGCCGTCTCCTAAGCATGTCGAAATCCAACTTTTACTCTTCGGATCAAATTCCTACAAAAATCTCATTGCAAAGGATAACCTTTGGGTTTTCATCACTGAGGTCGGAATAACCCGACGCTTACAGCTGCCCCTCGTGGGATCAAATTCGATACCCTATACCAGGTCTAAAATACCTGAGGGGAATTTGAGAACGCGAATTGAAGCGCCGTAAACATAAGGAAAGAAAGATATACCTTAGTTGCAGTGATGGTTTGATTTGAGCCAATACCGGGTCTAGGTTACCCAAGGCAAAGTTGGTGATGGAATAAGCCGATACCCGGTCTAGGTTACCCGAGGCGAAGTTGAAGACGAAATAAGCCGATACCAGGTCTAGGTTACCCGAGGCAAAGTTGATGATGAAATAAGCTGATACCGGGTTTAGATTACCCGAGGCAATGTTGAAGGTGAAATAAGCCGATACCGGGTTTAGGTTACCCGAGGCGAAGTTGAAGATGAAATAAGCTGATACCGGGTCTAGGTTACCCGAGGCGAAGTTGAAGATGAAATAAGCTGATACCGGGTCTAGGTTACCCGAGTCGAAGTTGAAGATGAAATAAGCCGATACCGGGTCTAGGTTACATGAGGCGAGGTTGGTGATGAAATAAGCCGATACCGGATCTAGGTTACCCGAGTATGGAGGTGACACTGATATAGGCCTAACACCGAGTCTATATTTGTAACGACTTGGTCCTAAGAGGGGTGGCGCCGGGGTGGATGGCCTGAGCAAGGAGCGGCCCTGAAGGATGTCGATGGGGCCAGGAATGAACCAAATCTATACTGGAAAGAGAGGGTTTCGAGACTATGCTGGTATGGGACGGTATAGTTAAGAGAGGCTAGATTTCGAGACTGTACTGTTATGGGACGGTACAGTTGAGAAAGGGCATAAGAGATTTGATAGGTGCTACCTATACCAACAAGATGCATCTTCTTTTCGGTAGCCTATTCCGAAGTAACTTCAAAGTTAAACGTGCTTGACTTGGGAAAATTTCAGGATGGGTGACCTCCTGGGAAGAAATTTCTAGGAAGCATGTGAGTGAGGACAAAGCATGCTGGAAAGACACGTGTTGGTTTGTGGGGACAGATGATCAAATCCCGGGTGTTACAAGTTGGTATCAGAGCCAGCCCTCTTCCAGTACGGTGTGGTTCGGGGACGAACCAGGCGGAAGCTGGTGGGCTTGTAATGACCTGGTCCTAAGAGGGGTGGCGCCCGGGTGGATGGCCTGAGCAAGGAGTGGCCCAGTGAGGGGTGGCGCCGGGGCAGAGAAACCTGAGCAAGGAGCGGCCCAGTGAGGGGTGGCACCGGGGTAGAGAAACCTGAGCAAGGAGTGGCCCTGAAGTATGTCGATGGGGGCAGGAATGAACCGAATCTATACCGGAAAGAGAGGGTTTCGAGACTATGCTGATATAGGACGGTATAGTTAAGAAAGGCTAGATTTCGAGACTGTACTGGTATGGAACGGTACAGTTGAGAAAGGGCATAAGAGACTTGATAGGTATTTACCTATACCAACAAGATGCATCTTTTTTTTGGTAGCCTATTCCGAAATAACTTCAAAGTTAAGCATGCTTGACTTGGGGAAATTTCAGGATGGGTGACCTCTTGGGAAGAAATTTCCAGGAAGTATGTGAGTGAGGACAAAGCATGCTGGAAAGATATGTGTTGGTTTGTGGGGACAGACGATCAAATCCTGGGTGTTACAATATTACCCGCGGCAGATTTGCTGAGTTTTTGAGGTGAAGCTGATCTGGGCCTGACACTGGGTTTAGGTTACCCGCTGTGGATCAGCTGGATTTCTAAGGTGAAGCTGATCTGGGCCTGACACCAGGTTTAGATTACCCGTGGCGGATCTATTGGACTTCTAAGGTTGCATTGACGATGCATATTTATTCCTTGATCGATAATTTTGGAACTAAAATTTTTGCCCCTTCGATTAAGAATAAATACAGCTTGATTGTCCTGCCTCTGGATACCTGCACTTGGAGCGATCATGATGCATGTATGCATGTGTATGTGCATGTTTTGAATGCTTGTAGGTGCATGTTTCAATGTATGCGTATGCGAATGAGCTCTGGGGGATGCATTTTTCGCTATTTGTTCAATCTTGAAATTCTACGTTCTTGCTGGGGAGACCGTGTCGTGGCTCTGGTTAGGGGAAGTACATCATGCCTTCGCTTGACTCTAGTTAGGGCGAGTATATTCTTTATGTGATGTGGCTCTTGTACCTCTGCTGGGGATATACAATGGCTGTTGGGGAAGTCTGATGACTGCTGGGGAGAAAGTGGTGATGTTCTTTGTGATGGTTCCGCTAGGGAATAGTGCAGAGAATCCCACTGGAGAAGAGCGGAAGGGTTCCTGCTGGGGAATAGTGTAGAGGTTCCTGCTGGGGAATAGTGCAGAAGATCCTACTGGAGAAGAGTGGAAAGGTTCCTGCTTTTCTGCCCCTAGGAATGATGAATCTAGAAGTGCTATAAATTTTACTTGAACTGCCCAATGTGGGTTTTCAGCTCAGTGAGCCGCTCTAACTTTTGCCTAAGGCGCCTTTTAGGTTTTCATCGTAGTGAGCTCTCTCTTTCCCTTTTTTTTTATTTTTTTCCTTTTTTTTGTTTTTTTTAAGTCCTGTGACATTGAACTTGGATTTATTTCAAATTTCTGGCCATCTCGAGAAACAATGAGTTTGATTAAGAGGATAAGAAAAGATTACAGATTGCATGTATTTAGCACGTTTTCATTGTTAAAGTAACGCGAGTCTTTTAACCGATTAAATGCAAAGTGCTTTCTTTAAATGGATGTTTAGGCGAGATAACTTGTTTATGCATTCTGATATAACCATATTCAAACATATTTAAACAAAACATCACACTTTATTGATGAAAGTAGCATGAGTACATTTGAAAAGATTGGTTCCTAAAATGGTATACATTTCACACAGAATCAGAATCCGTCACCAGTCGTCCCTTACGGATTTTCCGACTGATCATTTTCTCTCGTGTCTTGATTTTTGCCTAGGCCGCCCTTTTCGAGTTTTCAACCTAGCAGACACTTTTTTTTCTTTTTTTTTTTCAAACATGGTAAGGCTTCATGCGATCTTGGTTGACAGGATTTGCAAATTCATTCCCGTCCATGTCCATGATGCTTACACCAGCCTTTGATAGCACTTTCTTAACTACGTAGACGTTTGTAGGCCTCAATTTTTTTTAGAACCAGGTCCCCGGCTTTCAGCTGTTGTTTGGGATAGTTTACTTTTTGATTATAGGCTCTAGCCATTCTGCATTGATACATCTACAAGCTGTCTAGTGCTTTCAACTGCTTTTCATCTAATGCTGCCAACTGCTCGTATCTAGCTTGAAACCACCCTGTTTCTGGCAACTGGGCTTCCAAGGCTATTCTGAGTGACTTGAGCTCCATTTCCACTGGTAATACTGCTTCCATAAGGTGTAAGGAGTTTCACCAGTTGGTGTTCTGACACTGTTTCTATAACCCTAAAGAGCATTCGGCAGCTTATCAGCCCAATCTCTGTAGGTGGTTACCATTTTTGACAAGATCTTCTTGATTGACTTGTTAGCCGCCTCCACTGCACCATTAGCCTGTGGTCTATATAGAGAAGACCTATGATGTTCAATGCTATGTTCTGTAAATAACTTGGCTGTTGCCCCTTGGAATTGCACCCTGTTATCAGTCACTACATGGTGAGGGATTCTGTATCGAGAGATGATGTTCTTCTGAATGAACTTAACCATTTGTTTAGCTGTCACACTGGAGAAAGATTATGCTTCCACCGATTTTAAGAAATAGTCGATCACAACCACTATGAATCTGTGCCCATTAGATGCTACGAGATGAATTTCTCCAATCATGTCAATCCCCCACGCCGAGAAAGGCCAAGGAGACGCTAGATTTTGTAGTTCAAGTGGCAGCAGATGACTAACATCTATATATATTTGGCATTCGTGGCATCTTCTTACCTCCTTCACACAATCGGTCTGCATTGTCATCCAGAAGTATCCCTGCCTCATTATCTTTCTGGCCATGGCGATCCCATTCATGTGCGGCCCGTAGGACCCTGCATGTACTTGCTGCATTACAGTTTCTGCTTCTTGTTCTGTCAAACATCTTAGAAGAACCCCGTTTGTAGTTTTTTTGTATAGCTTATCTTTGAAGATTCTGAACTGGCTGGCTAATCTTCTTAATGAAACCTTATCAGTAGTGCTAGCTTCTTCTAGATACTTTCCTTCTTTCACATACTGATAAATGTCAAAGAACCAGGGCTTTTCCTTGGCTGTTAACTCTATCACTTCATGCATATCAAAGCAGGGTTGTCTGGAAATTGCTATAACCAGAGGCTGTATCTGTGTCTTCTCTGGATTTTCCCACATGGAGGATAGTGTCGCTAGTGCATCCGCCATCTTATTCTCCTTTCTGGGAACATGTCTAAACTTGCACTGGTCAAATAACCCTCTTCTGTGCTGCAACAGTTCTAAGTAGGGCCGTAAGGCTTTTTCTCTCAAATCCCAGTGGCCTTGTGCCTACCTAATCACCAAAAGTGAGTCCCCAACAATCAAGACATTGTCCGCCCCTAGTGTCGAAGGGCTTCCATTCCAAATAAGCATGCTTCATATTCTGCCCCATTGTTGGTTATGTGGAAGACTAACCTTTTTGACAACGGAATGATCTCACCATCTGGTGTTGCTATGATTACCCCAATTCCAACACCCTTTCTGTTTACGGCACCATCGAAGCACACAACCCATCTCCCTACTTCCACTACAGCCAACTGTTCATCCGGGAACTCCAGATTTTCCATGCAGTCCGATTCTAGTGGCTGATTTGCTAGGAATTCTTCCACAGCTCGCCCTTTGATAGTTTTCCTAGTGATGTACTTAATGTCAAACTCTGACAGGAGTAGTAGCCACCTGGATAATTTCCCAACCAACACTGGTGCTTCATACAGATAGTTCATTAGATCCACCTTAGCCACGGCTTGTACTTTGTATGACTAAAAGTAATGGTGCAACTTCTTAGTCAGCCAAAGCATTGCTACACATGTCTTCTCTACCAGTGTGTACTTGGTTTCATAATCTAGCAACTTCTTGCTGAGATAGTAGATAAGGTACTCCTTCCTCCCATTCTGCTCTTGTGCCAGCATTGCCCCTATAGAGGAATCTTCGACAGCTAAGTACAAAATCAGAGGCTTTCCTGGGGTTGTTGGGCTGAGAACTGGTGGATTCACCAGGTAAGCTTTGATCTTGTCGAAAGCAAACTGACACCTATCATCCCATACAATTGACTGATCTTTCCTTAATAGCTTGAAAATCGACTCACACACTGAGGTTAACCGTGCTATGAAACGGCTGACATATTGCAAGGAACCCAAGAATGACCGGACCTTCTTTTGTGTTTTAGGGGCTGGCATATCTCGAATGGCTTTGATTTTGTCTGGATCCATCTCTATTCCCCTTTGACTGACCACATGCCCTAGTAGCTTCCCTGACGTAACACCGAATATGCACTTCTTGGGATTGAGTTTCAGGTTGTACTCTCTAATGCGTGTGAGAAATCTATCCAGGATAGCGGGGTGCTCCTCCCGGGTCATTGATATAACAAGCATATCATCGACATACACCTCTACTTCTTTGTGAATCATGTCATGCAGTAATGTTGTGACGGCCCTCTAGTAAGTGGCTCCAGTATTTTTCAATCCAAATGGCATTCCTCTGTAGCAGAAAGTGCCCCATTCTGTAATGAAGGATGTCTTCACCTTGTCAACAACATCCATTAGGATCTGGTTATATCCCGAAAATCCATCCATAAAAGAGTACATTGCTGCCTTGGTCGCGCGGTCTATCAAAACATCGATGTGAGGCAAAGGGAAGTTATCTTTTTGGCAAGCTTTGTTCAAGTCCCTGTACTCGACACACACTCTGACCCTTCCATCTTTCTTAGGAACTGGCACAATGTTGGCTAACCATTCAGTGTACTCCACCACCTTGAGAAACTTAGCTTCAATTTGCTTAGCCACTTCTTCCTTTACTAATGCAGCCCATTCTAGTCTTAGCCTTCTTAGCTTTTGCTTTACTGGCTTGAATCTGGGATCTGTTGGAATCTTGTGAGCTGCTATTTCTGTGTCAACCCCTGGCATGTCTTCGTACAACCAAGCAAAAGCCTTAACATGCTTTTGCAGTATTTTTGTCAATTCTCTCTCTTCTTCGGATTTTAATTCGTGTGAAATGAATACCATTTTAGGGTTTTCCTCTGTACTTATGTTAATTTCATGCAATGTAGTGTCATGAATGCTAAATATGCTTGATGGTGATTCAAATGCATACACAGAATTATCAGGATAAACATCACACAAGTAAGCAAACTGGGATTTTATTGCATTAAACTTGTTAAAAAGTACATCATTCACATAAAAAAGAGAAGAAGGCAGAGGGCCTTGAACTTCTACACCATGCTCGCTCAGCTTTAGGATGTTGTCCAAGTCAGCAGCAATTTCAGATTCCTGTTCAGCAGGAAGAGCAGTCTCCTTAATCTCGGCCACCTATGCCTTAGCTTTCATCATGATATCTGCTATCTCGGTAACCACAGAATCCAGGCTTGCCTTGGTCATCAGCTTCTTATCAGACCCTTTCTCGGACTTTGCAAATGCCTTGCCTAAGGCGGCAGCCAGCGCCTCTAAAATTGCTTTCACAGATTCATCACAGACTTTCTCTTAAGCTTTCTCCTTGGTCACTTCTACTGCTTCTGCTATTACTTCAGAGGGTTTCTCCTAGGGGATGGCAGGCTTAACAACTACCTCCTCCGCTGTAATTGGTGCAACTGGCTCCTCGTGGCTCTTCTCAAAGTCTACAACATCATAAAATATTTCGCAGCCTGGGTATTCAACACCCCCAGTCTTTACTGGCTTAGCTTGCCCCTTGTATGGCTCTTCACCTGCCTTAATGAATGGCTTCATTATGGGCTTGCCATTCTTTCCTTTCTTCAGACCCTTCTTCTCAAATGCTTCAACTGTGTAGCCTAAGCCAAACTGTCTTGGCTTCCCAGAATCAATGCTAAATTCGGGCACCCCTTGTAGATTGGCCCCGAGTCCCATTCCCGGAACAAAATCATGCCTGCGAAGGTATTTAGACAACCATTCTGGTATATAGTTCTCGTAGATGACCATTAGCGCATCTGTGGTTTCCTCCTCGTTAATCATGGTGATTTGGAACCTGCCAAATGGTATGGTCTCCTCACTAACAGTAGCAATCACGGACTGAGAATCTGCCTTGACTGTCACAACCTTACCGCCGATTGAAAACTTGATCTTCTGGTGCAAAGTTAAAGGAACACCCCCCAACGGGTGGAACCATGGTCTCTCCAACAACAAGGAAAAGGTGACTAGAATATCAATCACAGTAAAAGTGACCGTCGATTTGACCGGTCCCATTTCGACTTCAGCTTCAAAAGTTTCGATCACAGTCCTTTTGGAAGACTTTTTCAAACTGTCTTCGCTCAGACCCAGGAATGGTACCATCTTTAATAGACATATATTCAGAGTAGATCCATCGTCTACCATCACACATGGCATAACCAGGTCCAAGAGGTTAACCATGACATACAGGGCTTTGTTGTGATCCTTTCCCTCTTGTGGCAAGTCTTTTTCTGAA
The DNA here is from genome assembly GCA_039660915.1 of Euphorbia tirucalli. Classification (NCBI taxonomy): domain Eukaryota; kingdom Viridiplantae; phylum Streptophyta; class Magnoliopsida; order Malpighiales; family Euphorbiaceae; genus Euphorbia; species Euphorbia tirucalli. Next base: position 33,686,039 of record CM077637.1, on the reverse strand, counting down.
AATACAATGTCAGAGGACCCTACTTGAATCTTGTCCAGCAGGCAACACATGGCCTCTAGAGATGCTAATGGAGAAACTTCTATTTCAGACAGCTTTTTAACCAGTACTGCCCTGTGTTCCTTGGAGGTCAGCAATAAGTGCCACAGACTGGCCTAGGCTGGGGTCTTCTTTAGTTAGGAAATGACCAGGTCTTCCTTTTCTACTTTCTTTGGTGCTGACATAGTACCCGACCCGGTCACTGGAGTCTTTTCATTCTGTTGTACCACTGGCTGGTAAACCCTACCACTCCTTATTACATTCTATACTTCAGGAACTCCCGGCTTCTCAACAAATGGCAGCTTAACTGTCTCATTACAGCCATACTCTTTGTATTCATCTTCTAAATCCAGATCATCCATACTTACTGGCTTCACCTCTTTCTGCTCTATGGGATCTCCATATTCTGACTTTGCCCCAGTTTCATTAGCTACCACAGACTGTATGGTAGGGTTTGCCTGCAGGACCTGGGCAAAAATGAAGTTATCAGGCAACCCCGACTGTACCATATTGACCTGCCTTTCAAATGTTGGCAAAGGACTAGTCTTCGTACTGGGCTTGGCAGGCTCTTGTAGCTTCCCTTCGTCAATTAGCCTTTGGATGGCATCCCTCAGCTTATAATAGTTGTTGGTTCTATGTCCCACCATAACATGGTAGGTGCAGAAATTATCCTTATCTTCCTCTGCTGGCTTCACAAAAGGCTTGAGAGCACTTGGCAAAGATCTTAGCCAAGGAGAAAGCCCACAGAGATATGCCCTGGCCTTCCAGATTTCTGCTTTGGTTTCCCCACTGCTGGGACACAAAGGCAACCCCTTACTTATTCTCTGAAAACTGCCCGCTCTTGCCCGTAGATACAGAACCTGACCCGCTGCTTGACCCAGCTGCAGTAGTTGACTGATACCCGAAACTGTACCCGGAGCCTCTATTGCCCCTATAACTGACTGCCTTTTCCTCTTCATCCCTCTCAATTTTCATAGCCATGCTATACACTTCACTGAACTTACTAAAGGAGTGGAATTTCATATGGTTCCTAAAGATGTCCCTACTACCATCAATCAACTTCTGAATCAATTCATCCTCGTCAAGGTGGTTTTTCAGCAGAATCATCTTGTTCATCCATCTCTGGTAATATTCATTAAAGGATTCATTCTACTTTTGCTTAATCCTTTCCAGGTCGTACAGCTTCACCTAGATCTTAGTATTGAAGCTGTAATATTTGATGAAAGCCGCTGACAAGGCCTCCCAATCTACTTGCACATCTTTGGATAAAGAATTATACCAACTCAGTGCTCCCCCCTCGAGTGTAGTTGGGAAGAAGTTAATTAGCTGCTGCTTAGTAGCACCTGCCGTCAACATGACTCATGCATAGAGGTTCACATGGGCCTTCGGTGAACCGATCCCCTTGTAGGAAGGGACTTTTGGCACCTGAAACCCAATAGGGAAGGTCTCAATGCCATTGTTTATCATTGCATCCACGTTCACACCCCTTTTGGAGCCTAGGCTGATGTTGGCCCCTTTCTTCAGCTCGATGACCACTTCATCCAACTCTGAGTATTTTGCCTTCATTTTCTTTTCCATGGCTGCCTCAATCTCTTACAGCTTTTCTACACTGGCTAAGACATCAGCCCCAAATTGAGAAGACTCATCCACCTTTTCCTTCGTAGGCCTACTTGTTCCGATTTCCCCACTTTCTCTTACAACGGCCCGCATTTCATTCTTCAGCATGTCAAAGAAATCCTAAGAATGAACTTTATGTGTTAATTTCCTTTGTTTGGGATGTCCCAGGAGTGCCCAATGTCATGCAAAAACAATGCAAAAATGTCTCATAGGAGTCGCCATACGGACAGAGGTTCGGCGCTTTTGGGGCACCTAATGAATTGTCATGAAATGGCCGCTTGTGTGCCAACACACGGGCAGAGTTTCGACGCTTTGTAGGTCAATGATATGAAATGAAATGGTCACATGGGGACCGTCCCATAGACAGAGTTTTAATGCTTTTGAGGAACATGATATGAGATAATGTTACAAAAAGAGTAGTGTGTAACTAGGGACACGGACAAAGGTTCGGCGTTCATGGACACCTTGCATGATTTCGATAATGCCATGAAATGCCCTTATATGCACACTAATCCGGCACTCGGGGAGTACCTTTGAATGATTTCACAATGTCATGAAAGGACCCGATGTGGGTCACAATGCACAAGCAAGACTCTGGCGTCATGAGACACCTATGATAAATGGGTGTGATGCCATGTAATGATATCGTGTGAACCACCACACGGAAATAGACCTAGGACCATTGCGGTCTTATATTGAATGACATGGTGTAGTGAAACGGCCAAGTGCAATCCAGTGCACGAGTAGAACACGGGGTAATTTTGGGATGCCTGATATGTTATGGAATGAAATGGTCGTGAAGGACACACTCGGAACATCCTTTATTAAGTGGGATGAAATGGCATGCATGTGTATGTCACATGAAAATGAAAATGGCTGCACAAAAATGTGGTTAAGATGCATGACACACAGGATGATGTTGTGTATGCTTCGTTGAGATGTCGTAAGCGAGATGTAAATGGCATACAAATAAAGTGTCGTGGCTACACGAAAATGTGATTAGTGTCACACATATGTTGATGTTCGGAAATGGCTACAGAAGAAATGGTTAGCATGAATGTCACACGGGTGATTAATGTTTTTACATGCGAAAACAAAATGCAAGTGGGCTGCACAAAAACGTGGGTCAGTTATCAAACAAATGCTTTGCGTGTAACATGTCATGCTCGTGGGAAATGTTGATGATGGTATGTCATGAGGGGATGAGAAACACGTAGCACATAGCATGCGAAGCGCATTCGTCCAACCTTATTGCTCCAATTGTGGTCAATTTTAGAAAATTCTAACCGAGTCCTAGGAGGGGTTTTCTTCGATCATCAACCGGGGATGATGAAGGCTTAATTTATAGCATTCATACAATTTATTTTGGTATCCTAAGGGAATCCAACTAAGGTTGCCTACATGAGTTCGGTCCAAGTTGAGATAAAATCAAGGTCTCCATAGCAAGATATACTCCTCACTTCTCCCCACTCAAGGGTCCGAACGAAGGGGTTCGTACGAGGCTATGGGCAGTGTTTCGTATCCGTGCCCCTAAGACCATGAGGAACATAGGCGACACTTCAATAATTCACCGGGCTAAAAAATTGGATACTTAACCTAATGCAAAGATGTCTAACTAAAATGCAAGATAAAATACCATGCAAGAATCATCCACCTTATTTTGATTAGACATATTTCAGGGCTTGTCAAATTCTTTTAAGTTTTGAGAAAACTTTTGTAAGAATTCCCCTGCGGAGTCGCCACTGTGAGCGGACGACGTTTTTTGACCTCTCGGAAGGGAGCCTCGATATCGGGAACCCTCCTTCGCTTGCGGTTTTCATAATAGAAATTCGGTTTTGGAAAATTAAGATATCTCATAAAAGAACCGAGACCTAAGTCTCGATAGAGAGTGTAGGAGTCGCCACCCGGCTCAGCTCAACCGGAAAATTACAGCGTAGCTGAACCGGATAAAGGCCGCTACACTTTCCAGAGATCTAGGTCCAGACAAGTCCCTTATTTCGTATCTAATCAAAATAAATTCAGCCAATGTTCATTGATGGTATTTTAAATTTCTAAAGTGGATTTTTATTAAATTAAATCATGCAGCATACATACAAATAAAGTAAAATAAAAAGCAGTGAATAAATAAGTTATTACAACCCAATCGAATGAGAATGAAAACTTTCATCCTCACATTACAAGCGCCTAGAATACACGATTATCTAGAAAATTATAATCTCCTAAAATACACGAATCAAGCTATTAATTACATTAAAAACGAAAATAAAAGAAACTAAGACTGCAAAACAGATGGTTAGCACAATTTATAGCACATTACAAATAGGACTCAAATTGGACAGAATTGGGATTTTAGAGATTGGAGGCATGCATTTAGAGGGTAACCGGGTTGGCTCGGCCAGCCGGCCCGATCAGACCTGGAAAACAGTTTTGAAACGTCCTTGTATTTTGGAAAACTATTTTTGGAAAATAATTGGCTCGATTACATGCAAATTTTTCTTTTTTAGCGGGTCTATTATCCCGGAATTAAATTACGTGTTCCGTTCGTGGAGGTGATTCCCTACTATGCGGGGAAATAAACTATGTCCTTAGATACAATAAACACACAAAAGCTATTTTAAGAAAACACGACAATATATTTACTTCTATGAAATTTACTCAAGATAATGTGACATGTGACTTATTTTTTTTAAACACAATAATAATAATAATAATAATAATAATAATAATAATAATAATAATAATATTAACAATAATGTTTATGATAATAAAAGTAATATTCTTAATATTAATGAAATTGGTGAAAATAATATTCATGCAAATATAGCTAATAATGATAGTAATGACTTATTACTAAGAATAATTATGCATTATCTATATAAAAATACACATAAAAACACGTACATATACACACATAAACTATTACTTAAAATAAACTTGTAGGAAATAATTACAATTTTTACAGAAATAATACAAATCATAGATATATACGTGATTATGCCTAAAATAATATATTGTCATGAAACTTGATTTACTTCAAAAAAAAAAAAAAAAAAGCCATAATAGTATTAATAATAACAAGACCAGTAGTAATAATATTAACAATATTAATAAAATTTTTGACAATAAAAATTAATAATAATACCACTAATCTAATAAAATGAGCAATAGCTATACTAATACTACTACAAATAAAAATAGGAATAACTATAATAAAGTTACTAATACTAATAAAAATAGCTATAATAACATTAATAACTTATAAATACTGATAATAATAGTAATAATACTAAAAAGATACTATTCAATTTAACAATTGTGGTAGAAATAATATTAATACTAATAAAACTAATCATTATACTAAAAATAATATTAATACCGATAAAATTAAATTTTTGATATGAAAATAATATTTATCCTAAGAAAACTAATTTTAATATGAAAATAATAAAATCACAAACAAAAATCAATCCAGAAAGCGATAAAATGATTTAAGGCCTCTCAGAAATTACCTATGCTATGGTATCCGTGTTTGTTTGGAGATTTTGAGTCGATCCTCGGAGCTTCAGTTGATTCAATCGAGCCTGGTTATGTCCCAGATTGTCCTAGAAATCACGAACTAAAGATATAAGATTGAAGGCTTGAACTTTGGGTTGATTTTGATAATAGTTTACTATTGAAAGGGTTGGATTTTTGGTTTCAGGGAAAAAAAAAAACGAAGAATAGCAATGCAGTAGAAGGTAACGAAGGAGCTGAAGAAATGGTGAAGTTGATGATGATAGAGAGATGGATTGTAGGATTGGTTGCTGCCCACCCCAAAAATTTAGAGTCAATTCCAATCTTTTTTTTCTTTTTCTCCTTTCTCCATGCTTCCATCTCTGCCTTCGTTTTTTTCTTTTTTAATCATGAGCCGTATATCCCCTTTTTTGTGATCTTTTTTTTTTTTTTTTAAATATGCCCATCTTCATCTTATTGGATCACCTTCTTTCTCTCTTCTATTCTTATTGGACCAATTTTACCTACCCCCGTTATCATCATTTTTCTTTCTCTCTTTTGTCCAAAGTTGGCTGCCTACTTTTTTTTTTTTTTACTTTCTTATAATATTATAATAATAACATTATTATTAATTATATATATAACATATACTAGTATGTATATTACTATTATTATCTATATATATAGTATATTATATATATATAATCATATATACATGCGGCAACCAAATTTCATCTCGGTTCAATTAAAATTTATTCGGGAGTGAAAGCCATGCGGTTTCATGTAAAATTTGGGTTAAAAGCAGGGGATCTCTTAGACAATTCTTGGGCCGTCTTCTAAGCATGTCGAAATCCAACTTTTACTCTTCGAATCAAATTCCTACAAAAATCTCATTGCAAAGGATAACCTTTGGGTTTTCATCACTGAGGTCGAAAAAACCCGGCACTTACAATACCCCTGAGTATATCCCCGGCTGCCCTGTTAAGGGCCTGAGCCTTGCTTGTTCATTTGATCTTCTTCTGCATATCTCTTAATGCACTTAGCAAAATCCACGACATCATTAAAGGAGTGGAACCTCTTCAGCTTCATCTTTTCCTTGTAAAGCGGCAAGCTACCGTCAACTAACTTCATAATAAGAGATTCCAGTTTAGGAGCCCCGTCTACCAGTGCTTACACATCTATCCATCTCTTGTAATACGCAGAGAAGGATTCATTAGGCTTCTGACGAATTCTTTCCAGATCTTCCAGTGTAGTTTCCACCTGAGTATTGTAGGCATATTGCTTTACAAATGCCTCCGACAGATCCTTCCACGTGGAGCGGGTATGGATTGGTGTCTTTAAATACCACTTAGCTGCTGTGCCTCGCAAAGTTGTTGGGAACAAATTCAGTAAATGGACTTTCCCGATCAGGGATGTTCCTTCCCGAGTTAGGGCTCCCTGAACCATATTTCCTTCCTTTTCAACTGGGGTTTGGGCCTACTGATTAGTCTAGCCTACAACGGCAGTCATCGCAGTTTGCACCTATTCCTTGATGGTAGCTTTGAACTGATATGAATTCAAAAATGCAGTCAGGAATGCATTCATGTCGAAAGGCATCCCTCTGCTAGATCCATCTTGAGCCATCTCTGTTCTGTTCACTTCTTCCAATATAAACTGACTGTCAACTGGCAAGGAAGGCAACTGTGCCCTAAACTCTTGCTCTGAATCTGAATCTGAACTGACTCTAACCTTTTACATGGGGACTGATTCTGTATAAGCCGATCGAACTGACTGACTAGACCCTAATCTGACTCGTACCAGTCGCTTCGAAGTTTGACTCCAAACTGCATATTCAGCACAGAGTTAGCATCATGGATGAATGTCATGACCCTAGACACAACGTACTAAGTGGCATGTATGGTATGATCGTGGGATGATCGTGGTTTAATGATGTTTCATGAATGAAAATGATAATGAATGTGGCTTCCTTTGTCTTTATTTCGGACATTCCAAGAATGCCCAAATCTATGCAAAAGACAATGCAAGAATCGTCGTGTGTGGACCATCACACGAACAGAGGTTTGGCACCTTTGGGGCACCCAACGGATGTTATGAAATGGTCACACGCGTACCGATACACGGACAGAGGTTTGACACTTTGTAGGTCAAAATGAAATCGTATGAAGTGGTCGCGTGGAAGCTATTCCGCAGATAGAGTTTTGATACTTTTGGGGCATCTAATATGAAGTGATGTTGCAGACAAGTCACGTGTACGTAGGGACACGGACAGAGGTTCGGCGTCCGTGGAACACCTTGCATGAATTGGTAATGTTATGAGGTGCTCCTATGTGTGTAATACTTCAGCACTTGTGGAGTACCTCGAATGAGTTATTAATGTCATGAAACAAACCCGATGTGGATTGCGACACACAAGCAAGGCTTCAGCATCACGGTGATGCCAACGATGAATGAAATGGAATGGAGATGATGTTATGTTATGTCGTCATGCGACTTGCCAGACAACACACACCTAAGATCGTTGTGATCTTCTAGTGAATGACATGGTATAGTAAAGTGGCCAAATGCGAACCGGTGCACAGGTTGATTACGTGTAGTTTTGGGATACCCGATATGGTATGAAATGAAATGATCATGATAGGAATTCTTAGAACGTCCCTTATTGGGTGTAATGGAATGAAATGGCATGAATTTGTATGTCACACAAAATGCAAGTGGCTGCAGAAGAATGTGGTTAGGATGTATGACACACGAGATGATGTCGTGCAAGCTTTGTGACACACGAGATGTATATATGGCACACAAAATGTCATGGCTGCACGAAGACGTGGTTAGCATAAATGCTATACATATGTATGTGTGTTAAAAATGGCTGCACGAAAACGTGGTTAAATGGCACACTGATGATTATGCGTGTTTGATGTTACATGAAAAGGTAAAAAGAAAATCATCACGGAACAAATGTTAGCACATGCAAAAATATGCTCTCCCTTCCAACCTTATTCCTCCTTTTGATTGGTTACGCAATTCTTCCTAGGTGTTGGGTCTCTTTTGCATCAACGGGGGATACCAAAGGCATACACTTAATTGTCCAATTTAAATTTATGTTTTGGTAATCCTAGGGGAAATTACTAAGCCATTACATGTAGGCCAAAGTCAAACCAAGGGTCGTACAGGTCCCCATAGCTTAAATACACTCTTCATGTAGAACACGATGTAAGGTCATGTAGTGCTATGAGTGGTTTACCCCTTCGGGTGCCTCCAATCCTTGCGAAAGAGGTAGATCACCTTCTTGAGTAAACCGGGCTGATTAGTGTATTTGAGGGGTTGAGAAGAAGAAATGTCATGATATGCAAAGTATGAATGAATACGGTATTTATAAATTAGTAAATGACTACAAGTGAGGTTATATTTCAGTAGTTGCCTAAGTTCCTTAAGTTTTTTTATAAAAACATTTTTAGGAAACTTTTGCTCCCCAGTAGAGTCACCACTATGAGCGAACGACCTGGAAGACACGGTGAAGCAAACCGGGGGCTCGTGCGAAAAGCACGTTTGGGAGTGTTTTTTATTTTGGTGAAAAACGGGTTTTGTTTATCTTGTTTTTAGGGCAAACCATTTGTTTGTTTAGAAATTCCTTTCATAGAAAATATTTTCCCATTTTATTACTTAAAGACCATAAACCTAAATTTCAAGATCAATGACAGAGTTGCCACCCGGATCAGCTCATCCGGGAAATTCCAGTATAGCTCCCTACCGAGTGTAGACTGCCATACCTAATCCAAAGATTTAGGGTTGGGGCAACTTACCTATTCAACCTCGAGCTTGTATTCGTTTATAATTTATATTACCTTATTTATTCAATTTATTATCTTTCTCTACCTGATTTGTTTAATTATCAGCCGATGCTCATTCAAATGACAGAAATAAATTGCAGAAAAATAAATCATACACACAAATTATACAAAATAATCGAGGTCGGTCATACAACCAAATCAAATGAATAATAAAAACTCTCATCCTCATATTACAAACATCTAGAATACATGGGTATCTAAAAATTTACAAACGCTTAAAATACATGAATTAATCTATTAATACATTTAAAATAATAAAAAGGAAAATAAAGGTTGCAAAACAGACGGTTAGCACAATTATCACATAAATGCAAATAGGACTCACAGTAAGACAGAATTAGGATTTTAGGAACACGGGCTTGCATTTAGGGGGTAGCCGGGTCGACTCGACCAGTTGGCCCGACTAGACCTGGAAAACAATTTTGAAACGCCCTATAGATTTTTGTGCTGGAAAATAATATTAGAAAACCATTTGGCTTGATTTCATGCAAATTTCTGTATTTCAGCAGATCTGTTATCCTAGAGCTCGGGGTTCTGTTCGTGCGGGTTTTCCTAATTTCCACAACCATCTAGGGTCTGGAAGCCGTAAACACACCAAAAATGATTTGATTCCGAAGACAGCATTGCACGACGACGTCCGCGTGGGCCATCCCGTGATTCTGTCCCCTTCCGGGAACTACAACCGTGCGGCTATAACTAGAGCCATGCAGCTCTAATATCTATATCCGTGTGGCTATAACTCCCGAAACCCAAAATCGGTTTTCTCGTTTTTTCGAAAATCGTTATTTTGCTCATTTTCGATATTTCCTAAAAATTTTTGTAGGGTTCAGGGGTCTGCTAATGCTGGACTACAGATCCAATTCGGATCAAACAACCCCGAAATCAAAAAAATAAAATCCAGGAAAAACCGAAAACCTAACACCCGTACACACAGAATTCCAAAAACCATAATTTAATAATGCACGGGTGTATTTGGGCTGAAAAAATATTTCAACAGGATGAATCAAATGGAAAACGGGCTATTTTCGGCCGATTCGAGGCATTTTCTGGTTTCTGCCTGGAAGGAACTGTTGGAAATGCCCTAGTCCCGAGGCATTGGTCCTTGTATTTGTACCATACATTTATTGGATTTATGTGTTGTACTTATTTGTGTCATTAATAAAGGCATCAATTCATTTATTATATTTATCTTGTGCAGTATAGTAAATGAAGTATCCAATGGACATATCTATATCCATGACGACTAGTGTCATGCACTTAGCAGTAAGACCGTGGATAGGGTTAACGATATGACCATAAATAGATCCGTAGTCTGTTCCAGTCATGGGAATGAATGGAACAACAAACTATCATTAACCTGGTTGTATGGCGGTGTCTTACCGGTCATTGGACATGGAATGTCAACCAAGTTAATGGGTACATGCCTGGGAGCATGGTACTGGATAGATCCACTAAACGAGTAATCCACATGGTATGGTATCACAATGGATTCTCGTGTAGTACTTGTATGGATCCTTTGACCTGACCATATGATGGTGTTACATGTGAAGTCGCATACATAAGGGGTACGCCTAAAGGGCCTGTAATAGGGTGCCAAGTATGGGTGCTTTCGGGTATGTCACTGAACATGGTAATACTATGGATATGCAGAAGGGATTTGTCACTCAGTGACCAACTGAGAAGATATCACCGGCCACTTGATGAATGTGACTGATAAGAGTGTGGCCACACCCAAACAAGTTGGAACTTGTTTGTGAGCATCAGTACATTCGGGATCAAGTTAATGTCCGGACACAAAAGAGGGTGATCAATCCATGCCTCTGTGTTGGACACCGATATCAATGACATGGGATGTACAAGTTTAAACTACAGGGTTATGATATCAGTTAGACTGCCATCTCCATCTTAATTAGGGGCTGCAGTGGCTTGCTAGAGCCCAACTGCAGTTTGCGGGCCAAAGGCCTGCTGCCAACATAAAGATGGGCCCACAGGATCGTACACATAGAACGATAGAATGCAGACTTAAGGAATAACATGTATACTTGGAGTATACACATTGGAGGGAGAAGCATGTATATATTAATTATATTATAAGGATCAATTGGATTGGTCATAATAATAAAATTAATATATTCTATTGGCTCTTCATAATTAATTGGATTAATTATGAAATTATTTCCTAGGTGGAAATATTCATATGTATGGGTTTACATATGATTTTATTTTGTGTAGAGTTAATTTTAATTTGATGGATTAAATTAAATATCAAACTAATTTTAATTTAGATGTAATAAATATATTACTTGGAGTAATATATTAAATACATGGGTATATTAAAATTGGGCTTGAAATTAATTTAAACCAGAATAATTAAAATTAGACTGGGCCTAAATTAAAACATGGAAGCCCGCACAAAATAGAAAAGAGCCAAGATGGGCCTGAATCCACTGGAAGGATTCGGCCAACCCTAGGTATAAATACCTAGGGTTAGAAAAATTCGGCCAAGCCAAGCTTAGAGCCTCCTAGCCGAAATTTCTCCCCTCTCCTCTCCTTTGTTTAGTTTTTCCAACGCTAGCACGGGTTGCATTTGCCAAGCGTTCGTGTACGTGAGAGTGGAGGAATTCTAAATTGAGTTCTGCAGTCATCATCCGTCTCTGAAAGAGATTTTTCTGGTATGAAATTTTAATCTCTTTCTATTTAATTTTATGTTTTTCAATTTCCACTTCAATTGCTCCTGGGACCGGATTTGAGGAAATCACCGCGTTTCTTCCGCTTTCATCGGGTGATTTCCGGTGAAAAATCCCAACAGTGGTATCAGAGCGGGCTTTTGATCCGTGGGAATTGATTAATTTGGTTGAATCCCTATTTTGAAATTGGATGTTTTTTGATTGGGATTCATGGTATGGGTTTTTATGATTTTTCCCATGGGTTTTTAATACAATGAAAATTAATATTGCATATTGGTTTATGTTGTTTTAATTTTATTGTATTGTTGTAATTCTTGGTGAATTGCTATGGATGATGATTGGGTATTTTTTTTATTGATTGATTTAATTATATATAAAAAAAAAATCGGTCTCTCGGCGCCGGGGCTGCCGGCGGGAGGCGCGGCAGCTGCCTGCTGCTGCGCCAGCAGCAGCAGCCGCTGCTGGACAGCAGCTGCCGCAGCAGCGGGCTGCTGCTGGGCAGTGGCCGCTGGGCGGCCACTGCACAGCGGCAGTGCCGCTGCAGGCGGCAGCCACTGCTGGGCAGTGGCTGCCGCACGGCAGCAGCGGGCAGCCGCTAGGCGGCTGCACCGCTGCTGCTGCTAGGGCAACTCTGTTGCCCTAGCTGCAGCGGGCCGGGCCCAGTTTTTGGATTTTGTGGGTTTTGGGTCCGGGGCCCAGTTTTGAAATTTTAATTGGTTTTAAAATTCGTGTGTTTAAATTTATGCAATTTAAATGCGCATGGTTTCTTGGATGAATTTTAATTTCGTTCATGTGACATTAATTTGGAAATTAATGTGGTTAATGGAAATTGGTTCGGGTAATTTTGGCACAATTACTCGGACGGCTAAATTGGACCCATGGTTTCCCAATTCCAGTGGGAGCAGTTGGACTGCCTGGGCTGGAGGCCCAAAGCCCGTTAAGGGTTAGAACCATGGTGGGCCAAAATTGGCGATTTCCAAATAATGGCTTTGACATAATTTAAATGGGCTTAAATCATGCATTTTGACATGCTTTTGAATTGTATGTATTGGATGCATATGTATGGTTGAATGAATGTATGATTGGATGCTATTGGGCCTTTTACGAGTTGGGTTGTATTTTTCTTTTGGGTAAATACGGCCTGCGTGTCGTTTTCTTTTAATGTAATTTTATTTTATTTAAGTTAAATATTATAAAATTTGTAAAAGAAGAAGCCCATGGAGTGGTGAGCCCAATTGGAGGTGCAAGCCCAAATGGAGGTGCAAGCCTAAATGGAGGTGCAAGCCCAGAAGGAGAAGGAGGAGGCCCACCTAATATGTATTTCTAGTATAGGTTTACTAGAATTATATTAGGATGTAACATAGGCCCATAGCAGTCCATTTTATTTTATTTAATCATTTATATATTCTTTTGCATGTATGAATGTATGTTACATATAGCTCATTCACCCGCTTTATGTATGTAAGCCATTATTATTGAATCTAATAACCAAATGGAAATTACTAAGTCGCTTAAAAGTGCTTCCCTCATCCAAAACCGAATCGAGGTGGGAATAGGCCAGTTGTAGACCATGCCCTCGCAGGATGCACTGGAGTATTGTCACTTTGTATTGGGTTAGATTATGGGATACTCTAACACTTGGATGGAGGTTTTGACTTAGCATGGGTAGTAGGATTCTCCTGGCCCTAAGCACAGATGGGTAAGTGCCAACAAGCCCATCAAACCGAGAGTCTCTAGGTTGGGATTGGACGGCGTTCCTACCTAAATAGTTAAGGTGTAGTTGTACCAAACCCTCGTTTGGCTATATCTTAATGAAATATGGATCTCGGCCCATGAGCCCAACAACTCGGTTAAATTAATAACTTGATTCATTATTAATTTTATGGGAACAACAAAGTAAAGCCCTTTATTAACACTCTAAATGTTTTTCTGTGTAGAAACACCCAAATGGCAAACACTAATACCTTATCATTGCGATCGATTCTTGAGAAGGACAAGCTTTCCGGTCCTAACTTTTTAGACTGGTCTAGGAACTTGAGGATAGTTCTAAGACAAGAGTCGAAAGAGTATGTACTGGAAAGGCCTGTGCCGGCTGCGCCTCAGGGACGTAATCCGACGGCTGCATAGCTAGCGGAATACGAGGCGCACGTCAAGGACAACCGGGATGTGACGTGCCTTATGTTGGCGTGCATGGTCCCCGAACTGCAAAAGCAGTTTATGGACCATCAAGCCTATGCTATGATAACAACTCTCAATGAGATGTTTCAGGAGCAAGCTCGTCAGGAAAGGTACCTGACCAATAAGGCATTCCACTCTTGTAAGATGGGGGCCGGGACATCTGTGAGTGCTCACGTGCTCAAGATGAAGGGCTATTTGGATACTTTGGCCCGTCTCGGATCGCCTATCTCTCAAGAGTTAGCGGTGGACACGATCCTGGCATCCTTACCGGATTCTTTTGATCAGTTCATCCTAAACTATAATATGCAAGGGATGAACCGCACTGTCAGTGAGCTGCATGGGATGCTTAAGCTTACTGAGCAGTCGATCAAGAAGACTCCGCCGGTGCTGTTGGTTAACAAGGGGAACGCTCCTCTTGCTAAGGGTAAGGCCAAGGAAAAGGCCAAGGCCAAGGCCAAAAAGGCCAAAGCCAAGAAGGCCAAGGCCCAACCCAAAGGCCAGCAGAAGGTAGGTCCTGAGGACGTCTGTTTCGGGTGCAGACAGGCGGGCCATTGGAAGAGATCGTGTCCCAAGCTGATGGGAGAGCAGAGAAGGGGCCAAGGTGCGTCCTCTTCAGGTATTTATGTTATAGATATTAACCTTACTGTTTCAACATCCTGGGTATTGGATACTGGATGTGGTTCTCACATTTGTTGCAATGTGCAGGGACTTAAGAACAGAAGGTTGCTGGGGTCGGGTGAGGTGGACTTGCGGGTCGGGAATGGAGCAAGGGTTGCTGCCATAGAGATCGGCGAATACCACCTATTGATGCCCAGCGGATTGGTTTTAATTTTGGAACATTGTTACTTTGTACCTGCTATGTGCAGGAATATTATTTCTGTATCAATGTTGGACATGTCTGGATTTGAATTTTCTATTATAAATGGTCGAATTTCAATATCTAGAGAGGGGTTATTTTATGGAGATGCTCTATTAAATAATGGCCTATATGTCCTGGACTTAAATGAAACCAATCACATCTACAACATAAACACGAAAAGGGTTAAGCCTAACGAACTTAATCCAGTCTACCTATGGCATTGTCGTCTTGGCCACATAAACGAGAAGTGCATAGCTAGGCTTCACAAAGCTGGGGTCCTAGGGTCATTTGACTTGGAGTCATTTGATACATGCGAATCGTGTTTAAGAGGCAAGATGACAAAGGCGCCTTTTAGCAAAAGGGCTGAAAGGGCCACTGGCTTGTTGGACCTAATACATTCAGATGTATGTGGACCCATGAGCGCAGCGACCAGAGGTGGGCATCTGTACTTCGTCACATTCACGGATGATTTCAGCAGATATGGCTACGTCTATCTGATGAAACACAAGTCCGAGACCCTTGATAGGTTCAAGGAATTTAGGAACGAGGTACAGAACCAGCTAGGCAGGAATATCAAAGCCCTTCGGTCGGACCGAGGCGGTGAGTATATGAGCCTAGAGTTTGAGTCATACTTGAGAGAGCATGGAATAGTTCCACAGCTCACTCCTCCCGGAACACCACAATGGAATGGGGTGTCCGAACGGAGGAATAGGACATTGTTGGACATGGTCCGCTCAATGATGAGTCAAGCATCTCTCCCAATTAGCTTCTGGGGACACGCCCTCGAGACAGCAGCTCTCATTTTAAACAATACTCCGACTAAGGCAGTGGAAAAGACCCCATATCAGATATGGACGGGCAAGGAGCCCAATGTGTCTTTCCTAAGGATTTGGGGATGCGAGGCACATGTCAAGAAATTGACTAGTGGCAAGCTGGAGCCCAAAACCGATAAATGCCTGTTTGTGGGCTACCCTAGGGAAACCAAAGGGTATTACTTCTACAACCCCGCCGAGAACAAGGTGTTCGTGGCAAGGAAGGGGGTCTTTCTGGAAAAGGAGTTCCTTTCCAAGAAAGATAGTGGGAGCAACGTTGAACTCAGGGAAGTTCAAGGTCCACAAGCTCCTGAAAAGGATAACTCGGAGGCCCAGGTGGAGCTTCCACAAGTGGAGGCACCGACCCAGGCCACACAAGAACCTAGAAGGTCTGGTAGGGATCGTCGGGAACCGGAGAGGTATGGTTTCCTCGTCACCGATGATTAAACTCTTCTCATCTGGGATGAAGAAGAACCTAAAACCTACCAGGAGGCTATGGCTAGCCCACAGTCTGCCAATTGGCGTAAAGCCATGGAGGCAGAAATGCAATCTATGCACGATAACCAAGTTTGGAACTTGGTTGATCCACCTCCGGGTGCTAAGGTAATAGGTTGCAAGTGGTGCTATAAGCTAAAAGCTGATAATACCTTCAAGGGGCGTCTGGTTGCGAAAGGTTTCAGACAAGTCCATGGGATAGACTATGATGAAACTTTCTCACCAGTAGCCATGCTCAAATCCATCAGGATACTGCTGGCCATAGCCGCATGGTATGACTATGAGGTATGGCAGATGGATGTCAAAACCGCTTTCCTTAATGGGAAGCTACTCGAGGATGTGTACATGACACAACCTGAGGGTTTTGTCGATCCCAAGTATCCGGGAAGGGTATGCAAACTTTAAAGGTCCATTTATGGACTGAAGCAAGCATCCCGTAGTTGGAATCTAAGATTCAATGAGGCTATAAAGGAATATGGCTTCATACAGAATCTGGATGAGCCTTGTGTGTATAAGAGGACTAGTGGGTGCATTGTCACATTTTTGGTACTGTATGTAGAGGACATCCTACTCATTGGAAGCGACATACCTACACTGCAAGGGGTAAAGCAGTGGCTGAGTAAGTGCTTCGCAATGAAGGACTTAGGCGAAGCTGAGATGATCCTAGGGATCAGGATCTATAGGGATAGATCAAATCGGCTTCTGGGCCTAAGTCAGGCTTCGTACATTGACAAAGTTCTGAAAAGATTCAGCATGGACCGGGCCAAGAAAGGTTTCTTGCCAATGGGCCATGGACTGAAACTTAGTAAGAAGAACTGTCCTAAAACAAGGGAGGACAGGGAGAACATGAAATTGGTTCCGTATGCCTCGGCTATTGGATCAATTATGTACTCCATGTTGTGTACGAGACCTGATGTCGCCTTTGCACTGAGTATGATGAGCCGATACCAGCAGGATCCCGGGGAGGATCACTGGAAAGCTGTCAAGGCAATCCTCAAGTACCTTAACCGGACTAAGGATAGCTTCTTGGTGTATGGTGGTCAGGAAGGGCTATCAGTTATTGGGTATACTGATGCAAGCTTCCAGACAGACCAAGATGAGTACCAATCGCAGTTAGGGTATGTATTCTTGCTGAATGGTGGTGCTGTAAGCTGGAGGAGCTCAAAGCAACCAACCATAGCGGACTCTACAACAGAAGCTGAGTACATCACCGCGTGTGATGCAGCTAAGGAAGCTGTGTGGATGAAAAAGTTTATCACTGAGTTGGGAGTAGTGCCAACTATCCAGGACCCAGTCGATATCTTCTGTGACAACAATGGGGCCGTCACACAAGCTAAGGAGCCCCGGTCACACAAGAACACAAAGCACGTGCTCAGAAAGTTTCACCTCATACGAGAAATCGCGGAGAGAGGTGATATTGCATTGCACAGAGTGGACACCGAGGATAATGTCACAGATCCATTGACCAAGGCGCTGGCCCAGCCCAAGCACGAGGGTCATACTAGATCTATAGGGATTAGGCCCATGCCTAGTTGGAACTAGTGCAAGTGGGAGATTGTTGGAAATGCCCTAGTCCCGAGGCATTGGTCCTTGTATTTGTACCATACATTTATTGGATTTATGTGTTGTACTTATTTGTGTCATTAATAAAGGCATCAATTCATTTATTATATTTATCTTGTGCAGTATAGTAAATGAAGTATCCAATGGACATATCTATATCCATGACGACTAGTGTCATGCACTTAGCAGTAAGACCGTGGATAGGGTTAACGATATGACCATAAATAGATCCGTAGTCTGTTCCAGTCATGGGAATGAATGGAACAACAGACTATCATTAACCTGGTTGTATGGCGGTGTCTTACCGGTCATTGGACATGGAATGTCAACCAAGTTAATGGGTACATGCCTGGGAGCATGGTACTGGATAGATCCACTAAACGAGTAATCCACATGGTATGGTATCATAATGGATTCTCGTGTAGTACTTGTATGGATCCTTTGACCTGACCATATGATGGTGTTACATGTGAAGTCGCATACTTAGGGGTACGCCTAAAGGGCCTGTAATAGGGTGCCAAGTATGGGTGCTTTCGGGTATGTCACTGAACATGGTAATACTATGGATATGCAGAAGGGATTTGTCACTCAGTGACCAACTGAGAAGATATCACCGGCCACTTGATGAATGTGACTGATAAGAGTGTGGCCACACCCAAACAAGTTGGAACTTGTTTGTGAGCATCAGTACATTCGGGATCAAGTTAATGTCCGGACACAAAAGAGGGTGATCAATCCATGCCTCTGTGTTGGACACCGATATCAATGACATGGGATGTACAAGTTTAAACTATAGGGTTATGATATCAGTTAGACTGCCATCTCCATCTTAATTGGGGGCTGCAGTGGCTTGCTAGAGCCCAACTGCAGTCTGCGGGCCAAAGGCCTGCTGCCAACATAAAGATGGGCCCACAGGATCGTACACATAGAACGATAGAATGCAGACTTAAGGAATAACATGTATACTTGGAGTATACACATTGGAGGGAGAAGCATGTATATATTAATTATATTATAAGGATCAATTGGATTGGTCATAATAATAAAATTAATATATTCTATTGGCTCTTCATAATTAATTGGATTAATTATGAAATTATTTCCTAGGTGGAAATATTCATATGTATGGGTTTACATATGATTTTATTTTGTGTAGAGTTAATTTTAATTTGATGGATTAAATTAAATATCAAACTAATTTTAATTTAGATGTAAATAATATATTACTTGGAGTAATATATTAAATACATGGGTATATTAAAATTGGGCTTGAAATTAATTTAAACCAGAATAATTAAAATTAGACTGGGCCTAAATTAAAACATGGAAGCCCGCACAAAATAGAAAAGAGCCAAGATGGGCCTGAATCCACTGGAAGGATTCGGCCAACCCTAGGTATAAATACCTAGGGTTAGAAAAATTCGGCCAAGCCAAGCTTAGAGCCTCCTAGCCGAAATTTCTCCCCTCTCCTCTCCTTTGTTCAGTTTTTCCAACGCTAGCACGGGTTGCATTTGCCAAGCGTTCGTGTACGTGAGAGTGGAGGAATTCTAAATTGAGTTCTGCAGTCATCATCCGTCTCTGAAAGAGATTTTTCTGGTATGAAATTTTAATCTCTTTCTATTTAATTTTATGTTTTTCAATTTCCACTTCAATTGCTCCTGGGACCGGATTTGAGGAAATCACCGCGTTTCTTCCGCTTTCATCGGGTGATTTCCGGTGAAAAATCCCAACAGGAACACAGCCGTGCTACTCTAGTGTTAGAGCCGTGCGGCTGTGTTCTAAGGAAACACAGCTGTGCGGATCTGTTCGGGTAGCCGGTTTTCCAAAAATTGACAAAATAGAGGAAAAAAGGCACCAAAATGCAATGAACACAAGTTTAAGGCCTCTCAGAGTTTACCTTGTTGTTGTTCCAGTGCATTGGATAATCAGAAACGGATTGAAAAGCTAGAATGTGCCTCGAATCCTCAAACTTTCAGAAATTCTGAAAACGAATTCCGAACCAATCCGAAACGAATCCAAAATTGTGTCCGGACAAGTGAGCAATGGCCTAGAATTGCTATTGGGTGGTTAGGGTGTGTGTTTGGGTTAAGTTTTTTGGTATTTCACTCTATCTCTCTTTCTCTCTTTTCCTTCTTCTCCCCCCCTCTCTTTTCCTTTGTTTCTCTGTAAATTTTTTTTCTTGCCGAGTATCATTTTTTTTTCTTACCAATCTCCTTATGATCCGAAAAAGAATTCTTTATATATCTCCTTTTATTTTAATCATTTCAAACATTAATTAGCCACCTGAGGTTCTCGGCCAAAAGATCAAATCCGCCCCCCATTTCAACTAGTTGCTTTGCTTTTGCAGAGCAACTTGTCAACCCACTAGAGCAGTGCGGCTCTAACCTTTAGAGCCGTACGGCTCTAATCTATAGCCGTACAGCTATAGTTTTGCAACTACAGCCGTGCAGCTCTAGACAGAGCCAAGGCAGACTCCCCTAATTCTTACACTCACCTCTAAACCCTGTAATCACTCGAAGGACCTTTCTCGGGACTTCAAATCGTGGGTGGCTCAGTTTTCAGAGAGTTTGAGGTATTCTAGGTGACCTTCTGCTTAATTCCAAGTCTGACTGCTTAACAGAGGTAATAAAGGATTCTCATCACGGAGGTCGGGAAAACCCATGCTCAAACCAACTCACTCCTCTTGGTACACCCCAGTGGAATGGAGTGTCAAAAAGGAGGAATAGGACCTTGCTAAACATGGTCCGCTCGATGATGAGTCATGCTACACTCCCTGTCTCTTTTTGGGGATATGCTTTAGAGACAGCTGCTTACATTCTTAATAATACACTAAGCAAGGCAGTTGAGGGAACACCGTATGAACTATGGAAGGGCCGAAAGCCCAATGTTTCCTTCTTGAAGATTTGGGGCTATGTTGCACATGTTAAGAAATTGACAAGTGGCAAACTCGAGTCCAAATTTGTCAAGTGCTAGTTTGTGGGTTACCCTAAGGAAACTAAGGGTCATTACTTGTACGATCAGGCGGAAAACAAAGTTTTCATAGCCAGAAATGCAGTCTTATTGGAGAAGGAATTCCTTTCTAAGAGAGACAGTGGGAGTAATGTTGAACTTTCAGAAGTTCAAGACTCATAAACTCCTACAGCTACTGCTGAGGATGCTTCAAGAATCGATCTAACTACTCAAGAAATTAAGGAACCAGGACCGGTTGCACAAGACCTTAGAAGGTCTGGTAGGACACGTCATCAGCCAGAGAGGTACGGCTTTCTCATGATTGATGATGGGGACCTTATGGTCATTGACCAAGAGGAGCCTAAGACCTATCAGGAGGCTGTTGAAAGCCCATACTTAGATCAATGGTGCAAAGCCATAGAGGCTGAGATGCAATCTATGCACGATAACCAAGTATGGAACTTGGTGGATCCGCCTCCGGGTGCAAAGGTGATAGATTGTAAGTGGTGTTTCAAGTTAAAGGCCGTCAACACCTTTAAGGGGTGATTGGTGGTAAAAGGATTCATGCAAGTTCAAGGAATTGACAATGATGAAACCTTTTCACTAGTTGCTATGCTTAAATCCATTAGGATACTACTAGCTATAGCTGCATGGTACTATTATGAGATATGGCAAATGAATGTTAAGACCGCTTTCCTTAATGGAAAGCTACTCGAAGATGTGTACATGACACAACCTGATGGTTTTATCGATCCAAAGTATCCAAACCAGGTATGCAAGCTTCAAAGATCCATTTATGGATTGAAGCAAGCATCGAGGTCATGGAATCAGAGATTCAATGAGGCCATTACAGAATATGACTTCACACAGAATCCTGATGAGCCCTGTGTGTATAAGATGGTTAGTGGAAAAGTTTCCACCTTTTATAGTGCTGTATGTTGATGACATCCTTATCATTGGAGGTGACATACCAACACTGCAAGGGGTTAAGCAGTGGTTGAGTAGGTGCTTCGTAATGAAGGACTTAGGCGAAGCTGAGACAATCTTAAGGATTAGGATCTACAAAGATAGATCCACTCGACTTCTAGGCTTATGTTAGGCCACATACATTGATAAGATTTTGAAAAGATTCAACATGGACAAGGCAAAGAAAGGATTCTTGCCTATGCACCTTGGGTTGAAGCTGAGTAAGAAAGATGGTCCTAAAACAAAGAAGGACCGGGAGAGCATGGAAAAGATCCCTTATACATCTGCTATTGGATCTATCATGTACTCCATGTTATGTACAAGGCCTGATGTCACGTTTGCACTAAGTATAACTAGCTGGTACCAGTTGGACCTCGGGGAGGAACACGAGAAGGCTGTCAAGGAAATCCTGAAGTACCTTAATTGGTCTAAGGATGCTTTCTTAGTGTATGAAGGTCAAGATGAGCTGGTAGTGTCAGGTTACACTGATGCATGCTTTGAGACCGATGAGGATGAGAACCATTCACAGCCTGGTTATGTTTTTCTCCTGAATCGCGGTGCCATTAGTTGGAGGTTGTCAAAGTAGGCTACCATTGCTGACTCTACAACAGAAGCTGAGTACATAGCTGCATGCGAAGCTGCAAAGGAAGCTGTTTGGATCAAGAAATTCATAACTGAGTTAGGAGTAGTACCTACTACCCTAGACCCAGTTGATGTTTTTTATGACAACAATAGGTGTAGGGATTTTTCACCGGAAATCACCAGATTTAATCGGAAGAACGTGATGATTTCCTCAAATCGATGCCCAAGAGCAATTGAGATGGAAATTGGAAAAACAAAAATTTAATAGAAAGAGATAAATCTCTTACCAGGAATATCTCTTTCAAGAGATGGATGCAAACTGCAGGAATGAAACTAGAAACCCTCCTCGTTCACGTACACGAATGCCTAATGAACACCACCCGTGCTAGCGTCGGAAAACACAAACTTTGGAGAGGAGGAAGGGAGAATTTCGGCTAGCTTGTTTCACATGTCTGTTGGCCGAAAAACCTAGGGTTCTTTTACCCATCTGTGCGGGCTTCCTTCTTTTAATTCAAGCCCAAACCTATGTTAATTAGTTCTGGCTTAAACTAATTTCAAGCCCAATTTTAATTCACCCATGTATTTAATATATTACACCAAGTAACATATTATTTACATTTAAATTAAAATCAGTTTGACCAATTAATTTAATCCATCAAATTAAAATTAGATCATCACAAATAAATTCATATGTAAACCTATACATATGAATATTTCCACCCAGGAAATAATCTCATAATTAATCCAATTAATTATGAAGAGCCAATTAAATATATATTAATTTTATTATTATGATCAATCCAATTGATCTTTATAATATAATTAATATATATATACCTCTCTCTCCAGAGTGTATACTCCAAGCATAATGTGATTCCTTAAGTCAGTGTTCAGTAGCTCAATGTGTATGATCCCGTGGGCCCATCTTTATATTGGCAGTGGGCCTGTGGCCCACAGACTGCATTTGGGCTCTAGCAAGCCACTGGCAGTCTAATTGTAATCATAACCCTATAGTTTAAACTTGTATATCTCATGTCATTGATATCGGTGTCTGACACAGAGGCATGGATTGATCACCCTCTTTTGTGTCCAGACATTAACTTGATCCCGAATGCACTGAAGCTCATAAACAAGTTCCAACTCGTTTGGGTGTGGCCACACTCTTATCAGTCACATTCATAAAGAGGCCGGTGATATCTTCCCAGTGGACTACTGAGTGACAAATCCCTTCTGCATATCCATAGCATTGCCATGCTAAGTGACATACCCGAAAGTACCCATACTTGGCACCCTATTACAGGCCCTTTAGGTGTACCCCTAAGTATGCGACCTCACATGCAACACCATTATATGTTCAGGTGAAAGGATCCATACAAGTACTACATGAGAATCACTTGTGATACTATACCATGTGGATTTCTCGTTTAGTGGATCTATCCAGTACCATGCCCTTTTTACATGTACCTATTAACTTGGTTGACATTCCATGTCCAATGACCGGTAAGACACCGCCATACAACCAGGTTAATGATAGTCCATTGTTCCACTCATTCCCATGACTGGAACAGACAACGGATCTATTTATGGTCATATCGTTTACCCTATCCATGGTCTTACTGCCAAGTGCATGACACTTGTCATCGTGGATATGGATATGTCCATTGGATACTTCATTTAATATATTGCACAAGATAAATATAATAAATGAATTAATGCCTTTATTAATAACATAAATGAGTATAATACATAAATCCAATAAATGTATAATACAAATACAAGGACCAATGCCTCGGGACTAGGGCACATCCAACAATCTCCCACTTGCACTAGTTCCAACTAGGCATGGGCCTAATCCCTATAGATCTAGTATGACCCTCGTGCTTGGGCTGGGCCAGCACCTTGGTCAAAGGATCTGCGGCATTATCCTTGGTGTCCACTCCGTGTAATGCAATGTCACCTCTCTCCGCGATCTTTCGTATGAGGTGAAATTTTTTGAGCACGTGCTTTGTGTTCTTGTGTGACTGGGGCTCCTAGGCTTGTGCAACAGCCCCATTGTTGTCACAGAAGATATCAACTGGGTCCTGGATAGTTGGCACTACTCCTAACTCAGTGATAAACTTCTTCATCCATACAGCTTCCTTAGCTGCATCATACGCCGCGATGTACTCAGCTTCTGTTGTAGAGTCCATGATGATTGGTTGCTTTGAGCTCCTCCAGCTTACAGCACCACTATTAAGCAAAAATACATATCCAGACTGTGACTGGTACTCATCCTGGTCGGTCTGGAAGCTTGCATCAGTGTACCCAGTAACTGACAGCACTTCCTGACCACCATGCACTAAGAAGCTATCCTTAGTCCGGTTAAGGTACTTGAGGATTGCCTTGACAGCCTTCCAGTGATCCTCCCCGGGATCCTGCTGGTACCGGCTTGTCATACTTAGTGCAAAGGCGACATCAGGTCTCGGACATAGCATGGAGTACATAATTAATCCTATAGCCGAAGCATATGGAACCAATTTCATGTTATCCCTGTCCTCCCTTGTCTTAGGATAGTTCTTCTTACTAAGTTTCAGCCCATGGCCCATTGGTAAGAAACCTTTCTTAGCCTGGTCCATGCTGAACCTTTTCAGAACTTTGTCTATGTATGAGGCGTGACTTAGGCCCAGAAGCTGATTTGATCTATCCCTATAGATCCTGATCCCTAGGATCATCTCAGCTTCGCCTAAGTCCTTCATTGCTAAGCACTTACTCAGCCACTGCTTTACCCCTTGCAGTGTAGGTATATCGCTTCCAATGAGTAGGATGCCGTCTACATAAAGTACCAAAAATGTGACAATGCTCCCACCTGTCCTCTTATACACAGAAGGCTCATCTTGATTCTGTATGAAGCCATATTCCTTTATAGCCTCATTGAATCTAAGATTCCAACTTTTGGATGCTTGCTTCAGTCCATAAATAGACCTTTGAAGCTTGCATACCCTTCTCGGATACTGTGGATCGACAAAACCCTCAGGTTGCGTCATGTACACATCCTCGAGTAGCTTTCCATTAAGGAAAGAGGTTTTGACATCCATTTGCCAGACTTCATAGTCGTACCATACGGCTATGGCTAGCAAGATCTTGATGGATTTGAGCATGGCTACTGGTGAGAAAGTTTCATCATAGTCTATTCCATGGACTTGTCTGAAACCTTTCGCAACCAGACGCCCCTTGAAGGTATTATCAGCTTTCAGCTTGTAGCACCACTTGCAACCTATTACCTTAGCACCCGGAGGTGGATCAACCAAGTTCCAAACTTGGTTATCATATATAGATTACATCTCTGCCTCCGTGGATTTAAGCCAATTTGTAGACTGTGGGCTTGCCATAGCCTCTTGGTAGGTTTTAGGTTCTTCCTCATCCCAGATGAGAAGAGTTTGATCATCGGTGATGAGGAAACCATACCTCTCCGGTTGTGAGCGGACGACGCGTTTTCGATGGGACGCGGGACTCCCTTTCGGAATGGGGCGCCACGATCTCGGGCGGGCCCCTCCCTCGCGTGGGGTTTTTATAATGGAAATCCGCGTTTGGAAAAAATAAATAGAATTAATAAATAAAAGAACCGAGACCTAAGTCTCGATGAATATTGTAGAGTCGCCACCCGGCTCAGCTCAACCGGGAAATTCTTATGTAGCTGAACCGGACGAACGGCCGCTACACTATCCAGAGATTCGGGTCCGGACAAGTCCCCTATTTCGTGTCTAATTAAAATAAATATTGCCAATGTTCTCAATGGTATTCAAAATCTAAAGTCCATTTTATTGAATATAAAAAGCATACAGCGCGCATTCAAAATATTTAATACAAAAATAAAGAAAAGAAATAAATATTAATTGGCTTACAACCAAATCGAATGGAAAAAAATAAAAACTCTCGCCTCACTTATACAAATGCCTATATACACGAGAATCTAGAAAAATACAACCGCCTAGGATACACGATTTAATCTATTAAATTACATCCAAAATAAAAATAAAAATAAAAATAAAAATAAAAATAAATTAAAACCTGCAAAACAGAGGGTTATCACAATATATACAGCACGCCACAAGTTGGACTCAAATAGACAGAATGGGAAATCAGGAATTGGGGGCATGCGTTTAGGGGATAACCGGGTTGGCTCGGCTAGCCGGCCCGGTTAGACCTGGAAAACACTTTGAAACGTCCCTGTATTTTTGGTTTTTGTGGAGAAAATCATTTTGAAAACAATTTTTCCGGTTTACATGCATTTTTATATATGTAAGTGGGTCGGTTTTCAGGAGAAATGGATCTCCGTCGTTGAATTGTTCTAAATGCAATTTTTACTAAAAATTGAATCTATGGTCGTGATGCACACAACAAAATTTATTTCGATGATTTTTGGGGTTTTCTGATTTTTTTTGGGATGAGGTTGAAATCCTGATTCTGGAACAGGGATTACAGTCGTACGACTGTAGTTTACAGTCGTGCGACTGTAATCAGTCCAAGACCAGAATTTCGCCAAAAGCCATTTTTAAGCAAAAAACTGAAGAAAAAACGCCTGGAAACAAGAACAGTCGTACGACTGTATATACAGTCGTACGACTGTTCATGAAGACTAAGAACAGTCGTACGACTGTTCTTAGTTTCCAGGAACAGAAATACGAAAAAATGCAGCAAAAACGCATAAAATTCACTTCAAACACCCAGAAAGCGAGGAAAAGTGTAAGGAAAAGAAGTGACTACCTTTTAGAAGCTATTCCAAGTCGTTTTTGACCCCTGGCGTCGCTCCAATCCCAATCGCACTTTTTCCTTTGAATGGAAGTTGAGAGCTTTTTGTCCAAAATCCGAATTGCAAAGGGACTCTGATGGTTTAAGTCTGAATTCTTGATTTGGTTATGTAGTTAATTGATTATCCTAGGGATTTCTAACAAATTTCAACCTTAATTTTAAGAAATTAAAGAAAATCAAAGAGGAGGGAAATGAGTGTTTTTGTGGTTTTCTTTTTCTCTCTCTTCTCTTTCTCTCTCTAAGTCTCTTCTCACCAGAAAATCTCTTCTTTTTTCTCTTTCTTTTTCCTTCTTTTCTACCCTCTTTTCCTGCTTGCTTGCTGCCAAACCCGAGCAATTAATGCTCCTCCTTTTTTTTTCATTTCTGCTGCAGAGGTATAGGCCTCTGCAGTTTTTCCGATATTACAGTCGTACGACTGTAATTTTTAAATTACAGTCGTACGACTGTAACAATAGTCGTACGACTCTTCTCTCTTCTTTTTTTTTTTTTTTAAGTATAGAAAATTTCGGCGCTTACAGCTGCCCCTCGCGTGATCAAATTCGACATCTAGCTTCAGGTCCATAACACCTGTGATGATGAATTTGAGAGCGTGAATCAAAGCGCCGCGAATGCTGGACTGAATCTTCTGATGAGATAGGCCGATACCGGGTTTAGGTTACCCGAGGCGACACTGGGGATAAAATAAGCCGATATCAGGTCTATGTTACCCGAGGCGAAATTGATGAAGAGATTAGCCGATATCAGGTCTATGTTACCCGAGGTGAAATTGATGAAGAGATTAGCCGATATCAGGTCTATGTTACCCGAGGCGAAATTGATGAGGAGATTAGCCGATATCAGGTCTATGTTACCCGAGGCGATGCTGGAGATGAGATTAGCCGATACCGGGTCTAGGTTACCCGAGGCAAAGCTGATGAAGAGATTAGCCGATATCAGGTCTATGTTACCCGAGGCGAAATTGATGAAGAGATTAGCCGATATCAGGTCTATGTTACCCGAGGCGAAATTGATGAGGAGATTAGCCGATATCAGGTCTATGTTACCCGAGGCGAAATTGATGAGGAAATTGGCCGATATCGGGTCTATGTTACCCGAGGCGAAATTGATGAAGAAATAAGCCGATATCGGGTCTATGTTATCCGAGGCGAACTCTACGGGGGAAATAGATGAAGCTGATCTGGGCCGATACCGAGTTTACATTACTCGAGGCGGATCCGCTGGAGAACTTGGATGGTGGAACAGATCTGGGCCGATGCCGGGCTTGCATTGCTCGAGGCGGACTCGCTGGAGAAAGTTGAGATAATGGAGCGGACCTGGGCCGATACCGAGCTTACATTACTCGAGGTGGATCTGCTGACTCGCTGAGGATATTGAGCTGGGGATGAATTCCTGCACTTAAAATGGCAAGTCTTCATTCCTTGATCGAGAGATTTTTAAACAAAAATTTTTGCCCCTTCGATCAAAAATGAAGACTAGCCGGGGATAAGTAATTGATATATGCAATGTATGGATGCATGTTGATGCATATGTACATGTATGTATTTTCTGTTATTAGACGTTTCTGTCTTCCGCTGGGGAGATATGCTTTGCCCCTGGTTGATTTGCTTTTCTTGGGGCATTGTTTGATGATTATCAAAGAAGCGAGGTGACTGCTGGGGAAATGATCGTAGTATTCCTTGTACAGATCCTGCTGGGGAAGAGTGTGACAGCTTGACTGAGGAAACAATTATGGTGTTCTTTGTGTAGACCCCGCCGGGGAATAGTATGGGAAACTCTGCTGGGGAGTGATGTGACGAATTCTGCGGGGAATACTGAGGATGTTCTGTTTTTCCTGCTCCGTGGGAAGTTATGAGTTTTTTTTTTTTTTTTTCAAGCTCTAATTTTTGCCTGGGTAACCCAAATCAGGTTTTCAGCCCAGCGAGCCGCTCTAACTTTTGCCTAAGGCGCCTTTTCGGTTTCCACCTTAGCGAGCTTTTCATATGCCCTACCTTTTGCCTAAACTGCCCGATATGGGTTTTCAGCTTAGCGGGCCGCTCTAATTTTTGCCTGAGATGCCTTTTCGGTTTTCACCTCAGCGAGCATTTTTTTTTTTTGACTAAAATGGTGTTGTGACCCTTTATTGCTCGTTTGGGAAGATGAACTGGACTTTAGAGGATGATAAGAGATTTCAAGTTGCATGTATTTGATACATTTTCATTTGTCAAATAATGCGATGATATCGATCAGTTGAATGCAAAGTGCTTTCTTTGAATGTGTGTTTATGCAAGACAACTTTGTTTGTGCATTTGTCATAACCATGCAAATATATTTAAACAAACACTCCACTTTATTGATGAAGTCAAAATGAGTACATTTGAAACAAGTTGGTTCCTAAACGATACACATTTCACATTAAGCCAGAATCCGTCACCAGTAGTCCTTTTTAGATTTTCCGACTGATTATTTTCTCTCGTGTCTTAACTTTTGCCTAGACCGCTCTTTTCGAGTTTTCAGCCTAGCAGACTCCTTTTTTTTTTTTTTTTTTATACATGATAAAGCTTTAGCCTATCTTGGTTGATCGGGTTGGTGAACTCGTTTCCATCCATGTCCATGATCTTGACAGTGCCTTTTGATAACACCTTCTTCACCACATAGGGTCCTTCCCAGTTAGGTCTGAACTTGCCCCTAACATCAACATTTGAAGGCCTTAGTTGTTTTAGAACCAAATCTCCTGCTTTCAACTGCCGCTTGGAGTATTTCACATTTCAATTATAGGCTCTAGCCATTCTGCGCTGATACATCTGCAGGCGATCCAGTGCCTTTAGTCGCCTTTCATCTAGTGCAGCCAACTGTTCATATCTAGCTTGAACCCATTCAGTTTCTGGCAATTGAGCTTCCAGGGCAACTCTGAGTGACTTGAGTTCTATCTCCACTGGCAACACTGCTTCCATTCCATATACCAAGGCATAAGGAGTTTCTCCTGTCGGCGTTCTAACACTGGTTCTGTAACCCCAGAGAGCATAAGGCAGTTTATCAGCCCAATCCCTGTAAGTGGTTACCATCTTTGATAAGATCTTCTTTATTACCTTGTTAGCTGCTTCTACTGCACCATTGGCTTGTGGTCTATACGGAGAAGACTTGTGATGTTCAATTCTATGCTCTGCAAATAGCTCAGCTGTTGCCCCTTGAAACTGTACTCCATTATCAGTTACTATGTGGTGAGGGATCCCATACCGAGTGAAGATGTTCTTCTGGATGAACTTGACCATGTGCTTGGCTGTAACATTAGTGAAGGATTCCGCTTCGACCCATTTGGAGAAGTAATCAACTGCTACAACTATGAATTTGTGCCCATTAGATGCAGCCGGATGAACTTCACCAATCATGTCTATCCCCCATGCTGAAAACGGCCAAGGAGACGCTAGATTCTGAAGTTCAAGTGGAGGAAGGTGACTAATGTCTGCATAGATCTGACATTCATGACATCTCTTCACTTTTCTTATACAATCTGCTTGCATCGTCATCCAGAAGTACCCTTGTCTCATGATCTTCCTAGCCATGGCAAGCCCATTCATATGTGGCCCACAAGATCCTGCATGTACCTGCTGCATCACATCCTCTGCTTCTCGTTCTGTTAGACACCTTAAAAGGACTCCATGTGCTGTTCTTTTGTATAACTTATCCTCGAAGATTCTGAACTGACTACCCAGTTTTCTCAGTGTCAACTTATCAACAGCGCTGGCCTCTTCTGGGTATTTTCCCTCCTTAACATATCGGTAAATGTCAAAGAACCATGGCTTTTCTTCAGCTGATAATTCCATTACTTCATGCACTTCGAAGCAAAGATGCCTGGAAGTGGCTATAACCAGTGGTTGAGTTTGTGTCTCTTCTGGATTTTCCCACATGGAGGATAAAGTAGCTAATGCATCAGCCATCTTATTCTCATCTCTGGGGACATGTCTGAATTCACACCGGCCGAATAAACCCTTTCTGAACTGTAGCAGCTCCAAATATGGCCGTAAGGCTTCTTCTTTTAGTTCCCACTCACCTTGAGCTTGCCTGATCACTAGAAGTGAATCACCGACAATTAAGACATCATTTGCTCCTAAGGTTAATAGAGTCTCCATTCCAAATAAGCATGCTTCATATTCAGCTCCATTGTTGGTTACAGGAAAGATCAGCCTTTTGGATAAAGGAATGACCTCACCATCCGGTGTTGCTATAAGTACCCCGATTCCAGCGCCTTTTCTATTCACTGCCCCATCGAAACACATGACCCATCTTTTCACTTCCACCATGGCTAGCTGCTCATCAGGGAATTCTAGGTTCTCTGTGTAATCTGATTCTAGGGGTTGGTTCGCCAGAAACTCTGCCACAGCTCGCCTTTTAATGGTTTTCTTCGTGATGTACTCAATGTCGAATTTAGACAAAAGTAACAACCACCTGGACAACTTCCCAACCAATGCTGGTGCTTCATAGAGGTACTTCATTGGATCCACCTTAGCCACGGCTTGTATCTTGTAGGATTGGAAATAGTGGCGCAGCTTCTTGGTCAACCAAATCATCGCCACACATGTCTTCTCCACTAGTGTGTATTTGGTTTCGTATTCCAACAACTTTTTGCTGAGGTAGTAGATGGGATACTCCTTCTTGCCATCTTGTTCCTGTGCTAGCATTGCCCCTATAGAGGATTCTTCAACTGCCAAATACAAAATCAGGGGCTTCCCTGGAATTGGAGGACTCAACACTGGTGGCTTTGCCAGGTAGGCCTTGATCTTCTCGAAGGCCAGCTGACACTTGTCATCCCACACAACCGGCTGATCTTTCTTTAATAGCTTGAAGATTGGCTCACAAGTGGAAGTTAGCTTGGCTATGAAACGGCTGACATACTGCAAGGAACCCAGAAATGATCTGACCTCCTTTTCAGTCTTTGGAGCTGGCATTTCTTGGATGGCTTTAATTTTATCTGGGTCCATTTCTATCCCCCTCTGGCTGACTACATGTCCTAACAGCTTCCCTGACGTGACCCCGAATATGCACTTCTTGGGATTAAGCCGCAAGTTGTACTCTCCAATGCGTGTTAGAAATCTATCCAGGATAACAGGGTGTTCCTCCCGGGTTGTTGATTTAACAAGCATATCATCGACATACACTTCGACTTCTTTATGGATCATATCGTGCAATAGAGTTGTGACAGCCCTCTGATAAGTAGCACCGGCGTTCTTTAATCCAAAAGGCATCACTCTGTAGCAGAAAGTACCCCATTCTGTGATGAACGATGTTTTCACCTTGTCGATCACATCCATCAGAATCTGGTTGTATCCCGAGAAGCCATCCATGAAGGAGTACATTGCCGCTTTTGCTGCACTATCAACCAATACGTCAATGTGAGGTAGTGGGAAATTGTCCTTAGGGCATGCCTTATTCAAGTCCCTGTAGTCGACACATACTCTGACCCTTCCATCCTTTTTAGGCACGGGGACAATGTTGGCTAGCCATTCCGTATACTCCACCACTTCGAGGAACCTGGCATCTATCTGTTTGGCCACTTCTTCCTTCACCAGTGTAGCCCATTCCGGCCTTAGTCTTCTCAACTTCTGCTTTACCGGCCTGAACTTGGGGTCCGTTGGGATTTTGTGCACTGCTATTTCTGTATCCACACCCGGCATGTCTTCATACGACCAGGCGAAAGCTTTAACATGTTTTTGGAGTATTCTTATTAATTCTCTTTCTTCCTCGGATTTTAGCTCGTGTGAAATGAGTACCATTTTAGGGTTTTCATCTGTACTTATATTGATTTCATGCAATGCAGTGTCATGTATGCTAAATATGCTTGATGGTGATTCAAATGCATGCACAGAATTATCAGGATAAACATCACACAAGTAAGCAAACTGGGATTTCATTGCATTGAACTTATCATAAAGTACATCAGTTACATTGAAAATGGAAGAAATAGATACAACAAAATCATTTTCATCCTCCACAGGCGGAGGGCCTTGTTCTTCCTCAGCTTCCATCTTCCCTTCCGTAGCATCATCTGGGACCGCAACTTTTTCGGCCACCTGTGCCTTGGCCTTCTCCATAATCTTGGCGATTTCAGCAACCACAGAGTCTAAGTTCACTTTGGCCATCAGTTCTTCACCAAATCCTTCTTTGGATTTCCCAAAAGCTTTGGTTAATGCAGCAGTCAAAGCTCCCGAGATCACCTCCGTAGCTTCGGCGTAGGTCTTCTTTTCATCTTCTTCCTCGGCCACCTTTACGGTTTCTGCTATTACCACAGATGATTCTCCTTTCAGTATTTCAGATTCAGCAATTGCTTCCTCTATCATTACAGGGGCTACTGGCTCTTTCTGGCTTTTCTCAAAATCCACAACATCTGCAAAGATCTCAAAGCCAGGGTACTTGACATTTCCAACCAGCACCGGTTCAGCTTGGCCCTTGTAAAGGCTTTCTCCCGCCTTCAGAAATGGCTTCATCATGACCTTGCCATTCTTGCCCTTTTTCAGATTCTTCTGCTCGGATGACCCCTCTACATAACCAAGGCCGTACTGCTTTGACTTTCTCGAGTCGATCTTGAATTCTGGCACACCTTGCAGATTAATCCCGAGTCCCATTCCCGGGACAAAGTTCAGCTTGTACAGATATCGGGATAGCCACTCCGGCATGTAGTTCTCATAAAGAACCATAGGGGCATCTGTGTTTTCTTCCTCCTTAATGACAGCAATTTGGAATCCACCAAAAGGAATCACTCCTTCATCCACCGCAGCTACCATTGACTGGGCATCTGCCTTAACAGTCACAATTCTGTCATTCATAGAGAATTTAATCTTTTGATGCAATGTGGAAGGAACACCTCCCAAAGGATGGAACCAGGGCCTTCCAAGCAATAGGGAGAATGTGACCGGGATATCGATCACTGTGAAAACAACCATGGACTTGATGGGCCCAACTTCCACTTCTGTTTCAAAGGTCCCTATCACTGTTCTTTTAGAATCATCATACGCCCGAATGACTGTCGAGGACCTCTTCAACACTTCTTCATTCATGCCTAGAAACGGTAGCATTTTCAGTGGGCAAATATTCAGAGCTGAGCCGTCATCCACCATAACACACGGCATCACCTTATCCATGATATAGGCTCTAATGTAAAGAGCCTTATTGTGGGCCTTTCCTTCTGCTGGTAGGTCTTTCTCAGAGAAAACAATATTAGGAGCTCCAGCATGGACTTTGTCTAGCAAGCAACACATAGCCTCTGGTGAAGCTATAGGGGAGACTTCAATTTTTGATAGCTTCTTCACTAAAGCCTCCCTATGCTCCTTGGAGGTCATAAGCAAGTGCCACAAACTGGCCTGTGCAGGAGTCTTCTTCAGTTGGGAAATGACCAAATCTTCTTTCTCGACTCTTTCCGGTGCCGAAGTACTGCCCGACCCATTCATCGGTGCTTTATCTTTCATCTGATCCGCCGGCTGATATACCCTTCCACTTCGGGTCACGTGCTGTACTTCTGAAATCTTTAGCTTCTCAACAGCTGGGAGTTTAGCGGCCTCTCTTCTGTCAAATTCTTCGTACTCATCCTCGGAGTCAATTGTTGGAAATGCCCTAGTCCCGAGGCATTGGTCCTTGTGTTTGTATAATACATTTGTACATTAATGTAATCTTTATGTATTATGCAATTTGTGTCAAGGAAATAAAGGCATTAATCTATTTATTATATGTCTTGTGCTATATTTTAAATAGAGTATCCAATGGACATATCCATATCCGTGTTGTCAAGTGTGAGGCACTTGGCAGTAAGACCGTGGATAGGGAAAACGATATGGCCATAAAGTTATCCGTAGTCTGTTCCAATCATGGGAATGAATGGAACTAAAGACTATCATTAGCCTGGTTGTATGGCGGTGTCTTACCGGTCATAGAACATGGAATGTCAACCAGGTTACTGGGTACATGCAAAAAGGGCATGGTACTGGATTGATCCACTTAACGGGAATCTGCATGGTATAGTATCACAAATGATTCTCGTGTAGTACTTGTATAAGTCCTTCGACCGGACCATATGATGGTGCTGCATGTGAGGTGGCACACTTTGGTGTACGCCCAACGGGCCTGTAAAAGGGTGCCAAGTACGGGTACGTTCGGGTGTGTCAGTAAGCATGGCAGCACTATGGATATGCAGAAGGGAATGTCACTCAGTGATTCACTAAGACGATATCATCGGCCTCTTGAAGAATGTTACTGATAAGTGTGCGGCCGCACCCAAACAAGATTGGATCTTGTTTGTGAGCATCAGTTCATTCGGTATCAAGTCAAGGTCCAGACACAAGGAGGGTGATACTTCCATGCCTCTGTGTTGGACACCGATATCAGCGACATGGGATTTACAAGTTCAAACTACTGGGTTACGTTTTCAGTTGGACTGCTTACTCCGTCTTAATTGGGGGCTGCAGTGGCTTGCTACAGCCCGCCTGCAGTCTGTGGACCTTGGCCCACTGCCAACATAAAGACGGGCCCATTGGATCGTACACATTGAACGTCTGGACTTTAACTAGTCGGATTAAGTGTGTACTTGGAGTATACACGTTTGAAGAGAGAGAGATATATTAATTATATTATATGCATCAATTGGATTGATCAAAGTGATATAATTAATATTTATTTTGGCCTTCTCATAATTAATTCAATGAATTAATTTATGGGATTATTTCCTAGGTGGAAATATTTTTTATACATGTATAGGTTTACATGTATCTCATTTTATGTATGTCTAATTTAATCCCTTGATGAACTTAATAGGTCAAATGAATTTTAATTTAAATGTATGTAATATATTATTTGGTATAATATATAAGCATACATGTTAAAGTAAAGTTGCATTTGAAATTAATTAAATCAAAGGAATTAAAATTGGGCTTAAAGCTTCAGATGAAAATGCCCACATTAAGTGGGATGTGTTGGCCGAAATTTTGGGCAAGGAAAGGAAAGAATTGTGAGTCATCTTAAGACAAAAGAAGATGGTGGAAAGGATGAGTCATGGATGACTTTAGGTGGCAAAGTTGGACTTTGCTTCATGAGATATTTTTTTGTCATTATTATGGTATGATGATGAGAAAATATCCACCCCTTTCTCTTTCCTCTCTTGGCCGAATTGTTGGAGTATTGGTGAGTCATATTCTTGACTTTTTGGTATTATGGATGAAGATGAAGAAAAGGTGATGGTGAGTGATGGTGGTGAGTCACCATGGTGAGTCATTGGTTTGACTCATTGGTAGCAAAGTTGGACTTTGCTTCCATCTCATCTCCTTTTCTTTCATGAGACATAATCACCATAAACTTCACTCCACTTTTGGCCGTCCATCACTTGTGCTTTAAGAGAAATTGGTTTTCTTTTAAAGTATGAATTTTGCCCACTTTTATGCATTATTTCTTTTGGAAAGAAATTGGATGTACACTTGAGAAATTTGGTTCTATCTTTGGCTAGATAGATTTTTCTTTTGGAAAGAAATTAGGACAGCCATATTTCCTCTTGTGGGCAGCCCTCTCTCCCTCTCTTCTTGTCATCCGAGTCGCTAGCACGGGTTTCGGTCCGAGAGCCGTTCGTGTACGCATCGGTGGAGGAAATCTACACTTGATTTCTGCAGTCTGCATCCGTCTCTTAGAGAGACTTTGTGGTGAGTTTTTGAAACCCTCCTTTTATGCTTTAAGTTTTTGATTTCCACATCTTAAGCTCTTGGGCCGGATTCGAGGAAATCGACGCGTATTTCCGCTTTTATCGGTCGGTTTCCCG
This sequence comes from Euphorbia tirucalli, assembly GCA_039660915.1. NCBI lineage: Eukaryota > Viridiplantae > Streptophyta > Magnoliopsida > Malpighiales > Euphorbiaceae > Euphorbia > Euphorbia tirucalli. The sequence continues at coordinate 33,649,398 of CM077637.1, read as the reverse complement.
TGACAAATCCCAACATCAAGGTCATCCAGACTTATGGGCTTGACCTCCTTACACCCCTCCTTTTCCTCACATTTAAGCTCCACCTCGGGTTCCCCTACCGCCACTGCCTGAATCATAGGGTTCGCTTGCAGAACTTGGGCAAATATGAAGTTAGCCGGCAACCCCGACTGAACCATGTTAACCCGCTTCTCGAATGCTAGTAGTGGGTTAGTTTTAGTGCTAGGCTTAGGTGGTTCTTGCAGCTTTCCCTCATCGATAAGCTTCTGGATAGCATCCCTTAGCTTATAGCAGTTATTGGTCCGGTGGCCTGTCACCACATGATAAGTGCAGAAGTTATCCTTGTCAGCTTCAGGTGGGAACTCAAATGGCCTCAAGGACTGTAGTAAGCCACCATTCCTACACTTGGCGAATATCTTTGCCAAAGTAAGAGTCCAGGGTGTTATGCCTTGTCCTCCAGGACCCCTATTCTGATTGCCTTGCTGCTGATTCACAGTAGCCACCTCAACCCGCTTCACTTCTGATGACTGCCCCTGCTTGCTACCGGCACCTGAACCAGACCCACTGCCAGACCCAACTGCTGTGGTTGATCTATACCCTGAACTATACCCTGTACTTCTTCCCCCTTTCTGACCAGCTGGCTTCTCCTCTTCATCCCTTTCTATCTTCATGGCCATGCTATAGACCTCACTAAGCTCCTTGAAGGAATGGAACTTCATGTTATTCTTGAAGATATCTTTGCTGCCATCAATGAGCTTCTGTATAAGCTCATCCTCATCAGGGCGGTTCTTTAGGAGGATCATCTTGTTCATCCACCTCTGGTAGTATTCATCAAAGGGCTCATTGAATTTCTGCTTCACCCTTTCCAAATCATACAGCTTCACCTGGATTTTGGTGTTGAAGCTGTAGTATTTGATGAAGGCTACTGACAATACTTCCCAATCAGATTGCTCCTCCTCTGACAGTGAGTTATACCATCCCAAAGCACCTCCCTCCAGTGTGGTGGGGAAAAGATTAATCAATTGTTGCTTTGTAGCGCCTGCTGTCAGCATAACCCGGGCATATAAATTCACATAGGCCTCCGGCGAGCCCATTCCTTTGTAAGTGGGGCTTTCGGCACTTGGAAGCCGATAGGAAATGTCTCGATGCCCCTACTGATCATGGCATCAATGTTCACCCCCTTCTTGGATTCAGCACTGATCCCGACCCCCTTCTTCAACTGGGCCATGACCTCGTCTAATTCAGAACACTTGGCTTTCATCCTCTGTTCCATAGCTGCCTCTATCTCCTGCAGCTTTTCAAGGCTAGCCGAAGCGTCACCACCGTGTTGGGATGACTCAGCTTCTTTCTCCTTCCCGGCTCCACTACCACCGGTCTCACCAGCTTCTCTAACCACTGCCCTCATTTCTTCCTTTAACATGTCGCGGAAATCCTGCGACCTGAAGAAATCCCTCAGGACATCAGCCATGCTCGGTGTCTGTTCTGCCATATTCACTCCTTCCCCAGGCTCTGAATCACTGTCACTCTCGACTACCCTCTGTCTCCTAGCTGCCCTTGAAGCTTGGGATCTTGTCCAAGGTCGCTCCAGTGTATTCTGCTTGGGGGTAGACAGGAGGTATTAGGGTCGTGAATGAATGACGTGATATGACATGAAAATCAAGGCATTGAACATGCTTGAGATGCATGAAGTGGAATTATGTATGGAACGATGATATGAATGGTTCCCTTTTATTATTATTATTATTTTTTCGAGGCATTCCAAGAACACCCAATGTTTATGCAAAAATGTCACGTATGGGCCATCACACGGACAGAACTTCGGCACCTTTGGGGCACCTAATGAATTCATGAAATGGTCGCGTGTATACCGGCACACGGACATAGTTTTGACTCTTTATAGGTCTATGAGATGGTATGAAATGGTCGCATGGGCCGGGCCCACAGACAAGGTCTTGATGCTTTTGAGCATATGATATGGAATGATGTTATGAGAAAGTCACGTATAACAGGAACACGGACAAGGATTCGGCATTCGAGGAACGCCTTTCATGATTTGGTGATGTTATGGGCCTATATGTATACTAATCGGGCACTCGGGGAGTACCTTAAATGGTGAATTAATGTCATGAAGTGGTCGGATGTGGACCACAGTGTTATATGATGTTTATGATGGATGGGTATGATGTCATGAGATGCATCGTGTAAATTATTACACGCAAATGGGCCTAAGACCATTGTGGCTTTTATTAAATGAAATGGAATGGCCGAATGCAATCCGGTGCATTGGCAAAACTCGGGTAATTTTGGATACCCGATATGTTATGAAATGGGATGGGATGGTCATGATAGGCGTCCTTGAAATGCCTTTTAATTTAATTTAATTTAAGTGAAATGTAGTGAATGAACATGTCACACATTATGCAAATGGCTGCACAAAAACGTGGGTTAGGATGTATGACACACATAATGATGTTATGAATGCTATGTCAAAAGTAAAATGCTAATCACATAAGTTTAATGTTATGGCTGAAAAAGAAACCGTTAGTATGGATGACAAGCGAATGAATTAATGTGTTACACGCGAAATAAAATGCAAATGGCTGTATAAAAATGTGGGTTAGTATCACATAAAGATGTTCGTGTATGGTATGTCGTGTGTATGGAAAATGGTGATTATGTCATGTTATGCATGCGTCGACGTTGTGTCACGAAACGGTGAAGAACACGTAGTAAGCAAAAGCGAATTCTTCCAACCTTATTCCTCCAACGTGGTCGGTCTCAAAAATTTCTAATCGAGTCCTAGGTGGGGTTCACTTCGATCACCAACCGGGGGTGATGAAGGCGCGATTTTATTATTATTCACACAATTATTTTGGTATCCTAAGGGAATCCAACTAGAGCTGTCTATATGGGTTCGGTCAAAGTCGGGATAACATCAAGGCTCTCATAGCAAGATATACTCCTCACTTCTCCCCACTCAAGGGTCCAAACGAAGGGGTTCGTACGAGGCTATGAGTGGTGTTTCGTATTCGTGCCCCTAAGACCAGGAGGAACTTAGGCGACACTTCAACAATCCACCGGGCTATAAAAGGATACCTAATCTAATGCAAGAAATGGCTAACTAAGATGCAAAATGAAATACCAAAAGAGAATCATCCACGTTATTTTAATTAAACACTTTTCAGGGCTTGTCAAAATTCTTTTAAGTTTTTGAAAAACTTTTTTTTTTTTTTAAGAAATCCCCAGCAGAGTCGCCACTGTGAGCGGACGACGTGTTTTCGACGGGACGCGGGACTCCCTTTCGGAATGGGGCGCCACGATCTCGGGCGGGCCCCTCCCTCGCGTGGGGTTTTTATAATGGAAATCCGCGTTTGGAAAAAATAAATAGAATTAATAAATAAAAGAACCGAGACCTAAGTCTCGATGAATATTGTAGAGTCGCCACCCGGCTCAGCTCAACCGGGAAATTCTTATGTAGCTGAACCGGACGAACGGCCGCTACACTGTCCAGAGATTCGGGTCCGGACAAGTCCCCTATTTCGTGTCTAATTAAAATAAATATTGCCAATGTTCTCAATGGTATTCAAAATCTAAAGTCCATTTTATTGAATATAAAAAGCATACAGCGCGCATTCAAAATATTTAATACAAAAATAAAGAAAAGAAATAAATATTAATTGGCTTACAACCAAATCAAATGGAAAAAAAATAAAAACTCTCGCCTCACTTATACAAATGCCTATATACACGAGAATCTAGAAAAATACAACCGCCTAGGATACACGATTTAATCTATTAAATTACATCCAAAATAAAAATAAAAATAAAAATAAAAATAAAAATAAATTAAAACCTGCAAAACAGAGGGTTAGCACAATATATACAGCACGCCACAAGTTGGACTCAAATAGACAGAATGGGAAATCAGGAATTGGGGGCATGCGTTTAGGGGATAACCGGGTTGGCTCGGTTAGCCGGCCCGGTTAGACCTGGAAAACACTTTGAAACGTCCCTGTATTTTTGGTTTTTGTGGAGAAAATCATTTTGAAAACAATTTTTCCGGTTTACATGCATTTTTATATATGTAAGTGGGTCGGTTTTCAGGAGAAATGGATCTCCGTCGTTGAATTGTTCTAAATGCAATTTTTACTAAAAATTGAATCTATGGTCGTGATGCACACAACAAAATTTATTTCGATGATTTTTGGGGTTTTCTGATTTTTTTTGGGATGAGGTTGAAATCCTGATTCTGGAACAGGGATTACAGTCGTGCGACTGTAATCAGTCCAAGACCAGAATTTCGCCAAAAGCCATTTTTAAGCAAAAAACTGAAGAAAAAACGCCTGGAAACAAGAACAGTCGTACGACTGTATATACAGTCGTACGACTGTTCATGAAGACTAAGAACAGTCGTACGACTGTTCTTAGTTTCCAGGAACAGAAATACGAAAAAATGCAGCAAAAACGCACAAAATTCACTTCAAACACCCAGAAAGCGAGGAAAAGTGTAAGGAAAAGAAGTGACTACCTTTTAGAAGCTATTCCAAGTCGTTTTTGACCCCTGGCGTCGCTCCAATCCCAACAAATTCGCACTTTTTCCTTTGAATGGAAGTTGAGAGCTTTTTGTCCAAAATCCGAATTGCAAAGGGACTCTGATGGTTTAAGTCTGAATTCTTGATTTGGTTATGTAGTTAATTGATTATCCTAGGGATTTCTAACAAATTTCAACCTTAATTTTAAGAAATTAAAGAAAATCAAAGAGGAGGGAAATGAGTGTTTTTGTGGTTTTCTTTTTCTCTCTCTTCTCTTTCTCTCTCTAAGTCTCTTCTCACCAGAAAATCTCTTCTTTTTTCTCTTTCTTTTTCCTTCTTTTCTACCCTATTTTCCTGCTTGCTTGCTGCCAAACCCGAGCAATTAATGCTCCTTCTTTTTTTTTCATTTCTGCTGCAGAGGTATGGGCCTCTGCAGTTTTTCCGATATTACAGTCGTACGACTGTAATTTTTAAATTACAGTCGTACGACTGTAACAATAGTCGTACGACTCTTCTCTCTCTTTTTTTTTTTTTTTTTTTTTTAAGTATAGAAAATTCCGGCGCTTACACCGGTCCCCGACGATCCCTACCAGACCTTTTAGGTCCTTGTGTGGCCTGGGTCGGTGCTTCCTCCTGTGGAAGCTCCACCTGGGCCTCCGAGTTATCCTGGTCAGGAGCTTGTGGACCTTGAACTTCCCTGAGTTCAACATTTCTCCCACTATCTTTCTTGGAAAGGAACTCCTTTTCTAGAAAGACCCCCTTCCTTGCCACGAACACCTTGTTCTCTGCAGGTTTGTAGAAGTAATACCCTTTGGTTTCCCTAGGGTAGCCCAAAAACAGGCATTTATCGGTTTTGGGCTCCAGCTTGCCACTAGTCAATTTCTTGACATGTGCTTCGCATCCCTAAATCCTTAGGAAAGACACATTGGGCTCCCTGCCCGTCCATATTTGATATGGGGTCTTTTCCACTGCCTTAGTCGGAGTATTATTTAAGATAAGACCTGTTGTCTCGAGGGCGTGTCCCCAGAAACTAATTGGGAGAGAGGCTTGACTCATCATTGAGCGGACCATGTCCAACAGGGTCTTATTCCTCTGTTCGGACACCCCATTCCATTGTGGTGTTCGGGCGGAGTGAGCTGTGGAACTATTCCATGCTCTCTCAAATATGAGTCAAACTCTAGGCACGTATACTCACCACCTCAGTTCGACCGAAGGGTTTTGATATTTCTGCCTAATTGGTTCTGTACCTCGTTCTTAAATTCCTTGAACCTATCAAGGGTCTCAAACTTGTGTTTCATCAGATAGACATAGCCATATCTGCTGAAATCATCCGTGAATGTGACGAAGTATAGGTGTCCACCTCTAGTCATTGCACTCATGGGTCCACATACATCTGAATGTATTAGGTCCAATAAGCCAGTAGCCCTTTCAGCCTTCTTGTTAAAGGGCGCCTTGGTCATCTTGCCTCGTAAACATGATTCGCATGTATCAATTGACTCTAAGTCAAATGACCCTAAGACTCCAGCTTTGTGAAGCCTAGCTATGCGCTTCTCGTTTATGTGGCCAAGATGACAATGCCATAGGTAGACAGGATTAAGTTCGTTGGGCTTAACCCTTTTAGCGTTTATGTTGTAGACATGATTGGTTTCATTTAAGTCTAGGATATATAGGCCATTATTTAATAGAGCATCTCCATAAAATAATCCCTTTCTAGATATAGAAATTCTACCGTTAGAAACAGTAAAACAAAATCCAGAAATATCCAACATTGACATCGAAATAATATTCCTGCACATAGCAGGTACAAAATAACAATGTTCTAAAATCAAAACCAATCCACTGGGCATCACAAGGTGATATTCGCCGATCTCTATGGCAGCAACCCTTGCTCCATTTCCGACCCGTAAGTCCACCTCTCCCGACCCCAGTGACCTTCTGTTCTTAAGTCCCTGCACATTGCAACAAATGTGAGAACCACATCCAGTATCCAATACCCAGGATGTTGAAACAGTAAGGTTAATGTCTATAACATAAATACCTGAAGAGGACACACTTTAGCCCCTTCTCTGCTCTCCCATCGGCTTAGGACACGATCTCTTCCAATGGCCTGCCTACCTACACCCGAAACAGACATCCTCAGGACCTACCTTTTGCTGGGCCTTGTGCTGGGCCTTGGCCTTCTTGGCCTTGGCCTTGCCCTTGGCAAGAGGAGGGGGGTTCCCTTTGTCAACCAGCAGCACCGACGGACTCTTCTTGATCGATTGTTCAGTAAGCTTGAGCATCCCATGCAGCTCACTAACAGTGCGGTTCATCCCTTGCATGTTGTAGTTCAGGATGAACTGATCGTAGGAGTTCGGTAAGGATGCAAGGATTATGTCCACTGCCAAATCCTGAGAGATGGGCATTCCGAGACGGGCGAATGTATCCAAATAGCCCTTCATCTTGACCACGTGTGCGCTCACAGATGTCCCAGCCCCTATCTTACAGGAGTGGAATGCCTTGTTGGTTAGGTACCTTTCCTGACGGGCTTGCTCCTGAAACATCTCGTTAAGAGTTTCTATCATAGCAAAGGCTTGATGGTCCATAAACTGTTTCTGCAGTTCGGGGACCAGACAGGCCAATATCAGGCATGTTACATCCCTATTATCCTTGACATGCACCTCGTATTCCTCCAGCTGGGCAGCCGGTGGATTACGTCCTTGAGGCGTAGCACGTACAGGCCTCTCCAGTACTTACTCTTTAGACTCCTGTCTTAGAACTATTCTTAAGTTCCTAGACCAGTCCAAAAAGTTAGGACCGGAAAGCTTGTCCCTTTCAAGAATTGATCGCAGTGATAAAGAGTTGTTATTTGCCATTTAGAGTTTCTACACAGAAAAACATTTAAGAGTGTTAATAAAGGACTTTACTTTGTTATTCCTATACATAATTAATAATCAATCAAGTTATTAATTAAACTGAGTTGTTGGGCTCATGGGCCGAGATCCATATTTCATTAAGATATAGCCAGACGAGGGCCTGGTACAACTATACCTTAACTATTTAGGTAGGAACGCCGTCCAATCCCAACCTAGGGACTCTCGGTTTGATGGGCTTGTTGGCACTTACCCATTAATGCTTAAGGCCAGGAGAATCCTACTACCCATGCTAAGTCAAAACCTCCATTCAAGTGGTAGAGTATCCCATACCCTAACCCAATACAAAATGACAATACTCCAGTGTGTCCTGTGAGGGCATGGTCTACAACTGGCCTATCCCCACTTCGAGCTAATTTTGAATGAGGGAAGCACTTTTAAGCGACTTAGTAATTTCATTTAGTTATTAGATTCATTTAACAACGGCTTGCATACATAAGGCGGGTGAAAGCTGTTGGATCATACATTCATACATGTAAATAAATATAAAGCACAATTAAATAAATAAGTAAAATGGACTGCTATGGGCCTATATTACATCCTAATATTATTCTAGTAAACCTATACTAGAAAACAATATCAGGTGGGCCTCTGTCTTCTTCCTTCTAGGCTTGCACCTTCACTTGGGCTCACCACTCCGTGGGCTACTTCTTTTACAAATTTTATAATAATGGAATAAAATAAAATTACATTAAAAAAGAAAAAAAAACACACATGTCGTATTTACCCAAAAAGAAAATACAACCCATCCCGAATAAGGCCCAATAGCATCTAATCATACAAAATATTTAATCACACATATGCATCCAATACATACAATTCATAAGCATGTTACAATACAAGATTTAAGCCCATTTCAATTATGTCCAAGCCATTATGTGAAATCGCCAATTTTAGCCCACCATGGTTCTAACTGACGCGATCAGCCTATCTAACAAAGATCAATCTAAAGAGCAAGAGCATGGAGCTAAGGAACAAGGAGCTGATTATGGCGTGGACTTGAAGATTCCAAGTGGGCCTATTACAAGGTCTAAGGCAAAGAGGGTGCATGAGGCATTAAATGGACTGATTGCACGCTTATGGGATGACCAAGGCATTCAAGAGGCACCATGGCCAAGTGAGATGGCATGGAATGGTTCAACTCGTTTGATGGTTTTAATTCAAGCCCAAGAAGACCAGTACATCAGGGTTGTGATTTGAGGCTGAATTGGTTTAAGTCATATTAAGTGAGCTTTGGACATGCATGTGCATGGCACATGTGTTAACCCATTGGGAACTTAGTATAATTTAAATTAATATTATCTTCATAAAAAGAGGCTGTTTCGTGCAAGTCGAATGGCGAGAGTGGGCTGATTTGTTGTGGGGGCCGAATCTACTCATTTGGACACATGGTAAAAGAAGAATCCTTGTCTATTTAGGTTTTCCTTGTGGGATAAGGATTACTAAGTGCTGATTTCTAGTTATTTTTCCTTTTTAGCTTAGGATTATTTTCTATTTCAGAATTATCTTATTTTAGCTTTCCTTTCTAAGTTAGTATTCCTTATTTTAGTAGGACAAAGCTTGTAAAGCCTATTTAAGGGCTATGGCCGAATTCTTTAGGATGTCAATTTTGCTTTTGCTAATAAAAATTCAGAACTTTGTTCTTCTTTCTTTGTTGAGTGATTTGAGTGATTGGCTTAAACTCTTAACATATTATTTTGATTGTGATCAATCGTCAAGGCTAGGCGATTAGGAATCAAGCCATATATCAGGTTCTATCATACGAATCGAAAGGTTGGGTTAATCGAGTTATTAACTTGATTGTTCATTCACGTGGTTGGATTGGGTATTTCTATTGCCAACTTTATTTTGCTGCAATTTCATATCAAGTTCCACTGCATCTTCCACATCTATTTGTGAACCTCAACTTGATTTCGAACGGTCGGGCAAATTTCGCATTCGGTTGCATCTCGCTTAACCGGAATCGCGTCAGTTGGTATCAGAGCAAGGTTTCGAAATTGAGGTTTGTCAATTCTGATTTTTCTTCCTTCATTATTTCTTTCATCGAGTTCCTCATCTTTTTGCATCTAGAAAAATTAGGGTTCACTCTGTTGCTGAATTTTTTCTTCCTTCTCTTCAACTTACATCTTTTCTTCTCTTGTGTGATAAACCACGTGTTCACCATCTCAAATTGCTGGTTGCGTGTTGTGTTCATGTTACCATTACCAATTTCGTGTTTCTCATCTCACAATTGCTGAATTACGTGATTTTCATCTTCCCCACTTCTAAATTGCGGTTTTTTTGCTTTCTGTTCCGCATTACTGCTACGTTTTGGCTGATTCGTCATTACTGAATTTCTGATTTTTGTGTGTGACATCTGATATAAAAAAAAAAAAAAAAAAAAAAGAGACAAAAAAAAAAAATCAGATCTGTGAAAATCAAGAACCAACAACCTGATTTGCTTTGTTCTTCACGAAAGAGGCACCTAAAATTCAAGAAACTTCAAGATTCACCCTAAACGAACCTGAAATTTGTTGAACTCAAATTGGCAGCCCTAGAATCACGTGTTCTACATATTTATCACACAAGCTAGCCCAATTTTTATTGAAACCCTCGTTTTGATTGAAACTCGTTTTTACCCTTCTTCTGTGTATTTCGTGCTTCATATTGTGTTTCGTTCCATCATATCAGTTTCGATTTCTTAGTATTCAACCGTCCTTTTTTTTCGTTTTGTGCCTTCTTGCTTCTGTTTGATTCTGATTCGTTTGGCCTAATACGCATTGAGCTTAATCAACATAATACAAGAGAGTATTGGAGCCAATTGTGAGTTATTTGCTTTTATTCTGACTTTCTTTCTTTTCTTGCTTTTACATCTGTGTTTTTATTTCTGTCTGTCTAACCATGTCCCTAGAAGACGAAAACAACGTCTTTGAAAATGTGGACCCAAAATTGTTGCGAAAAGCTGTTTCAGGACAATTTGAGAGGATGCAACAATATATAAACAACTTGGAAGACCGGTTGGAGCGTATGGAGCTTGAAAAGCAAAATCACAGCCGTCCCCACCATAGGAGGCGAAATCTGTCCAGGAATGATTCCGAGGCTGATTTGTCGGACGAGGACTCTAGAAGGAGTCCCGGGAGGAGATCGCAAGCTGATGGTAATCTAGGTACCATAAAGATGAAAATGCCTTCTTTCCAAGGTAAAAGCGAACCGGAGGCTTATCTGAATTGGGTAAGAAAGGTAGACGCCATATTTGATATTCACCATTATTCGGAAGAAAAAAAGATAAAATTGGTTGTTTCCGAGCTAACCGACTATGCAGCAATATGGTGGGATCAAGATAAAAAGACCCGGAGAAGAGATGGAGATCCGGCCATTCAGACTTGGGCCGAGATGAAACGCATCATGAAAAAGCGTTTCGTGCCGTCCTACTATCACCGTGAGATTCTCCACAAACTGCAAACGCTGAAGCAAGGTAGTAGAAGTGTTGAAGACTACCACAAAGAATTGGAGATGGCAATGATGCGGGCTGATATCCAAGAGAACGAAGAGGCCACTATGGCACGTTTCGTGAGTGGCTTGAATGAGGACATTGCTGATGCCGTAGACCTCCAGCACTACATGACTTTTGAGGAGTTGCTACATAAAGCCATCAAAATAGAGAAGCAGCTCCGACGCAAGAGTAAGCCGCGTTTTAACTCTTCTTCTTCCACTCCTTGGAAGTCGAGCTTTAAACGTGAGGATTCAAAGGGTGCAACACCAGCCCCGAAGCCGAAATCAGATTTCAAACCGAAAGAAGTCGCGCAAGGTGGAGGTAAGGCTTCTGAATCTCAAACCCGTAATCGTGATATTAAATGCTTTAAGTGTCAAGGCCGTGGCCATGTGATGCGTGATTGTCCAAATAAACGCACAATGGTCATAAAGCATGGTGAGATCATTACGGATGATGAATATGAATCTGATAGTAGCATGCCACCCTTAGAAGATTGTGATGACACTGAAAATCAAGGAGATCAGTTTGAAGACGAAAATGTTACCCTTGTTGTTAGACGTGTGTTAAGTGTTAAACAAAAACTTTCTGATGAACAAAGGGAAAATATTTTTCATGCTCGATGTCGTGTCCTTGATAAGGTGTGTAGCCTTATAGTAGATGGCGGTAGTTGTTGTAATGTTGCTAGCACCACCATGGTTGAAAAGTTGGGTCTGCCAACGATTCGTCACCCCAAGCCATACCGGCTTCAATGGCTGAATGATAGTAACGAAGTAAAGGTGACGAAGCAAGTGTTAGTGAATTTGTCAATTGGAGCATACCATGACCAGGTTCTTTGTGACGTCGTTCCCATGCAAGCATGCCACATTCTCTTGGGCCGCCCATGGCAATTTGACCGAGAGGCCATACATAACGGCAAGCTGAATAAGATCACCCTTGTTAAGGATGGCAAACGATACACACTTATGCCATTGACTCCCGCTCAAGTGTATCAAGATCAACTCCACCTTCAAAATTCCACAAGTAAGGAATCGGGTAAGGTTGAGAAGAGTGAAAACAAGAGCGATAAAATCAGTAAGGGTGTGTTGAGAGAAGAGGTGAGTGAAAAGGCAAGTGAGTTGAGAGAGAGAGACGTGAGGAGAGAAGAAAGTAAGGGCGTAACAAAAGCCAAAGGATTAAGTCTATACGCCAAGATGAGGGATGTAAAGCAAGCTGAATTTAATAAACTAAATATGCTTTTATTTTATTGTAAAGATTTATGCTTGTCTGTAAATAAATCTGACCACTCTCTTCCGAGTGTTGTTTCTTCTCTTTTGCAGGAGTTCGATGATGTCTTTCCCGAGGAGATGCCGAGTGGACTGCCACCAATTCGTGGGATAGAACATCAGATCGATTTCATACCCGGAGCATCAATTCCTAACCGACCAGCCTATAAAAGTAATCCAGAGGAGACGAAGGAGCTTCAAAGGCAAATCGAGGAGCTGATGTCTAAAGGGTTGGTACGTGAAAGTATGAGTCCGTGTGCTGTTCCGGTCATCCTAGTACCGAAAAAGGATGGGTCTTGGAGGATGTGCGTTGATTGTAGAGCTGTTAACAAAATTACGGTAAAGTATCGCTATCCCATTCCTAGACTTGATGATATGTTGGACGAATTAAGTGGGGCTGTACTTTTCACTAAAATTGATTTAAAAAGTGGTTACCATCAGATTAGAATGAAAATAGGTGACGAATGGAAAACCGCTTTTAAAACAAAGCATGGTTTGTATGAATGGCTGGTTATGCCTTTTGGGCTAACTAATGCGCCTAGTACCTTTATGCGTTTAATGAACCATGTTTTGAGGGATTTCATAGGTAAATTTGTTGTGGTTTATTTTGATGACATTCTTATCTATTCGAAATCGCATTCTGATCACCTTGACCATATACGAGCTGTGTTGCTTGTGCTTCGAAAAGAAAGGCTTTACGTTAACTTTTCTAAGTGCACGTTTTGTATGGAAAAGGTTGTGTTTCTTGGTTTTGTAGTTTCTGGCCGTGGAATTGAAGTGGACGAGGAGAAGGTTAAAGCCATTCAAGAGTGGCCGACGCCTAAGTCCGTTACCGAAGTGCGGAGTTTTCATGGCTTGGCGAGCTTCTACCGTCGGTTTGTCAAGAATTTCAGCTCGATTGCTGCTCCGTTGACTGAGAGTTTAGATGGAAAGCGCAAGGCTGATCTGGTGAAGAAGTTGCATGAACAAGTGAAACAGCGAATCGAGAAGGCAAATGAGCGCTACGCCGCCCAAGCCAATAAGCATCGCTCGAAAGTGGTGTTTGCGCCCGGTGATTGGGTTTGGGTTCATATGCGAAAGGAGAGGTTCCCCGCCCAAAGGCGAACCAAGTTGCATCCAAGGGGCGATGGGCCGTTTCAAGTAGTGGCGCGTGTGGGAGACAATGCATACAAACTAGACCTTTCGGGTGAGTATGGTGTACATGCTACGTTTAATGTTTCTGATTTGTCTTTGTTTGGTGTAGGCGATGACGATTCGAGGACGAATCCTTTTGAAGAGGAAGGGAATGACGCGATCAGCCTATCTAACAAAGATCAATCTAAAGAGCAAGAGCATGGAGCTAAGGAACAAGGAGCTGATTATGGCGTGGACTTGAAGATTCCAAGTGGGCCTATTACAAGGTCTAAGGCAAAGAGGGTGCGTGAGGCATTAAATGGACTGATTGCACGCTTATGGGATGACCAAGGCATTCAAGAGGCACCATGGCCAAGTGAGATGGCATGGAATGGTTCAACTCGTTTGATGGTTTTAATTCAAGCCCAAGAAGACCAGCCCATCAGGGTTGTGATTTGAGGCTGAATTGGTTTAAGTCATATTAAGTGAGCTTTGGACATGCATGTGCATGGCACATGTGTTAAACCATTGGGAACTTAGTATAATTTAAATTAATATTATCTTCATAAAAAGAGGCTGTTTCGTGCAAGTCGAATGGCGAGAGTGGGCTGATTTGTTGTGGGGGCCGAATCTACTCATTTGGACACAAGGTAAAAGAAGAATCCTTGTCTATTTAGGTTTTCCTTGTGGGATAAGGATTACTAAGTGCTGATTTCTAGTTATTTTTCCTTTTTAGCTTAGGATTATTTTCTATTTCAGAATTATCTTATTTTAGCTTTCCTTTCTAAGTTAGTATTCCTTATTTTAGTAGGACAAAGCTTGTAAAGCCTATTTAAGGGCTATGGCCGAATTCTTTAGGATGTCAATTTTGCTTTTGCTAATAAAAATTCAGAACTTTGTTCTTCTTTCTTTGTTGAGTGATTTGAGTGATTGGCTTAAACTCTTAACATATTATTTTGATTGTGATCAATCGTCAAGGCTAGGCGATTAGGAATCAAACCATATATCAGGTTCTATCATACGAATCGAAAGGTTGGGTTAATCGAGTTATTAACTTGATTGTTCATTCACGTGGTTGGATTGGGTATTTCTATTGCCAACTTTATTTTGCTGCAATTTCATATCAAGTTCCACTGCATCTTCCACATCTATTCGTGAACCTCAACTTGATTTCGAACGGTCGGGCAAATTTCGCATTCGGTTGCATCTCGCTTAACCGGAATCGCGTCACTAACCCTTAATGGGCTTTGGGCCTCCAGCCTAGGCAGTCCAACTGCTCCCACTGGAATTGGGAAACCATGAGTCCAATTCAGCTGTCCAAGTAATTGTGCCAAAATTACCCGAACCAATTTCAATTAACCATATTAATTTCCAAAATTAATATAATATGAATAAAAATTAATTTCATTCAAGAAACCACACGCATTTAAATTACATGAATTTAAACACACGAATTTTAAAACCAATTAAAATTTCAAAACTGGGCCCCGGGCCCAAAAACCCTCCAAATCCAAAAACACTGGGCCCAGCCTGCTGCGGCTGCCTGCTGCCTCTGTGCGGCAGCCACTGCCCAGCAGTGGCCGCCCAACGGCAGCAGCCGCACAATCTCCACTTACACTAGTTCCAACTAGGCATGGGCCTAATCCCTATAGATCTGGTATGACCCTCGTGCTTGGGCTGGGCCAGTGCCTTGGTCAAAGGATCTGTGACATTATCCTCGGTGTCCACTCAATGCAATGTCACCTCTCTCCGTAATCTCTCGTATGAGGTGAAACTTTCTAAGCACGTGCGTTGTGTTCTTGTGTGATCGGGGCTCCTTGGCTTGTGCAACATCCCCATTGTTGTCAGAGAAGATATCAACTGGGTCCTGGATAGTTGGCACTACTCCTAACTCAGTGATAAACTTCTTCATCCACACAGCTTCCTTAGCTGCATCACACGCCGCGATGTACTCAGCTTCTGTCGTAGAGTCCACGATGGTTGGTTGCTTTGAGCTCCTCCAGCTTACAACACCACCATTAAGCAAAAATACATATCCAGACTGCGACTGGTACTCATCCTGGTTGGTCTGGAAGTTTGCATCAGTGTACCCAGTAACTGACAGCACTTCCTGACCACCATACACTAAGAAGCTATCCTTAGTCCGGTTAAGGTACTATGTCGTTTATATCTTGTGCTATAATATGAGTAGAGTATCCATTGATTGATAATCATAAAACGTATCCTAGGTCTATTCTAATTGTGGGAACGAATAGAACCATAGACATGTATATTCGATGACTGTATGGCAGTTCTGAACTAGCCATAGTACTTGTATAGTTAGTCATAAATATAGGTACATGTCGTTGACATGGGACTGGATTGATCCGCATAAGAAAGACATATGGTTGTCGCGTCATAGGTCTTTCTTAAGTAGGTCTCTTTTGTCCTTAGACCAGATTTCATTATAGAATCAATATAGAATCTGGTTCACTTTGACATACGCCTAACATGTCTGTAAAAGGATGATAAATACGGGTATGATTGGGCGGACCGGTGAACCTATTGATATTGATGATGAAGTGATGGAATTGCCAATCGGGTAACACCGAGATGATATCATTGGCCACTTGATGAGTGGGACTGATAAGTGTATGGCCATACCCAAGTAAATTGGTTGCTTATTTGATTAATCAGTGAACTCAAGATCAAGAAATAAAATAAACAACAAAAGAGCATGCCTCTTTTTTATTCATATCGATATCGTTTGGCAAAGGGCACTGTGAGATTACCACTGGGTCAATGTCTTCAACAGACAGCTGCTTCTCTTTCTTAATTGGGGGCTATAATGATTTGCTAGAACCCACTTATAGTCTGTGGGCCTTGGGCCTACTGCCAACATAAAGACAGACCCATAGGATCATGCATATAGATCAATTGAGCCGGAGCTTATAGAAATTGTACATGGAATGCACATTGGAAGAAATGCATTAATTAATTAGTTAAAATTCGGTGTCAAGGTAATTAATTAAAATTGGGTTGATTTAATTTCATTAATAGGTTTACATAACATAATTAATTAATTTATCAACTAATTGAATTACATAAAGTAAACAATTAATTAAATTATTTTCCTAAGTAGGAAAATTAAATACATGTATTGTATTTACTTAAGTGTGATTTAATTTTATTTAGGGGTAATTAAATTTAGCCAAATGGAATTAAATTACATAGTATATGCTTTTCAATTAAAGTTTATTTGTGTAATTATAATCCTAGTGGGCTTGGGTTTAATTAACCTAATTAAAACCCAATTAGACAAGGTGTCTATATAAAGGCGCACTTAAGGAAGAAAACCTAACCCTAACCCTAAATTATTTGCTGGAAATTTCAGCCCCAAAACAGCCACAATTTACAATAATTAAGTCTCCATTCCTTCTGCTTCTTCGGCTAGCACTGGTTCCCGCTCGGTAGTTAGTCGTGCACCGGATTTTGGAGATCATTTCCGCTAAAAGATTCGATTCTATAGCAGTCTCTAGAAGAGACGGATTTGGATCTCTATTAATTCAAATTGATTTTGTTCCAATCAATGGTAGTTGGACACGAGAGGTGGATTCTAGGAAAATTTTAACGGTGCAATGTCCACCGCCCCATATTATTTTTCTGATGATGAATCCCAACATAGGTAACATAGGATTTTCATCATAGAGGTTGGGAAAACCCATGTTCACAGGCTGCCTCTCGCAGGATCAAAGTCGACTCATGGTCTGGCTATTGTGCCCGGATCGAGTTTGGTCTCGTGATAGGGAGTATAGTGAGAAAAGGAAAGAAAACGTACCTGGTGTCTTTCTCATATTGGTCCTCCATGGTGCTTGTGTTATGGATGGAATTGTATTGAATTGGTTCAGGGACTTGTTTTGATGCCTGTGCGAAACAGCGGTCTAGCCCGAATTAAGTTGATTCAGGGACTTGTTTCGATGTCCGTGCAAAACAGCAGTCTAGCCCGAGTTGAGTTGATTCAGGGACATACTTTGGTTCCTTTGTGAAGTAGCGGTCTAGCCCAATTTGATTTAATTCAGGGACTTGCTCCGATTCCTTTAAGAAGTAGCGGTCTAGCCCAATTTGAGTTGATTCAGGGACTTGTTTTGATGTCTCTGTGAAACAGTGATCTAGCCCCAGTTGAGTTGATTCAGGAACTTGTTTCGATGTCTGTTTGAAACAGTGGTCTAGCTCGAGTTGAGTTGATTAAGGGACTTGTTTCAATGTTTGTGCGAAACAGCGGTCTAGCCCGAGTTGAGTTGGTTCAGGGACTTGCTTCGGTTCCTTTGTGAAGTAGCGGTCTAGCCCGATTTGAGTTGATTCACGGACATGTTTTGATGTCTATACGAAACAGTAGTCTAGCTTGATTTGATTTGATTTAGGGACATGCTTTAGTTCCTTTGCGAAGCAGCGGTCTAGCCTGATTTGATTTGATTTGATTTAGGGACTTGCTTTGGTTCCTTTGTGAAGCAGTGGTCTAGCCCGATTTGATTTGATTCAGGACTTGCTCTGGTTCCTTTGCGAAGTAGCAGTGTAGCCTGATTTGATTTGATTCAGAGACATGCTCTGATTCCTTTGTGAAGCAGTGGTCTAGCCCGATTTGATTTGATTCATGGACATGATCCGGTTCCTTTGCGAAGCAGCGGTCTAGCCCGATTTGAGTTGATTCAGGGACATGCTCAAGTTCCTTTATAAAGCAATGGTCTAGCTTGATTTGATTTGATTCTAGGACATGCTCCGATTCCTTTGTGAAGCAATGGTCTAACCTGATTTGATTTGATTCAAAGTCGGATCCAGAGTGTGTATTTATTCCTTGATCGATAATTTTGGAAACAAAAATTTTTGCTCCTTCTATCAAGAATAAATATGGCTTGATTGCTCTGCTTTGGGATTATATCGATGTAAATGTGAATTCTGAAAATTAAGAAAAGTCTTTTACCTAAGATTTAGAGGATGCCCCAGTGTCAACCTATTTCTGCTTTCAGTGCACTCACGATTCGATATAACCCGGTGTTAACCATAAGTATCCATACTTAAGTTAGCATTGATGCATGTATGCATGTATGTGACATGATGTTTCTGCTGTTGGTCTTGGTGTCTATGTGAGTCCAGAGACGGGATTTGTGACTTCCGATTAGCCTCAGTGGTGACCCAGATGGCCTATGGTGCTTCTCCCCGTGGGGGTTATCTTAGTTGAG
The DNA here is from genome assembly GCA_039660915.1 of Euphorbia tirucalli. Classification (NCBI taxonomy): domain Eukaryota; kingdom Viridiplantae; phylum Streptophyta; class Magnoliopsida; order Malpighiales; family Euphorbiaceae; genus Euphorbia; species Euphorbia tirucalli. Next base: position 33,630,894 of record CM077637.1, on the reverse strand, counting down.
ACCCTAATTTATTTGGATTCTATTCATTCTAGTTCCCCATTGAAGCCGACAGATGCTCCTTCCTACTTCAGGCATGGTTCTATACCATGCTTACTCAGTCTAACTGTCTCAACACCTTCCTAATCGACTGGCTATTACATAGATCTGGTTACTAGAGAAATTGAGCCTCTTGTGTATTCCTCCACCTTATTCGTGGTACGCTCCAAAATGCTATTGGGGCTTGGTGAATCGAGATCACAGACTTTGTCACCCGTTTTGGAAAGGAACGATTTACTTAGCTGAGGGGGTGGATGAGATTTAGTACTTTTGTACATAACATCCTGACTGGGCTTTGCTGTTTATAACATGAATTCCATTTTCATCATTGTGGGCTTGGATGCAATGCCCTACTGATGGATGTTTATACACAATGGCATGATGTGTGCAATTTGAACACTAAAACAGAAAATCACACATGCATAATATAGTTATGATGACATCAGAATGAGCACAGTAGGGAAATTAAAATTGACTTTGACTCTGAACATCACCCTCTTTTTGTTACCAGCACGTCCTTTCGATTTTCCATGTCGGAAATTTTCTCTTTGAGATAACTTGTCTTTTTTTTTAATAGCTTAAAAATTCTGCATAGGTATTCTAGCCAAGTTGATCTCTTCGTGTTGGACTGTCTTGGGATTGGAAAGTGTGTATTGACTTGTTCATCGAAGGTCGCAAGAACATTGCTCTTGATGACATCCAGTGGTTTGGCCTTTACCTGCCTTTAGTATTAGGAACTTGTATTTGGACGTAAAGCACTTCATTAGATATGGTTCGCTGCATGCTATAACTCGTATATGGACATTTATATGCAATGACATGACGTATGCATATTGAACATTGAAACAGAATATAAAACATCCATGACATAATGAATGTGGATGCATTAGGAAAATCCAACCTGTGGCTCTGGTTTTGATCAATGCCCTTTCATATTACCAACATGTCCTTTTGGTTTTCCACATTGGAGACTTTTTTTTATGGTATCAGCGTGGACTGATGCATGTTATTTTGATATCTTTCATCCTAGGCTTTTCCTCTTTGTGAGATTTGTTCTTTTGATCTGAAGTTTCCAACCCTCCTTTTGATGTAATGCCGAGTTTACTTTGAAGGTATTTCATTTGTTACCCTACCAACTTGGCATACATGGACCTCTGTTTCTTGAGCAGTTTTTGGAATTTGAGTGATTATCACTCCTTTGTTTTCTGCCCCTAGTGTGGGGAGTCATACGATGATCCTTTGATTTGTTATGTTTGGATGTTGAATTGTCCTTGCATCATTTGCATTATCTGCATCCTGCCTTGGATCCCAATGGCGTCATATTGGACCGCTACAATTGCCTTAGGTCACGCCTTTGGTGGCTAAATAAGAAAAATGGGTGAGACAACACAGATGACGTTGTTCCAGGTTCGAGCTTATGAAGGGAATGGAGTAATGGGACGACATGGGCGATGTAGTATGGTAATTTAGGCATGAGAAGAAACTGGCTTCTTTTTTTTTTTTTAGGGAATCACAACAAAAGGTTTCGGGATTCTTATACATCAAGGAAGCATGGCTGATTTGAGGAATGGGTTGGTTATGACTTAGGTAGGGGACTCTGGCTACAAATTTGGATGCCGTTAGGTTCAAGATCCATTGAGTCTTAATGGTAAAAACCTCAAATAGCAAGTCGATCAATCAAGTAAATCCGTCTCTCACTGGTTGAATGACCTGCTGAGATACCACCCCCCCTTTTTTTTTTCTTTTTTTTTTCTTTTTTTTTATGAAAGAAACAAAACCCAAGCCATAGCCACCTTTTGGTTTTCCTTTTGCATTTAAATTCATGCATGTCATGTATGTTTAATATGCCTTTTGGATAAACAATGCATGCGTAATGTTATGTACACATGAATGTCATAAGAACAAGATAATACATGCACTACGGCCATGAACTATTTCTGGTTTTACCATATGATGGGCAATGAAGGTCATTTGAATTTCTCACGGGTTGGAGATTTTGACGAGTTTGGAATTTAGCTTTAGAGTTTTAACACAAGTCGAATAGGGAATTGGGCTTTGGGTTTCATTTTGAGCTTGATTTTGAGGTTCAGCAGTAGCTGTTTGGCTTTGGGATGGTTTAGGTATCATATGTGTTGCTCAAATTAAAACTCCAGAGCGAGATTGATAGCATCTTGAATTGTGATTTGTAAGGATTATTGATCTAGGTTGGCAAATGACTCGGCGGGGATAATGCCATTCCGTATTTATTTATCTCACAAACTCACTTTTCAATAGAGAGTTCGATCAGAGCCAGATTCACTTTTAGGTTCCCTGCAGTACTTAGATTGATGTCATGCATTTTAATATTATATGTGTTGGACATGTCTTTTCAGATGGTCAAATGCATGCATAATGCCATGTACATGCAATCATCACATGAGTAAAAAGATAACAAACTGCATTGCATTCAAAATAAGTTCAATACACCTTAGAAACAAAATGAGTCCCCTACAAGAAGGAAGTCTCTAAAAGGTGTTGACCTTATAGAATCTAATTATTTTGTGACTAGTCACCATTTCGGCTTTAGTGCCATTGCCCCACTCTTATCAGATCAGACCTTATAGTTCTTCATCATATTCCTTTCCTCGAGAAGTTTAGGGAGTTTCTTCGGTAGCTTCTTTGATTGTCTCGGGTCGTCCACCAAATTCAGATGTGATCTTCAATTTTCCTTTGTTGATTAGCTTTTGAATCTCATCCCTTAAAGCTAAACACTCTTTGGTCCGATGACCTCTCATCACATGATTACTGCAGAAATTACTCTTATGTGTTTCTCTGGGTTCCACAAATGGTCTGACACTTTGCAGCAGACCCTCTTTTCTACCCTCGTAAAATAGTCTTTTTAATGAGTAGGGCCATGGGGAGATGCCTTTTCGGGCGTGTCGCGGAATGGGGTCGATGTCGACATAGGTCTTGAGAGGCCCCTTCAGTTCTAATTCATTGGTCAACCTTTGAACACCCTCTTAAAAGATCTAATCCAGAAAAGCCGTCTTGGGGAGTATCATATGATTCTTTTAGCTTTCGATCCGAGTATGGTGCCCCTGAGAGCTACTACAACATCTTCTTTTGGGTAGCTTGCGGATTCCCTTGATTCAAGAGGGTGTAAATAGCAGTGCTATAGTCCTCACCATGACTAGAGGTGATTCCGCATCCATGTTCAGCCCTGGTAGACCCGAGTCTCGATAGGAGGACTTTTCAAGGTGTCGGGAATAAGCATCAGTAATCTGGGCATTTGGTTTCCTGCTAGCATTGGTGTTGGAATTTGTGCATTCCATGTCACTTATTTTTTTTCTTCAAGCTCCGTCACTCTTTCTTCCAATTCGGTGCACTTTGTCGTCAGTCTCTCTACTTTGCCAAAGTTATCCCCTAGCATTTCTCTTAGCATTGCTGCCGCTTCTTCCCTGACTACCTTTCGAAATTGTGACGAAACAACATAGTCCTCCACAACATCTGTCACGCTATTAAAGCTCACTGAGTTGGTCATCTCCTCCTTATGAACTTTTGTTGAAATTTTGACTCCTTCTGCCAAATTCGGCTCTAATCCCGACACTACTTGTGAACCTGACTTCATCATTTTCTGTTTCTAACTTTGGTGGTTGAACTTGATTGATGGCTTCCCTAATGGTCCTTTCTTGAAATCTTACCCCTCTCCCTGATAGGAACACTTGTTAGTCTCGATGGGCATGTGCGTGAAAAATATTAAATAGAGGATGATGTATGCATGAGTGTATGAAGTGATGTGTGCATGTATGAATGGTGAGTTATACATGTTATGCCATGTCATGTTATATTCTTCCGAACCAACCAAATGTATGCAAAATCAAAGACAGAAATGCACCAATGTAATGAATGCCACTGAGATGGTCACAGATTAAGGCAAGGTATGGCGCATAAGTATACACCAAATAGATAAAATGACACACGGGGTGTCCACGGGTCGAAGCAAGGTGATACTTGCAAAGGAACTTGAAATAAGGTGCATAACTATATACCAAGGGAATAAAATGACATGCGGGGTGTCCACGGATTGAAACAAGATGATACTTGCAAAGGAACTTGAAATAAGGTGCATAACTATACACCTGGGAAATAAAATGACATGTGGGGTGTCCACAGATTGAAGCAAGATGATACTTGCAAGGAACTTGAAATAAGGTGAACTATACACCCAGGAAATAAAATGACACGCGGGGTGTCAACAGATCAAAGCAAGATGATACTTGCAAGGGACTTGAAATAAGGTGCATAACTATACACCCGGGAAATAAAATGACATGTGGGGTGTCCATGGATCGAAGCATGATGATACTTATGAAGGAACTTGAAATAAGGTGCATAACTATACACCTAAGAAATAAAATGACACGCGGGGTGTCCACGGATCGAAGCAAGATGATACTTGCAAAGGAACTTGAAATAAGGTGCATAACTATACACCTAGGAAATAAAATGACATACAGGGTGTCCACGAATCGAAGCAAGATGATACTTGCAAGGAACTTGAAATAAGGTGCATAACTATACACCCAGGGAATAGAATGACATGCATGGTGTCCACGGGGTCAAAGCAGGATGATACTTGAAAGGAACTTGAAACAAGGTGTATGACTATACACCCAGGGAATAGAATGACATGCGGGGTGTCCACGGGTCAAAGCAAGATGATACTTGTGAAGGAACTTGAAATAAGGTGCATAAATATACATTTGGGGAATAGAATGACATGCGGGGTGTCCACGGGTCAAAAGGGAAGGAACTTGAAATAAGGTGCATGACTATACACCCAGGGAATGAATGACATGCGGGGTGTCCACAGGTCAAAGCAAGATGATACTTGCAAGGAACTTGAAATAAGGTGCATGACTATGCACCAGGGGAATAGAATGACACACGGGGTGTCCATGGGTCGAAGCAAGAGGATACTTGTGAAGGAACTTGAAATAAGGTGCATGACTATACACCCAGGGAATAGAATGACACGTAGGGTGTCCACGGGTTGAAGCAAAAGGATACTTGCAAGGAACTTGAAATAAGGTGCATGACTATACCCCCAGGGAATGGAATGACACGCGAGGTGTCCACAGGTTGAAGCAAGATGACACTTGCAAGGAATTTGAAATAAGGTGTATGACTATACACTCGAGGAATAAAATGACACGTGGGGTGTCCATGAGTCGAAGCAAGATGATACTTGTAAAGGAACTTGAAATAAGGAGCATAACTATACATCCGAGGAATAGAATGACACGCAGGGTGTCCACGGGTTAAAGCAAGATGATACTTGTGAGGAACTTGAAATAAGGTGCATGACTATACACCCAAGGAATGGAATGATACGTAAGGTGTCCACAGGTTGAAGCAAGATGATACTGTTGGAAATGCCCTAGTCCCGAGGCATTGGTCCTTGTATTTGTACTATACATTTATTGGATTTATGTGTTGTACTCATTTGTGTTATTAATAAAGGCATCAATTCATTTATTATATCTATCTTGTGCAATATATTAAATGAAGTATCCAATGGACATATCTATATCCATGATGACAAGTGTCATGCACTTGGCAGTAAGACCATGGATAGGGTAAACGATATGACCATAAATAGATCCGTAGTCTGTTCCAGTCATGGGAATGAATGGAACAATAGACTATCATTAACCTGGTTGTATGGCGGTGTCTTACCGGTCATTGGACATGGAATGTCAACCAAGTTAATGGGTACATGCCTGGAAGCATGGTACTGGATAGATCCACTAAACGAGTAATCCACATGGTATGGTATCACAATGGATTCTCGTGTAGTACTTGTATGGATCCTTTGACCTGACCATATGATGGTATTACATGTGAAGTCGCATACTTAGGGGTACGCCTAAAGGGCCTGTAATAGGGTGCCAAGTATGGGTGCTTTCAGGTATGTCACTGAACATGGTAATACTATGGATATGCAGAAGGGATTTGTCACTCAGTAAGCCACTGAGAAGATATCACCGGCCACTTGATGAATGTGACTGATAAGAGTGTGGCCACACCCAAACAAGTTGGAACTTGTTTGTGAGCATCAGTACATTCGGGATCAAGTTAATGTCTGGACACAAAAGAGGGTGATCAATCCATGCCTCTGTGTTGGACACCGATATCAATGACATGGGATGTACAAGTTTAAACTACAGGGTTATGATATCAGTTAGACTGCCATCTCCATCTTAATTGGGGGCTGCAGTGGCTTGCTAGAGCCCAACTGCATTCTGTGGGCCATAGGCCCACTGCCAACATAAAGATGGGCCCACGGGATCGTACACATAGAACGACTGAATGCAGACTTAAGGAATCACATGTATACTTGGAGTATACACAATGGAGGGGGAAGTGTATATATATTAATTATATTATAAAGATCAATTGGATTGGTCATAATAATAAAATTAATATATTCAATTGGCTCTTCATAATTAATAAGATTAATTATGAAATTATTTCCAAGGTGGAAATATTCATATGTATGGGTTTACATATGATTTTATTTTGTGTAGATTTAATTTTAATTTGATGTATTAAATTAATTGTCAAACTAATTTTAATTTAGATGTAAATAATATATTACTTGGAGTAATATATTAAATACATGGGTATATTAAAATTGGGCTTGAAATTAATTTAAACCAGAATAATTAAAATTAGACTGGGCCTAAATTAAAACATGGAAGCCCGCACAGAATGGAATGGAGCCAGCTTGGGCCTAAATTCCCCTAGGGGAATTCGGCCACCCTAGGTATAAAACCTAGGGTGAAATTTCAGCCAACTAACCCTAGCACACCAAGTAGCCGAAATTCTCTAGCCCTCTCCTCTCCATTGTTTCGTTTTTCCAAAGCTAGCACGGGTTGCATTCGTTAGGCGTTCGTGTACGAAATCGAGGAGGAAATCTGCTTTGGTTTCTGCAGTCTTCATCCATCTCTAGAAAGAGATTTTCTGGTAAGAAAATTAATCCCTTTCTATTTAATTTTAAGTTTTTCAATTTCCATCTCAATTGCTCCTGGGACTGGATTTGAGGAAATCACCGCGTTCTTCCGCTTTTATCGGGTGATTTCCGGTGAAAAATCCCAACAGTGGTATCAGAGCGGGCTTTTGATCCGTGGAAATTGATTAATTTGGTTGAATCCCTATTTTGAAATTGGATGTTTTTTATTGGGATTCATTGTATGGGTTTTATGATTTTTCCCATATGTGTTATACAATGAAAATTAATATTGCATATTGGTTTATGTTGTTTTAATTTTGTTGTATTATTGGAATTCTTGGTGAATTGCTTTGTTGATGGATGGTGATTTTTTTTTAATTTTAATTCTGATTTAAAAAAAAAAAAATCTGCCTCCCGGGGTACGGGGCTGCCGCCGGCGGAATCGCCGCCGCACTCGGCGGGAGGCGCGGCAGCAGCCGCTGCTGGACAACAGCTGTAGCAGCAGCGGCAGCTGCTAGGCGGCTGCACCGCTGCTGCTGCTAGGGCAACTCCGTTGCCCTAGCTGCAGCGGGCCGGGCCCAGTAATTTTAGATTTTGCGGGTTTTGGGTCCGGGGTCCAGTTTTGAAATTTTAATTGGTTTTAAAATTCGTGTGTTTAAATTTGTGAAGTTTAAATGCACATGGTTTCTTGGATGATTTAATTTCGTTCATGTGATATTAATTTGGAAATTAATATGGTTAATGGAAATTGGTTCGGGTAATTTTGGCACAATTACTCGGACGGCTAAATTGGACCCATGGTTTCCCAATTCCAGTGGGAGCAGTTGGACTGCCGGGGCTGGAGGCCCAAAGCCCGTTAAGGGTTAGAACCATGGTGGGCCAAAATTGGCGATTTCCTAGTAATGGCTTAGACATAATTTAAATGGGCTTAAATCATGCATTATGACATGCTTTTGAATTGTATGTATTGGATGCATATGAATGGTTGAATGAATGTATGATTGGATGCTATTGGGCCTTGAACAAGATGGGTTGTAATTTTTCTATTTTGGGTAAATACGGCCTGCGTGTCGTTTTTCTTTTTAATGTAATTTTATTTTATTTAAATTAAATATTATAAAATTTGTAAAAGAAGAAGCCCATGGTGTGGTGAGCCCAAATGGAGGTGCAAGCCCATTGGAGGTGAAAGCCCAGAAGGAGAAGATAAAGGCCCGCCTAATATCTATTTCTAGTATAGGTTTGCTAGAATAATATTAGGATGTAATACAGGCCCATAGCAGTCCATTTTAATTTTATTTAATCATGTTTTATATTCATTTGCATGTATGAATGTATGTTCCAATAGCTCATTCACCTGCTTTATGTATGTAAGCCGTTATAATTGAATCTAATAACCAAACGGAATTACTAAGTCGCTTAAAAGTGCTTCCCTCATTCAAAACCGAATCGAAGTGGGAATAGGCCAGTTGTAGACCATGCCCTCACAGGATGCACTGGAGTATTGTCACTTTGTATTGGGTTAGAGTATGGGATACTCTAACACTTGGATGGAGGTTTTGACTTAGCGTGGGTAGTAGGATTCTCCTGGCCCTAAGCACAGATGGGTAAGTGCCAACAAGCCCATCAAACCGAGAGTCCCTAGGTTGGGATTGGACAGCGTTCCTACCTAAATAGTTAAGGTGTAGTTGTACCAAACCCTCGTTTGGCTATATCTTAATGAAATATGGATCTCGGCCCATGAGCCCAACAACTCGGTTTAAATTAATAACTTGATTCATTATTAATTTTATATGGGAACAACAATGCAAAGCCCTTTATTAACACTCTAAATGTTTTTCTGTGTAGAAACACCCAAATGGCAAACACAAATACCTTATCACTGCGATCCATTCTTGAAAAGGACAAGCTTTCCGGTCCTAACTTTTTAGACTGGTCTAGGAACTTGAGGATAGTTCTAAGACAAGAGTCAAAAGAGTATGTACTGGAGAGGGCTGTGCCGGCTGCGCCTCAAGGATGTAATCCACCGGCTGCCCAGCTGGAGGAATACGAGGCGCACGTCAAGGACAACCGGGATGTGACATGCCTTATGTTGGCCTGTATGGTCTCTGAACTGCAAAAACAGTTTATGGACCACCAAGCCTATGCTATGATAACAACTCTTAACGAGATGTTTCAAGAGCAAGCTCGTCAGGAAAGGTACCTGACCAATAAGGCATTCCATTCTTGTAAGATGGGGGCCGGGACATCTGTGAGTGCACACGTGCTCAAGATGAAGGGCTATTTGGATACTTTGGCCCGTCTCGGATCGCCTATCTCTCAAGAGCTGGCGGTGCACACAATCCTCGCGTCCTTGCCGGATTCTTATGATCAGTTCATCCTCAACTACAGTATGCAAGGGATGAACCGCACTGTCAGTGAGCTGCATGGGATGCTTAAGCTTACTGAGCAGTCGATCAAGAAGACTCCACCGGTGCTGCTGGTTAACAAGGGGAACCCTCCTCTTGCTAAGGGTAAGGCCAAGGCTAAAAAGGCCAAAGCCAAGAAGGCCAAGGCCCAACCCAAGGCCCAGCAGAAGGCAGGTCCTGATGATGTCTGTTTCGGGTGTAGACAGGCGGGTCATTGGAAGAGATCGTGTCCCGGGCTGATGGGAGAGCAAAGAAGGGGCCAAGGTGCGTCCTCTTCAGGTATTTATGTTATAGATATTAACCTTACTATTTCAACATCCTGGGTATTGGATACTGGATGTGGTTCTCACATTTGTTGCAATGTGCAGGGACTTAAGAACAGAAGGTTGCTGGGGTCGGGAGAGGTGGACCTGCGGGTCTGGAATGGAGCAAAGGTTACTGCCATAGAGATCGGGGAAGACCACCTAATGATGCCCAGCGGATTGGTTTTGATTTTAGAACATTGTTACTTTGTACCTGCCATGTGCAGGAATATTATCTTTGTATCAATGTTGGATATTTCTGGATTTATTTTCACTATTTCAAATGGTCGAATTTCTATATCTAGATAGGGATTATTTTATGGAGATGCTCTATTAAATAATGGCCTGTATATCCTGGACTTAAATGAAACCAATCATATCTATAACATAAACACGAAAAGGGTTAAGCCTAACAAACTTAATCCTGTCTACCTATGGCATTGTCGTCATGGCCATATAAACGAGAAGCGCATAGCTAGGCTTCACAAAGCTGGAGTCCTAGGGTCATTTGACTTGGAGTCAATTGATACATGCGAATCATGTTTAAGAGGCAAGATGACAAAGGCGCCTTTTAGCAAGAAGGCTAAAAGGGCCACTGGCTTATTGGACCTAATACATTCAGATGTATGTGGGCCTATGAGCGCAGCGACCAGAGGTGGGCATCTGTACTTTGTCACATTCACGGATGATTTCAGCAGATATGGCTATGTCTATCTGATGAAACACAAGTCCGAGACCCTGGATAGGTTCAAGGAATTTCGGAACGAGGTACAGAACCAGCTAGGCAGGAACATCAAAACCCTTCGGTCGGACCGAGGCGGTGAGTATATGAGCCTAGAGTTTGACTCATACTTGAGAGAGCATGGAATAGTTCCACAGCTCACTCCTCCTGGAACACCACAATGGAACGGGTTATCCGAACGGAGGAATAGGACCCTGTTGGACATGGTTCGCTCAATGATGAGTCAAGCATCTCTCCCGATTAGTTTCTGGGGACACGCCCCCGAGACAGCAGCTCTCATCTTAAACAATACTCCGACTAAGGCTGTGGAAAAGACCCCATATCAGATATGGATGGGCAAGGAGCCCAATGTGTCTTTCCTAAGGATTTGGGGATGCGAAGCACATGTCAAGAAATTGACTAGTGGCAAGCTGGAGCCCAAAACCGATAAATGCCTGTTTGTGGGCTACCCTAGGGAAATCAAAGGGTATTACTTCTACAACCCCGCCGAGAACAAGTTGTTCGTGGCAAGGAAGGGGGTCTTTCTGGAAAAGGAGTACCTTTCCAAGAAAGGTAGTGGGAGCAACGTTGAACTCAGGGAAGTTCAAGGTCCACAAGCTCTTGAAGAGGATAACTCGGAGGCCCAGGTGGAGCTTCCACAAGTGGAAGCACCAACCCAGGCTACACAAGAACCTAGAAGGTCTGGTAGGGATCGTCGGGAACCGGAGAGGTATGGTTTCCTCGTCACCGATGATCAAACTCTTCTCATCTGGGATGAGGAAGAACCCAAAACCTACCAGGAGGCTATGGCCAGCCCACAGTCTGCAAATTGGCGTAAAGCCATAGAGGCAGAAATGCAATCTATGTACGATAATCAAGTTTGGAACTTGGTTGATCCACCTCCGGGTGCTAAGGTAACAGGTTGCAAGTGGTGCTATAAGCTAAAAGTTGATAATACCTTCAAGGGGCGTCTGGTTGCGAAAGGTTTCAGACAAGTTCATGGAATAGACTATGATGAAACTTTCTCACCAGTAGCCACGCTCAAATCCATCAGGATACTGCTGGCCATAGCCGCATGGTATGACTATGAGGTATGGCAGATGGATGTCAAAACCGCTTTCCTTAATGGAAAGCTACTCGAGGATGTGTACATGACACAACCTGAGGGTTTTGTCGATCCTAAGTATCCGGGAAGGGTATGCAAACTTCAAAGGTCCATTTATGGACTGAAGCAAGCATCCCGTAGTTGGAATCTAAGATTCAATGAGGCTATAAAGGAATATGGCTTCATACAGAATCTAGATGAGCCTTGTGTGTATAAGAGGACTAGTGGGAGCATAGTCACATTCTTGGTACTTTATGTAGACGACATCCTACTCATTGGAAGCGACATACCTACACTGCAAAGGGTAAAGCAGTGGCTGAGTAAGTGCTTCGCAATGAAGGACTTAGGCGAAGCTGATATGATCCTAGGGATCAGGATCTATAGGGATAAATCAAATCAGCTTCTGTGTTGGGATTTTTCACCGGAAATCACCCGATAAAAGCGGAAGAACGCGGTGATTTCCTCAAATCCAGTCCCAGGAGCAATTGAGATGGAAATTGAAAAACTTAAAATTAAATAGAAAGGGATTAAATTTCTTACCAGAAATATCTCTTTCTAGAGATGGATGATGACTACAGAATTCAAAATAGAATTCCTCCTCGTTCCCGTACACGAGCGCCTAACGAACACCGCACGTGCTAGCGTCAAAAATCACGAAGATTAGAGAGTGAGAGAGGGAAGGAGAATTCGACCAAGGGGGGCTAGATGCTCTTCTATCTTGGCCGAATTCCCTTTAGGGTTTTTAACCCTAGGGCTTCCAAATTCCCTTGCTGGAATTTGGCCCAGTCTAGCTTCTGTGTCTGTGTGGGCTTCCTCCTTTTAATTCAGGCCCAAACTTATTTTAATTAGTCTGGTCTAAATCAATATCAAGCCCAATTTTAATTAACCCATGTATTTAATATATTACTCCAAGTAATATATTATTTACATTTAAATTAAAATTAGTTTGACTAATTAATTTAATCCATCAAATTAAAATTAAGTCTTCACAAAACAAATTCATATGTAAACCTATACATATAAATATTTCCACCTAGGAAATAATCTCATAATTAATCCAATTAATTATGTGAAGCCAAATATTAATTTTATTATAATGATCAATCCAATTGATCCTTATAATATAATTAATATACATAGTTCTCTCTCTCTAGAGTGTACACTCCAAGTGTACTTGTGATTCTTTAAATCGGTGTCCAGTCGCTCAATGTGTACGATCCCGTGGGCCCATCTTTATGTTGGTAGCGGGCCTTTGGCTTGCAGACTGCAGTTGGGCTCTAGCAAGCCACTGCAGCCCCTAATTAAGATGGAGATGGCAGTCTAACTGATATCATAACCCTGTAGTTTAAACTTGTACATCCCATGTCATTGATATCAGTGTCCAACACAGAGGCATGGATTGATCACCCTCTTTTGTGTCCGGACATTAATTTGATCCCGAATGCAGTGAACCTCATAAACAAGTTCCAACTTGTTTGGGTGTGGCCACACTCTTATCAGTCACATTCATCAAGTGGCCGGTGATATCTTCTCAGTGGGTTACTGAGTGACAATTCCCTTCTGCATATCCATAGCATTACCATGTTCAGTGACATACCCGAAAGCACCCATACTTGGCACCCTATTACAGGCCCTTTAGGCGTACCCCTAAGTATGCGACATCACATGTAACACCATCATACGGTCAGGTCAAAGGATCCATACAAGTACTACACGAGAATCCATTGTGATACCATACCATGTGGATTACTCGTTTAGTGGATCTATCCAGTACCATGCTTCCAGGCATGTACCTATTAACTTGGTTGACATTCCATGTCCAATGACCGGTAAGACACCGCCATACAACCAGGTTAATGATAGTCTGTTGTTCCATTCATTCCCATGACTGGAACAGACTACGGATCTATTTATGGTCATATCGTTTACCCTATCCATGGTCTTACTCCTGAGTGCATGACACTTGTCGTCATGGATATAGATATGTCCATTGGATACTTCATTTAATATATTGCACAAGATAGATATAATAAATGAATTGATGCCTTTATTAATAACACAAATGAGTACAATACATAAATCCAATAAATGTGTAGTACAAATACAAGGACCAATGCCTCGGGACTAGGGCATTTCCAACAATCTCCCACTTGCACTAGTTCCAACTAGGCATGGGCCTAATCCCTATAGATCTAGTATGACCCTCGTGCTTGGGCTGGGCCAGCACCTTGATCAATGGATCTGCGACATTATCCTCGGTGTCCACTATGTGCAATGCAATGTCACCTCTCTCCGCGATTTCTCGTATGATGTGAAACTTTCTGAGCACGTGCTTTGTGTTCTTGTGTGACCGGGGCTCCTTAGCTTGTGCGATGGCCCCATTGTTGTCACAGAAGATATCGACTGGGTCCTGGATAGTTGGCACTACTCCCAACTCAGTGATAAACTTCTTCATCCACACAGCTTCCTTAGCTGCATCACACGCAGCGATGTACTCAGCTTTTGTTGTAGAGTCCGCTATGGTTGGCTGCTTTGAGCTCCTCCAGCTTACAGCACCACCGTTCAGCAAGAATACATACCCTGACTGCGATTGGTACTCATCTTGGTCTGTTTGGAAGCTTGCATCAGTATACCCAGTAACTGATAGCACTTCCTGACCACCATACACCAAGAAGCTATCCTTAGTCCGGTTAAGGTACTTGAGGATCGCCTTGACAGCTTTCCAGTGATCCTCCCCGGGATCCTGCTGGTATCGGCTCGTCATACTCAGTGCCAAGGCGACATCAGGTCTCGTACATAACATGGAGTACATGATTGATCCAATAGCCGAAGCATATGGAACCAATTTCATGTTCTCCCTGTCCTCCCTTGTTTTAAGACAGTTCTTCTTACTAAGTTTCAACCCATGGCCCATTGGCAAGAAGCCTTTCTTGGCCCGGTCCATGCTGAATCTTTTCAGAACTTTGTCAATGTACGAAGCCTGACTTAGGCCCAGAAGCCGATTTGATCTATCCCTATAGATCCTGATCCCTAGGATCATCTCAGCTTCGCCTAAGTCCTTCATTGCGAAGCACTTACTCAGCCACTGCTTTACCCCTTGCAGTGTAGGTATGTCGCTTCCAATGAGTAGGATTTCATCTACATAAAGTACTAAGAATGTGACTATGCTCCCACTAGTCCTCTTATACACACAAGGCTCATCTGGATTCTGTATGAAGCCATATTCCTTTATAGCCTCATTGAATCTCAGATTCCAACTTCGGGAAGCTTGCTTCAGTCCATAAATGGACCTTTGAAGTTTGCATACCCTTCCCGGATACTTAGGATCAACAAAACCCTCAGGTTGTGTCATGTACACATCCTCGAGTAGCTTCCCATTAAGAAAAGCGGTCTTGACATCCATCTGCCATACCTCATAGCCATACCATGCGGCTATGGCAAGCAGTATCCTGATGGATTTGAGCATGGCTACTGGTGAGAAAGTTTCATCATAGTCTATTCCATGGACTTGTCTGAAACCTTTCGCAACCAGACACCCCTTGAAGGTATTATCGGCTTTCAGCTTATAGCACCACTTGCAACCTATTACCTTAGCACCCGGAGGTGGATCAACCAAGTTCCAAACTTGATTATCGTACATAGATTGCATTTCTGCCTCCATGGCTTTACGCCAATTTGCAGACTGTGGGCTAGCCATAGCCTCCTGGTAGGTTTTTGGTTCTTCTTCATCCCAGATGAGAAGAGTTTGATCATCGGTGACGAGGAAACCATACCTCTCCGGTTCCCGACGATCCCTACCAGACCTTCTAGGTTCTTGTGTGGCCTGGGTCGGTGCTTCCACTTGTGGAAGCTCCACCTGGGCCTCCGAGTTATCCTTTTCAGGAGCTTGTGGACCTTGAACTTCCCTGAGTTCAACGTTGCTCCCACTATCTTTCTTAGAAAGGAACTCCTTTTCCAGAAAGACCCCCTTCCTTGCCACGAACACCTTGTTCTCGGCGGGGTTGTAGAAGTAATACCCTTTGGTTTCCCTAGGGTAGCCCACAAACAGGCATTTATCGGTTTTGGGCTCCAGCTTGCCACTAGTCAATTTCTTGACATGTGCTTCGCATCCCCAAATCCTTAGGAAAGACACATTGGGCTCCTTGCCCGTCCATATCTGATATGGGGTCTTTTCCACAGCCTTAGTCGGAGTGTTGTTTAAGATGAGAGCTGCTGTCTCGAGGGCGTGTCCCCAGAAACTAATTAGGAGAGATGCTTGACTCATCATTGAGCGGACCATGTCCAACAAGGTCCTATTCCTCCGTTCGGACACCCCATTCCATTGTGGTGTTCCAGGAGGAGAGAGCTGCGGAACTATTCCATGCTCTCTCAAGTATGAGTCAAACTCTAGGCTCATATACTCACCGCCTCGGTCCGACCGAAGGGTTTTGATATTCCTACCTAGCTGGTTCTGTACTTCGTTCCGAAATTCCTTAAACCTATCAAGGGTCTTGGACTTGTGTTTCATCAGATAGACATAGCCATATCTGCTGAAATCATCCGTGAACGTGACGAAGTACAGATGCCCACCTCTGGTCGCTGCGCTCATAGGTCCACATACATCTGAATGTATTAGGTCCAATAAGCCAGTGGCCCTTTCAGCCTTCTTGCTAAAAGATGCCTTAGTCATCTTGCCTCTTAAACATGATTCACATGTGTCAATTGACTCCAAGTCAAATGACCCTAGGACTCCAGCTTTGTGAAGCCTAGCTATACGCTTCTCGTTTATATGGCCAAGACAACAATGCCATAGGTAGACAGGATTAAGTTCGTTAGGCTTAACCCTTTTCGTGTTTATGTTATAGATATGATTGGTTTCATTTAAGTCCAGGATATACAGGCCATTATTTAATAGAGCATCTCCATAAAATAATCCCTCTCTAGATATAGAAATTCGACCATTTGAAATAGTGAAAATAAATCCAGAAATATCCAACATTGATACAGAGATAATATTCCTGCACATGGCAGGTACAAAGTAACAATGTTCTAAAATCAAAACCAATCCGCTGGGCATCATTAGGTGGTCTTCGCCGATCTCTATGGCAGCAACCCTTGCTCCATTCCCGACCCGCAGGTCCACCTCTCCCGACCCCAGCAACCTTCTGTTCTTAAGTCCCTGCACATTGCAACAAATGTGAGAACCACATCCAGTATCCAATACCCAGGATGTTGAAACAGTAAGGTTAATATCTATAACATATATACCTGAAGAGGACGCACCTTGGCCCTTTCTTTGCTCTCCCATCAGCTTGGGACACGATCTCTTCCAATGGTCCGCCTGTCAGCACCCGAAACAGACGTCCTCAGGACCTGCCTTCTGCTGGGCCTTGGGTTGGGCCTTGGCCTTCTTGGCTTTGGCCTTTTTGGCCTTGGCCTTTTCCTTAGCCTTACCCTTAGCAAGAGGAGGGTTCCCCTTGTTAACCAGTAGCACCAGCGGAGTCTTCTTGATCGACTGCTTAGTAAGCTTAAGCATCCCATGCAGCTCACTGACAGTGCGGTTCATCCCTTGCATGTTATAGTTAAGGATGAACTGATCATAAGCATCCGACAAGGACGCGAGGATTGTGTCCACCGCCAACTCTTGAGAGATAGGCGATCCGAGATGGGCCAAAGTATCTAAATAGCCCTTCATCTTGAGTACGTGTGCACTCACAGATGTCCCGGCCCCCATCTTACAAGAGTGGAATGCCTTATTGGTCAGGTACCTTTCCTGACGAGCTTGCTCTTGAAACATCTCATTAAGAGTTGTTATCATAGCATAGGCTTGGTGGTCCATAAACTATTTTTGCAGTTCAGGGACCATGCAAGCCAACATAAGGCATGTCACATCCCGGTTGTTCTTGACGTGCGCCTCGTATTCCTCCAGCTGGGCAGCCGGTGGATTACGTCCCTGAGGCGCAGCCGGCACATGCCTTTCCAGCACATACTCTTTCGACTCCTGTCTTAGAACTATCCTCAAGTTCCTAGACCAGTCTAAAAAGTTAGGACCGGAAAGCTTGTCCTTTTCAAGAATGGATCGCAGTGATAAGGTATTTGTGTTTGCCATTTGGGTGTTTCTACACAGAAAAACATTGAGAGTGTTAATAAAGGGCTTTGCTTTGTTGTTCCCATATAAAATTAATAATGAATCAAGTTATTAATTTAAACCGAGTTGTTGGGCTCATGGGCCGAGATCCATATTTCATTAAGATATAGCCAAACGAGGGTTTGGTACAACTACACCTTAATTATTTAGGTAGGAACGCCGTCCAATCCCAACCTAGGGACTCTCGGTTTGATGGGCTTGTTGGCACTTACCCATCTGTGCTTAGGGCCAGGAGAATCCTACTACCCACGCTAAGTCAAAACCTCCATCCAAGTGTTAGAGTATCCCATACTCTAACCCAATACAAAGTGACAATACTCCATTGCATCCTGCGAGGGCATGGTCTACAACTGGCATATTCCCACTTCGATTCGGTTTTGAATGAGGGAAGCACTTTTAAGCGACTTAGTAATTCCGTTTGGTTATTAGATTCAATTATAACGGCTTACATACATAAAGTGGGTGAATGAGCTATTGGAACATACATTCATACATGCAAATGAATATAAAACATGATCAAATAAAATTAAAATGGACTGCTATGGGCCTATGTTACATCCTAATACTATTCTAGTAAACCTATACTAGAAACAGATATTAGGCGGGCCTCCATCTTCTCCTTCTGGGCTTGTACCTCCAATTTGGGCTTGCACCTCCATTTGGGCTCACCACTCCATGGGCTTCTTCTTTTACAAATTTTATAATATTTAATTTAAATAAAATAAAATTACATTAAAAAGAAAAACGACACGCAGGCCGTATTTACCCAAAAAGAAAAATACAACCCATCTCGTAAAAGGCCCAATAGCATCCAATCATACATTCATTCAACCATTCATATGCATCCAATACATACAATTCAAAAGCATGTCATAATGCATGATTTAAGCCCATTTAAATTATGTCAAAGCCATTATTAGGAAATCGCCAATTTTGGCCGACCATGGTTCTAACCCTTAACGGGCTTTGGGCCTCTAGCCCAGGCAGTCCAACTGCTCCCACTGGAATTGGGAAACCATGGGTCCAATTTAGCCGTCCGAGTAATTGTGCCAAAATTACCCGAACCAATTTCCATTAACCATATTAATTTCCAAAACTAATATCACATGAACGAAATAAAATTCATCCAAGAAACCATGTGCATTTAAATTACATAAATTTAAACACACGAACTTTAAAACCAATTAAAATTTCAAAACTGGGCCTCGGACTTAAAACCCACAAAATCCAAAAAAAAAAGGGCCCGGCCCGCTGCAGTCGCCTAGCGGCTGCCCGTTGCTGCCGCCTGCAGCGGCACTGCCGCCCAGCGGCAGCTGCTGTCCAGCAGCGGCTAATGCTGGAACCAGCGGCAGCAGCTGCTTGCGCGGATGCTGCTGCTGGCGCAGCAGCAGGCAGCGGCCGCTGCCTGTGGCGCCTCCCACACCTCGGGAGGCAGATTTTTTTTTTTTTATATAATTAAAACATAATTAAAATAAAAAAATATCCACCCATCATCTAAAGCAATTCACCAAGAATTCCAATAATACACAATAAAATTAAACTAACATAAACCTATATGCAAATTTAATTTTCATTGTATAAAACATATGAGAAAAATCATAAAACCCATACCATGAATCCTGATAAAAAAACCTCCAATTTCAAAAATGGGATTCAACCAAATTTATCAATTTCCACGGATCAAAAGCCCGCTCTGATACCACTGTTGGGATTTTTCACCGGAAATCACCCGATAAAAGCGGAAGAACGCGGTGATTTCCTCAAATCCAGTCCCAGGAGCAATTGAGATGGAAATTGAAAAACTTAAAATTAAATAGAAAGGGATTAAATTTCTTACCAGAAATATCTCTTTCTAGAGATGGATGATGACTGCAGAATTCAAAATAGAATTCCTCCTCGTTCCCGTACACGAGCGCCTAACGAACACCGCACGTGCTAGCGTCAAAAATCACGAAGATTAGAGAGTGAGAGAGGGAAGGAGAATTCGGCCAAGGGGGGCTAGATGCTCTTCTATCTTGGCTGAATTCCCTTTAGGGTTTTTAACCCTAGGGCTTCCAAATTCCCTTGCTGGAATTTGGCCCAGTCTAGCTTCTGTGTCTGTGTGGCCTTCCTCCTTTTAATTCAGGCCCAAACTTATTTTAATTAGTCTTGTCTAAATCAATATCAAGCCCAATTTTAATTAACCCATGTATTTAATATATTACTCCAAGTAATATATTATTTTCATTTAAATTAAAATTAGTTTGACTAATTAATTTAATCCATCAAATTAAAATTAAGTCTTCACAAAACAAATTCATATGTAAACCTATACATATAAATATTTCCACCTAGGAAAGAATCTCATAATTAATCCAATTAATTATGTGAAGCCAAATATTAATTTTATTATAATGATCAATCCAATTGATCCTGATAATATAATTAATATACATAGTTCTCTCTCTCTAGAGTGTACACTCCAAGTGTACTTGTGATTCTTTAAATCGGTGTCCAGTCGCTCAATGTGTACGATCCCGTGGGCCCATCTTTATGTTGGCAGCGGGCCTTTGGCCCGCAGACTGCAGTTGGGCACTAGCAAGCCACTGCAGCCCCCAATTAAGATGGAGATGGCAGTCTAACTAATATCATAACCCTGTAGTTTAAACTTGTACATCCCATGTCATTGATATCGGTGTCCAACACAGAGGCATGGATTGATCACCCTCTTTTGTGTCCGGACATTAACTTGATCCCGAATGCACTGAACCTCACAAACAAGTTCCAACTTGTTTGGGTGTGGCCACACTCTTATCATTCACATTCATCAAGTGGCCGGTGATATCTTCTCAGTGGGTTACTGAGTGACAATTCCCTTCTGCATATCCATAGCATTACCATGTTCAGTGACATACCCGAAAGCAGCCAGACTTGGCACCCTATTACAGGCCCTTTAGGCGTACCCCTAAGTATGCGACATCACATGTAACACCATCATACGGTCAGGTCAAAGGATCCATACAAGTACTACACGAGAATCCATTGTGATACCATACCATGTGGATTACTCGTTTAGTGGATCTATCCAGTACCATGCTTCCAGGCATGTACCCATTAACTTGGTTGACATTCCATGTCCAATGACTGGTAAGACACCGCCATACAACCAGGTTAATGATAGTCTGTTGTTCCATTCATTCCCATGACTGGAACAGACTACCGATCTATTTATGGTCATATCGTTTACCCTATCCATGGTCTTACTGCTGAGTGCATGACACTTGTCGTCATGGATATAGATATGTCCATTGGATACTTCATTTAATATATTGCACAAGATAGATATAATAAATGAATTGATTCCTTTATTAATAACACAAATGAGTACAATACATAAATCCAATAAATGTATAGTACAAATACTAGGACCAATGCCTCGGGACTAGGGCATTTCCAACATTTTGGGCCTAAGTCAGGCTTCGTACATTGACAAAGTTCTGAAAAGATTCAGCATGGACCGGGCCAAGAAAGGTTTCTTGCCAATGGGCCATGGGCTGAAACTTAGTAAGAAGAACTGTCCTAAAACAAGGGAGGACAGGGAGAACATGAAATTGGTTCCATATGCTTCGGCTATTGGATCAATCATGTACTCCATGTTATGTACGAGACCTGATGTCGCCTTTGCACTGAGTATGACGAGCCGATACCAGCAGGAACCCGGGGAGGATCACTAGAAAGCTGTCAAGGCGATCCTCAGGTACCTTAACCGGACTAAGGATAGCTTCTTGGTGTATGGTGGTCAGGAAGTGCTATCAGTTACTGGGTATACTGATGCGAGCTTCCAGACAGACCAAGATGAGTACCAATCGCAGTCAGGGTATGTATTCTTGCTGAATGGTGGTGCTGTAAGCTGGAGGAGCTCAAAGCAGCCAACCATAGCGGACTCTACAACAGAAGCTGAGTACATCGCTGCGTGTGATGCAGCTAAGGAAGCTGTGTGGATGAAGAGGTTTATCACTGAGTTGGGAGTAGTGCCAACTATCCAGGACCCAGTCGCTATCTTCTGTGACAACAATGGGGCCGTCGCACAAGCTAAGGAGCCCCGGTCACACAAGAACACAAAGCAAGTGCTCAGAAAGTTTCACCTCTTACGAGAAATCGCGGAGAGAGGTGACATTGCATTGCACAGAGTGGACACCGAGGATAATGTCGCAGATCCATTGACCAAGGCGCTGGCCCAGCCAAAGCACGAGGGTCATACTAGATCTATAGGGATTAGGCCCATGCCTAGTTGGAACAGGTGCAAGTGGGAGATTGTTGGAAATGCCCTAGTCTCGAGGCATTGGTCCTCGTATTTGTACTATACATTTATTGGATTTTTGTGTTCTACTCATATGTGTTATTAATAAAGGCATCAATTCATTTTTTATATCTATCTTGTGCAATATATTAAATGAAGTATCCAATGGACATATCTATATCCATGTTGACAAGTGTCATACACTTGGTAGTAAGACCATGGATAGGGTAAACGACATGACCATAAATAGATCCGTAGTCTGTTCCAGTCATGGGAATGAATGGAACAATAGACTATCATTAACCTGGTTGTATGGCGGTGTCTTACCGGACATTGGATATGGAATGTCAACCAAGTTAATGGGTACATGCCTGGAAGCGTGGTACTAGATAGATCCACTAAACGAGTAATCCACATGGTATGGTATCACAATGGATTCTTGTGTAGTACTTGTATAGATCCTTTGACCTGACCATATGATGGTATTACATGTGAAGTCGCATACTTAGGGGTACGCCTAAAGGGCCTGTAATAGGGTGCCAAGTATGGGTGCTTTCGGGTATGTCACTGAACATGGTAATACTATGGATATGCAGAAGGGATTTGTCACTCAGTAACCCACTGAGAAGATATCACCGGCCACTTGATGAATGTGACTGATAAGAGTGTGGCCACACCCAAACAAGTTGGAACTTGTTTGTGAGCATCAGTACATTCGGGATCAAGTTAATGTCCGGACACAAAAGAGGGTGATCAATCCATGCCTCTGTGTTGGACACCGATATCAATGACATGGGATGTACAAGTTTAAACTACAGGGTTATGATATCAGTTAGACTGCCATCTCCATCTTAATTGGGGGCTGCAGTGGCTTGCTAGAGCCCAACTACAGTATGTGGGCCATAGGCCCACTGCCAACATAAAGATGGGCCCACGGGATCGTACACATAGAACGACTGAATGTAGACTTAAGGAATCACATGTATACTTGGAGTATACACAATGGAGGGAGAAGTGTGTATATATTAATTATATTATAAAGATCAATTGGATTGGTCATAATAATAAAATTAATATATTCAATTGGCTCTTCATAATTAATAAGATTAATTATGAAATTATTTCCTAGGTGTAAATATTCATATGTATGGGTTTACATATGATTTTATTTTGTGTAGATTTAATTTTAATTTGATGGATTAAATTAATTGTCAAACTAATTTTAATTTAGATGTAAATAATATATTACTTACAGTAATATATTAAATACATGGGTATATTAAAATTGGGCTTGAAATTAATTTAAACCAGAATAATTAAAATTAGACTGGGCCTAAATTAAAACATGAAGCCTGCACAGAATGGAATGGAGCCAGCTTGGGCCTAAATTCCCCTAGGGGAATTCGGCCACCCTAGGTATAAAACCTAGGGTGAAATTTTGGCCAACTAACCCTAGCACACCAAGTAGCCGAAATTCTCTAGCCCTCTCCTCTCGATTGTTTCGTTTTTCTAATGCTAGCACGGGTTGCATTCGTTAGGCGTTCATGTACGAAATCGAGGAGGAAATCTACTTTGGTTTCTGCAGTCTTCATCCATCTCTAGAAAGAGATTTTCTGGTAAGAAAATTAATCCCTTTCTATTTAATTTTAAGTTTTTCAATTTCCATCTCAATTGCTCCTGGGACTGGATTTGAGGAAATCACCGCGTTCTTCCGCTTTTATCGAGTGATTTCCGGTGAAAAATCCCAACAGATACTTGCAAGGAATTTGAAATAAGGTGCATGACTATACACCCCAGGAATAGAATGACACACGGGGTGTCCACGGGTCGAAGCAAGATGATACTTACGAGGAACTTGAAATAAGGTGCATGACTATACACCCAGGGAATGGAATGACACGCAGGGTGTCCACGGGTTAAAGCAGGATGATACTTGCAAGGAACTTGAAATAAGGTGCATGAATATAGACCCAGGGAATAGAATGACATTTGGGGTGTCCACATCTTGAAGCAAGATGATACTTGCAAGGAACTTTATGCTATGGATGTGTGCATATGCGTGGTGCACGGACAGAGTTTTGGCGCTCGAGGAACAACTTGGGTTTTTATGTTATGATATGAAATGGATGTGTGCTTGGAGCACGAACAGGGTTCTGGAGCTCGGGGAGCACCTTGAGAACATATTGTGTGAGATTCTCTGATGTTTGTGGAACATTAATGCATGAGGTGAGTTTTCGATGCTCCTGGAGTGCCTAAACAACTTGGTGTTATGGAATGATGTTTTCGGTGTTTATGGATCACCTAAATGGATTGATGTGCGAAATAAATTTTTCGGTGTTCATGGAACACCTAAATGACTTGGCGTATGAGATGAAGTTTTCGGTGCTCGTGGAGCACCTAAACAGTTTGATGTATGATGTATGGTTTTCGGAGCTCGTGGAGACCCTAAACATTTTGATGCATGAGTGAGATGTACGTTCGTGAGTTGATCATGGTTGAATGATGTCAGATGGATGGAAATGACAATGAGTATGACTTTCTTTGTTTTCATTCTTTTTACTTTGGACGTTATAAGAATACCCAATGCCATGCGAAAAACAATGAAAAAAGGTTGTGAGCCATCACACGGACAGAGTTTCGGTGCTTTTAGGGCAACTAGTGAATGTCAGGGAATGGTCACGTGTGTACTGACACACATACAGAGTTTCAACACTTTGTAGTTCAATGAAGGGAAATGGTCACATGGGGGCCATCCCACGGACAGAGTTTTGACGCTTTTAGGGCATCCAACATGAAATGGAGTTACGAACAAGTCACGTGTGAATAGAGATATGGACAGAGGTTCGGCATTCATGGAACACCTTGTATGATTTAGTAATGTCATGAAATGCCCCTATACATGTAGTAATCCGGTACTCGTGGAGTACCTCAAAGTAGTCAACAATGTCATGAAATGATCTGATGTGTATCACGACACACAAGCAAGACTTCGGCATCACCGTGACACCAATGATGAATGGACATAATGTCATGTAATATTGTCGTGTGACCCACCACACGAATATAGACCTAAGACCATTGTGGTCTTTAGCGAATGAAATGGTCTAGTGAAATGGCCAAGTGCAATCCAATGCACGGGCAGAACACAGGTAGTTTTAGGACACCCAATATGATATGAAATTAAATGACCGTGATGGATATTCTTAGAATGTCTTACATTAAATGGGATGAGATGAGATGATATGAATGTTCATGTCACATGAAATGCAAATGGCTGCATGAAAATGTGGTTAGGGTGCATGACATATGAGATGATGTCATGTATGCTTTATGGAAATGTCAGCACACAAGATGCAAATGTATATGGCACACAAACAAAATGTCGTGGCTGCACGGAGATGTGGTTAGCATCAATGTCATACATATGCTTATGTCTTGAAAATGGTTGCACAAAAACATGGTTAGGTTGGCACACGAATGATTATGCGTGCATGATGTTTTGTGAAAAGGTCAAATAAAACTACCATAGAACAAACATTAGCACATGCAACAATATGCTCATCCTTCCAACCTTATTCCTCCTTTTGATTGGGATGCATTCTTCCTAGGTGTTAGGTCTCTTTGGTACCGACCGAGGATACCAAACGCGTACTCTAAATGTCCAATTTCATATTTTATGTTTTGGTAATCCTAAGGGAAAGTTACTAGGTCATTACATGTGGGCCAGAGTCAAACCAAGGGTTGTACAGGTCCCCATAGCGAAAATATACTCCTCCACATAGAACATGAGAGGTTCATGCGATGCTATGAGTGGTTTACCCCTTCGGGTGCCTCCAATCCTGGCGGAAGAGGTAGGTCACCTTCTGGAATAAATCGGACTGATAAGTGAGTTTGAAGGGTTGAGAAGATGAAAATGTCATGCTATACAATTGTGAGTAAAATATGGTACTATGAACTACTGAATGACTGCAAGCGAGGTTATATTTCAGTAGTTGCCTAAGTTCCTTAAGTTCTTATAAAAATGTTTTAAGAAAAATTTCATCACCAGTAGAGTCACCACTATGAGCGGATGACCTTTTTAGGGGCGGAATGCGGCGAAGCGAACTAGGGAAAAAGAGAACTGAATGTTTGTTTGATGAAAACGGGTTTGTATCTTGCTTAGGAAAACCATTGATTTGTTTGGAAATCCTTTTGTAGAAAACCTTTTCTTTGAATATGAGTTTTTGGAAAACTGGTTTACATTTTAGAAAATCCCGTTTTATTACTTAAAGACCTCGAAACCTAAATTTTGCGATCAGTGACAGAGTCGCACCCGGATCAGTTCATTTGAAAATTCCAGTACAGCTCCCTACCAAGCGTAGACTGCCGTACCTAATCCAGAGATTTAAGATTCAAGCAACTTACCTATTCAACCTCAAGCTTGTTTTCATTTATAAGTTCATATGACAATATTATACTCACTTATTCTCTACCCATATTTATCTTTCATGATTGATTAACCTATGCTCATTCAGATGATAGAAATAAATAACATGAAATAAAGTGCAGGAAAGTAAATCATACATCCAAACCAAACCAAAAACTCTCATCCTCACTAATACAATCGCTTACTATACACGAATATCTAAAAAAGGTACAATCGCCTAGGATCCGTGGATAATCTATCAAATACATCTAAAATAATAAAAAGAAAAATAAAAGCTGTGAAACAAATGGTTAGCACAATCATATCATAGATACAAGTAGGACTTATAACAGGATAGAATGGGGAATCTTAGGAAATGGGAGCATGCATTTAGGGGGTAACCGAGAGGTCCGGGTGACTTACTCGATTAGACCTGGAAAACCATTTTAGAAACGCCCTATAGGTTTTTGTTCTTGAAAACAGTTTGCCTCGATTACATGCAAATTACTTCATTTTAGTGAGTCGGATATCCCGGAACTTGGGGTTCCGTTCGTGGGGGTTTCCTATCTCAAACATCCATCTAAGGCCTAAAGTAGTAAACACATCAAAAACAGTTTGATCCTGAAGACAGCATCACGCAACGATGTTCATGGAAGTCGTCCCGTGATTCTGCCTCCTTTTGGGAACTATAGTCGTGCGGCGTTAGTTAGAGCTACACAGCTATAGCCACTATGGCCGTGCGGCTGTAATATCTAGAACCCAAAATTGGTTTTCTTTCTTTTGTAAATCACTGTTTCAACTCGTTTTAATGATTTCTAAGAGTATTGTGAAATCTGGGGGCTCGCTAAAGTTGGACAGTGGATCCGATTTGGATCGAACAACCCCGGATTCCAAAAACCAAAATCAACAAAACCCAAATCTCACATCAACGTTATTGGAAATCTGAAAGCCATAATATTGAATGTAACAGATGTGATTTGACCGAAATAGTTCATAACAGAATCATTCAAATGGGAAACTAAATGTATTCAGTCGATTTAGGGCACTTTGGGTTTCTGCCCAAAGGAGAAAAGCCGTGCGACTATAGTGGTACAGCCGCTCGGCTCTGTTCTAAGGGATTACAGCCCCTCGGCTTAGGTTAGATCTGCATGGTTGTAATCAAATAGTCAGTCTCTGGAATTTTTACAAAACACAAAAAAATAGCATAAAACAAATAATTACGAGTTTAAGGCATCTCAGAGTTTACCTTTTGATGTTCCAGTGTGTTTGACGACCAGAATTGGATTTGGATGCCGGAATCCACGTAGAACCTCATGAACATCCCAGAATACTCGAATATGAGCCTCGAATCAATCCAAACAAAACCCAAGAACAACCCGAACAAGTGAGAAATGTCCAGAAGCTCAGGCTCAATGTGTTTCTAGTCTGTTTTATTTCTGTTTCTCTCTTTTTCTCTTGAATTCAATTCTGTTTTTCTTTGGTTTTCTTCTTTTCTCTCTTTTACTCTTTTTTAGAATGATTTTTCTCTGCCTCCCTCCTCTATTCTCCCTTCTGTTCTCTGTTATATCCTTTTTTTTGTTCTGCCTCCTAAAAACCTAAAGATACCCGGCTAAAATCTCCCCAATTTAGGAATTCTATCTCCCGTCAAATACTGATGTTGGTTATTTAGGAAGTAATCTAGCTGCCCGTTAGAGCCGCGTGGCTATAAGGTTACAGTCGTGCAACTTTGGTATTATCGCCGCGCGGCTATAGTTGTGGAACTACAGCCTTACGGCTCTAAGCTAACAAGGTTTTTCCCTAAATTCCACCCCCCACATCTAAGCCCTCTAATCACTCGAAGGACCTTTCTTGGGGTTTCAGATCGTGGACTATTCAGTTTTTGGAGTGTTTGAGACATTCCAAGCAATATTCTGCTCCTTTCCTAAATCCGACTCACGTTCGTTTGTTTAACAGTTAACATAGGATTTTCATCACAGAGGTCGGGAAAACCCGTGCTCATAGCAGGGATGAAGAGATTGGATTTTGTGGCCTATCAGAAGTTAACTTTAATGTGTTTATCTAGGTTTCGATGGAATAATTCGAATCTGTTCCTCGAAGCTTTGAAATCGATTCTAACTCATGAAAACTGACTAAAACTCGCCGAAAGTCACAATGTCACCGTAGATAACCTTGAACTATTAGGCTTGTATGTATCGAGGTAGGGCGTAAGTGTTTGGAAGGGATTTGGTTTGGGTTGTTTGAGTTGTTTTGCTTTGAAAAAAGGATGAAGAAGAGGTTACAGGTGATGAAGATGGTGGAGGTGAAGGAAAGCTTAGAGATGGGTCGTGGGGTTGTTGAGTGTTGGTGGAGCAAAATTGTTTTTTTTCTTTTTCTAATCCCTGCCATAATAATCTTGCCCCTATAATCATCATTCTCTATTTTTGGAAAACCATTTTTTATTCTGCCTCAAATGGGTCAAGTTAGCCTGTGATTTTTGACTTTAAGGATGGGTTATGCGGCCTATTTGCCTTCAGAATTAGGCCATACGGCTTTACTATTAAGCCATATGGCTCTTCTTTGAAATCCAACTGCATCCATTTTAAGAAGGTCTCTTCCACAGCTTAACCCACTGAAATTAGGTCATGCCTCCTCTTAACTTAGGTCGTATGGACTATGTTTCAAAGCAAAAATCTCCTTATTCGATTTTGGTGGTTTTCGGTTCGTTTCGGCATGAGTTAGAATCCATTCTTTACTTCTCGGGCCAGCATTTTAGACAATTCTAAATAAAGGATAACCAGAAAGCTTCATCATAAAGGTCATACAAAAATCCATGCTTACACTTGGCACCCAGTTACGGGCCCATTAGGTGCACATCAAAGCATACAAAGTTACATCCAGGAGTGTAGTAATATCAGGTCTAAGGATCTAATATAAGCAATTCGTGAGAAAACACTTATGACATTGGACCATATAGTGTTGTCACAAGCAAATCGATCCAGTACACTATTCATTAACATGCATCTATATCCTCAATTGACTTCCCAAGTCCTATGGTCAGTAAGACACCACCCATCTCACAAGGAACATGCCAACATTTAGTTATTTTCATTCCCATAATTATAACAAAGTAGGGATAGTTTTAAAACTGTGTTCTTTAAACTCATGTTCTTACTCATTCAGTACACGTTACTAACAAACATGAGTAAACACCAATTTATGTATTCTCAATATTTATTAATTGCATAAGTAATTCAATAAATATGATTATGCCTTTTATTAATATTTAGATGATGTATATACAAATATACAAAACACCAAGTACAACATCTAGGGACAAAGGCATACACCAACACCTTGATGTGTCCCAATTGATGACATTCAAAATAAGTGATTTCCTTTTCAAAGTCTTTCTTGTTCTTGTCTTCTTTTCTGAAGGATCTACTTTGAAATTTTCCTCCTTTATTGAAAATCTTTTTCAGCTTTTGAGTGAGAATTGCTAATTTTTCATCTTCCTCGGTAGTGTGATCATCAGTAGAGTCTACTTTAAACACAATCTGCTTTTGTTTCTTGTCTTCACCTTTTTCTTTATCCTTAAAGTTTTTCATTAAAATTTCATGAGTCAACATAGAACCTATAAACTCATTATATTTGTACATTGTTAAATCCTGTGCTTCTTCAATAGTAGTCTTCTTAGCCTACCAATTGTTAAATCCTGTGCTTCTTCAATAGTAGTCTTCTTAGCCTACCAACTCTTTGGCAAACTTTTAAGAATCTTTTTGACTTATTCTTCTTCAATGATGGTCTTCCCTAGCCTTTTCATCTCGTTGACAATGTTTATGAATCTAGCATTCCTATCGGTGATGTTTTCACCTTCTTCCATTTCAATTGCTAAAAAAGCCTCATATTTTGATTTATCTTTAACTTTTTAACTTTGTTTGTGCCTTCATAAGTAAATTCAAGCTTGTTCCAGATTTCTTCAGTGGACTCACACCCTAAAATCTTGTTATATTCAGCTGCATCTAAGGTATAATGCAAAATGCTCCGTTTGTTTAAAGTTTCTTTAAATCAAAATCATCAATTTCGTCATTAGTCTTTTCAATAATTTTCCCTTCAACCTCTTCAGTGGGTACAAATGCACCATTGACAATAGCACACCAAGCATTCATGTTAGTAGCTTGAATAAAGTTTTTCACCCTTGATCATTCGTTAACAAACTGCATGTGTTCTATGACTTTTCTGTAGTCATGATCTACAACTCATTTCTTAATAAAGCTACTTAGTATGAGTTGGCCAATCTCAATATGAAATAATGACACCATAAAAATGATCACCATTAGATTTTAATCATGAATAACAAGGAAAGAGATCACTTACTGATTCATGCCAAGCAAGGTCAAGCCTGTTGGATGATCTTACTGGCTGTTCATGCACCAAGCAGCCTAATATATGGAAAAAAAAAAAGAAAATTAAATAACAAAAAAAGAAAGAAATATCATTAAAAGAGAAATTCCATAAAGCTTATGGATGGAATTCCATCCATGGCCAAATGATGTTTTGCCAACAAAAGACTTCCCAAACTGATTATATATTGAAATATTGAGCATAGATCCTAATAATAGGCACTAAAGACAACAAGATAATAAGAAAAATCCAAATAACCAACAATGATGCAACAAAGAAATAATATCTCCTGATATTATGATCCATTCTCTCTCTCTCTTCCATATGGGTGGCGTGTCATTCCTTGCACCTAATCTAGCAGCTTCAACCTGGTTGATCACATTGCTTGCTTTATTTCAAGTCTATTCTTTAAACAACCTGAAAATAACTCTTTTTAGCCAAATGTTCTCTATTTAAACTCCATTTTAATTCAATTAATACCCAAACAAATAGGTATGATTTCCACTTATCAGTTGTCATCATTTTGCTTCATATAATTTCAAACTTTCTTGCTAGCAAGTAGGTGCGCACATATGGATCGAGAATTTTGGACTTGGGCTTTATTTCTCATTCCTTGAGCTTCGATTCTAGTTCCTTACACTTCAAATTTTGGCTTTAGGCATCAATTGACTTTTCCGTCGAGGCCCATATTTTTGCATTTTGCTCTTCCCTCTTACGCATAGCTTCTAAGGATTCAGGATTTATTGCCTTTTTTCAATTTTGCTTTCTTAAAACATTTGGTCTTTCAAATGAACTTATACCAACAAAGCTTATGGATGAAATTCCATCCACGGTCGAATGATGTTTTACCAACAAAAGAGAAGGGAATATATAATGCTCTTCCCGAACTAATTCTAGAATAAAAATATTAAACATAGATCCCAATAAAGGGCACTAAAGATGATAAGATAATAAGAGAAACCCAAATAATCAACAATGATACAATAAAGAAATAATATCTCCTTATATTATGATCCATTCTCTCTCTCTCTCTCTCTCTCTCTCTCTCTCTCCATATGGGTGGCGTGTCATTCCTTCTAGAATATCACTAAATTTGTACCTAATCCAGCAACTTCAACCTAGTTTATCATATTGTGTGCTTTATTTTGAGTCTATTCTTCAAACAACCTGAAAATAAATCTTTTTAGCTAAATGTTCTCTATTTAAACTCCATTTAATTCAATTAATACCTAAATAAATAGGTATGATTTCCACTTATTATTTGTCATCATTTTGCTTTGTATAATTTCAATCTTTATTGCTACCAAGTAGTTACGGACATATGGATCAAAAAATTTGGATATTGTCATCAATATGTTATTTTCCTTGAGCTTGAGTTCTTGTTCCTTGAGCTTCGATTCTCTTTCCTTCCACTTCAAATTTTGGCTTCAAGTATCAATTGACTTTTCCATCAAGGCACACATTTTTGCATTTTGCTCTTCCCTCTTATGGATAGCTTCTAAGGTTTTAAGATCCATTGCCTTTTTTCAATTTTTCTTTCTTAAACCATTTGGTCTTTTAGATGAACCTACACCAACAAAACTTTCATTTAAGTCAATAAAGAAATCAAACAAAAATAGCAATTATTGAATCAGAAATTCTCCATTCGGAGTATCAGTAGTCTAATTGTCTAATGACAAACATACAAACGATGCTAGCTAAGACCTGGACTTTTTTCTTGCAGTTTGGATGTTAACTTTAAGTTTGACAGTATCTTTAATAACTTCCCAAACATGGTTGAACTTTGATGGTCCCAAATAGGCTAGCTACAGTACTTAGGGGGGTAAATAGTACTGTATACCGAATAAAAATTTCTGCAAACTCTTTTAAAATTTTTTTATGAAAACAATTTAATTAAACATACACAAGTTTTACAAAAGTTGAGGAATTGATAAAACAGTAAAACCTATAAATATTAATTTGCTTGACTAATATAAGATTGTCTTTAAATAATAATGCTATTAATTTAAATTGTAGAAATGTAAATAGCACTAAATATAAAGAGTATAGGTATAGAGAATTAAAGACACTGAGATTTATACCGGTTCGACCCAACCGGTCTACATCCAGTCCTCAAGCCAACTACTTGAGATTTTCTGCTAATGTTTCTTTTACGGGCAAGAAACAAGCCTAATTTAACTTTGACATTTTGGATACTAAATCCCAATTACTTGAATACCATTTAAATACTTAAGAATTATGTTAACAGCGTTTAAATGAGACTCTTTGGGATTGGCCTAGAATCGTGTACATAGACATACATCGAATTGTATATCAGCTCTACTAAGGTTAAATAGAGTAGAGACCCAATCATAACTCGATATTTTTCGGTATCTACATTTTGACCTTTCTTATCCTCATCCAGTGAGACTGATGTACTCATTAGTGTTTTTACTGGTTTAGAATTCTCTATTCCATATTTCTTTATGAGTTACTTAGTATACTTTGATTGACAGATGGATGTTTTTTTTTTCTTTCATTGCTTGATTTGTAGTCCAAGAAAGAATTCAATTTACCTATTATAGACATTTCAAATTCAGTACTCATTTCTTGTGAGAATTCCTTGCACAACTTATTGTTAGTAGAACCAAATATAAAATCATCAACATATGTTTGCATGAGTAATATATGGTTCTTTATATGCGTTATCAACAATGTTGTGTCAACTTTTGATCGAGTAAAACCTTTAGCAAGTAAGAATGTACTTAACCTTTCATACCATGCTCTTGGTGCTTGTTTTAGCCTATACAAATCTTTAGTAAAGTTGTAGGCATAGTCAGGATGGTGACAATCTTTAAAACCTAGAGGTCGCTTTATGTAGACTTCTTCATTGATATAGCCATTAATCAACCTTGCTACCGGAGCAAATGTTTCATCATAGTCTATTCATTCTTGCTGGTTATGCCCTAGTGTAACTAATTTGGCTTTGTTTCTTACAACATTGCCAAATTCATTAAGTTTGTTCCTAAAAACCCATTTAATTTCAATCAGTGTTTAATTTTTAGGTTTTAGAACAAGTTTCCAGAAATTGTTTCTTTTGAATTGAACCAATTCTTCTTGCACAGCCATCATCCAGCTTTCTTCAGTTTCGGCTTCTTTGAAGTTCTTTGGTTCAATTTCAGAAATAAATCCCATATTCATAAAGTACTCTTTTAATTGGCTCTTGTCATTACTTTCTGTGAAGGATTGTCAATAATATTATGTTTGGAATGATATCTATGAAATTGAACTCTTTTGGTAGGTCATCATGTTGATTTTCTTTGGCTGTAGTTCTTACACATTGTTTTCATCTTGATCACCTTAGTTTTCTTCTTTAGAAGAATGTTTTCATTATTGTCTGTGTTCTCAACCTGTGGATCAAGCATTTTAAAAGTATCCTCAAATTCTTTATTTGGGACAGAGTTAGCTTCTTCAAAGACAACATGCATGGACTCATCAATGGTAAGAGTTCTTTTGTTAAAAACTCTATATGCTTTACTATGTAATAAATATCCCAAGAAATTACCTTCATCTGACTTAGATCAGGTTTGCTAAGATCTTCCTAGAGGTAGAAATAACTCTTTCAAGATTAAAAGAGCTTCTAGTTTGTTTTCCTCTTTGATATGTATCACAGATATGGGTTTTATCATAACTAATTTTGGGTAAACCTTTAACAAGATCTTTCTTTGAAACTTTTGAAATCAGATGCATGCTTGCATGACCTAGTCTATGATGCCATAACAAACTCTCCTTTTCTTATGAAATTAAGCATTGATCATTAGTAAGAGTAGTTGAATTTAAAAGATAAATGTTTCCAACTCTACATACTTCAAGTAAAGTCTTACCATTTTTAGTTTTTACAATTTCACATTTCTTTGAATTGAAGATTACCTTGCAATCTTTGTCACAGAGTTGACTTACAGTTAGAAGATTGTATTTTAATCTATCTATTAAAGATACTTCATCAATGCATGGATTGTTTTCAATCTTTCCTTTTCCAATAACTTGGCCTTCTAGATTATCTCTGAATTTCATCAATCCTCCTCTTACTTGCTTTAAGGAAGTAAAGTACCTCCCATCTGTAGTCATATGTCTAGAACAACTACTATCAATGCACCATTTTGAATTTCCAAGGGTGTTCTTTAGACATACCTGTTATGAGCATAGGATTTTCATCCCCGATTTCAATGATGATGAGTTGTTTATTTGCTTCTATAGCTTTCCATAGTTGTAGGAGTCAAAGTTAGTTTAAGACCAAAGCTCCGGTCGACTGAAATTCAAGCCTCGGGGCATTTCCTGGATGAAAAGGAGGCTATCTAGGACCAACAGCTGTATGACTGTACTATTTAGCCGCATGACTATTGCATCAATACCCATAAGGCTATTGATCCCTAGCAGAAACCGTGACTCTTCTTCTTGGAAATGATTTTTTGGATTTCTAGGAGGATTCTACAAGAAAAATCTCTAGTTTTGCCTATAAAAAGGCCCCTAATCTCTGGTTTTTTGGTTTGGTAACTTTTAGAGAGAGAAAGAGAAAGAAAAAGGGAGAAAAAGAATAAAAAAGAAAAATTAAGCTTTGCCTCCAATTTTCCACCTTCAATCTCTGTTTTTAGGCTTAAAATTGATTAGAATTCATAGGAAAACATCTCTCTACGACATCTAATAGGTTTAGAGACTAGTCTAGACACCAAAACCTTAGCTTTCGGAGCTTAAGATTAATTTAAGAACTTGAAGTTTGGGTTCAAATCAGAGCTTTTTTTTAAGGTTTTCACCTCCTAAAGTTGTGGATCCATGCTACAAGGGTAATATCTGAGAAACCTAAGCATTTGACTTGTTTGTGTTGTATTTGGACATCATTTGCATCATTTTTCAAAATATTCTATTTGCATCATTTTTCAAAATATTCTATTTTTCGACTGAGAACCAGAGCCGTGCGGCCATCGTAACAGTCGCATGGCTATAGTTATAGCCTCACAGCTATTACTTTTACAACCGCACGGCTGTTGGTTTTTAGAACAAAACCACGAAAGCTTATGGTTCAAAAATCCTCATGGGTCTTGAAGTGACATCTGCATGGTATAAATTACAGCCGCACGGCTGATGTCTCGACATCTGTACGAAGGTTTATTAGGGACAGAATCACCAAAAATTGATTTTTGTGTCTTACGACCATTGAACATTAGATTTACATTCCAGAAGCATGTATTAGAATACAAAAACAATGGAAACCTAGTCTCCTGATATCCGACTCACTTGCCATGTTAAACAATTAACCAGAAAAATCATTTTCAAAACTGTTTTCCTAAAAATCAACACATGTACATTTTAAAACGTTTTCCATGTCTAATGGATGAGATATGTCGAGTCTCCCTAGCTATCCCCTCTAAATGTATGACCCCGATTCTCCCTTAAGGTATTTTATGTCATTCCATATGGTTGTAATAATTAATTAATTTATTATTTCTCGCACCTTACATGAACGCAATATGCTCTTAACAAAATCAACTTAGTTCATAAAATACTATAATTTGATTTTTGAAGCATGTTTTTAATTTGGTAACAAGTAATTGACTCATCCGGTCCTAAATCTCTAGAAGGTATAGTGGCCCTCACTTGGTTTCGACTATACCTAAATTTTCAGGTTGAGCTGAGCTGGGTGGTGACTCCTATATTTTCTTTGGCATTTTAGTCTCGAATCTTTTTTGAAACTATGATTCTTTCTAGAAATAAATTTCATGTGATAATAAAACTGCAAGTACCAAAAATTCCTCGGTTCGCTTTGCAGCGTTTCGTGTGTCAAAAAGGTCGTCCGTCACACCAACAAAATACGTTAAGTGGACTTAGGTAACCAAACAATATTGGGTCCTTTGGGGTCAAAATTAACATTTTTCTTTTTGGGAATCTATATAGCTTTTCCTTTGTAATACCCTTCTCGAAACTTGCAATCACTGATCACATGTCCTATATGATTATATTAATAACATATAACATTTCTCATTTTCTTGTATTGATGTGACTAAGAAGGTTTTGAGGTAGGATGTTGGTGATAAGAAACATGGTTAATTTGATATGAGTGTCTTTGCTTTTAACCTATAAGAATAAGACTTTTGAAATTATATAGGTCTAGAAGTGTTTTTAGACAATCTTCTATTGTGAATAGGGATTTCGATTTGATTTAGAAGATTGTACAATCCTTAATTCAGAGAGCTATATCTTCTTTTTGGCTTTTTGATTAGTAAACTAAACATGGGTAGGTTTCTGTTTAGAATTTGGTCTAGTAAACTATTTTTGACTTTTACTATGCTTTTGATATATAGGTTTGGGAGGTAAGGTTTTTATAGTAGAAGTTGAGGAAGAACATAATATAATTGGCTTTGGGGGGGGGGGGATTTAAGAAGATATCTCTTCAATGTTTGCATATCCAATTCCTGTTCTATCGTTTGGATTTCTTTGGGAGTCTAAAAGCATATTCAACATATTTTTTCCATTTGCGAATTTGCTAATTGCAGAATCTAGCTTTTCACATTTTTTCATGATGTTATACTCTGCTAACTAATTCTATATTAGTGTTTTTAAGAAATCTCATTTTGCTTTGTTGTTAAAGCTTTTCTGATTCTTTTTCTAAAAGCTTGTTTTCATACTCTTTGCATTTAGTAATCATTTCTTATTTAGAATCATGCATCTTAAAGAATTCATGAATAAGATCATTATGAGATAAGGTTTGTAGAATTACCTTATCTTCTTCGCTTTCTACAACCTGTTGTGATGATTTATTTGTGTTTTCATCTGCCATGAAGCATATTTGTGCATTATCTTTTTTTCTCTTCATCATCAACATTAGAACTTGATTCATCACTGTCACTCCATATAGCCATCATTGCCTTCTTGTCTTTCTTCTTGTATTTGCTTTTAAGCTTTAGACAATTAGTTTTGAAATAGCATGATTTGTTTCATTCAACACATGTATTTTCTTATTTTGAATCTTTCTTGGCTATATCAACTTTATTGTTGATGAATTGCCTCTTGAATGACTTTTTATCTCTGTTCTTGCTTTTTAGAAATTTTCTTAATTTTCCGACCCAACAGAGCTTCCTCATCATCTTCTTCAACATCAGTATCTGATTCACAGCTGGATTCTTTAGGAGTTGAACTTACACTTTTAGTATAATAGACCTCTTTTTGTCAGTTTGCTCACTGTTAGTAGTAGACTTAACTTTCATCTCATATGTGAGTAGTGAACCAATGAATTCATCACAAGTATGTAGTCAAATCTTGTGATTCTTCTATTACTGTGAGCTTTGCATCCCATAAAGTTGGCATTGTTCTTATTAATTTTCTAATCAGCTCTTCATCTGTGAAACTTTTACCAATGTTCTTTAATTTATTCACAATGAGTGTGAAACTGACTCTTTAGCTTCCACCTTAAACAACTCATACTCTTTGATGTAAAGATTTATCTTTCCATTTATGAGCAGAAATTGTGCTGCTGGACAAATCTAGACTAAAGCTTCACGAGAGTGATACGGATACCACTGGGCGATGAATTTGGGTTCTATTGATTTCTTACTTGAATTTATGACTTTTGTCTTCTTTTCTTGTTCCTGTAATCATGATACTTGATGCAACAAAAATACATGTAATGTATGTGTGCATATGCATAAAGATGTATAAACATAATATTGATTGTATATTTTGGGGATGAATTCTTCATCTTGGAACAGTAAATTCAGGATCAAGACTTGTGATTGTTTTCTACACTGATTACTGGTCCATTTCTACCTGAACATGTTTTCAAAATGCCTCTTCTTGGTTGATACTGGAGATTATATTTGCTCTTGGCTTAACTGTTGTTGAAGATTGTATTTTAACTTAAAGAATTCCACTGGGGAAGGATTACTCTATTGGAGATTATCTTCAATTAATTCTGCTGGGAATTATGAAATGTCTTCTTAATTTCTGCTGGGGAAGTGTAATATGTTCTCTGGTTAATTACTACTAGGGAATGCAAATCTCTTGCTTATTTTGCTGGAGACCATGACATACCAACTGCTATGAATGATAAGATCTTTACTAACTACTGGGGATTAAAGAAATTGGCTGTTAAAATCAAAATCTTCTTGTCAATGACTTAAGATGAAAAGTGTCTTGAAGATGTTCTAATATGCTTTGAACTCAATTAGGGATTAGAAGATACTTTAATGTCTTGTAAACTCCATTGGGTAACTAAAAGATGCTTATTGACATTGATGATTTGTCTTTGGATATGAACTTTCCTTCTGAAACATATTGTTTGAAAGGAATGATCTACTGATGAACACTAAATGCAATAACACAATGTATGCATTATGAACATCTAAGCAAAATATCAAACATTCATAACATTATTATGATACAACCAGAATAAGTACAATAGGAAAACTTGAATAAGACTTGGGCTTTGAACAATGCCCTCTCTTGCTACCAGCAGTTTCTTTCGGTTTTCCAAGATATAAATTTTCTCTCAAAATCCTTACATAAACTCCCTTTTGGGTTTCAGCCTATCAGGCTGCCCTAAATTTTTCCTAAGGCCCTCTTTTTGGAATTTTCACCTCAGCGAGCTTTTTCTCTATCTTTTTTTTATGTCAACCTTGATGATAGTATTGACGACTCTTCTGAAGATGATGTGAGTGATCTTACTTGATTTGACCTTTTGGGGATGTTCTGGTCATAAGGTCTTCTTTATGATTTCTTATCTAAGTTGTCTTCTTCATAATGATCTTGATATTTAAATCAAAATTGACTACTCTATGATACTCTAACAAGATTGTCTTGCAATGTTTTGCGAAAATTTGAAGTTTTCTTTATGACTTTCTTATCTAAGTTTGAAAATTTTCTCTGTAATGTATTGCTTTGATTCTGAAGCACTACCTATGAAATTATGTCTGGAGTTGAAGTTTTTTGTCATTTCTAAGAGACTACACTGAATTTTATTCCAAAGATATCTTATTTGTCATCATCAAAAAGTTTGAAAATCTTGAACCAATGTCTTCATCTTCAATTTAGCTTGAACAATTAATCTTTATTTTGACCTTTCTCCATCTTGATGAAATTTATTCAGATGTTTGATCTCCACTTTGACTTCCCTTATTTTCTCTCACTCCCCTTTACATTTTTCTTCTTTTTTTTTTTTTTTGAAACCTAAGATTTCTACCCACAACATAATTTCCCATATATTTGAAATGAATATTTTTTTTCCATTGGAGTACTTCTTTCTACTTTCTATTGTTTTGTTGATTCTTCGTTCTATGTTTTAACCTTTTGAATGATGATAAAAATTTACCTTTGGAGTAACCTTCTGAATGGTCTTTGGAAATGACATCTGACATGAACTTTAAAATCTATGATCCCCATTCTACGTATTGAATAGAGCTATCTTCTTCAACTTTGCCTTGCTGCTTTGTTGTTGGTGTTAAAAATCTATAATGCATTTCATTGTGCCTTTCAAAATGATCTTTCTGACTAATCTTTAAAGGTTTTGACACTTGAATTCTTTGTGGTATGTTTAGTTATTTAGCTTGGGTTAGGTTTTGAATGGGCTTTGACTTGGAAAAGATTGACATGTTTAAGTTATGATATTTGGATCTGGTGAATTTGGAGTGATCTTGTTTCTACATCAAACTTCTATGGATAACAGGAGAATGCCTCTAATCGATTGGTTTCAAATTGAGTGTTTTCTAACATTCTGAACTTTTATTGTTTGTTTATAATGATGATGCCTTGAATTGAAGATCTTGATTTGATAGAGATTGATTGATGAACAAAACTGTTGTCAGGATGCTATCTTTACACACAACTCACTTTTAGGAAAGAATCTTGATCAAAATCAAAGTCATCTTTAGGTTCCATGTTGCATTTTGACTGACTTTATGCATTTAAATGTTATAAACATTGGATATGTCATTTCAAATTTTCAAATGCATGCATAATGTTATGTACATGTAAATGACACATAAGTAAGAAAAAGATATTGTGTCTCATTACATTCAAAACAAACTGTTCAAGCATTTACATCTTGCAGAAGCATTCAGAAAAACAAAACAAACATACTAAAAGCTTTCAAAGCATTAATGTAACTGTTTTATTTACAAACATTGATTCACATCAGACTCATTAATTCTTCTTCTTTCTAGATAGTAGCTCATGTAGCTTTCTCAATCTCAATTTCTTCTCTGATTACTATTGATTGTCCATCTGTTAACCCCAATTTCCCTTCATCAATTAGCTTTTAAATGTCACTTCTTAACTTAAAGCAATTATTGGTTCTGTGACCTACCACCATATGATACATGTAGAAATTATCTCTATCAGCTTTAGATGGCTTCCTAAAAGGTTTAAGAGATTGTAACAGACCCTTATTCCTGCATTTGGCAAAAATTCTGGATAATGATAAAGACCAAGGAGCAATTCCGATTGATCCCTTTCCTTTGTTCTGAATAGACTGCCTTTGGGAAACTATCACTGGATTTTCATGTTGTGCATTGGCTGTTGACTCTAATTTTCCCTTATTAAAATAAACAATTGAAGACACATATATAGACTTAAGCAGATATTAAAGTCATGTTGTTGATATCCCAATAGTTGGTATTTCATTCGCATCATCATGTATAACTGGTAATACCAAATCTTCAATAAAGCATTTTCTAACATTTGATGATCTGTAGAAAGAACTTCATTACCTTTGCCTACTCCATCTTTTAATGACAGCACATTTACTAGAATGAAGACTAATCTCCCCTTTAAGCTCTATTATCGTCTTTTCTAATTCTGCATATCTTGCCTCTAGCCTTTCTATCACATGGTTTTCTTTTAATTATGAAGCTACTTCTTCTCTAATGATATTACGAAAATGATCTATGGAAACATAATCTTCCATGGCATTTGCTATAATATTAGCATTTATCTGACTAATTATATCTTCTCTGTCTTTCCTTTCTAATTCTATGCTTTCACCTGAGCCATCACACTTCATCTCACTGACTACTAAAAGAGCTGACCTTTCAATGCAACTGACTTCATCATCCCTTACTGTCTATACTATCTGATTAGCTTGAATGACTTGAGATAATAAAAAAATATGTTGGCAACCTAGACTATACCATAGTGACCTGATATTCAAATGCAAGATGAGAACGATTAACCTTAATGTCAAGTTTCTTATGCTCTTTCAACTTTCCATCTTTGACTAACTTTATTATATCTTTTTGCAAAATGAAACAATCATTAGTTTTGTGGTCGACTGTTACATGATAAGTGCGGAAATTGTTCCTGTCTTCTTCTAAAGGCTTCTTGAAAGACTTTAAAATAAACCACCATTTCTATACTTCGCAAAGATTTAAGTTAAAGATAAGTCAAAGTCCAAGGAGAAATTCCATGATTCTTTCTATTTTATGCTGATCAGACTACCCCTGATGCACCACCACAGCCTTCATATAATTTGGACTGACTAATCCTGAGCTATCAGCTATGAACAAATCATCAGCCTTTTCATTTATATGCCATTCAATCTTGATTGCCTTCTTGAACACATCATTTAGAGTATCAAACCTCTGAAACTTCATAATTTTTTGGTACCCTTCTTGGCTTCCATCTATGAGTTTGACAATCAACTCACCTTTATCAAGTCTATTTTTCATTTGTATCATATTATCCATCCATCTTTGATAAAAGCTTGTAAAAGATTCATTAGGCTACTGCCTGACTTGTTCAAGATCATGCAGCTTCACTTGCATCAAGTTGTTGAAACTGTAATGTTCGACAAAGGTTGTAGAAAGAGCTTCCCAATTCATCTATATTTCTTCAAACAAGCTATTACACCATACCAATACCCCTTCGTCCAAAGTGGTGGAGAATAGATTCGTTAACTGCCCTTTGGTGACTCCCCCCATCAAAATCACTCTGGCATACAAATTCAAATAAGCTTTAGGAGAATTGATGCCCTTATAAGATGCTATCCTCGGCATTTGAAAGCCAACTGGAAGAATTTCTATACCTCGGCTTATCATTGTGTCAACATCAATGCATTTGTTAGGTTTAGAGTCAGCTCCCTTTCTCACTTCAGCCAACACTTCATCCAGTTCAACACATTTCACTTTCAACTTCTCAAAGATGAATTCTTCTTCTAGAATTTCATTAACCTTAGAGACATTGCCCCTTAATTCAAAGCACTCCTCATTCTTCCTTTTCTTGTAATCTTGAGAAGAGGAACTACCCGTAAAAACTTCTGCTACTCTGGTTTTTGAATTCCCAGCCATTATGCTTTGCTAACTAATTCTGATTCACTATCTCTTTCAACTGCTTTGAACCCAAATTCACTATTATCTGGTTCTGAATAAACTAACAAAACCTGAGTGCATGAACACCTGTTATCATTTGTCAATACATGCATAGTGAACTTAAGCTAAGAATATTATGCATGAATGCATGAATTATATGCTCTATGTATGCAGTACTGATATGTGATTGACAAGCAATTTATGATTACATAATAATTGATT
The DNA here is from genome assembly GCA_039660915.1 of Euphorbia tirucalli. Lineage (NCBI taxonomy): Eukaryota > Viridiplantae > Streptophyta > Magnoliopsida > Malpighiales > Euphorbiaceae > Euphorbia > Euphorbia tirucalli. Next base: position 33,587,589 of record CM077637.1, on the reverse strand, counting down.
GATGTATGTATACATATGAAAAGAAAGTTATGTAGGACTTACAGTGTACATGGTTACACACAGATGCAAGACATTATTCCTAAAATAAGACTTATACATTAAAAGAAATAGGCTGAACTCATTGGATACAAATATACATAATTAGAGTAAACCAAGTTTTCAAACACTGGACTCATACACAAATGTGTAAAAATAGGGTTCGGCGAGTTTGAATGCCTAAAAGTTCAGAGAAAGACATGGCTTGCAAAGGTAAACATGTACATGAATGTGTACAAACGGATTTCGATATATTTGAATGCTTAAGGGTTGGATATAAATGTTGCTAAAAGATGTTGAACTCATACATAGATGTGTACAGATAAAATTCAGTGTGTTTGAACGCCTAAAGGTTAAAGAGGGAAACGATAAACTTATACACAAATTTGTATGTATGGAATTCAATATATTTGAACACCTACGGGTTTAAAATGCAACGTACATAGCTTACAAAATAAAGAATTCATACACGAATGTGTACAGACAAATTTTGGCATGTTTGAACACCTAAAGGTTGGGATATATATACAATGACACATGAATTCATGTATAACCATGTACAAACACCAGATGAATATAGATAAAAAGAACAGATAATCATGTATATAATGATATACAGATTAGACCTGACATAAAACCTAATGCCTAATACAAATGACACATAATGTATATGGCTACACAAAAGGGTTAGTGTATATGCCATACAAAATACACAAATAACAAACAATTATGTGCATAACACATACTAAACATGACTGTGTAACAGTGCCATTCAAAGAATTGTTGAATGTGGATTCGAAAAAAAATGTATGGCACATGAAAAACATGGCTGGATAAAAGGATTAGTGAAAATGGGTAGCATTTTGGCATATTTTAAGGATTTAGGATTTTTAGAGATTTGGGGATTTGATGTTTTAGGGATTTGAAATATTTGATGATTTAAGGGATTTAGCAATTTGGGGATTTGATGATTTGGGAATTTGAAGGTTTAGTGATTTAGGGATTTGAAGTTTATCAATTTAGGGATTTGAAGGTTAGCGATTTAGGGGTTTGACAATTTGGTGATTTGGAAATTTAGCGATTTGAAAAATTTGGCAATTTGAGGATTAGCAATTTCATGATTTAGGGATTTAGCGGTTTGAGGTTTAGCGATTTTGGAGATTTTGGGGATTTGATAGTTTAGGATTAGGGATTTAGGGATTTGGCGGTTTAGGGATTTGGCGATTTAGGTGATGAATGACACTATGCGAAAATACACCAATAGATGCAAATCGAATGATTTATGAAAATGCAAAAATATAAATTCCGGTACAAGGAACAAACATTAGAACATGGATAAATATGCACACCTTCTAACCTTATTTTTCCACGTTTGGTCGACGTAAATCTTTCCTAGGAATTGGTTCTCTTTGTCATTAATAAGGAATAATAAAGGTCGTCTCTCGACAGATTGATGCAATTGGCATTTTGGTTCTTTAAGGAAAGTTACTACAGTTACCTAATATGGGCTAAGTTGAAAAGTCATGGGTTCTCATCAATGTTCCTATAGCAGAATATGCTCCTCACTTCTCCCTCATGAAGGGTACAAACGAAGGGGTTCATATGAGGCTATGAGTGATGTACCATTTCGGTGCCCCTAAGACCTAGCAGAACTTGGGCAATACTTTTAACAGTATATCGGGGCTAAAAAGGACCTCAAAAGTGTGTGTGCATAGTGTTTCTAAGTAATATGCAAATAAAAGACATTAATATAAAAATGTTAAAATATTTTGAATTGAGAATTTTCAGTGTTTATCACTTTTGATTTTGAAAATAAAAAATAAATCCCCAATGGAGTTGTTACTATGAGCGGACGATCCTTAAAGAGATGGGCCTCATGACTGGACTAAGATTATTTTTAATTGTGAGAAAAGAAACAAACTCGAATGCTCTCACTAAAAAGTGACAGGGGCTTAACCAAAAAATTACGGTATAGCCAAAACGAGCTACAACTCACTGTACCTATTAATCAGAGATTCAGGTTCGAATAACTCACCTATTTCTTCTCGATTCAAAATACATGCAACAATTTATATCAATGCCTTTTATATTTTCTACAATTGATTTTATCTTTCTTTTGTTAAGTCAATGTTCACACACGAGCTGCAATACTGAAAGCGATAAATAAATGCAGAAAGCAGTAAATAAATTCAGGAAATTTAAAGTATACAAACCGATAGGATGACTACCCTAGGGGATACGATTGTATAAAAAAAGGATTTGGGGTACAAATTTATCTATATACAAATTCCTAAAAATAGAAAGCTAAATATTCATCTATCCTAACATACATCTACGTGCAAAAAAAATTAGTATAGATAAATATATACACGTAGGACTTATACAGACTCAAAATGGGAATTTTAGACATCTTAGGGCATGAAATGTGGAAAATCAGGAAATTCGATAAATTACTCGATTTGGCTTGGAAAACATTTTAAAATGCCATTTTGATGGGACTGGATATTCATTTGAAAAATCAAATTGTCCGATTTATCATTTCTACATGCAAAAATGGGTCAGATTTCAAGAAACTTAGGTTTCTATCGTTGCCTGGTTTATAGAAAGTTTATTGCAGAAATTTAATACTAAAATTAAATATATACAAAATGCAAATATAGGTCAAAATGATATGCAAAAAAAAAAAAAAAAAAAAAAAAGAAAAAGAAAAATAAACAAAAATCTATTCTGAAATTAAAACAACAGCCGTACAGGTATAGCAGGAATAGTCGTGTTGCTGTAAAAATATCCATATGGGGAAATTGCTAAATCTGGAACAAACAATAGCCGTACGGCTACCAGTGCAACAGCCGTGTGGCTATTTGCAACAGCCATGCGACTCTGGTTCAATAGAAAATGGAAAACAGAAAATAGAGCAAAAATTTAAAATAAAGCAATGCACCAAAAATCAACCCAGAAAGCTGTAAAAAGGTTTAAGGCCTCTTAAAATTATCTTTTAGATGTCTCTCCAGTGTTCAATTTGAAAGAAATTTGGTTCTTGAAGCTTGAATTCGGATTTGAAATTGAAATTGAAACTTTAAAAACAAAAGCTTGAAATCTCCAATTAAGCTCCAGTTCTTCAATTCAGCAACTCAAATAAGTCTCTAAAGGCTTTTAGATGGGTTTGGATGATGAATTTGGTGTCGGAATTGATGGATTCTTGGTTTTGATTTCTTGAATTTGATTTTTCAAGTTTGAGAATTTGGAATTTTTCTTCAACTTCTCTTGTTAATTCTTTGTTGTTAGTTGTTGATGTCCTTTCTTCTTATGAGCTGCCTTCAATCCAAATTACCAACCCCGTAATGAGAAGGAATTAGTGGAGATTAAGTGTCAAGCTCTGTTTTCAACAGCTATCCTCTTCAATGCAACATTCTGGTTATTCATCAATAGTCATGCGATTGTCATGTAACAACCATATGGTTATTGATGCAAGAGTCGTACGGTTGTCAGTCAACCCTAATTCTTCAAATTTTCTTAGTTCCAGGTTTCAAGTTCATTCAAATCCAAATCTTCACTTCTCAAATCGACTGCCAAAATGAATTAAAAGGATATATGACATTTGGTACTCTATCATCACTGAGGTCGGGAAAACCCGATACTCACACCATCTTTGACTTGTTTGGTTCCTTCATGAGTCGTCTCAAGTTTGTCCCATATTTTCTTAGCTATCGTGCAACCTGAAACATGATTAAATTCATTAATATCTAAAGCATATTGTAACAAATTAATAGCTTGAGAATTTAAGGCCTCTTTATTTTAGTCAGCAGTTTCATATTCACTTTCTTCTTTTGGAACAAGTTTTCCATCAACAGTTTTTTGTAGGAATACTAAGTCCTTTGATAATTCTCTAGACCTGATTATCCACAGACTGTAGAAATATCCTCATTATGTTTTTCCAAACACTGTAATTTTCTCCATTGTATAGAGGAGACTTGTTGATGAAACAACCTTCAAACATAAAAAAACATTTTGACTACCGGAAGTACTAGCCATTTTAGGATCACTCTAAGGATTTTACTCCTTCTGTTTAGAATCAAGCTCTAATATGAATTGATGGTCCCAAATAAACTAGCTATAGTACTAGAGGGAGGTGAATAGTACTATATACCGGATAAATATTTTCACAAACTCTTTTAAAAATTCTTTTCATGAAAGCAATTTTCTTTCAACAAACAATAGTTTTACAAAAGTTACAGAATTGATAAAACAGTAAAACTTGTGAATATTAATTTGCTTGACTAATATAAGACTATCTTCAAATAATAATGCTATTAATTTAAATAACATGAATGTAAATAGCAATAAATATAAAGAGTATAGGGATAGAGAATTGAAGACGTTGAGATTTATACTTGTTCGACCCAACCGTTTTACATCCAGTCCCCAAACTAATCACTTGAGATTTACCACTAATTTTTCTTTTACGAGCAAGAAACAAGCCTGAGTTACTTTTTCGGGTTCAAGTAACAAACTGAATACTTTTGAAGGCTAAGTATCAAACCCCTACCGTTACCTTTTACAAGCTTAAGTAACAAAATTTTTCTTATTCTTTTTTAGAGCTCAAGCATCAAACTTTACAATATGCTATTTTTTATAGTTTAACAACCAAACTTTTACAATCTTTATTGATCACACTAAAGAAACCCCTTTCACACAAACTTGTGTGAAAATACAATTCCCTTAAATATGAATATTTGAATGAATGAACAAAGATGAAGCTTTCTCTCTTTATTTGCTCTTTAAAGGAAGACTTGAATAAAGTATCTTGTATGTGTGATTAGAAATAAGTCTCCCACTTACCTAATTCAATTTGACTTGCTTTTATAGGTGCCAAGAGTCCTTCAATAAGGTGAACTAGTCATTGCAGCAAGGTCTTAAAGATGTTACGGCCGTTGGTTGTAGGTCATAAGTAGAATATAGTTGTTGCTTTCACCTCTTGATGAAAATATGGCTGTTGAAGAACTTTAAGCTCATGCAGTAAGTGAAACTTGTAGCTCTTGAATAATTTCTCACCTTTTGAAGATAATGTAGCCATTGGAGATTTTAAAGGTCATGACTCAAAGATTCTTTAGCTTATAGGCCGATGCTTACTTTTGATTAACAATGAGCTGGTCATATAACAAGCTTTTAATCTCTTATTGTCTTCATCGAGTAAGACTTCATAATATCCTTCTTGTATTTAGTTGCTTCATCTTCTTGTACGTAGTTCACTTCTTTATTTATTACAAAATAACTGTAATAATATTAAAGTGAATATATTTTGCTTTTCTTATTTGTCAACTTTCCAATAATTTGTTATCATCAAAACATGATTCAATAAATTGGAATCTAGCTTCGTACTGATTGTTTGTCTACATTAACATCATTTCACAAAACATCTACAATACATGAAATACTATTAATGATTATTTGTCATACCTATTATTCAAATAAAATTTTTCTGAAAAATTAATGTTATTAACATTATCTGCATTTCATGCACCACTTAGGTTATTATTTTCAATTTGTCTAATGCTTTCTTACAGTCCTCTCTATTTTCTACGTTATACATTTTACTCATCTCTAGTTCGGTGCCTCCCACATTGTTTGTTTCCTTTTGTTGTACACACATGATATTTGATTCCATATTTGTTTCTTGGTTTGGCCCCTACAATTAGATCTTGAATGGTATCCCAATAAGCGAAGCATAACACCACGTCTTCATCAGCTTTGGATCCAACTTTACTTAACATTTTTATGAAATGAAGAATTTAGAAATATTTGAAATCTTAGAATAGCTGAATGAAGTGTGTGTATGTATTATAGTCCAATTGTTTGTATATACAGTGAGCTTGACCCACTACTCCCAATGCGTCCAATAATGCTTTAAAATCCAATGAATGTCATTGCAATATATAGTGACATCCATCCACCACTCTTATTGCTTTTAACAATTCATAATAATGTCCACCCACCACTCCTAATGCCTTTCACAATGCTTCAAAATCCAATGAATGTTTCTGAATGTAAAGTGACGTCCACCCTACTCCCAATGTATATAATAATTTACAAGAATCCAAGAAATATTTGTACAACATATAGTAACAAATATCCACCATTCCCAGTACATCCAATAATGCTTCAAAATCTAATAAATGTCCCTTCAATATTTCATGTCCATCCACCACTCCTAATGAAACTCTCAATGCTTCATAATTCAATAAATTACTCCATAATGTACAGTGAAATTCACCTAACACTCCTAATACCTTTAATAACTCACAAGAATTCAATATATATATATATATATATATATATATATATATATATATATATATATATATATATATATATCATAATGCCTTCAATAATGCTTCAGAATGCCTATTGCTACTTCTTCTTAAGTAGCTCAATCAATTAGATATTAGAATAAGAGATGATTTTAAAATGAAGAAAGATTACAACAGGATTTCAGCACTTTAGAATTTTTGTCTTAAGCTTCTTTCTTTTATTTTGCTTCAGCAAAACTTTAATGAGCTTCAAGCTTTAATTTATAGGCAGAATGTTGAATATGAATGTTAGAGATGAATTCTAGCTATTTGAGATGGATTATGGCCATTTGATATAGAGTTCAAATATTACATTTTAAGTGTTAGCCATTTGAAACAAATTTGGCTTCAGGTGAAGATCCAATGGACTAACCAGTGTTGATAACAATTGGACTAAAGCATGCTCTTGAGCCGTTTCTAATTCTGGATAAAAAGTTTTTCATCCTTCGATAAGGCATTATCAATAACCTGAAAGCAAAAAGGATCTTTCCTTTCACAAGTGATGTTTTCCTTAGACGGCATGTGCAAATTGCCTTTTCCTTTTTCCAAGGGTTAGAGACATGTGATTCCTTGGTATTAATGAGCTCTCTCCAATAATGGCAAAAATAATTTTTGCTCTTTTTAAATTTAAGTATCATTTATAGCTCAAGCCAGTATATTCACAATTATTTTCTTTTAACACAAATGAGCCACATATTTAATTTCAAGTATTTCCCTTTACACATATGAACCATATTTTAATTATTTACTTCAGTGTTTTGTTATCTTCAAAAAACTTATATCACTTTGTCTTTAACAATCTCTTCCATTTTGATGATGACAAAAATTTATTCAACGACATGATAACTTTTAAATCTTACTCCCCATAATTTATGTATAATTTTTCTATACTCCTCCATAATTCATGCATATCAAATACTCCCCCATACTTAAAGTCCTTTTACCAGTATTCAAACAATATGAACAATTACTACTAACAACACTTGCATAAATGTTGTCAACGATTCAAAATGCATGCAATCTAACAAGATGAAACTACACCCCCAAAAAAAAAGTAAGTACTTAAACAACATTAACAAATATCACCAGATTAGATAATTAAGGATGAACACGATTTGGATGCACCAATTGTTGAACCAATCATGCTTGAAGCAAGAATAGATCAAAGGAACCCAAATCTTAATGCTCAATTTGATGAATTCCTCCATTAACATCTCAAAATTAGAGACTAAACCCATTTTGAACTTCAGAATGCATTAACTGAGCACCTTTAGGAGGAATATTTTAATTGAATCAATTAGGGTTTGTTTAGTTTTAGAAATAGTATCCATTTCCATTTTCCAATTTTTTTTTTCTGGATTTTCTAGTTTTATATTTTCCAAGTAGAAAATTAGAAAATAGAAAACATTTTAGTTTGTCATTTGTGTTTTATTTTTTATTTTTTACTTTTTGTTTTTAAAATTTTAATTATAGATTTCAAACAATACGTGAGAAAAAATATTATAACATAAATTAAAAGCAATAGTGTAAATGTAAAATTATTTTCAAACTGTTAAATAATTGTAATTCAAAGTATTTAAAAACAACGATAACATTGAATACCACAAAATAAAAAGTTTGATGAAAATAAAATTAAACTACCCGTAATTGTAATAAGTACCTCACAAATTGATCCATAGTAACTTCACAATCTGTATTAATCTGACTTCATTAGGATACGTCAATTTGGATACCTCAGCATACCACAATTGGATTATTTTATTCGTAAGATTCTAGCCCCTTTCTAACATATAAAGTAGTAACTTTACGTACCTTATCTACGTGTCTTCCTACCAAATTTATGTTCTAATAATATAGTAATAAAATCATAATGTTATTTCGGTAGATTAAGAAATAAATTTAATTAAAAAAATATATATTTAATCATTTATAAATACAATAATAAAAAAGTTAAAGTCAAATTTTGTATTATATAAATTGAAATTTTTTAAGTTTTTTTCATGATATTAATATAAAATGAAAACAAAAAAGCCAAGAAAACCATGATTTTATGTCATTCAAACATAGGTGCATGTTTTGAGTTTTCCATATAGAAAACATCTTTCAAATGCTTTCCACAACAACGTTTAATTTGTAGGGAATTGGAAAACGAGTTTTACTTTTTTCAAATTGGAAAAGTTAACCCACCATTAATAAGGCTTAATTTCACCTATGGTATACCAACTATCGACCTCATCACAGTTTGGTATACTAATCACTATTTTGCACATTGTAGTACCTCAACTGCCAGGTGACCTCCCATTGTGGTATTTTTACCTATAACTCCCGGTTGAGCACGCCACGTCAGCGTGTTGACTAATGTCAAACTGAAGTTGTGGGCCCATCATATATGAATTTCCAAAAATACCCTCCATTAATAAATTCTAGTTTTCCTTTTTCTTGGAAACATTTCTTGGAAAACACCCCTCATTTCCTACAACTAAACAGCTCCTTAGTATTTTTTTTATCATTTAATTTGATGTGTTTTATATAGTTTATTTATATGTGTTATGTTATTTTCGTTGTATTGCTTTACATGTACTGCTCAATGTGATTTTGAATAATAAATATCGTGTTCACTATTTATCCTTGTATGCCTTATTAATGTAATGGACTCCAAACTTGATATTATAACTCTATAATGTTTTCCAGAATGGATACACCAACTTTCAATGAAATATAATGCTAATTTGACTTTTTTTTTTTTAAAAAAAAAAGGGCTAAACCATATAGTCAAATATGTTACAGCCTGGCTGAAACTATTTAGTCTATGTAGAGGTGGCCAAATTGAACCTGAACCAGATGAACATGACCGGATAGGACCGGATCAAAACCAGTCAAACCCTAAACTAGAACCGGTTCAGTGGTTTAGAAGAAAAGAAGGTTAAGGGTCAGGATCGATTAACTCCTGATCCTTGAAACCGGTGATTCTGAAGTGCCAGTTGAACCAGCGGTTCAACCCTTTATATTTTTAACATGTTTAACATATTTCTCTTTTTTTTAACATGTTTAACTTCTTTTACTTGATTTTCTTTCTAAAGGTGTAAGAGAAATAAATGGTGTATTTGTATAAGTTATATTTTTGTAATAATTTATACATTATGTAAATTATCAATTGTAAAATAAAAAATGTAAGTTGTTTTTCATATTTGAAAAATTATATTATTTTGTTACGTATATTAATAATTTATTGAGAAATGTCTACATCGAAACCACACAAATTGAATTCTAAATTTTTATTCAAAAGGGTTGAATCTGAACCAGATCGAACCTAAACCTGGTCAAATCCTAGTCCAACCCTGAACCTGGACCGGACCGAACTGGCAGTTCAACTCTTTTGAAGGTTAAGGTTCAGGTTCAAGGATTTCTTGAACCTGAACTGGCGGTTCATGAATCTTAGCCATGTATAAGTCTATGACTCAACAATCAAAGTTGTTTATAAAATGTATTTACTTGCCACATATATAGTTACAAAACCACTTGACCCTAGATATCTCAATTGTTGGGATTCTATTGGTGCAAAATAAAAATTTAAAACCACAGCGGAAGTGATTTCGTTTCACACTCAAATCTAATTTAGGAACGAATCATTCAGATTATGAAAAAACAAAAAAAAAAAAAAAAAAAAAAAGAATTGAGTTTTCAATCTCACCTATACCGTCCTTGCACAATGAAATTGAATAAAAAAAAAAACTTACTTTGTGCGAAGTTCCTCCACCATCACGCATACGAATGTCGTACGAATAGAACGCGTGCTAGCGGCCAGACGAACGGAGCCTCTACACCTTGTCTCTGTGTTAGCCAAATACTCCCTTTCTCCCTAGGGTTTAGTGGCCGAAATTTGCATTGGGGTGGGAGAATAAATTCTTTTCTTTTTATTCCCCTGTAAAAAAATTAGGTTTTAATTAAATTGGGCTTGTGTATAATTTTAATTTAATTAGTTTAATTTTTATTCAATTAAATTAAACCATAACCATATGATAAAATTCAATGTCACAAATTAAACTCAATTAATTAAATATAATTGATCCTCAATTTAATTAAACCCTCTCTTAATAATAAATATAATGCATATATTTTATTAAGAGATTATTCCACCCAATTAATTAATTACATCATGTAATTAAAATAATAGGTTGAAATATAATTTCTCCCAAAATTAATTGTATTAGTTTGACTTTACCAAAGAGTCTACAAATACAATTAACATAAAGCTCCATATAATATTAAGTCCGCAGCAATTATGCTCAGACATCCTTATGTGCGATCCTGTGGGTTCGTCTTTTGTTCGCAGTGAGCCCAAAACCTTAAGGCCCACAAACTGCAAGTGGGTTCTAACAAACCATTGTAGCTACCTAAATAAGACGAAGACTTCAATCTTATGTGAGGCATAAACCCTATAGTAACTCATACATCATTTGTTAGTGACATCAATGTCTTGCAACAGGCATGGCAATATCACCTTTTGTAGCTGCATGGACATTCCTTAATATCGAGTAGATTGAAGTTTACAAATAAGTATCCCACTTACTTGGGTGTGGAGTTAACTGAGTGGCATATCCCTTTACATCCCTACTAGTCCTACAATGATCACTAACATACCTAACCATACCCATACTTGGCACCTTGTTATAGGCCCATTAGGTGTACGTCAAAGCATGTAGCTCACATCTAGGCCCATAGGAATATTAGGTCTAAGGATCCAATACAAGTAATACTTGAGAATCGCCTATGACATAGGGACCATGTGGTGTTCTAAAAGTGGATCGATCCAGTAACATATAACTTAACATGTATCCATGTCCTTGATAGATAATCCATGTCCAATGGTTTGTAAGACACCACCATACAATCAAGCCACATGATAGTCTTTAGTTATTATCGTTCCCACGATTCTAACAAACTAGGGATATATTTTATAATTGTGTTTGATTCCTTACTCATGGTCTTATGCCAGGAGATCGTTACAAACAATCATGAGTTAAAACACAATCACTAAATACTTTGTTACTATTAATTGCACAAGAAACTTAATAAAACAAATTATGCCTTTATTAATAATACACTAATGTATAATACATGAACCAAAATGTATAATACAAATAAGATACAATGCCTCGGGACTAGGGCATACACTAACATCAATTAGCAATAGTTGCATCTCACCTTCAACCAACTAGTGATAAAAATTTTCCTAACCTTCCTTATGAAAATAACTATAATATTGACCTTCAGTAAGTTTGTACACGCCTCAACAATGCTTGAATATCAGTATTATGCTATTAAAAAATATGGACAAACACATGTTCTTCCAAAAGAATTTCATCCTAACACTCCCTTTATGTTTTGTTTTAAGCTTCAAATAATTGGCCACTTGCTAGTGGAATTGCTACACGTGTTATGGTTCTTATGCATTATGCCATTTCAACTTTTTTATGGGTGAATGTTATTATTGTTTAATCAGTAGACATATTCCTACATATGTTCAAAAATTTCTAAAATGGTTTATGCCTTTTAATGCATGGAAAGAGTTGTTGAATAGATTATTTCATGATAATTGAAGGGGGGTGTAAGCGTCGGAGTTTTCCAACCTCAATAATGAAAACCCAAAAGTCATTTTTACAGGTATAAACATGGAATTTTCCGGGATAAAAAAATAAAAAAATGAAAAAATAAATAATAAATAAAATATAAATTAATTAATTAAAAATAAAATAAAATAAAAATAAAAATGCAGGCGCATGACTGTAATTACAGTCGTACGACTAAAATTACAATCACACAACTATAGTCAAATTACAGTCGTATGACTGTAGATCTATAACAACTAGTTACAGCTCATCCTTTATAGGAAAAGAATGGGGCGTGATTCATGGGTATGATTGTGTCTTTTTGTCTGCTATTTAAGCAAAATAATGACAGAAAATAAAGGGGGACGACCAGAACAAAAAAAGTTTGGATTGAAGAGAGGTCTAGAGATTAGGAGAGGAGAAGGAAAAAGAAGAGAAGAAACACATCAAAAATATCATTTTATTCTACTATTTTTCTTTTTTTTTTCTTGTGTTTGTGAGGTTAAAACTTGTAGAAATCATAGGTTAAAACTTGGCAAATACACACAAATCGTTCCAGAGTCTTAAACACACTCAAATCCATAACTAGTAGAGATTTTTGGACATATATTTTGTACCTTGACATATAAAGGAAAGGAGGCAATCCGGAGCTAATTCAACGTGTTTTTCTGGTCAAATCGACGATGGATCTGCGCTACAAGGGTAACTATACCTAAAACTAGTGTTTTGCTTCATATTCCGTCTGTTTTGGTTCATTTCTGTGCATTAAAATCAACTAAAACCAAAAATACAAGTCTACTGCTTCTGGGCAGGATGAATAGCTGTACGGCTATAATTACAGTCGTGAGAGTGTAATTACAGTCGTACGCCTTTAGTTGGTCACACGGCTGTAAATTCTCCCATCTAAATTATTTCTACAATTTTCTGACCAGAAGCAAATTACAGTCGCACGGATGTAATTTCAGTCGCACAACTGTAATTATAGTTGTACGACTGTAATTACAGCCGTGTGGCTGTAGTTTCCTGCCAGTAACAGAAAATCACAAAAAATCTAGAAAATTTCAGAAAAATCCAAAAAAAAAAAATCGAAAAAATTATAAAAATGCATAAAAAACAGAGAATCATAAAAAATAAGTTCATCTCATGCATTTAAGACCTTAGATTTATTTTTTGAGTTGTTACAATTAGAACAGTACAACGACAGAGATCCAAATCTCCCGAAAACCGACCCACATTTACATGCTAAATGGAAGTAAACTGGAGAAAGAAAATGTTTTCAAAAATGTATTTTCTCATGAAACAAAAATGCAAGAATATTGCAAAACTGTTTTCCAGGTCTAGTCGGGCGAACTAGTCGAGTTTACCCGACTACCCCCTAAATGCATGTTCCTAATCTCTAATCTCCCCGTTCCATCTGTTTAAGTACAACTTGTTGCATGCATTTGTACTAACCTTTGTTTTGCAGGATTTGAATTTATTTTAATTTTAATTTTGATTTCATTAGATATTCGTGTATTATAGGCGATTGTACCCCGATCCCCAAATTGTGCAAATGTATCCCCTAGGATAGTTTTGTTGTGATTCGATTGTGTTGTAAATAACTAATTTATTTATCATTTTTATCCACATGTATGCCGCATGATTAAATCAATGGAAATCAACCTTAGAAAAATAAAATGCTATCAATGAATATTGGACACTTTTATTTTGATTAGACATGAAATAAGGGACTTGTCTGGAACTAGATCTCTAGAAAGTGTAGCGGCCCCTGTCCGGTTCAGCTACGCTGTAATTTCCCGATTGAGCTGAGCCGGGCAGTGACTCTTACATTTTCTATCGAGACTTAGATCTCGATTCTTTTACGAAATAAATGATGAATTTTCCAAAATCAAATTTCAGCGATAAAAAAATGCTTGAGATCGAGGCTCCTTTCCGATAGAAAACGTCGTCTGCTCATAGTGGCGGCTCTGTTGGGGATTTCTTACATAAGTTTTCTAAAAAAATTTAAAAGAATTTGACAAGCCTTGAAAATGTCTAATCAAAATAAGGTGGATGATTCATTCATGGCATTTTATCTTGCATTTTAGTTAGACATAATTGCATTAGGTTGAGTATCCAATTTTTAGCCCGGTGAATTGTTGAAGTGTCACCTTTGTTCCTCATGGTCTTAGGGGCATGGATAAGAAACACCACTCATAGCCTCATACGTACCCCTTCGTTTGGACCCTTGAGTGGGGAGAAGTGAGGAGTATATTTTGCTACGGGGGCCTTGATTTTATCCCGGCTTGGACCGAAGTCATGTAGGCAACCTTAGTTGGATTCCTTTAGGATACCAAACAAATTGCATGAATGTTACAATTATGCCTTCATCATCCCCGGTTGGTGATCGAAGTGAACCCCTCCTAGGACTCGGTTAGAATTTTCTCAAAAATTAACCACGATTGGAGGAATAAGGTTGCAGGAATACGTTTCACATGTTATGTGCTACATGTTTTTTTCATTTCTTCATATCATACCATCATCAACATTTTCTATGAACATGACATGCAACACGTGAATCATTTGTGTGATACTAACTCACATCTTTTGTACAAACACTTGCATTTTTCGTGTGTGAAAACATTAATCACTGTGTGACATTCACACTAACCATTTCTTTTGCAGCCATGCATCCCCTTATGGTGTGAAAAACATCAATTCATGCACATCACTTGAATGTCATAAGCACTAACTAATTTGTTTTGTAGCCATATGGAATGCATGTCATGCATAAAACATTCATGTGGACCTTAAACAATCCCATAAGGATCACACACATCACATCATCCACCAAATAGGAAACCGTTTAGGTGCTCCACGAGCACCAAAAACCTCATTTCATAAATCAAGCCGTTTAGGTGCTCCACGAGCATCGAAAACCACATTTCATACATCAAACCGTTTAGGTGCTCCACGAGCACCGAAAACCACATTTCATACATCAAACCGTTTAGGTGCTCCATGAGCACCGAAAACCACATTTCATACATCAAACCGTTTAGGAGCTCCACAAGCACCAAAAACCTTATTTCATACATCAAGCCGTTTAGGTGCTCCACGAGCACCGAAAACCACATTTCATACATCAAACCGTTTAGGTGCTCCACAAGCGCCGAAAACCACATTTCATATATCAAGCCGTTTAGGTGCTCCACGAGCGCCGAAGACCACATTTCATACATCAAACCGTTTGGGTGCTCCACGAGCACCAAAAACCACATTTCATACATCAAACCGTTTAGGAGCTCCACGAGCACTGAAAACCACATTTCATACATCAAGCCGTTTAGGAGCTCTACGAGCACCGAAAACCACATTTTATAAATCGAACCGTTTAGCTTCTCCACGAGTGCCGAAAACCATATTTCATACATCAAAAAGTTTAGGTACTCCATGAGCACCGAAACTGCATTTTGTACATCAAAACATTTAGGTGTTCCCCGAGCGCCTAAACTTTGTCCGTGTGCCGAGCACACCATTTCATCTTGTTTCATACATGAAAACCCAAGGTGCTCCCCGAGCACCGAAACTTTGTCCGTGTGCCAAGCACATCATCTCATTTCATACTTGAAAACCAAAAGTGCTCCCCGTGTGCCGAAACTTTGCCCGTGTGCCAAACACGCGTTCATCTCATCTCATATCATAGCATGAAAACCAAAGGTGCTCCCTGAGCACCGAATTTCTGTCCGTGTGCCAAAGCACATGTTCATTTCATCTTATCACATAAAAACCCAAGGTGCTCCCCGAGTGCCGAAACTCTTCCCTTGCACCAAGCACGCATTCATCTCATTTCACAATGTAAAACCCAAGGTGCTCCCCGAGTGCTGAAATTCCATCTGTGTGCCAAGCACGCATTCATTTCATCATATGAAAACCAAAGGTGCTCTCCGAGTGTCGAAACTCTGTCCGTGGGCCAAGCACATGTTCATTTCACCTTATAGCATGGTGCTCCCCCGAGTGCCAAAATTCCGTTCGTGTGCTAAGCACGAGCTCATTTCATCTCACATCATGACATAAAAGACCCAGGTGCTCCCGTTGAAAATTTGTCTGTGTGTCGAGCACACATTCATTTCATATCATATCGTAAAAGCCGAGGTGCTCCCCGAGTGCCGAAACTCCATCTTGTGCCTCACCCATATACATTCAATAGCATAGTCCAAGCGACATACACATGCTTCCATGCAAGTAACATCTTACTTTGATCCATGGACACCCTGCGTGTCATTACATCCCCTGGATGCACAGTTATGCATCTTATTCTAATGTCATCTGTAAGTAACATCTTGCTTTGATCTATAAACACCCCGCGTGTTATTATATCCCTTGGATGCATAGTTATGCATATTATTCCAATGTCACTTACAGGTATCACCTTGCTTCGATTTGTGGACACCCCATGTGTTATTATATCCCCTGGATGCATAGTTATGCATCTTATTCCAATGTCACTTGTAAGTGTCACCTTGCTTCGATCCATGGACACCCTGCATGTAATTATATCCCCTGAATGTATAATTATGCATCTTATTTCAAACTTCTTTGCAAGTATCATCTTGCTTCGATCCGTGGACACTCCATGTGACATTCCATTCCTTAGGTGTAAGAATTATACACCTTATTTCAAACTTCTTTGCAAGTATCATCTTGCTTCGATCCGTGGACACTCCACGTGTCATCAAATTTCCTAGGTGTAAAAATTATGCACCTTATTTTAAACTTCTTCACAAGTATCATCTTGCTTCGATCCGTGGACACTCCGTGTGTCATTCAATTCCATGGGTGTAAAAATTATGCACCTTATTTCAAACTTCTTTGCAAGTATCATCTTGCTTCGATCCGTGAACACTCCACGTGTCATTCAATTCCCTGGGTGTAAAATTATGCACCTTATTTCAAACTTCTTCACAAGTATCATCTTGCTTCGATCCGTGGACACTCCGTGTGTCATTTAATTCCTTGGGTGTAAAAATTATGCACCTTATTTCAAAGTTCTTCGCAAGTATCATCTTACTTTGATCCGTGGACATCCCACGTGTCATTTAATTCCTTGGGTGTAAAATTATACTCCTCACACCAATCCAAATCACATATTCGAAGCCCTGTAGACTAGCTTTATACACATATATGAAATCCCATATAAGACTAGCTCCATACATCCATTGCAAACCCGTATAAGATTAGCTCTATACACATTCATGACATTTCATCTTGGATATATATACATACCCACACTCATTCATTCATTCTTGCATTTCCTCATTTCGTCATTGTTAGGAATTTTCAGCCGAAATCAATTGATAATGCGGAAATACGCATTGATTTTCTCAAATCCATGCCAAGGAAAAATTGATATGGAAATTAAAGACAACAAAAAAAATTGAAGAAATTGAGATTCTCACCAGAAAATCTCTTTAAGAGATGCCTGTAGAAAACGAATCCGACTTCCTCCACGTTCCCATACACGAACGGCTATAGAACACGACCCGTGCTTAGGAGAGGATCGGCCGGAATGGAGAGTTTAGGGACTGGAATTTTTCTGCTGTTCCAAGGGATGTGTTGGCCAAAAATTTTACTAAGGATTTAACCTAGTAGGCCGAATTCCTCTAATGAATTTTGGGCTCAATTTTCTCATTTATTTTACGTGGGTTTTTCATCTTTTAAACCCAAGTCTGATTTAATTCTCCAGGTCCAATTTAATTCCAAATATAATTTTAATCCAACATGTATGTCAATATATTACACCATATAATATATTACATATATTTAAATTAAATTAATTTGACCAATTAATTTAACCAAGAGATTAAATTAGACTTTCATAAAATAAAACACATGTAAACCTATACATGTAAACTATTTCCACCTAGGAAATAATCTCATAAATTAATTCATTGAATTAATTATAAGAAGGCCAATACAAATATTAATCATATTATTTTGATCAATCCAATTGATCTCTATAATATAATTAATACAATCATCTCTTTCCGGTGCGTATACTCTTAGTATACAGTTGATCCCTTTAGTCTGAGTTTAGATGTTCAATGTGTACTATCCTGTGGGTCCTTCTTTATGTTGGCAGTGGGCTTTTAGCCCACAGACTGCGGGCAGGCTCTATTAAGCCATTGCAGCCTCCAATTAAGATGGAGATAGAAGTCCAACTGTAATCATAACCCTATAGTTTAAACTTGTACATCCTATGTTATTGATATCAGTGTCCAACACAGAGGCATGGATTGATCACCCTCTTTTGTGTCCGGACATTTACTTGATCCCAAATGAACTGATGCTCACAAACAAGTTCTAACTTGTTTGGGTGTGGCCACACTTTTATCAGTTGCATTCATCAAGAGGCCGGTGATATCTTCTCAATGGTCTACTGAGTGACATTCCCTTCTGCATATCCATAGCATTGCCATGTTCACTAATATACCTCAACGTACCCGTACTTGGCACCCTGTTACAGGCCTTTTAGGCATACACCAAAGTATGCCATTTCACATGCAGTAGCATCATATGGTCAGGTCAAAGGATCCATACAAGTACTACACGAGAATCACTTGTGATACTATACCATATGGATATCTTGTTTAGTGGATCTATCCAGTACCATGCCCCTTTTTAACATACCCATTAAGTTGGTTGACATCCCATGTCTAATGGCCAGTAAGACACTGCCATACAACCAAGCTAATAATAGTCTTTAGTTCCATTCATTCCTATGACTGGAATAGACTAGGGATCTCTTTATGGTCATATCGTTTTCCCTATCCATGGTCTTACTGCCAGGTGCACGACACTTGTCAACATGGATATGGATATGTCCATTGGATACTCTATTTAAAACATAGGACAAGATATATAATAAATAGATTGATGCCTTTATATAATGACACAAAATGTATAATACATAAATCCAATAAATGTACAATACAAATACAAGGACTAATGCCTCCGGACTAGGGCATATCCAACAGTCATTGTATTCATGAATCACCATAATGTTTCATGCATGGTGTGAAACAGTACGCATGTGGAAAAGAAAACCAGGTAAGAGAATAAACAGAAAGGAATTTCGCAAACCACAAAATAAGGTCTCAGTCTTCAAAGGTGGTTGAGAAAGAGGGAACAGTTGAAAGTGAAATCGAGTCTATTGAGGAAATTGTTATGGCTAGCCCAACACCGAATGTTGTTGATATATTGAAAGACTTCTTAAGGTCACAGGATTTCCGTGATATCTTGAAAGAAGAAATATGGGCTGTTGCAAGGGAAGGTAATGAGGAGAGTAGTTTAAGAAATCAAGGCATTTCTCCTTGGGTGATATCTTTGTCCAGGATTTTTGCAAAGTGCATATAAAGAGGTTTACTAGGTTCTTTGAAGCCTTTTGAGAAGCCAGCAGATGCAGACAAAAATAATATATGCACATACCATATTTTTGTTGGTCATAAAACCAATAATTGTTATAAGCTGAGAGATGCCATCCAAAGGCTGATAGATGAAAAGAAATTGGAGGAGCCAGCAAATCCCAACACTAAAAACCAATCCATTGTCAAACTTTGAGAGACAAGCCAATGTGGTTTAATCAGGGTTGCCAACTAACATTGTGTTTGCTCAAATCTTACAAGCAAATCCCCGCGCAGGTCAAAGAAGGTGAAAAAGATGAAGGCCATCCGCCCATGGAGAATGAAACTCCAAGTGGTTTTGTTGTATTTGTTTGGTCTATTTTCAATATGAACGATGTACTTTATAATAAGTTTAATGCAATGAAGTCTTAATTTGCCTACTTGTGTGATGTTTATCCTGATAACTCTAAGCATGCATTTGAATCACTATCAAGCATATTTAGCATTCATGACACTGTATTGCATGAAATCAACATAAGTATAGATGAAAATCCTACAATGGTATCTATTTCACGTGAACTAAAACCCGAAGAAGAGAGAGAATTGACAAAAATGTTACAAAAACATGTTAAAGCTTTCACTTGGTCATACGAAGACATGCCAGGGGTTGACACAGAAATAGCAGTAGACAAGATTGCAACGAATCCTAGATTCAAGCCAGGAAAACAATAGCTGAGAAGGATCAGACTAGAATGGGCTATATTGGTAAAGGAAGAAGTGGCTAAGCAGATTAAAGCTAAGTTTCTTGAGGTGGTGGAGTACACAGAATGGTTAGCCAACATTGTTCCAGTGCATAAGAAGGATGGAAGGGTCAGATATGCGTCGACTACAGGGATTTGAATAAAGCATATCTGAAAGATAACCTTCCATTGCCTAACATTGATGTTCTGATTGATACCGCAGCTAAAGCAGCAATCTACTCTTTTATGGATGGGTTTTCAGGATATAACCAGATCCTAATGGACACAATTGATAAAGTGAAGACATCATTAGTCATAGAGTGGGGTACTTTCTACTATAGAGTAATGCCTTCCGGATTGAAAAATGTTGGGGCCACTTATCAAAGTGCTGTCACAAGATTGTTACATGATATGATTCACAAAGAAGTAGAGGTGAATGCCGATGATATGCTTGTTCAATCAATGACCCAGGAAGACCATCCTGCCATCCTGGATAGATTTCTTACACGCATTAGGGAGTATAATCTACAACTTAATCCCAAGAAGTGCATATTTGGGATCACATCAGGAAAGCTGCTTGGTCATGTGGTTAGCCAGAGAGGAATAGAGATGGATCTAGATAAAATCAAGGCTATTCGGGATATGCCAACTCCTAAAACAGAAAAGGAAGTACGGTTGTTCTTGGGTTCCTTGCAGTATGTCAGTCGTTTCATAGCACGGTTGACTTTAGTTTGCGAGCCGATTTTCAAATTGTTAAAGAAAGATCAGCCGATTGTATAGGATGACAGATGTTAGTTAGTGTTCGAGAAAATTAAAGCATATCTGGTAAATCCGCCAGTTTTGAGCCTACAAATCCCGGGAAAGCCTTTGATTTTATATTTAACTGTTGAAGGTTCCTCCATAGGGGCAATGCTAGCATACGAACAAGATGGAAAGAAGGAATACCCTATTTACTATCTTAGCAAAAAGCTGCTAGAGTACGAAACCAAGTACAAAATGGTAGAGAAGACATGTGTGGCGATGATTAGGCTGACCAGGAAGCTGCATCATTACTTTCAGTCATACAAAGTACAAGCTGTGGCCAAGGTGGGTCCAATGAAGTATCTGTATGAAACACCAGTTTTGGTTGGAAAATTATCTAGATGGTTATTACTCTTATCAGAATTTGATATTGAGCACATCACCAAGAAAGTCATCAAAGGGCGAGCTATGGCAGAATTTTTGGTAAGTCAACCACTAGAATCATATTATATGGAGAATCTGGAGTTTCCTGAAAAACAACTAGCTATGGTAGAAGTAAAGAGATGGGTTATGTACTTTGATGGTGCCGTAAACAAAAAAGGTGCTGGAATCGGGATAATCATAACAACACTAGCTGGCGAGATCATTCAGTTGTTGAAGTGATTGGACTTTCCCGTAACTAAAAATGGGGTAGAGTATGAAGCATGCTTATTCAGGGAGGAAGATCTTCTGACACTGCGGGCAAATGATGTACTGATTGTTGGAGATTCACTTTTGGTGATTAAGCAAGCACAAGGGGAATGGGATATGAAAGAAGAAGCCTTACGGCCCAACTTAGAACTGCTACATTACAGAAGAGAGTTATTTGGCCAGTGTGAATTTAGACATGTTCCCAGAGAGGAAAATAAAATGGCTGATGCACTATCAACGCTATCTTCTATGTGGGAGAATTCAAAGAGGGCACAAATACAACCTCTGGTTATAGCAATTTCCAAACAACCCTGTTTTGATGTTCACGAAGTGATGGAATTGGCAGCTGAAGAGAAGCCGTGGTTCTTTGACATTCATCAGTATGTGAAGGAAGGAAAGTATCCGGAAGGAGGTAATACTACTGATAAGGTCTCATTAAGAAGGTTAGCTAGCCAGTTCATAATCTTTGAAGATAAGCTATATAAGAGAACTGCAAATGGAGTTCTTCTAAGGTGTTTTTCAGAACAAGAAGTAGAAGCAGTGATGCAGCAAGTAAATGTAGGATCTTATGGATTGCACATGAATAGAGTCACTATGGCTAGAAAGATAATGAGGCAGGGGTACTTCTAGATAACTCTGTAGTCTGATTATGTGTAGGTGAGAAGATGTCATGAGTGCCAAATCCATACTGATATCAGTCATCTACCCCCACTTGAGCTACAAAATCTGGCATCTCCTTGGCCATTTTCAGCATGGGGGATAGATATGATTGGAGAAATTATCCTGCAGCATCTAATGGGCACAGATTCATAGTAGTTACAGTCGACTATTTTTCAAACTTGATAGAAATAGAATCCCTTGCTAGCTTAACAACTAAGCAGATGGTTAAGATCATCTAAGAAAACACCTTTGCTTGATATGGAATCCCCCATCATATAGTGACTGATAATGGAGTGCAGTTTCAAGGGGCAATAGCTAAACTATTTGCAGAACATGGCATTGAACATCATAGATCTTCTCTATACAGACCACAGGCTAATGGTGCAGTAGAGGCGGCTAACAAGGTGATAAAGAATATCTTATCAAAGATGGTAACCACCTACATGGATTGGGCTAATAAGCTGCCGTATGCTCTTTGGGGTTATAGAACATGTGTGAGAACACCAATAGGTGAAACTCCCTATGCCTTGTTGTATGGTATGGATGCAGTGTTGCCAGTGCAAATAGAGCTCAAGTCACTCAGAATGGCCTTGGATGAATAGCCTTGGAAGCTCAATTACCAGAAACTGATGGATGCAAGCTAGATACGAGCAGTCGGCAGTGTTAGACGAGAAGCGATTGAAAGCACTGGATCATTTGCAAATGTATCAACGCAGAATGGCTAAATCTTATAATAAAAAAGTGAAGTATCCCAGAAAGTAGTTGAAAGCCAGAGATTTGGTTCTGAAATAATAAAGGCCTACAAATGTCTGTTGGGATTCGTCATCGGAAAAATAACATGGCATAGTGAAAAATACACCGTTCAAAATTTCCTAGAATCCACCTATCGTGTCCAATTACCATTGATTAGAATAAAAACAATTTGAATCAAGAGAACACCGGATTCGTCTCTTCTAGAGACTGTTGCAGAATCATTTCTTGAAACTGCGATCTCCAAAGTCCGGTGCACGACCAACTATTGAATGGGAACCGGTGCCAGCCGAAGACGTGAAGGAATGGAGGATTAATGCTGGGATTTTCGGCTGTTTTAGGGCTGCTCTTGGTGGCTGAAATTTCCAGCAATTAATTAGGGTTGAATTAGGGTTTTATTCCTTAAGTGTGCCCTTATATAGACACCTTGTCTAATTGGGTTTTAATTAGGTTAATTAAACCCAAGCCCACTAGGATTATAATTACATAAATAAACTTTAATTAAAAAGTATATACTATGTAATTTAATTCCATTTGGCTAAATTTAACTACCCCTAAATAAAATTAAATCACACTTAAGTAAATACAATACATGTATTTAATTTTCATACTTAGGAAAATTATTTAATTAATTGTTTACTTTATGTAATTCAATTAATTGATAAATTAATTAATTACATTATGTAAACTTATTAATTAAATTAAATTCAACCCAATGTTAATTAATTACCTTGACATCAAATGTCAACTAATTAATTAACGCATTCCTTCTAATGTACATTACATGTACAATTTCTATAAGTTCCGGCTCAGTTGATCTATGTACACGATCCTATGGGTCTGTCTTTATGTTGACAGTAGGCCCAAGGCCCACAGACTGTAAGTGGGTTCTAGCAAACCATTATAGCCCCCAATTAAGATAGAGATGTAGCAGTCTTTAGAAGACACTCACCCGGTAGTAATCTCATAGTGTCCTTTGCTTAACGATATCGATATGAATAAACAAGAGGCATGGTGTCTGTCATCCTCTTATGTTGTTTATTATATTTCTTGATCTTGAGTTGACTGATTAATCAAATAAGCACCGTCTTACTTGGGTATGGCCATACACTTATCAGTCCAACTCATTAAGTGGCCAATGATATCATCTCGGTGTTACCCGAGTGGCAATTCCATCACTTCATCATTAATATCAACATGTTCACCGGTCCACCTAATCATACCCGTATTTAGCATCCTTTTATATACCTGTTAGGTGTATGTCAAAGTGATCCAGATTCCATATTGATATTATAATGAAATCTGGTCTGAGGACACTACTCAAGAAAGACCTATGACGCAACAACCATGTGGCTTTCTTATGCGGATCGATCCAGTCCCATGTCAACAACAAGTACCTATATTCAGGACTGACTATACAAGTATTATGGCTAGTTAAGAACTGCCATACAGTCATCGAATATACAAGTCTGTGGTTCTATTTGTTCCCATGATTAGAACAGACCTGGGATAGGTTTTATGATTATCAATCAATGGATACTATACTCATATTATAGCACAAGATATGAATGAAATAGATTAATTACCTTTATTAATGTGACACAAATAATGTATTCATACAATGAGTCTTAATGTATAATACAAAATATAAGAATCCAATGCCCTAAGAACTAGGGCACACCAACAATCTCCCACTTGCAATAGTTCCAAGTGGGCATTGCCCTAATTCCTATAGATCTAATATGACCCTCATGCTGTGTCTGTGGTAGCACTTTGGTCAATGGATCAGCGACATTATTCTTAGTGTCAACCCTCTACAATGATATGTCACCTCTATTCACGATCTCCCGAATGAGGAGAAACTTTCTGAGCACATGTTTGGATCTCTTGTGTGACCGGGGCTCCTTAGGTTGTGCGATGGCCCCGTTGTTGTCACATAAAACATCAACTGGGACTGGGATAGTGGGTACTACTCCCAACTCAGTTATGAATTTCTTGATCCAAACAGCTTCCTTTGCAGCTTCGCACGCAGCTATGTACTTAGCTTCCATTGTAGAGTCAGTAATGGTGGCCTGCTTTGAGGACCTCCAACTAATGGCACCGCCATTCAAGAGAAAAACATAACCAAACTGTGACTGGTTCTCATCCTTATCAGTCTCAAAGCTTGCATCAGTGTAACCTGACACTACCAGCTCATCTTGACCTCCATACACTAAGAAAGCATCCTTAGTCCGGTTAAGGTACTTCAACATTGCCTTAACTGCCTTCTAGTGTTCCTCACCGGGGTCTGACTGGTACCGGCTAGTCATACTTAGTGCAAACATGACATCAGGCCTTGTACATAATATGGAGTACATGATGGATCCTATAGTAGATGCATAAGGGATCTTTTCCATGATCTCCCAGTCCTTTGATGAAATCATAAATTCTCTTGATTTTGGGTTTATATAGACTTTATTTGTGATTTTGTGGATATATTTGGATGGATACTGTTGTGGTTTGGTTTTATTTGTGCAGGAGGTAACTTTTGGGCTGATTTGGATTAATGCGAGCTGATTTCGGGCTATAATGGAGTGCTGTCCAGTTTTTGGCGATTAGCCTTGGGCAAGGCTAAACGTTCGGCGAGGTAGCAGAATTATTCAGGATTTAATTTCCAGCCCTCCTTTTTAGAAGCTTCCTGTTTTGACTTTGAAGCGGTCAAACTTGTAAATTGCACAAATAGTGGGAGATAATTAATTAGTTATTTAGGGGTTTTATTTTTAGTAGGATTATTTCTTTACTAAGATTTTCTTTTAGGTTTTTAGGGAGCCTATAAATAGCACAAGTATAGGCTGATTTTTGGAGGCAGGTATCAATACAATTTCTCTTCTCCTTCTTTTCTCTATCAAAATTCGAAACTTTGAAGAAAGAAAGGGAATGGTGTTTATGATCGATATGTGTAGCTAAATCTTCTACTTTGCCTAAGGAATTCAAAGCTTGAATTAGTATTGTGAGATCGATTATTTTATTGTTCGTTTACTCCCCCTATGTTTTTAATCTTGCTTCAAGAGATTATTTTCTCTTTTATTATATTGTAATTTAGATTTCTTGGCCAGATTCTGAGATTGCAATTTAATAAATTGTTGTTAGTAATTAGATTCGTTTCCAATCTCAATTATTAACTTGAGAACCTTTAAAGGGATTAAAAAACTTTAATTTAAATTATTTTCCCTGAGAATTTAATTGGTTTAGGCTAGGCTTTCCTTGAACTTAAAGCTCCCATTGGACTAAACTCTAAACCGCTAAGGAGGGGTTGTCTGTCAGGAAGAAGTTTATTTGAGTCGTGCTAGGTAAATCCGATTTAGGGAAGGTTGATCTCGATGCGCTAAGCTAGAGGTTTTAACTGGTCTAGGGGAAATTAAATGATTATCTTTAACATCAATGATCGATACTAATGTTCAAGTTAACGAATGTCCTAGGGCGAAGTAAATTTTTATATCATTCTTTTCACTCCATTAAAATTCCAGCAATCGTTAATTCCTGTTTTAGTTATTTAATCTTAGTTTCTTTGTTTTAACAATCATCAACAAAACCCCCCCTGTTTTTAATTTTCTGTTTTAATTTACTTTTGGTTAAGAAGCAATTGTTAAATTGAGTATTAAATCCCTAGGGTTCGACCTCGACTTACCCGGCTACAATCATTTATTGTTTAGGAATAGACGAGAAAATTCTTTAATTATTTTTGGCGGATTCGACACCCGGCCAAATTTTGGCGACGTTGCCGGGGATTTAATCTCACTTAATTTTCTGTTGCTTTATGACCAGGTCTGAAGTCTCCAAGGAATTAGAGTACGACGTTGAAATTGAAAAAACAGCAAAAAGATTAAGAAAGGAGACAAGGTTGAAAAGGGCCGAAGAAAGGCATTCAAGTGCTGAAATTAGTGACGCTGAGACTGAAACTTCAGCAGACCCTTCGAGTGAATCAGAGAAAGAAGCTGAGAAAATGGCTGCTCGAACTCTCAGAGAACTACAGACCCCCAACATAGATCAGCAGCCCCTGTGCATTACGTATCCGGACACTGATGCAAACTTTGAACTCAAATCAGGGCTGATACATTTATTACCAAGGTTCCATGGGATGGAAAGTGAGAATCCTTATATGCATTTAAAGGAATTTCACGCAGTATGTTCAGGGATGAAACCCCAGGGGATTAGCGAGGAATTAATCAAATTGAAAGCTTTCCCATTCTCATTGGCGGATAAAGCTAAGACTTGGTTATTTTACTTACCTCCAGGGTCGGTTACAACTTGGGTTGAAATGGCAAAATTATTCTTGGAAAGGTTCTTCCCGGCGTCCAAGGCAGCCATGCTTTAGAGTCAACTCAGTAGCATTAAGCAAAAAGAAATTGAGTCACTCTATGAATATATAGAGCGATTTCAGCATCTGAGAGACAGCTGCCCCCAACATGGAATGACAGAGTCAGCTCTTGTGCAACACTTTTATAGGGGAATGCTGCCGATTGAGAGAAGAATCATAGATGCATCAAGTGGTGGGTGTTTAATCAACAAAACGCCAAATGCTGTGTGGGAGCTAATTCGGAATGTGGCTAAAAATTCAAGACAATTTGAAAACCCAACCGAAACCACTAGAAGAGCATATGAAGTGAACACTCATAATTTGGAAGATAAAATCAACTCACTGACTACCTTGGTTCGGTTTTTAGTAACTAGAGGCGGAGCCCAAGGCATTGTTTGTGGAATTTGTGCAATATCAGGACACCCAACTGATTCTTGTCCAACACTTACCATGGATTCCGAGCACGTAAATGCCGCCTCAGGCTTTCCGCAACAAAATCCAAGGAGATATGATCCATACTCTCAGACTTATAATCCAGGATGGCGTGATCACCCAAATTTTAGCTATGGAAATCGTCCTCAACAGCAACCTCACAATCTGTTTCCAGTAAGAAATCAGCCATCTTCATCTACCCAGAAACCCGGAATGTCTCTTGAAGATATCGTGCACTCCTTGGCTACAAATATGCAACAACATCAGCAAGAAACAAAGGCTAGTATTCAGAATTTGGAGAAGCAAATGAGTCAACTAGCCACATCAATGAGTGCCCTAGAGTCTAAAGGGAAGTTACCTTCCCAAATAGTTGAAAATCCTAAGGAAAATGCAAGTGCAATTACCTTTAGAAATGGGAAGGAAATTCCAGGAGCTGTTGAAAAAGAAAAGGAAAGGGTCGAGAAAGAGTTGGAGGTCAAAGGCAGTAAAGCGGCCGAGAATTTGGAAGAGAAGGAGCACAAACCGTCGTCCCAGCACAAGGAT
Source organism: Euphorbia tirucalli (assembly GCA_039660915.1). Classification (NCBI taxonomy): domain Eukaryota; kingdom Viridiplantae; phylum Streptophyta; class Magnoliopsida; order Malpighiales; family Euphorbiaceae; genus Euphorbia; species Euphorbia tirucalli. Next base: position 33,559,323 of record CM077637.1, on the reverse strand, counting down.
GAAAGTCAGCCTCGTCCCATTGTGATCCCTCCACCTTTTCCCGAGAGATTTGCAACTTCAAGGAAGAAGAGGGAAGATAAAGACATACTCGAGACTTTACGAAAGGTTAAGGTAAACATTCCTTTACTTGATGTTATTAAACAAATTCCTAGGTATGCTAAATTCTTGAAGGAATTGTGTGTTAATAAATCTAAGTTAAAGGGTGATGAAAAAGTAGTTGTAGGAGCTAATGTATCTGCTGTCCTGCAAAGAAATCTGCCTTAAAAGTGTAATGATAGGGGAATGTTTGCTATTTCTTGTAAAATAGGGAATACTTGCATAAAAAGAGCCATGTGTGACTTAGGAGCCTCAATAAATGTCATGCCCAAGTCAATCTATGACACTTTAAATGCTGGTCCCCTAGGTGATACCAGAATAGTAATTCAATTGGCTAATCGAACACTAGTTTACCCTAAGGGAGTTTTGGAGGATGTTTTGGTGCAAGTGAATGATTGAATGTTCCCTGCCGATTTTTATATTCTTGACATGGAGGACGATAACTCACCGGACTCATCTGAAATATTATTAGGAAGACCTTTCCTCACCACTGCTAGAACAAAAATAGATGTCCATAGGGGTGTCTTGTCTATGGAATTTGATGGAAAAATGGTACACTTTAATGTTTATGATTCCATGAAGTATCCTAATGATATATCTACTGTTTATTATTGACCCATTAACCCAACAATTTTTTCGAGTTAGTGGTGATGACAAGTTGCAGGTATTCTTGAGTGAAGACGTCGATGAAGAAGCATTGGAAGAATTCCAGCAAGAGGACTTAATCGAAATCTCAAGGGAAATAGCCACTTCAATAACTCAGGTGAGTAATGATGCTCAAATAAAAATTTCGGGTTCTAATGCGAAGCTGCTTCCGTCTATTTTGTAGGCACCAAGATTGGAATTAAAGGAACTACCTCAACACCTAAATATGCCTTCCTTGGAGAAAATGGAACTCTTCCGGTGATAATTTCGAATAAATTAATGCAGGAAGAAGAGCAACAATTGGTAATGGTATTGAAGGAGTACAAATCAGCAATCGGATGGACTATAGCTGATATCAAGGGACTGAGTCCAGCAACTTGCATGCACAAAATTCACTTAGAGGATGGAGTGGAACCAAAAAGGCAAGCCCAAGGATGCTTAAACCCCACCATCATGGAAGTAGTGAAGAAAGAAATCCAAAAGATGTTGGATGCTGATGTCATCTTTCCAATATCGGATAGTAGATGGGTGAGTCCGGTGCAAGTGGTTCCCAAGAAGACGGGAGTAACCGTGATCCAAAATGAGAGAGGCGAGATGGTTCCTACAAGGGTTCAGAATGGCTGGAGGGTATGCATTGACTATCAAAAATTGAACTCAGCTACTCGGAAGGATCATTTTCCATTGCCCTTCCTCGATCAGATGTTAGAACGGTTGGCCGGAAAATGCTCTTATTGCTGCCTTGATGGGTATTCAGGCTTCTATCAGGTTCCCATCGCTCCAGGAGATCAGGACAAAACGACCTTCACATGTCCATTTGGTACATTTGCTTTCAGAAGGATGCCGTTTGGACTGTTCAATGCTCCAGCCACCTTCTAGCGATGTATGGTAAGTATTTTCAGTGACTATGTGGAGAAAATAATTGAGGTGTTCATGGACGACTTTACGGTGTATGGTAACTCTTTTTCTGAATGTTTATCTAACCTTAAGTTGATTTTGCAGAAATGTCTAGAGTCCAACTTAGTCTTAAACTATGAAAAGTGTCATTTCATGGTTGACAGAGGACTAATTTTGGGGCATATTGTGTCATCTAGGGGTATAGAGGTAGACAAGGCCAAGATAGATGTTATTCAATCTTTACCTTACCCCCGAAACATTCGGGAAGTCCGTTCTTTTCTTGGTCATGCAGGGTTTTACAGGCGGTTCATACAAGATTTTTCCAAGATTACACAACCACTGTGTAAGTTACTACAGAAAGATGCTACTTTTGAGTTTACCCAGGAGTGTCAAGAGGCTTTTGAGACACTCAAGGAAAAATTGACAACAGCCCCCATAATCGCCTGTCCCAATTGGGATTACCCCTTCGAGATCATGTGTGACGCAAGCAACTACGCAATTGGGGCTGTTCTTGGACAAAGAATTGACAAGAAACCATATGTCATTTATTACACCTCAAGGACCCTTGATAGTGCTCAAGTCAATTATTCCACCACAGAGAAGGAACTCTTGGCAGTAGTGTTTGCGTTGGAAAAATTCCGGTCTTATTTGTTAGGAGCTAAAGTAATGGTCTATTCAGACCATGCTGCCTTGAGATATTTGCTGGCGAAGAAGGAAGCAAAGCCCCACTTGATCCGATGGATATTGCTCCTCCACGAGTTCGACTTAGAGATTCATGATAAGAGAGGTTTTGAGAACCATGTAGTTGATCACCTCAGTCGGCTAATCCGGGGGACGGAAGAGGAGCCATTGAATGATGAATTTCCAGATGAAAGGTTATTTCAAGTCACGACTCTTATTCCTTGGTATGCTGACTTGGTTAATTTTCTGGTTACAGGCGGTATTCCTGATGATTTATCACGATTGGAGAGGGACAAGCTCAAGAGGGATGTAAAATACTATGCTTGGGATGAACCGTACTTATGGAGGTATCGCTCAGATCAAGTAATCAGAAGGTGCATTCCGGATGATGAAATACAATCAGTATTGAGATTTTATCATACAGAAGCTTGTGGAGGCCACTTTGGGCTTTAACGAACAGCAAGGAAAGTACTCGAGTGTGGATTATTCTAGCCTACAATATTTCGCGATGCCTATCTCTTTTGTAAAGCATGTTCGAATTGTCAAAGAATGGGGAATCTAAGTCATAGAGACCAGATGCCGCTTACCTCCATTCTATCCTGTGAAATATTTGATATTTGAGGGATAGATTTCATGGGACCATTCCCCAGTTCAAACGGCAATTTGTACATAATTTTGGCAGTGGATTACGTCTCAAAGTGGGTAGAAGCGAAGGTCACCAGGAGAGACGATGCTCAAACAGTGGTCCAGTTCATCAAAGTTAATATTTTCAGCCATTATGGGGTGCCTTGAATTCTGATCAGTGATAGAGGGACACATTTTTGCAACAAGGTCTTATCCTCATTACTCAAGAAATATGGGGTAGTACACCGAGTGTCAACTGCTTACCATCCGCAGACAAATGGGCAGGCCGAAGTATCTAATCAAGAGCTAAAATCAATTCTGAGTATCTAATCTGAGTAAGACAGTAAATTTGACCCGGAAGGATTGGAGTATTAAGCTGGAGGATGCAATTTGGGCTTATAGGACGGCCTACAAAATGCCTATCGGTATGTCCCCTTACCAATTGGTTTTTGGAAAGTCATGTCACCTTCCAGTAGAGATAGAAGACAAAGCATTCTGGACAATTAAGAAATGCAACTCTTCTTATGATGAAGCTGGTGAGGAAAGAAAATTGGAACTGCTCGAGTTAGAAGAACTGAGGAACGAAGCTTATGAGAGTTCTATGGTCTACAAGGATCGAACAAAGAAATTTCATGACAAAATGTTAAGCCGGAAGCATTTCAAGATAGGCCAGAAAGTTTTGCTCTTCCACTCTCTGTTGAAACTATTTCCGGGTAAATTGCGTTCCAGATGGATTGGTCCGTTCTTGGTGGTGAAAATTTTTGATCATGGAGCAGTGGAGATTCAAAGTTTAGGGACTGGCAAAATTTTTAAAGTTAATGGTCATAGACTCAAAACATTTTATGAGGGATTCGAGCCTCAAATTGAGCAAGAGGTGCAGCTAGAGGAACCACCCAAGGCACCATAACAACCTTAGAACTCATGTCTGGCCATAGACTCTAACTAGAGGCGCTTCCGGGAGGCAACCCGATTAGCCTTGCCCAAGGCTGACAACTGTGTTCTTAGTTTCTTATTTTTACTTCTATTATTTTCAGTTAATCACTGTAGATCATCTTCTCTATTTTAGTTGATTGCTGGGTTTTATTTCATGTGCAGGAAAGCTTGGTCCAAGAAGAAATGGAGTTTTATGAGTTATGGGCTTAAATGGGCTTAAGTAAAGCTAAGGAGTTATTTGGAAAAGAAGTGAAAGTAAATAAAAGGAGAAGTGAGATAAAGTTACTGCTACTAATTAAATCACTCCTCTTTTTAACCTTTTCTTTATTTCTTTATATTAATTCCTTTTAATTAACATAAAACCCATTTACCCATTTCACGTTTTCTTTTCAAATCCATACCCATCTTTTACTCTCACTTCAAAGAAACCCTAACTCTCCTCTTTTCTACTCCTAGCCATCACCCTCCTCAACACACATTTCCGCCGTCCATCACTTCCAACCTTACCCTTCGTCGTCGCCAACAGCCATCCTCCCTTCGCCGTCGCTATCAGCCACCATCGCGATTCCTTGAAAAAAAATCGCCGTTTCTTTTCCTCATGGCTAGAAAAAAGCAAACCATGGCTGGTCAGCCATCATCAACCCCGTCGTCGCCAGCAACCTCAAACCCACCTCCAATTCCAGCAAGAAGAAGCACTCGGTCCAGGACAAAGAACCTAGCCTCCACATTGCAAGCCGAAGACCCAGTTGATTCTACGGAGTTATCTGACTCTAACAGGTCTTCCCCTTCCTGTGATAGTACACCTAAGCGAGCAAAACGGTAGAAATTGAAGCATGGGCTCAGCTCTTTCTACCCACCCCCTGCTCTTGTTTTTCAGAAAATGGAATTCTCAGAAAGGTTTGCTTCTATTATCTCATATCCGATTATACCTGCTAGGAGAATTTGTGAGCATGCTTTGGTTACCTTAGGATTGAAAAACAAGGTATATCAGTTGCTGGATAATATTGGTTGGAAGGAGTTCCTGGTTAATTTCAATTTTGTTGTTTATGATGCATTGGTGCTTGAGTTCTATAGCTCTTTTGATTTTTCTGTGCCTGACCCCTTCACGCTTGATGCTAAATGTATGACTTTTCAATTGATGGGTCAAATACATGATTTATCGATTTCTGATTTCAATGTTGGCCTAGGTTTTGTTAATGCTGACTATGTGCTTACTGATGATTATAAAGGCCTTCAATGTTCCTCCACCCTATGTAAGTTTCTTATCTTCTCCCTCTTTGTGTTTGCTGTAGCTTTGGGACAAGCTGTGAGTGGGTGTGGGGATGGTTTTATGTAGGTACTAGTGGTCTTTCATTCACTGATTGTTGATAGTCGAGTCTTGTGGATGCTCTGTTTGGGTGCCCTTCGACCAACTGTCTAAAAACTTAGCCTTGTAAAACGATTAAGGAAACATTGGGATAAATTGGGTATCATTGGTCATTCCCTTTTAATTTCAACTCAAGTGTATAGTTTTGACAAACAAAGTCTTTGTTCTCTTTTTCCTGTTGGTTCAAGCCATGTGCTCACTAATCCATTGTTTGGGTTTTCAAAGAAATTTTTTTTTTTGCTTTAGCTTTATTCTAAGCTTTCTTTAGGATCAAATTGCTGTGTTTTGTTGTTAGGGAGAGGAGTGCTTTAAAGAGAAAGTGGGCTGAACTTTTGATCTATTACTTCCAGGTCCAATAAATAAAGAAACAATTAAAATGCATGTATAAAAACTTAACCACCTTGCTAGGACTTGATTTTTGTCTCAACACTTTAAATAATCAAATCACATCCATTTCTTTGTTAAAAGGGGGATAGCTATATAAAAAAATAATAAAAAAAAGGAAAAAATTCTAAACTTCAATTTTTTTTTTGTGTTTTGCTTGTTGTGTCAATAAAGGCTCCGCTGGCCAATGCGCTATGAGCCGAGCTAGTAGCCGTAAGGGCAATGTGTTACCTGAGTAACAGGGGGTACGAGGGTAAGATCCGGGTATAACCGCGTAAAAAGGGTCTCTACAGCCCGAAGTAAGCATAAAAAAAATTAAATTGTGTGTTATGTCTTTTATTTCACTTACCTAATTCTATTAAAGAAAAAAAAATCCCTCTTGTAACATGGAAAACAGATGTTTGATAGAAAGTTTAAGGCTATTTGAGGCTTGGATTGGGACTAGTAAGTGTGAATCTTGAAGGTGAAACCCATTGTTAATTGTGTGCTTAAAATCCTTGTGACTTGGTAGTAGTATTCTGAAGTTTAGAGGCACTCTTATTATTTTTTTTTTGTCTGTCCCTCTCTTTTAACTGTGGAACATAGTTTGATAAATCCTAGGATGGTTTAGTTTAAGTTATTTGCTTCAATGACATTTAAACTTAATGAATTTTTTTGGTTTTATGGCTATGGAATGGGCAATTTGGAATTGAGACGTGGACGAGTTTTCCTACTAGCATTTTGATGTTTGAGATTACTTAGTTGAAATGTGCTATGTACCTATTGTCTCCAAATTTTTTCTATCTTTTTGAATGGCTGATTTTAGGTGGGATAGTTTTGGAAAGGGTTTGATTTATTCTTTGGGGTCCATACTTGGGGACAAGCATGTAATGGGTGTGGGGATGTGATGAAATCATAAATTCTCTTGATTTTGGGTGATTTATATAGACTTTATTTGTGATTTTGTGGATATATTTGGATGGATACTGCTTTGGTTTGGTTTTATTTGTGCAGGAGGTAACTTTTGGGCTGATTTGGATTAATAGGAGCTGATTTCGGGCTATAATGGAGTGCTGTCCAGTTTTTGGCGATTAGCCTTGGGCAAGGCTAAACCTTCGGCGAGCTGGCAGAATTATTCAGGATTTAATTTCCAGCCCTCCTTTTTAGAAGCTTCCTGTTTTGACTTTGAAGCGGTCAAACTTGTAAATTGCACAAATAGTGGGAGATAATTAATTAGTTATTTAGGGGTTTTATTTTTAGTAGGATTATTTCTTTACTAAGATTTTCTTTTAGGTTTTTAGGGAGCCTATAAATAGCACAAGTATAGGCTGATTTTTGGAGGCAGGTATCAATACAATTCCTCTTCTCCTTCTTTTCTCTATCAAAATTCGAAACTTTGAAGAAAGAAAGGGAATGGTGTTTATGATCGATATGTGTAGCTAAATCTTCTACTTTGCCTAAGGAATTCAAAGCTTGAATTAGTATTGTGAGATCGATTATTTTATTGTTCGTTTAATCCCCCTATGTTTTTAATCTTGCTTCAAAGATTATTTTCTCTTTTATTATATTGTAATTTAGATTTCTTGGCCAGATTCTGAGATTGCAATTTAATAAACTGTTGTTAGTAATTAGATTCGTTTCCAATCTCAATTATTAACTTGAGAACGTTTAAAGGGATTAAAAAACTTGAATTTAAATTATTTTCCCTGAGAATTTAATTGGTTTAGGCTAGGCTTTCCTTGAACTTAAAGCTCCCATTGGACTAAATTCTAAACCGCTAAGGAGGGGTTGTCTGTCGGGAAGAGGTTTATTTGAGTCGTGCTAGGTAAATCCGATTTAGGGAAGGTTGATCTCGATGCGCTAAGCTAGAGGTTTTAACTGGTCTAGGGGAAATTAAATGATTATCTTTAACATCAATGATCGGTACTAACGTTCAAGTTAACGAATGTCCTAAGGCGAAGTAAATTTTTATATCATTCTTTTCACTCCATTAAAATTCAAGCAATCTTTAATTCCTGTTTTAGTTATTTAATCTTAGTTTCTTTGTTTTAACAATCATCAACAAAACCCCCCCTGTTTTTAATTTTCTGTTTTAATTTACTTTTGGTTAAGAAGCAATTGTTAAATTGAGTATTAAATCCCTAGGGTTAGACCTCGACTTACCCGGCTACAATCATTTATTGTTTAGGAATAGACGAGAAAATTCTTTAATTATTTTTGGCGGATTCGACACCCGACCATCCTTCTTTGTTTTAGGACCATCTTTCTTACTCAGCTTCAACCTATGGCGCATAGGCAAGAATCCTTTCTTTGCCTTGTCCATGTTGTATATTTTCAGAACCTTGTCTATGTATGTGGCCTGACTTAAGGCTCGAAGTCGATTGGATCTATCTCTGTAGATCCTGATCCTTAAGATCAACTCAGCTTCACCTAAGTCCTTCATTGTGAAGCACGTACTACCCTTGCAGTGTTGGTATGTCGCCTCCAATGATAAGGATGTCGTCAACATACAGCACTAGGAAGGTGGAAATGCTCCCACTAACCATCTTATACACACAAGGCTCATCAGAATTCTGTGTGAAGCCATATTCAGTAATGGCCTCATTGAATCTCTGATTCCATGATCTCGATGCTTGCTTCAATCCATAAATGGATCTTTGAAGCTTGCATACCCAGTTTGGATACTTTGGATCGATAAAACCCTCAGGTTGTATCATGTACATATCCTCGATTAGCTTTCCATTAAGGAAAGCGGTCTTAACATCCATCTGCCATATCTCATAATCGTACTATGCAGCTATGGCTAGTAGTATCCTAATGGATTTGAGCATAGCAATTGGTGAAAAGGTTTCATCATAGTCAATTCCATGAACTTGCTTGAATCCTTTTGCCACCGATCGCCCCTTGAAGGTGTTGTTGGCCTTTAACTTGAAACACCACTTGCAATCTATCACCTCTGCACCCCGGAGGTGGATCCACCAAGTTCCATACTTGGTTATCGTGCATGGATTGCATCTTAGCCTTCATGGCTTTGCGCCATTGATCTGAGTGTGGGCTTTCAATAGCCTCCTGATAGGTCTTGGGCTCCTCTTGGTCAACGACCATAAGGTCCCCATCATCAGTCACGAGAAAGCCGTACCTCTCTGGCTGATGATGTGTCCTACCAGACCTTCTAAGGTCCTGTGCAACCGGTTCTGGTTGCTCAGTTTCTTGAGTAGTCAGATCAGTTCCTGAAGCATCCTCAGCAGTAGCTATAGGAGTTTGTGAGTCTTGAACTTCTGACAGTTCAACATTACTCCCACTGTCTCTCTTGGAAAGGAATTCCTTCTCCAAGAAGACTGCATTTCTGGCTATGAAAACTTTGTTTTCCACCGGATCGTAGATGTAATAACCCATAGTTTCCTTAGGGTAACCCACAAACTGGCACTTGATAGATTTGGACTTGAGTTTGTCACTTGTCAATTTCTTAACATGTGCATCACAGCCCCAAATCTTCAAGAAGGAAACATTAGGCTTTCGGGCCTTCCATAGTTCATATGGTGTTCCCTCAACTGCCTTGCTTGGTGTATTATTAAGAATGTAAGCAGCTGTCTCTAAAGCATATCCCCAAAAGGAGACAGGGAGTGTAGCATGACTCATCATTGAGCGGACCATGTCTAGTAAGGTCCTATTCCTCCTTTCTGACACTCCATTCCACTGGGTGTACCAGGAGGAGTGAGCTGGGATACAATCCCACACTCTCTAAAAAATGAGTCAAATTCTTGGCTCAAATATTCACCCCCTCGATCCGACCGAAGTGCTTTTATTTTCTTGCCAAGTTGGTTTTCTACTTCATTCTTAAAGTCTTTGAACCTTTGAAGAGTCTCAGACTTATGCTTCATTAGATACATGTAAGCGTATCTGCTGAAGTCATCCGTGAAGGTGATGAAGTACAGAAAATCGGATCTAGCACTAATGCTTATTGGGCCGTATACAATAGAATGTATCAGCTGTAGTAGCTCTGAGGCCCTTTCAGCAGTCTTGCTAAAAGGCGCCTTTGTTATCTTTCCTCTTAAACAAGATTCGCATGTGTCATAAGACTGGATGTCAAATGACCCTAGCACTCCACTAGAGTGAAGCCTAGCTATGCACTTCTTGCTTATGTGGCCAAGTCGACAATTCCAGATGTATGTAGGATTAATTTCATTCTATTTAATCCTTTTAGTATTTATGTTATAGATTAAACTTTCACGTTTTAGATCAAGGATATATAAGCCATTTTCAAGAAATGTTGTTCCATAAATAATATTCCTGCGCATCGCAGGTACAAAATAACAGTTTCTTACTTCCAAAACAAGTCCACTAGGCATCTCTAAGAAATAATCTCCGATCTCTATGGCCTGAACTCGAGCACCATTTCCGACTCGAAGATCTACTTCTCCAGATCCTAGTAATATCCTATTTCTTAGACCCTGCACGTTTAAACAAATGTGAGATCCACATCCAGTGTCCAAGACCCAAGATGTAGAAATAGCCAGATTAATCTCAATAACATAAATACCTAAAGCAGCAGTTTTGCCCTTCAGTTTCTCCCTTAGCTTTGGACATGAGCTCTACCAGTGCCCCTTCTCATGACACTTATGGTAGACATCGTCAGGAGAAGCAACCCTTGCTTTAGGTTGGGCCACCACCTTTTTGCCCTGGCTTTTGGGCCTTAGCCTTGGCTTTAGATCTGGCCTTTCCTTTAGCAATGGGTGTATTGCCCTTGTTCACCAGCAAAACTTTAGGAGTCTTCTTAAGAGACTGCTCAGCAAGCTTGAGTATGCCATGCAGCTCAACAACTGATTTATCAAACCCTTGCACATGGTAGTTCATGATAAACTGGTTGTAAGACTTAGGAAGTGACCCAAGAATAATGTCTACTGCCAAGTCCTACAGAACTGGCGAGCCGAGGCGAGTGTATCAATATACCCCTTCAACTTTAGCACATGAGTGCTAACAGAAGTCCCAGCTGCCATCACAGTCATGCAAAGTGCCTTAGTTGTCAGGTAACGTTCCTAACGAGCCTGATCTTGGAACATCTTTTTAAGCTGATCCATTATCTCATAAGCATGCTCGTCCATGAACTGCTTCTAAAGATCAGAAGCCTTGGTACCCAGCATGAGGCACGAGACATCTTGGTCATCCCTCATCTGCCGGTCATATTGCTCCACCATCGCCGTGGTGACGCCTCGACCTGAGGGAGGGCCAGCTCTTAAAGGAGCATTCAGTACATACTCCTTGGACTCTTGTCTAAGAACTATTTGTAAGTTTCTAGCCCAGTCTAGGAAGTTAGTCCCCGAAAGCTTCTCCTTCTCCAAGAGTGACCTAAGTGAGAAGGAGTTGTTGTTTGTTGCAGCCATTTAAATTGCTTAAGTGAAATGGGATTATCTACATGGAAGAAATCATTACTTGAGTTAGAAATAAAGGACTTTTAAGCCAATTCAAATTAATAATCTGATTTTAATTTATTTGTTGGTGATGTTAATTGGCTGACTTGACCAAGATCCACAACTTATCAATGACTGGCCGAACTAGGGCTTGGTAACCAACCATTGATTCATTTGGTAGGACAACCTATCCAATCCTTCCACGAAGGACTCTTGGTTTGATGGGCTTATTGACACTTTACCCATCTGTGCTTAGGGCCCACTCTGAGCTAATGCTACCCATGTTGAGTCAAACCACCATTCACATGTTAACCATACCAAGTATCCTAACCCTCGACGGCCACCGAATACTACAATGTACCCAGCTAGGGCATGGCGCATATTGCAGCATCAATGGAAGGAAGAGGTGTGAATGTGGGAAGATGGTCAGTTGTCGATTCCGCCAAAAATACAATTTATAAACTCGTTTCACCTTATAACAATAACAATAGCGTAGTGGTAAATCGAGGTCGCACCCTAGAGAGCTATCAATTGATTTAATTCATTAATGATCCAGCAAGAACAAACATACATAAAATTAAAGGGGGGGGGATTGATGATTTTTCGAATGACAAAGAATTAAGTGCTAATAATTATATATTTTAAAGTAATTGAATTAAGACCAAAGAATGAATAAAAATCAAATAAGTGAAACCCCTACCTAAGGTAATTCTTCGACTTGGAATAATTCGAGATTGATCATAGATTGTACAAGGATAAAATTTAATCATTCCAGATTAGTTATAGTTTGTAGCTTAGCGCATACGAACCAACTTCTCCTAACATGTGATTGCTTAGCACGGCTCAAACAACTACCTAATCGATAAACAACCCTTCCTTAGCGGCCAGAATTTAATTTACCGAAAGCATTAGAAACTAGAGAAGCCTAATCTAAACCAATCAATTCTTAGCAATATCAATTTAAGTTTAAACCCTTGTTTCCTTTAGTGTTCTAACTTAATGAATCGATCACGGATATGATTCGTTGAAACAATTTATTAGATTGCAAGTAAAATAGCTGGCCAAGAAATTAAACCACAAAATAATAAAAAGAGAGGGTCCCTCCCTTGAAGCAAAAACAAGAATATGAAACAATTAAATAGCATTAAAGTATAAGAACAATCTCACAATCAAGTTCTTCCAAGCCTTGAATTCCTTAGGTAGAGAATAAGAAACTAGCTAGACATAACACCAATTGAAAGCATAGAAGACATGAAAAACTTATAAAGAAATAGATGAAAGAAAGTTGCAGCCCTCAATGGCTATGATGGAATGTTTTTCAGTTGCCAAAAGGCTTCTCTCTATTATGATATATATTTTTCGTTCTCCCCTTGATGGCCCTTTTTATAGCTGCCAAATAGCCAGCCTTTACAATAAAGTGTTGTAGTAACCACCCATTTTCCACTTAAGTTTGTTATTTATTCTCCACTTAAATTTTTTATTTAATTCCCAATTAATATCCATGTAAGTTTGTCAAGGAGAAACACCTTTGTTTAAAGCTAATAATTACAGCTAATAAAAGCATGAAATTGTGCATTTGGTGGGCTTGGCACGGCTGAATTGCTGCAACAATTACACCCAATCTGCCTTTAGATAAAAATGCCTTCTGGATCTTCAACAATGATCTCCACCGTTCAAATTTGAGACGTGGATGTAAGGAAGAAGTTATTCAAATTTCGCAGTGATCCAACGGTCAAAACTCCGGCAAATTCCAAAAAAGTGCAGCTGGTGCTGTTGGCATTGGATGTCGGCACGCCGGCGTGCTGGCTTGGCACGAAAACGTGCCGAGTCTCTGGAAATGGAACTTCTTGCTTCGAATTTGGCACGCCATGCCACATTGAATTTCCAGCACTTCAAGCTTTTCAAGCACCTTTCCACTCCGGTTCTTGGTTCGGGTCCAAATACCTATCCAAAACAAACACGAAACACATAACGGCACCACGGTATTTGTCCACAATAAAGTATAACCCGAAAAATATGGAAATAAATCTTCAAATCACTAAAAACTACCATAAACCACTAAAAACATTCAAAACACTAATTAGAGCACAAACAAACGAAAATTACATAAAACATAACGAAATAAATCCATAAAATTCAACTAAATTATGCGAATTATGCTATCTATCACATCCCTACACCCATTTCATACTTGTCCTCAAGTATGGGCCGGAAGTATAAAGACGAAACCCTTTTTAATGACCAATTCATCTAAGATTAACCTCCGAAACACAAGGAAAAATGAACATAAATAATTGATCCAAATTGGCTCACACCAAGCCATCAAACTCACTAAGTTTCATTCCAAGAATGCAACAATACATAAAATGCCTTTAAGACTCCTAACTCCCATTACCAAGCTACAAAGTTTAGCACACAATCAATTAGGTTTCACTTTAATAGATCACATCTTGCAAACATGGAACCAAGCCAGAAACAATCCTAAGAGTCTATCAAACAAATGATTTCTATGCTAAAAGAGGGGGGGAACAGAAAAAGGAAGAAAAAAAAAATAAAAAAAATAAATTGCAATAAAAACTAACTTTTAGTTTATTTATCTTTGCTTACTTTGGGTTGTAGGAGCCCTTTTTACACGAGGATACCCGGTTCTGACCCGCATATACCCGGTTACTCAAGCAACACGAACCCTTGCGGCTACTAGCTCGGCTCATGGCCCATTGGCCAGCGGAACCATTAAGAAACTTATTTAATTAATTATTTATTTATTTATTGATTTATTTATTTATTCATTTATTTATCACAGGATTTTTTTTATGTGATGGAATTGATTATTTATTCCCCCTTTTAACAAAGAAACACATGTGATTTGACTACCTAGGATGCACCCAAACTCAACCCTGAAAATAAGCAAGATGGCAAGTTTTATAGTTCATGCAAACAAATTAATTGTTTCGATATTGAATTAAGGCTGGATAACAGAAAGTCTAGAGAGAATTAGAAGACTCTATGCATGGTACACATTAAAATTCAACTTAGCTAGGTAACAACTAGTTTAGAAACCCCTTTAAATCAATATTTCTTGAAACATTAAACCTCTGGATCAGAGAATAACCCTAAACAAACTCATTCTCTAGGGTTCGAAAATAATCCAAACACAGTCCAGATGACAAAAAAAAAATTGTGTGGATACATCATGTATAACAATTCATATAATTTGTATTTGCAAAACCAAATCAAAACCAACGCATCTAAAACAAATCCAAAACCCAGACCAAAGCAACCTTAAAAGCATCCCCACATCCACCACCAGCTTGTCCTCAAGCTACTCAATACAAAAAGATATAGAAATGAAAGTACAAGTGTAGTGTCGTACCTCAGTAATAGCGGCGTGCCATTCAGTGAAGAACTGGAGATCTTGCCTCATTCTTTCACTCTTCATTTCAGTTGTGGTTCGTTGCTTGGTTTCCTTATTCCTTAAAATAACTCAGGTTGCCTCCCGGAAGCACTTCTATTTACGGTCTGTGGCCAGACCTCCATTCCCTTAGGATAAAGACTCCATAGGGGGATCTTCTAAGTGTTCCTCCTGATCATATGCTGGCTCAACGCCCTCGTAAAACGGTTTGAGTCGGTGGCCATTAACTTTGAACAACTTTCCGGTAGTAAGGCTTTGTATCTCAACTGCTCCGTGGTCATGAACCCGAACCACCAAAAACAGACCAATCCACTTGGAATATAATTTGCCCGGAAACAACCTCAAACGAGATTGAAAGAGTAGAACCTTTTGCCCAACCTCAAATTGCTTCCTGGTTAGCATCTTGTCATGGAATTTCTTAGTCCGATCCTTATATATCTTGGAGCTCTCATAGGCCTTGTTCCTCAACTCTTCCAACTCCATTAGCTCCAACTTCCTTTCTTCTCCAGCAGCTTCATAGGACGCATTGCACTTTTTAATAGCCCAAAAGGCTTTGTGTTCCAACTCCACTGGAAGTTGGCATGCTTTTCCAAAGACCAACCTATATGGAGACATTCCGATTGGAGTTTTGTAAGCAGTCCTATAGGCCCACAGCGCGTCTTCTAACTTAGCGCTCCAGTCTTTCCTTGACAAGTCCACCGTCTTGCTCAAAATAGACTTCAATTCCCGATTGGAAACTTCAGCCTGCCCGTTAGTTTGTGGGTGATAAGCGGTGGAGACCTTATGATGCACTCCATACTTCTTTAATAATGTTGCTAGGACCCGGTTACAAAAATGAGTACCTCTATCACTGATTAGGACCCTTGGCGTTCCATAGCGGTTAAAAATGTTGGATTTTATAAACTGAACCACCATGTGGGAGTCATCTTTCTTCGTTGCCTTCACCTCTACCCACTTTGAAACATATTCTACTGCTAATATGATGTAAAGATTGCCATAGGAGCTGGGAAAGGGTCCTATGAAATCAATCCCCCAAATATCAAATATCTCACATGATATGATTGAGGTAAGGGGCAGTTGATCCCTATGGCTCAAATTTCTGAACTTCTGACAATTGGCACAAGACTTACAGTAGAGGTAGGCATCCCGGAATATAGTTGGCCAAAACAACCCACATTCTAACACTTTCCTTGAAGTACGTTTGGGTCCAAAGTGTCCCCCGTAAGCTTCAGTGTGGCAGAATCTCAACACGGATTGAACCTTATCATCTAGGATACATCGTCTGATAATCTGATCTGAACTATATCTCCAAAGGTACGGTTCATCCCAAGTGTAGTACCTTGCATCCCTCCTAAGTTTGCCCTTTTCCGATCGTGACATGTCATCGGGAACAACACCTGTAACAAGAAAATTCACCAAGTCCGCGTACCATGGAATGAGGGTATTAATTTGGAATAACCTTTCATCTGGAAACTCTTCTCTTAGTGGTTCTGTTTCGGGTTCTCGAACTAAACGACTGAGGTGGTCAGCCACCAAGTTTTCAGAGCCCTTCTTGTCTCTAATTTCAAGATCAAATTCCTGGAGTAGGAGTATCCATCTTATCAAGCGTGGTTTCGCTTCCTTCTTCGTCAATAAATACCTTAATGCTGAGTGATCGGAATACACTATGACTTTCGCCCTCAGCATATAAGAACGAAACTTTTCCAAAGCAAACACCACAGCTAAAAGCTCTTTCTCCATGGTGGAGTAGTTAACTTGATGACTGTCAAGTGTCCGTGAGGCGTAGTATATGACATGAGGCTTTTTATCAATTCTCTGTCCTAGAACAGCTCCAATAGCATAGTTGCTCGCATCACACATGATCTCAAAAGGGTGTTTCCAACCGGGTGATGCAAGTATTGGAGATGTCGTCAACTTTTCCTTAATCATGTCGAAAGCACCTCGGCTCACTTGATCGAACTTAAAAGCAACATCCTTTTGCAACAATCTGCATAGAGGTTGTGTAATCTTAGAGAATCCTTGGATGAACCTCCTATAAAAACCTGCATGACCAAGAAAAGAACGAACTTCCCGAACATTTCGGGGGTAAGGTAAAGATTGTATAATATCAATTTTAGCTTAGTCAACCTCTACACCCTTAGAAGAAACAATGTATCCTAGAATCAATCCTCTATCAACCATAAAATGACACTTCTCATAATTTAGCACCAAATTAGACTCTAGACACCTTCTTAAAATTAATTCAAGGTTTGCTAAACATTCGGAGAAAGAATCCCCATAAACAGTAAAGTCATCCATGAAAACCTCAATTATATTTTCCACATAGTCAGAAAAAATACTTACCATACAGTGCTGAAATGTGCCTGGTGCATTACAAAGACCAAACGGCATCCTTCTGAAAGCGAACGTACCAAATAGGCATGTAAAGGTGGTCTTGTCTTGATCTCCCGGAGCGATGGGTATTTGGTAGAAGCCGGAATATCCATCAAGGCAACAGTAAAAGCCTTTACCAGCTAATCATTCCAACATCTGAACGAGAAACGGCAACGGGAAATCGTCTTTCCGAGTGCATGAGTTTAGTTTCCGGTAGTCGATGCACACTCTCCAACCATTCTGAACCCGTGTTGGAACCATCTCTCCCTTTTTGTTCTGGATCACTATTACTCCCGTTTTCTTGGGAACCACTTGAACTGGGCTCACCCATTCACTATCGGATATTGGAAATATCACGTTAGCATCCAGCATCTTTTGGATCTCCTTCTTTACCACTTCCATTAATGTGGGGTTCAAACGTCGCTGAGCTTGTCGCTTAGGCACCGTATCATCCTCCAAATGGATTTTGTGCATGCAAGTGGTTGGACTCAGCCCTTTAATGTCAGCGATAGTCCATCCAATAGCTGACTTATACCCTTTTAATGTATTCACTAATCGTTCCTCCTCTTCGGGTGCCAACTTATTCGAGATGATGACCGGTAGTGTCTTGTTTTCCCCTAGGAATGCATACTTCAGATGTTGAGGTAGCTCTTTTAATTCAAGGTTAGGGGGCTGCAAAAAAGAGGGCAATTGCTTTTCATTAGATTCTAAAATTTTTAGATTAGCAACTGTACTTACTTGAATTGGTGAAACGTCTATGTCTTTTGCAATTTCAAGTAAATCTTCCTGCTTAATGTCTTCATTTGCCTCCTCCTGCACACTTTCACTTAAGAAGACCTGCAATCTATCATCACCACTAGCTTGGAAAAAATTTTGAGTCAATGGATCAATCACATCAATGCCACAAACAGAAGATACATCATTTGGATATTTCATAGCATCATAAACATTAAATTGAATTCTCTTTCCATCAAACTCCATAGATAAAACCCCTTTATGCACATCTATTTTCGTCCTAGCAGTGGTAAGGAAAGTCTCCCTAACAAGATTTCAGATGATTTGGGAGAGTTATCATCATCCATGTCCAAAACATAAAAATCTACTGGAAATATTAAATTATCAACCTGGACCAACACATCTTCCAAAACTCCCTTAGGATAGACAAGTGCACGATTAGCTAACTAGATTACTATTCTCGTTTCTTCTAGGGGACCAGCACTTAAAGAATCATAAATTGACTTAGGCATGACATTTATTGATACTCCTAAGTCACACATGGCTCTCTTAATACTAGTGTTCCCTATTCGACACGAAATAGCAAACATCCCTTTATCTTGGCATTTTTGAGGCAAATTTTTCGGTAGGACAGCCGAAACTTTGGCTCCTACCACTACTTTTTCTACTCCCTTTAACTCAGACTTATTAACACATAATTCCTTCAAAAATTTAGCATATCTAGGAATTTGTTTAATAGCATCAAGTAAGGGAATATTTACCTCAACCTTTCGAAAGGTCTCTAGTATGTCCTTTTCTTCCTTCATCTTCTTTGATTTCGCCAATCTCTCGGGAAAAGGTGGAGGAATGATTATAGGAGGCCATTCTCTTACATCTTTACCCTTAAGTGACTCTTCCTCCTTGATCTTCTCCAAATTCTCAGCTTCTTCACCCTTCTTGATCTCCAATTCCTTCTCCGCTGCCCTTCTATTTTCTTCAACAGCTGTTGGCAACTCTTTTCCACTTCAAAGGGTTATTGCACTTGCATTTTGTCGAGGGTTGTCAATTGTTTGCGAAGGCAATTTACCCTTGGATTCTAAGGCACTCATTGATGTAGCTATTTGGTTGATTTGCTTTTCTAAGTTCTGAATGCTTGCCTTAGTTTCTTGTTAATGTTGTTGCATGTTGGTTGCCAACAAATGAACAATCTCATCTAGAGACATTGTAGGTTTTTGTGTTAAGGAAGAAGGTTGTTGGTTTCTCAGTTGGAATTGGGGAGGGAATTGCTGTTGAGGACGATTCCCATAACTGAAGTTAGGATGGTCGCGCCACCCCAGATTATATGTTTGGGAAGTTAGGTCATATCACCTCTGATTTTGATTAAATTAACCCATTGCAGCATTAACTTGCTCTAATTCTACCCCAAGAGTTGGACACGAATCAATCGTGTGTCCCGTAAGTGCACAAATACCACAAACTACAGCATGAGCTCCTCCTCCAGTCACCAAACTTTGCACGAGGGTAGTCAATGAATTGATTTTGTCCTCTAATGAATGAGTGCTGGTGCTCACCTCATGCACTCTCCGAGTGGGTTCGGAGGGACTCTCAAACTGTCTAGAATTCTCAGCTATACTTCTAATCAACTCCCAAGCAGCAGCAGGTGTTTTGTTGATCAAACACCCTCCACTAGATGCATCAATCATTCTCCTCTCCATAGGCAACATTCCTTGGTAGAAATACTGCACCAAGGCTTAATCAGTCATTCCATGTTACGGATGTTGGAAATGCCCTAGTCCCGAGGCATTGGTCCTTGTATTTGTATTATACATTTATTGGATTTATGTATTTTACTCATTTGTGTTATTAATAAAGGCATCAATTCATTTATTATATCTATCTTATGCAATATATTAAATGAAGTATCCAATGGACATATCTATATCCATGATGGCAAGTGTCATGCACTTGGCAGTAAGACCATGGATAGGGTAAACGATATGACCATAAATAGATCCGTAGTCTGTTCCAGTCATGGGAATGAATGGAACAATAGACTATCATTAACCTGGTTGTATGGCGGTGTCTTACCGGTCATTGGACATGGAATGTCAACCAAGTTAATGGGTGCATGCCTGGAAGCATGGTACTGGATAGATCCACTAAACGAGTAATCCACATGGTATAGTATCACAAGGGATTCTCGTGTAGTACTTGTATGGATCCTTTGACCTGACCATATGATGGTATTACATGTGAAGTCGCATGCTTAGGGGTACGCCTAAAGGGCCTGTAACAGGGTGCCAAGTATGGGTACTTTCGGGTATGTCACTGAGCATGGTAATACTATGGATATGTAGAAGGGATTTGTCACTCAGTAGCCTACTGAGAAGATATCACTGGCCTCTTAATGAATGTGACTGATAAGAGTGTGGCCACACCCAAACTAGTTGGAACTTGTTTGTGAGCTTCAGTGCATTCGGGATCAAGCTAATGTCCGGACACAAAAGAGGGTGATCAATCCATGCCTCTGTGTTGGACACCGATATCAATGACATGGGATGTACAAGTTTAAACTACAGGGTTATGATAACAGTTAGACTGCCATCTCCATCTTAATTAGGGGCTGCAGTGAGTTGCTAGAGCCCAACTGCAGTCTGCGGGCCAAAAGGCCTGCTGCCAACATAAAGATGGGCCCACGGGATCATACACATTGAGCGACTGGACACCGACTTAAAGAATCACAGGTACACTTGGAGTGTACACACTAGAGAGAGAGAAGTATATATATTAATTATATTATAAGAATCAATTGGATTGATCATTATAATAAAAATTAATATTTGGCTTCACATAATTAATTGGATTAATTATGAAATTATTTCCTAAGTGGAAATATTCATATGTATAGGTTTACATATGAATTTGTTTTGTGAAGACTTAATTTTATTTTGATGGATTAAATTAATTAGTCAAACTAATTTTAATTTAAATGTAAATAATATGTTACTTGGAGTAATATATTAAATACATGGGTTAATTAAAATTGGGCTTGGTATTAATTTAAACCAGACTAATTAAAATATGTTTGGGCCTGAATTAAAATGAGAAAGCCCACACATACACAGAAGCCAGACTGGGCCTAAATTCCAACAAGGGAATTGGAAGCCCTAAGGTTAAAAACCCTTAGGGGAATTCGGCCAAGATACACATG
Organism: Euphorbia tirucalli; assembly: GCA_039660915.1. Taxonomy (NCBI): domain Eukaryota; kingdom Viridiplantae; phylum Streptophyta; class Magnoliopsida; order Malpighiales; family Euphorbiaceae; genus Euphorbia; species Euphorbia tirucalli. The sequence continues at coordinate 33,538,603 of CM077637.1, read as the reverse complement.
AGTGTAACCCCCCTTTGGCCGAATTCTTCCCTACCTCCTCACTCTCTAATCTTCGTGATTTTTGACGCTAGCACGTGCGGTGTTCGTTAGGCGCTCGTGTACGTGAACGAGGAGGAATTCTACTTTGAATTCTGCAGTCATCATCCATCTCTAGAAAGAGATTTTCTGGTAAGAAATTTAATCCCTTTCTATTTAATTTTAAGTTTTTCAATTTCCATTTCAATTGCTCTTGGGACTGGATTTGAGGAAATCACTGCGTTCTTCCGCTTTTATCGGGTGATTTCCGGTGACAAATCCCAACAGTGGTATCAGAGCGGGCTTTTGATCCGTGGAAATTGATAAATTTGGTTAAATCCCATTTTTGAAATTGAAGGTTTTTTATTGGGATTCTTGGTATGGGTTTTAAGATTTTTCCCATATGTTTTATGCAATGAAAATTAATATTGCATATTGGTTTATGTTATTTTAATTTTGTTGTATTATTGGAATTCTTGGAGAATTGCCTTGTGTTTGATGGATGATATTTTTTTTTTATTATTCTGTTTTAATAAAAAAAAAAAAAATCTGCCTCCCTGGGTGCGGGGCTGCTGGCGGCTTCCGCCGCCGGCCGCCGCACGCGGCGAGAGGTGCGGCGGCAGCCGCTGCCTGCTGCTGCGCCAGCAGCAGCAGCCGCTGGTTCCAGCAGCTGCTGCTGGGCGGCAGCAGCAGGCAGCCGCAGCCCGCTGCTGTGGCAGCGGCTGCTGCCCAGCAGCAGCTGCTGGAACCAGCGGAGCAGCAGCGGGCCGAGCCCAGTAATTTTGGATTTTGCGGGTTTTGGGTCCGGGGCCTAGTTTTGAAATTTTAATTGGTTTTAAAATTCGTGTGTTTAAATTTGTGAAGTTTAAATGCGTATGGTTTCTTGGATAATTTAATTTCGTTCATGTGATATTAATTTGGAAATTAATATGGTTAATGGAAATTGGCTCGGGTAATTTTGGCACAATTACTCGGACGGCTAAATTGGACCCATGGTTTCCCAATTCCAGTGGGAGCAGTTGGACTGCCTGGGCTGGAGGCCCAAAGCCCGTTAAGGGTTAGAACCATGGTGGGCCAAAATTGGCGATTTCCTAATAATGGCTTAGACATAATTTAAATGGGCTTAAATCATGCATTATGACATGCTTTTGAATTGTATGTATTGGATGCATATGAATGGTTGAATGAATGTATGATTGGATGCTATTGGGCCTTGAACAAAATGGGTTGTAATTTTATTTTGGGTAAATACGGCCTGTGTGTCGTTTTTCTTTTTAATGTAATTTTATTTTATTTAAATTAAATATTATAAAATTTGTAAAAGAAGAAGCCCATGGAGTGGTGAGCCCAAATGGAGGTGCAAGCCCAATTGGAGGTGCAAGCCCAGAAGGAGAAGATAAAGGCCCGCCTAATATCTATTTCTAGTATAGGTTTACTAGAATAATATTAGGATGTAACATAGGCCCATAGCAGTCCATTTTAATTTTATTTAATCATGTTTTATATTCATTTGCATGTATGAATGTATGTTCCAATAGCTCATTCACCCGCTTTATGTACGTAAGCCGTTATAATTGAATCTAATAACCAAACGGAATTACTAAGTCGCTTAAAAGTGCTTCCCTCATCCAAAACCGAATCGAAGTGGGAATAGGCCAGTTGGAGACCATGCCCTCGCAGGATGCACTGGAGTATTGTCACTTTGTATTGGGTTAGAGTATGGGATACTCTAACACTTGGATGGAGGTTTTGACTTAGCGTGGGTAGTAGGATTCTCCTAGCCCTAAGCACAGATGGGTAAGTGCCAACAAGCCCATCAAACCGAGAGTCCCTAGGTTGGGATTGGACGGCGTTCCTACCTAAATAGTTAAGGTGTAGTTGTACCAAACCCTCGTTTGGCTATATCTTAATGAAATAGTACTTGATTCATTATTAATTTTATATGGGAACAACAATGCAAAGCCCTTTATTAACACTCTAAATGTTTTTCTGTGTAGAAACACCCAAATGGCAAACACAAATACCTTATCACTGCGATCCATTCTTGAAAAGGACAAGCTTTCCGGTCCTAACTTTTTAGACTGGTCTAGGAACTTGAGGATAGTTCTAAGACAAGAGTCAAAAGAGTATATGCTGGAAAGGCCTGTGCCGGCTGCGCCTCAGGGATGTAATCCACCGGCTGCCCAGCTGGAGGAATACGAGGCGCACGTCAAGGACAACCGGGATGTGACATGCCTTATGTTGGCCTGTATAGTCCCTAAACTGCAAAAACAGTTTATGGACCACCAAGCCTATGCTATGATAACAACTCTTAACGAGATGTTTCAAGAGCAAGCTCATTAGGAAAGATACCTAACCAATAAGGCATTCCACTCTTGTAAGATGGGGGCCGGGACATCTGTGAGTTCACACGTGCTCAAGATGAAGGGCTATTTGGATACTTTGGCCTGTCTCGGATCGCCTATCTCTCAAGAGCTGGTGGTGGACACAATCCTCGCGTCCTTGTCGGATTCTTATGATCAGTTCATCCTTAACTATAACATGCAAGGGATGAACCGCACTGTCAGTGAGCTACATGGGATGCTTAAGCTTACTAAGCAGTCGATCAAGAAGACTCCGCCGGTGCTGCTGGTTAACAAGGGGAACCCTCCTCTTGCTAAGGGTAAGGCCAAGGAAAAGGCCAAGGCCAAGGCCAAAAAGGCCAAAGCCAAGAAGGCCAAGGCCCAACCCAAAGCCCAGCAGAAGGCAGGTCCTGATGATGTCTGTTTTGGGTGTAGACAGGCGGGTCATTGGAAGAGATCGTGTCCCAGGCTGATGGGAGAGCAAAGAAGGGGCCAAGGTGCGTCCTCTTCAGGTATTTATGTTATAGATATTAACCTTACTGTTTCAACATCCTGGGTATTGGATACTGGATGTGGTTCTCACATTTGTTGCAATGTGCAGGGACTTAAGAACAGAAGGTTGCTGGGGTCGGGAGAGGTGGACTTGCGGGTCGGGAATGGAGCAAGGGTTGCTGCCATAGAGATCGGCGAATACCACCTAATGATGCCCAGTGGATTGGTTTTGATTTTAGAACATTGTTACTTTGTACCTGCTATGTGCAGGAATATTATCTCTGTATCAATGTTGGATATTTCTGGATTTAATTTCACTATTTTAAATGGTCGAATTTCTATATCTAGAGAGGGATTATTTTATGGATATGCTCTATTAAATAATGGCCTATATATCCTGGACTTAAATGAAACCAATCATATCTATAACATAAACACTAAAAGGGTTAAGCCTAACGAACTTAATCCAGTCTACCTATGGCATTGTCGTCTTGGCCATATAAACGAGAATCGCATTGCTAGGCTTCACAAAGCTGGAGTCCTAGGGTCATTTGACTTGGAGTCAATTGATACATGCGAATCATGTTTAAGAGGCAAGATGACAAAGGCGCCTTTCAGCAAGAAGGCTGAAAGGGCCACTGGCTTATTGGACCTAATACATTCAGATGTATGTGGGCCTATGAGCGCAGCGACCAGAGGTGGGCATCTGTACTTCGTCACGTTCACGGATGATTTCAGCAGATATGGCTATGTCTATCTGATGAAACACAAGTCCGAGACCCTTGATAGGTTCAAGGAATTTAGGAACGAGGTACAGAACCAGCTAGGCAGGAATATCAAAACCCTTTGGTCGGACCGAGGTGGTGAGTATATGAGCCTAGAGTTTGACTCATACTTGAGAAAGCATGGAATAGTTCCACAGCTCACTCCTCCCGGAACACCCCAATGGAATGGGGTGTCCGAACAGAGGAATAGGACCTTGTTGGACATGGTCCGCTCAATGATGAGTCAAGCATCTCTCCCAATTAGTTTCTGGGGACACGCCCTCGAGACAGCAGCTCTCATCTTAAACAATATTCTGTCTAAGGCAGTGGAAAACACCCCATATCAGATATGGACGGGCAAGGAGCCCAATGTGTCTTTCCTTAGGATTTGGCGATGCGAAGCACATGTCAAGAAATTGACTAGTGGCAAGCTGGAGCCCAAAACCGATAAATGCCTGTTTGTGGGCTACCATAGGGAAACCAAAGGGTATTACTTCTACAACCCCGCCGAGAACAAGGTGTTCGTGGCAAGGAAGGGGGTCTTTCTAGAAAAGGAGTTCCTTTCCAAGAAAGATAGTGGGAGCAACGTTGAACTCAGGGAAGTTCAAGGTCCACAAGCTCCTGAAAAGGATAGCTCGGAGGCCCAGGTGGAGCTTCCACAACTGGAAGCACCGACCCAGGCCACACAAGAACCTAGAAGGTCTGGTAGGGATCGTCGGGAACCGGAGAGGTATGGTTTCCTCATCACCGATGATCAAACTCTTCTCATCTGGGATGAGGAAGAACCCAAAACCAACCTGGAGGCTATGGCTAGCCCACAGTCTGTAAATTGGCGTAAAGCCATGGAGGCAGAAATGCAATCTATGTACGATAATCAAGTTTGAAACTTGGTTGATCCACCTCCGGGTGCTAAGGTAATAGGTTGAAAGTGGTACTATAAGCTAAAAGCTGATAATACCTTCAAGGGGCGCCTGGTTGCGAAAGGTTTCAGACAAGTCCATGGAATAGACTATGATGAAACTTTCTCACCAGTAGCCATGCTCAAATCCATCAGGATACTGCTGGCCATAGCCGCATGGTATGACTATGAGGTATGGCAGATGGATGTCAAAACCGCTTTCCTTAATGGGAAGCTACTCGAGGATGTGTACATGACACAACCTGAGGGTTTTGTCGATCCTAAGTATCCGAGAAGGGTATGCAAACTTCAAAGGTCCATTTATGGACTGAAGCAAGCATCCCGTAGTTGGAATCTAAGATTCAATGAGGCTATAAAGGAATATGGCTTCATACAGAATCTAGATGAGCCTTGTGTGTATAAGAGGACTAGTGGGAGCATTATCACATTCTTGGTACTTTATGTAGACGACATCCTACTCATTGGAAGCGACATACCTACACTGCAAGGGGTAAAGCAGTGGCTGAGTAAGTGCTTCGCAATGAAGGACTTAGGCGAAGCTGAGATGATCCTAGGGATCAGGATCTATAGGGATAGATCAAATCGGCTTCTGGGCCTAAGTCAGGCTTCGTACATTGACAAAGTTCTGAAAAGATTCAGCATGGACCGGGCCAAGAAAGGTTTCTTGCCAATGGGCCATGGGCTGAAACTTAGTAAGAAGAACTGTCCTAAAACAAGGGAGGACAGGGAGAACATGAAATTGGTTCCATATGCTTCGGCTATTGGATCAATCATGTACTCCATGTTATGTACGAGACCTGATGTCGCCTTTGCACTGAGTATGACGAGCCGATACCAGCAGGATCCCGGGGAGGATCACTGGAAGGCCGTCAAGGCGATCCTCAAGTACCTTAACCAGACCAAGGATAGCTTCTTAGTGTATGGTGGTCAGGAAGTGCTATCAGTTACTGGGTACACTGATGCGAGCTTCCAGACAGACCAGGATGAGTACCAATCGCAGTCTGGGTATGTATTTTTGCTGAATGGTGGTGCTGTAAGCCGGAGGAGCTCAAAGCAGCCAACCATAGCGGACTCTACAACAGAAGCTGAGTACATTGCTGTGTGTATCACTGAGTTGGGAGTAGTGCCAACTATCCAGGACCCAGTCGATATCTTCTGTGACAACAATGGGGCCGTCGCATAAGCTAAGGAGCCCCGGTCACACAAGAACACAAAGTAGGGGCTCAGAAAGTTTCACCTCATACAAGAAATCACGGAGAGAGGTGACATTGCATTGCACAGAGTGGACACCGAGGATATTGTCGCAGATCCATTGACCAAGGCGCTGGCCCAGCCCAAGCACGAGGGTCATACTAGATCTATAGGGATTAGGCCCATGCCTAGTTGGAACTAGTGCAAGTGGGAGATTGTTGGAAATGCCCTAGTCCCGAGGCATTGGTCCTTGTATTTGTATTATACATTTATTGGATTTATGTATTTTACTCATTTGTGTTATTAATAAAGGCATCAATTCATTTATTATATCTATCTTGTGCAATATATTAAATGAAGTATCCAATGGACATATCTATATCCATGATGGCAAGTGTCATGCACTTGGCAGTAAGACCATGGATAGGGTAAACGATATGACCATAAATAGATCCGTAGTCTGTTCCAGTCATGGGAATGAATGGAACAATAGAATATCATTAACTTGGTTGTATGGCGGTGTCTTACCGGTCATTGGACATGGAATGTCAACCAAGTTAATGGGTGCATGCCTGGAAGCATGGTACTGGATAGATCCACTAAACGAGTAATCCACATGGTATAGTATCACAAGGGATTCTCGTGTAGTACTTGTATGGATCCTTTGACCTGACCATATGATGGTATTACATGTGAAGTCGCATGCTTAGGGGTACGCCTAAAGGGCCTGTAACAGGGTGCCAAGTATGGGTACTTTCGGGTATGTCACTGAGCATGGTAATACTATGGATATGTAGAAGGGATTTGTCACTCAGTAGCCCACTGAGAAGATATCACCGGCCTCTTAATGAATGTGACTGATAAGAGTGTGGCCACACCCAAACTAGTTGGAACTTGTTTGTGAGCTTTAGTGCATTCGGGATTAAGTTGATGTCCGGACACAAAAGAGGGTGATCAATCCATGCCTCTGTGTTGGACACCGATATCAATGACATGGGATGCACAAGTTTAAACTACAGGGTTATGATAACAGTTAGACTGCCATCTCCATCTTAATTGGGGGCTGCAGTGGCTTGCTAGAGCCCAACTGCAGTCTGCGGGCCAAAAGGCCCGCTGCCAAGATAAAGATGGGCCCACGGGATCGTACACATTGAGCGACTGGACACCGACTTAAAGAATCACAGGTACACTTGGAGTGTACACACTAGAGAGAGAGAAGTATATATATTAATTATATTATAAGAATCAATTGGATTGATCATTATAATAAAAATTAATATTTGGCTTCACATAATTAATTGGATTAATTATGAAATTATTTCCTAGGTGGAAATATTCATATGTATAGGTTTACATATGAATTTGTTTTGTGAAGACTTAATTTTAATTTGTTGGATTAAATTAATTAGTCAAACTAATTTTAATTTAAATGTAAATAATATGTTACTTGGAGTAATATATTAAATACATGGGTTAATTAAAATTGGGCTTGGTATTAATTTAAACCAGACTAATTAAAATAAGTTTGGGCCTGAATTAAAATGAGGAAGCCCACACATACACAGAAGCCAGACTGGGCCTAAATTCCAACAAGGGAATTGGAAGCCCTAGGGTTAAAAACCCTTAGGGGAATTCGGCCAAGATACACATGAGTGTAACCCCCCTTTGGCCGAATTCTTCCCTACCTCCTCACTCTCTAATCTTCGTGATTTTTGACGCTAGCACGTGCGGTGTTCGTTAGGCGCTCGTGTACGTGAACGAGGAGGAATTCTACTTTGAATTCTGCAGTCATCATCCATCTCTAGAAAGAGATTTTCTGGTAAGAAATTTAATCCCTTTCTATTTAATTTTAAGTTTTTCAATTTCCATTTCAATTGCTCCTCGGACTGGATTTGAGGAAATCACTGCGTTCTTCCGCTTTTATCGGGTGATTTCCGGTGACAAATCCTAACAACGGACAACTTTCACACAAGCTCTTAAAATGCTCCCAATAGTTATAAAGTGACTCCACATCCTTTTGTAGGATGCCACTGATTTCTCTGCGGAGTGTGGCAGCCTTAGAAGCTGGAAAGAATCTCTCTAAAAATAGTCTTGCCATGTCCGTCCATGTAGTAACCGATCCCGATGGTAGATAGAACAGCCAAGACTTAGCATTGTCAACCAATGAGAATGGAAAGGCCTTCAATTTGAGTGCTTCTTCATTGATTCCATGCGGCTTCATCCCTGAACACACAACATGAAATTCTTTTAAATGCATATGAGGATTTTCACTTTCCATACCATGGAATTTGGGTAAGGGATGAATTAGCCCTGATTTTAGCTCAAAATTTGCATCCGTTTCTGGATAAACGATGCAAAGAGGTTGCTGTTGTAAAGGTGGATTGTGAAGCTCCCTTAGTGTCAACTCAGCCATGGCTCCTTGCTCAGATTCACTCGAAGAATCAGCTGGATCTTCAGTGTCAAATTCTGCTTCTTTTTCCAGCCTTGTTTCCTTCCGAAGCTTCCATGCGGTTCTCTCGATTTCAGCATCAAACAATAGCTCCTTTCCTACTTCAGACCTGGTCATAAAACAAAAGAAAATCAATTTAACTTAGCTCCCCGGCAACGGCGCAAAAATTTGGTCGGTTGTCGATTCCGCCAAAAATACAATTTATAAACTCGTTTCACCTTATAACAATAACAGTAGCGTAGTGGTAAATCGAGGTCGCACCCTAGAGAGCTATCAATTGATTTAATTCGTTAATGATCCAGCAAGAACAAACATAAACAAAATTAAAGGGGGGGGGGGGGATTGATGATTTTTCGAATGACAAAAAATTAAGTGCTAATAATTATATATTTTAAAGTAATTGAATTAAGACTAAAGAATGAATAAAAATAAAATAAGTGAAACCCCTACCTAAGGTAATTCTTCGACTTGGAATAATTCGAGATTGATCATAGATTGTACAAGGATAAAATTTAATCATTCCAGATTAGTTATAGTTCGTAGCTTCGTGCATACGAACCAACTTCTCCTAACATGTGATTGCTTAGCACGGCTCAAACAACTACCTAATCGATAAACAACCCTTCCTTAGCGGCCAGAATTTAATTTACCGAAAGCATTAGAAACTAGAGAAGCCTAATCTAAACTAATCAATTCTTAGCGATATCAATTTAAGTTTAAACCCTTGTTTCCTTTAGTGTTCTAACTCAATGAATCGATCACGGAAATGATTCGTTGAAACAATTTATTAGATTGCAAGTAAAATAGCTGGCCAAGAAATTAAACCACAAAATAATAAAATGAGAGGGTCCCTCCCTTGAAGCAAAAACAAGAATATGAAACAATTAAATAGCATTAAAGTATAAGAACAATCTCACAATCAAGTTCTTCCAAGGCTTGAATTCCTTAGGTAGAGAATAAGAAACTAGCTAGACATAACACCAATTGAAAGCATAGAAGACATGAAAAACTTATAAAGAAATAGATGAAAGAAAGTTGCAACCCTCAATGGCTATGATGGAATGTTTTTCAGCTGCCAAAAGGCTTCTCTCTATTATGATATATATTTTTCGTTCTCCCCTTGATGGCCCTTTTTATAGCTGCCAAAAAGCCAGCCTTTATAATAAAGTGTTGTAGTAACCACCCATTTTCCACTTAAGTTTGTTATTTATTCTCCACTTAAATTTGTTATTTAATTCCCAATTAATATTCACGTAAGTTTGTCAAGGAGAAACACCTTTGTTTAAAGCTAATAATTACAGCTAATAAAAGCATGAAATTGTGCATTTGGTGGGCTTGGCACGGCTGAATTGCTGCAACAATTACACCCAATCTGCCTTTGGATAAAACTGCCTTCTAGATCTTTAACAATGATCTCCACCGTTCAGATTTGAGAAATGGATGTAAGGAAGATGCTATTCAAATTTTGAAGTGATCCAACGGTCAAAACTCTGGTAAATTCCAAAACAGTGCAGCTGGTGCTGTTGGCATCGGATGTCAGCACGCCGACGTGCTGGCTTGGCACGGAAACATGCCAAGTCTCTGGAAGTGGAACTTCTTGCTTCGAATTTGGCACGCCATGCCATATTGAATTTCCAGCACTTCAAGCTTTTCAAGCAACTTTCCACTCCGGTTCTTGGTTCGGGTCCAAATACCTATCCAAAACAAACACGAAACACATAACGGCACCACAGTATTTGTCCACAATAAAGCATAACCCGAAAAATATGGAAATAAACCCTTAAATCACTAAAAACCACCATAAACCACTAAAAACATTCAAAACACTAATTAGAGCACAAACAAATGAAAATTACACAAAACATAACGAAATAAATCTATAAAATTCAACTAAATTATGCGAATTATACTATCTATCAGAAGCACTTTTAAACGACTCAATATTTTAATTACCGGATTAAAATTAAGTGATATGGCTTAGCATGCATAAACGCGGGTAATGATTTGGTGATCCATACATCCATATTATATGACAAATGCAATAGCATACTTAATTTAAAATAAATGAGATCCTATAGGCCTTTAATTACAATCTAATGAAAAACTAGATATCCTATCTAATTCTTCATGGCCCTGACTACAATCCTTCTTGGGCTCCCACCATGGGCTTACTCCATCTGGGCCTTCCTTCATACTTGATGCAATTACAATAATTTCATTTAAGATAAAATTTATTCTAAAATTACATCAAAATAAAATAAATAAAAAATGGCACGCAGACCATATTTCCCAAAATTAAATTACAACAGATAATAATTTAGGGCCCATAGAACTCAACATCACATTTCAAACAAAGTACATGTCGTGCACATACATACCAATATGATGCATGATCATGGCATTCCAAATTATAAATATAAATGTTAAGCTGGGTTACTTAGGGTGAAATCGCCAATTTTAACAAATGTGACTAAGGCCCATAAAGGCCCAATAGATAACATCCATAAATGCAAAATTAACAATTTTGCTCCCACTTGAATTTGGGTTATCACAAATTTAAAATTTAGCTCTCCCAATTTTAACCGGTGTCACGGTTTATTGGGCCAATTTCACAAAGTCCATATTCAATTTAATATGCAAACAATTAAATTAAATATGCATGCCAAAAAAAAAAATTTAAATACAAATTAATTTAAAAATATTTAATTTAATTTGCATTAGGGTCCGGGATAAAAAAAAATTTGCAAAATCCAAAACCGGAATCAAAACCCGCGCGCGGCGCTGCTGTCTCGGCGGGACAGCAGCAGCAAGTGGGCTGTTGCCAAGGGAATCGTAAATTTACGAATCCCTGGCCTAAAAAATTAATTTTTTTATTAAATCATAAGAAAAAAAAAATTCCAGCCATCAAAAAATAAATAATCAATAAAACCAATAATTTTTTATGGAAATCAATTGGGGAAAAATAATAAAAAAACCCCAAACAAAAAATTCTAGGGTTCATAAAAAACCAAAACCAATTGAATAAGAACCCTAAAATCACAAACTTGAAACTCATTCTTTCTTCAAGAACTAATTCCAATCAATATAATGGACAAAACCTAGGCTCTGATACTACTGTTGGGATTCGTCATCCAAAAAATAACATGGCACAGCGGAAAATACACCGTTTAAAATTTCCTAGAATCCACCTATCGTGTCCAATTACCATTGATTAGAATAAAAACAATTTGAATTAAGAGAAATTAACTCACCGGATTCGTCTCTTCTATAGACTGTTGCAGAATCGTTTCTTGAAACTGTGATTTCCAAAGTCCGGTGCACGACCAACTATTGAGCGGGAACCGGTGCTAGCCGAAGACGTGAAGGAATGGAGGATTAATGATTGGATTTTTGGCTGTTTCGGGGCTACTCTTGGTGGCTGAAATTTCCAGCAATTAATTAGGGTTGAATTAGGGTTTTATTCCTTAAGTGTGCCCTTATATAGACACATTCTCTAATTGGGTTTTAATTAGGCTAATTAAACCTAAGCCCACTAGGATTATAATTACATAAATAAACTTTAATTAAAGAGTATATACTATGTAATTTAATTCCATTTAGCTAAATTTAATTACCCCTAAATAAAATTAAATCACACTTAAGTAAATACAATACATGTATTTAATTTTCCTACTTAGGAAAATTATTTAATTAATTGTTTACTTTATATAATTCAATTAATTGATAAATTAATTAATTAAATTATGTAAAGTTATTAATTAAATTAAATTCAACCCAATGTTAATTAATTACCTTGACACCGAATGTCAACTAATTAATTAACACATTCCTTCCAATGTACATTACATGTACAATTTCTATAAGTTGCAGCTTAGTTGATTTATGTGCATGATCCTATGGGTCTGTCTTTATGTTGGCAGTAGGCCCAAGGCCCACAAACTGTAAGTGGGTTCTAGCAAACCATTATAGCCCCCAATTAAGATAGAGATGCAGCAGTCTTTAGAAGACACTCACCCGGTAGTAATCTCATAGTGTCCTTTGCCTAACGATATCGATATGAATAAACAAGAGGCATGGTGTCTGTCATCCTCTTCTGTTGTTTATTATATTTCTTGATCTTGAGTTGATTGATTAATCAAATAAGAACCAACTGACTTGGGTATGGCCATACACTTATCAGTCCCACTCATCAAGTGGCCAATGATATCATCTCGGTGTTACCCGAGTGGCAATTCCATCACTTCATTATCAATATCAACATGTTCACTGGTCCACCCAATCATACCCGTATTTAGCATCCTTTTAGGCATATGTCAAAGTGAACCGGATTCCATAGTGATATTATAATGAAATCTGGTCTGAGGACAAAAGAGACCTACTTAAGAAAGACCTATGACATTACAACCATGTGGCTTTCTTGTGCTGATCGATCCAGTCCCATGTCAACGATATGTACCTATATTCATGACTGACTATACAAGTACTATGGCTAGTTAAGAACTGCCATACAGTCGTCGAATATACAAGTCTATGGTTCTATTCGTTCCCACGATTAGAACAGACCTTGGATAGGTTTTATGATTATCAATCAATGGATACTCTACTCATATTATAGCACAAGATATAAATGAAATAGATTAATTGCCTTTATTAATGTGACACAAATAATGTATTCATACAACGAGTCTTAATGTATAATACAAAATACAAGAATCCAATGCCCTAAGAACTAGGGCACACCAACAATGTCGATGTTCGAGGGAAGTTTAGGCCAAATTGGGGAAGGTCCATATGGTGTCAAGAAAGTGCTATCAAAAGGTGGTGTCAGCATTATGGACATGGATGGAAATGAATTCATGACTCCAGTCAACCAAGATCGCCTGAAGCTGTATCATGTGTAAAAAAAATTAAAAAAAAATGAAAATAAAAAAGGGTCTGCTAGGTTGAAAACTCAAAAAGGGCGGCCTAGGCAAAAATTAAGACATGGGAGAAAATGATCAGTTGGAAAATCCAAAAGGGATGACTGGTAACGGATTCTAGTTCTGTGTGGAATGTATACCATTTTAGGAACCAATCCTTTCAAAATGTACTCATGTTGATTTTATCAATAAAGTGTGATGTTTGTTTAAATATATTCATATGGTCATGTCAAAATGCATAAACAAAGTTATCTTGTCTAAACATCCATTTAAAGAAAGCACTTTGCATTTAGCTTGTTATAAGGCTTACATTGTTTAATAATGGAAATGTACCAAATGCACTCTGAAATCTTTTCCATCCTCTAAATCTAATTCATCTTTTCTTGGGGTGGTTGAAGATTCCAAGATAGATCCAAGTTTGAATGTCATAAGGCCTTATGTAATTGTGATCATTATATATGAAGCACGTATGGTAAAAAAAAAAGCTCACTAAGGTGAAAACCGAAAACGCACCTCAGGCAAAAGTTAGAGCAGTTCGCTAAGCTAAAAACCCGTATTGGGCAGTTTAGGCAAAAGTTAGAGCACTTCTAAACTCACTCTTCCTAGGGGCAAGGTTGTAAAGTCTTTTTATTATTCCCAGGCAGAACCGTTATAAGGAATATCATAACTTTTTCCTCGAAAATCATTATATATCCTTAACAGAAATACAAGGATTGCATTGCATAAAGAATATACTCCCCAGCTAAAGTCAATTGGAGGCAGGACACATTTTTCCCTAGCAGAACGTGAAATACCAAGCTTGGACAAATAGCGGGAAATATATTCTTTAGGGCTCACATGCATATGCATCGTCATGCATACATGCATAACATACATGGAACATTCATCCCCAGCTAGTCTTCATTCTTCATCGAATGGGCAAAATTGTTTTTTCAAAACCTCTCAATCAAGGAATGAAGACTTATTTTCAAATGTAGCAATTCAAAAGTTTCACCGTGGGTAAATGTAGACCCGGTATCAGCTCTAATCAAATCCGTCGTGGGTAGATGTAAACCCGCTATTGGCTCCAATCAAATCCACTGTGGGTAAATGTAAACCCGCTTTTGGCTCCAATCAAATCTGTCGTGGGTAAATATAAACCCGTTGTTGGCTCCAATTAAATCCACCGTGGGTAAATGTAACCCCGCTCTTGGCTCCAATCAAATCCACCGCTGGTAAATGTAAACCCGTTGTTGGCTCCAATCAAATCCACCATGGGTAAATTTAAACCCGTTATTGGCTCCAATCAAATCTGTCGTGGGTAAATGTAAACCCGCTATTGGCTCCAATCAAACCCGCTATGGGTAAATGTAGACCCGGTATCAGCCCCAATCAACTTTGCCGTGGGTAAATGTAGACCCGAAATCGGCTCCAATCAACTTCATCATGGGTAAATGTAGACCCAGTGTCGACTTAAATTAGCTTCGCTGTGGGTAAATGTAAACTCCATATCGGCTAAAAGCAGCCTCGCCTCCGGTAAATGTAGACTTGGTATCAGCTCAAATTAGATCATCACTGCGTCAATGCGGCTTTGCCGAGTCAGGTGTGCCTTTCTTTCCTTACATTTATGGCACTTTACTTCGCGTTCTCAAATTCACCTCAGGTAGTTTAGACCTGATATCGGGTACTGAATTTGATCACGTGAGGGGCAGCTGTAAGCACTGGAATTTTCCAACCTCAATAATGAAAAGCCAAAGGTCATTTTTACAGGTGTAAACATGGAATTTTTCGGGATAAAAAAATAATAAAAAATAATAAATAAAAAATAAAAATAAAAATGTAGCTGCACGACTGTAATTATAGTCATATGACTAAAATTAAAGTCGCACGACTGTAGTCAAATTACAGTCATATGACTGTAGATCTATAATAGATAATTACAGCTCATCCTGCATTGGAGAAGAATGGGGTGTGATTTATGGGTATGATTGTGTCTTTTTGTCTGCTATTTAAGCAAAATAATGATAGGAAATAAGGGGGGACAACCAAAACAAAAAAGTTTGATTGAAAAGAGCTCTATATATTAGGAGAGGAGAAGGAAAAAGAAGAGGAGAAGCACATCAAAAATATCATCTTCTTCTACTCTTTTTCTTTTGATTCTTGTTTTTGTGAGGTTAAATCTTGTAGAAATCATAGGTTAAAAATTGGAAAATACACACAAATCGTTCCAGAGTCTTAAACACACTCAAATCCATAACTAGTAGAGATTTTTGGACATTTATTTTGTACCTTGACATACAAAGGAAAGGAGGCAATCTGGATCTAATTCAAGGTGTTTTCCGGGTCAAATCGATGGTGGATCTACGCTACAAGGGTAACTGTACCTAAAACATGTGTTTTGCTTCATATTCCATGTGTTTTGGTTCATTTCTGTGCATTAAAATAAACAAAAACCAAAAATACATGTCTGGTGCTTCTGGGCAGGATGAACAGTGGTACAGCTGTAATTACAGTTGTGAGAGTGTAGTTATAGTTGTACGACTTTAGTTAGTCACACGGTTGTAAATTCTCCCACCTAAATTATTTCGGCAATTTTTTGACCAGAAGCAAATTACATTCGTATGACTATAATTACTGCCGTACGACTGTAATTACAACGGCATGGCTGTAGTTTCCCGCCAGTAATAGAAAATCACAAAAAATCCAGAAAAATTTAGAAAAATTAAAAAAAAAAAGAAAAAATTATAAAAGGCGTAAAAATCAGAGAATCATCAAAATCATAAAAAATAAGTTCATCTCATGCATTTACGATCTTAGATTTATTTTCTGAGTTGTTACAATTAGAACAATACAACGACGGAGATTCAAATCTCCCGAAAATCGACTCATGTTTACATGCTAAATGGAAGTAAACCGAAAAAAGGAAATGTTTTCAAAAATGTATTTTCTCATGAAACAAAAATACAGGAACGTTTCAAAACTGTTTTCCAGGTCTAGTCGGGCGAACTAGCCGAGTTTACACGACTACCCCTTAAATGCATATTCCCAATCTCTAATCTCCCTGTTCGGTCTATTTGAGTCCGACTTGTTGCATACATTTGTACTAACCTTTTGTTTTGCATGATTTGAATTTATTTTAATTTTAATTTTAGTTTTAATTTTAATTTTGATTTCATTAAATACTTGTGTATTATAGGCAATTATACCCCAATCCCCAAATTATGCAAATGTATCCCCTAGGATAGTTTTGTTGTGATTCGATTGGCTGTAAATAATTAATTTATTTCTAGCTTTTATCCGCATGTACACCGCATGATTAAATCAATGGAAATCAACCTTAAAAAAAATGCTATCAATGAACATTGGCCAAATTTATTTTGATTAGACATGAAATAGGGGACTTGTCCAGACCTAGATCTCTGGAAAGTGTAGTGGCCCCCATCAGGTTCAGTTATGCTGTAATTTCTAGGTTGAGCTGAGCTAGGTGGCGACTCTTACATTTTCTATCGACACTTAGATCTCGATTCTTTTACAAAATAAATGATGAATTTTCCAAAATCAAATTTCAGTGATAAAAAAACCCTCGCGAGGGAGAGTTGCCTGATATCGAGGCTCCCTTCCGAGAGAAAACGTCATCCACTCACAGGGGGAATGTCCTTAAATGAAATTATTATCCAATCATATTCTTATGGTGGACAAAGTATAACCCACCTCATAAGGTTTATCAAATATTTTCTCTTTTTCATGGCAAACTGGGGTCACTATCATCACAAAGTTTGTTAGTTTGAAAGGATTTCTGTGCTTACCGTTGAGTTGAGTTTTGACGATCACAATAATTTACATTTTAAATAATGAGCTTTTTGAGTTAAAATGTTTTTATAAATTTTAAAAGCTCTTTCATAGCATTTTAAATGATTGGTTTATGAGTTGAGAATCAACTCTCTTGGCCATTACATATTTATATCATAAAAGGATGATATATGGCTAAATGCGAAATAACTAATAAAGATACACATACATGAGCTTATGAGATAAAAAGACTTGATAATCCATATTTGCCCAACCCATATTGGCTTATGACTTGAAAGTTCTTTATATATATATATATATTCTGGCCATATACATACATATACATATATATGCCTTAAGTTGACCCAAGGTTAGCTTATGACTTGAAAGAATTAAAGATCTTTTCGGTATATATATATATATATATTTACAATATTGACCTCATATTTGATTATAAGGTGAAATATTTTTGAGATCATATACATATTGTGAGCACGGGTTTTTTCCGACCTCCGTGATGAGAGTTATTTATTACCTTTTTAGCAATCAGATTTGGGAAGGAGAAGAAGGTTGCCTAGAATGCCTGGAATGCTCCGAAAACCGAACTGTCTGTGATCCGAAAACCTCGAGCAGGATCCCTGGAGTAAGTTTAGGGTTTAGAGGCGAGTGTGGGCATTTAGGTCAGAGCCACCCGGCCCTAGCTCACTAGAGCCGCCCGGCTCTGGTGGGTTAGGAGAGTTACTCTGCAAAGCAGTGCAACTTGCTGAGAGGGAGATTTTCCATCTTTTTAGCCGAAACCGAAGGTCAGAAGGTATGGGGCGCATTTAATGTTCTCCATGATGAAAAGTGAAAGGAAGTATAAAAAGGAAAGAATCAGAGAGAGAAGGGAGGATTTTTTTTCGGTTGAAAAAAAACACAAAGAGAAAGAAAAGTTACAGAGAGAGTGAGGAAGAACAAGAGAGAAAGAGAGGAAGAGAGAAAGTGTTTCCCTAAGCCCAAACCAGTACTCTAACAATCCTACAATAATTCTAGGCCGTGACTTACTCGTCTGGACACATTCCCGGGTTCTCAGAAGTTATTTTCGAAATTTAGGATACTCAAGGATTCGAGGCACAATCTTGCTTTCCAATCCATTTTTGAACGTCCATTACGCTGGAACAACAACAAGGTAAACTCTAAAAGGCCTTAAACTAGTATTTGTTGCATTTTCTGTGATTTTCTCTTCTGTTTGCTGTGCTTCCGGAAAGTTGGCTACCCTAACATAGCCATACGGCTGTGTTTGCTAAGAACACAGCCACACGGCAATGTTCCCTTGGAATAGAGCCAGGCGGCTCTAATACCCAAGGCTGCACGACTGTGTTTTATAGGGGCAGAATCCCGAAACTGCCCCGATCAGCCGAAAGTAGTCCGTTTTCCATTTTATGTGTTCTGTTGCGATCGATTTTCGGCCCAAATACATTTGTACATTTTTAAACTTCAGTTTTCGGATTTGTGTATGTACGGATATTAGGGTTTTTGTTTTTTTCTTGGTTTTATTTTATGAATTCCGGGATTGTTCGATCCGAACCGGATCTATAGTCTAGCATTAGCGGACTCCCGAACCCTATAAAATCCCTAGGAAAGATAAAAAACGAGCAAAACGGCATTTTCAAAAATAAGAAAACCATTTTTCGGGTTCTGGAAGCCATAGCTGCACGGTTGTAGTTTCCAGAATAAGGCAGAATCATGGAACGGCCCGTGCGGACGTCGTCGCGCGATGATATTTTCGAATTCAAATTATTTTTGGTGTGTTTACCGCTTTCGGAGATGTTTGTGAAAATTAGGAAAACCCGCACAAACGGAACCCCGAGTTCCGGGATAACAGACTCGCTAAAATGTGGAAATCTGTGTGAAACCGAGCCAAATGGTTTTCAAAAATTGTTTTCCAGCACAAAAATCTACTGGGCATTTCAAAACCTTTTTCAGGTCTAACCGGTCCGACCGGTTAGGTCGACCCGGTTACCCCCTAAATGTATGCCCCCGTTCCTAAAAATCCTAATTCTGTCCTGCTGTGACTCCTACTTGTGCTTGTGATATAAATTGTGCTAACCGTCCGTTTTGCAGCATTTATTTTCCTTTTTATTATTTTTGCTGTAATTAATAGATTAATTCGTGTATTTAGGCGTTTGTACTTTTTAGGTCTTCGTGTATTCTAGGCGCTTGTAAATGTGAGGACGAGAATTTTTATTTTTATTCAATTTGGTTATATAAGTGGCCTCCGTTATTCTTTTGTTTAATTCGGATGTATGGTTTACTTTTCTGTAATTTAATTCTATTATTTGCTTGAGCACGGGCTAATAAAATAAACTTGATTGGGTAGAGAAAAGATAATAAATTGAATAAATATGGTAATATAATTTATAAACTGAATACAAGCTCAAGGTTAAGTAGGTAGGTTGCCCGAACCCTAAATCTTTGGATTAGGTACAGTAGTCTACGCTCGGTAGGGGGCTGTACCGGAATTTCCCCGGATGAGCTGATACGGGTGGCGACTCTATCACTGATCTTGAAATTTAGGTTCGAGGTCTTTAAGCAATAAAACGGGAAAACGTTTTCTATAAAGGTAATTTCTAAACAAATTGGTTGTTTTCCCTAAAGCAAGATAAACATCACGAAACCTGTTTTCCAAAACATCATGAAACCCGTTTTCCACAACAGTCCACGGGTTCGCTTCGCCACGTCCCACCCTCCGCTTTTAGGTTGTCCGCTCACACATATGTTGAGTTTTGTTCGGTTAAATGTGTGAAGTTTGCTCGAAATTAGATTCTTATTATATGCATACGTATGATTGTGCACATTCCATATTTGCATGCATTTCATCTATTAAAAAAAATTCGATAGGCTGAAAACCGAAAGGCAGTCTAGGCAAAATTTAGGATGCAAATAAAAGTCTGCTGAGCCGAAAACTTGAAAAGGGCAATTCTGGTAAAAGTTAAGATAGTCCGATAGATTGAAAATCCACAAGGGCGATCTATGCAAAAATAAGGACACACAATAAAATGACGGAGTAAATAAAAACTAACCAGTAGTAGCACTCCATAATCTATCAATCCCACAGGCCGAGGTACCTCAGAGTCAGTATCTCAAGCTTGCGTCTCGTGAGGCATGTCGCTAAGTCAGCTAACCAAGCCCCGTAACGGCCATCCGTCTTTGTCAAAGCTAAGCTGTCGTATCTCAAGGTCTCCAAATGAATGGGATTCATCCATTTTCGTTGTATGTGTCTGGGCCACCGCTGCGTGAATTCTCCACATTCAGTTATGCATAGGGAACGGGGCACCCCTGTACTTGCTCATACTATCTGCATAATCGGGCGGGAGAGTAGAATGTTGTTGGGATTTTTCACCGGAAATCACCCGATAAAAGCGGAAGTACGCTATGATTTCCTCAAATCCAGTCCCAGGAGCAATTGAAGTGGAAATTGTAAAACTTAAAATTGAAATAGAAAGAGATTAAATTCTTACCCGAAATATCTCTTTCAAGAGATGGATGAAGACTGCAGAAATCAAATTAGATTCCCTCCTCGTTTTTGTACACGAACGCCTAACGAACACGACCCGTGCTAGCGTTGGAAAAACAAAAACTATGGTGAGAGGGGCTAAGAGAATTCGGCTATGGCTTAGTGTATAAGTGGTGGCCGAAATTTCTAACCCTAGGTATTTATACCTAGGGTGGCCAAATTCCCTAAGGGGAATTCAGGCCAAGTTTGGCTCCTTTCATTCTGTGCGGGCTTCCATCTTTTTAATTTAGGCCCAATCTAATTTTAATCATTCTGGTTTAAATTAATTTCAAGTCCAATTTTAATATACCCATGTATTTAATATATTACACCAAGTAATATATTATTTACATTTAAATTAAAATTAGTTTGACCAATTAATTTAATCCATCAAATTAAAATTAAATCTTCACAAAATAAAATCATATGTAAACCCATACATATGAATATTTCCACCTAGGAAATAATCTCATAATTAATCTAATTAATTATGAAGAGCCAATTAAATATATTAATTTTATTATTAGGATCAATCCAATTGACCTTTATAATATAATTAACATATCAATATACACTTCTCTCTCCATAGTGTATACTCCAAGTATACATGTGATTCCTTAAGTCTGTGTTCAGTCGTTCTATGTGTACGATCCCGTGGGCCCATCTTTATGTTGGCAGTGGGCCTGCGGCCCACAGACTGCAGTTGGGCTCTAGTAAGCCAGTGCAGCCCCCAATTAAGATGGAGATGGCAGTCTAACTGTTATCATAACCCTGTAGTTTAAAATTGTACATCCCATGTCATTGATATCGGTGTCTAACACAGAGGCATGGATTGATCACCCTCTTTTGTGTCGGACAATAACTTGATCCCGAATGCACTGAAGCTCACAAACAAGTTCCCACCTGTTTGGGTGTGGCCACACTCTTATCAGTTACATTCATCAAGAGGCCGGTGATATCTTCCCAGTGGACTACTGGGTGACAAATCCCTTCTGCATATCCATAGCATTACCATGCTAAGTGACATACCCAAAAGTACCCATACTTGGCACCATATTACAGGCCCTTTAGGCGTACCCCTAAGCATGCAACCTCACATGTAACACCATCATATGGTCAGGTCAAAGGATCCATACAAGTACTACACGAGAATCACTTGTGATACTATACCATGTGGATTACTCGTTTAGTGGATCTATCCAGTACCATGCCCCCATGCATGTACCCATTAACTTGGTTGACATTCCATGTCCAATGACCGGTAAGACACCGCCATACAACCAGGTTAATGATAGTCTCTTGTTCCATTCATTCCCATGACTGGAACAGACTACGGATCTATTTATGGTCATATTGTTTACCCTATCCATGGTCTTACTGCCAAATGCATGACACTTGTCATCATGGATATAGATATGTCCACTGGATACTTCATTTAATATACTGCACAAGATAAATATAATAAATGAATTGATGCCTTTATTAATAAGACAAATAGTACAATACATAAATCCAATAAATGTATAATACAAATACAAGGAACAATGCCTCGGTACTAGGGCATTTCCAACAATCTCCCACTTGCACTAGTTCCAACTAGGCATGGGCCTAATCCCTATAGACCTAGTATGAGCCTCGTGCTTAGGCTGAGCCAGCAACTTGGTAAACAGATCTGTGACATTATCCTCGGTGTCCACTCTGTGCAATGCAATGTCACCTCTCTCCGCGATTTCTCGTATGAGGTGAAACTTTCTGAGCACGGGCTTTGTGTTCTTGTGTGATCAGGGCTCCTTAGCTTGTGTAACAGCCCCATTGTTGTCACAGAAGATATCGACTGGGTCCTGGATAGTTGGCACTACTCCCAACTCAGTGATAAACTTCTTCATCCACACAGCTTCCTTAGTCGCATCACACACAGCGATGTACTCAGCTTCTATTGTAGAGTCCGCTATGGTTGGCTGCTTTGAGCTCCTCCAGCTTACAGTGCCACCATTCAGTAAAAATACATACCCAAACTGTGACTGGTACTCATCCTGGTCGGTTTGGAAGCTCAGATCAGTATACCCAGTAACTGATAGCACTTCCTGACCACCATACACTAAGAAGCTATCCTTAGTCTGGTTAACGTACTTGAGGATCGCCTTGACAGCTTTCCAGTGATCCTCCCCAGGATCTTGCTGGTATCGGCTCGTCATACTTAGTGCAAAGGTGACATCAGGTCTCGTACATAACATTGAGTACATAATTGATCCAATAGCTAAAGCATATGGAACCAATTTCATGTTCTCCCTGTCCTCCCTTGTTTTAGGACAGTGTTTCTTACTAAGTTTCAACCCATGGCCCATTGGCAAGAAACCTTTCTTGGCTCGGTCTATGCTGAACCTTTTCAGAACTTTGTCAATGTACGAAGCTTGACTTAGGCCCAGAAGCCGATTTGATCTATCCCTGTAGATCCTGATCCTTAGGATCATCTCAGCCTCACCTAAGTCCTTCATTGCGAAGCACTTACTCAGCCACTGCTTTACCCCTTACAGTGTAGGTATGTCGCTTCCAATGAGCAGGATGTCGTCTACATAAAGTACCAGGAATGTGACAATGCTCCCACTAGTCCTCTTATACACACAAGGCTCATCTTGATTCTGTATGAAGCCATATTCCTTTATGGCCTTATTGAATCTTAGATTCCAACTTCGGGATGCTTGTTTCAGTCCATAAATGGACCTTTGAAGTTTGCATACCCTTCCCGGATACTTTGGATCGACAAAACCCTCAGGTTGTGTCATGTACACATCCTCGAGTAGCTTCCCATTAAGGAAAGCGGTTTTGACATCCATCTGCCATACCTCATAGTCATACCAAGCGGCTATGGCCAGTAGTATCCTAATGGATTTGAGCATGGCT
Source organism: Euphorbia tirucalli (assembly GCA_039660915.1). Taxonomy (NCBI): domain Eukaryota; kingdom Viridiplantae; phylum Streptophyta; class Magnoliopsida; order Malpighiales; family Euphorbiaceae; genus Euphorbia; species Euphorbia tirucalli. Next base: position 33,515,308 of record CM077637.1, on the reverse strand, counting down.
ACTGGTGAAAAAGTTTCATCATAGTCTATTCCATGGACTTGTCTGAAACCTTTTGCAACCAGACGCCCCTTGATGGTATTATCAGCTTTTAACTTGTAGCACCACTTGAAACCTATTACCTTAGCACCCGGAGGTGGATCAACCAAGTTCCAGACTTGGTTATCGTACATAGATTGCATTTCTGCCTCCATAGCTTTACGCCAATTCGCAGACTGTGGGCTAGTCATAGCCTCCTGGTAGGTTTTGGGTTCTTCCTCATCCCAGATGAGAATAGTTTGATCATAGGTGACAAGGAAACCATACCTCTCCAGTTCCCGACGATCCCTACCAGACCTTCTAGGTTCTTGTGTGGCCTGGGTCGGTGCTTCCACTTGTGGAAGCTCCACCTGGGCTGTTATCCTCTTCAGGAGCTTGTGGACCTTGAATTTCCCTGAGTTCAACATTGCTCCCACTATCTTTCTTGGAAAGGAACTCCTTTTCTAGAAAGACCCCCTTCCTTGCCACAGACACCTTGTTCTCGGCGGGGTTGTAGAAGTAATACCCTTTGGTTTCCCTAAGGTAGCCCACAAACAGGCATTTGTTAGTTTTGGGCTCCAGCTTGCCACTAGTCAATTTCTTGACATGTGCTTTGTATCCCTAAATCCTCAGGAAAGACACATTGGGCTCCTTGCCTGTCCATATCTGATATGGGGTCTTTTCCACTGCCTTAGTCAGAGTATTATTTAAGATGAGAGCTGTTGTCTCGAGGGCGTGTCCCCAGAAACTAATTGGGAGAGATGCTTGACTCATCATTGAGCGGACAATATCCAACAGGGTCCTATTCCTCCGTTCGGACACCCCATTCCATTGTGGTGTTCCGGGAGGAGTGAGCTGTGGAACTATTCCATGCTCTCTCAAGTATGAGTCAAACTCTAGGCTCATATACTCACCGCCTCGGTCCGATCGAAGGGTTTTGATATTCCTGCCTAGCTGGTTCTGTACCTCATTCCTAAATTGAACCTATCAAGGGTCTCGAACTTGTGTTTCATCAGATAGACATAGCCATATCTGCTGAAATCATCCGTGAACGTGACGAAGTACAGATGCCCACCTCTAGTCGCTGCGCTCATAGGTCCACATACATCTGAATTTATTAGGTCCAATAAGCCAGTGGCCCTTTCAGCCTTCTTGCTAAAAGGCGCCTTTGTCATCTTACCTTGTAAACATGATTCACATGTATCAATTGACTCCAAGTCAAATGACCCTAGGACTCCAGCTTTGTGAAGTCTAGCAATGCGCTTCTCGTTTATATGGCCGAGACGATAATGCCATAGGTAGACAGGATTAAGTTCGTTAGGCTTAACCCTTTTAGTGTTTATGTTATAGATATGATTGGTTTCATTTAAGTCCAAGATATATAGGCCATTATTTAATAGAGCATCTCCATAAAATAATCCCTTTCTAGATATTGAAATTCTACCATTAGAAATAGTGAAATTAAATCCAGAAATATCCAACATTGATACAGAAATAATATTCCTGCACATAGCAGGTACAAAGTAACAATGTTCCAAAATTGAAACCAATCCACTGGACATCACAAGGTGGTATTCGCCGATCTCTATGGTAGCAACCCTTGCTCCATTCCCGACCCGTAAGTCCACCTCTCCCGACCCCAGTGACCTTCTGTTCTTAAGTCCCTGCACATTGCAACAAATGTGAGAACCACATCCAGTATCCAATACCCAGGATGTTGAAATAGTAAGGTTAATATCTATAACATAAATACCTGAAGAGGACGCACCTTGGCCCCTTCTTTGCTCTCCTATCAGCCTGGGACACGATCTCTTCCAATGGCCCGCCTGTCTACACCCGAAACAGACATCTTCAGGACCTGCCTTCTGCTGGGCCTTGGGTTGGGCCTTGGCCTTCTTAGCCTTGGCCTTCTTAGCCTTGCCCTTAGCCTTTTCCTTGGCCTTACCCTTGGCAACAGGGGGGTTCCCCTTGTTGACCAGCAGCACCGGCAGAGTCTTTTTGATCGACTACTCGGTGAGCTTAAGCATCCCATGTAGCTCACTGACAGTACAGTTCATCCCTTGCATATTGTAGTTCAGGATGAACTGATCATAAGAATCTGGCAAGGACACGAGGATTGTGTCCACCGCCAACTCTTGAGAGATAGGCGATCCGAGATGGGCCAAAGTGTCCAAATAGCCTTTCATCTTGAGCACATGTGCGCTCATAGATGTCCCGGCCCCCATCTTACAAGAGTGGAATGCCTTATTGGTCAGGTACCTCTCCTGACGAGCTTGCTCCTGAAACATCTCGTTTAGAGTTGTTATCATAGCTTAGGCTTGATGGTCCATAAACTGTTTTTGCAGTTCGGGGACCATGCAGGCCAACATAAGGCATGTCACATCCCTATTGTCCTTGACATGCGCCTCGTATTCCTCCAGCTGGGCAGCCGGTGGATTATGTCCTTGAGGCGCAGCCGGCACAGGCCTTTCCAGTACATACTCTTTTGACTCTTGTCTTAGAACAATCCTTAAGTTTCTAGACCAGTCTAAAAGTTAGGACCGGAAAGCTTGTCCTTTTCAAGAATAGATCGCACTGATAAGGTATTATTGTTTGCCATTTGAGAGTTTCTACACAGAAAAACATTTAGAGTGTTAATAAAGGACTTTAAATTATTATTCCCATATGAAATTAATAATGAATCATGTTATTAATTTAAACCGAGTTGTTGGGCTCATGGGCCGAGATCCATATTTCATCAAGATATAGCCAAACGAGGGTTTGGTACAACTACACCTTAATTATTTAGATAGGAACGCCGTCCAATCCCAACCTAGGGACTCTCGGTTTGATGGGCTTGTTGGCACTTACCCATCTGTGCTTAGGGCAAGGAGAATCCTACGACCCACGCTAAGTCAAAACCTCCATTCAAGTGTTAGAGTATCCCATACTCTAACCCAATACAAAGTGACAATACTCTAGTGTATCCTACGAGGGCATGGTCTACAACTAGCATATTCCCACCTCGAGTCGGTTTTGAACGAGGAAAGCACTTTTAAGCGGCTTAGTAATTCCATTTGGTTATTAGATTCAATTTATAACGGCTTACATACATAAGGCGGGTGAAATTGCTATTGGATCATATATTCATACATGCGAATAAACATAAAGCATAATTAAATAAAAGTAAAATGGATTGCTATGGGCCTATATTACATCCTAATATTATTCTAGTAAACCTATACTAGAAATGAATATCAGGTGGGCCTCCATCTTTTCCTTCTGGGCTTGCACCTCCACTTGGGCTTGCACCATCACTTGGGCTCACCACTCCATGGGCTTCTTCTTTTACAAATTTTATAATATTTGAATAAAATAAAATTACATTAAAAAAAAGAAAAACGACACGCAGGTCGTATTTACCCAAAAAGAAAATACAACCCATCTTGTACAAGGCCCAATAGCATCCAACCATACAAACATTTAATCATACATATGCATCCAATACATATAATTCATAAGCATGTTATAATGCATGATTTAAGCCCATTTCAATTATGTCCAAGCCATTATATAGAAATTGCCAATTTTTGGCCCAATTTTTGGCCTCCAGCCTAGGCAGTCCAACTGCTCCACTGGAATTGGGAAACCATGGGTCCAATTCAGCCGTCCAAGTAATTGTGCCAAAATTACCCGAACCAATTTCAATTAACCATATTAATATTCAAAATTAATGTCACATGAATAAAATTAAATTTCATTCAAGAAACCACACGCATTTAAATTGCATAAATTTAAACACACGAATTTTAAAACCAATTAAAATTTCAAATCTGGGCCCCGGGCCCGAGACCTACCAAATCCAAAATACTAAGGCAGTCGCCTAGCAGCTGTCCGCTACCGCCAGCAGCAGCCCGCTGCTCCGACAGCAGCTGTTGCTGGAACCAGCGGCTGCTGCTGCTGGCACAACAGCAGGTAGCGGCCGCCGGCGGTGATTCAGCCGCCGGCAGCCCGCACCCCGGGAGCCAGATTTTTTTTTTAAACAGAATTAAAATAAAAAATATCAACCAAATATGCCATCCATCAACAAAAGGAAATTCACCAAGAATTCCAAAAACATACAATAAAATTAAACTAACATAAACCTATATGCAAATTTAATTTCGATTGTACAAAATAAATGGGAAAAATCTTAAACCCAAACCAAGAACCCCAATAAAAAATCTCCAATTTTAAAACATGGGATTCAAACAATTAAACAATTTCCACAGATCAAAAGCCCGCTCTGATACCACTGTTGGGATTTTTCACTGGAAATCACCCGATAAAAGCGGAAGAACGAGATGATTTCCTCAAATCCAGTCCCAGGAGCAATTGAAGTGGAAATTGTAAAACTTAAAATTGAAATAGAAAGAGATTAAATTCTTACCCGAAATATCTCTTTCAAGAGATGGATGAAGACTGCAGAAATCAAATTAGATTCCCTCCTCGTTTTCATACACGAACGCCTAACGAACACGACCCGTGCTAGCGTTGGAAAAACAAGAACTATGGTGAGAGGGGCTAAGAGAATTCGGCTATGGCTTAGTGTATAAGTGGTGGCCGAAATTTCTAACCCTAGGTAGGTATTTATACCTAGGGTGGCCGAATTCCCTAAGGGGAATTCAGGCCCAGTTTGGCTCCTTTCATTCTGTGCGGGCTTCCATCTTTTTAATTTAGGCCCAATCTAATTTTAATCATTCTGGTTTAAATTAATTTCAAGTCCGATTTTAATATACCCATGTATTTAATATATTACACCAAGTAATATATTATTTACATTTAAATTAAAATTAGTTTGACCAATTAATTTAATCCATCAAATTAAAATTAAATCTTCACAAAATAAAATCATATGTAAAACCATACATATGAATATTTCCACCTAGGAAATAATCTCATAATTAATCTAATTAATTATGAAGAGCCAATTGAATATATTAATTTTATTATTAGGATCAATCCAATTGACCTTTATAATATAATTAACATATAAATATACACTTCTCTCTCCATAGTGTATACTCCAAGTATACATGTGATTCCTTAAGTCTGTGTTCAGTCGTTCTATGTGTACGATCCCGTGGGCCCATCTTTATGTTGGTAGTGGGCCTGCGGCCCACAGACTGCAGTTGGGCTCTAGCAAGCCACTGCAGCCCCCAATTAAGATGGAGATGGCAGTGGACTACTAAGTGACAAATCCCTTTTGCGTATCCATAGCATTACCATGCTAAGTGACATACCCGAAAGTACCCATACTTGGCACCCTATTACAGGCCCTTTAGGCATACCCCTAAGCATGCAACCTCACATGTAACACCATCATATGGTCAGGTCAAAGGATCCATGCAAGTACTACACGAGAATCACTTGTGATACTATACCATGTGGATTACTCGTTTAGTGGATCTATCCAGTACCATGCCCCCATGCATGTACTCATTAACTTGGTTGACATTCCATGTCCAATGACCGGTAAGACACCGCCATACAACCAAGTTAATGATAGTCTCTCGTTCCATTCATTCCCATGACTGGAACAGACTACGGATCTATTTATGGTCATATCGTTTACCCTATCCATGGTCTTACTGCCAAGTGCATGACACTTGTCATCATGGATATAGATATGTCCATTGGATACTTCATTTAATATACTACACAAGATAAATATAATAAATGAATTGATGCCTTTATTAATAACATAAATAGTACAATACATAAATCCAATAAATGTATAATACAAATACAAGGACCAATGCCTCGGGACTAGGCATTTCCAACAAATGTCACTTTGGCCAACCCGAGAAGCTGTACGCCTCCCGCCTAGGTCTTGGTAGTCAAGTTTGGAATTTGCCACCAGGGGCAAGTCCAGCGGATGGCCGCATCGGTCCTCCCTCTTAGACAAGCAAGCCACTCTTCTGTGGTCTGAGTGGTTAATCAAAAGAATGCGGAATCAATCAAATGTCAAGTATAAAGTAGGAGCTAACCTGAAGAAGGAAAGGGCATCCGTTGGTTTCAATTGGGCAATCGAACTGGATGGAATCTAGATAAATCAGTGTCTCAGCCAAAACGACTCCCATGGGTAAGGCGCCATTAGCCATCTGAGCCACTACTGGAACTAATTGGAGACTGCAAGCCCCATCTCTAGATTCGTACAGAAAAATAGACATCAACAATAGGCCCATCAGAAAGGCCCAACCAGGGGCAGAGGGGTTTAAGGCCAAGCACATGTCCATGACAGCAAACAGATTGAGATTCCTACGGCTAGACTCTTCAAGGAGCAAGTGGTCCAAGGCTGTTATGTCTGACACAGTCAACCTCTGAAGTGTCTGTAAGTTGTCAGAATCGGGTTCAGGGACAGCTAAACTAACTCCGCATGGGCAGGGGATGCCAAGAATGGCACTAAACTCTTCAACCACGGGACACAGATCTTGTCCAGAAAATCAAAAGATGTGATCCATTGGATCCCAAAATCCAGCTATAGTAGTCAGAAAAGTCTGGTTTAGAGATAGGCCCATGTTGAACCCCATGTACTGTAGACCGAAAGAGGCCAACAAGGCCCAATTAGAAGAGCGGGAAGCCCTCCAATAACCCCTCAGTTGATCATAGAGTTGATCCATCGAAAACAGGGGAAGAAGAAGATGAAGTTGCTGAAATTCAAACTAGAGCCGTATGCCTAATGGTGATAGCCGTATGGCTGTATGCTGAGGCGGGTGACTCAAGTCTGGGTCGGGGCAGCTATGATCAGAGCTGTGCGGCTGTAATCCGGCAGCAGCACTCACTCTATACTTTTATATGGAATTTTCAACCTATAGCCGTGTGGCTTTGATGTCTGGAATGGGTTTTCAATCAAAATCAGGCCCAGAATCGTGAAATAAAGTCTCAGAAAAGCCAAGATTGTTGATACGGTAATAAAACAGGTGAAGATGGAAAAAATGCATTCGGAAAGACGAATCTAACAAGAAAAGTAGTAGAAAAGGGCAATGAATTTCATAAAATACCTGTGCAGTCAATATTTCAGGTTTAGATATACAGATACAGCAAAAAAAGGCCCATAAATGGGTACAATGTCTAACAATGCCAATCTAAGCCCACAGGCAGGCTGTACCAACCTAAACTACAAAAGAAGGGTTACGGCTGTCCCCCGTCAGTCGAATCATCGGCCTCCTCCTTGTCCTCGGCCCTGCCATCATCACCACAGACCCACCGGCCAGTCTCCCAGTCATCCAGCTGAGTGCGGAGAGTCTTGTTCATGAATCTGAGGTCTGCAACAGTCCTCTGCAACTAACCGCATCCTGCAATAGGATTAAATAACATGTACATCATGTCATGCATATGCATGCATTTGAAACATACATACATGTATACATTTACATATTGACACAGATACTTATGACCATCGCCATGTTGTCATGAAGCGAAAGTGACCTGAAAGCGAAGACTGCCTAACACAGGGCGATCCCCTGCGACATCGAAATCTATATAAAGAAGCACACAAGTCAGGCCTGTGGCAATGATAAAAGTCAAAAAGAGAACAGGGTCAAGAAAACTCACGTGAGTCGTGTCAGGAGGGATAGCTGTAGGGGGAGGCTGCTCCTGGGGGAATAGATTGGCCCGATAAAGCTGCCTGGACTCATTAAGCAGCGTGACCCACTGCTCCACCAAGTACTCAAGATGGCTTGGAATGAAATCGGTAGGAGGGACCACCGGTGGCACTACCGGGGGGATGGGCTCAATGTACTCCATCTCGGCGCCAATGCCATACTCTCCCACGTGAGCCTAAGAACCTCCATCTCCCCGGCCACCGACAGTATGGGACCCACCACCACTGGAGCGTCTACCGGATGATGTATGAGGGTGCTTGCCCCTCCCAAATGGCTATAAGAAAAAGAAGAAGAAGAATCAGCTAACAATAGAACAGTCCAGTCAAACAGAAAGCAGAACAGAAAACATACCCCGGCTGGCGCCTCCCCCGACGGTGCAGATCCGATAGGAGGAAGGAGCTGCATACAGATGAACTGGGGATAGTCTCCCTTGTCTCCCATGACTGTATATCCAGACTCGAATAGATCTGAATGGTCCTCCTCCGATAGCAAGTGTGGCCAGAATAGTCTGACTGGAGGTGCAAGCGGGATCCTACGCTTTATAGGGTCGACACGCCAGTCAGTAACCCTCTCCTTGAGGTACCACTCAAAGCTGACTGGGCTCTCCATCACAAACTGGTAGGGTGTCAGCCTCATAGGATCTATCAGCTCTATGGACCACACTGCATTCCCCTACGGCTCTTTGATTAGCTGAAGTCGGAATGTCAGAAGTCAGGGAATAGAAAAAATAGCTATCAGACTATAAAAGTCAAGAGGTATAAGGAAGGAAATAGGTGTACCTGCTCGAAGCTTATACCAGCCAGGAGTTGGCGACAGATCCACGGATCGGTATCCATCTCACTCCAGCTGTACCCTAGCCACCGCCTCAACCGGGGGAAATCTGGAAACTCAACATTGGCTGGTGTGGCCAACTTCGGCTGAGGCACGAAGGTCGTACGCCCAAATCTGCACAATAAAGAAGTCAGAGTCCAAAAAAAAAAAAAAAAAAAAAGAAAAGAAAAAAATAAGATAACTCATATGAAGAACTGTCCATGCGCCCTTCACTTCTCGGTACTTTCCCGGAGCATATATATTGAGGCTGTATTACGGCTGAGCCAACCCGGCTCATCCCCAGTTTAAGCTCCTCACGTCCTCCAGCTATATCAGTAAAGGGAGCACTGCTAGGTTCAGATCGCTCTGACCCATCGGGAACAGTAAAGTACTCAAGGTGAACAACAGAAACACCCTGGCATAATGTCTCATGTCTCTAGGAGAGAACGCAGAACTCTCGGCGAGGCTGTTTTGCTTAGTCAACCAATAATCCTGCAATGTGCTCCCCTCGACCCGCTTGCCCAGAGGAGTCAGGCCAATCAGCTTAGTAACGAGCTCTGGACGGAAAACTCCCCACTACAGAGTCTGGTTGAACTTTATAGTATGCCCACCAAATGATAGCTTAGTAATGACCATGAAGTCCTCGGGCATAATGGTAAACTCCCCGATCGGGAAGTGGAAAAGATGGGTGGAATCCATCAACCACTCCAGCAGCGCCATCAATAAACCCCTGCTCGTCCAGGGCGGGACCTCATATATGGAGCAGATGAACTGGTCCAGCCCGATTGAGTCGATGATCTCCCGCACCTCGTTGGGGAGTCTCTTATACCAAACGAGTGCATCGGACACAGACCCGGCCCTTTGGTTGTGGTTCTGATCCTGCAAAGCAATAAACAGGGAGTTTCTTGAGTTATTTGTATTGTGCATTGCTTGAATAAATTGAATAGAAGCATTAAATTAGCATTAAAACATGAAAAATCCCATTTTCCGCTGACTAGAGCCGCACTGCTATAATCAGAGAAGCATGGCTCTAACTACAGCCATACGGCTGTGTTCTGGGAAGACAGAGCCACTGGGCTCTGTTCTTCACCAAAGCACCGGCCCAAGAACAGAGCCGCCCGGCTCTGTCGTTGAGCCACAAGGCTCTATTCGGGAAACCAGCAGTTTGGTTCCTAAAAACTAGGTTTTGCAATTTTTCACCCTAAAATCGATTCTAATCAACTTTATATCATCAATCAAGGGTTCTAGGGGCATAATCTACTATAAACATGCATTAATTTCATGTGATTTCACCTAATTTCGTCTAAATTGCAGAAATTCAAAAATGGAGAAAAAAGAGGAAGGCTGAAAAAAACTAACCAGATCTTGAATGATGTGCATCGACGGTTTAAGAGTCATGGGCATAGGGTCGTCCTTCCTAACCCCACAGTAGGCAACCGTCTCCGGTAGTCCGTACACATCCACTGTAGATTCAGTAGGTAGGAAAAATTCCCCCTCGGGTAATGTATATCTCACATGAGGTGCGAGTTGTGTGGAAGCTTTCGAGCGGAGAGCTTTTCACATTTTCCTCATCTTGACAGTATGGGTTCTAGAGAGAAATTTCAGAGCCGGAGAAATGAAGAAAAGAAATTTTTGGGTAAAGAGGGCAAGAGGCATCGACCACCTCTTTTAATCCCCCTTCTCACCCGCTAGAGTTGTACGGCTCTAGCCTGCAAGGCAAGCTAGAGCCAGCCGGCTCTAAATGAGCTGTACGGCTCTGTCTTGCCAAGACAGAGCCGCATGACTCTGATCCCCCAGGTAAGCAATTTTTCTTTATTTTTTGTAATTTTTGTTTAGTCTGATATAATCCTGAGAAGGGTATTTCTCGCCTTTTGCAGGTATCCAGGGGTAGAATAATCAAGCCGTATTTATTCTTGATCGAAGGGGCAAAAATTTTTGTTTCCAAAATTGTCGATCAAGGAATAAATATGCGCTTCTAACTCAATTTCAACAGTGTGCTCCATCATACGAAAAATCAACTTTTTACTAGGTGCTCCACCACACAGAGAAATCAGTCTTGCTTGTTGCTCCACCACATGGAGAATCAACTTTTTATTCGGTGCTCCACCATACGGAGAAATTAGTCTTATTCAGTGCTCCACCACACAGAGAATTAACTTTTTATTTAGTGCTCCACCAAACAGAGAAATTAGTCTTATTTGGTGCTGCACCACATGGGGAGGAATTGAATTTTTATCAGGCACACTCCACTACAGTGAGTCGACATCACGGGCACACTCCACTATAGAGAGTTGACATCACAGGCACACTCCATCACAAAGAGTCGACATCACGGGCACACTCCACTACAGAGAGTTAATTCAGAACCAAGGCCAGCATCCCCAGTAAGGGATACCAGGTACGTTTCCTTCTTTTTTCTCACTGCGCTCCCAGTCACAAGACCAAACTCGATTCAGGCCTGACAGTCTAGCCACGAACTGACTTTGATCCCGTGAGGGGCAACCTGTGAGCACGAGTTTTTTCCGACCTCTGTGATGAGAGTTATTTATTACCTTTTTAGCAATCAGATTTGGGAAGGAGCAGAAGGTTACCTGGAATGCCTTGGACGCTCCGAAAACCAAACCGTCTGTGATCTGAAAACCCTGATAAAGGTCTCTCGAGTAAGTTTAGGGTTTAGAGGCTAGTGTGGGCATTTAGGTCAGAGCCGCCCGGCCCTGGCTTAACAGAGCCGCCCGGCTTTGGATATCAGAGCCGCCAGGTCCTGGCTTACTAGAGCCACCCGGCTCTGGTGGGTTAGGAGAGTTACTCTACAAAGCAGAGCAACTTGCTGAGAAGGTATAGGGTGCATTTTATGTTCTCCATGATGAAAAGTAAAAAGAAGTATAAAAAGGAAAGAATCAGAGAGAGAAGGGAGGATTTTTTTTCGGTTGAAAAAAAACACAGAGAGAAAGAAAAGTTATAGAGAGAGTGAGGAAGAAGAAGAGAGAAAGAGAGGAAGAGAGAAAGTGTTTCTCTAAGCCCAAACCTATACTCTAACAATCCTACAACAATTCTAGACCTTGACTTACTCGTCTGGACACATTCCTGGGTTCGTTCGGTTTGGTTCGGAAGTTATTTTCGGAATTTTGGGACGCTCAAGGATTCGAGGCACAATCTTGCTTTCCAATCCTTTTCTGAACGTCCATTACATTGGAACAACAATAAGGTAAACTCTAAGAGGCCTTAAACTCGTATTTGTTGCATTTTCTGTGATTTTCTCTTCTGTCTGCTGTGCTTCCGAAAAGTTGGCTACCCTAACATAGCCGTACGGTTGTGTTTGCTAAGAACATAGCTGCATGGCTATGTTCCCTTAGAATAGAGCCGGGCAGCTTTGATACCCAGAACCGCACGGCTATGTTATGTAGGAGCAGAATCCCGAAACTGCCCCGATCGGTCGAAAGTAGTCCGTTTTCCATTTTATGTGTTCTGTTGCGATCGATTTTTGGCCTAAATACATTCGTACATTTTTAAACTTTGGTTTTTAGATTTGTGTAGATACGGATATTAGGGTTTTTGGTTTTTTCGGGGTTTTATTTTCTGAATTCCAGGATTGTTCGATCCTAACCGGATTTGTAGTCCAGCATTAGCGGACCCCCGAACCCTATAAAATCCCCGGGAATGATCAGAAACGAGCAAAACGGTATTTTCAATAATGAGAAAACCATTTTTCAGGTTATGGAAGCCATAGTCGCACGGCTGTAATTTAGAGCCGCAAGGCTATAGTTACAGCCGCATGGCTATAGTTTCCAGAATAAGGCAGAATCATGGCATGGCCATACGGACATCATCGCGTGATACTGTTTTCGAATTCAAATTATTTTTGGTGTGTTTACCGCTTTCGGACTCTAGATGTTTGTAAAAATTAGGAAAACCCGTACGAACAGAACCCCGAGTTCCGGGATAACAGACCCGCTAAAATGTGGAAATCTGTATGAGCCGAGCCAAATGGTTTTCAAAAATTGTTTTCCAGCACAAAAATCTACAGGGCGTTTCAAAACCGTTTTCTTGGTCTAACCAGTCCGACCGGTCGAGTTGACCCAGTTACCCCCTAAATGCATGCCTTTGTTCCTCAAAATCCTAATTCTGTCCTGCTGTGAGTCCTACTTGTGCTTGTGATATAAACTGTGCTAACTGTCTATTTTGTAGCATTTATTTTCCTTTTTATTATTTTTGCTGTAATTAATAGATTAATTCGTGTATTTAGGCGTTTGTACTTTTTAGGTCTTCGTGTATTCTAGGCGCTTGTAAATGTCAGTACAAGAGTTTTTATTTTTATTCAATTTGGTTGTATAAACGGCCTTTGTTATTCTTTTGTTTAAGTCGGATGTATGGTTTACTTTTCTTCAATTTAATTCTATTATTTGCTTGAGCACGGGCTAATAAAATAAACTTAATTGGGTAGAGAAAAGATAATAAATTGAATAAATATAGTAATATAAATTATAAATTGAATACAAGCTCAAGGTTAAGTACGTAGGTTGCCCAAACCCTAAATCTCTGGATTAGGTACGGCAATCTACGCTCGGTAGGGAGCGGTACCGGAATTTCCCGGATGAGCTGATCTGGGTGGCGACTCTGTCACTGATCTTGAAATTTAGGTTTCGAGGTTTTTAAGCAATAAAATGGGAAAACATTTTCTATAAAGGTAATTTCTAAACAAATTGGTTGTTTTCCCTAAAGCAAGATAAACATCACGAAACTCGTTTCCAAAACATCATGAAACCTATTTTCCACAACAGTCAGTGGGTTCGCTTCGCCACGTCCCGCCCTCCTGTTGGGATTTGTCACCGGAAATCACCCGATAAAAGCGGAAGAACACGGTTATTTCCTCAAATCCAGTCCCAGGAGCAATTGAAGTGGAAATTGAAAAACTTAAAATTAAATAGAAAGGGATTAAATTTCTTACCAGAAAAATCTCTTTCTGAGATGGATGATGACTGCAAAATTCAAGGTAGAATTCCTCCACTCTCACGTACACGAACGCTTAACAAATGCAACCCGTGCTAGCGTCGGAAAAACAGAACAATAGAGAGGAGAGGGCTAGAAAATTTCTGCTAGGAGGCTCAATGCTTAGAGGTGGCTGAAATTTCTAACCCTAGGTATTTACACCTAGGGTTGGCCGAATTCCTTAGGGGAATTCAGGCCCATCTTGGCTCCTGTTTATTCTGTGCGGGCTTCCATTTTTTAATTTAGGCCCAGTCTAATTTTAATTATTCTGGTTTAAATTAATTTCAAGCCCAATTTTAATATACCCATGTATTTAATATATTACTCCAAGTAATATATTATTTACATCTAAATTAAAATTAGTTTGACAATTAATTTAATCCATCAAATTAAATTAAATCTACACAAAATAAAATCATGTGTAAACCTATACATATGAATATTTCCACCTAGGAAATGATTTCATAATTAATCCAATTAATTATGAAGAGCCAATTGAATATATTAATTTTATTATTATGACCAATCTAATTGATCTTTATAATACAATTAATATATACACACTTCTCCCTCCATTGTGTATACTCCAAGTATACATGTGATTCCTTAAGTCTGCATTCTATCGTTCTATGTGTACGATCCCGTGGGCCCATCTTTATGTTAGCAGCGGGCCTTTGGCCCGCAGACTGCAGTTGGGCTCTAGCAAGCCACTGCAGCCCCCAATTAAGGTGGAGATGGCAGTCTAATTGATATCATAACCCTGTAGTTTAAACTTGTACATCCCATGTCATTGATATCGGTGTCCAACACAGAGGCATGGATTGATCACCCTCTTTTGTGTTCGGACATTAACTTGATCCCGAATGTACAGATGCTCACAAACAAGTTCCAACTTGTTTGGGTGTGGCCACACTCTTATCAGTCACATTCATCAAGAGGCCGGTGATATCTTCTCAGTTGGTTACTGAGTGACAAATCCCTTCTGCATATCCATAGTGTTACCATGTTCAGTGACATACCCGAAAGCACCCATACTTGGCACCCAATTACAGGCCCTTTAGGCGTACCCCTAAGTATGCGACTTCACATGTAACACCATCATATGGTCAAGTCAAAGGATCCATACAAGTACTACACGAGAATCCATTATGATACCATACCATGTGGATTACTCGTTTAGCGGATCTATCCAGTACCATGCTTCTAGGCATGTACCCATTAACTTGGTTGACATTCCATATCCAATGACCGGTAAGACACCGCCATACAACCAGGTTAATGATAGTCTGTTGTTCCATTCATTCCCATGACTGGAACAGACTACGGATGTATTTATGGTCATATCGTTAACCCTATCCATGGTCTTACTGCTAAGTGCATGACACTAGTCGTCATGGATATAGATATGTCCATTGGATACTTCATTTAATATATTGCACAAGATAGATATAAAAAATGAATTGATGCCTTTATTAATAACACATATGAGTACAACACAAAAATCCAATAAATGTATAGTACAAATACAAGGACCAATGCCTCGGGACTAGGGCATTTCCAACAATCTCCCACTTGCACTAGTTCCAACTAGGCATGGGCCTAATCCCTATAGATCTAGTATGACCCTCGTGCTTGGGCTGGGCCAGCGCCTTGGTCAATGGATCTGCGACATTATCCTCGGTGTCCACTCTGTGCAATGCAATGTCACCTCTCTCCGCGATTTCTCGTATGAGGTGAAACTTTCTGAGCACGTGCTTTGTGTTCTTGTGTGACCGGGGCTCCTTAGCTTATGCGACGGCCCCATTGTTGTCACAGAAGATATCGACTGGGTCCTGGATAGTTGGCACTACTCCCAACTTAGTGATAAACTTCTTCATCCACACAGCTTCCTTAGCTGCATCACACGCAGCGATGTACTCAGCTTCTGTTGTAGAGTCTGCTATGGTTGGCTGCTTTGAGCTCCTCCAGCTTACAGCACCACCATTCAGCAAGAATACATACTCTGATTGCGATTGGTACTCATCTTGGTCTGTCTGGAAGCTCGCATCAGTATAGCCAGTAACTGATAGCACTTCCTGACCACCATATACCAAGAAGCTATCCTTAGTCCGGTTAAGGTACTTGAGGATCGCCTTGACAGCTTTCCAGTGCAAAGGCGAAATCAGGTCTCGTACATAACATGGAGTACATGATTGATCCAATAGCCGAAGCATATGGAACCAATTTCATGTTCTCCTTGTCCTCCCTTGTTTTAGGACAGTTCTTTTTACTAAGTTTCAGCCCGTGGCCCATTGGCAAGAAACCTTTCTTGGCCCGGTCCATGCTGAATCTTTTCAGAACTTTGTCAATGTACGAAGCCTGACTTAGGCCCAAAAGCCGATTTGGTCTATCCCTATAGATCCTGATCCCTAGGATCATCTCAGCTTCGCCTAAGTCCTTCATTGCGAAGCACTTACTCAGCCACTGCTTTACGCCTTGCAGTGTAGGTATGTCGCTTCCAATGAGTAGGATGTCGTCTACATAAAGTACCAAGAATGTGACAATGCTCCCACTAGTCCTCTTATACACACAAGGCTCATCTAGATTCTGTATGAAGCCATATTCCTTTATAGCCTCATTGAATCTTAGGTTCCAACTACGGGATGCTTGCTTCAGTCCATAAATGGACCTTTGAAGTTTACATACCCTTCCCGGATACTTAGGATCGACAAAACCCTCAGGTTGTGTCATGTACACATCCTCGAGTAGCTTCCCATTAAGGAAAGCGGTTTTGACATCCATCTGCCATACCTCATAGTCATACCATGCGGCTATGGCCAGCAGTATCCTGATGGACTTGAGCATGGCTACTGGTGAGAAAGTTTCATCATAGTCTATTCCATGGACTTGTCTGAAACCTTTCACAACCAGACGCCCCTTGAAGGTATTATCAGCTTTTAGCTTATAGCACCACTTGCAACCTATTACCTTAGCACCCGGAGGTGGATCAACCAAGTTCCAAACTTGATTATCGTACATTGATTGCATTTCTGCCTCCATGGCTTTATGCCAATTCGCAGACTGTGGGCTAGCCATAGCCTCCTGGTAGGTTTTAGGTTCTTCTTCATCCCAGATGAGAAGAGTTTGATCATCGGTGACGAGGAAACCATACCTCTCCAGTTCCCGACGATCCCTACCAGACCTTCTAGGTTCTTGTGTGGCCTGGGTCGGTGCTTCCACTTGTGGAAGCTCCACCTGGGCCTCCGAGTTATCCTTTTCAGGAGCTTGTGGACCTTGAACTTCCCTGAGTTCAACGTTGCTCCCACTATCTTTCCTGGAAAGGAACTCCTTTTCCAGAAAGACCCCCTTCCTTGCCACGAACACCTTGTTCTCGGCGGGGTTGTAGAAGTAATACCCTTTGGTTTCCCTAGGGTAGCCCACAAACAGGCATTTATCGGTTTTGGGCTCCAGCTTGCCACTAATCAATTTCTTGACATGTGCTTCGCATCCCCAAATCCTTAGGAAAGACACATTGGGCTCCTTGCCCGTCCATATCTGATATGGGGTCTTTTCCACTGCCTTAGTCGGAGTATTGTTTAATAAGAGAGCTGCTGTCTCGAGGGCGTGTCCCCAGAAACTAATCGGGAGAGATGCTTTACTCATCATTGAGCGGACCATGTCCAACAAGGTCCTATTCCTCTGTTCGGACACCCCATTCCATTGTGGTGTTCTAAGAGGAGTGAGCTGCGGAACTATTCCATGCTCTCTCAAGTATGAGTCAAACTCTAGGCTCATATACTCACCACCTCGGTCAGACCGAAGGGTTTTGATATTCCTGCCTAGCTGGTTCTGTACGTCGTTCCTAAATTCATTGAACCTATCAAGGGTCTCGGACTTGTGTTTCATCAGATAGACATAGCCATATCTGCTGAAATCATCCGTGAACGTGACGAAGTACAGATGCCCACCTCTGGTCGCTGCGCTCATAGGTCCACATACATCTGAATGTATTAGGTCCAACAAGCCAGTGGCCCTTTCAGCCCTTTTACTAAAAGGTGCCTTTGTCATCTTGCCTCTTAAACATGATTCGCATGTATCAATTGACTCCAAGTCAAATGACCCTAGGACTCCAGCTTTGTGAAGCCTAGCTATGCGCTTCTCGTTTATATGGCCAAGACGATAATGCCATAGGTAGACTGGATTAAGTTCGTTAGGCTTAACCCTTTTCGTGTTTATGTTATAGATATGATTGGTTTCATTTAAGTCCAGGATATATAGGCCATTATTTAATGGAGCATCTCCATAAAATAACCCCTCTCTGGATATAGAAATTCGACCATTTATAATAGTAAAATCAAATCCAGAAATATCCAACATTGATACAGAGATAATATTCCTGCACATAGCAGGTACAAAGTAACAATGTTCTAAAATTAAAACCAATCCACTGGGCATCATCAGGTGGTATTCGCCGATCTCTATGGCAGCAACCCTTGCTCCATTCCCGACCCACAAGTCCACCTCTCCCGAGCCCAACAACCTTCTGTTCTTAAGTCCCTGCACATTGCAACAAATGTGAGAACCACATCCAGTATCCAATACCCAGGATGTTGAAACAGTAAGGTTAATATCTATAACATAAATACCTGAAGAGGACGCACCTTGGCCCCTTCTTTGCTCTCCCATCAGCTTGGGACACGATCTCTTCCAATGGCCTGTCTGTCTGCACCCGAAACAGACGTCCTCAGGACCTGCCTTCTGCTGGGCCTTGGGTTGGGCCTTGGCCTTCTTAGTTTTGGCCTTTTTGGCCTTGGCCTTGGCCTTTTCCTTGGCCTTACCCATAGCAAGAGGAGGGTTCCCCTTGTTAAGCAGCAGCACCAGCGGAGTCTTCTTGATCGACTGCTCAATAAGCTTAAGCATCCCATGCAGCTCACTGACAGTGCGGTTCATCCCTTGCATGTTATAGTTAAGGATGAACTGATCATAAGAATCCGGCAAGGACACGAGGATTGTGTCCACCGCCAACTCTTGAGAGATAGGCGATCCGAGACGGGCCAAAGTATCCAAATAGCCCTTCATCTTGAGCACGTGTGCACTCACAGATGTCCCGGCCCCCATCTTACAAGAGTAGAATGCCTTATTGGTCAGGTACCTTTCCTGACAAGCTTGCTCTTGAAACATCTCGTTGAGAGTTTTTATCATAGCATAGGCTTGGTGGTCCATAAACTGTTTTTGCAGTTCAGGGACCATGCAAGCCAATAAGGCATGTCACATCCCGGTTGTCCTTGACGTGCGCCTCGTATTCCTCCAACTGGGCAGCCGGTGGATTACGTCCCTGAAGCGCAGCCGGCACAGGCCTTTCCAGCACATACTCTTTTGACTCTTGTCTTAGAACTATCCTCAAGTTCCTAGACCAGTCCAAGAAGTTAGGACCAGAAAGCTTGTCCTTTTCAAGAATGGATCACAGTGATAAGGTATTTGTGTTTGCCATTTGGGTGTTTCTACACAGAAAAACATTGAGAGTGTTAATAAAGGGCTTTGCTTTGTTGTTCCCATATAAAATTAATAATGAATCAAGTTATTAATTTAAACCGAGTTGTTGGGCTCATGGGCTGAGATCCATATTTCATTAAGATATAGCCAAACGAGGGTTTGGTACAACTACATCTTAATTATTTAGGTAGGAACGCCGTCCAATCCCAACCTAGGGACTCTCGGTTTGATGGGCTTGTTGGCACTTACCCATCTGTGCTTAGGGCCAGGAGAATCCTACTACCCACGTTAAGTCAAAACCTCCATCCAAGTGTTAGAGTATCCCATACTCTAACCCAATACAAAGTGACAATACTCCAGTGCATCCTGCGAGGGCATGGTCTACAACTGGCCTATTCCCACTTCGATTCGGTTTTGAATGAGGGAAGCACTTTTAAGCGACTTAGTAATTTCCGTTTGGTTATTAGATTCAATTATAACGGCTTACATACATAAAGCGGGTGAATGAGCTATTGGAACATACATTCATACATGCAAATGAATATAAAACATGATTAAATAAAATTAAAATGGACTGCTATGGGCCTATGTTACATCCTAATATTATTCTAGTAAACCTATACTAGAAACAGATATTAGGCGGTCCTCCATCTTCTCTTTCTGGGCTTGCACCTCCAATTTGGGCTTGCACCTCCATATGGGCTCACCACTCCATGGACTACTTCTTTTACAAATTTTATAATATTTAATTTAAATAAAATAAAATTACATTAAAAAGAAAAACGACACGCAGGCCTTATTTACCCAAAAAGAAAAATACAACCCATCTCGTAAAAGGCCCAATAGCATCCAATCATACATTCATTCAACCATTCATATGCATCCAATACATACAATTCAAAAGCATGTCATAATGCATGATTTAAGCCCATTTAAATTATGTCAAAGCCATTATTAGGAAATCGCCAATTTTGGCCCACCATGATTCTAACCCTTAACGGGCTTTGGGCCTCCAGCCCAGGCAGTCCAACTGCTCCCACTGGAATTGGGAAACCATGGGTCCAATTTAGCCGTCCGAGTGATTGTGCCAAAATTACCCGAACCAATTTCCATTAACCATATTAATTTCCATTTAAATTACATAAATTTAAACACACGAATTTTAAAACCAATTAAAATTTCAAAACTGGGCCCCGGACCCAAAAACCCGCAAAATCCAAAAACTGGGCCCGGCCCGCTGCAGCTAGGGCAACTGCCCTAGCAGCAGCAGCGGCGCAGCCGCCTAGCGGCTGCCCGCTGCTGCCGCCTGCAGCGGCACTGCCGCTGTGCAGTGGCCGTCCAGCGGCCACTGCCCAGCAGCAGCCCGCTACTGCGGCAGCTGCTGGAACCAGCCTGTGGCGCCCAGCGCCTCCCGCCGGCAGCCCCGCACCCCGGGAGGCAGATTTTTTTTTTTAAACAAAATTAAAATAAAAAAAAATATCCATCCATCATCCATAGCAATTCACCAAGAATTCCAATAATACAACAAAATTAAAACAACATAAACCAATATGCAATATTAATTTTCATTGTATTAAAACATATGGGAAAAAATCATAAAACCCATACAAAGAATCCCAATCAAAAAACATCCAATTTCAAAATAGGGATTCAACCAAATTGATCAATTTCCACGGATCAAAAGCCCGCTCTGATACCACTGTTGGGATTTGTCACCGGAAATCACCCGATAAAAGCGGAAGAACGCGGTGATTTCCTTAAATCTAGTCCCAGGAGCAATTGAAGTGGAAATTGAAAAACTTAAAATTAAATAGAAAGGGATTAAATTTCTTACTAGAAAAATCTCTTTCTGAGATGGATGATGACTGCAGAATTCAAGGTAGAATTCCTCCACTCTCACGTACACGAACGCTTAACAAATGCAACCCGTGCTAGCGTCGGAAAAACAGGACAATAGAGAGGAGAGGGCTAGAAAATTTCGGCTATGAGGCTCAATGCTTAGAGGTGGCCGAAATTTCTAACCCTAGGTATTTATACCTAGGGTTGGCCGAATTCCTTAGGGGAATTCAGGCCCATCTTGGCTCCTGTTTATTCTGTGCGGGCTTCCATGTTTTAATTTAGGCCCAGTCTAATTTTAATTATTCTGGTTTAAATTAATTTCAAGCCCAATTTTAATATACCCATGTATTTAATATATTACTCCAAGTAATATGTTATTTACATCTAAATTAAAATTAGTTTGACAATTAATTTAATCCATCAAATTAAATTAAATCTACACAAAATAAAATCATATGTAAACCTATACATATGAACATTTCCACCTAGGAAATGATTTCATAATTAATCCAATTAATTATGAAGAGCCAATTGAATATATTAATTTTATTATTATGACCAATCTAATTGATCTTTATAATACAATTAATATATACACACTTCTCCCTCCATTGTGTATACTCCAAGTATACATGTGATTCCTTAAGTCTGCATTCTATCGTTCTATGTGTATGATCCCGTGGGCCCATCTTTATGTTGGCAGCGGACCTTTGGCCCGCAGACTGCAGTTGGGCTCTAGCAAGCCACTGCAGCCCCCAATTAAGATGGAGATGGCAGTCTAACTGATATCATAACCCTGTAGTTTAAACTTGTACATCCCATGTCATTGATATCGGTGTCCAACACAGAGGCATGGATTGATCACCCTCTTTTGTGTTCGGATATTAACTTGATCCCGAATGTACTGATGCTCACAAACAAGTTCCAACTTGTTTGGGTGTGGCCACACTCTTATCAGTCACATTCATCAAGAGGCCGGTGATATCTTCTCAGTTGGTTACTGAGTGACAAATCCCTTCTGCATATCCATAGTGTTACCATGTTCAGTGACATACCCGAAAGCACCCATACTTGGCACCCTATTACAGGCCCTTTAGGCATACCCCTAAGTATGCGACTTCACATGTAACACCATCATATGGTTAGGTCAAAGGATCCATACAAGTACTACACGAGAATCCATTGTGATACCATACCATGTGGATTACTCGTTTAGCGGATCTATCCAGTACCATGCTTCCAGGCATGTACCCATTAACTTGGTTGACATTCCATGTCCAATGACCGGTAAGACACCGCCATACAACCAGGTTAATGATAGTCTGTTGTTCCATTCATTCCCATGACTGGAACAGACTACGGATGTATTTATGGTCATATCGTTAACCCTATCTATGGTCTTACTGCTAAGTGCATGACACTAGTCGTCATGGATATAGATATGTCCATTGGATACTTCATTTAATATATTGCACAAGCTAGATATAATAAATGAATTGATGCCTTTATTAATGACACAAATGAGTACAACACATAAATCCAATAAATGTATAGTACAAATACAAGGACCAATGCCTCGGGACTAGGGCATTTCCAACACCTCCGCTTTCAGGTCGTCCACTCACACATATGTTGACCTTATATTTGACCATGGGATGAAAGGCCTTTGAGAACAATTTCGGCAACTTATGTACACATATATTGATCTCTTTTTTTATTATGGGGTGAGTCACTTGATATCATTTCATTTATTGACCTCATGTTTACTTATGAGGTGATACATTTGAAGAACAAAATTGGCCACAATACGAACTCATGTGATGAAAAAGATTTGAGATCTCTTTAAGTACCACATATGACATTATAACCTAAGTTTGCAACCTAAGATAAGAAAGTCATTATCTTGAGATCACATGTGAATCTATAGTCAAACTTTATCTCAAGACAAAAGACCAACCTATATCTTATCTTTCTCTTTAAGCTACGGTTTAAAACTAAGGTTACACATGCTTCTCTCTTTTTCACATTTTGTCACATGTCTTTTATATGAAAAGAACTCACCTACACTTTGCTTTATGGCCTTATTAAGATATGTATCAAAAGTACAAACGGCCATAAAATCTTGTAAGATCCACAGCTATATTCCTTTTTTATGCTTATCACTTGAGAACATTAACTAAAACAAATAGCTATATAACTTGAAGACAACGGTCATCTTTCTTCAAGAGATGTATCAAACAACTATAATCTCCATTGGCTTATAAAAAGGAAGAAGGAGATTTGAAGGTCTGGAAGACAATTCAAGAAACATTCACACTTTAAGCATTCAACTTATAGTCTTCCATATTCCCAAAGAAAGCAAAGAGAGTGTTGGGATTTTTCATCGGAAATTACCCGATAAAAGCATAACAACGCGGTGGTTTCCTCAAAATCCGTGCCTAGAAGCCATTGAAGTGAAAATCGTAAAATCAAAATTTAAACAACAAAGAAAAGATTTCTCACCCTAGATACCTCTTCTAGATATGGCTTCAGAAATCAAACTAGATTCCCTCCGCGTTCACGTACATGAACGGCTATCGAACACGACCCGTGCTAGCGATGGAATCGAATGAGAGAGTGTGTGTTAGGGCTGGAAATTTCGGCTATCTTTTTCACACTTCATGGATGAATTGTTTCCCTAGGTTTTAACCTAGGGTTGGTGGAAATTTTCACCCAATTTCAGCCCAATTCCCATCTTCTATTTTATGCTGGCTTTTCTCCTTTTAAAGCCCAGGCCAAAATAAATTTCCTTGGTCCAATTAATTGTCAAACTTAATTTTATTTAACATGTATCCTTTACATATTATTCCAAATAATACATTTGATACATTTAAATTAAAATTAATTTGATCAATTAATTATACAATGGAATGTAATTTTGACACGCATAAAATTAAGATACATGTAAACCTATACATGTGATATATTTCCACCTAGGAAATAATCTTATAGATTAATTTAATTAATTATGAGAAGGCCAATGCAAATATTAATTTTATTATTATGATAAATCCAATTGATCTTTAAAATATAATTAATATAATCCTCTCTCTCTGGTGTGTATACTCCAAGTATACGGGTGATCCCTTAAGTCCGTGTTCAGACGTTCAATGTGTACGATCCTGTGGGCCCATCTTTATGTTGGTAGTGGGCCTATGGCCCACAGATTGTAGGCGGGTCCTAGCAAGCCACTGCAGCCCCCAATTAAGATGGAGATGGCAGTCCAACTGAAATCATAACCTTGTAGTTTAAACTTGTATATCCCATGTCATCGATATTTGTGTCTAACACAGAGGCATGGATTGATCACTCTCTTTTGTGTTTAGACATTTACTTGATCTCGAATGTACTGATGCTCACAAAAAAGTTCCAACTTGTTTGGGTGTGGCCACATCTTATCAATCACATTCATCAAGAGGCCGGTGATATCTTCTCAGTGGACTACTGAGTGACATATCCCTTCTGCATATCCATAGCATTGCCATGCTTAAAGACATACCCAAAAGTACCCATACTTGGCACCCTTTTACAGGCCCTTTAGGCAAACCCCAAAGTATGCGACCACGCATGCAGCACCTTCATATGGTCAGGTCAAAGGATCCATACAAGTATTACACGAGAATCACTTATGATACTTTACCATGTGGATTATTGCATGTACCCATTAATTTGGTTGACATCCTATGTCCAATGGCTGGTAAGACACTTCCATACAATCCGATTAATAATAGACTCTAGTTCCATTCATTCCCATGACTGGAACGGACTACGGATCTATTTATGGTCATATCGTTTCCCCTATCCATGGTCTTACTTCCAAGTGCATGACACTTGTTAACATGGATATGGATATGTCCGTTGGATACTTCATTTAAAATACAGCATAAGATATATGATAAATGAATTAATGCCTTTATTTATGACACAAAATATGTATAATACAAGTATCCAATAAATGTACAATACAAATACGAGGTCCAATGCCTTGGGACTAAGGCATTTCCAACAATCTCCCACTTGCACTAGTTCCAACTAGGCATGGGCCTAATCCCTATAGATCTAGTGTGACCCTCATGCTTGGGCTGAGCCAGTGGCTTGGTCAATGGATCTGCGACATTATCCTCGGTGTCCATTCTATGTAGTGAAATGTCACCTTTTTCCTTGATTTCTCGTATGAGGTGAAACTTCCTGAGCATGTGCTTTATGTTCTTGTGTGACCGGGGCTCCTAGGCTTATGCAACAGCCGTATTGTTATCACAGAAGATATCAACTGGGTCCTAGATAGTGGGTACTACTCTCTTAACTAAGTGATAAACTTCCTTATCCATACAGCTTCCTTAGCTGCGTCACGCGCTGCGTTGTACTCAGCTTCTATTGTAGAGTCCATGATGGTTGGTTGCTTTAAGCTCCTCCAGCTTACAGTACCACCATTTAGCAAAGACACATAACCATACTACGACTGGTATTCATCCCGGTCAGTCTGGAAGCTTGCATCAGTATACCCAGTAACTGATAGCTCTTCCTGACCTCCATACACTAAGAAGCTATCCTTAGTCCGGTTGAGGTACTTGAGGATTGCTTTGATAGCCTTCCAGTGGTCCTCCCCGGGATCCTGCTGGTACCGGCTCGTCATGCTTAGTGCAAAGGCGACATCAGGTCTTGTACATAGCATGAAGTACATAATTGATCCTACAGCTGAGGCATATGGGACCAATTTCATGTTCTCCCTGTCCTCCCTTGTCTTGGGACAGTTCTTTTTACTGAGTTTCAGCCCATGGCCCATCGGTAAGAAACCTTTCTCGACCCGATCCGTGCTGAACTTTATCTATGTACGAGGCCTGACTTAGGCCCAGAAGCCAATTGGATCTATCCCAGTAGATCCTGATCCCTAGGATCGTCTCAGCTTCGCCTAAGTCCTTCATTGTGAAGCACTTACACAACCACTGCTTTACACCTTGCAGTGTTGGTATGTCACTTCCAATGAGTAGGATGTCATCCACATATAACACCAGGAATATGATAATGCTCCCACTAATCCTCTTATACACACAAGGCTCATCTTGATTCTGTATGAAGCCATATTCCTTTACAGCTTCATTTAATCTAGGATTCCAACTTCGGGATGCTTGCTTCAGTCCATAAATGGACCTTTGAAGTTTGCATACCCTCCCAGGATGCTCTGGATCGACAAAACCCTCAGGTTATGTCATGTACACATCCTCAAGTAGCTTTCCATTAAGGAAAGCGGTTTTGACATCCATTTGCCAGACCTCATAGTCGTACCAAGTGGCTATGGCTAGCAAGATCCTGATGGATTTGAGCATGGCAACTGGTGAGAAAGTTTCATCATAGTCTATTCCATGGACTTGTCTGAAACCTTTTGCAACCAGATGCCCCTTGAAGGTATTATTGGCTTTTAGCTTGTAGCACCACTTGCAACAAATTACCTTAGCACCCGGAGGTGGATCAACCAAGTTCCAAACCTGGTTATCATACAAAGATTGCATCTCTGCCTCCATGGCTTTACGCCAATTTGCAGACTGTGGGCTTGCCATAGCCTCCTGATAGGTTTTGGGTTCTTCCTCATCAAAGACGAGAAGAGTGTGATCATCAGTGATGAGGAGACCATACCTCTCCGGTTCCCGAGGATCCCTACCAGACCTTCTAGTTCCTTGTGTGACCTGGGTCAATGCTTCCTCCTCTAGAAGCTCCACCCGGGTCTCCGAGTTATCCTCTTCAGGAGCTTGTGAGCTTTGAACTTCCCTGAGTTCAACATTGCTCCCACTGTCTTTCTTGGAAATAAAATCCTTTTCTAGAAAGACCCCCTTCCTTACCGCGAACACCTTGTTCTCGGCGGGGTTGTAGAAGTAATACCCTTTGGTTTCCCTAGGGTAGCCCACAAACAGGCACTTATCGGTTTTGGGTTCTAGCTTGCCCCCAATCAATCTCTTGACATGTGCTTCACATCCCCAAATTCACAGGAAAGACACATTGGGCTCCCTGCCCGTCCATATCTGATATGGGGTCTTTTCCACTGCCTTAGTCGGAGTATTATTTAAAATGAGAGCGGCTGTCTCGAGAGCATGTCCCCAGAAACTTATTGGGAGAGAGGCATGACTCATCATTCAGCGGACCATGTCCAACAGGTCCTATTCCTCCGTTCAGACACCCCATTCCATTGTGGAGTTCCTGAAGGAGTGAGCTGCGGAACTATTCCATGCTCTCTCAAGTAGGAGTTAAACTCTAGGCTCATATTCTTACCTCATCGGTCCGATCGAAGGGCTTTGATGGTTCTACCTAGCTGGTTTGTACTTCGTTCCTAAATTCCTTGAACCTATCAAGGGTTTCAGACTTATATTTCATCAGATAGACATAGCCATATCTGCTGAAATCGTCTGTGAACGTGACGAAGTATAGATGTCCACCTCTGGTAGTTGCGCTCATGGGCCCACATATGTCTGAATGTATTAGGTCCAATAAGCTAGTAGCCCTTTCAGCTTTCTTATTAAAAGGCACTTTCGTCATTTTGCCTCATAAACAGGAATCGCATACATCAAGTGACTCCAAGTCAAATGACCCTAGGATTCCAGCCTTGTGGAGCCTAGCTATGCGTTTCTCGTTTATATGGCCTAAACGACAGTGCCAAAGGTAGATAGGATTAAGTTCGTTAGGCTTAACCATTTTGGTGTTTATGTTATAGACATGATTGGTTTCATTTAAATCCAGGATATAAAGGCCATTATTTAATAGAGCTTCTCCATGAAATAATCCCTCTCTAGATATAACAATTCTACCATTAGAAATAGAAAAATTAAACCCAGAAATATCCAACATTGAAACAGATATAATATTCCTGCACATGGCAGGTACAAAATAACATTGTTCCAAAATGAAAACCAATCCACTGGGCATCATGAGGTGATATTCGCCTATCTCTATGGCAGTAACCCTTGCTCCAATACCGACCCGCAAGTCCACCTCCCCTGATCCCAGTGACCTTCTGTTCTTATATCCCTGCACATTACAACAAATGTGAGAACCACATCCAGTATCCAATACCCAGGATGTTGAAACATTAAGGTTAATGTCTATGACATAAATACCTGACAAAGACACACCCTTGGTCTTCCTCTGCTCTCTTATCAGTTTGGGACACGATCTTTTCCAATGCTCCGCCTCCTTGCACCCGAAGCAGACATCCTCGGGACTGGCCTTAAGATGGACCTTCGGCTGGGCCTTAGGCTTCTTAGCCTTAGCTTTCTTAGCCTTGGCCTTAGCCTTTTCCTTGGCCTTGCCCTTCGCTAGAGGAGGGTTCCCCTTGTTGACCAGCAGCACCAGTGGAGTCTTCTTGATCGACTGTTTAGTAAGCTTAAGTATCCTATGCAGCTCACTAACAAAATGGTTCAGCCCTTGCATGTTGTAGTTCAAGATGAATTGATCATAAGAATCCGGTAAGGAAGCAAGGATTATGTCCACCACTAGCTCCTGTGAGATGGGCGATCCGAGATGGGCTAAGGTATCCAGATAGCCCTTCATCTTAAGGATTTGTGCGCTCACAGATGTCCCAGCCCCCATCTTACAGGAGTGGAATGCCTTATTGGTCAGGTAACTTTCCTGACAAGCTTACTCTTGAAACATCTCATTCAGAGTAGTTATCATAGCATAGGCTTGATGATCCATGAACTGCTTTTGCAGCTCAAGGACTATGCATGCCAATATATGGCACGTCACATCCCTATTATCCTTAACATGCGCCTCGTATTCCTGTAGCTGGGCAGCTGTCGGATTACGTCCTTGAGGCGCAGCCGGTACAGGCCCTTCTAGTACATACTCCTTTGACTCTTGTCTTAGAACTATCCTTAAGTTCCTAGACTAGTCTAAGAAGTTAGGACCAGAAAGCTTGTCCCTTTCAAGAATAGATCGCAGTGAAAGTGAGTTGTTATTTGCCATTTAGAAATTCTACACAGAAAAAAATTAAGAGTGTTAATAAAGAACTTTATTATTATTTTCCCATATATAATTAATAGTGAATCAAGTTATTAATTAATCCAAGTTGTTGGGCTCATGGGTCGAGATCCATATTTCATTAAGATATAGCCAGACGAGGGCCTGGAAAAACTATACCCCAATTATTTAGGTAGGAACGCCGTCCAATCCCAACCTAGGGACTCTCGGTTTGATGCGCTTGTTGGCACTTACCCATTTGTGCTTAGAGCCAGGAGAATCCTACCACCCACGCTAAGTCAAAACCTCCATCCAAGTGTTAGAGTAACCAATACTCCAACCCAATACAAAATGACGATACTCCAGTGCATCTAGCGAAGGCATGGTCTACAACTAGCCTATCCCCACTTCGAGCTGGTTTTGAATGAGGGAAGTACTTTTAAGCGACTTAGTAATTTCCATTAGGTTATTAGATTCATTTTAATAGTGGCTTACATGCATAAGGTGGGTGAGAATGGGTTTGGATCATACATATATACATGCAAATAAATATAAAATACAATTAAATAAATAAAATGGACTGCTATAGGCCTATATTACATCCTAATGTAATTTTAGTAAACCTATACTAGAAAGTACATCAGGTGGGCCTCCATCTTCCTTCCATCTGGGCTTGCCTCTCCACTGGGCTCACCTCTCCACTGGGCTTCTTCTTTTACAAATTTAATAATAAATAAATAAAATAAAATTACATTAAAAAAAACGACACGCAGGCCGTATTTACTCAAAAAGAAAAATACAACCCATCTTGAAATAAGGCCCAATAGCATCCAATCATACATTCATTCAATCATATCAAATGCATTCAATACATCAATTTATGAGCATGTTATAATGCATGAGATTAAGCCCATTAAATTGTCAAAATTACCCTCGTTTCAGGGTTTAATTTATTGGCTTACCTTTTCTTATTTACACTATTACGTTCTTTTTAGATCTAACTCTTCTTTACGCTATTTTCCCCTTTTTCTTCCCAACCAAAGATCAAAGAGTGAACTTCAGTTCTGGCGCTCTAAATTTGGATGCAATGCTTCGACTCAGTAGAACAAATCAAGTAAATCTGTAGTCTTCAAGCCACCAAATCCTCCAGCGATGTTGGGTGAGCGGTACAGCCAAAGGGAAGGCCAAAATCAAAGATGGCCAGGTCAAAAAATGCTCCAAAATCACCACTAAGAAATCTGATTCTTCCGCTCAATCCCGTCAAGATTCTGCCAACAACGCCTTATATGAACTATGCCTCAATGCTCCTACCCCTGTTAATTATGGATTTCATGCTATTTCAGATCGTGATCACAACTACCTAATTGTGTACGAATTATAATTTCTTGTTTTCTGGGATAGGTTGGTATTGTTTAATTTTTCATAATTTAGTCCGTTGTAATTTGGTTCTTTAGTTTTTGTGGCTCTTCAATGGAGTTTTGCTGATTTATTACCTGTTTCTCACCTTTCGCTATTCTGCATTCCTTTAAAGAGCCAAAAACACCTTTACTTTTGTGACTATGTTTCAAAGAATCCACTGATACACCTTACTTTTCAGGCACAAGCAGTGAAAGAGAAAGCGCAACTCAGAGAAGAGATGGCTTACCAATACAAGCTTGGCAACTTCGAGATGAGGTTTACAGAATATGGACTTCACTAATGTTTTTCATTTGATGGATCTTAAATTCTTAATCCATGGCTGATTATATAAAACCAATTCATAATTTTAGGCTGCAGCTACTATACAAAGAAGGTTGGATCCAGACCTTGCTATGTGAGATTAATTGATTGTTGTTGCCAATAATGTTTTTGTTGGTAATGAGTTTTCTTTGATAGTTAACTGTATAGAAAAGAAATGAATCCATATGGGTTTTCATCATTTTGTTACCCTCATCACACACATGATTGTTGCATATCAATAGGAATTACATGTTAGATGCATTTGTACTTTAGGAAAAAAAATGGTTGTTGATCCTATATGTGATTTATTATCTTTATTGAAATATGCAATTTTTGTGCATTCAGTTTGTTTTTTTGTAGAAGGATATTATGTAGATTTTCATGAAAAGCTATCATTTCGAATTAGTTATGCTTACACTACCTTGAAACTTTTTACTGCTATTTCATGTATTGTAATACTTGCAGTTCATATCTCACACTGAATAATAGCATCAAAGCAATCTATATATTATTTTATTTATGTTTCACTAATATGCCTATAAATAAGTAAAAACTTGTCATACACAACTACTTATGAAAAAAATGTGGATAAATTTGCTGCAAAAATCTTTTTAATTCATTTGACACAGCTAAGCAAGGCAAAGTTACTCTTGATCTGAACCAGTTTGTGTATTGCAGTAAGCAGATTAATTTTAATTTTTTACTTTTTTTTTTCTAGTTTACAAAAAGGTGTGGTATAATTAGTTGATGCTCCTTCTGTGTCTATTATGCAGCTGCCAATCGTAAAATATGAAACCAAAATTGAGATTCTTCCTTATGATGATGTGTAAAATAAAAACCAGTGTTTGTTGGCTTTGAAAATGTGTAAATCCTAAAAAGCTCCTCTTTTATGGCATTTTTTTATGTATGGTGGATGGAACTTTTCTTAATCTAACATTTTGGCTTTCTTAGTAAAATTTTGGGATTGCATCTACACTTTAGGACTGCATTTTAGGACTGCAATTTTGGGACTGCAATTTTGGGATTGCACTTTGGGACTGCAATTTTGGGACTACATTTTAGTACTGCAATTTTGGGACTGCATTTTAGGATTGTAATTTTGGGAATGCAATTTTGGGATTTCATTTTGGGACTGTAATTTTGGGATTGCAATTTTGGGACTGCATTTTGGCATTGCAATTTTGGGACTACATTTTAGTACTGCAATTTTGGGACTGCAATTTTGGGACTGCATTTTAGGACTGCAATTTTGGGACTGTAATTTTGGGATTTCATTTTGGGACTGCAAGTTTGGGACTGCATTTTGGGACTGCAATTTTGGGACTGCACTTATATTGTTATACACTGTTTATACATTGTTATACACTATTATACATTGGTTACACACTGTTTATACACTTCTTATACACTGTTTATACACTTCTTATACACTGCCATACATTGTTATACACTATTTATACACTTCTTATACATTGTTGTACACTTTTATACACTTCTTATATATTGTTATATATTGTTTATATGCTTCTTATATATTGGTATACACTGTTTATACATTTTTTATACACTGTTTATACACTTCTTATACATTGTTATACACTTCTTATGTATTGGTATATGCTGTTTATACACTTCTTATACATTGTTATACATTGTTATACATTGTTATACACTTCTTATGTATTGTTATACGTTGTTTATATGCTTCTTATAAATTGTTATACACTGTTTATACATTTTTTATACACTTCTTCTACATTGTTATACACTTCTTATATATTGTTATACGCTGTTTATACATTTTTTATACACTTCTTATACACTATTTACACTTCTTACACACTATTTATACACTTCTTATACATTGTTATATACTTCTTATATATTGTTATACACTGTTTATATTCTTATACATTGTTAGATACTTCTTATACATTTCAACTGATTCAAGTAGCATTTCTATGCACATAAAGCTCTCCAATGGACTCTCCAATGGAACGGCCTAAGATGTCAGAGATTGTGAGAATGCTTGAAGGTGATGGACTGGTAGAAAGATGGGAGGAGTGGCAAAAGGTAGAGGTGGTACGACAAGAGATAGATTTAGGTCCATCTGAGAACCTATATATTGTAGAATTGTCTGGTCCAAGATGACATCTTCTTGTACACTGTTATGCATTGTTTATACACTTCTTATATATTGTTATACACTATTTATACATTGTTTGTACATTGTTTAAACACTGTTTATACACTTCTTATACACTGTTTATACATTGTATATATATTTATTACACACTGTTATACATTGTTATACACTTCTTATATATTGTTATATATTTTTTATACATTGTTTATACACTTCTTATACACTGTTATACATAGTTTATACACTTCTTATACATTGTTATACACTTCTTATATATTATAATACATTGTTTATACACTGTTTATACATTGTTTATACACTATTTATACACTTCTTATACATTTTTATACATTGTCATACACTTCTTATATATTGTTATACACTGTTTATACATTGTGTGAGCAAGGGTTTTGTCCCGACCTCTATGATGAGAATTCTTGTGTTACCTGTGGATCGAATGGACTTGAATTGGACCTGAAAATAATGGAATGTTGCCTGGAGTCCCTCGGATGTCCTGAAAACCAAGCTATCCGCGATCCAGAATCCCCAAAAAGGTCTCATGTGTGATTTCCAGGGTTTATGGTGCGCATCGAACTTTCGAAAATTTTGCCCCGGCTCTAGTGGGCAAGACAAGTTGCTTGTAAAACAAAGCAACTTGTCTCGCCAGAGGAAGTATGGGCAGATTCAGAAAGGTAAGGCGGCCTTTTAATGTTGAAATGATACGTGAGAGGAGAGTATAAAAAGAGAAAATCAAATCAGAGAAAGGAGAGAGGCTTTTGAATCTTAAAAGAAAAAAAGAAACATAGAAGAAGAAAAAAGAAGCAGTGAAAGAGAGAAAAGTGGTGAAAATATTAAAAAAGAACAAAACGGTATTTTCACAAATGTTTTTGGTGTGTTTATCGCATTTTGGACCCTAGATGAAATGTGTATTTAGGAACCCACATGAACGGGACCCCGAGTTACGGGATAACCGACCCACAAAAATGGAAATATGCATGTAACCGAGCCAAATGGTTTATAAAAATTGATTTTACAGCACAAAAATCCATAGGGCATTTCTAAACCGTTTTCCAGGTCTAACCGGTCCGACCGATCGAGTCGACCCGGTTACCCCCTAAATGCATGCTCCCTTATACTAAAATCCCCATTTTGTCCTGATTTGAGTTCTATTTGTGTTTATAATATAAATTGTACTAACTAATTTGTTTTGCAGCATTTATTTTTATTTTTGTTGTATTTAATAGATTAATTCGTGTAATTAGGCGATTGTATTTTTAGATCCTCGTGTACCTAGGCGTTTGTAAAAGTGAGGATGAGAGTTTTTATATTTTATTCAATTTGGTTGTATAATCAGCCTCTATTATTCTTTCGTATATTTGTGTGGATGGTTTAAATTCCAGCAATTTATTTTATGCATTTTTGCCTTAGCATCGGATTAATAAAACAAACAAATTGAGTTAGAGAAAGATAATAAATTGAATAAATATGGTTTTATAAATAATAAACGAATACAAGCTCGATGTTAAGTAGGTAAGTTGCCCGAACCCTGAACCTCTGGATTAGGTACAATAGTCTGTGCTCGGTAGGGAGCTGTACAGGAATTTCCCGGATGAGCTGATCCGGGTGGCGACTCTGTCACTGATCTCGAAATTGAGGTTTCGAGGTCTTTAAGTTATAACGTAAAAACTTTTTCTACAAATGAATTTCCAAAATCAAATTAATAGTTTTCCCAACTCAAGATAAACAAAATCCGCTTTCCACAAATCCAAACAAAGCCAAATTATTTTCCCTGGTTCGCTTCGCCACGTCCCGCTCTTTTTTTTAAGGTCGTCCGCTCATAGTGGCGACTCTGCTGGGGATTTTAGTTTCTTAAAATGTTTTTCTTAAAAACTTAAGGAACTTAGGCAACTACTGAAATATAACCTCGCTTATATTCGTTTATCAATTTATAAAATCATATTTATTCATATCTTTGCATATCATGACATTTTCTTCTTCTCAACCCCTCAAATACATTGTTTCACCCCTGTTTACCCAAGAAGGTGGCCTACCTCTACCGCTAGGATGGGAGACACCCGACGGGGTAAACCACTCATAGCCCGTATGACCTTACATCATGTTCTACGGTGGGGAAGTGTTTATTCGCTATGGGAGCCTGTACGACCCTTGGTTTGACTTTGGCCCACATGTAATGGCTTAGCAATTTCCCCTAGGATTACCAAAACATAAAATTAAAATTGAACAATTGAGTGTACGCCTTTGGTATCCCCCATTGATACCAAAGAGACCCAACACCTAGGAAGAATGCGAGAGCAAGCAAAAGGAGAGATAAGGTTGGAAGGAAGAGCATATCTTTGCATGTGCTAACGTTTGTTCCATTACGATTTTCCTTTTACCCTTTTCACGAAGTATCCAACATGCATAATTATCCATGTGTCATTTTTAACCATATGGTTGTATGTCCATCTTTAACATGCATGCATGTGTATGGAATTTGTATTAACCACATTTTCGCACAGCCACGATGTTTTATTTGCGTATCATGTATATACATCTCACGTGCCAACATTTCCATGAAACATACACGACCTCATTTCGTGTGTCACACATATTAACCAATTTTTCTGCAGCCACTTGCATTTTGTGTAACATATTCATCCATGCCATATCATCTCATTACACTTAATAACCGACATTCTAAGAATGCCTATCCCGATCATCTCATTTCATACCATATTGGATACCTAAAAATACCTATTGCCCGCCTGTGCGTCGGTTCGCACTCAGCCATTCCACCACATCAAATCATTCACTAACAGATCACAAAGATTTTAGGTCTGGTTATGTGGCAAGTCGCATGACAACATAACGTCACATCATCTCCATTTCATGTCCATTCATTGTCGGTGTTACGGTAATACCGAAACCTTGCATGTGAGTCACAATCCACATTGGATTTTCTTCATGACATTAATAACTCATTCGAGGTGCTTCACTAGTACTGAATTATTATGCATATAGGAACATATCATGACATTATCAGTTCATGCAAGGTGTTCCACGAACGCCGAACTTCCGTCCGTTTCCCTGTATACGCGCGACTTGTTTACCACATCATTTCATATCGCATGCCCCAAAAGCATCATAGCTTTGCCTGAGGAACGGCTTCCCTGTGACCATTTTATACCATTGTATGTCAATCTACAAAGTGTTGAACCCCTACCCCTGTGTCGGTACCTGCACGGCCAATTCATAACATCCATCAGGCGCCCCAAAGGCATCGAACCTCCGTCCGTGTGGTGGTTCACACATGATGATTCTTGCATTGTCGTTTACATAGCATTAGGCATTCTTGGGATGTCTGGAATAAAGAATTCACACCCATTATCATTTTTGCTCACGAAGCATCAAATGCACACAATCATTTATATATCATTCTGATCATGTCTTTATATAATCATTTCCAAGACATCGACACTTGTATGACATTGACACTAGCCACATCTTTATGCATCCATTTTCGAACATTGATGTATGTGTGACACTAATCACATTTTCATGTAGCAATGACATTTTGTTTGTGTGCCATTTACATCTCGCTTGTGACATTTTCACGAAACATACATGACATCAGTCTGCGTGTCATGCATCTTAACTACATTTTTATGTAGCCCTTTGCATTTTCATATAACATACGCATTCATGTCATTTCATCCCACCATATAATAAGGGATGCTTCAAGCATGCCCTTCATGATCATTTCATTCCATGACATGTCGGGTAGCCTAAAACTACCTGATTTCCGCCCGTGCACCAGATTGCACTCAGCCATTTCACAAAATATCATATCATTCAACAGTAGACCACAATGGTCCTAGATTTGCTTCCGTGTGACAATTCACATGATTCCATCACATGACATCACATTCATTTATCATAGGTGTCCAGGTGACGCCAAGTCCTGTTTGTGCATTATGGTTCATATCGAACCATTTCATAACATTGTGAAATCATTCGAGGAGCTCCCCGGGTGCCAAATTAGTACACATATAGGGGCATCTTATGACATTATTAATTCATGCAAGGTGTTCTACGAATGCCGAATCTCTATCTGTATCCCGGCATACACGTGATCCCTTGCCTGTGTGGCGGAACACACGTGGTCATTTCATAACATCCTTTAGGTGCTCCAAAAGCATCGATCTTCGTTCGTGTGAAGGTCCACACGTGACTATTCTTGTATTGTCTCTAACAAAGCATTGGGCATTCTTGGAGTGTTCGGAATAAATAACTTACACTCATTATCATTTTCATGAAGCATCAAGTATACACTCAGTTATTTGTGTTTCATTCTAATTATGCATTTATGCAATCATTTCCAAGACATCAACATTTGTATGACATTGATACTAACCACATTCTTCTGCAGCCATGATATTATATTCATGTACCATACACACATTGTGTGTTGACATTTCCATGAAGCATACAAGACATCACCATGTGTGTTATATGTGCTAACCATGTTTCTATGTAGCCACGATGTTTTATTTGTGTGACATATACATTTGTTCTTTGCACACACGACATCATCTCGTATGTCATACATCCTAACCACATTTTCTTACAGCCAGTTGCATTTTGTGTGGCATGTACATATTCACCATTTCATCCCACCACATAATAAAGGATGTTCCGAGGATGCCCATCATGATCATTTCATTTCATAGCAGGTGTCCCAAAGTCACCTATGTCTTGCCCATGACCTGGCTTGCACTCGGCCATTCCTCTATACCATTACATTCATTAGGAGACCACAATGGTCCTAGATCTATGTTTGTATAGGGATTCACATGACAAACATTGAATTACACTTCATACATTCATCATTGGTGTCGTAGGAATACCGAGATTTTGTTTGTGTATCGCAATCTACATCGGATTGCTCATGACATTATCAAATCATCCAGGGTATTCCATGAATACCCAATTACTACACATATAGGGGCATTCCATGACACTACCAAATCATGCAAGGCGTTTCACGAACACCGAATTTTTGTCCGTGTCCCAAGTTACACGTGACTCATCAGTAACATCATTTCACGTCAGATGCATCAAAAGCATCAGAACTCTGTCTGTGTGACGACATACACACAACCATTCCATAACATCCATTGGATGCTCCAAAAGCATTAGAACTTTGTCCGTGTACCGGCCACGCGTGACCATTTCATGACATCTGCTAGGTGCTCCAAAGGCACCAAACCTATGCCCATGTGCGGGATCACACGCGGTCTGTTTGCATTGCCTTTTTGCATAGCATAGGGGCATCCGCGGAATGTCCAAAATGTATAATAAGGAAAATCATCTTCACTCTTATCTCCATCCGCCTGACATCATTCAATCGCATTGACACATAACCCTACATCTCATTCATACATAAGCACTGGGCGCTTCCCGAGCGCCGAAACTCGGCTAGCATACTAAACATGTTATTTCGTATCATTCCATTGCATGAAAGCCTGAGGTGCTCCACGAGAGCCGAAAAAAAAAATCACTTCATTCATTAAATCATTTAAGTGCTCCACGAGCACCGAAAAAATTTCATCTCATACATCAAGCCATTTAGGTGCTCCCTGAGCACCGAAATCCTGACCATGTGCCACGCACACGTCTGTCTCATAACATAAAAACCCAAGGTGCTCCACG
This sequence comes from Euphorbia tirucalli, assembly GCA_039660915.1. Lineage (NCBI taxonomy): Eukaryota > Viridiplantae > Streptophyta > Magnoliopsida > Malpighiales > Euphorbiaceae > Euphorbia > Euphorbia tirucalli. Next base: position 33,477,001 of record CM077637.1, on the reverse strand, counting down.
AGTGTCAAAACTTTGTTTGTGTGCCATTCTGACCATGTTTTTCGTGCAGCCATTCTCAAGACATCAACATAAGCATGGCATTTATTCTAACCACATTTTCATGTAGCAACGACATTTTATTTGTGTGCCATGCACATTTACGTCCTGAATATTATTATCTTCGCAAAGCATACACGACATCTGTTGGAAATGCCCTAGTCCCGAGGCATTGGTCCTTGTATTTGTACTATACATTTATTGGATTTATGTGTTGTACTCATTTGTGTCATTAATAAAGGCATCAATTCATTTATTATATTTATCTTGTGCAGTATAGTAAATGAAGTATCCAATGGACATATCTATATCCATGACGACTAGTGTCATGCACTTAGCAGTAAGACCATGGATCGGGTTAACGATATGACCATAAATAGATCCGTAGTCTGTTCCAGTCATGGGAATGAATGGAACAACAGACTATCATTAACCTGGTTGTATGGCGGTGTCTTACCGGTCATTGGACATGGAATGTCAACCAAGTTAATGGGTACATGCCTGGGAGCATGGTACTGGATAGATCCACTAAACGAGTAATCCACATGGTATGGTATCACAATGGATTCTCGTGTAGTACTTGTATGGATCCTTTGACCTGACCATATGATGGTGTTACATGTGAAGTCACATACTTAGGAGTACGCCTAAAGGGCCTGTAATAGGGTGCCAAGTATGGGTGCTTTCGGGTATGTCACTGAACATGGTAATGCTATGGATATGCAGAAGGGATTTGTCACTCAGTAACCAACTGAGAAGATATCACCGGCCACTTGATGAATGTGACTGATAAGAGTGTGGCCACACCCAAACAAGTTGGAACTTGTTTGTGAGCATCAGTACATTCGGGATCAAGTTAATGTCCGAACACAAAAGAGGGTGATCAATCCATGCCTCTGTGTTGGATACCGATATCAATGACATGGGATGTACAAGTTTAAACTACAGGGTTATGATATCAGTTAGACTGCCATCTCCATCTTAATTGGGGGCTGCAGTGGCTTGCTAGAGCCCAACTGCAGTCTGCGGGCCAAAGGCCCGCTGCCAACATAAAGATGGGCCCACAGGATCGTACACATAGAACGATAGAATGCAGACTTAAGGAATCACATGTATACTTGGAGTATACACAATGGAGGGAGAAGTGTGTATATATTAATTATATTATAAAGATCAATTGGATTGGTCATAATAATAAAATTAATATATTCAATTGGCTCTTCATAATTAATTGGATTAATTATGAAATTATTTCCTAGGTGGAAATATTCATATGTATGGGTTTACATATGATTTTATTTTGTGTTGAGTTAATTTTAATTTGATGGATTAAATTAAATGTCAAACTAATTTTAATTTAGATGTAAATAATATATTACTTGGAGTAATATATTAAATACATGGGTATATTAAAATTGGGCTTGAAATTAATTTAAACCAGAATAATTAAAATTAGATTGGGCCTAAATTAAAACATGGAAGCCCGCATAAAATAAAAAGGAGCCAAGATGGGCCTGAATTCCCCTAAGGGAATTCGGCCAACCCTAGGTATAAATACCTAGGGTTAGAAATTTCGGCCACCCCCTAGCTCATACACTCCTAGCCGAAATTCTTAGCTCCTCCTCTCCATTGTTTAGTTTTTCCGACGCTAGCACGGGTTGTATTCGCCAAGCGTTCGTGTACGTGAGAGTGGAGGAATTCTCAATTGAATTCTGCAGTCATCATCCATCTCTAGAAAGAGATTTTCTAGTAAGAAATTTAATCCCTTTCTATTTAATTTTAAGTTTTTCAATTTCCATTTCAATTGCTCCTGGGACTGGATTTGAGGAAATCACCGCGTTCTTCCGCTTTTATCGGGTGATTTCCGGTGAAAAATCCCAACAACATCATCATGTATGTCATGCATCCTAATCACATTTTTGTGCAGCCACTTGCATTTTTGTGTGACACAAGCATTCACGTAATTTCATATCATTTAAATTAAGGATGTTCTGAGGATACCTGTCACGGTCATTTCATTTCATAACATATCGGGAGTCTTGAAACTACCCGTGTTCTGCCTGTGTACCGGAATACACTTAGTCATTTCACTAGACCATTTCATTCATTAGGAGACCATAATGGTCTTAGGTCTTTTTTCATGTAGCAAGTCACACGACATCATTGCATGGCTTCACATCATTTATCATTGGTGTCATGGGGATGCCGAAGTTCTGTTGGTGTGTCGCGATCCATTTCGGATTGTTACATGACATTATTGTATCATTTGAGGTGCTCCATGAGTACCGGATTACGCATATAGCGGTATTTCATAACATTACCAAATCATGAAAGGCGTTCCATGAGCCCCAAACCTCCGTCCGTGTCCTTACCTACACGTGACTTGTCTGTGAACACCATCTCATATCACATGCCTCAAAAGCATCAGAACTCTGTCCATACGCCGGCCCCCACGTGACCATTTCACTTCATCTTATAGACCTACAAAGTGTCAAAACTCTATCCGCTTGTTGGCACACATGCGACCATTTCACAAAGTTCACTAGGTGCTCCAAAAGCGCCGAATCCCTGTCTGTGTGGCGGTCCACATGTGATCTATTCGCATTATTTCTTACATGGCATTGGGTGTTCTTGGAATGTCCGAAAAAAAAAAGAAGAAAAAAAAGAGGTAAATAAAGATCATCCTCATCATCATTTCCCTCGTCACATTACATATGCAACTCATCATTCATACATATATAAATCCCAGCATGCATTCATGCCTGTATCATCTGTGATTTGGTATTCTTCATGCGCATGCGCCCGTCAATGCTAATAAGTGTTCTTATCAGAGGGGAAAGAGGAAAAGATCTCGAGAATGGCCAACCCAATGAACTTCAACACCATAACGGATGTCATGGAGGATAATATCGCCTTATCATGGTTTCAAAAGGCAGTCAGGAAGGAAGCGGCAGCAATGCTAAGAGAAGTGCTGGGAGCTGATCTTGACATAGTAGAAAGACTAACAACAAAGTGCACCGAATTGGAAGCACGAGTGGCAGAACTCGAAAGGAAAATGAAAAATTCGATGTTCTCAGACTCCAATGCTGATGCTAGTGAGAAACAGAATGCCCAGATTGCTAATACTCGTCCTCAACACCTTGGAAAGCCCTCTCACCATGATTCAGGTTTGCTAAGGCCGACTGATGAAATAGAACTGAAGAGGCCCCTTAAAACTAATGTCGGCACCGACTCCATTCCACGGCATACCAGAAACCCACCTACCGGGGGTAGTGGAAAAGGCATTTCTCCATGGGCTGACTCATTAAGCAAGCTATTCCTCAGATGTAGAAAGGAGGGTCTGCTACAGAGTATCAAGCCATTCGTAGAGCCGGAAAAAGCACAAAAGAACAATTTCTGCAGCTATCATATGATGCTGGGCCATCGGACCAATGACTGTTTTGCTTTACGAGATAAGATCCAGAAGTTATTCGAAGAAGGAAAATTAAGAGTCCCACTTGTCTCTGATAAGCGACCAGGGGCAATCAGGGAACCCGCCAAGGAAATTCCTTAAGTCTCTCGAGGAGAGGAATATGATGAAGAACTTGATAAGAGTGGGTCGAGGATGCAAAAGCTGAAATGGCGACCAATCGAAAAGTAATCAGATTCTAGGAGATCAATGCCTCTTGGAGACTTCCTTCTCACAAAGGACTTATTTTTCTTGTGGGATGTATTGAATTCATCATGAATGCAATGAGATTTATTTTCGTGTTACTTATGTGGTGATTACTTGTACATGGCATTATGCATGCATTTGACCATCTGAAATGACATATCCAACACACATAATATCAAAATGCATAACATCATTTTGAATATTATGGGGAACCTAAAAGTAAATCTATCTCTGATTGAACCCTCTCTTGAAAAATGAGCTTGAAAGAGAAATAAATAATGTGATGGTATTACCTGTGCCGAGCCATTTACCGACCCATATCAGCGGTCCTTACATATCACGATCCAAAATGCTTTTGACCCTGCCCTAAAGTGTCAACTTGAGCAACCCACATAATGCCTAAATTATTCCAAACCCAAGGCTACTGCTAAAATTCAAGGTCGATCCCCAAAATGAAGCTGCAAGCTTAATTCCATACCCCAGAAAGTACCCTATGCCAAAACCACAAAGATAAAAACCCAAACTTAACCAACCACCAAAAAATTCAAATGACCTTCACCATCCATCTTATTGTAAAACTCTGAAGCATTCCTTGGTTGTAGTGCATGTTTAATCTTGTTTGCATGACACTCCTATGCACATGACATTACGCATGCATTGTACATCCAAAAAGGCATATTAAACACACATGGCATGCATGAATTTGAATGCAGTAGGAAAACCAAGAGGTGGCTGTGGCTTGGATTTAATTCCTTAAAAAAAAAGATTAGTACAGATGAAAGAATCTCTCTCTCTCATATGGCAGCTACAGTTAACACGGGAATGTTTCAACATCTTAATTTCCATCACCACCGGATCTTTTGCCCCCTTTTTGTGAAAAATTTGGACTTTCTCATTTTCAAACAACCTGTGAAAGACTTGGGCTCCTATATTTTCAAACCCAAAACACTCCCCATCTCGATCTTCATCCATACCTTCAACACCTTTTCTCTTCCGTTTTCATATAGGGCACGAACACTTGTTTGATGAATTGCCTGTTTCTTCTTCTCTCCGGAATTGATTCTATGAAACCTTATTCTCTACCATCAATAGATTCTAACAAGAAATCGAACCCCAATGCTATCCTATATCACATTTTGCCACATCATCTTATCACCAAAAAGACGATAGAGTAAATGGTTGTGGCACTGTATCAATCAATCTTCGTTTATCATCAACTTGTACCAGATTAAGAATACTCTTTTATCCCACACCACTTCTCTTCAATCCTGGTAGTACATCAGTGGACTTCACCAACAATATTGGAGCAATGCTGCAAATTCTAGACAAACATTGTCTGGAGGAAAACAAGGGCAAGTCCAAAGAACAGTCTGCTTATGATTTCCTCTATTTGCCTATGAACTCCAAGACTGGAGGAAAGTTTGGTTATGGACCCATGAACTTCACCAACAATGTTGGGGTAACCAGGTTTTACAAACCCTTCAACAAACATGAACCGGAGGACTTGCAAAGCCTGCTGCGCCAATATCCAGAAGAAAGTTGCATTTACCAACCATTTCAAGAACTCAATCTTCAGCTACAACAGAAGTGACTACTTATCGGTGGTTCTTTCATTTTCTGGGGTTGTACGTTGAAGGATTAAAAGCTGTGTTCATCTTGGAGAACTATGCGCGAATTGGAATCTGGGGTGAATTGAAAACATGCATATGGGTTCAAACTCTTGGAGGATCCAGTGGATAATCAATTGACTCAGTTCAATGTCCAAATGTACACTCTAACATATGTTCTCAAAAAAAAAAGAGAAGAAGAATCTCTCCAATATGGAAAACCGAAAGGACATATTGGTAATTTGAAAGGGACATCAATCAAAACCAGAGCCACACTTTGGATTTTCCTAATGCATCCACATTTATTATGTCGTAGATGTTTTATATTCAATTGTGATCTTCAATATGCATTCGTCATGTCATTGCATGTCAATGTCCACATACGGGTGATGGCACACAACGAACCATATCTGATTTAGTGTTATACACCCCAAATACAAACCTTTAATACTAGGGGCAAATAAAGGCCAAACCACTGAATGTCATCAGCAGCAATGCTCTCGCAATCTCTGATGAACATGTCGAGATACGCTTTCCAATCCTAAGACAGATCAACAGGAAGAGATCAATTCGGCTGGAATGCTCACACATAATTTTTTTTTTACCTTTAAAAAAAAATTTCCGACAAAGAGAAAATTTCCGACACGGAAAACCGAGAGGACGTGTTGGTAACAAGAAGAGGGTGATGTTCAAAGTCGGAGTCACTATTAATTTCCCTATTGTACTCATTATGATGTCGTTGTAATGATATTATGCTTGTTGGATATTCTGCTTAGACGTTCGTATCGCATACATCATGCCATTACACATAAACATCCATCAGTAGGCCATTGCATTCAAACCCGCGATAGCTCCGATGGAATTATTATCACTGTGTACAGTCCCCAGTAAGATTAGCCTGGAAGCACATCCATATCTGGGAGGAAGTGTCCATCAGTCTCAATCGAGCAGACGAAACGAACAGAATTCAGGGCAAATGGAATCCCCAGCATAGACAATTTCTCACAAAAATTAGATGGGCCAAGGTTCCCCAGAGTCTCCAGTAAAATCCCCAACGGAGTCCCTAGCTAAGATGATTCCCACCGAGTTAGAATCTTTAGCAGATCCCCAGGACTCCCCAGTAGAGTCTACAGCTAAGACGATCCCCACTGAATCAAAATCCCCAACAACGTCATCCGATTGAGATAGTCCCCACAGAAAGTCACCGAAAGTCACAAGTCCCTTCCCCAGCCTCGTGCAAATACCAAGCATAGTAGCATAATCATCATGTCACATACATTCATACACATGAATCATGCACGCATTCATGCATACATGCATCAAACCAAATTAGCCGTATTTATTCTTGATCGAAGGGGCAAAAATTTTTGTTTCCAAAACTATCGATCAAGGAATAAATACGTGCTCTTGCATACAAATTTGTTGAGATGCTCATCATCACCATTAGGTCATCTCGAGATGGGATCCCTCCCAAAGCGGAAATGATTTAGTCCAGGGGCACCCTCAGAGTCATAGCGCGCAAATCAGAACTCTACGACTCCAAATCTCAGGTATGAAGACTTCCCCAATTACCAGAATTTTTGTTCATGCCAACTTAACCCTGAGAAGGGTATTTCTTGCCTTTTACAGGTTCTAGGGGCAAAACAAATTAGCCGTATTTATTCTTAATCGAAGGGGAAAAAATTTTTGTTTCCAAAATTGTCGATCAAGGAATAAATACGTGTTTACGACTCAACTTCAACTGTCCACTCCACCACACGAGGGAAAGAGAAAATTTTATGCGATTACTCCACCACACGGAGAAAACAGTCTTATTTGGTTGCTCCACCACACGGAGAAGAATTAGAAATTTTCACGGGCACACTCCACCACAGTGCATCGATATCACTGGCAAACTCCACCACAGTGAGTCGATATCACAGGCACACTCCACCACAGAGAGTCGATATCAAGGGCACACTCCACCACAACGAGTCAATATCAGGGGCACACTCCACCATAGCGAGTCGATACCACGGGCACACTCCACCACAGCGAGTCGATATCACGGGCACCCTCTACCACAGCGAATCGATATCAGGGGCACACTCCACCACAGCGAATCGATATCAGGGGCACACTCCACCACAGCGAGTTGATAGCACGGGTACACTCCACCACAGCGAGTCGATACCACGGGCACACTCCACCACAGCGAGTCGATACCACGGGCACACTCCACCACAGCGAGTCGTCATCACGGGCACACTCCACCACAGCGAATCAATATCAGGGGCACACTCCACCACAGCGAGTCGATATCAGGGGTACACTCCACCACAGTGAGTCGATACCATGGGCACACTCCACCACAGCGAGTCGATACCACGGGCACACTCTACCACAGCGAGTCGATACCACGGGCACACTCCACCACAGCGAGTCGATACCACGGGCACACTCCACCACAGCGAGTCGATACCACGGGCACACTCCACCACAGTGAGCCGATATCACGAGCACACTCCACCATAATGAGTCGATACCACAGGTACACTCCACCACAACGAGTTGTCATCACGGGCACACTCCCCCACAGTGATTCGATGACTCTATACCCCCAACAAGGGGCATCAGGTGCGCTTTCTCATCCTTTCTCACTGCGCTCTCAGTCACGAGACCAAACTCGTTCTAGGCTTCATAGCCCACTATGAGCCGACTTTGGTCCCGCGAGGGGCAGCCTATGAGCATGGGTTTTGTCCCGACCTCTATGATGAGAATTCTTGTATTACCTATGGACTGAACGGACTTGAATTAGACCAGAAAATGAGAGAATGTTGCCTGGAGTCCCTCGGACGTCCTGAAAACCAAGCTATCCGTGATCCGAAATCCCCAAAAAGGTCTCCTGTATGATTTCCAGGGTTTACGGTGCACGTCGGACTTTCGAAAATTTTGCCCCAGCTCTAGCACAAACTAGAGCCAGCCAGCTCTAGTGGGTAAGACAAGTTGCCTTTTAATACAAAGCAACTTGTCTTGCCAGAGGAAGTATGGGCAAATTCAGAAAGGTAAGGCGGCCATTTAATGTTGAAATGATACGTGAGAGGAGAGTATAAAAAGTGAAAATCAAATCAGAGAAAGGAGAGAGGCTTTTGAATCTTAAAAGAAAAAAAGAAACAGAGAAGAAGAAAAAAGAAGCAGAGAAAGAGAGAAAAGCGGTGAACCAAAAAACACAAGGACTAAGACCCAAAATCAATTCCTAAACATTGGTGGCAAGTTACTTAATCTTTGCACATTGATTGGGGATCACTTCGGATTCGTTTTGGATTGTTTTGGATTGTTATAGTTTTCAGCTGATTGAGTTCCCAGGAAGAATTCCGAGCTTTCAATCCATTCTTTGGACGTTTAAAGCATTCAAACACACCAAGGTAAACTCTGAGAGGCCGTAAACCTATTTGCATTGCCTTTTCCGTGTGTTTTCTTCGTTTTTACAAATTTCAAAACCGAATTGCCCGAATAGAGCCGTATGGCTCTGTTCTTCAGGGACAGACTTCCGGTTTGTCCCGATCGGCCAAAAACAGTCCGATTTCCATTTTGTGCATTCTGCTGTGATCATTTTCAGCCCAAATCCATCCGTATGACATAAAATTTTGGTTTTTAGATTTCTTTATGTATGGATATTTGTATTTTTCGTATTTCCCGGGGTTTTATTTTCTGAGTTTTGTGGTAGTTTTATCCGAATCAGATCCATAGTCCAGCATTAACAGACCCCCAAACCCTATAAAATTCCCGAAAAATATTAAAATGGAACAAAACGGTATTTTCACAAATGTTTTTGGTGTGTTTATCGCATTTTGGACCCTAGATGAAATGTGTATTTAGGAACTCACACGAACGGGACCCCAAGTTCCGGGATAACCGATCCACAAAAATGGAAATATGCATGTAACCGAGCCAAATGGTTTATAAAAATTGATTTTACAGCACAAAAATCCACAGGGCATTTCTAAACCGTTTTCTAGGTCTAACCGGTCCGACCGATCGGGTCGATCTGGTTTCCCCCTAAATGCATGCTCCCTTATCCTAAAATCCCCATTCTGTCCTGATTTGAGTTCTATTTGTGTTTATAATATAAATTGTGCTAACTAATCTGTTTTGCAGCATTTATTTTTATTTTTGTTGTATTTAATAGATTAATTCGTGTAATTAGGCGATTGTATTTTTAGATCCTCGTGTACCTAGGTGTTTGTAAAAGTGAGGATGAGAGTTTTTATATTTTATTCAATTTGGTTGTATAATCGGCCTCTATTATTCTTTCGTATATTTGTGTGGATGGTTTAATTTTCCGCAATTTATTTTATGCATTTTTGCCTTAGTATCGGATTAATAAAACAAACAAATTGGGTTAGAGAAAGATAATAAATTGAATAAATATGGTTTTATAAATAATAAACGAATACAAGCTCGAGGTTAAGTAGGTAAGTTGCCTGAACCCTGAACCTCTGGATTAGGTACAGTAGTTTGCGCTTGGTAAGGAGCTGTACTGGAATTTCCCGGATGAGCTGATCCGGGTGGCGACTCTGTCACTGATCTCGAAATTGAGGTTCCAAGGTCTTTAAGTTATAAAACGTAAAAACATTACAAATGAATTTCCAAAATCAAATTAATAGTTTTCCCAACTCAAGATAAACAAAATCCGCTTTCCACAAATCCAAACAAAACCAAATCATTTTCCCCGGTTCGCATCGCCGCGTCGCGCTCTTTTTTTTTAAGGTCGTCCGCTCACACATTGTTTATACACTATTTATACATTATTTATACACTTCTTATACACTTTTTATACACTGCTTATACATTGTTTATACACTACTTATACATTATTATACATTATACACTTCTTATACAATGCTATATGTTTATACACTTATTATACATTGTTATACACTCTTTATACACTGCTTTTACATTATTATACACTGTTTTTACATTGTTATACACTTCTTATACATTTATATATTGTTATCCATTGTTTATACACTGTTTATACATTGTTTATACACTGTTTTTACACTTCTTATACATTGTTATACACTGTTTATACATTGTTTATACATTGTTTATACACTGTTATACATTGTTATACATTGTTTATACTCTTCTTATACATTTTTATACATCATTATACACTTCTTATATATTATTATACATTGTTTATACATCGTTTATACACTTTATACATTGTTTATACACTTTTTATATATTGTTTATACACTCTTTATACATTGTTATACATTATTTATACACTTTTTATACATTGTTATACATTGTTATACCTTCTTATATATTATTATACATTGTTTATACATTGTTATACACTGTTATACATTGTTATACATTGTTTATACACTTAGTATACATTGTTATACTCTCTTTATACACTGCTTATACATTATTATACACAATTTATACATTAAGATACACTATTACATTGATTATACCTTAATTATACCTTAAGATACACTATTCTAGTGATTATACCTTAGTTATTCCTTGTTTATACCCTATTTATACCCTGAGATACATTATTATATTGATTATACCTTACTTATACATTAATTATACCTTAAGATTCACTATTACAGTGATTATACCTTTGTTATACCTTAATTATATCTTAAGATATGCTATTACAGTGATTATACCTTAGTTATACCTTAATTATACCTTAAGATACACTATTACAGTGATTATACCTTTATTATACTTTAGTTATACCTTAAGATACACTATTAGAGTGATTGTACCTTAGTTATGCCTTAATTATATCTTAAGATACGTTATTAAATTGATTATATCTTAGTTATACCTTAATTATACGTTACTTATACCTTAAGATACAGTATTACATTGATTTTACCTTAGTTATACCTTAATTATACCTTAAGATACACTATTCTAGTGATTATACCTTAGTTATTCCTTATTTATACCCTATGTATACCCTAAGATACATTATTATATTGATTATACCTTACTTAGACATTAATTATACCTTAAGATACACTATTACAGTGATTATACATTTGTTATACCTTAAGATACACTATTACAGTGATTATACCTTAGTTATACCTTAATTATACCTTAGTTATACCTTAAGATACACTATTATATTGATTATACATTAGTTATACCTTAATTGTACATTAAGATACACTATTACAGTGTTTATACCTTAAGATACACTATTACATTGATTATACATTAGTTATACCTTAATTATACATTAAGATACACTATTACAGTGTTTATATCTTAGTTATACCTTAATTATATCTTAGTTATACCTTAATTATACCTTAGTTATACATTAAGATACACTATTATAGTGATTATACTTTAGTTATACCTTAACTATATCTTAGTTATACCTTAATATTCAAAGGCATAATTAGTTATACTTTAGTGAAAAAAATATGTTGGAAAAAGTATATACATATGGACTTTGTTTCGAAGATAAAAAAAAATAAAAAAAAACTTTCTAAAGTCGCATGACAAAAAAATAAGCGGATTGAGAGATAAATGTGAAATTAGATTAAAAATTATAAAAAGAGGAGAGAGAAACGTGGACAAAGTAGAGAAGGTATTTTGGAGATTTTGATTTGTGTCTTGTTGTTTATTTTATGAATGAATCACGTAAAACTGATAGTTTTTGTTAGGTATTTTTCAAATTTTGAAAAGTTTTTAATGTATTTATGCAAACTTTTCCTTTGAGGTAAAAATGTTATATGGTGCCAAAAAGTATGTATTTATGTAAAATGCCCTTTCAATTATGTCCAAAGCCATTATTTTGAAATCGCCAATTTTGGCCCATAATGGTTCTAGCCCTTAATAGGCTTTGGGCCTCCAGCCCAGGCAGATAACTGCTCCCACTGGAATTGGGAAACCATGAGTCCATATCAGCCGTCCAGGTAATTGTTCCAAAAAAAACCTGAACCAATTTCAACTAACCATATTAATTTCCAAAATTAATATCCCATGAATAAAATTAGAATTTCATTCAAGAAACCATGCGCATTTAAATTGCAAAAATTTAGACACACGAAATTTTAAAACCAATTAAAATTTTAAAACCGGGCCTCAGGCCCGAAACCCCCCAAATCCAAAACACTGGGCCCGGCCCGCTGCAGTTAGGGCAACCGCTGTTTCCGCCGCGTGCGGCTGCCGCCGGCAGTCTTGCATGCCCTGAAAAAGCCCGTGATTTTTAATTCCAAAAAAAAAAAATTACAGCCAAACAACATGTAATTCACCAAGAAATACAACCATCCAACAAAATTAGATAAACATAAACCTATATGTAAATTTAATTTCAATTGAAAAATATCAAAGGGGAAAATCACAAACCCCAATCCAAGAATCCCAAATTCAAATCTCCAATTTCAAAACCAAGGGATTCAATCCAATTAAACAATTTTCACGGATCAAAAGCCCACTCTGATATCACTGTTGGGATTTTTCACCGGAAATCACCCGATAAAAGTGGAACAACGCGGTGATTTTCTTAAATCCGTGCCCAGGAGCAAGTGAAGTGAAAATTGTAAAATCAAAATTTAAACAACAAAGAAAAGATTTCTCACCCGAGATATCTCTTCTAAAGATGGCTGCAGAAATCAAACTAGATTCCCTCGGCGTTCACATACACGAACGGCTATTGAACATGACTCGTGCTAGCGATGGAATCGAATGAGAGAGTGTGTGTTAGGGCTAGAAATTTCGGCTATCTTTTCAACACTTCATGGCCGAATTGTTTCCCTAGGTTTAACCTAGGGTTGGCCGAAATTTTCACCCAATTTCAGCCCAATTCCCATCTTCTATTTTATGCGGGCTTTTCTCCTTTTAAAGCCCAGGCCAAAATAAATTTCCTTGGTCCAATTGATTGTCAAACTTAATTTTATTTAACATGTATCCTTTACATATTATTCCAAATAATACATTTGATACATTTAAATTAAAATTAATTTGATCAATTAATTATACCATGGAATGTAATTTTGACACGCATAAAATTAAGATACATGTAAACCTATACATGTGATATATTTCCACCTAGGAAATAATCTCATAGATTAATTTAATTAATTATGAGAAGACCAATGCAAATATTAATTTTATTATTATGATCAATCCAATTGATCATTATAATATAATTAACATAACCCTCTCTCTGGTGTGTATACTCTAAGTATACAGGCAATCCCTTAAGTTCGTGTTCAGACGTTCAATATGTATAATCCTGTGGGCCCATCTTTATGTTGGCAGTGGGCCTATGGCCTACAGACTACAGGCGGGCCCTAACAAGCCACTGCAGCCCCCAATCAAGATGGAGATGGCAGTCCAACTGAAATCATAACCCTGTAGTTTAAACTTGTATATCCCATGTCATCGATATCAGTGTCCAACACAGAGGCATGGATTGATTACTCTTTTTTGTGTTCGGACATTTACTTGATCCCGAATATACCGATGCTCATAAACAAGTTCCAACTTGTTTGGGTGTGGCCACACTCTTATCAATCACATTCATCAAGAGGCCGGTGATATCTTCTCAGTGGACTATTGAGTGACATATACCTTCTGCATATCCATAGCATTTCCATGCTTAGAGACATACCCGAAAGTACTCATACTTGGCACCTTTTTACAGGCCTTTTAGGCGTACCCCAAAGTATGCGACCTCGCATGCAACACCATCATATGGTCAAGTCAAAGGATCCATACAAGTACTACACGAGAATCACTTGTGATACTTTACCATGTGGATTTCTCGTTTAGTGGATCTATCCAATACCATGCCCCTTTTGCATGTACCTATTAATTTGGTTGACATCCCATGTCCAATGGCTAGTAAGACACCGCCATACAACCAGATTAATGATAGTCTCTAGTTCCATTCATTCCCATTACTGGAACAGACTACGGATCTATTTATGGTCATATCGTTTCTCCTATCCATGGTCTTACTTCCAAGTGCATAACACTTCTTAACATAGATATGGATATGTCTATTGGATACTTCATTTAAAATACAGCACAAGATATATGATAAATGAATTAATGCCTTCATTTATGACATAAAATATGTATAATACAAGTATCTAATAAATGTACAACATAAATACGAGGTCCAATGCCTTGGGACTAGGGCATTTCTAACAGAGAGAAGGAGAAATATTGTTCATTTATATATTCACATATTTGGGAATTGTATTTTCACACAAGGTTGTGTGAAGGGGGTTTAACTTTGTTGGTGGTGTAATCAACAACGGCTGTAAAAGTTTGGTGCTTGAGCTTCAAAAAAGCATCGGTAGAGTTTGTTACTTAAGTTCCAAAAAGTAACGGTATAGGTTTGATACTGAGCCTGGAAAAGTATTGAGTTTGTTACTTGAACTCGCAAAAAGTAACTTAGGCTTGTTTCCTGCCTATAAAGGAAACATTAGTGGAAATCTCAGGTGATTGGCTTGGGGACTGGATGTAGACCGGTTGGTTCGAACCAAGATAAAATTCTGTGCCTACATTTTTCTATCCCTACTCTCTTATTATTTTATGCAATTTATTTTCTTGCTATTTAAATTAATTGCCTTAGTATTTATAAGTTATTTTTATAAAGGCAATTTTATATTCACAAGTTTTATTATAGTTTTTAATTCTGCATTTTTAGTAAAACTTGTTTTTGAAAAAGAAACTTGTGTTTTTATAAAAAGTATTTTTAAGAGAGTCTGCAAATTTTATTTGCCCTATAGTACTATTCATCCCCCCTCTCTAGTACTGTAACTAGCCATTTGGAACCGTCAATTACGAACAATTACCTTCAAGGTTAGCTCTACACCACGAGGCAACTGTCAGATGAACACAGGAAAACTGTTGAGGAGATGCAAGAGATTTATCTTGTGTATATTTAATGGGAACATCATCATGCAACGAGGTGTATGATGATGGTGATGATGACGACCATTGTGATTATGACTATATGAATTTATCCTCAAACCATGAGTCCATCAATAAAGATTGAAGTTTGTATTTTTCAATTTTATGCAAGTGCATATCAGGTATTGTAATATTATCTTATTTTTATATGTCTTCAATAGTATGATTATTATCCATTTTAATTAACTTATGCAATATATTATCTATATTTTATCTCCGTGTGAAATTTTACTTTACCATGTTTTGATTTTATTTATTTAAATTAATTATGTTAAAAATTATTATAAGTTTAAATTTTTTTTGTAGGATTTAATAAAATATATGTATATTATAAATATATGTACAATGGAGAGAATGGATAGAGAAATGAAGTAAGAATATGATGATGATGATTGTCGACTTAAATTCTGATGATCACAAAAAGTTGACATAAAAGAAAAGAAATTCTTCTTGTTTAAATAATACAATTATATTGTAATTAACAAAGAATAAATGAAATTGAAGTCATGTGTACAAGACCATAAAAAGCATTATGAGATTAAAAGAGTATTATATGACAAAGATTTGTTTACGAAGCTAAACCACTTATGCTCATTATCTTCAAAAGTGATTCCAACGATCATAAAGAAATACAAAGTGATTTAAGAGCTATAAGTCCTATGTCTTAGAAGATGAATATTCCTTCAGAGGCTGCAAACTTCTCTTGATAAGCTCAACAAATGACCACATTCTCTTTAGGAAGCAATCCCAACAACTATATTGTGTTTACAAGGTGAAAGCAACCACCATATTATTGCTTCAAGAGCTCCAACGACCATATCTTCTTTATGAGGTATTTTCAACAATCATATTCCCTTTATGACTCAAATGCAACGGCCATCTCACTTAATAAAAAGCTCTCCACCTCCTATAAAAGCAAGAAAGATCAAATTTGTTGAATGGGAGACTGAACAACATTTCACACTTAAAAACACTTAAATTATATTTTTACAACTGCAAAAGTACATTCTCCAGAAGTACAACTAAACTTTATTCAAATTAATCAATTCAACAATAATATATATATATATATATATATATATATATATATATATATATATATATATATGCGTGTGTGTGTGTGTTATAATTTTTACTATTTTGTATTATTTTGTTACTTACGAAAAATTTAATAATATTAAGCGTGTCCCAAAAGTACATATATATGGTGAAGAAAGATGTTGGACTTTCAACTTATAGCTTTAGTTAGTGCAATATTATGTTTAAATATAAATAAATATTGTTTAATTAAAATTGGTTGTTGATATTGTTCTGGAAAATACCAGCTTGCTTGCTAAATCCTCGACACGTGATTTGACATGGATGTTTCTGCAAGACAAAAGTATGAAATTCTGTGTATCCTTTTGTTGACACTCTAATGCATAAATTAATAAATTATTTTAGAGAGAGTATAAGCTTAAAAGGAGAATTATGAATCAGATCTCAAAATTTGTGGAGGAAACCCCTATAAATAGTCATGGTGCAATTTTAGTCTACTAAGATTAATATTGGCACGTAGACCTGTTCACGGGCACGGGCACCTGCCTTGGCCTGCATCTAAAGTGCTGAACTTTGACATGTTAAGTTTCCACTTATCCCAGCCTAATCCTAGATCGATTAGGCCCGAATTACATTAAGTTGGACCTGAAATCTTATATGGAAGCTCAGCTTGAATGGCTCTATATATCATAGGTGTATAAATATTTATTTGAAGACATTAGTCGGCTAGTTGACTGATTTCAATCAATCTTTTTAACTTTTTCAAGAGAAACTGTAATAGAGTATCTCATGATGTAGCTTAAAAAGTGCTTAGTTCGGACAGTTTTATCTTTATTGACTCTTTTGTGCTTGATTGAGTCCTTAAGTAGCCAATGTTGTTTCCAAGGGACTCCCCTCTTCCTAATGAAATTGTTTCAGTTAAAAAAATTTGGCAGCTTCTCAATTGACTCGTCATCCGGTCCTTATCATCTTTTTAATGTAAAATTTGATAAATATTTGTCAAAGGACTTTATTTAAATAAATTGCAAATATAAGTTATTTTATTGGTACAAAACAATTAGTGCACCATGATGAAAACCTTGCAAAAACTTAGTCACCCTCAATGCTTTTTAACCCAGTAAAATTTATGATTTGTTAATTGATATGTACTGTTCTATTTTGAGATTAATCATATTATTACTCAATAACTTAAATTATATTGTAGGAAGTTTAGTAGTTTAATTTTTGTATAAAAAGCAATATATCATTCAACTAAGCAAAAAAAAAAAAAAGTTATTCCTATCTAAGAACCAAAATCAATAACCGGGTAAAAAGGATTACAACAGGCAAATAAAAAATCCACAAAGGTAAAAACACAAAATAAAAAACCTAGACCATATATTGCAACTTGAAGAAAATCCGATTTGAATTGATCACTTTGAAATAATGTATGAACCATGACCAAAGGTCATTATCTAGAAAAAACACTTTTACTTGTTATGTTATATTTGAAAATATGTAAATCAAATAGATGGTTTAAGACGAATGTATGTCAAACAGTTATAAATCAATCTCTAAATGAGTATTTTCTATCAAATAACAGAATATAGAAATAAATGCACAAAAATAACGATGAAAAAGAAGATGTAGGAGTAAGAAAGAAAATAATGATGGAATACACACACATATGTATCCGGGTTGTGGAAACGGGTTACCTCTTGTAGCGCAGAATCCACAACGATGAATGCAGCGGAAGGATTTTCGAGCCGTTTGCGTATTACTGGTTAACAGGAGACCCACACCGACGTATTCGGGAGGAATCCGTATAGTCCACGGACTAAAGCAACAGAGATGGAGAGAGGGAGGAGCTTGAGAGGAAGAGAGAAGGAAGAGAAATGAAGAAAACAATTTTTCTTCTTTTCCCACCAGCACTTCCACGTCCTCCTCTTCTTCCATTTCTTATACATATATATATTATTTATATAAAATGTTACTATTAATCGATGTGACAGTCATATGCTAGATGTCAACTCATTGATACTATTCATCGATGTGATACTCACATGCTAGATGTCAACTCATTGATTCTATTCATCGATGTGACCTTATGAGCTAGATGTCAACTCATTAACACCACACATATATACGTGTATTCTCAACTTATAAGCCACAGCTTATTAGCCTCCCAACTTATAAGTCTCAGCTTATTAGCCTCTCACTACTAGGTCTGGCTGATATGGGCGGATCGGGTACATAAACCCAACAAATAGACTTCGTTCTTTCTCTTCAAAAGTTTAAATTTTGGAAGGGTTTTATTTTAAGACAGAGCAAAATATAACAATCTTAATTAATAACAACTGCTGTTATAATTCTAGTTTTTATTAATATTGAAATTGCTTATTTGATTTTTTGAAGCATAGACAAATTAGTAGGTTATAGGTTATTAGAAACTTGGGTGATTTTTATCAATCAAGGGATAAATAGAAAATAAATAGAGTGGTTTTGGCCATTTGCATTTGCATAATGGAATGACAACACCAAAAGAAATTATTAGGAAGGCGCAATATAATAAACATATTAATATAAAATATTTTGACATAATAAAATACAAAATGAACAATTGAAATATAGTTTTTAACTAATAACAACATGATAAAATACACAATTTATGGAATAATTGTATATATTTTTCAATTGAAAATTCGCTCTTTGTATTTAGTCGGAATCAATAACATCAATTACATAGTTAGGAGAGGCAACGAAAAATATTTATATATTTGAAAATTCACAATATTAGTTGTACAATTTTTAAATGTAGTTAACTAAGTGGGGGGGGGGGGGGGGGGGGGGGGGGGGGCGGTTTGTCTTCAACCTCCATCCTTTGTTTTCTGTGGCGATTTGCAGGTTGTGTAGCACTGGCCAGCAGGTCATTGATCAGGGGTGCTTAGGCATCCGTTGCTCCTTTGCAGTATCGTCCTGTATGCTGGTACCTATAGTTTAAAACATTACAAACTGGAACATGTGGTTTTGTAATGTTGACAAAAGTAGTCTGTCGTCTCATACACTCTTGTAAAAACTCTTTTACTCTTCGAATTTTTACCTGCAATTTTGTGTGTTGATTGATAAAAACATAATAGACCTTAATGACAAAATTTATAAATTTTTAGGAAGTGTGTTTATTTGTTTAATTAATAATGGGAAAAAATCACAAAAAAAGAAAAAAAAATTTACCAAAAAATTTCATATCGTTGTGACATATTCCTACATGATATAAATAAACTATTGATATAATAAATAGTAAAAAATATTAAGTTTTACACCAGAATCGGGTTAACGGTGCGAACCTTATGTTTTTAACTGAATCTTCGTGCAAAACTCAATGTTTACTGCTATTTGGCATCTCAACAACCTATACGTATTATTTAATAACTTTTCGTCAATGTTTGAATATTTTAAAAATTTTTCATTATGTTTCATGATTTAACTATTTTTTTGCATTATTAATTAATAAAAATAAAAGCTCTTGGTGAAAGTTTTTAAGTTTGAACAACAAGATCCAATGTGCAAAAATTTTCCATTATGTTTCATGAAAATTTTTAAGTTTAATCAACCAATGTGTAAAATTTCAAGTGAAAATCCGAAGGATAAGAAAGTTTTTAGGAGAGTGTATTGGACAGTAGATTATTTTTGTGCACATTATAAAACCATTGATCTCAATCTGTAAATTTTAAACTATAAGTACTAGATTACAAATGGCCGAAACCGCAGAATTTATTTTTGTACTTATCCCAAAGTTTATTACCTACACTAGTACTGGAATTCTAAATGTCAAATTAAACCGACTATGAGCAGACGACCTTTTCAACGAAAAAGTGGAATGCGGCAAAGCGAACCTAGAAAAAAAGAGAAGAATTTGATTTGTTTGGAAAACCTTTTGTAGAAAACCTTTCTTTGAATGTGACTTTTGGAAAAACTGGTTTTGCATTTTGGGAAATCCTGTTTTATTACTTAAAAACCTCGAAATCTAAATTTCAAGATCAGTGACAGAGTCGCCACCCGGATCAGCTCATCCGGGAAATTCCAGTACAGCTCCCTACCGAGCATAGATTGATCTACCTAATCCAGAAATTTAGGGTTTGAGCAACTTACCCATTCAACATCAAGCTTGCATTCATTTATAAGTTTATAATGCCATATTATATTCACTTATTCTCTATCCATTTTATCTTTATTATTTAGCCCATGCTCATTCAG
Source organism: Euphorbia tirucalli (assembly GCA_039660915.1). Classification (NCBI taxonomy): domain Eukaryota; kingdom Viridiplantae; phylum Streptophyta; class Magnoliopsida; order Malpighiales; family Euphorbiaceae; genus Euphorbia; species Euphorbia tirucalli. The sequence continues at coordinate 33,456,472 of CM077637.1, read as the reverse complement.
ATGATAAAAAATAAATTGCATAAAAGTAGAGTGCAGAAAAATAAACCATACAACCAAAACAAACCAAAAGGAAATAGAGACCGCTTATTGCAACCCAAAAAGAGAAAAACTCTCATCCTCACCAATATAATTGCCTAGAATACACGAATATCTAAAAAAGTTACAATCGCCTAGGATACACAAGAATATATCAAACACATCCAAAATAAAAATAAGAAAAATAAAAGCTACAAAACAAATGGGTTAGCACAATTATATCACAAATACAAGTAGGACTCACACAGGACAAAATGGGGAATATGAGAAAAGGGGAACATGCATTTAGGGGGTAACCAAAAAGTCCAGATAACTTACTCGATTACACCTGGAAAAACGGTTTCAGAAACGCCCTGTGGGTTTTTGTGTTTGGAAACCATTTTGGAAAACAGTTTGGCTCATTTACTTGCAAATTTCTCCATTTAGTGGGTTGGTTATCCCGGAACTTGGGGTTCTGTTCATGGGGGTTCCTAATTCCAAACATCCATCTAAGACAGCATCACGCGACGACTGTTGGGATTTTCACCAGAAATCATCCGAATAAATGCAGAAGATCACGACAATTTCCTCAAATCCGTGCCCAGGAGCAATTGAGATGAAAATTTTAAAATCAAAAATTTAACAAGAAGAGATTCAACTCTTACCAAGAGTATTGAATCTCTTTAAGAGATGGCTGCAGAAATCAAAGTAGATTCCCTCTATGTTCATGTACACGAACAGCTGTGGAACACGATCCGTGCTAGCGTTGGAATCGAAGAATTTTGAGAGGAAGGGGCTGCAATTTTCGGCTGGCTCCTTAGCTTGTGTTGGCCGAATTCTACCCTAGGTATTTTACCTAGGGTTGGTCGAAATTCACCTTGCAATTTCAGTCTAATTCCTTTTATTATTTTATGTGGGCTTTTCTCCATTTAAAACCCAAGCCAATATTAATTCCTTAGGTCCAATTAATCATCAAACCTAATTTTATTTAACTTGCATTCATAATATATTATTCTAAATAATATATTTAATACAATTAAATTAAAATTAATTTGATCAATTAATTATACCATGGAATTAATTTTGACATCCATAAAATATAGATACATGTAAACCTATACATGTGAAATATTTTCACCTAGGAAATAATCTCATAAATTAATTTAATTAATTATGAGAAGGCCAATCAAATATATTAATTTTATTGTTATGATCAATCCAATTGATCTTTATAATATAATTAATACAATCCTTTCTCTCCGGTGTGTATACTCCAAGTATACAGGTGATTCCTTAAGTCCGTGTTCAGACGTTCAATGTGTATGATCCCGTGGGCCCATCTTTATGTTGGCAGTGGGCCTATGGCCCATAGACTGCAGGCGGGCTCTAGCAAGCCACTGCAGCCCCCAATTAAGATGGAGATGGCAGTCCAACTGAAATCATAACCCTGTAGTTTGAACTTGTATATCCCATATCATTGATATCGGTGTCCAACACATAGGCATGGAATGATCACCCTCTTTTGTGTCTGGACATTTTCTTGATCCCGAATGTACTGATGCTCACAAACAAGTTCCAACTTGTTTGGGTGTGGCCACACTCTTATCAGTTGTATTCATCAAGAGACCGGTGATATCTTCTCAATGGACTACTGAGTGACAAATCCCTTCTGCATATCCATAGCACTGCCATGCTTAGTGACATACCCGAAAGTACCCATACTTGGCACCCTATTACAGGCCCTTTAGGCGTACCCCTAAGTATGCGACTTCACATGCAGCACCATCATATGTTCAGGTCAAAGGATCCATACAAGTACTACACGAGAATCACTTGTGATACTTTTCCATGTGGATTTCTCGTTTAGTGGATCTATCCAGTACCATGCCCTTTTTGCATGTACCCATTAACTTGGTTGACATCCCATGCCTAATGATCGGTAAAACACCGCCATACAACCAGGTTAATGATAGTCTCTAGTTCCATTCATTCCTATGACTGGAACAGACTACGGATCTCTTTATGGTCATATCGTTTTTCCTATCCATGGTCTTACTGCCAAGTGTATGACACTTGTCAATATGGATATGGATATGTCCATTGGATACTTCATTTAAAATACTGCACAAGATATATATAATAAATGAATTAATGCCTTTATTAATGACACAAAATATGTATAATACATGAATCCAATAAATGTACAATACAAATACAAGGTCCAATGCCTCGGGACTAGGTCATATCCAACAATCTCGCACTTGCACTAGTTCCAACTAGGCATAGGCCTAATCCCTATAGATCTAGTATGACCCTCGTGTTGGAAATGCCCTAGTCCCGAGGCATTGGTCCTTGTATTTGTATTGTACATTCATTGGATTTATGTATTATACTCATTTGTGTTATTAATAAAGGCATCAATTCATTTATTATATTAATCTTGTGCAATATATTAAATGAAGTATCCAATGGACATATCTATATCCATGATGACAAGTGTCATACACTTGGCAGTAAGACCATGGATAGGGTAAACGATATGACCATAAATAGATCCGTAGTCTGTTCCAGTCATGGGAATGAATGGAACGATAGACTATCATTAACCTGGTTGTATGGCGGTGTCTTACCGGTCATTGGACATGGAATGTCAACCAAGTTAATGGGTACATGCCTGGGACCATGGTACTGGATAGATCCACTAAACGAGTAATCCACATGGTATAGTATCACAAGTGATTCTCATGTAGTACTTGTATGGATCCTTTGACCCGACCATATGATGGTGTTACATATGAAGTCACATACTTAGGGGTACACCTAAAGGGCCTGTAATAGGGTGCCAAGTATGGATACTTTCGGGTATGTCACTGAGCATGGTAATACTATGGATATGTAGAAGGGATTTGTCACTTAGTAACCCACTGAGAAGATATCACCGGCCTCTTGATGAATGTGACTGATAAGAGTGTGGCCACACCCAAACAAGTTAGAACTTGTTTGTGAGCTTCAGTGCATTCAGGATCAAGTTAACGTCCGGACACAAAAGAGGGTGATCAATCCATGCCTCTGTGTCGGACACCGATATCAATGACATGGGATGTACAAGTTTAAACTACAGGGTTATGATAACAGTTAGACTGCCATCTCCATCTTAATTGGGGGCTGCAGTGGCTTGCTAGAGCCCAACTGCAGTCTACGGGCCAAAGGCCCACTGCCAACATAAAGATGGGTCCACGGGATCGTACACATAGAACGACTGAATGCAGACTTAAGGAATCACATGTATACTTGGAGTATACACTATGGAAAGAGAGGTGTATATATATTAATTATATTATAAAGATCGATTGGATTGATCCTAGTAATAAAATTAATATATATGTTCGATTGGCTCTTCATAATTAATTGGATTAATTATGAGATTATTTCCTAGGTGGAAATATTCATATGTATAGGTTTACATATGATTTTATTTTGTGAAGATTTAATTTTAATTTGATGGATTAAATTAATTGATCAAACTAATTTTAATTTAAATGTAAATAATATATTACTTGGTGTAATATATTAAATAAATGGGTATATTAAAATTGGGCTTGAAATTAATTTAAACCAGAACAATTAAAATTAGACTGGGCCTAAATTAAAACATGGAAGCCCGCACAGAATAGAAAGGAGCCAAGGTGGGCCTGAATTCCCCTAAGGGAATTCGGCCACCCTAGGTATAAATACCTAGGGTTAGAAATTTGGCCACCCCTAACACAAGCCTCCTAGCCAAAATTTTACACTCCTCCTCTCTTCCATTATTTTTTTTTCCGACGCTAGCACGGGTTGCATTCGTTAGGCGTTCGTGTACGAAAACGAGGAGGAAATCTGTTTTGGTTTCTGCAGTCTTCATCCATCTCTTGAAAGAAATTTTCTGGTAAGAAATTCTATCTCTTTCTATTTATTTTTAAGTTTTTCAATTTCCATCTCAATTACTCCTGGGACTGGATTTGAGGAAATCACCGCGTTCTTCCGCTTTTATCGGGTGATTTCCGGTGAAAAATCCCAACACCTCGTGCTTGGGCTGAGCCAGTGCCTTGGTTAAAGGATCTGTGACTTTATCCTTGGTGTCCACTCTATGTAATGCAATATCACCTCTCTCAACGATTTCTCGTATAAGGTGAAACTTTCTTAGCATGTGCTTTGTGTTCTTGTCTGACCAGGGCTCCTTAGCTTGTGCAACGGCCCCATTGTTGTCACATAAGATATTAATTGGGTCTTGGATAGTTGGCACTACTCCCAACTCAGTGATAAACTTCCTTATCCACACAGCTTCTTTAGCTGCATCACAAGCTGCGACGTACTCAGCTTCTATTGTAGAGTCCGCGATGGTCGGTTGCTTTGAGCTCCTCCAGCTTATAGCACCACCATTTAGCAAAAACACATACGCAGACTATGACTGGTACTCATCCTATTCGGTCTGGAAGCTCGCATCAGTATACCTAGTAACTAACAACTCTTCCTGACCTCCATACACCAAGAAGCTATCCTTAGTCCGGTTAAGGTACTTGAGGATTGCTTTGACTCCCTTCCAGTGATGCTCCTCGGGATCCTGCTGGTACCGGCTCGTCATGCTCAGTGCGAAGGCGACATCAAGTCTCGTACATAGCATGGAGTACATAATTGATCCTATAACCGAAGCATATGGAACCAATTTCATGTTCTCCCTGTCCTCCCTTGACTTAGGACAGTTCTTCTTACTAAGTTTCAGCCCATGACTCATTGGCAAGAAACCTTTCTTAGCCTAATCCATGCTGAACCTTTTCAGAAGTTTGTCTATGTATGAGGCCTGACTTAGGCCCAGAAGCCGATTGGATCTATCCCTGTAGATCCTGATCCCTAGGATCGTCTCAGCTTCGCCTAAGTCCTTCACTGCGAAGCACTTACACAGCCACTGCTTTACTCCTTGCAGTGTAGGTATGTCGCTTCCAATGAGAAGGATGTCGTCTACATAAAGTACCAGAAATGTGACAATGCTCCCACTAATCCTCTTATACACACAAGGCTCATCTTTATTTTGTATGAAGCCATACTCCATTATAGCTTCATTGAATCTAAGATTCCAACTTTTGGATGCTTGCTTCAGTCCATAAATGGATCTTTGAAGTTTGCATACCCTCCCAGGATACTCTAGATCGACAAAACCCTCAAGTTGTGTCATGTACACATCCTCGAGTAGCTTCCCATTAAGGAAAGCGGTTTTGACATCCATTTGCCAGACCTCATAGTCGTACCAAGCAGCTATGGCTAGCAAAATCCTGATGGATTTGAGCATAGCGACTGGAGAGAAAGTTTCATCATAGTCTATTCCATGGACTTGCTTGAAACCTTTTGCAACCAGACACCGCTTGAAGGTATTATCGGCTTTTAGCTTGTAGCACCACTTGAAACCAATTACCTTAGCACCTGGAGGTGGATCAACCAAGTTCCAAACCTGGTTATCGTACATAGATTGCATCTCTGCCTCCATGGCTTTATGCCAATTTGCAGACTGTGGGCTTGCCATAGCCTCCTGGTAGGTTTTGGGTTCTTCCTCATCCAAGACAAGAAGAGTTTGATCATCGGTAACGAGAAAACCATACCTCTTTGGTTCCCAACAATCCCTACCAGACCTTCAAGGTCCTTGTATGGCCTGGGTCGGTGCTTCCTCCTGTAGAAGTGTTGGGATTCATCACGGGAAACCGACCGATAAAAGCGGAAATACGCGTCGATTTCCTCGAATCCGGCCCAGGAGCTTAAGATGTGGAAATCAAAAACTAAAAGCATAAAAGGAGGGTTTCAAAAACTCACCACAAAGTCTCTCTAAGAGACGGATGCAGACTGCAGAAATCAAGTGTAGATTTCCTCCACCGATGCGTACACGAACGGCTCTCGGACCGAAACCCGTGCTAGCGACTCGGATGACAAGAAGAGAGGGAGAGAGGGCTGCCCACAAGAGGAAATATGGCTGTCCAAATTTCTTTCCAAAAGAAAAATCTATCTAGCCAAAGATAGAACCAAGTTTCTCTCAAGTGTGCATCCAATTTCTTTCCAAAAGAAATAATGCATAAAAGTGGGCAAAATTCATACTTTAATAGAAAACCAATTTCTCTTAAAGCAAGAGTGATGGACGGCCAAAAGTGGAGTGAAGTTAATGGTGATTATCTCTAATGAAAGAAAAGGAGATGAGATGGAAGAGCAAAGTCCAACTTTGCTACCAATGAGTCAAACCAATGACTCACCATGGTGACTCACCACCATCACTCACCATCACCTTTTCTTCATCTTCATCCATAATACCAAAAAGTCAAGAATATGACTCACCAATACTCCAACAATTCGGCCAAAAAGAAGAAGAGAATGAAGATGTCATATTTGTTTACCAAAAAGTCATGCATGACTCACCATCTTCATCATTACTTTTTGTCCAACAAAATGACTCATTCTTATCATCCCTTTCCATGCAAATATTCGGCCAAACCATTCCAAGCCAAGTGGGAATATTCATTTTAAGTTTTTAAGCCCAATTTAATTCCTTTGATTTATTTAAATTCAAATGCAACTTTAATTGAACATATATGTTTAGATATGATACCATGTAACAAATTACATACATTTAAATTAAAATTCATTTGACCTATTAATTTAATCAATGGATTAAATTAGACACACATAAAATGACAAACATGTAAACCTATACATGTCATAATATTTCCACCTAGGAAATAATCCCATAAATTAATTCATTGAATTAATTATGAGAAGGCCAAAATAAATATTAATTATATCACTTTGATCAATCCAATTGATGCATATAATATAATTAATATGTCTCTCTCTCTTCAAACGTGTATACTCCAAGTACACACTTAATCCGACTAGTTAAAGTCCAGACGTTCAATGTGTACGACCCAATGGGCCCGTCTTTATGTTGGCAGTGGGCCAAGGCCCACAGACTGCAGGCGGACTCTAGCAAGCCACTGCAGCCCCCAATTAAGACGGAGTAAGCAGTCCAACTGAAAACGTAACCCTGTAGTTTGAACTTGTAAATCCCATGTCGCTGATATCGGTGTCCAACACAGAGGCATGGAAGTATCACCCTCCTTGTGTCTGGACCTTGACTTGATACCGAATGAACTGATGCTCACAAACAAGATCCAATCTTGTTTGGGTGCGGCCGCACACTTATCAGTAACATTCTTCAAGAGGCCGATGATATCGTCTCAGTGAATCACTGAGTGACATTCCCTTCTGCATATCCATAGTGCTGCCATGCTTACTGACACACCCGAATGTACCCATACTTGGCACCCTTTTACAGGCCCGTTGGGCGTACACCAAAGTGTGCCACCTCACATGCAGCACCATCATATGGTCCGGTCGAAGGACTTATACAAGTACTACACGAGAATCATTTGTGATACTATACCATGCAGATTCCCGTTAAGTGGATCAATCCAGTACCATGCCCTTTTTACATGTACCCATTAACCTAGTTGACATTCCATGTTCTATGACCGGCAAGACACCGCCATACAACCAGGCTAACGATAGTCTTTGGTTCCATTCATTCCCATGATTGGAACAGACTACGGATGAATTTATGGCCATATCATTTTCCCTATCCACGGTCTTACTGCCAAGTGCCTCACACTTGACAACGTGGATATGGATATGTCCATTGGATACTCTATTTAAAATATAGCACAAGACATACAATAAATAGATTAATGCCTTTATCACCTTGACATAAATTGTATAATACATAAAGTTTACATTAATGTACCAAATGTATTATACAAACACAAGGACCAATGCCTCGGGACTAGGGCATTTCCAACAATCTCCCACTTGCACTAGTACCTACTAGGCATGGGTCTAATCCCTATAGATCCAGTATAACCTTCGTGCAGAGGCATAGCCAAGCATGTTGGTCAAAAGATCTGCGACATTGTCTTTGGTGTCCACTCTTTGTAATGAGATGTCACCCCCTCAGCGATTTCTCGCAATAGGTGAAACTCCCTGAGTTCGTGCTTCGTGTATATGTGTGACCGGGGCACATAGCTTGTGCAACAGCCCCGCATTGTCACAGAAGATATCAACTGGTTACTGGATAGTTGACACTACCCCCAGTTGTATGATAAACTTCATTATCCACACAGCTTTCCTAGCTGCTTCACACGTTGCAATGTACTCAGTTCCTGTGATAGAAACCGCGATGGTCTATTACTTGGAGCCTCTCCAACAATAGCACCACCAATTAGCATGAACACATACCTATACTGCGACTTATATTCATCCTGGTCTATCTGGAAGCTTGCATCAGTGTACCTAGTAACTGACTGCTCTTCCTGACCTACATGGGCGACATTAGGTCTTGTACATAGCATGGAGTACATGATTGATCCCATGGCTGAAATGTATATAGGACCAATTCATGTTCTCCCTATCCTGCCTTGTCTTAGGACAATACTTCTTGCTAAGTTTCAGCTCATAACCCATTGGCAAGAAACCTTTCTTAGCCTGGTGCATGCTGAATCTTTTCAGAACGATGTCTATGTACTTGACCTGACTTAGGCCCAGAAGCCGATTGGATCTAACCCTGTAGATACTGATCCCTAGGATCGTCTCAGCTTCGCCTAAGTCCTTCATCGTGAAGCACTTACATAACCATTACAATTCCCTTGTAGTGTTGGTATGTCGCTTCCAATCAGAAGGATGCCATCCATATTTCATACCAGGAAAGTTACTATGCTCCCACTAACCCTCTTATACACACCCTTAAAGCTATTGTCGGCCTATAGCTTATAGCGCCACATGCAACCTATTACCTTAGCACCAGGAGGTGAATCAACCAGGTTCCAAACCTGATTATCGTACATAGATTGCAACTCCACCACCATGGCAGACAGTGGGCTAGCTATAGCCTACTAGTAGGTTTTGAGCTCCTCTTCGTCCATGACAAAAGGAGCGTAATCATTAGAAACAAAAACTGATGTTTTCCATGTTCCTGATGATCCCTACCAGACCTTTTAGGTCCTTGTGTGACCTGGGCTGGTGCTTCCCCTTTTGGAAGCTTCACCCTGGTCTCCGAGTTATCCTTTTTCAGGAGTTTCTGAGCTTTGAACTTCCCTGAGTTCAATATCGCTCCCACTGTCTTTCTTGGAAAGAAACCCCTTTTCAAGAAGGACCCCCTTTCAAGCCATGAACACCTTGTTCTCAGCGGGGTTGTAGAAGGAATACCCTTTGGTTTCCCTAGGGTAGCTCACAAACAGGCATTAGTAGGTTTTGGGTGCTAGTTTTGCTCACAGTCAATTTCTTGACTTATGCATAACAACCCCAAATCCGTAAGAAAGGCACAATAGGCACCCTGCCCGTCCATTTTCCAAATGGGGTCTTTGCCAAAGCCTTTGTCGGAGTATAATTGAAAATGAGAGCCATTGTCTCAAGAGTGTATCCTTTACAACTTATAGGGAGAGAGGCATGACTCATCGTTTGAGTGGACCATGTCCAACAGGGTCCTATTCCTCTGTTTGGACACCCCATTCCATTGTGGTGTTCCTGGAGGAGTGAGCTGTGGAACTATTCCATGCTCTCTCAAAATGAGTCATACAATAGGCTTATATGCTCACCACCTCGGTCCAACCGAAAGGCTTGGATATTTCAGCCTAGTTCTGTACTTCGTTCCTTACTCCCTTGAACCTATCAAGGGTCTCAGACTTATATTACATAGGCATAGCCATTTCTGATGAAATCGTCTGTGAAGGATATGAAGTATAGATGTTCACCCTTAGTTGCTATGCTTGTCGGTCCATATACATCTCAATGCATTAGGTTCAATAAGCTAGCAACCCTTTTAGCCTCCTTGCTAAAAGGTTCTTTAGTCATTTTACCTTATAAACCAGACTCGCATATATCAAGTGACTCCATGTCCAATGATCCTAGGATTCAAGCGATGTGAAGCCTAGCTATGCGCTTCTTGTTTATGTGGCCTAAATGACAATGCCAAAGGTAAACCGGATTAAGTTCGTTAGGCTTAACCCTTTAAGTATGTATATTATAGACATGATTAGTTTCATTTAGATCCAGGATATAAAAGACATTATTTAATAGAGCTACTCCATAAAATAATTCTTTTCTAGATAAACCCTTTTTACTATTACCAATAGTAAATGTACATCCAGAAATATCCAAAAAAACTGAAACAGAAATAATATTCCTGTACAAAACAGGTACAAAATAACATAGTTTCAGTAACAAAACTAATCTACTAGGTATCATAAGCTGGTCCTACTGATCTCTATGGCAGCAACCCTTGCTCCATTTGTGACCCGCAAGTCCACTTGTCCCGATCCCAGTGATCTCCTGTTCTTAAGTCCCTGCACATTACAACAAATGTGAGAACCACATCTAGTATCCAATACATAAGATGTTGAAACAGAGGTTAATGTCTATGACATATATACCTGATGAAGACACGCCCTGCGTCTTCCTTTTCTCTCCCAAAAGCTTGGGACACGATCTTTTCCAATGTCCAGCCTGCTTGCAACCGAAGCAGACATCCTTAGAACGGGCCTTGGGCTGGGCTTTAGCCTTTTTAGCCTTGGCTTCCTTAGCCTTGGCCTTGGCCTTTGCCTTGCCTTTAGCGAAAAGAGGTTTCCCCTTGTTAACCTCAAGTACCGGCGGAGTCTTCTTGATCGACAGTTCAGCGAGCTCAAGCATCCAATGAAGCTCACTAACAGTACGGTCCATCCCTTGCTTGTAAAATTTTAGGATGAATTGATCATAAGAATCCGGTAAAGAATCCAGGATCGTGCTAACCGCCAGCCCCCGTGAGATAGGAGTTCCGAGACGGGCTAAATTATCCAGATAGCCCTTCATCTTGAGCACGTGTGCACTCACAGATGTCCCGGCTCCCATCTTACAGCTGCGGACTGCCTTGTGGATCAGGTACCTTTCCTGATAAGCTTGCTCATAAAACATCTCATTAAGAGTTGTCATTATAGCAAAGGCCTGATGATCCAAGAACTGTTTTTGCAATTCAGGAACCATACTAGCCAACATCAGGCATGTCACATCCCGGTTATCTTTTACATGTGCCAGGTATTCCTCCAGCTGGGCAGCCGGTGGATTACTTCCCGTTGGCACATCCAGTACAGGCTTTTTGAGCACATACTCTTTAGACTCTTGTCTTAGAACTTTCCTTAAGTTCATAGACCAGTCCCAAAAGTTAGGGCCAGAAAGCTTGTCCCATTCCAAGAAAGATCGCAGTGATAAAGTATCATTTGTAGCCATTGGTTTCTACACAGAAAAAATTTACAAGAGTTAATAAAGGACTTAACTTGTTCTTCCCATATTATAATTAATAATGAATCGTGTTATTAATTAACTCGAGTTGTTGGGCTCATGGGCCGAGATCCATATTATATCAAGATATAGCCAGACGAGGGCCTGGAACAACTATACCCCAATTTTTAGGTAGGAACGCCGTCCAATCCCAACCTAGGGACTCTCGGTTTGATGGGTCTGTTGGCACTTACCCATCTGTGCTTAGGGCCAGGAACATCCTACTACCCACGCTAAGTCAAAACCTCCATCCAAGTGTTAGAGTAACCAATACTCCAACCCAATACAAAATGACGATACTCCAGTGCATCCAACGAGGGTTGGTCTACAGCTGGCCTATCCCCACTTCGAGTAGGTTATGAATGAGGGAAGCACTTTTAAGAGACTTAGTAATTACCTTTTGGTTATTAGATTCAATTAATAACGGCTTAGATGCATAGGCGGGTGAAATTGGGTTTGTACATACATTCTCACATGTAAATAAATAAAGCATAATTAAATAAAAATGAAATGCTATGGGCCAAAATTTACATCCTAATATAATTCTAGTAAACCTATACTAGAACGACATCAGGTGGGCTGCATCCTCATCCTTCTAGCACGCCAATCCAATCGGCTTCTTCTTTTTTACATAATTCCATCATAAACACATATAAGAAAAACGGCGCGTAGGCCGTATTTACCAAAAGAATATTACAACCCGAATAAATAAGGCCCAAAACATCCATTCATGCATTTAATCATACATACACGTATCCAATACATACAATTTATAAACATGTTAAATGCATGAATTAATCCCATTTCAAATATGTCCATAGCCATTATTTTGAAATCGCCAAATTTTGCCCGATCATGGTTCTAAACCCGTGCGGGCTTTGGGCCTCCAACCCAGGCAAAATTGCTCCCAATCCAATTGGGAAACCATGAATTCCAAAATTAGCCGTCCGGGTAATCGTGCCAAGAAAACCCGAACCAATTTCAATTAACCGTATTTATTTCCAAAATAAATATCGCATGAACGAAAAATAAATCCATTCATAAAACATGCGCATAAAATTTCCAAAATTAAACACGCACAATTTTAAACCAATTAAAATTTTAAAATCCCACGCGTATAAAAATTACCAAAATTTAAACACGCATATTTTTAAAATTTTAAATCCGGCCCGGCCCAAAAAATCCCGCCAAATCCAAAAACGGGGCCCGGCCCGCTGCGCGGAGCAGCCGCGGCGCTGCTGCCCAGCAGCAGCCCCGCTGCCGCGCAGCGGCTGCTGCTGGCGTGCAGCAGCTGCTGCCTGTGGCGCCTAGCGCCGCAGGCAGCTGCTGCTGCCCCCGTTTCGACCCGAAACCGTCGTGATTTTTCCGAAACAAAAACAAGCAACATGAAATTAAATCACCAAGAAATAAAATCATGCATAGGAAATTAAATCTAGCATAAAACCTATATGCAAAATAAAATTTCCATAAACAAAACACAAATAGAAAAATAAACAAAGCATAAACCAATATGCAAAACTTTTCCATTTGCAAAATTCAAGGGGCAAAATCACAAAAACCCCAAACCAAAAATAAATCCCGTCCACCAAAAATCGCCAATTTTAAAATACGGGATCCGCCAAGTTAAAGATTTCCACGGATCAAAAGCCCGCTCTGATACCACTGTTGGGATTCATCACGGGAAACCGACCGATAAAAGCGGAAATACGCGTCGATTTCCTCGAATCCGGCCCAGGAGCTTAAGATGTGGAAATCAAAAACTAAAAGCATAAAAGGAGGGTTTCAAAAACTCACCACAAAGTCTCTCTAAGAGACGGATGCAGACTGCAGAAATCAAGTGTAGATTTCCTCCACCGATGCGTACACGAACGGCTCTCGGACTGAAACCCGTGCTAGCGACTCGGATGACAAGAAGAGAGGGAGAGAGGGCTGCCCACAAGAGGAAATATGGCTGTCCAAATTTCTTTCCAAAAGAAAAATCTATCTAGCCAAAGATAGAACCAAGTTTCTCTCAAGTGTGCATCCAATTTCTTTCCAAAAGAAATAATGCATAAAAGTGGGCAAAATTCATACTTTAATAGAAAACCAATTTCTCTTAAAGCAAGAGTGATGGACGGCCAAAAGTGGAGTGAAGTTAATGGTGATTATCTCTAATGAAAGAAAAGGAGATGAGATGGAAGAGCAAAGTCCAACTTTGCTACCAATGAGTCAAACCAATGACTCACCAGGGTGACCCACCACCATCACTCACCATCACCTTTTCTTCATCTTCATCCATAATACCAAAAAGTCAAGAATATGACTCACCAATACTCCAACAATTCGGCCAAAAAGAAGAAGAGAATGAAGATGTCATATTTGTTTACCAAAAAGTCATGCATGACTCACCATCTTCATCATTACTTTTTGTCCAACAAAATGACTCATTCTTATCATCCCTTTCCATGCAAATATTCGGCCAAACCATTCCAAGCCAAGTGGGAATATTCATTTTAAGTTTTTAAGCCCAATTTAATTCCTTTGATTTATTTAAATTCAAATGCAACTTTAATTGAACATGTATGTTTAGATATGATACCATGTAACATATTACATACATTTAAATTAAAATTCATTTGACTTATTAATTTAATCAATGGATTAAATTAGACACACATAAAATGACAAACATGTAAACCTATACATGTCATAATATTTCCACCTAGGAAATAATCCCATAAATTAATTCATTGAATTAATTATGAGAAGGCCAAAATAAATATTAATTATATCACTTTGATCAATCCAATTGATGCATATAATATAATTAATATGTCTCTCTCTCTTCAAACGTGTATACTCCAAGTACACACTTAATCCGACTAGTTAAAGTCCAGACGTTCAATGTGTACGACCCAATGGGCCCGTCTTTATGTTGGCAGTGGGCCAAGGCCCACAGACTGCAGGCGGACTCTAGCAAGCCACTGCAGCCCCCAATTAAGACGGAGTAAGCAGTCCAACTGAAAACGTAACCCTGTAGTTTGAACTTGTAAATCCCATGTCGCTGATATCGGTGTCCAACACAGAGGCATGGAAGTATCACCCTCCTTGTGTCTGGACCTTGACTTGATACCGAATGAACTGATGCTCACAAACAAGATCCAATCTTGTTTGGGTGCGGCCGCACACTTATCAGTAACATTCTTCAAGAGGCTGATGATATCGTCTCAGTGAATCACTGAGTGACATTCCCTTCTGCATATCCATAGTGCTGCCATGCTTACTGACACACCCGAATGTACCCGTACTTGGCACCCTTTTACAGGCCCGTTGGGCGTACACCAAAGTGTGCCACCTCACATGCAGCACCATCATATGGTCCGGTCGAAGGACTTATACAAGTACTACACGAGAATCATTTGTGATACTATACCATGCAGATTCCCGTTAAGTGGATCAATCCAGTACCATGCCCTTTTTACATGTACCCATTAACCTAGTTGACATTCCATGTTCTATGACCGGCAAGACACCGCCATACAACCAGGCTAACGATAGTCTTTGGTTCCATTCATTCCCATGATTGGAACAGACTACGGATGAATTTATGGCCATATCATTTTCCCTATCCACGGTCTTACTGCCAAGTGCCTCACACTTGACAACGTGGATATGGATATGTCCATTGGATACTCTATTTAAAATATAGCACAAGACATACAATAAATAGATTAATGCCTTTATCACCTTGACACAAATTGTATAATACATAAAGTTTACATTAATGTACCAAATGTATTATACAAACACAAGGACCAATGCCTCGGGACTAGGGCATTTCCAACAAGAAGCTCCACCTGGGCCTCCGAGTTATCCTCTTCAGAAGCTTATGGGCTTTGAACTTCCCTGAGTTCAACATTGCTCCCACTGTCTTTCTCCGAAAGGAAATCCTTTTCTAGAAAGACCCCCTTTCTTGCCACGAACACCTTGTTCTCGGCGGGGTTGTAGAAGTAATACCTTTTGGTTTCCCTAAGGTAGCCCATAAACAGGCATTTATCAGTTTTGGGTTCTAGCTTGCCACCAGTCAATCTCTTGACATGTGCTTCGCATCCCCAAATCCTTAGGAAAGACACATTGTGCTCCCTGCCCGTCCATATCTGATATGGGGTCTTTTCCACTGCCTTAGTCGGAGTATTATTTAAAATAAGAGTGACTGTCTTAAGGGCATGTCGCCAGAAGCTTATTGGGAGAAAGGCATGACTCATCATTGAGCGGACCATTTCCAACAGGGTCCTATTCCTTCGTTCGGACACCCTATTCCATTGTGATGTTCCTGGAGGAGTGAGCTATGGAACTATTCCATGCTCTCTCAAATATGAGTCAAACTCTAGGCTCATATACTCACCTCCTCAGTCTGACCGAAGGGTTTTGATGTTTCTACCTAGCTGGTTCTGTACCTCATTCGTAAATTCCTACCTAGCTGGTTCTGTACTTCATTCGTAAATTCCTTGAGCCTATCATGGGTCTTAGACTTATGTTTCATCATATAGACATAGCCATATTTGCTGAAATCGTCCGTGAACATGACGAAGTACAGATGTCCACCTCTGGTCGCTGTGCTTATGGGCCCATATACATCTGAATGTATTAGGTCCAATAAGCCAGAAGCCCTTTTAGCTTTCTTGCTAAAAGTCGCTTTAGTCATTTTGCCTTGTAAACATGACTCACATATATCAATTGACTCCAAGTCAAATGACCCTAGGATTCTAGCTTTGTGAAGCCTAGCTATACGCTTCTCGTTTATATGGCCCAAACGATAATGCCATAGGCAGACAGGTTTAAGTTCATTGGGCTTCACCCTTTTAGTGTTTATGTTATAGACATGATTGGTTTCTTTTAAATCCAAGATATATAGGCCATTATTTAATAGAGCTTCTCCATAAAATAATCCCTCTCTAGATAAACAAATTCTACCATTAGAAATAGTAAAATTAAATCCAGAAATATCCAACATTGAAACTGAAATAATATTCCTGCACATAGCAGGTACAAAATAACATTGTTCCAAAATTAAAACCAATCCACTAGGCATCATGAGGTGATATTTGCCGATCTCTATGGTAGCAACCCTTGCTCCATTACTGACCCGCAAGTCCACCTCCCCCGATCCTAGTGACCTTCTGTTCTTAAGTCCCTGCACATTGCAACAAATGTGAGAACCACATCCAGTATCCAATACCCAAGATGTTGAAACAGTAAGGTTAATGTCTATGACATAAATACCTGATGAAGATGCACCCTGGGTCTTCCTCTGATCTCCCATCAGCTTGGGACATCACCTCTTCTAATGCCCCGCCTGCTTGCACCCGAAGCAGACATCCTCAGGACTGGCCTTGGGCTGGACCTTGAGCTGTGCCTTAGCCTTCTTGGCTTTGGATTTCTTGGCCTTGGCCTTGGCTTTTTCCTTGGCCTTGCCCTTCGCAAGAGGAGGGTTCCCTTTGTTAACCAGTAGCACCGACAGAGTCTTCTTGATCGACTGTTCAGTAAGCTTAAGCATCCCATGCAGCTCACTAACAGTACGGTTCATCCCTTGCATATTATAGTTTAGGATGAACTGATTGTAAGAATCCGGTAAGGATGCAAGGATTGTGTCCACCGCCAGCTCCTGTGAGATGGGCTATCCAAGACGAGCCAAAGTATCCAAATAGCCCTTCATCTTGAGCACGTGTGTGCTCACAGATGTCCCAGCCCCCATCTTACAGGAGTAGAATGCCTTATTAGTCAGGTACCTTTCCTGACGAGCTTGCTCTTCAAACATCTCATTAAGAGTTGCTATCATAGCATAGGCTTGATGATCCATAAACTTCTTTTGCAGCTCAAGGACCATGCAGGCCAATATAAGGCACGTCACATTCCTATTATCCTTAACGTGCACCTCGTATTCCTCTAGCTAGGCAGCTGGTGGATTACATCCCTGAGGCGCAACTGGCACAGGCCTTTCCAGTACATACTCCTTAGACTCTTGTCTGAGAACTATCCTTAAGTTCCTAAACAAGTCTAAGAAGTTGGGACCGGAAAGTTGGTCCCTCTCTAGGATAGATCGCAGTGAAAGTGAGTTGTTATTTGCCATTTAGAATTTCTACACAGAAAAATTCAAGAGTGTTAATAAAGGACTTTACTTGGTTTTCCATTTATAATTAATAATGAATCAAGTTATTAATTAATCCGAGTTGTTGGGCTCATGGGCCAAGATCCATATTTCATTAAGATATAGCTAGATGAGGGCCTGGAAAAACTATACCCTAATTATTTAGGTAGGAACGCCGTCCAATCCCAACTTAGGGACTCTCAGTTTGATAGGCTTGTTGGCACTTACCCATTTGTGCTTAGGGCCAGGAGAATCCTACTACCCATGCTAAGTCAAAACCCCCATCCAAGTGTTAGAGTATCCCATACTCTAACCCAATACAAAATGACGATACGCCAGTGTATCCTGCGAGGGCAAGGTCTACAATTGGCTTATCCCCACTTCGAGCTGGTTTTGGATGAGGGAAGCACTCTTAAACGACTTAGTAATTTCGATTAGGTTATTAGATTCATTTAATAACGGCTTACATGCATAAAGCGGGTGAGAGTGGGTTTGGATCATACATACGTACATGCATATAAATATAAAGCATAATTAAATAAGTAAAATGGACTGCTATAGGCCAATATTACATCCTAATATTATGGGAAATTGTCATATATACCCTTTTTTTAGTTTACTTTTTTCCCCTACCTTTCACTATTCTCTTAAATACATTTTTCCCAAATTATATATCTTTTAATACGGTTTTTTCTTTTTTAAAAAATTAATTACATTCTCTCTACGCTTCTTCGCTCTGCGTTCCTTCGTATACGCTTTTCCCCTCATCTGATGGCTTGGCAGATCTCCTTTCATGTTGGTTATCTAACGGAAGGCCTTAATTCCTCACCGGCGGTTATCTCTTTGGATTACAATGTTAATAGATTGAAATTTGTGGTTGTCTCTTATGGTGAAGATGTGAGTAATTATTACAATAAGGGAATTTCTGAAATCAAATTGAGATTTCATTTTATGTTTTCATAATTTGAATATTGAGTTTGGGGATTTGGGGTTATATACAGCTTCGGCTTGGGGTGGATAATAGTTATGCATTGTTTGTGGATAACAAAGATGGGCAGTCGATTATTGGGGAGGTGACCATTGAGGTAATCAATTTTCAAACTTTCAGCTTAAGAGTACAAATTTAGTTTTGTTGTTGCTTTTCTGTTTCCTTTTCTAATGCACCACTTTCTGATACTTTCATTTTTTCTTTTCAATATTTAATGCCACTCAATTAATCTTTGAGTTATAGGATATGAGTTTTATCCTGTTCTGGATAATATGGTAAAGAAGTCTTCCTCAATAAAAGACTGATATGTCCTTAATTCGCTGTCTTGATCTGTATTCTTGGTTGTTTGGTCCTGCTGATGATATTTTGAGAATACTTGGTGATATAACCAGTAAAAATACTATATCTTGGAACATTTGTTTAAAAGGTGTGTTACAGACTAGCCATTTTGAGACTGCACGTTATCTATTTGATAAAATGCCTGACAGGGACGTAGTTAGTTGTCCATGATCTCTGGCTATGCTTCGTATGGCTACTCTGAATCAGCTCTCAGACTTTTTAAGGAAATGCAGAACATTTTCATTTTCTAGACAGCACAAAAATGGAATTGTATCTTGCAATTAATTTAGAAGTGTTTAAAAGCACGGGTTTACACTACTGCCTTTTTCCTTTACTAGGCACAAGCACCTGGTTGTTTATGTTTTTCTATTCTTTAGGATTTACTTTTTGCATTTTCTTATAGTACCCGTAAAATAAAGTAATGACTTACTTAGAAACCATCCTTCACCCAATTTGAATTTTTTTTTTCTCAAAAAGCAATTAAATCATAACAAGTCATTAATGGAACAAACAAATAAAGAAATACCTATGCAGCAAACAAAGGGTATAAGAATCAGAAAAAGGAACAAGTTGGAAATCACCCAAATCATGCTACTCTCTTTCACGCTGATTTTCATCTTCTTGCATCCACGAATCCTTCAACTTCACATTTTATTTAGTTTCTATCAGAAGTTATACACTCATTAAAAATAATAATAAATAAACTTTTGAGTAATATTTTCCATAAGTTGATTTATTCTTCAATTTTTTGAATTTATTATTAATGTCCCCCACCAGTTTTAAATTTTCAATAAACTATCCCCATTTTACAATGACTGTTAGTGCTTTTACACTGTTTATACACTTCTTATATACTGTTTATACACTTCTTATACACAGTTATACACTGTTTATACATTGTTTATACACTTCTTATACACTGTTATACATTGTTTATATATTGTTATACACTGTTATATACTTCTTATATATTATTATACATTGTTTATACACTGTTTATACACTTCTTATACACTGTTATAGATTGGTATACACTGTTTATACATTGTTTATACACTTCTTATACACTGTTATACATTGTTATACACTTCTTATATATTGTTATGCATTGTTTATACACTTTTGATACACTATTTATACATTGTTTAGACATTGTTTATATACTTCTTATACACTATTTATACACTGTTTATGCATTGTTTATACACTTCTTATACACTGTTATACATTGTTTATACACTGTTTATGCATTGTTTATACACTTCTTATACACTGTTATACATTGTTTATACACTGTTTATACACTTCTTATACACTGTTTATACATTGTTGATACACTTCTTATACATTGTTATACACTTCTTATATATTATTACACATTGTTTATACATTGTTATACATTGTTATACACTGTTTATATACTTCTTATACACTGTTATACATTGTTATACACTATTTATACATTGTTATACACTTCTTATATATTATTATACATTATTTATACATTGTTTATACACTATTTATACACTGTTATACACTGTTATACATTGTCATACACTATTTATACACTGTTTATACACTTCTTATACACTGGTATACATTGTTATACACTTTTTATAAATTGTTATGCATTGTTTATACACTGTTTATACATTATTTATACACTATTTATATACTTCTTATACACTGTTACACACTATTTATACAGTGTTTATACATTATTATACACTGTTATATACTATTTATACACTGCTTATACATTATTATACACTGTTTATACATTGTTATACACTTCTTATACATTTATATATTTTTATTCATCGTATATACACTGTTTATACATTGTTTATACACTGTTTTTACACTTCTTATACACTGTTATACACTGTTTATACATTATTTATACATTGCTTATACATTGTTATACATTGTTATACACTATTTATACACTTCTTATACATTGTTATACGTTATTATACACTTCTTATATATTATTATACATCGTTTATACACTTTATACATTGTTTATACATTTTTTATACACTGTTTATACACTCTTTATACATTATTATGCACTTTTTATACATTGTTTTACATTGTTATATCTTCTTATATATTATTATACATTATTTATACATTGTTATACACTGTTTATACACTTAGTATACATTGTTATACTTTCTTTATACACTACTTATACATTATTATATACTATTTATACATTAAGATACATTATTACATTAATTATACCTTAATTATACCTTAAGATACACTATTCTAGTTATTATACCTTAGTTATTCCTTATTTATACCCTATTTATATCCTAAGATACATTATTATATTGGTTATACCTTACTTATACATTAATTATACCTTATGATACACTATTACAGTGATTATACCTTTGTTATACCTTAAGATACACTATTACAGTGATTATACCTTAGTTATACCTTAATTATATCTTAGTTCTACCTTAAGATACACTATTACAGTGATTATACCTGAATTATACCTTAAGATACACTATTGCAGTGATTGTACCTTAGTTATACCTTAACTATACGTTAAGATACGTTATTACATTAATTATACCTTAGTTATACCTTACTTATACCTTAAGATACAGTATTACATTGATTATACCTTAGTTATACCTTAATTATACCTTAAGATACAATATTCTAGTGATTATACCTTAGTTATTCCTATATTTATACCCTATTTATACCCTTAGATACATTATTATATTGATTATACTTTTGTTATACCTTAATTATACCTTAAGATACACTATTACAGTAATTATACCTTAGTTATACCTTAATTATACCTTAAGATACACTATTACAATGATTATACCTTAGTTATACCTTAAGATACACTATTACATTGATTATACATTAAGATACACTATTACAGTGTTTATACCTTAGTTATATCTTAGTTATACATTAAGATACACTATTATAGTGATTATACTTTAGTTATACCTTAATTATACCTTAGTTATACCTTAAGATACAAAAGCATAATTAGTTATACTTTAGTGAAAAAAATATGTCGGAAAAAGCATATACATATGGATTTTGTTTCGAAGATATAAAAAAAAAAAAAAAAACTTTCTAAAGTCGCATGACAAAAAAATAAACGGATTGAGAGATAAATGCGAAATTAGATTAAAAATTATAAAAAGAAGAGAGAGAAACGTAGACAAAATAGAGAAGGTATTTTGGAGATTTTTGATTTTTGTTTTGTTGTTTATTTGTGGATGAGTCACGTAAAAAAGAAATGTTTGTTTTAGGTATTTTTGAAATTTTGAAAAGTTTTTTATATATTTATGCAAACTTTTGCTTTGTATGTAAAAAAGTTATATGGTGCCAAAAGGTAAGTATTTATGTAAAAAGCCCTAATATTATTCTCGTAAACCTATACTAGAAACAAATATCAGGTGGGCCTCCATTTCCTTCCTTCTGGGCTTGCACCTCCACTTGGGCTCACCACTTTATTGGGCTTCTCCTTCTTTTACAAAGTTTATAATAAATGAATAAAATAAAATTACATATATATATAAAAAAAAAAAAAAGAAAACGGAGCACAGACCGTATTTACCCAAAAAGAAAATACAACCCATCTTGAGATAAGGCCCAATAGCATCCAACCACACATACATCTAATCACACCATATGCATCCAATATATCAATTTATAAGCATGTTATAATGCATGAATTAAGCCCATTTCAATTATGTCCAAGACATTATTTTGAAATCTTCAATTCTGGCCCATCATGGTTCTAGCCCTTAACGGGCTTTACGCCTCCAGCCCAGGCAGTTAACTGCTTCCATTGGAATTAGGAAACCATGAGTCCATAACAGCCGTCCGGATAATTGTGCCAAATATACCCGAACCAATTTCAATTAACCATATTAATTTCCAAAATTAATATCTTATGAATAAAATTGAAATTTCATTTAAGAAACCATGCGCATTTAAATTGCAAAAATTTAAACACATGAAATTTTAAAACGAATTAAAATTTTAAACTGGGCCCCGGGCCAAAAACCCACCAAATCCAAAACACAGGGCCCGGCCTGCTACAACTAGGGCAATCGCGTTGCCTTAGCAGCAGCCGCCGCTTCAAGGGGCAGCAGCTGTGCTGCCGCCCAGCCGTAGCCCGCTGCTGAGGCAGCGGCTGCTGCCCAGCAGTAGCTGCTGCTGCCGCTGTTTCCGCCGCCTGCAGTTCGGCATGCCCGGAAATAGCCCATGATTTTTAATAAATAAAATAAAATAAAAATTGCAGCCAAGGAGGAACAAATCACCAAGATCATCCAACAATAGAAAATTAAATCTAACATAAATCTATATGCCAATTAATTTTCAATTGCAAAAATCCAAGGGAAAAAATCACAAACCCCAATCCAAGAATCCCAAATTAAAATCTCCAATTTCAAAACCAAGGGATTCAATCCAATTAAACAATTTTCACGGATCAAAAGCCCGCTCTGATACCACTGTTGGGATTTTCACTGGAAATCATCCGAATAAATACGGAAGATCGCGACAATTTCCTCAAATCCGTGTCTAGAAGCAATTGAGATGAAAATTTTAAAATCAAAAATTTAACAAGAAGAGATTCAACTCTTACCAGGAGTATCTCTTCAAGAGATGGCTGCAAAAATCAAAGTAGATTCCCTTCGCATTCACATACACCAACGGCTGTGGAACACGACCCGTGCTAATGTTGGAATAGGAGAATTTTAAGAGAGAAGGGGCTGTAAT
Organism: Euphorbia tirucalli; assembly: GCA_039660915.1. NCBI lineage: Eukaryota > Viridiplantae > Streptophyta > Magnoliopsida > Malpighiales > Euphorbiaceae > Euphorbia > Euphorbia tirucalli. The sequence goes on along the minus strand of CM077637.1, from coordinate 33,432,848 downwards.
TTTTGGCTGGCTCCTTAGCTTGTGTTGGCCGAATTCTACCCTAAGTATTTTACCTAGGGTTAGCCGAAATTCACCTTGCAATTTCGGCCCAATTCCTTCTATTATTTTATGTTGGCTTTTCTCCATTTAAAACCCAAGCCAATAGTAATTCCTTAGGTCCAATCAATCATCATACCAAATTTTATTTAACTTGCATTCATAATATATTATTCTAAATAGTATATTTAATACAATTAAATTAAAATTAATTTGATCAATTAATTATACCATGGAATTAATTTTGACATCCATAAAATATAGATTCATGTAAACCTATACATGTGAAATATTTCCACCTAGGAAATAATCTCATAAATTAATTTAATTAATTATGAGAAGGCCAATCAAATATATTAATTTTATTGTTATGATCAATCCAATTGATCTTTATAATATAATTATTACAATCCTTTCTCTCCAGTGTGTATACTCCAAGTGTACAGGTGATTCCTTAAGTCAGTGTTAAGACATTCAATGTGTACGATCCCGTGGGCCCATCTTTATGTTGGCAGTGGGCCTATGGTCCACAGACTGCAGGCGGGCTCTAGCAAGCCACTACCCCCAATTAAGATGGAGATGGCAGTCCAATTGAAATCATAACCCTATAGTTTGAACTTGTATATCCCATGTCATTGATATCGGAGTCCAACACAAAGGCATGGAATGATCACCCTCTTTTATGTCCGAACATTTTCTTGATCCCGAATGTACTGATTCTCACAAACAAGTTCCAACTTGTTTGGGTGTGGCCACACTCTTATCAGTTGCATTCATCAAGAGGCCAGTGATATCTTCTCAGTGGACTACTGAGTGACAAATCCCTTCTGCATATCCATAGCACTGCCATGCTTAGTGAGATACCCAAAAGCACCTATACTTGGCACCCTATTACAGGCCCTTTAGGCTTACTGCTAAGTATGCGATTTCGCATGTAGCACCATCATATGGTCAGGTCAAAGGATCCATACAAGTACTACATGAGAATCACTTGTGATGCTTTACCATGTGGATTTCTCGTTTAGTGGATCTATCCATGCCCCTTTTGCATATGCCAATTAACTTGGTTGACATCCCATGTCCAATGACCGGTAAGACACCACCATACAACCAGGTTAATGATAGTCTCTAGTTCCATTCATTCCGATGACTGGAACAGACTACGGATCTCTTTATGGTCATATCATTTTCCCTCCATGGTCTTACTGCCAAGTGCATGACACTTGTTAACATGGATATGGATATGTCCATTGGATACTTCATTTAAACTACTGCATAAGATATATATAATAAATGAATTAATGCCTTTATTAATGACAGAAAATATGTATAATACATGAATCCAATAAATGTACAATACAAATACAAGGTCCAATGCCTCAGGACTAGGGCATATCCAACAACGATGTCCATGGGAGTCGTCCTGTGATTCTGCCTCCTACTGGAAACTATAGCTGTGCGGCTATGGCCACTACAGCTGTGCGGCTGTAGTATCTAGAACCCGAAATTCGTTTTTTTCGCTTTGAAAATCACTGTTTTGATCGTTCTCAATGATTTCTCAGGACTTTGAAGAACCTGGGGGTCCACTAAAGCTAAACAGTGGATCCGATTCTAATCGAACAACCCAGGATTTGAAAAATCAAAATCAAAGAAATTGAAAATCTCACATCATGCTCTTGGAAAACCGAAAACCATAATTCTGAGTGTAATGGATGTGATTGGACCGAAATAGTTCATAACCGAATTATCAACATGGAAAACTGACTGCTTTCAGTCGATTTAGGGCTTTTCGGGTTTCTGCCCTGAAGAACACAGCCGTGCAACTATAGTATTACAACCGCTTGGGTTTAGTTAGAGATAACAGTTGTAATAAAATAAGCAGTTCCAGATTTTTGCAAAGTACAGAAAATAAACACCGCACAAATCGAACAAGGACGAGTTTAAGGCCTCTCATAGTTTACCTTTTTGATGTTCCAACTCTCTGAAATCCTCAAATTCGCGTCTCGAATTAATCAGAACAAACCCGAGAATACTCCCGAATGAATGGTACCCGTTTGGGAACTCTCACTCTATGTTTTCTAAGTCTGTTTTATGTCTTTTTGTTCTGATATTGTTCTTTAGTTTTCACATTTTATTTTCTCTCTTTTAGGAATCCTCAATGGTTATTTCTGCTGAATCTCTCTTTGTTTCTCTCCCCCAGTATTTTGACTTTTTTCTGCTATTAAAACTCTCCTAAATCTTGGCAGAGAATTCCCCTAATTAAGAAGTTCTAATTGCTGTCAAAGACTGGCTAGCTATTTAGGAATAATTTTCTTCGCTCGACAGAGCTGTGTGTTGGGATTCATCATTGGAAAAATAACGTGGCGCAACGAAAAATACACCGTTTAAAATTTCCGAGAATCCACCTATCGTGTCCAATTACCATTGATTAGAATAAAACCAAATTGAATCAAGAGAGATTAACTCACCGGATTCGTCTCTTCTAGAGACTGCTGCAGAATCGTTTCTTGAAACTGCAATCTCCAAAGTCCGGTGCACGACCAACTATTGAGCGGGAACCGGTGCTAGCTGAAGACGCGAAGGAATGGAGGATTAATGCTGGGATTTTCGACTATTTAGGGCTGCTCTTGGTGGCTGAAATTTCCTGCAATTAATTAGGATTGAATTAGGGTTTTATTCCTTAAGTGTGCCCCTTATATAGACACCTTGTCTAATTGGGTTTTAATTAGGTTAATTAACCAAGCCCACTAGGATTATAATTACATAAATAAACTTTAATTAAAAAGTATATACTATGTAATTTAATTCCATTTGGCTAAATTTCATGACCCCTAAATAAAATTAAATCACGCTTAAGTAAATACAATACATGTATTTAATTTTCCTACTTAGGAAAATTATTTAATTAATTGTTTACTTGATGTAATTCAATTAATTGATAAATTAATTAATTACATTATGTAAATTTATTAATTAAATTAAATTCAACCCAATGTTAATTAATTACCTTGACACTGAATGTCAATTAATTAATTAACACATTCCTTCCAATGTACATTACATGTACAATTTCTATAAGTTCCGGCTCAGTTGATCTATGTGCACGATCCTATGGGTCTGTCTTTATGTTGGAAGTAGGCCCAAGGCCCACAGACTGTAAGTGGGTTTTAGCAAACCATTACAGCCCCCAATTAAGACAGAGATGCAGCAGTCTTTCGAAGACACTCACCTGGTAGGAATCTCATAGTGTCCTTTGCCTAACGATATCGATATGAGTAAACAAGAGGCTTGGTGTCTGTCATCCTCTTCTATTGTTTATTATATTTCTTGATCTTGAGTTGAATGATTAATCAAATAAGCACCAACTTACTTAGGTATGGCCATACACTTGTCAGTCCCACTCATCAAGTGGCCAATGATATCATCTCGGTGTTACCCCGAGTGGCAATTCCATCACTTCATCATCAATATCAACATGTTCACCGGTCCACCCAATCATACCCGTATTTAGCATCCTTTTACAGACCTGTTAGGCGTATGTCAAAGTGAACCGGATTCCATATTCATATTATAATGAAATCTGGTCTAAGGATAAAAGAGACCTACTCAAGAAAGACCAATGACGTGACAACCATGTGGCTTTCTTGTGCGGATCGATCTAGTCCCATGTCAACAACATGTACCTATATTCATGACTGACTATACAAGTACTATGGCTAGTTAAGAACTACCATACTGTCATCGAATATACAAGTCTATGGTTCTATTCGTTCCCACGATTAGAACAGACCTGAGATAGGTTTTATGATTATCAATCAATGGATACTCTACTCATATTATAGCACAAGATATAAATGAAATAGGTTAATTGCCTTTATTAATATGACACTAATAATGTATCTATACAATGAGTCTTAATGTATAATACAAAATACAAGAATCCAATGCCCTAAGAACTAGGGCACACCAATAATCTCCCACTTGCACTAGTTCCAAGTGGGCATTGCCCTAATTCCTATAGATCTGCTATGACCGTCGTGTTATGTCTGCGATAGTGCTTTAGTCAACGGATCAGCAACATTATTCTTGGTGTCAACCCTTTGCAATGATATGTCACCTCTGTTCATGATCTCCCGAATGAGGTGAAACTTTCTAAGCACATGTTTGGATCTCTCATGTGATCGGGGCTCCTTAGCTTGTGCGATAGCCCCATTGTTGTCACAAAAAACATCAACTGGGTCTAGGATAGTGGGTATTACTCCTAACTCGGTTATGAATTTCTTGATCCAAATGGCTTCCTTTGCAGCTTCGCACGCAGCTATGTACTCAGCTTCCGTTGTAGAGCCAGCAATGGTGGCTTACTTTGAGGACCTCCAACTAATGGCACCGCCATTCAGGAGAAAAACATAACCAGACTGTGACTGGTTCTCTTCCTCATCGGTCTCAAAGCTTGCATCAGTGTAACCTGACACTGCCAGCTCATCTTGACCTCCATACACCAAGAAAGCATTCTTAGTCCGATTAAGGTACTTCATGATTGCCTTGACAGCCTTCCAATGTTCCTCCCCGGGGTCCGACTGGTACCGACTAGTCATACTTAGTGCAAACGTGACATCAGGCCTTGTACATAACCTAGAGTACATGATAGATCCAATAGCAGATGCATAAGGGATCTTTTCCATGTTCTCGTGGTCCTTCTTTGTTTTAGGACCACCTTTCTTACTCATCTTTAGCCCATGGCGCATAGGCAAGAATCCTTTCTTTGCCTTGTCCATACTGAATCTTTTCAAAACCTTGTCTATGTACATAGCCTGACTTAGGCCTAGAAGCCGATTGGATCTATCTCTGTAGATCCTGATCCCTAAGATCGTCTCAGCTTCGCTTAAGTCCTTCACTGCGAAGCACCTACTCAACCAATGTTTAACCCCTTACAGTGTTGGTATGTCGCCTCCAATGATAAGGATGTCATCAACATATAGCACTAGGAAGGTGGAAACGCTCCCACTAACCATCTTATACACACAGGGCTCATCAGAATTCTGTGTGAAGCCATATTCCGTAATGGCCTCATTAAATCTCTGATTCCATGACCTTGATGCTTGCTTCAATCCATAAATGGATCTTTGAAGCTTGCATACCCGATTTGGATACTTTAGATCGATAAAACCCTCAGGTTGTGCCATGTACACATCCTCGAGTAGCTTTCCATTAAGGAAAGCAGTCTTAACATCCATCTGGCATATCTCATAATTGTACCATGCAGCTATGGCTAGTAGTATCCTAATGGATTTGAGCATAGCAATTGGTGAAAAGGTTTCATCATAGTCAATTCCTTGAACTTGCCTGAATCCTTTTGCCACCAATCGCCCCTTGAAGGTGTTGTCGGCCTTTAACTTGAAACACCACTTGCAACCTATCACCTTATCACTCGGAGGTGGATCCACCAAGTTCCATACTTGATTATCATGCATAGATTGCATCTCAGCCTCCATGGCTTTGCGCCATTGATCTGAGTGTGGGCTTTCAACAACCTCCGGATAGGTCTTGGGCTCTTCTTGGCCAACGACCATAAGGTCCCCATCATCAGTCATGAGAAAGCCGTACCTCTCTGGCTGATGACGTGTCCTACTAGACCTTCTAAGGTCCTGTGCAACCGGTTCTGGTTCCTCAATTTCTTGAGTAGTCATATCAGTTCCTTAAGCATCCTTAGCAGTAGCTGCAGGAGTTTATGAGTCTTGAACTTCTGAAAGTTCAACATTACTCCCACTATCTCTTTTGGAAAGGAATTCCTTCTCCAAGAAGACTGCATTTCTGGCTATGAAAACTTTGTTTTCCACCGGATCATGGAAGTAATAACCCTTAGTTTCCTTAGGGTAACCCACAAACTAGCACTTGATAGATTTGGACTTGAGTTTGCCACTTGTCAATTTCTTAACATTTGCATCACAGCCCCAAATCTTCAAGAAGGAAACATTAGGCTTTCGGCCCTTCCATAGTTCATATGTTGTTCCCTCAACTGCCTTGCTTGGTGTATTATTAAGAATGTAAGCAGCTGTCTCTAAAGCATATCCCCAAAAGGAGACTGGGAGTGTAGCTTGACTCATCATCGAGCGAACCATGTCTAGCAAGGTCCTATTCCTCCTTTCTGGCACTCCATTCCACTGGGGTGTACCAAGAGGAGTGAGTTGGGATACAATCCCACACTCTCTAAAAAATGAGTCAAACTCTTGGCTTAAATATTCACCCCCTCGGTCAGACCGAAGTGCTTTTATTTTCTTGCCAAGTTGGTTTTCTACTTCATTCTTAAAGTCCTTGAACCTTTGGAGAGTCTCAGACTTATGCTTATCAGATACACGTAACCGTATCTACTGAAGTCATCCGTGAAGGTGACAAAGTACAGAAAACCAGATCTAGCACTAGTGCTCATTGGGCCGCATACATTGGAATGTATTAGCTCCAATAGCTCTGAGGCCCTTTCAGTAGTCTTGCTAAAAGGTGCCTTTGTCATCTTGCCTCTCAAACAAGACTCGTATGTATCATAAGATTGGATGTCAAATGACCCTAGCACTCCACTAGAGTGAAGCCTAGCTATGCACTTCTCATTTACATGGCCAAGTCGACAATGCTAGATGTAAGTAGGATTAATTTCATTTTGTTTAATCCTTTTAGTATTTATGTTATAGATCGAACTTTCATGTTTTTGATCAAAGATATATAAGCCATTTTCAAGAAATGTTGTTCCGTAAATAATATTGCCACATTGCATAGAAATTCTACCATGTCCAATATTAAATACGAAACCAGAAATATCCAACAAAGAAAGGGAAATAATATTCCTGTGCATTGTAGGTACAAAATAACAGTTTCTTAGTTCCAAAACAAGTCCACTAGGCATCTCCAAGAAATAATCTCTAATCTCCATGGCCTGAACCGAAGCACCATTTCCGACTCAAAGATCTACTTCTCTAGATCCTAATAATCTCTTATTTCTTAGACCCTGCACATTTGAACAAATGTGAGATCCACATCCAGTGTCCAAGACCCAAGATGTAGAAATAGCTAGATTAATATCAACAACATAAATACCTAAAGCAGCAATTTTGCCCTTCAGTTGCTCCCTTAGCTTTGGACATGAGCTCTTCCAATGCCCCTTCTCATGACAGTCATGGCAGACATCGTCAGGAGAAGCAACCCTTGCTTTAGGTTGGGCCACCACCTTTTTGCCCTTAGCCTTAGCCTTAGATTTGGCCTTTCCCTTAGCAATGAATGTATTACCCTTGTTCACCAGCCATACCTCAGGAGTCTTCTTAAGAGACTGCTCAGCAAGGTTGAGCATGCCATGCTGCTCAACAACCGATTTATCCAACCCTTGCATATGGTAATTCATGATAAACTGGTTGTAAGACTCAGGAAGTGACCCGAGAATAATGTCTGCTACCAAGTCCTGCAGAACTGGCGAGCCGAGGCGGGCAAGTGTATCAATATACCCCTTCAACTTTAGCACATGAGTGCTAACAAAAGTCCCATCTGCCATCACATTCGTGCAAAGTGCCTTAGTTGTCAGGTAACGTTCCTGACGAGCCTGATCTTGGAACATCTTTTTTAGCTGATCCATCATCTCATAAGCATGCTCGTCCATGAACTACTTCTAAAGATCAGAAGCCATGGTACCCAGCATGAGGCACGAGACATCTCGGTCATCCCTCACATACCGGTCATACTGCTCCATCATCGCCGTGGTGACGCCTCGACCTGCGGGAGGGCCAGCTGGTAAAGGAGCATTCAGTACATACTCCTTAGACTCTTGTCTAAGAACTATTTGTAAGTTCCTAGCCGAGTCCAAGAAGTTAGTCCCCGAAAGCTTCTCCTTCTCCAAGAGTGACCTAAGTGAGATGAGTTGTTGTTTGTTGCAGCCATTTAAATTGCCTAAGTGAAATAGGATTATCTATATGGAAGAAATCATTGCTTGAGTTAGAAATAAAGGACTTTTAAGCCAATTCAAATTAATAATCCGATTTTAAGTTGTTTGTTGGTGATGTTAATTGGCTGACTTGACCAAGATCCACAACTTTGTTGGGATTCGTCACGGGAAACCGACCGATAAAAGCGGAAAGACGCGTCGATTTCCTCGAATCCGGCCCAGGAGCTTAAGATGTGGAAATCAAAAACATAAAGGCAGAAAAGAGGGTTTCAAAAACTCACCTCAAAGTCTCTCTAAGAGACGGATGCAGACTGCAGAAACCAAGTGCAGGTTTCCTCCACCGATGCGTACACGAACGGCTCTCGGACCGAAACCCGTGCTAGCGGCTCGGATGATTTAAAGAGAGGGAGAGAGAGGCTGCTCACAATAGGAATATATGGCTGTAATTTTCTTTCCGAAAGAAAAATACAATAACCCTAAGTTAGGGCTCTAGATTTCTTTCCAAAAGAAATCTATCCTTAACATAGGCACCACTTTCTTTACCTTAAGAAATCAATTCCTCAAGTGGGCAAAACTAATTCTCCCAAAGAATTATTCAAAAATGGGCAAAGCCTTTCTCTTAAAAGAAGAAGAAAACCTACGGCCAAAACCTGGAGTGAAGGACAAAGAAGATGTGTGAAGGAGCAAAGTCCAACTTTGCTACTAAGGAGTCAAACCAATGACTCACCATGGTGACTCACCTAATGACTCACCATCACCTTGTCTTCTTCATCCTACAATTCGGCCAAGAGAGGAAAGAAATGATGGATATTTTTTTTCTCATTAATGATACCACAATAATGACCAAAAATATCTCATGATGCAAAGTCCAACTTTGTCACCTAAAGTCATCCATGACTCATCATTTCTCTTCATCCTCTTTTGTCCAACAATGAGTCACCATTCTCATCAACAATGACTCACCATTCTTGTCCAAAGATGCTATGAAGTTCGGCCAACACATCCCACACAATGTGGGCAAAAATCATTTTATGTCTTAAGCCCAATATTAACTCCTTTGATTTAATTAATTTCAAATGCAACTTTACTTTAATATGTATGCTTATATATTATACCATATAATATATTACATACATTTAAATTAAAATTCATTTGACCTATTAATTTAATCAAGGGATTAAATTAGGCATACATAAAATGAGATACATGTAAACCTATACATGTATAATAATATTTCCACCTAGGAAATATTTCCATAAATTAATTCATTGAATTAATTATGGAGGCCAAAATACATATTAATTATATAACTATGATCAATCCAATTGATTCATATAATATAATTAATGAATCTCTCTCTCTTCAAATGTGTATACTCCAAGTACACACTTAATCCGACTAGTTAAAGTCCAGACGTTCAATGTGTACGATCCAATGGGCCCGTCTTTATGTTGGCAGTGGGCCAAGGCCCACAGACTGCAGGCGGGCTCTAGCAAGCCACTGCAGCCCCCAATTAAGACGGAGTAAGCAGTCAAACTGAAAACGTAACCCAGTAGTTTGAACTTGTAAATCCCATGTCGCTGATATCGGTGTCCAACACAGAGGCATGGAAGTATCACCCTCCTTGTGTCTGGACATTTACTTGATACTGAATGAACTGATGCTCACAAACAAGATCCAATCTTGTTTGGGTGCGGCCGCACACTTATCAGTAACATTCTTCAAGAGGCCATTGATATCGTCTCAGTGAATCACTGAGTGACATTCCCTTCTGCATATCCATAGTACTGCCATGCTCATTGACACACCCGAACGTACCCATACTTGGCACCCTTTTACAGGCCCGTTAGGCATACACCAAAGTGTGCCGCTTCACATGCAGCACCATCATATGGTCCGGTCTAAGGACTTATACAAGTACTACACGAGAATCATTTGTGATACTATACCATGTAGATTCCCGTTAAGTGGATCAATCCAGTACCATGCCCTTTTTGCATGTACCCATTAACCTGGTTGACATTCCATGTACTATGACCGGTAAGACACCGCCATACAACCAGACTAATGATAGTCTTTAGTTCCATTCATTCCCATGATTGGAACAGACTACGGAAAACTTCATGGCCATATCGTTCTCCCTATCCATAGTCTTACTGCCAAGTGCCTCACACTTGACAACATGGATATGGATATGTCCATAGGATACTCTATTTAAAATATAGCACAAGACATATAATAAATAGATTAATGCCTTTATTTCCTTAACACAAATTGTATAGTACATAAAGTTCACGTTAATGTACAAATGTATTATACAAACACAAGGACCAATGCCTCGGGACTAGGGCATTTCCAACAATCTCCCACTTGCACTAGTACCTACTAGGCATGGGTCTAATCCCTATAGATCCAGTATAACCTTCGTGCAGAGGCATAGCCAAGCATGTTGGTTAAAAGATCTACGACATTGTCTTTGGTGTCCACTCTTTGTAATGAGATGTCACCCCCTCAGCGATTTCTCGCAATAGGTGAAACTCCCTGAGTTCGTGCTTCGTGTATATGTGTGACCGGGGCACATAGCTTGTGCAACAGCCCCGCATTGTCACAGAAGATATCAACTGGTTACTGGATAGTTGACACTACCCCCAGTTGTATGATAAACTTCATTATCCACACAGCTTTCCTAGCTGCTTCACACGTTGCAATGTACTCAGTTCCTGTGATAGAAACCGCGATGGTCTATTACTTGGAGCCTCTCCAACAATAGCACCACCATTTAGCATGAACACATACCTATACTGCGACTTATATTCATCCTGGTCTATCTGGAAGCTTGCATCAGTGTACCTAGTAACTGACTGCTCTTCCTGACCCACATGGGCGACATTAGGTCTTGTACATAGCATGGAGTACATGATTGATCCCATGGCTGAAGCACATATAGGACCAATTCATGTTCTCCCTATCCTGCCTTGTCTTAGGACAGTACTTCTTGCTAAGTTTTAGCTTATGACCCATTGGCAAGAAACCTTTCTTAGCCTGGTCCATGCTGAATCTTTTCAGAACGAAGTCTATGTACTTGGCCTGACTTAGGCCCAGAAGCCGATTGGATCTAACCCTGTAGATACTGATCCCTAGGATCGTCTCAGCTTCGCCTAAGTCCTTCATTGCGAAGCACTTACACAACCATTACAATTCCCTTGTAGTGTTGGTATGTCACTTCCAATCAGAAGGATGCCATCCATATTTCATACCAGGAAAGTTACTATGCTCCCACTAAACCTCTTATACACACCCTTAAAGGTATTGTCGGCCTATAGCTTATAGCACCACTTGCAACCTATTACCTTAGCACTTGGAGGTGAATCAACCAGGTTCCAAACCTGATTATCGTACATAGATTGCAAATCCACCACCATGGCAGACAGTGGGCTAGCGATAGCCTACTAGTAGGTTTTGAGCTCCTCTTTGTCCAAGACAAAAAGAGCGTAATCATTAGAAACAAAAACCGATGTTTTCCATGTTCCTGATGATCCCTACCAGACCTTTTAGGTCCTTGTGTGACCTGGGCTGGTGCTTCCCCTTTTGGAAGCTTCACCCTGGTCTCCGAGTTATCCTTTGTAGGAGTTTCTGAGCTTTGAACCTCCCTGAGTTCAATATCGCTCCCACTGTCTTTCTTGGAAAGACACCCCTTTTCAAGAAGGACCCCCTTTTACGCCATGAACACCTTGTTCTCAGCGGGGTTGTAGAAGTAATACCCTTTGGTTTCCCTAGGGTAGCTCACAAACAGGCATTAGTCGGTTTTGGGTTCTAGTTTTGCTCACAGTCAATTTCTTGACTTGTGCATAACAACCCCAAATCCGTAAGAAAGACACATTAGGCACCCTGCCCGTCCATTTTCCAAATGGGGTCTTTTCCAAAGCCTTAGTCGGAGTATAATTGAAAATGAGAGCCATTGTCTCAAGAGCGTATCCTTTACAACTTATAGGGAGAGAGGCATGACTCATCGTTTGAGCGGACCATGTCCAACAGGGTCCTATTCCTCTGTTCGGACACCCCATTCCATTGTGGTGTTCCTGGAGGAGTGAGCTGTGGAACTATTCCATGCTCTCTCAAAATGAGTCAAACTATAGGCTTATATGCTCACCACCTCGGTCCAACCAAAAGGCTTGGATATTTCTGCCTAGTTCTGTACTTCGTTCCTTACTCCCTTGAACCTATCAAGGGTCTCAGACTTATATTTCATTACATAGCCATAGCCATTTCTGATGAAATCGTCTGTGAAGGATATGAAGTATAGATGTTCACCCTTAGTTGCTATGCTTGTCGGTCCATATACATCTCAATGCATTAGGTTCAATAAGCTAGCAACCCTTTTAGCCTCCTTGCTAAAAGGTTCTTTAGTCATTTTACCTTATAAACCAGACTCGCATATATCAAGTGACTCCATGTCAAATGATCCTAGGATTCAAGCGATGTGAAGCCTAGCTATGCGCTTCTTGTTTATGTGGCCTAAATGACAATGCCAAAGGTAAACCGGATTAAGTTCGTTAGGCTTAACCCTTTAAGTATGTATATTATAGACATGATTAGTTTCATTTAGATCCAGGATATAAAAGACATTATTTAATAGAGCTACTCCATAAAATAATTCTTTTCTAGATAAACCCTTTTTACTATTACCAATAGTAAATGTACATCCAGAAATATCCAAAAAAACTGAAACAGAAATAATATTCCTGTACAAAACAGGTACAAAATAACATAGTTTCAGTAACAAAACTAATCTACTAGGTATCATAAGCTGGTCCTACTGATCTCTATGGCAGCAACCCTTGCTCCATTTGTGACCCGCAAGTCCACTTGTCCCGATCCCAGTGATCTCCTGTTCTTAAGTCCCTGCACATTACAACAAATGTGAGAACCACATCTAGTATCCAATACATAAGATGTTGAAACAGAGGTTAATGTCTATGACATATATACCTGATGAAGACACGCCCTGCGTCTTCCTTTTCTCTCCCAAAAGCTTGGGACACGATCTTTTCCAATGTCCAGCCTGCTTGCAACCGAAGTAGACATCCTTGGAACGGGCCTTGGGCTGGGCTTTAGCCTTTTTAGCCTTGGCTTCCTTAGCCTTGGCCTTGGCCTTTGCCTTGCCCTTGCCTTTAGCAAAAGGAGGTTTCCCCTCAAGTACCGGTGGATTCTTCTTGATCGACAGTTCAGCGAGCTCAAGCATCCAATGCAGCTCACTAACAGTACGGTCCATCCCTTGCTTGTAAAAGTTTAGGATGAATTGATCATAAGAATCCGGTAAAGAAGCCAGGATCGTGCTAACCGCCAGCCCCCGTGAGATAGGCGTTCCGAGACGGGCTAAATTATCCAGATAGCCCTTCATCTTGAGCACGTGTGCACTCACAGATGTCCCGGCCCCCATCTTACAGCTGCGGAATGCCTTGTTGATCAGGTACCTTTCCTGATAAGCTTGCTCATAAAACATCTCGTTAAGAGTTGTCATTATAGCAAAGGCCTAATGATCCATGAACTGCTTTTGCAATTCAGGAACCATACTAGCCAACATCAGGCATGTCACATCCCGGTTATCTTTTACATGTGCCAAGTATTCCTCCAGCTGGGCAGCCGGTGGATTACTTCCTGTTGGCACAGCCGGTACAGGCTTTTCGAGCACATACTCTTTGGACTCTTGTCTTAGAACTTTCCTTAAATTCATAGACCAGTCCCAAAAGTTAGGGCCAGAAAGCTTGTCCCATTCCAAGAAAGGTCGCAGTGTTAAAGTATTGTTCGAAGCCATTAGTTTCTACACAGAAAAATAAACGAGTGTAAATAAAGGACTTAACATGTTCTTCCCATATTATAATTAATAATGAATCGTGTTATTAATTAACTCGAGTTGTTGGGCTCATGGGCCGAGATCCATATTATATCAAGATATAGCCAGACGAGGGCCTGGAACAACTATACCCCAATTTTTAGGTAGGAACGCCGTCCAATCCCAACCTAGGGACTCTCGGTTTGATGGGTCTGTTGGCACTTACCCATCTGTGCTTAGGGCCAGGAACATCCTACTACCCACGCTAAGTCAAAACCTCCATCCAAGTGTTAGAGTAACCAATACTCCAACCCAATACAAAATGACGATACTCCAGTGCATCCAACGAGGGTTGGTCTACAGCTGGCCTATCCCCACTTCGAGTAGGTTATGAATGAGGGAAGCACTTTTAAGAGACTTAGTAATTACCTTATGGTTATTAGATTCAATTAATAACGGCTTAGATGCATAGGCGGGTGAAAATGGGTTTGTACATACATTCGCACATGTAAATAAATAAAGCATAATTAAATAAAAATGAAATGCTATGGGCCAAAATTTACATCCTAATATAATTCTAGTAAACCTATACTAGAATGACATCAGGTGGGCTGCATCCTCATCCTTCTAGCACGCCAATCCAATCGGCTTCTTCTTCTTTACATAATTCCATAATAAACACATAAAATAAAATTACATAAAAGAAAACGGCGTGTAGGCCGTATTTACCAAAAGAATATTACAACCCGAATAAATAAGGCCCAAAACATCCATTCATGCATTTAATCATACATACACGTATCCAATACATACAATTTATAAACATGTTAAATGCATGAATTAATCCCATTTCAATAATATGTCCATAGCCATTATTTTGAAATCGCCAAATTTTGGCCGATCATGGTTCTAAGCCCGTGCGGGCTTTAGGCCTCCAACCCAGGCACAATTGCTCCCAATCCAATTGGAAAACCATGAATTCCAAAATTAGCCGTCCAGGTAATCGTGCCAAGAAAACCCGAACCAATTTCAATTAACCGTATTAATTTCTCCAAAATTAATATCGCATGAACGAAAAATAAATTTCATTCATAAAACATGCGCATAAAATTTCCAAAATGAAACACGCATAAAAACAATTAAAATTTTAAAACCCCACACGCATAAAAATTACCAAAATTTAAACACGCATATTTTTAAAATTTTAAATCCGACCCGGCCCAAAAATCCCGCGAAATCCAAATTCGGGCCCGGCCCGCTGCGCGGGGCAGCCGCGGCGCTGCTGCCCAGCAGCAGCCCCGCTGCCGCGCAGCGGCTGCTGCCCAGCAGCAGCCTGCTGCTGGCGTGCAGCAGCTGCTGCCCAGCAGCAGCTGCTGGCGCCCAGCAGCCCTGCTGCTGGCGTGCAGCAGCTGCTGCCTGTGGCGCCTAGCGCCGCAGGCAGCGGCTGCTGCCCCCGTTTCGACCCGAAACGGTCCGTGATTTTTTTTCGCATAAAAACAACATGAAATTAAATCACCAAGAAATAAAATCATGCAATGGAAAAATAAATCTAGCATAAACCTATATGCAAAAATAAATTTCCATAATCAAAACACAAATAGAAAAAATAAACAAAGCATAAACCAATATGCAAAAATTTTCCATTTGCAAAATTCAAGGGGCAAAATCACAAACCCGAAACCAAAAGAATCCCGTCCACAAAAATCGCCAATTTTAAAACACGGGATCCGCCAAGTTAAAGATTTCCACGGATCAAAAGCCCGCTCTGATACCACTGTTGGGATTCGTCACGGGAAACCGACCGATAAAAGCGGAAAGACGCGTCGATTTCCTCGAATCCGGCCCAGGAGCTTAAGATGTGGAAATCAAAAACATAAAGGTAGAAAAGAGGGTTTCAAAAACTCACCTCAAAGTCTCTCTAAGAGACGGATGCAGACTGCAGAAACCAAGTGCAGGTTTCCTCCACCGATGCGTACACGAACGGCTCTCGGACCGAAACCCGTGCTAGCGGCTCGGATGATTTAAAGAGAGGGAGAGAGAGGCTGCTCACAATAGGAATATATGGCTGTAATTTTCTTTCCGAAAGAAAAATACAATAACCCTAAGTTAGGGCTCTAGATTTCTTTCCAAAAGAAATCTATCCTTAACATAGGCACCACTTTCTTTACCTTAAGAAATCAATTCCTCAAGTGGGCAAAACTAATTCTCCCAAAGAATTATTCAAAAATGGGCAAAGCCTTTCTCTTAAAAGAAGAAGAAAACCTACGGCCAAAACCTGGAGTGAAGGACAAAGAAGATGTGTGAAGGAGCAAAGTCCAACTTTGCTACTAAGGAGTCAAACCAATGACTCACCATGGTGACTCACCTAATGACTCACCATCACCTTGTCTTCTTCATCCTACAATTCGGCCAAGAGAGGAAAGAAATGATGGATATTTTTTTTCTCATTAATGATACCACAATAATGACCAAAAATATCTCATGATGCAAAGTCCAACTTTGTCACCTAAAGTCATCCATGACTCATCATTTCTCTTCATCCTCTTTTGTCCAACAATGAGTCACCATTCTCATCAACAATGACTCACCATTCTTGCCCAAAGATGCTATGAATTTCGGCCAACACATCCCACACAATGTGGGCAAAAATCATTTTATGTCTTAAGCCCAATATTAACTCCTTTGATTTAATTAATTTCAAATGCAACTTTACTTTAATATGTATGCTTATATATTATACCATATAATATATTACATACATTTAAATTAAAATTCATTTGACCTATTAATTTAATCAAGGGATTAAATTAGGCATACATAAAATGAGATACATGTAAACCTATACATGTATAATAATATTTCCACCTAGGAAATATTTCCATAAATTAATTCATTGAATTAATTATGGAGGCCAAAATACATATTAATTATATAACTATGATCAATCCAATTGATTCATATAATATAATTAATGAATCTCTCTCTCTTCAAATGTGTATACTCCAAGTACACACTTAATCCGACTAGTTAAAGTCCAGACGTTCAATGTGTACGATCCAATGGGCCCGTCTTTATGTTGGCAGTGGGCCAAGGCCCACAGACTGCAGGCGGGCTCTAGCAAGCCACTGCAGCCCCCAATTAAGACGGAGTAAGCAGTCAAACTGAAAACGTAACCCAGTAGTTTGAACTTGTAAATCCCATGTCGCTGATATCGGTGTCCAACACAGAGGCATGGAAGTATCACCCTCCTTGTGTCTGGACATTTACTTGATACTGAATGAACTGATGCTCACAAACAAGATCCAATCTTGTTTGGGTGCGGCCGCACACTTATCAGTAACATTCTTCAAGAGGCCATTGATATCGTCTCAGTGAATCACTGAGTGACATTCCCTTCTGCATATCCATAGTACTGCCATGCTCATTGACACACCCGAACGTACCCATACTTGGCACCCTTTTACAGGCCCGTTAGGCATACACCAAAGTGTGCCGCTTCACATGCAGCACCATCATATGGTCCGGTCTAAGGACTTATACAAGTACTACACGAGAATCATTTGTGATACTATACCATGTAGATTCCCGTTAAGTGGATCAATCCAGTACCATGCCCTTTTTGCATGTACCCATTAACCTGGTTGACATTCCATGTACTATGACCGGTAAGACACCGCCATACAACCAAACTAATGATAGTCTTTAGTTCCATTCATTCCCATGATTGGAACAGACTACGGAAAACTTCATGGCCATATCGTTCTCCCTATCCATAGTCTTACTGCCAAGTGCCTCACACTTGACAACATGGATATGGATATGTCCATAGGATACTCTATTTAAAATATAGCACAAGACATATAATAAATAGATTAATGCCTTTATTTCCTTAACACAAATTGTATAGTACATAAAGTTCACGTTAATGTACAAATGTATTATACAAACACAAGGACCAATGCCTCGGGACTAGGGCATTTCCAACAAACTTATCAATGACTGGCCGAACTAGGGCTCGCTAACCAACCGTTGATTTGTTTGGTAAGACAACCTATCCAATCCTTCCACGAAGGACTTTTGGTTTGATGGGCTTACTGACACTTTACCCATCTGTGCTTAGCGCCCGCTCTGAGCTAATGCTACCCATGTTGAGTCAAACCACCATTCACATGTTAACCATACAAAGTATCCTAACCCTCGACAGCCCACCGAATACTACAATGTACCCAGCTAGGGCATGGCGCACATTGCAGCATCAATGGGAGGAAGAGGTGTGAATGTGGGAAGCATTTTCAAACGACTCAATATTTTAATTATCGGATTAAAATTAAGTGATACGTCTTAGCATGCATAAACGCGGGTAATAATTTGGTGATCCATACATCCATATTATATGACAAATGCTATAGCATACTTAATTTAAAATAAATGAGATCCTATGGGCCTTTAATTACAACCTAATGAAAAACTAGATATCCTATCTAATTCTTCATGGGCCGGACTGTAATCCTTCTTGGACTCCCACCATGGGTTTGCTCCATCTGGGCCTTCCTCCATACTTGATGCAATTACAACAATTTTATTTTAAACAAAATCTATTCTAAAATTACATCAAAATAAAAGAAATGGCACGCAGGCCATATTTTCCAAAATCAAATTACAACCGATAATAATTTAGGACCCATAGAACTCAACATCACATTTCAAACAAAGTACCTGTCGTGCACATACATACCAATATGATGCATGATCATGGCATTCCAAATTATAAATATAAATGTTAAGCCGAGTTACTTAGTGTGAAATTGCCAATTTTAACAAATGTTACTAAGGCCCATAAAGGCCCAATAGATAACATCCATAAATGCGAAATTAACAATTTTGCTCCCACTTGAATTTGGGTTGTCACAAATTTAAAATTTAGCTCTCCCAATTTTAACTGCTGTCACGGTTTATTGGGCCAATTTCATAAAGTCCATATTAAATTTAATATGCAAACAATTAAATTAAATATGCATGCCAACAATATAGACAATTTAAATTCAAATTAATTTAAAAATATTTAATTTAATTTGTATTAGGGCCCGGGATAAAAAAATACCCGCAAAATCCAAAACCGGACCCAAATCCCACGCGCAGCAGCCTGCTGCCGCTGCTGCTGGATGGAATTGCAAATTGCGATTCCTTGCGATTCCATCCAGCCCAACAAATAATTATTATTTTTTTATTAATTCAAACTTATTAAATCATAAAGAAACATCCATCAAAAATTAAATAATCAATGAAAACAACAATTTTAGATGGAAACCAATTGGGGAAAAAAAAATCAAAAACCCCAATCCAAAATTCTAGGGTTTATCAAAAACAAAAACTAATTGAATAAAAACTCTAAAATCACAAACTTAAAACCCATTCTTTCTTCAAGAACGCTTTCAAGAACCAATTCCAATCAATCTAATTGACAAAACCTAGGCTCTGATACCACTGTTGGGATTCATCATTGCAAAAATAACATGGCGCAACGGAAAATACACCGTTTAAAATTTTCTAGAATCCAACTATCGTGTCCAATTACCATTGATTAGAATAATACCAAATTGAATCAAGAGAGATTAACTCACCGGATTCATCTCTTCTAGAGACTGCTGCAGAATCGTTTCTTGAAACAGCAATTTACAAAGTCCGATGCATGACCAACTATTGAGCGGGAACCGGTACTAGCCGAAGACGCGAAGGAATGGAGGATTAATGCTGGGATTTTCGGCTATTTGGGGCTGCTCTTGGTGGCTGAAATTTCAAGTAATTAATTATGGTTGAATTAGGGTTTTATTCCTTAAGTGTGCCCTTATATAGACACCTTGTCTAATTAGGTTTTAATTTGGTTAATTAAACCCAAGCCCACTAGGATTATAATTACATAAATAAACTTTAATTAAAAAGTATATAATATGTAATTTAATTCCATTTGGCTAAATTTTATTACCCCTAAATAAAATTAAATCACACTTAAGTAAATACAATACATGTATTTAATTTTCCTACTTAGGAAAATTATTTAATTAATTGTTTACTTTATGTAATTCAATTAATTAATAAATTAATTAATTACATTATGTAAACTTATTAATTAAATTAAATTCAACCCAATAAGATCGTGCACATAGATCAACTGAGCCAAAACTTATAGAAATTGTATATGTAATGTACATTAGGAATGTGTTAATTAATTACCTTGACACTGAATGTCAATTAATTAATTAACACATTCCTAATGTACATTACATGTACAATTTCTATAAGTTTCGGCTCAGTTGATCTATGTGCACGATCCTATGGGTCTGTCTTTATGTTGGAAGTAGGCCCAAGGCCAATAGACTGTAAGTGGGTTCTAGCAAACCATTACAGCCCCCAATTAAGACAGAGATGCAACAGTCTTTCGAAGACACTCAACCGGTAGGAATCTCATAGTGTCCTTTGCCTAACGATATCGATATGAATAAACAAGAGGCATGGTGTCCGTCATCCTCTTCTATTGTATGTTATATTTCTTGATATTGAGTTGACTGATTAATCAAATAAGCACAAACTTACTTAGGTATGGCCATACACTTATCAGTCCCACTCATCAGGTGACCAATGATATCATCTCGGTGTTACTCGAGTGGCAATTCCATCACTTCATCATCCACATCAACATGTTCACCGATCCACCCAATCATACCCATATTTAGCATCCTTTTATAGACCTGTTAGGCATATGTCAAAGTGAACCGGATTCCATATTGATATTATAATGAAATTTGGTCTGAGGACAAAAGAGACCTACTCAAGAAAGACCTATGACGCGACAACCATGTGGCTTTCTTATGCAAATTGATCCATTCCCATGTCAACGACATCTACCTATATTCATGACTGACTATACAAGTACTATGGCTAGTTAAGAACTGCCATACAGTCATCGAATATACAAGTCTGTGGTTCTATTCGTTCCCATGATTAGAACAGACCTGGGATAGGTTTTATGATTATCAATCAATGGATACTCTACTCATATTATAGCACAAGATATAAATGAAATAGATTAATTGCCTTTATTAATGTGACACTAATAATGTATCTATAAAATGAGTCTTAATGTATAATACAAAATACAAGAATCCAATGCCCTAAGAACTAGGGCACACCAACACTGTGTGGCTGTAAGTTTATATCCGGGCGGCTCTAGAATTACAGCCACACGGTGTTAGGATTTTTCATCGAAAATCACCATATAAAAGTAGAAGAACACGATGATTTACTCAAATCCGTGCCCAGGAGCAATTGATGTGAAAATTGTAAAACTTAAAATCAAATCGAAAAGAATAGATTTCTCACCAGAGATATCTCTTCTAGAGATGGCCGCAGAAACCAAAATTGATTTCTTCTGCATTCACGTACACGAACAGCTATCGAACACGACTCGTGCCAGCGTGAGATCGAGCGAGAGAAAGAGTTTGGTGGCTGTAATTTTTGGCTATGTTGCCTCACCCTTGGCTAAATTCTCTAGGTTTATTTTTAACCTAGAGGGCTGAAATTTTTGACAAAAATTTCGGCCCAATCCCTACTTAATTTTATGTGGGCTTTTCTCTTTTTTTAAGCCCAAGTCAATATTAATTCTCTTGGTTCAATTAATTATCAAACTTAATTTTATTCAACATGTATTCTAACACATTATACCATATAATATGTTTCATATATTTAAATTAAAATTAATTTGATCAATTAATTTCACCATGGAATTAATTTTGACATTCATAAAATTAAGACACATGTAAACCTATACATGTGAAACATTTCCAAATAATCTCATAAATTAATTCATTGAATTAATTATGAGAAGGCCAATGAAAATATTAATTTTATTATTTTAATCAATCCAATCGATCCTTATAATATAATTAATATAATCCTCTCTCTCTCCTGTGTGTATACTCCAAGTATACAGGTGATCCCTTAAGTTCGTGTTCAGACGTTCAATGTGTACGATCCCATAAGCCCATCTTTATGTTGGCTGTGGGCCTATGGCCCACAGACTACAGGCGGGCTCTAGCAAGCCACTGCAGCCCCCAATTAAGATGGAGATGGCAGTCCAACTGAAATCATAACCCTGTAGTTTAAACTTGTATATCCCATGTCATTGATATCGGTGTCCAACACAAAGGCATGGATTGATCACCCTCTTTTGTGTCCGGACATTTACTTGATCCCGAATGTACTGATGCTCACAAACAAGTTCCAACTTGTTTGGGTGTGGCCACACTCTTATCAGTCACATTCATCAAGAGGCCGGTGATATCTTCTCAGTGGACTACTGAGTGACATATCCCTTCTGCATATCCATAGCACTGCCATGCTCGGTGACATACCTGAACATACCCATACTTGGCACCCTTTTACAGGCCCTTTAGGCATACACCAAAGTATGTGACTTCGCATGCAGCACCATCATATGGTCAGGTCAAAGGATCTATACAAGTACTATGCGAGAATCACTAGTGATGCTTTACCATGTGGATATCTCGTTTAATGGATCTATCCAGTACCATGCCCCTTTTGCATGTACCCATTAACTTTGTTGACATCCCATGTCCAATGGCCGGTAAGACACCGCCATACAACCCGGTTAATGATAGTCTCCGGTTCCATTCATTCCCATAACTGGAATAAACTATGGATCTCTTTATGGTCATATCGTTTTCCCCATCCATGGTCTTATTGCAAAGTGCATGACACTTATCAACATGGATATGGATATGTCCATTGGATACTCCATTTAAATTATAGCACAAGATATATAATAAACAGATTAATACCTTTATGAAATGACAAAAAATATGTATAATACATAAATCCAATAAATGTACAATACAAATACAAGGTCCAATGCCTCGGGACTAGGGCATATCCAACACGCGGCTGTAGGTGTGAAACTACAGTCGTATGCCTCTAATCAGAACGTGATAGATTCTCCTAAATCCCATACTCACCTCTAAGCCCTTTAATCACTCAAAGGACCATTCTTGGGGTTTTAGATTGAGGACTGTTCAGTTTTCGGAGCGTTTGAGACATTCCAAGCAGCATCCCACTCATTCTCAAGTCCGACTCACGTTCGTCCGTCTTAACAGGAAACATAGGATTTTCATCACAGAGGTCAGGAAAACCAGTGCTCACAGGCTGCCCCTCATGGGATCAGAGTCGACACAATCAGGCCATTGTACCGGAATTGAGTTTGATCTTGCGATAGAGAGCACGGTGAGAAAAGGAAAGAAAACGTACCTGACGTCTATGTTTGTCAAAGAAATCAGGTGTAACATCTTACTAGAGACATTGGCTCTATGAGCATTGGTTCTGAAGCTAGCTCTAGGAGCGCTGATTTTGAGGTTGACCCAAAAGGGGTGCTGATTTTAAAGTCGACCCAAAAGGGGTGCTGATTTTCGAAGTCGATCCAAAGGGATGCTGATTTTGAAGTCGATCCAAAGGGAATCTGTTTTTTGAATTAGATCCAAAGGGACGCTGATTTTTGAATTAGATCCAAAGGGATGCTGATTTTTTAAGTCGATCCAAAGGGATGCTGATTTTTTAATTCGATCCAAAGGGATGCTGATTTTGAAGTCGATCCAAAGGGATGCTGATTTTTGAATTTGATCCAAAGGGATGCTGATTTTTGAATTCGATCCAAAGGGATGCTGAATTTTGAATTCGATCCAAAAGGATGCTGAATTTTGAATTCGATCCAAAAGGATGCTGATTTTTGAATTCGATCCAAATGGATGCTGATTTTTGAATTCGATCCAAAGGGATGCTGATTTTTGAATTCGATCCGAAGGGATGTTTATTTTTGAATTCGATCCAAAGGGATGTTGATTTTTTGAATTCGATCCAAAATGATGATGATTTTTGAATTCGATCCAAATGAATGCTGATTTTTAAAATTGTGTTAAGAGTGCGTGTTTATTCCTTGATCGATAATTATGGAAACAAAAATTTTTGCCCCTTCGATAAAGAATAAATAAGGCTTGATTGTTTTACCCCTGGATACCTGTAAAAAGTAAAGAGTATCCTCCTTGGTATTATATTGGCATAAATGGAAATTATGAGAATTGAGGAAATTCTCTGACCTGAGATTTAGAGCCGTATGGCTTTAATTTGCAATGTATAGCCGAGGGAATGACCTAGTGTCGGATTATTTCTACTTCCAGAGCACCCACGATTCAGGACAGCCTAACGATGATAGTGAGTACTTATACTTGGGTTGGTCTTGATGCATGCATGTATGTAGGTATGTATGTTTTGAATGTATGCATGTATGTGACATGATGTTTCTTCTGTTGGTTACGGTGTAGTCTGCATTCGGTGTTTAGTGTCGAGAGTTGACCAAATTATGGACCGAGGTCGTGAACTAGGCTTCCCAGAGGCACATGGACCTACTGGAGGAGTAGCTCACTTATCATGAAAACACTGGGGATGAGAACCAGGTGGGTAGTCAAGGTGACAGGGCACAGTCCTAGACCTTCTCTTTTCCTTCTTTGACAATCTAGTCCGTATGTGGGCTCATCTTTGCACATTTTACTTTGGTACATTGATCGTGAGCGTGAGCCGCTGACCTCAAAAAACCTCAAGATGCAGGGAGTTAGGATTGTCTAAACCTACTGTTGTGTGACTTGCATTTTGTTTTGTGTCCTAACTTTTGCATAGACTGCCTTTCAGTTTTCAGCCTATCAGACTGTCTTAACTTTTGCCTGAACCACCCTTTTAGGTTTTTGACCCAGCAGACTTTTATTTGTATCCTAACTTTTGCATGAGCCATCTTTTGGTTTTCAGTCTATCGGATTTTTCTTTCTTTTTTTTTTCTTTTTTTGACTTGAAGTGAGGTGCATGCAAATGGAGAACGTGCATAGGCATATATGTATAATACAAACTCAATTTCAAGCAAACTTAGGACATTTAAATGAATAAAATAAAGCATTCATTCATTAATAATGATTTAGCATAATGCATATCAAAGATCAAATGAAGCTAAGAACAGAATCAGTAATGGGATCCGTCTTGACCGAATCCACTACTGCCATTGACCGGTCTTTGTAGATTTTCCTGCTGATGGTTCTCACCTCGCTGTCCTAACTTTTGCATGGATCGCCTTTTCAGTTTTTGATCCATCAGACTATCCTAATTTTTGCATGGACCGCCTTTTCAGTTTTCGATCCATAGGACTTCTCTTTTGTTTTACATGTAGTATCGCCTGAGCTTATCCTAATTGATGGGGTTGACGAATTTGTTCTCATCTATATCCATGATCTTTACAGCACCTTTTGAAAGTACCTTCTTGACCACATAAGGACCTTCCCAGTTAGGCTTGAACTTCCCCTGTGCATCCGTATTGGTCTATTTCATTCGTTTAAGTACCAAATCTCTGGCTTTGAGTAGGTGTTTCTTATGACGTTATAAGCCCTGGCCATTCGTTGCTGGTGCATCTGCAAATGATCTAAAGCCCGAAGATGCTTCTGGTCGATTAACTCCAACTATTCATATCTCGACTGAACCCATTCAAATTCTGGCAACTACGCTTCCATGACTACCTTTAATGACCTAACCTTAGTTTCCACTAGTAAGACAACTTCCATCCCATAGACCAATGAGTACGGTGTCTCTCCGATAAGAGTTCTAACACTTGTTCTGTATCCCCATAAGGCAAATGGCAACATGTTGCTACCATTTTTTATGAGATCCTCTTAATAGATTTGTTGGCCGCTTCTACTGCTCCATTGGCTTGCAGGCGATCTGGAGATGATCTATGATGTTCAACTCCTTTTTCTTGGAACAATTATGTTGTTGCTCCTTGGAATTGTACTCCATTATCAGTCACGACATGATGTGGGATCCCATACCATGCAAAGATATTCTTAGTCATTTTCTTTTTTTTTTTTTTTTTTGGTTGATAAATTTGGGTTTTGAAGAGATTCAGTATTGAACCCATAATCTTTCATCTCCACATGGAGAGATGTACTGATCAAGCTACACCCAATTGGTCCTCTTCCTTGACCTTCTCTGCTCACTCTGGTCTAAGTCTTCTGAGCTTCTGTTCGACAGGTCTCATATTTGAATTCGTCAGAATTCTGTGCTCTGTAATCTTCCTGTCGATCCCAGGCATATCATTATAGGAGCGGGCAAAGGCTTTCATGTGCTTTTGCAGTACTTTTACAATTTTTCTTCTCCTATCAAGCATGAGGTCTTTTAGGATAGATACCATTTTTTTGGATCATCATTTGTCCCTAGATTCATTTCATGCAATGATGCATCATGTATGCTAAAGACATTAAATGAATGTTTGTATATATGCACAGTTCCACTCAGAAAAATATCACACAAGTAATTGAAATCAAATTACATTAAATACCTATGGGCTGAATTGTTCACATCATGAAATAAAAAAAAAACATATGCATTAAAATGGTTATCATCCTCCACATACGAAGGGTCTTCTCTAATTGCAGTGCCATCCACTATGACAGTGGATTTGGACCCCCAAAGTTGGGCAAGGGATTACTTTAAACACTTGGCTTCAAGGGTAGCTCGGTAATTTTCTTGTCAGTAATCAACTATTGGATAGCCCTTATTAATTGAGTGCAGTCATTTTTATGGCGAACTACTGTCACATAATAGGAATAGAAGTTACCTTTGTCTACCTCAGCTGGAGGAGAATATGGCTTCAAATTCTGTAGCAACCTAGCCTTCCTACATTTGGTGAAAATATGAACCAAAGATTCTCCCCATGGGTTGGTGATCCTTTGAGGAGTTCCTGTTTGTCTACCTTGAGCTACAACAGCCACATTCGCTTCTTGCACTTGTCCAAGGGTTACGGTTTGAGCCGATTTTGAACTAGACCCAGCAGATGTGGTTGTGGAGTTATCAACCTTATAACCTTATGTGTACCCTCGATAGCCTTGATAAGTGCCTAAGCTTTATTTATTAACCTGGTCTTCCTCTTCGTATCTTTCGATACGCTTGGCAAACTTAACAACATCATTAAAAGAGTGGAATCTTTTCAGCTTCATTTTCTCCATATAAAGAGGCAAGCTACAATCAACTAACTTCACAACAAAGGACTCCGACTTTAGAGCCCCGTATACCAGCACTTGAACGTCGATCCATCTCTTATAGTAAGACGAGAAGGATTCATTTGGCTTCTAGCACATCCTTTCCAAATCCTCCAAAGTAGTTTCCATCTGAGTGTTATAGGCATACTGCTTGACAAATGCCTCAAATAAATCTTCCCATGAGGAGCGGATATGAATTGGCATTTTCAAATACCACTTAGTAGGAGCATCTTTCAAGGTAGTCGGGAACAGATTCAGCAGGTGCTTCTTTTCAATTCCCAGACTGGACATAATCCTCACATAGCTGTCTAAGTGAGCCTTCGGTGGACCTTCCCCAGTGTACAGGGGTAAATATGGCATCTGAAAGCCTACTGGTAATGGTTCTCCCCCTTCTTCCATCAGAGTAGCTGAGTCAGCACATTTGATGGGATTGTAATGCACCATCTCTTTCAGTTTTGGCAGCCAAGCCTCCAGGTCAGAAAATTTATCCTTGAGATGCTTTTCTGTAGCTATCTCGATTGAAGCTTCCCTATCTCTCTCAAAAGCTTTATCTTGCTTAGAGTGACAATCAACTTCTCTGTGAGGAAGAACTCCTCTACTACTTCCTGGAATACTTCTTCCCGAGCTAGGGGACCACCTGAACAATATTTCCCTCATTCTCTACCAGAGCTTGGGCCGGTTGAATGGTCTGACCCACATTGGTGGTCATTATAGTTTGTATTTTATCTCTCAAAGTAGCCTTGAACCGGTCTGAGTTCAACAAGGCATCTATGGAGGCATTCATATCGAAAGGCATTCCTCCACCAGATCTGTCTTGAGCCATATCTATTTTGTTTACTTCTTCCAACACAAAATGACTATCAATTGGTAAAGAAGGTAACTATCCCCTAAATTCTTGCTCTGATTTCGACCCTGAATCGTCCTGGTCTCCTCTACAGTGACTGATTCTGGTTGAATTGACTAAACTAGCTGACTAGAACCTGGTTCAACCTGCACTAACCGTTTTGAAGTTTGACTCCAAACTGCACATTCAGCATAGGGTTAGCACCATGGATGGATGTCATGACTCTAGACATGACACACTAAGTGATCATGGTTGAATGATGTCAGATGAATGAGAGTGATAATAAGGATGATCTTTATGTTTTCATTCTTTTTTTTTTCACTTTAGACATTCTAAGAATACCCAATGCCATACAAAAGATAATGCAAGAAGGTCGCGTGTGAGCCATCACATGGATAAAGGTTCGACGCTTTTGGGACACCTAGTGAATGTCATGAAATGGTCGCGTGTGTACCGACACACGGACAGAGTTTCAACGCTTTATAGGTCAATAAAATGATATGAAATAGTCATATGGGGGTCATCCCATAGACAGAGTTTTGACGCTATCAGGGCATCCAACATGAAATAATGTTACAAACAAGTTATGTGTGAATAAAGACACGGACAAGGGTTCAGCGTTCGTGGAACACCTTGTATGATTTGGTAATGTCATGAAATACCATTATATGTGTAATAATCTGGTACTGGTGGAGTACCTCTATTGATTCAACAATGTCATGAAACAATCCGATGTGGATTGTGACACACAAGTAAGACTTCGGCATCACCGTTCCCCAATGATGAATGAGCATGATGTCATGTAGTGTTATCATATGACCCACCACATGAATATGGACCTAAGACCGTTATGGTCCTCTAGTGAATGAAATGGTATAGTGGAATGGCTAAGTGCAACCAGATACACGGGCAGAACAGGGGTAGTTTTGGGGCACTCGATATGGAATGAAATGATTAGGAAGGGCATACTTAGAACATCCTTTCATTAAATGGAATGAGATAAGATAAGATGAATGTTCATGTCAAACGAAATGCAAATGGCTACACGAAGACGTGGTTAGGATGCATGACATATGGGATGATGCCATGTATGCTTCATGGAAATGTCAACATATGAGATGAATATGGCACACAAATAAAATGTTATGGCTGCACGAAGACGTGGTTAGCATCAATGTCACACATGTGCTCATATTTTGAAAATGGCTGCATGAAAATATGGTTAAAATCTCACACGAATGATTATGCGTGCTTGATGTTTCATGTAAAGGTCAAAATAAAACCACCATGGAACAAATGTTTAGCACACGCAACAATATGCTCACCCTCCCAACCTTATTCCTCCTTTCGATTGGTACGTATTCTTCCTAGGTGTTGGGTCTCTTTGGTATCAACCGGGGATACCAAAGGTGTACTCTCAATGTTCAATTTCATTTTTATGTTTTGGTAATCCTAAGGGGAAATTACTAAGTCATTACATGTGGGCCAAAGTCAAGCCAAGGGTCGTACAGGTCCCCATAGCAAATATACACTCCTCCACATAGAACATGAGAGGTTCATGCGGTGCTATGAGTGGTTTACCCCTTCGAGTGCCTCCAATCCTGGCAGAAGAGGTAGGTCACCTTCTGAAGTAAACCGGGCTAATCAGGGAGTTTGAGGGGTTAAGAAGAAGAAAATGTCATACTATGCAAGTGTGAGTAAAATATGGTACTATAAACTAGTAAATGACTGCAAGCAAGGTTATATTTTAGTAGTTACCTAAGTTCCTTAAGTTTTTACAAAAAGAAAAACATTTTAAGAAACATTTTATCCCCAGCAGAGTCACCACAGTGAGCAGAAGACCTTTTCGATGAAAAAGCGGAACGCGGTGAAGCGAACCAGGGAAAAAAGAGAAGAATTTGATTTGTTTGGAAAACCTTTTGTAGAAAACCTTTCTTTGAATGTGAGTTTTGGGAAAACTGGTTTTGCATTTTAGAAAATCCCGTTTTATTACTTAAAGACCTTGAAACCTAAATTTCAAGATCAATGATAGAGTCGCCACCTGGATCAGCTCATCCAGGAAATTCCGGTACAGCTCCCTATCGAGCATAAACTGTTGTACCTAATCTAGAGATTTAAGGGTCGGACAACTTACCTATTCAACCTCAAGCTTGCATTCATTTATAAGTTTATAATGCCATATTATATTCACTTATTCTCTACCCATTTTATCTTTTATTATTTAGCCCATGTTCATTCAGATGACAGAAAATAAATTGCATAAAAGTAGAGTGCAGAAAAATAAACCATACATCCAAAACAAACCAAAAGGAAATAAAGGTTGCTTATTACAACCCAAAAAGAGAAAAACTCTCATCCTCGCTAATACAATCGCCTAGAATACATGAATATCTAAAAAAGTTACAATCACGAGAATCTATTAGATCCATCCAAAATAAAAATAAGAAAAATAAAAGCTACAAAAAAATGGGTTAGCACAATTATATCATAGATACGATTAGGACTCACACAGGACAGAATGGGGAATCTAAGAAAAGAGAAACATGCATTTAGGGGGTAACCGAGAAGTCCGGATGACTTACTCGATTAAACCTGGAAAAAGGGTTTTAGAAACGCTCTGTGGGTTTTTGTGTTTGGAAACCATTTTGGAAAACAGTTTGGCTCATTTACATGCAAATTTCTCCATTTAGTGAGTCGGTTATCCCGGAACTCAGGGTTCCGTTCGTGGGGTTCCTAATTCCAAACATCCATTTAAGGCCCAAAGTAGTAAACACATCAACATTAGTTTGATTCTGAAAACAGCATCACACGACAACATCCGTGGGAGTCGTCCCGTGATTCTGCCTCATTATGGAAATTATAGCCGTGCGGCTTTAGCTAGAGCAGTGTGGCTGTAGTATCCAGAACCTGAAATTGGTTTTCTTCATTTTGAAAATTACTGTTTTGATTGTTCTCAATGATTTCTCAGGACTTTGAGCAACCTGGGGGTCCGCTAAAGCTGGATAGTGGATCTGATTCGGATCGAACAACCTTGGATTTCAAAAATCAAAATCAAAGAAACCGAAAATCTCACATCACGTTCTTGGAAGACTGAAAACCATAATTCTGAGTGTAACAGATGTGATTGGACCGAAATAGTTCATAACTAAATGATCAAAATGGAAAACTGACTGCTTTCTATCGATTTAGGGCTTTTCAGGTTTCTACCCTGAAGAGCACAGCCATGCAACTATAGTATTACAGCCGCTCGGCTCTGTTCTAAAAGATTACAGTCTCTCGGCTCTTATCAGAGCCACTCGGCTGTAATCAAATAGACAGTTCCGGATTTTTGCAAAATACAGAAAATAAACACCACATAAATTAAACAAGGACGAGTTTAAGGCCTCTTAGAGTTTACCTTTTTGATGTTCCAATGCGTTTGACGACTGGAATTGGATTGAAAAGTCGGAATGTGCTTAGAATCCTGCGAACGGTCCGAAATCCTCGAATAAGTGTCTCGAATTAATCCGAACAAACCTGAGAATAGTCCCAAATGAATGATACCCGACTGGGAACTCTCACTCTATGTTTTCTAAGTCTGTTTTATGTCTTTTTGTTCTGGTATTGTTCTTTAGTTTTCACTTTTTGTTTTTTCTCTTTTAGGAATTATCAATGGTTTTTTCTGCTGAATCTCTCTCTGTTTCCGTCCTCCAATATTTTGACTTTTTTCTGCTATTAAGACACTCCCAAATCTTGGCAGAGAACTCCCCTAATTAAGGAGTTCTAATTGCTGTCAAAGACTGACTGGCTATTTAGGAATAATTTTGTCCGCTCGATAGAGCCGCGCGGCTGTAAGTTTACATCTGTGTGGCTCTGGAATTACAGTCGCGCGGCTGTAGATGTGAAACTACAACCGTACGCCTGTAATCAGAGCCGTGATAGATTCTCCTAGATCCCACACTCACCTCTAAGCCCTCTAATCACTCAAAAGGACCTTTCTCGGGGTTTCAGATCGATGAGTGTTCGGTTTTCGGAGCGTTTGAGACATTCCAAGCAACATCCCGCTCATTCTCAAGTCCGACTCACTTTCGTCCGTCTTAACATGTAACATAGGATTTTCATCACAGAGGTCGGGAAAACCCGTGCTCACTTCGAATCCAAGTTATTTAATTAGTCTATATAAATGTATATATATGTTTAAAAAAAATGATTATGTGATGAACACAATGAGACCTACAAATGCAGGCCAATGGATCCATGTTTTGTAATTAATATTACAGCCGGTTTGGGGCGGCAAACAGAAAATATCCTATCAACTTATACATACACAGTTTCAGGTAAAAATGACTCTGCTATAGCATCAGCTGATGAAATATGCTGCTTTCCAATATTTTCTTTTGCTTCTGTGTTATATTCTTCCTTTTTATTCACAATTAAATTAGAAATATAGAAAAAGGAAATGGTAATCCATACTAGTATTTTGGCCTCAAAAAACCATGTCCTTGTCCTCAAATCCTTTGAGCTCCAAATTTATGCTTCTGATGCAATACTACAAATGTAAGGTATTTCCGTTTGCCATTGTGATTTAATTTAATATATATGTGGATGTATGTGTAGCTTGCTCATTTCATTTGCAGATCCAAATCCTAACGTATGAAAGAGTGCTTTTAAAGAGGAAACAATATTTATCTCTGCCTGTACTGTTAATCATCAAGGAAACAAAGCTCCAAAGAAATTGATGTCTTTGGTGTGGCTATGCAAGTTACTAGAAGTTTTGGGTTAAAAATTTTGTTTAATTCAGAATAGATAATAGTTTCGATGTTCAAAAAAAATGAGACTAAAAAAAATATAAAAGTGGTATAGATTGGATTTCAATACAGGTCAATTGTTTTTGTGTTATGAGTTTAATCTCCTACCATATTATGTGGTTACATATGAATTTTCTTTCTACATAAATAATATAGAATATTAAAGAAATTACAATACATTACATTATTTTAGAAGAGAGATAATCATAATTCTAAAAATATGAATGGTGATGTTATGATAGCATTATTTGTAAAAATTTTAGCTATATTTGTGTAGTATTTGTGAAGAAAATTTCATAAAGTCAGATGACGAAAAAATAATATACGAATATGGAAATAAATGAAAAAAATAATTAGGATTTATGTTCATGCACATTTTTCGGTTAAGTTTACATCGTTCAACTTTTTTCTGACTTTGCGCAACAAC
Organism: Euphorbia tirucalli; assembly: GCA_039660915.1. Taxonomy (NCBI): domain Eukaryota; kingdom Viridiplantae; phylum Streptophyta; class Magnoliopsida; order Malpighiales; family Euphorbiaceae; genus Euphorbia; species Euphorbia tirucalli. The sequence continues at coordinate 33,399,864 of CM077637.1, read as the reverse complement.
TGGGCCAAGATATATATAATTGGGCTGGTTTTTGCTGGTATACCATGTTCAACTTCCTTCTGACTTGGTTAATCAAGTTTTTATAGGGTTTTCTACATAAATGACATTTAATATTTAGAATAAATACAACATTGTAAAAAAGATATATTACAAAGGCCGTGTTTGGTAGAATTGCAAATTACAACACAGTGTTATTTTTAATAGTATTTCGTAGTACTTGTGCAACATAATTGATGGTATAAGTGTACTACCTCAGGGAAAAATCAAGGAGGAATAATATAGTTCCACAGTGTAAGTATGATGTACGAAAAATAAAGAGGAGCATTAATTTTTTGCAATATTTTTAAAGTAATAATGAGAAAAATGAAAAAAGAAAAAATTAAATAATATATATATATCATTACGAATAGCGGAAAATTAAAAAAAAAAATTGAATTATGAGAAAAAATAAACACAGAGATAAATGAATAAATACTTTTTAATTATAGAAGATGATAGATAATACTTAAGATAAAAAATTAAAAAAATATAATATTTATAATTATCCTATTTTACTAAATAATAATAATCAAAAAGACTATAATTACGTTATTAGATATACCAACTCCGGTCGACTTTACTTCTGACCATTATGTTTAAAATTAAAAACCAGATTTTGAATAATTTTAGCTTCACTTAGATTTTTGGTTTTTTGGTTTTTCCATTTTACGTTTTAGTTAAAGTAGGGATGACAACAACTAGGATATCCGCACTATCCGTTCCATACCCGTTTACGAATATAGCTATCCGTCTTGTTCATTACCCGCAAGTATTAGTTACCTAAATTCCATTCCCATAATTCCATTACTTTCAAGTACCCATAATTAAATATATATATATATATATATATATATATATATATATATATATATATATATATATGTATGTATACATATTAATAGTTTTTTTATTAATAATAATTCCATAACATTAAAGTATATTGTATAAATATAAATACATGCATAAGTTATCAAGAAAATTGAACTTTCTAAGTGATAAAAGTTTTATTCCCGTCTCATACCTTTCTATACATGGTTCAGGTAATCTCATTATGATTGGGTAGTATTGAGTATCCGCAGGACCCATATCCGCTACCAACCCCGTTACAAGCTCTTTACAACGTGATTATTTGTGGGTAAACAGAAAGTAACTATGTCAGATATTTCTTTTAAAGTAACTATGTCAGATATTTCTTTTACTAACTATAAAAGTTAAATCATAAATGTACAAATTTGAGATGAAAAGAGAAAATATCTGTATAAATTGATTCCACCACTGACATGCCATTTATCCCCACTATCCAACCGCACCAGTCCACTAATGCAAAGCTCCATATGTTTGATAAACACATGCATACAATTCTTGTTTCCCTAAAACAAGCATCCCATAATCTAAGATTTCTTCATCAAATCCTTGCCCAAATCATCACTCATTCTCTCACCAATTCAAACCTCACATTTAACTCCCTTATTAGAGCTTTCTCTAACTGCCCCACCCCCACCAAAGCCTTTCTTGTTTTCAATTACTTGTACGTAAAATTCCCCTCAATCCCTCCTGATCACTTCACCTACCCGCCTCTGCTCAAGGCTTGTTCCCGTTCGTGTTCTATTTCTTTAGGCAAACAAATCCATGCCCATCTACTCAAACGACCTCCTCTACATTCTGACATTTATGTCCAGAATTCTCTTGTTCATTTTTATGGTGCCATTGCACGGTTGGATGATGCACGGTTGTTGTTCGACACAATGTCTCGCAGAGACATAGCAACCTGGAATTCCCTCATGGGTGCTTATAATACAAATAAAAGTTCGCGTTCTCTCACTGAAGTTATGATTTTGTTTAGGAGTTTGATGCGTGGAGGAGTTCGAGCGGATAAGATCACTATGGTGATTCTGTTGTCAGCTTGCACACAAGTCCAAACAGATGTGTCATTAGAGTATGGGAGAGTAATTCATGCTTGTGCAATGAAACTGGGGTTGGGATCTCTAAATGTAAATAATGCACTAATTGATATGTATTCTACGTTCAAACAGATGGATGCAGCGTCGAGAATTTTCAACGAAATGGGTTCAAGGAAAGATGTTGTGTCATATACTGTTTTGATCAATGGCTATGTCGAGATGGGTTTGGTGGATTTGGCTGGTAACATCTTTGGTCAGATTGTTGACAAGGATATCGTCTCCTGGAACTTGATGGTGCATGCTTATATCAAGGCTAAGCGTCCGATGGATGCATTACAACTTTTAAAGAAAATGGATGAGGAGGGTGTGATGCCTGATGAACATACAATGGTAAGCTTACTTGCAGCATGTGCTAGCTTATCAGACCTCAACTATGGAAGGCTAGTTCATGTGTTCATTAACAGAAACAATGTAAAGCAAGATGTCCATGTGAAAACCGCTCTAATTGATATGTATTTCAAGTGCGGATGTGTGGAGGAAGCCTTGGTTACTTTCTACAAAATGGTATACAAAGATGTTGTGGCTTGGACTGCAGTTATTGGAGGTCTTGCAAACCATGGATATGGTGTGAAAGCTTTGAGTTTGTTTAATCGAATGGAGGAACAAGGAATGCAGCCGAATGAAGCAACGTTTGTTTCTGTTTTAACAGGATGCAGCCATTCGGGTTTGGTTAAAGACAGCTGTTTATTGTTTAAGAAAATGGCAGAGGTGTACAAACTTCAACCAAATATTGAGCATTTTGGTTGTTTAATTGATGCATTGAGCAGAGCAGGACTCCTATATCAGGCAGAGGAGTTCATTAAGATGTTAAGGGTGGATGGAAGACTCATTGCTTATAAGAGTTTGCTTAGTGCTTGTATTAAGCACTCTGAATTTGACTTTGGCAAAAAGGTTGCAAACCAAATTACATATTCGAGTTCTCAAAGCCCTGAAACAAATATTCTGCTATCCAACTTCTTTGCTCTGGCAGGTCAATGGGAACAAGTTGCAAAGACAAGAAGAACCCTGAAAAGATTCAATGTAAGAAAGGAGCCTGGAATTAGCTGCGTGTAGTGTATATTTACCAATCCAATCCATATAACAATTCACTATATATCTGAGACCAGGCCAACCCATGGTGTAAATACCCTTTCAATTAACACAGCTTCTGTCTTTATGCCTTGTGATATTTGAATCGTGTAGACAAACTTTAGTCATGATGAGAATGCCACTAAATCAATGTCTTCAGTTTCTCTTTTAGATTATTAACCAAACAACTAGAGGCACAATGCTGGGATTGTAAAGTAAAAATTTCATACCTGAGCAAACAAGAGGAAAATATAATTCAAACAGTGCTGGGATAGGAAATAAGCGACAACTAGAACTTGGGTGTTATAGACTCACTTGTGGAAGGTCCTTCCTCATCATTTGAGCAAATAAGGTTCCATTTTCTCCTTCATTAACGTAATCTAGTTCTTCCAAAAAAACCAAGCAGTCCATTCATCAACCAATCCAACAACATCGATAGAGATCTGGAGAGAAAACAAGGGGAATGAAGGAATAAGAACATCATTGTTTCTAGCATACATCCAAAACAGCCTTCAGAAAAGAAAAAATGAAGAGTGAGCTTCAAAGAAAATTACCTGAGGAAACTTACAGAGGACTAAAACCAAAATTCTGTATGATGAACAGATCAACTGTTACAGTTTCAAGAACAAAAGTATAGTCTTAGAAACAAACTGTGTAGGGAAGATAATTAGAAGGAGATGAGATATAACTGACTCGTTTGGTTCAGATATTGAGGACTTTGTTTCTTGATGTGTTGTTTCTTTTAGAAGATTACAGTTACTTTCAGAGAAAAAAAAAAGTAAGCATTTTAAAACTGAATCTCTTGCAGAAAACTTGTGTTCTTAAATATGCACGGTAATATGCCACTCTACATAAGGCCTTCTTTGGACAAGAAATTTAAAAAGTTGGATGCTATCTCAACCAGGAATTTCTCAAATGCATACAGACTTTAATCAATTTTTGCAACACTCTGAAGAAAACCAGAAAGTTCCTGCAAGGAATAGAGGACCGAGTGATGGATTTTTAGAAAGGTAGTAGAATAGAAAAAGCTGCACATGCATTTTATTATTTGTTACCTCTTACAAGAGCAGTACCTGATAATCCCCCAATGTTAAAATTAACGTAGGATTCAATAGAAACACTCGAGTTTAAAATGCTAACCAAAAGTAAGGTATAATGAAGTAAAGACTCATTCAACATCAAAATCTTGAGAAAAAAAATAAATAAAAAATAAAAAAACTCAAAAAACGTTAATGAATCAAGTCTTCACAGGCTCAACAAATGTAGCATAAAAGCAGTAGTCGTCTAGTTTTGTGTAGCAAATATTTACCAGCAAAAGTTCCATTGCAATATTAGGCAATTGTATATATAATTTTTGAATATGTGTATGTAAATTTACAGTTTAGGATACAACACCTCAAATTGGAAGAACCAACAAAAAGGTTGGAAATTGGCAGTCAGAACTGAGCCTCTAAAAAATGCAATTGTGACTTAGAAGATTCAACACTAAAAACATTACACAGAACAAAGAATAACCTCACTGAACAAAACAGAAGCAAAGCTCCTAGTTTGATGAAAGGGTCTTCTTGTTCTTCTTCTTCTTCACACATTGGTTTCGTCCTCTCCTACTAACTAATTGTATGGCAACACAGGACCCAACAGTAAGCCCGAGAGCAACAATTCGACCCCCTACAAGTCCAGAAAGAGCTACCACCAGAAGCAGAAAAGAAGAGCCTCTCTTCCTCTCTTTTTTAATAACTGCCTCTTCCTTGTATAATGTCGTTTCTGATTCGGTCGCGAATTCCTCGGAAATTTTATTTTCTTCCTCTTTCAGCTGGCATTCCGAATTGTAAAGCTCTTCAGTCTCTTCATTGCTGCCTGATTTATCCTCGCCGGATAATTCGCTGCCTGCATACTCTCCCGTCTCCTCCTTTCCTTTTCTCGCCTTCTTCTTCTTCATTGCACGCCACTTCTTCGGCACCAGTTTCTTGATGAACTCCCTACTGCTTCTACGATGTCGTTTGGTTATAACTTCACATTCATCATCATCATCTTCTTCTTCTACTTCCATATCTGAATAGCCCCATCTCCCGCTAATTAAATTCAAAACTCTTCCTTCATTATCAGGAACTACATCAAATCTAGCTTCAGCTACCTGTATTTTCTCAGCAGGAGAATTCAATTCAATTCTGTCTTCAAATTCTTCTTTTGCCTCTGTTGTAACTTCTCTTTTATCTTCCTTACATAAAAACACCGAAAAAGGGGCCTTAAATCTCAACACCAATAAGCTAAAAGGCAATTGCAGAGAAATTCTGACACTGGAACACAAGATATGTTTCCCAATATATTCAAGGAAAATTAGAACACAAGCGGACATTGTTATCCCAAGAGTAAGGATTTTGATGCTAATTAAAGCCAACATTACCACAACAAAAACCATGAAAACTGCATATAAAACACCTCTTCCATCTCTATTACAGCAGCCCGTATCACAACTACCCCCATTCAAACCCTCGTCAGATTCATGATTAATTTCAAATCTATCCACCGATTTATTATAAACATCCATACCATCCTTCCTCTTGTTGTCGTTGTCTAAATTAACAGGATCATCCGCGGGAAATTCCCCGGCGCCGGGTTCAGAGACGGAAACCACCTCCTCAACCGGGCGGGGTTGATGGTTATTGTTATTATTATGCCGATGATGATGCTTCTTCTTCTTCTTTATAGGTTTCTTCAGCCGATCACAATTCTTGACAAATAGATCAACAAGAGACGTTGGGAATCCGGTCTGAACCACCATCGAATTGCAAGGTTTTGTTGGCTGAAGATCCGCCATAAGACGGGAAATTCTTGAAATTCTGGTCTTCTTCCATGGCAAAGGCATGGTTTTTGTGATTGATAGAAAGAATTTAAATTAAAAAAAAAAAGCCAAACAAGAAAAAGATTTCAAGAATCCCGGCCGTAGAGAGTGAAGTAGAAGAAGGGGAGATGTTCATATAAAGAAGAAGACGACAAAGGAGAGAGAAGAAAGAGCAGAAAACGTGAAGAAATAACTGCGAGCCGCGTGGTTGTTGAAATATTATTACAACAAAGGAAATTGCCAGAGACATGTTAAATAATTATGTATCTATTTTGTTTCCATTTTCTTTGTTATTTGTTATTAATATTTGTTTTGTGATTTTTTTTTTTTTTCTCTATTTATTTTCAAATAGTTATCCTGAAAATTTTAAAGAGAAAAATACAGCTGGAAAAAAAAGTTTGTATTGTTTATTATTATTATTATTTTTAATATAAGAATAATTGAGGTTATTAGGCCCTTCACAAATGTATTTCTATCAAAGTCAAATTACAGCAACCCGCACTTCTAATAAATTATATTCTATTTGCTTGTTTTTAATATGCCGATTTTGTTTTTCAGTTTTTTTTTTTTTTATATACACTTTTGATTTTCTTTTCTCAATATGTCCAATAAAGTTCATCATTAATGGAAACTAAAACATGATTAATCCATGATAATTAAAAAAAAAATTTAGCTTGAATTAAACTTTTAAAAAATAAATATTAAGGGTAAATTAATTATTATAACAATTTCATTAATTTTTTATTAGTCTTGGAAACAATTTTAAACGCATATAAAAAAAACCAAAAAAATAAAAGAATTAAATAATTAGTAATCCCTATTTTAAAATTAATTTTTAGCATTTGTTACCGAAAGATAAAATTTAGTCCCAGTTGAGTAACATTGAACTCTTAATTCACTAATTTTATATATAAATTTCAATTTTTTTTGTCAATGCTCGGGTGTATTTTTAGACTTTTTTGATTTATCTTAAATGTGTAGTATCTGATTTCAATAAAATTTGAAATTTGAATTTCCTATTTAGAGAGAAATGCATTCATCATCCTAGATGTATGTTTATTTATTTATTCATTTATCAATTAATTTTTCTATTTTTGTTATATTTAATTAATTTTACTTTTTCTCTTATATTTAAATTATCCGTATGCTTGTTTATTTTCTCAGTATTTTTTTTTTTTTTTCCTTTTTGGTTATAGTATAATAGTAGTCATTTTCGGAATCCTAATATATCCAATTCCTTTTGTTTTGTGAAAAAGTGACAATAGTTTTCTCAAGCAACTACCCCAAAAGGAAAAGCGATACAACTCCACTTACTTCAATTTGAGTGCATGCTTTTAATAAACAACCATATACGAAAGTGAATTCAAGCAATAATTGATTTTCCAATTAATAAAATATTTTAATTGTATTTTAAAAAAAACCCACTTTCCCTCTCTAACATTTTTTTTTCTACCTTCTCTCTGAAACTTCTCCCTCCTCTACTTTTCTCACCTTCTCCTACCCAATCTTTGGGTGTTTTCCTCTCTGATTTACTTGAAATGTATTTTCTTTAGATTTCTACTCGTTAAATCTATCTTTGGATGATACAGTTTCTTTAATCTTATCTCTTAAGTTTAACACATGCAAAAAATGATTTTTTAAAACATATAAAGATTAATGTTGTAGATAATCAAATATTTAAGATTTTAAGACAATCGTTGCTGATCTATTTATTCGGAAGGGTTAAGGACTAAGGATTATATTATAGTGGTATTTTTATAGCTTTGAATTTCTAATTAAAATAGTTATTTCTTTTTTAAATATAGTTTTACTTTTTATAAATTTGCATGTTGTGGTTTTTTGTACTAGCATTAGCCTATGGTGTGTGGGGGGGGTTTTTCCTCTCTGTTAGTATGTTGTATCTTCCTATTTTAATGAAATGAATATCTTAGTTTTTCATTATAAAAAAATGGGTATTATTCCAAACATTATTTGTAATAATATTTATTAAACAAATTTTTCTACATAAATGCACCCTCTAAAAATTTTAATTTTTGGTTTTTAATGTAGTAACGGCAATTGACACGAGAAACTCAAATTCATAAGGAGTAAAAAAAAAAAAAAAAGGATTTGATCATCTACCCACTAAATGAGTTTTAAGCAGCCAACTTATGCTTAGTTGCTTATTAATTAATTCAAGGATTTATGTATAGCTCATAACATAAATAACTAAACATCTTGATTCCTTTCAGTCAAAAAAAATACCTTGATTCCTTATTTAAGCATTTCGCCCAGTAAAATTATTATTTAAATTATTTATGATCCATGTGATTTTGTTGATTTTTATTTCTAGTCTCGAATTTGTTCGACTTTTTTTAATATAACAATAAACTACTTTAAGAATATCCAAAACATGAATATTTCAAACAGACACTTAAGAAAAATATTTTTTAAATTTCAATTTTGATTGTAATAAAAAAAAAAAAGACTTTGCGTAGTAAATATTAACTGCTAATATTTATATTTAACCTTCAAGTATTTTGTTGTATTAGTTTGATTTTTTTTAAATAAAATAATTTAATATTTCTAACATGTTAGTACTAACATTTTATCAAACATTTACCAATTTATCAAAATTTTGAAACCCAAATATGTACAGAAAATTTAATTTACGTAAAACTGTCAATTTGAGACCCAATTGAAGTTTATTCTTACTATTGAACTAGAACGTAAATTCTTTATAAACAATATACGAATATGGCCTATAAATTAATATTTTCTTACAATTAATTAGGGGTTTACAGGGTCGGATAATTAGTTTATTAATAAAAAATTTCAGAGTCCACAAACTAGTCCATTAGAATCTGCTAACTACAAATAAGTTAATAATTATTTCAGTCAGTTAACCTATATTCCATTCGATTATCCAGTAGCGATATTTCATAAAAAAGAATTAGTTTTTGAATATTAAAAATAAGTTTTACGTTATAAACTATGAATTTTCAAACACAATTAAAAAAATGCTTACATAAATAAATTTGAATTTTTTTAATATTACATATAAATATGCATATTTAGATATGAATAACCAAAAATTTCACATATATTTATATTAGTTATATATAAACATACACATAATCGGTTGATTTGAACCAATTTTTCGGTTTCCGTTAATCAACAGTCTTTATAATAATAAAAAAAAAAAATCATAACATAGTCCTTCGGTTTTTGTTAACTATGGTTGTAAATGAGGCGGAGAATCCTCATCCCCGCTGGGGATAGGAAATCCTGAATAAAAATTCCCGCAAGGTGTGATAGGAATTTTTTTAGCCCTATTGATTGTGAAATGCAATGCTAAAGTGTTGAATAACTTTAATTTTATTTTGAATTATGTATTTCAACTTAATATGTTTTTAGGTGTAATTTAATTATTGGTACATTTTTACTGTAATTCATAATTATGTGTTAATTTGAAAAGAAATTACAAAATGTTAACTCTTAGTTGGGAATGAGGATTCTCGCAAGGATGTGAACAAGTTAAAAATTTTCCTTGATTTGTTAATAGGGATGGAAACGGGAAATTTTTTTTTTTTTTTTTTTTTCATTACTTAATGGGGATGGTGATGCGAATTGCATTCCTTGCCTCGTTTAGGCCCATTCACAATCCTACTGTCAACCTATTTTTCTATTTGATATCAATTTTGCAAATCGATTTTTGGATTTTGGATTAATCAATTACGAAATTAATAATTTCGGAAGTTCAATCAAGGAGTTTGGTTTCACTGCTTATCTTGATACTATGAAACTGGAGAGTGCTTTTGATTTTCGAGTCAGTGGATAAGACGAGCTTGCTTCCTTTGTAGTTGTAGATATATGCCTTTTTTTGTAATGTAATATAGATTTAGTTGAATCATATATGAATCAAATTAGTTTGGTAATAAGTATTTTTGGTGTCTGTTTGATCGGACAAATGAGTGGCTTAGTATTTTAGATCTATAGTTCTCAACAATCCTAGAGTTACTCTAAATACCTTGAGGCAAAGAAAAAATAACAACAGCAATGGCATTGGCAAGACCAAATAGAAAGTGTTGGCACATGAGGTCTTCCGAGTGAGGATCAAGAAAGGGGAAAAAATTTCCAAGAAAATTGGTTGAGAAGTGGGAGTAGGATTGTCAACAAGGATGCGAAGGGCCGTCTTCACCGGGATCCGCCCGAACAGGGACGGGAATTCTCTGCTTAGGATCCATGCGGGACGGAGACGGGGATAAATTTATCCTCGAATGCTAAATGGGGACGTGGATGGGATTACCTCTTCTTGTTCTGCGGTCCCCTCCCCATCCCCATTTAGTCCCTGCGGGATTCTCCAACAATTACCTTGTCAAAATCTCCACTTATAATTATTTATATTACTTCCTCCGTTTTTTTTTATATATATATATATATATATATATATATGATGTTTTAGGCTTTCTACTTTGTTCTTTTTTATTTGACACTTTACATTAACAATTTATTTTTTATTATATTTTCCCATATTTGCTTTTATTTAAAGTATGAGAGAGGTTGATTATTTAATGCAAAAAAATACTAAATTAAGCTTTGATAATTAAAAAGAAAGAGAATTTTTGTATAGGAAATAGAGTTTTAGGAGAGAACTATTAAGGGTAAACTAGTTATTTTAGTAATTTAATTTATATTTTATTGGTCTTAGTGAACAACTTTAAACATCATATAATTAAAAACGGATGGAGTATTACATATATAATATTAGTTATATATTTATGTTATATAAATAATTGAATTTGTAATATTAAAATAAAATTAAAACAAAAGTTTTCAATTTTCATTGACAAATTAAAAAGTTATGGTTTCGAATTTAAACTTTACTTTAAATTATCTTAATAGAGATGGAGATGTACCCCGAGAGAACCCAGAACGAAAGTTAGGATTGTCCTCTTTTACTAAATGGGGATAAGAATAGAGATTCCAATCTAGCCGAGAAACGTGAATAGAATTATCAATCCCGATCCCATTCTATTTAAATCCTTAAATAGGAGATAACACGATGCTTTTTACCTGTGCTAAAGCCTTGGTTAAAAGTATTTTTTTTGTTAGTCAATATGCATTAAAATTATTATGTTAGTTGATGTTGATGTTAATACTTATCTATTTTTATGTCCAATTTAAAATTTATGTGTTGCTAAAAATTCATGTATCAATGATTGTACGCATTAAAGAAATTAGTTTTTACATTGAATTGGACCGTGTTAACAAACAAGAGTGAAATAAGAAATCACTCGTAAAGATTTGCGCGTCGGAGTTTGTCAACGAAGCGAGTTATGAGAGGGGGTGGGACCCATTGAATTAAAAACAATTATTATGAATGATTAAAGACACAGGGCCGAGAAGCTTAAAGATTAGTAAAATTTAAAAACATTAATAAGTGATGGGGAGCACGTGGCACTCATGATGTTGCTTCAATCTGCCTTCAAATTTGACCATTTGTCCTTGCTTCTGTACTTATTTTGACTTTTTTTTTTTCCTTCAGAAAAGCAATTAGTTTTACAAACATATTTGAATTTTTTTTTTTTTTAAGAATTTGATTCCAATCAAAATTTAAATTCTTAATTATCTTTGAAATTGTAGTTGTGTGTTGCACATTTTTATTATTTAATAAAATTAATACATCTTCTTCACATTTTTTATAGCTTTTAAAGGAATTCCTTTTTTTTTTCTAATAAAATAAAAATAATGTATATATTATATTTTAACATAAAAGTCCAATTTTAGAAATATATATTACGATCAAATATCTAATCGAGAATAATTTTCCCAAACAATTTCTTAAACAGTAAAATTTGATTTACGCCGTAGATTAGACAAAATAGATATGAGAAACAATAATACGCGTCTTATATATAAAAGGATATAAACCGAGAAATACCTTTGACATAAAAAAAAAAATCAATTAGGGATGTGATGACATAATAAAAAATTCACTCGTAAGTAAGATTTTCTATCAAATATAGAGTAAAGACCGAGTTCCAAAGAAGTTGGATAACCGATCCTTTGTATCCGAATTATTGGTACCTCGATTCAACAATAAATTTGATAAGTCTGGTATTTGATAGACTACAATCCTTCAAAAAAAAAAAATTATATCTTAATTAAGGGATCATTCTTCCTTACTTGCCTATCAATGAATGTAAATCTTATTTAGGATAGAACCGTATAAAAATATTATTTTACCGTAATTAGGAATCTTTCCTATTTGTTAAGCAAAAATATCAATCATAATCTAATTAGAATAACTTGGAGTTTATATAAAGGTCTCTCAAAAGATAAGCAACTCTCCTATTATTATTTACTCTATTGTTTCTTAGTTCTTTATTGACTTGGGCATCGGATTTTCCTTGCTTTGTTTAGTAGGTTCTGACCTAACTTTTCTCAAGACAAAAAGCCTCTTAGCAGATATGGACTTATCACATAATCCATCATTTGGTATGCTGAGTATGGACTCGTTGAAACAATAATTTCATCGGGTTGAAAATGCGCAAATTTAAAATAAACTCAAAAAATATCATACAATCCAGATAAGTGAAAATTCTCTCATCGTCTGTTGATAATTTGATTTCTTGAAATTACTCAAAATCGTGAATTGGAGATCAATATTTCTTTGGGCTTTCAATTATACATTTATTGTGCCATACATGGTTGCACTAACGCTTGGATATATTGCTAATTGATAAGCCTGTACATATTTAATTTTTGATAAGTCTATGATTATATTATCTTGGCAATTAAGCAGGGCAAAAAAGGGAGAGCGATTGAATTCATGGCCATAAATCTTTCGACTTCAGTAAGGAGATAAAATTAACCCATTATGGTCCATGCCATTTTTTTTATTTGAGAATTTTCCATATAATTACAGCAACATTGCAATGCTAGAAGGCATTAAAGTTATCATATACGTAGTGTATAGATTGAGGAGGGTTTATTGGGCCTTTGACATGTTTATTTCTGCCTTATTAACATGTATGTTTATGTGTTATCTCTTTTGACAATAATTGTGAGTGAAGGGACAAAGGAATCTCCATGAAATTCCATTGATAAGTGGCCTCTCTTTTGGCCTCTCATATCCGACATACACAATTGGAAAATCCCCCCAACGATAATACGTCAGATAAGTAAAATCGTTTGATATCATTCCTTTTCGACAGACATGTATCGAATTATTTGGTGGACTGGTTGTGGATTTTGGTAGTATGTGATTTGTTAAAATTCATTTATTTGTTGATCATGTATGATGAGCATGCGATTACTGGATTGAAGTTCATGTTTGAGATAATCAGTCGCTAATTTGCCAAATTGGTTATATTAATTTTTAGTATCACATCTGGTCATACATCAAGCCAGTTGATGAAATCAGTGTTAGGATTTTTCATCGGAAATTAACCGATGAAGCTGAAGAACGCATTGATTTCCTCAAATCCGTGCACAGGAGCAATTGGGGTGGAAATAAAAAACAACAAGATTGAATAGAAGAGAATTAATTTCTCACCCGAAATATCTCTTCTAGAGATGGCTGCAGAAATCGAAACCGACCTCCTTCACGTTCTCGTACACGAACGGCTTTGGAACTCAACCCGTGCTAGCGTCGGGATCGGCCAGAATCAGAGAGTTTGCTGCTGTAATTTTTTTTTTTTCTTGCACTGGCCTAGGCAGAAATTTTCATCTAGGTTTTTAACCTAGATGGCCGAATTCCTCATAGGAATTTTAGGCCCAATTTCCTCCTTTATTTTATGTGGGCTTTGCTTCTCTCTTAAGTCCAAGTCTGATTTAATTCTGTGGGTTCAATTTAATTTCATATGTAATTTTAATCCAGCATGTATGTCAATATATTATACCATATAATATATTACATACATTTAAATTAAAATTAATTTGACCAATTAATTTAACCAAGGAATTAAATTAGACTATCATAAAATTAAATACATGTAAACCTATACATGTAAAATATTTTCACTTGGAAATAATCTCATAAATCAATTCATTGAATTAATTTTGAGAAGGCCAATTCAAATATCAATTATATTATTTTTATCAATCCAATTGATTTATATAATACAATTAACACAATCCTCTCTTTCTGGTGCGTATACTCCAAGTATACTGTTAATCCCTTTAGTTCGAGTTCAGAAGTTCAATGTGTATGATCATGTGGGCTTGTCTTTATGTTGGCAGTGGACCTATGGCCCACAGACTGTAAGCGAGCTCTAGCAAGCCACTGCAACCCCCAATTAAGACGGAGATAGCTGTCTAACTGTAATCATACCCCTGTAGTTTAAACTTGTATATCCTATGTCATTGATATCGGTGTCCAACACAGAGGCATGGATTGATCACCCTCTTTTGTGTCTGGACATTTACTTGATCCCGAATGAACCAATGCTCACAAACAAGTTCCAACTTGTTTGGGTGTTGCCTCACTCTTATCAGTTGCATTCATCAAGAGGCCGGTGATATCTTCTCAATGGACTACTGAGTGACATTTCCTTCTGCATATCCATAGCATTACCATGTTCAGTGACATACCTGAACGTACCCATACTTGGCACCCTGTTATAGGCCCTTTAGGCATACACCAAAGTATGCCACTTCATAAGTAGCACCATCATATGTTCGGGTCAAAGGATCCATACAAGTGCTACACGAGAATCACCTGTGATACTATACCATATGGATTTCTCGTTTAGTGGATCTATCTAATACTATGCCCTTTTGCACGTACCCATTGACTTGGTTGACATCCCATGTCTAATGGCTGGTAAGACACCGCCATACAACCAAGCTAATGATAGTCTCTAGTTCCATTTATTCCCATGATTGGAACAGACTACGGATAAATTTATGGTCATATCATTTACCCTATCCATGGTCTTACTGCCAAGTGCATGACACTTGTCAACATGGATATGGATATGTCCATTGGATACTCTGTTTAAAACATAGCACAAGATATATAATAAATAGATTAATACCTTTATTCAATGACATAAATAGTATAATACATAAATCCAATAAATGTACAATACAAATACAAGGACCAATGCCTCGGGACTAAGGCACATCCAACAATCTCCCACTTGCACTAGTTCCAACTAGGAATGGGCCTAATCCCTATAGATCTAGTATGACCCTTGTGCTTGGGCTGAGCTAGCGCCTTGGTCAAAGGATCTGCAATATTATCCTCGATGTCCACTCTATGTAATGAAATGTCACCCCTCTCGGCGATTTCTTATATGAGGTGAAACTTCTTGAGTACGTGCTTCGTGTTCTTATGTGACCAGGGCTCCTTAGCTTGTGCAACAGCCTTATTGTTGTCACAAAAGATATCAGCTAGATCTTGGATAGTTGGTACTACTCCTAATTCAGTGATAAACTTCTTTATCCATACAGCTTCCTCAGCTGCATCACACGCCGCAATGTACTCAGCTTCTGTAGTAGAGTCCATGATGGTCGGTTGCTTGGAGCTCTTCTAGCTAACAACACCACCATTTAGCAAGAACACGTACCTAAACTGCGGCTGGTACTCATCCTGGTCGGTCTGGAAGTTTGCATCAGTGTACCCAGTAACTGATAGCTCTTCCTGACCTCCATACACTAAGAAGCTATCCTTGGTCCGGTTAAGGTACTTCAAGATTGCTTTCACAGCCTTCCAGTGATCCTACTGGTATCGGCTCATCATACTCAGTGTAAAGACTCAGTGTAAAGGTGACATTAGGTCTCGTACATAGCATGGAGTATATGATTGATCCTATAGCTGAAGCATATCGGACCAACTTCATGTTCTCCTTGTCCTGCCTTGTCTTAGGACAGTTCTTCTTACTAAGTTTCAGCCCATGGCTCATTAGCAAGAAACCTTTCTTGGGCTGATCCATGCTGAATATTTTCAGAACTTTGTCTATGTAAGTGGCCTGACTTAGGCCTAGAAGCCTATTGGATATATCCCTGTAGATCCTGATCCCTAGGATTGTCTCAGCCTTGCCTAAGTCCTTCATTGCGAAGCTCTTACACAACAACTACTTCACTCCTTGTAGTGTTGGTATGTCACTTCCAATTAGAAGGATATCATCCATATATAATTCCAGGAAGTTGACAATGCTCCCACTACTCCTATTATACACACAAGGCTCATCTTGATTCTGTATGAAGTCGTATTCCTTTATGGCTTCATTGAATCTAAGATTCCAACTTTGGGATGCTTGCTTCAGTCCATAAATGGACCTTTGAAACTTACATACCTTTCTAGGATACTTTGGATCGATAAAACCCCCAGGCTGTGTAATGTACACATCCTCGAGTAGCTTTTTGTTAAGAAAAGCGGTTTTGACATCCATCTTCCAGACCTCATAGTCGTACCATGCGGCTTCAGCCAGCAGGATCCTAATGGATTTGAGCATAGCGATTGGTGAGAAAGTTTCATCATAGTCTATTCCATGGACTTGTCTGAAACCTTTCGCTACTAGTTGCCCCTTGAAGGTATTATCAGCCTTTAGCTTGTAGCACCACTTGCAACCTATCACTTTGGCACCTGGAGGTGGATCAACCAGGTTCCAAACCTGATTATCGTACATAGATTGCATCTCTACTTCCATGGCCTTGTGCCAGTTGGTAGACTGTGGGCTAGCTATAGCCTCCTGGTAGGTTTTGGGCTCTTCCTTATTGAAGACGAGAAGAGTGTGATCATCTGTGATAAGAAACCCGTATCTCTCTAGTTCCCGATGATCCCTACCAGACCTTCTAGGTCCTTGTATGACCTGGGTCGGTGCTTCTTCATATGGAAGCTCCACTGCGATCTTTGAGTTATACTCTTCAGGAGTTTGTAAGCTTTGAACTTCCCTGAGTTCAACATTACTCCTACTGTCTTTCTTGAAAATGAAATCCTTTTCTAGAAAGACCCCTTTTCTTGCCACGAACACCTTGTTCTTGGTTTCCCTAGGGTAGCCCGCAAATAGGCATTTGTCGGTTTTGGGTTCCAGTTTGCCCCCAGTCAAATCACATCCCTAAATCTACAGGAAAGACATATTGGGCGCCTTACCCGTCCATATCTCATATGGCATCTTTTCCACTGCCTTAGTCAGAGTATTATTCAAAATAAGAGCTGCTGTCTCAAGAGCGTAGCCCCAGAAGCTTGTTGGGAGAGAGGCGTGACTCATCATTGAGCGGACCATGTCCAACAAGGTCTTGTTCCTCCGTTCGGACACCCTATTCCATTGTGGTGTTCCTGGAGGAGTGAGCTATAGAGTGATTCCATGCTCTTTCAAATATGAGTCAAACTCTAGGCTCATATACTCACCTCCTCGGTCTGACCGTAGGGCTTTGATATTTTCTGCCAAACTGGTTCTATACTTCGTTCCTAAATTTCGTGAACCTATCAAGGGTCTCAGACTTGTGTTTCATCTGATAAACATAGCCATATCTGCTGAAATCGTTCGTGAACGTGATGAAGTACAGATGTCCACCTCTAGTAGCTGCACTCATGGGCCCACATACGTCTGAATGTATTAGGTCCAATAAGCTAGTAGCCCTTTCAGCTTTCTTGCTAAAAGGCGCTTTAGTCATTTTACCTCGTAAACAAGATTCGCATATATCAAGTGACTCCAAGTCAAATGATCCTAGGATTCCAGTTTTATGAAGCCTAGCTATACGCTTCTCATTTATGTGGCCTAAACGACAATGCCAAGGGTAGATAGGATTAAGTTCATTAGGCTTAACCTTTTTATTATTTATATTATAGACATGATTAGTTTCATTCAAATCCAGGATATATAGGCCATTATTTAATAGAGCTTCTCCATAAAATAATCCCTCTCTAGATAAACCAATTCTACCATTTGCAATAGTAAAATTAAATCCAGAAATATTCAACACTGAAATGGAAATAATATTCCTGCACATTGCAGGTACAAAATAACAATGTTCCAATATTAAAATAAATCCACTAGGCATCATAAGGTGGCATTCGCCGATCTTTATGGCAACTACCCTTGCTCCATTTCTGACCTACAAGTCCACCTGCCCAGATCCCAGTGATCTCCTGTTCTTAAGTCCTTGCACATTACAATAAATGTGAGAACCACATCCAGTATCCAATACCCAAGATGCTGAAACAGTGAGGTTAATGTCTATGACATATATACCTGATGAAGACGCACCCTGGGTCTTTCTCTGCTCTCCCAACAACTTAGGACACGATCTCTTCCAATCCCCAGCCTGCTTGTACCTGAAGCAGACATCCTTGAGATTGGCCTTGGGCTTGGCCTAGGCCTTCTTGGCATTGGCTTTCTTAGCCTTGGCCTTGCCCTTAGTAAGAGGAGGGTTCTCTTTGTTGACCAGCAGTACTGGTGAAGTCTTTTTGATCGACTCCTTAGTGAGCTTGAGCATCCCATGCAGCTCACTAACAGTATGATTCATCCCTTGCATGTTGTAGTTCAAGATGAACTGATCACAAGGATCCGGCAAGGAAGCCAGGATCATGTCAACTGCCAGCTCCTGTGAGATAGGCGATCCGAGACGGGATAAAGTGTCCAGATAGCCCTTCATCTTGAGCGCATGTACACTCACATATGTCCCAGCCCCCATCTTACAGGAGTGGAATGAAACATCTCATTAAGAGTTGTTATCATAGCATAGGCATGATGGTCCATGAACTGCTTTTGCAGCTCAGGGACCATACATGCCAACATAAGGCATGTCACATCCTGGTTATCCTTAACATACACCTCATATTCCTCCAGCTGGGCAGACGGTGGATTAATACCCGTTGGTGCAGCTAGTACAGGCCTTTCTAGCACATATTCTTTAGACTCCTGTCTTAGAACTATCCTTAAGTTCCTAGACTAGTCCAAGAAGTTTGGGCCAGAAAGCTTGTCCCTTTCTAGAATAGATCACAGTGAAAGTGAGTTGTTTGTTGCCATTTGGTTACTACACAAAAAAATTATAAGAGTGTTAATAAAGGACTTAATTTGTTTTTCCTATATTTAATTAATAATGAATAAGGTTATTAATTAACTCAAGTTATTGGGCTAATGGGCCAAGATCCATATTTCATTAAGATATAGCCAAACGAGGCCCTGGAAAAACTATACCCTAATTATTTAGGTAGGAACTCTTGGGATTTTTCATCGGAAATCACCCGATAAAAGCGGAAGAATGCGGTGATTTGCTCAAATCCATGCCAGGAGCAATTGATATGAAAATTGTAAAAATCAAAATTAAATAACAAAGAAAAGATTTCTCACTCAAGATATCTCTTCTAGAGATGGCTGCAGAAATCAAAATTGATTCTCTTTGTATTCACGTACACGAATGGCTATCGAACACGACCCGTGCTAGTGATGAGATCAAGCGAAGAGAGGTTTCAGGTGGCTGTAATTTTCATCTCCTTTGACCCTTGTGTGAGAGCAGATGACTTGAAAGCAGAACGCGACAAAGTGAACTGGGGATTTTTCGAAAAGCGAATTGCGTTTTGGAAAAAGGATGTTTTGGTTTAGGATTAAGCAAAAAGCGTGTTTGATTTGTTGGAAAAAATGGGTTTCGTGATGTTTTGGCAAACAGGTTTTGTTTATCTTTCTTTAAGGAAAACAACCAGTTTGTTCAGAAATTACCTTTGTAGAAAACATTTTCTCGTTTTATTACTTAAAGACCTCAAAACCTAAATTTCAAGATCGGTGACAGAGTCGCAATCCGGATCAGCTTATCCGGGAAATTCCGGTACATCTTAGGGGTGAGCATGGATCGGTTAGGTTCAAAAACCAAACCGAACCGAAAAAAATCGATCCAAAAAACACTGAATTTTATAAACCAATCCGATCCAAACTAAATTTTAGTTCGGTTCAGTCCAAACCGAACTAGTTCGATTCGGTTCGGACTAGCTCAAACCAAAAACATCAACTTTTTTTAAAAAAAATCAAAATAAAAATTTTATATAAGTAGTTTGTTTAAAAAAAAAAAGAAATACAAAAAAATTAACTTAAAAAAATAATAATACTAAATAATACTATTACATCACAATAAAATACTAAAATTCTCTCTCTTTTTTTCCAACTCTCAAGTTTTAACAACTATAAATTAGCAAAAAAAAAATATCACAATATAAAACTATAAAAGAATACAATGTCTAAAATTCTCTACAATTAGTATATATTAATTTTATAATTAATTTTAATATTTTACTAATTATTCGATTTTTCGGTTTTTTTAGGTTTTGAACCGAACCAAACCGAACCGAACCGAAGTCCAAACTTCTTCATAACTTAAAACCAAACCAAACTATGAAATGGATTGGTTCGGTTCTGTTCGGTTTGGTTTGGATTTTCGGTTTTTGGACATTGGTTTGGTTTTGCTCACCCCTGGTACAGCTCCTTAACGAGCGTAGAATGCCGTACCTAATCCAGAGATTTAGCATTCGGGCAACTTACCTACTTAACTTCGAGCTTGTATTCGGTTTATCATTTATATTACCATATTTATTCAATTTATTATCTTTTCCTGACCCAATTTCGTTTATTTAGCTGCCCATGCTCAAACAAATGACAAGAATAAATTGCAGAAAAGTAAATCATACATCCAAAATATACAGAAATAATAGAGGCTGCTTATACAACCAAATCGAATAAAAAGGAGAAAACTCTCGTCCTCACATTACGAGCGCCTAGAGTACACGAAAATCTAAAAAATTTACAAAAGCCTAAAATACATGAATTAATCTATTAATTACATGAAAAATGATAAAAATGAAAATAAAAGCTGCAAAACAGGTGTTTAGCGCAGTTTATATTAGTAGGACTCACAGCAGGATAGAATTGGGATTTTTAAGAACGGGGGCACGCATTTAGGAGGTAACCGGGTCGACCCGACCGGTCGGACCTGGAAAACCGTTTTGAAACGCCATGTAGCTTTTTATGCTGCAAAACAATTTTTGGGAAACATTTGGCTAGATTTCATGCAAATTTTCACATTTAGCGGGTCTGTTATCCCGGAACTCCGGGTTCCATTCGTGCGGGTTTTCCTAATTTTAGCATCTATATAGGGTCCATAAAGCAGTAAACACGCCAAAAACGATTTGAATTCGAAAACAGCATCGCGCGACAACGTCCGTACTGGTTGTCCCGTCACTCTGCTGGATTCTGGAAGTTACAGCCGTACATCTGTAACTACAGCCGTGCGGCTCTAAATTATAGCCATGCGGCTATGGATTCTAGAACCCGAAAAAAATGGTTTCCTCATTTTTGAAAATACCGTTTTGCTCGTTTTCAATATTTCTCGGTGATTTTACAGGGTAGAGGGTCCGCTAAGGCTGAACTACGGATCCGGTTCGGATCGAGCAACCTTGAAACTCAGAAAATAACACCCCAGGAAAACTGAAAACCTTGATATCCGTACGTACAAAAATCTAAAAACCAAAATTTTACAACATACGGATGCATTTTGGCTGAAAAAGATCACAACATAATGCATAAAATGGAAAACGGACTATTTTTGGCCGTCTGGGACAGTTTCGGGAATCTATCCCTAAAGAACATAGCCGTGCGGCCCTGAGTATTAGAGCCGCCCAGCTTTGTTCGTGAGGGACACAGCCGTGTGACTGCGTTCTTGAAGAACACAGCCGTGCGGCTGTGTCCGAGTGTCTGTTTCTGGAAAATTTTGAGAAATGAAGTAAATCACAAAGAAATAGCAATGCACATAGGTTTAAGGCCTCTCAGAGTTTACCTTGATGTTGTTTTGATGTGTTTGACGTCCAGAATCAGATTGGAAACTTGAAATGCACCTTGAATCTTCAACCGGCCGAAATCCCGAATGAATCCGAATCGATCCGAAACCAATCCGAGACGACTCAAATTGGTTGAGCCAAGGTAGAGAACACTTTCTTTGGAGCTTAGGAATTAGTATTTGTCCAGTTTTGGTTTTGGTTCCTCACTCTTCTCTCTGTGTCTCGGTCTCTCTTTTTTTTCTTTCTGTCTCTTTTTTTTTTTACTCTCTGCTTCTCTTCTTTTTCATAGACTCCACCCCTTTTCTCTTTCTTTTGATTTGGTTTTTATATCTTATACCCGTAATGATTTCACAAATTAAATGAGCTGTCTATTTTTTAGCCAAGTTGCTCTGCTTTACAGAGCAACTTGTCTCAACCTACTAAAGCTGTACGGCTATAGTCCTACAGCCACCCCGCTGTAGTCTAAAAACTACAGCCATGTGGCTCTAGGTAGAGCCGGGTAAAAATTCGTGAAAGAAAAGTCGACATCCACCCTAAACCCTAGAACCACTCGAAAGGCCTTTTTCAGGGTTTCAGATCATGGATAGTTCGGTTTTCAAGATGTTTGAGATACTCCAGGAGACATTCTGATCATTCTCAAGTCCGATTCATGTCCGTCTACTCAAATAAGGTAATAAGGAATGCTCATCATAGAGGTCGGGAAAAACCCATGCTCACAGGCTGCCCTTCGCAGGATCAAAGTCAGCTCATGATCTGTTAGGAACCCTAGATCGAGTTTGGTCTCGTGATTGGGAGTACGGTGAGAAAGGGGAAGGAAATGCATCTAGTGTCCCTTGCTGGGGGGTGCTGGCCGTGGTTCCAGGTAGACTCTCTGTGGTGGAGTGATCCCGTGTAGTCTACTCTTTGTGGTGGAGTGTACAGACAAATTCTGCTTTTTCTCTCTTATGTGGTGGAGAGACTCAATAGATTTTATTCCCTCTCCTATGTGATGAAGAGGTTGAACGAAACGTATTGCCTTTCCTATGTGGTGAAAAGGTTCAATAGGCATTTCTTTCTCTCCTATATGGTGAAGAGGTTAGACGAACCGTGCTGTCCCTCCTATGTCATGAAGAGACCCAAATTTCTTCCTCTTTAAACGAACTGTTCTTCCTTTCCTATATGGTGAAAAGGTTGAACAAACTGTGCTATCTCTTCTATGTGGTGAAGAGACTTCAACAGACATTTCTTCCTCTCCTACGTGGTGAAGAGGCTGAATGAACTGTTCTTCCTTTCCTATGTGGTGGAAAGGTTGAACGAACTGTGATGTCCCTCCTATGTGGTGAAGAGACTTCAATAGGCATTTCTTCCTCTCCTATGTGGTGAAGAGGTTGAATAAATTGTTCTTCCTTTCCTATGTGGTGAAGAGGTTGGACAAACCGTGCTGTCCCTCCTATGTGATGAAGAGACTCCAATTTCTTCCTCTCTTATGTGGTGAAGAGGTTGAACGAACTGTTCTTCCTTTCCTATGTGGTGAAAAGGTTGAACAAACTGTGCTGTCCCTCCTATATGGTGAAGAGACTTCAATAGACATTTCTTCCTCTCCTATATGGTGAAGAGGCTGAATGAACTGTTCTTCCTTTCCTATATGGTGAAAAGGTTGAACGAACTATGCTGTCCCTCCTATGTGGTGAAGAAACTTCAATAGGCATTTCTTCCTCTTCTATGTGGTGAAGAGGTTGAAGAAATTATTCTTCCTTTCCTATGTGGTGAAAAGGTTGAACGAACTGTGCTGTCCCTCCTATGTGGTGAAGAGACTTCAATAGGCATTTCTTCCTCTCTTATATGGTGAAGAGGTTGAATAAATTGTTCTTCCTTTCCTATATGGTGAAAAGGTTGAACGAACTGTGTTGTCCCTCCTATGTGGTGAAGAGACTTCAATAGGCATTTCTTCCTCTCCTATGTGGTGAAGGGGTTGAATAAATTGTTCTTCCTTTCCTATGTGGTGAAAAGGTGGAACGAACTGTGCTGTCCCTCTTATGTCGTGAAGAGACTTCAATAGGCATTTCTTCCTCTCCTATGTGGTGAAGAGGTTGAACAAATTGTTCTTCCTTTCCTATGTAGTGAAGAGGCCGAACAAGATTGTATTTTCTTCTCCGTGCGGTGGAGTGATCGAAAGGATTCT
Source organism: Euphorbia tirucalli (assembly GCA_039660915.1). NCBI lineage: Eukaryota > Viridiplantae > Streptophyta > Magnoliopsida > Malpighiales > Euphorbiaceae > Euphorbia > Euphorbia tirucalli. Next base: position 33,376,036 of record CM077637.1, on the reverse strand, counting down.
AACTTTTTCTCCGTGTGGTGGAGTGACCGAAAAGATTGTCACAAGAGCGCATATTTATTCCCTGATCGATAATTTTGGAAATAAAAACTTTTACCCCTTTGATCAAAAATAAATATGGCTGAGTTATTTTGTGCCTAGAACCAGTAAAAGGTAAGAAATACCCTTCTCGGGATTACATTGGCGTGAACAAAAACTCTGATAATTAGAGAATTTTTCATACCTGAGATTTGGAGTCGTATAGCTCCGATTTGCATGCTATGACTCTGGGGGTGCTCCTGGATTAAATCATTTCTGCTTTAGGAGGGATCTTAATTCGGGATGACCCAATGGTGGTGATAAATACCTCAGCAAAATTTTGATGCAAGAGTGCGTATTTATTCTTTGATCGATAACTTTGGAAACAAAAATTTTTGCCCCTTCGATCAAGAGTAAATAGGGCTGGATTGTTTTTGATGCATGTATGTGTGAACACGTGCATGATTTGAGTGTACGCATGCCTGTGACATGATGTTTATGCTACTGTGCTGGGTATCTGCGCGAGGCTGGGGAGGAGATTTGTGACTTTCGATGATCTTCCGTAGGGACTTTCTCGGCTGGACGGCCTTGATGGGGACCCTACTAGGGATCTACTGGGAACCCTGACTCGTCTAGGTTCTATTCATTCTATCCACCCTATTGAGACCGACGAATGCCTCCTTTCAGCTTGCTCACTCTAGTATTCTCTAGACCTCTCTAATCAATTGTACTAGCAGATTTAGCACATCGATACCACAGATTCGCTACCCATTTTGCCAAGGGATGGCCCATTTGTCTGAGTGGGCGGAATGAGAACTAGATCTGGTATCCTGTATTATGTGCTAGGACATAACACATCCAGACCAGGAGTCGCCATCTATGATGACGTCGTGGTCTTGGATGCAATGGCCTACTGATGGGTGTTTACATGTAATGGCATGATGTATGCAATATGAACATCTAAGAGGAAAATCAAACATACGCATATCATTATGATGACATTAGAATGAATACAATAGGGAAATCAAAAGTGACTCTGACTCTGAACATCACTCTCTTCTTGTTACCAACACGTCCTTTCGGTTTTCCGTGTCGGAAATTTTCTCCTGGGGATTTTTTTTTCATGCACTGAAAATTCTGCACTAGTACTGTAGCTGAGTAGATTTCTTTGCGCTGGCTTTTAGTAGGATTGGAAAATGCACCTCAACACGTTCGTTGAAAGTTGAAAAAGCATTTTTCTTGATGATGCTCAGTGGCTTAGCTTTTACCTGCCCCTAGTGTTAGAGATTTGTGTTTGGGTGTAAAACACTTCATCAGATCTAATTCGCTACGTGCAGCAACCTGTACATGGACATTTATATGCAATAACCTAATGTATGCATATTGAACATCGAAACAGAATATAAAACATCTATGACATAATGAATGGGTATGCATTAGGAAAATCCAACCCGTGGCTCTAGTTTTGATCAACACCCTTTCATGCTACCAATATGTCCTTTCGGTTTTCCATATTGGGATTTTTTAAAGGCAAGTCGCTAAGGCATACAGCCGAACATTGATAAGTAATGACTTTTGTTGCAGCTGAAGACTGAGTTCTTGAAATTGTTGGTAAATGCAACTTTCTTCTGAATATTGGCACATCAGGTTTTGTACATCTTTCTGTTGATGGTAACATCCCATTCATGATTGTTGAAAGCTTTTAAAACCTGGTTGCTCCAACACTATTGGTGGAGAATTTCCTCCAGCCTGAAAATGAATTGGTGCCAATCTCCACCTTCTCCCTATCACCTTTTGCTTGGCTGAACCCCTTGTACCACTCCTTGCTGGGTTGAATGTTACTGGTAGATAATCATCCCTTTCACACTTAATTATTGACCTCTCAAAGTGTCTCACCAACTCCTCTTTTCCCTGAAGCCTAGCATAGGCTATGGTGTGGACTTTGCTGGATAAGAAAAGTGGTAATCTCTTATTGTGAACTGCTCGCTGAAGTTGGCATGCAGCTTTTAGGTTTGTGAAATTTACAAATGCATACCCTTTGTTCACTTTGTTTTTGAAATCGAGGAGAAGGTGTAAGAAATCAAAGGTTGACACTGATTTCTCATTATTACTCTCATTATCTTTCATGCAGTGCTTATCCAGGAGTTCCATCAATAGTTTGCTGGCGTAACGGCAATCTTCAGCTTAATTAAAGCAGACTTGTATTTAGATCCTCTCTCTGTCATAAAATCAAGGTCCTTCCCAAAATCTACTCTGTCGTCTTTCTGGTGATGAGATGATGTGATACAGAACAACATTGGGGTTTTTTTTCTTGTTAGGAGCCATTGATGGGAGAGAATAAGGTTTCACAGAATCAGCTCAGGGGAGAAGATGAAAGGGGTGATTCATCAAGTAAGTGTTGTGCCTTGCATATAAACAAAAGAGAAAAGGTGTTGAAGGTATGGATGGAGGTGGAAAAGGGAAGTGTTTTGGGTTTGAAGATAAGGAAAGTCCAAATCTTCCACAGAAAGGGTACAAAAATCTGATAGTGATGGAAAATTGGGAAGTGGAGGCACTCCAGTGTTAGCTATGGTGGCTATGTAGGAGAAGGAAAGACTCTTCCGCATGCACCGATCTCTTTTTTTTTTTTTTAAGGATTAAATCCAAGCCATAGCCACTTGTTGGTTTTCCTGTTGTATTCAAATTCATGCATGTCATGTGTGTTCAATATGCTTTTGGATGAACAATGCATGCGTAATGTTATGTACATATGAATGTCACACGATCAAGATAATATATGCACTATAACCAAGAACTGCTTCAGAGTTTTATCACATGCGGGGTGATGAAGGTGATGAAAGCCATTTGAATCCCCCATGGGTTAGAGATTTTGGTGAGTTTGGAATTTTAGCTATAGGGTTTTGGTATGGGGTACTTTCTTGGGTAAGGAATTAGGCTTGAGGCTTCATTTTGGGGTTTGATTTTGAGTTTCAATAATAGCTTTTGACTTGGAGCGGTTCGGCTATCATGTGTGCTATTCAAATTGAAACTTTGGGGCAGGGCCAATAGCATCTTGATGGGATTGTTGATTTGGATCAGCAAATGACTTGATGGAGGTGGTGCCATCATATCATTTATTTATCTCACAAGCTCACCTTTCAAGAGAGAGTTAGGTCAAGACCAGATTCACTTTTAGGTTCCTTACGGTATTCAGATTGATGTCATGCATTTTGACATTATGTGTGTTGGATATGTCATTTCAGATGAGCAAATGTAGGCAGAATGCTATGTATGTGCAATCACCACATGAGTAAGAAGATAACAAAATGCATTTCATTCAAAATGATTTCAAAACACCTTACAAACAAAAATGAGTCCCCTACAAGAAGGAAGCCTTTAAGGGTATTGATTTCATAGCATCTGATTATTCCCTGACTAGTCGGCATCTCGGTTTCAGTGCCTCTGCCCTGCTCTCATCAGATCAGACCTTGTAGCTCTTCATCATATTCCTCTCCCCAGGAAGTTTGAGGAATTTCCTTGATGGTCTCCCTGATTGCCCCCAGTCGCTTATCAGAGGCAGATGGGACTCTCAATTTTCCTTCGTCGATTAGCTTCAGGATCTTATTTCGCAGAGCAACACATTCATTGGTCTGGTGGCCCGCTATCACATGATAGCTGTAGAAATTACCCTTTTGTTCTGGTGTTGGCCCTACATATGGTCTGACACTCTGCAGCAGACCCATCTTTCTGCATATGGCAAATAACCTGTTCACTGAGCAAGGCCCAGAGGATATGACTTTTCCATTGTCTTTAGGAGGTGAGTTCCGGATATGTCGCGGAACAGAGTCAGCGTTGGCACTGGTGTCAAGAGGCCCCTTCAGTTCTACTTCATTGGTTAGCCTCGGTAAGCCCAAGTCCTGCTAAGAAGGCCTTCCGAGGTGTCGAGAGTGAGTGTTAACAATCTGGGCATTCTGCCTCTTGTCAGTATCGGCATTGGAGTCTGTCCTTACCATATCCCTTATTTTTCCTTCGAGCTCTACCACCCGTGTTTCCAACTCAGTGCACCTTGCCGTCTGTCTCTCCACTTTGCCATGATCACCCTCTAGCATTTCCCTCAACATCACTGCCGCTTCCTCCCTGACTACTTTTCGGAAACGTGATGAAGCGACATAACCCTCCATAACATCTGTTACGGTGTTGAAGTTCAGTGGATTGGCCATTCTCAAAATTCTTTCCCCTTCCCCTGATAAGAACACTCGTTAGTGTCGACAGACGTATACATGGTAGATACCAAATAGGGAATGATGTATGCATGAGTGTGGGGTGTGACGTGTACATGTATGAATGGTGAGTTGCACACGTGATGTCATGTAATGCCATGTCATGCTATACTATTCTAAACCAACGAATGTGTATGCAAAGTCAAGAACAGAAATATACAGATGCAATGGATGCTGTTGAAGAGGCTGCTTGCTAAAGTAAGGCATGGCGTATAAACATATGTCACATGGATAAAATGACACGCAAGGTGTCCATGGGTCGAAGCAAGTTGATACTTGTGAGAGGAACTGAAATAGGGTGCATAACTATGCATCTAGGGAATAAAATGACACACAGGGTGTCCACGGATCGAAGCAAGATGATACTTGCAAGGGAATTTTATGCCATGGATGCCTGCATGCATGTGGTGTATGGGCGTAACTTTGGTACTTGGGAAGTACCTTTGGATCCATGGATGACATGGAATGAAGAGGTGTGCTTGGCACATAGACGACGCCTCGGCACTCGAGGAGTGCCTTAGGCTTTTATGTGATGAAATGATATGAGAAGGTGTGCTTGGCACACAGACAGCATTTCGGCACCCAGGGAGCACCTTGGGCTTTTATGCGATGGAATGATATGAAACGATGTGCTTGGCATGCAAGTCGAGTCTCAGTGCTCGAGGAGCACCTCGAGTTTTAATGAGATGATGTGAGATGAGATGGTGTGCTTGGCGCACAGACAGCGTTTCGGCGCTCTGGGGAGCACCTAAACGGCTTGATGTATGAATGAGATATGACTTAGTCGTGGTTGAATGATGTCAGACGGATGAAAACTAGAATAAAAAGGACTTTGTTTGTTTTGTTATTATTATTATTATTGGCTTATTATTTATTTTGGACATTCCATGGATGCCCTAATCTATGCAAAAGGCAATGCAAATAGGCCGCATGTGATCCAGTACGCGGGCAGGGGTTCGGTGCCTTTGGGGCGTCTAGTGGATGTTGTGAAATGGTTGTGTGTGGCTGACACACGGACAAGGTTTTGATACTTTGCAGGTCTATGAGGTGATATGAAATGGCCTCATGGGGAGCGTCCCATTGACAAAGTTCTGATGCTTTTTGAGGCATCGAATATGGAATGATGTTATTGGTAAGTCACGTGTAACTTAAGGCACGGACAAAGATTCGGCGTTCGCCTTGCATGATTTGGTAATGTCATGGAATGCCCCTATATATGTAAGAACTAGGCACTCATAGAGTACCCTGGATGATTTGATAATGTCATGAGCAATCTGATGTGGATCACGACACACAAGCAAGATCTCGGTATCCCTGTGACACCGATGATGGATGTATAAGATGTTGTGCAATGTTTGTCATGTGACTCCCCACACGAAAATAGATCTAGGATTGTTGTCGTCTCCTAGTGAATGTTATGGTGTAGCGGAATGGCCCAGTGCAAACCGGGGCACAGGCATAACAAGGGTAGCTTTGGGACACCCGATATGAAATGAGATGACCATGATGGGAACCCTTGGAACATCCTTTATTAGGCATAATGGAATGAAATGGCGTGAATGCACATATCACACAAAATGCAGGTGGCTGTAGAAAAATGTGGTTAGGATGCATGACATACAGGATAATGTCGTGCGTGCAAGGAACGAATGCAAATGTCACACAAATAAAATATCGTGGCTACACAAAGACGTGGTTAGCACATATGACACACGGGGTGATGTCTAGTATGCTTCATGGAAAAATCAACACACAAGGCATGTATGGCACATGAATAAAAGATCATGGCTGCATGGCGATGTGGTTATTGTCAGTGTCATACAAATGTCGATGTCTTGAAAATGATTGTATAAAGGCGCGATTAGAATGGCATATAGATGATTGTGTGTATTTGATGCTTCATGGATGGAAACAATAATAGGTGCAAATTCTTTATTCTGGATGTTCCAAGCATGCCCAATGCTATGTAAAAGATAATGCAAGAATAGTCACGTGTGAACTGTCACACGGACAGAGGTTCGGCATTTTATGGCACCTGATGCATGTTATGAATGGTCGCATGTGTGCCGACACATGGACAGAGCTTTGACACTTTTTAGGTCAAAATGAGATGGTATGAAATGGTCACGTGGAAGTCATTCCATGGATAGAGCCCTGATGCTTTTGGGTAATCCAACATGAAGTGATGTTGAAAACGGGTCACATGCAAATAGGGGCACGGGCAGAGGTTCGACGTTCATGGAACACCTTGCATGAATTGATAATGTTATGATATGTTCCTATGTGTGTAAAAATTCAGTACTCATGGAACACCTTGAATGAGTTATTAATGTCATGAAACAAGTCCGATGTAGATTGCGACACGCAAGCAAGGCTTCGGCATCATCGTGACACCAACGGCGAATGGACATGAAATGAAGATGATGTAATGTTATGTTGTCGTGCGACTTGCCACACAACCAGACCTAAGATCTTTGTGATCTTTTAGTGGATGATATGATATAGTGGAATGGTCGAGTGCAAACCGGCGCACAGGCAGACCACGGGTAGTTTTGGTGTACCCGATATGGTATGAAATGAAATGGTCGTGATAGGCATTCTCAAAACGTCCCTTATTTAGAATGGAATGAAATGGCGTGAATGTGTATGTCACACAGGATGCAAGTGGCTGTAGGAAAACTTGGTTAGGATGCGTGACACACGGGATGATGTCGTGTATGCTTTATGGAAATGTTGGCACACGAGATGTGTATATGTGGCACGCGTTTAAAATGTTATGGCTGTACGAAGACGTGGTTAGTACAAATGCCATACATATGCCTATGTGTGAAAGATGGCTACACGAAAATGTGGTTAAAAATGGTACACGGATGATTATGCGTGTTTTGATGTTACGTGAAAAAGGATAAAGAGAAAGACATCATGGAACAAATGTTAGCACATGCAGAATATGCACTCCCTTCTGACCTTATTTCTCCTTTCGATTGGTCTCGCATTCTTCCTATGTTTTGGGTCTCTTTAGCATCAACGTGGGATACCAAAGGTGCACACTCAATTGTTCAATTTTAATTTATGTTTTGGTAATCTAGGGGAAGTTACTAAGCCATTACATGTGGGCCAAAGTCAAACCAAGGGTCGTACAGTCTCCCATAGCAAATATACACTCCTCACTGTAGAACACAATGTAAGGTCATGCGAGGCTATGAGTTGTTTACCCCATCAGGTGCCTCTAATCCTGGCGAAAGAGGTAGGCCACCTTCTGGGGTAAACGAGGCTGATCAGTGTATTTGAGGGGTTGAGAAGAAGAAAATGTCATGATATGCAAAGGTATAAATAAATATGGCATTTATAAATTAATAAATGAATACAAGCAAGGTTATATTTCAATAGTTGCCTAAGTTCCTTGAGTTTTACACAAAACATTTTTAGGAAACTTTAGTCCCCAGCAGAGTCGCCACTGTGAGCGGACGACCTGAAAGCGAAACGCGGCGAAGCGAACCAGGGGTTTTTCGAAAAGCGAATTGCGTTTTGGAAAAAGGATGTTTTGGTTTAGGATTAAGCAAAAAGCGTGTTGATTTGTTGGAAAAAATGGGTTTCATGATGTTTTGGAAAACGTGTTTTGTTTATCTTACTTTAAGGAAAACAACCAGTTTGTTCAAAAATTACCTTTGTAGAAAACGTTTTCTCATTTTATTACTTAAAGACCTCGAAACCTAAATTTCAAGATCAGTGACAGAGTCACCACCCGGATCAGCTCATCCACGAAATTCCAGTACAGCTCCCTACCGAGCGCAGACTACTGTACCCAATCTGGAGATTTAGGGTTCGGGCAACTTACCTACTTAACCTCGAGCTTGTATTCGTTTATCATTTATAAAACCATATTTATTCAATTTATTATCTTTCTCTAACCCAATTTGGTTTATTTTATTAGCCTGTGCTCAAGCAAATGACAGACATAAATTGCAGAAAAGTAAATCATACATCCAAAATATACAAAAGCAATAGAGGCTACTTATACAACCAAATCGAATAAAAAGGAAAAAACTCTCATCCTCACATTACAAGCGCCTACAGTACATGAAAATGTAAAAAATTTACAAAAGCCTAAAATACACGAATTAATCTATTAATTACATGAAAAATAATAAAAATGAAAATAAAATCTGCAAAACAGGTGGTTAGCGTAGTTTATAGTACAAGCACCAGTAGGACTCACAGTCGGATAGAATTGGGATTTTTAGGAATGGGGGCATGCATTTAGGGGGTAACCGGGTCGACCCGACCGGTCGAACCGGTTAGACTTGGAAAACAGTTTTGAAACACCATGTAGGTTTTTATGCTGGAAAACAATTTTTAGGAAGCATTTGGCTAGATTTCATGCAAATTTCCACATTTAGCGGGTCTGTTATCTCGGAACTCGGGGTTCTATTCGTGCGGGTTTTCCTAATTTTAGCATCTATATAGGGTCCATAAAGCAGTAAACACGTAAAAAACGATTTGAATTCGAAAACAGCATAGCACGACAACGTCCATACAGGTCGTCCCGCGACTCTGCTTTATTCTAGAAGTTACAGCCATACGACTGTAATTACAGCCGTGCGGCTATGGATTCCAGAACCCGAAAAAAATGGTTTGCTTGTTTTTTAAAATGCCTTTTGCTCGTTTTCAATATTTCCCGAGGATTTTACAAGGTTCGAGGGTCTGCTAATGCTGAACTACGGATCCGGTTCGGATCGAACAACCCCGAAACTCAGAAAATAACACCCCAGGAAAATCGAAAACCCTAATATCCGTATGTACAGAAATCTGCAAACCAAAATTTCACAACATATGGACGCATTTGGGCCGAAAAAGATCACAACATAATGCATAAAATGGAAAACATACTATTTTCGGCCGTTTGGGGTAGATTCGGGAATCTGTCCCCAAAGAACATAGCTATGGGGCCCTGTGTATCAGAGCCTCCGGGCTCTGTTCATGAGGGACACAGCCGTACAGCTGCGTTCTTGAAGAAAACAGCCATGCGACTGAATCCGGGTAGTCTATTTCCGGAAAATTTTGAGAAATGAAGAAAATCACAAATAAATAACAATGCACGTAGGTTTAAGGCCTCTCAGAGTTTATCTTGATGTTGTTTTGATGCGTTTGACATCCAGAATCGGATTGGGAACTTGAAATGCACCTTGAATCTTCAACCGACCGAAATCCCGAACGAATCCGAATCAATCCGAAACCAATCCGAGATGACTCCGATTGGTTGAGCAAAGGTAGAGAACACTTTCTTTGGAGCTTAGGAATTAGTATTTGTCCAGTTTTGGTTTTGGTTCCTCACTCTTCTCTCTGTGTCTCGATCTCTCTTTCTTTTCTTTCTGTCTCTTTTTTTTTTGCTCTCTGCTTCTCTTCTTTTTCACAGACTCCACCCCTTTTCTCTTTCTTTTGATTTGGTTTTTATATCTCATACCCGTAATGATTTCATGAATTAAATGAGCCGTCTGTTTTTCTGTTCAGCCAACAGAGCAACTTGTGTCAACCTACTAGAGCCGTACGACTCTAGTTTGCACTAGAGGTGTGCGGCTCTAGTCCTACAGCCGCTTGGCTGTAGTTTAAAAACTACAGCCTTGTGGCTCTAGGTAGAGCCGGGTCGAAATTCGCGAAAAAAAAGTTGACATCCACCCTAAACCCTAGAACCACTCGGAAGGCCTTTCTCCGGGTTTCGGATTGTGGATAGTTTGGTTTTCAAGACGTTTGAGATACTCCAGGTGACATTCCGATCATTCTCAAGTCCGATTCGTGTCCATCTGCTTAAATAAGGTAATAAGGAATGCTTATCATAGAGGTCGGGAAAAACCCCGTGCTCACACCTTGCAATGGCCAAATTATCTAGGTTTAAAAATGACCTAGATGCTGAAATTTTTCACAAAATATTTCGGCCCAATCCCTCTTAATTCTATGCAGGCTTTTCTCCTTTTCAAGCCCAGTTCAATATTAATTCTTTTGGTCCAATCAATTATCAAACTTAATTTTTATTTAACATGTATTCTAACATATTATACCATATAATATGTTCCGTACATTTAAATTAAAATTAATTTGATCAATTATTTTCACCATGGAATTAATTTTGACATTCATAAAATTAAGATACATGTAAACCTATACATATGAAATATTTCCACCTAGGAAAAAATCTCATAGATTAATTCATTGAATTAATTATGAGAAGGCTAATGCAAATATTAATTTTTATTATTTCGATCAATCCAATTGATCCTTATAATATAATTATTATAATCCTTTCTCTCTGGTGTGTATACTCCAAGTATACAGGTGATCCCTTAAGTCCGTGTTTAGACGTTCAATGTGTACAATCCTGTGGGCACATCTTTATGTTGGCAGTGGGCCTATGACCTATAGACTACAGGCGGGCTCTAGCAAGCTACTGCAGCCCCCAATTAAGATGGATATGGCAGTCCAACTGAAATCATAACCCTGTAGTTTAAACTTGTATATCCCATGTCATTGATATCGGTGTCCAACACAGAGGCATGGATGAATCACCCTCTTTTATGTTCGGACATTTACTTGATCCCGAATGTACTGATGCTCACAAACAAGTACCAACTTATTTGGTGTGGCCACACTCTTATCAGTCACATTCATCAAGAGGCCAGTGATATCTTCTCAGTGGACTACTGATTGACATATCCCTTCTGCATATCTATAGTACTGCTATTTTTGGTGACATACCCGAAAGTACCTATACTTGGCACCCTTTTACAGGCCCTTTAGGCGTACCCCTAAGTATATGACCTCGCATGCAGCAACATCTTATGGTCAGGTCAAAGGATCCATACAAGTACTACGTGAGAATCACTTGTGATACATTACCATGTGGATTTCTCGTTTAGTGGATCTATCTAGTACCATGCCCTTTTTGCTTATACCCATTAACTTGGTTGACATCCTATGTCCAATGGCCAGTAAGACACTGCCATACAACCACGTTAATGATAGTCTCTAGTTCCATTCATTCCCATGACTGGAACAGACTATGGATCTCTTTATGGTCATAGCATTTTCCCTATCCATGGTCTTACTTCCAAGTGCATGACATTTGTTGACATGGATATGGATATGTCCATTGGATAATTCATTTTTAATACAACACAAGATATATAATAAATGAATTAATGCCTTTATTAATGACACAAAATATGTATAATACATGAATCCAATAAATGTACAATACAAATACAAGGTCCAATGCCTAGGGACTAGGGCATGTCCAACAATCTCCAACTTGCACTAGTTTCAACTAGGCATGGGCCTAATCCCTATAGATCTAGTATGCCCCTTGTGCTTGGGCTGAGCCAGCGTCTTGGTCAAAGGATCTATGACATTATCCTCGGTGTCCACTTTATACAATGAAATGTCACCTCTCTCGGTGATTTCTCGTATGAGGTGAAACTTCCTTAGCAAGTGCTTTGTGTTCTTGTGTGACAAGGGCTCCTTGGCTTGTGCAACAGCCCCATTATTGTCACAGAAGATATCAATTGGGTCTTGGATAGTAGGTACTACTCCCAACTCAGTGATAAACATCCTTATCTACACAGCTTCCTTAGCTGCATCACATGTTGCAATGTACTCAGCTTCTATCGCTTTAAGCTCCTCCAGCTTACAGCACCACCATTTAGCAAAAACACATACCCATACTGTGATTGGTACTCATCTTGGTCAGTCTGGAAGCTTGCATCAGTGTACCCAGTAACTGATAGCTCTTCCTAACCTCCATAGACCAAGAAGCTATCCTTAGTCCAGTTAAGGTACTTGAGGATTGCTTTGACAACCTTCTAGTGATCCTCCCCGGGATCCTGCTGGTACCGACTCGTCATACTTAGTGCAAAGGTGACATCAGGTCTCGTACATAGCATGGATTACATGATTGATCCTATAGCCGAGGTGTATGGGACCAACTTCATGTTCTCCCTGTCCTCCCTTGTCTTAGGACAATTCTTCTTACTAAGTTTCAGCCCATGGCTCATCAGCAAGAAAACTTCTTGGCCCGATACATGCTGAATCTTTTTAGAACTTTATCTATGCACGTGGCCTGACTTAAGCCCAGAAGCCGATTAGGTCTATCCCTGTAGATCCGGATCCCTAGGATCGTCTCAGCTTCGCCTAAGTCCTTTATTGCGAAGCACTTACACAACCACTGCTTTACCCCTTGTAGTGTTGGTATGTCACTTCTAATAAGAAGGATATCATACACATATAATACTAGGAATGTGACAATGCTCCCACAAATCCTCTTATAAACACAAGGCTTATCTTGATTCTGTATGAAACCATATTTCTTTATAGCTTTATTAAATCTAAGATTCCAACTTTGGGACGCTTGCTTCCATCCATAAATGGACCTCTGAAGTTTACATACCCTCAAAGGATACTCTGGATCGACAAAACCCTCAAGTTCTGTCATGTACACATCCTCGAGCAGCTTTCCATTAAGGAAAGCGGTTTTGACATCCATCTGCCAGACCTCATAGTCGTATCATACGGCTATGGCTAGCAAGATCCTAATGTATTTGAGCATAGCGACTGGTGAGAAAGTTTCATCATAGTCTATTCCATGGACTTGCCTGAAACCTTTTACAACCAGATACCCCTTGAAGGTGTTGTCGGCCTTTAGCTTGTAGCACCACTTGCAACTTATCACCTTAGCACTCGGAGGTGGATGAACCAAGTTCCAAACCTGGTTATAGTACATAGATTGCATCTCTGCCTCCATGGCATTATGCCAATTTGCAGACTATGGGCTTGTCATAACCTCCTGGTAGGTTTTGGGTTCTTCCTCATCAAAGACGAGAAGAGTGTGATCATCGGTGACAAGGAGACCATGCCTCTTCGGTTCCCAATGATCCCTACCAGACCTTCTAGGTCCTTGTGTGACCTGGGTCGGTGCTTCCTCCTGTGGAAGCTCCACCCGGGTCCCCGAGTTATCCTCTTCAAGAGCTTATGAGCTTTGAACTTCCCTAAGTTCAACATTGCTCCCACTGTCTTTCTTGGAAATGAAATCCTTTTCTAGAAAGACCCCCTTCCTTACCATGAACACCTTGTTCTCGGTGGGGTTGTAGAAGTAATACCCTTTGGTTTCCATAGGGTAGCCCATAAACAGGCATTTATCAATTTTGGGTTCTAGCTTGCCCCCAGTCAATCTCTTGACATGTGCTTCACATCCCCAAATCCGCAGGAAAGACACATTGGGCTCCCTGCCCGTCCATATCTCATATGGGGTCTTTTCCACTGCCTTAGTCGGAGTATTATTCAAAATGAGAGCGGCTGTCTCAAGGGCATGTCCCCAGAAGCTTATTGGGAGAGAGGCGTGACTCATCATTGAGCAAACCATGTCCAACAGGGTCCTATTCCTCGTTTAGACTCCTCGTTCCATTATGGTGTTCCTGGAGGAGTGAGCTGTGGAACTATTCCATGCTCTCTTAAATAGGAGTCGAACTCTAGGCTCATACACTTGCCTCCTCGGTCTGACCAAAGAGCTTTGATATTTCTGCCTAGTTGGTTCTGTACTTCATTCCTAAATTCCTTGAACCTATCTAGGGTTTCAGACTTATGTTTCATCAGATAGACATAGCCATATCTGCTGAAATCGTCCGTGAATGTGACGAAGTATAGATGTCCACCTCTGGTAGCTGCGCTCATGGGCCCACACACGTCTGAATGTATTAGGTCCAATAAGCCAGTATCCCTTTTAGCTTTCTTGCTAAAAGGTGCTTTAGTCATTTTGCCTCGTAAACATGATTCGTATATATCAAGTGACTCCAAGTCAAATGACCCTAGGATTCCAGCCTTGTGGAGCCTAGCAATGCGTTTCTCGTTTATGTGGCATAAATGATAGTGCCAAAGGTAGACAGGATTAAGTTTGTTAGGCTTAACCCTTTTAGTGTTTATGTTATAGACATGATTGGTTTCATTTAAATCTAGGATATATAGGCCATTATTTAATAGAGCTTCTCCATAAAATAATCCCTCTCTAGATAAAACAATTCTTCCATTAGAAATAGAAAAATTAAATCCAGAAATATCCAATACTTAAATAGAAATAATATTCCTACACATGGCATGTACAAAATAACAATGTTCCAATATTAAAACCAATCCACTAGGCATCATGAGGTGGTATTCGCCGATCTCTATGGCAGCAACCCTTGCTCTATTTCCGACCTGCAAGTCCACCTCCCCCAATCCTAGTGACCTTTTGTTCTTAAGTCCCTGCACATTGCAACAAATGTGAGAACCACATCCAGTATCCAATACCCAGGATGTTGAAATAGTAAGGTTAATGTCTATGACATAAATACCTGACAAAGACGTGCCCTGGGCCTTCCTCTACTCTCCGAACAGCTTGGGACATGATATCTTCCAATGCCCTGCCTGCTTGCATCCAAAATAGATGTCCTCAGGACTGGCCTTACGCTGGAGCTTAGGCTGGGCCTTGGGTTTCTTGGCCTTGGCTTTCTTAGCCTTTTCCTTGGCTTTGCCCTTCACAAGAGGTGGGTTCCCCTTGTTTACCAGCAACACTGGCGGAGTCTTCTTGATCGACTGTTTAGTAAGCTTGAGCATCCCATGTAGCTCACTAACAGTACGTTCACTCCTTGCATGTTATAGTTCAGGATGAACTGATTGTAAGAATTCGGTACGGAGGCAAGGATTATGTCCACCGCTAGCTCCTGTGGGATAGGCGATCTGAGACTGGCTAAAGTGTCCAGATAGCCCTTCATCTTGAGCACGTGTGTGCTCACAGATGTCCCAGCCCCCATCTTACAGGAGTGGAATGCCTTATTGGTCAGGTACCTCTCCTGACAAGCTTGCTCTTGAAACATCTCATTTAGAGTTGTTATCATAGCATAGGCCTGATGGTCCATGAACTGCTTTTGTAGCTCAGGGACCATGCATGCCAACATAAGGCACGTCATGTCTCTATTGTCCTTTACATGCACCTCGTATTCCTCCAGCTGGGCAGCTGGTGGATTACGTCCCAGAGGCGCAGGCGGCACAGGCCTTTCCAGTACATACTCCTTTGACTCCTGTCTTAGAACAATTCTCAAGTTCCTAGACCAGTCTAAGAAGTTACGACCGGAAAGCTTGTCCCTTTCCAGGATAGATCACAGTGAAAGTGAATTGTTGTTTGCCATTTAAAATTCTACACAGAAATTTTTTTTTTAAGAGTGTTAATAAAGGACTTTATAATTGTTTTCCCATATACAATTAATAGTGAATCAAGTTATTAATTATTCCGAGTTGTTGGGCACATGGGCTGAGATCCATATTTCATTAAGATATAGCCAGATGAGGGCCTGGAAAAACTATACCCTAATTATTTAGGTAGGAACGCCGTCCAATCCCAACCTAGGGACTCTTAGTTTGATCGTCTTGTTGGCACTTACCCATCTATGCTTAGGGCCAGGAGAATCCTACTACACACGCTAAGTCAAAACCTCCATCCAAGTGTTAGAGTAACCTATACTCCAACCAATACAAAATGACGATACTCTAGTGCATCTAGTAAGGGCATGGTCTACAACTGGCCTATCCCCACTTTGAGTCGGTTTTGAATGAGGGAAGCACTTTTAAGCGACTTAGTAATTTTCATTAGGTTATTAGATTCATTTAATAACAGCTTACATGTATAGGCAGGTGAGAATGGGTTTGGATGATACATACATAATGCAAATAAATATAAAGCATAATTAAATAAGTAAAATGGACTGCTACGGGCCTATATTACAACCTCATATAATTCTAGTAAACTATACTAGAAAATACATCAGGTGCGCCACCTTTTCCTTCCTTCTGGGCTCGCCTCTCCACTTGGGCTCACCGCTCCACTGGGCTTCTTCTTTACAAATTTTATAATAAATAAATAAAATAAAATTACATTAAAAAAGAAAAATGGCACGCAGACCGTATTTACCCAAAAAGAAAAATTACAACCCAACTTAAATAAGGCCCAATAGCATCCTACCATACATACATTTAATCATACAAAATGCATCCAATACATCCATTTATAAGCATTTATAATGCATGAAATTAAGCCCATTTCAATTATGTCCAAAGCCATTATTTTGAAATCGCCAATTTTTGACCCATCATGGTTCTAGCCCTTAACGGGCTTTGGCCCTCCAGCCCAGGCGGATAACTACTCCCACTAGAATTGGGAAACCATGAGTGCATATCAACCACCCGGGTAATTGTGCCAAAATAACATGAACCAATTTCAATTAACCATATTAATTTCCAAAATTAATAACCCATGAATAAAATAAAATTTCATTCAAGAAACCATGCGCATTTAAATTGCAAAAACTTAAACACACGAAATTTTAAAACCCATCAAAATTTCAAAACTGGGCCCCTAGCTCGAAACCTGCCAAATCTAAAAACTAGGCCCGACCCGCTGTAGCTAGGACAACGGAGTGCCCTAGCAGCAGCCGCCGCTGTAGCTAGGACAACGGAGTGCCCTAGCAGCAGCCGCCGCTGCTAGAGGCAGCAGCGGTGCTGCTGCGCGGTAGCCACTGCCCAGCAGTGGTTGCCGCCCAGTAGCCCTTTGCTAAGGCAGCGGCTGTCGCCCAGCAGCAGCCGCTACTAGACCCAGCGGTAGCGGCTGCATAGGCCTTTCCGGTACATATTCTTTAGACTCCTATCCTAGAACTATCCTTAAGTTCCTAGACCAGTCCAAGAAGTTTAGGCCAGAAAGCTTGTCCCTTGCCATGATAGATCACAGTTAAAGTGAATTGTTTGTTGCCATTTCGTTACTACACAGAAAAATTATAAGAGTGTTAATAAAGGACTTAATTTGTTTTTCCCATATTTAATTCATCAATGAATCAGGTTATTAATTAACTCAAGTTGTTGGACTAATGGGCCGAGATCCATATTTCATTAAGATATAGCCAAACGAGGGCCTGGAAAAACTATACCCTAATTATTTAGGTAGGAACTGTTGGGATTTTTCATCGGAAATCACCCGATAAAAGCGGAAAAATGCGGTGATTTCCTCAAATCCGTGTCCAAGAGCAATTGATATAAAAATTGTAAAAATAAAAATTAAATAACAAAGAAAAGATTTCTCACCCGAGATATCTCTTCTAGAGATGGCTGTAGAAATCAAACTTGATTCCTTCCGCATTCACGTACATGAACGGCTATCGAACATGACCCGTGCTAGCGATGAGATCAAGCGAAGAGAGGTTTTACGTGGCTGTAATTTTCGGATCCTCTAACCCTTGCAATGGCTGAATTATCTAGGTTTAAAAATGACCTAGATGGCTGAAATTTTTCACAAAAAATTTCGGCCCAATCCCTCTTAATTCTACGGGGCTTTTCTCCTTTTTAAGCCCAGCTCAATATTAATTCTTTTGGTCCAATCAATTATCAAACTTAATTTTTATTTAACATGTATTCTAACATATTATACCATATAATATGTTCCGTATATTTAAATTAAAATTAATTTGATCAATTAATTTCACCATGGAATTAATTTTGACATTCATAAAATTAAGATACATATAAACCTATATATGTGAAATATTTCCACCTAGGAAATAATCTTATAGATTAATTCATTGAATTAATTATGAGAAGGCCAATGCAAATATTAATTTTTATTATTTCAATCAATCCAATTGATCCTTGTAATATAATTAATATAATCTTCTCTCTCTGGTGTGTATACTCCAAGTATACAGGTGAGCCCTTAAGTCCGTGTTCACACGTTCAATGTGTACGATCATGGATAAAGTGTTCTCTTAAGAATAATTTTTTGTGTCAATATTATATGCAAGAATATAATCATGCTTTTGTATGCTCTTGTTTGAACTAATACGAAAATAAGCAACATGGTATAAGACTTATTTCGTAGATAATTCATTTTTGATTCAACAAGTAGCAGACATCTTCATGATTGATGCCTCCATGATACCTTGCACTTCACCATCATAAAGAAAGCCATTTCTAGGAGTTGGAGTGCATAAAACCTTCGAATAAATCATATGCTTATAAGCAAAGATTGATTTATTCGACTTTACCAACACTATCCAGTGGTGAAGAAAATCTGAAAAAGAGTAGCTCAGGAAGAAGACATAAAGTACTATTTGGATGCAAAGATCTCTAAAATGAGTAGCTCTAGAAGTACTATTAGCAATATAAACAGATGCCAAGATCTCTAAGGAAATGGAGTAGCACTAAAATCAAATAGCATACCTGGTACAGTTGGATGAAATGAAAGACCCTTTACGAAGGGAAATAGTACAAAAACCGTATAAACTGGAAAGGAAAAACCTGTAGTAGGTTCCTAAAAGTAATGGGTCTATTCATGTGAAGGACTTTAGCCCAGTTCCAAATAGAGCAGTGTAGAAAAGGTTAAGGCACAACAATGCTGGAAACCAAATCAAAATATTAAGAAGGAAAACTCGATAAGAAGTCAAGCTTGAAGACTCATCATTCCTAAAAGTTTGTTCAGGGAATGCTATACATGCATAGAAAAAAAACAGTAAAAAGTAAAGTAACCGAATCAGAAACTATGAAGAAATGGAGAAATATATAGTAAAAACCCCAGCTTAAAAAAACTTAAGGGTACTCAAGTCAGAGAAGTGAAAAGAGTTTATAGCTATTAGCTAAACCATTTACATTCAGATATCAAACATCAACCTAAAGCCTATCTTGGCTCTACATCAGTCCCGAATGGGTCATTCATAGATAAAACTTCCGTCTTCCCGGACTAAGAGTTACTGCAACGGTATTCCGAACTCGGTAAACCGAGTGACAAATATCTCAAAATTTGTTGATTCATTATATTCGGTTCGTAATGGAATGTCAAGATTCGGAACATACTGAATCCCTAAAAGAGAACCACATTTAATCCAACAGCACAAAGAAATAAGTAAAATCTTTAATTTTGTGTCCACATGTAAGATAATTCCATGAACGAATCATCCAATTCACTTGTCGTGGTTAGCCAATTTCATGTAGCTTTTTATATTCATATGCGTTTGGTTTTAATTAGTTGATTCATTGTTGATATCTTGTTGGATGATTTTACATGGTAATTGCAAAGAGTGGGGTGACTGCCACTATGCAATTCAAAGATCTAAAGTTAATTCCTTACCACTGGCGACCCAATATCAGCATATTGTTGGATATGCCCTAGTCCCGAGGCATTGGTCCTCGTTTTGTATCATACATTTTATACCTTGTTATGAGATTTATGTATTATACATATTGTGTCAATAAATAAAGGCATTAATCTATTTATTATATATCTTGTGCAATATTATAAATAGAGTATCCAATGGACATATCCATATCCATGTTGACAAGTGTCATATACTTAGCAGTGAGACTGTGGATAGGGGAAACGATATGACCATACAGTTATCCATAGTCTGTTCCAGTCATGGGAATGAATGGAACCAAAGACTATCACTAGCTTGATTGTATGGCGGTGTCTTACCAACCATTGGACATGGAATGTTAACCAAGTTAATAGGTACATGCAAAGGAGCATGGTACTAAATAGATCCATTAAATGAGAAATCCACATGGTATAGTACCACAAATGATTCTCGTGTAGTATTTGTATGGATCCTTTAACCTGACCATATCATGGTGCTGTATGTAAAGTGACATACTTTGGTGCACGCCTAAAGGGCCTGTAACAGGGTGCCAAGTATAGGTACATTCGGGTATGTCAGTAAACATGGCAGGACTATGGATATGCAGAAGGGAATGTCACTCAGTAGTCCACTAAGAAGATATCACTAGCCACTTGATGAATGCAACAGATAAGAGTGTGGCCATACCCAAACAAGTTGTGTCTGGACATTTGCTTGATCCCCAATGAACTGATACGCACAAACAAGTTGGAACTTGTTTGTGCGTATCAGTTCATTGGGGATCAAGCAAATGTCCGGACACAAAAGAGGGTGATTATTCCAAGCCTCCATGTTGGACACCAATATCAATGACATGGGATATACGAGTTTAAACTACAAGGTTTCAATTTCAATTGGACTGCTATCTCCGTCTTAATGGGAGGCTGCAATAGCTTGCTAGAGCCTGCCTGCAGTCTGTAGACCATAGGCCCACTGCCAACATAAAGATGGATCCACGGGATCATACACATAGAATGTCTGAGTTTGAACTTGTCGGATTACCCGTATACTTGGAGTATACAGACTGGGGAGATAAATATTAATTAATTAAATTATAGATCAATTGGATTGATCAATATAATTTAATTGATATATATTAATTGAGAATTTATTTTCGGGTGGAAATAAAATATATATATATGTTTATATGTATTTTGATTTAAGTTGAATCTCAATTAATTTATTGGATCAATTAATTGGCAAATCAATTTTAATTTAATGACATGTACATTATATAATATGATTTTGTATAAATACATGCATGAAAATTAAAATAGAATTGCATTTAATTTTACCCATAGTGATTAATTTGAATTTAGGGATAAATGACATTAAATCCTAACTCGAATCCAATTAAACCCAAGCCTAAAATTAAGGCTCTACGTTTTGACCAAAATGAGAATTAATTGCAAATGAAAATCACGGCCAAAAATTAATTTTGGGTTGCTAATTTTGGGGTAATTAATACATGATATTTTGGCCATTAAGTGGGGGGTTTTTTGGCATGTGATTTTCGGCCATAGTTGGAAAATTTTGCTGCTAAAAATTTTGAACTTCTAGGAAGAAATATTCAGCCCATTTTGCTCTATTTTTCATTGATTCGCTGCTAGCACGGGTTTTACTTGATAGGCATTCTTGTACGTGAGAGTGGAAGGAATCAATTGCTCCTGGGTATTGGATTTGAGAAAACATTTCATAGTTCCGCTTTAATCGGGCGTTTTGAGATGAAAAATTCCTTTAGCGGTATCAGAGCGGGCTTTTGATCCATGGAAATCTTAAACAGGATTGAATCCCTGGTTTTAAAATTTTTTGTTTTATTTTGGGATTCTTAGATTTGGGGTTTATGATTTTCCCCATTTGATTTTACAATCGAAAATTATTTTGCATATTGGTTATGTATGTTTTAATTTTCTGTTGTTGATTCTAGGTTAGATTTTATTTGGTGGATTTAATTTTCTACTGTATAAAAAAAATCATGGGCTGTTTTGCGGCTATGGGGCTGCTGCTGAGTCGGCAGCTGCGGGCCAGGCCTTGTTTTGGATTTGACGGGTTTTCTGGTCCGGACCCAGTTTTAAATTTTAATGGGTTTTAAAATTTTGTGTGCTTAAATTTATGTAATTTAAATGCCCATGGTTTCTTGAATGAAAATTTATTTTATTCATAAGATATTAATTTTGGAAATTAATATAGTGTAATGAAATTGGTTCGGGTTTTCTTGGCGCCATTACCCGGGCAGCCAGTTTGGATTCTTGGTTTCCCAATTCCAGTGGGAGCAGTGTTCTGCCTGGGCTGGAGGCCCAAAGCCCGTTAAGGGTTAGTGTTGGGATTTTCACCGGAAATCACCCGATAAGATGCGAAAGAACGTGATGATTTCCTTAAATCCGTGCCCAGGAACAATTGATATGAAAATTGTAAAACCAAAATTTAAACTAAAAGAGAATCAATTCTTACCAGGAATATCTCTTCTAGAGATGGCTGCAGAAATCAAACTAGATTCCCTCCGTGTTCACGTACACGAATGGCTAACGTACACGATACGTGCTAGTGATGGAATCAAAAGTTTTTGAGAGAGAAAGAGGCTGCAAATTTCGGCTGGTTCCTCACTTGTGTTGGCCTTATTTTCTAGGTTAAGAAATTAACCTAGATGGCTGAAATTTTCTCACAAAATTTTGGCCCAATCCCGTCTCAATTTTACGCTGGCTTTTCTCCTTCTCAAGCCCAGTTCAATTTTAATTCTTTTGGTCCAATTGATTATCAAACTTAATTTTATTTAACATGCATCCTGACATATTATACCATATAATATGTTCTATACATTTAAATTAAAATTAATTTGATCAATTAATTTTACCATTGAATTAAATTTGACAAACGTAAATTTAAGATACATGTAAACCTATACATGTGAAATATTTCCACCTAGGAAATAATCTCATAGATTAATTTAATTAATTATGAGAAGGCCAATGCAAATATTAATTTTATTATTATGATCAATCCAATTGATCTTTATAATATAATTAATATAATCCTCTCTCTCCAGTGTGTATACTCTAAGTATACGGGTGATCCCTTAAGCAGGTGTTTAGATGTTCAATGTGTACGATCCTGTGGGCCCATCTTTATGTTGGAAGTGGGCCTATGGCCCACAGACTGCAGGTGCGCTCTAGCAAGCCACTGCAGCGCCCAATTAAGATGGAGATGGTAGTCCAACGGAAATCATAACCCTGTAGTTTCAACTTGTATTACCCATGTCATCGATATCAGTGTCCAACATAGAGGCATGGATTGATCACCCTCTTTTGTGTCCGGACATTTACTTGATCTCGAATGTACTAATGCTCATAAACAAGTCCCAACTTGTTTGGGTGTGGCCACACTCTTATCAGTCACATTCATCAAGAGGCCGGTGATATCTTCTCAGTGGACTACTGAGTGACATATCCCTTCTGCATATCCATAGTACTGCGATGCTCAGAGACAAACGCAAACGTACCCATACTTGGCACCCTTTTACAGGCCCCTTACGCGTACACCAAAGTATGCGACTTTGCATCCAGCACCATCATAAGGTCAGGTCAAAGGATCCATACAAGTACTACACGAGAATCACTTGTGATACTTTACCATGTGGATTTCTCATTAAGTAGAGCTATCCAGTACCATTCCCCTTTTGCATGTACCCATTAATTTGGTTGACATCCCATGTCCAATGGCTAGTAAGACATCGCCATACAACAAGATTAATGATAGTCTCTAGTTCCATTCATTCCTATGACTGGAACAGACTATGGATCTATTTATGGTCATATCGTTTCCCCTATCCATGGTCTTACTTCCAAGTGCATGACACTTGTTAACATGGATATGGATATGTCCATTGGATACTTCATTCAACGTATCACACAAGATACATGATAAATGAATTAATGCCTTTATTTTAGACCTGTTAATTGGACGGGCGGCCCGCTCAGCCCGCCCAAGCCCGCACTAATTTTAGAGGGCTTGGACATACATTTATCATGTTTGGCCCGGCCCGGCCCAAGCCCGTAAAAGCCCGGATTCTAAAGGGTTGGGCTTGATTAAACAATATAAAGCACTGGTAGCCCGGCCCGCCCGTTATATATATGTATTGGTTATTAAAATATTAAATACAAATTATAATTTATTGATCAAATATAAATCTTAATACTATTGATTAAGTAATTAACTCTACTGCCGCCTCTCACCAGGCTTTTCATATTCCACAAATTTTAAACTTTTAAGTTTGGCTGCTAGTAGACTTTATTTAGTATTTAAGAATATTAGAACAAGTTTGTGCTATTTTTTTTCAAGGATATTGTTGTGTTTGAAATTTAGATTATTTTGGATTTAACTTTTTTATGGCATTGGTTTAACTTACATTTTATTTTAAAGCTATTAAATTTTTTTAGATAAATAAAAAAATAAATTTTGCGGGTTCAATTGGGCGGGCTTGGGAAGAGAGGTTTCAAGTCCGGCCCAGCCCGGCCCGAGCCCGTCATTTCCACAGGAAGGGCTGGGCAAGGCTTGGACAATATAATTTTAATGAAAAGCCCGTTAAGCCCGGCCCTAGCCCGGCCCAGCCCGCCCAATTAACAGGTCTACTTTATTTATGACACAAAATATGTATAATACAAGTATCCAATAAATGTAGAATACAAATACGAGGGCCAATGCCTTGGGACTAGGCCATTTCCAACAGTTAGAACCATGATGGGCCGGATTGGCGATTTCAAAATAATGGCTAAGGACATATTTAAATGAGATTAATTTCATGCATTTTAACATGTTTATAAATTGATGTATTGGATTATATGCTTGTGTGATTAAATGCATGAATGTATGCTATTGGTCCTTATTTCAAGTCGGGTTGTATTTTCCTTCTGTGTAAATACGGCCTGCATGCCGTTTTTCTTTTGTTTATGTAATTTTATTTTATTCATTTATTATAAAATGTTGTAAAGAAGAAGCCCATTGGAGAGGCGAACCTAGAAGGAAGGAAGGAGGCCAACCTATTGTTTTTCTAGTATATGTTTACCAGAATTATATTAGGTTGTAATATAGGTCCATAGCATTCCATTATTTATTTAATTATGTTTTTATTTATTTACATGATTCAATGTATGATCCAATCTCATTTTCACCCACCTATGCATCTAAGCATTATTAAAATGAATCTAATAGCCAAAAGTAAATTAGTAAGTCGTTTAAAAGTGTTTCCCTCATTCAAAATTGACTTGAAGTGGGGATAGGCTAGTTGTAGACCATACCCTTGCAAGATACACTAGAGTATCATCATTTTGTATTGGGTTGGAGTATTGGTTACTCTAACACTTGGATGGAGGTTTGGACTTGGCATAGGTAGTAGGATTCTCCTAGCCCTTAGCATAGATGGGTAAGTGCCAACAAGCCCATCAAACCGATAAGCGGAAGAACGTGTTGATTTCCTCAAATCCGTGCCCAGGAGCAAGTGAAGTGGAAATAAAAAACAACAAAAAAATTAGAAGAGAATAAGATTCCCACCCGAGATATCTCCTTTAGAGATGGCTACAGAAATCAACATAGACTTCCTCCACTTTCCTATACACGAACGGCTAACGAACTCAACTCGTGCTAGCAATGGGATCGGCCGGAAGGGAGAGATTTTGCTGTTGGAATTTTCTATCTATAGAATTACTCTTGGCCTAAAATTTCAAGGGGATTTAACCCCCGGTCGCCTTTAATTTTATGCGGGCCTTTTCTCCTTTAAGCCCAAGTCTGATTTAATTCTATCAGTCCAATTTAATTTGAAATTTAATTTCAATTCAACATGTATGTAAATATATCATACCATATAATATATTACATACATTTAAATTAAAATTAATTTGACCAACTAATATAACCAAGGAATTAAATTAGACTTTCATAAATTTATATACATGTAAACCTATACATGTAAAATATTTCCACCTAGGAAATATCTCATAAATTAATTCATTGAATTAATTATAAGAAGGCCAATAAAAATATTAGTTAAATTATTTTGATCAATCCAATTGATCTATGTAATATAATTAATACAATCCTCTATCTTCGGTGCATATACTCTAAGTATACAGTTGATCCTTTTAGTTCAAGTTCAGATGTTCAATGTGTACAATCCTGCGGGCCCGTCCTTATGTTGGCAGTGGGCCTATGGCCCATAGTCTGTAGGTGGCTCTTGCAAGCCACGATAGCTCCCAATTAAGATGGAGATAGCAATCCAACGGTAATCATAACCCTATAGTTGAAACTTGTATATCCCATGTCATTGATATCGGTGTCCAACACAGGGGCATGGATTGATCACCCTCTTTTGTGTCCGGACATTCACTTGATCCCGAATGAACTGATGCTCATAAACAAGTTCCAACTTGTTTGGGTGTGGCCACACTCTTATCAGTCACATTCATCAAGAGGCTAGTGATATCTTCTCAGTGGACTACTGAGTGACATATCTCTTCTGCATATCCATAGTACTGCGAGTCTCAGAGACATACGCAAACCAACCCATACTTGGCACCCTTTTACAGGCCCTTTAAGCGTACACCAAAGTATGCGACTTTGCATCCAGCACCATCATTAGGTCAGGTCAAAGGATCCATACAAGTGCTACAGAAGAATCACTTGTGATACTTTACCATGTGGATTTCTCGTTAAGTGGATCTATCTAGTACCATACCCCTTTTGCATGTACCCATTAATTTGGTTGACATCCCATGTCCATTGGCTAGTAAGACACCGCTATACAACAAGATTAATGATAGTCTCTAGTTCCATTCATTCCCATGACTGGAACAGACTACGGATCTATTTATGGTCATATCGTTTCCCCTATCCATGGTCTTACTTCCAAGTGCATGACATTTGTTAACATGGATATGGATATGTCCATTGGACTTCATTTAAAATATCGCACAAGATACATGATAAATGAATTAATGCCTTTATTTATGCAACAAAATATGTATAATACAAGTATCCAATATATGTACAATACAAATACGAGATCCAATGCCTTGGGACTAGGCCATATCCAATAGTTAGAACCATGATGGGCCGGATTGGCGATTTCAAAATAATGGCTAAGGACATATTTAAATGAGATTAATTTCATGCATTTTAACATGTTTATAAATTGATGTATTGGATTATATGCTTCTATGATTAAATGTATGAATGTATGCTATTGGGCCTTATTTCAAGTCGGGTTGTATTTTCCTTCTGGGTAAATACGGCCTGCATGCCGTTTTTCTTTTGTTTATGTAATTTTATTTTATTCATTTATTATAAAATGTTGTAAAGAAGAAGCCCATTGGAGAGGCGAACCTAGAAGGAAGGAAGGAGGCCAACATAGTGTTTTTCTAGTATATGTTTACTAGAATTATATTAGGTTGTAATATAGGTCCATAGCATTCCATTATTTATTTAATTATGTTTTTATTTATTTACATGATTCAATGTATGATCCAATCTCATTTTCACCCACCTATGCATCTAAGCATCATTAAAATGAATCTAATAACCAAAAGTAAATTAGTAAGTCGTTTAAAAGTGCTTCCCTCATTCAAAACCGACTTAAAGTGGGGATAGGCTAGTTGTAGACCATGCCCTTGCAAGATACACTAGAGTATCATCATTTTGTATTGGGTTGGAGTATTGGTTACTCTAACACTTGGATGGAGGTTTGGACTTGGCATGGGTAGTAGGATTCTCCTAGCCCTCAGCATAGATGGGTAAGTGCCGACAAGCCCATCAAACCGATAAGCGGAAGAACGTGTTGATTTCCTCAAATCCGTGCCCAGGAGCAAGTGAAGTGGAAATAAAAAACAACAAAAAAATTAGAAGAGAATAAGATTTTCACCTGAGATATCTCTTTTAGAGATGGCTACAAAAATCAACACAGACTTCCTCTACGTTCCTATACACGAACGGCTAATGAACTCAACTCGTTCTAGCGATGGGATCGGCCGGAAGGGAGAGATTTTACTGTTGCAATTTTCTATCTATAGAATTACTCTTGGCCTAAAATTTCATGGGGATTTAACCCCTGGTCGCCTTTAATTTTATGCGGGCCTTTCCTCCTTTAAGCCCAAGTCTGATTTAATTCTATCAGTCCAATTTAATTTCAAATTTAATTTCAATTCAACATGTATGTAAATATATCATACCATATAATATATTACATACATTTAAATTAAAATTAATTTGACCAATTAATTTAACCAAGGAATTAAATTAGACTTTCATAAAATTAAATACATGTAAACCTATACATGTAAAATGTTTCCACCTAGGAAATAATCTCATAAATTTATAAGAAGGCCAGTACAAATATTAGTTATATTATTTTGATCAATTCAATAGATCTATATTATATAATTAATACAATCCTCTATCTTCGGTGCATATACTCCAAGTATACAGTTGATCCTTTTAGTTCAAGTTCAGACGTTCAATGTGTACGATCCTGCGGGCCCGTCCTTATGTTGGCAGTGGGCCTATGGCCTATAGTCTGCAGGTGGCTCTAGCAAGCCACGATAGCTCCCAATTAAGACGAAGATAGCAATCCAACGGTAATCATAACCCTATAGTTTAAACTCGTATAACCCATGTCATTGATATCGGTGTCCAACACAGGGGCATGGATTGATCACCCTCTTTTGTGTCCAGACATTCACTTGATCCTGAATGAACTGATGCTCATAAACAAGTTCCAACTTGTTTGGGTGTGGCCACACTCTTATCAGTCACATTCATCAAGAGGCCGGTGATATCTTCTCAGTGGACTACTGAGTGACATATCCCTTCTGCATATCCATAGTACTGCGAGTCTCAGGGGCATATGCGAATGTACCCATACTTGGCACCCTTTTACAGGCCCTTTAGGCGTACACCAAAGTATGCGACTTTGCATCCAGCACCATCATAAGGTCAGGTCAAAGGATCCATACAAGGGCTACACGAGAATCACTTGTGATACTTTACCATTTGGATTTCTCGTTAAGTGGATCTATCTAGTACCATACCCTTTTTGCATGTACCCATTAATTTGGTTGACATCCCATGTCCATTGGCTAGTAAGACACCGCCATACAATAAGATTAATGATAGTCTCTAGTTCCATTCATTCCCATGACTGGAACAGACTACGGATCTATTTATGGTCATATCGTTTCCCCTATCCATGGTCTTACTTCCAAGTGCATGACACTTGTTAACATGGATATGGATATGTCCATTGGACTTCATTTAAAATATCACACAAGATACATGATAAATGAATTAATGCCTTTATTTATGACACAAAATATGTATAATACAAGTATCCAATAAATGTACAATATAAATACGAGATCCAATGCCTTGGGACTAGGCCATTTCCAATAGTTAGAACCATGATGGGCCGGATTGGCGATTTCAAAATAATGGCTAAGGACATATTTAAATGAGATTAATTTCATGCATTTTAACATGTTTATAAATTGATGTATTGGATTATATGCTTCTATGATTAAATGTATGAATGTATGCTATTGGGCCTTATTTCAAGTCGGGTTGTATTTTCCTTCTGTGTAAATACGGCCTGCATGCTGTTTTTCTTTTGTTTATGTAATTTTATTTTATTCATTTATTATAAAATGTTGTAAAGAAGAAGCCCATTGGAGAGGCGAACCTAGAAGGAAGGAAGGAGGCCAACATAGTGTTTTTCTAGTATATGTTTACTAGAATTATATTAGGTTGTAATATAGGTCCATAGCATTCCATTATTTATTTAATTATGTTTTTATTTATTTACATGATTCAATGTATGATCCAATCTCATTTTCACCCACCTATGCATCTAAGCATCATTAAAATGAATCTAATAACCAAAAGTAAATTAGTAAGTCGTTTAAAAGTGCTTCCCTCATTCAAAACCGACTTGAAGTGGGGATAGGCTAGTTGTAGACCATGCCCTTGCAAGATACACTAGAGTATCATCATTTTGTATTGGGTTGGAGTATTGGTTACTCTAACACTTGGATGGAGGTTTGGACTTGGCATAGGTAGTAGGATTCTCCTAGCCCTTAGCATAGATGGGTAAGTGCCGACAAGCCCATCAAACCGATAAGCGGAAGAACGTGTTGATTTCCTCAAATCCGTGCCCAGGAGCAAGTGAAGTGGAAATAAAAAACAACAAAAAAATTAGAAGAGAATAAGATTTTCACCTGAGATATCTCTTTTAGAGATGGCTACAGAAATCAACATAGACTTCCTCTACGTTCCTATACACAAAGGGCTAACGAACTCAACTCGTGCTAGCGATGGGATCGGCCGGAAGGGAGAGATTTTACTGTTGCAATTTTCTATCTATAGAATTACTCTTGGCCTAAAATTTCATAGGGATTTAACCCCCGGTCACCTTTAATTTTATGCGGGCCTTTTCTCCTTTATGCCCAAGTCTGATTTAATTCTATCAGTCCAATTTAATTTCAAATTTAATTTCAATTCAACATGTATGTAAATATATCATACCATATAATATATTACATACATTTAAATTAAAATTAATTTGACCAATTAATTTAACCAAGGAATTAAATTAGACTTTCATAAAATTAAATACATGTAAACCTATACATGTAAAATATTTCCACCTAGGAAATAATCTCATAAATTAATTCATTGAATTAATTATAAGAAGGCCAATACAAATAATAGTTATATTATTTTGATCAATCCAATTGATCTATATAATATAATTAATACAATCCTCTCTCTTCGGTGCATATACTCCAAGTATACAGTTGATCCTTTTAGTTCAAGTTCAGACATTCAATGTGTACGATCCTGTGGGCCCGTCCTTATGTTGGCAGTGGGCCTATGGCCCACAGTCTGCCGGTGGCTCTAGCAAGCCACTACAGCTCCCAATTAAGACGGAGATAGTAATCCAACTGTAATTATAACCCTGTAGTTTAAACTTGTATATCCCATGTCATTGATATCGGTGTCCAACACAGGGGCATAGATTGATCACCCTCTTTTGTGTTCGGACATTTACTTGATCCCGAATGAACTGATGCTCATAAACAAGTTCCAACTTGTTTGGGTGTAGCCACACTCTTATCAGTTGCATTCATCAAGAGGCAGATGATATCTTCTCAGTGGACTACTGAGTGACATTCCCTTCTGCATATCCATAGCATTGCCATGCAGCACCATCATATGGACATGTCAAAGGATCACTTGTGGAACTATACCATGTGGATTTCTCGTTTAGTGGATCTATGTAGTACCATGCCCCTTTTGCAGGTACCTATTAACTTGGTTCACATCCCATGTCCAATGGTCGGTAAGACACCGCCATACAACCAAGCTAATGATAGTCTCCAGTTCCTTTCATTCCCATGACTGAAACAGACTACGGATGACTTTATGGTCATATCATTTTCCCTATCCATGGTCTTACTGCCAAGTGCATGACACTTGTCAACATGGATATGGATATGTGCATCAGATACTCTATTTAAAACATAGCACATGATATATAATGAATAGATTAATGCCTTTATTTAATGAAACAAATTGTACAATACATGAATCCAATAAATGTACAATACAAATACAAGGACCAATGCCTCGGGACTAGGGCACATCCAACAATCTCCCACTTGTACTAGTTCCAACTAGGCATGGGCCTAATCCTTATAGATATAGTATGATCCTCGTGCTTGGGCTGAGCTAGCGCCTTGGTTAAAGGATCTACGGCATTATCCTCAGTGTCCACTCTATGTAATGAAATGTCACCCCTCTCGGTGATTTCTCCTATGAGGTGAAACTTTCTGAGCACGTGCTTTGTGTTCTTGTATGACCGGGGCTCCTTAGCTTGTGCAATAGCCCTATTGTTGTCAAAGAAGATATCAACTAGATCCTGGATAGTTGGTACTACTCCCAATTCAGTGATAAACTTCTTTATCCATACAGCTTCCTTAGCTGCATCACAAGTTGCAATGTACTTAGCTTCTATAGTAGAGTCCATGATGGTCGGCTGCTTAGAGCTATTCTAGCTAACAACACCACCATTTAGCAAGAATACATACTAAGACTGTGATTGGTACTCATCCTGGTCGGTCTGGAAGCTTGCATCAGTGTACCCAGTAGCTGCCAGCTCTTCTTGGCCTCCATACACTAAGAATCTATCCTTGGTCCAGTTAAGGTACTTTAAGATTAATAGCCTTCCAAGTGATCCTTACAGGGATCCTGCTGGTATCGGCTCGTCATAGTCAGTGCAAAGGTGACATCAGGTCTCGTACATAGCATGGAGTACATGATTGATCCTATAGCTGACGCATATGTGACAAACTTCATGTTGACACTGTCTTGCCTTGTTTTAGGACAGTTCGTCTTACTAAGTTTCAGCCTGATAGTCCAAATGGCTAGTTACAGTACTAGAGGGGGGGTGAATAGTACTGTAGGGAGAATAAAAATTTGCAGACTCTCTTAAAAAAACTTTTTATAGAAACACAAGTTTCTATTTCAAAAACAAGTTTTATAAAAATTGTGGAATTAATTACTATAATAAAACTTGTGAATATAAAATTGCTTTTGTAAAAAATAACTTTAACTACTAAAGCGATTAATTTAAATTCAAGAAATTAAATAGAATAAAATAATAAGAGAGTAGGGATAGAAAAATGTAGACACTGAGTTTTAGCCTGGTTTGACCTAACCGGTCTACGTCTAGTCCCTAAGCCAACCGCTTGAGATTTCCACTAACGTTCCCTTTGCTGGCAGGAAACAAGCCTATGTTACTTTTTCCGAGTTCAAGTAACAAACTCAATACTTTTACAGGCTAAGTATCAACCTCTACCGTTACTTTTTGTAGCTTAAGTAACAAACTCTACTATTGCTTTTTCGAAGCTTAAGCACCAGACTTTTACAGTCTTTGTTGATCTCACTACCAACAAAGTAAACCCGATTCACATAACCTTGTGTGAAAATACAATTCTCGAATATGTGAATATTTGAATGAAACAATATTTTTCCTCTTCTCTTTGATCTCTTTGGGAATTTGGAAGACTTATGAGTTGAATGCTTAAAGTGTGAGGATTTCTTGATTTGTCTTCCCTTGCCTTTAAGTCTCCTTCTTCATCCTTTTTATGAGAAAATAGAAATTATAGCTGTTTGATACACCTTCTAAAGGATGATGATCGTTAGCTTCAAGTCACAAGGAGTATATGGCCATTAGTTTCATCTCTTGAAGAAGAATGAGCTTTGATTCATAAGTGATAAGCATCCATAAAGAAAGATAGCCGTTGATCTCAAATGATAAATGTTTTATGGCCATTTGTACTTTTGATTCTCAACCAATAAAGCCATAAAGAAAAGTATATGTGAGTTCTTTACATAATAAAGTCATGTCACAAAATTTGAAAAGTGAAAAGCATGTGTAACCTAAGTATCAAACCATAGCTAGAGAGAGAGAGAGAGAGAGAGAAAGAGAGATAAGACATAGATATAGATGGTCTTAAGGCTTGAGATAAAAGTTGACTATTTATCCATAGGTGATCTCAAGTTGAAGACTCATTTAGCTTTGGTTTCAAACTCAAATTATAAAGTCACATCATTTATAGTAAAATGCGAAGTTGTCACAAGTAGTAAGCTATTAACGTTTAGGACTTTAAGCTCATAAGCATATATGACTTAAAATATTAATCTCAATTCTTTTCACTTCATAAGCAAACATGAGTTCAATATATGTAGCCGAATTGATCTTAAGAACTTTTCACCTCATAGTCAAACATGAGTTCAATCTTGTAAGCATATATATATATATATATGGCAGAAAAGATCTCAAATCTTTTCAACTCATAAGCTATCATGAGTTCAATCTTATAAGCACATATATATATATATATATGGCCAAAATATAATGATCTCAAATCTTTTTATCTCACAAGCAAACATAAGTTCAATCATATAAATATATATATATATATATATATATATATATATATATATATATACACACACATTGATCTTTTACCTTTATATGATACTTTGAGCTCCTAACCTTATATCATTCTTTTTATGATATAAACTTAGTATGGCCAAGAGAGTTGATCCTCAACTCATAAGATAAATCAAGTATTCATTTAAGCTTAAAATGCCATAAAGATCTTTTGTAGATTATAAAAATATTTTAACTCATAAAGCTCTTTAATTTATTTAAATGTCAAACTTGTGATCATCAAAACTAAAGGCAACATTCTCCCCCTTTTTGATGATTGCAATTTGATGTTTTGACATTTTATAATATAAGCAAATTTATCGAATGCTCCCCTGCAAAACGTGGCTCCCCTTCAATACAAGCGCGGTTGTTTTTGATTTTTAGAGTTTAAAAATGTTGATTTACGAATTAATATTGGAGCATGAACATTATGGGCTTTAAAGATAAATCATTGTGAGGCCCATTAATCCTCTTGAGTATGAGTTCAGGTCTTAAATGAAGACTTAGTGTCAAACTCATGTATACGAATTATTCATAACCTGTATAAGTTGGCTTCAATTCATATGATAGGCAGTTTATATAAAATTAGGAGAAATTAAGCTTATTCAATCATCTCATCTGTCAGTGAGCTCATAAAGCAGTTATACATATACCCTGTAGCATATATAAAACCACAAGTCATCATAATGCATATGTATGTAGCTTTAAGATATGAGATAGATATCACATGCTTCATACTATCACGTCAGCATTTGTATTATTTCTCAAGTTCCAAAAATTTAGAGGTAGTTCACACCATAGCAGATCATAAGCATTTCACTTAGATTATTTATTCATTTTGCCAAAAACAAAGTTTTGTCAACTCAAAAACATTTTGCTAGCAGCCATGCATTAAAACTTTATGCACTCATATTAATAACTCATAAGTATGGCATTTCAGTCATGTGAAACAGATTATTAGCAGCATGCCAAAGAAATTTCAATGTTTCATTTTTGTACCAATGTGCTAATACTCAACAATTAAGCTACCATTTCAATCCTTCCTAGTGTCAATCGATGCACTGAATAGCTTAATTAATGTCCAATGATAGTTTATTCAATGTAGCAGCTATACTTTCAATGACAGCTTCATAGTTAACATAGTGTTTCAACCTAAGCCAACAAGATGTTTATTTCACATGCCAAAGTTCAACTTACATGTAGATATCAATATTAAAACATAGTGACTGTTCCTCATATGTTATTATGTCAAGAATGCATATCAGCCTAAGTCCATATGCTCAAGAATATTCAATTCTCATATAGATGTCTAGACATAGTATTCAACTTAACTCAAAAAGTGTTCACATGTTAAATGTCAAGAAAGCTTGTTAACTCAACATAATGATCTGTCTACCTTAAGTTCTCAACTTAAGTGTCAAACATTTCCATAAACAATTCCATAAAATGTCAAACAACATCTTAAACATTTCTTCCCCTTTGAAATCATCAAAAAGAGATAGTGTAAGACAAACCAGTTTAGGGAATTGTGAGCATCAAAATAGTTTAAGGCATAAATTCACAATTATGAAAGCACACAGTAAAGATGCAAGTTACAGAGTAATCACCAGCATAGAGTAATCATTAGCATAGTAAAGATGCAAGTCATTGCATACAAGTCACAAAGTAATTACCAGCCTAGAGTATTCATCAGCAGAGATAGGGAATGAAGCAGTAACTAAATAAAAGCTGTAAACTAGCATAATCCAAAAGCTAATACAGTGCATAACAGATAATGTAGATTCTAATAGGATTTTGAAAATCCTTTTCAGAGAGCATTCATAACCTATTTAGAACTGAATAGATCCAAATAGAACAAAATACTCTTGATAGGAATAAAGACTAGCCAAAGAGAATAACTAGCTGTTGACCAAAAGTTGCAGAGAGAGAAGATGAGAGGCACCAAACTCGCATAATGGATTATCTCTGCAATGTCAACATTTGCTGAAGTATTAGGATTGAAACCTTGATCATGGAAGATTGGAGGAGGAAGAGGAGGGTACTCCAGATTTGATGATGCTGTAAATAACACTTTTCATAGCTTCTACCTGCTCTGACAAGTGATTAATAGTCCTTGTCATTTTGGCCAGTTCCATCTCCATACCAGCAGTCATGTGATGTACCTTTTCTTGGATGTTGAATAACTGCATCTGAAGATCTCTTAAGGCAGATGGAACTTCTGTATAAGCTTTTGATCCCATGAGGGTTTTTGAGGCACTCAAAACTTCTGAGATTACTTTAAAACAGGTTTCCAAGGTGTATGCAGTCACCCTGTGATAGTTAGGTAGAGGTGGAGGATTTGAGTTAATTGGCATAGTTGGGCAGGAGTTGGATCCAAGTATGAAAGGAGGGGATGGTGGACAAATGCTTAGTAGGAAAGAAGTTAGATCAGTAGAATTGGTGAAAGGTTCTGGTTGGGTAAAGTTTTCAGCCATGATGAAAGAAGGTTGATGAAAAGGTGGAGTTTCCCAGCAGGCTTTATAGAACTCTAGAAGAATGAATGAGTTGAAGAAGGTTTCAGGGAGGGAATTTGAGAAGTGACTTGTGTTGGGATTTTTCACCAGAAATCACCCGATAAAAGCAGAAGAACGCGATGATTTCCTCAAATCCAGTCCCAGGAGCAATTGAAATGGAAATTGTAAAACTTAAAATTATAATAGAAAGAGATTAAATTCTTACCCGGAATATCTCCTTCAAGAGATGGATGAAGACTGCAGAAATCAAATTAGATTCCCTCCTCGTTTTCGTACACGAATGCCTAACGAACACAACCCGTGCTAGCGTTGGAAAAACAAAAACTATGGTGAGAGGGGGCTAGGAAAATTTCGGCTATTGCTTTGTGTGTTGTAGAGGTGGCCGAAATTTTTAACCCTGGGTTTTTATACCTAGGGTGGCCGAATTCCCTTAGGGGAATTCAGGCCTAGCTTGGCTCCTTTCATTCTGTGCGGGCTTCCATCTTTTAATTTAGGCCCAATC
This sequence comes from Euphorbia tirucalli, assembly GCA_039660915.1. NCBI lineage: Eukaryota > Viridiplantae > Streptophyta > Magnoliopsida > Malpighiales > Euphorbiaceae > Euphorbia > Euphorbia tirucalli. The sequence continues at coordinate 33,339,479 of CM077637.1, read as the reverse complement.
TAATTTTAATTATTCTGGTTTAAATTAATTTCAAGCCCAATTTTAATATACCCATGTATTTAATATATTACACCAAGTAATATATTATTTACATTTAAATTAAAATTAGTTTGACCAATTAATTTAATCCATCGAATTAAAATTAAATCTTCAGAAAATAAAATCATATGTAAACCTATACATATGAATATTTCCACCTAGGAAATAATCTCATAATTAATCCAATTAATTATGAAGAGCCAATTGAATATATTAATTTTATTATTAGGATCAATCCAATTGATCTTTATAATATGATTAATATATATATACCTATCTCTCCATAGTGTATACTCCAAGTATACATGTGATTCCTTAAGTTTGTGTTCAGTCGTTCTATGTGTACGATCCCGTGTACCCATCTTTATGTTGGCAGCGGGCCATTTGGCCCGCAGACTGCAGTTGGGCTCTAGCAAGCCACTGCAGCCCCCGATTAAGATGGAGATGGCAGTCTAACTGTTATCATAACCCTGTAGTTTAAACTTGTACATCCCATGTCATTGATATCGGTGTCTAACACAGAGGCATGGATTGATCACGCTCTTTTGTGTTGGACATTAACTTGATCCCAAATGCACTGAAGCTCACAAACAAGTTCCCACTTGTTTGGGTGTGGCCACACTCTTATCAGTTACATTCATCAAGAGGCCAGTGATATCTTCCCAGTGGACTACTGAGTGACAAATCCCTTCTGCATATCCATAGCATTACCATGCTAAGTGACATACCCGAAAGTACCCATACTTGCCACCCTATTACAGGCCCTTTAGGCGTCCCCCTAAGCATGCAACCTCACATGTAACACCATCGTATGGTCAGGTCAAAGGATCCATACAAGTACTACACAAGAATCACTTGTGATACTATACCATGTGGATTACTCGTTTGGTGGATCTATCCAGTACCATGCCCCCATGCACGTACCCATTAACTTGGTTGACATTCCATGTCCAATTACCAGTAAGACACCGTCATACAACTAGGTTAATGATAGTCTTTTGTTCCATTCATTCCCTTGACTGGAACAGACTACGGATCTATTTATGGTCATATCGTTTGCCCTATCCATGGTCTTACTGCCAAGTGCATGACACTTGTCATCATGGATATAGATATGTCCATTGGATACTTCATTTAATATATTGCACAAAATAAATATAATAAATGAATTGATGCCTTTATTAATAACACAAATGAGTATAATACATAAATCCAATAAATGTATAATACAAATACATGGACCAATGCCTTGGGACTAGGGCATTTCCAACAACTTGGATTTGAATTTGTTTCAGGTCTAAGTGTCATGTCTTCTTCATTAATCAATGTAGTCAGGGACTCAAAGACATCACCTTCCTTTTGACATGACTTTCCAGGCTGTGAAGCCTCTTTTTCTTTCTCCTGTTTTATGACCTATTCTCACATTAAACACTTCCCTTCTCTTGTCTCTTTCCTCTATTGAGCTTTAGTGCTGATTGAGGGAGTACTAGTGAGCAGAGGGTTTGAAAGAGTAGTTTCCGAACTGCTTGAGGAGATTTTGGAGATACTGTCAACTTCTGTGGGTTTGGTTGGAATTTGGCTTTTGTGAGAACTAGTTTTTAGCATTTTATCAATGTTTGGCTTGTTGATTATTGACCTGGGGCTCACAAAGGATGGTATAAGTCTAGCCTTGGATATATTGAAGTAAGTGAAGTATCTTGAGAGAATCATACTATAAGGCAGAACTGAATTGTTTCTTACATGGGTCATGTGATTTGGAATGATGTAGGGAAGGTTGATTTTGATATAACTTGCTAGGTGCCAAATGAAGCAGAGGCTAAAACTATTCATATTGGCAAGACTTGTCTGTTTTTGGACAAAAAAAGGCAGAAATCATCATTTGCAGGATTCTAAAGTCCTCTCTTAAATATCCCAAGTCAAGCTCTGACTAGGGTATTGAGTGACCCGTAGGAATCTTAAATAGTTTAGAAACAAATTCAGTAGCATTATATTTTCCTAGAGTCATTGGAGCAGGGGTTTTATCTATTCTTACACCTTCAACAGGTAGGTTAAAAACCTCACCAAGAATTCTCTCATTAACAGGTAACTTCATTCCCTGTATTGTCACTTCATAATCTCTGTTACCTATGTAAGTGATTGAGCCATAGAATTCACTAACAAGTGAGTCATAAATTGGTTCATTTATACTTAGAAAGTTTTCCCATTTCTGAGCCTTAAAGTACCAAAGAAATGGTTTTTCATTTTGCCCTAAATATTCCCAATCAATTCTTCTACATCTTACTCTCTCTCTTTAATAAATCCATCGATATAGAGAGGATTACCTTATTTACATTTCAGAAATATGATATGGTGACCTTACCTTGTTTCTTTGACTAAAATGGTTCTGGGAGTTTTCTTTTTTTGTGGGCATGCATCATTTGTTGAACTAACTTTTCTTCTCTTTGTTGTGTGAATTCTTTCTGTGGTTTCTGAATCTTCCCTCTTTCTTTTCATCTCTTCTGATGTCAGATGAGCACGAAGCTTTTTTCGCAGTATTATCAGAGTAGTGCTTCATTGTTGTTGATAAAGGTTCTTGAAGTGGCAGAGAATTCGAGGTTAAGGTATGGTTTTATAGAGGATTTTTGAATTGGAGAGTGAAGTCTTTTCAGGTTTTCTGATTTCGTGGGGAGTCAGAGATTGAGGTAGGAATGATTTTGGGAAATGATGAAGAGTTGGCATCTGAATGAAGCTATTTCATTTTGGAGAGAAGAGTGCCGGTTGTTGATTCTCCTTACGCCGATTTTGTTTCTTTCTTTTCTTTCTTATAAACGTGGGATTGGCCCATTTTGAGCTATTAAACCAATTTCTTAAGCCCTAAAAGAAATATATATATATATATATATATATATATATATATATCCATTTCTTTTGAGACTTATTTATTGAGTATATATATATTATGTGACAAAGATATTTTTATGATGTAACTTTTAATTGTAATCTCAATCCAATAGTAAAAATTTTATTAATTTTATGCAACCTAGACTTACAATCAAAATCACTAAATTTACCCTTTTTGTCACACAATATTATTTTCAATTATTGGTGTAGACATGCCAATTTTTTTTTTAATTTACTTACTTATGATGATGTCATTTATTTATTATTTAGAACAAGGCTTTAGGTATTACCTTTATGTATATTATCACATCCTTCAAGATGTACTTATATCCTTCCCTACTTGATCTCTTTAGCTTATTTTGGTCTTGGCATCAATCAAGCTTTTTCAGCTCAATTTTAGAGACAAATGGTAGAAAGCTCTTTCAATTAACTCCTGGTCATCACTCTATGAGAGGGATCATCAATAATTTTCTCCTTGGAGTGATGTCTGTGATATTTGAACTCTTTTTGCAGATCATCATGTTAATTCTCTTGAATCTGCAATTCTTGCACATTATGCTCATTTTGATTACTAGAAATGTTTTCTCTTTGCAGAACATTTTCATTATTTTCTATGAGTTTAACCTGCGAGTCACAAATCTCAAGAGTATCCTTATATTCTTTATCTGGGAGAGAGTTAGTTTCTTCAAACACAACATGCATGGACTCTTTAATTGTGAGAGTTCTTTTTATTAAAGACTCTAAATGCTTTGCTATGCAATGAATATCCCAAAGAAAATACCTTCATCTGACTTAGAGTCAAATTTATTGAGATATTCATTGTTGTTAAAAATAAAACATTTACAACCAAATGGATGGAAATAAACAATATTAGGTTTTCTACCTTTCCATAACTCATATGGTGTTTTCTTTGAAATGGGTCTTATTAAAGCTCGATTCAAAATATAACATGCAGTGTTCATAGCTTCTGCCCAAAAATATTTTGGTAAATTATTTTCGTTAAGCATGGTTCTTGTCATTTCTTCTAAAGTCCTATTTTTCCTTTCAACAACACCATTTTGTTGAGGGGTTCTAGGAGCTGAGAAGTTGTGAGATATTCCATGCTCAGAGCAAAATGTTTCAAAAAGACTGTTTTCAAATTCTTTTCCATGATCACTTCTAATAGCTATAATAGAAGTGTTTTTCAAATTTTGAAGCTTTTTGTACAAGGTAGAAAATTATTGAAAAGCTTCATCTTTTTGACTCAAAAATAATGTCCATGTAAAACGTGAGTAGTCATCTACAATGACTAATGCATATCTCATGCCGCCTAAGCTTGTTGATTGAATTGGACCAAGCAAGTCTAAATGCAATAGTTCTAGGGGTCTAGAGGTAGAAACAATTCCTTTAGAACTAAAAGAACTTCTAGTTTGCTTCCCTCTTTGACATGCATCACATATATGAGTTTTATGAAACTTTATTTTTGGTAAACCTTTAACAAGATCTTTCTTTGAAAGCTTTGAAAAAAGATGCATGCTAGCATGACCTAGTCTACGATGCCATAACTAACTCTCCTCTTCTTGTGAAATTAAACAGTGGTCATCAGTAAGAGTACTTGAATTCAAATGATAAATATTTCTTATTTTAAGAACTTCAAGTAGAGTCTTACCACTATTGGCTTCCATAATTTCACATTTTTTAGAATCAAAGATTAACTTTTGATTTTTGTTGCAGAGTTGACTCACACTTAGAAGATTGAATTTCAATCCATCGACTATAGAAACCTCATCAATGCATGGATTGTTTCTAATCTTTCCTTTTCTGATAATCTGTCCTGCTAGATTATCTCTAAACTTTACAGTTCCTCCTTTAACTTGTTTTATGGAAGTAAAATATCTTCCATCACCAGTCATATGTCTAGAGCACCCGCTATCAATATACCACTTCAAGTCTCCAAGAGTGTTCTTTAGACATACCTGCATAACAAATCAAGTAGATTTAGGTACCCAAATACTGTTGGGTCCTTTAGGGTTAGAAACATTTTATCCTTGGGAACCCAGATAGTTTTCCCTTTGTATTTTCCCTTTCTAAAAATGCAATCACCAATTACATGTCCCTTACGATTACAATGGTAACATGTAACATCCTTCTTTTTCTTGAGTTGATATGATTGATTGTGTTTTGAAGGATGATTTTGGTGATAAGAAACATAGTTAATTTTATGTAATCGTTTAGGCTTGTAACTATGTTGTTGTTTAGGCCTATATTTATGAGATTTTTGGGAGAGTGTGGGCCTATGTGGGTTCTTGTGTGCAATCTTTTGTGCTGAAAAAGATTGTTGGTTTGGTTTCACAAATTGCAGCTTTTTTGGCTTAGAGAAATGTGAATGTTGGACATACATATCTTTCTGGTTTGGTTTGTGACTTTTACTATGCTTTTGATGTGTAGGTTCGGGGGATATAGTTTGCATAGTAGAAGTGGAGGAAGGGCAAAATATGATAGGTTTTTGGAGATTTTGTGGAGGTATCCTATCAGTATAACCAATTCTAGATTTATTATTTGGATTTCTTTGGTAATCCAAAATCACATTTAGCATATTTTCACCATTAGTTAGTGCAATCTAACTTTTCACACTTCTTTTCTAGATAAGATATTTTACTGATAAGTTCGAGATTAGAGTTTTCTAGAAAACTCACTTTACTCTTTAGTTCAAGCCTCTCAGATTCTTTTTCTAAAAGTCTATTTTCATATTCTTCACATTTAGCAATTATTTCAAGTTTATCATCATGCATTTTAAAAAATTCTTGTATAAGATCATTATGAGACAAAGTTTGTAGAATTACCTCATCTTCCTCATTTTGATCTTGATGTGATGAACTTCTTGAATCACCATTTGCCATGAAGCATATTTGGGCCTTCTCTTGCTTCTAATCCTCATCATCATCAGAGCTGGATTCATCACTGTCGCTCCAAGTTGCTACCATAGCTTTCTTGTCCTTTTTCTTAAAGTTATTTTTCAGCTTCGGACACTTGGCTTTGAAATGACTAGGTTTATGACATTCAAAACATGTAATTTCCTGTTTTAAATCTTTCTTTGCCTTATCAGCCTTGTTGATGTTGAATTGCCTCTTATAAGATGTTTTGCCTCTATTTTTGTTTCTTAAGAATTTTCTGAATTTTCGCACCAGCAGAGCTTCATCATCATCATCTTCATTATCATCATTGTTTGAATCGGAGGTGGATTCTTCAGGAATAGAATTGGCAGTTTTTAGTGCTATAGACTTTCTTCTGTCAGTTTGCTCATGTTCAGTAGTAGATTTAACTTTCATCTTATATGTTAGTAATGAACCAATAAATTCATCATATGAGTATGAACTTAAATCTTTTGACTTTTCAATGTCTGTGAGCTCTGCATCCTAAGACATTGGCATTGTTATAATTAGTTTCCTAATCAGTGAAGTTCTTGCCAAGATTCTTTAATTTGTTCACATTGAGAGTGAACCTTGTGTTGATTTCTATAATTGATTCTTTTGCATTGACTTTGAACAACTCGTATTCTGTGATGTAAAGATTAATCTTTCCATCTTTAACTTGTTTGGTTCCTTCATGAGTTGTTTCCAGCTTGTCCCATATTTGTTTTATTGTAGTGTAACCTGAAACATGATTAAACTCATTAATGTCCAACGCGCACTGTAATAAATTAATGGCTTTAGAGTTTAAAGCTTCTTTATTCCAATCAGCACTTTCATATTCACTTTCTTCTTTTGGAACAAGTTCTCCATCGACAATTTTTGTCGGAATACTAGGTCCTTCCTTGACAATTCTCCAGACCTGAATATCTGTGGACTGTAAAAATATTCTCATTCGGTTTTTCCAAAAACTATAATTCTCTCCATTACATAGTGGAGGCTTGTTGATGGAACAACCCTCAGAAATAAAAACATTTTGACTCCTTGAGGTACTAGCCATATTGAGATCAATCTAAGAATTTTACTTCTTTTGATAGAGTCAGGTTCTGATACCAATTGACGGTCCCAAATGGCTAGTTACAGTACTAGAGGGGGGTGAATAGTACTGTAGGGCGAATACAAATTTACAAACTCTCTTAAAAAAACTTTTTATAGAAACACAAGTTTCTATTTCAAAAACAAGTTTTATAAAAATTATGGAATTAATTACTATAATAAAACTTGTAAATATAAAATTGCTTTTGTAAAAAATAACTTTAAATACTAAAGCGATTAATTTAAATTGCAAGAAATTAAATAGCATAAAATAATAAGAGACTAGGGATAGAAAAATGTAGATGCCGAGTTTTGTCCTGGTTCGACCCAATCGGTCTACGTCCAGTCCCTATGCCAACCGCTTGAGAGTTCCACTAACGTTCCCTTTACGGGCAGGAAACAAGCCTATGTTATTTTTTGCGAGTTCAAGTAACAAACTCAATACTTTTGCAGGCAAAGCATCAAACCTATACCATTACTTTTTGGAGCTTAAGCAACAAACTTTACTGATGCTTTTTTGAAGCTTAAGCACCAAACTTTTACAGTCTTTGTTGATCTCACTACCAACAAAGTAAACCCCCTACACACAACCTTGTGTGGAAATACAATTCCTTAATATGTGAATATTTGAATGAAACAATATTTTTCCTCTTCTCTTTGATCTCTTTGGGAATTTGGAAGACTTATGAGTTGAATGCTTAAAGTGTGAGAATTTCTTGATTTGTCTTCCCTTGCCTTCAAGTCTCCTTCTTCATCCTTTTTATAAGAAAATAGAAATTATAGCTGTTTGATACACCTTGTAAAGGATGATGACCATTAGCTTCAAGTCACAAGGAGTATATGGCCATTAGTTTCATCTCTTGAAGAAGAATGAGCTTTGATTCACAAGTGATTAGTAGCCATAAAGAAAGATAGCCGTTGATCTCAAATGATAAATGTTTTATGGCCGTTTGTGCTTTTGATTCTCAATCAATAAAGCCATAAAGAAAAGCATATGTGAGTTCTTTACATAACAAAATCATGTGACAAAATTTCAAAAGTGAAAAGCATGTGTAACCTAAGTATCAAATCATAGCTAGAGAGAGAGAGAGAGACATAGAGAGATAAGACAGGGATATAAATGGTCTTAAGGATTGAGATAAAAGTTGACTATTTATCCATAGGTTATCTCAAGTTGAAGACTCATTTAGCTTTGGTTTCAAACTTAAATTGTAAAGTCACATCATTTATAGAAAAATGCTAAGTTGTCATAAGTGGTAAGCTATTAACTTTTAGGACTTTAATCTCATAAGCATATGTGACTTAAAATATTGATCTCAATTCCGTTCACCTCATAAGAAAACATGAGTTCAATATATGTAGCTGAATTGATCTTAAGAACTTTTCACCTCATAGTCGAACATGAGTTCAATCTTGTAAGCATATATATATATATATAAGTGGCCAAAATATAATGATCTCAAATCTTTTTATCTCATAAGCAAACATAAGTTCAATCATATATATATATATATATATATATATATATATATATATATATACACACACATTGATCTTTTACCTTTATATGATACTTTGAGCTAATAACCATATATCATTCTTTTTATAATATAAACTTAGTATGGCCAAGAGAGTTGATCCTCAACTCATAAGATAAACCAAGTATTCATTTAAGCTTAAAATGCAATAAAGGTCTTTTGTAGATTATAAAAACATTTTAACTCATAAAGCTCTGTAATTTGTTTAAATGCCATACTTGTGATCATCAAAACTAAAGTCAACACAGCCCATGGCTCATTGGCAAGAAACCTTTCTTGGCCTGACCCATGCTGAATCTTTTCAGAAATTTGTCTATGTACATGGCCTGACTTAGGCCCATAAGCCGATTGCATCTATCCCTATAGATCCTGATCCCTAGGATCGTCTCAGCCTTGCCTAAGTCCTTCATTGCAAAGCACTTACATAACCACTGCTTTACTCCTTGTAGTGTTGGTATGTCACTTACAATAAGAAGGATATCATCCACATATAACACCAGGAAGGTGACAATGCTCCTACTAATCTTTTTTACACATAAGGCTCATCTTGGTATTATATGAAGCTGTATTCCTTTGTGGCTTCATTGAATCTAAGATTCCAACTTCGGGATGTTGGAGATTGTGCCCTAAGGCCAATATTGGATTATGTAATTTGACTTCTAAGATTAATCTAGTGTAGATTAATATTATCATTTATGTTTGTATGTTAGCATTTATGATAAGTATCCATGAATAAATCGTGTTATTCTAAATATCCCTAGTCGATTGTTATTATGGGAATAATAACAAACTAAGACTAGTGTGAGTGATAATGGATATTCATAAGATGAATATAGTGTATACAGATACAGATTATACTCACGGGTAATATGTTAGAGAATATGTTACTGGAGACCCACTATGAGATCAAGTTCATGGTCATGTGTCACAACTGATCTTGATTATAGTAGTGTCATTAGCTGATTCCTTTGACCTGAGGTCACCATTGATTCCGAGATGAACTCATGTTGTGCTTTGACGCAGTCAAACGCTGCTTGTAACAGAGTAGTCATAAAGGCTTGCTAGAGTCCGCTTATGACTTATAAGGATATTATGGTAATCTCCTTATTGCCAATTAATATGAACCTATGGGGTCACACACAAAGAGCAAAATGAAGTTCATCTTTTCGGGTATAAATTATTATTGGATAATAATTTATGAATGAGAAAGAGAATAAATATATATATAATGATATATATATATTTATATATATATATGTATATATAAATATTAATATGATTAATATTGCATAAAGTATGCTACATATTATAATTCAATTATATAGAGATATAATTAATTATAATATCAAATATACATATGTGTATGATGGAGAATGGAATTGATTTAATATTAATTGAGAATTAATATTAAGTTGTGTGGGTTAATTTATAATTATAACTAATAAGGGTATTAAGTTATAATTATAATTAAGTTTAATGGATATAAAAGGAAGTTTTATAACCTAAAATCTCTAACCCTAGCCTACACATAAGATGCAGATTTTCTGCAGCCTCCAAGGAGCCAGCCGACTTCACCCTTCTCCATCACCCAAGGTTTTCGAAACTTTGGCTTTTTCCATTCGAAGAAATCGTTCTTCAATCCCGGCTCTAGCACGCGATGAATGAATTGCTCTTTTGGATCAACCGTAGAGGGAAGCTACTTTGGTTCCTAATTGATTCAAAACCTACAAAGAATTAAGGTAATTCTTTAACCCTCCTTCCAATTCAATGCAATGTACATGGGTCCTTGGTGGGGATTAATCCTTTTATTTCCGCTGCGTATTGTTTTTGTGCGATTAAATCCCCAACAGTGGTATCAGAGCCACTTGTGCATTGGTTGAATTGGATTTGTTATTTTGATTAGATCAAAATTGCAAGTTAGGGTTGTATGATCTTGATTTAGGGTTCTATGTTATTGTGAATAACATTTTTGATTTGATTTGGAAGTTAATCATTATGAATGATTTGTTTTACACTTGATTTGGGGGCTGAAAATTCTGGGTTCAGCTTGTTGGCACGCCGGCGTGCTGGAATGGCACGGCGTGCCAACTGGAAATTGTTTCCAGAAAATGAACCAGAATGGTGGCACGCCGGCGTGCCAACCTTGGCACGGCGTGCCACCTGGGAATTTTCAGAATGGCTTGTTTTTCGCGCGACGTGCTGTTTTGTTTGACAAATGCAACTGAGAAGCAGCTTGGGGGCACGACGGCGTGCTGGATCGGCACGCCGTGCCAACCTGATTGGCACGCCGTGCCAACATGAATGGCACACCGTGCTCCCTTGATGCTGCGGCGCTTGCTTCGCAACAGGGGCTACCGCCCCCGTACCCCCGTCCAACTCAGCAGCGAGTTGGATCGCTGGAGTTTGGGTTTGGTGTTCTTCGTTTAAGTGTGGAAATTGTTTCTGCATATTTATGATTTTCCAATCAATTATTTATAAATGCAATGAGATTGTGTTTTAGCGTTTTGAACCCTAAATCTTGAAGATTTTATGCATGGTGTTTTGGTATGGTTTTTGGACCCCATGGATGGTTTTGTTTCTTTTGGTTTTATGGATGTAAGGTTTTATAAATACGGCCTGCGAGTCGTTTGTATTTATGTAACCTTATTTTTCTAGATAAATTGTATAGGATGCAATTTATTGTTTGTAAATTTTATTTTACTAGAAAATTGTATAGGATGCAATTTTGTAATATATGTAAATCCATGAGATGGTGCCAAGGAACAAAGACGTGAAGACGGATCCAAGGGGTGCGGCCTTGCTGTGACCATGCGATGGTTACAACCACCTAGGAAATGACCTGTTGATTTTCATATTGGCCTATGAAAATCAATATAGATAAAACCATACCATAACACGGTTTTGAGTCTTATGCATGTTATATTTATTTTATGCCATAAGATGCCACGTTAATAAATATTGATGCATGTTAAAATGTTTATATATATGTGCAAATGCATGCCTTGTATCATTTAGATGCCATGTGATGCCATGCTAGATTGCATGCTTAACATATGTATGACATAGGATGCCATGCTAATTAGTATTAACAAATGTATGTTTAATATTAATGCCATGAATTGTATGAGATACAATTTAATCACAGGAATTAATAAACCCTAAATAAACTTATGAAGTTTATATTTTTGCCACCCAATTACGTATAACACTAGTCAAGTACTATGTTCGCATCATGGTAGCCACGCCAAAGCGGGTACGCATGTTGTGACCTTAGCGAAGCGATAATATGAGAAATGGTGATTCTCATTGTGTTGTAATTGGTTTAACAAAGGGTTAATCAAAACGGTGTTTGAGCCCGAGGCAAAGATGAGATGAGTAACATACAATTAAATATGATATATGATATCATGCATCTCATAAATTAGAAGAGTTGCATAATGATGCAATTGGCAAAGAAGTGCACATCCAAAATATGTTTAAATGGTTTAAAGCATGATTTTGAGTCTTTGCCTACCGAAATTATATTTGATCATAGGGACATGCCAAAGCAGTGCTATGGTTAAGTATGGATTTTGGATCTTCACCCACTTAAATATTTTAAAGGGTTTTATAATTTAAGTGGGAGCATTTAAATAAAAATCTTTACACGCTTTATTATAGTTATGATTGCTATTACCATGATCTCGATTGTTATTGAACTTTGAGAATTGTTCTCAAATCAAAAGGAATCATATGTTCTCAATAATCCTTTTGCCCAATGAACCACTAGCAATTGTAACATGAGTATAAAAGATGCTTACTTGAAGCATCGAAGGGACTCTGTTTAAAATTTATTATCTTACACTTGCCACCAATTCTTCCGCACGTGGAAGTTTTACTTGAGGTATATGATACATCACAAATGGAAATGTTCCATCAGTTAGTGAGCAAGAAAAGATAAGTGTTTGAGGCAACAATTTCTCATTGGCCTCCAAAAGGCATTGAGATGTGATCTTGAATTCATTATTTGATAGTCATTAGTGATGAACTATCATTTTGAATGACATGGGGAAAATTGTGAATTAGTTGCATAGGATGCAAAAGAATGTTAAGTTATCCATAAAGGATAAGCCCGCCTCGAATTGTGTGCTTATGGTTCAAAAGGAAAGGATAAAAGGAAGGTCGAAAAGCATAAAGACCGAAAGGTTCGGGTGAAACATGTTTTAAAGACCAAAGCTGTTGGCATAGAGAGATCTCCAAAAGAAGGGTGTTGCCATTTCTAGAATGAATCGTTCATTAGAATAGAAATAGCAAACCTTGTTTGGAGAACTATAAGAAGATGAAAGGCAGTAAGACTGCCACCTTAAGTATTTATTAACTATTCTACTCTTGTTTCTATATCAAAAGGTATTAGATACCGTTGTGAATCTCATATTAGTAGAATATGATGAATCGCAATTTGAATAGAAACCTTATGAAGGTGAAAGGTAGAATGCGAATATGCAAGAGAAGCAAAGGTTGTTACTCAAAGGTTATGAACTTTTACATGTGAGTTACGAACTCTTGTTGCCTATTGAGCTTGTTGGCTTGAGTAAACAAATGTTGTTTATTTTATAATTGTGAATTATAAACTTTATAAAGACATGATTATGAAATGTAGATTTACATAATTGTCTTTATATGTGGAGCCCATCTGTAACATAAATACTGTAAGGATCGAATCAAATAGTTGATTCAACCTATTTTGGCAGTGTCCTCTTGGAGACATAAGCAAAGTCGCATTACGAAACTCCATGAGAATGGACTTTTGGATTCATGAGATTATGAATCATCTTGAATCATGCGAATGTTGTTTATTGTATAAGATGATAAAGTTGTTCTTTGCTAAAAGTAGTTAAAGAATAATCGATTTATTAAGCATTATACATATAGATGTATATGAATTATAAATCAACTGCTAAAGGAGGTTTTAATACTTCATTACCTTTATGGAACTTTTCTCTAGATAAGAGTATCTAATTAAACACGAGTTTGGAACTTTTGAAGTGTTCAAAAGCTTGTAAAAGGAGTATGAAGTATCTTGACAAGATAGTAAAGTCATTTAGATATGATCCGAGTGGTGAATATTTGAGTCAAGATTTTGACAATCATCTTAGAAATTGTGGGACTGTCCCACAATTGACTCCTCCAAGTACGCCACAAAGGATGTTGTGTCGAAAAGGGAGTAATCGAACTCTATAAAGATATAGTTCAATCTATGATGAAGTCAAGTTGATCATCGTTTTTCTCAAAAATATGCCATTAAAGCAGCTGTGTATATTGTTCCGTCTAAAACAATTCATGAATCAACATATGAGATATGGTTGGGTAAGAGACCCAAATTGTTTCATTGAATAAGTTTAGGGCTGTAAAGCTTATTTCGAATAAGTTGGCACCTAAATTTAAATATTGTATTGTGGATTACTCAAAAGGAAAGTAGGAGTTGTTACTCCTGTGTTTCTTTGGGATACAAAGTAGTTGTAGCTAGAAATGGTTTCCCCTTGAAGAGGGAGTTAATTTCTAGTAGAGTTAGTGGGAGTAAGGTACACCTACAAAACTCGTAATTCACAAAAGTGACATTTAACGTTGAAGAGGAACGTGGAAATGGTTTCATGATCATTGTTGAAATTACACAAGTCCAATGAAAGTCTAGTGGAATACGACATGATTAGGAGAGATATGGATTTCTCAAAATCATGATGTAATTTTACTAGATGAAGTAAGTCTTCTTTTATGAAGAAGCAATGTTAGATTTTGAATCTAATATGTGACTTGATGCTACAAAGGTTGAAGATAAGTCCATGTCTGACAATCAAAGTATAGACTTTGATAAGTCTTTTAGAAGATGCATATGCAATGGTTGCAAGTGAGTTTTCAAATTGAAAACCGATATGGATGGTGATCTTCAAACTTATAAAGCACGACTAGTGACTATAAGGATACGAACAAATTCATAGTAGGACTATGATGAAATCCTCTTTAGTCATTAATCATGATCAAGTCATATTGAGTTCTTGTTGCCATATCCCCATAATATGATTATAAAATATGGCAAATGGATATCAAAATCTATTTTTTACGTGAAAACATGATTGAGAATGTGTACGTGACACAACCCAAAGTTTTGAGCATCCAAAGAATTCAAATAGCGTATGCAAGTTTTCAAAGATTCTCATAAGGATCGAAACATGCATCAAATAGTTGGAATCATAGTTTTGATAAAGAAATCAAATGGTTTGATTTTATCAAAAGGATGATGAATCTTGTGTTTCAAAAGGATCAGTGGGAGCATATCGGTATTCCTAATGCTATATGTGGATGACATATGGCTTGTTGGAAATAACATTCTTACCTTGCAAGAAGTAAAATCTTGGCTAAGAAAGTAATTTCAGTTAATGTTATAAGCATGACTGCCTGTATTCTTGAAATTGGAATCTATACAGATAGATCTAAAAGAATGTTTTGGCTTAAGTCAAAGCATTGAAAGCGTTCAATATAAAAGACTTAATAGAAGCTTGCTTATGTTAACTGTGTAAATAGTTGCACATATACAACTGATTGCAATTAGTTGCAATATATCAGTCGAGATCTAGTATTCTCTTAAAAAGAGAAGTTATGATTTTGAAAGGTTCAAAATAAAACGTTATAGCTAAATATCTATAATAGCAGCCAAAGTATACAGTTACATGTGATGTAAAGAAATTTTGGATGAAGAAGTTCATCAAAATTTTATGTTTTTGTTCTAAGCATTGCTTATCCTGTGAGACTATTGTAGGGACAATAGTTCAATGCGTAAGAACCTTGTATGACACAAGCATATACTTAGGCGTTTTTCACTAATTTAGAGAGGTTGTCTCTAAAGAGAGAGTGAATATGTGTAAAGTAGCAACGGAAGCGAAAATTAATAATTCATTGACAAAGACTCCTGCACGAGTGAATACATGAAAGTCATGTAGGTCAATGAGTATAAGATACATGTATGATTGGCCATAGTGCAAGTGGGAGATTGTTGGAGATTGTGCCCTAAGGCCAATATTGGATTATGTAATTTGACTTCTAAGATTAATCTAGTGTAGATTAATATTATCATTTATGTTTGTATGTTAGCATTTATGATAAGTATCCATGAATAAATCGTGTTATTCTAAATATCCCTAGTCGATTGTTATTATGGGAATAATAACAAACTAAGACTAGTGTGAGTGATAATGGATATTCATAAGATGAATATAGTGTATACAGATACAGATTATACTCACGGGTAATATGTTAGAGAACATGTTACTGGAGACCCACTATGAGATCAAGTTCATGGTCATGTGTCACAACTGATCTTGATTATAGTAGTGTCATTAGCTGATTCCTTTGACCTGAGGTCACCATTGATTCCGAGATGAACTCATGTTGTGCTTTGACGCAGTCAAACGCTGCTTGTAACAGAGTAGTTATAAAGGCTGTGATTGGGTACAATATGACTCATGCTTTGGGATGTGAGTGACAGATATGGGATTTTGTCCCTCTCTATCAAGAGAGCGATATCACTGGGCCCCTCGATAAGTAAGACTGTTAAATGCATGGCCGTGCTCAAATAATTGATAGAGTATCAATTGATTTGTCTAAACAGTTTACTTTGAGATCGAGAAAGCATATGATTAATTATATAAGATTGACAAGTGTACCATGTCTTATGATTAATCATGATATCAAAGAGACAAAAGGGAATATGACATTCTATAAATAGGTATTGGATCATTCCAATCATATTAATTGGGTAGTCATAAAGGCTTGCTAGAGTCCGCTTATGACTTATAAGGATATTATGGTAATCTCCTTATTGCCAATTAATATGAACCTATGGGGTCACACACAAAGAGCAAAATGAAGTTCATCTTTTCGGGTATAAATTATTATTGGATAATAATTTATGAATGAGAAAGAGAATAAATATATATATAATGATATATATATATTTATATATATATATGTATATATAAATATTAATATGATTAATATTGCATAAAGTATGCTACATATTATAATTCAATTATATAGAGATATAATTAATTATAATATCAAATATACATATGTGTATGATGGAGAATGGAATTGATTTAATATTAATTGAGAATTAATATTAAGTTGTGTGGGTTAATTTATAATTATAACTAATAAGGGTATTAAGTTATAATTATAATTAAGTTTAATGGATATAAAAGGAAGTTTTATAACCTAAAATCTCTAACCCTAGCCTACACATAAGATGCAGATTTTCTGCAGCCTCCAAGGAGCCAGCCGACTTCACCCTTCTCCATCACCCAAGGTTTTCGAAACTTTGGCTTTTTCCATTCAAAGAAATTGTTCTTCAATCCCGGCGCTAGCACGCGATGAATGAATTGCTCCGTGTGGATCAACCGTAGAGGGAAGCTACTTTGGTTCCTAATTGATTCAAAACCTACAAAGAATTAAGGTAATTCTTTAACCCTCCTTCCAATTCAATGCAATGTACATGGGTCCTTGGTGGGGATTAATCCTTTTATTTCCGCTGCGTATTGTTTTTGTGCGATTAAATCCCCAACACGGGATGCTTACTTCAATCCATAACTGGACCTTTGAAGCTTGCATACCCTTCAAGGATACTTTGGATTGACAAAACCTTCAGGCTGTGTCATGTACATATCCTCGAGTAGCTTTCCTTATGGAAAGCGATTTTAACATCCATATGC
Source organism: Euphorbia tirucalli (assembly GCA_039660915.1). Classification (NCBI taxonomy): domain Eukaryota; kingdom Viridiplantae; phylum Streptophyta; class Magnoliopsida; order Malpighiales; family Euphorbiaceae; genus Euphorbia; species Euphorbia tirucalli. The sequence continues at coordinate 33,322,298 of CM077637.1, read as the reverse complement.
CAGACCTTATAGTCGTACCAAGCGGCTATGGAGAGCATAGCGACTGGTGAGAAAGGTTCATCACAATCTATTCCATGGTTGCCTGAAAACTTTTGCTACCAGATGCCCCTTGAAGGTGTTGTCGGCCTTTAGCATGTAGCACCACTTGCAACCTATCACCTTAGCACCTGGAGGTGGATCAACCAGGTTGCAAACCTGGTTATCATACAAAGATTGCATCTCCCCCTCCATGGCCTTACGCCAGTTGGCAGACTGTGGGCTAGCTATAGCCTCCTGGTAGGTTTTGGGCTCTTCCTTGTCGAAGATGAGAAAAGTGTGATCATCGGTGACTAGAAACCCATATCTCTCTGGTTCCTGACGATCCTTACCAGACCTTCTAGGTCCTTGTGCGACCTGGGTCGATGCTTCCTCCTGTGGAAGCTCCACCCTGGTCTCCGAGTTATCCTCTTCAAGAATTTGTGAGCTTTGAACTTCCCTGAGTTTAACATTGCTCCATTGTCTTTCTTGGAAATGAAATCCTTTTCAAGAAAGACCCCTTTTCATGCCACGAACACCTTGTTCTCGGTGGGGTTATAGAAGTAATACCCTTTGGTTTCTCTAGGGTAGCCCATAAACAGGAATTTGTCGGTTTTAGGTTCTAGTTTGCCCCCAGTCAATTTCTTGACATGTGCATCACAGCCCCAAATCCACTGGAAAGACACATTGGGTGTCCTGGCTATCCATATATCATATGGGGTCTTTTCCACAGCCTTAGTTGGAGTATAATTCAAAATGAGAGGTGCTATCTCAAGAGCGTATCCCTAGAAGCTTATTGGGAGAGAGGCGTGACTCATCATTGAGTGGACCATGTCCAACAAGGTCCTATTCCTCCATTCAGACACCCCATTCCATTGTGGTGTTCCTAGAGGAGTGAGCTGTGGAATGATTCCATGCTCTCTCAGATATGAGTCAAACTCTAGGCTCATATACTTGCCTCCTTGGTCTGATTGAAAGGCTTTGATATTTCTGTTGGATATGCCCTAGTCCCGAGGCATTAGTCCTTGCATTTGTATCATACATTAATTAGATACATGTATTATACTTATTTGTGTTATTAATAAAGGCATTAATTCATTTATTTTATTTATCTTGTGCAATATATTAAATGAAGTATCCGATGGACATATCCATATCCATAATGACCAGTGTCATGCACTTGGCATTAAGACCATGGATAGGGTAAACGATATGACCATAAATTGATCCATAGTCTGTTCTAGTCATGGGAATGAATGGAACAAGAGACTATCATTAACCTGGTTGTATGGCGGTATCTTACCGGTCATTGGACATGGAATGTCAACCAAGTTAATGGGTACATGCATAAGGGGCATGGTACTGGATAGATCCACTAAACGAGAAATCCACATGGTATAGTATCACAAGTGATTCTCGTGTAGTACTTGTATGGATCCTTTGACCTGACCATATGATGGTGTTACATGTGAGGTCACATACTTAGGGGTACACCTAAAGGGCCTGTAATAGGGTGCCAAGTATAGGTACTTTCGGGTATGTCACTTAGCATGGTAATGCTATGGATATGCAGAAGGGATTTGTCACTCAGTAATCCACTGGGAAGATATCACCGGCCTCTTAATGAATGTGACTGATAAGAGTGTGGCCACACCCAAACAAGTGGGAACTTATTTGTGAGCTTCAGTGCATTCGAGATCAAGTTAATGTCCGACACAAAAGAGGGTGATCAATCCATGCCTCTGTGTTAGACACCGATATCAATGACATGGGATGTACAAGTTTAAACTACAAGGTTATGATAACAGTTAGACTGCCATCTCCATCTTAATTCGGGGCTGTAGTGGCTTGCTAGAGCCCAACTGCAGTCTGCGGGCCAAAGGCCCTCTGCCAACATAAAGATGGGCCCACGGGATCATACACATAGAACGACTGAACACAGACTTAAGGAATCACATGTATACTTGGAGTATACACTATAGGGAGAGAGGTATATATATATTAATCATATTATAAAGATCAATTGGATTGATCCTAATAATAAAATTAATATATTCAATTGGCTCTTCATAATTAATTGGATTAATTATGAGATTATTTCTTAGGTGGAAATATTCATATGTATAGGTTTACATATGATTTTGTTTTGTGAAGATTTAATTTTAATTTGATGGATTAAATTAATTGGTCAAACTAATTTTAATTTAAATGTAAATAATATATTACTTGGTGTAATATATTAAATACATGTGTATATTAAAATTGGGCTTGAAATTAATTTAAACCAGAATAATTAAAATTGGATTGGGCCTGAATTAAAAGATGGAAGCCCGCACAGAATGAACAGAGCCAAGCTAGGCCTAAATTCCCCTAGGGGAATTCGGCCACCCTAGGTATAAAAACCTAGGGTAAAAAATTTCAGCCCCCTCTCTCACCATTGCTCATTTTTCCTACGCTAGCACGGGTTGTGTTCGTTAGGCGTTCGTGTACGAGAACGAGGAGGGAGTCTAATTTGATTTTTGCAGTCTTCATCCATCTCTAGAAAGAGATATTCCGGGTAAGAATTTAATCTCTTTCTATTTCAATTTTATGTTTTACAATTTCCACTTCAATTGCTCCTGGGACTGGATTTGAGGAAATCATCGCGTTCTTCCGCTTTTATCGGGTGATTTCCGGTGAAAAATCCCAACAATTTCTACCTAGCTAGTTCTGTACTTCGTTCCTAAATTCCTTGAACCTATCAAGGGTCTTAGACTTATGTTTCATTAGATAGACATAGCCATATCTGCTGAAATCTTCCGTGAAGGTGACGCAGTACAGATGTCCGCCTCTGGTAGCTGTGCTCATAGGTCCACATATGTCTGAATGTATTAGGTCCAATAAGCCAGTAGCCTTTTCAGCTTTCTTGCTAAAAGGTACTTTAGACATTTTACCTCGTAAACAAGACTCGCATATCTCAAGTGACTCCATGTCAAATGATCCTAGGATTCCAGCTTTGAGAAGCCTAGCTATGCGTTTCTCGTTTATGTGGCCTAAACGACAATGCCAAAGGTAAACAGGAAAAAGTTCATTAGGCTTAACCCTTTTAGTATTTATATTATAGACATGATTGGTTTCATTTAAATCCAGGATATATAGGCCATTATTTAATAGAGCTTCTCGATAAAATCATCCCTCTATAGATATACCAATTCTACCATTTCCAATAGTAAAATTAAATCCAGAAATATCCGAAACCGAAACAGAAATAATATTCCTGCACATAGCAGGTACAAAATAACAATGTTCTAGTATCAAAACCAATCCACTAGGCATCATAAGATGGTACTCGTTGATATCTGTGGCAGCTACCCTTGCTCCATTTCAGACCCGTAAGTCCACCTCCCCAGGTCCTAGTGATCTCCTATTCCTAAGTCCCTGCACATTAGAACAAATGTTAGAACCACATCTAGTATCCAATAGCCAGGATGTTGAAACAGTGAGGTTTTTGTCTATGACATATATACCTGATGAAGACGCATCCTGGCTCTTCCTTTACTCTCCCAACAGCTTGGGACACAATCTATTCTAGTGTCCTGCCTGCTCACACTTGAAACAGACATCCTCGGGACTGGCCTTGAGCTGGGCCTTAGCCTTTTTAGCCTTGGCTTTCTTAGCCTTGGCCTTGGCCTTGACCTTGGCAAGAGGAGGGTTCCCCTTGTTGACCAGCAGTACCAGTAGAGTCTTCTTGATCGACTACTTAGTGAGCTTGAGCATCCCATGCAACTCACTAACAGTATGGTTCATCCCTTGCATGTTATAGTTTAGGATGAACTGATCATAAAAATCTGGCAAGGAAGCCAGGATCATGTCAACCACCAGCTCCTGTGAGATAGGCGATCCGAGATGGGCTAAAGTATCTAGATAACCCTTCATCTTAAGCACCTGTGCACTTACAGATGTCCCAGCCCCCATATTACAGGAGTGGAATACCTTGTTGGTTAGGTACCTTTCCTGAAGAGCTTGCTCCTGAAACATCTCATTAAGAGTTGTTATCATAGCAAAGGCCTGATGGTCCATGAACTACTTTTGTAGCTCAGGGACCATACACGCCGACATAAGGCATGTAACATCCCGGTTATCCTTTACGTGCACCTTATATTCCTCTAGCTGGACAGCAGATGGATTACGCCCCATTGGTGCAGCCGGTACAGGCCTTTCCAGCACATACTCTTTTGACTCCTATCTTAGAACTATCCTTAAGTTCCTAGAGCAATCCAAAAAGTTAGGGCCAGAAAGCTTGTCCCTTTCCTGGATAGATCACAGTGAAAGTGAATTATTCATTGCCATTAGGTTACTACACATAAAATTTATAAGAGTGTTAATAAAGGACTTACTTTGCTTTTCTCATATTTAATTAATAATAAATCATGTTATTAATTAACACAAGTTGTTGGGCTAATGGACCGAGATCCATATTTCATTAAGATATAGCCCTCGATGTCCTGGAAAAACTATACCCTAATTATTTAGGTAGTAACACTGTCCAATCCCAACCTAGGGACTCTCGGTTTGATGGGCTTGTTGGCACTTACCCATCTGTGCTTAGGGCCAGGAGAATGCTACAACGCATGCTAAGTCCAAACTCCATCCAAGTGTTAGAGTAACCAATACTCCAACCTAATACAAAATGATGATACTCCAGTGCATCCAGTGAGGGCATGGTCTACAACTGGCCTATCCCCACTTCCAATCGGTTTTGAATGAGGGAAGCACTTTTAAACGACTTAGTAATTTCTTTTTGATTATTAGATTCATTTTAATAACGGCTTAGATGCATAGGCGGGTGAAAATGAGATTGGATCATACATTTATACATGTAAAAGCATAATTAAATAAAATGGATTGCTATGAGCCTATATTACAACCTAATATAATTCTAGTAAACCTATACTAGAAAATACACCAGGTGGGCCTCCTTTTCTTCCTTCTGGGTTCGCCTCTCCAATGGGCTCCTTCTTTTATAATAAATAAATAAAATAAAATTATATAAAAAAAGGCACGTAAGCCGCATTTACCCAAAAAGAAAAATACAACCCAACTTGAAATAAGGCCCAATAGCATCCATACACACATTTAACATACAAGCATGTAAACCAATGCATCAATTTATAACATGTTACAATGCAAGAATTTAATCCCATTTCAATTTTGGCCCATCATGGTTCTAACCCTTAATGGGCTTTGGGCCTCCAGCCCAGGCAGAACATTGCTCACACTGGAATTGGGAAACCATGAATCCAAATTAGCAGTCCGAGTAATTGTGCCAAAAGAACCCGAACCAATTTCAATTACAACATACTAATTTCCAAAATTAATATCTCATGAATAAAATTAAAATTTCATTCCAGCAACCATGCACATTTAAATTACAGAAACTTTAAACACATAAAATTTTAAAACTGGGCCTCGGGTTTATAACCCGCCAAATCCAAAACAAGGTCCAGTTCACTACAGCTAGGGCAACGGAGTTGCCTAAGCAACAGCAGCCGCCACCCGGCGGCAGCCGCTGCTGCACTCAGCGGCTGCTACCGCTGTTTTCACCGCTACGGCAGCGATCGGCGGCAATTCCGCCGCCAACAGCCCCGTATCCTTGAAAATAGCCCGTAATTTTTACAGAAAAGAAATTCAAAAATAAAATCAAAACACCAATTGCAAACACATAACAGAAAATTAAATCAAACATAAACCAATATACATATTAATTTTCCAATTGCAAAATCCAATGAGGAAATCACAAAACCCCAATCCAAAAAATCCCAAAAGAATCACCAATTTCAAAACAAGGGATTCAATCCTGTTATTGATTTCCATAGATCAAAAGCCTGCTCTGATACCACTGTAGGGAATTTTCATCGGAATGCATTGATTTCCTCAAATCCGTGCCCAGAAGCAATTGAAGTGGAAACAAAAAAACAACAAAAAAATTAGAAGAGAATAAGATTCTCACTCGAGATATCTGTTCTAGAGATGGCTATAGAAATAAACACAGACTTCCTCCATGTTCCTATACACGTACGGCTAACGAACTCAACCCGTGCTAGAGATGGGATAGGCCGGAAGGGAGAGATTTTGCTGCTGGAATTTTCTATCTATAGAATTAGTCTTGGCCAAAAATTTCAAGGGGATTTAACCCTAGATGGCTGAAATTTTTCTTAAAAAATTTTGGCCCATTCTCCTTTAATTTTATACGGGCCTTCTCTCATTTAAGCCCAAGTCTGATTAATTCTTTCGGTCCAATTTAATTTCAATTCAACATGTATGCAAACATATCATACCATATAATATATTACATATATTTAAATTAAAATTAATTTGACCAATTAATTTAACTAAGAAGTTAAATTAGACTTTCATAAAATTAAATGCATGTAAACCTATACATGTAAAATATTTCCACCTAGGAAATAATCTCATAAATTAATTCATTGAATTATAAGAAGACCAATACAAAAATTAATTATATTATTTTGATCAATCCAATTGATTTATATAATATAATTAATACAATCCTCTCTCTCCTGTGTGTATACTCCAAATATACAGTTAATCCCTTTATGTTGGCAGTGGGTCTATGGCCCATAGACTGTTGGGATTTGTCACCAAAAATCACCCGATTAAAGCGGAAGAATGAGATGATTTCCTCAAATCCGTGCCCAGGAGCAATTGAGATGGAAATTGGAAATACAAAAATTTAATAGAAAGAGTTAAATCTCTTGCTAGGAATATCTCTTTCAAGAGATGGATGCAGACTACAAGAATCAAACTAGAAACCCTCCTCGTTCACGTATACAAACGCCTAACGAACACCACCCGTGCTAGCGTCGGAAAACACGAACTTTGGAGAGGGAGGCGAGGGAGAATTTCGGCTATCACTGTGTCTTGCTCTGTTGGCAAAAATTCCTAGGGCTAATAAACCCTAGGTTGTCCAAAATTCCTAAAGGAATTTTGGCCCAACTTTCCTCTTTCATTTGTGCGGGCTTCCTTCTCTTAATTCAGGCCCAATCTTATTTTAATTAGTCTAGTTTAAATTAATTTCAAGCCCAACTTTAATTTACCCATATATTTAATATATTACACCAAGTAACATATTATTTACATTTAAATTAAAATTAGTTTGTCCAATTAATTTAATCCATCAAATTAAAATTAGATCTTCACAAAATAAAATCATATGTAAACCTATACATATGAATATTTCCACCTAGGAAATAATCTCAAAATTAATCCAATTAATTATGAAGAGCCAATCAAATATTAATTTTATCATTATGATCAATCCAATTGATCTTCATAATATAATTAATATATACCTCTCTCTCCAGAGTGTATACTCCATGTATACATGTGATTCCTTAAGTCAGTGTTCCGTCGCTCAATGTGTACGATCCCGTGGGCCCATCTTTATGTTGGCAGTGGGCCTGTGGCCCACAGACTGCAGTTGGGCTCTAGCAAGCCACCGCAGCCCCCAATTAAGATGGAGATGGCAATCTAACTATTATCATAACCCTGTAGTTTAAACTTGTACATCCTATGTCATTGATATCAGTGTACAACACAGAGGCATGGATTGATCACCCTCGTTTGGGTGTGGCCACACTCTTATCAGTCACATTCATCAAGAGGCCGGTGATATCTTCTCAGTGGACTACTGAGTGACAAATCCCTTCTGTATATCCATAGCATCGCCATGCTAAGTGACATACCCGAATGTACCCATACTTGGCACCCTATTCAGGCCCTTTAGGCGTACCCTAAGTATGCGACCTCACATGCAACACCATCATATGGTCAGGTCAAAGGATCCATACAAGTACTACACGAGAATCACTTGTGATACTATACCATGTGGATTTCTCGTTTAGTGGATCTATCCAGTACCATGCCCTTTTTTCATGTACCAATTAACTTGGTTAACATCCCATGTCCAATGACCGGTAAGACACTGCCATACAACCAGGTTAATGATAGTCTCTTATTCCTTTCATTCCCATGACTGGAACAGACTACGGATCTATTTATGGTTATATCGTTTACCCTATCCATGGTCTTACTGCCAAGTGCATGACACTGGTCATCATGGATATGGATATGTCCATTGGATACTTCATTTAATATATTGCACAAGATAAATATAATAAATGAATTAATGCCTTTATTTATAACACAAATAAGTATAATACATAAATCCAATAAATGTATGATACAAATACAAGGACCAATGCCTCGGGACTGGGGCATATCCAACAATCTCCCACTTGCACTAGTTCCAACTAGGCATGGGCCTAATCCCTATAGATCTAGTATGACCCTCGTGCTTGGGCTGGGCCAGCGCCTTGGTCAAAGGATCTGCGACATTATCCTCGGTGTCCACTCTGTGGAATGTAATGTCACCTCTCTCCGCGATCTCTCGTATGAGGTGAAACTTTCTGAGCACGTGCTTTGTGTTCTTGTGTGACCGGGGCTCCTTAGCTTGTGCAACAGCCCCATTGTTGTCATAGAAGATATCAACTGGGTCCTGGATAGTTAGCACTACTCCCAACTCAGTGATATACTTCTTCATCCACACAGCTTCCTTAGCCGCATCACACGCAGCGATGTACTCAGCTTCTGTTGAAGAGTCCACGATGGTTGGCTGCTTTGATCTCCTCCAGCTTACAGCACCACCATTTAGCAAAAATACATACCCAGACTGTGACTGGTACTCATCCTGGTCAGTCTGAAAGCTTGCATTAGTGTACCCAGTAACTGATAGCACTTCCTGACCACCATACACTAAGAAGCTATCCTTAGTCTGGTTAAGGTACTTAAGGATTGCCTTGACAGCTTTCTAGTGATCCTCCCTGGGATCCTGCTGGTACCGACTCATCATACTTAGTGCAAAGGCGACATCAGGTCTCGTACATAACATGGAGTACATAATTGATCCTATAGCCCAAGCATATGGAACCAATTTCATGTTCTCCCTGTCCTCCCTTGTCTTAGGACAGTGCTTCTTATTAAGTTTCAGCCCATGGCCCATTGGCAAGAAATCTTTCTTAGCCCGGTCCATGCTGAACCTTTTCAGAACTTTGTCTATGTACGAGGCCTGACTTAGGCCCAGAAGCCGATTTGATCTATCCCTATAGATCCTGATCCCTAGGATCATCTCAGCTTCACCTAAATCCTTCATTGCGAAGCACTTACTCAGCCACTGCTTTACTTCTTGCAGTGTAGGTATGTCGCTTCCAATGAGTAGGATGTCGTCTACTTATAGTACAAAAAATGTGACAATGCTCCCACTAGTCCTCTTATACACACAAGGCTCATCTTGATTCTGTATGAATCCATATTCCTTTATAGCTTCATTGAATCTAAGATTCCAACTTTGGGATGCTTGCTTCAGTCCATAAATGGACCTCTGAAGTTTACATACCCTTCCCGGATACTCTGGATCGACAAAACCCTCAGGCTGTGTCATGTACACATCCTCAAGTAGCTTTCCAGTAAGGAAAGCGGTTTTGACATCCATTTGCCAAACCTCATAGTCGTACCATGTGGCAATGGCTAGCAAGATCCTGATGGATTTGAGCATGGCTATTGGTGAGAAAGTCTCATCATAGTCTATTCCATGGACTTGTCTAAAACCTTTCACAACCAGACGCCCCTTGAAGGTATTGTCGGCCTTTAGCTTGTAGCACCACTTGCAACCTATTACCTTAGCACCCGGAGGTGGATCAACCAAGTTCCAAACCTAGTTATCGTACATAGATTACATCTCTGCCTCCATGGCTTTACGCCAATTTGCAGACTGTGGGCTTGCATAGCCTCCTGGTAGGTTTTGGGTTCTTCCTCATCCCAGATGAGAAGAGTTTGATCATCGGTGATGAGGAAACCATACCTCTCCAGTTCCCGATGATCCCTACCAGACCTTCTAGGTCCTTGTGTGGCCTGGGTCGGTGCTTCCTCCTGTGGAAGCTCCACCAGGGCCTTCGAGTTATCCTCTTCAGGAGCTTGTGGACTTTAAACTTCCCTAAGTTCAACATTGCTCCCACTATCTTTCTTAGAAAGGAACTCCTTTTCTAGAAAGACCCCCTTCCTTGCCACGAACACCTTGTTCTCGGAGGGGTTGTAGAAGTAATACCCTTTGGTTTCCCTAGGGTAGCCCATAAATAGGCATTTATCAGTTTTGGGCTCCAGCTTGCCCCCAGTCAATTTCTTGATATGTGCTTCGCATCCCCAAATCCTTAGGAAAGACACATTGGGCTCCCTGCTCGTCCATATCTGATATGGGGTCTTTTCCACTGCCTTAGTCGGAGTATTGTTTAAAATGAGAGCTGCTGTCTCGAGGGCGTGTCCCCAGAAACTAATTGGGAGAGTTGCTTGACTCATCATTGAGCAGACCATGTCCAACAGGGTCCTATTCCTCCGTTCGGACACCCCATTCCATTGTGGTGTTCCGGGAGGAGTGAGCTGTGGAACTATTCCATGCTCTCTCAAGTATGAGTCAAACTCTAGGCTTATATACTCACCACCTTGGTCCGACCGAAGGGTTTTGATATTTCTGCCTAGCTGGTTCTGTACCCCATTCCTAAATTCCTTGAACCTATTAAGGGTCTCAGACTTGTGTTTCATCAGATAGACGTAGCCATATCTGCTGAAATCATCCGTGAACATGATGAAGTACAGGTGTCCACTTCTGGTAACTGTGCTTATGGGTCCACATACATCTGAATTTATTAGGTCCAATAAGCCAGTGGCCCTTTCAGCCTTCTTGCTAAAGGGCGCCTTGGTCATCTTGCCTCGTAAACATGATTCGCATGTATCAATTGACTCTAAGTCAAATGACCCTAAGACTCCAGCTTTGTGAAGCCTAGCTATGCGCTTCTCGTTTATGTGGCCAAGACGACAATGCCATAGGTAGACAGGATTAAGTTCGTTGGGCTTAACCCTTTTAGTGTTTATGTTATAGACATGATTGGTTTCATTTAAGTCCAGGATATATAGGCCATTATTTAATAACGCATCTCCATAAAATAATCCCTCTCTAGATATAGAAATTCTAGCATTAGAAACAGTAAAACAAAATCCAAAAATATCCAACATTGACACCAATATAATATTCCTGCACATAGCAGGTACAAAATAACAATGTTCTAAAATCAAAACCAATCCACTGGGCATCACAAGGTGATATTTGCTAATCTTTATGGCAGCAACCCTTGCTCTATTTGCGACCCGCAAGTCCACCTCTCCCGACCCCAGTGACCTTCTGTTCTTAAGCCCCTGCACATTGCAACAAATGTGAGAACCACATCCAGTATCCAATACCCAGGATGTTGAACAGTAAGGCTAATGTCTATAACATAAATACCTAAAGAGGACACACCTTGGCCCCTTCTCTGCTCTCCCATCAGCTTGGGACACGATCTCTTCCAATGGCCTGCCTGCCTACACCCGAAATAGACATCCTCAGGACCTGCCTTCTGCTGGGCCTTGGCCTTCTTAGCCTTGGCCTTGGCCTTTTCCTTAGCCTTTTCCTTGGCCTTGCCCTTGGCAAGAGGAGGGTTCCCCTTGTTAACCAGCAGCACTGGCAGACTCTTCTTGATCGACTGTTTAGTAAGCTTGAGCATCCCATGCAGCTCACTGACAGTACGGTTCATCCCTTGCATGTTGTAGTTCAGGATGAACTGATCATAAGAATCTGGCAAGGATGCAAGGATTGTGTCCACCGCCAACTCCTGAGAGATGGGTGATCCGAGACTGGCTAAAGTGTCCAAATAGCCCTTCATCTTGAGCACGTGTGCGCTCACAGATGTCCCAGCCCCCATCTTACAGGAGTGGAATGCCTTGTTGGTCAGGTACCTTTCCTGATGAGCTTGCTCCTGAAACATCTCATTTAGAGTTATTATCATAGCAAAGGCTTGATGGTCCATAAACTATTTTTGCAGTACGGGGATCATACAGACCAACATTAGGCATGTCACATCCCTATTATCCTTGACATGCACCTCATATTCCTCCAGCTGGGCAGCCGGTGGATTACGTCCCTGAGGCGCAACCGGTACAGGCCTCTCCAGTACATACTCTTTGGACTCCTGTCTTAGAATTATTCTCAAGTTCCTAGACCAGTTCAAAAAGTTAGGACTGGAAAGCTTGTCCCTTTCAAGAATCGATCGCAGTGATAATGAGTTGTTATTTGCCATTTAGAGTTTCTACACAGAAAAACATTTAGAGTGTTAATAAAGGTCTTTACTTTGTTATTCCCATATAAAATTAATAATGAATCATGTTATGAATTAAACCGAGTTGTTGGGCTCATGGGCCGAGATCCATATTTCATCAAGATATAGCCAGACGAGGGTCTGGTACAACTATACCCTAACTATTTAGGTAGGAACACCGACCAATCCCAACCTAGGGACTCTCGGTTTGATGGGCATGTTGGCACTTACCCATCTGTGCTTAGGGCCAGGAGAATCCTACTACCCATGCTAAGTAAAAACCTCCATCCAAGTGTTAGAGTATCCCATACCCGAACCCAATACAAAATGATGATACTCCAGTGTATCCTGCGAGGGCAAGGTCTACAACTGGCCTATCCCCACTTCGAGCTGGTTTTGAATGAGGGAAGCACTTTTAAGCGACTTAGTAATTTCATTTGGTTATTAGATTCATTTAACAACGGCTTGCATACATAAGGCGGGTGAAATGCAGTTGGATCATACATTCATACATGCAAATAAATATAAAGCATAATTAAATAAATAAGTAAAATGGACTGTTATGGGCCTATATTACATCCTAATATTATTCTAGTAAACCTATACTAGAAAACAATATCAGGTGGGCCTCCATCTTCTTCCTTCTGGGCTTGCACCTTCACTTGGGCTCACCACTCCGTGGGCTTCTTCTTTTACAAATTTTATAATAATGGAATAAAATAAAATTACATTAAAAAAAAAAAGACACGCATGCCGTTTTTACCCAAAAAGAAAATACAACCTATCTCGAATAAGGCCTAATAGCATCCAATCATACAAAATATTTAATCACACATATGCATCCAATACATACAATTCATAAGCATGTTACAATGCATGATTTAAGCCCATTTCAATTATGTGCAAGCCATTATTTGAAATTGCCAATTTTGGACCACCATGGTTCTAACCCTTGACGGGCTTTAGGCCACCAGCCCAGGCAGTCCAACTGCTCCCACTGGAATTGGGAAACCATGGGTCCAATTCAGCCGTCCAAGTAATTGTGCCAAAATTACCTGAACCAATTTTCAATTAACCATATTAATTTCCAAAATTAATATCACATGAATAAAATTAAATTTCATTCAAGAAAGCACACACATTTAAATTACATAAATTTAAGCACACGAATTTTAAAACCAATTAAAATTTCAAAACTGGGCCCCGGGCCCAAAACCCGCCAAATCCAAAAACACTGGGCCCGGCCCGCTGCGGCTAAGGGCAGCAGCGGCTGCCCGTTGCTACCGTGCGGCAGCCACTGCCCAGCAACCTGCTGCTCTGGCAGCAGGAGGCAGCGACAGCCACCGGCAGCCCCACACCCCAAGAACAGCCAGATTTTTTTTTTATTAAATAGAAAATATTAAATAAAAAAAATATCATGGCATCCAATAACAAGAAATTCACCAAGAATTCCAAAAAATACAATTAAATTAAACAAACATAAACCTATATGCATATTCAATTTCAATTGTAAAAAAAAATCAAATGGGAAAAATCTTAAACCCAATGTTAGAGTATCCCTTCTGCATATGATGCCACTTCACATGCTACACCATCATATGGTCAGGTCAAAGGATCCATACAAGTACTACATGAAAATCACTTTTGATACTATACCATGTGGATTTCTCGTTTAGTGGATCTATCCAGTACCATGCCCCTTTTGCATATACCCATTAACTTGGTTGACATCCCATATCCAATGGCTGGTGAGACACTGCCATACAACCAAGCTAATGACACTCTGTAGTTCCTTTCATTCCCATGACTAGAACATACTATGGATGACTTTATGGTCATTATTGGTGTGCCCTAGTTCTTAGGGCATTGGATTCTTGTATTTTGTATTATACATTAAGACTCATTGTATGAATATATTATTTGTGCCACATTAATAAAGGCAATTAATCTATTTCATTTATATGTTGTGCTATAATATGAGTAGAGTATCCATTGATTGATAATCATAAAACCTATCCCAGGTCTGTTCTAATCGTGGGAACGAATAGAACCACAGACTTGTATATTCGATTACTGTATGGCAGTTCTTAACTAGCCATAGTACTTGTGTAGTCAGTCATAAATATAGGTACATGTCATTGACATGGGACTGGATCGATCCGCACAAGAAAGCCATATGGTTGTCGCATCATAGGTCTTTCTTGAGTAAGTCTCTTTTGTCCTCAGACCAGATTTCATTATAATATCAATATAGAATCCAGTTCACTTTGACATACGCCTAACAGGTCTATAAAAGGATGCTAAATATAGGTATGATTGGGTGGACAGGTGAACATATTGATATTGATGATGAAGTGATGGAATTGCCACTCGGGTAACACCGAGATGATATCACTGGCCACTTGATGAGTGGGACTGATAAGTGTATGGCCATACCCAAATAAGTTGGTTGCTTATTTGATTAATTAGTCAACTCAAGATCAAGAAATATAATAAACAACAGAAGAGGATGATGGACACCATGCCTCTTGTTTATTCATATCTATATCGTTAGGCAAAGGACACTATGAGATTACTACCGGGTGAGTGTCTTCTAAAGACTGCTGCATCTCTATCTTAATTGGGGGCTGTAATGGTTTGCTAGAACCCACTTACAGTCTGTGGGCCTTGGGCCTACTGCCAACATAAAGACAGACCCATAGGATCGTGCACATAGATCAACTAAGCTGGAACTTATAGAAATTGTACATGTAATGTACATTGGAAGGAATGCGTTAATTAATTAGTTGACATTCGGTGTCAAGGTAATTAATTGACATTGGGTTGAATTTAATTTAATTAATTTACATAATGTAATTAATTAATTTATCAATTAATTGAATTACATAAAGTAAACAATTAATTAAATAATTTTCTTAAGTAGAAAAATTTAATACATGTATTGTATTTACTTAAGTGTGATTTAATTTTTTTTAGAGGTAATTAAATTTAGCCAAATGGAATTAAATTACATAGTATATACTTTTTAATTAAAGTTTATTTATGCAATTATAATCCTAGTGGGCTTGGGTTTAATTAACCTAATTAAAACCTAATTAGACAAGGTGTCTATATAAGGGCATACTTAAGGAGGAAAAACCTAATTTAATCCTAATTAATTGCTGGAAATTTCAGCCACAAAGAGCAGCCCCAAAATAGCCGAAAATCCCAGCATTAAACCTATATTCCTTCGCGTCTTCGGCTAGCACCGGTTCCCGCTCAATAATTGGTCGTGCACCAAACTTTGAAGATCGCAGTTTCAAGAAACGATTCTGCAGCAGTCTCTAGAAGAGACGAATCCGGTGAGTTAATCTCTCTTGATTCAATTTGATTTTATTCTAATCAATGGTAATTGGACACGATAGGTGGATTCTAAGAAATTTTAAACGGTGTATTTTCCGCTGCGCCACGTTATTTTTCCAATGACGAATCCCAACAGTGGTATCAGAGCCTAGGTTTTGTCCATTAGATTGATTGGAATTGGTTCTTGAAAGCATTCTTGAAGATAAAATGGTTTTCAAGTTTGTGATTTTAGGGTTTGTATTCAATTGGTTTTGTTTTGGATAAACCCTAGAATTTTTGATTAGGATTTTTGATTATTTTTCCCTAATTATTTTCCTTGTAAAATTGTTTTGTTATAATAATTTTATATTTTGGCTGGAAACGTTTCTTTGTTTATGATTTAAAAAAAACATAGAGATGTTGGCCAAAATTGGAGGCTATTCCAATTCATGGCCATGGCACGCAGCAGTTGCTGGCAGCCACGCAGCGGCACTGCTGCCCCGCCTGGATAGCAGTGCTGCGCGCGGGGTTTGGGTCCGGTTTTGGATTTTACGGGTATTTTTTTATCTCGGACCCTAATGCAAATTAAATTAAATTTTTTAAATTAATTTGTATTTAAATTGTTTATTTTGTTGGCATGCATATTTAATTTAATTGTTTGCATATCAAATTGAATATGGACTTTGTGAAATTGGCCCAATAAACCGTGACACCCGTTAAAATTGGGAGAGCTAAATTTTAAATTTGTAACAACCCAAAGTCAAGTGGGAGCAAAATTGTTAATTTTGCATTTATGGATGTTATCCATTGGGCCTTTACGAGCCTTAGTCACACTTGTTAAAATTGGCGATTTCACCCTAATTAACTCGGCTTAACATTTATATTTATAATTTGGGATGCCATGATCATGCATCATATTGGTCTGTATGTGCACGACAGGTACTTTGTTTGAAATGTGATGTTGAGTTCTATGGGCCCTAAATTATTATCGGTTGTAATTAAATTTTGGGAAATATGGCCTGCGTGCCTTTTTTTTTATTATTTTGATGTAATTTTAGAATAGATTTTATTTTACAAAATTGTTGTAATTGCATCAAATATAGAGGGAGGCCCTGATAGAGCAAGCCCATGGCGGGAGCCAAAGAAGGATTGTAGTCCGACCCATGAAGAATTAGATAGGATATCTAGTTTTTCATTAGGTTGTAATTTATGGCCCATAGGATCTCATTTATTTTAAATTAAGTATGCTATTGCATTTGTCATATAATATGGATGTATGGATCACCAAATTATTACCCGCGTTTATGCATGCCAAGCCGTATCACTTAATTATAATCCGGAAATTAAAATATTGAGTCATTTAAAAGTGCTTCCCACATTCACACCTCTTCCTCCCATTGATGCTGCAATGTGTGCCATGCCCTAGCTGGGTACATTGTAGTAATCGATGGGCAGTCGAGGGTTAGGATACTTGGTATGGTTAACATGTGAATGGTGGTTTGACTCAACATGGGTAGCATTAGCTCAGAGCGGGCCCTAAGCACAGATGGGTAAAGTGTCAATAATCCCATCAAACCAAGAGTCCTTTATGGAAGGATTGGATAGGTTGTCCTACCAAACGAATCAATGGTTGGTTAGCGAGCCCTAGTTTGGCTAGTCATTGATAAGTTGTGGATCTTAGTCAAGTCAGCCAATTAACATCACCAACAAACAAATTAAAATCGGATTTTTAATTTGAATTAGCTTAAAAGTCCTTTATTTCTAACTCAACCAATGATTTCTTCCATGTAGATAATCCCATTTCACTTAAGCAATTTAAATGGATGCAATAAACAACAACTCACTCTCACTTAGGTCACTCTTGGAGAAGGAGAAACTTTTGGGGACTAAACTTCTTGGACTGGGCTAGGAACTTACAAATAGTTCTTAGACAAGAGTCCAAAGAGTATGTACTGAATACTCCTTTACCAGTTGGCCCTTACACAGGTCGAGGCATCACCACGGTGATGGTAGAGAAGTATGACCGGCAGATGAGGGATGACTGAGATGTCTCGTGCCTCATGCTGGGTACGATGGCTTCTGATCTTCAAAAGCCGTTCATGGACGAGCATGCTTATGAGATGATGGATCAACTTAAAAAGATGTTCCAAGATCAGGCTCATTAGGAACATTACCTAACAACTAAGGCACTTTGCACGACTGTATTGGTAGATGGGACTTCTGTTAGCACTTATGTGCTAAAGTTGAAGGGGTATATATATACACTTGCCCGCCTCGGCTCGCCAGTTCCGTAAGACTTGGCAGCAGACATTATTCTTGGGTCATTTCCTAAGTCTTACAACAAGTTTATCATGAACTATCATATGCAAGGGTTGGATAAATTAGTTGTTGAGCTGCATGGCATGCTCAAGCTTGCTAAGCAGTCTCTTAAGAAGACTCCTGAAGTATTGCTGGTGAACAAGGGCAATACACCCATTGCTAGGGGAAAGGCCAAATATAAGGCCAAGGCTAAGGGTAAAGAGGTGGTAGCCCAACCTAAAGCAAGGGTTGCTTCTCCTGATGATGTCTGCCATGAGTGTCATGAGAAGGGGCACTAGAAGAGCTCATGTCCAAAGCTAAAGGAGCAACTAAAGGGCAAAACTGCTATTTCAGGTATTTTTGTTGTTGAGATTAATCTGGCTATTTCTGCATCTTGGGTCTTAGACACTGAATGTGGATCTCACATTTGTTCAAATGTGCAAGGTCTAAGAAATAGGAGATTACTAGGATTTGGAGAACTAGATCTTTGAGTCAAAAAATGGTGCTCGAGTTCAGGCCATAGAAATCGGAGATTATTTCTTAGAGATGCCTAATGGACTTGTTTTGGAACTAAGAAACAGTTATTTTGTACTTGTAATGCGCAAGAATATTATTGCTGTTTCTTTGTTGGATATTTCTGGTTTCATATTTAATATTGGACATGGTAGAATTTCTATGCAATATGGCAATATTATTTATGGAACAACATTTCTTGAAAATGGCTTGTATATCCTTGATCTAAAACGTGAAAGTTCAATCTATAACATAAATACTAAAAGGATTAAACATAATGAAATTAATCTAAACATAATAAAATTAATCCTACTTACATCTAGCATTGTCAACTTGGCCATATAAATGAGAAGCACATAGCTAGGCTTCACTCTAGTGGAGTGCTAGGGTCATTTGACATCTAGTCTTATGACACATGCGAATCTTGTTTGAGAGGCAAGATTACAAACGTGCCTTTTAGCAAGACGGCTGTGAGCGGACAATGTTTTTACGGAACACGCGGTGAAGCGGGAACCGGGGATTTTCTTTTTGAGGTGTGATGTGGTTTGAAAACGGGTATCTTAAGAAAATCTTTCATTTTATTGGAAAAACCCTTTTGTAGGAAACTTAATTGTAAGTGTGAATTTTGGAAAATAGGTTTTTAGAAAATCCCAATTTGAACTTAAAGATCTCGAATCCTAAATTTCAAAATTAGATACAGATTCACCACCCGGATCAGCTCATCCGAGAAACTTCGGTACAGCTCCCTGCCAAGTGTAGACGCAGTACCTAATTCAGAGATTCAGAGTTCGGGCAACAAATCTACTAATGTTCACTTATTTTCAATTATTATTTCACAATATAATATAACATCCACTTAATTCTACTCATTTTATCTTCCTTTATTTTTAATCAATGCTCATACACATGATATAAATATAAATCCAAAATAAAGTGTAGAAAAGTAAAAGTACGGGAAAAGTAAATAGAGACCAAATTATAAAACCCATAAAAAAGAAAAAGCTCTCATCCTCAATCGCCTATAATACACAAAAATCTAAAAAGTACAATCGCCTAGATACACGATTTAATATATAAAATACATCCAAAAATAAAAATAAAGAAAAATAAAAGCTGCATCCAAATACGGTTAGCACAAGTAAATAAAACACACCAAGGACTCATATAGGACAGAATAGGGGTATTTTAGGAAACAGGGTCATACATTTAAGGGGGGTAACCGGGTCGATCCGACCGGTCGGCCCGATTAGACTTGGAAAATGGTTTTTGAAACACCCTGTAGGTTTTATGGATGAAAAACCAATTTGGAAAATCATTTGGCTCATTTACATGCATTTTCCAACTTTTAGCGGGCCGGATATCCCGGGACTAAGGGGTCCCGTTCATGAGTGGGCCTAAATTAAACATCCATATAGGGTCCAAAAAGAATGTAAACACGCCAAAATTCAGTTTTGAATAGGACCAAATGCAAAAATTACAAGTTTGGGGCCCAAAAGGGCAAAACTATAATTCTGCCTCCTGAACTATAGCTGTGCCCCTGTAGGTTATAGCCGTGCCACTATAGTGGCTGGGGCGGCTGTAACGCCTATAGCCGCATGGCTGTAGTGCTCCATAATTCAATCCGGCCTTCTTTTCTCATTTTTGAAAATCGTTTTACAAGTTTAGCAATTTTGGGTGATCTGGGATTTCTGGAAACATACTAAATTCAATAAAACGGATCCAAAACGAATCGAAACAAATCCAGAAATCCCTAATCACTCGAAATTACCAAACTCAAAATTACATCCATCAATTAATATCAGAAAACTAGGAATCTAAGCATATATGAATGTAATTGGACCGATGACATTCAAGAAAAACACATTTGATTTGAAAACGGAAGCATTATCGGTCGATTTGGGGCATTCGGAGCTTTTGCCCCTGTAGGTTATAGCTACGCCCCTGTAAGTTACAGCTATGCCTCTGTAGATTATAGCTGCGCCTCTGTAGATTACAGTTGCGCCCCTGTAGGTTATAGCCGCGTGGCTGTAGGTTACAGCTGTGCAGCTGTAATCATCAGGTGGGGCAGTTGTAACCGGAATCGCTTCCAAAATCGTAAAAAACTTAAAAACACCAACAAATAGCACCCAAAATGAATTAAAAAGGATTTTTAAGACCTCTCAGAATATACCTTATCTGTGTTCCAGTGTTTTGGAGCACCAGGGATGGATTCGGATCCCAAAAGCGTGTGCGATCTCCGAAGCCCAAGCGGAACCCTAAATGAAATCGAATGAATGATTACAGTCTAGAAACAACCCTAGAAAACTAGTTCTCTCAAGATTATGATTGTTTCTATAGATTTTATTAAGGTTTTTTTGATTGTTTTTGGATTAAAACACTTAATTTCGGTCTTTTTCTTTCAAGAACTCTAAGTGTGGCTGTGTTTTCTTTCAATTCCCCCTATTCTCTATGTTCTGTCCCTGTTGTCTAACCCTAATCCCGGTCATAGTGGTTTTATATCTCCTATTTTGGTGAAAAATCCAGATTAAATGCTGATTTTGAACAAAAAAGAAAATCTGATGATTACAGCCGCGCCACTGTAGTACAGCAGCGCGGCTGTAGGGCACTGTAGTGTCCAGATTAGGCCATTTTCACTTATTTTTCATTCTTTTCTTCGGTTTTCTTAAATATTCACTCGAATTCCTTCGGGGTTCCATACCAAGACTTATCACACACATTCGGGTCACCCGAGGCATTTCTGACGTTATCCCAGTCGTTCCGAATCTGCTTCACGTTTATCCGTGAAAAAGGTAACAATGGCTTTCATCATCGAGGTCAGGAAAAAACCCGTGCTCACAGGCTGCCCCTCGTATGACCAAAGTCAACTTGAACGGGTGCTTGTGCCCGACTCGAGTTTGGTCCCGCGATAGGGAGCGCGGTGAGAAGGAGAAGAGGACATACCTGGTGGCTCCTCCCGTGTCTACCTGCTTTGATGTTTGTTGGGACTCTTCTCGGTTGTTTTATGAAACAGCGGTCTTGCCCAGGTTGATTTGATTTTTTGGGGACTTACTTTGACTCTGTAATGAAGCATAGGACTTTGGCCGAATTGGTTTGATGTTCTCTAGGGACATGCTTCGACTCCATCGTGAAGCAGAGAACTTTGCCCAGATTATAATGGTTTTCTAGGGTTGTGCTTCGACTCCGTTACGAGCAGAGGGCTTTGCCCAGATTATATTCATTTTCCAGGGATGTGCTTCGACTCTATTGCGAAGCAGAGGACTTTGCCTGGATTGAATTTTCCTTGCCATTTGATATTGATGAAAGGAAAGGGTATTTTGGTAATTTCATAGTTTGGGATGTTGGCATGCTTTGAAGGAAGGGTATTTTGGTCATTTGACTTCTCGTGGGGCCTATGTCACGAAAAGGAATGAGTTTTTATGATTTGGTTCCCCTTTTTTATGAAAAGGGGTATTTTTGTCATTTGGTAGCTTGGTGGCTAGCAAAAGGGATATTTTGGTCTTTTCACCTCTAGTGGAGCTTGTGTCACTAGGAGAAGAAATATTTTAGTGATTTGGTCCTCTATATAGCTGGTGTCGCTAAAAGGAATAGTTTTGGCCATCCGGTAGTTCAGTTCCTAACAGGAGGGCATTTTTTTGTCATTTCACTTCTAGTGATGCCTGTGTCACTGAAGGGAAGAGTAGTTGTGTTTCCCACGAAATTAGTGTATCCGAGGAAAAAAAATGCTTTGGTGATTTGAGAAATTTGATCATCCCTCTCGAAGCTTTGCAGTTGTTTTGGGCGCATATTCGTTCCTTGATCGACAATTTTGGAAACAAAAATTTTTGCCCCTTCGATCAAGAATGAATATGGACTTAATACCTTGCCCCTTGATACCATTGAAATCGGCTCTCTGTGGCGGAGCAATACCATTGAAATCAGCTCTTTCTAGTAGAGCAATACCGTTGAAGTTGGCTCTCTGTGGCAGAGCAATATCATTAAAGTCGGCTCTCTGTGGTGGAGCGATACCATTGAAATCAGCCCTCTGTGGTGGAGCAATACCATTCAAATTAGATCGGGGGTACATATTTATTCCTTGATCAATAATTTTGGAATAAAAAATTTTTGCCCCTTCGATCAAGAATAAATATGGCTTGATTGTTTTGCCCCTGGATACTTGGGATTTGAGGATGCCCTAGTGTCAGATTATTTCTGCTTCTGGAGTAATCATGGCCGAGATAGCCTGATGATGACAGCATGTACCTATACTTGAGTACACATTGATGTGTGTATGCATGTGTGTGTACATGTTTTGAGTGTATATGTATGTGCATGTCCTGGATGCATATGCATATGATTATGGTGCTTTTTATGGTTTGCTTGGTGTAGACAGTGATTGGGATTGAGTGCCATGAGTTTGCTCGTTTGAGAACAGAGGTTGATCAGTTGCGTCGGTGGGTCACTGAGCTGGAGGTCATGAATCAGACTTTCAAGGATCGGACGGACGATTGGGATGCCCAGATGGGTCTGCCCTTTGTGGGATATCGCATTGAAGTTTGGTTGATTGACCTGATTGCTTGCTCCACGAGGCATGGGTGTGAGGCACTGGCTTTGGTGTACCTTAGTTTTTACAGGATTGGAGTTGTCTGAGCTTGATACTACTATATGACTTTTGTTTTATTTTCATTGCTCATCCTAATTTTTGCGTAGGTCACCCTTTTTGGGTTTTTGGCCTATCGAACTGTCTTTATTTTTGCCTGAACCGCCCTTTCGGGTTTTCAATTCAGTAGACTTTATTTTATGCCCTAGCTTTTGCATAGACCACCCTTTTCGGATTTTCGATCTATCGGACTATCCTAATTTTTGCATGGACCACCTCTTTGGTATTCGATCCATCGGACTTTTTTTTAGGTGAGATGCATGTAAATAGAAAATGTGCACATTCGTACGAATTCAATCTGAAGCAGACTTAGGACATTTGACGGAACAGAAAATGGCATTCATTCATTCACTCATTTATAATGTTTTAGCACAATGCACATTAAAGATGAAATGAGGCTAAGGACAGAATCAATAATGGTATCTGTCTCGACCGGTCCCACGCCTGCCATGGGGTTTCGTAGATTTTCCCGCTGATGGTGCTCACTTCTCTGTCCTAACTTTTACATGGACCGCCTTTTTGGTTTTCTATCCATTAGATTGTCCTAATTTTTGCATGGATCGCCTTTTCAGTTTGCGAGCCATCCACGTAATAGTGCCTGGGCTTGTTTGGGTTGATGGGCTTGTCTCCCCTGGTGGAACTGCTTTCATCCTGTAGGCTAAGGAGTATGATATTTCTTTAGTGTGCACTCTGAAGCTAGTTCTGTGTCCCTGCAAAACAAATGGTAATATGTCGACCCAAACTCTGTAAGTAACTACCACTTTTGACGGAATCCCTTTGATGGATTTATTGGCAACTTCTATCGCCCCGTTGGTTTGTGAGAGATACAGAGATTGTCTATGATGTCTAACCCTTTATTTTGGAGCACTGCTTTATTGCCCCTAGGAATTGTACTCCATCATCAGTCATGACATAATAGCACTTTTTTTCTCTCTCTCTCTCTTTTTTTTTTTGGAAGTGACATTCATATATAGTTCTGGCTCTACCCACTTTGAGAAGCAGTTGACGATTGCGACCATGGAGCGATGTCCGCTTGGTGCTAGTGGCCTTTCTTTGCTTACACTGTCAATTCCCCATGTTGTGAGAACCCTCTTTTTTCTAGTTTGAGTCTATGGAGCTCCTGCTTGGCTGATTTCGTCTTCGAATCCTTTGGAACTTGGTATTCAGTAATTTCTCCATCAATCTCCGCGCGACATCGTTCAGTCAGGCAAAGATTTCCATGTTCTTTTGTGGTACTGTTACGATCTTCTTTGCTCTCTTCAGGTGTGAAAACTTTTCGAATGGATACCATTTTTGGGTCATCATCTATCCCTAGATTCATTTCATGCATTGATGCATCATGTGTGTTAAAGGCATTAAATGAATGTTTGGATGCATGCACAGTTCCATTCGAAAAATATCGCACAAGTAATTGAAATCAAATTATATTAAATTAAACACTGAGAGGTTGAATTGTTCACAGAATAAAGGATAACGATAATAAAAATAAAAAAAACTAAAACATCAAAATGACGATCGTCCTCCACTGGCGGAGGGTCTTCTTTTATTACAGCATCATGGTCCTCAATAGCTTGTGTAGCCGAATCATCCGAGGTTGGGCAAGGGATTACTCTGAATGCTAGGTTTCAAAGCCGGCTCGATGATCCTTCCATCAATGACCAAATGCTTAATGGCTCTAATCAACTGGGTACACTCATTTGTACTGTGACCCGTCATCACATGATAAGTGCAGAAGTTATCTTTTTCTGCCTCAGTTGGAGGCAAAAATGGCTTCAAGCTCTGTAATAATCCAACCTTTCTACACTTAGCAAAAATCTGGCTTACTGACTCAGCCCATGGACTGGTGACCCTTTAAGGAGTCTGTCTTCCCAGGTTCACAGCGGCCATGTCCTCCTATTGTACTTCGATCGGGGCTACATTCTCAGTCGACTTAGCACTGGATCCCACTAGAGTAGCCTTAGAGCTGTTGCCTTTGGACCCTTGAGAGTACCGTGATTGCTTTTGTAGGAGCCCGAACTCTATCAGCCCCTCTGCTCCTCTTCATCATATCGCTCGATACATTTGGCAAACTCCACCACTGAACGAGTGGAATCTTTTCAGCTTCATCTTATCCTTGTATTGGGGAAGACTACCATCTACTAGCTTCACAATGAGTGACTCCAAATTTGGTGCCCCATCCACCAAAACTTGCACATCCATCCACCGCTTGTAGTATGCTGGGAAGGACTCATTTGGCTTCTGGTGGATTCTTTCCAGGTCTTCGAGGGTAGTCTCTACTTGGGTATTGTAAGCGTACTACTTTACAAAAGCTTCAGATAGGTCCTCCTAAGTAGAACGGGTGTAGAGAGGCATCTTCATATACCACTTCGCCACAGAACCCCTCAATGAAGTCGGAAATAGATTTAAGAGATGACCTTTCCTAATCCCCATGCTAGTCATCAACCTCACATAACTGTCCAAATGGGCTTCCAGTGGGCCCTTTCCGATGTACGGAGGCAGGTAAGGCATCTGAAAACCAGTTGGGAGTGGCTTTCCTCCATCAGCCATCAAAGTAGTCGGGTCGACATACTTAACAGGGATATAGTGGACTATCTCCTTCAGCTTAGGTAGCATAGCTTCAATATCAGAAAATTTCTGATTGAGATGCTTCTCTAGCATCATCTCAATCGAGGCTTCCCTTGCCTTTTCAAAGGCCTCATCCTCTTCGAACAAACGGTCAGGTTCTCTGTGTTTAACCACTCCACCACTTCCTCTGAGAAGGCTTCCTGCAGCACCATTCATAACTTGGATGAACTATTGTCCCTCACTTCCAACCGAAGTTTGAACCGAGTCTGAACAGGGATGGTGCTTATCACGGCTTGCACTTGTTCCCTAAGAGTAGCCTTGAACTCGTCTGCGGTTAGGAAGCTTCTCATAAAAGCAGCCATATCGAAAGGCAAGTTTCCACTGTTTCCGTCGGCCATCTTTGCTCTGTCCACTTCTTCTAATAACACTTGACTGTCAATTGGTAAAGTGGGCAACTGAGTTTCGACCTCCCGATCTGAGTCTGACCCTGAGCTGATTCCCTCCATGGTGATAGGCTCTTATTGAACTCACTGAATTGGTGGGTTCAACTTTGATTCAACATGAACTAACTGTTTCGAGGTGTGACTCCAAACTGCACATTCAACATAAGGTTCAAAGCTTGGATGGATGTCATGGACCTAGACTCGGCACACCAAATGGCGTGTATGGTGTGTTCATGGACGATGATGAAAATGACTTTTGTATTTTCTTTCTTTTGTTTTGGATGTTCCAAGCATACCCCATGCCATGCAAAAGACAATGCAAAGATGTCGTGTGTGGGCCAGCACACAGACAGAAATTCGGCGCCTTTGGGGCACCTAGCAGATGTCGTGAAATGGTCACATATGTACCGACACACGGACAAAAATTTGACACTTTGTAGGTCATACAAATGATATGAAATTGTCATATGGTAACCGACCCACAGACAAATGTTCAATGCTTTAATGGCATCTAAGATGAAGTGATGTTACATACAAGTCACATGCAAATGGAGACACGGATAGCATTTCGGCATTCGGGGAACACCTTGCATGATTTGGTCATGAAATGCCCTAACATGAGCATTAACTTGGCACTCGTGGAGTACCTTGAATGAGTTACTAATGTTATGGAACTATCCGATATGGATCGTGACACGCAAGCAAAACCACGGCGTCTCTATAACACCAATAGTGAATGGTCATGATGCCATGTGATGATATCGTGTGATCTGCCACACAAATATAAGTCTAAGACCATCATGGTCCTCTACTAATGTAATGAAATGGCCAAGTGCAGTCTAGTGCACTGGCGGACACGGGTAATCTTGGGGACTCCCGATGTGTCATGAAGTGAAATGTCGTGAAGGGCATACTTAGAACATCCTTCATTTTAGATGGGATGAGATGATATGAATGCCCATGTCATACAGAATGCAAATGGCTGCACAAAAAAACATGGTTAGCATGCATGACACACGAGGTGATGTCATGTATGTTTTATGGGAATATGAACACACGGAATGAATATGGCACACGAAAAAAAATCATGGCTGCACAAAAATGTGGTTAGTATAACACACACGTATGATGATGCTTCAAAATGGCTGCATAAAAATGTGGTTAGGAAATGACACACGGATGATGCGTGTTTATGTTGCATGAAAAGTTTGAAAACAAAACAACCATAAAAATTA
The DNA here is from genome assembly GCA_039660915.1 of Euphorbia tirucalli. Classification (NCBI taxonomy): domain Eukaryota; kingdom Viridiplantae; phylum Streptophyta; class Magnoliopsida; order Malpighiales; family Euphorbiaceae; genus Euphorbia; species Euphorbia tirucalli. Next base: position 33,295,030 of record CM077637.1, on the reverse strand, counting down.
GCACACGCACAAAGATATGCTCTCCTTTCCAACCTTATTCCTCCTCGATTGGTCTCGCATTCTTCCTAGGTGTTGGGTCTCTTTGGCATTAACCGGGGATACCAAAGGTGCATTCTCAATGCCCATTTTTGAATATATGTTTTGGTAATCCTAAGGGGAAGTTGCTAGGCCATTACATGAAGGTATGAGTCAAGCCAAGGGTCATATAGAATCCCATAGCGAAAATATACTCCTCACTTCTCCCCACTCAAGGGTCCAAATGAAGGGGTACATACAAGGCTATGAGTGGTTTACCCCCTCGGGTGCCTCCAATCCTAGCGGAAGAGGTAGGTCACCTTTGAAGATAAACCGGGCTTTAACAAGTGTTGGAGGGATTCAAGAAGAGAAAATGTCATGCTTATGCAAATGTGAATGAAACATCGAATTATGATTTAATAATTGACTACAAGTGACGATGTACTTCGATTGTTGCCTAAGTTCCTTAAGTTTTTATAAAAAACTTTTAAAAGAAACCGTTAATCCCCAGTGGAGTCGCCACTGTGAGCGGAAGATGTTTCTACGGAACGCGCGGTGAAGCGAGAACCGGGGATTTTCTTTTTGAGCTGTGATGTGGTTTGAAAACGGGTCTTTAATCTTTCTTAAGAAAATCTTTCATTTTAATCCTTTGGTAGAAAACTTAGTTGTAAGTGTAAATTTTGGAAAATAGGTTTTTAGAAAATCCCAATTTGAACTTAAATATCTCAAATCCTAAATTTCGAAATTAGATACAGAGTCGCCACCCGGATCAGCTCATTCGGGAAATTCCGGTACAGCTCCCTACCAAGTGTAGACGCAGTACCTAATTCAGAGATTCAGAGTTCGGGCAACAAATCTACTAATCCTCACTTATTTTCAATTATTATTTCACAATATAAGATAACATCCACTTAATTCTACTCATTTTATCTTCCTTTATTTTTAATCAATGCTCATATACATGGCATAAATATAAATCCAAAATCAAGTGCAGAAAAGTAAAAGTACGGGAAAAGTAAATAGAGGCCAAATTATACAACCTACAAAAAAGAAAAAGCCCTCATCCTCACCATTACAACCGCCTATAATACACGAAAATCTAAAAAATACAATCGCCTAAATACACGATTTAATCTATAAAATACATCCAAAAATAAAAATAAAGAAAAATAAAAGCTGTATCCAAATACGGTTAGCACAAGTAAATAAAACACACCAAGGACTTATATAGGACAGAATAGGGGTATTTTAGGAAACGGAGTCATACATTTAAGGGGGGTAACTGGGTTGACCTGACCGGTCGGCCTGGTTAGACTTGGAAAATAGTTTTTGAAACGCCATGTAGGTTTTATGGATGAAAAACCAATTTTGAAAACCATTTGGCTCATTTACATGCATTCTCCAACTTTTAGCGGGCCGAATATCCCGGGACCAAGGGGTCCCGTTCGTGAGTGGGCCTAAATTAAACATCCATTTAGGGTCCAAAAAGAATGTAAACACACCAAAATTCAGTTTTGAATAGGAAAAAAAATACAAAATTACAAGTTTGGGGCCCAAAAGGGTAAAACTGTAATTTTGCCTCCTGAACTACAGCCGCGCCCTTGTAGGTTACAGCCACGCCACTGTAGTGGCTGAGGCGGCTGTAACGCCTATAGCGGCGCAGCTGTAGTGCTCTAGAATTCAATCCGGCCTTCTTTTCTCATTTTTGAAAATCGTTTTACAAGTTTAGCGATTTTGGGTGATCTGAGATTTCTGGAAACACACTAAATTCAACAAGACGGATCCGAAATAGGTCGAAACAAATCTGGAAATCCCTAATCACCCGAAATTACCAAACTCGAAATTACATCCATTAATTAAAATCAGAAAACCTGGAATCTAAGCATATATGAATGTAATTGGACTGATAATATTCATGAAAAACACATTTGATTTGAAAACGGAAGCGTTATCGGTCGATTTGGGGCATTCGGAGCTTCTGCCCTTGTAGGTTATAGCCGCACCCCTGTAGATTATAGTCGGGCTCCTGTAAGTTACAGCCGAGCCCCCATAGATTACAGCCGTGCCCCTGTAATCCAAGGATTACAGCCGCACCCTTATAGATTATAGCCATGCCCCTGTAGGTTACAGCCGTGCGGCTGTAATCATCATGTGGGGTAGCTGTAACCGGAATCGCTTCCAAAATCGCAAAAAACTCAAAAACACCAACAAATAGTACCTAGAATGAATTAAAAAGGATTTTTAAGACCTCTAAGAATATACCTTGTCTGTGTTCCAGTGTTTTGGACCACCAGGGATGGATTCTGATGCCAGGAAATGCCTTGCAATCGTGAACAATCCAAAAGCATGTGCGATCTCCGAAGCCCGAGCGGAACCCCGAATGAAATCGAATGAATGATTACAGTCTAGAAACAGCCCTAGAAAACAACTTCTCTCAAGATTATGATTGTTTCTACAGATATTATTACGGTTTTTTTCATTGTTTTTGGATTAAAACACTTAATTTTGGTCTTTTTTTTTCAAGAACTCTAAGTGTGGCTGTGTTTTCTTTCAATTCCCCCTATTCTCTATGTTGTCTCTATTGTCTAATCCTAATCCCAGTCATCATGGTTTTATATCTCCTATTTTGGTTAAAAATCCAGATTAAATGCTGATTTTGAACAAAAAAAGAAATCTACTGATCACAGCCACGCGGTTGTACTACAGTCGCGCAGCTGTAGTCTAGATTAGGCCATTTTCACTTATTTTTCATTCTTTTCTTTGGTTTTCTTAAATACTCACTCGAATGGCTTTGGGGTTCTATACCAAGACTTATCACACACATTCGGGTCACCCGAGGCATTTCTGACGTTATCCCGGTCGTTTCGAATCCGCTTCATGTTTATTCGTGAAAAAGGTAACAATGGCTTTCATCACCGAGGTTGGGAAAAAACCCGTGCTCACAACTGCTGAAAGGGCCTCAGAGCTATAGGAGCCAATACATTCTGATGTATGCGGCCCAATGAGCACTAGTGCTAGATCTAGTTTTTTGTACTTCGTCACCTTCACAGATGACTTCGGTAGATACGGTTACGTCTATCTGATGAAGCATAAGTCTGAGACTCTCTAAAGGTTCAAGGACTTTATGAATGAAGTAGAAAACCAACTTGGCAAGAAAATAAAAGCACTTCGGTCTAACTGAGGGGGTGAATATTTGAGCCAAGAGTTTGACTCGTTATTGAAAGAGTGTGGGATTGTATCCCAATTCACTCCTCCTGGTACACCTCAGTAGAATGGAGTGTCAGAAAGGAGGAATAGGACCTTGCTAGACATGGTCCGCTTGATGATGAGTAATGCTACATTCCCTGTCTCCTTTTGGGGATATGCTTTAGAGACAGCTGCTTACATTCTTAATAATACACCAAGCAAGGCAGTTGAGGGAACACCATATGAACTATGGAACGGCTGAAAGCCCAATGTTTCCTTCTTGAAGATTTAGGGTTGTGATGCACATGTTAAGAAATTGACAAGTGGCAAACTCGAGTCCAAATCTATCAAGTGCCAGTTTGTAGGTTACCCTAAGGAATCTAAGGGTTATTACTTTTACAATCTGACAGAAAACAAAGTTTTCATAGCCAGAAATGCAGTCTTCTTGTAGAAGGAATTCCTTTCCAAGAGAGACAGTGGGAGTAATGTTGAACTTTCAGAAGTTCAAGACTCATAAACTCCTGCAGCTACTACTGAGGATCCTTTGGGAACCGATCTGACTACTCAAGAATTTGAGGAACCAAATGGCGCAAAGCCATGGAGGTTGAGATGCAATCTATGAATGATAACCAAGTATGGAACTTGGTGGATCCGCCTCCACGTGCTAAGGTGATAGGTTCGAAGTGGTGTTTCAAGTTAAAGGCCGACAACACCTTCAAGGGGTGATTGGTGGCAAAAGGATTCAGGCAAGTTCAAGGAATTGACTATGATGAAACCTTTTCCCCAATTGCTATGCTAAAATCCATTAGGATATTACTAGCCATAGCTGCATGGTTCGATTATGAGATATGGCATATGGATGTTAAGACCGCTTTTTTAATGGAAAGCTACTTGAGGATGTGTACATGGCACAACCTAAGGCTTTTATCGATCCAAAGTATCCAAACTGGGTATACAAGCTTCAAAGATCCATTTATGGATTGAAGTAAGCATCGAGATCATGGAATCAGAGATTCAATGAGGCCATTACGGAATATGGCTTCACACAGAATTATGATGGGCCCTGTGTGTATAAGATGGTTAGTGGGAGCATTTCCACCTTTCTAGTGCTATATGTTGATGACATCCTTATCATTGGAGGCGACATACCAACACTACAAGGGGTTAAGCAGTGGTTGAGTAGGTGCTTCACAATGAAGGACTTAGGTGAAGTTGAGATGACCTTAGGGATCAGGATCTACAGAGATAGATCCAATCAGCTTCTGGGCCCAAGTCAAGCCACGTACATTGATAAGGTTCTTAAAAGATTCAACATCGACAAGGCAAAGAAACGATTCTTGCCTATGCGCCATGGGTTGAAGCTGAGTAAGAAAGATGGTCCTAAAACAAAGAAGGACTGGGAGAACATGGAAAATATCCCTTATGCATCTGCTATTGGATCTATCATGTACTCCATGTTATGTACAAGGCCTGATGTTGCGTTTGCACTAAATATGATTAGCCGGTACATGTCGGACCACGGGGAGGAACACTAGAAGGCTGTCAAGGCAATCCTAAAGTACCTTAATCGGACTAAGGATGCTTTCTTAGTGTATGGAGGTTGAGATGAGCTGGTAGTGTCAGGTTACACTGATGCATGCTTTGAGACCGATGAGGATGAGAACTAGTCACAGTCTGGTTATATTTTTCTCCTGAATGGCGGTGCCATTAGTTGGAGGTCCTCAAAGCAGGCCACCATTGCTGACTCTACAACAGAAGCTGAGTACATAGCTGCATGCGAAGCTGCAAAGGAAGCCGTTTGGATCAAGAAATTCATAACCGAGTTAGGAGTAGTACCCACTATCCTAGACCCAGTTGATGTTTTTTGTGACAACAACAAGGCCATAGCACAAGCAAAGGAGCCTCAGTCACACAAGAGATCCAAACATGTGCTCAGAAAGTTTCACCTCATTCGGGAGATCGTGAACAGAGGTGACATATCATTGCAGAGGGTTGAGACCAAGAATAATGTCACTGATGTTGGGATTCATCACGGGAAACCGAACGATAAAAGCAGAAATATGCATCGATTTCCTCGAATCCGGTCCTAGGAGCTTAAGATGTGGAAATCAAAAACTGAAAGCATAAAGAGAAAGTTTGAAAACTTACCATAAAGTCACTCTAAGAGACGGATGCGGACTGCATAAATCAAGTGTAGATTTCCTCCACCGATGTGTACACGAACGGCTCCTGGATCAAAACCCGTGCTAGCGACTCGGATGACAAGAAGAGAGGGAGAAAGAGAGAATAAATAGGGCGGCCAAGCAATGATCTTATGGCTGTCCCAAATATTTCTTTCCAAAAGAAATGAAGCAAATTCTCTTTTTCTCACACATTTTCTTTCCAAAACAAAATCTAATGCATAAAAGTGGACAAAATTTTTCTTCTAAAGAAAATGTATCTCACGGCCAAAAGTAGAAGTGAATTAATTATGATTATTTTTCATCAAAGAAAAGTGATAATGCATGAAAGAGCAAAGTCCAACTTTGCAACAAATGAGTCAAAACCAATGACTAAACATGGTGACTCACCACCATCACTCACCATCACCTTTTCTTCTTCTTTATTCATAAGGTAGCAAAATCTAACTTTGCTACCATAAAGACAAGAAGATGACTCATCTTCACTCTACTATATTCGGCCAAAAGTATGAAATGAAGATGGTATATTTTCCTTTCTCTCACCATAAGAATGATGAAAATATCCAAGTAGCAAAGTCCAACTTTGCTACCCCAAAAGTCTTCCATGACTCACCATATTCATCATCACTTTTGTCCAACAAAATGACTCATCATTATTTGCCCAAATGCATGAAAATTTTGGCCAGCATATCCCAGTTAATGTAGGCATTTTTCATTTTAAGACTAAGCCCAATTTTACATCCTTTGATTGCATTAATTTCAAAAGCAACTTTAATATACCATGTATGCTTATATATTATACCATAATATATTACATACATTTAAATTAAAATTCATTTGGCCTATTAATTTAATCAATGGATTAAATTAGACAAACATAAAAATGAAATACATGTAAACCTATACATGTAATAATATTTCCACATAGGAAATAACCCCATAAATTAATTCATTAAATTAATTATGAGAAGGCCAAAATAAATATTAATTATAATATATTGATCAATCCAATTGACCTATATAATATAATTAATAAGTCTCTCTCCCTTTAAATGTGTATACTCCAAGTACACACTTAATCCGACTAGTTAAAGTCAGACGTTCAATGTGTATGATCCAATGGGCCCATCTTTATGTTGGCAGTGGGCCAAGGCCCACAGACTGCAGGCGGGCTCTAGCAAGCCACTGCTGCCCCCAATTAAGATGGAGTAAGCAGTCCAACTGAAAACGTAACCCTATAGTTTGAACTTGTAAATCCTATGCCGCTGATATCTGTGTCCAACACGGAGGCATGGAAGTATGACCCTCTATTGTGTGTAGGCATTTGTGTGATACCGAATGAACTAATGGTCACAAACAAGATCCAATCTTGTTTGGGTGCGGCTGCACACTTATCAGTAACATTCTTTAAGAGGCCAGTGATATCATCTCAGTGAATCACTGAGTGACATTCCCTTCTGCATATCCATAGCACTGCCATGTTCACTAACACACCCGAACGTACCCATACTTGGCACCCTTTTACAGGCCCGTTAGGCGTACACCAAAGTGTGCCACTTCACATGCAGCACCATCATATGGTCCGGTCAAAGGACTTATACAAGTACTACACAAGAATCATTTGTGATACTATACCATGTAGATTCTTGTTAAGTGGATCGATCCAGTACCATACCTTTTTTGAATGTACCCATTAACCTGGTTGACATTTCATGTTCTATGACCGGTAAGACACGGCCATACAACTTGGCTAATGATAGTCTTTAGTTCCATTCATTCCCATGATTGGAACAGACTACGGATGACTTTATGGCCATATCGGTTTCCCTATCCATAGTCTTACTGCCAAGTGCATGACACTTGACAACATGGATATGGATATGTCCATTAGATACTCTATTTAAAATACAGCATAAGATATATAATAAATAGATTAATGCCTTTATCTCTTGACACAAATTGTATAATACATAAAGTTCATATTAATGTACACATGTATTATACAAACACAAGGACCAATGCCTCGGAACTGGGGCATTTCCAACAATCTCCCACTTGCACTAGTACCTACTAGGCATGGCTCTAATCCCTATAGATCTAGTATAACCTTCATGCATAGGCATAGCCAAGCGTGTTGGTCAAAAGATCTGCGACATTATCTTTGGTGTCCACTCTTTGTAATGAGATGTCACCCCCTCAGCGATTTCTCGCAATAGGTGAAACTCCCTAAGTACGTGCTTCGTGTTTAAGTGTGACTGGGGTACTTAGCTTGTGCAACAGCTCCATCGTTGTCACTGAAGATATCAACCAGTTCCTGGATAGTTGACACTACCCCCAGTTCCATGATAAACTTCTTGATCCACACAGCTTCCCTAGCTGCTTCACATATTGTAATGTACTCAGCTCCTATAATAGAAACCATGATGGTCGGTTACTTGGAGCCTCTCCAACAACAACACCACCATTTAGCATCAATACACACCTATACTGCGATCGGTATTCATCCTAGTCGGTCTGGAAGCTTGCATCAGTGTAACTAGTAACTGATAGCTCTTCCTAACCTTCATGGGCGACATCAGGTCTTGTACATAGCATGGAGTACATGATTGATCCCATAGCCGAAGCATATAGAACCAACTTCATGTTCTCCCTGTCCTGCCTTGCCTTAGGACAGTACTTCTTACTAAGTTTTAGCCCATGACACATTGGCAAGAAACCTTTCTTGTCCTGGTCCATGCTGAATCTGTTTACAACTATGTCTATGTACTTGGCTTGACTTAGGCCTAGAAGCCGATTGGGTCTATCTCTGTAGATCCTAATCCCTAGGATCAACTCAGCTTCACCTAAATCCTTCATTGTGCAGCACTTACACAACCACTGCTTCACCCTTGCAGTGTTGGTATGTCACTTTCAATTAGAAGGATGCCATCCCTATTTCAAATGGGGTCTTTTCCAAATGGGGTCTTTTCCAAAGCCTTAGTCGGAGTATAATTGGAAATGAGAGCTATTGTCTCAAAAGCGTATCCTTAAAAACTTACTGGGAGAGAGGCATAACTCATCATTTGAGCGGACCATGTCCAATAGGCTCCTGGTCCTCCATTCGGACACCACATTCCATTGTGGTGTCCCTGGAGGAGTGAGCAATGGAACTATTCCATGAAATCATCTGTGAAGGAGACGAAGTATAGATGTTCACCCTTGGTTGCTTTGCTCATAGGTCCACACACATCTGAATGTATTAGGTCCGGTAAGCTAGCGGCCCTTTCAGCGTCTCTGCTAAAAAGAGCTTTAGTCATTTCACCTCGTAAATGAGAATCGCATATATCAAGTGACTCCATGTCAAATGATCCTAGGATTCAAACTTTGCAAAGCCTAGCTATGCACTTCTTGTTTATGTGGTATAAATGACAATGCCAAGGTAAACTGGATTAGGTTTGTTAGGCTTAACCCTTTACGTATGTATATTATAGACATGATTAGTTTCATTTAAATCCAGGATATAAAAGACCTTATTTAACAGAGCTACTCCATCAAATAATTCCTTTCTAGATAAACTCATTTTACTATTACCAATAGTAAATGCACATCCAGAAATATCCAAAACTGAAATAGAAATAATATTCCTGTACATAACAGGTACAAAATAACATAGTTTCAGTAACAAAACTAATCTACTAGGCATTATAAGCTGGTCCTCGCCGATCTTTATGGCAGCAACCCTTGCTCCATTTCTGACCTGCAAGTCCACTTGTCCCGATTCCAGTGATCTCTTGTTCTTAAGTCTCTGCACATTATAACAAGTGTGAGAACCACATCTAGTATCTAATACATAAGATGTTGAAACAGAGATTAATGTCTATGACATATATACCTGATAAAGACACGTAATGTGTCTACCTTTTCTCTCCTATAATCTTGGGACACGATCTTTTCCAATGTCTAGTCTGCTTACAACCGAAGCAGACATCCTTGGAACTGGCCTTTAGCTGGGCTTTAGCCTTTTTAGCCTTGGCTTCCTTAGCATTGGTCTTGGCCTTTACCTTGCCTTTAGTAAGAAGAGGTTCCCTCTTGATAACCTTAAGTACCGGTGGAGTCTTCTTGATCGACAATTCAGCGAGCTGAAGCATCCAATGCAGCTCACTAACAGTACGGTCCATCCCTTGCTTGTAAAAGTTCAGGATGAATGGATCTTAAGAATCCGGTAAGGAAGCCAGGATCGTGTTAACCGCCAGCCCTCGTGAGATAGGCATTTCGAGACGGGCTAAATTATCCAGATAGCCCTTCATCTTGAGCACATGTGCACTCACAGATGTCCCATCCCCCATCTTACAGCTGTAGAATGCCTTGTTGATAAGGTACCTTTCCTGATAAGCTTGCTCATAAAACATCTTGTTAAGAGTTGTCATCATAGCAAAGGCCTGATGATCCATGAACTACTTTTGCAATTCAGGAACCACACTTGCCAACATTAGGCATGTCACGTGCCGGTTATCTTTTACATGTACCAAGTATTCCTCCAGCTGGGCAGCCGGTGGATTACTTCTCGTTGGCATAGCCGGTATAGGCTTTTCTAGCACATACTCTTTAGACTCTTGTCTTAGAACTTTCCTTAATTTCATAGACTAGTCCCAAAAGTTAGGGCCAAAAAGCTTGTCCCATTCCAAGAAAGATCGCAGTGATAAAGTATTATTTGTAGCCATTATCTGGGAACTATAGTCATGTGGCTGTAGTGTTCAGAACCCAAAATTGGTTTTCTTTACTTTTCTAAATACTCTTTCAACTCGTTTCAATGATTTTTAAGAATTTTGAGGAATCTGAGGGTGCGCTAAAGATGGACAGTGGATCCGATTTGTATCGAACAACCTCGGATTCTAAAACCGAAATCAAAAAAACCCAAATCTCACATCAACATTCTAGGAAATCTAAAAACCACAATTTTGAATGTAATAGATGTGATTGGACCAAAATTGTTTATAAGAGAATGATTAAAATGGGAAACTAACTGTATTCGATCGATTTAGGGCACTTCGGGGTTTCTACCCAGAAGAACACAGCTGTGCGGCTATAGTGGTACAGCTGCTCGGCACTGTTCTAAGGGATTACAGCCGTTGGGCTCTAGTTAGAGCCACAGGACTATAATCAAACAGACAGTTTTTGGAAATTTCACAAAACACACAGTAAGAAGCAAATAATTACGAGTTTAAGGCCTCTCAGAGTTTACGTTGTTGATTTTCTAGCGTGTTTGACGATCGGAATTGGATTTGGATGCCGGAATTCACTTAGAACCTTATAAATGTCCTAAAATACTCGAATACACGTCCTGAATTGATCCGAACAAACTCGAGAACAATGTTGAATGAATGATAAAACAACTAGAAACCTACCCTCTGTGTTTCCCAAGTGTTTTCTCTCTTTTTCTTAAGCTTTCCCCTTAGTTTCTTAGTTCTTCACTCTTTCTCTCTTTTTCTCTTTTTTGAATGATTTTTCTCTCTTTTTTGCTCTCTATTCGTTTTCTGCGTTTTCTACCCCTTAACCCTAGAGAATCCCGGTTTTCTTCCTTTTATTTTAGAATTTTTAGCTATCAAGGATTAATGTTGGTTATTTAGGAAGTAACCTGGCCACTTGTCAGAGCCGCGTGGCTATAAGATTATAGCTGTGCAAATCGAGTGTTATAGCTGTGCGACTGTAGTTTCGCAACTCCAGCCGTGTGGCTCTAACTAGAGCTAACAAGGCTTTTCCTAAATCCCACGCTCACATCCAAGCTCTCTAATCGCTTAAAGGATCTTTCTCAGGGTTTTGGATCGAGGACTATTTGGTTTTCAGAGCGTTTGAGACATTCCAGGCAACATCCCGCTCATTCTCAAGTCCGACTCACGTTCGTCCGTCTAACAGGTAACATAGGATTTTCATCACCGAGGTCGGGAATGTTGGGATTTTTCACGGGAAATCACCCGATAAAAGCGGAAGAACGCGGTGATTTCCTCAAATCCAGTCCCAGGAGCAATTGAAGTGGAAATTGAAAAACATAAAATTAAATAGAAAGAGATTAAAATTTCATACCAGAAAAATCTCTTTCAGAGACGGATGATGACTGCAGAACTCAATTTAGAATTCCTCCACTCTCACGTACACGAAGGCTTGGCGAATGCAACCCGTGCTAGCGATGGAAAAGCAAAAACCAAGGAGAGGAGAGGCTAGAGAATTCGGCTATGAGTGGTTTTTAGCTAGGTTAGCCGAATTCTTCTAACCCTAGGTATTTATACCTAGGGTTGGCCGAATTCCATTAGGAATTCTGGCCCATCTTGGCTTCTCTTTATTCTGTGCGGGCTTCCATGTTTTAATTTAGGCCCAGTCTAATTTTAATTAATTTGGTTCAAATTAATTCAAGCCCAATTTTAATATACCCATGTATTTAATATATTACTCCAAGTAATATATTATTTACATCCAAATTAAAATTGGTTTGACATTTAATTTAATCCATCAAATTAAAATTAACTCTGCACAAAATAAAATCATATGTAAACCCATACATATGAATATTTCCACCTAGGAAATAATTTCATAATTAATCCAATTAATTATGAAGAGCCAATAGAATATATTAATTTTTATTATTATGACCAATCCAATTGATCTTTATAATATAATTAATATATACACACCTCTCCCTCCAATGTGTATACTCCAAGCATACATGCTATTCCTTAAGTCTGCATTCTATCGTTCTATGTGTACGATCCTGTGGGCCCATCTTTATGTTGGCAGCGGGCCTTTGGCCCGCAGACTGCAGTTGGGCTCTAGCAAGCCACTGCAGCCCCCAATTAAGATGGAGATGGCAGTCCAACTGATATCATAACCCTGTAGTTAAACTTGTACATCCCATGTCATTGATATCGGTGTCCAACACAGAGGCATGGATTGATCACCCTCTTTTGTGTTCAGACATTAACTTGATCCCGAATGTACTGATGCTCACAAACAAGTTCCAACTTGTTTGGGTGTGGCCACACTCTTATCAGTCACATTCATCAAGTGGCCGGTGATATCTTCTCAGTTGGTTACTGAGTGACAAATCCCTTCTGCATATCCATAGTATTACCATGTTCGGTGACATACCCGAAAGCACCCATACTTGGCACCCTATTACAGGCCCTTTAGGCGTACCCCTAAGTATGCGACTTCACATGTAACACCATCATATGGTCAGGTCAAAGGATCCATACAAGTACTACACGAGAATCCATTGTGATACCATACCATGTGGATTACTCGTTTAGTGGATCTATCCAGTACCATGCACCCAGGCATGTACCCATTAACTTGGTTGACATACCATGTCCAATGACCGGTAAGACACCGCCATACAACCAGGTTAATGATAGTCTGTTGTTCCATTCATTCCCATGACTGGAACAGACTACGGATCTATTCATGGTCATATCGTTAACCCTATCCATGGTCTTACTGCTAAGTGCATGACACTAGTCGTCATGGATATGGATATGTCCATTGGATACTTCATTTACTATACTGCACAAGATAAATATAATAAATGAATTGGTGCCTTTATTAATGACACAAATAAGTACAACACATAAATCCAATAAATGCATAGTACAAATACAAGGACCAATGCCTTGGGACTAGGGCATTTCCAACAATCTCCCACTTGCACTAGTTCCAACTAGGCATGGGCCTAATCCCTATAGATCTAGTATGACCCTCATGCTTGGGCTGGGCCAGCGCCTTGGTCAATGGATCTGCGACATTATCCTCGGTGTCCACTCTGTGCAATGCAATGTCACCTCTCTCCGCGATTTCTCGTATGAGGTGAAACTTTCTGAGCACGTGCTTTGTGTTCTTGTGTGACCGGGGCTCCTTAGCTTGTGCGACGGCCCCATTGTTGTCACAGAAGATATCGACTGGGTCCTGGATAGTTGGCACTACTCCCAACTCAGTGATAAACTTCTTCATCCACACAGCTTCCTTAGCTGCATCACACGCAGCGATGTACTCAGCTTCTGTCGTAGAGTCCGCTATGGTTGGTTGCTTTGAGCTCCTCCAGCTTATAGCACCACCATTCAGCAAGAATACATACCCTGACTGTGATTGGTACTCATCTTGGTCTGTCTGGAAGCTTGCATCAGTATACCCAGTAACTGATAGCACTTCCTGACCACCATACACCAAGAAGCTATCCTTAGTCCGGTTAAGGTACTTGAGAATTGCCTTGACAGCTTTCCAGTGATCCTCCCCGGGATCCTACTGGTATCGGCTCGTCATACTCAGTGCAAAGGCGACATCAGGTCTCGTACACAACATAGAGTACATGATTGATCCAATAGCCGAGGCATATGGAACCAATTTCATGTTCTCCCTGTCCTCCCTTGTTTTAGGACAGTTCTTCTTACTAAGTTTCAGCCCATGGCCCATTGGCAAGAAACCTTTCTTGGCCCGGTCCATGCTGAATCTTTTCAGAACTTTGTCAATGTACGAAGCCTGACTTAGGCCCAGAAGCCGATTTGATCTATCCCTATAGATCCTGATCCCTAGGATCATCTCAGCTTCGCCTAAGTCCTTCATTGCGAAGCACTTACTCAGCCACTGCTTTACCCCTTGCAGTGTAGGTATGTCGCTTCCAATGAGTAGGATGTCGTCTACATACAGTACCAAAAATGTGACAATGCTCCCACTAGTCCTCTTATACACACAAGGCTCATCCAGATTCTGTATGAAGCCATATTCCTTTATAGCCTCATTGAATCTTAGATTCCAACTACGGGATGCTTGCTTCAGTCCATAAATGGACCTTTGAAGTTTGCATACCCTTCCCGGATACTTAGGATCGACAAAACCCTCAGGTTGCGTCATGTACACATCCTTGAGTAGCTTTCCATTAAGGAAAGCGGTTTTGACATCCATTTGCCATACCTCATAGTCATACCATGCGGCTATGGCCAGTAGTATCCTGATGGATTTGAGCATGGCTACTGGTGAGAAAGTTTCATCATAGTCTATCCCATGGACTTGTCTGAAACCTTTCGCAACCAGACGCCCCTTGAAGGTATTATCAGCTTTTAGCTTATAGCACCACTTACAACCAATTACCTTAGCACCCGGAGGTGGATCAACCAAGTTCCAAACTTGGTTATCGTACATAGATTGCATTTCTGCCTCCATGGCTTTACGCCAATTCGCAGACTGTGGGCTTGCCATAGCCTCTTGGTAGGTTTTGGGTTCTTCTTCATCCCAGATGAGAAGAGTTTGATCATCGGTGACGAGGAAACCATACCTCTCCGGTTCCCGACGATCCCTACCAGACCTTCTAGGTTCTTGTGTGGCCTGGGTCGGTGCCTCCACTTGTGGAAGCTCCACCTGGGCCTCCGCGCTATCCTCTTCAGGTGCTTGTGGACCTTGAACTTCCCTGAGTTCATCGTTGCTCCCACTATCTTTCTTGGAAAGGAACTCCTTTTCCAGAAAGACCCCCTTCCTTGCCACGAACACCTTGTTCTCGGCGGGGTTGTAGAAGTAATACCCTTTGGTTTCCCTAGGGTAGCCCACAAACAGGCATTTATCGGTTTTGGGCTCCAGCTTGCCACTAGTCAATTTCTTGACATGTGCCTCGCATCCCCAAATCCTTAGGAAAGACACATTGGGCTCCTTGCCCGTCCATATCTAATATGGGGTCTTTTCCACTGCCTTAGTCGGAGTATTGTTTAAAATGAGAGCTGCTGTCTCGAGGGCGTGTCCCCAGAAACTAATTGGGAGAGTTGCTTGACTCATCATTGAGCGGACCATGTCCAACAAGGTCCTATTCCTCCGTTCGGACACCCCATTCCATTGTGGTGTTCCGGGAGGAGTGAGCTGTGGAACTATTCCATGCTCTCTCAAGTATGAGTCAAACTCCAGGCTCATATACTCACCGCCTCGGTCCGACCGAAGGGCTTTGATATTCCTGCCTAGCTGGTTCTGTACCTCGTTCCTAAATTCCTTGAACCTATCAAGGGTCTCGGACTTGTGTTTCATCAGATAGACGTAGCCATATCTGCTGAAATCATCCGTGAACGTGACGAAGTACAGATGCCCACCTCTGGTCGCTGAGCTCATAGGTCCACATACATCTGAATGTATTAGGTCCAACAAGCCAGTGGCCCTTTCAGCCCTTTTGCTAAAAGGCGCCTTTGTCATCTTGCCTCTTAAACACGATTCGCATGTATCAAATGACTCCAAGTCAAATGACCCTAGGACCCCAGCTTTGTGAAGCCTAGCTATGCGCTTCTCGTTTACGTGGCCAAGACGACAATGCCATAGGTAGACTGGATTAAGTTCGTTAGGCTTTACCCTTTTCGTGTTTATGTTATAGATGTGATTGGTTTCATTTAAGTCCAGGACATACAGGCCATTATTTAATAGAGCATCTCCATAAAATAACCCCTCTCTAGATATTGAAATTCGACCATTTATAATAGAAAATTCAAATCCAGACATGTCCAACATTGATACAGAAATAATATTCCTGCACATAGCAGGTACAAAGTAACAATGTTCTAAAATTAAAACCAATCCGCTGGGCATCAATAGGTGGTATTCGCCGATCTCTATGGCAGCAACCCTTGCTCCATTCCCGACCCGCAAGTCCACCTCACCCGACCCCAGCAACCTTCTGTTCTTAAGTCCCTGCACATTGCAACAAATGTGAGAACCACATCCAATATCCAATACCCAGGATGTTGAAACAGTAAGGTTAATATCTATAACATAAATACCTGAAGAGGACGCACCTTGGCCCCTTCTCTGCTCTCCCATCAGCTTGGGACACGATCTCTTCCAATGGCCCGCCTGTCTGCACCCGAAACAGACGTCCTCAGGACCTGCCTTCTGATGGCCTTTGGGTTGGGCCTTGGCCTTCTTGGCTTTGGCCTTCTTGGCCTTGGCCTTGGCCTTTTCCTTGGCCTTACCCTTAGCAAGAGGAGCGTTCCCCTTGTTAACCAACAGCACCGGCGGAGTCTTCTTGATCGACTGCTCAGTAAGCTTGAGCATCCCATGCAGCTCACTGACAGTACGGTTCATCCCTTGCATATTATAGTTTAGGATGAACTGATCATAAGAATCCGGTAAGGATGCCAGGATCGTGTCCACCGCCAACTCTTGAGAGATAGGCGATCCGAGACGGGCCAAAGTATCCAAATAGCCCTTCATCTTGAGCACGTGAGCACTCACAGATGTCCCGGCCCCCATCTTACAAGAGTGGAATGCCTTATTGGTCAGGTACCTTTCCTGACGAGCTTGCTCCTGAAACATCTCATTGAGAGTTGTTATCATAGCATAGGCTTGATGGTCCATAAACTGCTTTTGCAGTTCGGGGACCATGCACGCCAACATAAGGCATGTCACATCCCGGTTATCCTTGACGTGCGCCTCGTATTCCGCTAGCTGTGCAGCCGTCGGATTACGTCCCTGAGGCGCAGCTGGCACAGGCCTTTCCAGTACATACTCTTTCGACTCTTGTCTTAGAACTATCCTCAAGTTCCTAGACAAGTCTAAAAAGTTAGGACCGGAAAGCTTGTCCTTCTCAAGAATCGATCGCAGTGATAAGGTATTAGTGTTTGCCATTTGGGTGTTTCTACACAGAAAAACATTTAGAGTGTTAATAAAGGGCTTTACTTTGTTGATCCCATATAAAATTAATAATGAATCAAGTTATTAATTTAACCGAGTTGTTGGGCTCATGGGCCGAGATCCATATTTCATTAAGATATAGCCAAACGAGGGTTTGGTACAACTACACCTTAACTATTTAGGTAGGAACGCCGTCCAATCCCAACCTAGGGACTCTCGGTTTGATGGGCTTGTTGGCACTTACCCATCTGTGCTTAGGGCCAGGAGAATCCTACTACCCATGCTAAGTCAAAACCTCCATTCAAGTGTTAGAGTATCCCATACTCTAACCCAGTACAAAGTGACAATACTCCAGTGCATCCTGCGAGGGCATGGTCTACAACTGGCCTATTCCCACCTCGATTCGGTTTTGGATGAGGGAAGCACTTTTAAGCGACTTAGTAATTTCCATTTGGTTATTAGATTCAATTATAACGGCTTACATACATAAAGCGGGTGAATGAGCTATATGTAACATACATTCATACATGCAAAAGAATATATAAATGATTAAATAAAATAAAATGGACTGCTATGGGCCTATGTTACATCCTAATATAATTCTAGTAAACCTATACTAGAAATACATATTAGGTGGGCCTCCTCCTTCTTCTTCTGGGCTTGCACCTCCATTTGGGCTTGCACCTCCATTTGGGCTTGTACCTCCAATTGGGCTCACCACTCCATGGGTTTCTTCTTTTACAAATTTTATAATATATAACTTAAATAAAATAAAATTACATTAAAAGAAAAACGACACGCAGGCCGTATTTACCCAAAAGAAAAATACAACCCAACTCGTAAAAGGCCCAATAGCATCCAATCATACATTCATTCAACCATACATATGCATCCAATACATACAATTCAAAAGCATGTCAAAATGCATGATTTAAGCCCATTTAAATTATGTCGAAGCCATTATTTGGAAATCGCCAATTTTGGCCCACCATGGTTCTAACCCTTAACGGGCTTTGGGCCTCCAGCCCAGGCAGTCCAACCGCTCCCACTGGAATTGGGAAACCATGGGTCCAATTTAGCCGTCCGAGTAATTGTGCCAAAATTACCCGAACCAATTTCCATTAACCACATTAATTTCCAAATTAATGTCACATGAACGAAATTAAAATTCATTCAAGAAACCATGCGCTTTTAAATTGCACAAATTTAAACACACGAATTTTAAAACCGATTAAAATTTCAAAACTGGGTCCCGGACCCAAAACCCCGCAAAATCCAAAAACTGGGCCCGGCCCGCTGCAGCTAGGGCAACAGAGTTGCCCTAGCAGCAGCAGCGGTGCAGCCGCCTAGCGGCTACCCGCTGCTGCGGCAGCTGCTGTCCAGCAGCGGCTGCTGCTGGCGCAGCAGCAGGCAGCGGCTGCGCCTCCCGCCGCGTGCGGCGGCCGCCGGGAGGCCGATATTTTTTTTTTTTAAAAAAAAAAAAACAGAATTAAATCAATCCAAAAAAAAATATCCAATCATCATCCATAGCAATTCACCAAGAATTACAACAATACAATAAAATTAAAACAACATAAACCAATATGCAATATTAATTTTCATTGTATAAAAACACATGGGAAAAATCATAAAAACCCATACCATGAATCCCAATCAAAAAACATCCAATTTCAAAATGGGAATTCAACCAAATTAATCAATTCCCACGGATCAAAAGCCTGCTCTGATACCACTGTTGGGATTTTTCACCGGAAATCACCCGATAAAAGCGGAAGAACGCGGTGATTTCCTCAAATCCAGTCCCAGGAGCAATTGAAGTGGAAATTGAAAAACATAAAATTAAATAGAAAGAGATTAAAATTTCATACCAGAAAAATCTCTTTCAGAGACGGATGATGACTGCAGAACTCAATTTAGAATTCCTCCACTCTCACGTACACGAACGCTTGGCGAATGCAACCCGTGCTAGCGATGGAAAAGCAAAAACCAAGGAGAGGAGAGGCTAGAGAATTCGGCTATGAGTGGTTTTTAGCTAGGTTAGCCGAATTCTTCTAACCCTAGGTATTTATACCTAGGGTTGGCCGAATTCCATTAGGAATTCTGGCCCATCTTGGCTTCTCTTTATTCTGTGCGGGCTTCCATGTTTTAATTTAGGCCCAGTCTAATTTTAATTAATTTGGTTCAAATTAATTCAAGCCCAATTTTAATATACCCATGTATTTAATATATTACTCCAAGTAATATATTATTTACATCCAAATTAAAATTGGTTTGACATTTAATTTAATCCATCAAATTAAAATTAACTCTGCACAAAATAAAATCATATGTAAACCCATACATATGAATATTTCCACCTAGGAAATAATTTCATAATTAATCCAATTAATTATGAAGAGCCAATAGAATATATTAATTTTTATTATTATGACCAATCCAATTGATCTTTATAATATAATTAATATATACACACCTCTCCCTCCAATGTGTATACTCCAAACATACATGCTATTCCTTAAGTCTGCATTCTATCGTTCTATGTGTACGATCCTGTGGGCCCATCTTTATGTTGGTAGCGGGCCTTTGGCCCGCAGACTGCAGTTGGGCTCTAGCAAGCCACTGCAGCCCCCAATTAAGATGGAGATGGCAGTCCAACTGATATCATAACCCTGTAGTTAAACTTGTACATCCCATGTCATTGATATCAGTGTCCAACACAGAGGCATGGATTGATCACCCTCTTTTGTGTTCAGACATTAACTTGATCCCGAATGTACTGATGCTCACAAACAAGTTCCAACTTGTTTGGGTGTGGCCACACTCTTATCAGTCACATTCATCAAGTGGCCGGTGATATCTTCTCAGTTGGTTACTGAGTGACAAATCCCTTCTGCATATCCATAGTATTACCATGTTCGGTGACATACCCGAAAGCACCCATACTTGGCACCCTATTACAGGCCCTTTAGGCGTACCCCTAAGTATGCGACTTCACATGTAACACCATCATATGGTCAGGTCAAAGGATCCATACAAGTACTACACGAGAATCCATTGTGATACCATACCATGTGGATTACTCGTTTAGTGGATCTATCCAGTACCATGCACCCAGGCATGTACCCATTAACTTGGTTGACATACCATGTCCAATGACCGGTAAGACACCGCCATACAACCAGGTTAATGATAGTCTGTTGTTCCATTCATTCCCATGACTGGAACAGACTACGGATCTATTCATGGTCATATCGTTAACCCTATCCATGGTCTTACTGCTAAGTGCATGACACTAGTCGTCATGGATATGGATATGTCCATTGGATACTTCATTTACTATACTGCACAAGATAAATATAATAAATGAATTGGTCCCTTTATTAATGACACAAATAAGTACAACACATAAATCCAATAAATGCATAGTACAAATACAAGGACCAATGCCTCGGGACTAGGGCATTTCCAACAGGGAAAACCTGTGCTCACAACTACAAAACCTCTCTACTCCATGGGCATTTTTGGTATAGGGGATAAATATCATTGGTGAGATTCGAACCCCAGAGTAGAATGGTCATAGATTCATTATGGTGGTAGTTGACTACATACACCAACATAATAGTGAGAAAGATGGCTAAGTTTATAGAAAGGCATGTTTTTGTGTGGCATGGCATTCCACACTATGTGGTGATACAAAACAGAGTACAATTCCAAGGTGTAACTGCAGAGCTACTCGCAGAACATGGTATTGAGAACCACAAATCTTTGCCTTACAAACCTCAGGCCAACGAGGCAATAGAGGTAGCCAACAAATCCATCAAGAAGATTATGGCTAAGATGGTCACCTCTTATAGAGATTGGGCAGAAAAGTTATCGCTCTCTCTTTGGGGTTACATAACTAGTGTTAGAACCCCTATTGGTGAGACCTTGTACTCAGTAGTATATAGGATGGAGGCAGTGCTGCCAATAAAGATGAAATTGAAATCCCTAAGGGTAGCCTTGGAAGCTCAGTTGCTAGAAATAGAGTGGGTCAGGGCCAGGTTTGAATAGTTGGCTATGGTTGATGAAAGGCGTCTAAAGGCCTTGTATCATTTGCAAATGTATCAGCAAAGGATGGCCAGGGCATACAATTACCGAGTTCGTCATCAGATGCATCCCTTGAAAGCAGGAGACCTAATACTAAAATAGTTGAAGCCCTCTAACACTAATGTCAGAGGTAAATTCAAGCCAAATTGGGAAGGTCCGTATGTGGTGAATAGCTCATTCGAGATGTATATTATTTTGACCTCGTGGATAGCTCATTCGAGATGTATATTATTTTGTGAGCATTCCCACTTTAATTTCATCAATAAAATGTTAGTCTGCTTAACATGCTTTTATGAATGCCTGAATGTATGTGTTGATTTGTCTACTAGAACATCTAAGTAAGCCAAGCATTCAAACACACATGCGCATAAGCTGTCACATCCAACTAAAATTTGCAATCAAAGAAGTCTCCCTTAATAATAATAATAATAATAATAATAATAATAATAATAATAATAATAATAATAATAATAATAATAATAATAGCCTGTTGGATCAAAAACCCTATAAAGGCGATTTAGGGAAAAGTTAAAAGCGATCCGATAAATTGAAAACCCATATAAGGCAGTCTATGCAAAAATTAGGGTCATACAAATAAATAATGAAAACAACAATAAGGGAAACAATAACAGTTGGGACCTCCTCCTCTTAGTAGCAGCAGATTCCTTGATGCATGTTAGTCTAAGCGACCTGAGAGTCACGCCTTGGGGCCCCTTTCGGGTAGATAAAACCCTAATCTTGGCCAGCCACGATCTATAGGAGTCATTAGTCGCCGTAGTAGTAAGGGAATCATACCTCAACTCCTCATTATGAACACTGCCCAACCATCTAGCAAGAATGTGACTAGGCCATTGCGAAGTGTACTCTATGCTTTCAATAATGCAAGTCGACTCAAGGATCCCTTGTACTTGGCCATATTGCTTACGAAGGCGAGACAGAGAATAGAAACTCATCCTATTTAAACCCAGCAGCTGAATACCACTAGCCTACATGTCCACAACAATATAAGTAATCCTCCACCAGGGGCAAACCTGCCTGATCTGATCATTAGTCCTCTAAGCTATCCAGGTCTCCCACTCCGTCGAAGTAATCCAGCTATGGCCTATCACGATGAAGACTCATTCCCAGAAGTTGGCAGAAAGATTTTTCTTAAAATGTCACCAAGGTGCATGGACGAGGGCTAATTTCTCATGAGCCATACCTGTTACAAGACCAAGTCTCGAAGGTAATAATTTGATGGTACACAGAACTCAAGCACAAGCATGGATAAGAGGGTTACCTGGAGTAGTAGGAACTGGTTATCGAATTGAAATGACCAATCAGATTGAGCCGCATCTAGTTGGATCAGAGTCTCAGCCAGGATCAATGCCACAGGCGAAGCTCTAGTAGCCATCTGTGGATGACAAAAGCGACTCGAAATTGGCACACTCCAAAGCTCACACCATAAAGACATTCGCTCATCAAGAATAAGCTAACCATGCTAGCTCATCCAAGATGATCTCGAAAAATATCCATGTTTGAGCTCAGCACAGAATTCAGGTGGAAACCCGGGGTTGAAGCGGTTGTGGAAAGCAATGTCTTCATTTGAGATGGAGGGATGTTGAATAAATCAATTAGAGAAGGAGCATCACCAAAAGCAAAATTAGGAATAGCAATCTTGGTAAGATTGCACTAAACTCCTCGAACGAAGGACATAGCTTCTGATGTGAGAAACGGAAGACATGGTCGACTGGATCCCAAAAGCGTATGGTAGCATGTAGTAAAGCTAGATTCTGTGGCTCAATATAATAAGCCTTCATGTTCCAAAGCCCGAAAGGCTTTAGTTTCAACCAATCTAGGTTCTTTAGAGCTCCGAGGAATGTGCAAAATCGAGAATCAAAAGAATCTATGGCAGAACCAAAAAATCAGAAACTGGAACAAATAGTCCTGCGATTGTCAGAACAGCTATGCGGCTGTAACATGAGCCGTGCGGTTGTTATATGACCTGTATGGCTATCAAAAATACTCGTGCGGCTATTATTTTTATAGCCGTGCAGCTATATCTGTAGGCGAAGTGATTTTCTATGATCCACACGGGTGTTGATGATTCAAGGGTATTTTTCAATATGTTTTGACATTGTGGTGTGTCATTATATGTATTATCAAACGAAAATGAATGAATTTAGTGAAAACAGTGTAAATTTCTAAATCAAAACAATAAATGTAATAAAAGAGTTCGGAAGTAGAAACTACACAAATCCCAAAGTACTGAATGTATAATAAATATAATGACAAAATTGTTCTTGTAAAGATCCTAACATCTACTAGCCCTGCCCCGGCATCTCATCCTGATCCTTGGTGTATGATTCCACAACATCCACCTCCATGTCCGGGTATATAGCTCTGTACCAGTCCAAGTAGTGCGCAGCTTATGAGTCTCCTGCTTGTACTGCATCCATAATGTTTGGTGCTCCTGCTCAAGTCGTGTCAACCATTATGTAGCTCCCTAATGAGCCTACAATGACTGGACATGGGTCTACAAGAACAAAGACAAAATAATCCATGTTATCCCACTCATGCATCTATACATCTCATGCATACATCTCATCATGGATGATAATAAAAATTGTAGGGAACTCACCAACATCGCTGCATTCTCCCAAAGGAGGAGGTGATGCAAGGACTACTACATCTGCACTGGACTCTCTACGACCTGTAAAAATCAAACACTAAGTTAAAAAAAAAAGAAAAAAGAAAAAAGAAAATTAAACCAGGAGATACTCATATGGGTAGTGTCAGGATGGACAAAATCTAATGGGAACAAGTTGTACAGGGGTAGATCCCTCTCCTCATACCAGCCCTCAAGGTTTATAAGACTGAACCTACTCAAGAGGGGAGTAGAGAAGTTCTTGTGTATGACCCCGCCGGTGCAGAAGAAGGGGCGGCCCCACTAGTAGTACCTGAGGAGGATCCAGCCCCCAAGGATCTAGGTCCGACCTGACATCTCAACCCGGTAGGATCCGCATAAGTCACAGTAGCCTTTGTCTCCTCTTCCTCCTCCTCGTTCGATCTAGCAAATACCTTCTTCTTCCCCTTCTTCTGTATAAGGGGAGAAAAAAGAACAACATGAGTAAAAAACTAGTTAGAATGATAATAGAATATTCACAGCCAAACCATACAAGTTAGGATCACTTACCTTACAAGGGATTAGAGTACGAGGGGTTTCAAGCAGCAAGCACCTCATAAACATCAGGTAGCTACCCAGCACGAAGGGTATGGTTAGTCCAGCTCTCAAAATCATTGCCTGATTGGCCAAAGAATAGGCATGAGGCCAGAATAGAGTCAGCAGTAGCTTAGGAGGCACAGGCCTAGCAACAGGAGTAGTGGCACTATCCTAGACCCTCACCCTCTGGCCTAGGTACCACTCTTGGGAGCAGGGACACTCCATCATAAACCACTGATGGTCCTATGCTATGGCATCTAGTACGATATGATGATTTGGAACATGGTCCCATGGATATATGTTCACCTATTTGACAAAAGAAAGATGAGATTAAAAAGCACTTATCAGGTGCGAATCACGACTACAGTCGATTAAGTTTAGACTAATGACTTTTGTTTTGGTTTGTATTTGCCATACCTCATCCCAGGTCATGTCCCCGAGCTCCTACCGAATCCACCTACTATCCCTCAAGATGTCACCCCAGCTCTGTGTCCACCTCAATAATGTAGCAGGTTTGTCCACCCCCTCGAGTATGCCCAAAGTAGGTTGGCACAGGAAGCCATACTTGTAAGCCCAGATCTGCAGGAGAACATACAATTAGAACAAGCAGACACAAAAAAAGGCAATAGTAAAGTGAGAAACGTTGGTAGTCTTACCAAGATGATGATCCAGCAGCCCTTAAACTCTTTCTGCGGGCCTCGAGTGCAAGAATCAATACCATAATACAATTATTTGAGGCCCCCTCAAGCCCAATCATACTCCCGAGCCCTCTCCAGAGCAACCAGACATGAAAGAACAACTATATTCACATAACTCCTCTTGGTCGAGAAGAGAAGTGTGGGTAGTGTGGTATTGAAGGCGTGGGCATGCTGATCAACCCTATGCTTTGGAAGAAGCTGGTGCCCTCGACTCTCACTACGCCAGAACTGGCTAAGGTTGGAACACTAGACCTTCCCCTAGGTGCTGCCTAGGCTGATCATATCCACTATGTAGTAATCCTGGTAGGAGACCCGAGATAGATAACAGTTAAACTCCACTGGGGTCCCATCGAATGGCAATTCGGTGATTGTTGTGAAGTCAGACAGAATGATAGTGCACTCCCCAATAGGAAAGTAGAACATGTTGGTCGTATCCACCCATCTCTCGGTCAAAGCTGTCAATGCCCCATAGATTGTTTGTCGGGTAGAAGGAGAGACCGACCTCACCAACTCAGCAAACTCGAGGTCAACAATATGCCCCTTCAAATATCCAAGCATCTCATCCCACCAAAGGCGGGCCTCGAACAAGGATCAGCTCCTTGATAAAGACACTCCTACAAAATCATGCCATAAATAAACACCAAAACAAGGAGTTCTCAACAAATCTTAAACCTAGCCATTATGCATACAGTTCCATTAAAAAAGGGCTTGTCTGCACTGGTTCCATCACTAATGCAGGTGTTGGGTCAAGAGCCACGTAGCTCTCGATCGACAGTCGTGCCACTAAAACCAGGCCCGCACGGCTGTTGAGCCAAGAATCCCTAAAATCCAAAAATCTCTCATTTTCACTCGGTTTTTCCCAGGTTTTTCAGTCCCTAAAGTTTTTAAAAGGTCGCTAGCATGCATTCTACTCATCATTCAGACTAAACAAACATAAAACTGCAAAAACCCAATTTAACCAAGAAAGTTTAGGCACTTACTTGGAGCTGAGTGGCATGGTTGGGCACTTTTAGGAGTAGGGGGACATCTTACCCAAAGGATAAGCCCAAATGAGGCCTGTCATGGGTCAGTCCATACCCATTAGCCATAGAGAGAAATGGGAGCGCTTAGGGGTTCTCACTCGCTCTAATCAACCTTGTGGGACTCTAAAGAGGCATTTTCCTTGTTTCTTCATCATTTTCGCAAGGGTTTAGGGGAAGAATAAGTTTTTAGGAGAAGAGTAGAGAGAGAAAAATTTGAAAATTTTGGTGAAAATGATTTATGTTTCCCCCTCTCAACCTACATACGACAACCATGTAGATGACCCATCAGCCACGTAGCTATCATTGCAACAGCTGCTGGTTGTAGTGCGTCAACCGCACAGCTATAACCTTTTCAGCCGTGCCAAATTCTATTTTCTCCCCTTTTTTTCAAATTATTCTTGCTATTTTACATGACGTACTAAATTTAACTGAATGTTTATCAAAATCGCCGTCTTTACTATTATAATTATCAATCTCATTAATTTGTCGGCAACAAATTAATCATCTTCCCTAAGGAAGTTTTATCTGTGCAGGTATAGATAGCCTCGCTAAATCCTGGTTTTCCAAAAGACTATCCATCAAAGGAATAATCACCATCAATTTATTTTCAATCCCTTCGTTCTAGACGTTCCATAACACGTCGATTCTCAGTCATTCTGTTCCAGGTGTTCCATAACACACCAAGAACTTCAAGCATCAATCTTGGTGTCTTAATATGTTAGTGTTCCTTTCACCAAACCTCAGCACTCAATGGCTAGCATCGCTCCTATATTTATTCTTAATCGAATGGGCAAAAATTTTTGTTCCCAAAATAATTGATCGAGAAATAAATACACATCTCATAACTTGTCATCGATCTCACACGACCTTAAAAGATAATCAGTCCCATATGACCTTAAAAGGTAATTAGTCCCACACGACTTTAAAAGATAATCGGTCCCACACAATCCTAAAAGGTAATCAGTCCCACACGACTATAAAAGGTAATCGGTGCAATATGACCCTAAAAGGTAATCAATCCCACATGACTGTAAAAGATAATCGTGTTGGGATTCCTCATTGAAAAAATCATGTGGCACAGCAGAATTATACCGTTTAAAATTTTTTAGAATCCACCTATCGTGTCCAATTACCATTGATTGAAATAAAATCAATTTTGAATCAAAAGAGATTCACTTACCAAATCCATCTCTTCTAGAGACTGCTGCAGAATCTATTCTTATGAAGGAAGTGATCTCCATAATCTGGTGCACGACCAACTATCGAGAGGGAACCGGGGCTAGCCGAAGAGGGAAGGAATGGGGGAATTATTGTTGGAAATTTTAGCTAAGGGGATGATGTATTGGGGCTGAAATTTACAGCTTATTCCTTAGGATTAGGGCTTATTTTTTTTACTTAAGTGTGCCTTATACAGTCCATCCATAATAAGGTTTCTAGTTAGGTTAACTAAAAGCCAATCCAATTAGGATTTGGATTACATAAATAAACCTTATACCAAAAGGATTATACTATGTAATTTAATTCCATTTGGCTTTTAATTACCCCTAAATAAAATTAAATCACACTTAAGAAAAATAATTCATGTATTTAATTTTCCTATTATGGGAAAATTATTTAATTAATTGTTTACTTTATGTAATTCAATTAATTAATTACATTATGTAAACTTCTTAATTAAATTAAATCAACTTAATGTTAATTAATTAGCTTGACTTCGAATGTCAACTAATTAATTGACGCATTCCTTCCAATGTAAATTTCATGTATAATTTCTATAAGTTTCGGCTTAGTTAATCTATGTGCATGATCTTATGGGTCTATCTTTATGTTGGCAGTAGGCCTAAGGCCCACAGACTATAAGTGGGTTTTAGAAAACCGTTACAGCCCCCAATTAAGACAGATATACAGCAGTCTTTTAAAGACACTGACCCAGTAGTAATCTCAGAGTGTCCTTTGCCAAACGATATTGATATGAATAAACAAGAGGCATGGTGTCCGTCATCCTCTTCTGCTGTTTATTATATTTCTTAATCTTGAGTTGACTGATTAAACAAATAAGCAACCAAATTATTTGGGTATGGCCATGCACTTATCAGTCCCACTCATCAAGTGGCCAGTGATATAATCTCGGCGTTACCGGAGTGGCAATTCCATCACTTCATCATCAATATCAATATGTTCACCTGTCCACCCAATCACACCTATATTTAGCATCCTTTTACAGACCTGTTAGGCATATGTCAAAGTGAACCGGATTCCATATTGATACTATAAATGAAATACATTAAATGCCTTTATTAATGTGACACAAATAATGTATTTATACAATGAGTCTTAATGTAAAATACAAAATACAAGAATCCAATACCCTAAGAACTAGGACACACCAACACATCGGTCCCACACGACCCTAAAAGGTAATCAATCCCACATGACTTTAAAAGGTAATCGGTCTTATAAAAAGGTAAATCGGTCCTACACGATCCTAAAAGGTAATCAGTTCCACACGACTTTCAAAGGTAATCAATCCTACACGGCCCTAAAAGGTAATCAGTTCCACATGACTTTAAAAGGTAATTGGTCCAATACGACCCTAAAAGGTAATCATTCCCACACGAATTTAAAAGGTAATCAGTCCCACACAACCCTAAAAGGTAAATCGGTCCCACATGACCCTAAAAGGTAATCGTTCCCACACGAATTTAAAAGGTAATTGGTCCCGTATGACCTCAAAAGGCAAACAATCAACCAAACCCTTTAGTTGGAGCTAGGGGTAGGTTGTCTCTTTTCTTCCTCATCGCACTGTCTATCGTGCATCCAAATTCACCACAAGACAAAGTAAACTCGTAAGTTGTGAATTTAAATACACGAGGGGCTGCCGGTGAGCACGGGATTTTCATTCCTGGTTTCGATGATGATGAGTTGTTCATTTGCTTCTATAGCTTTCCATAGTTGTAGGAGTCAAAGTTAGTTCAAGACCAAAGCTCCGGTTGACCAAACTTCAGGCTTTAGGATATTTCCCGAATGAAGAGGAGGCTATCTAGGAACAACAGCCGTATAATTGTACTATCAACCGCACAGCTGATGAACCAATAGCCGCATGGCTTTTGCATCAATACCCATATGGCTGTTGATCTCTAGCAGAAACCATGACTTTTCTTCCTAGAAATTGTTTTTGGATTTTTTGGGAGGATTCTACAAGAAAAATCTCCATTTTTGTCTATAAAAAGGCCCATAATCTCTGGTTTTAGGGGTTGGCAACTTTTAGGGAGAGAAAGAGGAAGAAAAAGGGAGAAAAAGAGAAAGAAAAATTAAGCTTTTCCTCTAATTTTCCATCTTCAATATTTGTTTTTGGGCTTAAAATCATTTGGAAATCATAGGAAAACATCACACTAAGACATCTAATAGGTTTAGAGACCAATTTGGACACTAAAACCTTAACTTTCGGAGCTTGAGACTATTTCCAAAACTTGAAGTTCAGGTTCAAATCAGAGCTTTTTTTTTTTTGAAGATTTCCACCTCCTGAAGTTATGGATCCATTCTACAAGGGTAAATATCTGAGAAACCTAAGCATTTGACTTTTTTGTGTTGCGTTTGGCCATCATTTGCATTGTTTTTAAAAATACTCTGTTTTACGGTTTTGTTCTGAGTACCAAAGCCGTGCAGCCATTGCAACTGCCACACAGCTGTTGGTTCTCAAAAGAAAACTATGAAAGCTCGTGATTCAAAAATCCTCACAGGTCTTAAAGTGACATCCACACAAGTATAAACTACAGTGGCACGACTAATGACTTCGTACCCACACGGATGTTAATTCAAGATAGAATCTCTAAAGACTAATTTTCATACATCTCACTACCATTGAACCTTAGATTTACATTCCAGAAGCATATATTAGATAGAAACCTAGCTTCCTGATACCCGACTCACTTGCCATGTTAAACAATTAATCGAAGAAATCGTTTTCAAAATCGTGTTCCCAAAAATGAACACAGTGACATTTTAAAATATTTCCCAGGTCTAGTCGGTGAGATTTGTGGAGTCTCCCCGGCTATCCCCTCTAAATGTATGACCTCGATTCGTTTACTACCCTATTATGTCCTGTTTGAGCCCAAAGTGTGATTATTCGTATGCTAACATCTATTTTATAGGATTAGATGTATGTTGGGATTTTATTACTATGTTAGATAAATCTGTGTATTTTCGGCGATTATATCCCTATCCCCAATTCGATCCATATGTATCCTCTAGGGTAGTTTATGTGATTTGATATGGTTGTAATAATTAATTTATTAACTGTTTCTCACACATTGCATGAACACCGTATGCTCTTAATAAAATAAACTTAGTTTATAAAATGCTATAATTTGATTGTTGAAGCATGCAATTTAATTAGATAACAAGTAACTGACTTGTCCGGATCTAGATCTCTGGAAGGTGTAGTGGCCCTCACTTGGTTTTGGCTATACCTAAATTTCCTGATTGGGCTGAGCCGGGTGGCAACTCTTCTATTTTCTTTGGGATTTCGGTCTCGAATCTTTTATGAAAATATGATTTTTCCATAAATGAATTTTGTGTGATAATAAAACTACAAGTACCAAGAATTCCTCGATTCACTTCGCAATGTTTCATGGTACAAAAACATCATCTGCTCACACTTGTATTCTGTACGATTAAAATTAATGCCTCAACTTCTTCATCAACCATACCATCGTTGTACATGTTTTCCTGACTATGGTGTATCGAGTTTCATAATCAAGCAGTTTCTTAGTGAGGTAGTAGATAGCATGTTCCTTCTTGTCATCGTGTTCTTGCACTACCATTGCCCCTATTAAGGTGTCTTCTATGGCCAGATTTAGAATCAAGGGTTTACCCCGGTGTTGGAGGCTTTAATACTGGTGGGTTCATTAAGTAGACTTTGATTCTACCAAATGCAATCTGCCACTGATCATTCCATTCTACCGGCTGCTGTTTCTTGAGGAGCTTGAAGATGGGTTCACAAACCATAGTTAACATAGTGACAAATCTGCTAACATACTAAATTGATCCCAAGAACGACCTAAATTCTTTTTCTGTCATACAGGCATGTCTCGTATAACTTTGATTTTATCCGGATCCATCTCAATCTCTTTCTAGCAGACAATGTGACCCAACAGTTTTCCCGAAGTTACACCAAACATGCACTTCTTCGGATTCAAGCAGAGATTATATTTTTCAATCCTATTCAAAAATTATCCAGGATAGTAGGGTGCTCTTCCCGGGTTATCGATTTGTCTAACATAACATCAACATACAGTTCGACTTCCTTAAGGATCTTTATGAGTGGACGATCCTCGAAAATGTGCCATGACACCGGGTTGGGAATATTTGAAAAGGGCTTTTTAGAAAACTTGGTTTCAGATTTTGGAAAATAAGGCGAAACGAAGGAACGCATGAAACCAATTCCTTGTACCTTAAAAATTGACAGTAGTCGCCACTTGGCTTAGCTTTTACTGGCAAATTATGGTATAGCCAAGCTCGACAGGGATTCCTATACCTTTAAGACAGAGATTCTGGTTCGGACAGATCACTTATTTCTGCTTTATTGTGAAATAACTTTAATTGTACCAAATTTGCACTTTTGTTATTTTATTGTCTATTCAATGTTCAACCCTAGATATTCACTATATGCATATACGGAAAGCCATAAATAAATTCAAGAAATAAAAATAAAATTATTACAACCAAATCGAATAAACTGCCATAGGGGAAACATTTGATAAAAATGGGACAAGGGTACAATCTCATAGTGTACATGAATTATTCTAAAAATAGAAGGCTAGCATTCATCTAACCTAACATATATCTACCTGCAAAACAGAGATTAGTAATAAAGATAAGCATAAGCATATTGGACTTAAACAGGACAGAATGAGATATCTAGATAGCTTGTGGCATGCATTTAGGGGATAATCGGGGAAAACCTGACAGGTTTACCCGATTAGATCTGGAAAACCATTTGTATTTTTGGATCCGGAGAAAACGATTTTAGAAAAATGATTTTGCCAATTTATATTTTTATCACAGGATGGCAATGTAAGCTGGTTATCCAGAGATTTATTGGAAATCTCTTTCGTGTGGGTCCTAAAAATTCCTCGAAATTAAATTTAGGCTGATTAAGCGCATGAAAAACCAAAATTAATTTTAGAAAAATACATGAAGATATACATAAACTTTTATACTCAAAATGATTATTTTTAGAAAAATCTATCTATATATAGTACAAAATAAAATACTAATAAAATTTTAAAGTTCCAGAAATATTCCTTCTCCTTCCGAGTGGCTATTTTAGCTTGCCTCGGGAGGCCTGAGCTCTTTGGATAATAAGGAAACGGATTTTGGAAAATAAGCCGTACGGCCTAAAACAAAAAATTTAAAGAAAAATGCTCAAAATCAATTTTTTGGAATCGAAAGGAGATGAACCGTATGGCCTAAAAAATGGGCCGTATGGCCTAAAATTGAAATTTACCTGAACTATCGAAAATTGATTTTGGAAAAGATTAGTATTGAAGAACAAAGCCGTACGGCCTAAAAGATAAGCCGTGCGGCTCAAAACTGAAATTTGCAGCAAACATTAAGTTACAGAACATAGTAAACACATCCAAATAAAATCAAACAAATTGAAAATCAATAAGAACGGATTTATAGTCTCTCAGAAATTACCTTTATAATGTGTATCTCTGTGTTTGTTTGGAGACTTCGAGTCAATCCTCGGAGCGACGATCGATCCAACTAAGCTTAGTTTATGTCCCGATTTGTCCGCGAAACACGAATGAATTGTATAGGATTGAAGGCTTATGTTTGGTGGTGATTTGGTATTTATTTTTTTTGGGTGATTTTTTTTTTCCTGAAAGGAAAAGAAGAAGAAGTTGCAACGTCAAAAGGAAAGTGAGAATGAAGATGGTGAAGGCAAATGAAATTGAGCCGTGGATGAGTTGTGAAAGTGTTTTTCAGGATTAAAAAGAAAAAACAAGAAAGGTTGCCGAAGCTAAAACAAATGAATAGCGAATGAAAAGAGAGAAGAAGGGCCGTGAGGTGTGTGTTGTTGAGAGACAAATTTTCCTTTTTTTCTCTTTCTAATTCCTTGCCCCTTTTTTCATCTGCTTCTTTTCCTCCTTCCTTAATGCCTTGCCCACCACACTTCTTTGCCCCTCTTTCTCTCTTACGTCATCTGCTTCCTTTTATTTATTTTATTATTCTATTATTTTATTTATATATTATTATTATATATATTATATATAATATATAAACTATTATTATTACTATTAAATTTATAAGAGAGAAAAAGCCACGCGGTTCCAGATAAATTTGGGTTAAAAGCTGAGGATCTCTCGGACAATTCTTGGGTCGTCTCCTAAGCTCGTTGGAATCCGATTTTTACTCTTCGGATCGTGTTGCTACAAGAATCTCATTGCAAGGGATAACCTTTGGGTTTTCATCACTGAGTTCGGACAAAAATCCGTGCTCACAGGCTGCCCCTTGTGTAATTAAATTCAACCCTCACCAAGTCTTTGATAGACCCTGATGAATTTAAGTACATGATAGAAAGCACGGTGAACAATGGATAAAGGACTGACCTTGGCATTACCGAGTAGAGTTTCAGCTAATATGGAGGTTAGGTGTGCTTAGCTAAACATCACCGTCTTTTGAATTTGGATTTGCCAATTAAATGGTGCTTTACTGGTCTTTAGAGATCAAGCTGGATTCGCGGTTCATCTTAGGAAAGCAGGATCGCTTCTCTAAAAGTCCCTATTTCCGATGATTTGGACTTTTCGGGTTGATTGGTGCTATGCTCGTTGGGTTCGTTATTCATCTTAGGAAAGCAGGATGGCCTCACTGAACGTCCCTGCTTCCAACGATTTGGATTTTTTGAGCTGATCTTTTATTAACCTAGTGGGGACTAGGGTAATTGCATTGAACGTTGTTACCACTTTAGGTGTTAATTCACTGTGTTGAGTGATGACTATTTTGACTTTTGGCGGCTCTAATAGACTTGTAATTTCTTTTAAGGGAGCAGGGGTATTTTGCTGAACATCATTATCTCCTAGGTTTGACTTGCTGGGGATGAATATTGAGGTAGTTTGCATTAGTGTCTTTTTTTCTTGATTGATAATTTTGAAATCAGAAATTTTTGCCCCTTCGATCAAGAATAAAGTTGCGAATCATGAAGTTCATGGCTTTACTTTTTTTCTAGTCTCGCCCCTAGATTCCAGTAAAATAAGAAAAAGAATACCTTTCTCGTAGTGATTTGGTGATTTAAAACGAAGGATTGACTTTTAGCGATTTGAAGAATAATGAGCCATACGGCCTATCTTGTTGGAGAATTAGAGCCATATGGCTTATAGCTGGGGAGAAAAAATTCTCACACTATCGGTGGCCTGAATTTAAATACACGATAGAAAGCGTAATGAACAAAAGGGGAGAAGACTGACCTGGGGTTCGTGGAGGTTGACTTTTATTGACTCAGAGACTAAGAGCGTTACATTGAATGTCATTGTCTCCTTGGGTTTGAATTCACTACGCTAAGTGATGATTGTTTGACTTTTGGCGGCTGTGATAGACCTGTAACTTCCACAGAGAATAGGAGCGCTTCATTAAGCATTATTATCTCCTTGGGTTTGAATTCACTATATTGAGTGATGACTGTTTGACTTTTGGTGACCATGATAGACCTATAACTTCCCTAGGAGAATAGGAGCACTTCGCTGAACATTGTTATCTCTTTGGGTTTGAATTCACTGCACTGAGTGATTGGCTTGTTGATGTTGTTTGTGTTGGCATCTTTGTTCCTTGACTGATAATTTTGAGAACAGAATTCTGCCCCTTCGGTCAAGAGTAAAGACGTGTTTGAGAGGCCTCATTTCCTATGGATGCATGCTTCATACGAATGCATGTTATGCATGCCAATGTATGTGGGTGCATATGAATGTTCTTATATATGCGATGTATGCATGATATGCAAGTGTATGTAGATATGCTAGAATACTTACAAATTTTTCATTCTGGTTTGAGATCCTCTTTGGAGTTTAGTGGGTAAAGCTCTTGGTAATGATGACTTTTAGTCCTGATGCTGTGAATTTAGGCTCAAGGCTTAGGGCAGCGATAACCTCCAGGGCCCATTATTGTATGCCCCTTGTTTGCTACTAAATAGTCATAAGATACCCCTCGTTGTTTGTTGTTGGGAATTAGTGAGCATGGCAATGAATTTTGAGAGGAATGTGGCTCAGTTATGTTGGTGTGCCCTAGTTCTTAAGGCATTGGATTCTTGTATTTTGTATTATACATTAAGAGCCATGTATGAATACATTATTTGTGTCACATTAATAAAGGTAATTAATCTATTTCATTTATATCTTGTGCTATAATATGAGTAGAGTATCCATTGATTGATAATCATAAAACCAATCCCAGGTCTGTTCTAATCGTGGGAACGAATAGAACCACAGACTTGTATATTCGATGACTGTATGGTAGTTCTTAACTAGCCATAGTACTTGTATAGTCAGTCATGAATATAGGTACATGTCATTGACATGGGACTGGATCGATCCGCACAAGAAAGCCACATGGTTATCATGTCATAAGTCTTTCTTGAGTAGGTCTCTTTTGTCCTCAGACCAGATTTCATTATAATATCAATATGGAATCCGGTTCACTTTGACATACGCCTAACAGGTTTGTAAAAGGATGCTAAATACGGATATGATTGGGTGGACCGGTGAACATGTTGATATTGATGATGAAGTGATGGAATTGCCACTCGGGTGACACTGAGATGATATCATTGGCCACTTGATGAGTGGGACTGATAAGTGTATGGCCATACCCAAATAAGTTGGTTGCTTATTTGATTAATCAGTCAACTCAAGATCAAGAAATATAATAAACAACAGAAGAGGATGACAGACACCATGCCTCTTGTTTATTCATATCGATATCGTTAGGCAAAGTACACTATGAGATTACTACCGGGTGAGTGTCTTCTAAAGACTGCTGCATCTCTGTCTTAATTGGGGGCTGTAATGGTTTGCTAGAACCCACTTACAGTCTGTAGGCTTGGGCCTACTGCCAACATAAAGACAGACCCATAGGATCGTGCACATAGATCAACTGAGCTGGAACTTATAGAAATTGTACATGTAATGTATATTGGAAGGAATACGTTAATTAATTAGTTGACATTCGGTGTCAAGGTAATTAATTGACATTGAGTTGAATTTAATTTAATTAATAAGTTTACATAATGTAATTAATTAATTTATCAATTAATTGAATTACATAAAGTAAACAATTAATTAAATAATTTTCCTAACTAGGAAAATTAAATACATGTATTGTATTAACTTAAGTGTGATTTAATTTTATTTAGGGGTAATTAAATTTAACCAAATGGAATTAAATTACATAGTATATACTTTTTAATTAAAGTTTATTTATGTAATTATAATCCTAGTGGGCTTGGGTTTAATTAACCTAATTAAAACTCAACTAGACAAGGTGTCTATATAAGGGCACACTTAAGGAAGAAAAACCTAATTCAACTCTAATTAGTTGCTGGAAATTTCAGCCACCAATAGCAGCCCCAAAACAGTCGAAAATCCCAGCATTAATCCTCCATTCCTTCGCATCTTCGGCTAGCACCGGTTCCCGCTCAATAGTTGGTCGTGCACCGGACTTTGGAGATCGCAGTTTCAAGAAACGATTCTGCAGCAGTCTCTAGAGGAGACGAATCCGGTGCTGCTGCTGCCGCGCAGCGGCACTGCTGCCCCGTCGGGACAGCGGTGCCGCGCGTGGGTTTTGGGTCCGGTTTTGGATTTTGCAGGTATTTTTTTATTCCAGACCCTAATGCAAATTAAATTAAATTTTTTTTTTAATTAATTTGTATTCAAATTATTTATTTTGTTGGCATGCATATTTAATTTAATTATTTGCATATTAAATTGAATATGGACTTTGTGAAATTGGCCCAATAAACCGTGACACCGGTTAAAATTGGGAGAGCTAAATTTTAAATTTGTGACAACCCAAATTCAAGTGGGAGCAAAATTGTTAATTTTGCATTTATGGATGTTATCCATTGGGCCTTTATGGGCCTTAGTCACATTTGTTAAAATTGGCGATTTCACCCTAAGTAACTCGGCTTAACATTTATATTTATAATTTGGAATGCCATGATCATGCATCATATTGGTATGTATGTGCACGACAGGTACCTTGTTTGAAATGTTATGTTGAGTTCTATGGGCCCTAAATTATTATCAGTTGTAATTTAATTTTGGGAAATATGGCCTGCGTGCCATTTTTTTATTTTGATGTAATTTTAGAATAGTTTTATTTTCAAAATTATTGTAATTGCATCTAGTATGGAGGAAGGCCCAAACGGAGCAAGCCCATGGTGGGAGCCCAAGAAGGATTGCGGTCCGGCCCATGAAGAATTAGATAGGATATCTAGTTTTTCATTAGGTTGTAATTAAAGGCCCATAGGATCTCATTTATTTTAAATTAAGTATGCTATTGCATTTGTCATATAATATGGATGTATGGATCACCAAATTATTACCCGCGTTTATGCATGCTAAGCCGTATCACTTAATTATAATCCGGAAATTAAAATATTGAGTCGCTTAAAAGTGCTTCCCACATTCACACCTCTTCCTCCCATTGATGCTGCAATGTGCGCCATGCCCTAGCTGGGTATATTGTAGTATTCGGTGGGCCGTCGAGGGTTAAGATACTTGGTATGGTTAACATGTGAATGGTGGTTTGACTCAACATGGGTAGCATTAGCTCAGAGCGGGCCCTAAGCACAGATGGGTAAAGTGTCAATAAGCCCATCAAACCAAGAGTCCTTCATGGAAGGATTGGATAGGTTGTCCTACCAAACGACTCAATGGTTGGTTAGCGAGCCCTAGTTCGGCCAGTCATTGATAAGTTGTGGATCTTGGTCAAGTCAGCCAATTAACAACACCAACAAACAAATTAAAATCGGATTATTAATTTGAATTGGCTTAAAAGTCCTTTATTTCTAACTCAAGCAATGATTTCTTCCATGTAGATAATCCCATTTCAGTTAAGCAATTTAAATGGCTGCAACAAACAACAACTCACTCTCACTTAGGTCACTCTTGGAGAAGGAGAAGCTTTCAGGGACTAACTTCCTGGACTGGGCTAGGAACTTACAAATAGTTCTTAGACAAGAGTCTAAGGAGTATGTACTGAATGCTCCTTTACCAGCTGGCCCTCCAGCAGGTCGAGGCATCACCACGGCGATGGTGGAGCAGTACGATCGGCATGTGAGGAATGACCGAGATGTCTCGTGCCTCATGCTGGGTACCATGGCTTCTGATCTTCAGAAGCAGTTCATGGATGAGCATGCTTATGAGATGATGGATCAGCTTAAAAAGATGTTCCAAGATCAGGCTCGTCAGGAACGTTACCTGACAACTAAGGCACTTTGCACAACTGTGATGGCAGCTGGGACTTCTGTTAGCACTCATGTGCTAAAGTTGAAGGGGTATATTGATACACTTGCCCGTCTCGGCTCGCCATTTCCGCAGGACTTGGCAACAGACATTATTCTCGGGTCACTTCCTCAGTCTTACAACTAGTTTATCATGAATTACCATATGCAAGGGTTGGATAAATCGGTTGTTGAGCTGCATGGCATGCTCAAGCTTGCTGAGCAGTCTCTTAAGAAGACTCCTGAAGTATTGTTGGTAAACAAGGGCAATACGCCCATTGCTAAGGGAAAGGCTAAATCTAAGGCAAAGGCTAAGGCCCAAAAGGCCAAGGCTAAGGGCAAAAAGGTGGTGGCCTAACCTAGAGCAAGGGTTACTTCTTCTGACGATGTTTGCCATGAGTATTATGAGAAGGGGCACTGGAAGAGCTCATGTCCAAAGCTAAGGGAGCAACTGAAGGGCAAAACTGCTGCTTCAGGTATTTATGTTGTTGAGATTAATCTGGCTATTTCTACATCTTGGGTCTTGGACACTGGATGTGGATCTCACATTTGTTCAAATGTGCAGGGTCTAAGAAATAGGAGATTATTAGGATCTGGGGAAGTAGATCTTCGAGTTGGGAATGGTGCTCGGGTTCAGGCCATGGAGATCGGAGATTATTTCTTGGAGATGCCTAGTGGACTTGTTTTGGAACTAAGAAACTGTTATTTTGTACCTGCGATGCATAGGAATATTATTTCCGTTTCTTTGTTGGATATTTCTGGTTTTGTATTTAATATTGGACATGGTAGAATTTCTATGCAATGTGGCAATATTATTTATGGAACAGCATTTCTTGAAAATGGCTTATATATCCTTGATCTAAAACGCAAAAGTTCAATCTATAACATAAATACTAAAAGGATTAAACAAAATGAAATTAATCCCACTTACATCTGGCATTGTCGACTTGGCCATATAAATGAGAAGCGCATTGCTAGGCTTCACTGTAGTGGAGTGCTAGGGTCATTTGACATCCAGTCTTAT
Organism: Euphorbia tirucalli; assembly: GCA_039660915.1. Classification (NCBI taxonomy): domain Eukaryota; kingdom Viridiplantae; phylum Streptophyta; class Magnoliopsida; order Malpighiales; family Euphorbiaceae; genus Euphorbia; species Euphorbia tirucalli. The sequence goes on along the minus strand of CM077637.1, from coordinate 33,255,496 downwards.
GACACATGCGAATCTTATTTGAGAGGCAAGATGACAAAGGTGCCTTTTAGCAAGACTGCTGAAAGGGCCTCAGAGCTATTGGAGCTAATACATTCTGATGTATGTGGCCCAATGAGTACTAGTGCTAGATCTAGTTTTCTATACTTCGTCACCTTCACGGATGACTTCAGCAGATACGGTTACGTGTATCTGATGAAGCATAAGTCTGAGACTCTCCAAAGGTTCAAGGACTTTAAGAATGAAGTAGAAAACCAACTTGGCAAGAAAATAAAAGCACTTCGGTCTGACAGAGGGGGTGAATATTTGAGCCAAGAGTTTGACTCATTTTTGAGAGAGTGTGGGATTGTATCCCAACTCACTCCTCCTGTTACACCCCAGTGGAACGGAGTGTCAGAGAGGAGGAATAGGACCTTACTTGACATGGTCTGCTCGATGATGAGTCATGCTACACTCCCTGTCTCCTTTTGGGGATATGCTTTAGAGACAGCTGCTTACATTCTTAACAATACACCAAGCAAGGCAGTTGAGGGAACACCATATGAACTATGGAAAGGCCGTAAGCCCAATGTTTCCTTCTTGAAGATTTGGGGCTGTGATGCACATGTTAAGAAATTGACAAGTGGCAAACTCGAGTCCAAATCTGTCAAGTGCCAGTTTGTGGGTTACCCTAAGGAAACTAAGGGTTATTACTTCTACGATCCAGCTGAAAACAAAGTTTTCATAGCCAGAAATGTAGTCTTCTTGGAGAAGGAATTCCTTTCCAAGAGAGACAGTGGGAGTAATGTTGAACTTTCAGAAGTTCAAGACTCATAAACTCCTGCAGCTACTGCTGAGGATGCTTCGGGAACCAATCTGACTACTCAAGAAATTGAGGAACCAGAAACGGTTGCACAGGACCTTAGAAGGTCTGGTAGGACATGTCATTAGCCAGAGAGGTACGGCTTTCTCGTAACTGATGATGGGGACCTTATGGTCATTGACCAAGAGGAGCCCAAGACCTATCAGGAGGCTGTTGAAAGCCCACACTCAGATCAATGGCGCAAAGCCATGGAGGCTGAGATGCAATCTATGCATGATAACCAAGTATGGAACTTGGTGGATCCACCTCTGGGTGCTAAGGTGATAGGTTGCAAGTGGTGTTTCAAGTTAAAGGCCCTGTGTGCATAAGATGGTTAGTGGGAGCGTTTCCACTGTCCGAGTGCTGTATGTTGATGACATCCTTATCATTGGAAGTGACATACCAACGCTGCAAGGGGTTAAGCAGTGGTTGAGTAGGTGCTTCGCAATGAAGGACTTAGGCGAAGCTGAGACGATCTTAGGGATCAGGATCTACAGAGATAGATCCAATCGGCTTCTAGGCCTAAGTCAGGCCACGTACATTGACAAGGTTCTAAAAGGATTCAGCATGGACAAGGCAAAGAAAGTATTCTTGCCTATGCGCCATGGGTTGAAGCTGAGTAAGAAAGATGGTCCTAAAACAAAGAAGGACCGGGAGAACATGGAAAAGATCCCTTATGCATCTGCTATTGGATCTATCATGTACTCCATGTTATGTACGAGGCCTGATGTTGTGTTTGCACTAAGTATGACTAGCCGATACCAGTCGAACCCCAGTGAGGAACACTGGAAGGCAGTCAAGGCAATCTTGAAGTACCTTAACCGGACTAAGGATGCTTTCTTAATGTATAGAGGTCAAGATGAGCTGGTAGTGTCAGGTTACACTGATGCAAGCTTTGAGACCGATGAGGATGAGAACCAGTCACAGTCTGGTTATGTTTTTCTCCTGAATGGCAGTGCCATTAGTTGGAGGTCCTCAAAGCAGGCCACCATTGCTGACTCTACAATGGAAGCTGAGTACATAGCTGCGTGCGAAGCTCAAAGGAAGTAGTTTGGATCAAGAAAGTCATAACTGAGTTGGGAGTAGTACCCACTATCCTAGACCCAGTTGATGTTTTTTGTGACAACAACGGGGCCATCGCACAAGCTAAGGAGCCCCGATCACACAAGAGATCCAAACATGTGCTCAGAAAGTTTCACCTCATTCGGGAGATCGTGAACAGAGGTGACATATCATTGCAGAGGGTTGACACCAAGAATAATGTCGCTGATCCATTGACCAAAGCATTGCCGCAGACACAGCACGACGGTCATACCAGATCTATAGGAATTAAGGCAATGCCCGCTTGGAACTAGTGCAAGTGGGAGATTGTTGGTGTGCCCTAGTTCTTAGGGCATTGGATTCTTGTATTTTGTATTATACATTAAGAGCCATGTATGAATACATTATTTGTGTCACATTAATAAAGGTAATTAATCTATTTCATTTATATCTTGTGCTATAATATGAGTAGAGTATCCATTGATTGATAATCATAAAACCAATCCCAGGTCTGTTCTAATCGTGGGAACGAATAGAACCACAGACTTGTATATTCGATGACTGTATGGTAGTTCTTAACTAGCTATAGTACTTGTATAGTCAGTCATGAATATAGGTACATGTCATTGACATTGGACTGGATCGATCCGCACAAGAAAGCCACATGGTTGTCATGTCATAGGTCTTTCTTGAGTAGGTCTCTTTTGTCCTCAGACCAGATTTCATTATAATATCAATATGGAATCCGATTCACTTTGACATACGCTAACAGGTCTGTAAAAGGATGCTAAATACGGGTATGATTGGGTGGACCGGTGAACATGTTGATATTGATGATGAAGTGATGGAATTGCCACTCGGGTGACACCGAGATGATATCATTAGCCACTTGATGAGTGGGACTGATAAGTGTATGGCCATACCCAAATAAGTTGGTTGCATATTTGATTAATCAGTCAACTCAAGATCAAGAAATATAATAAACAACAGAAGAGGATGACAAACACCATGCCTCTTGTTTATTCATATCGATATCGTTAGGCAAAGGACACTATGAGATTACTACCGGGTGAGTGTCTTCTAAGGACTGCTGCATCTCTGTCTTAATTGGGGGCTGTAATGGTTTGCTAGAACCCACTTACAGTCTGTGGGCTTGGGCCTACTGCCAACATAAAGACAGACCCATAGGATCGTGCACATAGATCAACTGAGCTGGAACTTATAGAAATTGTACATGTAATGTACATTGGAACGAATGCGTTAATTAATTAGTTGACATTTTGTGTCAAGGTAATTAATTGACATTGGGTTGAATTTCATTTAATTAATAAGTGTACATAATGTAATCAATTAATTTATCAATTAATTGAATTACATAAAGTAAACAATTAATTAAATAATTTTCCTAAGTAGGAAAATTAAATACATGTATTGTATTAACTTAAGTGTGATTTAATTTTATTTAGGGGTAATTAAATTTAGCCAAATGGAATTGAATTACATAGTATATACTTTTTAATTAAAGTTTATTTATGTAATTATAATCCTAGTGGGCTTGGGTTTAATTAACCTAATTAAAACTCAACTAGACAAGGTGTCTATATAAGGGCACACTTAAGGAAGAAAAACCTAATTCAACTCTAATTAGTTGCTGGAAATTTTAGCCACCAATAGCAGCCCCAAAACAGCCGAAAATCCCAGCATTAATCCTCCATTCCTTCGCGTCTTCGGCTAGCACTGGTTCCCGCTCAATAGTTGGTCATGCACCGGACTTTGGAGATCGCAGTTTCAAGAAACGATTCTGCAGCAGTCTCTAGAGGAGATGAATCCGGTGAGTTAATCTCTCTTGATTCTTATTTGATTTTATTCTAATCAATGGTAATTGGACACGATAGGTGGATTCTAGGAAATTTTAAACGGTGTATTTTCCGCTGCGCCACGTTATTTTTCCAATGACGAATCCCAACAAGTTACACCCCTAGAAATTGGTTTGCTCTAATTTTAACTTTGGGTTAATGTTTGACAAACTCCTTTTCTCTTTCTCTCTTTTTTTTTTCTTTTTTTTTTTTTACATAACCACTTGGGATGATTAGTGACTTGGTTGGGATTTTTGATACCCTTATTGATACCGATGGCTTCTCCCTGATTCTTAAGTTTCCCTTGAATGACCTATTGATGGATATTTACGTACAATGACACAATACATGCATTATAAGCATTTGAGAGAGATATCAAGCATATATAACATTATTATAGTGCAACCAATATAAATGCAACAGGGATATCAAAAGTGACTCTAGCCTTGAGCACCACCCTCGTGTTACCAGAATGTCCTTTTGGTTTTCCATACCAGAGATTTTCTCTCACAAAGTCTTACATAGACCACCCTTTTTAGGTTTTTCAATCATTAGACTGTTCTAAATATTGCCTGAGGCCCCTTTTTTGGATTTTCACCTAAGCAGGCTCTTTTCTTTATCTCCTTTTTTTGTGATATTGATGCTTGCAATTCTGTCAAGGAGAATTTTAGTGTTTTTGTATGGTTTGATTCTTTGTAATGTCTTCGACTATCTCTTCAGTGACTGATCCTGCGGATTCTGCTTGAGCTGTTTCCTGTGTAGTGCGATGTCACACAGTCTTCCTTGTACTATTCCCTTTCAATCCCAAGGTCTCTGGTCATTTCCTAAAGCTTGGTAGCTTTATTCTACTTGAATTGTAGGCCGAGGTCTTTCGATCGGATTGTGACAGTTGGCCTTGGTATCAGGTTTCATGACACTTTCGTGAGGTGATGCAGAGTTTACTACAAAGGCATTCCATCTGTCATCATTGTAGCCTTGGTGCTTATGGATTAGTGCTAATCTTGATTGGGCTTAACACAGACAATTTGATTTCCCTTTACTTTCTTGGTTTCCATTTCCTTACTTGTAAGCACCGGGTTTTCCTGACCTCTGTGATGAGAATTCTTGTGTTCCCTATTAGGCGGACGGACACAAACCGGACTTGAAAGCGATAGAATATTGCCTGGAGTTTCTCAAACATCCTGAAAGCCAAGCTATCCACAATCCGAAATCACCGTAGAGGTCTCTCGAGCGGTTTCTAGGGTTTTAGGTGCATGTCCGATTTTCAAAGTTTTGCCCCGGCTCTCTTTAGAACCACACAGCTCTAGCTTTTAAGCTAGAGTTGGGCAGCTCTAGACTAGAGTCGTACGGCTCTAGTGGGTGAGCCAAGTTGCTCTACAAAGCAGAGAAACTTGGCTCAGCAGAAAGGTGTTGGGCGTAAAATCAGGAGGTCAGACTGCTATTTAATGCTTTGAAATGATATGTGAGAGGAGAGTATAAAAAGAGAAAATCAAATCAGAAAAAAAGGAAGTTAGGAGTCTTGAGCAGAGAAAAACTTTGAAAAAAAAAAGAAGCAGAGAAAGAGAGAAAGGTGACCGTGAGGATTCACAAACACAAAGAGTAAAGCATAAAATCAATCTTAAAACATAAAACACAAGCTCTTTAACCTTTGCATATTGGTTTGGGATCACTTCGAATTCTTTTCAGGTTGTTTCGGATTGTTGCGGTTTTCGGTCGGTTGAGCTTCCAGGGCACATTCCAAGCTTCCAATGCTTTTCTTGACGTTCAAAGCATCAAAACATCAAGGTAAACTTTGAGAGGCCTTAAACCTGTTTGCATTGCCTTTTCTGTGCCTGTTCTTCGTTTTTGCAACTTTTGAAAACCAAATTGCCCGAATAAAGCCGGGTGGCTATGTTCATAAGGAAGAAAGCTGCCCAGTTCTATTCTGCAGGGACAGATTTTCAAATCATCCCGATCGGCTGAAAATAGTCCGTTTTCCATTTTGTGCATTCTGTTGCGATCATTTTCGGCCCAAATCCATTCGTATTTCATAAAATTTTGGTTTTTGGATTTCTATACATATGGATATCAGGGTTTTTGGTGTTTCTTGGGTTTATTTTATGAGTTTCGGTGTTCTTTGATCCGAATCGGATCCATAGTCCAGCATTAGAGGACCCTCGAACCCTATAAAATCCTCGGAAAATATTGAAAACGAGGAAAATGATATTTTCACAAATGTTTTTGGTGTGTTTATTGCATTTTGGACCCTAGATGGATCGTGTATTCAGGAACCCGCACGAACAGAACCCTGGATTCCGGGATAACAGACCCACAAAAATGGAAATTTGCATGTAATCGAGCCAAATTTTTTCCAAAAAAATCGATTTTCCAGCATAAAAATTACAGGGCATTTCAAAACCGCTTTCTAGGTCTAACCAGTCTGACCGGTCGAGTCAACCCGGTTACCCCCTAAATGCATGCTTCCGTTTCCTAAATTCCCAATTCGGTCCTATTTGAGTCCTATCTGTGTGTGCAATATAAATTGTGCTAATAATCTGTTTTGCAGCTTTTGTTTTTATTTTTATTTTCGCTATAATTAATAGATTATTTACTTTTAGATCCTCATGTACTTAGATGATTGTAAAAGTGAGGACGAGAGTTTTTCATTTTTATTCGATTGGGTTGTATAATCGGCCTCTATTATTTTCTTGTATATTTTGGATGTATGCTTTATTTTTTCTGCAATTTATTTTCTGTATTTTTTGCTTTAGCATCGGTTGATTAAAATAAACAAGTTGGGGTTAGAGAAAGATAATAAAGCAAATTAAATATGGTAATATAAACTATAAAGTGAAAGTAAGCTAGAGGTTAAGTAAATCACTTGCCCAAACCCTAAATCTCTGGATTAGGTACAGTAGTCTGTCCTCGGCAGGGAGCTGTACCAGAATTCCCGGATGAGCTGATCTGGGTGGCGACTCTATCACTGATCTTAGGATTTAAGTTTTGAGGTCTTTAAGTTAAGACGGGAAAATGTTTTCTACAAAGGAATTTTCAAATCAAATCAATGGTTTTCCTAATTCAAGATAAACAAAACCCGCTTTTGCACCAAAATCCTAAACGTAACGAGAACGTTTTCTCCGGTCCGCTTCATAGCATCCCTTCATTTCTCTTTGGTGAAAAGGTCATCCGCTCACAGTGGCGACTCTACTGGGGATGAGGGTTTCTTAAAAGGTTTTCACAAAAAATTAAGGAACTTAGGCAATTACCGAAATAAAACCTCACTTGCAGTCACTTCACTAGTTCATATTACCATATTTATTTGCACTTTGCATATCATGACATTTTCTTCTTCTCAATCCGTTTAACACACTTATTAGCCCCAGTTTACCCAGGAAGGTGACCTAACTCTACCGCCAGGATTGGAGACATCCGACAGGGTAAACCACTCATAGCACCACATGACCTTACATCATGTTCTACGGTGGGGAAGTGTATATTCGCTATGGGAGGACTTTGGCCCATATGTAATGGCTTAGCAACTTCCCCTAGGATCACCAAAACTTAAATTGAAAATTGGACATCGAGTGTGCATCTTTGGTATCCCCCGTTGATGCCAAAGAGACCCAACACCTAGGAAGAATGTAAGACCAATCGAAAGGAGAAACAAGGTCGGAAGGGAGCGCATATTTTTACGTGTGCTAACGTTTGTTCCATGGTGTTTTTTATTTAACTTTCCACGAAGCATCAAGCATGCATAACCATTCGTGTGCCATTTTTAACCACATTCTTGTTTAGCCATCTTTAAAACGTATGCATATGTGTGCCATTTGTACTAACCACGTCTTCGTGCAGCCACGACATTTTATTCACGTGCCATATATTTACATCTCGGTGCCAACATTTCCAAAAAATATACATGACACCATCCCGTGTGTCCTGCATCCTGATCATATTTTCCTGCAGCCATCTATATTTTGTGTGACATACACATTCATGCCATTTCATTCCTTTACACTTAATAAGGGACGTTCTGAGAATGCCTATCACGGTCATTGCATTTCATGCCATATCGGGTACTCCATAATCACCCGTACTCCATAACGTGTATCGGTTCACAAGCGGCCATCTCACAACAATTCATGAGGTGCCCCAAAGGCACCGTACCTCTATCTATGTGACGGCTCACACGAGATGTTCCTGCATTATTTTTACATAGCACTAGGCATTCTTGGGACGTCAGTAATAAAGAATTCACACACATTATTGTTTTCATTCACAAAACATCAAATGCACACAATCATCCGTATGTCATTATGATCATGTCTTTGCACGACCATTTTCAAAACATCGACATTTGTATGACATTGACACTAACCACATCTTTATGTAGCCATTTTTGAACATCGACATATGACTCTAATCTTATCCTCATACAACCATGTTACTTTCTTCATGTGCCATTTACATCCCGTGTGTGACATTTCCATGAAACATACACGACATCATTCCGTGTGTCATGCATTTTAACCACATTTTTGTATAGCCACTTGCATTTTTGTGTGACATGCACACCCATATAATTTCATCTCACCTAATAAAGGATGATTCCAAGTGTGCCCTTCATGATCATTTCACTCCATGACATATCGGGTACCCTAAAACTACCCGTATTCCGCCCGTGCACCACATTACACTCGGCCATTTCACAAATGTCATATCATTCAATAGAAGACTACAATGGTCCTAGATTTACTTCCATGTAACAATTCATATGATGTATTACATGACATCATACTCATTCATCATAGGTATCTCAGTGATGCCAAAATCCTGTTTGTGCATTATGGCTCACATCGGGCCATTTCATAACATCGTGAAAATCATCTAAGGTATTCCCCGAATACTAGATTAATACACATATAAGGGCATCCCATGACATTATTAAACTCATGCGAGGTGTTCCACGAACACCGATCCTCTGTCCGTGTCTCAAGCTACACGTGACTTTTCTACGATATCATTTCATATCATTGCCTCAAAAGCATCAGAACTCTGTTCTGGGGCAGTCCCCATGCGACCGTTTCACTTTATTTCATCGACCTACAAAGCATCAGAACCCTGCCAGTGTGTCGGTATACACGTGGCCATTTCATGACAATTCATTAGGTGCCCCGAAAGCGCCGAACATCTGCCCGTGTGGAGGTCCACACACGGTCTTCTTTGCATTTTTTTTTTTTGCATAGCATGGAAAAATAAATAAAAGTAAAAAATAGAAAAAACCAAGGAAGTCATCCTCATTATCTCACAATGTACATCTCATTCATCTACCAAACATTTAGATGCTCCACAAGCATTAAACATCTTCATCTCACGCACTGATTTGGTATCCTTAGTGCATATGCCCCGGTCAATGCTAATAGATGGTTTTATCAGGGAAAAAAGGGAAAGGGTCTCAAGAATGGCTGGCCCAGTGAACTTCAACACCATAACAGATGTCGTGGATGATTATGTCGCTTCATCATGATTTCGAAAGGCAGTCAGGGAAGAGGCAGCGACAATGCTGAAAGAGATACTAGGCGGTGATCTTGACAGGGTAAAAAAATTGATGACAAGGTGCATTAAATTGGAGGCCCGTGTGACAGAGCTCGAAGGAAAAATAAAAGGGCTGATCAGTGAAGCAGAATTGAAGGTGCCCCCGAAGGCCAACACTGAAATTGTTCTGCGATGCACTGGGAATCCGCTTCCCAAGGGTAACAGAAAAGGCATATCTCCATGGCCTATTTCATTGTGTAGATTTATTTGCCAAATGTAGAAAGGAAGGACTGCTCTAGAGCATCAGGCCATATGTAGAGCCGGTGCCAAATCAGAAGAATAATTTCTACAGTTATCATGTGGTGACGGGTCACTAAACCAACATATGCTTTGATTTAGGAAAGGAGATCCTGAAGCTAGTCGCCGAAGGAAAATTGAATGTCCCATCTACCTCTAATAAGCAACTAGGGGCAAACAGGGAGACCATCAAGGAAATTCCTCAAACTTCTTGGGGAGAAGAATATGATGAAGAACTGCAAGGCCTGGTTTGATGAGAGCGGGCCACTAACACTGAAACTGGAGCAATGACTAGGTAAGGAATGGTCAGACGCTATGAGATCAATACTTTTAGAGGCTCCTTCTTGTAGAGAACTCATTTTATTTATAAAGTGTATTGAACTCGTTTTGAATGCAATGCATCTTGTTGTTTTCTTACTTATGTGGTGTTTGAATGCAATGCGTCAACGATCCTTACAAGTCACAATCCGAAACATTGTTGGTCTTACCCTACAAATTTCAACTTGAGCAGCCCCCATAGTACCCAAATCATTCCAAACTAAAGGCTATTGCTAAATTCAGAGTCAATCCCCTAAATGAAGTTTCGAGCCTAATTCCATGCCAGAGAAAGTACCCCGCACTAGAACCCTGCAGCCAAAAACCCAAACTCGCCAAAAGCACCAAGCCCTAAGAAATTCAAATGATCTTCACCTTCCACCCTGTGGTAGAACTCTGAAGCAGATATTGGTTGTAGTGCATACATTATCTTGTGTGTGTGACATTCATGTGCATATGACATTACACATGCATTGTTCATCCAAAAAGACATATTAAACATATATGACGTGCACAAATTTGAATGCAATAGGAAAACTGGCTGGTGGCTGTGGCTTGGATTTAATTCACTTCAAAAAAAAGAGAAAAAGGAAGATCGATGCAGACAGCAGAGTTTCTCTCGTACATGACTGCTATAGCTAACACTGGAGTCTCTCATAGCATTAAATGGTAAGGTATGATGCACTTCCCTGGCTTCAGACCCAAAGCACTTCCCTTTTCCACACTCCTCTCTACCTTCCTCCTTCCCTCCATCACCCTTTCTCTTTTGTTTGTTGCCCTTTTCATCCCTATTCAGCTCATTTTAACCTCTATACACTAAGAATGCATCCTTAGTCCGATTAAGGTACTTCAGGATTGCCTTAACTGCCGTCTGGTGTTCCTTCCCAAGATTCGACTAGTAACAGCTAGTCATACTTAGTACAAAAGTGACATCAGGCCTCGTACACAACATGGAGTACATGATATATCTTATAGCAGATGCATAAGGGATCTCTTCCATGCTCTCCCAGTCCTTCTTTGTTTTAGGACCATCTTTCTTACTCAGCTTCAACCCATGGCGCATAGGTAAGAATCCTTTCTTTGCCTTATCCATGCTAAGTCTTTTCAGAACCTTGTCTATGTACATAGCCTAACTCAGGCCTAGAAGCTAATTGGATCTATCTCTATAGATCTTGATCCTTAAGATTGTCTCAGCTTCACCTAAGTCCTTCATTGCAAAGCACTTACTCAATCACTGCTTAAACCCTTGCAGTGTTGGTATGTCACCCCCATTGATAAGGATGTAGTCAAAATACAGCACTAGGAAGGTGGAAACTCTCCCACTAACCATCTTATACATACAAGGCTCATTAGAATTCTGTATGAAGCCATATTCGGTAATAGCCTTATTGAATCTCTGATTCCATGACCTTGATGCTTGCTTCAATCTATAAATAGATCTTTAAAGCTTGCATACCCAGTTAGGATACTTTGGATTGATAAAACCCTCAGGTTATGTTATATACACATCCTCGAGTAGCTTTCCATTAAGGAAAGTGGTCTTAACATCCATCTGTCATGTCTCAAAACTGTACCATACAATAATGGCCAATAGTATCCTAATGGATTTAAGCATGGCAACTGGTGAAAAAAATCATCATAGTCAATACCTTTAACTTGCCTAAACCCTTTTGCCACCAATCACCCCTTGAAGGTGTTGTTGGCTTTTAACTTAAAACACCACTTGCAACCTATCACCTTAGCAACCGGAGGTGCATCCACCAAGTTCCATACTTGGTTATCGGGCATAGATTATATCTCAGCTTCCATGGCTTTGAGCCATTGATCTGCATTTAGGCTTTCAATAGCCTCCTGATAGGTCTTGGGTTCCTCTTAGTCAACGACCATAAGGTCCTTATCATCAGTCACGAGAAAGCCATACCTTTCTGGCTAATGACGTGTCCCACTAGACCTTTTAAGGTCCTATGAAACCGGTTCTGCTTCATTAATTTCTTGAGTAGCTAGATCGGTTCCCAAAGCATCCTCAGTAATAGTTTTAGGAGTTTGTGAGTCTTGAACTTTAAAAAGTTCAATATTAGCTGCAGGAGTTTATGAGTCTTGAACTTCAAAGTCCTTCTCCAAGAAGACTGCATTCCTAGCTATGAAAACTTGTTTTCTGCTGGGTCATAGAAGTAATAACCCTGAGTTTCCTTAGGGTAACCCACGAACTGGCACTTGACAGATTTGGACTTGAGCTTGCCACTTGTCAATTTCTTGACATGTGCATCATAGCCCCAAATCTTCAAGAAGGAAACATTGGGCTTTCGGCCCTTCCATAGTTCGTATAGTGTCCCCTGAACTACCTTACTTGGTGTATTATTAAGTATGTAAGCAGTTGTCTCTAAAGCATATCCCCAAAAGGAGACAAGGAGTATAGCATGACTCATCATCAAGCAGAACATGTCTAGTAGGGTCCTATTCCTCCTTTTTGACACTCCATTCCACTAGGGTGTACCAGGAGGAGTGAGTTGGGATACAATCCCACACTCTCTCAAAAATAAGTCAAACTCTTGGTTTAAATATTCACCCCCTCGGTTAAGCTGAAGTTCTTTTATTTTCTTGTCAAGTTGGTTTTCTACTTCGTTCTTAAAGTCCTTGAACCTCTAAAGAGTCTTGGACTTATGCTTCATCAGATACATGTAACCATATCTGATGAAGTCATCTATGAAGGTAACGAAGCATAGAAAACCTAATCTAGCACTAGTGCTCATTGGGCCACACATATCGGAATGTATCAGCTCCAACAGCTCTGAGGTCCTTTCAGCAGTCTTGCGAAAAGGCGCCTTTGTCATCTTGCCTCTTAAACAAGATACGCATATGTCATAAGACCGAATGTCAAATGACCCTAGCACTCCACTATAGTGAAGCCTAGCTATGCGCTTCTTATTTATGTGGCCAAGTCAACAATGCCAGATGTATGTAGGATTAATTTCATTTTGTTTAATCCTTTTAGTGTTTAAGTTATGGATTGAACTTTCATGTTTTAGATCAAGGATATATAAACCATTTTCAATAAATGTTGTTCCATAAATAATATTACCATATTGTATAGAATTTCTACCATGTCCAATATTAAATATGAAAGCAGAAATATCCAATAAAGAAACAAAAATAATTTTCATGCGCATCGCAGGTACAAAATAACAGTTTCTTAATTCTAAAACAAGTCCACTAGGCATCTTAAGAAATAATCTCCGATCTCCACAGCCTGAACCCAAGTGCCATTTCCAACTTGAAGATCTACTTCTCCAGATCCTAGTAATCTCCTATTTCTTAGACACTGCACATTTAAAAAAATGTGAGATCCACATCCAGTGTCTAAGACCCAAGATGTAGGAATAGCCAGATTAATCTCAACAACATAAACACCTGAAGCAGCAGACTTGCTCTTCATTTGCTCCCTTAGCTTTGGACATGAGCTCTTCCAGTGCCCCTTCTCATGACATTCATGGCAGACATCATCAAGAGAAGCAACCCTTGCTTTGGGGTGGGCCACCACCTTCTTGCCGTTAGCCTTGGCCTTAGATTTGGCCTTACCCTTGGAAATGGGCGTATTGCCCTTATTCACCATCAGAACTTTAAGAGTCTTTGTAAGAGACTACTCAGCAAGCTTGAGCATGCCATGCAACTCAACAATCAATTTATCAAGACCCTGCATGTGGTAGTTCATAATAAATTGGTTGTAAGACTCAGGAAGTGACCTGAGAATAATGTCTGTTGCCAAGTCCTGCGGAACTGGCGAGCCGAGGCAATCAAGTGTATCAATATACCCCTTCAAATTTAGCACATGAGTGCTAATAAAAGTCCCAGCCTATATTGCAGTAGTGCAAAGTGCCTTAGTTGTCAGTTATCGTTCCTGATAAGCTTGATCTTGGAACATCTTTTTAAGTTGATCCGTCATCTCATAAGCATGCTGCTCCATGAACTGCTTTTGAAGATCAGAAGCCATGGTACCCAGCATAAGGCATGTGACATCTCGGCCATCCCTCACGTGCTGTCGTACTACTCCACCATCGCTGTGGTGACGCCTCGACCTAAGGGAGGGCCAGCTGGTGAAGGAGCATTCAGTACATACTCCTTGGATTCTTATCTAAGAACTATTTGCAAGTTCCTAGCCCAATCTAGGAAGTTAGGCCCTGAAAGCTTCTCATTCTCCAGGAGTGACCTAAGTGAGAGTGAGTTGTTGTTTGTTACAGCTATTTAAATTGCTATTGAAAAATGGGAATAATCTACATGGAAGAAAACATTGCTTGAGTTAGAAATAAAAGATTTTTAATCCAATTCAAATTAATAATTTGATTTCAATTTTTTCGTTCGTGATGTTAATTGGCTAACTTGACCAAGATCCATAACTCATCAATGATTGGTTGAACTAGGGCTCGCTAACCAACCATTGATTATTGAGTAGGACAACCTATCCAATCCTTCCATGAAGGACTCTTGGTTTGATGGGCATATTGACACTTCACCCATCTGTGCTTAGGGCCCTCTTTGAGCTAATGCTACCCATGTTGAGTCAAACCACCATTCACATATTAACTATACAAAGTATTGTAACCCTCGATGACCCACCAAATACTACAATGTACCCATCTAGGGCATGGCGCAAATCACAAAATCAATGGGTGGGAGAGGTGTGAATGTGGGAAACACTTTTAAATGACTCAATATTTTAATTCTCCGGATTAGAATTAAGTGATATGGCTTAGCATGTATAAACACGGGTTATAATCTGGTGATCCATACATCCATATTATATGACAAATGCAATAATATAATTTAAAATAATAAGATACTTTGGGCCTTAATTACAACCTAATGAAAAACTAGACAACCTATCTAATTCTCCATCTGGCCGGACTCCAATTCTCCTTGGGCTCTGTACAAAAAAAAAAAAAGAAGATAAGAGTCGTACGACTGTCCTTATAGTCGTGCGACTGTAATTTAAAAATTACAATCGTATGACTGTAATGTCGAGGCAGTTGCAGATGTCCATACCTCTGCAGTAAAAAATGGAGGAGAGAGGGAGGAGCATTAATGGCTCCGTTCTTGTAGCAAGGCACCAGAGATCAGAGGATAAAAAGAAGAAAAAAGGAAGAGGCTGAACAGAGACAGTAAAAAAGAAAGAAAAGGGAGAAAAGAGAGAAAAGGGAAAGAAGAAAAGAGACAAAGAAGAGGAAGGGAAGAACTAATCATCAGAAACCCTTGCATTTGGAGATTTTGGACCCAAAAGCTCTCAAACCCTAACTCAAGGAGAAAAGTCTGGATTTTAATGGATTGGAGTGACGCTAGGGGTCAATCCTACGGTGGACGCACACCAAAGAGGTAAACACTCCTTTTCCCCTCTCTTTTACAAGCTTTCTGGGTGATTGGTATGGTTTGTGCCATTTCTATCCATTTTCTGCTTTTTCCGTTTCTAGAAATCAAGAACAGTCGTGCGACTGTTCTTGAGTTTGATGAACAGTCGTACGAGTGTTCTTGATTTCCAGGTGATTTTCTTTCTAGTTTGCTTCAAATAAGATTTGGCGAGATTCTGACTTTGGAACGGCTACAGTCGCACGACTGTAACCTATTTCCAGAATCAGAATTTCTATTTTTATCCTCAAAAATTTCCAAAAATCGCAAAAATTCAGAAAACCCCAAAAATCATCAAAATGAATTTTGTTGTGTGCATCCACGACCATAGATTCAATTTCCAGTAAAATTGCATTTAGAACAATGCCAGGACGGAAACCCAGTTCTCCCGAAAACCGACCCACCTCATATGATGAAATTAAATTAATCCGGAAAAATTGTTTTCAAAATGATTTTCCCACAAAACAAAAAATACAGGGACGTTTCAAAATGTTTAACCGGGCCGGCTAGCTGAGCCAACCCGGTTATCCCCTAAATGCATGCCCCCAATTCTTGATTTTCCCATTCTGTCATATTTGAGTCCTATTTATGGCTTGCCGTATTCTGTGCTAATCCACTGTTTTGCCGGTTTTAATTTCTTTTATTTTTATTTTGGATGTAATTTAATAGATTAAATCGTGTATCCTACACGGTTATATTTTTCTAGATAAATCGTGTATTCTAGGCGCTTGTAAAGTGAGGCGACAGTTTTTATTTTTTATTCGATCGGGTTGTAATAATTTATTCATCTACTATTTTACCTTAACCTTTATGCGCACTGTATGTCTATTTATTTCAATAAAATTGACTTTAGAATTTGAAATACCATCTTTGAACATTGACCAATATTTATTTTAATTAGACACGAAATAAGGGATTTGTCCGGACCCAAATCTCTGGATAGTGTAGCGGCCGTTCGTCTGGTTCAGCTACATTATAAATTTCCCAGTTGAGCTGAGCCGGGTGGCAACTCTACAATATTTATCTAGACTTAGGTCTCAATTCTTTTATGCATTAATTCCATTTATTTTTCAAAACCGAATTTCCATTCATAAAAACCCCACGCAAGGGAGGGGCTCGCCTGAGATTGAGGCACCCCTTCTGAAAGGGAGTCCCGCATTCCATCGAAACGCGTCGTCCGCTCACAGTGGCAACTCTGCTGGGGATTTCTTACAAAAGTTTTCTTAAAAACTTAAAAGAATTTGACAAGCCCTGAAAAGTGTCTAATTAAAATAAGATGGATGATTCTCGATTGGCATTTCATTTTGCATCTTTAGCTAGACATGCTTGCATTAGGTTAAATATCCCATTTTATCCCGGTGGATTGTTGAAGTGTCGCCTTTGTTCCTCCTGGTCTTAGGGGCACGGATACGAAACACCACCTATACCCTCGTATGAACCTCTTCGTTCAGACCCTTGAGTGGGGAGAAGTGAGAAGTATATTTTGCTATGGGAACCTTGATTTTAACCCGACTTAGACCGAACTCATATAGGCAGCCCAAGTTGGATTCCCTTAGGATACCAGATTAAATTGTGTGTAAATAATATAAATCGTGCCTTCATCACCCCCGGTTGGTGATTGAGGAGAACCCCACCTAGGACTCAGTTAGAAATTTTTGAGACCGACCGCGTGGAGAAATAAGGTTGGAAGAATTCGCTTCGTGTGCTACGTGTTACACGCTTCTCGACATTTCACGACATACCATAATCACCATCTTCCATACACAATCACCATTTTCCATACATAAAACATTTTGTGTGGTGCTAACCCACATTTTATGCAGCCACGTGCATTTCATTTTCATGTGCAATCATTAAATCATCGGCTTGCCATTCATACTAACAATTTCTCTTTAAGCCATGACATTAAATTTGTGTGATTAGTATTTTTTCACATAGCATACATAACATCATTATGTGTGTCATGCATCCTAACCATGTTTTTGTGTAGCCACTTGCATGTTGTGTGTCATAAGCATTCACGACATATCACCTAAATTAAATTAGGGGCATTCCAAGGATTTCCACCACAATCATATCATTCCATCATATATCGGGTATCCCAAAATACCCGTGTTTTGCCAATGCACCGGATTGCATTCGACCATTCCACCAAATCATTTCATTCAATAGAGACCACAATGGTCCTAAGTATATTTTCGTGTGACAATCCACACGATGCATTTCATGACATCATATCCATTCATCATAAATGTCATATAACACTGTGATCCACATCGGGTTACTTCATGACATTACTATATCATTCAAGGCGCTCCCCGAGTGCCGGATTAGTATGCATGTAGGGGCATCTCATAACATCCCAAATCATGCAAGGTATTCCCCGAAAGCCAAGCGTTTGTCTATGTCCCCGTCACACGTGACTTTCTCATGACATCACTTAATTTCATATGCACAAAAGCATCAGAACTTTGTCCATGGGCCGGTCCCACGTGACCATTTCATATCATCTCATAGACCCACAAAGCTTCGAACTCCGTCCGTGTGTTGGTACACATGCGACCATTTCACGAAATTCATTAGGTGCCCCAAAAGCACCGAACTTTTATCCATGTGGTGGCCCACACGTGACATCTTTGCATAGCATTGGGTGTTCTTGGATTGCCCAAAGTCAAAGGAATAAAAACAAGGGAATCATCCTCATTATCTCACGATGTACATCTCATTCATCCATCAAACATTCAAGCGTTCCACAATGTTCAAGCATTCCATAAGCACCAAGGATTTTACCACATGCACTGAACCGTTTAAGTGTTCCAAAAACGCTAGAAAATCCACTAAGCCCCTTAGGTCTTCCATAACCATTAGAAACCTTATCCTTGTGTCTAGTGCACCCAAATACCAAAATCTCTTCCCGTGCAAGACACGCTCTGCACGTACCGCATCAAACTCTACATTTCCTCCCCGTGTAGGACAAGCTCTACACGTATCGTTCTGACTCTCTTCCCGTGCAAGATAAGCTCTCCACGTACCGCATCAAACCCTATATTTCCTCCCCGTGTAAGACAAGCTCTACACGTACCGCTCCAAATCTTCCCGTGCAAGACAAGCTCTGCACGTACCGCATCAAACTCTACCCATCCTCCTCGTGTAAGACCAGCTCTACACGTATCGTTCCGAAATATCTTTCTATGCAAGACAAGCTTTGCACACTTCCTGCCCGTGTAAGAAAAGCTCTACACGTACCGCATCAAATCTCTTCCTGTATAAGACAAGCTCTACACGTACCGCTCCAAAATATATTCCCGTGTAAGACAAGCTCTGCACACTTCCTCCCCGTGTAAGACAAGCTCTACACGTATCGCTCCAATTCTTCCCGTGCAAGACAAGCTCTGCACGTATCACTTTAAACTCTACACTTCCTCCCCGTGTAAGACAAGCCCTGCATGTACCACATCAAACTCTACCCTTCCTCCCCGTGTAAGACAAGCTCTACACATATCGCTCCAAATCTTCCTGTGCAAGACAAGCTCTACACGTACCGCATTAAACTCTACCCATCCTCCCCGTGTAAGACCAGCTCTACACATATCGTTCCAAAATATCTTTCTGTGCAAGACAAGCTCTGTACACTTCCTCCCTCTGTAGGACAAGCTCTACACGTACCGCTCTAAATCTCCCCGTGTAAGATCAGCTCTGCACGTACCGCATCAAACTCTACCCTTCCTCCCCGAGTAAGATCCGCTCTACATGTACCGGTTCAAATATTAACTCTCCTCCCGTGTAAGATACGCTCTACACATCAGCCCTTCACAAGTATCACCTTGCTTCGATCCGTGGACAACCTGCGTGTCATTTTATCCATATGGTGTATATTTATATGCCACGCTCTACTTCAGTACGTATCTTCATCAACAACATTCATTGCATCTTGCATGTCTCCATTCTTAGCTTTGTGTGCACTTGACTAGCTTAGAATTGCATAACATGACATGGCATCACATGACATCATCATACATGCATGCATCACATCTCGCACTCATGCCTGCATCATATCTTGACTTGGTTTCCTTGTGCATATGCCCCAGCCGATGCTGACAAGTGTTTTTATCAGGGGAGGAAGGGAAGTAGTCTCGAGAATGGCTGGCCCAATAAACTTCAACAGCATAACAGATGTCAAGGATGATTATGTTGCTTCATCATGATTCCGAAAGGCGGTCAGGAATGAGGCGGCGACAATGTTGAAGGAGATGCTAGGAGATGATTGTGACAAGGTAGAAAAGCTGATGGCTAGGTGTTCTGAATTAGAAGCACGTGTAACAGAGCTCGAAGGAGTAATAAGAGGGTTGACTGGTGAAGTAGAATCGAAGGTCCCCCTTAAAGTAAATGCTGACCTTGTTTCCACAACAAACTAGGAGTCCACTCCTCAAGGGTGACAGAAAGGGCATATCCCCATGGGTTATTTCGTTGAGCCGATTATTTCCCAAATATAGGAACGATGGTCTCTTGAGTTCTCTGAAGCCGTTCAAGAACCCGGCTAAGATAGACAAAGGCAAGTTTTGTTCCTATCATGTGATAGTGGGGCACCACACAAACGACTGCAAGCAACTGCTAAAGGCTATTCGACAACTGATCGCTGACGGGAAAATGGTCGAGCCACCCTTGAAGCCTAATGTCCAGAGCAATCCTTTGCCCAGCTTTGACTAGCTATCAAAGTTGACAATGCAGCAACAAAAGAGGACGTTAATTATTTTGATGTATCTCTTTTGTTCTTTATCTTGTTTTCTGAACAATGCAGCCCGCAAGGCGTTTAATGTAATGTAATTTGATTTCAATTATTTGTGTGATATTTTCCTGAACGGAACACTGTGCATGCATACAAACATTCATTTAATGTCTTTAGCATACATGACACATCATCACATGAAAGACCTCACGACTGATAAGAGAAAGAGAAATTGCAAAATGCCTAAAAGCATGGAAGACCTTTGCCTAGTCCTATGATGACACACCTAGAGATCGACAAAGGATCGCGGGGTACAGCATTACAAAGAATCTAGAAGACAAGCCTAGCCAAGCGGAAGTTTTATAGCAAAAAAAAAAATCAGGTTCCGAAATAAAAATGCATCTGAATCATACGATGTTTCGCATCATAGCATCCCCGATAATAGAACGCAAGATCTGGGGGGCAATAGTACGATCATTCCAGGGAAGAGGCACCATGCATCGCCTCCATACCACCCATAAGCCAACAGGATAGTTCAAGCAGCTAACAAGCACATTAAAAAGTGCAGCCATCAATATGCAGGATTGAAGCAGTCTTACAGAGAAAGACAGAGACCAAGTCGTCAACCCCTTTCAATCGGGATAGGCTCAGGTTTCCACGAAAAAAAAAAGAGTCCGATGGATTGAAAATCACAAAAGCAATCCATGCAAAAGTTAGGACAGTGAGTTGAGCACCACCGGTAGCAAAATCCGCAAGGACCGGTTGGTGGCAGTCGTGGGTTCGGTCGAGACGAATACCATACTCATCTTATCCTTAATTTCATTTCATATGTAATGTGCATTACGCTAAAACATTATCAATGAATGAATGAATGAATGCCTTGCTCTGTTCATTTAAATATCCCAAGTTTTGCTTGGAATTGAATTCATATCATGCATCATACATGGCTATACGCCTGCAAGCTTCAGCAACAGCGATGGAACAACCAAGTCCTGTAAGACTTTCCACAATCGTCTCATCATCAGAGGGACGACAAAGCAAGTGGGCATGGCGATGCTTCAATTAATTCCCAGTTATCGTCGACCTGTACTAAAAAAAAAGAGCTCGCTGAGGTGAAAACCGAAAAGGCACCTCAGGCAAAAAATTAGAGCAGCTCGCTAAGCTGAAAACCCATATTAGGCAATTTAGGCAAAAGTTAGAGCCCTAAAAAAAAACAAAAAGAGCTTGCTAAGGTGAAAACCGAAAAGGCGCCTTATCGGGCAGTTTAGGAAAAAGTTAGGGCATGCGAAAAGCTCGCTAAGGTGAAAACCAAAAAGGCGCTTTAGGCAAAAGTTAGAGCAGCTCGCTGAGTCGAAAACCCACTTTGGGTGGCTCAGGCAAAATTTAGAGCACTTCCAAATCCATAAAGCCTAATGGCAAAGAAGGCAAAACCTCTTCGTCATTCCCCCAGCAAGAACATTTCATCAATCTCCAGCAAGATCCTCTGTATCATTTCTCAACGACATCGTTGCCAATAACAGCATCACTTCATCACTTTATCTCCAACAGTCATCGTACTTCCTTGTTGGCCATTATAAATCCCTGGCAGGAACGCAAGGGTTACGTTGCACCCGAAATTTTGCTTCCCCAGCTATGGCCGATCAATCGCACAACATATCTTCCCCAGCAAGAACTTGGAATGTCAAGATCGAGCAAATGGCGCGACATGCATTTTCAAGAGTGCATTTATGCATGCATTGAAATATATACGTGCATCCAAAACATACATGTATACATGCATACATCACAACCAACCTAAGCACAGGTACCCATCATTATCATCGTGCTATTCCGAACTAGGTTCGCTCTCAAAGCAGAGACAGCACAATGCCAGGGCAGAACAATCAAGCCGTATTTATCCTTGATCGAAGGGGCAAAAATTTTTGTTTCCAAAATCATCGATCAAGGGATAAATACTCATCGTCGAGCCACTATCATCCCTAAAGCTACCTTTCTTCATTCAAGCCAGATTTCGAACCCTTGAACTCCATTACGTTTAAGCATGGTCGCAAATTATTGAACCCCTTTCTTCGTTCAAGCATGATTGCAAATCCTTGAACCTCTTATTATTTCAAGTCCATCTAATTCCAATAAGATTTCAAATCGTCAAAAATCCACCTTCCTTTGCCTCGAGTAACATAGACCCGGTATCAGCTTATCCATCAATCCATTTTCCTTTGCCTCGGGTAACATAGACCCGGTATCAGCTTATCCATCAATCCATTTTCCTTTGCCTCGGGTAACATAGACCTGGTACCGGCTAATCCATCAATCCATCTTCCTTTGCCTCGGGTAGCTTAGACTCGATATCGCTTATTTCAACGGCGGGTTCTTTCCTGTGTCTGCGGTGCTTTGAATCACGTTTCTTAAATTCACGTCAACTATCCGAGACTAAGATCAGGTGGTGAATTTTGATCATGCGAGGGGCAGTTGTATAAAAAAAAAAGAAGATAAGAGTCGTACGACTATCCTTACAGTTGTACGACTGTAATGTCGGGGCAGTTGCAGATGCCCATACCTCTGCAGCAGAAAATGGAGGAGAGAAGGAGGAGAATTAATGGCTCCGTTCTTGCAGCAAGGCACCAGAGATCAGAGGATAAAAGGAAGAAAAAAGGAAGAGGCCGAACAGAGATAGGAAAAAAGAAAGAAAAGGGAGAAAAGAGAGAAAAGGGAAAGAAGAAAAGAAACAAAGAAGAGGAAGGGAAGAACTGATCATCAGAAACCCTTGCATTTGGAGATTTTGGACCCAAAAGCTCTGAAACCCTAACTTAAGGAGAAAAGTCCGAATTTTAGTGGATTGAAACGATGCTAAGGGTCAATCCTACGGTGGACGCACGCCAAAGAGGTAAACACTCCTTTTCCCCTCTCTTTCACAAGCTTTCTGGGTGATTGGTGTGGTTTGTGCCATTTCTATCCATTTTCTGCATTTTCCATTTCTGGAAATCAAGAACAGTCGTGCGACTGTTCTTGAGTTTGAATTTTGTTGTGTGCATCCACAACCATAGATTCAATTTCCAACAAAATTACATTTAGAACAATGCCACGACGGAGACCCGGTTCTCCCGAAAACCGACCCACCTCACATGATAAAATTAAATTAAACTGGAAAAATTGTTTTCAAAATGATTTTCCCACAAAACCAAAAATACAGAGACATTTCAAAATGTTTTCCAGGTCTAACCGGGCCGGCTAGCCGAGCCAACCCGGTTATCCACTAAATGCATGCCCCCAATTCTTGATTTTCCCATTCTATCATATTTGAGTCCTATTTATGGCGTGCCGTATTCTGTGCTAACCCTCTGTTTTGCAGGTTTTAATTTCTTTTATTTTTATTTTGGATGTAATTTAATAGATTAAATCGTGTATCATAGGCGGTTGTATTTTTCTAGATAAATCGTGTATTCTAGGCGCTTGTAAAGTGAGGCGAGAGTTTTTATTTTTTATTCGATCGGGTTGTAATAATTTATTCATCTACTATTTTACCTTAACCTGTATGCGCGCTGTATGTCTATTTATTTCAATAAAATTGACATTAGAAGTTGAAATTCCATCTTTGAACATTGACAAATATTTATTTTAATTAGACACGAAATAAGGGACTTGTCCAGACCCAAATCTCTGGATAGTTTTGCGGCCGTTCGTCCGGTTCAGCTGCATTATAAATTTCCCGATTGAGCTGAGCTGGGTGGCGACTCTACAATATTCATCAAGACTTAGGTCTCGGTTCTTTTATGCATTAATTCCATTTATTTTTCAAAACCGAATTTCCATTCATAAAAACCCCACGTGAGGGAGGGGCCCGCCCGAGATCGAGGCGCCCCTTTCGAAAGGGAGTCCCGCGTTCCATTGAAACGCGTCGTCCGCTCATAGGCTCCTACCATGGGCTTGCTTCATTTGGGCTTTCCTCCATACTTGATGCAATTACAATAGTTTTACATTAAATAAAATCTATTCTAAAATTACATCAAAATAAAAAAATGGCACGCAGGCCATATTTCCCAAAATTAAATTACAACCGGTAATAATTTAGGGCCCATAGAACTCAACATAACATTTCAAACAAAGTACCTGTCGTGCACATACATACCAATATGATGCATGATCATGGGATTCCAAATTATAAATATAAATGTTAAGCCAAGTTACTTAGGGTGAAATCGTCAAATTCAGCAAATGTGACTAAGGCCCATAAAGGCCCAATGGATAACATTGATTAATGCAAATTTAACAATTTTGCTCCCAGTTGAATTTGGGTTGTCACAAATTTGAAATTTAGCTCTCTCAATTTTAACCAGTGCCACGGTTTCTTGGGCCAATTTAACATATTAAACCATATTCAATTTAATTATACAAAACAATTAAATTAAATATACATACCAATATAATAAATAATTTAAATACAAATTAATTCAAAATAAAACATTTTAATTTTATTTGCATAACGGGCCTGGGTTAAAATAAAATACCATGAATTTTAAAACGAAACCCAACCCGAAAAATCTAAAATGGATGCGCCACAACCAGCTGCGGTGCTCCTGCCCACACAAGGTGGGCTGTCAAAGACAGCCCACCTGCTAGGGCGGCACTGCCGCCAGGCAGCAGTGGTTGTCCCGCTCATGCAGGACGGTTGCTACCGCCCAGCTGTGCCGCTGCACAGTAGGTTACGCGGCCCGCGACCCCGGCTAGCGGCAGCTTTCACCGCAACGCATGCAGCCCTAGGAGTCTACCGCGGTGAACAGCAAGATAATTTTTTTTCAAAAAACCAAGAAAAATACAGCAGCAAAACAATAATATCACAGCAGTAAGAAAAAACTAATAAATCCGAAAAATACAAAACCGGATAGAAAAGATAAAACCCATTGGAAAAAATTATCAAAACTCGAAAACAATCCTTGAAACCTATTCTTTCTTCAAGAACACTTCCAAGAACCAATTCCAATCAATCTAATGGACAAAATCTAGGATCTGATACCACTGTTGGGATTCATCACGAGAAAAATAATAGGGCGCAGCAGAATTAGGCCAATTAAAATTTCCTAGAATCCACCTAATCGTGTCTGATTACCATTGATTGGAAAGAAAAACATTTGATTTAAGAGAGATAGAACTCACCAGATTCATCTCCTATAGAGACTGCTACAGAATTGATTCTTAAAGCGATCTCCAAAGTCCGGTGCATGAACAACTAACTAACGGGAACCGATGCTAGTCGAAGAGGAGGAAGGGAAGAAGAGAATCAGTGAAATTCGGCTGCTACTCTATGCCAGCTAAAATTCACCTTGTTAGACTAGGGTTAGGGCTTGATTTAGGTTAAATGTGCCTTTTATAGCTTCCTCTATAAATAGGCTTTAGGTAGGTTAATTTTAATTAAGCCTAATAGCAGTTAATTACATAAATAAGCTTTATGTTAAAAGTTTATACTATGTAATTTAATTCCAATTGGTTAAATTCAATTACCCCTAAATAAAATCACATTTAAATAAATACAATACATGTATTTAATTTTCCTTCTTAAGAAAACAATTAAATTTATTTTTTACTTTATGTAATTCAATTAATTGATTAGTTAATTAATTAATTAATTACATTATGTTAACGTATTAATTAAATTAAATCAAACCAATGTTAATTAATTACCTTGACACCGAATGTCAAGTAATTAATTAACGCATTCCTTCTAATGTACATTGCATGTATAAGTTTTATAAGTTCCGGCTCAGTTGATATATGTGGACGATCCTATGGGCCTGTCTTTATATTGACAGTGGGCCCAAGTCCCACAGACTGTAAGTGGGTTCAAGCAAACCGTTACAGCATCCAATTAAGACAGAGATACAACAGTCTATTGAAGACACTTATCCAGTAGTAATCTTATAGTGTCCTTTACCAAATGATATCAATATGAATAAACAAGAGGCATAGTGTTCGTCATCCTTTTCTACTGTTTATTATATTTCTTGATCTTTAGTGAATTGATTAATCAAATAAGCAACCAACTTATTTGGGTATGGCCATACACTTACCAATCCCATTCATCGAGTGGCCAGTGATATCATCTCGGTGTTCCCCAAGTGACATTTCCATCATCAATATCAATATGTTCACCAGTCCACCTGATCATACCGGTATTTAGCATCCTTTTACAGACTTGTTAGGCATATGTCAAAGTGAACTGAATTCCATATTGATGCTCTAATGAAATCTGATCTGAGGACAAAAAAGACCTACTTAGGAAAGACCTATAATGTGAGAACCCTATGGCTTTCTTATGAGGATTGATCTAGTCCCTTGTCAATGACATGTACCTATATTCATGACTTACTGTATAAGTACTATGGCTAGTTAAGAACTATCATATAGTCATTGAATATACAAGTCTGTGATTATATTTGTTCCTACAATCAGAATAAATATGGGATATCTTTTATGCTTATCAATCAATGGATACTCTATTCATATTATAACACAAGATATAAATGGAAAAGATTAAATGCCTTTATTAATGTGACACAAGTAATGTATACATACAAAGAGTCTTAATGTATAATACTAAATACAAGATACAATGCCCTAAGAACTATTAATATTATTTCTCTTTCAGTTTTGGATATTTCTGGATTTAGTTTTACTATTGGAAATGGTAGAAAAAGTTTATCTAGAGAGGGATTATTTTATGGAGATGCTCTGTTAAATAATGGCCTACATATCCTGGATTTTTAATGAAACTAATCATGTCTATACGTAAATACTAAAAGGGTTAAGCCAAACGAACTTAATCCTGTCTACCTTTGGAATTGTCATTTAGGCCACATAAACGAGAAATGTATAGCTAGGCTTCACAAAGCTGGAATCCTAGGGTCATTTGACATAGAGTCACTTGACATATGTGAATCATGTTTACGCGATAAAATGACTAATGTGCCTTTTGGCAAGAAAGCTAAAAAGGCTACTGCTTATTAGACCTAATACATTCAGACGTATGCGGGCCTATGAGCACAACTACTATAGGTGTACATCTGTATTTCATCACTTTCGCGGATGATTTCAGCAGATATGGCTATGTCTATCTGATGAAACAACAAATCCGAGACTCTTGATAGTTTCAAGGAATTTAGGAACGAGGTACACAACCAACTAGGTAGGAATATAAAAGCCCTTCACTCAGACCAAGGAGGCGAGTATATGAGCCTAGAGTTTGACTCATACTTGAGAGAGCATGGAATCATTCCGCAGCTCACTCCTCCAGGAACACCACAATGGAATAGGGTGTCCAAAAAGAGGAAGAGAACCTTGTTAGACATGGTCTGCTCAATGATGAGTCATGCTTCTCTCCCAATAACATTCTAAGGATACGCTTTTGAGACAGCAGCTCTCGTTTTGAACAATACTCCGACTAAGGATGTGTAAAAGACTCCATACAAAATATGGATAGGCAAGGTGCCCAATGTGTCTTTCTTATGGATTTGCGGCTATGATGCACATGTCAAGAAATTAACTGGGGGCAAACTAGAACTCAAGACTGATAAATGCCTGTTTATGGGCTACCTTAGGGAAACCAAAAGTTATTACTTCTACAACCTTGCCGAGAATAAGGTGTTCGTGGCATGAAAGGGGCTTTTTCTCGAAAAGGATTTTATTTCCGAGAAAGATAGTAGGAGCAATGTTGAACTCAGGGAAGTTCAAAGCACACAAGCTCTTAAAGAGGATAACTCAGAGACTAGGGAGGAGCTTTCAGAGGTGGAAGCACTGACCTGGGTCACACAAGAACCGAGTAGGTTTGGTAGGGATCATCAAGAACCCGAGAGGAATGGATTTCTTGCAGCTGACGATTACACTCTTCTCGTCTTTGATGAGAAGAGCCCAAAACCTACCAAGAGGCCATTAATAGCCCTTAATTCGCTAATTGGCATAAAGCCATGGAGGTGAAAATGCAATCCATGTACGATAATCAGGTTTGGAACCTAGTTAATCCACCTCTGGGTGCTAAGGTCATAGGTTGCAAGTGGTGCTACAAGCTGAAGGCTAACAACGCCTTCAAAGGGTAGCTGGTTGTAAAAGGTTTTTGATAAGTCCATATAATAGACTACGATGAAACCTTCTCACTAGTTGCTACGCTCAAATCCATAAGGATCTTACTAGCCATAGTCACTTGGTACGACTATGAGATCTGGAAGATGGATGTCAAAACTGCTTTCCTTAATGGGAAGCTACTCGAGGATGTGTATATGACACAACCTGATGGTTTCGTCTATCCAAAGCATCCTAGAGGGTTTGCAAGCTTCAAAGATCCATTTATAGATTGAAGCAGGCATCTCGAAGTTGGAATCTTAGGTTCAATAAGCTATAAAGGAATACAGCTTCATACAGAATCAAGATGAGCCTTGTATGTGGGCCTAAGTCAGGCCATGTATATGGACAAAGTTCTGAAAAGATTCAGCATGGATCAAGCCAAGAAAGGTTTCTTGCCAATGAACCATGGGTTGAAACTTAGTAAGAAGAACTATCCTAAGATAAGGAAGGACAGGGAGAACATGAAGTTGGTTCCATATGAATCAGCTATAGGATCAATCATGTATTCCATGCTATGTATGAGACGTGATGTGGCCTTTGCACTAAGTATGACAAGGCGATACCAGCAGGATCCCGGCGAGGACCACTAGAAGGCTATCAAAGCAATCCTAAAGTACCTTAACCGAACTAGGGATAGCTTCTTAGTATATGGTGATCAAGAGGAGCTGTCAGTGGCTGGGTACACTGATGCAAGCTTCCAAACTAACCAGGACAAGTACCAGTCATAGTCTGGGTATGTATTTTTATTAAATAGTGTTGCTATTAGCTGGAAGAGCTCAAAGCAACCGACCATGGCAGACTCTACTATAGAAGCTGAGTACATAGCATCGTGTGAAGTAAGGAAGTTATGTGGATGAGGAAGTTTATCACTGAATTAGGAGTAGTACCAACTATCTAGGATCCAGTTGATATTTTCTGTGATAACAATGAAACACAAGCTAAGGAGCCTCGGTCACACAAGAACATGAAGCACATACTTAGGAAGTTTCACCTCATATGAGAGATCATCGAGAGTGGTGACATTTTAATACACAGAGTAGACACCGAGGATAATGTCCTAGATCCTTTGACTAAGGCACTGGCTTAGCCGAAGCACAAGGTTCATACTAGATTTATAGGGATTAGACCCATGCCTAGTTGGAACTAGTTCAAGTGGGAGATTGTTAGGAATGCCCTAGTCCCAAGGCATTAGCCCTTGTTATGTATTGTACATTTTGGATCTTTTAAGAGACTGATGTATTGTACATTTATGTTATAATATAAAGGCATTAATCTATTTATTATATATCTTATGCAATATTATAAATAGAGTATCTGATGGTCATATCTATATCCATGTTGACAAGTGTCATGCACTTAGCAGTGAGACCATGGATAGGGAGACGATATAACTATAAAGCCATCCATAGTTTGTTCCAGTCATAGGAATGAATGGAACAAAAGACTATCATAACCTTGATTGTATAGCGGTGTACCGGCTATAGAACATGGATTATCAATTAAGCTTATAGGTACATATAATGGGGCATGGTACTGGATACATCTATTAAAACGAGAAATACACATGGTATAGTATCACAAGTGATTCTCGTATAGTACTTATATTAGATCCTTACACCTGACCATATTATGGTTTCGCATATGAACTCGCGCACTTTGGTGTACACCTAAAGGGCCTATAATAGGGTGCCAAGTATAGGTATGTTCAGGTGTGCCAGTGAACATGGCAAGGCCATGAATATGCAAAAGGAAATGTCACTCAGTAATACACTGAGAAGATATCATCGGCTTCTTGATGAGTGCAACTGATAAGAGTGTGGTCACACCCAAACCAGTTGGAACTTATTTGTGAGCATCAGTTCATTCAAGATTAAGTTAATGTCCAAACACAAAAGAGGGTGATGAAACCATGCCTCTGTGTTGGACACCGATATCAATGACATGGGATATATAAGTTAAACTACAAGGTTACGACTTCCGTTACACTGCTATATTTGTCTTAATTGGGGGATGTAATGGATTGCTAAAGCCCAACTATAGTTTGTCGACCATGGGTCCATTGCCAATGTAAAGACAGGCCCACAGGATCATACACATTGAATGTCTGAGTTTGAACTAAACGGGTCAACCATATACTTGGAGTATACTAACTGGAGAGGAGAAATTTATTGATTAAATTATATATCAATTGGATTGATCAAAATGATATAATCAATTAATTTGATTTCTAATGCATAAGCTCTTGGGATTGGATTTAAGAAAATCTAAACCGGCTTTCGCTACCTAACGGTTGATTTTCGATGATAAATCCCAACATGAACTTCCTCTAAAACATTGCCCCTTCTAGAACTGCCAGACTCTACATTCCCGGCTTCCTCTGAGTAACCTCTTTATTCCTATTAGTATCATTACTTATCGCTGGCTGTGCAATTAGATTGGCTTGATGTATCTAAGCTAGAACAGAAATTGGTGGTAATCCTAACTGTACCATGCTGACATACCTTTCAAACTATGGTAACGGGTTGTTCTATGTACTAGGCTTTGGGGGTTCCTCTAACTTCCCCTCATCCACCAACTTTTGGATATCATCTCTCAACCTTAGACAACTTTGGTTCGGTGACCAACCATGACATGATACGAGCAGAAATTTTCTTAATTGGCCTCAGCTGGAGGGCTATACGGATATAGTGATCATAGCAACCCACTGTTTCTACATTTGACAAATATCTTGGTCGGTGATATCCTGAAGACTTTCTATTCGCCTTTCTCTAACCCCTATAAAATTGTTACTATTTCTATAGCTCTGACTGTAGATTGGACTGACTGGTTCTTCTAAGCTGAACTATTAATGCCTCCACTATCCTGGCTCTGACCACCAAACCTGTAACCTAAACTTACACCAGCACTGCCTCTTGGATCTGTATCTGGTGGAGTTATTACCTAGCTCCTGCTCAATCCAGGATGCCATCTTGGACACGTCATGCAAAGCCACAAAATCCTGATATTTCATTTCGTTCCGATACATGTCCAGGCTTCCTTCTATCAGCTTTTGGATTAAGCATCCTCGTCCATTTTATTCTTCATCTGAACCATTTTCTCGATCCATCGGCCATAATAATTAGCAAATGGTTTGTCATACTTTTGCTTGACGCGCTCTATGTCATAGAGCTTTTCTTGGATTTGCATGTTGAAGTTGTAATACCAAGTGAAGGCAAATAATAATGGCTCCTCATTCATCTGTACTTATTCTAACTGAGCATTGTACCAGGTTAATGCTCCACTCTCTAGTGTAGTGGAGAACAAGTTTACTAGCTGTTTCTTAGTTGCTCTAGTCATGAGTATGATCCTAACATATTGGTTGATATGGACTGTTAGAGATCCTATCCCCTTATAGACAGGTAACCTAGGCATTTGGAATCCCACTGGAAAAGTCTTGATGCCCCTATTCATCAAGGTATCCACGTCAACACACTTCAAGGAAAAACTCCCCCCTTTCTTCAATTCAAATACCACTTCTTCCAATTCTGCAAATTTGGCTTTCAACTACTTTTCCATTGAGGACACTCCTTTTGGTGAACTTCATTGTCCAGATTGACCCTCTTCCTGTTAAAACAAGGATGGGTCTTTATCCTTCTA
Organism: Euphorbia tirucalli; assembly: GCA_039660915.1. Taxonomy (NCBI): domain Eukaryota; kingdom Viridiplantae; phylum Streptophyta; class Magnoliopsida; order Malpighiales; family Euphorbiaceae; genus Euphorbia; species Euphorbia tirucalli. The sequence goes on along the minus strand of CM077637.1, from coordinate 33,223,773 downwards.
CACCATGTTTCTGACCATGGCTTCCATGGTCCTCATGAATTTTGGAGAAACAAAGTATATCTTTACAGGATAAGAGCAAAGTATGTCTTTGCGGAATAAGGGTAGAGTATGTCTTTGCGGAATGTGTATTCATACGTGAGCATGCATAGAGGGTATTTCAGTGTATTGTATGCCTAAGGTTTAGGAATAAGACATTGCTTTCAAAAGGGGGCTCATCCACGAGTGTGAACAGATAGAGTTTCGGCGTATTGGTACACCTAAGGTTTAGGAGCAAGACATGACTTGCAAAAAGTAACTCAAACATGAGTGTGTATGGATAGAGTTTCCATGTAGTGGTACGCCTAAGGTTTAGGAGTAAGACACTGCTTGTTAAAGGAAACTCGTACATGAGTGTGTACGGATAGAGTTTCGGCGTAATGCTACGCCTAATGCTTGGGAGCAAGACGCTACTTACTACGTTGTACTCATACACGAGTGTGTATAAAAGGAGTTTCAGCGTATTGGAATGCCTAAGGTATAGGAGCAAGGCACTTCTTATAAAAGGGAATTTGTACATGAGTTTTTACGGACCAAGGTTTGGTGTGTCTAAATGGCTAAGGTTTAGGAGCAAGACACTGCTTGCGATGGGGAACTAGTTTATGAGTGTGTGCGGATAGAGGTTCGGCATGTCAATATGCATATGGTTTAGGAGCAAGACACTGCTTGCGATGGTGTACACAAGTGTGTATGGACAAACGTTCGGTGTCTTGGTACTCTTAAGGTTTAGGAGCAAGGCACTGCTTGCAAAAAGGGAAATTATACACGAGTGTGTATGGACAGGGTTTCAACGTATTGGTACGTCTAATGTTTATGAGTAAGATGCTGCCAGTAAAAAGGGATTCATACTCGAGTATGTACAAACAGAGTTTCAGCATACTATTATGCCTAATGTCTTAGAGCAAGACACTGTTTGCAAAGGGGAACTACCACACAAGTGTGTACAGACTACATTTTAGCGTATTGGTACACTTAGGGTTCGATACAGGACACTGCTTGTAAGGAATAACTCGTACATGAGTGTGCACGGATAATGTTTCGGTGTATTGGTATGCCTAAGGTTTAGGAGCAAGACACCGCTTGCAAATGAGGATTCATACATGAGTGTGTACAGACTGAGTTTTTGCGTATTGGTATGCCTACGGCTTGATACAAGATACTACTTGTAAGGAGAAAAAAAACTCATACACGATTGTGCACGGACAGTATTTTGGTGTATTGGTACGCTAGAGGTATAGGAGCAAGACACTGCTTGCAAAGGAGTATTCATACATGAGTGTGTATGGATAGAGTTTCAGCGTGTTGGTATTCCTAGGGTTTGATACAAGACACTGCTTGTAAGGAATACCTCATACACGAGTTAGCAAGGACAATATTTTGACTTATTGGTATGCCTGAGGTTTAGGAGCAAGACACTACTTACAAAAGAGGACTCATACACAAGTGTGTACAGAAAGAGTTTCAGAGCATTGGTATGCCTAAGGTTTAGGAGCAAGACACTGCTTGTGATGGTGTACTCATATATAAGTGTGTATGGATAGAGTTTCGACGTATTGGTACATCTAAGGTTTAGGAGCAAGACATTATTTGTAATGGTTTACTCGTACACGAGTGTGTATGGATGGAGTTTCAGTGTATTGGAATGCCTAAGGTATAGGAGCAAGGCACTACTTACAAAAGGGAATTTGTACATGAGTGTGTACAGACCAAGGTTCGGTGTGTCTGAATGCCTAAGGCTTAGGAGCAAGACACTGCTTACGATGGGAAACTCGTACACGAGTGTGTATGGATGAAGGTTCAACATGTCGATACACTTAAGGTTTAGGAGCAAGACATTGCTTGTGATGGTGTACACGAGTGTGTATGGATGGAGGTTCAGTGTGTCGGTACACCTAAGGTTTAGGAGCAAGACACTACTTGCGATGGTGTACACGAATATGTATGGACAGAGGTTCGACGTATTGGTACTCGTAAGGTTTAAAAGTAAAGCACTGCTTGCAAAAAGGGAAATCGTAAACAAGTGTTTACAGATAGGGTTTCAACGTATTGGTATGTATAATGTTTATGAGCAAGACGTTGTCCAAAAAAGGGATTCATACACGAGTATGTATGGGCAGAGTTTCGGCATGCTGTTACGCCTAATGTCTTGGAGCAAGACACTGCTTGCAAAGGGGAACTCACACACGAGTGTGTACGGACTGCATTTCAGCATATTGGTACACTTAGGGTTTGATACAAGACATTGCTTGTATGGAATAACTTGTACACGAGTGTGCATGGATAATATTTCGACGTATTGGTACGCCTGAGGTTTAGGAGCAAGACATTACTTGCAAAGGAGGACTCGTACACGAGTGTGTACGGACTGGGTTTCTGCGTATTGGTATGCCTGGGGCTTGATACAAGATGCTGCTTGTAAGGAAAAGAAAACTTGTACACGAGTGTGTACGGATAGTATTTCGGTGTATTGGAGTTGGATATGCCCTAGTCCCGAGGCATTGGACCTCGTATTTGTATTGTACATTTATTGGATTTATGTATTATACATATTTTGTATCATTAATAAAGGCATTAATTCATTTATTATATATATCTTGTGCAATATTTTAAATGAAGTATCCAATGGACATATCCATATTCATGATGACGAGTGTCATGCACTTAGCAGTAAGAACATGGATAGGGAAAACGATATGAGCATAAAGAGATCTGTAGTCTGTTCCAGTCATGGGAATGAATGGAACTAGAGACTATCATTAACCTGGTTGTATGGCAGTGTCTTACAGGTCATTGTACATGGGATGTCAAGCAAGTTAATGGGTACATGCAAAAGGGGCATGGTACTGGATAGATCCACTAAAAAAGAAATCCACATGGTATAGTATCACAAGTGATTCTCGTGTAGTACTTGTATGGATCCTTTAACCTGACCATATGATGGTGTTGCATGAGAGGTCACATACTTAGGGGTACGCCTAAAGGGCCTGTAATAGGGTGCCAACTATGGGTACTTTCGGGTATGTCACTTAGCATGGCAATGCTATGGCTATGCAGAAGGGATTTGTCACTCCGTAGTCCACTGAGAAGATATCACTGGCCTCTTAATGAATGCGACTGATAAGAGTGTGGCCACACCCAAACAAGTTGGAACTTGTTTGTGAGCATCAGTACATTCAGGATCAAGTTAATGTCCGGACATAAAGGAGGATGATCAATCCATGCCTCTGTGTTGGACACCGATATCGATGACATGGGATATACAAGTTCCAACTACAGGGTTATGATTTCAGTTGGATTGCCATTTCCATCTTAATGGGGGGCTATAGTGGCTTACTGCCAGCATAAAGATGGGCCCATGGGATCGTACACATTGAACATCTAAACACGGACTTAAGGAATCGCCTGTATACTTGGAGTATACATATTAGAGAGAGAGGATTATATTAATTATATTATAAAGATCAATTGGATTGATCATAATAATAAAATTAATATGTGATTGGCATTCTCATAATTAATTGGATTAATTTATGACATTATTTCCTAGGTGGAAATATTTCACATGTATAGGTTTACATGTGTCTTTGTCTTATGGATGTCAAAATTAATTCCATGGTATAATTAATTGATCAAATTGATTTTAATTTAATTGTATCAAATATATTATTTGGAATAATATGTTAAGGATACAAGTTAAATGAAATTGGGTTTGATAATTAATTAAACCTGGCAAATTAATATTGGACTGGGTTTTAAATGGAGAAAGGCCCATATGAGACAAGGAAGAAAATTGGGCCGAAATCTCAAGGAGAATTTCGGCCCAACCTAGGTAAAAATACCTAGGGATTTTGGCTAAGAGTTAGGGTAGACATCCTAGCCGAAATCTCAAGCCTTCCTCTCTCAAAATTTTTCCCGATTCCAACACTAGCATGGGTCGTGCTCCACAGGCTTTCGTGTACGTAAACGAGGAGGGAATCTACGTTGATTTCAGTAGCCATCTTTAAAAGAGATACTCCTGGTAAGAGTTTAATCTCTTCTTGATAAAATTTTTTATTTCACAATTTTCATCTCAATTGCTCCTGGGCACGGATTTGAGGAAATTGTCATGATCTTCCGCATTAATTCGGATGATTTCTGGTGAAAATCCCAACAATTGGTACGCTTGGTTTAGGGGCAAGACACTGTTTACAAAGGAGTATTCATACATGAGTGTATGCGGATAGAGTTTTGGCGTATTGGTACGCCTAGGGTTTGATACAAGACACTGCTTGTACGGAATTACTCACGAGTGTGCAAGGATAATATTTCGATGTATTCGTACGCCTGAGGTTTAGGAGCAAGACACTGCTTGCAAAAGAGGTCTCGTACATGAGTGTGTACGAACGGAGTTTCAGAGCATTGGTACTCCTAAAGTTTAGGAGCAAGACACTACTTGCGATGGTGTACTCATACATGAGTGTGTACGGACGGAGTTTCAGGCGTATTGGTACATCTAAGGTTTAAGAGCAAGACACTATTTATGATGGTGTACTCTTACATGAGTGTGTACGGATGGAGTTTCGGCGTATTGGTATGCCTAAGGTTTAGGAGCAAGACATGGCTTGCAAAGGTTGACTTGTTCATGAGTGTGTACAGATAGTATTTTGGTATAATTGTACGCCTAGTGTCTAAGAGCAAGGCACTGCTTGGTAAAGGGAAATCATATACGAGTGTGTATAGGCAGAGCATTTCGGCTTATTTGTACACTTGGTGTTTATGGGTATCATATGATAAGGATTATGGACTGGTATATATGCATGATATACAGGCCAAATACTAGTATAATGATATGCCTAAAAATTAAGGATGTGAATGTCACACGATGTATATGGCTACATAAAAGAAGGTTAAGGTGAATGTGTTGGTGTGCCCTAGTCCAAAGGCATTGGTTCTTGATTGTATTATACATTGTATGCAGATATCTTGTATTATACATTATGTAATATATAAAGGCATTTAATCTATTTATTTGTTTCTTGTGCAATTTAATAAATAGAGTATCCATTGATCATAGCCATACTCATATTAAATAATATAGGTCATTAGCTATTGAGACCATGAGTAGTATTGAAGTTATAAACATAAAGTTGTCCCGTGTCTATTCTAATCATGGAAATAAATAGAGCTAAAGAACAACATATACTTGCCTAGATGGTAGTGTCTCACTTTCCATTGGACATGGGATGTCATTCAAGTATATGGGCACATGTTAGGTTACATGGTACTGAATCGATCCACCTCGAGAACACCTTATGGTCTAATCATCATTGGTGCTTCTCAGGTAGTTCTTGATATTGTCCTTAGAACCAATTTCACTAAAACATGACATGGGATCTCATACACTTTGATATATGCCTAACGAGTCCGTAACAGGGTGCCAAGTATGGGTATGTTGGGTGGACCGGTGAACATTTTGATGTTGATAGTGAGTTAATTACCACTCGGCGTCCCCTGAGATGACATCATTGGCCACTTGATGAGTGGGACTGATAAGTGATTGGCCATACCCAAATATGTTGGGATACTTATTCACGATCATCAATCTGCTCGGAATCAAGGAATGCATAAGCATAGAAGAGGTTGACTGGAGCCATGCCTCTTGCTTATACATCGATGTCAGTTGGCAAGGGATATGCAACAATACTACATGAGATTGCTAGTCTCTGTCTTAATTGGGGGCTGTAATGGTTTGCTAGAACCCACTTACAGTCTATGGGCCCTAGGCCCACTGCCAACATAAAGACAGGCCCACAGGATCGTACACATAGAACAACTGAACTTGTGACATATCGAAAATGTGCACTTTGGGTGTACTTAGAATGGAAACTCGGTTAATTGAATAAATGATAATAGGTTTTGTCAAAATTAATTCAATTAATATAAAAGAGAAATTGATAATATTTTGTTAATTAATTACAGTATGTAAATAATTAATTAAATATATTTTCCTTGGTGGAAAATTAAATACACAATTTGTATTTATTTAAGGTCGGGTTAAGTTAAATTTGGGTTGAATAAATTTAATTAATTTGGTATAATTAAGTCAATTGGAATTTTATTATATGATTTAATTTAATTCCAATTCCATGATTAAATTAGTAATTGAATTAAAATTTAACTTAAAGTTAATTTAAAACCTAATTTTGTACAAGGTATAAAAGGGGCCTTAAAAATCAATTTCTCCCAACCCTAATACACACTAAGAATTTTGGCCAACTAGAGAGAGGGGGAGCCAAATCCTTGCGGTGGAATTTTCGAGTTCCGTTCGCTAGCACGAGTCTAGTTCGAGAGTTATTCGTGTACCTGACTATGTAGAGTTGTCGGTCTTCGTATCAACAATCTTTAGCAGTATCTAGAAGAGACGAATAAGGTGAGAAATTTAATTTCTTTCCGTACTTTGATTCTATGAAAATCATGGGTCCCTGGAATCATGGAATTTGAAGGAAAAATTTTAATCGCTATTTTCTACTGCACAACATTTTTCTTGGTGAAAATTTCCTATAGAATTCCCACAAACGATGACTATGTAATTTCCTATAGAATTCCCACAAACGATGACTATGTGTATGTTGAGGTAAAGAATGTGTCTCACATAACATATCATGGCTGCATAAGAATGTTAGTCGTGTATGCATGGCACACATCATATGTTTTGAAAGAATGCAATGAACGGATAAATCCTGCACATCGAACAAACATTTTAATGCAAGTAAAAGGATGCTCACCCTTCCGAACTTATTTCTCCATGATTGTTAAATTCAAAATCCGCCCTAGGAGTTGGGTCTCTTTGTCATCATCAACGGATAACAAAGGCATCTCTCAAAATGCAATCTCTTAAAGTTTTGGATATCCTAAGGAAAATTACTACGGCTTTCTACATAAGTCATGGTCATGCCAAAGGTTAACATCATGGTTCCCGTAGCAATATATACTCCCCACTTCTCCCCACAAAAGGGTCCAAGCGAAGGTGTTCATACTAGGCTACGAGTGATGTACCATATCTGTGTTTCAGGGAGCTTTTGGTTCGTCTGCTGCAAGGCAATAGTAGATCGGGGTGAATAAGAAATTTTTCGGGAACGTGTGTGCATAAGTGCCCATGATATGATGTGAACAAAAGAGTGCAAGTTGGAAAAGGTTAAGCAATTTCATATAAAATATTTTTAGTGTTTTGTTTATTGATTTTATAAAAATCTCCCTAACAGAGTCGCCATTATGAGCAGACGATCATTTTTTGTGGTAATATAAAAGTAGGCCGCCAGACTGGGCCGAGGGCTTTTGAATATTTTAGGAAACTCGTTTAGAAAATTGGGTTTTCAATTTTTTGGAAAATAAGGCAAAACGAAGGAACACACAAAACCAATTCCTCATGCCTTAAAGGTTGATAAGAGTCGCCTAGCTCAGCTCTTACTGAGAAATTGAGGTATAGCCAAGCCTGACAGGGATCCTATACCTTTAAGATAACAATTCAGGTCCAGACAAATCACTTGTTTCTATTTAATGTGAAATAGCATCTAACTATATCTAATTTGCACTTTTTGTTATTTTATTCCCTATTCAATATTCAATCCTAGATAGTTACTACATGCTTATAAGGAAAGCCATAAATAAATTTTGAAAGCGATAAATAAATTTAGGAAGTAAAGAAAATAAAATTATTACAACCAAATCAAATAAACTACCTTAGGAGATACATTTGATAAAATTGGAATAGGGGTATAATTGTCTAGTTTACACGAATTATTATAAAAAATACAAAGCTAGCATTCATCTAACCTAGTATACATCTACCTGCAAAACAGATGTTAGTGATACAGATAAGCATAAGCACATTAGACTCAAATATGACAAAATGGGATATCCAGATAGCTTGGGGGCATGCATTTACGGGATAATCGAGAAAACCCAGCAGGTTTACCTGATTAGACCTAGAAAACAATTTTATAAATGCCCTATTTGGAGAAAACAATTTTGTAAAACAATTTTGCCAATTTACATTTACTTTTTCTAGATGGAAAATATGGGTCAGTTATCTAGAGATTTATTGGAAACCTCTTTCGTGTAGGTCCTGAAAAATTCTTCGAAATTAAATCTAGGCCGATAAAGCACATAAACACCCAAAATCAATTTTATAAAAAATGTATGCACAGTGAATAATAACATAAATAAATGTCATGCTATGTAATGAATTTTGGAACCGTAGGGGCTCCAAAACGGGTTAAATATGGATCTCAGGATCCAGACTTAATAATAAAAAAATTTTTCTTTTTTTTTGTGATTTTAATACAAAAATTCATTTTAGGGTTTTTTCCTTTTGAATTTTATGATCCTTTCGGGGTCTATCAATTGATTTGGCTAAGAAGTTAGAGATTTTCGCCCCGGATGCACAAAACTAAAATTCCCAAAAAACAAAGAAGATTTTTGGATGCACGGATCATGGGCCATGATAAGCGGTGCGGCTCAATTCTTCCCGAAGATAGGCCGTACGACCCTGTTCTTAAAATTACAACAAATTCATTTTTGTTTTCTTCGGTTTGGCAAACTATATACAAATCAAACAATTCAGGAACAGTGAGATAAGATTTTATGGCCTCTCAGAGATTACCTTCAGCTTGTTTATCCAAATTTTCAGGAAATGATCCGAATCCATTCCTTGGAGCTTTGAATCCAGTGTAACTGCAACTCGTCAGGAATCGAAACACAGTTGTGGAAAGCTTTAAACTAAGGAGCTTTATGTATGAAAATTGAGTTTGGTGTGTGAAATGGTTGGATTTGGTTAAGGATTGGTGTCTGGAAACTTGATGAATATGTGTTAATGGAAGTGTTGAAGGTTAAACAAAGAAAAAAAAAATGGTTTTGCAGGAGAAGAGGTTGAAGGTGAAGCCGGAGAGCTTTGGGCTGTAGGAGTTGTGAACAATTGGTATCCCTGCCTTAAACTTCTGTAATACATTTCCCTACCTCCGTAAATGACATCATGCTTTGAGAAAATGATTTTCTATTTGTGCAAGTGGGCAATTTGGCCAATTGATTCCTTAAGAGATGGGACATACAGCCCATCCACCTTTCAAATTGGGCCATGCAGCCTATGTTTTGGGTCATACGGCCCATCCCCAAATCACAGCTGTACCCACTTTAAGCAGCTCTCTTGCACCGCCTAACCCTTAAAAATTGAGTCATGCCTCCTCTTGAATTGGGCCATACGGCCCATCCTGTAATGATGACAATCCCTTTTTCTATTACAACGGTTTTTTATTTATTTCGACACAAGTTAAAGTCTGCTCTTTCCTCCTCGGGCTGGTATTTCGAACAATTTTGGATAAAAGATAATCAGAAACCATCATCATAGATGTCGAACAAAAATTCGTCCTCACAGTAGGGATCTGTGCGTATAAGTGTGGAGATTCTTCATGTAAAGCAAGGATTTAATTCAATTTTTATTGTGGAGACAATATAGGTGTGATTTAAATCTCTTTCTGGTTGAGTCTTGTTGTTTCTTATTCCATAATCTATTCAATTTGTTCTGGAAATGGATTTGAGTGCAAGGCAAAATCATTTCCCCTGCAGTTTTAATTTTTGTTTTGCACTAGAAGAATCCCAACAAACCAATAGCAGTAGACTTCCATACTTCCTAAGCAAAATAACAATCTAGCAGCACATGTTCCATATTCTTTTTGATATATTACATACTTGAAGTAAAAATAAGGATTAAAAAAAATAAAAGGTTCAATATATACATATTTTGTAAAAAAAATATATTATAAAAAAAATCCAATACTTGGTGATGAGCAAGAATTAGCTAAACCGAACATCTCTAACAATGGGATCCGTAAGCCTCTGTTAGTTATATGGGAAAAAGAGGAAGTAAAGATGAAAGTATTATTGTTATTACTTTTATGTTATTATTTTTTATGTTAAAAGCAGAAAAGGTATGGAGGGATGGTTGAAGTTCCATCATTCCTTTGTAGTTTTTATATTTTTTTTCTTCTATCCAAAATAGGAGGAAGTGGCTATATTAATTACTTAACCTACTTTGTTACCCCATTTTTAATATCAAAAAAATATATTTATTATAAAATAAAAAAGGTATAAAAGTAAATTGACTAGCCACCATTATTTTCTTTCTTTCACTTCTTATCTTCAAGCCAAACAATATATGAGAAAAGATCTATCTATATCTTCCATCTTTCTACCCCCCACACAAACTCTTACATTCTTTCATTCTTCCTTAGTTCCAACCAAAGTTATCTAAACCAGACCAAATCAAACAGATCAGTTCCATCATTTCAACCGTAAACCAGCCAAGGGTCTGATTGATTTGATAAAAAAAAATTAGTTTTTTGAAAAATAGACCAAAAATAGTTCAACTAGCAGTTGAGCCAGTGAACCAAATGGTTGAACCACTAGGTGAACCATAATTCTTTATAATCTACTATTAATTAATATTATTTTAAAAATTAATATCCGAGAAAGCCACTGGTTCGAACTAGTAGTCACACCAAGCTCTTTTTCTTGATTGAATATTTAGTTGAGCTATAGTCCCAATTTGTCATAGGCAAAACAAGTACTAATTTGTCTTAAAGCTGCACCATAAGTAGTGCAAATTATTTATGAAAGGTCGAGGGGGTTTAGAGGTGAGATTGTAGTGTGAATCAAAACCAACCATAATTAAGTATTCAACTTAATCGCCTGCTGCTTGCTTCTATATTCCTGTATATAAAAGAAAATCCCTGTATATCCTTTCTTTTTTTTTAATATGGTTTTGTTTTGATCTTGCAAGTGACAAACAAAAGGTTGAAAAGTTTAGATTCTAAATTAACATAATCTTATCATATGGATAATGATTTTATTTTTAGAATGTTCATGGACAAATTAATGAATCACACAAAAAAAGTTTAACATATACATATACATATACATAATTTGTAAAAAAAAAATATTATAAAATAAAATCCAATAGTTGGTGATAAACAACAATTAGCTCAACTGACCATCCCTAACAATGGGATTCATAATCCTATGTTAAGTAAAGATGAAAATATTATTATTATTATTACTTTTATGTTTTTATTTTTTCATATTAAAAGGGGAAAATGTATGCAGGGATGGTTGAAATTCATTGTTCTTTTTTCTATTTCTACATATTTTCTTCCATCCAAAGTGGGAGGAAATAGCTATCTTAATTCCACAAGCTACTATTCCTTATTACCCATTTTTTAATATTGAAAAAATATACTTATTATAAAATTGTTGTAGCCACGATACAGCAGTAAATTTGTTAAGGGAAGATCGATCGTCAAGGGGTGTTACTGGAAAAGTGAGGGTTGACCGGACGAGGGTGCCTCCGGGAATGAACGCCGGTAGTGGTTGAATTATGACTCTCCTTCAGCAAGGTACCTGTTACAGTGTGGGGAGGGTGTTCTTCCCACAAACACTCCGATGCCAAAGTTATCTGGTGATACTGATTATATTGCTGTAAAAATAGTATAAGCTCTGATTATCAAAGAACCAACCCCCGTATCATTGAATGAGAAGCTATTTATAGCTTCAAGGGTGGAAGTTACCTGATGTGAAACAACACGTTCCACGTTCATTATAACTGCTTGTGAAGTGGGTTGCCAGGTGGTAGGAGCTCTTGACTAATACACGTAATAAATGTTGAGAGATAAATAATAAACCTTAGCTTATATTAGGTTTACCCTTAAGCTTATTCTTAGGGTTAACCTTAAGCTTATTCTCAGGTTATAAATATATTAGCCTTTAGCTTATATTTAGGTTAACCCTTGGTTTATACCATAGGTTATATCAGTTGCTCCCCACTTCTATTTTTTGGGTCTATCCAGAAAATATAAGTAAGCAAAATCGACTATTAGTTTTTAATAACTTAAAATGTGAAAATTACTCACTGAGAAAGGCTATATGCTTTTAAAAAGCACGATATTAATCTAAGATTAATATCACTTTTTGAATCTTTAATAATAGTTATAATAGTTAATAATAATAATAAAATAATTATTATAATAGCAAATAATAATTATAGTTGATAATAATAATAATTATAAAAAAAAGAATGTACGTATGATTATAGGGATAATAGTAGATAATAATAATAATAATAATAATAATAATAATAATAATAATGATAATGATAATGATAATGATAATGATAATGAGAGTAATAATAGGGATAGAGGTCTTATAGGTTTAGGTTTCTTAATTAGTGGGCTTAAAACTGCCAATAGAGTTTGTAGAGTTTAAGGAGTCTTTATTTATTGGGCTTAAATAGTTGGTTTTAAGAAGGAAATTATCTTTCCCAACTCTTGCCTTTGGTTTTTTCTGCCTTCTACCTGGAGCAGCCCCTTGCCGACCATTGCCAACGTTTTCAACGCCGTCCACCGCCGTCCTACGACACCTCATCTCTACCGCCGCCTCGTGTCACCGACGTTAACCAGAGCCCTCGCCGCGCCGCTCAGACCGCGGTGCCTGCCTCTGTCCAGCGATCGTCCGGCGTACCTCGATTTCCACCGTGCCAACGTCGTCCTGTGACTACCGATCAGACGCCGGCCTCTCCTACTTTCTCTGCCCGTCCGATCAGAATTTCTCACTCGCTGCTCGGATTAAATTCCATCAGCCATTCCGATCAGAATTGTTCTCCTTCGTTCAGCTACTGTGGTGAGTTTTCCTCCTGTATATGATGCATGATTTTTATTTTTTGAATTCTGTTACTGTGATCTTTTAATTGCTTCAGTTTGTGGCAATGTATTGAAGATTTTATCCTATTGGGGGCACATGATTTTGTGGTTTTGCAGTGCAATTGATTTCCGTCATTTGATATATTTGTATTAACGAATATTATTTGCCTGTATAAATACAGTTTGAACTTCCAACTTGTGATTATTAGCTCCATTTCCAATTCAATAAAGCTTGGATTTCTCTGATTTGAAATTAATGATGCTGTTGAGCAGTCCATGATTTCAAACCTCTCGGCTGTCTGGATCCAGATAATGGCTTCTGAGTAACAAAATACTGTGCTTCCACCTTTTCCACGCCTTTAATTTCAAAGCCAAGATTTTCAATTAATAATTTGGATGCACCCTTGCTGGGATTTGATATCTTAATGGTTCAATTCTTCCTAAATTAATTGCTCTGATAACAATGACGACATTATCCAATTTTTTGAAATTCTCTTTTGTTGTCCTTTATATATATATATATATATATATATATATATATATATATATATATATATATATATATTATCATTATTATTATTGTCATTATTATGATTTGTTACAAACAAAAAATGAATATTGTTGCTGCGACCATTTTGTTAATCAGTCAAGCTGTTGTTTTTTCTTTTTATTTGTTTGATGTAACTCTGTGGTTTGATTGTTTCTCTTTTGTCCTTCCTTTATTGTTGACTTCTCGCATCCGAAGATGGTTCGTACTAAACAGACAGTGAGACTCAGGTCTGAGGTTCTTGGTCCTCGCTCAAATGAAGTAATTGCCAGATGTGTTCCGACTCGACTCAAGGAAAATGATGTCAAATCTTTTAAAGCTAAATTATCCCTTTCACCCGGCTGGAGGGTTGCACTTCCACCAAGTTCAGATGTTTCTTTTGCCCTGGCTCCTTATGAATCTTTCGCTTTTCATGAGGCTCTTCTAGACATGGGTGTCACTTTTCCATTGCCTCCTTTCATTATGGCCTTTTTAAAGGCTAACAAATTATCTCCACCACAACTACACCCCATGGGATGGAGATTTCTCATCGGTTTTTATCTTCTATGTCATAAAGCGAAGGTCATTCCGACTGTCAACCTCTTTCATCTCTTATACCTCACAAAGGCATGCAAAGATAAATCAGGTCGTTTTCTCCTCCAAAAGACCGACTTTGGTGAGGAAACACTCACCTTAATCGATGATCTTCCTCCCATTGGTAATTATGAAGACAAGTGGTTGCTTATTTACCCTCCTGCTGATATATGGAAAGTTGCTCATCCTTGGAGCTGGATGTGGGTTAGAAAGGGTATTACTTGGCCAGTTCGTGCTTCTCTCTTAGTAAAGTATTCAGTCGAGATTGATATGTTGCGTAAAACAAAGTGTTATTTAAGTAAAATTCTGACACCATCCAATCTATCTGCCGCGGGTTGGGGAGTCTCTTCATGTCTTCCTTTCATTAACGAAGCTAACTCTTCTTCCTCTACACATTCAGATCGTGAAACTCCTAATAACCAAAGTTCCCCCGACTCTTCATCGGATTCTTCATTCGATTCATCCGGGGGTTCTTCATCTAAGGGCAACATCGAAGATTCTTCGTCTGAACATGAGATCCTTCCTTTAGAAAATACTTTATCACATAATGTCGATATCCCTTCCAGTCATACGACTTCTTTATCTGACAATGGTGACTACCTAAAATAATTTATATATGCGATATTATATATGATTCTCGCCTTTTCAGAATATGGATGTTTACTGACAATTTTCTTTTGTAGGCATGACTCCATCAGAAAACTCTACTTTTGCTAATTTCGCGGCCGGGAACTCGGCTTTCGCGGCTTTTGCAGCCGGACAGAAGCGTACTAGGGCAGAAATTTCTCCTACTTGTCAAATTACTTTAGAAGGTGATGCTTCGGCTCTGAAGAAGGCTCATCCTTCAGCTCCATCAAATGCTTCATCAGAAGCCGCTATTCCAAAGATCACCGCTGGTGTGAATTCAATCCCTCCTGTGCAGCCAAAGTCTAAGTCTTCTGAGGTCGATCCTTCCAATAGGACTAAGAAAGGTGTGTTAAATTCATCCCCGAATCGCTCTTCTTCTGCTCGGGATGAGAGAAGTGGTTCCCAATCAATGCGAAACACCAGAGATGATAGGATTCATCCTAATATTCCACTTCGTCGTGAGAGGAAGAAACTTCGCTCAGAATCTTTACCTGGAATGGATCTTGTCTTTCCAAGGATGGGCATGCCTGTTGCATCTTACAACATCTACAAAAATACCTCTTTGAAAACCATTCTTCAAGGGGAGGATTTCAGATTTTACCCTGGTTTGCTAAACACTGACTCTGTTGACATGCCGGGGGTAGCTTCTAGGCTGATGATTTCCTCTATTCTCCCTCGTGATGAAGAGAGTTATTGCAAGGATTTATGTGACAACCTTGATATGGCTGAACGCAGGATCGTTGAAGTGTGTATCTATAAATATGTATTTTATCATATGCGTTTTATTTGAATATAACTCATTTTCTTTGTTTTGATGGTAGGGTGCTCAACGTGCTTCAGTGGCTTTTGGGTTTGCCCGAAAGCTAAAACAGACGGTTGAAAATCTTGAAGGGAAACTTCAAGAGGTTGAAGGGAAGCTTCAAGAAAGTCGGAGTTTAAATGTGAAGCTTCAAGACCGTATTAAATCATTGGAAGCTGATCAAGTGAATCTGAAAGCCGTGGAATCCAAATATGCAATTCTGAGCAATGATTATGAGAAGCTAGATAAGCAGAATTCCCTCCTTAAGAATGATATCAAGAAGCTTGAACTGAAGTTAGCTGATGAGACTAGCATGGTGCAGAAACTGAAGAGTGACCATGCTTCCATTCGTTCTACCGCAGTTCGTGAGTATAGGGAATCCAAAGATTGTTACGAGAGAAAATGTGTAGCCGGGGTCAGCTTCTCCAAGATAGGTTTTTATCTCGCCCGGCAGATTCTTGAGCAGGAGGATGGTCATTCTCATCCCGAATTAGTTTTTTCAAAAACGGAATCTCTTTCCCACCATACCAATTGGAAGAATTTTGATCCGAATGAGGAGGATAGTGCTACCTGTGTAAATAAAGGCCTGTTTGATGATCTGAAGAACCTTGGTGGACCTTGGGAATTCTATGGGAGGAATGGAGTCATGGGACCTTCAGATATAGTCCCAGATGATGAGATATCGGCTTTGCAAGATTTAGATGAGGATCATGGTGCTGATGATGAACCTTCTGCCGATGTCGATCCTGCATCTTAGATTTCTATTTGCTATTTTTTTGTTCTTTATATATTTTGAAAATTTATTGACTTGGAATTTTTTATTTATTTTATTATTTACCTTCCTTCCTGTTTAATGTTAACCTTCTTTCATAGTTAACGCTAATCGCTCCCCAATCACAAAAAATTTTTATTGAATTGAGTGTGATTTTTCATAAACTTATACCTGGAAATTTTTTCACACTGTACGTTTGATCTTTTATAAACTGCTTGCATTATGGTAGCAAGCTTTCTTCCCTCTTAGAAGATAAGCTTGTTAGCCTACCATATGTCGTAACAGCCTTGAAGAATTTTTACTGCGTGCATCATGGCAGCAAACTTTCTTCCCTCATAGAAGATAAGTTTTTTGGCCTACCATATGTCTTAACAGCCTTCGAAAAGAATATAAGTATATGTGTCTTCCCTCATAGAAGAAATGTTGCAAAGTTTACGTCTTCCCTCATAGAAGAACGTTATATCTTTTCTCATGGAAGAGATATTACGAGAATCGTATCCTCCCTCATAGAAGAGCGTATTTTAGCTTGATTACAAACGGTTTATCTTTAGCAAATGCATAAGATTATCGTCAAAGATAATTAAATATAGCAACATTGTCGAAAAATTAAAGGTATGGCACGTGATATTTTTACGTGGAAAACCCCAATAAGGGGAAAAACCACGGGCCCGCAATCACGGCACCATCAAATTTATTGATTCATAATAACAGTTACAGAATACAAGTGCTCTGAAAATAGAGCTTCAGATGATTTGCATTCCAAGTTTTTCCAATCTTCTTTCCTTCTAAGGTTTCAAGTTTGCAAGTGCCTGGCCCAACCATTCTTCTTATTCGATATGGCCCCTCCCAATTTGGACGGAGCTTCCCATCTTCAAGGTGAGCATTGGTTATGGCTGTCTTTCTCAAGACAAGATCTCCTTCTGCGAATGGTCTTTCTTTCACCTTAGAGTTGTAATAGCGAGATACCCTTTGTTGATAAGCTGCCAGGCGTATGCATGCTTGTTCTCTGTGTTCCTCTAAAAGGTCTAAGTTGGTACAAAGTCCCTCAGAATTGGCCTCTTCATCAAACTCGACCATCCTTGGTGAAGATGCACCTATCTCGACTGGGATCAAAGCTTCCGTTCCATACACAAGGCTGAATGGGGTTTCTTTCGTAGAGACTCTACTTGTAGTCCTGTATGCCCAAAGTATGGATGGAAGTTCGTCTACCCATGCTCCTTTTGCTTTGTCCAGACGCATTTGCAAGCCTTCCTTGATGGTTCGATTAGCTCTTTCTACTTGACCGTTGGCTTGCGGGTAGGCTACTGAGGCATAGCTTAGTTGGATGTGAAGGTTTGCACAGAGTTGTTTTAATGCATCACAATCGAACTGTTTTCCTCTGTCTACTACCAAAGCTCTTGGAATCCCGAATCGGCATATGATGTCTTTCCAAACAATTCCCTCTATCTTTTTTGCAGTGACACTGGCTAAAGGCTCAGCTTCCACCCATTTGGTGAAGTAATCAGTTGCTACCATTAAAAATTTTCTTCCTCCTGTTGCTTGTGGGAAAGGTCCTAGTAGGTCCAATCCCCATTTGGCGAAAGGTGTTGGTTCAATAGAGCTTCTGAAAACTGAAGCAGGAGCATGCTGGATGGGAGCAAATCTCTGACATTTATCGCATTCTCTAACCTTTTTCAGCGCGTCATCTCTTAGTGAAGGCCAGAAGAATCCAGTTCGCAAAACCTTAGAGGCTAGTGCTCTAGCTCCCAAGTGCTGTCCACATATTCCTTCGTGTATTTCCGCTAGCACCTCCTTTGCTTTGTCTAAACCAAGACACCTGAGAAGTGGCAGGGAGAAACCTTTCTTATATAGAATATCTCCAATCAAGGTGAATCGAGCTGCTCTCATTTTTATCTTTTTAGCTTCGGTGGAATCAGTGGGAAGCTCTCCTGTTTTCAAGAATTTTATAAATGGGGTTCTCCAGTCTTGTTGCTCCATAATACATGCAACCACTTTCTCTTCTATACTTGGTCTTTTGAGTTCTTCGAGGTGCACGATTCTTCCCTTGGTGTCTAAAGACGAGGCAAGTTTGGATAATGCATCTGCGTGGGCATTAGAACTTCTATTAATCTGCGTCAACTGGAATTCTTCAAATTCTTGGGACAAGGATTTGACCTTGCGAAGGTATTGGATGATAACAGGTTCTTTTGCTTCATATTCTCCATGGAACTGTTGAACCACCAATTGTGAATCACTATGAGCTGTTATCCTCTTCACCTGTAGCTGTTGGGCTAGCTTCATTCCAGCAATAAGAGCTTCATACTCGGCAATATTGTTCGAGCTTGGAAAGTTGAAACGCAAGGCATACTCCAAAGGATCTCCTTCGGGGGATATGATCACTATCCCTGCTCCACTACCAGATGAACTAGATGCTCCATCGACAAACAATTTCCACATGCTTGCAACTCCTTCAACTGACTTTTTCTCCCCTGTACATTCTACAATGAAGTCAGCTAAAGCCTGCCCTTTGATTGCTTGCCTTGGTTCGAAGGTGATGTCATATTCGCTTAACTCTATTGCCCATTTAGTGAGGCGCCCTGAACATTCTGGCTTTTGTAGGACTTGACGTAGGGGTTGATCTGTCAATATTATCATACGGTGAGCTTGGAAGTAAGGCCTTAGCTTTCGAGACGCCATCACTAATGCAAGTGCAACTTTCTCAGCAAATGGGTATCGAGGTTCAGCGCCCTGGAGGACTTTACTGACGTAGTAAATAGGCTTGTCAATCTTTCCTTCTTTCTTCAATAATACTGCGCTCAATGCCACATTACTGACCCCTAAGTACACAAACAATGATTCTCCTGGCTCAGGTCTAGTTAGAAGGGGTATCTCTTTCAAATATTCCTTCAATTCTTCAAATGCTTTCTCACATTCTGGGGTCCACTGAAAGTTTTTTGTAGCTTTCAACGTTTTGAAGAATGGAAGACTTTTCTCTGCTGACTTGGATAGAAATCTATTTAAAGATGCTATCCTCCCTGTTAGGCGTTGCACTTCCTTGATTGAAGCTGGAGGCTTCATGTCCAGTATAGCTTGAACTTTCTCGGGGTTTGCTTCAATGCCTCTCTCTGTGATCATGTAGCCTAGGAATTTTCCTGACTCCACTCCGAACGTACATTTATTTGGGTTGAGTTTAATGTTGAAGCTTCTCAGAATGTTAAATACTTTAGTGAGCTTCTCAATATGTGATTCTTCCTTCTTGCTTTTAACGATCATGTCGTCCACGTACGCTTCCATGGTGTTACCCAATAAAGGTTTAAACACCCTATTCACCATTCTTTGATAGGTTGCCCCAGCATTTTTAAGTCCGAAGGGCATCACTCTGTAACAGTACGTCCCCTTATCGGTGATGAATGTAGTCTTCTCCTCATCCGAAGGGTTCATCTTTATTTGATGGTACCCCATGAAAGCATCTAAAAAACTCAACAATTCATATCCTGAAGTCTGGTCCACCATCTTGTCGATTTGAGGGAGCGGGTATGAATCCTTTGGGCAAGCTTTGTTCAGATCAGTGAAGTCTATGCAAATCCTCCACTTCCCATTTGGCTTTTTTACCATCACAATGTTAGCGATCCATTCAGGATATTGAACTTCTCTGATGAAGTTAGCTTGGAGTAGCTTGTCTATTTCTTCTTCTATGATTCGTTGCCTCTCCGGTGCTACATTCCTCTTTTTTTGCTTGACTGGTTTTAGTTCTGGATCAACATTCAGATGGTGAGAAGCTACCTCTAAATCAATTCCTGGCATGTCAGCGGGTGTCCAAGCAAAGACATCAACATTCTTTCTTAGGCAATCTATCACTTCATCCCTCACTCCTTTTTGCATTCGTGTCCCAATGTAAGTGATTTTGTCTGGATCGTCTTCTTTCAGCCTTATGGGCTCAACTTCTTCAACTGGCTTAGGCTTATTCTCTGATTCTCCCTTTCCCGAGATTGCCAGTGTTTCCCCTCTTGCAGTCTGCTTTCCCTTGATGGAGGATATGTGACAAATGCGAGCTTTTTTCTGATCGCCTCGGACTTGACCTATTCCATTGGGTGTAGGGAATTTCACAAGTAGATAATTTGAGCTGATTATGGCTCCCATGTCATTTAGTAACGGTCTTCCAAGGATTACATTATAGGCCGGAGATGTCGACCTAACCACCATAAAGTTTGCCATCCTTGTGGTACTACAAGGATCTTCTCCTAGTGTGATTGGTAGCTGGATCGACCCTGCTATTGGGACAGCTTCATTCGAAAAACTAAACAGAGGGGCTTGCACTTTTTTCAGCCTATCGAGGGATATGTTCATCTTCTCAAAACAATTCCAGTAAAGGAGATTGACAGAACTTCCAATATCAACAAGGATTCTCTCCACTGGGAACTTCATTATGATGGCCGAAATGACCACTGCATCATCATGGGGAGTTACCACATTTCCTTGATCTGCAGAGGTAAAGGTTATAACTTCCTCATCGCGGATCTTCATGACATTGTTCACTTCATAAGCTTGTCTCGCATAGGTTTTTCTTGAAGCTGAAGATCCTCCTGCCAAGGTCTCCCCACCTGAGATGACATTTATTGTTGGATGAGCTGGCTTATTATCTAACGCAGACGCTTTCTCCTTCCTATCTTCCTTTGGCTTAGCATAACTGCGGTCATCCTTCCCTCTGTTGTTTTGATATCTTTCCCTTTCTGAGTATGAGGGTCTCTCTTCCCTCCATCTTTCGGCATACACAAATCTTCCAAGCTTCCCTTGACGTACCAAGGTTTCAATTTCGTTCATTAATTCTCTACACCTGTTTGTAGAGTGACCATGGGTTTTATCAAATCGACAGTAAGCATCAGCAAACTTTCCCATTGTCCTGTCAGTTTTTGGAGGAAATGTGAGTAGCCCTGACCCTTCTATTGCTGCAAGGATATTGGAGCGAGGTTCAAGTAAGGGTGTGAAGCTCTCAAATTTTAACTTGGGGGCACGACTCCCCTCTTTCCCTTTTCCATTTTTCTTTGCTTCCTCATGATGCTCATCCCTTTCCTTTCTTTTCCTATCCTGGTAGCCTCCAGTTACGTTCTTCATGACATCTTCAGAAAGGATGAATTTGCTAGCTCGACTGAACAACTCCCCAAGAGTAGAAGGCTGATCATAAGAAAGGGATTTTTGGAAATCTCTCGACCTTGTTCCTTGAAGTACTCCAGCCACCGCCATTCCTACTTGAAGATCATGAATCTCCAAAGTTGCAGCACGGAATCTCTCAATGTAATCCCTTAAACTTTCTCGTTCTTCCTGCTTGATGGTAAGAAGGTATGTAGCATCCTTCTTTTTCCTTGTATTGATGATGAAAGCATTTATGAACTCCTCCCTGAGTTGATCAAAGCTAGAGACGGATCCTTCTTTCATGCTGTTGAACCATGTTCGAGCATGTTCCGTTAAGGTGAGGGAGAAGGCCCGACACATGATTGCATCTTCCCATCCATGGAGTAGCATAACAGCTTCATAACTTTGCATATGGTCATGGGGATCGCCTTTGCCAGAGTATGTAGCTAGTTGAGGCATTTTGAATTTCTTTGGGAGGGGTTTCTTCATTATCTCATCAGTGAAGGGGACTTTTCTTCCTGGCTGCTCTTCACCTGCAGGAACTAGCTTTTTCTGTTCTAATACTTCCTCAATCATCTTTTTCAAGTCTCTGGTTTCTACTACACTGAATGTGGATTCCTCATTATTCCTTCTTCCTGTAGTATGGAGGCCTCCTTCTCTGAAAGTACTCTCCACCACTTCATAGTACGCATCATTTTTCTTGCGATTGTTATGCTGTTCTACCCTGTCGTGTGAAGGGTGTGACACTTCATCGTCTTCAGGATGATGAGGCTCTATATGATCTTTTCCCCTAGGCTGTAAATGTAGGGGAAGCTTATCCTGAGGATGAGTTTGCTGAATAAACGTGAGTAAACTTTCAAGCCGGCGGTTATTATCCTCAAATTTCCTCTTGAGAAATTCATATTCTTCCAAGGGTACAGTTGGTGGGACAACTCCCGACCCTCCGGGACGAATGGTGCCTTCTGGATGGCGTCGAGCAGGGTGAATTGTGCCTTCTAGATGGCGTCCATGTTCACTATCATCTTCTCGATCAGGTACCTCTCGTGGTTCACTGTGAGTATGTTCTGGATGATTGGCCTGAGAAGGTGCAACTTGAGATCTCTTTGGAGGCATCTTACTCCCGCAAAAGAAACTGAAGATGCAAAGAAACTAGAGATGGCTTTTTGATCGATTTCCCACAGACGGCGCCAACTGTTGTAGCCACGATACAGCAGTAAATTTGTTAAGGGAAGATCGATCGTCAAGGGGTGTTACTGGAAAAGTGAGGGTTGACCGGACGAGGGTGCCTCCGGGAATGAACGCCGGTAGTGGTTGAATTATGACTCTCCTTCAGCAAGGTACCTGTTACAGTGTGGGGAGGGTGTTCTTCCCACAAACACTCCGATGCCAAAGTTATCTAGTGATACTGATTATATTGCTGTAAAAATAGTATAAGCTCTGATTATCAAAGAACCAACCCCCGTATCATTGAATGAGAAGCTATTTATAGCTTCAAGGGTGGAAGTTACCTGATGTGAAACAACACGTTCCACGTTCATTATAACTGCTTGTGAAGTGGGTTGCCAGGTGGTAGGAGCTCTTGACTAATACACGTAATAAATGTTGAGAGATAAATAATAAACCTTAGCTTATATTAGGTTTACCCTTAAGCTTATTCTTAGGGTTAACCTTAAGCTTATTCTCAGGTTATAAATATATTAGCCTTTAGCTTATATTTAGGTTAACCCTTGGTTTATACCATAGGTTATATCAAAAATAAAAAAGGTATAAAAGTAAATTTATTAGACACTATTATTTCCTTTTTGGTACTTCTTATCTTCAAGCCAAACAATCCATGGGAAAATATTTATCTATCTCTTCCATCTTTCATCCCCCACACGAACTCTTACATTCTTTTCATCTTCCTTGGTTCCAACCAATGTTATCAAAAGCAAATGGATAAAACCGGTCATGTTCGACCGGCCTAACCATAAACCGGCCATTTTTCTGATAGGTTTGGTTAAAATTTTGGTTTTTGGAAAAACAGACAAAATGAGCTGGAAGGTTGAACAACTGGTTCAACCATAATTCACTATAATCTACTTTTAATTAATATTTTTTAACAAATTAAATATCAGATTAAACCACCGGTTCGAACAACTAACTGGTAACGTCACCAAGGTTTTTTTCTTGAATGAAAACATATATAGTTAAGTTTTAGTCCCAATTTTACCTTAGGAGAAACAAATAATAAAAAGTGCATAGTTAGAGGATAAAAACTAAAAGATAAGCTCTTCTGCTTTTCTTGAAGCTGAACCACAAGTAGTGTGAATCGATAGTGAAAGGATGAGAAAGCTTAGAGGTGGGTTTGCAGTGTGAATTAGAACCAGCAATAATGAAGTATTCTACGTAATCACCTGCTGCTTGCTTCTTTCTTCCTATATATAAAAGAAAATCATTACATTTTCTTTCTTTTTCTAACTTGGTTTTGTTTAAGCTTGCAAGCAACAAACAATTAAAAATATTTAAATTCTCATTAAGATAATCTTATTATGTGGATGATGGTTTTATTTTTAGTATGTACATGGACAAATTAATGTGTCACACAAATATTTTTTCATGTTAAAAGGGGAAAAGGTATGGAGGGATGGTTGAAATTCATTCTACCTTTGTCTTTTTCTATAGATTTTCTTCCATTTAAAATGGGAGGAAGTGGCTATCTTAATTACACAAGCTACTATTCTATATTACCCTTTTTTTGAAACTGAAAAAATATATTTATTAAAAAATAAAAAAGGTATTAAAGTAAATTTATCAAACACCATTTTTCCTTTCTTGCACTTCTTATCTTTAAGTAAAACAATCCATGAGAAAATATTTATTTATCTCTTTCATCGTTCTTCCCCCTCATGGACTCTTACATTTTTTCCTTGGTTCCAACGGATTGGAACGGTCATGTTCGACTGATCCAACTGCAAACAGGGCTTTGTTCTGGTTGGTTTTGTAGAACATTTCGGTTTTAGAACCACTAGCCAAAAATGGTGAACAAGAAGGTTGAACCGTTGGTTAAACCATAATTCAGTATATTTTTTTAAGAAATTAAATAACTTATTAAACCACCAATTCGAATCGTGAATCAGTAGCCTCACTAAGCTCTTTTTCTTGATTAAAAGCATAGATAGTTGAGCACTAGTCTTAATTTTACCATAGGAAAAACAAATAATAAAAAGTGTATAGTTAGAGGATAAGAAATAAAAAGTAAATGCTTCTGCTTTTCTTAACGCTGAACCACAAGTAGTGTGAATTGATGGTGAAAGGTCTAGAGGGCTTAGAGGTGGGATTGTAGTGTGGATCAAAATAAGCCATAATTAAGTATTCTACTTAATCACATGCTGCTTACTTCTTTCTTCATATATATAAAAGAAAATCTTTGCATTTTCTTTCCTTTTTTTAATGTATTTTTTTTTAGCTTGTAAGCAACAAACAATTGAAGAAACTGAGGTTCTACATGTTGGAAATGCCCTAGTCTCGAGGCATTGGTCCTTATGTTTGTATAATACATTTGTACATTAATGTGAACTTTATGTATTATATAATTTGTGTCAAGGAAATAAAGGCATTAATCTATTTATTATATGTCTTGTGCTATATTTTAAATAGAGTATCCAATGGACATATCCATATCCATGTTGTCAAGTGTGAGGCACTTGGCACTAAGACTGTGGATAGGGAAAACGATATGACCATAAAGTCATCCGTGGTCTGTTCCAATCATGGGAATGAATGGAACCAAAGACTATCATTAGCCTGGTTGTATGGCGGTGCCTTACCGGTTATAAAACATGGAATGTCAACCAGGTTAATGGGTACATGCAAAAAGGGCATGGTACTGGATCGATCCACTTAACGGGAATCTAAATGGTATAGTATCACAAATGATTCTCGTATAGTACTTGTATAAGTCCTTCGACCGGACCATATGATGGTGTTGTATGTGAAGTGGCACACTTTGGTGTACGCCCAACGGGCCTGTAAAAGGGTGCCAAGTACGGGTACGTTCGGGTGTGTCAGTGAGCATGGCAGTACTATGGATATGCAGAAGGGAATGTCACTCAGTGATTCACTGAGACGATATCATTGGCCTCTTGAAGAATGCTACTGATAAGTGTGCGGCCGCACCCAAACAAGATTGGATCTTGTTTGTGAGCATCAATTCATTCAGGATCAAGTAAATGTCCGGACACAATAGAGGGTGATACTTCCATGCCTCTGTATTAGACACCGATATCAATGACATGGGATGTACAAGTTCAAACTACAGGGCTACGGTGACAGTTTGACTGCTATCTCCGTCTTAATTTGGGGCTGCAACGGCTTGCTAGAGCCCGCCTGCAGTCTGTGGGCATTAGCTCACTGCCAACATAAAGACGGGCCCATCGGATCGTACACATTGAACGTCTGGACTTTAATAAGTCGGATTGTGTGTGTACTTGGAGTATACACATGGAAGAGAGAGAGAGAGATGCTTTAATTATATTATATGGATCAATTAGATTGATCAAAATAATATAATTAATATTTATATTTATTTCGGCATTCTCTTAATTAATTTATGAGATTATTTCCTAGGTGGAAATATTATTTACATGTATAGGTGTACATGTAAATATGTGTGTCCAATTTAATTCCTTGGTTAAAATTAATAAGTCAAATTAATTTTAATTTAAATGTATGTATTATATATTATATGGTATAGTATATTTACACACATGTTGAATTAAAATTCTATTTGGAATTAATTGAAAACCATAGAATTAAATGGGCAAAAATGCTTGAAATGTTAAAGCCCACACATATTGAGTTGGCTGAAATTCATGGTGGGTATTTGGCTTGCATGATGAGTCACTCAATGGATAAGAGAGATGAGTCATGCATGGGACAAAAGGTGAGTCATGGTTTGACTCAAGGAAGCAAAGTTGGACTTTGCTACTTGGTGGACCAATTAGAATGGGGTGAGTCACACATGGTGGAAAAATTGGATTTTGCTACCATTTATCCTATTGTTGGCCGTGTATCCAAGTGGCCATTTTTTCCTATCTTTTGGCTGCCCAATTTTTCCTTAAGAGAGGAAAAATATTTTGCCCACTTTGTAGAGGAATTTCTTTTGGTAAGAAATTTGAGCCCAACTTGATAACTTGGTTTATTTCCTTTGGAAAGAAATATAGGATAGCCATATTAGTCATCTTGGGCCGCCCCTCTCTCCCTCTCTTCTTGGTAAATCCAAGCCGCTAGCACGGGTTGGGTCCGAGAACCGTTCGTGTATGTGACGTTGGAGGGAGTCGGCTTCGATTCCTGCAGTCCACGCATCCGTCTCTTTAAGAGATTTGCCGGGTAAGTTTCCGAACTTCTCTTTATGGTTTTATGTTTTTGATTTCCACATCTTAAGCTCCTGGGCCGGATTCGAGGAAATCGACGCGTATTTCGGCTTTTATCGGTCGGTTTCCCGTGACGAATCCCAACACTATATTAAGATAATCTTATCATGTGGATGATGATTTTATTTTTAGTATGTGCATGGACAAATTAATGAGTTGCACAAAAAAAAAATAAACGCTTTTTGATATATTACGTACTTAAAGTAAATAAAAAGATTAAAAATATAAAAGGTTTAACATATACATAATTTGTAAAATAAATATTATAAAATAAAATCCAATATTTGGTTATGAACAACAATTAGCTCGATCGACCATCCCTTAACAATGGGATCCATAAGCCTATTATGTGGGAAAAGAGGAAGTAGAGATGAAAATGTTATAATAATAATAATAATAATAATTATTATTATTATTATTATTATTATTATTATTATTATTATTATTATTATTATTATGCAAAAGACCCCTGTGATTACATTGGTATGCAAAAAAAGTCCTAAAGATTTCGTTTTTTGCAAAAAAATCCATATGATTTCTGATCGTTAACAAAAAAAGGATTTTGACTTAACACCGTAAAAAATTGAACACATGGCAATTTTTGCCTATGCCACGTCATCATTTTTTGACGATGTTAGGTCAAAATCCCTTTTTTGTTAACAATCAGAAACCACATGGATTTTTTTGTAAAAAATGAAACCTCTAAGATTTTTTTGTAAACCAGTGTAACCATAAGGGTTTTTTGCATATTTATCCCTAATAATAATAATAATAATAATTATTATTATTATTATTATTATTATTATTATTATTATCATGTTTTTATTTTTCATGTTAAAATGGGAAAAGGTATAGAGGATGGTTGAAATTCATACTTCCATTGTTTTTTCGGATAGATTTTCTTCTACCTAAAATGTGAGGAAGTGACTATCTTAATAACACAAGCTACTATTTCATATTATTTGTTTTTTAATATTGAAAAATTATATATAAAAAAATAAAAAAGTATTAAAATAAATTTATTAAACACCATTATTTCTTTTCTTGCAGTTCTTATCTTCAAGTGAAACAATCCATGGGAAAATATTTATTTATCTCTTTCATCTTGCTTCCCCCTTATGAACTCTTACATTATTTCCATCTTCCTTGGTTCTAATCAATCTTATCAAAAGCGGATGGAATTGGACCAGTCATGTTCGATCGATCCAACCTCAAATCGGGCATTGTTCTGGTCGATTTGATGGAACATTTTGGTTTTTAGAAAAGCCACCCAAAAATGGTGATTCAAAAGGTTGTACCGCTGGTTAAACTGTAATTCATTATATACAGTTGAGCTCCAGTTCCCAATTTCACGGTAGGCTAAACAAATAATAAAAAGTACATAGTTGGAGGATAAAAACTAAAACGTAATCACTTATGCTTTTTCTTGAAGATGAATAATAAGTAGTGTGAATTGGTGGCAAAAGGTCGGGAGGGCTTAGAGGTGGGATTGTAGAGTGGATCGGAACCAGCCGTAATTAAGTATTATACTTAATTACCTGCTGCTTGCTTCTTTCTTCCTATATATAAATGAAAATCTCTGCATTTTCTTTCTTCTTTTTTTTTTTTTAAAATGTGGTTTTGCTTAGAGCTTGCAAGCAACAAACAATTGAAGAAATTTAGATTCTACATTAAGATAATCTTATCATGTAGATGATGATTTTATTTTTACTATGCGCATGGACAAATTAATGAGTTGAACAAAAAAAGTTAAAGGCTTTTTGATATATTGCGTACTTGAATTAAAAATAAAGATTAAAAGAATAAAAGATTTAACATATACATAATTTGTCAAAAAAAATATTATAAAATAAAATCCAATACTTAGTGATGAACAACAATTAGTTCGATTGATCATCCCTTAACAATGGGATCCATAAGCTTGTAGGAAATTTTCACCGGGAAAAACGTTGCGCAACGAAAAATAGCGATTACAAATTTTCCCTCAAATTCCATGATTCCAAGGACCCATGATTTTGATAGAACCTAAAACGGAAAGAAATTAAATTTCTCACCTTATTCGTCTCTTC
This sequence comes from Euphorbia tirucalli, assembly GCA_039660915.1. NCBI lineage: Eukaryota > Viridiplantae > Streptophyta > Magnoliopsida > Malpighiales > Euphorbiaceae > Euphorbia > Euphorbia tirucalli. The sequence continues at coordinate 33,195,102 of CM077637.1, read as the reverse complement.
TAGAGACTACTGCAAAATTACAGATACGAAGAACAGCAACTCTACATAGTCAGGTGCACGAACAACTCTCTAACCGGACTAGTGCTAGCGAACGGAGACAAAGGGAACTCGGGATTGCACCAAGGAGAGTTTCAGCTCCTATGCCTATAATGTTGGCCAATATATACCATGGTGGCTAGGGTTAGGGAAATTGATTTTAAGGCCCCCATTTTATACTCCTTGTATAATTAGGTTTTAAATTAACTTTAGGTTAAATTTTAATTCAGCCAATTGATTTACTTTTTGTAATTGGAATTAAATTAAACCATATAATAAAATTCTATTTGACTTAATTAAATCTAATTAATTAAATTTATTCAACTAAAATTTAAGTTAACTCGACCTTAAACAAATACAACCTATGAATTTAATTTTCCACCAAGGAAAATATATTCAATCAATTGTTTACATATTGTAATTAATCAATCAAATAAAATCAATTTCGCTTTTATATTAGTTGAATTAATTTTGACAAAACCTATTGTCATTAATTCAATTAACCGAGTTTTCATTCTAAGTACACCCAATGTGCACATTTCTGATATGTCACAAGTTCAGCTGTTCTATGTGTACGATCCTGTGGGTCCATCTTTATGTTGACAGTAGGCCTAGGGCCCATATACTGTAAGTAGGTTCTAGCAAACCATTACAGTCCCCAATTAAGATGGAGACTAGCAGTCTCATGTGAAGCATAACCTAGTAGTATTCTTGTATATCCCTTGCCAACTGACATTGATGTATAAGTAAGAGGCATGGTTCCAGTCAACCTCTTTTATGCTTAAGCATTCCTTGATTCCGAGTAGACTGATGATCGCGAATAAGTATCCCAACATATTCGGGTATGGCCATACACTTATCAGTCTCACTCATCAAGTGGCCAGTGATGTCATCTTAGGGGACGTCGAGTGGAAATTCCATCAACTCACTATCAACATCAACATGTTCACCGGTCCACCTAACATCCCCATACTTGGCACCCTGTTATAGGCCCATTAGACATATATCAAAGTGTATGAGATCCCATGTCATGTTGTAGTGAAATCGGGTCTAAGGATAATACCAAGAACTACCTAAGAAACACCTATGATGATCAGACCATAAGGTGTTCTCTAGGTGGACCGATCTAGTACCATGTAACCCAACATGTATCCATATACTTAACTGACATCCCATGTCCAATGGTAAGTGAGACACCGCCATCCAGTCAAGTATATGCTAGTCTTTAGCTCTATTCATTCCTATGATTAGAATAAACACAGGACAACTTTATGATTATAGCTTTAACACTGCTCAATGTCTCAATAGCTAATGACCTGCATTAGGTATCATAGATACTCTATTTATAAAATTGCACAAGAAGCAAATTAATATATTCAATGCCTTTATATATAACACAATGTATAATACAAAACATCTGCATACAATGTGTAATACAATCAAGAACCAATGCCTTTGGACTAGGGCACACCAACAAAGCCTTTGTCAATTATGTGGGAAAAGATGAAGTAGAGATGAAAATATTCTTATTATAATTATTACTTTTAGGTTTTTATTATTTCATGTTAAAAGGGGAAAAGGTATGGAGGGATTGTCGAAATTCATTCGTCCTTTGTCTTTTTCTATAGATTTTCTTCCATCCAAAATGGCAGGAAGTGACTATCTTCATCACAAGAGTAACTATTCCATATCACCAGTTTTTTAATAATGAAAAAATACATTTATTATAAAATAGAAAAGGTATTAACATAAATTTATTAAAAAGCATTATTTCCTTTCTTGCACTTTTTATTTGCAAGTCAAACAATCCATGGGAAAACATTTATTTATCTTTTCCATCTTTCTTGCCCCGTACGAACTCTAACATTCTTTTCATCTTCCTTGGTTCCGTCCAATGTTACCAAAAGCAGATTGGATCAGATCAGTCATGTTCGACTGGTTCAATCGTAAATCAGCCATTTTCTAGTCAGTTTGATTGATTTTTTTTTTTTTTTTGGAAAAATCGGTGTGAGCGGATGACGTTTTCGACGGAACGCGGAATCCCTTTCGGAAGGGACGCCTCGATTTCGGGCAAACCCTCCCTCGTGTGGCGTTTTTAGAGTGGAAATTCATTTTTAGAAAATTAGATTATTTACATAAAAGAACTGAGACATATGTCTCGATAAATAGTGTAGGAGTCAACACCCGGCTCAGCTCAACTGGAAAATTTCAGTGTAGCTGAACCAGACGAACGGCCGCCACACTATCCAGAGATCTAGGTCCGGCCAAGTCCCCTATTTCAAAATAAAAATTGGCCAATGTTCAAGTATGGTATTTTAAAATTCTAAAGTCCATTTTATTGAATAAAACATACAACGCACATACAGACAAAATAAAAATGAAGCAGTGAATAATTAATTAAATTATTACAACCCAATCGAATAAAAATAAAAACTCTCGTCCTCACCTTACAACCGCCTAAAATACACGATTTATCTAGAAAAAATACAACCGCCTAAAATACACGGATTAATCTATTAAATTACATAAATAAGAATAAAAGAAATTAAAAGCTGCAAAACAGAGGGTTAACACAATAACATGACAGAATTGGGAAATTAGAATTCGGGGGCATGCATTTAGGGGGATAACCAAGTCGGCTCGGCTAGTCGGCCCGATTAGACCTAGAAACATTTTGAAACGACCCTGTATTTTGGTTTTGTGAGGAAATCGTTTTAAAAATATTTTCCGGTTTAATTTAATTTAACATATGAGGTGGGTCAGTTTTTGGGAGAATTGGGTCTCCATCGTTGTATTGTTTTAAATACAATAGTACTGAAAATTAAATCTAAGGTCGTGAATGCACACAACAAAATTCATTTTGGTAATTTTCTAATTTTTCTGAATTTTTATGGATTTTTAGAAATTTTTCTGGATTAAAATGGAAATTCTGCTTCTAGACGGGCATTACAATGGTACGACTGTAATTACAGTCGTGCGACTGTAAATCGTCCAGATGCAGGATTTCACCAAAATTTTATTTAAATAAAACTAAACTTGGAGGAAAATCAAGAACACAACAGTCGTACGACTATTCTTCAATTCAAGAACAGTCGTACGACTGTTCTTAATTTCCAGAAGCAGCAAACAAGAAAATTGAAATTTATGCACCAAAACACACCAAATCACCTAGAAAGCAAGAAAAAATGAACGATTGAAGTATGTTTACCTTTTTGGCGCTGATCCACCGTAGGAATGACCCCTGGAAATGCACCAATCCACTTCAAATTGCTCCTTTTCCTTTGAGCTGAGGTTTAAAGAGTTGGGTCTAAAATCTCCAAAATGTCAAGGCTTCTAAGAGTTTGTAGTCCGAATTTGATTAAATTTAGAGTGTCAGATTATTAACCTAGGAATTCTGATAAGTTTTTTAATTCAAACACTCAAGAATTACAAAGAAACAGAAGAGAAAAAGAAGCTTGTGTTTGGGGTGTTTTCTTTTTCTTCCCTTTTTCTTCAATTCTCTCTCTAAGATTCTCTCTCTCAATCCCCAAAGATCAAAAATCGAAATCCCCTTCCTCTTTCTTCCTTTCTTCCTTTTATTTTCTGCCTTTGCTTGCTTCAGACCGAAGCATTAATTGCCCTTCTTTTCTTTTTCACTTTTCTGCTCCATGGGTATGGGCTGTTGTACCTGCTCCGCAGTAATTAAAAATTACAGTCGTGCGACTGTAATTAAAAATTACAGTCGTACGACCGTAATTTTTAATTACAGTCGCACGACTGTAACTACAGTCGCAGGATTGTAATTACAGTCGTGTGACACGTGCTCTTTTTTTTTTAAGGACGGAAAATTCTAGTGCTTACAGTTTCCCCTGGTGTGATCAAATTCGACACCTAACTCCAGGTCTACAATACTCGAGGTGATGAATTTGAGAGCATGGATCAAAGCACCATAGACACAGGAAATAAAACGTCCAACTGAGTTGCTAAAGTCTCACTGCCGTGGTGATGCATTGAGTTGATTGGATGGAGTAAGCTGATACCGGGTCTATGTTACCTGAGGCGATACTGCAGATGAAATAAGCCGATACTGGGTTTAGGTTACCCAAGGCAAAGCAGGTGAAAGGCGGATAGGCCGATACCGGGTTTAGGTTACCCGAGGCAAGGAAGTTGAAAGGCGGATCTACTGGTTTTTGATGGGTTTCAAGGATCTAGGATCTTGCTTGAATTGATTTTCAAGGACCCGCAATCTGGTTTGAACGGTTTTCAAGGATTAAGAATCTTACTTAAAGGAATTTTCAAGGATTCGAAATCTAGCTTGGAGAAGTGTTTATCAAGGATTAAGAACCTTGCTTGAAGGAGTTTCAAGGATTCGAAATCTAGCTTGTAAAATTGTTTATCAAGGATTAAGAACCTTGCTTGAAGGAGTTTCAAGGATTCAAAATCTGGCTTGGAGAAGTGTTTATCAAGAACCTTGCTTGAAGGAGTTTCAAGGATTCAAAATCTGGCTTGGAGAAGTGTTTATCAAGGATTAAAGAACCTTGCTTGAAGGAGTTTCAAGGATTCAAATTCTGGCTTGGAGAAGTGTTTATCAAGGATTAAGAACCTTACTTGAAGGAGTTTTAAGGATTCAAAATCTAGCTTGGAGAGGTTAGGTTCAAGAATCTTAAACTTTGCTTGAATTGAATAGGTTCAAGGACTTGAGATCTTGCTTGAGGGTATTCAAGGATTGGGAATCATGCTTGAAGTAGATTCAAGGATTCAGAATCTAGCTTGAGTGATTTTTCAAGATTAGGAATCTTGCTTGAAGGAGTTTCAAGGATTCGAAATCTAGCTTGAGTGATGGGGCTTTAAGAGTGGTAATTTTGGAATCTGGTTGAGGATGAGTATTTATTCTTTGATCGATAATTTTGGAAACAAAAATTTTTTGGCCCTTCGATCAAGAATAAATATAGCTGGATTACTTTGCCTCGGGGAACTTGAGATGTTGAGGCTTGGGCCTGCGCGGTTTTGACTTGTCTTTTGAGGCCTGATGTGTACCTCAGTATTGGACTATTTCTAATTTGAAAGTGTTCTTAGCTCGAAGCGGCCCGGTGATGGTGGTGAATACTTGTACCTGTATTGGTTGTGATGTATGTATACATGGGTGCATATGTTTTGAATGTATGTACATGTATGTTTCAATGTGTGCATGTGTGAATGACACTAGGAAATGTATTTCTCACTATTCATCCAGCTTTAAAATGCCATGCCCTTGTTGGGGAGATTGGATCACGTCTTTGGCTAAGGAAGGTACCTCATGCTTATGGCTGATCTAGCTGGAGAGCATATCCTTTATGTGATGTGAGTCTCGCACTCCTACTGGGGATATACGGGGATATGCAATGGCTATTAGGGAAATCTGACGACAGTTGGAGGGAAAATGGTGGTGTTCTTTGTGATGGTTCCGCTGGAGAGTAGTACAATGGAAGAGTTTCTGCTGAGAAATGGTAGAAGGGATCTTCGCTGGGGAATGAAAGTGTCTTCGCTGGAGAATGACAAGAGTGTCTTGTCTTTCTGTCACTAGGAATGATGAATCTGAATGTGCTCTAAATTTTGCCTGAACTGCCCAATGTGGGTTTTCAGCTTAGTGAGCTGCTCTAACTTTTACCTGAGGCGCCTTTTCAGATTTCACCTCAGTGAGCCTTTTTTGAAGGTGCTCTAACTTTTGCCTAAACTGCCCAATTCGGGTTTTCAGCTTAGTTAGCCGCTTTAACTTTTGCCTGAGGCGCCTTTTCGGTTTTCGCCTCAGTGAGCCTTTTTTTTAGCTTGATGCATGTAAGCGAAATATATGCACAACCACGTATGATGCATGATGCAGATTCAATTCCAAGCAGAATTGGGACATGTAAATGAACAGAGCAAGGCATTCATTCATTTATTCATTCATTGATAATGCTTTAGCATAATGCACATCATAGATGAGATAAAATTAAGAATGGAATTAGCAATGGTATCCGTCTTGACCAGATTCACGACTGCCACCAACTGGTCTTTGCAGGTTTTCCACCTGGTGGTGTTCAGCTCACTATCCTAACTTTTGCATGGACTGCCTTTTTGGTTTTCAGTCCATCGGATTTTTTTTAGCCCGTCTAGGTTGATGGGATCGATAGCTTGGTCTCTCTTCTCCCTGGTGGAACCGTTCCCACCTGGAAGGTCGACAGCTACAGTGTTTCCCTAGTGAGTGCTTTGATACTAGTTTAGCTTTTTTTTACAAGGTGAATAATGACATGCCAATCTATTTTGATAGATAGAGTTCCTTTTGATAGATCTATTGGTTGTTCCCATCACCCCACCAGCTCGTGGATGATGTAGAGTTGACGATCGATGCCCCAGCCTTTTATTCTAGGACACGTGTGTCGTTGCCCCTTGAAGCCATAATCTCCTCTTGGTCATGACGGAACACAGAATTCTGTGTCATGTAGGTGTGTTCTTCTTCATAAATTTGGGCGTACGTTTTTTTTTTCAAGGCTGTGACATCATGGTCGACTCCATTTTCATCCACGTTGGGTGGTTGACAGTCATGGCTGTGAACTGATGTCTGTTTTCCATGAGTAGTCTTGTTTTTCTAGCGATGTCAGTTTCTCCTTTCGTGGTTTCCCCTCTTCGTCCGATCTAAGTCTGTGGAGTTTCTGCTCAGTTGATTTTGCCTTTAGAACCTTTGGAGTCCAGCATTTGGTAACTTCCCTATGGATCCCCAATCATGTCGTGGTAGGATCGGACAAAGCTTGTTATGCACTCTTGGGTATTTTGCAATCTCTTTTTTTTAGGCTTGAAGCCTTTTGAGACAGATACCATTTTTGGGTCATCATCTGTCTTTAAATTCATTTCATGCAATGATGTGTCATGTATGCTAAAGACATTAAATGAAGGTTTGTATGCACGCCCAGTGTTCCATCTAGAAAAATATCGCTCAAGTAATTGGAATCAAATTGCATCACATTAAACACCTCGTGCGCTGGATTGTTTACAAAATAGAAAAGAAAACAAAATTAGATACATCAAAATAGTTGTCATCCTCCACATGCGGAGGGCCTTCTTTTGCTGTAGGGTCATCTCCTTAATAGCTTGAATGCAAGGGTCAGTCGAAGCTGGGTAATGGATTGTTCTGAACGCTGGGCTTCAAAGGTGGTTCCATAATCTTTCCTTCAGCGAGCAATTATCGGACAGCCCTTAGTAGCTGCATGCAGTCATTCGTATGGTGCCCCACTGTCACGTGATAGGAACAGAACTTGCCTTTGTCCGTTTCAGCCGGCTTTTCAAACGGCTTCAGAGAATTCAATAGACCGCCGTTCCTGCATTTTGCAAAAATCTTGGCCAAAGAAAGAGTCCAAGGGGATAGGCCTCGATTTTGTACATTTCTATCTTGGCTGTTTTGCTGCTGGGACATAACAGCAACTTCAGTTGGCTTGTCTTCTGAGGATTGCCCACCTTTGTCTATAGATGCAAAACCAGATCCGCTGCCTGATCCAGTGGTAGTCGCTGATTGATACCTAAGACCATACCTGGAGCTCCTGCCATGCTTTTGGTTCACTGCCTTTTCTTCTTCGTCCCTCTTGATTTTCACGACCATGCTATACACTTCATTGAGTTCACTAACGGAATGGAATTTCATGTTATTTTGGAAGATGTCCCTACTCCCATCGATCAACTTCTGAATCAGCTCATCTTCGTCGAGGTGGTTCTATAGCAGAATCATTTTGTTCATCCATCTCTGGTGCATCAAAGGATTCATTATGTTGTTGTTTAACCCTTTCCAGATTATACAACTTCACCTGGATCTTGGTGTTGAAGTTGTAGTATTTGCTGAATGATGCTGACAAGGCCTCCCAGTCTGACTGGACATCTTTAGACAAGGAGTTATAACAAATCAGGGCTCCACCTTCTAGCGTGGTTGAAAAGAAATTAACCAACTGCTGTTTAGTGGCGCCCACAGTCAGCATGATCCTGACATAAAGGTTCACATGGGCCTCCGGTGAGCCAATCCCCTTGTAGGAAGGGACTTTAGGCACTTGAAATCCAATGGGAAAGGTCGTAATGCCCTTGTTGATCATCACATCAACCCTTTTTTTGAGCCCAGGCTGATGTTGGCCCCTTTCTTCAGTTCAGCCATTGCTTCGTCAAGTTCAGAGTACTTGGACTTCATTTTCTCTTCTATGGCTGCTTCCATCTCCTGCAGCTTTTCTAAACTAGCCAAGATAGCACCACCTTGCTAGGACGATTCGGCCTCTTTCTCCTTTCTGGTCCTACTACCACCAGTTTTCTCGGCTTCTCTCACTACAGCCCGCATTTCCTCCCTGAGCATATCACGAAAATCCTGTGACCTCAGGAAATCCTTTAAAGCATCAGCGAGGCTTGGTGTCGGATTAGCCATTTCTACTTCTTCCCCAGAATCAGAATCACTTCCTATTTCAACCACTTTTTATTCCCCAACAGCCCTCGAAGCCTGAGATCTTGTCCAAGGTTGCTCCAGCTTATTCTGCTCAACATCATACGGGAAGCGTTTTAGGGTCAATGGATGGGTGGAATGATGGCATGAATGGTGATACATTGGAAGTGCTTATGAATGAATGGAATGAAGTTGTGCATGAAATGATGATAAAAATGATTCCTACTTATTATTTTTATTTTCTTTTCCTAACATTCCAGGAACACCCAATTCTATGCAAAAAGGTCATGTGTAGACCGCCGTAGGGACCATGGTTCAGTGCCTTTGGGGCACCTAGTGATTTTTGCGATATGGTCACGTGTGTGCTGACACACAGACAAAGTTTCGACGCTTCGTAGGTCTATGTGATGATATGAAATGGTTGCATAAGGCGGCCCCATGGACAGAGTTATGATGCTTTTAAGCATATGGTATGAAATGATGTTGTAAGAAAGTCACGTGAAACAGAGGACACGGACAAAGGTTCGGTGTTCGGGGAACACCTTTCATGATTTGTGATGTTATGAAATGCCCCTACATGTGTACTAATCCGACACTCAGGGAGCGCCTTAAACGATGTAATAATGTCATGAAGTAATCCGATGTGGACTACGGTGTTACATGATGTTTATGATAAGTGAGCGTGGTGTCATGAAATGCCTCGTGTAAATCGTCACACGGAAATATACCCAAGACCATTGTGACTTCTACTGAATGAGATAATTTGGTGGAATGGCAGAATGCAATCTGGTGCATTGGCGGAGCACGGGTATTTTTGGGATACCCAATATGTTATGGAATGAAATGATCGTGATGAGCACTCTTGGAATGTCCTTAATTTAAATGAGATGAAATGGTATGGATGTTTATGTCACACAATATGCAAATGGCTGCACAAAATGTGGTTAGGATATATGACATACAAGATGATGTTATGTATGCTATGTGAGAAAATACTAATCACACAAATGTAGTGTTATGGCTACAAAAATAATAGTTAGTATGAATGTCACACGGATGATTTAATGTGTCCACATGAAAATAAAATGCGAATGGCTGCATAAAAATATGGGTTCGTATCACACAATATGTTTTGTGAATGGTTTGCCATGTGCATGGAAAATGTTGGTTATGGTATGTCACGGTTCGATCATCAACCGAGGATGACGAAGGCATGATTTATTTTATTCACACGATTTATTTTGGTATCCTAGGGGAATCCAAGTAAGGTTGCCTATATGAGTTCGGTCCAAGTCGGGTTAAAATCAAGGCTCCCATAGCAAGATATACTCCTCATTTCTCCCCACTCAAGGGTCCGAATGAAAGGGTTTGTATGAGGCTATGGGTGGCGTTTCGTATCCATGCCCCTAAGACCATGAGGAACAAAGGCGACACTTCAACAATTCACTGGGCTAAAGATGGGATACTTAACCTAATGCAAACAAAATGTCTAACTAAAGAATGCAAAACAAAATACCACACAAGAATCATCCCCTTATTTTAATTAGACACTTTTCAGGGCTTGTCAAATTATTTTAAGTTTTTAAGAAAAGTTTTGTAAGAAATCCCCAGCAGAGTCGCCACTGTGAGCGGACGACGTTTTCGACGGAACACGGACTCTCATTCAGAAGGGGCGCCTCGATTTCGGGCAAACCCTCCCTCGCGTGGGGTTTTTAGAGTGGAAATTCATTTTTAGAAAATTAGATTGCTTGCATAAAAGAACCAAGACCTAAGTCTCGATAAATAGTGTAGGAGTCGCCACCCAGCTCAACTCAACTGGGAAATTTCAGTGTAGCTGAACCGGACGAATGGCCGCCACACTATCCAGAGATCTAGGTCTGGACAAATCCCCTATTTCTTGTCTAATCAAAATAAGAAATGGCCAATGTTCAAGTATGGTATTTTAAAATTCTAAAGTCCATTTTATTGAATAAAACATACAGCGCACATACGGACAAAATAAAAATGAAGCAGTGAATAATTAATTAAATTATTACAACCCAATCGAATAAAAATAAAAACTCTCGTCCTCACCTTACAACCGCCTAAAATACACGATTTATCAAGAAAAAATATAACTGCCTAAAATACACGGATTAATCTATTAAATTACATCAAAAATAAGAATAAAAGAAATTAAAAACTGCAAAACAGAGGGTTAGCACAATATATAGCGCGTCACAAATAGGACTCAAACATGACAGAATTGGGAAATTAGAATTCGGGGGTATGTATTTAGAGCCGGCCCGATTAGACCTGGAAAACATTTTGAAGCATCCCTGTATTTTGGTTTTGTTAGGAAATCGTTTTGAAAACATTTTTCCGGTTTAATTTAATTTAACATGTGAGGTGGGTCGGTTTTCGGGAGAATCGGGTCTCCGTTGTTGTATTGTTCTAAATACAATAGTACTGAAAATTAAATCTAAGGTCGTGAATGCACACAACAAAATTCATTTTGGTGATTTTCTGATTTTTCTGAATTTTTATGGATTTTTAGAAATTTTTCTGGATTAAAATGGAAATTCTGCTTCTGGACGGGCATTACAGTCTTGCGACTGTAAATCGTCCAGATGCAGGATTTCACCAAAATTTTATTTAAATAAAACTATACTTGGAGAGAAATCAAGAACACTCGTACTACTGTTATTACAGTCGTACGACTGTTTTTCAATTCAAGAACAGTCGTACGACTGTTCTTAATTTCCAGAAGCAGCAAACGAGAAAATTGAAATTTGATGCACCAAAACACACCAAATCATATGACTGTTTTTCAATTCAAGAACAGTCGTACGACTGTTCTTAATTTCCAGAAGCAGCAAACGAGAAAATTGAAATTTGATGCACCAAAACACACCAAATCACCTGGAAAGCATGAAAAAATGAGGGATTGAAGTGTGTTTACCTCTTTGGCACTGATCCACCGTAGGAATGACCCCTGGAAACACTCCAATCCACTTCAAATTGCTCCTTTTCCTTTGAGTTGAGGTTTGAAGAGTTGGGTCCAAAATCTCCAAAATGTCAAGGATTCTGAGAGTTTTTATTCCGAACTTGATTGAATTTAGAGTGCCAGATTATTAACCGAGGATTTCTGATAATTTTTTTAATTCAAACACTCAAGAATTACAAAGAAAAAGAAGAGAAAAAGAAGCTTGTGTTTGGGGTGTTTTCTTTTTCTTCTCTTTTTCTTCAATTCTCTCTCTAAGATTCTCTCTCTCTCAATCCCCAAAGATCAGAAATCAAAAGCCCCTTCCTCTTTCTTCCTTTCTTCCTTTTATTTTCTGCCTTTGCTTGCTTCAGACCGGAGCATTAATTGCCCTTCTTTTCTTCTTTACTTTTCTACTCCATGGGTATGGGTTGCTGTACCTATTCCGCAATTATAGTCGTACGATTGTAATTTTTAATTACAGTTGCACGACTATAACTACGCACTTTTTTTTTATAAGGATGGAAAATTCCGGCGCTTACAATCGGCCAAAATTAGTGAACCGGAAGGTTGAACCGCTAGTTAAACCATAAGTCATTGTAATCAAATTTTAATTAATATTTTTTTTAGCAAATTAAATATCCATTTAAACTACTAGTTCAAACCACGAACCGATAGTCTCACCAAGCTCTATTTCTTGATTGAATGCATATATAGTTGAGCTCTAGTCCCAATTTTACCATAGGTGAATCAAATAATAAAAAGTCTATAGTTAGAGTATAAGAACTAAAAAGTAATCGCTTTTGCTTTTCTTGAAGCTAAACCACAACTAGTGTGAATTAGTGGTGAAAGGTCGAGAGGGGGTAGAGATGGGATTGTAGTGCGGATCAAAACTAGCCATAAAAAGGCCGAAAATGGAATACTATTTCTAACATCATCAAACAACAATTTTTGTTAACCTTAACAAACATCCCATCCAAATTCAGTGTTTGTCTCTCTTCAGTAGTAAGGCTAAGGTTCTTTAATTTCAACTAAAAAATTAATACATTACTATGGTATCATGAAAGTATAACAATAGTATTACGACGGTATTAGTATGGTATAAAAAATGGTATAAGAATGCCATAACAACGGTGTAAACAAAGTAACAGTATAATGGAAGTATCATAAGGTATCATGATGTTATAACAATAGTATAATTAAGCTATAACAATATTAACAGTTGATGAATGTATCATAAGTAATAATAAAGGTATAGAAAACAAAAAATATAACAGTATCATAAGGTATGATAATGGTGTCGTGAGGTATAACAATAGTATAAGAAAGACGTAATAATATTATAATGAACAAAACAGTATCATAAGGAATAATAAAGGTATCTTAAAGGTATAACAATGGGAATAAACAGAAAAATAGTATCACGAAGGCATCATAAGGTATCATAAACTGTATCAGGAATTCGATCTCAAACAAAATAATGAATTGACCATAAAATAAATGTTACAACAAAATAAAAAATTTTAACACGGAAAAAATGTTGGAAATGCCCTAGTCCCGAGGCATTGGTCCTTGTGTTTGTATAATACATTTGTACATTAATGTAAACTTTATGTATTATCCAATTTGTGTCAAGGAAATAAAGGCATTAATCTATTTATTATATGTCTTGTGCTATATTTTAAATAGAGTATCCAATGGACATATCCATATCCATGTTGTCAAGTGTGAGGCACTTGGCAGTAAGACTGTGGATAGGGAAAACGATATGGCCACAAAGTCATCCGTAGTCTGTTCCAATCATGGGAATGAAGGGAACTAAAGACTATTATTATCCTGGTTGTATGGCGGTGTCTTACCGGTCATAGAACATGGAATGTCAACCAGGTTAATGGGTACATGCAAAAAGGGTATGGTACTGGATCGATCCACTTAACGGGAATCTACATGGTATAGTATCACAAATGATTCTCGCGTAGTACTTGTATAAGTCCTTTGACCGGACCATATGATGGTGCTGCATGTGAAGTGGCACACTTTGGTGTACGCCTAACGGGCCTGTAAAAGGGTGCTAAGTATGGGTACGTCCGGGTGTGTTAGTAAACATGGCAGTGCTATGGATATGCAGAGGGGAATGTCACTCAGTGATTGACTGAGACGATATCATCGGCCTCTTGAAGAATGTTACTGATAAGTGTGCGGCCGCAGCCAAACAAGATTGGATCTTGTTTGTGAGCATCAGTTCATTCGATATCAAGTAAAGGTCCAGACACAAAGAGGGTGATACTTCCATGCCTCTGTGTTGGACACCGATATCAGCGACATGGGATTTACAAGTTCAAACTACTGGGTTACGTTTCCAGTTGGACTGCTTACTCCGTCTTAATTGGGGGCTGCAGTGGCTTGCTAGAGCCCACCTGTAGTCTGTGGGCCTTGGCCCACTGCCAACATAAAGACGGGCCCATTGGATCGTACACATTGAACGTCTGGACTTTAACTAGTCGGATTAAGTGTGTACTTAGAGTATACACGTTTGAAGAGAGAGAGACATATTAATTATATTATATGAATCAATTGGATTGATCAAAGTTATGTAATTAATATTTATTTTGGCCTTCTCATAATTAATTCAATGAATTAATACATGGGATTATTTCCTAGGTGGAAATATTATTATACATGTATAGGTTTACATGTATCTCATTTTATGTATGTCTAATTTAATTCCTTGATTAAATTAATAGGTCAAATGAATTTTAATTTAAATGTATGTAATATATTATATGGCATAATATATAAGCATACATGTTACATTAAAGTTACATTTGAAATTCATTAAATCAAAGGAATTAAAATTGGGCTTAAGACTTAAAATGAGAATTCACACATAATATGAGATGGTGATGGCCGAAATATTGGACAAAAGAAGACGGTGAAAATTGATGAGTCATGCATCCCTTTTTTTAATATGGTGAGTCATGTATTTGACTTAAAGGAAGAGAAGTTGGACTTGTCTACCTTGTGGCACCAATTAGAAAGATGGTGAGTCATTCTTGGACAAAAGTTGATGATGGCTTATTCATGGTGGACCAATGGAAGAATGGTGAGTCATTGGTTTGACTTATGAGAAAGCAAAATTGGATTTTGTTTTCATAAGTGCATATCTTTTACAATTTGATTTGTGGAAAAGATGGCAGCATTTGAATTCTTTCTTGCCGTATATACATTCTTTCTTGGAAAGAATTTATGACCACTTTTTATGCATTTTTGTTTTGGCAAATAATTGGGTGCTAATACTTGAGAAAGTTGGTTCTATCTTTGTATAGATAGATTTTTTCTTTTGGAAAGAAAAAGGTACAGCCATAATTCTCAAAGTGAGCAGCCCCGCTCTCCCTCTCTTCTTGTCATCCGAGTCACTAGCACGGGTTTCGGTCCGAGAGCCGTTCGTGTACGCATCGGTGGAGGAAATCTACACTTGATTTCTGCAGTCCGCATCCGTCTCTTAGAGAGACTTTGTGGTAAGTTTTTGAAACTCTCCTTTTATGCTTTAAGTTTTTGATTTCCACATCTTAAGCTCCTGGGCCGGATTCGAGGAAATCGACGCGTATTTCTCCTTTTATCGGTCGGTTTCCGGTGACGAATCCCAACAGTGGTATCAGAGCGGGCTTTTGATCCGTGGACATCTTTAACTTGGCGGATCCCGTGTTTTAAAATTGGAGATTTTTGTGGACGGGATTTATTTTTGGTTTGGGGTTTGGTGATTTTGCCCCTTGAATTTTACTTATGGAAAATTATTTGCATATGGTTTATGCTTTATTTAATTTTCAATTTGTGGATTGTTTATGGAAAAATTTTTTCTTTTCATATAGGTTTATGCTAGATTTATTTTTCCGTTGCATGATTTTATTTCTTGGTGATTTAATTTCATGTTGCTATATTTGATTCGGAAAAAATCACGGACCGTTTCGGGTCGGAACGGGGGCAGCAGCCGCTGCCTGCGGCGCTAGGTGCCACATGCAGCAGCTGCTGCTGGGCAGCAGCTGCTGCACGCCAACAGCAGGCCGCTGCGTGGCGGGCCGGGCCCGAATTTGGATTTTGCGGGCTTTGTTTTGGGCTGGGCCGGGTTTTAAAATTTTAATTGGTTTTAAAATTTGCGTGTTTAAATTTTGGTAATTTTTATGCGCGTGTTTTATGAATGGAATTTATTTTTCGTTCATGCGATATTTATTTTGGAAATAAATATGGTTAATTGAAATTGGTTTGGGTTTTCTTGGCACGATTACCTGGACGGCTAATTTTGGACTTCATGGTTTCCCAATTGGATTGGGAGCATTTTTGCTTAGGTTGGAGGCCCAAAGCCCGCACGGGTTTAGAACCATGATCGGCCAAAATTTGGCGATTTCAAAATAATGGCAACGGACATAATTGAAATGGGATTAATTCATGCATTTAACATGTTTATAAATTGTATGTATTGGATACGTGTATGTATGATTAAATGCATGAATGGATGTTTTGGGCCTTATTTATTTGGGTTGTAATATTCTTTTGGTAAATACGGCCTGCGCGCCGTTTTTTTTTTATGTAATTTTATTTTATTTGTTTATTATGAAATTATGTAAAGAAGAAGCCGATTGGATTGGAGTGCTAGAAGGATGAGGATGCGGCCCACCTGATGTCGTTCTAGTATAGGTTTACTAGAATTATATTAGGATGTAAATTTTGGCCCATAGCATTTCATTTTTATTTAATTATGCTTTATTTATTTACATGTGAGAATGTATGTACAAACCCTATTTCACCCGCCTATGCATCTAAGCCGTTATTAATTGAATCTAATAACCAAAAGGTAATTACTAAGTCTCTTAAAAGTGCTTCCCTCATTCATAACCTACTCGAAGTGGGGATAGGCCAGCTGTAGACCAACCCTCGTTGGATGCACTGGAGTATCGTCATTTTGTATTGGGTTGGAGTATTGGTTACTCTAACACTTGGATGGAGGTTTTGACTTAGCATGGGTAGTAGGATGTTCCTGGCCCTAAGCACAGATGGGTAAGTGCCAACAGACCCATCAAACCGAGAGTCCCTAGGTTGGGATTGGACGGCGTTTCTACCTAAAAATTGGGGTATAGTTGTTCCAGGCCCTCGTCTGGCTATATCTTGATATAATATGGATCTCGGCCCATGAGCCCAACAACTCAAGTTAATTAATAACACGATTCATTATTAATTATAATATGGGAAGAACATGTTAAGTCCTTTATTAACACTCGTAATTTTTCTGTGTAGAAACCAATGGCTATGAATGATACTTTATCACTGCGATCTTTCTTGGAATGGGACAGGCTTTCTGGGCCTAAATTTTGGGACTGGTCTATGAACTTAAGGAAAGTTCTAAGACAAGAGTCTAAAGAGTATGTGCTCGAAAAGCCTGTACCGGCTGTGCCAACGGGAAGTAATCCACTGGCTGCCCAGCTGGAGGAATACTTGGCACATGTAAAAGATAATCGGGATGTGACATGCCTGATGTTGGCTAGTATGGTTCCTGAATTGCAAAAGCAGTTCCTGGATCATCAGGCCCTTGCTATAATGACAACTCTTAACGAGATGTTTTATGAGCAAACTTATCAGGAAAGGTACCTGATCCACAAGGCATTCCGCAGCTGTAAGATGGGAGCCGGGACATCTGTGAGTGCACACGTGCTCAAGATGAAGGGCTATCTGGATAATTTAGCCCGTCTCGGAACTCCTATCTCACGGGGGCTGGCGGTTAGCACGATCCTGGCTTCTTTACCGGATTCTTATGATCAATTCATCCTAAACTTTTACAAGCAAGGGATGGACCGTACTGTTAGTGAGCTGCATTGGATGCTTGAGCTCGCTGAACTGTCGATCAAGAAGAATCCGCCGGTACCTAAGGTTAACAAGGGGAAACCTCCTTTTGCTAAGGCAAGGGCAAGGCAAAGGCCAAAGCCAAGGCTAAGGAAGCCAAGGCTAAAAAGGCTAAAGCCCAGCCCAAGGCCCGTTCCAAGGATGTCTGCTTCGGTTGCAAGCAGGCTGGACATTGGAAAAGATCGTGTCCCAAGCTTTTGCGAGAGAAAAGGAAGACGCAGGGCGTGTCTTCATCAGGTATATATGTCATAGACATTAACCTCTGTTTCAACATCTTATGTATTGGATACTAGATGTGGTTCTCACATTTGTTATAATGTGCAGGGACTTAAGAACAGGAGATCACTGGGATCGGGACAAGTGGACTTGCGGGTCAGAAATGGAGCAAGGGTTGCTGCCATAGAGATCAGCGGGACCAGCTTATGATGCCTAGTAGATTAGTTTTGTTACTGAAACTATGTTATTTTGTACCTGTTTTGTACAGGAATATTATTTCTGTTTCAGTTTTTGGATATTTCTGGATGTATATTTACTATTGGTAATAGTAAAAGGGTTTATCTAGAAAAGAATTATTTTATGGAGTAGCTCTGTTAAATAATGTCTTTTATATCCTGGATCTAAATGAAACTAATCATGTCTATAATATACATACTTAAAGGGTTAAGCCTAACGAGCTTAATCCGGTTTACCTTTGGCATTGTCATATAAACAAGAAGCGCGTAGCTAGGCTTCACACATAGCTTGAATCCTAGGATCATCTGACATGAAGTCACTTGATATATGCGAGTCTTGAGGTAAAATGACTAAAGAACCTTTTAGCAAAGAGGCTAAAAGGGTCGCTAGCTTATTGGACCTAATGCATTGAGATGTATATGGACCGACAAGCATAGCAACCAGGGGTGAACATCTATACTTCGTATCCTTCACAGACGATTTCATCAGAAATGGCTATGCCTATGTAATGAAATATAAGTCTGATACCCTTGATAGGTTCAAGGGAGTAAGGAACGAAGTACAGAACCAACTAGGCAGAAATATCAAAGCCTTTCGGTTGGACCGAGGTGGTGAGCATATAAGCCTATAGTTTGACTCATTTTGAGAGAGCATGGAATAGTTCCACAGCTCACTCCTCCAGGAACACCACAATGGAATGGGGTGTCCAAACGGAGGAATAGGACCCTGTTGGACATGGTCTGCTCAAACGATGAGTCATGCATCTCTCCCAATAAGTTTTTTTAATGGATACGCTCTTGAGACAATGGCTCTCATTTTTATACTCCGACTAAGGCTTTGGAAAAGACCCCATTTGGAATATGGACGGGCAGAGTGCCTAGTGTGTCTTTCTTATGGATTTGGGGTTGTTATGCACAAGTCAAGAAATTGACTGTGAGCAAAACTAGCACCCAAAACCGACTAATGCCTGTTTGTGAGCTACCCTAGGGAAACCAAAGGGTATTACTTCTACAACCCCGCTGAGAACAAGGTGTTCATGGCGCGAAAAGGGGTCCTTCTTGAAAAGGGGTTTCTTTCCAAGAAAGACAGTGGGAGCGATGTTGAACTCAGGGAAGTTCAAAGCTCAGAAACTCCTGAAAAGGATAACTCGGAGACCAGGGTGAAGCTTCCAAAAGGGGAAGCACCAGCCCAGGTCACACAAGGACCTAAAAGGTCTGGTAGGGATCATCAGGAACATGAGAAACATCAGTTTTTGTTTCTAATGATTACACTCCTTTTGTCTTGGATGAAGAGGAGCTCAAAACCTACTAGTAGGCTATAGCTAGCCCACTGTCTACCATGGTGGTGGATTTGTAATCTATGTACGATAATCAGGTTTGGAACCTGGTTGATTCACCTCCAGGTGCTAAGGTAATAGGTTGCAAGTGGTGCTAGAAGCTATAGGCCGACAATACCTTTAAGGGTGTGTATAAGAGGTTTAGTGGGAGCATAGTAACTTTCCTGGTATTATATATGGATGGCATCCTTCTGATTGGAAGCGACATACCAACACTACAAGGGAAGTGTAATGGTTGTGTCAGTGCTTCGCAATGAAGGACTTAGGCGAAGCTAAGACGATCCTAGGGATCAGGATCTACAGGGTTAGATCCAATCGGCTTCTAGGCCTAAGTCAGGCCAAGTGCATAGACATGGTTCTGAAAAGATTCAGCATGGACCAGGCTAAGAAAGGTTTCTTGCCAATGGGTCATAAGCTGAAACTTAGCAAGAAGTACTATAGGGAGAACATGAATTGGTTCTATATGCTTCGGCTATAGGATCAATCACATACTCCATGCTATGTACAAGACCCGATGTCGGCTTTGCACTAAGTATGATGAGCCGGATCCTGAATGGATCACAGGTAGGCTATCAAAGCAATACTGAAGTACCTTAACCGGACTAAGAATAGCTTCTTAGTGCATGAATCTTAGGAAGAGCAGTCAGTTACTAGGTACACTGATGCAAGCTTCCAGACCAACCAGGATGAATATAAGTCGTAGTATAGGTATGTGTTCATGGTAAATGGTGGTGCTATTATTGGAGAGGCTCCAAGTAATGGACCATCACGATTTCTATCACAGGAACTGAGTACATTGCAACATGTGACACAGCTAGGGAAGCTGTGTGGATAGAGAAGTTTATCACGGAACTGGGGATAGTATCTACAATCCGGGAACCAGTTGATATCTTCTGTGACAACTAGGGGCTGTTGCACAAGCTATGTGCCCCGGTCACATATATACACGAAGCACGAACTCAGGGAGTTTCACCTATTGCGAGAAATCACTGAGGGGGTGACATCTCATTACAAAGAGTGGACACCAAAGACAATGTCGCAGATCTTTTAACCAACATGCTTGGCTATGCCTCTGCACGAAGGTTATACTGGATCTATAGGGATTAGACCCATGCCTAGTAGGTACTAGTGCAAGTGGGAGATTGTTGGAAATGCCCTAGTCCCTAGGCATTGGTCCTTGTGTTTGTATAATACATTTGTACATTAATGTAAACTTTATGTATTATCCAATTTGTGTCAAGGAAATAAAGGCATTAATCTATTTATTATATGTCTTATGCTATATTTTAAATAGAGTATCCAATGGACATATCCATATCCATGTTGTCAAGTGAGAGGCACTTGGCAGTAAGACTGTAGATAGGGAAAACGATATGGCCACAAAGTCATCCGTAGTCTGTTCCAATCATGGGAATGAATGGAACTAAAGACTATTATTATCCTGGTTGTATGGCGGTGTCTTACCGGTCATAGAACATGGAATGTCAACCAGGTTAATGGGTACATGCAAAAAGGGCATGGTACTGGATCGATCCACTTAACGGGAATCTACATGGTATAGTATCACAAATGATTCTCGCGTAGTACTTGTATAAGTCCTTTGACCGGACCATATGATGGTGCTGCATGTGAAGTGGCACACTTTGGTGTACGCCTAACGGGCCTGTAAAAGGGTGCTAAGTATGGGTACGTTCGGGTGTGTTAGTAAACATGGCAGTGCTATGGATATGCAGAAGGGAATTTCACTCAGTGATTCACTGAGACGATATCATCGGCCTCTTGAAGAATGTTACTGATAAGTGTGCGGCCGCACCCAAACAAGATTGGATCTTGTGTGTGAGCATCAGTTCATTCGGTATCAAGTAAAGGTCCAGACACAAAGAGGGTGATACTTCCATGCCTCTGTGTTGGACACCGATATCAGCGATATGGGATTTACAAGTTCAAACTACAGGGTTACGTTTCCAGTTGGACTGCTTACTCCGTCTTAATTGGGGGCTGCAGTGGCTTGCTAGAGCCCGCCTGTAGTCTGTGGGCCTTGGCCCACTGCCAACATAAAGACGGGCCCATTGGATCGTACACATTGAACGTCTGGACTTTAACTAGTCGGATTAAGTGTGTACTTGGAGTATACACGTTTGAAGAGAGAGAGACATATTAATTATATTATATGAATCAATTGGATTGATCAAAGTTATGTAATTAATATTTATTTTGGCCTTCTCATAATTAATTCAATGAATTAATACATGGGATTATTTCCTAGGTGGAAATATTATTATACATGTATAGGTTTACATGTATCTCATTTTATGTATGTCTAATTTAATCCCTTGATTAAATTAATAGGTCAAATGAATTTTAATTTAAATGTATGTAATATATTATATGGCATAATATATAAGCATACATGTTACATTAAAGTTGCATTTGAAATTCATTAAATCAAAGGAATTAAAATTGGGCTTAAGACTTAAAATGAGAATTCCCACATAATATGAGATGGTGATGGCCGAAATATTGGACAAAAGAAGATGGTGAAAATTGATGACTCATGCATCCCTTTTTTTAATATGGTGAGTCATGTATTTGACTTAAAGGAAGAGAAGTTGGACTTGTCTACCTTGTGGCACCAATTAGAAAGATGGTGAGTCATTCTTGGACAAAAGTTGATGATGGCTTATTCATGGTGGACCAATGGAAGAATGGTGAGTCATTGGTTTGACTTATGAGAAAGCAAAATTGGATTTTGTTTTCATAAGTGCATGTCTTTTACAATTTGATTTGTGGAAAAGATGGCAGCATTTGAATTCTTTCTTGCCGTATATACATTCTTTCTTGGAAAGAATTTATGACCACTTTTTATGCATTTTTCTTTTGGCAAATAATTGGGTGCTAATACTTGAGAAAGTTGGTTCTATCTTTGTATAGATAGATTTTTTCTTTTGGAAAGAAAAAGGTACAGCCATAATTCTCAAAGTGAGCAGCCCCTCTCTCCCTCTCTTCTTGTCATCCGAGTCGCTAGCACGGGTTTCGGTCCGAGAGCCGTTCGTGTACGCATCGGTGGAGGAAATCTACACTTGATTTCTGCAGTCCGCATCCGTCTCTTAGAGAGACTTTGTGGTAAGTTTTTGAAACTCTCCTTTTATGCTTTAAGTTTTTGATTTCCACATCTTAAGCTCCTGGGCCGGATTCGAGGAAATCGACGCGTATTTCCGCTTTTATCGGTCGGTTTCCCGTGACGAATCCCAACAAAAAAACCCACATATAATGAGAAATTTTACCTCAGAAGTAGGCACCTCAAACAACTTCTTTCTCAAAGTCTTACTTTGTGGCTTGTCAACTGCCAACCATGAAAACATCGTTCGCACTTAGCTACCAAGAAAGAAGCAATTTTACCATCAAGTTTACCACAACACTTGTAAAACCCAATTTAAATTTGTAATGCCATTGGCCAACCATGAAAACATCGTTCGCACTTAGCTACCAAGAAAGAAGCAATTTTACCATCAAGTTTACCACAACACTTGTAAAACCCAATTTAAATTTGTAATGCCATTGGGAACCCACACAAACGAATCATTCTGGTGTTTCATCCAAAATTTTTTCTAATAGAATCAAGCAAATCATTGAAAATACGATGACCCCAAGCATAACAATTGTATAATCTCTTTCAATAATAGAAACACTCTCATAAATAGCTGAATGCTTCGTAGATTCCAAAAGGAAAGCATAAAGAAAAAGCAAGATAACAAATCTCACAGCGTCTTCATCATAGTCCCATGGTTTCCTCCGAAAACAGTTTGTAAAAGCTTTAAAATTAATACCCTTCATACCTTTAAAGTACTTTTTAGCAAACCAACTACTATCTAACCCTCTTTCCACTCTTCCATAATTTCCTACACAGTTTAAACCAGTAACTAGAGCATACTCTTCAAGCCCAAATCTTATAAAAACATTGTCAAACCTAATATATCCAACTTCTTCACCAAGCCCTTCAACAATTGCGGTTGTACACACAAACTAGGTGCCAACTCATGAAAATTAAACAAATACTCAAAATAATTCTTTTTAAACAGCTCTATCCGATTATCATTCAACACATATTCAATGGTTACTAATGTTTCAAACCTTAATTTATTACCTACCCTAACAATCTTACCCCTTGTATACGAACAATCCTCCACACCTCTCTTCCTTTTCAACGACTTCTTCATTTCATTATCAATAACAACCCCTTGAGTAGACACTTGCACAACAGATGTAGGAGGCGAAGGAGGAGAATAAGAAGAATGAGTAGACACCATCGGTCAAACAAAAACTAAAAAAGAAGAAAAAGAAGAAAAACAAAAACAAAAGAATTAACATTTATACCTGATATAATTTGTATTAAAGGTATAAAAATGGTATCACGAACATATAACAATGATATAAAAATAGTATCATGAAGGTATAACAATGGTATTATTAATGTTATACCATTTCTTTACCTTTATGATACCATCTATATCACACAACAAAGAAAACCACAAAACACACAAAAATATATATAAAAAAACAATTGAGAATTTGATGAACTACTATATATGATGTTAAAAACAATTCAACAAACAGTGTAATCACAACCAAAACTTGAATTTTATATATCCCTATAAATCATCAAATTAAATAAAACACATTCCACATACAGTGTAATTACAACACCAAAGGAAAGGAAACAACATGTGCTCACACATAATAAGAATCAAAACGGAGAAAGTTGAAGAATAGAAGAAATCGACAAGTGCAAATGAGAGATAACAAAAGGGGAAAAAATCAGGAATGATGAAAAATAGAATAGAGTTTTTGAACACACACACACACACACATATATTTATATTAAGTTATAAAAAAATAAGTGTATAAAAATATAATATTGAAAAGTTAGGAATGAAAACCAAAATATTAGAAGTAAAAAGAGAAAAAAAAAAGGTTCAAAGTTGTATAATTTTATATAATATTCTATAGTTAATGATAATTTAAATTTTCAAGTCATCCCTTAAATTAAGAATACTTTAAACTTGCCTTGATTTGTTAAAATGACAACTAATTTGGAATACATAAAATTGACTAGAATAACATCGAATAATTGTTATATTTGAAGATAACTTTTTAGTTTTGGGGGGGGAGGAGGGATTTTTTTTATTTATTTATTTTTTTTTTGCCTCTAAAAGAGTTGTTTATTTTCCCTCCAAATATAAAGGCAATTTTATATTTTTACTTTTCATTTAATACAATTTGATAAATATATTAATTACATTATAGCTAGTTAAATTATACTCATTTAGCATCATCCTAATCTTTAAGCTCCATATTAATATAAGGTAAAACACATCCTATGCCTCCTGATCTTTTATCAAAATTGTAATTGGTCTCCTGATCAATTTTTTGAATACATTGAGCACCTGATCTTTTCATTTAAATATTATTAGCCCCAAACTCGATTTTATTTTATATTTATATAACAAGCACTATTAAGTGATATGATCAATAATATTTTAGTACGTAACACAATTTCAGAAATTTGTCCGAATAAGAAAACAGATTTGCTGGAAGTGTCCGTGTTACAGTTTCAAGTGATCAAACTATATAATTTTTAAATTATTTTAAAATGTTTGTTTCTCAGTTCCGTCACTGAACGAAGTATAGTGCACATATACAAAAAAACATGTCGAATTTGGGACTAACAATATTAAAATAAAAAGAGCACGTATTCAATGTGTTCAAAAAATTAATCAGGAAATAAATTTACATTTTTGATAAAAGATCAAGCGACTTAAAGTATCTTTTGCCTCAATATTATAAGATTTAACATTATGTAATGTTTAAATTCTTTTCTCCCTTCCTAATTTCCCTTCATGCAAACATGACATAGATTCTGCACTGTTCTAGTTGCAAACTCATCCAATCACAACTCACCATTTCAACCAAAGTGAAACATAAGTAAATTAATATATTATATAATATATATCCCATCACTATTTTCTTTTCTTTTATTTTCTTTCTTTCTTTTTTTTTTTTTTTTTTTTTTTTTTTAAAAAAAAAAAAAGAAAAACTACATATCCAACCAATCATCAACTACCTTAATTATAAACTTCCTTCCATCCCTTTCTCCCCGCTTTTTTTCTACTCCACCCATATCCTCTATTTTCCCCATTCCCTTCCGCCAATTTTATTTTCCCTCACTTTCCCAAGAAAAAAAAAAAAAAAAAAAGAAAAACAAAGAACATAGATTATCCATCGGGGAAAAAAAGATGAGAGAAATTCTCCATATCCAGGGCGGCCAATGCGGCAACCAGATCGGGGCCAAGTTCTGGGAAGTGATCTGCGACGAACACGGGATTGATCATACTGGAAAGTACAGTGGGGATTCCGATCTCCAGCTCGAGCGAATTAATGTCTATTATAATGAGGCTAGTGGCGGAAGATACGTGCCTCGTGCTGTTCTTATGGATCTTGAGCCTGGTACTATGGATTCCGTTAGATCTGGTCCATTTGGGCAGATCTTCAGGCCTGATAACTTTGTTTTTGGTCAGTCTGGCGCTGGGAATAACTGGGCTAAAGGTCATTATACTGAGGGTGCTGAATTAATTGATTCCGTTCTTGATGTTGTCAGGAAAGAGGCAGAGAATTGTGATTGCCTGCAAGGTAATTATGATTACTAAAGTTTACCTTTTAATTGTGTTTTTCGTCTTTTTTTTTGTTGGATTCTATGCTTTTTTCAATGATATTTTGGCTGGGCTGGGTATACATAATTACAGATCATTACATCCAGTATTGATTTTATTCTCTTTTTGCATTGTATTGTGGAATTTGTTCCTACATGAATTTTGTTGCTATTGGACATATCGTTCCGTCTGATCTGAGTTGTCTGATAAGTTAATGATATAATTTAATTGTTGATTTTACATTATCAAAATAATGACCAGGATCATTAAATATGCATACAATCACATAATCACATTAAAGCAAATTGACGAATTATGAGAAAAGTTTTCACATAGAATCCTAAGCTAGTCTTAAATCCACATATAAAAGAAGATTTACTGATAGAATAGGAAGAATCAGAATGTTGGAAGAGAAAATACAGAGAATCTGTTTCTTTGTTTGTATGTAAACGTTAGTCTCTGGAAGCAGCAGTTATTCAATTAACTTCTCCCTTTTTATACCCAACTACAATTATCCCTATAACTATATAGATCCGGTCATCTCCTATCAAGGTTGACCCGCCCAATATTTCTAAACAGTAATGAATTGTATAGACTGTGTTTTTGGTGCTCTTATCGGCATGGAGTTTTATCCTAATCTTATGAATTGAGTTAACGTTATCAGGTTCTGTTCGCTCATTTGAATTTGGATCCCCTATAATTGTCTTCTTGTAATCTTTTCTTAATGTATATATGACCCTGTTCCTCGGAATTGGTTTTGAGTTTATAACAGTGTTCTTCTAATGGCTATTTCAGGAATGAAGGCAGTCTCATACATTGTTTGTTTTAGTCTTGATGAATATTTATAGATGGTTGCTAGGTGTTGAATATTTGTGCCTTGTTTCTATTTTCGGTAGTCATCATCCCCTTTAGAAAGTTATAGATTTGGATTCTGTGAGGGAACATGCATTAGTTCCTTATCTAAGTCATAGTTTTTCCACAGAACTTCAATCTTGCTTCTTGCACTTGTCATTACTGATGATTTTGGAGGAAAATGTCTTATGCGATTTGTTTGAGTGTCTCATATATATATTATTGATTCTTGAAGTTAATAATCGAAGATTTTATTTTTGAATTGTAGCTTCTTTTTCTTTTCATGATTGATTTTCTACTTTTCAATTTCATTAAATCTTTTTGGCTCATTATTCTTGGTGGTGTAGTTGGAACCTTTTTATGGCTCAGAAAATTTCTGAGCATAGAAATGCTACAGTTCTAGTTTTCCTGCACCTTAGATACCACTTGTTATATTTTTGAACAGGATTCCAAGTTTGTCATTCATTGGGCGGAGGCACTGGTTCTGGCATGGGAACTCTTCTTATTTCCAAGATTAGAGAAGAATATCCTGATCGCATGATGTTGACATTTTCTGTATTCCCCTCTCCAAAGGTATCTGACACAGTTGTTGAGCCATACAATGCCACACTTTCTGTTCATCAGCTTGTGGAAAATGCTGACGAATGTATGGTTTTGGACAATGAGGCATTGTACGACATCTGCTTCCGGACTCTCAAGCTTGCTACTCCAACTTGTAAGTTAAACAAAATTTGCTTACTGATTGAGAGTAAGGTTATTATTAGCTCCGCTCAATATATTGATTTACTAATTAAATAAATACGAGTTCTGCTTTTAGGTTTAGAATTAGTATATAATAATAGGATAGAATGATCTACCTACTTGTTTGGTATCTTGCAAAGGTTGATAAAATCTGTGGTCATGGCTTTGGTAGGTTTCTGGTGACTAATTGGTGGTTAAGTTTCACATGCTGTGGTCTCCTTGATTCAAACTCTAAAAACATATCTAGACTACACTAATTTCCTTTATGTCCCCACATAAAGATGACCATGACATATTCTTCATCCATTATTTTAATAAATTTAATATATCTTGCATCTCATTTTAGGTCCACATACTTAACATGTAGTTGCATTTTGGTAATTTGAAATGTATCTATAGATAAAAATAGCTGTTTCACACATGATATGTATAATAAATTATAACGCAAATTTTTTGAAAATCAGATCTGACCATTTCGTACGTTTCTTTGTTTTGTGATGTCCCAGTTGGTGATCTTAATCACCTAATATCTGCTACCATGAGTGGTGTTACCTGCTGCCTTAGGTTCCCTGGACAGTTGAACTCTGATCTTCGGAAACTTGCAGTTAACCTTATCCCTTTCCCTCGCCTTCATTTCTTTATGGTTGGGTTCGCTCCCTTGACTTCAAGAGGATCTCAACAGTACCGAGCTCTGACTGTGCCTGAATTGACACAACAAATGTGGGATGCCAAGAACATGATGTGTGCTGCTGACCCACGTCACGGGCGCTACCTAACTGCTTCAGCCATGTTCCGTGGTAAAATGAGCACAAAGGAGGTTGATGAGCAAATGATAAATGTACAAAACAAGAACTCTTCGTACTTTGTTGAGTGGATCCCGAACAACGTGAAGTCTAGTGTATGTGACATCCCACCTAAAGGTCTCAAAATGGCATCAACTTTTATTGGGAATTCAACGTCGATCCAGGAGATGTTCAGGCGAGTTAGTGAGCAGTTTACTGCAATGTTTAGGCGCAAAGCTTTCTTGCATTGGTATACTGGTGAGGGTATGGATGAAATGGAATTTACAGAGGCTGAGAGCAACATGAATGATCTGGTTGCTGAATATCAGCAGTATCAGGATGCAACTGCTGATGATGAGGAGTATGAGGAGGAAGAAGAGGAGATTGCTGGTTGAGGCAGCTTACATTTCCTATTAAGGTTCGTCTGAAGTTTGTATCTTGTGAGGTCTCTGTCTGTGAGTGATTATGTTATTGAAGGGTCAAATTGGCTTCACATGTTCATGTATGTGTATGCATTTGTATTAGAGAGAGGTTTTGTGGCTGATTTTCTTTTCTTTCTTTTCCCTTTTTTCTTAAAAAAAAAAAAAAAAAATGAAAATCAATGGTGAATGCTTGTATGTAGTAGATAGATATAATGAATTGAAACTATTAATATTGTGAAGAATTCATGTGCAGTCGGCTGAAATTATGCAAGGCAATGTTTTTCGTTGGAGTGAAATTAGGTCTCTTTTGTTCCATACAATCGTTGATAGAAGTTCGTAGACGCACTAAACTTGATTTCAGTCTGGAAGTACTATTGTTCTCTGGCATTCCTGCAATTTTCATAAAAAGCTCAACATTTATTGATTAGTGATTATTATATTAAAGTACAAGCGAATAATAGATTAATTGATTGTCAGTTGTAAGTTTGAATTAATTTGTTTGTAGGCAAGCCGATACGGCTGCCAATTGCCTAGTTAGTGCATATATTTCGGATGGGACAATCAGAATTTGATTTACATCTGTTCCAGAATTTCCTGCCCAATGCCCATCTCTTCTCTTAATGAAATTCCATTTCTTTACAATAGAAAATAAATAAATAAATAAATAAATAAGTTTTTCAATCAATTAATGGTCTGGTGATATTCAGCCACAAGCACTCTTTGAGAAGTAGATTATTAAAGTTCTGTTTATGTGTTATTATTATTATTATTTTTTACTGAAGATTATTAAAGTTTTCTTTTTTAAAAAAACATATATGGAAACACAAACTATTAGATGACGGCAAGCAAATGTGACATTCAAACTGGAGCTTCAAGTTGGCCACATGGAATGCTAATGGCATATATGTACTGACTAGAAAACATATTAATTACCATTTTCCTCTTATATATTGATTTGAAGTATACATATCCAGCTAGAAATTGAAAATTAAAGAAATGCATAGTAAATCAAATAGACCAAGTCAATCATATATAGAAATCCATTTTGATTATTTCGTCAGAATATAATTATTAATAATTTATATTAAAAGGAAAATAATAAACACTTGTTGTCATCCACATTAGGACAATACAAGTTATGAATCCTTGAATACAATGGACGGCTGCCTCTTTAACTTTCCCCATATAAAAGGAGACCACACATCAGAGCTGTTCTTCACTTCTTCTCTCATATTACATTTCAAACTATTACTTTTTTCAAATACTTCTTTTAGTTGCTTTGAAATGGGTTCTAAGGTATTTTTTTTATGCTTTCTTGCCCTGACTTTCAAACTTGCCTTGGCCGATCATAGTCCTCTTCAGGACTTCTGTGTTGCTGATCCCACCAAGCCAGGTATATAACTATATGTACATCTCTACCTCTATGTAGGTAATGACTTGTCATGTGTCCTCTCCATTTGGATCACGACCATTGTATAATTTCTCGATACATACTAGACCTTTTACATTAAGGACTGATTATGTGATAGTTTTTTGCAATATGATTACTACAACTACTACAATTTTCTAAGTTATTGACAATTGGTAACATGAAATTGCAGTTTTAGTGAATGGAATGACATGCAAGGACCCAAAGAACGTAGAACCAAGTGACTTCTTTTGGAGTGGGCTCCACGTGGCGGGAAACACATCAAACCCATTAGGCTCAAGAGTGACACCAGTTACAGTATCACAATTACCAGGACTCAACACTCTTGGCATTTCCATGGCTCGCATTGACTTTGCCCCTTTGGGTATCAATCCTCCACATACTCATCCTAGAGCTACTGAAATTTTGACCGTTTTGGAAGGCTGCCTAGAAGTTGGATTCGTGACTTCCAATCCTGAGAATAGGCATATCACAAAAGTGCTTAATAAGGGAGATGTGTTTGTGTTCCCTGTTGGTTTAGTTCATTATCAGAGAAATACTGGGCATTGGAATGCTGTTGCCATTGTTGCTCTCAGTAGCCAAAACCCTGGTGTTATTTCCATTGCTAATGCAGTTTTTGGGTCCAATCCTGATATTTCCACTGATATTCTTGGAAAAGCTTTCCAAATTGATAACAGTGTAATTGCTGGACTCCAGGCTAAATTCTAGGCAATCCATTTTCGAACTTTGAATCATCTGCTATTGATTTGGTTAATTTCAGTTTTTCTACTTCTTAATTGATTGTAATCGTCATTATCTGTCATTGTTCTTTACTGAATTTTCACCAAATTTATAATATCATCTTTTATCAAACTTATTATCTTTTTATGTTACTTTATATATACAAAATATTAATATTAGAAATAAGTATGGAGTCTTCATTAAAAGTTAATTTCAAATTTATATTAATCCTAATTTTAATCAAATATTAAAATATATATTTTTTATATACATTACTATGTGTTAGAGGATCAATTGACCTATATATCATTACTTTATATTTGACTGCAAAGATAAAATATTATACTAATTTTTGACATCATATTATTATTTAGGTATTAATATAATATATTATAACATAAATTAAAATAACATTAAAAAGAGTGGAAATTATAAGTGCATCTCCCCCTAAAAAGGAGCTTTGTCAAGTCTCCATATAGCTACCACACCCCTAATAAAATGATAATTATATTAAAAAAATAATTTTTTATATTTCATCGTCGAATCGAAATGCTTCCCTGGGGCTTTCTCTTATTGTTGATTTGCAAGAATATAATGCTTATAACTCGAATGCCACTCAAAGCCGATTGATAACCGAGATGAATCAACTTCTTTTGGTTACTTAAACTCAGAGCCTACTGATCACCGAGTTGGAAAACAAGGTGAAAAAGCTTGAAAGGGATGTTGTTGTACTCTAAGCTTGAAAGCGCAACTAGGAATAATTGTGAGGACTACCAGAGATCCGGAGGCACAAATTGCAAACTGGGATCAGAGGCTCAAAGAGCAATTAGACAGACAAAGGAAGCTGGAGGAGGAGTTAAAGGCGTTGTGAGTACAGATTTTTGTCCGACCTCTATGATGATGATTTCTGGTTATCCTTTATATGAAATTGTTTGAAATACCAATTCGAGAAGCAAAAGAACGAGTTCTAACTCGTGTCGAAATGAACCGAAAACAGCCGGAATCGAAAAAAGGGATTGAAATCATTGGAAGATAGGTCGTACGACCCAACTCAAGAGGAGGGACGGCCCCAAATTTGAGGGTTAAGTCGTGAAAGAGAGCTGCTTAAAGTGGATATAGCTGGGATTCAAGTTGGATCGTATGACCCAAAGTATAGGCCGCACGATCCAATTTGAGAGGCAGATGGGTGTTGGTGTGCCATAGTTCTTAGGGTATTGAATTCTTGTATTTTGTATTATACATTAAGACTCATTGTATGAATACATTATTTGTGTCACATTAATAAAGGCAATTAATCTATTTCATTTATATCTTGTGCTATAATATGAGTAGAGTATCCATTGATTGATAATCATAAAACCCATCCCAGGTCTGTTCTAATCGTGGGAACGAATAGAACCACAAACTTGTATATTCGATGACTGTATGGTAGTTCTTAACTAGCCATAGTACTTATATAGTCAGTCATGAATATAGGTACATGTCGTTGACATGGGACTGGATCGATCCGCACAAGAAAGCCACATGGTTGTCGCGTCATAGGTCTTTCTTGAGTAGGTCTCTTTTGTCCTCAGACCAGATTTCATTATAGTATCAATATGGAATCCAGTTCACTTTGACATACGCCTAACAGGTCTGTAAAAGGATGCTAAATATGGGTATGATTGGGTGGACAGGTGAACATATTGATATTGATGATGAAGTGATGGAATTGCCACTCGGATAACACCGAGATGATATCATTGGCCACTTGATGAGTGGGACTGATAAGTGTATGGCCATACCCAAATAAGTTGGTTGCTTATTTGATTAATCAGTTAACTCAAGATCAAGAAATATAATAAACAACAGAAGAGGATGACGGACACCATGCCTCTTGTTTATTCATATTGATATCGTTAGGCAAAGGACACTATGAGATTACTACCGGATGAGTGTCTTCTAAAGACTGCTGCATCTCTGTCTTAATTGGGGGCTGTAATGGTTTGCTAGAACCCACTTACAGTCTGTGGGCCTTGGGCCTACTGCCAACATAAAGACAGACCCATAGGATCGTGCACATAGATCAACTGAGCTGGAACTTATAGAAATTGTACATGTAATGTACATTGGAAGGAATGCGTTAATTAATTAATTGACATTCGGTGTCAAGGTAATTAATTGACATTGGGTTGAATTTAATTTAATTAATAAGTTTACATAATGTAATTAATTGATTTATCAATTAATTGAATTATATAAAGTAAACAATTAATTAAATAATTTTCCTAAGTAGAAAAATTAAATATATGTATTGTATTTACTTAAGTGTGATTTAATTTTATTTAGGAGTAATTAAATTTAGCCAAATGGAATTAAATTACATAGTATATACTTTTTAATTAAAGTTTATTTATGTAATTATAATCCTAGTGGGCTTGGGTTTAATTAACCTAATTAAAACCCAATTAGACAAGGTGTCTATATAAGGGCACACTTAAGGAGGAAAAACCTAATTTAATCATAATTAATTGCTGGAAATTTCAGCCACCAAGAGCAGCCCCAAAACAGCCGAAAATCCCAGCATCAAACCTACATTTCTTCGCGTCTTCGGCTAGCACCGGTTCCCACTCAATAATTGGTCGTGCACCAGACTTTGAAGATCGTAGTTTCAAGAAACTATTCTGCAGCAGTCTCTAGAAAAGACGAATCCGGTGAGTTAATCTCTCTGGATTCAATTTGATTTTATTCTAATCAATGGTAATTGGACACGATAGGTGGATTCTAGGAAATTTTAAACGGTGTATTTTCCGCTGCGCCACGTTATTTTTCCAATGACGAATCTCAACAGTGGTATCAGAGCCTAGGTTTTGTCCATTAGATTAATTGGAATTGGTTCTTGAAAGCATTCTTGAAGAAAGAATGGGTTTCAAGCTTGTGATTTTAGGGTTTTTATTCAATTAGTTTTAGTTTTGATAAACCCTAGAATTTTTGTTTGGGGTTTTTGATTTTTTTTCCCCAATTGGTTTCAATCTAGAATTGTATTTTCTTTATTGATTATTTATTATTGATGGCTGAATTTTTTGTTTATGATTTAATTAAAAAAAAAAGATTTGGCCAAAAGATGGAATCGCAATTCTACGATTCCATCTGCTACCTTGGCAGCAGCCCACTGGGCTGCTGCTGCCGCGCAGCGGCACTGCTGCCCCGACGGGACAGCAGCGCCGCACGCGGGTTTTTGGTCCGGTTTTGGATTTTGCGGGTATTTTTTATCCCAGACCCTAATGCAAATTAAATTAATTTTTTTAAAATTAATTTGTATTTAAATTGTTTATTTTGTTGGCATGCATATTTAATTTAATTGTTTGCATATTAAATTGAATATGGACTTTGTGAAATTGGCCCAATAAACCATGACACCAGTTAAAATTTGGAGAGCTAAATTTTAAATTTGTGACAACCCAAATTCAAGTGGGAGCAAAATTGTGAATTTTGCATTTATGGATGTTATCCATTGGGCCTTTATGGGCCTTAGTCACATTTGTTAAAATTGACGATTTCACCCTAAGTAACTCGGCTTAACATTTATATTTATAATTTGGAATGCCATGATCATGCATCATATTGGTATGTATGTGCACGACAGGTACATTGTTTGAAATGTGATGTTGAGTTCTACGGGCCCTAAATTATTATTCGGTTGTAATTTAATTTTGGGAAATATGGCCTGCGTGCCATTTTTTTTATTTTGATGTAATTTTAGAATATATTTTATTTTACAAAATTGTTGGAATTGCATCAAGTATGGAGGAAGGCCCAGATGGAGCAAGCCCATGGTGGGAGCCCAAGAAGGATTGCAGTCCGGCCCATGAAGAATTAGATAGGATATCTAGTTTTTCATTAGGTTGTAATTAAAGGCCCATAGGATCTCATTTATTTTAAATTAAGTATGCTATTGCATTTGCCATATAATATGGATGTATGGATCACCAAATTATTACCCGCGTTTATGCATGCTAAGCCGTATCACTTAATTATAATCCGGAAATTAAAATATTGAGTCGCTTAAAAGTGCTTCCCATATTCACACCTCTTCCTCCCATTGATGTTGCAATGTGCGCCATGCCCTAGCTGGGTCCATTGTAGTATTCGGTGGGCCGTCGAAGGTTAAGATACTTAGTATGGTTAACATGTGAATGGTGGTTTGACTCAACATGGGTAGCATTAGCTCAGAGCGGGCCCTAAGCACAGATGGGTAAAGTGTCAATAAGCCCATCAAACCAAGAGTCCTTCGTGGAAGGATTGGATAGGTTGTCTAACCAAACGAATCAATGGTTGGTTAACGAGCCCTAGTTCGGCCAGTCATTGATAAGTTGTGGATCTTGGTCAAGTCAGCCAATTAACATCACCAACAAACAAATTAAAATCGGATTATTAATTTGAATTGGCTTAAAAGTCATTTATTTCTAACTCAAGCAATGATTGCTTCCATGTAGAGAATCCCATTTCACCTAAGCAATTTAAATGGCTGCAACAAACAATAAGTCACTCTCACTTAGGTCACTCTTGGAGAAGGAGAAGCTTTCGGGGACTAACTTCCTGGACTGGGCTAGGAACTTACAAATAGTTCTTAGATAAGAGTCTAAGGAGTATGTACTGAATGCTCCTTTACCAGCTGGACCTCCCGCAGGTCGAGGCGTCACCACGACGATGGTGGAGCAGTATGACCGGCACATGAGGGATGATCGAGATGTCTCGTGCCTTATGCTGGGTACCATGGCTTCTGATCTTTAGAAGCAGTTCATGGATAAGCATGCTTATGAGATGATGGATCAGCTTAAAAAGATGTTCCAAGATCAGGCTCGTCAGGAATGTTACCTGACAACTAAGGCACTTTGCATGACTGTGATGGCAGCTGGGACTTCTGTTAGCACTCATATGCTAAAGTTGAAAGGGTATATTGATACACTTGCCCGCCTCGGCTCGCCAGTTCCACAGGACTTGGCAGCAGACATTATTCTCGGGTCACTTCCTGAGTCTTACAACCAGTTTATCATGAATTACCATATGCAAGGGTTGGATAAATCGGTTGTTGAGCTGCATGGCATGCTCAAGATTGCTGAGCAATCTCTTAAGAAGACTCCTAAAGTATTGCTAGTGAACAAGGGCAATACATCCATTGCTAAGGGAAAGGCCAAATCTAAGGCCGAGGCTAAGGGCAAAAAGGTGGTGGCCCAACCTAAAGCAAGGGTTGCTCCTCCTGACGATGTCTGCCATGAGTGTCATGAGAAGGGACATTAGAAGAGCTCATGTCCAAAGCTAAGGGAGCAACTGAAGGGTAAAACTGCTGCCTCAGGTATTTATATTGTTGAGATTAATCTGGCTATTTCTACATCTTGGGTCTTGGACACTGGATGTGGATCTCACATTTGTTCAAATGTGCAAGGTCTCAGAAATAGGAGATTATTAGGATCTAGAGAAGTAGATCTTTGAGTCAGAAATGGTGCTCGGGTTCAGGCCATAGAGATCGGAGATTATTTCTTGGAGATGCCTAGTGGACTTGTTTTGGAACTAAGAAACTGTTATTTTGTACTTTCGATGCGTAGGAATATTATTTACGTTTCTTTGTTGGATATTTCTAGTTTTGTATTTAATATTGGACATGGTAGAATTTCTATGCAATATGGCAATATTATTTATGGAACAGCATTTCTTGAAAATGGCTTATATATCCTTGATCTAAAACGTGAAAGTTCAATTTATAACATAAATACTAAAAGGATTAAACAAAATGAAATTAATCCTACTTACATCTGGCATTGTCGACTTGGCCATATAAATGAGAAGCGCATAGCTAGGCTTCACTCTAGTTGAGTGCTAGGGTCATTTGATATCCAGTCTTATGACACATGCGAATCTTGTTTGAGAGGCAAGATGACAAAGGCGTCTTTTAGCAAGACTGCTGAAAGGGCCTCAGAGCTATTAGAGCTAATACATTCCGATGTATGTGGCCCAATGAGCACTAGTTCTAGATCTGGTTTTCTGTACTTCGTCCCCTTCACGGATGACTTCAGCAGATACGGTTACATATATCTGATAAAGCATAAGTCTGAGACTCTCCAAAGGTTCAAGGACTTTAAGAATGAAGTAGAAAACCAACGTGGCAAGAAAATAAAAGCACTTCGGTCTGACTGAGGGGGTGAATATTTGAGCCAAGAGTTTGACTTGTTTTTGAGAGAGTGTGGGATTTTATCCTAACTCACTCCTCCTCATACACCCTAGTGGAATGGAGTGTCAGAAAGGAGGAATAAGACCTTAATTGACATGGTCCGCTCGATGATGAGTCATGCTACACTCCCTGTCTCCTTTTGGGAATATACTTTAGAGATAGCTACTTACATTCTTAATAATACACCAAGCAAGGCAGTTAAGGCAACACCATATGAACTATGGAAGGGCTGAAAGCCCAGTGTTTCCTTCTTGAAGATTTGGGGCTGTGATGCATATGTTAAGAAATTGACAAGTGGCAAACTCGAGTCCAAATCTGTCAAGTGCTAGTTTATGGGTTACCCTAAGGAAACTAAGGGTTATTACTTCTACGATCTGGCCGAAAACAAAGTTTTCATAGTCAGAAATGTAGTCTTCTTGGATAAGGATTTCCTTTCCAAGAGAAACAGTGGGAGTAATGTTGAACTTTCAGAAGTTCAAGACTCACAAACTCCTGCAGCTACTGCTGAGGATGCTTCGGGAACCGATCTAACTACTCAAGAAATTAAGGAACAAAATCGGTTACACAGGACCTTACAAGGTCTAGTAGGACATGTCATCAGCTAGAGAGGTATGACTTTCTCGTGACTGATGATAGGGACGTTATGGTCGTTGACCAAGAGGAGCCCGAGACCTATCAGGAGGCTATTGAAAGCCCACACTCAGATCAATGGCGTAAAGCCATGGAGGCTGAGATGCAATGTATGCATGATAACCAAGTATGGAACTTGGTGGATCAACCTCCGGGTGCTAAGGTGATAGGTTGCAAGTGGTGTTTCAAGTTAAAGGCCTTGTGTGTATAAGATGGTTAGTGGGAGTGTTTCCACCGTCCTAGTGCTATATGTTGATGACATCCTTATCATTGGAGTTGACATACCAACACTGCAAGGGGTTAAGCAGTGGTTGAGTAGGTGCTTCGCAATGAAGGACTTAGGCGAAGCTGAGATGATCTTAGGGATCAGGA
Organism: Euphorbia tirucalli; assembly: GCA_039660915.1. Lineage (NCBI taxonomy): Eukaryota > Viridiplantae > Streptophyta > Magnoliopsida > Malpighiales > Euphorbiaceae > Euphorbia > Euphorbia tirucalli. Next base: position 33,157,156 of record CM077637.1, on the reverse strand, counting down.
TCTACAGAGATCTATCCAATCGGCTTCTAGGCCTAAGTCAGGCCATGTACATAGACAAGGTTCTGAAAAGATTCAGCATGGATAAGGCAAAGAAAGGATTCTTGCCTATGCGCCATGGGTTGAAGCTGAGTAAGAAAGATGGTCCTAAAACAAAGAAGGACCGGGAGAACATGGAAAAGATCCCTTAGGCATCTGCTATTGGATCTATCATATACTCCATGTTATGTACAACACCTGATGTCATGTTTGCACTAAGTATGACTAGCCGGTACCAGTCGGACCCTGGGGAGGAACACTGGAAGGCTGTCAAGGCAATCCTGAAGTACCTTAATCCGACATAGGATGCTTTCTTAGTGTATGGAGGTCAAGATGAGCTGGTAGTGTCAGGTTACACTGATGCAAGCTTTGAGACCAATAAGGATGAGAACCAGTCACGGTCTAGTTATGTTTTTCTCCTGAATGGTGTGCCATTAGTTGGAGGTCCTCAAAGTAGGCCACCATTGCTAACTCTACAACGGAAGCTGAGTACATAGCCGTTTGGATCAAGAAATTCATAACCTAGTTGGGAGTAGTACCTACTATCCTAGACCCAGTTGATTTTTTTTTGTGACAACAACGAGGCCATCACACAAGCTAAGGAGCCCCGGTCACACAAGAGATCCAAACATGTGCTCAGAAAGTTTCACCTCATTCGGGAGATCGTGAACAGAGGTGACATATCATTGCAGAGGGTTGACACCAAGAATAATGTCACTGATCCATTGACCAAAGCGCTGCCACAGGCACAACACGATGGTCATCGCAGATCTATAAGAATTAGGGCAATGCCCACTTGGAACTAGTGCAAGTGGGAGATTGTTGGTGTGCCCTAGTTCTTAGGGCATTGAATTCTTGTATTTTGTATTATACATTAAGACTCATTGTATGAATACATTATTTGTGTCACATTAATAAAGGCAATTAATCTATTTCATTTATATATTGTGCTATAATATGAGTAGAGTATCCATTGATTGATAATCATAAAACCCATCCCAGGTCTGTTCTAATCGTGGGAACGAATAGAACCACAGACTTGTATATTCGATGACTATATGGTAGTTCTTAACTAGCCATAGTACTTATATAGTCAGTCATGAATATAGGTACATGTCATTGACATGGGACTAGATCGATCCGCACAAGAAAGCCACATGGTTGTCGCGTTATAGGTCTTTCTTGAGTAGGTCTCTTTTGATCTCAGACCATATTCCATTATTGTATCAATATGGAATCCAGTTCACTTTGACATACGCCTAACAGGTCTGTAAAAGGATGCTAAATATGGGTATGATTAGGTGGACAGGTGAACATATTGATATTGATGATGAAGTGATGGAATTGCACTCGGGTAACACCGAAATGATATCACTGGCCACTTGATGAGTGGGACTGATAAGTGTATGGCCATACCCAAATAAGTTGGTTACTTATTTGATTAATCAGTCAACTCAAGATCAATAAATATAATATTCATATCGATATCGTTAGGCAAAGGACACTATGAGATTACTATCGGGTGAGTGTCTTCTAAAGACTGCTGCATCTCTATCTTAATTGGGGGCTGTAATGGTTTGCTAGAACCCACTTACAGTCTGTAGGCCTTGGGCCTACTGCCAACATAAAGACAGACCCATAGGATCGTGCACATAGATCAACTAAGATGGAACTTATAGAAATTGTACATGTAATGTACATTGGAAGGAATGCGTTAATTAATTAGTTGACATTCGGTGTCAAGGTAATTAATTGATATTGCGTTGAATTTAATTTAATTAATAAGTTTACATAATGTAATTAATTAATTTATCAATTAATTGAATTACATAAAGTAAACAATTAATTAAATAATTTTCCTAAGTAGGAAAATTAAATACATGTATTGTATTTACTTAAGTGTGATTTAATTTTATTTAGGGGTAGTTAAATTTAGCCAAATGGAATTAATTACATAGTATATACTTTTTAATTAAGTTTATTTATGTAATTATAATCCTAGTGGGCTTGGGTTTAATTAACCTAATTAAAACCCAATTAGACAAGGTGTCTATATAAGAGCACACTTAAGGAGGAAAAACCTAATTTAATCCTAATTAATTGCTGTAAATTTCAGCTACCAAGAGCAGCCCCAAAACAGCCAAAAATCCCAGCATTAAACCTCCATTCTCTCGCTTCTTCGGCTAGCACCTGTTCCCGCTCAATAGTTGGTCGTGCACCAGACTTTGGAGATCGCAGTTTCAAGAAACGATTCTGCAGTAATCTCTAGAAGAGAAGAATCCGGTGAGTTGATCTCTCTTGATTCAATTTGATTTTATTCTAATCAATGGTAATTGGACACGATAGGTGGATTCTAGGAAATTTTAAACGGTGTATTTTCCGCTGCGCCACGTTATTTTTCCAATGAAGAATCCCAACAGCGGGTCGTACGGTCCATCTCTTAAGCCAACTATTAGCCAAATTGGCCTGCTTGCATATAATAAAAAATTTATTTCTCAGAGCAGTGTGGTCATTATGAAAGAGAAGGATATTACAACATAAGATTAGGAAAGAAAGGGATAATTCACTCTTCCCAAGACCTCACACATACCACGACTCTTCTCCTTCTCTTTCAAACATTTGCTCTTTTCTCTGTAACTAAAGAAAGAAAAAAAAGAAGAAACCTCCATTATAAATCCTTTTCCAAGCTTTCAATACCAAAAACTAAGCCAAATCCAACCCTTTCCAAACACAAAACCTTATTTCCATACGTAAAACTCCATGGTTCGAAGTTATTCGCAGCTACATTTTGATTCCGAGCGAGTTTCGGTTTGTTTCCACGAGTTACTCTGGATTCAAAGCTTTAAGGAACGGATTTGGATCATTTATTGAAAACCTGGATAAACAAGCTAAAGGTAATCTTTGAGAGGCCATAAAATCTCATCTCATCACTCCTGCATTGTTTGATCTGCCTATGCTTTGCCAAATTAAAGGAAATTGAAAATAGTTTACTGTAATTTTTTAGAACAAGGCCGTACAGCCCATCCTGGGGAAGATTTGAACCTAACAACTCATCATGGCCCATGAGCTGCTTTTGAACCATGTAGTTCCAGCAATTCATTTCATAGCATAGCATTTTTATACCTGATTATTCATTATTTATCCATTCATTTTTTATAAAATTAATTTTGGGTGTTTATGCGCTTTATCGGCCTAGATTTAAATTACGAAGCAATTTTTAGGACCTACACGAAAGAGATTTCCAATAAATCCTGGATAATCTACTCACATTGCCATGATGAATAAAGAAAAAGATATAAAACCTGGAAAATCATTTTTCAAAACCAATTTTCTCCAAATCCAAAAATACAGGGCGTTTATAAAATTGTTTTCCAGATCTAATAAGATAAACCTACCGTTTCCCTGATTATCCTGATGTAGAGGAGCAAGCATTAGCTTATTTGGCTAAATTTTACCATGAATAGTAATTTCAGAAAAATGGTCCGATTTCAGTGATTCTTGAGCCTAACTTTATTGGAAACGGGCCAACGATTCAAACTCAGCGCCTTTGGCCGTGACATCTATCGCTTTTTCGGCTAAAAAACGTCGTTTAGGCCTTCAATTTTGCGATTTACTGATTTTTTTTACCTATTTCGGTATTTTTTTCGATTTTTATTGTTTTTTCCCTTTTTGTTTGGGTTTCCTAGTTGGGTTAGGATTTTATTTAGGCAAGGATTTCCTTGTTTTGGGTTGGTTTATTGTAGCCTATAAATAGGCCTTTCTTTGGTAGTTGGATAAATCGGTAGTTGAGCTACATGGCATGCTCAAGCTTGCTGAGCAGTCTTTTAAGAAGACTCCTGAAGTATTGCTGGTGAACAACGACAATACATCCATTGCTAAGGGAAAGGCCAAATCTAAGGCCAAGGCTAAGGCCCAAAAGGCCAAGGCTAAGGGCAAAAAGGTGGTGGCCTAACCTAAAGCAAGGGTTGCTTCTCCTGACGATGTCTGCCATGAGTGTCATGAGAAGGGGCACTGGAAGAGCTCATGTCCAAAGCTAAGGGAGCAACTAAAGGGCAAAATTACTGCTTCAGGTATTTATGTTGTTGAGATCAATCTGGTTATTTCTACATCTTGGGTCTTGGACACTGGATGTGGATCTCACATTTGTTCAAATGTGCAGGGTCTAAGAAATAGGAGATTATTAGGATCTGGAGAAGTAGATCTTCGAGTCGGAAATGGTGCTTGGGTTCAGGCCATGGAGATCAGAGATTATTTCTTAGAGATGCCTAGTGGACTTGTTTTGGAACTAAGAAACTATTATTTCGTACCTGCGATGCACAGGAATATTATTTCCGTTTCTTTGTTGGATATTTCTGGTTTTGTATTTAATATTGGACATGGTAGAATTTCTATGCAATGTGGCAATATTATTTATGGAACAACATTTCTTGAAAATGGCTTATATATCCTTGATCTAAAACGTGAAAGTTCAATCTATAACATAAATACTAAAAGGATTAAACAAAATGCAATTAATCCTACTTACATCTGGCATTGTCGACTTGGCAATATAAATGAGAAGCGCATAGCTAGGCTTCACTCTAGTGGAGTGCTAGGGTCATTTGACATCCAGTCTTATGACACATGCGAATCTTGTTTGAGAGGCAAGATGACAAAGGCGCCTTTTAGCAAGACTGTTGAAAAGGCCTTAGAGCTATTGGAGCTAATACATTCTGATGTATGTGGCCCAATGAGCACTAGTGCTAGATCTGGTTTTCTGTACTTCGTCACCTTCACGGATGACTTCAGCAGATACGGTTACGCGTATCTGATGAAGCATAAGTCTGAGACTCTCTAAAGGTTCAAGGACTTTAAGAATGAAGTAGAAAACTAACTTGGCAAGAAAATAAAAGCACTTCGGTCTAACCGAGGGGGTGAATATTTGAGCCAAGAGTTTGACTCGTTTTTGAGAGAGTGTGGGATTGTATCCCAACTCACTCCTCCTGGTACACCCTAGTGGAATGGAGTGTCATAAAGGAGGAATAGGACCTTACTTGACATGGTCCGCTCGATGATGAGTCATGCTACACTCCCTGTCTCCTTTTGGGGACATGCTTTAGAGACAGCTGCTTACAATCTTAATAATACACCAAGCAAGGCAGTTGAGGGAACACCATATGAACTATGGAAAGGCCGAAAGCCCAATGTTTCCTTCTTGAAGATTTGGGGCTGTGATGCACATGTTAAGAAATTGCCAAGTGGCAAACTCGAGTCCAAATCTGTCAAGTGCCAGTTTGTGGGTTACCCTAAGGAAACTAAGGGTTATTACTTCTACGATCCAGCTGAAAACAAAGTTTTCATAGCTAGAAATGCAGTCTTCTTGGAGAAGGAATTCGTTTCCAAGAGAGACAGTGGGAGTAATTTTGAACTTTCAGAAGTTCAAGACTTACAAACTCTTGCAGCTACTGCTGAGGATGCTTCGGGAACCGATCTGACTACTCAAGAAATTGAGGAACCAGAAAAGGTTGCACAGGACCTTGGAAGGTCTGGTAAGACATGTCATCAGCCAGAGAGGTACAGCTTTCTCGTGACTGATGATGGGGACCTTATGGTTGTTGACCATGAAGAGCCCAAGACCTATCAGGAAGCTGTTGAAAGCCCACACTCAGATTAATGGCGCAAGGCCATGGAGGCTGAGATGTAATCTATGCATGATAACCAAATATGGAACTTGGTGGATCCACCTCCGGGTGCTAAGGTGATAGGTTGCAAGTGGTGTTTCAAGTTAAAGGCCGACAACACCTTCAAGGGACGATTGGTGGCAAAAGGATTCAGGCAAGTTCAAGAAATTGACTATGATGAAACCTTTTCACCAGTTGTTATGCTCAAATCTATTAGGATACTACTAGCCATAGCTGCATGGTACGATTATGAGATATGGCATATGGATGTTAAGACCGCTTTCCTTAATGGAAAGCTACTCAAGGATGTATACATGGCACAACCTGAGGGTTTTATCGATCCAAAGTATCCAAACCGGGTATGCAAGCTTCAAAGATCTATTTATGGATTGAAGCAAGCATTGAGGTCATGGAATCAGAGATTCAACGAGGCCATTACAGAATATGGCTTCACACAGAATTCTGATGAGCCCTGTGTGTATAAGATGGTTAGTGGGAGCGTTTCCACCTTCCTAGTGCTGTATGTTGACGACATCCTTATCATTAGAGGCAACATACCAATACTGGAAGGAGTTAAGCAGTGGTTGGGTAGGTGCTTTGCAATGAAGGACTTAGGCGAAGCTGAGACGATCTTAGGGATCAGGATCTACAGAGATAGATCCAATCGGCTTCTAGGCCTAAGTCAGGCCAAGTACATTGATAAGGTTCTGAAAAGATTCAGCATGGACAAGGCAAAGAAAGGATTCTTGCCTATGCGCCATGGGTTGAAGCTGAGTAAGAAAGATGGTCCTAAAACAAAGAAGGACCGGGAGAATATGGAAAAGATCCCTTATGCATCTGCTATTGGATCTATCATGTACTCCATGTTATGTACGAGGCCTGATGTCTTGTTTGCACTAAGTATGACGAGCCGGTACCAGTCGGACCCGGGGAGGAACACTAAAAGGCTATCAAGGCAATCCTAAAGTACCTTAATCGGACTAAGGATGCTTTCTTAGTGTATGGAGGTCAAGATGAGCTGGTAGTGTCAGGTTACACTGATGCAAGCTTTGAGACCGATGAGGATGAGAACCTGTCACAGTCTGGTTATGTTTTTCTCCTGAATGGCGGTGCCATTAGTTGGAGGTCCTCAAAGCAGGCCACCATTGCTGACTCTACAATGGAAGCTGAGTACATAGCTGCGTGCGAAGCTGCAAAGGAAGCCGTTTGGATCAAGAAATTCATAACCGAGTTGGGAGTAGTACCTACTATCCTAGACCCAGTTGATGTTTTTTGTGACAACAACAGGGCCATCGCACAAGCTAAGGAGCCCCAGTCACACAAGAGATCCAAACATGTGCTCAGAAAGTTTCACCTCATTCGGGAGATCGTGAACAGAGGTGACATATCATTGCAGAGGGTTGACACCAAGAATAATGTCGCTGATCCATTGACCAAAGCGCTGCCGCAGACACAGCACGACGGTCATATCAAATCTATAGGAATTAGGGCAATGCCCACTTGGAACTAGTGCAAGTGGGAGATTGTTGGTGTGCCCTAGTTCTTAGGGCATTGGATTCTTGTATTTTGTACTATACATTATGAGCCATGTATGAATACATTATTTGTGTCACATTAATAAAGGTAATTAATCTATTTCATTTATATCTTGTGCTATAATATGAGTAGAGTATCCATTGATTGATAATCATAAAACCAATCCCAAGTCTGTTCTAATCGTGGGAACGAATTGAACCACAGACTTGTATATTCGATGACTGCATGGCAGTTTTTAACTAGCCATAGTACTTGTATAGTCAGTCATGAATATAGGTACATGTCGTTGACATGGGACTGGATCGATCCGCATAAGAAAGCCACATGGTTATCGCGTCATAGGTCTTTCTTGAGTAGGTCTCTTTTGTCCTCAGACCAGATTTCATTATAAGATCAATATGGAATCCGGTTCACTTTGACATACGCCTAACAGGTCTATAAAAGGATGCTAAATACAGGTATGATAGGGTGGACCGGTGAACATGTTGATATTGATGATGAAGTGATGGAATTGCCACTCGGGTAACACTGAGATGATATCATTGGCCACTTGATGAGTGGGACTGATAAGTGTATGGCCATACCCAATTAATCAGTCAACTCAAGATCAAGAAATATAATAAACAGCAGAAGAGGATGACGGACACCATGCCTCTTGTTTATTCATATCGATATCGTTAGGCAAATGACACTATGAGATTGCTACCGGGTGAGTGTCTTCTAAAGACTGCTGCATCTCTGTCTTAATTGGGGCCTGTAATGGTTTGCTAGAACCCACTTACAGTCTGTGGGCCTTGGGCCTACTGCCAACATAAAGACAGACCCATAGGATCATGCATATAGATCAACTGAGCCGGAACTTATAGAAATTGTACATGTAATGTACATTAGAAGGAATTCGTTAATTAATTAGTTGACATTTGGTGTCAAGGTAATTAATTAACATTGGGTTGAATTTAATTTAATTGATAAGTTTATATAATGTAGTTAATTAATTAATTTAATTAATTGAATTACATAAAGTAAACAATTAATTAAATAATTTTCCTAAGTAGGAAAATTAAATATGTGTTGTATTTACTTAAGTGTGATTTAATTTTATTTAGAGGTAATTAAATTTAGCCAAATGGAATTAAATTACATAGTATATACTTTTTAATTAAAGTTATTTATGTAATTATAATCCTAGTGGGCTTGGGTTTAATTAACCTAATTAAAACCCAATTAGTCAAGGTGTCTATATAAGGGCACACTTAAGCAATAAAACCCTAAATTCAATCCTAATTAATTGCTGGAAATTTCAGCCACCAAGAGCAGCCCCAAATCTGCCAAAAATCCCAGCATTAATCCTCCATTTCTTTTCTTCTTCGGCTAGCACCGGTTCTCGCTCAATAGTTGGTCGTGCACCGGACTTTGGAGATTGCAATTTCAAGAAAACGATTCTGCAGCAGTCTCTAGAAGAGACGAATCCGGTGAGTTAATCTCTTTTTATTCAATTTGGTTTTATTCTAATCAATGGTAATTGGACATGAGAGGTGGATTCTAGGAAATTTTAAGCAGTGTATTTTCCACTGCGCCACATTATTTTTCCAGTGACGAATCCCAACAAGCAGAACGCGGCGAAGCGAACTGGGGAAAAAGAAAATGAGTTTGATTTGTTGTGATGTTTTGAAAATAGGTTTATATTTTATTTAGGAAAACCATTGATTTGTTCAGAAATCCTTTTGTAGAAAAGCTTTTCTTTGCATGTGAGTTTTGAGAAAATTGGTTTTGCATTTTAGAAAATCCCATTTTATTACTTAAAAATCTTGAAACCTAAATTTTAAGATCAGTGACAGAGTCGCCACCCAGATCACCTTATCTGGAAAATTCTGGAATAGCTCCCGACCGAGTATAGACTACTGTACCTAATCCAAAGATTTAGGATTCGGGCAACGTACCTACTCAACCTCAAGCTTGTATTCATTTATAAGTTCATATGACAATATTTTACTCACTTGTATTCTCTACCCATTTTATCTTGTATTATTTGGCCCATGCTCATTCAGATGACATAAATAAATAACATAAAATTAAAGTGCAGGAATATAAACCATACATCCAAAACAAACCAAAAAGAAATAGAGGCCGCTTATTACAACCCAAAAAAAAGAAAAAAGCTCGTATCCTTACTAATACAATCTCCTAGATACATAAAGATCTAAAAATTACAATTGCCTAGGATACACGAGAATCAATCAAATACATCCAAAATAAAACTAAAGCAAAATAAAAGCTGCAAAAGAAATGGTTAGCATAATTATAGCACAAACACCCATAAGACTCAAAACAAGACAGAATAGGGAATCTCAAGAAATAGGGGCATGCATTTAGGGGATAACCAAGAAGTCTCGGGGACTTACTCGATTAGACCTGAAAAACAGTTTTAGAAATGCCTTGTAGGTTTTGTGCTTGAAAATAGTTTTGGAAAACCATTTGGCCCAATTACATGCAGATTTCTCCATTTAGTGGGTCAGTTATCTCGGAACTCGGGGTTCCGTTCGTGGGGCTTTCCTAATTCCAAACATCCATCTAAAGTCTAAAACAGTAAACACACCAAAAACAGTTTGATTCTAAAGACAGCATCACGCAACGATGTCTGTGTGGGTCATCCCGTGATTCTACCTCCTTCTTGGAACTACAGCCGTGCAGCTCTAGTTAGAGCTGCGTGGCTATAGCCACTACAGCCATGCGGCTGTAGTATCTAGAACCTGAAATTGGTTTTTTTCGCTTTGAAAATCATTATTTTGACTCGTTTCGATGATCTCTGAGGATTTTATGGAATTTGGAGGTCCGCTAATGCTGGATAGTGGACCCGATATAGATCGAACAACCCCAGATTCCAGAAAACCAAAACCAACGAAACCCAAATCTCACACCAACGTCATAGGAAACACGAAAACTATAGTTCTGAGTGTAAGATATGTGATTTGATCAAAATAGTTCATAGCAGAATGATAAAAACAGGAAACTGACTGCTTTCAGCCGATTTTAGGGCTTTTTAGGTTTCTGCCCAGAAGAACACAGCCGTGCGGCTATAGTGGTACAGCCGCTTAGCTCTGTTCTAAGGGATTACAGCCGCTCAGCTCTTGTTAAAGCCTTACGGCTATAATAAAACAACCAGTTCTGGATTTTTCACAAAACATAGAAAATACAAAACATAAAACAATAATTACGAGTTTAAGGCCTCTTAGAGTTTACCTTATTGATGTTTCAGCGTGTTTGAAAACCGATAGTGGATTTTGGAGCCAACATACACTTAGAATCCTGTGAACACCCCGAAATCCTCGAATACAAGCCTCGAATTAATCCGAACAAAACCTGAGAACAGTCCCGGATGAATAAAAGTCTGACTGGAACTCTCACTTTATGTTTCTAGTGTTTTTTTTATGTGTTTTTGTTCTGGTTTCTCTTGGTTTCTCTTAGTATTGCTCTCTTTTTTCCACAAATCTCTCTTAATTCTCTTTGATTCTGTTTTTTTTTGTTATTTTTCTTTTTTTGTTTTGTTTTCTTTTTGCTCTTTTATGTTAAAACCTAGAGAATCACGGATAATTTCTGCTAATTAACAAATCTACCCCCTGTTAAAGACAGATTCTGGTTATTTAGGAAGAATTCTATCTGCTTGACAGTCATGCGGCTCTAGAATTACAACCGTGCAGCTGTAGTTGTGAAACTACAGTGGTGTGCCTTTAATCAAAGTTGTGATAGATTCTCCTAAATCCCACACTCACCTCTAAGCCCTCTAATCACTCGAAGGACCTTTCTTGGGGTTTCGAATCAAGGACCATTTGGTTTTCAGAGCGTTTGGGACATTCTAGGCAACATCCCGCTCATTTTCAAGTCCAATTCACATTCGTCTGCTTAACAGGTAATAAAGAGTTTTCATCATAGAGGTTGGGAAAAACACGTGAGCACAACGGTGTAATCCCTTAATTAAAAGAATTACAACATGATATGCTGGGTTAAGCAGCAAAAAACAAAGGGGATACAACAGAGAAAAAGGCAAAAATGAGTTTAGAGAAAAGGGGAGAATCCTAGAGAGAAAAAAGAGAGATTTTCAGAGAGAGAAAGTGGAAAAAGAGAAAAAGAGTGACAAAGAACAAAAGAAAAAGAGAGAAACTAAGAGAAAACACTCGAGAAACAAATAGAACGAGGGTTTCTAGACGTTTCTTATTCGTTTGGATTGATCTCGGGGCTTTTTCGAATCAGTTTGAGGTTTGTGTTTGAATTTTCAGGACATTCGGGGGATTCTAAGTGCATTCTGACATTGAAATCCACTTCTGGTCATCAAATACACTGGAACACAAAAAAGGTAAACTTTGAGAGGCCTTAAACTCGTGATTGATTGCTCTATGGTGTGCATTTTTCAAGTTTTGTGAAAATCCGAAAACTGTCTGCATGATTATAGCTGAGCGGCTCTAACTAGAGCCGAGCGGCTATAATCCCTTAGAACAGAACCATGCGGCTATACCTTTATAGCTGCACGGCTGTGTTCTTTTGGTCAGAAACCTGAAATGCCCTAAAATGACCGAATACAGTCAATTTCCCATTTTTATTGTTATGTTATGAATGATTCCTGTCAAATCACATCTATTATATTCAAAATTATAGTTTTTGGATTTCTGATAATGTTGATGTGAGATTTACGTTTCGTTGATTTCAATTTTTGGAACTAATCGGATCCACGGTTCAGCTTTAGTAGACCATCAGATTCCCTAAAATCCTTAGAAATCATCGAAACAATTCAAAATAGAGGTTTACAAAGGCAAAGAACACCAATTCGGGTTCTGGACACTATAACCGCATGGCTGTAGTGGCTATAGCCGTGCAGCTCTTTGTTGAGGCAGAATCACAGGATGATTCTTACGGATTTCGTCGCGTGATGCTGTCTCCAGATTCAAATTCAAAATTGTTTTTGATGTGTTTACAGCTTTATGCTTTAAATGAATGTTGGAATTAAGGACCCTTACAAATGGAACCTCGAGTTCTGGGATAACTGACTCACTAAAAGGAAGTAATTTGCATGTAATTGAGCCAAACTATTTTCCAAAATTGTTTTTGAGCACAAAAACCTACAAGGCATTTCTAAAACGGTTTTCTAGGTCTAATCGAGTAAGTCGCCCGGACTTCTCGGTTACCCCCTAAATGTATACTCTTATTTCCTAAAATTCCCCATTCTGTCTTGTTATGAGTTCTACATGTGCTTGTGATATAATTGTGCTAACCGTCTATTTTGCAGCTTTTATTTCTTTTTATTTTATTTTGAATGTATTTAATAGATCAAATCGTGTATTCTTGGCGATTGTACTTTTATAGATCTTCATGTATCTAGGCGGTTGTAAGATGAGGATAATAGTTTTTATCTTTTTGCTTGTAATAAGTGGCCTCTATTCTTTTATTTGGTTTGGATGTATGATTTGCTTTTTCGCACTTTAATTTTATGCTATTTATTTATGTCATCTGAATGAGCATCGGCTAATATTAAAATATAAAATGGGTAGAGAATAAGTTAATATAATATGGTGGTATGAACTATTGAAATGAAAACAAGATTGAGGTTGAATAGGTAAGTTACCGAAACCCTAAATCTCTGGATCAGGTATGGCAATCTACACGGGTGGTGACTCCATCATTGATCTCGAAATTTGGGTTTCGAGGTCTTTAAGTTAATAAGATGAGATTTTCTAAAATGTAAAACCAGTTTTTCCAAAACCACATCCTAAATGATATTTTCTATGCAGGGGATTTTCAATCATATCAATTGGATTTTTAAGCAAATTATCAAACCCGTTTTTCATCAAAACAATTTCTACACGCATTACCAAAAACCTCCCTGGTCCGCTTTGCCGTGTTCCAACTTTAAGTTCGTCTGCTCACAGAACCCAAACCAGGAAGACAACAATGTTCAGCAAAATGCTCTTAGTCTCTTAGTCAACAAAGGTCAACCTCTACAAACCCTAGGTCAGTCTTTTGTCCTTTGTTCATCATGCTGTACTTAAATTCATCCTAAAAGGTCTATCAAACACTTGGTGAAGGTTGAATTTAATTACACGAGGGGCAGCTTGTGAGCACGGATTTTTGTCCAACCTCAATGATGAAAACTCAAAGGTTATCCCTTGCAATGAGATTTTTGCAGTAACACGATCCGATGAATAAAAGTCGGATTTCGGCAAGCTTAGAAGACAACCTAAAAATTATCCAAGAGATCCCCGGCTTTTAACCCAAATTTACCTGGAACCGCATGGCTTTTTCTCCTGCATAAATAATAATAGTTTATATTATATATATATATATATATAAGTAAAAAAATTGAAAAAAAAAATGATGGGAGAATGGTGATGGGAGCCCATCACATGGGCGCCCATCACCACTCAATTATAATAATAATAATAGTAAATAACAATATCAATAATAAAAAAAAAGAAGAAGAAGAAAGGAAAAAAGGGTAGAGGACTAAGAAAAAAAAAACAATTTTTTGGCTCTCAACAACACAGCAAAAACCCACGGCCCTTTTTGCTCTCTCAGGTCAGGTCAAGCACCATTTTCATCTCCTTCATCATCATTTTCATTGCAACTCATTCATCAACTTTTGTTTAAGCTTCCAACACCAAAAATCAACCCAAATCCAACCCTTTCAACAACCAAAGTATTATAAAACTCAACCCAAAGCTCAAACCTCCAATCCTATAACTTTGGTTCGTGATCTCTCGAACAACTTGGGACGTAAACTAAGCTCAGTTAAACAAGCTGGCATTTTGAGGATCAACTCAAATCTCCAAACAAAAATGGATACACGCTACAAAGGTAATTTCTAAGAGGCCATAAATCCGTTCTTGTTCATTTTCAATTTGTTTGATTCTACTTGGATGTGTTTACTGCTTTCTGCAACTTTAACGATTGCTATAAACTTCAATTTCTAGTTGTATGTCTCATCTTTTGAGCCTCACGGCTCATCTTTAAAACCGTTCAGCTTTGTTCTTCAATACCAATCTTTTTTAGAATTAATTTTGAACTTTTTCTGCAAATTTCAATTTTAGGCCGTGTGGCTTATCTTCTTCGGAATTAAAAAAAAATTGATTTTGAGCATTTTCTGTAAATTTGATTTTAGGCCGTACGGCTCATCTTTTAGGCCGTATGACTTATCTTCCAGAATCTGTTTCCTTATGATCCAAAGAGCTCAGGTCCCCGAGGGAAGCTGAAATAGCCAAACTCGCAAAGAGAAGGAATATTTCTTGAATTTTTATACTTTATCAGTATTTTACTTTCTACTATACATAAATAGATTTTGTTAAAAATAATCATTTTGAGCATAAAATTTTATATATATTTTTATGTATTTTTCTAAAATTGATTTTGGATGTTTAACAATTTGTGGCCTAGCTTTAATTTCACAGAATTTTTAAGACCCAAACGAAAGGGATTTCCAATAAATCCCTGGACATCCAACCCATTTTGGCATGCTTAACAAAAAATAATAAGTCAGCAAAATTGGTTTCCAAAATCATTTTCTCTAGATCCAAAAATACAGAGCGTGTATAAAATTATTTTCCAGGTATAATCGAGAAAACCTGTCGTGTTTTCCAGATTATCCCCCTAAATGCATGATCCCGAGCTATTTGCATATTTCACTTTGTCCAACTTGAGTCCAATATGTGTTTATTCACTTGCATCACTAACCTTTATATTGTAGGTAGATGTATGCTAGGTTAGATGAATATTAGCTTTCTATTTTTAGAATATTTCTTGAAAATTAGGCGATTGTACCCCTATCTCATTTTATAAAATGTATCCTCTAGGATAGTTTATTCGATTTGGTTGTAATAATTTTATTTTTGCAATTTATTTATTGCTTTCTAAATTTATTTATGGCTTTCTGTGTGAGCATATAGCAAATATCTAGGATTGAATACTGAATAGGGAATAAAATAAAAAAAAAGTGCAAATTTGATATAGTTAAATGCTATTTTATTAAAAGACAGAAATAAGTGATTTGTCCGTAGCAGAATCTCTAGCTTAAAGATATAGGAATCCCTATCGGGCTTGGCTATACCACAATTCCCTGGTAAGAACTAAGCCACTTGGCAACTCCTATCAACCTTTAAGGCACAAGGAATTGGTTCCAGATATTCCTTTTGTTTTGCCTTATTTTCCAAAACCCAAAAACCATGTTTTCTATTCGAAAACCTTCCGGCGTCGGCCTCGCGGCCCTACTCGCGCATCCGGGGATTAGCCCGCTCACAACTGGATAAGCATCTAAAAGGTAATTGTGAGCGGCCTTAAACCTATTTACAGCTTTCTAGGTTGATTTGTTGTGCATTTCATCATTTTATTTTTTTCTCTGTTTTTCTAGTAAACCAGAGCCGCACGGCTATATCGATATCTGTCCGGGTATTATCACAGCCGCACGGCTGTTGTGTTATAGCTGCATGGCTATGGTTTGTTTTAGAATTTAACGATTTCAAGATTTTTAGCGAATTTTCTATTGCATTCAAAACCAGAGTCTTACGGGTATTTTAACAGCCGCATGACTATTGTTTCTATACCCGCACGGCTGTTGTCTTGAATTCAGAATTAAATTTTGTATATTTTTAGCATTTTTGCATATCATTTTGACCTAGATTTATTTTTCTGTATTTAATTGCTATATTGATTTCTGTAAATTAGTTCAATGATAGAAACACAAGTTTCTTGAAAACCAGCCCATTTTTGTATGTGTATATATTCAATCGGACAAAATGGTTTTCAAATGAATTTCTAGTCCTATCAAAACCGCATTTCAAAACTTTTTCCAGGTCAAATCGGGTAATTTATTGAATTCCCTGATGTTCCCCGTTTCACGCCTCGAGCTATCTTAAATCCCCTATTTTGGGTTTGTTTGAGTCCTACATGTATATATTTATCTGTACTAACTTTGTTTTGCAGGTAGATGAATGTCTATCTTTTTATTTTTAGGTATTTGTATATAGATAAATTTGTCTCCCGAATCCTTTTTATACAATTGTATCCCCTAGGGTAATCATTTTATTTGTCTGTATATTTTAAATTTCTTGAATTTATTTATTGCTTTCAACATTTTATTTGTATCCCGTGTGTGAGCATTGACTAAATAATCAAAGATAAAATCAACCGAAGAAAATATAAAAGGCATTAATATAAAACTGTTAAATATATTTTGAATCGAGAAGAAATAGGTGAGTTGTCTGAACATGAATCTCTAACTAAAGGTATAGTGATTTGTAACTCGTCTCGATTGTACCGTAATTTTCCCTGTTGAACTGAGTCAGGTGGCGACTTCTGTCACTTTTAGTGAGAGCGTTCGAGTTTGTTCGTTTTCTCGCTATAAAACTCTGTTTTCAAATAAATACTTATCAAGATCTTCCCTCTCTGGTCACAAGGCTCGTGCTCGTTATATGTTCCGCTCATAATCTGCTCATAGCAATAGTCAGAATTTTTAAGTAGATGATCAATGATTTAAATAATATTAAGTTATAAGTAAATAATATTAAATTATTCAACATTTTAATTCCAAAGTATAAGCTTAAAACAAAGAATGTATAATTTATCTGCTAAATATTATTTGACAAAAAATAATAATAAATAAGGGGAATTACTTTGTAACATGTATCATACTAATTCACTAATGCATGTATCAAATTGATTTAATTAACAATTATAAGTAAATAATATTAAAAATTAAAAATTTGAATTTTTGTGCTTGCATATAGGACATGATGATTGAACAGTTTTGCGCATAGCGCTGGTAAAAAAAACATGAAACTTGATTTCATTCGGGTTAAGTAGTATTTAAGCCATTCAACTTTGGCCTGCATGGCAATTCCCACCTTAGTGAAGTAAAAGGCTTATGAATCTCCCCCCACTCTCTAAAATGGATCGATTTTCACTTTTTCTAATATCACCGTTAGTTAACCATTACTTTACAAAGTTACCACTTTAGCAACTGAAAATTTAATCACAAATTGGTCTCAAAACGATAATATCAATTGTTTTATTACATTTTAGTGTCAAAGTTTTTTCCTTATAATTTTCAACCAAAAAGGCTTTTCATTGAAAAATATATATGAAATCGATTTTCAATTGATCATCAAGCTTTTTATATATATATATATTTTTTTTAAAGCTTTAGAGTGAACCAAATAAATTTTTTTATTATCAATTGAAAATCAATTTCATATATATTTTTCAATAAAAAGCTCTTTTTTTTTTTTTTTGAAAATTATAAGGAAAAAACTTTGACACTAAAATAAAAAATTTGATCTTATCGTTTTGAGACCAACTTGCTACCAAAATTTCAATTGCTAAAGCAGTCAAAAGTTTAAAGTAACGGTCAACTAACAGTGAAGTTAGAAAGATAAAAATTGATCTATTTAAGAGAGTTGAGGGAGATTAATAAACCTTTTACTTCACTGAAAGGAGAATTACTCCGCAGGCCAAAGTTGAAGGGTTTAAATGCTACTTAACCCATTTACTTCTATAGATTTTGGGTGTATATGATGGATGAATATCCCATTTTTATCATTTAAAAAAATATGAACCCAAAAAACATATTATTATCAATTAACTCTAATATTAATGTAATGCATTTCATTTCCATATTTTCCCTTTTATTAACCCAAATATTAATATTTAGTATATATTTATTTTTATATAATTAGATTATATAAATATTATTATATATCTAGTGCATTGTACAGGTGTTAAACTAATTTGTAACCAAAATTCATAAAATTATAATTTGACTATAAGAAAAAAAAAAAAAAAACTATAACTATAACTATTGGAATATTTCACAAAAATATGTTAATTAGGAAGCAACAAAATGGATTAGCGTAGCATGTAGGGATATATTCACAAATATATATATCGTAGGAGAATATATAAGGTATTAAATTAATAAATTATAGAATTATTTTTCTAAATATAATTTTTGAAATGATGATGTGACAACTGGCAAATCAACACAATGACTGATTTATCTACATGAAGCCATGTCAACTATCCAATAATTAAAGTTTTTTCGTATAGTCAAATTATAATTTTATGAATTTTGGTTACAAATTTGTAAAAAGGAAAACTGCCATGGTTGGTTTTGTACCACGTGCCTAAGCAGTGGCATATTACTTGTTAATCCTTTTATTTAGAAATTTTTTTAATCCTTAATTTCTTGCTCTACTCAAAATTCATAAATAAAAACATCGGCCTCATGATTTTCGAAGAAAACTATGTGTTTATAAGATACCCATTATCATGATCTAGTATTAAAACTTTTAATTAACAAAAAAAAGTCTACAAGAAATGTAAGATTAGGCAGCAAAAAAGTTTTCCTATTAAAAGTGTACAATTGTTGTCATATTTTTAGACAATAATAAAAAGCTGTTACATATAACTAGTTGCTATAAAGTTTGATTATATATGTATTTGACTTAATATTATTATCACTAATGAGATATATATATAGTACGTAATTTTAGTGGTAAATGAGTTTTCAACTGCAAAATTTGTTCTATTATTTTAGTGTTGAATTTAACAATTTTTTTGCAGTGATTATATGTTCAATTAGCATTACAATTTTTTTTTCAAATTACGAGCTCGATCATTGTTAGTTAAGATATTAAAACGTCTAATTACAATATTTAAACGGTATTGTATTATATGAAAAATACGATTTTCTACTTTATTTTACATAATTTTTTTCATCTTTATGATTTATGAAAAAAACCATAAAAGAAATGATAAACATGCGTATATTTAAAAAGCACAATATAGCAAGATTGCACTATCATAAATAGTTTATTAGTGTATGTTTTTATATATTAAACTAGGTAAGTTCTTGTGTTTTTAGATATAATTTTATTGTCTTTTAGTTTTATCACTATCAATGTTTAGTCCTTTTAATAGAATCTATGGTCAACTTAAACTTAAAAAACCAAAATTGTCCTTTATCCTAATTTATAATAGTGAAATATATCATTATATTTATTTTTTTTTCTCACATATAGTTCCAATATTAGTGATTCTAATTAATTTATTAATAGAGACTAATAAATTGTTTAACAAGTACAATAGAGATTAGTAAATTGTTTAACAAGTATACTAATAGGAAAGGCAAATAATTAATTTGCATTAAAGACGTTCAACTAACTTGAGAAAATGATAAAAAAATAAAATAAAATAAAATAAAAATGCCAAAACTCATTTAACTATATCGTGAATAAACCAATAATTCTTAACCAATGAAAAGATTTAAGACTATGAATTGAGAAAAATTAACACAAAAGTAAATGTAAAATGCAACTAGAAAGAGAGACTAATTAATTGGGCTAAACTTAAATTAAGAGAAGTGTTCAGTAGTAATTGTAAGTTTTTTGGGCAAGCGTGGATGATGGAAGTCTAGAACTTTTTTTTTAGCTGAGCAATGATATTGTAATCAACCTGAAGAACTCTACCAAGCAACTCAGTAGGCATTTCAGGGGTACAATTAAAGAGAGAAGGAGGGACCGAAACGACACCTGCGTTTTGGCTACTTTGAGCACCAATAGCAACAGCTCTTGTAGAACCATTGTTTCTCTGGTAGTGAATGAGACCCATTGGGAAAACAAAAGCATCACCTTGTTGAAGTGTTTTAGTAAAGAGACGATATTCAGGTGCAGAAGTAACAAATCCAACTTCCATTGTACCTTCAATCACTATAATCATTTCACTCCCTCTTGGATGAGCATGTGGTGGGTTTACTCCATAGGGTGCTAAATCTATTCTAACCATTGATATGCCAAGTGTGTTTAGGCCTGGTATTTGCTTGGCTGTAGCCGGTGTCACCCTTGATCCCATTGGGTTTGATGTGTCTCCTGGTTTTTCAAGCCCACTCATGAAGAAATCATTTGCTTCTACCGTCTTTGGATCCTTGCATGGGTATCCATTCACGTACACTGTCATTGCAAAATTCAAACTCATTATTATCTGTTCATAAGTGGCACAATGTTACTGTGAGGGAGTATGACAACCAGAATTCCTACATTGATTCATTACGATTGCGACACATGCTGACTTGTCGCAATCGTAACCATCCCAGATCAGTGTGGTCCAGGACCAAAATAAAATTTTAGTTAAACAATTGATTTTTTTTTTTCCTTTTCGTAGAATTCACAAGGATAAACTGGATTCCACCATGGTTCGAGTCTAAGTGGACCTGGCCACATCACCACGATATGCTAAAGAGGTTATGTTTTGATTGACAAATCTATTTTGCTCTGCACCAAAATGGGCTTTTTCTCGTGACAAGGCTATGTAAAGATTAAATATTTTCATTTTTAAGTATTTTATTAGCATATAATGTATGTATAGGAAACATACATTTCTAAACGATAATAGAAATATTATAATTGGTTTTATCTATTGAAATCGGGCTTTTGATCTAATTGGTTTCATGACGTTGCATCAAAATCTCTTCTATAGTTTTTCAAACAAGTATAACTTTTCAATAGAGAATTAATTTCATAACTGCAGGTTGCATATTGCCTCTAAACTTTTTTAATACAAGGGCCTCATACTATATAAAAAGAACCAAAAAACTTAACATAATAACTTGCATCAGAGAACTTCTTCATGGTCTAGTACCGGACTGATCCGAAACTGTTGGAGAAAAAAACCGACGGCAGTTGCGCTCACGTGTCATTTCTCGAACGGTACTAGACCAATTCTATCCCAAACCATACTAGAAATTTTCTTTACACAAATAGTTTTATTTTCCTGGACAATTATTAGCTTTTAGTCATAGATTGATTACCTTTTTCTGCTTTGTTGGCTACACAGAAATCCTGAAGAAGGTCACTAAAAGGTGATGCTAAAGGAAGACAAAGAGTTAAAGCAACAACTCCAAGTAATATTGCAACAGGTTTTGAAGCCATAACTGAACAATTCAACTATAGTTTAAGGTTTCAGTTTCTTTATAAAGAGAGACGAATATTGTTGTCTTTAAATGGGTTACCAAATCAACATTCAGATCATACTCTGCATACTAACAAACTATATATATTTGATTTCTTTTTCATTGAGCCTAAGCTCCTTATGTTGCCACAATATGATTGAGAGACTTGGTCCACCAATATTTAAGGATATATGTGGCCAGACGACAAATTTCATAGCGTAATAACAGGCAGTCAATCTTATAAATTGCTCTATTTTTTGTCCAAATTAATGTTTTTTGTTAGGCCTAATTGACACTTAGATCCGAATTATAATTACATATTGAGACCGATTTGGTCTTCCCATATTCTCTCTCCATTGTGGGTTATTTTGACCCATAATTTATCTGTAAGAAAATCATATTGGGAATTAATAAACTGGCGACAATATGGAACCATTACATATCAAAAGTCGAAACTTTTGTTCGGTATAAAATAAGATAGACTCGTATTAAATAATAATAATAATAATAATAATAAATAACATCAAATTTATGAAATATAGTATCATAAAAAATGGTATGATTTAAAAAATTATTAATCTCGTAGTAACGAATATATTTGAAGGTTGTTGTCAAGAAAGACACGTTTATAATGTAATCAATATTGCGGGCCAAAAACTAGTCAAACTATATAGGCCGAATACATGGATACCCCTTAAATTTGGTCAAAAACTTTTACTGCCCCCTTGAACTTTGAAAATGTTCTAATACCCCTTTGAACTTCTTAAAAGGACTCTAATGCCTTCCTAAATTTCTTAAAATTGGTTCAATTTCTCCCTAAGTCCCATAAAAATCAAAGTTTTCTTTGAAAAGTGAAGCATGAGACAACCAATAATTGAGTGACACGTGGCAGCAATAGGGCAAATTGGGTCACTTTTTCAAAGTTCAGGGGGCATTAGGACATTTTAAAAGTTTAGAAGGGCAGTAGGCGTTTTTGGACAAGTTTAGGAGGGTATCTATATATTTGGCCAACTATATATTCACATCGGTTAGGAATTGGATTTGTGTGTGATTGTAATAAATTTGATATATGCGGAATGAGAAATTTTGCATGCAATCACAATAATAAGATATTTACATAGTTTGGCTAATTTTGTCTATATCCACGGGTATAGAGGAGCACATAATTCATTAGTAATCGACAAGTCGGTACAACAGTAAATAAATTTATATCATTTATACAATTACCTAACTCTATAAGCCCGATTACACTCATAGCTCACACATATGCATATGTTATAGAGCAGAAGTTCCAAAACTCTCAGCACAAATAAATAAGCAAACAATCATTGCTTAAATAAGCTTAAAAGTAATATTTCTCCGAATAGGATTCACTTTAACGAGAAAGTTTTCAATTCTTATTCTAATTTAGAAAGCCAACTTAATTATGATCCTTTACATACCTTAACAATATGTACAATTAATTAAGAAATGAATTATATGTAGATAAATATATGATTATTGTATTTGGAACATTTTTCTTTTCTTGGCTTGAGCTATGAAACAAAAACAAAAATCCAGATAAAAGGATATTTATCAAAGCATTAAGAGCAATGTTATTAAAATCGAACTAGACCCAACCAGTGAGGCTACCAATTTGCGGTTCGATTGGTTCGAACCAATTCAACCAATGGTTCAATCAGATATATATATATATATATATATATATATATATTAATTTTTTTATTATAAATATTATTAAATTTTAGTTTAACATGCGGTTGAACTGGTCGATTTGCTAGTTGAACCACCGGTTGAACTATTTTTTGCCAGTTTTTACAAAAATAGAATTTTTTTTATCAAACCGACTAGACCCGTAAATGATTCGGGGTTGAACCAGTCAAACCAGTTGACCTGGCCCAATTTTGCTAATATTAATTAAGAGTATGAATATATTTTTTTTAAATGAAAGATGAGAACTTCATTAATGCATATCAACAAAAAGAACATCAACAATTGTGGAATGGGAAACATTGTCTAAAACAACAGGATATGGGGAAGAAAAACCAATTATAGCCAGAGCATGTGCCTAATTATTAGCACTTCTCTGAACAAAATGAAATGAGCAATCTGTGAGGGAAAAGGATAGATCCTTACAATCTTCATGCACAAAACCAACTGAGGAGCTATCTTCCAAATCCCTATCATTTACAGCTAAATTGATAGTTTGCACATCACCTTTTATAACAATTAGCTCAACCACTCTCTCCTTAATCCAAGTCAAGGGTTCACGACAAGGCATAGTTTTAGCTAGACATGGATCCATTAAGATATGCACAGAAGAAACTCGATAAGCAATGAAGGTACCCTTTGAATACCTTACCGGTAATGAAAACTGATCTAATGATGTTGCTTATCCACTTTCACAACAAAATTACATTTCAGACCGTTAGGAGGGGATATCCAAACTGCACTACTACCTGTTGGAGACCCATCTGATGGCTAATGCATTGCTCTCCAATTTCAAGACAAAACGCCAGGCATTTTGAGTAATTAACCTCAAAACCAAAATTTATCTTCTATAATTAACCTCAGGATCCAATTGATATCTTCTGTGACAACAACAGAGCTGTTGCATAAGCTAAGGAGCCTCAGTCGCATAATAATACAAAGAACATGCTTAGGAAGTTTCACCTCATATGAGAGATCGTGGAAAAAGGAGATATTTCATTGCATAGAGCAGACACCGGGAACAATGTCGTTGATCCTTTTACCAAGGCACTGGCCTAACCAAAGCACAAGGGTGAAACTAGATCTATAAAGATTAGGCCTATGCCTGGTTAGAACTAGTGCAAGTGGAAGATTTTTGGGAAATGCTCCAGTCCCAAAGCATTGGTCCTTGCTATGTATCATACATTGTTGAATATTTTATGGATTAATGTATTATACATTTGTGTCATTAAATAAAGGCATAATCTATTTAATTTGTTTCTTGTGCAATGAATGTAAATAGAGTATCCAATGGTCATATCAATATTCATGTTGTCAAGTGTCATGCACTTAGCAGTAATACCATGAATAAAGAAACGATATAACCATAAAGCCATCCCTGGTCTATTCCAATCATGAGAATGAATGGAACATTAAATTGGTATTAATTTGGTTGTATGGCGGTATCTTATCAGACATAGTATATGGATTGTCAATCAAGTACATTGGTACATGTAATGGAACATGGTACTGGATAGATCTGTTGGGATTCATCATCGGAAAAATAACGTGGCGCAACAGAATTACATCGTTTAAAATTTTTCTCGAATCCACCTATAGTATCCAATTACCATTGACTGAAATAAAACCAATTTGAACCAAGAGAAATTAAACTCACCATTTTTGTCTCTTCTAGAGACTGCTGCAGAATCATTTCTTGAAACTGCGATCTCCAAAGTCCAGTGCACGACCAACTATCGAACGAGAACTGGTGCTAGCTGAAGAGGTGAAGGAATGGAAGATTAATTGCTGAAATTTTTGGCTGTTGGGGCAGCTCTTGGTGGCCGAAATTTCCAGCTATTAAATTAGGGTTAGGACTGATTTTTTTAATTCTTAAGTGTACCATTTATAGACTCTAATTAGGTTTTGACTAGGTTAATTAAACCCAATCCCACTAGTATTACAATTATATAAATAAACTTTAATTAAAAGTTCATACTATATCATTTAATCCCATTAAGTTGAATTTAATTACCCCTAAATTAAAATTAAATCACACTTAAGAAAATATAATATATGTATTTTAATTTCCTACTTAGAAAAATTATTTAATTAATTATTTACTTTATGTAATTCAATTAATTAATAAATTAATTAATCACATTATATAAATTTATTAATTAAATTAAAACAACCTAATGTTAATTAATTACCTTAACACCGAATGTCAACTAATTAATTAACCTGTTCCTTCCAATGTACATTACATGTACAATTTCTGTAAGTTCCAGCTCAATTGATCTATGTGCACGATCCTATGGGTCAGTCTTTATGTTGCCAGTGGGCCCAAGGCCCATAGACTGTAAATAGATTCTAGCAAATTATTACAGCCAGCAATTAAGACAAAAATGCAGCAGTCTTTAGAAGACACTCACCCGATAGTACTCTCCTAGTTTCCTTTACCAAATGACATCGATATGAATAAACAAGAGGCACGGTGTCCATCATCCTCTTCTAATGTTTATTATATGTCTTGATCTTGAGTTGACTGATTAACCAGATAAGCTACCAACTTATTTGGGTATAGCCATACACTTATCAGTCCCATTCATCAAGTGGCCAGTGATATCATTTCGGTGTTATCCGAGTAGCGATTCCATCACTTCATCATCAATATCAATATGTTCACCGGTCCACCCAATCATACTCATATTTAGTATCCTTTTACAGACCTGTTAAGTGTATGTCAAAGTGAACCAGATTCCATATTTATACTACAATGAAATCTGGTCTGAGGACAAAAGAGACCTACTCAAGAAAGACCTATGAGATAACAACCATGCTGCTTTCTTGTGCAGATCAATCAAGTCCCATGTCAATGACATGTACCTATATTCACGACTGACTTTACAAGTACTATGGGCTAGTTAAGAACTACCATACGGTCATCGAACATACAAGTTTGTGATTCTATTCGTTCCCATGACTAGAATAGACTTGGGATATATTTTATGATTATCAATTAATGGATAATTTATTCATGTTATAGCATAAGATATAAATGAAATAGATTATCGTCTTTATTAATGTGACACAAATGATGTATACATACAAGAAATGTTAATGTATAATACAAAATACAAGAATGTAATGCCCTAAGAACTAGGGCACACCAACAAGATCCACTAACGAGAAATCCACATGGTACAGTATCACAAGTGATTCTCATGTAGTACTTATACTGGATCCGTTGACCTGGCCACATTATGAAACTGCATGTGAACTCACACATTTTGACATGCATCTAATGGGCCTGTAACAGGGGGCCAAGTATGGGTGCGGTTGGCTGTGTTAGTGAGCATGGCAAGACCATGAATGTGTAGAAGGGATTTGTTACTTAGTGATTCACTAAGAAGATATCACTGGCCTCTTAATGAGTGGGACTGATAAGAGTGTGCCCACATCTAAATAAGCTAAAACTTATTTGAGAGCATAAGTTGGACTCCAATATCTGTGACATGGGACATATAAGTTTTACTACAGGGTTACAACTTTCGTTAGACTGTAATCTTCGTCTTAATTAGAGGCTGTAATAGCTTGCTAGAGCCCAACTACAGTTTGTGGGCCATAGGCCCACTGCCAACATAAAGATGGGCCCATAGGATCATACACAATGAACGTTTGAACCAGCTCTTAACGGATGACTAATACACTTATAGTATATTGACTTGCGGGGAGAGTTATTAATTAAATTATAGATCAACTGGATTGATCAAAATAATTTAATTAATAGGAATTTATTATTTCATAGAATTAATTGAATTAATTAATTTTATCAATTAATTTCCTGGTTGGAAATTATATATATATAGGTTTACATATATTATTTCTTAAGTTAAATCTAATTAATTATTAGATTAAATTTAATAGATCAGTTATATTTAATTAACATGATATAAATTATATCACATAGTATGATTTAATTTATATACATATAAATTAAATCAATTGGAAAAATTAATTTTAACCCATGGTAAATTAATTTGACCTAGGGTTTATGCACTGTATAAACACAGTTAAGACAGTCAACCCACTAACCTAATTTCTCTCTAGAAATTTCGGCCCCCTCTCCCCTTTGCTATCTAGATCCGACGCTAGCAAGGTGTTGGTTCCAAAGGCGTTTTTGTATGTGAACGTGGAGGGAATCTATTTGGTTCTTCAGCAGTCTCTAGAAGAGATATAAAAGGTGAGAGTTTATATCTTTATTCTCCTTTTATTTTTATTTTGATTTCATTCACATAAGTTCTTGGATCCGAATTCTAAAAAATTGAAAATGGCTTCCATTGCTTTTGATTCAATTTTTTAGGACCAATCCCAACAAAAACATCAATCTCAATGGAGAGGATTCCATATAGCAAACTTATATATCTCATGCCACGCGATATCAGTGTCCTATAAGAATCATTATAAATCATAAATATAAATGTCCTAACTCTAAGACCAAGTTTCCTTCTTTAACCTTTGATGCAACTTTTCATTCTTTTTCCCATTTATCAAATCATTCATTATACCAAGCCTCATAAATAATTTCCAAAACTCATAAAATAATTTCCTAGAAAGTGTTAAATAGTCAAACATCCACATTTCAGCATATAAATTATCATATTTACTGTTCTCCTGTAGCTACCATACTTTTTCAACTATTTTTCTCTAGGATTACATTTACAATATTCTCAAAACATGCACAAGGAGTTACCATAAAAATTAAATTTGTAATTAATATCAAAACTCTAATATAAAATATTAAAATGCTACAATACCAAATAGTTTTTATATCCTGCCTAATTTAATTTAATTATTTGGTTTGGACTTGATAATAATCTATTATCAAGCTTCC
Organism: Euphorbia tirucalli; assembly: GCA_039660915.1. Lineage (NCBI taxonomy): Eukaryota > Viridiplantae > Streptophyta > Magnoliopsida > Malpighiales > Euphorbiaceae > Euphorbia > Euphorbia tirucalli. Next base: position 33,129,357 of record CM077637.1, on the reverse strand, counting down.
AACATATCCCAATTCTATTTTGGAAATCAAAGCTATGTAGTTCTACATTATAAGTAAAATTAATTCATTACCCTTAGTACCACTAAAATCAACACTATATATGCCAATACACTACAATTAAAATTTTAAACACATTCCAAATCAAATTCCAACGACTATTAATTAATTCTTCGTCTTAAGACAACCTCAATTTAATTAACAAATGCCAACAATTCACCACTTATTTTAATCAAACCCCAATAATATTCTAGAATATATATATATATATATAAATCTTAATTCATAGGATTTACTGTATAAAATACGGATAATTCAAACCCTAACAACATACTCATGGTTCACACAATATAAGGAATCATCATCTTTTCATTCTTTTTCTCATTTACCTATCAATTTCAAATGCATAACCTATATATGTACATCAAACTCCAAACACTTCCACAATACAATTAAGTTAATTACAACAATTAATCAACTATTAATATACTCAATTAAATTCTAGAAACTAATCCTTTTAGAATTTGATAAAAGTCTAAGAATTAAACTTGTTTCAATTATTATTTAAAAATTTTTGAAATAAACATTAATAGTTACTTTCACCATTTCCATACCTCGCTGGAAAATAATATCATCATCGTCATACATGGTGGCAGATAAACTTACACATTGATGTATAGAAAACCCAAGCCCTTTACTATGATCCTTACTATCTCAGGAGTTAAAATACACCTTTGAAACTCGTTAAACCAATGGGAAAGTCGTCGGATCGAAGAATTTCCATTTTTCTCCGACACGCTCCGATCACCGGTAGAAATGCACTGCAACTTCCAATCTCTAGCTTACCCAAAGGTTTTTGGACCTCCTGAGTTCATTTTTGTGCTCAGAATTTTGAATGGAAAGCTAGAACTTACTTAAATAGAAAGGGCAACTTGTTAAATGAATTTCTTTTCCTCCATTCCTTTCTAAACACTCAATTCCATGGCCTAAAACTTACTTCCCCTTATAGTACAAGTTGAGAACTTTTTTTTTTCATACCGAGAACATGAAAAACTGAGACCGTATAAGGGAGAAATGGATGATCCAAGTTGAGGAGTGATTAACGTATCAAAATATCAAAAGAGAGGAAAAAGGAAAAGTTGATGCTTCTGGATTCTGCCAGGATTTCTTTTCCTTATATACAGAACAATTATCCTTTTTAGTCCTTCCTAATCAACTTTATTTTATAATTAATCCAGTACTTTGACTTTTACATGAAAACATAATAAATTTACTCCTCTATTTTTATTCTAAATACACTTTTAAGTAATTAATCCATTAATTCATAATTAATTTATGGTTATAAATTATGTTTTTGCCACATGCCCCTCAAATGCATAATCTTTATTTCCATCTTGACAAGTGTCCCTTAATTTTACTTCTTAATCAACAAGTGTCCTTTAACACATGTCTTCTAACCTACCAAAATCGTAATTCACTATTTTCTTATCCGATTCTTAACTTTTTATTTGTTATCTGGCCCAATAATAGATCCGGTCCTTATTATTAATCAAACTAATATCCATTTGTCTTAAAAACACTATTCGATCTCAAATCTAGAGATACGGTAAAAATTTTAATCCGGTTTTTAACTCATTCTTAATCCTTCTTAACACTGTATCTGAAAAAAATCTGGTCTCTTATCTGCTTTGCTCTTTCTCTAATTTCTTTCTCGATCTATTATCCTTCGATGAATCCTTACATGTAATATGTTTTTCTTCCAACCCGATTGTTGAGATATTAAACTTTTTTTATAATTTAAAAAATCAATGCAATTAATTACTAATGACATTTATTTGACGGATCTAAGGAATTGAACTCAATAGAGGAATCACTTTAAAGATGTTCCTCAACTTACAAAAAGACTTGCTATGGCTTGAATTGCTATTTCAATTTTCTTCAATTACATTGACTTTTTTTTTCCTTTCTTGTTCTTCATTGTGCTCCACAGTGTCTTGGACTTCGTCAAATTCTTACAATGATAAGATGTCATCAATATTGATCAAGTTGTTATATTTTTTTATTTCTTCAAATGTAAAATGTAATTTATATCGCATAAAGATTTACACAATGCCTTTCATTTCTTGTCATTTTCAACATGTTTCATTTTTGTTTTTGAATAATTAGTTGCTTTTTTCCTTGATGAATTTATTAATCGATATTTGATACTTCAAAAGTTAAATTTGTCGTACCTCATTTATGTTTGGCGTGTTATGCAAAGCTTCTAATTTGTCATCTGGTGCAAATGTCCTTGACATTGTGTAGTTTTGGTAACCATCTTTCAAATTGTGTTTATCCAAGTGGATGTGGAAATTGTATTTTTTTTCTTTTCAATTTCCTTTCAAATTGGTAGAACTTCATTATTTCCAATGTTTTTGTTCTTTAGTAAAACTGAGGTGGGCATTGTTGCCTACAAAGCTTGGACTCTAGCAAGTGCACTAGGTCAATTGTAGCATGTAGGCAAGACCAAGTATCATTCTCACAAAGATCTGAGTGAACAACCTTAATTTCTCAAGCAAATAGGCAGATTTGAATTCTTTTACAAATAAAATGAAGTTCTTAAAGTAAAATAATTAAGTAAACTAAATAGTTTCCAACATTAAGTCCAAGATAACAAAGAATAAAAATAACAGCAACAATACTAAGAAAGCAGTAGACCCAAACCAAGCATAGTAAGCAAGTTCAGTAGATTCCTTCTCCTTAACTATTATGAGCAGGGTTACAGAACATAAATCTAGGGTTTCTTGCTCTCAAATCACCACACTAAGAACCTCTAGACATATGGATACTATAACAAGCAGCCTAATCGAATCTCTTCAGCAATAGACTACTTAATCATGCATTAAGATCTAGCAAGCATTTAATCAAAGATAAAATCCCCCAGCATGCAGTCTACTAGAATTTCTTCAGCAATAAACATGCATGTGTTTCAAGGCATTTCCATGGTTAAGAATCTCCTTTTTGTCTCATCCTAACCACTAGCATATGAGGTGATCAATCTCATGGAGAAATATCATACATATAATGCTCATAATGAACAAGGAGAGGGAGTACTTACTACTGCCAGTCAAGCTGGCTCAAGCCTGCTTAGAACGGACTACTCATTGTGCATGAGTAGCTTCAGTAGAAACAAAATAAGAAGAAAATAATTGAAAAGAAATTATATTATATTAAACTAAGAATGAGAATACAAAAAGAATGAACTAAGAGTTAAGAGCCAAAAGCTCTCTATAACAAGAACCAAGGGAGGTATATATAGCACTCCCCAAAAGACTAAATGGCCTAAGGATTAAAATAATAAAATTGTTCTTAGCATTATGGCCTAATCTTAACCACACAAATAAAATAATATAAATATTCAACCACTAAGGTTTGGTGAGATATGTAAGGAAAATCTACCAAAAAGACAAATATTTATTTTGAGACAAGACATAATTCCTTCTCCTCTCTCTATGGGACCCATGGCACGGACAATTCTACCAACCTCTTATCTCTCTGTCTTTGCAGCTCCTTTCTAACCCTCTTCTAGCTTGCTTATGAGCCTGCTTGCTCAGATTTTTCACAACTTTTGCTCCAATTTAATTCTTAACCTGAAATTAGTTTTAATTAGCCACAAATAATTCAATAAAACTCTATTTAATTCCAATTAATACCTGCAATTATTAGTATAATTATCACTTATCGATTATCCCCATACTTTTACATTGCTTGTCCTCAAGCAATAAGAAAAGGAAGAAGAAACACTAAAAACACTTGAGAACGAAAAAGAAACAACACTTGAAACATTTAAATAAGGGTAGTAGCAGCATCAATTACTTTAAACTTTGAATCAAAACAATGATCACGAGAAAAATACAAAGCCTAAGAAAACTATATATCAAGCCCACACAAGAAACAAGCTTCAGCTTCAGAAACAAGCTAAGATAGAGGATTAAACTGCTTAGATCAACAAACCAACAAACTTTCAAACCAAACTGCCTCACCTAAGGATGCCACTCAATCACTCTAAAACTGCAGGATAAGGCTTTTTAAGATCTTTCATCAGTTATACACAACAACCATTAAACCATATGCTTGATAATCGGTCTCATCGCCACCACTTTATATTGAATACAAACACAATCAAAAGGACTTTACAAACATGGTTGTAACTTGGTTAGGGTTGGAGGTATGTCAAAAGATACATTTAGGCAAAAAGAATTACCAAAGAAACATAATAAATGCATGAACAAGTTGCCTCAACAATTGCAGCATCACCAAAACTCAAGCAATCTAAGAATAGATATGAAATGAGTTGCATAAGAATAGATATAACATGAAAAAGTATAAAGAAACTTAAGAATAATGACAAGAATAGAGGAAGCATAAAGTGTTAGGCAATTAAGGATAAAATTTATTTTGATTGAATTTTTTTTTAATTGAAAAAAAATTATATTAGCAAGCAATCTCAGATATTGATGTATAATTGCTTAGGAAAATTGACTTGCTAACTTGCATTTTGATTCATACAATAGAACAAGCTCAACAATTGATGAAACTTGAGAATTTTAAAGAGCCATCAAAGATTGAAAGAAATTTAGAAGAATTGATTCTATCTTTGAGAATTTATTAGAATTTTTCATACTGGCAATGCTGAACAAAAGGATTTTCAGAATTCTTATGACTTTGAAAAGATAAAGCTTTAAGGAACACAAATAAATTGCTTGAATGATTTAGAAAGCAATAATTTAGCAACACAACAATTGATCAACTACTTGCTCAAAATGGGAAAATGAATATCTTTGGCAAATTCTTGGGTAAATTTGGGGAAAACATAAAAGGAAATGTTTTTGGGGAAAACATAAATGGAAAGGTTAAGGGAAACAATTTTGTGGGCTAACAACAAACAGGCTTAGGCTCAACTTGGTTAACTAAAATGAGGGGAAAACCACATAAACAGGGTGGTTGTTTAAGCTAAAGGGTAAAAACCTAATGCCTTTGTCATATGATGCATGCGAACAATCATGTGGTCTTGACAAGTACTAGCCAAACCAAATTCTAGCTAAGGTTGACTGTGCAAGCTTACTCAGCTAGGAATTTGAGCAAATAAAATTGATTTGAAAGGGTTATTTAAAGATTTGGAAATGAAAAGCAATTTGATGGTTGAATTAAAGAAAGAATAAATAGGCTCAAATCCTCACATTGAAAAAGGTTAAAATTATTTACAGTTGATATTAAGCAAGCTAAAAAGTTGATAAAAGCATTAAAATCCTAAGTCCTAGAATGTTTAATCAGCTTACATAAGCTACAAATGTAAACCTAACATCATGCTTCCAAACTCAATGCATTATACAAATGATCACATGCGACTCAAACATTCAAAAGCACTTGCTTTGCTGCCACAAAATACTAGAAAAACACAAATCGAAAAATTTTGACAAATTTATACAAGGACAAAATTTTTACAAGAATAGAAAACAAACAGAAACAAACAACCTAATAGGTTGCTTAAAAACAGAACAGAAACAGAAAACATATTTGAGGACTTGCAATATTTGTTCAACAATAACAATATTCAAGAAAGCACAATAAATTTCATCATAAATAATCATCAATTCAAGCATTAATTTGAATTTCAGGCTATCATCAATCAAACAGAATTTACCCTTCCCATCCCTATACTTAAAACTTGCATTGTCCTCAATGCATCAATCCAACAAACAATATCAAGTTAAAAGGGAAAGGAAAAGAAATTACTGAGCAGGCATGGAATTTGACATTGCAGGGCTGAGGGAGATGAAACATACCAGAGAGCGAGAGGAGAAGGAATACAAATAGTTACTGGTCAGGCTGGTGGGAGGACTGCTGGTCCTCCTCCATTGGAATGGTCTTGTCATTGGGCTGTGGAGTGCTCTTTTTAGGGGCAGTGGAGGTCACTTGCTTGATTGGGCGAGAAGGAGTAGACTCAGAACTGACTTCTTGCTCCAGTTTTGTTTCTAGCTGATTCACTTTCTTCTTCAGATTTTTGATCTCTTTTTGCATCCCCTCCATCTTGAGGGTATCCTCCTTCCTCTTCGCCATTAGATCATCAATCGAAAGCACAAGGGTTTCTATAGAAATTTGAGAACATCTCTTATAGAAAACAACCTTATCAACAACCTCCTCCACCTTAGGAGTATTCATTCTTTCAGTTTTCTCACCCTCTTCTATCTTTCTCTTTTATTTCGGTTGTTCATCATCAACCTTGATCACCTTCTTTCCTTCTTTAGCAGCTTGCAACTTCTTTCTCTTTAATATCCCCTTCTTGGTAAAGATACCATTTGGTTCAAACCTTCCTTACCACATTGATTTGCCTCAGGTTGCTGTAATCGATGGGAACAGTCTTGCATTCCATAGTCAAGTCGATATCGTCAAACTCTCCAGCAAGCTTTGAAATTTTGGTGATGTAAGAACCACACATGATCTTTGTGTTGGTCTTGCTAGGGAGGGTCAGAATGTAGTCTGCAAACCACGCTCCAATGTTCATCTTCCTGCCTCTCACCATGCACCGTAAGGCAAATAGGTTTAGGCATGTGAGACTGGTTTGCACGGGCAAAAATGGAACCAAAAATCAACTTTTGCAGAATACGGTGGGTATAAGAGACCAATTGGCTGGAATTGCTATCTTGAGAGTAATAGTGAGGATGCCTAGTGATTTCCTCCCAAAAAGCAATAGCATCAAAATCAGCTGGGTAATCAGTCAAGGCGTTCTCAAATTCTTTAGAATTGACAGTTTTATCATCAGTAGCACCAAGGTATTTGTTGAACTCATTCAAAGAAAGGGATTGACCTTTACCTATAATTCGAAATTGGAACTTCTTCTGATTATTAGGGTTTGTGATTTTGGGGTCACTGGTGAAGGTGCAAAGAAACTTTAAGGTCAGTTCCTTGTAAGCGAGTTCATCAACTTTTGAAAATTGTTCAAAGTTGCCAGCCCTAATCAACTCTTTAATGTCCTCATCTAGTTGTAGCACAGAGAGAACAGACCAATTTATGATGCATGAAGGAGAGAGAGGTAAATTTTTAAAGACTTGAAACCACTACTACTCATTATCATTTAGTTAATGACACAAATTGTATAATACATAAATCCAATGACATAGTATAAATGTATAAAACAAATACAAGGACTAATGCCTCGGGACTAGGGCACATCCAACATTCTGCTCCTAAACCCTTTCCCAAGACAAATTTCTGTTTCTCTACATATCTGTGGACCCAATCTATGAATATAGGTTCCTTTCCCTTCTCACCCGATACAACAGTGACTTGGAAGACGGTCATAAGTTGATCGGAGGCGCTCAACACAGTAATGACTAAAGGCTCATCAGCCTCGAAGGTCACTATCTTTCCCCCAATGAGGAACTTGACTTTCTGGTGTAAGGTGGAAGGCACGCCCCCTAGTGAGTGGAACCACGTCACCCCAGTAACAAAAAGAAGGTCACTGCGATATCAATGACCATAAATAGCACCTTGGACTTTACTTCCCCAACTACCACTTCTGCTTCAAAAGTTCTGATCACTGTGCTCTTCGAGTCATCATAAGCATGGATCATAGTGTTGGATCTTAGCAAAGCTTCTTTACTAATGTTCAAATAGGGAAAAATTTTCAAAGGACAAATGTTTAAGGTGGAGCCATCGTCCACCATAACACATGGCATCACACGATCCCTTGTCTCCACTTTAAAGTACAGGGCCTTATTATGGTTCACTCCCTCTAGCGGTAAATCAGCATTAGTGAAATTTATCTCTAAGGGGAGATTTTCCAAGCAGATAACTGATTTGCCTATCATCATGCAAACTTCTTCGGGAGAAGTTAAAGGGGTTGCTTGCATTTCCATCAATTTCTTCACCACCATGGCACAGTGTTTCTAGGACTCCATCAATAGATGCTAAACACTAGCCCTAACAGGCATCCTCTTCAACTTTTCCACTATTAGGTCATCCTCTTCAGTAGGAGTGGCAAGAGCGTCATTACAAGCTGGTGTTCCTGCCCTAAGCATTGACTCATTCTGTTGTGGTTAACTGGTAGGTTGGTAGACGCTCCCACTGTTGGAAATGCCCTAGTCCCAAGGCATTGGACCTCGTATTTGCATTGTACATTTATTAGATACTTGTATTATACATATTTTGTGCCATAAATAAAGGCATTAATTCATTTATCATATTTCTTGTGTTGTATTTCAAATGAAGTATCCAATAGACATATCCATATCCATGTTAACAAGTGTTATGCACTTGGAAGTAAGACGATGGATAGGGGAAATGATATGACGATAAATAGATATGTAGTCTGTTCCAGTCATAGGAATGAATGGAACTAGAGACTATCATTAATCTGGTTGTATGGTGGTGTCTTACCAGCCATTAGACATGGGATGTCAACCAAATTAATGGGTACATGCAAAAGGGGCATGGTACTGGATAGATCCACTAAACGAGAAATCCATATGGTAAAGTATCACAAGTGATTCTCATGTAGTACTTGTATGGATCCTTTGACCTAACTATATGATGGTGCTACATGCGAGGTCGCATACTTAGGGGTATGCCTAAAGGGCCTGTAAAAGGGTGCTAAGTATGGGTACTTTCGGGTATGTCACTAAGCATGGCAGTGCTATGGATATGCAGAAGGGATTTGTCACTCAGTAGTCCACTGAGAAGATATCACCGGCCTCTTGATGAATGTGACTGATAAGAGTGTGGCCATACCCAAACAAGTTGGAACTTGTTTGTGAGCATCAGTACATTCGGTATCAAGTAAATGTTTGGACACAAAAAAGAGTGATCAATCCATGCCTCTGTGTTGGACATTGATATCTATGACATGGGATATACAAGTTTAACTACAAGGTTATTATTTTAGTTGGACTGCCATCTCCATCTTAATTGGGGGCTGCAGTGGCTTGCTAGAGCCTGCCTGTAATCTGTGGGCCACAGGCCTACTGCCAACATAAAGATGGGCCCACAAGATCGTACACATTGAACGGCTAAACACGGACTTAAGGGATCACCTGTATACTTGTAGTATACGTACAAGAGAGATAGGATTATATTAATTATATTATAAGGATCAATTGGATTAATCAAAATAATAAAATTAATATTTGCATTGGCCTTCTCATAATTAATTCAATGAATTAATTATGAGATTACTTCCTAGGTGGAAATATTTCACATTTATAGGTTTACATGTATCTTTGTTTTATGAGAGTCAAAATTAATCCCATGGTAAAATTAATTGATCAAATAGATTTTAAATTTAAATGTATCAAATATATTATTTGGAAAAATATGTTAAGAATACATGTTAAATGAAATTAAGTTTGATGATTAATTAGACCAAGGAAATTAATTTTGGACTGGGTTTTAAAAGAAGAAAAGCTCGCATAAAATAAATGAAAGGGAATTGGGCCAAGGAAGGGGCTGAAAAATTCGGCCAACCCTAGGTATCACCTAAGGCAATTCGGCCAAGAAAAAAGATAGCACACATAGCTGAAATTTCCAGCCCTAACGATCTCTCTCACATTCGATTCCATCGCTAGTACGGGTCACGTTCCAAAGGCGTTCGTGTACGTGAGAGTGGAGGGAATCTCCTTTGATTTCTGAAGCCATCTCTAGAACAGATATTCCGAGTAAGAATTAATTCTCTTCTATTTAATTTTAAGTTTTACAATTTTCACTTTAATTGCTCTTGGGCACGGATTTGAGGAAATCACTGTGTTGTTCTGCTTTTATCGGGTGATTTCTGTGAAAAATCCCAATACCCACTCCTAGTGATGTGGTTGACCAACACATCCTCTTTTCTCACATACATCCTAGCCTTAGTGCAAACCGGGTAAACCGTTTTGGGTTCAGGAATCTCATGCGCATCATAATCATCATCTAACTCCACATCATTCAAGTTGATCGGCACTGGCTTCTTTTCAATCATCACTACCGCCTCCACTGCCTTTTCATCCTCCCCACTGAAGGAAACTAGTTGTACTACTGGATTAGCTTAGATGATCTGCACAAATACAAAATTAGATGGCAGCCAAGTTTGCACCATGTTGACTCGGCTTCCAAAGCTGGGTAATGGATTCCTTTGCACACTTGGTTTAGCATCCGGCTCTTGGATCTTATTTTCAGTCACTAACTATTTAATGGCATCTTGTAAGCAAAGGCAATCATTTGTTCGGTGCCCCTTGCCACATGATAAGTGCAAAAATTGTCCTTATCTACTTCAGTAGGAGGGTTGAAAGGCTTCAAGCTTTGCAAGAGCCTCGGTGAAAGGCTTCAAGCTTTGCAAAAGCCCCAGCTTTCTACATTTATTGAATATCCTACTTAATGACTCGGCCCATAGTGATATCCCTTTCAAATTGGCTTGGGCAGTCAATCCTTGGGCTATTGCTGCCACCTCGACCTATTTTACAGAGGTGGAAGCCTGAGTAGGCTTCAGGTTATAGCTAGGACCAGCCGGAGTTGTGGTGGTGCTACTATTGTTCTTGAATCCAAGAGTGTAGCTCCAACTGCTCCGATAACTATTACAACCACTATTATTCTGCTTGCCTTCTTCTTCATACTTTTAAATTTTCTTAGCAAGATTGTACACATCTATGAAACAATTAAAGTCATGAAGCTTCGTGTTGTCACGATAATTCTTCAAACTCCCATGTACAAGCTTAATAATGAGCTTGGAATCTCTAGGCCTCTGTTCTAGTAGCACTTGCTTATCCATCCATCTCTTGTGATTCTTAGCAAAAGTCTCATTTGGCTTTTGTTTCACTGCCTCTAGGTCTAGCAGTGTTACTTCGATTTGAGTATTGTAACTATGATGTTTCATGTAGGCCTTAGCTAGAGAGTCCCAATCTTTTCTAATGTGGACTGGTTGATTGCTGAACCACTGAGCAGCACCATCCTTAAGAGTGGTCGGGAATAACCCTAATAACTAGTTGGTTGTTAGGCCATTCATCGTCATTCCATCACATAATTGTCAATGTGAGGTCCAGGTGGTCCCATTCCCTTATAAGGGGTAAACTTTGGCATCTAGAAGCCTAGAAGAAGCAAGTCAATTCCATCAGCCATTAATACATTAGGGCCAATGCACTTTACAGTAGGGATTTGTGCCATCTGGTGAAGCTTGGGGAGGAACTCGTCGAGCTTAGAGTACTTCTCCTTCAGTTACCTGTAAGCACCGGTTTTTCTGACCTCTATAATGAGAATTCTTGTGTTACCTATGGAGCAGACGAACTATAATTGGACTTGAAAACAACCGAAATGTCGCCCGAAAAATCTCAAATGTCCCAAAAACCAAGCTATCTATGATCCAAACTCCCCGAAAAGGTCTCCCGAGTGGTTTCCAGGGTTTACGGTGCGCGTCTGATTTTCAAACTTTTTCCCCGGCTCTAGTACAAACTAAAGCTGTTCGGCTCTAGTGGGTGAACCAAGTTACTCTACAAAGTAGAGCAAGTTGGCTCGGCAGAGGAGAAGTTGGGCAAAATCAGAAAGTCAGGTGACCATTTAATGTTTGAAATGATATGTGAGAGGAGAGGGATAAAAAGAAAATCAAATCAGAAAAGAGGGGGGAGACTATTGCAACCTTAGGCAGAAAACACTTTCCAAAGACATAGAGAGAAAAAAATAGAAGTAGAGGAAGAGAGGCCGAAACAAAGTAACCAAAGGAGAACCCAGAAACATCAAAGCTAAGAACTAAAATCAATCTTAAAACACTAAGGACAAGTTCTACAACCTTTGCATATTGGTCTGGGATCACTTCGAATTCTTTTCGGGTTGTTTTAGATCGAATTTCGGTTTTCAGCCGGTTGAGCTCCCAGGACAAATTCTAAGCTTTCAATCCATTTCTTAACATTCAAAGCATCAAAACAACATCAAGGTAAACTCTGAGAGGCCTTAAACCTGTTTGCATTGTCTTTTCTGTGCGTTTTCTTCGTTTTTGCAGCTTTCAGAAATTGGATTGCCCGAATAGAGCCTGGCGGCTGTGTTCATGAGGAATAGAGCCGAGAAGCTCTGGTGCCAGAGCTGCCTGGTTTTGTTCTATAGGGACAGATTTCCGATTTGTCCCTACCGACCGAAAACAGTCCGTTTTCCATTTTGCGCAGTTTGTTGTGATCACTTTCGGCCCAAATTCATCTGTATGTTATAAAATTTTGGTTTTTGGATCTCTATACATACGGATATTAGGGTTTTGTTCTATAGGGACAGATTTCCGATTTGTCCCTACCGACCGAAAACAGTCCGTTTTCCATTTTGCGCAGTTTGTTGTGATCACTTTCGGCCCAAATTCATCTGTATGTTATAAAATTTTGGTTTTTGGATCTCTATACATACGGATATTAGGGTTTTTGGCTTTCTCGGGGTTTTATTTTCTAAGTTTCGGGGTTATTTCATCCGAATAGGATCTGTAGTCCAGCACTAGCGGACCCCCGAACCCTATAAAATCCCAGGAAAATATTGAAAATGAGCAAAACGATATTTTCACAAATGTTTTTGGTATGTTTATTGCATTTTGGACCCTAGATGGATGTTGAATTTAGGAACCCACACAAACGGAACCCTGGATTCCGGGATAACAAACCCACAAAAATGGAAATTTGCATGTAACCGAGCCAAAGGTTTTCCAAAAATTGATTTTCCAACACAAAAATTACAAGGCATTTCAAAACTGTTTTCTAGGTCTAACTGGTCCGACCGGTCGGGTCGACCCGATTATCCCCTACATGCATGCCCCCGTTTCCTAAATTCCCAATTCTGTTTTATTTGAGTCCTATCTGTGTGTGCAATATAAACTGTGATAACTAATTTATTTTGCAGCTTTTATTTTTATTTTTATTTTTTCTGTAGTTAATAGATTATCCTGTGTATTCTAGGCAGATGTAATTTTTAGATATTCGTGTACCATAGGCGCTTGTAAAGTGAGGACGAGGGTTTTTATCTTTTATTCGATTTGGTTGTATAATCAGCCTCTATTGTTTTCTTGTATATTTTGGATGTATGTTTTATTTTTCTGCATCTTATTCTCTGCATTTCGCTTTAGCATCGGCTGATAAAAATAAACAAATTGGGGTTAGAGAAAGATAATAAAGTGAATTAAATATGGTAATATAAACTGTAAAGTGAAAGCAAGCTAGAGGTTAAAGTAAGTCACTTGCCCGAACCCTAAATCTCTGGATTAGGTACGGTAGTTTACCCTCGGTAGGGAGCTATACCGGAATTCCCGAATGAGCTGATCCGAGTGGCGACTCTGTCACTGATCTCGGGATTTAAGTTTCAAGGTCTTCAAGTTAAAATGGGAAAATGTTTTCTACAAATGAATTTCCAAATCAAACCAATGGTTTTCCCGACTCAAGATAAACAAAACCCGTTTTTCCAAATAAAAACCCGAACGTAACAAAAACGTTTTTTCCCCAGTTCGCTTCGCTGCATTCCTGTTCCTTAAAAAGGTCATCCGCTCACAGTGGCGACTCTGCTGGGGTTGAATGGTTTCTTGAAAAGTTTTCACAAAAGCTTAAGGAACTTAGGCAACTACCGAAATAAAACCTCGCTTGCAGTTACTTCACTAGTTCATATTACCATATTTATTTGCACCTTGCATATCATGACATTTTCTTCTTCTCAATCCCTCCAACACACTGATCAACCCCGGTTTAGCCAAGAAGGTGGACTACCTCTTCCACCAGGAGTGGAGGCACCTGACAAGGTAAACCACTCAAAGCATCGCATGACCTTACATCGTGGGGAAGTGTATATTCGCTATGGGAACCTGTACGACCCTAGGTTTTTACTTTGGCCCATATCTAATGGCTTAACAACTTCCCCTAGGATTACCAAAACTTAAAATTCAAAGTGAACATCGAGTGTATGCCTTTGGTATCCCCTATTGATACCAAAGAGACCCAACACCTAGGAAGAATGCAAGACCAATCGAAAGGAGGAATAAGGTTGGAAGGTAGCGCATATTTTTACGTGTGCTAACGTTTGTTCTGTGGTGTTTTCTATTTGACTTTTCATGAAGCATTAAACATGCATAGCTTTCGTGTGCCATTCTAACCACATCTTTATGCAGCCATTTTCAAACATCGACATATGCGTGACGCTAATCACATTTTGGTGCAGCCACGACATTTTGTTTGTGTGCCATTCACATCTCGCGTGCGACATTTCCATGAAGCATACATGACATCATTCCATGTGTCATGCATCTTAACCATATTTTCATGCAGCCATTTGCATTTTTCATGTGACATACACATCCATATCATTTCATCTCACCTAATAACGGATGATTCCAAGCATATCCTTCAAGATCATTTCATTCCATAACATATCGGGTACCCCAAAACTACCCATGTTCCGCCCGTGCACCGGATTGCACCCGGCCATTTCACAAATATCATACCATTCAATAGTAAACCACAATGGTCCTAGATTTATTCCCGTGTGGCAGTCCACATGATGCCATCACATGGCATCATATGCATCCATCATAGGTGTCCCGGTGACGCCGAAATCCTGTTTGCGCATTATGGTTCACATCAGATCATTTCATGACATCGTGAAATCATTCAAGGTACTCACCGAGTATCAGATTAGTACACATATAGGGGCATTTCATAACATTATCAAATCAAGCAAGGTGTTCCACAAGCGCTGAACCTCTGTCCGTGTCCCTGGTTACACGTGACTTTTCTGCAACATCATTTCATATCACTTGCCTCAAAGGCATTAGAACTATGTCTGTGGGACGATCCCTACGCGACCATTTCACTTCATGATATCAGCCTACAAAGCGTCAAAACTCCACCCGTGTGCCGATACACACGCGGCCATCTCACTACAATTCATTAGGTGCCCCAAAAGCATCGAACCTCTGTCCGTGCGGCTGCTCCCACGAGACATTGTTGCATTATTTTTCATAGCATTGGGCACTCTTGGGACATCCCAAACAAAGGAAATTCAAACATGCGAAGTTCATCCTCATTCTCATTTCCATTCATGAAGCATCATCCAAGCATCATTCTTCACGACACCATGTCATTCATTTACCATCACTAACTCTTAACTTATGGTGTAGGACCATACACACGTGAGACTAGAAAAGACCAAAGCTCCATAAAGAAAGTTCATAGAGTAAGTTGGATCGACCAAGGAGAAGGTCTCAGGCTTTTAGGGCTGTTGGGGAACAGAGAACCGTAGTGACTAACAGTGATTCTAATTCTGTGGAAGAAGTGGAGATGGCTAATCAAACACCAAGTCTTGTTGATGCTCTGAAAGATTTCTTGAGATCTCAGGATTTCCATGACATGCTGAAAGAGGAGATGTGGTCTGTTGTGAGAGAGAGCAGGGAAATCGGGACCAGTAGACCCCGAAAGGAAAAGGTGAATGAGTCTTCTCAATTTCGGACTGATGTCTCAGCCAATGTGGAGAAGCTGCAAGAGATGGAAGCAGCCATGGAAAAGAAAATGAAGGCCAAGTACTCTGAACTTGACGAAATTATGGCTGAGCTGAAGAAAGGGGCCAACATCAGCCTGGGCTCCAAGAGAGGTGTGAATGTTCATGCAATGATCAACAAGGGCATTGAGACCTTCCCCATTGGGTTTCAAGTACCTAAAGTTCCTTCCTACAAGGGGATTGGTTCACCGGAGGCCCACGTGAACCTTTATGTTAGAATCATGCTGACAGCAGGCGCAACCAAGCAGCAGCTGATTAATTTCTTCCCGACCACACTCGAAGGAGGCACACTTAACTGGTATAATTCTCTATCCAAAGATGTGCAATTAGATTGGGATGCTTTGTCAACATCCTTCATCAAATACTAAAGCTTCAACACTAAGATCCAGGTGAAGCTATATGATCTGGAAAGGGTTAAGCAACAACAGAATGAATCCTTTGATGCTTACTACTAGAGGTGGATGAACAAAATGATTCTGCTGAAGAACCGCCCTGACGAGGATGAACTGATTTAGAAGTTGATTGACAGGAGTAGGGACATCTTCCGAAACAACATGAAATTCCATTCCTTTAGTGAGCTCAGTGAAGTGTATAGCATGGCCATGAAAATTGAGAGGGATGAAGAGGAAAATGCAACAAGCCTCAGGGGCAACAGAGTCTCCAGGTATAGTGCCGGGTATCGGTCGACTACTGCAACTAGATTAGGCAGCGGATCTGGCTCCAGCCCTATAGACAAAAGTGGGAAACTCTCAGAAGACAAGCCGGTTGAAATGGCCGTTGTGTCCCAGCAGCAGGACGGCCAAGACGGAAATTTTCAAACTCCAGGCTTATCACCTTGGACTCTTTCTTTGGTCAAGATTTTTGCAAAATGCAGGAACGGTGGCCTATTGAATTCTCTGAAGCCATTTGAAAAGCCGGCTAAAACCGACAAGGGAAATTTCTGTTGCTATCATGTGACAGTGGGGCACCACATGAATGACTGCATGCAATTATTGAGGGTTTTCCAACAATTGATCACTGAAGGAAAGATTATAGAACCACTTTTGAAGCCCAGTGTTCAGAACAATCCTTTGCCCAGCTTTAACTGATCCGCGTGTTCAAGATATTAAAGAGATGATGCAGCGGCAAGATAAGACCCTCCACATGTGGAGGATGATAACTATTTTGATGTATCGGCTTTTGTTTTATATTCTATGTTGTGAACAATTCAGCCCATGAGGCGTTTAATGTAATGTAATTTGATTTCAATTACTTGTACGATACTTTTTTGGATGGAACACTGTGCATACATATAAACATTTATCTAATGTCTTTAGCATACGTGACACATCATTGCATGAAATGAACTTAAAGACAGATGATGACCTAAAAATCGTATCCGTCTCGAAAGACTTCACGCCTGAAGAGAAAAAAAAGAAATTGCAAAACACCCAAAAGCGCATAACCAGCTTTGCCCGATCCTACCACGGCACGACTGGGGATCGACAGAGAAGTTACCGAATGCCAGACTCCAAGGGATTTAAGGGCGAAATCAGTTAAACAGAAACTCCACGGACCCAGACCAGACAAAGAGGGAAGACCACAATAGGAGAAACTGATGTCACCAGAAAAACAAGACTATTCACGGTAAACAGACATCAGTTCATAGCCATGACTGTCAACCACACAACGTGGATGAAAATGAAGTCGACCATGATGTCACAGCCTAAAAAAAAAGAGAAAGTGCGTCCAAATTTAGGAAGAAGAACACACCTGCATGATGTATAATTCCACATTTCGTCACGACCAAGAGGAGACAATGGTTTCAAGGGGCAATGGCACATGTGTTCCAGAATAAAAGGCTAGGGCATCGACCGTCAACTCCACACCATCCACGAACCAGTGGGGTGACGAAAGCAACCAACAGGTCTGTCAAAGGAATTTTATCAAAAAGCAGATTGGCATGTCATTATTCGCTCAGAGCACTCACCAGGAAGGCATTGTAGTCATCGACCTTCAGGGCGGAAATGGTTCTACTAGGGAGAAGAGAGATCAAGTTGTCGACCCTACTAACCAGGACAGGCTAAAAAAAAAGAGGAATAAAGAAGTCTGGTGGATCGAAAACAGAAAAGGCAGTCTATGCAAAAATTATGGGTTGAAAATCGAAAAGACGATCCATGCAAAGTTTAGGACGGTGAGGTGAGCACCACCAGGTGGAAAATGTGCAAGGACCAATTGGTGGCAGTCGTGAATTTGGTCAAGATGGATACCATTGCTGATTCTATTTTTAATTTCATTTCATCTATGATGTGCATTTTGCTAAAACATTATCAATGAATGAATGAATGAATGCCTTGCTCTGTTCATTTAAATGTCCTAATTCTGCTTGGAATCGAATTCACATAATGCATCATACATGGTTGCGCATGTCTTTCACTCACATGCGTGCATTCACCAAAAAAAAAAAGAGAGCTCACTGAGGTGAAAACCAAAAAGGCACCTCAGGCAAAAATTAGAGTGGCTCGCTACGCTGAAAACCTACATTAGGCAGTTTAGACAAAAGTTAGAGCACCTTTAAAAAAGGCTCGCTAAGGTGAAAACTGAAAAGGCACCTCAAGTAAAAGTTAGAGTAGCTCCCTGAGCTGAAAACCCACATCGGGGCAGTTCAGGCAAAATTTAGAGCACTTCCAGATTCACCATTCCTAGGGGCAGAAAAGCGGAACCCTTCCACCATTCCCCAGCAGAAGCTCTTCTACTGTTCTCCAGCAGGATCCTTTGCACTATTCCCTAGCGGACCATCACAAAGAACACCACCACTTTCTCTCCAACAGTCATGGGACTTCCCCAACAGCCATTACATATCCCTATACATCCCCAGTAGAGGTGCAAGAATCACATCACATAAAGAATGTACTCCCCAACTAGATCAGTCCTAAGTGTGATATGCTTTCCCTAGCTAAAGGCGCGACTTGATATACCCAGCAAGAGCTTAGCATTTCAAGGCTAGATGAATAGTGGGGGAGGCATCTCCCAGAGTCCATTCACATATGCATACATTGCAACATGCGCATATAAGCATTCAAAACACGTACATACACATGCATACATGCATCACAACCAATCCAAGTATAGGTACCCACCACCATCGTCGGACCGTCCCAAATCAAGATCATTCCCGAAGCAGAAATAGTCCAATATAGGGGCATCCATGAGGTCTTAAGAGACAAATCAGAGCCGCGCGGGCCCAAGCCTCAACATCTCAAGTACCCAGGGGCAAAGTAATCAAGCCGTATTTATTCTTGATCGAAGGGGCAAAAATTTTTGTTTCCAAAATTATCGATTAAGGAATAAATACTCATCCTTAACCTAATTCCAAAATTATCACTCCTAAAAACCCTCTCCAAGCTAGATTTTGAATCCTTGAAACTCCTTCAAGCGAGATTCTTAATCCTTGAAAACTTCTCCAAGCCAAATTTTAAATCCTTGAAACTCCTTTAAGCGAGATTTTTGATCCTTGAAAACCTTCTCTAAGCTAGATTTTGAATCCTTGAAACTCCTTCAAGCGAGATTCTTGATCCTTGAAAACCTTCTCTAAGCTAGATTTTGAATCCTTGAAACTCCTTTAAGTGAGATTCTTAATTCTTGAAAACCCTCTCCAAGCCAAATTTTGAATCCTTGAAACTCCTTCAAGCGAGATTCTTGATCCTTGAAAACCTCTCCAAGCCATATTTTGAATCCTTGAAACTCCTTCAAGTGAGATTCTTCATCCTTGAAAACCCTCTCCAAGCCAGATTTTGAATCCTTGAAACTCCTTCAAGCGAGATTCTTCATCCTTGAAAACCCTCTCCAAGCCAGATTTTGAATCCTTGAAACTCCTTCAAGCGAGATTCTTCATCCTTGAAAACCCTCTCCAAGCTAGATTTTGAATCCTTAAAACTCCTTCAAGCGAGATTCTTGATGCTTGAAAACCTTCTCCAAGCTAGATTTTGAATCCTTGAAACTCCTTCAAGCGAGATTCTTAATCTTTGAAAAATGTTCAAGCTATATTTTGGGTCCTTGAAAACCAATTCAAGCAAGATCCTAGATCCTTGAAGCCAATTCAATCCCTAGCAGAACCTCACCTCGGGTAACCTAGACCCGGTATCTGTCCAGATCGGCTTCTACCTCATCAACCTCGTCTCGGGTAACCTAAACCTAGTATCAGCTTATTCCAACCCATCACTGTAGCTCAGGTATGTCTTCCATTCCTTTCATTTACGGTGATTCATTTGCATTCTCAAATTCCCCTCAGGTAACCTAAACCTAGTATCGGGTATTGAATTTGATCACGCGAGGGGCAGCTGTAAACGTCGAGTTTTCCCGACCTCTACGATAAGAATTCTTGTGTTACCTATGGAGCGGACGGACTTGAATCGAACTTGAAAAAAAATGGAATGTATCCCAAAAAATCTCAAACGTCCCAAAAACCAAGCTATTCGTGATCCAAAATCCCCGAAAGGTCTCCCGAGTGGTTTCTAGGGTTTAGGGTGCACGTCCGATTTTCGAAATTTTGCCTCAGCACATGTTAGAGCCGCACGACTCTAGCTTTTAAGCTAGATTCGGGCAGCTCTAGTGGGTGAACCAAGTTGCTCTATAAAGCAGAGCAACTTGGCTCGGCAGAGGAGAAGTTGGGCAAAATTAGAAACTCAGGCGACCATTTAATGTTTGAAATGATATGTGAGAGGAGGGGGATAAAAAGAAAAATCAAATCAGAAAAGAGGGGGGAGACTTTTGCAACCTTAGGCAGAAAACACTTTCCAAAGACACAGAGAGAAAAAAGAGAAGCAAAGAAAGAGAGGAAGAGAGGCCGAAACAAAGTAACCAAAGGAGAACCCAGAAACATCCAAGATAAGACCTAAAATCAATCTTAAAACACTAAGGACAAGTTCTACAACCTTTACATATTGGTTTGGGATCACTTCGGATTCTTTTCAGGTTGTTTCGAATCAAATTTCGGTTTTCAGCCGGTTGACCTCCCAAGACAAATTCTAAGCTTTCAATCCATTTCTTGACGTTCAAAGCATCAAAACAACATCAAGGTAAACTCTGAGAGGCCTTAAACCTGTTTGTATTATCTTTTTTATGCGTTTTATTCGTTTTTGCAACTTTCAGAAATTGGATTGCCCGAATAGAGCCCGGCGGCGAGAGCCGCCCGGTTCTGTTCTATAGGGACAGATTTCCAATTTGTCCCGACCAGCCGAAAACAGTCCGTTTTCCATTTTACGCATTCTGTTGTGATCATTTTTGGCCCAACTTCATCCGTATGTTATAAAATTTTGGTTTTTGGATCTCTGTACATACGGATATTAGGGTTTTTGGTTTTCCCAGGGTTTTATTTTCTGAGTTTCGGGGTTATTTTATCCGAATCAGATCTGTAGTCTAGCATTAGCAGACTTTCGAACCCTATAAAATCTCCAGAAAATATTGAAAATGAGCAAAATGATATTTTCACAAATGTTTTTGGTGTGTTTATTGCATTTTGGGCCCTATATGGATGTTGAATTTAGGAACCCACACGAACCGAACCCTTGATTCCGGGATAATAGACCCACAAAAATGGAAATTTACATTTAACTAAGCCAAACGTTTTCCAAAAATTGATTTTCCAGCACAAAAATTACAGGGCGTTTCAAAACCATTTTCCAGGTCTAACCAGTCCGACCGGTCGGGTCGATCCGATTATCCCCTACATGCATGCCCCCGTTTCCTAAATTCCCAATTCTGTCTTATTTGCCTCCTATCTATGTGTGCAATATAAACTGTGCTAACTAATTTGTTTTGCAGCTTTTATTTTTATTTTTATTTTTATTTTTGTTGTAATTAATAGATTATCCTGTGTATTCTAGGCGGATGTAATTTTTAGATATCCGTGTACCATAGGTGCTTGTAAAGTGAGGACAAGGGTTTCTATCTTTTATTCGATTTGGTTATATAATCGGCCTCTATTATTTTCTTGTGTATTTTGGATGTATGTTTTATTTTTCTGCAATTTATTCTCGGCATTTTGCTTTAGCATCGGCTGATAAAAATAAACTAATTGGGGTTAAAGAAAGATAATAAAGGGAATTAAATATGGTAATATAAACTGTAAAGTGAAAGCAAGCTAGAGGTTAAAGTAAGTCACTTGCCCAAGCCCTAAATCTCTGGATTATGTACGGTAGTCTACCCTCGGTAGGGAGCTGTACTGGAATTCCCGAATGAGCTGATCTGGGTGGCGACTCTATCACTGATCTTGAGATTTAAGTTTCGAGGTCTTTAAGTTAAAATGGGAAAATGTTTTCTATAAATGAATTTCCAAATCAAACCAATGGTTTTCCCAACTCAAGATAAACAAAACCCGTTTTCCCAAATAAAAACCCGAACGTAAAGAAAACTTTTTTTCCTCGGTTCGCTTCGCTGCGTTCCTGTTCATTATAAAGGTCATCCGCTCATATTTTCGACTCGGCTAGCATTTCCTTAACTCTCCCGGAAGCATCCCTTGCTCTGACTGATAATCTCTGTCCCTTGACGGGGCTTGTGTCCCAATGTTCCCACTATCCATGTTTAGTTCTGGCTACCTATTACTTGTTGGGATTTGTCACCGGAAATCACCCGATAAAAGCGGAAGAACGCGGTGATTTCCTCAAATCCAGTCCCAGGAGCAATTGATGTGGAAATTGAAAAACTTAAAATTAAATAGAAAGAGATTAAAATTTCATACCAGAAAAATCTCTTTTAGAGACGGATGATGACTGCAGAACTCAATTTAGAATTCCTCCACTCTCACGTACACGAACGCTTGGCAAATGCAACCCGTGCTAGCGTTGGAAAAACTGAACAAAGGAGAGGAGAGGGGAGAAATTTCGGCTAGGAGGCTCTAAGCTTAGCATTGGCCGAAATTTTTCAACCCTAGGTATTTATACCTAGGGTTGGCCGAATTCCTTAGGGAATTCTGGCCCATCTTGGCTCATCTCTATTCTGTGCGGGCTTTCTAGTTTTAATCTAGGCCCAGTCTAATTTTAATTAATTTGGTTCAAATTAATTCAAGCCCAATTTTAATATACCCATGTATTTAATATATTACTCCAAGTAATATATTATTTACATCCAAATTAAAATTGGTTTGACATTTAATTTAATCCATCAAATTAAAATTAACTCTAAACAAAATAAGATCATATGTAATCCCATACATATGAATATTTCCAATTTGGAAATAATTTCATAATTAATCCAATTAATTATGAAGAGCCAATAGAATATATTAATTTTATTATTATGACCAATCCAATTGATCTCTATAATATAATTAATATATACACACTTCTCCCTCCATTGCGTATACTCCAAATATACATGTTATTCCTTAAGTCTGCATTCTATCGTTCTATGTGTACGATCCTGTGGGCCCATCTTTATGTTGGCAGCGGGCCTTTGGCCCGCAGACTGCAGTTGGGCTCTAGCAAGCCACTGCAGCCCCCAATTAAGATGGAGATGGCAGTCTAACTGATATCATAACCCTGTAGTTTAAACTTGTACATCCCATGTCATTGATATCGGTGTCCAACACAGAGGCATGGATTGATCACCCTCTTTTGTGTCCGGACATTAACTTGATCCCGAATGTACTGATGCTCACAAACAAGTTCTAACTTGTTTGGGTGTGGCCACACTCTTATCAGTCACATTCATCAAGTGGCCGGTGATATCTTCTCAGTTGGTCACTGAGTGACAAATCCCTTCTGCATATCCATAGTATTACCATGTTCAGTGACATACCCGAAAGCACCCATACTTGGCACCCTATTACAGGCCCTTTAGGCGTACCCCTAAGTATGCGACTTCGCATGTAACACCATCATATGGTCAGGTCAAAGGATCCATACAAGTACTACACGAGAATCCATTGTGATATCATACCATGTGGATTACTCGTTTAGTGGATCTATCCAGTACCATGCTCCCAGGCATGTACCCATTAACTTGGTTGACATTCCATGTCCAATGACCGGTAAGACACCGCCATACAACCAGGTTAATGATAGTCTATTGTTCCATTCATTCCCATGACTGGAACAGACTACGGATCTATTTATGGTCATATCGTTAACCCTATCCATGGTCTTACTGCTAAGTGCATGACACTAGTCGTCATGGATATAGATATGTCCATTGGATACTTCATTTACTATACTGCACAAGATAAATATAATAAATGAATTGATGCCTTTATTAATGACACAAATAAGTACAACACATAAATCCAATAAATGTATAGTACAAATACAAGGACCAATGCCTCGGGACTAGGGCATTTCCAACAATCTCCCACTTGCACTAGTTCCAACTAGGCATGGGCCTAATCCCTATAGATCTAGTATGACCCTCGTGCTTGGGCTGGGCCAGCGCCTTGGTCAATGGATCTGCGACATTATCCTCGGTGTCCACTCTGTGCAATGCAATGTCACCTCTCTCCGCGATTTCTCGTATGAGGTGAAACTTTCTGAGCACGTGCTTTGTGTTCTTGTGTGACCGGGGCTCCTTAGCTTGTGCGACGGCCCCATTGTTGTCACAGAAGATATCGACTGGGTCCTGGATAGTTGGCACTACTCCCAACTCAGTGATAAACTTCTTCATCCACACAGCTTCCTTAGCTGCATCACACGCAGCGATGTACTCAGCTTCTGTTGTAGAGTCCGCTATGGTTGGTTGCTTTGAGCTCCTCCAGCTTACAGCACCACCATTCAGCAAGAATACATACCCTGACTGCGATTGGTACTCATCTTGGTCTGTCTGGAAGCTTGCATTAGTATACCCAGTAACTGATAACACTTCCTGACCACCATACACCAAGAAGCTATCCTTAGTCCGGTTAAGGTACTTGAGGATTGCCTTGACAGCTTTCCAGTGATCCTCCCCGGGATCCTGCTGGTATCGGCTCGTCATACTCAGTGCAAAGGCGACATCAGGTCTCGTACACAACATAGAGTACATGATTGATCCAATAGCCGAGGCATATGGAACCAGTTTCATGTTCTCCCTGTCCTCCCTTGTTTTAGGACAGTTCTTCTTACTAAGTTTCAGCCCATGGCCCATTGGCAAGAAACCTTTCTTGGCCCGGTCCATGCTGAATCTTTTCAGAACTTTGTCAATGTACGAAGCCTGACTTAGGCCCAGAAGCCGATTTGATCTATCCCTATAGATCCTGATCCCTAGGATCATCTCAGCTTCGCCTAAGTCCTTCATTGCGAAGCACTTACTCAGCCACTGCTTTACCCCTTGCAGTGTAGGTATGTCGCTTCCAATGAGTAGGATGTCGTCTACATACAGTACCAAAAATGTGATAATGCTCCCACTAGTCCTCTTATACACACAAGGCTCATCCAGATTCTGTATGAAGCCATATTCCTTTATTGCCTCATTGAATCTTAGATTCCAACTACGGGATGCTTGCTTCAGTCCATAAATGGACCTTTGAAGTTTGCATACCCTTCCCGGATACTTAGGATCGACAAAACCCTCAGGTTGTGTCATGTACACATCCTCGAGTAGCTTCCCATTAAGGAAAGCGGTTTTGACATCCATCTGCCATACCTCATAGTCATACCATGCGGCTATGGCCAGCAGTATCCTGATGGATTTGAGCATGGCTACTGGTGAGAAAGTTTCATCATAGTCTATTCCATGGACTTGTCTGAAACCTTTCGCAACCAGACGCCCCTTGAAGGTATTATCAGCTTTCAGCTTATAGCACCACTTGCAACCTATTACCTTAGCACCCCGAGGTGGATCAACCAAGTTCCAAACTTGATTATCGTACATAGATTGCATTTCTGCCTCCATGGCTTTACGCCAATTCGCAGACTGTGGGCTAGCCATAGCCTCCTGGTAGGTTTTAGGTTCTTCTTCATCCCAGATGAGAAGAGTTTGATCATCGGTGACGAGGAAACCATACCTCTCCGGTTCCCGACGATCCCTACCAGACCTTCTTGGTTCTTGTGTGGCCTGGGTCGGTGCCTCCACTTGTGGAAGCTCCACCTGGGCCTCCGAGCTATCCTCTTCAGGAGCTTGTGGACCTTGAACTTCCCTGAGTTCAACGTTGCTCCCACTATCTTTCTTGGAAAGGAACTCCTTTTCCCGAAAGACCCCCTTCCTTGCCACGAACACCTTGTTCTCGGCGGGGTTGTAGAAGTAATACCCTTTGGTTTCCCTAGGGTAGCCCACAAACAGGCATTTATCGGTTTTGGGCTCCAGCTTGCCACTAGTCAATTTCTTGACATGTGCCTCGCATCCCCAAATCCTTAGGAAAGACACGTTGGGCTCCTTATCCGTCCATATCTGATATGGGGTCTTTTCCACTGCCTTAGTCGGAGTATTGTTTAAAATGAGAGCTGCTGTCTCGAGGGCGTGTCCCCAGAAGCTAATTTGGAGAGATGCTTGACTCATCATTGAGCGGACCATGTCCAACAAGGTCCTATTCCTCCGTTCGGACACCCCATTCCATTGTGGTGTTCCGGGAGGAGTGAGCTGTGGAATTATTCCATGCTCTCTCAGGTATGAGTCAAATTCCAGGCTCATATACTCACCGCCTCGGTCCGACCGAAGGGCTTTGATATTCCTGCCTAGCTGGTTCTGTACCTCGTTCCTAAATTCCTTGAACCTATCAAGGGTCTCGGACTTGTGTTTCATCAGATAGACATAGCCATATCTGCTGAAATCATCCGTGAACGTGACGAAGTACAGATGCCCACCTCTGGTCGCTGCGCTCATAGGTCCACATACATCTGAATGTATTAGGTCCAACAAGCCAGTGGCCCTTTCAGCTCTTTGCTAAAAGGCGCCTTTGTCATCTTGCCTCTTAAACATGATTCGCATGTATCAATTGACTCCAAGTCAAATGACCCTAGGACTCCAGCTTTGTGAAGCCTAGCAATGCGCTTCTCGTTTATATGGCCAAGACGACAATGCCATAGGTAGACTGGATTAAGTTCGTTAGGCTTAACCCTTTTCGTGTTTATGTTATAGATGTGATTGGTTTCATTTAAGTCCAGGACATACAAGCCATTATTTAATAGAGCTTCTCCATAAAATAACCCCTCTCTAGATATTGAAATTCGACCATTTATAATAGAAAATTCAAATCCAGACATGTCCAACATTGATACAGAAATAATATTCCTGCACATCGCAGGTACAAAGTAACAATGTTCCAAAATTAAAACCAATCCGCTGGGCATCACTAGGTGGTATTCGCCGATCTCTATGGCAGCAACCCTTGCTCCATTCCCGACCCGCAAGTCCACCTCTCCCGACCCCAGCAACCTTCTGTTCTTAAGTCCCTGCACATTGCAACAAATGTGAGAACCACATCCAGTATCCAATACCCAGGATGTTGAAACAGTAAGGTTAATATCTATAACATAAATACCTGAAGAGGACGCACCTTGGCCCTTCTCTGCTCTCCCATCAGCTTGGGACACGATCTCTTCCAATGGCCCGCCTGTCTGCACCCGAAACAGACGTCCTCAGGTCCTGCCGTTTGCTGGCCTTTGGGTTGGGCCTTGGCCTTCTTGGCTTTGGCCTTTTTGGCTTTAGCCTTGGCCTTTTCCTTGGCCTTACCCTTAGCAAGAGGAGCGTTCCCCTTGTTAACCAGCAGCACCGGCGGAGTCTTCTTGATCGACTGCTCAGTAAGCTTGAGCATCCCATGCAGCTCATTGACAGTACGGTTCATCCCTTGCATATTATAGTTAAGGATGAACTGATCATAAGAATCCGGTAAGGATGCCAGGATCGTGTCCACCGCCAACTCTTGAGAGATAGGCGATCCAAGACGGGCCAAAGTATCCAAATAGCCCTTCATCTTGAGCACGTGAGCACTCACAGATGTCCCGACCCCCATCTTACAAGAGTGGAATGCCTTATTGGTCAGGTACCTTTCCTGACGAGCTTGCTCTTGAAACATCTCATTGAGAGTTGTTATCATAGCATAGGCTTGATGGTCCATAAACTGTTTTTGCAGTTCGGGGACCATGCACGCCAACATAAGGCACGTCACATCCCGGTTGTCCTTGACGTGCGCCTCGTATTCTGCTAGCTGTGCAGCCGTCGGATTACGTCCCTGAGGCGCAGCCGGCACAGGCCTTTCCAGCACATACTCTTTCGACTCTTGTCTTAGAACTATCCTCAAGTTCCTAGACCAGTCTAAAAAGTTAGGACCGGAAAGCTTGTCCTTCTCAAGAATCGATCGCAGTGATAAGGTATTAGTGTTTGCCATTTGGGTGTTTCTACACAGAAAAACATTTAGAGTGTTAATAAAGGGCTTTACTTTGTTGTTCCCATATAAAATTAATAATGAATCAAGTTATTAATTTAAACCGAGTTGTTGGGCTCATGGGCCGAGATCCATATTTCATTAAGATATAGCCAAACGAGGGTTTGGTACAACTATACCTTAATTATTTAGGTAGGAACGCCGTCCAATCCCAACCTAGGGACTCTCGGTTTGATGGGCTTGTTGGCACTTACCCATCTGTGCTTAGGGCCAGGAGAATCCTACTAACCATGCTAAGTCAAAACCTCCATTCAAGTGTTAGAGTGTCCCATACTCTAACCCAGTACAAAGTGACAATACTCCAGTGCATCCTGCGAGGGCATGGTCTACAACTGGCCTATTCCCACCTCGATTCGGTTTTGAATGAGGGAAGCACTTTTAAGCGACTTAGTAATTCCATTTGGTTATTAGATTCAATTATAACGGCTTACATACATAAAGCGGGTGAATGAGCTATAAACATACATACATGCAAATGAATATAAAACATGATTAAACAAAATTAAAATGGACTGCTATGGGCCTATGTTACATCCTAATATAATTCTAGTAAACCTATACTAGAAATACATATATTAGGTGGGCCTCCTCCTTCTTCTTCTGGGCTTGCACCTCCATTTGGGCTTGCACCTCCATTTGGGCTCACCACTCCATGGGCTTCTTCTTTTACAAATTTTATAATATTTAACTTAAAATAAAATAAAATTACATTAAAAGAAAACGACACGCAGGCCGTATTTATCCAAAAGAAAAATACAACCCAACTCGTAGAAGGCCCAATAGCATCCAATCATACATTCATTCAACCATACATATGCATCCAATACATATAATTCAAAAGCATGTCAAAATGCATGATTTAAGCCCATTAAATTATGTCAAAGCCATTATTAGGAAATCGCCAATTTTGGCCCACCATGGTTCTAACCCTTAACGGGCTTTGGGCCTCCAGCCCAGGCAGTCCAACTGCTCCCACTGGAATTGGGAAACCATGGGTCCAATTTAGCCATTCGGGTAATTGTGCCAAAATTACCCGAACCAATTTCCATTAACCATATTAATTACCAAAACTAATATTGCATGAACGAAATTAATATTCATTCAAGAAACCACACGCATTTAAATTGCATAAATTTAAACACACGAATTTTAAAACCAATTAAAATTTCAAAACTGGGCCCTGGACCCAAAAACCCGCAAAATCCAAAAAACTGGGCCCGGCCCGCTGCAGCTAGGGCAACAGAGTTGCCTTAGCAGTAGCAGCGGTGCAGCCGCCTAGCGGCTGCCCGCTGCTGCCATGCGGCAGCCACTGCCCAGCAGTGGCTGCCGCCTGCAGCAGCCCGCTGCTGCTGGAACCAGCGGCTGCTGCCGCGCCTCTCGCCGCGTGCGGCGGCCGCCGGCGGCGATCCCGCCGCCGGGAGGCCGATTTTTTTTTTTTTTTATAAAAAAAAAAAAGAATTAAATCAATCAATAAAAAAAATACCCAATCATCATCCATAGCAATTCACCAAGAATTACAACAATACAATAAAATTAAAACAACATAAACCAATATGCAATATTAATTTTCATTGTATTAAAACACATGGGAAAAATCATAAAAACCCATACCATGAATCCCAATCAAAAAACATCCAATTTCAAAATAGGGATTCAACCAAATTAATCAATATCCACGGATCAAAAGCCTGCTCTGATACCACTGTTGGGATTTGTCACCGGAAATCACCCGATAAAAGCGGAAGAACACGGTGATTTCCTCAAATCCAGTCCCAGGAGCAATTGATGTGGAAATTGAAAAACTTAAAATTAAATAGAAAGAGATTAAAATTTCATACCAGAAAAATCTCTTTTAGAGACGGATGATGACTGCAGAACTCAATTTAGAATTTCTCCACTCTCACGTACACGAACGCTTGGCAAATGCAACCCGTGCTAGCGTTGGAAAAACTGAACAAAGGAGAGGAGAGGGGAGAAATTTCGGCTAGGAGGCTCTAAGCTTAGCATTGGCCAAAATTTTTCAACCCTAGGTATTTATACCTAGGGTTGGCCGAATTCCTTAGGGAATTCTGGCCCATCTTGGCCCATCTCTATTCTGTGCGGGCTTTCTAGTTTTAATCTAGGCCCAGTCTAATTTTAATTAATTTGGTTCAAATTAATTCAAGCCCAATTTTAATATACCCATGTATTTAATATATTACTCCAAGTAATATATTATTTACATCCAAATTAAAATTGGTTTGACATTTAATTTAATCCATCAAATTAAAATTAACTCTACACAAAATAAGATCATATGTAATCCCATACATATGAATATTTCCACCTTGGAAATAATTTCATAATTAATCCAATTAATTATGAAGAGCCAATAGAATATATTAATTTTATTATTATGACCAATCCAATTGATCTCTATAATATAATTAATATATACACACTTCTCCCTCCATTGCGTATACTCCAAGTATACATGTTATTCCTTAAGTCTGCATTCTATCGTTCTATGTGTACGATCCTGTGGGCCCATCTTTATGTTGGCAGCGGACCTTTGGCCCGCAGACTGCAGTTGGGCTCTAGCAAGCCACTGCAGCCCCCAATTAAGATGGAGATGGCAGTCTAACTGATATCATAACCCTGTAGTTTAAACTTGTACATCCCATGTCATTGATATCGGTGTCCAACACAGAGGCATGGATTGATCACCCTCTTTTGTGTCCGGACATTAACTTGATCCCGAATGTACTGATGCTCACAAACAAGTTCCAACTTGTTTGGGTGTGGCCACACTCTTATCAGTCACATTCATCAAGTGGCCGGTGATATCTTCTCAGTTGGTCACTGAGTGACAAATCCCTTCTGCATATCCATAGTATTACCATGTTCAGTGACATACCCGAAAGCACCCATACTTGGCACCCTATTACAGGCCCTTTAGGCGTACCCCTAAGTATGCGACTTCGCATGTAACACCATCATATGGTCAGGTCAAAGGATCCATACAAGTACTACACGAGAATCCATTGTGATACCATACCATGTGGATTACTCGTTTAGTGGATCTATCCAGTACCATGCTCCCAGGCATGTACCCATTAACTTGGTTGACATTCCATGTCCAATGACCGGTAAGACACCGCCATACAACCAGGTTAATGATAGTCTGTTGTTCCATTCATTCCCATGACTGGAACAGACTACGGATCTATTTATGGTCATATCGTTAACCCTATCCATGGTCTTACTGCTAAGTGCATGACACTAGTCGTCATGGATATAGATATGTCCATTGGATACTTCATTTACTATACTGCACAAGATAAATATAATAAATGAATTGATGCCTTTATTAATGACACAAATAAGTACAACACATAAATCCAATAAATGTATAGTACAAATACAAGGACCAATGCCTCGGGACTAGGGCATTTCCAACAATCTCCCACTTGCACTAGTTCCAACTAGGCATGGGCCTAATCCCTATAGATCTAGTATGACCCTCGTGCTTGGGCTGGGCCAGCGCCTTGTTCAATGGATCTGCGACATTATCCTCGGTGTCCACTCTGTGCAATGCAATGTCACCTCTCTCCGCGATTTCTCGTATGAGGTGAAACTTTCTGAGCACGTGCTTTGTGTTCTTGTGTGACCGGGGCTCCTTAGCTTGTGCGACGGCCCCATTGTTGTCACAGAAGATATCGACTGGGTCCTGGATAGTTGGCACTACTCCCAACTCAGTGATAAACTTCTTCATCCACACAGCTTCCTTAGCTGCATCACACGCAGCGATGTACTCAGCTTCTGTTGTAGAGTCCGCTATGGTTGGTTGCTTTGAGCTCTTCCAGCTTACAGCACCACCATTCAGCAAGAATACATACCCTGACTGCGATTGGTACTCATCTTGGTCTGTCTGGAAGCTTGCATCAGTATACCCAGTAACTGATAACACTTCCTGACCACCATACACCAAGAAGCTATCCTTAGTCCGGTTAAGGTACTTGAGGATTGCCTTGACAGCTTTCCAGTGATCCTCCCCGGGATCCTGCTGGTATCGGCTCGTCATACTCAGTGCAAAGGCGACATCAGGTCTCGTACACAACATAGAGTACATGATTGATCCAATAGCCGAGGCATATGGAACCAGTTTCATGTTCTCCCTGTCCTCCCTTGTTTTAGGACAGTTCTTCTTACTAAGTTTCAGCCCATGGCCCATTGGCAAGAAACCTTTCTTGGCCCGGTCCATGCTGAATCTTTTCAGAACTTTGTCAATGTACGAAGCCTGACTTAGGCCCAGAAGCCGATTTGATCTATCCCTATAGATCCTGATCCCTAGGATCATCTCAGCTTCGCCTAAGTCCTTCATTGCGAAGCACTTACTCAGCCAACCCCTTGATCTGCCACTGGCTCTACTTACCTATTACTAACAATACTGCCTATAGCGGCCTGCACCTGACTGTAAATACTAGCTCTGAACTCATCTAAACCCAAGAAGTCCCTGATGGCTACTACCATAGAAGTAGTGATCATGGCAGTATTCTGCTGGTTGGTATTCTGTTGATCTCCCATCTCTACAAAATTCTCCTCTAGCACAAATAAGATGCCAATCCCCAAAGTCTGAATCTGTTCCTCTGACTTTGAATCCAACCCTAACTCTATAACCAC
Source organism: Euphorbia tirucalli (assembly GCA_039660915.1). Taxonomy (NCBI): domain Eukaryota; kingdom Viridiplantae; phylum Streptophyta; class Magnoliopsida; order Malpighiales; family Euphorbiaceae; genus Euphorbia; species Euphorbia tirucalli. The sequence continues at coordinate 33,096,863 of CM077637.1, read as the reverse complement.
TGACTCAGACACCATACTGACTATTCTTGGTCTAGTTCTCTACCTTGGTTGAGGATCTACATAGCCAACTCTTTCTAGTCTTCCTTCAGAAGGGCGATTCCAAACTACAAAGAGTCACAATCACATGTTAGCACTATGGATGAAAACATGATAGTCCTTTGATCTAACATGGTATGCGTGCATGTATGGATGATGTGACATGGTGGATGTATAATATGCATGATACATGAATGCTTATGTAAGATAGGTATGGATTCGATATTAAGGAGTATACGGATAGAGGTTCAGTACTCGAAGAACACCGAAAAAGGTTAACTAGATTTTGCAAGTCACAGTGATATATGTATGAGTATGCATATGGATAGAGGTTCGGTGCCCTTGGGGCACCTAAGAGCGATACTAGACAATTTTGAGGTCTTTGGACCTAAAACAAGCTAGGGTTTTGGGTGTGTGTAAGTCTGCACAAGGACAGAGGCTCGGTACTCATAGAGTATCAAAAAAGGTTAACTATATTCTGCTAGTCACAGTGATGTACATATGAGTCTGCATACGGATAGAAGTTTGGCACCCTTGGGGTACCTAAGAGTGATACTAGACAGTTTTGAAGTTTTTGGACCTAAAATAACCTAGGTTTTTGGGTGCGTGTGAGTCTGCACATGGGCAGAGGTTCAATACTCGGGGAGTATCGAAAAGGGGTAACTAGATTCTGCTAGTCACAGTGATATACATATGAGTCTGCATATGGACAGAGGTTCATCACCCTTAGGGTACCTAAGAGCGATACTACACAGTTTTGAAGTCTTCGGACCTAAAACGACCTAGGGGTTTAGGCTGCGTGTGAGTCTGCACATGGATAGAGATTCGGTACTTAGGGAGTATCAAAAAGGGATTGTCTTTAGAAGACAAGTGACTGTGTGAGTTCCTCGTATTAACTATAGGTAATGTGGGAATAAATGTGAGGCCTTAAGGTCATGCCTAAGGTTTGTACTAAAAGGCAATTATATGCAGTTTATTAATGTGGGCTTGCTTATGTATAAGTGGCACACAATTATGGCTGCATAAAAAATGTTAATGTATATGTCACATGAGGCGAGTTGTATGAATGTAGTTGTTTGCACACGAAAATAATGTATATGGCTGCACGAAAATTGTTAGTGTATGTGTCAAACACAAATGAGTTCATGAATGCCTGCACAAAAAAAATGGGTTAGTATCACATAAGTGGTATAATATATGTATGAGGGAATGATTATAATGGTATGATATGGTACAGTGAGTAGATCAAGTAGCACATAGCATACGAGCGTAAATTCCCAACCTTGTTTCTCCACGTGGTTGAAAAGTCAATATTCTAACCGAATCCTAGGTGGGGGGTCTCTTTAATCATCAATGGGGGGGATGCTAAAGGTGAAACTATAGATATATACATGCATTATTTTAGTATTTTAGTGGAAATCGCTACAGTTGTATGAGTTCGATCCAAGTTTGGATAATATCAAGGTCCCCATAGCAAATATATACTCCTTACTTCTCCCCACTCAAGGGTCCATGTGAAGGGGTTTATATAAGGCTATAGATGGTGTTCCGTATCATTGCCCTTACGACCTGGAGAACGTAGGCAATAATTTCAATAGTCCATCGGACTAAAAATGGCACCTTAACCTAATGCACAATCTAATTAATATGCAATGTACATAAACTGCTATGATAAGTTTATTGAAGCTATTTTAATTAGATACGTTTAGTGCTTATCAAAATCTTTTAAGTTTTGAAAAATGTTTTAAAATAAATCCCCAGCAGAGTAGCCACTGTGAGTGGACGATGTTTTTTATACATGAAATGCTGCGAGGCAAACCGAGAAATTTTTTGTACTTACTGTTTTATTTTATAATTATCATATAAAATTCGTTTTTGGAAAAACATATTTTCATAAATCATTCGGGACTAAAATCCCCAAGAAAATATAGGAGTCACCACCCGGCTCAGCTCAACCGAGAAATTTAGGTATAGCCAAAACCGGGTAAAGGCCACTATACCTTCCAGAGATCTAGGTCCGGACGAGTTAGTTACTTGTCATCCAATTAAAATACATGCTTCAACAACCAAATTATAGTATTCTATGAACTAAGTTAATTTTATTCAGAGAACACGGCATTCATGCAAGATATTGAAAGTAGAAAATAAATTAACTATTACAACCATATCGAACCACATAAACTACCCTAGGGGATACATGTGAATTAAATGGGGGATCGGGATACAATCGCTTAAAATACACAGATTTATCTAACGTAATAATAAAATCCTAACATACATCTAATCCTGCAAAAGAGGTTAGTACACGAATAACCGCAGGTAGGACTCAATTAAATAGAATGGGATAATAAATGAATCAGGGTCATGCATTTAGATGGTATAGCCTAGGAGACTCGACAAATCTCACCGACTAGACCTAGAAAACATTTTGAAATGTCCTTATGTTGATTTTTGAGAAAACATTATTTTCCAGTTAATTATTTAACATGGCAAGTGAGTTGGATATAACAAAATTAGGTTTCCATCATTGTTATGTTCTAATACATGCTTCTGGATATAGCAAATCTAAGGCTCAAATGTTGTGAAATGCATGAAAATCGATTTTCCCAAAATAACAGCCGAACGAGTGTTGACTATAAATTTACACCTATGTGGCTATAACATTAAGACCCCTGGAGAATTTCGAATTACAAATTTTTGTGGTTCTGTTCTGATAATCAACAGTCATATGGCTGTAAATGCAACAGCCATGCGGCTGTTGCGATGGCCACATAGCTCTGGTTCTCAGCCCAGAACTGAAAAACAAAGCATCTCCAAAAACAATGCAAATGATGTCCAATGACAACAAACAAGTCCAATGCTTAGTTTCTCAGATATTTACCCTTGTAGCGTGGATCCACAGCTTTAGGAGATGACAATCTTCAAGAAAAAGCTCTAGTTTAAACTCAAACTCTAAGTTCCAGAAACGGTCTCAAGCTCCAAAAGTTAAGGTTTTAGTGTCTAGATTAGTCTCTAAACCTATTAGAAGTCTTAGTGAAGTGTTTTCCTAAGATTTCTAACCGATTTTAAGCTTAATAATAGAGATTGAAGTTGAAAATTAAAGAAAAATCTTGGATTTCTTTCTTTCTTTTTCCTCCTTTTTCTTCCTTTTTCTCACTGTAAAACTTGTCAACTTCTAAAACTAGGGATTGTGGGCCTTTAAATAGGCAAAATCTGGTTCACTTTGTTAAAACCCGCCCAGAAAATCTACAAAACCATTTCCAAGAAGAAGAGTCATGGTTTCTGCTAGGGATCAATAGCCATACGGATATTGATGCAACAGCCGTATGGCTATTATTGCATCGGTCGTGCCACTAATGTTACAACCGTGCAGCTGTTGTTCCCAGGTACCATCCTCTTCGTCCAGGAAATGTTCCGAGGCTTCAAGTTTGGTCGATTAAAGCTTTGATCTTGAATTGACTTTAACTCCTGTGACTGTGGAAAGCTATAGAAGTAAATACATAACTCTATCATCATCAAAACCGGGGATGAAAAACTCGCACTCACACCTGCAAGAAGTTATATTTACGCTAGCAACAGATATGTATGATACAATATTATACTTCTGACTCCTGCATAGAATTTCAACAAAACAGAGATGTTTCACATAGATTATTTTTATAGATAACACCTTTTTCTTTATCCAAGCTGCAAATAGTGTTTATAAAAGCATCTCAGCCGATTGTCATATATTCAAAGACATCTAATTTAAAGTTTCTCATTCAAACTAAGTTAACATTATATATCAATATTAACATCAGTTGCAACTCACAAACTATCAGCATTAGGTACTATATAGCTAGTGTCTTATAGATACAATTCAACACTATAGAACATATGTCAGTCACAGATACAAGGTTACTAAAGCCTTAAGCATAGTGATCACAAATTTATGCTTTATGGCTTGTCAGGGTTATCATATAATGCTTATAGGATTTTCATATAGTAGCATGTGCATTCATATATTTTCAATATCATATTTCATTTTAGGTCACAGATGCACATATGTGTACTTGTACTCATATATCATTATAACACTACATCATATATGTATATTACATACTTATTGTATAACTTATAATTACCATCACATACCTTATAGTAGTTATAGGATATATAAAACTACTGCCAATCATAGATTTTTATTATCAGCATTATATGTACCATATAACAACATAGCAGCATAACTGCATAGCAGGTATACATCTGATATCATCATATCTCCATATCACATGCTTATAAAAGCATATATATCATTAGTATCACAGATCACAACCATAAAAGTCATATGTCACAAACAGAACCAATAATTTCTCAAAGATCACATAGATGTCATATTTCACATACACTATCAGAGATATCTCATACATAACCATACATAGCCATTTGATATAACAATCACAGCTAAAGCACATACACAATCAAAGATATCTAATACATAACCATGCATAGCCATTTGATATCACAATCAAAGCTAAAGCTAAATGTATATCACAAGTATCACATATATAGTTAATAACTAAGGGATTTTTCTCCCCCTTTTTAATCATCAAAAAGCACATATATAAGAGAATTATTATAGATAGAGCATTCATGATAAAAGACAAAAGCATTATCAAGATGGTACTTGACTAAAGCAAGCATTCATACCCTATCTAAGCCATATGTAAAATAAATAGACTAAAATACTTGCAATCCAGAAAAGACATAGATATTATACTTATATTTATAGTAGAAACAGAGTAATAGAAAATAGTTGATCCAAAAGATGTAGAGGAGAATTAAAGTGCCTTATTATCTCTTTTGGTTATCTTTGCATATCAATAGCCATCACAGCAAACCTGATCAATTCTGTGAGGAGGAAGATGCACCAAATTTGAGGATGTTGGAGATCATACCCTTCATGGCTTTATCTGTTCATTAAGATGACAAAGAGTCCCTGTCATCCTTTCTAGCTCCATTTCCATTCCTATAGTCAGATTGTGCACCTTGTCTTGAATGCTCAACATTTACAATATAGATCTCCAAAGCAGTTCGTACTTCATTATAGCCTTTAGAGCCCATAAGAGCTTTGGAGGCACTTAACACCTCTGATATGACTTTGAAACATGTCTCTATAGTGTATGTAGTGACTTTGTGGTAATTTAGAGGTGGGGGAGAGGATAAAATATATGTTGTAGGGGGTGGTGATATGGTCATTGTAAATTATTGATTAGAACCAAGCAGTACTGTTGAGGGAGAGGGTGGACAGATGCTAAGTAGGAGAGATGGAAATTGGTCTGGATCAGTAAAAGTGTCGGTCATGGTGAATGAAGATGGTTGATACCAAAGTGGTGTCTAAAGGAGCTTTTCAAAAAGGTAATGGATTTGGAAATTGTTGGGGTATGTCACTGAAGGGTTTACAGGCTTGGATTGAGAAACATTGTAAGTCATGTTCGCTTCTGAGTACAGAATAGCAACAAGAGCTAAGGGTTTCTCTTCTTTGTGACTTAAATCAATTTCCACATCATTATACAAAGGAAGAAGAGACTTATTAAGTTAATTCTCTTCTTATGAAGTTGCTGAGTCTGATTGAGGTCTGAATATAGCATCTTCTTGTTCAGACTGAGGTGACATTATAGGAGCAACATTAGATCATCTTCAGTGCCTTCTTTAGAGGTCACATTATCTATTCTTACATTTGATATTTTTAGAATATATTCACTTCTTTTCATAGGAGCAAATTGAGCTTCCTTGTCTTTATCATTTAAGATTTCATTATCTGAGGCTAGCTCAGACTCAGTAAATACAGGCTTGGTTGGCAGTTGAGTTTTGTGGGCACAAGCTTTCAACATTATAGCTTTTGATATTTTAAAGAAACTAAAATATCTTGTGAGAATCATCCTATATGGGAGAGCTGAGTTGCTTCTTACATGAGCAAGATGGTTGATCAAGGCAAAAGGTAGGTTAATTCTCACTCGGTTGACCAAATGCTAAGGGAAATACATGTCAAATTCATTCATTGTTGCTAATCTGGCTTTTTGTGGTTGAAAGTAAGTAGAATTCAATAGCTGCAGTATTCTAAATTTGTCATCTAAATAACCTAAGTCAAGTTCAGACCAGGGCATAGAATGATCCAGGGGAATTTTGAAACACTTATAGAAAAAGGAAATAGAACTATATTCTAAAGTTGGAGGGTGCAGGAGCTCTCTTAATTTTCACTCCATCTACTAGTAAATTGAAGACTTTATTGAATGTTTCTTCATTTATAAGATATCTTTTTCCTCTTAATGTCACTTCATAGTTCATGTAACCTATGTAAGTTAGGGTTCCATAGAATTCATTAACTAAGGACTTATAGAATGGTTCATTAATACTCATGAAACCCTCCCATCCCTGACACTTAAAGATCCATGGGAATGGCCTTTCTACTTTCCCCAGATATTCCTAGTCTATTCTTCTACACCTTACTTTTTCTTTAGTAGACCCATCAAGATAGGTAAGTTTACCTTTATTGGACATTGCATTTCTGGAAGGTGATGGAGCAAAGGCGACAACTTTATAAAGTGGTGCAGACTTCCTTGCACTTCTTCTTATCCCACAGACTTCATTAAGAGAATTTAATTTCCTCTTTTTTGACTGAGCCAGATTTTTAGAGAGGTTTGAATCTTCTCTCTTCCTTTTCATTTCTTCTTTTGTTTTTCTAGGAAGGTGTACTCGTAGTTTCTTAGTAGCGTTGGCAGCAAACCTTTTTAACATTGTTTCTACTTGTGAGGTTGACCTTTAGGAGAGGATTTTGGCAGAGAAATAAAGAGAAGAGAGAGGGTCAAAGTACAATATTCAAAGAGCTTGGTGAAGATTCAGTTTTGAACCTATCTTTTCAATATCTTTTTGCTTCAAAGAGTGCATTGAAGAAGATGATCAAACTGGTGCCTTTCCATTATGTTTCTAGATGGTGTCGTTTCTTTGCAATGCTTCACTATTTTGAGAAGTCACGTGTGTAACCAATGATGACTCGTGAGTTCCTCTCCTTTTTATTTCTCTTTTACCCCTTTTTTTTTTTGCAGATATGGATAATTATATCTTATCTTCTTTCATATATGTACTTATGTTGATCTTTTTATTTAAAGACCAAAAATAAGTGATGAGAAAATCATATGTATATATATATATATATATATGTCAATCTAATTCATACTAAGACCTTGGTTGGCTTGTGAATAAAAAAAACTTTAATCGTTTTCATAAGTATTTGTGTTAAGTTTATGATTTTAATCTTTTAGTTCATAATTCGATCCAATAGCAAAATCTTAATCAATTTTACATAATCTAGAATTATGAAAAAGATTAGTCATAATAATTAATTCAATTTTCATAAAGTTTCCCATATTCTTCAAGAATAAATTATTATTCATGAAAATTTCAATTCAAAAATGAATTAATATTTCTTAGAATATTATTACTTTTCATTAATTGGATTCCCATTCTCATTCTTAACTCACTAAATTTATTTTCATATAAGGGTTTTGTGAAAATATCTGTTATTTGATCTTCTATAGGAACAAAATCCAAGTAAATCCTTTTTGTGAATGGTCTCTGATAAAATGATGTTTGATATCTATGTGCTCTATTCTTGAATGCTGAATAGGATTCTTTGTTAAATTTATAGCATTAGTATTATTACACCTTACAGGTATATGATCATACTTTATGCCATAATCTTCAAGATGTTGCTTCATCCATAATATATGTGCTACACAGTTGCTTGTAGATATATATTTAGCTTTTGTTGTTGAAATTGCTACAATTGATTGCTTTTTGCTTGACCATTAAACTAATACTTCTCCCAGAACTTGACATGTACCCGAAGTACTTTTTCTTTCCAATTTCTAATCCAGCATGATCAGCATCACTGTAACCAATAAAATCAAAACTTTGACCTTTTGGATACCAAATCCCAATTTCTTGAGTACCATTTAGATACTTAAGAATTTTGTTAACAGCTTTTAAACGAGATTCTTTGGAATTGGCCTAGAATCTTGCACATAGACACACACTGAATTGTATATCAAGTCTACTAGAGGTTAAATAGAGTAGAGAGCCAATCATACCTCGATATTTTTGGTATCTACACTTTTACCTTTATTGTCCTCATCTAGTGATACTGATGTACTTATCGGTGTTTTTGCTGGTTTAGAATTCTCCATTCCATATTTCTTTATGAGTTCCTTAGTATACTTTGATTGACAATTGAATGTTCCTTTTTTTCCTTGCTTGATTTGTAGTCCAAGAAAGAAATTTAATTCACCCATCATAGACATTTCGAATTCTATACTCATTTCTTGTGAGAATTCCTTATACAACTCATTGTTAGTAAAACCAAATATAATATCATCAACATATATTTAAAAAAGTAATATATGGTTCTTTGAATGCTTTATAAACAATATTGTGTCAACTTGTCCATGAGTAAAATCGTTAGCAAGTAAGAATGTACTTAACCTTTCATACCATGCTCTCGGTGCTTGTTTTAGTCCATACAAGGGTTTAGTAAGCATCTAAACATAGTCAGGATGGTGACAATCTTCAAATCCTGGAGATTGCTTTACATAGACTTCTTCATTGATATAGCTATTTAGAAATGCACTCTTCACATCCATTTGATAGATTTTAAAGTCTTTATAGCAAGCAAATGCACATAGCATTTTGATTGCCTCCAACCTTGCTACCGGAGAAAATGTCTCATCATAGTCTATTCCTTCTTACTAGTTATACCCTTATGCAACTAATCTATCTTTGTTTCTGACAACATTGCCAAATTCATCAAGTTTGTTCCTAAAAACCCATTTGGTTCCATTTAGTGATTAATTGTTAGTTTTTGGAACAAGTTTCCAGACAGTGTTTCTTTTAAATTTCCAATTCTTCTTGCATAGCCATCATCCAGCTTTCCTCGGTTTCGGCTTCGCTGAGGTTCTTTGGTTCAATTTCAGAAAAAAATGTCATATTCACAAAATAGTCTTTCAGTTGACTCCTTGTCATCAATTTCTATGAAGGACTGTCAATAATGTCATCTTTGGAATGATATTTATGATATTTGAACTCTTTTGGTAGATCATCGTGTTGACTTTCTTGCGCTTGCAGTTCTTGCACATTGTTTTCATCTTGATCACCGAAGTTGTCTTCTTTTTGCAGAATGTTTTCATTATCTCAACAGTATCAAATATCTCAAGAGTATCCTCAGATTCTTTATCTGGGAGAGAGTTAGTTTCTTCAAAGACAGCATGCATGGACTCATCAATGGTAAGAGTTTTTTTATTAAAGACTCTATATCCTTTGCCATATAACGAATATCCCAAGAAAATACCTTCATCTGACTTATTGAGATATTCCTTGTTGTTGAAAATAAAAGACTTACAACCAAATGGATGGAAATAACCAATATTAGGATTTCTACCATTCCATAACTCATATGGTGTTTTCTTCAGAATGGGTCTTATTAAAGCCCGATTTAAAATATAACATGTTGTATTCATAGCTTCTGCCCAAAATATTTTGGTAAACTATTTTCATTGAGCGTGGTTCTACTTATCTCTTCTAGAGTCCTGTTTTTCCTTTCAACAACACCATTATTGTGGAGTTCTAGGAGCTGAGAAATTATGTAAGATACCATGATCATTGTAAAACATTTCAAAATGATGGTTTTCAGATTCTTTTCCATCATCACTCCTAATAGCAACAATAGAAGTGTTTTTCAAATTGTGAACCTTCTTACACAGGGTAGAAAATTGTTCAAAAGCTTCATCTTTTTTACTTAAAAAAATGTCTTGTAAAATGTGAGTAATCATCTATAATAACAAATGCATACTTCAACCTCCTAAACTTGTGGTTGAATTAGACCAAGCAAGTCTAAATACAATAACTCTAATGGTCCAGAGGTAGAAACAACTCCTTTAAAATTTAAAGAGCTTCTAGTCTGTTTTCCTCTTTGACATGCATCACAAATATGAGTTTTGTCAAAACTGATTTTGGGTAAACCTTTAACAAGATCTTTCTTTGAAAGTTTTGAAATTAAGTGCATGCTTGCATGACCTAGTCTACAATGTCATAACCAACTCTCTTCTTCTTGTGAAATTAAGCATTGATCATTAGTAAGAGTAATTAAATTTAAAAGATAAATATTTCCAACTCTAGGTACTTCAAGTAAAGTCTTACCATTCTCAGCTTCCATAAATTCACATTCTTTGAATCGAAGATTACCTTGCGATCTTTGTCACATAGTTGACTTACACTTAGAAGATTGTATTTTAATCCATCTACTAAAGATACTTCATCAATGAATAGATTGTTTCCAATCTTTCCTTTTCCAATAATCAGGCTTCTAGATTATCTCTGAATTTCACAGATCCTCCTTTTTCTTGCTTTATGAAAGAAAAGTATCTTCCATCTCCAGTCATATGTCTAGAATAATTGTTATCAATGTACCACTTTGAATTACCAAGGGCTTTACATATATTTGCAAAATAAATCAAGTAGACTTAGGTATTCAAACAAAAGGAGGTCCTCTGGGGTCAGAATCAACAGTTTTTTTTTTAGGAATCCGAATAACTTTCCCTTTGTAATACCCTTTCTGAAACTTGCAATCACCGATTACTTGTCCTGTATGATTATAGTAATAACATGTAACATTCCTCCTTTTCTCGTATTGATGTGACTAAGAACGTTTTGAGGTGGGATGTTGGTGATAAGAGACATGGTTGATTTGATATAATAACTGTGTCTTTGCTTTAACCTATAAGAATAAGGCTTTTGAGAGTATATAGGTCTAGAAGTGTTTTTGTTGACAATCTTTTATTATGAATAGAAATTTCGGTTTGATTTATTAAATTGTACACTTCTTAGTTCAAAGGGATATATCTTTTTTTTGGCTTTTTGGTCAATAGACTGAACATGGGTAGTTTTCTGCTTGGAAATTGGTTTAGCATACTATTTCTGACTTTTACTATGCTTTTGACATATAGGTTTGGGAGATAAGGTTTGCATAGTAGAAGTTGAGGAAGAACAAAATATAATTGGTTTCGGGAGAATTTGAGAAGGTATCTCTTTAGAACTTACATAACCAATTCCTGTTTTATCATTTGGATTTCTTTAGGAGCCCAAAAGGATATTCAACATATTTTCTCCATTTATGAATTTGCTGATTCCAGAATCTAGATTTTCATATTTCTTTTCAAGATGCTAACTAATTCTAGATTAGTATTTTCAAGAAATCTCACTTTGCTTTATAATTCAAGCTTTTTTTATTCTTTTTTAAAAAGCTTGTTTTCATACTCTTTGCACTTGGCAATCATTTTTTACTTAGTATCATGCATCTTAAAGAATTCATGAATAAAATCATTATGAGATAAGGTTTATAGAATTACCTCATCTTCTTCACTTTCTGCATGTTGTTGTGATGATCTATCTGTGTTATCAACTTCCATGAAGCATATCTGAGCTTTTTCTTTCTTCTCATCATCATCATCAAAACTTGATTCATCATTGTCACTTCATGTAGCCATCATTACTTTCTTATCTTTCTTCTTGTATTTGCTTTTAAGCTTTCAACAATCAGCTTTGAAATGGCCTGGTTTGTTGCATTCAAAACATTTATTTTCTTGTTTTGAATCTTTCTTGGCTTTATCAACTTTGTTCTTATTGAATAGCCTCTTAAATGACTTTTTGTCTCTATTCTTATTTTTCAGGAATTTTCTGCATTTTTGAACTAACAAAGCTTCTTTATCATTTTCATTATCACTACCTGATTCATAATCAGATTCTTCAGGATTTGATCTTGTAGCTTTCAGTGTAATGGGCCTCTTCTTGTCAGTTTGCTCACGGTCAATAGTGGACTTAACTTTCATCTCATATGTGAGTAGTGAGCCGATATATTAATCATATATCTTTTGATTCTTCTATTGCTATGAGCCTTGCATCCTATTAAGTTGGCATTGTTCTGATTAATTTTCCAATCAGCTCTTCATCAATGAAACTTTTGCCAAGATTCTTCAATTTGTTCACATTGAGTGTGAACCTTGTGTTGATGTCTGAAACTGACTCTTTAGCTTCCACCTTGAACAACTCATACTCTATGATATAAAGATTGATTTTTCCATCTTTGACTTGTTTGGTTCTTTCATGAGTCATCTCAAGTTTGTCCCATATTTGCTTAGCCGTCGTGTTAATTAAAACACGATTAAATTGATTAATATCTAAAGCATATTGTAATAAATTAATAGCTTTAGAATTTAAGGCTTCGTTATTCCAATTAGTAGTTTCATATTCACTTTCTTCTTTTGGAACAGATTTTCCGTCTACAGTTTTTATAGGAATACTAGGTCCTTCTTTAACAATTCTCTAGACCTGAATATTCATAGATTGTAAAAACATCCTCATTCTATTTTTCCAAAAACTGTAATTTTCTCCATTGAATATAGAAGGCTTGTTGATGGAATATCCTTCAGACATAAAAACATTTTTACTACTAGAAGCACTAGCCATTTTAGGATCACTCTAAGGATTTTACTCCTATTTAGAGTCAAGCTTTGATACCAATTAACAGTATCAAATAGGTTAACTACAGTACTAAGGGGTGTGAATAGTACTGTATACCGAATAAAAATTTTTGCAAACTCTTTTAAAACTTCTTTTTGATGGAAAACAATTTTCTTTCAACAGACACAAGTTTTAAAAAAGAAGCAAAATTGATAAAACAGTAAAACTTATGAATATAAATTTTCTTAACTAGTGTAAGAATGTCTTCAAATAATAATACTATTGATTTAAATTGCAAAAATGTAAAAAGTAAAGGGATAGAAAATTGTAGACACCAAGATTTATACTGCTTCGAGCTAACCAGTCTACATCTAGTCCCTAAGCCAACCACTAGAGATTTTCAACTAGTGTTTCTTTTATGGGCAAGAAATAAGCTTGGGTTACTTTTTACGAGTTCAAGTAACAAACTCAGTACTTTTGCAGGCTAAGTATCAAATCTCTATTGTTACTTTTTCCGTGATTAAATAATAAAACTTTTCCCATGCTTTTTCAAAGCTCAAGTATCAAACTTTACAATTTGTTGTTTTTCAAAGTTTAACAACCAAACTTTTACAATCTTTGTTGATCAACTATACATAAAGAAACCCCTTTCGTACAGACTTGTGTGAAAAATTAAAATTCCCTTGAATATGAATATTTGAGTTAATGAACCAAGATGAAGCTTTCCCTCTTAATTTGCTCTCTGAAGGAATTATGGAAGACTTGAGCAAAATAGCTTGTATATGTTATTATAAGTAAGTTTCCCACTTGATTAATTCAATCCTTCTTGCTTTTATAAGTGTTCAAAAGCTCTTCAAAAGGTGAACTAGTCATTGCACTTAGCTCTTAAGCATATTATGGCCATTGCTTCTAGCTTATAAGCAAGATGAGATAGTTGCTTTCACTTTTCAAAGAGAACATGGCCGTTAGAGACTTTTAGTTCTTATGGTAAGTGAAGCTTGTAGCTCTTGAGGTCATTCTCATCTTCTGAAACTGTTGTAAACTTTGGGATTCCACTGGTTAAAGGATTTTGGTTTTGACCACTCGGTTCGCTCTAAAAGCCTTGATTTTGAAGCACTGAATCGCTATGACTACAAGAGATGGGCTCATTCCCTAGTCCCCCCTACCAGAACCCTAACCCTAGGTTTAGGTTTTCTCCCCATTTTTTAAAATTTCTCTTCCGCCTAAAAAAACCAACTTAATTTTCCAGCTGGAATCTTCTATCAACCTGCTTAATTCACCGCAACTAAAGGACGAGTAGTCGAAAAGAGTTGCCTCAAAACTCATTCACCTAAAAAATAAAAACCATCAAGACTTATAAATCTCAAAGGATCTAAAGGCTCTACAAAATAAAAGAAAATAGCCAGAACATGAAGTAAAACCTAGAAAACAAAGATGAACAAATGCAAAATAAGGAAAAGAAGGGCAAACACAGAAATTAACACCAGAAAGCAATAAAACTACAAAATTCTAGTAAATGAAGGAGAAAAGGTGTCAAAAACTTACTTGTTTGCGATGGACAACTTTTTTCCTAATAAATGATCGCTAATGAAGGGGAGCTATCTAGCGACAGAGTTCTAAGGCGAGCACGGGGCATAAAAAGGCTTTAAAAAAGAAGAAAATTTTGCAAAATGGTTCCAAAATCCCTTATGTCAAATAAAAGTTAAGGGGAAACCCAAGAGATGTGTCCCGTCAAAATTAATGATGGTGGAATCATTTCAAAGAGATAATGGAGGTTTGAGAATCCATGCCCTCCTGCTTTAAGTAGACAGCTGTCCCATACCCTAAAAGGGCTTAACAGGCTTATGGTGTAACACTCTATATTTTTTAGATATTATACGAAAATTCTCACAATCATTATAGAAAGTTGAACTATAGTTTTTTATTGTATTATTATTTTCCATTGTAAGCGTGTACTTAAAGAGTTTAACATTATTAATCAAAATTTATAATTTTCACTCCAATTCTTCATAAGTTGATGAACTCACAATCTACATACCTAGATTCACATAAAACGATCAAGTAGAATGATTGTGGTAATAAATGATCCTTTATTCATATATTATTGTTTGGGGTGACTTAACTGGTGAACCATTGCCCTAGGTTCAGATAACATATAACATATAATTTTTTTAGCCAACCCTGTAACATGTGGTGACCTTTCAGTCCAGATAAACATTTGGTTGACCTTTCGGTCCATATAATCATATATTCCGTGATATAGGTCCTAATAATCAGATAATCCATATAATTTCATAGTGTTTAACTAGTCAGTCATAATATTCTTTAATTATCAAATGTATTCTCAACATTCACATATAACAAATATCCTATAACACAAATATCTTGTATACAAATGCTTTTTTTCTTTTATTTGTTGTGATCAATAATGAAACACTGCCTCGAGTATCATGTACATATAACAGATGATTTCACTAGTCAGTATTATATCATATATGTTGGGATTCATCACGGGAAACCGACCGATAAAAGCGGAAATACGCATCGATTTCCTGGAATCCGGTCCCAGGAGCTTAAGACGTGGAAATCAAAAACTTAAAGCATAAAGAGGAGAGTTTCAAAAACTTACCACAAAGTCTCTTTAAGAGACGAATGCGGACTGCAGAAATCAAGTGTAGATTTCCTCCACCGATGCGTACACGAACGGCTCTTGGATCGAAACCCGTGCTAGCGACTCGGACGATTTCAAAGAGAGGGGCTGCTCATAATAGGAATAGATGGCTGTCATTTTTCTTTCCGAAAGAAAAATACCATCACCGTAAGTTAGGGCTCTCAATTTCTTTCCAAAAGAAATCTATCCCTAAAATGGGCACCCATTTCTTTTCCTTAAGAAATTCATTCCTAAAGTGGGCAAAACATTTCTTTCCCAAAAGGAAAAAGAGGCGGCCAAGCATGAATTATTGGCTATATCTTTTTTCTTCCTTAAGAAAAATATATATGGATGAGCATAAAGTAAGACACTTTGACCCAAAGGAAGCAAAGTCCAACTTTGCTACCTTTTTGGTCAAAGCATGACTCACCATTCTTATCTAAAGAATGAGTCACCATCCAAGCCCAAAGTATTCGGCCAACACCAAATGAAATGGTCATCATCCTTTCCACTTTTCTTACCAAAAGAAAAGGAAAGATCAAATGGAGCAAAGTCCAACTTTGCAACTTCTTAAGTCAAACCAATGACTCACCATTTTCTTATTGGTTCATAAGAATTGGTCATCATCATTTTTGTCCATAAAATGACTCACATTCTTATCCCTTTTGCCCCAAAATCTCGGCCAACTCAATTCCACTTCATGTGGGAATTGTCATTTTATGACTAAGCCCAAATTTAATTCCCTTAATTAATATCAAATACAACTTTAATATATATATATATATTATACCATATAATATATATTACATACATTTAAATTAAAATTCATTGGCTCTATTAATTTAATCAAGGGATTAAATTAGACATACATAAAATGAAATACATGTAAACCTATACATGTAAAATTATTTCCACCTACGAAATAATCCCATAAATTAATTCACTGAATTAATTATGAGAAGGTCAAAATAAATATTAATTATATAACTTTGATCAATCCAATTGATTCATAATATAATTAATAGATCTCTCTCTCTTCAAACGTGTATACTCCAAGTACACACTTAATCTGACTAGTTAAAGTCCAGACGTTCAATGTGTACGATCCAATGGGCCTGTCTTTATGTTGGCAGTGGGCCAAGACCCATAGACTGCAGGCAGGCTCTAGCAAGCCACTGCAGCCCCCAACTGAGACGAAGATAGTAGTCAAACTGTAACCATAACCCTGCAGTTTGAACTTGTAAATCCCATTCGCTGATATCGGTGTCCAACACAGAGGCATGGAAGTATCACCCTCTTCGTGTCTGGACATTTACTTGATACCGAATGAACTGATGCTCACAAACAAGATCCAACCTTATTTGGGTAAGGCCGCATACTTATCAGTAACATTCTTCAAGAGGCCAGTGATATCGTCTCAGTGAATCACTGAGTGACATTCCCTTCTGCATATCTATAGCACCGCCATGTTCACTAACACACCCGAACGTACCCATACTTGGCACCCTTTTATAGGCCCGTTAGGCATACACCAAAGTGTGCCACTTCACATATAGTCATATAGTCCAGTCAAAGGACATATACAAGTACTACACGAGAATCATTTGTGATTCTATACCATGTAGATTCCTGTTAAGTGGATCGATCCAATACCATGCCCTTTTGCATGTACCCATTAACCTAGTTAACATTCCATGTTCTATGACCGGTAAGACACCGCCATACAACCAAGCTATGATTGGAATAGACTACGGATGACTTTATGGCCATATCTTTTTCCCTATCCATAGTCTTACTGCCAAGTGCATGACACTTGACAACATGGATTTAGATATGTCTATTGGATACTCTATTTAAAATATAGCACAAGACATATAATAAATATATTGATGCCTTTATCTCTTGACACAAATTGTATAATACATAAAGTTCACATCAATGTACAAATGTATTATAGAAACACAAGGACCAATACCTCGAGACTAGGGCATTTCCAACAATATAACCATGTGGCAAGCATTTGATCCATATAATCAAGTGTTGACCATATAGGTCCATGTAATCATAAAATTGCGAATGTTTTAACAAGCAGATCACAATGTCCCTTTTTAATCTTATTTGCATAAAAGCATATAGCTATCATAGAGCATGTACTTTACTGTTATTTTTATTTTTCTATGATTTACATAAATGTCCAATATGCATGTAATCATTTAACTACCATGTACCATGAAATTGTTGGAAATGCCCTAGTCCCGAGGCATTGGTCCTTGTGTTTGTATAATACATTTGTACATTAATGTAAACTTTATGTATTATTCAATTTGTGTCAAGGAAATAAAGGCATTAATCTATTTATTATATGTCTTGTGCTATATTTTAAATATTGATTTCCACATCTTAAGCTCCTGGGCCGGATTCGAGGAAATCGACGCGTATTTCCACTTTTATCGGTCGGTTTCCCGTGATGAATCCCAACAGAAATGTACTAGTGTTTCATTTGTATATGAACTACTTTTTACCATTAAACTTTTATTTCCATTATCAAGCTCATTGATAATTCACCAATAAATTGATACTTATTTTCTTTATACTTAATTAATTTAATATAAGTACAAAAAACTATTATCTGACCTATGCATGTTTATTCACTTATTTGACTTAGACTTGGTAATATTTTATTATCAAACCTCTTACATATCCCAGTAACTTCAACTTGAAAATCAAAGCACGTAATTCTCCTAATCTTAGAGAATCAAACTTCGTTTTACTATTCTTCTATACATTAATAAATTTATACAATATCATTCAACCACTATTCACATATAGGGTACTACTATTCATGAAAATACAAATTTCTAAAACATCCCAAATTCAACTAATTTCTTTTCTAACTAGTTAATATATTTTTCTTACATACAAATATCCTTTAATTTAGTTCATCTATGAATATAATCATAATATATATATATATATATTCATAAATTCACATAAAATTTTATAATCAGAATACTCGGGAACTTTTGCTCACTGAAATAGTATTCCAAAATTGGTCTGATTAACTAAAATTGATTATACCATTGAACTCCTAGCACTACTAGGAATCCCTTAATTTTCAAAGGACGAATATATAGATACCCCCTGAACTTGGCCAAAAACGTCTACTGCCCCCCTGAACTTTGAAAATATCCTAATGCCCTCGTGAACTTCTTAAAAGTGTTCTAATGCCCCCCTTAATTTCTTAAAATTGAACCAGTTTGCCCCCTAAGTCCCATAAAAACCAGAGTTTGCTTTCAAAGTCAAACATGAGACAACCAATAATTGAGTGACACGTGACAGCAAAGGGGCAAACTTGGTCACTTTTTCAAAGCTCAAGGGGCATTAGGACATTTTAAAAGTTCAAGGGGGCAGTAGGCGTTTTTGGACAAGTTCAGGGAGGTATTTATATACTTGGCCTATTTCAAATTCTTAATCTTTTGGCCGAAATCAACAAAAAATCTCTCATATTTTCTCCTCCGAATATCCCAAATATTATACATTATAATCAAAATCTACACCTTGCAAATTGTAGAACACTAAATACTAAACTCATACTTGTAAAATCATCGAAATCGGATGGCAGAAAATCAAATTATCAAATTTATTTCTTTTCTTTTCTTTTCACCTTATCTGGGTGGAACCCTTCTCTACATATCCAAATCCTCCTTTTTTTATTAAATATTCTTATTAAAATTACAGGTTGGGCATTCATATAATTTCTTACCACAAAACTCTTAATTCTTTCAAAAATATCTTTACCAATTCTATGATTTTCACCCCTTAACTTCTCATTATCATTGTTCAAACTTATATTCTTAATATCTCAAGTTTGTAGTTCATATACTTTTACTGAAAATTAACACTTATTGAAAATTCGAGATATTATATATGGGGGGACTTCTGGTGTCACTAAGGTAAAAACGACCAACCAGTTTCATAGGGAACCGAATATAGTATTTGGATACCATAGTTGAAATCAGATCAAACCGCCTGAGATAGCTAAGAATAAGCGACTCAAAAGGATAACTTGATCAATCAGTCTTAGCATCAAAAGATGGAGTGACTGGTATATTTAAAAGTCAATCGAATGCAAAGGTCTAAAGCTCATATCGTATGAAAAGGAAGCTGTAAGCGCCGGAATTTTACTTAAAAAAAAAAGTAAAAGTATAGTCGTACGACTATACTTTAGTTTGACTACAGTCGTATGACTGTAGTCAAACTATAGTCGTACGACTGTAGATCATTACCCATAAAAGCAGAAAAAGAAAAACGAAATAAGGGGGACGAAAAAAAAAGAAAAAAAAGATAGACAGAGAGAAAGAAAGAAAAAGAGAGAAAAAGAGAAGAGAAGAGAGAAAAGGAGAGAAAAGGAGGAACTCCTCATCAGAATCCCTCAGCATTTGGAAATCTCTGGACCTAAACCTCAAACCCTAACTCAAGGAGAAAAGTCCGGATTTTAGCGGATTGGAGCGACGTCAGGGGTCAATCCTACGGTGGACGCACGCCACAGAGGTAAATACCCCTTTTCCCTTCTCTCTTACAAGCTTTCTGGGTGATTGGTGTGGTTTGTGCCGTTTTCATTCATTTTTCTGCATTTCTGCTTCTGGAAATCAAGAACAGTCGAGTTTGATGAACAGTCGTACGACTGTAATTACAATCGTACGAGTGTTCTTGATTTCCAGCGTTTTCTTCCCAATTCTTTTCAAATAAAGTTTTGGCGAGATTTTGGCTCCGGGCCACTTACAGTCGCACGACTATAACGTGGTTTCCATAATAAGAATTTTTTTTTATCCCCAAAAATCCCAAAAAATTAGAAAATCCCAAAAATGAATTTTGTTGTGTGCATTCACGACCATAGATTCAATTTTCAGTAAAATTGCATTTAGGACAATTCAACGCGGAGACCCGATTCTCCCGAAACCCGACCCACTTAATATATAAAAATGCATTTAAACTAGAAAAATTGTTTTCAAAAAAAATGATTTTCCCACAAAAACCAAAAAAAAAATACAGGAATGTTTCAAAATGTTTTCCAGGTCTAACCGGGCCGGCTAGCCGAGCCAACCCGGTTATCCCCTAAATGCATGTCCCCAATTCTTAATTCTCCCATTCTGTCTATTTGAGTCCAACTTGTGGCGTGCCGTATAAATTGTGCTAACCCTCTGTTTTGCAGGTTTTAATTTCTTTTATTTCCATTTTGGATGTAATTTAATATATTAAATCGTGTATCCTAAGCGATTGTATTTTTCTAGATTCTCGTGTATATTAGGCGCTTGTAAAAGTGAAGCGAGAGTTTTTATCCTTTATTCGATCGGGTTGTAATAATTTAATTATTTTTTTTTTCACTCTATTTGTATGTGCGCTGTATGCCTTTTATATTCAATAAAATTGACTTTAGATTTTTGAAATACCATTTGAAAACATTGGCAATATTTATCTTAATTAGACACGAAATAAGGGACTTGTCTGGACCCGAATCTCTGGATAGTGTAGCGACTGTTCGTCCGGTTCAGCTACATAAGAATTTCCCGGTTGAGCTGAGCCGGGTGGCGACTCTACAATATCCATCGAGACTTAGGTCTCGATTCTTTTATGCATTAATTCCATTTATTTTCCAAAACGCGGATTTCCATTCATAAAAACCCCACACGAGGGTGGGGCCCGCCCGAGATCGAGGCGCCCCATTCCGAAAGGGAGTCCCGCGTCCCGTCGAAAATGCATCGTCCGCTCACAGACATGCATCGAACAAAGGCGTTGCCTTAAAGGAATTTAATCATCAACGTCACATGCAAGGTTAGAATCTCACACCTTATGCAACAAGTTGGAGAAAATATAAAGTGATCCAAGCCTTACAGGTGTAAAGTGGATGAGAGAACTCATGTAGAGTGGATGAGAGAACTCATTATTACATGAACACACCTATCCAGTCACATTTGATCCGTACATAACGGTTTGATGGTGACAACACCCTCAAGAGCTATAAAAGGAGAACATTGTTCATGAATGGGGTACCACTTACTTTCTATTTCTTCTCTATTCTCTCTTCCTCTCCTTCCTAAGTAAGTATCTGACTTCAAAGAGTATACCACTAGATTACCCGATCTTTTACTTTTATTCTCTTGCAGTGAGGCATTTTTCAAGTGAGTCCATCTGGTCATTTGGAATAGTACAGAGACTCGAGTTCTATTCACCGGAAGCATGATGACATTTTTCATTTTCCACCCATCACTTGAAGAATAATTACAAGTAATATGCTCCATTAAACTGTTTAGGCCAAATACATATATACCTCCCCTAAATTTGTCTAAAAACGCCTACTGCCTCTTTGAACTTTTAAAATGTCCTAATACCCCCATGAACTTTAAAAAAGTGACCTAGTTTACCCTCCCCCCCTTACTGCCACGTGTCACTCAATTATTGGTTGTCTCATGTTTGACTTTTCAAAGCAAAATCTGATTTTTATGGGGCTTAGGAGGCAAACTGAACAAATTTTAAGAAATTTAGGGGGACATTAGAACACTTTTAAGAAGTTCAAGTAGGACAATTTTAAAATTCAAGGGAAAAACAAACATTTTTAAAATTCAAGCATCTTTCTATCGCTTCATAAAGTTATAAGCAAATTAGTTTTTACAATTAGCTCATTTTATCTTTAAATTGGGATGAAAAGCTATAGGCAAGTCAATTCCCTGAACTGTGGACCAACTTGTGCCATCATAAGTTCAGTTACTAGGCATAAAACCAAGTGACGTCGTTCTTGTTTACTCCTTAAAATCCCCTTGCTTTCTACATCGCAGCATAACAAAATGAAGTCGTCCACTCCGGTCTGCCATCACCTTTGCATAATTCACGTTGTTTGCAGCAATTTGTCGGCGCTCATCCTTTCCCAGTGTCTCTCTCTCTAACGGTAGATTAGGCTTAGAAAAGGTCAGTTTTCAGATTTATTTATTTTTAGCTGTAAGTTGAATGCGGTTATTTAATATGTTGTTAATTGAGTTTTGAAATGGTGTTGAATCTGCATTAAATTCATTTTAATTTGTGATGATGAATTTTGCGGAAGCGAGTTGAATTGGCACTGAATTTGTCTATGAATGCAGTTGAATAGGCATTGAAATTTTTTAGTTTATTTGAGTTGCGAGTTCAATTGGCTTATCGAAGCTACTACTTTAATAGAGTTTTAACCTTGAGTCTGATCGAGCAGGATCAAATTGATTGATAAACACCAGTTCACCTCTTAAAATTTAGATCTATGGATAAATTGAAACCCTATACGTTGGATAGGTGTTAGATTGATGATAATACAGAATCAACGAAAACGGTGGTTGGGTTTAGCGGTGAGGCGGTGGCAAGTGGCAATTGTGGCTATAGTGCATTTTCATATGGCCACGTGTCATTCGTATCTTAAAGGCAGTGCAGTGAGCAGCCACCCGTATCCTATCCTTCTGTTCTTCTACACTGATCTATATATATGAACAACTAAGATCAGATAATATCTTATATACATTCATTGGCTGATTCCCAAGCCTGAATACATGAAGGTAGATATTCATCATTTTTGTCTTTCAACTCCTTTTCCATGTTACTTAACATTGGGGTACATAATATCTACTTTGCACTTTTTTCAGGGAAGATCATCAATCATGAAAAATGATGCCAATACCATTGATTCACTTCTACTCAATAAGAAGGTACCTTTATAAGTCGTCTTTTCTTGGGCTTTGTAAAGTGTATACAATTCAATATAACTAATACTATTTGCTCCATCTTTTCTGAAGAGGAAGACATTGATTCCAGATAATCATGAACCAGACAGCTTCACAAATAAGGTACATATTTTCACATTCCAACTCCACTAAAGGGGCTTTGTTTTTTGTTCTTGGCAAAATAAAGGCATGTGATTCTAGGAGGAAGTTGAAGATGATTCTTCCAATGAAAATGAAAACAATGGGGAGGAGGAGAAGGAAGAAGAAGAAGAAGAAGAGAGGCTTTCAAATAGAGGTATAAGCCACGGGTACCATATGGTTAGGGGAAAAATGAAGCATGGCATGGAAGAAGACGACGAAGAGGTGATGCTTTCAAATAGAAGTATAAGCCATGGGTACCATATGGTTAGGGGGAAAATGAAGCATGGAATGGAAGACTATGTAGCAGCAGAAACTAGGAAAATCAATGGGCATGAGTTGGGTCTATATGCAATTTTTGATGGCCACTCTGGTCGTGATGTTGCAAACTACTTGCAATCCCATCTGTTTGATAATATACTCAATGAGGTATTATGCCTTTATTTTGTATTTATTATAAGCCCAAGAAACGGAAGAGTTTTCATGGAAATTATGACAACGTTGTTGATTAATTTGTGGTCAGCCTGGTTTCTGGAAGAACCCAAAACGTGCAATAAAGAAAGCATACAAAGAAACAGATGATGACATTCTAGATGGAGTAGTTGGTCCGAGAGGAGGATCAACAGCAGTTACTGCAATTCTGATAGACCAGAAAACGCTAATTGTGGCGAATGTTGGGGACTCGAGGGCGGTTTTGTGTAGAAATGGCGAGGCAAGGGCAGTATCGGTTGATCATGAACCCAACAAGGAGAAGGAACTTGTTGAGAGCAAAGGAGGATATGTGTCCAACAGACCAGGTTTTGTCCTTTAAAATTTC
This sequence comes from Euphorbia tirucalli, assembly GCA_039660915.1. Classification (NCBI taxonomy): domain Eukaryota; kingdom Viridiplantae; phylum Streptophyta; class Magnoliopsida; order Malpighiales; family Euphorbiaceae; genus Euphorbia; species Euphorbia tirucalli. Next base: position 33,072,934 of record CM077637.1, on the reverse strand, counting down.
TGATTTAAATTAAAAGCTTGCTATAAACTACATATCAATTGAATGAAGTGGTAATCTTAAGCCAAAAAGGTTACAAAGCCTTTGGATTTCATGCCTAATCAATTTTGAGTGATTGATCAGATTCATGTAAAAAAATTTAAGAAGTTCAGCTCATAAAGAGTGGCGATTACCTTATTAATTAATGATAATGTGATTGATTGATGGATTATGTTATTAATTGATGATAATGTGATCGATTGATGGATGGAACAGGAAGTGTTCCGCTTGTGGATGGTCAATTAGCAATGACAAGGGCATTTGGGGATGGGAGGCTGAAAGAACATATAACGTGTGAGCCTGATTTGATTACAGAGAGAATTGATCAGGATGTTGAATTCCTAATTTGGCCAGTGATGGGCTGTGGAAGGTACAAAACAAACATAATAAAATGAAACATAAATTTGATAAAGAGAGATGTGATGAATGTGTTAAATTAATAATAATGTAGGTGATGACGAATGAGGCATACGACTGCATTAGAGAGATGGAAGATGCAAATGAAGCATCAGAGAAGTTGATAGAAGAGGCTTTAGCAAGAGGAAGTGCCGATGATATCTCCTGCATTGCTGTCGTCTTCCGCTCTTAGCTTGTCAACACAATGATCAATCTTGAACAGGATACAGGTTTTATGTATTAGCATATACTGGTACTTTTTGCCCATTTCATGGGCCTGTTCTTGGCAATTTATGATTTCAACTAGATGCTTCTTGCATTGTCGTATAGATCACGAATCCAATTGCGCATGGTGATCAGGTTGCAAAGAACACCAAGACTAGCTATTTCAAGATGGTTCATCCCCCTTTATAGTAATTCTGGCTTCACAAGCTTCTTCACATTTCAACTTTCTTACCAATCAAAACATAATTCACTTCGGACTTTTTGGAACATCTTCAAAAAGATATTATAAATTTGCAATATTTTTCTATCTTTCTTCTCAAAGAAAAGCCCAACTGATAGGCCATGCATTCGTTCATTTTTATTTATTTTTTTTTTTTTTTTTCAAGTAGGCAAGTAGTTAAAATTTGATGTACCAGTTTGTCTTTATTTTCCTCTATTATCTTTATATTTACGTCACAGCTTAGTCAAGGAATGACTTATTATTTTACATAAGCTGTCATGTATTGCATTCGATTTTGACCAAGTCCATTAAAAAAAAATGGTTGTTTTAGCAACAAAGATATTGAATTAAACGAGTAATGGGATAAATTAAGAAGAAAAAAATATGGTAATATTTTATTAATAAATGAGATGAATTAATGGAAAAGAATTGAGGAAGAAAATCGATGGAAAAAGTTGGGTAAAGTATGATTGACGATGATCCTGTAAGATCTTTCAGTAGGATGAGCAATATCCCAAAAGACATAACTTGATGGCACTGGGCAAGATGCTATACCAACACAGCAACAACCCACATTCGCCACTCCAAAGCCTGCATTAATTTAATTAATAATTTGATTACCCTAATAAACATACGTATATCAATGGGAAATTAATTAATATATATATATAATGAATTGCTTAATTACCTGATTTTTGAGGGTTGTTGACAAGATCAAGAAGAGGGGTGTAGAGATCAATATAGAAAATGTTAGATTGAGGAAGAGTATTTTTAAGTGTAGCTATCTGACTAGATAATTTGGAATTGAACAATTGAGCAGCTTGGTTCACTATTTCGTTGCATAAAAGCCCTCCACCCCTTGCTCCTGGCAAACATCCCAATGGCAGTGTACTCATTAACCCTATTCTTCTTGCCCCCATTCCATATATTTCCTTTACATTATTACGATTTAGTTATAAGTTCCATAACTAAAAAAATAAATTAATATAATAGTGAGTTAAATAAATTAATTAACGTGTACCTTGACAAAGTCAGAAGACAAATTGACCAAGAGGGAAGTGTAAGAAGAAATGTCGTATTGAGGTCTAAGACGAGCAGAAAAATAAGTTATACCAATGTCATTATTTCCAAATGAAATTAGGAAGAATGCATTTGATATAATTTCATTTGATTCCTCCTCTCCCAATTGTGTTTTAAGCTTTGATATGTATTCTTTGAACATCTTCACTTGATCCGACACCGTTAGCACCGACTGTATATGTACATAATTCATGTCCATGCAATTAATTAATTACGGTATAGTGCTATATTCTAATTTTTTTAATGCAGAAAATATTGAAAAAATAACCTTTTAACCTTATCGTATCACCCAATTGCTCTTTAACCTCTATAACGTTATATACCCAATTGGATCATGATTAACTTTTTTATCCTTTGAATAAAAGGTGAAAAAGTTAATTGTAACTTAATTGGGCATGATTTTATATAGGACAAGAGCTTAACGAGTAAGTCATAAACGAGCATGAGATATTAGGAGCTGAAAAGGTCATTTTTCCAAAAATATACCTGAATATTGGCAGTAATGGAATCAAGACCGGAGCCACCAGAAGCAAAACAAACACCGGTGGGCAGATCAGAGGGTTGCAGATTGGGATCGAGGTATGCTGGTAATATTCCTTTTACTCCTAATCCTTCCGCTGTTACCTTAAACAATAATTAATTAATAACAATTGCCTCTGGGTTTCAATTTTACCTACATTTTCCTCAAATTACTTTACATGACATTCTGTGTCTAATAATCACAAACTAATCCATGTTTTACTAATTAGATAAAGATGTCAAATCATGGAGGAAATTAATATTCATAAATATTTATTCATTTCCACACAGTAATTGATATATGTGCAAGAATCAAATTCACCTTTGAGGTTATTGTAAGCACTTTTTCACTGAAGATTTGGTAGGTTTCATTCACTAACATAATTGGGCCCAAACCAATCAAATTCTGATTTCATTTTTCTTCAGAATCATAATTGATTCCCCTTTTTTATTCCAGACCAAACTGTCCGTTTTAATTGATGATCAATCAAAGTAAATGTTTTCACTCTCCAAAGCTCATATTTCTTTCATGTCTCTTTAATTATTAAAATTTGAAAGGCTATTTGAAGATCAATACCTTAATGATAAATACGTAAATACTTTTTTTTTTTAAATAGTTCGGCCAAAATTTAAAATATGTATATATATATATATATATATATATATATCTAATACTTTCTAAACTAACAGAACTTTAAAATAACAAATATATATGTATATTAAAAAAAGATACTTTTATTAAGATAAGGAATGGTAAAAAATGATGTGTATATATATATATATACTAAGTTGATAATTTGAAAGAAATATGGGTCGGTACCTATCAAGTCAGAGAAAACTTTTCCGTTGCAAAATCTTCCAGTGGGAATTCCTCCTGGAAAATCCCTTCCATAGGGAGGATAATTACACTTACTCAATGTATTCAAATTGTTGTTATTCCCAGTATCCAGTATTGAATCTCCAAATGCCAAAACTGCTGTTATTTTTCCATTGGCTCCTTCACTCCCTGTACTCAACATTTCTAACCCATAAACTACCCACACCATTACCCATTTTCTGTTCAATATTCTCATTTTTATATATTTCTTCTGATCTTTTTCCTTAATTTGTTGGAGACAAATCAAGGAAAGATTATATATAGTGCTGGGAAAATGTAACTCTTAAATCCTAAACATAAAACTCTTTATAAAATAAGTTACTTATTTATAACTCTCTTAAATTTCTGAGGTAACTGCCTGCCGTTATTAGAATCTATCAAAAACAATGAATGAAATAGTCAAGGTTCAATACAAAGAGAAACTGTAATTAACCCTAATTGGAACTGATTCACACACTGGTATTCACAAAAATTAATAACATCAAAGAGAAACTGTAATTAACCCTAATTGGAACTGATTCACACACTGGTATTCACAAAAATTAATAACATCAAAGAGAAACTGTAATTAACCCTAATTGGAACTGATTCACACACTGGTATTCACAAAAATTAATAACATCCTCCTCTCTCTCTCTCCTTTCATCAATGAAAGCAATTCAAAAATCAATGATATACACACACATACATTTCAACAACATACCTCTCCCTCATCTTGGCATATTGAAAGATTTTAAGCTTCATGGGCTAATCTTGAGATGGAGTTATGTCACGAAAAACCTGCAGCCGCTTCTTCTGCATGTTCGAATCCTTGTTCCCATCGAAGCATAAGGAACGCCTCACTGATTGATTTCTTGTTGGAGTACCGTTTGAGCTGTAGCTATTATTGTCTTTGAGATCAAATGTTGAAAGGCTTTGGCTTATAATTTCTGTTGGACTCTTTGCATTAGGACTTTGATGATCCATATTGGAATCCATATTTTCATTGTTAGATTCTTCCTTATTCCAATCATTGAAACAACAGCTAAGATCTTCTCCTGTTAATAATTTCCTTCCTTCTTCTTCTTCTTCTTCAACCATATCTGCCCAGCTCTTATGAGAAGAAGATTTAGTTAACCAGTGCTTTCCCTGATTTATATCTCCAACTCTATCTGTTGGTTTCACCTGGCGAGAAACATTAAGATCAGAAATAGGATTTTCTTTGCCAACTGAAAAATCTGATAGTCCCTCATTATCAGAAAAGAGGAACTGATCTTTTGAGCCTGATATCGTCCATTTACTATGTTCTTGGTCATAATTTTTTTGCCTTTCCATTCTAGGTTGTGAAATTGGTTCCACCACTGCTGCTGTTCCTGTGCTCTTTCTCTGAACAACCTCTACCACTGCTGCTGTTCCTGTGCTCTTCCTCTGAACAACCTCAGTCCGTGATGGTTCTCTCCAACTTCTTTCATGAGGTGAAAGCATATTACTGGATGCAGATTTTGATGCTGCAGCATCTAATTTTAATTCCCCATCAAGGTTCCCGATAGTATGAACTATCACACTTTCAAATGGTCTCTTGTTCTCATCTTCATTGCATCTTCGCCTTGTCTGATATCCTTCACCAGGTCTCCACGAAACTTTCCTTGGTTGTGTGTACAAAACAGCTTCGTTCTGCAGTTCTTTCGGCGTTGAACCAATTGGGCTTTCTTTCATTTTGTTGCTCGAAATACTAGACTTCATAGCAGGACTTTCAAAGTAATTACTTTTCCTCCAGTTATTGTTTTGTCCAGCTTCTTGATAAGACAGTGAATTATCATCTCTCATATCACACGATACGCATTTTGACCCATTTAGATTCCTCCAATTGCCATCTCTGGTTGGTTTAAGAACTGATTTCGAGTCTATTTCAGTAAGCATCTGAAAAGCCCGCTCGAAGGATTTAGCGTACGAATCATCCATCTCTTTGGCTCCACACAAAGCTTTCACACCCTGAAGCAGAGATTTTGCTTCAGGGATTCTGTTCATATGCATCAAGCAGATTGCCAAGTTGCACTTCTTGTTATTATCTGGCTCCAAAGCCAGAGCTTTCCTGCAAAATGATAATTGTTCAATTAAGGAAAAATAAACTTTCTTCACCATATACATAAGATTAAATGCAAGAATATTAACCTGTAGAAATTTTCAGCCAAACCATAATCATGATGCTGCAAGTAAGCCCAGGCCAAGTTCCCTAATATCCTGCAACAAGTTATGATTTATTTCAATTTCATGAACGTTTACAAGCAAAATTTAAAAATTGTATCGCATAACACTTAAGAATCGAGTTGCCGAAGCGATAGCAATACATAAGAAATGATTCACCAGGTAACCAAATTGAACATTTTGTTTGCAATTTTGCACAAAAAAATATCTAAAACTAATGAAATTTTCAGCAAATAAAGCAAACTAACGATGTCAAATGCTGCAAGAGAAGGGAAATATCTTCAAGTTTCTTTAAAACAAAACGTGAAAAATGAAAAAACCACCTTGATCTTTCTTGTTCAACAGTTATCTGAATCTTCTTCCCTTGAGATCTCGCAGTCTTCGTTCTCTTCCCACCAAAAGCTATCCCTTCTTCTATGTTTTTCAGTTTGCGGTGCAGCATTTCAATCTCCTCTGCAATCCTTCCAGACCTCTGCTAAAACAGGCAAATATCTGTTAAACCTGTATCTTGGAAGCAATTGTAACTTTTCCTAAATACGGTGAGGTATGCTCTCAAAGGATGTTCACTTATCATCTTTCGTATATGCCTAATAATAAAAATGATATGGAAACATTTTCATCACTTGAGCCATGACAAAAAGCAGCAAAGTATGAAATTTGTAGGGTTAGCTCATCCATCAGGATAAAATTATGAGTTCAGATAAGAAATGCAGCTCAACACCAAAGAGTAACAATCCCAATATCTTTGAAATTACTTAACTTCCTAACTACCAAACTTCTAAAGCTCAAGCAAGAAACTATCACATTTTTCATGTTCTGGAGATGGTAGTTAACCATTTCAATATTCTCAAGGATCGAAAACAGATGTAGCTGTTGCTCTTAAGTTCAACTCCAAAATATATAGTTAATTAATACCCAAAGTCCACTGTGAAGAAGAATATCCTCAATTAAGGAACAGCCACTGATGATTTTACTAACATTTTGATCCTCAAGATAAACTCTCTGAAGGGATAGTTTTAAAAGAGAAAGTTGATAACATATAATGTTAATACTGCATACTATTAACACCGAAAGTTGTTTTAGGGAAATAGTAGAATATAATAACATCACCAGCTGCAAACTTCTTCTGAAGTTTCCCCTAACTTATAGGAACTACTCACGCAATCGTCAACAATACAAGCTTCTTCTATATATTCTCCCTAATATAAAGTGACTGAAATCAGTTGTTGGTTCAATTTCACTGCCCGCATTATAGCATACATTCATATTTCGTATATCTTGTGAGATTTGTCTAAGTGAATCAAAATTCCATTCTCTATAAACTTCATAAGAAAACTTGTCCTGATTACCGATACCATTATGAAACTTTGCAAGAAAGTCTACAGACTTTTATGAAAACAAAACTTGCTGTAAACTCAGTGCCAAGAAAATTCTATTTTCAGGAATTTGGTACTACTTTTTCATATGAAATATTGAAACAACCATCTTCGCAAAGTGCATTTGAAAATAGCCATCAACGAATAGAAAAGATCAGCTTGGTCCGTCACAAGAAGGATTTTTTTTTGCTTTTTCTACTATATTTTAGAAACAGTTCTAATACTTCCTCTGTTCAATATACTTATTAAAGCCAATAGACCCGTACAAAAAGTAGTTAATATAGAACAAGTTAACTGGAAATAAAATGAAAGCTGCAAAGATAGTGCTAGCTAATGAAAATATGAGAATAAGAAGACTTTACCTTGTAGAGTTCAACAAGAACATTGTCAAGCGATTCCTGAGATTCAAAGGGGCAGAGATGACGAAAAGATTTGATTGCCTCAATGGCCTCATCAGATCGATTTAATTGTTTCATCACTACTGCCATGTCTTTTAAGGCACTATCAACTCGATCCCCTGCATTTATAGCTGCCCAGAACAAGGAAATTGCCTTGCTTGGATCCTTGTCTATCAACTGTAATCAAGGACTTCAAATCAAATACAACACATAAAAATTATCTGCCAAATACAAATAAAAATTAAAATTAAAATTAAAAGATAAATTTCATTCAATTCAAGTTCTGAACCGAAGCTTAAAATAGGTAAAATACAACTAGCCAAAGAATGAAAAGACAGAATTGATTAAATGAGAAGAAACCAAAATTAACAAATCAGACCCAGAAGAACCCATCAATTAACCTAAAATAACAGAAATTGGCGAACCCATATAATGGTATTCAAACTGATCAAGAAACAGGAATTCCGAACGCAGATTCAAATAATATGGTCAGTCTTGATCAAATTCCCGATTCTAATTAGTAATGCAAAGGAAAAGAGAAAACTCGCCTGAACATGTTTGGCCCTGACATAGGGAGAATCACCGGCAGGAACTTTATGAACTACATGAAAGAGATCACGTCTGCACCCAGATGATGAAGCATTACTCTTTCTCTCTGACATCGGCATCACCGCTAAAGAATGCGGCGATTTCCAACACGCCGGCGGAGTTGAAAAGCCTTTCGCCGGGAAATTATTGTCGTGGTTGGACCACATTGTCAATCAATCGTTAAACCCAGTTCTTGAATTCTCAGGAAAAAGTAATTCCAGTGAGCAAATAAGAGAAATGTTTCCGCTTGCTCTAAATTTCACAAATGAGAGTAAAAACAGAATCAACAAATTAGGAAGAGTTGTGATGATTGAAGAGCAAAGAGAGGAATTCTGTGGAAAAAAGAAGAACTAGCCGTTTTATATTTACTAGCCGTTGGGGTTTTAGGTACGTGTGCTCGTCACCCTTCACACGCACCGTTTCTGCCTTTTTTTTTTCCTTTTTTTTTTTTTTTTTTTTCGGGTTTTTGGTTTGGGAGAAATGTGCCATTATCCAATTCGCAATTTAGAGGGTTATTTCTTTCACAAAATGCATTTTTCAAAAAGAAAAATTAATTTATTGAATTTTAATTATTTTTATTCGTTTGTTGAACATTTTTTTTCTTGGTGTCAATTTTTTTTTTTTTTTATCAATCGGTGCCAAGTTTTCTCTAATTATTATTTTTATGCTTAAAAAGCAAAATTTGTAGTATATATTGAGAGTGTTATACTCTTGAACAATTGAAATATGACACATCATCCTGAAAGCAAACGTGGCGCACTCCTATTCGTCAGTAGTAATTTACTCTCACTATATAATAGGAGTTCTCCTTAAAAGGATCTCAATCTTAGGATATCTCCAATGGGGACTTCGAAGCGCTGCTCAAACTTTAAAGACCCGTATTTTACCATTAGAGAGAACTTGAGGAACTCCTCAAGTTGAGGACCAAATCTTCAAAAAAAGCTCATATATGTGTCAGTTTTTTCTTTTCTTTTCTATTTTTTAATTGTTTTAAAAGTTGAGGTGGGAACCTTTGAAAATTCTTTCAAAAAGTCTTCTCATTTAAAGGAAAAAAATTAAAAAGAGAAACTCTTAAAATTGACGAGGTGGCATAAAAAGTAATTTGCAAGACTCTTTTACGACTCTTCCCATTGGGGAAGCCGTAAGGGCATCTTCAATGAGAGGTCTTCAAAGGACCCCTCTAACTTTGAAAACCTTCATTTTACCATTGGAGAGGACTTAGTAACTTGTCAAGTTGAAAAGGAATTCTCAACTTGAAGACTCTAAATGCTCAAAAAAAGCTGACATATGTCAGTTTTACATTCTTTTTTTCTAAAATTATTTTAAAAGTTGACTTTTATAATATATGGAATCGTTTGAGGTTTCCTTGAAAGATTCTTTCCATTGTAGGAGAAAAATGAAAAAGGTAATAGATTTCTTCAAATTGATGAGGTGGTACTAAAAGTGGAAGACTCCGTAAAAAGTTGAAGATGCTCTTATTATTGACCTACGAGAGTTACACTTAATTTTATTTCCATCAATAAAATTCATCAATTTTCGTTAATAAATAATTAGATAATTAATTTTTTCAGTTAACTTTTTTGAATAAATGGACTCAAATTTTTATGTCCTAAACTTGTAATAAATTGTTATAGGAACGTGACTGAACTTTGGATTGATTGGGGAAGCGATCTTCTGCAATTGATTGCTAATTACTATAAGGACATTTTCACTTCGGCAGGCTGTTCCAACTCGTCTTTACTAGAGTTTGTGGATTCTAACGTTACAGAAGCAAAATAGAATGTTGCTGGTTCCGTTTACCAAGGAAGAGGTGAAGCCAGGAGTCTCGGAAATGCACCCTGACAAATCTCCTGGACCAAACGGCTTTAAATCAGGTTTCTATAAACACTTTATGTGATTGATATCATTAATTCGTGTTCACTGCCTTCAAAACTACATGATACAATTATCATTCTTATTCCCAAGTTGAAAAATACTTGTATTGTTACTGATTGTAGACACATAGCTCTTTGCGCTGTTTTGTATCAAGTAGTTTCAAAAGTCTTAGCCAACCCTTTGAAATTTGTTCTTGATGATATTATTTATAAGAATCAAAGTGCCTATATCCCAAGCCATTTGATTACAAATAAAAGTTATGTCAGCATATGAAGTGGGTCGATATCTGAAGCCCAAAAAATATGGGTTGAACGGTGTTGTAGCTTTGAAAATGGACATGTCTAAAGTTTATGATAAAAATCAATGACCTTTATCTTTTTGGTATTATGAGGAAAATGGGTTTTGATGATCATTGGATTAAGCTTTTTCAATTATTTATGGAAAACTATGTGTTATTATATTTCCATATTAGCCAATATTTATTTGGGATAATGATAAATATATATATATATATATATATATATATATATGGTTACACACAATTGTAAATAAATTCTAAAGGTTTGACTTTTTACAAAAAAAAATAAAAAAATGTTGTGATTTATGTCCGTTAACAAAAAGAAGAAAAACGAAAAAACATCTGTTAACTAACTGACATGTCAAGAGGCAAAATCGTCTGAGACAAGTGGCAACCTACTTCTATGACTTTTCAACAATAATATTATCAAAAATTAAAAAGAAAGACAAAAATTAATATTAAATCCCTCTTACCATCCCTACCATCCGTATTTCTCCTCTTCCTCAATCCATCATCTCCTCCTTTAGTGAACCCATCTTTCTTACCTAACCCATTTTCAATGATGAAGCAAGAAATCTCACTAAAGGAAGATCAATTTCTAGTCCACTTCGTCATCTCTATTCCCTTCTGACTCTGGAATTCTATCAACAAAGACTTTCAATGGCAAAAAAAACTTAAAAAAACCATCTTAATCCAATTTTTCAATTCATAAAAATCTTACTCCAATTTCTCAATTAAGAAGAAATGACACTTTCTGTGTTTTAATTTCACCCACTTGAAATACATAAAATTCAATAAAACAAGCAATTTTCTAGCCAATAGAGAAAAGATTAACAAAAATCTGAAGAGAATAAATGGAGTAGAAGGAGATGATGGATGTATCCTTTCAATTTCTACAATACTCTTCTATCCTATTTAATTTCTACAATCGTCAACATCCTAGTGGCAAGATCCAGATGAATTTTGTAGGAAAATATAAATAAAAGCGTCGCCGGAGATAGCTACCCATGATGTTTGGGTTCGGATTCCAATCTGGTAGAAGTTCCAATGTTGCGTTTTGGGCGAATTCCTTCATCAAAGGTGTTGATTTCTCCTTGATCAGCGTTTGAGAAGGATGGTGGTTGATCGGCATTTGAGAATATGAAAGGTAGAAAATGGTTTGCCGGTGTTCTTGAGGGAGGGAGGCGACTGTGGCTTGTGAAAAAATGAGAGAGAGTTAAGGTTAGCAAAAGTAAAGAAGAAAAGAATTTATACTTTTAGCAAAAATAAAATAAAATACTTATTTTATAGGAGAGAGCATGTAATAAGATGAAAACAACCCTTGCCATGTCATTAGTTTAGTAGTATTAGTCAAAATTCCATTTTTTGTTAACCGGCGGAAACCACGTACATTATTTTACGAAATGCTAAACTTCTAGGATTTCTTTGCAATCGCTTGTAACCAAATATGTTTTTTTTGTAGATATTCCTATTTATTTATAGTAATATTTCACATTAAATTGATATTTTACCTTAAATATTACCATTGGGCGTAAAATTAATAAATTACTTAAACCTAATCCCAACTGAGAAAAACTAATTCATTGCTATCTCATATTATCTTCCAATATTCTCAAACACTGCAACTTCTCTCCTTCTTCTCTCACATTCCATTCCAGCATCAATTATGTTCTTCTTAGTCTTCTTTGTTGGTAATCCATTTTTTGTCGTCGTTGTCAATTTTGTTCTTCCATTTTTCTGCCTTTTTGTTCATCATCGATATGTTTGCTTCAAGTCTCAACGACCAAACCTAAACCTAGATTTGCGGTGATTAGACGAAAGAAAATAATAGAATCTGATATAGAGCTAATTAACGAAATGAGAGGTAATGTTTACTTTACTGCCGCATATCATATATGTAGGATTCGTTTTCATTTCTTGTCATATTTTTCCCTTGAATAAAGTTGAACCTTTTTGGAATATGTAGTTTTCTAAACAAAAATTATTGGATTACTGTTAGAATATTATTGGATTACGATTAAGATATTTTTGGATTTTTATTAAGAATATTATTTGACTTTGATTAACATGATATATGGTAGAATATTATTGGATTACACATAGCATATAATATATTTGTCATTTGGTTGCTGAATATTTATTTGCAATTATTTGTTGTGTTGATTGAATTTTGTTATTGATGTTGTTTTAATTGTAATTTTATGTTGTTATTGTAGATAAAATTGGATAAAAATTTTCAGCACAATTAGAAGAGGAGAAGATGGAATTACAGGATTGTTCGATTGTGGCTCTTTAATTTAAGTTAAATATTTGTTTAGGAATATATAAATCGCTTTTTACTGTACAATTGAAAGCAGTTTTACTTTCTATATTTTTAGGAATTTCATTAATTACAATTTGCTGAGTAGTTTCCTTTTTGTGTTTATGTTGACATCCTGCTAATCTATAGAACCTATTTGATCTAAAAATAATTAAACTTGTTCATCGAGCCAGGTGCTCGCCCAAGTCCGCACGTTTTGGGCTGGATTTGGTCATCAAATTTTGTAGTTCGCTCTGGCCGTTGAAACCCAATATTCAATGGGCTAGGCTTGGAATTCCTTTTAAAACCCAGGCCCGGTCCAGCCTAGCTCGATATAATATATATTATATTTTTATGTTAATATTTTTATTTTTTCTTATAAATTTGTTTTAGACTGATCATTTGCAGATTTTTTAATACTTTTATTAGCTACTACTCTTAGATCATTGTGTTTATCACTCATTTTTCCAATAATAATTCCAGAATTCATGTTTAAATTTAGGCCGAATAATGATTTTTTTAATTAATTGAAATAATGCCAAATTGTCATGAACTAGAGTTTATTTTATTTGTGTTGTATTGTAATTGAAAAGTAATATGTTGATTAATTATTATTTTAATTAAAATATAAAATTATGTTAATTAATAAAAAAAATTATTTTAATTAAAAAATAAAGTCAAGTCAGAATGAATGGGTTGGGCTTGGGATTACCTTTATGAACCCAGCCTACACCCAGAGTATTGATAATGCAGGCTAGGCTGGATTGGACTGATTTTTTTATATAAAAAACCCACCAAGGCCCTGCCCGGCCTGCTCTACGAACAGGTCTACAAATAATTAACATATTTGCAGTTCAGTTTGATCATATTAATTTTGTATTGATGACATTTAGTTGATTTATCCCTGTTAAAAATCTGCAACTCAATTTTCTATTTATGCAACTAGCAGTGATCACTAATAGTTAAATAATAACATATAAAGGGCAAATGATCTTACAAGAACAAAACCAATATAGTCTCTACACATCAATATGACATTAGAGACATATCTCAAAAAATTTGTTGGGCTTAATCTCAGCCAAATGCTGCAGTTAAGCATAGACTAAAAACTGCTCAATCTGCTTCAGTTGGTTAGGCTATGTATCAAACAACTAACTAAACTCTATCTACACTGTTCCATTCCCACACCACTCCACAACTTTTGGTTGACTTTTCGTTCTTTGAAAGATCATTTTCTTCAATTAGGATCTCCCGTGTAAATACAGCAATCTGAGATGCAAACCCTGGTTCCACATCAGCTGAACCACCAACCCCACTGAACTCTACATTATAATTATGTTTTTTGCCTAACTTGGTTGCCCAATTATTGAACTGTTCTCTTGTCCACTCAAATTTATGGTCGTGGTTGCGAAACTTACAAGATTGTGACTCGGTTTTTTCATCTGGGTCTTCGTCCTGGCTAGTGAGATAAGATCGTTGGAGAATCACATTGTATTCATAATTTGGGGTGGAAACAATGAGAATCTTTGGACGAAAATAACTTAATGCAACATCACCAAACAGACAAGCCTGCTCCTCCTCCATATGCTCAATCACCTAGAATTCGACAAACAGGTGAAATCAAAACCTTGCTAAAATATTTGCTAACATGCGCATCAAACCATAAGGAAAAAATAGGATATAATACCTCTAAGCAAGTGCCAATATCAAATCCACTTAACCGAGAGTCGAACTGTGTGATAGAACCATCATAAAGGATAGCAGATTTTAAGCCTGTTTCTGAATTCATGCTTAGTTTCGAATTAAGTATCTGCAGAAAAAAGGGCATCATAGCTCAACTTAAGTTTTCACAACCAAACAAAAAAGAGGTCCTTGAACCAAAATCTTAATCTGTTTATACAATGATGATATACCATTTTAGCTATACTCTCAAATTTGAAGACTCTCTTAGATAGAGCCTCAAAAACATGTAAATCAAATCTGTGACAGCAGCGTGCTTATGAACAGGATGAACAAATCTTCCAACTTGAAACTACACGCACATGGTTCAATTTCAATTTGACAAAGTTAATGAGATATAACGCAATAATTTTCCAAACAAGGTATGTACCATGAGTCCAATAAAACATATTAGCACCAACATCCTATTTGCGCGTACATATACCGATATTCATGATCCTATTTTCTTCTATTCGTTCACATTCTAATGATCAAAACAACTGAAGTTATTTGAAGAGAATTCATAACAAACCCCATTCACTATGAAGCTAAACTCAAATTCAGCCTTCCAAAGAAAATTCTACACCATAAGCTTTTAATACGATGAATGTTTCCTCAAAGACAGAACAGTTACAGCAATGGTATCACAGTAAAGTAATTATATCCTCAAAATACAAGTCATAGAAGTGATTCAGACCTTTGCAGCACGCCCAAGACTCTTCTGTGATATGTCAACTCCAGCGATTTTCGTCAAAGAAGTTGGATAATCTAATAAAGCATCCAATAAACTTCCAGAGCCACAACCAAAGTCAACCTGGAGAGCAAAACAGACAGAAAGAGGATAGGAGATATGGTGAACCAGCAAAAGAAGAGAAACTAAGCTTTTTAAACACTTATTTTGAGAATGAGAAAGATACATACCAACGTCGAAGCACAAGATTTTTTGATTTGTTGCACAGCATATTCTACCCGTTGCTTTGAAAGTGGAGGACTAAACAGAGCCTGCTCCATTCTTTCTTCTGGGGGTTCTGTTACACGCAACAAGTTTACAAAGTATTCCAAACAGCAAGCTTCTGCCAGAAGAGAATGCAAAGTTAGATCGCCGAACCAATAATTAAAAGAAACAAATTGATCTATTGAACAACAAATTTGAATTTTAAGAAATCTTGTCATGCAATGGATATCAGACTTCAAAGCAATTGGTCCTCCTAATGTACCAGCACAAGACTTTTTAATTCATAAGTTTGGTCCAGTTTTAATAACTCTGGAGAAATTAATTGCACATATTATTCAAGTGAATTACCAAGAAACAGTAAAGAGTTCAAATTAAGAAAAAACAGCAGCAAGGAATTAGTCAGATCACTTACTTGAAACATAAATATCTAACCATACACAGAATACAATAACTTTTCTTATAAAGTGATCAACATTCTTAACAAATCAATCTTGCCAAAGCTTCAACATATATAATTTCTATTGGTCATTTTCCCATTAACATTTGGACTTTCTCTTCATTTAGGCACATAACTTTGAGAAGATATTTAGAATTCAGAGTAACAATGAAATTTGTCAATTATATATCGAGAAGAATGATCTTTTGTGTAAATCAGACGTGACAGGTGAGGAAACTTACGTGATGATAACATCGAAATAATCCTCCCAGAGTCATTAGCTGCAGCTAAAATAAACTCAGGTCGAGACAAGTCCATACTGAAACTAGCAGACTGACCAACTGACATTTGTGTCAGAACTACTTCAACTGGAGAAATCACAGCCCCCACTCCCACCTCAAACTCAAATTCATCATTGCTCTCAAGAAGCTCTTTCACAAGTTTTCCTTCTGTTACTAAAGATGCAGAATAGCTTATACATAATAAAGATCCAGTCGACGGGTATACACCAGAATCTGAACCCTCTATGTTCAAAGAGCAAACTTCTTGTCTTGTAGAGGCATATGGCACATTCATAATTCTTACTTCTGGCAATCCGTCTCCTTTCCCTCTATTTTGAAGACAATGGACAAATGGACACAGCGAAAATTCTTTAAAAATATTTTCAGGATCAAATTGTATGTCGAGGACACCAGCCAAACAGTTTAGGCTTTCCTTGTTCATGCCTGGGTCCTTAAAATATTGATTCAACCATGAGAGAATTTTCAGAGAAGCATTGTGGACAGAATCATTTGCCTTTTTGTAAGTCTCTGTAGGTGAACACTTTATAAGCAGATCCCGACACTTGGAAAATATTTTTACTTCACACTGGTACATGCTTCCAAAGTCGTCTGGCGGCCTATCATCGGGACCAGCATTTGTTCCATTTTCTTCGACTCTCTCAGCAACATTCACCTCGTTCCATGATCTTGATGTACGTGATTCTTTTAAAGGTACAATTACAGTGGTGAAAACAGGTTCAGATAACCGATGCTGCCGACAGAATGAGCATAGGATTTCCCTTGGGAAGGAACCTCTCCAATTTGACTTTGTGGTTAAAATTGTGGGCAATTCTGCCAAGAGTATAGCTTCTCTGGATAACTTGTAATTTCCACTTGGCAGCTTGCTTATCAGCATCCTATGCAAGATCATCTAAATATAATTATACATTGTGGAAGGATGGACATGCATTATAATAATTTACAGGCATGTAGCTTGCGCACCAAAAAAAAGATACAACTTAGAAAAATAAACAGAAAACAATTAGGCGCCAAAGTTATATGTAACATGGTGAACTCTCAAAAGATGCAACAGAAATAGGAGATATGTTAAAAGGGAAAATAAATTGATTCTCCTATTATTACATTAAGAAAAAGGCGGAAACCATTCACATGCATATTCTAACCATTGAAGAGGTTTTGAAATGAACAGGTCTAAAGATCTTACAACTACCCAAAATATATTTTTCAACACAAGTAGTCTAAATCTTAAGCAAAGAACCATCTTACAATCAATTAACTAGCAAAAAAAGTATTAGATTTTTTATGAGAAATGTAGAAAATATGGAAATGTGAAATTAAGAATTAAATCAAATACAATATTTTCTAATAAGGCATATGATAATATGATGACATTATGTAAACAAAATCATTCTTGCCACATAAAGATATCCTGTTATAACAATAAGGAAAAATGGAGATTCATTTTATGACAAGAATATTGTTGAATGAATCAAGCATGAGGCTTGAGCAGCAGAGGATTGACAAAAATGACAAGGGCATAAAGATGTGAAGAATCTGAAGATGGAAAAATAAAAGTGATATTCAGAAGAGACCTGTAATACAATTGCAGGGATAAATCTTCATGGAAAAGATCTTTAGACCTCCATGTGTAGCCAATTGATGCCATAATTGCGTCACCATATATAGCTTGATTGCAGAAGTAACTTGCCCTTTCATTTAAAGATACTTTAGATTGAAATTCTGTATTTACGGGATTTAAGGACAGATCTAACACATATGATTCAGGAGCAGCAAAGTATAATCTTGTCTCTGACGAAGCCTTACCGATAGTCCTATTGAAGAGAAAGAACACAATTTTTTTTTTTAAAAAAAAAAAAAAGGAATAAGACTTTTGAAAGAAGTTCATTTTTATATGAACAACGATCATCAAAACGTAAACCGACCTGGAGAGCAGAATCTGATTGGCATCTGTTACACCAAGTGTCTGTGCTATAATATCCAAGTAATATCCATCAGACAATATATTAAGACTCACTGGTTGAACAATCTTATCCAAAGAAGATGGAATACAGACAGCTTCAACCCTTACACTGTCCAGAGAATCAGATTTTAAGACCTCTAGTGACTCCAATATCTCACGAGGATATTGATGTTTTTTCTTTAATGAAAGAAGTCCTTTGGTAATAACAACAGATTCGGACAAGCTTGCAGCTGCCTTCATGACAATTGGTAAAGCCAATAGAGGATTCGATTCCACCTTTGGTTCAAGTATTTTACACAGATTATTTATTTTGGCATCACATACAGCAACAACAGAAGCTGGTAGAGAACGACAGAGATCACCATCTCTTTGCAAAGCTGCTTGAAGGTGACCACTCAATGGATGAAGAGATTGGATGAACTATAATTATAAGAGACAAGAAGTAGAATAGGTTAGGGCCGTTAGGCTGACATATAATGACCCAAATGTAAAAGAGAAAAAAATAATGAATTCAAAAACAGACGTCCAGAAAATGAGGAAAATAGAAAAATAACAGAAAATTCATGAGATTGCCATTCATACAGTCCTCTAAAGTTCCAATACTCAGGTTTTAGTTGTCTTGTTAAAAACATACAGCACAGACACTATCAACCAAGGTTGCACTTTTCTGGTGTAATTTGTCAATAAGTCTACCCGCTTTCCAACAGAAAATTTGGTAGTAAAAATTTATAATCAGACGACTAATTCTACCTGTTTCTAAATATACACAATAAATAACAAAAGATAAATAAACTTGAGGAGTCCCATAGCAGATAATGAAAAATATCGCCCAAATACAGTAGTGATAACATAGGGAATGGAAACTCATAAAAAAAAGTACTCGAGTTTATTAACAATGTAAGGCATCTTATGTTGAGAATAAAGGAAAAAACAAAAAAGACAAAAAAAGATACGGAAAATCTGGAGAAACATTAGCTGACTGAGACACAAGTTGGGGAATTTAGCATATAGATTACCGACAATCAAACATGTAAGAGTTGAAATAAGCAGAATTAACAATGCATTTCTTTTATTTATAGGGAAGGCACGCATTGCACGAAAATATCTATTGTTCCCTAATTTTAACTAATATTTTATCTTCCTTATAATCGTCATTTGGGAATTATTTCTCTTTACAGAAGATACCAACCTCATCTGAGAATAGATAAGTCATGCGATGAGTTAAAGCATCCCATGGTTCAAGCTCCATTGAATTATCAGCCTCTAGATCAATTCCTAGCTGCAACAGCAAGAATTACTTAACAAAATCAAATTAAAAAATGAAATGAAAATCCACAGCCTTCTTTAGATAAATTAGTTAAATTTATGCACAAGCAGGTGAAGTACAAAAACTAATAAAACAACTATAGCTACCAGCACTTACTAAGAACAAATACTTGAAAGAAAATATGTCAACACGATCAAAACCTGTGAGGTTTGATTCTTTTTTTTTTTTTTCCTTATTTGATTTCTTATGAACTACATAATTGAACAAGTATACCTTGCAGTTACCAAACAAAAATTTTAAACATGAGCTACAATCTAAGTCAATAATTTTCTAGTTTATCCCTTTGTTTTCTTATAAGAATTAGCTTTATTGAAACAAATATTCACTTTAAAAACATATAATTCAACCGTTTTTAGCCGCAGATTTTTAAAAAAAAAAAAAACCAAGCAAATAAACCAAGTAAGGTGCAATAGCAATCAACATTTTCTTCTTATTAAAAGGTATAAATCATAAACCCCTTTCTACTCTTAATTCCTTCTATGATAAGCAAGAAATTCCATAATTCAAGTAAAAACCTAGCATGAACCCCACCCATCAACCAATTGGACCTCAAGCATCAACTGCAACAGCTTCAAAACCTAAGCAACTCAAAGCTTCAGCCACATAATAATTACAAAAACAAGTAAGATAGCAAATCACAAGGATAAACTGAAAATACTGTTACTTTGAAGTAAAATATCCATAACTGTATAGAAATAAATTAAAATCAAACAGAAAGTTCACTATGCCCAATAACTGCAAGAGTAAAGCTGAACATTATAAGGATTCAGAAAAAGAAAAAGATAAAATTTCTAGAGCCTACCCTTTTAAGAGCCATCTCAGCAGCACATTGCTCGGCGTCCTTCTTTCTTTTAAAGGCATCGGACACAACAAAAAAATCAGGAAGTTGTAAGTTGCAGCGATAGAGAGAAGGCCCCTTGAGAGGAATTGCCAAACCTGGGCATCCATTTTGTATGGAATCGTTCACTTCCTCCACTTTATAGCATGCTTTGGTACCAAATCGTTGGTGTATAATAGCTTTCGGAGTAAGAGTTGTTTTTCTATCTGTGATAACTGGACCTCTAGTTTCCATTAGCTATTGTCTGGAATTTGGATACAAGAAGAAAATTTACCAATTTTTTAACTTCCTAAAAAAGAGAGAAAATCTCCAGTTTTACGCAACCTTTGCAGCTCCATAAGCTTTTCCTTTGATTTAAAGCAGATAAAGGTGACAAATTTAGAGGGAAAATTAAAATGCAATTGAAACCCCAAAAGAGAAACAAGTCGTAAAAAAGGTATTTCTCCAGAAGTAGAAAAGAACGCATATGGAAAATTTTCAAACAGGAATCAACAAAATCAAGAAGACGATCAATTGAAGATAAGAAAAAGAGAGAAAGATTGTACCTTTTATAAATTGAATAATGTGAGTCGATTTGGGTTTAGCTTTATGAAGTTCCCAGTCCACTTCAGTCGTGTCTTGTGTGGACCGAGGAGCACTTGGGTTTCGGAGGGACGAAAGCAGAAAAAGGAGGGAAAGGTCCTATTTCTAGTAGTAGAACATATTGTAAATTTGGCAAGGTTAAGAAAGAAATATATTAGAATCTGAGGGACCAATTAGCAATTGGCTAAAAAAAAATACTTTGCTATTAAGATTTCCATTTTCTTTAAATATTAATATTATTCATTGCTTTATGGTGTCTTTTTTTTTTAGTGAATTGGGAGGGAAGGTGAGTGAATTGGGAGGGAAGGTGAAGGGCGACATATTCTTAGATGTATGTATTGAGATATGAATATGGGTTTAATTTTATCCATGATATACCAACTATCATCTGTTTCATGTTTTGGTATACTAACTACCATTTTACATATTGCGGTAGGTGACCTTACATTGTAATATATGTGACCTGCTATTGTAAGTTAATTGTGTCACATCAGCGTTTAACCCATTTTCATCCCAAAGTATAAGGCCTACTATATTAAAAAAACCATATACATACAAATTTCATTTTTTATTACTGAAATATATAATATTTTTTAATATTTCTTTTTCTTTTTTCTTAACCCTAATAACTTTCATCATCTCCACAACACAATACCTCCACTGCCACCCTAAACCAGTCAACTTCATTATCCTCTCCTTCCACGGCTGCACCATCATTGATCCGTCCAGTCTAACCTTCCCATAACCGATGAAACACTAAAAGCAACCGCCCCATCTCATCACTTATTGCCTTCTCCATATCAGTGTCGCTATTATCCATCAGAATTCATCGCACATCGTCGGAACGCCTGAGAAATTTCAGGGGGTTTTCCCTTATTATGTGTCTTGCCTACAAGTAAAAATATGATCTTGGCATATGATTTGTTAAGCACTTTGTTGAGCATTTGAGAAATTTCAGGGGGTTTTCCCTTTCTTCTTCTTTCACTAGTGGTGGAGCTACAACGATGACTTTAGATCTAATGGGTTTCGGCTTTACTGGAGGATAAAGGCAGCTACCAATTCATCTTCTTCCAAATTAATAGATTGTCATTCTTGGATTGGTGATTTATGCGATTCATGGACAAAGCAGAAGCATTCTATTTTCGATCAACGGGGCTAGTGGAGATAACGAAATCGTGCTAGGAATTGAAGCACAATGTGCCGACAGTAAAAATGTTATTGTAGATTTGTTTAATTAAAATGCTTAAAAATTTTGATTTTAAGGAGATTTTGGTGTGGATTTAGAATGGGAATACTATTGGTCTTTGGTTTGTTAATTAAGGCATTGGATTTGTAATGGGAACACTATTGATCTATGAAAGAAAGGGTATTGCTTTGTCGGCAGCAGCAGCAGCGACACAATGATGGTAGCAACACATGATGGATAGGGTTACAAAAAAGGAAGAGGAGAAAATAAAAAATATAAAAGAATTTATTTTATATATTTTAAGTTTTTGTAAATTAATAAAAAGAAAGGTTAAAATAGTCTTTTAAATATAGTAAGACCTACATTTTATGTTGAAAAACTAGTCAAATACTGACGTGGCATGATTAACATACAATCATATTACATATACTACAATGGGAGGTCACTACAAGTTGGGTTATCACAGTGTGCAAAATAGTAGTTGGTATACTAAAATGTGAAAAAGATTATAGTTGGTATACCATAGGTGAAATTAAGCCTACGAATGTGTAATATTCTCATCCCTCTCCCTATCCATCCTAACAATACTTATCCTAAAATTTGAATGTTAGAAACAGTAAACACAAATACAGTTTATATAAGTAAATTGCAGATTACAAGAACTAGAAATGAAATAAATTTAAGAACAAAAATAAGACCAAAATTCTTTTCAACCTTAACAACCAAATAAGCAGTAGAGCCGAGGCCTGAAATCGCAGTCTCCTTAAGACAATTATCTACCCGTAGTTGGCGATTTGTCTCCCAAGATAGAACAGCTTTCAAAAGCAAACTCAACTATGCAAGACAAACTATCACCGGAAAGAACAAAATTGGGAAGCCTATTATGAAAGAATCAGAATTGCAGAGCAGGAGGAAGGAAATTTCGAAATTCTAATGTTTCTACAACTGATGGAGAGCAAGAAGAAATAGGCTAATTGAGGGAATTAATTGGATTAATGACAATTAATTGGGTTAATGATATTTAATTAGATTAATTCTCTTATTAAGAGAATTTATTCTGCAGTTTTATTTTTCATTTAAAAATAAAACTGACAGATATTTGAAGAGGCTCAAAAAAATTTCTGGAGAAAATTAGTCGAACCGGAGCAAAAATTAGGCAGGCCCATAGTGGCCCAATTCGGTCCGGCATTCGCGACGCCCACGTAGTGCGAGTGCACATTGGGCCTTTGAAGGCTCGGG
Organism: Euphorbia tirucalli; assembly: GCA_039660915.1. Lineage (NCBI taxonomy): Eukaryota > Viridiplantae > Streptophyta > Magnoliopsida > Malpighiales > Euphorbiaceae > Euphorbia > Euphorbia tirucalli. The sequence continues at coordinate 33,050,019 of CM077637.1, read as the reverse complement.
ACTAGGATTTGCACCCCTCCCCCCTGCGCGTGCAAGAGAGAGCCTTTTGGCTTATATATGTTAACAACTTACAAAAGTGTATTTCAATATAAACACTTTTTTCCACTTTATATTTTTCCCATGTGGGATAAGTTAACATGAGCCAATTTTCTCCAAATATTTTTTTTTCATTAGGCTAACTTTGAGCAACAATTTCTCATTCACTACTTGTCCGTTTTAGGTAAATTATATACCGTTGAAAAGCTCACATTACATACTATACAATGACACTAATCATTTGATTTAATATGCTTCTTTTACATAATATAATTTGGCCCAAATTTGATAAAGAGTCACTAATACATTACCCAATATTTGTCAAATTTCCAACAATCCCCCACATGAATGAAATTGATTGACGAAAAGAAAGATAAAAATCAAAGTGGTGATAGTAAACTACAGTCGATATTTGCATAGGATAGGTAGGCATCAACCCTTGAACCTTCCCTTGTGCTAGTATATTTACTTTACTAGCTAACTAGAAGACACGATGTCCTTGAACTATTCTGCCGTTTGTGTAAACGATGATATACCTCAAACAAATACCAACATAACACAGTTTTTGATTCTAATGGTTATGTCCGTTATGGTCATGGACATCTCCTGGTTCTGCAAGAGTTTCAGATAACTAAGCCCCATTAGTCTCTTTTGAAGCGACCCCACTTCACTCTCACATAGGTGATCTCTTTTTCTCAAACTTTTGAAGCACAAAAAATCATTAAAAGCATCGCTTAACCTTTCCACATTTTATCACTATTTACATCGTAGGAATGGACAAGGAGTTGACCCCCACAGTGACCTCACAAAGTCTATGCCATTAGGTTGTCCCATTGAACCTAGATATTGGGATCTCCAATCAACAAGGTTGGGCTTTCCTTCATATAACGCCTTAAATATTCATGGGCTTTAGTCCCATTCCCCTTGATGTCTTTTCAACTTGATCTCGATTTAACCCTTTGGTTAGCGGATCCGCAGTGTTATCCTTTAATCGTACAAAGTCAATAGAGATAACTCCAGTTGAGATCAATTGTCTAACGGTATTATGACGACGATGCATGTGTCTCAACTTACCGTTTTACATAAAGTTCTATGCTCTTTTAATCGCTGCTTGATTATCGCAATGTATACAAATTGCGGGCACAGGCTTTGGCCATTCTGGAATATCTTCTAAGAAGTTCCGTAACCATTCAGCTTCCTCTCTTATTTTATCCAAGGCTACAAAATCAGCTTCCATAGTGGATCTAGTTATAATAGTTTGCCTTAAGGATTTCAGGACACTGCTCCTCCTCCTAGAGTGAACACGTACCTACTTGTACCGTTAGAATTCTTGATGTCAGCTATCCAACTGGCATCAGTATACGCTTCTAGTACCGCAGGTTCTCTCGTATAGTGTAAACCATAATTACGAGTATATCACAAATACCTTAGTATTCTCACAATAGCTGCCCAATGAATCTTTCCTGGATTACTCATATATCTACTTAAACTACTTACAGTGTAAGCAATATCAGGTCTTGTACAACTTGAAAGGTGCATCAGACTACCTATAAGCCTAGCATATTCCACTTAGTCTATGCCTTCACCTTTGTTTTTGGACAAATATTGACTAATGTCTAAGGGAGTTTTGGCTATACCAGAATCATCCTTGTTAAACTTATCAAGTATCTTGTCCATGTAGTGTGACTGAGTTAAAATGAGACCGTTCGGTGAATGTTTAACTTGGATGCCTAAAATCACATCCGCCAGTCCCATATCTTTCATGTCAAATATTAAATTTAACATGTCTTTGGTACTCTTCACCATCTTCTCATTGCTTCCCATAATGAGTATGTCTTCAACATACAAGCATAGGATAACATATCCTTCAGTTGTAGTTTTGACATAAATACATTTATCACACTCGTTGATACGATAGCCACTAGCCATCATGGCATCATCAAACTTTTTGTGCCATTATTTTGGTGCCTTCTTTAAATCATATAAATACTTCACCAATTTACAGACTTTCCTTTCTTGACCTGGAACTACACAACCTTTAGGTTGTTCCATGTAGATTTCTTCTTCTAGATCTCCAATCAGGAAAGCTGTCTTTACATCCATTTGATGTACCTCAAGATTCTGTAGAGCGACAATAGCAAGTACCATCCTAATGGATGTTTTTCTCGACACTGGAGAATAAGTATAAAAGTAGTCAAGGCCTTCCTTTTATCTATAACCTTTTATAAGCAAACAGGCCTTGTACTTATCAATTGTTCCATCTGCTTTCAATTTCTGTTTAAAAATCCATTTAGAGCTTAGTGTTTAGTTCTGGGAGGAAGATCCACTAATTCCTAGGTATGATTTTGCATAATAGAATCAATCTCACTCCTTATGGCTTCTTTCCATAAAGGACTTTCCATTGAACTTAAAGCTTCTTTGTAAGTTTATGGTTCAGCCTCTAACATGTAGGTTAGAAAATCTAGACCAAAAGATTTTTCCACCCTTGCCCTCTTACTTCTTCGAGGTTCAACCTCTATGTCCATCTCATCCTCTTCTTGGAGATCTTGAACATTCCTTTCAACCTCTTGTTGAAGTTCTTCACCATTCGCAACTTCGTCATGTTAACCATTTTGACTATCAACTTCAACAGTCTCATGGGACCGTTTAGATCCTGACCCCATATCATTTTTTTTTTGCATGGAAACACGTTTTCAAAGAACGAGGCATCCTTTGACTCCATTAATGTATTCTTGTGTATTTTTGGGTTTTTAGATTCATGCACAAGAAACTGATACGCATTACTGTGTTCCTCATATCCAATGAAAATACAATCCACTGTCTTTAGGCTTATTTTCATTCTCTTAGGTAATGAAGCCATTACCTTTGCAAGACACCCCCACACTTTCAAGTAATTATAAGAAGGTTTTCTACCTTTCCATAATTCATAAGGGGTTTTGTCTTGTTTCTTACAAGATACCTTGTTTAAAACGTAATTTTCTGACAACACATCATCCCCCCATATGTTTTATGGTTACCCAAAACTAGTTAGTATCGCATTCATCATTTCTTTTAAAGTACAATTCTTGCGTTCAGCTACACCGTTAGATTGAGGAGAGTACGGTGGTGTTACTTCATGAATAATACCATGTTGGGAGCAAAACTCGCCAAATGGTGTAACATATTCACCACCACGATCACTTCTTACCACCTTAATATTTTTATTAAGTTGGTTTTCTACTTCTTGCTTATACAGAACAAATTTCTCTAAAGCTTCATCTTTGCTTTTAAGCAAATACACATAACAGTATTTTGTGCTATCATCTATGAAGGTAATAAAATATTTATTTCCTCCCCTTGATTGAACAAACTTCAAGTCATAAATATCTGTGTGTATAAGATCAAGTGGTTCTGAATTTCTTTCAACAGAATGAAACGAAGATCTTGTCAATTTTGTCTCTACACAAATTTCACGTTTATGGTTTTTATCAATTTGAAACATGGCAATATGATTCAAGTTAATTAAACATCGCAACGTATCAAAATTAACATATCCAAGTCTACTATGCCATAAATTAGAAGACTCAATAATATAAGCAAAAGAAACATTATTCTCATTCATTTTAATTGAATTTGATTTACAAGAGATATAATTAAATTTGAACATCCCATTACATTCATATTCCTTGCCCAGATACATACCCCCTTTAGACAAAATAAATTTCTGAGACTCAAAAATCATCTTGAAGCCATGTGAGCTCAAGAGGCTCCCAGAAACCAGATTCTTCCTCATTTCAGGAACATACAAGACATGATGCAGCTTCACTTCTTTCCTAGAAGTCATTTTCAGAATGAAAGTTCCATGTCCCTTGATCTTTGAAGTAGCAGAATTGCCCATGTAGAGATTCTCTCCTTTCTTTGTAAGAGTCAATCCAGCAAAAGACCCTTTGTCATAGCAAATGTGGCATGTAACGCCAGTACCAAGCCACCATTCTCGTGGGTTTGAGTCAACCAGGTTGACTTCAGAAATCACTACACACAGATCGATGTTAGACACATCTTTAGTAATTTCTTCCATAGCATTTGCCTCATTTTTGTTGACCATTTTTAGCATCCTACATTCAGAGGACTTGTGCCCCATTTTGTTGCAATTGAAGCATTTCCTATTAAACTTTGGTTTCTTGGAAATGCCCCCATCAGGTCCCAATTTGGACTTAGATCCAGCAAGCTGTTTGCCCTTCTTGGGGTCTTTTTTGACCTCCACAACATTGGCTCTAGCCATAGCCTGATTAGCAGCAACAGAAGATTTCCTCTCTGATCTTCTATTGTCTTCCTCAATACGAAGTCGGACAATCAGATCCTTAACTGAAATCTCTTTCCGTTTATGCTTGAGATAATTTTTGAAATCACTACAACCAGGTGGCAATTTCTCAATGATTGCAGCCACTTGGAAGATTTCACTAGTCTCCATCCTTTCAACTTGCATCCCATGGATCAAAAGCTGGATTTCTTGCACTTGACTCACAACAGATTTGGAATCAATCATTTTGTAATTAAGGAATTGGCCTACTAAGTATTTCTTAGCACCAGCATCCTCAGTTCCGTACTTCCTATCCAAGGAGTCCCACAATTCCTTTGCAGTTCATTTAAAAGTGTAAACCACATACAAATCAGGAGCCAATCCATTCAGAATGTGGTTTCTGCAAAGGAAATCCAAATGATTCCAACCATCAACAACTAACTGAATAGAAGCATCCATCACACCCTCAGGTACAACAGGAGGATCTTCTTTCAACAACCTATGATATTGCATGCTAGTCAAGTAGAAAAGCATTTTATGCTGCCACATCTTAAAATTCATTCTGTTGAATTTTTGCGGTCTTTCAAACACTGTTACTGGGTATGAACCCAAACCAGCTACAGGACCGTTAGGCATAACAAGCCCAAAACCACTAGGACCAATTTGTCCTTGTTGGTTATTCTAGCCTTGGCCAGTTTCAGAACCATTGCCTCTAATAGGTGGGACAATATCAGCCATTTTTCAATCTGAAATTTCAAGCAAACAAAGTTAGTGAAATTCCAAAATCAACAAATCAAATACAGAAAATAAATCAAAAAATAAGAACTGTTAATATAGAACAACAAATGTTCGAACAGTCCAACAGAATCCAGTAATAGGTCTAAAAAATTTTTCCAAATGTCTAGGTATAAAATATCAAAAATGTCAAGGTATTAAATATCCAAAATGTCAAGGTAATCCTGCAAAACTTAACCAAGTACTACGTATAATTGTCTTAAGAATGTTAGAAACAGTAAACACAAATACAGTTTATATAAGTAAATTGCAGATTACAAGAACTGGAAATGAAATAAATTTAAGAACAGATATAAGACCAAAATTCTTTTCAACCTTAACAACCAAATAAGCAGTAGAGCCAAGACCTCAAATCGCAGTCTCCTTAAGACAATTATTTGCCCATAGTTGGCAATTTGTCTCTCAGGATACAACAACTCTCAAAAGCGAACTCAATTGTGCAAGAGAAACTATCGCCGTAAAGAACAAAATTGGGAAGCCTATTATGAAAGAATCAGAATTGCAGAGCAGAAAGAAGGAAATTTCGAAATTCTAATGTTTCTGCAACTGATGGAGAGCAAGAAGAAATAGGCTAATTGAGAGAATTAATTGGATTAATAACATTTAATTGGGTTAATGATATTTAATTGGATTAATTCTCTTATTAAGAGAATTTATTCTGTAGTTTTATTTTTCATTTAAAAATAAAACTGACAGAAATTTGAAGATGCTCAAAAAAATTTCTAGAGAAAATTAGTCGGATTGGAGCAAAAATTAGGCAGGCCCGTAGTGGCCCAATTTAGTGCAACATTCGCGATGCCCACGTCGTGTGGGTGCGCATTGGGCCTTTGAAGGCTCGGGACTAGGATTTGCACCCCCCTCCTTGCGCGTGCAAGAGAGATCCTTTTGCCTTATACAAGTTAACATCTTACAAAAGTGTATTTCAATATAAACACCTTTTTCCACTTTATATTTTTTCTATGTGGGATAAGTTAACATGAGCCAATTTTTTCCAAATATTCCATTTCATTAGGCTAACTTTGAGCAACAATTTCTCATTCACTACTTGTCTGTTTTGGGTAAATTTTATACCATTGAAAAGCTAATGTTACGTACTATACAATGACACTAATCGTTTGACTTAATACGCTTCCTTTCCATAATATAATTTGGCCCAAAGTTGACAAATAGTCACTAATACATAACCTAATATTTGTCAAATTTCCAACATTGAAGTCATGGAAGAAGCTGCTTGGTAAGAAAGCAAACATTAAGGAAGTGTGGAAGGCCATAAGTCCGTTAAAGTTAACAAGTAGGAAATAAAGTCAAAAACACCAAAAATATGGTCAACATATAAATAACTACTTTGTTTCTCTTAAATGACATAAGTTATTGTTGAACCTTGTTTTGATGAAAACAATTGTTATATTTAAAGAAGGTAATAATTAAATAAATAAATACTTTAATAATTAATTAAAGATAAATATATTTTTAATTAATTAATTAATTAATTAAAGTATGAAGATAAAGATTTTCAACAAGGACATTGGAAGAATTATACAAAAATATAACAAGCTTGGAGAGATAAAGAAATATCTTGCTTCAAGAGGCTGAAGGTTTAAGAAATTTATTTACATATCTTTAGAGACCTAAACAATATATAATGGCCATGTTTGGAGACCTGAAGAAATCAAGCTCAAAACTTCAGAGACCTGAACACTGTATAACGGCTATATTCAGAGACCTGAAGAAATCAAATTCAAATTTTCAGAGTCCTGAACACTATATAACGGTCATATTCAAAGACCTGAAGAAATCAAGTTCAAATGTTCAGAGTCCTGAATACTGTATAACGGCTACATTCAGAGACCTAAAGAAATCAAATTTAAATTTTCAGAAACCTGAACACTGTATACGAATTCATTTAGAGACCTGAAGAAAGTTCAATACTAACCTTCAGAGGGCTAAACACTGTGCAACGGCTATTTTCAGAGACCTGAAGGAAATTAGAACTAAAGCTTCAGAATGCTGAATGCACTATAACGGCTAGTTTCAGAGACTTGAAAAGAATTTGAATTTCCTCTCCAAACCACTTCTCCAATGCCTATAAATAGAAGACAAATGCAAACATTTCAAGTGGTGAAGACAAATTACAAAGTTTACAACACATTCAAAACAATCAAAGCTTACAAAGCATTCTTGAGTAGTCTTTCCAACAATCTTCAAAGAGAGCAATCAAAGCAATTCACATTCTTTCAAATACAATATTTTGAGTGAATTGTAAATTCACACTAAGAGATACTAGTGTGAGGAAGAACTTTGTTGTTAGAGTTCTTTGCAACAAAGTTTGTATAAAAATTTTGTTGTTGATCTTTGAAAAACAAAAAGTTATAAAAGTTTGGTGTTTTAGCTTGCAAAAAGCACCAGGTGTCTCGATCCAGACAGAATAAGGATCGTTGTCCTAATCCTAGACAGAAGTAGGATTGATTGTCCCGATCTTGGATAGAAGAAAGATCAAATTGGTTTAATTCCTACCGTTGAAGGAATTATAGTGGAAAATCTCAAGTGGCTCACTTGGTGATAGGAGTATGACAGTTGGTCCGAACCTATATAAATCTCTGTGTCAACAATCTTTCTATCCCTACACTTTTTACACTACTGCTATTTATATTCTTGCATTTTATTTTATGCAGTTTTAATTCCTTTGATATTTTACTTTATTCAAGAGCAATTAAATTTACAAGTTTTACAAATCTTTTTGTTCCGTATCTTTTAAGTAAAACTTGTTTCTTGGGTAAACTTATTTTTGAATAAAAGGTTTCCATAAAAGAATTTTTTTTTTTTTTTGTAGTTACACTATTCACCCCCCTTAGTGTACCTTATAGCTTATTTGGGACTAACAGTTATTAAAAAGAAAAAAAACTTTACAAAGTAATAGACAACATGCATTTCTGAACTAGTTTGAAAAAAATTAGGCCAAATAATAATTAAAGGTAATATAGACACCAAGTTATACACTCTACACATTTTCTTGCTGGGTTTTTTTTTATGGGTCCAAGAAGAGTTATTAGAGATTTGTTCACTCCAATCATTTAACAATGTTTGCTTTTTAATTACTAATCACTAGAATTGATTTTTCCATAAAAAAGATTAGGGTGTACAATAATAGTACAACTCATCAAACCCATGAAAATTGAACCCACTTTAACCAAAAAATGGTATGCAAAGGGATATATGCAATGTTGCTAAGAAAAAATCTACCTATACATCAAATATTTACTGACTAGTTGGTTGAATCTTCCTATTAAAACACAAAGAAAAGAAGAGAAATCAATTATTTTAACAAGGAATTCTTCAATGCCCAAGTCGGTAATGATTCTAAGAAAAGTGAGTAATGAAAACGTTGAGAGATTAGATGAATAACATAAGGTCTAATCCTTTTATATATGTATGAGGGACTCATAATCTTACTAAACAATAGTAGCGTCATTCGCTTATTTAGGATTTAGATACCTGCTTACAATGCAACTCTCTTATATAAGACACATAAGAGTTACTCTCTTGATTAGACAAGAATTCTTTATTAGGCAAACATCTTATTCTCTTATTGAGGCGAGAAATGCGCTTTTCATCCTGTTTAAAGATAAATGGCTAGAGGACCGAACCTTTTGTCAAGCATAGCTCTAGAACTAGACTTACATTCGACACAATGCTCAAGACCTGGTGGAGGTTATATTGATGCGAGGCCAAACCTATATTACAAAAATATTCTGCTGCCACATTAGAAGCCCTTCATGAGTTTAGATAAGCCTTTTTAAGGATTGATAAGAAAACTACTTTCTTCTCAAAAGTCCTACCACCATACAATGGCCAACCCATGTCAATTACTCTATTATAGTGCAGCAAAATGACTCAAAAACCTGTATAAATGCTTCTCAATGGTCATTTTGGCTTTCATACTTTAAAAGAAGTCTCTTCAACTTCGTAAATGTATTTGAGAACTTCTACAATCTCACTAATTGCCTTGAAAGTAATCACTGTTGGATTTTTTTTACGCATGAGGAAAGCTCAAAATGGTGAGCCCTTTGTGGGATAACCTATTTAAGTGTAAGAAAAGAGACAAGTGGTTAAGTATTGAGAAAACCAAAATGAGAGAAAGAGAGGTGAAAATCCATTTTTCTTCTGAATTTGCCTAATTGCACACTCTCAACATTTGCAAGAGCTTTGATCGTTGGATTGTCATGCAATTTGAATAGTATCTTCTTGACATCTTGGTCTTTGTTCTAAATGGTGTAGATCAGGTTTCAAGGTTTAGAGGGTGTTTTCATCTTTGGGCAGATTTTTGGCAAAAAGTGGTGTGTTTTTAATCTTTTATCTCTTTGATTTAGTTTCCATATCTCTTAATGATTTGTTTCAAGAATATGATGTTGATGTTGTATATCTCTAGTTCTATTTGATGATTTATTGTATTTGCCCATTATTGGTGATAGTGGAAGATTAAGTGGCCTATGAGTCTTATGATTTTTACTCCTCACCTTGTGGGGGTTTTCCATGTAAAAACTCTTGCGTATTTTTATTCTTGTACATTGTTCCATTTTTTTTTTTACTGGTGTTCCTCTAATTATTAGTTTTCTCAAAGATTCATATGAGTTGGAAAAAGACTCACAACAAAAATTTATTCCAACATTTGTTTTTGTCATTATTGGTCCTTATTTTTTTCCCATAATCACCTTCTTCACCATTATATTCTTCTAAGAGAAACCAATAAGTTCTACCTCTTTTTTCATTGCTAGATTTTTCGTATTTTGTTTAATTTTCCTATCTTGTGCTTTTTGTGCATCCTTCCTTGTTCAAAAGAAACCATGTCTTCTACTCCCTAGAATCCCCAAAAAAGAACTCCCCTGATGTTACCCCTCCAAAGAGTTCACTGTGCATCATCGCTCTATGTGGCATAATATCACTTGTTAAAAATCCCAAAGCCGTAGTTACTCCCTACCTGGAGTTGCGGAGGCTATTGATAGCTAGCCAAATAAATTTTGGACTATATTGGCATCAACCAGCCTCACAGCGGCCATTACCCTATTGATGAAAGAGCCATTGGTTCCCGTGATGGCATTAATCACTATAGATAGTGTTGCTACCGCTAAGACTATCGTATCAGCTACTGGAATCGAGGAGGATATGGTTATTGCCACAATGCTTCCTAAAGTTACTAAGTTCACATGTCCACACTCATCGCACCATTGATGTTGCTGAGGGATAATTCCATTGGATCGTAGTCCTCTTGGTTGATGGTTCAATTATACCTTCATGCTTCAACACCAAAAGATATAAAAAGGGCGTCAATTGTCCTAGATGGGGATACTCTGATGCTTAAGTTAATAAGTTTCTCAAGAAAAACAATAAAATTGAAAAAGTTGAGATTGTACGAATCAAATTTAGGGGTTAATCCATTCATATAGCCATTAGACTCACAATCCCACTACAATAAGGGCAGCATCTCTGCCTATTTAGGAGTTGGATTCCTACTTCCAATTGAACTTTCTTATATAGGCAATAGCTAAAAGATTGTAAATGTATTTGGGTTAGAAATGCCTGTTCTTTAACCTGTCAAGCACTAATAGCCGAAAGACCGGACCTACGTTTATCCAAATGCGAGAACCAGACCCACGTTGGATTCTAATGCCTTATGACTCCTTTAAGGCTCGTGTTTGATTCTAGGTTAAACTAATACTATGAAAATACTTGGTCGCTGCATCACATGTATACATGTGTAAACAAATTTGATTTTAGATTTATAATGTAGTTTGTTTTATGTAATGCAGTTTTGATACAAGTTTGTTACTCATGATACAACTTTTTATAGGATATATAATTAAACAAAGCATGTAAAATGATTTTATTCTTGATATAAGTATTATAGATGTACGATAGAACAATTAGTGAATATATAAAATCTATATGAAGATATTCCTTAATGGGTTTGTTTACCTAGTTCAGTGTTGTAGTGTCGTTTTGTGATTCCTTTATCTATTATTGCGATGTATAAAGGATACTTCATTAGGATTTTTTTTAGTACCTTTTAGTTGTAGATAGAATCTTACGGGCATGTCACTCATAATCAACACTAAAAGATATCATTTTGTACATCTTGTGTGATTATTGTTTTAAAATCTTAGAACGTTGAAGTTTTGGTTTTAGAACTCCACTTACTTTTAGAGTTGTAAACTAGGCTTGGAATCTCCATCCCCATCAGGAACCCGTCCATGATGGAAACGAGAAATTCCTGATAAGAAACCCCTTAAGGCAGGGATGTGGACTTTTTTTTAATCTTATATATATATATATAATATGTTTTTAGGTGTAATTCGGCAGTACATTTTTTCCTAATTACTTGATAGGAACGGAAATGGGATCCCTTAACCCTCATTTACAACTCCACTTATTGTGCAATTGATGAATCTCAAATCTTCAATGCATGTCCCCTTATGATGAAGTAAAATTGTGATTTCTTCCATTTTGTGTTGTGGGATTTTGATTTTGCTGTGAGATTTTGATGAATCTGTTCTACTATATTGTTGTGTGATGTTGTGTTGTGATCTCTGTTGAATATGTGCTGTTGCGGCTTGTGTAGGTTGGAGATGAGGATCTATGCAATAATAGCAATTGAGCGAGGTTGCAGAGGTTTGAGATCGATAAATTGCAGCGCAAAGATTGTGATATTTGAGTGATTTTGAATTTCATTGCTTGTATCTTTGCTTTCGTAGTGTTGTTGGTGTTCTAGTAGTAATTAATTAAACGGTTATTATAGGAATGTTTATTCCGTTTTCTGTTATTAATGGGTAAGCTGACATTTTAGCTTGTACAACATTTGCTAAAAAGCCCTATTTTTTGTTTGCTTATTTCTTATTTTGACTTTGATCTTTTTTTTTTTTTTAGGGTATGGTTTTTTTAATTTTGCTTTTATATGTTTGTTAGCTTTTACTAATTTGTGTGCGTGTGCCTAGAAAAATACTATCAATTTTATCCAAAAGAAAAAATTCACAGGACACTTGGCTAGGGTCCATCAACATTGCTCTTCATTCTCATGAAATGAGAGTAACAACATTAATGGTGAAATTACATTCCAGCAACCAGAAAAACCCATTATCAAATGTCACTATTGCCCATACACAATATCTGTCATTCTTGAAAATTTTCCTAATGCCCCATGTGATATGGTTGAAACATGTACATTGCTCAAATTATGTAATCAACACACAATTCAAATTCATTAATTGAAGGCTGAAGGTAGTTAGTTGTTGTCCTTGCCCAAGTAATAATGTCTGAAAACACAAGAGAAATCCTTCATTTCATGACCTTCCTGGCAGATCTCCGTATATCTGCTACATAACAATCATTTCATCACCATTTTAATAACATTATCAAATAATTCTTTCATTTTAAAGCTTAATATCATCCTCATTTTCATTCTACAAGGAGATTGATTGACACTATCAATCTACCATTTTAAATTGCTTCAAAGTTGGTTGAAGCATCTAACAACGCGTCAGAGTTCTTAAAATTTGTTTGCTTTCCTCTCTTTTTTAGTTGCATAATCTCATAGATGATCATTTTATTAAGGTAAAATGACCTTTCCGGCTCCTATTCTATCGACGAATTGCCCTTTTAGCCCCTTTGCCGTTTCAAAGTACTAGATACCCTTTTGCCCTTCAGCTTGAACTCATCCAGAGGACAGCGTCGATTGTGGTCCATTTAAGTATGGTTTCATACAAGTGCCAAAATGCCAACTTTAAAACGATACGGTCTAAAGAGGCAATAGGGTGATAGGACAGGTCATTTTGCCTTTTATTAAGCGAAGGCACTTACATCTGCAGTGCTTGGGATGTCAAAGGGCATTTCAGACCAGCAGCTTCTGCTGATGCTGCGGCTAGGTTCAAGTCTTTAGCCTGCATCAATGATAATAATAATAAGACATTTAGCATGGGAAAATAAAATGTTATTTGTAAGACCAATTGCACATATAAGATGGAATGCAAGATCCTATTAAAACTACAGTAATGCCAAACTGACAACAGAAGGAAAGACCATTGTGCTCGTTTTGGGCACTTTTGCAAGTATGAGACTTGACAGATTTGATGTTGAATTTTGACAAGCATGCCATGGATGCAATAGAAAGCTTGCAAATGAGATTAAACAATATCACCTTTTACATGCATGTAAAATCTTTTTAGCTGATGTTATCATAGCATACGCGATATACTGTAGGACAATTGAAACATTTAGACAGGAGATTACTATTATAATCACACATGGATGCAATAGAGAAATTGCAAATGAGATTAAATATTATGATAGCCTTTTATATGCATGTAGAACCTTATACTCTGATGTTATCATAGATAAGCAGCTTTATGTGGTATCAAAGTTATCACACTTGGGCAGGAGGATTAATGATAAGCTTCAAATATGGTCAGAAGGAGCATGTGGATTACTTGTAAATAACAAAATTCTTCTTAATGCAACAACAGATGCTACCATAATTAGGTCAAGGATACCAACCATCAGCTTTGATGCAAATCCTCCAGCATAATTTCTGGAAGCAGGGACGCCTTCCATCAATCCAGGAACTGGATTATATGTATCACTGCCATATTGGAGAGTTTTTATCAGCACCTCAAACCATACAGAATCCAGTTATCATTTTCAACATTACACCAGCTAGTTGACAAATGCACAAAATAAAACATGAAATAGGAAGACAAAAGACATCTTCAATGGTGCAAACTTCACGGAAAAACTCAAAAATATGAAATTATCTCATTGCAAATCTAAAGATCAAGGATATTTTATGATTTTGGATTTTTTGCTTCTCAAGTTTTTGGGTCAGAATGTGCAAAAGGCCTCCTTTCAGAATTCAGGTTATCAAACTAATTTGAAATTTAAATATGTTTTGTCTTCTTCAATTGTACAGAAAAATTAAATTCTTGGTCACATATGAAGGCATCTTGATGAGAATCATGACAATAACACAGCCACACAGATAGGAAATAAACACACAAACACAGACAGAACGGAATAATAGACTAGAATTGATGCTTCTCAATCTAAATCAAAGAGAAACCAGAACAGAGATTAGTAGGAAGTAAAGGAAAACAATGCTAAAGATAAATCTATGCCAGAGGCACAGCCCGGAGACTTCTCCCTCTCTACTAAAAGAGAAGAGTCCCAAAAATCTCTAAAAATAAAAAGAGATCCAAACAAAAAAGATATTCAAGACCCACTCCACTCCCCTCTCCGACCTAGATCTACATATAAACCAACTCATAATCTCTCTAATGTAACTAACTCCAGCTAAGAGCCCAAATCCAAGAGTCTCAGTGTAATCCCCATTATCACGTTGCCCATCCTATCTATTATGAAACAAAATCAACACGGAATTCTGGTCAGTGCAAAAGGCTGCCTTGGAGCTAGTACATGTTAGAGTATATGGGATAGCAGAAAAGCATTGATACCTACTCCAACATCGACCAGACGAAGAGTTCAAAACCTTTGTTAGAGTGTCAGCTTCAATTCCGAGGGACTGACCAAGTTTAAGGGCTTCTGATACTCCAAGCATGCTCACAGCCATTGCCAAATTGTTGCAAATTTTTGCTGCCTAAATAACAAAACCCAAAACGAATTTTTGAGAGCTCAAAAATTGATCCTGTCAAATGACGCCAAAACAAAATTTCCATTTGTAAGCTAGAATAGAATATTTTAATTTGTGTCCATTGGTCTACTATCTAAACAATACGTCTAAACCTTGAAAACAGATAAAGAATATAAAAACAACGTCCACAAGCATACACAGTATGATGTTCTTTGACTAACTCTCTGTTTTCTCTATCTTACAAAATCTGCACAACATCTAAACATAGATAACTACCAGACCAAAGGTGGATACTTAAGTTAAAGATGGGCACCATAAAGAGTTTGATCAACTAGAGATTGGTTCGGTGGGCTGTACCCAATCCAACTTTGTCCGAAGAGTTTGTGCTAGAGATGATAGCAAAGCACTTGGATAATTATCTAAGACTATTAGATCCATTTGTAAGATTATAACACCAATAACTTTTATTCCTTCCTACGTCAAGGAAAAGTAAAAGAAAAATAGTAAGGAAAGATAAATCGTTTGGTGTTTGTAGGTCAGCTATTGAAATGTTTTTATGTCTTCTTTTATTTATGAACACAAATACATGATGCGTGACTGTTTCTGGTCCTAGTAATCTGCAGTTTATTGAAGTTTTCTGTTACACAAAAAAAATGAACTTCTAATTTGAAATCATCAGCACAACTTCCATCTCCTGCATACAAAGATGATAAGATGCAGCCACTTGCTAGTATAATTCCATTATGTGATTCTGTTCAAGTTCATAAACATCGACACAGATTCAAATTGATATGATAAGAATTTCAATAGTTGATAAATGACAAACAAAATTCCAATTCTTTATAATACATGAGTGCTCCTTTTCTCCATTGGTCAATAAGAGAACTGAAGCATAACAATGTAAAATCAGCAAGAAACGGAGAAGTTCATCCATATCCAAAGCCCGGGGCCGTAACAAAAAGGCTACAATAGAGATATAATAAATCTGATTTCATGCATCACCCATAGAAATACAAAAAATTTAACAATGACAAATGATAAGTAAGTTCTGAAGAAATTAAACAGGCAATAAGTTTGAGCGTTAACTGGAACTTACTGAACCAGTGCCTGATGCACCACAATAGATAGTCTTTTTGCCCATTGTTAGAAACAATGGTTTTGCAGCCAGGTAAGCTTCCTCAGAGCCACCAACCTGGAAATAATACAACCTTTATAAAAATAATATTACAAAGAAACAACTTCTGTGTGTCTTCCACCTAAAATTTTATTAGTCAAAAAACATATGTTTCTTATCCAAAAGTTCTATCAACTACACGAAGAAATAGCTTGTAACACACTATAGCCCAACATAGCATGTGAATTGAAACCATAAACAGACCTATGGCCATGGAATATTCTTTTGTTAAAGAAAAATGGGCGTATATAATATTTAACTCAGTTGAACTGAACTTTAATCTCCAAGTTGGGGTCTGCATGCCTCCTTTGACTTCCTTCTACAAGCCATCAACCCTATTTTAACTATGAACGTTCACAAGCATTTTCAACGGCATTACAATCACTCTTTCTCAATTATGTACCCAAAAATTTATATTGCATATAAGTGATGAATCTATGATAGCCCACAATTAATAAATATAACCAAATACCTCACCATGGTGCAGTCCGTAGTACAGTTGACAGAGAGGACTGTTAAATTCAAAACCTTGGATGCAAATATCAATACCACATATAGATAAGATAATTGGTATAGAAGACATATCAAATCATTGATGTCACAGTAAAGTTTGTTTCTTTTTAAAAGAAATTATTAAATATGGATTTTTGGGTTATTTGGACTATTGGATGGCTTATGTTTGGATTTTGACTTTACAGCTAGCCAGATTTAGCATTCAAGCTACACCCTAGAAGAACACGCGCAAGAGATGTGCAGTAACCTCTGCAACAGCATAATGAACGAACCACCCTTTTAAGAGAATTGTGAGGAAGCATTTAAGCAGATTAAAGAGAAGCACCCTGCTCAAAATTCAGAACCATTACCCCTCAAAGAAAAACATGCTTTATATTTATGGATCCGTATTTTCAAGAAAAATTGTTGGCTCTATACAAAAAGCACAACAGCTTATTGCTTTCCGATAGCTAATTCTGCAAGGGTCTTCCATGGTACACTGAACTTGTATCAATCATCAAAGATGGAAGCAACTATTCTCTTCAAAACAAAACAGCAGGAAGGACAGGAGAAAGATGAAGAAAAGCTAGAGTGGTTTCTATGTCCAAAGTTATTCCCTCTTTATAAGATATTCATAATAAACTCAAAAGCAATGTTATGGTTATGGAATCAGTATGGTGCCAATCTGTAAGGTTTTGTGTTCATGTGAGTATATCCATTTGGCAGAGAAGTCAGAGATGAAGAGTACCATAAAAGTAAGAGTTCCAGCCTCTGCAGCAGGAACACCTCCTGAAACAGGAGCATCCAACATGACAGGCTTCTCCCAATGATCTGCATTAATGATATTGTTGAGTTAAAGCACAGAGACAGAAAATAATAAGGTATCATTTTATTCTTTAAGGAAATTGCTAAAAGCATAACGAGGAAGAAAGTAAGCATTTTTCCCTTTTGCCAATAGATCCAACCAATGGTAGGTCTAGAAAGAATACAGATCAATACAACACTACATCACTGATTCAATCCGCAAGAACCTTTAGTATACCCTCTGATTTCGGTTTATGAATGATTACGCATCTGCATCCCCATATTTCCAGGACCATTAATCCACCTTTATTATCTGATTACATGGAACCAGCTCAAATATTACCATGTTTAAAAAACATCATTTCTGTTGACAGAAAAAACAGGATAAGTTGAATATCCCACTTGTCAAGTGATTATCGAGGGTCAGGATAACCCTTCAGGTTAAATACCCTTTCTAGCAAATTTTATGCAAAATTTTGCAGATAGTGAAACAGAAAACTATTGCAGACACTTTTGCCTCACAATATCTTTAGCTTGTTTATCTTCATTATTTTTGCTACTCTAACATAATTTCTGCATCTGGTAGGTTCATCATGAATCTCTTACCACCACCATATATGCACTAAATGTTTTAGCTATATTCCAAGATCTTTTTTAAGTCAAAGTATTGGCATGTTTTTATTCAATTTGATTATTAAAAGTGGAATGTTGAAGCTAGTTTGTGCAAGCTATAAACTTAAACAATTTTCAAACCCAAAGTTCATTTCAAAATTTTGACAATGTTTCATCTGATGAATATTTATAAAAAATAAATAAATAAAAAATAAAAAATAAAAATAAAAATAAAACCAATATGAAACAAGAGGATTCCTGAAAGACAAGTGTTATAACAACTCATATATGCATCTGCACACACAAGTGTCAATTTGTGCGTAAAGAGAGAATAAATCAATTGTCCAAGTAGTTAATGCAATCAACAGAGTAAATGAATAATATAACAAAAAAATTGCATCATGTAATCAAACAATTTCAGAAATGAATTTATAGATCTTCTGATTAATGAATAAGAAACCGCATGCACATAATGGCACCATAAACATGAAAGTTCGTAGGTAGAAGTTAAGAAAAAACATCATATTGGTGCATCTATACAAACAAATATACCTTTCTTTTCTTTTAGAACGAAATTAGATGTATTTGCAGCAAGCTTTCTAGAAGTTTCTGGATCAATGGTGGATGAATCTATCAACAACTTTGGTCTGAGTAGACTTCGATGATGAAGCAAACCGTTCGGTCCAGAGTAGACATCCAATACCTACATTTTGAGAAATTTGTGACATTCCCAACAAGAAAAAAAATCAACAGTTTGAAACTAAAGCTTTCAAAATATTATCATAGATTAGTACGAATATAACACTTCTTGGAAATTTGAGCACCAAGAATCCCAAAATTACAACCACTAATAATTTTACATCAATGAATCACATAAGAGCAACAATATTCATGTGTTAAATGGAGAGTTCCTACTTTATTCAACATTATGTCAATTTATCATTATCCAATAGCGAGTTGCACTTCTTGAATGAAGTGCTTTTATGGGTAAGTAGACTTCGAAAGCTATAATCTTTAAACAATATATGATGATGGTATGAGTATAATTTAACCACTATAACTGATACTTATTTTTCTATTTTACGACATCTTTAATACTATTGAAGACCACAAGCAGCAGCCACGCATCAAACAGATATATACTGAACATTAACAGAAATAGCCAAATAAAACACAACACTCACATCAGATGATGAAGGCAACATTGTGATTACAACATCACTTGCTTCTGCAACCTCAAATGGTGTTTTTTTTGCTGGAATTCCCATGTCAGTAAACATCTTAATGACATCACAATTCCTGAAATAAAATCAAAATTTACATTTGATTTATAAATATAGATAATTATATTTCTCCTCTCCACATATTATGTAGCAAATAAGGCTGACAAAGAAGACCCATACCTTTTTCAAGGAACTTTGTTTGAATGTGTATCAACTTGCATAAAGTAAATACAACTCCCTTTGTCACGAAAAGATAGTCCATGTTTCCATTTTTGTACGTGTCAAATTCTAATCCTGTTTCTCTTTTTAGATTATAGTTAAATATTTAGTCTCTAAACATACTCCTAATTGATGTACATTGGTATTCCAATAACCTATAAGAAATATATTAATTTATTCTTGGAACTATAAATTGACCAATAGTATCAAGTTTAAGGAGTGATATATAAGGAAACTGATGAGCAAAAATTTGTCCTTAAACTATAGCATAAACTATATGTTTTTTAAATCACATTAGTAGTTGAGCAAGCCTATCTTTTCAGGATGGAGGTACTATACAGTAAAAAAGAAACGGAAAAAAACAAATAAATAAAGGAAAGGTGAAATGCTTGTGCCATACATGTCATGAACAACCAATTTGTATCCAGCCTTAATTAGGTTATTTGCCATTCTTGATCCCATATTTCCAAGCCCTATGAATCCAACATTCTGTGATAAATCAGTCAGATGAAAGTGCAACTATTAGAGGAGTAAGAGTGAGATAGAAAAGGGTATTGTGGAATCAAAATTAAAATACAACAAAATTTAGAATCTCAGTTTTCCCATTACTTCTATGGTAAAGAGCTATTATGTGGTTTCAAAGCACAGTTAACCACAACGAAAAACAACAGCTTTACTACCTTCAACAGTTCAATCATAGGAAATAAACATATTACCCATAAATTCTTTACAGTGCCTTTCAAACTTCACAAGGTTTTATTTTAAATATAAATAGCCCCACATCATCAAAGTTTTTTTTTTTTTTTTAATTAGAAATCTCAGTCTGTAAGTTCAGTAATGTCACTCTTGCATTTCATATAATATCTTCTTGGCTTTTTCGTTGGTCAATTGGAAATAATACGGCATCTCTACACATAGAATAATACACAATTGGAAAACATTCCAAGCCAGAATGAAAATTTATATTCAAGCATTTGACTTTCTTCAATAGACACAGCAACAAACACTAAGAATCTAATTGGCTAGTGCAAAACCTAAGGATCATTTCACAAAAACAAACATACTAGTCAAATAGCAAGATTCTCAGAAGCTAATTTCAAGAGAGGGCTGATATTCAGGTGGAATCGTAGAAAGAAGCAGTAATTTAAACAAAAGATAATGAAAAGGGGAAAGAAGTTAGACAACGGTTACCTTACCTCAAATTGGGATGAAGCAGAGAAGCTGCGTGCCGGAGCATATAAAGAGAAAGTGAATTTGGTTTTGATGCTAGAAAGCAGAGCTCTCCCTCTGTTCATCGCCATGTTTTAATCTTTGGGCACTGAGTTTTTTTTTCTTTTTAAATAATGCTTGGGGTACTGATTTGAAATTAATAGGGTGTATACCATGGTTTTCAGACCCGGACCGGTCATCGAACCGGTAAAGGAATGGATTCATGAATTTTGGAATAAACCAGAATCGAATCGGATTTAATAAATATATTAAAATATTAAAATATTTTTATTTTTATATTTATAATTTATGAAAATTTGAATATTTTTATTATAATTCTTTAAGTTTAAGCATTTCAAACACAATATACTAATTAAAAAAACTCAATTCATGAAATATAGTTTTTATAGTTACAATTAAATGTCAATTTATTTTAAAATAATTTAAAAATACAAACTATATTTTATTTTAATTAAAAACACTTCAAAATAATAACTTAAATTTTATATTTAAATAATTTTTTTTAAAAAAAAAAGACTAGTCGAACCTGAAAACCGATCCGGTTCACGGTTTTCCGGTTTGACCAGACGATCCGACCGGATATTGACCGGTTGTTGACCAAAATGAAAACCGGATAGAAACCGATCGGTCTGAGCTCCGGTTCCGATCGAATCTGGTCCGACCGGCCGGTCCGGTCCGGTTTTCACAACTATGGTGTATACAATTCAAACTTTTATAGTCTTCTAAAAAACTTTTTAAAATGAAGTAAGTATTCAATTAAGACTTTTTAGTAATTTTTAAAAGTCATCAGGTATTAAAATTCAGTGTTATTTAATTAAGACTTTTTAAGAGTTTTTAGAAGTTATCAGGTATTTAATTAAGACTTTTTAACAGTTTTTAAAAGTCAACAGGTATTCAATCAAGACTTTATAGAGTCTATAAAAGTAATCTTGTATTTAAAAAATCATTAATAATTGATGACAATGACTTTTATATACCTTTTTATAATTTTTTAACTCAAAACACAATTAAAAAAGTCATACATATTGATAAAAGATTTTTTATTTTGATGGAAAACTTTTTATTTTCACTTTCGATTGTGATTTTTAATAACCCTTCTTCCTTTACTGCCTCTCTCTATTCTCCTTACTCTTCCTCCACCTCCTCTCTCTCCTCTATCCTATCGCCGCCGGAAACCTCCACTCAGTTCCCTCTTCCCATCGTTGATTGGCTGCTTTCCTCCCGCTACCACTCTGTTCCATTGCTCTCCATTCCAAGCCGCCTGCCATTTTTTTAACAAGATATTTGTCTAGTCTCTTCCTCTATTATTTGCTTTCTTTGTTGAATCTCCTTGAAATTGATCAACCGCAAGCAAATCAACCATTAAGTCTGGCTTAAATATTTTTTTATTGTATAATTTATCGTTTTGATATGGAATTCAAATAAGTATGCGATGTGAGATGATTTTTATTGTTTGAACTGGTTTTATACTTTGTTTAATTTATGCTCCGATAGTCTACTCTCTTGAATGGGATATTCTCTTGGTGAATTTATGTAAATTATATTTAATACTTTATTACTCAGGTATGCGGTTGTTCCATATTTATAAAATTGCGTACACTTAAATGCATAATTTTCTTAGAAAAGGGTGTTGATCAGTTGAGTTTCCAATTGAACCAAATGGTGAAACTTTTTCATCTACACCAATGTAAATTAATCAAGAAAAATATTTTGAACCATTAGTTAAAACGCAAGAGCAATATAAAAATGATGCTAATGAATGGAGAACTATGATTGCTACTTCCATAATGAATAATGTTGAGCATATGACTGATAATGAAGATTAGAATTTTCATAGTTAAATTACAATTTTTTTAATTAACATTACTATTTAATTTTAGTGTTATTATTTTATATTTTATGCTTGTAAATTTTTGTTGTCATTTATGTTTTGGTGTATTATCATTGAACATGTGAAAATTATTATATTTTAGTATTTTAATAGGTTTATAAAAGTTTTTAAAGTGTATAAAAGTCTATGGAATAAACTTTTTAAAAGTCATCAATACTTTTAAAAACTTTATAAAAGTAATTAAAAATTACTAGTCATCAAAATCTATAAAAATCATTTGCTTAAAAAAAAAAAAAAAAGTTTACAAAAGTTTCAATAGAATAACACCCCTAAATGTTTGCTAAATCATAATATAGAAAATGGATTTCAATCGACTTCACTTAAAAATTTGTGCCAGAATAATTGAGGATGTTAGTCATACTTGTTTACCCTCTCTGAGTCTATGGTCCAACCAATTCAAACCAATTTAACAGGATTAAAAGAATAATAACTAAACCAATATTATCAAAATTGGATTGGACCGATCAATTTAACCACGAATCGATCATGAACCCAGTTAGTTCTATAATAAAAAGCAGTTCAGAAGAAAATTGATGTTGACGGGTTCAAACCAAAAAACTGTTCTCCTCAATTACTTAACACTGCATCTTTCTAAGAAAAAAACTTGCAGTCCAAATTGAAACCGTCATTGTGAAATACATGAAAGGTGAAACTCTGAAGATTGACAAATAGCATTAAATCAACTCATATCATTTTGGAAAATAGAGTGACGAAGAAAGGAACAGTTGGGGCCTTATTTTTTGCAAAAAGGAAAAAGAAAGGAGATGAAGAAAGGGTGTAGCTTATCCCAATTTTGGGAGGAGAAGAGGCAACAGGTTTAATTTTTTTTTCTATTAAATTATGAATTGTTAAATGTATATATTAAATAAATTAATAATATTTTTTTATGAGTGTATGTATATATATTTTAAATACTTTTGAAAAAAGCTTGTGCTTTTCCATTGAAAATTCACTGTTATTGTTGAGTAATAATTTGTTTGTCCACAATATAAGATCCAAAAGTTGATCAACAATGTTGTCGTATATTTTTATTATCTAGTGAATTGAAGGTCAAATTAAAGTATTTTATTTGTCCATTTGTTGGAATCAAAATATTGCCAATTATATAAAAGATTCTCTTAACCAAGAAAATTGAAAAATATGAATGGAAGTAAGAGTGGAAAAAAGAGCATTAATACGTATATAGTATTTGATGTTAATACTATGCACCTTGCAAACCAAATACAAATAATCTATACGAAATATATTAAGATAAATCAATATTTTTTTAAGTTGTAAAATAGATGTTGACAATAGCTTGTAGTAATTAATTTCTACTATAAATCTAATTTTGTATTAAATTTAATTTATGCGTTTGTAGGTAGATATTAGAGTTCTCGATTTGTATGTCAAAACAAAACTGTAGTGTATTGTTATTTACAGTTTTTCATATCCAATATTCTTTTCAACCTCCTTATCAAACACATCAAATATTAAGAAAGCTGTATCATCTTCTACTTGAAAGTACACTTTGTACTTGATATATATTAGTGTTATTTTTTTTTAAATCAAAATTTAATTAATTTTGTTTTTGTTTGATTTTGTTTTACTTGGTATGACTGATGTTGGTTCAATTTCACAATAAGTGCACTTTCGATTTATTTCTTTCCCAACCACTTTTTTTCGTAAATTAAGCACCTAATATAATACCATCCAAATTTGTTGTCAATTCCTCTTATAGTGGCCTTTCTTGTGAATCCTTTTTTCCTACAAGTGTAATAATATATTTATAAAATTTAATATATGTGTGTTTTATAAAATTGTAAATAAATTCAAATAATTTTGTGTATCTCGTTATTCTTACTCGATATTGATTTCCCCCATTTCATTTCTAGTATTTCTTCAATTGTTTTTCTGTTTCAAAACATCTTGTACTCCAAAGATTCTTGTGTGTTTGTAGAGGCGAAATTGGGATGTCATTTGTAAAGCTGTTTTAAAATACGAAATGTAATAACATTATATTATTTTTTGTTTTTACAAAACTTTTATACTTTACCTTTTCATCAGGATTTTGGTCTTCGACATGTCAAAGTTGAGATAAAACTTTGTTGCACTTGTTACGATAGAGAATAGTGACTTGCATATAATTGAAATATGCTAATCATATTAATAAAAAAAATGAATATTTAAACATATATATTAATTGTGTAATATTATTTACCATGAAACTTGTGATTGTCAGAGATGTGAAATTGCTATAATTTTTCCATCATTGTCAACGTTTATTTTCTTTTGAAACTCTGTTGCGAATTTCTCCCCACGTTCCTCTTGGCTCATATTGTGGTTTTTTAGAGTTATTTTTTTTAATGGAAATAAATTCTTATAAATTTTGAAAATTAATTTATTAAATTTGTTTAATAGTTTTATGTTAGAAGAAAAAATTAGTCTTCAATTTCAAGCATTATTTCTATTTTTGTTATTGTTTCCCTCGACCAGTAATATCTTTCATTTCACTCTTTGCTTTTAGTTTTCCCTATAACATCTGTAGATATAGATAATATTATATTTGTATATTTGTATTAAAAACTATAGTGTCACTTTTTTTAATAAGTTGAGATAATTTTCATTTTGTGAAATATTGAATTTACCAGATATAAATTTGTTGTTACCGCATTTTGTATTATTTATTTGTAATTAGCGAAATCGAACTTTTCCTTCTGTATTTCATCTTCCTTCAAATCCACTTTTGTGATTTTTGTTGTTAATAAAAAAGTTATCTTATCTTGCGTTCATTTTTTATGATTTTGTAGGTAGCATATGAAGCACCCACTTTGAAATTTTTAAATAGGTAGATGTTCACTTCTTCTACCATTGCCTTGAACCTGTTGCTTTGGTGCTTAATAATAGTTGCTTAGATTGTGTCAGTCTGCAAGAATATTCCAATATTTTGAAAATATTTAGTTCATATTTTGTAACTCATGCAATTATACAAATATACTTTAAATACCTTATTATCAAGCAAAAACATTTCTAAACTTATGACGTCATTTGTATTTCTATTGATAACTTTCCATATTTGAATAGCTCTTGCTTGGATTTTCTATACTTCAATTTCCAAGTTTGAGCTTATAAATCTTATTAAGGTATATCGATAATTGAGTCTTTTCTTTTTTTGGTTGGTAAAAGTAATTTTAGATATTTGAGTTCTTGATTTGTATGTCAAAACTAAATGTTAAGGTATTTTTGTATATTTATGTGATGTTAGTCTTTTATTGAAATTGTATTTTGAACTTTTTAAAATTTTTAAGCCATTATATTTCATTTAATTTATAATTTATAATAGAGTGTTTAATTTTATAATATAATGATATTATTTTTTAGGTGGCTTTGAATTATTAATTTCTCCTTAATGAGGGTGTAACTTCTATTTTCTTTTATTATGAAGTAATAAGTACTAATTATTGATTTTATAGTTTACAACGTGTCGAATAATTCATTTGTTATTTTATGCTACATAAACAAGTTTATTATTGTACTTAAGTTTGTAAGTGTAAATACATAATTAATGACATATAATAAATATTAATTGAATTAATTAATTTTAAATTTAAATTTATAACTGTTGTATAAGTTATATTCCAATAACTTATTTATTATGAAACAGTTAACAAATTAAATGAGTTATCATTTCGAATGTTAATGATGTATTCATTTTTGTGTTATTTGTTTTTTTTTTTTTTTTCCTAATATCCTTTCTTTTTAATTTTGAAAAATGAATTTGTATAATATTTTTGACTTATGTAGCTGATATAGTTTGAAAAGCCATTAAAATTTAAACATCTTCTATATCAATCTTACAGAAATAATGGGACTTGTGAACAATCTGCTGCATAAGAAAGTGAACAAATTACTAAGAAGTAACTGATGCATGCCATTTTTTTAATGAATAATATGTCCATAAATAAAAAAGAAAAGACCAAGTCATTGTCAGCACAAGAAAATAAACACAAAGGAGTAGAGAGCACCCATTTAGATATCTTATTTGCCAACATATTGGCAGGTTTAGGTTCATAGCAAAAACAAATATGATTAAAACAATGAGCTAAAAGCTTATATCAGTTGCTATTAATCCAATAGGGAAAATTGTGTCTGCCTCAGAGATGATTTCAATGGCCATTTTGTTGTTCGAGGCAACCTACAGCAAAGAAATTCCCTCATGAAAAGCTGTTTTCATACCTGCAAAAATTGCTAGCAATCTCCATGTTCAACCGAAAGAATTTCTCCATATGGATAGGCTCCGAAGAGGGTAATTTGACTTGTAGCATTTACCAGCAACAAACCCCCAAGCATTCTTCAACTTTTTCCAACCAAAAGCAATAGTCAATAAGACACCAAATTATAGACTTGATAAGGAAAATTAGTTTCACAAATAGAAGCACAATTGCAAATCAAAATATATCTATAAAAGACCCATAATGCCAAAAAAAAAATTGATTTGATGAAATTCAATAGGTACAGTTAAAATGGAGGTATCATCCCTTGTGAAACGAAAAAACTACTCTGCAAGATATTCATAGAGAAACACCTCTTGAAGTTCTCCTCTACTGCCTCATCAATCTCAGTAACATCACTAAATTTATCTCCAGTTAAACTGTATAAGACTATGATTTCAATAGAGTAGAAAATCAAGTACAACTTATGAAGGTTGAAGAGTAAAAAACAAAATGAAGACATTTTGTGGAAGACATACCATATTCTTTCTTAATGTAATTATACCGTCATATAATATTTGCAAATTGAAGATATTTGTTTTCAAAATCTACCATCCACCTTAGAAATGTTGTTGCCTCAATCTATGAACCATTTGCATCATTAACATTGTATTAAGACAATATTTTGAGGGGAAATAAAAATTGGTGTTGTAAATTTAGGTGGATAAATGAACATTGTATTAAGAGTATATTCAGTTGTAACACCATGAACCATTGCATGGGTTTTTATATATTAAACATAAAAACATTAAATAGACCAAAAACTATAACAAATATAAGAGCCTAAAGAGATGATTTACTCTATGAACAAAGGATCAAAACAAAGGTGAACTGAATGCGAGATCCATTTGAAGAAGATAACAGACCTGCAATCCAAACACAACAGTAATCATAATTAGGAACATGCTATTAGAGATTATATAAAGAGAGGGAAACAACAAATTAAAAAATTACAAAAGAAAATGAAGGATACCCAATAAGAGATAGAAATCAATCTTCCATTGTTGATGAAGGTAATTTGAAGGAAAAATGGAGTTGTTATTTCTTTAATTCTTTAAAAATCAATTTGTAGTAATTGATTGAGGAGTTATCTTTTTAAAAATGAACAGTTACGTTTTTAATTCCATTATAAGCAATTAATTAGATAGACATTACAAATAATAAAGTGTAATGATTCATTTTACAAATTTTTAAATATGAAAATTTTGTAAATTAATTGGAAAAATAGTGATTAAAAGTTTAAAAATTGCTAAAAAAAAAAAAATAAATAAAAGGATAAATAGCAACAAGATGATTTGAGAATGAGAGTAAAAACCCCTAAAACCTTCTTTTTACTATATCTATATATATATATATATATATATATATATGCTTTCATTTCAATTTTTTTTTATCATACGTCGCTACGTGGCAGTTATTCAATAACTTTTCAGTTCAGCAGTTACCAATAATAATAGAATTTATTTTAACAGTTATTGAAGTTAAAAATTATGAGATAATGTTCCCTAAAAATGAGGGCTTATTAGTTGAGTGATAGATGGAGAATAAGTTTTTACATGATTGACATGTGTTGAATGAAATTATTGACTGTGAATTCATTGTATTTATTTATGCCAATCGTGAGTTTCATGACACTATACGTATGGCTAAATAATGTATTAAAATAAAATATTATTTTAAACTTTTATTAATAAATCACTCTCTCCATTCCAAAATGGATGTTACTTAAATCAATTTTATTTTTTTCCAAAATAGATGTCACTTTAAAAAATCAAGCCAATTTTAAATACCTTTATATTAATTTCATAAAATAAATGCTTAGTACAAAAAACAATCAATAAAATCATTCAATTCTCTACATTCCACCTATTATGAACTATGTAGAATTCAAATATCAAAATAGAATAAATTCCAAAATGAAATCTAAGAAGGCCAATTTAGTAAAATAACATTATTTTATAGACATATTAATCATTTTCTTAATATGTGTGTATAAACTTTAAGTGACATCTATTTTGGAATAGAGGGAGTACTAAAATAATTGTACAAAGAATCAACAATTAATTGTCTAGATACTTACCACTCAAGTCAAATGATATTATTCCCTCCGTTTTTTATTATATGATGTTTAAGGTTGTTCACTAAGATTAATGAAGTATTAATTAAGTTACTAAAATGATTAGTTTACCCTTAATACTTCTCTTCTAAAACTTAATTTTCCATTCAAAAATTCTCTTTTTTCTTAATTATCAAAGTTTAATGTAGTATTTTTTGCATTAAGAATCTCTCTCATTCTTTAAATAAGGGCAAATATGAGAAATCATGGTAAAAAATACATTTATAATGTAAAGTATCAAATAAAAAAGAACAAAGTAAAAAATCTAAAACATCATATAATAAAAAACGAGGAAATATTATTTACTAGGAACATGCTTAACACAATATCAATACATTTCGTCAAGTAACCATTTAATTAAAAGGGTTTAACTAATTAAGGGTGCTCAAGGTCGGTTAACCGGTTCATGTGGACTTTTACAAACGGTTAATCATTTGAATGGTTTTTTTTAATTTACTAACCATGCACTGTCCATTAAATTCGGTTAACCATTAGTTTCAGTCAATTAACCATTTCTTTACGGTTAACCATTTATGAAATAGATATTATGATTTTGCTAAATTTATAATATTTGAAACCTAAAATAAATAGACCATAAATCTCAAATGTCAAATAAAAATATAAAATTACAAACCATAGTCTTAATTATTAATTAAAATAACATTTTAACCATAAACTTTGATAATTAAAATATTAATAAAAAAAGTTCCCAAATATAGAAATTGTTGTATAATATCAAACATTAATTAATAAAATTGTTTTTCGCTATTCGTTTTTCAGTGAGTTTGAAATTAAGAATTGAGAGGAGAAGTGATTGGAATGGAGTAACCGATACTACTTGGTGTTGTATAGTAAGGAAGTAAAATGATATCAAAGACCCAAATATTTTACTTATTATTCATATTACCTATATATATAATTATATAATTTTTTAAGAAAAATATTTGTAAAAATTCGGTTAACCGCGAGTCCACATGGACTTTCGGTGTGAAAACCTAAATCTAAACCGTAACCGTTAATTTCTAAAAATAAAATCGTACACTAGTCCATCGGTTTCGGTTAATCATATTTTTAGCTTGGTTTCGGTTTGGTTTCACGGTTTTTCGGTTTTTTATGTGCACCCCTATAACTAATAGGCTACAATCAGATATAGCTTTTATATTATATCGCTAATACAATCTCACACATAGAGTAAGTCATCGGTCGGTTCAATTTACTAACCGAATCGAAATCATTTCTAATTTAGAAATTGAACTGAATCAAAATTTATCGATAATCGAAAATTTCAGTTTGGTTTGAATTTGAACCAAAATAAATTATCAATTTATTCTATTTTTTATTTTAATCTAGAAAACTAACAAACTCAAGCTTTTTTATTACTTCGGCTTAGGTTTGATAATTGGTTATAACAGATTAATGCTCTACTTTACTCACCCGAATAGCATTAAGACTTGAAACTTGTACAACACAAAGCTACTAAAACTACTAATACTATTTTTAAATTAATTAATAAATGATGATGTCACGATTTGAACCTTCAACCATTTAATCTTGGACTGTGAAAATATCCATACCCATACCTTTACACATTTATCATATATATCACTTATCTTGTATTCGTTACCCGTTTGAAAACACATTTTTTATTGTACTTAATTTTAGGGTACTCATTAAATACCCATACATACCTGCCAAAATTACATGTTTATATGTCCAAATTAAATTACTAACACATAAATAAAAAAAATTAACTGTAATTTAACAAATCAAATCATACATAAATTTGATATTCTACGAGCTTAACAAACCATACATAAATTTAACATTTAAATTCGAAGTTCAAACACTTAAAATCCTATATACACATAATATTTAATTTAATCACAATGGTATCAATTGATATGTATAATTGGGTTCCAATAGAAGGTACCTAATGGGTATATGCATACTTATCAAGGGTCATTTTTCATATAGGGTTCGGATAGTTTTATTAGGGTTGAGTAGCCACAAAACCCGTACCCATTGTCATCCCAACTTCATTTAGAGAGCTTTGATATTATATCAAACAACCATTTAACCAAAGTTTATGCTAATAGGTGACACAAATTTATATATATATATATATATGACATATCCAAGGAAAGGCTTCGTGGACGATTATAATTAATTAAGCAGTTTTCTCCACTAAGTGAATATGGAAACCATTGGGGAACACCAGTCCAGGCTTCTTCAGATAGCTTCCCTTCATATTCGTCCACCTAATTAATTATTTATACGCATATGTTATTCAGGAAACAGATGATAGTAAAAGTGTCTAATGCATAGTATTAATTTAAGAGTTATAATATTAATTAAAGTAAATAATTCACACTACTCAGTTTTCGTATTATTCAAAATATATTCTAGCGTTATCTTTTATTATGTTAAACAGTTTAATCCATGTGGTAAAAAAATGAACAAAAATAATTACGTCAATAATTTTCCAACTATTAAAAATAAAATAAAATTAACGTAAAACGTTTATTCATTTATGTTCTAATTTAGCATTCAAGTGATATTTTAGACAAATTGATTTGGTGAATTTTCAACCAAAAGGATAACAAAAGATAAATTCTGAGGAGTTTTGCATTAAAAATTAAAATTATAAGACAATTTAGTTTCATTTACGGTAGTTGGAGGACCATGAATGTAATTTTTTATAGCAAAGAACAAACTATTCAACGAAACAAAAGATATGAATCTGATAACTTATTTTAGATAATACGGGTACTCACTAGCATGTTAAATAAAAAATCAGTTACTAATAAAGTATTTACCCTATTAAGATAGTTTTTAATTAACAGCTAAAACACTTGTGTTATATATATATATAAGTTGCGGTTTGAACAGAAACTCTATTTTGATATTGGACTAGACTGATCCGGAACAATTGTAACCGCGACATGTGAATACTACTACTGACGTGTTGCAATTGTATTGGTCCTGGACCAATCCGATCCGTGATCACTAGAAGTTCTCGAGCTTGGAAGGGTAAATAGAAGGTATAAATATATAAGTCCTCTTGCCTTTAATTTCTACATCTTTGACAGCCTTTCTACAGATTAGTGGGGCAATATTTGCAAGCCTTACGCTTTCATTGATAACCTGCATAGATAGGATAAAGAAATTAGTTATAGATTTGGTTCATAACATGAGTTTCTTACAATCGAACAATGGTTAATATACAGTAGAAAAATCCTAAATTAATAGAGAGAATCCCTGATAAAATGTGTAAAATTTAATAGTGAAAGAGGTAGCGTACCATATGGGTAAAAGTCCATGATCTGTATTCTTCCCAAGTAATTTTATCACCTTCATTCATTTTTCGGTTCCTCAAACTTGTTTCATGTTCTTTCTGAAAAGGAAACACTATATTATTAATATACCAAAAAAAAAAAAAAAAACAAAGACAAATAGATTTTTTTCAATTCGCCTGCATATCCCCTGGTCCGCACTCCATGGTATGGCTTGGTTTTATATATTTGGACTTTCACTAATAATTTCAACAACTATACAATTACCATCCTAGAAAATAAATATTAAAAGTGTCTTATAGCAAAATATTAGTTACAATAATGATTTTTCTCTTTCCCTTATCCCTACTTTTAATCTCTCCCTTATCTCTACTTTTCTCTCTCCTCTTATATAATTAAAAACTAATTTCTTTGTTTTTCTCTATATCTGTTCATTTTTTCATTATTCCATTTTAGAATGTTTTTTTTTTTTCTCTTTGAAATAAGATCCATTTCCAGATATATATATATATATATTTTTTTTGTCCTCGTTTTTGGCATTAATATTGTACACAATTTTTAAAAATTGATTGTATACTGCATATATATTGTATTTATACTAATATTATATTTTGCAACTTACAAAATAATTATATTAGTTTTATACTCCAGTATATTGCGATTATACCGGTTTTATACTGCAAATAATATGATTATACTGGTTTTATACTGTGTGCAATATAGTATAAAAAACGAAAAAAAAAATATGAATATGGATCTCATTTCGAAGAGAAAAAAAAAAGAGGAAAAAAACTTTCTAAAATAGAATGATGAAAAAATGAACAGATAAATAGATAAATGAAAAATTAGTTTTTAATTAAGGTTGAATTAGCTACACAAGTTTAATATGATTTTGTTCTAAAATGAATTGAAATTTGTAACATCATAAATCTAGTGTATCAGTGTACCAGAAGTTATAATTAAGGTATAATCAGTGTATCGGTAAGTAAAACTAAGGTATAATTAGTGTATCAGAAGATATTACTAATGTATAATAAACGTATCAAAAGGTATAACTAAAGTATAACTAAGGTATAACAATTGTACAAATGTATAATAAGAGTATCAAAAGTATAACTGAGGTATAACAATTGAACAAATGTATAACTAAGGTATAATAAGAGTATCAAAGGTATAACTAAGGTATAACAATGATTATATTTTAATTATACCTTAAGATACACAATTACAGTGACTATATCTTAATTATAACTTACTTATGCATTAAAATACACTATTATAGTGATTATACCTTAGTTATACCTTAAAATACAAATGTATTATTAGTTATACCTTAGTGAAAATATATATATATATATATATATATATATATATATATATATATATATATATATGCATCTTGTTTTGAAGAGGAAAAAAAAAACAAAGAAAACCTTTTAAAGTTGTATGGCAAAAAAATAAACGGATTGAAAGATAAATACGAAACTAGATTAAAATTATGAAAGATGAGAGAGGAATGTGGACAAATTAGAAGCAAATATTTTAGTAATTTTGAAAAGTTTAAAAGTGATTTTGACCAAGTAAAGAAGAAAGAAGAAAGAAGATACCAAAATGTAAGTATTTACGTAAAATCCTCTTATTTATAATATGTGTAAAACTAGTTAATGAGCGGGTTTTATATTAACCCCATCCAACCTGGCACACTAATAAAAGTTAAGAATTCGTTACTAACCGTTAATTCATCCAAAGCATGAGGGTTTTCGGCAAGAAATTTGAGTGCTAAAACAGTAGCAGAGGAAGTAGTCTCAGAAAGAGTAAACGGAATAATAAAGAGTAAATCAAAAGCCATCTTTTGAGTTAAGATGCTTTTTTCATCATTAATTTCATGAAGCACGTCATCTAGGAAATCTTCCTTTTTGCTATTTGGCTTTGCTCTCCTTCTCTCTACTATCTTCATGCTTATCTTCATTGCTGCCTTTCGTCCCTACACAAAAATTACTTATTCCTAAATGCAGTTATGTTATGTATTATTTTATAACAGAGAGAGAGAGAGGATGATACATAGAAATGAAATGAAACCTGTAAGCATTTCCAGTAAGCAGTTCCAGGAATGTTCAAAGGAAAGCTTATCAATCCATCTATGAAGGCAGTATAGTTTTGACCCGGTTTTCTTAACGACTCCTTGTCCCTCAAACTAAATACTTTTCCGCTGCCAAAATTAAATAACATCTGCAAATCAAACCCACTCACACGTTACTTTTACTTTACACTTCTATGCTCAAATTAAGTATCCCACACAGTGCATGCGCTAGCTATAAAGCTGCTATTGCGTCATTTAAGATTCTTTTTCAGGTCACTCAGATCCAATTTGTTTTTTGTATCACAACCTCATCTCATAGTGACTTTTCGTGGGATTAATGACATTTTTGTGCCACTAATCCAAACATTTTACGGAGTTATGGTGATTATCAAATATTTCGAATTTGTGGTAGTTTTTGTAAGGTCTGCTAGTCATATTAGCGGATAGGTGAAATTTTTTATCAAATCCTCCGTAGAACATGTAAGCCATTCGAAGAAAAAAAAACTTGATGAAACAAATTTTTATCCATCAATTATTTATTATGTCTTTTGAAACTAATTTTTTACAACTAGTGTTAAAAATATTAATTGACATGTGTGGGAAATTAAATATTTCATAGGCCACCAAAAAAAAAAAATTAAATATTTCATAGAATATAGAGAATGCACGTAAGAAAAAGTGATGATAAAGAGTGTTGATAATATTTGTAGGGAATGAACAAAATTGGAAAAGATGAGAAGTGATGCATGCAGTTGAGAGGGCTGATTTCATCTCCACCCAACCTTGTTTACACCATAATTGCAGATTTTTGTATGCTGTATTTTCAATTTCTGGAAGTAATTTGTCTTTAAGGCTTTGAGTTCCAACGAAGTTAAGGACCAAGTTACTGAGATACTTATGAACATAACCGTCAAGTAGTGACAAATTCTCTCTTCCAAAAATGTCGTTGAAGCTGTCCACATACCATGATGTAAATGACTTCCCTTCTTGGTGGAATATGAAATTGTTAACCTCGCCATCTGTGGACATTATGATTGGATACCCAACCAAACTCGTCTTAAACACTGACCCATACCTATAATAACCATATTTCCGCTTCAAGCTTAATATACATAAAATAATAAAATATCAACAAATATTTGTAACAATATATCCATGGACCTCAAATGAGTTGGCCTAACTATACGAGTATGCACATAAGTGAGATTGAGTTGATGTAACACCAAAACCAATTTGCTTGTATCAAAGCTCAATGTACATCACTTATATGTGACTCTTTAATCTTTTATTTTCAATATGGGATATCCAATATCTGTCCCCCGCCAAAATGATGGCGTGACAAGTCAACACAAAATCTGACGTACCAACGTGACACCACTCGGGCTAGCCAATCTTGTATTTCTATTTTTTTTTTTCTTTTTTTTTTCTTTTTGCATATAGTGTTATAATTGTGGAACTTATGTTGATGTATCAGTTTTCTTATTGGCTAGCTAGGGTTAATGTGGCATGTTGGGCTTGATATTGACTTGCCATTTTACAATTTGGACGTTACATTTCAATGGATAAGGGCGAAAGACACTGTATTGACACTAAAATAAAAGTTAAATAACTTTACCGACACAAATAAAAGTTTAGTGTCCGTGATTTCCGTGACAATTAATTAACATAACAATTAAATATACCTTTGGATTCTGGTTTTGATGAAAGGTGGAATATCAAGAGTGGCAAAGGGAGTGAAGAATTAAATGGTCTCACCAATAAAAGGGAAGCCCATAGAACCAGGGGGAAGTTTTCCCTTTCCACTGTATCTTGTCATCTTCCAATTATATACAAAATGAACAATGCATAAAACTAAGCTCAGAACCACTACTGATACGTAAACCATATTTTTCCTTGGGACAAAT
Organism: Euphorbia tirucalli; assembly: GCA_039660915.1. NCBI lineage: Eukaryota > Viridiplantae > Streptophyta > Magnoliopsida > Malpighiales > Euphorbiaceae > Euphorbia > Euphorbia tirucalli. The sequence continues at coordinate 33,013,990 of CM077637.1, read as the reverse complement.
AGCTGCTCCACCAATTATATACATATGATTATTTACTTGCTTCAGTATACTTTCAGGCTGAAACAAATTAAATGATGAGGCAATTAACGTGATTCTGTTTTATATAAATATATAAAACATAGGGTCATATGTCAACATCTGGAAAGATCAAAAGTGGATTATCCAGATGTGTGAATATTACTTCCCACATCAACTAGCACAATGACTTACATAATGTCCTCATTCATTAATCTAAGTTTAGGATCAAACTCATCCAAAGGAAATCCAAACTCACACACTAGAAATTCCAACTTGAGCATATCAATAAAGTCCAGAAAAGGGGCATATACTTCCCAAGTTGTCCTAATTAATACCCAAAACTGGAACAAGAAAAGAGCCTATCGTAAAAGTAAACACCTAATTAATTCAAGATGGAATCATCAATCAAACTCCATAAAACTATTATCTAAACAAATTTAGTAAAAAAATTCATAATTGATGTGGAAACTATTTATATGAAGTATACATCAGACAAAAAAATTAATATATAAAAGTATATGTTTGTTGGGCCGAATCCAGGCTGGGCTTGGGTATTTAAACAAATCTCAAGCCTATGGGTTCACCAGAATCGGCCTCAGGTAAGCCTACGATGTAAAATCCATGTCCAAATCCAGGTTTTAAAGATCAAACCAGACAGGTACTCAACCGAACCCAATGAATAGGCCTAGGTTATATTAAGTATTATAAACTAAGATCAGTCTGCTATATTCTGAAAACTAGTATTCTAACAACTACAAATCAAAAGATTGCATCAACAAATTAAACTCAGCAACACCTAACTTACCTACAAGTATAACATTCAAAATTTCGAATTAATAAAACCACAACAAACTTCATACTTCTTTCTGCTGCAGCATTTCAACATTTCAAATTAATAAAATTTCATTCTATTCCATGCTATTGAATCTCTCCAAAGAGACAACACATCTTGGATTAGCTAACATCTGAAAATCATTCAAAATATGCTCCCTTTTTTTACAGCAATGATTTGATACAATTAGCTACAATCCTAAAATCTAACATCAAAAGATTCAAAAGTGAGGCAAATGAGATATTAAACCCCACCCAAAAGATAAAAAAAAAAAAAAAAAACTAACACTTCAAGTTCAACCAAATTAGATTCAGCAATAAACTAAATGGATGAAAGATCTTCATATATGGTCTTTATACCTGGCCTCTCCGAGACCGATCTTATGCATCGTAAAGCTAGTCCAAGGACCTCTTTCATTCCCTTTTCAACTGTTGGATTCACCGTTTCTGGTGCAAGGGTAGGATCGAAGCAATCTGACCCTCGACCCTCTGTCACTCTTAACCTCACCCAATCTGTTAGATCAATTCCTCCATCTTCTCCAGAAATCACATCACCAGCACACCTGCCAGTTAAAAGTTCTAACAATATTACTCCAAAGGCATAAACATCTGACTTAAAGGAAGGAAGCGGTTTCTTCGTAGCAGCCAATTCTGGTGCTCGATAACCCAACACTCCAGCATCGAGTATCTGTTCAATGGTGCCTGCTTGAGTCATTAACCTATGGAGGCAGTAATCAGCAACACGAGCATTAAGATCAGGCCCGTCTAGCAATACATTTGTTGCTTTAATGTTTCCATGAGGAACAGCACGATCAAAATGGAGATAGTTCAGGCCACGTGCAACATCAACTGCTATTTTCAGCCTCTGAGCCCATGTCAATGGTGGGCCTTTCCTTCCTGGTCGATCTGAAAACAGTTTCATCAGGAATGAAATTAATGCTATCATCTAGAATTTTGAACATCTCATTAATAACTGTACAATAGTAGCAAACACTATTTCGAAACACGTAACGCGTAATTCAGACATACAGCAGTGTTTCCTTAAGATTCTGCTAGAAGGATAACTACCCAAATTATAAACCAATACTTCAATGTTATAGAATTTGATAGCAGGACTAGAACAGGAATCCAACTACTCAAAAGAAAAAACAAATAGCTGAAAGTCAAGAATTTACCATAGAGAAAGCTTGCAAGACTTCCAGGTGAGATGAAATCAGACAGAATGAGCTTCTCATGCTGTGTGGGTCCCCAGTAGTATCCTCTTAAACCCACTACATTTGGATGCCTGATGTTCGCAAACTTTTTTGCCTCCTTAGCAAATTCCTTCTTTTGCTTTGCCACCCCTTCTCTTAGCCATTTCACAGTCAGGAACATCCCATTATCCAGTGTGGCACGGTAGGATGTCCCGTGACTGCTCCTCCCCAAGACTTCAGCCGGTGCCCTTGACAGCTCCTCGGAAGTCAATGTGATTGTATCATCAAGAAAATAAAGCTCTCCAACTAATCTATCTGGAGACCTCACATCCAGCCTTGCAAAGGTCTCAGCAGCGAATGAATCCCCAGATCCCGGTGACCACGACAAATGACTCTGTTTTGATGGGGAGAAGCCTGTTACAGCAGCCGTTTTTTCATCAGGACTGATAATCTCAGATGACGAACCTTTGCGTGATGCCACAAGATCCTCAGCCGAAACAACCAAGGTGGCACCACTTCCTGTCCCACTAATACCAGATGGGTTGGCCGGAGTTTGCCTTCGGATAGCTTTGCTTGTGAGATGATTTGGAGATCTTCTTGATATACGGACATAATGAATGAAGATAGCAAGCATGATAAGAATAATCACTGCTATCACACATGAGACTATCACAACCACTTTGACAATAGTGTTGATTGGTTTCCTCCTAGAATTTCCCGCTGGAGCATTTTCAGAACCAGGAGGACCACTGGGAAGAAGTAATCTGGTATTACCAGGATAGAAGGAAGAAGTAGGGAACCTCCTCAGGTTTTCCGGTACAACCCCAGCAAGATCATTATACGAAACATTGAAGTTTCGAAGGCTGCTAGTCAGGTTGTTTGGAACAGGACCAGTGAAATGATTTTGAGATAAATCCAATAAGGTTAGCGTGGTCATACCATCCATGGAAGTTGGGAGGGAACCTGATAAATTGTTTCTAGCAAGATTGAGCACTGTAAGTCCAGTTAGTGAACCAAATCTATCAGGAAAATATCCATCAAATTGGTTATGAGAAAGATCAATGACTTCAAGATTGGATTGGCTATTAGCAGGAGGAGAAAAATCAATATCACCCTTAAGTAAATTATTTGCAAGGTGGACTTCTCGCAAAGTAGGTGAAGTTAATAATGTGGTCAAAAGTGGTCCATCCAACTGATTAGAACTGAGATCTAGGAATTCAAGCTTCGGGTACATTGCAACAGCTTTCGGTAGAGAGCTACTAAGAGAGTTGTGAGAAATGTTCAGATAATGTAAACGCAAAAATTGCGGAAGAGTTTCAGGAAATATTCCTGTCAAGTGATTCTGACTGAGATCGAGATGCTCAATGTCACCCCACTTTGCTATTCTGGTTAGATTTCCTTCAAATTGGTTGTTTGATAGATCAAGCACAGCACAGCTTCCAGTCACCAGAGGAAGATCACCTATAAGTCCATTCGACGAGAGATTAAGGACGCGTAGTTCTGTTGACATTATCATACTTATTGGTCCTGCAAGATGGAAACTAAGTTTGAGAGACATAGTAAAAATGTACCGTAATAGCCAAATCATAACTAAAATTCATCCTAAGAAAATTACCAAGAAACTGGTAAGAAACTAAATAACAGGCACCTGAGAGATTGTTGCTGCTCAAATCTAGTTCAGTTAGAAGTAATGAATCTCCTTTCAACAGATCATTAGGAATAAACCCTGAAAACCTGTTGTTACTGAGTCTAAGGACCTGAAGGTCATAAGCAAAATCAAATCCAGGCAAGTCACCAGACAGTTGATTATAGCTCAAGTCCAACACCTTCAAGCTTGCAAACAAACGCAGCTCCCCTCCACCTACCAGTGATCCAGTGAGCTGGTTGTGGCTCAGATTTAGATACTGGATGCTTTCAGAAATACCTGGCAATAGCTTCTCCGAACTAGAGCTTGCAAGCATATTGCAACTCAAATCAACATAACTTACATTAGTAAGAAGAAAAAACTCCCCATCTAGATGACCGTCAAACATATTTCCATGCAAGTCAAGCACTTGTAAACCCAATATAAGCTCAAATCCCTTAGGAATTCTCTTAGTGAATCCATTAAAAGATAGATTTAAATACACAAGGTTATTCAGCCTAGTCAATGAAGTTGGAAGTAGCCCAGAAAAGGAGTTACAGCTCAAGTCCAAGGACTGGACTGATACAAGGCCTGAAATTGATTCTGGAATCAAGCCAGAAAAATTGTTACCTGCCAATGAGAGGTTTTTTAAGCTTGACATTTTACCAAACCCTGTTGGCAAAGTGGAAGAAAACAGATTGTTCGAGACATCCAGAAACTCAAGGCTTTTGAATTCGTTTATGTTGTCAGGGATCTTCCCAGCTATAGAGTTGTTTGGCATAGAGAGTTTGACAAGCTTTGTGAGGTTTGCAAATATGCTTAAATCAGCATCAGCAGAAAGGCCCAGATTATCAAGGACAACACCAGCAACATTCCCATTATTGCATACTATACCGTTCCAGGAAGAAGGGCAGCCATCAAAATCAATTGACTCTTCATTCCATGATTCAAGGACATAACCAGTAGGGTCATGCTTTATACCCTTCTTAAATTCAAGCAATGCTAAAATGTCTTGTGAAGGAAGTTGGCCCATTGCAGAAAAGAAAAACAGAGATAAAACTAGAACCCTAAACAGCTTCATATCCACAAAATAAAAGTGAGTTTTGCACTCTAACAAACCGAAATGAACTTCAGACCGGGTAAAGCCGCTATAACAAGATAATGAACCACAAATCCCTACTTCAATATAGTGGAAAGTAAGCTTTCTTTAGACCTCAGGAATCATCAATTTCAAGTAATCTTCTACCATTTACAGTGAAAAAGGAGAGATTAACCGGTAAGCCTTTACTTCAAGACAGAGAATATAGTCCAGAAAAAAAAAAAAAGATGCAACTAAGAATCTCAAAATGAGTTCAGTTACCTAGCACTGGAGAAGATTTGGGAGACCACAGCTTGAAGAAGAGAATGATTCTGCTTCAACTGCTCAAAATGAGCCAAAGCATTCAATATAGCTAAAATAACAACTGCAAAGCAAAGACTGGGGACCACTAAGAGATCAAAACGAGATAGGAACTGCTGCAATTTTCTCACCAAGATCTCAACACCCATTTACAATGTAGGCACAAGAGGATCTCCCCATTCATAAAAGCTCCAACTATAGATAGAAAAGCTTCACAAATTCTAAAAACCTAGACATGGGTTTTAGCTTATCTCAGGCAAGCATTATACAGTATACTAAAGTGATAAGTACAGCAGTACAACTTACCCACGAGAAGAAAAAGAAAAAAAAAGGGAATCAACAGCAATTTTGTAATAAATTGAAATGGACCCGTAAATATTTTGGCTAATAACTGCTAATGTGAGCTGCGTAAACAGTTATTAACTTTAAAAACCCTAACTTTAATTTAGTGAAGCAAAAAAACAAAAACTTTGCAGGAAATTGTTTGTCTCTTTAGCTTCCTTTCCCCACCCCACTGTTAAAAAAAAAAAATTAAAAATGGCATGTGGGGTTCGCCTAAAGCATTTGCTAATTACAAAAAAAAGTTCCTTTTTAGTGTCAGATAGAGCAAAAGATAGCGGGAAAATGTTAGGGTTTTTCGTTTATATATAAGACACCTAAGTAGCAAAAATGAGGGATTTACCCGCCAAAAAACGATTAGAATCTGCATATTAACATGGTGGACGTCAAAAGGGATTATCAAATACAGTTTAAGATTATTATTATTATTATTTTTTTAATTTTCGGAAGTAAGAACTCGACGAAACACAGGGATTGAGGCTAGTGCCGCATAGGAAGTAGGACCCAGATACTGCCATTTTGACCAGGGTTTTGTGAGGGTATAAAATTCCCATAATACCCACTAAGAAGAAGAAAGAGGTGAAGTAGGTGAAACTTGAAAGTTGAAAGTCTATCATGATTTATGGTTGTGTGGAAAGTGGGACCCTCTGTCAGGGTCTCAGGATATGACACCAGTTAGATAATGACACATGTCCAATGGGGAAAGAAAATATATATATATGTACTGATTCCCATCTCCATCTTGCACAGCACAGGAATTGATTTTATTCTGCATTCATATATGTGCACTTTTCCTTTTTTTTTCTTTTTCTTTTTTTATGAAGAGAAAAAGCCTCCATTGTCTAGACAGCACAAAGCCCACTAGTTGACATTTTGGTTCCTTCTTTATACAAAGTCATATTTAACCGAAATACAAATGATTTCTTTATCCCTCAATTTAACTCATTTAAAATATAAAATAATCGATTATAGTGTAATTAAATATAATTTCATGTAGAATATGGGTTCATATAGTAACTACGAAACAATATTAGCTAAATGGATCATTAATACATCATTAAAAAAAAACATTTTTGTCTAATTCTTTCTTATGCTATCACTTGACAGATACCATATTATACAACTTGTAGACACGTAGCTTAATGGGCATTACAATAAGAGCTTAGCTCTACTAATTATCAAATTGTTCTTCCTTGTATAACTAAAGGATAAACTGATTGTCAAAGTATCTTTCAAGTATATATTTTGTTAGTTATAATCAGATATTTATATTTTTTTTATTATATTCTAAATCTTGAAGCAACAATTCTCTTTGCTAATTTATTTTTAAGAATTACAATATTCCAGAAGTATTCTAAAATTTTTCAAACCATAAAAATTAAAAGTATTGTTTCAGGGTGTTATAACAAAACAATATTATTACCTAAAAGTAAATTTAACACATAATTAGATTCAACAAAATTTACTGGTTTTTCTTCATTTCCAAATTCGCACCATATTCCTATATATGCCATTAATGAACGCTACCTGCAGTTTAATTTCCTATTTCTCAAAAAAAAAAAAAGAAAGTATAACCCGCTAATTAATGAACTTATTAAAGAAAAGTATTTCTATAATGATAATATAACCCGCTAAACTATATAAAAAGACACCTTGATCTAGAAATTTGAAATCTGATTATAATAGTTCTGAAATAAATTTGTATTTCTAATGAACTTATTTTGTATTTTAAAAACAAAAAAAAAAAAAAAACAATTTTTATTGCATTTATCTTTTTTTGGGGATACTTTTTATTAAATGGTTACCATCCACATTGTTTCGACCTATAAAAATTGAAATATAAATAAGTAAAAAATATATGTGTCTATTTTTTGGGTAAATATTTTATTAGTGGGTTTATGTATATTACACTTATTAAATATATTATTTCGTCTCTTATTTTTATCAATATCAACTACTTATTCCTTTCATTTATAATTCTGTTAGTTAAAAATAAATAAATTTTATACAAAATGACAAGTTTAATTTTCTATCTTTATATAATTTACATATATATTTCTTAATTAAGTGTCAAATAATTTTTTTCTTTTATTAATACAAGTATGAAAAGTTACATTAATAATACAAATTAACTAATTATTAATTTTCTTTAACCTAAGCACCAAAATTAACATGGATGAAACAACTAATCAATACTATATATTAAAACTGAAGGCGATTTCTTTCAATTGCAATATTTAGCCACCAATTCGGATAATGTTACCCCTCAAAACTCAGTTTCTAACTATGTCCCCCCACTTTTTTTTCTTTTTCCTTCTTCTGTCCAAGCCTCTCTTCAAATGCGTTTAAGCGTTCCATTTTGCATCCGTTCCTTCTCTCTCTTCTTTCTCTCTATCTTCTCTCTTGCTTTCCCTGCCTTTTGCTCCGAAGACGATGAGCCGCTATCAATGCATTGCTCGGTCCCAACCCCTTTTCCCCTTTTCTACCTGCAGATCCTCCAGCGTATGGCTCGATCGATTCCGATCTGTGTAAACCCTAGGTTTCAACCGGCCGCAGAGTTATTTCCCTTTTCTACCTGCAGATCCTCTGGCTCGTGGCTCGATCAGCGTTATATTTTCTTAGCTTGATGGTGAGATTTGCTTTTATTTTTAGCTTTGTCAACTTGATTTTGATCCGTGTGTCTCTTTCAGTACTTTTTCTTTAGTTCTGCTGTTTGTTTTGCAATAGTGTTCATTCCTAACCTGTTTTCTCTTTTTAATCGCAGATTCTCTAGCGCATGGCTCTACCGCTTTCGATCTGTTGAAATCCTAGGTTTTCACCAGCCGTCGTGTGTTCTTCGCTCACCTTAGTGGTGAGTTTTCCTTTCATTTTTAGCTTTTTGTACTTTTCCTTTGGTTATGTTGTTTGTTCCTTGGTTTCTCTTTGCTTTTAGGCTTCATTTTTTTGCATGTCTGCTTATTTTTGTCTATTTAGAGCCATTTTCCATCGTTTCTTTACTTCGATCTACTCCAACTATTCTCTCTAATGACATCCTAGGTTTTCACTGTTCGTCGTGTGCTCTTAGCTCACCTTGGCGGTGAGTTTTCTGATGCGTAATAAATACACGCTTTAATAGAAGCAAGTGCACTTCATTGCTCAAGTAATATATAGTAAGTAGAGTATCGATCCCATGATGACTAATTATGCTAATCCTAAACACAGTCGGATTTCTATTAATCTAGGCGGAGAGAATAATATATCTTTGATTTTATTTTATATCTAGGATTAAAACTAAGGAAAGCAATTAATTAAATGAGGAAAAATTAAACAGATAAATTCGATAAGAAGGCTAACTAAGGCAGCTGGTTTCACTTAATACTAACCCCAATAATATTTTAAGTTATGCAACTAATTCGATTAAATTCCAAGATGGTGATTTCCATAAATAATCAACATGGTTAGGACTATTGATTCTAATTCTTAACTTAAGCACTTAAACCTCTCAGTTTTAAGCAAATAAGTAAGAAAGCATTAAGTTTAAGAAATCCTAGCACTAGCTAGTGAGCCACAAGAGCAATGGTCATGCAAATGTTATGTTGTATGATTCCGTTAATCTGGTCCTTCGGTCAATTATAAATCAACCATGAACATTGGAATTGATGGTCACACATCAAAGCATTAAGCATAAACAACACAATCATTGGAAAATAATACGAATTAAATGCATTAAACTATAAAATAATCATATGGAACAATTGCTAAGATCCACCATAAGGCTATAGTGGAATTTGTTCATAACTAAACTAATTACACACAAGAAAATCAAGGAAAACATCGTAAAGAGAGAGTTTTGAGAAAACTAGAGTCGAGATGGATAACGGAAGGATGTATGAATCGTTGAGGCGGAAAGATGAATGCTCCTCCAACCCTAGCTCTCAAAAAACACGTTCTCCCTCTTCCACTCTCCAAAGGAAAGTTCTTGCCAAAAAAAAAAAAAAATAGAAGATAAAGAAAAATGTTAAAATAACTAATTGCTTAACTAAAGTTGAATATTTTTCTTTTAACCCTTCCAAAACTAAAAAGGAAAAAAGAGTTATGGTAAAAGTATAATACAACTCTTAAAAAGAGAAACTACTAAAAAAGACACTCCCATTAGGAATAGGAGTCAACAAATAGAGAAAAATATCTCAGCAAAAGGTTTCAACTTCTCTCCTAAGAGTTAAACCAGTAGCCCTTCTTTGGCCCATTGCAAATGCAGGCCCAAACCTCCAATTTAGCTTCAAAACTTCAAAATCAGCACCTCCTTAGCATGATCATGCCTTAGGACTGTTCCTAGACTGCTTCAATTTAATTCTGCTCCCTTTTCATGCACTTTTAGCTCCATTTTCTTCTTAGAGGTCCTAACAAAGAAAATAGCACAAAGGAAGTAAAATATGCCTTTAAATGAATAAAAAGAACCCGAATAAAACACAAAAACAAAGGCGAAATAAGTATATAAAAATTACTTATCAACTTCCCCACACTTCAACTTTGCTTGTCCTCAAGCAAACAAAATATCTCTAACTCCAGAAAACAAATAAAGAAAACTAAAGATCAAACAAACAATTTCAAATTTTTAAAGATCCAAAACATCACAAACCACAACCTCACTTTCCACAAATCAAGCATATTCCATCAATAAGGGTGTCACAAAAAATTTGGCATTCAATCCTAATCTTATGCACACAAAGTAACTCAATTAACCACTAGAATATGATTTGCATCACTAAAATAGTAAACTTTACTTCCCAATCAATCATATACATAAAGATTAATAGGGCTTTAGAATTCACATAATTTTCTTGAGGTGCATCGTGATACGTTGATCGATTCCATTTAATTAACTTTATAGCTTTCGACCTTACTTGAAATGGTACTTAGCCTTTTCGAATGGATAACAAAGATGGAGTAAACACAATGCACCCGACTTACTCAACTAAGCACATCTAATCAACTGGCTATGCTACTAGCAATATTCATAACTTCATCTTGAAAGCAAAGCCAGCAGAATAAATTTTTCGTATTTGATACTTCACTTGTCGTCAATTTCCATTGAGCACAAAAAAATTAATTGCTTTTACCCCAAGATTAATTCAAAATAAAGCACACAATTTGCCTATTTCATCTCTTTACTCATGCTCAATTAAAAAGAAGCTTCCTAGAAAGTCTATGTCTAAAAGGGATACATCTCAACCCTAGAGTCTATATCATTACAAAGATGTCAATCAAATGGGCCTCACGTTGCATTTAATGTAAACATCTTCATTAACAAGCATACCTAACCTAGAAAGATGTAAAAAGAAAGTTTGTGTGTTTGTGTTTTTTTTTTTTTGGAAAAATTTGAAACAAAAACATTGCCTTGAGGAGTTAGATATCATTAAGTTGCAAGTGACAAACACAGGACCACATAAAACAAACTTAAGCAGCTTAAAAGGAATAAAATAATAAAAAATAAATGTACAATTCAATATTTACAACCCCCTCCCACACACTTAAAATATACATCGTCGACAATGTATACATAACCAGAAACTGAAAAGAATAGAACAAAAGAACTCCCCTGGTTATCGACGGCTGAAGTCTATGCGCTATTGCAGAGAAGGTGGACATGGAGGCTCACGTCCTTGAAGGCGAAATAGTTCAGCAATATTCTTCTCATTGCAGGGCAACGTGGCGAACAATTTACTTCAACAAAAAATAAATTGCCTTTGGGTACTCAGGATCGTCCTCGAGATACCTTAGTCGCGGCTTGTTATACCGAAGAAATATGATCGAATGGTTGTTCCGGCTTGAAAGTTTGGTTTGGTGAGGGATGACATGGGGCAGTAGCTTGGGTGGTTGGAGTTGATCCTCGGGTTCGTTTGGCTATCATAGGAGGTGAGAAATGGTTGGGAACAACTTTTCTCTTTGGATTTTTCGGGAAGAAGGGGATGTCGACGAGTCCAAGGTGGCGAAAACTGAAGGAGAAGTTGTTGGGCAAGGTGTGGCAGAAGTGAAAGGTGGGGAAGGAGGGTTGGCGGCGACTGCAAAAAGAAGGGGTAGAAAAAGTTAGGGTAGACCAAAAATAAAAAAAATAATAAAAAAATAAAAATAAAAATTTACAGAATTTATATTTTTTATTTTAAAAAAAAGTAAAAATAAATAAGAAGAAAAGAAAAAGTCTCCTCCCAACTTAAAACAAAACAACAGCCCTCTTTGCCTAACCAATGCCCATAGCTAAAGAAAATTTTGTCAATAAAGAACCAGGAGCCCTCTTCGCCTAACCTATGCCCATAGGTAAAGATAATCTCGACACCCAAAGAAACAAGAGCCCTCTTTGCCTAAGCTATGCCCTTAACTTAGGTAAAATTTCTTAAAAGAGAAAAAAAAAATCAACACCCCACACTTACTAACCAATGCCTACAACTTAGGAAATGTTTCAGCTCTAAAATTTCAACTCTAAAGACCTAGCTAGTTTTTTTTTTTTTTTTTTTTTTTTTTTTTGTGACAATATAGAAAAACATTAAAACAAAGGACAAAAATTAAACTAAGTTGGGTTGCCTCAAAAGCGCTAAGATTAAAGTCGTTTAGCTCGACTTAAACTTCCCTTTCATGTAAAAGCTTCGAGTCATATGATGAATCCAAATTCTTTGAGAAAAATCCTATAGATGTAATTTGAGGGCTCTAATTGATGCCAAGCTGAAAATCTCCATGCCAAAAATTTATGTTCTTTTATGAAAATTCTTGATTGCTCCCTTTTCAATTCTTTTGGGAACTTATACAAAGCAAAAAATAATTGAATAGAGGGTGTGAGCGGATGACCTTTTTATCCTCTCGGAAAGGGAGCCTTGATATCAGGCAACCCTTTCTCACGTGGGGGTTTTAGGAATGGAAATTCAGTTTTGAAAAATTGAGTTATCTCGTAAAAGAATCGAGACCTAAGTCTCGATAGAGAGTGTTAGAGTCACCACCCGGCTCAGCTCAACTAAGAAATTATAGCGTAACTGAACCGGACGAAGGCTGCTACACTTTCCAGAGATCTAGGTCCGGATAAGTCCCTTATTTCACGTCTAATCAAAATAAATTCAGCCAATGTTCATTAATGATATTTTAAATTTCTAAAGTTGAATTTTATTAAATTAAACCATACAGCGTACACACAAATAAAATAAAGAGCAGTAAATAAATAAATTATTACAACCCAATCGAATAAAAATAAAACTCTCGTCCTCATATTACAAGCGCTAGAATACACGATTTATCTAGAAAATTACAATCGCCTAAAATACACGAATCAAACTATTAATTACATTAAAATGAAAATAAAAAGAAATTAAAAGCTGCAAAACAGACGGTTAGCATAATTTATAGCACACCACAAACAGGACTCAAATTGGACAAAATTGGAATTTTTAGGAACGGGAGCATGCATTTAGGGGGGTAGTCGGGTGAGCTCGGCTAGTTCGCCCGACTATACCTGGAAAACGGTTTTGAAACATCCTTGTATTTTTTTTATTTGATGAGAAAATACATTTTGAAAACATTTTCTTTTTCCGGTTTACTTTCATTTAGCATGTGAGATGGGCCGGTTTTCGGGAAATTTGGATTTCCGTCGTTGCATTGTTCTAAATTTAATAACTTCAAAAACTAAATCTAAGGTTGTGAATGCACAACAAAATTCATTTTTGATGATTTTCTGATTTTTATAAATTTTTATGATTTTTCTAAATTTTATAGATTTTTCTGAATTTTCTGCTACTGGACGAAAATTACAGTCGCACGACTATGATTACAGCCGTGCGACTGTAACTACAGTCGTGCAATTGTAATTCACTTAATTGCAGAAAATCGCCAAAGTTATATTCAAATAAAATAGATAGCTGCGAAAATTTAAGAACACTCGTACGACTGTAGCTACGGTGGCACGACTGTAATTACAGTCGTGCGACCGATCATCACTACAAGAATAGTCGTACGACCGTTCTTTCTACCTAGAAATGGCAAAATAGAGGAAATCGATTTTATGCACGAAAATCAACCAAAACTCCTAGAAAGAACAACAAAACGAAAGTTTTAAGTATAGTTACCTTTATGGCGCTGATCCATCGTCGATTTGACTGCTGGAAACACCATAATTGACTCCAAATCGCTCCTCCTCCTTTGTGTGTCAAGGTTCCATAATAAGTCCAAAATCTCCAAAAAGTCACGGATTTTAGTGAGTTAAGGGTCTGGAATTGATTAAATTTGGTGTGTAAAGTTATTAACCTATGATTTTTAATCGGTTTTAACTTACAACACAGAATTAAAAGAAAAAGAGGAGAAAAAGATGGTGCTTGGTGTTAAATTCTTCCTTTTTCTCTCCTTTTTCCTTCTCTTCTTTTTAATCTCTAAATCTGTCTCCCAAAGTCCCATCTTCTCCCTCTTTTCCTCTCTTTTATCTATGTTTCTTACTGACTAAAACCGGGCATTAATTGCCCTTCAAATCACCATTTTTTTTATTCTTAAGGTATGGGCTTCTGCTACCTGCTACGAACTTACAGTCGTACGACTGTAAGTTTTCAATTACAGTCGTGTGATGCAAGAATTTTTTTTTTTAGACTAGAAAATTCCGGCGCTTACAGAGGGCATCTCAAACTTTATATCTAAAATCTCCACTATAGAAACTTCACTCTCGATTGGTTCATCAATGTCCTCCAACATACTCTTTTCTTGTTGTGGAACTAAATCTGAATTTTCCTCAACAATTTTTCCATAATGAGCCTCAACTAAGACAGATATTTCACAATTATTAATTGGTTTGGTCTCTCTAATTGTTGTGTCTATAGCCATATCAACTTTTAGACTTAATCGTATGCATAAATTTTGTGTTGAACTGTACAAACTATCTCGTTGAGCATCTATTGAAGAGAGGAAATCCATCATTAGTTCCTCCATTGATGGCTCGAAAGGGCTATCTTCATAGTTGCACGATTGTCTCCCCTATGAATAACCATTAATTACCATCACCTCACAAAATAAAAAAAATGAAAAGTCAAATACATACAATAAAAAAACCTAGATTAACAAAAACCTTTTTGCCTAGTATTGCATAAAAATAATCCCTGCAAAGATGCCAAAAACTTAATGCATAATAAATACACGCATTAGTAGAAGCAAGTGCACTTTATTGCTCAAGTAATATATAGTAAGTAGAGTATCGATCCCACAAGGACTAATTATTCTAATCCTAAACATAGTCAGATTTCTATTAATCTAGGCGGAGAGAATAATATATCTTTGATTTTGTTTTATATCTAGGATTAAAACTAAGGAAAGCAATTAATTAAATGAGGGAAAAATGAATAGATAAATTCGATAGGAAGGCTAACTAAGGCGGCTGGTTTCACTTAACACTGACCCCAGTAATATTTTAAGTTATGCAACTAATTAGATTAAATTCCAAGATGCCGATTTCCATAAATAATCAATACCGATTAGGGCTATCGATTCTAATTTAACCTAAGCACTTAAACCTCTCAGTTCTAAGCAATTAAGCAAGAAATCATTAAGTCTAAGAAATCCTAGCACTAGCTAGTGAGCCACAAGAGCAATAGTCATGAAAAAGTTGTGTTGTATGGTTCTGTTAATCTAGTCCTTTGGTCGATTATAAATCAACTATGAACATTGGAATTGTGGTCAAGCATCTAAAGCATTAAGCATACACAACATAATCATTGGAAAATAATACGAATTAAATTGCATTAAACTATAAAATAATTACATGGAACAATTGCTAAGATCCACCATAGCCTCAGCTATGGTGGAATTAGTTCATAACTAAACTAATTACACACAAGAAAATCAAGGAACACATGGAAAAAGAGAAAGTTTAGAGAAAACTAGAGTCAAGATGGATGACAAAAGGATGTATGAATAGTTAAGGCGGAAAGATGAATGCTCCTCCAACCCTAGCTCTCAAAAAACACGTTCTCCCTCTTCCACTCTCCAAAGGAACGTTCTTGCCAAAAAAAAATAGAAGAAAAAGAAAAAGTAAAGCTGAATATTTTTCTTTTAATCCTTCTAAAACTAAAAAGAAAAAAAGACAACTCTTAAAAAGAGAAACTACCAAAAAAGACACTCCCATTAGGAATTTGAGTCAATAAATAGAGAAAAATATCCCAACAAAAGGCTTCAACTTCTCTCCCAATAGTCAAACCCATAGCCCTTCTTTGGCCCATCACAAATGCAAGCCCAAACCACCAATTCAGCTTCAAAACTCAAAATCAGCACCTCTTAAGGCATGGTCATGCCATAGGACTATTCCTGGATTGATTCAAGCTAATTCTGCTCCCTTTTCATGCACTCCATTTTCTTCTTAGAGGTCCTAACAAAGAAAATAGCACAAAAGAAGTAAAGTACACCTTTAAATGAATAAAAACAACCCAAATAAAGCACAAAAACAAAGGTGAAATAAGTATATAAAATACACTTATCATTTTCCTTTTATTTTTAGCTTTCTGTATCTTTCTTTTGGTTATGCTATTTGTGTGAACATGGAATTTTCCAGATCTTGAAAAAAAAGAGACTTGATTATCACGACTGTAATTACAGTCGTGGTATTTTTGTTACAGTCGTACGACTATAACTAAAGTACAGTCGTACAACTGTCATTTCGCGGGTAGGTTGTAGAACCCATACCCCCAAAATAAAAAAATGGTGGAAAATCAAGGGAATTTAATGCCTTAAGATTTTTCGGGATAGTGGGGGTTAAAGGAGCTAGAAATGATAGGAGAAGGGACTTTGATAGATTTTCTGATCTAAGAAAATTTAGAGAGAGAAAGAAGAGAGAAGGGAGAGCAAACAAAAACCAAAAACCCATCGTTTTCTTCAATCTTTTTCTTCACAAATCCAGTGCTTTAAGGTGTAAAATGAATTAGAAATCGTAGGTTAATATCAACACACGAAATCTAAATCAATCCCAGACATAAACGAGCTATAATTCGTGACTTTTTGGAGGGTTTTTGGACTTCATTTACAACCTTAACACACAAGGAAAAGGAGCAATTTCACATGGATTGGTGCGTTGTCAGGGGTCATACCAATGGTGGATCAGTGCCAAATAGGTAAATACACCTTAATCCTTCTCATTTTCGTGCTTTCTGGGTGCTTTGGTTGATTTTTGTGTATTTTTATCCAACTTTTTTTCACTTCTGTTTCTGGAAAATTAAGAACAGTCGTACGACTGTTCTTGTCACAAAGAACAGGGGCACGACTGTAGTCGTACGACTGTTCTTGTCACAAAGAATAGGGGCACGACTATAATTACAGTAGTGCCATTTAAGCTAAAGTCGTACCACTGTTGTTAATTTTCCCAGTTTTAGTCTTTCATTCCAAATATTTTGGCGATTTTTGCTTAAGGTTTGACTACAGTCGCACGATTGTAATTACAGTCGTACGACTGTAGCTCTCGGCCAGAAGCAGCAAATCCTAAAAATCCAAAAAAATTCATAAAATCCCAAAAATTTCATAAAAATAAAAAAATTCAGAAAAATAAAAAAAATCTTGAAAAATAAAAAATCATTAAAAATGAATTTTGGAGTGTGCATTCACGACCATAGATTTATTTTTCGGTGTTTTTGTGTTTAGAACAAAACCACGACGGAGATCCGATTCTCCCGAAAACCGACCCACCTCGTATGCTAAATTAAAATAAACTGGAAAAATATTTTCAAAATGACTTTCTCACAAAACCAAAAATACAAAGACGTTTCAAAACTGTTTTCCAGGTCTAATCGGGCCGGCCAGCCGGGCCGACCCGGTTACCCCCAAATGCATGACCCCGAACTCTAAAATTCCCAATTCTGTCCAACTTGAGTCCTATGTGTGGTGTGCTATATATCTGTGCTAACAACCTGTTTTGCAGCTTTAATTTCTTTATTTTTATTTTTTATGTATTTAATAGATCAACTCGTGTATTTTAGGCGATTGTACATTTTCTTAGATTCTCGTGTATCTAGGCTTTTGTATTGTGAGGCTGAGAGTTTTTATTTTTCATTCGATCGGGTTGTAACTCTTTTAAATATTTATTTATTTACTTTTATTTTGTATTATTATGTATGCGCGCTGTATGTATTTATTCAATAAAATCAATTTTAGTAATTTAAAGTGTTGTTATAGAGCATTGGCCAATTTATTTTGATTAGACTTGAAATAAGGGACTTGTCTGAACCTAGATCTCTAAAAAGTGTGGCAGTCCCCGCTTTGGTTCAGCAACACTGTAATTTCCCGGTTGAGCTGAGCCGGGTGGCGTCTCCTACACTTTTTATCGAGATTTAGGTCTCGATTCTTTTACGAAACAATCTGATTTTCCAAAAACGAATTTCCAATCTAAAAAACCCCACGCGAGGGAGGGCCCCACCCGAAATCATGGTGCCCCTTCCGAAAGGGAGTCTCGCGTTCGGTTGAAAATGCGTCTTCCGCTCACAGTGGCGATTCCGCTGGGGATTCCTTACAAAAGTTTTTCAAAAACTTAAAAGAATTTGACAAGCCTTGAAAAATGTCTAATCGAAATAAGGCGGATGATTCTTGTATGGCATTTTCTGCATTTTTGTAGTTAGAAATCCTTGCATTAGGTTAAGTATCCATTATTTAGCCTAGTGAATTGTTGAAGTGTCGCCTAAGTTCCTCTTGGTCTTGGGGGCACGAATACGAAACACCACCCATAGCCTTATACGAACCCCTTCGTTCGGACCCTTGAGTGGGGAGAAGTGAGGAGTATATTTTGCTATGGGAGCCTTGATGTTATCCCGACTTTGGACCGAACACATTTAAGCAACCCTAGTTAGATTCCCTTCGGATAACAAAATAAATTATATGAATATTTATAAATTGCGCCTTCATCATCCCCGGTTGGTGATCGAAGAGAACCCCTCCTAGGACTCGGTTAGAATTTTCTTGACTTGACCACGTTTGGAGGAATAAGGTTGGAGGAATTCGATTCGTGTGCTAATTGCTACGTGTTTCTCGTCCCTTCATAACATACCATCATCCACATTTTTCATGAACATAACATACCACATATAAAGCATTTGTGTGATACTAACTCACATTCTTTTTGTACAGCCATTTCCATTTTTTTTCGTGTGTAAATACATTAATCACCCGTGTGAAATTTACACTAACTATATCTTTGCAGCCATGCATTTCCTAATTGCGTGAAAAACATTAATTCGTATGCATCGTTTGAATGTCATCAACATTAATCGACTTGTTTTATAGCTATATGGAACCATGTCATGCATTTAAGTGCTCCACGAGCGCCGAAAAAAATTCATTTCATTCTGTCATTTAGGTGCTCCACGAGCGCCGAAGACTTCCATCGCATACATTAAATCATTTAGGTGCTCCATGAGTGCCGAAAAAATTACATTTCATCCATTAAATCAATTAGGTGCTCCACGAGCGCCGAAAAATTTCATCACATACATTCAAACATTTAGGTGCTCCACGAGCACTGAAAAATTTCATCGCATCCATTAAATCATTAGGTGCTCTACGAGCACCGAAAAAATTCCATTTCATGCATTAAATCATTTAGGTGTTCCCCGAGCGCTGAAATCCTGACCGTGTGCCAAGCACGTGTTCATCTCATATCATAACATAAAAACCCAAGGTGCTCCCCGAGCGCCGAAACTTTGCCTATGTGCCATTCTAACCACGGTTTCGTACAATCATTTTCAAGACATCAAAATAAGCATGGCATTTATTCTAACCACATTTTTATGTAGCCACGACATTTTATTTGTGTGCCATGCACATTTACGTCCTGTGTATTGTCATCTTCGTAAAGCATACACGACATCATCATGTATGTCATGCATCCTAACCATGTTTTTGTGCAGCCACTTGCATTTTTGTGTGACACAAGCATTCACATCATTTCATGTCATTTAAATTAAGGACATTCTGAGGATACCCTTCACGGTCATTTCATTTCATAACATATCGGGAGTCCTAAAACTACCCGTGTACCAGAAGACACTCGGCCATTTCAGTAGACCATTTCATTCAATAGGTGACCACGATGGTCTTAGGTCTATTTTCGTGTAGCAGGTCACATGACAACATTGCATGGCTTCACATCATTTATCATTGGCGTCGTGGGGATGCTGAAGTTCTATTGGTGCGTCACAATCCATTTCGGATTGTTACATGACATTGACATTATTGTATCATTTCAGGTGCTCCACGAGTACCGAATTATTACGCATATAGGGGCATTTCATAACATTACCGAATCATGAAAGGCGTTCCATGAACGCCGAATTTCCGTCCGTGTTCTTGCCTACATGTGACTTGTCCGTAAACATTATCTCATATCATATGCCTCAAAAGCATCAGAACTCTGTCCATGGGCCGGCCCTTATGTGACCATTTCACTTCATTTCATAGACCTACAAGGTGTCAAAACTCTATCCGTGTGTTGGCACACACGTGATCATTTCACGATATTCACTAGGTGCTCCAAAAGTGCCGAACTCTTGTTTGTGTGACAGTCCACACATGGTCTTTTCGCATTATCTCTTGCATGGCATCCGGTGTTCTTGGAATGTCCCAAAAAAAAAAAAATCAACATCCTCATCATCATTCCCCTCATGACATCATATATACAACTCATCATTCATGCACATACATATCCCATCATGCATCCATGACTACATCATCTGTGATTTGGTATTCTTCACGAGTATGCACCCGTCAATGCTAATAAGTGTTCTTATCAGAGGGAAAAGGAAAAGATTTTAGGAATGGCCAACCCAATGAACTTCAACTCCATAACGGATATCATGGAGGATCATATCGCCTCATCACGGTTCTGAAAGGCGGTCAGGAAGGAAGCGGCAGCAATGCTGAAAGAAGTGCTGGGAGATGATCTTGACAGAGTAAAAAGGCTGACAGCAAGGTGCACTGAATTGGAAGCACGAGTGGTAGAACTCGAAGGAAAAATGAAAAATACGGTATTCTCAGACTCCAATACTGATGCTAGTGAGAAACAGAATGCCCAGATTGCTAACATTCGTCCTCGACACCTTGGAAGGCCCTCTCTCCAAGATTCGGGTTTGCCAAGGCTGACTGATGAGGTAGAACTGAAAAAGGCCCCTTAAGACAGATGTTGGCACCGACTCCATTCCACGGCATATCAAAAACTCACTTACCGTGAGTAGCAGAAAAGGCATTTCTCCATGGGCTGACTCATTAGGCAAGCTATTCCTCAGATGTTGAGAAGAGGGTCTCCTGCAGAGTATCAGGCCATTTGTAGAGCCAGCAAAAGCACAAAAGAACAATTTCTGCAGCTATCATGTGGTGCTGGGCCATCGAACCAATGATTGTTTTGCTTTAAGAAAGGAGATCCAGAAGCTATTCGATGATGGAAAATTGGAAATCTCAACCTTCTCTGATAAACAACCAGGGGCAATCAAGGAGACCACCAAGGAAATTTCTCAAATCTCCCGAGGAGAGGAATATAATGAAGAACTTCAGAGTCTGCTTTGATAAGAGTGGGTTGAGGATGCTGAAGCTGAAATGGTGACCAATCAGAAAATAATCGGATTCTATGAGATCCCATTTTTACAAGGGACTCATTTTGTTTATGGGATGTATTGAATTCATCATGAATGCAATGAGATTTATTTTCGTCTTACTTATGTGATGATTACTTGTCAATGGCATTATGCATGCATTTGACCATCTGAAACGAAATATCCAACACACATAATATCAAAATGCATGACATCATTCTGAGTATTGTGGGGAACCTAAAAGTGAACCTGGTCCTGAGCGAACTCTCTCTTGAAAGGCGAGCTTGTGAGATAAATGAAATGGTACGATGGTGCCACTTTTGCCGAGGCATCTGCTGATTCAACTCAACAATCCTTGCAAGGCGCTACCAATCCTGCCCTAGAGCTTCAACTTAAAAGGCACACACGATACCCAAACCTAAAAAGCCCTCATTGAGGCAAAATCAAACCAAAAAGCCCTCATTGAGGCAAAATCAAACCAAAAAGCCCTCATTGAGGCACCCAAATCTAAAAAGCCCTCCATGAGGCAAAATCTAACAGAAAAGCCCTCCTTGAGGCACCCGAACCAAGAAAAGCCCTCCTAGAGGCAAAATCAAACTAGAAAGCCCTCATTGAGGTAAAACCAGATCAAAAGTCCTTCTTGAGGCACCCAAACCTAAAAAGCCCTCCTAGAGGCAAAATCAAACCAGAAAGCCCTCCTAGAGGCAAAATTAAACCAAAAAGCTCTCCTTGAGGCACGCGAACCAAGAATGCCCTCCTAGAGGCAAAACTGAATCAAAAGCCCTTCTTGAGGCAATCACAAAAAAAAAAAAAAAAAAAAGTGGCCCCATACCCCAGAAAGTACCCTATACCAAAATCTAGAAAATAAAAACCCAAACTTATCCAAAGCACTAACCATCAAGAAATTCGAATGACCTTCACCATCCATCTTATTGTAAAACTCTGAATCATTCCTTGGTTGTAGTGCATGTATGATCTTGTTTGTATGACATTCCCGCACATAACATTACGCATGCATTGTTCATCCAAAAAGTCATATTAAGCACACATGACATGCACGAATTTGAATACAGTAGGAAAGCCAAGAGGTGGCTGTGGCTTGGATTTAATTCCTTAAAAAAAAAGAGGATCAGTGCAGACGGAAGAATTTCTCTCTCATATGGCAGCTACAATTAACACGGGAATGACTCACCATCTCAATCTCCATCGCCACCGGATCCTTCGCACCCTTTCTGTGAAAAATTTGGACTTTCTCATTTATAAACAACCTGTGAAAGATTTGGGCTCCTATATTTTCAAACCCAAAACACTTCCCATCTCGATCTTAATCCATACCTTCAACACCCTTTACCCTCCATTCAAGTCCAAAGAACAGTCTGCTTATGATTCCCTCTATTTGCCCGTGGACTCCAGAATTGGGGGAAATATTGGTTATGCACTCATGAACTTCACCAACAGTGTTGGGGCAACCAGGTTTTACAAACCCTTCAACAATCGTGAATGGGAGGACTTGCAAAGCCTGCTGTGACAATATCCAAAAGAAAGTTGTATTTACCAACCATTTCAAGAACTCAGTCTTCGGCCATAACGGAAGTGACTACCTGCCGGTGGTTCTTTCATCTTCTGGGGCCGTACTTTAAAGGATTAAAAGCTGTGTTCATCTTTGACAACTGTGCACGAGTTGGAATCTGGGATGAATTGGAAATATGTATATGAGGTTAAACTCTTGGAGGATCCCGTGGGTAATCAATTGATGCAGTTCAGTGCTCAGTTGTTCACTCCATCATATGTTAAAAAAAAAAACTCCAATATGGAAAACCGAAAGGACATATTGGTAATTTGAAGGGGCATCAATCAAAACCAGAGCCACACTTTGGATTTTCCTAATGCATCCACATTCATTATGTCGTAGATGTTTTATATTCAATTTGGATGTTCAATATGCATTCGTCATGTCATTGCATGTCAATGTCCATATACGGATGACAGCACGTAGCAAACCATGTCTAATTCAGTGTTTTATGCCCCAAATACAAACCTCTAACACTAGGGGCCGGTAAAGGCCAAACCACTGGATGTCATCAGCAGCAATGTTCTCACGACTTCTGATGAGCATTGTCAAGGTGTGTTTTCCAATCTCAAAAGGGATCCATACGGAGAGATCAATTTAGCTGGAATGCTCATGCAAGACTTTTGGACCATTCCAAAAAAAAAACACAAAGAGAAAATTTCTGACTCAGAAAACCGAGAGGATGTGTTGGTAACAAGAAGAGTGTGATGTCTAAAGCCGGAGTCACTGTTAATTTCCCAATTGTACTCATTGTGATGTCGTCGTAATGATATTATTCATGTTTAATATTCTGCTTAGACGTTCATATCGCATACATCGTGCCATACACATAAACATCCATCAGTAGGTTGTTGCATCCAAGTCCCATAATAATAAAAATGAAGTCCATGTTGTGTACAGCAATCCAAAAAAAAAAAAAATTATGTGAAACAAAGCACTCAATCTAGCTCTCATCCTCTCCCTCATCTTCCTTCTTGGACTCACTCTGATGCGTAGCCCTATGGGAGTCAAAGTCCTCCTGCACTCGAGTCAAGTTAGCCTGCAGCCTGGCTATATCAGCTCGCATTCGGTCCGCCTCCTGGGTCGAAGCCAAGGCCCGAGCCTCAAAAGCAGTAGCCTGTCTGGCCTGATCCTAGAACATCTACACTCGGGACTGCAAAATAACAACATAAATTAACATGCATACATACATACATACACATTCATGCATTGCATAAATCATCAGATAATGCAGAAAATGCAAAATGCTTACCGCCCAAGCGGCGTTCTCCTAGACCATGAAGGCCTCCAAGCCCATGTACTGATAGGCTATGTCCTGCACCTAAGCCTGGGGAACCTAGAACATACCAGAAAGTCAAAAAAAAAAAAGAAGACTTACATGAGTGGTGTGCGCTGGAGCAAATGTAAGTGGTTGCTCACGGTGAACCGGCCATGACCTATAGGTATAGCTGCCATCCAGCCCCACCATGCTAAAGCTGGTCCTAAGCTCGGTCATCAAGTGACCCTCCACCACACCAGTAGCCTGAGAAGCTGAGGCTGCGGTGCTGCCAGCATAGACAGGGTGGCCCCTATCTTGAACCGGGGCATACCCACCAATCGTGGCGGTCTCAATACTCTCACCTGCCGGGCCACTCAGCTGAGTGGAACTGGATCCCCTACGCCTCTTGCCCTGCAAACAGAAGAATATAAAAAAAAAGCAAAAAAAGAAAAAAAGGGGAAGTAAGTACCTGACGGGTAGGATGGGCCACCGGTGCATCACCCTCAACTGGCAGCAGACACTGCTGGATAAAAGTCGGATAATCCCCGTCGACAGTGTCAACTCGGTAACCCTTTCCAAAGATGTCAGGATCTACAGCGGGATCAGCCAAGTGGGACCAGAACAGAGCGAGAGGAAGCGATGGAGGTACGAGCCGACTAGCTGGGCCGTCCACGTGGTCAGAAAGACTGAAGAGCTCACCCAGGTACCACTCCTGGGAGATCGGGCACTCTAAGACAAACTGGCGATCATCAATGTCTGCACGAGTAAAGAAATGGCACCCTAACCACGCCACGGATGGTGCTGGATCTGCAAAAATATAATAAGAGAAATTCAACACAGGTAAGTAAAAGTTAAATTAAATTTTTCTTACTAATGAGATTTGTTTGCTTACCCTCTGCCAGGAAGCGTATAATAAACTCAGCCTGACCTCCCATAAGTCACGGCCAATGCCCTGCCACCCCTGTATCTAGCAGCGTAAAACGGTCGGCTAATTGTCATTCTGGACGTCCCTTAGCTCTGGCGGCTCTAGAATGCGGTGCTCAAACACCCAAATCTATTATTAATAAAATAGTAAAAAAAAAAGAGCGTAGGAAAAGATAATACCAAGAGGCCAAACCAAAAGCCGAGGATCTCCTGCTGTCTCCCCCGGGAGCATAAATCCAGTTCGTAGAATAGCTGCCCCAATGCAGCTCGAGCCCAATCCAGTGTAGGAAAGGCAGCCAGGTCCGCTAGGGTGGGGAGCAGAGTCATATTGCAGGTACTCTGTCCCGTGGGGAACAAGGTGCACGACAGTAGGACGAGCACGTAGGCCCGAGCTCACCTCTCCACATCATCCCCCGATAGGTCTGGGTGAGCAGACCAGAAAGCCTCCACTCGTGAGCACTGAACCTTCCCCTTCTCAGGGGCGCAGGCGATCAATCTACCAATATAGTCGTCCACCAGTTGCTGACGAGTCAGATAGCAGTTGAACATGATTGAGGTCCTGCCGAACCTAAATCCAGTAATAGCAGCAAAGTCGGAGGGAGTGATGGTGAACTCCCCAATGGGCAGATGAAACGTGTGGGTGGTGCAAACCCACCTCTCACATAAGGCCATCAGTACGACATGTGTAGTGTGCAGCGTGCTTATAGGCAATGACAAGATGAAGGTCTCAAGACCTAGAATCCTAACCCGAGCCCTCACGGACTCAGGGAGGCGGTCCCACCAGACCTGAGGCAAGGAGAGATTTCCGCTACCGGAAATCGTCCGATCTTACACATTCGGGAAGTATAACGCATACATATTTAAGTTTTGCATTATTAATTATCGGCATAATCAACATTTATTAAAAAGGGGTGTGCATATGTTATTAAAAAAAATAGCTACAGTCGTACGACTGTAGCACGCGTCGCACGAGCGTGACTACAGTAGCACAAATGTTCATCCTACAGTCATACGACTGTTCATAATTTGTATTAACAGTCACACGACTGTTCATACACCTACAGACAGAATTCGATTTTCATGCAATTTTCGTAATCTAACTTGTTTTTCCTAGTTTCTTATCCCTATTAACTACAGGGGACTCCTAGCATGCATTCTACTCAATCAATCAACCCAGAAAGCAGTAAAACATGCCCAATCAGATTCAAATATTCAAAGGGAAAAAATATTCAAAAACTCAAAATCAAAGATTGAATTCGGGTACCAACCTAAAATGAAGATAAATGGGAGCCCATCTCCTGCAAAATCGGGATCTCCATCCCAAATCTGATCACAAAGTGCTCCTGTGAGCACGGGTTTTTTCCCGACCTCGGTGATGAAAGCTACTGTTACCTTTTTCATGGATAAACGTGAAGCGAATTCGGACCGACCGGGATAACGTCGGAAATATCCCGGATAGCCCGAAGGTGTGTGACAAGTCCTAGTACAGAACCCCGAAGAATTCGAGTGAGTATTTTAAGAGAACCGAGCAAAAGAACGAAAAATAAGTGAAAATGGTCTTTTTTTTAGATTATCGTGTATAATAGGCGGTTGTAAAAGGTGAGGATGAGAGTTTTCTCTTTCTTGGGTTGTATAATTTGGCCTCTGATTCACTTTTCCGCACTTTTACTTTTTCGCACTTTTATTTTGGTTTTATGTTTATGTCATATGTATGAGCATTGGTTAATAACAAAAGAAGAGATAAAATGAGTAGAATTAAGTGAATGAAATGTCGTATTATGAAATAATAATTAAAAATTAGTGAGGATTAGTAGATGTGTTGCCCGAACCTCGAATCTCTGGATTAGGTACTGCGTCTAAATTTGGTAGGGAGCTGTATCGGAATTTCCCGGATGAGCTGATCAGGGTGGCGACTCTGTATCTAATCTCGAAATTCGCATTTCGAGATCTTTAAGTTAAAATGGGATTTTCTAAAAAGCTTGTTTTCTAAAATTCATGCTTGAAATGAAGTTTTCTACAAAAAGGCTTTTCCAATAAAATGGAAGGTTTTTCCAAGAAAGATTAAAACCCGTTTTCAAAACCAAGACATAATCACCCAAAAAGAAAATCCCCGGTTCCCGCTTCACCGTGCGTTCCGAAAAAGGTCGTCCGCTCACAGTGGCGACTCTGCTGGGGATTAACGGTTTCTTCAAAAGAGTTTTCACAAAAAAACTTAAGGAACTTAGGCAACAATTGAAGTAAATCCTCACTTATAGTTGATTATTAAATTGTAATTCAATATTTCATTCACATTGCATAAAAGCATGACATTTTCTTTTCTTAAATCCCTCCAACACTCATTTAAACCCGGTTTATTTCTAAAGGTGACCTACCTCTCCCGCTAGGATTGGAGGCACCCGAGGAGGTAAACCACTCATAGCCTTGTACGAACCCCTTCGTTTGGACCCTTGAGTGGGGAGAAGTGAGGAGTATATTTTTGCTATGGGAACCTGTACGACCCTTGGCTTGACTCATACCTTCATGTAATGGCCTAGCAACTTCCCTTTAGGATTACCAAAACCACATACTTGAAAATGGACATCGAGAGTACGCCTTTGGTATCCCCCGTTGATGCCAAAGAGACCCAATACCTAGGAAGAATGCGAGACCAATCGAATGGGGGAATAAGGTTGGAAGGGTGAGCATATTTTTGTGTGTGCGCTAACGTTTGCTCTATGGTTGTTTTATTTTCTACTTATTTTTGACCTTTTCATACGACATAAACACGCATCATATGTATGTCATATTCTTATCACTTTCTTTGTGCAGCCATTTTAGAGCATCCTCACACGTGTGTGTTATACTAACCATATTTTCGTGCAGCCATAATCATTTTCCGTATACCACATTCATTTTGTGTGCTCATGGATTCATAAAGCATACACGACATCATCTTGCGTGTCATACATTCTAACCACATTTTTGTGCAGCCATTTGCATTTTTGTATGACATAGACATCCACATCATTTCATTTCATTAAAAATGTAAGGATGTTCTAAGTATGCCCTTCACGACCATTTCATATCATATTGGGAGTCCCCAAGGCTACCCGTATTCCGCCTATGCACTAGCTTGCATTTGGCCATCCCATTACATTATTAGAAGACCATAACGGTCTTAGGCTCGCGTTTATGTGATGGACCACATGAAATCATCCCATCTTGATCATTCACATTTGGTGTCATGGAGACGCCTTAGTTTTGCTTGCGTGTCCCAATCCATATCGGATTGTTACATAACATCGACAACCCATTTGAGGTACTCCACGAGTGCGAGCTAGTTTTCATATTAAGACATTTCATAGCATTCCTAAATCATGTAAGGTGTTCCACGAACACCGAAATGTTGTCCGTGTTTTGATTCACACGTGACTTGTATGTGACATCACTTCATGTTAGATGCCATAAAAGCATCGAGCATCTGTCGACGGGATGGTTCCCTCAAGACCATTTCATGTCATCACATTGACCTACAAAGTGTCAAACTTTTGTCCATGTGTCGGTACACATGTGATCATTTCACGACATCCCCTAGGTGCCCCAAAGTCACCGAGCCTCTATCCGTGTGATGGCTCGCACGTGACGTTATTGCATTGTCTTGTGTATAGCATAGGGTATGCTTGGGACATCCAAAGCAAGAGAAACTAAAGCACTAAAACTATCCGTAGCATCATCCACATCCATGAGACATCATCCACACATGAGCATAAAAGTGCCATTTAGAGTGTCGAGTCTAGGACCACGACATCCATCCGAAACTCTAACCTTATGCTGATTATGCAGTTTGGAGTCGCATCTCGGGAAGGCTAATTTGAGTTGAATCACCAGTCCAGTTAATTCGATCAGAACCGGTCACCATGGAGGGAATCAGTTCAGGGTCGGATTCAGACAGGGAAGTCGAAGCTCATTTGCCTACTCTACCGGTTGACAGTCAGGCGTTGTTAGTAGAGGTTGACAGAGCAGACGTGGCTGACGGAAACAGTGGAAACAATGGAACCAGTGGAACCATGCCCTTCGACATGGCTACCTTTATGAGGAGCTTCTTAAGCTCAGATGAGTTCAGGGCTACCCTTAGGGAGCAGGTGCAGGCGGTGATGACTACCCTTCCTGTTCCAGTTGTCCAACCAGCCCAGACCTCGGTTGGAAACGAAGGACGACAACCTGTTCAAGCCACTAATGGAACCAGGGGGAATACTCCTTGCGGAATTGGCAGAGTTGCCAATCACAGAGAGCCGGACCACCAGTCGAAAGAGGATGAGGCCTTTGAGAAGGCAAGGGAAGCCTCGATTGGGACGATGCTAGAGAAGCACCTCAATCAGAAATTTTCTGATATTGAAGCCATGCTACCTAAGCTGAAGGAGATGGTCCACTATACCCCTGTTAAGTATGTCGACCCGACTACTTTGATGGCTGATGGAGGTGAGCCGCTCCCAGCTGGTTTTCAGATGCCTTACCTACCTCCGTACACCGGAGAGGGCCCACCGGAAGCCCACTTGGACAGGTATGTGAGGTTGATGACTAGTATGGGGATTGGAAAGGGTCATCTGTTGAACTTGTTTCCAACTACTCTGAGGGGTGCTGCGGTAAAGTGGTACATGAAGGTGCCCATACACACTCGCTCCACCTGGGAGGATTTATCTGATGCTTTTGTGAAGCAGTATGCCATCTGTTGAACTTGTTTCCAACTACTCTGAGGGGTGCTGCGGTAAAGTGGTACATGAAGGTGCCCATACACACTCGCTCCACCTGGGAGGATTTATCTGATGCTTTTGTGAAGCAGTATGCCTATAACACCCAGACTGAGACAACTCTTGAGGATCTAGAAAGGATCCGTCAGAAACCAAATGAGTCTTTCCCGGCTTACTATAAGCGGTGGATGGATGTGCAAGTTTTGGTGGATGGGGCACCAAAGTTAGAGTCACTCATTGTGAAGCTGGTAGATGGTAGTCTACCCCAATATAAGGACAAGATGAAGCTGAAGAGATTCCACTCCTTGAATGAGGTGGTGGAGTTTGCCAAACGTATCAAGCGATACGAAGAAGAGGAACAGAGGGGCAGACAAAGTTCGGGCTCTTACAGAAGCAATCAGGGGTACTCTCAAGGGTACAAAGGCAATAGCTCTAAGGTTACTCTAGTGGGGTCCAGTACTAACGCGACTTAGAATGTAGCCTTGATCGAAGTGCAATGGGAGGATGTAACCGCTGTGAACCTGGGAAGACAGACTCCTCAAAGGGTCACCAGTCCATGGGCTGAGTCAGTAAGCCGAATTTTTGCTAAGTGTAGAAAGGCTGGGTTATTGCAGAGCTTGAAGCCATTTTCGCCTCCAGCTGAGGCGGATAAAGACAATTTCTGCTCTTATCATGTGATGACGGGCCACTGCACAAACGAGTGCAGCCAGTTAATTAAGGCCATCAAACAGTTGGTCGCTGATGGAAAGATTATCGAGCCGGCTTTGAAGCCCAGTATTTAGAGTAATCCTTTGCCCAAGCTTGGGTGATTCGGTTGCACAAGCTATCGAGGATCATGTTGCAGCAATAAAGGAAGACCCTCCGCATGTGGAGGACGATATTCTTTTTTTTTATGTCTTTAGTTTTTATCTTTAAAATTTATTCTGTGAACAATTCAACCTCTCAGTGTTTAATTCAATACAATTTTATTTCAATTACTTGTGCGATATTTTTCGGATGGAACTGTGCATGCATCCAAACATTCATTTAATGCCTTTAACGCACATGATGCATCAATGCATGAAATGAATCTAGGGACAGATGATGACCCAAAAATGATATCCACCCAAAAGACCTCACGCCTGATGAGAGGAAAGAAAATTAAAAGTACCACAAAGCGCATGGAAATCTTTGCTTGGCTGTACAGTGTCGTGCGGGGGTTGACAGGGAAATTACTGAACACCAAGCTACAAAGGATTCAAAGATGAAATTAATCAAGAAGGAGCTCTGTAGACTCGAATGGGCATGGCTCCATGGTCGCAACCGCCAACTACTTCTCAGAGTGGGTAGAAGCAGAGTCATATATGAATGTCACCGACCAAAAAAACAAAAAAAACAAAAAAAAAAAACAAAAAAACAAAAGAAAAAAAAAGCCTTATCATGTCGTGACTAATAATGGTCTACAATTACAAGGGGCAAAGATGGAGCATCATAGATTATCTTAGCATCTACCACAAGCCAATGGGGCGGTAGAAGCGGCTCATAAGGTTCCGTCCAAACGACAATCACCGACAAGGGATAGGCTGATATGCTATCATTTGTCTTGCAAGGACACAAAACTAGCATCAGAGCAGGCACTGAAGAAACGTCATACTCCTTAGCCTATAGGATGGAAGCGGTTCCACCAGGGGAGACAGAGGCCAAGTCGTCAACCCCATCAACCCAGACAAGGCCAGGCACTATTACGTGTAAATAATAATAATAATAATAATAGTAAAAAAAAAAAGGGGTCCGATGGGTCGTAAACTGAGAGGGCAATCCATGCAAAAATCAGGACAGTCCGATGGATCGAAAACTGAAAAGGATGTCCATGCAAAAGTTAGGACAGAGAGGCGAGCACCATCAGCGGGAAAATCTGCAAAGACCAGTTAGTGGCAGGCATAGGTCCAGTTGAGACGGATACCATTACTGATTTTGTCCTTAGCTTCATTTCATCTTTGATGTGCATTGTGTTAAAACATTACAAATGAGTGAATGAATGAATGACGGTTTTATGTTCAGGTTAAATGTCCCAAGTCTGCTTGAAATTGAATTCGTATGGATGTGCACATTTTCTGTTTACATGCATCTCACTTCAAAAAAAAAAGGAGAAAAAAAAAGAGCCCGATAGATAGAAAACCCGAAAAGGGCGGTCTATGCAAAAGTTAGGGCATAAAATAAAGTCTGCTAAATTGAAAACCCGAAAGGGCGGTTCAGGCAAAAATAAAGACAGTCCGATAGGCCGAAAACCCAAAAAGGGCGACCTATGCAAAAATTAGGACAAGCAATGAAAATAAAACAAAAGTCATACAATAGTATCAAGCTCAGACAACTCTAATCCTATAAAAACCAAGGTACATCAAAGCCAGTGCCTCACACCCACGCCTCGTGGAGCAAGCAATCAGGTCAATCAACCAAACTTCAGTGCGATATCCCACCAAGGACAGACCTATCTGGACATCCCAATTGTCCGTCCGGTCCCTGAAAGTCTGATTCATGACCTCTAGCTCGGTGACCCGCTGACGCAATTGATCAACCTCTGTTCTCAAACGAGCGAACTCACGGCGCTCGATCCCAATCGTCTTCTGCAACAAACAAAACATGAAGAAGCACCATAAGCATACGCATATGCATCCAGGACACACACACACACATACACTCAAAACATACACACACACATGCATACACGCATCAATGTGTACTCAAGTACAGGTACATGCTGTCATCATCAGGCTATCTCAAGCCATGACTACTGCAAAAGTGGAAATAACCTGACACTGGGGCATCCTCAAATCCCATGTATCCAGGGGCAAAACAATCAAGCCGTATTTATTCTTGATTGAAGGGGCAAAAATTTTTGTTTCCAAAATTATCGATCAAGGAATAAACACGTACCCCCAATCCAGCTTCAAAGGTATTGCTCCACCACAGAGAGCCAGTTTCAATAGTATTGCTCCACCATAGAGAGCCGATGTCAACGGTATTGCTCCACCACAAAGAGCCGATGTCAACGGTATTGCTCCACCACAGAGAGCCGATTTCAACGGTATTGCTCCACCACAATGAGCCAATTTTAATGGTATTGCTCTGCCACAGAGAGGCAATTTCTACAGTATCAAGGGGTAAGATATTCAGTCCATATTCATTCTTGATCAAAGGGGCAAAAATTTTTGTTTCCAAAATTATCGATCAAGGAACGAATACGTACCCAAAACAACTTCAAATCATCAAAGGAGATCATCAAGCTTCTCAAATCACCAAAGCATCTTTCCCCAGCCATAAAAGCTTCACGGGAAACGCAATCATCCTTTCCTTCAGTGACACAAGCTCCACTAGAAGTGAGATGACCAAAATGCCCTCCTATCAGTAACCACATTATTGGATGGCCAAAACACTTTTCCTTTAGCGACACGAGCTACACGAAAGACCAAATGACCGAAGTCCCTTACTTCAAGGAATGCCAACTTCCCAAGTTGCAAAATCACCAAAATACCCTTCCCTTTCGTAAGCACCAAATGGCAAGGAGAATTTGATATGGGCAAGTCCTCTGCTTCACAATGGAGTCGAAGCATGTCCCCGGCAAATCAAACAAGATCTGGGCAAAGTCCTCTGCTTTGCAATGGAGTCTAAGCATGACCCTAGATAACATCAGAACAATTCGGGCAAAGTCCTATGCTTCGTATCAGAATCGAAGTAAGACCCTGAAGATTCAAACCAATTTAGGCAAGACCACTGTCTCAAAAGCAACCGAGACAAGTCCCTATAGACACCAAAACGAGTCAACGCGAAGGAAAACCTCAGGTATGTTCTCTTTTCTTTCTCACCGTGCTCCCTATTGCGAGACCAAACTCGAATCGGGCACAAGCACCCATCCAAGTCGACTTTGTCACGCGAGGGGTAGCCTGTGAGCATGGATTTTTTCCCGACCTCGGTGATGAAAGCTACTGTTACCTTTTTCATGGATAAATGTGAAGTGGATTCGGACCGACCGGGATAACGTCGGAAATATCCCGGATAGCCCGAAGGTGTGTGACAAGTCCTAGTATGGAACCCCGAAGAATTCGAGTGAGTATTTTAAGAGAACCGAGCAAAAGAACGAAAAATAAGTGAAAATGGCCTTTTCTGGACATTACAGCCGCTCGGCTGTAACCTACAGCCGTGCGGCTGTAGTCTATAGGGGCGCGACTGTAACCTATAGCCGCGCAGCTGTAATCTTCATATTTTCTTTTTTGGTCAAAATCAGCATTTAATTCGGTTTTTAAGCAAAATAGGCATTTTGGTCGCTACAGCCGCTCGGCTGTAACCTATAGCCGCGCGGCTGTATATTACAGGGGTGCGGCTGTGACCTACAGCCGTACGGCTGTAATCTTTAATTTTCCTTTTTTGACGAAATCAGCAATTAATTCCGATTTTATACCAAAACAGGAGATATTTAAGGTTGTTATTCGGGAATTAGGGCAAGAGGGAGGCAGAAAGAGAAAAAAAAAAAGAGAGAAAACCTAGAGAAAATGAAAAAAAAAAGAAAACACAGAGTATTTATTAAGGTTTTTTAATACAAAAAAAAAAAAGAATTAGGCTAAAAAGAAAGAAAAGAAAGGTTTAGAAGAAGAGGGAACACTCAAAAATCAATCCTTGAATTTTCCTCGTGGTTCCGTTCGAGGTTCGAAAAATACACTTTGTTCGGGTCGTCCATGATTGTAAGACGTTTCTGGGATCCGAATCCATTTTTCGTGGTCCAAGCAGTGGAACACAGACAAGGTAATCTTCTCAGAGGCCTTAGAAATCCGTTTTGTTCATTCTGGTTGTGATTTGATTGCATGTTTTTAGTTTTTTACGATTTTTGGGAATTTTTCCGGCTACAGCCGCCCCACGCATAATCACAGCCGCTCGGCTGTAACCTACAGCTGCGCGGCTGTGACCTATAGGGGCGCGGCTGTAATGCCATGTTTTGAATTTTTTTATGATTTTTGGAAGTTTTTCGGCTACAGCCGCCCCACTTATGATCACAGCCACTCGGCTGTAACCTACAGCCGCGCGGCTGTAGTTGAGACAAAATTACTAAATTTACAAAACGAGAAAACACACTGGAATCGATTCTGGGGCATTACAGCCGCCCGGCTGTAAGCTACAGGGGTACGGCTGTAACCTACAGCCGCGCGGCTGTAGCCTACAGGGGCACGGCTGTAATGGTGGCAGAATTATAGTTTTACCCTTTTAGGCCCCAAACTTGTAATTTTGCATTCTTTTCTCATTCAAAAGTGAATTTTGGCGTGTTTGCATACTTTAGGACCCTAGATGGATGTTTGATTTAGGCCCACACACGAACGGGACCCCCGAGTCCCAGGATATCCGGTCCGCTAAAGTTGGAAAAGTGCATGTAAATGAGCCAAACCGCTTTTAAAACTGATTTTTTATCCATAAAACCTACAGGGCGTTTAAAAAACCGTTTTCCAGGTCTAACCGGGCCGACCGATCGGGTCGACTTGGTTACCCCATTTTGCATGATCCCGTTTCCTAAAATACCCCTGTTCTGTCTTATATGAGTCCTTAGTGTGATTTATTTATTTGTGCTAACCATATATGGATGCAGCTTTTATTTTCACTTTATTTTTATCTTTGAATGTATTTTATAGATTATCCCGTGTATCTAGGCGATTGTAATTTTTAGATTATCGTGTATAATAGGCGGTTGTAAAAGGTGAGGATGAGAGTTTTCTTTTTCTTGGGTTGTATAATTTGGCCTCTGATTCACTTTTCCGCATTTTTACTTTTCCGCACTTTTATTTTGGTTTTATGTTTATGTCATATGTATGAGCATTGGTTAATAACAAAAGAAGAGATAAAATGAGTAGAATTAAGTGAATGAAATGTCGTATTACGAAATAATAATTAAAAATTAGTGAGGATTAGTAGATGTGTTGCCCGAACCTCGAATCTCTGGATTAGGTACTGCGTCTACATTTGGTAGGCAGCTGTACTGGAATTTCCCGGATGAGCTGATCCGGGTGGCGACTCTATATCTAATCTCAAAATTCGCGTTTCGAGATCTTTAAGTTAAAATGGGATTTTCTAAAAAGCTTGTTTGCTAAAATTTATGCTTGAAATGAAGTTTTCCACAAAAAGGCTTTTCCAATAAAATGGAAGGTTTTTCCAAGAAAGATTAAAACCCGTTTTCAAAACCAAGACATAATCACCCAAAAAGAAAATCCCCGGTTCCCGCTTCACCGCGCGTTCCGAAAAAGGTCGTTCGCTCACAGCTCCATATACCGAGGATAACCGTATCCAATTGAAACATAAAAGGGATCTCATCTGCATTGTTGGGTCTCTACATCAGGTTATTTGAGAGTTTTTTCACTTTCTTTCCTAGTTTCTTCGACATTTTCACAAGTTTTCGGGGTTAGGAATCGGTTTTTTGAGAGAGAGAAAATTGAAACTTTTGTAAATAAAGGAATGGGAGAGAAAGGGGCGAAAACCGCCCTTTATTTCATTCTGCCCATGAAGTAAAGTTGTACGACTGTACTTCATCTACTGTCGTACGACTGTAGTCAAATTTGAATATAGTCATACGATTGTAATGAAAAAACGGGGGGAAATTTTCAATTTATTTTCTTTATTTATTTTCTAAACCCTACTTTATCACCAAATGCTTAATTATTCCTCACGGGAAGATATTTCAGTAATTTTGCAGGACCAACCCGCCAGCGACTAATTTTTCTAGCGATGGTCCACCTCATCCAAGGGGCACGAAACCCTAGAAAAATCGTAAAAAATTCAATGTAAGTACAATTCCATTAAATTGCATTCTCGACACATCATGTATGCCAAGTCATACTCGATTAACTCACATCTTCAACCAATCTCAGTACACCATGACTATAAAACGGAACCAGAAATTCCGTGTCAGTCCGTTGAGTGCGCCAAGTCGCACACGGCAGTCACACCCTTCACCAAATCTTAGTCCACCGCGACTTTAAAACGGAACCAGAATTTCCGTGCCAGTTCATTGAGTTCACCAAGTCACACGTGGCTGTCACACCTTTCAACAAATCTCAGTCCACCATGACTTTAAAACGAAACCAAAATTTCCGTGTCAGTTTGTTGAGTGCACCAAGTCGCACACGGTTGTCACACCTTTCACCAAATCTCAGTCCACCACGAATTTAAAACAGAACTAGAATTTTCGTGCCAGTTCGTTGAGTGCGCCAAGTCACACACGGCTGTCACACCCTTCACCAAAATCTCAGTCCACCACGACTTTAAAACAGAACCAGAATTTTCATGCCAGTTCGTTGAGTGCGCCAAGTCGCACACGGCTGTCACACCCTTCACCAAATCTCAGTCCACCATGACTATAAAACGGAACCAGAAATTCCGTGTCAGTTCGTTGAGTGCGCCAAGTCGCACACGGCTGTCACACCCTTCAACTAATCTCATTCCACCACGATTATAAAACGAAACCCGAAATTGCGTGTTAGTTCGTTAAGTGCACCAAGTCGCACACGACTGTCACACCCTTCAACCAATCTTACTCCACCGTGACTATAAAACGGAACTAGAAATTTCATATCAATCTCTTGAGTGCACCAAGTCGCACATGGCTGTCACACCCTTCACCAAATCTTAGTCCACCGCGACTTTAAAACGGAACCAGAAATTCTGTGTCAGTCCGTTGAGTGCTCCAAGTTGCACACTACTATCACACACTCCATAATTTCAGTCCTACATAACTATAAAAGGTAACCATAAATGCATCTACCCGTATTTATTCTTGATCGAAGGGGCAAAAATTTTTGTTTCAAAATTATCGATCAAGGAATAAATACGACTTGCCAATTGTACACTACAAACACCATGGCTCTGTATGGTAGGTCATACGCGGCTATCTGGTCTCAAAAGTCATGTTTTTGCTGGCGTCCTCTTTATGCGAAAAAGGATCATAGGGAATTGCTTGGCTCCAAGAATCGTATTTCCCCGGCTTCTTTCTTATGTGAAAAGGGATCATAAGAAACCACCTATCTACCAAAAGTCTCATGAAATTAACCCACAAGCCACACACGTGCACACTACCTTTAATCCTGTGTTCTTTATCGTGTACCTAAATCCGTTTCGAAAATCGGACTTTAGCTACACGAGGGGCAGCCTGTGAACACGGAAATTTTTGGATCTTGAAAAAAAAATGCTTGATTACCACGACTGTAATAACAGTCATGGTATTTTTGTTACAATCGTATGATTGTCACTAAAGTACAGTCGTACGACTGTCATTTCGAGGGCAGGTTGCAGAACCCATACCCCCAAAATAAAAAAATGGTGGAAAATCAAGGGCATTTAATGCCTCAAGATTTTCCGGGATAGTGGGGGTTAAAAGAGTCAGAAATGATAGGAGAAGGGACTTTGATAGATTTTCTGATCTAAGAAAATTTAGAGAGAGAAAGAAGAGAGAAGGGAGAGCAAACAAAAACCAAAAACCCATCCTTTTCTTCAATCTTTTTCTTCACAAATCCAGTGCTTTAAGGTGTAAAATGAATTAGAAATCGTAGGTTAATATCAACACACGAAATCTAAATCAATCCCAAACATAAACGAGCTATAATCCGTAACTTTTTGGAGGATTTTTGGACTTCATGTACAACCTTAACACACAAGGAAAATGAGCAATTTCACGTGGATTGGTGCATTGCCCGGGGTCATACCAATGGTGGATCAGCGCCAAATAGGTAAATACACCTCAATCCTTCTCATTTTTGTGCTTTCTGGGTGCTTTGGTTGATTTTTGTGCATTTTTATCCAACTTTTTTCACTTCTATTTCTGGAAAATTAAGAACAGTCATACGACTTTTTTGTCACAAAGAACAGGGGCACGACTATAATTACAGTCGTGCCATTTGAGCTAAAGTCATACCACTGTTGTTAATTTTCCCAGTTTTAGTCCTTCATTCCAAATATTTTGGCGATTTCTGCTTAAGGTTGGACTATAGTCGCACGACTGTAATTACAGTCGCACGACTATAGCTCTCGGCCACAAGCAGCAAATCCCTAAAAATCCAAAAAAATTCACAAAATCCCAAAAGTTTCATAAAAATTAGAAAATTCAGAAAAAAAAATCTTGAAAAATCAAAAATCATCAAAAATGAATTTTGGAGTGTGCATTCACGACCATAGATTTATTTTTTGGTATTTTTGCGTTTAGAACAAAACCACGGCGGAGATCCGGTTCTCCCGAAAATCGACACACCTCATATGCTAAATTAAAATAAACTGGAAAAATGTTTTCAAAATGACTTTCTCACAAAACCAAAAATACAGGGACGTTTCAAAACTGTTTTCCAGGTCTAATCGGGCCGGCCAGCCGGGCCGACCCGGTTACCCCCAAATGCATGACCCCGAACTCTAAAATTCCCAATTCTGTCCAACTTGAGTCCAATGTGTGGTGTGCTATATACTTGTGCTAACAATCTGTTTTGCAGCTTTAATTTCTTTATTTTTATTTTTTTATGTATTTAATAGATCAACTCGTGTATTTTAAGCGATTGTACATTTTCTTAGATTCTCGTGTATCTAGGCGTTTGTATTGTGAGGCCGAGAGTTTTTATTTTTCATTCGATCGGGTTGTAACTCTTTTAAATATTTATTTCTTTACTTTTATTTTGTATTATTATGTATGCGCGCTGCATGTATTTATTCAATAAAATCAATTTTAGCAATTTAAATTGTCGTTATAGAACATAGGCCAATTTATTTTGATTAGACATGAAATAAGGGACTTGTCCGAACCTATATCTCTGAAAAGTGTGGTAGTTCCTGCTTTGGTTCAGCTACATTGTAATTTCCCAGTTGAGTTGAGCCGGGTGGCGACTCCTACACTTTTTATCAAGATTTAGGTCTCGATTCTTTTACGAAACAATTCGATTTTCCAAAAATGAATTTCCAATCTAAAAAGCCCCACGCGAGGGAGGGCCTCGCCCCAAATCGTGGCGCCCCTTCAGAAAGGGAGTCTCGCGTTTCGTCGAAAACGCATCGTCCGCTCACAGTTTGTTCCTTGGTTTCTGTTTGGTCATTATGCTTTGATGTTTAGACTTCACTGCATTTAGGTTGACGTTTTTTTTAGGTGTTTCATTTTGAATCTTAGAAATTTGGATTGATTTTTGTAGTTATCTATTTGTTATTTTTTTATATGTATATATTTCAGTATTTGGTTGCAATTTTTGTTTTTCTCTTTATTTTCTCCACAATGCATTTACAATTAGGCTTTCCTTGAATTTTCATTCTTTTTGTCCTTCAATTTGTCCACCAGTGTTCACTTTCTTCTATTACCAACTGTTTGTCAGCGGATCTTGCGTTGATTTGCTCCAACTTTTGTCATTCCTCGCCTCTTTTGTCACCGTTATCCTTTCACTGGCGGCCTCAGGTGGGTTTTATGTTTTCCAATGTAATGGCTGTGTGTTAAATCCCTTTTTGCAAAAAGTTTGTTTTACTATTGAATAATTTTTTCCCCTTCTATTGCAGTGATTTGAGCACATAATAACAGAGATGAGGCTGAATTAATTTTCTTTTTCTTGGGAAAAACTAGCTGATTTACCCTATTGATAGTATTTTGCATAGAGGTTTACATCTGTTGTCTATTCTCTACATATGTGATAATGAGACCACCTTTCTTTCATTTACAGTAAGCTGCCCTTTCATTTTCAGCTTCATTTCCTTCAATTTCACACTGTATGCTCTAATATCTGCTTCTTTCTTTCAGATTTAGGTCTTACATTTGCGAGATGTGTTTTATTGGATCTCCAGTTGTTTTACACAAGAAACTTTCACAGGCTGGTAAGTTTTTCTGTATTAATTATAGTGTCAGCTTCTGTTAATGTCTTAATTGTGTGAATTTGTTTGCTCTCTGTCACTAAGCTTCTCTTTCTTTTTTAGCTTTCTTCCTTTTAATCCTTACTGTTATGCTCTAATGTCTTTTTTCTTTTCTCTAGATCTAGATTGGTATTACACCAGTTTGTGATTCTTGGATCTTCAGTTGGTTTGTGCAAGAATCGAACTTTTTTCGATCTTTATATACTTTCATCCTAAACTTTGAACAGCTTTGTAAGCCTTCCCTCAATAAGTTGAATTTTTTCTTCTATTAATGTTTACTGTTTTAAATTTTTCTGTCGTCTTCCATGACAAAAATTGTATTTTTTTTTAATTTGATGATTTGGCCTCTTTAGAAATAGCATGTGCTTACTATTTTATACCCATTGCATTGGGTTCATTATTAGGTTAGTGAATTTTTGGTGTTGGGTTGTTTAGGTTGATGTGTCTATCATAGAATTTTGATTTATGTGGCAGCTTAGTTTTTTTCTCATATTTTTATTCTTCTCTTCCCTATGAGTTCTTTGCTTTTACTTCTTTTTATGGTTTTTTTCCCTTCCTCCTCTGAATTCGTTC
Organism: Euphorbia tirucalli; assembly: GCA_039660915.1. Classification (NCBI taxonomy): domain Eukaryota; kingdom Viridiplantae; phylum Streptophyta; class Magnoliopsida; order Malpighiales; family Euphorbiaceae; genus Euphorbia; species Euphorbia tirucalli. The sequence goes on along the minus strand of CM077637.1, from coordinate 32,973,108 downwards.
TTCTTTTTTCCTATTTTAAATTTCTCTATAATTCTGCATGCTATAAATCCTTCTGTTATTTTAAATTATTCTAATGTTTTCAATTTTGGTCATTTTTACCCGTTATAAATGGATTTATTTACTGTTTGGCTGTTTTTAGATTTGATAATTTTGCCTCTTTACAAATGACTTATGTTTGTTGTTTTATACCCTTAACATGGCTGAATTATTACATTAGTGCTTTTTTGGTCTTCGATTGTTTAGGTTTACATGGCCTTTAAACTTTTTTCCAATATCTTTAGTCTTCTTTTCTCTATATTTTTTTCCTTGTACTTCTCTATATGGCTTTTTTTCCTCCTTAATTCATTCTGCTCTTTCTCTTGTTTTAAATTTCTGTACAATCTTGCATGCCAAAAAACTTTCTACTTTTTTTAAATTTTGATGATTTCTGTCCGTTGATGGATTTATTTACTATTTTACAATGGTTACTTTCCTTTCGTCCATTATAAACTGCCCTTTCATTTTCAGCTCTAGTTTTTTTTTTTTTTTTTTTTTTTTTTCAGTGTAACGTTCAATATTTGCTTCTTCTTTTGCATTTAGGTTGGTATCTCACAGGGTTGTTTTTCTTTACATCTTCAATTGGTTTATGCAAGAAACTTTTGTGAGGGGGTAATTTTTTCCTCATTAAGCATAGTGTAGTGTTTTTTGTTATCTTAATAGTGTCAATTTCTTTGCTTTGTGCTTATTAAGCTGCCCTGTCTTTTTCAGTTCAATTCCTTTTAATCCTTGCTATTACGCTCTAATCTCTTTTTCCTTTTTTGGACCCAAGTTGCATTCCCTTGGATTTACAATTGGTTCATGCAAGATGAAACTTTTTTACACTCCAAATACTTTCACCCTAGACTTTAATAGTTTGGTAAGTCTTCTCTTATTAGTTGGAGTTCCAGCCTCTGTTAATTTTTGAATGGATTTATTGTTTTCCTTTGTCTGAATTTATTATGCTCTTTTCACTGTTTTAAATTTGTTTATCGTCTTGAAAATTCTTAGGCTGTTTTTAAATTTGATAATTTTGTTCCTATATAAGTGGATTGTATTTATCTTTTTATTCTGATTACATGGGATGAATTATTAGATTAGTGGTTTTCCCACTGTTGGATTGTTCAGGTTTTTGTTTATCATTGAAGTTTGATTTATGTGGACTTCGAAGTTTTTATCCTGCCTTTTGTCTTCCTTTTTTATGTGTTCTCTCTAGGATTTATTTTTTTCCTTCCCTGAATTCATTCTACTCTTAAATGGTTATTGTGTGTTTTATAGGTGAATTAAATTGGCACATTGTGGAATCATTATCACAATCATTCACTTCTATTACCCAGACGTCAACTAATTCACTGGGAGTTAATGTTGTTTGTTGCTATAAGTACAGTTAGTGAGAAAGATGCCTAGCACAAGACCTCTCTTGAGTTGATTTACCACCTGATGGCAGTATACAGGTTCAGTGTAATTGACATTAATTATAAATTCCTTTCCTAACCTACCTTGAAACTGGAGCTACCTTCTGCCCCTGCCTCAGATGACAATCTATATTCTAATCATCCTAATACGCCTAGACTCTAAATTCCCTTTCCTTTCTGAGTCTCACTTAAATGCATCATCTCCTACACAAATTATTCCAACTCCTACATTGCAAGTTAATTATTTATCTATATGTTCAATGTTCGAAGCTGATCTCTGTATGCCTCATAATGATGTTGAAATGATTGATGAAGTGCACCCTATATCTGTCTATATTGAAAACGTTGATGGTTTTGATTCTTGCATCCTATATTTGTCTACACTGAAAACACTGATGGTTTTGATTCCCTGTCTCCTACTCACAGCCCAAAAAATTAGCCTTTATCTATATGAAAAATTGCAAGAAAAATTTGATGATAATGAGATAGAGAAGGAAAAACTCCGATCTAAGTTAGCGCAGACACAACTTAAACTTTTTGTTTCAAGAGAGCATGAGTCTTGCCTGGCTTGTCACTGTGTTGCTTTCGCTAGATTGTTGAGGAGTTTCATTCCATCTGAGCTCTTTTGTTGCTGCATGAATTCTAGGTTTATATATAATAATAATTTGTTTATTGTTTGGTGTTATTATTTATGTTCTTTTCAAAGAAGTCTATTATCAACATATAATTTTCGACCAATTACGTCTATTTTGAAATGAACTATAAAAAATAACACCAAATAACAAGAATGAGCCTATAAAGTGATTATCTTTCTAAGTAAGAAAGTAGAAATAATGTATTTCAAAGGTTTTACTATTGATCTTGGATTTTTTTCCCCTATTTTGAAGGTGATTCAAGAAAATTTCCTATTTAGATTTTTGCTTTAACCTAAAATGAGAGAGTGAGTTAAGGTTTTATTTCTTGCACTTTATTTCCCTCTCTTGGCCTATTCTTATAACATGTTTATTAATGTTGAAAAATTAGGAGTGGTTGTTATAAGAATGTTGATTTCCTGAGTTTTTTAAATAATACTGAAAATATATTGCACTCATTGATTGATTATGTCTATTATGCATTTACTGAATTACATTTCAGATTTAGGATCTCTTTCTTGGATGAACATGAGATTACTTACACTTCTGCATTTTCGATCAACAACTTTACTTTTTTTTCCCCATTTTTTGGTCAATTTCTATTTTCCCCTATAAAATATTATAGTTCCGTTGACCAAAATTGTGAATTCAGATTAGGTTGCTGTCATCGTTTTTAGTATGTATTTGCTGTTAAATCTATAGAATTGAAATGGCTTGAAAATTGCTTCGACTTCATTAATTAATTTTTTTTCCACTTTTTAAAGTTCTATGTAGTATACTATAGTTCTTCTAAAGAACTTGAATTAGTTTTCTTTTTCAATTTTTAATTTCTAAAAAATGTCTTCTACTTTGAAAAAGCCGATCCTTTTTCTTATAATTGAATTCTGCCCAATTTATTCCACAACTATAACAACTTTCTGTTGACATGTTCTTAAATATTAAATTAATTTTAAATCAAAATTTGCTGAAAGTTGACTGTGGGATTATATAATTGATTAACCCTTTTAATTTTGTACGATACTATCATAACTTTACAATTTTTATGTCTGAACTTTTTTCTTATTTAAATTAAATTTTATTGGCCAATTTCACTTTATATAAAACACTTTAATTTATGTTCAGCAATATTTTTAGAACTTAAGTTCCTTTGTTTCAAATTTGGTAACTTGAAAAATGTCTTCATTTCTTATCTCTTGCATTTGCTTCTTATCATTTGAATTTTTTAAATATTAAATTCCTTGCAATTAGTATTTTAAAACAACATTTGCTAAAAATTGATTGTAGTATTATATAATAGATTAACCCTTTTAGTTTTATCCAATACCCTCATGACTTTACAGTCTTTGTGTTTACACTTTTTGATTATGCTTTAGTTTTTTTATTATTGTTTCTCTTCGTTTTTATATGTTATCGTTTACCGGTGGTATTAGTCCAGCCCTATTTGGTTTCCTTTTTTTTTCCAGCTATTCTGCAATTGATACATTTTTCCATATATTTTTTAGATGTGTTCGACCTTACAATTGTGTTAGACCTAGATTTTGTTTTCACCTCAAGTACATGTGTTTTTTTATTCAGGTTTACAATTTTTTTTAAAATTTATTTTGGCTTAAGTTTGGCTGTGATGTTTTAAGTTCGGCTGTGATGTTTTAAGTTCTGTTCATGGTTTGGTTATGCTTTGTTTTTTGTTGCTAATTTATTCTTGCTTCTTCTTCTACCATGTTTAGCCTTTTGATGTTACTTTCCACTTACTCTCCATTTTAGATCTTATAGATTTCATCTAATCTGCATTTAGGTTGAAGGTTTTTTTTTTTTAATTATTTTTTGTCTCTCTTGCATTTATTGCATATCATTTGAATTTCTCTAGATTACAAATAAATGTAGGAATCTTTTTCAGAATACTGTATTGGATTCACCTAAATGGTATGGAAATTCTTATTTCTACCAGTCATTTTTGGGTTTCAGTGGTTACTTAATCCCTTTTTCATTCAATTTATTGTTATGCTTTGTGTTTTGTGTATATGTCATCTCTATTTGATTTCAATGTGCTATTTATTCTTTAGGTTCCTTTTCTGCCAAACTTCAAATTATGCATATGGCTTTCTTCCTGCTATTTCTCTTCTAGTGTTTTAAATGTATAAATTATATTTTCCCTTTTTTGTTGTATACGTTTGTTTAGCTTTTGTTGTTATGTTTATTTAGATTTTGTTGTTTCTTCAATGCTATTTTGATTTCTCTTTTATTTGTTGTTGTTGGCTGGTAGGACTGTTTATTGTTCTACTTTGTGCTTTGTATACATGCCATCCCTTTTTGAAGTCTTTTTCACTTTTATATGTTTGAACTTTTTGCATCACTGTTTTTCCATTATTTTTAAAAAACTTATTCTCTTTAGCTAAGATTATATCCATTTTTAATACACTTTTTCAACATTTATTGAAGTGGAGGTTGGAAATATTTGGTGGTTGAGTTCTTAATTACCTTGGTGGACTTTTTTTTAGATTTCGAATGGATATGAAATGATTGTCTTATTTATTATTATTTGATTATACTTACCGAATTTATTCCATTTCATTAAGCTTGATTTGATTGTTCATATTTATGAAGTTTGATAAACTATATCTTCTCTAGATTAGAAATACATGTTAGAAATAAATGTTGAACTTTTTTCATATTTATTGTATTCCATCTTAATTTATGTTCTTTTTTTTATATATAATTTTAATTTCAGTTGTTTCTAATTTGATAACTTGAAAAAATATATTCTTTTATAAAAATCATCATTTCTTTTGCTATATTTTTTTCCAAAATATATTTGCTATATTTTAATTTCCTTGAATTTATATCATATAACCTTAATTTATTTCATATCTTTTACATTTATTCCATATTTTGATTTGATTGTTGATATTTATGAAGTGTGATAACTATATTTTCTCTGGATTATAAATAAATGTTGGACTGTTTTCCTTTTTCAGTGCATTCACATGATGATTGTTTTAACCTTGGTAATTAAAATAATATATTTTAATTTAGGTTCTGCATTTTTTTAGAATTTTATTTTCCTTTGTTTCTATTTTGTTAACTTGAAAACATATCTTTTTTTTAATAAAAATCATCATTTCTTTTACTATATTTTAATTCCCTTGAATTTATATCATATAACCTGAATTTATTTCATATATTTTACATTTATTGCATATCATTTGACTTTAATTCATATCCTTTTAATATTGATAAGGTGACATAAAAATCTCCTCTAGATTACAAATAAATGCATCATTGATATATCTTATCTTCTCTCTTATTAATTATATTTCTCTTATTAATAGCTTCTTTAATACTCCCTCATCTCCCTATAAAACTCGTCTCCCATTTTTCCTTTTCCTCACACATCACTACCTCTCATATTCCCTTCTTTGGTTGGTTGTCTTACTAATATTGTCTTCATGGCTTTTTTATGTTTTAACTACTATACCTAAATAATAAAAATTGCTTATCACAAGTACAAGAGTTCGCTACTTACTATTTTAAGGTATGATATTAGCCTCTCTTGATCTATAGATTTTTAGAATTTCTTTTTCTGATGCATACTCTTATTTCCATCCACAGAATTGTTTTCTTTTTCATTCTAGCCTATATTCTTTCTCTCTTCACGTCTCTCCAAGGTAAATATACTCTTTTAACCTTAGTTATAAGCTTTGATATTTGTGTTCTATGTTCACAACCCTCAAATGAGATAATTCTTTATTCTTCTTAAAAGTACTATCTTGAAAAATTAAATCGAACTATAAAGTGGGTTATTTTGTTTCAGAATTAACATATCTCCATTTTTCCAGATGGTTGAAATTAAACTTCCCTTGCATTATATTTTGAGTGAGGTTTTGAAACAGTCAGGGTTATCCATTACTGAGTCGTTAGCAAAAAATGAGGAAACTAATATGTACAGTTGTTGTATTAACCTCCTTCCATGGACTTTTGAAAATGAAATATTGCCATCCGTTGATATTTAAGGGTTCAGTGCAATAGATTATGATGATGCCAAAAATGTGGCTGCCTCTAGGACTTATGAGTACCTAAGACTTAATTATGGCGTAGAAATTATAGATTTTAGCTGTCTGGAAATTGATGAAATCACTACAAAAAATAGGCTCCTAGAAGAATAACAAGTTAGAGGTGCTTTGAGTTTCACTTCGTTATCCAAAAAATTTGATAAATTGCAAGAAATGTATAATAAGACTATTCACATATTGCAATCCATTACATCGATGGTAGCCAATTATAATTTAGCTGATTATTTGGGTTTAGATATGTAATTTGTAATTATAAAAAACTCTGTCTTTGCACAATAAATTTATTTGTAATGAACTTTGAAGTTTTTGTAGTTGAATCCATGTTTTTTATACTTTTTTGCAAAATTTTACCTACACTGTTATATACTTGATACACTCATTAATTATTAATACAACAATACCATTTCTGTCTAGATGCAAAAATTTACCATCTCTATTGAGACAATACTTAGATATGCATTGATCCAACTTAATTTGCCATCTCCAGTTGTAGAGTATTGCCTTAGCAGACCAGGCCTCTACAAATGCCGAGTTACATGTATTATATAGAGATAGCGAAGGTCTCAAACATGCTATGAATGTAATTCAATATAGCTCAGATAGTCATGTAGATGCTAAGGAAAAATGCTTCTATTATGTTATCAAATCACTTTAATGCCTTTATGACATTGAAATTAAGGATTTCAATGTTGAACGAGCTACATCCGCTAGGTCATCCTACCTTGAGCAATTAGATGATTACAAAAATGTAATCTTCAACCCTCAGAAAAAAATGTTGGTAGAATACTGAGAATTAAAAACAAAATATGATAGTGCAGTTAGTCTTCTTAGCCATTTAAATGTTGTAGCAACAACAATTAAAAATTTAATTAACTAATTTTCTTCTTATATGCATTTTAAAAATGTTATGTTTCTCCTTACTTTCCTTATTTATAGCAGGCAAATGGATACTCCGAATTCGGAAAAAACAATAAAAGAAAACAAATGTGTTGGTAGTGATAAAGGAAAGCTATTAAAATTTCAGCACCTTAGTTACCATACCATTGTAAATTGAATACCATCCTTGGAATCTATCCAAATTTAAAAAGAGAAAAAACTTTATTTTTGATTATCCAAATCCATCTCATCTATCTGTTTTCCAAAATCTTCCCGCACCACCTTATAATAATCCTACTATGGAATCAACGTTGGTGGACACTACTATCAAATTGGATAAGGATTTATTCCAACTTTATTCCACTGAAGATTACAATCGAAGTAAGTTCACTATTTTTTAAGATACTTAGATATTTTTTAAAAGAATTGTTGTCTTATTAATCTTTTTTTTTGTTTTTTTGCAGATATAGAGGTTTCGAATTTTGGTCCGTCCAACCAAGAATGTCCCCATTTTGGGGTGCTCTTTTGGTGCCAAGAGGCACTTAAAAACATATAATCTTTTTTAGACCCTCAATATACAAAATGTTGCAAGCAAGGCATAATACAACTACCTAAATACAAAAAACCCCCTCTTCTTCTTCAAAAATTATTGTCTGAAGAACCTTCTTTTAAATCGACCAAGTTTCTAGAAAACATTCGAATATATAATTCACTTTTCTCTTTCACTTCATTAGGAGCAATAATTAATAAATAAATCTAAAGGACCATATATCTTTCGCATCAGCAGCCAAAATCACCATTTAATGGGATCATTAACCACTTGACCACGAAAACCTAGGTTTGCACAATTATATCTCTACGATAGTGATACCCAAAATGAAATTGACAATCGTGTGTCTTTTTTAAAAAATAGTGAAAAAGAAAATATTATTGATAGATGTATAATTAAACAACTTATTGACATGTTTAATGAGTATAATGAATTAACAGAAGCATTTCGAATGGCAAACAAAAAAGCATATGCTGAAAATTTTACTTCTTTTATATTACAATTAATTGCTAAAAGAACACCTCAAAATAGAGAATATGAATTACCACAGTCTTCTAAAATAGCAACTCTTATAGTAGGAGATTTAGATTTATATGACCTATCTAGAGATATTATAGTTGAACTTAAATATAGTTCTTTGAAACATATAAGTTGTTTACACCCAAGCTTAATGGCAATGCAGTACCCTATTCTTTTCCCTTTTGGTGAAGATGGTTATCATCCAGATATCAACTATGTCAAATCTCCAAATAAAAAAAGTTTAAAAAGAAAATGCATTATAATGCGAGAATATTATTCCTATAGGTTGCATAAGAGGAAAAATAATAATCAATCATTGTTTTATGGGGGGCGTCTATTCTAGCAATTTGTAGTTGATGCGTATACATGCATTGAGCAAGCTCGCCTTGATTTTTTAAGACGAAATCAAACAATGTTAAGATCTGAAATTTATTCTGGGCTAAGAGATACATTTTTCAAAGGGGATACTAATAGTTCGCAAATAGGAAAATCAATTATTTTACCCTTAACATACACGGGTGGACCTAGATATATGTTAGAACATTACCACGACGCTATGAATATAACTAAATTTTATGGAAATCCTAATTTGTTCATTACCTTTACATGTAACCCATTGTGGTTAGAAATTACTGAAATGCTAACATATCCACATATTCAAAAACCTATAAATCGCCCAAATATAGTATTAAGAGTTTTTTACAATGAAAATAGAAAGTTCAATAAATGATTTTAAAGAGAAAAAAAACATTTAGAGAAATTATTGCCTTATTATATACTGTCGAATTTCAAAAACGCGGTCTCCCATATGTACATTGTTTACTATGGGTAAATGAAAGACATAAGCAATTCTTAGTGTCAGAAATTGATTCCTATATATCTGCCAAATTGCCTAATTTTAATATTGATCCTATAGGCTTTAAATGCCTATCAAAATTCATGAATCATGGCCTATATGGCACAATTAATCCAAAAAGTCCTTGCATGAAAAATAATAAATGTTCAAAATTCTATAAAAAAAAATACCTAAACACTACTACAATAGATAAACATGGTTTTCCTTTTTATAAGAGAAGAGACAACAAAATAGTAACAAAAAAAGGAGACTTAGAAATTGACAATCGTTATGTTGTTCCATATAATAGAGACTTAATAGTCTGGTATCAAGATCACTTAAATGTCGAATCCTGTTGTCATTCAATTTTGGTAAAATATTTATTTAAGTACATAAATAAAGGTATAGATAGAGTACGCATAGTTATTGAGTCTGACACTACTTCTAATGAACTCAATCCAGATGTCAATATAGTTCGAGATGAAATAAAAAATTATTTAGATTGTTGTTATATTTCTCCATGTGAAGCATGTTGGAGAATTTTTTAATTTCCCATACACCATAGAGAACCTTCTATAGAACGTTTATGTATTCATTTGCCTTATCAAAATACAGTGTTATATCATGAAGATCAAAGTTTAAATAATATAGTTAACTATTCATTAGCCCACAAAACGATGCTAAGCAAATGGATGCATACAAATACAATTTATGAAGAAGCTAGGATATTAACTTTTGTGGAATTTCTTATGAAATGAGTATGGGATTCTAAAAATAAAATATGGTTAATGCGTAAAAGAGGATAGTTTTGGTAGAATAGCTTATGTAAGAATGCTTCTTAATATTGTAAAGGGGCCTAGATCATTCATTGAAATAAAAACATTTAATGGTACGATCCATGAAAGTTTTCGCTCCACATGTGCTGCATATGGTTTATTAGATAATGACAATGAGTAGGTTGAAACAATGAAAGAATCTTCTCTTACAAGTAGTGCCAAACAACTAAGACATTTTTTTGTAACAATAATTATTTTTTGTGAAGTCTCTAATCTAAGTAAATTGTTTCAACAATTTCTAAAAAAATTATCTGACGATTTAATATATGATTTACATAAGAATCTTAGTATCCTAATTAATTTTATAACAATTGATCATATTAAAAACTATGTTTTATTGGATTTAGAAAAAATATTCAATCGCAATGGTTACTCTTTATCAGATTTCAATTTACCGATGCCCGACTCATCTTCTGAAACAACTAATGGAAATAAACTTATACATGAAGAACTGTGTTTTAATGTTTTAGAACTAAAACAACTACACGAAGAAGCATATACTTTGAATAATGACCAGCGTCGAATATATGGTGCAGTTAGGCTTTCACTCGAAAAAAACAAAGGAAAACCCTTTTTCATTTACTGTTATGGTGGTACATGCAAAACATATTTATACGAAACAATTACAGCTAAATTACGATATGAACTCAAAATTGTTTTAGTTGTTGCTTCATTGCTTTTACCGGGCGAGCGTGCTGTGCATTCAAGATTTAAAATTCATTTAGACATTACTAACTATTCAACATGTGGTGTTAAGAAAAATACAAATCTAGCTGAATTAATATTAATTGCATCCCTAATCATTTGGGACGAAGCACCTATAAACCATCGCTTCACATTTGAAGCTGTAGATAGATCCTTAAAAGATATAATGTCTTCTGCTAATCCAAATAATAAACAACTTCTTTTTGGTGGGAAAAACATAATTTTAGGTGGAGATTTTAGATAAATATTATCAGTAATTCCAAATGGTTCTAAAGATGAAATTTTAGATGCTTCTTTAACAAATTCTTATCTGTGGTCTTCATTCAAAATTTATCATATAACTATTACTATGCATCTTCGAAATGACAATAGTACATTTAATATTGAAAAATGTAATTCTTTTGCACAATGGTTATTAGATGTTGGGGATGTATCATTTTTGAAAATTACACTCAACAAAATAGACGATAAAAACAATTGGATACAAATTCCAAAATCATTGATTGTGAAACCTATACATGAACAAATGACAGACATAATAAATAAAACATATCCAGATTTTATAAATCAATATAAACATTGTAAATATTTAACTAAAAGAGCCATCATCATGTAAAAATGAAATAGTTACTAAAATGCATAAGTTTATGCTAAATTTAGTCCAGAGGAACCGCACGTATATTATAGCAAAGACTCAATATGTACTTCGTCAGCTAAGGTAGAAGAACTAAAAATCTTATATCCTTTAGAATTTCTTAACACAATCAATCCCTATGGTTACCCACAACACGAATTAGAATTAAAAATTAACACATCCGTTATGTTGTTACGTAATATAAACCCATCTATCAGGTTATGTAACACCACAAGATTGATAATTCTTCAATTAGGCGGCTGAATCATAGAAGGAAAAATTTTAAACGGCTATTTTACAAGTGAAAAGGTTTTTATTCCTAGAATTATACTGAACTAGACAAACCCAAATTTTCTTTTAGAGTAAATTAAGACTCATTACAAAGATGCCGATTCCCTATTAGAGTAAGTTATTCCTGTTGGTTTGTCCTAGTTCTTAGGGCATTGGATTCTTGTATTTTGTATTATAAATTAAGACTCATTGTATGAATACATTATTTGTGTCACATTAATAAAGGCAATTAATCCATTTCGTTTATATCTTGTGCTATAATTTGAGTAGAATATCCATTGATTGAGAATCATAAAACCTATCCCGGGTCTGTTCTAATCGTGGGAACAAATAGAACCATAGACTTGTCTATTCAATGACTGTATTGCAGTTCTTAACTAGCCATAGTACTTGTATAGTTAGTCATGAATATAGGTACATGTCGTTGACATAGGACTGGATTGATCCGCAAAAGAAAGCCACATGCTTATTGCTTTATAGGTCTTTTTTGAGTAGGTCTCTTTTGTCCTCAAACCAGATTTTATTATAGTATCAATAGGGAATCTGGTTCACTTGGGTGGATCTGTGAACATATTGATATTGATGATGAAGTGATGGAATTGCCACTCGGGTAACATCGAGATGATATCATTGGCCACTTGATGAGTGGGACTGATAAGTGTATGGCCATACCCAAGTAAGTCAGTTGCTTATTTGATTAATCAGTCAACTCAAGATCAAGAAATATAATAAATAGCAGAAGAGGATGACAGACGCCATGCCTCTTGTTTATTCATATCGATATCGTTTGGCAAAGGACATTGTGAGATTACTACTGGGTCAGTGTCTTCAACAGACTGCTGCATCTCTGTCTTAATTGGGGGCTATGACGGTTTGCTAGAACCCACTTACAGTTTCTGGTCCTTGCGCCTACTGCCAACATAAAGACAGACCCATAGGATCGTGCACATAGATCAACTGAGCTGGAACTTATAGAAATTGTACCTGTAATGTACATTGGAAGGAATGCATTAATTACTTAGTTGACATTCGGTGTCAAGGTAATTAATTAACATTAGGTTGATTTAATATAATTAATAAGTTTACATAATGTAATTAATTAATTTATCAATTAATTGAATTACATAAAGTAAACAATTAATTAAATAATTTTCCAAAGTAGGAAAATTAAATACATGTATTGTATTTACTTAAGTGTGATTTAATTTTATTTAGGGGTAATTAAATTTAGCCAAATGAATTAAATTACATAGTATATACTTTTTAATTAAAGTTTATTTATGTAATTATAATCCTAGTGGGCTTGAGTTTAATTAACCTAATTAAAACCCAATTAGACAAGGTGTCTATATAACGGCGCACTTAAGGAAGAAAACTTAACCCTAACATAAATGAATTGTCGGAAATTTCAGCCCCATTACAGCCCTAAAACAGCCACAATTTACAGCAATTAATTCTCCATTCCTTCCGCTTCTTTGGCTAGCATCGGTTCCCGCTTGATAGTTGGTCGTGCACCGGATTGTGGAGATCATTTCCGCTTAAAGGTTCAATTCTGCAGCAGTCTCTAGAAGGGACGGATTTGGTGAGTGAATCTCTCTTAATTCAAATTGATTTTATTCCAATCAATGGTAATCGGACACAATAGGTGGATTCTAGGAAAATTATAACTGTGTAATTTCCGCTACGCTATGTTATTTTTCTAATGACGAATCCTAACAATTCCATGACAATAAATAAAAGCCAAGGCCAAACCCCTAAACAAGTAGGACTTTATTTAAACGAACCTGTTTTCACCTATAGGGAAGTTTATATTGCACTCTTAAGAGTTACAAGCGAGAAAGAAATAAATATAGTTGTAAAAAACACGATATTAGAAATAGAAAGCGAAATCAGATATTATATAAAAAATATTGTTCACCCTAAAGTCTTTGAAAATTTGTGAACTATTATTTCAATGAAAAACTATGAGTTTAAACATTTTATTTCGTATTATTATTGACACATTTATGTTTCTCTGTCTTTTTTGTAGATCAATGATGAAATATATTCTCATATCAATGATAAACAAAGAAACTAAAAACGTTGCTATTAAGGGTCGATTACTAAGATGTTGGGATTTCGTCAACCCAAGATACACAAGCCATGTATTTAGCTTCGAGTTTCTATTAATAGACGATAAGGCACAATTTTTTTAACTAATTTACACATTATTTACAGAAAAATACATCATTGTTACCTGATTATACCTTTAACCCCAGGGCAACACTATCCAAGGAACAATGTCTATAGAAAAAGCAGAAATATTCCGACCTATAATGATAGAAGGGAATATTGATCATATATTAGGATTTGTTGTGATTCAAGGTCTAACTAAATACAAATGCAGCAATCATCCTTTCCGATTGAGCTTTCTATGTAATGCCAATGTCAAAAAAATAGAAGAAGCCTACGATGATATTCCTTATGAGAAGTTCAATTTCCTTAGCTTTAAAGATCTGGAATAGTGAGTAGGGCTTATAGATTTATATGTGATATTCTTTATATTTATTTGATACATCTTTTGAAATTCCCTACAAAGTTGATCTTCGTTGCAATGTGTAATTATGCTAAGTATGATCAGATAATTATGGGTTGGTTGTTGACATTGGATTTGTTGAGCAAGTCCGAACTTATGATTTACTAAAAAAGAAGCGAACTATACAGATCATAAATCCCAGGTTAGATTACACTCATTTTTACATTCAACTAATCTAAACCTTTTGTTCTGATTATATCTATATTGTATTTATAACAATAGTGGAAAACAAATGGAAGTATTGCTATGGGAGAAAACTGCTGAAAATTTCCGAGAAAATGAAATTCTTCTAAATGGTAGCAATAAACCAGTTATTTTGGTTCTGGCCTGAATGATTCCTAAATCTTTTAAGAGTAAGTCATACTTAAAAAAAATTTTTAAACAGATATTTCAACATCGTTATATATACATTTTCTAATTCCTTTTATTTTTTGTAGATGGGTTTTCCCTCAGTAGTTCATCTGGAACAAAAATCTATATCAACTTACCACTTGATGAAATTACAACTTTCTTGAACTAGTAAATTTTCAATTACCTAAAATTAAATTACCATTAATTTTTTAAAATTGACATTTTATCGTTAATCTTTGTCACAGGATTCCTCCTCCCTTCCCTAGGTTGAAAAAGGTTGAGAATAGGCAATGCAAAGTCTTAGATATTGAAGCAGAAAAAATGAACAATAAAAAAATAATATCAGAACTCTTGCAAGTTGATATTCATACATACAAGGTTTGATTCTTTTGAAATCAAAGACCCCTTATTACGAATTTTCTAATTTATTATTTTATATTAGGATATTAAATTCACATGCAAGGTAACAATCCAAGAAATAGATGTATCAAATGGTTGGTGGTATCGAGCATATCCTGATCGCAAAAGTGGAATTCAAATTACAAAAGACAACGTGCAAAAATCATAGATTCATAGACAACTTACCATTGCCCTAGTAATAAAGAGTACATCTCATTTAATATCTTTATTTACTACTTACTTTTTAAAAATGCTGCATTTTGAATTCGTTACAGGTATAGGCTAAAATTGACCGTGAAAGATGAAACTGGCACTATTCCATTTATTGCTTTTAGAAATATTGCAGAAGAACTTATCGGAGTACAAGCACATACTTTGGCTTCTGCTTTTAAAAAACGCCATGAAATTCCTCCATCAATGGCCAAAATATGTGGGATTAGAAAAATATTCCAAATTCAATTGAGTAATGCGATCGAAGATCCCTCACAAATTATATTTAAAGTTCTTTACATATTTAGGGAAGATTGCGAAATTCTCAAAAAAGAGATTCCTAGCCCAATATCTGCACCAATAAGTCATTTAAAATGTTTAACCTCAACTTATGCAATACCCAATGCAGTACGTCGTGCATTAGATTTCAAATATGACTTTACTCCTGATACCTTGCGAAAAAAACAAAAGATTGGGTAATTCACATTTTTACTCAAGACAATAGTCTTTTTTTACATTTCAACTTCTAACCAAAATTCATTATTTTTCTTTTTTTTCTTAGGGTATCACCTGGAATTGTTGAAGAGAAGAGATCAGCATAATAACATTGCTTGCTAATCTAATGGAGAACAATTTAAATATTTTATTTTTATTATATTAAGAACATTTCAACATTATCACTTATATAAGCAAGAACAGTTTAAATATTTCAACTATATTCTATGAATATTTAAAACTATCGTTTATATAACAATTGCTACATTTGAATTATATTTTTTTCTAGTTGTTAATTAAATTTAATATACACTATTTTTGCTTTGTAGACTGATAACGTTGACAAGGGTGAGGTGGTGGGTATAAGTGATGCAGGGAATAAGGATGCAGTAGTAGTGGAAGAAGAGGTATCATCGGGTATTCATATTTCAGCTACTCTATGTCCAAGCTAGTTGAACCGTGCGATTAATGAACCAGTTGCTTCACTTCCTATTTTAGTGAATAAATTCAATCCAAGGTAGAATATTATATATAAATGATGAAGGGAGAATGGTGGTGACGCAAGGTGGGAAGACAAGGAAGAAGTTAGTGTATGTAAAGTGTAGACAAATAGTCATGTTCGACGTAGTGGAGGGAGCAGGGAAAAGTTGTTGGGAAATACTGAGGGTCCGATAGCTTCAACTCATAAACGTCCTATGACAAAGATTTATGTAGGAGATATTGCACCAATGGAGGTTGATTATGGAGTAAATAAAAAGAGACACAATTCGATGGAGGCTGTTGTGAGCACGGATTTTTCCAATCTCAATGATGAAAATCGAATTAGTTATCCTTTGTATAAAGTTTTCTTCGAGAATTAGTTCTAAGGATAAAAGACAGAAACTGAATGAGTTTCAAAACCAATCCGAGAATCATTCAAGAGATCAATGGCCTAAACAATAACTTGGTAAGAGCTGTATGGCTCTTGTCTAGGTTCCATGACTTTAATAAAGCCATACGGCTCTATCTTAAGAATGGTTAAGCCGTAAAACCAAATTTGAAAAGTGAAATTCTTGACCCAAAATGAAAATCTTATAGCTCAAATCTACAAGTGTATGGCTCTCCACAAAGAGTCACACGGCTCTAATCCTTGGTAGCCAAAAAAAGATTCGCTCATAAGAGATGGGGATGGACAGTAAAAGTAAAAAAAAATATTTTGATCTTGCAGGAGGAGGGAGGATGAAAAAGAAAAGAGAGGTGAAGGAAATGAAGGAACTAACAATTATCAAAGATAGAGATAACAACTGAAGGGGGAGAAAAAGTAGTAAATATGGAAAAGTTATAAAGTTAGAGAGAGAAAGAAAACAAAACCACATCCTACATTCTTTGCATCACTCTAACTTTTCATTTCCAAGTTCAAACCCTACATCATTCTAAAGACATTAATATCAATCTGTTCCCACGTATCCAGTACACTAGAACAACATCAAGGTAAACACTGAGGGCCCTTAAACCTATTTGCATTGTCTTTTCTGTGCGTTTTTCTCTGCTTTATATTTTTCAGAAAATAGACTCAATCCATCATCGCTGTACAGCTGTGTTCTTCATGAACACAGCTGCACGGCTCTGTCCTTTAGGGACAGAATCCCGATTTGTCCCGATCAGCCGAAAAGAGTCCGTTTTCCATTTTGTCCAATCTGTTTTGGTATTTTTCTGCCCAAGAATATTAGTACGTCATTTTAGCTTCGGTTTTGGATTTTTGGATGTACGAATATAGGTTTCTCGGTTTTTCCGAGGTTTTATTTTTCAATTTCGGGGCTGTCGATCCGTTTCGGATCCGTAGTTCAGCATCAGCGGACCCCCGAACTCTATAAAATCTCTAGGAAACACTGAAATCGAACAAAATAAAGATTTTTCTAAAAAAAAAGAGAAAACCAGTTTTGGGTTCAGGTATTACAGCCGCCCAGCATGAGTTAGAGCCGCCCGGCTCTATTTTCAGCCGCGCGGCTGTAGTTCGGAGAAAAGACAGAATCGCAGAACGACCCGTACGGATGTTGTTGCGTGATGCTGTTTTTGGATTCAGACTGTTTTTGGTATGTTTACCACTTTTAGACCCTAAATGTTCGTGAAAATTAGGAAAACCCACACGAACGGAACCCTTAGTTCCGGGATAACAGACCCACTAAAATATGAAAATTTGCATGAAACTGAGCCAAATGGTTTTCAAAAATTGTTTTCCAGCACAAAAATTTATAGGGCGTTTCAAAACCGTTTTCCAGGTCTAATCAGTCTGACTGGTCGAGTCGACCTGGTTACCCCTTGAATGCATGCCCCGCTCCTAAAAATCCCAATTCTGTGCTATTTGAGTTCTACTTGTGTTTGTAATATAAATTGCGCTAACCTTTTGTTTTGCAGCTTCTATTTTTATCATTTTTACTGTATTTAATAGATTATTTCGTGTAAATTAGGCGGCTGTAATTTTTAGATCCTCGTGTACTTAGGCGATTGTAATGTGAGGATGAGAGTTTTCTCCTTTTTATTTAATTTGGTTGTATAAGCGGCCTTTATTATTTCTATATATTTTTGATGTATGATTTACTTTTCTGCAATTTATTTCTGTCATATACTTGAGCACGGGCTAATAAAATAAACGAAATTGGGTTAGAGAAAGATAATAAATTGAATAAATATGGTTTTATAAATGATAAACGAATACAAGCTCGAGGTTAAGTAGGTAAGTTGACCGAACCCTAAATCTTTGGATTAAGTACAGTAGTCTGCACTCGGTAGGGAGCGTACCGGAATTTTCCGGATGAGCTGATCTGGGTGGCGACTCTGTCACTGACCTCGAAATTTAGGTTTCGAGGTCTTTAAGTAATAAAACGGGAAAACGTTTTTTACAAAACGAATTTCAAAACAAATAAAGATTTTTTTAAAGCAAGATAAACAAAACCCATTTTTCCCAAAAACATCACAAAACCAATCGTAAGGAGAAATAAGGTTGGAAGGGAGAGCATATTTTTGTGTGTGCTAACATTTTTTCTGTGGTGAGTTTCTTTTTAAATTTTCATAAAACATCCAAAATGCATAACCACTCGCGTGCCATTTCTAATCATGTTTTTCATGCAGCCATCTCTTACATATGCACATGTATGACATTTGTACTAACCACGTCTTCGTGCAGCGCTGACATTTTACTCGTGTGACATATATATACATCTTGTGTGCCAACATTTCCACAATACATACCTGACATCATCCCATGTGTCACGCATCCTAACCACATTTTTCTGCAGCCACCTGCATTCTGTGTGACATTCACATCCATGTCATTTCATCTAGTATAGGACGTTCTGAGAATGCCTATCACGATCATTTCATTTCATGCTATATCGGGTACTCGAAGCTACCCGTAGTCTGCCTGTGCGATGGTTTGCACTCGGCCTTTCCACTATATCATATCATTCACTAGAAAATCTCAAAGATTTTAGGTTTGGTTGTGTGGCAAGTTGCACGACAATATAATACCATATCATCTCCATTTCATATCCATTCGTTATTGGTGTCGCGGTGATACCGAAACCTTGCTTGTGTATTGCAATTAGGGATGGCAACGGGTAGGGTACCCGCGGGTAATGGCGATACCCATCCCATTCCCGTTTAGAAAAGTAATTACCGTACCCGCCCATTACCCACGGGTATTAAATTTTAAATCTCATTCCTGTCCCACGAAATTTCTGGGTACCCGTCAATTACCCGTACCCGCGAAAATTACCCGTTTAAAATTAAAAAATCATAAAAATATATCTAGAATTCTATACTAATCAATCACAAAATTATAAAAAAATATTTATAAATACACTTTAATACATTGCAATTCAAAAATAACAAACATAATTTTAACCAATAATTCATATCCAAATTTGAAAGTTCTAAAGAAATTAAAAAAATCATAAATACTTAAGTAAAAAAATTACATAAGAAGCAGTGCTTCGAACTTCCATAACATTCTTCCCTTCAATATAGATTCTTCAATCATCTTTCAAGAAAATAAAAGCATCAAAATTAACAAATTGTACCATAATATAAATTGAAAACAAATTCAACACATGATACATACCCAAACAATAGATCAATCTACTATCTACTATTAGTTTAGCGGTTGAGACATTATTCACTAAGATGAGAGGAGCTGGGTTTAACTCCTACCAACTACTATACCTAAAAAATTTTATTTTTTTTATAAACTATATACAGAAACGAGTACGGGTAGCGGGTACCCCGAGGGGTAAACCCGTACCCGTCCTATACCCGTGACGGGTAATTTTTTTGAACCCGTACCCGTCCCATACCCTTTTATACCGGGTTCGAGTAGTCCCATTAGGGTCGGGTAGTCCCGGGTTTCATGGGTACCCATACCCGTTGCCATCCCTAATTACAATCCACATCGAAATTGTTTCATGACATTGATAACTCATTTGAGGTACTTCACGAGTGCCGAACTTTTACGCATATAGGAGCATGCCATAGCATTATCAATTCATGCAAGGTGTTCCAAGAACGTCGAACCTCTGTCCGTCTACCTACATAAACACGACTTGTTTGCAACGTCACTTCATATTAGATCCCCCAAAAGCATCAGAACTCTGTCTGAGGAACGGTTTCTGCGTGACCATTTCACACCATTTCATTTTGACTTATAAAATGTCGAACCTTTGTCCGTATGATGGTTCCTACGTGACCATTTCATAACATCCGTTAGGTGCCTCCAAGGCGTCGAACCTCTGTTCGTGTGACTATTCGCATGTGACGTTTATTTGTATTGTCTTTTGTACGGTTTTGGTCATTCTTGGGACATTCGAAATAAAAAAAACAAAGGAACCACATCCATTATCATTTTCATTCATAAAACATCATTCGATCATGATCATCCCACGATCACACCATACATACCACTTAGCACTTTGTGTCTAGGGTCATGACATCCATCTGTAATCCTAACCCTATGCTGAATGTGTAGTTTGGAGTCGAACTTCGAAATGATTGGAATGGGTCAGTTCAGAATTCAGTCAATCAATTCCATCAGTTCAGAGGACCAAATCAGCCACAGTGGAAGGGGTTAGGGTTAGTTCAGATTCAGACTCGGAGCAAGAGTTTGGGGGACAGCTACCTTCTTTACTAGTTGACAGTCCATTTGTTTTGGAGGAAGCAAGTAGAACCGAGATGGCTCAAGGTGGAAATGGTGGAAGTCCTCCCTTTGACATGAATGCTTTCATGATGGCCTTTCTGAATTCTGATCAATTTAAATCAACTATCAGGGAGCAGGTACAGACTGAGGTGACTGCCACTGTAGGCCCGACTAGCCAACAAGCCCAAGCCCTTGTTGAGAAGTAGGGGAATGTCGTCCAAGGGGCCCCTAATTCGGGGAGGAATGTGCCTGGCAGTAGCAGAGTGGTCATCCCACCTCGGAAAATCAACCGTCATTCTGAGGAAGATAAGGCCTTTGAAAGGGCTAGGGAGGCTTCGATTGGGATGGTCGCTGAAAAGTGCCTCAAGGAAAAATTTTCTGATGATTTTAAAGCACTATTGCTGAAGGTGAAGGAGATGGTGCACTATCAGCCTGTTAAGTGTGCAGATCTGTCTACTTTGTTTGCAGAAGGGGGTGAGCCGCTCCCGGTTAGGTTTCAGATGCCTTACCTACCCCCGTACACCAGGGAAGGTCCACCGGAAGCTCACTTGGACAGCTATGTCAGAATCATGTCTAGCCTGGGGATCGAAAAGGTCCATCTACTGAATCTGTTTCCTACTACTTTGTAAGGCGCAGCTGCTAAGTGGTATCTCAAGAAGCCGATCCACACCCGCTCCACCTGGGAGGATTTGTCTGAGGCGTTTGTCAAATAGTACGCCTATAACACTCAAGTTGAAACCACACTGGAAGATCTAGAGAGGATCCGCCAGAGCCTAATGAATCCTTTTTGGCCTATTACAAAAGGTGGATGGATGTGCAAGTGTTAGTGGACGGAGCTCCTAAATTGGAATCCCTTATTGTGAAGCTTGTTGATGGTAGCCTTCCATCCTACAAGGAGAAAATGAAACTGAAGAGATTCCATTCCTTCAATGATGTGGTAGATTTTGCAAAGCTGGTTGAAAGATATGCTGAAGAAGAACAGTTAAATAAGCAGAGCTCAAGTACCTACCGGGGTAGCCGGGGATATACCCAGGGGTACAAAGCTAGTGGTTCTACATCCTCTTCAACAGGGTCTGGCTTGAAACCAGTCCAGGCAGTAACAGTAGACCGAGCAAAGGAGGCTGATGTGGGAACTGTGGCCCAAGGAGGCCAAACAAGAACACCTCAGAGACTCACCAACCAATGCGAATCCTTAGGACGTATATTTGCCAAGTGCAGGAAGGCTGGTCTGTTACAAAGCCTGAAGCCTTATGTTCCCCCTGCTGAAGCTGACAAGGAAAATTATTGTGCTTACCATATGACGATAGGTCACCGTACTAATGAGTGTACCGGCCTGAAAAGGGCCTTTCAAAGGTTGGTCACTAAAGGGAAGATCATGGAACCCGTACTGAAGCCAAATGTGCAGAAGAATCCTTTGCCCAATTTTAGGAGTCAGGTTAATATGGTTCACTCTGGCATACCAACCAACAGTGTATTTGCGTGGATAATTCAGGCTAACTCGAGTGTTTAAGCGGTTACAGCCGAACTGGAGGAGGTAGAGCCAGAGATAACTGAAGTGTAGACCTCAGTGGTCTAGAGGGGATAGGGTCCCATTGATATGAATGATATCGACCTAGAGGATGATGACGAAGATTTTAGGTTTGAGGAGCGCAAGTTGGTATATCCAGTGGAAACAAGATAGGGGACATCGGTAACAAAAGATGGCCCGGTCATGCATATCACCCGGAGCGGTAGGGTTTACCAACCCATCAATATAGCTCCCCAGGTACTACCCAGGAGGAACCTTTCTACTATAGAATCAAGCACTGAAGCCCAGGGGTCGAACGGTAAGGACGATGATGTGATAGTCGAGTAACTGAAGAGAACGCCCGCCCGAGCTAGCATCTGGCACCTGCTCATGGAGTCTAAGAGACACCATGAGGAGGTAGTAAAACAACTGATGGAAATGGAGGCAACTCCCATGATGTCGCCGGAGGATGTTTGTGTAATGATAAGGGGAATTGATCTGAAGGCCAACAGGGCCCAAGAAATCAGCTTCGGAGTATCTGACCTGCCACCAGAGGGGGTGAATCACAATAGAGCACTATATCTAAGGGTGCAGATTATGGATAAGACTATGCCATATGTAATGGTCGACGACGGCTCGGCCCTCAACATCTGCCCTCTTAAAATCTTACCCTATCTGGGCATTGGAACGGAAGCCCTCTGTAATTCTGGTACAGTAATCAGAGTATATGATGATAGCAGAAGGTCAGTGATTGGCACCTTCGAGGCCGAGGTCAGTGTGGGAGACGTCAAGTCCAATGTCTTGTTCACAGTCATTGACATCTCGGTCACATTCTCTGTGCTCCTAGGGAGACCATGGTTCCACGCTCTAGGAGGTGTACCATCCACTTTGCATCAAAAAGTAAAGTTCCAAATAAGTGGAAAGGTGGTGACCGTAGAGGCGGATGAACCATCAGTGGTATCTTCCTTAAGTGCTGAGGAGCAGCCAATGACAGGTTTTCAAGTGGCTATTATGACGGAAGAAAGTGGTGACGGACCAAAGTTCCTAGAATGGATTTATAAGTACTTCGCCAAACAGAAATTTTAGCCCGGTAAGGACCTGGGGGCAAGACAACAGGGTATCCCTAAGTTTGATATAGAACCAAGGAAGTACCGCCAACATGGACTCAGCTACCGTGAGAAAGGAGATGGACCGAGTAAGAGGTCCGTGAATCTGGTAGACACGTTTGTCCATCCATCTGAGAAGGCATATGATGGGGCCTTGGAGCCAGTGGAAATTGAGGGAAATCAGTTCCCTGGATTTGAAATTTTTTTGGATATTGTTGATTTCGGAAAATACGGAGTTGAACCCATCGTCAGCATGCTCCGTACTGAGGCTAAATATGACGAGGGGAAAGTGCTAAAAAAGGAGGAGACCGTAGTCAGTCGAGCCGATGTTGAGTTCAAGGACAAGGGAGAGTCCTCTAAAAAAATGGGCCCCTGCAGTGGGGAAGCTGAGGAGGCTATCGCGACCGTCACCAAAGCACTGGCCGCGCTCATGAAAGCCAATGCGGGATCTGAACCAGAACAAGCAGCTGTGCTAAAAACTCAAGAAGAGTTAGTGAACCAGGTTGTGAAAGAATTGGCCAAGCTGATGATGGCCGGGAAAGCAAAGATCGAGGAGGACCCGACTGCTGACCAGGAACAGTCCCTGGAGGATGACATGGGAGACCTGTTCGAGGAGGTCGAAGGAGCTGCGATAGGAGAAGACCTTCCTCTTGTGGAGGGTGAAAATCATTTTGATGTATCTTCTTTTTCTGTCTTTGATGTAAATAACTCAGCCTATAAGGCCTTCAATGCAATGAAATCTGATTTCGCTTACTTGTGTGATGTTTTTCTGGACAGAATTGTGCATACATACAAGCATTCATTTAATGTTTTTAGCATACACAATGAATCATTACATGAAATGAATCTAGGAACAGATAACGACCCAAAAATGATATCCGTCTCGAAAGACCTCACGCCTGAAGAAAGAAGAGAAATCATGGATGTACTCCTAAAACACGCAAAGGCCTTCGCCTGGTCTTATGATGATATGCCTGGGGTTGACATGGAGATTGCAGAGCATAGGATCCCAACAGATCCAAAAATAAAGCCCATCAAACAGAAACTCAGAAGACTCAGGCCAAAATAGGTGGAAAAGGTCAAGGAGGAGGTGGCGAAGCAGATAAAAGCCAAGTTTCTAGAAGTTATGGAATAGCAGGAGTGGTTGGCTAATATAGTACCGGTCGCTAAAAAGGATGGCAGGGTTAGGGTCTGTGTGGATTATAGAGATATGAATAAGGCATCTCCCAAGGATGACTTCCCACTGCCCCATATTGATGTTCTGATAGACTGCGCTGCAAGAGCCATAATGTATTCATTCATGGACAGCTTCTCAGGGTATAATCAGATTCTCATGGACATAGTCGACAAAGTGAAGATAGCCTTCATCATAGAGTGAGGGGTCTACTGCTACAGGGTTATGCCGTTCAGACTGAAGAATGCCGAAGCTACTTATCAGAAGGCTGTAACAACATTGTTGCACGACATGATTCACAAAGAGGTTGAAGTCTATGTCGACGATATGCTATTCAAATCGATGACCCGAGAAGAGCACCCTGCTATCTTGGATATATTTTTGACTAGGGCTGAAAAGTACAACCTCCTCCTCATCCCAAATAAGTGTGTGTTCGGGGTGACTTCAGAAAAGCTTCTCAGCCATGTAGTGAGCCAGAGGGGAATTGAAATAGACCTGGATAAAATTAAAGCTATCAGCGACATGCTTACACCAAAGACAGAGAAAGAAGTCAGATAATTTCTGGGGTCACTGCAATATGTCAATCGGTTCATTGCAAAGTTGACTATGATCTGTTAGCCCATCTTCAAGCTCCTAAAGAAGAATCAGCCGACAAAGTGGAATGATCAGTGCCAGTTAGCCTTCGACAGGATCAAGGCTTGTTTGATGAATCCACCAGTCCTGAAGCCTCCAATGCCAAATAAGCCTTTGGTCCTGTACTTGGCTATCGAAGAAGCTTCAGTAGGGGCAATGTTGGTTCAAGAACAAGAAGATGGGAGAGAACACGCAATCTACTACCTGAGTAAGAAGCTGCTAGACTACGAAATTAAATACACTGTGGTAGAAAAGACCTGTGCTACTATGGTATGGCTAACTAAGAAGCTGTGGCATTACTTCCAGTCGTACAAAGTTCAGGCGGTGGCAAAGGTCGACCTAATGAAGTATTTATGTCAGACCCCCACATTAGCTGGGAAGTTATCAAGGTGGCTACTCCTGTTGTCCGAATTCAACATTGAATATGTGACTAAGAAGACAATCAAAGGAAGGGCTGGTAGAATTTCTGGCCAACCAACCTCTGGAGTCAGATTATGTTGAGAATTTGGAGTTCCCTGATGAACAGTTGGCTGTAATATATGCACAACTGAGCAGATGGATAATGTACTTCGACGGGGCTGTGAATAAGCATGGGGCAGGATTAGGAGTGATCATTGGCACGCCTGATGGAAAAATCATCCCCCTAGCTAAATGCCTTGAATTCTCGTGACTAACAAAGGTGCGGATCATGAAGCTTTCCTGTTTGGGATTGATGCTCTGAGCACCCTAAGGGCACATGAGGTACTGATAATTGGAAATTCAGCACTAGTAATTCATCAGATCATTGGCGAATAGTAGGTGAAAGAAGGGGCACTCCAACCATATCTCCAGTTGGTTTGGGACAAGGTGGAAGCATTCAGGCTATGCGAGTTCAGACATGTGCCGAGGGAGGAGAACCAGATGGCAAACTCTTTAGCCACACTCTCGTCAATGTGGGAGGAACCCCAGAAGCAGCCTATATAGCCAGTAGTAGTGGAGACTGCCCAGAGTCCTTGTTACTTATCGGTCAATGTTATGGCGACAACAAAGGAGTGTCCTTGGTATCATGATATTCTACAGTTTATTCAGAACGGGCGATATCCTGAAGATGCCAGTGAATCAGATAAGATCACTCTCAAGAGGTTAGCAGCGCAGTTTAGATTGTTTGAGGGTCAGATCTTCAAAAGAACCGCCAACGACTTGCTCCTAAAATGCCTAACGGAGAAAAAAGCCAAAGAAGTTATGAGCAAATCCATGCGGGGACCTCTGGACCACATATGAATGGGTTAGCCTTGGGTAAGAAGGTATTAAGACAAGGCTACTTCTGGCTTAGGCTGCAAGCAAACTACATTGAAGAGGTGAAAAGATGTCATGAATGTCAAATGTAGGGAGACCTTAATCATCTCTCACCGCTTGAGCTTCAGATATCAGCAACTCCATGGCTGTTTGCTATTTTGGGGATAGATCTCATTGAAGAAATAAGGCCATCTGCATCAAACGGACACCGATTTATAGTTGTGGCTGCTGACTACTTTTCGAAGTGGGTAGAAACGGAGTCATTTGCTCATGTTACAGCCAAGAAAATGGCTAGGTTTATTGGGAAAAGTATCTTTCACAAGGTATGGGATCCCGCATCATGTTGTCATTGATAATAGGGTGCTATTTCAAGGGGTTACGGCGTAGTTGTTTCAGATAAAGGGATTGAGCACCATAGATCATCTCCCTACTGCCCGCAAGCTAATGGAGCGGTAGAAGCGGCCAATAAATCCATCAAGAAAATTCTGTTAAAAATGGTGGTCACTTATAGAGATTGGGCCAATATGTTGCCTTTTGCCTTGTGGGGTTACAGAACTAGTGTCAGAACCCCCACCGGAGAAACACCATACTCCCTAGTCTGCAGAATGGAAGCTATACTGCCAGTGGAAACTGAGATCAAGTCGCTAAGGGTGGTTATGGAAGCACAGTTGCCAGAATCAGAATGGGTTCGATCAAGATATGAACAGTTGGCACTAATTGAGGAGAAGCATCTCCGAGCATTGGATCATTACAGATGTATTAGTAGAGAATGGCTAGGGCTTACAACAGCAGAGTCCATCATTAGAAGCACCCACTTAAGTCCAGAGACTTGGTTCTAAAACAGATGAAACAAGTCAACAAGGATGTAAGGGGGAAATTCAAGCCTAATTGGGAAGGTTCGTATGTGATAAAGAAGGTACTCTCCAAAGGGACCATAAAGATCATGGATATGGATGGGAACGAGTTTGTCAACCCCGTCAACCAGGACAAGCTCAGAGGGTACTACGTGTAAAAAAAAAAAGGCCCGATGGATCGAAAACCGAAAAGGCGATCCATGAAAAAGTTAGGACATAGAGGTGAGCACCATCGGCGGGAAAATCTGAGAAGACCAGCTGATGGCAATCGCGAGTTCGGTTGAGACGGATACCATTTTTTACTCTATTCTTAGCTTCATTTCATTATTGATACACTTTGTACTAAGACATTATTAATGAATGAATGAATGAATGCTTTTTCTCTCCGCTTAAATGTCTTGAGTTTGCCTGAAATTGGATTTTTGTTATACATGCATAGATATATTTATGATTACGCACATTCCATGTTTCGCATGCATCACATATGTAAAAAAAAAATCCGATGGACTGAAAACCAAAAGGCGGTTCATGTAAAATTTAGGATTCAAATGAAGTCCGATAGATTGAAAAGCCGTGTGGGCAGTCTATGCAAAAGTAAGGATGTAAAATAAAACAATAAAATAAATATCATTCAACAATAACTCCACACAATAGGAAAGAAATCTACAAACCGTGATATCACAGGGTTAGGATCTCATGCTCGCGTCTTGTAGGACAGGTCATTAAGTCTGCTAGCCAGGCCCTATAACGACCATCTGTCTCCGTCGAGGCTACTTCACCATACCTCAAAACCTCAAAATGGATAAGGTTCATCCATTGCTGTTGCACATGTTGAGACCATCGTTGTGTGAATTCCACGTACTCGGTCGTG
Source organism: Euphorbia tirucalli (assembly GCA_039660915.1). Classification (NCBI taxonomy): domain Eukaryota; kingdom Viridiplantae; phylum Streptophyta; class Magnoliopsida; order Malpighiales; family Euphorbiaceae; genus Euphorbia; species Euphorbia tirucalli. The sequence continues at coordinate 32,945,116 of CM077637.1, read as the reverse complement.
CACAAGGAACGAGGCACCCCCTGTATTTGCCCGTATTGTCTGCATAATCGTATAAGAGAGTAAAATGTTGCTTTGGATAGTCTGAGGAGCTACACACCTCCTGCCCAAGTCTCTGTAGTCACCTGCAAAATTTCCCACCAGGGGCAAGTCCAACGGATGGATGCGTTCGTCCTTTCTCTTAGCGAACTGAGCCATTCCTTTGTGGTTCGTGTGGCAAAGTCTGTGAGTTCGATACGCCGGGCCCAGAAATGTTTTGGAACGTATCTCGGCTGAGGTGGAGGAACACTCAGGAGATTCAGCTTCTCCAGTAGCCAAATCTGCAGAAGAGATGGCCAATCAGTGGAATGCAAGATTAATCAGAATATTAAACATAAATTGGGAACAAACCTGAAGGAGAAAGGGACACTCGTAGGTCTCGGCTGGGTGACCTAAGTGGACGGAATCCAGATAAACTAGGGTTTAAGCCAAAGTGACCTCCATAGGTGAAGCACCATCGGCCATCTGGGCCACCACCGGGATTAACCGGGCGTCACAGGTCTCATCTCATGACTCACACAGATAGAGGGATATCAGCAGCAGACTCATCAGAAATGCCCAACCAGGGGTAGAGGGATCTAGGACAGAACACACGTCCATGACAGTGGACAGGTTGAGTCTCCTAAGAACAGTGTTACCGGGAAGCAAATGGTCTAAATGTACCGTATCCAGTAACCTCTGAAGTGTCTATAGGTTATCCGAATCAGGTTCAGGAACAGCTAACCTGACTCCATGTGGATAGAGAGCGAAGACGATGGCCTTGAATTCCTCCACCATGGGGCACAGCTCTTGCCCAGAAAATCAGAAAACATGATCCATCGGATCCCAAGACCTGGCTGTAGCCGCCAGAAAGGTTCGGTTTAGGGGTAGATTCATATAAAACCACATATAATGTAGGCTATAGGGCGTCAATAAGGCCCAGTTGGAAGAGCGGGATGTCCTCTAATAATCCCGGAGGTGATCGCGAAGTTGATCCATTTGAAAAAGTGCACGGAAAGAAGAACCAGATGACTATTCCCTACGATATATAAAACATATGAAATGCCATCAGAAAAGCAAGTCCAACAGGGATAAAGTAATAGATCAGAAAAAAAGGGGGAGGAAATTCCATAAAACATCAGCAAAAACAGTACACCAGTCAACGGTCACACAAAAATTATACACAATAGCATCCAATCCAAGCCCACAACGGGTTGCGTCAACATAAAACTACAAAAGCTACAGAAGAAGGTCTACGACTATCCCCCGTTAGTCGAATCATCATCCTCCTTGCCTTCGGCTCTGACGCCATCGCCGAAGAAGCACCGATCGGCCTCCCAGTTGTCTAACCGAGTACGGAGGGTCCCGTTCATGAATGTGAGGTCCGCAATGGTCCTCTGCATCTCCTCCATCTCTACCCTCATACGGGCCTCCTCATGCTGACGAGCTGCAATTGCAGCCTGTATCAGAATCAAGCAGAATAGACATTACATCATACATACATATACATCATAAGTATACATGCACACACATATACATATTGATGCAGGTACATACCGTCATCGCTCCATTATCCCGGAGTGAGAGGTACCTAAGAGCAGAAGTCGCCTGACATAGAGTCATCCCCTGTGTCACCAAAATCTGCATAAAGAGCTGTGCAGGGGTCAGACCAGTGGCACCAGGAACGGTCGAAAGTAAGCAGGGGCGGGGATACTCACATGTGTCACATAAGGAGGAATGGCAGTAAGAGGAGGGTACGCCTCAATGTGCAGATCAACTCGATAAAGTTCGCCTGCCTCATTATGCAACATCACCCAAGGCTCCACTAGGTACTCCAGACGGCCTGGAATAAAGCCAACAGGGGGAACCATTGGGGTCACCATCGGAGGAACAGGCTTCGTATACCCCCACCTCGGTGTTAGCACCAAACACGCCCATGTGAGCTGAGGAACCTTCATCTCCTCTAGCACCGACTGTTCCACACCCACGGCCGTTGGAACATCTGTCGATGATGTTGGAAGGCGCTTACCCCTCTTAGATGGCTATAAAACAGATCAATAGAAATTAGAATAATCCAAGCAAGCAAAGGATGAAAGCAAAACAAGTGCATACCCCAGCTGGTGCATCCTCTAGCGGTGTAGTCCCAGTGGGAGAAAGAAGCTGTGTGCTGATGAACTGGGAGTAGTCGCCATCGTCCCCCATAAATGTGTACCCGGACCCACATAGATCCATGTGGTCCTCCTCCGACAGTAGATTTGGCCAAAACAGTCCGACTAGAGGTGTAAGTGGGATCTTACGCTCCTGGGGGCCTATACGCCAATCGGTGGCCCTCTCCCCAAGGTACCACTCGAAGCTGACGGGACTCTCCATCACGAACAGTCTGGGCATCAGCCTTCGGGCATCCATCAGCTCAGGGGACCACACAGCATTCCCCCATGGCTCTTGAATCACCTGAAGGCAGACGATAGTAAAAAAAAAAAAAGTAATACCTACTCAAAAGTCATACCCGCCAAGAGCTGGCGGTAGATCCAGGGGTCGGTATCCATTTCGCTCCAACCAAAGCCCAGCCACCATCGTAGCCGGGGGAATCAGGAAGTACGACGTTGGCCGGTATGGCCAGTTTAGGCTGAGGGACAAAGGCGTACTCATATGCCCAGATCTGCATAATGGAAAAGGTTATAAAAAAAATTAAAAAAAAAACTCACGTGAAGAACTATCCACACGCCCTTCACCTCTTGGTGCCTTCCGCGGGCACAAATGTAGAGACCATAATACAGCTGAGCCAGCCCAGCTCGTCCCCAGTTCAGATTCTCCACGTCCTCCATCTGTATCAATGAGGGGAGCACTACAAAGATCAGGTCGCTCAGACCTGTGGGGAATAGAAGAGTACTCAAGGCATACAATAGAAACGCCTGAGCATAACGTCTCATATCCTTAGGTGAGAACGCGAAACCCTCAAGTAGGTTGCTTTGCCTACTTAGCCAATAATCTCGCAGTATGGTCCCTTGGACCCGCTTGCCCAAAGGAGTCAGTCCGATCAATATGGCGATGAGGTCCAGGCTGAAGCCTCCTTGCTCCAGAGTTTGATTAAACTCTATGGAGCACCTGCCGAAGGAGAGCCTAGTGATAGCGATGATGTCTTCAGGCGTGATGGTGAACTCCCTGATCGAGAAGTGAAAAGTGTGAGTCGAATCCATCTACCTCTCTAAGAGTGCCATTAGTAGGCCCCTGCTCGTCTAGGGCGCATTCTCACACATAGAACAAATGAACCGGTCAAGCCCGGTCTAGTCAACCAACTCCCGCACCTCGTCAGGGAGCTTTCGGTACCAAGCCAGCGCGTCAGTTATGGAACCGGCCCCCCAGTTATGGGGTCGCGTCTACAAAACAATAAATAGGGAGTTTTATGAGTTTTTTTATATTATGCATTGCATGGATAAATCGACTGGAAGCATTCAAAAGAAAATTTGAAACTCAAAAAAGTTGGTTTTGGTCAAACCAGAGCCGCCCGGCCCTAACCACAGCTGGTCAGCTTTGTTCTGGTCAGAACAGAGCTGCCCAGCTGTGAGCGGATGACCTTTTTAAATGGGACGCAGTGAGGCAGACCGAGGAACAATGATGATTATTTTTTATTTATTTGGAAAACGGGGTTTTGTTTATCTTGAGTTAGAAAATTGTGGATTTAACTTGGAAATTCTTTTGTAGAAAACATTTTCTTGTTTTTAAATTAAAGACCTCAAAACTTAAATCCCAAGATCAGTGACGGAGTCGCCGCTCGGAGCAGCTCATCCGAGAATTCCGGTATAGCTCCCTACCGAGGACAGACTGCTGTACCTAATCCAGAGATTTAGGGTTCGGGCAAATAACTTACTCAACCTCTAGCTTGCTTTCACTTTGCAGTTTATATTACCATATTTAATTCGCTTTATTATCTTTTCCTAAACCCAATTGGTTTATTTTAACCGATGCTAAAGCAAAATGTAGGAAATTAATTGCGGGAAATTAAATCATACATTCAAAATATACAAAAAATAATGAAGGCCGATTATACAACCCAATTGAATAAAAAATAAAAACTCTCGTTCTCACTTTACAATCGCCTAAAATACAGGATTTATCTAAAAATACAATCGCCTAGGATACACGGATAAATCTATCAAATACATAAAAATAAAAATAAAAAGCTACAAAACAGAGGGTTAGCACAATATATGGCACACCACAAATAAGACTCAAATAGACATAATTAGGAATTTAGAAATTGGGGGCATGCATTTAGGGGGACAACTGGGTCGGCTCGGCTAGCCAGCCTAGACCTAGAAAACATTTTGAAACGTCCCTGTATTTTGGTTTTGTGAGAAAATCATTTTGAAAACAATTTATTTTCCAGTTTACTTTAATTTAGCATGTGAGGTGGGTCGGTTTTTGGGAGAATCGGGTCTCCGTCATTACATTGTTCTAAATGCAATAAGACTGAAAATTAAATCTAAGGTAGTGAATGTACACAACAAAATTCATTTTGGTGATGTTCTGATTTTCTGAATTTTTAGGGATTTTTAAAAATTTTTGGGGATTATTCTGGAAATTCTGCTCTTGGACGAGCATTATAGTCGCACGACTGTAAATAATCCAAACTCAGAATTTTGCCAAAATCATTTGAAACAAAACTGAAAGAAAACAGCTGGAAACCAAGAACACTCGTATGACTGTTCATCAACTCAAGAACAGTCGTACGGCTGTTCTTGATTTCCAGAAACAGAAAACGCAGGAATTGAATAAAAATGCATAAAAACACACCAATTCACCTAGAAAGCATGAAAAATAAAGGGAATAAAGAGTGTTCACCTCTTAGGCGCTTATTCACCGTAGGAATGACCCTTGGCGTTGCTCCAATCCACTTAAATTTGCTCTTTTTCCCCTTGAGTCAAGGTTGAGAGGTTTGGTCCGAAAATCTCCAAATGTTAGGGATTCTGATGATTTTTAGTCCGAAATTGATTGAATTTAAAGTGTCAGATTATTAACCTATTGTTTTCTAATATATTTTAATCCTAACACTTGAGAATCAAAAGAAAAAGAAGAGGAAAAGAGCTTGAGGTTTTGTGTTTTCTTTTCCTTGCCTTTTTCTCTCTTTTCTCTCTCTAAATTCTCTCTCTTTGCCATCAGAAATCCAATGTCCTCTCCTCCTTTCTTCTCCCTTCTCTCCTCTCTTATTTTCTGCTCTTTCTTCACCAAAATCCAGGCATTAATTGTTCCATCTTTTCCTCTCTCTTTTCTTATGTCATGGGTATGGTGTTCTGTACCTACTTCGATCGTACAATCGTGTGACACCAGTAATTTTTTTTTCAGGATGGAAAATTCCGGTGCTTACAGCTGCCCCTCGCGTGATCAAATTCAACACCCGACTCCAGGTCTAGAATACCTGAGGTGATGAATTTGAGAGCGCGAATCAAAGCGCCGTATACACAGGAAATAAAATATGCAACTGAGTTGCTGAAGCCTCACTGCCGTGGTGACGCATTGAGTTGATTGGATGGAATAAGCTAATACCGGGTTTAGGTTACCGGAGGTAAAGTTGATGATGAAATAAGCCGATGCCGGGTCTAAGTTACCCGAGGCAAGGAAAATGGATTGCGGGATTTGAATTGGCTTCAAGGATCTAGGATCTTGCTTGAATTGATTTTCAAGAATCTGAAACCAGACTTGAACGGTTTTCAAGGATTAAGAATCAGGCTTGAAGAAGTTTCAAGGATCCAAAATCACGCTTGAGGAGGTTTGTCAAGGATTATTAATCCGGCTTGAAGGAGTTCAAGGATTCAAAATCAAGCTTGAAAGGGTTTTGTCAAGGATCATGAATCAGGCTTGAAGGAGTTCAAGGATTCAAAATCAAACTTGAAAGGGTTTTGTCAAGGATTATGAATCAGGATTGAAGGAGTTCAAGGATTCAAAATCAAGCTTGAAAAGGTTTTGTCAAGGATCATGAATTAGGCTTGAAGGAGTTCAAGGATTCAAAATCAAGCTTGAAAGGGTGTTGTCAAGGATCATGAATCAAGCTTGAAGGAGTTCAAGGATTCAAAATCAAGCTTGAAAGGGTTTTGTCAAGGATCATGAATCAGGCTTGAAGGAGTTCAAGGATTCAAAATCAAACTTGAATGGGTTTTGTCAAGGATCATGAATCAGACTTGAAAGAGTTCAAGGATTCAAAATCAAGCTTGAGAAGATTTGTCAAGGATCATGAATCAGGCTTGAAGGAGTTTCAAGGATCCAAAATCACACTTGAGGAGGGTTTTGTCAAGGATTATGAATCAGGCTTGAAGGAGTTCAATGATTCAAAATCACGCTTGAGAAGGTTTGTCAAGGATTATGATCCAGGCTTGAGGTAATTTCAAGGATTCAAAATCAAGCTTGAGAGATTTGCAAGGATTGGGAATCATACTTGAAGAAGTTCAAGAATTCAAAATCTAGCTTGGAGTGGTGGGACTTTAGGAGTGATAATTTTTGAATCAGGTTGAGAATAAGTATTTATTCCTTGATCGATAATTTTGGAAGCAAAAATTTTTGCCCCTTCGATCAAGAATAAATACGGCCAGATTACTTTGCCTCTAGGAACTCGAGGTGTTGAGGCTTGGGCTCGCACAGCTTTGACTTGTCTTTTGAGACCTGGTGAATGCCCCAATGTTGGATTATTTCTGCTTTAAGAGTGATCCGGATTCAGAACGGCCCGTCGATGGTGGCAGGTACCTGTACCTGGATTGGTTATGATGTATGCATACATGTGTGCATATGTTTAGAATGCTTGCATGTGCATGTGCGAATGATACTAGGAAGTGCATTTCTCGCTACTCGTTGAGTCTTGAAACGCTATGCTCTCGCTGGAGAGATCGAGTCGCTCCTCTAGCTAGGGAAAGCACCTTATGCTTATGGTTGATCTAGCTGGAGAGCATATCCTTTATGTGATGTGATTCTCGCACTCCCTTTAAAGATATACGGGGATATGCAATGGTAGTTAGGGAAGTCCGATAATAGTTGAAGAGAAAGTGGTGGTGTTCTTTGTGATGGTTCAGCTGGAGAGTAGTGCAGAGGATCCTGCTAGAAAATAGTGGAAAAGTCTCCATTGGGAAATGGTAGAAGGGCTCGTCACTGGGGAATGAAAGTGTCTTTGCTGGAGGATGACAAAGATGTCTTGTCTTTCTGTGTCTAGGAATGATGAATCTGAATGTGCTCTAAATTTTGCCTAAACTGCTCGATGTGGGTTTCCAGATTAGCGAGCTGCTCTAATTTTTGCCTGAGGCGCCTTTTCGGTTTTCACCTCAGCGAGCCTTTTTTTTAAGGATGACGCGTGTAAGTGAAAGATGTGCACAACCATGTATGATGCATGATGCAAATTCAATTCCAAGCAGAATTGGGACATTTAAATGAATAGAGCAAGGCATTCATTCATTGATAATGTTTTAGCATAATGCACATTATATATGAAATGAAATTAAGAACAGAATCAACAATGATATCCGCCTTGATCGAATTCAGGACTGCCACCAACTGGTCTTTGCAGATTTTCCACCTGGTGGTGCTCACCTCACCGTACTAACTTTAGCGTGGACCGCCTTTTTGGTTTTCGGTCCACCGGACTATTCTTTTTTTTTTTTAGCCCGTCTAGGTTGATGGGGTCGACAGCTTGGTCTCTCTTCTCCCTGGTGGAACTGTTTCCACCTTGAAGGTCGATGGCTGTGGTGTTTCCCTGGTGAGTGCTTTGATACTAGTCTAGCATTTTTGCAAGGCGAATAACGACATGCCAATCTATTTTGATAAATGGAGCTCCTTTTGACAGATCTGTTGGCTATTCTTGTCACCCCACCGTCTCATGGATGATTTTGGAGTTGACAATCGATGCCCCAACCCTTTGTTCTAGAACATGTGCGACATTGCCCCTTGAAACCATAATCTCCTCTTGGTCATAACAAAACATGGAATTCTGTATCATGTAAATGTGTTCTTCTTCATAAATTTGGGCGTACGTTTGTTTTCTTTTTTTTTGTTTTTTTTTTAGGGGCTGTGACATCATGGTCGACTTTGTTTTCATTCACGTTAGGTGGTTGACAGTTAGGTCTGTGAACTGATGTCTACTTATCGTGAATAGTCTTGTTTTCCCGGTGGCATCAGTTTCTTCTTTTGTGGTTTCCCCTCTTCGTCTGATCTGGGTCCATGGAGTTCTGCCCAGCTGATTTTGCCCTTAAATCTTTTGGAGTCTGGCATTTGGTAACTTCTTTGTCGATCCCCAATCATGTTATGGTAGGATCGGGCGAAGCTTGTTATGCGCTTTCGGGTGTTTTCTCTCTATTTTGTTTCTTTTCAGACATGAAGTCCTTCAAGATAGATACCATTTTTGGGTCCTCATCCATTTTTAAATTCATTTCATGCAATGATACGTCATGTATACTAAAGACATTAAATGAATCTTTGTATGTATGCACAGTATTCTATCCAAAAAAATATCGCACAAGTAACTGGAATCAAATTACATAACATTAAATGCCTCGTGGGCTGCATGCAGTCGTTCGTATGGTGCCCCACTGTCACGTGATAGGAACAGAACTTGCACTTGTCCGTTTTAGCCGGCTTTTCAAATGGCTTCAGAGAATTCAAGAGGCCACCGTTCCTTCATTTTGCAAAAATCTTGGCCAAAGAAAGAGTCCAAGGAGACAGGCCTCGATTTTGTACATTTCCTTCTTGGCTGCCTTGCTACTGGGACACAACGGCAACTTCAGCTAGCTTATCTTCTGAGGATTGCCCACCTTTGCCTATAGACCTAGAACCAGATCTGCTGCCTGATCCAGTGGTAATCGCTAGTCGGTACCCAAGACCATACCCAGAGCTCCTGCCATGCTTTTGGTTCGCTGCCTTTTCTTCTTGATCCTTCTCGATTTTCATGGCCATGCTATACACCTCACTGAGCTCACTAAAGGAATGGAATTTCATGTTGTTTCGGAAGATGTCCCTACTCCCATCGATCAAGTTCTAAATCAGCTCATCTTTGTCAGGATGATTCTTTAGCAGAATCATTTTGTTCATCCATCTTTGGTAATAGGCATCGAAGGATTCATTCTGTTGTTGCTTAACCACTTTCTAGATCATACAACTTCACCTGAATCTTGGTGTTAAAGCTATAGTATTTGATGAATGACACTGATAGGGCCTCCCAATTTGACTGTACATCTTCAGACAAGGAGTTGTACCAATTCAAGGCTCCCCCTTCCAGCGTGGTTGGAAAGAAGTTGACCAGCTGTTGTTTGTGGCACCTGCAGTCAGCATGATTCTGACATAAAGGTTCACATGGGCCTCCGGTCCCAATTCAGGGCTCCCCCTTCCAGCGTGGTTGGAAAGAAGTTGACCAGCTGTTGTTTGGTGGCACCCGCAGTCAGCATGATTCTGACATAAAGGTTCACATGGGCCTCTGGCGAGCCAATCCCTTTGTAGGAAGGGACTTTAGGCACTTAAAATCCAATGGGAAAGGTCTCAATGCCCTTGTTGATCATTACATCTACATCCATCGCTCTTTTGGAGCCCAGGCTGATGTTGGCCCCTTTCTTCAGTTCAGCCACTGCTTCTTCAAGTACAGACTACTTGGCCTTCATTTTCTCTTCCATGGCTGCTTCCATCTCCTGCAACTTTTCTAAACTAACCGAGATGTCACCACCTTGCTGGGACGATTTAGCCTCTTTTTCCTTTCCGGTCCTACTTCCGTCTGTTTCTCCAACTTCTCTCACTACGGCCCATATTTCCTCCTTGAGCATATCACAGAAATCCTGTGAACTTAGGAAATCCTTTAACACATCAACAAGGTTTGGTGTAGGATTAGCCATCTCCACTTCTTCCCCAGATTCTGAATAAGTTTCCCTTTCAACTGCTCTTTGTTCCCCAACTGCCCTTGAAGCCTGAGATCTCGTCCAAGGTCGCTCCAGTTTATTCTGCTTGACATCAGTTGAGATCGTTTTAGGGACGATGTATGGAATGATGTAATGAACAGTGAGACATTGAAAGTGCTTGTAATGAATGAATAGAGTGAGGTTATGAATGAAATGATGGTATGAATGGTCTTATTTTATTCCTTCTTTTTCTTTTCGGGACATTCCAAGAACACCCGATGCTATGCAAAAATGTCACGTATGGACCGTTACACCGACATAAGTTCGGCGCCTTTAGGGCACTAAGTGAATTCGTGAAATGGTCACGTGTGTACCGACATACGGATAGAGTTTCGACACTTTGAAGGTCTATGAGATGATATGAAATGGTCGCATGGGACTGCCCCTTAGACAGAGTTCTGATGCTTTTGAGCATATGATATGAAATGATGTTATGATGGAGTCACGTGTGACAGGGACACGGACAGAGGCTTGGCGTTCAGGGAACACCTTTCATGATTAGGGGTGTTATGAAATGCCCCTACATGTGTACTAAGCCAGCACTCGGGGAGCGCCTTGAATAATGTAGTAATGTCATGAAGTAACCCGATGTGGATCACGATGTCATATGATGTTTATGATAAATGAGCATGGTGTCATGAAACGCATGGTGTGGATTGTCACATGGCAATATACCTAGGACCATTGTGGTCTCTTTTGAATGAAATGATTTGGTGAAATGGCCGAATGCAATCCGACGCATTGGCAAAACACGGGTATTTTGGGATACCCGATATATGATGGAATGATATGATCATGATGGGCATCCTTGGAATGCCCTTAATTTAATTTAAGTGATGTGTCATGAATGCTTATGACACACAAAATGCTAATGGCTGCACAAAAACATGGGTTAGGATGCATGACATACATAATGGTGTTGTGTATTCTATGTGAAAAAAAAATGCTAATCACACAAATATAATGTCATGGTTGAAAAAGAAATGGTTAGTATGAATGGCAAGCGGATGAATAATGTTTCTACACAAAAATGAAAAAATGCAAATGGCTGCATAAAAATGTGGGTTAGTATGGCACACGAAAGCTATGCATGTTTGATGCTTCATGAAAAGTCAAAATAGAAAACAACATAGAACAAATGTCAGCATATGCAAAATATACGCTCCCTTCCAACCTTATTTCTCCTTTCGATTGGTCTCTTGCTAAGCCATTACATGTGGGCCAAAGTCAAAACCAAGGGTCGTATAAGTTCCCATAGCGAGTATGCACTTCCCCACCGTAGAACACGATGTAAGGTTAGGCGGGGCTATGAGTAGTTTACCCCGTCGGGTGTCTCCAATCCTGGCGGAAGAGGTAGTCCACCTTCTTGGGTAAACCAGGGTTGATAAGTCTGTTGGAGGGATTGAGAAGAAGAAAATGTCATGATATGCAATGTGCAAATAAATATGGTAATATGAACTGGTGAAGTGACTGCAAGCGAGGTTTTATTTCAGTAGTTGCCTAAGTTCCTTAAGTTTTTATGAAAACTTTTTTAAGTACTATCCCCAGCGGAGTCATCGCTGTGAGCAGACAACTTTTTTAAACGGGACGCGGCGAGGCAGACCGGGGAACAATGATGATTAGTTTTGATTTATTTGGAAAACGGGTTTTGTTTATCTTGAGTTGGAAAATTATGGATTTAACTTGGAAATTCTTTTGTAGAAAACATTTTCCCGTTTTTAAATTAAAGACCTCGAAACTTAAATCCCGAGATCAGTGACAGAATCGCAACCCGGATAAGCTCATCCGGGAATTTCGGTACAGCTCCCTACCGAGGACAGACTGCTGTACCTAATCCAGAGATTTAGGGCTCGGGCAAATAACTTACTCAACCTCTAGCTTGCTTTCACTTTGCAATTTATATTACCATATTTAATTCGCTTTATTATCTTTTCCTAATCCCAATTGGTTTATTTTAATCAACCGATGCTAAAGCAAAATGCAAGAAATTAATTGCGGGAAATTAAATCATACATTCAAAATATACCAAAAATAATGAAGGCCGATTATACAACCCAATTGAATAAAAAATAAAAACTCTCGTCCTCACTTTACAATCATCTAAAATAGACGATTTATCTAAAAATACAATCGCCTAGGATACACGGATAAATCTATCAAATACATCAAAAATAAAAATAAAAAGCTACAAAACAAAGGGTTAGCACAATATATGGCACACCACAAATAGGACTCAAATAGATAGAATTGGGAATTTAGAAATTGGGGGCATGCATTTAGGGGGATAATCGGGTCAGCTCGGCTAGTCGGCCCGATTAGAACTAGAAAGCATTTTGAACAGTCCTTGTATTTTGGTTTTGTGAGAAAATCATTTTGAAAACAATATATTTTCCGGTTTACTTTAATTTAGCATGTGAGGTGTATCGGTTTTCGGGAGAATCGGGACTCCATTGTTGTACTGTTCTAAATGCAATAAGACTAAAAATTAAATCTAAGGTAGTGAATGCACATAACAAAATTCATTTTGGTGATTTTCTGAATTTTTAGGGATTTTTAGAAATTTTTGGGGATTATTCTGGAAATTCTACTCTTGGACGAGCATTACAGTCACGCGACTGTAAATAATCCAAACTCAGACCGTTATTACAGTTGTGCGACTGTAAATAATCCAAACTCAGAATTTCGCCAAAATCATTTGAAATAAAACTGAAAGAAAACAGCTGAAAACCAAGAACACTCGTACAACTGTATTTACAGTCCTATGACTGTTCATCAACTCAAGAACAGTCGTACGGCTGTTCTTGATTTCCAGAAACAGAAAACGCAGGAATTGAATAAAAATGCACAAAAACACACCAATTCACCCAGAAAGCTTGAAAAATAAAGGGAATAAAGAGTGTTCACCTCTTAGACGCTTATCCACCATAGGAATGACCCCTGGCGTCGCTTCAATCCACTTAAATTTGCTCTTTTTCCCCTTAAGTCAAGGTTGAGAGGTTTGGTTCGAAAATCTCAAAATGTTAGGGATTCTTATGATTTTTAGTCCGAAATTGATTGAATTTAAAGTGTCAGATTATTAACCTATTGTTTTCTAGTAGATTTTAATCCTAACACTTGAGAATCAAAAGAAAAAGAAGAGGAAAAAAGCTTGAGGTTTTGTGTTTTCTTTTCCTTGCCTTTTCTCTTTTTTCTCTCTCTAAATTCTCTCTCTTTGCCACCAGAAATCCAATGTCCTCTCCTCTTTTCTTCTCCCTTCTCTCCTCTCTTATTTTTTGCTACTTCTTCACCAAAATCTGGGCATTAATTGCCCCATCTTTTCTCCTCTCTTTTCTTATGTCATGGGTATGGTGTTCTGCACCTGCTCTGATAGTACAGTCGTACGACTGTAAGTTTTTAATTACAGTCTTGTGACACCAGCAATTTTTTTGGATGAAAAATTCTGATGCTTACACCGGCTCTGTTCTTGACTAGAGCCGCCGGGCGAAAAACACAGTCGCCCGGCTCTAACGTTGAGTCGGTCGGCTCTGTTAGGAAAACCAGCGGTTTGGTTGCTAAATCTAGGTTTTGCAATTTTTCACCCTAAAATCGATTCCAATCGACTCTAAATCATCAAGTGAGATTCCTAGGGCCAAAATCTACTCTAAACATGCATCAATTTCATGTAATTTTGTCTAATTTCATCTCTTTTGCAGAAATTCAAAAAATGGAGAAAAAGAAGAATTTGGGAAAAACTAACCAGATTCTGAATAATGTGTATAGACGGCTTTAGAGTCATAGGTACAGGATCATTCCTTCGAACCCCACAGTGCAGAACCGTCTCTCGTAACCCGTACACCGTCACTGTAGATTCGGTAGGCAAAAAGAATTCCTTTTCAGGTAAAACTTATCTCACGTGAAAAGAAGGTTGTGTGGGAGTATTTGGAAGAATAGCCTTTCTCATTTTCCTCATCTTGGCTAGAAGTTTTTTTTTTTAGAGAAGAACAAGAGAAGAAAAGAGAAATGGAGTTGCAGAGAAAGGAAAGGGACACGCCCTTTTCTTTTCAACCACCACCCAATAGAGCCGGGCGGCTCTAGCCCTGAGCCGGGTGGTTCTATATTTGAGCCGCCGGCTCTGGTTCTCCAGGTATCATGTTTCTCTTGATTTTTCATGATTTCTGCCTATTCCAATTTAATCCCGCGAAAGGTGTTTCTCGCTTTTGCAGGTATCCGAGGGCAAAAATCCCCGAGCCGTATTTATTCTAGATAGAAGGGGCAATGATTTTTGTTTCCAAAATTGTCGATCAAGGAATAAATACGCGCTTTTGACTCAACTCAAAGGGCATACTCCACCACACAGAGGAAAAGGAGAAATTCTATTTGGTTGCTCCACCACACAGAGTAGATATCACGGGCACACTCCACCACAGCGAGTCGATATCACGAGAACACTCCACCACAGCGAGTCGACGTCATGAGCACACTCTACCATAGCGAGTCAATATCACAGATACACTCCACCACAGCGAGTCGATTTGAGGCAGAACCAGTAACCCCGACGACGGGCATTAGGTGCGTTTTCTTATCCTTTCTCACCGCACTCTCAGTCGCGAGACCTAACTTGATCTATGCTTTTTAGCTGACCATGAGTCAACTTTGGTCCCGCGAGGGGCAGCCTGTGAGCACGGGTTTTCCCGACCTCTATGATGAGAGTTCATGTGTTACCTATGGAGCAGACGGACATGAATTAGGCTTGAAAGCGACCGGAATATGGCCCAGAGTGTCTTAAACATCCTGAAAACTGAGCTATCCATGATCCGAAACCCCCGAAGAAGTCTCCCGAGTGATTTCTAAGGTTTAAAGCGTGTGTCCGATTTTTTAAATTTTGCTCCAGCTTTCGCTAGAACCGGGCGGCTCTGGTTTTTTGAGCCAGAGCCAGCCGGCTCTAGACTAGAGCTGTACGGCTCTATTACACACTAGAGCCGCGTGACTCTAGTGGGTAAACCAAGTTGCTCCACAAAGCAGAGCAACTTGGCTTGACAAAAAGCATTTCGAGCGCGAAATCAGAAAGTCAGACGGCCATTTAAAGAAATGAAGTGATAAGAGAGAGAGAGTATAAAAGAAAAGAAATCATATCTGCAGAGGGGATTTTAGCAATCGGAAAGGGAAAAATCATTTTCTAGAGAGAAAAAGAGAAAAACAAGCAGAAGAAAAGGTGGGAAGTGAGACCGAGAGAGAAAGGAAGGAAAGGGAGCCAAAACACAAAATTTAAAACCCTACATCATTCTAAAGACATTAATATCAAGTTCTACAACCTTTGCTAATCGATTCGGGATCATTTCGGGTTGATTTCAGATTGCTTCTAAATGTTGCGGTTTTCGGCCAGTTGAGCTTCTAGTACCAATTCCAAGCTTTCAATCCGTTCCTGTGTATCCAGTACACTGGAACAACATCAAGGTAAACTCTAAGAGACCTTAAACCTGTTTGCATTGTCTTTTCTATGTGTTTTCCTTTGTTTTACATTTTTCGGAAAATAGACTCAACCCATCATAGCCGTATGGCTGTGTTCTTCATGAACATAGCTGCACAGCTATGTTCTGCATGAACAGAGCCAGGCGGCTCTGTCCTTTAGGAACAAAATCCCGATTTGTCCCGATCGGCCGAAAGGAGTCTGTTTTCCATTTTGTGCATTCTGTTTTGGTATTTTTCGGCCCAAGAATATTCGAACGTCATTTTAGTTTTGGTTTTCAGATTTCTAGACGTACGAAGATAGGTTTTTAGGTTTTTCTAGGGTTTTATTTTTCAATTTCGGGGTTGTTCGATCCGTTTCGGATCCGTAGTTCAGCATCAGCAGACCCCCAACTCTATAAAATCTCTGGGAAACACTGAAAACAAACAAAATAATGATTTTTCAAAAAAAAGAGAAAACCGGTTTCGGGTCCGGGTATTACAGCTACCCAGCATGAGTTAGAGCCGTCCGGCTCTATTTTCAGCCGCGCGGCTGTAGTTCCCGGAAAAGACAGAATCGTGGAACGACCCGTACGGATGTCGCTGCGTGATGCTGTTTTCAGATTCAGACTGTTTTTGGTATGTTTACCACTTTTTAGACCCTAGATGTTCGGAAAAATTAGGAAAACCCGTATGAATAGAACCCCGAGTTTCGGGATAACAGACGCGCTAAAATATGGAAATTTACATGAAACCGAGCCAAATGGTTTTCAAAAATTGTTTTCCAGCACAAAAATTTACAAGGCGTTTCAAAACCGTTTTCCAGGTCTAACCAGTCCGACAGGTCGGGTCGACCTGTTTACCCCTTGAATGCATGCCTCGCTCCTAAAAATCCCAATTCTGTCCTATTTGAGTCCTACTTGTGTTTGTAATATAAATTGCGCTAACCCTTTGTTTTGCAGCTTCTATTTTTATCATTTTTACTGTATTTAATAGATTATTCCGTGTAAATTAGGCGGCTGTAATTTTTAGATCCTCGTGTGCTTAGGCGATTGTTATGTGAGGATGAGATTTTTCTCCTTTTTATTCAATTTGGTTATATAAGCGGCCTTTATTATTTCTGTATATTTTGGATGTATGATTTACTTTTCTGCAATTTATTTCTGTCATTTGCTTGAGCACGAGCTAATAAAATAAACAAAATTTGGTTAGAGAAAGATAATAAATTGAATAAATATGGTTTTATAAATGATAAATGAATACAAGCTCGAGGTTAAGTAGGTTATTTGCCCGAACCCTAAATCTCTGGATTAGGTACAGTAGTCTGCGCTGGGTAGGGAGCTGTACTGGAATTTCCCGGATGAGATGATCCCGGTGGCGACTCTGCCACTGACCTCGAAATTTAGGGTTCGTGGTCTATAAGTAATAAAACGGGAAAATGTTTTTTACAAAATGAATTTCAAAACAAATAAAGATTTTTCTAAAGCAAGATAAACAAAACCCGTTTTTCCCAAAAACATCACGAAACCCATTTTCAAAAACCCCCGGTTCGCTTCGCCGCGTCCCGTCTATTGAAAGGTCGTCTGCTCACAGCCTTAAATCCTTTTACTACCTTTTGGGTTACATTTTGTTGTGCGTTTGAAGATTTTTACTTAAAAACAAAATTGTTCTCTCTGTAGAGATTAGAGTCGTACAGTTATGTTTTTCACAGAAGAAGAGCCGTACCACCATATGGCTCTAATCTTCAGAAGCAGTTCCATGCAAAATTAATTTTTAAATTAAATTATTTTCCAAAATGTTATAATCATATAGCTACCATTAGAGCCACACGGTTATCATTAGATCCGTACGGCTTTCACTTAAGTCATACTGCTCTATTCGTTGTTCTAGTCTGATTTTTCTAATGAATCAGTGAGATTTTGCTACAGAGGTAGGCTAAATCGCTAAACTCACAAGAAGAGGAAATATTTTGGAATTTTATATTTTGATAAGTATTATGTAATATTTTTTTATTAAAGTTATTTTAAGTATTTATATCTACATATCAGTATTTTTGTATAAAATCATTTGTGATATGTTTATTGCTTTAAGACCTAGATTTAATTTTTGTGAAGTAATAAACCCCCATGAACGGGATTTCATTGAGATCTCGGGATAATTGACTCACCGAAGCATTTATATTAAATTATTAACCGGAAAAATATTTTCGAAATTTTTTTCTTAAAAATACTTTTCAAAATTGTTTCCCAGGTCAAGTCGGTTGAATCTGCCGGATTCTCCTGACTCTCCCTTTTTACACCTTGAGCAATCTATCATCCTCTACTGTCTTGTTTGAGTCCTATGCGTATTTACATATTTATTGTGTTACTAATCTTTTTTTTGCAGGTAGATATATATTAGGTTAGATCTAGCTTTCTCCTTTTTAGATTGTTCTGTATTCTAACCAATTGTACCCCGTGCCCATTTTATAAATGTATTCCCTATGTTAGATCATTCGATTGGGTTATAATAATTTAATTTTCTGAATTTATTTACTTTCTGTATTTATTTATTGCTTTCCGCATGAGCATATAGAAAATAACTAGGGCTGAAAATGGAATAAGAAAATAAATATAAAAGACGTAAAAATTAGAATAGTTAATAATTATTTGAAATGAGGCATACATAAAAGATTTTTCCGGACCCGAATCTCAGACTAAAAGGTACAGCGATTCCTGTACGACTCGGCTATACTGCAATTTCCTGGTAGAGATGAACCGGGTGGCAACTCCTAAACCATTTTAGTGAAGGAATTCTCTATTGTACTTTTTCCTTCCGCTTTTCAAAACCATCCAAAATTTCCAAAAGCAAATAAAACCTTTTTGCGGCCGGCTCATCGAGAGGATTGTCCACTCACAACTGTTATGGAGCCCTATCATGGGCCATGAAGGTTCTCGTTTGGAATGTCTAGGGTATAAGTAAGTTTTGGACATTTTGAGCCCTTATACGGTTGGTGAGGGATAGTTACCCAGGTATGCTTTTTCTTACAGAGACATGTCTAATGCAGCATGAATTTGATTGATATAGATTTTTGGAAGATGAGTATATCTTTTGTGGTGCATTCAATAGGAAGGTCTTAGGGGTTGGTACTTTTATGGAAGAAGGAGGTGAGGTTGGATATTACAGGATTCACGGCTCATTGCATTTTATTCAGTGTTAGGGGAATGGATGATGTGCTATTATAGAGGGGTATCGTGTTTAAGGTTGGTCAACAATGGACTCTAAACATCTCACCTAGGCTCTATTAAGCCATGTTTTTAATCTGAACACTCTACTATATCTTGTCTTTAGTGATTTTAATGAAATTTTATTTCATTATGAGAAATAAAGAGGCCAGGCAAAAACTGATTCTCAGCTTCAAGGGCTTCGGGATTGTGAAGCAAATTATGGACTTATTGACTTTGGATATGACGAACCAATTTTCCCTTAGGATAATAAACGACGAGGTAGAGACAGTATCAGGGAATGGCTGGATAGATTCTTCTATGATGATAAATGGCTTGATATGTTTTTTGATTTTTGGTCTAACACCTTACTATGACACATTCACATCATTCTCTGATAATGGCACTATTTGGAAGTGATGAGCAACTCGGGAAGAGGAGGAAACAACCACTCAAATTTGAAAACATGTGGTTGTAAGATCTAAGTTGTCTGGAAGTAGTTAAAGAAGTATGGTGAAGTAGTATGGAAAGGACTGATCTTCCGACTCGTTTAGTGTCGGTGGCTTTACCGTTAAAACGGTGGGAAAAATTAGACTTTAGGCATATTCATACATAGGTAGAGGATTATAGAAAGGAGTTATTGAGGGTGTAATAGCAAGGGAGGATCGAGGAAATTAGATTGGTGGAACAAAAATTAAGGGAGCTCCTTTTACGATAAGAGATGATGCTGAGGTAGGATTCTCGGGATATTTAGCTATAGATTGGGGATTGTAATTCTAAATTTTTCCATCATAAAGTGTCTTTTAGCAATCAATCAAATAAATTAGCTCAATTAGCTCGGACATATGGAGTGCTATGGAGCGGAGAGGATAATATTACAAATATTATTGTGGATTATTTTAATGAGTTGTTTACTAGCTCACATCCTCAAGGTTTCTCATGGGTGCTACAGGCATGGACACATAGTTGAATGGTGATCGAATTGACATGTTATCTCTCCCTTACTCCTCCAATGGGATCTTTTCAGCGTTAAAGCGAATGTATGCCAATAAGGCACCAAGACCCGATGGTATGCCAGCTTCCTTTTTTCAGAAATCACAGGATGTTATCGGTGTAGATGTCGATAATGTAGTGCTTCAATTTCCGAATTCTGCAACTATGCCTCCTAATTTGAACCATAGTTTTGTCACTATAATTCCAAAGATCCCTAATCGTTCAGCTACGAAAGATCTTAGGCTTATCATATTATGTAATCTTGTTTATAAATTAATTTTTAAGGTTTTTTCTAATCGGCTTAAACAAGTTCTTCCTTGCTTGATTGATGAGTCTTAGAGTGCCTTTGTTCACAGCTATTTAATTATAGATAATGCTTTAGTGGCTTTTCAGATGTTTCATCCCATGAAGAATCATATGAATGGTAGGAAGGGTTCTTTTTCTTTTAAGCTAGACATGAGTAGAACATACGATAGGGTTGAATGGGTTTTTCTTGAGCTTCTAGTGAAGAAAATGTAGTTTCTGATGCATTTTATGAACATAATTATGGCATGTATTAGTTCAGTCTCTTTTTCTTTCTTTGTTAATGGCTCTCCTAGGGGGTGGTGGTACAGAGTAGGGGACTACGTTAAGGCAATCCAATTTTGCCATGTCTGTTCCTTCTTTGTGTGGAGGGACTTTCGATGGGCTGAGTCTCGGAGGAGATTACACGGTGTGAGGGTATATCCTCATAGTCCTCTTATTTCACTTCTTTTCTTTACCAATGATGCCTTAATTTTGCATAGAGCTATAGTATAAAAGGCTGCAATGGTTAAGGAGATTTTAGGTGTATATGAATTGGTGTCTGGGCAACAATTAAATTTCCATAAGTCTAAGTTTTCTTTTAGTAATGGAGTTTATCGGCAGAGACGTCAACTAATTAAGTTACTACTTGGGGTGAATGAGGAGGGATGCCTTCCCAAGTATTTAGGGATTCCAACTGTGGTGGGTCAGTCCAAGAATGATGTTTTTAATTTTCTCAAGGATCGTCTTTGGGCTCGGTTGTAGGGCTGGAGGACTAAATTGCTTTCGATTATAGGGAAAGAAGTATTGATTAAAGCAGTGGCTCAGGCAATTCCTAATTATATTATGGGGATGCTTTCATCTACCAAAAAATTTTTGTACCAAGCTCCAATTATATATTTTTGGTTGGGTAGCGGGAAAGAAAGAAAGATGCATTGGGCTAGTTGGGATTTTAGGTTTACCTGAAAGAGCTGGTGGTTTGGGCTTTAGGAATTTTGATTCCTTTAATCTATCTATGTTAGCTAAGTAGGTTTGGCGCATCATATCTGTTCCATCTTCTTTGCTCGCCTGAGTTTTTGCAGCAAAGTGTTTTCCGGGAAAGTCAATGAAGTTACAGTTGGACATCAATTTTTGGTAGGGGCTTATGGAGCCTCAGGAGACTATTTTGGTTGGTGGCTGTTGGTGTATTGGTACAGGTGCATGAGTTAGGATTTGGTAGGATAATTGGATTACAGGTCAGTTCCCTATGCGACCAATTTCTTTTCCTCAATCATCGGATGTTACAAATGTTAGTGATCTTATTGACAATGGAGAAATTGTTGAAGTTGGCATTTCTGTTCCTATTTTTTAGGTTGAATTAGTCAAGTTTGTTTTCTACAGATGTAGCTCATTAGTTGCAGATTTTCTGTTTCTTTTCTTTTTTTTTTCATATCTAATTAGTTGCACCTAATTAGAAAGTTTGTTATTTCCAGACTGTATAAAATCAGTCAATTACTCAATAAAAAAAGGCGTGTTCAAGAACAAAAACAAATTTAAAAACTCCTGTTCTTATTCTGCATTCAATTCTCAGCAGAATTTTTATCAAACCTTAATCATTCTCTGAATTTTTGATTCAACAGTGGTATCAGAGCTGCAGTTGATCTTACAGGGCAACGCAACTAATGGCATCCAACGGCCTCTCTTTAAATCCTCCTATCATTTTCTCAGGCGAAAACTACCACATTTGGTCTGTGAAAATGCAAACTTTTTTGGAAGCCTATGATCTGTGGGAAGCTGTAACAGAAGATAGGCCAATTCCTCCACTACCGAGGGATCCTACTATGGCTCAAATCAAGCACAACAGTGAAGAGAAAGCAAAGAAGTTCAAAGCTAAGTCAGTCCTTCAAAATGCAGTGGCTGATTCTGTTTTTTACAGAATTATGGCTTGCAAAACGGCGAAAGAAGTATGGGACAGGTTGAAGGACGAATACCAAGGGAGTGATAGGACAAGACAGATGCAAGTTTTGAATCTGAAACGAGAGTTCGAAGCTTTAAACATGCATGAAGATGAGACTATTGGCAAGTATACTGATCAAATTTCTCTAATTGTCAATAATATTCGTCTTCTTGGAGAGGATCTTCCTGAAAAAAGGGTTGTTGAGAAGGTTCTAGTCACTCTCCCTGAAAGATTTGAATCTAAAATCTCATCCCTAGAAGAATCCAAAGATCTCAATACGATTTCTTTGGGAGAATTGATGAGTGCTCTCCAAGCACAGGAACAAAGAAGAACTCTAAGACAAGAAAGAGTTACTGAAGGTGCTTTTGCAATGCAAAAACAACACAAAAAGGAGAAAATGCAATTCAAAAAGGGTCACAAAGGAAAATCTGAAGGTAGCAGCAACAATGGTTCAAAACAGAATCATCTTCCACCTTGCAAGCACTGTAATAAGTCCACACATCTGGAGAAATACTGCTGGAGGAGGCCTGATGCAGTGTGTGGTAATTGTAAGAAAACAGGACATGTAGCAAAAATTTGCAAATTCATGAATAAAGACAACAAATCTACGCAGGCACAATTAGTAGAAGCAACTGATGTGCAAGAGGAGCAGCTCTTCGCAGTCACATGCTTCTCAACAAGCAACCTTGTTGATGCTTGGCGAATTGATAGCGGTTGCACACACCACCTATGCAATGATCCTGAAATGTTTCGAGTGCTTGACACGACGTACAAATCCAGGGTAAAAGTGGGAAATGGTGAATTTGTGCAAGTCAAGGGACGAGGTGCAGTTGCTGTTTCTACAACTTCAGGTATCAAAGTTATTTCCGATGTTCTGTTTATTCCAGAAATCAGCCAAAACCTCCTAAGTGTTGGGCAAATGCTTGAAAAGAACTACTCGTTGCAATTTAAGGATCATAAATGTGTCATTTTTGATCCATCTGGAGCTGAATTATTTTGTGTCAAGATGAATAACAGAAGCTTTGCAATTACTTGGAAGAAAGTGGCTAATCATGTCCTTGCTTGTGATACAAAATCAATTGCAAATTTATGGCACAAAAGGCTGGGTCATTTCAATTACAGAAGCATTTCTGAGATGAACAAGAAGGGGCTTGTGGAAAACTTACCTCAAATCAATGGAGATGCTGAAACTTGTGAAGCCTGTCAACATGGTAATCAAACCAGATTACCATTTCAAGCTAATCAAGCATGGAGGGCTAGCCAAAAGCTCCAGCTCATACACACTGACGTATGCGGCCCAATGAAAACAGAATCCTTGAGTGGTAACAAGTATTTTGTTCTTTTTATTGATGATTATACCCGAATGTGTTGGGTTCATTTCATTAAAATCAAGAGCAATGTATTTTCTGTTTTTAAACAATTCAAAGCTTTGGTAGAAAATCAATGTAATCTTAAAATCAAAGCTTTGAGGTCTGACAACGGAGGCGAATACATTTCTGCACAATTTGTCGTTTTTTGTCAAAATGCAGGCATTGAACGTCAATTCTCCTTACCATACACACCACAGCAAAACGGTGTATCCGAAAGGAAAAATCGAACAATCATGGAGATGGCAAGGTGTCTTCTGTTTGAAAAGCAATTGCCTAATAAATTCTGGGCGGAGGCTGTGAATACCTCAGTTTATCTGCTGAACAGACTTCCCACAAGAGCAGTGCAAGATAAGACCCCATATGAAGCTTGGAGTGGTGCCAAACCAGCAGTTGATCACCTTCGAATATTTGGCAGCCTATGCTACTTTCATACACCAAAACAAAAACGCAGTAAGCTGGACAACAAAGCAGAGAAAGGGATATTCATGGGCTACAGCTCACTTTCAAAAGGCTATCGAATTTTCTCTTTTAAAACAGAAGATATAATCTTGAGTAGAGATGTGGAGGTTGATGAGGCTGCTGCTTGGCGATGGGAAAATCAAAATGATGTCAATCACAATCTACAAGATCAACCTGAACTTGCAACTGATGAATTGGTGGATGATGTTCCGGTTAGAGGTGCCAAGTCCTTATTGGACATTTTTCAAAGATGTAGCTTGGCAGTCCTTGAACCAACAAGCTATGTTGAAGCAAAAGAATATGAAGAATGGAGGAGAGCTATGCAAGCAGAAATTGACATGATCAACAAGAACGAAACGTGGCAGCTTGTTGACAGGCCTGCAAATAGAAAAGTAATTGGAGTTAAATGGGTTTTTAAGACAAAACTCAATTCTGATGGCTCAATCTCCAAGCACAAAGCGCGATTGGTGGTGAAGGGCTATGCTCAACAATTTGGAGTAGATTACCAGGAGACCTTTGCTCCAGTAGCAAGGTATGATACAATTAGGCTTCTTATTGCCTTTGCAGCTCAAAAATCATGGCAGATTCATCAACTTGATGTTAAATCTGCTTTTCTAAATGGATTCCTTGCTGAAGAAATTTATGTGGAGCAACCTGATGGCTTTACGATTGTCGGTAAAGAAAATCAGGTTTATCTTTTAAAGAAGGCTTTGTATGGCTTGAAACAAGCTCCCCGAGCTTGGTACGAAAAGATCGATAGTCACCTCACTCAACTTGGATTCAGCAGAAGTCTAAGTGAAGCTACTTTGTATGTCAAGTCAAATGGAGGTGATGTTTTAGTAGTTTCCATTTATGTCGATGACATGTTTGTTACAGGGAGTCAACTTGAGTTGATTGTAGAATTCAAAAAAAAGATGGAGAAATTTTTTGACATGACTGATCTTGGAGTAATGAATTACTTCTTAGGCATGGAAGTAGTCCAATTCGATGATGGGATTTTCATTTGCCAACAAAAGTATGCCTTTGACATTTTGAACAGGTTCAAGATGCAAGATTGTAAATCTGTAAATACTCCTATGCAAACTGGTTTGAAGCTTGGGAAAGATGAAGAATCTGAAAAGGTTGATGAAAACATGTACAGAAGTTTAATTGGCAGCCTCTTATACCTCACGGCAAGCAGACCTGATATTCTGTTTGCTGTGAGTATGCTCTCCAGGTTCATGCATTCACCTAGAGACACTCATTTTACAGCTGCAAAAAGGGTGCTAAGGTATATTAAAGGCACAAAGTCATTTGGAGTATTTTTTCCAGCATGTACAGACCAGACTTTGAAGCTTGTTGGCTACACTGATAGTGATTGGGGAGGATGTGTAGATGATTCAAAAAGCACCTCAGGCTATTTGTTTTCCTTGGGTACTTGTTTTTTCAGTTGGAGCTCGAGGAAACAAGAAACAACTGCACAATCAACAGCCGAAGCCGAATATATAGCTGCTGCCTCTGCAGTAAATCAAGCCATCTGGCTAAGAAAGATGTTGAATGACTTGGGAAGTGAACAAACAAAAGCTACCAACATTATGTGTGACAATGTTTCGGCTGTCTCAATCTCAAAAAATCCGGTGTTTCATGGAAGAACAAAACACATCAAGATCAAATTTCATTTCATCAGGGAGGTGCAACAATCCAATGAAGTGATGCTTGTACATTGTTCATCAGAAGACCAGCTAGCTGATATCTTCACCAAGCCGCTGCCAAAGGAAAGGTTTGAAGACTTAAGGCAAAGAATTGGTGTTTGTCACCAAAATGCCAAGGAGGAGTGTTGAAGTTGGCATTTCTGTTCCTATTTTTTAGGTTGAATTAGTCAAGTTTGTTTTCTACAGATGTAGCTCATTAGTTGCAGATTTTCTGTTTCTTTTCTTTTTTTTTTTTTTTCATATCTAATTAGTTGCACCTAATTAGAAAGTTTGTTATTTCCAGACTGTATAAAATCAGTCAATTACTCAATAAAAAAAGGCGTGTTCAAGAACAAAAACAAATTTAAAAACTCCTGTTCTTATTCTGCATTCAATTCTCAGCAGAATTTTTATCAAACCTTAATCATTCTCTGCATTTTTGATTCAACAGAAATGAGTTTGAGGATTGATTTCGTAAGGCACTATTTTATTTTGAAAGAGGCAACAATTATTCTAAAAATTCCTCTTAGTCATCGAGGGTGTATTTGATTCATTATTCTGAGTTCATACAACACGAGGAGATTATTCAGTGAACATGGGTTACTGGATTTTTGAAGGGTATCTAAGAGCTGCTAATAATAATCCCTCGAGTTCAGCTTCACCTTCTTACTAGTATTGGCTATGGAAATTGAAAGCAGCTCCAAAGATCAACGTTTTCCTTGGAAATTATTTTCTCCCTCTCTTCCAACAAGTGAAGCTTGTGCTCAACGAGGGCTGAATATGTATGCTGGATGTACGTTTTGTAATTGTGGGCTACAAACCTGTTTTCATGTTTTCTCCCATTATTTTCAAGCGATTGAGGTTTAGATATTTCTTGAGTTAGGCATGCGGATAAGGTGGTAGGGATTGATACGAGTCATTGGATGGAAAATGTTAAAAAGGCAATCTCATAGTAGAGGTTTTTTTTTTTTTTTTTTTTTTTTTATGTCCAGGTGTTGGTTTTTATGGTATAATCGGAATCAGGGTTGTGCATGGGAAGGAGTTCTTCTCACCATTGGTCTTGAAAGAGAAGATTATTGCTTGTACCAACGCTTGGGAAAGGGATACTTCATCGATTTTGCAGCAATCGCTATTGTCCTTCAAGGAATTTGGAATCCACCAGCTGCGAATTGTCTGAAAATGCACTATTGCAATGTAAAATTCTGCTGGTGAAGTTATGGTTTTAGGTATGCAACAGGGTTGTTTTTTATTTGTTGGGGAGGGGGTTGAGTTGGGCGCCATTTTGTTGGTTTGTCTATGGTGGCTTGGGTTTTCGGATGATTGAGGTGGAGACTAATTGCTTGCTTGCAATTCTTTCTCTTAACATTGATCGGAAAGGTTACAGTGTACCTGATCATTAATGTTTTGATATTTTATCGCTTCGTCTGTGGTTTCAAGTCTTATCATTTTTCTATTGTAGTTGTAATTGGTAATAGGGTTGCTCATTTTTTAGCAAGATTAGCGATTGATTGTATTAAAGCTCAAATTGTAATTGGAGGATGTTCCTCCTCAAGTCCAATCTTATATTTTGTAGGATGATGCCTTTACAACTTAATGAAAGTTTTCCTTTTTTAAAAAAAAAAAAAAAAAAACTTACTTGCATATTACTATATTGATTTTTCTAAATTTACCATGTAACTAATTAACAATTTTTAATATATTAATTATTAAACATTATGAAACACTAAAATAACTTTAACGTTATACATGTAATATCAACCATTAATATATAATTATATATATCACGTAATTAAATTGATTAATGACCAACATTTATTGATAATAGTGTTACATATATATATATATAGAAAAAATCTTATATTTAGTGAATGAAGGGTAAACTCATTATTTCAAATAGAATTTAATAACTTTATGGGACTAAGCAGTTAATCTTAACAAAATTTTAAAACTCTATGATGTATTCTTAAAAATATAAATGTTAACTAGTGTAATATTGACAGATATAAGAATTCAAATCATTAATGTAGGGGCTAAGAAATATATTTTGTTATTTGCATTTATTTACAGTAGATAAGGGATAAAAAGAAGCACCCAAATATATATATATATATATATATATAGCTTTATTTATTTATTAATTTTTTGTGTGGAAAAGGTCCATCTTTTTATTTTTCTTACTTGGATAACTTAGCATAGTATATTCTTTAATGTGTTTAAAGCTGACTTATTTAATCCTCTTAGGAATCATTATGTATAAATATATCCTCATTCTTTTCAAAATTAAGGTACCAAAATGCCCTCAAAGCTGTTAGAAGAATTCAATTTTACCTTCAAAGTCTAAAAATGCTCAATTAAGACCTTATGTTATAAATTAGGTGCAATTTGGACTTGTCTAACGAAACTCAGGAGATAAATCCATTATCTGTTATAATATTCCATGTAGGATGCTGACTCAAATAATATTACATTCAACAATGGACACGTGGATGATGGGTCCTACATTAACTTGGGTAAGAACGTAATCCGACCCACTTTGACGACCCACTCCACCTAACCTAACCCTACAACCCTCCCCACCCTTCTACGTTTTAGTCCAATGGAACAATCATCTTCTCCATCGTCTCCATCTTCTCTTCTTCTTTGAACTAAGAAAAATTAATAGCCAAACATGATGGTAACATGTTTGATTAGGTTGCTATTGAGAAAGAAAGTTGACAGAGTCTCCTCTTTACGCTTAGGTGCACTTGTAAGTTTAAGTCTAAGACCTCTGTTAGCAAAAACAAACACAAAAGCCATCAAAAAGTTGAAACAAACCATTTAAACCGATCTCATACCCCATCATTTCCCTTCAAAATTAGCCATCAGGTTCATGATTTTTTAGTTTTCCTCTCTCTCTCTCTCGTTCTATAGAAAAGACTTAATGTCTCTTTCTCTACTTTTCACAATTAAAATGTTTAAACTCCAAACAGAAGAGAAACTCTCAAATCGAATTTCAATTGTATGTTATCTATGTCACCATATCACAGATTTTGTCCTTGTATTACACTTTACGCAATAATATCAAACAAGAACCAGTCAAGACAGTTTCTTTACTAGCACCTCCAGAGATTAATTAGAAAGGAGAAACATGAAGAGTGAATGAATAGGAAGATGATAATGATAATGGTTTCGATTTGCTACCCCGCATGATTTACGAATCCTAAGACTAAAACAGGCAATGATA
Source organism: Euphorbia tirucalli (assembly GCA_039660915.1). Taxonomy (NCBI): domain Eukaryota; kingdom Viridiplantae; phylum Streptophyta; class Magnoliopsida; order Malpighiales; family Euphorbiaceae; genus Euphorbia; species Euphorbia tirucalli. The sequence continues at coordinate 32,916,624 of CM077637.1, read as the reverse complement.
GAAAAAAATTCTAGATAGACTTAGGAAGAAAAATTATATATATGAGACATAATGAAATAAAAGAAATAAAAGAAAATCGAAGAATAAAAATGGAAAGAACATAAACTTTCCTTCTTCTTTTTTTTCTTTAACAAAAAAATGGTGGAATAAGAAAACAGATGTTCAAATACGTTAATAAAGAAGATGGTTGAGTTTTTATCGTTTAATTGGATTAAAACAAAAAACGATGGAACAGGTTGTTGGGTTAGCTTAGATGGAGCAGATAGGTAAAGCGAAGGGTTGTATTCTTACCCAAATCAACGTTGAACGGATCATCCACATGTTCACTGCTGAATGATATACTTATCCCAGTCAGCATCCTACATGGCATATTGTACAGATAAATGGGCTTATGTCTTAAGTTCCGTTAGTTGGGCCCAAAATTGCACTTAGTTTACATCTTAGGATCTTAATTGAGCCTTTTTAAACCTTTAGGGTAAGTTGCAATTTTCCTAACAACCTTAAGGGCACTTTAGTACCTTAACCCTTTTTTTACTTAAAACTGTTGCTTATCATTTTTGGGTTACTCACCATTTTAGTCCCTGAACTTATGCGTGTTTCTCAGTGTAACCCTTAATGAAAAAAAAGTCTTTAAATGATCCTTTTTGGATAGTCAATTGGTGTTAACTGTTAATTCTGTTACTAATGTAATGACTTAGTGTTTTCTAATTGGCAAAACTCTCATTTATTGCCATATACTCATTTTTTATTTTCATGGTCAATTAAAATAAAAAACAAATCATCTTCATTAAAACCCTTGTCGCATCTCATGCTAATCAACCATTTGCTTATGTCTTGGATTTTATCAATCAACACTTTACTCCACCAAAATCATCTTCTTTCTCATTTTCCTTTCACCAATTCTACTTGTAATTCCATTGTTAATTCTTGATTTGTTTTAAATTCAAATTCATCCTTTCGTTTCCAATTTCAAATTCAAATGCATCATCTCCCATTGTACACAAAAAGCATTACAGAGGGGTCCGACGGAGTGATGTGATATCGGCTGTGAGAAAGCCGAAATCAACTTTAATAAATTTCCCAAGTCTATCAATCAAGGTTGAACTCACAAAAACGAAACAAAGATTGGTGATAGCAAACCAATCCTAAGGTGTTTAAGCGACAATGAAAGGGATTCAAACCTGACACATTCGATTAAGCAATCTTAGAACCTGAATGTTGGATGATTCACAAGAACCTTACCACAATACTTGTTCATAATCAAGATAAAATTGTAAGAATGGAGAACTCGATCTCACAAACTCAAAAAATTAAAAATCAGCCCCGGGCTGGAATCTCAACAAAGAGAGAAAAATCTGAATTGTATTAAATTTCATCCATCATCTTCAAATATTACATTGGTGTTTAAATAGAAAACTTAAACCTAACCCTAAACTGAAAAGGAAAACAAATCCTTGTCGGACTAGGAAAGCTTAAATAAAAACAAATAGGGAAAACTTAAAACTAATCCTTATGCAATAAGGATGAAAAATGAAATTCCCTTTTGAGGGTTGTTTATGGGCTGATTTTGAAGCCCAAAACAACTCACTTATTGAAAAAAATAACAACTAAATATGGATACCTAAGCCTAATTCGAAATCCATACATATTCCCTAAGGTTGCCTTAAGTGCTAACACTTAATTGTCCTTAGCTCATACGTAGAAGTCTAATTAGGCCCAGAAGATTCCCAATGGGCTCGTACATTCATCACAAATAAACTATTAAGCTTCATTTTACACCGAATCCTCCATGAATCAGCATTTGAAAGGATGTTGTTATTCTTTGCATCAACCAAATTGATTAGACAAGTTAAACCAAAGATCAGGCTATCTCGATTCACATCACGGAGGCCTTTGCAAAGAGAAATTGAGAAAATAAAAGTAATATAAAATTCACGTAAAGCAATTTAAATTATTTATTATATTATTAATTTAACAATTACTAGCTAAAGAAAAAGAGACAAAGGCAGAAGCAAGCAAGAGCAGGTCACGACCATAGGCAACCACGTTGGCAGATAATTTCTAAGCATCAAATTAGATTCATATCAATCGGTGTCACTATTATCCAAAAAAAGATCAAAACAACAACCTTCTAATATGGGGTCATACGTCAACGATTTGCTCTAAGGAGTGGGTGGCTTTCCGGTGGTGGAGATGACACTGCTCATCTCCTTCCAAGAGAAGTGCAGAGATTTTTGGTATGGGGATTGCACTACTTGTCTTCTTCCAAGGGAAGTGGGCGGCTTAGTGGTGGCCGGGATAACAGTACTAATGATTATCAATTCCATTTCAAATTTCTTTTTTATTTTAATTGACAATAAAAATGAAAAATGGGTATGTGGAAGTAGAAAGGAGTTTTTCAAATTAAAAAATGCCACATCATTAGTTAAAGTACATTAATTAACAGAACTAATAGTCAACTTAAATTGACTATCAGAAAAGGGTGTTTTTGAGATATTTGTAAAACGTTTGAGACTTTTTAAGACATTTGTTTTATTAGGGGCTAAATTAAGAAACATGCATGAATTTAGGGGCTAAAATGACTATTAATCCATCTTTTTTCAAATTTGCCTTTAGTGGTTTACCTTTAAGAAGAAAAACAATCATTACATCTCACTACTTCCTTTATATTTAACCTATCTTATATTTTACCTCTGTCATATTATATTTAACATCCCTCAATTTGTTATTATGTCTTTTTTTTATTTCTAACATGGTATATATTTATCATGGTTTTCAAATCTGGACCAGTGTGAGCAGACGATGTTTTTGAGGAACACGCGGTGAAGCAGGAATCGGGGATTTTCTTTTTGAAAGTGTGGCGATGTGGTTTGATTACAGGTCTTTAATCTTTCTTAAGAAAATCTTTCATTTTATTGGAAAAACCCTTTTGTAGAAAGCTTAATTGCAAGTGTGAATTTTGGAAAAATAGGTTTTTTAGAAAATCACAATTTGAACTTAAAGATCTCGAAACCTAAATTTTGAAATTAGATACAGAGTCGCCACTCGGATCAACTCATCCGGGAAATTCCGGTACAGCTCGCTACCAAGTGTAGACGCAGTACCTAATTCAGAGATTCAGGGTTCGGGCAACAAATCTACTAATCTTCACTTATTTTCAATTATTATTTCATAACGTAATGTTGCATTCACTTAATTCTACTCATTTTATCTTCTTTTAATTATTAATTGATGTTCATGCAAATGACATAAATATAAATATTACAATAAAGTGCGGAAAAATAAAAGTGCGGAAAAGTAAATCAGAGACCAAATTATACAACCCAAGAAAAAGAAAACTCTCATCCTCACCATTACAACCGCCTATAATACACGATGATCTAAAAAATTACAATCGCCTAATTACATGAGATAATCTATTAAGTACATTAAAAATGAAAAATAACAAAAATAAAAGCTGCATCCAAATACGGTTAGCACAAATAATCAAGGCATACAAAAGACTCAAATAGGACAGAATAGGGATTTATAGGAGCGGGGACATGCATTTAGGGGGTAACCGGGTCGACCCAACTGGTCGGACCGGTTAGACCTGGAAAACGGTTTTTTGAAACACCCTGTAGGTTTTGTGGGTGAAAAACTAATTTTGAAAATGGTTTGGCTCATTTACATGCATTTTTCAAACTTTAGTGGGCCGGATATCCCAGGACCTGGGGGTCTTGTTCGTGTGTGGGCCTAAATTAAACATTCATCTAGGGTCCAAAAAGAATGTAAAATGTCAAAATTCATTTTTGAACAGGAAAAGGGTGCAAAATTACAAGTTTGGGGCCCAAAAGGGTAAAACTATAATTCTGCCTCAACTACAGTCGCGCGGCTATAATTCTCCAGAATTGATTCCAATATTCTTTTCTCATTTTTGAAAATTGTTTTGCAAATTCAGCGATTTTGGGTAATCTGGGATTTCTGGAAACACACTGATTTCAACCAAACATATCCGAAATGGATCAAAATAAATCCGAAAATCCCTAAAAACTTGAAATCGCCAAACTTGAAATCGCATCCATCAATTAAAAATAAGAAAACCGAGAATCTAAGCATGCATAGATGTAATTGGACCGATAATAAACATGAAAAACACGTTAAATCTGAAAACGGAAGCGTTATCGGTCAATTTTGGGGCATTCAAAGCTTCTGCCCAGAGATTACAGTCGCGCAACTATAGGTCACAGTCGCGCGGCTGTAGGTTACAGCCGGGCGACTGTGATCTTAAGCGAGGTGGCTGTAATCAAAATCCACTTCTGAAATCATAAAAATTAAAAAAAAATCAATAAACAACACCTAGAATGAACAAAAATTGATTTTTAAGGCCTCTCAGAATGTTACCTGGTCTGTATTCCAGTGTTTGGATCACCAGAGATGGATTCGGATGTAGGAAAGTGTTTTGAAGTCACGATCAACCCGAAAAATGCACGATCAATGATCCCGAACGGAATCCCGAGAGAGATTGAGTGAGTAGTGATGATTTGAAAACACCATGGTTTCTATGTATTTCGTTGAAATTTTTTTAAGTTATTTTAGATCAAACCCTTTTATTTTTCTTAAGAACCCTAGAAAAAGTCCCAAATCTGTGTTATTGTGTGTTTTTTAAGTTTTTCTCTCAAAACCCTCTAATTTTCTGCCTCTCCCTGTTCTGTTAGCCCTAATCCCGGATATGAGACTTTTATATCTTCCATTTTGGCTAAAAATCGGAATTAAATGCTGATTTTTGGTAAAAAAAGGAAATCTGATGATTACAGTCGTGCAACTGTAATGACTACTACAGTCGCGTGGCTGTAGGCACTACAGTCGAGCGACTATAGTAACCAGATTTACTTATTTTATTGAAAAAGACCGAATTAAATGCTGATTTTTGGTAAAAAAGAAAATCTGATAATTACAGTCACGCGACTGTAATATACTACAGTCGTGTGACTGTAGTACAGTCGGCGGCTGTAGGCACTATAGTCGAGCGACTGTAGTCACCAGATTGGCTTATTTGTTTATTTTTCATTCTTTTCTCTGGTTTTCTTAAATACTCACTAGAATTCTTTCGGGGCTCCGTACCATGACTTATCACACACGTTTGGGTCATCTGGGACATTTCCGATATTATTCCGGTCGGTCCGAATCCACTTCGCGGTTATCCGTGAAAAAGGCAACAATGACTTTCATCACAGAGGTCAGGAAAAAACCCGTGCTCACAGGCTGCCCCTCGCGTGACCAAAGTCGACTTGAACGGGTGCTTGTGCCCGATTCGAGTTTGGTCTAGTGATAGAGAGCACAGTGAGAAGGAAAAGAGAACGTACCTGAGGGTTCTCCTCGCGTTGACTTGTTTTGATGTCTGTAGGAACTTGTCTCGGTTGCTTTTACGAGACAGTGGTCTTGTTTAGGCTGGTTTGATTCTTCAGGGTCTTACTTCGACTCCGTTACGAAGCATAGGACTTTGCCCGAATTTGTTTGATGTTTTCCAGGGTCGTGCTTAGACTTTGTTGCGAAGCAGAGGACTTTGCCTAGATCAGTTTGATTTACCAGGGACATGCTTCGACTCCATTGCAAGGCAGAGGACTTGCCCGGATTGAATTCTCCTAGTCATTTGATGCTTATGAAAGGAAAGGGTATTTTGGTAATTTTACAACTTGGGAAGTCGGCGTTCCTTGAAGTGAGGGCACTTTGGTCATTTGGTCTTTCGTGGTGCCTATGTCATGAAAAGAAATGGTTTTTAGTGATTTGGTATCCCCTTTTGATAGGAAAAAGGTATTTTGGTCATTTGGTAGCTTGGTGGTCAACAAAAGTGTATTTTGGTCATTTCACCCCTAATGGAGCCTACGTCACTAGGGAAAGAAATGTTTTCGTGATTTGATCTTCCACATAGCTCGTGTTGTTAAAGGAAAGGTGTTTTAGCCGTCTGATAGTGAGGTTACTGACAGAAGGGTATTTTGGTCATTTCACTTCTAGTGGAGCCTGCGTCACTGAAGGAAAGGATAATAGTGTTTCCCGTGAAGCTTTTGTGGCTGGGGAAAGATGCTTTGGTGATTTGAGAAGCTTGATGATCTCCTTTGATGTTTTGAAGTTGTTTCGGGTATGTATTAGTTCCTTGATCAATACTTTTGGAAACAAAAATTTTTGCCCCTTCGATCAAGAATGAATATGGGCTGAATATCTTGCCCCTTGATACTATTGAAATCGGCTCTCTGTGGCGGAGCAATACCATTGAAACTGGCTCTCTGTGGTGGAGCAATACCGTTGAAACCGGCTCTCTGTGGTGGAGCAATACCGTTGAAACCGGCTCTTTATGGTGGAGCAAGACCGTTGAAATCTGCTCTCTATGGTAGAGCAATACTATTGGAACTGGCTCTCTGTGGTGGAGCAATATCGTTGAAATCGGCTCTCTATGGTGGAGCAATACTATTGAAATTAGATCGGGGGTACGTATTTATTCCTTGATCGATAATTTTGGAAACAAAAATTTTTGCCCCTTCGATCAAGAATAAATACGGCTTGATTGTTTTGCCCCTAGATACATGGGATTCGAGGATGCCCCAGTGTCAGATTATTTCCGCTTCCTAAGTACTCATGGCTCGAGACAGCCTGATGATGACAGCATGTACCTGTACTTGAGTACACATTGATACGTGTATGCATGTGAGTGTGCATATTTTGAGTGTATGTGTATGTGCATGTCCTGGATGCATATGCGTATGATTATGGTGCTTTTTATGGTTTGCTTGGTGTAGACGGTGATTGGCATTGAGCACCGTGAGTTTGCTCGTTTAAGAGCAGAGGTTGATCAGTTGCGTTGATGGGTCACCGAGTTGGAGGTCATGAATCAGACTTTCAGGGACCGGATGGATGATTGGGATGCTCAGATGGGTCTATCCTTGGTGGGATATCGCATTGAAGTTTGGTTGATTGACCTGATTGCTTTCTCCATGAGGCATGGGCGTGAGGCACTGTCTTCGATGTACCTTGGTTTTTACAAGATTAGAGTTGTCTGAGCTTGATACTACTGTATTGCTTGTCTTAATTTTTGCATAGGTCGCCCTTTTTGGGTTTTCGGCCTATCGAACTATCTTTATTTTTGCCTGAACCGCCCTTTCGGGTTTTCAATTCAGCAGACTTTATTTTATGCCCTAGCTTTTGCATACACCACCCTTTTCGGGTTTTCGATCTATCGGACTGTCCTTATTTTTGTATGGACCGCCTCTTCGGTTTTCGATCCATCAGACGTTTTTTTTTACGTGAGATGCATGTAAATAGAAAATGTGCACATTCGTACGAATTCAATTTCAAGCAGACTTGGGACATTTAACCTGAACAGAAAACAACATTCATTCATTCACTCATTTATAATGTTTTAACGCAATGCACATCAAAGATGAAATGAAGCTAAGGACAAAATCAATGGTATCCATCTCGACTAGACCCACGCCTGCCACCAACTAGTCTTTGTAGATTTTTCCACTGATGGTGCTTGCCTCTCTGTCCTAACTTTTGCATGGATCGCCTTTTCGGTTTTCGATCCATCGGGCTGTCCTGTTTTTTACATGGATCGCCTTTTTGATTTGCGACCCATCGGACCTTTTTTTATTACACGTAATAGTGCTTGGGATTTCCTGGGTTGATGGGGCTGACGACTTGGTCTTTGTCTCCCCTGGTGGAAACGCTTCCATCCTATAGGCTAAGGAGTATGATGTTTCTTCAGTGCGTACTCTGATGCTATTTTTGTGTCCTTGCAAAGCGAATGGTAATTCATCGACCCATATTCTGTAGGTAACCACTACTTTTAATGGATTTATTGGCCGCCACTATCACCTTGTTGGCTTTGAGGGACACAGAGATTGTCTATGATGTCTAACCCTTTATTCTGGAGTACTGTGTTATTGCCCCTTGGGATTATAGTCCATTACCAGTCATGACATTTTTTTTAGAAGTGACATTCATACTTAGTTCTGATTCTACCCACTCTTTGAGAAGTTGTTGGCTGTTGTGACCATGGAGTGATGCCCATTCGAGTCTACGGAGCTCCTACTTGATTGATTTCGTCTTTGAGTCCTTTGGAGATTGGTGTTTAGTAATTCCTTCGTCAACCCCCGCATGACACTGTACAGCCAGGCAAAGATTCCGATGCACTTTTGCGGTACTTTTAATTTTTTTTCCTCTCATCAGGCGTGAGGTCTTTTGAGACAGATATCATATTTGGGTCATCATCTGTCCCTAGATTCATTTCATACATTGATGCATCATATGTGTTGAAGGCATTAAATGAATGTTTGGATGCATGCACAGTTCCATCCGAAAAAAAATATCGCACAAGTAATTGAAATCAAATTGTATTAAATTAAACACTGAGAGGTTGAATTGTTCACAGAATAAAGGATAAAGATAATAAAACAAACTAAAACATTAAAATGACTATCGTCCTCCACATGTGGAGGGTCTTCTTTTATAGCAACATCCAGGTCCTTAATAGCTTTTTGTGCAACCGAATCATCCGAGGTTGGGCAAGGGATTACTCTGAATGCTAGGTTTCAAAGCCGACTCGATGATCCTTCCATCAATGACCAACTGCTTGATGTCTCTAATCAACTGGGTACACTCATTTTTACTGTGATCCATCATCACGTGATAAGTACAGAAGTTATCTTTATCTGCCTCAGCTGGGGGCAAAAATAGCTTCAAGCTCTGTAATAACCCAACCTTTCTACACTTAGCAAAAATTTGGCTTACTGACTCAGCCCATGAACTGGTGACCCTTTGAGGATTCTGTCTTCCCAGGTTCACGGAGGCCACGCCCGCCTCATGCACTTCAAACGGAGTTGTATCTGGAGTTGTCTTAGCATTGAACCCCACTAAAGTAGCCTTAGAGCTACTGCCTTTGTACCCTTGAAAGTACCCCTGATTGCTTCTGTAGGAGCCCGAACTCTGTCTGCCCCTCTGCTCCTCCTCCTCGTATCGCTAGATCTGTTTGGCAAACTCTACCACCTCATTAAGGAATGGAATCTCTTCAGTTTCATCTTGTCCTTATATTGGGGCGGACTACCATCCACCAGCTTCACAATGAGCGACTCCAACTTTGGTGCCCCATCTACCAAAACTTGCACATCCATCCACCGTTTGTAGTAAATTGGGAAGGACTGATTTGGCTTCTAGCGGATTCTTTCCAGGCCTTCAAGGGTAGTCTCTATATGGGTATTGTAAGCTTACTGCTTTACAAAAGCTTTAGATAGGTCCTCCCAAGTAGAACGGGTGTAAAGAGGCATCTTCATATACCACTTCACCGCAACACCCCTCAGTGTAGTCGAAAACAGATTTAAAAGATGGCCTTTCCCAATCCCTATGCTAGTCATCAACCTCACATAACTATCCAAATGGGCTGCCGGTGGGCCCTCTCCAGTGTACAGAGGCAGTTAAGGCATCTGAAAACCAGCTGGGAGTGGCTCTCCTCCATCAGCCATCAAAGTAGTCAGGTCGACATACTCAACAGGGTTATAGTCGACTATCTCCTTCAGCTTAGGTAGTATGGCTTCAATATCAGAAAATTTCTGATTGAGACGCTTTTCTAGCATCGTCTCAATTGAGGCTTCCCTTGCCTTCTCAAAGGCTTCATCCTCTTTGGACTGATGGTTAAGTTCTCTGTGATTAACCACTCCACCATTTCCTCCAGGAAGGCTTCCTGTGGCACCATTAGTAATTTGGACAAACTGTTGTCCCTCACTTCCAATCAAAGTCTGAGCCGGTGGAATAGTCTGAATGGGGATGGTGCTTATCACAGCTTGCACTTGTTTCCTAAGAGTAGCCTTGAACTCGTTTGAGGTTAGGAAGCTCCTCATAAAAGCAGCCATGTCAAAAGGCAAGTTTCCATTGTTTCTGTCGACCATCTCCGTTCTGTCAGCTTCTTCTAACAAAATCAGGCTGTCAACTGGTAAGGTAGGCAATTGAATTTCGATCTCCCGATCTGAGCCTGACCCTGAACTGATCCAATCTACGGTGGCCGGCTCTGATTGAGCTGATTGAACTGATGGGTTTGGCACTAACTCAACACGAACTAACTGCTTTAAGGTTCGTCTCCAAACTGCACATTCAACACAAGGTTAGAGTCTCTGATGGATGTCATGGACCAAGACTTGACACCCTAAATGACGTGTATGGTGTGTTCATGTTCATGATCGGATGATGCTTTATGGATGTGGATGATGAAAATGACTTTTGTATTTTCTTTCTTTTTGTTTTGGATGTTCCAATCATACCCCATGCCATGCAAAAGAAAATGTCATGTGTGGGCCGACACATGGACAGAAATTCGGCACCTTCGGGGCACCTAGCAGATATCGTGAAGTGGTCACATGTGTACTGACACATTTACAGTGGTTTGATGCTGTGTAGGTCAATGAAGTGACATGTGATGGTCATATAGGAGTCGTTCCATAGACAGAGGTTCGATGCTTTTATGGCATCTTGGATGAAATGATGTCACAAACAGGTCACGTGTAACTCGAGACACAGACAACATTTCAGCATTCGTGGAACACCTTGTATGATTAAACATGTTATGAAACGTCCTAATATTAATTCTAGTTTGGCACTCGTGGAGTACCTCTAATGGGTCATCAATGTTATGAAACAATCCGATGTGGATCGTGACACACAAGCAAGACATTAGTGTCGCCATGACACCATGATGAATGGATATGATATCATGTGATGGTGTTGTGTGATCTGCCACACGAACACAAGCCTAAGACCGTGGTCCTCTAATGGTGCAATGATGTAACGAAATGGCTGAGTACAATCCGGTGCACCGGCGAACATGGGTAATCTTGGGGACTCCTAATATGTCATGAAATGAAATGTCGTGAGGGGCATACTTAGAACATTCTTCATTTTAGATGGGATGAGATGATATGAATGCCCATGTCATACAGAATGCAAATGGCTGTACAAAAACGTGTTTAGGATGCATGACACACGAGATGATGTCATGTATGCTTTATGAAATGTAAGCACACAAGATGTATATGACACACAAGTAAGATGTCATGTTAGTACAATACCATCCGTATGATGATGCTTGCGTATGGTTGCATAAAGATGTGGTTAGAAAATGGCACATGGATGATGCGGTTTGATGTTGCATGTGAAGGTCAAAAATGAAACCACCATAGAACAAACGTTAACACACGCAACAATATGCTCACCCTTCCAACCTTATTCCTCCATTTGTTTGGTCTCATATTCTCCCTAGGTGTTGGGTCTCTTTGGCATCAACCGGGGATACCAAAGGCGCACTCTCAATGTCCATTTTCAAATATATGTTTTGGTAACCCTAAGGGGAAGTGGCTAGGCCATTACATGAGGGCATGAGTCAAGCCAAAGGTCGTACAGGTTCCCATAAAGAAAATATACTCCTCACTTCTCCCCACTCAAGGGTCCAAACAAAGGGGTTCGTACGAGGCTATGAGTGCTTTACCCCCTAGGGTGCCTCCAATCCTAGCCGAAGAGGTTGGTCACCTTTGAAGATAAACCGGGTTTAAACAAGTGTTGGAGGGATTCAAGGAGAGAAAATGTCATGCTTATGCAAATGTGAATGAAACATCAACTTATGATTTAATAATTGACTACAAGTGAGGATGTACTTCGATTGTTGCCTAAGTTCCTTAAGTTTTTATAAAAAAACTTTTAAAAGAAACCGTTGATCCCTAGCAGAGTTGCCACTGTGAATGGATGACGTTTTTCCGGAACGCACAGTGAAGCGGGAACCGGGGATTTTCTTTTTGAAGGTGTGGTGATGTGGTCTTTCATCTTTCTTAAGAAAATCTTTCATTTTATTGGAAAAACCCTTTTGTAGAAAACTTAATTGCAAGTGTGAATTTTGGAAAAATAGGTCACAGTCACGCGGCTGTAGGTTACAGCCGGGCCACTGTGATTTTCAGCGAGGCGGCTGTAATCAAAATTCACTTCCGAAATCATAAAAATTCAAAAAAAAAAATCAATAAACAACACCCAGAATGAACAAAAATGGATTTTTAAGGCCTTTCAGAATGTTACCTGGTCTGTATTCCAGTGTTTGGATCACCAGAGATGGATTCGGATGTAGGAAAGTGTTTTACAGTCATGAACAACCCAAAAAATGCGCGATCAACGAAGCCTGAACGGAACCCCGAGAGAGATTGAGTGAGTAGTGATGATTTAAAAACACCTTACCATGGTTTCTATGTGTTTCGTTGAAATTTTTTTGAAGTTATTTTAGATCAAACCCCTTTATTTTTCTTAAGAACCCTAGAAAAAGTCCCAAAATCTATGTTATTGTGTGTTTTTTGTTTGTTTTTCTCTCAAAACCCTCTAATTTTCTGTCTCTCCCTGTTCTGTCAGCCCTAATTCCGGATATGAGACTTTTTTATCTCCCGTTTTGGCTAAATATCGGAATTAAATGCTGATTTTTGGTAAAAAAGAAAATCTGATGATTACAGTCGTGCGACTGTAATGACTACAGTCGCGTGACTATAGTGACCAGATTAGCTTATTTTGTTCAAAAAGACCGAATTAAATGCTGATTTTTTGTAAAAAAAAAATCTGATGATTACAGTCGCGCGACTGTAATGTACTATAGTCATGCGACTGTAGTATAGTCGCGCGGCTGTAGGCACTATAGTCGAGCGACTGTAGTCACCAGATTGCCTTATTTGCTTATTTTTCATTCTTTTCTACGGTTTTCTTAAATACTCACTAGAATTCTTTCGGGGCTCCGGGACATTTTCGACATTATTCCGATCGGTCCGAATCCGCTTCACACTTATCCGTGAAAAAGGCAACAATGAATTTCATCACAAAGGTCGGGAAAAAACCCATGCTCACAACCAACCATCGAACTGGTGAAGAGAGAAGTTCATGGATTTAAGATTCAACTAGAAAAATTGGAATCGAATTAGAAATAAAAAATATATTAAAATAATAATATATTTATATTATTTAAATTTTTAACATGCGAAAATTAATTTTTTATTGTAAATTTTTGAAATTAAGGCATTTAAACATAATATATTAATTAAAAAAACTCAATATATTTAATACAATTTTTATAATTACAATTAAATATTAATTTAATTTAAAATAATTTAAAATTAAAATTATATTTTATTTTAATGAGAAAAATCTAAAGATAATGCCATAAATTATTAATTAAAATATTTTTTAAAAAAATAGCTACGTTGAACTGGAAAAAGGGTCTAGTTTACAGTTTTCTAATTCGACCGACCTGTCCGACCAAACATTAATAGGTTTTTTACCAAATTGAAACCGATTGAAAATCGACCCGATCGACCTTTGATTTTGATCGAACCTGGTCTGACTAGTCGGTCTGGTATGGTTTTCATAACTGTGATACTTATCGATAAAATTTCTCTTATTATCGTTTCTTAAAATATCTTAATTCAAATTTCTCTTAAAAAGACATCAATAATGCACTTTTTCCTAACACAACCATAACTATTAAAAAGTATGGAAAAGTTTCATAATAAGTGAGATGATAACTTTGTAACATATGACTTAGGAAAACTGACAGGATAGATGTAAGGCAAGGGTGATTAATTTTGTCTAGAAATTTACATCAAATTAACAATTTAAACAAAATAATAAATTCACAGATATCATAATTATTGTAAATAATATGCATAAAGGTATAAATTAGGTATAAAAAACATAAAGAGATACTCATAAATAATTACTAAACCTCATAAAGGTTATATATAATATAACTTAAAACCAAATATTAAGTTATCTATGTTATTTTTAATAATTCCGTTGTTAAATAATTCAGCACCATCTTTCCTGTTGTTGATTCATAAAATGTATTATAGTTACATGCCCTTCCCAGCTCTCCTAGGGCTTGTTAGAGCTTTTTTGATTTTGCGTTAGATTTTCTCTCTTTTTCCCTCTCTTTTCCCTTTTCCTCCCCCCTGTTTCTCCCCTGTTTCCTGTTGTCTCTTCCCGCCTTCTTCCCTGCTCTCACTGCCGCTCATGGGTTCCTAAAAAGAGGATATGATCGCAGCCTATGAGAGGCTCCGCATGTCTGAAGAGGAATCAGCACCGGTTTTTCTGCCGGAGGAGGACGAATCGCTAGTCTTCAATCTTCGCTGGAGCTTTGTGGGTCGATTCCTAACGTCAAAGGAATTAAATGTCCCAGCTATGAAGGCCACCTTATCGAAGCTTTGGAAGCCTATTGACAGTATGGCTATTTTGGAGTTGGGTAAAGATCATTTCCTTTTTTAATTCAATCATGATCATGATTTGAGCCTGATTTTGCGAGGCTGCCTTTGGAGTTTTGATAATAAATTGTTGGTGCTCCGCTGTGTCTTTACGATGGAGGAATTGCATCTTGTTGATTTGAATCAGGTTGAATTTTGGGTTCAACTTCATGACTTACCATTAGGTTTTTGTTCCCAAAGAGTTGCTAAGGCTGCAGCAAATTTCATAGGGACATTTGTGCAGGTGGATCCCTAGGATTATTCTTTTCCATACTGTGGGTATCTCCAAGTTAGAGTCATAGTTGATGTGAGTGTTGCATTGAAAAGGAGGATGCGTTTGGGAAGGTCATCAACTGATTGTTTCTGGGTTGTGTTCAAGTATGAGAAGTTGCCCCTATTTGTTATTTTTATGGTGTACTTGGACATAATGAAACAGAATGTCCCCCATTTAGAGCTTTACGGGATCCTGATTATGCTAAGCCTTTTGGACCATTTTTGAGGGCTGCACCTCATCGATTTGAAGCTCCAACGACCCCATGGTTGCAATCCGACCCGTCCTTGGTTAACCACTGTAGTTGATAATTCCTCTGGGTAGGGTGGTAGCTTTTTGAAATTGCTCCAAGCTCATAGATCAATTGTGCAAAATCTGGAGAAGGAAGCAGTCCATACTATTGTGGAGGAACCTAAAAGGAAGAGGCAAGTTATGGATAATACCCCTGCTGTGGCAGATGCTTCTGCAATGGATATCTCTATCACACATTTTACTATAGATGACTTATCGGCCGACCTAAATGAAGAGGCCCGCCGGCAGCCATGAATTGCCTAAGTTAAAACTGTCGAGGCTTAGGCAACCTTGACAGAGTTCATGAGCTCCAGGAACTGGAGAGTAAATACAAGCCTGCTGTAATTTTTTTTAATGGAAACGATGGTTGGGAATGCGAAGATTCAAGTAGTTCGTAGAAAGTTAGGCTTTGATGGGGCTTTTGTAATAGATAGTGTCAATGGGGCTGGAGGTGTTGGCCCTCTTTGGAAGAACAATAATTCTATTTAAATCCGTAACTTTATGTGGCGTCTTCTTAGGGGTTTTATCCCTACTACTACTGTTCTTCGGAGTCGAGGGGTGCTAGTTTTGACCTTATGCCCAATATGTGGACTAGGTGATGAGAGTATTTTCCATTGTTTTGTTGATTGCTCTTTTGCCAGGGCAGTATGGTTTTCCTCTCCACTTGCAGGGATGGTTCATGAGGCAGGGATTTTGCTTGAGTGGTGGACGACAATAGTGAGTAGTGTCGGGGCTAGGATGGTTGGCATTGTTGGTGGTATTGCTTGGTATTTATGGTACTCGAGAAATCAATTAGTTTGGCATGGTAAACTGATGAATTCGCAGGGTATCAGTGCCTAGGTACTCGTATTGTGTAGGAGTGGCGGCTTGCAAGGGCAGTTCTTCATCAGCCCACTACGTCCCACGGCTCCATTCCTTGGTCTCCCCCTTTGGTTGGGTCGAAATACAATTTTGATGCAGCCCTTGATGTGGACCGAGGTGTTGCTGGGTTTGGTTGTGTAATTCGAGATAATCTTGGCCTTTTTTTTTGCAAGTAGACATGCTTCTTATCTAGGCCTCTCTGGTCCTGCCATTGCGGAGGCACTCTCTTGTCGAGAGGTGCTTAACTGGTTAAAGGCTATGTCCCCCCTTCAGCTAGTTTTGGAAGCTGATGCTTCTATGGTGATCTCGGCTCTTTGTCAGGTAGATTATATTGATGAGTCGCCCTTAGGGCTTATTCTTGAAGACTGTAGATATGTCACTGCGTCTTTTGATCATAGTTCTTTTCAGGCCATTCGTCGTAGTGCGAATATGGTGGTCCATAAATTAGCAAAGATAGGCTTACTTTCTTCTTCTCCTAACATTAGTGTGCATCTTCCCCCCTCTTCAATTGTTCCGGACTTGTATTCAGATTTGAGGATTTAGTTAAGGTTGCCAACCTAATTGGGATGTTTAGCTTTTTTCTTTTTTGTAATAATATCATTCTTTTTCAGTAAAAAAAAATGTATTAAAGTTATTAGAAAAAACAAACAGAAAGATAAAAGAAATTATTCTCCCATTTGCATATTTGCATCCGTCTATACATTTTTTTTTACAATTATTTTTTTTTAGCTTCACTTTAGAAACTTCGAAATTTGGTATGTCTTCATCCCAAACTGGAGAGTTTATGCAGGTGAAATTAATGGGAAGCAAAATTACTAATTAATCGATTTTTTTTTCTTGCCATACTACGTGGGGCAAAAGGTTCAAAAGAAAAAGATTGTAAAAATTGAGAATTATGGGTAAAATGTGAAAAAAAAAAATTATGGTATGAAACTTTTAGCAAATTGAAAAAAAAAAAAAAAATTCAAATATTTGAATATTTCTATTTAAGAACATCTTAATTAACATGGTGACATTTTAATTAGCAAATTGACCTTTTTTTTAATCTGTTGACTTTTTTTTTTTTTTTTTGTTTTTTTATACAAACATAAGGTTATAAAAAAAAATAAAAAAAAAAAAAAGACAGAAGAAGAATTGATACCCATGAATGTTATTTACTGCCACAAAAATAAGTAACATTATTATTGTTAAATATAATTTTGTTGTAAAGAACAATAAGATGGTTATAATGGTAGCAAACACGATAAAATTCTTTTTGGTAAGACAATTGAGCAAAACTGCTAATAAACAATAATTTTTTCCCTCCTGATAGCACAAGTTAAGAGTCGACATAGATAGTTAACCAATCTATTAACAAAAAATTCTCAATCCATTAACTAGTCCATTAGAATTGGTTAACCTATTATTTTCGTAAATTAACCTATATTTCTATCCCATCGGTTAACCATTAGAGAATTTTCAAAGAAAAAAATAAGTTTTTAAATATTAAAAATAAGTATTAAGTTATAAACTATGACTTAAATAAATGAATTTGAAACTTTTAAATATTTTTATCTTAAAAGTTAGAAATAAATATGTATATTTATGTTATATGTGGATAACTAAAATGCTCCATATATTTATATTAATTATATGTTTGTTTTATAATTCTTAATCTTTGCAAGGGTGTAATTTCTGGTCTTAGTAAAACTCGGATCCTAGACTGTCCGTTGGATTGAGATATTTTTACTACCAAACTACAGATGGATAGATATAATTATATGTAAATATCAAGGTTGTGAAAACCGGACCGGACCGGCCGGTTCGACCGGTTTTACCGCGAACCGGCCATGGGTCCGGTCGGTTTGATTAAAATGGGCGGTTTGATAAAAAACCGGAGATGACCGGTTCGACCGGTTAAAAACCAGTAAACCGGCGAACCGGTCAAAAACCGGTTTGACCATTTTCTATCTTTGGTTTTGATTCGGTTCGGTTCGACAGTTCGGTTTCGCTCGAACCGAACCGAACCGAATCAAAAAATAAACATATAAAGTTATAAAAACCAAAATCAAACCAATATACATTCGGTTTGACTTGAACCAAACTGAACTAGTTTTGTTTGGTTCTGGTTCGGTTTGGTTTCAAACCATAATTTTTCAAATTTTAATATTTAAATCAATTATCATTAAAATTTAAAATTGATGAAGTTTTAAACCGAACCAAAAAATAAACATATAAAATTATAAAAACCAAAATCAAACCAATATACATTCGGTTTGACTTGAACCAAACTAAATTAGTTTTGTTTGGTTCTGGTTCGGTTTGATTTCAAACCAAAATTTTTCAAATTTTAAAATTTAAATCAATTATCATTAAAATTTAAAATTGATGAAGTTTTAGGATATTTCATGAAATTATTTTGAGTGTTAAATATTTGAAACTTGTGTTTGATGAATTTATAAGTTTATTTATTTTTTAAATAATATTTTTTTAAAAAAAATAATAATCCGGTACAACCACCGGTATTATCCGGTTGAACCGGTTGTACCACGTACCAGTAGCTTCACCGGTTTGATGTCCGGTACGGTTATGATAACATTGGTAAATATACCCATAATTGATTAATTTTTTGGTCTCACCTAACCAACGGTTTATAAAATAAAAAATCAGTACTTAGTTTATCAATTTCGATTAATCTATTTTTCAGTCTAATTTTCGTTTCATTCATTTTTCAATTAATTTTTTGTGCAACCCTATAGCGTATATTTATATAAGCCAAGTTAGACTTGAGTGGCTAAGTTCAAATTTTTGAGTAGTGCTAATCGTCTCAAATTGAGATATCTCAAAAGGGGTATTAGAAATTGTGTAGAATTGGGAGCAAAGAAGATTACTTTGTTACCCCCAATAATATTGGAGGAAAAAGAAATAGGGAAGTTATAAATAATCTTTGAATAATTTATCTTGGGATAATAAAAAAAACTTTTTTTGGAAAAAACAAAATGGTGGCTAATCAATGAAATAAATTAATTCAAGAAAAACTCTAAAACTATAAAAAGATTAGAATAATGTTTTACTCAATTTGTAAGGTAGATATAGATTTGCTGCCAATTTTTATGTTTAAAAAAAGTTATAAAGAATATATGAAAAAATGAAAGAAGAGATGCGAAAACACACAACTTATTCATTTCTCTCCCACCTACTCCTTTCACTTCACAACGCCCTAAAATCAATTTAATTTCACAATTTACCAACAAATATTCCTTAAAAAGGATGAATAAATCATTTTGTCTCAAATTGAGACAGGGATGTGAAAGTCATTTACTATATTTTGATATAATTGCATTAGACCATATTGCCCCTGGCAATTTCCAACCATCGAGAAATATACAAAAAAAAAAAAAAAAAAAAGAAAGAAAAAAAAAGAATTAAATTTTGGTTGTACTTTTAATTAATACATCTACTATGTCAACTAATTAGATTATTAAACCATTAAAAATTTTATTAATTAATTCAAATCTAAATGTGTCATAATGGTTAAAATATCTTTTTCGAATTAGGTGGTTTATGGTTTGGATATCTTCAAGACGATATATTATCCTCTTATAAAGAATTTCAGTTGTAAAAAATGTTAAATATTAAGTTTTACCTGCTCGATTTTCTAAATGGAATTATCTAATTATCTAATTGTTAATTAATTTTTGAAGTTTCTTTTTATGATATTTTGTTATATAAAAGATGTATACAATTAATGTATTGAATAATAACATGATGTAGAGCTTACTGAAGTTACAGATATCAAATTAATCTTCAATTTAGGATTTAGTTTTTAGTGTTAGTGTTTAGAATTAGATTTTAATCTTTAGATTTTTGACTAATTACCAATATTTAATTAAAATTTGGATTTAACATTTTGGATTAAGATTTCAGATCGATAATTAGAATCTCTGTAGGGTTTAGGTTTTTTTATTTATTTATCAAGGTTTAGGATTAAGATTTCACATAAGGTGTTGGACTTGGGGTTTGGGTCATGGTAACCAAAATCCTTCATCGAGCAGGCTTAGCCCAGGCCTATTGTACTTGATAATAAAAAAAAGCTTGTCCAAATCAAATCCAATCCAGTTGGTATAAAATTTATTTCGGGCTCAGATCGGGTTTAGAATATTAATAACCAGTCATTTACTAAAATTGATTACTTTTTTATTTTCACAATTTTCTTAATTATCATACTAAAATAAAAATTATATGACAAAAAATTATAATTACAGATAGACCTGTCCATGGGGCCCCAAGCCCGTCCAAGCCCACTCCTCCTGGCTCGGGCTTGGACATAATAAAATTTAAAAAGTCCAGCCCGAGTCTGAGCCTGTAAAACTCCGTCTATTTTAGAGCCGACTTTGGATATCACAAATATAAAGCAGGTCGGCCTTCCTTTATATATTATATAATATATACTATTATAAATATAGATATTATATTATATTCTTATAATTTTAACATTAAAATATATAATTATATATTGTGTTGAACCTTGTTTTGATGAAAACAACTTTATATTTGAAGAAGATAAAATTAAATAAATTCTTTTTAAAGATGAAGGCTTTCAATAAGGACATTGAAAGAATAATACAAAAAGAGAATAACAAGTTTGGAGAAATAAGATACATTTGCACTTCAGGAGGCTGAAGACTTAAGAAATTTATTTACATATCTTCAGAGCCCTAAATACGGTATAATGGTCATATTTAGAGACCTAAAGAAGTCAAGATCAAATGTTTAGAGTCCTGAATACTGTATAACAGTCACATTAGGAGATTTGAAGAAATCAATTTCAAATATTCAGAGACCTGAACACTGTATAACAGTCACATTAGGAGACCTGAAGAAATCAAGTTCAAATATTCAGAGACCTGAACCCTGTATAACGGTCACATTCAGAGACCTGAAGAAATCAAGTTCAAACATTCAGACACCTGATAACGAATACATTCAAAGATTTGAAGCAAGTTCATTTCAAACTTTCAGAGGGCTGAACACTGTATAACGGCTAGCTTCAGAAACCTGAAGGAAATCAAAACTAAAGCTTCAGAAGGCTGAATACACTATAAGGACTAGTTTCAGATACCTGCATAGAATTTAAATGTTCTCTCCAAGCAACTTCTCCAATGCCTGTAAATAGAAGACAATGGCAAGAATTTTAAGATGGGAAGACAAATTACAAAGTCTACATTACATTCAAAGTAATCTGTGAGCCGACGTTTTCGACGGAACGTGGACTCCCTTTCGGAAGGGGCGCTTTGATTTCGGGCGGACCCCTCCTCGCGTGGGGTTTTTATCATGGGAAATTCGCATTTTGGAAAACATAGAATTATTTCATAAAAGAACCGAGACCTAAGTCTCGATGAATATTGTAGGAGTCGCCACCCGGCTCAGCTCAACTGGAAAATTTATAATGCAGCTGAACCAGACGAACGGCCGCTACACTATCTAGAGATCTAGGTCCGAACAAGTCCCTTATTTCATGTCTAATTAAAATAAATATGGCCAATGTTCTTTGAAGATATTTCAAATTCTGAAGTCAATTTTATTGTATTAAGTTAAACATACAACGCGCATACAGGTAAAGTAAAATAGTAAATGATTAAATTATTACAATCCGATCGAATAAAAATAAAAAAAACTCTCGTCCTCACTTTACAACTGCCCAAAATACATGATTTATCTAAAAATTACAATCGCCTAGGATACACGAATTAATCTATTAAAATACATCCAAAATAAAAATAAAAGAAATTAAAAGTTGTAAACAGAGTGTTAGTATAATTTACGGCACGCCACAAATAGGACTTAAAACATGACAAAATGGGAAATTTAGAAATTGGGGGCATGCATCTAGGGGGATAACCGGGTTGGCTCAGCTAGCCGGCCCGGTTAGACCTGGAAAACATTTTAAAACATCCCTGTATTTTTTTGGTTTTGTGAGAAAATCATTTTGAAAATAATTTTACAGGTTTATATGCATTTTTACATGTGAGGTGGGTCAGTTTTCGAGAGAATCGGGTCTCCGTTGTTGTATTGTTCTAAATTCAATTTTACTGAAAATTGCAATTTTACTGAATATTGAATCTAGGGTCATGAATGCACAGAACAAAATTCATTTTTGGTGATTTTCTGAATTTTTATGGATTTTTGGAAATTTTTATGGATTAAAATGGAAATTCTGATTCAGAACGGGCATTACAGTCGTACGACTGTCACTACGGTCGTACGACTGTAATTATAGTCGTGCGACTGTAAACCTTCAAACTTAGCGTTTCGCCAAAATTATTTGAAATAAAACTGGAAGAAAACAGCTGGAAACCAAGAACACTCGTACGACTGTTCATCAAGCTCAAGAACAGTGGCACGACTGTTCTTGATTTCCAGAAATAGAAACGCAAAAACTTGGATAAAAAAGCACAAAATCACATCTAATCACCCAGAAAGCATGAGAAATAGAGGGGATAAAGAGTTAGGCGCTTTTCTACCGTAGGATTGACCCCTGGCACCGCTCCAATCCATTCAAATTTGCTCTTTTCTCCTCTTGAGTCAAGGTTGGGAACTTTGAGTCCAAAAATCTCTAAATGTCATGGTTTCTTAGAGTTTCTAGTCCGGATTTAATTGAATTTGAGGTGTTAGATTGTTAACCTAGGAATTTCTATCAAATTCTTACACTTAAACTTTGAGAATTAAAAGAAATAGAAGAGGAAAAGAAACTTTGAAGTTGGGTTTTCTTTCTCTTTTCCTTGTCTCTTTCTTTCTTTTCTCTTTCTAATTTTTCTTTTCCAGAATCCAAACTAATCCCTTCTTCTCTCTTTTTCCTCTTTTTTATCTCCCTGATTTCTCTTTTTCCTCACCAAATCCAGGCATCAATTGCCCAATCTTTCCCCTCTTCTTTCTTATGTCATAAGCATGGTGTTCTGCACCTGCTCCGATCTTACAGTTGTACGACTATAATGTTTTAAATTACAGTCGCACGACTGTATATTATAGTCGTTGTGAACACGGAATTTTCCAGGTCTTGAAAAAAAAAGCCTTGATTACCATGACTGTAATTACAGTCATGGGTTTTTTGTTACAGTCGTATGACTGTAACTGAATTACAGTCGTACGTCTGTCAATTCGGGGCAGGTTGCAGAACTCATACCCCTTGAATAAAAAAATGGGGGAAAATCTTAAGCATTTAATGCTCAAGATTTTCCAGGAAGAAAGAGAAGATAAGAGGCAGAAAGAGGAGAGAAAAAGGACTTTTGGCAGATTTTTAGATAAAAAGAAAATTTAGAGAGAGAAAGAAGAGAGAAGGGAGAGAGAGCAAAAAACCAAAGAACTCAACTTTCTTCAATCTCTAACTTCTAAATTTCTGAATGTTAATGTTTAAAACGAATTAGAAATCATAGGTTAATCCTCACACATGAAATCTAGATTAATTCTAGAAATAAACAAGCTTGATTCCATGACTTTTCTTGGGAGTCTTTGGACCTATTTGCAACCTTGACAAACCAAGGAGAAGGAGCAATTTCTTATGGATTGGTGCGTTGCCAGGGTTCATACCAACGGTGGATCAGCGCCAAAGAGGTAAACACACTTCAACCCATCTCATTTTCATGCTTTCTGGGTTTTTTGGTTGATTTTGTGCATTTTTATTCAACTTTTTACACTTCTGTTTCTGGAAAATTAAGAACAGTCGTACGACTGTTCTTGTCACAAAGAACAGGGGCACGACTGTAATTACAGTCGTGCCATTTGATTTATAGTCGTACCACTGTTTTTTGAATTTCTCAGTTTTAGTCCTTCATTTTAAATATTTTGGCGATTTCTGCTTCAGGTAGGGCTACAGTCGCACGACTGTAATTCTCGGCCAGAAGCAGAAATTCCCTAAAAATCTAAAAAAATATTCATAAAAACCCCAAAAATTTCATAAAAATTAGAAAATTTAGAAAAATAAAAAAAATCTTGAAAAATAAAAAATCATCAAAAATGAATTTTGGAGTGTGCATTCACGACCCTAGATTTATTTTTCGGTGTATTTGTATTTAGAACAAAACCACGACGGAGACCCCGTTCTCCCGAAAACCGACCCACCTCGTATGCTAAATTAAAATAAACTGGAAAATATTTTCAAAAAGGTTTTCTCACAAAACCAAAAATACAGGGTCATTTCAAAATGGTTTTCCAGGTCTAACCGAGCCGACCTAGTTACCCCCAAATACATGCCGTCGAACTCTAAAATTCCCGATTCTGTCCAACTTGAGTCCTATGTGTGGTGTGCTATATATCTATGCTAACCATCTGTTTTGCGGCTTTAATTTCTTTATTTTCATTTTAATGTATTTAATAGATCAATTCGTGTATTCTAGGCGATTGTAATTTTTTAGATTCTCGTGTATCTAGGCGTTTGTATAGTGAGGCTGAGAGTTTTTAATTCCATTCGATTGGGTTGTCATAATTTGTATATATTCACTGCTTTATCTTTATTATGTATGCGCGCCGCATGTATTTGTTCAATAATCAATTTTAGCAATTTAAAGTGTCATTATAGTACATTGGCCAATTTATTTTAATTAGACATGAAATAAGGGACTTGTCCGAACCTAGATCTCTGAAAAGTGTAGCAGTTCTCACTTTGGTTCAGCTACATTGTAATTTCCCCGTCGAGCTGAGCCGGGTGGCGACTCCTATACTTTTTATCGAAATTTAGGTCTCGATTCTTTTACTAAATAATTAATCTTCCAAAAACGAATTTCTAATCCAAAACCCCACGTGAGGGAGGGTCCCACTCGAAATCGTGGCGCCTCTTCCGAAAGCGAGTCTCGCGTTCCATCGAAAACGTGTCGTCCGCTCACAGTGGCTACTCCGTTGGGGATTTCTTACAAAAGTTTTTCAAAAACTTAAAAGAATTTGACAAGCCCTGAAAAATGTCTAGTCAAAATAAGGCGGATGATTCTTGTATGGCATTTTATGCATTTTTGTAGTTAGACATCCCTGCATTAGGTTAAGTATCCATTATTTATCTCTGTGAATTGTTGAAGTGTCACCTAAGTTCCTCTTGGTCTTGGAGGCACGGATACGAAACACCACTCATAGCCTCGTACGAACCCCTTCGTTCGGACCCTTGAGTGGGGAGAAGTGAGGAGTATATTTTACTATGGGAGCCTTGATGTTATCCCGACTTTGGACCGAACTCATTTAAGCAACCCTAGTTGGATTCCATTAGGATACCAAAATAAATTGTATGAATGTTTCTAAAATGCGCCTTCGTGATCCCCGGTTGGTGATCGAAGAGAACCCCTCCTAGGACTCGGTTAGAATTTTCTCGACTTGACCACGTTTGGAGGAATAAGGTTAGAGGAATACGATTCGTGTGTTATATGCTACGTGTTTCTTGTCCCTTCATAACATACCATCATCCACATTTTTTCACGAACATAACATACCACATTAAAAGCATTTGTGCAATACTAACTCACATCTTTTGTACAGCCATTTCCATTTTTTCGTGTGTAAATACATTAATCATCCATGTGACATTTATACTAACCACATTTTTTGTAGCCATGCATCTTTTCATTGTGTGAAAAAACATTAATTCATATACATCATTCGAGTGTCATAAGCATTAACCAATTTATTTTATAGCCATATGGAATGTGCATCATGCATAAAACATTCACGTGGGCCTTGAACAACCCCATAAAGGTCACACACATCACACCGCCTACCAAGTAGGAAATCATTTAGGCGCTCCACGAGCACCGAAAAATTCATTTCATTCCATCATTTAGGTACTCCACGAGCGCTGAAAAATTACATTTCATGCATTACATCATTTAGGTGCTCCATGAGCGCCGAAAAATTTCATTTCATGCATTATATCATTTAGGTGCTCCATATGCGCCGAAAAATTACATTTCATGTACTAAATCATTTAGGCGCTCCACGAGCGCCGAAAAATTTCATCACATACATTAAATCACTGAAAAAATTTCATCACATCCATTAAGCCATTTAGGTGCTCCATGAGCGCCAAAAAATTCCATCACACATTAAATCATTTAGGTGCTCCACGAGCGCCGAAAAATCTCATTTTACACATTAAATCATTTAGGTGCTCCACAAGCGTCGAAAACATTTCATGCATAAAATCATTTAGGTGCTCCCCGAGCACCGAAATCAGGACCGTGTGCCAAACGCGTGTTCATCTCATATCATAACACAAAAACCCAAGGTACTCTCCGAGCGTCGAAACTTTGCCTATGTGTCATTCTAACTACGTTTTCGTGCAGCCATTTTCAAGACATCAACATAAGCATGGCATTTATTCTAACCACATTTTCATGCAGCCACAACATTTTATTTGTGTGCCATGCATATTTATGTCCTGTATATTGTTATCTTCGCAAAGCATATATGACATCATCATGTATGTCATGCATCCTAACCACGTTTTTGTGCAGCCACTTGCATCTCTGTGTGACACAAGCATTCACGTCATTTCATATCATTTAAATTAAGGACATTCTGAGGATATCCTTCACGGTTATTTCATTTCATAACATATCGGGAGTCCTAAAACTACCAGTGTTCTGTCTGTGTACCACAACACACTCGGCCATTTCACTAGATCATTTCATTCAATAGGAGACCACAATGGTCTTAGGTCTATTTTCGTGTAGCAGGTCACACGACATCAATGCATGGCTTCACGTCATTTATCATTAGCGTCTTAGGGGATGCCGAAGTTCTGTTGGTGTGTCGCGATCCATTTCGGATTGTTACATGACATTGACATTATTGTATCATTTGAGGTGCTCCACGAGTACGGGATTATTACACATATGGGGGCATTTTATAGCATTACCGAATCATGAAAGGCGTTCCATGAACGTTCCGTCCATGTCCTCACCTACACGTGACTTTTCTTTAAACATCATCTCATATCATATGCCTCAAAAGCATCAGAACTCTGTCCATGGGTTGGCCCCTATGTGACCATTTCACTTCATCTCATAGACCTACAAGGTGTCGAAACTCTGTCTCTGTGTTGGCACATATGCGATCATTTCACGATATTCACTAGGTGCTCCAAAAGCGCCGAACCTCTGTTTGTGTAGCGGTCCACACGTGGTCTTTTCGCATTATCTCTTGCATGGCATCGGGGGTTCTTGGAATGTTCGAAGAAAAAAAAATCAACATCCTCATCATCATCTCCCTCGTGACATCATATATGCAACTCATCATTCATGCACATACATATCCCATCATGCATTCATGCTTATGTCATCTGTGATTTGGTATTCTTCATGCGTATACGCCTGTCAATGCTAATAAGTGTTCCTATCAGAGGGAAAAGGGAAAAGATTTCGAGAATGGCCAACCCAATGAACTTCAACTCCATAATGGATATCGTGGAGGATCATATCACCTCATCACGGTTTCGAAAGGCGGTCAGGAAGGAAGCGGCAGCAATGTTGAGAGAAGTGATGGGAGATGATCTTGACAGAGTAGAAAGGCTGACAGCAAAGTGTACCGAATTGGAAGCGCAAGTGGCAGAACTCGAAGGGAAAATGAAAAATGCGGTATTCTCAGACTCCAACACTGATGCTAGCGAGAAACAGAATGCCCAGGTTGCTAACACTCGCCCTCGACATCTTGGAAAGCCCTATCTCCAAGACTCGGGGTTTGCCAAGGCCGACTGATGAGATAGAACTGAAAAGGCCTCTGAAGAAGAATGTTGGCACCGACTCCATTCCATGGCATACCAAGAACTCACTTACCGGGGGTAGCGGAAAAGGCATTTCTCCATGGGCTGACTCATTAGGCAATCTATTCCTCAGATGTAGAGAGGAAGGTCTCTTGTAAAGTATCAGGCCATTTGTATAGCCGGCAAAGGCACAAAAGAACAATTTTTGTAGCTATCATGTGATCTAGAAGCTGGTCGACGATGGGAAATTGGAAACCTAGATCCTTTCTGATAAGCGACCAGGGGCAATCAGGGAGACCACCAAGGAAACTTCTCAAGTCTCCCAAGAAGAGGAATATGATGAAGAACTTCAGAGTCTGGTTTGATAAGAGTGGGTCGAAGATGCTGAAGCTGAAATGGTAACCAATCGGAAAATAATCGGATTCTATGAGATCAATGCTTCTTGGGGATTCCTTTTTTACAAGGGACTCATTTTGTTTTGGGGATGTATTGAATTCATCATGAATGCAATGAGATTTATTTTCGTCTTAGTTATGTGATGATTACCTGTCCATGACATTATACATGCATTTGACCATCTAAAACGACATATCCAACACACATAATATAAAAATGCATGACATCATTCTGAGTATTGTGGGGAACGAACTCTCTCTTGAAAGGTCAGCTTGTGAGATAAATAAAATGATATGATGGTACCACTTTCGCCGAGGCATCTACTGATTCAACTCAACAATCCTTAAAAGACACTACCAATCCTGCCCCAGAGCTTCAAATTAAAAGGCACATACGATACCTAAACCATTCTAAACCAAAAGCCATCTTTGAAACTCCAAATCCTATAAAAAAAAAAAAACCCGAAGAAAGCCCTCCTTGAGGCAAAATCAAACCGAAAAGCCCTCCTTGAGGCACCTGAACCTTAAAAGCCCTCCTTGAGGCAAAATCAAACTGAAAAGCCCTCCTTGAGGCACCCGAACCTAAAAAGCCCTTCTTGAGGCAAAATCAAACCGAAAAGCCCTCTTTGAGACACCCAAACCTAAAAAGCCCTCCTTGAGGCAAAACCAAATCAAAAGCCCTCCTTGAGGCATCCGAACCTAAAAGACTCTCCTTGAGGCAAAATCAAACCGAAAAGCCCTCCTTGAGACACCCAAACCAAGAAAGCCCTCCTAGAGGCAAAACCGAATCAAAAGCCCTCCTTGAGGCAATCACATAAAAAAAAAAAAATCCTCCCAGAGGCAAAACTTAGTCTCATGCCTAAGAAGGTACCCTATACCAAAACCCCGAAGATAAAAACCCAAACTTATCCAAAGCACCAACCACCAAGAAGTTCAAATGACCTTCACCATCTACCTTTTTGTAAAACTCTGAAACATTCCTTGGTTGTAGTGCATGTATAATTTTGTTTGCATGACATTCTTGTGCACATGACATTGCGCATGCATTGTTCATCCAAAAAGGCATATTAAGCACACATGACATGCACGGATTTGAATGCTGTAGGAAAACCAAGAGGTGGCTGTGGCTTGGATTTAGTTCCTTCAAAAAAAAAAAGATCAGTGCAGACGGAAGAATTTCTCTTTCATATGGCAGCTGCAGTTAACACGAGAATGACTCACCATATCAATTTTCATTGCCACTGGATCTTTCGCACCTTTTCTGTGAAAAATTTGGACTTTCTCATTTTTAAACAACCTGTGAAAGATTTGGGCTCCTATATTTTCAAACCCAAAACACTCCCCATCTCGATCTTCATCCATACCTTCAACACCCTTTACCCTCCGTTCAAGTCCAAAGAACAATCTGCTTATGATTCCCTCTATTTGCCTATGGACTCCAGGATTAGAGGAAATATTGGTTATGAACTCATGAACTTCACCAACAGTGTTGGGGCAACCAGGTTTTACAAACCCTTCAACAATCATGAACGGGAGGACTTGCAAAGCCTGTTGCACCGATATCCAATAAAAAGTTGCATTTACCAACCATTTCAAGAAGTCAGTCTTCGGCCACAATGGAAGTGACTACTTAACGGTGGTTCTTACGTCTTTTGGGGTCATACTTTGAAGCATTAAAAGCTTTGTTCATCTTTGAAAACTGTGCTCGAGTTGGAATCTGAGATGAATTGGAAACATGCATATGGGGTTAAACTCTTGGAGGATCCAGTGGGTAATCAATTGATGCAGTTCAATGCTCAGCTGTACACTCTGACGTATGTTAGCAAAAAAAAAAAAAAACCTCCAATGTAGAAAACCGAAAGGACATATTGGTAATTTAAAGGAGAATCAATCAAAACCAAAGCCACACTTTGGATTTTCCTAATGCATCCACATTCATTATGTCGTAGATGTTTTATGTTCAATTTTGATCTTCAATATGCATTCGTCATGTCATTGCATGTCAATGTCCATATACGAGTGACAGCACGCAGCGAACCATCTCTGACTCAGTGTTTTATACCCCAAATACAAACCTCTAATACTAGGGGCAGGTAAAGGCCAAACCACTGGATGTCATCAGCAGCAATGTTCTCACGAATTCTTATAAACATTGTCAAGGTGTGCTTTCCAATCTCAAAAGGGATCCATACGGAGAGATCAATTTAGCTGGAACACTCGCGCAGAACTCTTGGACCATGAAAAAAAAATCACAAAGAGAAAATTTCTGACACGGAAAACCGAGAGGACGTGTTGGTAACAAGAAGAGGGTGATGTCTAAAGTCGGAGTCACTGTTAATTTCTCTATCGTACTCATCATGATGTCATCGTAATGATATTATGCATTTTTGATATTCTGCTTAGACGTTAATATCGCATACATCATGCCATTACACATAAACATCCATCAGTATAAAAAATGTAGTTCATGTTGTGTACAACAATCCAATACAAAAAAAAAGGATAAAAAAAAGTGTAATACAAAGCACTCTATCTAGCTCTCATCCTCTCCCTCCTCCTCCTCCTCGGACTCACTCTGATGCGTAGCCCTATAGGAGTCAAAGTCCTCCAGCACTCAGGTCAGGTTAGCCTGTAGCCTGGCTATATCAGCCCGTATCCGGTCTGCCTCCTGGGTCACAGCCAAGGCCCGACCCTCAGAAGCAGCTGCCTGTCTGGCCTGGTCCTAGAATATTTGCACTCAAGATTGCAAAATAACAATACAAATTAACATGCATACATACATACATACTCATTCATGCATTGCATAAATCATAAGATGACGCAGAAATTGCAGAATGCTTACCGCCCACATGGCGTTCCCCTGGACCAGATAAGCCTCCAAGCCCAAATGCTAATAGGCTATATTCTCCACCTGGTCCCTAGGGACCTAGAGCATTCAAGAGTGTCAAAAAAGAAGAAGAAGAAGAAGAAGAAGACTTACATGAGTGGTGTCCACGGGGCAAACATAAGTTACCGCTCACGGTGAATCGGCAGCTCCCTAAAAGCATGGTTGCCATCTAGCCCTATCAGACTGAAGTCGGTCCTAAGATCCATCATCAGCTGACCCTCCACCACACCAGCAGTCTGAGAAGCGGATGCTGCAGCGTTACCAGCACGCACAGGGTGACTCCTATCCTGCACGGGGGCATGCCCACCAGTAGTGGCAGTCTCAGCACCCTCATATGCTGGACTAGTCTGCTGAGCAGAACTAGATCCCCTGCACCTCTTCACCTGCAAACGAAAGAATATTTAAGAAAAAAAACGAAAGAAGTAAATACCTGACGAGTGGGAGGGGCCGCCGGTGCATCACCCTCGACTGGCAGCAGACACTGGCGGATGAATGTCGGATAATCACCGTTGACAGTATCAACAAGTAAAGAAATGGCACCCTGACCACGCCACGGATGGTGCTGGATCTGCAAAAATACAATAAGAGAAATTCAACACAGGTAAGTAAAAGTTAAATTAAATTTTTCTTACTAATGAGATTTGTTTACTTACCCTCTGCCAAGAAGCGTCAAGTGAACTCTGTCTGACCTCCTGCAAGTCACGACCAATGCCCTGCCACCCCAGCGTTTAGCAGCACAGGATGGTCGGCTGGTCACCATCCTGAACGTCCCTCAACTCCGGCGGCTCCAAGATGCGGTGCTCGAATGCCCAAATCTGTAATTAATAAAAAAGTAAAAAAAAAAAAGCAGAGAAAAAAATAATACCAGAAGGCCGAACCAAAAGCCGAGTATCTCCTGTTGCCTCCCCCTGGCGTACAAGTCCAGTCCATAGTATAGCTGCCCCAGCGTAGCTCGAGCCCAATCCAAGGTAGGAAAGGCAGCTAGGTCCGCTAGAGTGGGGAGCAGAGTCATATTACAAGTACTCTGCCCGGTGGGAAACAAGGTGCAAGACAGCAAGATGAGCACGTAGGCCCGAGCGTACCTCTCCACGTCCTCCTCTGATAGGTCTGGACAAGCAGCCCAGTAAGCCTCCACCCGCGAGCATAGAATCTTCCCCTTTTCAGGGGTGCAGCCAATCAATCTACCAATGTAGTCATCCGTAAGCTGCTGACGAGTCAGATAACAGTTGAACATGATCGGGGTCCCACTGAACCCAAATCCCGTGATCGCAGCAAAATCTGAGGGAGTGATGGTGAACTCCCCGATGGGCAGATGAAACGTGTGGGTGGTGCACACCCACCTCTCGCATAAGGACGTCAACACGGCATGTGTAGTGTGCGGCGTGCTTATTGGTAACGACATGATGAAGGTCTCAAGACCCAAAATCCTAACCCGAGCCCTCACAGACTCAGGGAGATGGTCCCACCAGACCCGAGGCAAAGAGAGATTTCCGCTACCGGAAATCGCCCGATCCTACACATTCAGGAAGTATAACGCATACATGTTTAATTTTTGCATAATTAATTATCGACATAATCAAAATTAATTTAAAAAGGAACATGCATAAATTAAAAAAAACCCTGGTTTTTTAGCTATAGTCGTACGAGCGTGAATACAGTCGCACGACTGTACACCCTATGGTCGTACGACTGTTCATAAATAAGATGAAGAGTCGCACGACTGTTCATATTCCTACGAACAGAATTCCAATTCCATGCAATTTTCACAATTTCTAACTCGTTTTTTCCTAGTTTCTTGTTCCTATTAACTACAGGGGGCTCCTAGCATGCGTTCTACTCAATCAATTCATCCAGAAAGCAGTAAATCATGCCAAATTAAATCCAAAAATTCAAAAGGAAAAATATTGGAAAACTCCAAATTAAGGCTCGAATTCGGGTACCAACCTGAAATGAAGACAAATGGGAACCCATCTCCGGCAAGATAGGGATTTCTAACCCGAAACGGATTCCAAAATGCTCCATATATCGTGGGTGACCGTACCCATTGGAAACACTTACGAAGGGGATGTCCTGCGCATTCTCCGGTCTCTGAATCAAGTTGTTGGAGAGTTTCCTCACCTTCTTTCCGAGGTTCTTCAACATTTTCACAGATTCTGAGGTTTGTGATCGATTTTTTTCTGAGAGAAAATGGAAAATAGAGGAGAAGTGGGAAAGAAAGGGCTGCCCCTTTATTTACTTCTGCCCACGAAGTACAGTCGTACGACTGTACTTCGTCTACAGTCGTTCGACTGTAGATGAAATTCAAATACAGTTTCCCCCCCTTTTTTCATTACAGTCGTACGACTGTAATGAAAAAAGGGGGGGAATTTTCAATTTATTTTCTTTATTTATTTCCTAAACCATACTTTATCACCAAATGCTTAATTATTCCCCACGGGAAGATATTTCAGTAATTTTACAGGGCCAACCCGTTAGCGACTAGTTTTTCCAGCAACGGTCTGCCTCATCTAAGGGGCACGAAAACCAAGAAAAATCACGAAAAATTCACTGTAAGTACAATTTCTCAAAATTGCATTTTCGACACATCCTGTATGCCAAGTCATACCTGATTGCTTACATCCTCAACAAATTTCAGTCCACTGCGACTTTAAAACGGAACCCGAAATTCCATGTTAGTCCATTGAGTGCGCAAAGTCGCACACGGCTATCACACCCTTCACCAAATCTCAGTCCACCATGACTTTAAAACGGAACCCCGAAATTCCATGTCAGTTCGTTGAATGCGCCAAGTCGCACACAGCTGTCACACCCTTCACCAAATCTCAGTCCACCATGACTTAAAAACGAAACCCGAAATTCCGTGTCAGTCCGTTGAGTGCGCCAAGTCACACACGGTTGTCACACCCTTCAACAAATCTCAGTCCACCACGACTTTAAAACGAAACCCGAAATTCCGTGTCAGTCCGTTGAGTGCGCCAAGTTGCACACGGCTGTCACACACTTCACCAAATCTCAGTCCACCATGACTTTAAAACGGAACCCGAAATTCCATGTCAGTTCGTTGAATGCGCCAAGTCGCACACGGCTGTCACACCCTTCACCAAATCTCAGTCCACCACGACTTAAAAACGAAACCCGAAATTCCGTGTCAGTCCGTTGAGTGCGCCAAGTCACACACGGTTGTCACACCCTTCAACAAATCTCAGTCCACCACGACTTTAAAACGAAACCCGAAATTCCGTGTCAGTCCGTTGAGTGCGCCAAGTCGCACACGGCTGTCACACACTTCACAAATCTCAGTCCACCATGACTTTAAAACGGAACCCAAAATTCCGTGTCAGTCTGTTGAGTGCGCCAAGTCGCATATGGCTGTCACACACTTCACAAATCTCAGTCCACCACGACTTTAAAATGGAACCTGAAATTCGGTGTCAGTCCTTGAGTTCCCGAAGTCGCACACGGCTTTCACACACTTCACAAATTCAGTCCTACATGACTATAAAAGGTAACCAAAAATGCATCTATCCGTGTTTATTCTTGATCGAAGGGGAAAAT
The DNA here is from genome assembly GCA_039660915.1 of Euphorbia tirucalli. Classification (NCBI taxonomy): domain Eukaryota; kingdom Viridiplantae; phylum Streptophyta; class Magnoliopsida; order Malpighiales; family Euphorbiaceae; genus Euphorbia; species Euphorbia tirucalli. The sequence continues at coordinate 32,882,369 of CM077637.1, read as the reverse complement.
TTTTTTTTTTCAAAATTATCGATCAAGGAATAAATACGCTCACCAATTGCACAGTACAAGCACCATGGCTCTGTATGGTAGGTCATAAACGGCTATCTGGTCTCAAAAGTCATGTTTTTGCTGGCGTCCTCCTTATGTGAAAAGAATCATAGGGAATCGTTTGGCTCCAAGAGCCGTATCTCCCCAGGGTCGTTCCTATGTGAAAAAGGATCATAAGAAACAGCCTATCTACCAAAAGTCTCATGAAATTAACCCACAAGCCACACACATGCACACTACCTTTGATCCCGTGTTCTTTATCATGTACCTAAATCCATGCAAAGAATCGGACTTTTGCTACATGAGGGGTAGCCTGTGAACACGGAATTTTCCGGGTCTTGAAAAAAAAAGCCTTGATTACCACAACTGTAATTACAGTTATGGGTTTTTTGTTACAGCTGTACGACTGTAACTGAATTACAGTTGTACGACTGTCAATTCGGGGCAGGTTGCAGAACCCATACCCCTTAAATAAAAAAATGGGGAAAAATCTTGAGCATTTAATGCTTAAGATTTTCCAGGAAGAAAGAGAAGATAAGAGGCAGAAAGAGGAGAGAAAAAGGACTTTTGGCAGATTTTTAGATCAAAAGAAAATTTAGAGAGAGAAAGAAGAGAGAAGGGAGAGAGAGCAAAAAACCAAAGAACTCAACTTTCTTCAATCTCTAACTTCTAAATTTCTGAATGTTAATGTTTAAAACGAATTAGAAATCATAGGTTAATCCTCACACACGAAATCTAGATTAATTCCAGAAATAAACAAGCTTGATTTCGTGACTTTTCTTGGGAGTTTTTGGACCTATTTGCAACCTTGACAAACCAAGGAGAAGGAGCAATTTCTTATGGATTGGTTCATTGCCAGGGGTCATACCAACGGTGGATCAGCGCCAAAGAGGTAAACACACTTCAACCCATCTCATTTTCATGCTTTCTGGGTGCTTTGGTTGATTTTGTGTATTTTTATTCAACTTTTTGCACTTCTGTTTCTGGAAAATTAAGAACAGTTGTACGACTGTTCTTGTCACAAAGAACAGGGGCACGACTGTAATTACAGTCGTGCCATTTGATTTATAGTCGTACCACTGTTTTTTGAATTTCTCAGTTTTAGTCCTTCATTTTAAATATTTTGGCGATTTCTGCTTCAGGTAGGACTACAGTCGCACGACTGTAATTACAGCCGTACGACTGTAATCAGAGTCGCACAACTATAATTCTCTACCAGAAGCAGAAATTCCCTAAAAATCTACAAAAATTCATAAAAACCCCAAAAATTTCATAAAAATTAGAAAATTTAGAAAAAAAATCTTGAAAAATAAAAAATCATTAAAAATGAATTTTGGAGTGTGCATTCAGGACCAAAGATTTATTTTTCGGTGTATTTACATTTAGAACAAAACCACGATAGAGACCCCATTCTCCTGAAAACCGACCCACCTCGTATGCTAAATTAAAAAAAACTGGAAAATGTTTTCAAAAAAGGTTTTCTCATAAAACGAAAAATACATGGAAGTTTCAAAATGGTTTTCCAGGTCTAACCGGGCCAGCCGACTGGGCCGACATAGTTACCCCCAAATGCATGCCCCTAAACTCTAAAATTCCCAATTCTGTCCAACTTGAGTCCTATGTGTGATGTGCTATATATCTGTGCTAACCATCTGTTTTGCGGCTTTAATTTCTTTATTTTCATTTTATTGTATTTAACAGAGCAATTCGTGTATTCTAGGCGATTGTAATTTTTTAGATTCTTGTGTATCTAGGCGTTTGTATTGTGAGGTCGAGAGTTTTTAATTCCATTCGATTGGGTTGTAATAATTTGTATATATTCACTGCTTTATCTTTATTATGTATGCGCGCCGCATGTATTTGTTCAATAAAATCAATTTTAGCAATTTAAAGTGTCATTATATAACATTGGCCAATTTATTTTGATTAGATATGAAATAAGGGACTTGTTCGAACCTAGATCTCTGAAAACTGTGGCAGTTCTCACTTTGGTTTAGCTACACTGTAATTTCCCGGTTGAGCTGAGCCGGGTGGCGACTCCTATACTTTTTATCGAGATTTAGGTCTCGATTCTTTTACGAAATAATTAATCTTCCAAAAAAAAATTTCTAATCCAAAACCCCACGCAAGAGAGGGTCCCGCCCAAAATCGTGGCGTCCCTTCCGAAAGGGAGTCTCGCGTTCCGTCGAAAACGTGTCGTCCGCTCAGAATCGTGTGGCTCCAGCGATTTTTTTTTATGGAGTAAAATTCCGGCACTTACAGCTGCCCCTCGCGTGATCAAATTCGTCACCCGATCTTGGTCTAGAATGGTTGATGTGAATTCGAGAACGCGACTCAAAGTGCTGCAAACACAAGAAAGAAATCTCTACTGAAATAAGCCGATACCGGGTCTAGGTTACCCGAGGCAAAGGAAGATGGGATTTGGTTTGGCCCATACTGGGTCTAGGTTACCCGAGGCAAAGGAAACGTGAAAGGCGGATTGCCCGATACCGGGTCTAGGTTACCCAAGGCAAAGGAAGGGTGAATTGCGGTTTAGCCGATACCGGGTCTAGGTTACCTGTGGCAAAGGAAGATGGATTGTGGATTGGCTGATACCGGGCCTAGGTTACCAAAGGTAAAGGAAAGGTGAAATAAGCCGATGCCGGGTCTAGGTTACCCGAGGCAATGCTGGAGATGAGATAAGCCGATACCGGGTTTAAGTTACACGAGGCAAAAGTTGATAAGGAAATTAGCCGATACCGGGTCTAGGTTACCCAAGGCAAGGTTTACTAAGATGAAGCCGATCTGGGCCGATACCGAGTTTGTACTACCCGAGGCGGATCTACTGAGGAACTAGAATGAAGCCGATCTGGGCCGATATCGAGTTTATATTACCCGAGGCGGATCTACTGGAGAACTGAAATAAAGTCGATCTGGGCCTATACCGAGTTTATATTACCCAAGGTGGATTTACTGGAAAACTGAAATGAAGCCGATCTGGGCCGATACCGAGTTTATATTACCCGAGGCGGATCTGCTGGAGAACTAAAGCTGGGGATGATGAATTCCTGCATTTGAAACAGCAAGTCTTCATTCTTTGATCGAGAGATTTTAAACAAAAATTTTTGCCCCTTCGATCAAGAATGAAGACTAACTGGGGATGAATGGTTCATGAATGTTATGTATGTATGCACAATGACTTATATGCACATGCATGCACTCTCTGCTATTTGATGTTTTCTCTTTCTGCTGGGGAGAGATATGTTGTGCCCCTGGCTTATTTTGTTTTCTTTGTATGATGGTTGTCGGAGTAGTGAGATGACCGCTGGGGATGTATGATGATGCTGGGGAAATGATTGTAGTGTTCTTTACGGAGATTCCGCTGGGGAATAGTGTGGAAAACTCTATTGGAGAGTAACGTAAGGACTCCTATGGGGAATGCTGGGGAAATTCTGTTTTCCTACCCCTAGAGAATTTATGAATCTGTAAGTGCTCTAAATTTTGCCTGTGTTGCCCAGTGTGGGTTTTTAGCCCAGCAAGCTGCTCTAACTTTTGCCTGAGGCACCTTTTCGGTTTTCACCTCAGCGAGCTGCTCTAATTTTTACCTAAGGCACCTTTTCGGTTTTCACCTCAGCGAGCTCTCTCTCTCTCTTTTTTTTTTTGGCAAAAGAATGATTAAAATGGCACTGTGACCACTTGCTGCTCTTTTTAGAAAGATGAATCGAATTTTGGAGGACGATAAAAGATTTCAGATTGCATGTATTTAGTGTATTTTCATTTGTTAAATAACGCAATGAATTTAATCAGTTGAATGCAAAGTGATTTCTCTAAATGTATGTTTATGCAAGACAACTTTGCTTATGCATTTGTCATAACCATGCAAATATATTTAAACATACATTTCACTTTATTGATGAAGTGAAATGAGTACATTTGAAAGGGTTGTTTCTCAAATGGCATACATTCCACACAGAGTCAGAATCCGTCACCAATCATCCTTTTCAGATTTTTCGATTGATCATTTTCTCTCGTGTCTTAATTTTTGCCTAGACCGCTCTTTTCTAGTTTTCATCCTAGCAGACTTTATTTATTTATTTTTTTTACACATGATAAAGCTTCAGCCAGCCTTGGTTGATAGGGTTGGTTAATTCATTTCCATCCATGTCCGTGATGCTGACACCACCTTTTGATAGCACCTTTTTCACCACATAGGGCCCTTCCTAGTTGGGTCTGAACTTGCCTCTGACATCGACATTTGAGGGCCTTAACTATTTTAGAACTAAGTCCCTTGCGTTTAGTTGTCGCTTGGAGTACTTAACATTTTGATTATAGGCTTTAGCCATTCTGCGCTGGTACATCTGCAAATGAACCAGTGCTTTCAGTCGCCTTTCATCTAGCGTTGCCAACTGCTCGTATCTAGCTTAAGCCCATTCAGTTTCTGGTAATTGAGCTTCCAGGGCAACTCTGAGTGACTTGAGTTCTATTTCTACTGGCAACACTGCTTCCATACCATATACCAAGGCATAGGGAGTTTCTCTTGTTGGTGTTCTGACACTGGTTCTGTAACCCTAAAGAGCATACGGCAATTTGTCAGCCCAATCTCTATGGGTGGTTACCATTTTCGACAAGATCTTCTTTATCGCCTTATTAGCTGCTTCCACTGCACCATTGGCTTGTGGTCTGTATGGAGAAGACTTATGATGCTCAATGCCATGTTCTGCAAGTAGCTCAGCTGTTGTCCCTTGAAATTGTACTCCGTTGTCAGTCACTATGTGATGGGGAATCCCGTACTGGGTAAAGATATTCTTCTGAATGAACTTGACCATCTGCTTGGTTGTTACATTAGTAAAGGATTCTGCCTCCACCAATTTGGAAAAATAATCAACCGCTACAACTATGAACCTGTGCCCATTAGATGCAGCTGGATGAATTTCACCAATCATGTCTATCCCCCATGACGAAAAAGGCCAAGGGGACGCCAGATTCTGTAGTTCAAGAGGTGGAAGATGACTGATGTCCGCATATATCTGACATTCATGACATCTCTTCACTTTTCTTATGCAATCCGCCTGTATTGTCATCCAAAAGTACCCTTGTCTCATTATTTTCCTGGCCATGGGAAGTCCATTCATATGTGGCCCACAGGACCTTGCATGTTCCTGCTGCATCACTTCTTTTGCTTCTTGTTCTCTCAGGCATCTCAAAAGAACTCCGTGTGTTGTTCTTTTATATAACTGGCCTCTGTGTGTTGTTCTGCTAATGACAGTTTATTAGCAGCACTGGTCTCTTCTGGATACTTTCCTTGTTTAACATACTGGTAGATGTCAAAGAACCATGGCTTTTCTTCAGCTGATAATTCCATTACTTCGTGCACTTCGAAGCAAGGACGTCTGGAAGTGGCTATAACCAGCGGTTGGACTTGAGTTTCCTTTGGACCCACATGGAAGATAGTGTCGCTAATGCATCAGCCATCTTGTTTTCATCTCTGGGGACATGTCTCAATTCACATTGACCAAATAACTCTTTCCTGAATTGTAGCAGCTCCAAGTAAGGTCATAAGGCTTCTTCTTTAAGCTCCCATTCACCCTGAGCTTGCCTGATCACTAGAAGTGAATCTCGAACAATTAAGACATCATTTGCCCCTAATGTCAGTAGAGCTTCTATCCCAAACAGGCATGCTTCATACTCTGCCCCGTTATTAGTTATGGGAAAATTCAGCCTCTTTGATAAAGGGATGATTTCACCATCTGGCATTGCTATTAGCACCTCGATTCCAGCACCCTTTCTGTTCACCACTCCATCAAAGCACATAACCCACCTTTTTGCTTCAACCATGGCCAATTGTTCATCTGGGAACTCTAAATTTTCTGTGTAATCTGATTTCGACGGCTGATTTGCTAGAAACTCCGCCACGGCTTGCCCTTTGATGGTTTTCTTTATGATGTACTCGATGTCGAACTGATACTGACCCCCTTCTTCAACTGGGCCATAACTTCATCTAGCTCAGAACACTTTGCTTTCATCCTCTATTCCATACCTGCTTCTATTTCCTGCAGCTTCTCAAGGCTAGCTGAAGCGTCACCACCTTGTTGGGATGACTCAGCCTCTTTTTCTTTCCCGGCTCCACTACCACCAGCCTCACCAGCTTCCCTTACAACTGCCCGCATCTCTTCCTTCAACATGTCACGGAAGTCTTGGGATCTGAAGAAATCTCTCAAAACATCAGGCATGCTTGATGTCTGTTCTGCCATATTCACTCCTTCCCCAGGTTCAGAATCACTGTCACTCTCAACTACCCTTAGTCTCCTAGCTACCCTTGAAGCTTGGGATCTTGTCCAAGGTCGCTCCAGTGTATTCTGCTTGGGAGTAGATAGGAGGTATTAGGGTTGTGAACGAATGACGTGATGTGGCATGAAAATTAAGGCATTGAGTAGGCTTGAAATGAATGGAGTGGGATTATGTATGAAATGATGGTGTGAATGGTTCCCTTTTATCATTTTTCTTCTTCTTGGGGCATCCTAAGAACACCCAATTCCTTTTTAGAAAATGTTGTGTGCGGGCCGTCACACGGACAGTGCTTTGGCGCCTTTGGGACACCTAATGAATTCATGAAATGGTCGCATGTGTACCGGCACATGGATGGAGTTTTGACGCTTTGTAGGTCTATGAGATGATATGAAATGGTCACATGGGCCGGGCCCACGGACAAGGTTTTGATGCTTTTGAGCATATGATATGAAATGATGTTATGAAAAAGTCATGTGTAACAGGGACACGGACAAAGATTCAGCATTCGAGGAATGCCTTCTTATGATTTGGTGATGTTATGGACCTATATGCGTACTAATTGGGCACTCGGGGAGTACCTTGAACGGTAAATTAATGTCATGAAGTGGTCAGATGTAGACCACGGTGTTACATGATGTTTATGATAAATGGGTGTGATGTTATGAAATGCATCGTGTAAATTGTTACACGAAAATGGGCCTAAGACCGTTGTGGCTTTTATCGAAGGAAATGATTTTGGTGGAATGGCCGAATACAATTCGGTGCATCGGCAAAACACGGGTAATTTTGGGCACCCGATATGTTATGAGATGGAATGGGATGGTCATGATAGGCGTCCTTGAAATGCCCCTTGATTTAACTTAAGTGAGATGTGGTGAATGACCATGTCACACAATATGCAAATGGCTGCACAAAAACATGGGTTAGGATGCATGACACATATAACGATGTTATGTATGCTATGTGAAAGAATGCTAATCACACAAGTTTAATGTTATGGCTGAAAAAGAAATCGTTAGTATGAATGACAAATGAATGAATTAATGTTTTACACACAAAATAAAATGCAAATGGCTGCATAAAAATGTGGGTTAGTATCACATAAAAATGTTTTGTGTATGGTATGTCACATGTATGGAAAATGGTGATTATGGTATGTTATGCACGCGTAGGTAACAACGGCGATGTGTCACGAGACGGTGAAGAACACGTAGCAAGCAAAACGAATTCTTCCAACCTTATTCCTCCAACATGGTAAGTCTCAAAAATTTCTAACCGAGTCCTAGGCGGGGTTCACTTCGATCACCAACCAGGGGTGATGAAGGCGCGATTCTATTATCATTCACACAATTATTTTGGTATCCTACGGGAATCCAATTAGGGCTGCCTATATGGGTTTGGTCAAAGTCGGGATAACATCAAGGCTCTCATAGCAAGATATACTCCTCACTTCTCCCCACTCAAGGGTTCTAGCGAAGGGGTTCGTACGAGGCTATGAGTGGTGTTTCGTATTCGTGCCCCTAAGACCAAGAGGAACTTAGGCGACACTTCAACAATCCACCTGGCTATAAAGGGATACCTAAACTAATGCAACAATGTCTAACTAAAATGCAAATAAAATACCAAAAGAGAATCATCCGCCTTATTTTAATTAGACACTTTACAGGCCTTGTCAAATTCTGTCAAGTTTTTAAGAAAACTTATCTCAACTTTCGCCAGCAGAGTCGCCACTGTGAGCGGACAACGGGTTTTCGACGGGACGCCAGACTCCCTTTCGAAAGAGGAGCCACGATCTCGGGCAGGCCCCTCACTCGCGTGGGATTTTTATAAATGGAAAAACGGTTTTGGAAAATAAATAGAATTAATTCTTAAAAGAAATTGAAACCTAAGTCTTGATGAATATTGTAGAGTCGCCACCCGGCTCAGCTCATCCGGGAAATTCTTAAGGTAGCTGAATCGGACGAACGGTTGCTACACTATCTAGAGATTCGGGTCCGGACAAGTCCCCTATTTCGTTTCTAATTAAAGTAAATATTGTCAATGTTCTCAAATGGTATTTCAAAATCTAAAGTCAATTTTATTACATATAAAGAGGCATACGGCGCGCATACAAATATATAATACAAAAATAAAGAAAAATAATAAATATTAATTGGCTTACAACCAAATCGAATAGAAAAATAAAAACTCTCGCCCCACTTATACAATCGCCTAGAATACACGAGAATCTAAAAATAATTACAACCGCCTAAAATACACGATTAATTCTATTAAAATACAAATAAAAATAAAATAAAAACTGCAAAACAAAGGTTAGCACAATTTATACGGCACGCCACAATTAGGACTCAAATGGACAGAATTGGGAAATCAAGAAATGGGGGCATGCATACGGGGATAACCGAGTTGGCTCGGCTAGCCGGCCCGGTTAGACCTGGAAAACGTTTTGAAACGTCCCTGTATTTTTCGTTTTATGGGAAAATCATTTTGAAAACAATTTTACCAGTTTACATGCATTTTTATATTTAAGGTGGGTCGACTTTCGGGAGAACCGGATCTCCGTAGTTGAACTGTCCTAAATGCAATTTCGCTAAAAATCAAATCTATGGTCATGATGCACACAACAAAATTCATTTTTGATGATTTTTGGGATTTTCTGAATTTTTAGGGGTTTTTATCAATTTGAAGGGATTAAAACAGAAATTCTGGTTCTGGAACGAGAGTTACAGTCGTGCGACTGTAACTACAGTCATACGACTGTAAGTTACAGTCGTGCGACTGTAAACGGCCTAGAATCAAAACTTCACCAAAATTTTATTTTGAATCAAAATTGAAGAAAAACTACCTGGAAATTAAGAAAACTCGTACAACTGTATATACAGTCGTACGACTGTTCATCAAATGCAAGAACAATCGTGCGACTGTTCTTAATTTCCAGAAACAGAAGCACGAAAATGAAGCAGAAAATGCACAAAATCCAATCCAAACACCTAGAAAGCAAGAAAAAGTGAAAGGAAACGGATTGTCTACCTTTCTAGAAGCTTATCCAATTCGATTTGACCCCTGGCATCGCTCCAATCCACACTAATTCACACTTTTTCTTTGAAATTGAAGTTGAGAGCTTCATGTCCAAAAATCCAAAAAGCTTGGGATTCTGATGATTTAAGTCCGTGATTTTGATTTGTTTGTGAAGTTGGTTATATCCAAGTCGATTTGACCCCTGGCATCGCTCCAATCCACACTAATTCACACTTTTTCTTTGAAATTGAAGTTGAGAGCTTCATGTCCAAAAATCCAAAAAGCTTGGGATTCTGATGATTTAAGTCCGTGATTTTGATTTGTTTGTGAAGTTGATTGATTAACCTAGGGATTTCTAGCATGTTTTAGTCCTAATTCTGAGAACTAAAGAAAATAGAAGAGGAAAAGAAGAATTTTTACTTGCTGCAAGAATGGAGCAATTAATGCTCCTCCCTCTCTCTCCATTTTCTGCTGCAGAGGTATGGGCTCCTGCAACTTTTCCGACATTACAATCGTACGACTATAATTTTTAAATTACAGTCGCACGACTGTAAGTATAGTCGTACGACCATACCCCCTTTCTTTTTTTTCTTTTTTTTTAAGTATAGAAAATTCTGGCGCTTACAGCTATCTCTGTGTCTACACCCGGCATGTCTTCGTAGGACCAGGCGAAAGCTTTAACATGTTTTTAAAGGATTCTTATTAATTCTTTCTCTTCCTCGGATTTTAGCTCGCGTGAAATGAATACCATTTTAGGGTTTTCATCTGTACTTACATTGATTTCATGCAATGCGGTGTCATGTATACTAAATATGCTTGATGGTGATTTAAATGCATGCACAGAATTATCAGGATAAACATCACACAAGTAAGCAAACTGGGATTTCATTGCATTAAACTTGTCATAAAGTACATCGTTTACACTGAAAATGGAAGAAATAGATACAACAAAATCATTATCACCCTCCACAGGCGGAGGGCCTTGTTCTTCTTCAGCTTCCATCTTCATCTTTAGAGCACTATCCGGGACTGCAGCTGCTTCAGCTTCTTTTTCAGCCACTTGTGCCTTAGCCCTTTCAATGATCTTAGCAATCTCGGCAACCACAGAGTCCAAGTTCACTTTGGCCATCAGCTCTTCGCCGAACCCTTCCTTGGTCTTCCTAAATGCCTTGCTTAAGGCAGCAGTCAATGCACCTGAGATTACCAGGGCAACTTCATCATAGGCTTTCTTTTCATCTTTCTCCTTGGCTACCTCTACTGCTTCCACTATCACCTCAGACGGCTCTCCTCGCAAAATATCAGATCCAGCAGCTGCTTCTTCCGCCACCAAAGGGGCCACTGGTTCCTCCTGGCTTTTCCCAAAATCGACAACATCAGCAAAAATTTCAAAACTAGGGTATTCAACATTTCCAACCCTTACTGGTTTAGCCTGGCCCTTGTACAGACCTTCTCCTGCCTTCAGAAATGGTTTCATCATAACTTTGCCATTTCTGCCCCTTCTCGGGTTCTTCTTATCAGATGCCTCTTCTGTATATCCAAGGCCAAACTGTTTTGGCTTCCCCGAGTCGATATTAAACTCAGGTACTCCTTACAGATTGATTCCAAGTCCTATGCTCGGGATAAAATTCTTCTTGTACAAATATCGAGATAAACCACTCCAGCATATAACTTTCATAAAGGACAATGGGAGCGTCCATAGTTTCTTCTTCCTTGATGACAGCGACTTGGAACCCGCCGAAAGGGACCACTTCTTTGTTCACAGCAGCTATCATTGATTGGGCATCTACATCAACAGTCACTATCTCTCCCTTTATCGAGAACTTGACTTTTTGGTGCAATGTGGAAGGGACACCTCCTAGAGGATGGAACCATGGCCTTCTAACAGTAGAGAGAAGGTGATTGGAATATCTATCACTGTAAAAACAACCATGGATTTGATGGGTTCAACCTCTACTTCCGTTTCAAAGGTCCCTATCACTATTCTCTTGGAATCATCGTATGCCCGAATGACTGTCGAGGACTTCTTCAATACATCTTCATTCAGCCCCAGAAATGGACAAATGTTCAATGCCGATCCATCATCCACTATAACACAGGGCATTACTTTATCCATCACATATGCTCTAATGTAAAGAGCCTTGTTGTGAGCCTTTCCTTCATCAGGCAAATCTTTATCAGAGAGAACAATATCAGGAGTTCCAGCATGGACTTTATCCAATAAACAACACATAGCCTCTGGAGAAGCTATAGGGGAAACTTCAATCTCTAATAGTTTCTTCACCAAAGCAGCCCTATGCTCCTTAGAAGTCAGAAGCAAATGCCATAGGCTGGCTTGTGCAGGAGTCTTCTTTAATTAGGAAATGACTAGGTCTTCTTTCTTAACCCTCTCCGGTGTTGATGTACTGCCTGACCCAGTCATCGGGGCTTTGTCCTTCACTTGGTCTGCCAGCTGATACACTCTGCCACTTCGGGTCACATGCTGTACCTCCTGAACCTTCAGCTTCTCAATGGCTGGGAGCTTAACTGTCTTCTCTCCGCCAAATTCTTCATACTCGTCTTCGGAATCGAGATCATTCAAGCTTATTGGCTTGATCTCCTTTCTCTCCTCCTTCTTCTCACATTCTGGTTCTACTTCGGCTTCCCCTACTGTGACAGCCTGAATTGTAGGGTTTGCCTTGCCTGAAGAACTTAGGCAAAGATAAAATTCATTGGCAACCTTGAATGAACCATATTGACCCTCTTCTCTAATGCTGGTAGCGGGTTGGTCTTCGTGCTGGGTTTGGCTGGCTCTTGCAGCTTCCCTTCATCTATCAACTTCTGAATGGCATCTCTCAGCTTGTAATAGTTATTAGTTCTATACCCAGTAACAACATGATAAGTGCAGAAATTATCTTTATCTACCTCAGAAGGCTTTTCAAATGGTCTTAAGGACTATAGCAACCCACCATTTCTGCATTAGCAAATATCTTCACCAAAGGAAGAGTCCAAGGCGATATGCCTTGACTTCCTGGATTCCTGCTTTGGTTGTTCGGTTGCTGGGTCACTATAGCAACTTCTACCTACTTCACTTATGAGGTCTGCCCCCCTTTGCTACCAGAACTTGAGCTGGAACCACTACCAGACCCAGCTGCTGCATTTGATCTATAACCAGAACTATACCCCAAGCTTCTGCCGCCCTTGTGACTAGCCGCCTTCTCTTCTTCATCCCGTTCAATCTTCATTGCCATACTATTCACTGAGCTCGTTGAAGGGATGGAATTTCATGTTGTTTTTGAAGATGTCCTTACTGCCATCAATCAACTTTTGTATAAGCTCATCTTCATCTGGGAGGTTCTTTAGAAGGATCATATTATTCATCCACCGCTGGTAGTACTTGTCAAAAGGTTCATTAAATTTCTACTTAATCTGCTCCAAATCATACAGCTTCACCTGAATTTTAGTGTTGAAGTTATAATACTTAATGAAAGCTGCTAACAAGATCTCCCAATCTAACTATTCCTCCTCCGTCAGCGAGTTATACCAGCCTAAAGCTCCTCCTTCCAGTGTGGTGGGGAAAAGATTAATCAATTGCTGCTTTGTGGCGCCTGCCATCAGCATAACTCGGGCATAAAGATTCATATGGGCCTCTGGTGAGCCCATTCCTTTATAAGAGGGAACCTTTGGCACTTGGAAGCCAATGGGAAAAGTTTCGATGCCCCTACTGATCATGGCATCAATGTTCACCCCTTTCTTTGATTATGCACTAACACCAGCTCCCTTCTTCAACTGGGCCACTACCTCATCTAGCTCAGAACATTTTGCCTTCATTCTCTGCTCCATAGCTACCTCTATTTCTTGTAGCTTCTTAAGACTGGTCGAAGTGTCACCACCCTGTTGGGATGACTCAGCCTCTTTCTCTTTCCCAGCTCCACTACCAACGATCTCACCAGCTTCCCTTACAACTGCCTGTATTTCTTCCTTTAACATATCACGGAAGTCTTATGACCGGAAGAAATCCTTCAGGGCATCAGCTACGCTTGGTGTCGGGTTTGCCATATTCACTTCCTCCCCAGATTCTGAATCACTTTCACTTTCAACTGCTCTTTGTTCCTTGACTGCCCTCGAAGACTGAGATCTCATCCAAGGTCGCTCCAGTGTATTCTGCTCGAGATCATACGGGAAGTATTAGGAACATGAATGATTGGCATGGTGTGACATGAAGAGTAAGGCATTGAAAGTGCTTGTAATGAATGAATGGAGTAAGGTTATGAGTGAAATGAATGAAATGATGATATGAACGGTCTCTTTTTATTATTCTCTTTTTTCTTGGGACATTACAAGAACACCCAATGTTATGCAAAAATGTCACGTGCGGACCGTCACACGGACAGAGGTTCGACGCCTTTGGGCCGCCAAGTGAATTCGTGAAATGATCACGCGTGTACTGACACACGGACAGAGTTTCAACACTTTAAAGGTCTATGAAATGATATGAAATGGTCACATGGGACCACCCATTGGACAGAGTTTTGATGCTTTTGAGCATATGATATGAAATGATGTTATAAGGGAGTTACGTGTAACAGGGACACGGACAGAGGTTCGGCATTTGGGGAACACCTTTTATGATTTGGTAATGTTATGAACTTATATGCGCTCTAATTAGGCACTCGTGGAATACCTTGAATGATCAATTAATGTCATGAAATGATCCGATGTGGACCATAGTGTTATATGATGCTTATGATAAAAGAGTATGATGTCATGAAATGCATCGTGTAGCTTGTTACACGAAAATGGATCTAGGACCATTGGGGTCTCTATTGAATGGAATGGTTTAGTAAAATGGTCGAATGCAATCCAGTGCATCGGCAGAAGACGGGTAATTTTGGATACCTGATATGTTATAAAATGAAATGGTCATGATAGGCGTCCTTGAAATGCCCCTAATTTAATTTAAATGATGTGTCATGAATGCTTATGACAGACAAAATGCAAATGGCTGTGCAAAAATGTGGGTTAGGATGCATGACATACATAATGATGTTATGTATGCAAAAATGTGGGTTAGGATGCATGAAATACATAATGATGTTATGTATGCTATGTAAAAAAAATGCTAATCACACAAATATAATGTTATGGCTGAAAAAGAAATGGTTAGTATGAATGGCAAACGGATGATTTATTGATTTCACACGAAAATAAAATGCAAATGGCTGCATAAAAATGTGGGTCACTATCATATAAAAATGTTTTATGAACGGTATGTCATGTGTATGGAAAATGGTGATTATGGTATGTTATGCATGCGTAGATGGCGATGGTGATGTGTCACGGGATGGTGAGAAACACGTAGCACACAAAACGAATTCTTCAAACCTTATTCCTCCAAGCGTGGTCGGCCTAAAAAATTCTAACCGAGTCCTAGGTGGGGTTCTCTTCGATCATCAACCGGGGATGATGAAGGCACGATTTTATTTATCCACAGAATTCTTTTGGTATCCTAAGGGTATCCAACTAAGGCAGCTTATATGAGTTCGGTCCAAGTCGAGTTAAAATCAAGGTTCCCATAGCAAAATATACTCCTCACTTCTCCCCGCTCAAGGGTCCGAACAAAGGGGTTCGTACGAGGCTATGGGTAGTGTTTCGTATCCGTGCCCCTAAGACCAGGAGGAACAAAGGTGACACTTCAACAATCCATCGGGCTAAAATGGGATACTTAACCTGATGCAAGCATGTCTAACTAAAAAATGCAAAATGAAATACCAATCAAGAATCATCCACCTTATTTTAATTAGACACTTTTCAGGGCTTGTCAAATTCTTTTAAGTTTTTTAAGAAAACTTTTTTTTTTAAGAAATCCCCAGTAGAGTCGCCATTGTGATCAGACGACGTTTTCGACGGAACGCGGACTCCTTTTCAGAAAGGGCACCTCGATTTCGAACGGACCCCTCCCTCGCATGGGGTTTTCATCATGGGAAATTCGCGTTTTGGAAAACATAGAATTATTTCATAAAAGAACAGAGACCTAAGTCTTAATGAATATTGTAGGAGTCACCACTCAGCTCAGCTCAACCGGAAAATTTATAATGAAGCTGAACCGGACGAACAACCGCTACACTATCCAGAGATCTAGGTCCAGACAAGTCCCTTATTTCATGTCTAATTAAAATAAATATGGCCAATGTTCTTTGAAGATATTTCAAATTCTAAAGTCAATTTTATTGTATTAAGTTAAACATACAGCGCGCATACATGTAAAGTAAAATAGTAAATTATTAAATTATTACAACTGGATCGAATAAAAATAAAAAAAAAAAAACTCTCGTCCTCACTTTACAACCGCCTAAAATACATGATTTATCTAAAAATTACAATTGCCTAGGATACACGAATTAATCTATTAAAATAAATCCAAAATAAAAATAAAAGAAATTAAAAGCTGCAAAACAGAGTGTTAACACAATTTACGGCACACCACAAATAGGACTTAAAACATGACAGAATGGAAAATTTAGAAATTGGGGGCATGCATGTAGGGGGATAACCGGGGTTGGCTCGGCTAGCCGGCCCAGTTAGACCTGGAAAACATTTTGAAACGTCCTTGTATTTTTTTAGTTTTGTGAGAAAATCATTTTGAAAACAATTTTGCCGGTTTATATGCATTTTTACATGTGAGGTGGGTCGGTTTTCGGGAGAATTGGGTCTCCGTCGTTGTATTGTTCTAAATGCAATTTTACTGAAAATTGAATCTAGGGTCGTGAATGCACACCACAAAATTCATTTTTGGTGATTTTCTGATATTCTGAATTTTTATGGATTTTTGGAAATTTTTATGAATTAAAATGGAAATTTTGATTTTGAACGGGCATTACAGTCGTGCGACTGTTACTACGATCGTACGACTATAATTACAGTCATGTGACTGTAAACCTTCAAACTCAGAGTTTTGCTAAAATATTTGAAATAAAACTGGAAGAAAACATCTGGAAACCAAGAATACTCGTATGACTGTATTTACAGTTGTACGACTGTTCATCAAGCTCAAGAACATTCACACGACTGTTCTTGATTTCCAGAAACAGAAACGCAAAACTTGGATAAAAAAGCACAAAATCACATCTAATCACCCAGAAAGCATGAGAAATAGAGGGGATAAAGAGTGTTTACCTTTTAGGCGCTTTTCCACCGTAGGATTGACTCCTGGCGTCGCTCCAATCCACTTAAATTTGTTCTTTTCTCCTCTTGAGTCAAGGTTGGGAACTTTGAGTCCAAAAATCTCCAAATGTCATGGTTTCTTAGAGTTTCTAGTCTGGATTTAATTGAATTTGAGGTGTTAGATTGTTAACCTAGGGATTTCTATCAAATTCTTACACTTAAACTTTGAGAATTAAAAGAAATAGAAGAGGAAAAGAAACTTTGAAGTTTGGTTTTCTTTCTCTTTTCCTTGTCTCTTTCTTTCTTTTCTCTCTCTAATTTTTCTTTTCCAGAATCCAAACTAATCCCTTCTTCGCTCTTTTTCCTCTTTTTTATCTCCCTGATTTTCCGGGCATTAAGTGCCCAATCTTTCCCCTCTTCTTTCTTATGTTATGGGCATGGTGTTCTGCACCTATACTAATCTTACAGTAGTACGACTGTATATTACAGTCGTGAGGCTCCAGCGATTTTCTTTTTTTAACGGAGTAAAATTCCGGCGCTTACACAATCAAAGCATTCAAAGCATTCAATGCATTCTTGAGTAGTCTTTCCAACAATCTTCAAAGAGAGCAATTGAAAGAAATCTAGTCTTCATTAAAGCAATTCACATTCTTTCAAATACAACATTTTGAGTGAATTATAAATTCACACTAAGAAATATTAATGTGAGGGGGAGCTTTGTTATTAGAATTTTATCAACAAAGTTGGTATGAAAAGTTTTGTTGTTAAGCTTTGAAAAACAACAAGTTGTACCAGTTGTATCGATCCAAACAGATGAAGGATCACCGTCCTAATCCTAGACAGAAGTAGGATTGATTGTCCCGATCTTGGACAGAAGAAAGATCAAGTGGTTAAATTCTTACCTTTAAAGAAATTATAGTAGAAAATCTCAAGTGGCTCACTTGGGGATAAGAGTGTGACAGTTAGCTTGAACTTGTATAAATCTCTGTGTCGACAATCTTTCTATCCCTACTCTATTTAATTACTGTTATTTATATTTCTGCATTTATTTTTAGCATTAATAGCTCTTTGGATATTTCACTTTATTTATTCAAAAGCAATTAAATTTACAAGTTTTACAAACCTTTTTATTCCCCATTTTTAAGTAAAACTTGTTTCTTAGGCAAAATTGTTTTTGAATAAAAAGTTTCCACAAAAGAATTTTTATTTAGGTATTTACACTATTCACCCCCCTAATGTACCTTAAAGCCTATTTGGGACTTACAATTGGTATCAGAGCCTGACTCCTGCCTAAAAGGATTAACATCCTTAGAGTGATCCAAGTATGGCTAGTACATCTGGGAACCAAAATGTTTTTATGGCTGAAGGGCATTCTATTCATAAGCCACCTCTATTTTATGGAGATAATTATAATTTCTGGAAGAATAGAATGAAAATATTTTTACAGTCAACTGATATTTAGATTTGGAAAATTATTAAGGATGGACCTATTGTTCCATCTAAAATAGTTGACGGTAGAAATATTCCAAAAAAAGAAAGTGAATATGATGTTGCTGACTGGAATAAATTAACTTTAAATTCAAAAGCTATTAATTTGTTACAGTGCTCCTTAGATATTAATGAATATAATCATGTTTCAGGATGCACACTAGCTAAGGAAATCTGGGATAAACTTGAAGTAACTCATGAAGGAACCAAGCAAGTAAAGGATTGAAAAATCAATCTCTATGTTACTGAATATGAGTTATTCAAGGTGGATCCCTAGGAATAAATTTCAGAAATCAACACAAGATTCACATTAATTGTGAATAAATTGAAAAATCTTGGCAAACATTATATTAATGAAGAACTAATCAAAAAGCTCATCAGAACAATGCCAACCTCATATGATTCTAAGCTCACTACAATAGAGGAATCAAAAGATTTCTCTTCATATTCCTACGATGAAATCATAGGTTCACTGCTAACCTACGAAATGAAGATCAAATTCACCACAGATCGTGAGCAATCGGAAAAGAAGAAATCCATTACACTAAAAGCTGTAAGTCCACTAGTTGATGCATCTGAAAATGAATTAGAAAATGATGATAGTAATAAAGAGCTAGATGAAGAAGAAGCACTTCTTGTCAGAAAATTTTGAAAATTCTTGAAGAAAAAGAACAAAGACAAGAAGATGCCTAGGAAAAATTTCAACAGCAACAGCTACACAGAGACAAAGCAAAAATCATCAAAAGTTGCTTGCTTCAATTGCAAGAAAGCTGGAGACTACAAAATTGACTGCCCAAAGTCCAAACCAGAATCCAATATAAAGGATAAGAAAGCCATGTTAGCTACATGGAGCGACAATGATGATTCTGATGATGAAGACACGGAAAACAGTGTTTAAATTTGTTTTATGGCAGATAATCAAGAAGAGTCCTCATCAAAAGACAAAGAAGTAAAAGATGAGGTAATACTAACATCCTTATCTAATAAAGAAATCATTCAAGCATATTTTGAATTACATAATACTTTGCAAGAAACTACTAAAAGTTACGAATGCAAAAATTCTGAAGTTGAAAAAGAAAATATGCTTAATATGATGTTGGATGCCCAAAGAAATTCAAATGATAGAACACAAATTGGTTTCAACCAAAACATTAGTGAAATGCCTATCCACAGACCTTAAAAGCCAATTTCTTTTTGCAAATCCATATCTTCTACCAAATTACAAAATCCCCTATCTATAAAATTCGTTCAGCCATCTGAACTAAAAAGAAAATAGAAGGTTAGTCATATACAGCCTTCTGAGCAAACAAAAAGTGTTCAGAGACATGTTCCAAAAACAAGTCAGAAGCTTCAGCCCTCTGAACAGAAAAAGAAAATTATACAGCCTTTTGAGTAAACAAAAATTATTCAAAGACATGTTCCAAAAAAAAGTCAAAAGCTTTAGCTCTCTGAAGGCTGTATGTACCACAAAACTCATACTACGAAAAGGCTTCCAAACCTATATATCACCAGTATCCCCATTGAAACCAAAGACATGGTTATAAGCCAAAATTCTTTCACAAAAAAAATAACCATCGCCACAAGAATCCTTTCAATGTACAATATCCATCTTACAAAAAGAAGAGGAACACTGCATGTTTTTACTACAATCACAAAGGACATATGAATCAAGAATGTCATTTTCGAAGAGAGTTACACAAAGGAAAAGTAGTGTGGATTCCAAAGAAACTTAATGCTAACAAAGAAGGACCCAATAAAATTTGGGTACCTAACATTGTTTAATTTGTCTTGCAGGTATGCCTGAAGAACACCTTTGGAAAACAAAGCTGGTATATTGATAGCAGATGTTCAAGGCATATGACAGGTAATAGTACCTACTTCACCACTCTAAAACAAGTTAAAGGAGGTATTGTGAAATTTAATGACAAAAAGGAAGGACAGATTATTGGCAGAGGAAAGATTGGAAATAATCCTTGCATCGATGAAGTATCTCTAGTCAACAGATTAAAATTCAATCTTTTAAGTGTTAGTCAGCTGTGTGACAACAATCGGAAAGTCATCTTTGACTCAAAGAAGTGTGAAATTATCGAAGAAAAGAGTGGTAAGATATTACTTACTAATCCAAGAATTGGAAACATTTATTTGTTAAATTCAGAAAGTCTTACACACGATCAATGCTTAATTTCATAAGAAGAAGAGAGTTGGTTATGGCATCGTAGATTAGGGCATGCTAGTATGCGTTTGATTTCAAAGCCTTCAAAAAGAGATTTAGTAAAAGGTTTACCAAAACTCGACTTTAACAAAACTCATGTCTGTAATGCATGTCAAAGAGTTAAACAAATCATGAATTCTTTTAAGACAAAAAATGATGTTTCTACTTCTAGAGCATTAGAATTATTGCATTTAGACTTACTTGGCCCAATACAGCCAACCAGTCTAGGAGGCATGAAATATGCTTTTGTCATAGTAGATGACTTTACTAGATATACATCGACATTGTTTTTAAGTTAAAAAGATGAAGCCTTTGAAAATTTTTCAAACCTTGGTAAAAGGCTTCAAAATTTGAAAAACACTTTGATTATTTCCATTATAAGTGATCGCAGAAAAGAATTCGAAAATCATCATTTTGAAAACTTTTACAATAAGCATAGTATTTCCTATAATTTCTCAGCATCAAGGACGCTGCAACAAAATGGTGTTGTAGAGAGGAAAAATAGAACTCTTGAACTGATGACTAGAACCATGCTAAATGAAAACAATTTACCAAAATATTTTTAGACAGAAGCTATGAATACAGCTTGCTATATTCTAAACAGAGCTTTGATAAGACCCGTTTTGAAAAAAACACCATATGAGTTGTGGAACAATAAGAAACCTAATATTAGTTATTTTCACTTATTTGGTTGTAAATGTTTCATTTTTAACAAAAAAGAATATCTTGGTAAATTTGATTCAAAATTTGATGAAGGAATTTTCCCAGGATATGCATTACATAGCAAAGCATATAAAGTTTTTAATAAAAGAACTCTTACCATAGATGAGTCAATACATGTTATATTTGAAAAAACTAACTCTCTCCCAAGAAATAATAAGTCTGAGGAAAATCTTGAGTTACTTGATCCACAAGGTGGAAACACCACTGACAATAATCTGCAAAAAAGTGATAATGTCAATAGTCAAGAAGAGCATGATTTGCAACAATTACAAATACAAGAAAATCAACATCACGATCTTCCTAAAGAGTTTCGATAGCATAAATATCATTCAAAAGATGATATTATTGATAATCCTTCTGAAAGGGTAATGACAAGGAATGAGTTAAAAGAATACTTTGATCACAGTGCATTCATTTCAGAAATAGAACCAAAGAATTTTAAAGAAGCTGAAAATGAAAAAAGCTGGATGAATGCGATGTAAGAAGAATTGGACCAGTTTAGAAGAAACAATTTATGGGAGTTAGTTCCTAAACCTAAGGATCAAACTATGATAGGAACAAAATGGGTATTCAGGAATAAGCTTGATGAATCTGGTAAAGTTGTCATCATAAAGCCAGATTAGTTGCACAAGGGTACAATCATCGAAAAGGCATTGACTATAATGAGACATTCACCCTAGTTGTAAGACTAAAAGCCATAAGAATGCTATGTGCATTTACATGATAAAGATTTTAAGCTTTATCAAACGGATGTAAAAAATGCACTCCTAAATGGCTATATTAATGAAGAGGTATACATAAAGCAACCTCCTAGGTTCAAATACTGTCATAATCCTAAATATGTTTACAAGCTAACCAAAGCTCTTTACGGTTTAAAACAAGCTCCAAGAGCCTGGTGTGAAAGGTTAAGCTCTTTTTTTCTTACAAAAGGTTTTACCCGAGGTAAAGTTGACACGACACTATTTATAAAGCATATAAAAGACCATATATTAATCGTGCAAATTTATGTTGATGATATTATATTTGGTTCTACCAACAAATTGTTGTGCAAGGATTTTTCTCAAGAAATGAGTAAGAAATTTGAAATGTCAATGATAGGTGAATTAAATTTCTTCCTTGGATTACAAATTAAGCAAGAAAAGAAAGGAACTTTTATTTATCAATCCAATTAGACAAAGGAACTCATTAAGAAATATGAAATGGAAAATTCCAAACCAATGAAAAAACTAATGAGAACATTAGTCTCACTAGACAAGGATGAAAAGGGTAAAAGTGTAGACACTGAGAAATACAGAGGTATGATTGGTTCTTTACTTTACTTAACAGCTAGTAGACCTGCTATACAATTCAGTGTATGTTTATGTGAAAGATTTCAAGCTAAACCCAAGGAGTCACATTTAAGTACTGTGAAAAGAATACTCAAATACTTAAATGGAACTCTAGATATTGGTATATGGTATCCATAGTGCAGAAATTTTGATTTAATAGGATATAGTAATGCAGACCATGCTAGATGCAAACTAGAAAGAAAAAGTACATCTGGTACTTGTCAGTTTTTAGGTCAAGCATTAGTCTCTTGGTCAAGTAGAAAGTCAAACTTCAGTGGCTACTTCAACTATTGAAGCTGAATATTTATCTAAAAGCCAATGTGTGGCACATATATTATGGATGGAATAGCAATTGGAAGATTATGGGTTAAAGTATGATCACATTTCTATGTGATGTGATAATACAAGTGCAATCCCATTCGGCATTCAAAGACCAAGCAGATTAATATCAAGCATCACTTTGTAAGGGATCATGTGCAAAAAGGAGATATAATATTAGAGTTTGTTCCCACTGAAGAACAAATCGCCGATATTTTCACAAAACCCCTCAATGATCAAAGATTCAGTCAACTTCAAAGGGAGATTGGCATGTCTACTTTTGAAAACTAACCCTGCTCTTTTAGAAATTTTGTCATCTGGGCCTTATATTTAATTAGTTATTCACTAATTAAATTCACTAAAATAATAATAATAATAATAATAATTAGTCCTATACTAATTATTTTTAATATTAATTTTTATCCATATTAATTAGTCTTCTATTAATTAATTGAGGAGAAAAATATTTTTTTTTTATCCGAGATTTATTGTGCTAAAATCTTTAATGCCTATTATTACTAAAAGGCTAAAATGTTTCAGGCCATTATATATATATATATATATATATATATATATATATATATATATATATATATATACCTATCGGGCCTATTTCTTCCTTAAAGCCCAATTTGTATAAACTCATGATTAAGAAGTTGAGGTCTATTCTCTTCAAACCAAAACAATACACACAGCCACTTGTCAATCATTAATAACTAGCAAAGCTCTTAAAACGTCATCACTCTATTTTTCAAATTCACGTAACTGTTACATCAGTTGAAGGAAAAGAGAAGAAGAGACAGTTCTTGTACCTCCATTGCAGTGCAATCTATATTTCTCTCAAAACGAAATCTTCATTTTTCTCTCATTGGCATGATCTTCCTTGTAATCTGACATCCCATACAAGTTAATATGAAGAAACAAGGAGTCAAAAATATTAGAACTTCACAAGAAAAGCAAAGGGCAGAAATGGAGAATGAAGAACAAAGGAAGGATATGCAAACCGAGCATAAGTCAAATCCAGGAAAAAGAAAGATTTAACAAGATGATGCTTTACCTGTAGCAAAAAGAATGGAAATGAGCTAATGGAGGACTTCAAATCCAAACAAGTCTCTTTCAGCTCCATCTATGGTCTTCATTCCTGAAAGAGGTAACTTAGTTTACTCTGACGATTTCTCTACGTCTAAAGTACCATGTAGGAGAATTGATTGGGATTACCTGGGAAGAAACGAATTCCCATTTACTAAGTGGATTAGGTTCCAAAAATGGGAGGAATTTTAGAAAATCAATGAACCCATTTTTCCCTCTTTAGTCAGAGAGTTCTATGGAACTCTTATCGATTTAGGAGGCAAACAATTTGAAATAGTTCTAAGAGGGAAACCTCAACTGTTAATGAAAGAGTTTTTGCAAAATCTTCAATCTTCCCAGAATAGGAGCCAAAATCACCAAGCAGCCTTCGTTTGATTACTATGACTTTGATTCCTTTGTTAGACAACTATTCAACATCCTCACGATCATAAAATCCTAACCTCTAAACTTGATTCTGGATATTTGAATGGAACTTTTATAACTTTGCAACTCCTGAATTCCACTTTCTTTGCACCACAAACCTTTAGCCTAGCCATTATGGACTCATTTGATGTGTGCTTCACATGGCATTTGATTCACAAAATGCCCATCACCTTACCCTGGATAATGATCAACTATCTGACTTCAATTCAAGGAACATCCTTTTTTCCTTAGAGTATGCTCTTAACTAAGTTTTTCAATCACTTTGATATATCCATTGGAAACCATATTCCCTCTGTTATCAGTCCAAAATATATTCTTAATAAAGTAAATATTAAGAGCACTATCAGACAAAACAAACATAAAATTCAAATTCCTACTGTCCCACTTGAGAAAACAATGTCAGAACAAGAGCATGTGAAAGACAATCAAGATGCTTTCACTGAAGCTAATGTCAATGAAAGTGGTCAAGGGAGTTTCATCAAGCCTACATCACTCAATAGAAACATAAGCAGTGGAAGAGATGCTGGTCCTTATTCATCACATGTTTCTGAATGTGTCAATGACACTAAACAAAGCCACATTCAAGTCTCTAATGAAGAAAGCCTGCCAGAAATCTTAGGTCGAAATATCTATGCACAATATCAATCCCATGTACTACTTGTTGAGATTGTTCAAGAGGATCAGACTTCTAAAGAGTATAATGGGATGGATATTCTTGTAAATAAGGCAAAAAAAGTGTCTTCAGAAAGTCTAGGGGTCCCACATGAAGCAGACAATGACTTCTTTGTCAACTCAGATGACTTATATACCCCTGTTCAAACCAACCCTATATCAACGGAGGAGCTTGATCTCACCCTACTTCCATTAAAATAGCTTAGCACTACTACCCAACCAGCTTCCAAGTCAAGCCCTTAATTATAGAGTCCTCAACTCTATTGGCATCCTTAACTCCTCCTGTCATTAATATCCCTATTGAACCTAACCACTCCACTGTCCATCAGATTTTCCACACATTCACTTTACCTCAACTTAGGATCAAATTCGAACCATAGCTTTTACCTTAGAATCCTCATTAAAAGTGATAGCTGAAATCCTCAAAATAGCTCAATCTATGATGAACTTTACAACATTTCAGCAGATTCCATATGCACTTAAACATTTCCAGATGCAAATTATGGAAATGCAATCTAGGATCCTGAATATTGTCCAATACCAGGAAGAGACCCTTTCCCGAGTCACTGAAGAAGTTAGAGAGTTGTCTGGTAAGGTTGAATCCATGTACCAAATGGTATCTCACCACTACAGAAGTACCTCAAAAGATCCGGCACCCTCCTCTTCAGGTCAGCAGTAGCAAAGATGGGTACCACATGCACAGAGACACCTCCTCAGTAGCCATATACTATAAGGCTTCTTTTGGCACTCAATATTCATCTCTATCCTTTTATCTTTTTGCTAGTACTCTTTAAATTAGTATCAACTTTTGTCCCATTTAGTACCTCTATTACAAGTATTTTTCTATATTTTGGGACTCTATCCACCAAAATATAGTATTAAATGCTTGTATCTCCATCTTCAAGGTATTTATCTCACTTCAAACTTACCTTTTCTTTTTGTTGATGCCAAAAGGGGGAGTGATGCGTCTAAAACACACACTATAGAGCAAGTATACTTTGTCGCTTAAGTAATATAGAAGAAGAAGGATGTTGATCCCACGGAGACTATTTATGCTAATCCTAAATGTTAGGCGGAGAAAATTATATCTTTGATTTCAAGTTGTAAAATAAAATCTATTGTTAAGCAACAAATTAAATAAAACAATTTAAAATAAGATTGAAATGTAATTGGATAAAAATCAATGGATAAACTGGCTAAGGCATATGGTTTTACTTAGCATTTATTCTAGCAATTTCCTCGAGTTATGTAATTAAACTTATTAATTACCCAAGATGGTGAATTCCCAAAGCAATTGACACTGGTTAAGGCTGCTAACTCTAATTCTCAACCTAACTACTTAAACTAGTGTAAGCGCTGGAATTTTCCGTCCGTAAAAAAAGAAAAAAAAAATTTGCAGCGGTGTCACATGACTGTAATATACATTCGTGCGACTTTCATTACAGTCGTGCGACTTTCATTACAGTCGTGCGACTGTAATTAGATTACAGTCGTGCGACTGTAATGTCGGGGCAGGTGCAGAAGCCCATACCTCTACAGTAGAAAAATGGAGGAGACAGGAGGAACAATTAATATTCCGCCCCTTGCAGCAAGAAAGTAGGAAAGATAAATAAAAGAAAGGAGAAGGAAAGAGGACACTTGGACATTGTGATTTCTAGTTGCAAAGAGAGAGAATTGGGAGTAAAAGGAAAGAAAAGGAAAAATACCAAACAAAGAGCATTCTTTTTCTCTTCTTTTTCTTCTGAATTCTTGAGTGATTAAGTTTAAAATATGTTAGACATCAATAGGTTAACAACTTAACACTTTAAATTCAATTAAATTTCGGACAAAAATCACCAGAATCCCTAACATTTGGAGATTTTTCGGACCAAACTTCTCAACCTTGACTCAAGAGGAAAATATTGGGATTTTTCACCCGAAATCACCCGATAAAAGCGGAAGAACGCGATGATTTCCTCAAATCCGTGCCCAGGAGCAATTGAAATGGAAATTGGAAAAACAAAAATTTAATAGAAAGAGATAATTCTCTAACTTGGAATATCTCTTTCAGAGATGGATGCAGATTGCAGGAATCAATATAGAATCCCACCTCGTTCACGTACACGAACGCCTAACGAACACCACTCGTGCTAGCGTCAAAAAACACAAACTATGGAGAGGAGGAAGAGACAAAAATTTCGGCTATGGTGTGTTCCACTCATGTTGGCCGAAATTCTCCTAGGGTTATTTTAACCCTAGGTGGGCCGAAATTCCCTAGAGGAATTTTGGTCCAACCAGGCTCCTTATTTGTGTGGGCTTCCTTCTTTTAATTCAGGCCCAATTTAATTTATCTGGTTTAAATTAATTTCAAGCCCAACTTTAATATACCCATGTATTTAATATATAACACCAAGTAATATATTATTTATATTTAAATTAAAATTAGTTTGACCAATTAACTTAATCCATCAAATTAAAATTAGATCTTCATAAAATAAAATCATATGTAAACCTATACATATGAATATTTCCACCTAGGAAATAATCTCATAATTAATCCAATTAATTATGAAGAGCCAATTAAATATATATTAATTTTATTATTAGGATCAATCCAATTGATCTTTATAATATAATTAATATATATACCTCTCTCTCCAGAGTGTATACTCCAAGCATACATGTGATTCCTTAAGTCGTTGTCCAATCGCTCAATTTGTACGATCCCGTGGGTCCATCTTTATGTTGGCAGTGGGCCTTTGGCCCGCAGACTGCAGTTGGGCTCTAGCAAGCCACTGCAGCCCCCAATTAAGATGGAGATGGTAGTCTAACTGTTATCATAACCCTGTAGTTTGAACTTGTACATCCCATGTCATTGATATCTGTGTCCAACACGGAGGCATGGATTGATCACCCTCTTTTGTGTCTGGACATTAACTTGATCCCGAATGCACTGAAGCTCACAAACAAGTTCCCACTTGTTTGGTTGTGGCCACACTCTTATCAGTCGCATTCATCAAGAGGCCGGTGATATCTTCCCAGTGGACTACTGAGTGACAAATCCCTTCTGCATATCCATAGCATTACCATGCTAAGTGACATACCCGAAAGTACCCATACTTGGCACCCTATTACAGGCCCTTTAGGCGTACCCCTAAGTATGCGACCTCACATGCAACACCATCATATGGTCAGGTCAAAGGATCCATACAAGTACTACACGAGAATCACTTGTGATACTATACCGTGTGGATTTCTCGTTTAGTGGATCTATCAAGTACCATGCCCCTTATGCATGTACCCATTAACTTGGTTGACATTCCATGTCCAATGACCGGTAAGACGCCGCCATACAACCAGGTTAATGATGGTCTATTGTTCCATTCATTCCCATGACTGGAACAGACTACGAATCTATTTATGGTCATAATCGTTTACCCTATCCATGGTCTTACTGCCAAGTGCATGACACTGGTCATCATGGATATGGATATGTCCATAGGATACTTCATTTAATATATTGCACAAGATTAATATAATAAATGAATTAATGCCTTTATTAATAACACAAATAAGTATAATACATGAATCCAATTAATGTATGATACAAATACAAGGACCAATGGCTCGGGACTAGGGCATATCCAACAATCTCCCACTTGCACTAGTTCCAACTAGGCATGGGCCTAATCCCTATAGATCTGGTATGACCCTCGTGCTTGGGCTGGGCCAGCACATTGGTCAAAGGATCTGCGACATTATCCTCGGTGTCCACTCTGTGCAATGCAATGTCACCTCTCTCCGTAATCTCTCTTATGAGGTGAAACTTTCTGAGCATGTGCTTTGTGTTCTTGTGTGACCGGGGCTCCTTAGCTTGTGCAACGGTCCCATTGTTGTCACAGAATATATCAACTAGGTCCTAGATAATTGGCACTACTGCCAACTTAGTGATAAACTTCTTCATCCATACAGCTTCCTTAGCCGCATCACACGCAGCGATGTACTCAGCTTCTGTTGTAGAGTCCGTGATGGTTGGCTGTTTTGAGCTCCTCCAGCTTACAGCACCACCATTTAGCAAGAATACATACCCAGACTATGACTGGTACTCATCCTGGTCAGTCTAGAAGCTTGCATCAGTGTACCCAGTAACTGATAGCACTTCCTGACCACCATACACTAAGAAGCTATCCTTAGTCCGGTTAAGGTACTTAAGGATTGCCTTGACAGCTTTCCAGTGATCCTCCCCGGGATCCTACTGGTACCAGCTAGTTATACTCAGTGCAAAGGCAACATCAGGTCTCGTACATAACATGAAGTACATAATTGATCCTATAGCCGAAGCATATGGAACCAATTTCATGTTCTCCCTGTCCTCCCTTTGTTGGAAATGCCCTAGTCCCGAGGCATTGGTCCTTGTATTTGTACTATACATTTATTGGATTTATGTGTTGTACTCATTTGTGTCATTAATAAAGGCATCAATTCATTTATTATATCTATCTTGTGCAATATATTAAATGAAGTATCCAATGGACATATCTATATCCATGACGACTAGTGTCATGCACTTAGCAGTAAGACCATGGATAGGGTAAACGATATGACCATAAATAGATCCGTAGTCTGTTCCAGTCATGGGAATGAATGGAACAACAGACTAT
This sequence comes from Euphorbia tirucalli, assembly GCA_039660915.1. Lineage (NCBI taxonomy): Eukaryota > Viridiplantae > Streptophyta > Magnoliopsida > Malpighiales > Euphorbiaceae > Euphorbia > Euphorbia tirucalli. The sequence continues at coordinate 32,853,012 of CM077637.1, read as the reverse complement.
CATTAACCTGGTTGTATGGTGGTGTCTTACCGGTCATTGGACATGGAATGTCAACCAAGTTAATGGGTACATGCCTGGGAGCATGGTACTGGATAGATCCACTAAGCGAGTAATCCACATGGTACGGTATCACAATGGATTCTCGTGTAGTACTTGTATGGATCCTTTGACCTGACCATATGATGGTGTTACATGTGAAGTCGCATACTTAGGGGTACGCCTAAAGGGCCTGTAATAGGGTGCCAAGTATGGGTACTTTCGGGTATGTCTCTGAACATGGTAATACTATGGATATGCAGAAGGGATTTGTCACTCAGTAACCAACTGAGAAGATATCACCGGCCACTTGATGAATGTGACTGATAAGAGTGTGGCCACACCCAAACAAGTTGGAACTTGTTTGTGAGGATCAGTACATTCGGGATCAAGTTAATGTCCGAACACAAAAGAGGGTGATCAATCCATGCCTTTGTGTTGGACACCGATATCAATGACATGGGATGTACAAGTTTAAACTACAGGGTTATGATATCAGTTAGACTGCCATCTCCATCTTAATTGGGGGCTGCAGTGGCTTGCTGGAGCCCAACTGTAGTCTGCGGGCCAAAGGCCCACTGCCAACATAAAGATGGGCCCACAGGATCGTACACATAGAACGATAGAATGCAGACTTAAGGAATCACTTGTATACTTGGAGTATACACAGTGGAGGGAGAAGCATGTATATATTAATTATATTATAAGGATCAATTGGATTGGTCATAATAATAAAATTAATATATTCTATTGGCTCTTCATAATTAATTGGATTAATTATTAAATTATTTCTTTGGTGGAAATATTCATATGTATGGGTTTACATATGATTTTATTTTGTGTAGAGTTAATTTTAATTTGATGGATTAAATTAAATGTCAAACTAATTTTAATTTAGATGTAAATAATATATTACTTGGAGTAATATATTAAATACATGGGTATATTAAAATTGGGCTTGAAATTAATTTAAACCAGAATAATTAAAATTAGACTGGGCCTAAATGAAAACATGGAAGCCCGCACAGAATAGAAAGGAGCCAAGATGGGCCTGAATTCCCCTAAGGGAATTCGGCCAACCCTAGGTATAAATACCTAGGGTTAGAAATTTCGGCCACTCTAGCACATTCACTCCTAGCCGAAATTTTCTTACTCCTCTCCTCTCCATTGTTTCGTTTTTTTCCGACGCTAGCACGGGTTGCATTCGCCAAGCGTTCGTGTACGTGAGAGTGGAGGAATTCTATTTTGAATTCTGCAGTCATCATCCATCTCGGAAAGAGATTTTTCTGGTAAGAAATTTAATCCCTTTCTATTTGATTTTTAGTTTTTCAATTTCCACTTCAATTGCTCCTGGGACTGGATTTGAGGAAATCACCGCGTTCTTCCGCTTTTATCGGGTGATTTCCGATGACAAATCCCAACAGTGGTATCAGAGCAGGCTTTTGATCCGTGGAATTTGATTAATTTTGGTTGAATCCCTATTTTGAAATTGGATGTTTTTGTTTGGGATTCATGGTATGGGTTTTATGATTTTTCCCATATGTTTTGATACAATGAAAATTAATATTGTATATTGGTTTATGTTGTTTTAATTTTATTGTATTATTGTAATTCTTGGTGAATTGCTATGGATGATGATTGGTGGATTTTATTTTTTTTAATTCTGGATTTATTAAAAAAAAAATCGGCCTCCCGGGGGAGGGGCTGCCGGCGGCAGCACTGCCTGCTGCTGCGCCAGCAGCAGCAGCCGCTGGTTCCAGCAGCTGCCGTAGCAGCGGGCTGCTGCAGGCGGCAGCAGCGGGCAGCCGCTAGGCGGCTGCACCGCTGCTGCTGCTAGGGCAACTCTGTTGCCCTAGCTGCAGCGGGCCGGGGCCGGGCCCAGTGTTTTGGATTTTGCGGGTATTTTGGGTCCGGGGCCCAGTTTTGAAATTTTAATTGGTTTTAAAATTCGTGTGTTTAAATTTATGTAATTTAAATGCGCATGGTTTCTTGGATGAATTTTATTTCGTTCATGTGATATTAGTTTTGGAAATTAATATGGTTAATGGAAATTGGTTCGGGTAATTTTGGCACAATTACTCGGACGGCTAAATTGGACCCATGGTTTCCCAATTCCAGTGGGAGCAGTTGGACTGCCTGGGCTGGAGGCCTAAAGCCCGTTAAGGGTTAGAACCATGGTGGGCCAAAATTGGTGATTTCCTAATAATGGCTTTGACATAATTTAAATGGGCTTAAATCATGCATTATGACATGCTTTTGAATTGTATGTATTGGATGCATATGAATGGTTGAATGAATGTATGATTGGATGCTATTGGGCCTTTTACGAGATGGGTTGTATTTTTCTTTTGGGTAAATACGGCCTGCGTGTCGTTTTCTTTTAATGTAATTTTATTTTATTTAAATTAAATATTATAAAATTTGTAAAAGAAGAAGCCCATGGAGTGGTGAGCCCAAGTGGAGGTGCAAGCCCAAATTGGAGGTGCAAGCCCAGAAGGAGAAGATGGAGGCCCGCCTAATATATGTTTCTAGTATAGGTTTACTAGAATAATATTAGGATGTAATATAGGCCCATAGCAGTCCATTTTAATTTTATTTAATCATTTTTTTATATTCATTTGCATGTATGAATGTATGTTACAAACAGCTCATTCACCCGCTTTATGTATGTAAGCCGTTATAATTGAATCTAATAACCAAACGGAAATTACTAAGTCGCTTAAAAGTGCTTCCCTCATTCAAAACCGAATCGAAGTGGGAATAGGCCAGTTGTAGACCATGCCCTCGCAGGATGCACTGGAGTATTGTCACTTTGTATTGGGTTAGAGTATGGGATACTCTAACACTTGGATGGAGGTTTTGACTTAGCATGGGTAGTAGGATTCTCCTGGCCCTAAGCACAGATGGGTAAGTGCCAATAAGCCCATCAAACCGAGAGTCCCTAGGTTGGGATTGGACGGCGCTCCTACCTAAATAATTAAGGTATAGTTGTACCAAACCCTCGTTTGGCTATATCTTAATGAAATATGGATCTCGGCCCATGAGCCCAACAACTCGGTTAAATTAATAACTTGATTCATTATTAATTTTATATGGGAACAACAATGTAAAGCCCTTTATTAACACTCTAAATGTTTTTCTGTGTAGAAACACCCAAATGGCAAACACAAATACCTTATCACTGCGATCAATTCTTGAAAAGGACAAGCTTTCCGGTCCTAACTTTTTAGACTGGTCTAGGAACTTGAGGATAGTTCTAAGACAAGAGTCGAAAGAGTAAGTGCTGGAAAGGCCTGTGCCGGCTGCGCCTCAGGGACGTAATCCAACGGCTACACAGCTGGCGGAATATGAGGCGCACGTCAAGGACAACCGGGGATGTGACGTACCTTATGTTGGCTTGCATGGTCCCCGAACTGTAAAAACAGTTTATGGACCATCAAGCCTATGCTATGATAACAACTCTTAACGAGATGTTTCAAGAGCAAGCTCGTCAGGAAAGGTACCTGACCAATAAGGCATTCCACTCTTGTAAGATGGGGGCCGGGACATTTGTGAGTGCACACGTGCTCAAGATGAAGGGCTATTTGGATACTTTGGCCCGTCTCGGATCGCCTATCTCTCAAGAGTTGGCGGTGGACACAATCCTCGCGTCCTTGCCGGATTCTTATGATCAGTTCATCCTTAACTACAATATGCAAGGGATGAACCGCACTGTCAGTGAGCTGCATGGGATGCTTAAGCTTACTGAGCAGTCGATCAAGAAGACTCCGCCGGTGCTGCTGGTTAACAAGGGGAACGCTCCTCTTGCTAAGGGTAAGGCCAAGGAAAAGGCCAAGGAAAAGGCCAAGGCTAAGGCCAAGAAGGCCAAAGCCAAGAAGGCCAAGGCCCAACCCAAAGGCCAGCAGAAGGCAGGTCCTGAGGACGTCTGTTTCGGGTGCAGACAGGCAGGCCATTGGAAAAGATCATGTCCCAAGCTGATGGGAGAACAAAGAAGGGGCCAAGGTGCGTCCTTTTCAGGTATTTATGTTATAGATATTAACCTTACTGTTTCAACATCCTGGGTATTGGATACTGGATGTGGTTCTCACATTTGTTGCAATGTGCAGGGACTTAAGAACAGAAGGTTGCTGGGGTCGGGAGAGGTGGACTTGCGGGTCGGGAATGGAGCAAGGGTTGCTGCCATAGAGATCGGCGAATACCACCTAATGATGCCCAACGGATTGGTTTTAATTTTAGAACATTGTTACTTTGTACCTGCTATGTGCAGGAATATTATCTCTGTATCAATGTTGGATATTTCTGGATTTGAATTTTCTATTATAAATGGTCGAATTTCTATATCTAGAGAGGGGTTATTTTATGGAGATGCTCTATTAAATAATGGCCTGTATGTCCTAGACTTAAATGAAACCAATCACATCTATAACATAAACACGAAAAGGGTTAAGCCTAACGAACTTAATCCAGTCTACCTATGGCATTGTCGTCTTGGCCATATAAACGAGAAGCGCATAGCTAGGCTTCACAAAGCTGGAGTCCTAGGGTCATTTGACTTGGAGTCAATTGATACATGTGAATCATGTTTAAGAGGAAGATGACAAAGGCGCCTTTTAGCAAAAAGGCTGAAAGGGCCACTGGTTTGTTGGACCTAATACATTCAGATGTATGTGGACCTATGAGCGCAGCAACCAGAGGTGGGCATCTGTACTTCGTCACGTTCACGGATGATTTCAGCAGATATGGCTATGTCTATCTGATGAAACACAAGTCCGAGACCCTTGATAGGTTCAAGGAATTTAGGAACGAGGTACAGAATCAGCTAGGCAGGAATATCAAAGCCCTTCGGTCGGACCGAGGCGGTGAGTACATGAGCCTAGAGTTTGATTCATACTTGAGAGAGCATGGAATAGTTCCACAGCTCACTCCTCCTGGAACACCACAATGGAATGGGGTGTCCGAACGGAGGAATAGGACCTTGTTGGACATGGTCCGCTCAATGATGAGTCAAGCATCTCTCCCAATTAGCTTCTGGGGACACGCCCTTGAGACAGCAGCTCTCATCTTAAACAATACTCCGACTAAGGCTGTGGAAAAGACCCCATATCAGATATGGATGGGCAAGGAGCCCAATGTGTCTTTCCTAAGGATTTAGGGATGCGAAGCACATGTTAAGAAATTGACTAGTGGCAAGCTGGAGCCCAAAACTGATAAATGCCTATTTGTGGGCTACCCTAGGGAAACCAAAGGGTATTACTTCTACAACCCCGCCGAGAACAAAGTGTTCGTGGCAAGGAAGGGGCTCTTTCTGGAAAAGGAGTTCCTTTCCAAGAAAGATAGTGGGAGCAACATTGAACTCAGGGAAGTTCAAGGTCCACAAGCTCCTGAAGAGGATAGCTCGGAGGCCCAGGTGGAGCTTCCACAAGTGGAGGCACCGACCCAGGCCGCACAAGAACCTAGAAGGTCTGGTAGGGATCGTCGGGAACCGGAGAGGTATGGTTTCCTCGTCACCGATGATCAAACTCTTCTCATCTGGGATGAAGAAGAACCTAAAACCTACCAAGAGGCTATGGCTAGCCTACAGTCTGCAAATTGGCGTAAAGCCATGGAGGCAGAAATGCAATCTATGTACGATAACCAAGTTTGGAACTTGGTTGATCCACCTCCGGGTGCTAAGGTAATAGGTTGCAAGTGGTGCTATAAGCTAAAAGCTGATAAAACCTTCAAGGGGCGTCTGGTTGTGAAAGGTTTCAGACAAGTCCATGGGATAGACTATGATGAAACTTTCACACCAGTAGCCATGCTCAAGTCCATCAGGATACTACTGGCCATAGCAGCATGGTATGACTATGAGGTATGGCAGATGGATGTCAAAACCGCTTTCCTTAATGGAAAGCTACTCGAGGATGTGTACATGACACAACATGAGGGTTTTGTCGATCCTAAGTATCCGGGAAGGGTATGCAAACTTCAAAGGTCCATTTATGGACTGAAGCAAGCATCCCGTAGTTGGAATCTAAGATTCAATGAGGCTATAAAGGAATATGGCTTCATACAGAATCTGGATGAGCCTTGTGTGTATAAGAGGACTAGTGGGAGCATTGTCACATTTTTGGTACTTTATGTAGACGACATCCTACTCATTAGAAGCGACATACCTACACTGCAAGGAGTAAAGCAGTGGTTGAGTAAGTGCTTCGCAATAAAGGACTTAGGCGAAGCTGAGATGATCCTAGGGATCAGGATCTATAGGGATAGATCAAATCGGCTTCTGGGCCTAAGTCAGGCTTCGTACATTGACAAAGTTCTGAAAAGATTCAGCATGGACCGGGCCAAGAAAGGTTTCTTGCCAATGGGCCATGGGCTGAAACTTAGTAAGAAGAACTGTCCTAAAACAAGGGAGGACAGGGAGAACATGAAATTGGTTCCATATGCCTCGGCTATTGGATCAATTATGTACTCTATGTTATGTACGAGACCTGATGTCGCCTTTGCACTGAGTATGACGAGCCGATACTAGCAGGATCCCGGGGAGGATCACTGGAAAGCTGTCAAGGCAATCCTCAAGTACCTTAACCGGACTAAGGATAGCTTCTTGGTGTATGGTGGTCAGGAAGTGCTATCAGTTACTGGGTATACTGATGCAAGCTTCCAGACAGACCAAGATGAGTACCAATCGCAGTCAGGGTATGTATTCTTGCTGAATGGTGGTGCTGTAAGCTGGAGGAGCTCAAAGCAACCAACCATAGCGGACTCTACAACAGAAGCTGAGTACATCGCTGCGTGTGATGCAGCTAAGGAAGCTGTGTGGATGAAGAAGTTTATCACTGAGTTGGGAGTAGTGCCAACTATCCAAGACCCAGTCGATATCTTCTGTGACAACAATGGGGCCGTCGTACAACCTAAGGAGCCCCGGTCACACAAGAACACAAAGCACGTGCTCAGAAAGTTTCACCTCATACAAGAAATCGCGGAGAGAGGTGATATTGCATTACACAGAGTGGACACCAAGGATAATGTCGCAGATCCATTGACCAAGGCGCTGGCCCAGCCCAAGCATGAGGGTCATACTAGATCTATAGGGATTAGGCACATGCCTAGTTGGAACTAGTGCAAGTGGGAGATTGTTGGAAATGCCCTAGTCCCGAGGCATTGGTCCTTGTATTTGTACTATACATTTATTGGATTTATGTGTTGTACTCATTTGTGTCATTAATAAAGGCATCAATTCATTTATTATATCTATCTTGTGCAATATATTAAATGAAGTATCCAATGGACATATCTATATCCATGACGACTAGTGTCATGCACTTAGCAGTAAGACCATGTATAGGGTAAACGATATGACCATAAATAGATCTGTAGTCTGTTCCAGTCATAGGAATGAATGGAACAACAGACTATCATTAACCTGTTTGTATGGCGGTGTCTTACCGGTCATTGGACATGGAATGTCAACCAAGTTAATGGGTACATGCCTGGGAGCATGGTACTGGATAGATCCACTAAACGAGTAATCCACATGGTACAGTATCACAATGGATTCTCGTGTAGTACTTGTATGGATCCTTTGACCTGACCATATGATGGTGTTACATGTGAAGTCGCGTACTTAGGGGTACGCCTAAAGGGCCTGTAATAGGGTGCCAAGTATGGGTACTTTCGGGTATGTCTCTGAACATGGTAATACTATGGATATGCAGAAGGGATTTGTCACTCAGTAACCAACTGAGAAGATATCACCGGCCACTTGATGAATGTGACTGATAAGAGTGTGGCCACACCCAAACAAGTTGGAACTTGTTTGTGAGGATCAGTACATTCGGGATCAAGTTAATGTCCATGCCTCTGTGTTGGACACCGATATCAATGACATGGGATGTACAAGTTTAAACTACAGGGTTATGATATCAGTTAGACTACCATCTCCATCTTAATTGGGGGCTGCAGTGGCTTGCTAGAGCCCAACTGCAGTCTGCGGGCCAAAGGCCCGCTGCCAACATAAAGATGGGCCCACAGGATCGTACACATAGAACGATAGAATGCAGACTTAAGGAATCACTTGTATACTTGGAGTATACACAGTGGAGGGAGAAGCATGTATATATTAATTATATTATAAGGATCAATTGGATTGGTCATAATAATAAAATTAATATATTCTATTGGCTCTTCATAATTAATTGGATTAATTATGAAATTATTTCTTTGGTGGAAATATTCATATGTATGGGTTTACATATGATTTTATTTTGTGTAGAGTTAATTTTAATTTGATGAATTAAATTAAATGTCAAACTAATTTTAATTTAGATGTAAATAATATATTACTTGGAGTAATATATTAAATACATGGGTATATTAAAATTGGGCTTGAAATTAATTTAAACCAGAATAATTAAAATTAGACTGGGCCTAAATGAAAACATGGAAGCCCGCACAGAATAGAAAGGAGCCAAGATGGGCCTGAATTCCCCTAAGGGAATTCGGCCAACCCTAGGTATAAATACCTAAGGTTAGAAATTTTGGCCACTCTAGCACATTCACTCCTAGCCGAAATTTTCTTACTCCTCTCCTCTCCATTGTTTCGTTTTTTTCCGACGCTAGCACGGGTTGCATTCGCCAAGCGTTCGTGTACGTGAGAGTGGAGGAATTCTATTTTGAATTCTGCAGTCATCATCCATCTCGGAAAGAGATTTTTCTGGTAAGAAATTTAATCCCTTTCTATTTGATTTTTAGTTTTTCAATTTCCACTTCAATTGCTCCTGGGACTGGATTTGAGGAAATCACCGCGTTCTTCCGCTTTTATCGGGTGATTTCCGGTGACAAATCCCAACACCTTTGTCTTAGGACAATGCTTCTTACTAAGTTTCAGCCCATGGCCCATTGGCAAGAATCCTTTCTTAGCCCGGTCCATGCTAAACCTTTTTAGAACTTTTTCTATGTACGAGGCCTGACTTAGGCCCAAAAGCCGATTTGATCTATCCCTATAGATCCTGATCCCTAGGATCATCTCAGCTTCGCCTAAGTCCTTCATTGCGAAGCACTTACTCAGCCACTACTTTACCCCTTGCAGTGTAGGTATGTCGCTTCCAATGAGTAGGATGTCGTCCACATAAAGTACCAAAAATGTGACAATGCTCCCACTTGTCCTCTTATACACACAAGGCTCATCTTGATTCTGTATGAAGCCATATTCCTTTATAGCCTCATTGAATCTAAGATTCCAACTTCGGGATGCTTGCTTCAGTCCATAAATGGACCTTTGAAGCTTGCACACCCTTCCCGAATACTCTGGATCGATAAAACCCTCAGGTTGCATCATGTACAAATCCTCGAGTAGCTTTCCATTAAAGAAAGCGGTTTTGACATCCATTTACCAGACTTCATAGTCGTACCATGTGGCTATGGCTTGCAAGATCCTGATGGATTTGAGCATGGCTACTGGTGAGAAAGTTTCATCATAGTCTATTCCATGGACTTGTCTGAAACCTTTCGCAACTAGACACCCCTTGAAGGTATTGTCAGCCTTTAGCTTATAGCACCACTTGCAACCTATTACCTTAGCACCCGGAGGTGGATCAACCAAGTTCCAAACTTTGTTATCGTACATAGATTGCATCTTTGCCTCCATGGCTTTGTGCCAATTTGCAGACTGTGGGCTTGCCATAGCCTCCTGGTAGTTTTTGGGTTCTTGCTCATCCCAGATTAGAAGAGTTTGATCATCGGTGACGAGGAAACCATACCTCTTCGGTTCCCAACGATCCCTACCATACCTTTTAGGTCCTTATGTGGCCTAGGTCGGTGCTTCCTCCTGTGGAAGCTCCACCTGGGCCTCTGAGTTATCCTTTTCAAGAGCTTGTGGACCTTGAACTTCCCTGAGTTCAACATTGCTCCTACTATCTTTCTTGGAAAGGAACTCCTTTTCTAGAAAAACCCCCTTCCTAGCCACGAACACCTTGTTCTTGGCGGGGTTGTAGAAGTAATACCCTTTGGTTTCCCTAGGGTAGCCCACAAACAGGCATTTATCGGTTTTGGGCTCCAGCTTGCCACTAGTCAATTTCTTGACATGTGCTTGGCATCCCCAAATCCTTAGGAAAGACACATTGGGCTCCCTGCTCGTCCATATCTGATATGGGGTCTTTTCCACTGCCTTAGTCGGAGTATTATTTAAGATAAGAGCTGCTGTCTCGAGGGCATGTCCCTAGAAGCTAATTGGGAGAGAGGCTTGACTCATCATTGAGCGGACCATGTCCAACAGGGTCTGTTCCTCCGTTCGGACACCCCATTCCATTGTGGTGTTCCGAGAGGAGTGAGCTGTGGAACTATTCCATGCTCTCTCAAATATGAGTCAAACTCTAGGCTCATATACTCACCACCTCGGTCTGACCGAAGGGTTTTGATATTTCTGCCTATCTGGTTCTATACCTCATTCCTAAATTACTTGAACCTATCAAGGGTCTCAGACTTGTGTTTCATCAGATAGATATACCTATATCTGTTGAAATCATCTGTGAATGTGACGAAGTACAGGTGCCCACCCCTGGTCGCTGCGCTCATGGGTCCATATACATTTGAATGTATTAGGTCCAATAAGCCAGTGGGCCTTTCAGTCTTCTTGCTAAAAGGCGCCTTAGTCATCTTGCCTCGCAAACATGATTCGCATGTGTCAATTGACTCCAAGTCAAATGACCCTAAGACTCCATCTTTGTGAAGCCTAGCTATGCGCTTCTCATTTATGTGGCCAAGACGACAATGCTATAGGTAGACAGGATTAAGTTCCTTGGGCTTAATCCTTTTTGTGTTTATGTTATAGACATTATTGGTTTCATTTTAGTCTAGGATATACAGGCTATTATTTAATAGAGCGTCTCCATAAAATAATCCCTTTCTAGATATGGAAATTCTGCCATTAGAAATAGTAAAATAAAATCCAGAAATATCCAACATAGAAACTGAAATAATATTCCTGCACATAGCAGGTACAAAATAACATTGTTCTAAAATTAAAACCAATCCACTAGGCATCACAAGGTGGTATTCGCCGATCTCTATGGCAGCAACCCTTGCTCCATTCCCGACCTGCAAGTCCACCTCTCCCGACCCCAGTGACCTTCTATTCGTAAATCCCTGCACATTGCAACAAATGTGAGAACCACATCCAGTATCCAATACCCAAGATGTTGAAACAGTAAGGTTAATGTCTATAACATAAATACCTGAAGAGGACCCAACTTGGCCCCTTCTTTGCTCTCCCATCAGCTTGGGACATGATCTCTTCCAATGGCCCGCCTGTCTACACCCGAAACAGACATCCTCAGGACCTGCCTTCTGCTGGGCCTTGGGTTGTGCCTTAGCCTTCTTAGCCTTGGCCTTCTTGGCCTTGGCCTTACCCTTGGAAACAGGAGGGTTCCCCTTATTGACCAGCAGCACCGGCTGAGTCTTTTTGACCAATTGCTCAGTAAGCTTAAGCATCCCATGCAGCTCACTGACAGTGCGGTTCATCCCTTGCATATTGTAGTTCAGGATGAACTGATCATAAGAATCCGGCAAGGATGCTAGGATTGTGGCCACCACCAACTCCTAAGAGATAGGCGATCCGAGACGGGCTAAAGTGTCCAAATAGCCCTTCATCTTGAGCACGTGTGCGCTCACAGATGTCCCAGTCCCCATCTTACAGGAGTGGAATGCCTTGTTGGTCAGGTACCTTTCCTGAAGAGCTTGCTCCTGAAACATCTCGTTTAGAGTTGTTATCATAACAAAGGCTTGATGGTCCATAAACTATTTTTGCATTTCGGGGCCATACAGGCCAACATTAGGCATGTCACATCCCTATTATCCTTGACATGCACCTCGTATTCCTCTAGCTGGGCAGCTGGTGGATTACGTCCTTGAGGGGCAGCCGGTACAGGCCTCTCCAGTACATACTCTTTGGACTCCTGTCTTAGAACTATTCTCAAATTCCTAGACCAGTCCAAAAAGTTAGGACCGAAAAGCTTGTCCCTTTCAAGAATCGATAGCAGTGATAAAGTGTTGTTGTTTGCCATTTAGAGTTTCTACACAAAAAAACATTTAGAGTGTTAATAAAGGACTTTACTTTGTTATTCCCATATGAAATTAATAATGAATCAAGTTATTAATTAAACCGAGTTGTTGGGCTCATGGGCCGAGATCCATATTTCATTAAGATATAGCCAAACGAGGGCCTGGTACAACTATACCCTAACTATTTAGGTAGGAAAGCCGTCCAATCCCAACCTAGGGACTCTTGGTTTGATAGGCTTGTTGGCACTTACCCATTTGTGCTTAGGGCCAGGAGAATCCTACTACCCATGCTAAGTCAAAACCTCCATTCAAGTGTTAGAGTATCCCATACCCCAACCTAATACAAAGTGACAATACTCTAGTGTATCCTGCGAGGGCATGGTTTACAACTGGCCTATTCCCACTTCAAGCCAGTTTTGAATGAGGGAAGCACTTTTAAGCGACTTAGTAATTTCATTTGGTTTTTAGATTCAATTAACAACAGCTTGCATACATAAGGTGGGTGAAATGCGGTTGGATCATACATTCATACATGCATATAAATATAAAGCATAATTAAATAAATAAGTAAAATGGATTGCTATGGGCCTTTATTACATCCTAATATTATTCTAGTAAACCTATACTAGAAAACAATATCAGGTGGGCCTCCATCTTCTTCCTTCTGGGCTTGCACCTCTACTTGAGCTCACCACTCCATGGGCTTCTTCTTTTACAAATTTTATAATAATTGGATAAAATAAAATTACATTAAAAGAAAAACGACGCGCAGGCCGTATTTACCCAAAAGAAAATACAAACCATCTTGAATAAGGCCCAATAGCATCCAATCATACAAAATATTTAATCACCCATATGCATCCAATACATATAATTAATAAGCATGTTATAATGCATGATTTAAGCCCATTTCAATTATGTCCAAGCCATTGTATAGAAATCGCCAATTTTGGCCCACCATGGTTCTAACCCTTAACGGGCTTTGGGCCTCCAGCCCAGGCAGTCCAACTGCTCCTACTGGGATTGGGAAACCATGGGTCCAATTCAGCCGTCCAAGTAATTGTGCCAAAATTACCCGAACTAATTTCAATTAACCATATTAATTTCCAAAATTAATATCACATGAATAAAATAAAATTTCATTCAAGAAACCACACGCATTTAAATTACATAAATTTAAACACACGAATTTTAAAACCAATTAAAATTTTAAAACTGGGCCCCGTGCCCGAAAACAGCCAAATTCAAAAACACTGGGCCCGGCCCACTGCGGCTAGGGTAACCAAGTTGCGCTAGCAGCAGCAGCTGCCACCCAACGGCAGCTGCTATCCAGCAGAGGCTGCTGCTACTAGCACGGCAGCAGGCAGCGGCTGCCGCCGTTGCTCTCGCCGCCGGCAGCCCCGCACCCTGGGAATAGCCAGATTTTTTTTTAACAGAAAAAAAATATAAAAAAATATATCATGGCATCCAACAACAAGAAATTCGCCAAGAATTCCAAAACACACAATATAAATTAAACAAACATAAACCTATATGCATATTCAATTTCAACTGCACAAAATCAAATGGGAAAAATCTTAAACCCAAACCAAGAACCCCAATAAAAACTCCAATTTTAAAACATGGGATTCAACCAATTTTAACAATTTCCACGGATCAAAATCCTGGCTTTGATACCACTGTTGGGATTTTTCACCGGAAATCACCCGATAAAAGCAGAAGAACGCGATGATTTCCTCAAATTAGTGCCCAGGAGTAATTGAAATGGAAATTGGAAAAAAAAAATTTAATAGAAAGAGATAATTCTCTTACCTGGAATATCTCTTTCAGAGATGGATGCAGACTGCAGGAATCAATATAGAATCCCTCCTCGTTCACGTACACGAACGCCTAACGAACACCCCCCGTGCTAGCGTCGGAAAACACGAACTATGGAGAAGAGGAAGAGACAAAAATTTCGGCTATGGTGTGTTCCACTCATGTTGGCTGAAATTCTCCTAGGGTTATTTTAACCCTAAGTGGGCCGAAATTCGGTAGAGAAATTTTGGTCCGACCAGGCTCCTTATTTCTATGGGCTTCCTTCTTTTAATTCAGGCCCAATCTTATTTTAATTTATCTGGTTTAAATTAATTTCAAACCCAACTTTAATATACCAATGTATTTAATATATTACACCAAGTAATATATTATTTACATTTAAATTAAAATTAGTTTGACCAATTAACTTAATCCATCAAATTAAAATTAGATCTTCACAAAATAAAATCATATGTAAACCTATACATATGAATATTTCCACCTAGGGAATAATCTCATAATTAATCCAATTAATTATGAAGAGCCAATTAAATATATATTAATTTTATTATTAGGATCAATCCAATTGATCTTTATAATATAATTAATATATATGTACCTCTCTCTCCAGAGTGTATACTCCAAGCATACATGTGATTCCTTAAGTCGGTGTTCAATCGCTCAATGTGTACGATCCCATGGGCCCATCTTTATGTTGGCAGTGGGCCTTTGGCCCACAGACTGCAGTTGGGCTCTAGCAAGCCACTGCAGCCCCCAATTTAGATGGAGATGGCAGTCTAACTGTTATCATAACCCTGTAGTTTAAACTTGTACATCCTATGTCATTGATATCTGTGTCCAACACGGAGGCATGGATTGATCACCCTCTTTTGTGTCTGGACATTAACTTGATCCCGAATGCACTGAAGCTCATAAACAAGTTCCCACTTGTTTGGGTGTGGCCACACTCTTATCAGTCGTATTCATCAAGTGGCCGGTGATATCTTCCCAGTGGACTACTGAGTGACAAATCCCTTCTGCATATCCATAGCATTACCATGCTAAGTGACATACCCGAAAGTACCTATACTTGGCACCCTATTACAGGCCCTTTAGGCGTACCACTAAGTATGGGACCTCACATGCAACACCATCATATGGTCAGGTCAAAGGATCCATACAAGTACTACACGAGAATCACTTGTGATACTATACCGTGTGGATTTCTCGTTTAGTGGATCTATCAAGTACCATGCCCCTTATGCATGTACCCATTAACTTGGTTGACATTCCATGTCCAATGACCGGTAAGACACCGCCATACAACCAGGTTAATAATAATCTCTTGTTCCATTCATTCCCATGACTGGAACAGACTACGGATCTATTTATGGTCAAATCGATAACCCTATCCATGGTCTTACTGCCAAGTGTATGACACTGGTCATCATGGATATGGATATGTCTATAGGATACTTCATTTAATATATTGCACAAGATTAATATAATAAATAAACTAATGCCTTTATTAATAACACAAATAAGTATAATACATGAATCCAATTAATGTATGATACAAATACAAGGACCAATGCCTCGGGACTAGGGCATATCCAACAGAAAAAGTGCAAATTTGAGTGGATTGGTGCGACGCCAGGGGTCAATCCTATGGATAAGCGCCAAAAAGGTGAATACTCTTCATTCCCTTTATTTTTCATGCTTTCTAGGTGAATTGGTGTGTTTTTGTGTATTTTGATTCGATTCCCTCATTTTCTGTTTCTGGAAATCAAGAATAGTCGTGCGACTATTCTTGAGTCGATGAACATTCGTACGAGTGCAGAAGCCTATACCTCTGCAGTAGAAAAATGGAGGAGAGAGGAGGAGCAATTAATGCTCCGCCCCTTGCAGCAAGAAAGCAGGAAAGATAAAGAGAAGAAAGGTGAAGGAAAGAGGACACTTGGACATTGTGATTTCTGGTTGCAAAGAGAGAGAATTGGGAGTAAAAGGAAAGAAAAGGAAAAATACCAAACAAAGAGCATTCTTTTTCTCTTCTTTTTCTTCTGAATTCTTAAGTGATTAAGTTTAAAATCTGTTGGACATTAATAGGTTAACAACTTAACGCTTTAAATTCAATTAAATTTCGGACTAAAATCATTAGAATCCCTAACATTTGGAGATTTTTCGGACCAAATTTCTCAACCTTGACTCAAGAGGAAAAAGTGCAAATTTGAGTGGATTGGTGCGACGCCAGGGGTCAATCCTATGGTGGATAAGCGCCAAAAAGGTGAATAATCTTCATTCCTTTTATTTTTCATGCTTTCTAGGTGAATTGGTGTGTTTTTGGGCATTTTTATTCAATTCCTGAGTTTTCTGTTTCTGGAAATCAAGAACAGCCGTGCGACTGTTCTTGAGTCGATGAATAGTCGTACGACTGTAAATACAGTCGTAAGAGTGTTCTTGGTTTCCATCTGTTTTCTTTCAGTTTTATTTCAAATGACTTTGGCGAAATTCTGAGTTTGGATTATTTATAATCGCACGACTGTAATTATAGTCATACGATCGTAATTACAGTCGTACGATCGTAATTACAGTCGCACGACTGTAATGTCCGTCCAGAAACAGAATTTACATTTTAATCCAGAAAAATTTCCAAAAATGAATTTTGTTGTGTGCATTCACGACCTTAGATTTAATTTTTAGTGCATTTACATTTAGAACAATACGACGACGGAGACCCGATTCTCCCGAAAACCGACCCATCTCGCATGTTAAATTAAATTAAACCGGAAAAAACGTTTTCAAAATGATTTTCTCACAAAACCAAAATACAGGAACGTTTCAAAATGTTTTCCAGGTCTAATCGGGCCAGTTAGCCGAGCCAACCCGATTATCCCCCTAATTGCATATTCCCGAATCCTTAAAATCCCATTATGTCCTATTTGAGTCCTACTTGTGGCGTGCCGTAAATTATGCTAACCCTCTGTTTTACAGCTTTTTATTTTTATTTTTATTTTTGATGTATTTAATAGAATTACTCGTGTATTTTAGGCTATTGTTTTTTTTTAGATAAATCGTGTATCTTAGGCGATTGTAAAGTGAGGACGAGAGTTTTTATTTTTTATTCAATTGGGTTGTATAATCGCCCTTTATTATTTTTTGTATATTTTGAATGTATGGTTTAATTTCCCGGAATTTATTTCCTGCATTTTGTTTTAGCATCGGATAATTAAAATAAACAAATTGGAGTTAGAGAAAGATAATAAAGCGAATTAAATATGGTAATATAAACTGTAAAGTGAAAGCAAGCTAGAGGTTAAGTAAGTTATTTGCCCGGACCCTAAATCTCTGGATTAGGTACAGCGGTCTGTCCTCGATAGGGAGTTGTACCGGAATTCCCGGATGAGCTGATCCGGGTGGCGACTCTGTCACTGATCTCGAGATTTAAGTTTCGAGGTCTTTAAGTTAAAAACGGGAAAATGTTTTCTATAAAAGAATTTCCAAGTTAAATCCATAATTTTCTAACTCAAGATAAACAAAACCTGTTTTCCAAAAATCAAACCAAATAATCTATAATAATCTTCTTTTTCCCCGGTCCGCTTCACCGTGTTCCCTTTCTTAAAAGGTCGTCTGCTCACAACTAGTTCGGTCTTAAGCAATTAGTTTGGAAAGCGTTAAGCATATGAAAACCTAGCACAAACTAGTGAGCCACAAAGCAATGGTCATGCATTTGTCATGTTATGGAATTTCGTTAATTCAGTCCTTTGAAATAGATGGTCACGTATTCAAAGCTTTAAGCAATCATAACACAATAATGGAAAAATAATATGAATTAATTACATTAAATAGAAGAAATTACACAGATATCCTACTAAGCTCCACCATAGCCTTAGCTATGGAGGAATTAGTTTATGATTGAGTTATAAACAAATAAATAAAATACAGAAAACATGATAGGAGAGAGTTAAGAATAAAGTAGGAAGATGGAGATCCCAATGGTGGCTTGCGGAGAGAAATCGGAGAAGAAGAATTGTAGATTGAATCTTCAAAACCCTAGCTTCTTAACTTTCTTCCCAAAATCACGTTCTCTTATGTTGAGAGCCAAATAAAATTCTGCAGCCTAGATGAATGAATGAATACGTCCCCCCTCTCGAAATCTCTAAGCTAAAACGTTTCCAAGAGAGAGAAAGAGAAGAGAAATCTCGTCAGGAAATAACTCTCCCAAAATTAATAATAAAATTAAATCCTAATTGAGAGTTATTCCTAAAATAAAAGTCTTCGGTAGAAGTTATTTCTCCCTATCCTAATTTCAAAAGGAGAAGAAATAAAATAGCCTAAAATTGAAAAGTCAAAACTCCTAACCCTAGTTGGAGTACAAAATTCGTAATTCTGTAGCCCGGGCCTGTCTTAAGACTGGTCAGCTTTTGCTTCTTAAAAATTCTTCAGTTCTGGCTCTTCATAAGGCACGCCCATCCCTTAGGACTTCGTTGCTCTTCCAAATAGCACATTTTAGCTCCAAAAATAGGAGATTTTGCTTCCAAATGTTCAAATTCCAACTTTAATGTCGTAACACATAAAAATAGAACACATGAGACAAAATCTACCTAAATTAAAGCACAATAGCACAATTAAAGCCCACAAAATAGGACAAAAATATATATACAAAACACACTTATTAGGGAGAAATTATTTTATTATCTTATGTGTTGGTGACTATGTTTTGCCATGATAATATTATGTGACTATGTTTTGGTGATATGATAAATTATGTATATATCATGGTGTCATGATGTTTTGGTGACTACATTAGTATATGATAATATTATATGACTATTATATGTGACTATATTTTGGCTGATGTCATGATGATTTGGTGATATGATAATATTATGTGACTATGTTGTGATGTTTTGATGTTTTGGCTCTTTAGGTCATATGCTATGAGAGAGAAATTGTTGACAATTTAGTATGTATAGACTATGCCTGACAGCTCATATGAACATACCAGTCATCTATACTAAGATATTAAAGATAACAAGTCCGAAGATACTGTCATACTGATGTGTTAATATATATATATGTTGATATGCTAAAAGTCTGCTAAAAAGGTCATTTGATATGTTGTATATATAACTTGGTATATACATATCATGTTTATGTTATGCTGATATGAATATTGTATATGTATGATATATGAATGCTAACTTGATTTAATTAGAATAAAGTACATGTGTTAATGCAAATAGTCTTAGTCATATCTTTCTCTGCATACTAGCTTAGTTAGAATGTATAAAGTCAGTAAGTATATGACCAAATGCAGGTATACAGATATGCAGGTAAATACTCCTATGATATACTGTGGATAGGCATTTTTGCAAATTATAAAGTGATCCTTACTTTTGAGTTAGTCTCTGTGATCACATTGACATACACTAAAGTTTTGCTGAATGGTTCCTATTATTTGCTATATGTTGATCATCATACATGTCTTGCTGGTATCATAATTTGTTCAAGGATGAAAAATGGATGCTGAACTAAGTCTCGAAATATTAGTTTTTGTAGTTACCTAGCATAATCTGCAACTTTATGATTAACATGATAAACTTTGCTATAATATTCTAAGTGGCATGACAGCTTGAGCTTTTACAATGAACAATCTTACTTATGGATGTAATGACAAAACGGTAGTATGAGTGTTTAACATTTAAAATAAATCTCAATAATATGATGACATCTCATAATCTGTCATATTACATTAAACTTGAAAAGCATATGTGTCTTAGTTCCATTAAGCTTATATGACTTTGAACAAAAATTGCAAAGATTTATGCATTTAAATAAGCAGAAAGTGACAAACTTCAAAATGTGTTAACTTATACAAATATCCAGTAACATAAGTTTCCTCTCACAAATTTGTTTAGACAATTAGGTTTTTGCTAAAGGTTTCTTTCTTTAGTCATTAAATGGAATCATTATCAAATTCTTGGGCTTTTATATGTTCAAATGGGCCGAACTAATACCTCTATAACATCCTTTTCCACACAAAAATTGGTTATTAAAAGAAATTTTCAAACTTGGGAAAGGTTTTGGAAATATTCAAATAACTAATTTCAAATTAAATACATTTGTCTAACATTCTCAAAATCTTATTTTTGCAGATAAAACTTTCTTAAAATAGAATATCTCAAAATTCTTTTAAGAAAATACATCAGGAGATCACGACTTCAGGGGGAGCTTATTTCGCGCTAAATAAAAACTATCCAGAAGTTTAATTTTTATCTCTTCAATACACACAAGATATAATAAGGTTGTCATCATAAAAAAGGGGGAGATTGTTGAACCTTGTTTTGATGAAAACAATTTTATATTTGAAGAAGATAAAATTAAATAAATACTTTAATAATTAATTAAAGATAAATGCAATTTTATTCTTAATTAATTAAATAAAGTATAAAGAAGAAGGCCTTCAATAAAGACATTGGAAGAATAATACAAAAAGAAAATAACAAGTTTGGAGAAATAAGATAGATTTACACTTCAGGAGGCTGAAGACTTAAGAAATTTACTTACATATCTTTAGAGGCCTAAACACTGTATAATGGTCACATTCAGAGACCTTAAGAAGTTAAGATCAAATGATCAGAGTCTTGAATAATGTATAACGGTCACAATCAGAGACCTGAAGAAATCAAGTTCAAATATTCAGAGACTTGAACACTGTAACAGTCACATTCAAAGACCTGAAGAAATCAAGTTCAAACATCCAGAGACCTGAACATTGTATAACGAATACATTCAGATATCTGAAGAAAGTTCATTTGAAACCTTCAAAGGGCTGAACACTGTACAATGGCTAGCTTCAGAGAACTGAAGGAAATAAAAACTAAAGCTTCAGAAGGCTGAATACACTATAACGGCTAGTTTCAGAGACCTGAACAGAATTTAAATTTTCTCTCCAAACCACTTCCCTAATGTCTATAAACAGAAGACAATGGCAAGAATTTCAAGATTGGAAGACAAATTACAAAGTCTACATCACATTCAAAGTAATCAAAGCATTCTTGAGTATTCTTTCCAACAATCTTCAAACAAAGCAATTGAAAGAAATCTAGTCTTCATCAAAGCAATTCATATTCTTTCAAATACAACATTTTGAGTGAATTGTAAATTCACACTAAGAGATATTAGTGTGAAGGAGAGCTTTGTTGTTAGAGTTTTATCAACAAAGTTGGTATAAAAAGTTTTGTTGTTAAGCTTGCGAAAAACATCGGTTGTATCGATCCAGACAGAAGAAGGATCAACGTCCTAATCCTAGACATAATTAGGATTGATTGTCCCGATCTTGGACAGAAAAAAGATTAAGCTGTTTAATTCCTACCATTAAAGGAATTATAGTGGAAAATCTCAAGTGGCTCACTTGGGAACATGAGTAGGACAGTTAGTCCGAACCTGTATAAATCTATTTGTCGATTTATGCATTTATTTTTAGCAGTAATAGCTCTTTGGATATTTCATTTTATTTATTCATAAGCAATTAAATTTACAAGTTTTACAAACCTTCTTATTCTGCATTTTTAAGTAAAACTTGTTTCTTGGGCAAAATTGTTTTTAAATAAAAGATTTCCACGAAAGAATTTTTATTTGGGTATTTACACTATTCATCCTCCTCTAGTGTACCTTAAAGACTATTTTGGACTAACATTATTTAAAATATTAAAAAAATTATTATTATTTGGCGGGCCGAGTTGGGCTTAGGATTTGCTTTTTTAGATACAAGCCGGGCCCAGCCCAGGTTCGCTTAAATTTGGGCCTGGTTGGTCTGGACTCGGACTCAATGTTTTTATACTTAAATCTGCCAGATCGGTCGAACCCGTCAAAACCCGCTCCGTAAACAAGTCTAATTACAGAATATCATAGAATTAAATTTGATCTAAATAATTTTAGTAAAATGGTATGTAATAGATTCAAAAACTATTGATATGAATTATAAATTGAAATAAATAAAATAAAATAAATCATGCAACCTACTATATATTAGTTGTGCTGACATTGTTTAATAAAATGATATTATAACAAAATTATTGCCCGAAATATTAACTTTTCATCCAATCTAGAAAAAACTATAAACTAGTTGAGAGAACGCCATATTCAATTTTAATCATAATGGCTCGTGTTAGAATTTATTTTAATTGTTTTACATAGCTAATTCATAACTAATTGAATCAAATATTTGAAATAATTTCATCATATAATATTGTCGTCGTTAATATATACTCGATTGAATTTTTTCCAGTTTAATGTAATAATATTCAATTTGCAATTATTTATAACACAAAAAACTATCTAGTCCCTCTCATTCATGATAGATATTGTAAAGAACACTTTGAAGGGAGTACAAAGTAGGGCTAGGCACAGTCCAGTCCAATCCACAAATTTAGAAATCTCTAAAATTTAATTGGAATTCAGAGATTTGCAAAACTAAATCTCCAGAATCGGATTTTCCAAAAATGTCGGTCCAGTAGAGTTCGATTATTCAGATATTCAGTTTTGGTCCTATCTGTGAGCGCCGGGTTTTCCCAACCTCAATGATGAGAAAATACCAATGTCATCCGCTTGTAAAATCCCTGATGAAAATCGGTTCAAGAATTGAGAATTCGAGTTACATGGAGCACGGGAGATGAAACTGAGAAATTCCAAAAAAATCGAAGCTGAAATGCGATTACGGCCACACAGCTGTAAACTACAGCCGCACGATTATAGTTACTACCGCTGTAATGTCAATAGTCATACGGCTGTCAACAACATTGCAAAAATGGGGTGTGAAAAGACAGATGTTTTGGATTTTTCGGGGTCACGGGTGCAACAGCTGACTTTTAGATTGAAGGGAGCTGTAAAAGGCAGAAAAAGAAGGCAAAAAGGAGGGCATACTAAACAAGAGAGAAAAGAAAGAAAAGAAAAGAAGAAGAGGAGAGGAGAGAAAGAGAAGAAGAGAGTTAGAGAGATTTGAGAAAACCAAACTTCAAATCCTCATTTCTAACTCGAAATCTTTAATCAACAACCCTTAATAATCTTCTGGAGGTCATCCACGACCTGAATACAAGATAAATCGGAGCAAGAAACTGGGATTTAGAGCAAAAGGGAGCAAAACTTGGAAAGTTCGAATTCTCACTTCTAGACCGGATTTCCGAGGTTAAAGCTAGACAAAAACATCAAAGGTAAAGTTCCTGAGAGGCCTTAAACCAATTTATCACTATTTGGGATTGAATTTGTTGCATTTCATCAATTTTTTGAAATTTTAGAATTCTGTAGAACCATTGGGATTGAATTTGTTGCATTTCATCAATTTTTGGAAATTTTAGAATTCTGCAGAACCAAAGCTGTGCAGTTGTTTTTCAAACAAGAACAGCTACACGGTTGTAATCTACAGTCGTACGGCTGTAATTTATATCCGTACGGCTATAATACAAAATCAGGTGCATATTTTTTGTTTTTTCTGTATTTTATACTCGATATCAGATAGATCCGTACGAATGTAGCAAGAGCCGTACGGTGATAGTTTACTCTGTGCAGCTATAGTCTGTTTTTTAGATTTTATACCCTGATTTTGTTGAAAACGGGCCAACGGTAAAAAATCAATGGTTTTACAGTTGAGCTACGTTGTTTTTTGGCCAAATTCCATAGTTTAGGCTTCAAAATTGCATTTTATTAATTTTCAGAACCTTTTTCGGCAAATCATGAATTTTAATAAATGTTTTTCATGCATTCTTTGACCTTAGATTTAATTTTTGCAGTATATTATAAACCAGTGCAATGATAGAGACATAGACCTCTTGAAATCCGACCCACTTTGCATGCAGAAATATTAAATTGGACAAAATGATTTTTCAAATGAATTTCCAGTCCGATCAAAACCGTGTTTCAAAACGTTTTCCAGGTCAAATCGGGTAATTTATCGAATTTTTCGATTTTCCCCATTTCACGACCCGAGTTATCTTGAATCCCCATTCTGAGTCTGTTTGAGTCCAACGTGCATATATTTATCTGTACTAATTTTGTTTTGTAGGTAGATGTATGTTATGATGGATGAATGTTTAGCTTTGTATTTTTAGATATTTTTTATATAGATAAATTTGTACCTCGAGTCCCTTTTATACAATTGTACCCCCTAGGATAGTCATTTCACCAGTTTATATATTTTAAATTTCCTGAATATATTTATTGCTTTCAGCATTTTTATTTTGTGTGTGAGCATTGGCCAAATAAATAAAGATAAATTAATCATAAAAATTATAAAAGATATTGATATAAATTGTTAAATATATTTTGAATTGAGAAGAAATAGGTAGATATAGCAATTCATAGCTCGTCTCATCTATATCGCAATTCCCGGTTGAGTTTAGCCAGGTGGCAACTCCTGTCATTTTAGTGAGAGCATTCGAGTTTCTTTGTTTTCTCACTCATAAAACCCTTTTTCATCAAAACCA
Organism: Euphorbia tirucalli; assembly: GCA_039660915.1. Lineage (NCBI taxonomy): Eukaryota > Viridiplantae > Streptophyta > Magnoliopsida > Malpighiales > Euphorbiaceae > Euphorbia > Euphorbia tirucalli. The sequence continues at coordinate 32,828,653 of CM077637.1, read as the reverse complement.
TTTCTTTTATAGAAATTTTCCCGGTCTGGTCTCGCGACCCGTAGCCTATCGAAAGGATCGGCCGCTCATAATATTCAGTTTTGGATTTCGAGGATTTAGTATGATTCAATCCAAATGCATAAAATAAATCATAAAAATAAAAAAAAAACACTGATATTTTCTTATATAATTTAAATTAAAAAATATAAATTCAGAAAATATCTATCAAAATATTATAACTTAAGTTGGCTTGGTGGTTAGAAATATTATAAGTTATTTTACATGGTAATATTTTTTTTCACATATATTATAAAATTTTTAAAATTAAATAATATCTTTGTATATGAAATTTGAATTTAATAGTAATAAATTCTCGGTTCTTTCATTCTGATCCTTGGTTCAGTCCAATCCTCTTTCATGTTCTAGATAAATTTCGGTCCAGCTCGGTGCAGTCCAATATAGTTCTTTAAAAGGGGGTCAATGATCCAGTCCAGTTATTTGAAAAATGTTACTCTTTCCATTGTCTAATACTTTGAAAAAAAATAATAATTTATCTAATTTTAAATCTTTTTCCTCAAAACTTAGTCAAGTTCAGTACATATGGTGCAATCGAGCCCTAATAAAAAAAAGTGTGTCATTCATAGGCTTCAAAAATAATTGGAATATAAATATTGTAATAAATAATATTCTAGATTTTGATTAGAAAATTCTAGATGAAACAAATGCATTAATACCTTAAAAGAATAATTTTACATTCATTTAACATCCCTGGAAGATACTAATATTCAATAGGGCTGGGCACAGTTCGATCCAATTCGGGAATTCAGAAATCTCTAGAATTAGATTGGAGGAATAAATTTCTAAAATTGAATTGTTCCATAAATTTCGGTCCAGTCCAGTTCGGGTATTCGGAGATTCAGTTCCGATCCTATTCGGTTAAGGAGTCTAGGGATTCAGTCCGGTCCAATCCAAATATAAAAAATAAATCCTCAAAATAAAAAAACACAGATATTTTCTGATACAATTTCAACTAAAAAATATAAATTCTAATATTATCTATCGAAATATTATAAATTAAGTTGGCTCAGAGGTTAGAAATATTATACATAATTTTTATTCATATATATTATAAAATTGTAAAATTAAATGATCTTTTTATATATGAAACGTAATTTTATTCTCGGTTCGATCAGTTCGGTTCTTGGTTCGATCAGTTTGGTTCTCGGTTCAGTCCAATTCAATCCGATTTTGGATAAATTACGGTCCAGTTCTTTTTTTCAAAAAAAAGTAAACAATTCAGTTCAATTCTGAATTTTTTTTCTTTAGACATTCGGTCCAATCCAATATATCCAGTTATTATGTCCAGTCCTAATATTGTATGATTAGAAAAATAAGTTTTACATCCATTTTCCAATTATATTTTTAGGGAAAAGAAAATGTTCGGAAATCTTGGCTCACTCGTCAAAACATGGCTGCCAAAAAAAATAATAACAATAATAAATGCAATTAATGCCTTTTGGGGATAATTCATTTGGGATATTTGAAGGAAAATAATTACAAGCCATATTTCTCAATCGTTGGAAATTGCAAGGGGCATTATAATCTAATGCAATAATATTAAATATAGTAAATGACTTTTACATCCCTCTTGAGCTGTGGAGACAAAATGATTTATTCCAAATTTTTTAGCCATAAATCTAAAAGTTGGTAGGGTTTACGAGAAGGCAGAATCCCCCTTTTTTTTTCTTGCAGAAAATGAATAAATTATTTATTAAAGACCTATTCCCAAGATAAAAAGTCAATGAACAAAGTAGAATCCTAACTGTCTACCATTATAACCCCAAAAAGATTGTTTAGCTTTTTGTTTTTTACTTATTTCTATAATTATGTTCAGCTTGATCCATATTTCACAGTGTTTATTTTTTTTCTTTTTTTTTTTTATCGGTAATTATAACTATTTCTTTTTTAATTCAACCAACTCTTAAAATAAACTTCTTTCATCTTTTTATTTTTTTTTTCTTTTTTATTTTACTGGAACTTCTCTCAACTAGGTTCGGACTCTCCACTAATAAATTGATTTCATCTAACATTTAAACTAATAAAATAATATAACTACATAGTAAATTATTTATTAATTTATGATTTAAATTTAAAATAAATTCTAAACTCTAAATAAATCACATGTATTTACAATTAGATCATATTATTTTATTGTATTTTTTAGAGGATATTTGTGATGAAGTTTTATGTTTATTTTTTTTAGCCTATGGAAATCTGAAATAAAAAGTTAATCTAAAAAAAAAAAAAAGAAAGTCTTTTTTTACTATTTTTTAAAAAAAAATCCATTTATCCAAATTAAAATTGTTCAGACTCTTCAATTTGTTATTTCTTCAACAAATCAGTCTTGTAATTTGTTATTTCATACTACAATAAATTGTGATTAAAATACATGTAATGTTTTCATAAAAACAAAAAATTTGGTCACTAAATTATATAAAAATTTCATTTTAAGAGAAATAGTGCCCAAAGAAATGAAATTTTAACCCAAAATATTCACAAAAATAGTTCTTGCAGTTTAGATCCACCGTGATTCATTCGGGCGGACACTTGTCGAATAAAGGCCACTGCTTTAAGATCATCCAATTACAGCGAACACGTGTAAAGGTGGTTTTGCCTTGCCTTATGCAGCAAGCACAATAACAGCCTCAATCATCTGAACCTTACACGTGTAGAACTTAGATGTGACATCATCATTGCCTAGCAGAAGAACCAATTACAGTCCGATCGTACATAACACCTAGCATGAGGTTGAGTATAAAAGGCAAAAGTATGGGTCGTTCCACATTAGGTTATTCTTATCATCTCTTTTTATATCTGACTGACTTGAGCGTCGCAGGAGCTTTGCCTGACACCTAACTCTCTCTAACTTTGTCTCTCATTTCAGGCCAAACTCCTCCATACATGACAAGTTCATTTATCGAGATCATCAACTAGTATAGTGAAAATGGAACTTAATCAAAATGGCCGATTTAGATCCTTTAAAGAATTTTCAGAGCTTCGTCGAAGTTTATTATTACCACCTTCTCATACCCCTCTCAATGCTACAATACAGAATATAGATTCCACTCGAATGCCTCTTACTAATCCTCCTCTAGAGAAAAACGTTTCCTCATCTCAGCCTCGTCTGGTGGATAGTTCTGCGAATCCAATCCCCTTTCTCCCCATCATGTCGAAGTTGGATTAGAGGTTCCACATATTGATGGATAGTCTCACTAAGTAGGTTGTATATTCTGTTGCAACCATTCAAGACAGTGTTAACGAGCTCAATCATGCTCGTCCTCAACAATAATCGAATGTCTACTCCTTGTGTCTCTTAGAGAGACATTGCTTCAATGGCGAAGGAGAAGAGAAATGTCTATCAATGGACGCCTTCGGAGAAGGAAGCTCGTCGCACAGGATATAACCCCCCTAAGGTACCGGAGGAGCAGAGGCACTGTTGGAGCCCAAGTAAATCTTGGAATCAGAAAACCCTGTTAAATCTAATAGGAGGCGAGATCGTTCAAGGAGTCTTGTTTGATTTCACCCTAAAGTAGACCGAGATGCATGTAGAGGCTTCGGCGGTATTTTGATGCATGGAGCAGTGATAAGAAGTAGCGTGTAAAGAGATCTAGAGGTTGGGGCCTGAGTAAGGAGAGTAAAAATCACAAATCACAACAATTACTCTAGTGCCTCATCTTCATTGGATTTGATAAAAATGAAGGTGAAAAAGACAAAAAAGGTTCTTGAATTCATGCAGAAACATAAAAATATTGATCGAGGAAGGTAGGACGAACCAGAGAAATCTAAAGAAAACCCGAAAATTGCCTAATTGGTGCAAAAACAAGTCAACTATAGTGGCAGAGGTGGGAACCAATCTGGTTGTTTCCACGGTAGAAAATACCAAGTCTCCTTTAGCTAAGGCAATCCTTAATGAATCATTTCCAAAGGGTTTCAAGTATCCACATTTGCGAGAGTATGATTCAACTTCAGGCAATGCATGAACACTATGGGGATGTGCGCCCACCACTTTCTCCGGTCCAGCTGCCTTTTGGTACGAAGACCTCAAACTAGGTTCTATTACTAACTTTGACATGTTGGATAAAGATTTTGCATAAAAATTTATTACCTCGATACCTCCTTATAAAACTGTAGAAGATCTCCAAGTGCTTAAACAGCATCATGATGAATCTCTAGCTGATTATTTGGAGCAGTTCCAAAAAATTGCCATGGAATTCCATGGGTGTGGTGTTGATGTTTCTATCGAGGCAATGGCAACAAATTGTAGAATTTTGGATTTGGAAAAGGAGCTGACGACACAGGTGTGAACGGACGACCATTCGGAATGCAGCGAAGCACACCGAGGAGAAAGACTTTTTTAGTGGTGTTATATTTGGTGGAAAACGGGTTTTAAATCTATTTAAAGAAAACCATTTGTTTGATTTGAAATCCCTTTTGTAGGAAACATCATTTAGAATGTGAGTTTTGGGAAAATTAGTTTTACATTCTAGAAAATCCCGTTTTATTAACTTAAAGACCTTGAAACAAACCCAAATTTCGAGATCAGTGATGGAGTCGCCACCCGAATCAGCGCATTTGAGAAATTTCAATATAGCTCCCTACCAAGTGTAGACTACCATACCTGATCCAGAGATTCAGGGTTCGAGTTCAACCTCAAGCTTTTTTTCATTTAATAGTTCATAGTACCATATTATGCTCACTCATTCTCTATCCATTTTTATTTTTCATTATTAGCCGATGCTCATTCAGATGACATAAATAAATAGCATAAAACTGAAGTGCGGAAAGGTAAACCATACATCCAAAACAAAAGAATAGAGGCCGCTTATTACAACTAAATTGAATGAAACATAAAACTCTCATCCTCACCTTGCAACCGCCTAGATACACCAAAATCTATAAAAAGTATAATCGCTTAGAATACACGATTTGATCTATTAAATATGTTGACTTTGGTTTTGATGATCACAAGTTGACATTAATAAAATGAGTTTCTTAAACTCTTTACTCTAAAGTGCTTTATGAGTTGAGAATTTCATTAAAATGATTTTATAAAGTCACAAAAAAACTTTACGGCTTCATAATTCCTAAAAGTGCTAAAATGCCTTATAAGTTAAAGACTAACTCTCTCGGCCACCTAAAGTCTATAATATAACTTAAGAGTTAATATGGCTTATGAATTGAATTCAATGATCTTGGCTTATGAGTTGAATTTACAGATCTCTCCCTCCCTCCCTCCCTCCCTCCCTCCCTCTCTCTCTCTCTCTCTAATATATATATATATATATATATATTCGGCCTTCAAATGTTTTGACACTCACCTTAGCTTATAAGCTTAACACTATGCTACTTGAATATCTTTATGACTTGAAGAAATTGCTTTATTACTTGAGAAATCTTGGCATACTTTATACTAAGCTTATGACCTATGACAAATGGTCATGAAGAAGTACAAATGGTTACATGAAGTGAACTTATGACTTGAGTTCAAATTGCTTATGACTTGAAATCAACAAACATCTCTCTTTGTGAGATGATTCAAACAACCAAATCATGCTTATTACTTGAGATCATTATACATCTCTCTTTGTGAAATAATTCAAACGGCCAAAAATGCTTATGACTTGAGATCAACATACATCTCTCTTTGTGAGATGATTCAAACGGCCAAATCATGCTTATTTCTTGAGATCATCATACATCTCTCTTTGTGAAATAATTCAAACGGCTAAAATGATGTTCATAAGTTGAGATCAACATCCATTTCTTCTTATGAAGTGAATCAAACGACCATAAAGATAACTTATCCCCTAAAAGGAATGAAGATGAAGATATGAAGTAAGGGAAGACCAATCAGCTATCTCACACTCTTAAGCATATATTTCTCATCTTTCAAATTCCCAAAGAGAGCAAAGAGAAAAAGAGATATATTGTTTCATTCAAATATTCATATATTCGGGAATTGTATATTCACACAAGGCTGTGTGACGGAGGTTTACTTTGTTGGTGGTGAGATCAACAAAGTCTATAAAAGTTTGGTGCTTGAGCTTAGAAAAAGCATCGGTTGAGTTTTGTTACTTAAGCTCCAAAAAGTAACGGTAGAGGTTTAATACTTAGTCTGCAAAAGTATTGAGTTTGTTACTTGAACTCGCAAAAAGCAACCTAGGCTTTTTTCCTGCCCGTAAAGGAAACGTTAGTGGAAATCTCAAGCGGTTAGCCGGGGACTGGACGTATACAGGTTGGGTCGAACCAGGATTTGGCGTCTACACTTTTCTATCCCTGCTCTCTTTTATTTTATTCTATTTAAATTCTTGCAATTAAATTAATTGCTTTATTACTTAAAGCCATTTTTACAAAAGCAATTTTATATTTATAAGTTTTATTATTTTAATTAATTCCGCATTTTTTATAAAACTTATGTTTTTAAAAAGAAACTTGTGTTTCTTCAAAGAGAATTTTTAAAGAGAGTTTCTGAACATTTTTATTCACTCTACATTACTATTCACCCCCTCTAGTACTGTAGCTAGCCATTTTGGTACTGTTAAAATACATTAAAAAAATAAATAAATAAAAGCTGCAAAACATACGGTTAGCACGGTTATATCATAAACACATGTAGGACTCATAACAGGACAGAACGGGGAATTTCAGGAAACAGGAGCATACATTTAGGGGGTAACCGAGGAGTCCAAGCGACTTACTCCATTAGACCTGGCAAACCGTTTTAGAAACGCCCTGTAGGTTTTTGTGCTCGAAAACAATTTTGGAAAACAGTTTGGCTCAATTACATGCAAATTACTCCCTTTTAGTGAGTCGGTTATCTCGCAACTCGGGGTTCCGTTCCAACATTCATCTAAGGTATAAAGTTGTAAACACGTCAAAAACAATTTTGAATTCGAAGCTGAAGACAACATCACGCGACGAAATTCGTTAGAATCGTCTTGAGATTCTGCATCAACAACTATAGCCGTGCGGCTTTAGTTAGAGCCTCGCGGCTATAGCCGCTACAGCCGTGTGGTTGTAGTGTACAGAACCCGAATTGGTTTTCTTTGTTTTCGTAAATCTTTATTTTGAATCGTTTCAATGATTTCTAAGGATTTTGGGGAATCTGGGGGTCCGCTAAAGCTGACCCGAGGACCCGATTTGGATCAAACAACCCCGGACAATGAAACCTAAATCTCGCATCACCGTTATCGGAAATCTGAAAACCACAAATTTGAATATAACGGATGAGATTTGACCGAATTCAATCATAAAAAGTTGTTTAAATTGGAAAACCAATGATATTCGGTCGTTTTAGGGCATTTCGGGTTTTTAGCTTGAAGAGCACAGTCGTACGGCTATAGAGGTACATCCGCGCGGCTTTGTTCTAAGGAACTATAGCAGCTCGGCTCTAGTTAGAGCCATATGGCTATAGCTGCACAGATAGTTTTCTAGATTTTCACAAAACTAAAAAAACGCAAAGCATAAACCATTAACTTTTGGGTTTAGGGCCTCTCAGAGTTTACATTGTTTATGTTCCAGCGTGCTTGACGACCGGAAGTGAATTTGGACGTCGGAATACGCCTAGAATCCCATGAACGTCCTGAAATCCTCGAACACGAGCCTCTAATCTATCCGAACGGATCCGAAAATGAACCAAACGAATGATAGAATGATCAGAAACTCTCATCCTATGTGTTTCCTGAGTGTTTCTAATCCCCTTCTCTCTATTTCTTATACTTTTCTTTGATTTTTGTTGGTTTTTTCTCACTTTTCCTCATTTTCTCCCTCTAAAACCTCTCTTTTTCTCCTTAGAATTCTCTCCTCCTTTTCCTAAACTCCTCCCTTCTCTTCCTGATGTTTCTGGCTGTTAACCCTAATCCTCCCACGCTCCACTTCCTTCAATTAAGGAGTAAAAAAACGTTGGTCGAAAGGTAAGGTTGGTTTATTTAGGAAATAACCTGATCAACTGTTAGAGCCGCGCGGCTCTAATGTTATAACCGCGCCACTCTGATGTTATAGTCGTGCTGATGTAGTTGTGAAACTATAGCCGTGTGGCTTTAACCAGAGCTATTATGGCTGTTCCTAAATCCTACACTCACATCTAAGCTTTCTAATCACTCGAATAACCTTTCTCGGGGTTTCGAATCAAGGACTGTTCTACTTTTCAGAGCGTTTAAGAACATTCCGGGCATCATTCCGCTCATTCTCAAATCCGACTCATGTTCGTCTGTCTAACAGGTAACATAAGATTTTCATCACAGAGGTAGGGAAAATCCGTGCTTACAACAGGGACATGGGTCGTTAACATTAATGATGCAAAAGGCTCGAGATAGGGTCAAGTGGGAGACTCATTAGCTCAATAGTAAGTAGTTGGCAAACTCTTATAGTGCTAATAGCCCAGAGAAGAATGCCTCTTTGAAGTCATAGAATCCCCAAGGAAACAAACTGGACTTGCCTGAGAGAGAAATCCCTTCTAATTTGGTACCACTCAATGAGAGGAAAGATGTGTGGTATTAGATTAAGTGCAACAATCAGCAAATCATCGACCCATCAAAGTTGAAAACACCAGGAAAGTCGAGCATAAATTTCATAAGTCCAAAGGTCATGATACCGAAAATTGCAGGTATTTGGCAATTGAGTTAGACCAGATGGCCGGGCGAGGATAGATAACCGGCCACTATAGAATAAAGAAGTTATTCATGTTATCACCGGAGGTAATCAAAACCCTTTAAATTGTAAGAGAGACTAGTCTCTAGCTCCCGATAACACGAACCGGGACAATATCGCATGTTTCTCTTTCTCCTATTTAAAGGGACCGTCTCCCCATGCTGATGCACTAATCATAGAGATGGTAATTGAGCATTTCCTCATTTAAGAGGGTATTTGTGGATATTGGGAGTTCATTCAAATTTGATCACCAGGTTAGCCTTTGATGCACTGCAAGTCAATCACAAGAAGTTAGAAATTCAACAAGCACTCTTAGTGGGTACCAACGGGCACTCGATCCTAGTATGTGGTTTTGTTTGGATAAGTGTAGCAATCGTTGACCAAACACCTATGTAGATATCGGAGGCGAAGTTTCTTATGGTAGATATGCCTTTGTTGTACAATGTAATCATCAGATAACCATTAATGGAAGATTTAGAGGTAGTAAAATCTATCCAACATCTTGCCTTGCAAATTCACACTAGACAGGGAATTGCAACATACAAAGGAAATCAAAAGATCGCTTAGAAGACCTACATAACTTCTTTAAAGGTAAAGCCACCTTTGCCTGAATGTCTTAAAGAAGAGCCCAGGGCTACGAAGCTAGTGGGAAAGTTACAAACCCTAGTGCTAGCTCATGGGAAGCCAGTTAAAATATCTGAAGAACTGAAAGAGGAGGTAAAGACTAAAGTAGGCAAGGTTCTGGGGATAACATTGGTGTCTTCACTTGGGAGCCATCAAATATAGTGGGGGATATCATCAGACATTATCCATGAGCTTGATATAGATCTCATGACATGACCACTGAAACAGAAGAAGAGGAATCATAGTCCGAAGAGGCAAGAAGTAATCACCAAGGAAGATCAAAAGTTGTTAATGATTGATCACATCAGGGAGGTTCGATACCTGATTGGATGGAAAATGTAGTGTTGGTGGAAAAACCCAATGGAAGTTACCAGATGTGTGTAGATTTCACTGATTTAAACAACCTATGCCCAAAGGATAGTTACCCACTATCTAATATTGACATATTGGTAAATTCCATGATAGGATATGCGGTTTACTTTACACTTGATGAAGCTGCAAGATACAACCAGATTCCAATGGCTGAGAAAGATGTGGAAAAGACTGCTTTTATAACCCTAAGGGAACGTATAGTTACAAAGTAATGTCGTTCGGATTGAAAAATGTAAGAGCAACTTATAAAAAGATGGAGTTGTATGAAATGATTTGATCATTAAAAGCCAAACTCCTGAGGAACATGCTCGTGACTTGGCTAAAGTATTCAAAACACAGAATAAATAGCTACAAAGTAATGTCGTTCAGATTGAAAAATGTAAGAGCAACTTACAAAGCATGGAGTTGTATGTAAATGATATGATCATTAAAAGCCAAACTCCTGAGGAACATGCTCGTGACTTGGCTAAAGTATTCAAAACACAGAATGAATATAGGGTCAAGCTAAATCCAGAAAAATGTGCTTTCTATATTTCATCAGGGAAGTTACTCGGATTCTCAACTCTGAGAAAGGAATTGTAGCAAATCCAGATGAGATTAAAGCAATGCTTTATATGTCTCCATTGAAAACGATAAATGAAGTACAAAAGCATAACGGAAAGATTAATTCAGTTGATTCATCTCATGTTTGGTAAAGAGATGCCTTCCCTTTTTTAAAACTTTAAAAGGGGTTAAAAACTTTGAGTGGAATGATGAATGTGCTCAGGCCTTTAAAGAGCTGAAATGATTTCTCGCCTACCCTCATCTCCTTAGTCAGCCTACCCAAAGAGAAGATTTGTATTTATACATTAGTACTTTGGACAAAACACCAGGTATGGTGTTGATTCAGGAAGAGGGGACGGAAAAGTATCCAGTTTAGTACTATAATAAGGTTCTCCGGGATGTAGAAACTTGGTATCCTAGATTGGAAAAGATGGCGTATACTATTGTAATTGTTGCCCAACTTCTTCAGCACTATTTCTAGAGCCACACCATTGTGATTCAAATAGACGTGCCTCTGAAGAAAGTTTTATAGAGGGCGGAGATGTTAGGGTCACTAGCTAAGTGGGCAATCAAACTATCTTAGTTTGACATTCGATTTGAGTCGTGAAAAGCCTTGAAAGGGCAAATTTTAGCAGATTTTGTACATGAAGTTCTAAAGGAAGTAGATCTAGCTGAGATTGAAGATGTGTGGGAAATGTGTATAGATGGAAGTTTGTGTAACAAAGGGGAAGGCATTGGTATATATCTAAAAGGACCACAAGGTATCATCACCAAACAAGCAGCTCAATTTACCTTCTGTACAACAAACAATGTTACCGAACATGAAGCACTGATCCTTAGCCTCCAGATATTAGGAGTAATCAAACCAGAAGAGTTCGAATCTTCAGTGATTCTAGGCTAGTAGTTAACCAATTTAATAGGAATTATACAGTCAAAGATGAACCGATGCAATTATATTTTTCCAAAGTACTGGCGTTAATTGAAGCGATAAGGGCAGAAGGCATTCGGATGGAGGTATGGCACAAAACCAAAATGCAGAATGCCAAAGCAAACAGGTTGGCTAGAGGTGCCTCATAAGATTGTGGTGAAAACTTGCTACCATAGCCGGTAGGGGTAATACCCCATCCTAGCATCAAAGAGCAAGAGATCTTTGTAATAGTTGAACAAGTCGAGTGGTACACCCCCATCGAGAAATATTTGATGGAATCTAACCTAGGGAAGGACAAAAATGAGGCTCGAAAGATTGTGTGAAAGTACTTTAGATATGCAGTAGATGATGGAATTCTGTATAAGAAGTCATTGAGTTACTCATGGCTAAAGTGTATCGAGGCTACTAAAGCTAACTACATTCTCCAAGAAATCCCAAGGAAGATATGCGGGAGTGATGAAAAGAAGGATGGCCTAGTGCGAAAAGCACGACTACAATGATTTTATTGGCCCACCATGGAGCTGGATGCCAAAGAGCTGGTAGAAAAACATGGACTGTGCCAAGCGTATGCTAAAAATATTCACGCCCCATCAAGATGACTATAATTTACTCGGCGTGGCCTTTATCCACTTGGGGAGTGGATCTAGTTGGCCCTTTGCCTGTTGAGCAATATGAGAAGAAGTTTCTCTAAGTGGTTGTGCACCATTTCTCTAAATAGGTGGAAGCCAAGCCTCGATCCACTATTTCTCCCAAGCAAATAATTGACTTTTTCAATAAGTAAATCATTGCTAGATTTGGTATCCTACATATCATAATTACTGATAACAGGAAGAAGTTTAACTATGAGGTTTTTAAGAAGTTTAATTATGAAGGATTGCACATCAAGCTTCAATTCACTTTGATCTCTCATCCATAAACTAATGGCGTGACTGAAGTAACAAACCGTACTATCATAGATGGAATCAAGCACCGATTCATTGACCACAAGACTACCAAGGTTGATGAACTTTACAATGTGCTATAGGAGTACCGAACTTCCTTAAAAATGGCCACTAGAAAGAGTCCTTTTCCCTAAGGCTATGATAATTGTTGATATCAGAGTTCAAAACTGCCAAGTAACCAATTTTGTAGGGGAAGTAGAGAATGGCACATGTTTGAGACAAAATCCAGATACCCTGGAAGGCCAGGGAGAATAAGTGGCACTCCTAATGACAGCGTACAAGCAAAGGATCGCATCGTTCCATAACAAAAGGGTGATGCGTTTTATAGCTTGTCAATTATAGTTGATACATCTTTGCATTAGGTAATTGCACTAATATTTTTTTATTATTATTATATATATAATATTATATTCTCTCACAAAAAAACTAAATTTCACCAAAAAATTTTATTTTCTTCAAAAAAAAATTGTAAAATGGGTAATGAGAATCCCACGAAGATCCTAGTCCCCAATAGAATGGGATGGGAGCCATTTTTTTTCCGGTTTATAAATGGAAATCCCATCTTCATCTAGATGAGGACTGGAAAGGAGAGAGTAATCTTCATCCTCTCCCAGCCCCATTTGCAATACTATCCATATGGACGACATTATATGAAAAAATAAACAAAAAATTAAATTCAAAATTGGTTAGAGTTGACATTGTATAACTTAACAAGATATAATAGGCATTTACTTGAGACATCATTATTTTGACATCAAATTTTGATAAATTAGGAGAGTGACTTAATTACTACCGGAATAGAAGTCCAATGGTTTTATTTAGTCACCAAGCACGCACAAACTCCAAACTTCAAAAACCTTCAGAGCAAATTACCCACGAAGTTAATTTATTCATTTTGAACTAAGACAATCATAAAGACTCCAAGGCCCATAATATCCAACCTTTCAGTAACCTTGTCTGTTTTATTCAAGGATCAACAATGCATATGTCAGATAACCCCAAGTGAATTGGAACTTTATTAGTTCCAAAATCCAGCCACATATGCCGTATGAACAAGAGAATTGATAACTCATAAAGCCAGAATGGGATCCATGTTCACAAAATAAACTCATTTCTTTCAAGATTTAGCTACCTCCCCATGACAAGTATAAATTCCAGTCAACATTTCAACATCACAAAATATTTTAATGATTCAACTTGCCATAATAAAATGGAACAATTAAAGATCAGAAAAAAGTTGCAATACTCAGGAACCAAAATTTGACAAATTCCCACATCTATTGGGTCCTCTCATATGTTTGCACTCAAAAGTCAACTCCAATATTATAGCATCCACTTCAAATAAAGTTGTACATAGTGCAAAACAGAATTGCAAATACCTTTCTATCTATGGCTGTGGTGCTTGAGCCTCCATACTTGAATTGATATATATAATGATTCTGCAATATAATAACAGCTAATGTTGACAGGATCCACCAGCAGCAATGCTGGTTATTCAAATCCAAGGATGGAGAAAAGCTCACTCTTGAGCGTTTTCCTTTTCTGTCATAAATCTATGACCTTAAAATGATTATATAATAAAAGTTGGTTCTGGAAAATTACCCCACAGCCTGCTACAGATATATCTCATTTCTTTCCACCCCCTGAAACATTGAACTTGAAGAATATTATGTCTCCATCCTGGACAACGTAAGTCTTTCCTTCCTGTCTATACTTTCCTGCAGCCTGAACCAAAACAAAGGCTGTAAGTTACCCTATGGGAACAGCAAAGATAAAACTAATCAAGTTAGATCTCGCTAATCTACCGATGCTATTGCCAATGTTTGAGGCCGCTGGTAAAGTGGCCATCAATTATCAAAGACAGGAGACCACAGAAAAGCAACCAACGTGTTACTGCTGTTCTTTGCTTTTAACATAAAGACACAAGTATACTGTTTCTACCCATTAAAAAGATTTTGGACATTACAATAGCAGGTTTCATTCCCTCTATATTCTCTTACATTTGCTTCAATCCAAGGAACCTCAAGTCTGGCTCAAGCTCAAAGGTGTTTCTAGCAAGGCTATTCAGCCCAGCATGCCTTCTGAAACAATTACATAGCATTTTATTTCCATTTTGTAGTCTCTTAAATTCTACCTGAGTTAGATCAGTCCCTAAGGCTGATCCTGTATATTCACATTTATTTAGAAAAGACAGATTTGCTCATAAAAAATAACCCATGAAAACAACAATAAAAACACCATGAGAGGATGTGTTTTTCTTTCCTTTTTTTTTCACTTAAAATAAAAAAGATATTAAAGGTAAGTTGATTGCTTGAGTGCGCATAACAATAAGTTCGTTTTGATCCTACCTTCACTGCTGCCTCACTGCCAAGCTCCTTGAGATCTTCAAATTTCATGACCTAAAAAATTACACGAGTATGTGAAGATTAGCAGATTTCTGAAGTTGAAAATTTCTATCCATCACAAATAGATACACATCAAGACCAGTGATGAGAATCTAAAACATAGATGCATTATACAATTTCACGGTAAGACTTATAATAGCATTTGTATAAGAGGCATGGTATTGGCAGAGATACTTGTGCAAGGGTTTGGTGCAATAGCGTATCTGAAGAATGATAAGGAACATCATCTTTCGCAGGGTAACATTAGAATGAAGAAATATTAGAATCTTTCATCACCAGCATTGATGATCCCAACAGATAGAGCAGCTAACACAAATATTATATGGCAGTAAAACTGAACACACATGGCTAAAAGATAAGCAACAAATCCTTAAAAAGGTAATTTCATTGATAATTCAAAGATCAAGTGGTGGAGAACTTCGAAATGATAAAAACAGAAAGAAAAAAAAAATAAAAAAAGAAAGAAAATCTAAAACATGAACCGGGAACAACCTCAGCACAGATAAACCCTTTCTCAAAATCAGTATGGATGGTCCCTGCAGCCTGAGGAGCCTTTGATAGCCGTCTGATTTGCCAGCACTTCACCTGCACAAGCAAAAATAATTTGGACATGACCCATAATGAACAGAAATGATGGTTGTGAGCTTCTAAATGGTAGAAAAGTATATCGGATATAGAATGCTCATGCAAAAAACTAGAAAACCCAAAGAAAAAAAAAGGGAGGGGGGGATAGCACCAAAGCTATATTGTCATTAAAAAAAAAATGCAGAATATACCAGGAACTTAAAATTTGAACCAAACAGTGGAAAAAGTGTAAAATTAGAATATTGAACATTAAAACTGAAAACACGGTAAATCTATCATGGTGTAACAATTCAGTGCAAATAGAACAACAGGAGTACGATAAGCTCTCAGTCAATACTTATAGCTCAACTAGTATTCTTTCAAACTCTTTGTAACCATGGCTAGACTAGTTATCCTCTTTCTTCCACAAGTAATCCCCTCTTCTTCCCCTCTGTGGCTCCTATTCCCTAAGGGTAAGCACACCGAGTTAAACCCATGACACACCTACTGCAATTTAGGTATTTGTCAAGTGTACTTGGGTACCAATTGAGACAAACTCAATTGGTAACGTCTTTTAGAACTTTGACAATAACCTTTCAATTTGTAAGGTGTATTACATCCATAATATGTTTTTATACTTTAGATAGCATCAGCATCAATTATTTACATGTTTAGACAAGTGCAAAACATAACATGAAAATCCTACATGTCAAGAATTTTCTAAGCAAGACCGTTACAAGGCTTGCGAAGAAGGATAAGCAACAAAAAGTTAAAATTGCAATGTGAAGAGTATATATTACCTCATCAGGACCAGCAGTGAAGAAGTATATGAGATTAATTGCAGCAAATCCAGTCTTTATAATCTTTGGAAGGGCACTACAGCAAGGTTGAACAGTTGTGCACTCAGATATAAGCAAATTACAACAATTCTTATATGCACAACTCCAGCTAACTTCCCTCCAACATTTTAGAATCAAACCATTCAATGGTGTAAAGTTAGTGATGACAATAGTACATGGTTTTCTAAATTCATGATTTAGTATATGCACAAAAAACGACAAAAAGTAAGCTTATCCCAATATATATCATAGAAAATTTTAGAGTAATATGTGTATTGGATGTATATTTATGCCAAAGTACAAACAATTTAATGTAATACACATTTTAAGCACATTTAAACCACTAAAAACAAGAACAGTGGTAACATCTGGATATTACAAATTATCGCCTAAATTAAAGATTTTAGCAACTATCATTAGCATTCTCGAACTATAATACAAAACAGCTAGCTTTTAAAATGAGTCTAGTGGAGCACATGTTGTCTGATTATAACTTTATGTCCCTAGAAGCTTCTTTAGCTTCTCAACCTTGCACATGGCCTTTCCAAGTCTAAGGAAAAACATTAGAAAAGATCATGCTTCTTTAGATCATCAGACCATTTCGGAGACAAGTGACAAGAATTATTAAAACACGAACTAAGAGCAGGGCAGCAGATTATTCTATGAAGTAACTTTAGTTCTATTGCATTATTTTTTTTTCCCAACAACTTCACTATTCTCTTTTGGTTTACATCATATTTTTGTATATCAAAACAAAGAAAGAAAAAAAAAAAAAAAAAAAAGAGCCTCACAAAATATATATGAGCCATTTCAATTCTACTGACCTTTGAATCTTGTTCTCGTCACAATACTTAACAGCTTCTTCTGGTGACAGATCAGCAAGGTTTCTCTCCAGTGCACAACTGAACGGAATAATTGTTTCACCTCCATGTTCCTGCACCCTAGTAAAGAAAATCATGCTTTCCTTTAACAAAAATTTCCCTTAAAGAAGATAATTTTGATATGCAAGATAATTTTGATCATTTTGCTCTCAAGACATCAGCTCATCATATAGAGAAAGAGAAAACAATACACAATGGAGTATTGGTCATCTAAAAAACTTAAAGAGGAGCTTTGCTATTCTCATGCAATATAGTGTACACATGCACACGTAAGTGCATGATAGATGAACTAATGTGAAGAAATGAGACCGAGGGAAAGGAGCTGGCATTCATAAACAATACATTTAAATCAAGCAAAAAGTAAATTTGAGAATAAGCTTGGGCATACCAAGCATGAATTTTGGGCAAAAACTTATTCTTTTTTCTCTGGTAATCCTTTTCATTCATGTTAACCTGCAATAATTACAAGTTTAAAATGGTCACATCATTGTCAACAGTCTATGATGGGAAAAAATTGGAACATTTATGCATAAATAAATACATATAACAGTGATGCAAGCAGTTTTGGAGTTTTGTTCATAATAAAAACCACAGCCAAATTTGCAATGGTAAATTTCTAGCAGTTTCACTTCACTAAGAATACCGAAGAAAAGGCTGACACTTTTTATTAACTGAATCATCAAGTATGTGTGGCAAGAGGAAAGAAAGTACAAAATTCTATTAGCACTGAAAATATCGTACATTTTGATATTGTCATACTCATGTGGTCCCATACATGCCTCCTAGTCGTGATGTTGGCTCAAAGAATCATTACTTAGGTATTACTTCTTAATTCATTTTTTATGTACACCCTGCACAATAATATAGGTTTACAAGTTCCATTTTGATTCTCACATTTGTGAACAGAAAACAGAAAACTTTGTACATCCAGAAATAAGCTCATAGTTGCATTATGCAACCAATAGGTAAAAGACATGGTATTGCCCTAAGATAACTCATAAACAGGCTGAGGCAATAATCATTGCTTTCGGATAGATGTGAAGGCATGTTCTGTACTAGCCCAAAATTTTGGCACTCGTTTGTGTTTTCTTTATAACTTCATAATATAAGAATCTAATGACAAAATCAAATCAATAATTAAAATCACGTCAAATCAAAAGAGAAACTGAATTGGTGTACTTATTCTGAATCGGCATACTCTTGTTTTACTGCTAGAAGATTTACTTCACAAAGGCCACCTGTTGTCATTCCAACCTAGCCACCACTACCACCAACCCACAACACAAGAAAACCCCAAACAGAATCAAAGAAATCAGACATAATTCTCTTGCATGTAAAGAATTCAGAAGAAGAAACTTTGTCGAAGAGAGTGAGAGCCTCTTGAAGAAATAGAGCAGAAGCAACTAAGAGCTTCTTGAAGGAATGGAGCAAAAACAGATGATATAGCAGCAAAATTGTGTGAAAAGGCAAGAAAGTATTTCGATTATTTGAAGTTTTTATTGTCTTCTTTCTTCAAGTCTTCAAGACTTCAACATGGATGAATATGATCCTTCTGCGATTTTACTTCTTTTTTTTTTCCCCTTACGATTTGAGTTTTTCTTTCTTTCTTTCTATCTGTATTTCTGCTTTCTTTAGTTTCTTTTAATCAAAAGGTGATGGTGGAGATTAAAACATGTGGCTTCCACTTAGAAAACAGACTCTGTATTCTTAGGCGCGTCTTTTTCAACATTACTTGGGTGCGCCAAGCGCACGCCTTTGGAACAGGGCCTCGCCTGAGGTTTGCTGAGGCTCTCAGCCTTGAGCCTCAAGCGCCCCGGCACGCCTTTAATAACCATGCTATGAAGAACTAACAACTTGGACAACTTTATATGGAAAGAGTATTTAAGTTAAACTAATTATTATAGAAAAGAAAGAGGAACCAAGGAACAGCTTTTACCAGGTACACAACAGGTTTTGCAGTAAGTAATTGAAATGTGTTCAGTATTTCAACGTCAGCAGCTTTCCAATCTCCTAGGCGTACATCTTTCCCATCTTCAAGCCATGCCTTGACCTACAGATTCCAATAATCATCAGCAGTCTCTAACACCAGCCAGAAATTCAATTATCATAAACATTAGAATTCAGGCATTTGGAGTAAACAGCCAATCCAATATTTACTTGCATGTCAATACACAGGCAAAATTCAGAAACAAGAAGAAACATTGCTTAGTGTGTGTACACCAATAAATCTGAACTTTTGATATATCACCAAAAGATCTAAGTCAACAATAATGTATACTTCAATACTTCTCTAAGAGACCAGAGCATCTTAGGGAAACCGTGAAAAGCATGCCATCCAGAGAGGTTCATCAATAACCACAGATCGCAATATATATATATTCATTCATCACCCAAGGATATAAGTAGGTAACTTCTTTATATTCTAATAGATTACCAATTAAATATCATCTTAAAGTGCAAATTAACAAATGCAATATAGTTATTGCATTTGTTCAGACATGCATTTTGATGATAAATCATAAAAATGTTCCTTCTAAGTACAATTCAAGCATGCATCGTCTTTATGAAAATATTTTACTGGCACAAAAATTTTCTTCCACATGCAGGAACTTTTTTTTTTCTAAACATATGCTGTAACACTAGGAAGAATCCAGCCTCCACTGGATCAATATAGCTAGACCCATCCCAGATAAGGATGGTTGTCATGGGCAATAACCACAATAAAATCCATTCTGATGAAAGCATTTAAAAGACTAGAAAAAAGAAAACATCTGGCGCAGTACAATAATTATCTTTCAGATAGTCAGTTCAACATGAATTCCTTGAGGAAACTCAAGGTCCAATAGATATTATAACCTTGATCCTCGTGCATAAATCAAATTGCATTTAGCAGGACAAGCACATGCTAATGCAATATGATCCTGCTAAGTTTATTTTATTTGAAATGAAAGCTAAGTACAGTTATTAGAGACGGAAGTACGAATTTTCAAAATTTCAAAAGTTACATGCCAAAAAACTGTAAATAGTGCTGATATAGTAGGTGTCTGCACAAAATAACATACAAAAACATCTTAAGCATCATAGTACTACAGTAGCAAAAAGCAAATAAGTGTTTCTTGAACTCACAACAGAGATAGATGAGAAATATTCAAGAAGACAATCAATTGGCGAAATTCCTTCAATCATGGGAATGTGCAGTTATTAATAAAGGAATAAGAATATACCACATTTTGGGCAAATTATACAGACACATGGAAAAGAATAATCCAGTAGAGAAAACTAAGAAAATCAATTGTTACACCATACAAATAATAAATTTGCATATTCATGAAAAAATAAAGTAGAAGATATAATCCAAACTGTAAGATCAAAGTACAAACCCTTTGACACAATTCATGCTCTATTTTTAACTGCTTGTCATTGCTCCTTTTCATGCTCTTCTCAAGATCCTCTACTCTCCTCTCCATAAATTCAATATCCTACAGTCACATCACAAAAATAGCAAGGTTCACAAAGTCTACTTCATATGATTTTTCAACATCATCCATAAAAATAAAAATTAAAGAAAAAAAAATGTGCGAATAGAGGTGACAGGTAAAGGGAATTTGAAAGAGGGGGCGGGGGAGCAAGCTTAAGTTTCTGTCATACAAAAAATTGCAGAAGAGGCCCACTGCCTGCAGAAAGCTCAACTAATTCTCAACCTAACCACATTATGAACAGGCTCATTTTTTTCATCTTCATAGAAATTTGTTAATTTCAATGATAGCTGCATCTCCAAGTCAGGCAGTTTATTTGTTGCCAACATAGTGCTCAACTTTCCATTTTACAAGGAAGGCCAGACATTCAGTGTTTGCTAAGCTGACAGATAAACTTTGTCCATGGATTTTGATGAAAATTTCTCAATTTCACCTACCTTCAGGTGCTTTTTAATAGAGGAAGGAAATGAGAAGATATAAATGTACTTGGCATTCTGGAGCCTAGGAGAGTAAAGCAACATTACACTCATTTATCTAGCCAAGATATTTCTAGAATATTGCATTCACTTAACAAAGATTAGGCAACCCCTGCAGAGGACATGAAGGAACCAGAAGAGAAGAGCATTGTTCAATTTCTAAACATTATAAACAAAATATTTATGTACAAGATAGCCATGAACAAGTACTTTTTTACCATTTTATTTCAACAGAAAAAAGGAATTAAATCTGAAAGCAAAAGACTGCCCCTAAAAACATGCTCGGTGGCTGATACTGAGACAAAAAAAAAAAAAAAAAAAAAAAAAAAAAAAAAAAACAAACACTTGTCCAGGCAAAAATATTACTACCTTTAGTCGTAGCTCTGCACTAATAACCTCTAAGTCTCTCACAGGATCCACAGAGTCATCGACATGAATAATATCTGGATCTTCAAATGCACCTATTATGTGACAGGTACAAATAAGTAAGAAAGAGGGATAAAAAAAACAGTATATACCTCTCAAAATGAATAGACCTGAAAGAACCGGTAGTCAAAGAAATCAACATAATGAGTTAAAGTTTATAACTAAAGTGAACATTACCCACAAGAATCAAATATTCTAGTAGAGTGCTTGCAGGAGGATTTTCCTGCTATTTATTAAGGTGCAAAAGGCTAAAACTAAAAATGCTCTGATTCTCTCTCATTGAACCTTGTCAACTATTTACTAACCACCAAATGGTTAACAGAAGAACTTAAAAGCCACCAATAAGTTACAATGCTATCGTATACATTCACATTCCAAGTCATAAATTATTTAGGTGCCCGTATACGGAAATTCGACAAGATACTCATTGGACCAATAAGATGAAACAGAAGGAACTCAATGGGCTCCATATATCTGCTACCATTCTTCAAATAGTATTGCAGCCACAAATCAAAATGCAATTATTCTTTTTTTGTATAGGTCCAACTCACAGCAATTTTTTATAATCACATGAGACGAGAAAGATAACTATATTAACAGAATATAGATCCTGAACTGTAACGAAGTCATAAATATCTTACGTAACACATGAAAAATGCCATCCACTGCTCTGATGTGAGATAAGAAACTGTTGCCTAACCCCTGCCCCTCGTGAGCACCTCTAACTAGTCCAGCTATATCATGGATTTCCAAGAAAGCTGGAACCTGAAGTAAAAGAACGTCGTAAGGCAAGCAATCAATATAACAAATAACGCAATCATGCTATGTTCATGAAAATGACACAATGACTCCAAAATGACAAAATCTTATCTTTCAAATAAAATTATTCTTTAATGAAATGTCTACTTCATAACATACCCAAAAAATTATACTGCAGGATTAAGCCACATGCTGAATTGTTGTACAGAAAATCAATAAGAACTCTTGTATTTCAACATATTTTAATAGTTCCATCAATAGTTGCCACACGCTTTCACTCACTTAAACCCAAAAATGGCAGAAAAGATGCACGTAATGGATCACAGACCAGATATAATATCCAATATAGTTACATGCTTCCATTACAATGCATCATGCAGGGTAGAGATGCATTAACACAGACGAGAATTCAAGCAAAGTAAGTCACAAACCTCGCTTTTTGGCTTAAAATGTTGGCAAAGCCACTCGAACCTCTCATCGGGAATATTAACCCGGGCCTCATTAGGTTCAATGGTACAGAAAGGGAAGTTCTCAGCAGGAATTGCAAGCTTCGTCAGAGTATTGAAAAGAGTGGATTTGCCAACATTGGGTAATCCAACCTGAGAAACAAGGGAGAAAACCCACTAAAATGACAGACAACAAAGAGAATAAAGGAACTGAAAGAATTTCGTTAAAGAACAGCAATTAACATTTCCGAGCTTCCACTGATTACAAAACCTAACACTTTCATTTTCATGGACCAAGGTTTTCTCTTCTATTAGTAAACACAGAGACGCGATGAAGAATCAAAGAAGTAAAAGGAGAAGCATAATTACAATGCCAATCTTGAGGTGAGATGAGAATCGACCAAGGATTGGTCGCTCTGCCGGTGCTTCCTTGGATTTGGATGCTTTTGGCGGCATAGTTTTTGGCTAAAGGACAGAGTTTTAGGGTTTTGAGCTGCAGGCAACGAATCTAACTGGTATTCTCAACAAGATGATAGTTTAGCAGCTGGGACGGGCTTCAATTCTTTTCAAAGGTAAAAATCTCTCGGGGTAATTAAATTTGTTGTCTAATATGGAAAATTGTGAAATAATTACAGGATATTAATGTTTTACAATTAGTAATCATAATTTCTTAAGAAACAGAATTATGGATAAAGAGTAGAAGATTTGAATTGTTCTTTAAATCTATGTTCGTAATGCATTTAAATATAAATTGTAATTGTTCCATAATTTTGTTCCACAACAATAAATTACAAGTTGAAATCTGTGAGCGGATTAATTTTTGGTGGATGACTGAAGTTGATGACCTGCAAATAAATAAAATTAGACTTTATAGAGGAGAATATTGATTTTTAATTCTATAAGCAATATTAAAAAAAAAACAAAAACAAAAACAAAAGAATTTATCTTCATTTCGAGCTGAGTCATCTTTAAATTCTAAAGATTTAAGGGTAAGCAAAAGTCGGGATTAAAGACCAAAATAATACAAATCGTCAAAATATAGCGAAGTTTGGGGTGGTTTGGAAACTATAAATAAAACTAATGTGGAAGAAAAAGTGGTGAGAAATATTACTACAAACGCGTTATTTCGTACAACGCGCTCATATTTAAATTTTCGCAAAATATTTGTCATTTTGACAGACTTTTTAGAACTGAAAGCGCTTATGAGACCGGTGCTTTCACAATCTTGGTATCTCATCACTAAAAGTACTGGTGGGACTAGCGCTTTTAGAAATACTTATAAGATGGAATCAATTCCCTTTGAAAAGTTGATGGACGGATGGATGGATGAACCATTTCTTTGATCATTTTAAACTCAGCAGAATAGTAAATTGTAATTATTGATTGCCAATTTCACCTTATTCAACCCTTTTCATTTCCCTGCCTTTCAACATTTTAACTGTCAATATTTCTTCTCCAACATTTCTCTTCAACCTTCAAAGAAAAACCCAATATTTCCAGCTTTTAATTTTTATTTTTAACCCCTTTTCACCACTTCGTATAACAGGGACCACATAAAATTACAAGAGGTTAACTTTTGTTTAATCCTAAAATTATATTATGTTTTTTTTTCTTTTTATAGAGAATTTAGGATATGTCACTATAAATTTAAATTTAGTTATGAAAACTTAATTTTTTAATTATGCCTTATATAAAGGTTGATTAAAAAAATATATAATGTATTTCAAAAAACTATTTTTACATGATTGGTAAGTATTTTATAATTTGTAGATATAATATGTTATATGCTATATGTAAATGTATGAATTTTAGTGTATAATCAAAACTTGAAAGAAAATATATTTAGATGTCACATACACAAAGCTTTTTTGAATATTTTCAAATCATCTATAATCTACCAATATAGACTTTTTGTGATATGAACATATCTAGATAACATATATTGGTTTACGTTGAATTTTTTTTTTTTTTTTAAAGGTTATTTAAGTTGATAATTAGCTCAATTAAATGGCATGCATACTTCAAATATAAATACAAGCAAAGAATTTTTTTAATTGAATATATATAAATCATTTATATGAATATTAATGATTGTTGCAAATTAAAATTAGTTTAATTACATTATTTATGAAGAAATTCGATTATATGTTTATTTTATAGAAAACTTGACAACTAATTAGTAGAAAACTAATTCCTAAACAATAGGAAATGTGCAATTCACAAATATGATCATGTTTTGCATGTAAATTCAATAATAATTTTTCTTATGACATATATAGGTACAGTAATGTCTGCACATAGTTTTTTCATAATTCATTAGGGAGGTCAAATTAGATCTAGTATTGCTAGTTATGATTATGATTTTTCTAATCCATCTGCAATGTCAAAGAGAATAAAGTTTAGAGGAAGACCAACATATAGTGAATTGATTGATAAAATATCATCTACTATTGGGTTAGAAAATAATGAGAGGGTTAGTCGAATAATTTATAAGAATCCAACTGGTGGTCAACGTTCTGCATATTGGTCATGCTTGATGATTACAGATGATAATGATATGGATGTTGTATTTGGTAATCTAAATTATGATGAAAGTTACAAACATGCGGAACTTTTTGTAGAGTTTAAGATAGTACAAATTGAACCTCCCATCCATTTTCAAAACAATCCTACCCCTCAATATGGAAATGATACTCCTGGTCATTCATTTCAAGCTATGCATTCTGTCGATTATGGTGGGTTTAGCCAGGTACAACGTCATACCCCAACTGCATTGTACCCCAGTTTGTGTGCTGAGCCTTCATTATAGAATATTGGTAGTCAATTTGAACCAATGACGAGGCTTGATAGCCAATATACATATGATGTTGAGCCTTCACAGCATAACATTGGCAGTCAATACAATTATGATGTTGGAAACTTATTTCGTATTGAGCCTTCATTTCCTACTAGACCTGGATGTCATGATGGGAGTTCACACAATGATCAAATATTTCATGAAGAGCCTGAGTTCACACAATGATCAAATATTTCATGAAGAGCCTTCACATGTTGCACTTCCACATTCTGATGAAGATGGTGATATTGGTGGTGCTGAAGATTGCTATGTTAGAGGTTATAACTCTCCTACCCAAATGAATAATGATGATGATGATGATGATGATGATGATGACGACGATGATGATGATGATGACGACAACGACAATAATGGTGGTGGTGGTGGTGGAAAGGGTGATGAAATTATTGATGTTGGTGGAAATGATGTTAGCAGGGAGTTATTTGATTTGAATATACATAGTCCTATTATTCAAGTCAGTAATCCACTATCACAGTTTGTTTTTGCTTCGCCTCATTACGCAATGATAAACTATGAGGAATCAGAGGATGACATAAATTTAGGAAACAATGTTACTAAATCATGGGATGACTTATCTGAATTTGAGATAGGTATCATTTTTGCCTCCAAGGATGATGTTCAATCTGCAGTTAAAAGATATTCCATTCAAAAAAATATTTCATATTTTGTTGTGGAATCACAACGAACTTATTGGGTGGTAAAATGCATTAAAGAAAAAAAAAGAAATGATGAAAATGTTCCCTGTTTTTGGAGGTTGATGGCAATTAAGAAAAAGAATCAACCTTATTGGATGATTACCAAATATGTTGGGCCCTATACTTATGTTGCTCATCTAGTATCTCAAGACCATAGGCAGCTGGATAGCAAAATGGTGTCCGGTTGTATATTGGAAATGTTGGGTAAAGATCTAAGATTGAAAGTTGATTACATCATAGGGGCAATTAGGGACCAATTCCACTTTGAAATATCTTACAAGAAGGCCCTTTATGCCCAAAAAAAAGGCATTGGAGAAAATCTTTGGCCAATGGGAGAAATCATATCAAAAATTGCCATCATTCTTAAATGCTACGGAAGTCTACAATCCAAGCAGTACTACTATACTTGTTGTTGAAAATATGATGAATCCTAATTACGAGATGTTCAAAAGGGTATTTTGGTCCTTTAAACATGTGATTGATGGTTTTAAATATTGTCAACAAACTTTGCTTATTGATGGAACATTCTTGTATGGCAAGTTCCATCACACACTTTTGATTGCATCGACTCTTGATGGGAATAATAAAATTTATCCAGTTGCATTTGCCATTGTTGAGAGTGAGAATGGATCAAGTTGGGGTTGGTTTATGCAATGCATCCGTCAATTTGTCATTCGAAAGGAAGGTATTCGTGTGATATCAGATCGACATGGTGGTATAATATCTGCAATGAATAATGATAGATTAGGTTGGAAAGAACCACTGGCGTATCATTGTTACTGTTTATGATGTTTTATGAGTAACTACAACAAGGCTCACCATAATACCCAAATACAAGATCTCTTTTATGATGCTGGTATGAATATAGTTTTGAATTTCAATACTTAAGATTGACATTATAGATGTATATATTACTTATTGCAATATGTTATCGTATGTAGGATGTGAGTATCAGCTAATGGAAACAATATACAACTTAGATAAAGCATCGTTTGAATGGGCCACTAGACAACCACTTAAGTGGTGGACCATGGCTAAAGATGGAGGAAGAAGATTTGGGAATGATACTACAAATATGGCAGAATGTGTGAACAAGGTGTTGATAGGTGTTCGTTCAATGCCTATCACCAGTATTGTGGAACATACATTTGCAAGATTGGTGCATTATTTTTAGCAATGAAGAGTACTATATGAAAGGTTGCTGGAGAAGGGACAAAAGTTCTCACCGTACTGTTTTAAAGAGATGAGAAAAATTACAGCTAAGGCAAATGGTCAAAGGGTGACAAAGTTTGATACCATAATGGGCTTGTTCCAAGTACTTACTACTTATGACCCAATCAAGGGAAATGGTAATAACACCCAAATTGTTAATTTATTTAGAAAATAATGTGAGTGTGGCAAGTTTCAAGGGTTCAAAATGCCATGTTATTATGCTGTAGCAGCTTGCAAAAGTATGCACATAGACTTTTGGCTATATGTTGATGATAGTTTCAAGTTGGATGTAACTTTAGCAAGTTATAAGACATCTTTTCAACCATTGGCACACCAAGAATATTGGCCACAAGGTCATGGACCAATTGTTATTATTAAC
This sequence comes from Euphorbia tirucalli, assembly GCA_039660915.1. Taxonomy (NCBI): domain Eukaryota; kingdom Viridiplantae; phylum Streptophyta; class Magnoliopsida; order Malpighiales; family Euphorbiaceae; genus Euphorbia; species Euphorbia tirucalli. The sequence continues at coordinate 32,801,142 of CM077637.1, read as the reverse complement.
CCTGAAGATAAAAGAAAAAAAGGGCGTCCAAAGAGCACACGGATACAGAATGAAATGGATATAAGAAAGCCAACCAATAAGTCTGTGTGTAGCATATGTAAAAAGTTTGGCATAACATGAGAACATGTGGTAAGAATCAAGGAGAGTAATCTAAGAGGACATAAGGAGAAGAAGTTATGTCTTTGGTAAGTGTTATATTGAACTTAACTTTATCATTTCTGCCTTGTTGTTCTTTAAAAAGAAATATATTTTCCTGGAATATTATTTACTTTATAACCCTAAAATAGTTGTTTAGCTTCATATTGAATTTATCTCTATAATTTTAGATATGTATGTCATACTTAAAAAAATATTTTTATTGTGTTATAACTCAAGTTAATTGTTGGGTTGTCGAATCCACCAAAAATAAATTTATAATTATCACTTAATCCTTAAACAATTGGATTTGCAATAGGTAAGTTGAGGTCGAACCCAAGGGAGTTAAAACTTGATTAATTATTGCTAAATACCACAAACAATTAATAAAATAAAAAGGTGGGTTTTGAGGTTTGGTTGAAATAATACTGAAATAAAATCTAAAGAAGTATCAATTGTTTGAAAACAAAATTAAAACTGAATTTAATACAAAAACAGAGTAAAGAATTAATGTTATCATCATCTAGGGTAATTCCTTGGCTTGGATTCAACGAGATTGATCATTGATTGATAAAAATAATTTAATATCTCTAGATCAGTTATAATCCATAACTTAGCGCACCCGGATCAACTTTTCTGATGTGGAATTTGCTTAGCACGGCTTAAACATTTCCCTATTCATCAAACAACCATTCCTTAGTGGCTAGGATTTAATTTTCCGAAAGTATTAGGTTCTAGAAAAGCCTAATCTAAACCAACCAATTCTTAGATTGATTTAATTTTAAATCCTTATTCCTTTTATTGTTCTAAACACAATGAATCAGATGATTACGAATCTCATCCACTGATAACAGATTATTAATTTGCAATCCAAACAACTGGCCAAGATATTTAAATCACAAATCAATAAAAGAGAGAAATCTCTCAAGAAGTAAGAATAAGAATATGGAGAATTAAAATTGAAAATTAAAGTTAGAACAATCTTACAATCAAATACATCCAAGCCTTGAATCCCCTGGATGAAAAAGAAAGTTAGCTGCTCATGTTGATAAAACTTAAGGAAAGAAGAAAAGTGTATTTCTGATCTTTTTTTTTTCAAAACTAACATCTCTTCCCTATTTATATAACCCTAAAGACCACAAAAATCAAAGGTTTCCCAAAATAGCCTCTTAATCCACATCCAAGCTCTCTAATTTAGGGCCTTAATCCGCTTCAATTCTTGCTGGCCCGTAATTAGGAAAATTCCTGAATAGCCCCTGATGGAAGAAATTTAGCCTTGGGCAAGGTTAAAATTGGAAAAAAGCACTTCAGCCTCGCCTTGACAAAATCTCGCCCAAATCAGCCTTTATAGCCCAAAATCTTCAATTTAGCCTCTGCAAATACAAAAACACAACCCACAGCAAAAAGCCCAAGGAAAATATTAAAATAAACTCATTTAAGCCCCTAAAACTAAGCCAAAATATAACAAAATATAACATATAACATTAATGTTAATTCATAGTGACAAATTTTGTTTCATAGCTGATTACAGGAAGCAGTGACAATGGTATGAGTTGGGTTATGAAGCTCAATAAATATGTCTATTATTTTGGTAGGACATGCTATGGTTCTAAACGACATTTTACTGATGAGAATTGATAATCCAATAGATGGAGAGGATGATGACTTTCAAAAATATCTGCCTCGTTGTTGTTAGATCTATGTTTGCATCAAATTGGCATGTAATGATATTCTCAATATAAAACTGTTGAACTTTTCTTAATTTATTATTGGAAATTGATGTACGCAATGTTGGAGGAAAACTCGAGTTAATTAATCAGTGATGATGTAAATCAAAGTTTTCAAGAGTTTAGGAATAGTGGTGCAACACTTATTATGAATAATTATTATCAACTTTCTTTTTAATAATTAGTTGAATGGGAGAAGTTCACATGTCATCTCTGCATGGAATAAAATGGCACTTGTATTGGCCTTTTTATGCAATTTCACTTTGGTTTACAAGCTTCAAGCTTCGCATAATTGGTGATCGAATAATGGTACAACTAAATGAATTGGATGAGCTTCAGCTTCATGCCTAGGAGAATGCTCAAATTTATAAAGAGAGAACCAAGAAATGACATGACAAGCATATCCAAAGGCAAGAGTTTTCTGAGGGTCAAAAGGTCTCACTTTTCAATAGCCGTCTCCGACTTTTTCCAGGGAAGCTAAAGTCGAGATGGTCTGGACCATTCATTATTTCGAAGGTTTTTTCACATGGAGCAATTAAACTTGAAAGTGATGGAAGAAAATTCAAAGTGAATGGTCAGCGTATGAAGCCGTACAATGATGGTGGTTTTGATTCCTCTCAGAACACTATGCACCTCACATGAGAAGGACAAATCTGAAGTCGGGTTATCGACTTTAAACTTAGCGTTTATTGGGAGGCAACCCAAATTTTCATTCCATAATATTTTATTTATGTGTGTTTTTCTAATGCATATGTATGTGTTATTTCTTATAATTTTTATTCTAAAAAAAAAGAGAAAAAGAGAAATAGAAAGTTGGCCCTCTTTGCCTTGATGACAGCTAGGCGAGCTGTGTGGTGCGCCCGCTGCCTCGTCCATAGCTCGATGAGCTGACCCCTCCATTCTGCAGCAGAATTTTGGCCCCCTCTGCCTCTATGACAGCTCAGCGAGCTGTATGGTGCACCTCGCTACCTCGTCCATAGCTCGATGAGCTGGCTGCCCACTCCATTCCGCAGCAGAATTTTGGCCCCCACTGCCTCGACGACAGCTCAGCGAGCTGTGTGGTGCAACCCACTGCCTCATCTATAGCTCGGTGAGCTGGCTGACCCCTCTATTTCATAACAGAATTTTGGCCCCCTCTGCCTCGACAACAGCTCGACGAGTTGTGTGGTGTGCCCCGCTGCCTCGTCCATAGCTCGGCGAGCTGGCTGCCTACTCCACTAGCAGCGAGTCAACTCGAATGTGACTCGCTGAGTAACATTTTACGGGTAAAAAAAATTTTTAACCTAAAAAGGAAGAAAAGAAATTGGGTATTTAAGACATCCCTTTCCTATTTTCTACCCGTCCTTTTGTTCTTCTTCTTCTTCCTCTTCTTTTTCTCATACCCTTCATCTCCATAGCACCCCTCCTCCAATTTCTTCCTCTAATCTAACCTCATCAGCAAAACAACCATTCCTTGCTCCTTGAAATTTGAAATTGGGATTTTGGTGTGCTTGTCTTCACCATGCCTCCAAGAGTTAAAATTGGTGCAAAGAGGAAGCCAACAAACGCTTTTGAGGACGAAAATAGGGAGAGGATCAGCATCTCCAACCGAGTAAGTAACATATCTTCAGACTTTTATTGCCCCTTTCTCTTAAAGAGTAAGGAGGAGGGAGAGAAATATCTAAGTTTAGTCAATAGAAAGATTCAACCTTTTGTTTATTTTAATACCATAATGTTGGATAAATTTAGGTTGAAAGATGAATATAGTACAACTATAGACAAGCTTGGATGAAGAGGTTTAATTACTACTGAATTACCTTCTTTTCCTCAATTGATGCATGAGTTTTTCACCACTGTTGCTTACCATGAAAATGTTGTTGATGGTGATCTTATCAAGTTTAGACTTAAGGGCATTGAGTTTGATTTATCTGTAGAAAACTTATGTCATTTTTTGGCTTCACAATTGATGATTTGTGTGAAATTGTGCCTGAGTTTGATGCAAATGAAATGTGGAATTATTTGACTGGAGAAGATGAGTTTAACACTCACAATACACGGACAATTTTAACTAGAAATCATTCTTTATTTCTATTGCACAAATTCATGTGTCCGTCAGTTGTAGGAAAAAAAGAGAGTAATAAGGTAGCCACTAATGAATTGTTCTTCTTTTGGTGTCTTAGGCATGAATAGCCTCTTAATACTGCAAAATTCATGTTTAAATTCTTAATTAAGATGCCCAATTTTCCTAAAAAGGCATTGGGGCTTGGCCATATAATAACTCGGATTGCTGTTAAGAAGTTAAATCTTTTGAATCCCCATTTTGATCTACTTAGGATTGGTGCATCTATATTCACTTATGCTTATTTGAACAAAGCTAACTTTTGCTCTAAGTCTGGTGAAGTTTTTGAGTATGCTAAACGCACCAAAGGCAAAGGTAAGGAAACTGTGCAGGAGGAGCGGTAAGGATGGCAAATAGTAGCTGACAAGATTGATGCTTATCATAAGGAAGTGCGCGAGATGAAGTAGATGATGGACTAATTCTTCTCTCGGGTTTCGCTGTATGATGCGAGTTCATCTCGCAATTGAGGGAGTCCCGTCTTTCCTCCTCTTTTTCTTTTCATTACTTGTTGCAAATTGGGACTATTTGCATGTTAAGTGTGGGGGAAGGTAAGAATTAGGAAATTAGGGGATGATTTTTAATTTCTAGGATAGTTTAATTTTTGCTTTTGTTATATTCTTGTGCTACATAGGACTTGCATGTAGTTTTTGCATAATTTCCTCCATAAATTGGATTCTTAGTTGTTTGTCTACAAGCGAATTAGACTTAAATCTAAATTGTGAAATTGTCTTGGTTTAGCCTTTGAAAAATCCTAATTTTTGTCATCATTGAATATAATGAACCAATTGGAAGTAGGAAGAATTAGAAACAAAGCATGTAAGTGGGTTTGTCATAAGGATTGGGGGGTTGACCTTGGTTTACATATGCTCTACATTTGATTTTGACAGAATTTGATGAAGTTTTATTGATCAATTGCTTTCAAAAAGTTTGTTGGTTAATGTGAAGTGAGTTTATTTCCAACTTATGGAGGATGTGATAACTAGCATGTAGCTTACAATTGATAATACTGGTTGAATTGTGCTGAGAGTGTTAAATTTTAGAATTCACTTGTCTCGATTACCCTTTAGTCTTGAATTGGGAGATGGGACTAATTCACCTTAAGCAAGGTATGACAAAAATCATTCCTTGTGTATGGAGAGTGGCTTAAGAGGGAGAGCAAACTTCTCATAGGAGACATTTTTCATTGCTCGAAAAAAGCGAGACCTTTCGCATTCCAACACCCATGGGTTTTGAGTTGGGGGATAGGCCCACCTCACCTTAAGCAAAGTTAAAGAAAAAAATGACTTTGTGTATGGAGCGTAACTATGGGGAGAGTTATCCCATCATTAAAGGCCTTTTCAATACTCGCAAAATTGGGATGTTGACCCTATGCTTAATTTGATAACTATTTTGGTTTGAAGTGCTTTAAGTGTGAATAAAAGCTCAAAATCTCTAAATGTCCTTCTAAGTTGGCTGATTCACTTGCCTAAAGTTAGTTAATTAAATAATTTGTGGTGGTTTTTCAATTGAAAAAGTCTTGTGAAGTTGGGTTAGATGTTTTGTTTATGTCGACTTGGACAATTTTCTGGTTTTTATAGTTAAGTTCATTGGCTTGTGGAGTTTTGAAACTTCCTGTGGAATCTTGGTGACTTTAGCTTCCTTGAATGAATGGTTAAGGATTTACTCGAGTTCAACCATAGTCAATTTTGGATGAAATTTTCCTTTACTCCTAGTTTGCTTGAGGACAAGCAAAGATCCAAGTGTGGGGGAATTTGATAACTCATATTCATATAGGTATTTTTAGGTCCATTATAACTTGTATTTTTAGTTATTTTTGCATTTTTAGTGTTAGTTTTATTATTTACTTGACTAGTTTGTTTATTTTATTTTTATCAGTGCTATTCATCTCTTTAGGTGTTTGGTAGCAGATTTTGGCTAATTAAGAAGGTTGCTAGAAGAGGAGTTATTGGAGGCTGAACTTCAGTTGGATTTTCGGAAGAGTTGGAGGCTGTTGTAGCATCATAATTATCTACAAAGTTATGCGCCTGTCCGTTAGCTTTCCACAGCATCTTGAATCGCACCAATCAGAGCTATATCGGAGAAGTTAGCTGGTACTTTCTGTAACATGCTTTGGTCTTACGGGTCAACCTTTTTCTGTTGAATTTTTCCTTCTAAATTGGGCTTCCTAATTCACTTAGGAGACTTGGGATAATATGGTTTATTTTTGGGAAAGTCTTTTTTGAGGAGGACTACTTTAAAGGCAAGAATTTGAGTTTAAGAGAATTTTTGGGTCTTGGAGCAAATTGTCCTCATTGGGTGAGGAGACCATGGTTTCTATTATTTAGGAGTTTTATTCTAAATTAGAGGGATCGATTGTGTAATGACCCGAAATTTAGAAATCTCTAATGATATTGGTTGAACTCGTGAACAATCTAATTAGAGATAAATTTTGGGTTAAGAAAATATTTTAAAAGTAACAATTAAGGGTTAAAGTAATGGTGTGAAATAAAAATGAGACAAGTTTAACCGACGGTCAAACTTTGACCCCAAATCGGTAAAATCGAGACCTAAAATTTCCCAATTAAATATATGAGAAAGTGTGATGGCATAAATTATGGTGGAAATAATGAATATAGTATGTATTGCTCATTTATGGAATCAAAATACGAGAAAGGGTTAATGAATTAAGTTGTGACGAGTATTGTGATGATTTATTTTTCTTCGAGGACTAAAGTGTAATTTTACACCTCTAAACCCAAATAAAATCTGATGTAAAATCAGATTATATGCATTCTACTCCTTCATCATCATCTTCTTCTTCTTCTTCTTCATCTTCAAAACCCATTTCACCATTTTTTCCTTAAGAAACCGAAATCCTTCTCCTTCAATCCAACACAAGATTATTGTTAGAAATTGATGAATATGTTCACCTATTAAGCCAAGAAGGAGAGATTTAAAAAAGTTAGGGCTCTTGGTGAATAGCAACCCGAATTTGAGGTAAGTAGAAATTGATGAAATTGAAGCTTTTATGTTAGGATTTAAGGTTAGATGAGCATGTTTTAAGCATTTGATGGTTTATTTATGTGTTATATACATTGAATCAATTGTGGTTATTTGTAGAGGAACCTAATTCAAGTAGGGGAAAAGGAAAAGAGATGGAAGAAGGCAAGTGAGGGCTTTGAAGAGGTTTGTGTACACTAATTTTATTTTTATAACTTTTGCTAGAAATTTTAGTTTTGAACACTCTTCATTGTATATGACTTTTCTCATGTTTTAAAATTCTGATGGGAGTGATTCTAATTTTTGTGGATTCTTAAGACATAGAACAAGATATGTTTTGAAGAAAGTTTTGTCAAATTCAATTGTTTTCTAGTTCGAATTCATGGTTGAAGTTGATGCATGAATTTTGTTTTTGGGCAGAAATCCTTTAAGCATGGTGTGTTTGTGTGGCTATAACTTGGTGTGTATGGCTTGGAATTTCATGATTGGAAATTCCTAGTGAAGTTAAGATACAGGGGAACATGTTTGTGAAGTTTCTTTTGAATGTTGGGACTGATTAAAGGTTTAAATTCGGGTTTCAAAGTTGTGGTTGAAAGTTGCCCTATTTTTGGAATGAATAATTTTGTTTTGTGTTGTGGAGAAAAATTGTCAAATTTGTTTTGGTTATTTTGTTTTTGTGTTATGATTTCTGGGCCGTTGGTTTTATGAAATTGAGTTTTAGCTTTTGTTTAATTTATATAAGATAAATTTTATTGCCCTTAGTATTCAAGTAAAGAATGGGTTCGAGTAGATTGGCACCAATAAAGGGAGGTGCAGTACTGCACAAACAATCAGAGCTTCGGCTTCGGGTTTTGGCCAATATTACTGTTATTACTGTTATTGGAGCTTCGGCTTCGGGCTTTGGACGATATTACTGTTTTTGGAGTTTCGGCTTCGGGCTTGTCCGCCCTCGTATCCAATTCCTGTTTATATTTTACTTGAGTTACTTGGGCAATAATATTTGATATTGTTTTGAGATATTTGGATAAATAAAAGTTATGACATTTTTATGGAGTTTTTGAGTCAATTTCTGTTTATTTATACTTTCAAATATTTGAGATATGTCTTTGAAGAAAAATTGAGTGATTGAATTTTGTGAAATAAAGTTAGTGTACACCACTAAGCAAATATGCTTAGCGTGTAGTTTGTTTTTCTACACGCAGTCTTGGAGCTCCGTAGATAGTCTGGACCAAGCGGTAGAAGTGGATCAAGCGAGTGCAGTGCTAAAAGAGAAAGCGTATTAAGGTGGATATTTTTTGTACAAATGTTTTGGTGAATCATGTAATAGTATGGCATGTACTAAGTAGATATATATGTAATTTGGAGAATTTAAAATAAAGAATTGGAGTTGTAAGTATTTATTTTAAGTATTATAAATGTTGTCATTATATAGGAAGTATAAAAAAAATGATGCATGAGTTAAATTAATAGGTCTTATTGGAGTTTAGCAGGTTATTATAACTATAGGGTGATGATTTTGTGACACCCCGATTAAACTAAATGTGTCACGCATGTTTAGTTTTATTTAAAGGGGGTGTTACAGATTGTTTTTAGGGGCAGTAGAGCCTAGAGGAGCATGTGAGAGGAGAATTTTCCAGCAGTTTGGTGAAGACGACGAAACGGAGAAATTCGGTGACACGTCCATATCGACTTACATTTTTTCTTCTCTTTTCCATACTTCTCTTCATCTTTTCTCTTTATGTTTTAGATACCATATGTAGCTGAATTCTATAATCGAGGGTTTTGATGTAGTACAATTCGTTTAAGCTAATGAAAGTATTGTAGTTTTTCTTACTTTATTCATACAATATCTATTATCTTGCTTATTGCTTGCTCTTGTCTGGCCATCAATTGCATGTTGTTAAATTAAAATAGTATAGAGTACCGGGAGGGAATACTATTGAAATCGGAACTAGATAATAGGTACATAAATTAGGGTTTGAACGGAAGTAACACAACCCAAATTTATGGGAATGATCTCTACTTACAGTTTATTACTTGAGACGATTTGTGTACTTGCAAATTTCTACATCAGAAAATCGATTAACTTCATCGTTAGTAAAAATGGGAAAAGGGCAATCATATTCATTAGAAAGATTAGGATTACCTGCAATAGAACCACTATCTAATGCCAGAAGTGGATATTAGCTTCATCTGGTTTTCTTTTTATGACTAGTTTAAAAGACTATAATTTGGGTATAAAATCGAAACCATAAACGCTATCAATAATTCTACAACCACTGATCTAAATTCATTAGTTGAAAAATTGATCATTTGTAATTATATATTTGGACAAAAAAAAGTAATAAGTAATAGATTGAAGAAAAAATAACAAATTACCTTACTAAAAAACAAAAATACACTATTATAAAAGACATCCATAATCATAAAAACTAACAGTGACATATATATTAACCTTAATATATATCCAATTCAAATGTCTAAAAAATTATAGTGTCAACAAATAACTAGGAGACCACATAAAAAATCATGTTATTATTTATCATGTATTCTTCCCTCAGTGAAGCACAATCTTCCCCACCTTTCTCGGAGTGGATAATGTCTTTGTGGTGGTTGATGTTCATTTTCTACAGTTTCGTGAACCTCATTTGTGGGAACCTCTATAGAAGACATGCATACACATGAATTTTGTACCTTCATGCCATCTTCAACATGCATATATGTTGTTAATTCTGGGTCACGCAGCAACTCCTCATAAAACTCCATACCATTGTTGGACAAGCTGGCATTTCTTTGACTTTGAGCATAACTTGAAGGACCTGCTTAACATTGACCATAATTAGACATGCTGCTCTGGTCACACGAACGCATTGAGGCTTCACTAGTTGTGTTGCTATGATATGAATTGAAAGCTGGTATGGTATGACTTGATGGTGTATGATATTGTGCTTCATCAAATTGAGGTTGATAACCATGTGAAGTACCTGTATTATCAAATTGAGGTCCAGAATGGCTAGCATACTCTGGACTTTGAAACTGAGAGGCAACTATCAGAGGTACTGACATAAGAATTGGCGGAGGAATTAGACCATAGTCATGAAAAAATATCAGTAGCGACACTTGCTCAATGTTTTCAGGAATAGTAGGATTCTCAACTGCTGTTCGACGCTCAATCCATGACCTTTTATTCCTACCACCATGAATGCTTGTATCATGAGATTGAGGTATATATATAGCCAGAACAACTGGTTGAAGTGGATGATTCTGATGTAAAAGATATTCCTGATTCATGGCTCCAGCAATAGTTCTTGCATGTTCTCTAATTACGGCTGGCTCATATTGATCATCTTGCATGTGATACATATGTTGTGCAATAATGCCTTGAATTAATACAAAATAAGAGAAAGAATTTATATTATAACAAGATATACTAATATTAATTATATTAAGTATATCTAAATGAACATATATAATTCTAATAAAATAAAGTGCAAAGGTTGTCGAACTAATTAAGTGACTTATTTGTATTTCTACATGACTTAATTGTAAAACGTTTAATTACTCAAATCTATTATATCTATTTAAACTATGATCATGAGAAAATGTATAAATGTGATAGAGTAAAAACAAAGTAGTATATCAAAGTACATATCATACCATAATTTGAAATATAAATGCATTATTAATCATTTAATGGAGTAACTTACCGCGACATCATTTTGTGCTCCAGAAGGTGTAATCCATAGTCTAGTACGTGGTATATAACACTGCATATATTGTGATTGGACGCCAAGGGGTTGATCCTGTTCATCATAATTAATGGCCCTATTATGTCGGTCATCCCAATATTCAATGTAGCCTCCATGTTCATCTGAGCATGATATTTCTAAACGACCCCTCAAGTCTACCCTGTGTAATTCAAGGTCTTGAAATGGTGGTAGAGGGATTGGTTGTTTCATGCCAAATTGTCGCAAACATCGATCAGGTTGGTGCCATTCAACAATATGAAAACATATTAATGGCACTACCGATGTCCATATATTGTTACCAACTACACAATAATGAGGTAATTGACCCAAAACATCCTTGAATAGCTGCCATATCATCTACATATGCTTTATAGAAATGGAGTAGTTAAAAGAAAATGCTAAAGCGTATAATTCATAAACTATATGACAATAGAAATGCAAGAATACCTCATCCAATTATTGTCTATCTAATTGAATGCGACTTGTCCGAACATGGTGTAAAGGTGCATTTCCGGGTGTCAAACTAGTTCTCCACGTATTACAAATGACAAAACTTACAAAATAGTAGGATAAAAACATGGCCAATAAGGTTAAGCAATTTTAACTATATATGATAATAATTTATTTTCTAAGATATCTTTTAACTACGGTTTTCATTTTAATAATATAACACACGAAAAATAATTCATTTCTTATGTTAACCAAATTACCTTTGTCCATATGGCTTGTCATCATGTAAAACAGTCAGTGGTTTGGGAATTGGAGCAATGCATTTGATCCTTTCATAAGCCCACGTTTGCACTAAAGGTGTACACCCAGCAAATTAAGTTGTTTCTAGATTTGTTGCTTTACATAACTCTCGATATAGCCATGCTAAACATGCAGCTCCCCATGCATAATTTTTTACTCCAGACAAGTCCTCTAGTAAAGGCAAAAACATCATATGAACGAGGTTATTCTTCTTTGCAACAAAGATATTTCCCCCAATTATACGTAATATTAGGGCACGGGCATAACATTGAATAATGTGATCATCTGCATGCTCTGGTAGTGTATTAAATGTTTGTGTCAACCATGTCATCTTCAATTTGTTACCATTTAAGTAAAACCTTGGTGGTGTACATCCTAGTAATCTTTCACAATACCCTTCCTAATCTTGTTGTACATGTCCACATGTCACTGCGTTGTCATTAATGGGCAATCCAGTTAGCACTTGCACATCTTGCAAAGTAATTATGGCTTCCCCACATTTTAGATGAAACGTGTGTGTTTCAGGACTCCATCTTTCCACTAAGGCTGTAATTAAATGGTGGTCCACTTGAATGTTGCCTATTGATATAATACCATAGAAACCTGTGAACTTGAGGTATGGTATTAGCCTTTCATCAATGTTTTCATACATGGGTTGATTAACAGCACGCTTCACTTCAAGAGAAATATTATCATCCTAATACGTAAACATGAAAAATTAATGTTAATTTCCTTATTGCAAAAACTAGTATGTGCATAATTTTTCAACTGTTTTATAAAAAAAGAATACCTCATTAATCCTTACAAGTTGAGAATGGTGAACCAATTGTGCCTTTAATAATTCGTCATTAAATGGTCCCAGTTGGATTACTTGATAACGTCTATCAGGCAGCTCCATATTTATATATCTACCTAAATCAGATTTCTAAAATTAAGCATCTATAAAAATTATTGATAGAGAAACTTAGTAAAAATTGATAAAATGCCCCTATCTACCCACCTTTACATGTTATGGAACACTAAAATAATATTGTAACAATTATCATAACATAATTTCAAGCCAAAATTTTACCAAAAGTTTAAATATATTATCGCAAAAATTAAAGGATAAAATGAAATCTATATTACTTCAACCTTCAACTGTAAACACAGAAAAATTATAGAATTTTTAGCTTGAATAAAATAAAGTAAAATATTTTCCATAAAATTAGGCCTGAGATAAATAACATTTTTATTTATCTAAGTGTCATTTTTCTTCTGATTGTAGTATGACTTGTCATTATGCAATTGGCTTGTCCCACAGATGATGTGGTGTGCCAGAGGTACTCTATAACTTCTCCACACTAACAGTTGTAATTTTCATTGATACATAATTAAGTTTGCTAAAAAAAAAATTCTAAAGGAACTAGTTGAGTGTAATTCAATTAAAAAAATTCTTTACTTGTATTTGTATTTGAAGTATACATGCCATTTAATTGAGCTAATTATCAACTTAAATAACCTTTAAAAAAAAATTCAACGTAAACCAATATATGTTATCTAGATATGTTCATATCACAAAAAGTCTATATTGGTAGATTATAGATAATATGAAAATATTCAAATAAGATTTGTGCATGTGACATCGAAATATATTTTCTTTCAAGTTTTGATTATACACCAAAATTCATATATTTACATATAGCATATAACATATTATATCTCCGAATTATAAAATACTTATCGATCATGGAAAAATAGTTTTTTGAAATGCATTATATTTTCTTTCTCTTTTTTTTTTAATCAACCTTTATATAAAACATAATTAAAAAATTAAATTTCCATAACCAAATTTAAATTTATAGTGACATACCCTAAATTCTCTAGAAAAAGAAAAAAAAAACATAATATAATTTTAGGATTAACCTCTTGTAATTTGATGTGGTTCCTATTATATGAAGTGATGAAAAGGGGTTAAAAATAAAAATTAAAAGCTGGAAATATTTGGTTTTTTTTTTAAGGTTGAAGAAGAAATGTTGAAAGTTAAAATGTTGAAAGGCAGGGAAATGAAAAGGGTTAACTAAGGTGAAATTAGCAATCAATAATTACAATTTATGATTATGCTGAGTTTAAAGTGACCGAAGAAATGGTTCATCTATCCATCCATCAACTTTTCAGAGGGAATTGATTCCCTCTGACAAGTAATTCTAAAGGAGTTGGTCCCACCAGCGCTTTTAGAGATGAGATACCAAGATTGTAAAAGCGTTGGTCCCACAAGCGCTTTAAGCTCTAAAAACCCTGCCAAAATGACAGATATTCTGTGAAAATTTAAATCTGAACGCATTGTACAAAATAACGCGTTTGTAATAATATTTCTCACCACTTCTACTTCCACATTAGTTTTGTTTATAGTTTTCAAACCACCCCAAAATTCTCTATATTTTGACAATTTGCATTATTTTGCTCTTTAATCCCAAAAGTCGAATTAGATCGAAAACCGATTCAACCTGATCCCAAATCTAAACCCAAGTCGTGTATAAATAAAAATCAAACCATAATCAAATTAATTTAGTTTGGTTAATTCATATTTAATTCAGTTTGACTTAGATTTAACATGAATTATTATCATTCTAAAAAACCTTTATATATGAAAAACTGATTGAAAAACCAATTCCATTTTCAAAAATATAATAAAATGAACCATAAATAATGTATAAGATAGTTTTAAATTTTAATAATCCAAATTTCCATTTTGTCCAACTTTTAAATAATAATGAATTATATTACTTTAAACAATTTTGTAATACTAATAAGACTTTTGAGTCATAATAAATCCAAATTTCCACTCAAATATTGATTACACTATTTAAATAAGTCATAATTAAAAACTATGATTAAACCAAATAATTTCTAACTTTGAACTTCAAAATGACTAGACTTCGAATGTTTATCCTTCATAGTTCATAATTTAATATATCAAAGTTGGACCTGAAAAGTTGAACACATTCATAGTTCATAATTTAATCTATCAAAGTTGAACCTGAAAAATTGAACACACAAAAATGTAATTAGTTAATTAGTCACAGCCTCAAATACAAACAATTCAAATACAGTCACCAAAAATTAAGTTTTAAATTACAAATTCAATGACAATCAAATACAAATATATGATACAACAATAAAATACAAACAATTGGAAAAAAGTCAACTAAATGAAAGTAAATTATTTGTTACTACTCATTGCTAACTCAAATGCACTACTCATTCTCATTGCTAAAAAATCTGCACATTAAAACACAATGACAAGAAACATTATAAAACTCATAAGCAAATTTTTCAAGGCTCTCCACATCATTAATGTCTTCTTGAGTAAACAAAGGATGAGATGCTACTCGGATCCAATCTTGGACACAAATCAAACTTTCTACGACCTGAGGACTTAGTGAACTCTTATAAGGATTAAGAACACGCCCACCAATACTAAAGGTTGATTTTGAAGCCATTGTAGAAACTGGTACAACCAATATATCTCAAACCAAAATACTAAGAATAGGAAATCTTGCAAAGTTCAACTTACACCAATTTAGAAGGTCAAATTCTTTGACTGGATCGACTAAAGACTCATCCAAATATAAGTCTAACTCGGATCTTTTACCCCTATTCTATTATCTCCCTTATGTTGCTTAAGCATTTCATAGAAAATTTACATTGAAGGCTCATATTGACTACTAGATGACTTCCCCCATCTAATTGAAATCCTGAACCTTAGTCTGTGACTCATTTTAGTTATTACTTGCAACTTCTTTTGGATCATGCATTTTCTGATATTCTTTAAATAACAAAATAAATGCATCCTTCACATCATTGAAAATCATAAAGCCTTTCTCCTTGCCATAAGTTTTAATCAAAGAACTGCTAATCACTTTAAATTTTTCATAAGGATAAAAAAAACAACTGCAAACCAAAAGAGTTTATTCATTTTATTTGGACCTCCCCAATATTTATCAAACTTTTGCTTCATCCCAATACTCATGGCTTTCAATTGTTGATCCTTACCATTGATCCAATACAACAATGCACCAAGTAAGCTACTAATTTTAGCCCAAAAAGTATTACTTGTCACATACTTTGAACTTGAAATTCTCATTGTAAGATTATAAAACACTCTCAACATGACACAGATTTTTCTCAAAATTTCTCTAACGGTCCCAAAATGGCTAGCTACAGTACTGGAGGGGGGTGAATAGTACTATAGGGCAAATAAAAATTTTTGCAAACTCTCTTAAAAAATTCTCTTTGAAGAAACACAAGTTTCTTCCTAAAAACACAAGTTTTATAAAAATGCGGAATTAAATAAAATAATAAAACTTGTGAATATAAAATTGCTTTTGTAAAAATGGCTTTAAGTAATAAAGCAATTAATTTAAATCACAAGAATTTAAATAGCATAAAATATAAAGAGAGTAGGGATAGAAAAATGCAAAATCCAAATTTTATCCTAGTTCGACCCAACCGGTCTACATCTAGTTCCCAAGCCAACCGCTTGAGATTTCCACTAAGGTTTCCTTTACGAGCAGGAAACAAGCCTATGTTACTTTTTGCGAGTTCAAGTAATAAACTCAATACTTTTGCAGGCTAAGTATCAAACCTCTACCGTTACTTTTCGAAGCTTAAGTAACAAACTCTACCGATGCTTTTTCGAAGCTCAAGCACCAAACTTTTACAGTCTTTGTTGATCTCACCACTAATAAAGTAAATCCCCTTCACATAACCTTGTGTGAAAATACAATTCCCGAATGTATAAATATTTGATTGAAACAAATGTTGCTCTTCTTCTCTTTACTCTCTTTGGGAATTAGGAAGACTATAAGTATATGCTCACAAATGTATGAATTTCCAATTTGTCTTCCTTACATTTCAAGTCTTCATCTTCTTTTCTTTTATAAAAGACAATGAGATTATAGCCGTTTGATACAATTTATGGCCATTTGAACAAGCTCTTAAGAGATGTACTTTTTCTTTTTCAAGTGACAAGCATCCATGTAGCCATTTGAGATAGATGCTGTTTTCAAGTGATAGAGGATTTATATCCGTTTGATTTGTCTCACAAGGAAGGAATGTACTTTGATTCTTGATTAATGAAGCCATAAAGAAGAGTATATGTGGGTTCTTTACAAAATAAAGTCATGTGACTAATTTTGTAAAGGCAAAAGTATGTGAAACCTTAGTATCAAACCATAGCTAGAGAAAGAGAGAGAGAGAGAGATAAGACATAGACATTAGTTGGTCTTAAGGCTTGAGATAAAGGTTGACTATTAATTCATAAGTGATCTCAAGTTAAAGACATATCTAGCTTAGGTAAAGTGTCTCCCAAGCATAAGATCACATTAGATTCTTTTACTAAGCTCTATCATGAGTTCAACTTATAAGCATATATATATCTGGCCGAATATAATGATCTCAAATCCTTTCAACTCATAAGCTAATATGGGTTGAGCATATATATATATATATATATGTATATATGTATATATGTATATATATCTCTATCTATCTATCTTTTTCCTTTATTTGATACTTTGGAACTAATAAGCATATATCATTCCTTTATGATATAAACTAAATATGGCCAAGAGAGTTGTACCTCAACTTATAAGGTAAACCAAGTACTTATATCACTTAAGATGCCATAAAGAGCCTTTGTAAATTATAAAAACATTTTAACTCATAAAGCTCTTTAACTTAAAGATATAAGATACTCATTTAAATTAAATGTCAATCTTGTGATCATCAAAGTCAACATTCTCAATCATCAAACATTGGCACTCCATCTCCATCCTCACTATTTAAGTCCAATTTATAGTTATTATCCAATCTTTCATACCTATCAAATGCACTCTCAATTTTTCAGCAGTAGACAACATTAATATAAGTAGAATTCCACCTAGTAGGAATATAATAGCATAAAGAGCTCTTGCAATCTATTTTCTCCTTCTATACACAATCTCTAAATCTTTTCAGTCTAATAGGTGAAAATCCGATATATTTAACCACAACCTTATTTTCTTCATTGATGGACCATCTTCTTTTAATCTATCTTGCACAACTAGATTAATTATGTGAGTCATGCATCTCATATGAATAAATTCACAATTAGACACAACAATACCCCTAATTTATTAGTTTCTTTTTCAAATACGACACAACAATATCATTTGAAGAAACATTATCAACAGTTACTATAAACAACTTATTTATTTCCCAATCTAACAAACAATTCTCTATTGGCATGCCAATTTGATCACCTTTATGAGACTATGTTACAAAAAGTAGTCACTTTTTATACAAATGCCAATTATCATCAATGAAATGATCTGTGATGGACATGTAATTAATTCTTTACACAAATGTCCATGTGTTAGTTGTAATTGAAATTCTCTGGCCATGAATTTTCAAGTAATTTTTCAACTTTATTTTATCATCTAAATTAATGTAACCGTAGTCTCTACTAATAGTCCACCTAGATGGAACCTTTAACTTGGTAACACAAATTAACATCATATCTTTAAAACCTTATGTTTCTACAACTCTAAAGGGTAGCTCTTCTTTAATAACTCATCTTACTATAACATCTCTATAAGCTTGATGATCAAATTTTCATGTAGATAAATCACCTAAATGCTCACTATCATCCACCCTAGATAATATAGAAGGTTCCAAAGATAATTCAGTTTGCTTTGAGTTTACATTATAGAAATTTTTCAATCATCTGCGAATTTGTCTATTTAGATTAGTAGTACCACTCGTACTCTCACAAAGATAAACTTGACCACAATGGTTGCAATTGCCTCTTTTTCTATCTTTTCTATCTTCAAACTTTGTGAAATGGTTCCACGCTTATCATATGAATAAATTGACAGTTAGACACAACAGCACCCCCAATTTATCAATTTCTTTTTCAAATAAGACACAACAATATCATTTGAAGAAACATTATCAACAGTTACTATAAACAACTTATTTATTTCCCAATCTAGCAAAGAATTCTCTATTGGCATGCCAATTTGATCACCTTTATGAGACTCTATGTTACAAAAAGTAGTTACTTTTTTTTTCAAATGCCAATTATCATCAAGGAAATGAGCTGTGATGGACATGTAATTAATTTTTTACACAAATGTCTATGTATTAGTTGTAATTGAAATTCTCTGGCCATGAATTTTCAAGTAATTTTTCAGTTTTATTTTATCATCTAAATAAATTTAACCCCAGTCTTTACTAATAGTCCGCCTAGATGGAACCTTCAACTTGGGAACACAAATTTACATCATATCTTTAAAACCTTATGTTTCTACAACTCTAAAGGGTAGCTCTTCTTTAATAACTCATCTTACTATAACATCTCTATAAGTTTGCTGATCAAATTTTCATGTAGATAAATTACCTAAATGCTCACTATCATCCACCCTAGAAAATATAAAAGGTTCCAAAGATAATTCAGTTTGCTTTGAGTTTACATTATCGAATTTTTTCAATCATCTACGAATATGTCTATTTAGATTAGTAGTACCACTCATACTCTCACAAAGATAAACTTGACCATAATGGTTGCAATTACCTCTTTTTCTACCTTTTCCATCTTCAAACTTTGTGAAATGGTTCCACGCTTCTGATCTTGGCTTCAATGGTGCATTGGTGGCTTTTACCAAATCCACTTCATCTTCATTGTTTTTGGATTTAAATTAATTAGACTTTTCGAATTGTGTAGCTTCTTCATCCTCACTCAGGTCTTCAATATAAATTCCAATTTTTGGAGTTGATTGATTAGTTTCTGATGATGTCATCAAATAAAATACAACACAAATATACAACATGTCAATCAATTATTTAAGGAGATTCAGTTATAATTTATTGGTTTAACATTAAAATTTACAATTAATTATTATTGCAAACATCAGGATTAAGAAAAATGTATCCTTACAAACACTTACTTTTACCATGCTCATTTGCATTTTTAAATTCAATTTGAATTAAATTTACTTTTTGGTTGAGTTTGGCCTTGACCAATTATACGAAAAAATAATATAAAATAGTAAATAATAATCTATTTTATAATAATATTCCAAAATTTCTATTCATAATAATATAACAAAATAGTATACATATAATATAGATATAATGGAATCACAATTTAATTAACTAGGATGCTTTTATATTAATGACTTAATGTTGTATACTACAATAGTTAACAAGGAATAATAAAACTTGATTATGCATACTTTAGCAGTACAAATTCAATTACATTTAGATATGTGTACTAATCAGGTAATAAAGGACATCAAATTGTAAAATAGCTCAACCTATAAGCTAGAAATTCAAATAAAAGTCAAAAATTGATTTAAGTAGGGTACGAACCAACACATGTTTGGAGAAAAACAAGCATTGTTGCGTTAGGTAATGGTGTAGGGCATCAATCCCTTATTATACCAATTCAAAAAGAAAAGATAGAGCATAAAAATTCATGAAGGAACTTCATAGTTCATACCTTTAATTGAAACGAAGAGGAAAAGATGAAGTTGTAATACAATGGTGCCCCAGCAGTGGCTTTACTTTTATTGTTGGGTGTGTGTGGTGTGGCTGCAATTTAGTAGGAGGTGTGGAGTAGTCAAAGAGTGAAGATTAAAGAGGCAAAGAATTAGAGTTTAGAGACAGTGGTATTGGTAGATAAAGGAAATTGGAAAAGATTAGGAATTTAGGTTAAAATATAGAAGATAATCCTTTGAGAAAAAAAGAAATTTATTCATTAATTGACCTAGGTAATGATTTTCCGCAGGAGTACAATTTGATTTCACATGGGTGTTGGGATTCATAATTGAAAATCAAACCAAATGGCAGTGGAAGCCGTTTAAAATTTTCTAAAATCCAGATTCAGGAACTTATGTGGAAGAAAATCAAAATAAGAAGAGAATAAAGAGATGAAATCTCACCTTTTATGTCTCTTCTAGAGACTGCTAAAGAACCAAAATAGATTCCCTCCATGTTCATGTACACGAACTCCTTTGGAAACCATACCTGTGCTAGCGTCGGATCTAGAGAGCAATGGGGAAGAGGGGACCAAAATTTCTAGAGAGAAATTCGGTTAGAGGGTTGACTTTCTTAAGTGTGTTTATATAGTGCATAAACCCTAGGTCTAATTAATTTACCATGGGTTAAAATTAATTCCCAATTGATTTAATTTATATGTATATAAATTAAATCATACCATATGATATAATTTCTATCATGCTAATTAAGTACAATTGGTATTAAATTTAATCCAATAATTAATTAGACTAAACTTAAGAAATAATATATACAAACCTATATATATATTACTTTAATTTCCAACTAGCAAATTAATTCATAAAATTAATTTTACGAAATAATCAATTCCTATTAATTAAATTATTTTAGTCAACTCGATTAATCTATAATTTAATCAATAACTGTCCCTACAAGTCAATATACTCTAAGTATATTAGTGATCCGTTAAGTGCTGGTTCAGACATTCAATATGTATGATATTGTGGGCCTGTCTTTATGCTGCCAGTGGACCCATGGCCTACAAACTTTAGTTGGGCTCTAGCAAGCCATTACAGCCTCCAATTAAGATGGAGACTGTAGTCTAATGGAAGTCGTAACCCTGTATTATAACATACATGTCTTATGTCATTGATATCAAAGTCCAACACGAAATCATAGTATTATCACCCTCTTTTGTGTCTGAACTTTTACTTGATATCGAGTGAACTGATGCTCTTAAATAAGTTCCAGCTTATTTGGGTGTAGTCACACTCTTATCAATCCCACTCATCAAGAGGCCGATGATATCTTCTCAGTGAATCATTGAGTGACATATCCCTTCTGCACATTCATGGTCTTGCCATGCTTACCAACACACCCAGCCGTACCTATACTTGGCATCCTATTACAGGCCCGTTAAGCGCACGTCAAAGTGTGTGAGTTCACATGCAATTCTATAATATGGTCAGTTGAAGGATATAATATAAGTACTACACAAGAATCACTTATGATACTGTACCATGTGGATTTCTCGTTAATGGATCTATCCAGTATCATGTCCTATTATATGTACCAATGTACTTAGTTGACAATCCATGTACTATGGCCGGTAAGACACCGCCATATAATCAAGGTAATGCTAATCTGATGTTCCATTCATTCCCAAGATTGGAACAAACTAGGGATGGCTTTATGGTTATATTATTTCCCCATTCATGGTCTCATTGCCAAGTGCATGACACTTGACAACATGAATATTGATATGACTATTTGATACTCTATTTACATTCATTGTGTTAGGAATGCCCTAGTATTTTATCATACATTTTGTATCTTATAAAGAGATTTATGTATTATACATTCGTGTCATTGAATAAAGACATTAATCTATTTATTATAGACATCTTGTGCAATATCATAAATAGAGTATCCAATGGACATATCCATATCCATGTTGACAAGTGTCATGCACTTGGCAGTAAGACCATGGATAGGGAAAATGATATGACCATCTGTTCTAGTCATAGGAATGAATAGAACCAAAGACTAGCATAAGCTTGGTTGTATGGTGGTGTCTTACCGGCTATTGGACATGGAATGTCAACCAAGTTCATGGGTACATGCAATGGGGCATGGTACTAAATAGATCCACTAAACAAGAAATCCACATGATATAGTATCACAAGTGATTCTCGTGTAGTACTTATATGGATCCTTTGACCTGATATAGTCTTGCATGCGAAGTGACACACTTTGGTGTACGCCTAAAAGGCCTGTAACAGGGTGCCAAGTATGGGTACGTTAGTGAGCATGGCAAGACTATGAACATGCGAAGGGAATGTCACTCAGTAAACCACTGAGAAGATATCACCGGCCTCTTGATGAATGCAACTGATAAGAGTATGGCCACACCCAAACAAGTTGGAACTTGTTTGCGAGCATCGGTTCATTCGGGATCAAGCAAATGTCCGGATACAAAAGAGGGTGATGACACCATGCCTTCGTGTTGGACACCGATATCAATGACATGGGATATATAAGTTTAACTATAGGGTTAAGACTTCCGTTAGACTGCTGTCACCGTCTTAATTGGGGGTTGTAATAGCTAGAGCTCTCCTATAGTCTATGGGCCTTGGGCCCATTGCCAACATAAAGACTGGTCCACAGGATTGTACACATAGAATGTCTAAGTTTAAACTTGTCGGATCACCCGTATACTTGGAGTATACAGACTGGAGAGATAAATATTAACTAATTGAATTATAGATCAATTGGATTGATCAATATATAATTTAATTGATACATATTTTAATTGGGAATTTATTTCCAGGTGGAAATAAAATACATTAGGTTTATATGTATTTGATTTAAGTTGAATCTCAATTAATTCACTGGGTCAATTTTAATTGGCAAATCAATTTTAATTTAATGACATTTACATTATATAATATGGTTTTATATAAATACATGCATGAAAATTAAAATAGAATTGCATTTAATTTACCCATAACAATTAATTTTGATTTAGGAATTTGTGGTATTAAAATCCTAACTTAAAATCTAATTAAACCAAGGCCTTAAATCAAGGCCTTGATTTGAGCCAAGAGTTAATTCACATTAATGAATTTCGGCCATAAAGGAAAATATGGGCTGAAATTTTCAAAAAAGCAATCCTCTCTACCTTTGATCCATCACTAGCACGGGTTCTACTCGATAGACATTCGTGTACGTGAGAGTGGAGGGAATCGATTTCGATTTCTGCAGCCATCTCTAGAAGAGACATTGAAAGGTGAGAATCTAATTCTTTATCTTTTGATTTTATGTTTTGATTTCCATTTCAATTCCTCTTGGGTCACGGATTTGAGAAAATCGATGCGAGCTTCCGCTTTAATCAGTTGATTTTCTATGAAAAATCCCTGCACAAATAAAATAGATTATGCCTTTATTTAATGACACAGATGTATAATACATTAATCCATAAAATATCCAGCAATGTATGATACATACCAATGACCAATGCCTTGGGACTAAGGCATTTCCCAACAATGAGCTGGGTGGGTGCATGTGATTGTGTTGTGAATTTGTGATAAAAAAATAGGACTTAGGCCCTTAGCTGGTTAGCCCTTATTCATGCCTTTTTTAAATAATATTATTATCTTTACATTTCAGTTCAGGTTCGGGTTTGTTTGGTTTTTACCAATAAAACCGGAAGCCAAACCAAAACCGAAAATAGTGTTGGAACCTATCCTGGCTTGAAAAAAAAATTACGGAATACATATCTCCAAGCTAAGGTTCTTGCCCAAAATCCCAAAGCTAAGTTATGGATTCAACAAAACCAAAGAGGGAGAAATTGGATTTCTCACCTAAGCCATCCTCGCACTAGATTGATTTGACTAAGGGCTCCACGTGTCGCCCCTCTATATTCCCATAAGTGGAGTCTTGTCAACCAAGATCGAGTGCTAGCTCTTAAACCAATGGTTTCTTCCTTGCAGCAAAACCCCTTTTGCACAAGGGAAAAAGATGAGATGGAGGCTAGGTTATTAACCTTAGGGTTTTAGGGTTTATTCTTTTCCTTTTATGTGTGAAACATAAACCAAGATATCCAAAATATCCTTAATGTAAAATATCCATTATACTTTACATATATTATGATTTAAACAAAGTCACCATATGGTAACTTTGAAAAACCATAAAACCAATTTCTCATCATGGGTTACTTTACTTTATCTGGACTTAACAATTAATACCATAAAATAAATAACCCAATAATAAATATGCATCCAATGGATATCAATTGGTCCATCATAAAGCCTGTCTAAACTCCTAAGCATGTGATCATGTAGGCCCATTCGTATGTTGGCCATGGGACCGAAATGGCATTCAGCCTATAAGTTGTAAGTGGGCTCTAGCAAGTCGTTACAAGCCCCAATTGGGATGGAGATGTTAAAATTATAACGACATAAACTTGTAGTATTTTTATATGATCTTTTGCATATCTGATATCGATGTCCTACACAAGGCATGCACTGTCATCCTTGTAAGTGCTAGGACATTTACTTGACATTTGAGCAGACTGATAAGATCAAATAAATGATTATCCAATAATCATTCTGTTTGGGTACGACTGTACACTACTCATTCTCACTCGTCAAGAGGCCGGTGATATCATCTCTTTGTTGAAGAGATAGGCAATTCCTTCACATTACTCCCAGTCCTAATGAGCTTCCTGATATATCCAATGTACCCATACTTGACACCCAGTTACGGGCCCGTTAGGCACACATCAAAGTATACAAGGTCACATCTAAGAGTGTAGTAACATCGGGTCTAAGGATCCAATATAAGCAATACATGTAAAACACTTATGACACTTCACCATCTAGTGTTCTCATAAGCGGATCGATCCAGTATACTGTTCACCAATATATACCTATGTCCTCGATAGACTTTCCAAGTCTTATGGTCAGTAAGACACCACCCATCCCATAAGGAACATACTAGTCTTTAGTTATATTCATTCCCATGATTATAATAGATTAGGAATAACTTAAAACTGTGTTCATCAAACTCATGGTCTTACTTGTTCAGTACACGCCTTAACAAACATGAGCAAACACCAGTTTATGGATTCTCAATATTTATTAATTGCATAAGTAATTCAATAAATATGATTATGCATTTTACTAATATAGAGCAAATGTGTTCTCATACACAAAATATAAGAGTACATCATATAGGGACTAAGGCATAACCTAACAAATAGTACATATATAGAAACCAAATTATATTTGGTTTGGTTTGGTTTGGTTCGAGTTATTTAATTCGGGTTCAGTTTGGTTTCTGAATCCAATTTGGTTTTGCTCACCTAGCTGGATTTGATGAAGAGTGTGTCGTTGTTAAGCATTTTAAATGAATTGTTGGACCAGTACTCGGGCTAGGAATTTTCTTATTTATTGTCTCACAATCTTCTTTAAAAACATAAAGCACTTTAAAAACAATTTGTTATCAACTCCATTGCTCAACTAAATTTGAATTATTTTCTAGGTGCCATATATTTTGGCCATTGATGGTAAAATTTCATGTCATACTTTAAAGATGAACTTAAAGTGTGTGTTTGTACTCCAATAAGTTCCTCAGCCACATTGCCAAAAGCAAAAAATGGAATGTTTCATGTTTCATCTTGCATGATCATTTTCAATTTGTACCTGTTACAAAGTGTGGAAGTTTTTAGAATGTAAGTGCTATAATAGTAAAATATTTAATTATTTTATGAGAAATTCAAGGTAAAGAAATAATTATTATAGAGGCAAAGGTATTTTATCAATGAATTTGTGGTTCTTGCAAAATATTTGACTGTTAGAAACCTAAATTCCACTATTACAATCAGGCATGCTCGATACCACCAACCTTTTGATACATCAATTTCCTTAATAGTTGCTTTTGTTAGTGTATGCCCTAGTCCCAAGGCATTGTATCTCATTTGTATTGTACATTTTGGTATATGTATTATATATTAATGTGTTATTAATAAAGCATGATTTGTTTTATTAATTTCTTTGTGCAAATAATAGTAACAAAATATCCATTAATTGTGTTTGTACTCATATTTGTTGGTAATGTTCTCTGGGTAGTGAGACCATAAGTAAGGAATCAAACACAGTTATAAATCTATTCTTACTATATTAGAATTGTGGGAACAATAATAACTAAAGACTAGTATGTGGCTTGATTGTATGGTGGTTTTTACCGACCATTGGCCATGGACTGTCAATCAAGGACATGGGCACATGTTAGGTTACATGGTACTAGATCGATCCACTTTGAGAACACCACGTAGTCCCTATGTCATATGTGGTTCTCAAGTAGTACTTGTATTAGATCCTTAGATCTGATATTCTTATAGACCTAGATGTGAGCTCGCATGCTCTGACATATGCCTAACAAACCTGTAACAAGGTGTCATGTATAGGTGCGGTTGGGTATGTTAGTGATCATTGTAAGACTAGTAGGGATGTGAAGGGATATGGCATTCTGTTAACTTAGAACAGATATCACCGGCCACTTGATGAGTAGGACTGATAAGAGTTTGGCCACACCTAAGTAAGTAAGGATGCTTATTTATGTACTTCAGTCTACTTGGTATCAAGGAATGTCCGTGCAGCTATAAAAGGTAACCTTGCCATGCCTCTTGTAGGATACCGATATCATTGGCAAAGGATGTGTAAGTTACTATAGGTTTTATACCTCGCATAAGATTGATGTCTTCAACTTATTTGGGTAGCTACTATGGTTTGCTAAAATCCACCTGTAATTTGTGGGCACTAGGATTTTAGGCCCACTGCCAATACGAGCCCACAGGATTGCACACAAAGATGTCTGAACGGAATTGTCTCGGACTTAATATATATTGGTCATATATCATGCAGAGCTTTATGTAAATTATATTTATGGACTTTTTTGTAAAGTCAAATTAATATAATTTACTTATGGGAAAATTCTTTCGTTCTATTAAATAATTACTTTGAGTAATTTAATTAGATTAAAAATTATCTTAAGATTTAAATATGGAATATTTTAATTTTAAGACATGAACTAATTAAATTGGATTTATTTAATTTAATTGATTGGACTATAATTAGTTAATTATGATTTTATTATATGGTTATAATGAAATCAAGTTAATTTGAATTAAAGCCAATTAAATAAATTAAAGTAAAAACACTAATTTAATTTGGAATAGTTTTATACAACGAGTATATAATGTCCAATTTTCCCAACCCTAACCCTAATTCTAATTAGAAAATTTCGGCCACCACCTTAAGAGAGGAATAGGGATTCAGCCACTTGGGGTTTAAGGGGAGAGCTTTGTTTTTGTCCTGTGCTAGCACATTGTTCTGTTTACAAGGCATCTATATGCGTGATAGTGGAGAGGCTTCACGGTTCAATAAGCTTTACCATCAATTTCATCATTGTGAGGACAAGATAGGTATGGAATTGATACTCCATTCATGTTATTTGCATGTTTCTTTCCATAATCTATTCAATTCTTTCCTGGAACGGATTCGAGTGCGAAACCTAATCACTTCCACTGTGGTTTTTATTTTTGTTTTGCACTGGCAGAATCCCAACAACTTTACATTTAAGGGGAGAGCTTTATTTTTGTCCCGTGCTTGCATATTGTTCAATTAAGAGGCATCTATGTGCGTGATAGTGGAGAGGCTTCACGGTTCAATAAGCTTTACCATTAATTTCATCATTGTGAGGACGAGATAGGTATGGAATTGATACTCCATTCATGTTATTTGCTTGTTTCTTTCCATAATCTATTTCATTGTTTCCTGGAACGGATTCGAGTGCGAAACCTAATCACTTCCGCTGCGGTTTTTATTTTTGTTTTACACCAGGAGAATCCTAACAACTTTACATGTGAATTTAATAGCCCAATAGAAAAATAATAATTCAAGATTTTCTTTCTAAACAATTTATAAAAATCAAACCTTATCTATATTAATATCAATTTGCAAAAGTTCTGATGTTGTGCTTCTATTGGTGAATTTTTTTGGTTTCAATGTCCAAGATTGCTTCGTGTTTGTTTTTAACTTTCTTCAGTTTTGGAAAAGGAGGATAAATCCTTAGATTAAAAAAATAATAGTTTTGAGTAAATATGTTTAAATATATGTTTTCATAGATGAGACTTTACTCTTCCAAAAGAGCTGTGATCTCATCAAGTATTGGATTTATATGTATGTATGTGTGTGTGTGTTCCAAATAAACTGTTGAGAGAGAAGCTATCTAATAAAAAAATGGGAGGAATTACTAAAAATAATAATAAATTCGAATAAATATTCTTTTATTTAGGATGATAAAAGAAAATACTTTTGAAAAATTTTGGAATCATATCAACAAAAGCTAAAATACAAAATTTAGAATTTGCATAGAGGGGAATCTCATTTTTTGGGAATTTTTCAGCTATTGTTTCCCAAAGCAACACTTCTATTTGTTTTCCACTGTAATTATTATTTTAGTACAATTATAGTTAAAAGTAAAAAGTAAGCATAAGACCGTAACATTTAAATATATTAAGACAAACTTCTAATATGGTTAAGCGTATTCCTAAGTATAAAAACTTTTTCACCTACAAAAAAATTTCTCAAAATTTGTGCTTCAATGACTCTATCGCCTAATTGAACAGTTATCAATCTAGTGTTGTTACACAATTGATAAATGTATTTTATATGCTTATTTTACCTTAGGTTATGAACTTTAATTTATTTTTATTCTATTTAAGGCGTATTTTACTTTCTTTGTGCTATTTTCTTTATTTGGACATCAACAAGGAAAAAGGAGCCAAAAGTGCTTAAAAAAGGAGTGAAATTAGCTTGGAGCAGCCCATAAGCAGTCCTAAGGCATGACCATGTCTTAGAGGATACTGATTTTGGAGTTTTGAAACTGAAATAGTGATTTGGGCCAGTATGTTTTGTGGGCTTAAAAGAAGCTGCGGGTTTGACTTATGGAAGAGGTGTCAAAGCTTTTTGTTTGGGGATTCTTCCTTGTTTTAATTACTCCTACTCCTAATGGGAGTGTTTTAAGTTGTTTCCTATAAAGGGGATTGTAATATATTATTATTTTTATTCTTTCCTTTTTAGTTTTAGGTTTTAAGAGGAGAATTTCGGCATTAGTTTAGAATGAGTTTTTTTTAGTCTTTTCTACTATTCTCTCTGGTTGGTGAACGTTCTTGGAGAATGTGATTGGAAAACTGTGATTTTGGAAGCTAGGGTTTGGAGTACTTCATTCCATCTACATCAACAATTCGTACACATCTCCATTGACCATCTCGACTCTGTAGTTTTCTCTAAACTTTCTCTTTATTATGTTTTCTTTAACTTTCTTGGTTGTAATTATTTTAGTCATGAACTAATTCCACTATAGCTAAGGCTGTGGTGGATCTTAGCATGAACTCCATGTAATTACTTTATGGTTTAATGCAATTTAATTCGTATTATTTTCCAATGATTGTGTTGTGTATGCTTAATGCCTTGAATGTGTGATCATCAATTTCAATGTTCATAGTTAATTTACAATTGACCAAAGGACTAAATTAACGAAATCACACAGTACAATTTTTGCATGACCATTGCTCTTATGGCTCACTTGTTAGTGCTAGGATTTCTTAAACTTAATGCTTTCTTGATTGACCGCTTAGAACTGTGAGGTTTAAGTGCTTAGGCTAAGAGTTAGAGTTGATATCCCTAACCGGTGTTAATTACTATTGGAAATTACCATCTTGGAATCTAATCGAGTTAGTTGCATGACTTAAAGTATTACTAGGATTAGTGCTAAGTGAAACTGGATGCCTTAGTTAGCCTTATCATCGAATTTCTCGTATCAAACTTTATTTCATTGTTAGTTTCATTATTTTAGTTAAATTGTTATTAGCAGTAGATTTATTTATAACCAAAAATGAAAGATATAGTAATCTCCTCCCAGATTACTAGAAACCTGATTGTGTTTAGATTTCCTTGTTTAGTCATTGAGGGATCGACACTTTACTTATCTTATATTACTTGGTCGGCGAAGTGCACTTGCTTCTATAGTGTGTGTATTTATTACGCACCAACAATCCTACAGTAGGGTTTATATTACACAATAACATAATTGGTGTGTTAATTTTGATTGCAACTCATACGTAACCATTTGGATTGATTGTGTTAAGAAATTCTAATAGGTATAAAATTTGTAGTTCTTCAACGTAAGTAGAGAAACTGCATATGGAATCTTTACTGTAATATATATGTATATATATGGTTCTTTTGGAACTAAGTCTAATATAAAACTATTTATTTTGTTTATTATATTATTTTTTGTGACAATTGCTCTTTCTGTTAAATATTCACAATATTTATATTGATTTAAAAAAAGGACAAATTACAAAAGAAAACATTGTAGTTTCACATTTTTACAAATAAAGGATTCTATTTTTTTTTTTTTTTTGTTAAAAAAGGAGGATTGTGTTTTAAAATGTTAACAAAAAAAGAACAACTAACATTTTTCCATTAAAACTGATGATAATAACAGAGGGTATTTTTGGTTATTTAATATACCAATAATTTATGCATATTATTTAAAATTTTACATCAAGATTGAATATTTTTCAAAGATTTTTCAATTTGTTATAATTTTTTAAAATTTATTATCATTATTTAATTTAAAAAAATATTTACGCTTTTCAAAAATTTTCAAAATTTATCATTAATGTCTATTGTATTTTTATTAACAACTTGAAAATTTTGAATTTAAAATAAATAAGAATACTCTATATAACGTTATGGTTTAATTTTAGTAGTCTTTTTTTGTTAACACTTTAAAACACGATCCTCCTTTTTTAACAAAAAAACCACTTTTTTATTTGCAAAAAAGTGAAACCACAATGTTTTTTTTATTGTAATTTACCCTTAAAAAATCTAGATAAGTTTAATTTATAATATCAATCATAAGTTTTTTTTATTAGGTTTAACTATTAAGGTATGTGGAATTTCAATCAAATTATTTTCATCATCAATTTTTTTTAATATTGTTTTAGGTGTTGATCCATCACCAATTACTAACAACTATTCAGCAAAAGAGGTATATCTTTTGAAATAAAAGATAGTATGATCATTTCAAAGTCTCATGTTGATGGTTAAGTAGAAAATTTTAAAAGAGTCCCACAAATAAGAATTTTTTATGGAAACATTTAAAATTTTTTCCTTCAAATCATTTCGTATTGCGGGTAAAATTTGTCTAAAATCTCCATAAAAAATGATGTGTCTTCCACCAAATGGAAGTTCTTTGTTATTCAGATTAATTGAAGACATCAATTATATCCTTTAATGATCTATCTACAGCTTCAAATGTAAAAAGATGATTCATTCCAAATTATAAGTGATGCAATTGTTATTCATTCTGTGAGATTCATATTTTTTTTTAAACATTACAGGTTGAAAAATTATTTATGTCAGAGAAATTTTAAATCTTTAATGTATAGTACGTTCTCCTGGTTAAAGTAAGGAAGCAATGTTAGAAAAAGTTACAATTATGACAATTTTTTCTGTACCGCTATAACCGTAAATGAAAAAGCTTGTCCTTCTTTTTTTTCGATAGAAAGAATTACTACATCATAAATTAATTGTTGATCAACATTTAAAGATGGTATTGCTTCTTCATGTTGTTGTTTTAATTCAAATACATTGCAACATAATTCTTTATGTATCAGTTTGTTTTTATTAGTAGATTCATAAGATGATTGAGGTAAAGACAAATTATGATCCGATAAAAAGTAGCCATTTCGATTAAATAAATATTCCAGATCTAATAAAACATAATTTTTACATGATCGATTGTTATGAAGTTTTTAGGAATGCTAAGTTTCTTATGTAAATCATACATTATGTCATCGGATAGATTTTTTTATGAATTTGTAAGCGCCGGAATTTTCCATCCTCACTAATGAAAACCCAAAGGTCATTTTTACAGGTATAAACATGAAATTTTTTGGGATATATATATATATATATATATATATATATAGTTGCATGACTGTAATTATAATCATACGACTGTAGTTAAAAAATTATAGTCGTACGACTGTAGTTAAATTACAGTTGTATGACTGTAGGTCTATAACAACTAGTTACATCTCATCCTGCATGGGAGAGGGATGGGTGTGATTTAGGGGCATTATTGTGTCTTCCTGTCTTTTTGTTTAGAGTCTATAAGTATCAGAAGAAAGGAAGGAACCAGGGTTGACAGGGATTTGGATTGAAGAGAGCTTTAGAGATTAGGAGAAGAGAAGGAAAAAGAAGAGAAGAAACGCATCAAAAATATCATCTTCTTCTACTCTTTTTCTTTTGATTCTTGTGTCTATGAGGTTAAAACTTGTAGAAATCATAGGTTAAAACTTGGTAAACACACACATAAATCGTTCCAGAGTCTTAAACACACTCAAATCCATAACTAATAGAGATTTTTGGACATATATTTTGTACCTTGACATACAAAGGAAAGGAGGCAATTCAGAGCTAATTAAAGGCGTTTTTCCGGTCAAATCGACTGTGGATCAGCGCTATAAGGGTAATTACACCTAAAACTAGTGTTTTGCTTCATTTTTCTGGGTGTTTTGGTTTATTTTCATGTATAAAATCATTTAGAACCAAAAATACAAGTTTGCTGTTTCTGGGCAAGATGAATAGCCGTATGGCTGTAACTACAGTCGCACGACTGTGACTATAGTCGCATGACTGTAGTTGGTTTCCACGTCTATGATTTCTGGCACTTATAATAATTTCAGCAATTTTCTGACCAAAAATAAATTATATTCACACGACTGTAATTACAGGCGCACAACTGTAATTACATCCGCACGACTGTATATATAGCCGTGCGGCTGTAGTTTTCGACCAGCAACAAAAAATAAAAAAAATCCAAAAAAATCCAGAAAAATTCCAAAAAAACCGGAAAAATTATAAAAATGCATAAAAATTAGAAAATCATAAAAAATAAACTTATTTCATGCATTCAGGACCTTAGATTTAATTTTTGAAGCTATCGCACTTCGAACAGAATAATGATGGAGATCCAAATCTCTCGAAAACCGACTCACATTCACATGCTAAATTGAAATAAGCTGGTAAAAGAAAATATTTTCAAAAATGTATTTTCTCATGAAACAAAAACACAGGAATGTTTCAAAACTGTTTTCCAGGTCTAGTCGGGCGAACTAGCCTAGTTTACCCGACTATCCCCTAAATACATGTCCCCAAATCTCTCATTTCCCCGTTATGTCTATTTGAGTCCGACTTGTTACATATATTCATATTAACCTTTGTTTAGTAGGATTTGAATTATTTTCATCTTAATTTTAATTTTGATTTCATTAGATACTCGTGTATTATAGGCGATTGTACCCCGATCCCCAAATTATACAAATGTATCCCCTAGGATAGTTTTGTTGTGATTCGATTGGGTTGTAAATAATTAATTTATTTATCGCTTTTATCTGCTTGTACGCCGCATGATTAAATCAATGGAAATCAACCTTAGAAAAATAAAATGCTATCAATGAACATTGGCCAAAATTATTTTGATTAGACATGAAATAAGGGACATATCCAAACCTAGATCTCTGGAAAGTGTAGCAGCCCTCGTCCGGTTCAGCTACGCTATAATTTCTTGATTGAGCTGAGCCGGGTGGCGACTGTTACATTTTCTATCAAGACTTAGGTCTCGATTCTTTTACAAAATAAAAAATGAATTTTCCAAAACCGAACTTCCATATCAAAAACATAAAACCCTTGCGAGGGAGGGTTGTCCGATATCGAGGCTCCCTTCGGAGAGAAAACATCGTCTGCTCACAGTGGTGACTTCGCTCGGGATTTCATACAAAAGTTTTCTTAAAACTTAAAAGAATTTGACAAGCCCTGAGAAATGTCAAATCAAAATAAGGTGGATGATTCGTTTGTGGCATTTTATCTTGCATTTTAGTTAGACATACTTGCATTACGTTGAGTATCCAACTTTCAACCCAGTGAATTATTGAAGTGTCGCCTATGTTCCTCATGGTCTTAGGGGCATGGATACGAAACACCACCCATAGCGTCATACATACCTCTTCGTTTGGACCTTTAAGTGGGGAGAAGTGAGGAGTATATCTTTCTATATGGACCTTGATTTTATCCCGGCTTGGACCGAACTCATGTAGGCAACCTTAGTTGGATTTCTCTTAGGATACCAAAACAAATTGCATGAATGATACAATTACACCTTCATCATCCCCAGTTGGTGATTGAAGTGACCCCCTCCTAGGACTTAGTTAGAATTTTCTCAAAAATTGACCACTATTAGAGGAATAAGGTTTGAGGAATGCACTTTGCATGCTATATGCTACGTGTTTTTCATTTCTTCATATCATACCATCATCAACATTTTCCATGAACATGACATGTAACACATGAATCATTTATGTGAACATTTTCCATGAACATGACATGTAACACATGAATCATTTGTGTGGTACTAACTCACATCTTTTGTATATCCATTTGCATTTTTCGTGTGTAAATACATTAATCACTCGTGTGACATTCACACTAACCATTTCTTTTGCAGCCATGCAACCCCTCATTGTGTGAAAAAAAGACATTAATGCATGCACATCACTTGAATGTCATGAGCACTAACCAATTTGTCTTGTAGCCATATGGAATGCATGTCCTACATAAAACACTCATGTGGACCTTGAACAATCCTATAAGGATCACACTCATCACATCACCTACCAAGTAGGGAACCATTTAGGTGCTCCACAAGCACCAAAAACATCATTTTATGCATCAAACCGTTCAAGTGCTCTATGAGCACATAAAACATCATTTCATACGACAAACCGTTCATGTGCTCCACGAGCACTGAAAACCTCATTTCATACATCAAACCGTTTAGATGCTCCATGAGCATTGAAAACCTCATTTCATACATCAAATAGTTTAGGTGCTCCACCAGCACTAAAAACCACATCTCATACATCAAACCGTTTAGGCATCCCATGAACACTAAAAACCACATTTCAACATCAAACCATTTAAGTGCTCCAAAAGCACCAAAAACCTTCACTTCACACACATCAAAAACCTTCATTTCACACACCAAACCATTTAGGTTCTCCATAAGAGTCGAAAACTTCATTTCACACATCAATCCATTTAGGTGCTCCACGAGTGCCGAAAAATTTCATTTCATAACATCAAGTCATTTAGGTGTTCTACGAACGCCGAAAATTCCACTTTATGCATAGGTTTCCGACAAACGCCGAAAATTCCGCTTTGTGCATAGATGTTCCATGAAAGTCGAAAAATCCCATATCGCAAAAACCCAAGGTGCTCCCCGAGCACCAAAACTCTACCCGTGTGCCAAGCACACCATTTCATCTCATTTCATACATGAAAACCTAAGGTGCTCCCCAAGCACCGAAACTCTGACCATGTGCCAAGTACACCATTTTATCTCATTTTATACATGAAAATCCAAGGTACTCCCCAAGCACTGAAACTTTGTCTGTGTGCCAAGTGCACCATTTCAGCCCATTTCATACATGAAAATTCAAGGTGCTCCCCAAGCGCCAAAAATCTATCCATGTGCCAAGCACACCATTTCATCTCATTGCATACATGAAAACCCAAGGTGCTCTCCGAGCACAGAAACTCTGCCCATGTGCCAAGCACACGGTCATCTCATATCAGGTGTTCCCCGAGCCCAAAACTCTATCTGTGTGCCAAGCACACCACTTCATCTCATTGCATACATGAAAACCCAAGGTGCTCTCAGAGCACCGAAACTCTACCCCTGTGCCAAGTACACGTTCATCTCATATCATAACATAAAAACCCAAGGTACTCCCTGAGCGCCGAAACTCTGTCCGTGTGCCATGCACATGTATGCATCCAAACACATGTATAAGCTCTATACATACTTAAACCCATACCGTATAAGACTAGCTCTACACATCCATTATGAAACTCCGCATAAGATTAGCTCTATACGCATACATGACATTCCATCTTAAAAATACATACATACTAACATTCATTTATTCATTCGATTATTTATTCTTTTGTTTGTTCAACTTTCCCCATGGCGTCATTTCATCCATTCATCATGAATCATTCCTAATGTTTTATTCCTCATGTCATCATTTCATTCATTCATTATTCCTAATATTTCACGTATAATGTAAAAAAATACGTACATGAAGAAGAAAGACTGGGCAGAGACTAGAAAGAAAGAAGCTTCGCATAGACAGTCCGTTGAGTAAGCTGGTGGTTGGGGAAGAAAGAAAAATCGAAACAGAAGGTGAAACTGAATCAGCTGAGGAAGTTGAGATGGCAAACTAGAAACCATATCATACTGATGTTCTAAAAGATTTACTGAAATCCCAGGACTTTCATGATATCTTGAAAGAGGAAATGCAGGCTGTTGTGAGGGCAGGTGGTGAAGTCGGTACCAGTGGACTGGGAAAGGAGAAAATGGTTGAATCATCTCAGTTTGGGGCTGATATCTCAGCTAGTGTGGAGAAGCTACAAGAGATTGAAGCTGCGATGGAGAAAAAGCTGAAGGCT
The DNA here is from genome assembly GCA_039660915.1 of Euphorbia tirucalli. Classification (NCBI taxonomy): domain Eukaryota; kingdom Viridiplantae; phylum Streptophyta; class Magnoliopsida; order Malpighiales; family Euphorbiaceae; genus Euphorbia; species Euphorbia tirucalli. Next base: position 32,764,514 of record CM077637.1, on the reverse strand, counting down.
AAGTGTACTAAACTATATGAATTAGCTGCTAAGTTAAAGAAGGGGCCAACATCAATATGGGGTCCAAGAGCAGTGTGAATGTAGATGCCATGATAAACAAAGGCATTGAGACTCTCCCCATTGGATTTCAAGTGTCGAAAATTGCTTCTTACAAAGGTATCGTTTGCCAGTAGCTCATGTGAACCTTTATGCCCAAATCATGTTGACAACAGGTGTACAAAGCAACAATTGATTAATTTGTTTCCAACCACACTGGAAGGAAGGGCTTTGTCTTGGTACAGTTGATTATCTGAAGACATACAGTCAGATTGGGAAGCTTTGTCAGCAGCTTTCATCAAATATTATAGTTTCAACACCAAGATCTAGGTGAAGCTGTATGACTTGGAAAGAATTAAGCAAAAACCGAATGAATCCTTTGATGAATACTATCAAAGGTGGATGAACAAAATGATCCTATTGAAGAACCGCCTTGACAAAGATGAGCTAATCCAGAAATTGATTCGATGGTAGCAGGGATACCTATAGAAATAATATGAAGTTTCATACCTTCAACAAGCTTAGTAAGGTTTATAGTATGGCCATGAAAGTTGAAAGAGATGAAGAGGAGAAAGTGGCAAGTTATATAAGCAGCATGATTACCGGATATTGTTCGAGATATGTTGGTGTGCCCTAGTTCTTAGGGCATTGGATTCTTGTTTTTGTATTATACATTAAGACTCATTGTATGAATACATTATTTGTGTCACATTAATAAAGGTAATTAATCTATTTCATTTATATCTTATGCTATAATATGAGTAGAGTATCCATTGATTGATAATAATAAAACATATCCCAGGTCCGTTCTAATCGTGGGAACAAATAGAACCACAGACTTGTATATTCGATGACTGTATGGTAGTTCTTAACTAGCCATAGTACTTGTATAGTCAGTCATGAATATAGGTACATGTCGTTAACATGGGATTGGATCGATCCGCACAAGAAAGCCACATGGTTGTCACGTCATAGGTCTTTCTTGAGTAGGTATATGAGCGGAAGATGTTTTCGACGGGACGCGAAACTCTCTCGGAAGGGAGCCTCAGGCTCGGGCAACCCTCCCTCGCATGGGGTTTTTATAAATGGAAATCGTGCTTTTGAAAATAATATTATTTCTTAAAAGAACCGAGACCTAAGCCTCGATGAATATTATAGGAGTCGCCACGTGGCTCAGCTCAACCAGGAAATTCACAGCGTAGCTGAACCGGACGAAGGCTGCTACACTATCAAGAGATCTAGGTCCGAACAAGTCCCTTATTTCGTGTCTAATCAAAATAAATACGACCAATGTTCTTTGAAGGTATTTTGAATTCTAAAGTCAATTTTATTGAATTAAATCATACAGTGCACATACGCAAAATACAAAAATAGAAGTAAAGCAGTAAATATTTAAATGGCTTACAACCCAATCGAACAAAAATAAAACTCTCAACCTCACTTTTACAACCGCCTAAAATACACGATAATCTAAAAAATTTACAATCGCCTAAATACACGGATTAATCTAATAAATTACATCAAAAATAAAAATAAAAGAAATTAAAAGCTGCAAAACAGAGGGTTAGCACAATTTATGGCATACCACAAATAGGACTCAAGTAGGACAGAATTGGGGATTTTAGAGATTGGGGGCATGCATTTAGGGGGGATAACCGGATCGACTCGACTAGCCGGCCCGATTAGACTTGGAAAACATTTTGAAACATCCCTGTATTTTGGTTTTGTGAGAAAATCATTTTGAAAATATTTTCCCGGTTTAATTTTATTTAACATGTGAGGTGGGTCGGTTTTCAGGAGAATCGGGTCTCCGTTGTTGTACTGTTCTAAATGCAATTACATTGAAAATTAAATCTAGGGTCATGAATGCACATAATAAAATTCATTTTTGGTGATTTTCTGAATTTTTATGGATTTTTAAGAATTTTTCTAGATTAAAATGGAAATTCTGCTTTTGGATGAGCGTTAGAGTCGTGCGACTGTAAATCGCCCAGATGTAGGATTTCACCAAAATTTTATTCAAAAGAAACTAAACTTGGAGGGAAATCAAGAACACTCGTATGACTATTCTTCAATTCAAAAATAGTCGTACTTGTGTTCTTGGTCTCCAGAAACAACAAGTTCGAAAATTAAGTTTAAATACACAAAAACACACCAGAAAGCACTAGAAAATGAAGGATTGAAGTGTATTTACCTTTTTGGCGCTGATCCACCATAGGAATGACCCCTGGAATCGCCCCAATCCACTTCAAATCGCTTCTTTCCCTTTGAGTTGAGGTTTGAAAAGTTGGGTCCAAAATCTCCAAAATGTTGAGGTATCTGAGAGTTTTAAGTCCAAAATTAATTGAGTTTAAAGTACCAGATTATTAACGTAGGATTTCTAATAGGTTTTTAATTTAGACACTCAAAAATTAAAAGAAAAAGAAGAGGAAAAAAGCTTGTGTTTTGTGGTGGTTCTTTTCCTTCCCTTTTTCTTCAATTCTCTTTCTAAACTCTTTTTGATTTTCCTCAAGCCAAAAGTCCTCTCCAACCTCTCTCTTTTCCTTTTTATTTTTCTTTACTTGCTGCAAAGGGAAGGTAATTAATGCCTGAAAATCATCCCATTTTTCTGCTCCATAGGTATGGGTTGCTGTACCTGCTCCGTAATTACAGTCGTGTGACATGCGACTTCTTTTTCTTTTTTTTTTAAGTCTGGAAAAATTCCGGTGCTTACCGTTGCCCCTCACGTGATCAAATTCGACACCTGACTCCAGGTTTAAAATACCCGAGGTGATAACTTTGAGAGCGTGAATCAAAGCGTCGCAGACACAGGAAAGAGCCCACTGTTGAAATAAGCCGATACCGGGTCTAGGTTACCCAAGGCAAGGGAGATGGAAGGCAGATAGGCCGATACCATGTTTAGGTTACCCGAGACAAGGAAGGCGGAAGGCGGATAAGCCGATACCAGGTCTAGGTTACCCGAGGCAAGGAAGACGGAAGGTGGATAGGCCGATACCGGGTCTAGGTTACCTTATGCATAGGAAGGTGGAAGGTGGATAGGCCGATACCGGGTCTAGGTTACCCGAGGCAAGAAAGGTGGAAGGTGGATAGGCCGATACCGGGTTTAGGTTACCCGAGGCAAGGAAGGTGGAAGGCGGATAAGCAGATAGCAGGTTTAGGTTACCTGAGGCAAGGAAGATGGAAGGCGGATAAGCCGATACTGGGTTTAGGTTACCCAAGGCAAAGAAAGGTGGAAGGCGGATAGCTCGATACCGGGTCTAGGTTATCCGAGGCAAGGAAGGTGGAAGGCGGATAGGCTGATATCGGGGTTAGGTTACCCGAGGCAAGGAAGATGGAAGGCAGATAAGCCGATACCGGGTTTAGGTTACCCAAGGCAAAGAAAGGTGGAAGGCGGATAGCCCGATACCGGGTCTAGGTTACCCGAGGCAAGGAAGGTGGAAGGCGGATAGGCTGATACCTGGGTTAGGTTACTCGAGGCAAGGAAGGTGGAAGGCGGATAGGCTGATACCGGGGTTTAGGTTACCCGAGGTAAGGAAGGTGGAAGGCGGATAGGCCGATACCGGGTTTAGGTTACCCGAGGCAAGGAAGGTGGAAGGCGGATAGGCCGATACCGGGTCTAGGTTACCCGAGGCAAGGAAGGTGGAACTACTGAGGATTTGGAGTGACGCCGATCTGGACCAATGCCGGGTTTATGTTACCCGAGGTGGATCTGCTGAGGATTTGTCCATGTCTGAGACAATGACGAGGAATTCCTGCATTAGAAAAAGCAAGTCTTCATTCTTTGATCGAGAGATTTTGAACAAAAATTTTTGCCCCTTCGATAAAGAATGAAGACTAGCTGGGGATGAATGCTCTGTATGTGTTGCGTATGTATGCACGTTGATGCATATGCACATAGAGATTAAATGAGGCATTTCTTATTGTTTGTGTAAGATTGATATTTCTCCTTTCTACTAGGGAAGGTACATTTTGCCCCTGGCTGGTGGGAGACGTTCTTTGCATGAGGCTTCTCCTTGTTGAAGATATATGTGAGGACTGCTGGGGAAATAAGATAATTGCTAGGAATACGTGATGATGCCGGGGAAAAGGATTATAGTGTCCTTTGTAAATGTTCCACTGGGGAGTGATGTGGAGAATCCTATTGGGGAGATGATGAAAAGGCTTTGCTCCTCACCACTGTAATTTATGAATTTGGAAGTGCTCTAAATTTTGCCTGGGTTGCCCAATTTTTAGCCCAGTGAGCTGCTCTAATTTTTGCCTGAGGTGCCTTTTTGGTTTTCACCCCAGCAAGCTGCTCTAACTTTTACCTGAGGCACCCTTTCGGTTTTCACCCTAGCAAGCTTTCTTTCTCTTTTTTTTTAAGCAAAGACCAATTGAATCGGCAAGTTCTTGGATAACCACCGTCGCTCTTTGGAAAGATGAATTAGATTTGGAGGATGATAAAAGATTTCAGATTGTATGTATTTAGTACATTTTCATTGTTAAATAACGTGATATGTTTAACAAGTTAAATGCAAAGTACTTTCCTTAAATGGATGTTTAAGCAAGATAACTTTGTTTATGCATTTGTCATAACCATGCAAATATATTTAAAGAAACACTCCACTTTATTGATAAAATAAAAATGAGTACATTTGAAGTAGTTGTTTCCCAAATAGTACACATTCCACATAGAGCCAGAATATGTCACCAGTCATCCTTTTCAGATTTTCCGACTAATCATTTTCTCTCTTTTGCCTTAACTTTTGCCTAGACCGCTCTTTTCGAGTTTTCAGCCTAGCAGACTTTTTTTCTTTTTTTGTTTTAAACATGATAAAGCTTTAAACAGTCTTGATTGATAGGATTTGTGAACTCATTTCCATGCATGTCCATGATGCTGACACCACCTTTCGATAGCACTTTCTTCACAACATAAGGTTCTTCCCAATTGGTCCTGAACTTTCCCCAAACATCCACATTTGAGAGCCTTAATTGCTCAGAACCAAATCTCCTGCTTTCAACTACCGCCTGGGGTACTTCACGTTACGATTATAGGCTTTGGCCATTCTACATGGGTACATCTGGGCTATTCTGAGTGACTTGAGTTCTATTTCTACTGGCAATACTGCTTCTATACCATACACCATGGCATATGGAATTTCTCCTGTTAGTGTTCGGACACTGGTTCTGTAACCCCAAAGAGCGTACGACAGCTTGTCAGCCTAATCTCTGTAGGTGGTTACCATCATTGATAAAATCTTCTTTATCACCTTATTAGCTGCTTCCACTGCTCCATTAGCCTGAGGACTGTACGAAGAAGACTTATGATGCTCAATGCTATGTTCTGAAAGCAGCTCAGCTGTTGCCCTTTGAAACTGCACTCCATTGCCGGTTACTATATGGTGGGCAATCCAGTACCTGGTATAAATGTTCTTTTGGATGAACTTGACCATTTGCTTTGCTATTACATTAGCGAAGGATTCTGCCTCCACCCTTTTGGAAAAGTAATCAACTGCCACAACTATGAATCTGTGCCCATTAGATGCTGCAGGATGAATTTCCCCAATCATATCTATCCCCTATGCTGAAAATGGCCAAGAAGACGCCAAATTCTGTAGTTCAAGTGGTGGAAGATGACTGATATCTGTATAGATCTGACATTCGTGAAACCTCTTTACTTTCCTTAGACAATCTGCTTGCATAGTCATCCAGAAGTATCCTTGCCTCATTATCTTCCTGGCCATAGCAAGTCCATTCATATGTGGCTCGTAGGAGCCTGCATATACCTGTTGCATTATTGTTTCTGCTTCTTGCTCTGTCAGGCACCTTAAAAGAACTCCATGTGTAGCTCTTTTATACAGCTTATCCTCAAAGATTCTGAACTGGCTGGCTAGCCTCATTAATGACAGCTTATCAGTAGTACTAGCTTCCTCTAGATACTTTCCTTCCTTAACATACTGGTAGATGTCGAAGAACCATGGCTTTTCTTCAACTGTTAATTCCATTACTTCGTGCACTTCAAAGCAAGGATGTCTGGAAGTGGCTATAACCAGCGGTTGTACTTGAGTTTCTTCTGGGTTTTCCCACATGGAAGATAGTGTTGCTAGTGCATTAGCGATCTTGTTCTCATCCCTGGGGACGTGTCTGAATTCATATTGGCCGAATAGCTCCTTTTTGTATTGTAGCAGCTCCAAGTAAGGCCGTAATGCTTCTTCTTTCAGCTCCCATTCGCCCTGAGCTTGCCTGATCACCAGGAGTGAATCTCCAATGATCAAGATGTCATTTGCCCCTGTGCCAGCAGAGCTTCCATCCCAAACAGGCATGCTTCATATTCTGCCCCGTTATTGGTTATAGGAAAATTCAACCTTTTTGATAAAGGAATGATTTCACCATCCGACGTTGCTATTAGCACCCCGATTCCAGCACCCTTTCTGTTCACTACCCCATCGAAGCACATAACCCATCTTTTTACTTCAACCATGGCCAATTGTTCATCTGGGAACTCCAAATTCTCTATGTAATCTGATTCCAGTGGCTGATTCGCTAGAAACTCCGCTACGGCTCGCCCCTTGATGGTTTTCTTAGTGACGTACTCGATGTCGAACTTAGATAAGAGTAATAGCCACCTAGACAACTTCCCAACCAATACCGGTGCTTCATACAGATACTTCATTGGATCCACTTTGGCGACAACTTGTATTTTGTATGACTGAAAATAGTGGCGCAGCTTCTTGGTTAGCCAAATCATTGCCACACACGTCTTCTCCACCGGTGTGTACTTGGTTTCATACTCTAACAGCTTCTTGCTGAGGTAGTAGATAGGGTACTCCTTCTTCCCATCTTGTTCTTGTGCTAGCATTACCCCTATAGAGGAATCTTCAACAGCTAAGTACAAGATCAGAGGCTTCCCTAGAATTGGTGGACTCAGGACTGGTGGATTTACTAGATAAGTTTTGATTTTCTCAAACGCCAGTGGACATCTGTCATCCTATATAATGAGCTGATCTTTCTTTAACAACTTGAAAATTGGCTCACAAGTGGAAGTCAGCCGTGCTATGAAGTGACTGAAGTATTGTAAGGAACCCAAGAATGAGCTGACTTCCTTCTCTATCTTTGGGGCTGGCATATCCTGAATGGCCTTGATTTTATCTGGGTCCATTTTTATTCCCCTCTGACTGACTACATGACCCAATAGCTTTCCTGATGTGACCTCGAATATGCACTTCTTAGGCTTGAGTCGTAAGTTATACTCTCCAATGCGAGTGAGAAATCTATCCGGGATAACAGGATGTTCCTCCCGAGTCATCGATTTGACCAGCATATCATCAACATACACTTTGACTTCTTTGTGGATCATATCATGCAGCAGGGTTGTGACAGTGCTCTGATAAGTGTCCCCAGCATTCTTCAGTCCGAAAGGCATTACTCTGTAGTAGAAAGTACCCCGCTCTGTGATGAATGATGTCTTCACCTTATCAATCACATCTATCAGGATCTGGTTGTATCCTGAAGCCATCCATGAAGGAATACATTGCCGCTTTTGCTGCACTATTAACCAGGACATCAATATGAGGCAGTGGGAAGTTTTCCTTTGGGCATGCCTTATTCAGGTCCCGGTAGTCAACACATACTCTGACCCTTCCATCGTTCTTAGGTACTGAGACGATATTAGCTAGCCATTCTGGTATTCTACCACTTTGAGAAACTTGGCATCTATCTGCTTAGCCACTTCCTCTTTCACCAGTGTAGCCCATTCCGGCCTCAATCTTCTCAGCTTTTGCTTCACTGGCCTGAACTTGGGATCGGTTGGAATCTTGTGCACTGCTGTCTCTATGTCTACACCCGGCATGTCTTCATATGACCAAGCGAAAGCTTTAACATGTTTTTGCAATATTCTTATTAGTTCTCTCTCTTCTTCAGGTTTTAGCTCCTGTGAAATGAAAACCATTTTGGGGTTTTCATCTGTACTTATGTTGATTTCATGCAATGCAGTGTCATGTATGCTAAATATGCTTGATGGTGATTTAAATGCATGCACAAAATTATTAGGATAAACATCACACAAGTAAGCAAACTGAGATTTCATTACATTGAACTTGTCATAAAGTACATCGTTCACACTGAAAATGGAGGAACTAGATAAAAAAAACCATTTTCATCCTTCACAGGCGAAGGGCCTTGCACTTCTTCAGCTTCCATCTTCATCTTCAGAGCATCTTCAAGGTCTGCAGCCAGCTTAGCCTCTTTTTCAGCAGCAACAGTGGTATCTTCACTTTCAGCCATCTGTGCCTTAGCCTTTTCCATGATCTTAGCTATCTCGGCAACCACAAAGTCCAGGTTCACCTTGGTAATTAGCTCTTCACTAAACCCTTCTTTGGACTTCCCAAACGCCTTGCTTAAGGCAGCAGTCAAAGCACCTGAAATTATTTCTGCAGCTTCATTACAGGCTTTCTCTTAATCTTTCTCCTCGGCCACCTCTATTGCTTTTGCCATCAATTCAGGCAGCTCACTTTGCAGAATATCAGACTTGGAAGCTGCCTCTTCTATCACGACAGGGGCCACTGGTTCTACCCAACTTTTCTCAAAGTCTACAACATCAGCAAAAATTTCAAAGCCGGGGTATTCAACATTTCCGACACTTACTAGTTCAGCTTGGCCATTGTATGGTTCTTCTCCTGCCTTCAGGAATGGTTTCATCATAAGCTTGCCATTCTTGCTCCTTTTCAGGTTCTTCTGGTAAGATGTTTCTTCTGTATAGCCTAGTCCGAATTGCTTTGGCTTTCCCGAGTCGATATTAAACTCAGGCACCCCTTGCAGGTTGATTCCAAGTCCTATGCCTGGGACAAAGTTCTATTTATGCAAGTACCGGGACAGCCATTCCTGCATATAATTTTTATAAATGACCATTGGGGCATCTGTGACTTCCTCTTCCCCGATCATGGCAATTTGGAATCTGCCAAAAGGTACAACATTCACAGCAGCAATCATAGACTGGGCATCGGCTTCAATAGTCATAATCTCGCCATTTATAGCAAACTTTATCTTCTGATGCAAAGTAGAAGGGACACCTCCTAAAGGGTGGAACCATGGTCTTCCTAACAGTAGGGAGAAGGTGACCGGAATGTCGATCACGGTGAACACAACCATTGACTTGACTGGCCCGACCTCCACTTTGGTCTCAAAAGTCCCTATTACTGTTCTCTTGGAGTCGTCGTACGCCCGGATCACTATCGAGGACTTTTTTAGAACATCTTCATTCAGGCCCAAACATGGTAGCATTTTTAGTGGACATATATTCAGAGCCTATCCATCATCTACCATTACACATGGCATTATCTTATCTATAATGTGGGCTCTGATGTAGAGGGCTTTATTGTGAGCCTTCCCTTCACCTGGTAGATCTTTCTTAGAGAAAATAATGTCAGGAGACCCAGAATGGATCTTGTCCAACAAACAACATATGGCCTCCGGAGATGCAATAGGAGAAACCTCGATCTCCGACAATTTCTTCACTAAGGCTGCCCTATGCTCTTTAGAAGTCAAAAGCAGATGCCACAAACTAGCTTGTGTAGGGGTTTTCTTCAATTGAGAAATAACTAGGTCTTCTTTCTCAACTCCCTCATGTGCAGATGTACTGCCTGACCCAGTCATCGGGACCTTATCCTTCACTTGGTATGCTGGTTGATACACCCTGCCACTTCGGGTCACATTCTGGACCTCTTAGATTTTTAGCTTTTCAATGGCCGGTGGCTTAATTGTTTCATCCCCACCGAACTCTTCATATTCATCCTTGGAGTCAAGATCATTCAAGCTTATCGGTTTGATCTCTTTCTGGTCCATCTACTTCTCACATTCTGACTCTGCCTTAACTTCCCCTATTGCTACAGCCTGGATTGTAGGATTCGCCTGAAGGATTTGGGCAAAGATAAAATTAGCTAGCAATCCCGAATGCACCATATTAACCCACTTCTCAAATGTCGGTAATGGGTTAGTCTTCATGTTGGGATTAGGGGGCTCCTATAATTTCCCTTCATCAATCAACTTTTGAATGGCATCCCTTAATTTGTAGCAATTGTTAGTTCTGTGACCGACGACAACATGGTACGTGCAGAAATTATCTTTATCTGCCTCAGCAGGTTTTTCAAACGGCCTTAAGGACTGCAACAACCCATCGTTTCTGTACTTTGCAAAGAATTTAACCAATGGGAGAGTCCAAGGAGATATGCCCTGTCCTCCTGGATTCCTGTTCTGATTGCCTTGTTGCTGGGTTACCGTAGCAACCTCTACCTGCTTCAACTCTGAGGTCTACCCCCCTTTCCCTCCAAAGCTTGAGCTAGAACCACCACCAGATCTGGTTGCAGTTGGATCTATACCCATAACTATACCCTGAACTTCTACCATCCTTATGGCTTGCTGCCTTCTCTTCCTCATCCCGCTCGATCTTCATGGCCATGCTATAAACTTCACTAAGCTCACCGAATGGATGGAACTTCATATTGTTCTTGAAGACATCCTTACTACTGTTAATCATCTTCTGTATCAATTCATCTTCATTAGGACGGCTGGTAATACTCATCGAAGGGCTCATTGGGCTTTTGTTTGATTCATTCAAGGTCATATAGCTTCACTTGAATCTTAGTGTTGAAGCTGTAATATTTGATAAAGGCCGCTGATAAAGCCTCCCAATCTGACTGCACTTCCTCTGACAAAGAATTATACCAGCCCAATGCTCCTCCCTCAAGTGTAGTTGGGAAGAGATTAATCAGTTATTGCTTAGTGGCTCCTGCTGTCAGCATGACCCGGGTGTAGAGATTCACATGGGCCTCTGGTGAACCCATTCCTTTATAAGAAGGAACTTTTGGCACTTGGAAGCCAATGGGAAAAGTTTTAATGCCATTACTGATCATGGCATCTACATTAACCACCTTCTTGGATTTAGAACTGACACTAGCCCCTTTCTTCAGCTGGGCCACAACTTCGTGCAACTCAGAATACTTCACCTTCATTTTTCTTTTCATAGCTGCTTCAATTTCTTGCAGCTTTCCAGACTAGCTGAGGCATCACCACCCTGCTGGGATGATTCGACCTCTTTCTCCTTTCCGGCCCCACTAGCACTAGTTTCTCCGGCTTCTCTCACTATAGCCCGTATTTCCTCCTTCAACATGTCACGGAAATCCTGTGATCTCCAGAAATCCTTCAAGGCATCAGCAAGACTCGGTGTTGGATTAGCCATCTCAAACTCTTCCCCAGAATTCAACTCACTTTCTGTTTCAACTACTCTCTGCTCCCCAACAGCCCTCAAAGCCTGAGATCTTGTCTAATGTCGCTCTGGTTTATTCTGCTCGACATCATACGGGAAACGTTTAGGGATATGAATGAATGGAATGGTGCTATGAAGAGTGAGACGTTGAAAGTGCTTACAATGAATGAATGAAATGATGTCGTGCGTGAAATGATGATAAGAACGATTTCCACTTATTATTCTATTTTTCGGACATTCCAAGAACACCCAATGCAATGCTATGCAAAAAGATCACGTGTGGATCGTCACACGAACAAGGATTCGACGTCTTTGGGGCACCTAGTGAATTTTGTGAGATGGTCACATGCGTGCCTACACACGGATAGAGTTCTGATGCTTTATAGGTCAATGAGATGATATAAAATGGTCGTATGGGGCCGCCCCATGGACAGAGTTCTGATGCTTTTGAGGCATGTGATATGAAATGATGTTATAAGAGAGTCACGTGTAACTGGGGACACGGACAAAAGCTTGGTGTTCAGGGAACACCTTGCGTGATTTGGTAATGTTATGAAATGGACTTATATGTGCACTAATTCGGCACTTGTGGAGCACCTTAAGTGATGTAATAATGTCATGAAATGATCCGGTGTAGACCACGGTACTATATGATATTAATGATAAATGGGTATAGTGTCATGAAATGTCTTGTGTAAATCATCACATGAAAATATACCTAGGACCATTGTGGTCTCCATTGAATGAAATAATTTGGTGGAATGGCCGAATGCAAACCGGTGCATTGGCAGAACACAGGTAATTTTGGGATACCCGATATGTCATGAAATGATTATGATGGGCGTCCTTAGAATGCCCCTAATTTACATGAAATGATATGAATGCTTATGTCATGCAAAATGCAAATGGCTGCATAAAAATGTGGTTAGAATGCATGACACGCATAATGAAGCTATGTATGTTTTATGAAAATGCTAACACACAAATATAATGTTATGGCTGCAAAAATAATGGTTAGTATGTATGACACACGGATGGTTTAATGTTTTCACACTCGAAAATAAAATGCAAGTGGCTACACAAAAATATGGGTTAATTATCACACAAATGCTTTACGTGTATGGCGTGTCATGTTTATGAAAATGGCCATCATGGTATGTCACGGGATGGCGAGAAACACATAGCACATGAAGTGTATTCTTCTAACCTTATTCCACCAAACGTGGTCAGTCTCAAAAATTCTAACTGAGTCCTAGGTGGGGTTCTCTTTGATCATCAACCGGGGATGATGAAGCCGCAATTTATAAAATTCACACGATTTATTTGGTATCCTAAGGGAATCCAACTAAGGTTGCCTATATGAGTTCGGTCCAAGTCGGGTTAAAATCAAGGCTCCCATAGCAAGATATACTCCTCACTTCTCCCCACTCAAGGGTCCAAACAAAAGGGTTCGTACAAGGCTATGAGGGGTGTTTCGTATCCATGCCCCTAAGACCAAGAGGAACATAGGTGACACTTCAACAATTCACCAGGCTAGAATTGGATACTTAAACCTAATGCACAAATGTCTAACTAAAGAATGCAAAATAAAATACCAAGCAAGAATCATCCACCTTATTTTAATTAGACACTTTTCAGGTCTTGTCAAGTTCTTTTAAGTTTTTAGAAAAACTTTTGTAAGAAGATCCCCAACGGAGTCGCCATTGTGAGCGGACCACGTTTTTGATGGGATGCGGAACTCTCTCGGAAAGGAGCCTCGAGCTCGGGCAACCCTCCCTCGCATGGGGTTTTTATAAATGGAAATCGCGTTTTTAAAAATAATATTATTTCTTAAAAGAACCGAGACCTAAGCCTTGATGAATATTGTAGGAGTCGCCACCCGGCTCAGCTCAACCGGGAAATTCATAGCGTAGCTGAACCGGACGAAGGCCGCTACACTATCCAGAGATCTAGGTCCGAACAAGTCCCTTATTTCGTGTCTAATCAAAATAAATACGGCCAATGCTCTTTGAAGGTATTTTGAATTCTAAAGTCAATTTTATTGAATTAAATCATATAGCGCATATACATAAAATACAAAAATAGAAGTAAAGCAGTAAATATTTAAATGGCTTACAACCCAACCGAACAAAAATAAAACTCTCAACCTCACTTTTACAACCGCCTAAAATACACGATAATCTAAAAAATTTACAATCACCTAAATACACGGATTAATCTAATAAATTACATCAAAAACAAAAATAAAAGAAATTAAAAACTACAAAACAGAGGGTTAGCACAATTTATGGCACACCACAAATAGGACTCAAGTAGGACGGAATTGGGGATTTTAGAGATCGGGGGCATGCATTTAGGGGGGATAATCGGATCGGCTCGACTAGCCAACCCGATTAGACCTGGAAAATATTTTGAAACGTCCCTGTATTGTGGTTTTGTGAGAAAATTGTTTTGAAAATATTTTTCCGGTTTAATTTAATTTAACCTGTGAGGCGGGTCAGTTTTCAGCTGAATCGGGTCTCCGTCTTTGTACTGTTGTAAATGCAATTGCATTGAAAATTAAATCTAGGATCATGAATGCACATAACAAAATTCATTTTTGGTGATTTTCTAATTTTCTGAATTTTTATGGATTTTTAAGAATTTTTCTGGATTAAAATGGAAATTCTGCCTCTGGACGAGCATTACAGTCGTGCAACTGTAATTACAGTCGTGCAACTATAACTACAGTCGTACGACTATAATTACAGTCGTGCGACTGTAAATCGCTCAGATGCAAGACTTCGCCAAAATTTTATTCAAAAGAAACTAAACTTGGAGGGAAATCAAGAACACTCGTACGACTGTAATTATAGTCGTACGACTGTTCTTCAATTCAAGAACAGTCGTACGTGTGTTCTTCGTCTCCAGAAACAGCAGGTTCGAAAATTAAGTTTAAATGCACAAAAACACACCAAATCACCCAGAAAGCACAATAAAATGAAGGATCGTAGTGTATTTACCTCTTTGGCGCCGATCCACCGTAGGAATGACCCCTGGAATCGCCCCAATCCACTTCAAATTGCTTCTTTCCCTTTGAGTTGAGGTTTGAGAAGTTGGGTCCAAAATCTCCAAAATGTTGAGGTATCTGAGAGTTTTAAGTCCAAAATTAATTGAGTTTAGAGTACCAGATTATTAACCTAGGATTTCTAATAGGTTTTTAATTTAGACACTCAAGAATTAAAAGAAAAAGAAGAGGAAAAAAACTTGTGTTTTGTGGTGGTTCTTTTCCTTCCCTTTTTCTTCAATTCTCTTTCTAAACTCTCTCTGATTTTCCTCAAGCCAAAAGTCCTCTCCAACCTCTCTCTTTTCCTTTTTATTTTGCTTTACTTGCTGCAAAGGGCGGGTAATTAATGCCCTGAAAATCATGCCATTTTTACCTGCTCTGTAATTATAGTTGTACGACTGTAATTTTCAATTACAGTCACACGACTGTAATTACAGTCGTGTGACACGTGGCTTCTTTTTGTTTTTTAATTCTGGAAAAATCCCGGCGCTTACAAGGTCTCTTTTGTCCTTAGACCAGATTTCATTATAATATCAATATGGAATCCGATTCACTTTGACATACGCCTAACAGGTCTGTAAAATGATGCTAAATATGGGTATGATTGGGTGGACCAGTGAACATGTTGATATTGATGATGAAGTGATAGAATTGCCACTCGGGTAACACCGAGATGATATCATTGGCCACTTAATGAGTAGGACTGATAAGTGTATGGCCATACCAAAGTAAGTCGGTGCTTATTTGATTAATCAGTCAACTCAAGATCATGAAATATAATAAACAACAGAAGAGGATGACGGACACCATGCCTCCTGTTTATTCATATCGATATCGTTAGGCAAAGGACACTATGAGATTACTACCGCATGAGTGTCTTCTAAAGACTACTGCATCTCTGTCTTAATTGGGGGCTGTAATGGTTTGCTAGAACCCACTTATAGTCTGTGGGCCTTAGGCCTACTGCCAACATAAAGAGAGACCCATAAGATCGTGCACATTGATCAACTAAGCCGGAACTTATAGAAATTGTACATGTAATGTACATTGGAAGGAATGCGTTAATTAATTAGTTGACATTCGGTGTCAAATTAATATTGGGTTGAATTTAATTTAATTAATAAGTTTACATAATGTAATTAATTAATTTATCAATTAATTGAATTACATAAAATAAACAATTAATTAAATAATTTTCCTAAGTAGGAAAATTAACTATATGTATTGTATTTACTTAAGTGTGATTTGATTTTATTTAGAGGTAATTAAATTTAGCCAAATGGAATACAATTACATAGTATATACTTTTTAATTAAATTTTATTTATGTAATTATAATCCTAGTGGGCTTGGGTTTAATAAACCTAATTAAAACCCAATTAGACAAGGTGTCTATATAGGGGCACACTTAAGCAATAAAACCCTAAATTCAATCCTAATTAATTGCTGGAAATTTCAGCCACCAAGAGTAGCCCCAAAACAACCTAAAATTCCAGCATTAATCATCCATTCCTTCGCGTCTTCGGCTAGCATCGGTTCCCGCTCAATAGTTAGTCGTGCACCAAACTTTGGAGATCACAGTTTCAAGAAACGATTCTGCAGCAGTCTCTAGAGGAGACAAATCCGGTGAGTTAATCTCTCTTGATTCAAATTGTTTTTATTCTAATCAATGGTAATTGGACACGATAGGTGGATTATAGGAAATTTTAAACGATGTATTTTCCGCTGCACCACGTTATTTTTCCAATGACGAATCCTAACAGTGGTATTACAGCTTGGGTTTTGTCCATTAGATTGATTGGAATTGGTTCTTGAAAGTGTTCTTGAAGAAAGAATGTGTTTCAAGTTTATGATTTTAGGGTTTTTATTCAATTAGTTTTGGTTTTTGATAAACCATAAAATTTTGAATTGGGGTTTTTGATTATTTTTCCCCAATTGTTTTCCATCTAAAATTGTTTTTCTATATTGATTACATATATTTTTTGCTGGCAATATTTTTTTTTTATGATTTAATGATTAAAAAAAAAAAAGAAAAAAAATATTATGTTTGGGAAAGGGAATGGCAAATTGCGATTCCCTTCCCCTGGTGCAGCAGCTATTGCAGCGGCAGCAGCCCACTGGGTTGCTACTGCCGGGATAGGCTGCCGTGCAGCGGCACTGCTTTCTCGCCGGGACAGCAGCACCGCACGAGAGTTTTGGGTCTGGTTTTGGAATTTGCGGATATTTTTTTTTATCCCGGACCCTAATGCAAATTAAATTAATTTTTTTTAAATTAATTTGTATTTAATTTGTTTATTTTGTTGGCATGCATATTTAATTTAATTGTTTGCATATTAAATTGAACATGGACTTTGTGAAACTGGCCCAATAAACCGTGACACCTGTTAAAATTAAGAGAGCTAAATTTTAAATTTGTGACAACCCAAATTCAAGTGGGAGCAAAATTGTTAATTTTGCATTTATGGATGTTATCCATTGGGCCTTTATGGGCTTTAGTCACATTTGTTAAAATTGGCGATTTCACCCTAAGTAACTCGGCTTAAAATTTATATTTATAATTTGGAATGCCATGATCATGCATCATATTGGTATGTATGTACACGACAGGTACTTTTTTTGAAATGCGATGTTGAGTTCTATGGGCCCTAAATTATTATCGGTTGTAATTTAATTTTGGGAAATATGGCCTGCGTGCCATTTTTTATTTTGATGTAGTTTTAGAATAGATTTTATTTTACAAAATTATTATAATTGCATCAAGTATGGAGGAAAGCACAGATGGAGTAAGCCCATGATGGGAGCCCAAGAAGGATTACAGTCCGGCCCATGAAGAATTAGATAGGATATCTAGTTTTTCATTAGGTTGTTATTAAAGGCCTATAGGATCTCATTTATTTTAAATTAAGTATGCTATTGCATTTGTCATATAATATGGATGTATAGATCACCAAATTATTACCCGCGTTTATGCATGCTAAGCCGTATCACTTAATTATATTCCGGAAATTAAAATATTGAGTCGTTTAAAAGTGCTTCCCACATTCACATCTCTTCCTCCCATTGATGCTGCAATGTGCGCCATGCCCTAGCTGGGTACATTGTAGTATTCGATGGGCCGTCGAGGGTTAGGATACTTGGTATGATTAACATGTAAATGGTGGTTTGACTCAACATGGGTGGCATTAGCTCAAAGCAGGCCCTAATCATAGATGGGTAAAGTGTCAATAAGCCCATCAAACCAAGAGTCTTCGTGGAAGGATTAGATAATCAATGGTTGGTTAGCGAGCCCTAGTTCGGCCAGTCATTGATAAGTTGTGGATCTTGGTCAAATCAGCCAATTAACATCACCAACAAACAAATTAATATCGGATTATTAATTTAAATTGGCTTAAAAGTCCTTTATTTCTAACTCAAGCAATGATTTCTTTCATGTAGATAATCCCATTTCACTTAAGCAATTTAAATGGCTGCAACAAACAACAACTCACTCTCACTTAGGTCACTTTTAGAGAAGGAGAAGCTTTTGGGGACTAACTTCCTGGACTGGGCTAGGAACTTACAAATAGTTCTTAGACAAGAGTCCAAAGAGTATGTAGTGAATGCTCCTTTACCAGCTAGCCCTCCTGCAGGTCGAGGCGTCACCACGGCGATGGTGGAGTAGTACGACCGGCACGTGAGGGATGACCGAGATGTCTAGTGCCTTATGCTGGGTACCATGGCTTTTGATCTTCAGAAGCAGTTCATGGACGAGCATGCTTATGAGATGATGGATCAACTTAAAAAGATGTTCCAAGATCAGGTTTGTCAGGAACATTACCTGACAACTAAGGCACTTTGCACGATTGCAATGGCAGCCGGGACTTCTGTTAGCACTCATGTGCTAAAGATGAGGGGGTATATTAATACACTTGCCCGCCTCGGCTTGCTAGTTTCACAGGACTTAGCAGTAGACATTATTCTCGGGTCACTTCCTGAGTCTTATAACCAGTTTATCATGAACTACTATATGCAACGGTTGGATAAATCGGTTGTTGAGCTGCATGGCATGCTAAAGCTTGCTGAGCAGTCTCTTAAGAAGACTCCTGAAGTTTTGCTAGTGAACAAGGGCAATACGCCCATTGCTAAGGGAAAGGCCAGATCTCAAGCCAGGGCTAAGGGCAAAAAGGTGGTGGCCCAACCTAAAGCAAGGGTTGCTTCTCCTGACGATGTCTGCCATGAGTGTCATGAGAAGGGGCACTGGAAGAGCTCATGTCCAAAGCTAAGGGAGCAACTGAAGGGCAAAACTGCTGCTTCAGGTATTTATGGTGTTGAGATTAATCTGGCTATTTCTACTTCTTGGGTCTTGGACACTGGATGTGGATCTCACATTTGTTCAAATGTGCAGGGTCTAAGAAATAGGAGATTACTAGGATCTGGAGAAGTAGATCTTCAAGTCGGAAATGGTGCTCGGGTTCAGGCTATAGAGATCAGAGATTATTTCTTCGAGATGCCTAGTAGACTTGTTTTGGAACTAAGAAACTGTTATTTTGTACTTGCGATGCGCAGGAATATTATTTTCGTTTCTTTCTTGGATATTTCTGGTTTCGTATTTAATATTGGACATGGTAGAATTTCTATGCAATGTGGCAATATTATTTATGGAATAGCATTTCTTAAAAATGGCTTATATATCCTTGATCTAAAACGTGAAAGTTCAATCTATAACATAAATACTAAAAGGATTAAACAAATTGAAATTAATCCTACTTATATCTGGCATTGTCAACTTGGCCACATAAATGAGAAGTGCATAGCTAGGCTTCACTCTAGTGGAGTGCTAGGGTCATTTGACATCCAGTCTTATGACACATTCGAATCTTGTTTGAGAGGCAAGATGACAAAGGAGCCTTTTAGCAAGACTGCTAAAAGGGCCTCAGAGCTATTGGAGCTAATACATTTTGATGTATGCGGCCCAATGAGCACTAGTGCTAGATCTAGTTTTCTGTACTTCGTCACCTTCACGGATGACTTCAGCAGATACAGTTACGTGTATCTGATGAAACATAAGTCTGAGACTCTCCAAAGGTTCAAGGACTTTAAGAATGAAGGAGAAAACTAACTTGGCAAGAAATTGAAAGCACTTCGGTCTGACCAAGGGGATGAATATTTGAGCCAAGAGTTTGACTTGTTTTTTAGAGAGTATGGGATTGTATCCCAACTCACTCCTCCTGGAACACCCCAGTGGAATGGAGTGTCAGAAAGGAGGAATAGGCCCTTGCTAGACATTGTCCGCTCGATGATGAGTAATGCTACACTCCCTATCTCCTTTTGGGGATATACTTTAGAGACAGCTGCTTACATTCTTAATAATACACCAAGTAAGGTAGTTGAGGGAACACCGTATGAACTATGGAAGGGCCAAAAGCCCAATGTTTCCTTCTTGAAGATTTGGGGCTGTGATGCACATGTTAAGATATTAACAAGTGGACTTGAGTCCAAATCTGTCAAGTGCCAGTTTGTGGGTTACCCTAAGGAAACTAAGGGTTATTACTTCTACGATCAGGCGGAAAACAAAGTTTTCATAGCCACAAATGCAGTCTTCTTGGAGAAGGAATTCCTTTCTAAGAGAGATAGCGGGAGTAATGTTGAACTTTCAGAAGTTCAAGACTCACAAACTCTTGCAGCTATTGTTGAGGATGCTTCGGGAACCGATCTGACTACTCAAGAAATTGAGGAACCAGAACCGGTTGCACAGGACCTTAAAAGGTCTGGTAGGACACACTATCAGCCAGAGAGGTATCGTGACTGATGATGGGGACCTTATGGTCATTGACCAAGAGGAGCCCAAGACCTATCTGGAGGCTGTTGAAAGCCCACACTCAGATCAATGGCGCAAAGCCATGGAGGCTGATATACAATCTATACACGATAACCAAGTATGGAACTTGGTGGATCCACCTCCGGGTGCTAAGGTGATAGGTTGCAAGTGGTGTTTCAAGTTAAAAGCCAATAACACCTTCAAGGGGCGATTGGTGGCAAACAGATTCAGGCAAGTTCAAGGAATTGACTATGATGAAACCTTTTCACCAGTTGCTATGCTCAAATCCATTAGGATACTACTAGCCATAGCTGCATGGTACGATTATGAGATATGGCAGATGGATGTTAAGACCGCTTTCCTTAATGGAAAGCTACTCGTGGATGTGTACATGGCACAACCTAAGGGTTTTATTGATCCAAAGTATCCAAACCCAGTATGCAAGCTTTAAAGATCCATTTATGGATTGGAGCAAGCATCGAGGTCATGGAATTAGAGATTCAATGAGGCCATTACGGAATATGGCTTCACACAGAATTCTGATGAGCCCTGTGTGTATAAGATGGTTAGTGGGAGCGTTTCCACCTTCCTAGTGCTGTATTATGTTGACGACATCCTTATCATTAGAGGTGACATACCAATACTGCAAAGGGTTAAGCAGTGGTTGAGTAGGTGCTTCACAATGAAGGACTTAGGCGAAGCTGAGACGATCTTAGGGATCAGGATCTACAGAGATAGATCTAATCGGCTTCTAGGCCTAAGTCAGGCCACGTACATAGACAAGGTTCTGAAAAGATTCATCATGGACAAGGCAAAGAAAGGATTCTTGCCTATGTGTGATGGGTTGAAGCTGAGTAAGAAAGATGGTCGTAAAACAAAGAAGGACCGGGAGAGCATGGAAAAGATCCCTTATGCATCTGCTATAGGATCCATCATGTACTCTATGTTATGTACAAGGCCTGATGTCGCATTTGCACTAAGTATGACTAGCCGAAACTAGTCGGACCCCGGTGAGGAAAACTGGAAGGCAGTCAAGGCAATCTTGAAGTACCTTAACCAGAGTAAGGATGCTTTCTTAGTGTGTGGAGGTCAAGATGAGCTGCAAGTGTCAGGTTACACTGATGCAAGCTTTGAGACTGATGAGGATGTGAACCAGGCATAGTCTGGTTATGTTTTTCTCCTAAATGGCGGTGCCATTAGTTGGAGGTCCTCAAAGCAGGCCACCATTGCTGACTCTACAACGGAAGCTGAGTACATAGCTACGTGCGAAGCTGCAAAGGAATGCATTTGGATCAAGAAATTCATAACCGAGTTGGGAGTAGTAACTACTATCCTAGACCCAGTTGATGTTTTTTGTGACAACAACGGGGCCATCGCACAAGCTAAGAAGCCCTGGTCACACAAGAGATCCAAACATGTGCTTAGAAAGTTTCACCTCATTCGAGAGATCGTGAACAAAGGTGACATATCATTGCAGAGGGTTGACACCAAGAAAAATGTCGCTGATCCTTTGACCAAAGCACTGCCGCAGACACAACCTAAGGGTCATATCAGATCTATAGGAATTAGGGCAATGCCCACTTGGAACTAGTGCAAGTGGGAGATTGTTGGTGTGCCCTAGTTCTTAGGACATTGGATTCTTGTATTTTGTATTATACATAAAGACTCATTGTATGAATATATTATTTGTGTCACATTAATAAAGGTAATTAATCTATTTCATTTATGTCTTATGCTATAATATGAGTAGAGTATCCATTGATTGATAATCTTTAAACCTATCCCAGGTCTGTTCTAATAGTGGGAACGAATAGAACCACAGACTTGTATATTCCATGACTGTATGGTAGTTCATAACTAGCCATAGTACTTGTATAGTCAGTCATGAATTTAGGTACATGTCGTTGAAATGGGACTGGATTGATCCGCACAAGAAAGCCACATGGTTGTCGCGTCATAGGTATTTCTTGATTAGGTCTCTTTTGTCTTAGACCAGATTTCATTATAATATCAATATGGAATCCGGTTCACTTTGACATATGCCTAACAGGTCTGTAAAAGGATGCTAAATACGGGTATGATTGGGTGGATCGGTGAACATGTTGATATTGATGATGAAGTGATGGAATTGCCACTTGGGTAACACCGAGATGATATCATTGGCCACTTGATGAGTGGGACTGATAAGTGTATGGCCATACCCAAGTAAGTCGGTGCTTATTTGATTAACCAGTCAACTCAAGATCAAGAAATATAATAAACAACAGAAGAGGATGACGGGCACCATGCCTCCTGTTTATTCATATCAATATCGTTAGGCAAAGGATACTATGAGATTACTACCGGGTGAGTGTCTTCTAAAGACTACTGCATCTCTGTCTTAATTGGGGGCTGTAATGGTTTGCTAGAACCCACTTACAGCTATGGGCCTTAGGCCTACTGCCAACATAAAGATAGACCCATAGGATCATGCACATTGATCAACTGATTCGGAACTTATAGAAATTGTACATATATTGTACATTGGAAGGAATAAGTTAATTAATTAGTTGACATTTGGTGTCAAGGTAATTAATTAACATTGGGTTGAATTTAATTTAATTAATAAATTTACTTAATATAATTAATTAATTTATCAATTAATTGAATTACATAAAGTAAACAATTAATTAAATAATTTTCCTAAGTAGGAAAATTATTTACATGTATTGTATTTACTTAAGTGTGATTTAATTTTATTTAGGGGTAATTAAATTTAGTCAAATGGAATTAAATTACATAGTATATACTTTTTAATTAATGTTTATTTATGTAATTATAATTCTAGTAGGCTTGGGTTTAATTAAAATCCAATTAAAACCCAATTAGACAATGTGTCAATATAAGGGCACACTTAAGGAAGAAAAACCTAATTAAACCCAAATTATCGCTGGATTCAGCCACCAAGAGCAGCCCTAAAACAGCCAAAAATCCCAGCATTAATCATCCATTCCTTCGTGTCTTCGGCTAGCACCAGTTCCTGCTCAATAGTTGGTTGTGCACCAGACTTTGGAGATCGCAGTTTCAAGAAACGTTTCTGCAGCAGTCTCTAGAGGAGATGAATCCGGTGAGTTAATATCTTTTGATTCAAATTGTTTTTATTCTAATCAATGGTAATTGGACACGATAGGTGGATTCTAGGAAATTTTAAATGGTGTATTTTCCGCTGCGCCATGTTATTTTTCCAATGACGAACCCCAACAAGATATAGATCAACAACCCCAGCTGGGTCAGGTGGTGGATCTAGGTCTAGTTCTGAAGGGGGATAATCATCAGAAGTGAAGAAGGTTAAGGTGGCTATGGTGTCCCAACAGCAAGGTAGTGAGGAGAGGAGTTCGAGAAATCAAGGATTTTTGCGAAATGTAGAAATGGAGGCTTGCTAAATTCCTTGAAGCCGTTTGAGAAGCCAACAGATGCAGATAAGGACAACTTCTGCACATACCATGTTGTTGTGGGTCACAAAACCAACAACTGTTATAAGCTGAGAGATCCTATACAGAAATTGATAGACAATGGGAAATCGGAGGAGCCTAAAAAGTCCATCACCGAAACCAACCCACTGTCGAACTTTGAGAGACAAGTTAATATGGTGCAGTCTGGGTTGCCAACTAACTTTGTGTTTGCTCTAGTCTTACAAGCAAATCCCAGTGTACAATCTGTAGTAACCAGTGAAGCCAAGGTGGAAGACCACAGAGTGGTAAAGCCTGTAAGTTTGGATGATCTAGCCTCAGATGATGAGTATGAAGAATATGGTGGGAGTCAACTAGTTGGGTTACTATAAGCATGAGTTTTCCCAACCTTTATGATGAGAGTCCTATGTTACCTGTTAAGTAGACAAACGTGAATTGGACTTAAGAATGGGCAGGATGTCACCTGGAATGTCTCCAATGCTCTGAAAACTAAACAGTCCTCGATCCGAAACCCCCAGATAGGTCATTCGAGTGATTAGAAGGCCTAAAGGTGAGTGTGGTATTTAGGAGAATCTGTCACGGCTTTGATTATAGGTGCATGGTTGTAGTTTCACAACTACAATAGCGCGGCTATAATTCTAGAGCTGCACGGCTATAATACTATAGCTGCGCGGCTCTACCGAGCGGTCAGATTATCTCCCAAATAACCGGAATCAGTCTTGGACAGGGAAAAATCCCAAAATTAAGGGGATTGATTCTGTCAAGATTTGAATTCTTAAAAGATGTCTTAATAGTAGAAGAAAAAAAGGAGGAGACAGAAATCAAGAGAGAATTCAAAAAGAGAAAAAAAAAACTAAAAAGGGAGAAAAAAAAGATTATAGAAAAAATCAATGGAGAAGACCAGAAACCAGAACTAAAAGACATAAATAAACTTAGAAACACTTAGGGTGAAGAACTTTCCAGTGACTTTCTTTCATTCAAGATCGTTCTTGGGCTTGTTCGGACCAATTCGGGATGTGCACTTGAGGATTTCGGAGTGTTCATGTGATTCTAAGCGCATTTTAACCTTTCAATCCACTTTTGGACGTCAAATACGCTGGAACATCAACCAGGTAAACTCTGAGAGGCCTTAAACTCGTACTTGTTTGCTTTGTGTGTGATTTTTTGTATTCTACAAAATTTCCAGAAACTGGCTGTTTGATTACAGCTGTATGGCGCTAACTAGAGCCGACCGAACTGTAATCGCTTAGAACATAGCCAAGCGGCTGTAATCTCTTAGAACAAAGCTGAGCGGGTATAATACTAGAGCTGTACGGCTATGTTCTTCTGGGCAGAAACCTAAAAAGCCCTAAATTGACTGAAAGCAGTCAGATTTCCATTTTATTTGTTCTGGTACGAACTATTTCGGTCCCAATCACATCCGTCACATTCTGATTTTTGGTTTTCGGTTTTCCTAGAATGCGATGTGAGATTTTCAATTTATTTGATTTTGATTTTTGAAATCCGGGGTTGTTCGATCCAAATCGGTGTTGGGAATTAATCGCACAAAACAAAACGCAGCGGAAATAAAAGGATTAATCCCCACCAAGGACCCATGTACATTGCATTGAATTGGAAGGAGGGTTAAAGAATTACCTCTTAATTTTTTGCAGGATTGGATACAGGAACCAAAGCAGATTCCCTCTACAGTTGATCCACACCGAGCAATTGACTCACCGCGTGCTAGCGCCGGGATCGTAGAACAGTTCTTCGAATGAGAAGGTGAAAAATTGATATTTTTCATTCTTGGCCAAAAGCAATTTTCGGCCATTTTGGAGAAAATGGGGCTGCTACTTTTTTTCATCCCACTCTTCCACCTGTGTCTAGGGTTTTATTTTTTTTTTTTTTTATTATTAACTTATAATTGTAATTAAATACTATATTTAATTATAATTATAAATTAGCCCCCATAAGTTTTATTAATTCTCAATTAATATTAAACTTAGTCAATTCTCCATCATATACACATATGTATGTAAAATTAATTATATCTCCATATAATATAATTAGCATACTTTATGCTATATTAATCTTATTAATATTTACATACATACATACATATATATATATACACATATACGTAATTATAATTATTTATATCACCATATAATATAATTATAATATACATATATATATATAGCATACTTTATGCCATAAATATATTAATCTTATTAATATGTTCATGTGTATATACATATACATGTAAATATATATCTTTATATATATTTAATTTCTCATCAATAATAAATCATTATCTCATAATGATTTATCCCCGAATTAAGTGAATCTCATTTTGCTCTTTGTGTGTGACCCCGTAGGATCATATAAATTGGCAATGAGGAAATTACCATAATGCCCTCATAAGTCATAAGCGGACTCTAGCAAGCCATTATGACTACCCAATTCATATGATTGGTATAATCCAATAAACCTACTTATAGAATGTGTCATATTCCCTTTTGTCTCTTGATATCGAGATTAATTATAAGACATGGTACACTTGTCAATCTTATATAAATTAATCATATGCTTTCTCGATCTCAAAGCGGACTGTTTAAACAAATCAATTGATACTCTTATCAATTATTTGAGCACGGCCATGCATTTAACAGTCTTACTTATCGAGGGGCCCAGTGATATCGCTCTCTTGTTAGAGAGGGACAAAATCCCATATCTGTCACTCACATCCCTAAGCATGAGTCATATTGTACCCAACCACAGCCTTTATAACTACTCTGTTACAAGCAGCGTTTGACTGCGTCAAAGCACAACATGAATTCATCCCGGAATCCATGGTGACCTCAGGTCAAAGGAATCAGCTAATGACACTACTATAATAAAGATCAGTTGTGACACATAACCATGAACTTGATCTCATAGTGGGTCTCCAGTAACATGTTCTCTAACATATTACCCGTGAGTATAATCTGTATCTGTATACACTATATTCATCTTATGAATATCCATTATCACTCACACTAGTCTTAGTTTGTTATTATTCCCATAATAACAATCGACTAGGGATATTTAGAATAACACGATTTATTCATGGATACTTATCATAAATGCTAACATACAAACATAAATGATAATATTAATCTACACTAGATTAATCTTAGAAGTCAAATTACATAATCCAATATTGGCCTTAGGGCACAATCTCCAACAATCTCCCACTTGCACTATGGCCAATCATACATGTATCTTATACCCATTGACCTACATGACTTTCATGTATTCACTCGTTCAGGAGTCTTTGTCAATGAATTATTAATTTTCGCTTCCGTTGCTACTTTACACATATTCACTCTCTCTTTAGAGACAGCCTCTCTAAATTAGTGAAAAATGCCTAAGTATATGCTTGTGTCATACAAGGTTCTTACGCATTGAACTATTGTCCCTACAATAGTCTCACAGGATAAGCAATGCTTAGAACAAAAACATAAAATTTTGATGAACTTCTTCATCCAAAATTTCTTTACATCACATGTAACTGTATACTTTGGCTGCTATTATAGATATTTAGCTATAACGTTTTATTTTGAACCTTTCAAAATCATAACTTCTCTTTTTAAGAGAATACTAGATCTCGACTGATATATTGCAACTAATTGCAATCAGTTGTATATGTGCAACTATTTACACAGTTAACATAAGCAAGCTTCTATTAAGTCTTTTATATTGAACGCTTTCAATGCTTTGACTTAAGCCAAAACATTCTTTTAGATCTATCTGTATAGATTCCAATTTCAAGAATACAGGCAGTCATGCTTATAACATTAACTGAAATTACTTTCTTAGCCAAGATTTTACTTCTTGCAAGGTAAGAATGTTATTTCCAACAAGCCATATGTCATCACCATATAGCATTAGGAATACCGATATGCTCCCACTGATCCTTTTGAAACACAAGATTCATCATCCTTTTGATAAAATCAAACCATTTGATTTCTTTATCAAAACTATGATTCCAACTATTTGATGCATGTTTCGATCCTTATGAGAATCTTTGAAAACTTGCATACGCTATTTGAATTCTTTGGATGCTCAAAACTTTGGGTTGTGTCACGTACACATCCTCAATCATGTTTTCACGTAAAAAATAGATTTTGATATCCATTTGCCATATTTTATAATCATATTATGGGGATATGGCAACAAGAACTCAATATGACTTGATCATGATTAATGACTAAAGAGGATTTCATCATAGTCCTACTATGAATTTGTTCGTATCCTTATAGTCACTAGTCGTGCTTTATAAGTTTGAAGATCACCATCCACATCGGTTTTCAATTTGAAAACTCACTTGCAATCATTGCATATGCATCTTCTAAAAGACTTATCAAAGTCTATACTTTGATTGTCAGACATGGACTTATCTTCAACCTTTGTAGCATCAAGTCACATATTAGATTCAAAATCTAACATTGCTTCTTCATAAAAGAAGACTTACTTCATCTAGTAAAATTACATCATGATTTTGAGAAATCCATATCTCTCCTAATCATGTCGCATTCCACTAGACTTTCATTGGTCTTGTGTAATTTCAACAATGATCATGAAACCATTTCCACGTTCCTCTTCAACGTTAAATGTCACTTTTGTGAATTACGAGTTTTGTAGGTGTACCTTACTCCCACTAACTCTACTAGAAAATAACTCCCTCTTCAAGGGGAAACCATTTCTAGCTACAACTACTTTGTATCCCAAAGAAACACAGGAGTAACAACTCCTACTTTCCTTTTGAGTAATCCACAATACGATATTTAAATTTAGGTGCCAACTTATTCGAAATAAGCTTTACAGCCCTAAACTTATTCAATGAAACAATTTGGGTCTCTTACCCAACCATATCTCATATGTTGATTCATGAATTGTTTTAGACGGAACAATATACACAGCTGCTTTAATGGCATATTTTTGAGAAAACGATGATCAACTTGACTTCATCATAGATTGAACTATATCTTTATAGAGTTCGATTACTCCCTTTTCGACACAACATCCTTTGTGGCGTACTTGGAGGAGTCAATTGTGAGACAGTCCCACAATCTCTAAGATGATTGTCAAAATCTTGACTCAAATATTCACCACTCGGATCATATCTAAATGACTTTATTATCTTGTCAAGGTACTTCATACTCCTTTTACAAGCTTTTGAACACTTCAAAAGTTCCAAACTCGTGTTTAATTAGATACTCTTATCTAGAGAAAAGTTCCATAAAGGTAATGAAGTATTAAAACCTCCTTTAGCAGTTGATTTATAATTCATATACATCCATATGTATAATGCTTAATAAATCGATTATTCTTTAACTACTTTTAGCAAAGAACAACTTTATCATCTTTTACAATAAACAACATTCGCATGATTCAAGATGATTCATAATCTCATGAATCCAAAAGTCCATTCTCATGGAGTTTTGTAATGCGACTTTGCTTATGTCTCTAAGAGGACACTGCCAAAATAGGTTGAATCAAACTATTTGATTCGATCCTTACAGTATTTATGTTACAGATGGACTCCACATATAAAGACAATTATGTAAATCTACATTTCATAATCATGTCTTTATAAAGTTTATAATTCACAATTATAAAATAAACAACATTTGTCCACTTAAGACAACAAGCCCAATAGGCAACAAGAGTTCATAACTTACATGTAAAAGTTCATAACCTTTAACCCAAAGTTCATAACTTTTATGCAAAAAGTTCATAACTTTTAACCAGAAGTTCATAACTTTCATGTAAAAGTTCATAACTTTCAAGTAAAAACCTTTGCTTCTCTTGCCTATTCGCATTCCACCTTTCACCTTCATAAGGTTTCTACTCAATTTGAGATTCTTCATATTCTACTAATATGAGATCCACAACGGGTATCTAATACCTTTGTTATAGAAACAAAAGGTAGAATAGTTAATAAATACTTAAGGTAGCAGTCTCACTGCCTTTCATCTTCTTATAGTTCTCCAAACAGAGTTTGCTATTTCTATTCTAATGAACGATTCATTCTAGAATTGGCAACACCCTACTTTTGGAGATCTCTCTATGCCAACAGCTTTGGCCTTTAAAGCACTTTCACCCGAACCTTTCGGTCTTTATGCTTTTCGACCTTTCTTTTATCCTTTTCCTTTTGAACCATAAGCAGACAATTCGAGGCGGGCTTATCCTTTGTGGATAACTTAACATTCTTTTGCATCCTATGCAACTAATTCGCAATTTTCTCCATGTCATTCAAATGATAGTTCATCACCAATGACTATCAAATAATGAATTCAAGATCACATCTTAATGCCCTTTTGGAGGCCAATGAGAAAATGTTGCCTCAAACACTTATCTTTTCTTGCTCACAAACTGATGGAACATTTCCATTTGTGATGTATCATATATCTCAAGTAAAACTTCCACGTACGGAAGAATTGGTGGCAAGTGTAAGATAACAAAATTTAACAGAGTCCCTTCGATGCTTCAAGTAAGCATCTTTTATACTCGTGTTACAATTGCTAGTGGTTCATTGGGCAAAAGGATTATTGAGAACATATGATTCCTTTTGATTTGAGAACAATTCTCAATGTTCAATAACAATCGAGATCAAGGTAATAGCAATTATAACTATAATAAAGCGTGTAAAGATTTTAGTTAAATGCTCCCACTTAAATTATAAAACCCTTTAAAATATTTAAGTGGGTGAAGATCCAAAATCCATACTTAACCATAGCACTGCTTTGGCATGTCCCTATGATTAAATATAATTTCGGTAGGCAAAGACTCAAAATCATGCTTTAAACCATTTAAACATATTTTGGATGTGCACTTCTTTGCCAATTGCATCATTATGCAACTCTTATAATTTATGAGATGTATGATATCATATATCATATTTAATTGTATGTTACTCATCTCATCTTTGCCTCGGGCTCAAACACCATTTTGATTAACCCTTTGTTAAACCAATTACAACACAATGAGAATCACCATTTCTCATATTATCGCTTCGCTAAGGTCACAACATGCGTACCCGCTTTGGCGTGGCTACCATGATGCGAACATAGTACTTGACTAGTGTTATACGTAATTGGGTGGCAAATATAAACTTCTTAAGTTTATTTAGGGTTTATAAAATCCTGTGATTTAATTTGTATCTCATACAATTCATGGCATTAAAATTAAACATACATTTGTTAATACTAATTAGCATGGCATCCTATGTCATACATATGTTAAGCATGCAATCTAGCATGGCATCACATGGCATCTAAAAGAAACAAGGCATGCATTTACACATATATATAAACATTTGCATCACATGCAAAATAATTTCTAACATGCATCAATATTTATTAACATGGCATCTTATGGCATAAAATAAATATAACATGCATAAGACTCAAAACCGTGTTATGGTATGGTTTAAATCTACATTGATTTTCATAGGCCAATATGAAAATCAACAAGGTCATATCCTAGGTGGTAGCATCCATCATATGGTAATTGCACCGCCGCACCTCTTGGATCCGCCTTCACGTCTTTGCTTCTTAGTACCATCTCATGGAATTATATTTTACAAAAATTGCAACCTATACAATTTTTCTAGTAAAATAAATTTTACATATCATAAATTGCATCCTATACAATTTATCTAGTAAAATTAAAAATTACATAAATACAAACGACTCGCAGGTCGTATTTATATAAAACCATAATAAATAAAATAAAGCATCCACGGGGTCCAAAACCATACCATAACACCATGCATAAAATTATCAACAATAATTTTATATCTAAAATATTTAGGGTTCAAAGTGGTAAAATACAATCACATTGTATTTAGAATTAATTAATTTGGAAAAATTCGTAAATATGCAGAAACAATTTTCCACACTTAAAACGAAAAAGGGGTTAAAACTGTCGGACAGCAGGCTCGTCGGGCCGCGCACTACAGTATCCAATACTGCGCGCAGCCCGACGGGCTGCGCAATACGTAGCTGCGCAGCCCATGCTGCGTGAGCAGCATGCTGCTTGCGCAGCAAGTGCAATTGCAATTGCAATTGCAATTGCGGTTGGGCGCAATTGCAATTGCAATTGCATTGCAACCAAAAAATATTCTGGGCATTATGCCCAGAATAACGAAAACAGTATTATATTTTTTTTTTTTTTTTAATTTCATTTAATTAAATTGAAACAATTTCAATTAAAATCCCATGAATCAAATTCATGATAACAACCCCTTAAACATTCCAAATCATTAAAACAAATTATTCACAATGATCAATGTATAAAATCAAATTTTAATTGTTATTCATAATAACATAGAACCCTAAATAAAAACATACAAACCCCTAACAACAATTTTGATCCAATCAAAATCATACAAACCCTAACATGCAATTTTGATCCAATCAAAACATAAATCCAATTCAATCAAAATACAAGTGGCTCTGATACCACTGTTGGGAATTAATCGCACAAAACAAAACGCAGCGGAAATAAAAGGATTAATCCCCACCAAGGACCCATGTACATTGCATTGAATTGGAAGGAGGGTTAAAGAATTACCTCTTAATTTTTTGCAGGATTGGATACAGGAACCAAAGCAGATTCCCTCTACAGTTGATCCACACCGAGCAATTGACTCACCGCGTGCTAGCGCCGGGATCGTAGAACAGTTCTTCGAATGAGAAGGTGAAAAATTGATATTTTTCATTCTTGGCCAAAAGCAATTTTCGGCCATTTTGGAGAAAATGGGGCTGCTACTTTTTTTCATCCCACTCTTCCACCTGTGTCTAGGGTTTTATTTATTTTTTTTTTTATTATTAACTTATAATTGTAATTAAATACTATATTTAATTATAATTATAAATTAGCCCCCATAAGTTTTATTAATTCTCAATTAATATTAAACTTAGTCAATTCTCCATCATATACACATATGTATGTAAAATTAATTATATCTCCATATAATATAATTAGCATACTTTATGCTATATTAATCTTATTAATATTTACATACATACATACATATATATATATACACATATACGTAATTATAATTATTTATATCACCATATAATATAATTATAATATACATATATATATATAGCATACTTTATGCCATAAATATATTAATCTTATTAATATGTTCATGTGTATATACATATACATGTAAATATATATCTTTATATATATTTAATTTCTCATCAATAATAAATCATTATCTCGTAATGATTTATCCCCGAATTAAGTGAATCTCATTTTGCTCTTTGTGTGTGACCCCGTAGGATCATATAAATTGGCAATGAGGAAATTACCATAATGCCCTCATAAGTCATAAGCGGACTCTAGCAAGCCATTATGACTACCCAATTCATATGATTGGTATAATCCAATAAACCTACTTATAGAATGTGTCATATTCCCTTTTGTCTCTTGATATCGAGATTAATTATAAGACATGGTACACTTGTCAATCTTATATAAATTAATCATATGCTTTCTCGATCTCAAAGCGGACTGTTTAAACAAATCAATTGATACTCTTATCAATTATTTGAGCACGGCCATGCATTTAACAGTCTTACTTATCGAGGGGCCCAGTGATATCGCTCTCTTGTTAGAGAGGAACAAAATCCCATATCTGTCACTCACATCCCTAAGCATGAGTCATATTGTACCCAACCACAGCCTTTATAACTACTCTGTTACAAGCAGCGTTTGACTGCGTCAAAGCACAACATGAATTCATCCCGGAATCCATGGTGACCTCAGGTCAAAGGAATCAGCTAATGACACTACTATAATAAAGATCAGTTGTGACACATAACCATGAACTTGATCTCATAGTGGGTCTCCAGTAACATGTTCTCTAACATATTACCCGTGAGTATAATCTGTATCTGTATACACTATATTCATCTTATGAATATCCATTATCACTCACACTAGTCTTAGTTTGTTATTATTCCCATAATAACAATCGACTAGGGATATTTAGAATAACACGATTTATTCATGGATACTTATCATAAATGCTAACATACAAACATAAATGATAATATTAATCTACACTAGATTAATCTTAGAAGTCAAATTACATAATCCAATATTGGCCTTAGGGCACAATCTCCAACAATCGGGTCCACTGTCCAGCTTTAACGGATCCCCAGGTTCTTTAAAGCCCTTAGAAATTATTGAAAACGATCAGAATAGATTTTCAAAGCAAAGAAAACCAATTTTGGATTCTAGATACTACAGATGCATGACTGTAGTTCTATAGCCGCACGGCTGTAGTGTCCAGAAGAAGGCAGAATCACAAGACGACTCACACGGACGTCGTCGCATGATGCTGTCTTTAGAATCAAATTGTTTTTGGTGTGTTTACTGCTTTTGGTCCTTAGATGGATGTTCGGAATTAGGAACCCCCACGAATGGAACCCCGAGTTCGAGGATAGCCGACCCACTAACTGGAGAAATTTGCATGTAATCGAGCCAAATAGTTTTCCAGAACTGTTTTCAAGCACAAAAACCTACAAGGCATTTCTAAAATGGTTTTCCAGGTCTAACCAAGTAAGTCGCTTGGACTTTTTGGTTACCCCCTAAATGCATGCTCCCAATTCCTAATATTCCCCATTCTTTCCTATATGAGTCCTACATATGTTTGTAATATAATTGTGCTAACCATTTGTTTTACATCTTTTATTTTTCTTTTTTTATATCATTTTGGATGTATTTTATAGATTGATCATGTATTCTAGGCGATTGTAATTTTTTAGATCTTTGTGTATTTAGGCGATTGCATTGGTGAGGATGAGAGTTTTCTTTTTCATTCGATTTGGTTGTAAAAGTTGGCCTCTATTTGTACTTTCTTGCACTTTATTTTTCCGCACTTTATTTTTCCTGTAATTTATTTCTATCATTCGTATGAGCATTGGCTATAAATATTAAAAGATAAAAATGGGTGGAGGATAAGTGAGTATAATATGGTACTAAACTTGTAAATGAATGCAAGATTGATGTTGAATAGGTAAGTTACCCGAACCCTAAGTCTCTGGATTAGGTATAGTAGTCTATGCTCGATAGGGAGCTATACCGAAATTTCCCCGATGAATTGATCCAGGTGGCGACTCCGTCACTGATCTTGAAATTTAGGTTTCGAGGTCTTTAAGTAATAAAACGAGATTTTCTAAAATACAAAACTAGTTTTCCAAAAGCTCACATCCAAAGAAAAGGTTTTCTACAAAAAGGATTTCCAAACAAATCAATGGTTTTCCTAAGCAAGATACAAACCCGTTTTCAAAATATCACAACTAATTCCTTTCTTTTTCCCCAGTTCACTTCGCCTCGTTCTGCTCGAAAGGTCATCCGCTCATAGTTACTAGTTCCTGAGAAGACAAAAGATCCTGAAATCAATAATGTAACAAGGAGTGGAAGGGTTTATCAGCCATCTGTTGCTCAGTAGAAAGATAAAGCCCTAATGACAGGATCAAGTAGCATGCCACCCCTAAAGAAATTTGTGAAAGAAGACATGGTTATTTCACAACTGAAGAAGACTCCAACTCAGGCAAGTTTGTGGCATTTATTATTAGTCTCGAAGGAGCACAGGGTAGCAGTAGTAAAGAAGTTGTTTGAGGTTGAGGTGTCCCCTATTGCATCTTCGAAAGCGGTGTGCTGCTTGCCGGACTTGCCCTGATATTGTATTTTCTGAGAAAGATCTTCTAGGTGAAGGAAAAGCCCACAACAAAGCCATTTATGTTAAAGCTAGCATTATGGATAGAATTATGCCATGTGTAATGGTAGATGATGGGTCGGCTTTGAACGTATGCCCATTGAAGATGTTGCCATACCTAGGCTTTAGCGAAGATGCTTTGAAAAAGTCTTCAACTGTGATTAGGGCTTATGATGACTCAAAAAGGACTGTGATTGGAACATTTGAGGCTGAGGTGGAAGTGGGACCGGTCAAGTCGATGGTCACTTTCACTGTAATTGATATTCCAGTCACTTTCTCCTTACTGTTGGGAAGGCCTTGGTTTCATCTGTTGGGAGGTGTCCCTTCCACATTGCACTAGAAGACAAAGTTCTCGATGAGTAATAAGGGTGTGACAGTCAAAGCAGATTCTCAGTCTATGATTGCCACTGTGAATGAAGAGGTTCCACCATTTGGCAGATTCCAGATCGCCATGGTCAGTAAAGAAGAAGCCACAGATGCTCCGATGGTTTTGTATGAGAACTTTATCCCGGGTATGGGACTTGGAGCTAACTCATAGGGAGTGCCTGAACTCAACATCGATTCAGGGAAGTCAAAGTAGTTTGGGTTGGGTTATACAATAGAAACATCCAAAAAGAAGGATCTGAAGAAGGGAAAGAATGGCAAGATCATGATTAAGCCATTCATTAAAGCTGGTGAAGAACTATACAAGGGACAAGATGAACCTGTGAAGTCGGAAATGTTGAATATCCAAGATTTGAAATATTCTCTGATGTGGTGGATTTTGAAAAGAGCCAAGAGGAACCAGTCGCACCCGTGATAGAGGAAGAGATAGTGTTCAAGCCCATTAGTTTCCAGAAGGAGCTATCGGAAGAGACATCAATGTAGTGGAAGTGTCTAAGGAAGAAGCAGAGTAAAAGATCTGTAATGAATCTGTGAAGGTGATTTCAAAGGCGTTGGTTGTCGCCTTGAACAATGCCTTTGCAAAGACCAAGGAAGGGTATAAGAAGAAGCCGATGACCAAATCAAGCCTGAATTTTATAGTTTTTGAAATTACAGGAATCATGTTGAAGGCTAAGGCACAATTGGCTGAGGTTAAGGAGACTGTTCTTTCTACTAGACAAGAGTCTGAAATAGCTGCTGACCTAGACAACGTCTTAAAGCTGAATAAGGAAGATGGAGAAGTGCAAGGCCCTTCGCTTGTGGAGGATAAAATTGACTTTGTTGTATCTGTATCGTCCATTTGCAATGTAAACGATGTACTTTATGATAAGTTTAATGCAATGAAGTCTCATTTGCTTACTTGTGCGATGTTTATCCTAATAAATCTATGCATGCATTTGAATCACCATCAAGCATATTTAGCATTCATGCCACTACATTGCATGAAATCAGCATAAGTACAGATGAAAATCCCAAAATGGTATCCATTTCAAGTGAGCTAAGACCCGAAGAAGAGAGAGAATTGACAAAAGTGTTGCAAACACATGTTAAAGCCTTCAGTTGGTCGTATGAAGACATACCAGGTGTTGACACAAAAATAACAGTGCACAAGATTCCAACGGATCCTAGATTCAAGCTTGGTAAAGTAGAAGCTAAGAAGGTTGAGACCAGAATGGGCTACATTGGTGAACGAAGAAGTGGCTAAGCAGATTAAAGCCAACATTGTTCCAGTGCCTAAGAAGGACAGAAGGGTCAGAGTATGCGTCGACTACAAGGATTTGAATAAAGAATGTTCGAAAGATAACTTTCCATTGCCTCACATTGGTGTTCTGATTGATAGCACAGCTAAAGCAGTAATGTTCTCTTTTATGGATGGGTTCTCAGGATATAACTAGATCCTAATGGACGTAATTGATAAAGTGAAGACATCATTCATCACAAAGTGGGGTACTTTCTGCTATAGAGTAATGCCTTTCAGATTGAAAAATGCTGGGGCCATGGGTTTTCAGGATATAACCAGATCCTAATGAAGGTAATTGATAAAGTGAAGACATCATTTATCACAGAGTGGGGTACTTTCTACTATAGAGTAATGCCCTTTGGATTCAAAAATGCTGGGGCCACTTATAAGAGGGTTGTCGAGTGTATGTCGATGATATACTTGTTAAATCAATGGCCTGGGAAGAACATCCTGCCATCCTGGATAGATTTCTTACATGCATTGGGCAGTATAATCTATGACATAATCCCAAGAAGTACATAATTGGGGTCACATCAGGAAAGCTGTTGGGTCATGTGGTTAGCTAGAGATGAATAGAGATGGATCTAGATCAAATCAAGGCTATTCGGGATATGCCAGCTCCTAAAAGAGAAAAGAAAGTTCGATCGTTCTTGGGTTCCTTACAGTATGTCAGCTGATGGGTCCTAGGCGTAGTAGTAAAACTAAACCTAGAAACGCACAACTAAGGCAGTGTGCCTATCGTTGACAAGTAATAATTCTGGTTGGTCTAGGTATCGATCCCACAGAGAAAAGAATATTCTGCAAACACTAAACTACTCGGGTTCCTTGCGTGTCCTAGGCGGAACACAGTTTTAGGTTGATTATATTAACAACTAAATTATGCTACTCCTAGTTGATCTATTCCAGCTTACTTTGCACTTGAATTTTGTGTTATCAATTGTCGGTTTACCGACCTATGAATGCTAATGGGGATGGCTTTATCAATTAACTACAAAAGATGAATTTAACTCAACAATTAACCCTTAATTATGCTCTTTCGATAATACAACCTAGCGTATCTAGATCTTTTAGGTCCTTAGCCGGTTTCCCTTGCTTAGAGGCGGTCCAATTCTAAAGCTCAGAAAATAGGGGCACGTAAGTTCCATAGTGTCGTCAATACTAATGGTTTCCTAGGTGTCAATCTAGGTAATGCCACAAATATGAACTTAATAAATCAAGATCTTATGAGACTAGATGTTCATTAAAGGAATTGCATAAAGAAAATGAATAAAAATTGAAATTAACTAGCAATCAATTGTATTAATCAAGAAAGATGAAACGAATTCAGTGTTTACAACCAAACACAATTTGATTTGCGGAATCAAAACTAACTTAATCAAATTACAAAAGAGAAGAAGAAAAACTTATGCCCTTTTGGTCCGATTAACCGGATTCCGATAGTGTGAAGATGCTTGGGGTGTACCTCTATAGACGAACTCAAGCCGGAACTAAGAACGTCGCAAAAGGGGAAGATTCTATGTAAAGCTACAACCAATCGATGGTTCAAAACTCAAAGAAATCAAATAGTTCAAGCTCAAAACCTCACTACAAGTTTCTGCTCTCACTCTCAAAGTCTGGAAAAAGATGCTTTCAAACATATAAAATAACCTATTTATACGGCTAGGTTAAAACCAGGAAAAAGAAAAGATGAAAGTAGGGCAACAGCAGGATTTCGAGGCTCGGCACGCCGTGCTGGTGGAAGTGGCAAGCGGTGCTGTGCAGAATTGAAGGCGGCACACCGTGCTGCTAGAGGTGGCATGCCGTGCCGTGTAGTTTTGGGATTGGCACGCCACGCTGGTCTGAGTGGCACGTTTTCGTGCCACTCCACTGGATTGCATCACCTGGCCCGCCGAGTTGGCACGCCGTGCCACCTTGATTTTCAGCACTTCGAACTCTTCCTCACCGCCGATGCTCCAACTTCCGGTCCGAGTCATAATACCTGTCCAAAACAAGCATAAAGAAACATAACCGCACCAACGCCATGGACCATAAATACGACAAATTATCAAAAATTACAAAAACAATCCTAGAAAACACGAAAAATACTAAAAGTTATAAAAATCTATCCAAAACATAAAAATCACAAAATATTCAAAAACCACACAAACATTCACTCAAAAGACTCTAAAAATTGCCGTTCAAACCATGAAATTGCCTAAAAGATAAGGTCAAAAACCGACCTTATCAACCACCCCACACTTAAAGTCTTGCTTGTCCTCAAGCAAATCAACTAAAGACAAAGGAGTAAACTTGCTCGCTTTCACTTGCAAATCCAACTAAGGGTTTAACCGTACGAAATTCATAGACTCAGGAAAGTAAAGCATCACCTTCGAAATGACATTAAGTGCCCCAGGTTCAAGACCACTCAATACCCGAACCCAACAAAATTTAGCTAGTCAAAGGGCGAGGAACAAACAGAGTTTATACGACCACAAAGCACCTCACAAGATGTCACTCCAACGCTCAAGTTCAAGGCAAGGCGGATGAGCACACAAAAACAAACAATGGCACACATCACATAGCGAACTAATGGCAATCCCGGTGAAGTCATTGGTCAAGGAGCAAAATCAGAGAACCTGGGGCTTGTAATTTTATGGCTTAGGGTAGGTTTGATAAAGGGGAAATTTTAGGTATACAACTCCTACGAATGAAGTAAACTATACAAATTGACTAAGAACTAAAGACCGGTCATGCAACATTCAACTCAAAACTAGTCCTAACAGTGTTTGCTTTGCTAAATATTTTTTTTCTTTTTTTTTTTTGAAATTAACTTGACAAAAAGAAGGCCTTATCCACACCCAATGGCCGAAACACAACTTAATGGGAAAAAGAGAAAAAAAAAATTACAAAACATGGGTCAAGGCAATTAGATGATCACCCTAATCCTTTATTCAACAAATGAACTGAAACATAGAACACCAATACCGGCTTAAAGACGCAAACTGGACAGACAAGACAGGCGTTCACAAACTCCGAATTTTACGAAAAAAAACCGAACAAACACATTGACTCTATTTGGATTTTTGTTTTTGTTTTTGTTTTGTTTTGTTTTTTTTTTTTTTAACACAATTTTTCCATAGGACTAGATATGAAAGAGTTGAAATGCAAATGGTGATTGACCCCAAAATGAATGAACAACTTAGCCAATTACTTGATTTAGGAGAGGAGGGTGAGAAAGGAAAATCAAAGTGAATGGTAAAAAGTTAGGATTATAGAGTTGGCTTGGTGAAGGTTTTTTAAGTCAAAAAGGTTAATTTAGCGGCATTGGGTGATCTAAGTGATGAATTAGTAGTTAGGGTTAGGGTTATGTAAGTCAAGGGGTTAATCCTAAGGGTCTCCACATATTAAGCTCTCGATGCCAAGTGCAAAACAACATCGGGTTCTACGATCTAGTGTGCCACGATTGTTTTTACCCTCACAAAGAAATAGAACCAATGTGAAATGGTTCTAAAGGCTCAAATTCTCACAAGTGTACTAAGGGTTGTATGCTAGGTCGTGTGACTCAACCAATGTTCCAAGGCGTAATCCTAGCTCAATCATGCAAGTAGAGGTAGAGGGTTAATTCCCTAATGCAACCTAAATGACAAATCCAACCAATGGTTACCATCAAGAATCACAAATCACGCACAAACAAGCTAATGACTTGCAAACTACTCCTAATATCCCTAGCCAATTGCTACTAATCCAAGCACAGAGACTTAGGTCCGAGGGTGGATTAAGCAATGTTATTCAAACGGCAATTGACACATAAACAACCTAAAAACACTATCAAACCAAAAACAACCAAAAACAACTCCACATGCATTGAAAAGTAAAGCCTCAATC
Organism: Euphorbia tirucalli; assembly: GCA_039660915.1. Taxonomy (NCBI): domain Eukaryota; kingdom Viridiplantae; phylum Streptophyta; class Magnoliopsida; order Malpighiales; family Euphorbiaceae; genus Euphorbia; species Euphorbia tirucalli. Next base: position 32,723,654 of record CM077637.1, on the reverse strand, counting down.
TAACCAAAAACCAACGTAAAACATCCAATCATGCAAAAACACCAACAAACAGTTGAAACAAACAATCAAACAGTGCAATGTAAAAAGAAGAAAAAGAAAGGGAGAAATCCCTTTACCCACCCCACACCTAGATTGCACTTACTTCCAAAAGTGCAATGGGAGAAGGAGCAAACTAAATGGGAAAGGGAAAAGGGTTACCTCACATATCGGGGGCTGGTGGCGGCAGGTATGGCCACCCTTGGGCTACACAGAAGCGAGAGGCGAACGCCTCGACATTGGTGAGCTAAGCTGCTTACCGATCAAGGCACGCGTTCATCCGCTGCTCAAGCAGAACCTGATGGACGGTTAAGCCTTCCAGTTGTTTAATTATGCCATCCATCCGTCCTTCTATCCGCCCCATAAAATCTAAGCCCACTAAAACATTCTCCTCATCCTCCTCACTATCCTCAGCTTCCTCACTCTCGTTCTCCTCATCTACATCCATAGGAGCCTTTCCCCTACTTGAACCTCCTGCACTTGAAATACTGCAGCTGTCGCAACATGGGAGCAAGACAAGATTCCCCTCGAAAGCTTCTTGGGAAGGATGCTATCGAGGTTCCTATAACAAGTATTACTATGAAAGAAGCATGCAATACAAGTTACAATATCTCCTAACCCTAGTTCGGACTTAGCTCGGTTGTGGTGGTTGTATAAGGCCTCCATGACAAAGAAGCCCATATGCACCTTAATATCACTATGCACATGCCACAGGATTAACAGTTCAAATGCATTAACTCGGTTGCTCTCAGTTTTTCCCGAAAAATTAAAACACACAAACTTATGAATTAATTGTAAAATAGGGTCATGAATTTGGGAAGTTTTGGCAAACCGAGGTTGGTATACCCCTTGCCCTACCAAGCGCCAAAATTTCTTGGCATCCAAATTTTCGGGCCATTTATAACCATTCCCCTCAATACCTATGCAAGCCCTAAGGCCATCAATATCTAAAGACCGTTCAGTACCAAAGAGGCGGAATGTCATGCTCCTAAGGCCCGTATCCAGGTGTTTTTTAAAGCTCAAGGTGGAGTAGAATTCGGGTTCAACTCCTTAAAGACTAGTGGATTAGATTTCACAAACTCATACCACCCTAGACTAGTCAATTTAGCTTTCACCGCCTCCGACCTATCTTGCACAAATAGAAATTCCCAATCGAAAGTGCGAAAGGGGGTGCTCTCTAAAGGAAATAGGGTTTTGTACTTTTTACCTTCATCGTCCGAAAGTAAAGGAAAGGGGAATTTGTACTTCCTTGAGAGGCTCGTCAACGGGGCCATCAATTGTTCGGTGGGCAATTCGTCACGTGGCACCGGTTCCGGTGACGGTTCCATGGGCCATCATGACGAACCGTGTCTCCGATCGGCGATGGTTTTCTTCTTCATCCTACAATTGCATAACCATAAAAATAAAACAAAAATAAAAACAAAAGAACCCAAATCCAAAGAACATCTACTGTCAAAAATACAAACCACGAAAAAGAAAAAGAATGCAAAACAATACCCTATTAAGCAGTTAATCAATCAAAACCAAAATGAGAAAAAGAACAAACAATAAAAAAAATAAAGTAAGAACAAAGCATGAATTCATACCTGGTTTCAAGGAAATTGAAGCAAAAGAAAACCCTAGGGCAAAATCAAAGTGGAAGGGAAGGTGAGAAGGAGAAGATGAAGAAGGAAGGGAGAATAAGAGTGGATAGGGAGAAGGGGAGAAAGGAAGGAAGAAGAAGAATAGAGAGGGAGAAGGGGAGAGGTGATTCTAGAGAGAGAAAGTGAAGAGAGAGAGAGAAAGTGAAAAGGTGAGAGAAAGTGAGAAAGAGGAAGAAGAAGAAGAGGAAGAATGGGCGGTTATAAGGGAGAAGAAGGAGAAAAGGCATTAAATAGGCGGCGGTTTAGACCTAGGATTTCAAAATTTAAACGCTCGGCACGCCGTGCCAAACAATCAGCACGGCGTGCTGAGCAGGACAAAAATACTTACCTGGAAACAGCGTGAGGGCACGCCGACGTGCTGGCTCGGCACGTCGTGCTGCCTTGAAATTTGAATATATGGTATGGCGTGCTCCAGGTTTGACATGGCGTGCTGGTCTCTCTTCCACAACTCACTTTAGAAACAGCGGGATGGCACGTTGGCGTGCCGTATTGGCACGTCGTGCTGCCTTGCAGACTTGTGATTGGCACGGCGTGCTTCTTGTTCATGCAGAATCCTTTTGTGGAACAGAATGACGGCACGTGGGCGTGCTGTGTTGACACGTCGTGCCACCTTGAAGATCCCGTACTTGGCACGTCGTGCAGAATCTGGCACGGCGTGCTGTTTACTTATGCACAACCTTCTTCCGGAACAGTAGCCTGGCACGATTTCATGCCACTCTGGCACGCCACGTGCTAGGCCAATCTCACCCTGGCACGGCGTGCTGTATAGTGGCACAGCGTACCATCCTGAATTCTGCCAACCCTTACTTTTTTTCCACATTTTGATCACGATTTTTGATTAACTTTCTTAGGTACCTAATCCTACACACAAAAACACACAAAAACATATTAACGCAAAAATTAATGTACAAGGGAGGTACACGTACCTCGTTGCTATGTTTGTAGTCGGAATAGCTTGACTTCTACGTCCACGATTTAGCATTACACATCACGAAGGAGTAAGACTTGCTTCTCCTCTTTCATTCCTCCGCTGACGTAGGGCTTCAATCGATGCCCGTTTACTTGTTGAATTCCCTCCGAGGTTTCAATTTACACCATCCCGGAAGGGTAAACCTTATGCATGGTAAACGGCCCCGTCCATCGACTTCTCAGTTTGCCCTGAAAGAGTTTCAACCGGGAGTTATACAAGAGCACCAACTCACCTTGGTTGAAACCTTTCTTTGTTACACACTGGTCATGCCATTTCTTGGTCCTCTCCTTGTAGATCTTGGCATTCTAATACGAACGCAACCGTAGCTCATCTAACTCCATGAGTTGCCGTAATCGAAGCTCACCTGCAGCTTGCATATCAAAGTTAAGAAATTTTAAAGTTCAATATGCCTTGTGCTCTAGTTCTACAGGTAGATGACAGGATTTACCGAAGACTAAACGGTAAGGGAACATCCCTATAGGTGTCTTAAAAGCAGTCCTATAAGCCCATAGTGCATCGTCTAACCTTAGACTCCAATCTTTCCTAGATGCATTTATCGTTTTTTCTAGGATTCGTTTTAGTTCCTTATTCGAAACCTCAACTTGCCCACTCGTCTGAGGATGATAAGGAGTTGCTACCTTGTGCTTAACCCCATACTTGTGCAAAAGATTGTCAAATTGCCTATTACAAAAATGGGAACCCCCATCACTGATGATAGCTCTTGGGGTTCCAAACCTAGTAAGAATGTTTTTCTTTAGAAACCTGACAACTACCCTTACATCGTTGGTTGGTGAAGCGACAGCTTCTACCCACTTAGACACATATTCAACCGCCACAAGAATGTATTGGTTGTTGTGAGACATTGGGAAGGGTCCCATGAAATCTATGCCCCAAACATCAAAAAGTTCACACACCAAGATACCCTGTTAGAGCATTTCATTCTTTTGGGAGATATTTCCCATCCTTTGACACACATCACAGGCTCGAATATAACTAATGACATCCTGTTTCATGGTTGGCCAATAAAACCCACTAGATAAAATTTTTCCTACAGTTCTATCGGGTCCAAAATGGCCACCCGCTTCTCTATCATGACACATCTCAATAATGGAGGGAACCTCCTCATAAGCAACATACCGCCTAATCACGTTATCAGCACATAATCTAAAAAGATAAGGGTCATCCCAAAAATAATCCTTAGCATCATGAAAGAATTTACGCCTCTGTGCATGTGAGAGGTTAGGTGGAAGAATGTTACCGACTTTGAAGTTTGGGATGTCCGTAAACCATGGTATAGAAGTTACCCCACACAACTATTCATCGGGGAATGTGTCATAAATGTTCGCTTCCGGAGAGGATACGGATCCTTCACTTGGTAGTCTTGACAAATTGTAGGCCACTACGTTCTCTACTCCTTTCTTATCCTTAATCTCCACATCAAACTCCTGGAGGAGTAGAATCCATCGAATCAACCTGGGCTTTGCATCCTGTTTAGCCAACAAATACTTAAGAGCAGCATGGTCAGTATACGCAATGACTTTTGATAAGACCAAGTAAGACCTGAACTTATCAAAAGCAAACACAACAGCTAGTAATTCTTTCTCAGTCACAGTGTAATTCATTTGAGCACCGTTTAATGTCTTACTAGCATAATAAATTGGGTGAAAAATTTTGTTCACCCTCTGACCTAAACATGCCCCAACAGCTATGTCACTTGCATCGCACATAAGTTCAAAAGGGGTTTCCCAATTCGGACTCACCATGACCGGTGCCTCAATCAATTTCTGCTTAAGCAAATTAAAAGCATACATACATTCATCATTGAAATTAAATGGGGCATCCTTTAGGAGTAACTCAGTCAACGGCTTAGCAATCTTAGAAAATTTTTTCACAAAACGCCTATAAAAGCCCACATGTCCCAAGAAACTCCTAACTAGCTTAACCGAACTTGGGGGAGGCAGTTTTTCAATCACCTCAATCTTAGCGGGGTCGACCTCGTGTTGGGATTTTTCACCGGAAATCACCCGATAAAAGCGGAAGAACGCGGTGATTTCCTCAAATCCAGTCCCAAGAGCAATTGAAGTGGAAATTGAAAAACATAAAATTGAATAGAAAGGGATTAAATTTCTTACCAGAAAAATCTCTTTCTGGAGATGGATGATGACTGTAGAATTCAAAATAGAATTCCTCCACTCTCACGTACACGAACGCTTGGCGAATGCAACCCGTGCTAGCGTCGGAAAAACGAAACAATGGAGAGGAGGAGCTAGAGAATTCGGCTAGGAGTGTAATGCATAGGGTGGCCGAAATTTCTAACCCTAGGTATTTATACCTAGGGTTGGCCGAATTCCCTTAGGGGAATTCAGGCCCATCTTGGCTCCTTTCTATTTTGTGCGGGCTTCCATGTTTTAATTTAGGCCCAGTCTAATTTTAATTATTCTGGTTTAAATTAATTTCAAGCCCAATTTTAATATGCCCATGTATTTAATATATTACTCCAAGCAATATATTATTTACATCTAAATTAAAATTAGTTTGACAATTAATTTAATCCATCAAATTAAAATTAAATCTACACAAAATAGAATCATATGTAAACCCATACATATGAATATTTCCACCTAGGAAATAATTTCATAATTAATCCAATTAACTATGAAGAGCCAATTGAACATATATATTAATTTTATTATTATGATCAATCCAATTGATCTTTATAATACAATTAATATATACACGCTTCTCCCTCCATTGTGTATACTCCAAGTATACATGTGATTCCTTAAGTCTGCATTCTATCGTTCTATGTGTACGATCCTGTGGGCCCATCTTTATATTGGCAGCAGGCCTTTGGCCCGCAGACTGCAGTTGGGCTCTAGCAAGCCACTGCAGCCCCCAAGTAAGATGGAGATGGCAGTCCAACTGATATCATAACCCTGTAGTTTAAACTTGTACATCCCATGTCATTGATATCGGTGTCCAACACAGAGGCATGGATTGATCACCCTCTTTTGTGTCCGGACATTAACTTGATCCCGAATGTACTGATGCTCACAAACAAGTTCTAACTCGGTTGGGTGTGGCCACACTCTTATCAGTCACATTCATCAAGTGGCCGGTGATATCTTCTCAGTTGGTTACTGAGTGACAAATCCCTTCTGCATATCCATAGTATTACCATGTTCAGTGACATACCCGAAAGCACCCATACTTGGCACCCTATTACAGGCCCTTTAGGCGTACCCCTAAGTATGCGACTTCACATGTAACACCATCATATGGTCAGGTCAAAGGATCCATACAAGTACTACACGAGAATCCATTGTGATAACATACCATGTGGATTACTCGTTTAGTGGATCTATCCAGTACCATGCTTCCAGGCATGTACCCATTAACTTGGTTGACATTCCATGTCCAATGACCGGTAAGACACCGCCATACAACCAGGTTAATGATAGTCTGTTGTTCCATTCATTCCCATGACTGGAACAGACTACGGATCTATTTATGGTCATATCGTTTACCCTATCCATGGTCTTACTGCTAAGTGCATGACACTAGTCGTCATGGATATAGATATGTCCATTGGATACTTCATTTAATATATTGCACAAGATAGATATAATAAATGAATTGACGCCTTTGTTAATGACACAAATGAGTACAACACATAAATCCAATAAATGTATAGTACAAATACAAGGAGCAATGCCTCGGGACTAGGGCATTTCCAACAATCTCCCACTTGCACTAGTTCCAACTAGGCATGGGCCTAATCCCTATAGATCTAGTATGACCCTCGTGCTTGGGCTGGGCCAGCGCCTTGGTCAATGGATCTGCGACATTATCCTCGGTGTCCACTCTGTGCAATGCAATGTCACCTCTCTCCGCGATTTCTCGTATGAGGTGAAACTTTCTGAGCACGTGCTTTGTGTTCTTGTGTGACCGGGGCTCCTCAGCTTGTGCGACGGCCCCATTGTTGTCACAGAAGATATCGACTGGGTCCTGGATAGTTGGTACTACTCCCAACTCAGTGATAAACTTCTTCATCCACACAGCTGCCTTAGCTGCATCACACGCAGCGATGTACTCAGCTTCTGTTGTAGAGTCTGCTATGGTTGGTTGCTTTGAGCTCCTCCAGCTTACAGCACCACCATTCAGCAAGAATACATACCCTGACTGCGATTGGTACTCATCTTGGTCTGTCTGGAAGCTTGCATCAGTATACCCAGTAACTGACAGCACTTCCTGACCACCATACACCAAGAAGCTATCCTTAGTCCGGTTAAGGTACTTGAGGATTGCCTTGACAGCTTTCCAGTGATCCTCCCCGGGATCCTGCTGGTATCGGCTCGCCATACTCAGTGCAAAGGCGATATCAGGTCTCGTACATAACATAGAGTACATAATTGATTCAATAGCCGAGGCATATGGAACCAATTTCATGTTCTCCCTGTCCTCCCTTATTTTAGGACAGTTCTTCTTACTAAGTTTCAGCCCATGGCCCATTGGCAAGAAACCTTTCTTGGCCCGATCCATGCTGAATCTTTTCAGAACTTTGTCAATGTACGAAGCCTGACTTAGGCCCAGAAGCTGATTTGATCTATCCCTATAGATCCTGATCCCTAGGATCATCTCAGCTTCGCCTAAGTCCTTCATTGCGAAGCACTTACTTGGCCACTGCTTTACCCCTTGCAGTGTAGGTATGTCGCTTCCAATGAGTAGGATGTTGTCTACATAAAGTACCAAAAATGTGACGATGCTCCCACTAGTCCTCTTATACACACAAGGCTCATCCAGATTCTGTATGAAGCCATATTCCTTTATAGCCTCATTGAATCTTAGATTCCAACTACGGGATGCTTGCTTCAGTCCATAAATGGACCTTTGAAGTTTGCATACCCTTCCCGGATACTTAGGATCGACAAAACCCTCAGGTTGTGTCATATACACATCCTCGAGTAGTTTCTCATTAAGGAAAGCGGTTTTGACATCCATCTGCCATACCTCATAGTCATACCATGCGGCTATGGCCAGCAGTATCCTGATGGACTTGAGCATGGCTACTGATGAGAAAGTTTCATCATAGTCTATCCCATGGACTTGTCTGAAACCTTTCGCAACCAGACGCCGCTTGAAGGTATTATCAGCTTTTAGCTTATAGCACCACTTGCAACCTATTACCTTAGCACCCGGAGGTGGATCAACCAAGTTCCAAACTTGATTATCGTACATAGATTGCATTTCTGCCTCCATGGCTTTACGCCAATTCGCAGACTGTGGGCTAGCCATAGCCTCCTGGTAGGTTTTGGGTTCTTCTTCATCCCAGATGAGAAGAGTTTGATCATCGGTGACGAGGAAACCATACCTCTCCGGTTCCCGACGATCCCTACCAGACCTTCTAGGTTCTTGTGTGGCCTGGGTCGGTGCTTCCACTTGTGGAAGCTCCACCTGGGCCTCCGAGTTATCCTCTTCAGGAGCTTGTGGACTTTGAACTTCCCTGAGTTCAACGTTGCTCCCACTATCTTTCTTGGAAAGGAACTCCTTTTCCAGAAAGACCCCCTTCCTTGCCACGAACACCTTGTTCTCAGCGGGGTTGTAGAAGTAATACCCTTTGGTTTCCCTAGGGTAGCCCACAAACAGGCATTTATCGGTTTTGGGCTCCAGCTTGCCACTAGTCAATTTCTTGACATGTGCTTCGCATCCCCAAATCCTTAGGAAAGACAAATTGGGCTCCTTGCCCGTCCATATCTGATATGGGGTCTTTTCCACTGCCTTAGTCGGAGTATTGTTTAATATGAGAGCTGCTGTCTTGAGGGCGTGTCCCCAGAAGCTAATTGGGAGAGATGCTTGACTCATCATTGAGCGGACCATGTCCAACAAAGTCCTATTCCTCCGTTCGGACACCCCATTCCATTGTGGTGTTCCAGGAGGAGTGAGCTGTGGAACTATTCCATGCTCTCTCAAGTATGAGTCAAACTCTAGGCTCATATACTCACCGCCTCGGTCCGACAGAAGGGCTTTGATATTCCTGCCTAGCTGGTTCTGTACCTCGTTCCTAAATTCCTTGAACCTATCAAGGGTCTCGGACTTGTGTTTCATCAGATAGACATAGCCATATCTGCTGAAATCATCCGTGAACGTGACGAAGTACAGATGCCCACCTCTGGTCGCTGCGCTCATAGGTCCACATACATCTGAATGTATTAGGTCCAACAAGCCCGTGGCCCTTTCAGCCCTTTTGCTAAAAGGCGCCTTCGTCATCTTGCCTCTTAAACATGATTCGCATGTATCAATTGACTCCAAGTCAAATGACCCTAGGACTCCAGCTTTGTGAAGCCTAGCTATGCGCTTCTCGTTTATATGGCCAAGAAGACAATGCCATAGGTAGACTGGATTAAGTTAGTTAGGCTTAACCCTTTTCGTGTTTATGTTATAGATATGATTGGTTTCATTTAAGTCCAGGACATACAGGCCATTATTTAATAGAGCATCTCCATAAAATAACCCCTCTCTGGATATAGAAATTCGACCATTTATAATAGTAAAATCAAATCCAGAAATATCCAACATTGATACAGAGATAATATTCCTGCACATAGCAGGTACAAAGTAACAATGTTCTAAAATTAAAACCAATCCGCTGGGCATCATTAGGTGGTATTCGCCGATCTCTATGGCAGCAACCCTTGCTCCATTCCCGACCCGCAAGTCCACCTCTCCCGACCCCAGCAACCTTCTGTTCTTAAGTCCCTGCACATTGCAACAAATGTGAGAACCACATCCAGTATCCAATACCCAGGATGTTGAAACAGTAAGGTTAATATCTATAACATAAATACCTGAAGAGGATGCACCTTTGCCCCTTCTCTGCTCTCCCATCAGCTTGGGACACGATCTCTTCCAATGGCCCGCCTGTTTGCACCCGAAACAGACGTCCTCAGGACCTGCCTTCTGCTGGGCCTTGGGTTAGGCCTTGGCCTTCTTAGCTTTGGCCTTCTTGGCCTTAGCCTTGGCCTTTTCCTTGGCCTTACCCTTAGCAAGAGGAGCATTCCCCTTGTTAACCAGCAGCACCGGCGGAGTCTTCTTGATCGACTGCTCAGTAAGCTTAAGCATCCCATGCAGCTCACTGACAGTGCGGTTCATCCCTTGCATGTTGTAGTTGAGGATGAACTGATCATAAGAATCCGGCAAGGACGCTAGGATTGTGTCCACCGCCAACTCTTGGGAGATAGGCGATCCGAGACGGGCCAAAGTATCCAAATAGCCCTTCATCTTGAGCACGTGTGCACTCACAGATGTCCCGGCCCCCATCTTACAAGAGTGGAATGCCTTATTGGTCAGGTACCTTTCCTGACGAGCTTGCTCTTGAAACATCTCATTAAGAGTTGTTATCATAGCATAGGCTTGATGGTCCATAAACTGTTTTTGCAGTTCGAGGACCATGCAAGCCAACATAAGGCACGTCACATCCCAGTTGTCCTTGACGTGCGCCTCGTATTCCTCCAGCTGGGCAGCCGGTGGATTACGTCCCTGAGGCGCAGCCGGCACAGGCCTTTCCAGCACATACTCTTTGGACTCTTGTCTTAGAACTATTCTCAAGTTCCTAGACCAGTCTAAAAAGTTAGGACCGGAAAGCTTGTCCTTTTCAAGAATTGATCGCAGTGATAAGGTATTTGTGTTTGCCATTTGGGTGTTTCTACACAGAAAAACATTGAGAGTGTTAATAAAGGGCTTTTCTTTGTTGTTCCCATATAAAATTAATAATGAATCAAGTTATTAATTTAAACCGAGTTGTTGGGCTCATGGGCCGAGATCCATATTTCATCAAGATATAGCCAAACGAGGGTTTGGTACAACTATACCTTAATTATTTAGGTAGGAACGCCGTCCAATCCCAACCTAGGGACTCTCGGTTTGATGGGCTTGTTGGCACTTACCCATCTGTGCTTAGGGCTAGGAGAATCCTACTACCCACGCTAAGTCAAAAACTCCATCCAAGTGTTAGAGTATCCCATACTCTAACCCAATACAAAGTGACAATACTCCAGTGCATCCTGTGAGGGCATGGTCTACAACTGGCCTATTCCCACTTCGATTTGGTTTTGAATGAGGGAAGCACTTTTAAGCGACTTAGCAATTTCCGTTTGGTTATTAGATTCAATTATAACGGCTTACATACATAAAGCGGGTGAATGAGCTATTTGTAACATACATTCATACATGCAAATGAATATTAAAATGATTAAATAAAATTAAAATGGACTGCTATGGGCCTATGTTACATCCTAATATTATTCTAGTAAACCTATACTAGAAACATATATTAGGCGGGCCTCCATCTTCTCCTTCTGGGCTTGCACCTCCAATTAGGGCTTGCACCTCCATTTGGGCTCACCACTCCATGGGCTTCTTCTTTTACAAATTTTATAATAGTTAATTTAAATAAAATAAAATTACATTAAAAGAAAACGACACGCAGGCCGTATTTATGCAAAAGAAAAATACAACCCATCTCGTAAAAGGCCCAATAGCATCCAATCATACATTCATTCAACCATTCAAATGCATCCAATACATACAATTCAAAAGCATGTCATAATGCATGATTTAAGCCCATTTAAATTATGTCAAAGCCATTATTAGGAAATCGCCAATTTTGGCCCACCATGGTTCTAACCCTTAACGGGCTTTGGGCCTCCAGCCCAGGCAGTCCAACTGCTCCCACTGGAATTGGGAAACCATGGGTCCAATTTAGCCGTCCGAGTAATTATGCCAAAATTACCCGAACCAATTTCCGTTAACCATATTAATTTCCAAAACTAATATCACATGAACGAAATAAAATTCATCCAAGAAACCATGCGCATTTAAATTACATAAACTTAAACACACGAATTTTAAAACCAATTAAAATTTCAAAACTGGGCCCCGGACAAAACCCGCAAAATCCAAAAACAGGGCCCGGCCCGCTGCTACGGCTGCTGCTGCTGGCGCAGCTCCTCCCGCCACGTGCGGCAGCCCCGTACCCCGGGAGGCCAATTTTTTTTTTTTAAACCAGAATTAAACAAAAAAAAAAAAATAACCATTCATCATCCATATCAATTCACCAAGAATTACAACAATACAATAAAATTAAAACAACATAAACCAATATGCAATATTAATTTTCATTGTATAAAACCATATGGGAAAATCATAAAACCCAAACCAAGAATCCCAATCAAAACATCCAATTTCAAAATAGGGATTCAACCAAATTAATCAATTTCCACGGATCAAAAGCCTGCTTTGATACCACTGTTGGGATTTTTCACCGGAAATCACCCGATAAAAGCGGAAGAACGCGGTGATTTCCTCAAATCCAGTCCCAGGAGCAATTGAAGTGGAAATTGAAAAACATAAAATGAACAGAAAGGGATTAAATTTCTTACCAGAAAAATCTCTTTCTGGAGATGGATGATAACTGCAGAATTCAAAATAGAATTCCTCCACTCTCACGTACACGAACGCTTAGCGAATGCAACCCGTGCTAGCGTCGGAAAAACGAAACAATGGAGAGGAGGAGCTAGAGAATTCGGCTAGGAGTGTAATGCATAGGGTGGCTGAAATTTCTAACCCTAGGTATTTATACCTAGGGTTGGCCGAATTCCCTTAGGGGAATTCAGGCCCATCTTGGCTCCTTTCTATTCTGTGCGGGCTTCCATGTTTTAATTTAGGCCCAGTCTAATTTTAATTATTCTGGTTTAAATTAATTTCAAGCCCAATTTTAATATGCCCATGTATTTAATATATTACTCCAAGCAATATATTATTTACATCTAAATTAAAATTAGTTTGACAATTAATTTAATCCATCAAATTAAAATTAAATCTACACAAAATAGAATCATATGTAAACCCATACATATGAATATTTCCACCTAGGAAATAATTTCATAATTAATCCAATTAACTATGAAGAGCCAATTGAACATATATATTAATTTTATTATTATGATCAATCCAATTGATCTTTATAATACAATTAATATATACACGCTTCTCCCTCCATTGTGTATACTCCAAGTATACATGTGATTCCTTAAGTCTGTATTCTATCGTTCTATGTGTACGATCCTGTGGGCCCATCTTTATGTTGGCAGCAGGCCTTTGGCCCGCAGACTGCAGTTGGGCTCTAGCAAGCCACTACAGCCCCCAATTAAGATGGAGATGGCAGTCCAACTGATATCATAACCCTGTAGTTTAAACTTGTACATCCCATGTCATTGATATCGGTGTCCAACACAGAGGCATGGATTGATCACCCTCTTTTGTGTCCGGACATTAACTTGATCCCGAATGTACTGATGCTCACAAACAAGTTCCAACTCGTTTGGGTGTGGCCACACTCTTATCAGTCACATTCATCAAGTGGCCGGTGATATCTTCTCAGTTGGTTACTGAGTGACAAATCCCTTCTGCATATCCATAGTATTACCATGTTCAGTGACATACCCAAAAGCACCCATACTTGGCACCCTATTACAGGCCCTTTAGGCATACCCCTAAGTATGCGACTTCACATGTAACACCATCATATGGTCAGGTCAAAGGATCCATACAAGTACTACACGAGAATCCATTGTGATACCATACCATGTGGATTACTCGTTTAGTGGATCTATCCAGTACCATGCTTCCAGGCATGTACCCATTAACTTGGTTGACATTCCATGTCCAATGACCGGTAAGACACCGCCATACAACCAGGTTAATGATAGTCTGTTGTTCCATTCATTCCCATGACTGGAACAGACTACGGATCTATTTATGGTCATATCGTTTACCCTATCCATGGTCTTACTGCTAAGTGCATGACACTAGTCGTCATGGATATAGATATGTCCATTGGATACTTCATTTAATATATTGCACAAGATAGATATAATAAATGAATTGACGCCTTTGTTAATGACACAAATGAGTACAACACATAAATCCAATAAATGTATAGTACAAATACAAGGACCAATGCCTCGGGACTAGGGCATTTCCAACACCTCGATCCCCTTTCCCGACACCTTATTCCCTAAAACAATGCAATCCCGGACCATGAATTGACACTTCTCCCAACTAAGTGCCAAATTGGTGTCTTCACATCTCTGAAGCACCTGGTCCAAGTTCCCCAAGCATGACTCAAATGTATGACCAACAACAGAAAAATCATCCATAAAGACTTCCATAAAATCCTCAATCATATCAGCAAAAATGGCTAGCATACATCTTTGAAAGGTGGCCGGGGCATTACACAACCCAAAAGGCATCCGCCTATATGCAAATGTCCCGTATGGACACGTAAACATGGTTTTCTCTTGATCGATAGTGTAACGCCCCAGATATAAGTTGACTTAGTTATGTTGTGATGTGTGCATATGAGTGAACATTTTTGCATTTAACCCATGTTTTGTATGCTTATAACAATTCGTAGGCTTTGGCCTAGCGGTAGATAGTCCTGACTAATAGCTAGTGGTCTAGAGTTCGAACCTTACCTGGCTTAAATTTTTTTTTTTTTTTTTGTGCCTTTTTATTTTTTGTGTTGGGAAGGTTGGAATTCCGAAAATCCATGATAAATATCCCATTTTTCAGTTGACCAATTCAAAAAAATTAGGAATCCTTAACCTAAGGAGAAAATCTCTCCTTAATCTCTTCCACTTTCCAAGTTTCACTCCAAGGCAATCTCTTCATCTCTATTAGGGTTAAAATTTCGGCCATTCCATTGTGTGGAGCTCCAGTGCAGCCGAAATTCTTAACTTTCTCTCCCTCACTTTCATTCATTCAGACTCTGCTTCATTCTTCTCCATTCCGAGTTAATTGCCTTAGTTGGTTTCACTGCAAACAGGGTAACAACTAAACCCTAAATGTCGGTTCGAAATTTATATAGGATGTATGGTAGATGAATTTGATCCTAGGTTGTATTATTACTGAAATTATTGTTGAGACATGAATGTATATGATATTGGTGTAAGAAATTGCTTTTAGGTTAAAAGATTGGTAGAAATATGAAAATACATGTGATTGAGTCGAAATTGGTAAGCTGCTGTATTTTCAGAATTGACTGTTTATGGTAATTATGGCATAACTTCCGTTATATAACTCCGATTGGCATAATTCAACTTTCTGTGTTTTCCTGAGATATAGGTGTACAAGGTTGTTTTACATTATTTTGGAAAATTCCGTGAGTAAAGTGCTCATATTCCCTATTGAAACTGCCTTATGTGCATTGTGCCGATTTTTCTTGAACTGCTGAATTTCAGATTGTACAGGTTGTGATAATTTTAGCTTTATTTTCGTTATATAACTCCGATTGGCATGATTCAACTTTCTGTGTTTTCCTGAGACATAAATGTACAAGGTTGTTTTATACTATTTTGGCAAATTCTGTGAGTAAAGTGCTCGTATTCCCTGTTGAAACTGCCTTATGTGCACTGTGCCGATTTCCTGGAACTGCTGAATTTCAGTTTGTACAGTTTGTGTTGATTATGGCTTTATTTTCTCTCTGTAGCTCCGTTTGCCATGAAACAAAATTCTATGTATTCCTGAAATTCTGATGTTCAATGTTGCTTTATATTATTTTTGCTAAATCAGTGAGTAACACATCTGTTTTGTCTGTTGAAGTCAGACTATGTGCAGTGATCTGAAGTGAATTTACAGATTGCATGTTTTTAGTGTTTCCTTAATATCTTTTGCTATAGGAATCCGAATTGCATGATTTAAGTTGGCGTGTGTTCCCAAGATGTAAGGCTAAATTTACCTTTGTATTGCCATGCTGAATTCTGAGTCTAACCTACTGGAATATTATATGCAAGTTGAGGCATGAACTATGAATTCTGAAATTTTCACCTTAGGCCTTGAACTGATTTTTTTAATGTGTGCAAAGCATAATTTGATTCTAGGAATTTATGCTAGAACTCTTGACATGAAATCTAATAATTACATATATGGTTTGGTAAATTTAATACATGTTGGAATTATGAAATCGAGTTTGGGGTAAGTCCTATTTTTTTTATGGCACCATGTGTTTATTGATGTATCAGATTATGTTTTGGGGTAAGTCCTATTTTAATGGCACCTTATGGTTATTGAATTGGTTGGGATAAGTCCTATGTTAAAGGCACCTTTTGAATATTGATATAATTATGATAATTAAATTGGTGTTTGTAGTGGCATATACTCTGGTGTCTTGGTTAGTTTGGCTAAGTGTTTTCCATGTTTGATTGGTTGACACTAGGACAGCGCCCTTTGTTTCGAGGTAAGTCCCTTCGTTGGCACTCAGAGAGGTAAATCCCTTCGTGGTACTCTAATTTATTTTATTTTTGAGGTAAGTCCCTTCGTTGGCACTCTGTGAGGTAAGTCCCTTCGTTGGCACTCTGAGGTAAATCCCTTCGTGGTACTCTTTTCTTATTGATAAGGGGGTAAGTCCCGTTGTGGTTCCCCGAAGCGTCTGAGCCGAACTCTCTAAGGACATAGGTGTATAGGTCAATACAAATGATTTATACGCGTATACCACAAAATTAATAAAGGTTAAGGTATAATTGAGTTGATGTCAAGTTTGTGATGAAGTACTTTGATTTGGGATGTTGGTATGTATTTGTATGTACATGACTTATCTTGGAAATCTGAATTTTGATGATATTGATTATCCACTTGGAATGTTTTGTACTATTATTTGAAATAGATAATTATGTGATATGCTGAACTTGAACTTTATATGTTGTATGTGATGCAGCTAACAAATAAGGGTAAGATCCCTGATACATGATTGTTACTATGAGAATTATGCATGCTTGTATAAATTGATAAATTTGCTTTCTATTAATCATGATGAAGTATACTTAAGTAATGTAATATGAAATTTATGATCTGTCATCTTCCTATGTGAACTTTGAATTGATGTTTGGGATTTATTAGTTACTCGTCACTAAGTGGCGCTGTTGATATTTTCAGATTTTGCCGGTGCAGAATAGGAGATGCCTGATGTCTGTTCTCGGGGATTGTGTGGAGAGTTTCCGTCATGTTATTTTATCATCTATTCGTAGTTATGGATGTTCAAAGATTTATTTATTTATTTAATTTTTTTTTTTTATTTTTTTTATTTTACTCCGTTATATTACCTTTTGAAGTACCTATTTATGTTAAATTACTGTTTTTGAAATGGAAATTTTCGAGTACTCATTTATGATTATGTTATTTTAAAGATAAAAAGGAAGTTTTGAAAATGATGACCTAAACTTTATGTAATGTTTCCGCCATTGCATGCTTGCAAAAGTTAGGGTTGTCACAGTTGGTATCAGAGCCCGCGTTGGTTCCAAGGCTTTGGTAGCATAAGTCACTTGGAACCAAAACTCAGAATCCTAGGATAGAGATTTGAACATAGTGTGAGGTGCATGGGTAGGTAGAACGGGTTTAATTGCTTTGGATTACTTGTTTTCTATTATTAGCTGTATGTATTATATGCTTAGACCTAACTAGAACAAAAATTTTAGAATGCCTCCACGTAGAGATTCTGTTCGCGATGACTCTCCTCAGCGACGTATGCGGCTGTTGGAAGATGCCGTGCTCGCTATGGCTCAAAGAAATCCAAATAACCAAACTGTCTTCGATCGCATTGCTCGTCACCGACCCCCAACTTATGAAGGATCTTCCGACCCGGTGGTGCTTGAGGGATGGATCCGGGAGATAGAGAAACTCTTTGATGTGACCGGCTGTCCGAACGCCGAGAAAGTCGTGATTGGAGCCTACTACTTGAAAGGCGAGGCTGATAACTGGTGGGGCATGGTTAAGGCCGAGTGCCTGGAATTGGCTGAGTTTGGATGGGGACAATTCACTGAAAGGTTGAAGAATCGTTTCTACCCAAGTGAGTTGAGGTGGCAGAAACGAGAGGAATTCCTATGCTTGACTCAAGGAAGCATGTCTGTTCAGCAGTACACCAACAAATTTACTGAACTGTCCAGATTTGCAGGTTCAGTCATCCCCACTGAAGAGGAGAAGGTGCAGTTCTATATCAAGCGGATGAGTCCCAAAGTGAGGACACATGTCCTATGTTCTGGAGCAACAACTTTCCAGAGAGCCTATGAAGTGGCTTTAGGAGTTTATGCATCCGTTCAGGAGGATGAAGCGGTGAGGCGGACCATGTTCTTAAAGAGGTCTCAGCCTACCTCGTATGTTCATCCGACTTCCAAGAAACCCAAGTATGTTCCGGCAAAGGAAGCTGCTAGTACCGCTCAGACTAGGGAGAAGAAGTGCTTCAAGTG
Organism: Euphorbia tirucalli; assembly: GCA_039660915.1. Taxonomy (NCBI): domain Eukaryota; kingdom Viridiplantae; phylum Streptophyta; class Magnoliopsida; order Malpighiales; family Euphorbiaceae; genus Euphorbia; species Euphorbia tirucalli. Next base: position 32,705,709 of record CM077637.1, on the reverse strand, counting down.
TAAGAAAGAGTGGCACTATGGGAAGAACTGTGATGGGACGCCTGTCCGATGCTACACTTGTAAGGAAGAGGGTCACTACTCTCAATCTTGCCCGAAGAAGTCAGGAAGTAAGAAGCCCGATTCTAGCTCAGGAGGCCCTGTTCGCAACAGAGTCTATAACATGATGGAGTCCGAAGTTGACGAGGCAGGGAATGACATCGTTGCAGGTACCATCCTTGTCAAATCTTTTCCTGCTTATGTATTATTTGACACTGGTGCGTCTATATCCTGTATTTCTACTACTTTTGCTCAGAAGTTGAATTTATCTGTATCTGTTCCAATTAATTCTGTGGTTTCCCTCCCTAATGGGGAGAGTGTTGCTTGCTGTCGTGTTTTCCCCGAAGTTCCCGTAGTTATCGAGGGAGTTGAATTGAAGGCGAATTTGAGGGAATTTCCATTGACCGAATTTGATGTTATCTTCGGTATGGACTGGCTGAAGCAGCATCAAGCGGTGTTCTATTGTAGGGATGAGAAAATTGTGCTGAAGGACGGTAAAGGGAAGAGGGTTTCTTATTCAAATGTTAAGATGAAACCAGGAGTGAAGGTAGTTTCGGCTATGAAATTGAAAAAGATGGCGATGAAAGGCGAAGAAGTATTTCTGTGTAGAATAAAGGATACCTCGGAAGAACTGAAGATCGAGGATATTCCTATTGTTCGAGAATATGCGGATGTGTTTCCTGATGAACTGCCAGGGATTCCACCAGGAAGGGATGTAGAATTTGCCATCGACCTAATTCCGGGGTCAGCTCCAATCTCTAAAGCTCCTTGTCGGATGGCTCCCTCGGAGATGCGAGAATTGAAGACCCAGTTGCAAGAACTTGTTGATAAGGGTTTTATTAGACCCAGCGTGTCACCTTGGGGTGCTCCGGTACTCTTTGTCAAGAAGAAGGATGGAAGCATGCGATTATGTATTGACTACCGTGAGTTGAATAAGGTGACCATCAAGAATAAATATCCCCTGCCAAGAATTGAAGATTTGTTTGATCAATTGAAGGGTGCAGGTGTGTTCTCTAAGATCGATCTGAGATCCGGCTATCATCAGATTCCGGTAAAAGAAGACGACATTCAGAAGACTGCCTTCCGGACAAGGTATGGGCACTATGAATTCGAAGTAATGCCCTTCGGTCTCACTAACGCACCAGCAGTGTTTATGGATCAGATGAACCGAACCTTCCACGAGCTCCTTGATGTGTGTGTTGTGGTATTCATTGATGATATCTTAGTATATTCGAAGAATGAAGAGGAGCATGCTAAGCATCTCAAAATGGTGTTGAAAGTATTAAGAGAGCAGAAGTGGTACGCCAAGTTCTCTAAGTGTGAGTTTTGGCTTGGAGAGGTGGCTTTTCTAGGCCATGTGATTACCAAAGAAGGTGTGAAGGTGGACCCGGCGAAGATTAAAGCCGTTCTTGAATGGTCCAGTCCTACTAATGTGACCGAAGTAAGAAGTTTTCTTGGTCTTGCTGGATACTACAGAAGGTTTGTGCACAACTTTTCAATTATTGCACGACCTTTGACTCAGTTGATGAAGAAGGACTGTAGGTTTCAATGGACTGCAGAATGTGAAGAAGCGTTCCAGATATTAAAAGAGAGACTTACTTCAGCCCCAGTTCTTGCATTGCCGACTGACGGAGTAGAGTATGAAGTGTTCAGTGATGCTTCCAAGTACGGACTTGGGTGTGTACTTATGCAGTTGGGAAAAGTGATTGCCTATGCTTCAAGGCAATTGAGGGTTCATGAAAGGAACTACCCGACTCACGATTTGGAGTTAGCTGCGGTGGTGTTTGCTCTTAAAATTTGGCGCCATTACTTGTATGGTGTGCCGTGCAAGATATACACCGATCATAAGAGCCTCAAATATATTTTCACCCAGAAAGAACTAAACATGCGACAGAGACGTTGGTTAGAGCTTATCAAGGATTATGACTTAACCTTGGAGTATAAAGAAGGAAAGGCAAACAGAGTCGCAGATGCATTGAGCAGAAAGAGCATCCATTCGGTGAACTTCATGAAAAGACTTCCTATTGATCTTTGCAAGGAGTTTAGCAAGTTGGAAATTGAAGTGGTCCCGAGAGGAGTGGTTCGGGCGAGTTTAAATGCAATCAGTGTGGAACCAGTATTGTTTGTAGAATTGAAAGAGAAGCAGTTGAGTGATCCTGTACTTTAGAAGATTCGTGCAGCGAAGGAGCAGGGTAATGCTGTAGATTTCGAGATTCTTGCAGATGGGAGTATGAAATTTAAAGGCCGATGGTGTGTGCCTAATGATTCAATGTTGAAAGAGCAGATCTTAAGTGAAGCTCATTGCACTCCCTACTCTGTGCATCCGGGAGGTGCGAAATTGTACAAAGATTTGAAGATGCAGTTTTGGTGGCCTAGAATGAAGAAAGAGGTAGCTGAGTTTGTGGCCCGGTGCTTGACTTGTCAAAAGGTGAAAATTGAGCATCAGAGGCCTGGGGGATTATTGCAGCCCTTGGCTATTCCAGCATGGAAGTTTGACTCGGTTTCTATGGACTTTGTGTCGGGTTTACCAAAGGTTGCTAATGGTTTAGACACAGTGTGGGTTGTTATAGACCGTTTGACCAAGGTGGCTCGGTTTATTCCTATGAAGAAGACCTGGTCTATGGAGCAGTTAGCTGAGGCATATGCGAGTGAAATTATAAGGCTACATGGTGTGCCTAGGGAGATTGTGTCAGATCGTGACCCACGGTTCTTGTCACATTTTTGGACATCATTGCAAGAAGCTTTGGGCACTAGGTTGAAGTTGAGTACAGCTTTTCATGCTGCTACAGATGGACAGACGGAGAGGACAATCCAAACCTTAGAGGATATGTTGCGGTCATGTGCTCTTGACTTCCAGAAATCTTGGGTGAAATGTCTGAGTTTGGTAGAGTTCTCCTATAACAATAGCTATCACGCTAGTATCCGTATGGCCCCGTATGAAGCCCTCTATGGGAGGAAATGTCGTAGTCTGACATGTTGGGACGACATTAGTGACACATTGGTGTTGGGTCCGGAATTGATTCGGGATACAGTTGAGAAGGTGAAGGTGATTCAGGCGAATATGAAGGCTGCCCAGGATCGTCAGAAGTCTTATGCAGATCTCAAGAGAAGACCTCTTACCTTCGAAGTCGGTAGCAAGGTATTGCTGAAAGTATCTCCTATGAAGGGAGTGATGAGGTTCGGCAAGAGAGGCAAGCTCAGTCCCAAGTATATTGGTCCATATGAAGTGCTTGAAAGGATTGGGGAAGTTGCATATCGGTTGGCTCTACCACCGGAATTGGCAAAAGTTCATAATGTATTCCATGTTTCACAGCTACGAAGATATGTGAGCGACCCTTCTCACGTTATTGCTGTGGATTCGGTGGAGGTGGAACCCAATTTGACATATGAGGAGAAGCCTGTTCAGATCCTCGACCGTCAGGTTCGCAAACTCAGGAGAAAAGAGATGCCTTTGGTAAAGGTGCTTTGGCATAGCCAGAAGTTTGAAGAGGCTACTTGGGAGCTAGAAGAGACCATGAGATCCAAATATCCGGAATTGTTTGCAACTAATCAAGGTTAGAACCTAGCTTACTCTTTTGTCCTTGAGTTTCGAGGGCGAAACTTTTTGTTAGTGGGGAGGATTGTAACGCCCTAGATATAAGTTGACTTAGTTATGTTGTGATGTGTGCATATGAGTGAGCATTTTTGAATTTAACCGATGTTTTGTATGCTTATAACAATTCGTAGGCTTTGGCCTAGCGGTAGATAGTCCTGACTAATAGCTAGTGGTCTAGAGTTCGAACCTTACCTGGCTTAAATTTATTTTTTTTTTTGTGCCTTTTTATTTTTTGTGTTGGGAAGGTTGGAATTCCGAAAATCCATGATAAATATCCCATTTTTCAGTTGACCAATTCAAAAAAATTAGGAATCCTTAACCTAAGGAGAAAATCTCTCCTTAATCTCTTCCACTTTCCAAGTTTCACTCCAAGGCAATCTCTTCATCTCTATTAGGGTTAAAATTTCGGCCATTCCATTGTGTGGAGCTCCAGTGCAGCCGAAATTCTTAACTTTCTCTCCCTCACTTTCATTCATTCAGACTCTGCTTCATTCTTCTCCATTCCGAGTTAATTGCCTCAGTTGGTTTCACTGCAAACAGGGTAACAACTAAACCCTAAATGTCGATTCGAAATTTATATAGGATGTATGGTAGATGAATTTGATCCTAGGTTGTATTATTACTGAAATTATTGTTGAGACATGAATGTATATGATATTGGTGTAAGAAATTGCTTTTAGGTTAAAAGATTGGTAGAAATATGAAAATACATGTGATTGAGTCGAAATTGGTAAGCTGCTGTATTTTCAGAATTGACTGTTTATGGTAATTATGGCATAACTTCCGTTATATAACTCCGATTGGCATAATTCAACTTTCTGTGTTTTCCTGAGATATAGGTGTACAAGGTTGTTTTACATTATTTTGGAAAATTCCGTGAGTAAAGTGCTCATATTCCCTATTGAAACTGCCTTATGTGCATTGTGCCGATTTTTCTTGAACTGCTGAATTTCAGATTGTACAGGTTGTGATAATTTTAGCTTTATTTTCGTTATATAACTCCGATTGGCATGATTCAACTTTCTGTGTTTTCCTGAGACATAAATGTACAAGGTTGTTTTATACTATTTTGGCAAATTCTGTGAGTAAAGTGCTCGTATTCCCTGTTGAAACTGCCTTATGTGCACTGTGCCGATTTCCTGGAACTGCTGAATTTCAGTTTGTACAGTTTGTGTTGATTATGGCTTTATTTTCTCTCTGTAGCTCCGTTTGCCATGAAACAAAATTCTATGTATTCCTGAAATTCTGATGTTCAATGTTGCTTTATATTATTTTTGCTAAATCAGTGAGTAACACATCTGTTTTGTCTGTTGAAGTCAGACTATGTGCAGTGATCTGAAGTGAATTTACAGATTGCATGTTTTTAGTGTTTCCTTAATATCTTTTGCTATAGGAATCCGAATTGCATGATTTAAGTTGGCGTGTGTTCCCAAGATGTAAGGCTAAATTTACCTTTGTATTGCCATGCTGAATTCTGAGTCTAACCTACTGGAATATTATATGCAAGTTGAGGCATGAACTATGAATTCTGAAATTTTCACCTTAGGCCTTGAACTGATTTTTTTAATGTGTGCAAAGCATAATTTGATTCTAGGAATTTATGCTAGAACTCTTGACATGAAATCTAATAATTACATATATGGTTTGGTAAATTTAATACATGTTGGAATTATGAAATCGAGTTTGGGGTAAGTCCTATTTTTTTTATGGCACCATGTGTTTATTGATGTATCAGATTATGTTTTGGGGTATGTCCTATTTTAATGGCACCTTATGGTTATTGAATTGGTTGGGATAAGTCCTATGTTAAAGGCACCTTTTGAATATTGATATAATTATGATAATTAAATTGGTGTTTGTAGTGGCATATACTCTGGTGTCTTGGTTAGTTTGGCTAAGTGTTTTCCATGTTTGATTGGTTGACACTAGGACAGCGCCCTTTGTTTCGAGGTAAGTCCCTTCGTTGGCACTCAGAGAGGTAAATCCCTTCGTGGTACTCTAATTTATTTTATTTTTGAGGTAAGTCCCTTCGTTGGCACTCTGTGAGGTAAGTCCCTTCGTTGGCACTCTGAGGTAAATCCCTTCGTGGTACTCTTTTCTTATTGATAAGGGGGTAAGTCCCGTTGTGGTTCCCCGAAGCGTCTGAGCCGAACTCTCTAAGGACATAGGTGTATAGGTCAATACAAATGATTTATATGCGTATACCACAAAATTAATAAAGGTTAAGGTATAATTGAGTTGATGTCAAGTTTGTGATGAAGTACTTTGATTTGGGATGTTGGTATGTATTTGTATGTACATGACTTATCTTGGAAATCTGAATTTTGATGATATTGATTATCCACTTGGAATGTTTTGTACTATTATTTGAAATAGATAATTATGTGATATGCTGAACTTGAACTTTATATGTTGTATGTGATGCAGCTAACAAATAAGGGTAAGATCCCTGATACATGATTGTTACTATGAGAATTATGCATGCTTGTATAAATTGATAAATTTGCTTTCTATTAATCATGATGAAGTATACTTAAGTAATGTAATATGAAATTTATGATCTGTCATCTTCCTATGTGAACTTTGAATTGATGTTTGGGATTTATTAGTTACTCGTCACTAAGTGGCGCTGTTGATATTTTCAGATTTTGCCGGTGCAGAATAGGAGATGCCTGATGTCTGTTCTCGGGGATTGTGTGGAGAGTTTCCGTCATGTTATTTTATCATCTATTCGTAGTTATGGATGTTCAAAGATTTATTTATTTATTTATTTTTTTATTTTTTTTTTTTACTCCGTTATATTACCTTTTGAAATACCTATTTATGTTAAATTACTGTTTTTGAAATGGAAATTTTCGAGTACTCATTTATGATTATGTTATTTTAAAGATAAAAAGGAAGTTTTGAAAATGATGACCTAAACTTTATGTAATGTTTCCGCCATTGCATGCTTGCAAAAGTTAGGGTTGTCACAGATAGGGTCCACTGGAATTTGCATATACCCGAATAGCCCATCTAACGTACAAAAATACTCATGCCCGGCCATCCTTTCTAACATTTGATTAATAAACGGTAATGGAAAATGATCTTTCCGGGTGCCGTCATTCAATTTCCTATAATCAATACACATACGCCAACCCGTGACAGCTCTAGTAGGGATTAGTTCCCCTTTATCATTTTTCACTACCGTCGTGCCTCCTTTTTTAGGCACACATTGGACCGGACTCACCCACTGACTATCAGAAATAGGAAAGATGATACCTGCGTCGAGGAGTTTTATCACCTCGGTTCTTACCACTTCCTTCATGTTTGGGTTCAACCGATGCTGAGGCTGTGCACATGGTTTTACCTCATCTTCTAGGAAAATTTTATGCGTGCAAAACGTCGGACTTATTCCCTTGATGTCTTGGATTGTCCACCCGAATGCTCCTTTGTGCTTCCTTAGCACCTCTGGCAGCTTGTCCTCCTCCTCTCCTGTTAACAAAGAAGAGATTACAACGGGTAAGTCCTTTGGAGGATGCAGAAAAACATATTTAAGGTTAGGGGGAAGGGTTTTGAGCTCCAATGATGGAGGTTCCTCCAATGAGGATTTAGGTGCCGGTTTGACTTCACGCTCCAGCTTATCAAACCGTCCCTTCACCCATGAGCATTCCTCACTTAACACTTCATTTGCCTCGCTTTCACTTAGACCTTCTCCTATGATGCATTCTAGTTCACTGCACAAATTCTCAACCACACAAGCATCAATAGGACAAAAGGAGTCCACAAAGTTACAATTTTCAACATCTAATGGATATTTCATTGAATTATAGACATTGAAACTTACCTCCTTATTGTGCAACCTAAGAATAATCTTACCTTCTTAGACATCTATCAAAGTCCTACCGGTTGCGAGAAAAGGTCTTCCAAGTAGAAGGGGCACCGAGCTATCTTCCTCCATATCCATTACCACAAAGTCCGCAGGGAAGATAAACTTGTCCACCTTTACTAACACATCCTCGACCACCCCCTTTGGTCTCGTGAGAGATCTATCCGCCAATTGGAGGGTCATATTGGTTGGCTTTGGGTTCCCCAATCCGAGTCTCCTGAAAAACGACAGAGGCATCAAATTTATACTTGCACCTAAGTCACAGAGGGCATTGGCAATCTCCAAGTTTCCTATCCGGCATGGAATTGTAAAACTGCCCCTATCTTTGAGCTTAGGTGGGAGTTTGTTAGTGATAATCGCTGAACATTCCTCTGTTAAAGCCACCACTTCATCCTCGCCTAGCTTTCTTTTCCCTGCAAGAATTTCTTTAAAAAATTTATCATAAGAGGGCATCTCTTGGAGAGCCTCAATCAATGGAATATTAAACTCTAACTTCTTAAAAATTTCCAGGAATTTGGAATATTTCTGCTCCAGTTTATCTTTCTTCTCCCTTTGAGGATAAGGAAGTTTAGGCATATAGGCTCTCACTGGGTCAGGAATTTTCCCTTTTTCATTTGTGCTAGGTTCGGGTTCAGAAATCGAGTCGGGGTTGCTTACCTCTCCCCGACTCTTCACTTACCTCAGTAGGTTGGAATGGAATATCAGCATTTTGCACTCGGTCCTCCACTTGCCTACCACTTCGTAGGGTTATAAGTTGAGCTGTCTCCTGTTGATTACCCTTAGGGTTTTGTTCATTTCTACTCGGAAGTGCTCCTTGAGGTCTTTCCTACCTCTTCCTACTCAATTGAGCCACCTGCTTACCCAAATCCCTATAGTATGCTTCATTATCAGCAAGCCGAGACGAGATGTATTTTAATAAAGACAACCGTCTCATCTTGCTTAGACTGTTGAGGTTGCTGTGGGGATTGATCATTAGGAATAAATGGGGCCTTACCTAACCCCTGCTCACGGTGCTCATAATGAAATCCGAAAGGAGGTCTCAACACATTTTGGTTATTACCATATGACATGTTCGGGTGTTGATACCTTCTTCCGTAATTATTATTATTATTATTGAAATTTTGTGGGTAAGAGTTAGAATTGTTGTACCTTTGGTTTCCGCCCACAAAACTTACATTTTCGGACGGTTGGGCGAATGGGTCGCCCATTGCACATTCTTGCCCGGGATGCTCCGCTCCACATGATACACACAAGACCGGCTGGTATTGTGGCCCGTTTAAATTCAGGCGGGACATCAACAGGTCCAGTTTCTTGCTTACATGGTCCATGGCTGCATCTTGGCGTCCCAAATCTGCAGCTCGAACCTCATTCCTTGTTGGCGTGTCCGACTGCCACAAGGTACTCTTTCTAGCCAGCTCCGCAATCAACTCCTCAGCTTGTGTAGCAGTCTTCTTAAAAATGTCCCCACCTGTAGAAGAATCAATAATGGCACGGTTAGCTGGTGTCAAACCATGATAAAACGTGCTTACCTGAGTGAAACGCGGCATGTCATGGTGGGGGCAGTTCCGCAATAACCGTTGAAATCTCTGCCATGCTTCATTAAGAGTCTCAATCCCAAATTGCCGGAATCCCATGATCTCGTTCCTTAGCTGAACAGTTTTTGATAGTGGAAAGTAGTATGCTAAGAACTGTTCTTCCAGTTGGTCCCATGAAGTCACTGATCCGGGCCTCAAGGATTTGTACCATTCCATTGCTCCCCCGCATAATGAAAAGGGGAACAGCTTCAACCGCACAGCATCTTGGGGCACCCCATTGATTCGGACTGTATCGGCCACCATGAGGAACCGATCTAAGTGATCATTGGGGTTGTCACTTATCCCACCACTGAATAGTCCGTTCCCTTGGATCAAATTGATCATGCTGGACTTCAACTTAAAGTGATTGGCAGTAATGGTTGGAATAACCACTCCGGATTTGTTTCGGGGCCGATGTGGAGCCATTAGGTCAGTCATGACCATGTTGTCTCTATCACCACCCCTTCTTCTATCAAACTCCTCCCGCTCTCGCCGGAGTTGCTCTTGCTCAACTCTTTCCCGGAGTTGTCTCTCCTCATCGTCCTGTTGCTGATGCTCCATTTGGACAATTTGCTCTTGGCTTACTCTACGGTTCCTGCTACACAAACGTTCAATTTCAGGGTTATAAGGTAAAAGCTCAGGATGCTGAGAACGCGTTCGCATAAGCTAGAAAGCACACACACAGAAAATAAAGAAAACTAAATTGCAACAAATATTCACAAAAAAGAAAAATTATTTAACTATATGCACAGAAATAGTGCCTAGATCAGCAAATAGACCTTTGGCTCAATGATGCAGAAAAATAAATCTCCCCGGCAACGGCGCCAAAAACTTGATGGGTCCTAGGCGTAGTAGTAAAACTAAACCTAGAAACGCACAACTAAGGCAGTGTACCTACCGTTGACAAGTAATAATTCTTGTTGGTCCAGGTATCGATCCCACAGAGAAAAGAATATTCTGCAAACACTAAACTACTCGGGTTCCTTGCGTGTCCTAGGCGGAACGCAGTTTTGGGTTGATTATATTAACAACTAAATTATCCTACTCCTAGTTGATCTATTCCAGCTTACTTTGCACTTGAATTTTGTGTTATCAATTGGCGGTTTACCGACCTATGAATGCTAATGGGGATGGCTTTATCAATTAACTACAAAAGATGAATTTAACTCAACAATTAACCCTTAATTATGCTCTTTCGATAATACAACCTAGCGTATCTAGATCTTTTAGGTCCTTAGCCGGTTTCCCTTGTTTAGAGGTGGTCCAATTCTAAAGCTCAGAAAATAGGGGCACGTAAATTCCACAGTGTCGTCAATACTAATGGTTTCCTAGGTGTCAATCTAGGTAATGCCACAAATATGAACTTAATAAATTAAGATCTTATGAGACTAGATGTTCATTAAAGGAATTGCATAAAGAAAAGGAATAAAAATTGAAATTAACTTGCAATCAATTGTATTAATCAAGAAAGATGAAACGAATTCAGTGTTTACAACTAAACACAATCGATTTGCGGAATCAAAACTAACTTAATCAAATTACAAAAGAGAAGAAGAAAAACTTATGCCCTTTTGATCCGATTAACCGGATTCCGATGGTGTGAAGATGCTTGGGGTGTACCTCTATAGATGAACTCAAGCCGGAACTAAGAATGTCGCAAAAGGGGAAGATTCTATGTAAAGCTATAACCAATCGATGGTTCAAAACTCAAAGAAATCAAATAGTTCAAGCTCAAAACCTCACTACAAGTTTCTGCTCTCACTCTCAAAGTCTGGAAAAAGATGCTTTCAAACATAGAAAATAACCTATTTATACGGCTAGCTTAAAACCAGAAAAAAGAAAAGATGAAAGTAGGGCAACAGCAGGATTTCGAGGCTCGGCACGCCGTGCTGGTGGAAGTGGCACGCCGTGCTGTGCAGAATTAAAGGCGGCACGCCGTGCTGCTGGAGGTGGCACGCCGTGCCGTGTGGTTTTGGGATTGGCACGCCACGCTGGTCTGAGTGGCACGTTTTCGTGCCACTCCACTGGATTGCATCATCTGGCCCGCCGAGTTGGCACACCGTGCCCTAATTGTGGCACGCCGTGCCACCTTGATATTCAGCACTTCAAACTCTTCCTCGCCGCCGATGCTCCAACTTCCGGTCCGGGTCATAATACCTGTCGAAAACAAGCATAAAGAAACATAACCGCACCAACGCCACGGACCATAAATACGAAAAATTATCAAAAATTACAAAAACAACCCTAGAAAACACGAAAAATACTAAAAGTTATAAAAATCTATCCAAAACATAAAAATCACAAAATATTCAAAAACCACACAAACATTCACACAAAAGACTCTAAAAATTGCCTTTCAAACCACGAAATTGCCTAAAAGATAAGGTCAAAAACCGACCTTATCATCAGCCGTTTCATAGTATGGTTGACTTCAGTTTGTGAGTCGATTTTCAAGCTGTTGAAGAAAGATCAGTCGATTGTATAGGATGAAAGGTGTCAGTTGGTGTTTGAGAAAATTAAAGCTTATCTGGTAAATCCACCAGTTTTGAGCTCACCAATCCCGGGAAAGCCTTTGATTTGATATGTGGCTGTTGAAGATTCCTCCATTGGGGCAATGCTAGCATAATAACAAGATGGAAAGAAGGAGTACCCTATTTAGTATCTTAGCAAGAAGCTGCTAGAGTACAAAACCAAGTACACACTGGTAGAGAAGACATGTGTGGCAATGGTTTGGTTGACCAAGAAGCTACGCCATTACTTTTAGTCATACAAAGTACAAGCTATGGCTAAGGTGGATCCAATGAAGCATCTGTATGAAGCATCTATAAGAGAACTACAAATGGAGTTCTTCTAAGGTGTTTGATGGAACAAAAGCGGAAGCAGTGATGCAGCAAGTACATGTAAGATCCTGTGGACCGCATATGAATGGAGTCGCTATGGCTAGAAAGATAATGAGGTAGGGGTACTTCTGGATGACTATGCAGTCTAATTATGTGAAGGATGATATCAGTCATCTACCCCCATTTGCACTACAGAATCTGGCATCCCCTTGGCCATTTTCAGCATGGGGAATAGATATCATTGGAGAAATTCATCCTACAGCACCTAATGGGCATAGATTCATAGTAGTTGCAGTCGACCATTTTTTGAAGTGGGTAGAAGTAGAATCTTTTGCTAGCGTAACAGCTAAGAAGATGGTTAAGTTCATCCAAAAAAACATCTTTTCCCGATATGGAATTCCCTATTATGTAGTGACTGATAATGGAGTACAATTTCAAGGGGCAATAGCTGAACTACTTGCAGAACATGGCATTGAACATCATAGATCTTCTCCTTATAGACCACAGGCTAATGGTGTAGTGGAGGCAGCTAACAAGTTGATAAAGAAGATTTTATTGAAGATGATAACCACCTATAGAGATTGGGCTGACAAGTTGCCGTTTGCTCTTTGGGATTATAGAACCAGTGTCAGAACACCAACCGGTGAAATCCCCTATGCTTGGTGTATGGTATGGAAGGGTGGAGATAGAGCTTAAATCACTCAGAAGAGCCTTGGAAGCTCAATTACCAGAAACTGGATGGATGCTAGATATGAGCAGTTGGTAATGGTGGATGTGAGGTGATTAAAAGAACTGGATCATTTATAAATGTATCAATGTAGAATGGCTAAGGCCTATAATAAAAAAGTGAAGTATCCCAGAAGGCAGTTGAAAACCGAAGATTTGGTTCTGAAACAATTGAGGCCTACAAATGTCGATGTTCGAGGGAAATTTAGGCTAAATTGGGAAGGTCCATACATTGTGAAGAAAGTGCGATCAAAAGGTGGTGTCAGTATCATGGACATGGATGGAAATGAATTCGCAAATCCTGTCAATCAAGATCGCTTGAAGCTTTATCATGTTTAAAAGAAAATAAATGAAAAAAAATAAAAGTCTGCTAGGTCGAAAACTCAAAAAGGACGGCCTAGGCAAAAATTAAGACATGAGAGAAAATGATTAGTTGGAAAATCTGAAAGGGACGACTAGTAACAGATTCTAGTTCTGTGTGGAATGTATACCATTTTGGGAACAAATCCTTTCAAATGTACTCATGTTGATTTTAGCAATAAAGTGTGATGTCTGTTTAAATATATTTATATGGTTATGTCAAAATGCATAAACAAAGTTATCTTGTCTAAACATCCATTTAAAGAAAGCACTTTGCATTTAGCTGGTTGTAAGGCTTACATTGTTTAACAATGGAAATGTACCAAATACATGCAATTTGAAATATTTTCCATCCTCTAAATCTAATTCATCTTTTCTTGGGGTGGCTGAAAATTCCGAGATAGATCTAAGCTTGAATGTTATAAGGCTTTATGTAATTGTGATCATTATATATGAAGCATGTATAGGAAAAAAAAAGATAGCTCGCTAAGGTGAAAATTGAAAAGGCACCTCAGGCAAAAGTTAGAGTAGTTGTAAAGTTTTTTATTTTATTTTATTCCCCAACGGAGACATTACAAAGAATATCACAACTTTTTCCTTAACAGTCATCGTATATCCTTAATAGAAAAACAAGCATTGCATTGCATGAAGAATGTACTCCCAGTTAAAGTCAATTGAAGGCATGACACATTTTTCCCCAGCTAAACATGAAATATCAAGCTTGGACAAATAGCGGGAAATATAGTCTTTAGGGTCCACATACATATGCATCGTCATGCATACATGCATAACATACATGGAACATTCATCCCCAGCTAGACTTCATTCTTGATCGAAAGGGCAAAAATTTTTGTTCAAAATCTCTTGATCAAAGAATGAAGACTTATCATTCAAATTTAGAAATGTAAAAGTTTCACCATGGGTAAATGTAGACCCTGTATCGGCTCAAAGTAGCTTCGCTGCGGGTAAATGTAGACCTAGTATCGGCTCCAATCAACTTCGCCGTGGGTAAATGTATACCAGGTATCAGCTCAAATCAGCTTCGCCACGGGTAAATGTAGACCCGGTATCGGCTTAAATCAGCTTTGCCGTAGGTAAATGTAAACCCAGTATCGGCTCAAATCAGCTTCATCGCAGGTAAATGTAGACCCGGTATGGGCTCCAATCAACTTCGCTACGGGTAAATGTAGACCCGGTATCGGCTCCAATCAAATCTGCCGAGGGTAAATGTAAACCCGGTATCAGCTTCAATCAAATTTGCCGTGGGTAAATGTAAACCCGGTATCTGCTCCAATCAAAATTACCATGGGTAAATGTAAACCCAGTGTCGGCTCCAATCAAAATTACCGTGGGTAAATGTAAACCCGGTATCAGCTTTAATCAAATATATCGTGGGTAAATGTAAACCCGGTATCGGCTCCAATCAGATGATCATTGCAATAATGAGGCTTCGACAAGTCAGGTATGCCTTTCTTTTCTTTCTGTAAGCGCCGAAATTTTTCCGGACTTGAAAAAAAAATGTTTTCGTGCCACGATTGTAATTACAGTCGTGGTGTTGTATTATAGTCGTATGACTATAATACAGTCGTACTACTGTAATTGAGGAGCTGGTATAGCAGCCCATACCTTGTGACATAAAAAATGGGGTTAATTTTCAAAGCAATTAATGCTTGGATTTGGCAGCAAGTAAACCAAAAAATAAAAGGGAGAAGGAGAAAAAAGAGAGGGGACTTTTGGATTTTGAAATTTGAGAAGTTTAGAGAGAGAATTGGAGAAAAAAGGAGAGAAAAAGTGAAAACTCACAAAAATTCAAGCTTTTTCTCCTCTTTTTTTTTTCTTTTAATTCTTGAGTGTTAAGTCTAAAATTGGATAGAAATCTTAGGTTAATAAGTTGACACCTCAAACTCAATTAATTTTAGACTTTAACTTCGCTCAAATCCCTGACATTTTGGAGAAATCAGGACAACTTTCAAAACCTTTACATCCAAGGAGAAAGAAGTAATTTGGAGGTGATTGGGGCGTTTCCAGTGGTCAATCTTACGGTGGGTCAGTGCCAAAGAGGTAAATACACTTAAAACCTTTATTTTGTTGCTTTTTCTGGGTGTTTTGGTGTGATTTGGTGCATATAAACTTAATTTTCGGACTTGCTGTTTCTGGAAATCAAGAACAGCCGTACGACTGTTCTTATAGTGAAGAACAGTCGTACGACTGTAATTACAGTCGTACGAGTGTTCTTGATTTCCCGCTCCTTTTAGTTTCATTTAAATAAAATTTTGGCGATTGTCTGCAAATGGAAGGATTACAGTCACACGACTGTAACCTCCGTCCAGGGGCAAATTTCTAGTTCAATCCCTAAAAATTTCCAAAAATCATAAAAATTCAGAAAAATCAGAAAATCATCAAAAATGAATTTTGTTGTGTGCATTCATGACCTTAGATTTAATTTTCAGTGTAATTGTATTTAGAACAATACAATGACGGAGACCCGATACTCTCGAAAACCGACCCACCTCACATGCTAAATTAAATCAAATTGGAAAATAAAACGTTTTCAAAATGATTTTCTCGCAAAACCAAAATACATGGACGTTTCAAAATGTTTTCTAGGTTTAATCAGGCCGGCTAGCTGCACCGACCAGGTTATCCCCACTAAATGCATGTTCCCAATCTCTAATTTCCCAATTTTGTCCCACTTGAGTCCTATTTGTGATGTGCTATAAACTGTGCTAACCCTCTGTTTTGCAGCTTTTAGTTTATTTTTATTTTTATTTTGGATGTAATTAATAGATTAATCCGTGTATTTTAGGTAATTGTAAATTTTTAGATCATCGTGTATTTGAGGCGTTTGTAACGTGAGGTTGACAGTTTTTATTTTTATTCAATCGGGTTGTAATAATTTAATTATTTACTGCTTTATTTTATTTGTGTGTACACTTTGTGCTTAATTTAATGCAATGAAATTCACTTTAGAATTTAAAATACCATCTATGAATATTGGCTGAATTTTATTTTGATTAGACATGAAATAGGAGGCTTTTCCGGACCTAGATCTCTGGATAGTGTAGCGGACTTTCGTCCGGTTCAGCTACACTAATTTATCGGTTGAGCTGAGCCGGGTGGCGACTCCTACACTCTTTATTGAGACTTAGGTCTCGATTCTTTTATGAAATAATCTAATTTTCTAAAAATGAATTTTCATCATAAAAACCCCACGCGAGGGAGGGTTGCCCGATCTCGAGGCTCCCTTTTGAGAGAGTTTGGGTTCCATCGAAAATGTCGTTCGCTCACAGTGGCAACTCCGCTGGGGATTTCTTACAAAAGATTTCTTAAAAACTTAAAAGAATTTGACAAGCCTTGAAAAATGTCTAATCAAAATAAGGTGGATGATTCTTGTATGGTATTTTATTTTGCATTCTTTAGTTAGACATTCTTGCATTAGGTTAAGTATCTCGTTTTTAGCCCGGTGAATTGTTGAAGTGTTGCCTATGTTCCTCTTGGTCTTAGAGGCATGGATATGAAACACCACTTATATCCTCGTACGAACCCTTTCATTCAGACCCTTGAGTGGGGAGAAGTGAGGAGTATATTTTGCTATGGGAGCCTTGATTTTAACCCGACTTGGACCGAACTCATATAGGCAACCTTAGTTGGATTCCCTTAGGATACCAAAAGAAATCGTGTGAATAATATAAATCGCGCCTTTATCATCCCCAGTTGATGATCAAAGAGAACCCCTCCTAGGACTCGGTTAGAACTTTTGAGACTGACCACGTTTGGAGGAATAAGGTTGGAAGAATATGTTTTGTGTGCTATGTGTTTCTCGTCCCCTTATGACATACCATCATCGCCATTTTCATAAACATGACACGCCACATATGCAAAGCATTTGTGTGATACTAACTCACATCTTTAGTGCAGCCATTTGCATTTTTGTGTGACATAAACATTCATGTCATTTCATCTCATTTAAATTAGGGACATTCCAAGGACGCTCATCACATGTTTGTATGGAATACATGTTTGTATGAATTAAATGTATGGATAGAAGTTATTGGGCCTTTTTGAGGATGAGTTGTATTTTCTTTTTGGGTGAATACGGCCTGCGAGCCGTTTCTTTTTTATGTAATTTTATTTTATTTATTTATTATAAAATGTTGTAAAGAAGAAGCCCCTTGGAGAGGTGAGCCCAAAAGGAGAGATGGAAGCCCACCTGACATTCTTCTAATATAGGTTTATTAGAATTATATCAAGTTGTAATTAAGGTCCACAGCAATCCATCATTTATTTAATTGTGCATTTATTTATTTACATGTTTTATGCCATGATCCAACTCCAATTTCACCCGTTATTAAAATTCAATCTAAACCTAATGGAAATTACTGAGTCACTTAAAGGTACTTCCCTCATTCAAAACTGACTCGAAGTGGGGATAGGCCAGTTGTACACCATGCCCTCGCAGGATACATTGGAGTATCATCATTTTGTATTGGGTTCGAGTATTGGTTACTCTAACACTTGGATGAAGGTTTGGACTTAGCATGGGTAGTAGGATTCTCTTAGTCCTAAGCATAGATGGGTAAGTGCCAATAAGCCCATCAAACTGAGAGTCCCTAGGTTGGGATTGGATGATGTTGCTACCTAAATAATTAGGGTATGGTTTTTCCAGGCCCTCATCTGGCTATATCTTGATCAAATATGGATCTCGGCCTATTAGCCCAACAACTTGACTTAATTAATAACTTGGATTCATTATTACTTAATTATTGGAAAAACATCTAAAGACCTTTATTAATACTCTTTAATTTTTTTTGTGTAGTAATCAAATGGCAAATAATAATTCTCTATCACTGCGTTCGCTCCTCGAGAAGGACGAACTTTCTGGGCCTAATTTCCTGGATTGGTTTAAGAACTTAAGAATAGTTCTTAGACACAAATCTAAGGAATATGTGCTGGAGAGAGCTGTACCGCCTTCACCTACTGGGTGTAATCCACCAGCTACATAGCTAGAGGAATACGAGGTGCATGTTAGGGACAACCAGGATATGACATGCCTAATGTTGGCATGAATGGTCCCTGAGCTGCAAAAGCAGTTCATGGACCAACAAGCCTTTGCTATGATAACAACTCTTAATAAGATGTTTTAGGAGCAAGCCCGTCAAGAGAGATACTTCAACTCCTGCCGGATGGGGGCTGGGACATTTGTAAGTGCTCATGTGCTTAAGATGAAGGGCTATTTGGCTTCTTTAGCCTGTCTCAGCGCGCCTGTCTCATAAGATTTGGCGATTGATAAGATCTTGGCCTCCCTCTTGGATTTTTATGATCAGTTCATCTTGAACTACAACATGCAAGGGATGAACCGCACTGTTAGCGAGCTGCATGGAATGCTCAAGCTCGCGGAACAGCCGATCAAGAAGACTCCGCCGGTACTGCTGGACAACAAGGGGAACCCTCCTATTGCAAAAGGCAAGGCAAAGAGAATTTCGGCTGCTATAGTCTCTATGTTGGCCGAATTCTATCATGGACGCTAGGGTTAGGAGAAATTGATTCTTAAGGTGCCTTTTTATACTTGGTATAAAATTAGGTTTTTAATTAAACTTTAGTTAAATTTTAATTCAATTAAGTAATTTAATTTATGTAATTGGAATTAAATGAAACTATATAATAAAAATCCAATTGACTTAATTAAATCCAATTAATTAAATCTATTCAACTTAAATTTAATTTAACTCAACCTTAAATAAATACAACTTGTGTATTTAATTTTCCACCAAGGAAAATATATTTAATTAATTATTTATATACTGTAATTAATTAATCAAATATAATCAATTTCTCTTTTATATTAATTGAATTAATTTTGACAAAACCTATTGTCATTAATTCAATTAACTAACTTTCCATTCTAAGTACACCCAATGTGCACAATTCCGATATGTCACAAGTTCAGCTATTCTATGTGTACGATCCTGTGGGTAAGTCTTTATGTTGGCAGTGGGTACAGGGCCCATAGATTATAAGTGGGTTCTACCAAACCATTACAGGCCCTAATTAAGACGGAGACTAGCAGTCTCCTATGAAACATAACCCGATAGTATTCCTGTATATCCCTTGCCAACTGACATCGACGTATAAGCAAGAGGCATGGTTTCAGTCAACCTCTTTTATGCTTATTCATTCCTTGATTCTAAGTAGACTAATGATTGCAAATAAGTATCCCAAATTATTCGGGTACGGCTATACATTTATCAGTCCCACTCAGCAAGTGGCCAATGATGTCATCTCAGGGTATGGCGAGTGGCAATTCCGTCAACTCACTATCAACATCAACATGTTCACCGGCCCACCCAACATACTTATACTTGGCACCTTGTTATGGGCCCGTTAGGCATATATCAAATTGTATGAGATCCCATGTCATGTTATAGTGAAATTAGGTCTAAGGACAACATCATGAACTACCTGAGAAACATCTATTATCATGAGGTGTTCTCGAGGTGGATCGATCCAGTACCATGTAACAACATGTAGCCATATACTTGACTTATATCCTATGTCCAATGGTCAGTGAGACGCTGCCATCCAATCAAGTACATGCTGGTCTTTAGCTCTATTCATTCCCATGATTAGAACAGACCTGGGACAACTTTATGATTATAGCTTTAATACTACGTATGGTCTCAATAGCTAATGACCTACATTAGTTAACATGGATATGGCTATGATAAATGGATACTCTATTTATTAAATTGCACAAGAAACAAATAAATAGATTAAATGCCTTTAGATATAACATAATGTATAATACAAAATATTCACATACAATGTATAATGCAATTAAGAGCTAATGCCTTTGGACTAGGGCACACGAACACGGCTCAGCTCAACCGGGAAATTCAAGTATAGCCAGAACTGAGTGAGAACCAATATACCTTCCAGAGATCTAGGTTTAGATGAGTCACTTACTTATTATCCAATTAAAATAACAGCTGCAATATTCAACCATAATATTTTAGAGTGCTAGATCGATTTTCCATTTTATAGCATAGAACATTCATGCAAAGGACATAGAATGAAATAAAATTACAATCCAGATCAAGTAAGCTATCCTAGAGGGATACGCATGAATTAAAGGAGAATTGGGATACAACCGCCTAAAATACACAAGTTTAGCTAATACAGAAATAAAATAATGAAAGTAAGTTTAAACCTGCAAAAACGGATATTAGTAATAAAACAAAAACTTATGTGTATGAAATTCGAACATAAAAATGAAGGATGGAAAACGATTTTGAAAACAGTTTTATCAGTTAATGTTTAGCATGTTTAAAGTCGGTTTTCAAAGGATGAGCCATTATCATCAATTTAGTCTAATATCAGTTGTGGAAATTAGATCTAAGGTTCATTATGCAATAAAGAGCTCAAAAAACATCTTATAGCTCATTCTACCCTAAAATAACAGCAGTACGATTATGGATAATAATCACACATTCATTGTTATAGCAGTACATACATCATTTCTGGGTGCAAAACAGATTTAAACTTTTAGCTATTTCTTTTAGGGGTTTCTAGAGGTTAATACCCGAGTGGCCAAGAAACAATATCTGTATGATTATCACTATAGCCGTGCGGCTATGTCAGTGTCCGTACGGATGTTATTTCTGGGCAAAAAGCAAAAATGCTCAAAAACAGGGCAACTTGAAGAAGTGTATGAGATGATTCTCAAACGATGAAAATATGCAAGAAAATCATTGGTTTCTAAAAAATATACCTTTGAAGCGTGAATCCAGTACTTCACAAGTTCAAGAACACTTTGAAAGAGCTCCGAATTTTTAAAGTTTGACTAAGGTTCCAACCCTCCAAAAATCACCAAAAATCTCCAAAATTTACTGATTTGTGATTTGTTTTAGTCTCTAAACCTATTATTAATCTTAGTGAAGTGTTCACCTACGATTACTAACAAGTTTTAAAGCCTACTAATAGAGAATCAAGTAAGAAAATAAAGAGAAAAATCTTGAATTCCTTCTTTCTCTTCTCTTTTCTTTCTCTCTTCTTTCTTCCTCCTCTCAAACCTAATATATCTCCTCACTTTAAATGACTGTCCCCTTCTCTCTCCTTATCCCTTTCCTTTTATACCAATTGTATAATAGAGATTTAGATCCGATCTAAGAGCAAGTGGGCTGGATTATTTAAGAGCCATATGAATGTAGACCATAACTGCATTGTTATTAATTCTAATTCGTACGGATATACACTATAACTGTACGAGTATGATTGTTTGGCTAGAAATCTTGATTCGATCGGTTCAGCAATTTGGAACTTTGACTTTGAGTTATCCTTGGCTCATGTGACTGCAGAAACATGTCAAATAAAAGTTTGTTTTTATCATTGAAACCGGGGATTAAAATACCGAGCTTATAGGCTGCCCCTCGTGTGTCTAAATTTAATATCCTTAGGCTTTGTCGAATCCTAAGATGAATTTAGATACATGATAGAGAGCACAGTGAGTATGGAAAGAGAACATACCTACCTTTGTCGTCGGATCAGTGATCTGGCTAAGATTTTACCTTTTATGGTCGTGAAGGACCGATGGGCTTGTTACCTTTTAAAGTCATGAAGGATCGATGGTTTGTTACCTTTTAAGGCCATGATGGACTGAGAGTTTTGATTATGAGATGTTGGGTTGGTGGTTATGGGATGTCGAGTGATAAGATACACGTTTGTTCCTTGATTGATAATTTTAAAACAAAAATTTTTGCCCCTTCAATCAAGAATAAACGCGGATTGGAATCCGCTATGATATGCCTAGAGATTCATGAATTTCAAAAGTCAAAAATGCTGGCTATGATATGCTAGGAGTTTTGTGAATTTGAGAAGTCGAAAATGTTGGCTATGATATACTGAGAATTTTTGTAACTTTTAGAAGTCGAAAATGCTGGCTATGTGTAAGCGCCGGAATTTTCTATACTTAAAAAAAAAAAAAAAAAAAAAAAGAAGAAGAAGAAGAGAGTCGTACGACTATTGCTACAGTCGTACGACTGTAATGTCGGGCAGACTGCAGAGGCCCATACCTCTGCAGCAGAAATGGAAGAAAAAAAGGAGGAGCATTAATTGCTCGGATTTGGCAGCAAGCAAGCAGGAAAAGAAGTGATAAAAAGGAGAAAAAGAATAGAGAAAAGGGAGAGAATTCTGGTGAAAGAAAAACTTAGAGAGAGAAAGAGAAGAGAGAGAAAAAGAAAACCACAAAAAACTCACTTTTCTTCCTCTTTGATTTTCTTCAATTCTCGAAATTAAGCCTAAAACTTGTTAGAAACCCCTAGGATAATCAATTAACTACACAACTAAATCAAGAACTTGGACTTAAACAATCAGAATCCCTTGCAAATTTGGATTTTTGGACTCAAACTCCCAACTTCCATTCCAAAGGAAAAAGTGCGAATTCGTTGGGATTGGAGCGACGCCAGGGGTCAAAACGACTTGGAATAGCTTCTAAAAAGGTAGTCACTTCCTTTCCTTACACTTTTCCTCGCTTTCTGGGTGTTTGAAGTGAATTTTTGTGCGTTTTTGCTGCAGTTTCGTATTTCTGCTCCTGGAAACTAAGAACAGTCGTACGACTGTTCTTAGCTTTCATGAACAGTCGTACGACTGTATATACAGTCATACGACTGTTCTTAGTTTCCAGCCAATTTTTCTTCAGTTTTGGTCCAAAATGAATTTTTGTTGAAATTTTGATCCTGAATTGATCACAGTCGCACGACTGTAAACTACAGTCGTACGACTGTAATCATTATTTCAGAATCAGAATTTCAGCTTTTATCCATAAAAAATCCTAAAAAATTAGAAAATCCCGAAAATCGTCAAAATGAATTTTGTTATGTGCATCACGACCGTAGATTTAATCTTCAGTAAATTCGCATTTAGAACAATTCAACGACGGAGACCCAGTTCTCCCGAAAACCGACCCACTTAATATATATGAAAAATGCATGTAAACCGGCAAAATCGTTTTCAAATGATTTTTCCCACAAAACCAAAAATACAGGGACGTTTCAAAATGCTTTCCAGGTCTAACCGGACCGGCTAGCCGAGCCGACCCGGTTACCCCCTAAATGCATGCTCCTAATTCTTGATTTCCCAATTCTGTCTATTTGAGTCCAACTTGTGGCGTGCTGTATATATTGTGCTAACCCTCGGTTTTGCAGGTTTTAATTTCTTTTTATTTTTATTTTTATTTTTATTGTATTTTAATAGATTAAATCGTGTATTTAGGCGGTTGTAATTATTTCTTAGATTTTCGTGTATTCTAGGCGATTGTAAAAGTGAGGCGAGTGTTTTTATTTTTCTATTCGATTTGGTTGTAAGCCAATTAATATTTATTTATTTTCCTTATTTTTGTATTAAATGTTTTGTGTGCGCGCTGTATGCTTTTTATATTCAATAAAATGGACTTTAGATTTGAAATACCATTCGAGAACATTGGCTATATTTATTTTAATTAGACAGGAAATAAGGGACTTGTCCGGACCCGAATCTCTGGATAGTGTAGCGGCCGTTCGTCCGGTTCAGCTACATAAGAATTTCCCGGTTGAGCTGAGCCGGGTGGCGACTCTACAACATCCATCGAGACTTAGGTCTCGGTTCTTTTATGCACTAATTACATTTATTTTCCAAAACGCGGATTTTCATTTATAAAAACCCCACGCGAGGGAGGGGTCCGCCCGAGATCGTGGCGCCCCATTCCGAAAGGGAGTCCCGCGTCCCGTCGAAAACGCGTCGTCCGCTCACAGTGGCGACTCTGCTGGGGATTTTTCAACAAGTTTTCTTAAAAACTTAAAAGAATTTTGACAAGCCCTGAAAAGTGTCTAATTAAAATAACGTGGATGATTCTCTTTTGGTATTTTATTTGCATTTTTTTAGTTAGCCATTTCTTGCATTAGAATAGGTATCCTTTTGTAGCCCGGTGGATTGTTGAAGTGTCGCCTAAGTTCCTCATGGTCTTAGGGGCACGAATACGAAACACCACTCATAGCCTCGTACGAACCCCTTCGCTAGGACCCTTGAGTGGGGAGAAGTGAGGAGTATATCTTGCTATGAGAGCCTTGATGTTAACCCGACTTGGACCGAACCCATATAGGCAGCTTTAGTTGGATTCCCTTAGGATACCAAAATAATTGTGTGAATAATAATAATAAAATCGCGCCTTCATCACCCCCGGTTGGTGATCGAAGTGAACCCCACCTAGGACTCGGTTAGAAATTTTTAAGACCGACCACGTTGGAGGAATAAGGTTGGAAGAATTCGATTTGCTTGTTATGTGTTCTTCACCATTTTGTGACACACCGCCGACGCATGCATAACATACCATACCATGATCACCATACACATGACATACCATACACAAACATCTTTGTATGATCCTAACCCACGTTTTTATGCAGCCATTTACATATTGTGTGACATGTTCATTCACTACATTTCACTTAAATTAAATTAAGAGGCATTTCAAAGAACGCCTATCATGACCATCTCATTCCATTTCATAACATATCGGGTACCCAAAATTACCCGTGTTTCGCCAATGTACCGGATTGCATTCGGCCATTCCACCAATATCATTTCATTCAATAAAAGCCACAACGGCCTTAGGCCCATTTTCGTGTAATAATTTACACGATGCATTTCATGACATCACATCCATCCAGCATAAACATCACATAACATTGTGGTCCACATCCGACCACTTCATGACATTAATTCACCATTTAAGGTACTCCCCGAGTGCCCGATTAGTATACATATAGTCTCGAAACATCACCAAATCATGAAAGGCGTTCCTCGAATGCCGAATCCTTGTCCGTGTTCCTGTTACACGTGACTTTCTCATAACATCATTCCATATCATATGCTCAAAAGCATCAAGACCTTGTCTGTGGGCCCGGCCCATGCGACCATTTCATGTCATCTCATAGACCTATAAAGCGTCGAAACTACGTCCGTGTGCCGGTATACACGCGACCATTTCATGAATTCATTAGATGCCCCAAAGGCACCGAAGTTCTGTCCGTATGGTGGCCCACACGTGACATTTTTGCATAAACATTAGGTGTTCTTGGAATGCCTCGAAAATAATAATAAAAGGGAACCATTCATAGCACCATTCCATGCACAATTTCACTCCATGCATCTCAAGCATGTCTTAATTTTCATATCATATCACGTCATTCATTCACGACCCTAATACCTCCTGTCTACCCCAAGCAGAATACACTGGAGCGACCTTGGACAAGATCCCAAGCTTCAAGGGCGGCTAGGAGACAGAGGGTAGTCGAGAGTGATAGTGATTCTGAGACTGGGGAAGGCGTGAATATGGCACAGTAGACACCGAGTATGGCTGATGTTCTGAGAGATTTCTTCAGGTCGCAGGATTTCCGCGACATGTTAAAGGAGGAAATGAGGGCAGTGGTTAGAGAAGCTGGTGAGACCGGTGGTAGTGGAGCCGGGAAGGAAAAAGAAGCTGAGTCATCCCAACACGGTGGTGACGCTTCGGCTAGTCTTGAAAAGCTGCAGGAGATAGAGGCAGCTATGGAACAGAGGATGAAAGCCAAGTGCTCTGAGTTAGACGAGGTCATGGCCCAGTTGAAGAAGGGGGTCGGGATCAGTGCTGAATCTAAGAAGGGGGTGAACGTTGATGCCATGATCAGTAGGGGCATTGAGACATTTCCTATCGGCTTCCAAGTGCCGAAAGTCCCCACTTACAAAGGAATGGGCTCGCCGGAGGCCCATGTGAATTTATACGCCCGGGTTATGCTAACAGCAGGCGCTACCAAGCAACAATTGATTAATCTGTTCCCCACCATACTGGAGGGAGGTGCTTTGGGATGGTATAACTCACTGTCAGAGGAGGAGCAGTCTGACTGGGAAGTATTGTCAGCAGCCTTCATCAAATACTACAGCTTCAACACCAAAATCCAGGTGAAGCTGTATGATTTGGAGAGGGTGAAGCAGAAATTCAATGAGCCCTTTGATGAATACTACCAGAGGTGGATGAACAAGATGATCCTCCTAAAGAACCGCCCTGATGAAGATGAGCTTATACAGAAGCTCATTGATGGCAGCAAAGATATCTTCAAGAATAACATGAAGTTCCATTTCTTCAAGGAGCTTAGTGAGGTCTATAGCATGGCCATGAAGATAGAAAGGGATGAAGAGGAGAAGCCAGCTGGTCAGAAAGGGGGAAGAAGTACAGGGTACAGTTCAGGGTATAGATCAACCACAGCAGTTGGGTCTGGCAGTGGTTCTGGTTCAGGTTCTAGTGGCAAACAGGGGCAGTCATCAGAGGTGAAGCAGGTCGAAGTGGCTACTGTGAATCAGCAACAAAGCAACCAGAACAGAGGTCCTGGAGGACAAGGCATATCGCCTTGGACTCTTACTTTAGCAAAGATATTCGCCAAGTGTAGGAATGGCGGCCTACTGCAATCTTTAAAGCCATTTGAGAAGCCATCTGAAGCGGATAAGGACAACTTCTGCACTTATCATGTGGTGACAGGCCACCGAACCAACAACTGCTACAAGCTAAGGGATGCTATCCGGAAGCTCATTGATGAGGGAAAACTGCAAGAGCCAGCCAAACCCAGCACTAAAACCAATCCACTGCCGGCATTTGAGAAGCGGGTTAACATGGTTCAGTCGGGGTTGCCGGCTAATTTTATATTTGCCCAAGTTTTGCAAGCAAACCCTATGATTCAAGCAGTAGCGGTAGGGGAACCCGAATTAAAACCTGAATGTGAGGAAAAGGAGGGGTGTAAGGAGATCAAGCCCATAAGTCTGGATGATCTTGACTTCGAAGATGAGTACGAAGAATTTGACAGAAGAGAAGCTGTTAAACTTCCAGCTGTTGAGAAGCTGAAGATTTCAGAAGTGCAGCATGTGACCCGAAGTGGAAGGGTATATCAGCCGGCAGATCAGACGAAAGATAAAGCACCGATGAATGGGTCGGGAAGTACTTCGGCACCGGAAAGAGTCGAGAAAGAAGACTTGGTCATTTCCCAACTGAAGAAGACTCCTGCACAAGCCAGTTTGTGGCACTTGCTTATGACCTCCAAAGAGCATAGGGAGGCTTTAGTGAAGAAGCTATCAGAAATTGAAGTCTCCCCTATAGCTTCACCAGAGGCTATGTGCTGCTTGCTAGACAAAGTCCATGCTGGAGCTCCTAATATTGTTTTCTCTGAGAAAGACCTACCAGCAGAAGGAAAGGCTCACAACAAGGCTCTTTACATTAGAGCCCATATCATGGATAAGGTGATGCCGTGTGTTATGGTGGATGACGGCTCAGCTCTGAATATTTGCCCACTGAAAATGCTACCGTTTCTAGGCATGAATGAAGAAGTGTTGAAGAGGTCCTCAACAGTCATTCGGGCGTATGATGATTCTAAGAGAACAGTGATAGGGACCTTTGAAACGGAAGTGGAAGTTGGGCCCATCAAGTCCATGGTTGTTTTCACAGTGATCGATATCCCGGTCACATTTTCCTTATTGCTTGGAAGGCCCTGGTTCCATCCTTTGGGAGGTGTTCCTTCCACATTGCATCAGAAGATCAGATTCCCTATGAATGGCAGGATTGTGACTGTTGAGGCAGATGCCCAGTCGATGGTAGCTGCAGTGGATGAGGGAGTGGTTCCTTTTGGTGGATTCCAGATTGCTGTCATTAAGGAGGACGAAACCACAGATGCCCCTATGGTCCTTTATGAGAACTACATGCCGGAATGGCTATCCCGATATCTGTATAAGCTGAACTTTGTCCCGGGAATGGGACTCGGGATTAATTTACAAGGTGTGCCAGAATTCAAGATCGACTCGGGGAAGTCAAAGCAGTACGGCCTTGGCTATGTAGAGGGGTCATCCGAGCATAAGAATCTAAAGAAGGGCAAAAATGGTAGGGCCATGATGAAGCCATTTCTGAAGGCAGGAGAAAGCCTTTACAAGGGCCAAGCTGAACCGGTGCTGGTTGGAAATGTCGAGCACCCTGGCTTTGAGATCTTTGCAGATGTTGTGGATTTTGAGAAAAGCCAAGAAGATCCAGTAGCCCCTGTAATGATAGAGGAAGCAATTGTTGAATCTGAAATTCTGAAAGGAGAATCATCTGAGGTGATAGCGGAAACCATAGAGGTGGCCAAAGAAGAAGATGAAAAGGAGTCCTATGCCAAAGCTACAGAAGTGATTTCGGGAGCTTTGACTGCTGCATTAACCAAAGCTTTTGGGAAATCCAAGGAAGGATTTGGCGAAGAACTAATGGCCAAAGTGAACTTAGACTCTGTGGTTGCTGAAATCGCCATGATTATGGAAAAAGCTAAGGCACAAGCGACCAAAAAAGAAGCAGAGAAAGCTGCGGTCCCGGATGATGCTCTGGAAGGAAAGATGGAAGCTGAGGAAGAACAAGGCCCTCCGCCTGTGGGGGATGAAAATGATTTTGTTGTATCTATTTCTTCCATTTTCAATGTAACTGATGTACTTTATGATAAGTTCAATGCAATGAAATCCCAGTTTGCTTACTTGTGTGATGTTTATCCTGATAATTCTGTGCGTGCATTCGAATCACCATCAAGCATATTTAGCATACATGACACTGCATTGCATGAAATCAATATAAGTACAGATGAAAATCCTAAAATGGTACTCATTTCACACGAGCTAAAATCCGAGGAAGAAAGAGAATTAATAAGAATACTCCAAAAACATGTTAAAGCTTTCGCCTGGTCGTATGAAGACATGCCGGGTGTAGATACAGAAATAGCAGTGCACAAAATCCCAACGGACCCCAAGTTCAGACCCGTAAAGCAGAAGTTGAGAAGACTAAGGCCGGAATGGGCTACACTGGTGAAGGAAGAAGTGGCCAAACAGATAGATGCCAGGTTCCTCGAAGTGGTGGAGTATACGGAATGGCTAGCCAACATTGTCCCCGTGCCTAAAAAGGATGGAAGGGTCAGAGTATGTGTCGATTACAGGGACCTGAACAAGGCCTGCCCTAAAGACAATTTCCCACTACCTCACATTGATGTATTGGTTGATAGTGCAGCAAAAGCAGCAATGTACTCATTCATGGATGGCTTCTCGGGATACAATCAGATTCTGATGGATGTGATCGACAAGGTGAAAACATCGTTTATCACAGAGTGGGGTACCTTCTGTTACAGAGTGATGCCTTTTGGATTGAAGAATGCCGGTGCCACTTATCAACGGGCTGTCACAACTCTGTTGCATGATATGATTCATAAAGAGGTTGAAGTGTATGTCGATGATATGCTTGTTAAATCAACAACCCGGGAGGAACACCCTGTTATCTTGGATAGATTTCTAACACGCATTGGAGAGTACAACTTGCGGCTTAATCCCAAGAAGTGCATATCGGGGTCACATCAGGGAAGCTGTTAGGCCATGTAGTCAGCCAGAGGGGGATAGAAATGGACCCAGATAAAATTAAAGCCATCCAAGAAATGCCAGCTCCAAAGACTGAAAAGGAGGTCAGATCATTCCTGGGTTCCTTGCAGTATGTCAGCCGCTTCATAGCCAAGCTAACTTCCACTTGTGAGCCAATCTTCAAGCTATTAAAGAAAGATCAGCCAATTGTGTGGGATTACAAGTGTCAGCTGGCATTCGAGAAGATCAAGGCTTACTTGGTAAAGCCACCAGTGTTGAGCCCTCCAATTCCAGGGAAGCCTCTGATTTTATATTTGGCAGTTGAAGAATCCTCTATAGGGGCAATGCTTGCACAAGAACAAGATGGCAAGAAGGAATATCCTATCTATTACCTTAGCAAGAAATTGTTGGAGTATGAAACCAAGTACACACTGGTGGAGAAGACATGTGTGGCGATGATTTGGTTGACCAAGAAGCTGCGCCACTATTTCCAATCCTACAAGATACAAGCCGTGGCTAAGGTGGATCCAATGAAGTACCTCTATGAAGCACCAGCATTGGTTGGGAAACTGTCCAGGTGGTTGTTACTTCTGTCTGAATTCGACATCGAGTATATCACGAAGAAAACCATTAAAGGGCGAGCCGTGGCAGAGTTTCTGGCAAACCAGCCCCTAGAATCAGATTACACAGAGAACCTGGAATTCCCTGATGAGCAGTTAGCCATGGTGGAAGTGAAAAGGTGGGTCATGTGCTTCGATGGGGCGGTGAATAGAAAAGGCGCCGGGATCGGGGTACTTATAGCAACACCGGATAGTGAGGTCATTCCTTTGTCCAAAAGGCTGATCTTTCCCATAACCAACAATGGGGCGGAATACGAAGCATGCTTGTTTGGAATGGAGACTCTATTAACCTTGGGAGCAAATGATGTCTTAATTGTCGGTGATTCACTTCTAGTGATCAGGCAAGCTCAGGGTGAGTGGGAACAAAAAGAAGAAGCCTTACGGCCTTATTTGGAGCTGCTACAATTCAAAAAAGGTTTATTTGGCCGATGTGAATTCAGACATGTCCCCAGGGATGAGAATAAGATGGCTGATGCATTAGCTACTTTTTCCTCCATGTGGGAAAATCCAGAAGAGACACAAGCTCAACCACTGGTCATAGCCACTTCCAGGCATCCTTGCTTCGAAGTGCATGAAGTAATGGAATTATCAGCCGAAGAAAAGCCATGGTTCTTTGACATTTACCGGTATGTTAAGGAAGGAAAGTACCCAGAAGAGGCCAGTGCTACTGATAAGTTAATGCTGAAGAAGCTGGCTAGTCAATTCAGAATCTTCGAGGACAAGTTGTATAAAAGAACAGCACATGGAGTCGTTTTAAGGTGTCTAACAGAGCGAGAAGCAGAAGAAGTGATGCAGCAGGTACATGCAGGATCCTGTGGGCCACATATGAATGGACTTGCCATGGCTAGGAAAATCATGAGACAAGGCTACTTCTGGATGACAATGCAAGCAGATTGTATAAGAAAAGTGAAGAGATGTCATGAATGTCAGATCTATGCAGACATTAGTCATCTTCCTCCACTTGAACTTCAGAATCTAGCGTCTCCTTGGCCGTTTTCAGCATGGGGGATAGATATGATTGGTGAAATTCATCCAGCTGCATCAAACGGGCATAGATTCATAGTTGTGGCAGTTGATTATTTCTCCAAATGGGTCGAAGCGGAATCCTTCACTAATGTTACAGCCAAGCAAATGGTTAAGTTTATCCAGAGAAATATCTTCACTCGGTACGGGATTCCTCACCACATAGTAACTGATAATGGAGTACAGTTTCAAGGGGCAACAGCTGAGCTATTTGCAGAGCATGGAATTGAACATCATAAGTCCTCTCCATATAGACCACAGGCTAATGGTGCAGTAGAAGCAGCTAACAAGGCAATAAAGAAGATCTTGTCAAAAATGGTAACCACTTACAGGGATTGGGCTGATAAACTGCCTTATGCTCTTTGGGGTTACAGGACCAGTGTCAGAACGCCAACAGGAGAAACTCCTTACGCCTTGGTATATGGAATGGAAGCAGTGTTACCAGTGGAGATAGAGCTCAAGTCACTTAGAGTTGCCCTGGAAGCTCAGTTACCAGAGACTGAATGGGTTCAAGCCAGGTATGAGCAGTTGGCAGCATTAGATGAAAGGCGACTAAAAGCACTAGATCACTTGCAGATGTATCAGCGCAGAATGGCTAGAGCCTATAATCGAAATGTGAAGTACTCCAAGCGGCAGTTGAAAGCAGGAGATTTGGTTCTAAAGCAACTAAAGCCTTCAAATGTTGATGTTAGGGGCAAGTTCAGACCTAACTGGGAAGGACCCTATGTGGTGAAGAAGGTGTTATCAAAAGGCGCTGTCAGCATCATGGACATGGACGGAAACGAGTTCACCAACCCGATCAACCAAGACAGGCTAAAGCTTTATCATGTATAAAAAAAAAAAAAAAAAAAAAGAGAGAAAGGTCTGCCAGGCTGAAAACTCGAAAAGAGCGGTCTGGGCAAAAGTTAAGACACGAGGGAAAATAATCAGTCGGAAAATCTGAAAAGGACGACTGGTGACAGATTCTGGCTCAGTGTGGAATCTATACCATTTAGGAACTAACTTGTTTCAAATGTACTCATTTTGACTTCATCAATAAAGTGAAGTGTTTGTTTAAATATATTTGCATGGTTATGACAAATGCACAAACAAAGTTGTCTTGCATAAACACACATTCAAAGAAAGCACTTTGCATTCAACTGATCGATATCATCGCATTATTTGACAAATGAAAATGTATCAAATACATGCAATTTAAAATTTCTCATCGTCCTCTAAAATCCAGTTCATCTTCCCGGACCAGTAGCAAAGGGTCACAACATCATTTTAGTCAGATCTTAAAAAAAAAAAAAAAAAAAAAAAAGCTCGCTGAGGTGAAAACCGAAAAGGCGCCTCAGGTAAAAATTAGAGCGGCCCGCTAAGCTGAAAACCCATATTGGGCAGTTTAGGCAAAAGTTAGGGCATACGAAAAGCTCGCTAAGGTGAAAACCGAAAAGGCGCCTTAGGCAAAAGTTAGAGCGGCTCGCTGGGCTGAAAACCTGATTTGGGCAACCCAGGCAAAAATTAGAGCTAAAAAAAAACAACAAAATATCCTCTGTATCCCCCGCAGAATTCGTCACATCACTCCCCAGCAGAGCTTCCCATACTATTCCCCAGCGGAGTCTACATAAAGAACACCATCAATTACTTCCCCGCAAAGTCGCCATGTTACTCCTCAGTGCAGTCTACACAAAGAACACCACAATTGTTTCCCCAGTCAAGCTGTCACGCTCTTCCCCAGCGGAATCTCTACAAGGAATACTATGATCATTCCCCCAGCAGTCACCTCGCTTCTTTGATAATCATCAAACAATGCCCCAAGAAAAGCAAAATCAACCAGGGGCACAACATATCTCCCCAGCAGAGGACAGAAACATCCAATAACAGAAAATACATACATGTACATATACATCAACATGCATCCATACATTGCATATATCAATTACTTATCCCCGGCTAGTCTTCATTCTTGATCGAAGGGGCAAAAATTTTTGTTTAAAAATCTCTCGATCAAGGAATGAAGACTTGCCATTTTAAGTGCAGGAATTCATCCCCAGCTCAATATCCTCAGCAAGTCAGCAGATCCGCCTCGAGTAATGTAAACTCGGTATCGGCCCAGGCCCGCTCCATTATCTCAACTATCTCCAGCGAGTCCGCCCCGAGCAACGTAAGCTCGGCATCAGCCCAAATCCGTTCCATCATCCAAGTTCCCTAGCAGATCCGCCTCGAGTAATGTAAACTCGGTATCGGCCCAGATCAGCTTCATCTATTTTCCCAGTAAAACTCGCCTCGGGTAACATAGACCTGATATCGGCTAATTTCTTCATCAATTTCGCCTCGGGTAACCTAGACCCGATATCGGCCAATCTCTTCATCAATTTTTCCTCGGGTAACATAGACCTGATATCGGCTAATTTCTTCATCAATTTCGCCTCGGGTAACCTAGACCCGATATCGGCCAATCTCTTCATCAACTCGCCTCGGGTAACATAGACCTGATGTCGGCTAATCTCTTCATCAATTTCGCCTCGGGTAACCTAAACCTGATATCGGCTTATTCCTTCCTCAGCATTGCCTCGGGTAATATAAACCTGATATCGGCTTATTCCTTCCTCAGCATTGCCTCGGGTAATATAAACCTGATATCGGCTTATTCCTTCCTCAGCATCGCCTTGGGTAATATAAACCTGATATCGGCTTATTTCCTCATCAGCTTTGCCTCGGGTAACCTAAACCTGATATCGGCTTATTTCCTCCCCAGTATCGCCTCAGGTGACCTATACCTGATATCGGCTTATTTCAATAGAGGGTTCTTTCCTGTGTCTGCGGCGCTTTGAGTCGCGTTTCTCAAATTCACATCATCTATCCCAGACTAAGTTCAGGTGGTGAATTTGATCACGCGAGGGGCAGCTGTAAGCGCCGGAATTTTCTATACTTAAAAAAAAAAAAAAAAAAAGAAGAAGAAGAAGAAGAGAGTCGTACGACTATTGCTACAGTCGTACGACTGTAATTTAAAAATTACAGTCGTACGACTGTAATGTCGGGCAGACTGCAGAGGCCCATACCTCTGCAGCAGAAATGGAAGAAAAAAAGGAGGAGCATTAATTGCTCGGGTTTGGCAGCAAGCAAGCAGGAAAAGAAGTGATAAAAAGGAGAAAAAGAAGAGAGAAAAGGGAGAGAATTCTGGTGAAAGAAAAACTTAGAGAGAGAAAGAGAAGAGAGAGAAAAAGAAAACCACAAAAAACTCACTTTTCTTACTCTTTGATTTTCTTCAATTCTCGAAATTAAGCCTAAAACTTGTTAGAAACCCCTAGGATAATCAATTAACTACACAACTAAATCAAGAACTTGGACTTAAACAATCAGAATCCCTTGCAAATTTGGATTTTTGGACTCAAACTCCCAACTTCCATTCCAAAGGAAAAAGTGCGAATTCGTTGGGATTGGAGCGACGCCAGGGGTCAAAACGACTTGGAATAGCTTCTAAAAAGGTAGTCACTTCCTTTCCTTACACTTTTCCTCGCTTTCTGGGTGTTTGAAGTGAATTTTTGTGCATTTTTGCTGCAGTTTCGTATTTCTGCTCCTGGAAACTAAGAACAGTCGTACGACTGTTCTTAGCTTTCATGAATAGTCGTACGACTGTATATACAGTCGTACGACTGTTCTTAGTGTCCAGCCAATTTTTCTTCAGTTTTGGTCCAAAATGAATTTTTGTTGAAATTTTGATCCTGAATTGATCACAGTCGCACGACTGTAAACTACAGTCGTATGACTGTAATCATTATTTCAGAATCAGAATTTCAGCTTTTATCCATAAAAAATCCCAAAAAATTAGAAAATCCCGAAAATCGTCAAAATGAATTTTGTTATGTGCATCACGACCGTAGATTTAATCTTCAGTAAATTCGCATTTAGAACAATTCAACGACGGAGACCCAGTTCTCCCGAAAACCGACCCACTTAATATATATGAAAAATGCATGTAAACCGGCAAAATCATTTTCAAATGATTTTTCCCACAAAACCAAAAATACAGGGACGTTTCAAAATGCTTTCCAGGTCTAACCGGACCGGCTAGCCGAGCCGACCCGGTTACCCCCTAAATGCATGCTCCTAATTCTTGATTTCCCAATTCTGTCTATTTGAGTCCAACTTGTGGCGTGCTGTATATATTGTGCTAACCCTCGGTTTTGCAGGTTTTAATTTCTTTTTATTTTTATTTTTATTTTTATTATATTTTAATAGATTAAATCGTGTATTTAGGCGGTTGTAATTATTTCTTAGATTTTCGTGTATTCTAGGCGATTGTAAAAGTGAGGCGAGTGTTTTTATTTTTCTATTCGATTTGGTTGTAAGCCAATTAATATTTATTTATTTTCCTTATTTTTGTATTAAATGTTTTGTGTGCGCGCTGTATGCTTTTTATATTCAATAAAATGGACTTTAGATTTTGAAATACCATTCGAGAACATTGGCTATATTTATTTTAATTAGACACGAAATAAGGGACTTGTCCGGACCCGAATCTCTGGATAGTGTAGCGGCCGTTCGTCCGGTTCAGCTACATAAGAATTTCCCGGTTGAGCTAAGCCGGGTGGCGACTCTACAACATCTATCGAGACTTAGGTCTCGGTTCTTTTATGCACTAATTACATTTATTTTCCAAAACGCGGATTTTCATTTATAAAAACCCCACGCGAGGGAGGGGTCCGCCCGAGATCGTGGCGCCCCATTCCGAAAGGGAGTCCCGCGTCCCGTCGAAAACGCGTCGTCCGCTCACACTATGATGTACCAGAATTTTTTATGACTTTAAGAAGTAAAAAATGTTGGATATGATATGCCAGGAGTTTTTATGACTTTAGGAAGTCGAAAATGCTGGCTCTGATACGTCGGGAGTTTTTGTGACTTTGAGAAGTCGAAAATGTTGGCTATGATGTGCCAGGAGTTTTTGTGCCTTTGGGAAGTCAAAAATGTTGGCTATGATATGCTGAGAATGGATATCATCCCTTAACACCTGAAAATGAAATCACTTTTCTCAGGGGTGATTTAGGGTGGACACAAATTATTATAGAGTTATGAACCAAAACTGCCAAGCATACTTGGAACTTTTATTTGGAGCGTTGTGGTTGATGATTGGCCATGAATTGCTTGAGTGTTGGCCATAAGATTCCTAGACACGAGACTTTGGATAGATCGGTGAGTTGTGAAACATGTCGGGATAGGATGGTTCTGACGAGAGATGTATTTATTCCTCAATTGATATTTTTTGGAAAAAAAAATTTTTTACCCCTTCAATCGAGAATAAATACGGGTAAAAAATGGCGATGACACGTTAGGGATGCAGGCTATGATGTTCCACGAATGTGGTGCTAGCACGTTTGGGGTGTGTTAGGAAATGAAAATGAAAGAAATAAAGAATGTTGAGTTTTGAATTATATCCGTACGGTTGAAGGGTTGTACGGTTATGAGCTTTACAGCCATGCGGTTATAGCCATATCCAAGCAAATTGTTAATGTGTATAAATGCAAGAAACAAAACCCACTTCTTATTTGGCCGCAAAACACACTTCTCTTTCTCTTTTCTCTTTCGATTCTCCATTCTACAAACTCAATTTCTCAGCCTTTTTCTCACTTCTACTCATCAAAATGTTGAGGAAACAAAACAAGGCTCATTAAAAGGTTACTCTCGCACTTATTCCCGATCCACTTATGCCCAGTGGACTCTCCATTCTCTCCATAAAGGATGGGTATGTGTTGGGTCTGGAGATGTGTCATTTGGGCGTAAAGCTCAGAATGTTGGAATTCGTCATCGGAAAAATAACATGGCGTAGTGGAATTACACCATTTAAAATTTCATAGAATCCACTTAATCGTGTCCGATTACCATTGATTGGAATGAAAAAAATTTGAATCAAGAGAGATTAACTCACCGGATTCATCTATTCTAGAGACTGTTACAGAATCGTTTCTTAAAACTGTAATCTCCAAAGTCCGGTGCACGACCAACTATCAATCGTGAATCGTTGCTAGCTAAAAAAGCGGAAGGAATGGAGAATTATTGCTGAAATTTTGGCTGTTGGGGTTGCTGTATTTAGGTTCGCCAAAATTCACAAATAACTCTAGGGTTAGGGTTGATTTTTATTCTTAAGTATGCCTTTAAATAGACTCCTTTTCTATTGGGTTTTAACTAGGTTAATTAAACCCAAGCCCACTAGGATTATAATTACATAAATAAACTTTATATTAAAAGTTTATACTATGTAAACTAATTCCATTAGGCTGAATTTAATTACCCCTAAATTAAAATTAAACCACACTTAAGAAAATACAATACATGCATTTTAATTTTCCTACTTAGGAAAATAATTTAATTAATTGTTTACTTTATGTAATTCAATTAATTGATAAATTAATTAATTACATTATGTAAACTTATTAATTAAATCAAATCCATCCAATATTAATTAATTACCTTGACACCAAATGTCAACTAATTAATTAACTCATTATTTCCAATGTATATTACATGTACAATTTCTATAAATTCCGGCTTAGTTTATCTATGTGTATGATCCTATGGGTCTGTCTTTATGTTGGCGGTAGACCTATGGTCCACAGATTGTAAGTGGGTTCTAGCAAACCGTTACAGCCCCCAATTAAGACAGAGATGCAATAGTATTTAGACACTCACCCGGTAGTAAACTCATAATGTCCTTTGCCAAAAGATATCGATATGAATAAACAAGAGGCACAGTGTCCGTCTTCCTCTTCTATTGTTTATTATATTTCTTGATCTTGAGTTGACTGATGAAACAAATAAGCAGTCCCACTCATCAAGTGGCCAGTGATATCATCTCGGTGTTATCCAAGTGGCAATTCCATCACTTCATTATCAGTATCAACATATTCACCTATCCACCCAATCATAACCATATTTAGCATCCTTTTATAGACCTGTTAGGCATATGTCAAAGTGAATCAGATTCCATATTGATACTATAATGATATCTGGTCTGAGGACAAAAGAGACCTACTTAAGAAAGACCTATGACATGACAACCATGTGGCTTTCTTGTGCGGATCGATCTAGTCCCATGTCAATGACATTACATATATTCATGCATGACTATACGAGTATGTTTAGTTAAGAACTACCAAACAATCATCAAATATAAAATTTTATGGTTTTATTCATGCCCATGATTAGAACAGACCTGGGATAGGTTTTATGATTATCAAGCAATGGATACTCTATTCATGTTATAGCACAAGATATAAATGAAATAGATTATTGCCTTTATTAATGTGACACAAATGATATATACATACATAGAGTCTAATGTACAATACAAAATACAAGAATAAAATGCCCTAAACTAGGGCACACCAACATAGAACTCCTGCCCCTATAGTACTCGATTTGTAAAACCACACTTCGGTACACCAAGTAAGTATACAAATTCTTAATGATTTTGAAATCTTCCATTGAAATAGAAAACCTAGGTTTTGAATTGGATTTTCAATTTTGATGCATGATTGGTGAAATTGATGGTTAGAATGCATGCTAGGGATATTTATTAAAGTTTAGGAATTGAAAATAGGAAGAAAAACTAGTTGGAACCTAGGATTTGAAGTTTAGCGATTTCTGGAGATGATAGTCATGCAGTTCTGGTTTGCTAAAACCCACATCTATTTATACATCTGTGTAGATGTAGCCATGTCCGCATGGATGTCACTTAAGTCCGTGTTGCTCTTATTCTAAGGCATAATTTTTTTAATGATGCTATGCATATGAATGGACTATTAACTAATGAAAACTTGCTAGCAACATATGGTGATTGAAAATACTCCCTGTTTGGTCATTTTTGCAGGAAAAAGAGTATCAGTTGTATGGTTCCCTAACCTAGTCGGATGCTTGGTGGAAGGAGCTGCCTCAACTCGTCCAAGATAGGGTGGCATCCATAGGCTTCGAGGGCCTAGCCACGTGCTTATCTGTGCTAATTCCTCATATGAGCCATCCTGCCCTCATGGTTTTGATCGAAAGGTGGGTAGACACCACTCACACCTTCCACTTTCCTATTGGTGAGTGCACGCTTACTCTTTTAGACTTTTGTGCCATGACGGGGGTCCCATTCAACAGGGAGACAATTAAGTTTAACTGTTATTTGGTGAGGCAGGCCTTCAAGGCTGAGTACATGCATTCTCTTATTGGCTATGCTGGAGCCGATGGGAAGGTATTGTGTTCACATTTGAGATAGTTTTGGACACACTATGACCGACATAAGGAGTAGTTGACACCCGCTCAGGTTGAGGTGCATGCCCGGGCATTCATTGCTTGCTTGGTTACCTACCTCTTTTTTCCCACTAGAAGCAGTGCCATCAATTTGACCCTTCTCCCGAGTCTCAAGGATCTCGATAGAGCTTGGGGGCTCAACTGGGCACAAACTGGACTTAAACAGCTCTACTACACCTTAGACCTTTGAGTTCGAGCTGCACAGAAGGAGCTGAGAGGCTTTTGGTTTCTAATCTCGGGAAGATGTTTCAACTTTTGGTTTGTTTATGATTTCTTTCGACCTTTATGACTCATTTGTGACATTAATTATGCATTCTTGACAAGTTTGGGCCTATGAGTATGGATTTCTAAGTGCTCCTACTCTACAGTTGGGGGCCTTGTTGAGGGATAATGGAAACCCTCCTATGTTAACTCGCTGGACCCAGAGCTGGTCCAAGGTTGATAGGAACTATAGGAGGCTCTGGGATGAGCTCCGGGGCATGACTATGGATAAGGTAAGTACCTGTAAAATGAACCTTATTAGCTTAAATGGAATGAAAAACTGAGTTATGATGAATACCTGATGATTATTTCCACGTTTGCCTTACTTGAACAAGCAAAGGTGAACCCTTGGGAGAACATCCCAAATGCTCAGATCGTGGCGGATGCGCAAGAGTGGGATGACAGGAGGCTTATCTTAGAGTGTCCCACCTATCACGAATGGTATTTAGGGGAGATGGTCCACATATGGGCCATTGGTCCTGAAGAGCTGGATCCCTCTTCATTACCTCTTTCTCTGTTCTAGCCTTATTCCTACCAGCCAGTGGCTGCCTGGGATGCGGCTTTCATTGTTGGTGTGATCGCAGGGTCTGTTGCTGGTTTATATCGAGAGTTCTTAAGCTCTTTACTCCTTCAAACACCACAGAGGTTGACTCCTCACCCAGTATGTTTCCTTGACCTTTTGCCTTTGGTTTTTTTTTCTGTTGTTGTTTATTTCTGCATTTCATTCCGTCACCATCTTGACATGTATGATTTTATTTCAGGGAAAGGGGATTGCCTCCGATAATAATGATGATGAGGATGGGGATTATGATGATGATGATGCCGACGGTAACACTCAACCCACGGAGGTGAGGCACCGAGTGTGGTGTTGGCCTAGCGGACGTGGTTCTACCTTGGATACTGCTAGTAGAGGTACGATGACTTCCACTGCTTCTAGGGTGTCTTTAGGGCACTTCATGACTCCTTTCCCCCTAGATTTCAATTGATGCAGTTAGGGGGAGGATATGAGGATAGAGTGTTTCCCTTTACAATCACCACCATGTCGAGGTTTCTCCTTCTGATGCTGCCCATATAAGTATCCTTTCATTTCAGTTGAATTATATCTTATGCATGTTTAGTGTTTGATTTGTAACCTTGGATTTTGATTTTCAGGTGGTCAGAGCTAATGCTGTAGTTCTGGTAAGTATTTACTATGCTCAGACTTGATGATCCAGGAGACCAGTGCCACCATCGTAAGTCCTGTAATTTTGTTTCAAGAAATGATATGCAATGATATTATGCATGTTGTTTATGGTGTTTATGCATGAATGCATATGTATATGACATGATTTCTCTTTCCTATTGCTTTTGTAGGCTCAGGCATATTTTAGTATGAGTCAGCAGGCCTAATAGGATGGCGCATCCTCTTTACGTGTTAAGGCTCATTCACATATGGATAGGAGGGAGATGCGGAGGTTACAAGAGCAGCTAGACTGGTATTGGAGGTAGTATTTGGATGTTGAGATGTTGTGGGCACGGGATTTTCATCCCTGGTTTCGATGATGATTGAGTTGTTTCTTTGCTTTTATAACTTTTCACAGTAGCACGAGTTAAAGTCAATTCAAGAGCAAAGCTCCAGTCAATTGAACTTCAAGCCTCAGAACATTTTCAAAAGAAGAGGAGGTTGTCTAGGAACAACAGTTGCATGGTTGTAATGTCAACAGCATTGGTTGATGCACCAAATGCTACATGGTTGTTGCATTAATAGCCATACGGCTGTTGATCCCTACTAGAAACTATGACTTTTCTTCTTGAAAATGATTTTTTGGATTTTCTAGGCGGATTTTACAATGTGAGACCGGATTTTTCTTATATAAAGGCCTCTAATCTCTGGTTTGAGGGATTGGCAAGTTTTAGAGGGAGAAAGAGGAAGAAAAAGGAAGAAAAAGAAAGAAAGAAATCCAAACTTTTTCTTCAATTTTCATCTCCAATCTCTATTTCTAGGCTTAAAATTGTTTAGAAATCATAGGAAAACACTTCACAAAGACTTCGAATAGGCTTAGAGACTAATCTGAGCTCTAAAACCTTAACTTTTGAAGCTTGAGACCATTTTTGGAACATAAAGTTTGAGTCCAAATCAGAGCCTTTTCTTGAAGATTTTCACCTCCTAAAGCTATGGATCCACGCTACAAGGGTAAATATCTGAGAAACTTAAGCATTTGACCTGTTTTTGCTGTATTTGGGCATCATTTGCATCATTTTTCAAAATACTGTATTTTTCAGTTCTATGTTGAGAATCAAAGCCATGCAACCATCGCAATAGCTGCACAGCTATTGTAGTTATAGCTGCACAACTCTTGGTTCTCAGAACAGAACCGCGAAAATTTGTGATTCAAAATTTTCCATGGGTCTTGAAATAATAGCTGCACGGGTGTAAATTTACAACCGCACAGTTATTGTCCCAACATCCACAGAGCTGTTATTTCACGACAACATCATTGAAAACCGATTTTCAAGCATTTCACAACATTTGAGCCTTATATTTTGTAGGGAATCGTCATGGGAAAAATTAAACGCGAGGCGGAATACCAATTAAAATTTTCCTCGATTCCAAAGCCCAAGATACATGTAGATTAATAGAATGAAATCAAGAACGGAGAAAAATAAATTTTCTCACCTCAACAGTCTCTTCTAGAGACTGCTGCAGAAACCCAAACGTGTTTTCTCCACAATCCGGTACACGAATTACTCTCGAACGGGACTCGTGCTCGTAAACAGATTGAACAAAAACCAAGAGAAAGTCACAAAAGGGGCTACTATAATTTTATTATTGCTGGCCAAAATTCTCTATTAGAGTTAGGGAGAATTAGGTTAAGGCTTCCTATATATACTCTTTTAGTATACATACT
Source organism: Euphorbia tirucalli (assembly GCA_039660915.1). Classification (NCBI taxonomy): domain Eukaryota; kingdom Viridiplantae; phylum Streptophyta; class Magnoliopsida; order Malpighiales; family Euphorbiaceae; genus Euphorbia; species Euphorbia tirucalli. Next base: position 32,663,237 of record CM077637.1, on the reverse strand, counting down.
CCTTAGCCTACTAGGATTTTAATTAAAACTATAGATTATTTAATTTGATTCAATTAATTTACCTTATATTATTAGGATTAAATAAAACCATATTATAAAATACTAATTAATATAATTAAATACAATTTCATCAATTTAAAATAACCCAAAGTTAAATTAAAGTCAGCCTTAATAAACAAAACCTTTGTATTTTTTATTTCCACCAAGGAAATATTATTTCATTTAATTAATTATTTACTACATGTAATTAATTAATCAAATAAAATAAATTTCTCCCTTTATAATTGAATTGATTATGACATAACCTAATGTCAATAACTCAATTAATTTGGTTTCCATTCCAATTCCGATTTGTCAATGTTTAGTCGTTCTATGTGTACGATTTTGTGGGTCCATCTTTATGTTGGCATTGGACCCAAGGCCCATAGACTGTAAGTGCGTTCTAGCAAACCATTACAGCCCTCAATTAAGACGAAGACTTGCAGTCTAATGTGAAACATTACCCGGTAGTGATCTTGTATATCCCTTGCCAACTGACATTGGTACATAAGCAAGAGGCATGGCCCTGTCATCCTCTTATATGCTTATTTATCTCTTGATACCGAGTGGACTGAACTTAACGAATAAGTATCCCAACTTATTCGGGTATGGCCATACACATGTCAGTCCCACTCATTAAGTGGCCAGTGATGTCATCTCAGGGGACGCTGAGTGGCAATTTCGTCAACTTCACTATCAACATCAACATGTTCACTGGCCCACCGAACATACCCATACTTGGCACCCTGTTACGGGCCCGATAGGCATATATCAAAGTGTATGAGATCCCATGTTGTGTTATAGCGAACATCGGGTCTAAGGATAATAGGATGACCTACTTGAGAAACACCTATGATGATCGAACCATGTGGTGTTCTCTTGGCAGATCGATCCAGTACCATGCAACCCAACATGTACCCATATCATTGACTGACATTCCATGTCTAATGGCAGGTGAGATGCTGCCATCCTGTCAAGGATATGCTAGTCTTTGGTTCTATTCATTCCTATGATTAGAACAGACTAGGGATATCTTTATGATTATAACTTTGACTCTACTAAAAGGTCTCATAATCTAATGGCCTACATTGGTTCACTTTAGTATGGTTATAATCATTAGATACTCTATTGAAAAATACCACAAGATATGAATAAATATATTCATGCCTTTATTTCAACACAAAATGTATAATTCAAAATATCCAAATATAAAGTATAATACAATACAAGAACCAATGCCATTTGGATTGGGGCACACCGGCAATCTCCCACTTGCACTAGTTCCAACTAGGCATTGCCCTAATCCTTATAGATCTAGTGTGACCCTCGTGTTGTGCCTGTGGCAGTGCTTTAGTCAACAGATCAGTGACATTGTTCTCAGTGTAAACTCTTTACAGTGAAATATCTCCTCTATCCACTATCGCTCGGATGAGGTGAAATTTCTTGAGTACATGTTTGGACTTCTTATATGACCGAGGCTCCTTAGCTTGTACGATGGCCCCGTTGTTGCCAAAGAAGACATTCACTGGGTTTAGGATAGTTAGAACTACTCCTAACTCAGTGATGAACTTCTTTATCCAAAGAACTTCCTTTGCACCTTCACATGTAGCAATGTACTCAGCTTCTATGGTAGAATCGACGATAGTTGGCTGTTTCGAGCTCCTCCAACTGATGGCCCTGCCATTCAATAGGAAGACATAACCAAACGACGACTGGTTTTTGTCCTGATTGGTTTCAAAGCTTACGTCAGTGTACCCTAACAATGATAGCTCTTCTTGACCTCCATACACCAAGAAGCTATCCTTAGTCCTGTTAAGGTACTTAAGGATTGCCTTGACTGCCATCCGGTGATCCTCCCCGGGATCTGACTAGTATCAGCTAGTCATACTCAGTGCAAAAGCGATATCAGGTCTCATACAAAACATAGAGTACATGATAGATCCTACAGCCAAAGCATATGGGATCTTCTGCATCTTCTCCCGGTCCTCCTTTGTCTTAGGACTGTTGTTCCTACTTAGTTTGAGCCCATGGAGCATAGGTAAGAAACCTTTCTTTGCCTTATCCATGCTAACCTTTTCAGAACTTTCTCTATGTAAGAGGCCTAACTTAGGCCCAGAAGCTAATTGGATCTATCCCTGTAGATCCTGATCCCTAAGATCATCTCAGATTCTCCTAAGTCCTTCATTACGAAGCACTTACTAAACCACTGCTTAACCCCTTGCAGTGTTGGTATGTTGCTTCTAATGAGAAGGATGTCATCTACGTAAAGGACTAGGAATGTAGATACACACCCACTAACCATCTTGTACACATAAGGCTCATATGGATTCTGTATGAAGCCATATTCCTTAATAGTCTCATTGAATCTCAGGTTCCAACTTCGAGTAGCTTGCTTCAATCCATAAATGAACCTTTAAAGCTTGAATACCCAGTTAGGATAGTTTGGATAAATAAAACCCTCAGGTTGTGTCATGTACACATCCTCGAGTAGCTTTTCATTTAGAAAAGTGGTCTTAACATCCATCTGCCATATCTCATAATCGTACCATGCAGCTATGGCAAGTAGTATCCTAATGGATTTGAGCATTGCAACTGGTGAGAAGGTTTCATCATAGTTAATTCCCTGGACTTGTCAGAAACCCTTCGCTACCAATCGCCCTTTGAAGGTGTTGTCGGCCTTTAACTTGAAACACCACTTATAACCGGATCAACCAAAATTCCAAACTTGGTTATCGTACATCGATTGCATCTCAGCTTCCATCGCTGTACGCCAGTTAGCTGACAATGGGCTTTTAATAGCCTCCTGGTAGGTCCTGGGTTCTTCTTGGTCAAAGACTAGAAGATTCCCTTCATCGATCATGAGAAACCCATATCTCTTGGGTTGATGACAGACCCTACTAGACCTTCTAAGGTCCTGTGTGATCTGTTCAGATTCCTCGATTGCTTGAGGTTTTGGTTCGATCTCTAAGCTATCCTGTATATGTGCTTATGGATCTTAAACTTCCCTTAGCTCAATATTGCTCCCACTGTCTTTCTTAGAGATAAACTCTTTTTCAAGAAAGACACCCTTTTGTGCTAGGAACACGTTGTTCTCCATAGGGTTGTAGAAATAATATCCCCTTGTTTCCTTGGGGTAACCCACAAACAGGCACTTTTCTGTTTTGGAGTCTAGCTTGCCACTTGTCAATTTATTGACATGGGCCTCACAACCCCAAATCCGTATGAAAGAGACATTGGGCTCCTTGCCCGTCTATATTTCAAATGGCATCTTTTCAACTGCCTTACTCGATGTGTGGTTAAGTGTGAATACAGTTGTCTCTATTGCATATCCCCAGAAGGATGTTGGGAGAGTGGTTTGAATCATCATTGAGTACATCATGTCCAACAAGGTCCTATTCCTCCTTTCTAACACTCTATTCCATTGGGGTGTTCTAGGAGGAGTGAGCTGTGAGATTATCCCACACTCTCTCAAGAATGAATCAAACTCTAGGCTCATATACTCGCCACCTCAGTCAAACCGAAGTGCCTTAATAGTCTTGGCTAGTTGGTTCTCCACTTCGTTCGTGTACTCCTTGAACCTATCAAGGGTTTCAGACTTGTTCTTCATCAGATAGAGATAGCCATATCTGCTGAAGTCGTTTGTGAAAGTAACGAAGTAGTAAAAACCATTTCTAGCACTAGTGCTCATGGGCCCATACACATTCGAGTGTATTAGCTTCAACAAGCCCTTGGCCCTCTCAGATTTCTTGTTGAAAGGCACCTTTGTCATTTTGCCTCTTAAACAAGATGCGTATGCATCATAAGACTCTAAGTCAAATGACCCTAGCACTCCACTTTTGTGAAGTCTAGCTATGCACTTCTTATTTATGTGGCCCAAATGACGGTGCCAAAAGTAAGCAGGATTAAGTTCGTTGGGTTTAACGCTCTTAGTGTTTATGTTATACATTGGATTGTTTTGATTTAAGTCTAGGATATATAAACCATTATTTAGAAAAGCATTTCCATAAATAATATTGTCTTTCACAATACCAATTTTTCCAAAACCAATATTGAAAACAAATCTAGAAATATCCAACACAGAAACTGAAATAATATTCCTGCACATTACAGTTACAAAATAACAACTTTTCAAAATCAAAACCAATCCAGTGGGCATCTCCAAGTAGAAGTCCCCAATCTCGATGGCAAAAAGCTTAGCGCCATTCCCAACTCGAAGATCTACTTCTCCGGATCCCAATAACCTCCTATTTCTCAGTCCCTATACATTGCAACAAATGTGAGAACCAGATCCAGTGTCCAACAACCTAGATGTCGAAATAGTGAGGTTAACGTCAATAACATATACCTGAAGAGCTACCCTTGTTCTTCACTTGCTCTCCTATGAGCCTTCGACATGTCTTTTTTCAGTTTCCTTTTTGCTTGCATTCAAAGCATACATCCTCAGGAGCGGCCTTGGGCTTAGGCCCTTGCTTAGCCTTTTTAACCTTGGCATTCTTGGCCTTGGCTTTAGCTTTAGCCTTGCCTTTGCCCTTCATGGCAGAGGTGCTCCCCTTGTTTACTAGCAGCACCGGTGGAGTCTTTTTGACAGACTGTTTAGCAAGCTTGAGCATTCCATGTAGCTTAGCCACAGTCTTGTCCATGCCTTACACGTGATAGTTCATGATGAACTGATCGTAAGACTCAGGGAGGGATCCCAAGATGATGTCTATCGCCAACTCTTGCGGGACTAGCATGTTGAGATACGCCAATGCGTTGATATAGCCCTTCATCTTGAGCATGTGGGTGCTCACAGATGTCCCAACTGCCATCCTACAGGTGTTAAGTGCCTTAGTTGTTAAGAACCTTTCTTAACGTGCCTGATCTTGGTACATCCTTTTGAGATCATCCATGATCGCATAGGCTTAACAGTCTAATAAACTGTTTGTGCATCTTAAGAACCATTGTGCCCAACATGAGACAAGACACATCTCTACCATCCCTCCTATGCAGGTCGTACTCCTTAATTTGAGCTTGAGTAACCCCTCGACCTACAGGCTGTGCGGCCAGTAAAGCCCTATCTAACACATATTCCTTGGACTCTTGTCTCAACACCGTTCTTAGTTGTCAGGCCCAATCTAGGAAGTTAGGCCCAGATAGTTTCTCCTTTTCGAGGAGTGATCGCAGTGAAAATGAATTACTAGCCATTTTAAGTGATTATCTATACAGAAAAATTACAGAGTGAAAAATAAAAGGCTTTATTATTTTAACCATGTTAATTAACAATCCATTTTAATTAATTTGCTGGTGATGTATGGTTACAAGACCAAGATCCATATTTCATTAAGAATTGGACAAGCGGAGGCTTGTCAACCAACTTAACTATTTAGGTGGGAACTCCCCCCAATCCCAACCTAGGGACTCTTGGTTTGATGGGCTTATTGGTACTTACCCATCTATGCTTAGGGCCAGGAGCTTATCCTACTACCCATGTTGAGTCCAACCACCATTCGAGTACTAAGCATACCTAGTACCTTAACCTTATACAGCAATTGAATAATACAATGTACCTGGCGGAGGCACGACTCACATTGCACTATTCAAAAACCAACAAGGTTCGAATGTGGAAAGCACTTTTAATCAACTCAATATTTAATTGGATTGATTAATAACGGCTTAGCATGCATAATCACGGGTGATGGAATGGCTAAACATACATTCATACATATATATATACAATTGACATAAGCATAAAATATGTATATAAATAAAAGAGACACCATGGGCCCTATTTTACAAAATAATGAATAACTAGTAAGCTTATACTAGAGATCTAATGGGGGGACCCTATTTTACAATCTAATGAATAACTAGTAAGCTTATACTAGAGATCTAATGGGGGGGGGGGGGGGTTGCAAACTCCTCTTGGGCTTGGCACCAATAGGCTTCCTCTCCAATGGCTTGATGCAATTACAATTAAATTTACAAAATATAAATTAAATAAAATTACATCGAAATAAAATAAAACGACACGCAGGCCGTATTTCTCAAAATTAAATTTTACAACCCAACTTCATCTAAGGCCCAATAGTGCTAAAATCTATACAACCAAGCATAGAAAATTATAAACACATAGTAAATATCAATATACATACATGTATTAAAATGCATGAACATGGCAATTCCAATTTTAATTAATTATGTCCAGCCGTTTGTGAAATCACCGATTCTGCCATCCATAACCAATGCCTGGTCATAGACCCAAATTAGCCGTTTGTGACCGGACGACCTTTTAAGAAACTGGAACGCGGTGAAGCGAATCGGGGAAAACTTTTTCGTGCGTTTTGGTTTTGGAAAATGGGTTTCGTTTATCTTAAGTTAGGAAAATCATGGATTTGATTTGAAAAAAAAAACCTTTGTAGAAAACATTTTCCCGTTTTAACTTAAAGACGTTGAAACTTAAATCCCGAAATCAGTGACAGAGTCGCCACCTGGATCAGCTCATCCGGGAATTCCGGTACAGCTCCCTACAAAGGGTAGACTACCGTACCTAATCCAAAGATTTAGGGTTCGGGCAAGTGACTTACTTTAACCTCTAGTTTGCTTTCACTTTACAGTTTATATTACCATATTTAATTTACTTTATTATCCTTCTCTATCCCAATTTGTTTATTTTAATTCAGCCGATGCTAAAGCGAAATGCAGAAAATAAATTACAAAAAAAAAAAGCATACATCCAAAATATACAAGAAAATAGTAGAGGCCGATTATACAACCAAATTGAATAAAAATAAAAACTCTCGTCCTCACTTTACAATCGCCTAAGTACACGAGGATCTAAAAAAGTACATCCACCTAATTTACACGAAATAATCTACGAATTACATAAAAATAATGAAAATAAATGCTGCAAAACAGATTGGTTAGCACAATTTATATTGCACACACAGATAGGACTAAAATAGGATGGAACTGGGAATTTAGGAAGCGGGGGCATGCATTTAGGGGGTAACCGGGTCGACCCGACCGGTCGGACCGGTTAGACCTGGAAAACGGTTTTGAAACACCCTATAATTTTTGTGCTGGAAAATCAATTTTTGGAAAGCATTTGGCTCGATTACATGCAAATTTCCAATTTTGTGGGTCTGTTATCCCAGAATCCAGGGTTCCGTTCATATGGGTTCCTAAATACACAATCCATCTAGGGTCCAAAATGCAATAAACACACCAAAAACATTTATGAAAAATACTATTTTGCTCGTTTTCTATATTTTTCGGGGATTTTATAGGGTTCGGGGGTCCGCTAATGCTGAACTATTGATCCGATTCGAATAAAACAACCCTGTAACTCAGAAAATAAACCTGGGAAACACCAAAAACATTAATATCCGTACGTACAGAAATCTAAAAAAACCAAAATTTTATGACATACGGATGGATTTGGGCCGAAAATGATCGCAACAGAATATGCAAAATGGAAAACGGACTGTTTTCGGCCTATTGGGACAAGCCAAAAGTCTGTCCCTGTAAAATAGAGCTGGATGGCTCTATTCGGGCAATCCGGTTTCTAAAAGTTGCAAAACTGAAGAAAAAGCACAGAAAAGATAATGCAAATAGGTTTAAGGCCTCTCAGAGTTTACCTTGGTGTTGTTCTGATACTTTGAATGTCAAGAAACGGAATTGAAAGCCCAGAATGTGTCCTGGAAGCTCAACCGGCCAAAAACTGCAACTATCCAAAACAATCCGAAATGAGTCCAAAACGATCCCGAATCAATGAGCAAAGGTTAAACAACTTGTGTTTTATATTTTTTTGGATTAGTTTAGGGTCTTAACTTTGTGTTTTGTTCATCTCCCTCAGCCTTGGGTGTCTCGGACTCTCTTTCTTTTTCTCTCTGTCTTTTTTTTTTTTTTTTTCTTGGAAACTTGGTTTTTCTCTGCTCAAGACTACCAACCTATTTTTGATTTGATTTTTGCTTTCTTTTTATACTCTCCTCTCCTTCTTATTTCAAACGTTAAATGGCCGCCTGACTCTCTCTGATTTTGCCCAAAATCCCTTCTGCCGAGCCAAGTTGCTCTACTTTGCAAAGCAACTTGGTTTAGCCACTAGAGCCACTTGGTTCCAGCTTATAAACTAGAGCCGTGTGACTTTAGCAAGAGCCGGGGCAAAATTTCGAAAATCGGACGCGCACCCTAAACCGTAGAGACCACTCGGGAGACCTTTTCGGGGATTTTCGGATCGTGGATAGCTTGGTTTTCAGGATGTTTAAGGAACTCTAGGTAACATTCTGTCATTTCCAAGTCTGATTCAAGTCCGTTTACTCCATAGGTAACACTGGAATTCTCATCATAGAGGTCGGGAAAACCTGGCGCTTACACTGTCTAATTCTCAACCTGTGTCAAGGGCCAATTGGACCAATTTCATTAACCAATTTAATTTTAACAAAAAAATTAAATTATATGCATGAATTAAATCACACAAGAAACCACACGAATCCAATCGTAAAAATAAAATCATGCGAATTTTAATACCAATTTAAAAATTCACATAGGGTAAAAAAAAAACCAGCAAAATCCAAAACGCCGCACCCCGCGCGTCAGCGCTGCTGTCTGGAGACAGCGGCGCTGCCGCGTAGCAAGTGAAAAACCTGCTGCGACAAGCAGCAAAAACAGCAGATTGGAATCGCAATTGGCCCAAAATATTTTTTTTATATTAATCAAACCCTAAAATAAAAAAATGGATTGGGGAAAAAAATTAAAAACCCCAAAACACCAAATTAGGGTTCCAAATAAAATCAAATTGAAAATCAATTTCAATAATATTAAATCAAACACCAAGAACCCTAAAACCAATCACTCTATTAATCGGAACATGAATCTATGCTCTGATACCACTGTAGGGAATCGTCACGGGAAAAATTAAACGTGAGGCGGAACACCAATTAAAAGTTTCCTCGATTCCAAAGCCTAGGATATATGTAGATTAATAGAATGAAATCAAGAACGGAGAAAAATAAATTTTCTCACCTCAACTATTTCCTCTAGAGACTGCTGCAGAAACCCAAATGCGTTTCCTCCACAATGCGTAACACGAACGACTCTCGAACGGGACTCGTGGTAGCGAACTGGATTGAACGAAAACCAAGAGAAAGTCACAAAAGGGGCTTCTGTAATTTTATTATTGCTGGCCAAAATTCTCTATTAGAGTTAGGGAGAATTAGGTTAAGGCTTCCAACATATACTCCTTTAGTATATATACTCCTTAGCCTACTAGGATTTTCATTAAAACTATAGATTATTTAATTTGATTTAATTGATTTACCTTATATCATCAGGATTAAATAGAACCATATTATAAAATCCTAATTGATACAATTAAATACAATTTCATCAAATTAAAATAACCCAAAGTTAAATTAAAAGTCAGCCTTAATAAATACAACCTTTGTATTTTTTATTTCCACCAAGGAAATATTATTTTATTTAATTAATTATTTGCTACATGTAATTAATTAATCAAATCAAATAAATATCTCCCTTTATAATTGAATTGATTATGACATATCCTAATGTCAATAACTCAATTAATTTGGTTTCCATTCCAATTCTGATTTGTCAACATTCAGTCGTTCTATATGTACGATCCTGTGGGTTCGTTTTTATATTGGTAGTGGACCCAAGGCCCACATACTGTAAGTGGGTTCTAGCAAACCATCACAGCCCCCAATTAAGACGGAGACTTGCAGTCTAATGTTAAACATAACCCGGTAGTGATCATGTATATCCCTTGCCAACTGACATCGATACATAAGCAAGAGGTATGGCCCTGTCATCCTTTTATATGCTTATTTATCTCTTGATTACGAGTGGACTGAACCTAACGAATAAGTATCCCAACTTATTCGGGTATGGCCATACACTTGTTAGTCCCACTCATCAAGTGGCTGGTGATATCATCTCAATGGACGCTGAGTGGCAATTCCGTCAACTTCACTATCAACATCAACATGTTCACTGGCCCACCGAACATACCCATACTTGGCACCCTGTTACGGGCCCATTAGGCGTATATCAAAGTGTATGAGATCCCATGTTATGTTATAACGAACATCGGGTCTAAGTATAATATGGTGTTCTCTTAGCGGATCGATCCAGTACCATGCAACCCAACATGTATCCATATCATTGACTGACATGCCATGTCCAATGGCAGGTGTGATGCTGCCATCCAGTCAAGGATATGCTAGTATTTGGTTCTATTCATTCCTATAATTAGAACAGACTAGGGATATCTTTATGATTATAACTTTAACTCTACTCAAAGGTCTCATCATCCAATGGCCTACATTGGATCACTTTAGTATGGTTATAATCATTGGATACTCTATTTACAAATAGCACAAAATATGAATAAATAGATTCATGCCTTTATTTCAACACAAAATGTATAATACAAAATATCCAAATATAAAGTATAATACAATACAAGAACCAATGCCATTTGGACTACGGCACACCAGTATATTTGCATTCTAGAAGCATGTATTAGAACAGAACAATGATGGAAACCTAATTTCCTAATATCCGACTCACTTGCCATGTTAAGTAACTAGCCGAGAAATACCGCTTTCAAACCGTTTTCTAAAAAATCAACACAAGAACGTTTCAAAACATTTTCCAGGTCTAGTCAGTGAGATTTGTCAAGTCTCCCCAGCTATCCCCTCAAAATGCATGACCCTAATTCAGTTATTATCCCATTCTGTCTTAATTGAGTTTTACATGCGATTATTCGTGTACTAACCTTTATTTTGCATGATTAGATGTATGTTAGGATTTTACTATTATGTTAGATAAATCCGTGTATTTTAGGCGATTGTATCTCGATCCCCCATTTAATTCACATGTATTCCCTAGGGTAGTATGTGTGGTTCGATATGGTTGTAATAATTAATTTATTTTCTGCTTTAAAAATCTTACATGAATGCCGTGTGCTCTGAATAAAATCAACTTGGTTCATAAAATGCTATAATTTGGTTGTTGAAGCGTATATTTTAATTAGATGACAAGTAACTGACTCGTCTGGACCGAGATCTCTGGAAGCTATAGTGGTCTTCACCCAGTTTTGGCTACACCTAAATTTCCCGGTTGAGCTTAGCCGGGTGGCGACTACTGTAACTTCTTCGGGACTTCGGTCTCGCATCTTTTATGAATATGATTTTCCAAAACGAATTTTGTATTATAATCGTAAAACAAAACTATAAATTGAAAATTCCCCGGCCTGCTTTGCTACGTCCACATTTAGAAAAACACTATCCACTCATAGTGGCGACTTTGTTGAAGAATTTCTTTTAAAAAGTTTTTCAAAACTTAAAAGATTTTGACGAGCACTGAAAGTATTCAATTAAAATAACTTCAACAAACTTCTCATAGCATTTTATGTGCATTGTATATTAGCTAGATTAAGCATTAGGTTAAGGTGCCATTTTTAGCCTAGTGGACTGTTAAAATTTTTGCCTATGTTTCACCAGGTCATAGGGGCATGGATACGGAACACCACCCATAGCCTCGTATGAACCCCTTCGCATGGACCCTTGAGTGGAGAGAAATGAGGAGTATATATTTGCTATGGGAACTTGATGTTAACCTAGACTTTGACCAAGCCCACATAGATAACCATAGTAATTTCCACTAAGATACCAAAACAATGCATGTATATATCTATAATTTCTCCTTTATAATCCCCTATTGATGATTAAAGAGATCCCTACTTAGGACTCGGTTAGGATATCGACTTTTCGACCACGTGGAGAAATAAGGTTCAGAACTTGCATTCCCATACTATGTGCTACGTGATTTACTCACTGTTACCATACCATACCATTATAATCATTCTTCCATACACTTATTACACCACTTGTGTGATACTCATTATTTTGTGCAACCATACACATTATTTTCATGTATAAATAATTGCATCCATATACCACACTTGTGTCACGCATCACTTACAATTTTTATATAGCCATACACATTATTTTCGTATGTAAAGAATTGCATTCATACACCACATTTTGTGTGACATATACATTAACAATTTTGATGCAACAATAATTGTGTGCCATTTATACATAAGCAAGACCCACATTAATAAACCGCATATAATCGCCGTTTAGTACAAACCCTAGACGTGACCTTAAGGCCTCACATTTATTCCCATGTAACCTACGGTTATTATAAGGAACTCACACATTCACTTGTCTTCAAAAGTAAATCCCTTCTCGATACCCCCCAAGTACCGAGCCTCTGTCCGTGTGTGGACTCATAAGTACCCCAAACCCCTAGGTCATTTTAAGTCTGAAGACTTCAAAATGTAGGGATTTTTCATTGAAAATCAACTGATAAAAGCGGAAGCTCGGATCGATTTTTTCAAATCCATGACCCAGGAGTAAATGAAATGGAAATGAAAAAACACAAAATCAAAAGATTGAGAATTAGATTCTCACCTTTCTATGTCTCTTCTAGAGACAGTTGCAGAAACCGAAATTGATTTCTCCACTCTCATGTACACGAATGTCTATCGAGTAGAACCCATGCTAGCAGCAGATCAAAGGAGAAGAGCAAGAGATGGCCGAAAATTTTAGCCTTGTTTTTCCCTTATAGCTGAAATTCTCATTTAAGAGAATTAACTCTTGGCTCAAATCATGGCCTTGATTTAAGGTTTGGGCTTAATTAGATTTTAAGTTAGGATTTTAATGCCATAAATCCCTAAATCCAAATTATTATGGGTAAACATAAGGGCAATTCTCTTTTAATTTTTATACATGTATTTATATAAAACCATATTATATAATGTACATGTCATTAAATTAAAATTGCTTTGCCAATTAAAATTGACCCAATAAATTAATTGAGATTCAACTTAAATAAAAAACATATAAACCTATATATGTATTTTATTTCCACTCGGAAATAAATTCTCAATTAAAATACGTATCAATTAAATTATATTGATGTGAGTGGACGACCTTTTTGTGAAAAGCAGAACACGGAAAAGGAAATAGGGAAAAAGAGAAGAACTTGAATGTTTGATGTTGTTTTGAAAACGAAAACGGGGTTTACATCTTGCTTAAGAAAACCATTGATTTGTTTGGAAATCCTTTTGTAGAAAGCCTTTTCTTTGAATGTGAGTTTTTGGAAAACTGGTTTTACATTTTAGAAAATCCTGTTTTATCACTTAAAGACCTCCAAACCTAAATTTTAAGATCAGTGACAGAGTCGCCACCTTGATCAGCTTATCCGGGAAATTCCGGTACAGCTCCCTACCGAGCGTAGACTACTATACCTTATCCAGAGATTTAGGGTTCGGGCAACTTACCTATTTAACCTCAAGCTTGCATTCATTTATAAATTCATATTCTCTACCCATTTTTATCTGTTGTTATTTGCCCATTCTCATTCAGATGACAAAAATAAATAGCATAAAAGTAAAGTGCAGAAAAATAAACCATACATCCAAAACAAACCAAAAGGAAACAGAGGCCGCTTATTACAACCCAAAAAGAGGAAAAATCTCATCATCACCAATACACTCGCCTAGAATACAAAAATATCTAAAAAAGGTACAATTGCCTAGGATACACGAGAATCTATCAAATACATCCAAAATAAAAATAACAAAAATAAAAGCTACAAAAAAAAAATGGTTAGCACAATTATATCACAGATACAAGTAGGACTCATAATAGGACAGAATGGGGAATCTCAGGAAATGAGGGCATGCATTTAAGGGGTAACCGAGAAGTCTGGGCTACTTACTCGATTAGACCTGGAAAACCATTTTAGAACCGCCCTGTAAGTTTTTGTGCTTGAAAACAATTTTGAAAATAGTTTGGCTCAATTACATGCAAATTGGTTCAGTTTAATGATTCAGGTATCCCGGAACTCGGGATTCCATTTTTGTGGGTTCCTAATTCCAAACATCCATCTAAGGCCCAAAATAGTAAACACATCAAAAACAAGTTTGATTCTGAAGATACCGAGATTCTGCCTCCATCCTATAACTACAACCGTGCGCCTGTATTCTGAGAACTATAATCGTGTGACTCTAATTAGAGTCGCATGACTATAGTATCATACTTGCACGACTGTAGTGAACAGTGCCTGACAGTGGTTTTCTTTATTTTCTAAAATCGCTTGTTTTAATCGAAGAGATTCTGGAAATCCGAGGGTCCATTAATACTGGACCGAGGATCCGATTATGGATCTAACATCATGAATTCCGAGAATAAAAACTAACAAAACCCTAAATCTCACATCCGCATTATTGGAAATTCAAAAACCATGATTTTAGAGTGTACGGATGTGATTTGACCGAATTAAGTCATGAAAGATCATTTAAAATGGGAAAAATGGATGTATTCGATCGTTTTGGGCCTTTTCAGACTTATGCCCAGAAGAATACAGTCATGCAACTATAGTATACAGTCGCGTGACTCTATTCCAGACAACTACAGTCGTGCGACTGTAACTAGAGTCGTCCTACTAAAGCGTCTTAGATAGCCAAGTACAGGACCAAAGGCTTATTCGGCATTGGAGGTTTTAGAACTAGTGGATTTATCAAATAAGCCTTTATCCTGTCAAAGGCTATTTGGTATTGATCATTCCATTTCACTGGCTGATTCTTCTTCAGGAGTTTAAAGATGGGCTCAAAGACTGTTGTTAATCTCACGATGAGCCGACTGACATACTGTAATGAATCCAAAAATGACCTCACTTCCTTTTTTTATCTTCAGTATTGGCATATCTCTGATGGCTTTGATTTTGTCCGGATCCATTTCAATCCCTTTCTAACTTACTACATGACTGAGAAGCTTCCCTGAAGTTACCCCAAACACACACTTCTTGGGATTCAGGCAGATATTATACTTTTCAATACTAGTCAAGAATCTATCCAGGATAGTGGGATGGTCTTCCCGAGTCATCGGTTTAACTAGCATGTTATCTATATAAACTTTAACCTCCTTTTGGATCATGTCATTTAGAAGTGCAGTGACTGCTTGCTGATAAGTTGCCCCGGCATTCTTCAACCCAAACAGCATAACCCTGTAACAATAAACTCCCTATTTTGTAATGAAGGTTGTCTTCAGTTTTTCCATAATGGTCATCAAAATCTGATTATACCCTGAAAACCCGTCCACGAACAAATACATTGCTGCCCTGATGGCACTGTCAATCAAAACATTGATATGCGGTAGTGGGAAGTCATCCTTGGGCGACACCTTGTTCAAATCCCTGTAGTCCACATAAACCCTAACTCGACTATCTTTCTTTGCAACCGGTACGATGTTGGCTAGCCATTCTGGGTATTTTACTTCTTCTAGGAACTTAGCCTTTATCTATTTGGCCACCTCCTCCTTGACTTTCTCTACCCATTCTGGTTTGAGTCTTCTGAGCTTCTGCTTGACAAGTTTCATTTTGGATCCATCGGAATTCTATGCTTCGCAATCTCTCTGTCAACCCCAGGCATGTCATCATAGGACCAGACAAAGGCTTTTATGTGCTTTTATAGTACTTTTATGATTTCTTTCCTCTCATTAGGCATGAGGTCTTTCGAGATGGATACCATTTTTGGATCATCATCTATCCCTAGATTCATTTCATGCAATGATGCATCATGTATGCTAAAGACACTAAATGAATGTTTGTATGTATGCATAGTTCCATTTGGAAAAACATCACACAAGTAAGCAAAATTAGACTTCATTGCATTAAATACCTTATAGGCTGAATTGTTTACATCATAAACAAAAGAGACATATACATTAAAATAATTGTCATCCTCCACATACGGAGGGTCTTCTCCTACTGCAGCATCATCAATCTCTTCAAACAGGTCTCCCAGATCACCTTCAAGGGCTTCTTTCTGGTTAGTGGATGGCTCTTCTTTTATTACCTTTGCCTTTCCTACCATCATAAGCTTGGCCAATTCTTTCACAGCTTCATTCATCAATTCCTCTTGAGTCTTCACCACAGGTGCCTGGTTCCTTCTAGAACTCGCATTTGCCTTCATCAGAATAGTCAGTGTCTTAGTGAGGGCTTCAACAGCTTCTTCAACTTCTCTATTTTCTAGGTTAGCTTTCTC
The DNA here is from genome assembly GCA_039660915.1 of Euphorbia tirucalli. Taxonomy (NCBI): domain Eukaryota; kingdom Viridiplantae; phylum Streptophyta; class Magnoliopsida; order Malpighiales; family Euphorbiaceae; genus Euphorbia; species Euphorbia tirucalli. The sequence continues at coordinate 32,647,084 of CM077637.1, read as the reverse complement.
AGTTGATTCACCTTTGTTTCCAAATTCTACCCTGACTTGGTTGACCGTATCTTTTTGATCTCTCAGAACCTCCTTCCCTTTGTCCTCAGTCCTGGTGCACACCATGTTCATAATAGGCACAACTCCATACTTATTGAAGTTAACAACATCAGAGAAGATCTCAAATCCTGGGAGCTGACCTTCCTCAACTATCACTGGCTCAAGAGCTTCACTATATACTTCTATGGTTGCACAGACAAAAGTGTCAACCAGATTCACATACTTCTTACTCGGTCTATCCCTTTCTTTATGGTAACCAAGCCCATGCGGATGAAACTTACCAGCCTCAATATTGAACTTTGGGATGCCTTACTGTTTTGCCCCTAATCCCTTACCTGGTTCAAATTTCTGCTTAGCAAAATACTTGTGGATCCATTTTAGGAACTTTGGCTCATTCTTGCTCTCATCTGAGCCCACTACTACCTGAAATCTAGTTATTGGCTGCTCCACGGCATTCAAAGCGGTTACAACAGATGGTTCATTAGCTTCAATGGTCACAACTTTGCCTCCTATCAGGAATTTCACTTTCTGATGCAGAGTTGATGGCACCTCTCTCAGGGCATGAAACCACGGCCTCCCGAGGAGTAAAGAGAATGTCACAGGAATGTTAATATCTGTGAATAGCACTTTGGACTTGATCTCCCCAACACTCACTTCAGTTTCAAATGTTCCAATCACAGTCTTCTTATTGTCGTCATATGCTCTGATCACTGTGCTAATTCGGTAGAGTGCTTCTATGCTAATCCCTAGATATGGCAGAATTTTAGAAGGGAGATGTTCAGGGATGAGCCATCATCGACCATCACACAAGGCATCACCCTGTCCATGATTTCAACCTTTAAGTACAGAGCCCGATTGTGGTTCACACCCTCCGGCGGCAAGTCAGACACTCCAAAGCTGATTTCTAAGGCCCGATTAGCTTTCAAGTCAATCCCCCTTATTATGGCACATACTTCATCAGGAGACATTTTAGGAGTAGCATCCATTTCCATCAGCTATTTTACTACCGCCTCGCACTGCTTCTTAGACTCCATAAGGAGGTACCAAATACTAGCACGAGTTGGTGTCCTCTTCAATTGTTCAACTACCACATCTTCTTCCTTATCTCTTAGCACATGAATTGCAGTGTCTGCCCCTACAGCTGGGTTACTTCTTCTAAGTGGCACTTAAGGTGCTACATTAGTAGGTTGATAAACCCTACTACTTCTAGTGATGTGCATCATAGGACCATCCTTCTCGATTACCGTTCCCTTTCTTATCTCTACCGGGTAAACTGGCTTCGATTCTCAAACTTAAAATCCTCCTCATCTTCATCCAATTCAATATCAACCAGATTAATTGGACCTTGTTTATTCCTCACCACAGATGTCTGCCTTTCGGCCTCTTCCAACTTCTTATCTTCTTCGGCTATAACCACTTGCACGCTCGGATTAGCCTTGATAATCTGAACGAACACACAATTGGATGGCATTCCTAACTATACCATGTTGACCTGACCTCCAAAAGTAGGAAAAGGATTCTTCTGAACACTAGGCTTCAAAGGAAGGTTTTCAATTTTCCCATCAGTAATTAGCTGTTGAATGGCTCTTATCAAACTGGTGCAATTATTAGTGCGGTGACCTGCTGTCATATGGTAAGCACAGAAGTTGTCTTTTTCTGACTCAGAGGGAGGAACATATGGCTTCAAATCTGAAGTAAACCAGCTTCCCTACACTTGGCAAAGATGCAAGGCAAAGGCTCTGCCCACAAGTTAGTAAGCCTTTGAGGAGTTATTGATTGTTCACCTTGGGCCACCGTAGCCACATCTGCTTCTCGTACTTATGCCGTTCTCAAACTAGACCCAGCCGGTGTAGTTATGGAACTACTGCTCTTATAACCTGTGAATACCCCCGGCCACTTTGATAAGTACCTAAGCTCTGTTTGTTCCTCTGATCTTCCTCTTCATACCTTTCGATATACTTAGTAAACTCAACAACGTCATTGAAGGAGTGGAACCTTTTCAGCTTCATTTTCTCCTTATAAGGAGGCAAGCTACCATCAACCAGCTTCATAATAAGGGATTCCAACTTTGGAGCCCCGTCTACCAGCACTTGAACATCCATCCATCTCTTATAGTAAGATGAGAATGATTCATTTGGCATGTGGTGAATCCTTTCCAAATCCTTTAGAGTAGTTTCCACCTAAGTGATATAAGCATACTGCTTCACAAATGCTTCGGATAAATCTTCCCATGTGGAGCTTGTATGGATTGGCATTTTCAAATACCACTTTGCAGAAGCATCTCTCAGAGTAGTCAGGAACAGATTCAACAGATGATTTTGTCCAATCCCCAAACTAGACATTATCCTCAAATAACTATCCAAATGAGCTTCTGGTGGGCCTTCCCCCGTGTACGGGAGCAAATAAGGCATCTGGAAACCAACAGGGAGTGGCTCTCCTCCTTCTGCCATCAAACTAACTGGATCTACACATTTGATGGGATTGTAATGCACCATCTCCTTCAACCTCAGTAGCAGAGCTTTAAGATCAAAGAACTTTTCTTTGAGATGCTTTTCCATTACGGCCTCAATTGAGACCTTCCTCGCCCTCACAAAAGCTTCACCTTCTTTGGATTGGCGATTAATTTCCTGATGAGGAATGACCACTCTACTACTACCGGGAATGCTTCTTCCCGAGCCAGGGGCCACCTGAACAATGTTTCCCTCATTCTCAACTGGATCCTGGATCGATTGAATGGTCTGACCTGCATTGGTGGTCATTACAGCTTGCATCTGTTCTCACAAAGTAGCCTTGAACTAGTCCGAGTTTAATAAGGAATCCATAAATGCATTCATGTCCAAAGCAGGAACTTCCATAGTTCTGTCTTGAGCTTCACTTCTTCCAACAGAAACTGACTATCGATTGGTAAAGAAGGTAACTATCCCCCAAATTCCTGCTCTGATTCTATATCTGAACTGACCCTAACCCCTTCCACAGTTATTGGTTCTGATTAAACTAGTTGAATTGATTAATTGGACTCTGATTCAACTTGCACAAACCATTTTGAAGTTCGACTCCAAACTACACATTCAGCACAGAGTTAGCATCATGGATGGATGTCATGATTCTAGACATAATGTACTAAAAGACGTGTATGGTATGATCGTGAAATGATCATGGTTGAATGATGTCTCATGAATGAGAATGATAATGAGGATGATCTTTATGTTTTCATTCTCTTTTTACTTTGGATGTTCTAAGAATACCTAATGCCATGTGAAAGACAATTCAAGTAGGTCACGTGTGAGCAGTCACACGGATAAAGTTTCGGCACTTTTGGGGCACTTAGTGAATGTCATGAAATGGTCACGTAAGTACCGATACACGGACAGAGTTTCGACACTTTGTAGGTCAGTGAAGTGATATGAAATGGTCACTGGGGGCTGTCCCACGGACAGAGTTTCGATGCTTTTAGGGCATCCAATATGAAATGATGTTACAAACAAGTCACGTGTGAATAGAGACACAAATAGAGGTTCAGTGTTCGTGGAACACTTTGCATGATTTAGTGATGTCATGTTCTTATACATGTAGTCCAGTACTAGTGGAGTACCTCAAATGAGTCAATAATGCCATGAAACAATCCGATGTGGATTGCGACACACAAACAAGACTCCAGCATCACCATAACACCAACTATGAATAAGCATGATGTCATGTAATGTTATCATGTGACCCACCATATGAATATAAACCTAAGACCATTGTGGTCCTCTAATGAATGACATGGTATAGTGGAATGGCCAAGTGCAGCACGGGCAGAACACAGGTAGTTTTGGGACACTCGATATGTTATGAAATGAAATGATCGTGATGGGCATTCTCAAAACATCTTACATTAAATGGAATGAGATGATATGAATGTTCATGTCACATAAAATGCAATTGGCTACACGAAGATGTGGTTAGGATGCATGACATATGGATGATGTCGTGTATACTTCATGTAAATGTCAACACACGAGATGCAAATGTATATGGCACATAAATAAAATGTCGTGGATGTATAAAAATGTGGTTAGCATCAATGTCACACATACGCCCATGTCTTGAAAAAATGGCTGCATGAAAACGTGGTTAGAATGGCACATGAATGATTATGCGTGTTTAATGCTTCATGAAAAGGTCAAATAAAACATCACAGAATAAACGTTAGCACACACAACAATATTGTCACCCTTCTAACCTTATTCCTCCTTTTGATTGCCATGCATTCTTCCTAGGTGTTGGGTCTCTTTGGTACTAACCAGGGATACCAAAGGCATACTCTCAATGTATAATTTCATGTTTTATGTTTTAGTAATCCTAAGGGGAAGTTACTAGGTCATTACATGTGGGCCAAAGTCAAACCAAGGGTCGTACAGGTCCCCATAGCGAACATACCCTCCTTCATATAGAACATGAGAGGTTCATGCGATGTTATGAGTGGTTTACCCCTTCAAGTGCCTCCAATCCTGGTGGAAGAGGTAAGTCACCTTCTGGAATAAATCGGGTTGATCAGTGAGTTTAAGGGGTTGAGAAGAAGAAAATGTCATGCTATGCAATTGTGAGTAAAATATGGTACTATGAACTAGTGAATGACTGCAAGCGAAGTTATACTTTATTAGTTGCCTAAGCTCCTTAATTTAAAAAAAAAAAGCTTTTTGAGAAACCTTTTATCCCCAGCAGAGTCGCCACTGTGAGCGGCCGACCTTTTTAGAGAGCGGAATGTGACGAAGTGAACCAAGAAAAAAGAAGAACTGAATATTTTTGGTTTGAAAATGGGTTTCTATCATGCTTAGGAAAACCATTTATTTGTTTGGAAATCCTTTTGTAGAAAACCTTTTCTTTGAATGTGAGTTTTCGAAAACTAGTTTTTACATTTTAGAAAATCTGATTTTATTACTTAAAGATCTCGAAACCTAAATTTCAAGATCAGTGACAGAGTGGCCACCTGGATCAGCTCATCTGGGAAATTCTAGTACAGCTCCCTACCGAGCATAGACTACCATACCTAATCCAGAGATTTGGGGTTCGGACAACTCACCTATTTAATCTCAAGCTTGCATTCATTTATAAGTTCATATGACAATATTTTACTCACTTATTCTCTACCCATTTTATCTTTTATTATTGATTAACCCATGCTCATTCAGATGATAGAAATAAATAAAGTGCAGAAAAGTAACCATACATCCAAACCAAACAAAAATAATAGAGGCTGCTTATTACAACCCAAAAAGATAAAAAAAAAAAACTCTCATCCTCACCAATACAACCGCCTAGATACATGAATATCTAAAAAATTACAATTGCCTAGGATACACGAGCTGATCTAACACGAGCTGATCTATTAAATACATCCAAAATAAAAATAAGAAGAAATAAAAAGCTGGAAAACAGTATGGGTTAGCACAACTATATTACAAACACAAGTGGGACTCATAACAGGACAGAATGGGGAATCTCAGGAAAGGGGAGCATGCATTTAGGGGGTAACCGAGAACTCTAAGCAACTTACTCGATTAGACTTAGAAAACCCTTTTAGAAACACCCTGTAGGTTTTTGTGCTTGAAAACAGTTTTGAAAACAGTTTGGCTAGATTACATACAAATTACTTCATTTTAGTGAGTCGAATATCCCGAAACTCGGGGTTCCATTCATGGGGGTTTCCTAATTTCAACATCCATCTAAGGCCTAAAGCAGTAAATATGCCAAAAACAGTTTGATTCTAAAGATAGCATCACGTAATGACGTCCTTGGTAGTCGTCTCGTGATTCTACCTCCTTCTGGGAACTATAGTCGTACGGCTCTAGTTAGAGCCGCGCGGCACCAGAACCCAAAATTGGTTTTCTTCGTTTTGTAAATCACTGTTTTGACTTGTTTCGATGATTTCTAGGGATTTCAGGGAAACTAGGGGTCTACTAAAGCCGGACAGTGGATCCGGTTTGGATCGAACAATCCCAAATTTTAAAAAACCGAAATCAACAAAACCCAAATCTCACATCGACGTTATTGGAAAACCGAAAACCATAATTATAAGTATAACGGATGTGATTGGACCAAAATAGTTCGTAACAGAACAAAAAAAGGGAAAATGACTGCATTCGGTCGATTTACGGTACTTCAGGATTTTGTCCAGAAGAACACAGCCGTACGGCTATAGTATTACAGCCGCTCGACTCTGTTCAAAGGGATTACAGCCGTTCGGCTATAGTTAGAGCTGCATGGCTATAATCAAATAGACAGTCTCTGGAATTTTTATAAAACACAGAAAAATCAAAGCATAAAACAAATAATTACGAGTTTAAGGCCTCTCTATCTTATTGATGTTCCAGTGTGTTTGACGACCGGAATTAGATTTGGAAGCTGAAATTGGCTTAGAACCTCATGAACATCCCGAAATCCTCTAATACACGTCCTGAATTAATCCGAACAAACCTGAGAATGACCCAAACAAGTGAAAGTGTGACTGGGAACTCTCACCCTATATGTTTCTAGTCTGTTTTCTCTCTTTTCTGGTATTTTTCTTTTGGTTTTCCTTAGTATTCCTCTCTTTTGATTTTTCTTTTTCTTAGAATGATTTCTCTCTATTTGTTCCATTTTTTCTTTTTCTGTTTGTTATCTTCTCCCTTATGTTTTCTGTCTCTCTTTTAATCCTCGAGAATCACAGATTATATCCCCTAATTTAGGAGTCCAAAACCCTATCAAAGATAGTTATGCAGCTCTGATGTTACAGACGTGTGGCTGTAGTTGTGAAACTACAGCCGTGCGACTTTAACCAGAGCTGACAAGGCCTTTCCTAAATTCCACCCTCATATCTAAGCCCTCTAATCACTCGAAGGACCTTTCTTGGGGTTTTAGATCGAGGACTATTCAGTTTTCGGAGCGTTTGAGACATTCTAGGCCACGTCTTGCTCATTCTCAAGTCTGACTCACATTCGTCTATTTAACAGGTAACATAGGATTTTCATCATAGAGGTTAGAAGAACCTGTGCTCATAACTGCCCAGCTCGCTGCTGCTAGGGCAACACTACTGCCTTAGCAATAGCAGCCATCGAGGCAACAACAGCCAACGACAGATTCTGCCGCCGGTAGCCCCATAGCCCGGAAACAGCCCTTGATTTTTTTTATAAACAGTAATAAAATCAATAATCCACCAAGAATCATCAAACAACAAACATAAATAAAATCACATAACCAGTATGCAAGTAACCAGTTTCTGTTTGAAGAAAACAAATCAGGGAAAATCATAAACCCCAAAACCAAGAATCTGAAAAAAAAACCCAATTTTAAAACCAGGGATTAAATCCTATTTAAAAATTTCTATGGATCATAAGCCTGCTCTTATACCACTGTAGGGGTTTTTCATAAAAAATCAACTGGTGGTAGTGGAAGCCGATTTAGATTTTCTCAAACCCGGTCCCAAGAGCTTATGCAATAGAAATCAAAAACATGAAATTAACAAGATAAGAAAAAAACAATTCTCACATTGTATGTCTCCTATAGAGACGACTACAGAAATCAAAGCAAATTTCCTATATACTCACGTACGTGAACACCTTGCTAATGTAGGATCAGCGAACTAGAGAGAAAGATTAATGGGAGCCGAAATTTTCACCTTGAAAATCACCCTCCTTGATCGAAATTTGTGTGTTAAATTAGAGTTAGGGTTTTGTTTCACTTAAGTGGGTTTTTATATCTGTAAAACCCTAGGTCAAAAATTAATTACTATGGGTTAAAATTTAATTTCAATTTCATATGTATGGTATTATATTAAACCATATAATATAACACATAGAATTTGAATTAAAATTAATTTGTCTAATTAAATTAACCCAATTAATTAATTCAGACTTTATTTAAATGAATTACATATAAACATATATATGTAAATTATTTCCACCAGGAAATAAATTCATGAATTAATTTATTTAAATTAATTCCATGAAACCCAATAAATTGATTATATTATTTTTTATCAATCCAATTGATCTATAATTTAATCAATTAATATATCCTCTCCAGTCAGTATATTCCAAGTACACAGATGACCCGTTTAGTTCAAGCTCAGTTGTTCAATGTGTACGATCCTGTGGCCCGTCTTTATGTTGGCAGTGGGCCTAAGGCCCATAAACTATAAATGGGCTCTAACAAGCCATTACAGTCCCTAATTAAGATGGATACAATAGTCTTATGGAAGTCTTAACCCTATAGTTAAACTTACATATCCCATGTCGTTGATATCGGTGTCCAACACAGAGGCATGGTCACATCATCCTCTTTTGTGTCTGGACATTAACTTGATCCCGAATGAACCGATGCTCACAAACAATTTTCAACTTGTTTGGGTGTGGCCACATGTTGGATGTGCCCTAGTCCCGAGGCATTGGTCCTTGTATTTGTATTGTACATTTATTGGATTTATGTATTATATAATTTTTTGTCATAAAGGCATTAATATATTTATTATATATCTTATGCTATGTTTTAAATAGAGTATCCAATGGACATATCCATATCCATGTTGACAAGTGTCATACACTTGGCATTAAGACCATGGATAGGGAAAACGATATGACCATAAAGTCATCCGTAGTCTGTTCTAGTCATGGGAATGAATGGAACTAGAGACTATCATTAGCTTGGTTGTATGGCGGTGTCTTATCGGTCATTAGACATGGGATATTAACCAAGTTACTGGGTACATGCAAAAGGGCATGGTACTAGATAGATCCACTAAATGAGAAATCCACATGGTATAGTATCATAAGTGATTCTCGTGTAGTACTTGTATGGATCCTTTGACTTGACCATATGATGGTGCTGCATGTGAAGTAACATACTTTGGTGTACACCTAAAGGGCCTGTAACAGGGTGCCAAGTATGGGTTAGTTCGGGTATGTCAGTGAACATGGCAATGCTATGGACATGTAGAAAGGAATGTCACTCAGTAGTCCACTGAGAAGATATCACTGGCCTCTTGATGAATGCAACTGATAAGAGTGTGCCCACACCCAAACAAGTTGGAACTTGTTTGTGAGCATCAGTTCATTCAGGATCAAGTAAATGTCTGGACACAAAAGAGCGTGATCAATCCATGCCTCTGTGTTGGACACTGATATCAATGACATGGGATGGGATATACAAGTTTAAACTATAGGGTTATGATTACAGTTGGACTACTATCTCCATCTTAATTGGGGGCTGCAGTGACTTGTTAGAGCCCGCCTAGAGTTTGTGGGCCATAGGCCCAATGCCAACATAAAGACGGACCCACAAGATTGTACACATTGAACGTCTAAACTCGAACTAAAAGAATTAACTGTATACTTAGAGGTGCAAACGAGAGAGAGAGGATTCCATTAATTATATTATATATAGGTCAATTGGATTGATCAAAGTAATGTAATTAATATTTGTATTGGCTTTCTGATAATTAATTCAATGAATTAATTTATGAGATTATTTCCTAGGTGGAAATATTTTTACATGTATAGGTTTACATGTGTTTATTTTATGAAAGTCTAATTTAATTCATTGGTTAAATTAATTGGTCAAATTAATTTTAATTTAAATGTATATAATATATTATATGATATAATATGTTTGCATACATGTTGAATTGAAATTGAAATTGAAATTAAATTAGACCAAGTGAATTAATACAGACCTGGGCTTAAAGAGGAGAAACAAGCCCACATTAAATTAAAAGAAATTGGGCCTAAAATTCCGTAAGGGAATTTTGCCATATAGGTTTAAAAACCTAGATAAAAATTTCGGCCTAGATAAGTGTAATTGCAAAAAAATTACAGCAGCAATTCTCTCCCTTCCGGCCTATCCCATCGCTAGCATGGGTTAAGTTCGTTAGTTGTTCGTGCATGAGAACGTGGAGGAAGTCTCTGTTGATTGCCATCTCTAGAAGAGATATCTCGAGTGAGAATCCTGTTCTCTTCTAATCAATTTTGTTGTTTTTTATTTCCACCTTAATTGCTCCTAGGCATAGATTTCAGGAAATCAACGCATTCTTCCACTTTATCGGTTGATTTCCAGTGAAAAATCCCTACACCACACTCTTATCAGTTGCACTCATCAAGTGGCCGGTGATATCTTCTCAGTGTTTTACTGAGTGACATTCTTTTCTGCATATTCATGACCTTGCATTGCTCACTAGCACACCTGAACGTACCCATACTTGGCACCTTGTTACCGCCCCTTTAGGCGTACACCAAAATGTGTGAGATCACATGTAAGACCATAACATGGTCAGGTTTAAGGATCCAATATAAGTACTACATGAGAATCACTTGTGATAGTATACCATGTGGATTTCTTGTTTAGCAGATTTATCCAGTACCATGCCCCATTACATGTGCCCATAAACTAAATTGACAATCCATGTTCTATAGTCGGTAAGACACCACCATACAATCAAGGTTACGATAGTCTTCGGTTCCATTCATTCCCATGACTGGAATAGACTACGGATGGCATTCATTCCCATGACTGGAATAGACTACGGATGGCTTTATGGTTATATCGTTTCCCTATCCATAGTCTCACTACCAAGTGCATGACACTTGTCAACATGGATATAGATAATACCATCGGATACTCTATTTATAATATTGCACAAGATATATATGATAAATAGATTAATGCCTTTATTCAACAACACAAATGTACAATAAATTAATCTATTAAAAGATCAAAAATTACAGTACAATACAAGGACTAATGCCTTGGAACTAGGACATTCCCAAGAATGTCTATCTGATGAAATACAAATCTGAGACTCCTGATAGGTTCAAGGAATTTAAGAATGAGGTATAGAACCAGCTAGGTAGAAATATTAAAGCCCTTTGCTCAGACTGAGGTGGCGAGTACATGAGCCTAGAGTTTGACTCATACTTAAGAGAGCATGGAATCCTTCCATAGCTGACTCCTCCAGGAACACCATAATGGAATGGGGTGTCTGAAAGGAGGAATAGGACCTTATTAAACATGGTCTGCTTAATGATGAGTCATGCCTCTTTCCCAATAACATTCTGGGGATATGCTCTTGAGACAGCAGCTCTCATTTTGAACAATACTCTAACTAAGCCTGTGGAAAGGACTCTATACGAAATATGGATGGGCAAGGTGCCCAATGGGTCTTTTCTGCAGATTTGTGTGATGCACATGTTAAGAGATTGACTGGGGCAACTAGAACCCAAGATCGACAAATGCCTGTTTGTGGGCTACTATAGGAAAACCAAAGGGTATTATTCTACAACCCCGCCAAGAACAAGGTGTTTATGGCATGAAAGGGGGGTCTTTCTCGAAAAGGATTTTATTTCCAAGAAAGACAGTGGGAGCAATGTTGAACTCATGGAAGCTCAAAGACCATAAGCTCCCAAAAAGGATAACTCAAAGACCAGGGAGGAGCTTCCAGAGGCGGAAGCACCAACCCAGGTCACACTAGAACCTAGAAGGTTTGGTAGGGATCGTCGAGAACCTGAGAGGTATGGATTTCTCATAACAGATGATCACACTCTTCTCGACTTTAATAAGGAAGAGCCTAAAACCTACCAGGAGGCCATTGATAGCCCGTAATCCGCTAATTGGCATAAAGCTATAGAGGTGAAAATACAATCTATGTACGATAATCAGGTTTGGAACCTAGTTGATCCACCTTGGGTGCTATAGTCATAGGGTGTAAGTGGTGCTACAAGCTGAAGGCCGAAAACACCTTCAAGGGGCAGCTGGTTGCAAAAGGTTTTACACATGTCCATGGAATAGACTACGATGAAATCTTCTCATAAATTGCTATGCTCAAATCCATAAGGTTCTTGTTGGCCATAGCCGCTTGGTATGACTATGAGGTCAGATGGATTTCAAAACCATTTTCCTTAAAGAGAAGCTACTCGAGGATGTGTACATGATACAACCTGAGGGTTTCGTTGATCCAAAGCATCCTGGAAGGGTTTACAAGCTTCAAAGATCCATTTATGGATTGAAGCAGGCATCCCGAAGTTGGAATCTTAGATTCAATGAAGCCATAAAGGGATACAGCTTTATACGGAATCAAGATGAGCCTTGTGTGTGTAAGAGGATTAGTGGGAGCATTGTCAATTTTTTGGTGTTATATATGGACGACATCCTTCTGATTGGAAGCAACATACCAATACTGCAAGGGGTTAAGTAGTCGTTGTGTAAGTGCTTAGCAATGAAAGACTTAGGCGAAGCTGAGATGATCATAGGGATCAGGATCTACAGGGATAGACCCAATTGGCTTATGGGCCTAAGTTAGGCCACATACATAGACAAAGTTCTAAAAAGATTAAGCATGGATCAGGCCAAGAAAGGATTCCTGCCAATGAACCATGGGCTAAAACTTAGTAAGAATAACTGTCTTAAGAAAAAGAAGGATAAGGAGAACATGAAGTTGGTTTTATATGCATCAGTTATAGGATCAATCATGTACTCCATGCTATGTACTAGACTAGATGTCGACTTTGCACTAAGTATGACGAGCCGATACCAACAGGATCCTGGCGAGGACCACTGGAAAGCTATCATAGCAATCATGAAATACCTTAACCAGACTAAGGATAGCTTCTTAGTGTATGGTGGTTAGGAAAAGCTATCAATGATTGGGTACACTAATGCAAGCTTCCAGACCGACTAGGACGAGTACCAATCACAGTATGGGTATGTATTCTTGTTAAATAGTGGTGCTATCAGTTGGAAAAGCTCAAAGCATCTAACCATGGGAAACTCTACTATAGAAGCTGAGTACATTGTAGTATGTGATGTAGCTAAGGAAGTTATATGGATGAGGAAGTTTATCACTAAATTGGGAGTAGTACCAACTATCTAGGATCCAATTGATATCTTCTATGACAACAATGGGGCTGTTGCATAAGCTAAAGAGCCTCGGTCACCCAAGAACATGAAGCACGTACTCAGGAAGTTTCACCTCATACGAGAAATCGATGAAAGGGGTGACATTTCATTACACAGAGTAGACACCAAGGATAATATCGCAGATCCTTTGACCAAGGTGCTAGCTCATCCTAAGTATGAAGGCCATAATAGATCTATAGGGATTAGGCCCATGCCTAGTTGGAACTAGTGAGTGTCATGCACTTGGCCGTGAGACCATGGATAGGGAAACGATATAACTATAAAGCCATCCATAGTCTATTCCAGTCATGGGAATGAATGGGATCAAAGACTATCATAACCTTAATTGTATGGTGGTGTCTTACCGGCTATAGAATATGGATTGTCAATCAAGCTTATGGGTACATGTAATGGGGCATGGTACTGGATAGATCTACTAAACGAGAAATCCACATGGTATAGTATCACAAGTGTTTCTCATGTAGTACTTTTATAGGATCCTTAGACCTGACCATATTATGGTATTACATCTGAAATCACACACTTTGGTGTACTCCTAAAGGGCCTGTAACAGGATGCCACGTATGGGTATGTTCGGGTATGCCAATGAACATGGCAAGGCTATGTATATGCAAAAGGGAATTCACTCAATGCTCCACTGAGAAGATATCACTAGCCACTTGATGAGTGCAACTGATATGAGTGTGGCCACACGCAAACAAGTTGGAACTTGTTTGTGAGCACCAGTTCATTCGGGATCAAGTTAATGTCCGGACACAAAAAAGGGTGATGACACCATGCCTCTGCGTTGGACACCAATATCAGCGACATGGGATATATAAATTTAACTACAGGGTTATGACTTCTGTTAGACTGTTGTCTCGGTCTTAATGGGGGGCTGTAATGGCTTGCTAGAGCCCAACTTCAGTCTGTGAGCCATAGGCCCATTTCCAATATAAAGACGGGCCATAGGATCGTACACATTGAACATCTAAGCTTGAACTAAACGGGTTGTCTATATACTTGGAGTATACTGACTAGAGAGAAGGAATTTATTGATTAAAGTTATAGATCAATTAGATTGATCAAAATAATATAATTAATTAATTAGGTTTCATAGAATTAATTTGAATAAATTAATTCATGAATTTATTTCCTGGTGGAAATAATATACATATATAGGTTTATATGTATTTTATTTAAGCAAAGTGTAAATTAATTTATTGGGTAAATTTAATTAGGCAAATTAATTTTAATTTAAATTCTATGTGTTATATTATATGGTTTAATATAATACCATACATATGAAATTGAAATTAAATTTTAACCCTTAGTAATTAATTTAGACCTAAGGTTTTGAAAGTATAAATACCCACTTAATGAATGAAACCCTAACCCTAAGCCATATACTAGAAATTTCGGCCACTATAAGCCATATACTGGAAATTTCGGCCACTATAGTTTTTCCAAGGGAAAAATATTTCAACCCCCTTTGTTCTCTCTCTTTAATTCAATGATCCTCCACTAGTACGAGTTCATGCTCCGTAAACATTCGTGTACGGGATTATGGAGGAAATCTACTTTGGTTTCTGCAGCTATCTCTTGAAGAGACTTACAAGGTGAGAATCTGTTTCTTGTCTTGTTCATATTTTATTTTATTTTTTTATATCTATTGCATAAGCTTTTGGGACCGGGTTTGAGAAAATTTTAATCAACTTCCGCTGCCAACGGTTACCCTAAGCCATATACTGGAAATTTCAGCCACTATAGTTTTTCCTAGGGAAAAATATTTCAGCCCCTTTTGATCTCTCTCTAGTTCAATGATCCTCCGCCAGCACAAGTTCTTGCTCGTGTACGGGATTGTGGAGGAAATCTACTTTGGTTTCTGCAGCCATCTCTTGAAGAGACTTACAAGGTGAGAATCTGTTTCTTGTCTTCTTCATATTTTATTTTTTTGATATCTATTGCATAAGCTTTTAGGACCGGGTTTGAGAAAATTTTAATTGGCTTTTGCTACCAATGGTTGATTTTCGATGAAAAACCCTATAGTACTTGTATACGATCCTTTGACCTAATATTCTTATTGGCCTGGATGTGAACTCACATACTTTGATGTATGCTTAATGGGCGGCCTGTAACAAGGTGTCAAGTTTGGGTACAGTTGGGTATGTCAGTGATCATGGTAGGACTAATAGGGATGTGCAACTCTGTTAACTCAGAATAGATATCATTGGCCACTTGATGAGTAGGAGTGATAAGAGTGTGGCCACACCCAAAGAATGAATCACTGGGTGAATACTTGGTTGTGAACTTCAGTTTACTTGTTATCAAGGAATGTCTACGCAACTATAGAGGGTGACATTGTCATGTCTCTTACAGGACATCGATATCATTAGCAGAGGATGTATAAATCATTACAGGGTTTAAGATTGATGTCTTTATCTCATTTGGGTAGCTGTAACGGTTTGTTAGAACCCACTTACAACTTGTGGGGCATAAGATAATGAGCCAATTGCAAATATAAGATGAACCCATAGGATCACACATAAAGATGTCTGAATGGAAATATCATGGACTGTATATGTCTATATATATATTGGTTATATACATATTACCTGG
The DNA here is from genome assembly GCA_039660915.1 of Euphorbia tirucalli. NCBI lineage: Eukaryota > Viridiplantae > Streptophyta > Magnoliopsida > Malpighiales > Euphorbiaceae > Euphorbia > Euphorbia tirucalli. The sequence continues at coordinate 32,631,520 of CM077637.1, read as the reverse complement.
AGCTTTATTTAATTTTATATGGACTTTTTGGAAAATTCAAATTAATTAATTAACTATTGGGGAATTTATTAACATCATCTATTACACAATTACTTGGAGTAATAAATTAATAGATTGAATATATGCAAATATAATTATGGGATATTTATATTCATGACATGGTTTAATTTAATTGGGAATTGATTAATTTATTTAATCGGGGCTTGATTAATTTATTTAATTATATGTAAATTAAATTTTATTATAAGGTTATATTAAAATTAAATTCACTCATAAAGCCCAATTCAAATAATTTCAATTAAAAGCCCAATCTATATTAAAACTAGGTTTATTCCTTTTTGGTATAAAAGGAAAATTAAATTCCCTAAACCGTAAGAGACACAAAAATTCAGCCACCATGCTAGAGATAGCTAGGGTTTTGGCCAAAAGAGATTTTTGTGTGTTAAGCTCTGTTTCATCCGACACTAGCACGTAAGTCCATTTGGTAGATGTCTATGTGTGTGAGGGTGGAGGAGTTTAGCAGAAAAGCAAGTTCTAAGATTCAATTTCTTTGCGGGGATGGCATAGGTGAGATTTGAATCTCTTTTCTTGTTGTTTCTATTTTGTATTCCATAATCCGGGCAATATGTTCTTGGAATTGGATTCAAGTACAAAGCATAATCACTTCCGTTGCGGTATAAAAATTTTATTTTGCATTGAGAGAATCTCAAGATTCATATTATTATATCATAAATTAAAACTAGTTTGTATTAATCTCAACTTTATATGTTTGCATAGATTTTCCAAAACTAAGGCATTATTAAATTTATCAAATTGATAATTATATCTAAAATAATTATTCTTTATTCTATAAAATGCCAAACAAATCTTAATTAATATTTAATTTTTACTAGGAACTACAAGACGAGCAACAAAATAAACAAGAAAACCATTTGCTAGGATTAAAGGCCATAGGAGCCTCCCCTGCTTGTGCCTTGTTTTTTGACTGTGAGTGGGCTACTTTAGGAGATTGCGGTTGTGATGAGGATTGTGATGGCAATTGTGTTTGTTGTTGAGATATTGCAGGTTGCTTTTGAGAGTCTTTATGATCTCCTGTCAATCTTCATCATACCAACATAGCAATTTAATCATTTATTTAAATGAATACACTTAGCTTGAACTAGAAAATTTTATTCAATCCTAAAAATATTAAAGAAACGTGAAATTCTTAGGAAATTAATTTTAGGATGAGATTCAAACCGTAAGCTTACATTGGAAATGCAAATGATTTTATGCTTGTAGCACTTGCATCTGAACGTCGAAAACTAGTACCACGCAGTGATATTTTGGGTGTCAACTTTTCTTTAGAAGCATCATCAACTTCATTTTCTCTTATAACCTCCCTCATTGTTTCAATGGCTTTTGACTCTGTAGGATTAACACTTGCACTTTGTTGTCCTAATTCATTTGATTTGGTAATTTGGGCTTGAACACTTGGTGGTTGATTACTTGAATAATCTATTGTAGGATCAGTATGCAAACCTAGCTCCCCAGAACAACCTAACCAGCCCGCATGGTCCCTAGTGAAGCTTGCATTTCCCATGTGAATGCTAAATAATGATTCATTAGATGCAGTGCTCCATTCTCCTTGGGCTGAGGATTTTGTTCTAGCAAATACAGAAGATGGTATCCTATATGGTTCAGGTTGCCGATCCATCACTTGTGTTGTAGGAGATTGTGTTGGTGACTGATTGTTAGTATTAGATATGTTATTAGGTTGTACTTCATTCCCTGTAGGTGTGCTGCCGACTAGAATACCATGATCCGAGTTATTAATAGTGGGGGTTGCAACATCAATTAGGAAGAAGTTATCAGGATTAACGCTGGTAGCCTGACCAATGAAGAAGTTATCAGAGTTAGGGGCCACAACTTCAAATGTGAAAAGATCACTATCACCAGTACCAACTAACTCAAAAGATTCTCCTGAAGATGATGAAGACGATGAAATTAATTTTTTTTCATTTGCAAAATGAATTTCTTCATTAACATTCCTGGCAGGTTGTATCGTTAGACCTCCGGTGGTTTCATTCTCATGTCCAGATATCATGAGTGAATTTGCATCAGCCTTTGAATTTTCCATGCATTCTCTTATGTTAACACTTCATAATAAAATAAGAAAATAAATATTTTTTCAGTTCGATGGAATAAAAAATTATAACCATGTGATTAGGAAGAGATTTGTAAAAAGTTGCTAGTGTATGGTAATAAGAAAAAATCATAAGTTGTAACAAAGAAAAAAAAAAGAATGAATGAAATCAAAAGTATGCCAATACGATAATCCTTATATCATATAAGCTCTTCTTGCCCGCATCAATTTTTTCAAAGATAGACAACTTCATATAGTAAAACACATGATTAAACAATTAATTAAATCTTGAACTTTTTTTTTATCATTATTACTTGAGAATTGATAATATTATTAAAGTTTTGATTAAATGTTTATTATTTCATCTCCCCTTCATTAAAATCAACTATGCCTACATGTAATAATAATTTTTTATGCATTGAAATTTTGCCTTCTATTTTCTTTGAAAATTGAAAAAAAAAAAGATGACCCTTAATTATTTGAACCTTATATAATAATTGGAAAATTTTTAACATATGTTTGCACATTACGAAAAACACAACCTAAAATAAAACAAAACTCATAAACTATGAGAGATATTTTTCTCTTTTTTTAAGAACAATAAAATTCTATCGCCAATTCTAATCATAAACTGACAACAAATCATTTCTTCCTTAAAAATCTAATTCAAATTCAAAAGATTAAATATTTCCCTAGATAATGAGATGAATTATCAGTTAATATTATTTGGAGAGAAAAACAAAAAAAATAGAAACAACAATGAAAGATTTAGTGAATTAACGCAAAAGAATGATAAAAAAGAAAAACTAATTAAGACTATTATAAATAAAAGAAAATTATTTACCAGGAAGAAGAACACCCCCTTAAAAAGACAAAGCAAGTGCTAATCCAATATGATTAAGAAAATTGTACCGATTTTTTGTCTTGATCAATGACAGAGAAGGGGTAGGAATAAAAAAGCAATAAATTAAATCAAACATAGATTAAGCAAGTGGAAAGAGAAAAGAAAGAGAGGGAGACGGAGGAGGAGGAGAAATGCGAGAGATGGTTTGAGAAAGAAGAATGTAAGAATTTTTATGGTTAGGCATTAATTTAGGCAATTATTTTTCTTTCATTTTAAAATGTTACCAATTTATTTATTTTTTTTAATTTTGGATATAACATGCATAATAAATAATGTTCATAACTAATTTCTACCTTATAACTTGTATCTTTAACACTTAAAATAGGATACTTAACACGTATGCATAAAAATACAATGTTTCCCCCCAGGTTTGTATGTAGTCTATAATTGTTATATATTTAAAAATACAATTTATAGATTTATTTGTTTATTATAGGATAAACGCATCCAAAACCCCCTGATCTTCTCCTTTTATGTAATCAGCCCCATGATATTTGTTTTACCTATATTGAGTACATGATCTTTTATTTTTTTGTCTAGTCGCCCACATTTTTTACGGCCTCTTACGCGTGTAATCCAGTCTCCGTTATCTAGCACGTCAACCGTTATATATGCCAGCCAAAATACATCCAAAATCCCCTGATCTTTCTCCTTTTATGCAATCAGCCCCATGATCTTTGTTTTACCTACATTGAGTACATGATTTTTTATTTTTTTGTCTAGTGGCCGGCTTTTTTCACGGCCCCTTACGCGTGTAATCCAGTCCCCGTTATCTAGCGCATCAACCGTTATGTATGACACATCATCCGCCACATCAGCGTTTTGGTCTCACTTACCCATACATATACCCGACCCAAAAACCCAACCAACCCATCTAATATAACCCGGCCCGAAATACTGAAACCGGATTTTTACATCCTAAAATAACGCCTTCTTCTTCTTGAATTCGTTCAAACCCTCACACCAAAACCAGTTTTAGAAGAAGAATACGGCATTATTTTAGAATGTAAAAATCCAGTTTCAGCATTTCGAGTCGGATTATATTAGCTGGGTTGGTTGGGTTTCTAGGTCGGGTATAGGTATGGGTAAGTGGGACCAAAACGTTGATGTGGCGAATGACGTGGCATACATAACGGTTGATGCGCTAGATAACGGGGACTGAGTTACACGCATAAGGGGCTGTGAAAAATACGGGCCACTAAAAAAAAAAAAGATCATGTACTCAATGTAGGTAAAACAAAAATCATGGGGCTGATTGCATAAAATGAGAAAGATCAGGGGATTTTGGATGCGTTTTGGCTGGCATACATAACGGTTGACACGCCAGATAACGGAGACTGGGTTACACACGTAAGAGGTCGTAAAAAATGTGGGCGATTAGACAAAAAAATAAAAGATCATGTACTCAATGTAGGTAAAACAAAGATTATGGTGCTGATTGCATAAAAGGAGAAAGATCAGGGGGTTTTGGATGCGTTTTGCCTTTATTATATTCATGCAAGTTAGATCTTAAATTAATTAGTCTTTGGAGATTCACAAGTAGTTCATTTTATATAAAAAAAAGTGCTTATTTTGATTATTTAACCAAAATTGAGGAGAAAAACATTAAAATTCAAACATTAACTCGAACATAATTCATGTCATAATTTTGGTAAGTTAATTTTCAAAATACTACAAGTGCTTATAATATACATAGTAATGTATTATTTAATATATTATAAAAAGTATACTTCACATGATCCATTTTGTCAAATTGTTATTATTTTCAAAGAACCGGCTCAAATTTTTTAATCAACATAAACCTTATATTAAGCAATATAAAAGAAAGACCGAGTTCAATACAAAGAAAAACACAAGAAGGAAAATCTTTATGGAAAATAGAAGGATGGGGAACACAAAAAAAGCCCATTGAGGTAGGCAATGCACAATGCCGCTAGCTTTTCAATTTTCGTGAACGAATATAACTAATGAGAAGAGGACAACAAAATGTCAAGAATTACTAAATAAAGATACCTAACATATGGATTATCAGAAGAGCTTGCAAAAATTGCATCAAATAGTCCGATGCCACAATTTGATCCTTGAATCCTGCTTGTCATGCAACATCCAACCCTTCAAGAATATCTCTAAGCCCAACATGTTCCAATAATAAACATGGCCCAATTAGGGAGGCCTTTGACAATCTCATGTTTCCATTACTATCCCCGACAACAAAACCAATCGAGCACTTCGCACCTCCCGTGACTCTTGCATCATATTTAAGCTTGAAGGAAGAATAAGGCAGCAAAATCCATTTCATACCACTTGATGCAACTTCAATTCTTATTCGAGTAGAAATCAGGAGGGAATCAGACATGTTATAGGCTAGTTCCAAAACTTTTGGAGCTATAAAGTTCATCTCCCTATGAAATCTCCTATTTTTTTCCAAACCATAAAGCCTAAATACAACAACAAAAGAATTTAATCCCATTCTTTCTACACTCTGACCAAATTATAATAAACCTCTCCATATATAACCCTTCATTAGCTTTGGTAGTTTTTAACACTATGATTAACACCCTTCCAAACTTCTCTTACAAAAATCCAGTGCTTGAAATGATGTAGAAGAGACTAAGATGTAGACGAACAAAAGATACATGAATCTGCCAAGACTACTATCCTTGTTAATAACATTTCCTCGTATGGTGAGATATCATCGCACAAACCCCGATAAGCAATGGAGAACTTTAGGTTGGATATTAATCTAGCATAAATGCCAAAATCTGCTAATACATGCCGTTATAGGAGAAGGGAGCTGCAACATAAAACTCAGTTGCATGAATAGCACTCAAGTATCTAGATTTTACATTATAATTGCCATTGTGTGAGCAATTATATTTTTGTCCGACTGTAAGCAACGGAATTTTCCGAACTTAAAAAAAAAATTTCCATGACTGTAATTACAGTCGTGGGGCTATATTATAGTCGTATGACTGTATTAGCGGAGCAGGTACAGCAGCTCATATCTCAAGAATTAAAAAAGGGGAGATGATTTGAGAGCAATTAATGCCCGGAAATTGCAGCAAGTAAACCAAAAATAAAAGAAGAAAAGAGAGGAAGAGAAGGGACTTTTGATCTTTGAAGATTTTAAGAGAAATTGAGAGAGAATTGGAGAAAAAGGAGAGAAAAAGTGACAACCAAACAAAACTATCTTTTTCTCCTCTTTTTCTTTTAATCATTGAGTGATAAAGTTTAAAATCTATTAGAAATCATAAGTTAACAACTTAGCACTTCAAACTCAATCAATTTCAGACTTTAAACTCTCTAAATCCTTAAAATTTTGGAGATTTTTGGACTTGGTTTTGGGAACCTTAACACAAGGAAAAAGAAGCAATTTGGAGGTGATTGGGGCGTTTCAAGCGGTCAATCCTACGATGGATCAGCGCCACAAAGGTAAATATACTTCAAACCTTCATTTTCTTATGTTTTCTGGGTGATTTGGTGTGTTTTTTTGTGCATAAGAACTTAATATTCGGCCTTGCTGCTTCTGGAAATCAAGAATAGCCGTACAACTATTCTTATGGTGAAGAACAGTCGTACGACTGTATATACAATCGTACGAGTGTTCTTGATTTCCCATTGATTTTAGTTTTATTTCAATAAAACTTTGGCGATTTTCTGCAAGTGGAAGGATTACAGTCCTACGACTATAGTTACAGTCGCATGACTATAACCTCCGTCCAGAGGCAGAATTTCCAGATTAATCCTCAAAATTTCCAAAAATCATAAAAATTTAGAAAAATCAGAAAATCACCAAAAATGAATTTTGTTGTCTGCATTCACTACCCTAGATTTAATTTTGATGTTATTGCATTTAGAACAATACAACGACGGAGACCCGATTCTCCCAAAAACCGACCCACCACACATGCTAAATTAAAGTAAACCGGAAAAGAAAATGTTTTCAAAAATAATTTTCTCACAAAAACAAAAATACAGGGACGTTTCAAACTTGTTTGCCAGGTCTAATGGGGCTGGCTAGCCGAGCCGACCGGGTTATCCCCCAATTGCATGCCCCCGAACTCCTTAAAATCCCATTCTGTCTTACTTGAGTCTTATTTGTGGTGTGCTATAAATTGTGCTAATCGTCTGTTTTGCAGCTTTTAGTTACTTTTATTTTTATTTTTGATGTAATTAATAGATTAATCCGTGTATTTTAAGCGGTTGTAAATTTTTAGATAAATCATGTATTTTAGGCGTTTGTAAGGTGAGGATGAGAGTTTTTATTTTTTTATTCGATTGGGTTGTAATAATTTAAATTATTTACTGCTTTATTTTTATTTTTATCTGTCTGTACGCTGTGTGTTTCAATTTAATTCAATAAAAATCAACTTTAGAATTATAAAATACCATCTATGTACATTGGCCGTTTTTATTTTGATTAAGACATGAAATAAGGGAGTTGTCCGGACTTAGATCTTTGGATAGTGTAGCGGCCTTTATCCGGTTCAGCTACACTGAAATTTCCCGGTTGAACTGAGCCGGGTGGCGACTCCTACATTATTCATTGAAACTTAGGTCTCGGTTCTTTTATGAAGTAATTAATTTCTAAAACCGAATTTCTATTCTAAAAACCCCACGGGAGGGAGGGTTGCCCGATATCGAGGCTCCCTTCCGAGAGAGTCCATGTTCCATAAAAAACGTCGTCCTCTCACAATGGCGACTCTGTTGGGGACTTCTTACAAAAGTTTTCTTAAAAACTTCAAAGAATTTGACAAGCCCTGAAAAGTTTCTAATCAAAATAAGGTGGATGATTCTTGTATGGTATTTTATTTTACATTTTAGTTAGACATTTTTGCATTAGGTTAACTATCCAACTTTAGCCCGGTGAATTATTGAAGTGTCGCCTATGTTCCTCTTGGTCTTAGGGGCACGAATACAAAACACCACCCATAGCCTCGTACGAACCCCTTCGTTTAGACCCTTAAGTGGGGAGAAGTGAGGAGTATATTTTGCTATGGGAGCCTCGATTTTAACCCGACTTGGACCGAACTCATATAAGCAAACCTTAGTTGGATTCCCTTAGGACTCGGTTATTCTCAAAGACTGACCACGTTTGGAGAAATAAGGTTGGAGGAATACGCTTCGTGTGCTACGTGTTTCTCACCCTCCCACGACATATCATCATCGGCATTTTCCATGAACATGACACATCATACGTGCAAGACATTTTTGTGATATTAACCCACATTTTTATGTAGCCACTTGCATTTTATTTTCGCATGTGAATACATTAAATCATCTATGTGCTATTCATACTAACTATTTCTTTTGCAGCCATAATATTATATTGATGTGTTAACATATTTTCACAAAACATACACAACATCAATATGTATGTCATGCATCCTAACCACATTTTTGTGCAGCCATTTGTATTTTGTGTGACATAAGCATTCATGTCATGTCATCTCATCTAAATCAAGGACATTCCAAGGCTACCCATCACGGCATATCATTTCATAACATATCGGGAGTCCCAAAACTGCCCGTGTTCTGCCCGTGCATCGGATTGCACTCAGCCATCTCACCAAATCCTCTCATTCAATAGAAACCACAATGGTCCTAAGTCTATTTTCATGTGGCGATTCACACGATGTCATTACATGACACCATACTCATTTATCATAAGTATCATGTGACACCGGGGTCCTGTTTGCGCGCTGTGATTCACATCGGATCATTTCATGACATTATCACATCATTCAAGGTACTCCCCAAGTGCCGGATTAGAACACATATAAGTCCATTTCATAACATTACCAAATCATGAAAGGTGTTCCCCAAATGCCGAACCTCTGTCCGTGTCCCTAGTTGCGCGAGACTTTCTTATAACATCATTTCATATCATATGCCTCAAAGGCATCAGAACTCTGTTAATGGGGTGGCCCCATGTTACCATTTCATATAGACCCACAAAGTGTCAAAACTCTGTCTGTGTGTCAGCACACATGTGACCATTTCACAAAATTCACTAGGTACCCCAAAGGCGCTGAACCCTTGTCTATGTGGCGGTCCACATGTGACCTTTTTGCATAGCATTGGGTGTTCTTGGAATGTCCGAAAAAAAATGATAATAAATAAATAGGGATCATCCTTATCATCATGTCATCCACAACATCATTTCATTCATCCATCATAAATCACCTTTAGTGTATCATTCTTTATGCCACCATTCCATTCATTCATTGTCCCTAAACACTTCCCGTGTGATGTCAAGTAGACTAAACTGGAGCGACCTAGGACAAGATCTCAGGCTTTGAGGGCTGTTGGGGAGCAAAGAGCAGTAGAACCAGAAAGTGAGTCTGATTCCGGGGAAGAATTTGAGATGGCTAATCCAACACCGAGTCTTGCTGATGCCTTGAAGGATTTTCTGAGATCACAGGATTTCCGTGACATGCTGAAGGAGAAAATGAGAGCTGCTATGAGAGAAGCCGGGGAAACTGGCACTAGTGGGGCGGGAAAAGAGAAAGAGGCTGAATCATCCCAGCAAGGTGGTGATGCCTTGACTAGTTTAGAGAAGCTTCAAGAAATTGAGGCAGCTGTGGACAGAAAAATGAAGGCGATGTATTCTGAGTTAGATAAGTTGTGGCCCAGCTGAAAAAAGGGGCCAGCGTCAGTTCGGAATCTAAAAAGGCGGTTAATGTAGATGCCATGATCAGTATTGGCATTGAGACTTTTCCCATTGGCTTTTAAGTGCCAAAGGTTCCTTCTTACAAAGGATTCGGTTCACTTGAGGCCCATGTGAATCTCTATGCCCGAGTCATGCTAACGGCGGGTGCCACAAAGCAACAATTGATTAACCTCTTCCCGACTACACTTAAGGGAGGAGCATTGGGCTGGTATAATTCGTTGTCAGAGGAAGAGCAATTAGATTGGGAGGCTCTATTGGCGGCCTTTATAAAATACTACAGCTTTAACACCAAAATTCAGGTGAAGCTGCATGATCTGGAACGAATCAAACAAAAGGCCAACGAGCCATTTGATGAATATTATCAACGATGGATGAACAAGATGATCTTGCTGAAAAACCACCCTGATGAGGATGAATTGATACAGAAGCTGATTGACAGCAGTAGGGATATCTTTAAGAACAATATGAAGTTTCATCCATTTAGTGAGCTTAGTGAAGTATACAGCATGGCCATGAAAATCGAGCGAGATGAGGAAGAGAAATCGGTAAGCCATAAAGGTGGCAGAAGTTTAGGGTATAGTTCTGGGTACAGATCAACAGCTGCAGTCGAGTCTGGTAGCGGATCTAGCTTAGGCCCTGGAGGAAAAGGAGGGCAGTCTTTAGAGGTAAAGCAAGTTGAGGTTGCCACAGTAACCCAGCAACAAAGCAATCAAAATAGGAATCCAGGAGGACAGGGCATATCCCTTTGGACTCTCCCATTGGTCAAAATCTTTGCAAAATGCAGAAATAGAGGATTATTGTAGTCCCTAAGGCCATTTGAGAAACCTGCTGATCTGGATAAAGATAATTTCTGCACGTACCATGTTGTGATTGGCCACAGAACCAATAATTGCTACAAACTAAGGGATGCTATTCAAAAGTTGATTGATGAAGGGAAATTGCAAGAGCCTCCTAAACCCAGCATAAAGACTAACCCATTATCAGTACACTCAGGATTGCCAGCCAATTTTATTTTTGCTCAAGTCCTTCAGGCGAACCCTGCTATACAGTCTATAGTACTCAATGAAGCCGAGGTAGAATCAGAATCTGAGGGGAAGATGGAATAGAAAGAAGTAAAGCCGGTGAGCTCGAATGACCTAGATTCGGAGGATGAATATGAGGAGTTTGGTGGGGATGAAGTAGTTAAGCCTCCAGTTATTGAGAAGTTGAAAATTTAAGAAGTGCAGAATGTGACCTGAAGCGGCAGGGTTTATCAACCGGCAGCCCAAGTGAAAGACAAGGCCTCAATGACTGGCAGCGCATCCACACAGGAGGGAGTTGAGAAGGAAGATCTGGTTATTTCTCAATTAAAGAAGACTCCTGCTCATGCTAGTCTGTGGCATCTGCTTTTGACTTCCAAGGAGCATAGGGCGGCCTTGGTAAAGAAGTTGTCAGAAATTAAAGTTTCCCCCTTTGCATCGCCGGAAGCCATGTGTTGTCTGTTGCATAAGATCCATTCTAGATCTCTTGACATTGTCTTTTCTGAAAAAGATCCGCCTAGTAAGGGAAAAGCCCATAATAAGGCCCTCTACATCAGAGCCCATGTAATGGACAAGGTAATGCTATGTGTAATGGTAGACGATGGATCTACCCTGAATATATGTCCACTGAAGATGCTACCATTTATGGGTCTAAGCGAAGGTGGTTTGAAAAAGTCCTCTACTGTGATCAGGGCCTATGATGATTCCAAGAGGATTGTGATCGGGACCTTTGAGGCTGAAGTGGAAGTAGGACCGGTCAAGTCAACAGTCAACTTTACTGTGATTGATATTCCGGTTACATTCTCCTTGCTGTCAGGGAGACCATGGTTCCACCCGTTGGGGGGTGTTCCTTCAACCTTGCATTAGAAGATCAAGTTTTCAGTAGACGGTGAGGTTGTGACAGTCGAGGCCAATTCCCAGTCTGTAATTGCTGCTATTAGTGAGGAGACTATACCATGCAGCGGCTTCCAAGTCGCCATGGTTAGCGAGGAGGAAGACACAGATGCTCCAATGGTCATTTATGAAAACTATATGCCGGAGTGGCTGTCTAGATATTTGCACAAACAGAATTTTGTCCTGGGTATGGGACTTGGAATCAACCTACAAAGGGTGCCTGAGTTTAACATTGACTCAGGAAAGCCAAAGCAATTCGGGCTGGGGTATATAGAAGAAACAATTGAACAGAGGAATCAGAGAAGGAGCAAGAACGGTAAGCTTATGATGAAACCATTCCTTAAGGTAGGAGAAGGGCTATACAATGGCCAGGCTGAGCCAGTAAGGGTTGGAAACGTTGAATACCCCGGTTTTGAAATATTTTCTGATGTTGTAGACTGTAAGAAAACCTGGGAAGAATTAGTAGCCCCCGTGGTGGTAGAAGAGGCAGCTGCTAAGTCTGTTGTTCTGCAAAGTGAGCCACCTGAAGTGATGGCAAAAGCAGTGGAGGTGACCGAGGAGAAAGATGAAGAGGAAGCCTGTGATGGAACTGTTGCAGTAATCTCAGGTGCGCTGATTGCTGCTTTAAGCAAAGCATTTGGGAAGTCCAAAGAAGGGTTCGGTGAGGAGCTGATGGCCAAGATAAACTTGGATTCTGTGGTTGCTGAGATAGCCAAGATCATGGAAAAGGCTAAGACACATATGGCTGGAGGTGAAGAGACCCCTGTTACTGCTGAAAAAGAGACCGAAGCAGCTGTAGATCCGGATGATGCTCTGAAGATGAAAGTGGAAGCTTAACAAGTGCAAGGCCCTCTGCCTGTGGAGGATGAAAATGATTTTGTTGTATCTATTTCTTCCATTTTCAATGTGAATAATGTTCTTTATGACAAGTTTAATGCAATGAAGTCTCAGTTTGCTTACTTGTGTGATGTTTATCCTGATAATTCTGTGCATGCATATGAATCACCATCAAGTATATTTAGCATTCATGACACTGCATTGCATGAAATCAATATAAGTATAGATGGAAATCCCAAATTGGTATTCATTTCACATGAGCTAAAACCCGAAGAACAGAGAGAATTAACAAGAATACTGTAAAAACATGTTAAAGCTTTTGCTTGGTCATATGAAGACATATCGGGTGTAGACATGGAGATAGCAGTTCATAAGATCCCAACGGATCCTAAGTTCAAGCCAGTGAAGTAGAAACTGAGAAGGTTGAGACCAGAGTGGGCTACATTGGTGAAAGAAGAAGTGGCTGAGTAGATAGAAGCTAACTTCCTCGAAGTGGTGGAGTATACAGAATGGTTGGCCAATATCATCCTAATACCCAAGAAGGATGGAAGGGTCAGAGTATGTGTCGACTACAGGGATCTGAATAAAGCATGCCCAAAGGATAATTTCCCCTTGCCTCACATCGATGTCCTGGTTGATAGTGCAGCAAAAGCAGCAATGTATTCCTTCATGGATGGATTTTCAGGATACAATCAGATCCTGATGGATGTGATAGATAAAGTGAAAACATCATTCATCACAGAATGGGGTACTTTCTGCCACAGAGTAATGCCCTTCAGGTTTAAGAATGCTAGAGCCACTTATCAAAGGGTTGTCACAACTTTGCTTCATGATATGATCCGCAAAGAAGTCGAAGTGTATATTGATGATATGCTTGTTAAGTCAATGACCCGGGAGGAACATCCTATCATCCTGGATAGATTTCTTACACGCATTGAAGAGTATAACTTGCGACTTAATCCTAAGAAGTGCATATTCGGAGTCACATTAGGCAAGTTGTTGGGTCATGTAGTCAGCCAAAGGGGAACACAAATGGAGCCATATAAAATCAAGGCTATTCAAGACATGCCAGCTCCAAAAATAGAAAAGGAAGTCCGCTTATTCTTGGCTCTTTGCAACACGTCAGTCACTTCATAGCACGGTTGACTTCCACCTGTGAGTCGATTTTCAAGCTGTTAAAGAAAGATCAGCTGATTATATGGGATGATAGATGTCAATTGGCATTCGAGAAAATTAAGGCTTACCTAGTAAATCTGCCAGTTCTGAGTCCACCAATTCTAGGGAAGCCGTTGATCTTGTATTTGGCCGTTGAAGATTCCTTTGTAGGGGCATTTTGGCACAAGAACAAGATGACAGAAAAGAGTACCGTATTTACTACCTCAGCAAGAAGCTACTGGAGTATGAAACCAAGTACACACTGGTGGAGAAGACATGTGTGGCAATGATCTGGCTGACTAGGAAGCTATGCCATTACTTCCAGTCATATAAAGTCCAAGCCGTGGCTAAGGTGGATCCAATGAAGTCTCTGCATGAAGCACTGGTGTTGGTGGGGAAGTTATCTAGGTGGCTCTTACTTTTATCAGAATTCGACATTGAATACATCACCAAGAAAAACCATCAAATGACGAGCTATAGCAGAATTTCTAGCAAATCAGCGGCTGGAATCATATTACACAGAGAATCTGGAGTTCCCTGATGAACAGCTGGCCATGGTGAAAATAAAGAGATGGGTTATGTGCTTCGATGGTGCCGTGAACAGAAAAGGTGCTGGAATTGGGGTAATCATAGCGACGCCAGATGGTGAAGTCATTCCTTTGTCAAAAAGATTGGATTTTCATATAACCAACAACAGAGTAGAGTATGTAGCATGCTTATTTGGGATGGAAGCTCTGTTGGCACTAGGTGCAAATGACGTCTTGATCATTGGAGATTCATTTTTAGTTATTAGGCAAGCTCAAGGCGAATGGGAACTGAAAGAAGAAGCCTTACGGCCTTACTTCGAGCTACTACAGTACAGAAAGGAGTTATTTGGCCAATGTGAATTCAGACGTGTCCCCAGGGATGAGAGCAAGATGGCTGATACGTTAGCAACACTATCTTCTATGTGGGAGAATCTAGAAGAAACTCAAGTACAACCACTGGTTATAGCAACTTCTAGACAACCCTACTTTGAAATGCACAAAGTAATGGAATTGACAGCTGAAGAAAAGCCATGGTTCTTCGATATGTACCAGTATGTGAAGGAAGGAAGATACCCAGAAGGAGCCAGTACTACTGATAAAATGTCATTAAGAAAGCTAGCCAGTCAGTTTAGAATATTTGAAGATACACTATACAAAAGAACAACAAATGGGGTTCTTTTGAGGTGTCTGACAGAGCAAGAGGCAGAAACAGCGATGTCGCAAGTACATGTAGGATCTTGTGGACCGTATATGAATGGACTCACTATGGCCAGGAAGATAATGAGACAGGGATATTTCTAGATGACTATACAGGCAGATTGTATAAGGAAAGTAAAAAGATGTCACGAGTGCTAGATCTATACTGACATCAGTCATCTTCCACCGCTTGAGCTACAGAATCTGGTGTCTCCTTAGCCATTTTCGGCATGGGGAATAGATATGATCGGTGAAATTCATCCTGTAGCATCTAATGGACACAGATTCATAGTTATGGCGGTTAATTACTTCTCAAAGTGGGTAGAAGCAGAATCCTTCGCTAGTGTAACAGCTAAGCAAATGGTTAAGTTTATCCAGAAGAACATCTTTACCTGATATGGGATCCCCCATCATATAGTGACTGACAACGGAGTGCAGTTTCAAGGGGCAACAGCCGAGCTACTTGCGGAACATGGCATTGAGCATCATAAATCTTCTCCGTATAGGCCTTAAGCTAACGGTGCGGTGGAAGTAGCCAACAAGGTAATAAAGAAGATCTTATCGAAAATGGTAACCACCTACAAAGATTGGGCTGACAAACTGTCGTATGCTCTTTGGGTTTATAGAACCAGTGTCAGAATACTAACAGGGGAAACACCCTATGCCTTGGTATATGGTATGGAAGTAGTATTGACGGTAGAAATAGAGCTTAAGTCACTAAAAGTCGCCTTGGAAGCTCAGTTACAAGAGACTGAATGGGCTCAAGCTAGATACGAGCAATTGAAGGCGCTAGATGAAAAGCGGCTAAAAGCACTGGATCATCTACAGATGTACCAACGCAGAATGGCCAGAGCCTATAATCGAAATGTGAAGTAACCTAGGCATGAGTTGAAAGCAGGAGACTTAGTTCTGAAGCTGTTAGTGTGCCCTAGTTCTTAGGGCATTGGATTCTTGTATTTTGTATTATACATTAAGACTCATTGTATGAATACATTATATATGTCACATTAATAAAGGCAATTAATCTATTTCATTTATATCTTGTGCTATAATACTAGTAGAGTATCCATTAAATGATAATCATAAAACCGATCCCAGGTCTATTCTAATCGTGGGAACGAATAAAACCACAGACTTGTATATTCAATGACTGTATGGCAGTTCTTAACAAGCCATAGTACTTGTATAGTCAGTCATGAATATAGGTACATGTTGTTGACATGGGACTGGATCGATCCACATAAGAAAGCCACATGGTTGTCGCATCATAGGTCTTTCTTGAGTAGGTCTCTTTTGTCCTCAGACCAGATTTCATTATAATATCAATATGGAATCCGGTTCACTTTGACATACCCCTAACAGGACTGTAAAAGGATGCTAAATACGGGTATGATTGGGTGAACCGGTGAACATGTTGATATTGATGATGAAGTGATGGAATTGCCACTTGGGTAACACCAAGAAGATATCATTGGCCACTTGATGAGTGGGACTGATAAGTGTATGGCCATACCCAAGTAAGTCGGTGCTTATTTGATTAATCAGTCAACTCAAGATCAAGAAATATAATAAACAACAGAAGAGGATGACGGACACCATGCCTCTTGTTTATTCATATAGATATCGTTAGGCAAAGGACATTATGAGATTCCTACCGGGTGAGTGTCTTCGAAAGACTGTTGCATCTCTGTCTTAATTAGGGGCTGTAATGGTTTGCTAGAACCCACTTACAGTCTGTGGGCCTTAGGCCTACTGCCAACATAAAGACAGACCCATAGGATCGTGCACATAGATCAACTGAGCTGGAACTTATAGAAATTGTACATGTAATGTACATTGGAAGGACTGTGTTAATTAATTAATTGACATTCGGTGTCAAGGTAATTAATTAACATTGGGTTGAATTTAATTTAATTAATAAGCATACATAATGTAGTTAATTAATTTATCAATTAATTGAATTACATAAATGTAAACAATTAATTAAATAATTTTCCTAAGTAGGAAAATTAAATACATGTATTGTATTTACTTAAGTGTGATTTAATTTTATTTAGGGGTAATTAAATTTAGCTAAATGGAATTAAATTACATAGTATATACCTTTTTCATTAAAGTTTATTTATGTAATTATAATTTTAGTGGGCTTGGGTTTAATTAACCTAATTAAAACCCAATTAGACAAGGTATCTATATAAGGGCACACTTAAGGAATAAACCCTAATGCAACCCTAATTAATTGCTGAAAACTTCAGCCACCAATCGTAGCCCCAAAACAGCTGAAAATCCCAGCATTAATCATCCATTCCTTCGCGTCTTCGGATAGCACCGGTTCCCGCTCAATAGTTGGTCGTGCACCAGACTTTGGAGATTGCAGCTTCAAGAAACGATTCTGCAACAGTCTCTAGAGGAGGCGAATCCAGTGAGTTAATCTCTCTTGATTCAAATTGTTTTTATTCTAATCAATGGTAATTGGACATGATAGGTGGATTCTAGGAAATTTTAAACGGTGTATTTTCCGCTGCGCTACGTCATTTTTCTGATGACGAATCCTATGGTGGTATCAGAGCCTAGGTTTTGTCCATTAGATTGATTAGAATTGGTTCTTGAAAGTGTTCTTGAAGAAAGAATGGGTTCCAAGTTTGTGATTTTAGGGTTTTTGTTCAATTGGTTTTATTAAACGCTAGAATTCTGGATTGGGGTTTTTGATTATTTTTCCCCAATTGGTTTCCATCTAAAATTGTTTAAGGTTTTTGTTTAGATATTTCTTGGTTGGAAATTTTTTTTATTTTTATGTATATATATATATATATATATATATATATATATATATATATATATATATATATATATAAAAGGTTTGGGAAAGGGAATCGCAAATTGCGATTCCCCTTCCTTGCGTAGCAGCTGCTGGGCAGCATGCCATGCAGCACCTGGCTGCTGCTGTCGCGGCAGGCTGCCGCACAGCGGCACTACTGCCTCGCCGAGACAGCAGTGCCGCACGTGGGTTTTGGGCCTGGTTTTGGATTTTGCGGGTATTTTTTTTATCCCGGGCCCTAATGCAAATTAAATTAAATTTTTTTTTAAAATTAATTTGTATTTAAATTATTTATTTTGTTGGCATGCATATTTAATTTAATTGTTTGTATATTAAATTGAATATGGACTTTGTGAAATTGGCCCAATAAACCATGACACCGGTTAAAATTGGGAGAGCTAAATTTTAAATTTGTGACAACCCAAATTCAAGTGGGAGCAAAATTGTTAATTTTGCATTTACGGATGTTATCCATTGGGCCTTAGTCACATTTGTTAAAATTGGCGATTTCACCCTAAGTAACTCGGCTTAACATTTAGATTTCATTTGGAATGCCATGATGATGCATCATATTGGTATGTATGTGCACGACAGGTACTTTGTTTGAAATGTGATGTTGAGTTATATGGGCCCTAAATTATTATCGGTTGTAATTTAATTTTGGGAAATATGGCCTGCGTGCCATTTTTTTATTTTGACGTAATTTTAGAATAGATTCTATTTTACAAAATTGTTGTAATTGCATCAAGTATGGAGGGAGGCCCAGATGGAGCAAGCCCAA
This sequence comes from Euphorbia tirucalli, assembly GCA_039660915.1. Classification (NCBI taxonomy): domain Eukaryota; kingdom Viridiplantae; phylum Streptophyta; class Magnoliopsida; order Malpighiales; family Euphorbiaceae; genus Euphorbia; species Euphorbia tirucalli. The sequence continues at coordinate 32,613,091 of CM077637.1, read as the reverse complement.
GGTGGGAGCCCAAGAAGGATTGCAGTCCGACCCATGAAGAATTAGATAGGATATCTAGTTTTTTATTAGGTTGTAATTAAAGGCCCATAGGATCTCATTTATTTTAAATTAAGTATGCTATTGCATTTGTCATATGATATGGATATATGGATCATCAAATTATTACCCGCGTTTATGCATGCTAAGCTGTATCACTTAATTATAATCCAGAAATTAAAATATTGAGTCGTTTAATAGTTCTTCCCACATTCACACCTTTTCCTCCTATTGATGCTGCAATGTGTGCCATGCCCTAGCTGGGTACCTTGTAGTATTCGGTGGGCCATCGAGGGTTAGGATACTTGGTATGGTTAACATATGAATGGTGGTTTGACTCAACATAGGTAGCATTAGCTCAGAGCGGGCCCTAAGCACAGATGGGTAAAGTGTCAATAAGCCCATCAAACCAAGAGTCCTTCGTGGAAGGATTGGATAGGTTGTCCTACCAAATGAATCAATGGTTGCTTAGCGAGCCCTAGTTCGGCTAGTCATTGATAAGTTGTGGATCTTGGTCAAGTCAGCCAATTAACATCACCAACAAATAAATTAAAATCGGATTATTAATTTGAATTGGCTTAAAAGTCCTTTATTTCTAACTCAAGCAATGATTTCTTCCATGTAGATAATCCCATTTCACTTAAGCAATTTAAATGGCTGCAACAAATAACAACTCCCTCTCACTTAGGTCACTCTTGGAGAAGGAGAAGCTTTCGGGGACTAACTTCCTAGGCTGGGCTAGGAACTTACAAATAGTTCATAGACAAGAGTCCAAGGAGTATGTACTGAATGCTCCTTTACCAGCTGGCCCTCCTGCAGGTCGAGGCATCACCACGGCGATGGTGGACCAATACGACCGGCACGTGAAGGATGACCGAGATGTCTCGTGCCTCATGTTGGGTACCATGGCTTCTGATCTTCAGAAGCAGTTCATGGATGAGTATGCTTATGAGATGATGGATCAACTTAATGTTGGTGTGCCCTAGTTCTTAGGGCATTGGATTCTTGTATTTTGTATTATACATTAAGACTCATTGTATGAATACATTATTTATGTCACATTAATAAAGATAATTAATCTATTTCATTTATATCTTGTGCTATAATATGAGTAGAGTATCCATTCATTGATAATCATAAAACCCATCCCAGGTCTGTTCTAATCGTGGGAATGAATAGAACCACAGACTTGTATATTCGATGACTGTATGGCAGTTCTTAACTAGCCATAGTACTTGTATAGTCAGTCATGAATATAGGTACATGTCGTTGACATGGGATTGGATCGATCCGCACAAGAAAGCCACATGATTGTCGCGTCATAGGTCTTTCTTGAGTAGGTCTCTTTTGTCCTCAGACCAGATTTCATTATAATATCAATATGGAATCCGGTTCACTTTGACATACGCCTAACAGGTCTGTAAAAGGATGCTAAATATAGGTATGATTGGTTGGACCGGTGAACAGGTTGATATTGATGATGAAGTGATGGAATTGCCACTCGGGTAACACCGAGATGATATCATTGGCCACTTGATGAGTGGGACTGATAAGTGTATGGCCATACCCAAAGAAGTTGGTTGCTTATTTGATTAATCAGTCAACTCAAGATCAAGAAATATAATAAATAGTAGAAGAGGATGACGAACACCATGCCTCTTGTTTATTCATATCGATATCGTTAGGCAAAGGACACTATGAGATTACTACCGGGTGAGTGTCTTCTAAAGACTACTGCATCTGTGTCTTAATTGGGGGCTGTAATGGTTTGCTAGAACCCACTTACAGTCTGTGGACCTTGGGCCTACTGCCAACATAAAGACAGACCCATAGGATCGTGCACATAGATCAACTGAGTGGAACTTATAGAAATTGTACATGTAATGTACATTGGAAGGAATGCATTAATTAATTAGTTGACATTCGGTGTCAAGGTAATTAATTGACATTGGGTTGAATTTAATTTAATTAATAAGTTTACATAATGTAATTAATTAATTTATCAATTAATTGAATTACATAAAGTAAATAATTAATTAAATAATTTTCCTAAGTAGGAAAATTAAATACATGTATTGTATTTACTTAAGTGTGTTTTAATTTTATTTAAGGGTAGTTAAATTTAGTCAAATAGAATTAAATTACATAGTATATACTTTTTAATTAAAGTTTATTTATGTAATTATAATCCTAGTGGGCTTTGGTTTAATTAACCTAATTAAATCCCAATTAGACAAGGTGTCTATATAAGGGCACACTTAAGCAATAAAACCCTAATTCAATCCTAATTAATTGTTGGAAATTTTAGCCACCAAGAGCAGCCCCAAATCAGCTAAAAATCCTAGCATTAAACCTCCATTCCTTCGCGTCTTCGGCTAGCACTAGTTCCCGCTCAATAGTTGGTCGTGCACTAGACTTTGGAGATCGCAGTTTCAAGAAATGATTCTGCAGCAGTCTCTAGAAGAGACGAATCCGGTGAGTTAATCTCTCATGATTCAAATTAATTCTATTCTAATCAATGGTAATTGGACACGATAGGTGGATTCTAGGAAATTTTAAATGGTGTATTTTCCGCTGTGCCACGTTATTTTTCCAATGACGAATCCCAACACTTAAAAAGATGTTCCACGATCAGGCTCGTCAGGAACGTTACTTAACAACTAAGGCACTTTGTACGACTGCAATAGCAGCCGGGACTTCTGTTAGCACTCATAGGCTAAAGATGAAGGGGTATATTGATACACTTGCCCACTTCGGCTTGCTAGTTCCGCAGGACTTAGCAGCAGATATTATTCTCGGGTCACTTCTTGAGTCTTACAACTAGTTTATCATGAACTACCATATGTAAGGGTTGGATAAATCGGTTGTTGAGCTGCATGGCATGCTCAAGCTTGCTAAGCAGTCTCTTAAGAAGACTCTTGAAGTTTTGCTGGTGAACAAGGGCAACACGCACATTGCTAAGGGAAAGGCTAGATCTAAAGACAAGGCTATGGACCAAAAAGCCAAGGCTAAGGGCAAAAAGGTGGTGGCCCAACCTAAAGCAAGGGTTACATCTCTTGACGATGTCTGCCATGAGTGTCATGAGAAAGGGCACTGGAAGAGCTCATGTCCAAAGCTAAGGGAGCAACTGAATGGCAAAACTGCTGCTTCAGGTATTTATGTTGTTGAGATTAATCTAGCTATTTCTACATCTTGGGTCTTGGACACTGGATGTGGATCTCACATTTGTTCAAATGTGCAGGGTCTAAGAAATAGGAGATTATTAGGATCTAGAGAAGTAGATCTTTGACTTGGAAATGGTGCTCGGGTTGAGGCCATGGAGATCGGAGATTATTTCTTGGAGATGCCTAGTGGACTTGTTTTGGAACTAAGAAATTGTTATTTTGTACCTACGATGTGCAGGAATATTATTTCCATTTCTTGGTTGGATATTTCTGGTTTCATATTTAATATTGGACATGGTAGAATTTCTATGCAATATGGCAATATTATTTATGGAATAGCATTTCTTGAAAATGGCTTATATATCCTTGATCTAAAACGTGAAAGTTCAATCTATAACATAAATACTAAAAGGATTAAACAAAATGAAATTAATCCTACATACATCTGGCACTGTCCACTTGGCCACATAAATGAGAAGCGCATAGCTAAGCTTCACTCTAGTGGAGTGCTAGGGTCATTTGACATCCAGTCTTATGACACATACGAATCATGTTTGAGAGGCAAGATGACAAAGGCGCCTTTTACAAGACTGCTGAAAGGGCCTCAAAGCTATTAGAGCTAATACATTCTGATGTATGTGGCCCAAGGAGCACTAGTGCTAGATTTGGTTTTTTGTACTTCGTCACCTTCACTGATGACTTTTAGCAGATACGGTTACATGTATCTGATGAAGCATAAGTCTGAGACTCTTCAAAGGTTCAAGGACTTTAAGAATGAAGTAGAAAACCAACTTGGCAAGAAAATTAAAGCACTTCGGTTTGACCGAGGGGGTAAATATTTGAGCCAAGAGTTTGACTCGGTTTTTAGAGAGTGTGGGATTGTGTCCCAACTCACTCCTCCTGGTACACCCCAGTGGAATGGAGTGTCAGAAAGGAGGAATAGGACCTTGCTAGACATGGTCCGCTCGATGATGAGTCATGCTACACTCCCTGTCTCCTTTTGGGGATATGCTTTAGAGACAGCTACCTATATTCTTAATAATACACCAAGCAAGGCAGTTGAGGGAACACCGTATGAACTATGGAAGGGCCAAAAGCCCAATGTTTCCTTCTTGAAGATTTAGGACTATGATGCACATGTTAAGAAATTGACAAGTGGCAAACTCGAGTCCAAATCTGTCAAGTGCCAGTTTGTGGGTTACCCTAAGGAAACTAAAGGTTATTACTTCTACGATCCGGTGGAAAACAAAGTTTTAATAGCCAGAATTGCAATCTTCTTGGAGAAGGAATTCCTTTCCAAGAGAGACAGTGGGAGTAATGTTGAACTTTCAGAAGTTCAAGACTCACAAACTCCTACAGCTACTGCTGAGGATGCTTCGAGAACCGATCTGACTACTCAAGAAATTGAGAAACAAGAACCGGTTGCGCAGGACCTTAGAAGGTCTGGTAGGACACACCATCAGCCAGAGAGGTACGGCTTTCTCGTGACTGACGATGGGGACCGTATGGTCATTGACCAAGAGGAGCCCAAGACCTATCAGGAGGCTGTTGAAAGCCCACACTCAGATCAATGGCGCAAAGCCATGGAGGCTGAGATGCAATCTATGCACGATAACCAAGTATGGAACTTGGTGGATCCACCTCCTGGTGCTAAGGTGATAGGTTGCAATTGGTGTTTCAAGTCAAGGCTAACAACACCTTCAAGGGGCGATTGGTGGCAAAAGGATTGAGGCAAGTTCAAGGAATTGACTATGATGAAACCTTTTCACCAGTTGCTATGCTCAAATCCATTAGGATACTACTAGCCATAGCTGCATGGTACGATTATGAGATATGGCAGATGGATGTTAAGACCACTTTCCTTAATGGAAAGCTACTCGAGGATGTGTACATGGCACAACCTACGGGTTTTATTGATCTAAATTATCCAAACCGGGAATACAAGCTTCAAAGATCCATTTATGGATTGAAGCAAGCATCGAGGTCATGGAATCAGAGATTCAATGAGGCCATTACGGAATATGGCTTCACACAGAATTCTGATGAGCCCTGTGTGTATAAGATGGTTAGTGGGAGTGTTTCCACCTTCCTAGTGCTATATGTTGACGACATCCTTATCATTGGAGGTGACATACCAACACTGTAAGGGGTTAAGCAGTGGTTGAGTAGGTGCTTCGTAATGAAGGACTTAGGCGAAGCTGAGATGATCTTAGGGATCAGGATCTACAGAGATAGATCCAATCGGCTTCTAGGCCTAAGTCAGGCCACGTACATTGACAAGGTTCTCAAAAGATTCAACATGGACAAGGCAAAGAAAGGATTCTTGCCTATGCGCCATGGGTTGAAGCTGAGTAAGAAAGATGGTCCTAAAACAAAGAAGGACCGGGAGAACATGGAAAAGATCCCTTATGCATCTGCTATTGGATCTATCATGTACTCCATGTTATGTACGAGGCCTGATGTAGTGTTTACACTAAGTATGACTAGCTGGTACCAGTCGGACCCTGGGGAGGAACACTGGAAGGCTGTCAAGGCAATCCTAAAGTACCTTAATCAGACTAAGGATGATTTCTTAGTGTATGGAGGTTAAGATAAGCTGGTAGTGTCAGGTTACACTGATGCAAGCTTTGAGACTGATAAGGACGAGAACCAGTCACAGTCTGGTTATGTTTTTCTCCTGAATGGCGGTGCCATTAGTTGGAGATCCTCAAAGCAGGCCACCATTGCTGACTCTACAACTGAAGCTGAGTACATAGCTGCGTGCGAAGCTGCAAGGGAAGCCGTTTGGATCAAGAGATTCATAACTGAGTTAGGAGTAGTACCCACTATCCTAGACCCAGTTGATGTTTTTTGTGACAACAACGGGGCCATCGCACAAGCCAAGGAGCGCCGGTCACACAAGGGATCCAGACATGTGCTCAGAAAGTTTCACCTCATTCGGGAGATCGTGAACAGAGGTGACATATCATTGCAGAGGGTTAACACCAAGAATAATGTCACTGATCCATTGACCAAAGCACTGCAGCAAACACAGCACGACGGACATACTAGATCTATAGGAATTAGGAAAATGCCCACTTGGAATTAGTGCAAGTGGGAGATTGTTGGTGTGTTCTAGTTCTTAGGGTATTGGATTTTTGTATTTTGTATTATACATTAAGACTCATTATATGAATATATTATTTGTGTCACACTAATAAAGGTAATTAATCTATTTCATTTATATCTTATGCTATAATATAAGTAGAGTATCCATTGATTGATAATCATAAAACCTATCCCAGGTCTGTTCTAATCGTGGGAACGAATAGAACCACAGACTTGTATATTTGATGATTGTATGGTAGTTTTTCACTAGCCATAGTACTTGTATAGTCAGTCATGAATATAGGTACATGTCGTTGACATGGGACTGGATCGATCTGCACAAGAAAGCCACATGGTTGTCGCGTCATAGGTCTTTCTTGAGTAGGTCTCTTTTGTCCTCAGACCAGATTTCATTATAATATCAATATGGAATCTGGTTCACTTTGACATACGCCTAACAAATCTGTAAAAGGATGCTAAATATGGGTATGATTGGTGGACCGGTGAACATGTTGATATTGATGATGAAGTGATGGAATTGCCACTCGGGTAACACCGAGATGATATCATTGGCCACTTGATGAGTGGGATTGATAAGTGTATGGCCATACCCAAGTAAGTCGGTGCTTATTTGATTAATCAGTCAACTCAAGATCAAGAAATATAATAAACAACAAAAGAGGATGACGGACACCATGCCTCTTGTTTATTCATATCGATATCGTTAGGCAAAGGCCACTATGAGATTCCTACTGGGTGAGTATCTTCGAAAGACTGTTGCATTTCTGTCTTAATTGGGGGCTGTAATAGTTTGCTAGAACCCACTTATAGTCTGTGGGCCTTGGGCCTACTGCCAACATAAAGACTGACCCATAGGATCGTGCACATAGATCAACTGAGGCGGAACTTATAGAAATTGTACACTACAAGAAAATCTGCAATCTGCAACGGAATTCTTGCAAGAGAAAAAATTCCCTTGCAGAACTACCAATTTGCAACGGATTCTGCAATAGAAAATACATTCCCTTGCAGAATAGCAAAAATTAAAATATTCATTAAAATTGCAAGAAAAATTGCAAGAGTTCGATAATTCTATTGCAAAAAATTGGAGGGAAGATGTGGAGGGAAAAATTGCAAGAGAATTTGCAAGACTTTTCAAAATTTCCTTGCAAATCATTTACAAAGCGGGAAAAAAAACACACAACACGCCGAGTTGTGTAGCTGCACGCCGAGTTGTGGACAAAGTTATGAAGGAAGGCGCCGAGTAGAGGTGGCAAAGCGACACGCGACCCGCCGACACGACACGAACCCAACACGGTTTTTTCGGGTTTGGGTTTAGCTTAGTAGGTCATGGGTTATTTTCGGGTCGACCCGAAAATGACACGTTAATTTCGGATCGTGTTCGGGTCAACCTGACAACCCGAAATTGACCCGAAAAAAAATATTACAACTTTACCCTTTCTTTAGGCTTTGAGAGTTAAAACTCTTTTATTCTGCCTATCATCAATCAGCCGCTCCTTTCCTTCCTTTCCTTGCCCCTCTTCATCCTCGTCGATCTCGCCGTTGCCACTCGACCCAATCCACTTATTTGTCAGCATCCAGAGGTTCATCGTCGCCGTTTCGGTCTTTCAAAGCTTATCGCCGTTGCTCCACCTTTCCCATCACCGTCCAGAGTTACATCCACTTATTTGTTAGCATCCAGAGATTCATCGCCGGCGTTTCGGTCTTTCAAAGTTTCATCGCCGTTGCTCGACCTGTCCCATCACCGTCCAGAGTTACAGCGCCGTTGTTCTAAGGTACTTCAACTGTAGCCCTTTCCTTCATCTCTTCTGTGCAATTTCTCTGTTTATATTCTTTTTGTAGGAATGTTAAAATTAACTGTTAAATAAATCTTAAAAAAGTTTCAGAAATTTTTAGCAATCCAAAAGTACGAAAATTTATTTCATTTGTAGACCAGTAAGAAACAGGTTGGAAGAGGCAATGTCATTTGCAATAAAGATTTATATCTGGGCCTGGAATGACTATTGAGGCAAAGTAGATTTTAGTTGACCTTGTCAACATTATTGTTCCTTAGTTCATGAAGAAAGAGCATAATTTATAATCCAAGTCCAATGTACGTAGCCCATAGATCCCTCTCCTTTCTATTGTATATATTATGTTTTTCTCATTCAACTTGTATCATTTGCTGACTTGAAAAATCCGTCATTTGGATTAAAGTAAATGTCGGTCCTTGAACAAAACAAACCAGTTATGGCTGGTATAGCAAGTTTGGAAATTATGTAGTTTTTTGGTGCTTCAAAAAATGGAAATGAACTTCTATCTGCCTTTCATATAATAACTCTTAGTCTATTGTGAGTCAGCTGGAGGTTATGAATTTTAACTTTTGCTCTGTCCATTTATTACTATACCATTGTTGTTTTCCTCCTTTGCAGAACTCATCTGGTTTATTTGATTCCTTAAACACTATATCTTGAATTTCTTGATGCAATTTGCTTTAACGCAAATTGTTATATTTGCAGAGACCAGAAACCTTAAAGATTGATGCAAGGGGCATTAAGGGTGCTAGGTTTACTGTGAACTGAATTAGATCGGTTTGGTTCGAGTAAAACCGAACATCTTTTAAATTATAAAGAAAAGAAAAAAAAAAAAAAACATGAAAGTTGCACATATATAATATTATCAGGCAGAATGGAAATTAATTCAATTTCTTCTTGGTTTAGTATCTAAATTCCATAAAATAAAATCAAATTGTCAGAGTTTTCTTTTTATTATTTCATCAGTTAGTGGCCAATGACAAGCATAATATTCCTTTTATGTTTACTTTTGTATTGATGGATTGTATTGAAGGATTGAATTTGCTGCTTTATGGTGTGTGTTTGAAATGATTTCAAGTGATTTATTTGGTTTTGGGTCACAGGTTGGTGTCTAACATTTTTATTATAATTTATGCAATAATTTTTTGTCTGTCAGCTGATTTTTGGCATCTTATTGTGTATTTTTCAACAGATTCAGCTACGATATCGAAATACTACAGGGGATCACACCAATTCAACCTGTCAATCACAAGTCCAATCAGGTTGGTTAATTTCTCTTATATCAAGTTTTTACAAATATTTAGAATTAAGTGTTAACTATTTGAATCTCAAATTAATACGTGGTATTTTATAATACTTGTTAAATAGTCCGAGTATCTTTTAATTTGCACAAATTGTTTAGTAGGTTAGAAGAAATGAGCAATTCTAGTAGGTCTTGGATGTATGAAAGACTAGATGGGCAGGGATTATTGGATCCAATGTTTGAAAAGGGGGTGAAATTATTCGCTGCTTTTGCATGTGGTAAACCTTCTTTTATGGATGGAACAAAAATTAGATGTCCATGTGCAAAATGTAAAAATAGAACTTTTGGTGAAGTTGAAACGGTGAAGTATCACTTGTGCAAGTATGGTTTTGTGCCGAATTACTTCCAATGGAATCTGCATGGAGAAAAATCAACTTGTAGTAGTTCAGCTCAGTATGAAGCGGCATACAATGATCGATATGAACCTCCTCTTTCCTATCAACAAATGGTTCTAGATGCAGCTGGTCCAAGTTTTGAGGCAAGACACATGGATGGGGGATCCGAGGAGGAGCCAAATGTTGTTGATAAGAAATTCTTTGACATGCTATGCGCTGCGGATAATGAATTATTCCCTGGTTGTAAGAAGGTTACACAATTATCTGTTGTCGCTCGTATGTTGAGCTTAAAATCTGAGAACCACGCATCCGAACAGTTGTATAATGGTTATTGCGAGTTGATTAATGATATCATACCAGAAGAGAACAGCATGGTTCAGAATTTCTACGAGACGAAAAAGTTGATAAAGAATCTTGGTCTACCAGCGGAGAAAATTGATTGTTGTAAAATGGGATGCATGTTGTACTGGAAAGAGGACAAAAAATTGCTCCATTGTAAATTCTGTTCCTTGCCAAGGTACAAAAACCATCACAATTCTTCAAAACGGAGACCTATTCCTTACAAGCATATGTATTACTTCCCTTTAATTCCTTGTTTGAAGAGACTCTTTGCTTCTCCAAAAACAACTGCTGCTATGAGGTGGCACATTTCAGAGCATGCACATGATGATGGGGTTATGTGCCACCCATCAGATTCGAAGGCTTGGAAGCATTTTGATGAAACTCACCCGTCGTTTGCTGCTGAAAGTCGAAATGTGCGTTTGGGTTTATGTACTGATGGTTTCCAACCATTTGGACAGTTTGGGCAGAATTATTCATGTTGGCCAATTATCATTACTCCTTACAATTTACCTCCAGATTTGTGCATGAAGCAGCCTTACATGTTCTTGACTGCTTTAATTCCTGGCCCGAAGAATCCCAAGCATAAATTAGATGTTTTTCTACAACCTATTATTGAAGAGTTGAACCTCTTGTGGGAGGAAGGTGTGGAGACTTATGATGTATCACTGAAGCAAAATTTTCAATTAAAAGCTGCTCTAATGTGGACGATTAGTGATTTTCCAGCCTATGCCATGTTATCTGGTTGGAGTACGGCTGGAAAAACAGCGTGCCCATATTGTATGGAAAATTCACAAGCTTTTAGCCTTCCTAACAGTAGAAAGGTTTCCTGGTTCGACAATCATAGGAAGTTTCTACCTTCTAATCATGAATATCGAAGGAATCGGAGCAAATTCAAGAAAAATCATATGGAGTCGAGACCTTCTCCACCTATTAGGACTGGAACAGAAATCATGCACCAAATTGAGCAGTTGGGCTTGAAGAAAGTTACAGATATTGGTTCAGAGGAAGTTAATAGAGATATTTGCAAAACCTGTGGTTGGAGAAAGCGGAGCATCTTTTGGGATTTGCCATATTGGAAGACAAATTTGATAAGGCATAATCTTGATGTGATGCACATTGAGAAGAATTTGTTTGAGAATCTATTCAACACTATAATGAACATTGAGGGGAAATCAAAGGATAATGCCAAGGCAAGGGAGGACATGAAGATATTTTGCAATCGGAAGGAGTTAGAAAGAAATTCTGCTACAAATAAGTATCCAAAGGCGTGCTACTCTTTAGATAAGTCACAAAAGAAAGTGTTACGTGAATGGTTAAAAACTGTCAAATTCCCGGATGGATATGCTTCAAATCTAAGCAGATGTATTGATATAAGCAAATGCAAGATGTACGGGATGAAAAGCCATGACTGCCATGTTTTCATGCAACGACTTATGCCAATTGCATTCCGCGAGCTCTTACCTACAAAAGTTTGGGAAGTAATAACTGAGTTGAGCTTATTCTTTAAGAGTTTGACTGCCAATATAATAAAAGTTGAAGACATGGAAAAACTGGAATCAGAAATCCCAATTATTCTTTGCAAATTGGAGAGTATCTTTGTGCCCGGGTTATTTGACTCAATGGAGCATTTACCGGTACATTTGCCTTATGAAGCTAAGGTCGCCGGTCCTGTTCAATTCCGATGGATGTACCCATTCGAGAGGTAATTTCCTATACTGAATTGTAGTAATTTCCTATACTTAATTTGTTTGAAAATGATTCAATTAATTACCGACGTTAAATTAATATGAAGTTTTAGTTTGTTTAATGAAATAAACTGAAATATTCTTGTTTAAATGTTATTTCATGTAGATCACTTCATGACATAAAGTTTGATGTAAGCAATAAAGCTCGAGTGGAAGGTTCCATATGCAATGCGTACTTAGTTCGTGAAGCATCAATATTTTGTTCACATTACTTTGAGCCACATGTGTACACACGAGAAAGAAAAGTGCCACGCAATGATGATGGCAGTGGAGAAGATGATAATGAGGGGAACTTGGCTATTTTTACATATCCCGGTCGTTCATATGGGAAAGCTAAGATGAGAAGACTAACTGATGATGAATATGAGGCTGCACACTCATATATATTGCTAAATTGTGATGAAGTGCAACCTTATGTTAAGTAAGTGTTCATTAAAATAGCATGTTAAGTGTTTACTTTACAAACTTGGAAATCTTTTGTGTACCTGAACTTACTGTGGCAGTATGCAAAAACTTACCATAGATGCAATACATAAGCTATGACAAAAATTCATGAATCACTCTAATATGCACTTATCTTTATGTACATTTTTAGGTTATATGAGGATTGGTTGAAGGAATTGAGCCCTGATATCAGTGATGCAGATATTGCTGATCATCTTGAGAAGCATTTTGCATCATGGTTTGAGACATATGTAAGTTCCCTTCTATACTTGTCACAATGTAATTTTATTTTTCTCTTTCAAAATGGTGCTATATATAAGATTGATTTTTCTAGATTAATCTTGGTTTAAGGATGAATTCAGTTAGGCCTCTAATTGCTCAAATTGGATATTTTAATTTTTAATTTTTTTCCAGTTGTTAAGATTGATTTTAGTTTCTATAAAATAGGTACTGACCTATCATTTTCAGTGCATTGTTATTGAGTTAGAAAGTGTTGATTAATTAATTGATATTTTTCCTAATTTATGTATAAGAAACTAGAAAAGGGGACTTCTTGTTCTTGTTGAAATTAAGTTGTTGTTAGAGAGTTAATGGTATTATCATCATGCTATCTCTGTAAATCAACTAATTAATTTTAGTCATGTCTATGATGTTTCTCATTAATTTTTTTTAATTTATTTTAGGTACGAGATAATGATATTGAAAACAGATTTGTGTGCGACCTCTCAAAAAGACCATTACGATGTGTGAAGTCTTATCCTGTCTATTTTGTGAATGGATATAAATTTCATACAGTAGAGCATGGTTCAAATAAGACAACAATGAACAGTGGTGTATGTATATCCAGTGCATATGGTGATTACTTTGGGAAAGTTTTAGAAATTTTGGAGTTGGAGTATCCTGCTTTGCCAATAAAACGATCTGTGTTGTTCAAATGCGATCAGATTTTCTTGTAGTGGTACATGTAATGTACATTGGAAGGAATGTGTTCATTAATTAATTGACATTTGGTGTCAAGGTAATTAATTAACATTGGGTTGAATTTAATTTAATTAATAAGTTTACATAATGTAATTGATTAATTTATCAATTAATTGAATTACATAAAGTAAAGAATTAATTAAATAAATTTCCTAAGTAGGAAAATTAAATACATGTATTGTATTTACTAAGTGTGATTTAATTTTATTTAGGGGTAATTAAATTTAGCCAAATGGAATTAACTTACATAGTATATACCTTTTTAATTAAAGTTTATTTATGTAATTATAATTCTTGTGGGCTTGGGTTTAATTAACCTAATTAAAGCCCAATTAGATAAGGTGTCTATATAAGGGCACACTTAATGAATAAAACCCTAATTCAACCCTAATTAATTGCTTAAAATTTTAGGCACCAATAGCAGCCCCAAAACAGCTGAAAATCCCAGCATTAATCATCCATTCCTTCGCGTCTTCGGCTAGCATCGGTTCCCCTTTAATAGTTGGTCATGCACCAGACTTTGGAGATTGTAGTTTCAAGAAACTATTCTGCAGCAGTCTCTAGAGGAGACGAATCCGGTGAGTTAATTTATCTCGATTCAAATTGTTTTTATTCTAATCAATGGTAATTGGACACGATAGGTGGATTCTAGGAAATTTTAAACGGTGTATTTTTTGCTACGCCACGTCATTTCTCCGATGACGAATCCTACAAAAGCAACTAAGGCCTTCAAATGTCGATGTTCGGGGGAAGTTCAGACCTTACTGGGAAGGACCCTATGTTGTGAAGAAAGTGCTATTGAAAGGTGGTGTCAGCATCATGGACATGGATGGAAATGAGTTCACCAATCCGATCAATCAAGACCTCTTAAAGCTTTATCATGTCTTAAAAAAAGAAGAAGAAGAAGAAGAAGAAGAAGAAGTGTCTGCTAGGTTGAAAACTCGAAAATAGCGGTCTAGGCAAAAGTCAAGACACGAGGGAAAATGATCAGTCGGGAAATCTGAAAAGGACGACTGGTGATGGATTCTGGCTCTGTGTGGAGTGTATACCATCTTGGGGAAACTAATCCTTTCAAATGTACTCATTTTGATTTCATCAATAAAGTGAAATGTTTATTTAAATATATTTGTGTGGTTATGATAAATGCATAAACAAAGTTATCTTGCATAAACATCCATTTAAGGAAAGCGCTTTGCATTTAACTGGTTGAACATATCACGTTATTTAACAATGAAAATGTACTAAATACATAAAATCTGAAATCCTTTATTGTCCTCCAAATCTAATTCATCTTTCCAAAGAGCAATAGTGGTTGTCCAAGAATTTGGCTATTGAAGAAATTAAGCTGCATTTCTCTACATCGTATCATCACCAGAAGGATGATGGGACAAGAAGTCACGACACCATTTTAATCAATCTTTGTTCGAAAAAAAAGCTTACTGGGGTGAAAACCAAAAAGGCGCCTTAGGCAAAAGTTAGAGTAGCTCACTCGGCTGAAAACCCACATTGGGCAACCCAGGCAAAATTTAGAGCACCTCCAGATTCGTGAATCACAGGGGCAGAAGGGTAGAACTTCTCTACTGTTTCCCCATAGGAATCCTTACGGGATCCTCCAAATTACTCCCTAGCAGAAGATTTACAAGGGACGCTATGATCCTTTCCCTAGCAGTTGTCACGCATCCCCAGCAGTCATCTTATTTCCCCAGCAGTCCTCATATGTCTTTGACAAGGAAAAGCTCTGTGTGAAGAGTGTCTTCCACCAGCCAGGGGCAAAATATATTTTTCCCAGTAGAAAGGAGGAGCATCAATATTAAACAAACAATGAGAAATTCATCCTTTAGGATCCACATGCATATGCATCATCATGCATACATATGCAACATACACAGAGCATTCATCCCAAGCTAGTCTTCATTCTTGATCGAAGGGGAAAAAATTTTTGTTCAAAATCTCTCGATCAAGGAATGAAGACTCGCTATTTCAAAAGCAGGAATTCATCATCGCTATCTCAGACAAAGATTAATCTCCAACAGATCCGCCTCTGGTAATGTAAACCTGGTATTGGCCCAGATTGGCTTCATCTCTAGTTCCCCAGCAGATTCGCCTCGGGTAATGTAAACCCGGTATTGACCCAGATCGGCTTCATCTTCAGTTCCCCAGCAGATCCGCCTTGGGTAATGTAAACCCGGTATCAGCCCAGATCTGCTTTGCTCCAAATCTCCAGCAGATCTGCCTCGGGTAATGTAAACCTAGTATCGGCCCAGATCGGCTTCATCTTTAGTTCCCTAGCAGATCGCCTCGGGTAATGTAAACCCGGTATCGGCCCAGATCGGCTTCGCTCCAATCTCCAGCAGATCCACCTCCGGTAACATAGACCCGGTATCGGCCTAGATCGGCGTCATTCCATATCCCCAGCAGATCCACCTTTGGTAACATAGACCCGGTATCAGCCCAGATCGGCTCCATTCCAGTTCATCAACCTCGCCTCGGGTAACCTAGACCCAATATCGTCTTATTTCATGCTCATCTTCGCCTCGGGTAACCTAGACCTGGTATCGGCTTATTTCATCATCAACCATGCTTCAGGTAACCTAGACCCGCTATCGGCTTATTTCATCATCATCTTCGCCTCGGCTAGACCCGATATCGGCTTATTTCATCATCAACCTCGCCTCGGGTAACCAAGACCCGGTATCAGCTTATTTCATCATCAACCTCGCCTCGGGTAACCTAGACCCGGTATCGGCTTATTTCATCTCCAGCGTCGCCTCGGGTAGCCTAAACTCGGTATCAGCTTATTTCACTATCACCTTCGCCTCGGGTAACCTAGACCAGGTATCGACTTATTTCATCTTCAACCTTCGCCTCGGTAACCTAGACCCGGTATCGGCTTATTTCATCCAATCAACCCAGTGCATCATCACAACAGTGGGACTTCAACAAGTCGGTTGCACGTTTCATTCTTGCGTCTACGACGCTTCAATCCGTGCTCTCAAATTCATCACCTTGGGTATTTTAAACCCGGAGTCGGGTGTCGGATTTGATCACGTGAGGGGCAGCTGTAAGCGCCGGAATTTTCCGGACTTTAAAAAAAAAAATTTACCACGACTGTAATTACAGTCGTAGGGCTGTATTAAGTTGTACGACTGTATTAGTGGAGCAGGTACAGCAGTCCATACCTTAAGAATTAAAAAATGGGAGATGATTTAAGAGTAATTAATGCCCGTAAATTGCAGTAAGTAAACCAGAAATAAAAGAAGAAAAGAGAGGAAGAGAAAGGACTTTTGATCTTTGAAGTTTTTGAGAGAAATTGGGAGAGAATTGGAGAAAAAGGAGAGAAAAAGTGAAAACCAAACAAAACCATCTTTTTCTCCTCTTTTTCTTTTAATCATTGAGTGATAAAGTTTAAAATCTATTAGAAATCATATGTTAACAACTTGGCACTTCAAACTCAATCAATTTCGGACTTTAAACTCTCTAAATCCTTGACATTTTGGGGATTTTTGGACTTGGTTTTGGGAACCTTAACACAAGGAAAAAGAAGCAATTTAGAGGTGATTGGGGCGTTTCCAGCGGTCAATCCTACGATGGATCAGTGCCACAAAGGTAAATATACTTCAAACCTTCATTTTCTTATGTTTTCTGGGTGATTTGGTGTGTTTTTTTGTGCATAAGAACTTAATTTTCGGGCTTGCTGCTTCTGGAAATCAAGAACAGACGTACGACTGTTCTTGTGGTGTCGTACGAGTGTTCTTGATTTCCCGCTGATTTCAGTTTTATTTGAATAAAACTTTGGCGATTTTCTGCAATTGGAAGGATTATAGTCGTACAACTGTAATTATAGTTGTACGACTGTATTTACAGTCGCACAACTGTAACCTCCGTCCAGAGGCAGAATTTCCAGATTAATCCTCAAAATTTCCAAAAATCATAAAAATTCAGAAAAATCAGAAAATCACCAAAAATGAATTTTGTTGTGTGCATTCACGACCCTAGATTTAATTTTGATGTTATTGCATTTAGAACAATACAACGACGGAAACCTGATTCTCCCGAAAATCGACCTACCTCATATGCTAAATTAAAGTAAACCGGAAAAGAAAATGTTTTCAAAAATGATTTTCTCACAAAAACAAAAATACAGGGACGTTTCAACATTGTTTTCTAGGTTTAATCGGACCGGCTAGCCGAGCCGACCCAATTATCCCCTAATTGCATGCCCCCGAACTCCTTAAAATCTCATTCTGTCCTACTTGAGTCCTATTTGTGGTGTGCTATAAATTGTGCTAATCGTCTGTTTTGTAGCTTTTAGTTAGTTTTATTTTTATTTTTGATATAATTAATAGATTAATCCGTGTATTATATGCGGTTGTAAATTTTTAGATAAATCATGTATTTTAGGCGTTTATAAGGTGAGGATGAGAGTTTTTATTTTTTTTATTCTATCGGGTTGTAATAATTTAAATTATTTACTGCTTTATTTTTATTTTTATCTATGTGTACACTGTGTGTTTCAATTTAATTCAATAAAAATCAACTTTAGAATTATAAAATACCATCTATGAACATTGGTCGTATTTATTTTGATTAAGACACGAAATAAGGGACTTGTCCGGACCTAGATCTCTGGATAGTGTAGCGGCTTTTATCCGGTTCAGCTACACTGAAATTTTCCGGTTGAGCTGATCCGGGTGGAGACTCCTACATTATTTATTGAGACTTAGGTCTCGGTTCTTTTGTGAAGTAATTAATTTCTAAAACCGAATTTCTATTCTAAAAACTCCACGCGAGGGAGGGTTGCCCGATATCGAGGCTGCCTTCTAAGAGAGTCCGCGTTCCATCGAAAACGTCGTCCGCTCACATCGACCTCTATGATGAAGATTTCTGGTTATCCGTCATCTAGAATTGTCTAGAATGCTAGCCTAAGAAGCAAGGGATGGATTCTAACTCTTGCCGAAACGAATCGAAAACTACTGAAATGGAAAAAGGAGATTTTCACTGTGGAAAATGGGTCGTATGGCCCAAATCAAGAGGAGGCATAACCCAATTTCAGAGGATTAAGTTGTGGAAGAGAGCTACTTAAAATGGATACAACTAGATTTCAAAGAAGAGCTGTACGGCTCAACAATAAGGTTGCACGACCCAATTTAAAAGATAAATGGCTGTATGGTCCATCCCTAAAGTTAGAAAACATAGGCCAACTTGACCCACTTGCTGCAGAATAGAAAATTATTTTCCAAATACTAAAATGATTACAGGCAGCAGGATTATTGCAAGGGAGATAAATAAAAGAAAATGAATTTTTCTTCTCCCAACATCAAACAACTCATTTACGACTCATCTGATCCTTCTCCTTTAGCACGTTCATCTTCATCATCTACAACCTTTTTATCACCTTTGTTAAGGCAAAACAACCCGAAAACCCCAAACTAATACCTTCATAAACCCTTAAACTCCATCTTGACATGTTCAAACACGCGGTTCAAGGTTATCTGTGACTGCATTGTGATCTCCGGCAAATTTCAGTCCGTTTTCATAGGTTAGGATCAGTTCTAAAGCTTTGAGGAATGGATTCGGATAATTCCATCAAAATCTGGATAAACATATTAAATGTAACTTCTAAGAGGCCATAAAATCCAATCCCTTCATCCCAACATTGTTTGATTTGCTTATGTTGTGTTAATTTTGCTGAAAATAAAAAACGATTTTGCTGTAAATTTTAATATTAGGCTGTACAGCCTATCTTTTAGGCTGCATGGCCTATTACATGAGAAGATTGAGTCGTACGACTCATCAATGGGCCATGAACTTTGTTGCAAAATTTTCAATAGTTTCGGGGATTTTCAGTTTTATGCAATACGGGGTGAAAATCTCTAATTTCTCAATCTAATCCATTGATAAACCCCCAAAGGATCATAAAATCCAAAAGGAGAAAACCCCAAAATGAATATCTGCATGTTAAAAACACAAATAAAATTTTTTTTCCATCGAAGTTGGGCTGCACGGCTCATATTTGACCCTGGTTGAGCCGTATGGGTCATATCTTGAGCCGCACGGCTCTTTTAATTCAATCATAGCATCATCTCTCTTTTATTTATTATTCATTCATTTATCATTGCAACATTGATTTTAAGTGTTTATGGGCTTTTGACCTAGTTTAATTTTTGAAGCATTGTTTAAAACCCACGCGAAGGGGATTTCCAATAAATCCTCGGATATCCAATTCGCTTTGGCATGCTTAATAAAAAAATCAGTAAAACTGTTTTCTAAAACCATTTTCTCCATATTCAAAAACAAAGGGTGTTTCTAAAACTGTTTTCCAGGTCTAATCGGGTAAACCTGTCAGGTTTTCTCGATTATCCCTTAAATGTCTAACCCCGAGCTATCTGGATCTCCCATTGTGTCCTACTTGAGTCCAATGTGTGTATAGTTATTAGTACTATTAACCTCTATTTTGCAAGTAGATGTATGGTAGGTTAGATGAATGCTAGCTTTCTATTTTTAGAATGCTTTGTGTAAACTGAGCGATTGTACCCCTCTCCCATTTTTATCAAATGTATCCCCTATGATAGTTTATTCGACTTGGTTGTAATAATTTTATTTCTAGAATTTATTTATCGCTTTTTGAATTTATTTATGGCTTTCTATATGAGCATATAACATATTGTTGGTGTGCCCTAGGTCTTAGGGCATTGGATTCTTGTATTTTGTATTATACATTAAGATTCTTTATATGTATACATCATTTGTGTCACATTAATAAAGGCATTTAATCTATTCCATTTAGATCTTGTGCTATAACATGAATATAGTATCCATTGATTGATAATCATAAAACATACCCCAAGTCTATTCTAATCGTGGGAACGAATAGAATCACAGACTTATGTATTCGATCACTGTATGGTAGCTCTTAACTAGCCATAGTACTTGTAAAGTCAGTCATGAATATAGGTACATGTCATTGACATGGGACTAGATCGATCAACACAAGCAAGCCACATGGTTGTCATGTCGTATGTCTTTCTTGAGTAGGTCTCTTTTATTCTTCGACCAGATTTCATTATAGTATTAATATGGAATCTGGCTCACTTTGACATACGTCTAACAGGTCTATAAAAGGATGCTACATATGGGCATGATTGGGTGGAAAGGTGAACATATTGATATTGATAATGAAGTGATGGAATTGCCACTCAGGTAACACCAAGATGATATCACTGGCCACTTGATGAGTGGGACTGATAAGTGTATGGCCATACCCAAATAAGTCGGTCGCTTATTTGATTAATTAGTCAACTCAAGATCAAGAAATATGATAAACAACTGAAGAGGATGACGGACACTGTGCCTCTTGTTTATTCATATCGATGTCATTTGGCAAAGGACACTATGAGATTACTACTAGGTAAGTGTCTTCAACAGACTATTGTATCTTTGTCTTAATTAGGGGCTGTAACGGTTTACTAAAACCCACTTACAGTCTGTGGGCCTTGGACCCATTGCCAACATAAAGACAGACTCATAGGATCATGTACATAGATCAACTGAGCTAGAACTTATAGAACTTGTACATGTAATGTACATTGGAAGGAATGAGTCAATTAATTAGCTGACATTCAGTGTCAAGGTAATTAATTAATATTGGGATGATTTAATTTAATTAATAAATTTACATAATATAATTAATTAATTAATCAATTAATTGAATTACATAAAGTAAACAATTATTAAATTATTTTCCTAAGAAGGAAAATTAAATACATGTATTGTATTTACTTAAGTGTGATTTAATTTTATTTAGGGGTAATTAAATTTAGCCAAATGGAATAAATTTTTGTAGCATAAAATTTTAATATAAAGTTTATTTATATAATTGTAATCCTAAGGGGCTTGGGTTTAATTAACCTAATTAAAATATAATTATAGTAGGAGAAGATATAAGGCACACTTAAAGAAAAAAACAATCAGCCCTAACCCTATTATTGAAGCTAAAAATTTCGGCCCCCCATAACGGCCCCCTTAACCGAAGTTTTATGCTTCGGTTCTTTGACTAGCATCTGTTCCTGTTTGTTAGTTGTTCGTGCACCGGACTTTGGAGATCGCTTCAACAATTAATTCTACAGCAGTCTCTAGAAGAGACGAACCTGGTGAGTTTCTAACTCTCTAGTTCAAATTATTTTATTCTAATCAATGATAATCGGACACGATTAGGTGGATTCTATGAAATTTTAATTGGCCAAATTTCGCTACGCCCTGTTATATTTCCCGTAATGAATCCTAACAGTTGTATGAGAGCCTAGGTTTTGTCCATTAGATTAATTGGAATTCATTCTTGAAAGTGTTCTTGAAGAAAGAATAGGTTTCAAGAATGGTTTTTTGGGTTTTTGGAATGATTTTTCCCGAATTGTTTTTATTGATTTACTGCAGTTATTTTCATCGGACTGTTTTTGTTTCTTCACTGTTTGACTCTATGATTTTTTCTGCCCCTTGCTGCATGTTTTTAGTTTTTTCAAAAAAAAAAAAAATTATATTTCGCCCACCACTGGCAGCTGCCCTGCGTGGCATGCGTGACAATGGGCCTTGTCACTGGCTTCTCATCCTGCTGTGCAGTAGCACAGCCCGCGTTTAGCAGGCAGCGGTCATCCCATATGGGTGGGACAGCTGCTGTTGCCCAGCGGCAGTGCTTCCCAGGCAGGTGGACTGTCTTGGACAGCCTGCCGCGTGCTGGGAGAAGCACTGCCATGGGTTGTTGCGCGTCCGTTTGGATTTTTCGGGTCAGGTTTTTGTTTTAAAATTCGCAGCTATTTTATTTTAACCCGGGCCTATAACGCAAATTAAATTAAAATGTTTTATTTTGATTAATTTGTAATTAAATTATTTATTATGTTGGCATACATATTTAATTTAATTGCTTTGTGTATTAAATTGAATATGGTTTAATTTGTGAAATTGGCCCAATCAATAGTGGCCCCGTTTAGAATTAGGAGAGCCAAATTTCAAAGTTGTGACAACCCAAATTCCACTGTGAGCAAAATTGTTAATTTTGCATTAATTGATGTTATCCATTGGGCCTTTATGGGCCTTAATCACATTTGTTGAAATTGACAATTTCACCCCAAGTAACTCGGCTTAACATTTATATTTATAATTTGGAATGCCATGATCATGCATCATATTGGTGTGTATGTGCATGACACGTACTTTGTTTGAAATGTTGTGTTGAGTTTTGTGGGCTCTAATTTCTTATCGGTTGTAATTTAATTTTGGGAAATATGACCTACGTGCCATTTATTTTATTTTGATGTAATTTTAGGATAGATTTTATTTTAATAAAGGTATTGTAATTGCATCAAGTATAGAGGAAGGCCCAGATGGAGCAAGCCCATAGTGGGAGCCCAAGGAGAATTGCAGTCTGGCCCGATGGAGAGTTAGATAGGTTGTCTAGTTTTTCAATAGGTTGTAATTAAGGCCCATAGGATCTCATTATTTTAAATTAAGTATGTCATTGTATTTGTCATATAATATGGATGTATGGATCACCAGATTTTGACCTGCATTTATGCATGCTAAGCCGTATTACTTAATTTCAATCCTGAGAATTAAAATATTAAGTCGTTTAAAAGTGCATCCCATATTCACACCTCTTCCTCCCATTGTGTTGCGACGTGCACCATGCCCTAACTAGGTACATTGTAGTCTTTGGTGGGCCGTCGAGGGTTAGGATACATGGTATAGTTAACAAGTGAATGGTGGTTTAACTCAACATGGGTAGCATTAGCTCAGAGCGGGCCCTACCCACAGATGGGTAAAGTGTCAATAAGCCTATCAAACCAAGACTCCTTTATGAAAGGAATTGATAGGTTATCCTACCAAAAAAATCAATGGTTGGTTAGCGAGCCCTAGTTTGGCCAGTCATTGAGGAGTTGTGGATCTTGGTCAAGTCAACCAAATTTCTTCACCAATGAATAAATTAAAATCGAATAACCAAATTTCTTCACCAATGAATAAATTAAAATTGAATTATTAATTTGAAATTGGCATAAAAGTCCTTTATTTCTAACTCCAACAATGATTTCTTCCATGTAGATTATTCCCATTTCACATTAGAAAACTAAATGGCTGCAACAAATGACAACTCACCCTCACTTAGGTCACTCCTGGAGAAGGAAAAGCTTTCAGGGACTAACTTCCTGGATTGGGCTAGGAACTTGCAAATAGTTCTTAGAAAAGAGTCCAAGGAGTATGTATTGAATGCTCCTTTACCAGCTGGCCCTCCCGGAGGTTGAGGCGTCACCACAGTGATGCTGGAGCAGTACGCCCGGCACGTCAGGGATGACCGAGATGTCTCGTGACTTATGCTGGGTACCATGGCTTTTGATCTTTAGAAGCAGTTTATGGAGTAGCATGCTTATGAGATGATGGATCAGCTTAAAAAGATGTTCCAAGACCAAGCTCACCAGGTGTGATACCTGACAACTAAGGCACTTTGCACTATTGCAATGGCAGCCGAGATTTCTGTTAGCACTCATGTGTTAACGTTGAAGGGGTACATTGAAACACTTTCCCGCCTCAGCTAGCCAGTTCTATAGGACTTGGTAGAAGATATTATTCTCGAGTCACTTCCTAAGTCTTATAACCAATTTATCATGAACTACCACATGCAGGGTCTTGATAAATCGGTATTGAGCTGCATGGCATGCTCAAGCTTGCTGAGTAGTCTCTTAAGAAGACTCCTAAAGTTCTGCTGGTGAATAAGGGCAATACACCCATTGCTAAGGGTAAGGCCAAATCTAAGGCTAAGGCTAAGGCCCAATAGGCCAAGGCTTAGGGCAAGAAGGTGGCGACCCACCCTAAAGCAAGGGTTGCTTCTCCTGACGATTTCTGCCATGAGTGTCATGAGAAAGGGCACTAAAAGAGCACGTGTCCAAAGCTAAGGGAGGAAATGAAGAGCAAGTCTGCTGTTTCAGGTATTTATGCTATTGAGATTAATCTGGCTATTTCCACATCTTGGGTTTTAGACACTGGATGTGGTTCTCATATTTGTTCAAATGTGCAGGGACTAAGAAATAGGAGATTGCTAGGATCCGGAGAAGTGGATCTTCGAGTCGAAAATGGTGCTTGGGTTCAGGCCATGGAGATTGGAGATTATTTCTTGGATGCCCAGTGGACTAGTTTTAGAATTAAGAAATTGTTATTTTGTTCATGCGATTCGCATGAATATTATTTCTATTTCTTTATTGGATATTTTTGGTTTCATTTTCAATATTGGACATGGTAGAATTTCTGTGCAATATGACAATATTATTTATGGAACAACATTTCTGGAAAATGGTTTATATATCCTTGATCTAAAATGTGAAAGTTCAATCTCCAACATAAATACTAAAAGGATTAAACAAAATGAAATTAATCCTACATATATCTGGCATTGTCTGTTGGGATTCGTCATCAGAAAAATAACTTGGCGTAGCGGAATTACATCATTTAAAATTTCCTCGAATCCACCTATCGTGTCCGATTACCATTGATTGGAACAAAATCAATTTGGATAAAGAGAGATTAAACTCACCAAAACTGTTTCTTCTAGAGATTGCTGCAGAATCGATTCTTGTGATGGAAACAATCTCCACAATCCGGTGCACGACCAACTAATGAGTGGGAACCAGTGCTAGCCGAAGAAGTGGAGGAATGGAAAATTGCAGCTGTAAAATTCAGCCAAGGGGCTACTCTAAGGGGGCTAAAATTTACAACTCAATAATTAGGGTTAGGGCTTATTTTTTTATTCTTAAGTGTCCCTATTATAGACTCCTTGTCTAATTGGGTTTTGACTAGATTAATTAAACCCAATCCCACTAGGATTACAATTATATAAATAAACTTTAATTAAAAGTTCATAAACTTTAATTATAATTTAATCCCATTAGGCTGAATTTAATTACCCTTAAATTAAAATTAAATCACACTTAAGAAAATACAAATACATGTATTTTAATTTCCTACTTAGTAAAATTATTTAATTAATTATTTACTTTATGTAATTCAATCAATTAATAAATTAATTAATCACATTATGTAAACTTATTAATTAAATTAAAACAACCCAATGTTAATTAATTACCTTGACACCGAATGTCAACTAGTTAATTAACCCATTCCTTCCAATGTACATTACGTGTACAATTTTTATAAGTTTCAGCTCAGTTGATCTATGTGCATGATCCTATCGGTTTGTCTTTATGTTGGAAGTGAGTCCAAGGCCCACAGACTGTAAGTGGGTTCTAGCAAACCATTACAGCCCCCAATTAAGACAAAGATGCAGCAGTCTTTAGAAGACACTCACCCGGTAGTAATGTCATAGTGTCTTTTGCCAAATGACATCGATATGAGTAAACAAGAGGAATGGTGTTATCCTCTTCTGTTGTTTATTATATTTCTTGATCTTGAGTTGACTGATTAATCAAATAATCTACCAACTTATTTGGTTATGGCCATACACTTATCAGTCCCACTCATCAAGTGGCCAGTGATATCATCTCGGTGTTATTCGAGTGGCGATTCCATCACTTCATCATCAATATCAATATGTTCACTGGTCCACATGTGACACATGTGATGTATATAAACAAGAAGTCTAAATATACAATACAAAATACAAGAATCCAATGCCCTAAGAACTAAGGCACATCAAAAATCTCCCATTTGCACTAGTTCCAAGCAGGCATTACCCTAATTCCTATAGATATGATATAACCATCATGTTGTGTCTGTGGTAGCACCTTGGTCAATGTCTATGGTAGCACCTTGGTCAATGGATCAACGATATTATTCTTGGTGTCAACCCTCTACAATGATATGTCACCTCTGTTCACAATCTCCCGAATAAGGTAAAACTTCCTAAGCACGTGTTTGGATCTCTTATGTGACCAATGGCCCCATTGTTGTCATAGAAAACATCAACTGGGTCTAGGATAGTGGGTAATACTCCTAACTCAGTTATAAACTTCTTAATCCAAACAGCTTCCTTCGCAGCATCACACACAACTATATACTCAGCCTTCGTTGTAGAGTTAGCAATGGTGGCCTGCTTTGAGGATCTCCAACTAATGGCACCACTATTCAGGAGAAAAACATAACTAGATTGTGACTGGTTTTTGTCCCCATCGGTCTCAAAGCTTACATCAGTGTAACCTGACACTACCAGCTCATCTTGATCTCCATACACTAAGAAAGCATCCTAAGTCCAGTTAAGGTATTTTAGGATTATCTTGACAGCCTTCCAGTGTTCCTCCCCAGGATCCGACTAGTACTAGCTAGTCATATTTAGTGCAACTACAACATCAGGCCTCTTACATAACATGGAGTGTATGATGGATCCAATAGTAGATGCATAAGGGATCCTTTCCATGTTCTCCCGGTCCTTCTTTGTTTTAGGACCATCTTTCTTACTCAGCTTCAACCCATGGTGTATAGGCAAGAATACTTTGTTTACCTTATCCATGCTGAATCTTTTCAGAACCTTATCTATGTACATGGCCTGACTTAGGCCTAGAAGCCGATTGGATCTATCTCTGTAGATCCTTATCCCTAAGATCGTCTCAGCTTCGCCTAAGTCCTTCATTGCAAAGCACTTACTCAACCACTGGTTAACCCCTTGCAGTGTTGGTATGTCACCTCTAATGATAACGAAGTCATCAACATAAAACACTAGGAAGGTGGAAACGCTCTCACTAACCATCTTATACACACAGGGCTCATCAGGATTTTGTGTGAAGCCATATTCCATAATGGCCTTATTGAATCTCTGATTTCATGACCTCGATGCTTGCTTCAATCCATAAATGGATCTTTAAAGCTTGCATACTCGGTTAGGATACTTTGGATCAATAAAACGCTTAGGTTCTATCATGTACACATCCTCGAGTAGCTTTCCATTAAGGGAACCAGTCTTAACGTCCCATATCTCATAATCGTACCATGTAGCTATGGCTAGTAGTATCCTAATGGATTTGAGCATGGCAACTGGTGAAAAAGTTTCATCATAGTCAATACCTTGAACTTGTCTGAGCCCTTTTGCCACCAATCGCCCCTTGAAGGTGTTGTCAGCTTTTAACTTGAAACACCACTTGCAACCTATCACCTTAGCACCTGGAGGTGGATCCATCAAGTTTCATACTTGGTTATCATGCATAGATTGCATCTCAGCTTCCATAGCTTTACACCATTGATATGAGTGTGGGCTTTCAATAGCCTCTCGATAGGTCTTGGGCTCCTCCTGGTCAACGACCATAAGGTCCCTATCATCAGTCACGAGAAAGCTGTACCTCTCTAGCTAATGACATGTCCTACCAGACCTTCTAAGGTCCTGTGTAACCGATTCTACTTCCTCAATTTCTTGAGTAGCTAAATCGGTTCCCAAAGCATCCTCAGCAGTAGCTGCAGGAGTTCGTGAGTCTTAAACTTCGGAAAGTTCAATATTACTCCCACTATCTCTCTTGGAAAGGAATTTCTTCTCCAAGAAGACTGCATTCCTGGCTATGAAAACTTTGTTTTCTACTGGATCGTAGAAGTAATAAGCCTTAGTTTCCTTAAGGTAACCCATAAAATGGCACTTGACAGATTTGGACTCGAGTTTGCCATTTGTCAATTTCTTGACATGTGCATCACAGCCCCAAATCTTTGAGAAGGAAACATTGGGCTTTCAGCCCTTCCATAGTTCATATGGTGTTCCTGTAAGCGCTGGGTTTTCCCGACCTCTATGATGAGAATTCCTGTATTACCTGTGGAGCAGACAGACACGAATTGGACTTGAAAACGACCAGAATATGGCCCGGAGTATCTCAAACATCCCGCAAACCGAGCTATCCTCAATTGGAAACCCTGAGAAGGTCCTCCGAGTGATTTTAGGGTTTGGGGTGAGCATCGGATTTTTACGGATTTCGGCCTGGCTCTTGCTAGAACCACACAGCTGTAGTTTTTAAATATGTATTGTACATTCATTAGATTTATGTATTATACATATTTTGTGTCATTAAATAAAGGCATTCATCTGTTTATTATATATCTTGTGTTGTATTTTAAATGGAGTATCCAATGGACATATCCATATCCATGTTGACAAGTGTCATGCACTTGGCAGTAAGACCATGAATAGGGAAAACGATATGACCATAAAGAGATCTATAGTCTGTTCCAATCATGGGAATGAATGGAACTAGAGACTATCATTAGCTTGGTTGTATGGCAGTGTCTTACCGGTCATTGGACATGGGATGTCAACCAAGTTAATGGGTACATGTAAAAAGGGCATGGTACTGGATAGATCCACTAAACGAGAAATCCACATGGTAAAGTATCACAAGTGATTCTCATGTAGTACTTGTATGGATCCTTTGACCTGACCATATGATGGTGCTGCATGCAAAGTCGCATGCTTTGGGGTATGCCTAAAGGGCCTGTAAAAGGGTGCCAAGTATGGATACTTTCAGGTATGTCACTAAGCATGGCAGTACTATGGATATGCAGAAGGGATATGTCACTTAGTAGTCCACTGAGAGGATATCACTAGCCTCTTGATGAATGTGACTGATAAGAGTATGGCCACACCCAAACAAGTTGGAACTTGTTTATGAGCTTCAGTACATTCGGGATCAAGTAAATGTCCGAAAACAAAAGAGGGTGATCAATCCATGCCTCTGTGTTGGACACCGATATCGATGACATGGGTTATAAAAGTTTAACTACAAGGTTATGATTTCAGTTGGACTACCATCTCCATCTTAATTAGGGACTATAGTGGCTTGCTAGAGCCTGCCTGTAGTCTGTGGGCCATAGGCCCACTGCCAATATAAAGATGGGCCCATAGGATCGTGCACATTGAACGTCTAAACTCGGACTAAAGGGATCAACTGTATACTTAGAGTATACACACCGGAGAGAGAGATGATTGTATTGATTATATTATATAGATCAATTGGATTGATCAAAATAATATAATTGATATTTGTAATGGCCTTCTCATAATTAATTCAATGAAATAATTTATGAGATTATTTCCTAGGTGGAAATATTATATGTGTATAGGTTTATATGTGGATTTATTTTATGAACGTCCAATTTAATTCATAGGTTAAATTATTAGTCAAATTAGTTTTAATTAAGTGTAAATAATATATTATATGGTGTAATATATTATATACATGTTGAATTAAAATTGCATTTGAAATTAATTTGGACCAAGTAAAATAGAATGGATTTGGGCTTAAAAATAGGAGAAAAACCCACATAAAATAAAGCATAATGGGCCAAAATTTTCAAGGAAAATTTTAGCCATCTAGGGTTAAAATAACCCTAGGAATTTCAGCCAAAGGGTGAAGAATTTCTAGCAGAAAATTGCAGCTCCCTCTCTCACAATTTCGGTCGATCCTCTCGCTAGCACGGGTCGTGTTCGATAGCCGTTCGTGTACATGAATGCGGAGGGAATCTACTTTGATTTCTGCAGCCATCTCTAGAAGAGATATCTCAGGTGAGAAATCTTTTCTTTGTTGTTAAAATTTTTGATTTAACAATTTTCATATCAATTGCTCCTGGGGACGGATTTGAGGAAATCAACGCGTTCGTCCTCTTTAATCGGGTGATTCCAGTGAAAAATCCCAACAGTGGTATCAGAGCGGGCTTTTGATTCGTGAAAATTGTTTAATTGGATTAAATCCCTTGGTTTTGAAATTGGAGATTTTAATTTGGGATTCTTGGATTGGGGTTTGTGATTTTCCCCTTTGGAATTTTTTCAATTGAAATTAAATTTGCATATAGGTTTTTATTTATTTGATTTTGTTGGATGGTTGTATTTCTTGGTGAATTACATGTTGTTTGGCTGTAATTTTTTGGGATTAAAAATCACAGGCTGTTTCCGGGCATACGGGATTGCTGGCGGCGGAATCGCCGCCGGTGGCCGCTGCATGAGGCTGAAACAGCGTAGCAGCCACTGCTGTTAGGGCAACACTGTTGCCCTAGCTGCAGCGGGCCGGGCCCAGTGTTTTTGGATTTGGCGGGGTTTCGGGCCCGGGGCCCAATTTTAAAATTTTAATTGGTTTTAAAATTTCGTGTGTTTAAATTTTTTGCAATTCAAATGCGCATTATGCGATATTAATTTTGAAAATTAATATGGTTAATTGAAATTGGTTCGGGTTATTTTGGCACAATTACCCGGGCGGCTGATATGGACTCATGGTTTTCCAATTCCGTTAAGGGCTAGAACCATGGTGGGCCAAAATTGGCGATTTCAAAATAATGGCTTGGACATAATTGAAATGGGCTTAATTTCATGCATTATAACATGCTTATAAATTGATGTATTGGTTGCATTTTATATGATTGAATGGATGTATGATTCGATGCTATTAAGCCTTAATTGAAGATGGGTTGCATTTTCTTTTTGGGTAAATACGACCTGCGTGTCGTTTTTCTTTTTTAATGTAATTTTATTTTATTTATTTATTATAAAATTTGTAAAGGAAGAAGAAGCCCAATGGAGTGGTGAGCCCAAGTGGAGAGGCAAGCCCAGAAGGAAAGAAGATGGAGGCCCACCTGATGTATTTTCTAGTATAAGCTTACTAGAATTATATTAGGTTGTAATATAGGCCCATAGCAGTCCATTTTACTTATTTAATTATATTTTATATTTATTTGCATGTATGTATGTATGATCCAAACCCATTCTCACCCGCCTTATGCATGTAAGCCGTCATCAAATGAATCTAATAACCTAATGGAAATTACTAAGTCGTTTAAAAGTGCTTCCCTCATTCAAAACCAGCTCGAAGTGGCGATAGGCCAGTTGTAGACCTTGCCCTTACAGGATACGCTGGAGTATTGTCATTTTGTATTGGGTTAGAGTATAGGATACTCTAACACTTGGATAGAGGTTTTCACTTAGCGTGGGTAGTAGGATTCTCCTGGCCCTAATCATAGATGGGTAAGTGCCAACAAGCCCATCAAACCAAGAGTCCCTAGGTTGGGATTGGACGGCATTCCTATCTAAATAATTAAGGTATAGTTTTTCCAGGCCCTCGTTAGGCTATATCTTAATAAAATATGGATCTCTGCCTATGAGCCCAACAACTCAAGTTAATTAATAACCTGATTCATTATTAATTAAATATGGGAAAAACAAGTTAAGTCCTTTATTAAACAGTCTTGTAATTTTTCTATAGTAACAAAATGGCAACAAACACTCACTTTCACTGCGATCTATCCTGGAAAGGGACAACCACTCCAGTCCTAACTTCTTAGACTGGTCTAGGAACTTAAGAATAGTTCTAAGACAAGAGTCAAAGGAGTATGTGCTGGAAAGGCCTGTGCTGGCTGCGCCTCAGGGACATAATCCACTAGATGCCCAACTGGAGGAATACAAGGTGCATGTAAAGGATAACTGGATGTGACAAGCCTTTTGTTGGCGTGAATGGTCCCTGAGCTGTAAAAGCAGTTCATGAACCAATGATAACAACTCTAAACGAGATGTTTCAAGAGCAAGCTCGTTAGGAGAGGTACCTGACCAATAAGGCATTCCACTCCTGTAAGATGGGGCTAGGACATCTATGAGTGCACACGTGCTCAAGATGAAGGGCTATTTGGATGTTTTAGCCTATCTCGGATCGCCTATCTCATAGGAGCTAGCGGTGGACACAATCCTTGCTTCCTTACCGGATTCTTATGATCAGTTTATCCTGAACTATAATATGCAAGGAATGAACCGTACTATTAGTAAGCTGCATAGGATGCTTAAGCTCACTGAGCAGTCGATCAAGAAGACTCCGCCGGTGTTGCTGGTCTACAAGGGGAACCCTCCTCTTGCGAAGGACAAGGCCAAGGAAAAGGCCAAGGCCAAGAAGCCTAAGCCCCAGCCCAAGGCCAATCCTGAGGATGTCTACTTCGGGTGCAAGCAGGTAGGGCATTGGAAGAGATTGTGTCCTGAACTATTGGGAGAGTAAAGGAAGATCCAGGGTATGTCTTCATCAAGTATATATGTCATAGATATAAACCTCATTGTTTCAACATCCTGGGTATTAGATACTGGATGTGGTTCTCACATTTGTTGTAATGTGCGTGGACTCAAGAACAGGAGGTCACTGGGATCTGGGGAGGTGGACTTGCGGGTCGGTAATGGAGCAAGGGTTGCTGCCATAGAGATTGGCGAATACCACCTCATGATGCCTAGTGGATTGGTTTTATATTGGAACAGTGTCATTTTATACCTGCCATGTGTAGAAATATCATTTCTGTTTCAGTATTAGATATTTCTGGATTTAATTTTGCTATTTCTAATGGTAGAATTGGTTTATCTAGAGAGGGATTATTTTATTGAGAAACTCTATTAAATAATGGCCTATATATCCTGGATTTAAATGAAACCAATCATGTCTATAACATAAACACTAAAAGGGTTAAGCCTAATGAACTTAATCTTGTCTACCTTTGGCATTGTCGTTTAGGCCACATAAACAAGAAGCGCATAGCTAGTCTCCACAAAGCTGGAATCCTAGGGTCATTTGACTTGGAGTCAATTGATATATGCGAGTCTCGTTTACGAGGCAAAATGACTAAAGCGCCTTTTAGCAAGAAAGCTGAAAGGGCTACTTTCTTATTGGACCTAATACATTCAGACGTATATGGGCCCATGAGCGCAGCTACCAGAGGTGGACATCTGTACTTCGTTATGTTCACGGATGATTTCAGTAGACATGGCTATGTCTATTGATAAAAGATAAGTTTGAAACCCTTGATAGGTTCAAGGAATTTAGGAACGAAGTACAGAACCAGCTAGGTAGGAATATCAAAGCCCTTCGGTCAGACCGACGAGGCGAATATATGAGCTTAGAGTTTGACTCATATTTGAGAGAGCATAGAATAGTTCCACAGCTCACTCCTTCAGGAACACCACAATGGAATGGGGTGTCCGAACGGAGGAATAGAACCCTATTGGACATGGTCTACTCAATGATGAGTCATGGCTCTCTCCCAAATAAGCTTCTGGGGATACACCCTCGACACAGTCGCTCTCATTTTAAATGATACTCTGACTAAGGCAGTGGATAAGACCCCATATGAGATATGGATGGGCAGGGAGCCCAATGTGTCTTTCTTGTGGATTTGGGGATGCGAAGCACATGTCAAGAGATTGACTGGGAGCAAGCTAGAACCCAAAACTGATAAATGCATGTTTATGGGCTACCCTAGGGAAACCAAATGGTATTACTTCTACAACCCCGCCGAGAACAAGGTGTTCGTGGCAAGGAAGGGGGTCTTTCTAGAAAAGGATTTTATTTCCAAGGAAAACAGTGGGAGCAATGTTAAACTCGGGGAAGTTCAAAGCTCACAAGCTCCTGAAGAGGATAACTTGGAGACCTGGGTGGAGCTTCCACAGGAGGAAGCACCGATCCAGGTCACACAAGGACCTAGAAGGTCCGGTAGGGATCGTCGGGAACCAGAGAGGTATGGTTTCTATAGGGATTTGTCACCGGAAATCACCCGATTAAAGCGGAAGAACGCGATGATTTCCTCAAATCCGTGCCCAGGAGAAATTGAGATGGAAATTGGAAAAAAAATGATTTAATAGAAAGAGATAAATCTCTTACATGGAATATCACTTTCAAGAGATGGATGCAGAATGCAGGTATCAAACTAAAAACCCTCCTCGTTCACGTACACGAACGCCTAACGAACACCACCCCTGCTAGCGTCGGAAACCATGAACTTTGGAGAGGGAGGCTGGGGTGAATTTCAGCTAGCTCTGTGTATCCTCTATGTTGGCCAAAATTCCTAGGGTTCTATAACCCTAGGTGGCCAAAATTCCTAAGGGAATTTTGGCCCAAGTTGGCTCCTTCATCTGTGTGGGCTTTCTTCTTTTAATTCTGGCCCAAACCTATTTTAATTAGTCTGGCTTAAACTAATTTCAAGCCCAATTTTAATTAACCCATGTATTTAATATATTACCCTAAGTAACATATTATTTACATTTAAATTAAAATCGGTTTGACTAATTAATTTAATCCATCAAATTAAAATTAGATCATCACAAAATAAATTCATCTGTAAACCTATACATATGAATATTTCCACCTAGGAAATAATCCCATAATTAATCCAATTAATTATGAAGAGCCAATCAAAGATTAATTTTATTATTATGATCAATCCAATTGATCTTTATAATATAATTAATATATACCTCTCTCTCCAGAGCATATACTCTAAGTATACATGTGATTCCTTAAGTCAGTGTTCAGTTGCTCAATGTGTATGATCACGTGGGCCCATCTTTATGTTGGCAGTGGGCCTGTGGCCCACAGACTGCAGTTGGGCTCTAGCAAGCCACTACGGCCCCAAATTAAGATGGAGATGGCAGTCTAACTGTTATCATAACCCTGTAGTTTGAACATGTATATCCCATGTCATCGATATTGGTGTCCAACACAGAGGCATAGATTGATCACCCTCTTTCGTTTTCGGACATAAACTTGATCCCGAATGTACTGAAGCTCACAAACAAGTTCCAACTCGTTTAGGTGTGGCACACTCTTATCAGTCACATTCATCAAGAGGCCGGTGATATCTTCCCAATGGACTACTGAGTGACAAATCCCTTCTGCATATCCATAGCATTGCCATGCAAAGTGACATACCTGAAAGTATCCATACTTGGCACCCTATTACGGGCCCTTTAGGCATACCCCTAAGTATGCGACCTCACATACAACACCATCAAATGGTCAGGTCAAAGGATCCATACAAGTACTACACGAGAATCACTTGTGATACTATACCATGTGGATTTCTCGTTTAGTGGATCTATCCAGTACCATGCCCTTTTTACATGTACCCATTAACTTGGTTGACATACCATGTCCAATGACCGATAAGACACCGCCATACAACCAGGTTGATGATAGTCTCTTGCTCCACTCATTCCCATGACTGGAACAAACTACGGATCTATTTATGGTCACATCGTTTACCTTATCCATGGTCTTACTGCCAAGTGCATGACACTTGTCATCATGGATATGGATATGTCGATTGGATACTTCATTTAATATATTGCACAAGATAAATATAATAAATGAAGTATTACCTTTATTAATAACACAAATGAGTATAATACATAAATCCAATAAATGTATAATACAAATACAAGGACCAATGCCTCAGGACTAGGGCATATCCAACAGTTTCCTCGTCACTGATGATCAAACTCTTCTTGTCTTTGATGAGGAAGAACCCAAAACCTACCAAGAGGCTATGGCAAGCCCATAGTCTGCAAATTGGTGTAAAGCTATGGACACAGAGATGCAATTTATGTATGATAACCAGGTTTGGAACTTGGTTGATCCACCTTCGGGTGCTAAGGTAATAGGTTGCAAGTGGTGCTACAAACTAAAGGCTGATAACACCTTCAAGGGGTGTCTGGTTGCAAAAGGTTTCAGACAAGTACATGGAATAGACTATGATGAAACTTTCTCACCAGTCACCATGCTCAAATCCATCAGGATCTTGCTGGCCATAGCCACATGGTACGACTATGAGGTTTGGCAAATGGATGTCAAAACTGCTTTCCTTAACGGAAAGCTACTCGAGGATGTGTACATGACACAACCTGAGGGTTTTATTGATCCAGAGTATCCTAAGAGGGTATGCAAACTTCAAAGGTCCATTTATGGATTGAATCAAGCATCCCAAAGTTAGAATCGTAGATTCAATGAAGCTATAAAGGAATATGGCTTCATACAGAATCAAGTTCAGCCTTGTGTGTATAAGAGGATTAGTGGGAGCCTTGTCACATTCCTGGTATTATATGTGGACGACATCCTACTTATTGGAAGTGACATACCAACACTGCAAGGAGTAAAGCAGTGGTTGTGTAAGTGCTTCGCAATGAAGGACTTAGGAGAAGCTGAGACGATCCTAGGGATCATGATCTACAAGGATAGATCCAATCGGCTTCTAGACCTTGGTTAGGCCACGTACATAGACAAAGTTTTGAAAAGATTTATCATGGATCGAGCCAAGAAAGGTTTCTTGCCGATGAGCCATGGGCTGAAACTTAGTAAGAAGAACTGTCCTAAGACAATAGAGGACAGTGAGAACATGAAGTTGGTCCCGTACGCCTCAACTATAGGATCAATAATGTACTCCATGCTATGTACGAGACCCGATGTTGCCTTTGCACTAAGTATGATGAGCCAGTACCAGCAGGATCCCGGGAAGGATCACTGGAAGGCTATCAAAGCAATTCTAAAATACCTTAACCGAACTAAGGATAGCTTCTTACTATATGGAAGTCAGGAAGACCTGTCAGTCACTGGGTACACTGATGCGAGCTTCCAGACTGACCAAGATGAGTAGCAGTCACAGTCTGGGTACATGTCTATGCTAAATAATGGTGCTGTAAGTTGGAAAAACTCCAAGCAACCAACCATCACGGTCCTTACTATAGAATCTGAGTACATGGAAGCGCGTGATGCAGCTAAGGAAGCTGTATGGATAAAGAAGTTTATCAATGAATTAGGAGTAGTGGCAACTATCCTGGATCTAGTTGATATCTTTTGTGACAACTATGGGGCTGTTGCACAAGCCAAGGAGCCCCGGTCACACAAGCACATGAAGCACGTACTCAGGAAGTTTCACCTCATATGAGAAATCTCCGAAAGGATGACATTTCATTACATAGGGTGGACACCGAGGATATTGTCGCAGATCCATTGACCAAGGTGCTGGCTGTGATACTAGATCTATAGGGATTACGCCCATGCCCAGTTGGAACTAGTGCAGGTGGGAGATTGTTGGATATGCCCTAGTCCCGAGGCATTAGTCCTTGTATATGTATTGTACATTCATTGAATTTATGTACTATGCATATTTTGTGTCATTAAATAAAGGCATTAATATGTTTATTATATATCTTATGCTGTATTTTAAATGGAGTATACAATGGACATATCCATATCCATGTTGACAAGTGTCATGCACTTGGCAGTAAGACCATGGATAGGGAAAACAACGTGACCATAAAGAGATCTGTATTCTGTTCCAGTTATGGGAATGAATGGAACTAGAGACTATCATTAGCTTGGTTGTATGGTGGTGTCTTACTGGTCATTGGACATGGGATGTCAACCAAGTTAATAGGTACATGTAAAAAGGGCACGGTACTGGATAGATCCACTTAACGAGAAATCCACATGGTAAAGTATCACAAGTGATTCTCATGTAGTACTTGTATGGATCCTTTGACGTGACCATATGATGGTGTTGCATGCGAAGTCGCATGCTTTAGGGTACGCCTAAAGGGCCTGTAAAAGGGTGCCAAGTATGGGTACTTTCGGGTATGTCACTAAGCATGGCAGTACTATGGATATGCAGAAGGGATATGTCACTCAGTAGTCCACTGAGAGGATATCACTAGCCTCTTAATGAATGTGACTGATAAGAGTGTGGCCACACCAAAACAAGTTGGAACTTTTTTGTGAGCTTTAGTACATTCGGGATCAAGTAAATATCCGAATACAAAAGAGGTTGATCAATTCATGCCTCTGTGTTAGACACCGATATCGATGACATGGGATATACAAGTTTAACTGCAGGGTTATGATTTCAGTTAGACTGCCATCTCCATCTTAATTAGGGGCTGCAGTGGCTTGCTAGAGCTCACCTGTAGTCTGTGGGCCACAGGCCCACTACCAACATAAAGATGGGCTCATAGGATTGTACACATTGAACGCCTGAACTTGGACTAAAGGGATCAAATGTATACTTAGAGTATACATGCCGGAGAGAGAGATGATTGTATTGATTATATTATATAGATCAATTGGATTGACAAAAATAATATAATTGATATTTGTATTGGCCTTCTCATAATTAATTCAATGAATTAATTTATGAGATTATTTCCTATGTGGAATATTACATGTGTATAGGTTTACATATGGATTTATTTTATGAATGTTCAATTTAATTCATAGGTTAAATTAATTAGTCAAATTAATTTTAATTAAGTGTAAATAATATATTTTATGATGTAATATATTATATACATGTTGAATTAAAATTGCATTTGAAATTAATTTGGACCAAGTGAATTAGAATGGATTTGGGCTTCAAAATAGGAGAAAAACCCACATAAAATAAAGCATAATGAAAATTTCAGTCATATAGGGTTAAAATAACCCTAGGAATTTCGGCCAAAGGGTGAAGAATTTCCAGCAGAAAATTGCCGGCACCTCTCTCACAATTCCAGTCAATCCTCTCGCTTGCACAGGTCGTGTTTGATAGCCGTTTGTGTACGTGAACGCGGAGGAAATCCACTTTGATTTCTGTAGCCATCTTTATAAGAGATATCTCAAGTGAGAAATCTTTTCTTTGTTGTTAAAATTTTTGATTTTACAATTTTCATATCAATTGCTCCTGGGCACATATTTGAGGAAATCATTGCGTTCTTCCTCTTTAATCGGGTAATTTCCTGTGAAAAATCCCAACATCTTTTTATTTTTATTTTTAATGTAATTAATAGTTAATTCGTGTATTTTAGGTTACTGTAATTTTCTAGATATTCGTGTATTCTAGGTGCTTGTAATGTGAGGACGAGAGTTTTTATCTTCATTCGATTGGGTTGTAATAATTTATTTATTTGCTACTATTTATTTTTATTTGTGTGTGCACTGCATGATCGGATTAATAAAAATCCACCTTAGAAAGATAAAATATCATGAATTAACATTGGCCAATTTTATTTTGATTAGATATGAAATAAGGGACTTGTCTGGACCTAGATCTCTGCAAAGTGTAGTAGCCTTCATCTGGTTCAGCTACACTGTAATTTCTCGATTAAGCTGAGCCGGGTGGTGACTCTTACACTTTCGATCGAGACTTAGGTCTCGATTCTTTCACGAAATGATGTAATTTCCCAAAAACCACAAAAAACCCTACGCGAGGGAGGGTTGCCCGATATTGAGGCTCCCTTCCGGGAGGTTGAAAAACATAGTCTGCTCACAGTGGCGACTCTGCTAGGGATTTCTTACAAAATTTTTCTCAAAACTTAAAAGAATTTGACAAGCCTTGAAAAATGTCTAATCAAAATAAGGTTGATGATTCTTGCATGGTATTTTACCTTGCATTTTAGTTAGACATCTTTATATTAGGTTAAGTATCCAATTTTTAGCCCGGTGAATTGTTGAAGTGTCGCCTATGTTCCTCATGGTCATAGGGGCACGGATACAAAACACCGCCCATAGCCTTGTATGAGTGGGAAGAAGTGAGGAGTATATTTTGCTATGGGGACCTTGATTTTATCCCGACTTGGCCCAAACTCATGTAGGCAACCTTAGTTGGATTCCCTTAGGATACCAAAATAAATTGCATGAATGTTACAATAACGCCTTCATCATCCCCGGTTGATGATCGAAGTGAACCCTTCCTAGGACTCGGTTAAAATTTTCTCAAAAATTGACCGCGATTGGAGGAATAAGGTTGGAGGAATACGCTTCGCATGCTATTTGCTATGTGTTTCTCATTCCCTTATGACATACCATCATCAACATTTCCCACAAACATGACATGTTACATGCGAAGCATTTGTGTGATACTAACTCACATCTTTTGTGCAGCCACTCGTATTTTGTTTTCGTGTGTAAAAACATTAACTCATCCGTGTGACATTCATAGTAACCATTTCTTTTACAGCCATGACGTTACATACGTGTGTTGACATTTACACGAAGCATACACGACATCATTATGTATGTCATGCATCCTAACCGCATTTTTGTGCAGCCATTTGCATTTTGTGTGACATAAGCATTCATATCATCTCATCTCATTTAAATTAAGGATGTTCCAAGTGTGCCCTTCACGATCATTTCATTCTATAACATATCGGG
Source organism: Euphorbia tirucalli (assembly GCA_039660915.1). Taxonomy (NCBI): domain Eukaryota; kingdom Viridiplantae; phylum Streptophyta; class Magnoliopsida; order Malpighiales; family Euphorbiaceae; genus Euphorbia; species Euphorbia tirucalli. The sequence goes on along the minus strand of CM077637.1, from coordinate 32,572,907 downwards.
TATCCCAAAACTACCCGTGTTCTGCCCGTGCACCGGATTGCACTTGGCCATTTCACTATGCCATGTCATTCAATATAAAACCACAATGGTCCTAGATCTATTTCCGTGTGGTGGTTCACGTGGCATCATTACATGACATCATAATCATTCATCATAGGTGTCCCGGTGATGCCGAAGTCTTGTTTGCACATCACGGTCCACATCCGATCATTCCATGACATTGTGAAATAATTCAAACGTACTCCTCAAGTGCCGAATTAGTACATATATAAGGGCATTCCATAACAATATCAAAATCATGCAAGGTGTTCCACGAACGTCGAACCTCTGTCCGTGTCCCTGGTTACATGTGACTCTTTTTGTAACATCATCTCATATCACGTGCCTCAAAAGCATCAGAACTTTGTCCATGGGATGGTCCCCACACAACCATTTCGTTTCATATCATTGACCTACAAAGCGTCGAAACTCTGCCCGTGTGTCGATACACACGTGGCCATTTCACGACAATTCATTAGGTGCCCCAAAGGCGCCAAACCTCTATCCGTGTGATGGCTCACACGTGACCCCTTTTTTGCATTATTTTTGCATGACATCGGGCACTCTTGGGACATCCCAAACAAAGGAAATCAAACAAACAAAGTGCATCCTCATTGTCATCTTCATTCATGAAACATCATCCAAGCATAATTCTTCATGACACCACTTCATTCATTTATTATCCCTAACTCTCCACATGTGATGTAGGATGGTACTCACGTGAGACTAGAAAAGACCAAAGCTCTGCAAAGACAGTTCACTGAGTAAGCTGGATTGACCAAGGACCAGATCTCAGACTTTGAGGGTTGTTGAGGAACAGAGGACAGTAGAAATAGATAGTGAGTCTGATTCCAGGGAGGAAGTGGAAATGACCAATCAAACACCAAGTCTTGCTGATGTCCTGAAGGATTTCCATGACATGCTGAAAGAAGAGATGCGGGCTGTCATAAGAGAGAGTGGGGAGGTCGAAACCAGTAGGCCTGGAAAGGAAAAGGTGGCTGAGTCTTCTCACTTTGGGGCTGATGTCTCAGCCAGTGTAGAGAAGCTACAGGAGATTGAGGTAGCTATGGAAAAGAAAATAAAGGCAAAGTACTCAGAGTTGGATGAAGTAGTCGCCGAGCTGAAGAAAGGGGCCAACATCAACCTGGGCTCTAAGAGGGGCATGAATGTGGACGCAATGATAAACAAGGGCATTAAGACCTTCCCTATTGGGTTTCAAGTGTCGAAAGTCCCTTCCTACAAGGGGATCGGTTCACCGGAGGCCCATATGAACCTCTATGCATGAGTAATGTTGACGACAGGTGCCACTAAGCAACAACTAATTAACTTCTTCCCAACTACACTCGAGGGGGGAGCACTGAGTTGGTATAATTATTTATCCAAAGATGTATAGTCAGACTAGGAGGCCTTGTCAATGGCTTTCATCAAATATTACAACTTCAATACTAAGATCCAGGTGAAGCTGTACGACCTAGAAAGGATTAAGTAGAAGTAGAATGAATCCTTTGATGAATACTACCAGAGATGGATGAATAAGATGATTCTGCTCAAAAACCGCCCGATGAGGATGAATTGATTCAGAAGTTGATTGAAGGTAGTAGGGACATCTTTAAAAACAACATGAAATTCCACTCTTTCAGTGAGCTCAGTGAAGTGTATAGCAGGGCTATGAAGATTAAGAGAGATGAAGAGGAAAAGGCAGCAAGCTATAAGGGCAACAGAGGCTCCGGGTATAGTTCCGGGTATCAGTCGACTACTGTGGCTAGGTCAAGTAGTGGGTCTGGTTCTGGTTCTATGGGCAAGAGTGGGCAGTTTTTAGAGAATAAGCAAGCAAGGGTTGCCGTTGTGTCTCAGCGGTGGGGAAACCAAAGCAGAAATCCAGAAGGCCAGGGCATATCTTCGTGGGCTTCCTCCTTGGCTAAGATCTTTGCCAAGTGCAAGAATGGCAGTCTGTTAAATTTTCTTAGGCCTTTTGAAAAGCCAGCGGAGGAGGACAAAGATAATTTCTGTGCCTACCATGTTATGATGGGACAAAGAACCGACAACTGTCATAGGCTGAAGGATGCCATCCAAAAGCTGATTGACGAAGGAAAGTTACAGGAGCCTACCAAGCCCAGTACTAAGACTAACCCGCTACCAACATTTGAAAGGCAGGTCAACATGGTGCAGTCGGGGCTGCCAGAAAACTTCATTTTTGCCCACGTCCTGTAGGCAAACCCCACCGTACAGTTTGTGGTGGCCAATAAAACTGGGGCAAAGTCAGAATATGGAAAGATGACAGAGCAGAAAGAAGTGAAGCCTATGAGTCTGGATGATCTGGATTCGGAAGATGAATACGAAGAGTATGGCTGTAATGAGATAGTTAAGCTGCCAATTGTTGAGAAGCCAAGAGTTCTCGAAGTACATAATGTAATAAGGAGTAGTAGGGTTTACCAACCAATGATTCAACAGAATGAAAGGATTCTAATGACCGGCTCAGGTAGTATGTCAGCACTAAATGAAGTGGAAAAAGAGGACCTGGTCATCACACAATTGAAAAAGACTCTAGCATAGGCCAGTCTGTGGCACTTGTTGCTGACCTCCAAGGAACAAAGGGCAGTACTGGTTAAAAAGCTATCTAAAATCGAAGTTTCTCTGCTTGCATCTCCGGAGGCCATGTGTTACTTGCTGGACAAGATTCATGTAGGGTCCCCTGACATTGTATTTTTAGAAAAAGATTTGCCACAAGGGGGAAAGGCTCACAACAAAGCCCTTTATGTCAAGGTTAACCTCCTAGACCGGGTTATGCCATGTGTGATTGTAGATGATAGATCTGCTCTGCATATATGTCCATGAAAGATGTTACCATTCCTGGGTCTGAATAAAGACGGATTAAAAAAGTCCTCTACTGTGATTAGGGCTTATGATGATTCAAAAAGGACTATGATCGGAACCTTTGAAGCTGAAGTGGAAGTGGGACTGGTCAATTTAACGGTCACCTTTATTGTGATTGACATTCCAGTCACTTTCTCCTTGCTATTAGGGAGGCCATGGTTCCACCCGTTGGGGGGTGTCCCTTTAACTTTACACCAGAAGATAAAATTCTTCGTAGGCAGTGAGGTTGTGACAGTTGAGGCAGATTCTCAGTTCGTGATCGCTGCTGTTAGTGAAGAGACCATACCATTTGGCAGATTCCAAATCACTGTGATTAGTGAGGAGGAAACCACAACTGCGCCAATGGTCATCTACAAGAACTATATGCTAGAATGGTTGTCTAAGTACCTTCACAGGCATGATTTTGTTCTGGGTATAGGACTCGGGCTAATCTAGAAAGGGTGCCCGATTTAGCATTAGTTTTGGGAAGCCGAGGCAGTTTGGCTTAGGCTACACAGCAGAGGCATCTAAGAAGAAAAGTCTGAAGAAAGGAAAGAATGGCAAGCCTATGATGAAGCCGTTCATTAAGGCAGGTGAAGAGCCATATAAGGGGCAAGTTGAGCCAGTGACGATCGGAGGTGTTGAATACCCAGGCTTTGAAGTATTCTCTGATGTTGTAAACTTTGAGAAGAGTCAGGAAGAGCCAGTTGCACCAGTTACAGTGGAAGAGGCAGTTGTTAAGTCTGTCATCCCCCAGGAGGAACCTCTGAAATAATAGCAGAAGCAGCAGAAGTGGCCAAGGAGAAAGCTGAAGAGAAAGTCTGTGATGAATCTATAAAAGTAATTTCAGAGGTGCTGGCTACCGCCTTAGGCAAGGCATTTGAAAAGTCCGAGGAAGGGTCCGATAAGGAGCTGGTGACCAAGGCAAGCTTGGATTCTATGGTTATTGAAATAGTAGGGATCATGATGAAGGCTAAGGCACAGGTGGCTGAGATTAAAGAGACTGCTCTCCCAGCTAGACAGGAATCTGAAATTGCTGCTGACCTAGACAACATCCTGGAGCTGAGCAAGGATGGAGAAGTTCAAGGCCCTCTGCCTATGAAGGATGAAAATGCTTTTGTTGTATCTGTTTCTTCTCTTTTCAGTGTGAACGTTGTACTTTTTAACAAGTTTAATGCAATGAAATCCCAGTTTGCTTACTTGTGCGATGTTTATCCTGATAATTCTGTGCATGCATTTGAATCACCGTCAAGCATATTTAGTATTCATGACACTGCATTGCATGAAATCAACATAAGTACAGATGAAAACCCCAAAATGGTATTCATTTCACATGAACTAAAATCTGAAGAAGAGAGAGAATTGACAGAAATACTGTAAAAACATGTTAAGGCTTTTGCTTGGTCATACGAAGACATGCCAGGGGTCGACACAAAAATAACAGTTCATAAGATTCCGACAAATCCCAGATTCAGGCCAGTAAAGCAGAAATTGAGACGGCTAAGACCAGAATAGGCTGCATTAGTAAAGGAAGAAGTGGCTAAGCAGATTGAAGCCAAGTTCCTTGAGGTGGTGGAGTACACAAAATGGTTAGCCAACATTGTGCCAGTGCCTAAGAAAGATAGGGGGGTCAGAGTGTCTGTCGACTACAGGGGCTTGAACAAAGCCTGCCCAAAAGACAATTTCCCCTTGCCTCACATTAATGTTTTAATCGACAGTGCAGCCAAGGCAGCAATGTACTCTTTTATGGATGGATTTTCGGGATATAACCAGATACTAATGGATGTGGTTGACAAGGTGAAGACATCCTTCATTACAGAGTGGGGCACTTTCTGCTACAAAGTAATGCCTTTTGGATTGAAAAATACTGGGGCACTTACCAAAGGGCTGTCTCAACATTGCTGCATGACATGATTCACAGCGAAGTAGAGGTGTACGTTGATGATATGCTTGTTAAATCAATGACCCGGGAAGAGCACCCTGCTATCCTGGATAGATTTATTACATGCATAGGAGAATACAACCAGCAACTCAACCCTAAGAAATGCATATTTGGGGTTACATCAGGGAAGCTGCTGGGTCATGTGGTCAGCCAAAGGGGAATAGAGATGGATCCAGATAAAATCAAGGCCATTCGAGATATGCCAGCTCCCAAAACAGAAAAAAAGGTCTGATCATTTCTGGGTTCTTTATAGTATGTCAGTCATTTCATAGCACGGTTAACTTGAGTATGTGAGCTGATTTTCAAGCTATTAAGAAAAGATCAGCTAGTTGTGTGGGATGACAGATGTCAGTTGGCCTTCGACAAGATCAAAGCTTACCTGGTAAATCTACCAGTTCTCAACCCACCAACTCCAGCAAAGCCCTTGATTTTGTACTTAGCTGTTGAGGATTCGTCCATAGGGGCAATGCTAGCACAGGAGCAGGATGGAAGGAAGGAGTATTCCATTTACTATGCTGGAATATGAAACCAAATACACACTGGTGGAGAAAACATGTGTAGCAATGATCTGGCTGACTAAGAAGTTGCGCCACTACTTTCAGTCATACAAGGTACAAGCCGTAGCTAGGGTGGATCCAATGAAATATCTCTATGAAGCACCGATGTTGGTTGGAAAATTATCCAGGTGGTTGTTACTGCTATCAAAATTCGACATCGAATACATAACTAGGAAAACCATCAAAGGGCGAGCTGTGGCAGAGTTCCTAGCAAATCAGCCACTAGAATCGGATCGTGTGGAGAATCTGGAGTTCCCTGATGAATAATTGGCTGTAGTAGAAGTGAGGAGATGGGTTATGTGCTTCGATGGTGCTGTAAACAGAAAGGGTGCTGGAATTAGGGTAATCATAGTAATGCTAAATGGTGAGATCATCCCATTGAAGAAGAGGTTGGACTTTTCCATAACCAACAATGGAGCAGAATATGAAGCATGCTTATTCGGGATCGAAGCCCTCCTGACACTAGGGGCAGACAATGTCTTGATTGTTGGAGATTCACTTTTGGTGATCAGGCAGGCACAAGGTTAATGGGATTTGAGAGAAGAAGCATTACGGCCCTACTTAGAGCTATTACAGTATAGAAGTGGGTTATTCAACCAGTGTGAGTTCAGACATATGCCCATGGAGGAGAATAAAATGGATAATGCATTAGCAACATTGTCCTCCATGTGGGAAGATCCAGAAAAGACACAGATACAGCCATTGATTATAGCAATTTCCAAGCAACCCTGCTTTGACATGCATGAAGTAATGGAGTTAACAGTCAAAGAAAAGCCGTGGTTCTTTGACATTTATCAGTATGTGAAAGAGCAAAAATACCCAGAAGGAGCTAGTCCCGCTGATAGAGTTTCATTAAGGAGATTAGCTAACCAATTCAGAATCTTCGAGGATAAGTTATACAAGAGAACTACAAATGGGGTTCGTCTGAGATGTTTGACAGAACGAGAAGTAGAAACAGTAATGCAGTAAGTACACGCAGGATCCTGCGGGCCACATATGAATGGGATCACCATGGCTAGAAAGATAATGAGACAGGGATACTTCTGGATGACAAAGCAATTCGATTATGTGAAGGAGGTAAGAAGATGTCACGACTGCCAAATCTATGCAGATATCAGGCATCTACCACCACTTGAACTACAGAGCCTAGCATCTCCTTGGCCTTTCTCGACATGGGGGATTGACATGATTGGAGAAATCCATCCCGTAGCTTCTAATGGGCACAGATTTATAGTGATTACAGTCGACTATTTCTCAAAATGGGTGGAAGCAAAATCCTTCTCCAATGTGACAGCTAAGTAGATGTTAAGTTCATTCAAAAGCATATCCTCTCTCGGTATGGAGTCCCTCACCATGTAGTGACTGATAACGGGGTGTAGTTTCAAGGGGAAAAGCCAAACTATTCACAGAACATGACATTGAACATCATAGGTCTTCTCCATATAGACCACAAGCTAACGATGCAGTAGAGGCGGCTAACAAGTCAATTAAGAAGATCTTATAAAAAATGGTGACCACCTATAAAGACTGGGCTGATAAGCTACCATATGCTCTTTGGGGTTATAGAACCAGTGTCAGAACACCAACTGGCGAGACACCTTACACCTTGGTATATAGGATGGAAGCAGTATTACCAGTGAAAATGGAACTTAAGTCACTCAGAATAGCCTTGGAAGCTCAGTTACCGGAAACAGGATGGGTTCAAGCCAGATACGAGTAACTGGCAACATTAGATGAAAAGCGATTGAGAGCACTGGATATCTTACAGATGTATCAACGCAGAATGGCTAGAGCCTATAATCAGAAAGTGAAGTATCATAGACAGCAGATGAAAGATGGGGACCTAGTTTTGTAAAAGTTGAGGCCTACAAACGTCGATGCCCAGGGGAAATTTAGACCGAATTGGGAAGGCCCATATGTTGTAAAGAAACTGCTATCAAAGGGTGGTGTAAACATCACGGACATGGATGGGAATGAATTTGCAAATCCTGTCAACCTAGATTGCCTGAATCCTTACCATATGTGATAAAAAAAGTCTGCTAGGTTGAAAACTCAAAAAGGGCAGCCTAAGCAAAAATCAAGACACGAGAGAAAATGATCAGTCGAAAAATCCGCAAGGGACGACTGGTGACGGATTCTGATTCTGGGTGAAGTGTATACCATTTTGGGAACCAATCCCTTCAAATGTACTCATGCTACTTTCATCAATAAAGTGTGATGTTTTGTTTAAATGTGTTTCGTATGGTTATATCAGAATGCATAAAAAAAGTTATCTCACCTAAACATCCATTTAAAGAAAGCACTTTGCATTTAATCAGTTAAAAGACTCGTATTACTTTAACAATGAAAATGTGCTAAACACGTGCAATCTGTAATCTTTGCTTATCCTATGAATCAAACTCATTGTTTCTCGAGGTGGCCGAATATTTGAAACAAATCCAAGTTCAAATGTCACAGGACTTCAAAAAAAAAAAAGAAAAAGAAAAAAAGAAGAAGAAGATCTCGCTCAGGTGAAAACCGAAAAGGCACCTTAGGCAAAAGTTAGAGCAGCTTACTGAGTTCAAAACCCACATCGGGTAGTTCAGGCAAAATTTAGAGCACTTCCAGATTCACCATCCCTAGTGGTAGAAAAGTGAAACCCTTCCACCATTCCTCAGTAGAAGACCTTCCACTATTCTCCAACAGAATCAACTACGTTATTCCCAAGCGGAACCATCGCGAAAAATGTCACCACTCTCTCCCAAGCAGTCATCGGACTTCCCCAACAGCCATTATATATCCCCAACAGAGGTGCAAGAGTCACATCGCATAAAGAATATACACTCCCCAGCTAGAGTCAATCATAGGTGTGATGTACTTCCCATACCCAGAGGCACGACACGGTCTCCCCAACCAGAACATAAAATTTCAAGATTGGACAAATAGCGAGAATTGAATCTCCTAGAGTCCATTCGCATATCCATACATTAAAACATGCACATACAAACATTCAAAACATACACACACACATGCACACATGCATCACGACTAATCCAAATACAGGTACCCACCACCATCATCGGGCTGTCTAGAATCGGAATCGCTCTTGAAGCAGAAATGGTCCAACACTTGGGCATTCACTGCACCTTAAGATACGAATTGGAGCCACGCGGGCCTAAACTTCAACATCCCAGGTATAAAAAATTTCTCGATTGTCAGGATTTTGTTCACGCCAATATAACCCCGAGAAATTTACTCTTTGCCTTTTTCAAGTGTCCAAGGGTAGGACAATCAAGCCCTATTTATTCTTGATCGAAGGGGCAAAAATTTTTGTTCCAAAATTATCGATCAAGGAATAAATATGCATCATCAATGCAACATCAGAAATCCAGTAGATCTACAGCGGGTAACATAAACCCGGTGACAGGCCCAGATCAGCTTCCCCTCAGAAATTCAGTAGATCCGCCACAGGTAACATAAACCCGATGTCAGGCCCAGATCAGCTTCACCTCAGAAATCCAGCAGATCTACCGTGGGTAACACAGACTTGATGTCAGGCCTAGATCAGCTTCCTTTTAGAAATTCAGCAGATCCACCATGGGTAACATAGACCCGATGTCAGGCCCAGATCAGCTTCACCTCAGAAATGTAGCAGATCCACCGCGGGTAACATAAACCTAATGTCAGGCCCAGATCAGCTTCCCCTCAGAAATCTAGCAGATCCACCATGGGTAACATAGACCAGATGTCAGGCCCAGATCAGCTTCCCTTCAGAAATTCAGCAGATCCGTCGTGGGTAACATAGACCCGATGTTAGGCTTTGATCAGCTTCACCTCAGAAATCTAATAAATCCGCCACGGGTAACATAGACCCGATGTCAGGCCCAGATTAGCTTCCCTTCCGAAATTCAGCAGATCCGCCGTAGGTAACATAGACCCGATGTCAGGCCCAGATCAGCTTCACATCAGAAATCCAATAGATCCACCGCGGGTAATATAAACCCGGTTTCAGGCCCAGATCAGCTTTATCTCCGAAATTCAACATCGCCTCGGGTAACATAGACCTGGTATCAGCTCAAATCAAATTATCATAGCAGCAACTACACTTCGGCAAATCAGGTATATCTTTCTTTCCTTTCGTTTACGGTGCTTCAATTCGCGTTCTCAAATTCCCCTCAGGTAACCTAGACCTGGTATCGGGTATCGAATTTGATCACGAGAGGGGCAGTTGTAAGCACCAGGTTTTCCTGACCTCTATGATGAGAATTCCTTTATTACCTGTGGAGTAAACAGACAAGAATTGGACTTGAAAACGACCGGAATGTTACTCGGAGTATCTTAGACATTCTGAAAACTGAGCTATCCTCAATCCGAAACCCCGAGAAGGTCCTTTGAGTGATTTTAGGGTTTAGGGTGAGCATCTGATTTTTGCAGATTTCGGCCCGGCTCTTGCTAGAGCCTACAGCTGTAGTCTAGAGCTGTACGGCTCTAGCACAACTAAAGCCGTATGGCTCTAGTGGGTTTAACCAAGTTGCTCTGCAAAGTAGAGCAACTTAGCTGAGTGCAGAAAAGTTAGCCGAAGTTTATAGGAAATTCAGACGACTCATTAAATTTTGGAAAAGATTGTGAATGTGAGAGATAAAAGGAAAAAGTAGAACTAATCAAAAGGGAAGGCAGAGATTTGGTCGAAAAACATTTTCTTTTACAGAAAAAGAAAAACAAAAAGAAAGGAAGAGAGAAAGGGACCGAATACACAGAAGCAAAGAGTAAGAGAGAACTAAAGTCTTAACACCTAAAATCAATACCTAAGCATCAAAGGGAGTATTCTCAACCTTTACACACTTATTTGGGATCATTTCGGATTGGTTTTGGATTGATACGGATATTTCGGGATTTTAGCCAGTTGAGGTTTCGGGAGAATTTTGGGTTTTCAATTCGATTCTTGATGTTCAACGCATCAAAACAATACCAAGGTAAACTCTGAGAGGCCTTTAAACCTATGTACATTACTTTTTCTTTGCGTTTCCTTCTATTTTTGCAAATTTTCCAGAAAAGGGCTACTCGAATACAGCCGCACGGCTGTGTTCTTGATGAACATAGCTGCACGGTTGTAATTCTTATGAACAGAGCCGCACGGCTATGCTCTATAGGGGCAGAATCCTGAAACTGCCTCGATCGGCAGAAAATAGTCCATTTTCCATTTTATGCATTATGTTGTGATCTATTTCGGCCCAAATGCATCCGTATGTTGTAAATTTTTGGTTTTCGAATTTCTGTACATATGGGTGTTAGGTTTTCGGTTTTTCCCGGGTTTTATTTTTTGAATTTCGGGGTTATTCGATCCGAACAGGATCCATAGTCCAGCATTTACGGACCCCTGAACCCTATAAAATCCTCGGGAAACATAAAAAACGAGCAAAATGGCATTTTCAAAAAAAACGAGAAAAGCATTTTTTTGGGTTCTGGGAGTCATAGCCGCACGGCTATAATTTAGAGCCGCACGGCTGTAATTTCAAGAATAAAACAGAGTCACGAAAAGACCCGTACGGACATCATCGCGCGATGCTGTTTTCGGATTCGAACTGTTTTTGGTGTGTTTATTGCTTTTTGGACCCTAGATGGATGTTGGATTTAGGAACCCCGCACGAACGGAACCCCGAGTTTTGAGATAACAGACTCGCTGAAATATGAAAATTTGCATGAAATCGAGCCAAATAAATTTCTAAAAATTGTTTTCCAGCACAAAAATTCACAGGGTGTTTCAAAACCGTTTTTCGGACCTAACCTGACCAGTTAGCCGAACCGACCCAATTACCCCCCTAAATGCATGCCCCCATTCCTAAAAATCCCGATTCTATGCTGCTGTGAGTCCTACTTGTGTTGTGCTATAAATTGTGTTAACCGTCTGTTTTGTAGTTTTTAGTTTCTTTTTATTTTTATTTTTAATGTAATTAATAGTTAATTCGTGTATTTTAGTCGACTGTAATTTTCTACATATTCGTGTATTCTAGGCGGTTGTAATGTGAGGATAAGAGTTTTTATCTTTATTCGATTGGGTTGTAATAATTTATTTATTTGCTGCTTTTTATTTTTATTTGTGTGTGCACTGCATTATCGAATTAATAAAAATCCACCTTAGAAATATAAAATATCATCAATGAACATTGGCCAATTTTATTTTGATTATACACAAAATAAGGGACTTGTCTGGACCTAGATATCTGGAAAGTGTAGCAGCCTTTATCTGGTTCTGCTACACTGTAATTTCCCAATTGAGCTGAGCCGGGTGGTGACTCTTACGCTCTCCATCGAGACTTAGGTCTCGATTCTTTTACGAAACGATTTAATTTCCCAAAAACCACATTTTCTTCACCATAAAAAACCCTATTCGAGGGAGGGTTGCCCCATATCGAGGCTCCCTTCCGGGAGGTTGAAAAATGTCATCCGCTCACAGTTCCCTCAACTGCCTTGCTTGGTGTATTATTAAGTATCTAAGTAGCTGTCTCTAAAGCATATCCCCAAAAGGATACAGGGAGCATAGCATGACTCATCATCGAGTGGACGATGTTTAGCAAGGTCCTATTCCTCCTTTCCGACACTCCATTCCACTGGGGTGTACCAAGAAGAGTTAGTTGGGATACAATCCCACACTCTCTCAAAAATAAGTCAAACTCTTAGCTCAAATATTCACCCCCTCGGTTAGATAAAAGTGCTTTTGTTTTCTTGCCAAGTTGGTTTTCTACTTCGTTCTTAAACTACTTGAACCTCTAAAGAGTCTTGGACTTATGCTTCATCAGATACATATAACCGTATCTGCTGAAGTCATCCATGAAGGTGACAAAGTACAAAAAACCTGATCTAGCATTAGTGCTCATTAGGCTACATACATCGGAATGCATCAGCTCCAATAGCTCTGAGCCCCTTTCAACAGTCTTGCTAAAAGGCATCTTTGTCATCTTGCCTCTTAAACAAGCTTCGCATGTGTCATAAGACTGAATGTCAAATGACCCTAACACTCCACTAGAGTGAAGCCTAGCAATACGCTTCTCATTTATGTGCCCAAGACGATAGTGCCAGGTGTATGTAGGATTAATTTCATTTTGTTTAATCCTTTTAGTATTTAAGTTATAGATTGAACTTTCACGTTTTAGATCAAGGATATATAAACCATTTTCCAGAAATGTTGTTCTATAAATAATATTGCCACATTGTATAGAAATTCTATCATGTCCAATATTCAAAATAAAACCAGATATATCCAATAAAGAAACAAAAATAATATTCCTGTGCATCACTCGTACAAAATAACAGTTGTGAGCGTATGACCTTTTTCGAAAGAACTTAGGAATGTGGCGAAGCGAACCGGGGAAAGGAAAACTTTTTCGTTATGTTTTGGTTTTGGTGGAAAACGAGTTTTGTTTATCTTGAGTTAGGAAAACCATTGATTTTGATTTGGAAATTCCTTTGTAGAAAACATTTTCCTGTTTTAACTTAAAGACCTCGAAACTTAAATCCTGAGATCAATGACAGAGTCCCACCCGGATCAGCTCATCCGGGAAATTCTGGTATAGCTTCCTACTTAGGATAGACTACAGTACCTAATCTAGAGATTTAGGGTTCGGGCAAGTGACTTACTTAACCTCTAGCTTGCTTTCACTTTACAAATTAATTTGCTTTATTATCTTTCTTTAACCCCAATTTGTTTATTTTAATCAGCTGATGCTAAAGCAAAATGTAGAAAATAAATTGCAGAAAAATAAAGCATGCATCCAAAATATACAAGAAAATATCAGAGGCTGATTATACAACCCAATCGAATAAAAGATAAAACCCTTGTCCTCACCTTACAATCGCCTAAGTACATGAGGATCTAAAAATTACAACCGCTTAAAAATACACGAAATCTATCAAATACATCAAAAATAATAAAAATAAATGCTGCAAAATAGATTGGTTAGCACAGTTTATATTGCACATACAAATAGGACTCAAATAGGATAGAATTGGAAATTTTGGAAACGGGGGCATACATTTAGGGGTAATCAGGTCGACCCCACCGGTCGGACCGTTTAGACCTGGAAAACGGTTTTGAAAAGGCCTGTAATATTTGTGCTGGAAAATCAATTTTTGGAAAACATTTGGCTTGGTTACATGCAAATTTCCATTTTTGTGAGTCTGTTATCCTGGAATCCAGGGCTCTGTTCGTGCGGGTTCCTAAATTCAACATCCATCTAGGGTCCAAAATGCAATAAACACACCAAAAACATTTGTGAAAATACTGTTTTGCTCGTTTTCAATATTATCTAGGAATTTTATATGGTTCGGGGGGTCCACTAATGCTAAACTACAGATCCGATTTGGATAAAATAACGTTAAAATTCAGAAAATAAAACCTCGGATAAACTGGAAATCCTGATATCCATACGTATAGAAATCCGAAAACCAAAATTTTATGACATATGGATGGATTTGGGTCAAAAATGATCACAACAGGATGCACAAAATGGAAAACAGACTGCTTTCGGCATATCGGGACGATTCAAAAATCTGTCTCTACAGAACAGAGCCGCCCGGCTCTGTTCATCATGAACACAATCGTGCGGCTGTGTTTATGAAGAACACAGCCACTCGGATCTATTCGGGCAATCCGGTTTTCGAAAGTTGCAAAAATGAAGAAAACGCATATAAAAGACAATGCAAATGGGTTTAAGGCCTCTCAGAGTTTACCTTAATGTTGTTTTGATACTTTGAATGTCAAGGAATGGATTCAAAGCTTGAAATGTGTCCTGGAAACTCAACCGGCTGAAAATCGTAATGATCCGAAATAAGCTGAAACGAATCCGAAACGATCCCGAATCAATGAGCAAAGGTTAAGCAACTTATGTTTGATGTTTTAAGATTGATTTTTTGTTTTAGTCCTTGTGTTTTTGGGGCTTCACTTTCTCGGTTTTTATCTTTCTTTCTCTGCTTCTTTCTTTCTCTTCTCTGTATCCTTGGAAACTTAGTTTTCTCTGCTGAAGACTACTAACTCCCCCCCCCCTTTCTAATTTGGTTTTTGCTTTTTCTTTTTATACTCTCCTCTCACATATCATTTCAAACATTAAATGGCCGTCTGACCTCCTGATTTTACGCCCAACCCCTTTCTGCCACAGAGCAACTTAGCTCACCCACTAAAGCCGTACGGCTCTAGCTTGTACTAGAGCCGTTGTCTAGAGCCGGGGCAAAATTTTGAAAATCGGACGCGCACCCTAAACCCTAGAAACCGCTCGGGAGACCTTTTTAGGAATTTTGGATCGTGGATAGCTTGGTTTTCAAGACGTTTGAGATTCTTCAGGCAACATTCCGAGTGTTTTCTTGTCCGATTCAAGTCTGTTCGTTCCATAGCTAACACAGGAATTCTCATCATAGAGGTCGGGAAAACCCGACGCTTACAGCTGCCCCTCGTGTGATCAAATTCAACACCCGATACTAGGTTTAGGTTACCTTAGGGGAATTTGAGAACGCGAATGAAGCGCCGTAAATGAAAGGAAAGAAAGACATACCTGACTTGTTGAAGTGTCGTTGTTATAGTGATGATTGAAAATAAGCCGATTTGGATCGATACCGGGTCTAGGTTACCCGAGGTGGATCTGCTGAGAAATAAGCCGATACCGGGTCTAGGTTACTCGAGGCGAGGTTAGGGGTGAAATAAGCCGGTACCGGGTCTAGGTTACCCGAGGCGAGGTTGGTGGTGAAATAAGCCGATACCGGGCCTAGGTTACCCGGGGCGAGGTTGGTGGTGAAATAAGCCGATACCAGGTCTAGGTTACCCGAGGTGAGGTTGGTGGTGAAATAAGCCGATACCGGGTCTAGGTTACCCAAGGCGAGGTTGGTGGTGAAATAAGCCGATACCGGGTCTAGGTTACCCGCGGCGAGGTTGGTTGTGAAATAAGCCGATACCGGATCTAGGTTACCCGAGGCGAGGTTCTGCTGGTGATCTAGAATGGAGCCGATCTGTACTGATACCGGGTTTAGGTTACTCGAGGTGGATCTGCTGGAGATTCGGAGTGAAGCTGATCTGGATCGATGCCGGGTTTAGGTTACCGGAGGTGGATCTGCTACAAAATAAGCCGATACTGGATTTATCTATACCCGCGGCGGACCAAAGTTGATGAATTCCTGCATTTGAAACAGCGAGTCTTCATTCCTTAATCGAGAGATTTTGAACAAAAATTTTTGCCCCTTCAATCAAGAATGAAGACTAGCTGGGGATGAGTGCTTTATCATGATATGTATGTATGCATGACGATGCATATGAATGCAGACTCTAAAAGGTGTGTTTCCTGTCGTGTTAAACCCAGGTGTCTCACATTCCTGCTGGGCATGTGACGGATTCTCCTAAATTCCACACTCACGTCTAAGCCCTCTAATCACTCAAAGGATCTTTCTCGGGGTTTTGGATCAAGGACAATTCAGATTTTTGAGCATTTGAGACATTCCAGGCAACATCCCGCTCATTCTCAATTTCGACTCACGTTCGTCTGTCAAATATGTAACATAGGATTCTCATCATCAAGTTTGGGAAAACCCGTGCTCACAAGCTACCGCTCGCAGCATCAAAGTCGACTTATAGTCGGACTATTATTCCCGGATTGAGTTTGGTCTCGTGATAGAAAGTGCGGTGAGAAAAGGAAAAGGAAACGTACATAATGTCTTGGTTTGTCAAAGAAATCAGGTGCAACATCTTGCTGGTGACATGCCTCGGATCTAGGAGCTTTAGTTCTGAAGTTGGCTCTAGGAGCTTTGGCTTGAAGTTGGCTCTCTTGGTGGAGCTATACCTTTGAAGTTGGCTATAGGAGCTTTGGTTTGAAGTTGGCTCTCTTGGTGGAGCTATACCTTTGAAGTTTGCTCTAGGAGCTATAGTTTGAAGTTGGCTCTCTTGGTGGAGCTATACCTTTGAAGTTGGCTCTAGGAGCTTTGGTTTGAAGTTGGCTCTCTTAGTGGAGCTATACCTTTGAAGTTGGCTCTAGGAGCATTGGTTTGAAGTTGGCTCTCTTGGTGGAGCTATGCCTTTGAAGTTAGGTCTTTTGGTGCAGCTATACCTTTGAAGTTGGCTCTCTTGGTGGAGCTATGCCTTTTAAGTTGGCTCTCTTGGTGGAGCTATGCCTTTGAAGTTAGCTCTCTTGGTGGAGCTATAACTTTGAAGTTGGCTCTCTTAGTGGAGCTATGCCTTTGAAGTTGGATAGAGAGTGCGTATTTATTCCTTGGTCGATAATTTTTTAAACAAAAATTTTTTCCCCTTCGATCAAGAATAAATACAGCTTGATTGCTCTGCCCCTGCATACCTGGAAGAAGCAAGAAGTACCCTTCTCGGGATTATATTGGCATAAATGGAAATTATGAAAATTGAGAAAATTCTCTTACCTGAGATTTAGAACTGCACGGCTCTAATTTGCACGTTATAGCCCAGGGGATGCCCCAGTGTCAGACTATTTCTGATTTCAGAGCACCCACGATTTGGGACAGCCCGATGATGATAGTGAGCACCTGTACTTGGGTTGGTATTGATGTATGTATGCATGTGTGTGTGTATGTTTTGAATGTATGCATGTATGTGTGTAAGCTTCAAGTGTAAGCATGTATTTGACATGATGTTTTTGGTGTTGGTTTTTTGGTACAGTCTGCACTTGGCGTTCAGCTTCAAGAGTCGGCCAAATTATGGACCGAGGTCATAAACCAAGCTTTCCCGATGCATATGGACTCACTGGAGGAGCGGTTTACTTATTATGAGAACACTGGAGATGAGAACTAGGTGGATGATCAGGGTGACAGGGCACAGTCCTAGATCCTTTCTTTTACTTCTTTGAGAATCTAGTCCGTATGTGGGCTCATCTCTGCACATTTTATTTTCATACATTGGCCGAGCATGAGACGCTGACCTTGAAATGCCTTAGGTTGCAAGGAGTAAGTACTTGTGTTTTGTTTTTTGTCCTAACTTTTGCATAGGCCACCCTTTAGGGTTTTCGGCCTATCGAATTGTCTTAACTTTTGCCTGAACTACCCTTTTAGGTTTTTGACTTAGCAGACTTTTATATGTATCCTAACTTTTGCATAAACCACCTTTCGGTTTTTAGTCTATCGGATTTTTTTTGTGAGATGCATGTAAATGGAAAATGTGTACAACCATATATGTATAATACGAACTCAATTTCAAGCAGACTTAGGACATTTAAACGAACAGAACAAAGCATTCATTCGTTCATTCATTCATTAATAATATTTTAGCATAATGCACATCAAAGAAGAAATGAAGCTAACGACAGAATTAGTAATGGTACCCGTCTTGATCGAATCCACGACTGCCACTAACCAGTATTTGCAGATTTTCCCACTGATGGTGCTCACCTTACTGTCCTAACTTTTGCATGGACCGCCTTTTTGGTTTTTGATCCATCGTACTGTCCTAATTTTTTCATGGACTACCTTTTCGGTATTTGATCCATCAGACTTCCTTTTTTATTTAACATGTAGTATCATTTGAGCTTGTTTTGATTGATGGGATTGACAAATTTGTTTCCACCCATATCCATGATCTTCGCAGCACCCTTTGAAAGTACCTTCTTGACCATATATGGGCCTTCCCAGTTAGGCTTGAACTTCCCCCGCTCATCCGTATTGGTCTGCTTCATTTGCTTAAGTACCAAATCCCCGGCTTTGAGTGGCTGTTTCTGATGACATACTTTACTGTTATAAGCCCTGGCCATTTGCTGCTGGTACATCTGCAAATGATCTAAAGCCTGAAGATGCTTCTCGTCGATCAATGCCAACTGCTCATATCTCGATTGAACCTATTCAAATCCCGGCAACTGCGCTTCCATAACCACCTTCAATGACCTAATCTCGGTTTCCACTGGTAAGGCTGCTTCCATCCTATAGACCAATGAGTACGGTGTCTCTCTAGTAGGAGTTCTGACACTTTTTCTGTATCCTCATAAGGCAAATGGCAACATGTCAGCCCAATCTCTGTAGGTGACTACCATTTTTGACAAAATCCTTTTGATAGACTTGTTGGCTGCTTCTACCGCTCTATTTGCTTATGGCGATACAGAGATGATCTATGATGTTCAACTCCTTTTTCTTGGAACAATTGTGCTGTTGCCCCTTGAAATTGTACTCCATTATCAGTCTTGACATGATTGGGGAACCCATATCACGCAAAGATGTTCTTCTCCATGAACTTGGTCATTTTCTTAGCTGTAACATTCGTGAATGATTCTGCTTCTACCCATTTCAAGAAGTAGTTGACAGCTGCGACTATGAATCGGTGCCCATTTGATGCAGGTGGCCTTATTTCTCCAATGATGTCTATCCCCATGGAGTCGATGATATCCAAAGTTCGAGTGGAGGGAGATGATTGAGATCTCCGTATACTTGGCATTCATGGCATCTTTTTACTTCTTCAATACAATCAGCTTGTAGGGTAAGCCAAAAGTAGCCTTGCCTCAGTACTTTCTTGGCCGGGGCTAACCCGTTCATATGCAGCCCACAGGTTCCTGCATGGATCTATCTCATGCCTTCTTCACTTCTTCTTTTGTTAAACATTTCAGGAGTAGGCCGTTGGCTGTTCTCTTGAAGAGATGATTCTCGAATATCCTGAACTATGATGTTAATCTTCGAAGAGAGATCTTATCGGCTTCGCTGGCATCTTCAGGGTATTGTCCATTCTGAATGAACTGTAAGATATCATGATACCAAGGACGTTCTTTCACTGTTGCTACAACATTGACTGACAGGTAATAGGAGTTTTGTGCAGTTTATAGAATCACTGGCTGTATCGGATGCTTTCGGGGTTCTTCCCACATTGATGAGAGTGTAGCTAAGGAATCGGCTATTTGGTTCTCTTCCCTCGGTACATGCCTGAATTTAC
Organism: Euphorbia tirucalli; assembly: GCA_039660915.1. Classification (NCBI taxonomy): domain Eukaryota; kingdom Viridiplantae; phylum Streptophyta; class Magnoliopsida; order Malpighiales; family Euphorbiaceae; genus Euphorbia; species Euphorbia tirucalli. The sequence continues at coordinate 32,553,631 of CM077637.1, read as the reverse complement.
ACTGACCGAATACTTTCACTTTCTCCCAAACCAGCTCGAGATAAGGCTGGAGTGATTCTTCTTTTATCTCCCAATCCTTGGTAATCTATCGAATCACCAAAGTTGAGTCTCTGATAAATAACACTTTATGTGCCCCTAGTGTGATTAGGGCATCAATTCCAAAGAGACAAGCTTCATATTCAGCTCCGTTATTAGTTACTAGAAATTTGAGGTGTTTCGCCAGAGGAATGATTTCTCCATCAGGTGTACCGATGATTACTCCTAAGCCTGCATCATGTTTGTTCATAGCACCATAGAAATACATCACCCACCTGCTTGGTTCTATCTCCACTGTAGGAAATTCCAAATTCTTGACATAGTTTGATTCTAGAGGTTGGTTGGCTAGGAATTCTGCTACAGCTCTTTCCTTAATCATTTTCCTAGTTACGTACTTAATATCAAATTCTGATAACAAGAGTAACCATTTTGATAGTTTTCCAGCCAATGTGAGGGTTTGGCATAAGTACTTAATCGGGTCAACCTTAGCCACTGCCCGGGTCTTATACGACTGGAAGTAATGCCTTAACTTCTTAGTCAGCCACACCATAGCAGTGCAAGTCTTCTCCACCATGCTATATCTGGTCTTGTAATCAAGCAGTTTCTTACTCAAGTAGTAGATTGCATGTTCACTCCCATCCTCCTATTCCTGTACTAACATTGCCCCTACTGAAGCATCTTCGATAGCTAAGTACAAAATCAAAGGCTTATTCAGAATTGGAGGCTTTAGGACTGGTGGATTCATCAAATAAGCCTTGATCCTGTCAAAGGCTAGCTGGCATTGATCACTCCATTTCACTGGCTGATTCTTCTTCAAGAGTTTGAAGATGGGTTTGCAAACTATTGTTAATCTTGCAATGAACCGACTGACATACTGCAGTGACCCCAAAAATGACCTCACTTCCTTTTCTATCTTTGGTGCAGGCATATCTCAGATGGCCTTGTTTTTCTCCCTATCCATTTTAATTCCTCTCTGGCTTACCACATGACCAAGAAGCTTCCCTGAAGTTACTCCAAACACACACTTCTTGGGATTCAGGCAGAGATTGTACTTTTCAATCCTAGTTAGGAATCTATCTAGGATAGCGGAATGCTCTTTTTGGGTCATTGATTTAATAAGCATGTCGTCTACATAAACTTCGAGCTCCTTATGGATAATATTATGTAGAAGTGCAGTGACTGCTCGCTGATAAGTTGCCTCGATGTTCTTCAACCCAAACAGCACAACCCTGTAGCAATAGACTCCCCATTTTGTAATGAAGGATGTCTTTACCTTGTCAACGATGTTCATCAAAATCTGATTATACCCTGAGAATCCGTCCATGAATGAATACATTGCTTCCCTGGCGGCACTATGAACCAAGACATCAATATGCAGTAGTGAGAAGTCATCCTTGGGCGATGCCTTATTCAGATCCCTGTAGTCCACACAAACCCTGACTCAGCCATCTTTCTTTGCAACCGGTATGATGTTGGCTAGCCATTCTGGGTATTCCACTACTTCCAGGAACTTAGCCTTTATCTACTTGGCTACCCCTTCCTTGACTTTCTCTGCCCATTTCGGTCTGAGTTTTCTGAGCTTCTACTTGACAGGTTTCATTTTCGGATCTGTCAGAATTATATGCTCTGCAATCTCTCTGTGAACCCCAAGCATGTCGTCAGAGGACTAGGCGAAGGCTTTTACATGCTTTTGTAGTACTTTTACAATTTCTTTCCTCTCATCAGGCGTGAGGTCTTTCGAGACGGATACCATTTTTGAGTCATCATCTGTCCCTAGATTCATTTCATGCAATGATGCATCATGTATGCTAAAGACACGAAATGAATGTTTGCATGCATGCATAGTTACATCCGGAAAAACATCACACAAGTAAGCGAAATTAGACTTCATTGAATTAAACATCTTATAGGCTGGATTTTTCACATCATAAATAGAAGAAATAGATACATTAAAATAATTATCGTACTCCACATGCGGAGGGTCTTCTCCTGTTGTAGCATCATCAACCTCTTCAAACATCTCTCCCAGATCACCCTCAAGGGCTTCTTTCTGGTCAGTGGATAGCTCTTCTTCGACTACCTTTGCTTTTCTTGCCATCATCAGCTTGGCCAACTTTTTCATAGCTTCATTCATTAATCCTCTTGAGTCTTTGCCACAGGTGCCTTCTTCTTTCCAGAGCCCATGTTTGACTTCATTAGAATAGACAGCGCCTTAGTGAAGGCTTCACCGGCTGCTTCGACCTCTACTTTTTCTAGGTCGGCTCTGTCAAATGATTCTCCTTCATTCCCAAACTCAACCATGACCTAGTCCACTGCATGTTTCTGATCTTTAAGAACCATCTATCCTTTGGCTTTAGTCCCAGTGCGCAATATGTTCACAATTGGCTCGACTCCATATTTACCGAAGTCAACAACGTCAGAGAAGATCTCAAATCCTGGGAGCTGCCCTTCCTCAACTATCACTGGCTTAGGAGTTCCACTGTATGCTTCTTCGGTTGCACGGACGAAAGTGTCATCCAGATTCACATAATTCTTGCTTGGCTTATTCCTTTCCTCATGGTAACCAAGCCCATGCTGGTGGAACTTCCCGACATCGATATTGAATTCAGGGATCCCTTGCTGCTTTGCCCCCAATCCTTTCCCAGGCTCAAACTTCTACTTGGTGAAGTATTTGTGAATCCATTCTGGGAATTACAGCTTATCCTTGTCTTCATTTGAAACTACTGCTACCTCAAACCCAGTCATCGGCTGCTCCACAACATTCAAAGCAGCTACCACAGATGGCTCATCGGCTTCAACTGTTACGATCCTTCCTCCAATTATGAACTTCACCTTTTGGTGTAGAGTTGATGGCACCCCTTATAAGGCATGGAACCATGGTCTCCTGAGATGTAGAGAGAATGTGACAGGGATGTCAATGACTATGAATAGCACTTTGGACTTGATCTCCCCAACACTCACTTCAGCTTTGAATGTGCTGATTACAGACCTCTTATTGTCATCATATACTATAATCACTGTGCTAGACCGACAGAGTGCTTCTGTGCTAATACCCAGGTATGGCAGAATTTTAAAAGGGCAGATATTCAGGGTCGAGCCATCATCGACCATCACCCAAGGCATCACCATGTCCATAATTTCAACCTTCAGGTACGGAGCCCGATTATGGTTCATGCCCTCCGGCGGCAAGTCGGACACTCCAAAGCTAATTTCTGGGGCTTGGTTAGCTTTCAGGTCAACTTCCCTTATCATGGCGCATACTTCATCATGAGACATTGTAGGATTAGCATCCATCTCCATGAGCTATTTCACTACTGCCTCACGGTGCATCTTAGATTCCATGAGGAGATGCGAAATACTAGCTCAGGCCAGCGTTCTCTTCAACTGCTTAACCACAACATCATCTTCCTTATCTCTTGGCATATGGTCAGTAGTGTCGGTGCCCACAGATGGGTTACTTCTTCTAGGTGGCGTTTGAGGTACTGCATTAGTAGGTTGATAAACCCTACCACTATTGGCAATATGCATAACGAGACCATCCTTTGTGATCACCGTTCCTCCCCTTGTCTCAATCGGGTAAACTGGCTTTGGTTCTTCAAACCTAAAATCCTCATCATCATCATCTAATTCGATATCGGCCAGATCAATTAGACCCTGTTTGTTCCTCACTACAAATGTCTGCCCTTCGGCCTCTTCCAACTTCTCATCTTCTTCGGCTATAACCATTTGCACACTTGGATTATCCTTGATAATTTAAGTGAACACACAATTGGATGCCATTCCTGACTATACCATGTTGACATGGCCCCCAAAAGTAGGCAAAGGATCCTTCTAAACACTAGGCTTCAAAGGAGGCTCTACAATTTTTCCATCAGTAATCAGTCGTTGAATGGCTCTTATCAAACTGGTGCAATTATTAGTGCGATGACCTGTCGTTACATGGTAAGCACAGAAGTTGTCTTTTTCTAACTCGGACAGAGGAACATATGGCTTCAAACTCTGGAGTAAACCAGCTTTCCTACACTTGCTGAAGATGCAAGGCAAAGAGACTGCCCACAAGTTAGTAAGCCTTTGAGGAGTTATTGATTGGCCACCTTGGGCCACCGCGGCCACATCTGCTTCTCGAACTTGTGCCATTCTCGAACTAGACCCCGCCAGTGTAGTTGTGGAACTACTGCTCTTATAACCTTGTGAATACCCCCGGCCACTTCAATAGGTACCCGTGCTCTGTTTATTCCTCTGATCTTCCTCTTCGTACCTCTCGATATGATTAGCAAACTCAACCGCATCGTTAAAAAGTGGAACCTCTTTAGCTTCATTTTCTCCTTATACAAAGGCAAACTGCCATCGACTAGCTTCATAATAATGGATTCCAACTTCGGAGCCCCGTCTACCAGCACTTGAAAAAGGACTTATTCGGCTTCTAGTGAATCCTTTCCAAATCCTCCAGAGTGGTCTCCACCTGAGTGTTATAACCATACTGCTTCACAAATGCCTCAGACAAATCTTCCCATGTGGAGGTATGAATTGGCATCTTCAAATACAACTTAGTAGCAGCATCTCTCAAGGTACTCGGGAATAGATTCAGTAGTTGATTCTTTCCAATCCCTAAGCTAGACATTATTCTGACATAGCTATCCCAATGAGCTTCCGATGGACCTTCTCCAGTGTATAGGGGAAAATATGGCATCTAAAAACCAACCGAGAGTGACTCTCCTCCTTCTGCCATTAGAGTAATTGGATCTAAACACTTAATGGGATTATAATGCACCATCTCCAGCAGAGCTTCAAGATCAGAGAACTTCTCTTTGAGATGCTTTTCTGCAGCCGTCTTAATTGAGGCCTCCCTCGCCCTCACAAAAGCTTCATCTTCTTCAGATTGGCGATCAATTTCTTGATAAGGAATGACCACTCGACTACTACTGGGCATGCCTCCTTTGTCTCCATTCACTGCTTGGGCCATATTTCCTCCATTTCCAACCGAAGCTGAGATTGGTTGAGCAGTCTGACCCCCTTTAGTAGGCATCACATCTCTCATATGCTCTCTCAAAGTAGCCTTGAACCGGTCTGAGTTCAATATGGCATCCATAAATGCATTCATGTCAAAGGCGGGCACTCCCACGGGTCTGTCTTGAGCCATATCTCTTTTGCTCACTTCTTCCAACAAAAATTGACTATCAATTGGTAAAGAAGGTAACTGACCCCCGATCCCTTGCTCTGATTCTGAATCTGAACTGACCCCAATCTCTTCCACGGTGCCTGGTTCTGGCTGAACTGACTGAGCTAACTGATAAGACTCTAGTTCAACACGTACTAATCACTTTGAAGTTTGACTCCAAACTCCACATTCAACATAGGGTTAGAACGGTGGATGGATGTCGTGAGTCTAGACGCGACACACTAATTGATGTGTATGTTATGACCATGAGATGACCATGGTTAAATAATGTCAGATGAATGAGGATGATAATGAGGATGATCTTTATGTTTTCATTCGATTTTTACTTTAGATGTTCTAAGAATACCCAATGCCATGCGAAAGATAATGCAAAAAGGTCGAGTGCAAGCCATCATACGGACAAAGTTTCGGCGCTTTCGGGGCACCTAGTGAATACTAAGGAATGGTCACGTGTGTACCGACACACGGATAGAGATTCGATGCTTTGTAGGTTAATGAAGTGATATGAAATGGTCATATGGGGGCCATCCCACGAACATGGTTTTGACGCTTTTAAGGCATCCAACATGAATGATGTCATAAGCAAGTCACGTGTGTATAGAGACACGGACAGGGGTTCAGCGTTCGTGGAACACCTTGTATGATCTGGTAATTTCATGAAATGGCCCTATATGTGTTGTAATCCGGCCCTGGTGGAGTACCTCAAATGAGTTAATAATGTCATGAAACAATCCGATGTGGATCGCGACACACAAGAAAGACTCCGGCATCACTGTGATACCAATGATGGATGGGCATGATGTGATGTAATGTCATCGTGTGACCCGCCACACAAATATAGACCTAAGACCATCATGGTCCTCTAATGAATGACATGGTATAGTGGAATGGCCAATTGCAATCCAGTGCACGAGCAGAACACGGGTAGTTTTGGGACACCCGATATGACATGAAATGAAATGACCGTGATAAGCATCCTCAGAACGTCCTACATCAAATGGAATGAGATGATATGAATGACCATGTCACACAAAATGCAAGTGGCTACACGAAGAAGTGGTTAGGATGCATGACATACGGGATGATGTTGTGTATGCTTCGTGGAAGTGTCAACATACGAGATGTAAATGGCACATAATTAAAATGTCATGGCTGCACAAAGATGTGGTTAGCATCAATGTCACATATATGTTGATGTCTTGAAAATGGCTACATGAAAATGTGGTTAGAATGGCACACGAATGATTATGCATGTTTGATGTTTCATGTAAAGGTTAAAATAAAACCACCATAGAACAAACATTAGCACACGCAACAATATGCTCACCCTTCCAACCTTATTCCTCCTTTCGATTGGCACGCATTCTTCCTAGGTGTTGGGTCTCTTTGGTATCAACCAGGGATACCAAAGGCATACTCTTAATGTCCAATGTCCAATTTCATGTTTATGTTTTGGTAATCCTAAGGGGAAGTTACTAGGTCATTACATGTGGGCCAAAGTTAATCCAAGGGTTGTACAAGTCCCCATAGCAAATATACACTCCTCCACATAGAACATGAGAGGTTCATGCGGTGCTATAAGTGGTTTACCCCTTCGGGTGCCTCCAATCTTGGCGGAAGAGGTAGGTCACCTTTTGGAATAAATTGGACTGATCAGTGAGTTTGAGGGGTTGAGAATAAGAAAATGTCATGCTATGCAAGTCTGAGTAAAATATCATACTATGAACTAGTGAATGATTGCAATCGAGGTTATATTTCAGTAGTTGCCTAAGTTCCTTAAGTTAAAAAAAAAATGTTTTAAGAAACCTTTCATCCCCAGCAGAGTCGCCACTGTAAGTGGACGACCTTTTTTACGAATAACGGAATGCGGCGAAGCCAACCTGGAAACAAGAAGGGAACTTGCATGTTTGTGATGTTTTGAATGGAAAACGAGTTTGTATCTTGCTTAGGAAAAACATTGATTTGTTTGGAAATCTTTTTGTAGAAAACCTTTTCTTTGAATGTGACTTTTGGAAAATTGGTTTTTACATTTTAGAAAATCCCGTTTTATTACTTAAAGACCTCGAAACCTAAATTTCAAGATCAGTGACAGAGTCGCCACCCGGATCAACTCATTCGGGAAATTCCAGTACAGCTCCCTACCGAGCATAGCCTGCCATACCTAATCTAGAGATTCAGGGTTTGGTCAACTTACCTATTCAACCTTAAGCTTGCTTTTATTTATAAGTTCATATGATAATATTTTACTCACTTATTCTCTACCCATTTTATCTTTTGTTATTAGCCCATGCTCATTCAGATGACATAACATAAATAGCATAAACGTAAAGTGCAAAAAAATAAACCATACATAAAAAACAAACCAAAAGGAAATAGAGGCAGCTTATTATAACCCAAAAAGAGAAAAACTCTCATCCTCATCAATACAGTCGCCTAGAATACACGAATATCTAAAAAATCTACAATCGCTTAGAATACACGAAAATCTATCAAATACATCCAAAATAATAAAAAGAAAAATAAAAGCTGCAAACCAGATGGGTTAGCACAACTATATCACAAACACACATAGGACTTACAGCAGGACAGAATGGGGGGTTTCAGGAAAAGGGAGCATGCATTTAGGGGGCAACCGAGAAGTCCAAGCGACTTACTCAATTAAACTTGGAAAGCCATTTTAGAAATGCCCTGTAGGTTTTATGCTGGAAAACATTTTGGAAAATGGTTTGGCTTGATTACATGCAACTTACTTCATTTAGTGGTTCTGTTATCTCAGAACCCGAGGTTCCATTCGTGAGGGTTTCCTAATTCCAACATCCATCTAAGGCCCAAAACAGTAAACACATCAAAAACAGGTTTGATTCTGAAGACAGCATCACGCGATGATGTCCGTGGGAGTCATCCTGTGATTCTACCGCCTTCTAGGAACTACAGTCGCACGACTCTAGTTAGAGTCGTGCGGCTATAGCCACTACATCTGTGCGGCTATAGCCACTACATCCGTGCAGCTGTAGTGTCCAGAACCCGAAATTGGCTTTCTTCACTTTGAAAATCACTGTTTTAATCGTTTTCGATGATTTCTAGGGACTTTGAGGAACTTGGGGGTCCGCTAAAGCTGGACAATGGATCCGATTTGGATTGAACAACCTCAGATTTCAAAAAAATTCAAAATAAAAAAACCAAGAATCTCACATCAACATTCTAGGAAAACCAAAAACCATGACTCAGAATGTAACAAATGTGATTGGACCGAAATAATTCATAATATTATCATCAAAATGGAAAACTGACTGCTTTCAGTCAATTTAGGGCTTTTCGGGTTTCTACCCTGAAGAACACAGCTATGCGGATATAATGTTAAAGCCGCTCAGCTCTGTCCTAAGCTATTATAGCCGCTCGGCTTTAGTTAGAGCTGCATGGCTGTAATCAAACATACAGTTTCTGGAAATTTAACAAAACACAGAAAAACACAACACAAAATAACTAATTATGAGTTTAAGGCCTCTCAGAGTTAACCTTGTTGATGTTCCAGTGTGTTTGACGACCGAAAGTGGATTTGGAAGCTAGAATTCTCTTAGAACCTCATGAACACCTCTAAAACTTTGAATATATGTCTCAAATCAATCCAAATACAACCTGATAATAGTCCCGAATGAACGTGATACGATCAGGCACTCTCACCTTAAGTGTCTCTAGTTTGTTTTATGTGTTTTGCTTGTGTTTTCCCTTGAATTTTCTTAGTCTCTCCTCTTTCTCTTTTTCTTTCCCTTAGAATGATTTTTTGTTCTTTGTGTTCTATTTTTCCTTTCTCTGTTATTGTTATCTTTCTTTCTTGTTGTTATGTTTCCTACCCTCTAAACCTAGCAGATCTCGGCCAATTCCCCTAATTAAGGAATCATAATCCCTGTTAAATACTGATGTTGGCTATTTAGGAAGTAATCTGACCGCTTGATAGAGCTGCGCAGCTATAAGATTACAGCTATGCGGCTCTAGAATTATAGCCACACGGCTATAGTTGTGAAACTACAACCATGCATCTCTAATCAGGGCCATGACGAATTCTCCTAAATCCCACACTCACCTCTAAGCCCTCTAATCACTAAAAGGATCTTTCTCGAGGTTTTGGATCTAGGACTATTTGGATTTTGGAGTGTTTGAGACATTCCAGGCAACATCCCGCTTGTTCTTAAGTTCGACATATATTCGTCTGTCTAACAGGTAACATAGGATTCTCATCACAAAGGTCGGGAAAACCGTGCTCACAGTGATGTTTTTGTATCTCGCCCATACTGGAAGAGTAGGACTCATTCTTGATAAAGCATGGCTGATTCGGTGCATCCACCAATGGATGGAAAATCCTGAAACGGATAGTTATTTCACCATGTGGTTAATCAACATCGCAGATTTAAAGGAATGGCTTCAAATTTTTCAGGAGTCACCTGATCTACCATACGGGTTTTATATCTTTTCGATCGTGGAAAATATGATTATGGAAGCAGATGGGGTAAATAATACATATCAATACTTCTTCGCTTTAGAGGGTATATAAAGTACAATGGTTAGCTGTTAAAAATGAGCTGATAAAAGCAAACAATATGGATAGAACTGGTATACCTCCGGGACTTCTAGATCCTACAAGTTACCACCCCGATGGAAGGATCAAGATTAACATTGGCATACTCCCTCGCTCAAGTGTCTGCATATATGCTAAAGTTGATGTAAATTTTTATCGTCTTCTTGAGTTCATGGAAGTTGAAATACAAGAATTTCAAGCTGCTATGGAAGTGGAGGAGTAGGGAGAAGTTTTCCCTATTCTAAACCCGCTTAATCTTGAAGACAGAGGGATAGGAGTAATCAAGGAAAGGGAAATTGATAATGAGAGTAAGGGCTCTAAAGAAGAATTGGATTAGGGACTGATAGAAGTCGAGGAAGAAGATACTGACTTAGATGATGAATTGGATGGGTATTTGCATTAGGAACCTATAGAAGTCGAGGAAGAAGATGTTGGGATTCGTCATGGAAAACCGACCGATAAAACTGAAATACGTGTCGATTTCCTGGAATCCGGTCCCAGGAGCTTAAGATGTGGAAATCAAAAACTTAAAGCATAAAGAGAACGTTCGAAAACTTACCACAAAGTCCTTGGGACTAGGGCATTTCCAACAGAAGATAGTATAGGTATTTGCATCGGGAACCGATAGAAGTCAAAGAAAGAGGTGCTAACTCAGGTAATGAAGTAGATGGGTACTTACAATGGGGACCAATAGAAGTTACAGAGGAAGACGATGGTGAAATGTTATGAGAAGAAGAACAAGCACTAAATATGGTCAAACATGTGCTCAAGAAAAGAAAAGAACCTATTGTGATAAGGGAGTCCATCGACGAAGCCAACCAAAACTAGATTTTACAAGTAAAAGAGAATCTGGACAATTCATTAACAGATATAGAAGAATGGGTGAGTGAAGAAGTGGGGTCTTCAGGGAATGATTAGAGTGACAATGAGTCTAATGAAAGAAATGCAAGCAAGTCCTTCATTGAATGAGAATTCATTAACCAAGGGATGTAGGTTTTAGGATTTTTCTTTTTTTTTTTTTTAGGAGAAAGTATGAAAAGGTTTAATCCACTGGAAAGATTATCTTTCGAATGCTGTGTTCTGTATGATATGCTATTAGTAGTTATATTTTGTAAGATAAAACATAAAAAGATTATATTATTGAAAGTGTAACCTTTTAAATGTTTTATGATATGCTTGTGTAAAGCAACATCTAGCAGCTTCTTTTTTGTAAGATGGAATATTTAAGGGATTATAGCCTAAATATTGTAGAAATAATCCCTTAACTATTTTGTCAAGTAGGACTCTATAAGGGCACCAGCCCCTATTATGTAATCCTTTGGACAATGTAATCTTTTGGAAGGTTAATGAATCGATCCATTTTGAAAATTTAAGTATTGTATCTATAATTTTATATTGAGGGGATCTATATCATGCATCAATAGGTTGTATGCTCTAAATATTTGTTTATTTGTTTTGGAAGATGTTTATTTGCTTGAAAATGACACTTACGTGTTTTCTTTTTGTTGTAAATGAATAACACAAGAAATTTAATAAAATCTCAATGGCTTCTCTGAGGTTTGAAATCCATGACGAAGCTCAGGTACGAGAATGGGCTTGGGAGAATCAAAGTAGGCATGGAGACAGTGTCATGACCAGACTTGCTACTGCAGTAACTATTTTACCAGGGTGGAGATCATTCATAATAATTTAAAGAGATGAAGAAGGTTTTTGAAATGTTGCCGAATGACAGATGGGTAGCATTTTCCAGGGAATATGGCAAGGTTTTTGAAACACCCATACTAGCAGAGGATACGGTTATGATGGAAGAAGAAAATATGGTCATAATGGAGGAAGAAAATGTCAATTTTCAGAATTAGGAGATGAAAATGGAATTGGAAGAATTAAGGATGAGATTTGCTACTTTGGAAAAGGAGAAGCAAATGGTGGAGGCAGAGAAAAATGATTTAGTACAACAATTCCAAGTTTGGGTAAATGAGGAAGAAATAAGATTTCAATCATATGACAATGAAATTTATCAGTGAAGGGTTGCATATCAACAAAGTCAAGAGCATGCAAACAATTTATGGCAAGAATCTCAGCAAAAGGAGATATTTTACCAAGAGCAAATAGCTATTAAGGATGAAAAGACAAAAAATGCCTTGAAAAATTTTCAAGCAGCAGCAGGAAGGGCACGCTCAAATGCAAATGAATTGCAGCCATTAAATGATTAGCTTATGGCATCTCCCTTTGTTGGGGAACACATAACAGGATATCTGGGAAATCTCGTTAAGGAGATGGAGCTTTAGGGAAAACTCGGATGAAGATTGAGATTTTATTAAAAGATCTATGTCATTTAGGCAGTAATAGTAGTAGTATTAGTATGTTGCATTAAATACTCTGTATTCCGTAATTGTTAGTATTTATCAAATATGTTCTGCTAGCTCTTAGGAAGTAGTTTGTTGAGCAGTATGTACTTGTTTGAATTATGTGTATTAAAATGATATTAATATGTGTTTGAATTATGTCATCATTTTTTTATTTTTTTTTTAGAAAAAAAAAACTTTATTTTTCTTTTACTCATTTATTTTTTCTTAAGCATATAAAAAGTAATAAAAAGACTAAAATATACCCTTTTTCTTTAGCAAGATCATTTTCTACTATCTCATCCATACAGGACTAGGTCAAAGATAAGAATTATGGATGGGCATAATCAACAAGAAATAAGAAAGGATATGGAATTACTAAAAAAACAAATGGCCGAAATGCTAAGTTTGAAAGATCAATTGGCCCAACTCATGGCATCCATGAAAAGTAAGCATACGCAAGAAGGCCTAGAAGTGTCATTTTCCCTAGAAACAAGCCAGTACACCCCTTCTGGATCCCACTCTCAACACTAAAAGAATGAGGGGAAGATGGATAAGAGATTCATCCTCATTGATCCTGTTGAAAAAGAACAAAAAGAGCATGTGATCCCAGATCTTGACGATCCAAAAGTAATCACGGAACTAAGAAAGGTGTCGATTGAATTAGTAAATAAAAAGGTGGGTCTACTAGAAGAAAGGTTAAAGGCAATCGAGGGATTTAATGGAACAACTGATGCTACTCAGTTGTGTTTAGTCCCTAGTGTAACAATCCCATACAAATTCAAGACGCCCGAATTTGAAAAATATAATGGCACAGCCTATCCTCAAAGTCATTTGATTATGTACTATAGTAGAATGGCTGAACATGCTGATAATGATAAACTTTTAATGCACCTTTTCCAAGAAACCCTTAAGGGACCTGCTTTAAGATGGTATATGTAGTTAGACTACGCCCATATCCGAAGATGGAAGGATTTGGCGGATGCATTCTTGAAATAGTACAATCATAACATGGACATGGCGCCAAATAGGGAGGATTTGAGATCTATGGAAAAGAAAGACACAGAAACATTTAAAGAATACGCTTAAAAGTGGAGAGATAAGGCAGCCCAAGTCAGTTCGCTGTTAACTGAAAAAGAGATGATATCTACCTTCTTGGATACATTAAGGCCCCCATTCTATAGTATGATGCTCGCTAATACTACAACAAGTTTTTTTGATTTTGTAATGGCTGGAGAAAGAATTGAGCAGGGAATCAAGAAAGGAAGGCTTGAAAGTCCCCAACCAAATAAATTCACTTTCTGGAAAAATGGAACGGGGGAGAAAAAAGAGGAAGAAACACACGCTGTTCAAACTTATACACCTAGTTTCTTGTACCCTCAAGCAGTACAGGGAGCCGCAATTGATAAGGTTAATAGAGCACTCGTCTAAAAAAAGAACTGTTTGATCCTATCTCGATCCCGTACTCTGAATTATACCCTCTCTTATTACAAGCTGGCCGAGTATGCCCTTGCCCTTTGGAGCCATTGGTGCCACCTTATCCAAAATGGTATGATCCTAGCTGTAAGCGGACGATGTTTTCAACGGAACGTAGACTCCCTTTCGGAAAGGGCACCTCGATTTCGGGCAAACCCTCCCTTGCGTGGGGTTCTTAGGATGGAAATTCATTTTTAGAAAATTAGATTGATTCATAAAAGAACTGAGACCTAAGTCTCGATGAATGGTGTAGGAGTCGCCACTCAACTCAGCTCAACCGGGAAATTTCAGTGTAGTTGAACCGGACGAACGCCAGCCACACTATCCAGAGATCTAGGTCCGAACAAGTCCCCTATTTCGCATCTAATCAAAATAAAATTTGGCCAATGTTCAAGTATGGTATTTTAAAATTCTAAAGTCAATTTTATTGAATTAAATCATACAGCGCGCATTCATATAAAATAAAAATAGAAGTAAAGCAGTAAATAATTAAATGGCTTACAACCCAATCGAACAAAAATAAAAAAACACAACCTTACTTTATAACCGCCTAAAATACACGATAATCTAAAAATTTATAATCGCCTAAATACACGAATTAATCTATTAAATACATCAAAAATAAAAATAAAAGAAACTAAAAGCTGCAAAACAGAATGTTAGCACAATTTACGGCACACCACAAATAAGACTCAAACAAGACTGAATTGGGAAATTGGAAATTGGGGACATGCAATTGGGGGATAACCGGGTCGGCTCGGCGAGCCAGCCCGGTTAGACCTGGAAAACATTTTGAAACGTCCCTGTATTTTGGTTTTATGAGGAAATCGTTTCGAAAACATTTTTCCAGTTTTAATTTAATTTAACATGTGAGGTGGGTCGGTATTCAGGAGATTCAGGTCTCCGCGTGGTATTGTTCTAAATGCAATTACATTGAAAATTAAATCTAGGGTCGTAAATGCACACAACAAAATTTTTTTTTGTGATTTTCTGATTTTCCAAATTTTTACGATTTTTGGGAATTTTTCTGTATTAAAATGGAAATTCTGCCCCTGGACGAGCATTACAGTCGTGCGACTATAACGATAGTCGTACGATTGTAATTACAGTCGTGTGACTGTAAATCATCCAGATGCAGGATTTCGCCAAAATTTTATTCAAAATAAGCTAAACTTGGAGGGAAATCAAGAACACTCGTACGATTGTAATTACAGTCGTACGACTGTTCTTCAATTCAAGAACAGTCGTAAGGCTGTTCTTGATTTCTAGAAACAGAAGGTTCAAAAATAAGATTTAAATGCTCAAAAACACACCAAATCACCCAGAAAGCATGAGAAAATGAGGATTGAAGTGTGTTTACCTCTTTGGCACTAATCCACTGTAAGAATGACCCCTGGCAACGCACCAATTCACTTCAAATTGCCCTTTTTCCCTTGAGTTGAGGTTTGAAGAATTGGGTCCCAAAATCTCCAAAATGTCAAGGATTCTGAGAGTTTTTTAGTCTGAATTTGATTGAATTTAGAGTGCCAGATTATTAACCTAGGATTTCTAATAGGTTTTTAATCCAAACACTCAAGAATTACATAGAAAAAGAAGAGAAAAAGAAGCTTGAAGTTGTGTGGTTTTCTTTTTCTTCCCTTTTTCTCCAACTCTCTCTCAGTCCCCAAAGATCAAAAATCTCCCCCTTCTCTTTCTTCCTCTCTTCCTTTTATTTTTCTCTGCCTTGCTTGCTGTCCAGGACGGAGCAATTAATTCTCCTCCTTTTCTTCTTCACTTTTCTGCTCCATGGGTATGGGCTGATGTACCTGCTCCGTAATTACAGTCGTATGACTATAATTTTAAATTACAGTCACATGACTGTAACTACAGTCACACGATTATAATTACAATCGTGTGACATGTGCAAATTTTTTTTTTAAGTCTGGAAAAACTCCGGCGCTTACACTAGCGCTAAATGTGATTATCACGTTAGGGCACCTGGACATTCTATAGACAATTGCACAGGCTTCAAGAAGAAAGTACATCAGCTGATAAAAGCCGGTTAGATTGATTTCAACCAGAAGCCTGATGTGAAGACTAATCCGCTACCAAATCACGAGAGTAAAAGAGTAAAGCGGTGGAAGAGGAAGATTTCTATATGGTGAAAACTAAGGTCAATGAAATAATCATGCCCATGGAGCAATTGTATGGTATTATGTGTAGGGTTGGATTAATTCAAGCAGGGTCTCATGACTCTAAGGTATGTCTTGTCAATATCATCAAGGAAAGGTTGATCACATGAGTGGAGATTGCGAATAGTTCAAATAAAAGGTCCAAGAATACATGAATACCAAATTCTTAGTCTTTGGAAATTCAAATCAAGAGACAAAAGATGTCAATATGATGCAATGAGGTGGACCACCACGTCGTTGGTAATTAATTATGTGTTGAAGAAGGAAAACACGGTTGAAGCTCTTGAATCATCTTTTATGACAAAATTGATTACACAACTCTAAAACCTTTCTTTTGTAAAGATACTAAAGCTATTCCATGGAAGTATGAGAGCACTTTGTTACTTGGGAATAGTTATATAAACCAAGCAGAGCATCGTGAGGATATTTCTGGGTTAAGAGGAATGACAAGAAGTGGTAGATGCTTTAGCTTAAATGAGGTCGAAGAGAGATGTCGAGAGGTGATGGAAAGGCGAACGAAAGGTAAACTAAAAAAGAAGGGGAAATGGTGAATGATTTCTTAGGAGAAGAGCCTGATGTTCTAGAAGAAATTCTGGCAAAAAAGAGTCCAATATCGGATCAAGAAGCTTATGAGTTTCTAAATCTGGTCAAACAAAGTGAATACAAAATCGAACTCCCGCTCGAATATCATTATTATCATTAATCCTATCCTCAGAATCCCATTGAAAGGCATTATTGAAAATCTTGAATCAGGCTTATATGTGTCACGACATATCTGTTGAAAACTTGAACAAAATGTTGGGAAATGTGGTCTCTTCCAATTATCTCACATTCACTGATGATGAGATTCCTTATGAAGGAACAGGTCATACAAAGGCTTTACGTATTTCAGTCAAGTGTAAAGATTACTCAATAGCAAAGGTTTTAATTGATAATGGATCATCACTCAACATTATGCCTAGATCCACATTAGCCAAGTTGCTGATTGATAGTTCATACATCAAGCCAAGTAATATTGCTGTAGGAGCTTTCGATGGGATAAAAAGGGAAGTTATAGGCGATGTTGAGTTACCAATCCAAATTGGACCAATAACCTTCCATATTCCTTTTCAAGTTATGGATATTTACCCAGCACGTAGCATGTTGCTTGAAAGAGCTTGGGTCCACTCTACTGGTGCAGTTCCTTCTTCTTTACATCAGAAAGTTAAGTTCATCATCGAAGGGAAGTTAATAGAGGTGTTAGGAGAAGAAGACTTTTTTATTAGAAAATGACCATCTACCCCTTACTGTTGAGTTCGGTTTTGATGATCACAATTGACATTTTTAAAATAATGAGCTTCATAAGGTAAAATTTTTTTATTCTTGGTTTATGAGATAAAGAACGACTCACATTCCATTTTATTTATCATAAAGAGGTAAAGAAAGTATCAAATATATATATAGAGCATATGAGATAAAGGTTTAATAATCCATATTTGCTCATCTCATAAATGTTTATGACTTGAAAGTTTCTTTTATACACACATACACACATACATATATATATATATATATATATATATATATATATGTATATGTATATATATATATATATGTATGTATGTATGTATGTATGTATGTATGTATGTATGTATGCCTAAGGTTGGTTTGTTACTTGAGATTATCAAAGTTGACCTAAGGTTTGACTTAAGAATATTAAAGAACTTTTGGCATATATCTATATATTTACCATATTGATCTCAGAGTCATTTATAAGGTAAGATTTGACTATGAGGTAGAATATCTTGATATTATTTTCGGCTACATGGGCATATTCTCTTTGATCTCACATTTCGTTACATGGACACATCTACTTTGAGCTCACATTTGATTATAAGGTGAGTTACTTTTTGAGATCATACTTTGACCTCACCTTGATTTATAAGGTGAAAGTCTTAAAAATACAATTCGGCCACATTATGAAAAGAGAAAACCATGTGACTTTATTCACCTAAGGTTACAACTCATGCTAAGATATTCTTTAACTTGAGATTACATATGACATAATGGTTAAACCTCATCTCAAGACTAAAGAATGCTTTTCACCCATACTTTATAGTTTCGGTTTACACCTAAGGTTGCACTTTGATCATCATTTTTGTCACATGTCTTTATGAAGAAGAAATCCACCTATACTTTAGATATTGCCTTATATCTAAAGTTCAAATGGCTATGACTTCAACGGCTACAATTCTTTATCATGTGAGAAACTTCAAATCTTCATTCTTCACAAAACCAATGGCCACATGACTTAAAGCCAATGGCCATATCTGTGTCAAACGGCCATTTTCTTACTTGACTATAAAAAGGAAGAAGATGAAGATGTGAAGGTGTGGAAGACATTTTAAAATACATTCTTATTCAAGCTTTCAAGTTATAAAGTCTTCTATATTCCCAAAGAGCTCAAAGAGAGGAAGAGAAATATTGTTCATTCTTATATTCACAAATTTTGGGAATTGTATTTTTCACACAAGGTTGTGTGAAAGGGGGTCTGCCTTTGTTGGTGGTTGATCAACAAAGGTTGTAAAAGTTTGGTGCTTGAGCTTCGAAAAAGCATCAGTAGAGTTTGCTACTTAAGCTCCAAAAAGTAATGGGATAGGTTTGATACTGAGCCTGTAAAAGTATTGAGTTTGTTACTTGAACTCGGAAAAAGTACATAGGCTTGTTTCCTGCCTGTAAAGGAAATGTTAGTGGAAATCTCAAGCGGTTGGCTTGGGGACTGGACGTAGACCGGTTGGGTCGAACCAGGATAAAATTCTGTGTTTGCATTTTCTCTATCCCTACTCTTTTTATTTTATGCAATTTAATTTCCTGCACTTTATATTAAATGCTTTAGTACTTAAAGTTATTTTTTACAAAAGCATTTTATATTTACAAGTTTTATTATAGTTTATAATTCTGCATTTTTTAATAAAACTTGTTTTTGAAAAAGAGGTCTGCGAAAATTTGTATTCGCCCTACAGTACTATTCACCTCCTCTCTAATACTGTAACTAGCCATTTGGGACCCTCAATTGGTATCAGAGCCTGACTCTATCAAAAGAAGTAAAATTATTAGAGTGATCTCATTATGGCTAGTACCTCTAGAGTCAAAATTTTTTATACCTGAGGGATGTTCCATCAACAAGCCTCCACTTTTTAATGGAGAAAATTATATTTTTTGGAAAAACCAAATGAAAATATTTTTACAGTCCACGGATATACAGGTCTGGAGAATTGTCAAGGAATGACCTAGTATTCCAACAAAAATTGTTGATGGAGAAGTTGTCCTTAAAGAGGAAAGTGAGTATGAAAGTACTGATTAATTTATTGCAGTGCGCATTGGATATTAATAAGTTTAATCGTATTTTAGGTTGCACTACTGCAAAGCAGATATGGGATAAGCTGGAAACAACTCATAAAGGAACAAAACAAGTTAAAGATGGAAAGATTACTTTAGATCATGGAATACGAGTGGTTCAAAGTTGATGCAAAGGAATCTGTTGCGGAAATCAACACGAGGTTCACTCTTATTGTGAACAAATTGAAGAATCTTGGCAAGAACTTCACTGATGAAGAACTGATTAGGAAACTAATCAGAACGATGCCAACATCTTGGGATGTAAAGCTCATAGCCATTGAAGAATCAAAAGATTTAAATTCATACTCATATGATGAATTTATCAGTTCATTACTCACATATGAGATGAAAGTTAAATCCATTACAGATCGTGAGCAGACTGATAAAAGAAAGTCTATTGCACTAAAAGCTACAAATCCCATTTCTGGAGAATCCACCTCCGATTTTGAAAATGATGATAATGAAGATGATGATGAAATTATTTTGGTGCGGAAATTCAGAAAATTCTTAAGAAACAAAAACAGAAGCAAATCATCTTACAGGAGGCAATTCAACATTAGCAAGGCTGATAAGGCAAAGAGAGATCTAAAGCAGGAAATTACATGTTTTTAATGTAATAAACCTTGTCATTTCAAAGCCGATTATCCAAAGCTGAAAAATAAATTCAAGAAAAGGGACAAGAAAGCTATGATAGCAACATGGAGCGACAATGATGAATCCAACTCCGATGATGATGAGGATCAGAAGCAAGAGAAAGCACAAATATGCTTCATGGTAAATGATGACTCAACAAAATCATCACATCAAGATCAAAATGAGGATGATGAGGTAATCCTGCAAACTCTGTCTCATAATAATTTTTTAGATTGCATGATAATAAGCTTGAGATAACTGCTAAATGCAAGGAATATGAAAATAGACTCTTAGAAAAGGAATCCGAGAATCTTGAACTAAAGAGCAAAGAGAGTTTTCTAGAAAACTCCAATCTTGAGCATATCAGCAAGTTATCTCATTTAGAAAAGAAATGTGAGAAGCTAGATCGCACTATTAGCAAGTTCACTAATGGTGAAACTATGCTGAATGTGATTTTGGATTCTCAAAGAAATCCAAATGATAAATCTGGTATTGGTTATAATGATAGGATACCCCCACAAAATCCTCAGAAACCTATCATATTTTGCCCTTCCTCCACTCCTACTATGCAAACCATATCCCACGAACCTACACCTCTAAAGCATAGTAAAAGTCACAAACCAAACCAGAAAGATATGCAACACTCACATTTCTCCAACCCAAAAAGAGTGCAATTTGTGAACCCAAACCAAAAATATCCTTCACAACAAAAGATTGCACACAAAAACCCACCAAGGCCTACACTCTTCCAAAAAGTTCACAAATATAGGCCTAAGCAATAACATAGTTACAAGCCTAAACGTTTACACTATGTTGACTATGTTTCTTATCACCAAAATCATCCTTCAAAACATAATCAATCATATCAATTTAAGAAAAAGAAGGATGTTACATGTTACCATTGCAACCATAAAGGACATGTATTTTGTGATTGTATTTTTAGAAAAGGAAAATATAAAGGGAAAACTATCTGGGTTCCCAAGGATAAAAAAATGCTTCTAACCCTAAAGGACCCAACAGTATTTAGGTACCTAAATCTACTTAACTTATTTTGCAGGTATGTCTAAAGAACACTCTCAGAGACTCAAAGTGGTATATTGATAGTGGGTGCTCTAGACATTTGACTGGTGATGGAAGATACTTTACTTCCATAAAGCAAGATAAAGGAGGAACTGTAAAGTTCGGAGATAATCTAGCAGGACAGATTATCGGAAAAGGAAAGATTGGAAACAATCCATGCATTGATGAGGTTTCTCTAGTCGATGGATTGAAATTCAATCTTCTAAGTGTGAGTCAACTCTGCGACAAAAATCAAAAGGTAATCTTTGATTCTAAAAAGTGTGAAATTGTGAAAGCTAATAGTGGTAAATATATACCTTTTAAATTCAAGTACTCTTACTAATGATCACTGCTTAATTTCACAAGAGGAAGAGAGTTGGTTATGGCATCATAGACTAGGTCATGCTAGCATGCATCTTATTTCAAAGCTTTCTAAAAAAGATCTTGTTAAAGTTTTACCAAAAATCAAGTTTGATAAAACTCATATTTGTGATGCATTTGAAAGAGGGAAACAAACCAGAAGTTCTTTTAGTTCTAAAGGAATTGTTTTTACCTCTAGACCTCTAGAATTACTACATTTAGACTTGCTTAGTCCAATTCAACCAAGAAGCTTAGGTGGCATGAGATATGCATTAGTCATTGTAGATGACTACTCTCGTTTTACATGGACACTGTTTTTAAGTCAAAAAGATGAAACTTTTCAACAATTTTTTACCTTATGCAAAAAGCGTCAGAATTTGAAAAACACTTCTATTTTAGCTATTAGAAGTGATCATGGAAAAGAATTTGAAAACAGTCTTTTTGAAATGTTTTGCTCTGAGCATGGAATATCTCACAACTTCTCGGCTTATAAAACTCCTCAACAAAATGGTGTTGTTGAAAGGAAAAATAGGACTTTAGAAGAAATGACAATGACCATGCTCAATGAAAATAATTTACCAAAATATTTTTGGGTAGAAGCTATGAACATTGACCATATGAGTTATGGAATGGTAGAAAACCTAATATAGGTTATTTCCATCCATTTGGTTGCAAATGTTTTGTTTTTAACAATAAGGAATATCTCAATAAATTTGACTCTAAGACAGATGAAGGGATTTTCTTGGGATATTCATTGTGTAGCAAAGCATTTAGAGTTTTCAATAAGAGAAATCTCACCATAGAAGAATCCATGCATGTCGTATTCGAAGAAACTAACTCTCTCCCAGAAAAAGAATTTGAGGATACTTTTGAGATTTGTGACTCGCTGATTGAACACATAGAAAATAACCAAAGTGTTCTGCAAAAGGAAAACACTTCTAATGATCAAAATAAGCATAATATACAAGATTTGCAGATCCAAGAGAATCAACATGATGATCTGCCAAAAGAGTTCAAATATCACAGACGTCACTCTAAGGAGAACATTATTGATGATCCCTCTCATAGAGTGATGACCAGGAGACAATTAAAAGAATATTTTTCAAATGTAGCAGTTGTCTCTGATATTGAACCAAAAAATTTCAAGGAGGCTGAATCTGAAGAAAGCTGGATGATGGGCATACAAGAAGAACTGGATCAGTTCAAAAGAAACAATGTCTCAAAGCTTGTTCCAAAACCTGAAATCCAGTCAGTAGTTGGAACTAAATGGGTGTATAGAAACAAACTTGATGAGTCTGGCAAAGTTGTCAGAAGCAAAGCCAGACTGGTAGCACAAGGATACAACTAGCAAGAAGGAATTGACTATGATGAAACCTCCAGTGGCCAGATTGGAAGCAATTTGAATGTTATGTGCTTATGCATGTTGTAAGCACTGGGTTTTCCCAACCTCTATGATGAGAATTCTTGTATTACTTGTTGAGCAAACGGACACGAATTGAACTTGAGAACGACCAAAACGTCACCTTGGATATCTCAAATGCCCCAAAAACTGAGCTATCCTCGATCCAAAACCACGAGAAAGGTCCCCCTAGGTGATTTTAGGGTTTAGGGTGAGCGTTGGTTTTTTGCGGAATAGGCCCCAGCTCTGTCTATAGCCGCATGGTTGTACTTTAGAGTCGTACGACTCTAATATTAGAGTCATACGGCTCTAATGTTAGAGTCGCACGACTCTAACATTAGAGTCACACGACTCTAATGTTAGAGTCTCACGACTCTATATTTTAGAGCCGTACGGCTCTAGTGGGTCAATCAAGTTGCTCTGCAAAGTCATCAACTTGGCTAAAAGGTGAGAAAAGCGGCCGAATTCGTAGAAAAAGTAAACGGCTCATTTAATTCTTGAAATCATTACGGGTTGTGAGATATAAAAATCAAAAATAAAGTCAAAAAGGGGGAGGACAATTGAACCTTAAGAAGGCAGAAAGAACAAAAAAAGGGAAGAAAGGAGAAGTAGAAACCGTAGCCAAAGAGAAGAAGCTGAGGGAGAGAAATTAAAACCAAGACCAAAAATCAATCCCTAGGCATCAAAGGAAGCTTACTTGACCTTGACACACTTATTTAGGGTTGCTTTGGATTGGTTTCAGATCGTTTCGGATTCGGCTTCGGGATTTCAAGCCGGTTGAGTATTCAAGGAGTATTTCGGGTTTTCAATTCGATTCAGGATGTTAAACACATCAAAACAATATCAAGGTAAACTCTGAGAGGACTTAAACCTGTGTACATTGCTTTTTCCTTGCATTTTTCTCTGTTTCTAAAACTTTCGGAAAACCAGTTCCCTAACTAGAGCCGCACGGCTGTGTTTTACAAAGAACACAGCCACACGACTCTAATCTTTCTGGTAGAAACCCGAAACTACCCCAGATCGGCTGAAAACAGCCCGTTTTCCATTTTCTCCAATTCTATTATGATATTTTTTGGCCCAAACACACCCGTACATCATTGAACTTTGGTTTTCAGATTTATTTTCATGTGGGTGTGAGATTTTCGGTTTCTTCGGTTCTGATTTTCTAGAATTTAGGGTTGTTCGATCTGAATCGGATCTGTTATCCAGCAATAGTGGACCCCTAGACTCTATAGAAATCTCGAGGAACCACTGAAATTAAGCGAATCGGCATTTTCAAAATGAGAAAACCATTTTCGGGTTCTGGAAGCTACAGTCGCATCATACGACTGTAATTAGAGTCGCACGGCTTTAATTACAGTCGCATGACTGTAACTAAGAGCCGCACGGCTCTAATTACAGTCGTACGATTGTAGTCTCCAAAAAGAGACAAAATCTCAGAATGACCCGTACGGACGTCGTCGCGCAATGCTACCATCAGATTCAAACCGTTTTTTGGCGTGTTTAGTGCTTTTGGGCCTTAGATGCATGTTGGAATTAGGAAACTCAAGTTCCGGGATAACAGACCCGCTAAACGGAAAAATTTGCATGAAACCGAGCAAAATGGTTTTCCAAAATTATTTTTCAAGCATAAAAATTACAGGGCGTTTTAAAACCATTTTCCAGGTCTAACCGGATCGGCTGGTTGAGCCGACCCGGTTACCCCCGAAATGCATGCCCCTGTTCCTAAAAATCCCAATTCTGTCCAATTTGAGTCCTATTTATGTTGTGATATATTTGTGCTAAGCTTTGTTTTGCAGGGTTTGATTTTATTTATTTTTATTTATTCCTTTTAATTTCAATTCATTAAATACTCATGTAAAATAGGCCATTGTACCCCGGCCCCTAAATTATACAAGTGTATCCCCTAGGATAGTTTATTTGTGATTTGATTGGGTTGTAATAATTAATTTATTTACTACTTTTTATTTGCGTGTGCGCTGCATTATCAAATCAATAAAATTAATCTTAGAAATATAAAATGCTATCAATGAACATTGGCCAAATTTATTTTGATTAGACATGAAATAAGGGACTTGTCCGGAGCTAGATCTCTAGAAAGTGTAGCTGCCCTCATCCGGTTCAGCTATGCTGTAATTTCCCGGCTGAGCTGAGCCTGGTGGCGAATCTTACACTCTCCATGAAGACTTAGGTCTCGATTCTTTTACGAAATAATGAATTTTCCAAAATCAAAATTTTCATTCCAAAAACCCCTGCGAGGGAGGGTTGCCTGATATCGAGGCTCCCTTCTGAGAGAGGAAAACATTGTCCGCTCATAGTGGTAACTCTATTGGCAATTTCCTACAAAAGTTTTCTTAAAACTTAAAAAAATTTGATAAGCCCTGAAAAATGTCTAATCAAAATAAGGTGGATGATTCTTACATGGTATTTTATCTTGCATTTTAGTTAAACATCCTTGCATTAGGTTAAGTATCCAATTTTCAGCTCAGTAAATTGTTGAAGTGTCACCTATGTTCCTCATGGTCTTAGGGGCACAGATATGAAACACCAGCCATAGCCTCGTACGTACCCCTTTGTTCGAACCCTTGAGTGGGGAGAAGTGAGGAGTATATTTTGCTATGGAGACATTGATTTTATCCCTACTCGGACCAACTTATGTAAGCAACCTTAGCTGGATTCCCTTAGGATACCAAAATAAATTGCATGAATGTTACAGATTACGCCTTCATCATCCCCGGTTGATGATCGAAGTGAACCCCTCCTAGGACTCGTTTAGAATTTTCTTAAAAATTGAATAAGGTTGGGGGAATACGCTTCGCGTGCTATGTGCTACGTGTTTCTCGTCCCTTCATAACATACCTGTGAGCGGACGACGTTTTTAATGGGACGCAGACTCTCTCGGAAGGGAGTCTCGCTATCGGGCAACCCTCCCTCGCGTAGGGTTTTTGTGATGAAAATTCAAGTTTTGGAAAATTAAATTGTTTCATAAAAGAACCGAGACCCAAGTCTCGATAGAAAGTATAGGAGTCGCCACTCGGCTCAGCTCAATCAGGAAATTTCAGTCTAGCTGAACTAGATAAAGGCCGCTACACTATCCAGATATCTAGGTCTGGACAAGTCCCATATTTTGTGTCTAATCAAAATAAAATTGGCCAATGTTCTTTCATGGTATTTTATAATTCTAACATCCATTTTTATTAATAAAAGCATGCAGCGTACACACAGATAAAACAAAATAAAGCATTATATAATTAAATTATTACAACCCGATCGAATGAAAATAAAAACTCTTGTCCTCACATTACAAACGCCTAAAATACACGATGATCTAAAAATTTACAATCGCCTAGAATACACGAGTTACTTTATTAATTACATCAAAAATAAAAATAAAAGAAATTAAAAGCTACAAAACAGACGGTTAGCATAATTTACGGCACATCACAAATAGGACTCAACTAAGACTGAATTGGGAAATTAGACTTCGGGGGCATACATTTAGGGGGATAACCAGGTCGGCTCGTCTAACCGGTCCGATTAGACCTGGAAAACAATTTTGAAACATCCTTGCATTTTTGTTTTGTGAGAAAATCATTTTGAAAACATTTTATTTTCTGGTTCACTTTAATTTAACGTGTGAGGCGGGTCGGTTTTCGGGAGAATCGGGTCTCCGTCGTTGCATTGTTCTAAATGCAATACATTAAAAATTAAATCTAAGATCGTGAATGCACATAACAAAATTCATTTTTGATAATTTTCTGATTTTTCCAAATTTGTATCATTTTTATGAATATTTGTAGATTATTCTGGAAATTCTGCCCTTAGACGAGGATTACAGTCATGTAGCTATAACTACAGCCGTGCGACTATAACTACAGTCGTGCGATTGTAGATCATCAAAGTCCAGAAAATCGCTAACATTTATTCAAATAAAACTAAAAGCAGCGGGAAATCAAGAACACTCGTACGACTGTATATACAGTCGTACAACTGTTCTTCACCACAAGAACAATTGTACGACTGTTCTTGATTTCCAGAAACAGCAAGCCTGAAAAATGAATTTTTATGCACAAAAACCCATCAAATCACCTAGAAAAAGCAAGAAAATGAAGGTTTGAGGTATAATTACCTTTGTGGCGCTGATCCACCGTAGGTTTGACCACTGGAAACGCCCCAATCACCTCCAAATTGCTTCTCTTCCTTTGTGTGTTCAGGTATCAAGAGTTGTCCAAAAAGTCTCCAAAAAGCCACGGATTCAGAGAGTTAAGAGTCTGGAATTGATTGGATTTTGAGTGTCAAATTTTTAACCTATTGATTTCTAACCCCCCCTTTTTTTTTTACTTAACACAAAATTAAAAGAAAAAGAGAAGAAAAAGATGACTTTGTGTTTGGGTTCCTTCTTTTTCTCTCTTTTTTCCTTCTCTTCTTTTCTTTCTCAATTTGTCCAAAAGTCCCTTCTCCTCTATCTCTTTCTCCCTTTTATTTTCCTTTGTTTGCTGTTGAGACACGGGCATTAATTGCCTTTCAAATCACCTCTATTTTTTTATTTTTCAAGTATGGGCTGTTGTACCTGCTCCGTATTTACAGTCGTACGACTGTAATTTTTCAATTACAGCCGCACGATTGTAAATACAGTCGTACGACTGTAAATATATTTTTTATTTTTTTATTTATTTATTTTTTAATTCTGGAAAATTCAGGCTCTTACAACTATCCCTTGCGTGATTAAATTCGACACCCGACTTCATGTCTAAAATACCTAAGGTGATGAATTTGAAAGCGTGGATTGAAGCGCCGTAGACACAAGAAAGAAACGTGCAACTGGCTTGTCAAAGTCTCACTGCCGTGATGATGCACTGAGTTGATTGGATGAAATAAGTCGATACTGGGTCTAGGTTACTCGAGGCGAAGCTGATCTGGGTCGATACCGAATTTATATATATCCAAGGCAGATCTGCTGAGATGATGGATCTGACATAAGCCGATATCGGGTCTAGGTTACCCGAGGCATGGTTGATGATGGAATAAGCCGATACCGAGTCTAGGTTACCCGAGGCGAGGTTGATGGTAAAATAAGCTGACACCAGGTCTAGGTTACCCGAGGCGAAGTTGAAGATGAAATGAGCCGATACCGCATCTAGGTTACCCGAGGCAAAATTGCTAAGGCTGTTGAATGAAGCCGATCTGGGCCGATACTGGGTCTATGTTACCCGAGGCGAATCTGCTGGGGATTATGGAATGAAGCCGATCTGGGCCGATACCAAGTTTATATTACCCGAGGCAAATCTGCTAGGGATCTGGAAATGAAGCCGATCTAGGCTGATACTGGGTCTATGTTACCCGAGAGCTGGGGATCTGGAATGAAGCCGATCTGGGCCGATACCTGGTCTATATTACCCGAGGCGGATCTGTTGGGGATCTGGAAATGAAGCTGATCTAGGCCGATACCGGGTCTATATTACCCGAGGCGGATCTACTGGGGATTATGGAATGAAGCCGATTTGGGCCGATATCGGGTTTATATTACCCAAGGTGGATCTACTGGGGATCTGGAAATGAAGCCGATCTAAGCCGATACCGGGTTAATATTACCCGAGGCGGATCTGGTGGGGATCCGTCCCTGTCTAAGACATTGATGATGAATTTATGCATTTGAAATTACGAGTCTTCATTCCTTAATCGAGAGATTTTGAACAAAAATTTTTGCCACTTCAATCAAGAATAAAGACTAGCTGGGGATGAATGCTCTGTGTATGTATGCATGGTGATGCATATGTACATGGATCCTAAATGATGCATTTCTCGTTGTTGGTTCAAAATTGATATATCTCCTTTCTTCTAGGGAAGGTATGTTTTGCCCCCGGATGTTGGAAGACACTCTTCACATGAAGCTTCTCCTTGTTGAAGATATATAAGGACTGGGGAAATAAGATGATTATTGGGTATGCGTGACAACTGCTGGAGAAAGGATCATAGTGTCCTTTGTAACTGTCCCACTGGGGAGTAATGTGGAGGATCCCGATGGGGAAATGCTGTAAGGACTCTTGTAAGGGAATGGTGGAGAAGTTCTACCCTTCTGCCCCGGTGATTCATGAATCTGGAGGTGCTCTAAATTTTGCCTGGGTTGCCCAATGTGGGTTTTCAGCCCACGAGCTGCTCTAACTTTTGCTTGAGGAGCCTTTTCGGTTTTCACCCCAGTAAGCTTTTTTTTTAAATATGAGCAAAGATTGATTAAAATGGCACCGTGACCACTTGCCCCACCATCCTTCTGGTGCAGCAAAATGCTATATAGAGTAGCATTTGGTTTAATTTCTTGTTAGGAGCCATTGATGATGGAAAACAAGGTCTCACAGGATCGATCTCCTCAACAGTCGAGTTCTTAGACAACCACTGTTGCTGTTTGGGAAGATGAATTAGATTTGGAGGACAATAAAGTATTTCAGATTGTATGTATTTGGTACATTTTCATTATTAAATAATGTGATATATTTAACCGGTTGAATGCAAAGTGCTTTCTTTAAATGGATGTTTAAGCAAGATAACTTTGTTTATACATTTATCATAACCACACAAATATATTTAAACAAACACTTCACTTTATTGATGAAATCAAAATGAGTACATTTGAAAAGATTAGTTTCCCCAAGATGGTATACACTCCACACAGAGCCAGAATCCGTCACTAGTCGTCGTTTTCAGATTTTCCGACTGGTCATTTTCCCTCGTGTCTTGACTTTTGCCTAGACCGCTCTTTTCAAGTTTTCATCCTAGCAAACTCTTTTTTTTAGACATGATAAAGCTTTAAATGGTCTTAATTAATAGGATTTGTGAACTCATTTCCATCCATGTCCATAACGCTGACACCACTTTTTATAGCACTTTCTTCACAACATAGGGCCCTTCCCAGTTGGGTCTGAACTTCCCCCGAACATCGACATTTGAAGGCCTTAATTGTTTTAGAACCAAATCCCCTGCTTTCAACTACCGCCTAGGATACTTCACATTTCGAGTATAAGCTCTAGCCATTCTGGGTTTGTACATCTATAGATGATCCAGTGCTTTCAACTGCTTTTCATCTAGCGCTGCCAACTGCTCGTATATGGCTTGAACCCATTCAGTCTCTGGTAACTGAGCTTCCAAGGTGACTTTAAATGACTTGAGCTCTATTTCCACTGGCAATACTGCTTCATACCATATACCAAAGCATAGGGAGTTTCCTGTGTTGGTGTTTTGACACTGGTCCTGTAACCCCAAAGAGCATACGACAATTTGTCAGCCCAATCTCTGTAGGTGGTTGCCATTTTAGATAAGATTTTCTTTACTGCCTTATTAGCTGCTTCCACTGCATCATTAGCTTGGGGTCTATATGGAGAAGACCTATGATGTTCAATGCCATGTTCCGCAAGCAGCTCAGCTGTTGCCCCTTGAAATTGCACTCTGTTGTCAGTCACTATATGATGGGGAATCCCGTATCAAGCAAAGATGTTCTTCTGGATGAACTTAACCATCTGCTTAGCTGTTACGCTAGTGAAGGATTCTGCCTCCACCCATTTTAAGAAGTAATCAACTGCCACAACTATGAATCGATGCCCATTAGAAGTAGCAGGATGAATTTCTCCAATCATATCTATCCCCCATGCTGAAAATGCCCAAAGGGATGCCAGATTCTATAGTTCAAGTGGCGGTAGATGATTGATATCATCATAGATCTAGCACTTGTGACATCTTCTTACTCTCCTTATACAATCAGCCTGTATAGTCATCCAGAAGTACCCTTGTCTCATTATCTTCCTGGCCATAGCGAGTCCATTCATATGTGGGCCGCAGGATCCTGCATGTACTTGCTACATCACTGTTTTTGCCTCCTGTTCTGTCAAGCACCTCAAAAGAACACCATGTGCTGTTCTCTTATACAGCCCATCTTCAAAGATTTTGAACTAACTGGCAAGCTTTCTCAATGACATCTTATCAGCAGAACTGGCTTCCTCTGGATATTTTCCTTCCTTCACATACTGGTAAATATCAAAGAACCATGGCTTTTCTTCAGCTGTCAATTCCATTACTTCATACACTTCAAAACAGGGTTGTCTAGAAGTTGCTATAACCAGTAGTTGTACTTGAGTTTCTTTTGGATTTTCCCACATAGAAGACAGTGTTGCTAACGCATCAGCCATCTTATTCTCATCTCTGGGGACATGTCTAAATTCGCATTGGCCGAAAAGCTTTTTTTTGTACTGTAGCAACTCCAAGTAAGGCCGTAAGGCTTCTTCTTTCAACTCCCATTCACCTTGAGCTTGCCTAATCACTACAAGTGAACCTCCAACAATCAAGACATCATTTGTCCCTAGTGTTAACAGAGCTTCCATCCCAAATAAGCATGCTTCATATTCTACTCCATTATTGGTTATAGGAAAATCCAATCTTTTTGACAAAGGAATGACTTCACCATCTGGCGTCGCTATGATTACCCCGATTCCAGCCCCCTTCCTATTCACGACACCATCGAAGCACATAACCCACCTCTTTACTTCCACCATGGCCAGCTGTTCATCTGGGAACTCTAGATCCTCTGTGTAATCTGATTCCAGTGGCTGATTTGCTAGAAATCCTGCTACAGCTCGCCCTTTAATGGTCTTCTTGGTGATGTACTCAATGTCGAACTCTGATAAGAGTAACAGCCACCTAGATAACTTCCTAACCAACACTGGTGGTTCATACAGATACTTCATCAGATCCACCTTAGCCACGGCTTGCAATTTGTATGACTGGAAATAATGGTGCAGCTTCTTAGTCAGCTAAATCATTGCCACACATGTCTTCTCCACCAGTGTGTACTTAGTTTCATACTCCAGTAGCTTCTTGCTGAGGTAGTAAATAGGATACTCCTTCCTGCCATCTTCTTCTTGTGCCAACATTGCTTCTACAGAGGAATCCTCAAAGGCCAAATATAAGATCAAAGGCTTCCATGGAATTGGTGGGCTCAGAACTGGCGGATTTACCAGATAAGCCTTGATTTTCTCGAATGCCAGTTGACATCTATCATCCCATACAATCGGTTGATCTTTCTTTAACAGCTTGAAAATTTGGCTCACAGGTAGAAGTCAACCATGCTATGAAGCAACTGGCATATTGTAAGGAGCCCAAGAATGAGCGGACTTCCTTCTCTGTTTTTATAACCGGCATATCTCGAATAGCTTTGATTTTATCTGGGTCCATTTCTATCCCTATCTGGCTGACTACATGACCCAGTAGCTTTCCTGATGTGACTCCAAATATGCACTTCTTAGGGTTGAGTCACAAGTTATACTCTCCAATGCATGTAAGAAATCTATCCAGTATGGCAGGATGATCTTCCCCGGTCATTGATTTAACAAGCATATCATCGACATACACTTCAACGTCTTTGTGTATCATATCATGCAGCAGAGTTGTGACAGCCCTTTGATAAGTGGCTCCAGCATTCTTCAACCCAAAAGGCATTACTCTGTAGCAGAAGGTACCCCACTTTGTGATGAATGATGTCTTCACCTTATCTATCACATCCATCAGGATCTGGTTGTATCCTGAAAATCCATCCATGAAGGAATACATTACTGCTTTTGCTGCGCTATCAACCAAGACATCAATGTGAGGCAAGGGGAAATTATCTTTTGGGCATGCTTTATTCAGGTCCCTGTAGTCAACACATACTCTGACCCTTCCATCCTTTTTAGGTACTGGGACGATATTAGCTAGCCATTCTGTATATTCCACCACTTCAAGAAATTTGGCTTTTATCTGCTTAGCCACTTCTTCTTTCACCAAAGTAGCCCATTCTGGCCTCAATCTTCTCAGTTTCTGTTTCACTGGCTTGAACTTAGGGTCAGTTGGGATCTTGTGAACTGCTATTTTTGTTTCTACACCTGGCATGTCCTCGTATGACCAAGCAAAAGCTTCAACATGTTTTTGCAATATTCTTGTAAGTTCTCTCTCTTCCTCGGGTTTTAGCTCATATGAAATGAATAACATTTTGGGATTTTCATTTGTACGTATGTTGATTTCAAGCAATGCAGTGTCATGAATGCTAAATATGCTTGATGGTGATTCAAATGCATGCACAGAATTATCAGGAAAAACATCACACAAGTAAGCAAACTGAGATTTCATTGCATTAAACTTATTATAGAGTACATCATTCACATTGAAAATGGAAGAAATAGATACAATAAAATCACTTTCATCCTCCACAGGCGGAGGGCCTTGCACTTCTTCAGCTTCCACTTTCATCTTCAGAGCATCATCTGGATCCACAGCTGCTTTGGCTTCTCGTTCAGCAGGGCTAGTGGTCTTCTCAATTTCAGCCACCTGCACCTTAGCCTTCTTCATGATCTCGGCTATCTCAACAACCACAGAATCTAAGTTTATCTTGGTCATCAGCTCCTCTCCAAACCCTTCTTTGGACTTCCCAAATGCCTTGCTTAAGGCGGCAGTCAGCACACTTGAAATTGCTTCTACAGTTTCATTGCAGACTTTCTCTTCATCTTTCTCCTTAGGCACTCTCACTGTTTCTGCTATCTCCTCAGGCATATCTTTTTGCAGAACGGCAGACTTAGCAACTACCTCTTCCACCACCATGGGGGCTATTGGTTCTTCCTGGCTCTTCCTAAAATCTACAACATCAGAAAATATTTCAAAGCCCCGGTATTCAATGTTCCCGACCCTCACTGGTTCGGCCTGGCCATTGTATAGCTCTTCTCCTGCCATTAGGAATGTTTTCATTATAGGTTTGCCGTTCTTGCCCCTTCTCTTATTCTTCTAGTCAAATGTCTCTTCTGTATACCCTAGCCCAAACTATTTCTGCTTTCCCGAGTCACTGTTGAACTCAAGCACCCCTTACAGGTTAATTCCAAGTCCCATACCCGAGACAAAATTCTGCTTATGCAAATATCTGGAAAACCACTCCGGCATATAGTTTTCATAAATGACCATTTGAGCATCTGTGGCTTCCTCTTCTCCAACAATGGCGATTTGGAACCCACCAAATGGTACAACCCCTTCATTTACAACAGCAATCATGGATTGGGCATCCGCCTCAATAATCACAATCTCCCCATTTATCGAGAACTTTATTTTCTGATGCAGAGTAGAAGGGACACCTCCTAATCGGTGGAACCATGGTCTTCCCAACAGCAGAGAGAAAGTGACCGGGATGTCTATCATAGTGAAGATGACCATGGCTTCTAGTGATGCAATGGGGGAAACTTCAATTTCTGACAACTTCTTCACTAAGGCCGCTCTGTGCTCTTTAGAGACCAACAACAGATGCCACAAACAAGCTTGGGTAGGGGTTTTCTTTAACTAAGAAATATCTAGGTCTTCCTTCTCAACTCCCTCCTGTGTTGATATGCTACCCGACCCAGTCATTGGGGCCTTGTCTTTCAATTAGACCACTGGTCGATAAACCCTGCCGCTTTGGGTCACATTCTGCACAGAATTTTCAGCTTTTCGATAATTGGCTGCTTAACCATCTCATCCCTGCTAAACTCCTCGTGTTCATCCTCCGAGTTGAGGTCATTTAAGCTTACCGGCTTAACTTCTTTCTGTTCCATCTGTGCCTCACATTCTGACTCTGCCTCAGTTCCACTGATTGCTACGGACTGTATAGCAAGATTCACCTAAAGAACTTGAGCAAAAATGAAATTGGCTGGTAACCCTGAGTGTACCATGTTAACCCGCTTCTCGAACGCCGACAATGGGTTAGTCTTTGTGCTGGGTTTAGGAGGTTCCTGTAATTTCCCCTCATCAATTGGTTTTTGGATAGCATCCCTTAATTTGTAGCAATTATTGGTTCTGTGGCCGGTCACAACATGGTATGTGTAGAAATTGTCTTTATCCACATCAGCAGGTTTCCCAAATGGTCTCAGGGACTATAACAAGCCTTCATTTCTGCACTTTGCAAAAATTTTAACCAAGGGAAGAGTCCAAGGGGATATGCCTTGCCTTCCTGGGTTTCTATTCTGATTGTTTTACTGCTGGGTTACCATGGCAACCTCAACTTGCTTCACCTCTGAAGACTGCCCCCTTTTCCTCCAGAACCTGAACTAGAGCCGCTTATAAACTCGGCCGAAGCTGTTGACCTGTACCCAGAGCTATATCCTGAACTTCTGCCACCCTTGTGGCTTGTCACGCTCTTCTCCTCATCATGCTCAATTTTCATAGCCATACTATATACTTCACTGAGCTTATTGAAGGGGTGGAACTTCATGTTGTTCTTGAAGATGTCTCTACTACCGTCGATCAACTTCTTGATCAATTCATCTTCATCAGGGCGGTTTTTCAAAAAAATCATCTTGTTCATCCATTGCTGGTAATATTCATCGAAAGACTAATTTGATTTTTGCTTAATTCGCTCCAGGTCATATAGCTTCACCTGAATCTTGGTATTGAAGCTGTAGTATTTGATAAAGGCCACCGATAAAGCTTCCCAGTCTGATTGCTCTTCCTCTGATAAAGAATTATACCAGCCCAATGTTCCTCCCTCAAGTGTAGTCGGGAAGAGATTGATAAGTTGTTGCTTAGTGGCACCCACTGTCAACATGACTCGGGTATAGAGATTCACATGGTCCTCTGGTGAACCCATTCCCTTGTAGGAGGGAACTTTCGACACTTGAATGCCGATAGGAAAAGTCTCAATGCCTTTGCTGATCATGGCATCCACATTAACCGCCTTCTTGGATTTCGAACTGACACTGGCCCCTTTCTTCACTGGGCCATAACATCATCCAACTCAGAATACTTCGCCTTCATTTTCCTTTCCATAGCTGCCTCAATTTCTTGCAGCTTCTCTAAACTAGTCGAGGCATCACCACCTTGTTGGGACGATTCAGCCTCTTTCTCCTTTCCGGCCCCACTAGCCCTAGTTTGCACGGCTTCTCTCACAACAGCTCGCATTTCCTCCTTCAGCATGTCATGGAAATCCTGTGATCTCAGAAAATCCTTCAAGGAATCAGCAAGACTCGGTGTTGGATTATCCATCTCAAATTCTTCCTCGGAATTAGATTCACTTTTTGGTTCTACTGCTCTTTGCTCCCCAACAACCCCCAAAGCCTGAGATCTTGTCCTAGGTTGCTCCAGTTTACTTTGCTTGGCATCATACGGGAAATGTTTAGGGACAATGAATGAATGGAATGGTGGCATGAAGAATGATACACTAAAGGTGATTTATGATGGATGAATGAAATGATGTCGTGAATGACATGATGATAAGGATGGTCTCTATTTTTTATTATTATTTTTTTTTGGACATTCCAAGAACACCCAATGCTATGCAAAAAGATCACGTGTGGACCGTCACATGGACAAGGGTTCAGCGCCTTTGGAGCACCTAGTGAATTTCGTGAAATGGTCGCGTGTGTGCCGACACACGGACAGGGTTTTGACATTTTATAAGTCTGTGAGATGACATGAAATGGTCACATGGGGCCGCCCCATTGACAAAGTTCTGATGCTTTTGAGGCATATGATATGAAATGATGTTATAAGAAAGTCTCATGTAACTGGGGACACGGACAGAGGTTCGACATTCGGGGAACACCTTTCATGATTTGATACTATTATGAAATGCACTTATATACATTCTAATCTGGCACTCGGGGAGTACCTTAAATGATGTGATAATTTCATGAAATGATCCGATGTGGATCATGGTGTCATATGATATTTATGTCAAATAAATATGGTATCGTGAAATGCATCTTATAAATCGTCACACGAAAATAGACCTAGGACCATTGTAGTCTCTATTGAATGAGATGATTTGGTGAAATGGCCGAGTGCAATCCGGTGCACAGGCAGAACACGGGTAGTTTTGGGACTCTCGATATGTTATGAAATGATATGTCGTGATGGGTAGCCTTGGAATGTCCTTGATTTAAATGTGATGAGATGATGTGAATGCTTATGTCACACAACATGCAAATGGCTGCACAAAAATGTGGTTAGGATGCATGACACACATAATGGTGTTGTGTATGCTTTGAGAAAATGTTAACACACAGATATAATGTTATGGCTGCAAAAATAATGGTTAGTATGAATGGCACACGGATGATTTAATTTTTCACACACGAAAATAAAATGCAAATGGCTGCACAAAAATGCGGGTTAATGTCACACAAATGCCTTCCGTGTATGATGTGTCATGTGTGTGGAAAATGTTGATTATGTTATGTCATGAAATTTTGAGAAACGTGTAACATATAGCACACGAAGCATATTCCTCCAACCTTATTTCTCCAAACGTGGTCAATTTTAGAGAAAATTCTAACCGAATCCTAGGAGGGGTTCTCTTCGATCATCAACCGGGGATGATGACGGCGCGATTTATGATATTCACACAATTTATTTTGGTATCCTAAGGGAATCCAACTAAGGTTGCCTATATGAGTTCGGTTCTAGTCGGGTTAAAATCAAGGCTCCCATAGCAAAATATACTCCTCACTTCTCCCCACTCAAGGGTCTGAACGAAGGGGTTCATACGAGGGTATAGGTGGTGTTTCGTATTCGTGCCCCCAACACTAAGAGGAACATAGGTGACACTTCAACAATTCACTGGGCTAAAATTGGATACTTAACCTAATGCAAAAATGTCTAACTAAAGAATGCAAAATAAAATACCATGCAAGAATCATCCACCTTATTTTGATTAGACACTTTTCAGGGCTTGTCAAATTCTTTTAATTTTTAAGAAAACTTTTGTAAGAAATCCCCAGCAGAGTCGCCACTGTGAGCGGACGACATTTTTGATGGGACGCGGACTCTCTCGGAATGGAGTCTCGATATCGGGCAACCCTCCATCGTGTGGGGTTTTTGTGATGAAAATTCAAGTTTTGGAAAATTAAATTGTTTCATTAAAGAACCGAGACCTAAGTCTCGATAGAAAGTGTAGGAGTCGCCACCCGACTCAGCTCAACCGGGAAATTTCAGTGTAGCTGAACCGGATAAAGGCCGCTACACTATCCAGAGATCTAGGTCCAGACAAGTCCCCTATTTCGTGTCTAATCAAAATAAAATTGGCCAATGTTCTTTCATGGTATTTTATAATTCTAACATCCATTTTTATTAATAAAAGCATGCAGCGTACACACAGATAAAATAAAATAAAGTAGTAAATAATTAAATTATTATAACTCGATCGAATGAAAATAAAAACTCTCGTCCTCACATTACAAACGCCTAAAATACACGATGATCTAAAAATTTACAATCGCCTAGAATACACGAGTTATCTATTAATTACATCAAAAATAGAAATAAAAGAAATTAAAAGCTGCAAAACAAACAGTTAGCACAATTCATGACACACCACGAATAGGACTCAACCAAGACAGAATTGGGAAATTAGAGTTCGAGGGTATACATTTAGAGGGATAACCAGGTCGGCTCAGCTAGTCGGCCCGATTAGACCTGGAAAACAATTTTGAAACATCCCTGTATTTTTGTTTTGTGAGAAAATCATTTTGAAAATATTTTATTTTCTGGTTTACTTTAATTTAACATGTGAGGCGGGTCAGTTTTCGGGAGAATCGGGTCTCCGTCGTTGCGTCGTTCTAAATGCAATAACATTGAATAACATTGAAAATTAAATATAAGGTTATGAATACACACAACAAAATTCATTTTTGATGATTTTCTGATTTTTCCAAATTTATATCATTTTTATGAATTTTTGTGGATTATTCTGGAAATTCTGCCCTTGGACGAGAATTACAGTCGTGCGGCTGTAACTATAGCCGTGCGGCTGTAATTACAGTCGTGCGACTATAGATCATCAAAGTGCAGAAAATTGCTAACATTTATTCAAATAAAACTAAAAGCAGTGGGAAATCAAGAACACTCGTAAGACTGTATATACAGTCGTACGACTGTTCTTCACCACAAGAATAGTTGTACGACTGTTCTTGATTTCCAGAAATAGCAAGCCCGAAAAATGAGTTTTTATGCACAAAAATGCATCAAATCACCCAGAAAAAGTAAGAAAATGAAGGTTTGAGGTATAATTACCTTTGTGGCACTGATCCACCGTATTTTTGACCGCTAGAAACGCCCCAATCACCTCCAAATTGCTTCTCTTTGTTGAGGTATCAAGAGTTGTCCAAAAAGTCTCCAAAAAGTCACGGATTCAGAGATTTAAAAGTCTGGAATTGATTGGATTTTCAGTGTCAAATTTTTAACCTTTTGATTTCTAACCCGTTTTTTTTACTTAACACAGAATTAAAAGAAAAAGAGGAGAAAAAGATGACTTTGTGTTTGGGTTCCTTCTTTTTCTCTCCTTTTTCCTTCTCTTCTTTTCTTTCTCAATTTGTCCAAAAGTCCCTTCTCCTCTCTCTCTTTCTCCCTTTTATTTTCCTTTGTTTGCTGCTAAGACACGGGCATTAATTGCCCTTCAAATCACCTCCATTTTTTAATTTTTCAGGTATGGGCTGCCGTACCTGCTCCGCATTTACAGTTGTACGACTGTAATTTTTCAATTACAGGCGCACGACTGTAAATACAGTTGTACGACTGTAAATATTTTTTTTATTTTTTTAAGTCTCGAAAATTCCAACGCTTACAATGCCATCATCAACATTTTCCACGAACATGACATGCTACACGCAAAGCATTTGTGTGATAGTAACTCACACCTTTTGTACAGCCACTTGCATTATTTTTCGTGTGTGAAAACATTAATCATTCATGTGACATTCATACTGACCATTCCTTTTACAGTCATAACATTATATTCGTGTGTTAACATTTTCACGAAGCATACACGACATCATCATGTATGTCATGCATCTTAACCATGTTTTTGTGTAGCCATTTGCATTTTGTGTGACATACACATTCACGTCATTTCGTTTCACATAATAAAGAATGTTCCAAGTGTGCCCTTCGCGATCATTTCATTCCATAACATATCGGGTATCCCAAAACTACCCGTGTTATGCCCGTGCACCGGATTGCACTCGGCCATTTCACTATACCATGTCATTCAATATAAAACCACAATGGTCCTAGGTCTATTTCCGTGTGGCGGTTCATGCGGTGTCATTACATGGAATCATACTCATTCATCATAGGTGTCCCGGTGATGCCGAAGTCCTACTTGCACATCATGGTCCACATCGGGTCATTTCATGACATTGTGAAATCATTCAAGGTACTCCCCGAGTGCCGGATTAGTACACATATAGGGGCATTTCATAATATTACCAACTCATACAAGGTGTTCCACAAACGCCGAATCTCTGTCTGTGTTCCGAGTTACACGTGACTTTTTCTATAACATCA
This sequence comes from Euphorbia tirucalli, assembly GCA_039660915.1. NCBI lineage: Eukaryota > Viridiplantae > Streptophyta > Magnoliopsida > Malpighiales > Euphorbiaceae > Euphorbia > Euphorbia tirucalli. The sequence continues at coordinate 32,513,709 of CM077637.1, read as the reverse complement.
TATCATATCACATGCCTCAAAAGCATCAGAACTCTATCCATGGGATGGTCCCTATGCAACCATTTCATGTCATCTCATTGACCTACAAAGCGTTGAAACTCTGCCAGTGTGTCGGCACGAACGCGGCCATTTCACGACAATTCATTAAATACCCTAAAGGCGTCGAACCTATGTTCGCGTGACAGCTCACACGAGACCTTTTTGCAATTTTTGCATGGCATTGGGCACTCTTGGGACATCCCAAATAAAGGAAATCAAAACATAAAATTCATCCTCATTTTCATTTCCATTCATAAAGCATCATACGAGCATCATACTTCATGTCATCACTTCATTCATTCACCATCCCTAACTCTCCACGTGTGGTGTAGGACAGTACGTAAGACCAAAGCTCCACACAGATAGTTCACTAAGTAAGCTGGATCGACGGAGGATAAGATCTCAGACTTTAAGGGCTGTTGAGGAACAGAGGGCAGTAGAGACAGAAAGTGAGTCTAATTCGGAAGAGGAAGTGGAAATGGGAAACCAAACATCAAGCCTTGCTGATGCTCTCAAGGATTTTTTAAGATCTCAGGATTTCTGTGACATTCTGAAGGAGGAGATGCGAGCTGTTGTAAGAGAAAGTGGGGAAGTCGGAACCAGCGGGCCTGGAAAGGAAAAAGTCGATGAATCTTCCCAGTTTGGGGCTGATGTCTCAGCTAGTGTAGAAAAGCTGTAAGAGATTGAAGCAGCCATAGAGAAGAAAATAAAGGTGAAGTACTTAGAGTTAGACAAAGTGGTGGCTGAACTGAAGAAAGGGGGGCCAACATCAGTTTAGGCTCCAAAAGAGGTATGAATGTCGATGCTATGATAAACAAGGGCATCGAGACTTTTCCCGTTGGGTTCCAAGTGCCAAAAGTTCCTTCCTATAAGGGGATTAGTCGCCAGAAGCCCACATGAATCTGTATGCTAGAATAATGCTGACAGTGGGCGCCACCAAATAGCAGTTAATCAATTTCTTCCCAACCACACTGGAAGGGGGAGCTTTGACCTGGTATAACTCTCTGTTAAAGGATGTGCAATCAGACTGGGAGGCTTTATCGGCGGCTTTCATCAAATACTATAGCTTTAATACTAAGATCCAGGTGAAGCTATACGACCCGGAAAGGATTATGCAAAATCCAAATGAGTCCTTTGATGAATATTATCAAAGGTGGATGAATAAGATGATTCTATTGAAAAACTGCCTTGACGAGGATGAGTTGATCCAAAAGTTGATTGACGGTAGTAGGGACATCTATAGAAACAACATGAAATTCCACTCTTTCAGTGAACTCGATGAGGTATACAGTATGGCTATGAAAATTGAGAGAGATGAAGAAGAAAAGGCAGTAAGCTATAGGGGCAGTAGAAGCTCCGGGTAGAGTTCCGGGTACCGGTCGACTACTGCAACTGAGTCAAGTAGTCGGTCTGGTTCTGGTTCTAGAAGCAAGAGCCGGCAATTTTCAGAGAGTAACCAAGCTGGGGTTGCTATAGTATCTCAGCAACCAGGAAGCCAAAGTAGAAATCCGGAAGGTCAAGGCATATCTCCGTAGGCTTTCTCCTTGGCTAAGATCTTTGCCAAGTGCAGGAATGGCGGTCTATTGAACTTCTCAGGCCTTTTGAGAAGCCAGCGAATGAGAACAAGGACAATTTCTGTACTTACCATGTCATGGTGGGACACAGAACCAATAATTGTTATAAGATGAAGGAGGCCATCCAGAAGTTGATCGACGAAGGAAAGTTACAAGAGCCCGCCAAGCCCAGTACTAAGAGTAATCCGTTGCCAGTATTTGAAAGGCAAGTTAACATGTTACAGTCAGGATTTCTGGCCAATTTCATTTTTGCCCAAGTCCTACACGCATACCCCACCATACAGTCCATGGTGGATAATGAAACGAAAGCAAAGTCTGATTATGGAAAGTTGACAAAGCAGGAAAAGGTGAAGCCTGTAAGCTTGGATGATCTAGACTCAGAAGATGAATACGAAGAATATGGCTGTAATGAGACAATTAAGTTGCCAGTTGCTGAGAAACCAAAAGTTGTCAAAGTCCAAAATGTAACAAGAAGCGGCAGGGTTTACCAGCCAGTGGTTTAGCAGAATGACAAAGCTCCAGTGACTGGGTCAGGTAGAATGTCGACGCCGAAGGAAGTAGAAAAGGAAGACCTGGTCATTTCTCAACTGAAGAAGACCCCAACTCAGGCCAGTCTGTGGCATTTACTTTTGACCTCCAGGGAACATAGGGCAGCACTGGTTAAAAACCTATCTGAGATTGAAGTTTCCCCAATTGCATCGCCGGAGGCTATGTGCTGCTTGCTGGATAAGGCCCATTCAAGGGCCCCTGACATTGTATTTTCTGAGAAAGACCTGCCACCCGGAGGAAAGGCCCGTAACAGAGCCCTTTATGTCAAAGTCAACATAATGGATAGAGTCATGCCCTGTGTGATGGTAGATGATGGGTCGGCTTTGAACATATGCCCATCAAAAATGTTATCGTACCTAGGCTTAAGTGAAAATGCCTTGAAGAAGTCTTCCACTATGATTAGAGCTTATGACAACTCGAAAAGGACTGTGATCGGAACTTTTGAAGCTGAAGTGGAAGTGGGATCGGTTAAATGGACGGTCACTTTTACTATGATTGATATTCTAGTCACTTTCTCATTGCTGTTGGGAGGCCCTGGTTTCACCCGTTTGGGGGTGTCCTTCTACTTTGCACCAGAAGATAAAAGTCTCAATAGGCAACGAGGTTGTGATGGTTGAGGTAGATTCCTAGTCTATGATTGTGGCAGTTAATGAAGAGATTGTGCCATTCGGTAGATTCCAAATCACTGTGATCAACAAGGAGGAAACCACTGATGCTCCGATGGTTATCTACAAGAACTATATGCTAGAATGGTTGTCCAAGTACCTACGCAAGCAGAATTTTATTCCAGGTATGGGACTCAGAGCCAATCTACAAGGGGTGCCCCAAATTTAACATTGATTCTGGAAAGCTGAGGCAGTTTGGCCTGGGCTACACAGCAGAAGTATCTGAGAAGAAAGATCTGATGAGAGGAAAGAATGGCAAGCCCATGATAAAGCCATTCATTAAGGCTGGTGAACAATTGTACAAGGGCATGCTGAGCCAGTGAAGGTCGGGAGTATTGAATACCCATGCTTCGAAATATTCTCTGATGTTGTAGACTTTGAAAAAAGCCAGGAGGAGCCAATTGCACCTGTGGCAGTAGAGGAAGCAGTTGTTAAGCCTGTCACCCCCCAGAAGAAGCCATCTAAAGTGATGACCAAAGCAGTAGGAGTGTCCAAAGGGAAAGCTGAAGAGAAAGTCTATGATGAATCTGTATAAGCAATTTCGGTGGCACTGGCCATCGCCCTGAGCAAGGCCTTTGCAAAATCCAAGGAGGGGTCCGGAACGGAGCTGGTGATCAAGGCAAGTCTGGATTCTGTGGTTGCTGAAATAGCAGAAATTATGAAGAAAGCCAAGGCACAGGTGGCTGAGATTGAGGAGACTGCTTTTCCTGCTGAACAAGAGTTTGAAATTGCTGTTGATCTGGACAACATTCTGAAGCTGAGCACGGATGGAGAAGTTCAAGGCCCTCGGCCTATGGAGGATGAAAATGATTTTGTTGTATCTGTTCCTTTTATCTTTAATGTGAATGATGTACTTTTTAACAAATTTAATGCAATGAAATCCTAATTTGCTTACTTGTCTGATGTTTATCTTGATAACTCTGTGCATGCATTTGAATCACCATCAAGCATATTTAGCATTTATGACACTACAGAGCATGAAATTAACATAAGTATAGATGAAAATCCCAAAATGGTATTCATTTCACACGAACTAAAATCCGAAGAAGAGAGAGAATTGACAGAAATACTGCAAAAAATGTTAAGGCTTTTGCTTGGTCATATGAAGACATGCCAGGGGTTGACATAGAAATAGCAATTCACAAGATTCCAACAGATCCCAGATTCAGGCCAGTAAAGCAGAAGTTGAGATGGCTAAGACCAGAATGGGCTACATTAGTAAAGGAGGAAGTGGCTAAGCAGATTAAAGCCAAGTTCCTCGAGGTGGTAGAATACACAGAATGGTTAGCCAACATCGTGCCAGTGCCTAAGAAAGACGAAAGGGTCAAAGTGTGTGTCGACTACAGGGACTTGAACAAGGCATGCCCAAAAGATAATTTCCCCTTACCCTATATTGACATATTAATCGACAGCGGAGCCAAAGCAGCAATGTATTCCTTCATGGATGGATTTTCAGGATATAACCAGATACTAATGGATGTGATTGACAAGGTGAAGACATAACCAGATACAAATGGATGTGATTGACAAGGTGAAGACATCCTTCATTACAGAGTGGGGCACTTTCTACTACAGAGTAATGTTTTTTGGATTGAAAAATGCTGGGGCCACTTACCAGAGGGCTGTCACAACATTACTGTATGACATGATTCACAAAGAAGTAGAGGTGTATGTCGATGATATGCATGTTAAGTCAATGACCTGGGAGGAGCGCCCTACTATCCTAGACAGATTTATTACGCGTATTGGAGAGTACAACCTGCGACTTAATCCTAAGAAATGCTTATTTAGGGTTACATCAGGGAAACTATTGGGTCACATGGTTAGCCAAAGGGGAATAGAGATGGATCCAGACAAAATCAAAGCCATTCAGGATATGCCAGCTTCTAAAACAAAAAAGGAGGTCCGGTCACTCTTGGGCTCTTTATAGTACGTCAGTCGCTTCATAGCACGGTTAACTTCAGTGTGTGAGTCGATTTTCAAGCTATTAAGGAAAGATCAGCTGATCATACAGGATGATAGATGTCAGTTGGCTTTCAAAAAGATCAAAGCTTAATTGGTAAATTCGCCAGTTCTCAGCCCACCGACTCCAGGAAAGCCCTTGATTTTGTACTTAGCTGTCAAAGATTCCTCTATAGGGGTAATGCTGGCACAAGAGCAGGATGGAAGGAAGGAGTATCCTATCTACTGTCTCAGTAAGAAGCTACTGGAATATGAAACCAAGTACACACTGGTAGAGAAGACATGTGTAGCAATGATCTGGCTGACTAAGAAGTTGCGCCACTACTTTCAGTCATACAAGGTATAAGCCGTGGCTAAAGTGGATTCGATGAAATATCTGTATGAAGCACCGGTGTTGGTTGGAAAATTATCTAGATGGCTACTACTTCTATCAGAATTCGACATTGAGTACATCATTAAGAAAACCATCACAGGGCAAGCTGTGGCAGAATTCCTAGCAAATCAGCCATTAGAATCGAATCGCGTGGAGAATCTGGAGTTCCCTGATGAACAGCTGGTTATAGTAGAAGTGAGGAGATGGGTTATGTGCTTCAATGGTGCCGTAAACAGAAAGGGAGCTAGAATTGGGGTAATCGTAGCGACACGAGATGGCAAGGTCATTCCGTTGTCAAAAAGGTTGGACTTCCCCATAACCAACAATGGGGCAGAATATGAAGCATGCTTATTCGGGATGGAAGCCCTCCTAATGCTAGGGGCATACAATGTCTTGACTGTTAGGGATTCACTTTTGGTAATTAGGCAAGCGCAAGGCGACTGGGATTTGAGAGAAGAAGCCTTATGGCCCTACTTAGAGTTACTGCAGTACAAAAGAGGGTTATTTGACCAGTGTGAGTTTAAACATGTTCCCAGAGAGGAGAATAAAATGGTGGATGCACTGGCAATGTTGTCCTCCATGTGGGATGATCCGGAGAAGACACAAATAAAACCACTGGTTCTAGTAGTTTCCCAGCAACCCTGTTTTGATATGCACGAAGTGATGGAGTTAACAGCTGAAGAAAAGCCACAGTTCTTTGACATTTATCACTATGTGAAAGAGGGAAAGTATTCGAAAGGAGCCAGTACTGCTGATAAGATTTCATTAAGAAGATTGGCCAGCCAGTTAAAAATCTTTGAAGATAAGCTATACAAGAGAACTGTAAATGGGGTCCTTCTAAGATGTTTGACAGAACACGAAGCAAAAATAGTAATGCAGCAAGTACACGCAGGATCCTATGAATAGGGTTGCAATGGCTAGAAAGATAATGAGACAGGGATACTTCTAGATGACAATGCAGTCTGATTGTGTGAAGGAGGTAAAAAGATGTCGCGAATGCCAAATCTATGCAGATATCAGTCATCTGCCACCACTTGAACTACAGAATCTAGCATCTCCTTAGCCTTTCTCGACGTGGGGAATCGACATGATCAGAGAAATTCATCCTGCAGCATCTAACGGGCACAGGTTAATAGTGGTCGCAGTGGACTATTTCTCAAAATGGGTGGAAGTAGAATCTTTCTCCAATGTGACAGCTAAGCAGATGGTTAAGTTCATTCAGAAGAACATCCTCTCTCGATACGGAATCCCTCACCATGTAGTGACTGATAACGGAGTGCAGTTTCAAGGGGCAACAGCCAAGCTATTCACGGAACATGGCATTGGACATCATAGGTCTTCTCCATATAGACCACAGGCTAATGGTGCAGTGGAGGCGACTAACAAGTCAATTAAGAAGATCTTATAAAAAAATGGTAACCACCTATAGAGACTAGGCTGATAAGTTGCCATATGCTCTTTGGGGTTATAGAACCAGTGTAAGAACACCAACCGGCGAGACTCCCTACACCTTAGTATACGGGATGGAAGCAGTGTTACCAGTGGAAATGGAACTCAAGTCACTCAAAAGAGCCTTGGAAGCTCAGCTACCAGAAACGGGATGGTTCAGGCTAGGTACAAGCAGTTAGCAGCATTAGATGAAAAGCGGTTGAAAGCACTCGATCATCTACAAATGTATCAATGCAGAATGGCTAGGGCCTATAATCAGAAAGTGATGTATCCCAGACAGCAGCTAAAAGTCGAGGATTTGGTTCTAAAATAGTTGAGGCCTACAAATGTCGACGCTCGGGGGAAGTTTATGCCGAATTGGGAAGGCCCATATGTTGTAAAGAAACTGCTATCAAAGGGTGGTGTAAGCATTGCGGACATGGATGGAAATGAATTTGCAAATCCTGTCAACCAAGATTGCCTGAAGCCTTACCATGTTTAAAAAAACAGAGAAGTCTGCTAGGTTGAAAACTCGAAAAGGGCAGCCTAGGCAAAATTCAAGACACAAAAGGAAATGATCAGTCAGAAAATCCGCAAGGGACGACTGGTGACGGGTTCTGGTTCCGTGTGAAATGTATACCATTTTAGGAACCAATCTTTTCAAATGTACTCATGCTACTTTCATCATTAAAGTGTGATGTTTTGTTTAAATATGTTCTTATGGTTATATCAGAGTGCATAAACAAAGTTATCTCGCCTAAACAACCATTTAAAGGAAGCACTTTGCATTTAATTGGTTAAAAGACTTGCATTATTTGAACAATGAAAATGTGCTAAATACGTGCAATATATAATCTTTTCTTATCCTCTGAATCAAACTCATTGTTTCTTGAGGTGGCCAGAAATTTCGAAACAAATCGAAGTTCAAATGTCATAGGACTTCAAAAAAAAAAAGCTAGCTAAGGTGAAAACCGAAAAGGCACCTTAGGCAAAAATTAGAGCAGCTCGACCCACATTAGGCAGTTTAGGAAAAATTTAGAGCACTTCCAGATTCACCATTCCTAGGGGCAGAAAAGTGGAACCCTTCTACTATTCCCCACCAGGAACCATTTTCGCTTTTCTCCAGCAGGATCAACCGCATTATTCCCGAGCGGAACCATCACAAAGAATGTCACCATTTTCTCCCCAGCAGTCATTGGACTTCCCCTGATAGATATTGTATATCCCCCAGCAGAGGTGCAAGAACCACATCACATAAAGAATGTATTCTCCCCAACTAAAGTCAGTCATAGGCATGATGTACCCCCCCCTAACTAGAGGCATGACGAGGTCTCCCCTGCTAGAACATAGAATTTCAAGATTGCACAAATAGCGGGAAATGTGTCTCTCAGAGTCCATTCGCACATGCACACATTGAAACATACACATGCAAACATTAAGAACATACACACACACACATGCATACGTGCATCACGGCCGATCCAAGTATAAGTAGCCACCACCATCATCAGGCCGTCCCAAATCGGAATCGCTCTCAAAGCAAAAATGGTCCAACACTAGGGCATTTACTGGGCCTTAAGATACAAATTAGAGCCACACGGGCCCAAACCTCAACATCTCAGGTATAAAGAATTTCTCGATTGTCAGAATTTTGTTCACACCAATATAACCCCGAGAAAGGTACTATTTGCCTTTTGCAGGTATCCAGGGGCAGGCCAATCAAGCCGTATTTATTCTTGATCAAAGGGGCAAAAATTTTTGTTCCAAAATTATCGATCAAGGAATAAATACGCATCGTCAATGCAACCTCAGAAATCCAACAGATCCGCCTTTGGTAATATAGACCAGGTGTTAGGCCCAGATCAACTTCACCTCAGAAATCCAGCAAATCTGCCTCGGGTTAATATAGACCCGGTGTCAGGCCCAGATCCGCTTCACCTCAGAAATCTAGCAGATCCACCTCGGGTAATATAGACCCGGTGTCAGGCCCAGATCAGCTTCACCTCAGAAATCCAGCAGATCAGCCTTGAGTAATATAGACCCGGTGTCAGGCCTAGATCCACTTCACCTCAGAAATCCAGCAGATCCACCTTGGGTAATATAGACTCGATGTCAGGCCCAGATCAGCTTCACCTCAGAAATCCAGCAGATCCGCCTCGGGTAACATAGACCCGGTATCAGCTTATTTCATCACCAACCTCGCCTCAGGTAACATAGACCTGATATCGGCTTATTTCATCACCAACTTCGTCTCAGGTAACATAGACCCGGTATCAGCTTATTTCGTCACCAACTTCGCCTCAGGTAACATAGACCCGGTATCGGCTTATTTCATCACCAACTTCGCCTCTGGTAACATGGACCCGGTATCGGCTTATTTTGTCACCAACTTCGCCTCGGGTAACATATACCCGGTATCGGCTTATTTCGTCACCAACTTCGCCTCCGGTAACATAGACCCAGTACCGGCTTATTTCGTCACCAACTTCGCCTCCGGTAACATAGACCCAGTACCGGCTTATTTCGTCACCAACTTCGCCTCAGGTAACATAGACTCAGTATCAGCTTATTTCGTCACCAACTTCGCCTCGGGTAACATAGACCCGCAGTGGCGGTGCCAAGATTGGTCCGCTGGGGGGGCAGAATTTGGTTCGAAAAATTTCCGGCCGACGAACCAAAATTTCCGATCGACCGACAAACCTGAATGAATTTAATTCAATTCAATAGAAACACAATTAAATTAATCCAAACAACAATTTCATTTAAAACATAGGTCTAATCTAACACAATCAAATTAATCCAAACAATTCAATATAAAAAACATATCAACAATTAATTTTTTTCTAATCGAAGGAGACGATGAAGAACTAGTCAAATGAGAAGTTTTGAGAGGTTTCAAATAGTTTTTGCGAGATACCAATTTTTGAAAACATTGCATAATATCCTCTTCATCAATGCTGATCAATATCTTTTTCTCAATGTAACACAATAAGCAATCTGACAGTAACTCATCGCCCAGAACATATTTTATCAATTCAAACCCAAAAATAACAATGCACAATCAATTTAATTCAAACCTACATTCAAACATAATTTATCAATTTATCAATTCAAACACACATTCAAACCTAATTTATCAATTCAAAACTAAAATTAATAACACAATTTACATAATCAATTTATCAATTTATCAATTAATTCCCCAATTTATCAATTTATCAAATTTATCAATTCAAACCCCAATTCAAACCTAATTTGTCAAATAACAACACAATTAACATAATCAATTCATTAATTTATCAATTAATACCTCAATTTATTAATTCAAACCTAAGTTACACAAATATTTTTCTTTAAAACCTAATTGCAATAAAACCTAAATAAATTACAAAAACCTAACATGTAAAATTAAAACTAACCGGAATAAGAAGCAAGGAGGAAAGGAGGAGAGGAGAGGACGGACGGACGGTGAGCAGTGGCGGCGGCAGGCGGGCTGGCGGCGGGCGGCAGTAAAGAGGAGAGGGAGAGGATTGGGTGGGAAGTGAAGTGAGGGAGGGAGGGAGATGATGATGGGTGTGGTGTGGGTTTGCTTCTCTATGTCTTTAAGTTTTATTTATTTATTTTTTTTACAAACCAAGGCAAAACGAGGCGGGCTAGCCACGGGCGGCAGGAAAGTGGAGAGGGAGAGGATTGGGTAGGAAGTGAAGTGAGGGAGGGAGGGAGACGATGATGGGTGTGGTGTGGGTTTGCTTCTCTGTGTCTTTAAGTTTTATTTATTTATTTTTTTTACAAACCAGGTCAAAATGACGTCGTTTTGCCCTGCTCGGTTTTTTTTTTAAAATTACAGGGCAAAACGATGTCGTTTTGCCCATCCAAAAAAAAAAATTAACCCCTGATACAGGAGGGATCGTCCCCTATATCAGGGGGGTTAGAGCAGGGGCGCTGTCCCTGCTCTTGGGGGGGCGGGGGGCCACCGGAAAGCCCCCTACTCAGGGGCTTTTCCAGGGGCTGGGGGGTCAGCTGCCCCTCCGTGACCCCCACCGCCGCCGCCCCTGGACCCGGTATCGGCTTATTTCGTCACCAACTTAGCTTCGGGTAACATAGACCCGGTATCAGCTTATTTCGTCACCAACTTAGCTTCGGGTAACATAAACCCAATATAGGCATATTTTACCAACTTTGCCTCGGGTAACATAGACCCCGGTATCGGCTTATGTCATCACCAACCTCGTCTCAGGTAACATAAATCCGGTATCAGCTTATTTCACCATCAACCTCACCTCGAGTAACATAGACCCGGTATCAGCTTATTTCATCATCAACCTCACCTCGGGTAACATAGACCCGGTATTGACTTATTTCACCATCAACCTCCCCTCGGGTAACATAGACCTAGTATCGGCTTATTTCACCATTTCACTATCAACCTCGCCTCGAGTAACATAGACCCGGTATCGGCTTATTTCACCATCAATGTCGCCTCGGGTAACATAGACCCGGTATCGGCTTATCTCATTATCAACTTCGCCTCAGGTAATCTAGACCCGGTATCGGCTCAAATCAAATCATCACAGCAACAACGACACTTCGGTAAATCAGGTACGTTTTTCTTTCCTTCCATTTACGGTGCTTCAATTCACATTTTCAAATTCCCCTCAGGTTTTTTAAACCTGGTATCGGGTATCAAATTTGATCATGCGAGGGGCAGCTGTAAGCGCCGGGTTTTCCTGACCTCTATGATGAGAATTCCCGTATTACCTGTTGAGCAGACGGACACGAATCGGACTTCAGAACGACCAAAATGTCACCTTGGATATCTCAAACGCCCTGAAAACCAAGCTATCCTCAATTCGAAACCATGAGAAAGGTCCCCTAGGTGATTTTAGGGTTTAGGGTGAGCGTTGGTTTTTTGCAAAATCGGCCCCGGCTCTATCTATAGCCGCACGGCTGTAGTTGCAAAACTACAGCCGTACGGCTGTAGTTTAGAGTCATACGACTCTAATATAGAGTCGTACAACTCTAATGTTAGAGTTGCACGACTCTAAATTTTAGAGCAATATGGCTCTAGTGGGTCAATCAAGTTGCTTTGTAAAGCCATCAACTTAGCTGAAACACAAGAAAAGCGGCCGAATTCGCAGAAAAAGTAAACGGCTCATTTAATTCTTGAAATCATTATGGGTTGTAAGATATAAAAATCAAAAATCAATTAAAAGAGGGGGAGGACAATTGAACCTTAAGAAGGCAGAAAGAACAAAAAAAAAAGGAATAAAGGAGGAGAAGTACAAACCGTATCCAGATAGAAGAAGTTGAGGGAGAGAAATTAAAACCAAGACCAAAAATCAATCCTTAGACATCAAAGGAAGCTTGCTTGACCTTAACACACTCATTAGGGGTTACTTCAGATTGGTTTCGGATTGTTTCATATTCGACTTCAGGATTTCGAGCCGGTTGAGGATTCAAGGAGTATTTCGGGTTTTTAATTCGATTCTGGCCGTTAAACACATCAAAACAATATCAAGGTAAACCCTGAGAGGCCTTAAACCTGTGTACATTGCTTTTTCCTTGCATTTTTCTTTGTTTCTCAAACTTTCAGAAAATCGGTTGCCTAACCAGAGCCGCACAGCTGTGTTTGACAAAGAACACAGCCGCACGGCTCTATTTCTAAAGAACAAAGCCGCACGGCTCTAATCTAGAGCTGCATGGCTCTGTTCTTTTGGGTAGAAACTTGAAAATACCTCAGATCGACCGAAAACAACCCGTTTTCCATTTTTCCAATTCTATTATGATATTTTTCGGCCCAAACACACCCGTACATCATTGAACTTTGGTTTTCGGATTTATTTTCAAGAGGGTGTGAGATTTTCGATTTCCACAGTTTTGATTTTCTGGAATCTGGGGTTGTTCGATCCGAATCGGATCCATTGTCCAGCAATAGTAGACCCCCGGACTCTATAGAAATCTTGAGGAACCACTGAAATTGAGCGAATCGGCATTTTCAAACTGAGAAAACCATTTTCGGGTTCTGGAAGCTACAACCACATGATTATTTATTAATTAGAGCCGCACCGCTCTAATTACAGTTGCATGACTGTTACTAAGAGCCGCAGGGCTCTAATTACAGTCGTACGACTGTAGTCTCCAAAAGGAGACAGAATCACAGAATGACCTGTACGGACGTTGTCACGCAATGCTACCTTCGAATTCAAACCCTTTTTTTGGCGTGTTTACTTCTTTTGGGCCTTAAATGCATGTTGGAATTACCAAACCCGCATGAACGAAATCCCGAGTTCCGGGATAACAGACCCGCTAAACTGAAAAATTTACATGAAGCCGAGCCAAATGGTTCTCCAAAATTATTTTTCAAGCATAAAAATTACAGGGTATTTCAAAACCATTTTCCAAGTCTAACTGGATCGGCTAGCCGAGCCGACCTAGTTACCCCCCAAATGTATGCCCCTGTTCCTAAAAATCCCAATTCTGTCCAATTTGAGTCCTATTTGTGTCGTGATATATTTGTGATAACCTTGTTTTACAAGGTTTGATTTTATTTATTTTTATTTACTCTTTTTAATTTCGATTCATTCGATACTCGTATAAAATAGGCGATTGTACCGCGACCCCTAAATTATACAAGTGTATCCCCTAGGATAGTTTATTTGTGATTCGATTGGGTTGTAATAATTAATTTATTTACCGCTTTTTATTTTCGTGTGCGCTGCATGATCAGATCAATAAAATTAATCTTAGAAATATAAAATGCTATCAATGAACATTGGCCAAATTTATTTTGATTAGACATGAAATAAGGGACTTGTCCAAACCTAGATCTCTGGAAAGTGTAGCGGCCCTCATCCGGTTCAGCTACGTTGTAATTTCCCAGCTGAGCTGAGCCGGGTGGTGACTCTTACACTCTCCATCGAGACTTAAGTCTCGATTCTTTTACGAAATAATGAATTTTCCAAAATCAAAATTTTCATTCCAAAAACACCTGCGAGGGAGGGTTGCCTGATGTCATGGCTCCCTTCCGAGAGAGGAAAACTTCATACTCTCACACATGTTACAAAGACTTCAAGCTCTATCAAATGGATGTTAAAAGTGCATTTCTCAATGGCTACATCAATGAAGAAGTCTACGTAAAGCAACCACCAGCATTTGAAGATAGTCAACATCTTGACCATGTATATCATCAAATATATGTTGATGATATTATATTTGGTTCTACTAACGATTTGTGCGCAAGGAGTTCTCATAAGAAATGAGCACTGAATTCGAAATCGTTGGGATTTGTACCGGAAATCACCCGATAAAATACGGAAGAACGTGATGATTTCCTCAAATACATGCCTAGGAGCAATTGATATGAAAATTGTAAAATAAAAAATTTAACTAGAAGAGAATCAATTCTTACCAGGAATATATTTTCTAGAGATGGCTACAGAAGTCAAACCAGATTCCCTCCGCGTTCACGTACACAAACGGCTAACGAACACGACCCGTGCTAGCGATGGAATCAAAGCTTTGAGAGAGGATAGGGACTGCAATTTTCGGCTATCTCCTCTAGACCCCTTGGCCGAATTGTTTCCTAGGTTTTAACCTAGGGTTGGCCGAAATTTTTCACCCAATTTCGGCCCAATTCCATTCTATTATTTTATGCGGGCTTTTCTCCTTTTAAAGCCCAGGCCAATACTAATTTCCTTGGTCCAATTTATTATCAACCTTAATTTTATTTAACATGTATCCTTAACATATTATTCCAAATAATACATTTGATACATTTAAATTAAAATTAATTTGATCAATTAATTATACCATGGAATTAATTTTGACTCCCATAAAATTAAGATACATGTAAACCTGTACATGTGAAATATTTCCATCTAGGAAATAATCTCATAAATTAATTCATTGAACTAATTATGAGAAGGCCAATGCAAATATTAATTTTATTATTTTGATCAATCCAATTGATCCTTATAATATAATTAATATAATCATCTCTCTCCGATGTGTATACTCCAAGTATACGGGTGATCCCTTAAGTCCGTATTCAGACGATCAATGTGTACGATCCTATGGGCCCATCTTTATGTTGGCAGTGGGCTTATGGCCCACAGACTGCAGGAGGGCACTAGCAAGCCACTGCAGCCCCCAATTAAGATGGAGATGGCAGTCTAACTGAAATCATAAAATTGTAGTTTAAACTTGTATATCCCATGTCATCGATATCATTGTCCAACACAGAGGCATGGATTGATCACCCTCTTTTGTGTCCGGACATTTACTTGATCCCGAATATACTGATGCTCATAAAGAAGTTCCAACTTGTTTTGGTGTGGCCACACTCTTATCAGTCACATTCATCAAGAGACCGGTGATATCTTCTCAGTGGACCACTGAGTGACATATCCCTTCTGCATATCTATAGCACTGTGATGCTCAGAGACATACCTGAATGTACCCATACTTTTTACAGACCCTTTAGGTGTACACCAAAGTATGCGACTTTGCATCCAGCACCATCATATAGTCAGGTCAAAGGATCCATACAAGTACTACATGAGAATCACTTGTGATACTTTACCATGTGGATTTCTCGTTAAGTGGATCTATCCAGTACCATGCCCTTTTTGCATGTACCTATTAACTTGGTTGACATCCTATGTCCAATGGCCGGTAAGACACCGCCATACAACCAGGTTAATGATAGTCTCTAGTTCCATTCATTCCTATGACTGGAACAGACTATGGATGTCTTTATGGTCATATCGTTTCCCCTATCCATGGTCTTACTTCCAAGTGCATGACACTTGTTAACATGGATATGGATATGTCCATTGGATACTTCTTTTAAAATACAGCACAAGATATATAATAAATGAATTAATGCCTTTGTTAATGACACAATATATGTATAATACAAGAATCCAATAAATGTATAATACAAATACGAGATCCAATGCCTCGGGACTAGGGCATATCCAACAGAAATGTCCATGATGGGTGAGCTGAATTTCTTTCTTGGTCTTCAAATAAAGCAAGGCAAGAAGGGAACATTTATATGCCAATCAAAATATACTAAAGAGCTCATTAAGAAATATGGAATGGAGAATTCCAGACAAAAACACCAATGGATACATTAGTCTCTCTAGATGAGGATAAGAAAGGTAAAAGTGTAGATACCAAAAAATATCGAGGTATGATTGGTACTCTACTCTACTTAACATCTAGTAGACCTGATATACAGTTTACTGTATGCTTATGCGTAAGATTTCAAGCAAATCCCAAAGAGTCTCACTTGAAGGCTGTTAACGGAATTCTTAAGTATCTTAATGGTACTCAAGAAATTGGGATTTGGAATCCAATATGTGAAAACTTTGATCTTATAGGATATAGTGATGTTGATCATGCTGGGTGTAAACTAGACAGAAAAAGTCCTTCAGGCACCTGTCAGTTTCTATGAGAAGCACTGGTTTCATAGGCTAGTAAAAAGCAGTCAACAGTAGCAATGTCAACAACAGAAGCTAAATATATATCTGTAAGTAGCTGTGTTGCACAAATTCTATGGATGAAGCAACATCTCGAAGATTATGGCATGAAGTATGATCATATCCCAATTATGTGTGATAATACTAGTGCTATAAATTTAACAAAGAATCCTATTCAACATTCAAGAACAAAGAATATTGACATAAAGCATCATTTTATCAGAGATCATATACAAAAAGGCGATGTTTACTTAGACTTTGTTCCTACAGATGAGCAAATTGCAGATATTTTCACTAAACCTCTATTTGAAAATAAATTCAAAGAATTGAGAATGACAATCGGCATGACTGCTCCAATATATGAAAAATAATATTGTGTGACAAAAAGCTAATTTAATAATGATCAATTTTTATTATAAGTGTAGGTTACATAAAATTCATTGAAATTTTACTATTGGATCAAGATTACAATTAAAAGTTAATCATGAAGATATTATTGTCACATAATATAAGCTCAAAATAATTATATATGTTATGGTTGAGCTTTTATATTATTTGGACTTAAAAGAATTAGGGCCAAATCAAATTATCATTCCAAAGCCCAAAATCAAATAAGAAAAGGAAGAGAAGAAAGAAAGAAACCGATTTCCTTAGCCGGCAACACCTTCTCCAAAAACGACACAGTATGATCAAAGGCGCCAACTTCCAAAACATTTCACCTATACCTGCTCATCTCCCCTTCTCTGTCACAAAACCAACTCCTTGAACAGACATCTCCCATAATCAGACCTAACCCATTTCAGAAACCTTCACCAAAGCATTTCTCTCTCTCACCAAAAACACTATGAAGCACTACTCAGCCAATGCCACTAAGAAGCTGAGAGTATACCTATCAAAGGAACAAATGAAAAGGAAGAAAGAAGAGAGTGAAACTGTCGAAGGAAAGACAGAAACCAAAAAGAGAACTATTAGTTCCTTGGAGCAGATTTTCTCACGAAAGAAGACTACTACAAGATCCTCACCTTTGCAGAATGCCTTAAGTTCAACCTCAACTGTACCAGAACCGGACCCTGCATGTAAGATTCTGAAATTCAAGCCAGGTAAACTAGTTTATTCAAAAGGTGCAATTAGAGATAGAGTTACTAGCAAAAGGATTGATTGGAAGTATTTAGGTGAGAATGACAAACCTTTTGTTTGGTGTTTTAATGCATAGAAATAGGAAGAGTTTCTTTGTATCAATGAACCTGTTTATGATTCTTTAGTTAGAGATTTTTATGGCTCTCTCACATACCTAGGGGATAGAAACTTTGAGGCAACAATTCAAGGAAGGAAACTACCTTTGAATGAGAAAATTCTAAATGAAGTATTCAATTTACCTCTTGAGGGAGTAAAATTATATAGATGTTCTTCACTCATGACCTTAGGGAAGTACAATGCAGCTGATTTTGTGTCTGAGTTGTTCAGAATACCTCTTAGGGACTCCATTCCTTGGTCTAAGCTCGACTCAGGGTACCTGAGAAAAGACTATGGGATCCTGCAGCTACTTATATCCACTGTTTTTGTCCCCCAAAAAGGAAGTTTGGCTACAATGAATTGGTTTAGTCTTTGCTTCATATGGCATTTAGCTAGCTATATAAGGATCAATCTGCCTTATATAATGCTTAATCATATGACCCATTTAAGAAGCAACTCAGCATTGCCATACAGCATCTTGCTTACCAAGTACTTCAAGCATTTCAATGTCTCAACTGCTGGGCTTATTCCCTTCCTTGTAGGTCATAGGTCTGTGATCAACAAACCAAATCTATCTAAGATGCTCAAAGCTTGCTCCCACAAGTCTCTCACTCCTTGAACCAGATATCCTGTAAGAAGTGATAAGTGAAATGCATCATTGGATTGGTTTACTATTGATACAGTGTTAAAATAGATTTTTTTTTTTT
Organism: Euphorbia tirucalli; assembly: GCA_039660915.1. NCBI lineage: Eukaryota > Viridiplantae > Streptophyta > Magnoliopsida > Malpighiales > Euphorbiaceae > Euphorbia > Euphorbia tirucalli. Next base: position 32,495,694 of record CM077637.1, on the reverse strand, counting down.
AACTTATGATTAGCACATATTATCTACATTTATCCTTTTTTCTGGTTTAATACCTTTTTTGTGATTTATGTGCTGTGCTTTGCTCTTTACTGCCTTGACCTTTTCTATGCTTGTGATCACTTTATGCTAGACTTGTATGCTCAACTTGTCTTCTATACTTATATTGTGCCCTGCATCTTTTCTGAAATGCCACTTGCCCTGTGCTACTGATCAAACTATGGTAAACATGCTGTGACAATGATCAAACTGTGCTTGATCATTTTGTGCTGCACTAGAGTTGATAATCACGCTAGTACCCTGCTGTAATGACCATGCTAAGTAATTGATTTATGTCTTGGTCTATGCCTTGATCTCTGCTAGTTTTTAATACTCCTCTTTACTGTGCTGCCTCTACAATGGTTGGTCAGCAACTTGTTCTCTGATGATAATGAAACTTGCATCTTGTCAATTAGTTTTATCCTAGTAAGTTTCTATTTTGATGATCAACATCTTGTCTATAAGACTTTGCCTTCACCATCTCTTTTTGATGATTTCAAAGGGGGAGAAAAAGTTTGACTGTTTGACATTTTATGGTGTTGGTTGTTGGCTTGATCATTTAAGTTATTTGTGTATGGCATTGGTTTATCTGATCTGCATTTGGCATTTAAAGAGATGTTTGACACTTGTGGTTTATGGTTTGATCACCTGTTTGTCATGCTTGTTAAGTTAAAAATGGTCATTATATGTGAAATTTGGTTGGCTAAGGATATTGTGTTGAATATATTTGATGCTTTGACCAACTGTTGATATTTAGCTTAATTGACCTAAGTTGATAAGTTCATTTAGTGTCATTGTGAAAGTCTGATATGAATAACATTGGCATGCTTTTGATCACATGCTTGAATACATGCTTAAGTTTCCATACGTATGAGAATATTGCTATTGACATGAGTTTTTGAATGAGTTTCAATACTTGGTTGAAGTTTGTGTGAATGATTAATGCTTTAACAGCATATGTGTGTTGGCTATTGATGTCTCTCATCCCAGGGCTATTATATACTTTTGCTCTTAACAGGATGTATGGACTATAGCTCATTAAATCTTGGTATGAGAGCTATATATGCAAGTTGGACTTTATTTGGATTATGCTTTCACTAACACTTGCAGGTTATTTTTTTATGAGTTCAATAATAAGTTTTTACTTAAACTTAAACTCATACTTAAGAAGTATATATGGGCCTCACATTGATCATACTCTAAAAGCCTAAGATGATCAAACCTCAATAATAACTTGGTTGTAACCGAACAAGTTTTAAACTCTAAAAATAAAAAACAACACTACTTATATTGAGGGGGAGCTTTCGACAATTTGATTATTTTATAAAATGTCAAATGGACGAAGTTGCAATCATCAAAAAGAGGGAGAATGTTGAGTTCGGTTTTGATGATCACAATTGACATTTTAAAATAATGAGCTTCATAAGGTAAAATGTTTTTATACTTGGTTTATGAGATAAAGAACAACTCACATTCCATTTTATTTATCATAAAGAGGTAAAGAAAGTATCAAATATTTATATATATGTATCTACACATATAGAGCATATGAGATAAAGGTTTAATAATCCATATTTGCTCATCTCATAACTGCTTATGACTTGAAAGTTTCTTATATATATATATATATCTATATCTATATATATATATATATATATATATATATATATATATAAGGTTGGTTTATAAGTTAAGAACATTAATGTTGACCTGAGGTTGGTATGTTACTTGAGATTATCAAAGTTGACCTAAGGTTTGACTTAAGAATATTAAAGAACTTTTGGCATATATCTATATATTTACCATGTTGATCTCATACTTATTTATAAGGTAAGATTTGACTATGAGGTAGAATATCTTGAGATTATTTTCGGCTACATGGGCATATTCTCTTTGATCTCACATTTGGTTACATGGACACATCTACTTTGAGCTCACATTTGACTATAAGGTGAGTTACTTTTTGAGATCATACTTTGTCCTCACCTTGACTTATAAGGTAAAAGTCTTAAAAATACAATTCGGCCACATTATGAAAAGAGAAAAACATGTGACTTTATTCACCTAAGGTTACAACCCAAGCTAAGATATTCTTTAACTTGAGATGACATATGACATAATGGTCAAACCTCATCTCAAGACTAAAGAATGCTTTTCACTCCATACTTTATAGTTTCGGTTTGCACCTAAGGTTGCACTTTGATCATCATTTTTGTCCCATGTCTTTATGAAAAAGAAATCCACCTATACTTTGGATATGGCCTTATATCTGAAGTTTAAACAGCTATGAATTCAACAGCTACAATTCTTTATCACATGAGAAACTTCAAATCTTTAATCTTCACAAAACCAACGGCCACATGACTTAAAGCCAACGGCCATATTTGTGTCAAACGGCCATTTTCTTACTTGACTATAAAAAGGAAGAAGATGAAGATGTGAAGGTGTGGAAGACATTTCAAGATACATTCTTATTCAAGCTTTCAAGTTATAAAGTCTTCCATATTCCCAAAAAACTCAAAGAGAGGAAGAGAAATATTGTCATTCTTATATTCACAAATTTTGGGAATTGTATTTTTCACACAAGGTTGTGTGAAAGGGGGTCTGTCTTTATTGGTGGTTGATCAACAAAGGTTGTAAAATTTTGGTACTTGAGCTTCGAAAAAACATCAGTAGAGTTTGTTACTTAAGCTCCAAAAAGTAACGGGATAGGTTTGATACTGAGCCTATAAAAGTATTGAGTTTGTTACTTCAACTCGAAAAAAGTAACATAGGCTTGTTTCCTGCCCGTAAAGGAAATGTTAATGGAAATCTTAAGCGGTTGGCTTGGGGACTGGACGTAGACCGGTTGGGTCGAACCAGGATAAAATTCTGTGTTTGCATTTTCTCTATCCCTACTCTCTTTATTTTATAAAATTTAATTTCCTGCACTTTATATTAAATTCTTTAGTACTTAAAGTTAATTTTTACAAAAGCATTTTATATTTACAAGTTTTATTATATTTTATAATTCCGCATTTTTTTTAATAAAACTTGTTTTTGAAAAAGATGTCTGCGAAAATTTTTATTCGCTCTACAGTACTATTCACCCCCCTCTAGTACTGTAACTAGCCATTTGGGACCGTCACTTACATTGAAGTTGCAGAAGAAATAGTCGAAAGTTCATTCCAGACCACTGAAATTGCAAATGCAGCATAGACTACTGAAGGGCCCTATTTCTTCATCCCTAAATACTCTCAAGCATCTCTAATGGTGGCCAAGGAAAGATAGGAAATTGTTATCAAATAACCAAGGGTTTAGGAGAGAAAGGATATGGAATGATCAAGTTCTTAGATCCACAACCTAATAATTTTTGGGTGGGATTAAGTTACAAGCCAACCAAAGGTGATAAGTGGAGAATTTGGCAACAGAGGAAGGAAAAAGACTGGCTAGGTTGGAAGACAGGGAGATTAGTGAAGAAGGAACGCTATTTCCTCCTATAAATGACATTCTGGAGCAAAGGGAAGTTCATATTAAACCAAAAACACGATAGCAGAGGTTGAAAATATGGTCGCAATGACGAATGAGGAAAAAGGGGAACTAGAATATGAATGTTGGATTTGTATATGCAATGAGGAGTTGGACAATTGGAAAGTTTATGATCTTCCCATAGAAAAGTAATAGTAATTAATAGTTTCTATTGTATGGGCACTTTGTTTCTAATGTCAAATGAATAACTATATTTAATAAAATGCATCTTTTTGAATGACTCTTTGGTTATCCTTTTATTTTATATCTTTACTTTTTCTTTCTTCTTTCTTTTTACTTTCTTTACATTGTATATTTAGGAATGATGACAAAAAAACTTGACATTATTCATAATCATGAACCAATGTACAATTTTGACCATCCAGTGTATGATCTTGATTCGGACGAAGAGCCAAAAGAAGAATTTCCTTCTTAATTTGAAAAAATGGCTGGAGAAAAGGAAAATACCTTAGAGTCTCAAGATGAGATGGTTGAAACCATCAATATAGGAACTGAGGAGAGATCCAATAAGGTTAGGATAAATGGATCTTTGAATCCTAGTTTAAAAAGGAGGCTTGCTAACCTACTAAGGGAATACAAAGATGTGTTTGCATAGTCATATCAGGATATGCCGGGATTAAGTATAGATATTATGGTGCATAAATTACCTTTAAAGCCTGATGCAAAGCTAGTCAAACAGAAACTCAGAAAAATGAAGCCTGAAATGCTCTTGAAAATAAAAAAATGAGGTGAAAAAGCAATTCGATGCTGGGCTCTTAGAAGTCTTAAGTTATTAAGAATGGGTAGCTAATATGGTTCCAGTACCCAAAAAGGATGAAAAAGTTCAAATGTGTATAGACTACAGGGATCTAAATCATGCAAGCCCAAAAGACAATTTTCCCTTGCCTCATATAGATGTGTTGGTTGATAACACGGCAGGATACTATATGCTTTCCTTAATGGATAGATTTTCTGGATATAACCACATTTTGATGGATCTACTAGACAAAGAAAAGACAACTATACAGTCATGCCTTATGGATTGAAAAATGCAGGAGCAACTTACCAAAGGACAATGGTAACCCTTTTCCATGACATGATACATAAAAAAATGGAGGTATATATGGATGACATGGTCACAGATTAGGATCACATAGAAGTCTTGAGGAAGGTTTTCAATCGAGTTCGAAAATACAGGATTCGATTAAATCCCTCTAAATGCGCGTTTAGTATTACTTCAAGAAAGTTATTGGGATTCATAGTGAGCAGATGAGGAATTGAAGTAGATCCAAATAAGATCAAAGCAATTACTGAAATGACTCCTCCAAAGACAGAAAAAGAAGTAAGGGGTTTCCTAGGAAGATTGAATTACATAGCCAGATTCATTTCCCAATTAACAGCCACGTGTGAACCAATCTTTAAATTGCTGAGAAAGAACAATCCTTGCAAATGGAATGAAGAATGTCAAAAGGCCTTTAACAAATTTAAAGAATATTTGCAGTATCCGCCTATTCTCCAGCCTCTGAATCCAAATAGGCCCTTGCTATTGTATTTGACAGTACAAGAAAATTCCATGGGAGCACTTTTGGCACAACATGATGAGATGGGTAGGAAGGAACATGCCATTTATTATATCAGTAAGAAGTTTACTTATTGTGAAGTAGAATATTCATCCTTGGAAAAAACATGTGCAGCGTTAGCTTAGACAGCCCACAAATTGAGGCATTACATGTTGAATAACATCACTCATCTAATTTCCAAAATGGACCCCATTAAGTTCATTTTTGAAAAACCAGCATTAACCAGAAGAATGACTAAATGGAAAGTCATGCTATCTGAATATGACATTTGTGAGCGGACGACCTTTCTAGCGAAAGCGGGACACGGCGAAGCGAACCGGGGAATGTTTTCGAAAACAGGGTTCTCGTGACATTTTGGAATACGGGTTTAGTTTATCTTGATTTAGGAAAATCGTTTATTTGTTTTCAAATTCGTTTTGTAGAAAACATTTCCCGATTTATTACTTAAAGACCTCGAAACCTAAATTTCGAGATCAGTGACAGAGTCGCCACCCGGATCAGCTCACTTGGGAAATTCCGGTACAGCTCCCTACTGAGCGCAGACTACTGTACCTAATCCAGAGATTTAAGGTTCAGGCAACTTACCTACTGAACCTCGAGCTTGTATTCGATTTATGATTTATATTACCATATTTATTCGATTTATTATCTTTTCTCTACCCAATTTTGTTTATTTATCAGCCCATGCTCAAGCAAATGACAGAAATAAATTGCAACAAAATAAAGCATACATCCAAAATATACAAGAAGATAGTAAAGGCCGATTATACAACCAAATTGAACAAAAAAGAGAAAACTCTCGTCCTCACATTTACAATCGCCTAAGTACACGAGGATCTAAAGATTGCAACCGCCTAATTTACACGAGAATCTATTAAATACAGCCAAAATAATAAAAATAAATGCTGCAAAATAGAATGGTTATCACAATTTATTGCACGACACAAATAGGGCTCAAATAGGACAGAATTGGAATTTTTAGAATCGGGGGCATGCATTTAGGGGGTAACCGGGTCAACCCGACCGGTCAGACCAGTTAGACCTGGAAAACGATTTCGAAACGCCCTGTAATTTTTGTGATGAAAAATAAAATTTTGAAAAACCAATTGGCTCTGTTCCATGCAAATTTTCACTTTTGTGGGTCTGTTATCCCGGAACTCATGGTTCCGTTCGTGTGGGGTTTTTTCCTAATTTTCACAAACCTCCAGGGTCTAAAAAGCGGTAAACACACCGAAAACAGTCTGAATCTGAAAACAGCATCGTGCAACAACGTTCGTACGGATCGTTCCGCGATTCAATCTTTTCTAGGAACACAGCCACACGGCTGAAAATAGAGCCGGGCGGCTCTGGTTAGAGCTGGCCGACTCTGACTCTTGCTAGGCAGCTGTAATACTCGGACCCAAAATCGGTTTTCTTATTTTTCATGAAAAATAATTATTTTTTTCGATTTCAATGTTTCCCAGAGGTTTTATAGAGTTCGGTGGTCTGCTGATGCTGAACAACGGATCCGAAATGGATCGAACAACCCCGAAATTGAAAAATAAAACCAGGGAAAAACAAAAAAAAAATATTTGTACGTCCAGAAATCCGAAAGCCGAAGCTAAAATGACGTACAAATATTCTTGGGCCGAAAAATACCAAAACAGAATGCACAAAATGGAAAACGGACTTTTTTCAGCCGATCGGGACGAACCGGGAATCTGTCCCTGCAGAATAGAGCCGGACGGCTCTGTGTATCAGAGCCGACCGGCTCTGTTCATCATGTACATAGCCGTGCGGCTGTGTTCATGAGGAACACAACCGTATGGCTCTATTCAGGCAATCCGATTTCGAAAGTTGAAAAATTAAGAAAACGCACAGGAAAAGCAATGCAAATAGGTTTAAGGCCTCTCAAAGTTTACCTTAATGCTGTTTCGATGTTTTGAACATCAAGAAACAGATTTGAAAGCTTGAAATGTGTCTGGAAACTCAATCGACAGAAAATCACAACGATCCGAAACGAACCGAAACAAACCCAAAATGATTCTAGATCAATAAGCAAAGGTTCAGTAACTTGTCACCAATGTTTGGGGATTGATTTTGGGTATTAGCTTCTGTATTTATGGGTTCTCCTCTTGCCTTATGTCCTGGCCTCTCTTTCTCCCTTTCTTTGCCTCTTTCTTTATGTTTCCTTTTTTTTTTCTTTTTCTCTTTTTCTTCCCAAAGAAGCCCCCCTTCTTTCAGGCTATCCTCCTTCTTTTTCTTTTTCTCACACTCTTTTCAATCAATAAATGAGCCGTCCAATCTCTGAATTTCCGCCCTTCTTTTCCTCTGTCAAGATAAGTAGCTCTGCTTTGCAGAGCAACTTGTTTTGTCCACTAGAGCCGTACGGCTCTAGTTTGTACTAGAGCAGTATGGCTCTAGTCTAGAGCCGTGTAGTTCTAACAAGAGCCGAGGGTGAAATTTCAAAAATCAGACGTACACCTTAAACCCTAGAAACAGCTCGGGAGCCCTTTTCGGGGATTTCGGATCACGGATAGCTTGGTTTTCAGGACGTTTGAGATTCTCCGGGCAATATTTTGGTCGTTTTCAAGTCTGATTTGAATCCATCCATTCCATAGGTAACATAGGAATTCTCATCATCGAGGTCGGGAAAACCCGTGCTTACAGGCTGCTCGTAGGACTAAAGTGGGCTCATGGTCGGCTGTGAAGCCTAGATCGAGTTTAGTCTTGTGACTGGGAGCGCGGTGTGAAAAGAAAAATAAAACATACATGATGTCCTGGTGCATTGAGGAATAGATGTGACATCCAACTGGGGATGTCGGCTTTGGCCCCGAAGTCAGCCCAGGGTATTCAATTCTTGAGATCGGCCCGTAGGGGCATTTGGTTTGTGAGGTCAGCCCAAAGGCATTTGGTTTCCGAGGTCGGGTCAGAGGCATTTGGTTTTTGAGGTCGGCTCAGAGGCATTTGGTTTTTGAGGTCGGCTCAGAGGCATTTGGCTTGTGAGGTCAGCTCAGAGGCATTTGGTTTTTGAAGTCGGCCCAAGGGGCATTTGGTTTTTGAAGTCAGCTTAGAGGCATTTGGTTTTTGAAGTCAGCTCAGGGGGCATTTGGTTTGTGAGGTCAGCCCAAAGGCATTTGGTTTTTGTAGTGAAAAGGTTCAATGAAATGCATCGTCTCTCCTATATGGTGAAGAGGCAACACGATCTAGAACATTCTTTCTTCATCAATGGACATTTCTTCCTCTTCCATGTGATGAAGAGGTTAAAATGGTTGTTCTTCCTTTCCTGTGCAGTGAAAAGGTTGAACAAAATACACTGTCCCTCCTATGTGGTGAAGAGGCAGCACGAATTGGAATTTTCTTCAATAGGCATTTCTTCCTCTTTCATGTGGCAAAGAGGTTGAAATGGGTGTCCCACCTTTCCTATGTGGTGAAAAGGTTGAACAAAATGCACTGTCCCTCCTATGTGGTGAAGAGGCAGCACGAATTGGAATTTTCTTTAATAGGCATTTCAGGTTGAAATAGGTGTCCCACCTTTCCTATTTGGTGAAAAGGTTGAACAAAATGCACTATCCCTCCTATGTGGTGAAGAGGCAGCACGAACTGGAATTTGGGTCTTCTTCCTCTTCCATGTGGCGAAGAGGTTGAAAAGGTGGAAACGTACCTGGCATCCTTTGCTAGGGATGCTAGCCGTAGTTCCAAGTTGACTCACTATGGTGGAGTGTGCCGGTGAAGAATGATACGAAAGTTTCTTTGCCCCTAGAACCTGTTAAAGGCAAGAAATACCCTTCTCGGAAGGAGTGAGAAAGGAAAAGGAAATGTACCTTGCATCTGTTGCTGGGGATGCCGGCCGTGGTTCCAAGTCGACTCATTACGGTGGAGTGTGTCCATGAAGAATGATACAAAAATTGCTTTGCCCCTAGAACCTGAGATTTGGAGTTGTAGGGCTCTGATTCGCATGCTATGACTCTGAGGGTGCCCCTGGATTAAATCATTTCTTCTTTTGGATGGGTCCCGACTCGGGACGATCCAATGATGGTGATAAGTGCCTCAACAGAAGTTGATTCAAAAGCGTGTATTTATTCCTTGATCGACGATTTTGGAAACAAAAATTTTTGCCCCTTCGATCAAGAATAAATATGGCTGGGTTGGTTTGATGAATGTATGTGTGGATGCGTGTATGATTCGAGTGCATGCACATATGCGAAATAATGTTTATGCTACTATGTCTGGTATCTGTGCTAAGCTGAGGAAGGGACTTGTGACTTCCGATGATCTTTTGTGGGGATTGCCTTAGTCGGGGACCCTACCGAGGATCTGCTAGGGATCTTAACTCAGTAGGAATCGTCTTAGCTGGGGACTCTACTGGGGAAACTCTGACCCATTTAACCCTACGGGAGATCTGTTGGAGACCCTACCTTAGTGGGGATCGTCTTAGCTAGGGAAACTGTTGGGGATTTTGATGGAGACTCTGTGGGGAATCTTGTCCCATTTAAGTTTTGTAAGAAGTTGTTCGTGACGGGGATTCTATTTACCCTGAATGCCGTTTGTTCCGTCTGTCCGATTGAGACCGACAGATATTTCCTCCCAAATTTGTGTGTTCTTCCAGGTCGATCTTGCCCATTCTAGTATTCTTTAGACCATTCTAATCAATTGTGCAGACTGGTTTGGCACATCGACACTATAGACTTATTGCCCACTTTTTCAAGGTGGCCTATTTATCTGAGTGGGGGAATGAGAATTAGACCTTAAATCCTGTATTGTGTTATGCAGGAGACCTTGCTAGGGATGGCACTGCTGGGGACAATACACTTGGGTTAGGAGTTGCCATCTGTAACAATAATTTCATTGGAACCGTCGTGTATTTGGATGCTATACCCTACTAATGGGTGTTTACATGCAATGGCACGGCTTATGCAATATGAACATCTAAGCAGAAAATTAGGCATGCTTAATATCATTATGATGACATCAAAAGAAGCATGATAGGGAAAGTAAAAGTGACTCTAACTCTGAACGTCACTTTCTTCTTGTTACCAACATGTCCTTTCAGTTTTCCGTGTCAGAAGTTCTCTCCTGGGGATTTTTTTTTTACTAAAAATTATGCACGAGCACTCCAGCCGAGTAGATTTCTTCGAACTGGCTTATCTTAGGATTAGAAAGTGCACCTCAATATGTTCACCAAGGATTACGAAAATATTGTTATTGATAATGCTTAGCCGTGTAGCTTTTACCCGCCCCTAGTGTTAGAGGTTTGTGTTCGGGTGTTTGGTTGTAAAACACTTCATCAGATCTGGTTCATTGTGTGCGGCAACCTGTACATGGACATTTATATGCAATGGCATGACGCATGCATATTGAACATCAAAATAGAATATGAAACATCTATGACATGATGAATGTGAATGCATCAGGAAAATCCAGCCCGTGGCTCTGGTTCGATCTATGTCCCTTCATGCTACCAATATGTCCTTTCGGTTTTCCATATCGGAGGGATTATTTTATTATTATTATTATTTTAATCCGTTAGGGACATGTTAAGGGTAGGTCACCAAGGTATACAGCCGACCACTGGATGGAGTTGCCTCTGTGAGTGGACAACCCGAGATGGAGTCAATTAACCACTGAATTCTCCAAGGGTTTGGAACTGTATTCATGTTCTCAATTCACCCTAGATTCCAGTTCATGCATAGTCTCCAAAGGTGGGCACAACTCTTAGTCCTTCAAGGTGTGGCCTAATTCAGAATGACTCGAGTTAATTGTGGTTTCCTTACGTCCGCCAATCACAATAACCCTGGAGCAAAGTACATCATGGCTAGGAAGTGAAAGAACCACTGGTAAGTAGTCACTTCTGTTGCAGCTGAAGACTGAGTTCTTGAAATGATTGGTAAGTGCAACTTTCCCCTGAATATTATCACAGTAGGTTTTGCAATTTTTCTTATTGATAGGAACATCTCATTCATGATTGTTGAAAGCTTTGTAAAACCTGGTTGCTCCAACATTATTAGTGAAGTTCGCAGGGGTGAGTGTCAGTCTTCTTCTTTCCATATCACATTTTGCTTAACAGAACCATCCCTTGCTAGGTTGAGTGTTACCGGTGGATGACCATCCCTTTCATACTCAAATATTGACCTTTCAAAGTGCCCTATCAGCTCCTTTTTTCCCTGGAGTCTAGCATAAGCTATAGTGCAGACTTTGCTGGACAAGGACAGTGGTCATCTCTTATTGTGAACTGCTCGCTGAAGTTGGCCTGCTGCTTTTGGGTTTGCGAAATTTACAAATGCATACCCTTTGTTCACCTTGTCTTTGAAAACAAGAGGAAGGCATAAGAAATCAAAGGTTGACACTGATTCCTCATTGTTACTCTCATTCTCTTTCATTCAGTGCTCATTCAGGAGTTCCACCAATAGTTGTTTGTGCATGGGCAATCTCCAGCTTAGCTAAAACAGTTGTTTGTGCATGGGCAATCTCTAGCTCAGCTAAAACAGACTTATATTTAGATCCTCTCTCTGTCATGAAATCAAAGCCTTTCCTATCATCTGAGGGTGTAAGGCAATTAGTCTGGGAGTTTAGGTTGAAGAGAAGTGGCATGGGATAGTAAGAGAATCCCCAATCTGGCACAAGTTGATGATAAACAAAGACTAATCGAGTCAGTACTTTGCCATATGCTCCATCACCATTGTGGTGATGAGATGATGCAAATGGAACAGCATTGGGGTTCAATTTTTTGTTAGAAGCCATTGATGGTGGAAAATGAGGCTTCACAGAATCGGTTCATGAGGGAAAATGAAAAGGGTGACTCTTCCGGCAGGTATTTGTGCTTTACATGTAAACGTAAGGGAAGAGGTGTTAAAGGTGTGGAGAAAGATAGAAAGGGGAGGTGCTTTGGGTTTGAAGACAGGAAAGTTCAAATCTTCCATAGAAAGGGTACAAAAATCTGATAATGATGGAAAAGTGGGAAGTGGTGCCACTCGAGTGTTAGATACGGTGGTCATGCATGAGAGAGAAAGATTCTTCTAACTGCACCCTTTTTTTTGGACTAAATCCAAGCCATAACCACCTGTTGGTTCTCCTGCTGCATTCAAATTCATGCATGTCATACGTGTTTAATATGCTTTTTGGATGAACAATCCATGCGACATGTCATGCACATGAATGTCATATGAACAAGATAATATATGCACTACAACCAACACCGCTGCAGCATTTTACCACATGATGGGTGATGAAGATGATGAAAGCCATTTGAATTCCCCATGGGTTGGAGATTTTGGCGAGTTTGGGATTTTAGCTTTAGGGTTTCGGTGTGGGGTATTTCCTGGGTAAGGAATTAGGTTTGGGAGGCTTCATTTTGGGGTTTGGTTTAAGTTTCAATAATAGCTCTTAGCTTGGAGTGGTTTGGGTACCATGTGTGCTATTCAAATTGAAATTCTGGGGCAGGGCCAATAGCATCTTGTAAGGATTATGGATTTGGATCAGCAAATGACTCGGCGGAGGTGGTGCAATCATAACATTTATTTATCTCACAAGCTCACCTTTCAAGAGAGAGTGTGGTTAGGACCAGATTCACTTTTAGGTTCCCTACGGTATTCAAATTGATGTCATGCATTTTGATATAATGCATATTGGATATGTCATTTTAGATGATCAAATGCATGCATAATGCCATGTACATGCAATCACCCACAAGTAAGAAGATAACCAAATGCATTGCATTCAAAAATGATTTCAATACACCTTACAAACAAAAATGAGTCCCCTACAAAAGGGAAGCCTCTAAGGGTATTGACTTTATGGCATCTGATTATTCCCGGATTGGTCACTATCTCAGTTTCAGTGTCATTGCCCCACTCTCATCAAACCAGACCTTGTAGTTCTTCATCACATCCCTCTCCCTAAGAAGTTTGAGGAATTTCCTTGGCGGTCCCCTTGATTGCCCTTGGTCGCTTATTAGGGGTAGATGGATCCCTCAATTTTCCTTCGTCGATTAGCTTCTGGATCCTTCTTCATAGAGCGACACATTCATTGGTTCAGTGGCCTGCTATCACATGATAGCTGCAGTAGTTACCCCTTTGTTCTGGTGTTAGCCCTACATATGGCCGGACACTCTGCAACAAACCCATCTTCCTGCATATGGCAAATAGCCTGTTCACCGAGCGAGGCCCAGAGGATGTGATTTTCGCATTACCTTCGGGAGGTGAATTCGGGATATGTTGCGGAATAGGGTCAATGTTAGCACTGGTGTCGAGAGGCCCTTTTAGTTCTCCTTCACTAGTCGACCCTGGTAAGCCCAAGTCCTGGTGAGAGGGCCTTTCAAGGTGTCGAGAGGGAGTATTAGCAATCTGGGCATTCGACTTCTTGTTGGCATCGGCATTGGAGTTTGTGCTTGCCATGCCTCTTATTCTTCCTTTGAGTTCTGACACCTGGGCTTCCAACTCAGTGCACCTTGCCGTTAGTCTCTCTACTTTGTCCACATCACCCCCTGGCGTTTCCCTCAACATCGCTGCCGCTTACTCCCTGACTGCCTTTCAAAACCGTGATAAAGCAACATAGTCCTTCACAACATCTGTTATGGCATTGAAGTTCATTGGGTTGGCCATTTCCAAGGTTTTTCCCCTTCCCCTGATAAGAACACTTATTAGTGTCGATAGGTGCATGTGTGGCAGATACTAAATAAGGAATGGCATATGCATGAGTATGCAATGTGACGTGTAGATGTATGGATGGTGTGTTGCACATGGGATGTCATGTAATGCCATGTCATGCTATACTATTCGAAACTGACCAAATGTACACAAAGTCAAGAAGAGAAACATGCAGATGCAATGAATGCTGTCAGGGATAATGCATACTAAAGTAAGGCATGGTGTATAAATATACACCACAGGGATAAAATGACACACTGGGGTGTCCATAGGTCAAAGCAAGTGGTACTTGCAAAGGAATTAAGATAGGGTGCATAAGTATGCACCCAGGGTGGAAAACGACACACTGGGGTGTCCACGGGTTGAAGCAAGATATGACTTGCAAGGGAATTGAGATAAGGCACATAATTATGCACCTGGGGATAAAATGACACATAGGGGTGCCCATAGATCGAGGCAAGATATGACTTGCGAAGGAATTGATATAGGGTGCATAAGTATGCACCCGGGAGGAAATGACACACTACGGTGTCCACGGATCACGGCAAGATATGCCTTGCGAAGGAATTGAGATAGGGTGCATAAGTATGCACCCGAGGGAAATGACACACTGGGGTGTCCATGGGTCAAAGCAAGATATAACTTGCAAGGGATTGAGATGGGGTGCATAATTATGCAGCCGGGGGGAAATGACACACTGGGGTGTTCACAGATCGAAGCAAGATATTACTTGTGAAAAGGATTTGAAATAAGGTTTATAACTATACACCCAAGGGAATAAAATGACACACGGGGTGTCCACGGATCGAAGCAAGTATTACTTATGAAGGAATTGAGATAGGGTGCATAAGTATGCACCCGGGGGGAAATGACACACTAGGGTGTCCACGGGTCGAAGCAAGATATGACTTACAAGGGATTGAGATGGGGTGCATAAGTTTGCACCCGGGAGAAAAGACACACTGAGATGTCCATGGATCGAGGCAAGATATGACTTGTGAAGGAATTGAGATAGGGTGCATAAGTATGCACTTAGGGGTAATGACACACTGGGGTGTCCATGGGTCGAAGCAAGATATGACTTGCAAGGGATTGAGATGGGGTGCATAATTATGCACCCGGGGGGAAATGACACACTGGGGTGTTCACGGATCGAAGCAAGTTATTACTTTTGAAAAGGATTTGGAAATAGGGTGTATAACTATACACCCAAGGGAATAAAATGACACACGGGGTGTCCATGGATCGAAGCAAGTATTACTTGAGAAGGAATTGAGATAGGGTGCATAAGTATGCACCCGGGGGGAAATGACACACTGGGGTGTCCATGGGTCGAAGCAGGATATGACTTGCAAGGGATTGAGATGGGGTGCATAAGTATGCACCTGGGAGGAAATGACACATTGGGGTGTCCACGGATCAAGGGAAGATATGACTTGCGAAGGAATTGAGATAGGGTGCATAAGTATGCGCCCTGGGAGAAATGACACACTGAGGTGTCTACGGGTCGAAGCAAGATATGACTTGCAAGGGATTGAGATGGGGTGCATAATTATGCACCTGGGGGATAAAATGACACACTGGGGTGTCCATGGGTCGAAGCAAGTTGTACTTATGAAAAGGATCTGAAATAGGGTGTATAACTATACACCTAGGGAATAAAATGACACATGGGGTGTCCACAGATTGATGCAAGAGATGACTTGCAAGGGAATTGCATGCTATGGATGCGTGCATGCACACGGCGAACGGGCATAATTTTGGTACTTGGAAAGTACCTTTGGATCCATGGATGACATGGAATGATGAGATGTGCTTCGCACACAGACGATGACTCGATGCTCGGGGAATGCCTTGGGCCTTTATGTGATGAAATGAGATGAGAAGGTGCGCTTGGCACACAGATAGCATTTCGGCACTCAGGGAGCACCTTGTGCTTTTATGCGATGGAATGATATGAAATGGCATACTTGGCACGCGAGTTGAGTCTGGCACTCAAAGAGTACCTCGGGTTTTAATGAGATGACATGAAATAGGATGGCGCGTAGAGCTTACGAGCTGAATTTCAGCGCTTGGGGAGCAGTGAGTGGATGAGATGCACGGTCATGGATTGATGCGATTGAATGATGTCAGATGGATGGAAACAAGAATGAGGATGATTTTCTTTGTTTTATTATTATTATTATTTTGGACATTCCGCGGATGCCCCAATGCTATGCAAAATGTAACGCAAACAGGCTGCGTGTGATCCGGTAGGCGGGCGGAGGTTCAGTGCCTTTGGGGCAACTAGTGGATGTCAGGAAATAGAGCGTGTGGTCGACACACGGATAAGGTTTTGACACTTTGCAGGTCTACGAGGTGATATGAAATGGTCTCGTGAGGACTGTCCCACAGATAGAGTTCTGGTGCTTTTGAGGCATCCAATATGGGATGATGTGATTGGTAAATCACGTGTAACTTGAGACATGGACAAAGATTTGGTGTTCGTGGAATGTCTTGCATGATTTAGTAATGTCATAAAATGCCTATATATGTGTAGTAATTGGGCACTCATAGAGTACCTTGGATGATTTGATAATATTATGAGTAATCCGATGTGGATCGCAACACACAAGCAAGATCTTGGTATCCCTGTGACACCAATGATGGATGGATAAGATGTTGTGCAATGTCTTTCATGTGAATCCCCACACGATGATAGATCTAAGACCGTTGTAGTCTCCTAGTGTATGTGATGGTATAAATGAATGGTCGAGTGCAAACCAGAGCACAGGCAAGATACGAGTGGTTTTTGGGACACCCGTTATGAAATGAAATGATTGTGATGGGACATCCTTGGAAAATTCTTTTTTAGGTGTAATGGAATAAAATGGCATGAATGCATATGTCACACAAAATGCAAGTGGCTGTAGGAAGATGTGGTTAGGATGCATGACACACAGGATGATGTCGTGCATGCAAGGAATGAATGCATATGTCACACAAATAAAACATTGTGGCTACACAAAGATGTGGTTAACACATATGACACATAGGATGATATCTTGTATGCTTCGTGAAAATATCAACAAACAATATGCGTATGGCATACGAACAAAATATCATGGTTGCACAAGAATGTGATTAGTGTCAATGTCATGCAAATGTCGATGTCTTGAAAATGATCGAATAAAGGCGTGATTAGAATGACATATAGATAATTGCGTGTATTTGATGCTTCGTGAATGAAAATGATAATGGGTGTGAATTCTATTCCAAACGTTCTAAGGATGCCCAATGCTATGTGCTAGACAATGCAAGAATCATCGCGTGCGGACTATCACACGGACAGAGATTCGGCGCCTTTAGGGCACCTAATGGATGTTATGAAGTGGCCATGCGTGTACCGACACACGGGCAAGGGTTTGACACTTTATAGGTCAAAATGAAATGGCGTGAATTGGTCACGTGGAAACCGTTCCATGGACAGAGTTCTGATGCTTTTGGGGCATCTAATATGAAATGACATTACTGACAAGTCACATGTAACTTGAGACACGGACAAAAGTTTAGCGTTCGTGGAACACCTCGCATGAATAGATAATGTTTTGGCATGCTCCTATGTGCATAAAAGTTCGGCACTCATGCAGTACCTTGAATGAATTATCAATGTCATAAAACAAGTCCGATGTGGATTGTGATGCATAGGCAAGGTTTTGGTATCACCGTGACACCAACAATGAATGGACACGAAATGGTGATGATATGGTGTTAAGTTGCCATGCGACTTCCCACACAACCACCCCTAAAATCTTTGAGATTTTCTAGTGAATGATGTGATGCGGTGAACAGCTGAGTGCAAACCATCACACAGGAGAAGTACAGGTAGTTTTGTGTACCCAATATGGCATGAAATGAAATGATCGCAGTAGGCATTCTTAGAACATTGCTTATTAGATGGAATGGAATGAAATGGCATGAATTTGCATGTCACTGTTGGGATTAGTCATCGGAAAAATAACATGGCGTAGCGGAAAATATACCATTTAAAATTTCCTAGAACCCACCCATCGTGTCCAATTACCATTGATTGAAATAAACAACTGGAATCAAGAGACTGAACTCACCAGATTATGTCTCTTCTAGAGACTGCTGCAGAATCGTTTCTTAAAATTGATCTCCACAATCCAGTGCATGATCAACTATCGAACAGGAACCGATGCTAGTTGAAGAATGCAAGAAATTGCACCAAAGAATTCGGCTATTGGGGCTGATTTTGTTGCTAGCCGAATTTCCTTTGTGCCTAGGGTTAAGAGAGTGATTTTTCCCATAAATGTGCCTTTTATAGTCCTTATGCAATATGGACTCCAATTAGGTTAAGTAAACCCAAGCCCATTAGGATTTTAATTACATATTTAAATCCTTATTCTATAAGATTTATAATATATAATTTAATTCCATATGGCTTGATTTAATTACCCCTAATTAAAATAAAATCACACTTAAGAAAATAATTTAATTAATTGTTTACTTTATGTAATTCAATTAATTGATAAATTAATTAATTACATTATGTAAACTTATTAATTAAATTAAACCAACCCAATGTTAATTAACTACCTCGACACCGAATGTCAACTAATTAATTAACTCATTCCTTCCAATGTACATCACATGCACAATATCTATACGTTCCGGCTCAGTTGATCTATGTGCACGATCCTATGGGTCTGTCTTTATGTTGGCAGTAGGCCCTGTTGGATATGCCTTAGTCCCGAGGCATTGGTCCTTGCATTTGTATCATACATTAATTGGATTCATGTATATACTTATTTGTGTTATTAATAAAGGCATTAATTCATTTATTATATTTATCTTGTGCAATATACTAAATGAAGTATCCGATGGACATATCTATATCCATGATGACCAGTGTCATGCACTTGGCAGTAAGACCATGGATAGGCTAAACGATATGACCATAAATAGATCCGTAGTCTGTTCTAGTCATGGGAATGAATGGAACAAGAGACTATCATTAACCTGGTTGTATGGCGGTGTCTTACCGGTCATTGGACATGGAGTGTCAACCAAGTTAATGGGTACATGCATAAAGGGCATGGTACTGGATAGATCCACTAAACGAGAAATCCATATGGTATAGTATCACAAGTGATTCTCGTGTAGTACTTGTATGGATCCTTTGACCTGACCATATGATGGTGTTACATGTGAGGTCGCATTCTTAGGGGTACGCCTAAAGGGCCTGTAACAGGGTGCCAAGTATGGGTACTTTCGAGTATGTCACTTAGCATGGTATTGCTATAGATATGCAGAAGGGATTTGTCACTCAGTAGTCCACTGGGAAGATATCACCGGCCTCTTGATGAATGTGACTGATAAGAGTGTGGCCACACCCAAACAAGTGGGAACTTGTTTGTGAGCTTCAGTGCATTCGGGATCAAGTTAATGTCCGACACAAAAGAGGGTGATCAATCCATGCTCTGTGTTAGACATCGATATCAATGACATGGGATGTACAAGTTTAAACTACAGGGTTATGATAACAGTTAGACTGCCATCTCCATCTTAATTGGGGGCTGCAGTGGCTTGCTAGAGCCCAACTGCAGTCTGTGGGTCAAAGGCCCACTGCCAACATAAAGATGGGCCCACGGGATCGTACACATAGAACGACTGAATACTGACTTAAGGAATGACATGTATACTTAGAGAATACACTGTGGAGAGAGAGGTATATGTATATATTAATCATATTATAAAGATCAATTGGATTGATCCTAATAATAAAATTAATATATCCAATTGGCTCTTCATAATTAATTGGATTAATTATGAGATTATTTCCTAGGTGGAAATATTCATATGTATTGGTTTACGTATGATTTTATTTTGTGAAGATTTAATTTTAATTTGATGGATTACATTAATTGGTCAAACTAATTTTAATTTAAATGTAAATAATATATTACTTGGTGTAATATATTAAATACATGGGTATATTAAAATTGGGCTTGATATTAATTTAAACCAGAATAATTAAAATTAGATTAGGCCTGAATTAAAAGAAGGAAGCCCGCATAGAATAAAGGAGCCAAGCTGGGCCTGAATTCCCCTAAGGGAATTCGGCCAACCTAGGCTTTTAACCTAGGAAAATTTCGGCCAAGACACACCTAGCACACTATAGCCGAATTCTCTAGCCCCCTCTCTCCATTGCTCGTTTTTCCTACGCTAGCACAGGTCGTGTTCGTTAGGCGTTTGTGTACGAGAACGAGGAGGGACTCTAATTTGATTCCTGTAGTCTTCATCCATCTCTAGAAGAGATATTCCTGGTAAGAGAATGATCTCTTTCTATTGAATTTTTATGTTTTACAATTTCCATTTCAATTGCTCCTGGGACTGGATTTGAGGAAATCATCGCGTTCTTCCGTATTTATCAGTTGATTTCCGGTGAAAAATCCCAACACTGACTTCAGAGCGGGCTTTTTGATCCATGGAAATTGTTAAAATTGGTTGAATCCCATGTTTTAAAATTGGAGGTTTTTTATTGGGATTCTTGTTTTGGGTTTAAGATTTTTCCCATTTGATTTTCATACAATTGAAATTGTATATGCATAATGGTTTGTGTTTGTTTAATTTAATTGTATGTTTTGGAATTCTTGGTGGATTCGTTGTTGATGGATGATTTATATTTATTTTTCTAATTTTTAAAAAAAAATCTGGCTCCTAGGGGTGGGGCTACAGGTGGCGGAATTGCCGCCGGCGGCCGCTACCTGCTGCTGCTACTGGACAGCAGCTGCCGCTGGGCGGCAGTGGCTGCTGCCCCTAGCCGCAACGGGCCCGGGCCCAGAGTTTTTGGATTTGGCGGGTTTTAGGCCCGGGGCCTAGTTTTGAATTTTTAATTGGTTTTAAAAGTCGTGTGTTTAAATTTATGCAATTTAAATGCGTATGGTTTCTTGAATGAAATTTTATTTTATTCATGTGATATTAATTTTGGAAATTAATATGGTTAATTAAAATTGGTTCGAGCATTTTTGGCACAATTACTTGGACGGCTGAATTGGACCCATGGTTTCCTAATTCCAGTGGGAGCAGTTGGACTGCTTGGGCTGGAGGCCTAAAGCCCGTTAAGGGTTAGAACCATGGTGGGCCAAAATTGGCGATTTCTATATAATGGCTTGGACATAATTGAAATGGGCTTAAATCATGCATTATAACATGCTTATGAATTATATGTATTGGATGCATATGTGTGATTGAATGTTTGTATGGTTGGATGCTATTGGGCCTTGTACAAGATGGGTTGTATTTTTCGTTTTTGGGTAAATACGGCCTGCGTGTCGTTTTTCTTTTTAATGTAATTTTATTTTATTCGTTTATTATAAAATTTGTAAAAAGAAAAAGCCCATGGAGTGGTGAGCCCAAGTGGAGGTGCAAGCCCAGAAGGAAGAAGCTGGAGGCCCATCTGATATCCATACACTAAGAAAGCATCCTTAGTCCGATTAAGGTACTTTAGGATTGCCTTAAAAGCCTTCCAGTGTTCCTCCCCGGGGTCCGACTGGTATCGGCTGGTTATACTTAGTGCAAACGTGACAACAGGCCTCATACATAACATGGAGTACATGATAGATCCAACAGCAGATGCATAAGGGATCTTTTCCATGTTCTACCTGTCCTTCTTTATTTTAGGACCATCTTTCTTACTCAGCTTCAACCCATGGTGCATAGGCAAGAATCCTTTCTTTGCCTTGTCCATGCTGAATCTTTTCAGAACCTTGTCAATGTATATGGCCTGACTTAGGCCTAGAAGCTGATTGGATCTATCTCTGTAGATCTTGATCCCTAAGATCGTCTCAGCTTCGCCTAAGTCTTTCATTGCGAAGCACTTACTCAACCACCGCTTAACCCCTTGCAATGTTGGTATGTCGCCTCCAATGATAAGGATGTCGTCAACATACAGCACTGGAAAGGTGGAAATGCTCCCACTAACCATCTTATACACACAGGGCTCATCAAAATTCTGTGTGAAGCCATAATCTGTAATGGCCTCATTGAATCTCTGATTCCATGACCTCGATGCTTGCTTCAATCCATAAATGGATCTTTGAAGCTTGCATACCTGGTTTGGATACTTTGGATTGATAAAACCCTCAGGTTGTGCCATGTACACATCCTCGAGTAGCTTTCCATTAAGGAAAGCAGTCTTAACATCCATCTGCCATATCTCATAATCGTACCATGCAACTATGGCTAGTAGTATCCTAATGGATTTGAGCATAGAAACTGGTGAAAAGGTTTCATCATAGTCAATTCCTTGAACTTGCCTGAATCCTTTTGCCACCAATTGCCCCTTGAAGGTGTTGTCAGCTTTTAACTTGAAACACCACTTACAACCTATCACCTTAGCACCCGGAGGTGGATCCACCAAGTTCCATACTTGGTTATCGTGCATAGATTGCATCTCAGCCTCTATGGCTTTGCGCCATTGATCTGAGTGCGGGCTTTCAACAGCCTCCTAATAGGTCTTGGGCTCCTCTTGGTCAACGACCATAAGGTCCCCATCATCAGTCATGAAAAAGCTGTACCTCTCTGGTTGATGATGTGTCCTACCAAACCTTCTAAGGTCCTGTGCAACCGGTTCTGTTTCCTCAATTTCTTGAGCAGTCAGATCGGTTCTTGAAGCATCCTCAACAGTAGCTGCAGGAGTTTGTGAGTCTTGAACTTCTGAAAGTTTAACATTACTCCCACTATCTCTCTTAGAAAGGAATTCCTTCTCCAAGAAGAATGCATTTCTGGCTATGAAAACTTTGTTTTTAGCCGGATCGTAGAAGTAATAACCCTTAGTTTCCTTGGGGTAACCCACAAACTGGCACTTGATAGATTTGGACTCAAGTTTGCCCTTGTCAATTTCTTAACATGTGCATCACAGCCCTAAATCTTCAAGAAGGAAACATTGGGCTTTCGGCCCTTCCATAGTTCATGTGGTGTTCCCTTAACTGCCTTGCTTGGTATATCATTAAGAATGTAAGCAGCTGTGAGCACGGGTTTTTTCCCGGTCTTAGTGATGAGAATTACCTAATTACCTGTGGACCGGACGGGCTCGAACGGGACTTGAAAGCAATCAGAATGCTGCTTGGGGAATATCAAACATTCTAAAAACCAAGCTATCCGCGATCTGAAGCCCTGAAAAGGTCTCTCGAATCATTCCTAGGGTTTGGTCTGCATGTCTGACTTTTCAAAATTCTACCCTGACTCTTTTTTGAACCGGGCAGCTCTAGTTTGTTGAACCAGAGCCGGCCCGCTCTAGTGGGTAAGAATAGTTGCTCTGCAAAGCAAAGCAACTTATCTAGACAAGTGAGAGTTTTGGCAGATTTTCAGAATTTTTCAGTCTGCTTATTGATGGAACGACAGAAGACAGGGAGAGGCAGATAAAAAGAGAGAAAAGGAGAGAGTGGGGGACTTTTCGATTCTCAGCTGGCCGGCTATGTTTCTCAAGAACAAAGCCGGCCGGCTCTGACCCAGAGTCGGCTGACTCTGTTCCTCGGGGACAGGTCCCTGGTCTGTCCCAATCGGCCGAAACAGCCCGTTTTCCATTTTGATTTTTCTGTTGGGATCATTTTTGGCCCAGAATCATCCGTATGCATTTATATTTTGATTTTCTGACTATTGTTCATGCGGATATCAGGGTTTTCAGCATTTCTCGGGGTTTATTTTATGAGTTTCGGGGTAGTTTCATCCGATTCGGATCCATTGTCCATCATGTGCGGACCCCCGAATCCCACAAAATCCCCGGAAAATATTGAAAATAAGTAAAATAATATTTTCACAAAATGTTTTTGGTGTGTTTATTATATTTTGGGCCCTAGATGAAATGTGTATTTAAGAACCCACACGAACGGAACCTCGAGTTCCCCGGATAACCGACCCACAAAAATGGAAATATGCATGTAACCAAGCTAAATGGTTTTCCAAAATTGATTTTCCAGCACAAAAATCCACAGGGCGTTTCAAAACCAATTTCCATGTCTAACCGGTCCGACCAATCGGGTCGAACTGGTTACCCCTAAATGCATGCCCCTGTTTCCCAAATTCCCAATTTTGTCCTATTTTGAGTCCTACTTGTGTTTATAATATAAACTGTGCTAACTAATCTATTTTGCAGCATTTATTTTTATTTTTGTTGTATTTAATAGATTAATTCGTGTAATTAGGCGGTTGTATTTTTAGATCCTCGTGTACCTAGACGTTTGTAAAGTGAGGACGAGAGTTTTTATATTTTATTCGATCGAGTTGTATAATCGGCCTCTATTATTCTTTTGTATAATTTGTGTGGATGGTTTAATTTTCCGCGATTTATTTTATGCATTTTTGCCTTAGCACTGGCTAATAAAATAAACAAATTGGGGTTAGAAAGATAATAAATTGAATAAATATGGTTTTATAAATGATAATAGAATACAAGCTTGAGGTTAAGTAGGTAAGTTGCCCAAACCCTGAATCTCTGGATTAGGTACAGTAGTCTGCGCTCGGTAGGGAGCTGTACCGGAATTTCCCGAATGAGCTGATCCGGGTGGCGACACTGTCACTGATCTGGAAATCGAGGTTTCGAGGTCTTTAAGTTAAAAATGGGAAAACATTTTCTACAAAAGTAATTTTAATCAAATAAATGAGTTTTCCTAAATCAAGATAAACTAAATCCGCTTTTCCCAAAACACCACTAAATCTTTTTGTTTCATTTTCCCCGATTCGCTTTGCTGCGTCCTGCTTTCTTCGAAAAGGTCGTCCGATCACAGTGGCGACCCCGCTGGGGATCATCATGTTTCTTAAAATGTTTTTCTTAAAAACTTGAGGAACTTAGGCAACTATTGAAATATAACCTCGCTTGTATTCGTTTATCGATTTATAAACGCCATATTTATTCATGCTTTGCATATCATGACATTTTCTTCTTCTCAACCCCTTGAATACACTGTTTCACCCCGGTTTACCCAAGAAGGTGATCTGCCTCTACTGCCAAGATTGGAGACACCAGACGGGATAAACCACTCATAACCCTGCATGACCTTACATCGTGTTCTACGGTGGGGAAGTGTTTATTTGCTATGGGAGCCTGTACGACCCTTAGTTTGACTTTGGCCCACATGTAATGGCTTAGTAATTTCCCCTAGGGTTACCAAAACATAAATTAAAATTGAACAATCGAGTGTGCGCCTTTGGTATCCCCAGTTGATGCCAAAGAGACCCAACACCTAGGAAGAATGCGTGACCAATCGAAAGGAGAAATAAGTTTGGAAGGGAGAGCATATTTTTACATGTGCTAACGTTTGTTCTGTGGTGATTTTCTTTTTTACCTTTTCATCATACATCAAACACGCATAATCACCTCATGTGCCATTTCTAATCATGTTTTCGTGCAGCCATCTTTAAATACATATGCATATGTGTGACATTTAGGCTAGCCATATCTTCATGCAGCCATTTTCGAACACTGACATATGCATGACACTAATCGCATTTTCGTACAGCCATGACATTTTATCCGTGTGCCACCTACATCTCGCATGTGACATTTCCACAAAACATACACGACATCATTTCATATGTCATGCATTTTTAACCAAATTTTTGTGCAGCCACTTGCATTTTCGTGTGACATACACATCCAAATCATTTCATCTCATTTAATAAAGGATGATTCCAAGTGTGCCCTTCACGATCATCCCATTCCATAACATATCGGGTCCCCTAAACTACCTGTGTTCTACCCATGCATCGGATTGCACTCGGCCATTTCACAAATATCATGTCATTCGATAGAAGTCCATGATGGTCCCAGATTTATTTCCGTGTGGTAGTCCACATGATGTCGTCACATGACATCATACGCGTTCATCATAGGTGTCCCGGTGACCCCGAAATCCCGTTTGCGCATTGTGGTTCACATCGAACCACTCCATGACATTGTGAAATCATTTGAGGTGCTCCCTGAGTACGGATCAGTACACACATAGGCGCATTCCAAAACATTATCAAATCATGCAAGGTGTTCCACGAACGTCGAACCCCTGTCCGTGTCTCGAGTTACACGTGACTTTCCTGCAACATCATTTCATATCGCATTGCTTCAAAAGCATTAAAACTCTATTCGTGGGGCAGTTCCCATGTGACCATTTCATTTCATGCTATCTACCTACAAAGTGTCGGAACTCTGCCCGTGTGCTGGCTCACACGTGGCCATTTCATGATGATTCATTAGGCGTTCCAAAGGCGCCGACTTTTACTCGTGTGACAGTCCACATACAGTTTTCTCTGCGTTATTTTTGCACAGTATAGGGCATTCTTACAACGTCTGAAATAAGGAATTCATGCCCATTCTCGTCTCCATTCATGAAGCATCAAATGCACACAATCATATGTAAATCATTCATATCATGTTTTGTATAATCATTCCCAAGGCATCAACATTTGTGTAGCATTGATACTAACCACATTCTCCTGCAGCCATGATACTTTATTCACATGTGCCATACACATATTGTGTTTATATTTCCATGAAGCATGTAAGGCCTTACTTTGTGTGTGTGTTATGTGTACTAATCATGTCTTTGTATCTCTACGATGATTTATTTGGGTGACATATGCATTCATTCCTTGCACGCATAACATCATCTTGTATGCCATGCATCCTAACCACATCTTCTGCAGCCACCTACACTCTGTGTGACATGTGCATTCACACCATTTCATGTCATTACTCCTAACAAAGGATGTCCCAAAGATGCTCATCATATTCATTTCATTTCATAACAGGTGCCCTAAAGTAGCCTATGTTTTGCCTGTGCCTTGGTTTGCACTGGGTCATTTCTACATTCCATTCATTAGGAGACCACAAACGTCCTAAATCGATGATCATGTGGAAAGTCACATGACAAGCATTACACTACATCTCATCTATTTGTCTGTTCCCAGTGTCATTGGGATACCGAGATCTCGCTTGTGTGACGCGATCCACATCGGATTGTTCATAACATTATCAAATCATCCAGGGTACTTTATGAGTGCCCGGTCACTAGGCATATAAAAGCATTCCATGACATTGTTAAATCATGCAAGGCATTCCACGAGCACCGAATCTTTGTCCGTGTCTCAAGTTACACGTGACTCGTCTGTAACATCATTTCATGTCAGATGCATCAAAAGCATCGGAACTCTGTCTGTATATCGACATACACACGACCATTCCATAACATCCATTAGATGCCTCAAAAGCATCAGAACTCTATCCGTGTGCCGGCCACTCGAGACCATTTTATGATATCCATCAGGTGCTCCTAAGGCACTGAGTCTGCACCCGCATGTCGATGCACAAGCGAACTATCTGCATTGCCTTTTTGCATAACATAGGGACATCCGCAGAATGTCCAAAATAAATAATAAAAAGAAAAAGAAGAAATCATACTCATTCATGTTTCCATCTGTCTAATATCATTTGTCTACAACAACCCATGACCATACATCCCATTCATACATAAGCATAAGGCGTTCCCCGAGCGCCGAAACTCAGCCCCGTGTGCTAAGCACATTATCTCATATCATTTCATCACATAAAGGCCCAAAGTGCTCTTTGAGGGCCGAAAAGCCATTCGCATGTAAAGCACTCTATTCTATCTCACCTCGTATCATGTTTCATCATCCAAGGTTCTCCCTGAGTGCTGAAGATTATGTTAGATCATCATGCGCATACACACCACCATAGAATTTAATCTCCCTCGTAAGCAATGTCTTGCTTCGACCCATGGACATCCCAGTTGTGTCGTTCTTCCCTAGGGGCATAACTATGCACCCTATTGCAAGTACCACTTGCTTCGACCCCTGGACACCCCAGTGTGTCATTCTTCCCAGGGGCATAACTATGCACCCCATCTCAACTCTCCTTGCAAGCAATGACTTGCTTCGATCCGTGGACACCCCTGTGTGTCATTTTATCCCTGTGGTGTATATTTATACACCACGCTTTACTTTAGCATGCATTATCCCCAGTAGCATCCATTGCATCTGTATGGTTGATCTTCGATATTATAGCATGACATGGCATTACATGACATCACACATGCAATGCATCATCCACTCACATACGCATCATGTCACGCATTTATGCATACATCGTTCCCTATTTGGTATCTGCCATGCATACACCAGCCGACACTGACAAGTGCTCTCATCAGGGGGAAAGGATCTTGAGGATGGCCAACCCAAGGAACTTGAACGCCATAACAGATGTTGTGGAAGACTATGTCGCTTCATCTCGATTCCGAAAGGTGGTTAGGGAGGAAGCGGCAGCTATGTTGAGGGAAATACTAGGGGATGATCTTGACAGAATAGAGAGGCTTGAGGCGAGGTGCGCTGAACTGGAAACCCCGGTGGCAGAACTCGAAGGGAAAATAAGGGACATGACGAGCACGAACTCCAATGTTGGCATTGATAAGGAGCAGGACGCCAAAATTGCCGACACTCCTTCTCGACACCTTAGAAAGCCCTCTCACCAAAATTTGGGCTTAACGGAGTCCTCCAATGAAGGAGAACTGGAAAGACCTCTTGACACCAGTGCCAACATTGACTCTGTTTCGTGACAAATCCAAAGTTCACCTCCCGAAGATAAATGGGCAGTCACATCCTCTGGGCCTCGTTCAGTGACCAGACTATTCGCCATCTGCAGAAAGCTAGGCCTGTTGTAGAGTGTCTGACCATATGTGGCACCAACACCAGATCAAAAGGATAGCTACTGCAGTTATCACATGATAGCAGGCCACCGGACTAATGAATGTGTCGGTCTACGAAGGAAGATCCAGAAGCTGGTCGATGAAGGAAAATTGAGGGTGCCATCTGCCTCTAACGGGCGGTTAGTGGTGAGCAAGGGGACCACCATAGGGATTCCTCAATCCTCTTGGGGAGAGGAATATGATGAAGAGATACAAGGTCTTATCTGACGAGAACGGGGCAATGGTACTGAAGTCGAGGCAGTGACTAGTCGGGGGCTAAAAAAACAAACAAACAACAACAACCCTCGGAGCTGTCGTTTTTATAGGGAACTCATTTTTGTTGCTACAGTGTATTAATATCAATTTGAATGCAATGCATTTTGTTATCTCCTTACTTATGTGGTGATTGCATGTATATGGCATTGCACACGCATTTGATCATCTAACATGACATGTCAAACACGCATAATATCAAAATGCATAACACTAATCTGAATACTATAGGGAACCTAAAAGTGAACCTGGTCCTGAATGAACTCTCTCTTAAAAGGTGAGATTGTGAGATAAATAAAATGATATGATGGCACCACCTCCGCCGAGGCATCTGCTGATCCAACTCCGTGATCCTTGCAAGACGCTACCGATCCTGCCCTAAAATTTCAACTAGAATGGCATACACGATGCCCAAACCATTCCAAGCCAAAAACCATCCTTTAAACTCTAAATCCTACCCCACAAAGGGAAAAGCCCTCCTTGAGGCACCTAAACCGAAGAAAGCCCTCCTTGAGGCAAAATCAAATCTAAAAAGCCCTTCTAGAGGCAATTAAACCCAAGAAGTCCTCCCAGAGGCAAAACTTGGTCTCATATCCCAAAAGGGCATTCCATGCTAAAACCCGAAAACTAAAACTCCCCATTCGCCAAAAATCTCCAACTCTTGGGGAATTCAAATGGTTTTTATCACCCACATCACCCGTCATATGGTGAAATGCTAAAGCAGTCTTGGTCGTAGTGCATATATTATCCTGTTCCTGTGACATTCATATGTACATGACATTTCACATGCATTGTTCATCCAAAAAGCATATCAAACACACATGACATGCATGAGTTTGAATGCAGTAGGAAAACCAACAGATGGTCATGGTTGGGGCTCAGTTTAAAAAAAAAGGGTATTGGTGCAGACAGGAGTCTTTCTCTCTCTCATGCATGGCCACCATAGCTAACATTGGAGTGTTTCATGGCATCAAAGGGTAATCTTCAACTCCCGGCACTATCAGATCCTTCCCTCCTATCTGTGAAAGATTTGGACTTTCCTATCTTTAAAACCAAAGCTCTTCCCCTTTCCTTTTCCAATTTCTTCCACACCTTCAACACCCTTTGTCTTCCATTTACCACCCAACCACCAACAACCATTCGACAAAACCCCTTTTTCACCCTATTCCCTGAATTGACCCTCTGAAGCCTTATTTTCCACCATCAATAGCTTCTAACAAGAAATTGAACCCCAATGATGTTTCATATTCGCATCATCTCGCTATCAAAAAAGGTGACGAGGCCTATGACAAAGTACTGACTCAACCAGTCTTTATTTATCATCAACCTGTACCGGATTGGGGATTCTTTTTCTATCCCATGCCACTCCTCTTCAACCTAAACCCACAGACCAAATATTTTGTAACCTCAGACTGATAGGAAAGGCCTTGATTTCATGACAAAGAGAGGATTTGAATATAAGCCTGCTTCAATTAAGCTGGAGTTTGCCGCTGCTCAAGCAACTATTTATTGAACTCCTAAGTGACCACTGTTCTCGTCCAGCAAAATCCACACTATAGCCTATGCTGGACTCAACCCAGCAATAGATGGTTCTGTTGAGCAAAATGTGCTACAGAAAGGAGAAGACTAATGCTCACCTCTATGAACTTCACCAACAGTGTTGGAGTAACCAGGTTTTATAAAGCTTTCAACAATCATGAATGGGATGTTTCCATCAACGGAAAGACTTGCAAAGCCTGCTGTGCTAATATTCAGGGGAAAGTTGCATTTACCAACCATTTCAAGAGCTCAGTCTTTAGCTGCAATAGAAGTGACTACTTACCAGTGGTTCTTTCATTTCCTAGCCATGGTGTGCATTGCTCTAGGGTTATTGTGGTTCACGGACAAAGGAAAACCATAATTAACTCAAGTCATTCTGAATCAGGCTATACCTTCAAGGACTAAAAGATGTGTCCATCTTTGGCAACCGTGTGTGAATTGGAATCTGGGGTGAATTAAAGACATGAATACAACCTCCTACCTTGGGAGAATCCAGTGGTTAATTGATCCCATCTCAGATTATCTGCTCTGAAGCCATGGTTGGATTTTCCTAATGCATTCATATTGATTATATCATAAATGTTTCATATGCCATTTTGGTGCTCAATATGCATGTATTATGCCATTACATGTAAATGTCCATGTTCAGGTTACCACACGCAGCAAACCAGACTTAATGAAGCATTTCACATCCAAACCCAAACCTCCAACACTTGGGGTAGGTAAAAGCTGAACCATGAATTAGCATCAAGGACAATCCTATCATGATCCCGGCGGAATTGTCAAGGTGCATCCTCCAATCCCAAGACAAGCCAGTGCTATGAGATCCACTTGGCTGGCGCACTCTTATAGACTTGGCCATCATTCATATATATAAAATATAAAAAAAAATGACAACACTCTTCAGTGAGAGAATCTCCGACATGGAAAACCAAAAGGACGTGTTGGTAATAAGAAGAGAGTGACATACAGAGGCAGTGTCACTTTTGAGTTTCCTACCGCATTCATTCTGATGTCATCATAAGGATACTAGGCATGCTTGATTTTCTACTTAGATGTTCATATTGCATGCATCGTGCCATTGCATATAAACATCCATTAGTGGGTCATTGCATTCAAACCTCAGTGGCATCAAAGAGATTGTCACTACAAATGGCAGCTACCGACCCAGTTGTACCATCCCCAACATAATTATCCCTGGTAGAGTGGTCCCCAGTAGGATCATCCCCACGGAGTCTCCAACAAAATCCCCAATAGGTTTCGAGCTAAGATTCTTCCCACTGAATCAGAAGCTCCAACAGATCCCCTAGCGAGATCAAATGGATCAGAATACCCCCCAGTGGAATTCACTACAAAAAAGATCCTCACTGAGTCATTATCCTCAGTAGAGTCATCCGACGGACACAGTCCCCACAGGAGATTGTCAGGATTCACAATATCACTCCCCAGCATAGTGCGGATACCAAACGTATTATCAAAAGCATCATGACGCATGCATACACATGAATCATACATTCATTCATGCATACACGGGTCAAACCAAATCAGCCGTATTTATTCTTAATCGAAGGGGTAAAAATTTTTGTATCCAAAATCATCGATCAAAGAATAAATACGTGCTCTTGCATACAAATTTGTTGAGATGCTCATCATCACCATTAGGTCGTCTCGAGATGGGATTCCTCCCAAAGCGAAAATGATTTAGTCTAGGGGCACCCTCAGAGTCACAACACATAAATTGGAGCCCAACGACTCCAAAACCTCAAGTATGAAAAATTTCTATAATTATCATAATATTTGCTCACGCCAATATAATCCCGAGAAGGGTATTTCTTACCTTTAACAGATTCTGGGGGCAAAACAATCTTACATCAATCTCACGAGCACTCCACCACATGGAGAATCAACTTATTACTCGGTGCTCCACTATACGGAGAAGAACACCACACTCATTTCAACCTTGTCGCCACATAGATATGGAAGAAATGTCTGTTGAAGAACTTCTCACCTTTAATAGGTATCTAAGGGCAGAACAATAGACCAGCTCGTTCGACCTTTTCGCCACATAGGAAAGGAAGAACACTCATTTCAACCTTGTCGTCACATGGGTAAGGAAGAAATGCCTATTGAAGTTTCTTGCCTTTAACAGGGATCTGGGGGCAAGACAACAACCAACCTCGTGCTGCTTCTTTACCACACAGAAGGGATAGCACATCTCTTATTTCAGCCTTGTCGCCACATAAACAAGGAAGAATGTCTGTTGTAGAACTTCTCACCTTTAACAGGTATCTAGGGGCAGAACAACAAACCAGCTCGTTCAACCTTTTCATCACATGGGAGAGGAAGAATATTCATTTCAATCCTGTCATCACAGAGGCAGGAAAGAAATGCCTATTGAAGGAGTTTCTTACCTTTAGTAGGGATCTGGAGGTAAGACAATAACCAACCTCGGGCTGCTTCTTCGCCACATAGAAGGGACAACACATCTCTTACTTTGACCTTGTCACCACATAGACAGGGAAGAATGTCTATTGAAGAACTTCTCCCCTTTAACAGGTATCTGGGGGCAGAACAACAGACCAGCTCGTTCGACCTTTTCATCACATGGGAGAGGGAGAACATTCATTTCAATCTTGTCGTCACATGGGTAGGAAAGAAATGCCTATTGAAGAAGTTTCTTGCCTTTAACAGGGATCTGGGGGCAAGACAACATCAACTTCGTGCTGCTTCTTCGTCACACGGAGGGAGACAATACATCATCTCTTATTTCAACCTTGTCGTCACATGGACAGGGAAGAAATATCTATTGAAGGATTCACTTGCCTTTAACAGGTATCTGGGGGCAAAGAAATTCAATGGTATTTATTCTTGATCGAGGGGGCAAAAATTTTTGTTTCCAAAATCATCGATCAGGAAATAAATACGCAACTTGATATCAACATTACGGGCACGCTCCACCATAAAGAGCCAACTTTCTAAGCACGCTCCGCCACAATGAGCTAATATTACGGGCATGCCCCACCACAGTGAGCCAACATTATAGGCATGCTCCACCACCGTGAGCCAACATTAAAGGCACGCTCTGCCACAAAGAGCCAACATCACGGGCATGCTCCACCATAGTGAGCCAACATTATAGGCACACTCCACCATAGAGAGCCAACTTTATAGGCATGCTCCACCACAGTGAGCCAACATCACGGGCGTGCTCCACCACAGTGAGCCAATATTACGGGCATGCTCCATCACAGTGAGCCAACGTTATGGGCATACTCCCCCACAGTGAGTCGACTTGCAACCACGACCGGCACCTCTAGCAAGGAACGCCAGGTATGTTTCCTTTTCCTTCCTCACCGCGCTCCCAGTCACGAGACCAAACTCGATCTAGGCTTTAGAGCCCATGATGATCCGACTTTGATCTCGTGAGGGGCAGCCTGTGAGCACGGGTTTTTTCCCGGTCTCGGTGATGAGAATTCCCTAATTACCTATAGACCGGATGGGCTCGAACGGGACTTGAAAGCGACTGGAATGCTGCCTGGGGAATCTCAGATGTTCTGAAAACCAGGCTATCTGTGATCTGAAGCCCCGAAAAGGTCTCTCGAATTATTCCTAGGGTTTGATCTACATGTCTGACTTTTTAAAATTCTGCCCTGACTCTTGGTTGAACCGGGCGGCTCTAGTTTGCTGAACCAGAGCTGACCGGCTCTAACTAGAGCTGTACGGCTATAGTGCCAACTAGAGCCGGCCGGCTCCAGTGGGCAAGAACAGTTGCTCTGCAAAGCAGAGCAACTTGTCTGGACAGGAGAGAGTTTTGGTAGATTTTCAAAATTTTTTAGTTTGCTGATTGATGGAACGAGAGAAGACAGGGAGAGGCAGATAAAAAGAGAGAAAAAGAGAGAGTGGGGGACTTTTCGATTCTCAAGCAAAAAGACAGAGAGAAAAGAGAAAAAAAAAAAAAAGCAGACGAGAGAAAGAAAAGAAGAAGAAGAGAAACCGAGAGAAATATCCAAAAAAAATCCCATAAACACTCTCATCTAACCCTAAATCAATCCTCCAGCATTAACGACATCACTAACAACCTCTACTCTTTGATCCGGGATTATTTCGGTTTTGTTTCGGATCGTTCTAGGTCATTGAAGGATTCGGTCGATTGAGTTCCAGTACACATTCCTGAGCTTTCAATCCGTTTCTTGACGTTCCTAGTATCCACACAACAATCCAAGTATGTTCTGAGAGACCCTAAAACTTGTCTACATTGATTTTCTATGCGTTTCTGTTATTTTGACGAAAATCCAGAACTGGTGCTGCCCATCATAGCCGTACGGCTGTGTTCCTCAGGAACACAGCCGGCCGGTTGTGTTTCTCAAGAACAGAGCCAGCCCGCTTTGACCCAGAGTCGGCCGACTCTGTTCCTCGGGGACAAGTCCCCGATCTGTCCCAATCTGCCGAAACAACCCGTTTTCCATTTTGATTTTTCTGTTGGGATCATTTTTGGCCCAGAATCATCCATATGCATTTATATTTTGATTTTTTGACTATTGTTCATGCGAATATCAGGGTTTTCAGTATTTCCCGGGGTTTATTTTATGAGTTTCGGGGTAGTTTCACCCGATTCGGATCCATTTTCCAGCATTTGCAGACCTCCGAATCCCACAAAATCCCCGAAAAATATTGAAAATAAGTAAAATAATATTTTCACAAAATGTTTTTGGTGTGTTTATTGTATTTTGGGCCCTAGATGAAATGTGTATTTAGGAACCCACATGAACGGAACCTCAAGTTCTGGGATAACCGACCCACAAAAATGGAAATATGCATGTAACCGAGCCAAATGGTTTTCCAAAATTGATTTTCCAGCACAAAAATCCGCAGGGCGTTTCAAAACCGATTTCCATGTCTAACCGGTCCGACCGATCGGGTCGAACCGGTTAGCCCCTAAATGCATGCCCCCGTTTCCTAAATTCCCAATTATGTCCTGTTTTGAGTCCTACTTGTGTTTATAATATAAACTGTGCTAACTAATCTGTTTAGCAACATTTATTTTTATTTTTGCTGTATTTAATAGATTAATTCGTGTAATTAGGCGGTTGTATTTTTAGATCCTCGTGTACCTAGACGCTTGTAAAGTGAGGATGAGAGTTTTTATATTTTATTCGATTAGGTTGTATAATCAGCCTCTATTATTCTTTTATATAATATGTGTGGATGGTTTAATGTTCCGCGATTTATTTTATGCATTTTTTCCTTAGCACGGGCTAATAAAATAAACAAATTGGGGTTAGAAAGATAATAAATTGAATAAATATGGTTTTATAAATAATAATCAAATACAAGCTTGAGATTAAGTAGGTAAGTTGCCCGAACCCTGAATCTTTGGATTAGGTACAGTAGTCTGCGCTCGGAAGGGAGCTGTACCGGAATTTCCCGGATGAG
The DNA here is from genome assembly GCA_039660915.1 of Euphorbia tirucalli. NCBI lineage: Eukaryota > Viridiplantae > Streptophyta > Magnoliopsida > Malpighiales > Euphorbiaceae > Euphorbia > Euphorbia tirucalli. The sequence goes on along the minus strand of CM077637.1, from coordinate 32,459,946 downwards.
CTGATTCGGGTGGCGACTCTGTCACTGATATCGAAATCGAGGTTTCAAGGTCTTTAAGTTAAAAACGGGAAAACGTTTTATACAAAAGGAATTTTTAATCAAATAAATGAGTTTTCCTAAATCAAGATAAACTAAATCTGCTTTTCCCAAAACACCACTAAATCCTTTTGTTTCTTTTTCCCCAGTTTGCTTTGTTGCAGCCCGCTTTCTTCGAAAAGGTCATCCGCTCACAGCAGCTTTCTCTAAAGTATATCCCCAAAAGGAGACAGGGAGTGTAGCATGACTCATCATCAAGCGGACCATGTCAAGCAAGGTCCTATTCCTCCTTTCTGACACTCCATTCCACTGGGGTGTACCAGAAGGAGTGAGTTGGGATACAATCCCACACTCTCTAAAAAATGAGTCAAACTCTTGGCTCAAATATTCACCCCCTCAGTCAGACCGAAGTGCTTTTATTTTCTTGCCAAGTTGGTTTTCTACTTCATTCTTAAAGTCCTTGAACCTTTGGAGAGTCTCAAACTTATGCTTCATCAGATACATGTAACCGTATATGCTGAAGTCATCCATGAAGGTGACGAAGTACAAAAAACCAGATCTAGCACTAGTGCTCATTGGGCCACATACATCAGAATGTATTAGCTCCAATAGCTCTGAGGCCCTTTTAGCAGTCTTGCTAAAAGGCGCCTTTGTCATCTTGCCTCTCAAACAAGATTCACATGTGTCATAAGACTGGATGTCAAATGACCCCAACACTCCACTAGAGTGAAGCCTAGCTATGTGCTTCTCATTTATATGGCCAAGTCGACAATGCCAGATGTAAGTAGGATTAATTTCATTTTGTATAATCCTTTTAGTATTTATGTTATAGATTGAACTTTCACGTTTTAGATCAAGGATATATAAGCCATTTTCAAGAAATGTTGTTCCATAAATAATATTGCCACATTGCTTAGAAATTCTACCATGTCCAATATTAAATACGAAACCAGAAATATCCAACAAAGAAACAGAAATAATATTCATGCGCATCGCAGGTACAAAATAATAGTTTCTTAGTTCCAAAACAAGTCCACTAGGCATCTCCAAGAAATAATCTCCGATCTCCATGGCCTGAACCTGAGCACCATTTCCGACTCAAAGATCTACTTCTCCATATCCTAATAATCTCCTATGTCTTAGACCTTGCACATTTGAACAAATGTGAGATCCATATCCAGTGTCCAAGACCCAAGATGTAGAAATAGCCAGATTAATCTCAATAACATAAATACCTGAAGCAGCAATTTTGCCCTTCAGTTGCTCCCTTAGCTTTGGACATGAGCTCTTCCAGTGCCCCTTCTCATGACACTCATGGCAGACATCGTTAGGAGAAGTAACCCTTGCTTTAGGTTAGGCCACCACCTTTTTGCCCTTAGCCTTGGCCTTTTGGGCCTTAGCCTTGGCCTTAGATTTGGCCTTTCCCTTAGCAATGGGCATATTGCCCTTGTTCACCAGCAATACTTCAGGAGTCTTCTTAAGAGACTGCCCAGCAAGCTTGAGCATGCCATGCAGCTCAACAACCGATTTATCCAACCCTTGCATATGATAGTTCATGATAAACTGGTTGTAAGACTCAGGAAGTGACCCGAGAATAATGTCTGCTGCTAAGTCCTGGGAATTGGCTAGCCGAGGTGGGCAAGTGTATCAATATACCCCTTCAACTTTAGCATATGAGTGCTAATAGAAGTCCCAGCTACCATCACAGTGTTGGAAATGCCCTAGTCCCGAGGCATTAGTCCTTATGTTCGTATAATACATTTGTACATTAATGTGAACTTTATGTATTATACAATTTGTGTCAACGAAACTTAATCCAGTTTACCTTTGGCACTGTCATTTAGGCCACATAAACAAGAAGTGCATAGCTAGGCTTTACAAAGTTTAAATCCTAGGATCACTTGACAAGGAGTCACTTGATATATGCGCGTCTCGTTTACGAGGTAAAATGACTAATGCTCCTTTTAGCAAGTAGGCTGAAAAGGCTGCTAGCTTACTGGACCTAATACATTCAGATGTATGTGGACCTATGAGAATAGCAACCAGGGGTGAACATCTATACTTCGTATCCTTCACAGACAATTTCATCAAATATGGCTATGCCTATTTAATGAAATATTAGTCTGAGACCCTTGATAGGTTCGAGGGATTTAGGAACGAAGTACAGAACCAACCAGGCAGAAATATCAAAGCCATTCGGTCGGACACACTAAGTATTTATATTATAGACATGATTAGTTTCATTTAAATCCAGGATATAAAGGACATTATTTAACAGAGCCACTCCATAAAATAATACCTTTCTAGATAAACCCTTTTTACTATTACCAATAGTAAATGTATATCCAGAAATATCCAAAACTGAAACAGAAATAATATTCCTGTACATAATAAGTACAAAATAACATAGTTTCAGTAACAAAACTAATCTACTGGGCATCATAAGCTGGTACTCGCCGATCTCTATGGCAGCAACCATTGCTCCATCATCGACCAGCAAGTCAACTTGTCCTGATCCCAGTGATCTCCTGTTCTTAAGTCCGTGAGAACCACATCCAGTATCCAATACATAAGATGTTGGAACAGAGATTAATGTTTATGACATATATACCTGATGAAGACACGCCCTGTGTCTTCCTTTTCTCTCCCAAAAGCTTAGGACACGATCTATTCCAATGTCCAGTCTACTTGCACCCGAAGCAGATATCCTTGGAACAGGCCTTGGGTTGGGCTTTAGCCATTGTGGCCTAGGCTTTCCAAGCCTTGCCCTTAGCCTTTGCCTTGCCTTTAGCAAGAGGAGGTTTCCCCTTGTTGACCATTAGTACCGGTAGAGTCTCCTTGATCGACAGTTCAACAAGCTTAAGCATCCAATGTAGCTCACTAACAGTCCAGTCCATCCCTTGCCTATAAAAGTTTGGGATGAATTGATTAGAAGAATCTGATAAGGAAGCCAGGATCGTGCTAACCACCAGCCCCCGTCTGATAGGCGATCCGAGACAGGCTAAATTATCCAGATAGCCCTTCATCTTGAGCACATGTGCATTCACAGATGTCCCAGCCCCTATCTTACAGCTGCAAAATGCCTTGTTGGTCAGGTACCTTTCCTGACAAGCTTGCTCATGAATGAAAATTCCCACATGAAGTGGGATTTATTTGGCCGAAATTCATGGGTGGTGAATGGATGAGAATGGTGACTCATTCTTGGACAAAAATAAGATGGTGAGTCATGTTTTTCATTTAATGAAGAAATGATGAGTCTTTATGTTTGTCCAATGGTGATGGAGTGAGTCATGGTTTGACCTAGTTAGTAGCAAAGTTGGACTTTGCATGCTAGGTGGTATTGGAGATTTTTTTTCTTGGTAAGAAGGTCGATACTTAAGAAAAAAATCAGCAGCCATTCTTATGGGTTTTTGCTGTCATTTTTTTCTTGGTGGAAATAATGATTTGCTCACTTTAGGAATGAATTTCTTAAGGAAAAGAAATTGGTGCCTATTTTAGGGATTGATTTCTTTTGGAAAGAAATTGAGAGCCCTAACTGAAGGTGATGGTATTTTTCTTTTGGAAGGAAAAATTACAGCCATCTATTCCTATTGTGAGCAGCCCCTTTCTCCCTCTCTTCTTGGTTAATCCAAGCCGCTAGCACGGGTTGGGTCCGAGAGCCGTTCGTGTACGTGATGTTGGAGGGAGTCGGCTTTGATTCCTACAGTCCGCATCCATCTCTTTAAGAGATTTGCCGGGTTTCCGAACTTCTCTTTATGGTTTTAAGTTTTTGATTTCCACATCTTAAGCTCCTGGCCTGATTCGAGGAAATTGACGTGTATTTCTGCTTTTATCGATCGGTTTCCCGTGAAGAATCCTAATACACAGTCGTGCAAAGTGCCTTAGTTGTCAGGTAACGTTCCTGACGATCATGATCTTAGAACATCTTTTTAAGTTGATCCATCATCTCATAAGCATGCTCGTCCATAAACTGCTTCTGAAGATCAGAAGCCATGGTACCCAGCATGAGGCACGAGACATCTCGGTCATCCCTCACATGCCGATTGTACTGCTCCACCATCACCGTGGTGACGCCTCGACCTGCGGGAGGGCCAGCTGGTAAAGGAGCATTCAGTACATACTCCTTGGACTCTTGTCTAAGAACTACTTGTAAGTTCCTAGCCCAGTCCAGGAAGTTAGTCCCTGAAAGCTTCTCCTTCTCCAAGAGTGACCTAAGTGAGAGTGAGTTGTTGTTGGTGTTGGGATTTTTCACCAGAAATCACCCGATAAAAGCGGAAGAACGCGGTGATTTCCTCAAATCCAGTCCCAGGAGCAATTGAAGTGGAAATTGAAAAACTTAAAATTAAATAGAAGGGGATTAAAATTTCATACTAGAAAAATCTCTTTCAGAGACGGATGATGACTGCAGAACTCAATTTAGAATTCCTCCACTCTCACGTACACGAACGCTTGGCGAATGCAACCCGTGCTAGCGTTGGAAAAACAAAACCAAGGAGAGGAGAGGCTATGGAAATTTCGGCTACTTAGTGTGCTAGGGTTGATGGCCGAAATTTCACCATAGGCTTTATACCTAGGGTGGCCGAATTCCCTTAGGGGAATTCAGGCCCAAGCTGGCTCCATTCCATTCTGTGCGGGCTTCCATGTTTTAATTTAGGCCCAGTCTAATTTTAATTATTCTGGTTTAAATTAATTTCAAGCCCAATTTTAATATACCCATGTATTTAATATATTACTCCAAGCAATATATTATTTACATCTAAATTAAAATTAGTTTGACATTTAATTTAATCCATCAAATTAAAATTAACTCAACACAAAATAAAATCATATGTAAACCCATACATATGAATGTTTCCACCTAGGAAATAATTTCATAATTAATCCAATTAATTATGAAGAGCCAATTGAATATATTAATTTTATTATTATGACCAATCCAATTAATCTTTATAATATAATTAATATATATACACTTCTCCCTCCATTGTGTATACTCCAAGTACACATGTTATTCCTTAAGTCTGCATTCTATCGTTCTATGTGTACGATCCTGTGGGCCCATCTTTATGTTGGCAGCGGGGCTTTGGCCCGCAGACTGCAGTTGGGCTCTAGCAAGCCACTGCAGCCCCCAATTAAGATGGAGATGGCAGTCCAACTGATATCATAACCCTGTAGTTAAAACTTGTACATCCCATGTCATTGATATCGGTGTCCAACACAGAGGCATGGATTGATCACCCTCTTTTGTGTTCGGACATTAACTTGATCCCGAATGTACTGATGCTCACAAACAAGCTCCAACTTGTTTGGGTGTGGCCACACTCTTATCAGTCACATTCATCAAGAGGCCGGTGATATCTTCTCAGTTGGTTACTGAGTGACAAATCCCTTCTGCATATCCATAGTGCTACCATGTTCAGTGACATACCCGAAAGCACCCATACTTGGCACCCTATTACAGGCCCTTTAGGCGTACCCCTAAGTATGCGACTTCACATGTAACACCATCATATGGTCAGGTCAAAGGATCCATACAAGTACTACACGAGAATCCATTGTGATACCATACCATGTGGATTACTCGTTTAGTGGATCTATCCAGTACCATGCTCCCAGGCATGTACCCATTAACTTGGTTGACATTCCATGTCCAATGACAGGTAAGACACCGCCATACAACCCGGTTAATGATAGTCTGTTGTTCCATTCATTCCCATGACTGGAACAGACTACGGATCTATTTATGGTCATATCGTTAACCCTATCCACGGTCTTACTGCTAAGTGCATGACACTAGTCGTCATGGATATAGATATGTCCATTGGATACTTCATTTACTATACTGCACAAGATAAATATAATAAATGAATTGATGCCTTTATTAATGACACAAATAAGTACAACAAATAAATCCAATAAATGTATGGTACAAATACAAGGACCAATGCCTCGGGACTAGGGCATTTCCAACAATCTCCCACTTGCACTAGTTCCAACTAGGCATGGGCCTAATCCCTATAGATCTAGTATGACCCTCGTGCTTGGGCTGGGCCAGCGCCTTGGTCAATGGATCTGCGACATTATCCTCGGTGTCCACTCTGTGCAATGCAATATCACCTCTCTCCGCGATTTCTCGTATGAGGTGAAACTTTCTGAGCACGTGCTTGGTGTTCTTGTGTGACCGGGGCTCCTTAGCTTGTGCGACGGCCCCATTGTCACAGAAGATATCGACTGGATCCTGGATCGTTGGCACTCCTCCCAACTCAGTGATAAACTTCTTCATCCACACAGCTTCCTTAGCTGCATCACACGCAGCGATGTACTCAGCTTCTGTTGTAGAGTCCGCTATGGTTGGTTGCTTTGAGCTCCTCCAGCTTACAGCACCACCATTCAGTAAGAATACATACCCTGACTGTGATTGGTACTCATCTTCGTCAGTCTGGAAGCTTGCATCAGTATACCCAGTAACTGATAACACTTCCTGACCACCATACACCAAGAAGCTATCCTTAGTCCGGTTAAGGTACTTGAGGATTGCCTTGACAGCTTTCCAGTGATCCTCCCCGGGATCCTGCTGGTATCGGCTCGTCATACTCAGTGCAAAGGCGACATCAGGTCTTGTACATAACATAGAGTACATAATTGATCCAATAGCCGAGGCATATGGAACCAATTTCATGTTCTCCCTGTCCTCCCTTGTTTTAGGACAGTTCTTCTTACTAAGTTTCAGCCCATGGCCCATTGGCAAGAAACCTTTCTTGGCCCGGTCCATGCTGAATCTTTTCAGAACTTTGTCAATGTACGAAGCCTGACTTAGTCCCAGAAGCCGATTTGATCTATCCCTATAGATCCTGATCCCTAGGATCATCTCAGCTTCGCCTAAGTCCTTCATTGCAAAGCACTTACTCAGCCACTACTTTACCCCTTGCAGTGTAGGTATGTCGCTTCCAATGAGTAGGATGTCGTCTACATAAAGTACCAAAAATGTGACAATGCTCCCACTAGTCCTCTTATACACACAAGGCTTATTCAGATTCTGTATGAAGCCATATTCCTTTATAGCCTCATTGAATCTTAGATTCCAACTACGGGATGCTTGCTTCAGTCCATAAATGGACCTTTGAAGTTTGCATACCCTTCCCGGATACTTAGGATCGACAAAACCCTCAGGTTGTGTCATGTACACATCCTCGAGTAGCTTTCCATTAAGGAAAGCGGTTTTGACATCCATTTGCCATACCTCATAGTCATACCATGCGGCTATGGCCAGTAGTATCCTGATGGATTTGAGCATGGCTACTGGTGAGAAAGTTTCATCATAGTCTATCCCATGGACTTGTCTGAAACCTTTCGCAACCAGACGCCCCTTGAAGGTATTATCAGCTTTTAGCTTATAGCACCACTTGCAACCTATTACCTTAGCACCCGGAGGTGGATCAACCAAGTTCCAAACTTGGTTATCGTACATAGATTGCATTTCTGCCTCCATGGCTTTGCGCCAATTTGCAGACTGTGGGCTAACCATAGCCTCTTGGTAGGTTTTGGGTTCTTCTTCATCCCAGATGAGAAGAGTTTGATCATCGGTGACGAGGAAACCATACCTCTCCGGTTCCCGACGATCCCTACCAGACCTTCTAGGTTCTTGTGTGGCCTGGGTTGGTGCTTCCACTTGTGGAAGCTCCACCTGGGCCTCCGAGCTATCCTCTTTAGGAGCTTGTGGACCTTGAACTTCCCTGAGTTCAACATTGCTCCCACTATCTTTCTTGGAAAGGAACTCCTTTTCCAGAAAGACCCCCTTCCTTGCTACGAACACCTTGTTCTCGGCGGGGTTGTAGAAGTAATACCCTTTGGTTTCCCTTGGGTAGCCCACAAACAGGCATTTATTGGTTTTGGGCTCCAGCTTGCCACTAGTCAATTTCTTGACATGTGCTTCGCATCCCCAAATCCTTAGGAAAGACACATTGGGCTCCTTGCCCGTCCATATCTGATATGGGGTCTTTTCCACTGCCTTAGTCGGAGTATTGTTTAAGATGAGAGCTGCTGTCTCGAGGGCGTGTCCCCAGAAGCTAATTGGGAGAGTTGCTTGACTCATCATTGAGCGGACCATGTCCAACAAGGTCCTATTCCTCCGTTCGGACACCCCATTCCATTGTGGTGTTCCGGGAGGAGTGAGCTGTGGAACTATTCCATGCTCTCTCAAGTATGAGTCAAACTCTAGGCTCATATACTCACCGCCTCGGTCCGACCGAAGGGTTTTGATATTCCTACCTAGCTGATTCTGTACCTCGTTCCTAAATTCCTTGAACCTATCAAGGGTTTCGGACTTGTGTTTCATCAGATAGACATAGCCATATCTGCTAAAATCATCCGTGAACGTGACGAAGTACAGATGTCCACCTCTGGTTGCTGTGCTCATAGGTCCACATACATCTGAATGTATTAGGTCCAACAAGCCAGTGGCCCTTTCAGCTCTTTTGTTAAAAGGCGCCTTTGTCATCTTGCCTCTTAAACACGATTCGCATGTATCAAATGACTCCAAGTCAAATGACCCTAGGACCCCAGCTTTGTGAAGCCTAGCTATGCGCTTCTCGTTTATGTGGCCAAGACGACAATGCCATAGGTAGACTGGATTAAGTTCGTTAGGCTTAACCCTTTTCGTGTTTATGTTATAGATGTGATTGGTTTCATTTAAGTCCAGGACATACAGGCCATTATTTAATAGAGCATCTCCATAAAATAATCCCTCTCTGGATATAGAAATACGACCATTTATAATAGAAAATTCAAATCCAGAAATGTCCAACATTGATACAGAAATAATATTCCTGCACATAGCAGGTACAAAGTAACAATGTTCTAAAATTAAAACCAATCCGCTGGGCATCATTAGGTGGTATTCGCCGATCTCTATGGCAGCAACCCTTGCTCCATTCCCGACCCGCAAGTCCACCTCACCCGACCCCAGTAACCTTCTGTTCTTAAGTCCCTGCACATTGCAACAAATGTGAGAACCACATCCAGTATCCAATACCCAGGATGTTGAAACAGTAAGGTTAATATCTATAACATAAATACCTGAAGAGGACGCACCTTGGCCCCTTCTCTGCTCTCCCATCAGCTTGGGACACGATCTCTTCCAATGGCCCGCCTGTCTGCACCCGAAACAGACGTCCTCAGGACCTGCCTTCTGCTGGCCTTTGGGTTGGGCCTTGGCCTTCTTGGCTTTGGCCTTTTTGGCCTTAGCCTTGGCCTTTTCCTTGGCCTTACCCTTAGCAAGAGGGGCGTTCCCCTTGTTAACCAACAGCACCGGCAGAGTCTTCTTGATCGACTGCTCAGTAAGCTTAAGCATCCCATGCAGCTCACTGATAGTACGGTTCATCCCTTGCATATTGTAGTTGAGGATGAACTGATCATAAGAATCCGGCAAGGACGCGAGGATTGTGTCAACCGCCAACTCTTGAGAGATAGGCGATCCGAGACGGGCCAAAGTATCCAAGTAGCCCTTCATCTTGAGCACGTGAGCACTCACAGATGTCCCGGCCCCCATCTTACAAGAGTGGAATGCCTTATTGGTCAGGTACCTTTCCTGACGAGCTTGCTCCTGAAACATCTCATTGAGAGTTGTTGTCATAGCATAGGCTTGATGGTCCATAAACTACTTTTGCAGTTTGGGGACCATGCACGCCAACATAAGGCACGTCACATCCCGGTTGTCCTTGACGTGCGCCTCGTATTCCGCTAGCTGTGCAGCCGTCGGATTACGTCCCTGAGGCGCAGCCGGCGCAGGCCTTTCCAGCACATACTCTTTCGACTCTTGTCTTAGAACTATCCTCAAGTTCCTAGACCAGTCTAAAAAGTTAGGACCGGAAAGCTTGTCCTTCTCAAGAATCGATCGCAGTGATAAGGTATTAGTGTTTGCCATTTGGGTGTTTCTACACAGAAAAACATTTAGAGTGTTAATAAAGGGCTTTACTTTGTTGTTCCCATATAAAATTAATAATGAATCAAGTTATTAATTTAAACCGAGTTGTTGGGCTCATGGGCCGAGATCCATATTTCATTAAGATATATCCAAACGAGGGTTTGGTACAACTATACCTCAATTATTTAGGTAGGAACGCCGTCCAATCCCAACCTAGGGACTCTCGGTTTGATGGGCTTGTTGGCACTTACCCATCTGTGCTTAGGGCCAGGAGAATCCTACTACCCATGCTAAGTCAAAACCTCCATTCAAGTGTTAGAGTATCCCATACTCTAACCCAGTACAAAGTGACAATACTCCAGTGCATCCTGCGAGGGCATGGTCTACAACTGGCCTATTCCCACCTCGATTCGGTTTTGAATGAGGGAAGCACTTTTAAGCGACTTAGTAATTTCCGTTTGGTTATTAGATTCAATTATAACGGCTTACATACATAAGGCGGGTGAATGAGCTATTTGTAACATACATTCATACATGCAAATGAATATAAAATGATTAAATAAAATTAAAATGGACTGCTATGGGCCTATATTACATCCTAATATTATTCTAGTAAACCTATACTAGAAACATATATTAGGTGGGCCTCCATCTTCTCCTTCTGGGCTTGCACCTCCAATTTGGGCTTGCACCTCCATTTGGGCTTGCACCTCCAATTGGGCTCACCACTCCATGGGCTTCTTCTTTTACAAATTTTATAATATTTAACTTAAATAAAATAAAATTACATTAAAAGAAAACGACACGCAGGCCGTATTTACCCAAAAGAAAAATACAACCCAACTCGTAAAAGGCCCAATAGCATCCAATCATACATTCATTCAACCATACATATGCATCCAATACATACAATTCAAAAGCATGTCAAAATGCATGATTTAAGCCCATTTATATTATGTCAAAGCCATTATTTGGAAATCGCCAATTTTGGCCCACCATGGTTCTAACCCTTAACGGGCTTTGGGCCTCCAGCCCAGGCAGTCCAACTGCTCCCACTGGAATTGGGAAACCATGGGTCCAATTTAGCCGTCCGAGTAATTGTGCCAAAATTACCCGAACCAATTTCCATTAACCATATTAATTTCCAAAACTAATATCACATGAACGAAATAAAATTCATCCAAGAAACCATGCGCATTTAAATTACATAAATTTAAACACACGAATTTTAAAACCAATCAAAATTTCAAAACTGGGCCCCGGACCCAAATACCCGCAAAATCCAAAACACTGGGCCCAGCCCGCTGCAGCTAGGGCAACAGAATTGCCCTAGCAGCAGCAGCGGTGCAGCCGCCTAGCGGCTGCCCGCTACTGCCGCCTGCAGCGGCACTGCCGCTGTGTAGTGGCCGCCCAGCGGCCAATGCCCAGCAGCAGCCCGCTGCTGGAACCAGCGGCAGCAGCCGCGCCTCCCGCCGCGTGCGGAGGCCGCCGGCGGCGATTCCGCCGCCCGCAGCCCAGCCCCCGGGAGGCCGATTTTTTTTTTTTTTTTTTAAATAGAATTAAAAAAAAAAAATAAAACAACCAATCACCATCCAAAGCAATTCACCAAGAATTACAAAATTACACAATAAAATTAAACTAACATAAACCTATATGCAAATTCAAATTTCATTGCATAAAACATATGGGAAAAATCATAAAACCCATACCAATAATCCCAATCAAAAACATCCAATTTCAAAACAGGGATTCAACCAAATTAATCAATTTCCACGGATCAAAAGCCCGCTCTGATACCACTGTTGGGATTTTTCACCGGAAATCACCCGATAAAAGCGGAAGAACGAGTGATTTCCTCAAATCCAGTCCCAGGAGCAATTGAAGTGGAAATTGAAAAACTTAAAATTAAATAGAAGGAGATTAAAATTTCATACCAGAAAAATCTCTTTCAGAGACGGATGATGACTGCAGAACTCAATTTAGAATTCCTCCACTCTCACGTACACGAACGCTTGGTGAATGCAACCCGTGCTAGCGTTGGAAAAACAAAACCAAGGAGAGGAGAGGCTATGGAAATTTCGGCTACTTAGTGTGCTAGGGTTGATGGCCGAAATTTCACCATAGGCTTTATACCTAGGGTGGCCGAATTCCCTTAGGGGAATTCAGGCCCAAGCTGGCTCCATTCCATTCTGTGCGGGCTTCCATGTTTTAATTTAGGCCCAGTCTAATTTTAATTATTCTGGTTTAAATTAATTTCAAGCCCAATTTTAATATACCCATGTATTTAATATATTACTCCAAGCAATATATTATTTACATCTAAATTAAAATTAGTTTGACATTTAATTTAATCCATCAAATTAAAATTAACTCAACTCAAAATAAAATCATATGTAAACCCATACATATGAATGTTTCCACCTAGGAAATAATTTCATAATTAATCCAATTAATTATGAAGAGCCAATTGAATATATTAATTTTATTATTATGACCAATCCAATTGATCTTTATAATATAATTAATATATATACACTTCTCCCTCCATTGTGTATACTCCAAGTACACATGTTATTCCTTAAGTCTGCATTCTATCGTTCTATGTGTACGATCCTGTGGGCCCATCTTTATGTTGGCAGCGAGCCTTTGGCCCGCAGACTGCAGTTGGGCTCTAGCAAGCCACTGCAGCCCCCAATTAAGATGGAGATGGCAGTCCAACTGATATCATAACCCTGTAGTTAAAACTTGTACATCCCATGTCATTGATATCGGTGTCCAACACAGAGGCATGGATTGATCACCCTCTTTTGTGTTCGGACATTAACTTGATCCCGAATGTACTGATGCTCACAAACAAGCTCCAACTTGTTTGGGTGTGGCCACACTCTTATCAGTCACATTCATCAAGAGGCCGGTGATATCTTCTCAGTTGGTTACTGAGTGACAAATCCCTTCTGCATATCCATAGTGCTACCATGTTCAGTGACATACCCGAAAGCACCCATACTTGGCACCCTATTACAGGCCCTTTAGGCGTACCCCTAAGTATGCGACTTCACATGTAACACCATCATATGGTCAGGTCAAAGGATCCATACAAGTACTACACGAGAATCCATTGTGATACCATACCATGTGGATTACTCGTTTAGTGGATCTATCCAGTACCATGCTCCCAGGCATGTACCCATGACATTCCATGTCCAATGACCGGTAAGACACCGCCATACAACCCGGTTAATGATAGTCTGTTGTTCCATTCATTCCCATGACTAGAACAGACTACGGATCTATTTATGGTCATATCGTTAACCCTATCCACGGTCTTACTGCTAAGTGCATGACACTAGTCGTCATGGATATAGATATGTCCATTGGATACTTCATTTACTATACTGCACAAGATAAATATAATAAATGAATTGATGCCTTTATTAATGACACAAATAAGTACAACACATAAATCCAATAAATGTATGGTACAAATACAAGGACCAATGCCTCGGGACTAGGGCATTTCCAACAGTTGGTTGCAGCCATTTAAATTGCTTAAGTGAAATGAGATTATCTACATGGAAGAAATCATTGCTTGAGTTAGAAATAAAGGACTTTTAAGCCAATTCAAATTAATAATCCGATTTTAATTTGTTCATTGGTGATGTTAATTGGCTAACTTGACCAAGATCCATAACTTATCAATGACTGGCCGAACTAAGGCTCGCTAACCAACCATTGATTCGTTTGGTAGGACAACCTATCCAATCCTTCCACGAAGGACTCTTGGTTTGATGGGCTTATTGAAACTTTACCCATCTGTGCTTAGGGCCCGCTCTAAGCTAATGCTACCCATGTTGAGTCAAACCACCATTCACATGTTGACCATAGCAAGTATCATAACCCTCGATGGCCTACTGAATACTACAATGTACCCAGCTTGGGCATGGCGCACATTGCAGCATCAATGGGAGGAAGAGGTGTGAATGTGGGAAGCACTTTTAAATGACTTAATATTTTAATTACCGGATTAAAATTAAGTGATACAGCTCAGCATGCAAAAACGCGGGTAATAATTTGGCGATCCATACATCCATATTATATGACAAATGCAATAGCATACTTAATTCAAAATAAATGATATCCTATGGGCCTTTAAGTACAACCTAATGAAAAACTAGATATCCTATCTAATTCTTCATGGGCCGGACTGCAATCCTTCTTGGGCTCCCACCATGGGCTTGCTCCATCTGGGCCTTCCTCTATACTTGATGCAATTACAACAATTTTGTAAAATAAAATCTATTCTAAAATTACATCAAAATAAAAATAAAAAGTGGCACGCAGGCCATATTTCCCAAAATTAAATTACAACTGATAATAATTTAGGGCCCATTGAACTCAACATCACATTTCAAACAAAGTACCTATCGTGCACATACATACCAATATGATGCATGATCATGGCATTCCAAATTATAAATATAAATGTTAAGCCGAGTTACTTAGGGTAAAATCGCCAATTTTGACAAATGTGACTAAGGCCCATAAAGCCCAATGGATAACATCCATAAATGCAAAATTAACAATTTTGCTCCCACATGAATTTGGGTTGTCACAAATTTAAAATTTAGCTCTCCCAATTTTAACCGGTGTCACGGTTTATTGGGCCAATTTCACAAAGTCCATATTCAATTTAATATGCAAACAATTAAATTAAATATGCATGGCAACAAAATAAACGATTTAAATACAAATTAATTTAAAAAAATTTAATTTAATTTGCATTAGGGCCCAGGATAAAAATACCCGCAAAATCCAAAACCGCACCCAAAACCCGTGCACGGCGCTACTGTCCCAGCGGGGTAGCAGTGCTGCCGTGAAAGCAGCAGCTGCCTGCTGCAGGTGAGGGAATCGCAACACCCAAAATTTACTTATTATTTTTTTTAATTTCTTAAATCATAAACATTCCACCAACAAATAAGAATGAATAATTAATAAAAAAAATGGATTGAAAAACAATTGGGGAAAAATAAAAAAAAAACCCCAATCCAAAATTCTAGGGTTCATCAAAAACCAAAACCCATTGAATAAAACCCTAAAATCAAAAACTTGAAACCCATTCTTTCTTCAAGAACGCTTTCAAGAACCAATTCCAATCAATCTAATGGACAAAACCTAGGCTCTGATACCACTGTTGGGATTCATCATCGGAAAAATAACGTGGCGCAACAGAAAATACACAGTTTAAAATTTCCTAGAATCCACCTATCATGTCCAATTACCATTGATTGAAATAAAACAATTTAAATCAAGAGATTGAACTCACCAGATTATGTCTCTTCTAGAGACTGCTACAGAATCATTTCTTAAAATTGATCTCCACAGTCCGGTACACGATCAACTATCAAACGAGAACCGATGCTAGTCGAAGAAGGGAAAAAATTGCACCAAAGAATTCGGCTATTAGGGCTGATTTTGTTGCTGGCCGAATTTCCTTTGTGCCTAGGGTTAAGAGAGTGATTTTTCCCATAAATGTGCCTTTTATATTCCTTATGCAATATGGACTCCAATTAGGTTAAGTAAACCCAAGCCCATTAGGATTTTAATTACATATTTAAATCCTTATTCCATAAGATTTATAATAGATAATTTAATTCCATATGACTTGATTTAATTACCCCTAATTAAAATAAAATCACACATAAGAAAATAATTTAATTAATTGTTTACTTTATGTAATTCAATTAATTGATAAATTATTTAATTACATTATGTAAACTTATTAATTAAATTAAACCAACCCAATGTTAATTAATTACATCGACATCGAATGTCAACTAATTAATTAACTCATTCCTTCCAATGTACATCGCATGCACAATATCTATACGTTCCGGCTCAGTTGATCTATGTGCACGATCCTATGGGCCTGTCTTTATGTTGGCAGTAGGCCTAAGGCCCATGACTGTAAGTGGGTTCTAGCAAACTATTACAGCCCCCAATTAAGACAGAGATGCAGCAGTCTTTAGAAGACACTCACCCGGTAGTAATCTCATAGTGTCCTTTGCTTAACGATATCGATATAAATAAACAAGAGGCATGGTGTTCGTCATCCTCTTCTGTTGTTTATTATATTTCTTGATCTTGAGTTGACTGATTAATCAAATAAGCAACCAACTTATTTGGGTATGGCCATACACTTATCAGTCCCACTCATCAAGTGACCAGTGATATAATCTCGGTGTTACCCAAGTGGCAATTCCATCACTTCATCATCAATATCAATATGTTCACCTGTCCACCCAATCATACCCATATATAGCATCCTTTTACAGACCTGTTAGGTATATGTCAAAGTGAACTGGATTCCATATTGATACTATGATGAAATCTGGTTTGAGGACAAAAGAGACCTACTCAAGAAAGACCTATAACGCAACAACCATGAGGCTTTCTTGTGTTAATCGATCAGTCCCATGTCAACGACATGTACCTATATCCATGACTGACTATACAAGTACTATAGCTAGTTAAGAACTGTCATACAGTCATCGAATATACAAGTTTGTGGTTCTATTCGTTCCCACGATTAGAATAGACCTGGGATAGGTTTTATGATTATCAATCAATGGATACTCTACTCATATTATAGCACAAGATATAAATGAAATGGATTAATTGCCTTTATTAATGTGACACAAATAATGTATTCATACAATGAGTCTTAATTAATAATACAAAATACAAGAATCCAATGTCCTAAGAACTAGGGCACACCAACAGTCACACAAAATGCGAGTGGCTGCAAAAAAATGTGGTCAAGATGCGTGACACGCGGGATGATTTCGTATATATGCTATGAAGGGGTTGGCAAACATAATGTATACATGGCACGTAAATAAAATGTCATGGCTGCATGAAGACGTGGTTAGTTCCAATGCCATACATATGCATATGCAAAAGATGGTTACACGAAAACATGGTTAAAAAATGACACACAAATGATTATGTATGTTGGATGCTCTGTGAAGAGGTAAAGAAAATCACCACAGAACAAACGTTAGCACACATAAAAATATGCACTCCCTTCCACCCTTATTTCTCCTTTCGATTGGTCTTGTATTCTTCCTAGGTATTGGGTCTCTTTAGCATCAACGGGGGATACCAAAGGCGCACACTCAAATGTTCAATTTTAATTTCATGTTTTGGTAATCCTAGGGGAAATTACTAAGCCATTACATGTGGGCCAAAGTCAAACCAAGGGTCGTACAGGCTCCCATAGTGAATATACACTTCCCCACCATAGAACACGATGTAAGTTCATGTGGTGCTATGAGTGGTTTACCCCTTCGGGTGTCTCCAATCCTGGCGGTAGAGGTAGGCCACCTTCTTGGGTAAACCGGGGCTAATCAGTTTATTTGAGGGGTTAAGAAGAAGAAAATGTCATGATATGCAAAGGTATGAATAAATATGGTATTTATAAATCGATAAATGAATACAAGCGAGGTTATATTTCAATAGTTGCCTAAGTTCCTTAAGTTTTTAAGAAAAACATTTTAAGAAACTTTGAATCCCCAGCAGATTCGCCACTGTGAGCGGACAACCTTTCTAGCGAAAGCGGGACGTGGCGAAGCGAACCGGGGAATGTTTTCGAAAACAGGGTTCTCGTGACATTTTGGAAAACGGGTTTAGTTGATCTTGATTTAGGAAAATCGTTTATTTGTTTTGAAATTTGTTTTGTAGAAAACGTTTTCCCGATTTATTACTTAAAGGCCTCCAAACCTAAATTTTGATATCAGTGACAGAGTCGCCACCCGGATCAGCTCATCCGGGAAATTCCGGTACAGCTCCCTACCGAGCACAGACTACTATACATGATCCAGAGATTTAGGGTTTGGGCAACTTACCTACTGAACCTCGAGCTTGTATTCGATTTATGATTTATATTACCATATTTATTCGATTTATTATCTTTTCTCTGCCCAATTTTGTTTATTTATTAGCCCATGCTCAAGCAAATGACAGAAATAAATTGCAGAAAAATAAAGCATACATCCGAAATATACAGGAAGATAGTAAAGGCCGATTATACAACCAAATTGAATGAAAAGGAGAAAACTCTCGTCCTCACATTTACAATCGCCTAAGTACACGAGGATCTAAAGATTACAACCGCCTAATTTACACGAGAATCTATTAAATACAGCCAAAATAATAAAAATAAATGCTACAAAAAAGAATGGTTATCACAATTTATTGCACAACACAAATAGGACTCAAATAGGACATATTGAGATTTTTAGAATCGGAAGCATGCATTTAGGTGGTAACCGGGTCGACCCAACTGGTCGGACCGGTTAGACCTAGAATAACAGTTTTGAAACGCCCTGTAATTTTTGTGCTGAAAAATCAATTTTGGAAAACCATTTGGCTCGGTTACATGCAAATTTTCACTTTTATGGATCTGTTATCCCGGAACTCGGGGTTCTGTTCGTGTGGGGTTTTTCCTAATTTTCATAAACATCTAGGGTCTAAAAAGCGGTAAACACACCAAAAATAGTCTGAATCCGAAAACAGCATTGCGCAACAACGTTCTTATGGATCGTTCCATGATTCTGTCTTTTCCAAGAACTACAGCTGCGCGGCTGAAAATAGAGCCAGACGGGCTCTAACTCATGCTGGGCGGCTGAAATACCCAGACCCGAAACCGGTTTTCTCATTTTTCATGAAAAATCATTATTTTGTTTGCTTTCAATGTTTCCCAGAGGTTTTATAGAGTTCAGGGGTCCATTGATGCTGAACTACGGATCCAAAACGGATCGAACAACCCCGAAATTGAAAAATAAAACCCGGGAAAAACAAAAAAAACAATATTCATACGTCCAGAAATCCAAAAATCAAAGCTAAAATGACGTACATATATTCTTGGGCCGAAAAATGCCAAAATAGATTACACAAAATGGCAAACGGACTCTTTTCGGCCGATCAGGACAAACCGGGAATCTGTCCCTGTAGAACAGAGCCGAGCAGCTCTGGGTATCAAAGCTGGCCGGCTCTGTTCATCATGAACATAGCCATGCGGCTGTGTTCATGAGGAACATAGCCGTACGGCTCTATTCGGGTAATCCAATTCCGAAAGTTGAAAAATGAAGAAAACGCACAAGAAAAGCAATGCAAACAGGTTTAAAGCCTCTCAAAGTTTACCTTAATGTTGTTTTGATGTTTTGAACGTCAAGAAATGGATTTGAAAGCTTGAAATGTGTTTGGAAACTCAACCGGCAGAAAACTGCAACGATCCGAAACGAACCGAAATGAACCAATTCCGGATCAATAAGCAAAGGTTCAACAACTTGTCACCAATGTTTGGGGATTGATTTTGGGTATTAGCTTCTGTATTTGTGGGTTCTCCTCTTGCCTTATGTCCCAGCCTCTCTTTCTCCCTTTCTCTACCTCTTTCTTTCTGTTTCCTTTTTTTCTTTTTCTCTTTTTCTTCCCAAAGAAGCCCCCCTTCTTTCAGGTTATCCTCCTTCTTTTTTTTTCTCACACTCCTTTCAATCAATAAATAAGCAGTCCAATCTCTGAATTTCTGCCCCTCTTTTCCTCTGTCAAGACAAGTTGCTCTGCTTTGCAGAGCAACTTGTTTTGTCCACTAGAGTCGTACGGCTCTAGTTTGTACTAGAGCAGTATGGCTCTAGTCTAGAGCCGTGTGGTTCTAACAAGAGCCGGGAGTGAAATTTTAAAAATCAGACGCAAACCTTAAACCCTAGAAACAGCTCGGGAGGCCTTTTCGGGAATTTCAAATCGCGGATAGCTTGGTTTTCAGGACGTTTGAGATTCTCTGGGCAACATTTTGGTCGTTTTCAAGTCTGATTCGAATCCGTCTATTCCATAGGTAACACAGGAATTCTCATTATAGAGGTCGGGAAAACCCTTGCTCGCAACATTGCCTATGTCACTTAAAAGGCAATAAAAGGATCCATGATTTTAGGCTTTCTTGCATTTCACAAATAATGGACATAGCATTCCTAGACAAAGATATTATCGCTCTCGAAGCAGATGAAGAATTAATGGATACATGGATCATGAAATTTGATGGAGCATCAAATGCTTTAGGACACAGGATTGGAGTAGTGTTAATATCTCCCGAAGGGAAACATTTCCCAATCATTGTAAAGTTATGTTTCCAATGCACCAATAATATGGCTGAATATGAAGCATGTGCTCTTGGTCTTCGAGCCGCCCTAGAAATGGAAATAACAAAGTTAAAAGTCTATGGGGATTTGGCATTGGTTATTAACCAACTAAAAGGAGAATGGGAGACTCGAGATGCCAAACTCATTCCATATTAGGAGTATATTTCCACGATGGCTGAAAAATTCTAGCTCATCGAGTTTGAGTAGCTAAAAAATTCTAGCTCATCGAGTTTGAGCACATGTCTCGATGTGAGAATCAAATGGCAAATGCATTGGCAACTCTGGCTTCATCTTTTGATATGGAGAGGTGCTAAGAAATGTCGTCAATCAGAATTAAACAGCAAAAAACACAAGCCTATTGTGATAATGTGGAACAAGAGCCAGATGGAAAACCATGGTACTACGATATCAAGAGATCCATTAAAGGAGGAGTTTACCCATTGGGGGCATCAAGTACAGATAAAAGGACTATGCAAAGATTAGCAATGAATTTCTTTTTGAGCAGGGAAACTTTGTTCAAAAGGAATTATGACACTGCACTAATTCGATGTATTAATTATCCTCAAAACCAAAGGCTAATGGAAGTACATGAAGGATTGAGGTACTCATCTCAGGGGATATGCTTTGGCTAGAAAGATACTAAGGATGGGGTATTATTGGTTAAAGATGGAGTCTGATTGTATCAGATATGTCCAGAAATGCTACAAATGTCAGGTTTATGCAAATGACATAAATGCTCCTTTTGAACCACTGCACGTGATGGCATCACCATGGCCGTTTTCAATTTAGGGAGTAGATGTAATTGGACCAATTGAACCAAAAGCTTCAAATGGCCATCGTTTTATTTTGGTCGCAATAGGCTATTTCACCAAATGTGTGGAAGCCGTCTCATACACTAATATGACCTCAGCAGTAGTGATAAAATTCATCAAAAATAATATCATTTGTAGGTATGGCTTGCTAGAACATATCATTACAGATAATGCCAAGAACTTTAATAGTGAGGGCATGGAGGAAATTTGTACATAATTCAAAATCAAACTTCACAACTCTACACCTTATAGGCAAAAAATGAATGGGGCTGTTGAAGCTGCCAACAAGAATATCAAGAAAATCGTGCAGAAAATGGCATTGACATACAAGGATTGGCATGAAAAGCTTCCTTTTGCCCTACATGGGTACAGAACCACCATTCGAACTTCAACTGGAGCAACTTCTTTTTCCTTAGTCTACGGAATGGAGGTGGTCATACCCGTAGAAGTGGAAATCCCTTCCTTAAAAATTATTCTAGACACGGACTTGGAAGAAACCAAATGGGTTTAAAAAAGGTATGACCAGTTGAACTTCATTGAAGAAAAGCGTTTGACGGCATTATGTCACGGTCAACTATATTAGAGGAGAATGATTAAGTCGTATGGGAAGAAGGTAAGACTCAGGCAATTCAAAGATGGGGATTTGGTGCTCAAGAAGATCGTATTGAGGCAACAAGATCCTTAGGGAAAATGGACACCTAAGTACGAAGGTCCTTATGTTGTTAAGAAAGCATTTGCTAGGGGGGGCATTAATATTAGCAGATATGGATGGAGAAGATTTGACAAATCCTATGAACTTAAATTTTGTTAAAAGATATTATGTATAAATGTACTTATGGTTATCAATAAAAAAAAACTCTTTTCGTTGTCCTAACTGAATAATAATACCATTTTCAAATCTTTGCTATATGTATGACTAAAAAAAACCTCTTTTACACATAATGTTAAATAAGTAATTACATTCTTCATTGGAAATTAATAAACCATCGACATAAGTATCCTTACTATTGCCAAATAGGGAATCATGGGGTGGACCATTGTCCATGGCTGCAAGGAAAAAGGAAGTCTTCGTAGGAAATTTCTAATGTCTTACTTGCTCACCTTCTGTCAAGGATCACTAAACTAGATGACGGTACTACTCTAATTCAAGAAGATGATAATGACGACCAGGCTCTTGAAGTGTGTTCTTAAGACGACAAAAATGTTTATCCTAGAGAAATAGTTTTCGGAAACATGTTTGGAATGACTCGTGTCTTGGGGAAGTAGGTGGAACTTCGAGTAACGCCAACTAGCTCTGCAAATCCTATGAAATGAATATGATAGAAATCAAGTTTTCTTAATAAAAAAATACCAGAATATGCAAATAACATCCACATCCTAAATGACCGGATACTTGCCCAACGTTGGTGATTCTTGTTTAGCCCAAAGTTCGAGACGGACTGCCTGACAAAGGATGAAATTGTTGTTAAGGTTTCTATTCAATGTTCTAAAATTTTATCATTATAATAACAAACCCTTGAAATCTAACTGCTTCTTTAAACAAAAAGGAGGGGTTCATTTTCTTGAATTCTTCCAAAATAGTGGGTTCTGGCCTGACTTCAACCTTTGAGTTTGTTTGATTTAATTCGATCATGAAGTAATCAATTTTGAAAAATTATATAGATTTGATTACGTGAAGATCAATTTTGTTTTCAAAATTCAATCATGAAGCAATCAATTTCGGTGATATTTGATACAGATTTGATTACGGGATGATCAATTTTGAAATTCAATTACAAAGCAATCAATTTTGGAGAAATGTGATACAGATTTGATTATGTGAAAATCAATTTTGTTTTCGAAATTTGATCACAAAGTGATCGATTTTGGTGAAATTTGATACATATTTGATTACGTGAAGATCAATTTTGTTTTCAAAAGTCGATTGCAAAGCGATCAATTTTAGTGAAATTTGATACAAATTTGATTATGTGAAGATCAATTTTGTTTTTGAAATTCGATTGCGAAGCGATTAATTTTGGTGAAATTTGATACAGATTTGATTATGAGAAGATTAATCTTGTTTTCAAAATTCAATTGCAAAGCGACAATTTCAGTGAAATGTGATACAGATTTGATTACGTGAAGATCAATTTTGTTTTCGAAATTCGATCACAAAGTGATCGATTTCAGTGAAATTTGATACAAGATTTGGTTATGCACATTTTCTTTTTGAAGTTTGATCACGAGCATATCAACGGGAAATTAATTGTAACCTCTCTCTTGCTTAGCGGGATTAATAGCTAGAAGTTTAATTCCCTAATTTGTTATTAGAATATAGAATGAGATTATTATAATTTAGAAAGTAACACTTGTTCCAGGATTAAAAGTCATATTCTTGGTTTTGTAAAAAACGGAATTTCAATGGCTATGCTATTAGTTGTTTAATGACATAATTAACCGAAATGGTTATCTAGGACTACTTTGTATAACTTTAAGTCATTAAAGCTATACAAAGGGGGGCAACTGTAGATACCCGTTTTGTCCTACCTAATCTCATTCTTCTCTACATGGTTATGGTTTTATTTTTAGAAATAGCCATAGATCTGCTAAGCTTAATTAATTTATGATATTTAGTATTATTATTATTATTATTACTATTATATTATTACTACTATTATTATGATTATTATTATTATTACTATTATGTTATTACTACTATTATTATGATTATTATTACTATTATGTTATTACTACTATTATTATGATTCTTATTCTTATTATTATTATTATTATTATTATTATTATTAGGGGAAGATTAATTTCAGACAAAAATGAATTTTATTCTTAGAAGCAGAAATATATTTGCTTTTCTTACAAAAATTAGAAGGGTAAGGGCTGGAACAGGTGGCAGAAGAGGGGGTAAGGTAAAGTTGAAGGCTATTTCAATGGCAGAGAAGGAATGAAGGGTGTCAGATTTTTTTTTTCTTGCAGCTGTGATTTAATCCAAATGGGACTATCTCAAGTAATTAGGATTAAAATTGGGCAATTAGGAAACTGATTCTCTTTCAAATTGAAAGAGTATAGTGAAAATTGGCAATATAAAAAGAGAACTATTGCGGAAAAAAAAGTTGGTTGGGGGAAGCAATAATGCAGTAACATCTTGCCCATAAGCAGAGGAAATGAGAGTAGAAAACCCAATAACCATCAGGCTAAACCGGGTCACTAGGATAGTCAAAGGGCACCCAATAACCATCCCAGAAGCGGCACAAGATGAACCGCCTCCACTGGCAATGTTGATGTCGAACCATGTCTCTGAGTCCTATACCTCACTCTCCATGCCGTCATCACCGTCGTCGCCCTCATCATCACTCGGGTGGATGTCTTCTTCTTCCCCTTCCCTTGACATAAAAAGAAGGCTCACATGTCAAAATCCAAACAAAGCTAACGCGAAAACAAATAATGGATGAGAGATTTAAAATGAAAAGTAAAGAAGACTGACCCAATGGGAGATCAGCTCTAAAAGAGTCTCAGGAAGCAACTGGTCCCTAAAACCCATATAGGACCCCTCCATGGAGTAGTGGAGCTTACCTTAGTTATACTTTAGTTATACCTTAAGATACACTATTACAGTGATTATACCTTAGTTATACCTTAAGATACACTATTATAGTGATTATACCTTACTTATATTGTAGTTATACCTTAAGATAAAATGTATAATTAATTATACCTTAGTGAAAAAAAAAAGTCGGAAAAAAAATATACATATGCATCTTGTTAGGAAAGGAGAAAAAAAAACTTTCTAAAATCGTATGACAAAGAAAATAAACGGATTGAGAAATAGATGGAAATTAGATTAAAATTATAAAAAGAGAAGAGAGAAATATGGAAAAAATAGAATCACATATTTGGGTAATTTTAAAAAGTTTGAAAGAGATTTTTGCAAGAAAAAATGTATAAAGGATATAAATTAATAAAAAAAAAAAGAAATTTAACAATTATGAAATAAAAAACAAGTAGAAAAATAATTTTTAAAAAGTAGGGTACAAAACAAAACCTAAATCAGATGTATTTTTGACAATTTCCTAAGAATCAATTTGTTCGGTCGAATAAAGATTTTGGGTTCGACGAAATAGTTGTGTTTTTGGCTTAACACTTTTTTTAATTAATTTTATTATTATTATAACTTGAGTTGGCCAAACTCTTTGTTTATTTCTTTAAATTATCAATATCGTAATATGATTCTAATAATAATAATAAAAATAATAAAAAAAAAAAGAAAGAGACAATATGGGATTCAAAATCCTATTCCCGGTGGACTTTTGAATAAATTATATTTGATATAATTATATGCAATTATATTGTACATGCCATTAATTACATTTTTTTTAAATTAATTCCCTAATGGGTCATAAATACGTAATTAATATATGTTTATTTACATGGTGTATAGGATGCCTTAGACCAATGTGATTGGTAGATTTTAATTCTATTGGTTGTATTTTTATAAATACAGACTGTGTGCCGTAGTATTTTTGTATTTTTATTTTTGATACAATAGAATAAAATTGTTTTATTCCTATTGTAATGAAGACAAAAAGAAGATCTAAGTCAATGGAGGATTCGACCACCCTAAGATGGAGAGTCTACACCATGAAGATGAAGATCCATCTAGGGTTGACCTTTTGATCTTCATATTAGCTTATAAAGATCAATTTAGATTTAGGGTCATACTATAACACGCTTATTTTGTGCATTATATATATGCGTGTGATGCTATGCATGATGCTTATATATGTGATATAAGTATGATGCTTATATATACGAATGTGATGCCTTTTTATCAATTGATAGACATCATAGATTAATTATCCCCCACATAACCTTAAGGTTTTAATGCCACCCCTTACTTATATGTAGGATCTACCAAAGTAGAATACATAAGTTATCTTAGTAAGATCGGATGGGCAATGGAGCTACCCATGGTTTGATGGTTTAACTGAATTACTCTATCAAAATGGTTTTGGGTCTAATGACAAAGATGAAATTTAGTAACATGCAAAGAGATACGATGTCATGATCTCATAAAATGTATAAGAGTCACATGTGAGGTAATTGGTAATGAGTTACCTACCTAAATAATTTAACTTTTAAGTGTCATGCTAAATTTGAACCTAGAGTTAGGTAAAATATGGATCTTATTCCACTATATTGTTTAAAAATAATTGATGGTATATGAACCACAAGAGCTCTTGATTGACGTAAGGTGCCACATAAAGGGTTCCCAGTGATCGGTCCTAAATCTGATTCAAAAATGTCAATCTCTATGCGTTCATCCAACAATTAAATTGCTATGTACACATTTGTCATGGTTGATGATTTATGTTTGATAAATTGCATAGCGATGGTCATTAACATGCGACTATTTGAGATATAAAAATAATATCTCAATATTTAATTCCTCTCAAACTATTTATCTATATGGATGGTGGGTACACATTACATGTTATCCGATTTGGCTTCTTGTGCATATTCGATGCCTAATTAATCATTGTATATGTTTTAATTGTTTAAAGTCATAATATGACTAACTTGGATTCACTTAAAGTTTTATGGAAAAATCATTTCTTTGTTTAGCCTGATAAATTCCAGGTTGATGGAATCTAATATATATAGCCTATAAGAAAGAAAAAAATTCACCATGAAATCAATATTAAGATCAGAGATTAATTATGAGGAGACATATTCTCTTGTGTTGGATGCAATAACTTTTCGATATCTCATTAGTTTGGCAGTACAAGAAAATTTGAGTATGCATCCAATGTATGTAGTTACAGCTTATCTATATGGTTCACTTGATAATGACATTTATATGAAAATCCCTGAAGGATTTAAACTACCAGAAAAACATGGTAAACATTAAATTGATTTGATAAAGTTACAAAGATCTTTGTATGGACTAAAATAGTCTGGATGCATGTGATACAATCGCCTAAGTGAATATTTGATGAAAGAAAGTTAGAAAAATGATCAAATTCATTCATGTGTTTTTATATAAAAAAAAAAAAATCAGGATCTGAATTTATTGTTATTTCTATTTATGTGGATGACTTAAATATCATTGGAAATTCAGAAAAGATTCCAAAAGCAGTAGATTCTTTGAAAGAAGAATTTCAGATGAAGGATCTTGGAAAAATGAAATTTCGTCTTGGTTTACAAATTTATCACCTAGACAAGGGAATTTTTATTCATCAATCCAGTTACACAAAAAAGATCCTTAAACGATTTAATATGGGCAAAGCACATACATTGAGTAACTCAATGGTTGTTCGATCACTTGATGTAAACAAGGATCCTTTCCATCCTCAAGAAGATGGTAAAGAAATTCTTGGTCCTGAAGTACCATATCTTAGTGCAATTGGTGCACTAATGTATCTTGCTAATAATATTAAGCCTGATATTGCCCTTTCTGTGAATTTATTTTCGAGATACAGCTTCTCACCCACACGGAGACATTGGAATAGAATTAAGCACATATTAATTCAGGTTTATTTTATTCATATAAGTCTACACCCAAATTAGTTGGATATGCGAATATGTGTTATTTGTCTGATCCACAAAAAGCTCGATCTCAAATAGGTTATTTATTCACATATGGAGGTATAGTTATACATATCTTCTAATCATAGCTAGTCAAGAGTGTGTTTGGCTAAGATTATTAACTAAGCATATATCTAGCAACAATATATGAAGATAATGTCGTTTGCATTACTTAATTGAAGAAATGCTGCATTAAAGGAGACAAAATAAAACATATTTCACCAAAAAATTTATTTACTCACAATCTTCAAAATTCAAAAAATTCGTTCAAGTGGCAATTTGACAGATTTGTTCACTAAAGCATTAC
This sequence comes from Euphorbia tirucalli, assembly GCA_039660915.1. Taxonomy (NCBI): domain Eukaryota; kingdom Viridiplantae; phylum Streptophyta; class Magnoliopsida; order Malpighiales; family Euphorbiaceae; genus Euphorbia; species Euphorbia tirucalli. The sequence goes on along the minus strand of CM077637.1, from coordinate 32,432,097 downwards.
CTTCTGTGACTTTTAAAAAGTTAGTTTATGGTATTTGAACGCATTGTCTCAAATATGTTCAGTAATGTTGCGAATAGAGGGAAACACTTTTACTTTTTTTTTTTCCTTAACCAAAGGTTTAGTTCCACTAGGTTTTCCTTGGTAAGGTTTTTAACGAGATAGTGTCTCATTTGCAATGATAGATATCGAAGGAGTGTTATGAATTATTGCTGTCCATAGAGACTGCCACAACCTTTAACTATTTAACGCTGCGAATTCACTCTTTAGCCTCTCAACTTTTCCTATAAATAGATGTTAGTTTTTTTTAATCTAATGCACATTCTATTAAAAATTGTTACTAATCAATATTAATATATTCGTATTAATTAGTTAAACACGTATAAAGTATAAATATCATATATAATTTCTATTAATTTGGGACGGAGGGTATAGAGTTCTAGAATTTAATTGTTCACATTAGTCGGTATAAAAAATAATTTCTTTCATATCTATAAAAAAGAAAATTTAATTTCTTCATTTGAAAAAAGAAAATATAAGTTATATATAAGTTTTATATTTCAAAATTATTTATTCCACAAATTACATTCTTTTCTTTATCAATCCAGATTGAGAAGCGGTCAGCACGATCACGATCGACGAAATAGGGCAACAGATTCACAGAGAACGCAAAAATCTGCTCATCCCAGGTTTCGACTTGTTGTCTACTCATGTTTTTCCGTTTGCTAAGCAATCTGTTCAATCCATTCTGATTTCTTGATATATTACTTCTCAATTTGAGTGGTTTTATCCAGGAATCAATTGAAAATGTCGGTTCTTTTAGTGCATTTAAAAAAATTTATATAATTATGCGTATAATGTTGCTGATTGATTTGTGACTTTGACATCCAGATATTGATTTGGTCTTCGTTAAAATTCTGGTGAGATTGTGATATTCTTGGAGCTGTGAGGTTTAACAATCTTCGTTCATATAAATTTGAAAAGGTTTGCTTCATTTCTGAATCCGTGTCCTGTTTGATCTTTTTTTCTCGAAAAAATAAAAGGAAATTTGGATAAGTTTGGGGCCATGACAAGGAAGCAATTAAATCAACTTTGTCTATGGGGATCATGTTTTGATTTCTGGAAAAGCTTAAAAAGGGAAAACAGCAAAAAAAAAAAAAAAAAAAAAAAAAAAAAGAAAAAAGTGGAGAAAATAGGTTTACGAGTGTCTTGGCTTTATGATGCATTATTGTGTTAACATTATTCTGGGACACTTGATTCATTAATCTGCTTGTGCCAAGGGTTCAGTTTGCCGAAAGGCCTTGTGCTGATGCTTATCTGTCACACATATATTTCAGATGGTTGCTTTTTAATTATTCATCTATGAATTTATTACATGTTAGATTAAACAACTTTTTCATAGTTTCATATTTTCCCTTTTTCTTTTAATGGTATAGTTAATCTCTAAAAACAAAGTGCTATTGTCCATTGATGAAGGTGGAAGGTTGGTGATAATATCTGACTTGTCCAATATGTATTTTCCAGTTCTCTTGCAAGTATTGAGACGACAGAAGGGGTCTGCTGGTCCAACTAGGGGCTGGCTTCATTTGTTCAATCACGGCTCTAAAAGGAAAAACACGTATTAAGATTAGACGGGGAAAATCATGTGCTCAAGCATTTCCTAAGTTTTTGATATCATCCCCTTCGTTTCACGGTGGTCGTGGTGCCCTACCTTCAGCAGGGGGGCATCCAGCAGATCTTACCTTCCTTGCTGGTGGCGGCTGTTGATACAGGCATTCGAGCAACTCAGATCTCCCTTGAGTTGGAGAGTTCTTAACTACAATTTGTTTATAATATATTAGCTTATTGATAATCTAAAAAATACTTGCTATTGAAGGATGGTTACAGTCAAGCCACTTGATAACAATTTACTGTCGAAGTATGCAACTGAACAGTTGGGGTGTCCTAGTTTGTGCTCTCAAGGTTAGTGGTTATTCTTGATTTCATTTTCTGTCATTGAAATCATTTTGCGGAAATCTCACATATTATGTTGATCGACCAATTTGTGTTAAATAACTTCAAGATTTGGTAGTTATGGTATGTGTGTATTATATGATCACCTTATCTTCTTGTGCATATCTATCCTTCAAATTTGAATTTGACCATCCTTGTCAATTTTAACCTGGACTCACTGCTGAAGTCTCAACAGCAGCATAACTCTTAGTACCATATATCATAGGAAATGGCTTTTACTTTGGTTATATTATTAGTATGATTGTCAAGGATGAAGTATCAGGCTTCTATTATTTTACTCAATTTGGTCCTTCTCCGTTGCTAGTTGGTATATGATCTGTGCTTGAAAATCTTGTTATCATTCTATTATGTTTTAATTTTTTATTCTTTTAGAAGGAGTTGGTGTCCGAAGCCCAATCTCCCCACCAACCTTTGGATTTTTATTTAGTTGTAAACTTGACTATCAAAATTCGCATTTTGTGGATGAAGAATCAAGTAGTCATAATGTTTTGTGTGAATTTTTAAGTTAAAGTAAAACCAACAACACGTCAGAATCAAACAGAACACATTAAAATTGAAGTTAAACTTTGAGTTTAGATGTATTGAATCCTTTTACTGCAATAAGGTTTGGAGGATTAATTCATATTGGTTTTCTCTGTTCATTTTTCATTTTGCTACGATTTAGTTGCATCCGCGATGCGTAGTTTAATATCCGGATTGGTGAACTGAATTGAACTGGGTCATATTTTCTATCACATGATTCCGAAAATAGTGAAAATACAAACCTAGTGGCACGTACCTCTGCGCTAAGAAACTGTTTTGAATGTGGCGGTTAATAAAGGTGTGTATAGAAAGTTGGACAATGTATGATCTAGAGTCTATTTGATGAATAATGGATTCTGCGTACAGCGTACTTGTTGGCTAATGACTTAACAGTCAATTGTTAAATGTGTAATGAGGAACCTTTTGGCTTACCCATGGATTTCAATGATTTCACTTAGGTAAAAAAATCCACAATTACTGTGTTGGAACTCAGTATCTTGTAGGCGATGAGGGACTCTCATGCGTGTCCGAAGAAGAACAAACTTTATTGGATTCCCTTCTTCTTGCTCAGGTAAAGAAAAAAAGTTTGTCATATCGTATTCGTCTTATCCAGATGTAGAACAAAAAGGACTTCACCTTTGTGTTGGTGTTTACCTCCAATTTTGTTCTTGTTATTTTGCAGTGGGAAGAGAGGATGTGGAAAGGTCATTTTAGATATGATGTAACTGCCTCCGAGATTAAGGTTTTGTATTTCTGAGAATTAAAAAAGCATGTTTTTTTTGTTTTCATGAATAAACAAATAAGCTACATGTATTAAAGCAGAACGGATTTGATTCTTAGGGATGAAAGTAGATTTTATGGCTCAACTTTCAGACCATAAGTTGCATGTCTTGTTCACAAACCTTTTTGTATGCAAGCAGTTTTAGTTCTTTAAATAAGAATGATTCACATAAATACCTAATTGCATGATCAACAGTCATAGTTTTCCTTTCTTTAAGAAAAAGATTTACCTGTTCTATTGTGCATATTATACGGCTGGTCGCTCTCCAGTAAAACAACCCATGACTTGCATCTTTTTACTTCAGTTAGACAATAGAGTCAGCAATTAACTCCTAATGAGCAGTAGGATGCAACCAGATGTCAACTTCGTCTCGAACTCATTGCATTTAATCATCTGTGCCTATTTCTTGTTGGCTATGATAGAATGTTATAGCCAACAGTACACTCCTATAGTTGGGTGCATGTATAAGTCAACCCCTTGTTTAAGGAACCAAAAATGCTTGCTTGCCGCAATGTTTGGGAACCAGATTTCAACTTAAGGTTCTGAAGAACTAAGCCACAAAATATATCCTTATCCTTGAAAATCAATTTCATTTCCCACACAATAATATATATCTATAAAGATTATATATGTAGTCATAAACTGAAGATTTAAGTTTTCGCTCTTTCGCCAAAACATGTGCAAGTGAGTTCTTTCCCTTCTAACGATAACAATTAAAATTTGGTTGTTAAAATATTATCAGAACATAAAATAAGACAAGCTTGCACGTAATTATACTAAGATTCTTAGACAAAAGTACTTGATAATATCCAAAAAAATAAACAAATAAAACCAACTGTACTAGTTCACATGCAATCAAAATCAATGACTACTATAAAGGCTTCCTTTAAGGTATAAGTTGACTAGAATGGAACTATATTTTTTGTTACATAATGCAGATTGTTAGGGGCAGAAGAAAGTTTCTTGCCCAGCTGAATGACTGGGGTACAGTTTGTTCACAGTATCCTGAAAAGAGTAAAATTCGCCATCAAGAGGATCTACCTGTGTTTGACTTGACCAAGCACTGCGAGGAATTACTCTTTTGCATTACATACAGCGATAATGCAGGCTCTGAGCTTATTCCTTCAGCTGATGTGCCTAATCCTGCCATCTTCATCATGATAAATGTGAGTTATAGTGCTTGGAGTCACTTTAACTTTTCTTCAGCCTTCGAGTATGATCGAGGCTGTCTTTCAACTTTGTTTGAAATGTCAAGATTGTTTTGGTTGCCTTTGCTTGTACTGATTTTGTAATCATTTATGATGGACACCTTATCCATTTTGGTCTTTCTGTCTGTTCTGCATGTTAAAATTGTTTTTGTGTATGGGGGCATGTTATTAGCTCTTGTTATTTCTTCAATCAATTTGTTCTTAGTTTCTTTTGTTTAAGAAAATCAACCGAGTGCTACCATATCACTCTTCCCTTTTTTTTTTTTTCTATTCAAAGCTCTTAGAAAAGTTCAATGTCATTGTTGATTGCAAATTCTGTTATGAAGTTAAAATTGTTGTTCATATTTTTTTTTTAATATACTCACATGTGGAACAATTTTTCTTGAAGGTAAACCCAATTGAATATGGTCATATTTTCCTGGTACCTTGTGGCTTTGACAATCTTTACCATGCCAAGGATGGAAGAATGTCAAGAATTTTGGAGATGGTTGGAAGAATTGCTATTGAAATTAATAATCCTTCTTTTCATTTGTTCTATGATTATCCTGGATCCACTTCTTCACAGCTGGAATTTCAGGTATTTTTCATTTGTTGTCAGCATAAAGAAAGGTTTTTCATATGAAAGATTTTCAATGTTCCTGCTTAAATTCTGAAAATAATGAATAACTTTGTAAGTAGCACTTGATATTGAAACAAAGGGAGCTCTTGAACTTTTGATTAACGTTTGCATGTCATAAATCTTTTTTCTTTCGAAATTACCCCAAAATTTTTATTTTTTGAGCAAAAGAAGCCTAGCTGCAACTAATTATACAATGAAGATAAATTGGGAACTTTTCATGCAAATATCATAGATTTTTCATTCAAGTTTGTGTTGAAGTTTATGTATGTGTTTTTTTTATAGGCTGGAAGACCTTTTTGTCCCTTGCCCTATCAATGAGTCAATGTCACACCAAAATTAACAGAAAGTAGCATATTCCGTTAACAATATTGTTGAGTTAAGTGTTGCTTTCCTTTAACTTTGGATCACATTGACCCGGATTTTAATAGTGTAGAGGGCAAAGAGGAAACATCAATAGGATGAGGGGCAAATATGCAATTGGTAGATAGCACAGGGGTTCAAAATGATCTTTAAGCCTTTTTTCATATATTTAATATGTTGGACTAAAAGGTTTGTGTTATTCATGCACATTAGTTTGTTAAAAGTTGGCCTTATATGGCTGAAAGAATTGAGAGCTTATTTCAAAAAAGAAAAATTTATTACATATTTGAACTGTTCATGGAGAAACTGTTTTTTGAAAAATCTTACATACCTTTGAAATACAATTATGCTCTATGTATTCTTGATACACTGGAAATTATTATGTTCATTTTTCTCTGGTTTAGGCTTGCTACTTTCCAGATCTCTTGCCAGTGGAGCGTATGCCTGTTGATCTCTTATTTGGTGATAGATGCGAAGGGATTTCTATTTCAACTGTCATGGATTATCCTATCAAAATTCTCATATTTGAGAGTAACTGCAATTTTAAGATATTGGTGAAGGTTCTTGCTAAGACAGTTACTTTTTTACTGGATGAAGGCATCTCATATAACCTGATGATCTCAGATCATGGCAAGAAGATCTTCTTGTTTCTTCGGGTAAAATAGTCCACAGAAAACCTTTTGCTTCTTTTCTGTATTTGATCCCTTATTAAGTAGATTTATTTCTGTTCAGTGCCTGTAATGGGATATGATATGGATTAAGGGAGGGCTGTCCTGTGTGCGTGATTTACTCTTTGATCTCAGTCAAAAGAGGTCTTATGCAGAGGTTTTTGAATTTTTTTTAAGAAAAGAGATGCATGGTTGCATGGGCATTAGAGATGCTAATTGCAACTTTTTCCTCTCTTAGTGAAGTCAATCTATCATGAAATTTCACTTTTTGTGGTTTTTCATTGTGACTACAACTGATGCAGGCGCAAACAATGTCTACTTACTGCATTTCTGCATGGGAGTGTGGAGGTTACTTTTTGTTCAGGTCTAGGCAGGAATTTGACCAAGTTACAGAGGCAGGCCTGCTGAAACTTTTGACCTCCGTCTCACTTGATGATGAAGGCTTTGTGGCAGTGAAACAGATATGTTGCGACATTGCAAGCAAAACTGCAAGTTGATACTTTGATGGATATGTATTGGGCATGAAGAGCTATTGACCATTTTATTTTATTTATTATCTGTACATCACCAGTGATGTTTTCCATTTGTAGGATCTATTCTGGTGGTGAATTATGACAAGAACGATGGTCGTTGATTTAACTGTTGCAAAGTTGGAGTCATGTTTATTCTGCTCACCCGGACCAGTGCATAAGAGGGTAGCTCTATAACGGTTCTTCATCCCAAGAGGGAATTCTCTTTTTTCTTAAGAAGTGTTGCTTTAGTTGAAATCCTTGCTCAATATTGTATGTTTATAATTGAAGGATTAGAATACCTTATATCATGTAATTTGTATACGTCAACTTTCAATATTGTATGAAATTCAATGGTGTGGTATGTGGATATGATTGGGTCTGAATGTGCACCTTAGAATACAGTTCCTTGGCAGTTACGGTCTTATTTTAGTCGATAGGAAGTCGGCAAAGAACAGATGCAGTGAGCTTGCCCCTACGCTTGGGAAGTACTTTTTTATTTTATTTTTTTGGCTGTAGACATGAGATTTGATCCCCAACATTTTGATTTTAGTTAAGCAGTATCTTTTTTAATGGACAATAGATGCACCTTGAAATTAAAGTCACGACACATAATAAGGTGGGAATAGAATATATATTTCGTGTGATAGAATAGAGAAGGAATTGAATAGTTTTTTTTCCTATTCTGCTGTAATGTTTGGTTCAATACTAGAATAATGTATGGAATATATATCATAATGAAACGAAAATAATAATAAAAACCAGATGAAAACAGTTTAAACAAGGGAACAAACAATGGAAAAAAAAAAAAGGGATAAAATTAAGAAAAAACGGATAAGAACAAAAAAAGCAAAAAAATATATAAAAACGACGGAAAAAAAAGAAGAAAATAGAAAAACAATAAAATCAGAATATCAAGTAAAAATGAAAAAAAAAAAAGAGAAAAATGACTAAAATAAATACTAATATAAAAAAAATACTTAAAGTAACTATTTTTTAGCCAAATATTGAACTAAATATGTTAATAGTTATTTCACATGGAAAAGATCTATTTCATGAATCAAACATGTTCATAAAGTTCACACGCCATAATAGTGTACATTTAAAAGTATACCTGAATCAAAATTAAAGTTCACTTGTTAAATTCACAAAATTAAAGGCCAAAAATCAAAACTCACAAAATTTTTAATCTCATGATTTTTTCTACATTTTTTTAAATGTTATTTGGACTAGATTTGAAAATAAATAATTAATAAATTACCATCTGAAACTTCACTATCCTTGTGATTAGCCTAATATGGAATACAATCAACAAACGTACAAGCTATGCTTAATCTTATACAACAAAATAAAAGAATAAAGAACAACAAAGTATTGTGATGATCATCATATAACTACACATCCTCTACCATCTGATTTGCATATACCTCATTACCACATAATAATTTTTCATCATCCATCACTTGCAGCTCTATCAGACTCTTCTTCCACAGATTGCTTCCCTTTTTCTTCTACTTCCTCTTCTGCATCCTCCAGGGGCTCATCGCTAGCACGCAGCCAAGCTTCGTGCAGTTGCAACACGTATTCTAAATGCCACAAAACTTCTCCCATTGTAGGCCGATTCTTCCCCTCATCGGCAAGACATTTTTCTGCTATCTCCCCAAACTTTTTCAGTGACTCAGGGCAGTAACTTCCTTTAAGACGTGCGTCGATTATGGTCTCGAGAGATCTCTGCCGTTGCCACTTCATTGCCCACTCGGCAAGGTTGATCTGATCTTTTGGCAAGGTTGGGTTTATTACTGCTCGAGCACAAACTACTTCAAACAACACTACACCAAAGGAGTAAACATCAGATTTTTCAGTCAACTGCTGTCGCCGGAAATATTCAGGATCAAGGTATCCAAAGCTTCCTTTCACTGCAGTACTAACATGGGTATGATCCAAAGCTGGACCAGTCTTCGACAACCCGAAATCAGACATTTTTGCCACAAAATTTTCATCAAGCAGAATGTTAGTTGTCTTAACATCTCTGTGAATTATCCCCCGGTCTGCTCCTGTATGAAGGTAATGAAGTCCACGGGCAGCTCCAATGCATGCTTCTAGTCTTTGCTTCCAAGTCAATGGAGGAAGATCGCTACCGAAAAGATGACTTCTTACAGTCCCATTTCCCATGTACTCGTAAACCAAGATCATCTCATTTTGTTCTTCACAGAAACCAATCATGGAAACCAAATGTCTGTGTCGGAGCTTCGAGAGCATCTCTATCTCTGTTTCGAATTCAGCCAGGCCTTGTTGAGATTGCGGGTTTGCTCGCTTAATCGCTGCAAGGGTTCCATCTTCGGTTTCTCCTCTATAAACTTTACCAAATCCTCCAATTCCAATCACAAAACTTTCATCGAAATTATTTGTTGCTGAACGAATCTCCGCCAGTGTAAACCGCTTGCCAACTCTGCCAGACAACATAGATCCGTTTGAACTTTGCACTCCTCCCTTAGCATTACCAATGCTACTTAGAATCGAACCGTGCAGGAAAAGTGGCCTCCAGCCAGTAGGATTGTCTTTGGTGTCACTCAATTCTTTTCTTCTTTTTCTGCTGCAGCAAATGAGAAATGCACATACAACTCCAATCACGAGAACCGAAGCTACACCAGCTCCAATTCCTACCCATAGAACAGAAGAGTTTGATTTTTTAAAGGAATTCCCAGCTGAATCAAACAACTCAACATAGGCCAAATTTCCATTTCTGCTCAGCTTAAATATCTCAAGCCCATTTAACAATGCATCTGTTCCTGAAGCACCAGCCGCAGTATCAGGACCGAGTTGAATCCACAATGTGTTGATTTTGGAGGAAACTGGATCAAAATAATCTTTATGATAAGCTCTGTTCTTCCCACCAGCTTGCACATAAATATCAAAGTTATCAGCAGCAGTCCTATTATTTATATAGATCCTAAAAATCCTCTGGTTTGCCTTGTCATATTGCAGCTCACAGAAATGCAATCGAATCAAATAATCAAAATCAGGATTCACCTCAAATTTCCATGACATGTTAATCCTTTTCTCTAGTACTTCAGTGTTGGACATAGCTCTTGCTGTTTCATAAACAAGAAGAGGAGCCATCGATGAGTCATTTTTGAAAGTGTAGGTGATGTTCGAACCATTTTTTATATTGGAACCAGCTTTTTCAGTGATCATGTAGCCCGAATCCACTTCCCACTTCCTCCAAAAATCAGAATCCTCATTAGATTTGATTTCAGGACCTCCGACGTTCAACCTATACATAGTTTCAATCCCCCTTCCAGTCAAATTCAGGTTTGCCTCATTCCCGCCTACTTTGCTGACAGAGTCTGCAAAAATCCTATTTACCATTGGAACAATCTCTATGGCATTTATAAACCCAAATGAGCCTTTCGATGGAATGAACTCAAGTAGAAGCACATCCAAATTGAAAAGAATATACTCTCTAATCAGGGAGAATGAAGTTGAATTACTATTTGAGGTCTGCCAGTATTTGTTCCTAAGCAAAATCTCACCAGAAACATTAAAGTCAGAAACGAGTTTCAGGCCATTAGCTGTGACAGTGAATGAAGAATCATTTACATTAAAATTCTGAAAAAGGAATGGACAGAAATGTAGCCTAACAAAGTAATCTCCTTTAATTCCTTCAAATGTGTAGTTCAAAACATCAGTAAAAATCCGGGCAGATTGACAGAGTGGCCCCAAGCTGGAATCACTAGTTGCGGCAGAAGTGATTGCAGATTCGAAGGAAGAACCAAGAGTAACATTGGTAATGGTTTCCATGTCACCAACCCATTTTCTACCATCAACAGTAACACTGGTATTTGTCCCACAATTTACAAAAAAAGCTTTTGATTGAGCTTCTCCACTTGTAAAAGATGTAAATATAATCACAAGAAATAGAAGACTCATGATATGGATCTCCATTACCAATTATGACTAGAACAACCGATAGTTATACAAATCAGCAAGAAAACCCAATTCTCAAATCACCAAGAAACACTATCTCATAAATCAAAGATTGTACAAAAGAATGAAATTAAGAAGCTATTCAACAACTTGAAAAGTGCATTCAAGTTACCTTTATCAAAGCACCCATAAAGGCGATTGAAATGAGATTCTCATAGTTAAAGGTTGCAGCTGCAACTCTTTCTAAACACAAAACCCAGTTAAGTTAGCAGATAGATCTGAAACCGAAGAAAAGGAAAGATTGAAAATTGAAAGATGGGTTTTCATGTAATTAAGAAAGGGGAAGATGGGTTGTTGTTAGAAACAGAGTGGAAATTGAAATTTGGGAATGCCCATTTCATCTACCCTTTGTTTTGCAAAAGAGACAAGAACCTGACATAATTTATTCTACTGTTGCTGCATACAAAAATATATATATATATAATTAATTTTTGTATTTATTTAAAAAATTGATATGTGTATGAATGAAAGAAGCAGGTGGAGATGGCGGGTTGAGGTGGGTCACATGCACTTGTCTGCACTGTAGTCTAGATCGTGAAATTACTAAATTAACCCTTGGTTTCTGATCATTAAAAAAAGCTTTTTGTCTTGTCTTATTCTCATCCGTACCAATAGTACCCCTACTCAGTCCTTTTTATTCTTCGTTTTACTTTTATCTTGTCATTCACTCATAATTAAGTTTTAGTTAAAAATTGTATTTGTATTTCAATTCCAATTTCAATTTTATACTTCTCTCCCTTCATATAAGCTTTCTTGTCTCCATATTTATGTTTTTTTTTTTTTTTCTCTCAATTTCTGAATCCTCTCCCCCTTAGTTACATTGCATCAAGTCAACTGTGGTTTTTACCCAAAGTCCTCATGATTTGCTTCACCATTTACATAAAAATTTTTATTTTAATATATATATATATATATATATTAAAACAATATTTTAATATAGCTGTTAAATTCTCATGTTTTTGAATTATTTTTTATTTTCATGTTATTTTAATTAAGTATTAATTATTTACTAAATAATAAAAAAATTTAGAGTGAATCTAAAACAATACATGTTAACGCTCGTAATATTTTATTATTTTTCTCATTTTAAATTTTTTTAATTTTCTTTTATTTTTCTAATTGCGATTTGATCAGTTTCATAGATTATTTGTCTTTGTGTTTGGTTAACACTTTCATTTCTTTCTAAAACGATTCTTTAAGGTCTGACTGGATTTTTTATTCCTCTCTGTTTTTTTATTATTACTTAAAACATGTTTCTTTCTTTTTTTTGCATCCTTTCTGTTAGCCTTTGTATCCCATTCAATTTATCACTTCTTTCTCTAAATTGTTCCTTCAAGAAAACAAGTTGGTTCAAAACTCCATGAATATGATCTCGTTTATCCATTTGTTCTCTCTTTGCCTTTTCTTTCTCGAGGTTCTAATTCACGGTTATGTATTTCTCTTTTTTGTCGATTCTATATCATCTAACCAGATTTAAAGAACGATGTTGTACACGTATTTGAGCAGATTTTGATTTGTTCAGGCGAGTAATCCTCTCTTAAGCCACGGCTCTGGTAAGTTGTCTTATCCTTATTTTAGAGAATTCATATATTCTTTTAATGGATTACTAGAATCTATCATTTGCTGAGAATGCCCTCTATTCATTTTCTTTTTTTTTTTTTTTTTTTTTTTTTTTTTTTTTTTTGGTGATTCATTTTTGGGTTCAATTAGCATAATCTTTTCCCTTTTCCTTTCATGTTGATGGTGATGTTTTTCCCAGTCTTCTTGTCATCAAATTTAACGTGTTAATTCATTTTGATATGATTGGGAGCCAATTTGCATTTCATTTTAGTATAGGCTATTAGGTATGTATAATTGAATCAACTGTTTGGTCTAATGAAAATACACATTCTTTATTCATTTATTCATATCATGTTCATTTTGAATTTCAATTCATGTTACAGATATGGTTGGTGTATTTAAGTTATTTATATGCATTTTGGTTTGGATAGATGTTAAGCTTCGCAACTTTTGGTCATAAAAGTTGGACAAACTAAAAATATTTCTCAAAGAGGTATTGTAACATGAAGCTTCAGGATGAAGTTTATTTTCATTATAATTTATGCTCTGCCATAACCATTCTAAGTTCCTTTGTTTTATTGAGTCCATGAATTCTACACAATTAACATCAATTACTAAGTTCTTTTGTCTAATAAATAAGAAAGACATAGAGAGTAAGAGACAAAGAAACTGATGACATGTTTATTCTTCAAGAAATTTGGATTATGCTTGATGCAATTTTTTAATCAATACCAATTTTATGTTTTAAGTTTAAATAATTACAGATTTACATCCAACTTTGATCTCACAAATCTTAGTGAAGGGTTGGTCCAATTTACAAGATAGGGTACTTCATCCATTTCAGTGCATTAAGTTTTATTTTTAAGACTTGATTTGATTAATTCTCTAGGCTTTCTGTATATAATTGAATGTAATTTTGGTTGAAACTTATTGCACTATATTTTTGAAAGCTAGAGAGGTTGGTGATTTTTATTTCTGTATTTTCAATTGCCAATGCTGTAGGAATTTATATGGTCTTAGTGACCGGTATGAGATTTTATTTCTATTATGGGGCATTGGCTAGTTGGGTAAGCCTGATGAAGATAAAAATTGGCTTATGTAAGTTGCCCAAGATTTAATTCAAGTTGAGAGGTTAGTTTAAATCCTTTGAAGAACTTTACTTTGAAACAATTTGGAAGTCATCTCCATTGCTCAATGGTTGCTCAATATATATATATATATATATATATATATATATATATATATATATATATATATATGTATTGTTCCTTTGCTTAATATGATTTATTTGGTTTGACAAGAATAACTTAACAAGTTTTACTCTGTAATTTGATGATAGATAAAGCATAAAGTAAAAATCTTCCTAACATGTCTCTTTATGAGCTTCAATTTTATTCACAAACATTTTGCAACATTTTTGTGAGAGCATTCTTCGCATTTATCATATTAGAAAGGTGAAACTTAGACTCCATTCTCATTCTTCTTGTCCTTTGTTTTGTAGTATTGGCTTCTATCTGATTTGTTGTTATCCCATGGTTTAAGTGCAACTTAGAGTCCATTCTCATTCTTCTTCTCGTTTGTTTTATAACATTTACTTGTATCTTATATGTTTGTTGTCCCCTAGTTTAATTGCAGTTTACTGGTACTTGGTACTTATTACTTGGATTTTAACAAGGTTCATTCTTTTAACTTTTATGCTTAAATGGGTGAGATTGCTTATGTGGGATGAAAACCAATTAGGGCAACTGAATTGTATTGAGTATAAAGAGTGTTTATATACAAGAGGGAACCCTAACCCTACAAGGACTCATAATCATACAAGGATTATAATACACTATACAATTGTAAAAATACAATAATGTCCTCTCTCTCTATCACCCTCCCTCAATTTGAGCCGAATTAGAACAGAGGCTCAAATTGCGACGCAAAGCAAGAAACCGATCCTTGAGAAGAGGCTTGGTGAGAATGTTGGCGACTTGATCCGATGTGGGAATGTAACGCACAACCAGCTGCCGTTTGGACACTTTATCGCGGATAAAAAAGAAATCAACTTCAATGTGCTTGCTGCGTTGGTGAAAAATGGGATTCGCAGTCAAGTAGGTTGCCGAAATATTATCACACCAGAGTCTTGGAGCACACGGAAGAGAGAAGCCGAGTTCATGAAGTAAAATCTGGAGCCAACATATTTCAGAAGCGCTAGTAGCTAAAGCCCGATACTCGGCCTCAGTGGAAGAGCGAGCAACCGATCGTTGTTTCTTTGAACTCCAGGAAATCGGATTGCGGCCCAAATAAATTACATACCCGGTGGTGGATTTCCGATCATCTAGGCTACCGGCCCAATCCGCATCAGTAAAGCCTTGTAAGACGAGTCGAGAATCTTTGTGAAGAAAAATGCCATGACTCTGCGTCTGAGTGAGATACCGAAGACGCCGTTTAACGGCCTGCCAGTGAGCAACTGTAGGGGCATGCATAAACTGGGAGAGCTTGTTGACTGCGAAGGCAATGTCCGGGCGAGTGAGGCATAAGTACTGAAGGCTCCCTAGTATGCCGCGATACTCAGATGGATCAGGGAAAGGATCACTGTCTCCCAGCATTAATTTCTCCTTTGGACAGATTGGAGTAGAGATGCCCTTACAACCTGTCATACTGCACTTGGAGAGAAGATCAGTAATATATTTAGATTGACAGAGGAACAAACCAGATGGCTGCCAAGATGCTTCAATACCCAAAAAGTAAGATAATCGGCCAAGGTCTCGGATAGCAAACTGGTGTTTCAGCTTGTTAACTAGCCAGTCAATGAAGATGGAATCAGACCCCATGAGTAGAATATCATCAACATAAATCAAGAAAACCACAAAGAGTGCATTTGAGTGAATAAAGAACAGACTAGTGTCGGACTTGGAACCTGTAAAGCCAAGGGTACGCAGGGTGTCTGTGAGACACTTGTGCCACATTCTGGGAGCCTGCTTTAGACCATAGAGAGATTTCTGCAATTTGCAAACATACTCAGGTTTGTGGGGGTCAACAAAACCAGGCGGCTGAGACATGAAAACATCATCATCAAGATTGCCATGTAAAAAGGCATTGGAAACATCCAGCTGAATAACAGTCCAATTGGACGATACTGCAATAGATAACAAAAGCTGAATGGTGGCTGGCTTGATGACAGGACTGTAAGTTTCAAAATAATCCACACCAGGGCGTTGGTGAAACCCTTTGGCAACCAGCCGAGCCTTGTATCTTTCAATACTACCATCTGCCTTGGTTTTCAAACGGTACACCCATTTTCAGCCAACTACATTTTGTGCCTTGGTAGGTGGAACCAAAATCCAAGTGCCATTGTGGAGCAAAGCATTGTATTCTTCAGACATAGCTTTTCGCCATTCTGGTATTTTATATGCCTGTCGAAATGTGCTAGGTTCCTGAGGAAGAGAACCAATGAGAGCCTTGGGTTCCTTGTGTTTCAGAGCACTTGTTTGAGACCTAGTAACCATTCGCCGTTGTGGTGTAAGGGCACCAGTGATGGAAGTGCTAGATGTCAGAGTAGCATCAAGATTGGACGCAGAACCAGTGGATAGGGAACCATAGGAGGAAAGGTCAACAATAAGGGATGGTGTCTGTGTAGCGGGTTCAGTGGAGTGTGGTGGTTGGTCGGGTGGGGTGTGGGTGTGCATCGGTTCGGGTAGTGGGGCAGACGCTATTGGAGGCGGGCTGGTTTAGTGGGGTGGTTCGGCTGATGTAGGGCGAACGGGGTTTGGTACTGGTGGGGTCGGCTGGATGTTGTTGGCAACAGGTTGGACTGGGGGCAGCAAATGTGGATTCGGTTGATTTGGTAATTGGAGTGGGACGGTAAGTGTGAGTGTGGAGAGTCATTCGGAGTTGCCGTTTGCGGGTGCCCATCATCACAAAGCTTCGAATAGGGGAAAACCTGTTCATTGAACAAAACATGGCGTGAGATAAATATACGAGATGTAACGGGATCAAAGCATTTAAAAACCTTGTGGAGTCTACTATAACCAAGAAAAATGCATTGTTTAGACCTTGGGTCAAGTTTATTTTTGGTGTAGGGACGCAACCAGGGGAAGCAGGAGCAGCCAAAAACTCTGAGGTTGTGGTAGTCAGGGGGGTCACCAAATAACTTTTGGTAAGGGGTATAAAAGTTAATTGATGCCGTTTGGATACGGTTAATTAAGTAGGTTGCGGTGTCAAAGGCGAAGGTCCAAAAGTTAGGGGGTAGGTGGGCTCGGTGGAGAAGGGCTAGGCCATGTTCAACAATATGTCTATGTTTTCGTTTGGCATTGCCATTTTGTTCAGGTGTGTAGGGATAAGAAAGTCTGTGAGTAATGCCATGTTCCCGAAAAAAGGGTTGCAAAGCAATAAATTCACCCCCCCATCAGATTGAAAGGTCTTAATAGATGTATTAAAAAATTTCTCCACAAGAGTATGAAATTGCACGAATACAAACAAAACATCAGACTTATGTTTTAAGAAGTATATCCAAGTGTACTTGCTATAATGATCCAAAAATATCACATAATAAGAATAGCCATCCAAAGAGACAGCAGGTGCTGGCCCCTAAACATCCGCACAAATTAAATCCAATGGTGCTTTAGACTCAGATTTGGATAGAGCAAAAGGTAAACGATGACTTTTATTAATGGCACAAGAATTACAAACAGAATTTTTAGAATTGGAAAAGGCAATTTTATTCAACCGCAACAATTGTTTAACACATGGAAAATTGGCATATCCTAGGCGATCATGCCAAGTATTTATTGAAGCTAAATTTGCTGAAGGAGATATAGAACCCGAAGAAGAAATAGGACCCGTAGCACAAAGGGAATACAAGCCGGTATCACTCTTGCCTCTGAATTGAGCTCTCCCCGTGGCCAAATCCTTAATAAGAAAATGGTCAGCAAAAAATTCAACAGAGACAGGATTAGCGTTAGTTAAAGCATAAACTGACAATAAATTATGTGAAGATTTGGGAACATGTAAAATATCATGAAATTGAAATATTTTACTACCAATTTTGAAGGAGGAATGACCAACACGAGAGATAGAAAGTTTAGAACCATTACCAACAGTAACTTCATCAGGGCCTTGGTATTCAGAATGGAGGTTGAGGTTTCCCAATTCCGATGTCATGTAATGAGAGGCACCCGAATCGACGACCCAAGGTTGCGAGGGGGCGGAGCTAGTTGCATAGTTGGAGGAGGAACGGTTTGGATTAGTGTCACGGGTCAGTTGTGGTGAAGAGCAGTCCCTGGCGTAGTGTCCAATCCCTCTGCAATTGTGACAAATGATAGCGTGCGCGTCAAAGGTGCGAAAGTTCTGCCTGGAATCAGAGTTGGGGCTGCTGTAATTTTGTTGCTGGAAACCCAAAAAATCAGTAGAAAAATGGCCACCACGGCCTCTTTGGCGGCCGCCCCTTCCTCGGCCACGTTGGTGGCCGCATCCCCGATGAGGTTGCTGCCCGGGACGGGTTGCAACCATGGCTGTAGGTGGGACGGAATCAGCAGCAGTAGTGAGTTTGTGTTGGTTTAGGCGGGCGATGTTTTTTTCCTCCGTTAACAAAAGACCTAACAAGTCTTCAAAACCAATCGGTTCTATGTTAGTTTCCAAAGTCAAATTAAAAAGGCTGTAGTCTTCGCCTAATCCGGCAAGAATAGAATCAATAAAATCATCGTCTTGCACCCGATAACCCAAGGAAGCTAATTGATCCTTTACACTTTTTGCTCTAAGTATATATGTTGTAATTGTCTCACCCTTTTCCCTTATGAGACTTTAAAGTTGTGCACGGAGATTTCGGATTTGAGATCGAGAACCCGAAGAATAGGCTCAGTTGAGTCGACTCCAAGCTTCAACCGTCGTTGGTGCATCAATAATTTGAGGTAACAAACTTGGTTCTATTGAGGCGAACAACCAGCTCAACACTTGCTGATTTTGTTGTTCCCATAAATCATAGGCTGGATTTCGAACTTGCCCTTCAAGAAACTCCAGCGGGATGGATTGATTCTCATCCACATGATGCCACATCCTGCAGTCATGTAACATGGTGATAAACTGTGCCTTCCACAACGCAAAGTTGGTTGAGCTGAGTTTGGTGGTGATGAATGTAGCGGGATTATGATAGTTGATTGGTGCGACGGCGGAAGGTGTGGTGGAGGATCCAATCGGTGAGGATTGGAATATGGAGATTGCAGTGGAGTCAATGGTTGTTGATAGGGGCTGCGTGGCTGCCAAGAAATTGCTTGTCGTTGCCATGAGTGGAGCGGACGGTGGTGGGAGAGGTGGCGGCAGTGGTGGGGTGGAGATGGAAGAATTTTCGGTGGTAGACATGTTTTAGGGTTAGGGTTTTGGTTATGGCTCTGATACCATGAAAACCAATTAGGGCAACTGAATTGTATTGAGTATAAAGAGTGTTTATATACAAGAAGGAACCCTAACCCTACAAGGACTCCTAATCATACAAGGATTATAATACACTATACAATTGTAAAAATACAATAATGTCCTCTCTCTCTATCATGGGATAAATAAGCCAAAAGGATAAACATCATCTTTGAATATGTAGGCATTGATAACTTCGGTTAGGTATTGTTCTCTACTAAAAAAAATCACATGTCTAAAGAATTTCATTTCATGTACTGTTGTGCTTTCTTGGAATGTTGTATGTCTATTTTTTTTCATTTGCTTTAGTAATGTGGATATATGTCTTGAGAAGGCTTTCAAATTTCTTTCAAATGATCAGCTTGACTACAAGGACAAAATTCAAGAAATAACTTCCACAGTAATTAGAAAACAATTTCAAGTTATTTGATAGATTTACTCTTTAAGGAATGTTGACATTTGAAACTATATTGGATAGAGAATGGTATTCTTAAATATTTATAGAGTTAATCTTTGTTTGGTAGAATAATTATTGTGAAGAGGTTAGTGCTCTCAATAGAATTGGGAATTATTAGTCACGCTTCTTATCCTATTCTGATTATTTTTTATGAAGCAAAGTTCCATGATACAGTTGTATCTTTGTGACCTCTATTATGTACAAGACTTTATGCACACAAAAGGCTTTTTTTCTTTATTTTTTTATTATTCTCTACCTACTTGATTAGCCTTTTTATAAGCCTAGAGATGAAACTTGAGCTAAATTTATAGTTCATGCTCTTTGAAGAGAGTTGCCTGAGAATGAGCACTCTTCCTGTCTCTATTTCTATTGCTTCATTTTTACAATTATTTTTTTTTTTTCAGATTTTTTGAATGTATATATTTATATTAGCACAAATGTCCCTTTTACTTCCATCTTAAAAGGTAATAAGTTACATTCATGTAATATTGACAGTCTTTTTGTTAGCTGTTAGTTTTCTTTCCTTTAATTCTAACTCTTCCTTAAGTGTTTTTGTAATATAAAATAGGATAACTTTATCACTTATAGTACTTTATCCACTATCAATTTTTAATTGTTATAGATGCATGATAAGTAAAGATGGGCACATAGCCTCAAACTATAGAAATCTTGTTGTAAGTTGAAGAAGAAAAACTAAGGAAGAAATAGAGGAGGAGAAAGAAGAAGTAAGTTCATATATTTTGTAGTATTATTTTTGTGTTCTTAGAGGTAAAATCGCGGAAGGTTATAACAGAATAAATTTTTTTCTATATGTTAGAAATATTTTTTCAAAATTCCATAATATTTGGATAAGAGTAGAAGAAGTTATGATTTTTGGAAGGTGATATACTCAAAACTGCATGGATATAAAGATAGGGTGATATTATAAATTATGTTATAATTATTCTAGTGACCATAAAATTCTAATTTTTGGATATGTGATACTCTTATGTGTCTAATTCAATTAAAAAAATAATTAGCTTTATCCAAGTTTTACAAATAAATTTATAAGTGTTTTACTATGAGCAGTACATGCAAAACTGGGCAGAAAAAAAACTTGGAAGTAAATTTTGTAATAAATTGTAGTATGTCACGAGTAAAAGAAAACAAGAATCAGGTCATTTGATTATGCAAGTAGAAAGTTAAAGAATTTTTAAGTGTCGTAAGGTCGTGAGAACCTATACATACAAGTAGAGATAGTTGTGTAAAAGAGTATTTTTGATAGAAAGAAAAATATATGATATACTTGTATTTAATGTAAATTTGTATGTATAAAAGTTCAGAACTGTGAGGATATTCTGGAAGAGGGTACAAGTCGCTTTCAAGGAGATTAGCTGTTAATTTTATGAGTATGAACTTGATACTGAATTTATATGTGATTTTGTGATATTATATGAATGATATGAGTATGAAGCGATTTGTCGGGATAAATGTTTTATGATATGTTTGCTATATGTGAGGATGGATATAATTGTATATGTATATTTCAGAATTACAAGACATATGGATTATATGATATATATATTTGTACATAATACATGAAATGTAAAAGGGCATTGTGACATACCTGTCTAGGTACCGCAACATGAATCACATTGTTTATGTGGACCTATATGGTCAACCATATGGAATATCTGATTATCTAGTCTAAAAGGTCAATCACATGTTTACATGAGCTAGCCACTGAAACCATCTGTTATATGATCTTGGGATAATTGTTTGGCTAGTTGTGCCATAACAAATTAAAAAATGGTTCATTCCTTTATCTATGTATGTCTATTTGATGAATTTTATATGTGTGATTTATGTGTGTGATTGTAAATTCATTGATTATTTATATTTACTAAGTAGCGACTCATATAAATTGCTAAGTTTTCCTGTCTAGCTGAAGTTGTAGATAAAGCTTAGTTTTCTAGAAGGTTAAAACTCTGTAAAAATCATGGACGAAAGGTTGGTAGGCTGTGTTCCATTTCACTCTCTCTCCTCTCATTATAAGCATGTAGAATAAATAAAGCTAGGTTGGGAATAATATAACATATGTTTGGATATTTGATATATTAATAGCAAAGTTGATATATTGTAAATGATTGTTTTTCTCTTGATAAATAAATGCAGTTTTTTATTAAAAAAAAAAAAAAAGAAATTTTGAATTTCTACAAATGATAAAGGATAAGGAGTGTTACACCTACTTTGGAGTAAACTGTAAAAGGATTACGTTTACACATTAATTAAAATAATCATATCAAATTGGAATTTCCTAATGAATTATTCTCTCCCATAAAAAGTTATGCTCATGTCCTTCAATTAGGCTCCACATTTTTACCCTTGGAAAACACTAAAAAGAAGTTTTCCAAGAGCAATGTAAAAATAGAAATATTGAAAAATTTGTATTCTAAGTTTTCAATTAGGAAAATCTCATAACTAAACAATAAGCTCAAATTTTTAGTTTTCCTAGAACATTTTTCTAAAAAATATGTGTTGTTTTCCATAACTTAATAGGGCTTGAGAATTCCAATATTGAGTTTCATGTATTAATAGAATTTCAAGATACATAGTTGAATTAAGGAAAATCATAAAATATGCTATAAATATTAGGAGTGATTCTGAAAAGTATATACCATCAATTTTGAAGGTAACATTCATATTCTACCATTCACACAAGTATCTATTCTAAATATCGAATTTCATTTTCAAAATACATTTTTTGTATTTTCTTCTTTAAAATCTTACTTTTTCTTTTTCTTATATCGTTTTCTCCACCATAGCAACTGTTTCTTTTACTGTAACACTGTTTATTTTATTTCTTACATAAATTTTAATTTTGTTCATTTTTCTTCATTTTCTTATTGATTTTCTCCATTTTTTTATTATCTTTTTTCTATGTTTTTTGGCATGTTTATTTTTCTGATTTTTTTTTTTGTTCATCTTTATTGTTTTTATTTATTTTCTAATTCTTTTGCATAATCTATAACTTCCTAGCATCGTTCTTTGTTTTTCTCGTTTTTTCTACGTTTTTCTTTTGTGATACATATATAATACACTTATGAAACATCTATGAAATATTTATAATATATCTATGAACTATTATGGAACATTTTTAAAAAAATTTATACTAATTTTATATCATATTTGAATTACTATCTTTATGCACATGGACAATTTTCAATTAGTTTTTTATTCTCTTTTCGAAGATGACGTGGATGTGTTTTGGTTATTCATATTTTTATTTGTTCCATGAAATAAATAAAAATAGTGATTTATGCAACCTAAAGAGAAAACATAGTAATTTGCAACAAATTAACGAGATACTTGTAAAAAGCAATATAAAATATAATGTAGAACAATACAAAAAAAGTTTAATCGCAGTTTTAGATTAAAAAAAAAGTAAACAAAAGTTGTGTCACAAAAGTATTAAACGTATTATATATTTATTACAAAAGTATCACATAAATATAACTCAACAAAAAACATAAAAGTGTGTATCGTAATACGAAGTGCTTTTAACATAAATGTTTCAAAGCCATGATATAGGGTTTAATTTTATGGACAAATAAATTATCGTAGTATGCGTTGTACTAAAGAAAAATGTTGATTCATGCAATGTTTAGAAGAAGAGATAAATAAAAAAACGAGACACATGTAGAAACAATATCAAATGTAATAAAAATAACACAAAACAAGTTTGATTAATTGCAATTTGAAATTGTTTAAAGACAAGGCAAAAAAAATTTTCAAAGATATTTTATAGACGTATCATAGTTGTTGCAAAAATATTTCAAAGACGTATCATAAATGTTTCAAAGATATGATATAGAGGTTCAATTTTACAAATAAATAAATTATCATAGGATGCGTCATGCTAAATCATTTCTCATTTAAAAGACGAGTTGACATCATATCCTAATATTTTGGAAATTATTTATTAAACATAAGTACTTTTGAAGAAGTTTTTTGTATTTTCTCTTTTATGGAATATTGTAGATTTTTTTTATATTTTACAAATTAATTGGCATTTCTACTAAAAATCATTAAAGTTCAAAAGCCATTTGAACTTAATTTGCAACATATCAAATGTAAATAATCCATTAATTTAACTTTGAATATGCATAATTAATTTGGTATGTGATATGAAATTTCAACCATATTAGAATAAGATGCGATTCTCTAATTATTATAAATTATGGATTATGGAATTATCCGAACTTACTTGATTGAATCAGATTACCTGATGCCTTAATCAGACCAAGACCTCTACAAAATAAGAGAAGTTAGACACCAGGTAACTAGGGGTTATACTCTGATGCCTAAGTCAGTGATATGATCTTAGAAAAGTGTATTAATTATTTGAGTATGAGTTGTGTAACCCTTACCTTGAGTTAAGGCAACTTTTATATAAGTCTTAGAGTCCTTATCTTGTTTGGACTTGGATTCCACAATCTCTTACAGAGAAATCAATGTTTGAGAATCCTAATCGGGCTCTAACTAAGATTTCTGATAAGATTTTCCCTATGTTTAGTGGTTGTTTCTAAATAGGAATGTACCTCATCCTTATCCTTTTGACAATCAGTATACTTGGACTCAAAGGCTGGATTCGAGGTTCTAGATCCGATGATATGAGAGATCTGGCTAGATCATGCTCATCCTTCTTTGTGGATTATTGTTTACATCCTGCCTTGTGGAAAATTCAGTATTTAGACTCAATTCGGTCATGCTCTCACTACGGGTGCATTCTTTGGATCCGGTACTGCTTTTATTTGGATTCCATCAAAAGCCCCTCTTTTGTTCAAGTTCAAGCCTTTTAAGGTTGAAAGTTAATTCTTCTTTGTTCTAAGTCCAAAGGGTTTCGACCCCTATAACATATGTGTTAGACAAAATGAAATATCAATCTTCTTTGTTTAAGACACCTATCTCTATTCGGATGGCAACACTAGTTGTCTTTAATTCGGATTTTTGAGGATGTTTTTCAAGTGTTTCTTTCAAACTGACGGATTATGGATATAATCTAATACTATGACTGGATCTCCTATGAATGATTTGTCTCAGACTCTTTAAGTTGATTTCAGAGTTATATTATCATGATCTTGATACTTTGATTGGATTCTGCTAATTCGATTCGAGTCTTGAAGGGGAATTCCTTTTATCTAGGTGGAATGGTTCTAACTCCCATACCATAGTCTTAGAATTATTTCCCACTTTAAGATTTTTTAACTTTGACCAAGAGCAACATAGGAAGTTAACTCTTGAACCGAAATGGATTTCCCTTGTGTAACTGTCATTTGCCCCCAAAAGATGTGGAGTTTTATCCTTATCTTCTTAGGAACCAGTTGGCTGACTTCAATCCAACTGATTGAGAGATCTGACCTTAGGCCTATGATGGACCATTCACTTCAACTTGGTCTTCCTTTTATGGATATGGTATGACCATAATCTTGGTATACATTCTTTATCCTTTGTACTTTGAAGGTTCCCAAAACCTATATCTAGTTTGCAAACTGGTTTTACTGGATCCCTCATTCTACTACAATAACTTGTAATTATGAGCACTTAAGGATGAATCAGATCAAAATACCAAAGAAACTATAAAAGGCTTATGTTTTTACTTTATAAGACCCTTAATCTATGAAGGGGAGTTTCTCCTTCGCCTAATCCATTTGAAACCAATGTGGAGCCAGGTCAAGGCTGTCTCATGTTCATCAACCCTTTATACTTTCAAGAATCAGACATCTTACTATGTAAAGGTTTCTTTTGAAGTTTACCAAGATTTTTTTTTATTATGCCAAATATATCCAAAGCTTATGTTTGCCTTCGTTTCTACACAACTCGTCTCTTTTTTTGTTAGAGTAGGAGAACTGAGTAAATGATCATGAGTGTCTTCTTACGGATCACATTCAAAATGTTTCATAAAAGACATGGTTTTTATCTATGCTGATGTGGTCATTTGGAGAAGTCCTTTCAGCTTCAAGTTTTTAGCCAACTCCTTTGCCTCAATGATTTGATTTTGATAATCCAGCTTCAAAACCCTTGAGCTTTTTAAATTAAATTTGATATAGTTAGTTTTTATCGACACTTGTCTAACTGTGGAGCCGAGCCAAGGGCCTCCCCATGAAAAGACTCGTCATTTTTTAGGAGCCCATGAGTTTTCCTTATTAGTTTGTAGGGCTTTTAAGATGCTACCTTTTGTCAATGGGCTTTGTTGTTCCTCCTGTTGAAGGATTTGATCAATATATTATTTATTTCAAGTTTTTTATTTAGCTGTTTTACTTTTTACTGTATTTTACTTTATGCATATGTAGTATTCCCCCTGATTATATCGTAGGAATGGTAGAGCCTTTAGAGTTGATTTTTTCCTTTGAGACTTTGATATGGATTTTCCTTTATATGGTTTATTCGTATGCATCTTTTAAGATTTTTTTATTTTATGACTCTTTTAACTGATTTACGTGGACCTAGGTTTTTCTTTTGTCAAATTATCTTTTTTTAGGAGTTCCTTTGGTTTTTGGAACCATTTTTGCCATTGTTATGATTAAAGATCGAGCCAAGGTTTTTTTTCATAATTTGACCTAATACTTTTTTAGTTCTTCTTTGAAAGTTTTACTTAGGTTTTATGTTATCTTTCATCAAAAGATACTAATATGATTTTAATGCTTTAGTCATTCAGTTATACCGGATATACAAATTGTTTTCATGCTTATCCAATTTTTAGATTTTAGAACTTAACATGAAGAATGAACATAGCAATAGTTTCCAAACTAAACTTTTATTGATATAAAGTAAAGATTACGATCTAAGGAAATTATTTCTACTTAGATTCTATGCGGGTATGGACACTGCCTTGTTAAAAACCTTGCTAAGAAACCCAGTGCGAAAAAACCATTGACAAGGGAAAAATATTGCAATGTTTATGACTCCTTACTCATGGTTTGGTTTGCGGTACTTGTGGAGATTTCTTGTGTTCCATTTTTTGCGGTATCTTTTTCTTATTCATTCGACCCAGTTGATAAGTGGCGAAACATATGACCTTTCAGACTTGGTACGACCCTTCCCACGTGGCTTCCAATTTACCCTTTCCTTCTTTAGACTTAGACATCGATGCATCCTTGAGCACAAGATTTCCTTCTTAGAAGATTACTTTCATCATTCTCTTGTCATGGTAGTGGGAGACTTGGTTCTTGTATGCTACCATTAAAGAATAAGCTCGATCTATCCTTTCTTCTAGTAAATCTAGGTGAAATCTCATGTTGATGTCCTTATGAGCCTCAATGTAACACATAACTTAGTCACTACGATATCTGATTTCAGCTAAAACAACAGCTTCTACCCCATAAGTCATCACGAAAGGAGTCTCGTTGGTTAGAAGACGTGGTTCAATTCATCTACCTAAACTCCCTTATGCGTTTTTGGCCTCTTCTTAATATCTTCTCCTAATGTTTAGGTAATGACTTCAGTTTGGGCATTGATTTGGAGATGGGAAATTGAGTTGGATCTGTGCTTTATCTTGATATTCTTACAAAAACTGGCAAAATTTTCGGAGGTGAATTACATTCCATTGTTTGATATTATAGTGTGAGGAATGTTGAATCTTATGATGATGCAATCACCCACAGAGCTAATTATCTTCTATGGAGTAATCATGGTGGGTAACTCGGCTTTCACCCATTTGGTGAAGTGATCTATTGCCACAATTATCCATTTTCTCTATCCGCTAGCCTTAGGCATTGGTCTCACTCTGTCAATTCCCCACTTGGAAAAGGGCCACCTAGTCATAATGTTTCCTTGTAGTGATAAATTGGACCACTAATGTGAGCACTGGGTTTTCCCGACCTCAATGATGATGGGGTACCGAATGTCATATGTCCTTTTGGTTCATTTTAGGAGTGGATTCGAGAAGCGAAGATTCAGATTTGGAGTTTACTTGAAACTTGAAACCAAGAGAATTTGAAGAATTAAGGTTGATTGAAGACAATAGTCATACGGCTATTGGAAGAGCTGCATGGCTATTGTAGCCACAACCGTACGGTTGTTACATGGCAACTGCATAGATGTTGATTAATCACCAGTAAACTTACATAAAACGGATAGCTATTGAAAACAAAGCTTGACATCAAATTCTACCTAATCTTTCCACTAATTCTGTCTCATTACGAGGTTGGGGATTAGATTGAAAGGAGATTACCTAGAAAGAGAACATAATTAACAATAACAAAAAAATACAGAGAAAATTGGAGAAAAAGAGAGCTAAGGAAGAAAGAAAAATTTCCAAAATTTTCAAAGTCTAACAGTACAAATTCAACCGAGATTCCTCAAACACAAACACCAAATTCATCATCCAAACCCGTCTTGAGCCTTCGGAGACATATTTGGGCAGCTGGAATTGAAGAATTGGAGTTCAATTGAAGATTTCAAGCTCTTGGTTTCAAAGGTTCAATTTCAATTTCAAATCTGATTTAAAGCTTCAAGAACTGGATTTCTGTCAAATGGAATACTGGAGAGGCATCTAAAAGGTAATTCTAAGAGGCCTTAAACTCATTTATAGCTTTTTGGGTTGATTTCTGGTGCATTTCATCATTTTCAATTTCTACTGTGTTTTTTGATTTCTGGTAAACCAGAGTCGTACGGTTATTGCGAATAGCCACACGATCGTTGTACTATACCTATACGGTTATTGTTCATTTTAGAATTTAGGGATTTCTATATTTTCAATGATTGGTCTGTTGTGTTTAAAACTAGAGCCATATAGATGTGTTTTATAGCCACACGGATTTTCCTGTTACACTCGCACGGTTATAGTTTTATTTCTAGAATTAATTTTTGTGAATTTTTACTATTTTTACATATCATTTTGACATAGATTTACATTCTGTATTTATTTAATTTTAGTATTAAATTTGAGTATTAATTTTCTGTAAACCAGTGCAACGATAAAAACCTGAGTTTATTGAAATCGAGCCCACTTTTACATGCAGAAATAATAAATGACAAATTGATTTTTCAAACGAATTTCCAGTCCCATCAAAATGGAGTTTCAAAATGTTTTCCAAGTCGAATCGGGTAATTTGTCGAATTTGTTGATTTTCCCCGTTTCACGCCCTGAGTTATCTGGAATTCCCATTCTAAGTCAGTTTGAGTCCTACGTGTATATATATTTATCTGTACTAATTGTGTTTTGTTGGTAGATGTATATTAGGTTCGATGAATGTTAGCTTATCATTTTTAGGAATTTTTATATAGATAAAATTGTACCTCGAACCCTTTTTACACAATTATATCTTTTAAGGTAGTCATTTGATCGGTCTGTACATTTTAAATTTCCTGAATTTATTTACTATTTCCGAATTTATTTATCGCTTTCAGTATTGCATCTCATGTGTGAGCATTGAATTAATAAAACAAAGATAAAATCAACCGTAGAAAATATAAAAGGCATTGATATAAATTGTTAAATATATTTTAAATCAAGAAGAAACAGGTGAGTTGTTCAAACCCAAATCTCTAATTAAAATATACAGTGAGTTGTAGCTCGTTTTGGCTGTATCGCAATTTCCCAGTAGAGCTGAGCTGGGTGGCGACTCCTATCACTTTTTAGTGAGAGCATTCTAGTTTGTTTATTTTCCCACTATAAAACCAGTTTGCAATTATAAAACATTCCCGGCCCAATTGTGAGGCCTGTCTCTTTAGGATCGTCCACTCACAACTAGGCTTGTATTTTGGGCATTGATGACAAGCTAACACATTGGCTATTACATCTTCCTCTATTCTTTCCTAGTAACATCCCAATAGCATAACTCATCGAACTAGCGTTCTGCCACTTGATAGGATCTACAGATGCCCTCTGTAAGCACTGGAATTTTACTCCCTTAAAAAAAAAAAAAAAAGAAAAAGAAAAAGAGAAGGAAGAGAGAAGGGGGGGTCAGCTTTGGGATTTCTGGTGAAAAATTAGAGAGAGAAAGAAGAAAAGAGACAAGGAAAAGAAAGGGAAAAACCCAACTTAAAAGTTTTCTTTTTTTCTTCTATTTTCTTTAATTCTCCAAGTTTAAGTGTAAGAATTTGTTAGAAATCGATAGGTTAATAATTTGACTTCACAAACAAATCAAAATCTCAGACTAAAACCATCAGAAACCGTGACATTTGGAGATTCTTGGACCCAAATTTCCCAACCTCAACTCAAAGAGGAAAAGTGCAAATTTGTGTGGATTGGAGTGACGCCAGGGGTCAATCCTACGGTGGACGTGCGCCAAAAAGGTTACCACTCCTTATCCCTTCTATTTTTGAAGCTTTCTGGGTCATTGGTGTGAATTTTGTGCATTTTTGTTCAACTTTTTGCGTTTCTGTTTCTGGAAATCAAGAACAGTTGTGCGACTGTTCTTGAGTTTGATGAACAGTTGTACGACTGTATTGACAGTCGTACGAGTGTTCTTGGTTTCCAGATGATTTTCTTTCAGTTTATTTCAAATAAAATTTTGGTGAAATCCCGAGTTTGGATTACTTATAGTCGCACGACTGTAACATTTTTCCAGAATCAGAATTTCCAGAATAATCCCCAAAAATTTCCAAAAATCCCAAAAAAATTCAGAAAATCTAAAAATCATCAAAATGAATTTTGTTGTGTACATCCATAACCATAGATTCAATTTTTAGTAAAATTGCATTTAGAACAATACAACGATGGAGATCCGATTCTCTCGAAAACCGACCCACCTCACATGTAAAAAATGCATGTAGACCGGTAAAATTGTTTTCAAAATGATTTTCTCACAAAACCAAAATACAGGGACGTTTCAAAATGTTTTCCAGGTCTAATCGGGCCGGCTAGCTGAGCCGATCCGGTTATCCCCCTAAATGCATGCCCCCAATTCCTAAATTCCCAATTCTGTCTTGTTTGAGTCCTATTTGTGGCGTGCCGTAAATTATGCTAACCCTCTGTTTTGCGGCTTTTATTTTTATTTTTGATGTATTTAATAAATTAAATCATGTATTCTAAGCGCTTGTAAAAGTGAGGCTGAGAGTTTTTATCTTTTATTCGATCAGGTTGTAATAATTTAATCATTTACTATTTTACTTTACCTGTATGCACGTTGTATGTTTAATTTAATGCAATAAAATTGACTTTAGAGTTTGAAATACCGTCTATGAACATTGAACAATATTTATTTTAATTAGACACGAAATAAGGGACTTGTCCGGACCTAGATCTCTGGATAGTGTAGCGGCCGTTCGTCCGGTTCAGCTGCATTATAAATTTCCCGGTTGAGCTGAGCCGGGTGGCGACTCTTACAATATTCATCGAGACTTAGGTCTCGGTTCTTTTATGAATTTATTCCATTTTTCTAAAACGTGAATTTCCATCATAAAAACCCCATGCGGGGGAGGGGTCCGCCCGAAATCGAGGCGCCCCTTCCGAAAGGGAGTCTGCGTTCCGTCAAAAACGTCGTCCGCTCACAGTGGCAACTCTGCTGGGGATTCCTTACAAAAAGTTTTCTTAAAAATTTAAAAGAATTTGACAAGCCCTGAAAAGTGTCTAATTAAAATAAGGTGGATGATTCTTGATTGGTATTTCATTTTGCATTTTTAGTTAGACATGCTTGCATTAGGTTAAGTATCCCATTTCAGCCCGATGGATTGTTGAAGTGTCGCCTTTGTTCCTCCTGGTCTTAGGGGCACGGATATGAAACCCCTTGAGTGGGGAGAAGTGAGGAGTATATTTTGCTATGGGAACCTTAATTTTTAACCTGACTTGGACCGAACTTATATAGGCAACCCTAGTTGGATTCCCTTAGGATACCAAAATAATGGTGTGAATAAAATAAAATCATGCCTTCATCATCCCCGGTTGATGATCGAAGAGAACTCCACCTAGGACTTGATTAGAATTTTTGAGACCGACCACGTTTGGAGGAATAAGGTTGGAAGAATCCGTTTTGTGTGCTACTTGTTTCTCGCCATCCCGTGACACATCACTATTGTTATCTACACGTACATAACATACCATAATCACCATTTTCCATACACATGACATACTGTTCATAAAACATTTTTGTGTGATAATTAACTCACATATTTATGTAGCCACGTGCATTTTATTTTTGTGCGAAAACACATTTGCTTGCCATTCATATTAACCGTTTTTCTTTCAGCCATGACATTAATTTACGTGATTAACATTTTATTTTCACAAGGCATACATAACATCATTGTGTATTTCATGCATTCTAACCTATGTTTTTGTGCAGCCATTTACATTTTGTGTGTCATAAGCATTCATGACATATCACCTAAATTAAATTAGGGGCATTCCAAGGACGCCCACCACGATTATCTCATTTCATAACATATCGGGTATCCCAAAATGCCCGTATTCTGCCAATGCACCGGATTGCATTGGGCCATTCCACCAAATTATCTCATTTAAAAGAGACCACAATGGTCCTAGGTATATTTCAGTGTGACAATCCACACAATGAATTTCATGACATCAAACCCATTCATCATAAATACTATATAATACTGTGATCCATATCGGGTTACTTCATGACATTACTACATTATTCAAGGCGCTCCTCGAGTGCCGGATTAGTACGCATTTAGGGGCATTTCATAACATCCCAAATCATGAAAGGTGTTCCTCGAACGCCGAGCCTTTATCCGTGTCCCTTGTACATGTGACTCTTTTACAACATCATTTCATATCATATGCTCAAAAGTATCAGAACTCTGTCCATGGGCCGGTCCCATGCAACCACTTTATATCATCTCATAGACCTTTAAAGTGTCGAAACTCTGTCCGTGTGTAGGCACACATGAGATTATTTCACAAAATTCATTAGGCGCCGAACTTTTATCCGTGTGGCGGTCCACACATGACATTTTTGCATAGCATCGGGTGTTCTTGGAATGTCCAAAGTCAAAAGTATAAAAACAAAGGAGTCATTCTCATTATCTCACGATGTACATCTCACTCATCCGTCAAACATTCAAGCATTCCATAAGCACCAAGGACTTTACCGCATGCAATGAATCATTTAGGTATTCCAAAAACACTAGAAATTTCGTCAAACCCCTTAGGTCTTCCGTAATCATTAGAAACCCTATCCTTGTGTCCCGCTCTAGACACTAAACCTCTTCCCGTGTAAGATACGCTCTACACGTATCGCTCTAAATACTATACCTCTTTCCCGTGTAAGATACGCTCTACACGTACCGCTCTAAACATTAAACCTCTTTCCGTGTAAGATACGCTCTACACGTACCGCTCTAAATACTATACCTCTTTCCCGTGTAAGATACGCTCTACACGTACCATTTTAAACATTAAACCTCTTCCCCCTGTAAGATACGCTCTACACGTACTGCTCTAAAAATTAAACCTCTTCCCGTGTAAGACACACTCTACATGTACCGCTCTAAACACTAAACCTCTTCTAGTGTAAGACATGCTTTACACGTACCGCTCTAAACATTAAAACCCTTCCCTTGTAAGACACGCTCTACACGTACCACTCTAAACATTAAACCTCTTCCTGTGTAAGACACGCTCTACACGTACCGCTCTAAACATTAAACCTCTTCCCCATGTAGGATACGCTTTACACGTACCGCTCTAAACACTAAACCTCTTTCGGTGTAAGACACGCTCTACACGTACTACTCTAAACACTAAACCTCCTCCTGTGTAAGATACGCTCTACACGTACCGCTCTAAACATTAAACCTCTTCCCGTGTAAGATACGCTCTACACATACCGCTCTAAACATTGAACTTCTTCCCCTGTAAGATCCGCTCTACACGTACTGCTCTACACGTAAATCTAACCCCTGTATAAGATCCGCCCTATACATATAAGCGCTTCGCAAGTATCACCTTGCTTCGATCCGTGGACACCCTGCGTGTCATTTTATCCATATGGTGTATATTTATACGTCACGCTCTACTTCAGTATATAGCTTCATCAACAACATTCATTGCATTTTGCACGTTTCCATTCTTGGCTTTGTGTGCACTTGACTAGCTTAGAATTGCATAACATGACATGGCATCACTGTTCATACACGTATGCATCACATCACACACTCATGCCTACATCATCCCTTGACTTGGCATTCTCCGTGCGCATGCCCCAGTCAATGCTAATAAGTGTTTTTATTAGGGGAGAAAGGGAAGGAGTCTCAAGAATGGCTTGCCCAATGAACTTCAACACCATAACGGATGTCGTAGATGATTATGTTGCTTCATCACGATTTCGAAAGATGGTTAGGGAAAAGGCAGCGACAATGTTGAAGGAAATGCTAGGAGGTGATCTTGACAAGATAGAAAAGCTGACAACAAGGTGCTCTGAATTAGAGGCACGTGTGGCAGAGCTCAAATGAAAAATAAGAGGGCTGACCGGTGAGATGGAATCGATGGTGCCCCCCAAGGCCGATACTGACATTGTTCCGCGAGAAACCAGGAGTCCACTCCCCAAGGGCGACAGAAAGGGCATATCCCCGTGGCCTATTTCATTGAGCCAATTATTTGCCAAATGTAGAAAAGAGGGGCTGCTGCAGAGTGTCAAGCCATATGTGGAGCCGGCACCGAATCAAAAGAACAACTTCTGCAACTATCATGTAGTGACAGGTCACCGAACCAATGTCTGCTATGTTTTAAGGAAGGAGATCCAGAAGTTAGTTGATGAGGGAAGGTTAAAGGTGCCATCCGCTACTAATAAGTGACTGGGGACAAGCAGGGAGACCGACAAGGAAATTCCTCAAACCTCCCAGGGAGAGGAATATGATGAAGAACTCCTAAGCCTGATTTGATGAAAGTGGGGCAGTGACATTGGAGCCGGGGCAGTGACCGGATAAGGAATAGTCAGACACTGTGAGATCAATACCTTTAGAGGCTCCTTCCCGTAGGGAACTCATTTTGTTTGTAAAGTGTATTGAACTCATCTTGAATGCAATGTGTATTTTATTTTCTTACTTATGTGGTGATTACATGTACATGGCATTAAGCATGCATTTGATCATTTGAAACGACATGTCCATCACGCATAATATTAAGATGCATGACATCAATCTGAGTCTTACAGGGAATTTAAAAGTGAACCTGACTTCGGTTAAATCCCTTCCTTTAAAAAAAAAGAGAGAGAGAGAGAAAAGTCTGCCTAGCAAATAATGGGATGGCATCATTTCTGTCGAATCAATTGCCGACCTAGATCAGTGATCCCTACAAACCACGATCCAAAACACTATTGGTCTTGCCCTAAAAGTTTCAAATTGAACAGCCCATAATACACCCAAATCATTCCAAACCAGGGACCATTGTGAAATTTCAGAGCCGATCCCTAAAATGAAGCTTTGAGCCTAATTCACACTCAAGAAAGCATCTCACACTATAACCATATAGTCAAAAGCCCAAACTCAACGAAAAGCACCAAGCCCTAAGAAATCCAAATGATCTTCACCATCCACCATGCTGTAAAACTCTAAAGCAGACTTTGGTTTTAGTGCATATATAGTCTTGTTTGTGTGGCATTCATGTGCATATGACATTACACATGCATTGTTCATCCAAAAAGACATATTAAACATGTATGACATACATGGATTTGAATGCAGCAGGAAAATCAACAGGTGGCTATGGATTGGATTTGGCTTCTTCCACCGAAAAAAAAACAAGTTCCAATGGAAGACTTCATCTCCCTTACAATGAGATTTCTGCTTCAGGCCTATAGTCGTGCTCTCTTCAGTCATAGATATTTCTTCCTATCCAAACAATGAAACCCAAGCAAAATCTATTGAGTGTTTGATGAATCCGGGGGTGGCCTATCTATTGCATGAAGTGCTAGGGTCAGTGAGTTGAGACAATGGAGATAAGTACACTTTTGCCTGTTCTGAAAAGTTAACTTTGCGCGGTGGCAGAGAAGATTGGTGTCTTTATCTATCTCATACATGGCGGCTATAATTAAATTTGGAGTGTCTCATGGCATTAAATGGCAAGGAGCAACACTTTCATCTTCTCCCTTGAACCGATTCTATGAAGCCTTATTTTCTGCCATCAATGGCTTCCAACAAGAAATTGAATCCCAATGTTGCTCCATATCACATTTTTCTGCTTCATCTCATCACCAGAAGGGCGATGAAGCAGGTGGCTATGGCGCCGTTCTAATCAGTCTTCATTTAACATCAACATGTATTGGATTGGGGATACCCTTTTAATCCCGCGCCATTTCTGTTCAATCTGAACTCCTAGACTAATTGTTTTGAATCCTTAAACTATGGGAGAGGTTTTGAGTTCCTGGCAGAGAGAAGATTTGAATATGAGTCTACTTCAAATGAGCTCAATAATGCTGGAATCTGAGGTGAATTGGAAACATGAATATGACATCAGACCGCAGGAGAATCCAGTGGTTAATTGAATTCATCTCAGGTTGTCCATCCACAATGGCAACTCTATCCAGTGATCGGTCATTCATTCCTTAAAAAAAAAATCCAATGCGGAAAACCGAAAGGGCGCATTGGTAATTTGAAGGGGCATCAATTAAAACCAGAGCCACATTTTAGATTTTCCTAATGCATCCGTATTCATTATGCCATGAATGTTTTGTATTCAATTTTAGTGTTCAATAAGCATTTGTTGTGTCATGTCATTGCATGTCAATGTTCACTTACGGGTTACATCACGCAACAAACCATATATGTTGAAGTGTTTTACACCCCAAACACAAATCTCTAATACTAGGGGCAAGTAAAAGACCGAACCACTGGGTATCATCGACAGCAGTATCTTCGCGGGTCACAATGAACATATCAAGGTATATTTTCCCCGTCCTAAGCCAAACTATTGAAAAAAAAGGGATCGACGCAGACGAAATGCTCATCACAGAATCTTTGGCAAAAAAAAAATTTGTTGATACGGAAAACCGAAAGGACATATCAACAACAGGAGAGGAGTAATATACAAAATCAGAGTCACTGTCATATTCCCTATTATACTCATTCTGATGTCACCATTGCAATATTGTGTATGTTTAGATTTCCGATCAGATGTTCATCTTGCATACACCATGCCACTACATATAAACATCCATTGGTAGGACATTGCATCCGAACCCATGATAATGCCACAGGAACTCCTATTATGCGGTACAAAAATGTAAGATCTCACTTTTATCTTCTTGCTCAACCAAACGGACCATCCATCGGCGTGGCCTATTAGCCTGATCCACTGAGCCTGACAACGCTCCAGAATATGCAGAGCGTAAAGTGGAAGGTAACTCAAGACGGCCAACTCCTCTAATACCTAGATCAGCGTAATAGTCAGTCGGTCAGAAAAAACGTTGGAACAATCGGACTGAGTCAGTATGAAACAAAAGTATGCTTGGAGCCAAGAGGAGGCATTTACTTGTTCCAATGAGACTAAACCGCATATACATGGTGCCGCAGGTCACCTAGGCTACCATTGTGGCTAATCACAAGCCGTGAATTCTATCTCTAGGCTCGCACGGATACCAAAAATAAAGCATAAGCCACATGTTGCATGCATACATACATTTAGAACCATACATGCATCCGTACATACATGTATACATTTAAATTAAACACGCACAATTCATACGCACATGCATCACAACCAATCCAAGTGCAGGTACCCACTGCCATCACCAGGTCTCTTCGAGCTAGGAAAACTCTCAAAGTAGAAAATAGGTCTCAAGAGATGAATCAAGACCTCACAAGCCCAAGCATCAACATCTCAGAATGATGTAATCAATTCTTGATAGAAGGGGCAAAAATTTTTGTTTCCAAAATCATCGATCAAAGAATAAATAAATGTTGCCTATACAACTTCAAATCCTCAGCAGATCCGCTTCACTCAATATCCCCAACCTAACTTCCACCTTCCGTACCTCGGGTAACATAGACCCGGTATCGGCTTATTTCTTCCTCAGCTTTGCCTCAGGTAACCTAGACCCAGTATCAGCTTATTTCAACGGTGGGTTCTTTCTTGTGTCTGCGGCGCTTTGAGTCGCGCTCTCAAATACACATCAACTATCCCAGACTAAGATCGGGTGGTGAATTTAATCACGCGAGGGGCAGCTGTAAACGCCAGAATTTTACTCCTTCAAAAAAAAGAAAAAGAAAAAGAGAAGGAAGAGAGAAAGGGGGTTAGCTTTGGGATTTTTGGTGAAAAATTAGAGAGAGAAAGAAGCAAAGAGACAAGGAAAAGAAAGGGAAAAACCCAACTTAAAAGTTTTCTTTTCTTCTTCTATTTTCTTTAATTCTCCAAGTTTAAGTGTAAGAATTTGTTAGAAATCGATAGGTTAATAATTTGACTTCACAAACAAATCAAAATCTCGGACTAAAACCATCAGAAACCGTGACATTTGGAGATTCTTGGACCCAAAGTTCCCAACCTCAACTCAAAGAGGAAAAGTACAAATTTGTGTGGATTGGAGCGACGCCAGGGGTCAATCCTACGGTGGACGTGCGCCAAAAAGGTTACCACTCTTTATCCCTTCTATTTTTGAAGCTTTCTGGGTGATTGGTGTGACTTTTGTGCATTTTTGTTCAACTTTTCGCGTTTCTGTCTCTGGAAATCAAGAACAGCCATGCAACTGTTCTTGAGTTTGATGAACAGTCGTACGACTGTATTAATAGTCGTACGAGTATTCTTGGTTTCCAGATGATTTTCTTTCAGTTTATTTCAAATAAAATTTTGGCAAAATCCTGACTTTGGATTGGTTATAATCGCAAGATTGTAATTTACAGTCGTACGACTGTAGTTGCAGTTGCACGACTGTAACATTTTTCCAGAATTAGAATTTCCAGAATAATCCCCGAAAATTTCCAAAAATCTCCAAAAAATTCAGAAAATCTAAAAATCATCAAAATGAATTTTGTTATGTGCATCCATGACCATAGATTCAATTTTCAGTAAAATTGCATTTAGAACAATATAACGACGGAGACCCGATTCTCCTAAAAACTGACCCACCTCACTTGTAAAAAATGCATGTAGACCGGCAAAATTGTTTTCAAAACGATTTTCTCACAAAACCAAAATACAGGGATGTTTCAAAATATTTTCCAGGTCTAATCGGGCCGGCTAGCCGAGCCGACCCGGTTATCCTCCTAAATGCATGCCCCCAATTCCTAAATTCCCAATTCTGTCCTGTTTGAGTCCTATTTGTGGCGTGCCTTAAATTGTGCTAACCCTCTATTTTACAGCTTTTATTTTTATTTTTGATGTATTTAATAGATTAAATCGTGTATTATAGGCGCTTGTAAAAGTGAGGCTGAGAATTTTTATCTTTTATTCGATCGGGTTGTAATAATTTAATAATTTACTATTTTACTTTACCTGTATGCACGCTGTATGTTTAATTTAATGCAATAAAATTGACTTTAGAGTTGAGAAATACCGTCTATGAACATTGGCAATATTTATTT
The DNA here is from genome assembly GCA_039660915.1 of Euphorbia tirucalli. Lineage (NCBI taxonomy): Eukaryota > Viridiplantae > Streptophyta > Magnoliopsida > Malpighiales > Euphorbiaceae > Euphorbia > Euphorbia tirucalli. The sequence continues at coordinate 32,393,562 of CM077637.1, read as the reverse complement.
TAATTAAGCACGAAATAAGGGACTTGTCCGGACCTAGATCTCTGGATAGTGTAGCGGCCGTTTGTCCGGTTCAGCTGCATTATAAATTTCCCGTTTGAGCTGAGCCGGATGGCGACTCTTACAGTATTCATCGAGACTTAGGTCTCGGTTCTTTTATGAATTAATTCCATTTTTCTAAAACGCGAATTTCCATCATAAAAACCCCACGCGAGGGAGGGGTTCCCCCGAAATCGAGGCGCCCCTTCCGAAAGGCAGTTCGCGTTCCATCGAAAACATCGTCCGCTCACACCCTCATGTAGTTCCCTTTGGGTGTAGTTGCCCTATTATGATGTGATGCTTTTAACCAAGGATGACTGAAGGATTTTTGGTATAGCTCCCCTACTTAATTTTTTGGATATCGGAACCGCTTCTGCTTTTTTTAGAAACTTTTCCTCCTTCAGGTATTCTACGATCGGTTTTGTTGGCCCCAAAATAGGCTAAAGACACCCTAGAGGGGAGGTGAATAGTGTGTATCATTGAATAAAAAATCTTTTATTCAAATTTTTTAGTAAGAATAGTTTTGTAATACGAGTTTTACTTAGAATGCGGAATTACTAAGACTGTTAACTCGTGAATATAATTACTTTGATCTGTTTAAATAATATCTCTAAATAGGACTAATGCTATTAATTTAAATGCTTAGAATGTAAATAGCAATAAGTAAGGAGTATAGGGAAAGAGATATTTGAGACACAGCGATTTATACAGGTTTGGCCCAACCGACCTACTATTATCTCCAAGCCCACCACTTGAAATTTTCCACTAAGGATTCTTTTACAGGTAAGAACCAAGCCTATGATTTCTTTACAAGCAGAAATCAAGCCTAATGTTACTTTTTATGTGTTCAAGTAACAAACTCAATATTTTCTGGGCAAAGTATCAAAACCTCTACCGAAACTTTTTACGAGCTCTAGTGTTAAACTTATAGATGTTGTTTTGTAGCTAAACAACAACTATCCTGGTGGTTTTGCAAGATCAAATACCAAACTTTTACAATTGTTGTTTTCAAGCTTAACAACCAAACTATCACCACACTTTTCAAGCTTAAGTGTAAAACGTTACAATTGCTTTATTGAAATCACCACAACAAAGCTTTCCCTTACACAAACCCTATTGTGTGAATTACAATTCCCTTTTGAAATGAATAAATTTGGTTGTATGAGAATTGATGAAGACTTTAATTCTTTGAATATCTCTTTGAAGACTTGTTGGAAAAGACTCTCTAATTTATGCTTGTATATGTGATTTTGATATTTTTCTTCTCCGGTTATGAATGATGGTTTTGCTCTCTATTTATAGGTGAAAGGGCAAATATAGCTGTTACTCATAAGCATTGGTAATGGAGCTTTTTGTACAAATATGTCCAAAACTCTTCAGGCCTCTGAAGCTGTTGTTTTATATTACTGTAGCCTTCTGTGCAATCTTATGATGCAATATATAGCCTTTTATAGCTATAATTTGAGTTTTCTTCAACCTTCTATATGTGGCCATTATACAGTGTATAGCCTCCTATAGGTGACTGTTATGCTTTGCACAACCTCCTGTAGGAGATCGTTATACAATGTATAGCCTCCTGTAGGTAACCGTTATACAATATATAGCCTCATGTAGGTGACCATTGTACAATGTATAACCTCCTAAAGGTGTATAACATTTTGGTTGTAAAAGTCCTCTTTTTGTAACTCCGAAATTAGTATCCTCTTGTAGATCATAGTAGTCTTTCCCTTTATCTTTAAGATTTGTTGTATGTCTTCATCTTCAATAATGTGATACTCTTGAATAAAATTATTCGTTAAATTTTAATTACTTGAATATATATATTTTCTCCTTCCTCATTTTGACTTGGATAAAAGTCATTCTAATAAAATATCTTTATGTAATCTTAATTAAGATCATAATCTAATAAATCTTAAATTAATTACTTGAGATTATTTTATTATCTTCATCTTCCTTTTCTTTAATATTTTAATCATCAAAACTTGATTCAACAGGTTTCATACATTTTGAATAAACTGCATCTATTGTCATCACCTCTTTCTCTTCCATGCTTAGGCAATCTTGTACCTCATAAGCACACATCAAGTACTTCCATTCTGGCAAACTAGCAACAACTTTTGATAATTTGTCATCTTCAGCGTTCTCTTTTCGGGAAATATACTCCACTTTCTAAGTCGTGCTGTTGCCTTCTATTTCTTCCAACAACCTTCATACTTTCTCCAAGTACTTGGTCACAGAATGGTCCTTAGTTTCAAAATCTTTGTTGTTGTGATTAGAGACGAGCCTTGAATCACTCATCAACTTGACTCTATCCGAACCGATCACCTTAATTAACTCCAACCCCTTTATTGCTTCATACTTGGTTGCATTGTTCATTACCGGGAAGTTGAGTTTTACCATGTAAGAGATATGGATCTGATTTGGTCCCTTGATGTACATCCCAAATCCAGCTCCTTCTTAGGAGGCACCATCCACAAATACTTCCCATTCTTCCATCTTTGGCGCTTATTCTAGTTCCACTCAAGTGAATTCTACTACAAACACCTATTTTTTAGCGTAGATCTTGGCTCAAATCGTATGTCAAACTCACTCGGTCGATGGCCTATTTTGCCAATCCCCTGGATTTCTCAAGTCTTTGGAGCACCCTGTATAGTGGGAAGTTTGTTCCTACTATCCCAGTATGGGCCTGGAAGTAAGGTTTTAACCTTGTTGAAGTAGACACAATTGCGAGTGCCAGTTTTTCTATCTTTGGGTATTAGACTTCTGCTTCCTTTAATACCTTACTTGTATAATACACTAGAAACTAATGTCCTTCGTCCTTCCAAATCAAGGCTGGTCCTGTCGCTTCATCTCTAGCGACCAAATACAAGCACAACATTTCCCTTGGGACCAGTCTGCTCAACAAAATGGGGAACTTAACTTTTGCATCTCTTTAAAAGCCTTCTAACCCTCGCCATCCCAGCTAAAACTTTTATCCCTCTTTAGTGCTTTATGGAAAGGCATGCATCTCTTGGCCAAAAATGAGATGACTCTCCCAGTATGATGATTCAACCATTCAGCTTTTGGACTTCATTTACCTTTTTGGACAGAACCATGTCCATTATTGCCTTGATCTTTTTTGGGTTTGCCTCTACCCACCTTTGGGATTCTTTTTCACCCCAAACATGCACTTTTTTGTGTTGAGCTTCATCCTATATCTTTGCAGTGTCTTAAGTACTTCTCTAATGTCCTCCAGGTGGTCATTTCAGTTTCAGCTCTTGATGATCATGCCATAAACATATACTTCAATTGTCTTTCCTGCTTGGTCTTTGAACATGTCATTGACCAATCTCTAATAAGTAGCTTTGGTGTTCGTCAACCCAAAAGGCATAACCTTATAATAGTATGTCCCTTCATGGATTATGAAGAAGGTCTTTTCTATGTCCAGTGGGTCTATAAGGATTTGGTGGTACCCTTATATCGCATCTAGGAATGAATAGATAAAATGTCTGGCCATTGAATCTACAAGCTAGTTGATGCTTGGTAGGAGGTAACTGTCTTTCGAACATGCCTTGTTAAGATCTATAAAGTCAACACACATACACCTTTTCCATTTTCCTTTTTAACCCTTACTACGTTCACCAACCATTCTGGATAGTGAACTTCCCTGATGTGCCATGTATCCAGCAACATCCAAACCTCATACTCTATGGCACCTTGCCTGTCTGAGGTGTACTTTCACTTTTTCTATAACATTGGTTTTGCCTCCATATCTATATTGAGTGAATGTTTCATCACTTTTGGTAGGACTCCCTTCATATCACTTGTTCTCCACTAACCATTCTTTGGGAATATGTTGAAAGTAAAAGGAAACCAAGTTCTACATTGCGGTCATAGATAATGTGAAAGATGTGATGTCATATTTTTAAATAGCTTTTTGAAGATAGAAATTAGCTGATTAGTGCAGTAAAAAATTTGTCACATCGTTCCTAAAAAAAACAACAAAAAGCGAAAAAAAAGAGCCTGTTATACCATAAATCTGTAAAGGCGGTCTAACGAAAAAGAAATGGTGAAATAAAATCAAAATCTTGCTACGCTGAAAAATTCTCTAAACTAAAAACCCAAATCGGGCAGTTTAGGCCAAAGTTAGAGCATAACAAGTTCTAGGGGAATGTCCAAGCCACTCTTCTTTCAAAGCCGCTGATAAGCAAATGTCAAGCTAATTCATCTTAAGCAGCCGCCAATAAAGGGCATGCAATAATCAGCTGGCAGTAGCCAATAAAGGGCATTTTGTAATCACTTTTAGCAGAATTAGACTAGTAATGAACTTGAAAGATATCGTAGCCATATGCTTTGAACTTGAATTCACTATTTCAAGGCGAAAATAATCTTAATACGAGAACCATATCCATAAGTCTTTAGACCCCTGAGCAAAAGTGGTGCTTACCAAGCCTAGGCAAATGATAAAAAAAGTCTTAAGCCAGAACAGTGGACTTGGACGTACTCTCACATATTTGCATACACACACATTCATGTGCATTTATATACATTTACATACACACGCATGCATGACATGTATTAAGAATTCATCCATAAGAATCAAAGGCTCTCCAACAAGCCTTCATTATTGACCGGAAGGGCAAAAATTTTGTTTCCAAAATTATCAGTTAAGAAATAAAGATGTCAACGTAACATCTTAATAAACTTCAAGGTCTAGTGTTAAAAATTCCATTCATAATCTTGACATCTCATAGCCAATCTCATTTACCATCTTGGCATCTCATAATGAATATCATTTGTAATCTAATCTCATAGCCAATCCCATTTACCATCTTGACATCTTATAGCCAATTCCAATTCCATTCACCATCTTAGCATCTTATAGCCAATCCCATTCACCATCTTGGCATCTCATTGCCAATTCCATTCACCATCTATGCATCTCATAGCCGATTCCAATCATAATTTTGGCATCTTATTCATAATCTTATAGCCAATTCCATTCACATTCTCATTTACAATTCCATTCACCATCTCAGCATCTTATAGTTAATTCAATTCACAATCCCATTCATAATTACATTCACCATCTTGGCATCTTATAGCCAATTCCATCCACAATCTCATTCACAACCCTATTCACAATTTCATTCACCATCTTGGCATCTTAGAGCCAATTCCATTTAGAATCTCATTCACAATCCCATTCATAATCTCATTCACCATCTTGGCATCTTAGAGCAAATTCCATTCAAAATCTCATTCACAATTCCATTCACCATCTTGGGATCTCATAGACAATTCCATTCATAATCTCATTCACCATCTTCGTATCTTATAGCCAATACCATTCACCATCTTGGCATCTCATAGCTAATCTCATTCACCATCTTGACATCTAATAGACAATCCCATTCACTATCTTGGCATCTCATAACCAATCCCATTCACCATCTTGGCATCTTATAAGTAATCTAATTCACCATCTTACATGTCCTAGCTAATCTCATTCATAATCTTTACATCTCAGCTAATTTTGTTCACCATCTTGGCATCTAATAGCCAATTCCATTCACTATCTTGGCATCTCGTAGCCAATCCTATTCACCATCTTGGCATATCATGGCCAATTCCATTCACCATCTTGGCATCTCAAAACCAATTGCATTCATATTTTTGGCATCTCATAGCCAATCTCATTCCCAATCTCACAGTCAATCGCATTCACAATCTTGGCATCTCATATCTAATTCCATTCACAATCTTGGCATTTCATACCAATCTCATTTCGGCATTTCATAACCAATCTCAAATTATCATTTCATAGCCAATCACCAATCTCATCCCAGCATCTCATAGCAATCTCAACACTTCATAGCAGTCTTGCAATATCATAGTCAGTCTCGGTGCGCCATAGCATACCAACTTTAGCACTTCATAGCAGTCGATTCGACATCTCATAGCCATCTACACTTGTACTTTATGGCAAGTCATCCCTCACCTTTGTTCTTGATCGAACAGTAAAAATTTGTCTCCAAAATTATCTGTTAAGGAATAAAGATAAGGGCACACACAATGATAACCTTCATCTCTCGACAGTCTAGTCACTCGGCCAAGAGAGGGGTAGGTATTTTCTCTATCTTTGTTCATTATACTCTTTATTGTGTATCCAAATTCACCCTGGGACCCAGTAAAGCTAGATGTCATGAATTTAGTTACACGAGAGATAGCCTGTAAGTGCGGGATTTTCATCCATTGGTTCAATGATGAAATATTGAGCTCGATGCCTCCATAGCTACACGGTTTAGAATCAACTCAAGATTTAGACTCTAGTTTGTTGAAACTTCAAGTTCGAGTTGGATTTTGGCCAGACAGGTGTTGATGACATAGCAACAGCTGTGAGGGTGTTGTGTTGATAGCTGCACAACTATCGACACATACTCGCACGGCTATATGTCTATATCAGAACCCATTTTAGTTGTTTCTATACATTTCATGGCATCTTAGCCTTAGATATACTTCTGGAAGTATGTAAAAAATCAGAACAATGATAGAGATCCTGATCTCTAGAAAACCAACTCACATTACATGTTAAAAGAAATAAATTGGAAAAAAAGTTTTCAAAATCGTTTTCTCCAACACAATATACATGAACATTTCAAAAGGTTTTCTAGGTCTAGTCAGTGGAATTGCCAGGTTTCCTCGACTATCCCCTAGATGCATGATCCCCAATCATCAGTTTCCCTATTCTGTCATACTTAAGTCCTATATGTTATTACTCACGCACGAACCTTTATTTTGCAGGTTCAGATGTATGTTAAGATAGATAAATGTCTTAGATTTTCCTTTTATAGCTAGATATTTGGGTGTATTATAGGTGATTGTAACCCAATTCCTCTTTATACAAATGTATCCCCTTAGGATAGATTGTTGTGATTCGTTCTGTAATAATTAATTTATTTACTACTTTATGAATATTTTGTATGTGTTGTATTATCCAATAAAATCAACTTTAGACGTTAGAAAATGCTATCGAGAGAATGTTAAAGGCGATTTTGATTAGACCATAAGTAAGTGACCTGTCTAGGTCTTAATCTTTGGAAGGTGTAATAATTCCTACTTAGTTCGGTTATACCCCAATTTCCCTGTAGAGTCGAACCGAGTGGTGACTTCTATTTTTTTATGAGACTGAACATCTCAAATCTTTATGATTCCATAAAACGAATTTCATGTAGGGAATTGTCATGGGAAAAATTAAACGCAAGGTGGAATACCGATTAAAATTTTCCTTGATTCCAAAGCCCAAGATTCATGTAGATTAATAGGATGAAGCAAGAATGGAAAGAAAATAGAATTTTCTCACCTTAATTGTCTCTTCTAAAGACTGCTGGAGAAACCCAAACACGTTTCCTCCACAATCCGGTACACGAACGACTCTTAAATGTGACTCATGCTAACGAACGGAAGAACGGAAACCAAGAAATTTCAGCCTAAAGAATTCAGCTATTTTCTTTTTGGCGTAGGCCAAAATATCAAGTGGCTAGGGTTAGAGAGAAATTAGGTTTAAGACTTCCTTATATGCTCTTTAGTATACTTCTTAGCCTACCAGGATTTTAATTGAAACTATAGGTTATTTAATTTGATTAAATAAATTTAACTTGTACAACTAGAATTAAATAAAACCTTATTATAAAATTCCAACTGACACAATTAAATATAACTTTACCAAATTAATATAACCCAAAGTAAAATTAAAATGAACCTTAATAAATATAAACTTTGTATTTAAATTTCCACCAAGGAAATTCAATTTTATTTGATTAATTATTTACTACATGTAATGATAAGGTCGGTTTTTGACCTTATCTTTTAGGCAATTTCGTGGTTTGAACGACAATTTTTAGAGTCCTTTGTGTGAATGTTTCTGTGGTTTTTGAGTATTTTGTGATTTTTATGTTTTGGATAGATTTTTAACTTTTAGTATTTTTCATGTTTTCTAGGGTTGTTTTTGTAATTTTGGATAATATGTCGTTTTTATGGTCAGTGGCGTTGGTGCGGTTATGTTTCTTTATGCTCGTTTTGGACAGGCATTATGACCCGGACCGAAAGTTGGAGCATCGGCGGCAAGGAAGAGTTTGAAGTGCTGAAAATCAAGGTGGCACGGCGTGCCATTTCAGCGTGCCAAGGGATGGGATCCAGCAGACCGGCACGAAATCGTGCCATCCCTACCAGCGCGGCGTGCCAACTCCAAATCTACACAGCACGGCATGCCGTCTCCACCAACACAGCGTGCCACCCCCAATTCTGCACAGTACGGCGTGCCACTTCCACCAGCACGGCGTGCCGAGCTCCGGAATTCTGCTGTTACCCTACTTTCATCTTTTCTTTTTCCTGGTTTTAACCTAGCCGTATAAATAGGTTATTTTCTAAGTTTTAATGATCTTTTTCCAGACTTTTAGAGTGTAAAGCAGGAACTTGTAGTTAGGTTTTAGCTTGAACTATTTGTTTTCTTTGAGTTTTGAACCATCAATTGGTAGAAGTTTTACATAGAACCTTCCCCTTTTGCGACGTTCTTGGTTCCGGCTTGAGTTCGTCTATAGAGGTACAACCCAAGCATCTTCACACCGTCGGAATCCGGTTAATCGGACCAAAAGGGCATAAGTTTTTCTTCTTCTCTTTTGTAATTTGATTAAGTTGGTTTTTTATTCCGCAATTGATTGCGTTTGGTTGTAAACACTGAATTCGTATCACCTTTCTTGATTAATACAATTGACTACAATTTAATTTCAATTTTTATTCCTCTTCTTTATGCAATTCCTTTAATGATAATCTAGTCTCATAAGATCTTAATTTATTAAGTTCATATTTGTGGCATCACTTAGATTGACACCTAGGAAACCATTAGTATTGACGACACTGTGGAACTTACGTGCCCCCATTTTCTGAGCTTTAGAATTAGACCGCCTCTAAACAAGGGAAACCGGCTAAGGACTTAAAAGATCTAGACACGCTAGGTTGAATTATCGAAAGAACATAATTAAGGGTTAATTGTTGAGTTAAATTCATCTATTGTAGTTAATTGATAAAGCCATCTCCATTAGCATTCATAGGTCGGTAAACCGCCAATTGATAACCCAAATTCAAGTGCAAAGTAAGCTGGAATAGATCAACTAGGAGTAGGATAATTAGTTGTTAGTATAATCGAATCCAAAAACTAAGTTCTGCCTAGGACACGCAAGGAACCCGAGTAGTTTAGTGTTTGCAGAATATTTTTCTCTGTGGGATCGATACCTGGACCAACCAGAACTATTACTTGTCAACAATAGGTACACTGCCTTAGTTGTGCGTTTCTAGGTTCAGTTTCACTACTTCGCCTAGGACCCATCAAGTTTTTGGCGCCGTTGCCGGGGAAATTTATTTTCCTGCATCATTGAACCAAAGGTCTATTTGCTGATCTAGGCACTATTTTTGTGCATATAGTGAAATAATTTTTCTTTTTTGTGGATATTTGTTGCAAATTATTTTTGTTAATTTTTTTTTTTAATTTTTCGGTGTGTGTGTGCTTTCTAGCTTATGCGAACTCACTCTCAACACCCTGAGCTTTTACCTTATAACCCTAAAATTGAACGTTTGTGTAGCAGGAACCGTAGAGTACAACAAAAGCAAATTGTCCAAATGGATCATCAGCAACAGGAGGAAGAGGAGAGACAGCTCCGGGAAAGAGTTGAGCAAGAGCGACTCCGGCGAGAGCGGGAGGAGTTTGATGGAAGAAGGGGTGGTGATAGAGACAACATGGTCATGACGGACCTAATGGCTCCACATCGGCCCCGGAACAGATCCGAAGTGGTTATTCCAGCCATTACTGCCAATCACTTTGAGTTGAAGTCCAGCATGATCAATTTGATCTAAGGGAACGGACTATTCAGTGGCGGAATAAGTGACAACCCCAATGATCATTTAGACCGGTTTCTCATGGTAGCCGATACAGTCCGAATCGGTGGGGTGCCCTAAGATGCTGTGCGGTTGAAGTTGTTTCCCTTCTCATTATGCGGGTGAGCAATGGAATGGTACAAGTCCTTGAGGCCCGGGTCAGTGACTTCATGGGATCAATTGGAAGAACAGTTCTTGGCATACTACTTTCCACCATCAAAGACGGTTCAGTTAAGGAACAAGATCATGGGATTCTGGCCATTTGGGACTGAGACTCTTAATAAAGCATGGCAGAGGTTTCAACGGTTATTGCTGTCCCCACCATGACATGCCGCGATTCACTCAGGTAAGCACGTTTTATCATAGTTTGACACCAGCTAACCGTGCCATTATTGATTCTTCTACAGGTGGAGACATTTTTAAGAAGGCTGCTACGTAAGCCGAGGAGTTGATTGCGGAGCTGGCTAGGAAGAGTACCTTGTGGCAGTCGGACACGCGAACAAGGAATCAGGTTCGGGCTGCGGATTTGGGACGCCAAGATGCAGCCATGGACCATGTGAATAAGAAACTGGACCTGTTGATGTCCCATCTGAATTTAAATGGCCCACAATACAAGCCGGTGTTGTGTGTATCATGTGGAGCGGAGCATCCCGGGCAAGAATGTGCATTGGGCGACCCATTCGCCCAACCGTCCGAAAATGTAAGTTTTGTGGGAGGAAACCAAAGGAACAATAATTCTAACTCTTACCTACAAAATTTCAATAATAATAGTTACGGAAGAAGGTACTAACACCCAAACATGTCTTATGGTAATAACCAAAATGTGTTGAGACCTCCTTCCGGATTCCATTATGAGCACCGTGAGCAGGGGTTAGGTAAGGCCCCATTTATTCCTAATGATCAATCCTCACAGCAACCTCAACAGTCTAAGCAAGATGAGACGGTTTTGTCTTTATTAAAAGACATCTCGTCTCGGCTTGCTGATAATGAAGCATACTGTAGGGATTTGGGTAAGCAGGTGGCTCAAATGAGTAGGGAGAGGCAGGAGAGACCTCAAGGAGCACTCCCGAGTAGAACTGAACAAAACCCTAAGGGTAATCAATAGGAGACAGCTCAAGTTATAACCCTACGAAGTGGTAGGCAAGTGGAGGACCGAGTGCAAAACGCTAATATTCCATCCCAACCTACTGAGGTAAGTGAAGAGTCGGGAGAGGTAAGCAACCCCGACTCGATTTCTGAACCCAAACCTAGCACAAACGAAAAAGGGAAAATTCCTGACCCAGTGAGGGCCTATGTGCCTAAACTTCCTTATCCTCAAAGGGAGAAGAAAGATAGACTGAAGCAGAAATATTCCAAATTTCTGGAAATTTTTAAGAAGTTAGAATTTAATTTGCCACTGATTGAGGCTCTCCAAGAGATGCCCTCTTATGCTAAATTCTTTAAAGAACTTCTTACAGGGAAAAGAAAGCTAGGCGAGGACAAAGTGGTGGCTTTAATAGAGGAATGTTCGGCAATTATCACTAACAAACTTCCACCCAAGCTCAAAGATAAGGGCAGTTTTACTATCCCATGCCGGATAGGAAACTTGGAGATTGCCAATGCCCTATGTGACTTGGGTGCAAGTATAAATTTGATGCCTCTGTTGTTTTTCAGGAGACTCGGACTGGGAAACCCAAAGCCAACCAATATGACCCTCCAATTGGCGGATAGATCGCTCACGAGGCCAAAAGGGGTGGTCGAGGACGTGTTAGTAAAGGTGGACAAGTTTATCTTCCCTGTGGACTTCGTGGTAATGGATATGGAAGAAGATAGCTTGGTGCCCCTTTTGCTTGGAAGACCATTTCTTGCAACCGGTAGGACTTTGATAGATGTCCAGGAAGGTAAGATTATTCTTAGGTTGCACAACGAGGAGGTAAGTTTCAACGTCTATAACTGAATGAAATATCCATTAGATGTTGAAAGTTGTAATTTTATAGGCTTCTTTTGCCCTATCGATGCTTATGTGATAGAAAAGAGTTTCAATCAAGGGGAGTTGGAGCTCTTGTATAACTTCCGGTTGAAACTATTTCCGGGCAAACTGAGAAGTCGGTGGACGGGATCGTTTACCGTGCACAAGGTCTATCCCTCCAGGATGGTGGAAATTGAAACCCCGGAGGGAATTCAACAAGTAAACGGGCATCGGTTGAAGCCCTACGTCAGCGGAGGAATGAAGGAGGAGAAGCAAGTCTTACTCCTTCGTGATGTGTAATGCTAAATCGTGGACGTAGAAGTCGAGCTATTCCGACTATAAACATAGCAATGAGGTACGTGTGCCTCCTTTGTACATTAATTTTGTGTTAATATGTTTTTATGTGTTTTTGTGTGTAGGAATAGGTAATTAAGAAAGTTAATCAAAAGTCGTGATCAAAATGGGGAAAAAAGTAAAGGTTGGCAGAATTCAGGATAGCACGCCGTATCACCAGCAGCATGGCATGCTCTATGGCAGTCACGGCGTGCTGAATTGCTCTTGCACTCGATTTCGGAACAGCGGCCTGGCACGATTGCATGCCACACTGGCACACTAGAGGTGGCAATTCGTGTTATCGTGTCATAATCGTGTTATGTTGTTTAATGTATTCCACATGATTATATATAACATAAAAACAACAAAAATGAGTTTCGTGTCAAACGGGTCGTGTCAGTCGGGTTGTCTCTGTAAATCGTGTTGCCGTGTCAGAAATTGCCACCCCTATGGCACACCACGTGCTACCCCAATCTCACCTTGGCACGGCGTGCTGTTCCGGAAGAGGGTTGTGCATGAGCAAGCAGCACGCCGTGCCGAAATTCAGTACACCGTGCCAATTACAGGGTCTTCAAGGCGGCACGACGTGCCAATACAGCACGCCAACGTGCAGTCACGCTATTTCTAAAGTGAATTGTTGTAGAGCGAACAGCACGCCGTGCCAAAATTGGAGCACGCCGTGCCACATATGCAATTTTCAAGACAGCACGACGTGCCGAGCCAGCACGCCGGTGTGCCCTCACGCTGTTTCCAGGTACGTGTTTATGCTCTGCTCAGCACGCCGTGCTGATTGTTTGGCATGGCATGCCGAGCGTTTAAATTTTGAAATTCTAGGTCAAATCTGCCCGCCTATATAAAGCACTTTCCACTTTTCTCTTTGTAACCGCCCATCATTCTTCTTCTTCTTCTTCTTCTTCTTCTTCTTCTTCTTCTTCTTCTTCTTCTTCTTCTTCTTCTTCTTCTTTCTCTCTCTCTCTCACTTTCTCACTTTCTCTCTCCCTCTCCACTTGCTCTCTCTAGAACCAACTCTCACCTTCTCCCTCTCTACCCTTATTCTTCCTTCCTTTCTCATTTTTTCCCTCTCACCTTCTCTTCCACTCTCATTTTGACCTAGGATTTTATTTTGCTTCATTCTCATTGCAACCAGGTATGAATTCATGCTTTGCTCTCCCTTTACTCTTTTTATTGTTTGTTCTTTTTCTCACTTTGATTTTGATTGATTGACTGCTTAATAGGGTGATTGTTTTGCATTCTTTTTCTTTTTAGTGGTTTGTATTTATGACAGTAGGTTTTCTTTGGATTTGGGTTCTTTTGTTTTTTATTTTTGTTTTGTTTTTATGGTTGTGCAATTGTAGGATGAAGAAGAAGATCGTCGCTGATCAGAGACACGGTTCGTCACGACGGCCCATAGACCCGTCACCGGAACTGGTGACACGCGATGAATTACCTACCGAACAGCAGATGGCCCCTTTGACGAGCCTCTCCAGGAAGTATAAATGCCCCTTTCCTCTACTTTCGGATGATGAAGGTAAAAGATACAAAACCCTGTTTCCTTTAGAAAGCACCCCCTTTCGAACCTTCGATTGGGAATTTTTATTTGTGCAAGATAGGGCCGAGGCGGTATGTGCTAAATTGACTAGTCTAGGATGGTATGAGTTTGTGAAGTCTAATCCACCCGTCTTTAGGGAGTTGAATCTCGAATTCTACTCCACCTTAAGCTTCAAAACAAACCCTGATATGGGCCTTAGGAGCATGACATTCCGCCTATTTGGTACTGAATGATCTCTAGATATTGAGGGCCTTAAGGCTTGCATAGGTATTGAGGGGAATGGTTACAAATGGCCGGAGAATATGGACGCCAAGAAATTTTGGCGTATGGTAGGATAAGGGGTACACCAACCTAGGTTTGCTAAAACTTCCCAAATTCATGACCCTATCTTGCAATTAATTCACAAATTTGTGTGTTTTAATTTTTCGGGAAAAACTGAAAGCAACCGAGTTAATGCATTTGAACTTTTAATACTGTGGCATGTGCATAATGAGATTAAGGTGCATATGGGCTTCTTCGTCATGGAAGCCTTATACAACAACCACAACAGAGCTAAGTCAGAACTAGGGTTAGGACATATTATAACTTGTATTGCGTGCTTCTTTCATAGTAATACTTGTTATAGGAACCTCGATAGCATCCTTCCCAAGAAGCTTTCGAGGGGAATTTTGTCTTGCTCCCATGTCATGGCAGCTGCAAGTACTTCAAGTGCAGGAGGTTCGAGTAAGGGAAAGGCTCCTATGGACGTAGATGAGGAGGACGAGAGTGAGGAAGCTGAGGATAACGAGGAGGATGAGGAGAATGTTTTGGTGGGCCAGGATTTTATGGGGCGGATCGAAGGACGGTTGGATGGCATAATTGAACAACTGGAAGGCTTAACCGTTCATCAGATTATGCTTGAGGAGCGGATGAACGGGCGCCTTGATATAGCTCGCCAATGTCGAGGCGTTCGCCTCTCGCTTTTGTGCAGCCCAAGGGTGGCCGTACCCGCCGCCGCCAGCCCCCGATATGTGAGGTAACCCTTTTCCTTTCCCGCTTAATTTTGCTCCTTCTCCCATTGCACTTTTGGAAGTAAGTGCAATCTAAGTGTGGGGTGGGTAAAGGGATTTCTCCCTTTCTTTTGCTTCTTTTTACATTGCACTTTTTGATTATTTATTTCGTATGTTTGTTTGTGTTTTTGCATATTTGGATGTTTTACGTTGGTTTTTGGTTAGATTTAGGCTTTAGTTTTTAATGCATGTGGAGTTGGTTTTGGTTTGTTTTTGGTTTGATAGTGTTTTTTTTTTTTTTTGGTTGTTTATGTGTCAATTGCCATTTGAATAACATTGCTTAATCCACCCTCGAAACTAAGTCTCTGTGCTTGGATTGGTAGCAATTGGCTAGGGATACTAGGAGTTGTTTGCAAGTCATTAGCTTGTTTGTGCGTGATTGTGATTCTTGATGGTAACCATTGGTTAGATTTGTCATTAAGGTTGCATTAGGGAATTAACCCTCTACCTCTACTTGCATGATCGAGCTAGGATTACGCCTTGGAACATTGGTTCAGTCACACGACCTAGCATACAACCCCTAGTACACTTGTGAGAATTTAAGCCTTTGGAACCATTTCACATCGGTTCTATTTTTTTGTGAGGGTAAAAACAATCGTGGCACACTAAATCGTAGAACCCGGTGTCGTTTTGCACTTGGCATCGAGAGCTTAATATGTGGAGACCCTTAGGATTAACCCCTTGACTTAAATGAGCCTAACCCTAACTACTAATTATCCCTTAGAACACCCAAAGCTACTAAATTAACCTTTTTGACTTAAAAAACCTTCACCAAGCCAACTCTATCATCCTAACTTTTTACCATTAACTTTGATTTTCCTTTCTTACCCTCCTCTCCTAAATCAAGTAATTGGCTAAGTTGTTCATTCATTTTGGGGTCAATCACCGTTTGCATTTCAACTCTTTCACATCTAGTCCTATGGAAAAATTGTGTTTCAAAAAAAACAAAAAAACAAAAAAAAAAATCCAAATAGAGTCAATGTGTATGTTCGGCTTCTTTTCGTAAAATTCAGAGTTTGTAGACGCATGTCTTGTTTGTCCGGTTTTCATCTTTAAGCCGGTATATGTGTTCCATTTTCAGTTCATTTGTTTGAATAAAGGATTAGGGTGATCATCTAATTGCCTTGACCCATGTCTTGTTTTTTTTTTTTCTCTTTTCCCCGTTAAGTCGTGTTTTGGCCGTTGGGTGTGGATAAGGCCTTCTTATTGTCAAGTTAATTTCAAAAAAAAAAAATCTAGCAAAGCAAACACTCTTAGGACTAGTTTTGAGTTGAAAGTTGCATGACCCGTCTTTAGTACTTAGTCAATTTGTATATATTACTTGATTTGTAGGAGTTGTATACCTAAAATTTCCCTTTTATCAAACCTACCCCAAGCCGTAACATTACAAGCACCAGGTTCTCTGATTTTGCTCCTTGACCAATGACTTCACCGGGATTGCCATTAGTTCGCTATGTGATGTGTGCCATTGTTTGTTTTTGTGTGCTCATCTGCCTTACCTTGAACTTAAGCGTTGGAGTGACATCTTGTGAGGTGCTTTATGGTCGTATAAACTCTGTTTGTTCCTCGCCCTTTGACTAGCTAAATTTTGTTAGGTTCGGGTATTGAGTGGTTTTGAACTTGGTGCGCCTAGTGTCATTTCGAAAGTGATGCTTTACCTTCTTGAGTTTATGAATTTCGTACGGTTAAACCCTTAGTTGGATTTGCAAGTAAAAGCGAGCAAGTTTACTCCTTTGTCTTTAGTTGATTTGCTTGAGGACAAGCAAGACTTTAAGTGTGGGGTGGTTGATAAGGTCGGTTTTTGACCTTATCTTTTAGGCAATTTCGTGGTTTGAACGGCAATTTTTAGAGTCCTTTGTGTGAATGTTTGTGTGGTTTTTGAGTATTTTGTGATTTATTTGTTTTGGATAGATTTTTATAACTTTTAGTATTTAATTAATTGTTTACTATATGTAATTCAATTAATTGATAAATTAATTAATTACATTATGTAAACTTATTAATTAAATTAAATTCAACCCAATGTCAATTAATTACCTTGACACCGAATGTCAACTAATTAATTAACGCATTCCTTCCAATGTACATTACATGTACAATTTCTATAAGTTCTAGCTCAGTTGATCTATGTGCACGATCCTATGGGTCTGTCTTTATGTTGGCAGTAGGCCCAAGGCCCACAGACTGTAAGTGGGTTCTAGCAACCATTACAGCCCCCAATTAAGACAGAGATGCAGCAGTCTTTAGAAGACACTCACCCGGTAGTAATCTCATAATGTCCTTTGCCTAACGATATTGATATGAATAAACAAGAGGCATGGTGTCTGTCATCCTCTTCTGTTATTTATTATATTTCTTGATCTTGAGTTGACTGATTAATCAAATAAGCAATCAACTTATTTGGGTATGGCCATACACTTATCAGTCCCACTCATCAAGTGGCCAATGCTATCATCTCGGTGTCACCCGAGTGGCAATTCCATCACTTCATCATCAATATCAACATGTTCACCGGTCCACCCAATCATACCCATATTTAGCATCCTTTTACAGACCTGTTAGGTGTATGTCAAAGTGAACCGGATTCCATATTGATATTATAATGAAATCTGGTCTGAGGACAAAAGAGACCTACTCAAGAAAGACCTATGACATGACAACCATGTGGCTTTCTTGTGCGGATCGATCCAGTCCCATGTCAACGACATGTACCTATATTCATGACTGACTATACAAGTACTATGGCTAGTTAAGAACTACCATACAGTCATCGAATATACAAGTCTGTGGTTCTATTCGTTCCCACGATTAGAACAGACCTGGGATAGGTTTTATGATTATCAATCAATGGATACTCTACTCATATTATAGCACAAGATATAAATGAAATAGAATAATTGCCTTTATTAATGTGACACAAATAATGTATTCATACATGACTCTTAATGTATAATATAAAATACAAGAATCCAATGCCCTAAGAACTAGGGCACACCAACACCTCCAACTTGTACTAAAAAATCACCTAACCCCTTCAACTTGTACCAAAAAACCACATAGACCCTCCAACTTGTATAACTTGTATCTCCCACCTCTAATTTTCTTTGTAGTGCTCCTTAGCCACATCAGCACCACATAGGACATAAGAGGTGAGTATATATATGTTAGACAAGTTGAAGGGGTTAAGTACTTTTTGGTACAAATTAGAGGGGTTAAAAAGTGAAATCTTAAGTTAGAGGAATTAGATTTTTTTTTAGCAAAAAATACCACATTTGTTTAATAAATAATATCACGTACCCTGTTACTTTTTCAAGAAAGATCTTTTATATATGTCCTTTCAGACCCGTACATTACACATACGTTTAAGAATTATGAAATTTTAAATCATTTATTAAAGAACTCATTGTATCTTTCTTAAATTTCCTTAATTTTATTTTTGCATTTTTTAGTTATATCTTTAGCGCTAGTTTATTGATTGTTGGTTTATAACTATCAGTATTCTTTTTCATGCTTCAATAGGTTATATACCATTGACTATCATTGTTGTTGTATACTTCAGCTTATGAACACATTAACAATCTTGTGCAGAGTTTAAAGTTTAGATTAGTCAAAGTACTGTGGTGTTACATTTATAGATATCCTCCATTCTCAAAATCAATGTTACGAAAACCGGATTAGACCAGCCAGTTCGACCGGTTTTACCACGAATCGGTCATGAGTTCGGTGGGTTTAATTAAAATCAACGGTTTAAACGAAAACCGGGATTGATCGGTTTGAACCGCGAAAAACCGGTGAACCGGTCAAAAACCTGTTTTCTTGACCAATGCTAAATTGAAATTAAGAAAATATCAGAAGTGGGATTCGAACCTACGCCTTAGACTACTTGGCCAACCTGACTTTATTGATGGGTTTTACTTAAATTTCTAATATATCAATTAAATAAAAAGGTATCATAAAGAAAACATTTTCATGACGTTATTTACTTATATCAGGAAATAATAAAATTAAAATGACACTTTCCGACCTTAATTTTGAAAAACGTATATGATTTAAATTTGAATTTATGAATTTTGCATAGTACAATAAAACTGAAGATTCTACATTAGTTCATTATATTTTATTGAATCCTACCATTTTGTAAATTAATTTCTGATTCCAAATCTAGTGCACTGCTTGCTTCATCTAGTAGTAATACCTTTGATTTCTTTAGTATTGCCCTTGCTATTGCTAGTCTCTGTTTTTGCCATTGCTATTACTAGTTTATTTTTATTATTTAAGACTTGTATTTGATTAAGTTTTAAGATATTTTATAAAGTTATTTTGAATATTCAACATTTGAAACTTATATTTGATGAATTTATAAACTTATTTATTATTTAAATAATATTTTTCTAAAAAAATCAATAATCCGGTATAACCATCGATTAAATCCGGTACGGTTACGATAACATTGCTCAAAATTACTTTTCTGTCACTCTCCCAAGATATAAAACAAGCAAGATAAACATAATATTATATTTGGATATTTTATATCTCTCCAATTATTAGTCATTTATCTACAATACAGCACGCAAACCCAACCTCTACCAACTTCACATGCCATGTTTCTGTACTTGAACATCTACTATTAATAATCATCATCATTATTTTATTATTATTATTATTATAATAATTCACACAACTATATTTGCTCAAATCACCAATGCACATGCTTTGTAATGCTCATTAATATAATAGTTATCGTGATTGATTTGAAATTTCTGTGCATTCAATTTATATATTAAGTAGCTAGTAGTTAGAGGATACTCCCCATTGTTTAATGGTGGACAACAAATTAGAACAATATAATCCAATCGAAATCTCTGACCCATTTAAGTGTACATGTATACAGAAAGAGATAAACCATTCTTTAATAAGTAATCGGCAATGTTATCATAACCGTACCGGACATCAAATCGGTGAAACTACTGGTATGTGGTTCAACCAGTTCAACCGGATTTTACCGGTGGTTATACCGGATTATTGATTTTTTTAGAAAAAATATTATTTAAATAATAAATAAGCTTATAAATTCATCAAACACAAGTTTCAAATGTTTAATATTAAAAATAACTTCATAAAATATCTTAAAACTTAAGCAAATACAAGTCTTAAATAATAAAAATAAACTAGTAAAAGCAAGAGCAAAAACAGAGACTAGTAATAGCAAGGAAATACTAAAGAAATCAAAAGTACTACTACTAAATGAAGCAAGTAGTGCACTGAATTTGGAATCAAAAATTAACTAATAAAATGGTATGATTCAATAAAACATAATGAACTAATGTAGTCACTTCGGTTTTATTGTACAATGAAAATCATAAATTCAAATTCAATTGATGTACGTTTTTCAAGATTAAGGATGAAAATTGTCATTTTGACTTTATTATTTCGTGATATAAGCAAATAATTGATATATTTTTTTTATTTAATTGGTATATTACAAATTTAAGTAAAACCTATCAATAAACTCAGGGTGGCTAAGTGGCTTAAGGCGCTGGATTCATCTTGAGAGGCTGTGAGTTCGAATCCTACTTATGACATTTTCTGAATTTTATTAGCATTGGTCAAGAAAACCGGTTTTTGACCGGTTCACCGGTTTTCTGCGGTTCGAACCGATCAATTCCGGTTTTCTAGTAAACCATTGATTTCAATTAAACCGACCGGACCCATGGCCGGTTCGCGGTAAAACCGATCGAACCGACCGGTCCGGTCTGGTTTTCATAACCTTGGCAATCGGGGTAGCTCAATTTGCTATCTCTTCTGTAAGAGTGGTAATAACTGATATGATAACATGATTTATAGAAATAATCTGACTGGCACGACCTGTTTAACACAAAACATTTTTGTTACTTTTATATTATATATAATCATATGAAATATATTAAACAACATAACACGATTATGATACGATAACACGAATTGTCACTTCTATTTTTCAATTTGTGAGAAAATAGATTGTAGATTGATACCTACCATCTTCAAAATTTTCGATTAAAAATCTTTTATAATATATGAATTTTCAACTTAATAACGCAATGGTACATAATCTTTTAACTAGATATAAAAATACATTGACTAGATATAAAAATACATTGACTTAACGTATCACTAGCATAAAGATAAAAAATAACTGTGAAACGAGAAAAACTAGGTGCTGGTTAAAATTGCAAATTTTCCCCTTTTTTCATTTTTGCCCCTTTCTTCTACGATTCTTCAAATTTAGGAAAAAAAAAAAATCATAGATCTGAGTTTCCTCCATCTTGCCACCAACGTCCCCGCAAGTTACCGATCTAGAGCTGGAGCCTCCTTTGATCAGCATCCATCTCCCAAAATCACGATAAAACAACTGTGCAAAAATAAGAAAACCGATTGCCTTATAATTGAGTCGGATCCGGATTGGGGCTTCGGATCTCAGGGTTCTTGTGGTTTCAGGTCTCTCAAAACGACTAAGGCTGCCACCATTATAGACCGGTGCAGAGAACCTTGTTTCTTCACTGGAGGTCCGGATGTAGTAGAAGACGGGTGGTCTTAAGATGAAAGAAGGGGTGGATATTGATTGAGCTGAAGGGAAGGAAAGATTAAGATGCTCGAAAATTGGTTAGAGATGAGATTGAGATTAGAGGACGGGAAGAGACTGATTTTCCATGTAATGAAATAAAATTCGATTCTTTCTTTCTTTGTTGCAGAGCAGACGAAAACGGTGAGAGGTTCTTTTTTTTCTTTTTCCAATTAAATGATTAATTTGCCCATCTGTAGCTTTTTCTATGCAATTAGTGACACTACTTATTGCCTTGAACTCTCCTTTGCCTTTTGTTGCTTATGAAAGACATGGGGTTTATCACAATTAACAGTCTCCTCTGAAAATGCTTAACCATAGTAATACAAAATGTGGTAATTATGTGGTAAATATTAATGGGTTGTGGTTATCTGGTTATAATATTTATAGAGTTTCTCTAATTAAAGAATAAATTTGGTGAATAAGTAGGCAAGGAGAAAAAGAAATGAGGGTGGTGAAAGAGTTAGGGTAAATTAGGAAGAGAGAAAAATAGATAATAATAAAAAATGGTGAGGTGCCTTCTTTTACTGGATCATGCTTGGTCAACACTGATTTTAAGTGTTAACATCGTTATGACTCATGTTAGCGAAGTATAAAATTTCTATATTTTGATGTCTAATTTTAAAATTCATAAACTATTATATTAATAAAGGTGAAAATTTACGTACCATTCTTACCCACAAATTTCATATTTAGCAAAAAAAAAAAAAAGCATAATTGAAATCCGATATTAGTTTTACAAACGCCCTGTGAACCCTTATAAAAACTCTTTTTCCATTTTTGTGCAAATATTTTAAGAAAAGCAAAAGAATTTCCAAATGGCATGTTTATTAAAAGGAATGGATAATGAATTTGTATTCTATATCCTAGTCACCCTTCTATGAAATATTTATCACTTCATTTCTTGTAATGTAATCTTTTGTCCATTTCTATATCACTTTTATTATTATTCGTATGATCAAGGGCAACGGTAGTAGCCAGTTATAGAAAATAGCTGAATACCTTATATTTCATTTTCAAGGATCCATTTTCAATGCAATTCTTTATGAGTACTGAATGTTTTTTTTTTGTCTCGACATTGCAAAATGCTTTCCTCGTTATTCAGTACACAACTACTGATCTTGGTAAACCACAATTAAATAATACCTCAAAGCTAGTTACTTTCTCCGGTCATGGCTTTCAGTCAATTTTTTATATAATATTTTGTATTACCCATGCATTTTTGGTAAATTTTTCTCAAATTTGTCCTTACCTATACTAGAAGAGAGGTCCATAATTAATTATAAATCCTATAACTAAGTCTTTTTTTCCAACTGAATTCTGTAACTTAGCCTTAATCATCACAACAAAGAGATTTTAGCATAAAAAATAGAACTTTAAAAGAGAACAATCAAGAGTAAAATAATCATTTTAGTAGTCTAATTAATACCTCATTGGTCTTGATAAACCTTCTGTCATATTAAAATGACCAAAGCAAATAGTAGATCATTTGTTGGAATTTTATGTTTCACACTGATTCTAAAAAATGTACACCAGAACAAGATTGTTGCTGAATTAAACTTCTAGTCAGACACTGTTACTACTTCATGTCATGACACATAATGACACAAGGAATGAGCTGGAATTCTCATATGAAGCTGTATGATATTTCCCTTGTCTTTGTTGAGCTTTTCCCAGTCAATTAGTTCCATGGCTAATTGTATACTAAAATTTCTAACATGGGATGAATATTGCACCATTTCGAACGATTGAGATCAAATTGCTTTCCCCAAAAACTTCATGACCAAATTTCTTATACCATACAAAAATATGAATTCTTCCTCCTAAGGTGCACTGCAAATTTCTTCCACTGACAGCTTCAATGAACAACTATACATCATAAACTAAACATTTATATAACTTAGTACATAACCAAAAGGCCCTGGAATGCTTCCTGGACAAAAAAGGGGACAATCCCTTGCGCCAACTCGGCTTGGAAAAAAAAGAAAGAGGCGCCACTTGCTGTTCATCGAGGCACCAGAAACTCCAAGACAGAAAACAAAAATGTAGGAGAATTCTGTACACGAGAAAGATCTTGAATTTGTGATGCAAGTGCTGCTTAAGCTGTTTGGTTCCCCATCATTTCCACTGAAACTCACTTTGCAGATTTTGAACAGAAGATTGACGAGGCTATACTATGCTTCACTACCTGTACTTCACATAAATTCATACCTGGTGTGTGTTTACAGCACATCAAATTACTCAGAGAAGGGCCTTTTGCAATAATGCATCAGCAGTAACAAAAAAAAAATTCCATAGCTCTATCTGTTTCAACAAAAAGGATCAGCAGAAAAATTATGGTCAATTGTCGCATTATAAATTCAATATGTACAAATTGTTGTAATTTGATCTAGTCATACAGAATGCCAAGTCAGGTGGCATCTAAAATAAAATAATATTATGATACCATCAAACTTTTGGTGCAGTTCATTATTATGCCTTAACTTGTTGACAATCAAACAATTAAATAGAAATATTACCTCATCAGAAGCAGATCAAACTGATTTAATGGACTCTCCACTCAATTCTCTCCCGACCAACTTCAGAATTTCCATAATCTGCAGCGATCATAACTAGTTCTATGAGTGTAAGTGTCTCGTTTTTATCCCTGGTAATAAGGAAAGTTCATATGCTCTAATATGTGGTGCCTTTTACCAGAGAAATACATAACCATGCAGGAACATGTGAAGACGTTTAATTCATGTATTGAACTTTGTTATTTTACATAAGGTGTTGGCATACATGTAATGAACTATGTTTGTTGAATATGCAGAACCATCAAAAGATTCCACTTCTAAACAGAGATAAAATGCATGTACACAAACATACACCAATACAAGAAAGGAGAACATCTTACTCCTGGATAGTGTTGTAATATTGGAGAGTAATGATCTAGTGCTATGTATATCTTTTCAAGAAGGCTTAGAAGAGCATCCACCTCGTCACCTAAAAGATCAACCTGATATTCAAGAGGAAAAGAAAGTATAAATTAGAACATGTTATATGACCATGCAAATAACAATAAAATAATTTAATTACAACGACAAAAACAAGTAATAAATAGATGAATGCCCTCAGTCTCTCCTCTAATTGTATTCCTATAATATTAATGCATACCAATAGCACAGTATATACTGCGATGAAATTTCATATTGGATTCATAAGCAAAATTATTTTAGCTAAATAATAGATGCAAGAAGAATTTGCATTCTTTACTTCACAATTACATACGTCCATGCCCCCAACTCAAAAGAAAAAAGAGAAAAAAAAAATAGAAAAGTTAATTCTTTGCTATTGTTGCTGACATATTGGAATCAATATTAGGTTTTATTAGTATCATAAACATATTTAATCTTTTTAAATCCAATTAAGGTCTTCTATAGCAATTTGTTTGCTCAGCAATATCTAGAAAAAAATCCACGCAGCAATACAAGTAGACCAAGAAACAGAAATACACCTGGACAAATAATATAAGAATAACAATGATAATAAGATCAGAGTAATCCAAAAAGACATCATGATAATAATCGAAGTATACTCCAGAACTCATTATACACTAACAAAAAGTCATGTCACTCATTTTCCATTAAACAACACGAAATTTGAAGTTTGCACACTTATAAATAACTCATTGACTTTATAGCTACCCAACGTGGAATACTTAACGACCAACTTTCACTTTAACCTATCTCCCTATGCCATACAAAGAATAAATAGACCCACATGAAATTTGAATTATCAAAATTTATTGCATTTAATAAGTAATATCTGCCATACCTCAGCTTCAGCTTTCTGAAGATCACTAGACCTCTTTTCAAGCTTTAGCTTGTACTGCAATCCCGTCCTTTTCAGGCTGTTAGCTTTCTGAATGAGAGAACCAAATTGGGTACTCAAATTTCCCAACCTGGATAGCAAGCCATTGGAGTGTCATGGTTTTCATAACAATAAACTTTAAACTAGATGACCCTCTTAAATGTAATCGCTAGTTAAAGCCAAAAAATGTCTCAATAGTTGACAACTGAACCAGGATAAAATATAACCCCAAAGAGATAGAGATGGAACTCTAATAGAATGAGACCAACCAAAATAAATAAATAAATAAATAAAAGCAAAATCATGGTAGTTTAAGGCGATCGCCCGACTGCCCAGGCACAGAGGCGAGGCTGCCACCACGGCCAGCGCCTCTGCAACTCAGAAGCAGGGCGGTTTCAGCTGGGCGACCGCTTTGTGCGACTATTTGTCGCCAGACAAGAAAGTCCACAGTTTTTTGAGTGAGGCATTGCCAATTTTCAAAAATCAGTGAGGTTCACTGAATTAAATTTCTGATGATTATGGGTTTTCTAGGAGATATTCGATCATGATTTTCGGTTTTTATGGAGTAATTTATAAAAGGAGAAAGTACCGAAAAAATATTGAAAACTGCTTGTTTCCACCATGACAAAAAAAAAAAAAAAAGTTATTGTAAAGACTGAATTACCTTCACGTTGCTCTATTCACTTAACACTTCATGTGTATCTAATTTCTATTAATCCTTAGCTCAACAAATCTCCACATAGCAACAGGACAGTCTGCCCAACCCGTACAAAATCATAGAAGGGATAATTTCATTTTTTACAAGAAACAACACAACGCCAAGCACACACCCGGAAACAAATTCCCACTCATACAAGTGGGGCATTTGAAGAAACTAATCCCCATTCAACAAGTAATTTATACACCTCGGTCACAGGGAATCAAGAGAATTCTGTGAAACCCATATGCTACTACTCAATACTCACAAAAGAAAAACCTAATGCCTGCGCCAGAATAACCAGGTCACCTAAAGTTTTTACAAAAACAAAAAAATGAAAAATCATTAAAATATACATATCAAGAGCCCATGAAACTAAACCCATGTAAATGGGTATCAGAGACGTCAAAGTAGTCGGAATGAAAGCTAGGAGAAAATAATATACATGTATTCTGAAGTGGAAAATCATGAAAATGAACAAATTTCAAAACAGAGTGCACGGATTCTACAGAAGGAAGTGAACAGGTAGAGAAATCAATAAATTATATGATGAAAAAGGATAATAAGTACCTCAAGCAATTCATTTTAATATCTTCTGTTGTCCTGCACTCAAAAGCAGTCATTATTTTTGACAATTCTTGAACAAGAAAAATAGTAGAGTTCATTTGCTTCATATGCTCTGTTTCTCTTGCTTTAACCAATGACAAAGCATTCTGATACTTCAGTGATCTAGAATTCAAAATATTCTTCTCCTCATCTGCTTCTCTTAAATTCTGCATTACTATCTCAAGCTGCTCACCCAACTGAGAGATCTGCCTTCTATCCTTTTCAACTTTTACCAATGCCTCAGCCAAATCATTTTTGACAACATGCAGTTCTCTGTCATATTTTGAGATAAGTGTGTCCTGCTGAGTTGAATGAACCCTCAATCTGTCAAGGTCTTGAGATGCTAACTCAAATTTCTCCTTCTCTTTTACCAACACCTCTGCTGCTTCCTCCAACAACTTGGCCTTGTCATCAACCATTGTGCTTAGTAAGACATTATCTTGCTCCAATTTTTCTTTCTCTGCAATAGTAAATTTCAACGAGTTTTCTTTTTCCAATACTTTCATCTCTAGTGCGATGCGGACTTGCCTTTCATCAATATATTTCTGGTTCCAGAACGCAACTTTTTCCTCAGCCTCCTTTAGCGATTCTCTAAATACAATTTCACATATCCCTTGCGTGATAATAGACTCCATAAATGAATCTTCAGTCTCTAGCTTATTTACAATTGCAGCATTCTCAGAAGCTTCTTTCAACATATTTACATAAATGGTCAGCATCATATCATATTCCGTAATCGATTCTTCTTTAAGGCCTTCTATTTTCCTAAGCACCTCCCTGAGAAGGAATTTATAAAGATCTTGACTGACTGATGCTTCAATTTGAGCATCTTCAATGATGCATTCAAGATTTTTAAGCTTTCTTGACAAAGTTTCCTCAGCCAAAGAGTGTCGTAATATTTGCTCCCACGCATCAGAGACTTGTGACTGAAGCCGTTTATTTTCCTTCTTCTTATCCATGACAGAGTCTCTGAGTTGTCGATTTTCTAAACGAAGAGATTCCAATCTATCCTTCAAATTGTCAAGACTGTTCCCATGGTCACTGAATGGAGGTAACTTCTGAATATCTGTGACGGTCTTATCCAACCTTAAAATGGCTTCTGAGATCTTTTTTTTAAATGAATCAAGCTCCTTATCCTTCCTCACATGCAAAGAAGAACCCAATTCCTTCATGTACAGCTCCTTATCCCTCTTGAGGCTGAAATATTTTTCTGTCTCTTTTTGCAGTTCTAACTCATGGTGCCTCTTCATCTTAGTCATCTCAGTCTTAAAATAATTCAACAATTCAACCCTTGACAAATTCTTCAGGTGTGAATGTTCCAAAGTTTCTGGAACAGAAATAACAGTTGACTCATCACGATTACCATTTTCCTCCAAAATTGGCACTGATGAAAAATTGTCACCTGAACCATTTCGGTGCTCCAAGGATCCATGTGAAAGTAACTGCCCACTTTCAGGAAAAGAAAATAATTTTGAGACGGCACTTAATTCTTGGCGTAAACTTGAAATCTCCTTAATAATTTCAAGCCAATTTGCACTTTCATTACCATAAGATTGAGAATAGTGATCCCAGAATCTTTGTTCAAACTCTTCTTGAAGACTCTGAATAAAATTCTTGATCACTGTTCCTTCAATTTCTAGTTGAAATTCTATCTCCTGCTGCCAGTCAAAGAGCAATGACTTAGAAGAGCAAACCACGTCCTCAGATTGTGTGCAGATGTCTACCAAAGTAGTTTCCAAACCATCAAGCGCCCTATCAACATCAATCCGTTTAGATGTAGACCCTTTAATCTTGTCCATTTCTTTCTTGAGCTTTTTAAACTGCTCCTCGGCTGCAAATTTAAGGTCTTCCAACAAATCTGGTAACTTGTCATGATCTACTACCCCATTTGAATTGGTTAACTGAAACTCATAGAATTTACTCTTTGGGTTGTCATACTTCATAAAATACCTCATGGATTCAATGCCATCTGAACCCACATAGTGAAGAGGGAATGTTTCTTTTAACTTTTTCAACTCTAAGTCTTTTTCAGAAATCTTCTCCATTGCATCCTGTTCAATAGCGGAAATCATACCCCTGGTGACTGCGTCGCTAACCATTCTTGACACAATCAACTTATCTTCAATATCTTTGAAATACGAATCCAAATCTCTCACAATATCCACATCTAGATTCTCTTTTTCCTCACCACTGTCATAGCACTGATTAATAACACCATTGCATGAATGCGCACTACAATCCATACTGGTTGAGCTCTCCATTCAGTTGTGATGAACCAAACCTCGAAGTGACAATCCAGAAGAATGATCCATGAATTAAGTAAATAACTTCAAATCAAATAAGATTCCATTCTGAACTGCCAATTTCAAAAATGACAATAACACATGTCATAAACAAATGATCCAACTATTTTAAAAAAAAAAAGTCATACTTTTGAGCATGGTAATTATAGTATTTTGTTACATAGAATACACAGAATAAAAGAAAAGGGATATTTTGGAATGTTAACCATTTCATTCGTCTGACTAAGAAAATGAAAATTAAAATACTCTCAACCCAACTTCCACCAAGAGAAGTACACAATTTAGCTTATGCAGAATTCAAATTGGGTTTGCGACTCTAAAAAAACGAAAACAAATACCCAAGAGAATGAATACTCGTCCCGCAATTCTGCATTTCTAAATACCAAATGAACTAATGATTAAGCTAAATTTAAGTGCCTCAAAATTTAGGCCAAACTAATTTTGCTTGTGCTTCAACGATTCTTTCACGACGGCAACAATTGGTCACTCCAAATAAATGAAAAAAAAAAACAAAAAACAAAAAACAAAAAACAAAAAACAAAACAAAAAAACAAAACAAAAAAACACACTAAATAATCATCAGAACCTACACTTCTTTTCTTCGACCTCCATTTCCCCATCTCTCAGACAGAAAGCATTAACTCCAAGTCAAAATGATAACAAAAGTTGAAGCTCAAACTCAAACTGTAGTAGCCGAAGCTCAATTAGAAGTTCAATTTCAGATAAAAAAGAAAAACAGAAAGAATAGACATACCGGCAATGAAGAGGTGTCCGATAGAGCAAGCAAAAAGGAGGAATGTTTGAAAACCCAAAGAAAAAGAAAAGAATTTATTACAGTTGAAAAAGGCAGGTGAGAGCAGAGCAGAGTTGTTTTAGGGTTCTTTTTTGTGTTTTTGTGTGACAGAAAATTTAGCGAAGGATGAATTTGGTGAGCGGGGGGAAGTAGAAAGGTCAATATATTGACCTTCAACAAACGTATTATTTACCGGCACTGCCATTTTGACTTTTGGTTGAGTTCGACTGCTTGAGTATATGAATTTTGTTTTTATATTTTTACCCAATTTTGTCTCTGCCCCGGTATCCCTTCCGCATTCCCCCATTTTAAGAAAATTCAACCCGATTTTCCTTTTTGTAAAGAGAACAAACCCCAAATGTATTATATATTTATATATATTTTTTCTGATACCACCGAAATGTAATATAATATCTACAATGAATTAAATAAAAATTTCCCGTTGGGTTCCATTAATTAATTATAAGTATATTTTCTTTTTAATTTTTATTTTTTATATTGATAAATAAATAAATAAATAAAAATTAATTCAATCTACTAAGATTTAATTTTAGGAAAATTATAAATAAAAATCAGCTATATTAAATGTATGATAAATATATAAAACAAAAATTCAAAGAAAAAATCATGGTTTGCCCAGCCCTATTTCCTTTCCTTTGTCTTTTTTTTATTTAATTTTCTTTCCATTTAAATTATTTCCTCTATTTCTCTTTTGCTCACAATTCAACATTTTCTAACCTTATTGTTATTTTTAACAATATATGATTTTCTTTATATCTAAGGAAAATTTTATTTTCATGAAAAAAAATTCTCTTATTTAGTTTTCAATTTTGAAAATATAGAACCCAACATTTGTTTTTTAAATAAAAAAATTTATTGGAAGACTAGACCATAATTAATAGCTCTATGCAATTACTTCAAAAAGAAAAAAATATATATAGCTCTACATAATAAAATATCAACGTTGTTTACTGATCGCCTAACCAAACTAAGTTTGAAGCTCATAAAAGTGGAGACAAGTTACATAATAAAATAATAGTCAACAAATTATTAAATTTTTAGAAAATTATGTGATAAATATTTAAGTTATATAATTATACTTAGTGATACCACATCTAATGCAGAATACATATCATCACAAACATAAATCATAATCTAAGGTCACAATTACAATAGGATTATGCTTACCTATTGTACATTGATAGTAAAGGCTGTTAATTCCAATCCTTTTAGCACAGCGGAAATAATCTTTTTAACATTTAGCACAGTGGAAAGTGGCAGAGCAAGGACCCTGGAATTGGGGGGCACAATCTCATATGAAAAAAAAATTAATTCAACTAATAAGAAATTGAACAATATAAAATCCAACTAACAACGTACTATTACTAACTATTAAACAAATATACATATACCAACAAATCAACAATCATTTTTTGCTAGCTAACAGGGATAACGTACTAATAGTAGGACAAGAACTACTAATAGGTCGTAAATAGTTTCTTCGAGATCTTAAATTCTAAAAATGTTGCATAATAACTTCATTGTCAATGGTAACAAAAACATATTTTTTAAAGAAAATAATAAATAATTTGAGAGTAAGTCATCTCCCATCCGATTGTGCAGATTAGTCTTAACAATATTCATTGCGGAAAAACTTCTTTCAACAGTAGTTGTTTGAACAGATAAGACCAATGTCAACTCAAAAAAATAAAAAAAAATTAAAGGGAAATAAGTGTTACTCCATTCGTTTTTTATTATATGATGTTTTAGGTTTTTCACTTTGTTCTTTTTTATTTGACATTTTACATTACAATGCATTTTTTATCATATTTTATCATATTTGCCCTTATTTAAAGTATGAAAAAGGCTCATTATTTAATGCAAAAGGTACTATATTAAGCTTTGATAATTAAGAAGAAAGAGAATTTTTACATGGAAAATAGAGTTTTAGGAGAAAAGTATTAAAGGTAAACTAATCATTTTAGTAACCTAATTAGTACTTTATTGGTCTAAGTGAACAACTTTAAACATCATATAATAAAAAAACAGAGGGAGTATATTTCTTCTCCACCATCTTCTTTACAAGAGCTCCAATATTAAGAAGATTAGAGAATTCTTCATTCAATTTCATATAAAAAATGTAGAGTTAAAGTTCATGGTTAAGTTCCTAGCTCAACACTAAAGAAATCTTCTGAGTACAACCCAATAAAATACAGTAGTCGCTCATGATCAAAATTAGCAAAGGAGTTTAAAGGATTAAGAGACATTATACACTTAAGTAAATCTATGTTTGTTCAATGAAATGATTGTCGAATTGTAGAGAAACAAGATCAGTTACCCACATTATATGAATAAAAATAATTTAGAATATAAACAAATTAAAGACTAATGTTGTATGTATCAGTTAGAATAAACTAAATAGAAATTAAGTAACTTTAGAAAGATTTCCGTATGAAAATGTTGAAAACGAGTCTTTGGTTCTCCATCAAGAAGCTTTCTACCACAACCTAGAACAATATCCTCCATTTTAGGCATTTCAATGTCTTATCCTTCACAAAACTCAATAACTTCTTTCAACAACTAATCCCAGCCATATTGTCTGTATGCTTGTAAGTTCTTTTTCACCACATCAATCATACGGATAACACTTCCTATATTTTGATCTTTTAGTTGTAGAATCTCTGATTGAGTATTTTTCATTCCCAAAATATTCAAAATAAAATTTCCAACAAATACAAAATCAAAAGTGTACATCTTGTTAACCAAACCCCTAGTAGTATATCGAATTTTTGCATTCTTAACATCATTGTGTAATGAGAGAAGAACTTCTCCCACTGAATTTCACATATCAAAAAGCTAGATCAATTTTTATTGTGAGAACCCAAATGTGTATCACCTAGTCAAGCTAAACTTATTTCTTTTTTCTTACCCCTTGCAGTTGAAATCTCACCCATTTCTATTTCTTGACAACTTGTTCATGGTGTAGTTAATGAAAAGCATCCTTCCTTTTACATGAAGCTCCAACCGTATTCACAATCATCGATAGAGTTTTAAAGAATTGATCCACAACATTTTTTTCCTATGTAGCAAACATAATAACTAACTGAAGTTGGTGAGCAAAACAATAAACATATGCATGCTTGTTTTCATTTAGAATGAGTGTTTTCAAGCCATTAGGTTCCTCACATATATTAGAAGCTCCATCATAACCTTGACCTTTAAGTCTTACAAGTGATAATCCATGCTTCATAAAAGAATTCATCAATGGCCTTTTTTAAACACTTTGTAGAAGTCTCAGCAATATGAACCACTCTAAGAAACTGTTCCATAATTTCTCTTTTATTGATCATAAATCTTAAAACCACAGCCATTTGCTCCTTTATTGAACTATCCCAGGCCTTATCATTCAAAAGAGAAAAGAACTTGTCTCTAATCTCATTCAATATAAATTTTCTTGTTTCCATTGCATAACTTTCAATAATAGCTCTTTAAATCATAGGGGAAGTCAATTGATTATTTTTAAAAGCATTAGACTGCATTACCTTCTTTATATCTTTGTGACCCTTACAATACCGATTAATGAGTTCAAGAAAATGACCTTGTGCATTAATTTCGAGAACTCATCATTTCCTCGAAAAGCCAGACCTTACCCTAAAAGATATCGAGCAATACGTACAATCGTTGTCAACCCAGTAAGATATTCATCTTCCATAGCAATACTTTTTTATGATAAGACATAATCCACATTCTCTCTTTGACTTTGATTTTTATCAACCTTAACTCCATAGAAAGTGTGTGAATTACCATTTCCTCCTTCATGATCAGTAAAGTTCTCTATAACATGTTTCCATTTATCATATCCAAGTTTTGTAAAAATATTCCCTCCATTTTTTATTGTTATTTGCATACAAATAACAATATAAACATGTTTTATCTTTAGATACACTATACTCTAGCCAATCACGTGTCTTAAACCAACTACTTTGAAACCTCTTTTTTCCAAAATAAGTCAGTTGAAATTCATCTCCAACTGGTTGACAAGGGTCTTTAGCTAAATATCTCCTCCTCAATGAATCTCAAATTTCAAAGGGATAAATATTAATTGGTTTTTGCAATCTCGGATCACTAATAATATCATTATTTGAAGCTTCTTTCTTAATCCATGCTCTTTTTTCACTATCTCTATCAATAGGTGTTCCATTACTATTTGACAAAGGTTTGGGATTTGAAAAAGGATTTCTCTTACAAGGGTGTATTGGATTAAGAATTTTATAGACTTTTAAAAACTTTTACAGACTTTTAAAACCTGGTTGTATTTAATTAAAACTTTTTAGGAGCCTTTAAAATTTACTAGGTACTCAATTATGACATTTTAGGAGTCCTTAAAAATCACTAGGTATTCAATGAGGACTTTTATAAAGTCCATAAAAGTTTTTTGATATTCAAAATGTCATTAACAATTGATCACAATGACTTTTATAGACTTTTTTACAAAATTACAACCCAAAATAGAAGAAAAAAAAGTGATGCCTATATAGGCAAGACTTTTTATTTTCACTCCATCCCTCGTCTTTGCGATTCAATTCTCACCATCATATGTAGAAGCACTTTCTCTCTTTCTAGCTCTGCTCACTTAATTTCGGTTATCTATAGTTTATTTAATCGATTTTTTTTAGGTTTCCTTGAGTTATTGATCATGGCTGTATGATTATTTTTCTCTTGTCATAATTCTACGATAATACTTGAGAAACCCTTATCTATTACCCAATACTTGATGATTGTTGTTGCTTTTTAATACTGAATGGTGTGTTTCTTCATAAAAGATCATAACATTGTTTTAGAAGTATTATTTTATGAATGAACGTATACATCCTTGTGTTGCCCGAAAGTTTCCGACTTAGAATCGTTCTTTAGAATCGTTTTGTGTAATTATGAAACAACAATAGCAAGACTTAATATATTAATAAAAATATATGAATTTATCAATTGAAAATTGGATTTAACATGAAATTAATAGATATAGGATATTTTATATGCCATTAATCTTTCCATTTTTCTTTATGCTCGTGATCTTTCAAATAAAGATATGAAGACCTCTCATTAACCGGTTACACAATTTGATTTGTAATCAAAGAGGACAATTGCAACTTGTTTAATTTTCTAGTCAGCTGTTATAGAAAATTTCATTGCTATAATTTATGATCTCAAATTTGGTGCATCTCTTTTGAGATGGATGCTTATAGAATTTCTCTATATTGATTATTGGTTCTGTGTACTTCTTATTTTAGGACTTAATTAGAGTGATGAGTTACAAGTTTTGAGATTTTCTTTTATATGCCTTTTATATTCTTCATTTTGAGATCCCCTGTTCTCTTGTTTGCTTTTTTTGTGCTTTCATTACTTTTCTTGGGCAGAGTTTTTGCATGTGAGTTAGGGTTCTATGATGGCATATAATTTAGTCATATTTTATGTTGATTTATTATGGTTTATCAATATCACACAAATCCTTAACAGTTTACTCCTAATTGTTGGAAGAATCAAATGACACATCTTGCTACCTCATTATTTGTGTCAAATTGAATGGAATCATATGAAACTCTTAAATCCATACATTGTATGGAGTTTATAGGTAATGTATTATAAAGTTAGGATTTTTTAACAATAATGAAGGAAGCGAACCATTCATCCTCATAAAACCCTAAAGGCGAACAAGAAAGGTATTGAGGTCTTGTCATTCTCTTCTATTAGGTATAGTTGATACAGTAGTAGTATAAGTGCCATGTAAATCTTCAATATAAAATGAGCATTAAGCAATTTGGAAGGTTATAGATAATGATGTTGATGCTCAATTCTGAATAGTTAAAAAGTAATCTTATACAATTTTATGCCATAAAGGAACTAATGCTCTAGAGAATTATAAGGTCATTTTTATACCTTACCATCACAAGTATCAAATAGGGAAAAATCATATGTCAGTGGTTAATTTCTCATCTACATATTTGTAAACATTCTCATTTTCCAAGTGATGCAGCACCTTTAGTTACCGCATTATGGACGCCCAAGACAGTTTAAATCTTACTACAATTGCAGAATAGAAAGATTTTCTTGACTGTGGTTGGTGGCAAGAAAATAATATATCAAGGAAATGAGTCTATAACTTATAGCCTTTTAGTTATTAGTAACTTTTAGTTCAATAATTGAATTTTGACTTATTGCTTGCTTTTTATATTGTGTTGATGTATATTGTTTATGAATCTTTAAGATCTTTCTAGTTATAGTCTTGTTTCTTTTATACATGTATTATTGATTTAAATCGTAGCCTTCACACTTTTGTTATTATGCTTGTGAAACTGAATTGGGCTTATGTTTGTTATATATTAATATTGTATAATGGAAGATGCATGTAATGGAAAAGGTAAAGGTAAAGAAAAAGTTGGATATAAACTTTGGATGGTTGATGAAATCAACGAGTTACTAAAACTCATGGTTGATGCTGCAAACCGAGGTTGGCGAGATAGTAATGGTCTTTTGAGTAAAACCACTGTTAAGAAAAAGATACTCCATATTCTAAATGCAAAATTGAAATGTGATAAAAAATCATTCTTAATATTTAAGCCGACTGAAGTAGTTTAAACAAAGATACAACATCTATTGTAATCTTCTATGATGTAGCTCTGGATTCAAATATGATTATGTGACTCTGAAATTCACTGCTCCTGATGAAGTATGGGATGATTATTTAAAGGTATTTTTTTCATCAAACTAATTTCAATGTTTGTAGTTTTATATATATATATATATATATTAATTATTTACTTTTTATTTTAAATAGGCGCATTATAACCATAAATACTATCGCTCAGATACTTTTGGAAACTACAAAGACCTAAGGATTGCGATTGGAAGTGGAACTGGTATTGGAGCACATGCAATTGGTTTAGGAGAAAATACTGATGCAAGAACATATGAGGAACAAGAAAATACTGAATCAACTTTCGATATGTTGGTTTATGATCATATTATTACAACATTAAGAGAAAATGATCATAATAATGTTGCAGAAGATTCATTTTGCCATTCTCCACCTCATACAATCTCTACTTCATCATTGTATTCTAGAAACATGAGCCAAGAAATTCCTTCAGCATATAACAAATGAAATCAAAGTGAGTTTGAAGGAAAAGGCACATCTTCTGAGTCCTTCGGTACTCAATCTGATATTTTGAACAAACTGTCTCATGTTGAAGAGTTAAAAGGAACTATGTATAAAGTAATTGATGGTGAGGAAGATGATAGTCGGGATCTTATTAAGGAAATATCGAACTTAGATAAGCGTGCTAGTTACAAGGCAGCTAAATATTTTTGTATTGCAACAAAGAAGGCCTAGTTAAGGAAAATAACTTCTGAAGAGTGATGGGAATTTATTACTTATGAGTTGTTATAGTGTTGTCAATTAATATTTTATGTTTGGGGATCCTATAACTGTTATTGGTATTGTCATTTTATTTTATGTATAATGGGTATGATTTATTTAGTTTTTATTTTATTTTGATTTTCTTATAACTTTTATGGATATTATCATTTTATTTTTATGGATAATGGATATGATTTTATTAAAATTCAAGTGTTTATTGTCAGAAAAGTTATATTGTTTATTTAAGGATTTTAAATATACAAGTGTTTATCTTCTTTTTTTTTTAGATTTTATTATTTTTCATCAATATTAAAACATGTTTGGAGCTCATGTGTTGGATAATGAAGAAATAGGTGAAGAAGAAGAGTTAAAAGAAGAAAACACAAAGAGAAAATGGTATGAAATTATTCGTTTTGTATTGGTGAAACTTAAAGCTATTTTATATGCACTAGAGGAGCTTACAAATATCATGTCAAAAAATCGTGTCCGATATCCATTAACATGGTGACCAATAATTTCAACTTGATACAATTATATTCAAAAAGTTTTAAGCAATGATCGATCACACTTTCGAAAAGTTTATAGAATGCTTCCCCTTTATGTTTCTCAAGCTATGCATAATTATTAGAGAAAAAACACTCATAGGGGGTGTTTGGCATGACTAAAATACATTAGGGAATGAGAATTAAAATAGCTAACTCCTTTCTTAATGCTTGGTTAGATATATTTAACTTGGGAATAAGAATCTCATTCTCGCATCTTTGGGATTTTGATTTCCCCCTCCACCTACCTCAATCAATTTGATTCCCACTATCAATCATATTTTCTTAATTCCCTTTTTCCCTTTTTCCATCTAAAACTTTACTTAATTTCCTTTTTCCCTTTTTCCATCTAAAACTCACACTTATCATTCTTGTGTTGTACAATTAATTATTCTTTTATGTTTTGTGTGTATTAACCTTGTTGTAACTACCACTTTCTTTTAATGAAAAAGTAATTTTTTTTATGTAACTATCAATTTGGCTTAAAGTTTTGTTATATTACCAACAATTTAACTCATAATTATATATATATATATATATATATATATATTTGTATATTATCACATTATTTATTACATTATGATATAAAGATTTTTGAAAAAAGTTTTACATTATAATTATATTTTATTTACGTAAAGTTTTTGTAGTTACAATAAAAAAAAGTTTTGTAGTTATCTGAAAAATTAAATTCCAATTTCGGATCAAATCAAACTGAATCACTAAATGGTGATTTTGATTTTAATTCTATATCATTCTCATTCCGTTTCCGATTTCAATTTTAAAGTTTAAACCAAATTTCTCCTTAGAGGATACAAGATTCATTTCCATTGTAGAAATGCTTGAATCTTTTCTACTCATTGTCGGACAAAATGTTGTGACAAATTTGATCGATTACATTTCGCAGTTAGTCAAAATTTTGAGAGCATTAAACAAAATTGCAATTAATTTTATGGTCAAACTAAGTTTTGTAATCCCGTAAAAAATCAGAGAAAATACAAGGTTTTTTTCCTTATTTTAAAGTAAGTATATTATAATTCTTATTTGTAAAAATTACATTTTTTCACTACTTATATGATTGATTGGATTAAAAAAATTATATTTTATATTTTTTGGATTGTATTGGAGCAATTTATGACACACATATTCTTGTTATGGTGATTAGTCGGGATAAAAGAAGTTATCGTCATCGTCATGGAATAATCTAATAGAATGCATTAGCAGCTTGTAATTTTGATTTGGAATTCATTTATGTTCTTAGTGGGTCGGAAAGATTTACACATGATTCAAAAGTGTTAATGATGTCGTATCAAAGAACAATGGACTTAAAGTACCCCAAGATACTTTATAATTATTATATAGCCTTTTATTTTTTTAAAACTTTTATTTATGATAAATTTTTAATTTAATTTTTAATGTATTATATATATTAGGTAAATATTTTTTGTGGATTGTGGGTTTTCAAATCGAAGTCAATTCTTAGCGCCATTCCGAGGTGTTCGCTATTATCCACAGGATTTTCATGGGCAAGGTCAATATTATGAAGATTCAAATGAGTTATTTAATCTTTATCATGCTTCTTTGAGGAATACAATTGAGAGTTTATTTGGTATTTTTAAATCACGATTTGTCATCTTTAAAACAGCTCCCCCGTTTCAATATAATACACGAATAAAGCTAGTCTTGGCTTATGCAGGATTGCATAATTTTTTTAGAAAAGAGTATCGATCATATGAATTTCCAATTGAATAAAATAATGATATTATTTCATCTACATCAATGTCAATTAATGAAGAAGCTTTTGAACTCTTTGTTGGAATATAAGAGCAATAAAGAAATGATGTTAATGAATGAAGAGTTATGATTGCTTCTGATATGTGGAATAATATTGAGAATATGAATGATAATGAAGATTATAAATTTTATAGCCAAATTACAATTTTTTTTAATTAATATTACTATTCAATTTTTGTGTTATTATTTCATATTTTATGTTTGGTGATCTTTGTGGTTATTTTTTTTAGTGTATTATCATTGCACATATGGAGATTATTAAATATCTTTATAAGTTTATAAAAATCTATAGAATAAACTTTTTAAAAGTCATTAATACTTTTAAAAACTCTCTGAAAGTCACTAAAAGTCATTAAAATCTATAAAAGTCATTCACCCCATAAAAGTATAAAAGTCTTAATTGAATATCACCCCCTTAGTTCTAATAACAAACTTGTGCATATCTCTAATTCCTAAAAGAGCAACAAAATCATATTATTATTATTATTAAACATAAATTTAAAAATCATAATCTACGAATTTCAATTCAAATAATAACATAATTCAATTAAGTCAATAATTAACTTTCAAATTGAATAGTTAACTCAATTTCAATCCAAATTATAATACAATTAACTAAATTCAAATGTCAATTTATCTAATTTCGTTAATTTATCATTATATAACACATTAAACAAATAAATAATTAAACCTAAAATGCAAACCCTCATTTATCAAATTATCAAATTCATGAATAATAATTGAATAAATAATTCCAATAACAATAATATACTAACATGACAACATCATAACATTTTTGTTTTCCGAAATTTAATTTAGATTTTAGGGTAACTTAAATAATTAAAGGATGAAATTGGGGAATTGAGAAACTAACCAAAGAAAATGAATAGAGTGTGGGGAAGGAGAGGGCAGACGAGCAGGAGTAGTGGCATTGGCAGCGGCATTTCGGTAAGCGAGGTCTGGTGGGCAACAACAGCAGGGGGGAATTGAATTTGGAAAAATAATTGAAGGGGAATTAAGGGTGTCGAATAAGGAGGAGAGAGAGGGAGTCACTGTTGGTGGTCTGTCTCTTGTCTTAGCTTTTCTACTTTTTTTAGTGGTCTAGGATAAAATGACGTCGTTTTACTTTTGGGCTAATTTTTAAATAAGAGATGGAGTGGACGCAGGCCAAATATCCCTACTATAGGTCTTTTCCGGCGACTGGAAGGGGCCTGGACCCCCTAAGGCTCCCCCTCCCTTCGCCTCTAGCAGAAAGAATCTTATTTACCGGTCGGAATATTATCCACGTCGTTCAAAATAATAATAAATTTTCATGGTCTAAAAGTCAATGGAGCTAGAGAAAGGAAGGGGGCTGAATTATGTAGAGAGAGTAAGAAAGTTTCTCTAGTGATTATTTGTTTATTACATTTGCATATCAATTAATTAGACTTAACCCCCTGTTTATAGAGGGAGTCCCTATAGAGCTAGAATTTCAATTAATCAACTAAATAATACAAGTATAATGACATATGAATTGCTATTATATTATTTAATTACCAAATAATACAAGTATAATTTCACATAAATTGTTATTATAATATTTGATAAAGATAAGGTTTATCTAATCCTATTAGGATTGGGTTTATATTCATCTTTATAAAGATATGGGCGGAACAAAAATTATATATTTTAAACTCTTTAAAAAAAAGTCAAATTCTTCTATATTGTTTAAGATTACTAGAGACATGTAATTTATTAGTCTTCTAAATCAATCAATCTTATATATTGGATTTGATTGAGAAGTGTTTTTTTCTTTTTTAAATCAAGAGAAGTGCTTATTTAAATGATAAAAAATAAAATAATACTAAACTTGAAATACTATATTTCTAAATGCATTTTTCAAAATTTTAACAATTTAAGTTAATTACACGTTATTTTAATTGTCATTATAATAAAAAAAATAATAAATGTGTATACTTCACGCATTACACTTCAATCGACTAATCTTAACCTAAAAATGAGAATTTATCTAATAATTATAAATAATATTTTAAGTTCATCAAATTAGTGAAATTGAAAAAATCCTTTTATATTCGCATTGAGCATATCTACGATATTTCAAAATATAATTAGATAGTTACACTAAAATCTTAACATGAATATTTAATATTTAAGATACTTTGAAGAAAAAAAAAAATTTAATATAGATATGTATCAAATATTTGATAGTTAACTCATTGTATCAAATCCTACCGTAAATCATCAATTACATACATATGTTTATGGTATTGACGGCAATTAGTAATTAATTAAGAAATGAAGTATGTATATAGTAAATTGATAACAAAGTGAGGAGATGAAAAAGGAATGGCTGAAATTAATGACATGATTGGAGGGTCGGTCTTAATTATAAGGAACAAAAAAGAAAAAGGTAACTGAGAATCCAATGTAATTAATGGGTAATTTAAACTCATAAATATAATTAAGATTTGTTGGTGGGGCAACTTTAAGTCTATCATTTTCTTCACCAAATCATATAAATAATTATACGATTATAACTTATAATATAATTAAAGAATCTCTAAATATTGCTAATTCCAACCAACCTCCGATTATTATTATTATTTTTTAAAAAATTGCAATCATACAGTTCATCATCATGACAAGTGTTATTTCTAGTTGTTGTTTACTCTTCAATTGTGATTAGTTTGGCAATAGCACTGTGCAAAAGAAACCTTTTTTTTTTTTTTTTTTTTTTTTTGGACATTTTTAAAGAGGAATGAATTGATCAAACAAAAATGAATTAACAATATATATGTAAGTAGTGACAGAATTGAAACAATTTTTTAATGACATGCATATCATGCTGAAATTTATTAACTAAAAGTATTTTGTTTAATATAATATAAACTTAAAATTTAAATAACAAAGTTTATAATTCAATGAAAAATACTAAATTAATAAACGATAAACAGAAAATTACAGATACAACTAAAATTTTGAGAATCGGAATATTTGAAACACTAAGTAAATTTAAAATTATATAAAACTAAATTAAATTTAATGAAATAAATGTTCAATTAAATTAATCAGAAGTAAAAAGATTAATTACGTAACTCAATGTTTAATCTTATGTGAGCATAATTTTGAGAATTGGAGATTAAGATCCGACACATAGAATGAAAAAATTGTGTTCGAGGATAATTGTGATTGAAATTTGTAAGTTGAGCAATGGTGTTGCTAATTTTCTACAGTTCTTTTTATTCCTTTTCCCTTTTTATTTTTGGCCAAATACATCTATGGCCCCTTGAACTTTATTTTTTAAACGGCTTAACCCCCTAAACTTATTATGTGTCCTATATAATCCTTGAACTTATTTGATGTGTCATCCAACATGGATGAAAGAGAAAAGGTAGCGCCTTTGGTTAAAAGAACAACAATGAAATGTTTAGATACTGCATTCTTCTTCTCTCTTTTTTCGTTCTTTATCTGTTCTTCCTATTGTTCTTCAATAGATTTTCTTTATAATTTCTTTCGTTCTTCTTCATATTATTAAAGAATGTTTTTTGGGATTATTTCCTATAGATCAAAAGTAGCATGATAAGAACTATGGGAGAATCTTTTGTGATCATTTAATTATTCATAACATAGAAATACAATATTGCAATTCCTTTAAAAAAAAAAAAAAAAAAAAAAAAAAAAACTCATCAAATCAATTCGAACTTATAATTAAATTATACCCACGAGCTTATTGAAATTAGACACAACTTACATTAGACCAAGTCCAACCAGTTTTATCACTTATAAAACCTCATATTCTTTGATCCTTGGCCTTTTATGTCAAACAATTTAAGTTGATTAATGATTTTTTCATGCTTAAATCTGTAATTTATGGTCAAATTCCATGTATATGCTTAAATCCCCAATTACTCCTAATTTAACAATAACCTTAAATTTTCTCATTGTTTC
Organism: Euphorbia tirucalli; assembly: GCA_039660915.1. Lineage (NCBI taxonomy): Eukaryota > Viridiplantae > Streptophyta > Magnoliopsida > Malpighiales > Euphorbiaceae > Euphorbia > Euphorbia tirucalli. The sequence continues at coordinate 32,350,194 of CM077637.1, read as the reverse complement.
TAAAATTCCATTATCAGCAGTTTTTCCACTTCGAATTTATAATCAAGACTAAGAAAGAAGTGAAAAACAATAGATTCTTACTTGTTTGCAGAATCAGAGTCTTATGCATTTAAATAGCTTTTGATTTTAAAATCCCAAACTAATATTAATCGCTGAAATGCTGAAAATTCCAGATGAAACCTTCAATTCGATGTGAATCCAATGTGGCTTACTTGTCAGACGCGTGTAAATCACGCTCCATGGTGTAATTGGTTGTGTCAAGATGGAGTGTCAAATAGTACCACTTTAAATTAGTTGAAGGGTTAAATGGGACACCAAATAAGTTTAGGGATCCAAGCGGCCTAAAAAACAAAGTTCAAGGAGCCATGGATGTATTTGGCCTTTATATTTCTTTAATTTCGTACAAAATTAAACTTGTAAAATACATGGGATAAGGTTTTTAGGTGAGACTTAGAATATGAGAATAATATGAGTTCTTTAAATTTGATAATTTGGAAAGATAAAAAAGTTATTTCTCCCCATTGAAGTTGTTCTTCGTAATGAGGTTGGGAATTGAAATATTGAGATTAGAAATAGAGCCTTTTGGATTTTCTTATTTGCCAACAGCACCATTCGGTATTTTAATGTTGAAACTTTAAAGAAAGATGAAATGGCAGCTTCCATGTTATCTTCAACTGAGGTTGCCCACCATAGCAGTATGGTGCAAGAATTGCTTCCTACAATAGGTGCCAGCAAGGGGAGGTACACCACTGGTTGCTTGGACGACATGGGCTCTCAACCCTGCTGCCTCTCCCCCAATTTCGTCTGTGATGATAAGTACAAAAATTTACAATGTACATAATTTATGGGATATATAAGTAATAACTAAAATATGAATATATTATAAAATGGAAAAATAATTCATTAGTTCCTAACATTTTACTTAACACACTAATCAGTTCCTATATTATCCAAACTATAGTATCGAGTCCCTATCTTTTGTTATGTTGAACGAGTGTGAGCGCGGGATTTTCATCCCCGATTTTAGTGATAAATAAGTTGTTAATTTGCTACTATAGCTTTCTACAACCATAGGAGTCAAAGTCAATTCAAGATCGAAGCTCCGGTAGACCGAACTTCAAGCCTCAGAACATTTCCCGGGCGGAAGAGGAGGTTGTATGGGAATAACAGCCGCACGACTGTTGCACCATCAGCTGTACGGCTGTTGCATCAACACCTGCATGGGTCTCGATGCCTGATAGAAACCGTGACTCTTCTCATTGGAAATGATTTTTTAGATTTTTTGGGCTGATTTAACAAGGAAAAACTAGTTTTTTGCCTATAAAAACACCACTAGAATCGTAAATAAGGGGTTGCCAACTTTAATTTAGAGAGAAAGGAGAAAAAAAAGGAAGAAGAGGAAAAAGGAAAACCAAAATTTTTCTTCAATTTTCATCTTCAATCTTTGTTTCTAAGCTTAAAATCAGTTAGAAATCTTAGGAAAACACTTCACTAACACTTCTAATAGGTTTAGAGACTAATTTGAACACTAAAACCTAACTTTCAAAGCTTGAAACTGTTTTCAAAGCTTGAAGTTCAGGTCGAAATCAGGGCATTTCTTGAAGGATTTTCACCTCTTAGAGCCGTGGATCCATGTTACAAGGGTAAATATCTAAGAAACCAAAGCATTTGACTTGTTTATGATGGATTTGGGCAACATTTCATCATTTTTTAAATTGATATGTTTTTCGGTTCTAGACTAAGAACCAGACCCGTGCGGCCGTCGCAACAGCCGCATGACTATAGTTACAGAATCGCTAAACCGTTTGTTTTGAAACTAGTCCTGGCCTTGAAATGACACCCGCACATGTGTAAATATATAACCGCACAACTATTGACTCAACACCCATGCGGATATCAGTTTGGAATAGAATCACTGAAAACCGATTTTCTTACATTTCATGACATTTAAACCCTATATTTATATTCCAGAATCATGTATTAGAAGAGAACAACGATAGAAATTTAGTTTCCTGAAATTCGACCCACTTATCATGCTAAATAATTAACCGGAAAACCATTTTCAAAACCTTTTTCTCAAAAATCAACATAAGGATGTTTTAAAATGTTTTCCAGGTCTAGTCGGTGAGATTTGTCGAATCTCTCCAGCTATCTCCTCCTAAATACATGACCTTGACTCATTTATTACCCCATTCCATCTTAGTTGAGCCCTACATGTAGTTATTCCTGTACTAACATCTGTTTTGCAAGATTAGATGTATGTTTGGTTTTATTATTGCATAAGATAAATTCATGTATTTTAGGCGATTTTACCCCGATTCCCTATTTGATTCGTATGTATCGCTTAGGGTAGTTTATGTGATTCGGTCTGTATAATTAATTTATTTACTGCTTTTTGTACCTTGCATGAAAGCTGCATGCTCTAAAATAAAATCTGTTTAGTTTCATAAAATACTATAATTTTGTTGTTGAAGCATTTATTTTAATTGGGTAACAAGTAACTGACTCGTTCGGACCTAGATCTATGGAAGGTATAATGATCCTCATTTGGTTTCAGCTATACTTAAATTTCTCAGTTGAGTTTAGCTGAGTGGCGACTCCTATATTTTCTTTGGGATTTCGGTCTTGAATCCTTTATGGATATATCATTGTCAAATGGTTTAGTCCTTATCTTAAAAAACCATCAATAATTACATCTATAATCCTCTAACTGTTATAAATGAAATGGAATTGTCATAAAAAATTTAATTCATTCATGTACCAAGTGTAAAAAGTTAATTATCTAGCATTCAAGTGTAAAAAGTTAATTATCTAGCATTCAAGTGATATTTTTGACAAATTTATATGGTGAATTCCAACCAAAAGGACAACAAAAGTCAAACTACAAGGATTTTTGCGTTATAAATTAAAGTTTTATTGCATATCTATTCCATTTCTGATAATTGGAAGAACAAAAATGTAATTATTTTTGTTGGTTTTTAAAGGTAGGGACTAAATTGTTCAACGGAACAAACGATAGAGACCTTGTAATTTATTTTCAATAATACAAGGATTGACTAGTGTATTAGGTAAAAGGTCAGGGATTGATAAATTATTTACCCTAAAAGAATCAATATTTTAAGAAAAATAGTTATAGTTAAACTTCTAATTGATAAGTTGAAAAGTGAAATTTAAATATGAATTTGATAGGTTAGATGAAAATTAAAACATAATATATTATTGGGTAGTGTCACGTTGAGGCATATTGTCTAAAAATATTATTGAAATAGTGTCCTATTTGTACACATGGCACAATGCCATACTCTTATGGTGCCCACGCCACACGCCCTTTTTTTTTATTTGGGCCCCTTTCCGTACATTAGATCCAGTCTAGTTCATTTTTTCAATCGATTTTCAAATATTTGAAAATTTTTTCTTGTATTATCTTGATGAGGGCCCAAGTATTAGCCAAATTCACTCTAAGAAAGGAATATTCTAATTTCTTCTTACAAATAAAATAGCTTTCGAAGTTATTTCTAGAAATTTATGATCAGAGCGGCAAAACCTATGATCATTATCCTGTTCCCTCAATGGTGTGGCAATTTTTTTTTTCCAAAAATCTTATTATCAACCAGAATGTATGATCGATCAACTCCTTCTATCCCGATGTCATTTTCATCTCATTCCTCATCTCGATATCATTCTTAGGGCTTCCTTTTGCTGTCAATTCCAGGAGATTATTTGTCTCACTCTGGGAGATCCGATGTCATTGTTGAGACCTACTTCCAATGTCATTTTTGGGGGCATAATTCAACCTCGTCTAAGAGCAAGCATGTCTTTATGATCTCGCACATTCGACTAACAAAGAAGTATTTTTCACTGATTAAGATGCTATAGGATATAATGAAAGGATGGATTATATTGAGGGAGTGGTCCTTTTTAAAGGTTATTGACATTATCTAAAGTAATTTAGATTGATTAGATTCTGCACTCTTGAATTTTCCTTGGGTGCAAAGCGTTTTTGAAAATCCCAGTGGCTACAACAGAACCGTGCTTTTAATAAACTCATAATCATATACCTTCATATAAGATGTTGCATTCACATCAGGGAATGTAATCGATTCGATAAGACGCAACTCATGATTTCTTATCAGAAGCTTATTATTTTATTCTGTCATGCATAATTCGATTACAATTTAAGTCAAAACATTTCTTGAAACCTCATTCTTTTTATTAGTGCTGCAGAAGCACATTAGGTGCATAAAAAGTAGAGAAAGTTTTTTATAACATTTATTCATGATTAACTTTTCCTCCACATAATTTTAGTTTCAACATAATTCCAAAAATAACGATCGCAGGTTTAAAAGCTTGCAATTGCAATTGCATACTATCAGAACAAGCTTTTGGTAGGAATACTAACTTTTTATGGTCATACTTTCTTTCAAAATTTTTCATAATATCGATGAATTTATGACGGTTAGATATTTAATTTTTCAATGGCTCATCAATTGATGGCGGATAAAATCATGGCCTTTACCTGATTTTGTAAAGAAACATTATTTTTGTTATCAATAATATTTCTAAGACCCATAGCATCTAGATGGATTTCAACATCTAATACCCACAAAAGTTAATTTTTCCTAGCTGGGACGAAATTGCAGGGGTTTAGCAAGGTCCTTTGACCTTGCTATTTGGTGGTCATCGAAGAGACTCTCCTTAACTGGTCTTCCGCTGCCCCTGCGATTTTTTGCAAACTCGATTTGGTTTGGAGATAGTGGCCACTTTCCATAAAGAAAAGGTTGGTTGAAGATAACTAATTTTCTTTTTTCTTTTTGATTGAAATGCAACCATATTATTTAGTGAGAAAAAACAAATTGAAAATAAACAAACCAAATTGTAAAGTATTGTACTCTGTCTACTTTATTTTTTAAACTGATATTAGGCTACTATCCAAATACTATTTAAACATTTTTTTTGTGGGCCTTTAACTCAAGTCTTTTTTTAGTTTGCCGAAAACCTACACAAAATTGTATTTTAATTTTGGGCATTTTACAAAAATATAGATACAAATATAGTTTGTTTACAAAAATACCTTCCAAGAAAAATTTTGCAAACATGCTTTCAAAACTTTTTAAAATTACAAAGACACGTACTAAATGTTTTCTACAATTCCTTCTCTACTTTGTTCACTTTTCTCTCTCATATTTTTATAATTTTAATCTAATTTCGCATTTATCTCACAATTCGTTTATTTTTTTGCCATGTGACTTTAGAATTTTTTTTTCCTTTTTATTCTCTTCGAAATGAGATCCATATGTATATATTTTTTCTGATTTTTTTCCCCTTCAATTTTTGTTTAAATAGTGTTGAATCAATTTTTGATTATTACAATATTAAAGAAAAGGAATATGATTATAATGAAATAATTTCAAGTAATTAAATTAAAATTTAAATGTGGTATGATCTTAATTAAATTACATAAAGATATTTTATTATAATGACTTTTATCAAAGTCAAAATGAAGAAAGATATATACTCAAAGGAATTAAGATTAAACAATAATCTTACTTAAGTTACAAAGGGTATTATATTATTGAAGATGAAGACATACAACAATTCTCGAAGATAAAGAGAAAGACTACCATGACTTGCAAGACGATATGAAACTTGGAATTACAAAAAGAAGACTCTTATACTAAAAAAGTTATACACCTACAGGAGATTGTACAAAGTATAACAATCACTTACAGGAGGCTATGCACTGTATAACGGTCACCTAGGTTATACACTGTATAACGGTTACCTACAAGAGGCCGTACAAAGTATAACGATCATCTACAAGAGGCTATACACTGTATAACGGCCACATATAGAAGGTTGAAGAAAACTCAAATTATTGCTATGGAAGGCTATGTATTGCATTGTAAGCTTACACAGAAGGCTATAGCAAATACAAAACAGTAGCTGCAAATGCTTGAAGAGTGTTGGACATATTTATGCAAAAGCTCCAAAACCAATGCTTGTGAGTAACGACTATATTTTCTCTTTCACCTATAAACAGAGAGCAAGTCCATCATTCACAAGTGCAGAAGGCAAATATCAAAATCACATATTCAAGCATACATTAGAGAGTCTTTTCCCAACAAGCTTTCAAAGAGATATTCAAAGAATTCTAGTCTTCATCAATTCTCAAACTACAAATTTATTCATTCAAAAGGGAAATGTAATTCACATAATAGGGTTTGTGTGAGGGGGAGCTTTGTTGTGGTGATTTAAAAAAAGCAATTGTATAGTTTTACACTTGAGCTTGAAAAGTGTAGTGATAGCTTGGTTGTTAAGCTTGAAAATAATAGGTGTAAAAGTTTGGTGTTCGATCTTGTAAAAAGCACCTGGATAGTTGTTGTTGAGCTATAAAACAACACCCATAAGTTTGACATTAGAGCTTGTAAAAAGTGTCGGTAGAGGTTCTGATACTTTACCTGAAAAAGTATTGAATTTGTTACTTGAACTCGTAAAAAGTAACAGTAGGCTTGATTTCTGCCCGTAAAGAAATCATAGGCTTAGATCCTGCCCGTAAAGGAATCCTTAGTGGAAAATCTCAAGCAGTGGGCTTGGGGACAGGAGTAGGCCGGTTGGGCCGAACATGTATAAATCGCTGTGTCTCAAATATCTTTATCCTAACACTCTTTACTTATTACTATTTACATCCTAAGCATTTAAATTAAATAGCATTAGTTTCATTTAGAGACATTTTCTAAACCAATCAAAGCGATTATATTCACGAGTTTTACAATTCATTTAATTTTGCACTTTTAGTAAAAGTCGTATTATTGGGCAAAACTATTTTTACCGAGAAAGTTTGAATAAAAGAATTTTTATTCGGTAATACACACTATTCGGCCCCCCTCTAGTGTGTCTCTAGCCTATTTTGGGACCAACAAATAGTATATAAACAATGAATAAACAATGTATAAACGATGTATAAAAATAGTATTTAGCAGAAAAAATGTATAAACAACGTATGTGACAATGAAAACATATATAACAACATTAAGAAACTGTTAGAAGGTGTAACTAAGGTATAATCACTGTAATAGTATATCTTAAGGTATAACTAAGGTATAATCACTGTAATAGTGTATCTTAAGGTATAACTAAGGTATAATCACTGTAATAGTGTATCTTAAGGTATAATTAAGGTATAATCACTGTAACAGTGTATCTTAAGGTGTAACAAAGGTATAATTGAGGTATAATCATTGTCATACCTTAATTATACTGTTGATACTCTTATTGTTAAAGGTGGCAATTATTTACACGACCTGCTGACACGACACAAATTTAATGGGTTTGGGTTTGATTAAACAGGTAATGGGTCATTTTTGGGTTGACACAAAAGTGACACGATAATTTTTATGTCGGGTTACGGTTGACCTGCTAACCCGAAAATGACATGAGTATTCAAAATTTATTATTATATTTCCTATATTTGTACATGTCACCATTAAGAAATGTAATATAATATATATAACTCGCAAACACAAAACAACTTTTCAATAATTTTACATGTCATTCTTAATAGATGTAATAAAATGACATATAAATATGAACAAGACATAATCCAAAATAAAAAAAAATAGTGCGTTAAGATTTGTAAAATAGGTTTTGGATCAATATTTTAGGTTAATAAGGCTTAAATTATTAATTTAGATATGACATAAATATTTAAAATTTTTAATATTTCCTTTATAATATTTTTGCATGTCATCCGAAGCACGACACGAACACGATTGTATTAACTCGATTATGACACTAAAATTTTTGGGTCGAGTTTGGGTTTTGCTCATTGAAACACGAACCCGAATTTGACACGACACGAACACAACCCACCTACATGAATTGCCACTCGTACTTATTGTACCTTACTTATACATTTGTACAACTGTTATACCTTAGTTATACTGTATACTTTTATTATACCTTTTGATACGTTGATTATACCATAGTTATACCTTCTGATACATTGATTATACCTTTTGATACATTAATTATACCTTGTGATACATTAATTATACCTTATTTATACATTGTTTAAGCATTATAGTGTATAAGTCATGTATAATAGTGTAGATACAGTGTATAATAGTGTATAAGCAGTGTATAACAGTGTATTTATAACTTTTATAAATATTATACTTTAGTTTTACCTTGTGATACACTAATCATACTTTAGTTATACATTGTTTATACCTTTATGAAGCTGTTAGACCTTATTTATATATTGTTTGTACCTTATCTTATACATTGTTTACGCATTATAGTGTATAACTAATGTATAACAATGTATAAGAAGTGTATAACAATGTATAACAATATATAAAAAGCGTATAAATAGTGTATAACAATGTATAATAGTGTATAAGAAGTGTATAAATAGTGTATAACAATGTACAAGAAGTGTATAACAATGTATAAGCAGTGTATAAGAAGTGTATAAGCAGTGCATAATAATGTATAAGAAGTGTATAAACAGTGTATAACAATATATAAGCAGTGTATAAGAAGTGTATAAGCAGTGTATAAGAAGTGTATAAGCAGTGTATAAGAAGTGTATAAACAGTATATAATAATGTATAAGAAATGTATAACAATTTATAAGCAGTATATAAAGAGTGTATAACATAACAGTGTATAAGCAGTGTATAAAGAGTGTATAACAATGTATAATAAGTGTATAAACATATAACATTATATAAGAAGTGTATAACAATGTATAACATTGTATAAGTAGTGTATAAACAATGTATAACAGTGTATAGGAAGTGTATAAACAATATATAAAAAGTGTATAATAATGTATAAGAAGTGTATAACAGTGTATAAATAGTGTATAAACAGTGTATAACAATATATAAGAAGTGTATAAAAAGCGTATAACAATGTACAAACAGTGTATAACAATATATAAGAAGTGTATAAAGAGTGTATAACAATATATAATAAGTGTATAAATAGAGTTCATGTTTATACGGGTATGAACAATGTATAATTAAATTTAAAAAAATAATAAAAAAAGGGCTCTGCAAGCTGTTCATGTTTCAAATGTGCCAATTCCTGATCAAATTCAACAAAATGCAGTCCCAAATTGCAGTTCAAAAAAATGCAGTCCTAATAATAAAAAGCAGTTCCAAAATGCAGTACCAAAGTGCAGTTCAAAAAGATGTAGTCCCAATAACAAAATGCAGTCCTAAAAGTGTAGTCCTAAAATGCAGTCCTAAAGTACAGATGCAATCCCAAAATTGTAGTCTTATAATGCAGTCCAAAAGTGCAATCTCAATAATAAAATACAGTCTCAAAAGTGCAGTCTTAAAATACAGTATCAAAGTGTAATCTCCATAATAAAATGCAGTCCCAAAAGATGTAGTATCAATAATAAAATGCAGTCCCAAAATGCAGTCTCAAAGTGTAGTTCCAAAATGCAGTCCAAAAAAATGCAGTTCCAATAATGTAGTCCCAAAGTGCTCTCAATAATAAAATGTAGTCCAAAAAGATGCAGTCCTAAAATGCAGTCCTAAAGTGCAATTTCAAAATGCAGTCCCATTAATAAAATAAAATGCAATCCAAAAAGATGCAGTCCCATTAATAAAATAAAACGTAGTCCCAAAGTGCAGTCCTAAAATGCAGTCCCAAAAGGTGTAATCAACTAAGGTATAATCAGTGTATCAAAAAATATAATTAAAATATCAGATGGTATAATCAATGTATAAACAAGGCTAACAGTTTTACAAAGATATAAACAATGTATAACTAAGGTATAATTAGTGTATCACAAGGTGTAATCAAGGTATAATATTTATAAATGTTATAAATACACTGTTATACACTATTATGCACTGTATATATACTGTTATAAGCTGCTTGTACTATTATACACTACTTATACACTACAATGCTTAAACAATGTATAAATAAGGTATAATCAGTATATCAAAAGGTCTAACTAAAGTAGAATTAGTGTATCAATGTATCAGTAAGTATAACTAAGGTATAATCAGTGTACTAGAAGGTATAACTATGGTATCATGAACGTATCAAAAGGTATAAGTAATATATTTAAAGCTACAATAAGTATATCTTAAGGTATAACTAAGGTATAACAATGGTATAATTAGTGTCTTAGTATCTTAGATGGTACAACTAAGGTATAAATAAGGTATAACTAAGGTATAATCTGTGAACTTAAGCTATAAACAAGGTCGAATGTATACTTAACCTAAATAACTGTTTCAAACTATAAAAACAAAAAAGTATACAAAATGTATATAACAATATTATGCAAAATTCATACAAAATCACAATAGAAAACACACCATTGCCAAATAAAATACAATTAAAGTATCAATAAGGTATAAACAAGGGATAATCAGTGAATTAAAATGTAAAAAAAGAGAATCAGAAGGTATAATCAGTGTAAAAGGCATTAGTAAGTATAACTACGGTATAAACACTGTAGCAGAAGCTGTAACTAAGATATAACTATAACAATTGTACAAAAGGTATAACTTAGGTATAACAAGAGTAAAAAGAAACAAAAAAGAAACATAATTCTAACAATCTTTCACAATTTTTGTATCAGAAACAAAAAGAAACACATAAACTAAATTGCATGCAATAAAAAATAAAAAAATGGACGCAGAAACTAAACAAACACAAACATAAAAATGAAAAATGGAGATCGAAAATACCTGATCATCTCTCAAATGTAGAAACTAAAGATGAAGAAGAAAGTTTCATCAATAACACCATCAAAACCACGATCACCGATGAAGTAAGTGAAGAAGATATTATGAAAAGGCCAAAAAAAAAAAAAAAATGAAAAAACATGAAAAAGAAAAAACTCAAGCCGCAGCGTAAAGAAGAATTGGATTTAAAAAAAAAAAAACGTAAAAGAGTAAATAATAAAAGGTAAGCCACAAAAATAAAACCCTGAAACGAGGGTAGTTTTAACAATTTTCCTTTAATTTTTATGTCAACATTTTTGAACTCTCTAAAAAATCTTAATTATGCTTGGATTATCTATTTATTTATAATTTTTTAAATAAAAATTATTCATTTATAATGTTTTTAAATAGAAATTGATGGTAGGAAAATACTATATACTTTTTCTTTTGTTATAATTTACTTAATGCAAGTTAACTATATGAGTAACATAAACTAAATTATCTTTATTGTGTTTCATAATTGATGATTACACAATTATGTTTTCCAAAATTTATCCTAAAAATTATAAAAGTACTCTGTTTGCTGCATTGAATTAGAAGACTAAGAATTAACCCACTTGCCTTTACTTATTTTATGATTGAAATTTCATATATACATAATACAAATTATTAAATTATTAATATACCAAACTGCTAATTTATATAAGTTTTTGTTCTTGCCTGATTTATATTTCTTTTTATAAAACCCGTTCATGCATTATTACTAAAAAAAGAAAGAGATGCCACTATATATGAATTGAACCTCTTAAATATTTTTTTTTCTTGTTACAAACCTCTTAAATATTACATGCATACCTCGAGACTCTAAAATGCAAAATCAAGTATTTTATTTTAAATTAATAAATCTTAAATATTATTATAAAAAAAATCTCATAAATATAATTTTATATCATTATTAGTATTAGTCATTGTATAGTTAATTAAATATTTTAAATAGCTAAAAATTGAAATTATTAATTTTGAATAATTAAGTTATTAATTGTTAAATTTTTTTATTTAATCATTGAATGGAATATCTTAATAATATGATTATATTTATTTTATATCTTGCAATATGTATGTATAAATATGTAATTAAGAGAAAACTAAATAAAGATGAATCTAAATAGAATAAGACTAGAAAGTAAGTCCTATTATGAAATTTAACATAAATGACCCAACCCTAGTACATTTTAAATATAATGCGGCCCCTTTTAAAAAATTTTCTCAGTTTCGTCACTGTTTCCTAGTGCTATCAACTGCTACAAATTCAATAGTGTGGTAATTTATTGGTTAATTTTATAAAATGACATAAACTGTTTGAAGGAATATAAATATGTTTTCACCAGATGCGATAACGAGATGTGACATAGTTCATAGCCACATAGCTGCAGACACTATCTCATACTTTTTTTTTAATATCACCAAACACATTATTTAGTCCACAATAATTCCCTACTGGCCTACCTTCATTAATTTGCCTTTCCCTTATTTGTTTTTATAATTGCCCTACCTTCATTAATTTTTTTTATTTATTTTTTTGGCACAGAATAACGCTAATTAATTGTCTGTCTGTAGAGTCCAGAAAAGATCTCCCTTTGAATCTAATGCTTAGCCTTTACATTTATAATATACTAAGGTTTACAAGGCAAATTGATAATAATAATAATAATAATAATAATAATAATAATAATAATATTATTATTATTATTAAAAAGAATCCAACTTTCATTTTGAATATGATCTTTGCTAGCTGGAAAAAAGACTAATCAAACAATGTTTAACAATATCGATGTAAAATATCTAATGAATAAAAGGCCAATAAATCTTATACAAATATGCAAGGGATCTATGTAATAAGAAGAAAAGTATAAATTCCAGAAAAAAGAACTAATTATTCGATTGTACCTTCGATATTACATTAAAATCTTTAAATTAGATTTTCTTTTTCTTTTTTGTTTCCTTTTTCCATCTGAACAATCAATCAATACGTATCATATCAATATTCAAATCATGCAACCATAAGATTGCACTTCATCTATTAATTTAGCATTGTTATTCATTAGGTAGTTTAATTTACAACAATTTCGATCAAATGCCTAATGGTCCACTGCCAAATAAGGTTTTTTTTTTTTTTTGGGGTCAGATTTTACTTTCTAATTAAACCATCACACTCGCAAAATTCGTTTCCTTATATATAATAATAGTTCACCCATAACTCTAATTAAATAATATAATAGTTATTCATATAAGATTATATTTATATTATTTGGTGATTAAATGATGACATAATGGAAAAATAATCATAGAAGTGAGATTTTCGAACAAATATGGAGCAAAGACCGAGTCCACATTGGCTGGATAACTGAACCGTCATAGCCAGATAAATAACACCCAGGTCCAATAAATTCGGTGAATCCAGTATTCAACAGACTATACTCTTATAAGACGAAGAAACTAAATTCTAATCAGTTTACAATTCTACCTTGTCTACCAAGTAGTCTAAGTCTTATCCAAGATAGAATTACAAGACTTTACCCTACACCAATAAGGAATTTCCTATTGGTTAACAAGGAGTATCAATCCTAATCTAATTAGGAGAACTCAGAGCCGCCCTACCTTCGGTAGGGGATACTCTAATCTTTTACTCTTATCACCTTGATCACTTACTGATTTGAGCGTTAAAGTGTTTTTGTTTGTTTTGCAGGTCCCCGATCTAGTCTTTTCAAGACGTACAGCCTCCTAACGGGAATGATTTTTTGACAATATGATCAATTAGGGTAGTAAGCGTGGATTTGTTGAATCGATAACTTCATCGAGTTCGAGAAAACGCATAAATTCCATGAATTACGATGTCAAAAATTACACCAGCTATCAATACATTCATCTTGTTTGATTATCTACGTCTGATTATGCGATCGTCATGCATATGGTTTGGCGATATTAATAATTTAAATTCAATAATATATAAATTTTCTAGTGGCTATTTATATACGTTTTCACTGATCAAAATCAATCATTATGATTTTTGTAAAATTGGATTGCAATTGCTTCCTCTGAATATTCTTATATGTATTATATGAATATTATTATATGTATTATATGCATGTTTTGTTTAAAGATTATTTTTCTCATTATCTTGCAATTATAAGGGCGAACAACTTGGTCATATGGGTTTGCTATATAAATACGATCACTATGCTTTGTCCATTTATTTTTTAATTGTTGAGGAAGGATATATACATCTAAATATCCGAATAGAGTAATCGAGTTAATTCTTGTAATGCATATTACCCGAGATGGATTTGCAGCGGAAAGATCTTGAACCACATATTTGTATTATTACTCATGATTACTCCACTTCAGTTGCTTGTGAGGGAGTAAGTGATTAATCCACAAACTAGATACGTGAAGAATAAGGGAGAAATCTCATAGAGAAATTTCAATCAAAGAAAGTTAGAGAGAAAACTTGCAGGCACTCTTTTTGTGTCTTAGTTCGTTCTTGTGTTTTGATTTACTGTGAACTCTAATAGCAAGTGAGTGGGACAATCTCAATCGAAATCAAACTTTAGTAGTAGGACAAATCCTAATTACTTGAGATAATTATATCTCTATTTGAATTGTATTTATCCACCTATCACAGTTACGGACGGACTACAACTCTAAATTCAATATAATTCCTATAGTTGACATTGGGGCAATGGTAATATGAAATTACGGGGAAAACTAATTGTTCCCAACTTCAAATTTACTTATTTACTGATTGTATACATGGAAATAATAAACATTCTGATATAGTTCTGCTATCCTTAATTTATGGATCGTAGTCTATCAATTAATTTTTATTGGTATCCATACACTCATTCAACGATTGAGTTACTTGATATGCCTGCAGTGATCAATAATTTTTGGTCGACATATGCATATTAATAACGATAATATATACTGCTACTTTTACCCAATTGATTTCGTTTTATTAGAATTTCATCATGTGGGGTTATGATTCTTTTCAAAAAGATTATTGGCATGACTTTCTTGAGTACATAAATCACACAACAGCTTCTATTATGTGGTAAGTTATATTATTATTGCTGAGGTAGAGATTCGCACGGAAATTTACCAGTTAAATCTTGGGTTGATCACTGTATGCACTAATACATATAAGTATGTCACGGTTAATAACTCAAATCCATATATGCATTGTGATATATGTTGCTGGTTGAGGTATGACAATTTAAATATCTCGGATTGATATATGCATATATGATTATTATGATTGCTAAAAGTCTTAATATGATTAATGTAACTTTATGTAAGGTTATCTGTATGACATCCTTTTCTTTGTTTAGCATTGACGAAATCTTAGGTAAAGCGAAGATAACGCACACAACTAAATGGAAAGGAAATATGTCCCAATTTTTGCGGAACTCATTTGTTCATGATTAAAGATTCGAATAAGCAGAACACAACAGAGCCTACTAGGAAAAGGAAAATTCGACAAAATCAATTGTAAGCTAAGTGATTTACTGTGGTGTCAACACCAACTATGTCGAAGGGGAGGGGCAAAGCAATGGGATAGAGAATTCATCAGTTCACATCAAAATCTGTCGATAAAAATAAGTCCTTTTTATTTAATTTTAGTTATGACAAGGCATGACAACTATTGACCCTTGCTATTACAAGGTCTTTGTTGAAAGGCACCATAATTTCTTAGCGCACGCATATTCATCGATAATAATTGCTTATATATTGTATCATAGGTAAATTTTCCATTAAGAATATTTTCATGTCAATATTATATGCAAGTATAATCAAATTAACAATTGTCTAGGAAGACAAAGTTTGTCACCCTTTAGTAGGAGTAAGCCTACTTTGGGGAGGTAACAAAATGGAAAAGTTACATCCATTTGGCACACTCGTGCGAAAGATTGATACAAAGTACAAAAACTATATGTCGGCCAAATAGTCTAAAAGGCACCAAATTTCCAAATATAGGCAGCAAAAAATGAAACTACATACATTCGGCAGATGATACAAGTCCGGATATCATGCCGCCTTGACGAGGGTATGAATGTGTCAAAGCAATGAAAGAAACCAAAAAAAGCTTAGATCTCTTGAAGGAATCGAACCTTGAAAAGACTTCGGATTAAAAGCTATTTCGAGGGAGTCCAAAATAAGAGGTGGAAAAATTTGGATTAAGCAAGCAATTCATCCAAATTGGAGTCTCAGGTTCAATTTCAAAAATTTTGTAAATTTCATACGTGTAAGGAATTCTAGACTTATTTTGCAGATAATTCATCTATGATTCAGAAGTAGTGGACATATTCATGATTGATGCAACTATGAAGTCATGCTCTCCACCATGAAGGGAAAGACATTTCTAGGAGTTGGAGTGCGTAGATACTTCGAGTAAATCATACACTTATAAGCAAAGATTGATTTGCTCACCTTGTTCCAGTATTGTCCGAATGTGAAGAAATTCTTAAAAATAAGTAGCTTTGGAAGTATATAGACCCCTATCCCGTTGTGAAGAAAATATGAAAAATGAGTAGCATCGAGAGAAGAACCAAATTATCCGGACATGAAGAAAATCTAAAAAATGAGTAGCTCGGTAAAAAGAATTTAGTACTACTCAGACATAAAGATCTCTAAAAAATAGGTAGCTCCAAAAGTATTATCCGTAAAGTCGATCTAAGTAGAATTTTCCTTAGACGACAAATGGATGCTAAAATCTCTAAGAAAATTAAGTAGCACCGAAATCCAATAGCATACTAGGTATAGCCGGCTGAAAGACTCGTGATGAAGGGAAACATGACAAAAACTCTATAAACTTACAAGGAAAAAACTATAGCAAGTTCCTAAAAGTAACAAGTCTATTCATGTAAAGGACATTGGCCCAATTCAAGACAGAACAATAAGGAAAAGGTTAAGGTATAACAATGCTGAAAACTAAATCGAGCAACCTTGCAAGACGTATTCGAATCAACAAAACCGGATTAAAGTCTAGAAAGAAAAGAAAAAAAAAAGAAAAAAAGAGAAGGTTAACGCACATTAAAGGCCGTATTAAATGCCCTACAAGTTTATCCAGACAATCGCTACACTAGATCATATCTTAAAAGGAAAAATCAAGCCTAATTAGGGGAATACTATATATGCATAAAATAAAAATGGAGTAAAATGTAATCTAACCGAATCGAAAACTTCAAATAAGCAGATAAAAACTCAAGCTTAGAAAGCTTAAGGGTTTTGAAGCAGGATTGATGAAACCAAATCAATGAAGCCAGATTAACAAGTTAGAAGAAATAATATTATGCCCATATAAGAGAAAGCATCCAAGCATAATAAAAACTAAATCAAACAACAACACAGGGGACTTCTCCAAATGACTGCATCAGCATATATGGAAACCTTGTCTTTGATGAAACAGTTCATATGTGCTCCACTAGAAGAAGCACATCATTATTTAGCCACATCTCCCTCTATATTAAATAAGAATCGAGCGGTGTAAAAAGAAAGGCAAACCACATCCATATTTGGCAAATGAAGAAAAACCGAGTGAAGTTACTTATAGTGGTGGCTTTAACATTAAAAGGTTATGTTGATGATCTAGGGAAATTCTATCATATCATATAAAAGCATAAAACCCTCGTGAAATGCATGCAAACTTCAAAGGAAGCATCTCCCAAAGAAAGGTCTTGTAAGGCTTTGATCCGGTTTAACTGAATCAGGTGGATAATCTAATTAATCCGACAAAGTAACAAATCTATAAATATACACAAATACATTTATATTAAACATCAAAGATTTATAATTACATAATCATAACATTTGCTACATTCATTCTAACCTCAAGGTATACATGCCTCTAGGCTAAATACATCCACTAAAAAATATTTATAACAAAATTCAAAACTAATTAACCTTGTCAAATGCTTCCTTCCCACACTTCAAGCTTTACTACTGGATCTCTATGCCTTCACCTAATCCTGCATATAGAAACACTATACATTGAGTAACGAAGTGTTTAGTGATACACTTGCTTGCCAATTACTGCATAAATAGTACATTTAAATAAAACTAAATTTAAACAAGTTCAAAATAAAAGGATATATCGGATTATAAGTTGAGTTCAATTGAAAATACATAGAAGACCATATTCATAAATACAACCGAATAACCCTTAAGGAATTTCAAAATTGTTAGCAGTCACCGACCGGGTACGAGAGAAATAATCCACATCAAATACAATGTCATTGCTGGGTCTAAATACCACCATCATTTTCTTAATTAATATCATCAATCATATCCGACCCAAAGCCAATCGTGGTTTAGCCACCTTATGAATTCTTCACAGTTGGTTAACCAATACTACCACCCCGTCCTTTGTTGGATCCAACCTACCACTACCAACCATCTGACACCTCTAAAGGGCTATAACCATATCATTTAATAATTTGCAACTCGAGTTAACATTCAATAACCATTTCTTCAATCAACCGGAGAACAACTCAACCGCATCTCATTTCATTAACATTTACTGTTCAAATCATAATTAGTTCAATGATACTATTTATCACTCTAAGATTTATAAATGAAAATAATAACTTTCCAGTATTCATACAAAATTCAGCCTTTCCTTTACATCAGACTAAGATTCATGAAATTATTTATATAGTAATGGTTGAATTTTCCTGGCAATCAAACTAGATAAAATCCTAGGTTTGATTACTAAATCCTCAGTTCAAGAGTATAAAAAATCATTACTAAATTCTAAGTTTCAAAGAATAACTTATTTACAACATATCTTCTTTTATATATATATATATATATTCTGAAAATCCTTTCAAGCATCATAACTTACAAAAATTTCATTATTCAAGTTTCAATTAATTTCATGCAAAGCATATTAATGGAACTCAAAGATAATTGGATTCAAGTGTACTAACGTCATTCTGAAGGCCCTTTAAGCACCCTTTTCCCCTATCTTTCACTTGATTCGCAACCTCTATAAATTTCACAAATTCCTGATCAGCTATTGAAATTCTCCATAAATTTCTAAAGAGGAGAAAAAATGATTAAACATAAGAACGCTAAAGATTATCTTTACAAACATTAATCCTTTCATGTTCCCACTATTCTACCTACCTTCAACATCCAATTAATTCACTTGTCTCTCTGATTTTTAAATTCAATTTTAAAGAGATACTTGTAATCCACTAATCTTTATCCGACTGACAAGTGTAATAATCTACTTACTATCTCATATAGCTTTATAACTCTCTCTGTCTCCTTGCTAACTTCTTTTTTTTACTCGGTCACCTAACCTCTGATCCAGCCATGATTCACCTTAATTGTGAACAACTACATCGGAGATCCGATGAAATCCAAATTCAAACAAATCTGGATCAAAACTCTTCTAGCCCTTATATCCGGCTGTTACAAGTCTTGTTTTACTATATGGAAATTCCTAAAAGATAAAAGGTATAAAAATTGCTTTGGCCTAGCTCCACACTGGTCTTGAATGGATCATACCAAAAGAAAAAAAATCCCTCTTCTTGGGTTGGGGGTACTGTCGAATGGCAACATGAGGCTTTTCACAGTTACTTTGGTATTTTAATCTGGTCCGTGCTAATATTCAAAATTACAGTTATTGTTACCGTATGTCCCAGTCCTAAGGCATTGTATATCATTTGTATTATACATTATGGTTTATGTATCATACATTAGTGTTATTAATAAAGACATAATTTGTTTTATTAATTTCTTGTGCAATTAATAGTAAAAAAATATTCGTTAATTGTGTTTGTACTCATGATTATCGGTAATGTTCTCCAGGCAGTAAGACCATTAGTAAGGAATCATATAAATCTATCCCTAATCCATTGGAATTGTGGGAACGATGATAACTAAAGACTAGCATGTGGCTTGATTGTATGATGGTGTCTTAGCTACCATTGGACATGGATTGTCAATCAAGGACATGGGTACATGTTAGGTTATATGGTACTGGATCGATCCACTATTGAGAACACCATCTGGTCCCTATGTCATAAGTGGTTCTGAAGTAGTACTAATATTGGATCCTTAGACTTGATATTCCTATAGCCTTAGATGTGAACTCACATGCTTTGACGTATGCCTAACGGGTCTGTAACAAGGTGCCAAGTATAGGTACGGTTGGGTATGCTAGTGATCATTGTAGTAGTAGTAGGAATGTGAAGGCATATGCCACTCTGTTAACTCAGAGCAAATATCACCAGCCATTTAATGAGTAGGGCTGACAAAAGTGCGGCCACATCCAAGTCAGGAATCATTGGGTGATTACTTATTTGTGAACTTCAGTCTACTTGGTATCAAGGAATGTCTATATAGCTATACAGGGCGACATTGCCATGCCTCTTATTGGATAACGATATCATTGGTAGAGGATGTATAAGTTACTATTGGGTTTATACCTCGTATAAGATTGATATCTTCATGTTATTTGGGTATCTACAATGGTTTGCTAGAACCCGCTTACATCTTATGGGAGTTAAGATTTAGGCCATTGCCAACATAAGACGAACCTATAGGATCGAAAACAAAGATGTCTGAACGAGATTATCACAGATTTAATATATATTGGTTATATATTTTATGGAGCTTGATTTTAATTGTATTTATAGGCTTTTTGTTAAAGTCAAATTAATATAATTAACTTATGGGAAAATCGATTTTCCAACTATTAAATAATTACTTGGAGTAATTTAATTAATAGATGAAAAAATATCTTAAGATTCAAATATGGAATATTTTAAGACTTGGACTAATTAAACTGAGATTTATATAATTTAATTGATTGGTAATTATGATTTTATTATATGGTTATAATGAAATCAAGTTAACATAGATTAACTAATTAAATAAATTAAAGAAAAAAACCTAATTCAATTAGGACTAGCTTTTACTACATGAGTATAAAAAGAGAAATTTCCTTAACCCTAGGGTAGATAAAAAATTTCAGCCACCTTCGCTAAGAGATAGAGATATGGGCTAAAGGGGTATAGTGGTGTGAGCTTTGTTTTGTCCAACGCTAGAACGTGGTTCCATTTGGTAGCTATCTGTGTGCATGAGGGTGGAGATTTTTTGTGAAAAGCAAGGATTAAAATCAATCTTTATTGCGGGAATGACATAAGTGAGATTTGAATCTTTCTCTTTGTGTTTTTCTTTTCTTCAATCTATTGGGGTTTTCCCAGTATAAATAAAAAAAATTTTAGTGGAAGTAGAGCAAGATTTATACTCAAACCCGGACCCAAAAATAATCTGTTCTGAAAATGGATGAAAAACAATGATTATGCAACCAGAAAGCGGATTTAAATCATACTTATGTTGTCTTCGCAAAAGATTGATTATGAGTTCTTGCGTTTGGACGAAGAATCTCTACATTCACACACACAAACACCTCAAAAACATGTCGGTGTGCTAGCACAAAACGAAAGAGCAGTCTCACATGGTCCTTAATCTTGGCTGAAAATTCCCACCCAAGAGAGAGAGAGAGAGAGAGAGAGAGAGAGAGAGATTGTGATAGGATTAGGAAATTAGAACTAATTAGGTTAGGTTTTATTTCTTCCTTATTTCTGTTATTTCCTTTTAGTTCTCTTTCTCAAAAAGAAAATAACTAGATGGGAAGTATTATAAACTAAATAGGAAATAAAATGAACCTTATTATTCTAATTTCATGATTTAAATAAATGCACCAATATTTATTTAACATCCCATCTAATAATTTATTTAATTATACCATATAATTAAACTAATTAATTCTCTAAGGGTTTATTTGACTAAGCCTTAACCATAAGGCCCATAAGCCTAAATGCTCTATATAAATATGTATCCAACACATATATAATAAGTCTATGACAAAATTGCTCAGACGCTCTATGTGTGCAATCCTGTGGGTCCATCTTATGTTGGCTGTATACTTAATAACCCATTAAGCCCACAAGCTATAAGTGGGTTCTAGCAAACTGTTATAGATACCCAAATAAGATAGAGACATCAATCTCAATGGAGAAGATTCCTATGTAGTAAACTTATATATACTATGCCACACAATATCGGTGTCCTGCAAGAGGCATGGTGAAGTCACCTTCTGTGCTGCAAGGATATTTGTAGTAAACTTATATATCTTATGCCACGCAATATCGATGTCCTGCAAGAGGCATGGTGAAGTCACCTTCTGTGCTGCAAGGACATTTCTTGATACCAAGTAGGCTGAAGCTCACAAATAACTAATCACCCAGTGATTACCTTATTTGGGTATGGCCACACTCTTATCAGTCCTACTCATCAAGAGGCCGGTGATATTAGTCCTCAATTAAGAGAGAGGCAAATCCCTTCACATCACTCACATTTGCAGCATGTTCACTGGCATACCCAACCATACCCATACTTGGCACTCTGTTACATGCCCGTTAGGTACACGTCAAAGTATATGAGCTAGCACCTAGGTCTATAGCGATATTAGGTCAAAGGACTAAACATAAGCACTACTTGAGAGCCACCTATGACATAGGAACCATGTGGTGCTTTTCAGGTGGATCAATCCATTACCATGTAACCTAACATGCATCAATGCCCTTGATTGACAATCCATATCCAATGGTTAGTAAGACACCACAATACAATAGAGGCCCATGCTGGTCTTTAGTTATTATTATTCCCATGACATTAACAAACCAGAGATAGCTTTATAACTATGTTCTTTCCCTACTCATTGTCTTACTGCCTGCAGAAAGTCACTGGCATAAAGAGTAAAACAACAGTAATTGGATTCTCAGAATTTATTAAATGCATAAGAAAGATAATAAACATGATTATGCCTTTTTATTTATAACAAAATCCGATTACATCATATAAAGACTAGGGCATAGACTAACACAATCTACAGATTCCGATCCTGTTATCGTGTTCTAATGAAACCAATGGTCCGCTTCTACTGTGCTAACTTTTTGTTTTCATCAGAATAAACCCCTGCAATTGCAGCAAAAGTTTGGATTCAGCAAATGGGTGATTAGACAAACTTTCAAAATTTGTTAATTTATTTGTAGTGATGGCATGTCAAGATTCGGGAAACACTAAATCTTTAGGAGAAAACCACATTTGATCCACCAAATCTTTAGGAGAAAACCACATTCGATCCAGCGATATAAGAAGATAATGGGGCTTTTGATAACAATGAGAGATTATCTCATCTTGAGTCCCTAAAGAGCCGAATGGAGGATGCCAATGCTTCTTGATAATTTAATTGAGTCATCCAAAAGAGTCGAGTAAACCACACACAAGCATACAGTTAGATCAAATGAGCTATTTACTAGCAGATAGACTGAGCCAAACCAATCATCCAAGCATGACACAACTGATTGGATGGATGGTGGGATAACATTTAGTAGATTACAAATACCAAGTATGACATGTGTCACATAAAGGTCTCACCTTGACAATAGTCCATCGTCAATATCCATTTGTAGGGCCCAAACCTCAAGACTTATGTAGTAAGTTCGAGTAGGGATAGAGTGATCCAAGACTTATGTGTAGAGTGGATCGTAAGGACCTCATCATTAAGTTTGATCATAAATTTAATCATTAGTATTGGCCATAAATGATGGTTATCGCCCAAGCAATTTGGCCAACCTTTGAGAATTTGGTACAGTTTGCCAGTCCAAATGCGTGTAGGTAAAAATTTTGACTAGCATCATCCTCATAAGGCAGTTGGTGATCAACAATAGGTAGAGCCCTTTATGCAAAGAGGAATCAACCTTAATGACCCAGATCTATTAATTACCAATGTCTGTGAAGGGCTCCATTAATTATTTTGGATCTTGTTAGTGTATGCTTTAGTCGCTATATGATGTAATTAGATTTTGTTATAAATAAAAAGGCACAATCATATTTGTTATCTCTCTTTTGCATTTAATAAATTATGAGCATCCAATAACTATTGTTTTGTTCTTTATGCCGGTAACATTCTTTGGGTAGGAAGACATTAAGTAGGGAAGCCGTGAGACCGTGCCGGGGTTTAAAGAAAATCAAAATGGGTTTTAGAAATATAGTGAGAAAATGAACAAAAACAAAAATCCTCACTAAAGTAACAGGAGTCGCAATCTGGTTCAGCTCAATTGAAAAATTGCAATATATCCAAACCAAGTAGGAATCACTACATCTTTAGTCAGATATTTGAGTCCAGACAACTCAACTATTTCTTCTTGATTCAAAATATTATTTAACAGTTTTATCGTAATGTCTTTAATAATCTATGATTTATTTTAGTTTAATTTATCTACATGCTCACACAGGTTATAAATGAATTCTTGAATATAAAAAAATTCATTAAAGTAAAATATTACAACCCCATTAAACAAACAGCCTAGGGGATACATCTGTATAAAAGGGAAATAGGAGTACAAAATGCCAATGTATGAGATATATAATATTTACATCCGCCTAATTGACACAAAAGTCTCAAAATAAAAGCTAACATACATCTAACCTAATTCTACCCGCAAAACAAAGGTTAATATACAAGCAAATATGCATATAGGACTTAAACAGACAGAAAGAGAGATCTAGATAGCATGGGATGTGGAAGGGGGAATTGAATGAATCCGACAAATTTACCTAATTAGACCTGAAAAACATTTTAAAATGCTAAATTTGAATCCAAAAACAATTTTGGAAAACAATTTAATCCAATTTAATATATTATACTATGAGCACGAGTTTTTTTCTAACCTCGGTGATGAAAGCCATTATTACCTTTTTCACGGATAAACATGAAGTGGATTCGGAATGACCGGGATGACGTCAGAAATGTCTCGAGTGACCCAAATGTATGTGACAAAGTCTTGGTAAGGAACCCCAAAGGAATTCAAGTGAGTATTTAAGAAAACCAAAGAAAAGAATGAAAAATAAGGAAAATAGGCTAATCTGGTCACTACAGCGGCGCGGCTGTAATCATCAGATTTCCTTTTTTGCCCAAAATCAGCATTTAATTCGGATTTTTAACCAAAATAGGAGATATAAATTGGTTGTGACCAGATTTTAGGGTTAAGAAAAAAAAATTGTAGAGTTAAGAGAATAGAGAGAATTGAGGAAAAACACATCTACACTTAGGGTTTTTAAGAGAAAAGATTAAAATAGAGTGTTTTAATCCAAAATAATCAAAGAAACCTTAACAAAAATCCGTTTAAATTATCATAACTTTAGAGGGATTAGTTTTCTAGGGGCATTCTTTGACCATAATCTCACATTCAATCTCATTCGGGATTCCGCTCGGGCTTCAGAGATCGCACACACTTTTGGGTTGTTCGTGATTGCAAGGCGTTTTTCGGCATCCGAATCCATCCTTGGTGGTCCAAAACACTGGAACACAGACAAGTTATATTCAGAGAGGCCTTAAAAATCCTTTTTAATCCATCCTAGGTGCTATTTGTTTGTGTTTTTGAGTTTTTTGTGATTTTGGAAGCGATTCTGGTTACAGCCGCCCCACCTGATGATTACAGCCGCAAGGCTGTAAACTACAGTGGCGTGGCTGTAAGCTACAGTGGCGCGGCTGTAGTTGAGACGAAATCGCTAAATTTGCAAAATGATTTTCAAAAATGAGAAAAGAAGGCCGGAACACATTCTAGAGCATTACAGCCGCGTGGCTGTAACCTATAGTGGCGCGGTTGTAGTCGAGGCAGAATTACAGTTTTACCTTTTGGGTCCCAAACTTGTAATTTTGCATCTTTTTCCTATTCAAAACTGAATTTTAGTGTGTTTACATTCTTTTTGGACCCTAGATGGATGTTTAACTTAGGCCCACACACAAACGGGACCCCTGGGTCCCGGGATATCCGGCCCACTAAAGTTGGAAAATGCATGTAAATGAGCCAAATGGTTTTCAAAATTGGTTTTTCATCCATAAAACCTATAGGGCGCTTCAAAAAACCGTTTTCCAGGTCTAACTGGGCTGACCGGTCGGGTCGACCCGGTTGCCCCTATTCATGATCCCGTTTCCTAAAATACCCCTATTCTATCTTATATGCGTCCTTGATGTGTTTTATTTACTAATGCTAACCGTATTTGTATGCAGCTTTTATTTTTCCTTTATTTTTATTTTTAAATGTGTTTTATAGATTAAATCGTGTATCTAGGTGATTGTAATTTTTTAGATCATCGTGTATTATAGGCGGTTGTAATGGTGAGGATGAGAGTTTTTTTTCTCTTTTTATGGGTTGTATAATTTGGCCTCTATTTACTTTTCCCACACTTCTACTTTTCTGCATTTTATTTTGGTTTTATATTTATGTCATATGTATGAGCATTGGTTAATAATAAAAGAAGAGATAAAATGAGTAGAATTAAGTGAATGCAACATTACATTATGAAATAATAATTGAAAATAAGTGAGGATTAGTAGATTTGTTGCCCAACCCTGAATCTCTGAATTAGGTACCGTGTCTACACTTGGTAGGGAGCTGTACCGAAATTTCCCCAAAGAGCTGATCCGGGTGGCGACTCTGTATCTAATTTCGAAATTTAGGTTTTGAGATCTTTAAGTTCAAATTGGGATTTTCTAAAAACCTTTTTCTTTTTCCCAAATTCACACTTACAATTAAGTTTTCTACAAAAGGTTTTTTCCAATAAAATGAAAGATTTTCTTAAGAAAGATTAAAGGCCTTTTTTCAAACCACATCATCACACTTCAAAAAGAAAGTCCCCGGTTCCCGCTTCACCGCACGTTTTGTAAAAACGTCGTCCGCTCACATATACATATAAAAGTCAATTTGCATTCAAGAAACTGGTGTCTCAATCATTGTACTAGTCTATTATAAACAATCAAGATATAAATCTAAGTCAAACTGTATGAAAAATGATTTTTAAGCACAAAACAACATTCTGATTTTGTAATCCTTAACAATTCAACAAGCAGAGGTTGCTTTTTCCCAATCTAGACGTCAAGTTGCCTTCAATCCAAATGTCCTGTCTATTAAGAGCTGTATGGCTCAAGTTAAAAGGATGAGAGTCTTATGGCTCTTACGTTAGAGTCGTACAACTATTATATAATAGCCATTCGGCTGTAATTTGGAGCCATCCAGCTCTAAGCCCAATAACTTGAAACAGTCGATCTGAAAATGGTTTTTGGGTCTAATTCTTAAACTCTTCAAATCTGAATTCTCACTTCATGAACCGGTCTCAAAAAAGAACTTCAACCACTAGATAACCAAATAAGCTTTTACCATAGAGGTCGAAAAAATCTTGTGCTTATAATAGTTATAAAGCCATCCCTGGTCTGTGAGTATTATGGGAATGATAATAACTAAAGACAAACATGGTTCTTGATTTTATGTGGTGTCTTACCAACCATTGGACATAGAATATCAATTAAAGGTATGGGTACATGTTAAGTTCATGGTACTGGTCGATCCACTTTGAGAACACCACATGGTTCCTATGAGTGGATGATCCTTTCGATAGGCTATGAGCCGTGAGACCAGATGTTGGGAAGTAGTTCACGAATTACTAATAGAAAGATAAGATAATCTCTGACGAGTGGTAATGGCATTGGTTTTCTAAAGCATTGGTTTGCTAAAGAATAAATAGGTTACGTAGATAAAAGAAAGAATATCTGTATGGGAGTGAAATAGAGGGAAAAGAAAAGGTACTCAGACCTCATTACTAGAACAGTAAAGAGAGTCGGTTGGGAATGCTAGTGCCAGATTTCATCTCAAATTGAAATGCCATTGATGACAATGGCTTCAATCACCGAATCTAGACCTTATTAAAAGACAAGTCTTATGTTATAAGAATGGAGCCTAAGGTTAAGCGGATTATGTGTTCAATCTCTTTTTTAGAATTTTATGCTTTCTTCTCGAATGCCGTATTCTATTAGTATAATACATCTATGCTGTTAGATAGGCTTGTTATAGAATCCGTTGTGAACCAATCGTAACCCAATGAGATCTAAAAGAACAAAAGAAAAAGCCTAGATGATTCACCAAACGAAATTAAAAAAAAATTCTTATTATTTTTCCCTCAAAGGAAAGGACTATTTAAAGATGTGGTATCAAGTTCGTTCTGTGTTGCTAGTGAAACTACTTATTTTAGTTCTCTCATTCAAGTGAGTTAAGCTTAGCCCATGTATGTGTTAAGTCTTGTCCTGTACTCCACGCATGCTACTATACTCAATTAAGGAACTTGCATTACACTGGATAGGCTTAAGACTTAGAGGTAACTAGTACATTAGCTTTTTTTATCTTTTGTACCCTCAGGATCCACGTTATAGCATGTTAGCCCTTACCCTCCCTTAGCTCGATAGCTCTCTATTCAAATAAGGGTAGAAATGAAAACAAGAGGCTTGCTTTCCTTGAGGTAAAGATTAATAGAGGCTATTTTATTAGATGTGTTAAAAATTAGATTACCCTAGTCTAGTATAACTCGTGGCCTAGACCTTAGTTTAGTTATTTTTACTATAATTAGATTATATCCAGGTAAAGAATATAAAAATTATCAATAGATCTAAAGAAAGATATATAGATCCGAAAGGTATTAGCTCTAAAAAAGACTACTGAGTGACTTATAAACTGTGTGGGAGTCCTATCTCACCTAGCCCCAAGCCAATCCTTTTGGTTATTTAAGCTAGCTAGCGGACAAGCGGGATCCCTACTTTCTTAGCCTAGGTGCTTTCTTTCTTTTTTCTTTATTATGTGATTCAGGGTGGGGCGTGCTAGTAGGAAGTTTGGTAATGAAAATAGAAAACCTTGCTTCCTTCCCCTTGCATCAGGTGTCAGTGGAAAAGAATCCTCTCGTCCTCAGACCAGAGATGATGGATAATGGCCATAAATAGTGGAAAATCTCTTTCTACCTCTAAGAAAGGCTTTTGGGAAAGCAAAGGTGGGCTAGCTCAACTTAGGGAGAACATCAAATGAAAGTAAAGTTTAGTAGGAGAATTAGGTGAAAAGGCAACTTGCTTGTTGTTGTTATATAGGTACCCAATGTATTAATAGATCTTATTCAATACTAGTCGTAGTAGGTGAATTGCTTGATAAAAGGATCTAACTCTTTGCCTAACATTAAGTGGAGGGTAGTTTTGCTATAGTTCCTATTTTAAAATCAAATATCTAATTTACTTAATTTTTTATTCGATGGGAAGGAGCGGGCGGTGAGGTCTCTACGCCCCGTGCTTGGGGTTTTAATGAAAATGAATATGGGTTTTGAAAATAGTGAGAAAATGAACGAAATTGATTAATCTCACTAAAAGTGACAGGAGTCGCCACTCAGTTCAGCTCAATCGAGAAATTTCGGTATAGCTAAAACAAGCAGGAATCACTATATCTCTTAGTCAGATATTCGGGTCTAAACAACTCACTTATTTCTTCTTGATTCAAAAAATTATATTAACAATTTTATCTCAATGTCTTTTATAATTCTATGGGTTATTTTAATTTAATTTTATCTACATGCTCACATAGGAAATAAATGAATTTTGGAATATAAATAAATTCAGTAAAGTAAATTATTACAACCCAATCGAATAATCTAGCCTAGGGGATACATATTCGATAAAAGAGGAGCGTGGGTACAAAATACCTATATACACAACTCTAATATTTACATTCGCCTATTTTACACTAAAATCTAAAATAAAAACTAACATGCATCTAACCTAATTCTACATACAAAACAAGGTTAGTGTATATAAAATATATTCACATTGGACTCAAACAGACAGAATGAGCAATTTAGATAGCTCGGGACGTGAATTGGGGAATTGAATGAATCTGACAAATTCACGCAATTAGACTTAAAAAATTTTTAAAATGCTAAATTTGTGTAAAAATAATTTTGGAAAACATTTTAATTATATTACATATGCAAAAGTCGGTTTGTATTCAAGAAACTAGTGTTTCTATCATTGAACCGGTCTATTATAAACAACAAAATATGAAACTAGGTCGAAATGCATGAAAAGAAAATTAAACACACAAAACAAAATTCTGATTTTGAGACAAAAGCCGTACGACTCACGTACTACAGCCGTGCAGCTGTTATAAGAGCCGTACGGCTCTTGTTCAAAATTGCTAAATGCTGAAATAATTAAAACTAAACTAAGATGATGAGTTGTATAACTTCATCCGTACAGATGACATATGACAGTCGTGCAGCTTTTTCGATATCCGTATGGATTTGGTTTCCAAAAATTACAGAATTTTAAAAAATAATGCAATTCAAAATCAATTCAGAATTGGAGAATTGTCAATGAAGGACCTAGTATTCCAACAAAAATTGTTGATGGAGAGTTTGTCCCCAAAGAAGAAAGTGAATATGAAAGTGCTGATTGGAATAAAGAAGCTTTAAACTCTAAAGCTATTAATTTATTGCATTGCACTTTAGATATTAATGAGTTTAATCGTGTTTTAGGTTGCACTACAGCAAAGCAAATATAGGACAAGCTAGAAACAACTCATTAAGGAACAAAACAAGTCAAAGATGGAAAGATCAATCTTTACATCACATAATAAGCCATTCTTCTCCCACTTTCATTCCTTTTTTGCTTATCTTAATCTATAAAAAATAAAAAAATAAAAAATAAAAAATCTAAATTAAAATAAAAAGTTCATTGTATTTTGGATTTTTTTTTTACATAATTAAACACAAATAAAATAAAATAAAAAGATCACCCAGATAAAATGAGTATCTACAATCTTAATCCCCTGTCAGTAATCCCTTCCTTTCCTTTTTTTGTACCCTTCTTTTTTGTAATTTTTCTTAAAATTAAGGATCCAAGAAGCATGAGGTGGGACATGGCCAAGCAGGAGGTGTTGAACTCTATTCAATCTAAAGTTCTCTGCCCATCGAGAGCCGTACGGCTCAAGTTAAAGAGACGAGAGCTGTACGGCTCTTAAGTTATAGCCCTGCGGCTATTATGTAACACCCGTGTAGCTCTAATCTAAAGCCATGCGGCTCTTAGCCGAATAACTTGAATAGTCGATCCGGAAAATGGTTTCGTGGTCCAATTCTCAAACTCGTCAAATCTGTATTCTCACTCCATGAACCGATTTTATTAAAGACCTCAAAGCAATTGATAACCAAAAAAACTTTCATCAAATAGGTCGAAAAAATCCAAGGCTCACAACTCCTATGTCATAGGTGGCTCTCAAGTATTACTTATGTTTAGTCATTTGACCTGATATTGCTATAGACCTAGTGATGCGTAATAAATACATACACTAATAGAAGCAAGTGCACTTCATTGCTTAAGTAATATATAGTAAGTAGAGTATCGATCCCACAAGGACTGATTATGATAATCCTAAATACAGTCGGATTTCTATTAATCTAGGCAGAGAGAATAATATATCTTTAATTTTGTTTTATATCTAAGATTAACACTAAGGAAAGCAATTAATTAAATGAGAGAAAATTGACTAGATAAATTCGATAGGAAGGCTAACCAAGGCAGCTGGTTTCACTTAACACTAACCCTAGTAATATTTTAAGTTATGCAACTAATCTGATTAAATTCCAAGATGGTGATTTCCAAAAGTAATTAACACCAGTTAGGGATATCAACCGTAATTCTTAACCTAAACACTTAAACCTCTCAGTTCTAAGCGATCAAGCAAGAAAGTGTTAAGTCCAAGAAATCCTAGCACTAACTAGTGAGCCACAAGAGCAATGGTTGTGCAAAAGTTGTGTTGCATGATTCCATTAATGTAGTCCTTTGGTCAATTATAAACTAGCTATGAACATTGGAATTGATGGTCACACATCCAAAGCATTACGCATACACAACACAATCATTAAAAAATAATACGAATTAAATTGCATCAAACCATAAAATAGTTAAATGGAAAAATTGCTAAGATCCACCATAGCTGGCTATGGTGGAATTAGTTCAAACTAAACTAATAACACATAAGAAAATCAAGGAAACATGGTAAAGAGACATTTTAGAGAAAACTAGAGTTGAGATGGATGACGGAAGGGTGTACGAATCGTTGAGGCAAAAAGATGAAGTGTTCCTTAAAACCTAGCTCCAAAATACGTTCTCCCCCTATTCACCACCCTTAAACACGTTCTTACCAAATAGAAAAATAGAAAAATAGAAAAAATACTAAAAACTAACTGTCTCCCAACTAAAGCTGAAATTCTCCTTTTTAAACCTTAAAAACAAAAAAGGAAAAAGAATTGTGATAAAAGTATAATACAATTCTTAGAAAGGGAAACTACTAAATGAGACACTCCCACTAGGAATAGGAGTCAATAAAAAGGAGAAAAGTATCCTAGCCAAAAGTTTTTACTTCTCTTCCATCAGTCAAACCCACTACCCCTCTTTGGCCCATCACAAATGCAGGCCCACTCCACCAATTCAGCCTCAAAACTCTAAAATTAGCACCTCCTAAGGCATGGTCATGCCTTAGGACTGTTCCCAGACTACTTTAAGCTAGATCCTTCCCTTTTTCATACACTTTTCGCTCCATTTTCCTCTTTAAGGTCCTATCAAAGAAAATAGCACAAAGGAAAGTAAAATATGCCTTAAATGAATAAAAACAACTCGATTAAAGCGTAAAACCAAGGCAAAATATGTATATAAAATACACTTATCACCTAGGTTCTAGCTTGTATACTTCGACATGCGTTTAATGGGCTCGTATCAAGGTACCAAGTATAGGTACAGTTGGGTTTGCAAGTGATCGTGTTGGGAATGTGAACGATGGGAAGGGATTTGCCTTTCTCTTAATTAAGGATTGATATCACTAACCTCTTGATGAGCGAGACTAATAAGAGTATGGCCATACCCATATAAGGTAATCATTGGGTGATTAGTTATTTGTGAACTTTAGTTTGCTCGGTATCAAGAAATGTCCTTGCACCACAGAGGGTGAATTCACCATGCCTCTTGCAGGACACCGATATCTCATGGCATGGGATATATATATTTACTACATGGATATCTTCCCCATTGAGATTGATGTTTTTATCTTATTTGGGTAGCTAGAACCTACTTATAGCTTATGGGTTTAATGGGCTATTGGACCCACTGCCAATATATGATTGACCCACATGATTGTACACATAGAGCATCTGAATATGTTAGTTATGGACTTGTTGAAATATGTATTGGTTACATATTTAATATAAGCTTTTGGGTTTATGGGCTTTATGGTAAAGGGACAGTTAAATCAATACATGAGAGAGTTTTCCTTTTATCCAGTAAATTAATTAGTGGATAAATTAATTTATGGGATGAATTAATTAATTAAATATATATATATATATATATATATATATATATATATATGCTGTGTATTTATTTAGTATATGGAAACTAAAAAACAAATTAGATTTGTTATTTCTTATATAGGTTCTTTTAATTCTAATCTATTTAGGATTTTTCTGTTATGGAAAAATGCCTATACGAGAATTAATAAGAAATAAGAAGAAATAAAATAACCTAATTAGTTTTGTAGATTTCCCAACTTGAACAAACTCTCTACATGCTCTCCCTTTCACTCAAGAAATTCGGCCAACACTAGTAAATTGGGAGACGGCTCCTTTGGTCCAGTGCTAGCACACCGATGTATTCTAGCGGATGGCATATGTATGAATTTTATCATGGTTTCTTATTGAGTCATAACTTTGTTTCATCTATTCTCTGAACGAATTACTCCTATGCATAGGTTTGAGTATAAATCGCCATATGCTTCCAGTAAAATTTTTTGATTTGTACCGTGAAAACCCCAACGATCTTTCATCAGTCTAATACCTTCTTGGCCATCAGCTAAGTGATTTCTTTTCAATTATGTGATTGCTTATAGCATGTGCAATTATTTCATATTTGCAACTATTCTTTCTAACCAATATGTAATTGTTTTCTTATAGTTGTCCTATTTGCATTATGGCTTATATTCGACACAAATAAGACCAAACCATATATGTATTTTTTTCCTTGATGAATTGTTTTTATGACATTACATTTGACCTCTTTAGTCATTAGCTTACAAACCAGGTACATATTTCAAGGAACCATTAAGGTATAAAGGATGGAGAACGCATACCGAGATTTTGGTCATGCCATATGCATAAAAGGAAGACCATATTGAATTGAATGGTCCAACATAGGCCCAAGGCCAAATCTCTTAGCTGGATTGAAGTAAGCCAGTTAGTTCCTGAGAAGATAAGGATAAAAATTTGCATCCTTAGGGGCAAATAACAATTGCACATTGGAAATCCATTTTCCTTCAAGAGTTTACCACCTACATTACTCTTGGTCAAAGTTAACAATCCTACACTGGGCAATAACTTCAAGACCACAACAAAGGAGTTAGAACTATTCCACCTATATAAAGGGAATTCCCCCTCAGAAATCCATTTTAAATTACTAAAAGGAGACAAACCATCAAGATAGAGACAATAAAAGGAGTTTGGGTCAAATTGGCTAGAGGAAATTCAATTAAAGTAGTAGATTATATCCATAACTCATTAGTTTGAAGGCAACACTTGAAAGACATCCTAAAAAATCTGAGTTAAGCAAAGCTAAAAGCTTCCATTCGATTAGAGAGATGTGTCCTAGACAAAGAAGATTTCTTTTTTCATTCGGTTCGGTGCATACCATATGTGGGCCGAATCCTTTTAGGCTTGGGGTAAAGAATAAATAAACTTTCAACCTTAAAATGCTTGAATTAGACCACGGGGGGGCTTTTGATGGCATAATTAAAAAATCACCCTACAAACGAGCATTTTGGATGAATATGGAGCAAAGACTGAGTCCCGAATCGATTGAATAAATGGACCTTCATAGCAGGATAAATGGCACCAGGGTCCAATAAATCCGATTATCTAATATATGGTAAACTATAATTCTTATAGAACAAGGAGACTAAATCCTAAACAAGGTACAATTCTATCTTACTTGTGTACCAAAGAGTTTAAGTACTATCTAGGATTGAATTCCAATAAGGCACCACTTTACCCCAATTACCCTTCTTATTAGTTAACAAGGAATAAAATCCTAAACTAATTAGGACAACTCTAAACCTATTGTGAGCGTACGATGTTTTTAATACACGATCTGCAGCGAAGCGAACAGAAAAATTTTTATTTGTTTTGTTTTGTAATAATTATAATATGAAATTTGTTTTGGAAAATAATATTCATAAAAGATTTGAGATTGAAATCTTAAAGAAGATATATAGGAGTTGCCACCCAGCTTAGGTCCATTGGAAAATTTAGGTACAGCTGAAACCAAGTGAGGGCCACTATACCTTTCAAAGATTTAAGTCCAAATGAGTCATTTACTTGATATCTAATTAAAATAAATGCTTGAACAACAAAATTATAGCATTTTATGAAACAAAACCAATTTTATTTAGAGCATACGATGTTTATGCAAAGTACAGAAAGCAGTAAATAAATTAAATATACTCACCAAATCAGATAAACTAACCTAGGGGATACATATGAATTAAATGGGGAATCGAGGTATAATCACCTAATACACGAGTTCATCCAATTGTAAGAATAAAATTTAAACATAATCCTACAAAACAGACGTTAGTACACAAATAATCGCACTTAGTACTCAACCATGACAAAATGGAATAGTAAACGAGTCGAGATCATTCATTTTGTGGGAATAGATGGAGGAAATTGACAAATATCACTGACTAGGCCTCGAAAACATTTTGAAACATCCCTGCATTGATTTTTGAGAAAATGGTTCTGAAAATGGTTTTATCGGTTAATAATTTAGCATGTAAGTGAGTTGGTTTTCAATAAACTAGGTTTTCATTATTGTTCTATTCTAATACATGCTTCTGGATTATAAATCTAAGGTTCAAATGTCATGAAATATGCCAAAATTGATTTTCGGTGATTCTATCCCAAGCTGATACCCACGCGGGTGTGGAGACAACAGCTGTGCGAGTGTCACTTCAAGACCAGTAGCAGATTTCAAATCTTTCAGTTTCGCAGTTCTGTTTTGGGAACCATAACAGTACGGCTTTTGCAGCTACAGCAGTGCAGAGGTAACTACAGCCGTGTAGTTGTTATGATGCCCGCATGATTCTAAATCTCAAACTAGAACAAAAAAAAGCAACTTTAGAAAAATGTAAATGATGCTCAAAATACAGTACAAGCAAGTCAAATGCATCAGTTTCTTAAATATTTACCCTTATAGTGTGGATACAGTTTTAGGAGGCATAAATCCTTCAGAAAAGCTCTGATTTCATACCCGAACTTCAAGCTCCAGAAATGGTTTCAAGCTCCAAAAGTTACAGCTTTAGTGTTCAGATTAGTCTCTAAACCTATTAAAAGCCTTAGTGAAGAGTGTAACTAAGATTTCTAGCTGCTTTTAAGCCTAAAAATAGAGATTGAAGATGAAAACTGAAGAAAAAGTTTGATTTTCCTTTTTCCTTTTCTTCCTTTTTCTTTCCCTCTCTAGATTTAAATTTCCAACCATTAATTCAGAAAACAAAGGGGTTTATATAGGCAAAAATGTCACTTTTCATTTAAGAGTTCACCTCATAAAATCCAAAAAAATCATTTCCAAGGTTGAAGATCATGGTTTTGTCGAACAACGAGACCCGTTCGGGTCTCAATGTAACAGCCGTGCGGCTGTTGATCTAGGACAGCCTCCTCTTTCGCTCAGGAAATGATCTGAGGCTTAAAGTTCAGTTGACCAGAGCTTCAATCTTGAATTAACTTTGACTCCTTATGAGCGGACGACCTTTCAAGCAGAACGCGGCGAAGCGAACCGGGGAAAAAGAAAAGTATTTGTGATGTTTGGATTTGTTTTGAAAACGGGTTTGTATCTTGCTTAGGAAAACCATCGATTTGTTTGAAGAATCCCTTTTATAGAAAATCTTTTCCTTGGATGTGTGTTTTGGGAAAACTGGTTTTACATTTTAGAAAATCCCATTTTATTACTTAAAGATCTCGAAACCTAAATTTCAAGATCAGTGACAGAGTCGCCACCCAGATCAGATCATCTGGGAAATTCCAGTACAGCTCTCTACCGAGCGTAGACTACTACACCTAGTCTAGAGATTTAGGGTTCGAGCAACTTACCTATTCAACCTCAAGCTTGTATTCATTTATAAGTGCATATGACAATACTTTACTCGCTTAATTCTCTACCCCTTTTTATCTCTTGTTATTTAGCCCACGCTCATTTAGATGACAGAAATAAATTGCATAAAATTAAAGTGCAGAAATATAAACCATACATCAAAACCAAACCAAAAAGAAATAGAGGCCGCTTAT
Source organism: Euphorbia tirucalli (assembly GCA_039660915.1). Taxonomy (NCBI): domain Eukaryota; kingdom Viridiplantae; phylum Streptophyta; class Magnoliopsida; order Malpighiales; family Euphorbiaceae; genus Euphorbia; species Euphorbia tirucalli. Next base: position 32,313,169 of record CM077637.1, on the reverse strand, counting down.
TACAACCCAAAAGAGAAAAAGCTCTCATCCTCACCAATACAATTGCCTAGGTACACGAATATCTGAAAATTACAATCGCCTAGGATACATAGGTTAATCTATAAAATACATCCAAAATGATAAAAAAATAAAAAATAAAAGCTGCAAAACAAATGGTTAGCACAATTATAACATAAACACAATCAGAACTTACACATGACAGAATGGGGAATATTAGAGAATGGGAACATGCATTTAGGGGCTAACCAAGAAGTCCGTGTGACTTACTCGGTTAGACCTGGAAAACGGTTTTAGAAATGCTCTATAGATTTTGTGCTTGAAAACAGTTTTGAAAACAATTTGGCTCGATTACATGCAAATTTCTCCATTTAGTAGGTCGGCTATCTTGAAACTTGGGGTTCCATTCGTAGGGGTTTCCTACTTCCAGACATCCATCTAAGGCACAAAGCCATAGATATGCCAAAAACAGTTTGATCCTAAAGACAGCATCACGCGACGACGTCCGTGTGGGTCGTCCCGTGATTCTGGCTCCTTTTGGAGACTATAGCCATGCGGCTCAGTTCGAGCCCCACGGCTATAATCCTAGAGATGTACAGCTGTAGAACTATAGCCGTACGTCTGTAGTATCCAGAACCTGAAATTGGTTTTATCGCTTTGAAAATCTTTGTTTTGACTCGTTTCGATGATTCCTAGGAATTTCGTGGAATCTAGGGGTCCGCTAATACTAGATAGTGGATCCGATTCGGATCAAACAACCCCGAATTCCAGGAAACTGAAACTAATAGAACCTAAATCTCACATCAATGCTATTGGGAAACCGAAAACCATGATTCAGAACATAACAGATGTGATTGGACCGAAATAAATCATAACAGAATGAACAAAATGGAATCTGGCTGCTTTCGGTCAATTTAGGGCTTTTTGGGTTTCTGCCCTGAAGAACATACTCATATGGCTATATTATTATAGCCGCTCGGCTCTAGTTAAAGCCGCATGGCTATAATCAAACAGCCAGTTTCCGGAAATTTTTCAGAACACAGAAAAATCACACCTAAATAAAACAAGTACGAGTTTAAGGCCTCTCAGAGTTCACCTTGTTGATACTCCAGCGTGTTTGACATCTGGGGATTAGATTGAAAAGTCGAAATGTGCTTAGAATCCCGCGAACACCCCGAAATCCTCAAGTATGTGTCCCAAGTTGATCCGATTACAACCCGAGAATAGACCCGAGTGAACGAAAGTCGCTAGAAACCCTCCCCTAAGTCTTTCTAAGCCTGTTTTATGTATTTTTGTTTTAGTCCTCTTCCTTGTTTTTTTTGGTTTTTCTCTCTTTTTTGTTATTGCTCTCCTTTGAATCCTCTCTTAGAATGAATTCCCTCTTTTTCTCTCTGTTCTCCCCCTTTTTTCTGCTATTGAGACCTCTTTCAGACTTCAAATCTCAACATAATCAATCCCCTCATTTTAGGACTTTTTTTGCCCTGTCCAAGACTGATTTCGGTTATTTGGGAGGTAATCTGACCACTCTCTAGAGCTGCGTGGCTGTAGTATTATAGTCGTGCCGCTTTGAAATTATAGCCGCACGGCTGTAATTATGAAACTACAGCTATGCACCTCTAATCAGAGCCATGACAGATTCTCCTAAATCCCACACTTACCTCTAAGCCCTCTAAACACTCAAAGGACCTATCTCGGGTTTCGGATCGAGAACTGTTCGGTTTTCGAAGTGTTTAGGACATTCCAGGTAACATCTTACTCATGCTCAAGTCTGACTCATGTTCGTCCGCTTAACAGGTAACAAAGGATTTTCATCACAGAGCTCGGGAAAACCTGTGCTCACACTCCTGCGGCCGTAGAAAGATATAGATGCAAACAAACAATTTATTCATCATTGAAAACGAGGATGAAAATCTGCCGTTCACACCTATATAAAGGCCTCCCTACCTCAAAGGTATGAGATACTTTATTGTTTTACTCTCCTTGCCTTGATCTCTAACTGACTTTAGTGTCGTAGAGTCTTTGTTTATTTTGCAAGTCTTGACCCAGTCTTCTTCAAGACGAACGACCTCCTGACGGGTATGGATTTTTTTGACAATCCATCATTAAATAACATAATCAATTAAATTATATAAGTCTAATTCCATGTAATAATAGTTTATATGGAATTCGACTTATATTATTTAATTGATTAATTTGACTCCTAGTTCTATATGGAATATTACTACTCCCTTTTTAAATATAGGGCTAAGTCTAATTAATTAATAGATAAGCTTTTATAAGTTTATTTCAAATTAATGGAACAAACACAAAAATCTCTCCATTTCTCTCTCTCTCTCTCTCTCTCTCTCTCTCTCTCTCTCTTTCTTCCGTTCGTTCAGTTTTTAGACTGTGAAATCATATTATTATCCCACACTTATGGATACTAATCGTATTGGTGATACAAACAAGATTCTTTCCATTGCATTTGTCCGAGGATTAGATTAAGAGCAGCTATGATTAGTGCATTATCTTAGATTAGGATCTATATATGTAATAGTTTTCATGCGTTTATAGTTTCTATATTATAAATCCTTTGACTTACATATTAAACATTTCAGTTTTCAATTAATGTAACATGTTAAGATTTTATTGTGTACTTTTTAGAAGAATGAATTTTAGAAAAGATGAATAGACTTAATTAGATGAAAAGGATGAATGATGTAGAAAGTATGAAAATTGGTTTCAAAAAAGTGTGAATGGAAAGAAGAAAAGTGATATTTTTGGCACATAAAATGTGATCTCTCAAACAGATAGCCACAAATGACCGTATGTACTACGTGACAAAATATCCACAACCTAAGTAACTACAAGAAAGATAGAGATTAAAACACCGGGTAACTTAGGGGGTATACTCTAATACCTAATTCAGATAATAAACTTAGGAAGAAGAAAAGGAAATGGAGAAAAGAGAGAAAAGAATGAGATACCCCAATTGTGAATGATGCAATATTTTATACTCCTTTATATGGTTCATACCTTTCTAGAGGTTGTGTATGACATGATCATGATTGGCTTATATGGCATGTAATGATGAGGCCACTAATATGCTCTACACATGTATGACCTATATGAGCTTAACTATTCCTTATGCTTGTTGCACAATGTGTGAAGATCCAGCTTTACAGGTGTACAGAGCTGATGAGCCTTCTTCAAATCTCTCCCTTTTTTAATACATGTCCATTCTTAGACACGGTGGATTTAAGCTCAATGTGTATGGTGAGAGTTGGAGTCTTGTTTAGGATTGCCACTTGGCTGTATGTTTAGATAGGGATCAGATTCCCTAATTGATGTGAATTTCTTCAATCATGCTTTATCTTTTAAGAGATGAGTGAAATGCCCTTTTATCTTTAGATCTGGCATTTAATCTTCTACCCAGCCTATGAGAGACCCTATTAGATAATTAGGATCCAATCGCACCATTGATTTAGTTTGCCCTATGGTTCCGGATGTTGTATGTTCGGCTATGAAGTTCCTGTTATCCAGCCTATCCGGGACTCGATCTCTACTCCATATTTGCCTAAAAATCTCACTTGGCCGGGCATTTTCCATTATGTCATCATCAAGTAAATTTATAAATAATTAAATCTACTAGTTTATCCATTTCATGTAAAGAAAAGTAAAAAAAGAAAAACGCACTGTGATCTGTCAACAAAAGTTGATAAACTTTAATCTATCATCTCCTCTCATCCCCCATCCCAAAACAAACACGAAGAATGACTCAAAACTTGCATTAAATTCTCCCACTTCGATTAAAAAAAACACTGCCTTAAATAATCTTTATTTTTTTTACTACGCATTGAGCTCTTGATAATTTATAAACATTCGCGTTAGATTCTTGATTGAAGAACTGAATTATACTATTTTTGACTTATTGTGCACATGGTTTTTAAGTGATCAGTAGCTCATTACATATATATAAATTAATAATACAATAGTTAAATGTACACTTTTATAAATGATTAAAAGTTTAATTAATGTGTAAAACTAAAAATTTAATAGTTTAGCAAGCAAAATAACTTTTTTTAAGAGTGTGATATGTTGGTGTGCCCTAGTTCTTAGGGCATTGGATTCTTGTATTTTGTATTATACATTAAGACTTATTGTATGAATACATTATTAGTGTTACAATAATAAAGGCAATTAATCTATTTCATTTATATCTTGTGCTATAATGTGAGTAGTGTAGGGATTTTCACCGAAAATCATTCGAATAAATGCGGAAGATCGCGACAATTTCCTCAAATCTATGCCCAGGAGCAATTGAGATGAAAATTACAATCAAAATTTTATCAAGAAGAGATTAAACTCTGACCAGGAGTATCCCTTCTAGAGATGGCTGTAGAAATCAAAGCAGATTCCCTCCGCGTTCACGTACACGAACGGCTCTAGAACACCACGCGTGCTAGCATTGGAATCCATCAACTTTGAGAGAGATATGGCTCAAAATTTCAGCTATAGCCTTCATATGTGTCTTGGTCGAAATTCCTAGGTCTTTACTTGACCTAGTGGGCTGAAATTTTGTGTAAAATTTCGATCCATGCTTCCTCCATTCTACGCGGGCTCTTTTCTCCTTTTCAAGCTCAGTTCAATTCTAATTCTCTTGGTCCAATTGATAATCAAACTTAATTTTTATTTAACATGTATCCTAACATATTATACCATATAATATGTTCTATACATTTAAATTAAAATTAATTTGATCAATTAATTTTACCATGGAATTAAATTTGACAAACATAAAATTAGGATACATGTAAACCTATACATGTGCAATATTTCCACTTAGGAAATAATCTCATAAATTAATCTAATTAATTATGAGAAGGCCAAATACTAATTTCATTATCATGATCAATCCAATTGATCTTTATAATATAATTAATATAAACCTCTCTCTCTAGTGAGTATACTCCAAGTATACAGGTGATTCCTTAAGTATGTGTTCAGACGTTCAATGTGTATGATCCCGTGGGCCCATCTTTATATTGGCAGTGGGTCTATGGCCCACAGACTGCAGGCAGGCTCTAGCAAGCCACTGCAGCCCCCAATTAAGATGGAGATGGCAGTCTAACTATAATCATAACCCTGTAGTTTGAATTTGTATATCCCAAGTCATTGATATTGGTGTCCAACACAGAGGCATGGATTGATTACCCTCTTTTATGTCCGGACATTAACTTGATCCCGAATGTACTAATGCTCACAAACAAGTTCCAACTTGTTTGGCCACACTCTTATCAGTCACATTTGTCAAGAGGCCGGTAATATCTTCTTAGTGGACTACTGAGTGACAAATCCCTTCTGCATATCCATAGCATTGCCATGCTAAGTGACATACCCGAAAGTACCCATACTTGGCACCCTATTATAGGCCTTTTAGGCATGCCCCTAAGTATGCGACCTCGCATGCAACACCATCATATGTTCAGGTCAAAGGATCCATACAAGTACTACACGAGAATCACTTATGATACCATACCATGTGGATTTCTCATTTAGTGGATCTATCCAGTACCATGTCCCTTTTGCATGTACCCATTAGCTTTGTTGACATCCCATGTCCAATGACCGGTAAGACACCGCCATACAACCAGGTTAATGATAGTCTCTAGTTCCATTCATTCCTATGACTGGAACAGACTACGGATCTCTTCATGGTCATATCGTTTTCCCTATCCATGGTCTTACTGCCAAGTGCATGACACTTGTCATCATGGATATGGATATGTCTATTGGATACTTCATTTAAAATATTGCACAAGATATATATAATAAATGAATTAATGCCTTTATTAATGACACAAAATATGTATAATACATGAATCCAATAAATGTACAATACAAATACAAGGTCCAATGCCTCGGGACTAGGGCAGTTCCAACAAGTAGAGTATCCATTGATTGATAATTATAAAAACTATTCCATGTTTGTTCTAATTGTGGGAACAAATAGAATCACGGACTTGAATATTCAATGACTGTATGGTAAACCAGCCATAGTACTTGTATAGTTAGTCATGAATACAGGTATAGGTCGTTAACATGGGACTGGATAGATCCGTATAAGAAAGCCACATGGTTGTCGCGTCATAGGTCTTTGTTGAGTAGGTCTCTTTTGTCCTCAGACCAGATTTCATTATAGTATCAATATGGAATACAGTTCACTTTGACATATGCCTAATAGGTCTGTAAATGGATATTAAATATGGGTATGATTAGGTGGACAGGTGAACATATTGATATTGATGATGAAGTGATGGAATTGCCACTCGAGTAACACCGAGATGATATCACTGACCACTTGATGAGTGGGACTGATAAGTGTATGGCCATACCCAAATAAGTTGGTTGCTTATTTGATTAATCAGTCGACTCAAGATCAAGAAATATAATCAACAGTAGAAGAGGATGACGGACACCATGCCTCTTGTTTATTCATATCGATATCTTTTGGCAAAGGACATTATGATATTACTACCCGGTGATTGTATTCTATAGAGTGTTGTATCTCTGTCTTAATTGGGGGTTGTAACCATTTGCTAAAACCCACTTACAGTCTGTGGGCCTGGGCCTACTGCCAATGTGGGCCTTGGGCCTACTGCCAACATAAAGATAGATCTATAGGATCATGCACATAGATCAACTAAGCCAGAACTTATGGAAATTGTACATGTAATATACTTTAGAAGGAATGCGTTAATTAATTAGTTGATATTCAGTGTCAAGGTAATGAATTAACACTGGGTTGAATTTAATTTAATTAATAAGTTTGCATAATATAATTAATTAATTTATCAATTAATTGAATTACATAAACTAAACAATTAATTAAATAATTTTCCTAAGTAGAAAAATTAAATACATGTATTGTATTTACCAATGTTATGAAAACCGGACCGTACCGGCTGGTTCGACCGGTTTTACAGCGAACTGGCCATGGGTCTGGTCGGTTTAATTAAAATTAGTGGTTTAATAGAAAACCAGAGTTGACCGGTTTGAACCGCGAAAAAACGGTGAACCGACAAACCGGTTTTCTTGCCCAATGATAATTGAAATTAAAGAAATTGTCAGAAGTGGGATTTGAACCCACACCCTCCCCAAACTTGTGTCTGGCGCCAACCACTAGGCCATCGTGAATTTATTGGAAGTTTTTACTTAAATTTGTAATATATCAATTAAATAAAAAGGTATCATAAAGAAATCATTTTCATGAAATTATTTGCTTATATCATGAAATAAAAAAGTCAAAATGATATTTTCTGTCCATAATCTTGAAAAACGTACATGAATTGAATTTGAATTTATGAATCTTACATAGTACAATAAAACTGAAGATTCTACATGAGTTTATTATGTTTTATTGAATCCTACCATTTTGTAAGTTAATTTCTGATTCTACATCCAATGCACTGCTTGCTTCATCTAGTAGTAGTACATTTGATTTCTTTATTATTGGCCTTGCTATTGCTAGTCTCTGTTTTTGCCCCTACTATTACTAGTTTATTTTTATTATTTAATGCTTGTATTTGATGAAATTTTAGGATATTTCATGAAGTTATTTTGAATATTAAACATTTGAAACTTATATTTAATGAATTTATAAGCTTATTTATTATTTAATAATATTTTTCTAAAAAAATTAATAATCCGATATAACCACCGGTTAAATCCAGTTGAACCGGTTGAACCACGTACCACTAGCTTCACCGGTTTGATGTCCGGTACGGTTATGATGACATTGGTATTTACTTAAGTGTGATTTAATTTTATTTAGGGGTAATTAAATTTAGCCAAATGGAATTAAATTACATAGTATATACTTTTGAATTAAAGTTTATTTATGTAATTATAATCCTAGTGAGCTTGGGTTTAATTAACCTAATTAAAATTTAATTAGACAAGGAGTCTATATAAGGGTACACTTAAGGAAGAAAACCTAACCCTATTTTATTTGCTGGAAATTTCAGCTCCAAAATAGCCACAATTTACAGCAATAATTCTCCATTCCTTTTGCTTTTTCTAGCACCGGTTCCCGCTCGATAGTTGGTCATGCATCGGATTGTGGAGATCGTTTCCACTTAAAGATTCGATTCTGCAGCAGTCTCTAGAAGAGACAGATTTGGTGAGTGAATCTCTCTTGATTCAAATTGATTTTATTCCAATCAATGGTAATCGGACACGATAGGTGGATTCTAGGAAAATTTTAATGGTGTAATTTCCGCTGCGCTACGTTATTTTTCTAATGCTGAATCCCAACAGTGGTATCAAAGTCTAGGTTTTGTCGATTAGATTGATTGGAATTGATTCTTGAAAGTGTTCTTGAAGAAAAAATAGGTTTCAAGAATGGTTTTTCGGGTTTTTGATATTTTTCCCGATTGGTTTTATCGATTATTTCCGTTGTTAGTTTTAGTTTCGGGTTTATTGAATTGATTATGCTTGCTAATTTTTTTTTGGTGCGGCTGGAATTTTTTGTTTTATTTATAAACAAAAAATAGATTTGGACTGCAATTTGGAATTGCAATTGCGATTCCAAATTGTAGCTGCTGTTGCTTCCCGCAGCAGGCGTTGCTGCCTACTGCAGCATGCAGCAGCTAGCTACTGCTGTCCCCGGATAGCAGCGTCGCTCACGGGGTTCGGCTCTGGTTTTGGATTTTGCGGGTAATTTTTTTATCCCGAACCCGTAATGCAAATTAAATTAAAATGTTTTATTTTAAATTAATTTGTATTTAAATTATTTATTGTGTTGTCATGCATATTTAATTTAATTGTTTTGCATATTAAATTGAATATGGAGTTTGTGAAATTGACCCAATAAACCGTGACACCAGTTAAAATTGGGAGAGCTAAATTTTAAATTTGTGACAACCCAAATTACAGTGGGAGCAAATTGCATTAATGGATGTTATCTATTGGGCCTTTATGGGCCTTAATAATATTTGTTGAAATTGGCGATTTCATCCTAAGTAACTCGGCTTAACATTTATATTTATAATTTGGAATGCCATGATCATGCATTATATTGGTATGTATGTGCACAATAGGTACTTTGTTTGAAATGTGATGTTGAGTTCTATGGGCCCCAAATTATTATCGGCTGTAATTTGATTTTGGGAAATATGGCCTGCGTGCCATTGATGTAATTTTAGAATAGATTTTATTTTTAAATAAAATTGTTGTGTTTGCATCAAGTATGAAGGAACGCCCAAATGGAGCAAGCCCATGGTAGGAGCCCAAGAAGAATTGCAGTTCGGCCTAATGGAGAATTAGATAGGTTGTCTAGTTTTTCATTCGGTTGTAATTAAAGGCCCATAGGATCTCATTATTTTAAATTAAGTATGCTATTGCATTTAACATATGATATGGATGTATGGATCACCAGATTATAACCCGGGTATATGTATGCCAAGCCATATCACTTAATTTTAATCTGAAAATTAAAATATTGAGTAGTTTAAAAGTGCTTCCCACATTCAATCCTCTTCCTCCCATTGATGCTGCAATGTGCGCCATGCCCTAGCTGGGTACATTGTAGTATTCGGTGGGCCATCGAGGGTTAGGATACTTGATATGGTTAACACGTGAATGGTGTTTGACTCAACATGGGTAGCATTTTCTCAGAGCGGGCCCTAAGCACAAATGGGCAAAGTTTCAATAAGCCCATCAAACCAAGAGTCCCTCGTGGAAGGATTGGATAGTTGTCTTACGAAACGAATCAATGGTTGGTTAGCAAGCCCTAGCCAGTCATTGATAAGTTATGGATCTTGGTCAAGTAAGCCAATTAACATCACCAACGAATAAATTAAAACCAGATTATTAATTTGAATTAGTAAAATTCCTTTATTTATAACTCAAGCAACGATTTCTTCCATGTAGAAAATCCCATTTCACATTAGCAATTTAAAATAGCTGCAACAAACAACAACTCACTCTCACTTAGGTCACTCCTAGAGAAGGAGAAGCTTTCGGGGACTAACTTCTTGAACTGGGCTAGGAACTTACAAATAGTTCTTAGAAAACAGTCTAAGAAGTATGTACTGAATGCTCCTTTACCAGCTAGCCCTCCCGCAGGTCGAGACGTCACCACGATGATGGTGGAGCAGTACGACCAGCACATAAGGGATGACCGAGATGTCTTGTGCCTCATGTTGGGTACTATGGCTTCTGATCTTTAGAAGTAGTGTTGGGATTTTTGACCAGAAATGACTCGATTAAATACGGAAGAACGCGGTGATTTCCTCAAATCCGTGCCCAGAAGCAATTGATGTGAAAATTGTAAAACTTAAAATCAAATAGAAAAGCATAGATTTCTCACCAGGGATATCTCTTCTAGAGATGGCTGTAGAAACCGAAACCGATTCCCTCCACTCTCACGTACACGAACGCCTATCGAGTCCAACCCGTGCTAGCTGTAGATCAAAGAGAAGAGAGAAATTCCATAGCCATGGCTGAAATTTTAGCCTTCCCCAAAATCTATTATGGCCGAAATTCCATTAAGGAAAAAACTCCAATTAGCTTTAACTCATGGCCTATATTTATTGGGTGTTTTAACTTTGTTTCTATAAATGGAATTAATGCCATAATTCCATAAATCCTAATTAATTAGTAATGTTTAATTCCTAATCAATTCTAATTTAATTTCTATGCATGTATTTATATAATACCATATTATATAAGATACATGTCAGTTAAATTAAATAGATTTGCCAATTGGAATTAACCCAATAAATTAATTTATGATTTGACTAGAAACAAATACATATAAACCTATATGTGTATTAAATTTTCACTAGGAAATTTATTCATAAGATAATTTATTTAAATCAACTTTGACCAATCCAATTGATCTTTAATTTAATTGATTAATATTTATCTCTTCAATTAGTATACTCCAAGTATACAGGTGATCCGACTAGTTCGAACTCAGACATTCTATGTGTACAATCCTGTGGGCCCATCTTTATGTTGGCAGTGGGCTATAGCCCATAGACTGCAGGCGGACTCTAGCAAGCCACTACAGCCCCCAAGTAAGACGGAGATAGCAGTTCGATTGTAATTGTAACCCTGTAGTTTAAACTAGTATATCCCATGTCATCGATATCGATGTCCGACACAGAGGCATGGATTGATCACCCTCTTTTATATTCGGACATTTACTTGATCCCGAATGTACTGATGCTCACAAACAAGTTCCAACTTGTTTGGGTGTGGCCGCACTCTTATCAGTCACATTCATCAAGAGGCCGATGATATCTTCTCAATGGACTACTGAGTGATATATCCCTTCTGCATATCCATAGCACTGCCATGCTCAGTGACATACCCGAACGTACCTATACTTGGCACCCTTTTACAGGCCCATTAGGCATACACCAAAGTATGTCACTTCACATGCAGCACCATCATATGGTCAGTTCAAAGGATCCATACAAGTACTACATGAGAATCACTAGTGATGCTTTACCATGTGGATTTCTCGTTTAGTGGATCTATCGAGTACCATGCACCTTTTGCATGTTCCTATTAACTTGGTTGACATCCCATGTCTAAGGCCGGTAAGACACCACCATACAACAATGTTAATGATAGTCTCTAGTTCCATTCACTCCCATGACTGGAACAGACTACGGATCTCTTTATGGTTTATCGTTTTCCCTATCCACGTTCTTACTGCCAAGTGCATGACAGTTGTCAATATGGATATGGATATGTCCATTGGATACTCCATTTAAAATACAGCACAAGATATATAATAAAAAGATTAATGCCTTTATTTAATGACACAAAATGTATAATATATAAATCCAATAGATGTACAATACATATACAAGGACCAATGCCTCGGGACTAGGGCATATCCAACAAGTAGTTCATGGACGAGCATGCTTATGAGATGATGGATTAGCTTAAAAAGATGTTCCAAGATCAGGCTCATCAGGAACGTTACCTAACAACTAAGGCACTTTGCACGACTGCAATGGCAGCTGGGACTTCTGTTAGCACTCATGTGCTAAAGTTAAAGGGGTATATTGATACACTTGCCCACCTCAGCTCGCCAGTTCGGCAGGACTTCGCAGCAGACATTATTCTTGGGTCACTTCTTGAGTCTTACAACCAATTTATCATGAACTACCATATGCAAGGGTTGGATAAATCGGTTGTTGAGCTCCATGGCATGCTCAAGCTTGCTGAGCAGTCTCTTAAGAAGACTCATGAAGTATTGTTAGTGAATAAGGGCAATACGCCTATTGCTAGAGGAAAGGCCAAATCTAAGGCCAAGGCTAAGTCCCAAAAGGCCAAGGCTAAGGGCAAAAAGGTGGTGGACCAACCTAAAGCAAGGTTTGCTTCTCCTAATGATGTTTGCCATGAGTGTCATGTGAAGGGGCACTAGAAGAGCTCATGTCCAAAGCTAAGGGAGCAACTGAAGGGTAAAAGTACTGCTTCAGGTATTTATGTTGTTGAGATTAATCTGGCTATTTCTACATCTTGGGTCTTAGACACCGGATGTGGATCTCACATTTGTTCAAATGTACAAGGTCTAAGAAATAAGAGATTACTAGGATCTGGAGAAGTTGATTTTTGAGTCAGAAATAGTGCTCGAGTGTAGGCGATGGAGATTGGAGATTATTTCTTAGAGATGCCTAGTGGACTTATTTTGGAACCAAGAAACTGTTATTTTGTACCTATGATGCGTAGGAATATTATTTCTATTTCTTTGTTGGATATTTCTGGTTTTGTATTTAATATTGAACAGGGTAGAATTTATATGCAATGTGGCAATATTATTTATAGAACAGCATTTCTAAAAAATGGCTTATATATCATTGATCTAAAATGTGAAAGTTCAATCTATAACATTGTTGGTATGCCCTAGTTCTTAGGGCATTAGATTCTTGTATTTTGTATTATACATTAAAACTCATTGTATGAATACATTATTTATGTCACATTAATAAAGGCAATTAATCTATTTCATTTATATCTTGTGCTATAATATGAGTAGAGTATCCATTGATTGATAATCATAAAACCAATCCCAGGTCTGTTCTAATCATGGGAAAGAATAGAACCATAGACTTGTATATTCGATGACTGTATGGCAGTTCTTAACTAGCCAGAGTACTTGTATAGTCAGTCATGAATATAGGTACATGTCATTGACATAGGACTGGATCGATCCGCACGAGAAAGCCATATGGTTATCGCGACACAGGTCTTTCTTGAGTAGGTCTCTTTTGTCCTTAGACCAGATTTCATTATAATATCAATATGGAATCCAGTTCACTTTGACATACGCCTAACAGGTCTGTAAAAGGATGCTAAATACGGGTATGACTGGGTGGGCCGGTGAACATGTTGATATTGATGATGAAGTAATGGAATTGCCACTCGGGTAACACCGAGATAATATCATTGGCCACTTGATAAGTGGGACTGATAAGTGTATGGCCATACCTAAGTAAGTCAGTGCTTATTTGATTAATCAGTCATGTTTTAATTGGGGGCTGTAATGGTTTGCTAGAACCCACTTACAGTCTGTGGGCCTTGGGCCTATTGCCAACATAAAGACAGACCCATAGGATCGTGCACATAGATCAACTGAGCCGGAACTTATAGAAATTGTACATGTAATGTACAATGGAGGGAATGCGTTAATTAATTAGTTGACATTCGGTGTCAAGGTAATTAATTAACATTGGGTTGAATTTAATTTAATTAATAAATTTACATAATGTAATTAATTAATTAATTTAATTAATTGAATTACATAAAATAAATAATTAATTAAATAATTTTCCTAAATAGTAAAATTAAATACATGTATTGTATTTACTTAAGTGTGATTTTATTTTATTTAGGGGTAATTAAATTTAGCCAAATGGAATTAAATTACATATAGTATATACTTTATAATTAAAGTTATTTATGTAATTATAATCCTAGTGGGCTTGAGTTTAATTAACCTAATTAAAATCCAATTAGACAAGGTGTTTATATTAGGGCACACTTAAGCAATAAAACCCTAATTCAACCCTAATTAATTGCTGGAAATTTCAGCCACCAAGAGCAGTCCTAATTAACCAAAAATCACAGCATTAATCCTCCATTCCTTCGTGTCTTCGGCTAGCACCGGTTTCCGCTTAATAGTTGGTCGTGCACCGGATTTTGGAGATCGCAATTTCAAGAAACGATTCTACAGCAGTCTCCAGATGAGACAAATCCGGTAAGTTAATCTCTCTTGATTCAAATTTTTTTTATTCTAATCAATGGTAATTGGACACGATAGGTGGATTCTAGGAAATTTTAAACGGCGTATTTTCCGCTGCGCCACGTTATTTTTCCAATTACGAATCCCAACAGTGGTATCAGAGCCTAGGTTTTGTCCATTAGATTGATTGGAATTGGTTCTTGAAAGCGTTCTTGAAGAAATAATGGGTTTCAAGTTTGTGATTTTAGGGTTTTTTTGTTCAATTGGTTTTGGTTTTGCATAAACCCTAGAATTTTGGATTGGGGTTTTTGATTATTTTTCCCAATTGGTTTCCATCTAAAATTTGTTGTTTTATTGATTATTTATTTTTTCTTGATGGCTGGATATTATTATTATGTTTTAATTAGTTTAAAAAAAAAATATTTGGGCTGGATGGAATTGCAAATTGCGATCCATCTAGCGGCAGCAGCTGCAGTCCACTGGGCTGCTATTGCCGTGGCAGGCTACCGTGCGCGGGTTTTCGGTCCGGTTTTGGATTTTGCAGGTATTTTTATCCCGGATCCTAATGCAAATTAAATTAAATTTTTTTTTTAATCAATTTGTATTTAAATTGTTTATTTTGTTGGCATGCATATTTAATTTAATTGTTTGCATATTAAATTGAATATGGACCTTGTGAAATTGGCCCAATAAACCGTGACACCAGTTAAAATTGGGAGAGCTAAATTTTAAATTTGGGACAACCCAAATTCATGTGGGAGAAAAATTGTTAATTTTGCATTTAGGGATGTTATCCATTGGGCCTTTATGGGCCTTAGTCACATTTGTTAAAATTGGCGATTTCACCCTAAGTAACTCGGCTTAACAGTTATATTTAATTTGGAATGCCATGATCATGCATCATATTGTTATATATGTGCATGACAGGTACTTTGTTTGAAATGTGGCGTTGAGTTCTATGGGCCCTAAATTATTATCGGTTGTAATTTAATTTTGGGAAATATGGCCTGCGCGCCATTTTTTTTTTTTTGATGTAATTTTAGAATAGATTTTATTTTACAAAAATATGGAGGAAGGCCCAGATGGAGCAAGCCCATGGTGGGAGCCCAAGAAGGATTGCAGTCCGGCCCATGAAGAATTAGATAGGATATCTAGTTTTTCATTAGGTTGTAATTAAAGGCCCATAGGATTTCATTTATTTTAAATTAAGTATGCTATTGCATTTGTCATATAATATGGATGTATGGATCACCAAATTATTACCCACGTTTCTAAGCCGTATCACTTTATTATAATCCAGAAATTAAAATATTGAGTCGTTTAAAAGTGCTTCCCACTTTCACACCTCTTCCTCCCATTGATGCTGCAATGTGCGCCATGCCCTAGCTGGGTACATTGTAATATTCGGTGGGCCGTCGAGGGTTAGGATACTTGGTATGGTTAACATGTGAATGGTGGTTTCACTCAACATGGGTAGCATTAGCTCAGAGCGGGCCCTAAGCACAGATGGGTAAAGTGTCAATAAGCCCATCAAACCAAGAGACCTTCGTGGAAGGATTGGATAGGTTGTCCTACCAAACGAATCAATGGTTGGTTAGCGAGCCCTAGTTTGGCCAGTCATTGATAAGTTATGGATATTGGTCAAGACAGCCAATTAACATCACCAACAAACAAATTAAAATCGGATTATTAATTTGAATTGGCTTAAAAGTCCTTCATTTCTAACTCAAGCAATGATTTCTTCCCTATAGATAATCCATTTCACTTAAGCAATTTAAATGGCTGCAACAAACAACAACTCACTCTCACTTAGGTCACTCTTGGAGAAGGAGAAGCTTTCGGGGACTAACTTCCTGGACTGGGCTTGGAACTTACAAATAGTTCTTAGACAAGAGTCCAAGGAGTATGTACTGAATGCTCCTTTACAAGCTAGCCCTCCCGTAGGTCGAGGCATCACCACGGCGATGGTGGAGCAGTACGATAAACATGTGAGGGATGATCGAGATGTCTCGTGCCTTATGCTGGGTACCATGGCTTCTGATCTTCAGAAGCAGTTTATGGACGAGCATGCTTATGAGATGATGGATCAACTTAAAAAGATGTTCCAAGATCAGGCTCGTCAAGAACGTTACCTGACAACTAAGGCACTTTGCACGACTGTGATGGCAACTGGGACTTCTGTTAGCACTTATGTACTAAAGTTGAAGGGGTATATTGATACACTTGCCCGCCTTGGCTCACCAGTTCCACAGGACTTGGCAGCAAACATTATTCTCGAGTCACTTCCTGAGTCTTACAACCAGTTTATCATGAATTGCCATATGCAAGGGTTGAATAAATTGGTTGTTGAGCTGCATGGCATGCTCAAGCTTGCTGAGCAGTCTCTTAAGAAGACTCCTGAAGTATTGCTGGTGAATAAGGGCAATAAGCCCATTGCTAAGGGAAAGGCCAAATCTAAGGCCAAGGCTAAGGGCAAAAAGGTGGTGGCCCAACCTAAAGCAAGGGTTGCTTCTCCTGACGATGTCTACCATGAGTGTCATGAGAAGGGGCACTGGAAGAGCTCATGTCCAAAGCTAAGGGAGCAACTGAAGGGCAAAACTGCTGCTTCAGGTATTTATGTTGTTGAGATTAATCTGGCTATTTCTACATCTTGGGTCTTGGACACCGGATGTGGATCTCACATTTGTTCAAATGTGCAGGGTCTAAGAAATAGGAGATTATTAGGATCTAGAGAAGTAGATCTTCCAGTCGGAAATGGTGCTCGGGTTCAGGCCATGGAGATCGGAGATTATTTCTTGGAGATGCCTAGTGGACTTGTTTTGGAACTAAGAAACTGTTATTTTGTACCTGCGGGAATATTATTTCTGTTTCTTTGTTGGATATTTCTGGTTTCATATTTGATATTGGACATGGTAGAAGTTCTATGCAATGTGGCAATATTATTTATGGAACAACATTTCTTGAAAATGGCTTACATATCCTTGATCTAAAACGTGAAAGTTCAATTTATAACATAAATACTAAAAGGATTAAACAAAATGAAATTAATCCTACTTACATCTGGCATTGTCGAATTGGCCATATAAATGAGAAGCGTAAAGCTAGGTTTGACTCTAGTGGAGTGCTGGGGTCATTTGACATCCAGTCTTATGACACATGCGAATCTTGTTGTAGAGGCAAGAAGACAAAGGTGCTTTTTAGCAAGACTGCTAAAAGGGCCTCAGAGCTATTGGAGCTAATACATTCTGATGTATATGGCCCAATGAGCACTAGTGCTAGATCTAGTTTTCTGTACTTCATCACCTTCATGGATGACTTTAGCAGATATGGTTATGTGTATCTGATGAAGCATAAGTCTGAGACTCTCCAAAGGTTCAAGGACTTTAAGAATGAAGTAGAAAACCAACTTGGCAAGAAAATAAAAGCACTTCGGTCTGACCGAGGGGGTGAATATTTGAGCCAAGAGTTTGACTCGTTTTTGAGAGAGTGTGGGATTGTATCCCAACTCACTCCTCCTGGTACACCCCAGTGGAATGGAGTGTCAGAAAGGAGGAATAGGACCTTGCTTGACAAGGTTCGCTCGATGATGAGTCATGCTACACTCCCTATCTCCTTTTTGGGGATATGCTTTAAAGACAGCTGCTTACATTCTTAATAATACACCAAGCAAGGCAGTTAAGGGAACACCATATGAACTATGGAAGGGCCGAAAGCCCAATGTTTCCTTCTTAAAGATTTGGGGCTGTGATGCACATGTTAAGAAATTGACAAGTGGAAAACTCGAGTCCAAATCTTTCAAGTGCCAGTTTGTGGGTTACCCTAAGGAAACTAAGGGTTATTACTTCTACGATCCGGTCGAAAACAAGTTTTCATAGCCAGAAATGCAGTCTTCTTGGAGAAGGAATTCCTTTCCAAGAGAGACAGTGGGAGTAATGTTGAACTTTCAGAAGTTCAAGACTCAAAAACTCCTGCAGCTACTGCGTAGGATGCTTCGGGAACTGATCTGACTACTTAAGAAATTGAGGAACAAGAACCGGTTGCACAGGACCTTAGAAGGTCTGGTAGGACATGTCATCAGCCAGAAAGGTATGGCTTTCTCGTGACTGATGATGGGGACCTTATAGTCGTTGACCAAGAGGAGCCTAAGACCTATCAGGTGGCTGTTGAAAGCCCACACTAAAATCAATGGCACAAAGCCATGGAGGCTGAGATGTAATCTATGCATGATAACCAAGTATGGAACTTGGTGGATCCACCTCCGGGTTCTAAGGTGATAGGTTGCAAGTGGTGTTTCAAGTTAAAGGCTCTGTGTGTATAAGATCGTAAGTGGGAGCGTTTCCACCATCCTAGTGCTGTATGTTGACGACATCCTTATCATTGGAGGCGACATGCCAACACTGCAAGGGGTTAAGCAGTGGTTGAGTAGGTGTTTCGCAATGAAGGACTTAGGCGAAGCTGAGACGATCCTAGGGATCAGGATCTACAGAGATAAATCCAATCAGCTTCTAGGCCTAAGTCAGGCCACGTACATTGATAAGGTTCTGAAAAGATTCAGCATGGACAAGGTAAAGAAAGGTGTGAGCGGACGACGCATTTTCGACGGGACGCGGGACTCCCTTTCGGAATGGGCGCCACGATCTCGGGCGGGCCCCTCCCTCGCGTGGGGTTTTTATAAATGGAAATCCGCGTTTTGGAAAATAAATGGAATTTGTGCATGAAAGAACCGAGACCTAAGCCTCGATGAATATTGTAGGAGTCGCCACCCGGCTCAGCTCAACCGGGAAATTCTTATGTAGCTGAACCGGACGAACGGCCGCTACACTATCCAGAGATTCGGGTCCGGACAAGTCCCCTATTTCGTGTCTAATTAAAATAAATATTGCCAATGTTCTCGAATGGTATTTCAAAATCTAAAGTCCATTTTATTGAATATAAAAGGCATACAGCGCGCATACAAAATATATAGTACAAAAATAAAGAGAAATAAACATTAATCGGCTTACAACCAAATCGAATAGGAAAATAAAAACACTCGCCTCACTTATACAATCGCCTAGAATACACGAAAATCTAAAAAGAATTACAACCGCCTAAATACACGATTCAATTTATTAAAATACATCAAAAATAAAAATAAAAGAAATTAAAACCTGCAAAACAAAAGGTTAGCACAATTTATACGGCACGCCACAAGTTGGACTCAAACAGACAGAATTGGGAAATCGAGAATTGGGGGCATGCATTTAGGGGATAATCGGGTTGGCTCGGCTAGCCGGCCAGATTAGACCTGGAAAACATTTTGAAACGTCCATGTATTTTTAGTTTTGTGGGAAAAATTATTTTTGAAAACAATTTTACCGATTTACATGCATTTTTATATATTTAAGTGGGTCGGTTTTCAGGAGAAATGGGTCTCCGTCATTAAATTGTTCTAAATGCAATTTTACTAAAAATTGAATCTATGGTCGTGATGCACACAACAAAATTCATTTTGATAATTTTTGGGGTTTTCTAATTTTTTTTGGGATTTTTTGGGAATTTTTTTTTTTTTTGGATGAGGCTGGAGTTCTGATTCTGGAACAAGGATTACAGTCGTACGACTGTAGTTTACAGTCGTGCGACTGTAATCAGTCCAGGATCAGAATTTCGCCAAAAATCATTTTTAACCAAAAACTTGAGGAAAATTAACTGGAAATTAAGAACAGTCGTACGACTATATATACAGTCGTACGACTGTTCATGAAAACCAAGAACAGTCGTACGACTGTTCTTAATTTTCAGGAACAGAAATACGAAAATGCAGCAAAAATGCACAAAATTCACTTCAAACGCCCAGAAAACGAGGAGAAATGTAAGGAAAAGAAGTGACTACCTTTTTAGAAGCTATTCCAAGTCGTTTTGACCCCTGGCGTCGCTCCGATCCCAACAAATTCTCACTTTCCCCTTTGGAATTGAAGTTGAGAGCTTTTTTGTCCAAAATCCAAATTGCAAGGGTTTCTGATGGTTTAAGTCCGAGTTCTTGATTTGGTTATGTAGTTAATTGAGTAACCTAGGGATTTCTAACAAATTTTAACCTTAATTTCGAGAGATTAAAGAAAATCAAAATGAAAGAAATGAGTTTTTTGTGTTTTCTTTTTCTTTTTCTCTCTCTTCTCTTTCTCTCTCTAAGTTTCTTCTTACCAGCCAAATCTCCTCCCTTTTTTCCTCCTTTTTCTCTTTTTATCTCTGCCTCCTCCCCTTGCTTGCTGCAAAAAGGGAGCAATTTATGCTCCCTTTCTCTCTCCTCCATTTCTGCTGCAGAGGTATGGGTTCCTGCAGTTTGTCCGACATTACAGTCGTACGACTGTAATTTTTTAAATTACAGTCGTACGACTGTAACTATAGTCGTACGACTATAACTTTTTTTTTTCTAAGTATAGAAAATTCCGGCGCTTACAGCTGCCCCTCGCGTGACCAAATTCGACATCTAGCTCCAGGTCTATAATACCTGCGATGATGAATTTGAGAGCGTGAATTAAAGCGCAGCGAACACTGGAATGAATCTTCTGATGAGATAGGCCGATACCAGGTCTAGGTTACCCGAGGCGAAACTGGGGATGAAATAAGCCGATATCAGGTTTAGGTTACCCGAGGCGAGTTGATGAAGAGATTAGCCGATACCGGGTTTAGGTTACCCGAGGCAAGTTGATAGCCGATACCGGGTCTAGGTTACCTGAGGCGAAATTGATGAAGAAATTAGCCGATACCGAGTCTATGTTACCCGAGGCGAGTTGATGAAGAAATTAGCCGATACCAGGTCTATGTTACCTGAGGGGAGTTGATGAAGAAATTAGCCGATACTAGGTCTAGGTTACCCGAGGTGAAATTGATGAATAAATTAGCCGATACCGGGTCTATGTTACCCGAGGCGAGTTGATGAAGAGATTAGCCGATACCGGGTCTATGTTACCCGTGGCGAGTTGATGAAGAAATTAGCCGATACCAGGTCTATGTTACCCGAGGCGAGTTGATGAAGAAATTAGCCGATACCGGGTCTAGGTTACTCGAGGCGAAATTGATGAAGAAATTAGCCGATACCGGGTCTATGTTCCCCGAGGCGAGTTGATGAAGAGATTAGCCGATACCGGGTCTATATTACCCGAGGCGAGTTGATGAAGAAATTGGCCGATACCGGGTCTAGGTTACCCGAGGCGAAATTGATGAAGAAATCGGCCGATACCGGGTCTAGGTTACCCGAGGCGAAATTGATGAAGAAATTGGCCGATACCGGGTCTAGGTTACCCGAGGCGAACTTTACTGGGGAAATAGACGAAGCTGATCTGGGCCGATACCGAGTTTACATTACTCGAGGCGGATCTGCTGGGGAACTTGGATGATGGAGCGGATCTGGGCCGATGCCGAGCCTACATTACTCGAGGCGGACTCGCTGGAGAAAGTTGAGATAATGGAGCGGACCTGGGCCGATACCGAGTTTACATTACTCTAGGCGGATCTGCTGACTTGCTGAAGAAATTGAGCTGGGGATGAATTCCTGTACTTAAAATGGCAAGTCTTCGTTCCTTGATCGAGAGATTTTTAAACAAAAATTTTTGCCCCTTCGATCAAGAATGAAGACTAGCCGGGGATAAGTAATTGATATATGCAATGTATGGATGCATGATGATGTATATGTACATGTATGTATTTTCTGTTATTGGACGTTTCTGTCCTCCGCTGGGGAGATATGTTGTACCCCTGGTTGATTTTGCTTTTCTTAGGGCATTGTTTGATGATTATCAAAGAAGCGAGGTGACTGCTGGGGAAATGATCGTAGTATTCCTTATACAGATTCTGCTGGGGAAGAGTGTGACAGCTTGACTGGGGAAACAACTATGGTGTTCTTTGTGTAGACTACACTGAGGAGTAATATGGAGACTTTACGGGGAAATAATTGATGGTGTTCTTTATGTAGATTCTGCTGGGGAAATATGTTGGAGATTGTGCCCTAAGGCCAATATTGGATTATGTAATTTGACTTCTAAGATTAATCTAGTGTAGATTAATATTATCATTTATGTTTGTATGTTAGCATTTATGATAAGTATCCATGAATAAATCGTGTTATTCTAAATATCCCTAGTCGATTGTTATTATGGGAATAATAACAAACTAAGACTAGTGTGAGTGATAATGGATATTCATAAGATGAATATAGTGTATACAGATACAGATTATACTCACGGGTAATATGTTAGAGAACATGTTACTGGAGACCCACTATGAGATCAAGTTCATGGTCATGTGTCACAACTGATCTTGATTATAGTAGTGTCATTAGCTGATTCCTTTGACCTGAGGTCACCATGGATTCCGGGATGAATTCATGTTGTGCCTTGACGCAGTCAAACGCTGCTTGTAACAGAGTAGTTATAAAGGCTGTGATTGGGTACGATATGACTCATGCCTTGGGATGTGAGTGACAGATATGGGATTTTGTCCCTCTCTATCAAGAGAGCGATATCACTGGGCCCCTCGATAAGTAAGACTGTTAAATGCATGGCCGTGCTCAAATAATTGATAGGAGTATCAATTGATTTGTTTAAACAGTCCGCTTTGAGATCGAGAAAGCATATGATTAATTTATATAAGATTGACAAGTGTACCATGTCTTATAATTAATCATGATATCAAGAGACAAAAGGGAATATGACACATTCTATAAGTAGGTTTATTGGATTATACCAATCATATGAATTGGGTAGTCATAATGGCTTGCTAGAGTCCGCTTATGACTTATGAGGGCATTATGGTAATTTCCTCATTGCCAATTTATATGATCCTACGGGGTCACACACAAAGAGCAAAATGAGATTCACTTAATTCGGGGATAAATCATTATGAGATAATGATTTATTATTGATGAGAAATTAAATATATATAAAGATATATATTTACATGTATATGTATATACACATGAACATATTAATAAGATTAATATATTTATGGCATAAAGTATGCTATATATATATATATGTATATTATAATTATATTATATGGTGATATAATTAATTATAATATACATTTACGTATATGTGTATATATATATATATATATATGTATGTATGTATGTAAATATTAATAAGATTAATATAGCATAAAGTATGCTAATTATATTATATGGAGATATAATTAATTTTACATACATATGTGTATATGATGGAGAATTGACTAAGTTTAATATTAATTGAGAATTAATAAAACTTATGGGGGCTAATTTATAATTATAATTAAATATAGTATTTAATTACAATTATAAGTTAATAATAAAAGATAAAAAAAAAAAAAAAAAAAAACCCTAGAAACACATGTGTGGGACGGAAAAAAATGAGCAGCCCCTATTATCTCCATGACATAGCCGAAATTGTTTTTTTTTGGCCAAGAGTGAAAAATATCGATTTTTCACCTTCTCATTCGAAGAACTGTTCGACGATCCCGGCGCTAGCACGCGGTGAGTCAATTGCTCGGTGTGGATCAACTGTAGAGGGAATCTGCTTTGGTTCCTGTATCCAATCCTGCAAAAATTAAGAGGTAATTCTTTAACCCTCCTTCCAATTCAATGCAATGTACATGGGTCCTTGGTGGGGATTAATCCGTTTTTATTTCCGCTGCGTATTTTGTTTTGTGCGATTAATCCCCAACAGTGGTATCAGAGCCACTTGTATTTTGATTGAATTGGATTTATGTTTTGATTGGATCAAAATTGCATGTTAGGGTTTGTATGATTTTGATTGGATCAAAATTGTTGTTAGGAGTTTGTATGTTTTATTTAGGGTTCTATGTTATTGTGAATAACAAAATAAAATTTGATTTTGTTGATTAATCATTGTGAATGATTTTATTTTAATGATTTGGAATGTTTAAGGGGTTGGTGTCATGAATTTGATTCATGGGTTTTTAATTGAAATTGTTTCAATTAATATATAAAAAAAAAAAAAAAAAAAAAATGTTTTTTTTTCTTTTCTGGGCATGACGCCCAGAAACAACTTTGTAATTGCAATTGCAATTGGTGTTGCAATTGCAACACCAATCGCAATTGCAACACTCTTTATAAAAAAAAAAAAAAAAAAATTTTTTTTTTTTCTTTTCTGGGCATGACGCCCAGAAATTCTTCTCCTGCTGCGTCAGCAGCATGCTGCTCATGCAGCATCGGGCTGCGCGCAGTATTGGATACTACAGTGCGCGGCCCGACGAGCATACTGTCCGACAGTTTTTACCCCTTTTTCGTTTTAAGTGTGGAAAATTGTTTCTGCATATTTACGAATTTTTCCAAATTAATTAATTCTAAATACAATGTGATTGTATATTACCACTTTGAACCCTAAATATTTTTAGATATAAAATTATTGTTGATAATTTTATGCATGGTGTTATGGTATGGTTTTGGACCCCGTGGATGCTTTATTTTATTTATTATGGTTTTATATAAATACGACCTGCGAGTCGTTTGTATTTATGTAAATTTTAATTTTTAATTTTACTAGAAAAATTGTATAGGATGCAATTTATGATATGTAAAATTTATTTTACTAGAAAAATTGTATAGGTTGCAATTTTTTGTAAAATATAAATCCATGAGATGGTGCTTGGAAGCAAAGACGTGGAGGCGGATCCAAGAGGCGGTGCAATGACCATGTGATGGATGCTACTACCTAGGATATGACCTTGTTGATTTTCATATTGGCCTATGAAAATCAATGTAGATTTAAACCATACCATAACACGGTTCGAGTCATATGCATGCTTTATTTTATTTAGATGCCATGTGATGCCATGCTAGATATTCTATATGCATGCTAGACAATTGTATGCCATAAGATGCCATGCTAATTAATATTAACAAAAGTATGATTAATATTAATGCCATGAAATTGTATATGATACAATTAACTCACAGGAATTAATAAACCCTAAATAAACTTATGAAGTTTATATTTTTGCCACCCAATTACATATAACACTTGTCAAGTACTATGTTCGCATCATGGTATACCGCCAGGGCGGGTACGCATGTTGTGACCTTAGCGAAGCAATAATATGAGAAAAGGTGATTCTCATTGTGTTGTAATTGGTTTAACTAAAGGGTTAATCAAAAAGGTGTTTGAGCCCGAGGCAAGGATGAGATGAGTAACATACAAATTAAATATGATATATGATATCATGCATCTCATAAATTATAAGAGTTGCATAATGATGCAATTGGCAAAGAAGTGCACATCCAAAATATGTTTAAATGGTTTAAAGCATGATTTTGAGTCTTTGCCTACCGAAATTATATTTAATCATAGGGACATGCCAAAGCAGTGCTATGGTTAAGTATGGATTTTGGATCTTCACCCACTTAAATATTTTAAAGGGTTTTATAATTTAAGTGGGAGCATTTAACTAAAATCTTTACACGCTTTATTATAGTTATAATTGCTATTACCTTGATCTCGATTGTTATTGAACATTGAGAATTGTTCTCAAATCAAAAGGAATCATATGTTCTCAATAATCCTTTTGCCCAATGAACCACTAGCAATTGTAACACGAGTATAAAAGATGCTTACTTGAAGCATCGAAGGGACTCTGTTAAATTTTGTTATCTTACACTTGCCACCAATTCTTCCGTACGTGGAAGTTTTACTTGAGATATATGATACATCACAAATGGAAATGTTCCATCAGTTAGTGAGCAAGAAAAGATAAGTGTTTGAGGCAACATTTTCTCATTGGCCTCCAAAAGGCATTAAGATGTGATCTTGAATTCATTAATTGATAGTCATTGGTGATGAACTATCATTTGAATGACATGGAGAAAATTATGAATTAGTTGCATAGGATGCAAAAGAATGTTAAGTTATCCATAAAGGATAAGCCCGCCTCGAATTGTGTGCTTAAGGTTCAAAAGGAAAAGGATAAAAGGAAGGTCGAAAAGCATAAAGACCGAAAGGTTTGGGTGAAACATGTTTTAAAGACCAAAGCTGTTGGCATAGAGAGATCTCCAAAAGAAGGATGTTGCCATTTCTAGAATGAATCGTTCATTAGAATGAAAATAGCAAACTTTGTTTGGAGAACTATGAGAAGATGAAAGGCAGTAAGACTGCTACCTTAAGTATTTATTAATTATTCTACTTTTGTTTCTATATCAAAGGTATTAGATACCGTGGTGGATTTCATATTAGTAGAATATGAAGAATCTCAACTTAAGTAGAAACCTTATGAAGGTGAAAGGTAGAATACGAATAGGCAAGAGTAGCAAAGGTTGTTACTTGGAAGTTATGAACTTCTGGTTAAAAGTTATGAACTTTTACATGAAAGTTATGAACTTCTAGGTAAAAGTTGTGAACTTTTACATAAAAGTTATGAACTTTGGTTAAAGGTTATGAACTTTTACATGTAAGTTACGAACTCTTGTTGCCTATTGAGCTTGTTGGCTTGAGTAAACAAATGTTGTTTATTTTATAATTGTGAATTATAAACTTTATAAAGACATGATTATGAAATATAGATTTACATAATTGTCTTTATATGTGGAGCCCATCTGTAACATAAATACTGTAAGGATCGAATCAAATAGTTTGATCCAACCCATTTGGCAGTGTCGTCTTGGAGACATAAGCAAAGTTGCATTTCGAAACTCCATGAGAATGGACCTTTGGATTCATGAGATTATGAATCATCTTGAATCATGCGAATGTTGTTTATTGTAAAAGATGACAAAAGGTTTTCTTTGCTAAAAGTAGTCAAAGAACAATCGATTTATTAAGCATTATACATGTGGATGTATATGAATTATAAATCAACTGCTAAAGGAGGTTCTAATACTTCATTACTTTCATGGAACTTTTCACTAGATAAGAGTATCTAATGAAACACGAGTTTGGAACTTTTGAAATGTTCAAAAGCTTGTAAAATGAAGTATGAAGTATCTTGACAAGATAGTAAAGTCACTTAGATATGATCCAAGTGCTGAACATATGAGTCAAGATTTTGACAATCATCTTAGGGGTTGTGGG
The DNA here is from genome assembly GCA_039660915.1 of Euphorbia tirucalli. Taxonomy (NCBI): domain Eukaryota; kingdom Viridiplantae; phylum Streptophyta; class Magnoliopsida; order Malpighiales; family Euphorbiaceae; genus Euphorbia; species Euphorbia tirucalli. The sequence goes on along the minus strand of CM077637.1, from coordinate 32,285,890 downwards.
ACTGTCTCACAATTGACTCCTCCAAGTACGCCACAAAGTATGTTGTGTCGAAAAGGGAGTAGTCGAACTCTATACAGATATAGTTCAATCTATGATGAAGTCAAGTTGATCATCGTTTTCTCAAAAATATGCCATTAAAGCAGCTGTGTATATTGTTCCGTCTAAAACAATTCATGAATCAACATATGAGATATGGTTGGGTAAGAGACCCAAATTGTTTCATTGAATAAGTTTAGGGCTGTAAAGCTTATTTCGAATAAGTTGGCACCTAAATTTAAATATCGTATTGTGGATTACTCAAAAGGAAAGTAGGAGTTGTTACTCCTGTGTTTCTTTGGGATACAAAGTAGTTGTAGCTAGAAATGGTTTCCCCTTGAAGAGGGAGTTAATTTCTAGTAGAGTTAGTGGGAGTAAGGTACACCTACAAAACTCATAATTCACAAAAGTGACATTTAACGTTGAAGAGGAACGTGGAAATGGTTTCATGATCATTGTTGAAATTACACAAGTCCAATGAAAGTCTAGTGGAATACGACATGATTAGGAGAGATATGGATTTCTCAAAATCATGATGTAATTTTACTAGATGAAATAAGTCTTCTTTTATGAAGAAGCAATGTTAGATTTTGAATCTAATAAGTGACTTGATGCTAAAAAGGTTGAAGATAAGTCCATGTCTAACAATCAAAGTATAGACTTTGATAAATCTTTTAGAAGATGCGTATGCAATGGTTGCAAGTGAGTTTTCAAATTGAAAACTGACATGAATGGTGATCTTCAAACTTATAAAGCACGACTAGTGACAAAAAGGGGTTATAAACAAGTTCATAGTAGTGACTATGAGGATACGAACAAATTCATAGTAGGACTATGATAAAATCCTTTTTCGTCATTAATCATGATCAAGTCAAATTGAGTTCTTGTTGCCACATCCGCATAATATGATTATAAAATATGACAAATGGATATCAAAATCTGTTTCCTACGTGAAAACATGATTGAGGATGTGTACGTGACACAACCCAAAGTTTTGAGCATCCAAAGAATTCAAATAGCGCATGCAAGTTTTCAAAGATTCTCATAAGGATCGAAACATGCATCAAATAGTTGGAATCATAGTTTTGATAAAGAAATCAAATGGTTTGATTTTATCAAAAGGATGATGAATCTTGTGTTTCAAAAGGATCAGTGGGAGCATATCGGCATCCTAATGCTATATGTGGATGACATATTGCTTGTTTGAAATAACATTCTTACCTTGCAAGAAGTAAAATCTTGGCTAAGAAAGTAATTTCAATTAATGTTTAAGCAAGGCTGCCTATATTCTTGAAATTAGAATCTATATAGATAGATCTAAAAGAATGTTTTGTTTTAAGTCAAAGCATTGAAAGCGTTCAATGAGAAAGACTTAAAAGAAGTTTGCTTATGTTAACTGTGTAAATAGTTGCACATATACAACTGATTGCAATTAGTTGCAATATATCAGTCGAGATCTAGTATTCTCTTAAAAAGAGATGTTATGATTTTGAAAGGTTCAAAATAAAACGATATAGCTAAATATCTATAATAGTAGTCAAAGTATATTGTTACATATGATGTAAAGGAAATTTTGGATGAAGAAGTTCATCACAAAATGTTGTGTTTTGTTCTAAGCATTGCTTATCCTGTGAGACTATTGTAGGGACAATAGTTCAATGCGTAAGAACCTTGTATGACACAAGCATATACTTAGGCGTTTTTTCACTAATTTAGAGAGGCTGTCTCTAAAGAGAGAGTGAAAATGTGTAAAGTTACAACGGAAGCGAAAATTAATAATTCACTGACAAAGACTCCTGCACAAGTGAATACATGAAAGTCATGTAGGTCAATGGGTATAAGATACATGTATGATTGGCCATAGTGCAAGTGGGAGATTGTTGGAGATTGTGCCCTAAGGCCAATATTGGATTATGTAATTTGACTTCTAAGATTAATCTAGTGTAGATTAATATTATCATTTATGTTTGTATGTTAGCATTTATGATAAGTATCCATGAATAAATCGTGTTATTCTAAATATCCCTAGTCGATTGTTATTATGGGAATAATAACAAACTAAGACTAGTGTGAGTGATAATGGATATTCATAAGATGAATATAGTGTATACAGATACAGATTATACTCACGGGTAATATGTTAGAGAACATGTTACTGGAGACCCACTATGAGATCAAGTTCATGGTCATGTGTCACAACTGATCTTGATTATAGTAGTGTCATTAGCTGATTCCTTTGACCTGAGGTCACCATGGATTCCGGGATGAATTCATGTTGTGCCTTGACGCAGTCAAACGCTGCTTGTAACAGAGTAGTTATAAAGGCTGTGATTGGGTACGATATGACTCATGCCTTGGGATGTGAGTGACAGATATGGGATTTTGTCCCTCTCTATCAAGAGAGCGATATCACTGGGCCCCTCGATAAGTAAGACTGTTAAATGCATGGCCGTGCTCAAATAATTGATAGGAGTATCAATTGATTTGTTTAAACAGTCCGCTTTGAGATCGAGAAAGCATATGATTAATTTATATAAGATTGACAAGTGTACCATGTCTTATAATTAATCATGATATCAAGAGACAAAAGGGAATATGACACATTCTATAAGTAGGTTTATTGGATTATACCAATCATATGAATTGGGTAGTCATAATGGCTTGCTAGAGTCCGCTTATGACTTATGAGGGCATTATGGTAATTTCCTCATTGCCAATTTATATGATCCTACGGGGTCACACACAAAGAGCAAAATGAGATTCACTTAATTCGGGGATAAATCATTATGAGATAATGATTTATTATTGATGAGAAATTAAATATATATAAAGATATATATTTACATGTATATGTATATACACATGAACATATTAATAAGATTAATATATTTATGGCATAAAGTATGCTATATATATATATATGTATATTATAATTATATTATATGGTGATATAATTAATTATAATATACATTTACGTATATGTGTATATATATATATATATATATGTATGTATGTATGTAAATATTAATAAGATTAATATAGCATAAAGTATGCTAATTATATTATATGGAGATATAATTAATTTTACATACATATGTGTATATGATGGAGAATTGACTAAGTTTAATATTAATTGAGAATTAATAAAACTTATGGGGGCTAATTTATAATTATAATTAAATATAGTATTTAATTACAATTATAAGTTAATAATAAAAGATAAAAAAAAAAAAAAAAAAAAAACCCTAGAAACACATGTGTGGGACGGAAAAAAATGAGCAGCCCCTATTATCTCCATGACATAGCCGAAATTGTTTTTTTTGGCCAAGAGTGAAAAATATCGATTTTTCACCTTCTCATTCAAAGAACTGTTCGACGATCCCGGCGCTAGCACGCGGTGAGTCAATTGCTCGGTGTGGATCAACTGTAGAGGGAATCTGCTTTGGTTCCTGTATCCAATCCTGCAAAAATTAAGAGGTAATTCTTTAACCCTCCTTCCAATTCAATGCAATGTACATGGGTCCTTGGTGGGGATTAATCCGTTTTTATTTCCGCTGCGTATTTTGTTTTGTGCGATTAATCCCCAACAAAATAGTGGGGGAAACTCTGCTGGAGAGTGATGTGACGAATTCTGCGGGGAATACTGAGGATGTTCTGTTTTTCCTGCTCCGTGAAAAGTTATGAGTTTTTTTTTTTTTTTTTAAGTGCTCTAATTTTTGCCTGGGTAGCCCAAATCAGGTTTTCAGCCCAGCGAGCCGCTCTAACTTTTGCCTAAGGTGCCTTTTCGGTTTTCACCTTAGCGAGCTTTTCATATGGCCTAACTTCTGCCTAAACTGCCCGATATGGGTTTTCAGCTTAGCGGGCCGCTCTAATTTTTGCCCGAGGTGCCTTTTCGGTTTTCACCTCAGCGAGCATTTTTTTTTTTTTAGATTTGACTAAAATGGTGTTGTGACCCTTTATTGCTCGGCTGGGAAGATGAACTGGACTTTAGAGGACGATAAGAGATTTTAAATTGCATGTATTTGATACATTTTCATTTGTCAAATAATGCGATGATATTGATCAGTTGAATGCAAAGTGCTTTCTTTGAATGTGTGTTTATGCAAGACAACTTTGTTTGTGCATTTGTCATAACCATGCAAATATACTTAAACAAACACTTCACTTTATTGATGAAGTCAAAATGAGTACATTTGAAACAAGTTGGTTCCTAAATGACACACATTTCACATCATGCCAGAATCCGTCACCAGTCGTCCTTTTCAGATTTTCCGACTGATTATTTTCTCTCGTGTCTTAATTTTTGCCTAGACCTCTCCTTTCGAGTTTTCAGCCTAGCAGACTTTTTTTTTTATACATGATAAAGCTTTAGCCTGTCTTGGTTGATCGGGTTGGCGAACTCATTCCCGTCCATGTCCATAATGCTGACAGCGCCTTTTGATAGCACCTTCTTCACCACATATGGTCCTTCCCAATTGGGTCTGAACTTGCCTCTAACATCAACATTTGAAGGCCTTAGTTGCTTTAGAACCAAGTCTCCTGCTCTCAACTGCCGCTTAGAGTACTTCACATTTCGATTATAGGCTCTAGCCATTCTGCGTTGATACATCTGCAGGTGATCCAGTGCTTTTAGTCGCCTTTCATCTAATGCTGCCAACTGTTCATACCTGGCTTGAACCCATTCAGTCTCTGGTAATTGAGCTTCCAGGGCAACTCTGAGTGACTTGAGTTCTATCTCCACTGGCAACACTGCTTCCATTCCATATACCAAGGCATAAGGAGTTTCTCCTGTCGGCGTTCTAATACTGGTTCTGTAACCCCAGAGAGCATAAGGCAGTTTATCAGCCCAATCCCTATAAGTGGTTACCATCTTTGATAAGATCTTCTTTATTGCCTTGTTAGCTGCTTCTACTGCACCATTAGCCTGTGGTCTATATGGAGAGGACTTATGATGTTCAATTCCATGCTCTGCAAATAGCTCAGTTGTTGCCCCTTGAAACTGTACTCCATTATCAGTTACTATGTGGTGAGGAATCCCATACCGAGTGAAGATGTTCTTCCGGATGAACTTGACCATGTGCTTGGCTGTAACATTAGTGAAGGATTCCGCTTCGACCCATTTGGAGAAATAATCAACTGCCACAACTATGAATCTATGCCCATTAGATGCAGCTGGATGAATTTCTCCAATCATGTCTATCCCCCATGCTGAAAACGGCCAAAGGAGACGCTAGATTCTGAAGCTCAAGTGGAGGAAGATGACTAATGTCTGCATAGATCTGACATTCATGACATCTCTTCACTTTTCTTATACAATCTGCTTGCATTGTCATCCAGAAATGCCCTTGTCTCATTATCTTCCTAGCCATGGCAAGTCCATTCATATGTGGCCCACAGGATCCTGCATGTACCTGCTGCATCACATCCTCTGCTTCTCGTTCTGTTAGACACCTTAAAAGGACTCCATGTGCTGTTCTTTTGTATAACTTATCCTCGAAGATCCTGAATTGACTAGCCAGTTTTCTCAGTGTCAACTTATCAGCAGCGCTGGCCTTTTCTAGGTACTTTCCCTCCTTAACATACCGGTAAATGTCAAAGAACCATGGCTTTTCTTTGGCTGATAATTCCATTACTTCATGCACTTCGAAGCAAGGATGCCTGGAAGTGGCTATAACCAGTGGTTGAGCTTGTGTCTCTTCTGGATTTTCCCACATGGAGGACAAAGTTGCTAATGCATCAGCCATCTTATTCTCATCCCTGGGGACATGTCTGAATTCACACTGGCCGAATAAACCCTTCCTGAACTGTAGCAGCTCCAAATAAGGCCGTAAGGCTTCTTCTTTTAGTTCCCACTCACCCTGAGCTTGCCTGATCACTAGAAGTGAATCACCGACAATTAAGACATCATTTGCTCCTAAGGTTAATAGAGTCTCCATTCCAAACAAGCACGCTTCATATTCCGCCCCATTGTTGGTTACAGGAAAGGTCAGCCTTTTGGATAAAGGAATGACCTCACTATCCGGTGTTGCTATAAGTACCCCGATCCCGGTGCCTTTTCTATTCACTGCCCCATCGAAACACATGACCCACCTTTTCACTTCCACCATGGCTAGTTGCTCATCAGGGAATTCCAGATTCTCTGTGTAATCTGATTCTAGGGGTTGATTGGCCAGAAACTCTGCCACGGCTCGCCCTTTAATGGTTTTCTTCGTGATGTACTCGATGTCGAATTCAGACAAAAGTAACAACCACCTGGACAGCTTCCCAACCAATGCAGGTGCTTCATAGAGGTACTTCATTGGGTCCACTTTAGCCACAGCTTGTATCTTGTAGGATTGGAAATAGTGGCGCAGCTTCTTGGTCAACCAGATCATTGCCACATATGTCTTCTCCACCAGTGTATATTTGGTTTCATACTCCAGCAGCTTTTTGCTGAGGTAGTAAACGGGATACTCCTTCTTGCCATCTTGTTCTTGTGCTAGCATTGCCCCTATAGAGGATTCTTCAACTGCCAAATATAAAATCAGAGGCTTTCCTGGAATTGGAGGACTCAACACTGGTGGCTTTACCAGGTAGGCCTTGATCTTCTCGAAGGCCAGCTGACACTTGTCATCCCACACAACAGGCTGATCTTTCTTTAATAGCTTGAAGATTGGCTCACAAGTGGAAGTTAGCTTGGCTATGAAGCGGCTGACATACTGCAAGGAACCCAGGAATGATCTGACCTCCTTTTCAGTCTTTGGAGCTGGCATATCTTGGATGGCTTTAACTTTATCTAGGTCCATTTCTATCCCCCTCTGGCTAACTACATGGCCCAACAACTTCCCTGATGTGACCCCGAATATGCACTTCTTAGGGTTAAGTCGCAAGTTGTACCCTCCAATGTGTGTTAGAAATCTATCCAGGATAACAGGGTTTTCCTCCCGGGTTGTTGACTTAACAAGCATATCATCGACTTACACTTCAACTTCTTTATGGATCATATCGTGCAACAGAGTTGTGACAACCCTCTGATAAGTGGCACCGGCGTTCTTCAACCCGAAAGGCATCACTCTGTAACAGAAGGTACCCCACTCTGTGATGAACGATGTTTTCACCTTGTCGATCACATCCATCAAAATCTGATTGTATCCCGAGAAGCCATCCATGAATGAGTACATTGCTGCTTTTGCTGCACTATCAACCAATACGTCAATGTGAGGTAGTGGGAAATTGTCCTTAGGGCAGGCCTTGTTCAAGTCCCTGTAGTCGACACATACTCTGACCCTTCCATCCTTTTTAGGCACGGGGACAATGTTGGCTAGCCATTCCGTATACTCCACCACTTCGAGGAACCTGGCATCTATCTGTTTGGCCACTTCTTCCTTCACCAGTGTAGCCAATTCCGGCCTTAGTCTTCTCAACTTCTGCTTTACCGGTCTGAACTTGGGTCCGTTGGGATTTTGTGCACTGCTATTTCTGTATCTACACCCGGCATGTCTTCATACGACCAGGCGAAAGCTTTAACATGTTTTTGGAGTATTCTTATTAATTCTCTTTCTTCCTCGGATTTTAGCTCATGTGAAATGAGTACCATTTTAGGGTTTTCATCTGTACTTATATTGATTTCATGTAATGCAGTGTCATGTATGCTAAATATGCTTGATGGTGATTTGAATGCATGCACAGAATTATCAGGATAAACATCGCACAAGTAAGCAAACTGGGATTTCATTGCATTGAACTTATCATAAAGTACGTCAGTTACATTGAAAATGGAAGAAATATATACAACAAAATCATTTTCATCCTCCACAGGCGGAGGGCCTTGTTCTTCATCAGCTTCCATCTTCCCTTCCAGAGCATCATCTAGGACTGCAGCTTTCTTGGCCACCTGTGCCTTAGCTTTCTCCATAATCTTGGCGATTTCAGCAACCACAGAGTCTAAGTTCACTTTGGCCATTAGTTCTTCGCCAAATCCTTCCTTGGATTTTCCAAAAGCTTTGGTTAATGCAGCAGTCAAAGCTCCCGAGATCACTTCTGTAGCTTCAGCACAGGTCTTCTTTTCATCTTCTTCCTCGGCCACCTCTATGTTTTCTGCTATCACCTCAGATGATTCTCCTTTCAGAATTTCAGATCAGCAATTGCTTCCTCCATCATTACAGGGGCTACTGGCTCTTCCTGGCTTTTCTCAAAATCCACAACATCTGCAAAGATCTCAAAGCTAGGGTGCTCAACATTTCCAACCAGCACCGGTTCAGCTTGGCCTTTATAAAGGCTTTCTCCTGCCTTCAGAAATGGCTTCATCATGACCTTGCCATTCTTGCCCTTTTTCAGATTCTTCTGCTCGGATGACCCCTCTACATAACCAAGGCCGTACTGCTTTGACTTTCCCGAGTCGATCTTGAATTCTGGCACACCTTGCAAATTAATCCGGAGTCCCATTCCCGGGACAAAGTTTAGCTTGTACAGATATCGGGATAGCAAATCTGGCATGTAGTTCTCATAAAGGACCATAGGGGCATCCGTGGTTTCTTCCTCCTTAATGACAGCAATTTGGAATCCACCAAAAGGAACTACTCCTTCATCCACTGCAGCTACCATCGACTGGGCGTCCGCCTCAACAGTCACAATCCTGTCATTCATAGAAAATTTAATCTTCTGATGCAATGTGGAAGGAACACCTCCCAAAGGATGGAACCAGGGCCTTCCAAGCAATAAGGAGAATGTGACCGGGATATCGATCACTGTGAAAACAACCATGGACTTGATGGGCCCAACTTCCACTTCTGTTTCAAAGGTCCCTATCACTGTTCTTTTAGAATCATCATACGCCCGAATGACTGTCGAGGACCTCTTCAACACTTCTTCATTCATGCCTAGAAACGGTAGCATTTTCAGTGGGCAAATATTCAGAGCTGAGCCGTCATCCACCATAACGCACGGCATCACCTTATCCATGATATAGGCTCTAATGTAAAGAGCCTTGTTGTGAGCCTTTCCTTCTGCTGGTAGGTCTTTCTCAGAGAAAACAATATTAGGAGCTCCAGCATGGACTTTGTCTAGCAAATAGCACATAGCCTCTGGTGAAGCTATAGGGGAGACTTCAATTTCTGATAGCTTCTTCACTAAAGCCTCCCTATGTTCTTTGGAGGTCATAAGCAGATGCCACAAACTAGCTTGTGCAGGGGTCTTCTTCAGTTCGGAAATGACCAAGTCTTCTTTCTCGACTCTTTCCGGTGCCGAAGTACTGCCCGACCCATTCATCGGTGCTTTATCTTTCGTCTGATCTGCCGGCTGATACACCCTTCCACTTCGGGTTACGTGCTGCACTTCTGAAATCTTCAGCTTCTCAACAGCTGGGAGTTTAACAGCCTCTCTTCTGTCAAATTCTTCGTACTCATCTTCGGAGTCAAGGTCATCCAGACTTATGGGCTTGATCTCCTTACACCCCTCCTTTTCCTCACATTTGGGCTCCACTTCGGGTTCCCCTACCGCCACTGCCTGAATCGTAGGGTTCGCTTGCAGAACTTGGGCAAATATGAAGTTAGCCGGTAACCCCGACTGAACCATGTTAACCCGTTTCTCGAATGCCGGTAGTGGGTTAGTTTTAGTGCTAGGTTTGGGTGGTTCTTGTAGCTTTCCCTCGTCGATAAGCTTCTGGATAGCATCCCTTAGCTTATAGCAGTTATTGGTCCGGTGGCCTATCACCACATGGTAAGTGCAGAAGTTATCCTTGTCAGCTTCAGGTGGGATCTCAAATGGCCTCAAGGACTGTAGTAAGCCACCATTCCTACACTTGGCGAATATCTTTGCCAAAGTAAGAGTCCAGGGTGTTATGCCTTGTCCTCCAGGACCCCTATTCTGGTTGCCTTGCTGCTGATTCACAGTAGCCACCTCAACCTGCTTCACCTCTGATGACTGCCCCTGTTTGCCACTAGAACCTGAACCAGAACCACTACCAGACCCAGCTGCTACGGTTGATCTATACCCTGAACTGTACCCTGTACTTCTTCCCCCTTTCTGACCAGCTGGCTTCTCCTCTTCATCCCTTTCTATCTTCATGGCCATGCTATAGACCTCACTAAGCTCCTTGAAGGGATGGAATTTCATGTTGTTCTTAAAAATATCCTTGCTGCCATCAATGAGCTTCTGTATAAGCTCGTCTTCATCAGGGCGGTTCTTTAGGAATATCATCTTGTTCATCCACCTCTGGTAGTATTCATCAAAGGGCTCATTGAATTTCTGCTTCACCCTCTCCAAATCATACAACTTCACCTGGATTTTGGTGTTGAAGCTGTAGTATTTGATGAAGGCTGCTGACAATACCTCCCAGTCAGATTGCTCCTCCTCTGACAGTGAGTTATACCATCCCAAAGCACCTCCCTCCAGTGTGGTGGGGAAAAGATTAATCAATTATTGCTTTGTAGCGCCTGCTGTTAGCATAACCCGGGCATATAAATTCACATGGGCCTCTGGCGAGCCCATCCCTTTGTAAGTAGGGATCTTCGGTACTTGGAAGCCAATAGGGAATGTCTCGATGCCCTTACTGATCATGGCATCCACATTCACCCCTTTCTTGGATTCAGCACTGATCCCGACCCCCTTCTTCAACTGGGCCATGACCTCGTCTAATTCAGAACACTTGGCTTTCATCCTCTGTTCCATAGCTGCCTCTATCTCCTGCAGCTTTTCAAGGCTAGCCGAAGCGTCACCACCATGTTGGGATGACTCAGCTTCTTTTTCCTTCACGGCTCCACTACCACCGGTCTCACCAGCTTCTCTAACCACTGCCCTCATTTCTTCCTTTAACATGTCGCGGAAATCCTGCGACCTGAAGAAATCCCTCAGAACATCAGCCATGCTCGGTGTCTGTTCTGCCATATTCACTCCTTCCCCAGGCTCAGAATCACTGTCACTCGCGACTATCCTCTGTCTCCTAGCTGCCCTTGAAGCTTGGGATCTTGTCCAAGGGTGCTCCAGTGTATTCTGCTTGGGAGTAGGTAGGAGATATTAGGGTCGTGAATGAATGACGTGATATGACATGAAAATTAAGACATTGAACATGCTTGAGATGCATGAAGTGGAATTATGTATGGAATAATGATATGAATGGTTCCCTTTTATTATTATATTTTTTCGAGGCATTCCAAGAACACCTAATGTTTATGCAAAAACGTCACGTGTGGGCCATCACACGGACAGAACTTTGGCACCTTTGGGGCACCTAATGAATTCTTGAAATGGTCACGTGTATACCAGCACACGGACGGAGTTTTGACTTTTTATAGGTCCATGAAATGATATGAAATGGTCACATGGGCCGGGCCCGTGGACAAGGTTTTGATGCTTTTGAGCACATGACATGGTGTTATGAGAAAGTCACGTGTAACATGGACACGGACAAGGATTCGGCATTCGAGGAACGCCTTTCATGATTTGATGATGTTATGGGCCTATATGTATACTAATCGGGCACTCGGGGAGTACCTTGAATGGTGAGTTAATGTCATGAAGTGGTCGGATGTGGACCACAATGTTATATGATGTTTATGATGGATGGGTATGATGTCATGAGATGCATCGTGTAAATTATTACACGAAAATGGGCCTAAGGCCGTTGTGGCTTTTATTGAATAAAATAACATTGGTGGAATGGCCGAATGCAATCCGGTGCATTGACAAAACATGGATAATTTTGGGTACCCCGATATGTTATGAAATGGAATGGGATGGTCATGATAGGCGTTCTTTGAAATGCCCCTTAATTTAATTTAATTTAAGTGAAATGTAGTGAATGAACATGTCACACAATATGCAAATGGCTGCACAAAAACGTGGGTTAGGATGTATGACATACATAATGATGTTATGAATGCTATGTCAAAAATAAAATGCTAATCACACAAGTTTAATGTTATGGCTGAAAAAGAAATCGTTAGTATGGATGACAAGCGAATGAATTAATGTTTTACACAAGAAATAAAATGCAAAATGGCTGCATAAAAATGTGGGTTAGTATCACACAAAGATGTTTGTGTATGGTATGTCATGTGTATGGAAAATGGTGATTATGGCATGTTATGCATGCGTCGACGATGTGTCACGAAACAGTGAAGAACACATAGCAAGCAAAAGCGAATTCTTCCAACCTTATTCCTCCAACGTGGTCGGTCTCAAAAACTTCTAACCGAGCCCTAGGCGGGGTTCACTTCAATCACCAACCGTGGGTGATGAAGGCGCGATTTTATTATTATTATTCACACAATTATTTTGGTATCCTAAGGGAATCCAATTAGAGCTGCAATATGGGTTCGGTCAAAGTCGGGTTAAAAATGAAGGTTCCCATAGCAAAATATACTCCTCACTTCTCCCCACTCAAGGGTCCTAGCGAAGGGGTTCGTACGAGGCTATGAGTGGTGTTTCGTATCCGTGCCCCTAAGACCATAAGGAACAAAGGCGACACTTCAACAATCCACCGGGCTGAAAAGGATACCTAATCTAATACGAAAAAATGGCTAACTAAAAATGCAAATAAAATACCAAAAGAGAATCATCCACGTTATTTTAATTAGACACTTTTCAGGGCTTGTCAAAATTCTTTTAAGTTTTTTGAAAAACTTTTAAGAATTCCCCAGCGGAGTCGCCACTGTGAGCGGACAACGCGTTTTCGACGGGACGCGGGACTCCCTTTCGGAATGGGCGCCACGATCTCGGGCGGGCCCCTCCCTCGCGTGGGGTTTTTATAAATGGAAATCCGCGTTTTGGAAAATAAATGGAATTTGTGCATGAAAGAACCGAGACCTAAGCCTCGATGAATATTGTAGGAGTCGCCACCCGGCTCAGCTCAACCGGGAAATTCTTATGTAGCTGAACCGGACGAACGGCCGCTACACTATCCAGAGATTCGGGTCTGGACAAGTCCCCTATTTCGTGTCTAATTAAAATAAATATTGCCAATGTTCTCGAATGGTATTTCAAAATCTAAAGTCCATTTTATTGAATATAAAAGGCATACAGCGCGCATACAAAATATATAGTACAAAAATAAAGAGAAATAAACATTAATCGGCTTACAACCAAATCGAATAGGAAAATAAAAACACTCGCCTCACTTATACAATCGCCTAGAAGACACGAAAATCTAAAAAGAATCACAACCGCCTAAATACACGATTCAATCTATTAAAATACATCAAAAATAAAAATAAAAGAAATTAAAACCTGCAAAACAAAAGGTTAGCACAATTTATACGGCACGCCACAAGTTGGACTCAAACAGATAGAATTGGGAAATCGAGAATTGGGGGCATGCATTTAGGGGATAATCGGGTTGGCTCAACTAGCCGGCCCGATTAGACCTGGAAAACATTTTGAAACGTCCCTGTATTTTTGGTTTTGTGGGAAAAATTATTTTTGAAAACAATTTTACCGATTTACATGCATTTTTATATATTTAAGTGGGTCGGTTTTCAGGAGAAATGGGTCTCCGTCGTTGAATTGTTCTAAATGCAATTTTACTAAAAATTGAATCTATGGTCGTGATGCACACAACAAAATTCATTTTGATGATTTTTGGGGTTTTCTAATTTTTTTTGGGATTTTTTGGGAATTTTTGGGATTTTTTTTTTTTTTTTTTGGGGATGAGGCTGGAGTTCTGATTCTGGAACAAGGATTACAGTCGTACGACTGTAGTTTACAGTCGTGCGACTGTAATCAGTCCAGGATCAGAATTTCGCCAAAATCATTTTTAACCAAAAACTTGAGGAAAATTAACTGGAAATTAAGAACAGTCGTACGACTGTTCTTAATTTCCAGGAACAGAAATACGAAAATGCAGCAAAAATGCACAAAATTCACTTCAAACGCCCAGAAAACGAGGAGAAGTGTAAGGAAAAGAAGTGACTACCTTTTTAGAAGCTATTCCAAGTCGTTTTGACCCCTGGCGTCGCTCCGATCCCAACAAATTCTCACTTTCCCCTTTGGAATTGAAGTTGAGAGCTTTTTTGTCCAAAATCCAAATTGCAAGGGTTTCTGATGGTTTAAGTCCGAGTTCTTGATTTGGTTATGTAGTTAATTGATTAACCTAGGGATTTCTAACAAATTTTAACCTTAATTTCGAGAGATTAAAGAAAATCAAAATGAAAGAAATAAGTTTTTTGTGGTTTTTTTTCTTTTTCTCTCTCTTCTCTTTCTCTCTCTAAGTTTCTTCTTACCAGCCAAATCTCCTCCCTTTTTTCCTCCTTTTTCTCTTTTTATCTCTGCCTCCTCCCCTTGCTTGCTGCAACAAGGGAGCAATTAATGCTCCCTTTCTCTCTCCTCCATTTCTGCTGCAGAGGTATAGGTTCCTGCAGTTTGTCCGACATTACAGTCGTACGACTGTAACTATAGTCGTACGACTATAACTTTTTTTTTTTCTAAGTATAGAAAATTCCGGCGCTTACAAAAGGATTCTTGCCTATGTGCCATGGGTTGAAGCTGAGTAAGACAGATGGTCCTAAAACAAATAAGGACCGGAAGAACATGAAAAGATCCCTTATGCATCTGCTATTGGATCTATCATGTACTCCATGTTATGTACGAGGCCTGATGTCATGTTTGCACTAAGTAAGACAAGTCGGACCCTGGGGAGGAACACTGGAAGGCTGTTAAGGCAATCCTAAAGTACCTTAATCAGACTAAGGATGCTTTCTTAGTGTATGGACGTCAAGATGAGCTGGTAGTGTCAGGTTACACTGATGCAAGCTTTGAGACTGATGAGGATGAGAACCAGTCACAGTCTAGTTATGTTTTTCTCCTGAATGGCGGTGCCATTAGTTGGAGGTCCTCAAAGCAAGCCACCGTTGCTGACTCTATAACGGAACCTGAGTACATAGTTGCATGCGAAGCAACAAAGGAAACCGTTTGGATTAAGAAGTTCATAACTGAGTTAGGAGTAATACCCACTATCCTCGACCCAGTTGATGTTTTTCTGACAACAACAAAACCATCGCACAAGCTAAGGAGCCGCGGTCACACAAGAGATCCAAACATGTGTTCAGAAAGTTTCACCTTATTCAGAAGATCGTGAACAGAGGTGACATATCATTGCAAAGGGTTGACACCAAGAATAATATCGCTGATCGATTGACCAAAGCACTGCCACAGACACAGCACGACGGTCATACCAGATCTATAGGAATTCAGGCAATGCCCAGTTTTAACTAGGGCAAATGGGAGATTATTGGTGTGCCCTAGTTCTTAGAGCATTGGATTCTTGTATTTTGTATTATACATTAAAACTCATTGTATGAATACATTATTTGTGTCAAATTAATAAAGGCAATTAATCTATTTCATTTATATCTTGTGCTATAATATGAGTAGAGTGTCCATTGATTGATAATCATAAAACCTATCCCAGGTCTGTTCTAATCGTGGGAACAAATAGAACCATAGACTTGTATATTCGATGACTGTATGGCAGTTCTTAACTAGCCATAGTACTTGTATAGTCAGTCATGAATATAGGTACATGTCATTGACATGGGATTGGATCGATTCGCACAAGAAAGCCACATGGTTGTCGCGTCATAGGTCTTTCTTGAGTAGGTCTCTTTTGTCTTCAGACCAGATTTCATTACAATATCAATATGAAATCCAGTGCATTTTGACATACGCCTAACAGGTCTGTAAAAGGATGCTAAATATGGGTATGATTGGGTGGACCGGTGAACATGTTGATATTGATGATGAAGTGATGGAATTGCGACTCGGGTAACACCGAGATGATATCATTGGCCACTTGATGAGTGGGACTGATAAGTGTATGGCCATACCCAAGTAAGTCGGTGCTTATTTGATTAATTAGTCAACTCAAGATCATGAAATATAATAAACAACAGAAGAGGATGACGGACACCATGCCTCTTGTTTATTCATATCGATATCATTAGGCAAAGGACACTATGAGATTACCACCGGGTAAGTGTCTTCTAAAGACTACTGCATCTCTGTCTTAATCAGGGGTTGTAATGGTATGCTAAAAGCCACTTACAGTCCTTGGGCCTTGGGCCTACTGCCAACATAAAGACAGACCCATAGGATCATGCACATAGATCAACTGAGCCGGAACTTATAGAAATTGTACATGTAA
Organism: Euphorbia tirucalli; assembly: GCA_039660915.1. NCBI lineage: Eukaryota > Viridiplantae > Streptophyta > Magnoliopsida > Malpighiales > Euphorbiaceae > Euphorbia > Euphorbia tirucalli. The sequence continues at coordinate 32,269,740 of CM077637.1, read as the reverse complement.
TGTACATTGGAAGGAATGTGTTAATTAATTAGTTGACATTCGGTGTCAAGGTAATTAATTGACATTGGGTTGAATTTAATTTAATTAATAATTTTACATAATGTAATTAATTAATTTATTTAATTAATTGAATTACATAAAGTAAACAATTAATTAAATAATTTTCCTAAGTAGGAAAATTAAATACATGTATTGTATTTACTTAAGTGTGATTTAATTTTATTTAGGGGTAATTAAATTTTGCCAAATGGAATTAAATTACATAGTATATACTTTTTAATTAAAGTTATTTATGTAATTATAATCCTAGTGGGCTTGGGTTTAATTAACCTAATTAAAACCCAATTAGACAAGGTGTCTATATAAGGGCACACTTAAGCAATAAAACCCTAATTCAACCCTAATTAATTGCTGGAAATTTCAGCCACCAAGAGCAGCCCAAATTAGCCGAAAATCCCAGCATTAATCCTCCATTCCTTTGCGTCTTTGGCTAGCATCGGTTCCTGCTCAATAGTTGGTCGTGCACCAAACTTTGGAGATCGTAATTTCAAGAAACGATTCTGCAGCAGTCTCTAGAGGAGACGAATCCGGTGAGTTAATCTCTCTTGATTCAAATTGTTTTTATTCTAATCAATGGTAATTAGACACGATAAGTGGATTCTAGGAAATTTTAAACGGTGTATTTTCCACTGGGCCACGTTATTTTTCCAATGACGAATCCCAACAAACATAAATACTGAAAGGATTAAACAAAATGAAATTAATCCTACTTACATTTGGCATTGTTGACTTGGCCACATAAATGAGAAGTGCATAGCTAGGCTTCACTCTATTGGAGTGCTAGGGTCATTTGAAATATAGTCTTATGACACATGTAAATCTTGTTTAAGAGGCAAGATGACAAAGGCGCCTTTTTGCAAGACTCCTGAAAGGGCCTCAAAGCTATTAGAGTGGATACATTTCGATGCATGCGGCCCAATGAGCACTACTGCTAGATCCGGTTTTTTGTACTTCGTCACCTTCACGAATGACTTCAGCAGATACGGTTACGTGTATCTAATGAAGCATAAGTCTGAGACTCTTCAAAGGTTCAAGGATTTTAAGAACGAAGTAGAAAACCAACTTGGCAATAAAATAAAAGAACTTTGATTTGACTTAGGGGGTGAATATTTGAGCTAAGAGTTTGACTCATTTTTGAGAGAGTGTGGGATTGTATCCCAACTCACTCTTCCTAGTACAGCCCAGTGGAATGGAGTTTCAGAAAGGAGGAATAGGACCTTGCTAGACATGGTCCACTCGATGATGAGTCATGCTACACTCCCTGTCTCCTTTTGGGGATATGCTTTAGAGACAGCTGCTTACATACTTAATAATACACCAAGCAAGGCAGTTGAGGGAACACCCTATGAACTATAGAAGGGTCGAAAGCCCATTGTTTCCTTCTTGAAGTTTTAAGGCTGTGATACACATGTCAAGAAATTGACAAGTGGAAGCTCGAGTCCAAATCTGTCAAGTGCCAGTTTATGAGTTACCCTAAGGAAACTAAGGGTTATTACTTCTACTACCCGGCAGAAAGCAAAGTTTTCATAGCCAGGAATTTAGTCTTCTTGGAGAAGGAATTCCTTTCTCTGAGAGACAGTGGGAGTAATGTTGGACTTTCTAAAGTTGAAGACTCACAGACTCCTACAGCTACTGCTGAGGATGCTTTGGGAACCGATCTGACTACTCAAGAAATTGAGGAACCAAAACCGGTTGCACAGGACCTTAAAAGGTCTGGTAGGACACGTCATCCGCTAGAGAGGTACAGCTTTCTCGTGACTGATGATGGGGACCTTATGATGCTTGACCAAGAGGAGTCCAAGACCTATCAGGAAGCTATTGAAAGCCTACACTCAGATCAATGGTGCAAAGCCATGGAGGCTGAGAAGCAATCTATGCACTATAACCAAGTATGGAACTTGGTGGATCCACCTCCAGGTGCTAAGGTGATAGGTTGCAAGTGGCGTTTCAAGTTAAAAGCCGACAACACCTTTAAGGGGTGATTGGTGGCAAAAGGATTCAGGCAAGTTCAAAGAATTGATTATGATGAAACCTTTTCACCAGTTGCTATGCTCAAATCCTTTAGGATACTACTAGCCATAGCCGCATGGTATGACTATAAGATATGGCAAATGGATGTTAAGACCGCTTTCCTGAATGGAAAGCTACTCGAAGATGTGTACATGGCACAACTTGAGGGTTTTATTGATTCGAAGTATCCTAACTGGGTATACAAGCTTCAAAGATCCATTTATGGATTGAAGCAAACATCAAGGTCATGGAATCAGAGATTCAATGAGGCCATTACAGAATATGGCTTCACACAGAATCCTGATGAGCCTTGTATGTATAAGATGGTTAGTGGGAGCATTTCCACCTTCCTAGTGCTATATGTTGACGACATCCTTATCATAGGAGGTGACATACCAACACTACAAAGGGTTAAGCAGCGGTTGAGTAAGTGCTTCATAATGAAGGACTTAGGTGAAGCTAAGATGATCTTAGGGATCAAGTTCTACAGAGATAGATCCAATCGGCTTCTAGGCATAAGTCAGGCCACCTACATTGACAAGGTTCTGAAAAGATTCAGTATGGACAAGGCAAAGAAAGGATTCTTACCTATGCGCCATAGGTTGAAACTGAGTAAGAAATATTGTCCTAAAACAAAGAAGGACCGGGAGAGCAAGGAAAAGATCCCTTATGCATCTGCTATAGGATCTATCATGTACTCCATGTTATGTACGAGGCCTGATGTCGCATTTACACTAAGTATGACTAGTCGGTACCAGTCGGATCCCCGTGAGGAACACTGGAAGGCAATCAAGGCAACCCTAAAGTACCTTAACCATACTAGGGATGCTTTCTTAGTGTATGGAGGTCAAGATGAGCTGGTAGTGTCAGGTTACACTGATGCAAGCTTTGAGACCGATGAGGACGAGAGCCAGTCTCAGTCTGATTATTTTTTTCTACTGAATGGTGGTGCCATTAGTTAGAGGTCATTAAATCAGGCCACCATTGCTGACTCTACAATGGAAGCTGAGTACATAGCTACATACGAAGCTGCAAAGGAAGCCGTTTGGATCAAGAAGTTCATAACTGAGTTAGGAGCAGTACCTACTATCATAGACCCAGTTGCTGTTTTCTGTGACAACAAAGGGCCATCGCACAAGCTAAGGAACCCCGGTCACATAAGAGATCCAAACACGTGCTCAAAAAGTTTCACCTCATTCCGGAGATGGTGAACACAGGTCACATATCATTGCAGAGGGTTGACACTAAGAACAATGTCGCTGATCCATTGACCAAAGTGTTGTCACAGACATAGAATGACGGTCATAGCAGATATATAGGAATTCGGGCAATGCCCACTTGGAACTAGTGCAAGTGGGAAATTGTTGGTGTGCCCTAGTTCTGAGGGCATTGGATTCTTGTATTTTGTATTATACATTAAGACTCATTGTATGAATACATTATTACTGTCACATTAATAAAGGTAATTAATCTATTTCATTTATATCTTGTGTTATAATATGAGTAAAGTATCCATTGATTGATAATCATAAAACCTATCCCAGGTCTGTTCTAATTGTGGGAATGAATAGAACTACAGACTTGTATATTCAATGACTGTATGGCAATTCTGAACTAGCAATAGTACTTGTATAGTTAGTCATGAATATAGGTACATGTCATTGATATGGGACTGAATCTGTCTACATAAGAAAGCCACATGGTTGTTGCGTCATAGGTCTTTTTTGAGTAGGTCTCTTTTGTCCTCAGACCAGATTTCATTATAGTATCAATATAGAATCCATTTCACTTTGACATAGCCTAACAGGTCTATAAAAGGATACTAAATATGGGTATGATTGTGTAGACAAGTGAACATATTGATATTGATGATGAAGTGATAGAATTGCCACTCAGGTAACACCGAGATGATATCACTAGCCACTTGATGAGTGGGACTGATAAGTGTATGGCCATACCCAAATAAGTTGGTTGCTTATTTGATTAATCAGTCAACTCAAGATCAAGAAATATAATAAACAATAGAAAAGGATGACGGACCCCATGCCTCTTGTTTATTCATATCGATATCTTTTGGCAAAGGACACGATGAGATTACTACTGGGTAAGTGTCTTCTATAGACTGCTGCATCTCTGTGTTAATTGGGGGCTGTAACGGTTTGCTAGAACCCGCTTACAGTCCGTGGGCCTACTGCCAACATAAAGACAGATCCATAGGATCGTGCACATAGATCAACTGAGCCGAAACTTATAGAAATTGTGCATGTAATGTACATTGGAAAAATTACGTTAATTAATTAGTTGACATTCAGTGTCAAGGTAATTAATTAACACTGGGTTGATTTAATTTAATTAATAAGTTTACATAATGTAATTAATTAATTAATTAATTAATTAATTACATAAAGTAAACAATTAATTAAATAATTTTCCTAAGTAGGAAAATTAAATACATGTATTGTATTTACTTAAGTGTGAATTCATTTTATTTAGGGGTAATTAAATTTAGCCAAATGGAATTAAATTACATAGTATATACTTTTGAATTAAAGTTTATTTATGTAATTATAATCCAAGTGAGCTTGGGTTTAATTAACCTAATTAAAACCCAATTAGACAAGGAATCTATATAAGGACACATTTAAGGAAGAAAACCTAACCCTATTTTATTTGCTGGAAATTTCAGCCCCAAAACAGCCACAATTTACAACAATAATTCTCCATTCCTTCCGCTTCTTCAGCTCGCACCGGTTCCCCCTCGATAGTTGGACGTGCATCGGATTATGGAGAACGTTTCCGCTTAAAGATTCGATTCTGCAGCAGTCTCTAGAACAGACGGATTAGGTGAGTGAGTCTCTTTTGATTCAAATTGATTTTATTCCAATGAATGGTAATCGGACACGATAGGTGGATTCTATGAAAATTTTAACTGTGTAATTTCCGCTGCGCCACGTCACTTTTCCGATGACAAATCCCAACATGATATGCCTGCATCCTCTGTCTTTGAAAAAAAATCATCGTAAGTTTAATCTTTTTGATCTATAATCAACCATAGAGATATGGCTAGTGGGACAAAGACATTAAACTTAGTTTAAAATACATGATTTATTTTATTTCCATGTCATCTAGACAAGTCATTCACTTTTCGATAAACCAGAAAGCGTCTTATCTTTTCATTGTAGCAACATGATGTTAGGAATTGGATCTTTGTCTAATTATAATAAGTTTGATATGAGGAACAAGAAATTAGACATATAATCATGATAACAAGAGATTTACATGGTTTGGCTAATTTCCTGTTTCGCATATCAAACTTGTTATAATCTAACGAAGATCCAATTTCTAATAATAAGACGTATAATTAAAACTTGGTTTTAGGTTTGTTGGATCTATAGGCATTTATAAGGATTAAATGCAAGTTTTTTTATGACAACAAACAAAATAGAAGAACTCTGATTAAGAAGAAGTTAATCAATTGAAGTCTTTGCAAATAAATACAAAAAGATCTCTCCAAAGTACATCGCATTCATGGCTATTTAAAATGTCATTTTAAGCTAAAATGTAAAGTGTACAAGAAATGGACAAATCTGAAGTCATAACATCAACTGAGTAAATATAGTTCAATTGAAGATAAAAATAGACTTCATGTGACAACAAACTTTTAGATGACTAAAATGGACAATTTCCAAGAGAGCATGTTTCTTACAAAATAAGCATTACAAATAGCCAACTACAAAAGGCATTCTAACCTCACCATACACTATAAACATTCTCTCACTAAGCAATTAGCTTCTCTCTCTAAAGATTTGAATGTTTTGAGCTTCAACCAAATTCTTCCAAGCCTCTTCTACAACAAGTAAAAACACTGAGTTTATCCATTGTTGTATTTTTGGAAGATTATCAATGTATTTTTGGACTACAATCTCATTCTTACACACTTAGAGTTTGTCAATTAAGCTTGAAAATTGACACTGTAAATTTTCCAGTTGAGCTTAAAAATGGGTGATAAGTTTCTTAATTTCCTTAGGAAAAATTGAAAGTGATAAGTTTTCCCAATTGAGCTTGTAAAAATTGGGTGTTTAGTTTCTCAATTTCCTAAAGAAAAATTGAGATGAATAAGTAAAGGATTTATTTATTCGAGATAGCTTTTAAGTTGTAAAGCGCCAAGGTTTGATGCTTGCCTGGTTCAAAAGAATCGTAGTGAAAACTCTAAAAAGGCAATTCTGGAAAGAGTATGCCGAAGTTACCGAACTTCTATAAATCTCTTGAGCACAATCTCTCTAGCCCTTTCATTTTTACCAAGCTTTTTAATCATTGAAGCACATTTATATGCTTGTTTGTATTGTACTTAAGGTGATACTTTGTTGTATGTGCTAAATACTTATGTACTTATAATTCTACATTCTATTACAAGTATTTGTGTTAGGAATAATTGACCATAGTAAGTAGAATATTTAATTCACCCCTTTCTTAAATAGAGTTAGTGATTCGGGACCTATACGGTACAAATTGCCCTCTAAACTATTCTCCAAAAATCGATTTAGTCCATAACATTTTAAAATCGTGAAAATCCCATTTACCTTCTAAATTTCCAACAACTTATCCACTCTTGACTCCAAACCCTTAAAACTTACTTTCAAAGTATTATATCAATACAGATGAAAAGAGTCATTAATCAAATTTGATGTTAGTTGCAAAAGACATGGGTTCAATGTATGATGTGTAAATAGATAATAGATAATTGTTGTGGAATTTTTCTTTTTTTATCTCAAAAAATTACTGAAGTTGCTATTACAACTAAAGTTTGTTCACGAGAATTAAAAAAAAAAAAAAAAAAGAAAAGAAAAAGATGGAATTAGTGGTAGCAGTTTAAAAGGACAAAAGAACAAGCGGCGAGTTGTAGACTTCTTGTGAAGGTAATCCCCGACATTTGTTCACGCCTTCTCTTTCTTTTTCAATTACTTTTCTTTCTCTACTGTAAACGTCACCGTTTCTCTACTGCAACAACTTTTCTCCCTGCCTATATACCATCACCATCGAGAGACATCGGGGCCTCTTCAAAACGACATCGTTCCCGTCCCAGAGGTACAGCTACATTTTGCTTGCAGGAAATGGTTTCTCTACGATGTGTAATGATGATGATCGTGATCATCAGCAATTCGGTAGCCAGAGAACTGCGACCGTCCGATCACGGCTTAGATTACCAGAGTTCTCCACCGCTAGGAGGGAAATTGCCGCCGGAGATGAAGGAATTTTTCAGATCGTCGCCAAATTCGAAATCGTCGAGAGGTATGAAATCAAATGACACCAGGTGGTTGAATGATAATGTCGGAGGTGGTAAAGGCGGAGATCGGTTGAGGCACGTGCTTCTGGTCGGCAGCCTGGTGTGTGGAGCGGTGGGTGCGGCTTTGCTGGCGGTTTCCGGTTTTATATATTTTGGGAGATGTAAAAGGCAAAATCAAATTATTATTAATAGTAAAGCCATTGTCATCAGTAAGTAAGTAATTAAACAGAAATTGCAGAGTGTTTTTTTTTTTTTTTAATTAAAAATTAATATTCGTTTTTTCAGTTTGAAGGCATTTCATTTTCATTATCACTTGGTTTAATTGAATTTAGTTTGAAGATTGTTTAGTTAGTTTTAATAATTACATAATAATAAAGTCTATAAGATTATTTAGTGGAGAAGTTCTATCTAAGGCTGATGTGTGGTGGTCCACAGCCTAAAGTTGTCCATTTATTTGTAAACCTTTATAATTGGTACTAAAATATAATTATTATAATATTGTAGTATGACAGTCGAAAGAAACTAAAAAAAGAAAAACATATTTTAAATTTATTTGAGTTACTGAACTGAACTGAAGTATCACCAGCCTGCGGTAACACGATTATTTGTTTATAATACCAATCATGCGATTTACAACATTTAAAAGGTTTAATTTTACTTTTAATTTTTTTTTTTTTTATAATTTTAGTGATTATATTGTACTAGTACTATTATAAAGGTATTGTTAATTTGTTCGTTATTTAAGTAAATAATTTACGTATTTGATATTAGAAGTAAGACATTTCTATAATTTTAGCGATATGTGAAAAGCCATCTATAATACTACCCACGAGGTATGCTAAGATCAAACAAGAGTCATAATTTTATTTCAATAATAATAATAATAATAATAGTTATAAATTATTGTACCATTCCAACTGGACCTTGACTTTAAAATTTAATCTAATCAATGTGACAATGCTTATAGATTCAAATATAAATAATAATTAATAACATCACCATTTAAATGAGGGGTTTCCTTATCTTAATAAATTGCAATATTATGCAAGATTTTCAAAAAAGTTAGCTTTCAAAGTCGGTCTATGTCCCTACTAATTTTTTGAGAAAATTCCATAATCACTTTTTTTTTTTTTTTTTTTTTATCTATCCAACTATATATAATGAATTACCAAATAAATGATCATTATTAATTGCTTTTTTTTTTTAATTAATTATTACTTTTGCATATGCAAGGTAACATGCATGTGAAACGTTAACTAATGTATATATGAAAACAAAAATTATGAAGTTAACAAATGAAAATATAATTTGAAAAAAAGAATATAATTGAGTTCCAATTCCGTGATCATACAGGGGTGGAGGGAGACCCCAGCCACCGCAGCACACCCCTGGCAAGGATGTTTGGCAGGCAGCCACTACCCTTGAAAGTGAGGTTTTGTGGAGTACTTTGTCCCCCATAATTAATTACCTTGAACTCTCAGACTAAGCCTTGCAAAGAACAAACAATTATGAGAAACAACAAGACTATTGAATGCTGTTTATAGCTAAAATTGGCCAAACGACAAACTCTGAATAAATGAAATCATCTGATGATACATGCAATCTCATTTTCGAACGGTAAGACAAATTTCAGGTGAAAACAAAATTCAAGCATAGAAACCCATAGAAGGAATGAAATCACCTAATCAACTTGAAGGATTCCGTGAAATTGGAAATTAGTTGTTGATCCAATAACAAATGCGAGTGAACAAGGGAAGAGACGACGAAGGAAAGGAAATATTATTAGGTAAGAATGGTAAAGTAAGAGAGATAAATATTTTATCCAGCGTTTTCCCTTTTTTTTTTTTTTTTGAGAGGTGAAAAAACCATTTTGAAACAATAATATTGGATTTTAATTTAAACGGATTTGAAAATAAATTTTATTACCAAGGTAATTTTTTTAATTTATATTTAATAATTTGATTGTGTTGTTATTTTACAAATTAGAGATGAACAAGTTTCAACTCCCGAAAACAACTCTAGCAGGGGCATTTATTGACTGAAAAGCCGTTGGCATCCCTAGTTTTTTGCCCCCAAAATATCGGCTTCGGACTCCACCACTTTGACCATATATTATTTATGTGATAACATTGAGAAAAGAAATTAGGATAAGGGTTGAGGGGTGAGTTTCATAACACCATTCTTAATGTAGTTTTGGGTGATGACTCAACTTTTCCTACGAAATCAATAGTAACACTTCGAGGAAAAAAGAAACTCTAGTGAAAGAAAAAAGAAAAGAAAAAAGAAATTTTTCATTGACGGTAAAAAATAGGCTAGCTACAGTACTAGAGGGAGTGAATAGTATTGTATACCGAATAAAAATTTTCTCAAACTCTTTTAAAAATTCTTTTTGAAGAAAAACAATCTTCTTTCAACAAACACAAAAAATGTGGAATTGATAAAATTGTAAAACTTATGAATGTAAATATGCTTGACTAAAATTAAAAGTACCTTAAAAAATAATGCTATTAATTTAAATTGCAGAAATTTAAATAGCAATAAAAATAAAGAGTATAGGGTTAGAGAAATAAGGACACGAGATTTATACTGGTTAGATCCAACCAGTCTACATCTAATCCTCAAGCCAGCTACTTGAGATTTTCCACTAGTATTTACTTTACGGGCAAGAAATAAGTCATTGTTACTTTTTAAGAGTTTAAGTAATAAACTTAATATTTTTGCAGACTAAGTGTCAAACCTCTACCGTTACTTTTTCAGAGCTCAAGTAACAAAACTCTTCTGATATTTTTTCAAAGCTCAAGCACCAAACTTATTCGGTATTTTTTTTTATAAGCTAAAATGCCAAACTTTTTCCGATGTTTAAAGCTTAACCACCAAACTTATCCGGTATTTTTTACAAGCTCAAATACCAAACTTTTACAAACTCTATTGATCACACTATTAATAAAGTAAACCCCCTCACACAAATCCCTTGTGTGAAAATGCAATTCCCTTAAAAGAATATTTAAATATATGAACAAGATGAAGCTCTTCTCTCTTGATTTTGCCCTTGTAAGAATTTTGGAAGACTTGAGAAATGATTGCTTAAATGTGTGAATTGTGCCTTTAAGTCTCCCGCTTTGACAAGTCAATTTGATTTCCTTTTATAGGTGATGAGAAGCTCATCAAGATGTCAAGTGGTCGTTGGACATAGCTCTTAAAGACAATATGACAGTTGGAGCTCCTGAAGGAATGTTGAACACAGCTTCTGAAAGATTTATGGCTGTTGCAATGAGCTCATGAAGGAAATATGGCCGTTTGCTTTGCAGCTCTTAAAGGTACACTAGCCGTTAGACCTCCTAAAGGAAATTATGGCCGTTGCTTTCTAGCTCATAAGTAAATTATGATAGTTATAATAAGCTCCTGAATAAGATGTACCCGTTGCTTCCAGGTCTTGAAGACATTATAGCTGTTAGACCTCCTAAAGAAGATTATAGCATTGCTTATAGCTTGTAAGCAAAAGTGTAGTTGTTGTCTTCAAGTCACAAGAGATATATAGTTGTTGCAGTAAGGTCCTAAAGCTTTTACTCTTTATTTTGTGATTATGATGTATTCATTGTAGCTCTTGAAGTAATATCCATTTTGATCTTCTGATGCTTTTGGTTAAGCTTTGTAAGCTTGAGCTTGAGCTTATCAAAAACATTGCTGGTGTGTCCTAGTTCTTAGGGCATTGGATTCTTGTATTTTGTATTATACATTAAGACTCATTATATAAATACATTATTTGTGTCACATTAATAAAGGCATTTAATATATTTCATTTATATCTTGTGCTATAACATGAATAGAGTATCCATTGATTGATAATCACAAAACATATCCCAAGTCTATTTTAATCGTGGGAACAAATAGAATTACAGACTTGTATATTCGATGACTGTATGGTAGTTCTTAACTAGCCAAAGTACTTGTATAGTCATTTATGAATATAGGTACATGTCATTGACATGGGACTGGATCGATCCGCACAAGAAAGCCACATAGTTGTCACATCATAGGTCTTTCTTGAGTAGGTCTCTTTTGTCCTCAGACCATATTTCATTATAATATCAATATGGAATCCGGTTCACTTTGACATACGCCTAACATGTCTGTAAAAGGATGCTAAATACGAGTATGATTGGATGGACCAGTGAATATATTGATATTAATGGAATTGCCACTCGGGTAACGCCGAAGATGATATCACTGGCCACTTGATGAGTAGGACTGATAAGTTTATGGCCATACCCAAATAAGTTGGTAGTTTATTTGATTAATCAGTCAATTCAAGATCAAGAAATATAATAAACAGTAGAAGATTATGAAGGACACCATGCCTCTTGTTTGTTCATATCGATATCTTTTGTCAAAGGACACTCTGAGATTACTACTGGGTCAGTGTCTTAAACAGACTATTGTATCTCTGTCTTAATTGGAGGTTGTAACGGTTGGCTAGAACCTACTTACAGTCTGTGAGCCTTGGGCCTACCGCCAACATCAAGACAGACCCATAGGATCGTACACATAGATCAACTGAGCCGGAACTTACAGAAATTGTACATATAATGTACGTTGGAAGAAATGCGTTAATTAATTAGTTGACATTCAGTATCAAGGTAATTAATTAACAATGGGTTGATTTAATTTAATTAATAAGTTTACATAATGTAATTAATAAATTTATCAATTAATTGAATTACATAAAGTAAACAATTAATTAAATAATTTTCCTATAGTAGGAAAATTATATGCATGAATTGTATTTTTTTAAGTGTGATCTAATTTAATTTAGGGGTAATTAAATTAGCAAATTGGAATTAAATTGCATAGTATAATCCTTTTGGTATAAGGTTTATTTATGTAATCCAAATCCTAATTGGCTTGGGTTGTAATTAACCTAAATAGAAACTTTATTATGGAAGCACTATCTAAGGCACACTTAAGTGAAAAAATCAGCTCTAACCCTAAGGAATAAGTTGTAAATTTCAGCTCTTAATATAGCAGCCCCTTAGCTAAAATTTCCAGCAATAATTCCTCATTCCTTTGCCGTTCCGCTAGCATCAGTTTCAGCTCGATAATTGGTCGTGCACCGGATTATGGATATCGCTTCTGTCACAAGAATCGATTCTGCAACAGTCTCTAGAAGAGACTGACTTGGTGAGTGAATCTCTCTTGATTCAAAATTGATTTTATTCCAATCAATAGTAATCAGACACGATAGGTGGATTGTAGGAAATTTTAAAGGTGTACTTTCCGCTGCGCCATGTTATTTTTCCGATGATGAATCCCAATAGTGGTACCAGAGCTAGGTTTTGTCCATTAGATTGATTGGAATTTGTTCTTGAAAGTGTTCTTGAGGAAAGAATAGTTTTCAAGAATGTTTTTCGAGTTTTTGGAATAATTTTTCCCGAATTGTTTTTATTGATTTACTGCAGTTATTTTCGTCGGATTGGTTCCCTTTTTTTTCACTGTTTGATTATGTGATATTTTCTGCTCATGCTGCTGATTTTTGTTTTTTTTTTTCATTTAAAAAAAATTATTATGTTTGCACAGCAAACTGCTGCAGCAGCACTGCTACCCCGTCGGGACAGCATCACCGCGTGCGGGTTCGGATCCAGTTTTGGATTTTACGGGTATTTTTTTATCCCAGGCCCGTAATATAAATTAAATTAAAATGTTTTATTTTGAATTAATTTATATTTAAATTATTTGTGTATTGGCATGCATATTTAATTTAACCGTTTTGCATATTAAATTGAATATTGTGAGATTGGCCCAATAAACCGTGTCACCGGTTAAAATTAAGGGCTAAATTTTAAGACTGTGACAGCCCAAATTCTAGTGAGAGCAAAATTGTTAATTTTGCAGTAATGGATGTTATCCATTTGGCCTTTATGGGCCTTAGTCACATTTGTTAAAATTGGTGATGTCACCATAAGTAACTCGGCTTAATATTTATATTTATAATTTGGAATGCCATGATCATGTATCATATTGGTATGTATGTGCATGATAGGTACTTTATTTGAAATGTCGTGTTGAGTTCTATAGGCCCTAAATTATTATCGGTTGTAATTTGTTTTTGGGAAATATGGCCTGCGTGCCATTTCTTTTATTTTGATGTAATTGTAGAATAGATTTTATTTTATAAAATTATTATAATTGCATCAAGTATGAAGGAAGGCCCAGATGGAGCAAGCCCATGGTGGAAGCCCAAGGTGAATTATAGTCCAGCCCATGAAGAATTATAAGGATATCTAGTTTTTCATTAGGTTGTGATTAAGGCCTATAGGATCTCATTATATTTTAAATTAAGTATGTTATTGCATTTGTCATATAATATGGATGTATGGATCACCAAATTATAACCCGCGTTTATGCATACTAAGCCGTATCACTTAATTTTAATCCAAAAGTTAAAATATTGAGTTGTTTTAAAGTGCTTCTCATATTCACACCTCTTCCTCCCATTGATGTTGCAAATGTGCGCCATGCCCTAGCTGGATACATTGTAGTATTCGGTGGGCTGTCGAGGATTAGGATACTTAGTATGATTAACATGTGAATGGTGGTTTGACTCAACATGGGTAGCATTAGCTCAGAGCGGGCCTTAAGCACTGATGGGTAAAGTGTCAATAAGCCCATCAAACCAAAAGTCCTTCATGGAAGGATTGGATAGGTTGTCCTACCAAATGAATCAATGGTTGGTTAGCGAGCCCTAGTTCGGCCAGTCATTGATAAGTTATGGATCTTGGTCAAGTCAGCCAAGTAACATCACCAACGAACAAATTAAAATCGGATTATTAATTTGAATTGGAAAAAGTCATTTATTTCTAACTCAAGAAATGATTTCTTCCATGTAGATAATCCCATTTCATAAAAGCAATTTAAATGGCTACAACAAACAACAACTCACTCTCACTCAGATCACTCCTAGAGAAGGAGAAATTTTCGGGAACAAACTTCCCGGACTGGGCTAGGAACTTGCAAATAGTTCTTAGATAAGAATCTAAGGAGTATGTACTGAATGCTCCTTTACCAGCTGGCCCTCCAAACGGTCGAGGTGTCACCACAACGATGGTGGAGCAGTACAACCGACACAATAGGGACGACTGTGATGTCTCATGCTTTATGCTGGGTACCATGGCTTCTGATCTTTAGAAGCAATTCATGGATAGCATGCTTATGAGATGATGGATTAGCTTAAAAAGATGTTCCAATATCAGGCTCATCAGGAACAATACCTAACAACCAAGGCACTTTGCATGACTACAATGGCAGCCGGGACTTCTATTAACACATATGTGCTAAAGTTAAAAGGGTACATTGATACACTTGTCTGCCTTAGCTTGCTAGTTCCATAGGACTTGGCAGCTGACATTATTCTTGGGTCACTTGCTGAGTCTTACAACCAGTTTATCATGAACTACCTGTGAGCGGACGACCTTAAACGGAATGCAGCGAAGCGAACCAGGGAAAGGGAAAAGAAACGAAATTGATTGAGATTTGTGAATTTTGTGGAAAACAGGTTTTGTTTATGTTGAGTTGGGAAAACTATTGATTTAATTTGGAAATCCTTTTGTAGAAAACATTTTCTCGTTTTTTTTAACTTAAAAACCTCGAAACTTAAATCCCGAGATCAGTGACAGAGTCGCCACTCGGATCAGCTCATCATGGAATTCCGGTACAGCTCCCTACCGAGGACAGGCTACTGTACCTAATCCAGAGATTTAGGGTTTGGGCAAATAACTTACTTGACCTCTAGCTTGCTTTCACTTTACAGTTTATATTACCATATTTAATTTGCTCTATTATCTTTCTCTAACTCCAATTAGTTTATTTTAATTAACCGATGCTAAAGCAGAATGCAAGAAATATATTACGAGAAATAAAGTCATACATTCAAAATATACAAAAGAATAATAGAGGCCTATTACATAACCCAATCGAATAAAAATGGAAAACTTTTGCCTCACTTTACAAGCGCCTAATATACACGATTTATCTAGAAAATATTACAATCGCGTAGGATACACGATTAATTCTATTAAATACATCAAAATAAAAATAAAAAGTTGCAAAACAGAGGGTTAGCACAATATATAGCATGCCACAAATAGGACTCAAACAGACAGAATTGGGAAATTAAGAATTGGGGGTATGCATTTAGGGGATAACCGGGTTGGCTCGGCTAGCCGGCCTGGTTAGACCTGGAAAATATTTTGAAACGTCCCTGTATTTTTGGTTTTGTGGGAAAACTGTTTTGAAAACATTTACATGTATTTTTTTTTACATGTGTGGTGGGTCGATTTTCGGGAGACTGGGTCTCCGTCGTGGCATTGTTCTAAATGCAATTCATTTTGATGATTTTTGGGGTTTTCTGAATTTTTAGGGATTTTTGAAATTTTTGGGGATTAAATGGAAATTCTGATTCTGGAAATCATGTTACAGTCGTGCGATTGTAAACGTTCCAAAGTCAGAATCTCGCCAAAATTTTATTTGAAGCAAACTGGAAAGAAAATGCCTGGAAATCAAGAATACTCGTACGACTGTAATGACAGTCGTACGACTGTTCATCAAACTCAAGAACAGTCACACGACTGTTCTTGATTTCCAGAAACAGATGCGAGGAAAAATGGACAAAAATGCAGAAAAAGCACACCAATCACCTAGAAAGCGTGGAAAAGAGAAGGGAAAAGGAGTGTCTACCTGTTTGGCGTGCATCCACCGTAGGATTGACCCCTGGCGTCGCTCCAATCCACTAAAATTTGCACTTTCACCTTGAGTTAGGGTTAGGAACTTGGGTCCAGAGATTTCCAAATGTTGAGGGATTTTGATGATGAGTTTCTTTCCTTTTCTTTTTTTTTCTTCTTCTTTCTCCCTCTCTCTTTTTCTTTTCTTTCTTTTTCTCCTTCCCCTTCGTTTTCTGTCTCTCTTCCCTTTTTCTTTTCTTCTTTTTTCTACTTTTAGGGTATGGGTTGGCTCACCTGCCGCGATCTACAGTCGTATGACTGTAGTTTAATTACAGTAGTATGACTATACATTTTTTTTAGGGTAAAATTTCGGCGCTTACACTACCATATGCAAGGGTTGGATAAATCAGTTATTGAGCTACATGGCATGCTGAAGCTTGCTGAGCAGTCTCTCAAGAAGACTCCTGAATTTCTACTGGTGAATAAGAGCAATACGCCCAGTGTTAAGGGAAAGGCCAAATCTAAGGCCAAAGCAAAGGTCCAAAAGGCCAAGGCTAAAGGCAAGAAGGTGGTGGCCCACCTTAAAGCAAGGGTTGCTTCTCCTGAAGATGTCTGCCATGAGTGTCATGAGAAGGGGCACTGGAAAAGCTCATGTCTAAAGCTAAGGGAGCAAATGAAGAGCCAATTTGCTGCTTCAGGTATTTATGTTGTTGAGATTAATCTAACTATTTCTACATCTTGGGTTTTAGACATTGGATGTGGTTCTCACATTTGTTCAAATATGCAGGGACTAAGAAATAGGAGATTACTAGGATCTAGAGAAGTAGATCTTTGAGTTGGAAATAACGCTCGGGTTCAGGCCATGGAGATTGGAGATTATGTTTTGGAGATGCCTACTAGACTAGTTGTAGAATTAAGAAACTGTTATTTTGTACCTGTGATTTGCAAGAATATTATTTTCGTTTCTTTGTTGGATATTTCTGGTTTTGTATTTAATATTGGACATGGTAGAATTTTTATGCAGTGTGGCAATATAATTTATGGAACAACATTTCTTAAAAATGTCTTATATATCCTTGATCTAAAACGTGAAAGTTCAATCTACAACATAAATACTAAAAGGATTAAACAAAATGAAATTAATCCTACATACATCTAGCATTGTCGACTTGGCCACATAAACAAGAAGTGAATAGCTAGGCTTCACTATAGTGGAGTGATAGGCTCACTTGAGATGCAGTCTTATGACATATACGAATCTTGTTTAAGAGGCAAGATGACAAAGAAGCCTTTTAGCAAGACTGCTGAAAGGGCCTCAGAGCTATTATAGCTGATACATTCCAATGTATGCGGCCCAATGATCACTAGTGATAGATTCGGTTTTCTATACTTCGTCACCTTCATGGATGACTTCAGCAGATATGGTTACACGTATCTGATGAAGCATAAGTCTGAGACTCTTTAGAGGTTCAAGGACTTTAAGAATAAAGTAGAAAACCAGCTTGGCAAGAAAATAAAAGCACTTCAGTCTGACCGAGGGGGTGAATATTTGAGCCAAGATTTTGACTCATTTTTTAGAGAGTATAGGATTGTGTCCCAACTCACTCCTTTTGGTACACCCCAGTGGAATGGAATGTCGGAAAGGAGGAATAGGACCCTGCTAGACATCGTCTGCTTGATGATGAGTCATGCTACACTCCCTATCTCCTTTTGGGGATATGCTTTAGAGACAGCTATTTACATACTTAATAATACACCAAGCAAGGCAGTCGAGGGAACACCATATGAACTATGGAAGGGCCTTCTTGAAGATTTAGGGCTGTGATGCATATGTGAAGAAATTGACAAGTGGCAAGCTCGAGTCCAAATCTGTCAAGTGCCAGTTTGTAGGTTACCGTAAGGAAACTAAGGGTTATTACTTCTACGATCCAATAGAAAACAAAGTTTTCATAGCCAGAAATGCAGTTTTCTTGGAGAAGGAATTCCTTTCCAAGAGAGACAGTAGGAGTAATATTGAACTTTTTGAAGTTCAAGACTCACAGACTCCCGCAGCTACTACTGAGGATGCTTTAGGAACCGATCTGGCTACTTAAGAATTGAGGAAGCAGAACAGGTTACACAGGACCTTAGAAGGTCTGGTAGGACGCATCATCAGTAAGAGAGGTATGGCTTTCTCGTGACTGATGATGGAGACCTTATGGTCATTGACCAAGAGGAGGCCAAGACTTGTTAGGAGGCTGTTAAAAGCCCATACTTAGATCAACGGTGCAAAGCCATGAAGGCTGAGATGTAATCTATGCACGATAACCAAGTATCAAACTTGGTGGATCCACCTCCGGGTGCTAAGGTGATAGTTTACAAGTGGTATTTCAAGTTAAAAGCCGACAACACCTTCAAGGGGAGATTGGTGGCAAAAGGATTCAGGCAAGTTCAAGGAATTGACTATGATCAAACCTTTTCACCAGTTGCCATACTCAAATCCATTAGGATACTACTAGCCATAGCTAGATGGTACAATTATGAGATATGGCAGATGGACATTAAGATAGCTTTCCTTAATGGAAAGCTACTCAAGGATGTGTAGATGGCACAACCTGAGGGTTTTATCCATCCGAAGTATCCTAACTGGTTATGCAAGCTTCAAAGATCCATTTATGGATTGAAGTAGGCATGCAGGTCTTGGAATCAGAGATTCAATAAGGCCATTACAGAATATGGTTTCACACAGAATCCAGATGATCCCTATGTGTATAAGATGGTTAGTGGGAGTGTTTCCACCTTCCTAGTGCTGTATGTTGATGACATGCTTATCATTGGAGGCGACATACCAATACTGTAAGGGGTAAAGCAGTGGTTGAGTAAGTGCTTCGCAATGAAGGACTTAGGCAAAGCTGAGACGATCTTAGGGATCAGGATCTACAGAGATAGATCTAATCGGCTTCTAGGCCTAAGTCAGGCCACGTACATAGACAAGGTTCTGAAAAGATTTAGCATGGACAAGACAAAGAAAGGATTCTTGCCTATGCACTATGGGTTGAAACTCAGTAAGAAAGATGGTCCTAAAACAAAGAAGGACTGGGAGAACATGGAAAAGATCCCTTATGCATCTGCTATTGGATATATCATGTACTCCATATTATGTACAAGGCCTGATGTTACATTTGCACTAAGTATGACTAGTCGGTACCAGTTGGATCCCAGCGACGAACACTAGAAGGCAGTCAAGGAAATCCTAAAGTACCTTAACTGGACTAAAGATACTTTCTTAGTGTACGGAGGTCAAGATGAGCTTGTGGTGTCAGGTTACACTGATGCAAGCTTTGAGACCAATGAGGATGAAAAGCAATCACAGTCTGGTTATGTTTTTCTCCTGAATGGTGGTGCCATTAGTTGGACATCCTTAAAGCAGGCCACCATTGCTGACTCTGCAATGGAAGCTGAGTACATAGCTACATGCAAAGCTATAAAGGAAGTCGTTTGGATCAAGAAGTTCATAACTGAGTTGGGAGTAGTACCCACTATCCTAGACCCAGTTGATGTTTTCTGTGACAACAATGGGGCCATCAAACAATCTAAGGAGCCTCGGTCACACAAGAGATCCAAACATGTGCTCAAAAAGTTTCACCTCATTCAGGAGATTATGAACAGAGGCGACATATCATTGCATAGGGTTGACACCAAGAATAATGTCGGTGATCCATTAACCAAAGTGCTGCCACAGACATAACACGACGGTCATACCAGATTGATAGGAATTAGGGCAATGCCCACTTGGAATTAGTGCAAGTGGGAGATTGTTGGTGTGCCCTAGTTCTTAGGGCATTGCATTCTTGTATTTTGTATTATACATTATGACTCATTTTATAAATATATTATTTGTGTCACATTAATAAAGGCATTTAATCTATTTCATTTATATCTTATGCTATAATATGAATAGAGTATCCATTGATTGATAATCATAAAATATATCCCAAGTCTATTCTAATCGTGGGAACGAATAGAATCACAGACTTGTATATTCGATGACTATATGTAGTTCTTAACTAGCCATAGTACATGTATAGTTATTCATGAATATAGGTACATGTAGTTAACATAGGACTGGATCGATCTGCATAAGAAAGCCACATGGTTGTCACGTCATAGGTCTTTCTTAAGTAGGTCTCTTTTATCCTCAAACCAGATTTCATTATAATATCAATATGGAATTCGGTTCACATTGTTGGGATTCATCACGGCAAACCGACCGATAAAAGCGGAAATACGCGTTGATTTCCTCGAATCCGGCCCAGGAGCTTAAGATGTGGAAATCAAAAACTTAAAGCATAAAAGGAGGGTTTCAAAACTTACCACAAAGTCTCTCTAAGAGACGGATGCGGACTGCAGAAATCAAGTGTAGATTTCCTCCACCGATGTGTACACGAACGGCTTTCGGACCGAAACCCGTGCTAGCGACTCGGATAACAAGAAGAGAGGGAGAAAGAGAGAAGAAAAAGGGCTGCCAAGCTAAGTCCTTATGGCTGTCCAACCGAAAAGGGTCGCTAGCTTATTGGACCTAATGCATTGAGATGTATATGGACCGACAAGCATAGCAACTAAGGGTGAACATCTATACTTCGTATCCTTCACAGACGATTTCATCAGAAATGGCTATGCCTATATAATGAAATATAAGTCTGAGACCCTTGATAGGTTCGAGGGATTGAGGAACGAAGTACAGAACTAACTAGGCAGAAATATCAAAGCCTTTCGGTTGGACCGAGGTGGTGAGCATATAAGCCTATAGTTTGACTCATTTTGAGAGAGCATGGAATAGTTCCATAGCTCCTCCCTCCAGGAACACCACAATGGAATGGGGTGTCCAAACGGAGGAATAGGACCCTGTTGGACATGGTCCGCTCAAACGATGAGTCATGCATCTCTCCCAATAAGTTTTTTTAATGGATACGCTCTTGAGACAATAGCTCTCATTTTCTATTATACTCCGACTAAGGCTTTTGAAAAGACCCCATTTGGAATATGGATGGGCAGGGTGCCTAATGTGTCTTTCTTACGGATTTAGGGTTGTTATGCACAAGTCAAGAAATTGACTGTGAGCAAAACTAGCACCCAAAACCGACTAATGCCTGTTTGTGAGCTACCCTAGGGAAACCATAGGGTATTACTTCTACGACCCCGCTGAGAACAAGGTGTTCATGGCTCGAAAGAGGGTCCTTCTTGAAAAGGGGTTTCTTTCCAAGAAAGAAAGTGGGAGTGATATTGAACTCAAGGAAGTTCAAAGCTCAGAAACTCCTAAAAAGGATAACTCGGAGACCAGGGTGAAGCTTCCAAAAGGGGAAGCACCAGCCCAGGTCACAGAAGGACCTAAAAGGTCTGGTAGGGATCATCAGGAACATGAGAAACATCGGTTTTTGTTTCTAATGATTACGCTCCTTTTGTCTTGGACGAAGAGGAGCTCAAAACCTACTAGTAGGCTATAGCTAGCCCACTGTCTGCCATGGTGGTGGATTTGCAATCTATGTACGATAATCAGGTTTGGAACCTGGTTGATTCACCTCCAGGTGCTAAGGTAATAGGTTACAAGTGGTACCATAAGCTATAGGCTGACAATACCTTTAAGGGTGTGTATAAGAGGTTTAGTGGGAGCATAGTAACTTTCCTAGTATTGTATATGGATGGCATCCTTCTGATTGGAAGCGACATACCAACAGTACAAGGGAATTGTAATGGTTGTGTAAGTGCTTCGCAATGAAGGACTCAGGCGAAGCTGAGACGATCCTAGGGATCAGGAGCTACAGGGTTAGATCCAATCGGCTTCTAGGCCTAAGTCAGGCCAAGTACATAGACATAGTTCTCTGAAAAGATTCAGCATGGACCAGGCTAAGAAAGGTTTCTTGCCAATGGATCATGAGCTGAAACTTAGCAAGAAGTACTGTCCTAAGACAAGGCAGTATAGGGAGAACATGAATTGGTTCTATATGCTTCGGCTATAGGATCAATCATGTACTCCATGCTATGTACAAGACCTGATGTCGACTTTGCACTAAGTATGATGAACCGGATCCTTAAGGGATCAAAGGTAGGCTGTCAAAGCAATCCTGAAGTACCTTAACCGGACTAAAGATAGCTTCTTAGTGCATGAAAGTTAGGAAGAGCAGTCAGTTACTAGGTACACTGATGCAAGCTTCTAGACCGACCAGGATGAATATAAGTCGCAGTATAGGTATGTGTTCATGCTAAATGGTGGTGCTATTATTGGCTCCAAGTAATAGACCATCGCGGTTTCTATCACAGGAACTGAGTACACTGCAACGTGTGAAGCAGCTAGGGAAGCTGTGTGGATAATGAAGTTTATCATGCAACTGGGGGTAGTGTCAACTATCCAGTAACCAGTTGATATCTTCAAGAGGCCAGTGATATCGTCTCAGTGAATCACTGAGTGACATTCCCTTCTGCATATCCATAGCACTGCCATGTTTACTAACACACCCGAACGTACCCATACTTGGCACCCTTTTACAGGCCCGTTAGGCGTACACCAAAGTGTGCCACTTCACATGCAACACCATCATATGGTCAGGTCGAAGGACTTATACAAGTACTACTCGAGAATCATTTGTGATACTATACCATGTAGATTCCCGTTAAGTGGATCAATCCAATACCATGCCCTTTTGCATGTACCCATTAACCTGGTTGACATTCCATGTTCTATGACCGGTAAGACACCGCCATACAACCAGGCTAATGATAGTCTTTAGTTCCATTCATTCCCATGCTTGGAGCAAACTACGGATAACTTTATAGCCATATCGTTTTCCCTATCCATCGTCTTACTGCCAAGTGCCTCACACTTGACAACATGGATATGGATATGTCCATTGGATACTCTATTTAAAATATCGCACAAGACATATAATAAATAGATTAATGCTTTTATTTCCTTGACACAAATTGTATAATACATAAAGGTTACATTAATGTACAAATGTATTATACAAACACAAGGACCAATGCCTCGGGACTAGGGCATATCCAACAATCTCCCACTTGCACTAGTACCTACTAGGCATGGGTCTAATCCCTATAGATCTAGTATAACCTTCGTGCAGAGGCATAGCCAAGCATGTTGGTCAAAAGATCTGCAACATTGTCTTTGGTGTCCATGTTCTATGACCGGTAAGACACCGCCATACAACCAGGCTAATGATAGTCTTTAGTCCCATATATAATTAATAATGAATCATGTTATTAATTAACTCGAGTTGTTGGGCTCATGGGCCGAGATCCATATTATATCAAGATATAGCCAGACGAGGGCCTGGAACAACTATACCCCAATTTTTAGGCAGGAACGCCGTCCAATCCCAACCTAGGGACTCTCGGTTTGATGGGTCTGTTGGCACTTACCCATCTGTGCTTAAGGCCAGGAACATCCTACTACCCACGCTAAGTCAAAACCTCCATCCAAGTGTTAGAGTAACCAATACTCCAACCCAATACAAAATGACGATACTCCAGTGCATCCAACGAGGGTTGGTCTACAGCTGGCCTATCCCCACTTCGAGTAGGTTATGAATGAGGGAAGCACTTTTAAGAGACTTAGTAATTACCTTTTGGTTATTAGATTCAATTAATAACGGCTTAGATGCATAAGCGGGTGAAATAGGGTTTGTACATACATTCTCACATGTAAATAAATAAAGCATAATTAAATAAACATGAAATGCTATGGGCCAAAATTTACATCCTAATATAATTCTAGTAAACCTATACTAGAACGACATCAGGTGGGCCGCATCCTCATCCTTCTAGCACGCCAATCCAATCGGCTTCTTCTTTACATAATTTCGTAATAAACAAATATAATAAAATTACATAAAAAGAAAACGGCGCGTAGGCCGTATATACCAAAAGAATATTACAACCCAAATAAATAAGGCCCAAAACATCCATTCATGCATTTAGTCATACATCCATGTAAACCAATACATACAATTTATAAACATGTTAAATGCATGAATTAATCCCATTTCATATATGTCCATAGCCATTATTTTGAAATCGCCAAATTTTGGCCAATCATGGTTCTAAACCCGTGCGGGCTTTGGGCCTCCAACCCAGGCAAAATTGCTCCCAATCCAATTGGGAAACCATGAATTCCAAAATTAGCCGTCCGGGTAATCGCTGAGGGGGTGACATCTCATTACAAAGAGTGGACACCAAAGACAATGTCGCAGATCTTTTGACCAACATGCTTGGCTATGCCTCTGCACGAAGGTTATACTAGATCTATAGGGATTAGACCCATGCCTAGTAGGTACTAGTGCAAGTGGGAGATTGTTGGATATGTCCTAGTCCCGAGGCATTGGTCCTTGTGTTTGTATAATACATTTGTACATTAATGTAACCTTTATGTATTATACAATTTGTGTCAAGGAAATAAAGGCATTAATCTATTTATTATATGTCTTGTGCTATATTTTAAATAGAGTATCCAATGGACATATCCATATCCATGTTGTCAAGTGTGAGGCACTTGGCAGTAAGACGATGGATAGGGAAAACGATATGGCCATAAAGTTATCCGTAGTCTGCTCCAAGCATGGGAATGAATGGAACTAAAGACTATCATTAGCCTGGTTGTATGGCGGTGTCTTACCGGTCATAGAACATGGAATGTCAACCAGGTTAATGGGTACATGCAAAAGGGCATGGTATTGGATTGATCCACTTAACGGGAATCTACATGGTATAGTATCACAAATGATTCTCGAGTAGTACTTGTATAAGTCCTTCGACCGGACCATATGATGGTGTTGCATGTGAAGTGGCACACTTTGGTGTACGCCTAACGGGCCTGTAAAAGGGTGCCAAGTATGGGTACGTTTGGGTGTGTTAGTAAACATGGCAGTGCTATGGATATGCAGAAGGGAATGTCACTCAGTGATTCACTGAGACGATATCACTGGCCTCTTGAAGAATGTTACTGATATGTGTGCGGCCACACCCAAACAAGATTGGATCTTGTTTGTGAGCATCAGTTCATTCGGTATCAAGTAAAGGTTCAGACACAAAATTAAAATTCATTTGCCCTAGTAATTTAATCAAGGGATTAAATTAGACATACATAAAATGAGATACATGTAAACCAATGCTAAATACATGTATGATTGGATGGACCGGTGAACATATTGATATTGATGATGAAGTGATGGAATTGCCACGTAGGAAACACCAAAGATGATATCACTAGCCACTTGATGAGTGGGACTGATAAGTGTATGGCCATACCCAAATAAGTTGGTAGCTTCTTTGATTAATGTAAGCGTTGGAATTTTTCTCCCTCAAAAAAAAAAAGAAGTAGGTGTCACACGACTGTAATAAACAGTCGTGCGACTGTCATTACAGTCGTGCAACTGTAATGTAAAAATTACAGTCGTACGACTGTAATATCGGGGCAGGTGCAAAAACCCATACCCCTGCGGCAAAAAGAAGAAAGAGAAAAGGAGAGCATTAAATGCTCGGGATTTTGCAGCAGAAAAGAGGAGGAAAAGGTGATAAAAGAGAAGATAGGGGCTTTTGGGGTTCTGGTGAAAAGAATTTAGAGAGAAAGAGAGATAAAGAGAAGGAAGAGAAAAAAACACAAAAACTCAAAACTTTCTTCCCTTTCTTTCTCTTTTAATTCTCAGAGTTAAGTTTAAAATCTGTTAGAAACCCCTAGGTTAACAATCTAACACTCCAAACAAATCAAAATCTCGGACTAAAATCATCAGAAACCGTTGCATTTTGGAGATTTTTGGACTTAAGTTTCTAACTCAACTCAAAGAGGAAAAGTGCAAATTTGTGTGGATTGGAGCGATGCCAGGGGTCAATTCGGCGATTGGATAAGTGCCCAAAAGGTAGACATTCCTTTTCCCTTCTCTTTTTCAAGCTTTCTGGGTGATTGGTGTGATTTTTGTGCATTTTTATTCAAATTTTTACGTTTCTGTTTCTGGAAATCAAGAACATTTGTGCGACTATTCTTGAGTTTGATGAATAGTCGTACGATCGTATTTACAGTCGTACGAGTTTTTTTGGTTTCCAGATGATTTTCTTTCCAATTTATTTCAAATAAAATTTTGGCGAGATTCTGACTTTGGATTGCTTACAGTCGCACAACTGTAACATTATTTCCAGAATCAGAATTTTCGTTTTAGTCCCCAAAAATTTCCAAAAATCCATAAAAATTCAGAAAATCCATAAATCATCAAAATCACCAAGATCGGGTGTTGAGTTTGATCACGCGAGGGGCAGCTGTAAGTGCCGGAATTTTACTCTCTAAAAAAAAATTGAAGCAGGTGTCATATGACTGTAATATACAGTCATGTAACTGTCATTACAGTCGTACTACTGTAATGTAAAAATTACAGTCGTACGACTATAATATCGGGACAGGTGTAGAAACCCATAGCCCTGCGGCAGAAAGAAGAAAGAGAAAAGGAGAGCATTAAATGCTCTGGATTTGGCAGCAGAAAAAGGAGGAAAAGGTGATAAAAGAGAAGGAGAAAGAGAAGATAAGGCTTTTGGGGTTCTGGTGAAAAGAATTTAGAGAGAAAGAGAGATAAAGAGAAGGAAGAGAAAAAAACACAAAAACTCAAAACTTTCTTCCCTTTCTTTCTCTTTTAATTCTCAGAGTTAAGTTTAAAATCTGTTAGAAACCCCTAGGTTAACAATCTAACACTCCAAACAAATCAAAATCTCGGACTAAAACCATCAGAAACTGTTGCATTTTGGAGATTTTTGGACTTAAGTTCCTAACTCAACTCAAAAAGGAAAAGTGCAAATTTTTGTGGATTGGAGCGATGCTAGGGGGTCAATTCGACGAGTAGATAAGCGCCCAAAAGGCAGACATTCCTTTTGCCTTCTCTTTTTCAAGCTTTCTGGGTGATTGGTGTGATTTTTGTGCATTTTTATTCAAATTTTCGCGTTTTTGTTTCTGGAAATCAAGAACAGTCGTGCGACTGTTCTTGAGTTTGATGAACAGCCGTATGACTGTATTTATAGTTGTACGAGTATTCTTGGTTTCCAGATGATTTTCTTTCCAGTTTATTTCAAATAAAATTTTGGTAAGATTCTGACTTTGGATTGCTTACAGTCGTATGACTGTAGTTACAGTCGCAAGACTGTAACATTATTTCCAGAATCAGAATTTTTGTTTTAGTCCCCAAAAATTTCCAAAAATCTATAAAAATTCAGAAAATTCATAAATCATCAAAATGAATTTTGTTGTGTGCATCCACGACCATAGATTCAATTTCCAGTAAAATTGCATTTAGAACAATGCCACGACGAAGACCCGATTCTCTCGAAAACCTACCCACCTCACATGCTAAGATTAAATCAAATCGGAAAATAAAACATTTTCAAAACGATTTTCCCCATAAACCAAAAATACAGGGACGTTTCAAAATGTTTTCCAGGTCTAACCGGGCCGGCTAACCGAGCCAACCCGGTTATCCCCTAAATGTATGCCCCAAATTCTTGATTTCTCATTCTTTCTATTTGAGTCCTATTTGTAGCGTGCTATATATTGTGTTAACCCTCTGTTTTGCAGCTTCTTATTTTTATTTTTGATGTATTTAATAGATTAATACGTGTATCCTAGGCGATTGTAATTTTTAGATAAACCGTGTATTCTAGGCGCTTGTAAAAGTGAGGTGAGAGTTTTTATCTTTTATTCTATCGGGTTGTAATAATTTAATCTTTTACTATTTTACTTAACATGTATGCGCGCTGTATGTCTATTTATTTCAATAAAATTGACTATAGAATTTGAAATACCATCTACGAATATTGGCCATATTTATTTTAATTAGACACAAAATAAGAGACTTGTCCGGACTCAAATCTCTGGATAGTGTAATGGCCGTTCGTCCGGTTCAGCTGCATTATAAATTTCGAGCTGAGCCGGGTGGCAACTCTATAATATTCATCGAGACTTCGGTCTCGGTTCTTTTAAGAATTAATTCCATTCATTTTCCAAAACCGATTTTCCATTTATAAAAACCCCACGCGAGGGAGGGGCCCGCCCGAGATCGTGGCGCCCCTTCCGAAAGAGAGTCTCGCATTCTGTCAAAAACGTCATCCGTTCATAGTGGCGACTCTGCTGGGGATTTCTTAAAAAGTTTTCTTAAAAACTTAAAAGAATTTGACAAGCCCTGAAAAGTGTGTAATTAAAATAAGGTGGATGATTCTTGATTGGTGTTTCGTTTAGCATTTTTAGTTAGACATGCTTGCATTAAGGTAAATATACCATTTCAGGCCGGTGGATTGTTGAAGTGTCACCTTTGTTCCTCATGGTCTTAGGGGCATGGATACGAAGCAATACCCATAGCCTCGTACGAACCCCTTCATTCGGACCCTTGAGTGGGGAGAAGTGAGGAGTATATTTTGCTATGGGAACCTTGATTTTTAACTCGACTTGGACCGAACTCATATAGGCAGCCTTAGTTGGATTCCCTTAGGATACCAAAATAATCATGTGGATAAATCAAATCGTGCCTTCATCATCCCTGGTTGATGATCGAAGAGAACCCCACCTAGGACTCGGTTAGAATTTTTGAGACCGACCTCGATTGGAGAAATAAGGTTGGAAAATCCGTTTTGTGTTCTATGTGTTTCTCGCCATTTCGTGACACATCACTATCGTTATCTACGCATGCATAACATACCATAATCACTATTTTCCATACACATGACATACTATTCACAAACATTTTTTTGTGATACTAACCCACATTTTTATGCAGCCATTTGCATTTATTCTTGTGTGTAAAAACATTAAATCATCCGCTTGCCATTCATACTAACCATTCCTTTTTCAGCCATAACATTAAATTTGTGTGATTAACATTTTTTCACATAGCATACATAACATCATTATGTATGTCATGCATCCTAACCATGTTTTTGTGTAGCCATTTGCATTTTGTGTGTCATGAGCATTTATGACATATCACCTAAATTAAATTAGGGGCATTCCAAGGACACCCACCACAATCATATCATTCCATCATATATCGGGTATCCTAAAATACCCGTGTTTTGCTAATGCACCGGGTTGCATTCGGCCATTCCACCAAATCATTTCATACAATAGAGACCATAATGGTCCTCGGTATATTTCCGTGTGACAATCCACACGATGCATTTCATGACATCATATCCATTCATCATAAATATCATATAACACCACATCGGGTTACTTGATGACATTACTACATTATTCAAGGCACTCCCTGAGTGCTGGATTAGTACGCATGTAAGGGCATTTCATAATATCCCAAATCATGAAAGGTGTTCCCCGAACGCCGAACTTCTGTCTATGTCTCCTATGGCACATGACTCTCTTACAACATCATCTCATATCATATGCTCAAAAGCATCAAAACTCTGTCCATGGGCCGGTCCCATGTTACCATTTCATATCATCTCATAGACCTACAAAGCGTCGAACTCCGTCCGTGTGTTGGTACACATGCGACCATTTCACGAAATTCATTAGGTGCCCTAAAAGCACTGAAATTTTATCCGTGTGGTGGTCCACACGTGATATTTTTGCATAGCATTGGGTGCACTTGGAATGTCTAAAATAAAAAAAAGGAATGAATAAAAAGGTCATATTCATTATCATCCACATTCATGAAGCATCATCCAAGCATTATCATCCATACCATCCAACCATGCACTTTTTAACCCTAACATTCTTTATATGCATAAAAGCAGCATAAACTGGGGCATCCTAGAACAAGATCCCAAACTGGAAGAGCACGTGAGAGTGAAGGATCAGTCGAATCAAGCAGCGCAACAGAGTCCAGAGAAGAAGTAGCAATGGCTGATCAAACGCCAAATATTGCTAGTGTTCTGAAGGATTTCTTCTGATCCCAAGACTTCCGGGATATGCTAAAGGAAGAACTAAGGGATGTTGTTAGGGAAAGTGGTGAAGCTGGTAATGGCGGAACCGGGAAAGAAAAAGAAGGGGAGACCTCTCAACATGGAGCTGATGCTTCAGCTAGCATAGAAAAGCTGCAGGAAATCGAGGTAGCTATGGAACAGAAAATGAAGGCCAAATACTCTGAGCTGGATGAGATGCTAGCTGAGCTGAAAAAGGGAGCCAACATCAGTTTGGGTTCCAAGCAGGGCGTCAATGTGGATGCCATGATAAACAAAGGCATCAAAACATTCCCTGTGGGGTTCCAAGTCCCCAAAGTTCCTTCTTACAAAGGGCTCGGAGCACCAGAAACTCACATCAACTTCTATGCCCGTATAATGCTAACTGCGAGCGCTACTAAATAGCAGTTGCTTAACTTCTTCCCAAAAACACTAGAAGAAGGGGCTTTGAACTGGTACAACTCCCTAATGGAGGAAGTACAGTCAGATTGGGGATCACTATCAGCGGCCTTCATCAAATATTATAGCTTCAACACAAAGATCCAGGTGAAGCTATATGACTTGGAGAGAATTAAGCAGAAGCTCAATGAACCCTTTGATGAGTATTATCAAAGGTGGATGAACAAGATGATCCTGTTGAAGAATCGCCCCGATGAAGACGAGCTGATTCAAAAACTGATTGAGGGCAGTAGGGATGTCTATAGAGATAACATGAAATTACATGCCTTCAATGAACTCAGCGAGGTCTACAGTATGGCCATGAAGGTTGAGAGGGACGAGGAAGAAAAAACGGCCAGTCAAAAGGGTAGCAGAAGCTTCAAGCACAGTCTGGGGTATCGATCGACAACTACCATCGGATCAAGCAGTGGATCCGGTTTCGGCTTTACAAACAAAAGTGACCAATCCCCAGAGGATAAGCCGACTGAAGTTGCTGTAGTGTCTCAACAATAAGGAGATCAAGCTGGAGATTCGCAGAATCGAGGCCTATCCCCGTGGACCCTTTCTTTGGCCAAGATTTTTACGAAATGCAGGAATGGTGGCCTCTTGAGTTCTCTGAAGCTATTTGAGAAGCCGGCTGAGACAGACAAAGGCAAATTCTGCTCCTATCATGTGACAGTGGGGCACCACACGAATGACTGCAAACAACTACTCAGGGCTATTCGACAACTGATCGCTGGTGGGAAAATCATGGAGCCACCCTTGAAGCCCAATGTCCAAACCAATCCTTTGCCCAGCTTTGACTAGCTATCGAAGCTGATGATGTAGCAGCAAAAGAAGACCCTCCGCATGTGGAGGATGTTAATTATTTTGATGTATCTGTTTTGTTCTTTATCTTGTTTTGTGAACAATGCAGCCTAT
This sequence comes from Euphorbia tirucalli, assembly GCA_039660915.1. Lineage (NCBI taxonomy): Eukaryota > Viridiplantae > Streptophyta > Magnoliopsida > Malpighiales > Euphorbiaceae > Euphorbia > Euphorbia tirucalli. The sequence goes on along the minus strand of CM077637.1, from coordinate 32,238,378 downwards.
AAGGCGTTTAATATAATGTAATTTGATTTCAATTATTTGTATGATATTTTCTTGGACGGAACACTGTGCATGCATACAAACATTCATTCAATGTCTTTAGCATACATGACACATCATTACGTAAAATGAACCTAAGGATAGATGAGCATCCAAAATGATATCCTTCCTGAAAGACCTCACGACTGATAAGAGAAAGAAAAATTAAAAAATACCTAAAAGCAAGGAAGACCTTTGCCTAGTCCTATGACGGCACGCCTAGAGACCGACAAAGGATTGCAGGATGCAGAATTACAAAGAATCCGAAAGACAAGTCCTGCCAAGCAGAAGTTTCATTTTAAAAAAAAAAACAAAATAAGCATGGATTCAAGTTCCAAAATAAGAATGCATCTATATCACATGATGTTTCGCACCATATCATCCCTGATAATAGAACGCAAATTCTAGGGCAACAGTACATCACTCCAGAATAAAGGAGAGAGGCATCATGCATCGCCTCTATACCAGCCATAAGCCAGTAGGATAGTACAAGCAGCTAACAAGCGTATCAAAAGCACAGCCATCAAACTGCAGGGTCTAAGCAGTCCTACAGAGAAAGACAGAGACCAAGTTGTCAACCCCTTCAATCGGGACAGGCTCAGGTTTCCAAAAAAAAAGTCCGATGGATTGAAAATCACGAAAGCAATCCATGCAAAATTTAGGACAATGAGGTGAGCAGCACCGGTAGTAAAATCCTCAGGGACCAGTTAGTGGCAATTATGGGTTCGGTCGGGATGGATACCATACTCATCTTGTCCTTAATTTCATTTCACATATAATGTGCATTGTGCTAAAACATTATCAATGAATTGATGAATGAATGCCTTGCCCTATTCATTTAAATATCCCAAGTTTGCCTGAAATTGAATTGACATCATGCGTCATATATGGCTATACACCTGTGAGCTTCAACAACAGCGATGGAGCAACCAAGTCCTACAAGACTTTCCACAATCATCTCATCATCAGAAGGACGATAGAGCAAGTGGACATGGCACCGCTTCAATTACTCCCCGGTTATTGTCGACCTGTACTGAATTGGAAGTCTTCTTCTAATTCCATGACATCTTTAAAAAAAAAAGAGCTCGCTGAGGTGAAAACCAAAAAGGAGCCTCAGGCAAAAATTAGAGCAGCCCGCTAAGCTGAAAACCCATATTGGGCAGTTTAGGCAAAAGTTAGGGCATATGAAAAGCTCGCTAAGGTGAAAACCGAAAAGGTGCCTTAGGCAAAAATTAGAGCAGCTCGCTGAGTTGAAAACCCACTTTCGGCGGCTCAGGCAAAATTTAGAGCACTTTCAAATTCATGAAGCCCAGGGGCAGAGAAGGCAAAACCTCTCCGTCATTCCCCCAGCAGGAACATTTCATTGATCCCCAACAAGATCCTCTACATTGTTTCTCAATGACATTGTTGCCAAGAATATCATCACTTTCTCTCCAACAGTCATCGTACTTCCGCATTAGCCATCATATATACTTGGTAGGATCGCAAGAATTACATTGCACCTAAAATTTTGCTTCTCCAACTATGGACGATCAATCGCACAAAATATCTTCCCCAGTATGAACCTGATTGAGGAAATGATGCGAAATGCATTTTCTATAGTTCATTTGCACATGCACACATTAAAACATGTACATGCATTCAAAACATACACACATACATGCATAAATGTATCACAACCAACCCAAGCAGAAGTATCCATCATTATCATCGAGCTATTCTGAACCAAGATCGTTCTCAAAGCAGAGATGGCACAATGCCGGGGCATCTATTAGGCCTTAAAATATTAGAAGGATCCGTGCAAACTCAAATCTTAACATATCAAATCTCCAAGGGGCAGAGCAATCAAGCCGTATTTATCCTTGATCGAAAGGGCAAAAATTTTTATTTCCAAAATTATCGATCAAGAGATAAATACTCATCCTCGAGCCAACATCAAAACTATCGTTCCTAAAGCTATCCCCTTCTCTTCACTCAAGCCAGATTTTGAACCATTGAACTCCAGTACGTTCAAGCATGGTTACGAATCCTTGAACCCCTTTCTTCATTCAAGCCAGATTTCAAACCTTTGAACTCCATTACGTTCAAGCATGGTTACAAATCCTTGAACCCCTTTTCTTCATTCGAGCCAGATTTCAAACCCTCGAACTCTATTACATTCAAGCATGGTTGTAAATCCTTGAACCCCTTTCTTCATTCGAGCCAGATTTTGAACCCTTGAACTCCATTACGTTCAAGCATGGTTATAAATCCTTGAACCCCTTTTCTTCATTCGAGCCAGATTTCAAACCCTCGAACTCTATTACATTCAAGCATGGTTGTAAATCCTTGAACCCCTTTCTTCATTCGAGCCAGATTTCGAACCCTTGAACTCCATTACGTTCAAGCATGGTTGCAAATCCTTGAACCCTTTTCTTCATTCGAGCCAGATTTCAAACCCTTGAACTCCATTACGTTCAAGCATGGTTGCAAATCCTTGAACCCTTTTCTTCATTCGAGCCAGATTTCAAACCCTTGAACTCCATTACGTTTAAGCATGGTTGCAAATCCTTGAACCCCTTTCTTCATTCAAGCCAGATTCCAAACCCTTGAACTCCATTATGTTCAAGCATGGTTACAAATCCTTGAACCCCCTTTCTTCATTTAAGCCAGATTCCAAACCCTTGAACTCCATTACGTTCAAGCATGGTTGCAAATCCTTGAACCCCTTTCTTCATTCAAGCCAGATTCCAAACCCTTGAACTCCATTACGTTCAAGCATGGTTGCAAATCCTTGAACCCCTTTCTTCATTAAAGCCAGATTTCGAACCCTTGAACTCCATTACGTTCAAGCATGGTTGCAAATCCTTGAACCCCTTTCTTTCATTCAAGCCAGATTTCGAACCCTTGAACTCCATTATGTTCAAGTATGGTTGCAAATCCTTGAACCCCCTTCTTTCATTCAAGCAAGATTTTTAACCCTTAAACTCTATTACGTTTAAGCATGGTTGCAAATCCTTGAACCCCTTTCTTCATTCAAGCCATATTTTGAACCCTTGAACTCCATTACATTCAAGCATGGTTTCAAATCCTTGAACCTCTTATTTCATTATTTAGATTCCATCCAATTCCAACAAGATTTCAAATCCTCAAAGTTTCTGCAGATTTGCCTCAGGTAACCTAGACCCAGTATCGCCTTAGTTCCACATCAAACCCCTCATTTCATCCAAGCTAGATTTCGAATCCTTGAACTTTTTCAAGCATGATTCCCAATCCTTGCAAACTTCTTCAAGCCAGATTTCGAATCTTTGAACTTCTTCAAGCATGATTCCTAATCCTTGCAAACTTCTCCAACCCAAATTTCGAATTCTTGAACTTCTTCAAGCATGATTCCCAATCCTTGATAAACACCTCTCCAAGCCAGATTTCGAATCCTTGAACTTCTTCAAGCATGATTCCCAATCCTTGCAAACCTCCTCAAGCGTGATCTTGAATCCTTGAAACCTCTTTAAGCCTGATTCTTAATCGTTGAAAATCGCCCAAGTTAGATTTCGGATTATTGAAGATCGATTCAAGCAAGATCCTAGATCTTTGAAACCAATCCAAATCCCGCACTTCATTTTCCTTGCCTCGGGTAACTTGGACCCGGTATCGGCTTATTTCATCATCAACTCTGCCTCGGGTAACATAGGCCCGATGTTGGCTTATTCCATCCAATCAACTCAACACGTCGCCACAGCAGTGAAGCTTCAGCAACTCAGTTGCATGTTTTATTTCCTGTGTCTGCGGAGCTTTGATTTGCGCTCTCAAATTCATCACCTTAACTATTTCAGACCAAGATCGGGTGTTGAGTTTGATCACGCGAGGGGCAGCTGTAAGCGCTGGAATTTTACTCCCTCAAAAAAAAATTGAATCAGGTGTCATATGATTGTAATATACAGTCATGTAACAGTCATGACAGTTGTGCTACTGTAATGTAAAAATTACAGTCGTACGACTGTAATATCGGGGCAGGTACAGAAACCCATACCCCTGCGGCAGAAAGAAGAAAGAGAAAAGGAGAGCATTAAATGCTCGGGATTTGGCAGCAGAAAAGAGGAGGAAAAGGTGATAAAAGAGAAGATAAGGGCTTTTGGGGTTCTAGTGAAAAGAATTTAGAGAGAAAGAGAGATAAAGAGAAGGAAGAGAAAAAAACACAAAAACTCAAAACTTTCTTCCCTTTCTTTCTCTTTTAATTCTCAGAGTTAAGTTTAAAATCTGTTAGAAACCCCTAGGTTAACAATCTAACACTCCAAACAAATCAAAATCTCGGACTAAAATCAACAGAAACCGTTGCATTTTGGAGATTTTTGGACTTAAGTTTCTAACTCAACTCAAAGAGGAAAAGTGCAAATTTGTGTGGATTGGAGCGACGCCAGGGGTCAATTCGGTGATTGGATAAGTGCCCAAAAGGTAGACATTCCTTTTCCCTTCTCTTTTTCAAGCTTTCTGGGTGATTGGTGTGATTTTTGTGCATTTTTATTCAAATTTTTGCGTTTCTATTTCTGGAAATCAAGAATAGTTGTGCCGCTGTTCTTGAGTTTGATGAACAGTCGTACGATTATATTTACAGTCGTACAAGTGTTCTTGGTTTCCAGATGATTTTCTTTCCAGTTTATTTCAAATAAAATTTTGGCGAGATTCTGACTTTGGATTGCTTACAGTCGCACAACTGTACATTATTTCCAGAATCAGAATTTTCGTTTTAGTCCCCAAAAATTTCCAAAAATCCATAAAAATTTAGAAAATCCAAAAATCATCAAAATGAATTTTGTTGTGTGCATCCACGACCATAGATTCAATTTCCAGTAAAATTGCATTTAGAACAATGCCACGACTGAGACCCGATTCTCCCGAAATTCGACCTACCTCACATGCTAAGATTAAATCAAATCGGAAAATAAAATGTTTTCGAAACGATTTTCCCCACAAACCAAAAATACAAGGACGTTTCAAAATGTTTTCCAGGTCTAACCGGGCCGGCTAACCGAGCTAACCTGGTTATCCCCTAAATGCATGCCCCCAATTCTTGATTTCACATTCTGTCTATTTGAGTCCTATTTGTGGTGTGCTATATATTGTGCTAACCCTCTGTTTTGCAGCTTCTTATTTTTATTTTTGATGTATTTAATAGATTAATACGTGTATCCTAGGTGATTGTAATTTTTAGATAAACCGTGTATTCTAGGGGCTTGTAAAAGTGAGGTGAGAGTTTTTATCTTTTATTCGATCGGGTTGTAATAATTTAATCTTTTACTATTTTACTTAACCTGTATGCGCGTTGTATGTCTATTTATTTCAATAAAGTTGACTATAGAATTTGAAATACCGTCTATGAATATTGGTCATATTTATTTTAATTAGACACGAAATAAGAGACTTGTCTGGACCCAAATCTCTGGATAGTGTAGCAGCCGTTGGTCTAATTCAGCTGCATTATAAATTTCCCGGTTGAGTTGAGCCGGGTGGCGACTCTATAATATTCATCGAGACTTAGGTCTCAGTTCTTTTAAGAATTAATTCCATTCATTTTCCAAAACTGATTTTCCATTTATAAAAACCCCACGCGAGGGAAGGGCCCGCCCGAGATCGTGGTGCCTCTTCCGAAAAGGAGTCTCGCGTTCCGTCGAAAACGTCGTCCGCTCACAATTAATCAGTCAACTCAAGATCAAGAAATATAATAAACAGTAGAAGAGGATGACAGACACCATGCCTCTTATTTCTTCATATCGATATCTTTTGGCAAAGGACACTCTAAGATTACTACTAGGTCAGTGTCTTCAACAGACTGCTATATCTTTATCTTAATTGGGCGCTGTAATGGTTTACTAGAACCCACTTACAGTCTGTGGGTCTTAGGCCCACTGCCAACATCAAGACAGACCTATAAGATAGGGCACATAGATCAACTGAGCTGGTACTTATAGATATTGTACATGTAATGTACATTGGAAGGAATGCGTTAATTAATTAGTTGACATTTGGTGTCAAGATATTAGGTTGATTTAATTTAATTAATAAGTTTACATAATGTAATTAATTAATTTATCAATTAATTGAATTATATAAAGTAAACAATTAATTAAATAATTTTCCTATAGTAGGAAAATTAAATACATGATTTGTATTTCTTAAGTGTGATCTAATTTTATTTAGGAGTAATGAAATTAGCCAATTGGAATTAAATTACATAGTATAATCATTTTGGTATAAGGTTTATTTATGTAATCCAAATCCTAATTGGCTTGGGTTTTAATTAACCTAATTATAAACCTTCTTATGGAAGGACTATATAAGGCACACTTACGTGAAAAAATCAGTTCTAAGCCTAAGGAGTAAGCTGTAAATTTCAGCTCCTTAGCCAAAATTTCCAGCAATAATTCCTCCGTTCCTTCACTCTTTGGCTAGCACCGGTTCCCACTCGATAGTTGGTCATGCATCGGATTTGCGAAGATTGCTTCCGTCACGAGAATTGATTCTACAGCAGTCTCTAAAAGAGACAAATTTGGTGAGTGAATCTCTCTTGATTTAAAATTGATTTTATTCCAATCAATGGTAATCGGACATGATAGGTGGATTCTATGAAATTTTAACGGTGCAATTTCCGCTGCGCCACATTATTTTTCCGATGACGAATCCCAACAAACATAATTTACTTAATTACAACATAATTGTAATAGTATTAAAACGAATATGATATGTCTATTTAGCATGTATGTCATAGGTGGATTCTATGAAATTTTAACGGTGTAATTTTCGCTGCGCCACATTATTTTTCCGATGACGAATCCCAACAAACATAATTTACTTAATTACAACATAATTGTAATAGTATTAAAACGAATATGATATGTCTATTTAGCATGTATGTCAACTTTCCATTTGTTATCATCATCGAAACACGATTCAACACTCATGAAAATGGAACTATTATCTTTTTGTAACCTTATGGAATTCCATGTGTATCACAAAAGTTGAGATCGTTAATTAATTTCTACTAATATTTAAATGTTTTTGGAAAAACAATTATTGCATTTATTAGGTTTGGTCAAATATATCAGTATTTTCTTATGTGTTATCTATCTATTTATAGTTCTCTGCATTTTGCTTCTTTCACATTATGACACTCCTTTGTAATTTGTTCAAAAATTATTAACATGGCGTGTATTTATAGACAAATTTTGCAAAGTCATCTATCACAAAAAAGTCCTTCACTTATTACCATGAAACATTTTTCCATCCTTTAAGTTATTGTTCCATAAAAAACAACATTAAAAGGGTCCCTTCAAGAGGAATTTAAATATAGAAAATTTTAGGACATAAGAAATAAGGGTAATTTTGTCCATAAACATATAATATGTTAGAAATTTTGATATAAAAAATATAATTGCAAGCAGAGGAAGGTACAAATGTGATAATGATGAAAATGTAAGGAGACATAAATTAAGATAGTTAAAACAAGGAAAGGTAATATTGTATTTGACCAAGCCTCAAGGTGGTTATAATAGTTTACTCAATGTTATTTATAGGCCAAACCCATCCCAACCCCTGAACATGCCAAAAAATTTGACTTGAACTCTTTTCAATTTGTTTAAAGTGTTATGAATATACGCCTTAATCAAATGACTAACAGTTCGCATTGTTGATTTGAATTGTAAGTAGAGATGGCAACGAGTAGGGTACCCATGGAAATATGCATTGGTACCCATTTATGTTAAAAATAAGGCATATAAGATTGTGATTATTTGTCAACTTAAGGCGTAATTATATCATAAATAGATTGAGTTTTGAATAACAAGAATTATGTCATTGTATTCGTGAGAGTAGAACGTTATATAATAAGCTTAAAACAGATAAATGTTGAACATGAAATTGATACTTAAAGTGAACCACATGTAAAAAATTTTGTTGAGGAAAAATGAAAGTTAAAACTCCTTATCTTAGATTGCTAAAGTATAGGGAGCTCTAATGGTTTATACAGAAATGCCTTTCTCAAGGTTGATAAGTTCTATTACCTAGAATGTTCTCTCACGCACAGGTGTGTTAAGTGTAAATCTAAGCAAAAAGGACTAGGGGTGCACTCGCATGTCTTGCATAAGGAGAATGTTAGATTAGGCAACCACAGGCTTGCCTCCTCTTGCCCAGCCCATTTTTATTTATTTTTCTCCACTAGTCAAAATCTTTTTGCATTCTAAAACTGTTTTCTTTGTGGATGAAATGTCATTTAGTTTCCATTAATCAAATTAATTTCTCATTTAGGGGTTTTAATTAAACCTTTGTCTCTGCTAGTTATTCTTATATTCCTCAAACAACTTATGTCTTTCCATTTTATTGTAGTAGAGAGACACTACTTTTTTCATGATAATATGATTGAGCTTCTCCACTTTTTTTTTTTTTTTTGGTGATAATATGAGGTGATTCCAGCTTAAGGCCATTTTATAAATCTACCTAGGTTTTCACTGATATTTTGAACATCACAATTGAAGGAATTTAGGGAGATTACTTTGTTAGGTTCCATTTTTGTCCATTCCCTTTCAGGAATTATATTGTAAATCATTCTTCATTCACTATCATAGCAAAATTTTCTGAAACTGGTGTTAAAGTTATATGTTCCAAGTGAGATTTCATAGAATAATGAATACTTGTAAAGCTCCAACAATAATTCACTTCTTTCTCCTTCCTGACAAGGCAATATGTTTTGTTCAATTTGGATGTGCTTCTACTTGAGCTCACTCGAAAATGATGGTTTTAATGGTAGTGTTTTGTTTGTCAAAATGTCTGAATGAATAAAAAGTAGATTTTTTTAAATTATTGTATTTATTTATTCGTTAGCTTGTTTATTGTATTAAGTTGTGAATGAATAAATAAGCAATTTGTTTACATTACCAAATTTATAATTCATAAACCAATTGTAACCAACTAAGAAAGATAGATTGAAAAAAGAAAGATGTTTAATCCAAAAAAAAAAAAAGAAAAGAAAAACCAATAATGAAAATGTATGATCCATAAACAAAGTTTTCCATTAACAAATCATGTTGTCATTTTCATAACCAAAATAAGGAATTTGTTCCCATTATCCAAAATAAGGAAACATGGATCGTAAATGCATATTCCATTATAAACCAATTCTAATGAAAATCCTTAACATAAAATGATTAACAGTAGCAACATAATTTCTTACAAAATTAAGAACAAAATAAGAGCCAAATCCACATAAGTAACCTAAACCACTATATCATCCATCTTGTTACTTTTGCCTTCTTGCCATGAGCTCTTTCAGATATCTCGGCCAACTCAGATGCCCTTTTTGGTTTGTTAAAGATACTTGACCTCAAAGTTGGTTATTAAGAAAATTTGTTCTAAGAGTTGGATGGAAAGATGCATTTAGCCTAAGAGATGTTGGACGTGAGGAGGCATTTGGCCTAGGTGCAACAAATGGCCTAGGCATTACTGAGAAACTTGGCATAGTTGGTTGTGAAGAGGCATTTCGCCTAGGTGCAACACGTGGCATAAGAGTTGACATAGCTACGAAACTTGGCATAGTTGGCTGTGAATAGGAGGCATTATTCCTTCTAACATTACTCCTTGCAATAGCAGAAAATCCCAGCATTAATCCTCCATTCCTTTGCTTCTTCGACTAGCACCGGTTCCCGCTCGATAGTTGGTCGCGCATTGGACTTTGGAGATCGTAGTTCCAAGAAACAATTCTACAGCAGTCTTTAGAAGAGACGAATCCGGTGAGTTAATCTCTCTTGATTCAAATTGGTTTTATTCTAATCAATGGTAATCGGACACGATAGGCGGATTCTAGGAAATTTTAAATGGTGTATTTTTCGCTGCGCCATGTTATTTTTCCAATGACAAATCTCAATAGTATTATCAGAGCCTAGGTTTTGTCCCTTAGATTGATTGGAATTCATTCTTGAAAGTGTTCTTGAAGAAAGAATAGGTTTCAAGAATGGTTTTTTTCGGGTTTTGACAATTTTCCCAATTGGTTTTATTGTTATTTTCTGCTGCTGATTTTTTTGTTGCTGCTGTATATGGATTATTGCTGATGGAATTTTTTTTTTTTCAAAAAAAAATTTTGTGGGTTGCAACTTGGAATCGCAACCGAAGCAGGAGTTGCTGCCTACTACTGGCAACAGGCTGCCGTACAGCAGAGCTGCTGTCCCCGGGCAGCAGCACTGCGTATGGAGTTCGGGTCCGGTTTTGGATTTTATGGGTATTTTTTTATCCCAGGCTCGTAATACAAATTAAATCAAAATGTTTTATTTTAAATTAATTTGTATTTAAATAGTTTATTATATTGGCATGCATATTTAATTTAATTGTTTTGCATATTAAATTGAATATGGACTTTGTGAAATTGGCCCAATAAACCGTGGCATCGGTTAAAATTGGGAGAGCTAAATTTTAAATTTGTGACAACCCAAATTCAAGTGGGAGCAAGATTGTTAATTTTGCATTAATGGATGTAACCCATTAGGCCTTTATGGGCCTTCGTCACATTTGTTAAAATTGGCGATTTCACCCTAAGTAACTTGGCTTAACATTTATATTTATAATTTGGAATGCCATGATCATGCATCATATTGGTATGTATGTGCACGACAGGTACTTTGTTTGCAATGTGACGTTGAGTTCTATGGGCCCTAAATTATTATCGGTTGTAATTTGATTTTTGGAAATATGGCTTGCGTGCAATTTCTTTTATTTTGATGTAATTTTAGAATAGATTTTATTTTATAAAATTATTGTTATTGCATCAAACATGAAGGAAGGCCCAGATGGAGCAAGCCCATGGTGGGAGCCAAAGGTGAATTGCAGTCCAGCCCATGAAGAATTAGATGAGATATCTAGTTTTTCATTAGGTTGTAATAGAAGGCCCATAGGATCTCATTTATTTTGAATTAAGTATGCTATTGCATTTGTCATATAATATGGATGTATAGATTGCCAGATTATAACCCGCGTACATGCATGCCAAGTTGTATCATTTAATTTTAATGCGAAAATTAAAATATTGAGTCATTTAAAAGTGCTTCCCATATTCACACCTCTTCCTCCCATTGATGTTGCAATGTGCACCATGCCTTAGCTGGGTACATTGTAGTATTCGGTGCGTCATCGAGGGTTAGGATACTTGGTATGGTTAACATGTGAATGGTGGTTTGACTCAACATGGGTAGTATTAGCTCAGAGCAAGCCTTAAGCACAGATGGCTATAGTGTCAAAAAGCCCATCGAACCAAGAGTCCTTCATGGAAGGATTGGATAGGTTGTCCTGCCAAACGAATCAATGGTTGGTTAGCGAGCCCTAATTCGGCCAGTCATTGATAAGTTGTGGATCTTGGTCAAGTCAACCAATTATATCACCAACGAACAAATTAAAATTGGATTATTAATTTGAATTGGCAAAAGTTCTTTATTTCTAACTCAAGTAGTGATTTCTTCCATGTAGATAATCCCATTTCACATTAGCAATTTAAAATGGCTGCAACAAACAACAACTCACTCTCACTTAGGTCACTCCTGGAGAAGGAGAAGCTTTCGTGGACTAACTTCTTGTACTGGGCTAGGTACTTACAAACAGTTCTTAGACCAGAGTCCAAGGAGTATGTACTGAATGCTCCTTTACCAGTTGGCCCTCCTTCAAGTCGAGACATCACTACGGCGATGGTGGAGCAGTACGACCAACACATGAGGGAAGACCGAGATGTCTCGTGCCTCATGCTGGGTACCATGGCTTCTGATCTTTAGAAGAAGCAGTTCATGGACTAGCATACTTATGAGATGATGGATCAGCTTAAAAAGATGCTCCAAGATCAGGCTCGTCAGGAACGTTACCTAATAACTAAGGCACTTTGCACGACTGCAATGGCAGCTGGGACTTCTGTTAGCATTCATATGCAAAAGTTGAAAGGGTACATCGATACACTTGCCCGCCTCGGCTTGCCAATTTTGCAGGACTTGGTAGCAGACATTATTCTTGGGTCACTTCCTAAGTCTTACAACCAGTTTATCATGAACTACCATATGCAAGGGTTGGATCGGTCGTTGAGCTGCATGGCATGCTCAAGCTTGCTGAGCAGTCTCTTAAGAAGACTCCTGAAGTTTCGCTGGTGAACAAGGACAATACGCCCATTGCTAAGGGAAAGGCCAAATCTAAGGCCAAGGCTAAGTGTAAAAAGATGGTGGCCCAACCTAAAGCAAGGGTTGCTTCTCCTGACGATGTCTATCATAAGTGTCATGAGAAGGGGCACTGGAAAAGCTCATGTCCAAAGCCAAGGGAGCAACTGAAGGGCAAAATTGCTGCTTCAGGTATTTATGTTGTTGATATTAATCTGGCTATTTCTACATCTTGGGTCTTGGACACTGGATGTGGATCTCACATTTGTTCAAATGTGCAGGGTCTAAGAAATAGGAGATTACAAGGATCTGGAGAAGTAGATCTTCGAGTCGAAAATGGCGCTCGGGTTCAGGCCATGGAGATCGGAGATTATTTCTTAGAGATGCCTAGTGGACTTGTTTTAGAACTAAGAAACTGTTATTTTGTACCTGCGATGCGCAGAAATATTATTTCTATTTCTTTGTTGGATATTTCTGGTTTTATATTTAATATTGGACATGGTAGAATTTCTATGCAATGTAATAATATTATTTATGGAACAACATTTCTTGAAAATGGCTTATACATCATTGATCTAAAACGTGGAAGTTCAATCTACAACATAAATACTAAAAGGATTAAACAAAATGAAATTAATCCTACATACATATAGCACTGTCGACTTGGCCACATAAACGAGAAACGCATAACTAGGCTTCACTCTAATAGAGTGCTAGGGTCATTTGACATCCAGTCTTATAACACAAATGTGAATCTTGTTTGAGAGGCAAGATGACAAAGGTGCCTTTTAGCAAGATTGCTAAAAGGGGCTCAGAGCTATTGGAGCTGATACATTCAGATGTATGTGGCCAATTAAGCACTAGTGCCTCCTTCATGGATGACTTCAGCAGATATGGTTACGTGTATCTGATGAAGCATAAGTTTTAGACTTTTCAGAGGTTCAAGGACTTTAAGAATGAAGTAGAAAACCAGCTTGGCAAGAAAATAAAAGCACTTCAGTCTGAACGAGGGGCTGAATATTTGAGACAAGAGTTTGACTTGTTTTTGAGAGAGTGTGGGAATGTATCCCAACTCACTCCTCCTGGTACACCCCAGTGGAATGGAGTATCAAAAAGGAGGAATATGACCTTGCTCAACATGGTCTGCTCGATGATGAGTCATGCTACACTCCCTGTCTTCTTTTGGGAATATGTTTTAGGGACAGCAGCTTACATTTTTAATAATACACCAAGCAAGGTAGTTGAAGGAACACCATATGAACTATGGAAGGGCTGAAAGCCCAAAGTTTCCTTCTTGAAGATTTGGGGTTGTGATGCATATGTTAAGAAATTGAAAAGTGGCAAACTCGAGTCCAAATCTGTCAAGTGCTAGTTTATAGGTTACCCTAAGGAAACTAAGGGTTATTACTTCTACGATCTGATAGAAAACAAAGTTTTCATAGCCAAGAATGCAGTCTTCTTGGAGAAGGAATTCCTTTCCAAGAGAGACAGTGGGAGAAATATTGAACTTTCTAAAGTTCAAAAATCACAAACTCCTGCAGCTAATGTTGAGGATGCTTTGGGAACCGATCTAGCTACTCAAGAAATTAAGGAAGTAGAACTGGTTGCACAGGACCTTAGAAAGTCTGGTGGGACACGTCATCAGCCAGAGAGATACGGCCTTCTCGTGACTGATGATGGGGACCTTATGATCATTGACCAAGAAGAGCCCAAGACCTATCAGGAGGTTGTTGAAAGCCCACACCCAGATCAATGGCGCAAAGCCATGTACGCTGAGATAAAATCTATGTATGATAACCAAGTATGGAACTTGGTGGATCCACCTGCGGGTGCTAAGGTGATCAGTTACAAGTGGTGTTTCAAGTTAAAAGCCGACAACACCTTCAAGGGGCGATTGGTGGTAAAAGGATTCAGGCAAGTTCAAGGAATTGAATATGATGAAACCTTTTCACTAGTTGCTATGACTATACCTAAATAAGAACACCGAGATGGAATTGCTACTCGAGTAACACCGAGATGATATCACTGGCCACTTGATGAGTGAGACTGATAAGTGTATGACTATACCTAAATAAGTCGGTTGCTTATTTGATTAATTAGTCAACTCAAGGTCAAGAAATATGATAAACAGTAGAAGAGGATGACGGACACCATGCCTCTTGTTTATTCATATCGATATCTTTTGTCAAAGGACACTTTGAAATTACTACTGGGTGAGTGTCTTCTAAATACTACTGCATCTTTGTCTTAATTGGGGGCTGTAATGGTTTGCTAGAACCCACGTATAGTCTGTGGGCCTTGGGCCTACTGCCAACATAAAGACAGACCCATAGGATCGTGCACATAGATCAACTGAGCCGGAACTTATAGAAATTGTACATGTAATGTATATTCGAAGGAATGCGTTAATTAATTAGTTGACATTCGGTGTCAAGGTAATTAATTAACAATGGGTTGATTTAATTTAATTGATAAGTTTACATAATATAATTAATTAATTGAATTACATAAAGTAAACAAATTAATTAAATAATTTTCCTAAGTAGGAAAATTAAATACATGTATTGTATTTACTTAAGTGTGATTTAATTTTATTTAGGGGAATTAAATTTAGCAAAATGGAATTAAATTACATAGTATATATTTTTTAATTAAAGTTTATTTATGTAATTGTAATCTTAGTGGGCTTGGGTTTAATTAACCTAATTAAAACCCAATTAGACAAGGAGTCTATATAAGGGCACACTTACGGAAGAAAACAAAAACCCCAACCCTAATTTTATTGCTAGAAATTTCAGCCACTAACAGCAGTCCCAAAACAGCCGAAAATCCCAGCATTAATCCTCCATTCCTTCACTTTTTCTGCTAGAATTGTTTCCCGCTCGATAGTTAGTCGTGCACCAGACTTTGGAGATCACAGTTTTAAGAAACGATTCCGCAGCAGTATCTAGAAGAGACGAATCCGGTGAGTTAATCTCTCTTGATTCAAATTAGTTTTATTATAATCATTGGTAATTGAACACGATAGGTGTATTCTAGGAAATTTTAAATGGTGTATTTTTCGCTGCGCCACGTTATTTTTCCGATGACGAATCCCAATAGAGTCCACTTGCAACATCAACCAAGAAAGTCAATTAGCACAGTTGATTGCTAAAACTCAACTTATTATATGGGATGAAGCACCAATAGTTCATAAATATTGTTTTGAAGCTTTAGACAAGACACTCAGAGATATATTGAGAACCGAGAATAGCAACAGCTTGAATATGCCGTTTGGTGGAAAAGTTGTTTTTGGTGGAGATTTTAGATAGATATTACCTGTAATTCCAGAAGGCAGTAGATAAGATATAGTTTCTACTTCTCTTATTCATCTTACTTATGGAGTTCTTATCAAGTGCTTAGATTAACAAAAAGACATAAGGCTTTAGTTAGGTTGTTCAGACACTGAATCTGATGAATTAAGAACATTTTTTGAATGGATGTTAAGCTTTGCAGATGGAAAAATTGGTGGAGAGAATGATGGCAAAGTTATATTTGATGTACATGATGATTTACTTATCAAAGATAATGAAAATCCCATTGGAGAAAGTGTTGACAACACGTACCCAAATTTGTTATAGAAATATCAAGATGGAACGTATTTACAAGAGACTTGTAACACCTCAACCTGGTTACACCGAATCAAGTTGTTATTATCCATACTTAAGCCATTTCATTTCCGTTCTAGGCCAAACTAGTTGAAAACATCATCTCTTACACTAGAAATGATGAGGTTTCCCTTATTTTATCAAAATAATATTATTTTACTGGAACTTAGCTCGTTATCCATTTTGAAGATTAATCCGGTTTAAATTGTAAACACAGATCTTTAATCATAAAATTTATCACGTCATAATGAACTACATCTTCTTATCCCAAATATTTTGTAATTGGTTAATTTTATTTCACATCACCCATTGTCCTTGGAAATATTAGTGGGGAAAAAGAAGCAATCGATCATAGCTGGATCTCAACACCCGATCATGTTCGTCAATTCATCTATGGGCCTATTCATCTTAGGTAATAAGTCACAATATGCTTTTTGACTGGGCACGCTACATGAAATACAATCCTTTAGGGTCCTCCCTTATGTGCGGCCTCCAAGTCTCATAAGGCGCCCTCCATCGAATCTCAACAAATCCCAGGTCACTGATCAGTACCACCTCTATGAATGATTTCATAAGTTTACTCTCATAGTGATATGGATTTTCACAATCACAACTTCTCTCTGCCCTTACGGTCCCTGGATATCCAGTACTCTCACTGGCCTGCAGTCCACCTAGGGTTTCATTGCATTTTGATCGGGTCCCACTACCCGAAAATAATTTAGTGGCGTTTTGCATTGCAAGCTCCCTTCTCATTCGGGCTACCTGCCCATCAAATTTCCTCACTAATTTTTCCAAGTTTAATTGTTTCCAATCTAACACAACCAATCCGACCATCAAACAATAACATTCAAATTTATCCAAATTTCGTAATTCATTTACTTAAACAATCACCATTTAGATTTATACTTCAAATATTGATTATTTTCCATGAGACGTTTATTGTTCAAACCACCCTTTCAACCTATTCTATTTCTTTAAATTAATCATTATCACAGAAGAATTTCGAGAATTATAAAATTATCAAATAGTTCACATTCACTGCTCTACACTATTTTTTCCATCATTTTTCCTTAGGATTACATTTCTAACACTTACAAAATACTCAGAAAGAATTACCATAGGATTTAAATTACACATTCAATACCACATAAGAAAATTATAATGTAAATTCATTATACTCTACTAAACTAATAAAAGTTATTTATTGCCAAACTACTCTATTTTATTTATTTGACTTGGACTTGATAATAATTTATTATCAAGCTTCCTACGTATCCCAATTCCAATTTGGGAATCCAAGCCACATAGTTCTACGTATATAACTATGCACTTAAGTTTTACAAAACCCACCTTACAGAGATAAACATGGTTATATATATATATATATATATATATATATATATATATAATCATTGCATGTAAAAGCCGCATTATAAACTATATAATTACCCAAATTGATTGGACAATTCAATTCAATTTAATTATCAATATGCCATTTCATTCACAAATATTATTAGTAACAAGAACAACATTCCATGTTTCTACCTTTTTGCTATTGTATTCCATGTGTAACTACCCTTTCCAAGTAATTTACTTCTAAGATTTGTATACCTTCAAAAAATGGAATTCACTTGTTTATACCATTAAATTCAGTAATTGGTTTGCTTTCTTAATTTCTATCAATTAATCTAACTAAAAGTTTTCCATGCTCCAAGAACTTTATATATGCAAATTGTATTGACTAGAATATTTAAGATTAAAATTAACATATTACGCTCAAAGAGAAAAAAAAAATACAAAAATGCCATTGAAGAATCAGTCGGATCTTCGCCTTGCAATCCTCGATGAATCATCTTCTGGATGATTGCAATCGGTTTGAATGGAAATTTGGACAACTTTCCCTTCAAAGAATGAAATTGGCGATCGAATTGGATTGTCGATGATGATTAAAACGATGATAGAGTAGATCGAGTTTCCGGTTTATATTGCGGTGTCCTCTAGGTCTCCAACTTTGCGGTCCCTTGGTCCATCACTGGTGTCTCAGTCGCCATTGCTTTG
This sequence comes from Euphorbia tirucalli, assembly GCA_039660915.1. Taxonomy (NCBI): domain Eukaryota; kingdom Viridiplantae; phylum Streptophyta; class Magnoliopsida; order Malpighiales; family Euphorbiaceae; genus Euphorbia; species Euphorbia tirucalli. The sequence goes on along the minus strand of CM077637.1, from coordinate 32,220,491 downwards.
CTGGCATCAATTTCTCGATTTGTTGAGGGAATGGTTTTTAAGGTAGAAGAAGATACATTTTTCAAAATAATTTTTATTTAATTTTTAGAGTTGATTGACACATGTAAGATGTCTATTTGATATCTTTTTAAAAGATTGCTTACCTTCTGACACTTTTGCACATGCTTGTAAATCACTAATTTAGCCTTGTCTTATTAAGTCGGATTCAGGAGGTAATGTGGGTTGTTTTACCAACTTAAAGGCGACCAAATGGACATATCTAAAGTTTGGGAGGCCAAAAAGCGTTTAAAGCCAAGTTAAGGGAGCAACGAATATATATTATTATGCTATTGCAATTTTGATTTCAATTTCAGGTGCTTGCAAGCTTTGGCGCTTCTAGAGCATGAGTACTGCTACCTCAAGAATAAATTGCATGAACAGTTTTGGGAAGTTAAATAACAATTAACTTTGTTCAAATATTCGTTTTTTGGCTGTACAACAGGAATGGAAAAAAAAAGGTGCAAACTTTATATATATATATATATAACAATGGCTTTCTTGTTTAATTACTAAAAATACAGCTTGAGCAGTAGAGTATTAGCAACTAGAGTTAATTACCCAATGTAGAATTGAAGACAATTTTCAATGTGCCTTAGAGACCAACCAATTAATATTTACTGGAGAAGATAATAATGCATATTAAAGCCTTACTTGGCTTTTACTTTGAGTATTTTAAATTGGAGGAATTATATCGTGCTGGGTTTGAATGAGAGATGAAAAATTTCATTTTGGTCTTTTTATTTGTTTGTAAAATCTACGGATTGGCATTGTGTTTATTTTATGTATTTTATGTGATTTGTGGCTTGTTTTCTTTTATCAATATGGTGTTATTACGTTAGCTTTAGGGTCAAATTACCCACTTGAACTATTATTGAAAAGTCCCTCTAGTCTCTAACATTTTGAAATCGTTAATGTGAAATTTCTCTCCTCACGTTCTTAATTTTCAACAATTCCCTCCCCCCCCCCCCCCCCCCCCCCCCCCAATTTGTTGAAAACTCATATTCGATAACATGTCCAATTCTTGGTGAATTATCGTTGTAAGAGGGAGCAAATTGTTGAAAATTTAAAAGGTGAGGAGTGACATTGATGATTTTGAAAGGTTATGGAGTAAATCGACTTTTCGAAAATAGTTCAATAAGATTTTGGCCTTAAAGCTTATTATGTTTTATTTCAATATTTGTAGGAGAATTTATCAAATTTATTTAATGTTATTACCATATTGACATATTTATAATATATAAATTTTATCATTATTTAAAATTTTTTTACTTTGAACAACGTACTTAGTCCACAAAGATAAATATGAAAATCAAGTGAGATTATTTAAGTGTCCGAATCAATGAGTGTGAATAGAGTAGCATTCTCAAGTTGATATTTTCACCTTCTAATTTCAATAGATTAGTTTTGCTCCAACTTTCATCCTTTCAACTCATTATTAATACTAACAAAACACATTAATGTCCTAAAATGCTATGATTTTTTTAAAAAATTGTGGTTACCAACTTAACATGTTCTGTTTGGAGCATTGTTTTGGACAAAGTTCTTTTATATATATATATTTTAATAAGTTTGGACCAACTGGACATAAAAAATAATTCGATTTTGCAATTATTTTAATAAAGTCAATTTTAATCAGTACTCCATCAAATTTTACAATGAGAACATAAATAATAACCATTTTAGTCTCTCAACTTTCATATTTTTCTTCAATTAAGCATATATTGAAACGAAAGTTGTGAATATCCCCTACCGTTCATAAATGATGCAGTTGGCCTTTTTTTTAACAGTCAAAGCACGTTGACTGTTGTTCCATCTGATTAAAATCTGAAAAAAATAAAAATCCATAAAATCCCAAAGCCAATTGCATATATTGAACCAACTTTAGTTCCAGATGCATCATAATCTGATCAAGAATTGCAGTAATTATCTGCTATGCGGATATTTGGAATTAGAATATGAAACCAACAAACACAGAGCACAACGACAAAGAAATATGAAAAAAAAAAAGGAAAGAAAACTGCTTTTCTAATTGTTACAGGGAAAGTTCAATGTATTTCAGTGGCAGTGAACTCAAATTCAATATCGAATTAAAGGTCAAAAGATCACGCTGCGGAAACAATGAAGGCTGGGTGAATTGTTCATGTTCTTGGCAAGTCACGGACAAACAAAAAAGGAGAACAATTACCCCTAGAAGAAATCTAAAAGTTAATCAAACATTTATTCGACTGGATATATAGAGCGGCGTTGAAGCTTGAGAGCCATCCAAGGGTCAAGCTCGATAGCTTTAACCATTTTTTTGAAATTTCTGGTACCAGGACCAATTTCGAGAATAACATCAACGCTCTTTATTCGTGTGATTTCTAGACTACGCCGTCGATCAACAAGGGTTTCTTATGTATATGTGCTGACCTATGCTCGGTTTTGGCTGCTTCTCTTCCTTAATCTTGCTGCTTGCCATTGTTCTTATATTCCATCAACCCCATTTTGGAAGAGTAATATCCAACTCATCAAGTTGGGACCCATCTACTTTACGTGTCCCTTAAGTGGATTTTTCTTTTTTCTTTTAATTAGCATGGTGTACAATGGGACTTTTAAGCTACATGGAAGAATGATCAACATGGTTTAAGTGTTAAGTTTAAATAATTATGAAATCCGGTTTGGTGCCTTCCCGTGTTTCACATAACTAATTTATACCTCTCTGAAATTTGTTTCTATCTTATTATTACATCGCTCAATTAATTATTAAGTATTTTCTTTCAAAATTATTGATGCTGTTAAGATTTGTGATTAAGATTAACCTTGTTTCTTGTCTAATATTGATTTTGTAAGATCTTTTGTCACAAAATTTTTTTTTTTTTCACTTATTATAAGACTTTTTCCATATCCTTTAAGTTGTGATTATATTAGAAAAAAGACATTAAAAATGTCTAATTAAGAAAAACTTGAATATACAACATTTTAAGAGATGATATTAATTCGTAGATATATATCATGTTTAGAAATTTTGATAGAAAATTAAACAAAAATAAATAGAAATAGGTCATAGTGTGATAAATGTAAATTACAGGGAGTTATAAATTATATATGTAAAACACAAGGAGGCACTAGTATATTTGATCAAACCTCATGGAGGTTATAATTATTTATCCAAGTGTTAAAAAAGGATCGACTTGCATCATTTATGAAATGGGAGAGAGATTTTTTGAATTTTATTTTAAGGAGATTTAATTAAGAAAGACGTGTGAGTTGCGGAGCTAAATAGATTTTATTTATATGAAATATAAACTGAAATTAAAAATAAAATAAAATATATAAGTAAATATGGACTCGGGGTCAAGCTAGGGTATTTACACAAATTTCAAGCTCAATTCATAAAATTTTGGATTTCATCGGGATCAGATTCAAACTTACATAACATGTAAAATACATTTTCAAGCTCGGCTTGCCTAAAAAAAGAACTTAGCCTTAACTACAGTTTATTTTCACAAAAAGTGATAAACTATACGTGAAAATTTCTTTACTTTGTAACATAATCAGTTTTTGTAACAACTATGAGTATATTGTCACCTAATAAGTACTTTTAGTTACAATTATTACTTGTAATGAAAATTTTTTTGTTTCACATAAATTAATAAATTATTTGTGAGAATAGTTTTTTTTATTGTCAAATAAATAATATTCTGTTACAATTTTAAATTGCAACATATTCCAAACTTTAGTTACAGCTTCAAATGTAACAGGAAAATATTAGCCTTGTTACAAAATCATTTAATTATTGTGGTAATTTAGAATAACTTTTTTGAAATTAATTTATGTAACAATTAAACAAATTATTGTAGCAAATAATAGACTTTTTGTTACAATGGTTTCTGTGGCAATCAAATTGTTATCGCAAACATTATGATTTCTTGTTATCAATATACTCATTTTGTCTATGTCTTCATAATGAATCAAAATTAGCGACTATCTGTAACCTAAAAGTGGACACTCAACTTGATTTTGTAAGTATTTTGAAATTCTTGGAGTATAGATTTTTTAGCATCTTACAAAGAATTCAAAGAGTTTTTTTAACAATTTTTCTTTTTTCGTTCAGCTTACAATCTAACTAATAAATCCAATTGATATATATAAATAATATTATTTAACCCATTTATACGTAAACATTTTTAAATTGATTTGTATCTCTTTATTTTCTTACATGATATGAGTTACAACACTCTAATAAATTCAGTTGAATATAGTAAGTTAAATGATTGTATTAATTTGTTTTCATATTGAGATTGGATTCCTATCTTGATAAGTTGTATGATGATTTTGATATATGTTTAATTAGTTTAATAGGGGTTGATTTTCACGTAATTTGTTTATTATTGTTGACGTTTGGCTAAACATTCGGTTTGGGTCAAAAGAATTTGAATCTGCAGTGTAGTGTATACACTCCCACGTCTTCCATGGTGCTTGTAATATACTGACTCAATGGCTACGATCCCATTGTTTGGCCCTAAAGTTACCTTCGCATACAACACCCTCATCAGAGCTCATGCTGCTTCCTCTTCCTCCCTTGCTCTCTCCCTCTTTTCTCGCATGCGCCGAGCTGGTGTCTCCCCTGATCACTTCACTTTTCCTTTTGTACTCAAGGCTTCTTCTCGACTCCAAATTGACCTACACCTCCATCCCCTCATAATCAAGCTCGGTTTCGATACCGATATTTATGTACAAAATGCATTGATCAATCTCTATGGAAGTACTGGCCTGGTTGATGACGCTTTCAATGTGTTTGACGAAATGCTTGATAGAGACTTGATCTCATGGTCTTCTATTATTGCTTCTTTTTCTAATAACGGTTTTACCCAAGAAGCTCTGTCTTTGTTTCAGCAAATGCAGCTGGATGATAATGTTAAGCCTGATGAGGTGACAATGCTCAGCGTGGTTTCTGCTATTTCGAGCTTGGGGGCATTGGAATTGGGCAGATGGGTTGATGGTTATATGCTTAGGAATAATTTGGTGCTTACTGTATCATTGGGTACTGCCCTGATCGATATGTATTCAAGATGCGGGTCGATTGATGATTCAATCAGAGTGTTTGATGAAATGCCTGAGAGAAATGTGTTAACCTGGACTGCCTTGATCAATGGTCTTGCAGTACATGGACGAAGTAAGGAGGCAATTCGAGTGTTCGAAAAGATGAAGGAAGCAAATTTGCAGCCTGATCATGTTACATTTACCGGTGTTTTAGTAGCTTGCAGCCATGGTGGTCTTGTTGATGATGGTCGCCTAATTTTCAACAGCATTAAGAATAAATATGGTAGGGAACCAACACTTGAACATTATGGATGTATGGTTGATCTCTTAGGCCGAGCAGGTAAGCTCCAAGAGGCATTTGAATTTGCAGAAACAATGCCCTGTAAACCGAATTCTGTCATCTGGAGAACACTGCTTGGTGCTTGTGTAAACCATAACAATCTTGCATTTGCAGAGAGCGTAAAAAAGAAGATCCATCAGCTAGACCCTTATCATGATGGTGACTATGTCCTTCTATCGAATGCGTATGGCATAATTGGTAGATACAATGAGAAGGCTCAAGTTAGAAGATTGATGCGAGAGAAGAGAATTGGTAAGAAACCCGGGTATAGTTTACTTATCATAGATGAGGAGATTCTTGAGTTTGTATCCGGAGATGCTTCTCATCTCGAATCAGAGGAAATCAAAAGGTTCTTAGTTTGTATAATTGATAGTCTTAGAGTTGAAGGTTATACTCCACATGTCTCCAATGTGTTTCATGACATTGACGAAGAGGAGAAAGAGCATAGCCTTAACTATCACAGCGAAAAGTTAGCTGTTGCTTTCTCACTTCTTCGATTCAAGGACAGAAGAAGCATAAGAATTATGAAAAACATCCGAACTTGTCACGACTGTCATCACTTCATGAAGCATGTCTCAAGCAAGTTTGATAAAGAAATTATTGTTCGAGACCGAAACCGGTTCCATCATTTTAGGAATGGAGTATGTTCTTGCCAGGACTTTTGGTAACAGAAACACATGTACGTACATGTACTTTAGCCCTCTTCAACTTCATCTAGGAGCATTCACTACTGACTGCTGATGAGAATTGGGAATAAGTTTTATTTGAGCTTTAGTGTGTACTTCAATCATGCATGAAGGAAATCTGTGTATTTGCGATTCAAAACTGTCCTTGAGCCAGTTAAGCTTAATGGTATTTATGTACATTTAGCCAAATTTTCTATAAGAAATGACACGTGGAGATAAAATGAATTCAGCTTTATGGATATGCAATTTTTATTGTGAATAGTTTCTGGAAACAAATTTGAAAGTTCTAAAATATTCAATTCTTTCTCTTATGGATTAGATCAGTCTTTTAAGAATCAACAATAATATATTTTACATTGCTTATTGCCATGTCTGTTGAGTCTTTGGAATGTATAGGTGTTGTGATTCTTACAATTCTCATGCCCTGTGTTACAACGAAGAGGGCTAGCGCCTAGTTTGTTTTCACTCCCTTCAACACTGAGAATGGGGAAGGAATCAATAGTCATGCATAAATGCATATAATTTGTTCTTAGACTATTGATGACTCTGTATACACTTACAGGGTATGATGCGTCTGCTCATATGGTATGTTGGATCCTCAAATGGACCTGTAATATATCCATACAGAGGAAACCAAGAATGCTGATGAGAATTGGAATCTCTGTTATATTTGGATATTTTTACATTCTTGCTATAACTTTTTCTGTGACAGACATACCTTTTGAGTCAAGAGAATTGGAAACTGAAGTGACTTCAGGATCTATCTTTCGGAAAACAACAAGCATGACTTCTAATGTAATAGTAGCAAGGACTCGAATTGCTGTATTCCTGATTGATGTGAGGTCCATTGACAATTCATACTTGAACATGGTAAGATGATGAATGTGCTATAGGTTGTGGCTACATAAAAAAAAATGTGAAAAGTATATGCCATATCTACCATACAGTTAAGCTGTATATTCTGCAATATGATTTGTCAATTTGCGAGATTATTGGCTAACTGGATCTGTATTGACATTTATAGGTTGTTTATCTGGTTTTAATAAGAGAAACCAACTTACATTGACTTTAAAATAAATTGCATTTGTTTTGTAATTTATTATCAACAAAATCCATGAACAAAAAGTTTTGGTTCTCAACATTGCCTTCTTTGCAGCTTGTCATGTTGAAAAATGAAGGATTCTTGTGCGTGTATTCAGATGAAGACCTTACATATAGTACCAGAAAATAAATTTCGAGTGTCACAACCAATGTTATATAAGAAGTGGATGTGCATATTTCATGCTGATAACTTATGCGTTCATTCACATCAATACTGGACAGTGGACACCTCCTATCCAACATGTTTGCCCTTCTCTTCTTCGGCACATCTGTAAGCTGCTTGCATTTTTTCTTCTTCACAAAATTAAATCTGTCTCAGTAATTTATTCTTTTATTAATATACTATTGGTGAATGAATTTCACTCTAATATGTGTGTGTGTGTGTGTGTGTGTGTGTGTGTATTGCTGGATTTTTGTTGAAGTTGTATGCAGCTGGTGCATTTGGTGGTTAAGTTTTCAACTCGCTGCATCATGCCCTTAATTATATTGATCTTAATTTTTAAGTGGAGAAGGTTCATGTTTGTGTTGATATGAAAGTCTTTGTTTCAATGTTTGAATCATGTAATTTAGCATACTAACACAGTGGTTCAATTCCGTGACTGCAGGGACAAGGAAATAGGACTTGAACAGAAGCAGCAGGAGCATTGGTATATGCTCATTTTATTTTCTAATCTGATTACCAAATTTCATGTTTACATTGGCTAGTTAGTTGATGGGTTCAGATTTATTTGTCCAATATGATCTCTCATTGTTCTTAATATGGTATCAGGTGTAGAGCTGCTTAATTCAATGTTAGATTACTTAATTGCAATTTTCTTGGCACATGGCTAACTGTAGCTTGAACTTGTTGAGCTTAATGTATATGATTATGGTTGTGTTATTCATTTAGGGGAAAGCATGAAACCAAAAGGCACTATTTACTTTGATATGATTATACCAGTACCTGCAATATATTCAATCAAATTACAGAGTACTTTAATACATTTTCAGAAAGTGTTATATGTTATGTGTTTAATTAACCATCTGCCATTTCCAAATTTTTGGTCGAAATATTTATAGTTATATGTGACTAGTTTGGTATTGCTGTTTCTTCAAACAAAGATTTCAATTTGACCTTCCTAGAGTAATGGAAGTTGATTGATTCTTCATTTTATTTTTGCCCCATATTTCCCTGTTGAAGATAAATCAGCCAATTTTCTTATGAATGGTCAGGCTAATACTTGGGATTCCAATGTCTCAACAAGCGAGATATCAATGCAATTCTCCGAATTCCTTTCCCTCGGTTTTCTGCTTCTGATAATCCTTATGTGCCTTTTGGAAGAGGAGGAATTTACTCTGTGAAAAAGGCGCTTTACTCGGTTTTCTACACACTATCCTGCTATTAACAATGATATCCTTTGGCAGAATTCATGGAATCTTAAGCAACCAAGACCTGAGCTGTGCTAAATTATCCAGGAGCTGAGTGTAAGGGGGATGCAGCAGCATGCACGAGGACAAGGGCCCATGGCACGCCAGCGTGCATGAGCATGCGTGGAACCCAGCAAGGTGTGGTGAATGAGACATATTGATGATTGTTCCTTTCAGAGGTAAAAGCGGTATAACGACTACTATAAGTGGGGAACACTAGTCTCACCAGACTTAACCGTAGGATCTCCGCCTCCCATGGGCCCTTTGAGCAGGCACTGTGGCTTAAGAGATCCACCTTAGTCTAGGAGAGACTAGGAGGTGGGCATTCGGCCTTGGGAAGAGAGGCGGTGTCTCTGTTAAGGAAGAAGCCTTACGGACACTATAGGGCCATCTGGGTTTATAGAGCGCGCTCTTTGACAAGGCGAGGTGATAAGTGTATTTTATATGCTTATATTGTCTTGGTTTTTTACCTTTAATCGAGTTGTTTTTATTCTCTTTAAAGCATATTTTACTTCTTTTGTGCGATTTTCTTTGTGCGGACCTTAAAAAGGAAAATGGAACTAAAAGTGAATGCAAAAGGAGTGAAATTGGCTTGGAACAGCCCAGGAATAGTCATAAGGCATTAGGGCTTGCTGATTTTGAAGACTTGGAGCTGAAATAGTGATTTAGGCTATCATTTTTTGTGGGCCTAAAAGAAGCTGCGGGTTTAACTTAAAAGGAGTCAAAACCTTTTGTTTGAGATATTATCCTTGTTTTTATTTACTTTTATTCCTAGTGGGAGTGTTTTTAAGTTGTTTTCCCCAGAGAAGATTGGGATATATTATTATATTATTATTCTTTCCTTTTTAGTTTAGGTTTAAAAAGGGGAGAAAGTCAACAATTTTTAATTCATTACTTTTTAGTTTTAGTTTTATTATTTTTTCTTTTTTTCTCTTGGCAAGAACGTTCTTGGAGACGTGAACTTGAGGAAGCCGTGATTGAGAGGCTAGGGTTTGGAGTGTTTCATTCCACCTGCATCAACGATTCTTACAATTCTCCATCGATCACCTCGACTCTCTAATTTCTTCTGAACTTTCTCTTTATTATTTTTTCTTAATGTTCTTGGTTGTAGTTAGTTTAGTCATGAACTAATTTCACCATAGCTAGGGCTACGGTGGATCTTAGCATATATTCTATGTAATTACTTCTTAGTTTAATATAATTCAACCCGTATTATTTTCCATTGATTGTGTTGTGTATACTTAATGCTTTGAATACGTGACCATCAATTTCAATGCTTCTAGTTAATTTATAATTGACTAAAGGACTAAATTAACGGAATCACATAACACAACGATTGCATGACTATTGCTTTTATGGCTCACTAGTATGTGCTAGGTTTTCATGAACTTAATGGTTTCTTGCTTTCTTGCTTAGAACTGAGAGGTTTAAGTGCTTAGGTTGAGAATTAAAATCGATAGCTCTAACCGGTATTGATTAATTATGGAAATCGCCATCTTTGGAATTTATTCTAGTTAGTTGTATGACTTAAAGAATTATTAGAATGTATGCTAGGTGAAATCGTACGCCTTAGTTAGCCTTCCCATTGGATTTCTTACATCGGTTTTATTTCATTCTTAGTTTCATTATTTTAATTAAATTGTTCTTAACAGTAGATTTATTTTATAAACAAAAATCAAAGATATAATAATCTCCACCTAGATTACTAGAAACCCGATTGTGTTCAGATTTGCATGTTTAGTCCTTGAGGGATCGACACTTTACTTATCTTATATTACTTGGTCGACAAAGTGCATTTGCTTCTATAGTGTGTGTATTTATTATGCACCATGAGGTTATATCACAAAGGTCGGTATGCGAGACGCGCGACATAAAATAGGAACCCAGGGACACGGATTGGGGAGAATTATGTTGGATATGCCCTAGTCCCGAGGCATTGGTCTTTGTATTTGTATCATACATTAATTGGATTCATGTATTATACTTATTTGTGTTATTAATAAAGGCATTAATTCATTTATTATATCTATCTTGTGCAATATATTAAATGAAGTATCCAATGCACATATCCATATCCATGATGACCAGTGTCATGCATTTGGCAGTAAGACCATGGATAAGGTAAACGATATGACCATAAATAGATCCGTAGTCTGTTCCAGTCATGGGAATGAATGGAACAAGAGCCTATCATTAACCTGGTTGTATGGCGGTGTCTTACCAGTCATTGGACGTGGAATGTCAACCAAGTTAATGGGTACATGCATAGGGGGCATGGTACTGGATAGATCCACTTAACGAGAAATCCACATGGTATAGTATCACAAGTGATTCTCGTGTAGTACTTGTATGGATCCTTTGACCTGACCATATGATGGTATTACATGTGAGGTCGCATACTTAGGGGTACGCCTAAAGGGCCTGTAATAGGGTGCCAAGTATGGGTACTTTCGGGTATGTCACTTAGCATGGTAATGCTATGGATATGCAGAAGGGATTTGTCACTCAGTAGTCCACTGGGAAGATATCACCGGCCTCTTGATGAATGCGACTGATAAGAGTGTGGCCACACCCAAACAAGTGGGAACTTGTTTGTGAGCTTCAGTGTATTCAGGATCAAGTTAATGTCCGGACACAAAAGAGGGTGATCAATCCATGCCTCTGTGTTGGACACCAATATCAATGACATGAGATGTACAAGTTTAAACTACAGGGTTATGATATCAGTTGGACTGCCATCTCCATCTTAATTGGGGGCTGCAGTGGCTTGCTAGAGCCCAACTGCAGTCTGTGGGCCAAAGGCCCACTGCCAACATAAAGATGGGCCCACAGGATCGTACACATTGAGCGACTGTACACCGACTTAAGGAATCACATGTATACTTGGAGTATACACTCTGGAGAAAGAGGTATATATATATTAATTACATTATAAAGATCAATTGGATTGATCAATTGGATTGATCCTAATAATAAAATTAATATATTTAATTGGCTCTTCATAATTAATTGGATTAATTATGAGATTATTTCCTAGGCGGAAATATTCATATGTATAGGTTTACATATGATTTTATTTTGTGAAGATTTAATTTTAATTTGACGGATTAAATTAATTGGTCAAACTAATTTTAATTTAAATGTAAATAATATATTACTTGGTGTAATATATTAAATACATGGGTATATTAAAGTTGAGCTTGAAATTAATTTAAACCAGATTAATTAAAATAAGATTGGGCCTGAATTAAAGAAAGAAGCCCACACAAAGTGAATGAGCCAAGCTGGGCCTTAATTCCCTTAGGGAATTCGGCCAACCCAGGGTTTTAACCTTAGGAGAATTCAGCCAAAGGGGTGCAATATACCATAGCCGAAATTTATCGCTTCTCTTCTCTCCACAGTTCGTGTTTTCCGACGCTAGCACGGGTCGTGTTCGTTAGGTGTTCGTGTACGTGAACGAGAAGAGATTCTACATTGATTCCTACAGTCTGCATCCATCTCTGAAAGAGATATTCCGGGTAAGAGAATTATCTCTTTCTATTAAATTTTTGTTTTTATAATTTCCATTTCAATAAGAGAATTATCTCTTTCTATTAAATTTTTGTTTTTATAATTTCCATTTCAATTGCTCCTGGGCACGGATTCGAGGAAATCATCGCGGTCTTCCGCTTTTATCGGGTGATTTCCGGTGAAAAATCCCAACAGTGGTATCAGAGCAGGCTTTTGATCCGTGGAAATTGTTAAAATTGGTTGAATCCCATGTTTTAAAATTGGAGATTTTTATTGGGGTTCTGGGTTTGGGTTTAAGATTTTTCCCCATTTGATTTTCATACAATTGAAATTGAATATGCATATTGGTTTGTGTTTGTTTAATTTAATTGTATGTTTTTGGAATTCTTGGTGAATTTCTTGTTGATGGATGCTTTGATTTTTCCTTATAATTTTTTTTCTGTTTATAAAAAAAAAAAAAAAAAATCTGGCTGTTCCTGGGGTGGGGGGCTGCTGGCGGCCGCCGCCGCTCGCGGCCACTGGCAGCAGCCGCTGCTGCTGCTAGGGCAACTTGGTTGCCCTAACCGTAGCAGGCTGGGCCCAGTGTTTTTGGATTTGGCGGGTTTTTAGGCCCGGGCGCAGTTTTAAAATTTTAATTGGTTTTAAAATTCGTGTGTTTAAATTTATGTAATTTAAATGCGTGTGGTTTCTTGAATGAAATTTTATTTTATTCATGTGGTATTAATTTTGGAAATTAATATGGTTAATTGAGATTGGTTCGGGTAATTTTGGCACAATTACTTGGACGGCTAAATTGGACCCATGGTTTCCCAATTCCAATGGGAGCAGTTGGACTGCTTGGGCTGGAAGCCCAAAGCCCGTTAAGGGTTAGAACCATGGTGGGCCAAAATTGGCGATTTCTAAATAATGGCTTGGACATAATTGAAATGGGCTTAAATCATGCATTATAACATGCTTGTGAATTATATGTATTGGATGCATATGGGTGATTAAATATTTTGTATGATTGGATGCTATTGGGCCTTATTCAAGATGGGTTGTATTTCTTTTTTTGGGTAAATACAGCCTGCGTGTCGTTTTCTTTTTAATGTAATTTTATTTTATTCAATTATTATAAAATTTGTTAAAAGAAGAAGCCCATGGAGTTGTGAGACCAAGTGGAGGTGCAAGCCCAAAAGGAAGAAATGGAGGCCTGCCTGATATTGTTTTCTAGTATAGGTTTACTAAAATAATATTAGGATGTAATAAAGGCCCATAGCAATCCATTTTACTTATTTATTTAATTATGTTTTACATTTATATGCATGTATGTATGTATGTATGATCCAACCGCATTTCACCCGCCTTATGTATGCAAGCCGTTGTTAATCGAATCTAAACACCAAATGAAATTACTAAGTCGCTTAAAAATACTTCCCTCGTTCAAAACCGGCTCGAAGTGGGAATAGGCCAGTTGTAGACCATGCCATCGCAGGATACACTGGAGTATTGTCACTTTGTATTGGGTTAGGGTATGGGATACTCTAACACTTGAATGGAGGTTTTGACTTCGCGGGTAGTAAGATTCTCCTGGCCCTAACACAGATGGGTAAGTACCAACAAGCCCATCAAACCGAGAATCCCTAGGTTGGAATTGGACGGCGTTCCTACCTAAATAGTTAGGGTATAGTTGTACCAGCCCTCGTCTGGCTATATCTTAATGAAATATGGATCTCGGCCCATGAGCCCAACAACTCGGTTTAATTAATAACTTGATTCATTATTAATTTCTTATGGGAATAACAAAGTAAAGTCCTTTATTAACACTCTAAATGTTTTTCTGTGTAGAAACTCTAAATGGCAAACAACAATACTTTATCACTGCGATCAATTCTTGAAAGGGACAAACTTTCCGGTCCTAACTTTTTGGACTGGTCTAGGAACTTGAGAATAGTTCTAAGACAGGAGTCCAAAGAGTATGTGCTGGAGAGGCCTGTACCGGCTGCGCCTCAAGGACGTAATCCACCGGCTGCCCAGCTGGAGGAATATGAGGTGCATGTCAAGGATAATAGGGATGTGACATGCCTAATGTTAGCCTGTTTGGTCCCCGAACTGCAAAAATAGTTTATGGACCATCAAGCCTTTGCTATGATAACAACTCTAAACGAGATGTTTCAGGAGCAAGCTCGTCAGGAAAGGTACCTGACCAACAAGGCATTCCACTCCTGTAAGATGGGGGCCGGGACATCTGTGAGCGCACACGTGCTCAAGATGAAGGGCTATTTGGACACTTTAGCCCATCTCGGATCGCCTATCTCTCAGGAGTTGGCGGTGGACACAACCTAGCATCCTTGCCGGATTCTTATGATCAATTCATCCTGAACTACAACATGCAAGGGATGAACCGCACTGTCGGTGAGCTGCATGGGATGCTTAAGCTTACTGAGCAGTCGATCAAAAAGACTCCGCCGGTGCTGCTGGTCAACAAGGGGAACCCTCTTGTTGCCAAGGGTAAGGCCAAGGAAAAGGCCAAGAAGGCCAAGGCTAAGAAGGCCAAAGCCCAACCCAAGGCTCAGCAGAAGGCAAGTCCTGAGGATGTCTGTTTCGGGTGTAGACAGACGGGCCATTGGAAGAGATCGTGTCCCAAGCTGATGGGAGAGCAAAGAAGGGGCCAACGTGCGTCCTCTTCAGGTATTTATGTTATAGACATTAACCTTACTGTTTCAACATCCTGGGTATTGGATACTGGATGTGGTTCTCACATTTGTTGCAATGTGTAGGGACTTAAGAACAAAAGGTCACTAGGGTTAGGAGAGGTGGACTTGCAGGTCGGGAATGGAGCAAGGGTTGCTACCATAAAGATCTGCGAATACCACCTTGTGATGCCTAGTGGATTGGTTTTAATTTTGGAACAATGTTATTTTGTACCTGCTATGTGCAGGAATATTATTTCAGTTTCTATGTTGGATATTTCTGGATTTTATTTTACTATTTCTAATTGTAGAATTTCAATATCTAGATAGGGATTATTTTATGGAGATGCTCTTTTAAATAATGGCCTGTATATCCTGGACTTAAATGAAACCAATCACGTCTATAACATAAACACAAAAAGGGTTAAGCCAAACGAACTTAATCCTGTCTACCTATGGCATTGTCGTCTCGGCCACATAAACGAGAAGTGCATAGCTAGGCTTCACAAAGCTGGAGTCTTAGGGTCATTTGACTTAGAGTCAATTGATACATGCGAATCATGTTTATGAGGCAAGATGACTAAGGCCCCTTTTAGCAAGAAGGCTGAAAGGGCCACTGGCTTATTGGACCTAATACATTCAGATGTATGTGGACTTATGAGCGCAACGACCAGAGGTGGACACTTGTACTTCGTCACGTTCACGGACAATTTCAACAGATATGGCTATGTCTATCTGATGAAACATAAGTCTGAGACCCTTGATAGTTTCAAGGAATTCAGGAACGAGGTACAGAACCAGCTAGGCAGAAATATCAAAACCCTTCGTTCGGACCGAGGTGGTGAGTATATGAGCATAAGTTTGACTCATATCTGAGAGAGCATGGAATAGTTCCACAGCTCACTCCTCCCGGAACACCACAATGGAATGGGGTGTCCGAACGGAGGAATAGGACCTTGTTGGACATGGTCCACTCAATGATGAGTCAAGCCTCTCTCCCAATTAGTTTCTGGGGACACGCTCTCGAGACAGCAGCTCTTATCTTAAATAATACTCCTACTAAGGCAGTAGAAAAGACCCCATATCAGATATAGACGGGCAAGGAGCCCAATGTGTCTTTCCTAAGGATTTGGGGATGCGAAGCACATGTCAAGAAATTGACTAGTGGCAAGCTGGAGCCCAAAACCGATAAATGCCTGTTTGTAGGCTACCCTAGGGAAACCAAAGGGTATTACTTCTACAACCACGCCGAGAACAAGGTGTTCGTGGCAAGGAATGGGGTCTTTCTAGAAAAGGAGTTCCTTTCCAAGAAAGACAGTGGGAGCAATATTGAACTCAGGGAAGTTCAAGGTCCACAAGCTCCTGAAGAGGATAACTCGGAGGCCCAAGTGGAGCTTCGACAGGAGGAAGCACCGACCCAGGCCGCACAAGGACCTAGAAGGTCTGGTAGGGATCGTCGGGAACTAGAGAGGTATGGTTTCCTCGTCACCGATGATCAAACTCTTCTCATCTGGGATGAGGAAGAACCCAAAACCTACCAGGAGGCTATAGCAAGCCCACAGTCTGCGAATTGGCGCAAAGCCATGGAGGCAGAGATGCAATCTATGTACGATAACCAAGTTTGGAACTTGGTTGATCCACCTCCAGGTGCTAAGGTAATATGTTGCAAGTGGTGCTATAAGCTAAAGGCCGACAATACCTTCAAGGGGCGTCTGGTTGTGAAAGGTTTTAGACAAGTCCATGGAATAGACTATGATGAGACTTTCTCACCAGTAGCCATGCTCAAATCCATCAGGATCTTGCTAGCCATAGCCATATGGTACGACTATGAAGTCTGGCAAATGGATGTCAAGACCGCTTTCCTTAATGGAAAGCTACTCGAGGATGTGTACATGACACAACCTGAGGGTTTTGTAGATCCAGAGTATCCGGGAAGGGTATGCAAGCTTCAAAGGTCCATTTATGGACTGAAGCAAGCATCCCGAAGTTGGAATCTCAGATTCAATGAGGCTATAAAGGAATATGGCTTCATACAGAATCAAGATGAGCCTTGCATGTATAAGAGGACTAGTGGGAGCATTGTCACATTCTTGGTACTTTATGTGGACGACATCCTACTCATTGGAAGCAACATACCTACACTACAAGGGGTAAAGCAGTGGCTGAGTAAGTGCTTCGCAATGAAGGACTTAGGCGAAGCTGAGATGATCCTAGGGATCAGGATCTATAGGGATAGATCAAATCGGCTTCTGGGCCTAAGTCAGGCCTTGTACATAGACAAAGTTCTGAAAAGGTTCAGCATGGACCGGGCTAAGAAAGGCTTCTTGCCAATGGGCCATGGGCTGAAACTTAGTAAGAAGCACTGTCTTAAGACAAGGGAGGACAGGGAGAACATGAAATTGGTTCCATATGCTTCGGCTATAGGATCAAGTATGTACTCCATGTTACGTACGAAACCTGATGTCGCCTGTACACTGAGTATGACGAGCCGGTACCAGCAGGATCCCGGGGAGGATCACTGGAAAGCTGTCAAAGCAATCCTTAAGTACCTTAACCCGGACTAAGGATAGCTTCTTAGTGTATGGTGGTCAAGAAGTGCTATCAATTACTGGGTACACTAATACAAGCTTCCAGATTGACCAGGATGAGTACCAGTTGCAGTCTAGGTATGTATTTTTGCTAAATGGTGGTGCTGTAAGCTGGAGGAGCTCAAAGCAGCCAACCATCGCGGACTCTACAACAGAAGCTGAGTACATCGCTGCGTGTGATGCGGTTAAGGAAGCTGTATGGATGAAGAAGTTTATCACTGAGTTGGGAGTAGTGCCAACTATCCAGGACCCAGTTGATATCTTCTATGACAACAATGGGGCCGTTGCACAAGCTAAGGAGCCCCGGTCACACAAGAACACAAAGCACGTGCTCAGAAAGTTTCACCTCATACGAGAGATCGCGGAGAGAGGTGACATTGCATTGCACAAAGTGGACACCGAGGATAATGTCGCAGATCCTTTGACCAAGGCGCTTGCCCAGCCCAAGCACGAGGGTCATACTAAATCTATAGGGATTAGACCCATGCCTATTTGGAACTAGTGCAAGTGGGAGATTGTTGGATATGCCCTAGTCCCGAGGCATTGGTCCTTGTATTTGTATCATACATTAATTGGATTCATGTATTATACTTATTTGTGTTATTAATAAAAGCATTAATTCATTTATTATATCTATCTTGTCCAATATATTAAATGAAGTATCTAATGGACATATCCATATCCATGATGACCAGTGTCATGCACTTGGCAGTAAGACCATGGATAGGGTAAATGATATGACCATAAATAGATCCGTAGTCTGTTCCAGTCATGGGAATGAATGGAACAAGAGACTATCATTAACCTGGTTGTATGGCGGTGTCTTACCAGTCATTGGACATGGAATGTCAACCAAGTTAATAGGTACATGCATTGGGGGCATGGTACTGGATAGATCCACTAAACCAGAAATCCACATGGTATAGTATCATAAGTGATTCTCGTGTAGTACTTGTATGGATCCTTTGACCTGACCATATGATGGTGTTACATGTGAGGTCGCATACTTAGGGGTACGCCTAAAGGGCCTGTAATAGGGTTCCAAGGATGGATACTTTCGGGTATGTCACTTAGCATGGTAATGCTATGGATATGCAGAAGGAATTTGTCAATCAGTAGTCCATTGGGAAGATATCACCGACCTCTTGATGAATGCGACTGATAAGAGTGTGGCCACACCCAAACAAGTGGGAACTTGTTTGTGAGCTTCAGTGCATTCAAGATCAAGTTAATGTCCGGACACAAAAGAGGGTGATCAATCCATGCCTCTGTGTTGGACAACGATATCAATGACATGGGATGTACAAGTTTAAACTACAGGGTTATGATATCATTTGGACTGCCATCTCCATCTTAATTGGGGGCTGCAGTGGCTTGCTAGAGCCGAACTGCAGTCTGTGGGCCAAAGGCCCACTGCCAACATAAAGATGGGCCCACAGGATCGTACACATTGAGCGACTGTACACCGACTTAAGGAATCACATGTATATTTGAAGTATACACTCTGGAGAAAGAGGTATATATATATTACTTACATTATAAAGATCAATTGGATTGATCCTGATAATAAAATTAATATATTTAATTGGCTCTTCATAATTAATTGGATTAATTATGAGATTATTTCCTAGGTGGAAATATTCATATGTATATGTTTACATATGATTTTATTTTGTGAAGATCTAATTTTAATTTGACGGATTAAATTAATTGGTCAAACTAATTTTAATTTAAATGTAAATAATTTATTACTTGGTGTAATATATTAAATACATGGGTATATTAAAGTTGGGCTTGAAATTAATTTAAACCAGATTAATTAAAATAAGATTGGGCCTGAATTAAAGAAGGAAGCCCACACAAAATGAATAAGCTAAGCTGGGCCTTAATTCCCTTAGGGAATTCGGCCAACCCAGGGTTTTAACCCTAGGAGAATTCGGCCAAAGGGGTGCAACATACCATAGTCGAAATTTGTCTCTTCTCTTCTCTCCACATTCCTGTTTTCCGATGCTAGCACGGATCGTGTTCATTAGGCGTTCGTGTACGTGAACGAGGAGGGATTCTACATTGATTCCTGCAGTCTGCATCCATCTCTGAAAGAGATATTCCGGGTAAGAGAATTATCTCTTTCTATTAAATTTTTGTTTTTACAATTTCCATTTCAATTGCTCCTGGGTACGGATTCAAGGAAATCATCGCGTTCTTCCGCTTTTATCGGGTGATTTCCGGTGAAAAATCCCAATAAATTCCCCTTTATGCGAGTTGGCTGGCCGTAGGCTCGCGAGAGTTGCAGCGCCACACGAGGCCAATGGCCTAGCCATAGGCTAGCTCCGTGACATTTGGTATCAGAGCTTAAACAAAGCGAACCCTTCATGATGTTAGCTTGAGATGTCAAATCACTCGAATGAGTTGATGGACAATGAGTTGACGGATTATGGTTATGAATGCCTTTAGAAATGAATAGAAACCTTGAGTTTGCTCGGGCTAGGATGCGATGAGCCCACTGACAAGCGAGAGGGTAGAGATCGCGAGAAGGGAACTTAGATACAATGACATACAAGTAAGCCCATACTCGAATATCCACCATCACATAGTAGTGACGAATGCTCTACGTGTTGGTGTGCCCTAGTCCAAATGGCATTGGTTCTTGTATTGTATTGTACTCTATATTTGGATATTTTGTATTATACAATTTTGTGTTGAAATAAAGGCATGAATCTATTTATTCATATCTTGTGCTATTTATAAATAGAGTATCCAATGATTATACCCATACTAAAGTAAACCAATGTAGGTCATTGGATTATGAGACCTTTTAGTAGAGTTAAAGTTATAATCATAAAGATATCCCTAGTCTGTTCTAATCATCGGAATGAATAGAACCAAAGACTAGCATATCCTTGACTGGATGGCGGTGTCCCACTGGCCATTGGACATGGAATGTCAGTCAATGATATGGGTACATGTTGGGTTGCATGGTACTGGATCGATCAGCCACGAGAACACCACATGGTTCAATCGTCATAGGTGTTTCTTAGGTAGGTCTTGCTATTATTCTTAGACCAGATGTTCATTATAAAACAACATGGGATCTCATACACTTTGATATACGCCTAACGGGCCCATAACAGGGTGCCAAGTATGGGTATGTTGGGTAGGCCAGTGAACATGTTGATGTTGATAGTGAAGCTGACGGAATTGCCACTCAGCGTCCCCTGAGATGACATCACTGGCCACTTGATGAGTGGGACTGACAAGTGTATGGTCATACCCGAATAAGTTGGGATACTTATTCATTAGGTTCAGCCCACTCGGTATCAAGAGATAAATAAGCATATAAGAGGATGACAGGGCTATGCCTCTTGCTTATATATCAATGTCAGTTGGCAAGGGATATACAAGATCACTACCGGGTTATGTTTCACATTAGACTGCAAGTCTCCCTCTTAATTGGGGGCTGTAACCCACTTACAGTCTGTGGGCCTTGTGCCGACTGCCAACATAAAGACGGACCCACATAATCGTACACATAGAACGACTGAACATTGACAAATCAGAATTGGAACGGAAACCAAATTAATTGAGTTATTGATATTAGGTTATGTCATAATTAATTCAATTATAAAGGGAGAAATTTATTTTATTTGATTAATTAATTACAAGTTGTAAATAATTAATTAAATAAAATAATATTTCTTTGGTGGAAATTAAAAATACAAAAGTTGTATTTATTAAGGATAACTTTAATTTAACTGTGGGTTATTTTAATTTGATGAAATTGTATTTAATTGTATCAATTAGGATTTTATAATATGGTTTTATTTAATCCTAATGATATAAGGTAAATCAATTAAATCAAATTAAATAATCTATAGTTTTAATTAAAATCTTAGTAGGCTAAGGAGTGTATATACTAAAGGAGTATATATAGGAAGCCTTAACATAATTTTCCCTAACCTTTGTAGAGAATTTTTGCCACAATAAGAAAATTACAGTAGCCCCCTTTTCCTTTTTCTCTTGGTTTTCGTTCAATCCGTTCGCTAGCAAGAGTCCTGTTCGAGAGTCGTTCGTGTACCGAATTGTGGAGGAAACGCGTTTAGGTTTCTGCAGCAGTCTCCAAAGGAGATAGTTAAGGTGAGAAAATTTGTTTTTCTCCGTTCTTGTTTTTATTCTATTAATCTACATGTATCTTGGATTTTGGAATCGAGGAAAATTTTAATCGGTATTCTGTTTAATTTTTCCCCTGACGATTCCATACACTATGATGATCCACACCTTAAGTGGGGAAAGGATGTCGTGGATGTCGCAGTTGACGATGCCAGACGGAAGAAATTGTCACGTGGAATGGCAAGGCGATAAGATTTTGTGTTTTAGAGTGGCGAGTTCAAGCCATTGAGGCGTGGCTTGTATCTTGTTATGACACAGCGCAATTGAATGTTGCGTGTGCTAGTACATATGTCAATGAGATTATATACGGGTTGTAATGAAACTCTACGATTGGCGACCCCTTAAGTGGGGAAGAAGCCTTGTAACTAATGTTGCGAAGAAAAAAAGGTATGTCATAAGGATTGACAAGTTAACGAGCCTTGAGTTGTCGAGGGACGAATGCAAGCTATTTAGGCATAGCTTGTATTTTGTCACGATGCAACCTAATTGAACGTTTCGAGGGACGAGTGCAAGCTATTGAGGCGTAGCTTATATCCTCCCATGACGCAACCTAATTGAACGTTACCTGTGCTAAGACAATATGTTACTCGGATTGCGAGGCTGAAAGGCAACTAACCAGAAGCCTGTGTGGGGCATGCAAAAACTTACTAGTAGCCTATGAGGGAGACGATAAATATCGAAAATGATATACAAATTTGATGGTGAGAAATTTGTTGAGCAAGCTTGGAAGACTGATAGGATCGAGTAGTGAGAATGCGGGACACAAATGAGATGGCAAGGTGACAAGCCTTTTTGAGTTTGCGAATGCAATACCCATATGGCCCAAAAGGCCAAAGGTACGAGATATGTGGGAAAATCACCCTTGGGGGAAAGCTAGCTAATGATGCAAGATGTGATCAGCCTGTGATCACAAGAGTTCAAATAGGCAAGAGGCCAAGACGATGCGAGTAGCCTTTGGCAATGTGCTTATTGTGGGGACGCCTACAACAAGTCAATGTCTCGTTTCTTGTTTGCAAAGAGATTTACGATAGGGACACCCTCAACAAACTCTTATGCAAAAAGAAAATGTGTTTATGTGCAGTTGTATGTTGAGAAATGTGAAGGTTTATGAGAAGCCGATTTCGAAGAAGCGAGCACAGAATTAAGCAAGAAGCAATTAGGTGGACAATGGAGAAATGATGTGAGATACATGATGTAATAAACCAAAGGCGAGTGAGTGCAAAAGGGAGAAATTTCAAAGAACACGTGGGAATGAATTCAAGGAGCCATACAAGACTGGGATCAGAAATGAAGAACACGTAGAGACAAAACAGAGCCAAACCAAGAGATGAAAACTAGAACACTCCAACATTGAGTCGATTTGAGGAAGATCGAAGTAACGATTTGAAAGAATTTGAACACTTGTGCTTGAGATAACGAGTATGCGAGGTGTAAGTAACGCAAACTTTTATTGTACATTGTGTAAAACGTTTATTTAGTTGATACAACATTGAGTGTGCATGGGATAATTTGTGGATTTTTTTTATGGATACTATTGTATTCTTTTGTGACTTTTGCAAGGTACAAAATAAGGTTGACAACTAAGAAGAATCGAAATAGATGAAATAGATGCAACAGTTGAGCGATCGGGGCGTGACAACTCGAATGATGATTGAGGACCAACTTTGTCCTCGCTGGGCTCACTGCATCATCGGGGATGATGATGGTCAAGTGGGGGAGAGAGCAAAAGGCCTAATATGAAAAGGCTTGGGATGGATATTTGATATAACATCCATAGAATAAGAGAATAAAGATAAGAATAATAGAAGAGACTCCAAAGATATAGAGGACTCAAATAGAAGTCTCGAAAAGGAATTTTTTCAACTTATTCTCTACGATCGTACGAGATGTGATGTGACACCATGAGAACAAACAAGGGCGAAAGAGGAGCAGAAGTTCAAAGTATGCAAAAGATTGAATGGGATTATGAAGCAGTTTCTAGAGTATGCGATCGGATTGAAACAAAGCAAACAAGCGGGCTTTAGTGGTGATTAAGGCAAGATGCGAGTATAGAATTCAAGGAGCATTAAGTGTGGTGGACATCCGAAGTGAGCAGAACCTCAATCGAGTTTAAAGCTAAAGACATAAAGACCTTTCAAAGGGAGAAGGTGTGCTCGATCAACGAGGACGTTGATCATCTAAGTGGGGGAGAATGTAAGAGGGATGCAACAGCGCGCACGAGGACAAGGGCCGATGGCACGCCAGCATGCATGGAACCCAGCAAGGTGTGGTAAATAAGATATATTGATGGTTGTTCCTTCTAGAGGTGAAAACGATACAAGGACTACAATAGGGGGGATTAGTCCCACCAGACTTAGGCATAGGATCTCCACCTCCCCTGGGCCCTGTGAGCAGGCATTGTGGCTTAAGCGATCTACCCTGGTCTAGGAGAGACTAGGAGGCGGGCATCCGGCCTTAGGAAGAG
Organism: Euphorbia tirucalli; assembly: GCA_039660915.1. NCBI lineage: Eukaryota > Viridiplantae > Streptophyta > Magnoliopsida > Malpighiales > Euphorbiaceae > Euphorbia > Euphorbia tirucalli. The sequence continues at coordinate 32,196,495 of CM077637.1, read as the reverse complement.
AGGTGAATGTCTCCGTTAAGGAAGAAGCCTTACGGACACTATAGAGCGATCCAGACTTATAGTGCACGTTATATTACAGGGGTCGGTATACGGGATGCGAGACACAAAGTAGGAACCAAGGGACATAGATTTAGGAGAATTCCACTCGATGCGAGCTGGCTGGCCACAGGCTCGTGAGAGTTGTGACACCACACGGGGCCAATGGCTTAGCCATAGGCTAGCCTCGTGACACTGAGCTGCAATGCTCAAAATAATAACTTTCAATTCAATCTACACAATATGTGATATTCTCCATCTTGATAGTTCAAGGGGGAAAATGTTACAAATTAATAGTTCGAGAGTAATCAAACAACATTAAGAATAGGTCACACTAACCTTAAAAATGAATCAAACCAAAACGCATAATGAACCTCCTGATCTTTTTCGTTCTGTGTAATTAACTCTTTGATCTTCACTTTGCACACATTGAGTCATTGATATCTAGATTTTAGTCGCTCGATTTTTAACCTTTCTGTCACGCGGGTATTATAAACCCCGTTACTTGGCACGTTGACCCGTTGGAATTGCCACATCAGACGCCTTGTCATTAAAATATCGCCACACCAACTAGGCTCCACTTGCTCCTCAACCTATAGTTAGGCCTCACATCATCTGTCCTTGATAATGGCCACTCCGAAAAATGGAAAAGAAAACCTGCTCCTATTCCGAAAAAAGGAAAAGAAAACCTGCTCCTATGTATCATTAATTTAATTTAACTCGTCTTCGCTTGTGGATTAATTGACTTTCAATTTTCAGATGCAAAAGTTGTCTCTTTCTCTAAGGACTTCGTTGGAACCGATAAGATATGTTTGTGAGATATGCAACCAAGGGTTTAAAAGAGACTAGATTCTTCAAACACATCGAAGAAGAAATAAAGGGCCATGGAAATTATTGAAAGTAGCAACTGTTCAGCAAATGAAGAAGAGAATTTATGTAGAACTGAATCTACCTGTTTGCATCAGCATCCTTATTATGCTCTTGCAGATCTCGCTGGAATTAAGAAACATTTCCAAACAGAACTCAACAATCGTTATAGATATGGTCGACTAGTTGAAGCAACATTTGTTAACAAGCTCATTATATTTGTTAACCAATACCGGAGGTTACCCAAGACAGCTAGTAGTTTTTGCCACCATTGCTTGACATGATGGATTTGTTTTGCAACGACCAGAGCGAAAATTGTGGATTTGATTTGCATCGGCGAACTCGAAGGCCATGATGATAGATAAGAGAGGAGGTGACAAAGAAGAAGGGAGGAAAGTGACGGCACCGAAGGCGAAGGCTTTGCGGCAAGAGAGGGAGAAAGAAGAAAAGGAGAGAGAAGGGATTATTATTGAAATTTGAAAAAAAAAAAAAAATTTACACTTAATTTTGCTCATATGTAAATTGAAAAAAGTAGAACTGACCTGGTGATACTCCAATGATGTGGAAATTCCAACAGATCAATGCGCCAAATAACAGGATTTGTAATATGTACGACAAAAGAATAAAAAAGTAAACCACTAAAACACAGATAAGGAAATTAAAAACTCAATGTGTGCAAAAGGAAGATCACAGAGTTGATTACACAACGAAAAAGTACAAAGGGCTCAAGATGCATCTTGCTATGAATTAATTAATAGACTTTTAACAGATTTCTTCATGAGGCTATTAGCATTAGATCGAAGTCTCAAAATCAAAAAATATTATATCAACAAACAAAATTGATTTATGCTAAGAAATTTTTTTTTTTTAAAAAAAAAAAACAGATCTCTTCCCATATCTTCAAATGATACCTATCTCACTCAGAAGATTAAAAAAAATGAATATCAGTAAAGTTCACAATAAATGGTTGACATTACAAATAACTGTAATAGTTGCTCAAGTTACAATGTCGCGACCAATACAGACAACTATGTTCTGTCAGAAAGAAGCTTCAGTGCTGTCAAAGAAGTTGCTCATTTTGTTGATGACTCACCTTCATGTAGATTATGAGAATCTTGCCGAAAAGGATATGTTTAAAGACCAAGTGCTGCAGTAAACTTGGATTTGGCCAATTCCAGAACTCAACTGTGTGCGTTACTTTCCAATACAATCCTTACTCAGCGATTATATATTTATTCATGCCTATGAATCTCTTCGCATTTTTTTCTTTAATTTGTCTTCTTTGCGGTATTTCTCTCGTCTTTCTTCTCTCCGGCGCTTCTTTGACAATAGCCCATCCTTGGCTTTCTCTGCTTCATATTCTTTTCTCTTCTGATCTTCCTTGACTTTTCGCTTCTTATTCTGCACAATATTATTAGTTAAACGAGCCAGACTCCTAAAAGAAATGATACGGTTATGAGCCATTTTTTCCTTTTTGATAAAAACAGTGGTGTGAAAATACATTCGATTCTCCAAACAATATACAGGAAAATACGAGTAACCAGAAAAGGAGAAAAAATTAAGAATCCTGGAAGAGTTTGAACCCCCAAAGAGGCTATGCTACCAGCAGCTACATTATATGGGGCAAACTCTAATATAGTATCAAAATGCAATTTAACATCTACACATATTTGTCAAGTGAGAAAACTATACTTAAAGAGCAATCCATGAAAATTAATGCACTTGAAAACAGGAAAATTTTTAAATAATTAAATTTAGAAAATGGTTCCCCAATATAAAGAGCATGTTTGACAAGGGACCAGAATTTTGTTTTTCGATAGTATGGACCAGACTTTATGTGGTCTTTGCATACCTTGTCATGTCTAATCCTTTGAAGATGTTGAATAAGAGTATGAAGCTGTCTCTCCCGTGGTTCCATAACAACAGCTCTTCTCTTTTCAAGAGGTGGATGTTTCTGGCTGGGTATATCCTTTGGTTTGGTGGCGAATGGAAGTGCTGCCTGTAATGATTTAGGTATCACCAATGGGTTGAATTTCCTTGGCTTCCTTTCAATTGGCTGTTGGAGAACACAAACAAAGATTTATCAACAATAGCAAAAATAGCAATCTATTCCCATCTAAATCAGCGAACAAAAGGAAAGCCAACCTTGAATCAAATATTACCTTGTACAGCGAGTCCTTGTTCACAGGGACAGGAACATTGTATTCTCTCCTCAATTCTCCCACAGTTTTCATACCTTGCCAGGTCTTATTCCGAGGTTGCAATGCTGTGGTCAATGGATTATAAAACTTGGGAACATCAACTTGAGTCCATGCACGCAGAAAAACAACATCACTCATCAGAATCCTGTCCTCAAAGGTGCACCTGGCAATGCCTTCCTTTGGTGCTCCTCCCTTCTTTTTCGCCTGATTTCCTATCTCTTCTTTTGCAGCCTGTGCATATGTATACCAATTAAAAATTACTTTATCACCCTTCAATTTTATGAAAGTACAACACTGACACACATGATATATGCTGTCAATTGTACATCAAGAAGTGTCACTTTCCATTTGGGATTATGGTGAAATTCATCTTCAGGTGACTGGATAGGATGATGAAAAAGACTCTAGTGCCCAACATAAACTCACCTTTTTAACCTGTCCTCGAATCCCACTGACAGTTCGAACAGCAGCACCTTCAAATCGAGCTACCTCAAGATCTGAAGTAAACATATTTGTGATAAGTGCAGTCTTCTTAAAGATCTTGCACGGGTAACCAACCAGCTTTACTTTCTTCGTTATTTTTGCTGCATGGTTGAACTCAAGTACAACTGCTGTTGCAGTTATCCGAAATGCTGCCTGAAACGCAAATGAAAGTGAAAAATTTACATTGTAATAAACCATTTACCATACCCAAGTAAATTGTCCATTTCTTGCATCAGTATAACACTTTGATCCCCCAAAAAGATGAAAAAAATTAGTCAACAAGCAAATACCGATCCCTTTATTTTTAACTCACTCGGATATTTCCTAAAACATTTGAAACAATATTGCACAATGCCTTACAAATAGAGCACTTTTTAAATTTTTTAGGACTTCAAGAGCATCTATTAATGCAATAAAAACACGCAAGCCCCATCAACAAAGTAATAGCCTGAGGAGTATACAACTTTTCCTGATGACGTATTCAACAACTCCCAGCAGTTCATGAAGTTCTCATGACTGTTGGACTGTTGCTATATATTTGTTGCCAAACTTTGAACTAGCAATCATCAAAGCAACTTCATTCATATTCAATCATCAGTATTCACAATTTCATCTTTACAGAGTATAGAGTGTTCAGCTCATGCTTGGAACTTGGAAATGGCATCTAATAGAAAGCTCCTTGAGAGAATAATTGAAATTGAAACTGAAGGGAACATTTCAATTATTAACATTAAAATCTTGCAATATTTTCAATGCAGCATAATATGACTTCTTTTGGATCACTATATAGTTACAAAACTGCAAACAACTAAAACTAAGAGCAGTCATTTTTTTTCCTCTACTTTGAACTAAATAACTGAACTACAATTAGAGGAATAGAATGTTCAAATAACAACGTAATCCTGACTGAAGGAAGCAGAAGATGAAAAAGTTAATTAGGAAACTTCACCAGGCATAAAAGTTGCATAAGTCATCGGCATTCCTACATGTATAGTCCTCAAAGAAGTGTACTTTACAAGTGTGTTCCACCAAAAAAAAAAAAAAAAAAAAAAAGAAAAAGAGAAGGAAAGAGAAAAAAAAATTCTAGTCGTCAAAGATTATATATCTCCTACCCTTGCATAAACAAAAAATCAATGTTAAGACAGACCCATTTGCTTGCTTGACATCAACTGTCTTAACTTGGTAAGAGCACCGTAAGGGATCTAAATTAGTTAGGGATCTAAAACTGTTCCACAGAATTGATGAAGGTTCAGTTAAATGAAAGTTCTTATACATTCCTAGTCGAATTTACAACAGGGATGTTCGCGTAGAAATCAAATCAAATAGTATGGACATTTGCACAAAATAACACATCATATAATAGGCTTCTGAATTTTACAACAATTTACGTGTGGCTAATGCAACTCATTTTCCATTTGCTCACTGGCCCAACCCTCGTATTCACCGACCTCTGAGCTCAAAGTATGCACAAATTCAATAAAATTGAAGGAAGCCCTGAACCTCATTTTTATCGCCCTAGTATAGTCCTGAATATTTTAGAAAACTTGAAACACAAATTCAAATGAAAACTAGAGCAACAAGGCGTAGCCTTACTATAAAAAAAAAAAAATCAATGCCTGTAACTGCTCTGCATCAACATCAGAACTTTAAGGAAATGAAAAAATCAATTAAATTAAAGAAATAATTAGAACCTGATTATTTGATAAATTCTGGATGGCAACCACCCCAGTGTTGGGAGGAGCAAGAGGACCCCAAAACATGGCAAGACAATGCATGTGCTCTGGAGTGTACTTGAGCATGCGATGCCTTCCATTGCGATCCTCAATTGCATAGACTGGGGTAGTTTGATAACGCCTCCAACCAATAGACACAATGATAGGATCTCTAGTCTTCAGCACTTTCCTGTGCCATCTGTGCCGTTTTAACCTAGCCTGAAAGAAATAAACAAGATAATTTATCGCACGTATTTCTGGAAAACAGCAAGTCAACCATCAAACTTTGTATAAGATGTTAAAGCAACAGAAATCCAATCGTTTCTTTTGAAGGCTTAGGCAACTTGCCTCATATTAGATCACAAAATATCAATTCAAGAGAGGTTGAGCTTCCAACATGTCTTTCAGCTGACAAAGTTTATCATGAACTTAACAATTTTGATAACGTAAACCTCATTTCATTCCCTGATTATGTGCCTAGCAGCTTCAGTGAAATTATGTTTCAACAATCTCATTTACAATGGGTTTTCGTCAGCTGGAGCAGAATTTTTCTTTTTAAAATTTTCAGTATTATTGGCATATTAAGTGTTTGAACAAATGCGATTTAAGGGTTTAATTCCTTAATAGACAGATTCACCAAATCAGAACAGGACAGCATTTAAGGCGGTCTTGCTTTCATTAACAAGTAGTAAAAAAGAAGTTTCCACCAACGGAAAACAGCAAAGGTAAGACACAAAATATAGAAGTCAATAGTAGTGAAGAACTGAAGATGACTGCAAAAACTAAAGGACGGTAACAATTGTTTCTTATAAAATGACTAGAAGTTCTTCACGACAGCTTATTGACAAAAAATAAAGGAAAGAAACAATTAAGATGATTCCCCTTTTGTTGCAACTATTGTCTTTCCTGATTCTTTGTTGCACGGACATAAATACAGACATGGATCCAGACACTGACACAGGAAACATTATTTCTAATAAATTATAGGACACAACATGTGGGGGTTATATGTAGATAACAAAAATATTAGGGTACATTTATAATATGAAAATTATAAACACAGGTTTTTATCACAAACATAAATATAGAAAAGAAACATCCTATAACAATATTAAAATTGAAAATTTTACAAGTTCTATAGCAAACATAACAATTTAGAAATTTAATTATACATAGATTATGATTAAATCTCATAACATATAGAAATTGATAAACAAAATTGATACTGAAATTAATATAATACAACATGAAAAGAATAATAAGTTAGAACAAAGGACAAATTAACTTTCATAACAAAATTAGGAGAAATTGACAATAGAACCAATACACAGATAAATCTAATGCAGAAACCGCACTAGCCTAAGGAGAGAAACTCTCCTCCCAAGCCAAAAGGCCGATTCCCAAAATGAATTACGAAAAGCTACTTTTCTCCACTCCAGACCAACAATAAATACTCCTAAAACACTCATTCCCTTAATTCCCTAAACTACCCTTCATGCATATTCTGTCCTTAAGTCCTCACAATTGCTCTCTATCACATTCTCCATCAAATAATAAGTTAGAGACAAAGGACAAATTAACTTTCATAAAAAAATTAGAACGGACAAGTTAAGGAGGTAGGCTCACGGTAGCTAAATAAATAGCCTAGACAGAGGTGTTTAAACGGTCACTCAGTCAATGGTTTTCACTTTTGACTTTGCTTCTTCCTTCTATTACTTTTTTCTTCTTTCAATGAAAATGTTATTGTTTGTTTAAAGTCAAAATTAGAAAAAGAAAAATAAACAAGGGGTTGGGCCTTCTTCAACCTCCAGGCCCTCACCAATTATTTTATGCAATGGAAGCACCGCTTAAAGTTTCAGGTCAAGTAGGAACAAAATGGAGGGCTGGAGAGTGGTGGGACAAACAAACACACAATTAGGAGAGACACACCAAACTATGGATATGCCGTATCCATTTTCTGAAAATCACAGAAACATTCCCCAGTATGTTTCCGGCTGAGTATTGGATGTACCGGTGACAAAAACATTGCAGACACCAGAAACAGCATCTATAGTACTGATTTTCCATTTATAAAAAAATATGAAGAACCATCAGATTGCTAGAAGCCATAATTGTTTTTCATAAGCTGACTAGAAATTAAAAATTATTTCAAAATAAAAAAACTCAGAATTTGTTAGCGTCTAACCTGCATATATCCAACATTTTCCTCCCCAAAACCAATGCCTCCGACCAGAATGGGGTGGCAGGGATCAAAATGTTCAACCATCTCAAAAGGAACATCATGAACCTCCAATCGCATGTATGTCCCTGTTCGAAAGCCCTCAATTTCTGATCGGGTTTCCACATCAAGGTCATTGAGTTCAGCAATATTCCTTTGTTTTTGGAGTGCAATCTCCTCCTTCAACTGGAAGAATCAAGCATACCAACCATGACAATGTAAAGTTTCCAGCCACTTATTTTAAAAGGTAAAAGTGTAACATGTCGAAGAAAACTCACCTTCTCAAAATATCCACTTTCATTTGCTTGTCCATGATGAAACTTGCCCACTTGTTCCTCATCAGCTTCCTCAGGTAATTCGGATCCATCATATGTATATCAAAATTAAGGTCACATAAAAGAATTTCCCACTGATATATCATGTACAACAATGACCTTAAACTAAATTAAAATTGTTTGAATAAAACTGAGTGAAGAAACTTAGATAGAAAAAAAAAAGGAAGTAAAAGTGCAGAGCTACACCAAAAAAACTGAACACAACAAAAAGAAATCAATAACTGAAGAAAAATTTTTGAAACCACTGGCCTCATAAACCTCAAGCAAAAAGGATATTGAGCATCGAATTTCGCACGAAGGGCGAGCTTTTTCAGTCTCCGCTCTTCATTTGCAAGCTCATTTTCTGTCTCCAAGACAACAGAGCCAACTTCACCTTTCTGACGGTTCTCATACTTCTCACCAGTTTCTAAATCTTCAAAGTCACCATATACATCTTCTTCTTCTTCTTCTTCTTCTTCTCCAGTGTGAGCCTTAGAAGGTTGATTTCTTTGGGCAGCTTTTGACCAGTTGCCAGTGACAAAACGATCACGAATATTTTCATATACCTCTTCTTCTTTCCAATTCTTAAGATCAGTATATTTTGTAAACTTGGAACAGTCCTCAGTATTGATATTTGTATCATCCAATGCATCTCTTGATTTCTGCAATAATCAAGCCAGGAAGCTAAGATAGTAAGCAATGTTAAAATAGAAAACACATGTAATCCTCTTGTTACCAGACTGAAAATTTTATTCAGGAAAGAAGCAATGCATATGCTTCAAAGATGCCCCACACCTTATTTTTTTCTCCTTTTGGCTTGAAAAACTCATCTCCATCACTTTCCTCATCAGTACTGCCATCCTGCTTTTCACTAACAGCAGTCGTTGATACAGGCATCCCATACACAAGTTGCATGAGATTGATGTTTTTTCTTGAAACAGTCCTTTCAACCAATGACTCTTTCCACTTTGATGCATTTCCTAAGCCATCTTCCAAGAGAGCAATAAACACAAGTTATTTTGAATTTAAGGAAGCTCTCAAAAGCAAAAACAAGGAGCAGTTCAATCAAATGACTACATTTTAGCAAATACTTGTACTAACCATCCAAACTCTGTGTGGTGTTATTGTGTGCATGAATATCGATCAAAGGACTAATAAGAAAAATAAAGTACCATATGTTTCATCATCCACTCCATCTTCCTCTGGAATGTCTGAACCAGAATTTGATTCATCATCTTCATCTTCATCATCCATGTTTTCATCGTCACTCTCATTATCTGATTCCTAAAGTCAAACATTATAAACATTCCAAAATGTCAATAAACACATAATAGAATTGCTGCCGCTGTACAATGTATGTTGCCATAATAGAAATTGATAGCTAAGAGGAGATACCATAATAAGGCATGTCCCAAGAGGAACATTGCCAGAAAACCATACAGATAACTGATCAAGTTCATAAGTTTAATTCTATATGCAACATTTGATAGCCTGCTCCAAAAATCCACAGCCCAAAAAATCAGAAAACAACAATTCATACAGAAAACTTATTCAGAATTTTACCAATAATTACTTTCATTTACTAAAGTTGAATTAATAGAAAATAAGGGGTGGGAAGGGATGTGAGAGAGGGAAACCAGCAGACCTGTTAGGAACAGACTGTCAGGAATTATTCCTAACCAGATTAGGAATTAGTTTCACTTTAATACTCTTATTCTTAAATAGTTTTATTCCTAACTAAAGATTTGGTAGAGTTAGTATTATTTCCTAATTCTATTTAGAAGTCCTATTTAGATTAGAAGTTTCTTTCCTAATTAGTCTCTCTTTGTACCCCTAAAAAAGGTAGTTTTCTAATTAATAAAAGTTAACCAATTATTCAATAAAAACAGTGAGATTCAGAGTTCTCTCTAAAGAGCTCTGGAGATTCGGAGTTCTCTCTGACGAGCTCCAACCACAGGTCGTAAGGCAAGACAAAGCCAAAAGGAAGTATTACTTCCTAATTTTAAGGTTCAAGGACCCATTACTCAATCTGAAGCCCGGGACCGTAACAAAACCCATGTAAAGTAGGTCCATAGGATGATACAATGGTATCACACTGCAACATTTCAATTTTCAAAGCATACTAATGTCACAAATCATGCACATTAATGTTGCAAGGTAGACTCTTATCCGCTGTCTGTAAGAAAACCAACAAAATCAGATTGCATAAATGCGTGCGTGTTAATCAACACCTGTTGGATCATCATTCTTCCAAAACAAGTACAACTTACCATTGGATCCTTATCATCAATGTCATCTCCAAACATAGCTTTCCTCCTGAACCTTCCATCATGAAACTCAACTTGTTCCTTCAACCGATCTTTAAGATTAGTTTGATGGTTCGACAAATCATCATGCTCTTCGTCGGAAACCTCATCCTCCCAATTCAGCATTGCATCTCTATGACCCACTTCATCTTGCTTTGAAGAATCTGAATCACCAAGAGATGAACCATCACTTTCTTCTAGAAACCCATCAGTTTTGTTCTGTTCCCCAATCTCATTCTCATTCTGCTTCAAAGGCTCATTGTCATCTTTTGCTTCATTCTGGGTTTCAGATGCCCTACTGTGATTCCTGGCGAAAATGCTAATGAAGCTATTCTCCAATTTCTCATCAATTGAATACTTTGTGTTCTGCAGTGATTTCACTAAAGCCTCACCAACATCTCGGTCCTTCCCTGCAGGAACCATAGAACTCTCAGACAAAGAATTTGCAACAAAAATCACATGTTAGCCATTCGACTCATGTAAGTTGCATTTCTGCACCTGATGGCAGTGTCACTTAAACATACTGTTCGGTGCACAATTCACAACATAAATCTTACTTGAGACAAATAGGTTGTGAACACTGATGAGGGAAAGATAAAGCTAATGTAATCACAATGAAAGATACAACAAAAGAGCCATTACAATAAACACAACACAATTTCAACCAAGAAAAGAAATAAGGGAAAAATATTCAAGAGTTGCGACCTGTGGATTTCGTTCCCCCGTCGTCATCATCAACTTTAGAGAACTGTACAAAGTGGTCATTTATGTTTATGTAGACAGCATCCTTGTCATACAACAGATCTCCAAGGCCAGACATAGGTGCATAAAATAGTTTTTCCTTGTCTCTCAATCCCTTCTTTTTGGAAGCTGATGGAAGAGGACAAGGGTCAGCCAAGGCTGTAACACCAGCCAAAGTGTAATCACCAACACCAGCAATGTGCACCTGATTTGCAAAATGTTTATTGGATTAGAAAGTGTGGTTGAACAAATTGATGCAAGAAAACTTGTGCTGTTCCGACGACACAGAATTGGTCATTCAACTGAAGTGAGCTTGTAAACCAGAAAGTGATCTAAAATTTTCTTCCCCTAGATCCACCACCCTTTTAAAGTTTGGCCAACAGATATCAGAAGCATATACTCGTATTGAAGCGCCCAAAAGAGGTGGTTTAGCATCTCAACAGTCAATATACAGCCCATAAAAAAAATTAAAAAAAATTAAAAAACTACGAGACCGAATAGGTCATTCAACTGAAATGAACTTGTAAACCAAAAGTGATCTGAACTTTTCTTCGCCCCTAGATCCACTACCCTCTTAATGTTTGACCAACAGATACCAGCAGCATATACTCGTACTCAAGGGCTAAAAGAGGTGGTTTAGCATCTCAACAGTCAATATACAGCCAATACACAAACAACTCCAAAAAAACACAAAAAGTGAGCTCTTAACTTTAACGAAAAAACTGGTTTCTCTTTTTCACTCTAACAAACCCTAGTATACTTGTAAATGATATAGAGGGAAGAAAAGGCCATACCATAGTCCCTTTTTTCAAATTACAACCCCGCAAATAACCATAAAGTGTGACATTCCTATCACACTTATGGTTTGTATGCACTCTTTCAGGAGGAGTTACATCTTCAAATCGATCTACTAAAACATAAGGGTGAGAAGTTCGCCAAGATAATGGATGAAACTTCATAACAGAAATAAACCTTGCAAGATTGAGTATCTCTCGCTTACTGTATCTGTTCATTCAGGTTAACAAAGAAAAGGGTCACAAATTTTGATCATTAGTATAGAAAATGTTAATTTCCAAAAGAAAACATAAGGCATGTGATTTTTAACAGAGATAACTCGATACTTACTTTCCGTTTATAAGACCTGATAAATAAAACAATTTTGCCCCATCATAAATTTCTGTCCAGAAACGGTGCTTTAGTTTTTGCTTTGTTTTCTTAAGTTTCTTCACATCCTTGAATTTATCAAGATGAGTAAGGACTCCCATAACCTTAGGAAATCCATGAACTTGCAAGATATTAAGAAATTCAAAAGTTTCCTGCAATATGATTCATACATGAATAATCAAATTATCGGTCTCTACTCAATTGCAAAGATACATTACTTCCAAAAAAGGATGCATGAAGAAGTCAAAATGGTTGACAAGAACTAATAAATAAGCAAAATTAGTCATACAATATAGAAAAATTTGAAGACACTAGAACCACATGTTTAGTATTTAATAAAAAAAATCTTCTAGAGGTTGACTCTTTAACTAATGTAGTATTCCTGTTTACCTATGTTGTTTCATCAATTTACTCCAACCAACATCTGAATTTCCCCCTTAAAATATTTATATGATAAATTATGGTAGAAATTAAAGACAAAAAGCAAACAACACGAACTATATATCTCACCATTTCAAAGCCATAACTACCATCTATCAATAACAAAGCTAGATCAGCATATTTCGCAGCGTCAATCATGCCATTGATGTCATTTGGGCACTCCACAAACTGAACTCGCCTTTGCTTACCTAGCATATTGCATGTATTTCACTAATTAGTAAAACAATATAAGCTCCAAAAAAATCTAACAACACGACCATTTTACAATTTAAAACTTCAACTTAATTAATACTTAAAAGGAGACAAATAAAAACCTGACACGATGGTAATTGGTCCTCGAACCTCAGGCAAATTGTGCTTCGTATAATGCTTTACTAGACATTTTATCAACAAAGACTTGCCCACCTGGCACAAATGTTAGAACCATAAAATCAGTTATGGCAACAGCTAAAAACCGTTTCTTCATAACTATGTTTTCCATCAGTTATTTCCTACTTAATGGTTTTGATTGACTGAATTTATCTCTTAATTTGTATATTGTTCATGTCCATAAGTAATAAACATGACAGAAATTTCAGTTGCAATTGAAATGGATAACCATGATTAGAGGATACCGCGCTGTCATTATAACTCCCATTTAAATGACTATCCACTAGGATATTAACAGGTAAGGTGGATCAGCTCTCTTTAACACTTCCTTTTTTCCCCAGTGCAAATTAGAAGAAAGCATTATAACAAGAGAACAACGAAGCTATAGCTTTAACTAAATATCCATCAATTCTTTATTCTTTGCTCCTCGATTAAGCAGGTTTAGCCTGAATAGGTTTGAGATTTCTTTTGCTAGCTCTTTTAGTCAAGCAAGCAATCTCCTTCACAACTTAACTTATTTACCACAGTTTGAGATTGTCTTGTTTTGAGATTGTCTTGTTTCAACTTGCCCGATGAATTAAATGCATTATGCCATCCTGCAGGTTCTAACCAAAATTCAAAAATTTGTGAAAGAACGGGCATGGATTCGATGGATGGATGAAAAAACGAGAAGGATGTTTTACCTACTCCTGCTGCAAAAAAGGAGTTGATTTCAAATTTCTAGCTTCTGCCAGCATGCCTACAATTGAAGCCAAATATTTTCTCTCACCAAAATGGATAACAAGTATGGAAGGGTTGATGAACTGCTTATAAATAGCAGAAGTTTATTGTTCTGCTAACATACTTTATGTAATTGTATTCTAGTAAAGAGAAACTTGTTTTAGGTAGCCCTTATTATCCATCTGATAAATAGAGATACCGCCCCTTCTTTATTTGGTTCCATTCGAACTTCTTGTCAAACATACCCAAGAATCAGAAGTCATTCTTGTGGGCAATTTTTCTTGGAGCAACCTACACTTGAGTTTAGTTTTTTGCTTAAGTTGGGTATCAAATTTTCTTCCCAACTCTTCAATATTCAGAGTTCTCTTACACTTTAAGAATTCTCACATTTTTGATACACTAGAAGAATATCATGTAAAGAGTTTACACACTTGCTCTATGAATAATTAAGATCAAATCAACTTCATTTACCTGGGGTGGTCCGTGCACAACAACAACATAAGGAGGCGGTTCCCCGTAAGATCGATCAATAGTTGGAACATGGAGTCTCCGCTGCTCTTTCTCCACACTCCGCGACTGTAACCGCTTGGCTTTCGCAGTTGAATTAAAAGCAAAAGCCTAAACAGAAAAAGGCACATAAATAGGGCGAAAACAAAAGAAATTAGCATGCCCTTCCTTGGTAAAATCAATTCCAACAAACAGAGAAAGAAAAAAATAAACCTTGGGGTTTTGCTTCTTATTTTCCTCGGTGGAGTTATGATCATCAAACTTCTTCTTCTTCTTCTTCTCTGATTTGCCCTTCTTCTTAGGACCTGATTGCCGTGAGCGGTGAGCCTTATGAGACTGTTCCTTGGTGGTACCTTCTATAGCCATAGCAGCAACTGAAAAGAAGGGAAAGGCTTACAGTAGCCTATAAATTAAGAAAAAAAATGAGTCGAATTGAAAGAGAAGGAGACGGAGATCGGAGATGGAAGGAGTTCCAGCCAGCCGGTAGCTGCTACAGCAGTGAAGTGGGTTTATTGCGGATTTAGTGTTTTAGGGCTGCAAATTTTCCCTTGTTTTTTTTTCTTCTTATTTATAAAAGTTGCGAGAAAAAACAAAACTTTTTTCTCTAGTTGAAAAATGGAGTCGAACAACTATTATTTAAAAATTTTTATTCTTTTTTATTTATCCTTTTTTTCTATGTGCACAAATTGCACGGGTGATACACTACTTTAGTATTTTTTACAGTTTGGTACAAAGACTTTAGTTTTGCTCAAAAAAAAATACAACCATTGAAGTACTCGTGACCTACTATAAAAGATAAAACAAAAAATAATGATGTGACATAATTTAACTTAGATTTTTCACTTTTATGGGACTCATTAATATTAAAATTACATTTCTATCCTTATAAATTTCCTTTCTCTTTGAAATTTATTTTTTTCTCGCAAACATTATATTCAAATTTAAAATTTACTTTTAAATTTTTTTATAATGAATCAAAGTAGATTTTTTTTTTTGTCAAAAAATTTGACAAATCAATGTCTTCGATTTACCAAACTATTCCCACATCAACACTTTTCAACTAACGATCCCACTTCTGGTTCAATCAAATCTATTGCTTTCCATAATTGCAAAATTTTCACTTCACAACAAGACTGTAAAATCAATCTGGTGAATTCTCACCCCTCCCACTAGCCTTACCTTTTTTCCACTCTCCCCACCGTCTTTGACGTCATTCAAATCTAGATTAAACAGGTTCTACTGCTGTTCAATTTCGCCTTTAGGGCTCTTTACACCTTCGCCGTTGTTCTTAATTATTTGTTGGATTATTCTTTGTTTTTGAACTGCTTTGGAGAATGAACTTCTCTCTTTTTACCATTCTTTAAGTGAGTCAGAGAAACGGTGGTGAATCTTGAAGGTGAAGATGCTTCGACCGTCGTAATTTTGATGAAAAATAGAGATTGAGCCAAGGCCATGGCAATGGTAGAGGCGGCACAGATATGACAACAGTGGTGGAGGCGAAAGTGGAGGAGGCAGCAACACAAAGAAGTGAATGAATTGCTAGGGTTGTTAAGAAGAGAAGGGAGCGAAGAGGAGACTATAAGAATATAATTAAAAGTTAATTAAAAGAATAAGTAAAAATTGTTTATTCTAGGAGTCTTGCTGATTACTATTGAATGGGCATAAAAAAAAGTAAATAAATATTTAATTTTTGTATTTTGTCATAATCTAATTAATCAAGGAACATAAAACTTTTGGGGGAAAAAAAAAAGGAAGAACATACAATTTTATGTATTTTCATTTATTATATATATAAAAGAAAAAAAAACTAAACTTTAAATATGAATAAAACGATTTATGAGAAAAATAAATTCTAGAAAGTTAAGTTGGAAAGAGAGAAAGGTAAGAATTGAGATAAGAGTAAATTTTATGAGGATAAAAAAAAGTAATATTAACATCAATGGGTTCTATAAAAAAAAGTGAAATATTTAAGTCAAACTAAGTCACATCAGCATTTTCCATGGTTTTACCTTTGATAACAGGTCACAGGTATGAGCGGACGACCTTTTTCGAAAGAAGAAAATTTCGGACGCGGCGAAGCGAACCGAGGAAAAACGTTTTCGTTCGTTTTGGTTAGTGGGAAATGGGTTTTGTTTATCTTGAGTTAGGAAAATCATTAATTTGATTTGAAAATTCTTTTGTAGAAAACATTTTCCCGTTTTAACTTAAAGACCTCGAAACTTAGATCCCGAGATCAGTGATAGAGTAACCCCCGGATCAGCTCATCCGGGAATTCCAGTACAGCTCCCTACCGAGGACAGACTACTGTACCTAATCCAGAGATTTAGAGTTCGAACAAGTGACTTACTTAACCTCTAGCTTGCTGTCACTTTACCGTTTATATTACCATATTTAATTTGCTTTATTATCTTTTTCTATCCCAATTTATTTATATTAATCGCCGATGCTAAAGCAAAAATGCAGAAAATAAATTGCAGAAAAATAAAACATACATCCAAAATATACAAGAAAATAGTAGAGGCCGATTATACAACCCAATCGAATAAAAGATAAAAACCTTCGTCCTCACATTATAATCAGCCTAAGTACACGAGGATCTAAAAAATTACATGTTGGGATTCGTCATTGAAAAAATAACGTGGCGCAGCGGAAAAGACACCGTTTAAAATTTCCTAGAATCCATCTATCGTGTCCAATTACCATTGATTAGAATAAAACCAAATTGAATCAAGAGATATTAACTCACCGGATTTATCTCTTCTAGAGACTGCTGCAGAATCGTTTCTTGAAATTACGATCTCTAAAGTCCGGTGCACAGCCAACTATTGAGCGAGAACCAGTGCTAGCCGAAGACGAGAAGGAATGGAGGATTAATGCTGGGATTTTCGGCTATTTAGGGCTGCTCTTGGTGGCTGAAATTTCCAGCAATAATTAGGGTGGAATTCAGGGTTTTATTCCTTAAGTGTGCCCTTATATAGACACATTGTCTAATTGGGTTTTAATTAGGTTAATTAAACCCAAGCCCATTAGAATTATAATTACATAAATAAACTTTAATTAAAAAGTATATACTATGTAATTTAATTCAATTTGGCTAAATTTAATTACCCCTAAATAAAATTAAATCACACTTAAGTAAATACAATACATGTATTTAATTTTCCTACTTCGGAAAATTATTTAATTAATTGTTTACTTTATGTAATTCAATTAATTGATAAATTAATTAATTACATTATGTAAACTTATTAAATAAATTAAATTCAACCCAATGTCAATTAATTACCTTGACAAAGAATATCAACTAATTAATTAGAGCATTCCTTCCAATGTACATTACATGTACAATTTCTATAAGTTCCAGCTCAGTTGATCTATGTGCACGATCTTATGGGTCTATCTTTATGTTGGCAGTAGGCCCAACGCCCACAGACTGTAAGTGGGTTCTAGCAAACCATTACAGCCCCCAATGAAGACAGAGATGCAACAGTCTTTAGAAGACACTCACCCGGTAGTAATCTCATAGTGTCCTTTGCCTAACGATATCGATATGAATAAACAAGAGGCATGGTGTCCGTCATCCTCTTCTGTTGTTTATTATATTTCTTGATCTTGAGTTGACTGATTAATCAAATAAGCAACCAACTTATTTGGGTATGGCCATACACTTATCAGTCCCACTCATCAAGTGGCCAGTGATATCATCTCAGTATTACCCGAGTGGCAATTCCATCACTTCATCATCAATATCAATATGTTCACCTATCCACCCAATCATACCCATATTTAGCATCCTTTTACAGACCTGTTAGGCGTATGTCAAAGTGAACTGGATTCCATATTGATAATATAATGAAATCTGGTCTGAGGACAAAAGAGACCTACTCAAGAAAGACCTATGACATGACAACCATGTGGCTTTCTTGTGCGGATCGATCCAGTCCCTTGTCAACAACATGTACCTATATTCATGACTAACTATATAAGTACTATGGCTAGTTAAGAACTACTAGACAGTCATCAAATATACAAATCTGTGGTTCTATTCGTTCCCACGATTAGAACAGACCTGGGATGGGTTTTATGATTATCAATCAATGGATACTCTACTCATATTATAGCACAAGATATAAATGAAATAGATTAATTGCCTTTATTAATGTGACACAAATAATGTATTCATACATGACTCTTAATGTATATTACAAAATACAAGAATCCAATGCCCTAAGAACTAGGGCACACCAACATTACAACTCCTAATCTACACGAAAATCTATTAAATACAGTAAAAATAATGAAAAAAATACTGCAAAACAAATTGGTTAGCATAATTTATATTGCACACACAGATAAGACTCAAATAGGACAGAATTGGGAATTTAAGAAACGGGGGTATGCATTTAGGGGGTAACCGAGTTGACCCGATCGGTCGAACTGGTTAGACCTGGAAAACGGCTTTGAAATGCCCTGTAATTTTTATGCTGGAAAATCAATTTTTTGGAAAACATTTGGCTCGGTTACATGTAAATTTCCATTTTTGTGGGTCGGTTATCCCGGAATCCAAGGTTCTATTCGTGCGGGTTCCTAAATACATAATCCATCTAGGGTCCAAAATTCAATAAACACAAAAAAAAAACATTTGTGAAGATATCATTTTGCTAGTTTTCAATATTTTCCGGGGACTTTTTACGGTTCGGGGGTCCGCTAATGCTGAACTATGGATCCGATTCGGATAAAACAACCCCGAAACTCAGGAAATAAAACCCTGGAAAAACCGAAAACCTTAATATCCGTACATATTGAAATTTAAAAACCAAAATTTTATGACATACTGATGGATTTGGGCAAAATAATCACAACAGAATGCGCAAAATGGAAAACGAACTGTTTTTGGTCGATCGGGACAATTCGAAAATCTGTCTCTACAGAACAGAACCGGGCGACTCTGGGCTCTATTCGGGCAATCCGGTTTTCTGAAAGTTGCAAAAGCAAAGAAAACGCGCAGAATAGACAATGCAAGCAGGTTTAAGGCCTCTCAGAGTTTACCTTGATGTTGCTTTGATGCTTTGAACATCAAGAAACGGATTGAAAGCTTGGAATGTTTCTTGGGAACTCAATAGGCTGAAAACCGCAATGATCCTAAACAACCCGAAACAAATCCAAAACGATCTCCAATCAATGAGCAAAGGTTAAGCAACTTGTGTTTAATGTTTTTAGATTGATTTTAAGTCTTAGCCTTGTGTTTTTGGGGTCACTTTGCTTGCTTTTGGTATTCGGCCTCTTCCTCTCTTTCCTCTTTGTTTTTATTTTTCTCTCTGTGTTTTCTTAGAAATTTGGTTTCTACCTAAGAGATGAAAAACCCTCCCTCCTTTTTCTAATTTGATTTTTTCCTTTTTATACTCTCCTCACACATATCATTTCAAACATTAAATGGCCATCTGACTTTCTGATTTTGCCCATATATCCCTTCTGTTGAGCAACTTGGCTCACCCACTAGAGCCGTACGGCTCTAGTCTAGAGCCTTGTGGCTTTAGTAAGAGCCGGGGCAAAATTTCGAAAACCGGACGCGCACCCAAAACCCTAGAAACCACTCGGGAGACCTTTTCGGGGATTTCGGATTGCGGATAGCTTGGTTTTCAGGATGTTTGAGGAACTCCAGGCAACATTACGATGGCTTTCAAGTCCGATTCAAGTCTGTTTACTCCATAGGTAACACAGGAATTCTCATCATAGAGGTCAGGAAAACCCAGCGCTTACAGCTGCCCCTCGTGTGATCAAATTCAATACCCAATACCCTGTCTGGGTTACATGAGGGGAATTTAAGAATGCAAATGAAAGTACCGTAAGCAGAAGAAAAGAAAGACATACCTGAGTTGTAGCTGATCTAGGTCTGACACTGGGTTTATATTACCCACGACGGATCTGCTGAAGTTGGGAGATGGAAGCAAATCTAAGCCTGACACTGGGTTTAGGTTACCCGCGACGGATCTACTGAAGTTGAGAGGTGGAAGCAAATCTAAGCCTGACACTGGGTTTAGGTTACCTGCGACAGATCTGCTGAAGTTGAGATAGAAGCAAATCTAAGCCTGACGCCGGGTTTAGGTTACCCGCGACGGATCTGCTGAAGTTTGAGATGGAAGCAAATCTAAACCTGACACCGTGTTTAGGTTACTCGTGACGGATCTGCTGAAGTTGAGATGGTAGCAAATCTAAGCCTGAAACCGGGTTTAGGTTACCCACAACGGATCTGCTAAAGTTGAGATAGAATCAAATCTAAGCCTGACACCGAGTTTAGGTTACCCGCGACGGATCTGCTGAAGTTTGAGATGGAAGCAAATCTAAGCCTGACACCGGGTTTAGGTTACCCGCGACGGATCTGCTGAAGTTGAGATGGAAGCAAATCTAAGCCTGACACAGGGTTTAGGTTACCTATGACGGATCTGCTGAAGTTTGAGATGGAAGCAAATCTAAGCCTGGCACCGGGTTTAGGTTACCCAAGGCAAGGTTGATAAAGCCAATCTAGACCGATATCGGGGTCTAGGTTACCCGAGGTGGATCTGCTGGATTCCTGAGGATTTCTAAAGTTGTATAGGTGATGCGTATTTATTCCTTGATCGATAATTTTAGAACAAAAATTTTTGCCCATTCGATCAAGAATAAATACGGTTTGATTGACTTGCCCGTAGATGCTTGAGATGCTGAGGCTTGGGTCCGCCCGACTTTGACTTGTCTCTTAAGACCTCATGGATACCCCTATATTGGACTATTTCTGCTCTAGGAACGATCTAGATTTGGGACGATTTGACAATGGTGGTGGGCACCTGTACTTGGATTGGTCGTGATGCATGTGTGTGTGTTTATGTACGTGTTTTGAATTCTTGTGTGTGCATGTTACAATGTATGCATATGCTAATGGACTCTAGGAGATGCATCCCCTCGCTAGTCGTCTGGCCTTGAAATGCTACGCTCTTGCTGGGGATATCGAGTCGTGCCTCTTGCTAGGGAAAGCATATCACACTTGGGACTGATCTAGCTGGGGAGCATATTCTTTATGTGATGTGACTCTTGCACCTCTACTGGGGATATGTAGGGACATGCAATGGCTGTTAGGGAAGTCCGATGACTACTGGGGAGAAAGTGGTCATGTTCTTTGTGATGGATTTGTTGGGGATAGTGCAGAGGACCCCGCTGGAGAATAGTGGAAGAGTTTCTGCTGGGAAGTATTAGAAGGGATTTCCGCTAGGGAATGAAGGTGTCTCTACTGGGGAATAGTGCAGGGGATTCTATTGGAGAATAATAGAAGAGCATCTACTGGGGAATGGTGGAAGGGATTTCCGCTGGGGAATGATGTAGATGATCCTGCTGGAGGACATATGGAAAGGCTTATGCCGAGGAATGGTAAAAAGGATCTCCACTGGGGAATGAAAGTGTCTCCGCTGGGGAATGATGAAAGTGTCTCGTCTTTCTGTCCCTAGGAGTGGTGAGTTCGGAAATGCTCTAAATTTTACCTGAACTGCCTGGCGCGGGTTTTCAGCTCAGTGAGCTGCTCTAACTTTTGCCTAAGGTGCCTTTTCGGTTTTCATCTTAGCGAGCTTTTCTTTTTTTTTTTTTCTTTCTTAGGTCCTGTGACATTTGGATTTGGGTTTGTTTTGAAATTTCTGGTCACCTCAAGAAATAATGAGTGAGATTTGGAGGATGAGAAAAGATTACAGATTCTATATATTTAACACATTTTCCCTGCTAATTGATGCGAGACTTTTAACCAATTAAATGCAAAGTGCTTTCTTTAAATGGATGTTTAGGCGAGATAACTTTGTTTATGCATTATGATATAACCATTCGAACATATTTAAACAAAACATCACACTTTATTGATGAAATTAACATGAATACATTTGAAAAGGTTGGTTCCCAAAATGGTATACACTCCACACAAAACCAGAATCCGTCACCAGCCGTCCCTTGAGAATTTTCCAACTGATCATTTTCTCTTGCCTAGGCTGCCCTTTTCGAGTTTTCAACCTAGCAGACTCTTTTTTTTTTTCTTCTCTTTTTTTTAAACATAGTAAGGCGTTAGGCGGTCTTGGTTGACAGGATTTGCAAATTCATTCCCATTTATGTCTGCGATGCTTACACCACCCTTCGATAGCACTTTCTTCACCACGTATGGGCCTTCCCAATTCGATTTGAATTTCCCCTAAGCATCCACATTTATAGGCCTTAATTATTTTAGAACCAGATCCCTGGCTTTCAGCTGCTGTCTGGGATACTTCACATTTCGATTATAAGCCCTAGCCATCTTGCGTTGATACATCTATAAGTGATCCAGTTCTTTCAACCGCTTTTCATCTAATGCTGCCAACTGCTAGTATCTAGCTTGAACCCATTCCGTTTCTGGTAGTTGAGCTTCTAAGGCTATTCTAAGTGACTTGAATTCCATTTCCATTGGCAACACTACTTCCATTCCATACACCAAAGCGTAAGGAGTCTCATCGGTTGGTGCTTTGACACTGGTCCTATAACCCCAAAGAGCATATGGCAATTTGTCAGCCCAGTCCCTATAGGTGGTTACCATCTTTGACAAAATCTTCTTAATTAACTTGTTAGCCACCTTCACAGCGCCATTAACCTGTGGCATGTATGGAGAAGACCTATGATGTTCAATGCCATGTTTTGAGAATAACTTAGCTGTTGCCCCTTGGAATTGCACCCTGTTGTCAGTCACTACATGGTGAGGGATTCCGTATCGAGTAAGGATGTTTTTCTGAATGAACCTGACCATCTGCTTAGCTGTCAAACTGGAGAAGGATTCTGCTTTTACCCATTTTGAGAAATAGTCTATTGCAACCATTATGAATCTGTGCCCATTAGAAGCTGTCGGATGAATTTCTCTGATCATGTCAATTCCCTAAGCCGAGAAAGGCCAAGGAGATGCTAAGTTCTGTAGTTTAAGTGGTGGATCAGCATAGGTTTGGCATTCGTGACATCTCTTTACCTCCTTTACATAATCGGACTGCATTATCATCCAGAAGTATCCCTGTCTCATTATCTTTCTAGCCATGGCAATCCCATTCATATGTGGTCAGCAGGATCCAGCATGTACTTGCCGCATCACTGTTTCTGCTTCTTGTTCTGTCAGACATCTTTGAAGAACCCTGTTTGTAGTTCTCTTGTACAGTTTTTCTTTGAAAATTCTGAACTGGCTGGCTAATCTTCTTAATGACATCTTATCAACAGTGCTAGCTTCTTTTGGGTACTTTCCCTCTTTCACATACTGATAAATGTCAAAGAACCAGGGCTTTTCCGCTGCTGTTATCAAAGCAAGGTTGCCTGGAAATTGCTATGACCAGAGGCTGTATCTGTGTCTTTTTCGGATCTTCCCACATGGAGGACAATGTTGCTAATGCATCCGCCATCTTATTTTCCTCTCTAGAAACATGTCTGAACTCGCACTGGTCAAATAACCCTCTTCTGTACTGTAGCAGTTTTAAGTAGGGCCGTAGGGCTTCCTCTTTCAAGTCCTAGTCACCTTGTGCCTGCCTAATCACCAAGAGTGAATCCCCAACAATCAAGACATTGTCTACCCCTAGTGTGAGGAGGGCTTCCATTCCGAATAAGCATGCTTCATACTCTGCCCCATTATTGGTTATGGAAAAGTCCAACCTCTTTGACAGTGGAGTAATCTCACCATCTGGCATTGCTATGATCACTCCAATTCCATCACCCTTTCTATTTACGGCACCGTTGAAGCACATAACCCATCTTCTCACTTCTACTACAGCCAACTGTTCATCGGGGAATTCCAGATTCTCCACACGGTTTGATTCTAGTGGCTGGTTTGCTAGGAATTCTGCCACAGCTCGGTCTTTGATGGTTTTTCTAGTGATGTACTCAATGTCGAATTCTGACAGAAGTAGTGGCCACCTGGATAATTTTCCAACCAACACCGGTGCTTTGTACAGGTATTTCATTGGATCCACTTTAGCCATGGCTTGTACTTTGTATGATTGAAAGTAATGGCGTAGCTTCTTAGTCAGCCAGATCATTGCTACGCATGTCTTTTCTACCAGTGTGTACCTGGTTTCATATTCTAGTAACTTCTTGCTGAGATAATAAATGGGGTAATCCTTCCTCCCATCCTGCTCCTGTGCCAACATCGCCCCAATGGAGGAATCTTTGACAGCTAAATATAAAATTAAGGGCTTTCCCGGAGTTGGCGGGCTGAGAACTGGTGGATTTACCAGGTAAGCTTTGATCTTTTTGAAAGCCAACTGGCATCCATCATCCCATACAATCGTCTGATCTTTCTTTAGCAGCTTGAAAATTGGTTCACACACTAAGGTTAACCGTGCTATGAAACGGCTGACATATTGTAAAGAGCCCAAAAATGATCGGACCTCCTTTTCTGTTTTAGGAGCTGGCATATCTCGAATGGCTTTTCTCTTTTGCTGACCACATGACCCAGCAACTTTCCTGATGTAACCCTGAATATACATTTCTTAGGGTGAGACGCCGGTTGTATTCCCCGATACGTGTAAGAAATCTATCCAGGATAGCAGGGTGCTCTTCCCAGGTCATTGATTTAACAAGCATATCATCGACATACACCTCCACTTCCTTATGAATCATATCATGTAGCAATGTTGTGACAGCACTCTGGTAAGTGGCTCCAGCATTTTTCAACCCGAAGGACATTACCCTGTAGCAGAAGGTGCCCCATTCTGTAATGAAGGATGTTTTCACCTTATCGATCACATCCATTAAGATCAGGTTATATCCCGAAAATCCACCCATAAAAGAGTACATTGCTGCCTTGGCTGCGCTGTCTATCAAAACATCAATGTGAGGCAAGGGGAAATTATCTTTGGGGTAGGCTTTGTTCAAGTCCCTGTAGTCGACACACACTCTGACCCTTCCGTCTTTCTTAGGCACTGGCACAATTTTGGCTAACCATTTTGTGTATTTTACCACCTCGAGGAACTTAGCTCCAATCTGCTTAGCCAATCTGCTTGGCCACCTCTTCCTTTACTAATGCAGCCCACTCTGGTCTTAGCCGTCTCAACTTCTGCTTTACTGGTCTGAATCTGGAATCTGTTGGAATCTTGTGAACTGTTATTTCTATATCAACCCTGGGTATGTCCCCGTACGACCAAGCAAAAGCCTTAACATGTTTTTGTAGTATTCTTGTCAATTCTCTCTCTTCTTCGGATTTTAGTTCGTGTGAAACGAATAACATTTTGGAATTTTCATCTGTACTTATGTTAATTTCATGCAATGCAGTGTCATGAATGCTAAATATGCTTGATGGTGATTCAAATGCATGCACAGAATTATCAGGATAAACATCACATAAGTAAGCAAACTGGGATTTCATTGCATTAAACATGTTAAAAAGTACATTGTTCACATTGAAAAGAGAAGAAACAAATACAACAAAAGCATTTCATCCTCCACAAGCGGAGGGCCTTGAACTTCTTCAGCATCCTCGCTTAGCCCCAGGATGTTGTCTAGGTCAACAGTAACTTCAGACTCCAGTTTAGCAGGAAGAGCAGTCTTCTCAATCTCAACCACCTGTGCCTTGGCTTTCATCATGATACTTGCTATCTCGGCAACCACAGAGTCCAGGCTTGCTTTGGTCATCAACTCCTTAGTGGATCCTTCCCCAGATTTTTCAAATGCCTTACCCAAGGCTGAAGTCAGTGCCTCTGAAATTGCCTTCACAGATTCATCACAGACTTTTTCTTTAACTTTCTCCTTGGACACTTCTACTGCTTCTGCTATTGCTTCAGATGGTTTCTCCTGGGGGATGACAGGCTCAACAACTGCCTCCTCCACTATCACTGGTGCAACTGGCTCCTCCTGGCTCTTTTCAAAGTCCACAACATCAGAAAATATCTCGAAGCCTGGGAGTTCGATGCTCCAGACCTTCACGGGTTCGGCTTGCCCCTTGTACAG
Organism: Euphorbia tirucalli; assembly: GCA_039660915.1. Classification (NCBI taxonomy): domain Eukaryota; kingdom Viridiplantae; phylum Streptophyta; class Magnoliopsida; order Malpighiales; family Euphorbiaceae; genus Euphorbia; species Euphorbia tirucalli. The sequence continues at coordinate 32,170,458 of CM077637.1, read as the reverse complement.
TTGTTCGCCAGCCTTAATGAATGGCTTCATCATGGGATTGCCATTCTTTCCTCTTTTCAGGTCTTTCTTCTTAGATGCCTCTATTGTATAGCCTAAGCCAAACTGCCTCGGCTTTTCAGAATCAATGTTAAATTCGGGCACCCCTTGTAGATTGGCCCCGAGTCCTATGCCCGGAACAAAATCATGCCTACAAAGGTATTTAGACAACCATTCTGGCATGTAGTTCTCGTAGAGGACCATTGGAGCATCCGTGGTCTCCTCTTTGCTGACCATGGCGACTTGGAAATCGCCGAACGGTATGGTCTCCTCACTAACAGCAGCAATCACAGACTGAGAATCTGCCTCGACTGTGACAACCTCACTGCCTATTGAAAACTTAATCTTTTAATGCAAGGTTGAAGGGAAACCTCCCAGCAAGTGGAACCATGGCCTTCTTAAAAGCAAGGAGAAGGTGACTGGAATGTCAATTACAGTAAAAGTGACCTTCGACTTGACCGGTCCCACTTCCACTTCAGCTTCAAAGGTCCTAATCACAGTCCTTTTGGAATCATCATAAGCCCTGATGATAAAAGGACTTTTTCAGACTATCTTCACTCAGACCCAGGAATGGCAGCATCTTCAGTGGACATATATTCAGGGTAGAGCCATCGTCCACCATCACACATGGCATAACTCGGTCCAGGAGGTTAACCTTGACATAAAGGGCTTTGTTGTGAGCTCTCCCTTTGTGTGGCAAATCTTTTTCAAAAAGTACAATCTCAGGGGACCCTATATGAATCTTATCTAATAAGCAACACATGGCCTCTGGAGATGCCAGTGGAGAAACTTCGATTTCAGATAGCTTTTTGACCAACGCTCCCCTATGTTCTTTGGAAGTCAGCAATAAGTGCCATAGACTGGCCTATGCTAGAGTCTTTTTCAATTGTGATATAACCAGGTCCTCTTTTTCCATCTCCTTCGGTAATGACATACTGCCTAACCCAGTCACTAGAGCCTTTTCATTCTGCTGAATCGGCAGCTGATAAACCCTGCCACTCCTTGTTACATTTTTGTACTTCGGGAACTTTTGATTTCCCAACAACTGACAGCTTGACCATCTCACTACTGCCATATTCTTCATATTCATCTTCTGAATCCAGATCATTCAGACTCACAGGCTTCACTTCCTTCTGCTCTGTCAACTTCTCACAATCAGACTTTGCCCCTGTTCCATTAGCCACTACAGACTGTACAATAGGATTTGCCTGCAGTCCGGACTGTACCATGTTGACCTGCCTTTCGAATGATGGCAAAGGTTTAGTCCTAGTACTGGGCTTAGCAAGCTCCTGCAACTTCCCTTCGTCGATCAACCTCTGTATGGCATCCTTCAGCCTGTGACAGTTGTTGGTTCTATGTCCCGCCATGACATGGTAGGTACAGAAATTATCTTTGTCTTCCTCTGCGGGCTTCTCAAAAGGCCTGAGAGAGCTTAATAGACCGCCATTCCTGCACTTGGCAAAGATCTTAGCCAAGGAGAAAGCCCATGGAGATATACCCTAGCCTTCTGAATTTCTGCTTTGGTTTCCTCGCTGCTGAGACACAATGGCAACCCCTGCTTGCTTGGCCTCTGAAAACTGTCCACTTTTACTTGCAGAACCAGACCCAGACCCACTGCTTGACCCAGCCACAATAGTTGACCGATACCCTGAGCTGTACCCGGAGCCTCTGCTGCCTTTTTGGTTTAGTGCCCTTTCTTCTTCATCTCTCTCAAGTTTCATTGCCATGCTGTATACTTCACTGAGCTCACTGAAAAAGTGGAATTTCATGTTGTTTCGAAAGATGTCCTACTACCATCAATCAACTTTTGAATTAGTTCATCCTCGTCGGGACGGTTCTTCAGCAGAATCATCTTGTTCATCCATCTCTGATAGTATGCATCAAAGGATTCATTGGGCTTCTACTTAACCTTCTCTAGGTCATACAGCTTCACCTGGATTTTAGTATTGAAGCTGTAGTATTTGATGAAATCCGCTAATAAGGCTTCCCAGTCAGATTGCACATCTTCAGACAAAGAGTTGTACCAATTCAGGGTTCCCCCTTCCAGTGTGGTCGGGAAGAAGTTAACCAGCTGCTATTTAGTGGCGCCCACTGTCAGCATTATCCGGGCATACAGATTCACATGGGCCTCTAGTGAACCAATCCCTTTGTAGGAAGGAATTTTAGGCACTTGAAACCCAATGGGGAAGGTCTCAATGCCCTTGTTGATCATTGCATCGACATTTACACCTCTCTTGGAGCCCAGACTGATGTTGGTCCCTTTCTTCAGCTCTGCAACTACTTCATCCAACTCAGAGTACTTGGCCTTCATTTTCTTTTCCATGGCTGCTTCCATCTCTTGTAGCTTCTCCACACTGGTCGAGACATCAGCTCCGTACTGAGAAGATTCATCTACCTTTTCCTTTCCGGGCCTACTGGTTCCGATATCCTCGGTTTCCCTTACAACAGCCCGCATCTCTTCTTTCATTATATCACGGAAATCCTGCAGGGCATCAGCAAGACTTAGTGTTTGGTTGGCCATTTCCACTTCCTCCCCGGAATCAGAATCACTGTCAGTTTCTACTGTTCTCTGTTCCCCAACAGCCCTCAAAGCCTGAGACCTTGCCCTTGGTCGATCCAGCTTACTCTGTGAACTGTCTTTACGGAGCTTTAGCCTTTTCTAGTCTCATGAATTGAATGATGCTTGAATGATGCTTCATGAATTGAAATGAAAATGAGGATGATCTTTGCATGTTTGAACTTCCTTTGTTTGGGATGTCCCAAGAGTGCTCAATGCTATGTTAAATGATGCAAAAAAATGTCTTGTGGGAGTCGCCGCACGGACAGAGGTTCGATGCCTTTGGGGCACCTAACGAATTGTAGTGAGATGGCCACATATGTACTGGCACACGGGCGAAGTTTTGACACTTTGTAGGTCGATGTCATGAAGCGAAATGGTCGAGTGGGGACCGTCCTATGGACAGATTTTTGATGCCTTTGAGGCAAGTGGTATGAAGTGATGTTACAGGAAAGTCACGTGTGACTCGAGTCACGGACAGAGGTTCGGCGTTTGTGGAACACCTTGCATGATTTTGATAATGTTATGGAATGCCCCTATATGTGTACTAATTCGGCACTCAGGGAGTACCTCGAATGATTTCACGATGTTATGAAATGGTCAGATGTGAACCATAATGCACAAACAGGATTTCGGCATCACCGGGACACCTATGATGAATGAATGTGATGTCATGTAATAATTTCGTGTGAACTGTTACACGAAAATAAATCTAGGACCATTGTGGTCCTCTATTGAATGACATGATATTTGAAATGGCCGAGTGCAATTCGGTGCTCGGGCGAAACACAAGTAGTTTTGGGGTACCCGATATATTATGGAATGAAATGATAATGAAGGGCACACTTGGAATCATCCTTTATTAGGTGAGATGAAATGATATGGATGTGCATGTCACACGAAAAATGCAAGTGGCTGCACGAAAATGTGGTAAAAATACATGACACATGAAATGATGTCATGTATGCTTCGGGGAAATGTCGCACGCGAGATGTAAATGGCACACAAATAAAATGCCGTGGCTGCACAAAATGTGATTAGTGTCACGCATATGTCGATGTTCGAAAATGGCTGCATAAAGATGTGATTAGAATGGCACGCGGAAGTTATGCATGTTTGATGCTTCGTGAAAAGTTAAATAGAAAACACCCCGAAACAAACGTTAGCACACACAAAAATATGCGCTCCCTTCCGACCTTATTTCTCCTTTCTAATGGTCTTGCATTTTTCCTAGGTGTTGGGTCTCTTTGGCATCAACAGGGGATACCAAAGGCGCACACTCAATGTTCATTTTGAATTTTAAGTTTTGGTAATCCTAGGGCATGTTGCTAAGCCATTACATATGGACCAAAGTCAAAACCAAGGGTCGTACAGGTTCCCATAGTGAATATACACTTCCCCACCGTAGAACACAATGTAAGGTCATGCGGTGCTATGAGTGGTTTACCCCGTCGGGTGTCTCCAATCCTGGCAGAAGAGGTAGTCCACTTCTTGGGTAAACCGGGGTTGATCAGTGTGTTGGAGGGATTGAGAAGAAGAAAATGTCATGATATGCAAGGTGCAAATAAATATGGTAATATGAACTAGTGAAGTGACTGCAAGAAGGGTTTTATTTCGGTAGTTGCCTAAGTTCCTTAAGTTTTCGTGAAAAATTTTTAAGAAACTTTTCCCCCAGTAGAGTCGCCACTGTGAGCGAACGACCTTTTTCGAAAGAAGAAAATTTGGGACGTGGTGAAGCGAACCGGGGACAAACGTTTTCGTTCGTTTTGGTTTGTGGGAAACGGGTTTTGTTTATCTTGAGTTAGGAAAATCATTGATTTGATTTGAAAATTCTTTTGTAGAAAACATTTTCCCGTTTTAACTTAAAGACCTCGAAACTTAAATCCTGAGATCAGTGACAGAGTCGCCACCCGGATCAGCTCATCCGGGAATTCCGGTACAGTTCCCTACTGAGGACAGACTATTGTACCTAATCCAGAGATTTAGGGTCTGGACAAGTGACTTACTTAACCTCTAGTTTGATTTCACTTTACCGTTTATATTACCATATTTAATTTGCTTTATTATCTTTCTCTATCCTAATTTATTTATATTAATCAGCCGATGCTAAAGCAAAAATGCAGAAAATAAATTGCAGAAAAATAAAACATACATCCAAAATATACAAGAAAATAGTAGAGGCCGATTATACAACCCAATCGAATAAAAGATAAAAACTCCCTCCTCACATTACAATCGCCTAAGTACACGAGGATCTAAAAAATTATAACCGCCTAATTTACATGAAAATCTATTAAATACAGTAAAAATAATAAAAAAATGCTGCAAAACAAATTGGTTAGCATAATTTATATTGCACACACAGATAGGACTCAAATAGGACAGAATTGGGAATTTAGGAAACGAGGGCATGCATTTAGGGGGTAACGGGGTCGACCCGACCGGTTGAACCGGTTAGACTTGAAAAACTGCTTTGAAACGCCTTGTAATTTTTATGCTGGAAAATCAATTTTTTGGAAAACATTTGGCTCGGTCACATGCAAATTTCCATTTTTGTGGGTCGGTTATCCTAGAATCCAGGGTTCCGTTCGTGCGGGTTCCTAAATACACAATCCATATAGGATCCAAAATGCAATAAACACACAAAAAAAAAAAAAAAACATTTGTGAAAATATCATTTTGCTAGTTTTCAATATTTTCTGGGGACTTTTTAGGGTTCGGGGGTCCGCTAATCCTGAACTATGGATCTGATTCGGATAAAACAACCCCGAAACTCAGGAAATAAAACCGACGGAAAACCGAAAACCCTAATATCCATACATACAGAAATTTAAAAACCAAAATTTTATGACATACGAATGGATTTGGGCCTAAAATAATCACAACATAATGCGCAAAATGGAAAACAGACTGTTTTCGGCCGATCGGGACAATTCAAAAATCTGTCTCTACAGAACAGAACCGCCCGGCTCTGTTCTGTAGAGACAGATTTTCGAATTGTTTTCGGGCAATCAGGTTTCCGAAAGTTACAAAAGTGAAGAAAACGCGCAGAAAAGATAATACAAGCAGGTTTAAGGCCCCTCAGAGTTTACCTTGATGTTGTTTTGATGCTTTGAACGTTAAGAAACGGATTGAAAACTTGGAATTTTTCTTAGGAACTCAACCGGCCGAAAACCACAATGATCCGAAACAACCCGAAACGAATCCGAAACGATCTCCAATCAATGAGCAAAGGTTAAGCAACTTGTGTTTAATGTTTTTAGATTGATTTTAAGTCTTAGCCCTGTGTTTTTGGGGTCACTTTGCTTGCTCCTGGTATTCAGCCTCTTCCTCTCTTTCCTCTTTATTTTTCTTTTTCTCTCTGTGTTTTCTTGGAAATTTGGTTTCTGCCTAAGAGATGAAAAAGCCTCCCTCCCTTATATGATTTTATTTTTATCTTTTTATACTCTCATCACACATATCATTTCGAACATTAAATGGCCGCCTGACTTTCTGATTTTGCCCACATATCACCCACTAGAGCCGCCTGGCTCTAGCTTAAAAGCTAGAGCCGTGTGGCTTTAGCAAGAGCCGGGGCAAAATTTCGAAAACCAAACGCGCACCCAAAACCCTAGAAACCACTCGGGAGACCTTTTCGGGGATTTCAGATTGCGGATAGCTTGGTTTTCAGGATGTTTGAGGAACTCCAGGCAACATTACGGTCGCTTTCAAGTTCAGTTCAAGTCCGTTCGCTCCATAGGTAACACAGGAATTCTCATCATAAAGGTCAGGAAACGCTTACAACAGGTACATCAGTGATCGGTCAAATATAAGTTTATGTATTTTTCTTCACAAAAGCGAAGTTTATGTACTAAACTATCAAAAATGTTAAAGTATATGTACCACCATTGTAATTTATCATTTTTTTAATGTTTTCTTTATCAAACCACCACTTCTTCTTTTACTCCATACCTAACTTTTTTTTCTCTTTGTATCTCATCATAACCACTCTTTCTTTTTCTTGTGAGTTTTTATGTGTTTTTATTTGTGTTTCTTTCTTTTTCATCAATTCTTAATTGTTCTTTTTTTCGGGTCAATTTTTTACTTGAATTTTCTTTTGTTTTGTTTGTTTTTTATGCATTTTTTTACATTTTTTATTTGTTATGTTCGTTTTTTCTATCATTTTTGTTCGTTTATTTTATGATTCGTTAGTGTTTTCTACATTTTTCTTCATTTTTTTTATGTCCATATATTCTGGGTAAATTACACAGATGGTATAGAGACTTTATTACTTTTTACAGTTTGGTACACAGATTTCATTTTGTTAAAATAAAACTCATAAACTTACATGTAACCTAACACTAAAGAGCATATGACTTGCTATCAAAGGTACATTAGAAAATATGGTGATATGGCTTGGTTTGATCGGTACATTTAACTTTATTTTGGTCCCACTAATATGGAAGTACATTTTTACTCTTGTACAATCTCATCATTTCCCAATTATTACATTTCTATCCTTTCAACCTCCTCCTTCTTCAACCTTTGAATTTTTAACCCAGAAAACATGATCCAATTTTGGATATAACATTTTTTTTCACATTAGTGGTTTGTAAGAAAATACACAATCACAAACGTCATTGATATTTTCAAAATAAAAAACTAGTCCCAGGGGACAATTTTTCAAAATCTATAATTTTTATCCATTACAACTCATTCCCCTTCTCCTCTCCCTTTCTATGCTTTTTCCAGTACAAAAAATTAGTATTAGATCAATAATTACTACACCGATAATCAAGTCTATTGATATGAAGATCTTTTTATGTCGATGCTCAATTCTAGTGGTAAAGTTTGGAATTTATTAAATTATAAATTTTTGGTGAACTTAGAAAGAGGATTAAACAAGAAGAAAAAAGTCTTAAATCCGCTGTAGGTGGTGAAAGTTCGATAGAGATTCTAGTGAGAAAGAATAGAAAAATTAGGTTAAAAAAAACCAGTGGTAGATCAGATCAGAGTGAAGGGAATGAGAGAAGAGAAGAATGTGACATGGGCAGTGCGATCAGTGGTGAAATTTCGACACTGCAAAGAAAAAAATGCAGTCAATGAGATTTGAGCAAAAGGGAAAAGAAAGATGAACAACAAAAGTAAATGGAGAAGGAAGAGAGACTTATAGGGTTTCTAGAATATGTTGGTCCAACTTAGAAGAGTCTTTTTCTGCGTCACCATATTTTGTAATTTACCTTTGATTGCAAGTCATATATACTTTAGTGTCATGTTACAAGTAAGTTTGTGTATTTTAATGTGACAAATGAAGTCTATGTACCAAACTACTAAAAACACTTAAGACTATGTATTATCAGTGTAATTTACCCCATACATTTCTGCATTTTTCCTTTGTGATACATGTATGTTACATATATGATACATTTATAAAATCTTTTAAAAAAAATTATATTAATTATATATCATATTTGAATTATGTTTTATGTACATGAATGATTTTTACTTTGATTTAGATGATGTTTTATTTGTTTTCCAAAAATGTGAATTTGTTTTCATTGTTATTCATATTTTTTGTTTGTTCTTTGGAATAAATAAAAATGGCAATTTATGCAATCCAAAGAGAAAAAAAATGATAATCTTCGAGAAAATAATAAGATAAATATAATAAGTTTATTTATGCAACATATGAAAAAAATAATAGACAAAGTCTTAAGATATATGTAAAAACAATACAAAATAACAAGGTAGATGTAGCAACAAAACCACATGTAATTAAAACAATCCAAAACAAAAATAAAAATAAAAATTTTAAATAGCTAAAAAAACATGGCAAAAAAAAGTTTTACTGGCATATCAAAGATGTATCATGTAGGTATCAAGCACGTATCATATAAGTTTCATAAAAAAAAAGGTTATCATAGGTTGTATTACCCTTTATCAAAGACGTACCTTACATTTTTCCACACTTTGGTATACTATCTTCATTTTTGCACAAAAATATATACAAACTTGTAGGTAACCTAACATTGTGGTATATATGACATGCTATTGCAGATTATTTATATCACGTTAGCATTTTACTCTTTTTCAACGTTAAATGTTGGAGTCCATTATATTTAAAAATCCACTTTAGCCCTAATAACATTTCTTTTTATTTCTCTTTTTCGTTTAATATTAGCATTATAATAGATTAGTAGTAATTACTAATTACTGAATTGTAAAAAATCCACCAGTGATTACTAAACTTCATCAGAAGAAATTAGTGTTTGGGAACTTCAGGCAAATTATTGGGTCACATTGTTAGCCAAAAGGGAATTGCGATGGATCTGGATAAAATTAAAGCCATACAAAACATGCCAATATCGAGGATAGAAAAAGAAGTTAGGTCGTTCCTAGTATCACTCTAGTATGTTAGCAGGTTCATTGCTAAGTCAACAATGGTTTGTGAACCTATCTTGAAGCTTCTCAAGAAATAATAGCCAGTAGAGTGGAATGATCAGTGCCAAATTGCATTTGATAGAATTAAGGCTTACTTAATGAACCCACCATTTTTTAAGCCTCCAACACTGGGTAAACCCTTGATTGTGTAACTAGCCATAGAAGACACCTCAATGGGGGCAATGCTGGTACATAGACAAGATGATAGGAGAGAAAATGCTATCTACTACCTCAGGAAGAAGTTGTTTGATTATGAAACTCGATACACTATAGTTGAGAAAAACTTGTACAACAATGGTATGGTTGATGAAGAAGTTAAGACATTATTTTTAGTCATATAGAATTCAAGCGGTAGCTAAAGTTGGTCCGATGAAGTATTTCTGTGTCACAACAACATTAGCAGGGAAGTTGTCCTGGTGGCTTTTATTGTTATTTGAGTTTGACATTGAGTATGTGACAATGAAGGTGATCAAAGGCAGAGCTGTAGCAGAATTTCTAGCTAACCAGCCATTAGAATCTGACTATGTGGAAAATATGGAGTTCCTTGATGAACAACTGGTGATGATTAATGTTGAGTCTAAAAAATGGACAATGCATTTTGATGGAGCAATAAACAAGAGAGGTGCTGATTCAGGAGTAATCATAGTCACATCGAATGGAGAAATTATTCCTTTATCAAAGCAACTTGAATCTCTAGTTACCAATAACAGTGTAGAATATGAAGCCTGTTTATTTGGAATTGATGCCTTTATCATGTTGGGCTAAATGATGTCCTGATTATCGGACATTTTTGAGCTGGTTATTCGTCAGGCCATAGGAGAGTGGGAACTCAAGGAAGAAACCCTTCGGCCATATTAGAGACTGTATGGGAAAGGATTAAGATATTTGGCTGGTGTGAGTTCAGACATATGCCTAGAGATGACAATCGGATGAAAGATTCACTTGCAACACTATCATCCATATGGGAAGAGCCGCAGAAACAACCAATGCAGCCTTCAATTCTGGAAACTTCTTGGAATACCCAATTATCTCTATGAGGTCCCGATGGTGACTGCCGGAAACAAGCCGTGATATTATGATTGTTGGGATTCGTCATTGGAAAAATAACGTGGCGCAGCGGAAAATACACCGTTTAAAATTTCCTAGAATCCCCCTATCGTGTCCAATTACCATTGATTAGAATAAAATCAAATAAGAATCAAGAAAGATTAACTCACCGGATTCGTCTCCTCTAGAGACTGCTGTAGAATCGTTTCTTGAAACTGCGATCTCCAAAGTCCGGTGCACGACCAGCTATTGAGAGGGAACTGGTGCTAGCCGAAGACGCGAAGGAATGGAGGTTTAATGCTGGGATTTTCGGCCGTTTTGAGGCTGCTATTGGTGGCTGAAATTTCCAGCAATTAATTAGAGTTGAATTAGGTTTTTATTCCTTAAGTGTGCCCTTTTATAGACACTTTATCTAATTGGGTTCTAATTAGGTTAATTAAACCCAAGCCCACTAGGATTATAATTACATAAATAAACTTTAATTAAAAAGTATATACTATGTAATTTAATTCCATTTGGCTAAATTTAATTACCCCTAAATAAAATTAAATCACACTTAAGTTAATACAATACATGTATTTAATTTTCCTACTTAGGAAAATTATTTAATTAATTGTTTACTTTATGTAATTTAATTAATTGATAAATTAATTAATTACATTATGTAAACTTATTAATTAAATTAAATTCAACCCAATGTCAATTAATTACCTTGACACCGAATGTCAACTAATTAATTAACGCATTCCTTCCAATGTACATTACATGTACAATTTCTATAAGTTCCACCTCAGTTGATTTATGTGCACGATCCTATGGGTCTGTCTTTATGTTGGTAGTAGGCCCAAGGCCCACAGACTGTAAGTGGGTTCTAGCAAACCATTACAGCCCCCAATTAAGATAGAGATGCAGCAGTCTTTAGAAGACACTCACCCGGTAGTAATCTCATAGTGTCCTTTGCCTAACGATATCGATATGAATAAACAAGAGGCATGGTGTCTGTCATCCTCTTCTGTTGTTTATTATATTTCTTGATCTTGAGTTGATTGATTAATCAAATAAGCAACCAACTTATTTGGGTATGGCCATACACTTATCAGTCCCACTCATCAAGTGGCCAATGATATCATCTCAGTGTTACCCGAGTGGCAATTCCATCACTTCGTCATCAATATCAACATGTTCATCGGCCCACCCAATCATACCCGTATTTAGCATCCTTTTACAGACCTGTTAGGCGTATGTCAAAGTGAACCGAATTCCATATCGATATTATAATGAAATCTGGTCTGAGGACAAAAGAGACCTACTCAAGAAAGACCTATGACATAACAACCATGTGGCTTTCTTGTGCGGATCGATCTAGTCCCATGTCAATGACATGTACCTATATATACAAGTACTATGGCTAGTTAAGAACTACCATACAGTCATCGAATATACAAGTCTATGGTTCTATTCGTTCCCACGATTAGAACAGACTTGGGATAGGTTTTATGATTATCAATCAATGGATACTCTACTCATATCATAGCATAAGATATAAATGAAATAGATTAATTGCCTTTATTAATGTGACACAAATAATGTATTCATACATGGCTCTTAATGTATAATATAAAATACAAGAATCCAATGCCCTAAGAACTAGGGCACACCAACAATCTCCCACTTGCACTAGTTCTAAGTGGGCATTGCCCTAATTCCTATAGATCTGGTATGACCGTTGTGCTGTGTCTGCGGCAGCGCTTTAGTCAATGGATCAGCGACATTATTCTTGGGGTCAACCCTCTGCAATGATATGTCACCTCTGTTCACGATCTCCCGAATGAGGTGAAACTTTCTGAGCACATGTTTGGATCTCATGTGTGACCGGGGCTCCTTAGCTTGTGCGATGGCCCCGTTGTTGTCACAAAAACATCAACTGGGTCTAGGATAGTGGGTACTACTCCCAACTCAGTTATGAATTTCTTGATCCAAACGGCTTCCTTTGTAGCTTCACACGCAGCTATGTACTCAGCTTCCATTGTAGAGTCAGCAATGGTGGCCTGCTTTGAGGACCTCCAACTAATGGCACCGCCATTCAGGAGAAAAACATAACCAGACTCTGACTGGTTCTGATCCTCATCGGTCTCAAAGCTTGCATCAGTGTAACCTTACACTACCAGCTCATCTTGACCTCTATACACTAAGAAAGCATCCTTAGTCCGGTTAAGGTACTTTAAGATTGCCTTGACTGCCTTCCAGTGTTCCTCACCGGGGTCCGACTGGTACCGGCTAGTCATACTTAGTGCAAACACGACATCAGGCCTCATACATAACATGGAGTACATGATAGATCCAATAGCAGATGCATAAGGGATCTTTTCCATGTTCTCCCGGTCCTTCTTTGTTTTAGGACCATCTTTCTTACTCAGCTTCAACCCATGGTGCATAGGCAAGAATCCTTTCTTTGCCTTGTCCATGCTGAATCCTTTTAGAACCTTGTCAATGTACGTGGCCTGACTTAGGCCTAGAAGCCGATTGGATCTATCTCTGTAGATCCTGATCCCTAAGATCGTCTCAGCTTCGCCTAAGTCCTTCATTGCGAAGCACCTACTCAACCACTGCTTAACCCCTTGCAGTGTTGGTATGTCACTTCAAATGATAAGGATGTCGTCAACATACAGCACTAGGACGGTGGAAACGCTCCCACTAACCATCTTATACACACAGGGCTCATCAGAATTCTGTGTGAAGCCATATTCTGTAATGGCCTCATTGAATCTCTGATTCCATGACCTCGATGCTTGCTTCAATCCATAAATAGATCTTTGAAGCTTGCATACCCGGTTTGGATACTTTGGATCGATAAAACCCTCAGGTTGTGCCATGTACACATCCTCGAGTAGCTTTCCATTAAGGAAAGCGGTCTTAACATCCATCTGCCATATCTCATAATCGTACCATGCAGCTATGGCTAGTAGTATCCTAATGGATTTAAGCATAGCAACTGGTGAAAAGGTTTCATCATAGTCAATTCCTTGAACTTGCTTGAATCCTTTTTCCACCAATCGCCCCTTGAAGGTGTTGTCGGCCTTTAACTTGAAACACCACTTGCAACCTATCACCTTAGCACCCGGAGGTGGATCCACCAAGTTCCATACTTGGTTATCATGCATCATTTGCATCTCAGCCTCTATGGCTTTGCGCCATTGATCTGAGTGTGGGCTTTCAACAGCCTCCTGATAGGTCTTGGGATCCTCTTGGTCAACGACCATAAGGTCCCCATCATTAGTCACGAGAAAGCCGTACCTCTCTGGTTGATGACATGTCCTACCAGACCTTCTAAGGTCCTGTGCAACCGTTTCTGGTTTCTCAATTTCTTGAGTAGTCAGATTGGTTCCCAAAGCATCCTCAGCAGTAGCTGCAGGAGTTTGTGAGTCTTGAACTTCTGAAAGTTCAACATTACTCCCACTGTCTCTCTTAGAAAGGAATTCCTTCTCCAAGAAGACTGCATTTCTGGCTATGAAAACTTTGTTTTCGGCCGGATCGTAGAAGTAATAACCCTTAGTTTCCTTAGGGTAACCCACAAACTGGCACTTGATAGATTGGGACTCGAGTTTGCCACTTGTCAATTTCTTAACATGTGCATCACAGCCCTAAATCTTCAAGAAGGAAACATTGGGCTTTCGGCCTTTCCATAGTTCATATGGTGTTCCCTCAACTGCCTTGCTTGGTGTATTATTATGAATGTAAGCAGCTATCTCTAAAGCATATCCCCAAAAGGAGACAGGGAGTGTAGCATGACTCATCATCGAGCGGACCATGTCAAGTAAGGTCCTATTCCTCCTTTCTGACACTCCATTCCACTGGGGTGTACCAGGAGGAGTGAGTTGGGATATGATCCCACACTCTCTAAAAAACGAGTCAAAATCTTGGCTCAAATATTCACCCCCTTGGTTAGACCGAAGTGCTTTTATTTTCTTGCCAAGTTGGTTTTCTACTTCATTCTTAAAGTCCTTGAACCTTTAGAGAGTCTCAGACTTATGCTTTATCAGATACACGTAACCATATCTGCTAAAGTCATCCGTGAAGGTGACAAAGTACAGAAAACCAGATCTAGCACTAGTGCTCATTGGGCCACATACATTGGAATGTATTAGCTCTAATAGCTCTGAGGCCCTTTTAGTAGTCTTGCTAAAAGGCGCCTTTGTCATCTTGCCTCTCAAACAAGATTCGCATGTGTCATAAGGCTGGATGTCAAATGACCCTAGCACTCCACTAGAGTGAAGCCTAGCTATGCGCTTCTCATTTATATGGCCAAGTCGACAATGCCAGATGTAAGTAGGATTAATTTCATTTTGTTTAATCCTTTAAGTAATTATGTTATAGATTGAACTTTCACGTTTTAGATCAAGGATATATAAGCCATTTTCAAGAAATGCTGTTCCATAAATAATATTGCCACATTGCATAGAAATTCTACCATGTCCAATATTAAATACAAAACCAGAAATATCCAACAAAGAAACGGAAATAATATTCCTGCGCATCGCAGGTACAAAATAACAGTTTCTTAGTTCCAAAACAAGTCCACTAGGCATCTCCAAGAAATAATCTCCGATCTCCATGGCCTGAACCCGAGCACCATTTCCGACTCGAAGATCTACTTCTCCAGACCCTAATAATCTCCTATTTCTTAGACCCTGCACATTTGAACAAATGTGAGATCCACATCCAGTGTCCAAGACCCAAGATGTAGAAATAGCCAGATTAATCTCAAAAACATAAATACCTGAAGCAGCAGTTTTGCCCTTCAGTTGCTCCCTTAGCTTTGGACATGAGCTTTTCCAGTGCCCCTTCTCATGACACTCATGGCAAACATCGTCAGGAGAGGCAACCCTTGCTTTAGGTTGGGCCACCACCTTTTTGCCCTTAGCCTTGGCCTTCGATTTGGCCTTTCCCTTAGCAATGGGCGTATTGCCTTTGTTCACCAGCAATACTTCAGGAGTCTTCTTAAGAGACTGCTCAGCAAGCTTGAGCATGCCATACAGCTCAACAACCGATTATGGTAATTCATGATAAACTGGTTGTAAGACTCAGGAAGTGACCCGAGAATAATGTCTGTTGCCAAGTCCTGCGGAACTGGCGAGCCGAGGCGGGCAAGTTTATCAATATACCCCTTCAACTTTAGCACATGAGTGCTAACAGAAGTCCCAGCTGCCATCACAGTCGTGCAAAGTGCCTTAGTTGTCAGGTAACATTCCTGACGAGCCTGATCTTGGAACATCTTTTTAAGCTGATCCATCATCTCATAAGCATGCTCGTCCATGAATTGCTTCTGAAGATCAGAAGCCATGGTACCCAGCATGAGGCACGAGACATCTCGGCCATCCCTCACATGCCGATCGTACTGCTCTACCATCGCCGTGGTGATGCCTCGACCTGCGGGAGGGCCAGCTGGTAAAGGAGCATTCAGTACATACTCCTTAGACTCTTGTCTAAGAACTATTTGTAAGTTCCTAGCCCAGTCCAGGAAGTTAGTCCCCGAAAGCTTCTCCTTCTTCAAGAGTGACCTAAGTGAGAGTGAGTTGTTGTTTGTTGCAGCCATTTAAATTGCTTAACTGAAATGGGATTATCATTATGGAAGAAATCATTGCTTGAGTTAGAAATAAAGGACTTTTAAGCCAATTCAAATTAATAATCCGATTTTAATTTGTTTGTTGGTGTTGTTAATTGGCTGACTTGACCAAGATCCACAACTTATCCATGACTGGCCGAACTAGGGCTCGCTAACCAACCATTGATTCGTTTGGTAGGACAACCTATCCAATCCTTCCACGAAGGACTCTTGGTTTGATGGGCTTATTGACACTTTACCCATCTGTGCTTAGGGCCCGCTCTGAGCTAATGCTACCCATGTTGAGTCAAACCACCATTCACATGTTAACCATACTAAGTATCTTAACCCTCGACGGCCCGACGAATACTACAATATACCCAGCTAGGGCATGGCGCACATTGCAGCATCAATGGGAGGAAGAGGTGTGAATGGGGGAAACACTTTTAAGCGACTTAATATTTTAATTTCCGGATTATAATTAAGGGATACGGCTTAGCATGCATAAACGCGGGTAATAATTTGGTGATCCATACATCAATATTATATGAAAAATGCAATAGCTTACTTAATTTAAAATAAATGAGATCCTATGGGCCTTTAATTACAACCTAATGAAAAACTAGATATCCTATCTAATTCTTCATGGGCCGGACTGCAATCCTTCTTGGGCTCCCACCATGGGCTTGCTTCGTTTGGGCCTTCCTCCATACTTGATGCAATTACAATAATTTTGAAAATAAAATCTATTCTAAAATTACATCAAAATAAAAAAATGGCACGCAGGCCATATTTCCCAAAATTAAATTACAACCGATAATAATTTAGGGCCCATAGAACTCAACATAACATTTCAAACAAAGTACCTGTCGTGCACATACATACCAATATGATGCATGATCATGGCATTCCAAATTATAAATATAAATGTTAAGCCGAGTTACTTAGGGTGAAATCGCCAATTTTAACAAATGTGACTAAGGCCCATAAAGGCCCAATGGATAACATCCATAAATGCAAAATTAACAATTTTGCTCCCACTTGAATTTGGGTTGTCACAAATTTAAAATTTAGCTCTCCCAATTTTAACCGGTGTCACGGTTTATTGGGCCAGTTTCACAAAGTTCATATTGAATTTAATATGCAAACAATTAAATTAAATATGCATGCCAACAAAATAAATAATTTAAACACAAATTAATTTAAAAAATTTAATTTAATTTGCATTAGGGTCTGGAATAAAAAATACCCGCAAAATCCAAAACCGGACCCAAATCCCGCGCGGCGATGCTGTCCGCCGCGCGGCTTCCTGCTGCCAGCAGCCAAGCTGCCGCAAGACGCAGCAGCTGCTGCGTGCCACAGCAGGCAATTTGCCTGCTGCGGCAAGCAGCAGTGCCCTCAATTGGAATCGCAAATTGCGATTCCAATTATGGCCAAACAATATTAAATTTTTTTTTAAATCATACAATTAAAAATTCAGCCATGGACAATAAGTAATCAATGAAGAAAATACAATTCTAGATTAAAACCAATTGGGGAAAAATAATCAAAAACCCCAATCCAACAATTCTAGGGTTTATCCAAAAATAAAACCAATTGAACAAAAACCCTAAAATCACAAACTTGAAACCCATTCTTTCTTCAAGAATGCTTTCAAGAACCAATTCCAATCAATCTAATGGACAAAACCTAGGCTCTGATACCACTGTTGGGATTCGTCATTGGAAAAATAACGTGGCGCAGCGGAAAATACACCGTTTAAAATTTCCTAGAATCCACCTATCGTGTCCAATTACCATTGATCAGAATAAAATCAAATAAGAATCAAGAAAGATTAACTCACTGGATTCGTCTCCTCTAGAGACTGCTGTAGAATCGTTTCTTGAAACTGCGATCTCCAAAGTCCGGTGCACGACCAACTATTGAGCGGGAACCGGTGCTAGCTGAAGACGCGAAGGAATGGAGGTTTAATGCTGGGATTTTCGGCCGTTTTGGGGCTGCTATTGGTGGCTGAAATTTCCAGCAATTAATTAGAGTTGAATTAGGTTTTTATTCCTTAAGTGTGCCTTTTTATAGACACCTTGTCTAATTGGGTTCTAATTAGGTTAATTAAACCCAAGCCCACTAGGATTATAATTACATAAATAAACTTTAATTAAAAAGTATATACTATGTAATTTAATTCCATTTGGCTAAATTTAATTACCCCTAAATAAAATTAAATCACACTTAAGTTAATACAATACATGTATTTAATTTTCCTACTTAGGAAAATTATTTAATTAATTGTTTACTTTATGTAATTCAATTAATTGATAAATTAATTAATTACATTATGTAAACTTATTAATTAAATTAAATTCAACCCAATGTCAATTAATTACCTTGACACCGAATGTCAACTAATTAATTAACGCATTCCTTCCAATGTACATTACATGTACAATTTCTATAAGTTCCACCTCAGTTGATCTATGTGCACGATCCTATGGGTCTGTCTTTATGTTGGCAGTAGGCCCAAGGCCCACAGACTGTAAGTGGGTTCTAGCAAACCATTACAGCCCCCAATTAAGACAGAGATGCAGCAGTCTTTAGAAGACGCTCACCTGGTTGTAATCTCATAGTGTCCTTTGCCTAACAATATCGATATGAATAAACAAGAGGCATGGTGTCTGTCATCCTTTTCTGTTGTTTATTATATTTCTTGATCTTGAGTTGACTGATTAATCAAATAAGCAACCAACTTATTTAGGTATGGCCATACACTTATCAGTCCTACTCATCAAGTGGCCAATGATATCATCTCAGTGCTACCCGAGTGGCAATTCCATCACTTCATCATCAATATCAACATGTTCACCGGTCCACCCAATCATACCCCGTATTTAGCATCCTTTTACAGACCTGTTAGGCGTATGTCAAAGTGAACCGGATTCCATATCGATATTATAATGAAATCTGGTCTGAGGACAAAAGAGACATACTCAAGAAAGACTTATGACATGACAACCATGTGGCTTTCTTGTGCGGATCGATCCAGTCCCATGTCAATGACATGTACCTATATTCATGACTGACTATACAAGTACTATGGCTAGTTAAGAACTACCATACAGTCATCGAATATACAAGTCTATGGTTCTATTCGTTCCCACGATTAGAACAGACTTGGGATAGGTTTTATGATTATCAATCAATGGATACTCTACTCATATCATAGCACAAGATATAAATGAAATAGATTAATTGCCTTTATTAATGTGACACAAATAATGTATTCATACATGGCTCTTAATGTATAATACAAAATACAAGAATCCAATGCCCTAAGAACTAGGGCACACCAACAATGATATCCTCAGATTTTTGCAAGATGGTCAATATGCTAATAAGGCTAATACAGTAGATAGAGCTGCACTCTGAAAGTTTACCGTATAATTCAGACTATTTGAGAATCAGTTTTTCAAGCGAACGACAGATAGACTACTCCTGCGATGCCTAACAGAGGCACAGGCACAACAAGTGATGTGTAAATGCATGCAAGTTCTCGTTGTCTGTATATGAATGGTCTAGATCTAGCTAAAAAAATTCTATGGCATGGGTATTTTTGGCTTACTCTGCAAGTTGATTGTATTGAGGAAGTGAAATAGTGCCATGAATGTTAGATTTATGGCGATATCAATCATCTTTCACATGTAGGACTGCAGAACCTCTCTACTCCTTGGCCATTCTTGGCATGGGGGATAGATATTATTGGTGAGATTTGATCTCCAGCATCGAAGAATCACAGGTTTATTATAGTAGCACTCAACTACTTCTTAAAGTGGGTTGAGGCAGAATCCTATACAAATATTAGTGCCAAGAAGATGACCAAGTTCATAGAGAAACATATTTTTACACGATATGGCATCCCACACTATGTTGTAACCAATAACAGGGTCTAATTCCAGGGTCTGACAACAGATTTATTCATAGAACATGGTATAGAACATCACAAATCTTCTCTATACAGACCACATGCCAATAGAGTAGTGGAAGTAGCCAACAAGTCCATCAAGAAGATTTTGTCCAAAATGGTTGATACTTACAAAGATTGGGTGGAAAAGTTACCTTTTGCTCTATGGGGTTACAGAACTAGCGTCAGAACTCCTACCGGTTAACTCTTTACTTGTTAGTATATGGAATGGAAGCAGTCCTTCCAGTGGAAACATGATTGAAATCTTTTAGAATCACCTTAGAACCTCATCTACCGGAAAATCGAATGGGCTAGAGCTAGGTTTAAACAGTTAACTATGATTGACGAGAAATGTCTGAAAGCTTTAGATCACCTACAGATGTATCAACAAAGAATGGCCAGAGCTTATAACCGTCGGGTTCGTCATTAGAAGCATCCCCCTGAAAGCAGGAGACCTTATGCTAAAACAGTTGAAACCCTCCAACACTAATGTTAGGGGCAGGTTCAAGTTGAATTGGGAAGGTCCATATGTGGTGAAAAAGATTCTCTCAAAGTGCGCTATAAAGATCATAGATATGTATGTTTGCGAGTTCACCAACCTTGTCAACTAGGAACACCTCAAAATGCTACTATATATAAGAGAAGAAATAGCCTATCAGATGGAAAAAAAACAAACTAGTGAGAAAAGAAAAAGCAAACAAAGAAGTTAAAAATGGTCCACTAAGTTGAAAACCTGGAAGGGTGGCTTGGGAAAAAGTCAAGACAATGAGTGATATCGCCTAGAAAACTTGTAAAGGCTAGTTGATAACACAAGTTGGCCACTTGAGATATGTACCATCTCCAACGGTTCCTACTTTGAATTTCATTAATGAAATGTTATTTTGCTAAATTTTTAAATGAATATTTGGATGGATGTTTCAATTCATCTTTATGAACATCCAAGTGGCATAACATTTAAACATTTACGTGCATGAATTGCCATATTGTTTATTTGTATATAAAAGAAATTCTTATTAAAAAAAATAAAAAAATAAAAAGAAAATTCATGATGACAAAACAGCAGTAGCTACATTCTCCTCCTCTTAGCAAAAGGAGAAGACGCCCCAACATCAATCAATCCAAGCCACCTGAGGGTCATGTGTTGGGATTCGTCATTGGAAAAATAACGTGGCGCAGCGGAAAACACACCGTTTAAAATTTCCTAGAATCTACCTATCGTGTCCAATTACCATTGATTAGAAAAAAACAATTAAGAATCAAGAGAGAATAACTCACCGGATTTGTCTCCTCTAGAGCCTGCTGCAGAATTGTTACTTGAAACTGCGATCTCCAAAGTCCGGTGCACGACCAACTATTGAGCGGGAACCGGTTCTAGCCGAAGACACGAAGGAATGGAGGTTTAATGCTGGGATTTTCGGCTGTTTTGGGGCTGCTATTGGTGGCTGAAATTTCCAGCAATTAATTAGAGTTGATTTAGGTTTTTCCTCCTTAAGTGTGCCCTTATATAGACACCTTGTCTAATTGGGTTTTAATTAGGTTAATTAAACCCAAGCCCACTAGGATTATAATTACATAAATAAACTTTAATTAAAAAGTATATACTATGTAATTTAATTCCATTTGGCTGAATTTAATTACCCCTAAATAAAATTAAATCACACTTAAGTTAATACAATACATGTATTTAATTTTCCTACTTAGGAAAATTATTTAATTAATTGTTTACTTTATGTAATTCAATTAATTAATAAATAAATTAATTACATTATGTAAACTTATTAATTAAATTAAATTCAACCCAATGTCAATTAATTACCTTGACACCGAATGTCAACTAATTAATTAACGCATTCCGTCTAACGTACATTACATGTACAATTTCTATAAGTTCCAGCTCAGTTGATCTATGTGCACGATCCTATGGGTCTGTCTTTATGTTGGCAGTAGGCCCAAGGCCCACAGACTGTAAGTGGGTTCTAGCAAACCATTACAGCCCCCAATTAAGACAGAGATGTAGCAGTCTTTAGAAGACACTCACCCGGTAGTAATCTCATAGTGTCCTTTGCCTAACGATATCGATATGAATAAACAAGAGGCATGGTGTCCGTCATCCTCTTCTGTTGTTTATTATATTTCTTCATCTTGAGTTGACTGATTAATCAAATAAGCAACCAACTTATTTGGGTATGGCCATACACTTATCAGTGCCACTCATCAAGTGGCCAATGATATCATCTCCGTGTTACCCAAGTGGCAATTCCATCACTTCATCATCAATATCAACATGTTCACCGGTCCACCCAATCATACCCGTATTTAGCATCCTTTTACAGACCTGTTAGGCGTATGTCAAAGTGAACCGGATTCCATATTGATATTATAATAAAATCTGGTCTGAGGACAAAAGAGACCTACTCAAGAAAGACCTATGACATGACAACCATGTGGCTTTCTTGTGCGGATCGATCCAGTCCCATGTCAATGACATGTACCTATATTCATGACTGACTATACAAGTGCTATGGCTAGTTAAGAACTACCATACAGTCATCGAATATACAAGTCTGTGGTTCTATTCGTTCCCACGATTAGAACAGACCTGGGATAGGTTTTATGATTATCAATCAATGGATACTCTACTCATATTATAGCACAAGATATAAATGAAATAGATTAATTGCCTTTATTAATGTGACACAAATAATGTATTTATACAATGAGTCTTAATGTATAATACAAAATACAAGAATCCAATGCCCTAAGAACTAGGGCACACCAACAATCTCCCACTTGCACTAGTTCCAAGAGGGCATTGCCCTAATTCCTATAGATCTGGTATGGCCGTCGTGCTGTGTCTGTGGCAGCGCTTTAGTCAATGGATCAGCGACATTATTCTTGGTGTCAACCCTCTGCAATGATATGTCACCTCTGTTCACGATCTCTCGAATGAGGTGAAACTTTCTAAGCACATGTTTGGATCTCTTGTGTGACCGGGGCTCCTTAGCTTGTGCGATGGCCCCGTTGTTGTCACAAAAAACATCAACTGGGTCTAGGATAGTAGGTACTACTCCCAACTCGGTTATGAATTTCTTGATCCAAACGGCTTCCTTTGCAGCTTCGCACGCAGCTATGTACTCAGCTTCCGTTGTAGAGTCAGCAATGGTGGCTGCTTTGAGGACCTCCAACTAATGGCACCGCTATTCAAGAGAAAAACATAACCAGACTGTGATTGGTTCTCATCCTCATCGGTCTCAAAGCTTGCATCAGTGTAACCTGACACTACAAGCTCATCTTGACCTCCATACACTAAGAAAGCATCCTTAGTCCGATTAAGGTACTTTAGGATTGCCTTGACAGCCTTCCAGTGTTCCTCCCCGGGGTCTGACTGGTACCGGCTGGTCATACTTAGTGCAAACGCGACATCAGGCCTCACACATAACATAGAGTACATGATAGATCCAATAGCAGATGCATAAGGGATCTTTTCCATGTTCTCCCGGTCCTTCTTTGTTTTAGGACATCTTTCTTACTCAGCTTCAACCCATAGTGCATAGGCAAGAATCATTTCTTTGCCTTGTCGATGCTGAATCTTTTCAGAACCTTATCAATGTACGTGGCCTGACTTAGGCCTAGAAGCCGATTGGATCTATCTCTGTAGATCTTGATCCCTAAGATCGTCTCAGCTTCGCCTAAGTCCTTCATTGCAAAGCACCTACTCAACCACTGCTTAACTCCTTGCAGTGTTGGTATGTAGCCTCCAATGATAAGGATGTCGTCAACATACAGCACTAGGAAGGTGGAAACGCTCCCACTAACCATCTTACACACATAGGGCTCATCAGAATTCTGTGTGAAACCATGTTCTGTAATGGCCTCATTGAATCTCTGATTCCATGACCTCGATGCTTGCTTCAATCCATAAATAGATCTTTGAAGCTTGCATACCCCGTTTGGATACTTTGGATCGATAAAACCCTTAGGTTGTGCCATGTACACATCCTCGAGTAGCTTTCCATTAAGGAAAGCGGTCTTAACATCCATCTGCCATATCTTATAATCGTACCATGCAGCTATGGCTAGTAGTATCCTAATGGATTTGAGCATAGCAACTGGTGAAAAGGTTTCATCATAGTCAATTCCTTGAACTTGCTTGAATCCTTTTGCCACCAATCGCCCGTTGAAGGTGTTGTCGGCCTTTAACTTGAAACACCACTTGCAACCTATCACCTTAGCACGCGGAGGTGGATCCACCAAGTTCCATACTTGGTTATCATGCATAGATTGCATCTCAGCCTCCATGGCTTTGCGCCATTGATCTGAGTGTGGGCTTTCAACAGCCTCCTGATAGGTCTTGGGCTCCTCTTGGTCAATGACCATAAGGTCCCCATCATCAGTCACGAGAAAGCCTTACCTCTGGCTGATGACATGTCCTACCAGACCTTCTAAGGTCCTGTGCAACCGTTTCTGGTTTCTCAATTTCTTGAGTAGTCAGATTGGTTCCCAAAGCATCCTCAGCAGTAGCTGCAGGAGTTTGTAAGTCTTGAACTTCTGAAAGTTCAACATTACTCCCACTGTCTCTCTTGGAATGGAATTCCTTCTCCAAGAAGACTGCATTTCTGGCTATGAAAACTTTGTTTTCGGCCGGATCGTAGAAGTAATAACCCTTAGTTTCCTTAGGGTAACCCACAAACTGGCACTTGACAGATTTGGACTCAAGTTTGCCACTTGTCAATTTCTTAACATGTGCATCACAGCCCCAAATCTTCAAGAAGGAAACATTGGGCTTTCGACCTTTCCATAGTTCATATGATGTTCCCTCAACTGCCTTGCTTGGTGTATTATTAAGAATGTAAGCAGCTGTCTCTAAAGCATATCCCCAAAAGGAGACAGGGAGTGTAGCATGACTCATCATCGAGCGGACCATGTCAAGTAAGGTCCTATTCCTCCTTTCTGACACTCCATTCCACTGGGGTGTACCAGGAGGAGTGAGTTGGGATATGATCCCACACTCTCTCAAAAACGAGTCAAAATCTTGGCTCAAATATTCACCCCCTCGGTCAGACCGAAGTGCTTTTATTTTCTTGCTAAGTTGGTTTTCTACTTCTTTCTTAAAGTCCTTGAACCTTTGGAGAGTCTCAGACTTATGCTTCATCAGATACACGTAACCGTATCTGCTGAAGTCATCCGTAAAGGTGACGAAGTACAGAAAACTAGATCTAGCACTAGTGCTCATTGGGCCACATACATCGGAATGTATTAGCTCCAATAGCTCTGAGGCCCTTTCAGCAGTCTTGCTAAAAGGCACCTTTGTCATCTTGCCTCTCAAACAAGATTCGCATGTGTCATAAGGCTGGATGTCAAATGACCCTAGCACTCCACTAGAGTGAAGCCTAGTTATGCGCTTCTCATTTATATGGCCAAGTCGACAATGCCAGATGTAAGTAGGATTAATTTCATTTTGTTTAATCCTTTTAGTATTTATGTTATAGATTGAACTTTCACGTTTTAGATCAAGGATATATAAGCCATTTTCAAGAAATGTTGTTCCATAAATAATATTGCCACATTGCATAGAAATTCTACCATGTCCAATATTAAATACAAAACCAGAAATATCCAACAAAGAAACGGAAATAATATTCCTGCGCATCGCAGGTACAAAATAACAGTTTCTTAGTTCCAAAACAAGTCCACTAGGCATCTCCAAGAAATAATCTCCGATCTCCATGGCCTGAACCCGAGCACCATTTCCGACTTGAAGATCTACTTCTCCAGATCCTAATAATCTCCTATTTCTTAGACCCTGCACATTTGAACAAATGTGAGATCCACATCCAGTGTCCAAGACCCAAGATGTAGGAATAGCCAGATTAATCTCAACAACATAAATACCTGAAGCAGCAGTTTTTCCCTTCAGTTGCTCCCTTAGCTTTGGACATGAGCTCTTCCAGTGCCCCTTCTCATGACACTCATGGCAAACATCGTCAGGAGAGGCAACCCTTGCTTTAGGTTGGGCCACCACCTTTTTTCCCTTAGCCTTGGCCTTAGATTTGGCCTTTCCCTTAGCAATGGGCGTATTGCCCTTGTTCACCAGCAATACTTCAGGAGTCTTCTTAAGAGACTGCTCAGCAAGCTTGAGCATGCCATGCAGCTCAACAACCGATTTATCCAACCCTTTCATATGGTAATTCATGATAAACTGGTTGTAAGACTCAGGAAGTGACCCGAGAATAATGTCTGTTGCCAAGTCCTGCAGAACTGGTGAGCCGAGGCGGGCAAGTGTATCAATATTCCCCTTCAACTTTAGCACATGAGTGCTAACAGAAGTCCCAGCTGCCATCACAGTCGTGCAAAGTGCCTTAGTTGTCAGGTAACGTTCCTGACGAGCCTGATCTTGGAACATCTTTTTAAGCTGATCCTTCATCTCATAAGCATGCTCGTCTATAAACTGCTTCTGACGATCAGAAGCCATGGTACCCAGCATGAGGCACGAGACATCTCGATCATCCCTCACATGCCGATTGTACTGCTCCACCATCGCCGTGGTGATGCCTCGACCTGCGGGAGGGCCAACTGGTAAAGGAGCATTCAGTACATACTCCTTAGACTCTTGTCTAAGAACTATTTGTAAGTTCCTAGCCCAGTCCTGGAAGTTAGTCCCCGAAAGCTTCTCCTTCTCCAAGAGTGACCTAAGTGAGAGTGAGTTGTTGTTTGGTACAGGCATTTAAATTGCTTAAGTGAAATGGGATTATCCACATGGAAGAAATCATTGCTTGAGTTAGAAATAAAGGACTTTTAAGCCAATTCAAATTAATAATCCGATTTTAATTTGTTTGTTGGTGTTGTTAATTGGCTGACTTGACCAAGATCCACAACTTATCAATGACTGGCTGAACTAGGGCTCGCTAACCAACCATTGAGTCGTTTGGTATGACAACCTATCCAATCCTTCCATGAAGGACTTTTGGTTTGATGGGTTTATTGACACTTTACCCATCTGTGCTTAGGGCCCGCTCTGAGCTAATGCTACCCATGTTGAGTCAAACCACCATTCACATGTTAACCATACCAAGTATCTTAACCCTCGACGGCCCACCGAATACTACAATATACCCAGCTAGGGCATGGCGCACATTGCAGCATCAATTGGAGGAAGAGGTGTGAATGTGGGAAGCACTTTTAAGTGACTCAATATTTTAATTTCCGGATTATAATTAAGTGATACGGCTTAGCATGCATAAACGCGGGTAATAATTTGGTGATCCATACATCCATATTATATGACAAATGCAATAGCATACTTAATTTAAAATAAATGAGATCCTATGGGCCTTTAATTACAACCTAATGAAAAACTAGATATCCTATCTAATTTTTCATAGGCCGGACTGTAATCCTTCTTGGGCTCCCACCATGGGCTTGCTCCATTTGGCCCTTCCTCCATACTTGATGCAATTACAATAATTTTGTAAAATAAAATCTATTCTAAAATTACATCAAAATAAAAAAATGGCACGCAGGCCATATTTCTCAAAATTAAATTACAACCGATAATAATTTAGGGCCCATAGAACTCAACATAACATTTCAAACAAAGTATCTGTCGTGCACATACATACCAATATGATGCATGATCATGGCATTCCAAATTATAAATATAAATGTTAAGCCGAGTTACTTAGGGTGAAATCGCCAATTTTAACAAATGTGACTAAGGCCCATAAAGGCCCAATGGATAACATCCATAAATGCAAAATTAAGAATTTTGCTCCCACTTGAATTTGGGTTGTCACAAATTTAAAATTTAACCCTCCCAATTTTAACCGTTGTCAGGGTTTATTGGGCCAATTTCACAAAGTCCATATTCAATTTAATATGCAAACAATTAAATTAAATATGCATGCCAATAAAATAAACAATTTAAATACAAATTAATTTAAAAAAATTAATTTAATTTACATTAGGGCCTTGGATAAAAAATACCCGTAAAATCCAAATTGCAGCAAAACAAATGTATAATTTTTTTTTTCTTTTTTTCTTTTTTTTTTTTTTAAAAAAAAAAAAATCCATCAAAATTGAAATAATCAATAAAACAATAATTTTTTTTCGATGGAAACCAATTGGGGAAAATAATCAAAAACCCCAATCCAAAAATTCTAGGGTTTATCAAAACCAAAACCAATTGAATAAAAACCCTAAAATAACAAACTTGAAACCCATTCTTTCTTAAAGAACGCTTTCAAGAACCAAATCCAATCAATCTAGTGGACAAAACCTAGGCTCTGATACCACTGTTGGGATTCGTCATTGGAAAAATAACGTGGCGCAGCGGAAAACACACCGTCTAAAATTTCCTAGAATCCACCTATCGTGTCTAATTACCATTGATTAGAATAAAACAATTAAGAATTAAGAGAGATTAACTCACCGGATTTGTCTCCTCTAGAGACTGCTGCAGAATCGTTACTTGAAACTGCGATCTCCAAAGTCCGGTGCACGACCAACTATTGAGCGGGAACCGGTGCTAGCCGAAGACACGAAGGAATGGAGGTTTAATGCTGGGATTTTCGGCTGTTTTGGGGCTGCTATTGGTGGCTGAAATTTCCAGTAATTAATTGGAGTTGAATTAGGTTTTTCCTCCTTAAGTGTGCCCTTATATAGACACCTTGTCTAATTGGGTTTTAATTAGGTTAATTAAACCCAAACCCACTAGGATTATAATTACATAAATAAACTTTAATTAAAAAGTATATACTATGTAATTTAATTCCATTTGGCTGAATTTAATTACCCCTAAATAAAATTAAATCACACTTAAGTTAATACAATACATGTATTTAATTTTCCTACTTAGGAAAATTATTTAATTAATTGTTTACTTTATGTAATTCAATTAATTAATAAATTAATTAATTACATTATGTAAACTTATTAATTAAATTAAATTCAACCCAATGTCAATTAATTACCTTGACACCGAATGTCAACTAATTAATTAATGCATTCCTTCTAACGTACATTACATGTACAATTTCTATAAGTTCCAGCTCAGTTAATCTATGTGCACGATCCTATAGGTCTGTCTTTATGTTGGCAGTAGGCCCATGGCCCACAGACTGTAAGTGGGTTCTAGCAAACCATTACAGCCCCCAATTAAGACAGAGATGCAGCAGTCTTTAGAAGACACTCACCCGGTAGTAATCTCATAGTGTCCTTTGCCTAACGATATCGATATGAATAAACAAGAGGCATGGTGTCTGTCATCCTCTTCTGTTGTTTATTATATTTATTGATCTTGACAGTCCCACTCATCAAGTGGCCAATGATATCATCTCAGTGTTACCTGAGTGGCAATTCCATCACTTCATCATCAATATCAACATGTTCACCAGTCCACCCAATCATACCCCTATTTAGTATCCTTTTACAGACCTGTTAGGCGTATGTCAAAGTGAACCGGATTCCATATCAATATTATAATGAAATCTGGTCTCAAGACAAAAGAGACCTACTCAAGAAAGACCTATGACATGACAACCATGTGGCTTTCTTGTGCGGATCGATCCAGTCCCATGTCAATGACATGTACCTATATTCGTGACTGACTATACAAGTACTATGGCTAGTTAAGAACTACCATACAGTCATCGAATATACAAGTCTGTGGTTCTATTCGTTCCCACGATTAGAATAGACCTGGGATAGGTTTTATGATTATCAATCAATGGATACTCTACTCATATTATAGCACAAGATATAAATGAAATAGATTAATTGCCTTTATTAATGTGACACAAATAATGTATTTATACAATGAGTCTTAATGTATAATACAAAATACAAGAATCCAATGCCCTAAGAACTAGGGCACACCAACAATCTCCCACTTGCACTAGTTCCAAGAGGGCATTGCCCTAATTCCTATAGATCTAGTATGACCGTCGTGCTGTGTTTGCAATTTATTTCTGTTATTTGCTTGAGCATGGGCTAAATAAACACAAATTGGGTAGAGAAAGATAATAAAGCAAATATAATATGGTAATATGAACTGTAAAGTGAAAGCAAGCTTGAGGTTAAGTAAGTCACTTGCCCGAACCCTAAATCTCTAGATTAGGTGCAGTAGTCTACCCTCGGTAGGGAGCTATATCGGAACTTCCGAGATGAGCTGATCCGGTTGGCGACTCTGTCACTGATCTTGGAATTTTATTTTCAACGTCTTTAAGTTAAAAATAGGAAAAGATTTTCTGAAAAAAGGATTTCCAAACAAATAGACAATTTTTCCTAAGACAATCCAAAACCTATTTTCCCAAAAGTTTTCTTTTCCCGATTCGCTTCGCTGCATTTCACCTTTTAGGTCGTCCGCTCACAGCTGTGCAGTATATTTTCTGTATTCTGTGACACAAAAAGACTAGGGGATGCTTTGTACGTGCCCGTATTGTCTGCAGAGTCTAGTATGGGAATAGAAACTCACGTTGGTCAAACCCAACAACTGAATGCCTCTAGTCCATATGTCAACTGCTGTATGGGTAATCTTCCAACCGAGGCAAACCCATCTGATATGCTCATCGGTCCTGCATGATAACTAGTGGGCCCAATCTATATAGTTATATGCTCGTAATCGGCCACAGTGAGGCCTCTCTCTTGATAATTAGCTGAATGATACTTCTTGAAATTACCACGTGGTACTTGGATAAGAGATAATTTCTCCATCAACTATACCTACAATCCAACCGAATGAAGGAATGTCAATCCCAGAGAATTCAAAATGCACATGCCACAGTGACTAAAAGAATCACCTGAAGTAAGATGAAGCGGGCCCCCATCTAAAATGATTGGATAGACTAGGTGAAACTAAGATGGATCAAGGTCTCTGCTAAAATCAATGCCATAGGTGAAGCTCGGCTAGCCATCTAGGGGATAACAGAAACAATTCTGAAAGGGTAGATACTAGAAGTTGCACCGTATAAGTATTGACTCATCAATAGCAAATTGACCATACTAGCCCATCCAAAATGAAGGGATATCAAACAAGTTGACCTAGGAAGAAATCCAAAAACAAACTTAGGGATGGCAATCTTAGTACCTTTGGGGCATGGCACATTCAGAATGGCACTGAATTCTTCAAGCAAGAGGTAGGTACATGTAATCGTTGCCCCTCTCGCTCAGATGTTAGCAAGTGACCCTCCATACCTGCAAAGGAAGAAGCTCTCCGCTGACTTTGAGGAATCCATGCCTGAGCCTACAAAACAATAACAAAGACAAAACTACATCAAGCATAAATACATTCATATTCACAAATTACATGCATTACATTATTACAAGTTTTTATTTAAGTATTGTTGCAAGACATACCATTGCTGAACCGATCTCTATGAACATAAGCTTATACAAAGTCTGAAACATACGATACGGCTCCTCAGCATCAGTTTAGGACATCTGCAAGTCCAAATCTCAAATCAAAACCAACAAGAACATATAAAGCATTGGTAGAGACTGTGAATGATTAAATGTTCTACGTATATTATAGCCAGCATGCTCGACTTCTCAAAGTCACAAAAACTCCAAGCATATCATAGCTAGCATTCCCGACTTCTCAAAGTCAAAAAATGCTAGGCATATAGCATTCTCGACTTCTCAAAGTCAAAAAATTCCAGCCATATCATAGCCAGCATTCTTAAATTCTCAAAGTCATAAAAATTGTAGGCATATCATAGCCAGTATTCCTGACTTCTCAAAGTCACAAAAACTTTAGGTATATCATAGTCAGCATTCTCGACTTTTCAAAGTCAAAAATTTCTAGGCATATTATAGCCAACATTCCTAACTTCTTAAAGTCACAAAAAGTCCAGGCATATCATAACCAACATTCATGACTTCTCAAAGTCATAAAACTCTAGGCATATCATAGCCAGCATTCCCAACTTCTTAAATTTAATGTTCCCGACACATCATAGCCAACCCTAAGCCATGTTTATTTTTTATTAAAGGGGTAAAATTTTTGTCAATCAAGAAATAAATACGCATTTTGTCACCCGGCATCTCATAACCATTGCTTTAAGCATTTTTACAAAAGAAGTTAGCATAATCCCGACATCTTATAGCCACTTTCTAGCCTGTCATTTCGTCCATGCGATGGGTAAGTATGTTTCTTACTATCCTCACCGCACTCTTCATCATGTATCCAAATGCATCATGAGGTTTAATGAACTAATGATTGAGAATTTGGATACCCAAGGGGTAGCTTGTAAGCATTAGATTTTAACCCCCGGGTTTCCATGATGAAAAATAGATATATCTTTTATTTCTATGGTTTCAGGGGTCTAGGTCAACTCAAGAAAAAAGCTCCACGTCATTGAACTCCATGACTCAGAAAACTTTTTTTTCTGTGTTTGGATAATAATCATACGGGTATAGGTGAAAACTGTACAGTTGTCATCCACAACCACACGACTGTCATTGATAACGGCACTGTTGTCCATCAAATCAACCGAAAATCAGAGAAAAAAATCTCAAAACCATTAATGTCTTGGGTTTTTTGGTCGGGTAAGGAAGAAAAAGAAACAAGAAATAAAGATAAGTTTCTTGAATCAAAAAAAGGGGGAGGAAAATGATCTAGAAAAGGATAAGAGAGAGAGAGAGAGAGAGAGAAAGGTGAGAAAGACAGGAGGAGAAAAGTAAGAGTTTTAAGCATTTTATTCTTTAATCTTTAAGTTCGAAGGCTAAAATCTATTAGAAATCTTAGAAAAATACTTCACTAAGATCAATAATAGGTTTAGAGACAAATTGAATCACTAAATCCCTAACTACGGAGCAAAATTCTAAGTTTTTGGAGTTTGGAGTTCAAAGTCAAATTTTAAAGAATTGGAACTCTCTTGAGTTGATCTAAGATCGTGGATTCACTCTACAAAAGTATAATTATGAGAAACCAAGCCTATTCCTCTTGTTTGACTTAATTTAAAGCATCATTCGCATCATTTTCCTATATTTCATTCATGAGTATTTCTGGGTTCTGTCTGCAAACAAGAACCGCACGGCTATCGTAATATCCACACAGTTGACTACACAGCCGTACGGATGTCATAACCCAGAAATTCCCAAAAATAAAGCCAAAAGATGAATTAGGATTTTGATTCAGAGGCAACATCCATACGGATGTCATGAAAGCCGTACTAATGTCATGACAGTCGTATAGCTGTCAACAACATCCACACGGACAGTCTTGGGACAGATTCTTTAAAATTCGTTTTACGAGCATTTCAAGACATCCAACCTTAGATTCAATTTCCAGAAGCTATATTTAGACCAGTTCAATGATAGAGACCAAATCTCTTGAAATCCGACCCACTTACTCGTGTTGAATAATTAACCGGAAAAATCATTTTCGAAACTATTTTCTCAAAAATCTTTATAGGAACATTTCAAAATGTTTTCTAGGTCTAGTCGGGTAAATCTACCAGATTTCCCTGATTATCCTCTCTAAAGGCATGATCCCAACCCTGCTATCATCCCTCTTTGTTATTTTCGAGTCCAAAATGTGATTATTGGTACACTAACCTCTGTTTTAGAGGTTTAAATGAATATTTAGTTTTCCATTTTCTAGATTCTCGTGTATTTTAGGTGATTGTACTCTCGATCCCTTTTTATT
The DNA here is from genome assembly GCA_039660915.1 of Euphorbia tirucalli. Classification (NCBI taxonomy): domain Eukaryota; kingdom Viridiplantae; phylum Streptophyta; class Magnoliopsida; order Malpighiales; family Euphorbiaceae; genus Euphorbia; species Euphorbia tirucalli. The sequence continues at coordinate 32,137,196 of CM077637.1, read as the reverse complement.
ACGACTGTATCCCCTAGGATAGTATTTGTTTGATTCAGGTTGTAATAATTAATTAAGTTATTATACATATTTATTACATGTGCGTCTTGTGATTAAAATAAAATAAACCTTAGCTTATAAAATGCAATGGTTCGAATGTTGTGTTTTGTTTCAATTATTTAATGAGTAAGTGACTCGTTCGAACCTAAATGTCTGGAAGGTATAACGGTCTTCACTTAGTTTCGGCTGTACCTAAATTTCCCAATTGAGCTGATCTGGGTGGTGACTCCTATACATTTTCAAGATTTAGGTCTCGAATCTTTTACGAACATTATTTCTCAAAATGAATTTCCTCAATCAATCAAATAAAAAAATAAATAAAACGATCCCGCGGCACATTTCGCCGTGTTGTAAAACATTGTCTGCTTACAATACCGAGCCTATAAAAATATTGAGTTTGTTACTAGAACTCGTAAAAAGTAATAATTGGCTTGATTTCTGTAGTTAAAGAAATCATATTGCAAAATCTCAAGTGGTGTACTTGGGGGTTAGGAGTAGACCAGTTGGGTTGAACCTGTATATATCACTATATCTTTAATATCTCTATCCCTACTCTCTTTTGCTATTTACATTTTAAGCATTTAAATTAATAACACTAGTGTTATTTAGAGATATTGTTTAATCTTGTCAAGTGATTCTATGCATAAATTTAATAAACATATTTAACTCCGTATTTTTAATAAAACTTGTTTTTATTGGGAAAAATTATTTTTCACCAAAGAGTTTTAAAAGACTTTTTAGAAAAGATTTTTTTTTGGTAATATGCACTATTCACCTCCTGCTAGTGTATTTCTAGCTTATTTGGGACCAAGAACTGCATTTGTTATTCCTTCATTCTTTCTTGTGATTTTTCAATTGAATTCATCATTGTTGTAGCCCACCTCAAAAATAGAAGCCACCGTCATTGCCGCTCTAACCATTGCCAACCACCCCCTCTTTTCCATCACATATGGAGAGAACCCACCAATCGTTGAGATCCAAAGCTCTAGCAAACCAGAAGCTGTTGTAGCTACTCTAATGCAATAAGGTGTCTCTCTCCTCTGCCATTGTTGAGTTATGCTTGGATTAAGTCCAATATGACTATAGAATGGTTGATTCTACTAAAATTGTGGAAACATTTCTAGATGTGGAATTTTTTGTTGTGATTTATTGGTTAAATTTTTCTTCCATTTTCTAGGTTACAAAATAGGAAATTAAGTAAAATTGATAATAAAATGATGACAAATTATAAGCAATAAAAAAATGATTATAAAAATTTTATCTTTAAGTGAATGAGGATGTTAAGTGTTTGGATAGAAGGAAAGTGGCGAAAAAAGGAAATAAATGTGAAATTTCGCAGGTAGGAACAAAAACTAGATGTGGAAATAGAGAGAGAACTAATTAGTGAAGAAAGACAAACGACTAGTGCTTTGGGGAGGGAAAGAGGGAAATTTTGTAATGAGAGTAGAATAGGTAACTCTAGTTTTGTGGGGCTCACAGGCTTATTTGAGTTTGGTTAAATTGATGATGTGGCGTGTTGACAAAGAATAAAATGATGGCGTGACATGAATAAATTATAATACCATGTCATATGTACTATGGTGTTAGCTCACCACAAGATATATTTTTATTCAAAAATAAAGTCGGTATATCAAAGTATGAAAGACAATATAGTTGGTGAATCATAGGCGAAATTAAGCCTAGATTATAAAATTATTAACATTAGGAATATTTAAAAAATTAATAATATCACTGATTATTGTTTAACTTTATTTTTTGAAATTAAATTTTCTATAAAATAACTATTACGTGATTGAAATCAAATATAAAACTTTATAATTATTATTTTGTGCTACGTAATTATTGGTTATATTGGATAGGAGCCGCCCCTATCAGAATAGGTCTAGTCTAGCTTAATTAGGTTAAGACACAATTAGGTTACTATAAATAGAAAATGATATTCTATTTTGTGTAATTTTTTGCATACATTAAGAGAAAGCTCTTGCCTCCCACAAAATTTTCTCTAGTCGCTTTAGTTCGTGGTTTAGCCATTCTTCCTCCCGAATACATCGGTGTAGGATCCATGCACAACCAATAATGTGATCATGGTTCGTTGTCAATTTCACTACAATCACATTGGTGGAATCTATGTTACAAGAGGTAACCCAATTGCCTTATCTTAGATTCACATTTATTGTATTTCCAACATTGGCATCAGAGCCGATATATTGCATATTCTATCATTTCTTATGCCCGATTGGTACATACTTGATGTATTTTTTGTTGGTGTGCCCTTGATCTTAAGGCATTGTATTCTTGTATTTTGTATTGTACATTAAGACTATGTATGTATACATCATTTGTGTCACATTAATGAATGCAATAATCTATTTCATTTATATCTTATGCTATAACATGAATAGAGTATCCATTGATTGATAATCATAAAAAAATATCTCAAGTCTATTCTAATCGTGGGAATGAATAGAATTACAAACTTGTATATTCGATAATTGTATGGTAGTTATTAATTAGCCATAGTACTTGTATAGTCAGTCATGAATATAGGTACATGTCGTTGACATTGGACTGGATTGATCCGTACAAGAAAGCCACATGGTTGTCATGCCATAGGTCTTTCTTGAGTAGGTCTCTTTTGTTCTTAGACCAAATTTTGTTATAGTATCATTGTGGAATCCGGTTCACTTTGACATGCGCCTAACAGGTCTGTAAAAGGATGCTAAATATGGGTATGATTGGGTGGACCGGTGAACATATTAATATTGATATTGATGATGAAGTGATGGAATTGCCACTCGAATAACACCGAGATGATACCACTAGTCACTTGATGAGTGAGACTGATAAGTGTATGGCCATACCTAAATAAGTTAGTTGCTTATTTGATTAATTAGTCAACTAAGATCAAGAAATATAATAAACAGTAGAAGAGGATGACGGACACCGTGCCTCTTGTTTATTTATATCGATGTCATTTGGCAAAAGATACTATGAGATTACTACCAGGTGAGTGTCTTCTAAATACTGCTATATCTCTGTCTTAATTGGGGGCTGTAACGGTTTGCTAGAACCCACTAATAGTCTGTGGGCCTTGGACCTACTACCAACATAAAGACAGACCCATAGGATTGTGCACATAAATCAACTGAGTCGGAACTTATAGAAATTGTACATGTAATGTACATTGGAAGGAATGCGTTAATTAATTAGTTGACATTTGGTGTCAAGGTAATTAATTGATATTGGATTAATTATATCTAATTAATAAGTTTACATTATGTAATTAATCAATTAATCAATTAATTGAATTACATAAAGTAAACAGTTAATTAAATTATTTTCCTAAGTAGGAAAATTAAAATTCATGTATTGTATTTTCTTAAGTGTGATTTAATTTTAATTTAGGGGTAATTAAATTTAGCCTAATGGGATTAAATTATATAGTATGGAATTTTAATTAAAGTTTATTTATATAATTGTAATCCTAGTGGGATTGGGTTTAATTAACTAGTTAAAACCCGATTAGACAAGGAGTCTATAAAAGGCACACTTAAGAATAAAAAAACCAGCCCTAACCCTAATTTAATAGCTGGAAATTTCGACCACCAAGAGCAGCCACAACAGTAAAAAATTTCAGCATTTATTCTTCCATTCCTTCGCTCTTCGACTAGCACTGGTTTCAGCTCGATAGTTGATTATGCACCGGACTTTGGAGATCGTAGTTTCAAGAAACGATTCTGCAGCAGTCTCTAGAAAAGACAGAACTAGTGAGTTTAATCTCTCTTGGTTCAAATTGGTTTTATTTCAATTAATAGTAATTGGACACGATAGGTGGATTCTAGAAAAATCTTAAATGGTGTAATTCGGCCGTGCCGCGTTATTTTTTCGATGATGAATTCTAACATTTTTACATGCTAGATAATTATTTTGGTGAAAAATAATTTTGGTGGCTTGATTTGTATATTTTTGGTCTGTTTTTGTGAAAATGGGACTGATTTGCGTTGAAAAACAATGATTTTTGAAGAACATGTTTACTGATCTATGTTGAAAAGAGTTTCAGCCTCACCAGTGAGAGTTTCAGCCACAAACTTTGTTTTCTGATTGTCATATGGACAAAATGGATCCCACCACCATAACTAGAGACCCCAAAAACCTTAGCACTAATGAAATTCTAAGGGCAAAATCGGTCGGGAAGGCAGCATGTGGTGTGCAACGGCCGGTTTGGTCCAATTTTAATTACATTGGTATTGTGAAAAACTAAGAGGTTGACAATATGTGTGGTGGGGTAACCAAAAGCAATTCAATGCGGCTTTACAATTAAGTGGTATATAGCATTGTGATGTGTCTTTTCTCAATTGAGTAAAATTGTACATGGAGAAACGGGGAGTATTAAATTGATGTTCATGTATTCTTACGATAACATTAATTAATTTGATAGTGCATTTGATTCATCAATTTGAACCGCTTCAGAAAACATAACACACACTAGTCTATACTTTTCTTCCTATAGGTTTCTTTAAAATGTTATTTTTTCATAGTATTTAGTCCATATTAATTGTTTTAATTTTCTTTTAGACAAGTACTCCTTCCGTCCTTAAAAGGATGTTATTTTAGGTTGTGACACATAAATTAAGAAAGATATTAAAATGCCTTAATTATAGTATTATTTTACTAAATAACCCTATAAAATATTTTCGGAAACTGAATCACTTTGTTAATACATTGTAATTAACATTAAATCTGGAGATAAATTTGGAAAAACAGTAATAAATGTTCTCTTGATTTCTTAAAATGACAAGCATTTTGAAACAAAATTTTTCTTTTTTTTCTAAAAAGACATATTTTCAAGAACGGAGGGAACATAAAAGAAAAGAAAAATTATGATTTTGTTTTCTAAAATATAACAAAAAAAAATGTAGTCAAAAAGTTAAATTTTATAATTACATTGAGTAATAAAATATGTACTAACTAAAATATTGAAATTTGGTTGATATAATATGCTTTTTTTTTATTAAATGATATTTGTTACGAAATTTTTAATCTATTGTTCTAAACTTCTAATAGAGAATTACCCTATCTGTGTGTGGAAATTTGTATTTAAGGATTCATCTTGCCTTTTCAAGTTGGTGTCTTTAAAAACAAAAGAATAAAATTATAGATTCTCTTCTTTCTATTCTTTTAACGACAATCGTGTTGGCAATCGTTACAGGAAAAATTAAACGCAAGAAAGAATACCGATTAAAATTTTTCTCGATTCCATAGCCCAAGGTTCATGTAGATTAATAGAATGAAACCAAGAATGGAATGAATATTAAAATTTCTCACCTTAATTCTCTCCACTAGAGACTACTGCAGAAACCCAAATGCGTTTCTTCTACAATCCGGTACACGAACGACTCTTGAACGTAACTCATGCTAGAGAATGAAAGAATAGAAACCAAGAAATTTCAGCCTACGGAATTTTTGCTCCTTTCTTTGGTGTAGACCAAAAATACCAAGTGGCGAGTGCTAGGGAGAAATTGACTTTAAGGCATCCTTTTATACTCTTTAGTATTATCCTTAGTATACTAGGCTTCTAATTCCTTTTATACTCCTTAGTGTACTAGGATTAAATTAACTATAGATTATTTAATTTGATTTAATTGATTTACCTTGTATCATTAGGATTAAATAAAACATATTATAAAATTCTAATTGATACAATTAATTATAATTTTATCAAATTAAAATAACCCAAAATTAGATGAAAATATGCCTTAATAAATTCAACCTTTGTATTTTATTTCCACAAGGAAATATTATTTTATTTAATTAATTATTTACTACATGTAATTAGTTAATCAAATAAAATTAATTTCTCCCTTATAATTGAATTAATTATGATATAACCTATTGTCAATAGCTCAATTAATTTGGTTTTCGTTCCAATTCTGATTTGTCAATGTTCAGTCGTTTTATGTGTACCATCTTGTGGGTCCGTCTTTATGTTGGCAATAAGCCTAAAGCCCACAGACTGTTAGTGGGTTCTAGCAAACCGTTACAACCCCTAATTAAGAAGGAGACTTGCAGTTTAATGTGAAACATAACCCAGTAGTAATCTTGTATATCCCTTGCCAACTGACATCGATATATAAGCAAGAGACATGGCCCTGTCATCCTCTTATATGCTTATTTATTTCTTGATACCGAGTGCACTGAACCTAACAAATAAGTATCCCAACTTATTCGGGTATGGCCATACACTTGTTAGTCCCATTCATCAAGTGGCCAGTGATATCATCTCAAGGGACGCTGAGTGGCAATTCCATGAACTTCACTATCAACATCAACATGCTCACTGGCCCACCCAATATACCTATATTTGGCACCCTGTTACGGGCCCGTTAAGCGTATATCAAAGTGTATGAGATCCCATGTTATGTTACAGTGAACATCGAGTCAAAGGATAATAGCAAGACCTACCAGAGAAACACCTATAACGATCGAACCATATGGTGTTCCCATGGCCGATCGATCCAGTACCATGCAACCAAACATGTACCCATATCATTGACTGACATTCCATATCCAATGGCCAGTGAGACACCGCCATCCAGTCAAGGATATGCTAGTCTTTGGTTCTATTCATTCCCATGATTAGAACAGACTAGGGTTATCTTTATGACTATAAATTTAACTCTACTAAAAGGTCTCATAATCCAATGATCTACATTGATTTACTTTAGTATGGTTATAATCATTGGATACTCTATTTATAAATAGCACAAGATATGAATAAATAGATTTATGCCTTCATTTCAACACAAACTGTATAATAAAAAATATCCAAATATAAAGTATAATACAACACAAGAACCATGCCATTTGGACTAGGGCACACCAGCAATCTCCCACTTACATTAGTTCCAACTAGGCATTGCCCTAATCTCTATATATCTAGTATGACCCTCGTGCTGTGTCTGTAGCAGCGCCTTGGTCACCAGATCAGTGACATTAGTCCCGGTGTCAACTCTCTGCCTTGAAATTTCTCCTCTTTCCATGATCTCTCGGATAAGGTGAAACTTACTGAGTAAGTGTTTGGACTTCTTATGTGACCGAGGCTCCTTAGCTTGTGTGATGGCCCTGTTGTTGTCATAGAAGACATTCATTGGGTCTAGGATAGATGGAGCTACTCTTAACTCAGTGGTGAACTTCTTCATCCAAACAGCTTCCTTTGCAGCTTCACATGCAGCAATTTACTCATCTTCTATGGTAGAATCGACAATGGTTGGCTGTTTCAATCTCTTCCAGCTGATGGCACCATTATTCAATAGGAAGACATAACCAGACTGTGACTGGTTTTCATCCTGATCGATCTCAAAGCTTACATCAGTGTACCTTGACAATGACAACTCTTCTTTACCTCCGTACACCAAGAAGCTATTCTTATTCCTGTTAAGGTACTTAAGGATTGCCTTGACTGCCGCCCAGTGATCCTCCTCAGGATCTGACTAGTATCGGTTGGTCATACTCAGTGCAAAAGCATCAAGTCTCATACATTACATGGAGTAGATGATAGATCCTATAGCTGAAGCATATGGGATCTTTTATATCTTCTTCCGGTCCTCCTTTGTCTTAGGACTGTTGTTCCTACTTTGTTTGAGTCCATAGCGCATAGGTCAGAAGCCTTTCTTTGCCTTATCCATGCCAAACTTTTTCAGAACTTTCTCTATGTAAGAGGCCTGACTTAGGCCCGGAAGCCAGTTGGATCTATCCCTGTAGATCCTGATCCCTAAGATAATCTTAGCTTCTCCTAAGTCCTTCATTGTGAAGCATTTACTCAACCACTGCTTAACCCCTTGCAGTGTTGGTATGTCACGTCCAATGAGAAGGATGTCATCTACGTATAGGACTAGGAATGTTGATACACTCCCACTAACCATCTTACACACACAGGGCTCATCTAGATTCTATATGAAGCCATATTCCTTAACAGCCTCATTGAATCTCAGGTTCCAACTCTGAGAAGCTTGCTTCAATCCAGAAATGGACCTTTAAAGCTTGCACAGCCGGTAAGGATACTTTGGATCAATAAAACCCTCAGGTTGTGTCATGTACACATCCTTTATTAGCTTTCCATTTAGAAAAGCAGTCTTAACATCTATCTACCATGTCTCATAATTGTACCATGCAGTTATGGCAAGTAGTATCCTAATGGATTTGAGCATTACAACTGGTGAGAGGGTTACATCATAGTCAATTCCCTGGACTTGTTTAAAACCCTTCGCCACTAATTGCCCCTTTGAAGGTGTTGTCGGCCTTTAACTTGAAACACCATTTGCAACCAATTACCTTAGCACCCAGAGGTGGATCAACCAAATTCCAAACTTGGTTATCGTACATCGATTGCATCTCAGGTTCCATGGCTTTACACCAGTTAGCTGACTGTGGGCTTTCAATAGCCTCCTGGTAGGTCCTGGGTTCTTATTGGTCAAAGACTAGAAGATTCCCATCTCGATCATGAGAAATCCATATCTCTTGGGTTGATGACAGACCCTACCAAACCTTCTAAGGTCTTGTGTGATCGGTTTAGATTCCTTAATTGGTTGAGATTCTAGTTCGATCTCGGAGCTATCCTGTATAAGTGCTTATGGATCTTGAACTTAACTGAGCTTAATATTGCTCCCACTGTTTTTCTTGGAGATAAACTCTTTTTCAAGAAAGAAACCCTTTCATGATATGAACACCTTGTTCTCAGCAGGGTTGCAGAAGTAATATTCCCTTGTTTCCTTGGGATAACCCACAAACAGGCACTTTTCGGTTTTGGAGTCTAGCTTGCCACTTGTCAATTTCTTAACATGGGCCTCGCAACCCCAAATCTGCATGAAAGAGACATTGGGCTCCTTGCCCGTCCATAGTTCATATGGCATCTTTTTATTTGCCTTACTCGGTATACCATTAAGTGTGAATGCAGCTGTCTCTAATGCATATCCCTAAAAGGATGTTGAGAGAATAATTTGACTCATCATCGAGCGAACCATGTCCAACAAGGTCTTATTCCTCCTTTTTGACACTCCATTCCATTGGGGTGTCCCAGGAGGAGTGAGCTGTGAGATAATCCCACACTCTCTCAAGAATGAATCAAAATCTAGGCTTATATATTTACCACTTCGGTCAGACAGAAGTACTTTAATAGTCTTGCCCAGTTGGTTCTCCACTTCGTTCTTGTACTCCTTGAACCTATCAAGGGTTTTAGGCTTATTCTTCTTAGATAAACATAACCATATCTGCTGAAGTCGTTTGTGAAAGTAACAAAGTAATGAAAACCATTTCTAGCACTAGTGCTCATGGGCCTACACACATCCGAGTCTATTAGCTCCAATAAGCCCTTCGCCCTCTTAGCTTTCTTGTTGAACGGTGCCTTTTTCATTCTGCCTTTTAAACAAGATTCGCATGTATCATAAGGCTCCAGGTCAAATGACCCTAGCACTCCACTTTTGTGAAGTCTAGCTATGCGCTTCTCGTTTATGTGGCCTAAACGACAGTGCCACCCTCTTAGTGTTTATGTTGTAGATTGTATTGTTTTGATTTAAGTCTAGGATATACAAACCATTATTTAGAAATGCACTTCCATAAATAATATTGCCCTTCAAAATGTCAATTTTTCCAAAACCAATATTAAAAACAAATGCAGAAATATCCAAGACAGAAACTGAAATAATGTTCTTGCACATAGCAAGTACAAAATAACAATCTTTTAAAATTGAAACCAATCCAGTGGGCATCTCCAAGTAGAAGTCTCCAATCTCGATGGCAGCAACCTTAGCGCCATTCCCGACTCGAAGATCTACTTCTCCGGATCCTAATAACCTCTTATTTCTTAGTCCCTGCACATTACAACAAATGTGAGAACCACATCCAGTGTCCAACACCCATGATGTCGAAACAGTGATGTTAATGCCAATAACATATATACCTAAAGAACTACCCTGGTTCTTCACTTGCTCTCCCACGAGCTTTGGACATGTCTTTTTCCAGTGTCCTTTCTGCTTGCATTCAAAGCATACATCCTCAAGAGCGGCCTTAGGCTTGGGCCCTTACTTATTAGCCTTCTTAGCCTTGGCCTTCTTAGCCTGGGCTTTGGCTTTAGCCTTGCCTTTTCCCTTCACAGCAGGGGTGTTCCCCTTGTTCACTAGCAGCACTGGTGGAGTCTTTTTGATAGACTCTTCAGCAAGCTTGAGCATTCTATGTAGCTCAGCCACAGTCTTGTCCATGCCCTGCATGTGATAGTTTATGATGAATTGATCATAAGACTCAGGGAGGGATCCTAAGATGATGTCTATCGCCAACCCCTACGGGACTAGCATGCCAAGACGGGCCAATGCGTCGATAGCCCATCATCTTGAGCATGTGGGTACTCACAGATGTGCCGGCTGTCATCTTACAGGTGTTGAGTGCCTCAGTTGTCAAGAACCTTTCTTGACATGCTTGATCTTGGTACATCCTTTTGAGATCATCCATGATCTCATAGGCTTGATAGTCCATGAACTGTTTTTACAGCTCAGGAACAATTGTGCCCAACATAAGGCAAGACACATCTCTATCATCCCTCCTATGCAAGTCGTACTCCTCAATTTGAGCTTGAGTAACCCCTCGAACTACAGGCGGTGTGGTCGGTAAGGCCCTATCTAGTACATATTCCTTGGACTCTTGTCTCAATACTATTCTTAGTTACCGAGCCCAGTCTAGGAAGTTAGGCCCAGGTGATTTCTCCTTTTCGAGGAGTGATCGCAGTGAAAATGAATTACCAACCATTTTAAGTGATTATCTATGCAGAAAAAATTACAGAATGATTAATAAAGGGCTTTATTATTTTAACCATGTTAATTAACAATCCATTTTAATTAATTTGCTGGTAGTGTATGGTTACAAGACCAAGATCCATATTTCATTAAGAATTGGCCAAGCGGAGGCTTATCAACAAACCCTTAACTATTTAGGTAGGAACTCCCTCCAATCCCAACCTAAGGACTCTTGGTTTGATGGGCTTATTGGCACTTACTCTTCTGTGCTCAGGGCTAGGAGCTTATCCTACTACCCACGTTGAGTCTAACCACCATTCGAGCGCTAAGCGTACCTAGTACCTTAACCCTATACAGTAAATGAATAATACAATGCACCTGGTGAAGGCACGGCCCACATTGCACTATTCAAAAACCGACAAGGTACGAATTTGGAAAACACTTTTAATCGACCAAATATTTAATTGGATTGATTAATAACGGCTTAGCATACATAATCACGGATGATTGGAATGGCTTAACATATATATATACACACACACACACACACACACACACACACATACATACAATTGACATAAGTAAAAAATATGTATATAAATAAAAGAGACACTATGGGCCCTATTTTACAACCTAATGAATAATTAGTAAGCCTATACGAGAGATCTACCGGGCGGGCTTACAAACTCCTCATAGGCTTGGCACCAATAGGCTTATTCTCCAATGGCTTGATGCAATTACAATTAAATTTACAATATATAAATTAAATAAAATTACATCAAAATAAAATAACATGCAGGCCATATTTTCCAAAATTAAATTTTACAATCCAACTTCATCTAAGGCCCAATAGCGCTGAAATCCACACAACCAAGCATAGAAACATATATACACATAACAAATATCAATATATATACATGCATTAAAATGCACGGCAATTCCAATTATTTAATTAATTATGTCTAGCAATTTGTGAAATCATCGATTCTGGCATCAATAACCAATGCCCAGTCACGGACCCGAATTAGTCGTCCAATTCTCAACTCGTGCCAAGGGCCAATTGGACCAATTTCATTAGCTAATTTAATTTTAACCAAAAAATTAAATTATATGCATGAATTAAATCACATAAGAAACCACATGAATCCAACCGCGAAAATAAATCATGCGAATTTTAAAACCAATTTAAAAATTCACATAGGGTCCAAAAAATCATAATACCCGCAAAAATCCAAATCGAACCCAGACCCCATGCGTCAGTGCTGCTGTCCGGAGATAGCAGCACTGCCGCGTGGCAACCTTTTGCCAGTAGCAAAGGCCTAATTGGATTCGTAATTGTGATTCCAATTTGGCCAAACATTTTTTTTATAAATCAAACCAGAAACAAAAATTGGGGAAAAATAATTAAAACTCCAAATCATCAAATTAGGGTTCCAAATAAAATCAAATTGAAAACCAATTTCAATAAAATCAAATCAAACACGAAGAACCCTAATACCAATTATTTTATTAATCAGAACATAAACGTATGCTCTGATACCACTGTTGGCAATCGTTATGGAAAAAATTAAACGCAAGGCGAAATATCGATTAAAATTTTTCTTGATTCCATAGCCCAAGATGCATGTAGATTAATAGAATGAAACCAAGAACTGAGTGAATATTAAATTTTCTCACCTTAACTGTCACCTCTAGAGACTGCTGCATAAACCCAAATGTGTTTCCTCCACAATCCGGTACACGAACGACTCTTGAACACGACTCGTGCTAGCCAACGAAAGAATGGAAACTAAGAAATTTCAGCACAGGGAATTTTTGCTCCTTTCTTTAGTGTAGGCCAAAAATATCAAGTGGCTAAGGTTAGGGAGAAATTAACTTTAAGGCATCCTTTTATACTCCTTAGTATTATCCTTAGTATATTAGGTTTCTAATTCTTTTTATACTCCTTAGTGTACTAGGATTAAATTAAACTATAGATTATTTAATTTGATTTAATTGATTTACCTTGTATCATTAGGATTAAATAAAACCATATTATAAAATTCTAATTGATAAAATTAAATACAATATTATCAAATTAAAATAACCCAAATTTAAATTAAAATTAGCCTTAATAAATTCAACCTTTGTATTTTATTTCCACCAAGGAAATATTATTTTATTTAATTAATAATTTACTACATGTAATTAATTAATCAAATAAAATTAATTTGTCCCTCATGATTGAATTAATTATCACATAACCTAATGTCAATAACTCAATTAATTTGGTTTCCGTTCCAATCTTGATTTGTCAATGTTCAGTCGTTCTATGTGTCCGTCTTTATGTTTGCAGTGGGCCCAAAGCCCACAGACTGTAAGTGGGTTCTAGCAAACCTTTACAGCTCCCAATTAAGACGGAGACTTACAGTCTAATGTGAAACATAACCCGGTAGTGATCTTGTATATCCCTTGCCAACTGACATCGATATATAAGAAAGAGACATGGCCCTGTCATCCTCTAATGTGCTTATTTATTTCTTGATACCGAGTGGACTGAACCTACCGAATAAGTATCCCAACTTATTCGGGTATGGCCATACACTTGTCAGTCCGATTCATTAAGTAGCCAGTGATATCATCTCAGGAGACGCTGAGTGGCAATTCCATTAACTTCACTATCAACATCAACATGTTCACTGGCCCACCCAACATACCCATACTTGGCACCCTATTACAAGCCCGTTAGGCGTACCATGTTATGTTACAGTGAACATCGCGCCAAAGGATAGTAGCAAGACCTACCAGAGAAACACATATAACCATCAAACCATGTGGTGTTCTTATGGCGGATCGATCTAGTACCATGCAACCTAATGTGTACCCATACCATGATTGACATTCCATGTCCAGTGGACATTGAGACACCGTTATCCAGTCAAGGATATGCTAGTCTTTGGTTCTATTCATTCCTATGATTAGAACAGACTAGGGTTATCTTTATGACTATAACTTTAACTCTACTAAAAGGTCTCATAAACTAATGATCTACATTGGTTTACTTTAGTATGGTTATAATCATTGGATACTTTATTTATAAATAGCACAAGATATGAATAAATAGATTCATGCCTTCATTTCAACACAAAATGTATAATACAAAATATTCAAATATAAAGTATAATACAGTACAAGAACCAATGCCATTTGGATTAGGGCACACCAACAAATTGTCTGCTGTCACCCCCGGGAAGGTGGCACGTGGCATCCAACACAATGGTGCTGATGCAATCATGCCACCCTATATGGTGCCAGTGTGGACCAACCAGAGCGTGCCACATGGTGTGGTGTCTATCTACATTGGCCAGAAGCATCGAGTTTTTCGTTAGCTGCAATTTGGTGAATTTTATTTAATTTTCAGGTGAAAAGAAAATTTAATTTTGAATTTTAAATTAATTAAAATTTTCTTCTATTTTTAAAAATACCCAGGAAATTGATGGAAAATTCTGGAAAATTCCAGAAAATCAGTTGGATAATTTGATGTGACTTGAATAAATCAAAATGTGTTTGCGTTATTAAAAGATGTGTATGAGTATGCTAACCTTTAATTTTTTTTTATTATTTTAAATGTGTTACAGTAATGAAATCTGTTCGAGCTTTAGGGTGCGAAAACTGGCATGGTTAATGATTAATTGTAAAATGAGTTATGTTGCTCGATGGGATGATGCTAAGGAAATTGTTTCTCACATTAACCTTATGCAAAAGTAAATGTAAGAGTGCATTTGGGTAGGGGATCTTAGGAAATGGTCCGATGATAAATGTCTCTTTAAAGTGTTGAAGAGTTCCTTATGATCACAAGTGTTTAGATGCTTATTGGTCTCTAGTTGGACTGAAGGAAAGATGAGTTATAAAAAGTCTGTGATCAAGTTCCTTAAGAGGTTGAACTATAAAAAGGTTCCTGCTCACCAAGGCCTGTCTTACATGACCTTGAGACATGGAATGAAATTGTTTGCACTGTGGTACAAACGAGGTTACTTTTTTGATGCTAAGGATCTATGTAGGAATGCTATAAGGACATTCCCGGTCAATATGGATTTTGTTTGGAGAATTAGTTTCTCAGTTTGAACTTTTGAGTTGGTTTAAGTTTTTTTTTTTTGGGTCTGTGATTATAAGATGATTATTTTTTTATTTATGTTGAATGAATAAATATTTAAGGATGTTTACTTTGTTTTATTATTGAGCGATTAATTATTTGTGTATGATTTGTTGCTAATACTATTAAAGCATAGTAGTAATAAAAATGGGTCAACATAAATGATAATTATATTCTCATGAATGAGTTATGAGATGAGATCCTATAATCGAGTTCACTATGCATATATTTGATTAGTAAGGTGGGACATTAGAACTTAGACGTAAATTGGAGCCTATTGAGGTTTCCTTTTCAAATTGATTTCTAGTGTAAGGCCTTAGATATTAGTTGCATATTGAACCTGCATGTATTATAATTAACCTCTAATAAGTCATGCTTATATGTATTGTAGATCGAATTCACGCAATAGCATCTGCATCTAAGTTGATTATGGTCGAATTGAACAAAAACCTCAAGTTGAAAGGCAATATCAAAAGATACAAGGCCCGCC
Organism: Euphorbia tirucalli; assembly: GCA_039660915.1. Classification (NCBI taxonomy): domain Eukaryota; kingdom Viridiplantae; phylum Streptophyta; class Magnoliopsida; order Malpighiales; family Euphorbiaceae; genus Euphorbia; species Euphorbia tirucalli. The sequence continues at coordinate 32,121,754 of CM077637.1, read as the reverse complement.
TAGTTCCTAAGGGCTATACACAACAGGAAGGGATAGATTATGAGGAAACCTTCTCACTTGTTGTGAGGTTCACGACCATACGATTGATCCTAGCTATAATGGCAAGTTTGGACTTAAAGTTACATCAAATGGATGTTAAGACTAATTTTCTCATTGGAGAATTGAACGAAGAAATCTACACGGATCAACCTATAGGTTTCATTGTAAAAGGCTTCGAACAAAAGGTTTGAAAGTTGAAAAGATCAATTTATAGCCTTAAACAAACTTCTAGACAGTGGTACCTTTGATTTCATAATGTGATGACATCGAATGGCTTCAAGGTAATTGAAGAAGATCATTATGTTTATAAGAAAACCTTTGGAAGTAGATTTGTGATTATGTCATTATCATTGTTTTGAAAATCAAACTAGTAGGTTAGACCCAATTTTTACCTATTCAGCTCCTATTTTGTGAACCATTAGTTTATCAATTCTGAAAACTATGGTCATTAAATGTTGATGACATTTTGCTAGCTGGAAATGACATGAAATATGTGAAATAAATCAAAGCTTGGTTAACCTCAAGTTTTGAAATGAAAGATATGGGTAAAGCTGCATATATTCTTGGAATTAAGATTTTGAGTGATCGTTTAAAGAAGTTGTTAGCATTATCTCAAAGGACATACATGAACAAGGTTCTTGAATGATTTATTTGTGTAATTGTAAGCCGATAGATAGCTCGATGTTTGAGAGAGTGTCCCTTAGTGATGATATGTGTCCTTAAACATAATGCGAGCAGGTGATTCTCAAACACGAGGCCGGCGCCAAAGGGTTTCAGATTTTCTTAAAATAGAAAACGTGGTTTGTATTTGAAAACTTGGTTTTTAGGTTTTTAGAAAATTTTAAGGCAAAACAAAGGAACGTACGAAACCAATTCCTCGTACCTTCAAGGTTGACAGGAGTCACTACCCGACTCAGCTCTCATTGGGAAATTGTGGTGTAGCAAAGCCCGGCAGGGATTCCTATACCTTTAAGACAAAGATTCTGGTCCGAACAAATCACTTATTTCTAATTTATTGTGAAATATCTTTAACTATACCAAATTTTCACTTTTTGTGTCTTATGAAGCCTTTCGAGAACCTTGTAGCAGCAAAAGAGGATAATTTATGTGCATACCATGTAGCTACAGCGTATAGAACAGATGGGTGTGACCATTGAGAAAAGAAATACAGAGATTGATCGATGAAGGAAAATTAGGAGTATCAGACTTATTCAGTGACAGTGAACCATCCATGGATTTTCAAGGGAAGTCCAAGGCAGTATAAGGAGCATGTCGCAGAAAGGAAGAAGTTTTTAGGCCCGCCATAGAAGAAACAAGGCAACAGTGTGGCATTTTTTGAGACTCTTTTAAATAGAACACTTTTGTCTATAAGATCTGTAACAAACCGTAATCGCTCTAACTTGGTCTGTTCTGAATGTAATCGAAGCTTAATGATTTACTTCAATTTACTTATGTGTTATTCATATGGGCATGACATAATGCATGTGTATGATCACCTGGGAAACATATCCAACATACATTACATTAAAATGCATATAATTAACATGAGTATAACAGGGAATCCAAAAGTAAATTTGGCTTTGGGTTATGTTCTCTCTTGAAAGGAAAGAGAGAGTACAAAATGAAACTCGATATCAACATCATGTCTCATTCAGCGATAAATTGAAGATTCAGCTTGCGATCCTCGAATGCGAGGCCTGCGTCTAAGGGTTTCAGATCTTTTTTGGAATAGAAAACATGGTTTGTATTAGAAAACTTGGTTTTCAGGTTTTTAGAAAATATTAAGGCAAAACAAACGAACGTACGAAACCAATTCCTCATGCCTTAAAGGTTGACAGGAGTCGCCAGCTCTCACGAGGAAATTGTGGTATAGCCAAGCCTGACAGGGATCCCTGTACCTTTAAGACAAAGATTTTGGTTTGGACAAATCACTTATTTCTGCTTTATTATGAAATAGCTTTAACTATACCAAATTTACACTTTTTGTTATTTTAATTCCCTATTCAATATTCAACCCTAGGTATTCACTATATGCTTATATAGGAAGCCGTAAATAAATTCGGAAAGTGATAAATAAATTCGAGAAATAAAATTATTACAACCCAATCAAATAAACTACCCTAAGGGATAAATTTGGTAAAAAAAATGGGATAGGGGTACAATCGCCTAATTTACACGAAATACCTAAAAACAAAAAGCTAACATTCATCTAACCTAATATACATCTACCTGCAAAATAGAGGTTAGTGATACATATAAATATAAGCACGTTGGACTCAAATATGACAGAATGGGATATCTAAATACCTTGAGGTCATGCATTTAAGGGGGATAATTGGGAAAATCTGATAGGTTTACTCGATTAGACTTGGAAAATGGTTTTAGAAACGCCCTGTATTTTTGGATCTGGAGAAAATAATTTTGGAAAATGATTTTGCTAATTTTATGTTTTTCATTTAATATGGCAATGTGAGCTGGTTATCCTGAGATTTATTAGAAATCCCTTTCGTGTGGGTCCTATAAATTCTTCAAAATTAAAGCTAGGCCAATAAAGCACACATACACCCAAAACCGATTTTATGAAAACTAGATGCATAATGAATAATGAGATAAATAAATACTATGCTGGAAATGATATTCTAAAATCATGGGGGTTCAAAAATGGGTTAAATTAAATGTGGATCTCGAGATCCAGATCTAATGATAAAAAATAATTTTCTTTTTTTTGTGATTTCAACACGTAGAAATTCCTTGAGTTTTCTACTTTTGAATTTTATGATCCTTTGGGGGTCTATCAATTGATTAGATTAAGAAATTGGAGATTTTTGCCCTAGATACATAAAATAAAAAATCCTAGAAAACAGAGAAAAATTGGCGCATGGCTTATGGGCCATGATGAACCATGCGGCTCAAATTTCCCCCAAGCTGGGCCGTATGACCCTGTTTTAAAAGTTTACAGCAAACTCATTTTTTGATTTTCTTCAATTTGGCAAGGCATAGAGAAATCAAACAATGTAGGGATAATGAGATAGGATTTTATAGCCTCCCAGAGATTACCTTTAGCTTGTTTCCCCAGGTTTTCGGGAAATGATCCGAATCCGTTCCTTAAAGCTTTGAATCTAGTGTAACTCGTGAAACAGACTGAAGCTCACCGGGAATCAAAATTCAACTATAAATAACTTGGAACCGTGGAGTTTTACGTATCAAAATAGGGTTTTGTGTTTGGAAGGATTGGATTTGGCTTGGTTTTTTTGGTATTAGAGCTTAAGGAATGGTTGATAATGGAGGAGATGAAGGTTTTTGCTAAGTTATAGAGAAAGGAAATATGGAAGGAGAGAAGGAGAAGGGCCATGGGAATTGTGAACTTTGGTGAGTGTGAATTGTTGATTTTCTTATCCGAATCCTGCTGTAATACCTCTCCCTTCTGTAATGACCTCACCTTCTTAAGAAATTCTTTCTTTATTCTGCATAAGTGGGCCAATTTGGTCAATTACTATCTTAAGAGATGGGCCGTACGGCCCATCTGCTTCTTAAATTGGGTCGTGCAGCTTAAGTTTTAGGCTATACTGCCTATCCTCAAATCCCAGCTATACCCACTTTAAGCAGCTCTTTTCCAAGGCCTAAACCTTAAAAATTGAGTTATGCCTCCTCTTGAGTTGGGTCGTACAACCCATCTTCTAATGATGAAAATCCCTTTTCGATTTTGATGGTTTTTAGTTTATTTCGACATGAGTTAGAATCTATTCTTCACTTCTTGAGTCGATATTCAAGATAATTTTAGATAAAGGATAACCAGAAATATTCATTATAAAGGTCGGACAAAAATTCATGCTCAAAGGCTGCCCCTTGTGTAATTAAATTCAGCCACTACCAAGTCTTTGATAGATCTTTTAGGGATGAATTTAAGTACATGATAAAGAGCACGGTGAACAAAGGATAGACGACTCACCTTGGGTTTGTAGAGTTGAACTCTTATTAACTCAGAGATTAAGTGCGCTTCGCTAAACGTCATGATTTCCTAGGTTTAAGTTCCACGGTTGAGTGGTGCCTTATTTGTCTTTGGAGGTCGAGATGAGTCCGTTATTCCTCTTAGGAGAGTGAGATCGCTTCATTGAATGTCCATACTTTCAAGGATTTAGCTGATTCAGATTAATGTGAGCACGGGTTTTTCCCGACCTCGGTGATGAGAATTACTTAGTTACCTATGAATGGGACGGACTCGAACGGGACTTAAAAGCGACTGGAATGTTGCCCGGAGAATCTCAAAGTCCTAAAGGCCAGGCTATCCGCAGTCTGAAGCCCCCAAAAAGGTCTCTCGAATCATTTCTAGGGTTTGGTCTGGGTGTCCAACTTTCGAAATTTCACCCCAATTCTCATTAGAACCGGGGGGCTCTGGTTTCTGAACCAGAGCCAGCCAGCCCTGGCTAGAGCCATATGGCTCTAGTACAAAATAGAGCAGACCGGCTCTAGTGGTTAAAACAAGTTGCTCTGCAAAGCAGAGCAACTTATCTTGGCAGACCAAAATTGGGCAGGATTTCAGAGGGTTCAGACGGCTGATTGATGGAACGAAATGAGTGAGAGAGAGAGAGTGAGATAAAAATAAAAAAAATCAGAAAGAGGGAGAGGCTTTTTCAATCTTAAGAAAAGAAAGAAGAAGATAAAAAGAAAAAAAAAACAAGCAGAGAAAGAGAGAAAGGTGACCGTGAACTTGAGGATTCACAAACACAAAGAGTAAAGCTTAAAATCAATCCTTAAACATTAAACACAAGTTACTTAACCTTTGCTCATTGGTTGGAAACCATTTTGGATTTGTTTCGGCTCGTTTGGATTGTTGTGGTTCTTTGGCCGGTTGAGTTCCCAGGATATATTTCAAGCTTCCAATCCGTTCATTGACCTTGAAAGCATCCAAACAACATCAAGGTAAACTCTGAGAGGCCTTAAACCTGTTTGTATTGTCTTTTCTATGTGTTTTCTTTATTTTTGCAAAAATCCGAAAACTAGGCTGCCCACCATAGCCGTACGGCTGTGTTCTTCATGAACACAGCCGCCCGGCTGTGTTTGTGATGAACAGAGCCGACCGGCTCTAACCCTAGAGCCGCCCGGCTCTGTTCCTCAGGGACAGATTTTTGGTCTGTCCCGATCGGCCGAAAACAGCCTGTTTTCCATTTTAAACATTTAGTTGCGATCATTTTCGGCCCAAATCCATCCGTATATCATTACATTTTGGTTTTTAAATTTCTGTATGTATGGATATTAGTATTTTCGTATTTTTCGAGGTTTTATTTTTTGAGTTTCGGGCTAGTTTTATCCGAATCGGATCCATAGTCCAGCATTAACGGACCCCCGAACCCTATAAAATTCTCGGAAAATATTGAAAACGAACAATACGGTATTTTCACAAATGTTTTTGGTGTGTTTATTGTATTTTGGACCCTAGAGGGATGCTGAGTTTATAAACTCACACGAATGGAACCCTGAGTTCCGGGATAACAGACCCACAAAAATGGAAATTTGCATGAAACCGAGCCAAACGGTTTCCAAAAATTATTTTCTAGCACAAAAATCCACAGGACGTTTCAAAACCGTTTTCCAGGTCTAACCGGTCTGACCAGTCTGGTCGAACCGGTTACCCCCTAAATGCGTGCCCCCAATTCTAGAAATCCCAATTCTGTCCTGTTTTGAGTCATATTTGTGTTTATAATATAAACTGCACTAACCAGTCTGTTTGCAGCATTTATTTTTATTTTTGCTATATTTAATAGGTTAATTCATGTATTTAGGCGATTGTATTTTTAGATCTTCATGTATCTAGGTGCTTGTAATGTAAGGATGTGAGTTTTTATATTTTATTCGATTTGGTTGTTTATGCGGCCTTTACTATTCTTTTGTATAATTTGTGAGGATGATTTATTTTCCCGCAATTTATTTTATGCATTCTGTTTGAGCATCGGGCTAATAAACTAAACAATTTGGGTAGAGAAAAGATAATAAATTGAATAAATATGGCTTTATAAATAATAAACAAATACAAGCTTGAGGTTAAGTAGGTAAGTTGCCCGAACCCTGAATCTCTAGATTAGGTACAGCAGTCTGTGCTCGGTAGGGAGCTGTACCGGAATTTCCCGGATGAGCTGATCCGGGTGGTGACTCTATCACTGATCTCGAAATTTAGGTTTCGAGGTCTTTAAATAATAAAACGGGAAAAGGTTTTCTCAAAACGGAATTTCAAAACAAATAAACGATTTTTCCTAAAGCAAGATAAACAAAACCCGCTTTCCACAAATCGAACACAACCAAATCATTTTCCCCGGTTCGCTTCGCCGCGTCCCACTTTCTAAATAGGTCGTCCGCTCACAGTGGCGACTACGCTGGGGATAGTTTTAAAGTTTCTTTAAAAGTTTTCATAAAAACTTAAGGAACTTAGGCAACTATTGAAATATACCTCGCTTGTGTTCATTTATCAATTTATAAATACCATATTTATTCATACCCTGCATATCATGGCATTTTCTTCTTCTCAACCCCTCAAATACACTGTTTCACCCTGGTTTGCCTAAGACGTGGCCTACCTCTACTGCCAGGATTGGAGACACCTGACGGGGTAAGCCACTCATAGCCCCATATGACCTTACATTGTGTTCTACGGTGGGGAAGTGTTTATTTGCTATGGGAGCCTGTATGACCCTTGGTTTGACTTTGGCCCACATGTAATGGCTTAGTAATTTCCCCTAGGATTACCAAAACATGAAACTAAAATTGAACATTCTAGTGTGCGCCTTTGGTATCCCCGTTGATGCCAAAGAGACCCAACACCTAGGAAGAATTGTGAGACCAATCGAAAGGAGAAATAAGGTTGGAAGGGAGAGCATATTTTTGCATGTGCTAAAGCTCCATGGTGATTTTCTTTTTACTTTTTCACGAAGCATAAAAACACATAATCATCTCATGTGCCATTTCTAATCACGTTTTCGTGCAGCCATCTTTAAATATATATGCATATGTGTGACATTCATGCTAGCCACATCTTCATTTAGCCATTTTCGAACACCGACATATATGTGACACTAATCGCATTTTTGTGCAGCCATGACATTTTATTCTTGTGCCATTTACATCTCGCGTGCGACATTCCATAAAGCATACATAATATTGGTCTGTGTGTCATGCATCTTAATCACATTTTCGTGCAGCCACTTGCATTTTCATATGACATATGTATCCATGACATATTACCCCACCTAATAAAAGGATGTTTCAAGCATGCCCCTCACAATCATTTCATTCCATGACATATCGGATACCCCTAAACTATTCGATTTCCGCCCGTGCACCAGATTGCACTCGGCCATTTCACAAAATATCATATCATTCAATAGTAGATCACAATGGTCCTAGATTTGCTTCTGTATGATAGTTCGCATGATGCCATCATATGACATTACGTTCATTCATCATAGGTGTACCAGTGACGCCGAGTCTTGTTTGTGCATTATGGTTCATGTCGTACCATTTCATAACATTGTGAAATCATTTGAGGTGCTCCCCGGGTGCCAGATTAGTACACATATGGAGGCATATCATAACATTATTAACTCACGCAAGGTGTTCCATGAATGCCGAATCTCAGTTCGTGTACTGTTGTACACACGATTTGTTTTCATAAACTATAACATTCTGATGCCATAAAGGCGTCGAAGCTTTGTCCGAGGAACGAATTCCACAAAACCATTTCATGCCATCTCCTTTTCCCTTAAAAAGCGTCAAAACTCTATCCGTGTGTCAGCCACACGCAACTATTTCATAACCTCCATTAGGTGCCCCGAAAGCGCCGAACCTCCGTTCGTGTGTCGGCTCACACATGGCCTCTTTGCATCTTCTTTTGCATAGCGCTGGGCACTTTTGGAGCATCTGGAATAAAGAACTCACACCCATAAAGCATCAAACATACATTGTTATTTTTGTGTTGTTCTAATCATGCCTTTATACAATCATTTTCAAAACATCGATATTTGTATGACATCGACGCTAACCATGTCTTTGTGCAGCTATGATGTTTTGTTCGCATGCCAAACTCGCATTGTGTGTTAACATTTCCACATAGCCTATAAGACATCATTCCATATGTCATGCATCCTAACCACATTTTTCTACAGCCACCTACACTTTGGATGACATATGCATTCATTCCTTGCACGCATGACATCATTCCGTATGTCATACATCTTGACCATATTTTTCTGCAGCCACTTGCATTATTTGTGACATGTGCATTCACACCATTTCATCCCATTACACATAATAAAGGATGTTCCAAGGGTGCCCATCATGATCATTTCATTTCATAACAGGTGCCCCAAAGCCACCTATGTTTTGCCCATGCCCAGTTTACACTCGGCCATCTCTCTACACCATCACATTCATTAGGAGACCACAACGGTCCTAGATCTATGTTTATGTGGGGAGTCACATGACAACATTGCATTACATTTTATATGTTCATAATCGGTGTCAAGAAGATACCAAGATTTCACTTGTGTGCCGCGATCCGCATCGGATTGCTCATGACATTATCGAATCATCCAGGATACTCTATAAGTGCCCAGTTACTACACATATAAGGGCATTCCATGACATCACTAAATCATGCAAGGCGTTTCACGAATGCCAAACTTTTGTCTATGTCTCAAGTTACACGTGACTTGTCTGTAACATCATTTCATGTCAGATGCATCAAAAGCATCAGAATTCTATCTGTGTGTCGGCATACACACGACCATTCCATAACATCCATTAGGTGCCTCAAAAGCATCAGGACTTTGTCCATGTGTTGGCCACGTGTGACCATTTCATGAAATCCACTAGGTGCTCCGAAGGCACCGAACCTATGCCCGTGTGCGGATCACACGCGGTCTGTTTGCATTACCTTTTTTGCATAGCATAGGGGCATCTGTGGAATCTCCAAAATATATAATAAATAAAATCATCCTCATTCTTGTTTCCATCCATCTGACATCATTCAATCGCATCAACCCATGATCGTACATCTCATTCATACATAAACACAAGGCGCTCCCCGAGCGCCAAAACTCGGCTCGCGTACCAAGCATGTTATCCCATATCATTTCATCATATAAAAGCCTAAGGTACTCCCCGAGCGCCGAAACACTATCTGCGCACCGAGCACACCATTCCATCTTATTTTATTTGATGCATGAAAACTCAGGGCGCTCCCTGAGCGCCTAAAATTATGTTTGGCCACCGTGCGCATACATACATCCATAATATCTTATTCCTTCGCAAGTCATATCTTACTTTGACCCGTGGACACCCCAGTGTGTCATTCCTTTGCGACATATCCAGAGCTCACCTCCCAAAGATAAAGGGACAATCACTTCCTATGGACCTTGTTCTGTGAACAAACTATTCACCATATACAGAAAGATGGGCCTGTTACAGAGTGTCCGACCATATGTGGCACCAACACCTGAACAAAAGGGGAACTTCTGTACCTATCATGTGATAGCAAGCCATCGGACTAATGAATGTGATGGTCGACGAAGGAAAATTGAAAGTGCTGTCCACCTCTAATGAGCGACCAGTGACAAACAAGGGGACCACCAAAGAAATTCCTCAAACTTCCCGGGGAGAGGAATATAATGAAGAGCTATAAGGCCTGGTCTGACAAAAAAAAAGGGGGCAATGGCAATAAAGCCGAGATGGTGACCAGTCAGGGAATGATCAGATGCTAGGAAATCAATACCCTTAGAGGCTTCCTTTTTTGTAGGGGACTCATTTTTGTTTCTAAGGTGTATTGAAATCATTTTGAACGCAATGCACTTTGTTATCTTTTTACTTGTGTGGTGATTACATGTACATGACATTATGTATGCATTTGATCATCTAAGATGACACATCAAACACGTATAATATTAAAATGCATGACATCAATCTGAATACTATAGGGAACTTAAAAATGAATCTGGTCCTGAACAAACTCTCTCTTGGAAGGTGAGCTTGTGAGATAAATAAATGATATGATGGCACTACCTCCACCGAGGCATTTGCTGACCCAAATCAACGACCCTTGCAAGATGATATTGGCCCTACCCCAGAGTTCCAATTTGAATGGCACATATGATACCCAAACCATTCCAGGCAATAAAAAAAAACTATTATTGAAACTCAAAACCCTACTTCAAAATAAACCCTGAGCTTAATTCCATACCTAAGAAGGTACCCCACGCTAAAACCCCAAAAGCTAAAAATTCCAACCTCACCAAAACCTCCAACCCGGGTGAATTCAAATGGTTTTTTTCACCCTCATCACCCACCATGTCCAAAATGCTGAAGCAGTCTTGGTTGTAGTGCTTACATCATCCTATTCGTGTGGCATTCATATGTATATGACATTTCGCATGCATTGTTCATCCAAAAAGCATATTAAACATGCATGACATGCATGGATTTGAATGCAGCAGGAAAACCGACAGGTGGTAACAGTTTGGGCATAGCCCTTTAAAAAAAAAGAACATGCAAAAAGGGGATCGGTGCAGACATGAGTCTTTCTCCCTCTCATGCATGGCCACCATAGCTAACACTGGGGTGTCTCATAGCATTAAAGGGTAATCTCTAGCTCTCGTCATTATCAGATCCTTCCCTCCTATCTGTGAAAGATTTGAACTTTCCTGTCTTCAAAACCAAAGCTCATCGCCTTTCCTTTCTCTAATCTCTTCCACACCTTCAACACCCTTTGTCTTCCGTTTACCACCCAACCACCAACACCCATTTGACAAAACCCTTTTTTCATCCTTCCCTTGAACTGATTCTGCAAAGCCTCATTTTCCACCATCAATGGCTTCTAATAAGAAATTGAACCCCAATGCTGTTCCATATTCGCATCATCTCATTATCACAAAGGTAACGGGGGCCTATGACAAAGTACTGACTCAATCAGTCTTTGTTTATCATCAACCTGTACCAGATTGGGGATTCTTTTTCTACCCCATGTCACTTCCCTTCAACCTAAACCCCTAGACCGAATATTTTGTAACCTTAGACTGATAGGAAAGGCTTTGATTTTATGATAGAGAGAGGATTTGAATATAAGCCTGCTTCAATTGAGTTGGAATTTGCCATTACTCTAGCAACTATTGATGGAACTCCTAGATGACCACTGTTCTAGTCCAACAATTCCACACTATACCTTGTGTTGAACTTCAGGGAAAAGAGTAGCTGGTGGGACATTTTGTAAAAGGAATGGTCATCCATCAGTATCACTCAACCCAGTAAGGGATGGTTCTGTTGAGCAAAATGTGCTAGGAAAAAGGAGAAGACTGACACCTAGCCCTGTGAACTTCACCAACAGTGTTGGAGCAACCAGGTTTTACAAAGCTTTCAACAATCATGAATGGGATGTTCCTATCAACAGAAAGACTTTCAAAGCCTGCTGTGCTAATATTCAGGGGAAAGTTGCATTTACCAACCATTTCAAGAACTCAGTCTTCAGCTGCAACAGAAGTGACTACTTACCAGTGGTTCTTTCATTTCCTAGCCATGGTGTGCCTTGCTCTAGGGTTATTGTGGTTGACAGACAAAGGAAAACCATAATTAACTCAAGTGATTCTGAATCGGGCCATACCTTGAAGGACTAAAAGCTGTGTCCATCTTTGGCAACCGTGTGTTAATTGGAATCTGAGGTGAATTGAAGGCATGAATATAGTCTCCTACCTTAGGAGAATCTAGTGGTTAATTGTCCCCATCTCAGCTTATCTGCCCACAGTGGCATCTCTGCTTCGGTTACATAGTCCGATCAAACTAGAGCCTTGAGTTGGAATTTCCTAATGCATTTACATTCATCATGTCATAGATGTTTTATATGCTATTTTGAAGTCCAATATGCATGTGTCATGCCATTGTATGTAAATGTCCATGTTCAGGCTGCCGCACACAGCAAACCAGATCTGATATAGCGTTTTACAACCAAACACAAATCTCCAATACTAGGGGCAAGTAAAAGTTAAACCATGGAACATCATCAAGGACAATCCTTTCATGATCCTCGTCGGACTTGTCAAGGCCTATTTTCCAATCTTAAAGCGAGCCAGTGCAAAGAGGTCCACCCGGCTGGCGTACTCTTGCAAACTTGGTCATTATTTCAAAAGAAAAAAAAAACCCTAGCGAGGATTTCTGACACGGAAAACCGAAAGGATGTGTTGGTAACAAGAAGAGAGTGACGTTCAGAGTCAGAGTCACTTTTGATTTTCCTATCGTATTCATTCTGATGTCATCATAATGATATTAGGCATGTTTGGTTTTCTATTTAGGTGTTCTTGTTGCATGCACTGTGCCATTGCATGTAAACATCCATCAGTAGGACATTGCATCCAAACCCACGACAGCTTCAGTGCAATTGTTTCTACAAATAACGACTACTGGCCCAGTTGTACCAACCCCAACAGAATTATCCCTGGTAGAATGGCCCCCAGCAGGATCATCCCCATAGAATCTCCGACAAGATCCCTAACAGGGTCCCAGCTAAGACATATCCTACTAAGTTGAAGTTTTTACCAGATTCTCCAGTAGGTCTAAATGGATCAGAATACTCCCCAATGGGGTTCTCAGCTAAAACAATCCCCACTGAATCAACATCCTCGGCGAAGTCATTCAATTGAAACAGTCCCCACAAAAGATCATCAGAAGTCACAAGTTCAGTCCCCATCATAGCGTAGATACCAAGCATAGTATTATGTCGCATACATACATATCCTTGAGTCATGTATGCATTCTCGCATACATGCATCATCAACCACTTAGCTGTATTTATTCTTGATCGAGGGGGAAAAAATTTTTGTCTCCAAAATTATCGATCAAGGAATAAATACACGCTCTTGCACCAAAATTCGTCCAGGCACTCATCACAATCATTGGGTCATCTCAAGTTGGGATCCTTCCCAAGGCGAGAATGATTTAATCCAGGGGCACCCTCAGAGTCATAATGTGCAAATCAGAACTCTGTGATTCAAAATCTCAGGTATGGAAAATTTCTACAATTACCAGAATTTTCGTTCACACCAATATCACCCCGAGAAGGGTATTTCTTGCCTTTAACAGGTATCTGGGGGCAAGACACCTCAACCAAGCCAGTACTGCTCCTTGTCACATGGGAGAGACAGTGCATCTCTTCCGACCTCTTTGCCACATAAAAAGGGAAGGAACAACTATCTTAAGCTCGTTCTGCCTCTTCGCCACATAGAAAGGACAACACATCTTGTTCAACCTTTTCGTCACATGGGAAAAGGAGAACATCTGTTTCAACTTTGTCGTCACATGGGCAGGGAAGAAATGTCTGTTGAGAACTGCTTGCCTTTAACAGGTATTTGGGGGCAAAAATGTTTGTTTCCAAAATTATCAATCAAGCAATGAACACATACCCGAAGCAACTTTGAGACGTCCTCGAGAGTAGTCTCCGTAAAATCTTAAAAAAAAAACCCCTCCTTGAGGCAACCAAAACTGAAAAAGCTCTCTTTGAGGCAACAAAACTGAAGAGGCAACAAAATCAAACTGAAAAAGTCCTCCTTGAGGCAACCAAATCTAAAAAGCCCTCCTTGAGGCAACCAAATCTAAAAAGCCCTCCTAGAGGCAACCAAAACTAAAAAAGCCCTCCTTGAGGCTACAAAACTGAAGAAGCCCTCCTTGAGGCAACAAAATCAAACTAAAAAGCCCTCTTTGAGGCAACCAAATCCAAAAAGCCCTCATCGAGGCAACTAAATATAAAAAGCCCTCCTTAAGGCAACCAAACCAAGGAAGCCCTCCTTGAGGCAACCAAACCAAGGAAGCCCTTCTTGAGGCAACCAAACTGAAAAAGCCCTCCTTAAGGCAATTAAACCCAAGAAGTCCTCTCGAAGGCAATCTAGATAGCTCGGGCAAGACCACTGTTCCACACTTCGACAGGAGCAAGTCCCCAATGCCACAGAGGCCGGCACAAGTGAAACCCCGAGGTACACTTTATGTTCCTTTACTCACCGTGCTCCCAATCACGAGACCAAACTTAAATCAAGCATAAGCTACCGATCTAGTCGACTTTGATCTCCCGAGGGGTAGCCTGTGAGCACGGGTTTTTCCTGACCTCGGTGATGAGAATTACTTAGTTACCTGTAGACCGGATAGACTCGAATAGGACTTGAAAGCGACCAGAATGTTGCCCGGAGAATCTCAAATGTCCTGAAGGCCAAGCTATTTCTGAAGCCCCTGATGGGTCCTAGGCGAAGTAGTGAAACTAAACCTAGAAACGCATAACTAAGGCAGTGTACCTATCGTTGACAAGTAATAATTCTGGTTGGTCCAGGTATCGATCCCACAGAGAAAAATATTCTGCAAACACTAAACTACTCAGGTTCCTTGCGTGTCCTAGGCGGAACTTAGTTTTTGGATTTGATTATACTAACAACTAATTATCCTACTCCTAGTTGATCTATCCCAGCTTACTTTGCACTTGAATTTGGGTTATCAATTGGCGGTTTACCGACCTATGAATGCTAATGGAGATGGCTTTATCAATTAATTACAATAGACGAATTTAACTCAACAATTAACCCTTAATTATGTTCTTTCGATAATTCAACCTAGCGTATCTAGATCTTTTAGGTCCTTAGCCAGTTTCCCTTGTTTAGAGGTGGTCTAATTCCAAAGCTCAGAAAATAGGGGCACGTAAGTTCCACAGTGTCGTCAATATTAATGGTTTCCTAGGTGTCAATCTAGGTAATGCCACAAATATGAACTTGATAAATTAAGATCTTATGAGACTAGATTATCATTAAAGGAATTGCATAAAGAAAAGGAATAAAAATTGAAATTAACTTGCAATCAATTTGTACTAATCAAGAAAGGTGATACTAATTCAGTGTTTACAACCAAACACAATCAATTACGGAATCAAAATCTAACTTAATCAAATTACAAAAGAGAAGAAGAAAAACTTATGCCCTTTTGGTCCGATTAACCGGATTTCGACGGTGTGAAGATGCTTGGGATGTACCTCTATAGACGAACTCAAGCTGGAACCAAGAACATCGCAAAAGGGGAAGGTTCAATGTAAGACTTCTACCAATTGATGGTTCAAAACTCAAAGAAAACAAATAGTTCATGCCAAAACCTAGCTACAAGTTTCTGCTTTTCACTCTAAAAGTCTGGAAAAAGATCATTAAAACTTAGAAAATAACCTATTTATACGGCTAGGTTAAAACCACGAAATAGAAAAGATGAAAGTAAGGCAACAGCAGAATTCCGGAGCTCGGCACGCCGTGCTGGTGGAAGTGGCACGCCGTGCTGTGCAGAATTATGGGTGGCACACCGTGCTGGTGGAGGTGGCACGCCGTGCTGTGTAGATTTGGGGTTGGCACGCCGTGCTGGTAGGGGTGGCACGATTTCGTGCCGATACGCTGGATCCCATCCCTTGGCACACTGAAATGGCACCCCGTGCCCTCATTGTGGCACGCCGTGCCACCTTGCTTTTCAGCACTTCAAACTCTTCTTCGCCGCCGATGCTCCAACTTTCGGTCCGGGTCATAATGCCTGTCCAAAACAAACATAAAGAAACATAACCGCACCAACGCCACGGACCATAAAAACGACATATTATCCAAAATTACAAAAACACCCCTAGAAAACATGAAAAATACTAAAAGTCATGAAAATCTATCCAAAACATAAAAATCACAAAATACTCAAAAACCAAACAAACATTCACACAAAGGACTCTAAAAATTGCCATTCAAACCACGAAATTGCCTAAAAGATAAGGTAAAAAACCGACCTTATCAACCACCCTGCACTTAAAGTCTTGCTTGTCCTCAAGCAAATAAACTAAAGACAAAGGAGTAAACTTGCTCGCTTTTACTTGCAAATCCAACTAAGGGTTTAACCGTACGAAATTCATAAACTCAAGAAGGTAAAGCATCACTTTCGAAATGACACTAGGCGCACCAGGTTCAAAACCACTCAATACCCGAACCCAACAAAATTTAGCTAGTCAAAGGGCGAGGAACAAACAGAGTTTGTACGACCATAAAGCACCTCACAAGATGTCACTCCAACGCTCAAGTTCAAGGTAAGGCGGATGAGCACACAAAAACAAACAATGGCACACATCACATAGCGAACTAATGGCAATCCCGGTGTAGTCGTTGGTCAAGGAGCAAAATCAGAGAACCTGGGGCTTGTAATGTTACGGCTTGGGGTAGGTTTGATAAAAGGGAAATTTTAGGTATACAACTCCTATAAATCAAGTAATATATACAAATTGACTAAGTACTAAAGACGGGTCATGCAACTTTCAACTCAAAACTAGTCCTAAGAGTGTTTGCTTTGCTAGATTTTTTTTTTTGAAATTAACTTGACAATAAGAAGGCCTTATCCATACCAAACGGCCAAAACACAACTTAACGAGGAAAAGAAAAAAAATGACAAGACATGGGTCAAGGCAATTAGATGATCGCCCTAATCCTTTATTCAAACAAATGAACTGAAAATGGAACACATATACCGGCTTAAAGATGAAAACCGGACAAACAAGACATGCGTCTACAAACTCCGAATTTTACAAAAAGAAGCCAAACATACACATTGACTCTATTTGGATTTTGTTGTTTTTTTTTCTTTGTAAACACATTTTTTCCATAGGACTAGATGTGAAAGAGTTGAAATGCAAACGGTGATTGACCCAAAAATGAATGAACAACTTAGCCAATTACTTGTTTAGGAGAGGAGGGTAAGAAAGGAAAATCAAAGTTAATGGTAAAAAGTTAGGATGATAGAGTTGGCTTGGTGAAGGTTTTTTAAGTCAAAAAGGTTAATTTAGAGGCTTTGGGTGATCTAAGGGATAATTAGTAGTTAGGGTTAGGCTCATTTAAGTCAAGGGGTTAATCCTAAGGGTCTCCACATATTAAGCTCTCGATGCCAAGTGCAAAACGACACCGGGTTCTATGATCTAGTGTGCCACGATTGTTTTTACCCTTACAAAGAAATAGAACCGATGTGAAATGGTTCCAAAGGCTCAAATTCTCACAAGTGTACTAGGGGTTGTATGCTAGGTCGTGTGACTCAGCCAATGTTCCAAGGCGTAATCCTAGCTCGATCATGCAAGTAGAGGTAGAGGGTTAATTCCCTAATGCAACCTTAGTGACAAATCTAACCAATGCTTACCATCAAGAATCACAAATCACGCACAAACAAGCTAATGACTTGCAAACAACTCCTAGTATCCCTAGCCAATTGCTACCAATCCAAGCACAGAGACTTAGTTTCGAGGGTGGATTAAGCAATGTTATTCAAACGGCAATTGACACATAAACAACCTAAAAACACTATCAAACCAAAAACAAACCAAAACCAACTCCACATGCATTAAAAACTAAAGCCTAAATCTAACCAAAAACCAACGCAAAACATCCAAATATGCAAAAACACAAACAAACATACGAAACAAACAATCAAAAAGTGCAATGTAAAAAGAAGCAAAAGAAAGGGAGAAATCCCTTTACCCACCCCACACTTAGATTGCACTTACTTCCAAAAGTGCAATGGAAGAAGGAGCAAAATAAAGCGGGAAAGGAAAAGGGTTACCTCACATATCAGGGGCTGGTGGCGGCGGGTACGGCCACCCTTGGGCTGCACAAAAACAAGAGGCGAACGCCTCGACATTGGTGAGCTGAGCTGCTTGCCTATCAAGGCGCGCGTTCATCCGCTCCTCAAGCATAAGCTGATGGATGGTTAAGCCTTCCAGTTGTTCAATTATGCCATCCAACCGTCCTTCGATCCGCCCCATAAAATCCAGGCCCACCGAAACATTCTCCTCATCCTCCTCGTTATCCTCAGCTTCCTCACTCTCGTCCTCCTCATCTACGTCCATAGGAGCCTTTCCCCTACTCGAACCTCCCGCACTTGAAGTACCTGCAGCTGCCATGACATGGGAGCAAGGCAAAATTCCCCTCGAAAGCTTCTTGGGAAGGATGCTATCGAGGTTCCTATAACAAGTATTACTATGAAAAAAGCACGCAATACAAGTTACAATATGTCCCAACCCTAGTTCTGACTTAGCTCTGTTGTGGTGATTGTATAGGGCTTCCATGACGAAGAAGCCCATATGCACCTTAATATCATTATGCACATGCCACAGTATTAAAAGTTCAAATGCATTAACTCGGTTGCTTTCAGTTTTGCCAGAAAAATTTAAACATACAAATTTGTGGATTAATTGCAAGATAGGGTCATGAATTTGGGAAGTTTTAGCAAACCTAGGTTGGTATACCCCTTGTCCTACCATACGCCAAAATTTCTTGGCATCCATATTCTCCGGCCATTTGTAACCATTCCCCTCAATACCTATGCAAGCCTTAACGCCCTCAATATCTAAAGAGTGTTCAGTACCAAATAGGCGGAATGTCATGCTCCTAAGGCCCGTATCAGGGTTTGTTTTGAAGCTTAAGGTGGAGTAGAATTCGAGGTTCAACTCCCTAAAGACAGGGGGATTAGACTTCACAAACGTGTGTTGCACGCCGTGTACTGGTTTTGCACGGCGTGTAGTCGGAAATCGTTTTCGTAAGCTGAGAATCAGTGCATAACTCGCCGGCGTGCAAGTGTTGCACGCCGTGCATATGTGTGTTGCACGCCGTGTACTGGTTTTGCACGGCGTGCAACCGGAAATTTCTCATGTGCGCTGAGTAACAGCGAGGAACATGGCCGCGTGCAAGTGTTGCACGCCGTGCAAACCGGTTTTGCACGCCGTGTTCCCTTAGTGCTGCAATGTAGAAATTGTCTTCTATACCTTTTCTTCTCAAATCAATTTCTTTTAAATACAATAAGATTGTGTTTAGTTTTTGAACCCTAAATCTTGTAGATGTAAAATTATTGTGATAATTTTATGCATGGTGTTGTGGTATGGTTTTGGACCCTGTGGATGTTTTTGTTTTCCTTTGGTTTTGGTGGATGTAAAGTTTTATAAATACGGCCTGCGAGTCGTTTGTATTTATGTAATCTTATTTTCTAGATAAATTGTATAGGATGCAATTTATTGTTTGTAAATCTTATTTTACTAGAAAATTGTATAGGATACAATTTTGTTAAATATGTAAATCCATGAGATGATGCCAAGGAACAAAGACGTGAAGACGGATCCAAGGGGTGCGGCTGTGCTGTGACCATGCGATGGTTGCAACCACCTAGGAAATGACCTGTTGATTTTCATATTGGCCTATGAAAATCAATGTAGATAAAACCATACCATAACATGGTTTTTCGAGTCTATTGCATGTTTTATATTTTGATGCCATGTGATGCCATGCCTAGTATGAAATATGCATGCTAGATGAATGTATGACATTGGATGCCATGCTAGGATTAATGTTAACTTGGAAAGTTTAATATTAATGCCATGTTTTGTATATGATAAAATTTTAATCACGGGATTTATAAACCCTAAATAAACTTATGAAGTTTATATTTTTGCCACCCAATTACGTATAACACTTGTCAAGTACTATGTTCGCATCATGGTATACCGCCAGGGCGGGTACGCATGTTGTGACCTTAGCGAAGCAATAATATGAGAAAAGGTGATTCTCATTGTGTTGTAATTGGTTTAACTAAAGGGTTAATCAAAAAGGTGTTTGAGCCCGAGGCAAGGATGAGATGAGTAACATACAAATTAAATATGATATATGATATCATGCATCTCATAAATTAAAAGAGTTACATAATGATGTAATTGACATGGTGATGTCTACCGAAATTATATTTAATCATAGGGACATGCCAAAGCAGTGCTATGGTTAAGTATGGATTTTGGGTCTTTTACCCACTTAAATATTTTAAAGGGTTTTATAATTTTAGTGGGAGCTATATTCTCTTATGTAATTAACTTTGCATATATTTTCTGTTGTAGATAAATGGCCAACACAAGCAATCCCGGTTCTATTTGATCTATCCTTGAGAAGGATAAACTGAATGGAACAAATTACCTAGACTGGTATCGCAACTTGAGAATTGTTCTCAAGCAAGAGCGAAAGCTATATGTTCTGGATGGGCCTTTGCCCGCTAACCCTCCACCCACCACAGCTTCAAGAGCTGAAAGGGATGCTTTCCACAAGCATCAAAATGATCAGATTGATGTACAGTGCCTGATGCACGCATCAATGATTCCGGAACTTCAGAAGGATCTGGAAACATTTGAGGCATATGAGATGTCTCAAGAGCTTAAGGAAATGTTCCAAAAGCAAGCGAGAAGGGAAAGGTATGAGACCTTGAGATCTTTGGTTGGGTGCAAGATGACCGAAGGGAGTTCGGTTAGTACCCATGTTCTGAAGATGAAAGGGTACATTGATCAGTTGGAGAGGCTTGGTTCGCCACTCAGACCTGAGTTGGCAACGGATTTGATCCTTAATTCTCTTCCCGAGAGTTACTCCCATTTTGTCATGAATTATCACATGAATGATATGGACAAAACGGTCAGCGAACTGCATGGGATGCTGAAAAACGCTGAAGTAACTATAAAAGAGAAGCCAAGCTCCAAAGGGATCCATATGGTGCAAAAGGGTAGGATCCAGAAGAAGAGGGGTAAAGCAAACAAACCCAAAGAGTTTGGGAAGGATGCAAAGAAGCCCAAAGCTGTTACCAAGGCAAAGCCTCCAAAGGAAGGCGCATGCCATTTCTGCAATCAGCCTGGTCATTGGCGCAGAAATTGCAAGCTTTATTTGGAGGACTTGAGGAAGAAGAGAGGCGGTGAGACCGCTAATCAAGGTATTCATGTTATTGAAATACTTCATTCTACTTCTGTTTCTACTTCGTGGGTATTAGATACCGGTTGTGGTTCTCACATTTGTATGAATGTGCAGGGGCTTAGAGGAAGTAGAAAGCTCAAGAAGGGCGAGGTAGAATTCCATGTGGCGAATGGAGCTAGAGTTGCTGCTTATGAAGTCGGTCGCTACGAGCTCAAGTTGCCAAGTGGACTTGTTCTCCTTTTGAATAATTGTTATTTTGTTCCTAATTTGTCTAGGAACATCATTTCTATTTCATGTTTGGACAAGGAAGGATTTAAATGTGTTATTGAGAATAATCACTTATTGCTTTTCAATAAAGACTTGTTTTATGCAAATGCGGATTTACATGATGGTCTTTATTTGTTGAACCTTAGTGAAGGTTATGATGAGCATGTATATAACATAAATACCAAAAGGATAAGAACAAATATTATGAATCCTACTTATCTCTGGCACTGTCGTCTAGGACACATTAATGAGAAACGCATTTCAAAACTCCATAAAGATGGAATTTTGGGTCTAGATGTTTTTGAAACATATGACACTTGCGAGTCTTGTTTAATGGGTAAGATGACCAAGAGTCCTTTTACTGGTCACAGTGAAAGGGCTAGTGACTTATTAGAACTCATACATACAGATGTATGTGGGCCTATGAGCACAACTGCTAGAGGTGGTTTTCAATACTTCATTACGTTCACTGATGACTTCAGTAGATATGGTTATCTATATCTAATGAAGCATAAGTCGGAATCCTTTGAAATGTTCAAAGCCTTCCAAAATGAAGTACAAAACCAACTTGGCAAGACAATTAAAGCACTTAGATCTGATCGAGGTGGTGAATATTTGAGCCAAGAGTTCGACGATCATCTTAGAAATTGTGGGATTGTCTCACAATTAACTCCTCCTGGTACACCACAGTGGAATGGTGTGTCTGAGAGGAGGAACCGAACTTTATTGGATATGGTTCGGTCTATGATGAGTCAAACAAATCTTCCTCTATCCTTTTGGGGATATGCACTTGAAACAGCGGCATTCACACTGAACCGAGTTCCATCAAAAGCAGTTGAAAAGACACCATATGAGATATGGATTGGTAAGAAACCAAATTTGTCTTTTCTCAAGATTTGGGGATGCGAAGCCTATGTGAAATATTTGATTTCAGATAAGTTATCACCAAAATCTGTGAAATGCAATTTTGTTGGTTATCCAAAAGAAACTAAAGGTTATTTCTTTTACAATCCTAGTGAAAACAAAGTGTTTGTTGCTAAGGGTGGTACATTCCTGGAAAAAGAGTTTATTTCCAAAGGAATCAGTGGGAGTAAAGTACACCTACAAGAAAATATAGATAACCAAGTTGAAAGTGAGTTTCAAATGGAACAACCTGATTCACAAGAAGTTGTTGAGTCAGAACCAGTAACACAAGTCCAACGTAGATCAAGTAGAGTTCGTCATGAGCCCGAGAGATATGGATTTCTCGTCACGAATGAAAATGATCTGATTCTGTTAGAAGAGAATGAACCTTCCACGTACATGGAAGCTGTCTCTAATTCAGAATCTGAAAAATGGCTTGATGCTATGAAGTCAGAAATTCAATCCATGGACGACAACAAAGTATGGACTTTGGTTGATCTCCCAAAGGGTGCTAAAGCAATAGGGCACAAATGGGTTTTCAAGTTGAAAACGGACATGGATGGGAATATTCAGACTTATAAAGCAAGGTTAGTGGCAAAAGGTTACCGACAAATTCATGGTATAGACTATGACGAAACCTTTTCTCCAGTAGCTATGATCAAGTCCATCAGAATTCTTGTTGCCATAGCAGCATATTATGACTATGAGATATGGCAAATGGATGTCAAAACAGCTTTCCTAAATGGAAACCTTGTTGAGGATGTGTACATGACACAGCCTGAAGGTTTTGTCGATCCAAAGAATCCTGATAAAGTATGCAAGCTTCAAAAGGCCATTTATGGTTTGAAGCAAGCATCAAGAAGTTGGAATCATTGTTTTGATGAATCGGTCAAAAAGTTTGGCTTCATCAAAAACGAAGATGAGCCTTATGTGTACAAGAAGTTCAGTGGGAGTAATATAGTTTTCCTAGTTCTATATGTCGATGACATATTGTTAATAGGAAATCACATTCCTACCTTGCAAGAAGTAAAATCTTGGCTAGGAAAGTGTTTTTCTATGAAAGACTTGGGTGAGGCAGCCTATATTCTTGGAATAAAGATCTATAGAGATAGATCTAAGAGATTGATAGGCCTGAGCCAGAGTACATACATTGATAAGATACTGAAAAGGTTCAGTATGGATCAATCTAAGAAAGGAAATGTTCCTATTGGGCAAGGGATAAAGCTTAGTCGTAAGCAATGTCCTATGACAGTTGAAGAACGTCAACGCATGGATAAGATTCCTTATGCATCAGCTATAGGATCTATCATGTATGCCATGGTATGTACTCGGCCAGATGTCTCTTTTACTTTGAGCATGACAAGTAGATATCAGTCTGATCCAGGTGATAGTCACTGGACTGCTGTCAAGAGTATTCTTAAGTACTTGAGAAGAACTAAAGATACATTCTTGATATATGGAGGCTCGGACGAAGATCTTGTTGTAAATGGTTACACGGATGCAAGTTTCCAAACTGATCAAGATCAGATGCAGTCACAGTCTGGGTATGTGTTCATTCTGAATGGAGGTGCGATAAGTTGGAAGAGTTCTAAGCAAAGCACGATAGCTGCATCTACAACAGAAGCCGAGTATATTGCTGCATCAGATGCAGCCCAAGAGGCTGTTTGGATCAAGAAGTTCATCGAAGAACTTGGTGTCGTTCCTAGCATAGTGAATCCTGTGAGCCTCTTGTGTGACAACAATGGGGCAATATCACTTGCTAAGGAACCTAGTGTGTCACAGAAATCCAAACATATACTTCGGCGTTTTCACTACATAAGAGAAGTCATCTCAAGAGGAGATGTGAAGATATGCAAAGTTGCGTCTGAAGACAATGTTGCCGATCCACTAACAAAAGCTCTTTCACAAGCTGTACATGATGGTCATACTAGGTCCATGGGTATTAGATACATTTGAAGATTGGACTTAGGGCAAGTGGGAGATTGTTAGAGATTGTGCCCTAAGCCAATGTTGGATTATGTAAACAATCTTCTTAAGTCATTAATAAAGACTTATTTTATCATATATATTTGTATGTTAGTATTTATGATAATGTATCCATGAATTAATTGTGTAATTCTAAATTTCCCTAGTCGATTGTTATTATGGGAATAATAACAAACTAAGACTAGTGTGAGTGATAATGGATATTCATAAGATGAATATAGTGTATACAGATACAGATTATACTCACGGGCAATATGTTAGAGAACATGTTGCTGGAGACCCACTATGAGATCAAGTTCATGGTCACGTGTCACAACTGATCTTGATTATAGTAGTGTCATCAGCTGATTCCTTTGACCTGAGGTCACCATGGATTCCGGGATGAATTCATGTTGTGCTTTGACGCAGTCAAACGCTGCTTGTAACAGAGTAGTTATAAAGGCTGTGGTTGGGTACAATATGACTCATGCTTTGGGATGTGAGTGACAGATATGGGATTTTGTCCCTCTCTAACAAGAGAGCGATATCACTGGGCCCCTCGATAAGTAAGACTGTTAAATGCATGGCCATGCTCAAATAATTGATAAGAGTATCAATTAATTTGTCTAAACAGTTTACTTTGAGATCGAGAAAGCATATGATTAATTATATAAGATTGATAAGTGTACCATGTCTTATGATTAATCATGATATCAAAGAGACAAAAGGGAATATGACATTCTATAAATAGGTATTGGATCATTCCAATCATATTAATTGGGTAGTCGTAATGGCTTGCTAGAGTCCGCTTGTGACCTATAAGGACATTATGGTAATTTCCTTATTGCCAATTAATATGATCCTATGGGGTCACACACAAGAGCAAAATGAAGTTCATCTTATCGGGTATAAATTATTATTGGATAATAATTTATGAATGAGAAAGAGAATAAATATATATATAGTGATATATATTTATGTATGTGTATATAAATATTAATGTGATTAATATTGCATAAAGTATGCTACATATTATAATTAAATTATATAGAGATATAATTAATTATAATATTATATATATACATATGTGTATTATGGAGAATTGATTTGATTTAATATTAAGTGAGAATTAATATTAAATTATGTGGGTTAATTTATAATTATAATTAATAGGTGTATTAGATTATAATTATAATTAACTAATTAGGTGTTTTTTATTTAAGGAAATAAGAAAAAACCTAAACCTAATGTAATTCTTATATAACAAAAGTGGAGTTTTCGGCAGAAAAAAAGTGGTGGAAGAAGAGCCAGCCGAAATTCATCCAAAACCCCAAAAAGAAAATTTGATTTTCTATCTCTCTCTCTCTCGTTCGAAGAATTGTTCTTCAAATCCGGCGCTAGCACGCGGTGGACGTATTGCTCCGTGTGGATCAACCGTAGAGGGAAGCTATTTTGGTTCCTGCTTGATTCAATCTTCAAAGAATTAAGGTAATTCTTTAACCCTCCTTCCGATTCAATCCAATGTACATGGGTCCTTGGTGGGGATTAATCTGTTTTTCCGCTGCGTTTATGTTATATTTTTTTTTTTTTTTGTGCGATTAATTCCCAACAGAGAACTTGTATGGCTTTCGGCCAAATTAGAAGTAAGAGGGCATGTCCCTAGGGGAGGAAGTAAACCCCATAATCAACATCCACAAACATGCAATCGCCCATTTGGTATGTTTCGCCTATTTTTCCTTTGATATTCAATATATTTTTATTGTTCATTTTGCTGCAATTTGATGAAATTAATGGATTAGATTGTATGCTTAGGGTGTGTTTGATGTTTAGGATCAATTTAGAATTGGTTTTTTCTTAGATTTATGGTTAATTTTGAGAAAATTGGATTTCTATGTTAAAAAAAGCAAAGCTGTTTCCCAGAAAAGATAGGTCGTACGGCTTTGTTCATATGTAAGTTAGGCCGTTTGGCTCATCTTTCCTTGAATTTCTGCGTTTCTCTAGGAACAAGGGTTGAGCCGTACGGCTTAGTGACCTGGGCCGTACGGCCCAAAATTGCAGGGGATAGGGCCGTACGGCCTATCTCTCTTGGGAGACAGCCTCACATTTTTCATCTAAAGTCAAATTTTCTTTCACTTTTTTCCCTAAAATATATGCGCATATTCAATTAATTGAATTTAACAAACTTCCCTTTCTTATTGATTTTGCAGTCCAAGAAGAAGAAGAAGGGCGCAGGAGGCTGGGATGGCTTTAAAGATTTTTATGATCGCCTTCTAGCTCTGGTTAAGATGAAGGTAGGCACCACAGGCTTACAGAAACTAGTCCCTCGGACTATTCATCATACTCCACAGAAGAGCAAAGTGGCCATTATGGCACTTATCGAGCGGTGTATGGACACCACTCACACCTTTCATCTACCCACTAGGGAGTTCACCGTTACCCCCTTAGACTTCTCCGCTATTACTGGGTTACGCATTCGAGGCTCCCAGATCTAGTTCAACTGTGCCTTAAGTGTGAGCCATTTTAGCACTGATGTTGTGGCTATCTTACTTGGTTACAAGCCTTCTCAGCCTAAACTGCAATGCGGCACTCTGATGGGATATTGGAAGGGGTGTAGTGCTACTACTGAGGTGGAGCAGAACCAGTATGCCCACTCCTTCCTGCTGTACCTCCTATCTGA
This sequence comes from Euphorbia tirucalli, assembly GCA_039660915.1. NCBI lineage: Eukaryota > Viridiplantae > Streptophyta > Magnoliopsida > Malpighiales > Euphorbiaceae > Euphorbia > Euphorbia tirucalli. The sequence continues at coordinate 32,095,132 of CM077637.1, read as the reverse complement.
GGTTTTATTCTTGACTGGTGGCAGCGATGTCTACTGGAACGTGCAGCCCACTTTGATCAGATTGGAGACCCTAAGTGGGCTGGACTGTGGGAGAGCTGGTGTGAGCACAGGTTTTTTCCCGACCTCGGTGATGAAAGCTATTGATTACCTTTTTCACGGATAAACGTGAAGCGGATTCGGACCGACTAGGAAGTGTGTGACAAGTCCTAGTACGGAACCCTGAAGAATTTGAGTGGATATTTAAGAAAACCAAAAAACAAACCAAAGAAAATAAGTGAAAATGTAATTTTCTGGGCATTACAGCCACTTGGCTGTAAGCTACAGCCGCGCGGCTGTATTCTACAGCCACGCGGCTGTAATCTCCTTATTTCTTTTTTGGGCAAAATCAGCATTTAATTCGATTTTTGAGCAAAATAGGAATTTTGGCAGCTAGAGCCGCCCGGCTATAACCTACAGCCGCGCGGCTATAGATTACAGGGGCGTGGCTGTGACCTACAGCCGCACGGCTGTAATCGTCAGTTTTCCTTTTTTGACGAAATCAGCAATTAATTCTGATTTAATACCAAAACAGGAGATATTTAAATATCCTAATCAGGAATTAGGGTACCAGAGAGGCAGAAAAAGCAAAAAAAAAGGAGAGAAACTTAGGGAGAAAAAGAAAAAAAAATCATCACATAGTTTTTTTTAGGGTTTTTAACACAACAACACAAAAAAAAGTTAGACGAAAAAAAAAGAAAGAAAAGAAAGGTTAGAAGAAGAGGGAACACTCGGAAATCAATCCTTGAATCTTCCTCGTGGTTCTGTTCGAGGTTCGGAAAACACACTTTGCTCGGGTTGTCCGTGACTGTGGGACGTTTCTGGCATCCAAATCTCTTTTTTGTGGTCCAAGCGCTGGAACACATACAAGGTAATTTTCTGAGAGGCCTTAGAAATCCATTCTGTTCATCTTGGTTGTGATTCAATTGCATGATTTGAGTTTCTCGCGATTGGTTGGTTTTTTTTTGGACTACAGCCACCCCACCCATGATTACAGCCGCCCGGCTGTAGGCTACAGCCGCGACGCTGTGACTTATAGGGGCGCGGCTGTAGTTCTTTTCCTTTTTCTTTCTCTTCTGTGGGAGTATTCTGATTACAGCCGCCCCATATGATCACAGCCGCCCGGCTGTGACCTATAGGGGCGCTGCTGTAATGCTTTGTATTGGATTTTTTTTTTGAGTTTTCTGTGATTACAGCCACCCTATGTGATCACAGCCACCCGGTTGTAACCTACAGCTGTGCGGCTGTGACCTATAGGGGCGCGGCTGTAACCTACAGGGGCCGAAGCTCCATCGGCCCAAATCGATCGATAACACTCCCACTCTTCAATTAAATGTGTTTTTCATGTCTGTTATCGATCCAATCACATCCCTGCGTGCTTCGATTCCATGTTCTTCATTTTTTTATGGGTGGATGTGATGAAATTTGGTGATTTTGGACGATTAGGGATTTCCGGATTCGATTTGGTCCATTTCGGGTCTTTTCTGTTGATTTTAATATTTTTCCAGAAGTCCCAGATTGCCCAAAATCGTCAAACTTTGCAAAATGATCTCTGAAAACGCGAAAAGTATGCTGGAATCGATTCTAGAGCATTACAGCCGCGCGGCTGTAATGTGGGCAAAATTACAGTTTTGCCCTTTTGGGCCCTAAACTTGTAATCTTGCATTCTTTTCTCATGCAAAAATGAATTTTGGCGTGTTTGCATACTTTTGGACCCTAGATGGATGTTTGACTTAGGCCCACACACGAACGGGACCCCCGGGTCTCGGGATATCCGGCCCGTTAAAGTTGGATAAGTGCATGTAAATGAGCCAAACCGCTTTTAAAACTGATTTTTCATCCATAAAACCTACAGGGCATTTGAAAAATCGTTTTCCAGGTCTAACCGGGCCGATCGATCAAGTCGACTCGGTTACCCCCTTTGCATGATCCCGTTTCCTAAAATACCCCTATTCTGTCCTATATGAATCCTTGTTGTGATTTATTTATCTGTGCTAATCGTATTTGGATGCAGCTTTTATTTTTGTTTTAGTTTTATTTTTGGATGTATTTTATAGATTAAATCGTGTATCTAGGCGATTGTAATTTTTTTAGATCATCGTGTATAATAGGCGATTGTAAAAGGTGAGGATGAGAGTTTTTTTTCTTTTTCTCGGGTTATATAATTTGGCATCTGATTTACTTTTCCGCATTTTTATTTTAGTTTTATATTTATGTCATATGTATGAGCATTGGCTAATAATAAAAGAAGAGATAAAATGAGTAGAATTAAGTTAATGAAATGTCATATTACGAAATAATAATTAAAAATTAGTGAGGGTTAGTAAATCTGTTGCCCGAACCTTGAATCTCTGAATTAGGCACCGCGTCTACACTTGGTAGGGAGCTGTACCGGAATTTCCCGGATGAGCTGATCCGGGTGGCGACTCTGTATCTAATTTCGAAATTTAGGTTTCGAGATCTTTAAGTTCAAATTGGGATTTTCTAAAAACCTATCTTTCCAAAATTCACACTTACAATTAAGTTTTCTATAAAAGATTTTTTCAAAACCAAGACATCAACTCCCAAAAAGAAAATCCCCGGTTCCCGCTCCGCCACACGTTCCGAAAAAGGTCGTCCGCTCACAGTGGCGACTCCGCTGGGGACTAACGGTTTCTTTAAAAGAGTTTTCACAAAAAACTGAAGGAACTTAGGCAACAATTGAAGTATATCCTCACTTATAGTTGATTATTAAATCGTAATTCAATATTTCATTCACATTGCATAAAGTATGACATTTTCTCTTCTTAAATCCCTCCAACACTCATTTAAACCCGGTTTATTTCTAAAGGTGACCTACCTCTTCCGCTAGGATTGGAGGCACCTGAGGAGGTAAACCACTCATAGCCTTGTACGAACCCCTTCGTTTGGACCCTTGAGTGGGGAGAAGTGAGGAGTATATTTTCGCTATGGGAACCTGTACGACCCTTGGCTTGACTCATACCTTCATGTAATGGCCTAGCAACTTCTGTTTAGGATTACCAAAACCATATACTTGAAAATGGACATCGAGAGTACACCTTTGGTATCCCCCGTTGATGCCAAAGAGACCCAATACCTAGGAAGAATGCGAGACTAATAGAATGGAGGAATAAGGTTGGAAGGGTGAGCATATTTTTGTGTGTGTGCTAACGTTTGCTCTATGGTTGTTTTATTTTCAACCTTTTCATACAACATAAACATGCATCATCCGTATGCCATATTCTAATCACTTTCTTTGTGCAGCCATTTTAGAGCATCCTCATACGTGTGTGTTATACTAACCATATTTTCGTGCAGCCATAATCATTTTTCGTATGCCACATTCATTTTGTGTGCTCATGGATTCATAAAGCATACACGACATCATCTTGCGTGTCATACATTCTAACCATGTTTTTGTGCAGCCATTTGCATTTTTGTATGACATAGGCAGCCACATCATTTCCTTTCATTAAAAATGTAAAGATATTCTAAGTATGCCCTTCATGACCATTTCATCTCATAACATATCGGGAGTCCCCAAGGCTACCCGTACTCCGCCTGTGCACTAGTTTACATTTGGCCGTCCCATTACATTATTAGAAGACCACAACGGTTTTAGGCTTGCATTTGTGTGATGGACCACACGAAATCATCACATCTTGATCATTCACATTTGGTGTCATGGAGACGCCTTAGTTTTGCTTACGTGTCCCAATCCATATCAGTTTGTTACATAACATCGACAACCCATTTGAGGTACTCCACGAGTGCCAAGCTAGTTTTCATATTAAGACATTTCATAGCACCCCTAAATCATGTAAGGTGTTCCACGAACACCAAAATGCTGTCCGTGTTTTGATTCGCACGTGACTTGTATGTGACATCACTTCATGTTAAGATGCTATAAAAGCATCGAGTGTCTATCTGCGGGACGGTTCCCTCAAGAACATTTCATGTCATTACATTAACCTACAAAGTGTCAAACTTTTGTCCGTGTGTTGGCACACATGCGACCATTTCATGACATCCCCTAGGTGCCCCAAAGGCACCGAACCTCTGTCCGTGTGATGGCTCGCACGTGACGTTGTTGCATTGTCTTGTGTATAGCATAGGGTATGCTTGGAACATCCGAAGCAAAAGAAAGAAAAGCACTAAAATTGTCTTTAGCATCATCCACATCCATGAGACATCATCCAAACATGAGCATAAAAGTACCATTTAGAGTGTCGAGTCTAGGACCACGATATCCATCCGAAACTCTAACCTTATGCTGATTGTGCAGTTTGGAGTCGCATCTCGTGAAGGCTAATTCGAGTTGAATCAGAACGAAACATCCCAGTTCAGTTAATTCGATTAGAACCGGTCACCGTGGAGGGAATCAGTTCAGGGTCGGATTCAAACAGGGAAGTCGAAGTTCAGTTACCTACTCTACCGGTTGACAGTCAGACGTTGTTAGAGGAAGTTGATAGAGCAGACATGGCTGACGGAAACAGTGGAAACAGTGGAACCATGCCCTTCGACATGGCTGCCTTTATGAGGAGCTTCTTAAGCTTAGATGAGTTCAGGGCTACCCTTAGGGAGCAGGTGCAGGTGGTGATGACCACCCTCCCTGTTCCGGTTGTCCAACCAGCCCAGACCTCGGTTGGGAATGGAGGAAGACAGCCTGTTCAAGCCCCTAATGGAATCGGGGGGAATACTCCTAGCGGAATTGGCGGAGTTGCCAATCATAGAGAGCCGGACCGTCAATCTGAAGAGGATGAGGCTTTTGAGAAGGCGAGGGAAGCCTCGATTGAGTCGATGCTGGAGAAATGGCTCAACCAGAAATTTTCAGACATAGATGCTATGATGCCCAAGCTGAAAGAAATGGTCCACTTCAATCCTATCAAGTGTGCCGATCCCGCGACGTTAGTTGCTGATGCGGAAGGACCGCTCCCGGCTGGTTTTCATATGCCATACCTCCCTCCTTACACTGGAGAAGGACCACCGAAAGCCCATTTGGATAGCTATGTGAGATTGATGACCAGTATGGGGATTAGAAAGGGTCATCTTCTGAATTTGTTTCTTACTACTTTGAGAGGCGCTGCAGCAAAGTGGTACATGAAGACGCCATTGTACACCCGTTCCACTTGGGAAGACTTAGCTGATGCTTTTGTGAAACAATATGCTTACAACACCCAAGTTGAGACAACTCTCGAGGATTTGGAGAGGATCCGCCAAAAGCCGAATGAGTCCTTTCCGGCATATTATAAACGGTGGATGGATGTGCAGGTTTTGGTGGATAGGGCACCAAAGTTGGAATCTTTGATTGTGAAGCTTGTGGATGGCAGCTTGCCCCAATATAAGGATAAAATGAAGCTTAAGAGGTTCCATTCTTTCAACAAGGTGGTGGAGTTTTCCAAGCATATCGAACGGTATGAAGAAGAAGAGCAGAGAGGCAAGTAGGGTTTAGGCTTCTATAGAAACAACCAGGGGTACTCCCAAGGATACAAGAGTGGAAGTTCCAAGACCACTGCTGCAGGACCTAGTTCAAGGACAACACCAAAGGCAGCCTCTATTGAAACTCAGGAAGCAGAAGTAGCTGCTGTGAATCAAGGGAGGGCAAATGTTCCAAGAATCACCAGTCCGTGGGCTGAGTCAGTCAGTCGAATCTTTGCCAAGTGTAGGAAGGCAGGGGTGCTGCAGAGTTTGAGGCCATTCTCGCCTCCTGCAGAGGCAGATAAAGATAATTTCTGTTCCTACCATGTAATGGCGGGTCACCGTACGAACGAGTGTACCCAATTGATTAAAGCCATCAAACAGCTGGTCATAGATGGCAAGACAGTAGAGCCGGCTCCGAAACCGAATGTGCAGAAGAATCCACTCCCACCTTGGGTAGCTAGGTGAACATGGTGCAGTCAGGCCTGCAAGCCAATTACGTATTCGCCCAGATTATTAAGGCGAATTCGTGTGTGCGAGCTTATTGGTAGAAAATGGACTGCGGCGGTAAGGGAATAAATGGGTCCTATTGATTTAGATGACTTTGAGGCGGAAGATGAGTATGATGAGTTCGAGGTGCAAGAGTCGAAGCCAGTTTACCCGATGGAGACAAAAATAGGGACTATAATAGAGAAAGATGGGCCGGTGATGCACATCACTAGGAGCGGCAGGGTTTATCAACCCATTAGTGCACCACCTCCAGCACCCCCAAGAAGGAACATAACACCGGTGCAGAACAATAACCCAGTGGTTAAGGAAGAAGACATGGTTGTGGACCAACTGAAGAGGACACCGGCCCGTGCCAGTGTGTGGCACTTACTTATGGAATCCAAGAGGCACCGAGAGGTGGTGGTAAAACAACTAATGGAGATGGATGCTAACCCCACCATGTCCCCGGATGAGGTGTATGCAATGATAAGAGGAGCGGAGTTGAAGGTTAACAAGGCCCCGGAGATCAGTTTTAGGGTAGAGGACCTTCCACCTGAGGGTGTGAATCACAATAGGGCCTTGTGCTTAAGGGTGGAAGTCATGGATAAAATAATTCCAAGCGTGATGCTAGATGATGGCTCGGCCTTGAACATTTGTCCTTCTCAGGTCCTACCTTTCCTGGGGGTGAGTTCTGAAGCTCTCTGCCGGTCTAACACTGTAATCAGAGCTTATGATGATAGTAAAAGAGCTGTCTTGGGGACCTTCGAAACGGAAGTCAAAGTAGGGGAGGTTGAATCAAAGGTGTTGTTTACTGTGATCGATATTCCTGTCACCTTCTCTCTACTCTTAGGGAGACCATGGTTTCATGCTTTAGGAAGAGTTCCATCGACTTTGCACTAGAAAGTAAAGTTCTTAATCGGAGGGAAAATAGTAACGGTGGAAGCGGATGAGCCTTCTGTGGTAGCCGTATTGAGTGCTACCGAGCAGCCGATGACTGGGTTTCAGATTGCTGTGCTTGCTGACAAGCCTGAGTTTCCAGAATGGATTCATAGGTATTTTGCTAAACAGAATTATGAGCCGGGAAAGGGATTAGGGGCCAAGCAACAAGGAATCCCTGAGTTTAACATTGAGGCTGGGAAGTACTGACAATTCAGGCTGGGGTATCAAGAAGGAAGGGCCAAGCAAGAAAGGAAGAGTGTGAATCTAGTGGATACTTTTGTCCGGGCCACAGAATCAGCATATGATGGGACTCCTGAGCCGGTAATTGTAGAGGGAGGTCAGCTCACTGGGTTTGAAATTTTTGCTGATGTGGTAGATTTCAGCAAGTATGGAGTAGAGCCGGTTGTGAACATGCTGCGTGTCGAAGCTGGAACTGGAAACAAGGGGGTTCAGAATCAGAAAGATGTTGACCAAGTCAGGATTGAATTCGAGAATAAGGGAGAAGCTTTCAAGAAGATGGATCTGGTGAGAAGTGAGATGGAAGTGGCTATGGGGGCCATTACGAGAGCACTGTCCACCTTAATGAAACCAAGCAAGGGTGCAGAAGAGAAGACATCACCTATGGAAAAAACACATGAAGACCTTGTCGAAGAAGCGGTAAAGGAACTCACTAAGCTGGTTATGAGGGGCAAGGCTCAAATGATAGAGGAAGAGCTGACTGACAAACAGAAAGAAGACCTGGAAGGAGACCTGGGATACTTGTTCGAAGAGGTCGACTGTGCTGCGGTTGATAAAGACCCTCCACATGTGGAGATGGAAACTTTTTGAATGTATCTACTTTTTCTATTTTCGATGTGAAAAATTATGCCTACAAGGCATACAATGCAATAAAATCTGATTTTGCTTACTTGTGTGATGTTTTTCCGGATGGAACTGTGCATATATACAAACATTCATTTAATGTCTTTAGCATACATGATGCATCATTGCATGAAATGAACCTAGGGACAGATGATGAACCAAAGATGGTATCCATCTCGAAAGACCTCACGCCTGATGAGAGAAAAGAACTTGTAAAAATCCTATAAAAACACGTCAAAGCATTCGCTTGGTCCTACGACAACATGCCTGGGGTTGACAGAGAAATCGCAGAGCATAGAATCCCGACAGACCCAAAGATGAAGCCGGTTAAGCAGAAACTCAGATGACTTCGACTAGAATGGGCTGAAAAGGTTAAGGAAGAAGTAGCCAAACAGATAAAGGCCAAGTTCTTAGAAGTGGTAGAATATCCAGAGTGGTTGGCCAATGTCGTACCAGTTGCAAAGAAAGACGGTCGAGTAAGGGTTTGTGTGGATTACCGTGATATGAATAAGGCGTCTCCCAAAGATGACTTTCCACTCCCGTATATCGATGTTTTGATTGACAATGCCGCCAGGGCAGCCATGAATTCCTTCATGGATGGGTTTTCAGGATACAATCAGATTTTGATGAATGTGATCCACAAAGTAAAGACAGCCTTCATCACAGAATGGGGAGTTTACTGCTATAGGGTTATGCCTTTTGGTTTGAAGAATGCTGGGGCAACTTATCAGCAGGTGGTCACGACACTTCTGCATGACATGATCCACAAAGAGGTCGAGGTTTATGTGGACGATATGTTAGTAAAATCGATGACTCGGGAGGAGCACCCAGTCATCCTGGATAGATTTTTAAATAGGATCGAGAAGTACAATCTTCACCTCAACCCGAAGAAATGTGTATTTGGAGTCACTTCAGGGAAATTGCTTGGTCATGTAGTCATCCAGAAAGGGATTGAGATGGATCCGGACAAGATTAAGGCCATCAAGGATATGCCGACACCATAGTCAGAGAAGGAAGTAAGGTCGTTTCTCGGTTCACTACAGTATGTCAGTCGGTTCATTGTGAGATTGATGACAGTTTACGAGCCAATTTTCAGACTGCTGAAGAAGAGCCAGCCCGTGAAATGGAATGAGCAGTGTCAGATAGCCTTTTATAGAATTAAAACTTATTTGATGAATCCCCCAGTTCTAAAACCTCCAATACCAGACAAGCCTTTGATTCTGTACTTGGCCATCGAAGAGACTTCTGTGGGAGCCATACTGGTACAAGAGCAAGAGGATGGGCGTGAGCATGTGATCTATTATTTGAGCAAGAAGCTACTAGAGTATGAGACTAGGTATATGATAGTGGAGAAAGCTTGTGCTGCTACAAAAAAGTTAAGACAATTCTTCCAGTCATACAAGGTCCAGGCAGTGGCTAAGGTGGATCCCATGAAGTACTTATGCCAAGCTCCAGTATTAGCGGGAAAGTTATCTAGGTGGTTGCTGTTGTTGTTAGAGTTTGACATAGAATATGTGATGGGAAGACAATCAAGGGAGGAGCCATAGCAGAATTCCTAGCTAACCAGCCAATAGATTCAGACTATATGGAGAACTTAGAATTTCCCGACGAACAGCTGGCGGTGGTGGAAGAGGAGTCGAATAGGTGGGTGATGTACTTCGACGGGGCAGTGAATAAACATGGCGCAGGCTTGGGGGTAATCATTGCTACACCCAAAGGAGAAATCATTCCTCTGGCAAGGCGACTTGACTTTCCAGTGACCAATAATGGGTCGAATATGAAGCATGTCTCTTTGGTATGGATGCCTTGATCATGCTGGGGGTAAACGAGGTACTAGTTATCGGGGATTCAGCCTTGGTAATTCGGCAGGTAACCGGAGACTGGGAAATAAAGGAAGAATCACTCCGACCCTATCTCGAGTTGGTTTAGGAAAGGGCAAGGATATTCAGTCAGTGTGAATTCTGACATGTACCGAGGGAGGAGAATCAGATGGCAGACTCTTTGGCTACATTGTCATCAATGTGGGAAGGCCCCCGAAAACAACCAATACAGCCGGTCATCCTGGAAATCACTCAGAACCCATGCTATTTGTTAGTCAATACGGTTACAACTATTAAGGCATGCCCTTGGTATTATGATATTCTATTGTTCATCCTGAACGGTCAATATCCTGAAGGCGCCAATGAATCTGATAAGGTTTCCCTCAGGAGGTTAGCAGCACGGTTCTGGACATTTGAGAATCAACTTTTCAAGAGGACAGCTAACGAAGTTCTTCTGAAGTGTATCACGGAGGAGGAAGCAGTCGTGGTTATGAAACAAATACATTCAGGTGCTTGGGCCCGCACATGAATGGTTTGGCTCTAGCAAAGAAGATACTGAGACAAGGATACTTTTGGCTCACTCTACAAGCCGATTGTATCGAGGAAGTTAAGAAATGCCATGAATGTCAAGTGTATAGAGACCTCAATCATCTTCCCCCGCTTGAACTTCAAGTATCTTCGACTCAATGGCCGTTCGCAGCTTGGGGTATAGACATAATTGGAGAGATAAGGCCGCCTGCTTCAAATGGGCACCGATTCATTGTTGTGGCTATAGATTATTTTTCCAAGTGGATCGAAGCAGAATCATTCACGAATATCACTGCCAAGAAGATGGCCAAATTTATAGAAAGGAACATCTTCGCAAGATATGGGATCCCTCATCATGTCGTGACAGATAACAGGGTACAATTCGAAAGGATAACCGGCACAGTTACTCCAAGAGAAGGGGATCGAGCACCACAAGTCATCCCCGTATCGCCCACAAGCCAATGGGGCGGTGGAAGCGGCCAATAAGTCCATCAAGAAGATTCTGTCAAAGATGGTGGTAACCTACAGAGATTGGGCCGACATGTTGCCATTGGCTTTGTGGGGATACCAAACAAGCATCAGAACCCCTACTGGAGAAACTCTATATTCGCTAGTTTACGAGATGGAAGCAGTGTTACCGGTAGAGATGGAAATCAGATCGTTAAAAGTGGTCATGGAGGCACAGTTACCGGAGTCTGATTGGCTTCAGTCGAGATATGAACAGCTAGTACTGATTGACGAAAAGCGTCTTCAGGCTTTAGATCGGTTGCAAATGTACCAACAGCGGATGACTACGACATACAACAACAAGGTTCGCCATTAGAAGTGTCCATTTAAGGCAGGGGATCTGGTACTCAAGCAGATGAAACAGACCAACACAGATGTGCGGGGGAAATTCAAGCCAAACTGGGAAGGTCTGTATGTAATCAAGAGGGTGCTTTCGAAGGGTGCTACAAAAATTACGGATATGGATGGGAACGAATTCGTCAACCCCGTCAATCAGGACAAGCTGAAACACTACTACGTGTAAAAAAAATAAATAAATGAAAAATAAAAATAAAAATAAAAAGGGGGTCCGGTGGATTGAAAACCAAAAAGGCGGTCCACGCAAAAATTAGGACAGTCCAATGGGTCAAAAACCAAAAAGGCTATCCATACAGAAATTAGGACAGAGAGGTGAGGATCATCAACTGGAAAATCTGCAAAGACTGGTTGGTGACAAGCGTGGCTTCAGTCGAGACTTATACCATCGATAATTCTGTCCATAGTTCATTTCATCATTTCATTTCATCATTCGATGTACATTGTGCTAAAACATTATTTATGAATGAATGAATGAATGTTCGGTTTTGTTCACTTAAATGTCCCAAATTCATCTGCAATTCAGATTATTCTGCGCATATTTATCTTTATATATCTTCTACATATCTCACATCCATAGATTTAACACATGCATTCAAAAAAAAAAAAAGAGGGAGTCCGATAGATTGAAAACCCGAAATGGGCGGTCTATGCAAAAGATAGGACATAAAGTAAGGTCTGCTGAATTGAAAATCCAAAAAAAGGCAGTTCAGGCAAAAAATAAAGACAGTCCGATAGGCCGAAAACCTAAAAAGGGCGACCTATGCAAAAATTAGGACAAGCAATAAAAAAAAAAAAGAGTCATACAGCTGTAATCAATCCTAATCATCTAGAGGCCAAGATACCGCAGCGTCAGTGCCTCACGTCCTCGCCGGGTGGGACAGCCGACCAGATCTGCCAACCAAGCCCTGTAGCAAGCATCTGTCTCTATGGAGGGAAGATTATCATACTTCAGGACCTCAGTACGAGTAGGATGCATCCACTGGTGTTGCACATGCCGAGGCCACGGTGATGTAAACACCCCGCATTCAGTAGTGCACAAAGATCGAGGAACCCCTTGCAGTTGCCCATACTGCCTGCACAGCCGAGCAGGAGAGTAGAAAGTCACACGGGTCAACCCAAGCAACTGAACACCTCCGGCCCAGGTCTCAGTAGTCACATCAGTAATATCCCACCAAGGGCAGACCCATCAGATAAAGGCGTCGGATCGCCTCCTTAGCCAGTCGAACCAATGCTCCATGGACATGAAACCGAAATCTGGAAGCTCGATGTGCCGAGACCAATAGTGCTTCGGAGCATATCTCGGACGAAGTGGAGGAGGACTCAAGAGGCATAGCTTCTCCATCAGCCAAATCTGCAGGCGGTTTAATCAAGATTAAGGGGCAATGAATGTTTGAATTCAGAAAAAAGCAGAACTGAAGCATACCTGAAGCAGGAGGGGAGACCCACGGCTCTCGATAGGAGAATCAGAATGGATAGAGTCTAAGTGTATCAAGGTCTCAGCCAGAACAACCCCTATGAAAGATGCACCCTGAGACACCTGAGTCACCACTGAAGCCAGCCTAAGACTACAAGAATCATCTTGGGACTTGCACAGATAGCAAGCCGTCAGTAACAGACTCATCAGCGGAGCCCACCCAGGGGCAGTGGGAGATAAAGCAAAACACAAGTCAGCAACGATAGAAAGACTAAGTCTAGATGAGGTAGACCTACCAGTAAGTGCACGACCTATGCCTGCCACAGAAGGGCGAAATGGCTTAGGAATGTGTGGCATCATCATAATCGGGGTTGGGAACAGCCAACCGGACCCCCCGGGGGCAGGGAACACAGAGAATGGCACTAAACTGCTCTATCAAGGGGCATAACTCTTGACCGGAGAAATGGAACACATGACCCATCGGATCCCAAAAGCTGACAGCTGCATCCAAGAAGACCCGGTTCGGGTCAAAGCGATGTAACACCTGAGATACTGCAAGCTAAAGGGTGTAAGTAGGGCCCAATTAGAAGAGCGGATCGTACCCCAGTAGTCCTGGAGTCGTCCTCTAGGCTGATCCATGCTAAAAGAGAAGCGAAAGAAGAAGAAGGGCTGTAGTATGTGGGGCGGCTATAATGCGCTACAGGGGCTCGGCTATAACACATGGGGCGGCTGTAATATTTATAGGTGCTCGGCTGTGCTGAAGAAAGCTTGCAAAATCGATGTGGGATGGACTTTTTGGCTAGGGCTGCTGTAACTGCTATAGGGGCGCGGCTGTAGCCTACAGGGGCACGGCTGTAATGTATGGGGCGGCTGTAATGTCTACAGGGGCTCGGCTATGCTGAAGAAAGCTTAAAAATCGATATGGGATTGAGTTTTTGGCATGGGGCAGTTGTAGTTGCTACAGGGGCACGGCTGTAGATTACAGGGGCGTGGCTGCAATGTATGGGGCGGCTGTAATGTCTACAGGGGCTCGGCTGTGCTGAAGAAAGCTTGCAAATCGATGTGGGATGGACCTTTTGGCATGGGGAGGTTGTAGTTGCTACAGAGGCGCGGCTGTAGTATGTGGGGCGGCTGTAATGATTACAGGGGCGCGACTGTAGTGCAGATAATTCTTTGTCTATGGTCTTATATGATTTCTGATGATTGTGGTTGCATAAATAAGGGTTCTAAAGATCGCCTTTCAAAGAGAACAAAGTATAAAGGCACCAAGATGCGTCCTGGACCGGATCGAATTGAACAAAAGAGCGATAAAATGTAAAAGAAGGCGAGAAAATATACGGATAAGAAGTACAAGTGTTATACAAAAGTTATATACATCGGACACATCCAATACAAAACTAAATCAGATCTACACCAGGACCCGATATGTGCTAAGAAGAATCATCGTTATCCTCATCATCTTCTGCCTCGTCATCATCGTCTGCATCTCCTATCTGGACATTCCAGTCACCTGCCTGGTCTCTGAAGGTCTGATTCATGACCTCCAATTCGGCGACTCGACGCCACAATTGATCGTTCTCGACCCTCAAGCGAGCGGACTCACGGCGCTCTATCTCGATCACCGTCTGTATTAAACAAAGCATAAGGAACATCACATTACATATGCATCCATGCATACATTGCATACATCCAGACATAAGCATATCATTAGGTACAGGCACTTGCTATTCTAGCGGAATTGTCTCAGAAAGAGAGCGCCCTCAGCTCATTAATGGCCTGACCCATGTACATACCTTGCATCACCGGAATCTGCAAAGATTGGGATTCAGAGTATCAGCTAATGACATAAAAAGGGGGAAATAGATTAACAAAGATATACTCACATATGTGGTGTCAAAAGGAATAGCCGGGGGGAAATTATGATCTTACAGATGCAGGTCAGCCCGATAAGATTGCTGGAAGTCATTATACAGTTGAATGGAGTCTTCGATAGGGAATTCAAGCCGACCATGCACATATCCGACCTTGGGGGCTAGAGGAGTCTGGAAATCAGGGATTGGAATATCCTCCGCAACGGCGGCAGAATCCACACCAGTGGCCCTGGGATCAGCGGTACGTGACCTACCTCCTCTTCCCTTAGCTGATGAAGAAGCGCGTACCCGTCCACCCCGGGAAGATGGCTGGGGTCAATTAAAAACCACAACATTAAAAAAAAAATGAAATTTAATTACCCCAGCGCCAGCAATAGCATCAGCGGATGGTGGGAGCAAGTGGACAGTGATGAAGCGGCTATAATCACCATCTACACTGCCGGCCTCATATCCAACACCATAGAGGTCCGGATGCAACTCAAGGGATAGCAGGTGAGGCAAGAATAACCCTACTGGCAAGGCAGTCGGGATCCTACGCGCCCCAGGGCCAGAGCGCCAGTCGCAAGTCCTCTCCCCTAAGAACCACTCCTGGCCGAAGGGGCATTCCATCACGAAGCGCCTGCTCGCGAGCGCCTACGCATCAACAAGCTGCTGGGGCAAATTTTCCCCTTCCCGACTCCAAGGGGCCTTGACAATTTGAGATTGAGGAACTAGTCAGTTAAAAACAAAAAAATTTATACCCCCTCGAACGTCATATCTCTCAGAGCCTGCCGGCACTCTTCCTGGTTTTTATCAATCTCGCTCCAGACGTATCCCATGTAACGGCGGAGGCGGGGGAACTCAACAAAAGCGAGCCCTTCAGGAATCTGCACGATCGGGGGAGGGACGAAGCGGTACTCATAGACCCAAATCTGTGAGGGAAAATTTACAGCAAGTCAGTTTGAAAAAAAAAAAAAGAAAATGTTCAAGACACTCACATGTAGCAAAATCCAAAAAGCCTTCAACTCCTTATGGGAGCCCCGGGCGTAGAGATCTAGAGCATAATAAAGTTTGGCCAATGTAGCCCGAGCCCAATTAAGGGTCCTCACAGACTCCAACTCGATCAATGAGGGCAGTAAAGCCAGATTCAGATTGCTCCGGCCCGTGGGGAAAAGAGTAGTGGAGAGAGCATCCAACAGATAGGCTCTAGCGTACTTCCTTTCATCACTAGCATCAAAGGTGGTTCCCTCCGGAAGCGCATGCTGCCGCCCGAGCCAGTACTCGCGGATCCTACTACATTGGATCCGGCTCTTGGGAGAACTAATCCCTATCAGCGTGGATATCAGCTCCTGACGATAGCCGCCATGCACGAAGACCTGATTGAAGTGAATCGTCTGGCCCGAGAAGGGAAGGCCCGTAACAGCGACGACGTCCTCCGGGGTCACAGTGTATTCCCCAGAAGGGAAATGAAATGTGTGGGTGGAGTCCATCCACCTCTCCAAAAGTGCGGCCAAAAGCCCCCGACTCGTGCAACGAGTGGTAATCGACATGCTGCGAGCCAGTCGGTGCAGGCCGGTGGAGTTCACAATATCCTTCACCCCTTGAGGGAGATGCCTATGCCACTTTAAAGCCTCTATGATGGATCCGCTACCACAATGGCTGGATCTCGACTGCAAAATTAATAATCAGAGAGTTTATGAGCTTTTTAGAATGCATACACACCATAAAAATCGAAGAAACATTATTCGAATCGAAAAAAAATAGGGTCGCCTTAAATCTGAAGGCTACAGCCGCTCGGCTGTAGGGTTACAGCCGCGTGGCTGTAACCCCACATCATCACAGCCGCGCGGCTGTGATCATATATGGGGCTGCTGTAGCTGCATTTTTTCGGCCCACTTGAGTTTTTTTTCGTTTTTTCGGTTAAATCTCGTCCTAACTCAAGCCAAACCAACAATTAATCATCCTAGGGGGATAATCTACTTAAATCATGCATCAATTTCACATATTTTCCTCAATTTTATAGAAATTGGAAACTTGGAAAAAGTGGGAAAGTTTGAAAAAACTAACCGGATTCGTGTAAGCATGGTTTGAAACTTGGAGTAAAATAGGCACCTGGTCGTCGATCTTCACTCCGCAGTATGCATCCTCCTCTTTTAACCCATAAATGCACTCAGTGGGTGCAAAGGGTAGAGTAAAGTTTCCTTCTAGGATGGAAAACCGAGTTTGAAACACGGGTTGAGCAGCCGAGAAGGGACGGAGGACTCTACGCATCTTTCACCTCATGGTTTCGGTTTGGAAGCAAGAAAATCGCTAGAAAGGAAAGTATTTTCTTCCAAGAATGGGTGAATAGGGGCTGCCATATTGTGTGGCTTTTATGAACTGTCCCCCACCTACCACTACAACCAAGCGGCTGTAGTTTTCAAAACTACAGGCGCACGGCTATAGCACAGCCGCCCAGCTGTAGCTTTCTTTCCTTTAAAATTTGTGTCGTTTTTCTTTTTCGAAACTTGTTTTATGTCTATTTGACCCCGAGAAAGGTAATTTTCTTGTTTTGCCGGCATCAAGGAACAAGATTTTAGGCTCATATTCGTTCTTGATCGAAGGGACAAAAAATTTTTGTTTCCAAAATTATCGATTAAGGAACGAATACGCGCCCAAAACGACTTCAAAGCTTCAAGTGTTGACCAAAATCCTCAAACCGCCAAAGAACCATCTTCTCAGCTACATGAGCCCCGTGACGACATAATTATCCTTTCCTTCAAGTGACACAAGCTTCACAAGAAGTGAAATGACCAAAATGCCCTTCGGTTAATAACCACACCACCGGATGGCTAAAACATTTTCCCTTTAGCGGCATGAGCTATATGGGAGACCAAGTCACTGAAATATTTCTCCCCTTAATGACACAGGCTCCATTAAGGGTGAAATGACCAAAATTCCTTTTGTCGGCCACCAAGCTGCCAAATGACCGAAATACCCCTTCCTACAAAAAGGAGAACACTAGAACATTAAAAACCCATTTCTCTTGTGACATAGGCACCACAAAAGACCAAACGACAAAAGTCTCCTTACTTCAAGGAATGCCAACTCCCCAAGCTGTAAAATTACCAAAATACCCTTCCCTTTCGCAGACACCGAATGGCAAGGAGAATCTAATCTGGGTAAGTCCTCTGCTTCACAATGGAGTCGAAAGCATGTCCCTGGCAAGTCGAACACGATCCGGGCAAGTCCTCTGCTTCACCATGGAGTTGAAGCATGTCCCTGGCGAATCAAACAACATCTGGGCACAGTCCTCTGCTTTGCAATGAAGTCTAAGCATGACCCTAGATAACATCGGAAAAATTTGGGCAAAGTCTTATACTTAGAATCAGAATCGAAGCAAGACCCTGAAAAAATAAAATCAATTTAGGCAAGACCACTGTCTCAAAAGCAACCGAGACAAGTCCCTATATACATCCAAACAAGTCAACATGAGGAGAACCCCTCAGGTACGTTCTCTTTTCCTTCTCACCGTGCTCCCTATCGCGAGACCAAACTCGAATCAGACACAAGCACCCGTTTAAGTCGACTTTGGTCCCACGAGGGGCAGCCTGTGAGCACGGGTTTTTTCCCGACCTCGGTGCTGAAAGCTATTGATTACCTTTTTTACGGATAAACGTGAAGCGGATTCGAACCGACCAGGACGACGTCGGAAATGTCTCGAATAGCCCGGAGGTGTGTGACAAGTCCTAGTACGGAACCTTGAAGAATTCGAGTGGATATTTAAGAAAACCAAAAAACAAACCAAAGAAAATAAGTGAAAATGTAATTTTCTAGGCATTACAGCCACTCGGCTGTAAGCTACAGCCGCCTGGCTATAAGCTACAGCCGCGCGACTGTATTCTACAGCCATGTGGCTGTAATCTCCTTATTTCCATTTTGGGCAAAATCAGCATTTAATTCGGTTTTTGAGCAAAATAGGAATTTTGGCAGCTACAGCCGCGCGGCTATAGATTACAGGGGCACGGCTGTGACCTACAGCCGCGCGGCTGTAATCGCCAGTTTTCCTTTTTTGACGAAATCAGCAATTAATTCCGATTTAATACCAAAACAGGAGATATTTAAAGATCCTAATCGGGAATTAGGGTACCAGAGAGGCAGAAAAAGAAAAAAAAAAAAAAAAGAGAGAAACTTAGGGAGAAAAAGAAAAAAAAATCATCACATAGTTTTTTTTAGGGTTTTTAAAACAACAACACAAAAAAAAAGTTAGACGAAAAAAAAGAAAGAAAAGAAAGGTTAGAAGAAGAGGGAACACTCGGAAATCAATCCATGAATCTTCCTTGTGGTTCCGTTCGAGGTTCGGAAAACACACTTTGCTCGGGTTGTCCGTGACTATGGGACGTTTCTGGCATCCAAATCTCTTTTTTGTGGTCCAAGCGCTGGAACACATACAAGGTAATTTTCTGAGAGGCCTTAGAAATCCATTCTGTTCATCTTAGTTGTGATTCAATTGCATGATTTGAGTTTTTTGCGATTGGTTGTTTTTTTTTTTTTTACTACAGCCGCCCCACCCATTATTACAGCTGCGCGGCTGTGACTTATAGGGGCGCGGCTGTAGTTCTTTTCCTTTTTCTTTCTCTTCTGTGGGAGTTTTCTGATTACAGCCGCCCCATATGATCACAGCCACCCGGATGTAACCTACAGCCGCCCGGCTATGACCTAGAGGGGCACGGCTGTAATGCTTTGTATTGGATTTTTTTATTTTTTTTGAGTTTTCTGTAATTACAGCCGCCCCATGTGATCACAGCCACGCGGCTGTGACCTATAGGGGCGCGGCTGTAACCTACAAGGGCCGAAGCTCCATCGGCCTAAATCGATCGATAACGCTCCCACTCTTCAATTAAATGTGTTTTTCATGTCTGTTATCGATCCAATCACATCCCTGCATGCTTTGATTCCATGTTCTTCTTTTTTTATGGGTGGATGTGATGAAATTTGGTGATTTTGGATGATTAGGGATATCCGGATTCGATTTGGTCCATTTCGGGTCTTTTTTGTTGATTTTAATATTTTTTCAGAAGTCCCAGATTGCCCAAAATCGTCAAACTTTGCAAAATGATCTTTGAAAATGCGAAAAGTATGCTGGAATCGATTCTGGAGCATTACAACCGCACGGATGTAGCCTATAGGGGCGCGGCTGTAATATGGGCAGAATTACAGTTTTGCCCTTTTGGGCCCTAAACTTGTAATCTTGCATTCTGTTCTCATGCAAAAATGAATTTTGGCGTGTTTGCATACTTTTGGACCCTAGATGGATGTTTGACTTAGGCCACACACGAACGGGACCCCCGGGTATCAGGATATCCGGCCTGCTAAAGTTGGATAAGTGCATTTAAATGAGCCAAACCGCTTTTAAAACTGATTTTTCATCCATAAAACCTACAGGGCGTTTGAAAAATCGTTTTCCAGGTCTAACCGGGCTGACCAGTCGGGTCGACTCGGTTACCCCCTTTGCATGATCCCGTTTCCTAAAATACCCCTATTCTGTCCTATATGAGTCCTTGCTGTGATTTATTTATCTGTGCTAATCGTATTTGGATGCAGCTTTTATTTTTGTTTTATTTTTATTTTTGGATGTATTTTATAGATTAAATCGTGTATCTAGGCGATTGTAATTTTTTTAGATCATCGTGTATAATAGGCGATTGTAAAAGGTGAGGATGAGAGTTTTTTTCTTTTTCTTGGGTTGTATAATTTGGCCTCTGATTTACTTTTCCGCATTTTTATTTTGGTTTTGTATTTATGTCATATGTATGAGCATTGGCTAATAATAAAAGAAGAGATAAAATGAGTAGAATTAAGTGAATGAAATGTCATATTATGAAATAATAATTAAAAATTAGTGACGGTTAGTAATTCTGTTGCCCGAACCTTGAATCTCTGAATTAGGTACCGCGTCTACACTTGGTAGGGAGCTGTATCGGAATTTCCCGGATGAGCTGATCCGGGTGGCGACTCCGTATCTAATTTTGACATTTAGGTTTTGAGATCTTTAAGTTCAAATTGGGATTTTTTAAAAACCTATCTTTCCAAAATTCACACTTACAATTAAGTTTTCTATAAAAGACTTTTTCAATAAAATGAAAGGTTTTTTCTAAGAGAGATTAAAAAACCGTTTTCAAAACCAAGACATCAACTCCCAAAAAGAAAATCCCCGGTTCCCGCTTCGCCGCACGTTCCGAAAAAGGTCGTCCGCTCACAGCTGGACTCACCCAAATGTACTACAGCTTGGATGTGTGAGCTTGGGGTCAACACAAGGAGCTGAAGTGCTACTCGATCCTGTTTTTGGTAAGAATTCTGTTCTTTCTTTCTTTTTTTTTTTAAAAAAATCTTATATTAGAATTTTGTTTGTATGCATTCTAACTTTTGTTTCTTTACTGATATAGGCCTATGAGCACGAACTTCTGAACCCTCCTAAGCTGGGCAAGGTTAATGGCATCCCACTCCTTCTGCAGCTCACCCAATGGATGGTTAATTAGACCAATGTAGTGATGGATGCGGCCAAATGCCATACTTAGCTGGGCTCCATGGTCTGGAGTGAGGTAAAGACAAATCTTATTAGCTTTAAACTTTATTTAGTAGTTTAGGATCATACCTAAGCTTGATCTTGATTCATATGAATATGCTTTGGATTGTTTACAGATTTAGGTGCCCCTGTGGTGATGCTGCCCATTGGACTGAGGCGATGATTGGGGCCTCACGGTTGATTGAAAGACGGCTGGTTATGGAGTGCCCCTAATCTCTGGAGTAGTATCTTGGGGATAGGATCGAGAGGTGCTATGGGCGACCTGATGAGAGGTTGATCTTTGCCCCACTACCTATATGCTTATTCTATCGGGTTTATATCCCTGAGGGGGAGCACATATGAGTGTTCAGGGAGGATACACGGCCATGGGCTCGAAGGGTGATTACTGAACCTACATTACCCAGCACCTGTTGCCTCCGACCGATGCTTCAATTCTACCACCACCATAGGTATGCATTTTTCTTTACTTTCCTGTAGTTTTTACTTTCTATCATTCACATGCATCTCATAATTACTGGTTTCATATGTTTCGAGAGCCTCCCCAGACTGGCAGGGGAAAGAGACAGATGGATAGGGTGGGCAGCAACTTATCTCTTGTGAGTCCGGTTTGTAGACGCCTCTAATTCCAGAGCCGAAGGTTCTGCCATAGCCTATTGTTGGTGGTTTTGTTCCTATGATGGAGGCTGTTCCTCCTGCAGGTTGGATAGTGGGACTGCCCTAGTATGTATTTGATGGTCAGCCATAGCTTTATAGTGCTACTGGTGGCTACTACTATCCACAGGTCATGCCCAATCCAGCCATGCCCATGTTGTTTGAGCCAGAGAACGCCACTCATGTAAGGATTAGTAGCTCTTTGATTATTAGCTCCTTTTTGATACTTCCTTGGCTCACTATTTGTGCCCTTTTTCCTTGCAATCTCATCAGAGCTCCTGTGAGACATATGTTCGCCTTCTTTTTGCAAGTTGCAGATTGCTGATCTCTGACAACATATCGATGCATATAGGTTTCTTTTCCAATTAAACTTGTGCCTGTATAGCATAATATGGTATGAAATGAGATATAAATGATATGCATATGTATGCAAGCTCGGTTGGAGCGAGAGAGAACCCGTTCTGGGCAAGTGGAGGCATAGGTGGCTTCTTTGAGGAGATAAAATATGGAACTAATGTGGGCAAACCAAGTGTTTGAGCAGGAGAGTAGCAGTAGCACCGCATAGGCTGACGATGATGACGAGGGTGATGGTGGAGACTCTTAGTCTACTTGCTGGTTGATAGATTAGGAACATTGATGCTTGAATATTTGACTTTTCTTTATTCTATATATATCTGATCAGTACACTTTGTTTGCTAGGATAGATTTAGGATTTGGATGGGTTTTATCTATTTAGTAACCATGCTTTATTACATCCCATTTAGCAACTTTTCTAGATTTTGCATGTGACATATTAACCTGCTTAAGTTTGTGTTGGAGCTTGCAGATGGATCTGCCTTTGATGGCTTTGGCACTTCATAGGTGTAACCTGTCTAAATTTGAATGCAATGACTTACTGATGGGTATTTAAACGGATGACGCATTACATATGTTACAAAAAAAGAGCTAAATATCAAATATTCATAACAATATCATGACACAACCAAAATGAGTATGATAGGGGATCCAAAACTAACTTTAACTTTGGTCAACATCCTCTCTTGTTACCCGTCCGTCCTTTCGATTTTCCATACAAGATCTTTTCTCTCAAAAATATCTTACCTAGACCCTCTTTTAAGTTTTTAGTTTACTAAGCTGCCCTAAATTTTGCCCGAGGTCCCCTTTTGGATTTTCACCCCAGCCGATTGTTTTCTTTATCTTTTTTTTTTTTTTGCTGGTGACTGCTTGGTATCTGATATAACTTCTTAAGACCATTCTGCTTTACGTGTAGCATTTTGGATTTTCTTTCTGATGACCAATGTCTGAAAATCTCGCTTGGATTGTCGTGCATGTGGTGAAATATTTTCTTTTCAGGATGATGGTGTCTTTTCAGAAATTATCTTTTTTTTTTACTGCTACAGGGTTCTCGAAAGGCTTCATTGGACACAAAAAGCCTTGCCTCAGTCATTTAGCAAATGCTTGGGATAAAAACATAGGCCACAGAGTAAATTCAACAGGGGTTGAATTGATGTTCTAGATAGGTATTCCCAGAGCGTCGGATGTCAATCATGTCTCCCCTTCCACAGCCAAGTCATCTAAGGAACATAGATATCCCTGAGTAGATCTCCCAGCTGGGCTATTGACATTTCTATGACTGTCGCTTCACCTACAAGGTTAAATCCCCTTCAATAGTGGAGATATACTTCCCTTCTAAAGTCGGCTCCTGTTTTCTCCAATGCCACACATCTTGCCTTTAATCCTTCCACAATAGGGTCCCTTGAATCGCTTACCCCAAACAGATCACACTATTCTAATGATGAAAATCCCCTTTTGATTCTGGTGGTTTTTGGTTTGTTACGACACGAGTTAGAATCAATTATTTGCTTCTCAAGTCGATATTCAAGACACTTTAAGATAAAGTATAATAAAAAATCTTCATCATAGAGGTCAGACAAAAATCCGTATTTATACATAATAAGAAGTTAAACGTATGAGAAATGTTCCCTATGCCAGTGTTCAGGACAACCTCATGTATGCTATGATATGTAGAAGATCATATATTTGTTTTACATTTGGCATGTGAGCATATATTAGTCTAATCCAGGACAAGCACATTGGACAGTGGTGAAGAGAATGCAAAGGTACCTTAAAGCCACTACATATTGTTCTTTGTGTTATCAAGGCAAGGGTCTGTAATTAAGAGGATACATAGATACAAATTGGGCTAGAGAAGTGGATGAAAGGAAATCCCCTTGTGGTTTTGTTTTCTTGCTTGGTAATGGTGCAATATCATGGAGTAGTAAGAAACAAACATGTGTCCTTCTATCCATAATGGAAGCAGAGTATGTGCCATACTCATCTGCAATCTAATAACTAATATGATTAAATAGGTTTATGAACTATCTATATTTTACTTCCTCAAATACTCCAGTAGTGACAAACAATGATAGTCAGTCTGCTATAGCATTTGCTAAGGACCAAAGATTTCATAAGACATCCAAGCATATAGAGATTAAGTATCATTTTGTTAAGGATGTAATAGCATGCAAAGAGGCTAACATGAAATATGTATCCACTCATGACATGTTAGCAAATCCATTAACTAAGACTATCATGAGGACATATAGATGAGTATTGGGCTATAGACGTGGATGAGAGGAAATCCACTTCTAGTTTTGTTTTCTTTCTTAGTAATGGTGCAATATCATTGAGTAGCAAGAAACAAACATTTGTCCCTCTATCCACGATGGAAGCAGAGTATGTGCCATACTCGTCTACAGTCTAATAACCAATATGATTCAATAGGTTTATGAACAATTTATGTATTACTTCCTCAATTGCTCTATTAGTGATAAACAATTATAGTTAGTATGCTATAGCGTTTGCTAAGGATTAAAGATTTCATAGCAAGTCCAAGCATATAGAGATTTAAGTATCATTTTGTTATGGATGTAATACCATGCAAAGAGGTTAACATGACATATGTATCCACTCATTAGATGTTAGTAAATCCATTAACTAAGCCTATCATGATAGATGTTTATGTGAAGCATATAAGATCCCATGGTTTGTACTGGATCTAGATCATATTCTTGCATGTTTGAGAACATGTTATTCAATAAAATTTGAATTTTTGTGATACATGAGTGTGAAAATTATTTTATTAATATTTATTGTTATTATTTTGAGATGCATGTTGGACAGAGAAGTAGCTCACCCACAAAAGTGTTTACCCTTGTTTGGTCATCAGTTGACAAATGTGAAGGATGAGGGCTGTCGTTGAACAAATTAGAGCTTGTTCAGTGATAGAAGCCATCTCTCTTAAATTACGAAAAGGGTTTCATTAAAGTGTGAGATACAAATATATGCAAAGGGTGAGTATATAAGAGATTATGCGGAATATGAGAGGCTTGTTACAAGTAACATGAGCCTATTATGTCTTTAGAGCCGGAACTAGTCCATAAAGTAAGCTAACTAAGGTTAGATGTTAGTGTGAGACATTTACTTCCTTCAAAGGAAAGAAAAGAATGCCATGACACATGATTTCATACCATGTGTACTTTGCAACCTTAAGATGGAAAAGTAGCAATCTCAACTTTTCCTGGTTTGAGACTCTTGTAATGAAACTGTGGTTTTATGACATTGCTACACTTAGGACCCTAACTAATTCTGAAAGTATAGTCTGATGTGGTTGTTTTAGGAGGAGATTTAGAAGGGGTCCAGCATGATTCAACCTTGAATAAGCTCGACTGGATAAGTGAGTTAGATTATGATGGAACGAATGTAGTAAGAGGGGAAGATTACCATATGTTCACATCTTGAGTTTCTATACTTCACAACCCAGGTAGTTCTGCACGTTTGTGTAGCTGTGATGATATCAAAAGGATTATAGTGGATGTGATATGGGATCTAGGATAAGGCATACAATGTTTCGAAATTTTCATCGAGTTGCTATACATCTCTAACAAGTATACAACATTAAAGCTCTTAAGGTCTGCTGGTCACACAAACTAGCTATTTGTGAGTATGAAAGACATGGGGTAACATTTTGTTCTATTACGTGTGAAAGGGAGATGTTGGTTATATTGGATATGGACCACCTGTGAGTGGGCAATCCTTGAGATGGGCCGCGAGGCTGAGTCGGAGGGGTGCTTTCTTATTAAAACTAGTTTTTGTTGAAAACGGGTTTTGAAATGGTTTTTTTTTATAGAAAATTTGGTTTTGACGGTTTTAGAGAAAAGGCGAAACAAAAGGAATAAACAAAACCAATTTCTCACGCCTTAAAGGTTGACAGGAGTCACCACCGGGCTCAGCTCTTACTAAGAAATTGTGGTATAGCCAAGCCCGACAAGGATTCCTATACCTTAAAGATAGAGATTCTGGTCCGGACAAACCACTTATTTTTTATTTATTTTTGAAATAACGTTTAACTGTACCAGATATGTGCTTTTTGTTATTTAATTCCTTATTCAGTGTTCAACCCTAGTTATTTTTCTATATGCTAATACAAAAAGTCATAAATAAATACAGAAAGCATTAAATATATTTAGGAAGTAAAATTATTACAACCATATCGAAGAGACTAATCTACGGGGTAAAATTAATAAAATGGGATTAGTAGTTTACACGAAATATTCTAAAAATGGAAAGCTAGCATACATCGAACCTAACATACATCTACCTGCAAAACAATGGTTAGTAGCACAAATAAATATATGCACATTGGATTCAAATAGGACAAAATGGGAGAATAAGATAGCTCGGGGTTAGACATTTAGGGGATAATCAAGAAAACCTGGTAGGTTTACCCGATTAGACTTGAAAAACGATTTTATAAGTGACTTGTATCTTGGATTGGGAAACAAATTCGAAAAATAATTTTTTGTCAATTTAATTATTGTTAAGCATACAAAATGCAGGTTGGATTTCCAGGAATCTACCGAAACTTCCTTTCGTTTTGGTCCTAAAAATTCTCCGAAATTAAACTAAGTCTAAAACAGTAAACACAACAAAAATACTTTTACAAAAATATACAAATACACACACACACACACACACACACACACACACACACACACACATATATATATATATAAACTTTATACTCAAAATAATTATTTTTACAATTTTCGGCCCGTTTCGACATAAGTTAGAATTTGAACCTTGCTTCTTGGATTGGTGTCTCCAGGAACTCAAGATAGAGGATAACTAAAATGACTTTATCATAGAGGTCAGATAAAAAACCGTGCTCACATCGCCCATCTCAGAATAGACTCAATCCAGCTTAATTAGGTTAAGACGTAATTAGGCTAGTATAAATAGAAAATGATATTCTATTTTATGTAAGTTTTTACATACATAAAGAAAAAAACTCTTGCCTTCCACAAAATGCTCTGTTGTTGCTTTAGTTCATGACTTTGCCATTGTTCCTCCAAAATACATCAGTGTAGGATCCACGCACGACTAGTGATACATGATCGTGGTTTGTTGTTATTTCCAATGTAATCACCTTGCTTGAATATATGCTACAAGAAGTAACCTGATCCTTTATCTTGGATTTACATTCGTTGTATTTCCAACATTAATGAATTGAATATAATTATAGTTCTGTAATTTCATAATTTATTATTATTCTTTTAAAAAAAAGTTTTATAATGTTATTTTTTTTAAAGAAAATGGACATTGACTTTTAAAACTAATTAATCTTTTTATCTCATAGCAATTCATAATAGACCGGTGATACTATTTATAGAGAAATCACTTAGTTTTCATTATAATTTTGCTTTCACGACCAAAATAACTTTTTTTTCATTTTCATAATTTTTTAATATTATTTATTAAGAAATCACTTAGTTTTTATTAATTTTGTTTTCATGGTCAAAATGACTTGTTTTGTTTAAGCGGCAACTTTTTACATTCTATTTTGACAAAACAATTTGGATTTATCAGATTTTTTTGGTTTTGACGAACATTTGCTGGTGAATTTCAATTTATCTCAATCCAGGTTTTTTTTTCTTTTATTTAAATTAGATTTCTTATTTGTATATATTTTTTCCATAGTAATTTCATGCCTATCATTTTGATATTTGAAGTTCTTAATTTCTAGTACCAGTTTCATCATTAAGAACAAGGTTTTTGCATGCAAATCTATATGTTATGATTATTTTGTTTATCATTCAATGAATATTTCATTCTCTTATATTAATTATGCATTAATTTAGATTTTTTAATTTGATGATTGATTTCTAAATAATTGATTCCTTACTTGTTTGGATATTGACGAAACAAAAAAAGTTATGCAATGTTGCATTTTTAAGATTGTTTATGGTTTCAATTTTTTTGATTTTTTTTTTTACAGTACTGTAACAATTGAGTATGTTTATTGATGTTATTTCATTAATTCCAACTTTCATGTTTTCATTTTTGGTTTACCATGATATCAAGAAAATCATAATTCTATTCTTATTTTAGTCAAAATTATTAAGAAATTGTATCCTATTGCTGGAATGATCTTTCATTCAAATTTCCATGATTTCATTACACAAATAAATTAATTTCTTTAATCGCAATATATTCATATTTGTAGATTTTGTTTTTCTTTAAGAAGTTTATTAGCATTGAAGTTTTTTTTCCAATTTGTGTGTTTTTGAGCCAATATTAATATGATCTCCTAAATCATAACTTGAGCCTTAATAAGAATTGAGTTATTGATTTTAATTTATATTAGCATTGCTAAATAATTTTTTTTCTTCCTCCCTTGTGTTATTTTTGCAGAAATCTTGGTGACAATAAGTTAGTTGTCTTTGCATGATATCTGGTTATAAAAAAAGCAATGAGCTATTTGCCAAAACAAAGATCCGCCTCAGGTACAATTGTGACTCTTTAAGATAAATTTATACAATTTTCAATAATTGTCATGAGAGCAATTTCCATTACTTAAGACAACTAATTGGTTAAGGATTTATATTTTTACCATCTACTTTTAATTAGCTTATACTAGTTATTGAGAAAATGGTATTTTATTCATTATGTTACAATTAATTTGATGTATATAGTATTTTTTTGTTTAACCTGTTTAAATGGAAGCTAGAGATGTGAGATATAATTTTTCCTTTTATTTCATATAATGTACATAACATACTATTTTGGCATATCACACTTTTGTTTTTATTGACAAACTTTTGAATTAATGACATAATAATTCTATTATTTGTTGCCTTCTGTTGAATTATTGAGCCAACCAAATTTACTGTGTCTTTGTCGTACTTTTTCCTTTCCAGGTAAAAGAAGATTAAAAGATCTATTGGCCCAAAATGACAATCGTGTATGTGCTGATTGTAGTGCTCCAGATCCTAAATGGGCGTAAGTTCATTTCCTTTAAACATTCATAAATCAAATAAAAATGATAATATATTTATTTATTTTTTTGAAGTTAATGTTCCACTTCTAATGAGCTAACCTAATGGCTAAATATTTCTTTGTGACATGGTGATAGAAATTTTATTATCGAGAGCCAATAGTGCTTCTTCTTTTTTTTTTTTTTGATTAATAGTCAGTTATGCTTAAAGCATATGATGATATAAAATCGTATAATATTTCACTTAAAAATTTTAACAATTTATTAAAAAGAAGCTGACAATTTTACTTTCAGGTCTACAAATATTGGAGTTTTTATATGTTTAAAATGTTGTGGTGTACATAGAAGTCTTGGAACTCACGTGTCAAAGGTACTAGCTCCATATTTCTCCAACTTCACTAAGGTTGTAAATGGGGGGTGGAGAGGAATCGAATTCCCATCCCTGATAAGGATTCAGGGATAGATTTCTCCCCCATCCCCGCCCCTATTACGATATACATAAATGAGATTAAATAATAAAATTATATATATATATATATATATATAAGTGGACTTTAATTTTGATTATATATGCATCAATCCATCAGTGAAGGGATAAATTGAAATTAATGTTCTTAAGCACACTAGCTAATTTACCTTGATAATGAAAGTAGTGATAAAGAAAGATTGAAACCATAATGATAGGATTTTGTTTACTTAGTTGCTTTTTTTAGCTAAACGTACATAACAAAAATGAGTTGACAAGAGAATTTTGAGCAAAGGAAAGGCTATAAAATTGTAAAAAGCTAACAAAAGAAAATTTGATGGTTAAGATCAATGGCGGAGATAATTTATTAAAGCGGTGAAGAGAGGTAGATAGTAAATTTTGACGTTGGATTTGGATTGGAAAGTTCTATGAAGTAGTGCAATTGTAATGAAAAAAAGCTAGAGAGTGGTGGACTAGAGAGGGGAGATCAGAGACTAAGCAGCACTGATGGTCAGATAGATCTTGGCTATGGCTTGAGAGGCGGAGAGAGGTGAATGACTGGTGAGGGCGAAGGATGAGAACTGAGAATGAGAGAAGTGTGATATGTGAATTGATGAATGAAAAATTAGGGTTGCATGAATTAATTTAATTAATATAATAATATTATAAAAAAAAAAGAATTAGTGGGGATTATTATGGGGATCTCCGTGGGGATTATCGGGGATGGGATGGGCCACGGGACGGGAAGGGGTATTCCCATCCCCATCCCTAATAAGGATTCGAGAACAAATTTGTCGCCCATCCCCCACCACAAGGATCCTTATCGGGGAATCCTCGTCTTGTTGACAACCTTAAACCTTACATTCTCTATTAGTTTTCATTAGACATTAGTATGATATATATATATAAGGAGCATGAAACTCATTTAGTACTTTTTAGAAAAATAAGACCCATTACTGGTGCTACGATTTGAATTTATAGGTTCTATCTGTGACATTGGATGAGTGGTCTGACGATGCAATTGAATCCATGATTGAAGTTGGGGGAAATTCTTCTGCTAATTCAATATATGAAGCCTTCATACCTGAGGGAGTTTCAAAGCCACAACCAGATGCCAATCATGATGAGCGTATGAAATTTATTAGGTAAGAAAAATATGTTATTACGTACTTTAAGGTATGTATTAGCATATGAAGTACTAAGCTCATAATGTTATTATATCATTTTATTTAATTTTATTAGGTCTAAGTATGAGCTTCAAGAATTTTTGAAACCTAGCTTGAGGATTACATCGGGAAAAACTTCTAATTCTCTTCGATCGAGTTTTTCTAAGAAGATTTTGGATAGTTTTCGAATCTCAAGTACATCATATGATTCGGTAACATCTTGCTATGCTTTTCCTTTTATGAAATTAAGAAACAAAATAGTATTATTATTTATAATGAGGGAACAACCTTAGCAACATCTATGTCCATGCATTAATTTTACATTCATTATAAGGTTTACAATTCCATATGAAATATAAATTTATTGCCATTTAGTAGAAATTCTATTTAATATATTTTCCATTTCCATTCTAATTTAGATTCATAATTGAAGGAAGAACTTGAAAAAATAGTTTCTATATCCAGTAATTTTTGACATTATATTAGTAATTTGAGTAAATTAAATGTTAAATTTTACAGGAGGAAGGCATGGTGGAATTTGTTGGATTGCTAAAAGTCAAAATTAAAAGTGGTACAAATTTAGCTATTAGAGATATGATGTCAAGTGATCCTTACGTGGTCCTCACTCTTGGAAAACAAGTTAGTCACCTTTACAAATATATACACATATATTTATTATAAAGATTATTTATTTAGATGTCTATGATAATGTTGTTTGTAAGTCAAAAACATATTCTAAATGTTTTCTCCTAAGTGTAACTTATGCCATCTAATACCATACAATAATTAGATTTCATTTCATCTATTATCATTCTTGAAGTAGAAGCATAGTGAAAGTTTGAGTCATTGCCAATATCATTCAATTATTAGGATTGTAAAAATATTTATAAACATGTATTTATGTTGCCGCTTAGCATTATATGTATATGTTTAATAGATCAAGTGTTCTTTACATGAAAATTGATTTTAGATTCTTATGTAATATGTAAATAATGATGTTGCTTAAATTTAGCAATGTTATTACTAATGATAAAATGAGTGTTCATTGTTTTCAGAAGGTTCAAACGAGTGTAGTAACGAGCAATTTAAATCCAGTTTGGAATGAGGAACTCATGTTGTCGATTCCTGAGAATTTTGGGACAGTGATGTTGGTAAGCTTGTTTCTACTTTTTATGATGTCGTAAATTTTCTTTATCCAGTAATAAATTTGAAGTTCTCATAGTAAATCTTGTTAATTACTTTGTTAACATTTCTTCTTATTGCTCTATTTAGTTGACATAAACCATTAAGAACCAAACCCCATTCATTGTTAAAACTACGACTTTTAAAGAAGCACAACACTTTGAATTCATTTTTAATAAGCATCATCCAAAATAATTTTAGCTTCTGAAAATTCTAGTGTATGCTATTAATTATAGCCTAAACATGAAAATTTACGCTAAAACCTACAAATTATTAACGAGATAGTTAAAAGAATATTAGTTTAAATTTTTTTTCTCTTTGTTTAAAAAAATTAGAATAATATAATCAAATATTTTTACAACTAATATTAATATTTATTTAAATTATTTTCAATTTGAAATATATTTATCAAAAAGGAACTTTCAAAAATATATATTCGAATGATTAAATTATTTAGGAATAGTATTTTATAACTATATTTAATATACTTTTGCATGCATATGCCCCCTGCACTCGAAATGCGTACAACATATGTCTATTATAGAATATGTTGAAATTCCACAAACAAATGAGCTGTTAGAATTTGAATCCCGGTCAATTTGGTTTAAGAAACTCTAAGACCATGTTAAATAACTAATTTACCTAAAACTTTAAGCCGTATATTATTATCTTTGACATAAAATGACCTACTTGAAATAAGAACTCTCATATTTTGTACTTCAAAAAATTGTCTTACATTTTAATTGCAACTTCATATGTTAAATTTTATACTCATGGAGATAATGTTTTCATAACTGGTAAACAATATGGCTAATCTCTTTGAACCTTGGCTTAAAAATAAAAACATTGCAGCAGGTATTTGATCATGACATGTTTTCAGCTGATGACATAATGGGAGAAGCAGAGATTGATATCCAGCCATTAATAACATCAGCTATGGCATTTGGGGATCCTGAAATGTTTGGAGATATGCAGATTGGAAAATGGTTGAAATCAAATGATAATGCCCTCATAGATGATAGCACCATTTATATTGTTGAAGGCAAGGTGAAACAAGAGATCTCCCTCAAGCTCCAAAATGTTGAATCTGGGGAAATGGAAATAGAACTAGAATGGTTAGCTCTTAATCAATAGATCATTTTCTCCATTAAATAATAATAATTTGTAACATTTTGACTTAAGTAAATAGTATGAACTCATCACATATATATTTGTTTCGTATTCATTCCTTCATATCTATCTATTACATATTTATAAAAGCTAAAACATTGACCACTTTAGCATATTTACTCAAATGTCAAACTAAGAAAATCTTAATTTATAAATGAGATATTTCATCTCTAACAAATTGTCATACCTATATCCATGCTCGACAATGAGACCATGGATAGGGAAACGATATAACCATAAAGCCATCCATAGTTTGTTCCAGTCATGGAAATGAATGGAACCAAAGACTATCATAGCCTTGATTGTATGACGGTGTCTTACCGGCTATAGAACATGGATTGTCAATCAAGCATATGGGTACATGTAATGGGGCATGGTATTGGATAGATCCACTAAACGAGAAATCCACATGGTATAGTATCACAAGTGATTCTCATGTAGTACTTATATTGGATCCTTTAACTTGACCATATTATGGTCTCACATATGAACTCACACACTTTGGTGTACACCTAAAGGGCCTGTAACAGGGTGCTAAGTATGGGTACATTCGGGTGTGCTGGTAAACATGGCAAGGCCATGAATATGCAGAAGGAAATGTCACTCAGTAGTCCATTGAGAGCAACTGATATGAGTGTGGCCTCACCCAAAAAAGTTGGAACTTATTTGTGAGCATCGGTTCATTGGGGATCAAGTTAATGTCCGGACACAAAAGAGGGTGATGATACCATACCTCTGTGTGGACACTGATATCAATGACATGGGATATATGAATTAAATTACAGGGTTTTGACTTCCGTTAGACTACTGTCTCCATCTTAATTGAGGTATGTAATGGCTTGCTAGATTCCACCTACAGTCTGTGGGCCATGGGCCCACTGCCAATATAGAGATGGGCCCAAAAGATCATACATATTAAACGTCTAAGCTTGAACTAGACGGGTCAACTGTATACTTGGAGCGTATTGACTAGAGAGGAGAAATTAATTGATTGAATTATAGATCAATTGGATTGATCAAAATAATATAATCAATTTTATTGGGTTTCATAGAGTTGATTTGAATAAATTAATTCATGAATTTATTTCCTGGTGGAAATATAATACATAAATAGGTTTATGTGTATTTCATTTAAGTAAAGTCTAAATTAATTTATTGGGTAATTTAATTATGCAAATTAATTTTAATTTAAATGCTAGGTGTTATATTATATGGTTTAATATAATCACATACATATGAAATTAAAATTGAATTGCATTTAAATTTTAACCTATGCTTATTATTTTAGACTTAGGGTTTTTAAAGGTATAAAATCCCACTTAAATGAAATGAAACCCTAAGCCACACACACAGAGTATTTCGGCCAAGGAGATTTTTCTT
Organism: Euphorbia tirucalli; assembly: GCA_039660915.1. Classification (NCBI taxonomy): domain Eukaryota; kingdom Viridiplantae; phylum Streptophyta; class Magnoliopsida; order Malpighiales; family Euphorbiaceae; genus Euphorbia; species Euphorbia tirucalli. The sequence goes on along the minus strand of CM077637.1, from coordinate 32,060,997 downwards.
GGAGAAAAATTTTCGGCCCCCTTGCTCTCTCTCTCAATCGTTATCCTCTGCTAGTATGGGTTCTTGCTTGATAGCCGTTCGTGTATGGGATCGTGGAGGGAGCCTTTGTTGGTTGCTACAGCCATCTCTTGAAGAGACATACAAGGTGAGATTGGTTTCTTCTTCTTGTTTCTTTTTCAATGTTTTTGATTTCTATTGCATAAGCTCCTGGGCTAGGATTCGAGAAAATCTTAATCGGCTTCTGCTGCCAAATGGTTGATTTTTGATGAAGAATCTCTACAATGGTATCAGAGTGGGCTAATGATCTATAGAAATCTTTAACATGATTGAATCCCATGGTTTTGAAATTGGGTATTTTATTTTGGGATTCTTGGTTTTGGGGTTTTTTATTTTTCCCCAAATTGATTTTGCAAATGGAAATGGTTATATGCATATTGGTTATGTGTTCTTGGATTTCTATTTGTTGATTTATATTTCTTGGTTGAATTGTTTATTTTAATTTTCTATTTAAAAAAAAATCGGGGCAGTTTCCTGGCTTTAGGGCTATCGGCAGCGGAATCTATAGTCGGCTGCCACCATAGTCGCAGAAATAGTGGCTACTGCTAGGGCAACTATGTTGCCTTAGCAGCAGCGAGCTGGGCTGGGTTTTGGATTTTTCGGTTTAATGGGTTTTAAAATTTTGTGTGTTTGAATTTTACAATTTAAATGCGCATGGTTTCTTAAATGAAATTTTATTTTGTTCATGATATATTAATTTGGATAATTAATATGGTGCATTGAAATTGGTTTGGTTTTCTTACCATGATTAACCGAACGACGTAATTTGGATTTATGGATTCCCAATTCCAGTGGGAGCAGTGTTCTGCCTGGACTGGATGCCCAATGCCCATTAAGGGTTAGAACCATGATGGACCGAATTGGTGATTTCTAAATAATGGCTAAGAACATAATTTATTGGGATTAATTTCATGCATTTTAACATGTTTATAATTGATGTATCGAATTACATGTTTGTATGAATTAAATGCTTGGATGGATGTTATTGGGCCTCTTTTGAAGTTGGGTTGTGTTTTCTTTTTGAGTAAATACAGCTTGTGTACCATTTCTTTTTATGTAAATTTATTCTTTTATCTTAAAATGTTGTAAAGAAGAAGCCCATTGGAGAGGCGAGCCCATAAGGAGAGATGGAGGCCCACCTGATGTTCTTCTAGTATAGGCTTACTAGAAGTATATTAGGATGTATTGGAGGCCCATAGCAGTCCATCATTTATTTAATTATGCATTTATTTATTTACATGTTTTATGTAATGATCCAATCCAATTTCACCCGCTTTATGCATCTAAGCTGTTATTAAAATTAAATCTAAATCAAATGAAAATTACTAAGTCGCTTAAAAGTGCTTCCCTCATTCAAAACTAACTCGAAATGGGGATAGGCCAGTTGTAGACCATGCCCTCGCAAGATACACTGGAGTGTTATCATTTTGTATTTGGTTAGAATATTGGTTACTCTAACACTTGGATGGAGGTTTAGACTTAGCATGGGTAGTAGGATTTTCCTAGCCCTAAGCACAGATGGGTAAGTGCCAACAAGCCCATCAAACCTAGAGTCCCTAGGTTGGGATTGGATGGTGCTCCTACCTAAATAATTAGGGTATAGTTTTTCCAGGCCCTCGTCTAGCTATATCTAGATGAAATATGGATCTCGGCCTACTAACCCAACAACTTGACATAATTAATAACTTGGATTCATTATTAATTACATATGGGAAAAATAGTTAAGACCTTACTCGTTAATTTTTCTATGTAGTAATCAAATGGCAAATAGTACTCTATCACTACGTTCACTCCTCGAGAAGGATAAGCTTTCCGGGCCTAATTTCCTGGATTAGTCTAGGAACTTAAAGATAGTTCTAAGACAGGAATCCAAGGAATATATGCTGGAAAGGGCTGTTGTGAGCGGACGACGCATTTTCGACGGGACGCGGGACTCCCTTTCGGAATGGGGCGCCTCGATCTCGGGCGGGCCCCTCCCTCGCGTGGGGTTTTTATATATGGAAATCCGCGTTTTGGAAAATAAATAGAATTAATGCATAAAGGAACCGAGACCTAAGTCTCGATGAATATTGTAGGAGTCGCCACCCGGCTCAGCTCAACCGGGAAATTCTTATGCAGCTGAACTGGACGAGCGGTCGCTACACTATCCAGAGATTCGGGTCCGGACAAGTCCCTTATTTCGTGTCTAATTAAAATAAATATTGCCAATGTTCTCAATGGTATTTCAAAATCTAAGGTCCATTTTATTGAATATAAAAGGCATACAGCGCGCATACAAAATATTTAATACAAACATAAAGAAAAGAAATAAATATTAACAGGCTTACAACCAAATCGAATAGAAAAATAAAAACTCTCGCCTCACTTATACAATCGCCTATATACACGAGAATCTAGAAAAATACAACCGCCTAAGATACACGATTTAATCTATTAAATTACATCCAAAATAAAAATAAAAGGAAATTAAAACCTGCAAAACCGAGGGTTAGCACAATATATATAGCACGCCACAATTAGGACTCAAATAGACAGAACGGGAAATCAGGAATTGGGGGCATGCATTTAGGGGATAACCGGGTTGGCTCGGCTAGCCGGCCCGGTTAGACCTGGAAAACATTTTGAAACGTCCCTGTATTTTTGGTTTTGTGGGAAAATCATTTGAAAACAATTTTACCGGTTTACATGCATTTTTATATATTTAAGTGGGTCGGTTTTCAGGAGAACTGGGTCTCCATCGTTGAATTGTTCTAAATGCAATGTTACTAAAAATTGAATCTATGGTCGTGATGCACACAACAAAATCCATTTTGATGATTTTTGGGGTTTTCTAATTTTTTTTGGGGATGAGACTGAAATTCTGGTTCTGGAACAGGGGTTACAGTCGTACGACTGTAGTTTACAGTCGTGCGACTGTAATCATTCCAAGATCAGAATTCCACCAAAAATCATTTTTAACCAAAAACTGAAGAAAAATCGACTGGAAATTAAGAACAGTCGTATGACTGTATATACAGTCGTACGACTGTTCATGAAAACCAAGAACAGTCGTACGACTGTTCTTAATTTCCAGGAACAGAAATACGAAAATGCAGCAAAAAACGAACAAAACTCATTTCAAATGCCCAGAAAGCAAGGAAAAGTGTAAGGAAAAGAAGTGACTACCTTTTTAGAAGCTATTCCAAGTCGTTTTGACCCCTGGCGTCGCTCCGATCCTAACAAATTCGCACTTTCTCCTTTGGAATGGAAGTTGAGAGCTTTTTGTCAAAAATCCAAATTGCAAGGGTTTCTGATGGTTTAAGTCCGAGTTCTTGATTTGGTTATGTAGTTAATTGATTAACCTAGGGATTTCTAACAAATTTTAACCTTAATTTCGGGAGATTAAAGAAAATCAAAGGGGAAGAATGAGTTTTTCTTTTTGTGGTTTTTTTTTCTCTTTCTCTCTTTAGATTTCTTCTTACCAGAAAAATCCTCCCCCCTCCTTCTTTTTCTCTTTTTTATCTCCCTTTTTCCAGCTTGCTTGCTGCAGAGCTGGAGCAATTAATGCTCAAAACTCTCTCTCCTCCATTTTCTGCTGCAGAGGTATGGGTTCCTGCAGTCTGTCCGACATTACAGTCGTACGACTGTAACAATAGTCGTACGACTATATTTTTTTTTTTTCTTTTTTTTCTTTTTTTTTTTTTTTAAGTATAGAGAATTCTGGTGCTTACAGCTGCCCCTCGCGTGATCAAATTCGACATCTAGCTCTAGGTCTATAATACCTGTGATGATGAATTTGAGAGCGTGAATTAAAGCGCCGTGAACACTGGAATGAACCTTCTGATGAGATAGGCCGATACCGGGTCTAGGTTACCCGAGGCGACACTGGGAGGAAATAAGCTGATATCAGGTCTATGTTACCCGAGGCGAGTTGATGAAGAGATTAGCCGATATCAGGTCTATGTTACCCGAGGCGAGTTGATGAAGAGATTAGCCGATATCAGGTTTATGTTACCCGAGGCGAGTTGATGAAGAGATTAGCTGATATCAGGTCTATGTTACCCGAGGCGAGTTAATGAAGAGATTAGCCGATATCAGGTCTATGTTACCCGAGGCGAGTTGATGAAGAGATTAGCCGATATCAGGTCTATGTTACCCGAGGCGAGCTGATGAGGAAATTAGCAGATACCGGGTCTAGGTTACCCGAGGCGATGCTGGAGATAAGATTAGCCGATACCAGGTCTATGTTACCTGAGGCGAAATTGATGAAGAAATTGGCCGATACCGGGTCTAAGTTACCCGAGGCGAGTTGATGAAGAGATTAGCCGATACCGGGTCTAGGTTACCCGAGGCAAACTTTATTGGGGAAATAGATGAAGCTGGTCTGGGCCGATACCGAGTTTACATTATTCGAGGCGGATCTGCTGGGGAACTTGGATGATGGAGCGGATCTGGGCCGATGCCGAGCCTACATTACTCAAGGCGGACTCGCTGGAGAAAGTTGAGATAATGGAGCGGATCTGGGCCGATACCGAGCTTACATTACTCGAGGCGTATCTGCTGACTTGCTGAGGATATTAAGCTGGGGATGAATTCCTGCACTCAAAATGGCAAGTCTTCATTCCTTGATCGAGAGATTTTTAAACAAAAATTTTTGCCCCTTCGATCAAGAATGAAGACCAGCCGGGGATAAGCAATTGATATATGCAATGTATGGATGCATGATGATGTATATGTACATGTATGTATTTTTTGTTATTGGACGTTTCTATCCTCCGCTGGGGAGATATGTTGTACCCCTGGTCGATTTTGCTTTTCTTGGGGCATCGTTTGATGATTATCGATGGAGTGAGGTGATAGCTGGGGAAATGATCATAGTATTCCTTGTAGAGATTCCGCTGGGGAAGAATGTGACAGTTTGACTGGGGAAACAATTGTGGTGTTCTTTGTGTAGACTACACTAAGGAGTAACATGGCGACTTTGCGGGGAAGTAATTGATGGTGTTCTTTATGTAGACCCTGCTGAGGAATAGTATAGGAAACTCTGCTGGGGAGTGATGTGACGAATTCTGCGGGGGATACTGAGGATGTTCTATTTTTCCTGTTCCGTAGGATTTTTTTTTTTTTTTAGGTGCTCTAATTTTTGCCTGGGTAGCCCAAATCAGGTTTTCAGCCCAGCGAGCCACTCTAACTTTTGCCTAAGGCGCCTTTTCAGTTTTCGCCTTAGCGAGCTTTTCATATGCCTTACCTTTTGCCTAAACTGCCCGATGTGGGTTTTTAGCTTAGCGAGCCGCTCTAATTTTTGCCTGAGGTGCCTTTTCGGTTTTCACCTCAGCGAGCTTTTTTTTTTTTTTTTTTTTTAGGTGAAATGGTGTTGTGACTCTTTATTGCTCGTCTGGGAAGATGAACTGGGCCTTAGAGGATAATAAAAGATTTTGAATTGCATGTATTTAATGCATTTTCATTTGCCTAATAATGTGGTGATATTGATCAGTTGAATGCAAAGTGCTTTCTTTGAATGTGTGTTTATGCAAGACAACTTTGTTTGTGCATTTGTCATAACCATGCAAATATATTTAAACAAACACTTCACTTTATTGATGAAGTCAAAATGAGTACATTTGAAACAAGTTGATTCCTAAATGATACACGTTTCACATTAAGCCAGGATCCGTCACCAGTCGTCCTTTTCAGATTTTCCGACTGATTATTTTCTCTCATTTCTTAACTTTTGCCTAGACCGCTCTTTTCGAGTTTTCAGCCTAGCAGACCTTTCTCTCTCTTCTTCTTCTTCTTCTTCTTGTTTTTTTTTTTTTTACACATGATAAAGCTTTAGCCTGTCTTGGTTGATCGGGTTGGTAAATTCGTTTCCATCCATGTCCATGATGCTGACAGCACCTTTTGATAACACCTTCTTCACCACATAGGGTCCTTCCCAGTTAGGTCTGAACTTGCCCCTAATATCAACATTTGAAGGCCTTAGTTGCTTTAGGACCAAATCTCCTGCTTTCAACTGCCGTTTGGAGTATTTCACATTTCGATTATAGGCTCTAGCCATTCTGTGCTGATACATCTGTAGGTGATCCAGTGCCTTTAGTCGCCTTTCATCTAGGGCAGCCAGCTGCTCATATCTAGCTTGAACCCATTCAGTCTCTGGCAATTGAGCTTCCAGGGCAACTCTGAGTGATTTGAGTTCTATCTCCACTGGCAACACTGCTTCCATCCCATATACCAAGGCATAAGGAGTTTCTCCTGTCGGCGTTCTAACACTGGTTCTGTAACCCCAAAGAGCATAAGGCAGTTTATCAGCCCAATCCTTGTAAGTGGTTACCATCTTTGATAAGATCTTCTTTATTGCCTTGTTAGCCGCTTCTACTGCACCATTAGCCTGTGGTCTATATGGAGAAGACTTATGGTGTTCAATACCATGTTCTGCAAATAGCTCAGCCGTTGCCCCTTGAAACTGTACTCCGTTATCAGTTACTATGTGGTGAGGAATCCCATACCGAGTGAAGATGTTCTTCCGGATGAACTTGACCATGTGCTTGGCTATCACATTAGTGAAGGATTCTGCTTCGACCCATTTGGAGAAATAATCAACTGCTACAACTATGAATCTGTGCCCATTAGATGCAGCCGGATGAATTTCACCAATCATGTCTATTCCCCATGCTGAAAACGGCCAAGGAGACGCTAGATTCTGAAGTTCAAGGGGAGGAAGATGACTAATGTCTGCATAGATCTGACATTCATGACATCTCTTCACTTTTCTTATACAATCTGCTTGCATTGTCATCCAAAAGTAGCCTTGTCTCATGATCTTCCTAGCCATGGCAAGTCCATTCATATGTGGCCCACAGGATCCTGCATGTACCAGCTGCATCACGTCTTTTGCTTCTTGTTCTGTTAGACACCTTAAAAGAACTCCATGTGCTGTTCTTTTATACAACTTGTCCTCGAAGATTCTGAATTGACTAGCCAGTTTTCTCATTGTCAACTTATCAGCAGCACTGGCCTCTTCTGGGTACTTTCCCTCCTTAACATACCGGTAAATGTCAAAGAACCATGGCTTTTCTTCGGCTGATAATTCCATTACTTCATGCACTTCGAAGCAAGGATGTCTGGAAGTGGCTATGACCAGTGGTTGAGCTTGTGTCTCTTCTGGATTTTCCCACATGGAGGACAAAGTAGCTAAAGCATCAGCCATTTTATTCTCATCCTTGGGGACATGTCTGAATTCACACTGGCCGAATAAACCCTTTCTGAACTGTAACAGCTCCAAATAAGGCCGTAAGGCTTCTTCTTTTAGTTCCCACTCACCCTAAGCTTGCCTGATCACTAGAAGTGAGTCTCCAACAATCAGGACGTCATTTGCCCCTAGTGTTAGCAAAGCTTCCATCCCAAATAGGCATGCTTCATACTCTGCCCCGTTATTGGTTATGGGAAAATTCAACCTCTTGGATAAGGGAATGACTTCACCATCGGGCGTTGCTATAAGTACTCCGATCCCAGCGCCCTTTTTATTCACTGCCCCATCGAAACACATGACCCACCTTTTCACTTCCACCATGGCTAACTGTTCATCAGGGAATTCCAGGTTCTCTGTGTAATCTGATTCTAGGGGCTGGTTTGCCAGAAACTCTGCCACGGCTCGCCCTTTAATGGTTTTCTTCGTGATGTACTCAATGTCGAATTCAGACAAAAGTAACAACCACCTGGACAGTTTCCCAACCAATGCCGGTGCTTCATAGAGATATTTCATTGGATCCACTTTAGCCACGGCTTGTATCTTGTAGGATTGGAAATAGTGGCGCAGCTTCTTGGTCAACCAAATCATCGCCACACATGTCTTCTCTACCAGTGTGTACTTGGTTTCATACTCCAGCAATTTCTTGCTAAGGTAATAGATGGGATATTCTTTCTTGCCATCTTGTTCCTGTGCTAGCATTGCCCCTATAGAGGATTCTTCAACTGCCAAATACAAAATCAGAGGCTTCCCTGGAATTGGAGGACTCAACACTGGTGGCTTTACCAGGTAAGCCTTGATCTTTTCGAAGGGCAGCTGACACTTGTCATCCCACACAACCGGCTGATCTTTCTTTAATAGCTTGAAGATCAGCTCACAAGTGGAAGTTAGCTTGGCTATGAAGCGGCTGACATACTGCAAGGAACCCAGGAATGATCTGACCTCCTTTTCAGTCTTTGGAGCTGGCATATCTTGGATGGCTTTGATTTTATCTGGGTCCATTTCTATCCCCCTCTGGCTAACTACATGGCCTAACAGCTTCCCTGATGTGACCCTGAATATGCACTTCTTAGGGTTAAGTCGCAAGTTGTACTCTCCAATACGTGTCAGGAATCTATCCAGGATAACAGGGTGTCCCTCCCGGGTTGTTGACTTAACAAGCATATCATCGACATACACTTCAACTTCTTTATGGATCATATCATGTAACAGAGTTGTGACAGCCCTCTGATAAGTGGCACCGGCATTCTTTAATCCAAAAGGCATCACTCTGTAACAGAAAGTGCCCCATTCGGTGATGAATGACGTCTTCACCTTGTCAATTACATCCATCAGGATCTGGTTATACCCTGAAAAGCCATCCATGAAGGAGTACATTGCCGCTTTTGCTGCACTATCAACCAATACGTCAATGTGAGGTAGTGGGAAATTGTCCTTAGGGCAGGCCTTATTCAAGTCCCTGTAGTCAACGCATACTCTGACCCTTCCGTCCTTTTTAGGCACGGGGACGATGTTGGCTAGCCATTCCGTATACTCCACCACTTCAAGAAACTTGGCATCTATCTGTTTGGCCACTTCTTCCTTCACCAGTGTAGCCCATTCCGGCCTTAGTCTTCTCAACTTCTGCTTTACTGGTCTGAACTTGGGGTCCGTTGGGATTTTGTGCACTGCTATTTCTGTATCTACACCCGGCATGTCTTCATACGACCAGGCGAAAGCTTTAACATATTTTTGGATTATTCTTATTAATTCTCTTTCTTCCTCGTATTTTAGCTCGTGTGAAATGAGTACCATTTTAGGGTTTTCATCTGTACTTATATTGATTTCATGCAATGCAGTGTCATGTATGCTAAATATGCTTGATGGTGATTCAAATGCATGCACAGAATTGTCAGGATAAACATCACACAAGTAAGCGAACTGGGATTTCATTGCATTGAACTTATCATAAAGTACATCAGTTACATTGAAAATGGAAGAAATAGATACAACAAAATCATTTTCATCCTCCACAGGCGGAGGGCCTTGTTCTTCCTCAGCTTCCATCTTCCCTTCCAGAGCATCATCTGGGACTGCAGCTTTCTCTGCTTCTTTTTCGGTCGTCTGTGCCTTAGCTTTCTCCATAATCTTGGTGATTTCAGCAACCACAGAGTCTAAGTTCACTTTGGCCATCAGTTCTTCGCCAAATCCTTCTTTGGATTTTCCAAAAGCTTTGGTCAATGCAGCAGTCAAAGCTCCCGAGATCACTTTTGTAGCTTTAGCAGATGTCTTCTTTTCATCTTCTTCCTCGGCCACCTCTATGGTTTCTGCTGTCACCTCAGATGATTCTCCTTTCAGGATTTCAGATTCAACAATTGCTTCCTCTATCATTACAGGGGCTACTGGCTCTTCCTGGCTTTTCTCAAAATCCACAACATCTGCAAAGATCTCAAAGCCAGGGCGCTCAACATTCCCAACCAGCAACGGTTCAGCTTGGCCCTTATAAAGGGTTCCTCCTGCCTTCAGAAATGGCTTCATCATGGCCCTGCCATTTTTGCCCTTTTTCAGATTCTTCTGCTCGTGCGACCCCTCTACATAACCAAGGCCGTACTGCTTTGACTTTCCCGAGTCGATCTTGAATTCTGGCACACTTTGCAAATTAATCCCGAGTCCCATTCCCGGGACAAAGTTCAGCTTGTACAGATATCGGGATAGCCACTCCGGCATATAGTTCTCATAAAGGACCATAGGGGCATCCGTGGTTTCTTCCTCCTTAATGACAGCAATTTGGAATCCACCAAAAGGAACTACTCTTTCATCCACTGCTGCTACGATAGACTGGGTGTCCGCCTCAACAGTCACAATCCTGTCATTCATAGGAAATTTAATCTTCTGATGCAATGTGGAAGGAACACCTCCCAAAGGATGGAACCAGGGTCTTCCAAGCAATAAGGAGAATGTGACCGGGATGTCGATCACTGTGAAAACAACCATGGACTTGATGGGCCCAACTTCCACTTCTGTTTCGAAGGTCCCTTCTTTTAGAATCGTCATACGCCCGAATGACTGTCGAGGACCTCTTCAACACTTCTTCATTCATGCCTAGAAATGTTAGCATTTTCAGTGGGCAAATATTCAGAGCTGAGCCGTCATCCACCATGACGCACGGCATCACCTTATCCATGATGTTGGCCCTAACGTAAAGAGCCTTGTTGTGGGCCTTTCCTTCTGCTGGTAGGTCTTTCTCAGAGAAAACGATATTAGGAGCTCCAGCATGGACTTTGTCTAGCAAGCAGCACATAGCCTCTGGTGAAGCTATAGGGGAGACTTCAATTTCTGATAGCTTTTTCACTAAAGCCTCCCTATGCTCTTTGGAGGTCATAAGCAAGTGCCACAAACTAGCTTGTGCAGGGGTCTTCTTCAGTTGGGAAATGACCAAATCTTCTTTCTCGACTCTTTCCGGTGCCGAAGTACTGCCCGACCCATTCATCGGTGCTTTATCTTTCGTCTGATCTGCCGGCTGATATACCCTTCTACTTCGGGTCACGTGCTGTACTTCTGAAATCCTCAGCTTCTCAACAGCTGGGAGTTTAACAGCCTCTCTTCTGTCAAATTCTTCGTACTCATCTTCGGAGTCAAGGTCATCCAGACTTATGGGCTTGACCTCCTTACACCCCTCCTTTTCCTCACATTTAGACTCCACTTCGGGTCCCCCTACCGCCACTGCCTGAATCGTAGGGTTAGCTTGCAGAACTTGGGCAAATATAAAGTTAGCCGGCAATCCCGACTGAACCATGTTAACCCGCTTCTCAAATGCCGGTAGTGGGTTAGTTTTAGTGCTAGGTTTAGGCGGTTCTTGCAGCTTTCCCTCGTCGATAAGCTTCTGGATAGCATCCCTTAGCTTGTAGCAGTTGTTGGTTCGATGGCCTGTCACCACATGGTAAGTGCAGAAGTTATCCTTGTCAGCTTCAGGTGGGAACTCAAACGGCCTCAAGGACTGTAGTAAGCCACCATTCCTACATTTGGCGAATATCTTTGCCAAAGTAAGAGTCCATGGTGTTATGCCTTGTCCTCCAGGACCCCTATTCTGATTGCCTTGCTGCTGATTCACAGTAGCCACCTCAACCCGCTTCACTTCTGATGACTGCCCCTGCTTGCCACTGACGCCTGAACCAGACCCACTGCTAGACCCAGCTGCTGTGGTTGATCTATACCCTGAACTATACCTTGTACTTCTTCCCCCTTTCTGACCAGCTGGCTTCTCCTCTTCATCCCTTTCTATCTTCATGGCCATGCTATAGACCTCACTAAGCTCCTTGAAGGAATGAAATTTCATGTTGTTCTTGAAGATATCTTTGCTGCCATCAATGAGCTTCTGTATAAGCTCGTCTTCATCAGGGCGGTTCTTTAGGAGGATCATCTTATTCATCCACCTCTGGTAGTATTCATCAAAGGGCTCGTTGAATTTCTGCTTCACCCTCTCCAAATCATACAGCTTCACCTGGATCTTGGTGTTGAAGCTGTAGTATTTGATGAAGGCAGCAGATAAAATTTCCCAATCAGATTGCTCCTCCTCTGACAGTGAGTTATACCATCCCAAAGCACCTCCCTCTAGTGTGGTAGGGAAAAGATTAATCAATTGTTGCTTTGTAGCACCTGCTGTTAGCATAACCCGGGCATATAAATTCACATGGGCCTCTGGCGAGCCCATTCCTTTGTAAGTGGGGACTTTCGGCACTTGGAAGCCGATAGGAAATGTCTCGATGCCCCTACTGATCATGGCATCAATGTTCACCCCCTTCTTGGATTCAGCACTGATCCCGACCCCCTTCTTCAACTGGGCCATGACCTCGTCTAGTTCAGAGCACTTGGCTTTCATCCTCTGTTCCATAGCTGCCTCTATCTCCTGCAGCTTCCCAAGACTAGCCGAAGCGTCACCACCATGTTGGGATGACTCAGCTTCTTTTTCCTTCCCGGCTCCACTACCACCGGTCTCACCAGCTTCTCTAACGACTGCCCTCATCTCTTCTTTTAACATGTCGCGGAAATCCTGCGACCTGAAGAAATCTCTCAAAACATCAGCCATGCTCGATGTCTGTTCTGCCATATTCACTCCTTCCCCAGGCTCAGAATCACTGTCACTCTCGACTACCCTCTGTCTCCTAGCCGCCCTTGAAGCTTGGGATCTTGTCCAAGGTCGCTCCAGTGTATTCTGCTTGGGGTAGACAGGAGGTATTAGGGTCGTGAATGAATGACGTGATATGACATGAAAATTAAGACACTGAACGTGCTTGAGATGCATGGAGTGGAATTATTTATGGAATGATGATATGAATATATATTTTTTATTATTTATTTATTTTTTTTTCGAGGCATTCCAAGAACACCCAATGTTTATGCAAAAACGTCACGTGTGAGCCATCACACGGACAGAGCTTCGGTGCCTTTGGGGCACCTAATGAATTCGTGAAATGGTCGCGTGTGTACCGGCACACGGACGTAGTTTTGACGCTTTGTAGGTCTATGAGATGATATGAAATGGTCGCATGGGCCGGACCCACAGACAAGGTCTTGATGCTTTTGAGCATATGATATGGGATGATGTTATGAGAAAGTCACGTGCAACAGGAACACGGACAAGGATTCGGCATTCAAGGAATGCCTTTCATGATTTGGTGATTGTTACGAGCCTATATGCATACTAATCGGGCACTCGGGGAGTACCTTAAATGGTGAATTAATGTCATGAAGTGGTCGGATGTGGACCACAGTGTTATATGATGTCTATGATAGATGGGTGTGATGTCATAAAATGCATCGTATACATTATTACACGAACATGGGCCTAAGGCCGTTGTGGCTTTTATTACATGAAATGATATTGGTGGAATGACCGAATGCAATCCGGTGCATTGGCAAAACACGGGTGATTTTAGGTACCCGATATGTTATGAAATAGGATGGGATGGTCATGATAGGCGTTCTTTGAAATGCCCCTTAATTTAATTTAATTTAAGTGAAATGTAGTGAATGAACATGTCACACAATATGCAAATGGCTACACAAAAACGTGGGTTAGGATGCATGACATACATAATGATGTTATGTATGCTATGTCAAAAATAAAATGCTAATCACGCAAGTTTAATGTTATGGCTGAAAAAGAAATCGTTAGTATGGATGACAAGCGAATGAATTAATGTTTTACACACGAAATAAAATGCAAAATGGCTGCATAAAAAAAATGTGGGTTAGTATCACACAAAGATGTTTGTGTATGGTATGTCAAGTGTATGAAAAATGGTGATTATGGTATGTTATGCATGCGTCGGTGATGTGTCACGAAACGGTGAAGAACACGTAACAAGTAAAAGCGAATTCTTCCAACCTTATTCCTCCAACGTGGTCGGTCTCAAAAATTTCTAGCCGAGTCCTAGGCGGGGTTCACTTCAATCACCATCCGGGGGTGATGAAGGTGCGATCTTATTATTATTCACACAATTATTTTGGTATCCTAAGGGAATCCAACTAGAGCTGCCTATATGGGTTCGGTCAAAGTCGGGATAACATCAAGGCTCTCAGAGCAAGATATACTCCTCACTTCTCCCCACCCAAGGGTCCTAGCAAAGGGGTTCGTACGAGGCTATGAGTGGTGCTTCGTATTCGTGCCCCTAAGACCAGGAGGAACTTAGGCGACACTTCAACAATCCACCGGGCTATAAAAGGATACCTAATCTAATGCAAAAAATGGCTAACTAAAAATGCAAATAAAATACCAAAAGAGAATCATCCACGTTATTTTAATTAGACACTTTTCAGGGCTTGTCAATATTCTTTTAAGTTTTTAAGAAAACTTTTTGAAGAATTCCCCAGCGGAGTCGCCACTGTGAGCGGACGACGCGTTTTCGACGGGACGCGGGACTCCCTTTCGGAATGGGGCGCCTCGATCTCGGGCGGGCCCCTCCCTCGCATGGGGTTTTTATATATGGAAATCCGCGTTTTGGAAAATAAATAGAATTAATGCATAAAGGAACCGAGACCTAAGTCTCGATGAATATTGTAGGAGTCGCCACCCGGCTCAGCTCAACCGGGAAATTCTTATGCAGCTGAACCGGACGAGCGGTCGCTACACTATCCAGAGATTCGGGTCTGGACAAGTCCCTTATTTTGTGTCTAATTAAAATAAATATTGCCAATGTTCTCAATGGTATTTCAAAATCTAAGGTCCATTTTATTGAATATAAAAGGCATACAGCGCGCATACAAAATATTTAATACAAACATAAAGAAAAGAAATAAATATTAACAGGCTTACAACCAAATCGAATGGAAAAATAAAAACTCTCGCCTCACTTATACAATCGCCTATATACACGAGAATCTAGAAAAATACAACCGCCTAGGATACACGATTTAATCTATTAAATTACATCCAAAATAAAAATAAAAGGAAATTAAAAGCTGCAAAACCGAGGGTTAGCACAATATATACAGCACGCCACAATTAGGACTCAAATAGACAGAACGGGAAATCAGGAATTGGGGGCATGCATTTAGGGGGTAACCGGATCGGCTCGGCTAGCCGGCCCGGTTAGACCTGGAAAACATTTTGAAACGTCCCTGTATTTTTGGTTTTGTGGGAAAATCATTTGAAAACAATTTTACCGGTTTACATGCATTTTTATATATTTAAGTGGGTCGGTTTTCAGGAGAACTGGGTCTCCGTCGTTGAATTGTTCTAAATGCAATGTTACTAAAAATTGAATCTATGGTCGTGATGCACACAACAAAATCCATTTTGATGATTTTTGGGGTTTTCTAATTTTTTTTTGGGGATGAGACTGAAATTCTGGTTCTGGAACAGGGGTTACAGTCGTACGACTGTAGTTTACAGTCGTGCGACTGTAATCATTCCAAGATCAGAATTCCACCAAAAATCATTTTTAACCAAGAACTGAAGAAAAATCGACTGGAAATTAAGAACAGTCGTACGACTGTATATACAGTCGTACGACTGTTCATGAAAACCAAGAACAGTCGTACGACTGTTCTTAATTTCCAGGAACAGAAATACGAAAATGCAGCAAAAAACGCACAAAACTCACTTCAAATGCCCAGAAAGCAAGGAAAAGTGTAAGGAAAAGAAGTGACTACCTTTTTAGGAGCTATTCCAAGTCGTTTTGACCCCTGGCGTCGCTCCGATCCTAACAAATTCGCACTTTCTCCTTTGGAATGGAAGTTGGGAGCTTTTTGTCAAAAATCCAAATTGCAAGGGTTTCTGATGGTTTAAGTCCGAGTTCTTGATTTGGTTATGTAGTTAATTGATTAACCTAGGGATTTCTAACAAATTTTAACCTTAATTTCGGGAGATTAAAGAAAATCAAAGGGGAAGAATGAGTTTTTCTTTTGTGGTTTTTTTTTCTCTTTCTCTCTCTAGATTTCTTCTTACTAGAAAAATCCTCCCCCCCTCCTTCTTTTTCTCTTTTTTATCTCCCTTTTTCCTGCTTGCTTGCTACAGAGCCGCAGCAATTAATGCTCAAAACTCTCTCTCCTCCATTTTCTGCTGCAGAGGTATGGGTTCCTGCAGTCTGTCCGACATTACAGTCGTATGATTGTAATTTTTAAATTACAGTCGTACGACTGTAACAATAGTCGTACGACTATAGTTTTTTTTTTTTTTTAAGTATAGAAAATTCCGGCGCTTACAGCTGTACCGCCTACACCTACTGGGCGTAATCCACTGACTTCACTATTGGAAGAATACGAGGTGCATGTGAGGGACAACTGGGATGTGACATGCTTGCTGTTGGCATGCATGGTCCCTGAGCTGCAAAAGCAGTTCATGGACCAGTAAGCCTTTGCTATGATAATAACTCTAAATGAGATGTTTCAAGAACAAGCTCGTTAAGAGAGATACTTGACCGCTAAGGCATTTAACTCCTGCCAGATAGGAGCCGGGAAATCTGTGAGCGCTCATGTGCTCAAGATGAAGGGCTATTTGGACTCTTTAGGCCATCTTGGGATGCCTGTCTCGCAAGAGTTGGCAATTAACATGATCCTGGTGTACCTGCCAGACTCTTATGATCAGTTCATCCTGAACTACAACATGCAAGGGATGAACCGTACTATTAGTGAGCTATATGGAATGCTCAAGCTTACAGAAAAGTCGATCAAGAAGACTCTACAGATACTGATGGTCAGCAAGGGGAACCCTCCTTTTGCAAAGGGCAAGACAAAGGCGAAAGCCAAGGCCAAAGCTAAGAAAGCTAAGGCTAAGAAGGCTAAGGCCAGGCTAAAGGCCGGTCCTGAGGACGTCTATTTCCAGTGCAAACATGTGGGACACTGGAAGAGATCTTGTCCCCAACTAATGGGAGAGCAAAAGAAGAGACAGGGCATGTCTTCATCAGGTATATATGTTATAGACATAAGCCTCACTATTTTTACATCTTGGGTATTGGATACTGGTTCTCACATTTGTTGTAATGTGCAGGAACTTAGGAACAGGAGATCACTAGGATCTGGTGAGGTGTACTTGCATGCTGGAAATGGAGCAAGGGTAGCTGCCATAGAGATCGGTGAGTACCACCTGTTGATGCCTATTTATTTAGTTTTGATTTTGAAACAGTATTATTTTGTACCTGCAATGTGTAGGAATATTATCTCTGTTTGAGTACTAGATATTTCTAGATTTAATTTTATTAGTGGAAATGGTAGAATAAGTTTATCTAGAGAGGGATTATTTTATGGAGATGTTGTGTTAAATAATGGCCTATATTTCCGGGATGTAATTGAAACTAATCAAGTCTATAACATAAATACTAAAAGGGTTAAGCCTAATGAACTTAATCCTGTCTACCTTTGGCATTGTCGTTTAGGCCACATAAACGAGAAATTCATAGTTAGACTTCACAAAGCTGGAATCTTAGGGTCATTTGACTTTGAGTCACTTGATGTATGCGAGTCATGTTTATGTAGTAAAATGAACAAAATGCCTTTTGGCAAGAAAACTGAAAGGGCTACTGGCTTATTGGACCTAATACATTCAGACGTATGTTGGCCCATGAGCATAGCTACCAGAGGTGGACATCTATACTTCATCACTTTCACGGATGATTTCAGCAGATACGGCTATGTCTATCTGATGAAACACAAATCCGAGACTCTTAATAGGTTTAAGGAATTTAAGAACGAGGTACAGAACCAACTAGGCAGAAATATAAAAGCCCTTCACTCAGACTGAGGAGGCAAGTATATGAGCCTAGAATTTGATTCATACCTGAGAGAGAATGGAATCATTCCACCCCTCACTCCTCTAGGAACACCACAATGGAATGGGGTATCCAAAAGGAGGAATAGGACCTTGTTAGACATGGTCTGCTCAATGATGAGTCATGCCTCTCTCCCAATAACATTCTAGGGATAAGCTCTTCAGACAGCAGCTCTCATTTTGAACAATACTCTGACTAAGGCTGTGGAAAAGACCCTATTCTAAATATGGATGGGCAAGGTGCCTTATGTGTCTTTCCTATGGATTTGGGGCTGTGATGCACATGTCAAGAGATTGACTGGGGGCAAACTGGAACCCAAGACCGACAAATGCCAGTTTGTGGGCTACCCTAGGGAAACCAAAGGGTATTACTTCTACAACCCCACCGAGAACAAGGTGTTCATGGCACGAAAGGGGGTCTTTCTCGAAAGGGATTTCATTTCTAAGAAAGACAGTGAGAGCAATGTTGAACTCAGGGAAGTTCAAAGCACACAAACTCCTGAAGAAGATAACTTGGAGACTAGGGAGGAGCTTCTAGGGACAGAAGCGCTAGCCCCGGTCACATAAGAACCTAGGAGGTCTGGTAGGGATCGTTATGAGCGGATGACCTTTCGAAAGAAAGAGGGACGGGATGCAGCGAAGCGAACCAGGAAAAAAGGAAATTTTTGGAAATGCGTTTTGAATGGTGTTTTGGTTTTTTTTTTTTTTTTTTGAAAAACGGGATTTTGATTATCTTTAGGAAATTTGTTGACTTGTTTGAAAGTCCCTTTTATAGAAAACCTTTTTCCATTTTAACTTAAAGACCTTGAAACTTAAATTCTAAGATCAGTGACAGAGTCGCCACCTGGATCAACTCATCCGGGAAATTCCGGTACAGCTCCCTACCGAAGGTAGACTACTGTGCCTAGTCCAAAGATTTAGGTTTCGGGCAAGTGAATTAACCTCAAACTTGCTTTCACTTTATAGTTCATATTACCATATTTTATTTGCTTTATTATCTTTCTCTACCCAATTTGTGTTTGTATTTATTTAGCCCATGCTCATACGAATGACATTAATAAATTGCAGAAAAAGTAAACCATACATTGAAGCAGTTAAAAGAATAAAAACAGAGGTTGCTTATACAACCAGATCGAATAAAAATAAAAAGCTCTCGTCCTCATATTATAAGCACCTAAAATACACAAGGATCTAGAAATTACAACCGCCTAAAATACACGAATTAAACTATTAATTACATCAAAAATGAAAATAAAAAGAAACTAAAAGCTGCAAAACAGATGGTTAGCACAATTTATATCACAACAAAAATAGGACTCAAGTTGGACAGAATTGGGATTTTTAGGAACGGGGGCATACATTTAGGGGGTAGCCGGGCCGACTCGACCAGTTGGCCCGACTAGACCTGAAAAATAATTTTGAAACGCCCTGTAATTTTTATGCTGGAAAAACTATTTTTGGAAAACAATTGGCTTGATTACATGCAAATTTTCCCTTTTTAGCGGATTTGTTATCCCAGAACTCGGGGTTCCGTTCGTGCGGGTTTCCTAATTTCAACATTCATCTAGGGTCCAAAAGCAGTAAACACGTAAAAATTGGTTTGATTCTGAAGACAGCATCGAACGACGACGTCCGTACATAGAGGTGGCCAAATTGGAGCTGAACCGGTCGAACCAAACCGGACCGAACCGGAACTGGACCGGCGATTTATAAGAAAAAAAGGTTAAGGTTCAGGGTTATTCTTTCTGTGAACCTTTGAACCAGTAGTTCAAACCATCGGTTCAAACCACCGATTAACCGGTGGTTTGACTCTTTTTTTTTTTTTAATTTTTCCTCTGCATAAATACCTTAACTCTATTTTAATTTTTTCACACAATTCTTTACACTCTTTCTATTATATCTAATTTTTTCACACTTTCATTTACATTTTACAAGTTATTTTAATATTCTACACTATATTATTTACTAGTTAATTTGTTCATCTACATTTTTTTACAAATCATATTAAATGGGTAAGAGAAATAAATGGTTTATTTCTACAAGTTATATTTTTTATATAATTTTTATATTATGTAAATTAATAATTGTAAAATAAAAAATATAAGTTGTTTTTCATATTTGAGAAATTATATTATTTTGTTACATATATTAATAATTTATCGAGAAATGTTTACATCGAAACCACACGCAAATTGAATTCTAAATGTTTATTGAAAAGGGTTGAACCTGAACTGGACCGGACCGAACCGACGGTTCATCCCTTTTGAAGGTTAAGGTTCAGATTTAAGGATTTCTTGAACCTGAACCGGCGGTTCATGAACCGTGGCCACCTCTATCCGTACGGGTCATTCCGCGATTCTGTCTCCTTCTGGAGTCTACAGTCGTACGATTGTAGTTAGAGCCGTACGACTCTAATTACAGTCGTGCTACTATAATAACTACAGTCATGCGACTGTAGCATCTAGAACCTGAAACATGGTTTTCTCGTTTTGAAAATGTCGATTCGTTCGATTTCAGTGGTTCTTCGAGATTTCTATAGAGTCCAGGGGTCCGCTATTACTAGACAATGGATCTGATTCGGATTGAACGACCCCAGATTCTAGAAAATCAAAATCGGGGAAACTAAAAATCTCACACCTGCACGAATATAAATCCGAAAACCAAAGTTTGATAGTGTACGGGTGTGTTTGGGCCAAAATATATCGCAATAGAATGGAAAAAATGGAAAACGGGCTGTTCTCGGCCGATCCGGGGCAGTTTCGGGTTTCTACCCGGAAGGACAGAGTCGTGCGGCCTATATTAGAGCCATGCGACTCTGTTCTTTAGGACTACAACCATGTCGTTGTGTTCTTGTCAAACACAGCTGTACGGCTCTAGTTGGGCAACCGGTTTTCCGAAAATTTGAGAAATAAAAAAAATGAAAAAAAAGCAATGTACACAGGTTTAAGGCCTCTCAGAGTTTACCATGATATTGTTTTGATGTGTTTAACGTCAAGAATCAGATTGAAAAGTCGAAATGCCCCCCGAATCCTCAACCATCCCGAAAACGAATCCGAATCAATCCGAAACCAATCCGAAACGGTCCCAATTGAATGTGTAAAGGTCTAGAAATCTCCCTTCAATGCTTATGTATTGTTTTTATATTGAATTGGGTTCTCTCTTCTTCACCCTTTCTCTCTGTGTCTCACCCCTTTCTTTTTCACTTCCTTTTCTTTTCTTTTCTCTTTTTTTTTCTGCCTTAAGATCAAGTGCTGCCCCCCTTTTGATTGAATTTTTTTCAAATTTTTATATCTCACACACTCTCATCATTTCTAACATTAATGAACCGTTTTACTTTTGCAGATTTTTGGCCACGTGCTCTGCTCAGTCAAGTTGCTTTGCCTTTGTAGAGCAACTTGGCTGACCCACTAGAGCCACACGGCTCTAAATATTAGAGTCATACGACCCTAATATTAGAGTCGTATAACTCTAATCTACAGTCGTGCGATTGTAGTTTTGTAACTAGAGCCTTGCGGCTATAGACAGAGCAGGGCCCAATTCTGCCAAAACCTACGCTCACTTCTAAGCCTGCTCAGCCATTGAAGGACCTTTTTCTCAGGGTTTTAGATTGAGGATAGCTCAGTTTTCGGAGCCTCTGAGATGTTTCGGGCAACATGCTGCTTGTTCTCAAGTCTGATTCGTGTCTCTCTGCTCAACAGGTAATAAAGGTTTCTCATAATAGAGGTCGGGAAAACCCGGCGTTTACAGCTGCCCCTGGCGTGATCAAATTCGATACCTGATACCAGGTCTAAAATACCTGAGGGGAATTTGAGAACGCGAATTGAAGCGCTATAAATGGAAGGAAAGAAAGACGTACCTGACTTGCCGAAGTGTCATTATTGCAGTGATGATTTGATTTGAGCCGATACCGGGTCTATATTACCCGAGGCGATGTTAAGATTGAGCCTGAACCGGATTTATCTGTATCCGAGGCGGTGATGGAGTGAGCCTGTACCAGGTCTACATTACCCGAAGCGGTGGTGGAATGAGCCTGAACTAGATTTATCTATATCCGAGGCGATGGTTGAATAAGCCTGTACCATGTCTACATTACCCGAGGCGGTGATGGAATGAGCTTGAACTAGATTTATCTGTATCCGAGGCGATGGTGAATTGAGCCTGTACCGGATTTATTTGTATCCGAGGCGAAGTTGATGGAATGAGCCTGTACCAGATTTATCTGTGTCTGAGGTGATGATGGAATGGGCCTGAGCCAGATTTATTTGTAACCGAGGCGATGGTGAAATGGGCCTATACCGGGTCTACATTACCCAAGGCGGTGATGGAATGAGCCTAAACCGGATTTATCTATATCTGAGGCGATGGTGAACTGAGTCTGTGCCGGATTTATCTATATCCTAGGTGAAGTTGATGGAATGAGCCTGTACCGGATTTATTTGTATCCGAGGCGATGGTGAACTGAGCCTGTACTAGATTTATCTGTATCCGAGGCGATGATGAACTGAGCCTGTACCAGTTTTATTTGTATCCGAGGCGATGGTGAAATGAGCCTGTACCGGCTCTACATTACCCAAGGCGGTGATGGAATGAGCCTGTACCAGATCTATCTGTATCCGAGGTAAAGTTGATGGAATGAGCCTGTACTTGATTTATCTATATTTGAGGCGATGGTGAACTGAGCCTGTACTGGATATATCTGTATCCGAGGCGATGATGAACTGATGTATCCAAGGCGATGATGAACTGAGCCTATACCGGATTTATCTGTATCTGAGGCGATGGTGAAATCAGCCTGTACTGGGTCTACATTACCCAAGGCAGTGATGGAATGAGCCTGAATCGTATTTATCTGTATCTGAGGTGATGGTGAACTGAGCCTGTGCCAGAGTTATCTGTATCCGAGGCGAAGTTTATGGAATGAGCCTGTACCAGATTTTCTATATCCGAGGCGATGGTGAACTGAGCTTGTACCGGATTTATCTGTATCCGAGGCGAAGATGATGGGATGAGCCTGTACCGGATTTATCTGTATCTGAGGTGAAGTTGATGAAATGAGCCTGTACCTGATTTATCTGTATCCGAGGCGAAGTTGATGGAATGAGCCTGTACCGGATTTATCTGTATCCGAGGTGAAGTTGATGGAATGAGCTTGTACTAGATTTATCTGTATCCGAGGCGATGGTGAGCTGAGCCTGAACTGGATTTATCTGTATCCAAGGTGATAGTGAACTGGGCCTGTACCGGGTCTACATTACCCGAGGCTGAAGTTGTTGGTGAAGTTGATATAAGCCGATACCAGGTTTATCTTCACCCACGGTGCTGGTGAATTCCTGCATTTAAAGTGGCGAGTCTTCATTCCTTGATCAAGAGACTTTGAACAAAAACTTTTGCCCCTTCGATCAAGAATGAAGACTAGCTGGGGATGAAAGTTCCATGTATGTTATGTGTGTATGCATGATGATGCATACGCATGCAGACTCTGAAGGATGCATTTCCTGCTATGTTCAACCCTGATATCCATGTTCCTGTTGGGGATGCTGGGGAGACTGCGTCACGCCATTGATTGACTTTAGCTAGGGGAGCACATTCTTTGGGCAGTGTAATCCTTGTAGTCTTGTTGAGGATATGTGATGACTGTCGGGGAGAAGGTGGTGATGTTCTTTGCAACGGTTCCGCTGGGGAATAGTGCAGAGGATCCTGCTAGGGAATAGTGGAAGGGCTCCTGCTGGGGAATAGTGGAAGGGTTCCACCTTTCTGCCCCTACGAATGGTGAATCTGGAAGTGCTCTAAATTTTGCCTGAACTGCCCAATATGGGTCTTCAGCTCAGCGAGCTACTCTAACTTTTGCCTAAGGCGCTTTTTCGGTTTTCACCTTAGCGAGCTTCTTTTTTTTTTTTAGGTCTTATGGCATTTAAACTTGGCTCTGTTTCAAATTTTTCGGCCATCCCAAGAAATGATGAGTTAGATTTGGAGGATAAGAAAAGATTACAGATTACATGTATTTAGCATTTTTTTCATCGTTAAATAATGTGAGACTTTTAACCAATTAAATGCAAAGTGCCTTCTTTAAATGGATGTTTAGACGAGATAACTTTGTTTATGCATTTTGACATAACCATACGAATATATTTAAACAAAGCATCACACTTTATTGCTGTAATTAACATTAGTACATTTGAAAAAATTGGTTCCCAAAATGGTATACATTTCACACAGAACCAGAATCCATCACCAGTCGTCCCTTTCGGATTTTTAGACTGATCATTTTCTCTCGTGTCTTAATTTTTGCCTAGGCCGCCCTTTTTGAGTTTTCAACCTAGCAGACTCTTTTTTTTTTAAACATGGTAAGGCTTCAGGTGATCTTGGTTGACAGGACTCGCAAATTCATTCCCATCCATGTCCGTGATACTTACACCACCCTTCGATAGCACCTTCTTTACAACATATGGGCCTTCCCAATTTGGCCTAAACTTCCCTCAGACATCGACATTTATAGGCCTCAACTGTTTCAGAACCAAATCTCGACTTTCAGCTGCTGTCTAGGATGCTTTATTTTCTGATTATAGGCTTTAGCCATTCTGCATTGATACACCTGCAAATGATGTAGTGCTTTCAACCGTTTTTCATCCAATGCTGCCAACTACTCGTATCTAGCCTGAACCTATCCCTTTTTGGTAATTGAGATTCCAAGGTTATTCTTAGTGATTTGAGTTCCATTTCCATTGGTAATACTGCTTCCATTCCATACACCAATACGTAAGGAGTCTCGCCAGTTGGTGTTCTGACACTGGTTCTATAACTGCAAAGAGCATATGGTAGCTTATCAGCCCAGTCTCTGTTGGTGGTTACCATTTTTGATAAGATCTTTTTAATTGACTTGTTAGCCGCCTCCACTGCACCATTAGCCTATGGTCTATATGGAGAAGACCTATGATGTTCGATGCCATGTTCTGAGAATAGCTTAGCTGTTGCCCCTTGAAACTGCACCCCGTTATCAGTCACTATATGGTGAGGGACTCCATATCGAGAAAGGATGTTCTTCTGAATGAACTTAACCATCTACTTAGCTATCACACTGGAGAAGGACTCTACTTCCACCCATTTTGAAAAATAGTCGACTGGGACCACCATGAATCTGTACCCCTTAGATGCTGTTGTGAGCACGGGTTTTTCCCGAACTCGGTGATGAAAGCTACTGTTACCTTTTTCACGGATAAACATGAAGCAGATTCGGACCGACTGGGATAATGTCGGAAATGTCCCGGATAGCCCGAAGGTGTGTGACAAGTCCTAATACGGAACCCCGAAGAATTAGAATGAGTATTTTAGAAAGAACCGAAGAAAAAACAGAAAACGGCAAAATAGGCATTTCTGGCCTCTACAGCCGCGCGGCTGTAGGCCCTACAGTCGCGCGGCTGTGAGCATCAGTTTTCCTTTTTTACCGAAATCAGCAATTAATTCTGATTTAATGCCAAAAAGGGAGATATATAAGTATCATAATCCGGGATTAGGGTTCAGAATACAGAAAAAAAAAAGAAAAAAAAAAAGAAAAAAGGGATTTTGAGAGAAAAAAACACCATCACTTAGATTTTCTCTAGGGTTCTTAAGGCAATTGGAAAAAAAAAAGAGTTTGACCTAAAATAATAATCTCAATAGAACACATAAAAACGATCGTAGGGTTTTGTGATATCATAATCATTCAATCTTCTTCGAGGTTTCGAAAATCATGCACTGTTTGGGTTGTTTGTGACCGCGAGATGTTTCCGGCATCCGAATCCATTTTTCGTGGTCCAAACACTGGAACACAGACAAGGTAATCTTCTGAGAGGCCTTAGAAATCCGCTTTGTTCATTCTAGTTGTGATTGATTGCATGTTTTGAATTTTTTTATGGTTTTGGGAGTTTTTTCCAATTACAGCCGCCCCACGCATGATCACAGCCACTCGGCTATAACATACAGCCTCGCGGCTATGACCTATAGGGGCGCGACTGTAAATTTCAGGGCAGAAGCTCCAAATGCCCTAAAATCGATCTATAACATTCCCATATTTCAATTAAATGTCTTTTTCATATTTGTTATTGGTCCAATTACATCCCTGCATGCTTAGATTCCATGTTCTCTGATTTTTAATGGATGGACGTAATATAAAGTTTGGTGATTTTGGACGATTAGGGATTTCTGGATTTGATTCGATCCGTTTCGGGTCTTGTTCTGTTGATTTTGATGTTTTTCCAGAAATAGCAGATCGCCCAAAATCGTCAAACTTTGCAAAACGATTTTTGAAAACGCAAAAAGCACACTCGAATCGGTTCTAGAGCACCACAGCCGCACGCTATGGTGCTATAGCAGCGCGACTGTAATGCCTACAGCTGGTCGGCTGTGATTCTGGAGGCAGAATTATAGTTTTGCCATTTTGGGCCCCAAACTTGTAATTTTGCATCCTTTTCTTATTCAAAAATGAATTTTGGCATGTTTGAATGCTTTTGGACCCTAGATGGATGTTTGATTTAGGCCCACACATGAACGAGACCCTCGGGTCCTAGGATATCCGGCCCGCTAAAGTTGGAAAAATGCATGTAAATGAGCCAAACCACTTTTAAAATTGGTTTTCATCCATAAAACCTGCAGGGTGTTTAAAAAACCGTTTTCCAAGTTTAACTGGGCCGACCAACCGGGCCGACTCGGTTACCCCCAAATGCATGTCCCCCACTCCTAAAAATCCATATTCTGTTCTATTTGAGTCTTTTGTATGCCTTGATTATTTGTGCTAACCCTATTTGGATGCAGCTTTTATTTTTAGTTTTCTTTTTACTTTTGATATATTTAATAGATTATCCCGTGTATCTAGGCGATTGTATTTTTTAGATTATCATGCATAATAGGCGGTTGTAAAAGGTGAGGATGAGAGTTTTCTTTTTCTTGGGTTGTATAATTTAGCCTCTGATTTACTTTTCCGCACTTTATTTTAATATTTATATTTTTTGCACGAGCATTGGTTAATGATTAAAGGAAGATAAAATGGGTAGATTCAAGTGAATGAAATATCATATTATGAAATAATAATTAAAAATAAGTGAGGATTAGTAGATTTGTTGCCCGAACCCTGAATCTCTGAATTAGGTACCGCGTCTACCCTTGGTAGGGAGCTGTACCGGAATTTCTCAGATGAGCTGATCAGGGTGGCGACTCTGTATCTAATTTCAAAATTTAGGTTTCGAGATCTTTAAGTTCAAATTTGGATTGGAAAGGGTCATCTTTTGAACTTATTTCCCACTACTCTAAGGGGTGCTGCAGCAAAGTGGTACAAGAAGATGCCCCTGTATACCCGTTCCACCTGAGAAGATTTAGCTGATGCCTTTATGAAGCAATATGCCTACAACACCCAGGTTGAGACAACTCTCGAGGATCTGGAGAGAATTTGCCTGAAACTGAATGAGTCCTTCCTGGCTTATTACAAACAGTGGATGGATGTGCAGGTTTTGGTGGATGGGGCACCGAAGTTAGAGTTTTTGATTGTAAAGCTTGTGGATGGTAGCCAGCCCCAATATAAGGAAAAGATGAAGCTCAAAAGGTTCCATTCCTTTAATAAGGTCGTGGAGTTTGCTAAGCGTATCGAACGATCCGAGGAAGAAGAGCAGTGAGGCAGGCAGAGTTCGGGCTCTTATAGAAACAATCAAGGGTACTCCTAAGGGTACAAGAGTGGCAGTTCTAAGACTACTACAGTGGGGTCTAGCTCAAAGGTGGCACCGAAGGTACCTTCTTTTGAAGAGGCAGAAGTGGCTGCTGTGAATCAAGGGAGGCTGAGTGTTCTGAGAATTACTAGTCCATAGGCTGAGTCAGTCAGTCAAATCTTTGCCAAGTGTAGGAAGGCTGGGTTGTTACAAAGTCTGAGGCCATTCACTCCTCCAGCTGAGGCAGATAAATAGAATTTTTGTTCTTACCATGTGATGGCGGGTCACCGTACAAACGAGGGCACCCAACTGATTAAAGCCATCAAACAGTTGGTCACAGATGGCAAGTTAGTAGAGCCGGCTCTGAAGCCGAATTTATAGAAAAACCCACTCCCTACCTTTGGAAGTCAGGTGAACATGGTGTAGTCAGGTCTTCCAGCCAATTATGTGTTCGCCCAAATCATTAAGGCGAATCCAAGTGTGCTAGCTATGTTGGTGGAAAAGGAGGAAGAGCCAAAGGTAGTTGAAGAGCATAGCTTGGTGGTAAGGGACAAAATAGGTCCCATCGATTTAGATGAATTTGAAGCAGATGATGATTATGATGAATTTGAGGTCCAAGAGTCGAAGCTAGTTTACCCGGTGGAGACGAAGAAGGGGACTGTGATAGAGAAAGATGGGCCAGTGATGCACATCACAAGGAGCGGTAGGGTTTATCAACCCATCAGTGCACCACCTCCAGTACCCCCAAGAAGGAACATAACACCGATACATAATGATACTCCAATGGCTAAGGAGGAAGACATGGTGGTGGACAAGCTGAAAAGGACACCGGCTCCTGCTAGTGTGTGGCACTTACTTATGGAGTCCAAGAGGCACCGAGAGGTGGTGGTAAAACAACTAATGGAGATGGATGCCAACCCTACTATGTCCCCTGATGAGGTGTGTGCAATGATTAGGGGAGTGGATTTGAAGGCTAACAAGGCCCCAGAGATCAGTTTTGGGGTAGAGGATCTCCCACCTGAAGGGGTGAATCACAACAGGGCCCTGTACTTAAGGGTGGAAGTCATGGATAAAGTGATGCCGGGTGTGATGGTGGATGATGGCTCGACCTTGAACATTTGTCCTTCTTAGATCCTACCTTTCCTAGGGGTGAGTCTTAAAGCTCTCTACCGGTCCAACACTGTAATTAGAGCTTATGATGATAGCAAGAGAGCTATCTTGGGAACCTTTGAAACGGAAGTTAAAGTGGGGGAGGTTAAATCGAAGGTACTGTTTACCGTGATCGACATTCCTGTCACCTTCTCTTTGCTCTTGGGGAGACCATAGTTCCATGCTTTAGGAGGAGTTCCATCAACTCTGCACCAGAAAGTGAAGTTCTTAATTGAGGGGAAAATAGTAACAGTGGAAGCAGATGAGCCTTTTGTGGTAGCCGCATTGAGTGCTACCGAACAGCCAATGACGGGGTTTCAGGTTGCTATGATTTCTGACAAGCCTGAGTTTCCAGACTAGATTCATAGGTATTTCACCAAACAGAATTATGAACCGGGAAAGGGATTAGGGGCCAAGCAATAAGGAATCCCTGAATTTAACATTGAGGCTGGTAAGTACCGATAGTTTCGGCTGGGGTATCAAGAAAGAAGGGCTAAGCAAGAGCAAAAGTGTGTGAACTTGGTGGATACTTTTGTCCGGGCCATAGAATCAGTGTATGATGGGACTCCTGAGCTGATAATTGTAGAGGGAGGTCAGCTCCCTAGGTTTGAAATTTTTGCTGATGTGGTTGATTTTAGCAAGTATGGAATAGAGCCAGTTGTGAGCATGCTGCGTGTCGGAGCTAAGAATGGAAACAAGGGGGTTCAGAATCAGAAAGCTGTTGATCAAGTCAGGATTGAATTCGGGGACAAGGGAGAAGCTTTCAAGAAGATTGACCTAGTGAGAAGTGAGATGGAAGTGGCTATGGAGGCCCTCACAAGAGCACTGTCCACCTTGATGAAGCCAAGCAAGGGTGCATAAAAGAAGACATCACCTGCTGAGAAAACACATGAAGAACTAGTAGCAGAAGCAGTGAAGGAGCTCACTAAGCTGGTTATAAGGGGCAAGGCTGAAACGCCAGAGGAAGAGCTGACTGAGAAACAGAAGGAAGACCTGGAAGAAGACATGGGGTACCTGTTTGAGGAGATGGACTGTGCTGCTGTTGACGAAGACCCACCACATGTGGAGGATGGAAATTTTTTTAATGTATCTGCTTTTTCTATTTTAGATGTGAACAATTCTGCCTACGAGGCACACAATGCAATAAAATCTGATTTTGCTTACTTGTGTGATGTTTTTCCGGATGGAACTGTGCATACATACAAACATTCATTTAATATCTTTAGCATACATGATGCATCATTGCATGAAATGAACCTAGGGATAGATGATGAACCAAAGATGGTATCTGTCTCGAAAGACCTCACGCCTGATGAGAGAAAAGAACTTGTAAAAATCTGGCAAAAACACACCAAAACCTTCGCCTGGTCCTACGACGACATGCCTAGGGTTGACAGAGAAATTGCAGAGCATAGAATCCTGACAGATCCGAAGATGAAACTAGTTAAGCAGAAACTCAGACGACTTCGACCAAAATGGGCTGAAAAGGTTAAGGAAGAAGTAGCCAAACAGATAAAGGCCAAGTTCTTAGAAGTGGTAGAGTATCTAGAGCGGTTGGCCAACGTAGTGCCAGTTGCGAAGAAAGACGGTTGAGTAAGGGTTTGCGTGGATTACCGTGTGTGAACACGAAATTTTTAGTAAAAAAAAAAGTTGACCGTTGACCCACGACTGTATTTACAGTCGTGGGATTTTGTTTACAGTCGTACGACTGTAAACAAAATCCCATGACTGTATCAGGGGCAGGTTGCAGAACCCATACCCCTTGAATTAAAAAATTGGAAAAATCTTGAGCATTTAATGCTCAAGATTTTTCAAGAAAAGAGGACATATAAGACCAGAATTCAGAAGAAAAGGGGACTTTTGGCCATAATTTCGAGATTAGACCAGATTTAGAGAGGGAAAAGGAAGAAAAAGAAGAGAGAAAGGGAAAGTCCTACTTTCTTCTATCATTTTCTTCTTGATTCCATGTTGTTAATCATTAAAATGAATTAGAAACCCTAGGTTAACATCCATACAAGAAATCTAAATCATCTTTGGACAAAAACACACTCAAATCCATAGCTTTTTCGAGAAATTTTGGACTCTATTTGCAACCTTAACTTTTCAAAGAAAAGGAGCAAATTCACGTGGATTGGTGCGTAGCCAGGGGTCATTCCAACTGTGGATCGGCGCCAAGGAGGTAAACAATCTTCAACTTAACTCATTTTCTAGCCTCCTGGGTGTTTTGGCTTTTTTTGGTGCATTTTAATTCAAGTTTTTAAACTTCTGTTTCTGGAAAAATAAGAACAGTCATACGACTGTTCTTCACACAAGAACAGGGGCATGACTGTAATTACAGTCGTGCCAAACCTTAGACAGTCGTACCACTGTTTTTATTTTCCCAGTTTTAAGTTTGTCTTTTTAGGGTTTTTTAGCGATTTCTGCTTCAGGTCAGCCTATAGTCGCACGACTGTAGTGTATAATCGTATGACTGTAACTACAGTCGCACAACTGTAGTTCTCGGCTAGGAGCAGAAATCCCTAAAATCCCTAAAATCCAAAAAAAATTCATAAAACCCCAAAAATTTCATAAAAATCAGAAAATTTAGAAAAATCGAAAAATCTTGAAAAATAAAAAATCATCAAAAATGAATTATGGAGTGTGCATTTACGACCATAGATTTATTTTTCGGTGTTTTTGCATTTAGAACAAAACCACGACGGAGACCCGGTTCTCCCGAAAACCGACCCACCTCGTATGCTAAATTAAAATAAATCGGAAAATTTTTTGAAAGTGATTTTCTCACAAAACCAAAAATACAGGGACGTTTCAAAATGATTTTCCAGGTCTAATCGGACCGGCCGACCGGGCTGACCCGGTTACCCCCAATTGTATGACCCCAAATCCTAATTTCCCAATTCTGTCTATTTGAGTCCTACTTATGGCGTGCCGTATAAATTGTGCTATCCTTTGTTTTGCAGCTTTTATTTTATCTTAATTTTCATTTTTATTTGTATTTTAATAGAATTAATTGTGTATTTAGGCGGTTGTAAATATTTTTAGACTCTCGTGTATTCTAGGCGATTGATCAGTGAGGCGGGAGTTTTTATGTTTCCATTCAATTGGATTGTAAACTTCTTAAATATTTACTTCTTTACTGTTTATGTTTGTATTATTATGTATGCGCGCTGCGTGTATTATTCAATAAAAATCAATTTTTTAGCAATTTAAAGTGTCGTAACTAGAACATTGGCTAATAATATTTAAATTAGACACGAAATAAGGGACTTGTCCGAACCTAGATCTCTGAAGAGTGTGACAGTTCCCGCTTTGGTTCAGCTACACTGTAATTCCCGGTTGAGCTGAGCCGGGTGGTGACTTCTATACTTTTTATCGAGATTTAGGTCTCGATTCTTTTACGAAACAATTAATTTTCCTAAAAACCAATTTCAAACCAAAAACCCCACGCGAAGGAGGGCCTCGCCAGAAATCGAGGTGCCCCTTCCGAAAGGGAGTCTCCCGTCCCATCGAAAACGCGTCGTCTGCTCACAGTGGCGACTCCGCTGGGGATTTCTCAAAAGTTTTTGAAAAAACTTAAAAGAATTTGACAAGCCCTGAAAAGTGTCTAATTTAAATTAAGCGGATGATTCTTATATGGCACTTTATGCATTTTTGTAGTTAGACATTTGTTGCATTAGGTTAGGTATCCATTATTTAACCCGGTGAATCGTTGAAGTATTGCCTAAGTTCCTCTTGGTCGTGGGGGCATGAATACCAAACACCACCCATAGCCTCGTACGAACCCCTTCGTTCGGACCCTTGAGTGGGGAGAAGTGAGGAGTATATTTTGCTATGGGAGCCTTGATGTTATCCCCGACTTTGGACCGAACTCATTTAGGCAACCCTAGTTGGATCCCATAGGATACGAAAATAAATCGTGTGAATAAAATAAAATGTGCCTTCATCATCCCCGGTTGGTGATCCAAGAGAACCCATCCTAGGACTCGGTTAGAATTTTATCGACTTGAACACGTTTCGAGGAATAAGGTTGGAAGGATTCGATCCGTGTGCTAATTGCTACGTGCCTTCTTGTCCCTCCATAACATATCATCATCCGCATTTTTCACGAACATAACATACCGCATATAAGGCATTTGTGTGATTCTAACTCACATCTTTTGTACAGCCATGTCCATTAATTTTCGTGTGTAAATACATTGATCACCCGTGTGATATTTACACTAACCACATTTTTTGTAGCCATGCATCCTTTCATCGTGTGAAAAAATTAATTAATTCACATACATCATTTGAATGCCATAAGCATTAACCAATTTGTCTGGTAGCCATATGGAACACGCTTTATGCATAAAACATTCATGCGGACATTGGACAACCTCATAAGGGTCACACATATTACACCGCCGACCAAGTAGGAAATCATTTAGGCGCTTCACGAGTGCCGAAGGAAAAAAATTTCATGACATTTCATTAAATCATTTAGGCGCTCCACGAGTGCCGAAAAAATTCATCACATTTCACTTAATCATTTAGGTGCTCCACGAGTGCCGAAAAAAAAAATTCATTTCACACATCAAATCATTTAGGTGCTCCCCGAGCGCCGAAACTCTACCGTTCATCGAGAACGCATTCATTTCACATCACGATGCAGAAATCGAGATACTCCCCGAGTGTTGAAATTCTGCTCGTACACCAAGTACGAGTTCACTTCATATCATCAAAAATCCAAGGTGTCCCCCGGACACCGAAACCCCTACCATGTGCCATGCACATGTCGATCTCACATCATAAAAATCCGAGGCACTCCCCGAGTGCCGAAACTCTGTCCGTTTGCTAAGAACATTCATCTCATGTCACAAAACCGGAGGCACTCCCAAGCGCCAAAGGTCTCATCCATGCATCAAATACTTAAATTGCAATCCATACATACATAAATAGGAATTCATGCATACTTCACCACCCGAAAGATTAGTTGTTCAAGGTTCACGTTGCAAATTCATTTCATACAACATCCGCATATCATTCATACATGCATATCCCCTAGAGTTCATAACTCTTTGGGTGATCATCTTTCACTAACTCTTGTTCAAAATGTTTTGTAGTTTGGCTCCGATAGGGACGGAGACTCGTGAGACTAGAGCACAGTGATTCGTCGTCCAGTGAGTGTGAGGAGTCCGTTCAGTTCAAAGAGGTTGAGACGGCATTTGAATTGAGTGCTGAGTTTTCACCGGAGTTTGAACAGTTACAGCAAAGCTTTCAAGACATGGCACTCACACCTGAAGCTACAGCAGCCATGATGGCCACTACTGCCATCCGGGAATTCATGAACTCTGATGAATTCAAGAACCTCATCAAGAACCAAGTGCAGAGTGCATTGATTGAGTCGTCTAATTAGCGACCAGAGAGGGCTGCCCGAGAGGAGAGTAGTGGGGGGAGACTGAATGATGGGCAACCAGATGCAGAAGAAGGCTGAAAGGATAACACTGAATGACCCGTGGAGTATGCTTTAGAAAGGAAGATGAAGGAAATGGAGGAAACTATAACAGAGCCTAAGATCCAATCCTCCAAGCGCATTGACCCATCCACACTCATAGCCGGAGGGGTTGAGATGTTACCTATAGGCTTTCAGATGCCTAGAATTGCACCTTATGTCGGGAAAAGCCCTCCTACAGCTCACTTGAACCAATATGTGCGGATCATGACTATGGCGGGGCTTACAATGGATCAATTAGTGGGATTGTTCCCCACTACTCTGGAAGGAGGAGCCATCACTTGGTACAACAAGCAGCCTGAAAGTGTGCAAGGTGATTGGGATGCGCTGTCTAATGCTTTCGTAAAGTATTTCAGTTTCAATACACAGCTAGAGGTCAAGCTACAAGACCTAGAGGCAGTGAGACAGAAACCAAATGAGACCTTCTCGGAGTACTATCAAAGGTGGATGGACAAGATGATCCTCCTCTATCAGAAGCCGTTGGAGGATGAGCTGATTGTGAAGTTGATTGATGGGAGCTTAGAGGTCTATCGGAACGTGATGAAATATCACAAGTTTCAATCCTTGGTGGAAGTGCATGAGTTGGCCCATAAAGTGGAGAAATACGAGATCGATCCGGCCCATAATAGTTCTGGGGGAGGATACAGAAGCCGGACATATTCCTCAGGGTACAAGAGTAATAACAATCCTGCAGCCTCCTTGTCGACAAGTGCCAAGCCGAGTTAGCCACCTACCCCTGTCAAGCAAGTAGAAGTGGCGGCAGTAGCACAAGGGGCAAATCAACAAACAGCTGGAAAAGGGATTTCTCCTTGGGAAGATTCTCTTGGGCAGATTTTTCTGAAGTGCAGAAATTTGGGTTTTCTTCAAAGCCTGAAGCCGTACACGCCTCCGGCTGAGACAAACAAGAACAATTTTTGCTCTTATCATGTAACCAAGGGGCATCGAACTAATGAGTGTCATGCATTGAAAAAGGCAATTCAGCAACTGATTGATGAAAAGAAGTTTGAAGCACCTCGCCCAAAGCTAATGTTCAGAGCAATCCATTGCCTCAGTTTACAAGGAGGGTGAACATGGTATAGTTGGGGTTGTCTCTTAACTTCGTCCTTGCTCAGATTGCAAAGGCGAATCCTGCAATACAAGTGGTAGTGGGAGAAGATGTTGAACCACCTATAGAAGAGAACATACCTGTGAATTTAAATGATGTGGAGTTGGATGACGATGCGGATGAGTTCGAACTAATGAGTAGACCCAAGCTCATGAGTCAGACAGCACCTATTTATCCCATTTGCACCAAGGACGGGATGTAAATAAGAAAAGAGGATGCCCCTGTGAACAATGTCATGAGGAGTGGAAGCGTGGACCAACTTGAGCCACAGCGATTAGGGGAGCCAAGTAAAAGAGTAGAAGCCCCGGTCCAGGATTATTTGCCTATCAAGGTGGATGAAAAAGAAGATCTAGTGGTGGAACAACTCAAAAAGATGCCTGCACGCGCATCTACGTGGCATCTACTTATGGAGTGCCAAAGGCACTGGGCTGCAGTGGTGAAGAAGCTTATGGAAATGGATGCTAATCCGTTGATGTCTCCTGAGGAGGTGTGCATGGTAATTGGGAGTTCAAAAAGTCTACGACCTGATAGTCCCAAGGGGATCACTTTCACTGATGATGACCTGCCACCGGAAGGAACTAATCACAACCGTGCCTTGTACTTGAAAGTGGAAATGATGGATAGAACTTTACCTTGTGTAATGGTTGATGATGGGTCAGCACTGAATATCTGTCCTTTGAAAGTATTACCTAGCCTCCACCTATCTGAAGAAGCATTATCGCAATCTAACACAGTGATCCGGGCCTATGACGATTCGTAGCGTACCGTGATTGGTAATTTTGAGGCAGAGGTGTCAGTTGGGGAAGTTAGATCGACTGTACTGTTCACTGTCATCGACATTTCGGTGACATTTTCCTTGCTTTTGGGAAGGCCCTGGTTCCATGCATTGGGAAGAGTGCCATCAACCCTACATCAGAAAGTGAAGATTCCAATGGGAGGGAAGATCGTGACTCTTGAGGCGGATGAATCCTCTGTGGTAGCTGCATTAAGCTCATTTGAACAACCCCTGACTGGCTTCTAGGTGGTGGTCGTCTCAGAACACAAGGAGAAAGACCTGATGTTTTCTCCATGGATCCATAAGTACTTTCAAAAGTAGAATTTCATCCCAGGAAAGGGGCTTGGAGTCCACCAACAAGGGGTTGCAAAGTTTGATATCACTATGGGCCAATCACACCGGGGGGGTCTTAGTTACAAAGGTCCTGAAAAGAAGGAGATCCCTGAGACAAAGAAAGTTCATCTTTTGGACACTTTTGTTCAAGCAAGTGGTGGGCCGTATGGTGGTAAGCTGGAGCCGATGGTAATTGATGGGGAAACAGTCCCCGAGTTTGAGATCTTTGCCGATGTCATCGACTTCTCAAAATATGGGGTTGGTTTGGTGGAAGAAATGCTTAAGCTTGAAGCCGTGAAAGAGATCAATACTCCTCCAATAACCCAAATTGAAGTAGTGGCTCCCATCATTCCGGAGGAGCAACTAAAAGAAGATACAGATCCCATGCTGGATGCCATTACTAAGGCATTTTCTGCTTTACTGAAGAAAGGGTTAAAAGAGAGTCCTATGAGAAAGGAAGCTATTTCGGGGCAGGCAGAGTTGGTAGAAAAGGCTGTTGCTGAGCTCACCAAGATGATGGCTAAAGGGAAAGTGAAGAAGGAAGAAGATGTTCTGTCAGAAGCACAGAAAGAGACCCTCGAGGCTGACCTGAATGACTTGTTCAAGGAAGGACTTGCTGATCCAGAAGACCTTGCTACTGAAGACCCTCCGCATGTGGAGGAAGAAAATGATTTCTTTATAAACTTATCCTATGTATTCGATGTGAACAATTCCGCTTATAAGGCGATGAATGAAATGAAGTCTAACTTTGCTTATTTATGTGATGTTTTTCCTAATGGCTCTGTGCATACATACAATCATTCATTCAATGTGTTCAGCATTCACGACACTGCATTACATGAAATTAATTTGGGTACATTTGAAAATCCTAAAATGTTATCTATCTCTAACGAACTCACTCCCGAAGAAGAGAGAGAATTGACAAAAATATTAAAAGACATGTGGGAGCGTTTGCTTGGTCTTACGACGATATGCCGAGGGTTGACAGAGAGATAGCAGAACACAAAATCCCAATTGATCCCAAGTTCAGTGCAGTAAAGCAGAAACTCAGGCTTCTACATCCAGAATGGGCTGAGAAAGTCAAAGAAGAGGTAGCAAAGCAGATTAAGGCCAACTTCCTGGAGGTGGTAGACTATCCTGAATGATTAGCCAATATAGTCCCGGTTGCCAAGAAAGATGGAAGAGTCAGAGTTTGTGTGGATTATAGGGATTTGAATAAGGCCTCCCCAAAGGATGACTTCCCACTTCCTCACATCGATGTCCTGATTGACAGTGCAGCAAGGGCAGTTATGTACTCGTTTATGGATGGTTTCTCTGGGTATAATCAGATCTTAATGAATGTCATTGATAAAGTCAAGACGACCTTCATCACTAAGTGGGGGGTGTACTGCTACAGAGTAATGCCTTTTGGGTTGAAGAATGCTGGGGCAACCTATTAGAGGGCAGTTACGACGTTGCTACATGACATGATCCACAAAGAGGTCGAAGTGTATAGTGATGATGTGCTGGTGAAATCCATGACCCGGGAAGAGCACCCTGCTATCCTGCATAGATTTATGACCAGGATTGAAAGGTATAACTTACGGCTCAATCTGAAGAAATGTGTATTTGGGGTTGCGTCGGGCAAATTATTGGGGCACATTGTCAGTCAGAAAGGCATCAAGATGGACCAAGATAAGATTAAAGCTATTTGAGATATGCCAGCGTCGAAAACAGAGAAGGAAGTTAGATCTTTTCTAGGGTTGGTTTAATATGTCAGCAGATTCATTGCCAGATTGACCACTGTCTGTGAGCCCATTTTCAAGCTTCTTCGAAAAGAACAACCCGTCGTGTGGAATGACCAGTGTCAGGTTGCATTCTAGGATCAAAGAATACTTGATCAATCCACCAGTGCTAAAGCCTCCAACTTTGGGAAAGCCTTTGACTCTGTACTTAGCCATTGAAGAGACCTCCATAGGGGCGATGTTGGTTCAAGAACAAGATGATAAGAGGAAGCATGCCATTTACTACCTCAGCAAGAAGCAGCTAGATTATGAAACTCGGTACACCGTGGTGGAAAAGACTTGCACCGCTATGGTTTGGCTGACAAAGAAACTGAGACACTATTTCCAATCCTATAAGATACAAGCTGTGGTGAAAGTTGATCCGATGAAATACCTCTGCTCTGCCCCATCTTTAACAGGGAAACTGTCCCGGTGGTTACTGTTGCTATCGGAATTTGACATTGAGTTTGTAACGAAAAAGGTGATCAAAGGAAGAGCAGTAGCTGAGTTCCTAGCCAATCAGCCGCTTGAATCTGATTACGTGGAAAACCTGGAGTTTCCGGATGGACAGCTGGCCTTGGTGGAGGTGGAGGTCAGAAAATGGATTATGCACTTTGACAGAGCTGTAAATAAGAGAGGAGCAGGCCTTGGAGTAATTATTGTAACTCCTGAAGGGGAGATAATTCCTTTGTCAAAGCGGTTAGAATTCTCGGTAACCAACAACGGCGCAGAGTATGAAGCTTGTTTATTTGGCATTGATGCTCTCACCACACTAGGGGAAAATGATGTGACCATTGTTGGAGATTCATTGTTGATGATCCGTCAAGCCACCGGGGAATGGGAAATCAAAGAAGAATCACTTCGCCCATACTTGGAGACTTTGTGGGAAATGGTGAAAGTATTCGGGCATATTGAATTCAAGCATGTGGCTAGAGATGATAATCAGATGGCAGATTTGTTAGCTACCTTATCATCCATGTGGGAAGGACCTCAGAAGGCATCGATGCAGCCTTTGATCCTGGAGACCGCTAGAACACCATTCCATCGTTCTAGTGAGGTCCTGACATTAGATGCAGATGATAAGCCCTGGTACCAAGATATAGCTGACTTTCTACAAAATGGCTAATATCCTGAAGAAGCTGATGCATCAGATAAGGCCACTTTAAGAAGATTGGCAGCTCAGTTCAGATGGTTTGATGGACAACTTTTCAGAAGGATCGCTGATGGATTGTTGTTAAAGTGTCTGACGGAAGCAGAAGCCAAGAAGGTTATGCAAGAAATGCATTCAGGGATTTGTGGTCCGCACATGAACGGTTTAGCTCTGGCAAAGAAGATCATGAAACAAGGGTACTTCTGGCTTACTATGCAAACGGATTATGTAGAAGAAGTGAAAAAGTGCCACGAGTGCCAGATTTACGGGGATATCAGCCATCTACCACCTATGGAGTTGCAGAATCTCATGACTCCTTGGCCGTTTGTAGTGTGGGGTATAGACATAATTAGTGAAATTCAGCCTCCAGCATCGAATGGTCACAAATTCGTTGTAGTGGCAGTGGATTATTTTTCCAAGTGGGTTGAAGCCGAGTCTTATGTCACGGTCACGGCTAAGAACATGGCTAAGTTTATAAAGAAGCACATCTTCGCAAGATATGGTATACCACATCACGTGGTGACTGATAACAGAGTGCAATTTCAAGGGGCCACAGCTGAGTTATTCGAAGAATACAATGTAGAACATCGTAAGTCTTCACCTTATAGGCCATAAGCCAATGGAGCAGTGGAGGCGGCGAACAAGTCTATTAAGAACATCTTATCCAAGACCACTTCAACCTACAGGGATTGGGCAGATAGATTACCTTATGCTCTATAGGGATACAGAACCAGTGTTAGAATGCCAACTGGGGAGACACCTTATTCGCTGGTTTATGGGATGGAAGCAGTCCTTCCTATTGAAGTGGAATTGAAGTCACTAAGGACGGTCTCGGATGCCCAATTGCCTGAAACAGAATGGGTAAAGGCGAGATTTGAACAGCTGGCTATGGTCGACGAAAGATGTCTTAAGGCTCTAGATCATCTACAGATGTACCACCAAAGGATGGCTAGGGCCTATAATCGGCGGGTTCGTCATCAGAAACAGCCTCTGAAGGTGGGAGATCTAGTGTTGAAACAGATGAGGCTGACTAACACGGATACGCAGGGTAAATTCAAACCCAACTGGGAAGGGCCGTATGTGGTTAAGAAAATACTTTCGAAAGGCGTAGTGAAGATTGTGGACATGGACGGCAATGAGTTCACCAATTCGATTAATCAAGATCACCTCAAATGCTACCATGTTTAAAAAAAAAGGGGGCTTGTTAAGTCGAAAACCCGCAAGGGAGGCTTAAGCAAAAATAAAGGCAACAAGGGTTAGCTTATTGACCAGAAAACCTGTATAGGACGGTTGATAACAGGAATGAGTTTGTTCGAGATATGTACCAATTTTGGCATTTTCAATTGATACAGTAATTAAATTTCATTAATGAAGTGCGTCTTGCTCAACACATTGCATGATTGTTTGGAGTATGTTACATGATTCATTTGTCGAAACATCCAGATAAACAAAGACATTTAGATGCCTAAGTGTGCAATTGTGAACATCATCCATTCATTAAAAAAAAGGGGCCCGTTAGGTCGAAAACCCGCAAGGGCGATTTAAACAAAAACTAAGGCAAAAAAGAAAAAAAAAAAGAAAAAAAAGGGAGATCGCGCCAATAATAAAGGAAATATATATAAATAGTAATAATGATAGTCGATACATGTATAATAATGAAAATCACTTTTCTTTCATGTTCTCCTTTTCTTGACAGGAAGTGATCTCGCGGCCTCAGAAGGAGCCAGCTAGTGGAAAGTCGCACACTCACGCGCCTCGCGGGTCGGTAGGTCCTGGATCTCAGCCAACCACTGCTTGTAACGATCATCTGTCTCCGTGGGAGTAAGAGAAGCATAGCTCAACACCACACGACGGGGTATCTCTAGCCCAGCGAAGTCTGATGTGATCTGGCCAAGAAGCAGTGTACTCCTTACAAGTAGTGACACAAGAGCGCTGGGGGATGTCCTGTAGATGGCTGTACTATCGGTAGAGGCGACTCGGAGAATAGAATGTCACCCTGGTCAGTCCCAACAACTGCACACCATGTGCCCACATATCCACAATCACTTGGGTAATCTTCCACCAGGGGCACACCCACCTAATCTGATCATCAGTCAGGCGAGATAATCAAACACCCCACTCATCAGCAGACATATCAGTATAGGAGTCAATGGAGAAGCCTCTTTCCCTAAAATTGGCCGGGTGGTATTTCTTAAAATTCCCCCTCGGGATCTTAAGAATCGATAGCTTCTCCAACAACCAGATCTGCAGTTGATAGGAAGCAAAGGTTAGAAGTTCATTTGGTCCAGGAATACACCGGCCAATAAGGAGATTTACCCGAAGTAGTGTAAGATGAGGACCGATGTGGAGAACACGCTTGTCTTAGATGTATGTAAACTGATCAGTGTCTCAGCAAGTGCAAAAGGAGCAGGAGATGCCCCCGCAGCCATCTGAGGGATAAAGGAGATGGCCCTGAAGGAGACAACCCCATCACTAGGACCACAGAAATACCAGCTCAAGGGGCATTGATGCACCACTCCAGTACAGAATCCGAGCTCAACCCGGGAGAGGGGAACCAGTGGAAAGTAAAGCTTCCACCTCGGGATTGGGAAGCCCGAACAAGCTCACCAAGGAAGAAATGTTACCAAAGGTGAACTCAGGGACGGCAATGTCTACCCCTTTGTGACATGGGATGTTCAGAATGGCACTGAATTCTTCATATAAGGGGCAGAGCTCTTGGCATGAGAAATGGAAACGTTATCCACCGGATCCCAGAAACGATCATAGGCACTCAACAGCTTGATGTTCCAGAGGTGTTGGTAATAGGCCTTGATATTCCACAACCTGAAGGGCTTCAATTTAAGCCAATCAAAGTCTTGTAATGATTCTAGAAAATTGTAAACGCCTGGATGAAAAGAAGCAACAAAATTGAAAAAAAAAAGAAGA
Source organism: Euphorbia tirucalli (assembly GCA_039660915.1). Classification (NCBI taxonomy): domain Eukaryota; kingdom Viridiplantae; phylum Streptophyta; class Magnoliopsida; order Malpighiales; family Euphorbiaceae; genus Euphorbia; species Euphorbia tirucalli. The sequence continues at coordinate 32,019,107 of CM077637.1, read as the reverse complement.
ATGAATTCTCAAAGATTATTAAAATAAAATCCCATAATGTGAAAAATGCAGTTCATGATGTGCGTAAAAATCCAATACAGAAAAAGAAACACAACAAAGACAATGTATGTGAAAAAAAAAACAGAGCGCTCCATCTAGCTCTTATCCTGCCCCTCATCCTCCTCCTCCTCCTCGGACTCACTCTGATGCGTGGCCCTGTAGGAATCGAAGTCCGCCCGCACCCGGGCCAGCTCAGCCTATACCCTGGCAGTCTCAGCCCTCGCCCGATCCGTCTCTTGGGTCGCAGCCAAGACCCGAGCCTCAGAGGTAGCAGCCTGCCTGACCTGGTCCTGAAGCATCTGGACTCGAGACTGCAATCAGTAACATAAATTAACATGCATACATACATACATGCACACTCATGCATTACATAAATTATGAGATGGTGTAGGAAATGCGGAATGCTTACTGCCCAGAAGACGTTCTCCTGGACCATGAAGTCGCCCATGCCTTTATACTGGTGGGCTATGTCCTCCACCTCAGCCCGTGGAACCTAGAGAATATCAGAAAGTCAATAAAAAAAAAGAAGCTTAGACTTACATGGGTGGTGTCCTCCGGAAAGAATCTAGCTGGCTGCTCGCGGGGAACCGGCCATGTCCTGTAGGAATAGGTGCCATCCAGCCCCATCATGCTAAAGCTGGTCCGTAGCTCGGTCATCAGATGACCCTCCACTATACCGATAGCCCAAGAAACTGAGGTTGCGGCGCTACCGGCGTGGACAGGATGGCGCCTACCCTAAATGGGAGCATCATCGCCAACCGTGGCTGCCTCAGCACTCTCACCAGCCGGCCCACTCGGCTTAGTAGACCCGGTTCCCTTGCGCCTCTTAACCTGCAAGCAGAATGAAGTCAAAAAAAAAAAAAGAAAAAGAAGAAGAAGGAGTGAATACCCGACGAGGAGGAGGAGCCGCTGGCGAGCCACCCCGCAACCGACGGTAGGCACTGCTGGATGTAGGCTGGGTAATCTCCGTCAATAGGGTCAACGCTGTAACCCTCCCCAAATATGTCAGGGTCTACTACGGGGTCAGTTAAGTGAGGCCAGAACAGCACATGTGGGAGCGGTGGAGGCACAGGCGGACCAGCTGGACCATCCACATGGTCGGAAAGAGTGAGTCACTCACCCAAATACCGCTCCTGTGACATGGGGCACTCCAGGACAAACCGACGAAAGTCGAATTGCGCAGATGTCTGCACAACGAGGACAATGGCACCCAGACTGTGCCAAGGATGGTGCCGGATCTGTAGAAGTACAACAAAGGAAATTCAACACAGGTAAGTAAAAGTTGATTAAATTTTCCTACTAATGAGTAGCGTTTACTTACCCTCTGCCAGGTGGTGTCGAGTAAACTCTGCCTCACCTCCTTCAAATCTCAGCCGATGCCCTGCCACCCCTACGTCCAGCAACGCAGGACGGTCGGCTGAACATCGCCCTAAACATCCCTCAGCTCGGGCGGCTCTAAAATGCTGTGCTCAAAGACACAGATCTGTAGTTAACAAAAAGTATTAAAAAAAAAAGAAGAAGAGATAATACCAGAAGGCTGAACCAGAAGCCAAGGATCTCCTGCTGCTCCCCCTGGGTGCATAAGTCCAGCCCATAATACAGCTGCCCCAACGCAGCTCGTGCCCAATCCAGGGAAGGGAAGGCAGCCAAGTTCACCAAAGTGGGCAGCAGAGTCAAATTACAAGTACTCTTCCCAGTGGGGAACAACGTGCATGACAGAAGAATAAGCACGTAAGCCCGGGTATACCGCTCCACATCCTCCTCCGATAGGTCTAGGCGACCGGACCAGTAAGCCTCCAACCTGGAGCAAAGGATCTTCCCCTTTTCAGGGGTGCAGCCGACCAATCTACCTATGTAATCATCCATCAGCTGATGACGGGTCAAGCAACAATTGAACACAATGGGGGTCCCGCCAAACCCGAACCCGGTGATCGCTGCAAAATCCAAGGGAGTGACGGTGAACTCCCCGATGGGCAGGTGGAATGTATGGGTAGTACAAACCCATCTCTCGCACAGGGCCGTCAACACGGCGTGGGTAGTATGAGGGGTGCTCGTGGGCAATGATAGTATAAAGGACTCTAAGCCCAGAATCCTAACCCGGGCCCTCACAGGCTCGGGAAGCCGGTACCACCAAACCCGCGGCAAAGAGAGATTCCCACTGCGGGAAATCCTGTTCGCCTGCATTTTTGGGAAGTACAATACACATACATTCAATTTTTGCATAACAGTAACATAATCAAAATTAACAAGAAAATAAAATTTTAGGCCTCAGTCGTACAACTGTAGTACGCTTTGCATGAGCGTAACTACAGTCACATGACTTTAGTGCCCACAGTCGTATGACTGTTCTTCTTTAGCATGAACAGTCGCACGACTGTTCATATCCCTATAGGCAGTATTCGATTTTTATGCAATTTTCATGATTTCTAACTCGTTTTCCGTAGTTTCTTGTTCCTATTAACTATAGGGGACTCCTAGCATGCATTCTACTCAATCAATCAGCCCAGAAAGCGATAAATCATGCCAAATCAGATCCATGCATTCAAAGGAAAAAAAGTGCAAAAAACTCAAAATCAAGGATTAAAAATCGGGTACCAACCTGGGCAACAGACAGATGGGAGTCCATCTCCAGCAGAATTGCGATCTCCATCCCGAGCCTAATTTCGAGGTGTTCCATGTATAACGGATGACCGTATCCGTGTGCAATGCTCACAAAAGGGATTTCATTTGGGTTATTGGTTCTCTGAATCATGTTGGCCGGGAGTTTCTTCAGTTTCTTTCCCATTTTCTTCAACATTTTGGCAAGATTTTGAGGTTAGGAATCTGTTTGAGAGAGAAAAAGAGCAAAAAGGAAAGGGGCAGAAACCGCCCCTTAAATCCTTTCTGCCCACGAAGTATAGTCGTACGACTGTACTTCATCTACAGTTGTACGATTGTATTCAAAATTTGACTACAGTCGCACGACTGTAGTGGAAAAAAGGGAGGAATTTTTTTTATTTTCCTATTTATTCTTTAAACCCTATTTTCATCACCAAATGCCTAATTATTCCCCACGGGAAGATATTTCAGTAATTTTGCAGGGCCAACTCAGCAGCGACTAATTTTTTCCAGCAATGGTCTGCCTCACCCAAGGGGCACGAAACCCGAGGAAACCGTGAAAAGTTCACTATAAGTACAATCTCACCAAATTGCATATTCAACACGTCTCATGTGCCAAGTCACACCCGATCATCACATTTTCACAAAATCACAGTCCACCACGACTTTAAAAGGGAACCCAAATGCAGCCTCAGTCCATCAAGTGCGCCCAGTCGCACGCGACTGTCACATATTTTCACAAAATCACAGTCCACCACGACTTTAAAAGGGAATCCAAATCCAGCCTCAGTCCGTTAAGTGCGCCCAGTCGCACGTGACTGTCACACTTCCAATCTCAGTCCACCGTGACTATAAAATGGAACCAGAATTCCCGTGTCAGTCTGTTGAGTGCGCCAATCGCACACGACTGTCACACACTCCACATTTACAAGTTCAGTCCTGCAAGACTATAAAAGGTAACCAGGACACGGATTCCCGTATTTACTTCGAAGGGGCAAAAATTTTTGTTTCAAAATTATCGATCAAGGAATAAATATGTTCACCAAGCACACATTACACGCATTTTTGGCTTTGTATGGCAGATCATACACGACCATTTAACTCTAAAAGTCATTTTATCTTGGTGCCATCCTTACGCGAAAATCATCTTAAGGAACCGCTCGACTCCAAAAGTCGTCTTTTTTCTCGGTGTCATCTTCATGCAAAAGGCATATGGACCACCTGACTACCAAAGTCGCCCGAAGTTCACACACGAGTCGCACGCTTGCATATCATCATGGATTTCATGCTCTTTGTCGTGTATCTAAATCTGTTTCGGAAATCGGACTTTAGCTACACGAGGGGCAGCCTGTGAACACGAAATTTTTAGTAAAAAAAAAAAAAGTTGACCGTTGACCCACGACTGTATTTACAGTCGTGGGATTTTGTTTACAGTCGTACGACTGTATTATCGGGGGCAGGTTGTAGAACCTATACCCCTTGAATTAAAAAATTGGGAAAATCTTGAGCATTTAATGCTCAAGATTTTCCGGGAAAAGGGGACATATAAGACCAGAATTCAGAAGAAAAAGGGGACTTTTGGCCATAATTTGGAGATTATACCAGATTTAGAGAGGGAAAAGGAAGAAAAAGAAGGAAGAGAGAAATGGAAAGTCCTACTTTCTTCTATCATTTTCTTCTTGATTTCGTGTTGTTAATCATTAAAATGAATTAGAAACCCTAGGTTAACATCCATACAAGAAATCTAAATCATCTTTGGACAAAAACACACTCAAATCCGTAGCTTTTTGGAGAAATTTTGGACTCTATTTGCAACCTCAACTTTTCAAGGAAAAGGAGTAAATTCACGTGGATTGGTGCGTAGCCAGGGGTCATTCCAGCTGTGGATCGGCGTGAAGGACGTAAACAATCTTCAACTTAACTCATTTTCCAGCTTCCTGGGTGTTTTGGTTGTTTTTGGTGCATTTTTATTCAAGTTTTTAAACTTCTGTTTCTGGAAAAATAAGAACAGTCGTACGACTGTTCTTCACACAAGAACAGGGGCACGACTGTAATTACAGTCGTGCCAAACCTTATACAGTCGTACCACTGTTTTTATTTTCCCAGTTTTAAGGTTGTCTTTTTAGGGTATTTTAGCGATTTCTGCTTCAGATCAGCCTACAGTCGTACGACTGTAACTACAGTCACACGACTGTAGTTCTCAGCCAGGAGCAGAAATCCCTAAAATCCCTAAAATCCAAAAAAAATTCATAAAACCCCAAAAATTTCATAAAAATCAGAAAATTCAGAAAAATTGAAAAATCTTAGAAAATAAAAAATCATCAAAAATGAATTTTGGAGTGTGCATTCACGACCATAGATTTATTTTTCGGTGTTTTTGCATTTAGAACAAAACCACGACGGAGACCCGGTTCTCCTGAAAACCGACCCACCTCGTATGCTAAATTAAAATAAATCGGAAAAATGTTTTGAAAATGATTTTCTCACAAAACCAAAAATACAGGGACGTTTCAAAATGATTTTCCAGGTCTAATCGGACCGGCCGACCGGGCCGACCTGGTTACCCCCAATTGTATGACCCCAAATCCTAATTTCCCAATTCTGTCTATTTGAGTCCTACTTATGGCGTGCCGTGTAAATTGCGTTAACCTTTGTTTTGCAGCTTTTATTTTATCTTAATTTTCATTTTTATTTGTATTTTAATAGAATTAATCATGTATTTAGGCGGTTGTAAATATTTTTATATTCTCGTGTATTCTAGGCGATTGTATTAATGAGGCGAGAGTTTTTATTTTTCCATTCAATTGGGTTGTAAACTTCTTAAATATTTACTTCTTTACTGTTTATGTTTGTATTATTATGTATGCGCGCTGCGTGTATTATTCAATGAAAATCAATTTTTTAGCAATTTAAAGTGTCGTAACTAGAACATTGGCTAATAATACTTAAATTAGACACGAAATAAGGGACTTGTCCGAACCTAGATCTCTGAAGAGTGTGGCAGTTCCCGCTTTGGTTCAGCTACACTATAATTCCCGGTTGAGCTGAGCCGGGTGGCGACTCCTATACTTTTTATCGAGATTTAGGTCTCGATTCTTTTACGAAACAATTAATTTTCCTAAAAACGAATTTCAAACCAAAAACCCCACGCGAGGGAGGACCCCACGTAAAATCGAGGTGCCCCTTCCGAAAGGGAGTCTCGCGTCCCGTCAAAAACTCGTCATCCGCTCACACGTGATCTGAATAAGGCGTCTCCCAAAGATGACTTTCCATTCCCGCATATCGATGTTTTGATTGACAGTGCCGCCAGGGCATCTATGTATTCCTTTATAGATGGGTTTTCGGGGTACAATCAGATTTTGATGAATGTAATCGACAAAGTAAAGACAGCCTTCATCACAGAATGGGGAGTTTACTACTACAGGGTTATGCCTTTTGGGTTGACGAATGTCGAGGCAACTTATCAACGGGCGGTCACGACACTTCTGCATGATATGATCCACAAGGAGGTTGAGGTTTATATGGACGATATGTTGGTAAAATCCATGACCCGGGAGGAGCACTCAGCCATCCTGGATAGATTTTTAACTAGAATCGAGAAGTACAATCTTTGCCTCAACCCTGAGGAGTGTGTATTCGGGATAACCTCAGGGAAATTGCTTGGTCATGTGGTCAGCCAGAAAGGGATTGAGATGGATCTGGACAAGATCAAGGCCATCAGGGATATGCCAGCACCGCAGTCAGAGAAGGAAGTAAGGTCGTTTCTGGGTTCACTACAGTATGTCAGTCGGTTTATTGCGAGATTGACGACAGTTTGCGAGCCAATTTTTAGATTGCTGAAGAAGAACCAGCCAGTAGAATGGAATAAGTAATGTCAGACAGCCTTCGACAGAATTAAAACTTATTTGATGAACTCCCCAGTTTTAAAACCTCCACTACCAAACAAGCCTTTGATTCTGTACTTAGCCATTGAAGAGACTTCTGTGGAAGCCATGTTGGTACAAGAACAAGAGGATGGGCACGAACATGCAATCTATTATTTGAGCAAGAAGCTACTGGAGTATGAGACTAGGTATACGATAGTAAAGAAGACTTGTGCTGCTATGGTATGGTTGACGAATAAACTAAGACACTACTTCCAATCGTACAAGGTTCAGGCTGTGGCCAAGGTGGGCCCCATGAAATACTTATGCCAAGCTCCAGTACTAGCAGGGAAATTATCCAGGTGGTTGCTTTTATTGTCAGAATTCGACATAGAATATATGACGAGGAAGACAATCAAGGGAAGGGCCGTAGCAGAATTCCTAGCTAACTAACCAATAGATTCAGACTATATGGAGAATTTAGAATTTCCCGATGAACAACTGGCGGTGGTGGAAGAGGAGTCGAATAGGTGGGTGATGTACTTCGACGGAGTGGTGAATAAACACAGCGCGGGCTTGGGGTAATCATTGCTACACCTGAAGGAGAAATCATCCCTTTGGCGAGGTGACTTGACTTTCAAGTGACAAATAATGGGGCAGAGTACGAAGCATGTCTCTTTAGTATTAATGCCCTGATCACATTAGGGGCAAATGAGGAGTTAGTTATTGGGGACTCAGCTTTGGTGATTCGGCAGGTTACCGGAGACTGGGAAAGAAAAGAAGAATCACTCCGGCCTTATCTCAAGATGGTTTGGGAAAGGGCGAAGGTATTTAGTCAGTGTGAATTCCGACATGTGCCAAGGGAGGAGAATCAGTTGGTAGACTTTTTGGCTACACTATCATCAATGTAGGGAGGTCCCCGAAAACAACCAATACAGCTGGTCATCCTGGAAATTACTCAAAATTCATGCTATTTGTCAGTCAACACGGTTGCAACTATTGAGGCACGCCCCTGGTATTATGATATTCTACAGTTCATTCAGAACGGTCAGTACCCTGAAGATGCCAATGGGTCCGATAAAGTTTTCCTCAGAAGGTTGGCATCACAGTTCCGGATATTTGAGAATTAACTTTTCAAAAGGACAACTAATGGAGTTATTCTGAAGTGTCTCACGGAGGAAGAGGCAGTCGTGGTTATAAAACAGATACACTCTGGTGTGTGTGGTCCGCACATGAATGGGTTGGCCCTAGCAAAGAAAATACTAAGACAAGGATATTTTGGCTCACTCTACAAGCCGACTGTATCAAGGAAGTTAAGAAATGCCATGAATGTCAAGTGTATGGAGACCTCAATCATCTTCCCTCGCTTGAACTTCAAGTATCTTCAACTCCATGGCCGTTTACAGCTTGGGGTATAGATATAATTGGAGAGATAAGGCCACCTGCCTCAAATGGGCACCGATTCATTGTTGTAGCTGTGGATTATTTCTCTAAGTTGGTCGAAGCAGAATCATTTGCAATCTAAGTGTGGGGTGGGCAAAGGGATCTCTCCCTTTCTTTTGTTTCTTTCTACATTGCATATTTTGGTTAGTTTTATTTCATATGTTTGTGTGTGTTTTTGCGTGTTTGGATGTTTTGTTATGGTTTTAGTGTTCACATGCATGGTTGGTTCTAGGTGTGCTTTGGTTAGGTTTAGGCTTTAGCTTTTGATGCATGTGGTGTTGGTTTGGTTTATTTTTGGTATGTTAGTGTTTTAGGTTGTTTAAGTGTCAATTGCCATTTGAGTAACATTGCCTAATCTACCCTAGAAACTAAGTCTCTATGCTTGGATTGGTAGCAATTAGCTAGAGACATTGGGAGTCGATTGCGAGTCATTAGCTTGTTTGTGCATGATTTGTGATTCTTGATGGTAATCATTGGTTAGAATTTCTTGTTATAAAAAAAAACAAAAGAAAAAAAAAAGAGAAAAAAAAGAAGAAAAAAATAGGAAAACAAGCACTCTTAGGACTAGTTTTGAGTTGAAATTGCATGACCCATCTTTAGTACTTAGTCAATTTGCATATATCACTTGATTTGTAGGAGTTGTACACCTAAAAACTTCCATTTTATCAAACCTACCCTAAGCCGTAACATTACAAGCCCCAGGTTCTCTGATTTTGCTCCTTGACCAATGACTTCACCGGGATTGCCATTAGTTCGCTATGTGATGTGTGCCATTGTTTGTTTTTGTGTGCTCGTCCGCCTCACCTTGAACTTCAGCGTTAGAGTGACATCTTGTGAGGTGCTTTGTGGTCATATAAACTCTGCTTGTTCCTCGCCCTTTGACTAGCTAAATCTTGTTGGGTTTGGGTATTGAGTGGTTCTGAACCTGGCGCGCCTAGTGTCATTTCGAAAGCGATGTTTTACCTCCTTGAGTATATGAATTTCGTACGGTTAAACCCTTAGTTGGATTTGCAAGTAAAAGCGAGCAATTTTACTCCTTTGTCTTTAGTTTATTTGCTTAAGGACAAGCAAGACTTTAAGTGTGGGGTGGTTGATAAGGTCGGTTTTTGACCTTATCTTTTAGACAATTTCGTGGTTTAAACGACAATATTTTAGAGTCCTTTGTGTGAGTGCTTGCTTTGTCTTGCGTATTTTGCGATTTTTATGTTTTGATTAGATTTTCATAACTTTTTAGTGTTTTTTTGTGTTTTTAGGGGTGTTTTTGTAATTTTGGACATTGCATCTTGATTGTGGTCCGTTGCTGTGGTGCGATTATGTTTCTTTATGTTTGTTTTGGATAGGCATTGTGACCCGGGCCGAAAGTTGGAGCGATGGTGACGAAAAAGAGATTGAAGTGCTGAAAAGCTAGGTGGCACGGCGTGCCACAATGAGGGCACGTCGTGCCATTCAAGCATGCCAAAAGATGGAGTCCAGTAGGTGCCACAATGAGGGCATGTCGTGCCATTCCAGCGTGCCAAAAGATGGAGTCCAGTAGGTCAGTATGACTGCATGCCCACACCAGCACGGCGTGCCAACCCCAAATCTATCCTAGCACGGCGTGCCAACACCAGCACGGCATACCGAACACCGGAAAAGTGCTGTTGCCCAACTTTCCTCCTTCCTATTTAGTGGTTTTAGCCTAGCCATATAAATAGGACATTTTCTAAGTTGTAGGGATCTTTTTCCAGACTTTTGAAGTATAAAGCACAAACTTGTAGCTAGGTTTATTGCTTGAACTCTGTGTTACTTTGAGTTTGAACCTTTAATTGGTAGACGTTTTGCATTAAATCTTCCCCTTTTGTGACGTTCTTGGTTCCGGATTGAGTTCGTTTATAGAGGTACACCCCCAAGCATCTTCACACCGCTGGAATCTGGTTAATCGGACCAAAAGGGCATAAGTTCCTCTTCTTCTCTTTTGTAATTCGATTAATTAGTTTTTGATTCCTCAATTGATTGTGTTTGGTTGTAAACATTGAATTCTTGTCATCTTTCTTGATTAATGCATTTGAATGCAATTTAATTTCAATATTTATATCTTCTCTTTATACAATTCCCTTAATGATAATCTAGTCTCATAAGATCTTAAATTATTAAGTTCATATTTGTGGCATTACCTAGATTGACGCCTAGGAAACCATTAGTATTGACAACACTGTGGAATTTATGTGCCCCTATTTTCTGAGCTTTAGAATTAGACCGCCTCTAAACAAGGGAAACCGGCTAAGGACCTAAAAGATCTAGACATGCTAGGTTGAATTATTGAAAGAACATAATTAAGGTTTAACTGTTGAGTTAAATTCATCTGTTTTAATTAATTGATAAAGCCATCACCGTTAGCGTTCATAGGTCAGTTAAACCGCCAATTGATAACTCGAATTCAAGTGCAAAGTAAGCTAGGATAGATCAACTAGGAGTAGGATAATTTATTTGTTAGTATAATCACAAACCAAATTTAAGTTCCGCCTAGGACACGCAAGGAACCCGAGTAGTTTAGTGTTTGCAGAATATTTTCTCTGTGGGATCGATACCTGGACCAACCAGAATTATTACTTGTCAACGATAGGTACACTGCCTTAGTTGTGTGACTCTAGGTCTAGTTTCAGTGCTTCGCCTAGGGCCCACCAGCGGGCTTGGGGGTAATCATTGCTACACCCGAAGGAGAAATCATCCCTCTGGCGAGGCGACTTGACTTTCAAGTGACAAATAATGGGGCAGAGTACGAAGCATGTCTCTTTGGTATTGATGCCCTGATCACATTAGGGGCAAATGAGGTGTTAGTTATTGGGGACTCAGCTTTCGTGATTCTGTAGGTTACCGAAGACTAGGAAAGAAAAGAAGAATCACTCCGGCCTTATCTCAAGATGGTTTGGGAAAGGGCGAAGGTATTTAGTTAGTGTGAATTCCGACATGTGCCAAGGGAGGAGAATCAGATGGCAGACTCTTTGGCTACACTATCATCAATGTGGGGAGGTCCCCGAAAACAACCAATACAGCCGGTCATCCTGGAAATTACTCAAAACCCATGCTATTTGTCAGTCAACACGGTTGCAACTATTGAGGCACGCCCTTGGTATTATGATATTCTACAGTTCATTCAGAACGGTCAATACCCTGAAGATGCCAATGGGTCCTTTAAAGATTTCCTCAGAAGGTTGGCATCACAGTTCCGGATATTTGAGAATCAACTTTTCAAAAGGACAACTAACGGAGTTATTCTGAAGTGTCTCATGGAGGAAGAGGCAGTCGTGGTTATGAAGCAGATACACTCTGGTGCGTGTGGCCCGCACATGAATGGGTTGGCCCTAGCAAAGAAAACACTAAGACAAGGATACTTTTGGCTCACTCTACAAGCCGACTGTATCGAGGAAGTTAAGAAATGTGACAACCCTAACTTTTACTAGCATGCAATGGCGGAAACATTACATAAAGTTTAGGTTATCATTTTCAAAATTTCCTTCTTATCTTTAAAATAACATAATCATAAATGAGTAATCGAAAATTTCCATTTCAAAAACAGTAATAAATATTTGAAAAGGTAATATAACGGAGTTCAGAAAACTGATAAATCTTTGAACATCCATAACTACGAATAGATGATAAAATAACATGAAGGAAACTCTCCACACAATCCCCGAGGACAGACATCAGTCATCTCCTATTCTGCACCGGCATAATCTGAAAATATCAACAGCGCCACTTAGTGACGAGTAACTAACAAATCCCAAACATCAATTCAAAGTTCACATAGGAAGATGACAGATCATAAATTTCATATTACATTACTTAAGTATACTTCATCATGATTAATAGAAAGCAAATTTATCAATTTATACAAGCATGCATAATTCTCATAGTAACAATCATGTATCAGGGATCTTACCCTTATTTGTTAGCTGCATCACATACAACATATAAAGTTCAAGTTCAGCATATCACATAATTTTCTATTTCAAATAATAGTACAAAACATTCCAAGTGGATAATCAATATCATCAAAATTCAGATTTCCAAGATAAGTCATGTACATACAAATACATACCAACATCCCAAATCAAAGTACTTCATCACAAACTTGACATCAACTCAATTATACCTTAACCTTTATTAATTTTGTGGTATACGCGTATAAATCATTTGTATTGACCTATACACCTATGTCCTTAGAGAGTTCGGCTCAGACGCTTCGGGGAACCACAACGGGACTTACCCCCTTATCAATAAGAAAAGAGTACCACGAAGGGATTTACCTCAGAGTGCCAACGAAGGGACTTACCTCACAGAGTGCCAACGAAGGGACTTACCTCAAAAATAAAATAAATTAGAGTACCACGAAGGGATTTACCTCTCTGAGTGCCAACGAAGGGACTTACCTCGAAACAAAAGGCGCTGTCCTAGTGTCAACCAATCAAACATGGAAAACACTTAGCCAAACTAACCAAGACACCAGAGTATATGCCACTACAAACACCAATTTAATTATCATAATTATATCAATATTCAAAAGGTGCCTTTAACATAGGACTTATCCCAACCAATTCAATAACCATAAGGTGCCATTAAAATAGGACTTACCCCAAAACATAATCTGATACATCAATAAACACATGGTGCCATAAAAAAAATAGGACTTACCCCAAACTCGATTTCATAATTCCAACATGTATTAAATTTACCCAACCATATATGTAATTATTAGATTTCATGTCAAGAGTTCTAGCATAAATTCCTAGAATCAAATTATGCTTTGCACACATTAAAAAAAATCAGTTCAAGGCCTACGGTGAAAATTTCAGAATTCATAGTTCATGCCTCAACTTGCATATAATATTCCAGTAGGTTAGACTCAGAATTCAGCATGGCAATACAAAGGTAAATTTAGCCTTACATCTTAGGAACACACGCCAACTTAAATCATGCAATTCGGATTCCTATAGCAAAAGATATTAAGGAAACACTAAAAACATGCAATCTGTAAATTCACTTCAGATCACTGCACATAGTCTGACTTCAACAGACAAAACAGATGTGTTACTCACTGATTTAGCAAAAATAATATAAAGCAACATTGAACATCAGAATTTCAGGAATACATAGAATTTTGTTTCATGGCAAACGGAGCTACAGAGAGAAAATAAAGCCATAATCAACACAAACTGTACAAACTGAAATTCAGCAGTTCCAGGAAATCGGCACAGTGCACATAAGGCAGTTTCAACAGGGAATACGAGCACTTTACTCACAGAATTTGCCAAAATAGTATAAAACAACCTTGTACATTTATGTCTCAGGAAAGCACAGAAAGTTGAATCATGCCAATCGGAGTTATATAACGAAAATAAAGCTAAAATTATCACAACCTGTACAATCTGAAATTCAGCAGTTCAAGAAAAATCGGCACAATGCACATAAGGCAGTTTCAATAGGGAATATGAGCACTTTACTCACGGAATTTTCCAAAATAATGTAAAACAACCTTGTACACCTATATCTCCGAAAAACACAGAAAGTTGAATTATGGCAATCGGAGTTATATAACGGAAGTTATGCCATAATTACCATAAACAGTCAATTCTGAAAATACAGCAGCTTACCAATTTCGACTCAATCACATGTATTTTCATATTTCTACCAATCTTTTAACCTAAAAGCAATTTCTTACACCAATATCATATACATTCATGTCTCAACAATAATTTCAGTAATAATACAACCTAGGATCAAATTCATCTACCATACATCCTATATAAATTTCGAACCGACATTTAGGGTTTAGTTGTTACCTTGTTTGCAGTGAAACCAACTGAGGCAATTAACTCGGAATGGAGAAGAATGAAGCAGAGTCTGAATGAATGAAAGTGAGGGAGAGAAAGTTAAGAATTTCGGCTGCACTGGAGCTCCACACAATGGAATGGCTGAAATTTTAACCCTAATAGAGATGAAGAGATTGCCTTGGAGTGAAACTTGGAAAGTGGAAGAGATTAAGGAGAGATTTTCTCCTTAGGTTAAGGATTCCTAATTTTTTTGAATTGGTCAACTGAAAAATGGGATATTTATCATGGATTTTCGGAATTCCAACCTTCCCAACACAAAAATAAAAAGGCACAAAAAAAAAAATAAATTTAAGCTAGGTAAGGTTCGAACTCTAGACCACTAGCTATTAGTCAGGACTATCTACCGCTAGGCCAAAGCCTACGAATTGTTATAAGCATACAAAACATCGGTTAAATGCAAAAATGCTCACTCATATGCACACATCACAACATAACTAAGTCAACTTGTATCTGGGGCGTTACAATCCTCCCCACTAACAAAATGTTTCGCCCTCGAAACTCAAGGACAAAAGAGTAAGCTAGGTTCTAACCTTGATTAGTTGCAAACAATTCCGGATATTTGGATCTCATGGTCTCTTCTAGCTCCCAAGTAGCCTCTTCAAACTTCTGGCTACGCCAAAGCACCTTTACCAAAGGCATCTCTTTTCTCCTGAGTTTGCGAACCTGACGGTCGAGGATCTGAACAGGCTTCTCCTCATATGTCAAATTGGGTTCCACCTCCACCGAATCCACAGCAATAACGTGAGAAGGGTCGCTCACATATCTTCGTAGCTGTGAAACATGGAATACATTATGAACTTTTGTCAATTCCGGTGGTAGAGCCAACCGATATGCAACTTCCCCAATCCTTTCAAGCACTTCATATGGACCAATATACTTGGGACTGAGCTTGCCTCTCTTGCCGAACCTCATCACTCCCTTCATAGGAGATACTTTCAGCAATACCTTGCTACCGACTTCGAAGGTAAGAGGTCTTCTCTTGAGATCTGCATAAGACTTCTGACGATCCTGGGCAGCCTTCATATTCGCCTGAATCACTTTCACCTTCTTAACTGTATCCCGAATCAATTCCGGACCCAACACCAATGTGTCACTAATGTCGTCCCAACATGTCGGACTACGACATTTCCTCCCATAGAGGGCTTCATACGGGGCCATACGGATACTAGCGTGATAGCTATTATTATAGGAGAACTCTACCAAACTCAGACATTTCACCCAAGATTTC
Source organism: Euphorbia tirucalli (assembly GCA_039660915.1). Lineage (NCBI taxonomy): Eukaryota > Viridiplantae > Streptophyta > Magnoliopsida > Malpighiales > Euphorbiaceae > Euphorbia > Euphorbia tirucalli. The sequence continues at coordinate 32,004,066 of CM077637.1, read as the reverse complement.
TGGAAGTCAAGAGCACATGACCGCAACATATCCTCTAAGGTTTGGATTGTCCTCTCCGTCTGTCCATCTGTAGCAGCATGAAAAGCTGTACTCAACTTCAACCTAGTGCCTAAAGCTTCTTGCAACGATGTCCAAAAATGTGACAAGAACCGTGGGTCACGATCTGACACAATCTCCCTAGGCACACCATGTAGCCTTATAATTTCACTCGCATATGCCTCAGCTAACTGCTCCATAGACCAGGTCTTCTTCATAGGAATAAACCGAGCCACCTTGGTCAAATGGTCTATAACAACCCACACTGTGTCTAAACCATTAGCAACCTTTGGTAAACCCGACACAAAGTCCATAGAAACCGAGTCAAACTTCCATGCTGGAATAGCCAAGGGCTGCAATAATCCCCCAGGCCTCTGATGCTCAATTTTCACCTTTTGACAAGTCAAGCACCGGGCCACAAACTCAGCTACCTCTTTCTTCATTCTAGGCCACCAAAACTGTATCTTCAAATCTTTGTACAATTTCGCACCTCCCGGATGCACAGAGTAGGGAGTGCAATGAGCTTCACTTAAGATCTGCTCTTTCAACATTGAATCATTAGGCACACACCATCGGCCTTTAAATTTCATACTCCCATCTGCAAGAATCTCGAAATCTATAGCATTACCCTGCTCCTTCGCTGCACGAATCTTCTGAAGTACAGGATCACTCAACTGCTTCTCTTTCAATTCTACAAACAATACTGGTTCCACACTGATTGCATTTAAACTCGCCCGAACCACTCCTCTCGGGACCACTTCAATTTCCAACTTGCTAAACTCCTTGCAAAGATCAATAGGAAGTCTTTTCATGAAGTTCACCGAATGGATGCTCTTTCTGCTCAATGCATCTGCGACTCTGTTTGCCTTTCCTTCTTTATACTCCAAGGTTAAGTCATAATCCTTGATAAGCTCTAACCAACGTCTCTGTCACATGTTTAGTTCTTTCTGGGTGAAAATATATTTGAGGCTCTTATGATCGGTGTATATCTTGCACGGCACACCATACAAGTAATGGCGCCAAATTTTAAGAGCAAACACCACCGCAGCTAACTCCAAATCGTGAGTCGGGTAGTTCCTTTCATGAACCCTCAATTGCCTTGAAGCATAGGCAATCACTTTTCCCAACTGCATAAGTACACACCCAAGTCCGTACTTGGAAGCATCACTGAACACTTCATACTCTACTCCGTCAGTCGGCAATGCAAGAACTGGGGCTGAAGTAAGTCTCTCTTTTAATATCTGGAACGCTTCTTCACATTCTGCAGTCCATTGAAACCTACAGTCCTTCTTCATCAACTGAGTCAAAGGTCGTGCAATAATTGAAAAGTTGTGCACAAACCTTCTGTAGTATCCAGCAAGACCAAGAAAACTTCTTACTTCGGTCACATTAGTAGGACTGGACCATTCAAGAACGGCTTTAATCTTCGCCGGGTCCACCTTCACACCTTCTTTGGTAATCACATGGCCTAGAAAAGCCACCTCTCCAAGCCAAAACTCACACTTAGAGAACTTGGCGTACCACTTCTGCTCTCTTAATACTTTCAACACCATTTTGAGATGCTTAGCATGCTCCTCTTCATTCTTCGAATATACTAAGATATCATCAATGAATACCACAACACACACATCAAGGAGCTCGTGGAAGGTTCGGTTCATCTGATCCATAAACACTGCTGGTGCGTTAGTGAGACCGAAGGGCATTACTTCGAATTCATAGTGCCCATACCTTGTCCGGAAGGCAGTCTTCTGAATGTCATCTTCTTTTACCGGAATCTGATGATAGCCGGATCTCAGATCGATCTTAGAGAACACACCTGCACCCTTCAATTGATCAAACAAATCTTCAATTCTTGGCAGGGGATATTTATTCTTGATGGTCACCTTATTCAACTCACGGTAGTCAATACATAATCGCATGCTTCCATCCTTCTTCTTGACAAAGAGTACCGGAGCACCCCAAGGTGACACGCTGGGTCTAATAAAACCCTTATCAACAAGTTCTTGCAACTGGGTCTTCAATTCTCGCATCTCCGAGGGAGCCATCCGATAAGGAGCTTTAGAGATTGGAGCTGACCCCGGAATTAGGTCGATGGCAAATTCTACATCCCTTCCTGGTGGAATTCCTGGCAGTTCATCAGGAAACACATCCGCATATTCTCGAACAATAGGAATATCCTCGATCTTCAGTTCTTCCGAGGTATCCTTTATTCTACACAGAAATACTTCTTCGCCTTTCATCGCCATCTTTTTCAATTTCATAGCCGAAACTACCTTCACTCCTGGTTTCATCTTAACATTTGAATAAGAAACCCTCTTCCCTTTACCGTCCTTCAGCACAATTTTCTCATCCCTACAATAGAACACCGCTTGATGCTGCTTCAGCCAGTCCATACCGAAGATAACATCAAATTCGGTCAATGGAAATTCCCTCAAATTCGCCTTCAATTCAACTCCCTCGATAACTACGGGAACTTCGGGGAAAACACGACAGCAAGCAACACTCTCCCCATTAGGGAGGGAAACCACAGAATTAATTGGAACAGATACAGATAAATTCAACTTCTGAGCAAAAGTAGTAGAAATACAGGATATAGACGCACCAGTGTCAAATAATACATAAGCAGGAAAAGATTTGACAAGGATGGTACCTGCAACGATGTCATTCCCTGCCTCGTCAACTTCGGACTCCATCATGTTATAGACTCTGTTGCGAACAGGGCCTCCTGAGCTAGAATCGGGCTTCTTACTTCCTGACTTCTTCGGGCAAGATTGAGAGTAGTGACCCTCTTCCTTACAAGTGTAGCATCGGACAGGCGTCCCATCACAGTTCTTCCCATAGTGCCACTCTTTCTTACACTTGAAGCACTTCTTCTCCCTAGTCTGAGCGGTACTAGCAGCTTCCTTTGCCGGAACATACTTGGGTTTCTTGGAAGTCAGATGAACATACGAGGTAGGCTGAGACCTCTTTAAGAACATGGTCCGCCTCACCGCTTCATCCTCCTGAACGGATGCATAAACTCCTAAAGCCACTTCATAGGCTCTCTGGAAAGTTGTTGCTCCAGAACATAGGACATGTGTCCTCACTTTGGGACTCATCCGCTTGATATAGAACTGCACCTTCTCCTCTTCAGTGGGGATGACTGAACCTGCAAATCTGGACAGTTCAGTAAATTTGTTGGTGTACTGCTGAACAGACATGCTTCCTTGAGTCAAGCATAGGAATTCCTCTCGTTTCTGCCACCTCAACTCACTTGGGTAGAAACGATTCTTCAACCTTTCAGTGAATTGTCCCCATCCAAACTCAGCCAATTCCAGGCACTCGGCCTTAACCATGCCCCACCAGTTATCAGCCTCGCCTTTCAAGTAGTAGGCTCCAATCACGACTTTCTCGGCGTTCGGACAGCCGGTCACATCAAAGAGTTTCTCTATCTCCCGGATCCATCCCTCAAGCACCACCGGGTCGGAAGATCCTTCATAAGTTGGGGGTCGGTGACGAGCAATGCGATCGAAGACAGTTTGGTTATTTGGATTTCTTTGAGCCATAGCGAGCACGGCATCTTCCAACAGCCGCATACGTCGCTGAGGAGAGTCATCGCGAACGGAATCTCTACGTGGAGGCATTCTAAAATTTTTGTTCTAGTTAGGTCTAAGCATATAATACATACAGCTAATAATAGAAAACAAGTAATCCAAAGCAATTAAACCCGTTCTACCTACCCATGCACCTCACACTATGTTCAAATCTCTATCCTAGGATTCTGAGTTTTGGTTCCAAGTGACTTATGCTACCAAAGCCTTGGAACCAACGCGGGCTCTGATACCAACTGTGACAACCCTAACTTTTACTAGCATGCAATGGCGGAAACATTACATAAAGTTTAGGTTATCATTTTCAAAATTTCCTTCTTATCTTTAAAATAACATAATCATAAATGAGTAATCGAAAATTTCCATTTCAAAAACAGTAATAAATATTTGAAAAGGTAATATAACGGAGTTCAGAAAACTGATAAATCTTTGAACATCCATAACTACGAATAGATGATAAAATAACATGAAGGAAACTCTCCACACAATCCCCGAGGACAGACATCAGTCATCTCCTATTCTGCACCGGCATAATCTGAAAATATCAACAGCGCCACTTAGTGACGAGTAACTAACAAATCCCAAACATCAATTCAAAGTTCACATAGGAAGATGACAGATCATAAATTTCATATTACATTACTTAAGTATACTTCATCATGATTAATAGAAAGCAAATTTATCAATTTATACAAGCATGCATAATTCTCATAGTAACAATCATGTATCAGGGATCTTACCCTTATTTGTTAGCTGCATCACATACAACATATAAAGTTCAAGTTCAGCATATCACATAATTTTCTATTTCAAATAATAGTACAAAACATTCCAAGTGGATAATCAATATCATCAAAATTCAGATTTCCAAGATAAGTCATGTACATACAAATACATACCAACATCCCAAATCAAAGTACTTCATCACAAACTTGACATCAACTCAATTATACCTTAACCTTTATTAATTTTGTGGTATACGCGTATAAATCATTTGTATTGACCTATACACCTATGTCCTTAGAGAGTTCGGCTCAGACGCTTCGGGGAACCACAACGGGACTTACCCCCTTATCAATAAGAAAAGAGTACCACGAAGGGATTTACCTCAGAGTGCCAACGAAGGGACTTACCTCACAGAGTGCCAACGAAGGGACTTACCTCAAAAATAAAATAAATTAGAGTACCACGAAGGGATTTACCTCTCTGAGTGCCAACGAAGGGACTTACCTCGAAACAAAAGGCGCTGTCCTAGTGTCAACCAATCAAACATGGAAAACACTTAGCCAAACTAACCAAGACACCAGAGTATATGCCACTACAAACACCAATTTAATTATCATAATTATATCAATATTCAAAAGGTGCCTTTAACATAGGACTTATCCCAACCAATTCAATAACCATAAGGTGCCATTAAAATAGGACTTACCCCAAAACATAATCTGATACATCAATAAACACATGGTGCCATAAAAAAAATAGGACTTACCCCAAACTCGATTTCATAATTCCAACATGTATTAAATTTACCAAACCATATATGTAATTATTAGATTTCATGTCAAGAGTTCTAGCATAAATTCCTAGAATCAAATTATGCTTTGCACACATTAAAAAAAATCAGTTCAAGGCCTACGGTGAAAATTTCAGAATTCATAGTTCATGCCTCAACTTGCATATAATATTCCAGTAGGTTAGACTCAGAATTCAGCATGGCAATACAAAGGTAAATTTAGCCTTACATCTTAGGAACACACGCCAACTTAAATCATGCAATTCGGATTCCTATAGCAAAAGATATTAAGGAAACACTAAAAACATGCAATCTGTAAATTCACTTCAGATCACTGCACATAGTCTGACTTCAACAGACAAAACAGATGTGTTACTCACTGATTTAGCAAAAATAATATAAAGCAACATTGAACATCAGAATTTCAGGAATACATAGAATTTTGTTTCATGGCAAACGGAGCTACAGAGAGAAAATAAAGCCATAATCAACACAAACTGTACAAACTGAAATTCAGCAGTTCCAGGAAATCGGCACAGTGCACATAAGGCAGTTTCAACAGGGAATACGAGCACTTTACTCACAGAATTTGCCAAAATAGTATAAAACAACCTTGTACATTTATGTCTCAGGAAAGCACAGAAAGTTGAATCATGCCAATCGGAGTTATATAACGAAAATAAAGCTAAAATTATCACAACCTGTACAATCTGAAATTCAGCAGTTCAAGAAAAATCGGCACAATGCACATAAGGCAGTTTCAATAGGGAATATGAGCACTTTACTCACGGAATTTTCCAAAATAATGTAAAACAACCTTGTACACCTATATCTCCGGAAAACACAGAAAGTTGAATTATGGCAATCGGAGTTATATAACGGAAGTTATGCCATAATTACCATAAACAGTCAATTCTGAAAATACAGCAGCTTACCAATTTCGACTCAATCACATGTATTTTCATATTTCTACCAATCTTTTAACCTAAAAGCAATTTCTTACACCAATATCATATACATTCATGTCTCAACAATAATTTCAGTAATAATACAACCTAGGATCAAATTCATCTACCATACATCCTATATAAATTTCGAACCGACATTTAGGGTTTAGTTGTTACCTTGTTTGCAGTGAAACCAACTGAGGCAATTAACTCGGAATGGAGAAGAATGAAGCAGAGTCTGAATGAATGAAAGTGAGGGAGAGAAAGTTAAGAATTTCGGCTGCACTGGAGCTCCACACAATGGAATGGCTGAAATTTTAACCCTAATAGAGATGAAGAGATTGCCTTGGAGTGAAACTTGGAAAGTGGAAGAGATTAAGGAGAGATTTTCTCCTTAGGTTAAGGATTCCTAATTTTTTTGAATTGGTCAACTGAAAAATGGGATATTTATCATGGATTTTCGGAATTCCAACCTTCCCAACACAAAAATAAAAAGGCACAAAAAAAAAAATAAATTTAAGCTAGGTAAGGTTCGAACTCTAGACCACTAGCTATTAGTCAGGACTATCTACCGCTAGGCCAAAGCCTACGAATTGTTATAAGCATACAAAACATCGGTTAAATGCAAAAATGCTCACTCATATGCACACATCACAACATAACTAAGTCAACTTATATCTGGGGCGTTACAAGAAATGCCATGAATGTCAAGTGTATGGAGACCTCAATCATCTTCCCTCACTTGAACTTCAAGTATCTTCGACTCCATGGCTGTTTGCAGCTTGGGGTATAGATATAATTGGAGAGATAAGGCCACCTGCCTCAAATGGGCACTGATTCATTATTGTAGCTGTGGATTGTTTCCCTAAGTTGGTAAAGGCGGAAGCATTTACAAATATCACCGCTAAGAAAATGGCCAAATTTATAGAAAAGAACATCTTCCCAAGATATGGGATCCCTCATCATGTCGTGACCGACAATGGGGTACAATCCCAAGGGGTGACGGCACAGTTATTCCAAGAGAAGGGGGTCGAGCACCCTAGGTCATCCCTGTATCGCCCACAAGCCAATGGGGCGGTGGAAGCGGCCAATAAATCCATTAGGAAGATTCTGTCAAAGATGGTGGTCACCTACAAAGATTGGGCCGACATGTTACCATTGGCTTTATGGGGATATCGGACAAGCATCAGAACCCCAACCAGAGAAACTCCGTATTCACTGGTTTACAGGATGGAAGCAGTATTACCGGTAGAGATGGAAATCAGATCATTAAGAGTGGTTATGGAGGCACAGTTGCCAGAATTTGATTGGCTCCAGTCGAGATATGAACATCTAGCACTGATAGATGAAAAGCATCTTCGGGCTTTAGATTGGTTGCAAATTTACCAACAGCGGATGGCTAGGACATACAATAACAAGGTTCGTCATCAGAAGTGCCCATTTAAGGTAGGGGATCTGGTACTCAAGCAGATGAAACAAAACCAACACAGATGTACGAGGGAAATTCAAGCCAAACTGGGAAGGTCCGTATGTAATCAAGAGGGTACTTTCGAAGTGTGCTGCAAAGATTATGGATATGGACGGGAACGAATTTGTTAACCCCATCAACCAGGACAAGTTGAAACACTACTACGTATTAAAAAAAAAGAGTCCGGTGGATTGAAAACCGAAAAGGCGATCTACGCAAAAGTTAGGACAGTCCGGTGGGTCGAAAATCGAAAAGGCGATCCATGCAGAAGTTAGGACAGAGAGGTGAGGACTATCAGCTAGAAAATCTGCAAAGACCGGATGGTGGCAAGCGTGGCTTCAGTCGAGACGTATACCATCAATAATTCTGTTCATAGTTTCATTTCATCATTCGATGTACATTGTGCTAAAATATTATTTATGAGTGAATCAATGAATATTCGGTTTTGTTCGCTTAAATGTCCCAAGTTTATCTGCAATGCAGATTATTCTGTACATATTTATCTTTATATATCTTCGGCATATCTCACATCCACAGATTGAACACATACATTCAAAAAAAAAAAAAGTCCGATAGATTGAAAACCCGAAAAGGGCGGTCTATGCAAAAGATAGGACATAAAATAAGGTCTGCTGAATTGAAAACCCAAAAAGGGCGGTTCAGGCAAATAAAAAGACATTTCGATAGGCTAAAAATCCAAAAGGGCGGCCTATGCAAAATTAGGACAATAAATGCAAAAAACAGAATAAAAGTCATACAACAGTAATCAATTTTAATCCTAGTCATCTAGAGGCCGAGATATCGCAATGTCAGTGCCTCACGTCCTCGCTTGGTAGGACAGCCGACCAAATTCGATAACCAAGCCCTGTAGCAAGCATCTATCTCTACGGAGGCATCCACTGGTGCTGCACATGCCGAGGCCATTGCGGCGTAAACACCCCGCACTCAGTAGTACACAAAGATCGAGGAACCCCTTGTAGTTGCCCATACTATCTGCACAGCCGAGCAGGAGAGTAGAAAGTCACATGAGTCAATCCAAGCAACTGGACACCTCCGGCCCAGGTCTTAGTAGTCACATCAGTGATATCCCACCAAGGGCAGACCCATCGGATAGAGGCGGTGGACCACCTTCTCAGCCAGTTAAACCAATGCTCCATGGACATGAAACCGAAATCTGGGAACTCGATGCGCCTAGACCAATAGCGCTTCGGAGCATATCTCGGATGAGGTGGAGGAGGGCTCAGGAGACACAGCTTCTCCAACAGCCAAATCTACATATGGTTTAGTCAGGATGAAGGGGTAATGAATGTTTGAATTTAGAAAAGGGCAGTACTGAAGCATGCCTAAAGCAGAAAGAGAGACCCACAGCTCTCGATGGGAGAATCAGAATGGATGGAATCTTAGTGGATTAGGGTCTCAGCTAAGACAACCCCCATGGAAGATACACCCTGAGACACCTGAGTCACTACTGAAGCCAGCCTAAGGCTACAGGTACCATCTCAAGACTCGCACAGATAGCAAGCCTTCAGTAATAGACTCATCAGCGGAGCCCAGCCAGGGGCAGTGGGAGATAAAGCGAAACATAAGTCAGCAATGACAGAAAGACTGAGTCTAGGAGAGGTAGACCTACTAGTAGGAGCGAACTGGCTTAGAAATGTGTGAACATCACCAGAGTTAGGGTCGGGAACAGCTAACCGGACCCCCCGAGGGCAGGGAACATAAAGAATGGCACTAAACTCCTCTATCAAGGGGCATATCTCTCGACCAGAGAAACGAAATACATGATCCATCGGATCCCAAAAGCTGACAGCTGCATCCAAGAAGCCTAATTCGGGGTCAAAGCAATGTAACACCTGAGATACTGCAAGCCAAAGGGGGCAAGTAGAGCCTAATTAGAAGAGCGGGTCATACCCCAATAGTCCCGGAGTCGTCCTCTGAGCTGATCCATGCCGAAAGAGGAGCAAAAGAAGAAGAAAGGCTAAAAATCAAGTGGGGCGGTTATAGCTTATGAGGCGGCTATAATCTGCTACAGGGGCGCGGCTATAATGCATGGGGTGGCTGTAACACTTATAGGAGCTTGGCTGTGCTGAAGAAAGCTTGTAAATCGATGTGGGATGGATTTTTGGTGTGGGGCGGCTATAACCATACACAACCATGCGGCTGTAGCCTACAGGGGCCCGGCTGTAATGCCTATAGGGGCACGGCTATAGTACAGACAACACTTCATCTATATCTTTATATGATTTCTGGTGATTATGGCCACGCAGCTATGGATTCTGGGTATCGGCTTTTAAGGAAAACAAAGTCTAAAGGCACCGGAATATATCCCGGACCCAACCAAATTGAACAGAAGAGTGGTAAAGCGTAAGAAAAGGCGAGGAAATATGTGTATAAAAGGTACAAATGTCATACAAAATTCATGTATATCAGATACATCATTAAACCAGGCCTACGCAAGGACCCAAAATGTGTGAAGAAATAACCCACAGACGGGTTAATACATTACAAATAAAGAATGGAGGGATAAACCTAAGAGGAGTCATCATCATTCTCGTCATCTTCTGCCTTGTCATCATCATCCTCATCATCACCTGCATCTCCCGTCTGGGCACCCCAGTCGCTTGCTTGGTATCTGAAGGTCTGGTTCATGACCTCCAATTTGGTGACCCGACGCCGCAATTGATCATTCTTGGCCCTCAAGCGAGTGGACTCATGGCGTTCTATCCCGATCGTCGTCTGTATTGAACAAAGCATGAGAAACATCACATTACATACATATGCATCCATACATACACGCATACATCCAGACATAAGCATACTATCATGTACAGGTACTTACTGTCATAGCGGAATTGTCCCGAAAAGAGAGCGCCCTCAGGGCATAAATGGCCTGACCTATGTACATACCTTGCATCACAAGAATCTACAAAGATCACGATTCAGAGGATCAGCTAATGATAGAAAAGGGGCAGAAATAAATAAGCAAGGAAATACTCACATGTGTGGTGTCAGGAGGAATAGCCAGGGGAAAGTTATGGTCCTAGAGATGCAGATTAGCCCGATAAGATTGCCGAGAATCATCATATAGCTGAATGGAATCTTCAATCGGGAATTCGAGCCGGCCATGTACATATCCGACCTCGGGAGCCAGAGGAACCTGGAAGTGAGGAATAGGGATGTCCTCCGCACTGGCGGCAAAGTCCGTCCCAGCAGTCCTAGAAGCAGCGGTACCCGACCTACCTCCTCTTCCCCTGGCTGATGAAGACGCGCATGCTTGCCCACCTCGTGAGGATGGCTGGAATCAATTAAAAACAATAATGTGAAAAAAAAAACTTTAATTACCCCAACACCAGCACCAGCATTAGCAGATGGCGGAAGCAAATGAACAGTGATGAAGCGGCTATAATCGTGGTCCACACTGCCAGCCTCGTATCCAACACCGTAGAGGTCCGGGTGCAACTCAAGAGACAGCAGATGAGGCCAGAATAACCCTACATGCAAGGCAGCTGGAATCCTACATGCCCCAGGACCAGAACACCAGTTGTGAGTGCTCTCACCTAAGAACCACTCTTGACCGCAGGCGCACTCCATCATAAAGAGCCTGCTCATGAGTGCCTATGCATCACAAAGCTGCTGGGGCAAATTTTCGCCCTCCTGGCTCCAAGGGGCCTTGGCAATCTGAGATTAGGGAACCAGGAAATTAAAAATAAAATAAAATTAAAAAAAAATACCCCCTCAAATGTCATCTCTCTCAACGCCTGCCGGCACTCCTCTTAGTCCTCATCAACCTCGCTCCAGACGTATCCCATATATCGTCGGAGGTGGGGGAATTCAACCAGGTCGACCCCTTCAGGAATCTGCACAACTAGGGGAGGGACAAAACGGTACTCGTAGACCCAGATCTACGAAGGGAGATTTAAAGCAAGTCAACAAAAAAAAAGGGGTCCAAGATACTCACGTGCAGCAGAATCCAGAAAGCCTTCAACTCCTTGTAGGAGCCCCGGGCGCAGAGATCTAGGGCATAATAAAGTTGGGCCAAAGCAGCCCAAGCCCAATTAAGAGTCCTCACAGACTTCAGGTTGATCAGTGAAGGCAGCAAGGCCAGATTCAGATTGCTCCAACCCGTAGGAAAAAGGGTGGTGGAGAGAGCATGCAATAGGAAGGCTCTAGCATACTTCCTCTCATCAGTAGCATCGAAGGTAGCCCCCTCCAGGAGCGCAAGCTGCCGCCCGAGCCAGTACTCATGGATACTCCTACATTGGATCCGGCTCTCGGAAAAGCTAATCCCAATCAGCATGGATACCAACTCTTGACGATAGCCACCATGTACAAAGACCTGATTGAAGTGGATCATCTGGCCGGAGAAGGGAAGACCCGTGATAGCAACAATATCCTCCGGGGTCACCGTGTACTCCCCGGAAGGGAAATGAAATGGGTGGGTGGAATCCATCCACCTCTCCAGAAGTGCGGCTAAAAGCCCTCGGCTCATGCAAGGAGTAGTGATGGATATGCTATGAACCAGTCGGTGCAAGCCAGTGGAGTTTACTATGTCCCTCACTCCTTGGGGGAGACACCTATACCACCTCAGGGCCTCCATAATGGATCCGCTACCGCAATGGTCTGATCTCGGCTGCAAAATCAATAATCAAGGAGTTTATGAGCTTTTTAGAATGCATACATATCATAAAAATAGAAGAAACATTATTCAAATCGCGAAAAACCAACTCGCCTTGAATCTGCAGGTTACAGCCACCCGACCATAGGGTCACAGCTGCGTGGCTGTAACCCCCATGATCACAGCCGTGCGGCTGTGATCATGCATGGGGCAGCTGTAGCTGTAAAGTTTTGGCCCTTCTGGATTTTTTTTTCATTTTTTCGGTTAAATCTGCTCCTAACTCAAACCAAATCAACAACTAAGCATCCTAGGGGCATAATCTACTTCAATCATGCATCAATTTCACATATTTTCTCTAATTTTGCAAAAATTTGAAACTTGGAAAAGTGGAGAAGTTTGAGAAAACTAACAGGATTTGTGTGAGCATGGTTCGAAATTTGAAGTAAGATGGGCACCGGGGCGTCGATCTTCACTCCAGAATACTCATCCTTCTCTTCTAATCTATGATGTACTTCGTGGGTTCAAAGGGTAGAGTAAAGTTTCCCTTCGGAATGGAAAATCGAGTTTGAAACATAGGTTAAGTAGCAGGGATGGGCCGTAGGACTCTACGCATCTTTCGCCTCATGGTGTCGATTTAGGAGCAAGAAAATCACCAAAAGGGAGGGTTTTTCGGCTGAAAATAGAGGAAATGAGGGTTGCCTTCATTTTATGGATTTTAAGCCACTTCCTCACCTACCACTATAGCTGAATGGCTGTAGTTTTCAAACACTACAGCCGTGCGGCTGTTGCTGCTACAGCCGCTAGGCTATAGCATAGCCGCTCGGCTGTAGCTTTTCTCCCTTAAAAATTTTTTTCCTTTTTCTTTTCTGAAACTTGTTTTGTGTCTATTTGACCCCGAGAAAGGTAATTTCCATGTTTTGCAGGCATCAAAGGACAAGATATTGGGCCCATATTCATTCTTGATCGAAGGGGCAAAAATTTTTGTTTCCAAAATTATCGATAAAGGAACGAATACATGCCCGAAACGACTTCAAAACGTCAAGTGTTGACTAAACTTCTCAAACAGCAAAAGCATCATTCTCCTAGCTACATGAGCTCCACAAGAAACATAATTATCCTTTCCTTCAGTGACACAGGCTCCACCAGAAGTGAAATGACCAAAATGCCCTTCAGTTAATAACCACACTACCGGATGGCCAAAACACCTTTCCTTTAGCGACACGAGCTATATGGAAGACCAAATCACCACAATATTTCTTCCCCTAATGACATAGGCTCCATTAGGGGTAAAATGACCGGAATCCCCTTTTATCGGCCACCAAGCTGCCAAATGACCAAAGTTCCCTTTTTCCACAAAAATGGGAAACCAAATCACTGAAACCCATTTCTTTTTATGACATAGGCACCACGAAAGACCAAATGACCAAAGTATCCTTACTTCAAGGAATACCAATTTCCCAAGTTGCAAAAAGTATCCGGGCAAGTCCTCTGCTTCGCAATGGAGTCGAAGCATGTCCCTGGCAAATCAAACAGATTTGGGCAAAGTCCTCTGCTTTGCAATGGAGTCTAAGCATGACCCTAGAGAACATCAAATCAATTCGGGCAAAGTCCTATGCTTCGCATCGGAGTCGAAGTAAGACCCTGAAGATTCAAACCAACTTAGGCAAGACCACTGTCTCGAAAAACAACCGTGACAAGTCTCTACAGACATCAAAACAAGTCAACGCAAGGAGAACCCCCAGGTACGTTCTCTCTTCCTTCTCACCGTGCTCCCTATCGTGAGGCGAAACCCGAATCCAACACAAGCACCCGTTCAAGTCGACTTTGGTCATACGAGGGGCAGCCTATGAGCATGGGTTTTTTCCCGACCTCGGTGATGAAAGCTACTGTTACCTTTTTCATGGATAAACGTGAAGTGGATTCGGACCGACTGGGATAATGTCAGAAATGTTTTGGATAGCCCGAAGGTGTGTGACAAGCCCTAATACGAAACCCCGAAGAATTCGAGTGAGTATTTTAGAAAGAATCGAAGAAAAAATAGAAAACAAGCAAAATAGGCATTTCTGGCCTCTACAGCCGCGCGGCTATGAGCGTCAGTTTTCCTTTTTTGCCGAAATCAGTAATTAATTCTAATTTAATGCCAAAAAGGGAGATATATAAGCATCATAATCTGGGATTAGGGTTCAGAACACAAAAACAGAAAAAAAAGAAAAAGAAAAAAGGGATTTTGAGAGAAAATAACACCATCACATAGATTTTCTCTAGGGTTCTTAAGGCAATTGGAAAAAAAAAGAGTTTGACCTAAAATAATAATCTCAATAGAACACATAAAAACGATCGTAGGGTTTTGTGATATCATAATCAATCCTTCAATCTTCTTCAGGGTTCCGTTCTGGCTTCGAAAATCGAGCAATGTTCGTGTTGTTCGTGACTGCGAGACATTTCCAGCATTCGAATCCATTTTTCATGGTCCAAACACTGGAACACAGACAAGGTAATCTTCTGAGAGGCCTCAGAAATCTGCTTTGTTCATTCTGGTTGTGATTTGATTGCATGTTTTGAATTTTTTACGGTTTTGGGAGTTTTTTCCGGTTACAGCCGCCCCACGCATGATCATAGCCGCTCGGCTGTAACCTACAGCCGCGCGGCTGTGACCTGTAGGGGCGCGGCTGTAACTTTCAGGGCAGAAGCTCCAAATGCCCTAAAATCGATCGATAACACTCCCATATTTCAATTAAATATGTTTTTCATATTTGTTATCGGTCCAATTACATCCCCACATGCTTAGATTCCATGTTCTATGATTTTTAATGGATGGATGTAATATAAAGTTTGGTGATTTTGGACGATTAGGGATTTTCGGATTCGATTCGATCCGTTTCGGGTCTTTTCTGTTGATTTTGATGTTTTTCCAGAAATCCCAGATCGCCCAAAATCGTCAAACTTTGCAAAACAATTTTTGAAAACGCAAAAAGAACACTGGAATCAGTTTTGGAGCACCACAGCCATATGCTGTAGTGTTACAGCCGCCCTGCTATGTTACAGCCGTACGGCTGTAATGCCTACAGCCGCTCGGCTGTGGATTTGGAGGTAGAATTACAATTTTGCCTTTTTGGGCCCAAACTTGTAATTTTGCATCCTTTTCTTATTCAAAAATGAATTTTGGCGTGTTTGTATGCTTTTGGACCCTAGATGGATGTTTGATTTAGGCCCACGCACGAACGGGACCCCGGGTCCCAGGATATCCGGCCCGCTAAAGTTGGAAAAATGCATGTAAATGAGCCAAACTGCTTTTAAAATTGGTCTTCATCCATAAAACCTGCAGGGCGTTTAAAAAACCATTTTCCAGGTCTAACCGGGCCAACCAACCGGGTCAACCCCGGTTACCCCCAAATGCATGTCGTCCACTCCTAAAAATCCCTATTCTGTTCTATTTGAGTCCTTTGTATGCCTTGATTATTTGTGCTAACCCTCTTTGGATGCAGCTTTTATTTTTAGTTTTCTTTTTACTTTTGATGTATTTAACAGATTATCCCGTGTATCTGGGTAATTGTATTTTTTAGACTATCGTGTATAATAGGCGGTTGTAAAAGGTGAGGATGAGAGTTTTCTTTTTCTTGGGTTGTATAATTTGGCCTCTGATTTACTTTTCCTCACTTTTATTTTTCTGCACTTTATTTTAGTATTTATATTTTTTGCATGAGCATTGGTTAATGATTAAGGGAAGATAAAATGGGTAGATTCAAGTGAATGAAATATCATATTATGAAATAATAATTAAAAATAAGTGAGGATTAGTAGATTTGTTGCCCGAACCCTGAATCTCTGAATTAGGTACTGCGTCTACACTTGGTAGGGAGCTGTACCGGAATTTCCCGGATGAGCTGATCCGGGTGGCGACTTTGTATCTAATTTCAAAATTTAGGTTTCAAGATCTTTAAGTTCAAATTGGGATTTTCTAAAAACCTATTTTCTAAAATTCGTGTTTAAAATTAAGTTTTCTACAAAAAAGATTTTTCCAATAAAATGAAAGGCTTTTTTTTCTAAAGAAAAATTAAAACCCGTTTTCAAAACCAAAACATCAACTCTTAAAAAGAATATCTCCAGTTCCCACTTCACCGTGCATTCCGAAAAAGGTCGTCCGCTCACAGCTGTGGGATGAATTTCTCTAATCATGTCGATTCCCCACGCCGAGAAAGGCTAAAGAGATGCCAGGTTCTGTAATTTAAGTGGTGGCAGATGACTGATATCAGAATAGATTTGGCATTCGTGACATCTTCTTACCTCTTTCACACAATTGGACTACATTGTCATCCAGAAGTATTCCTTTCTCATTATCTTTCTAGCCACCCATAGGATCCCACATGTACTTGCTGCATTACAGTTTCTGCTTCTCGTTCAGAAGAACCCCGTTTGCAGTTCTCTTATATAGCTTATCTTTGAAGATTCTGAACTGGCTGGCTAATCTTCTTAATGAAACTTTATCAGTAGTATTAGCTCCTTCTGGATACTTTCCTTCTTTCACATACTAATAAATGTCAAAGAACCATGGGTTTTCTTCGACTGTCAACTCCATTACTTCGTACATATCAAAGCAGGGTTGCCTATATATTGCTATAACCAAAGGTTGTATCTGTGTCTTCTCTGGGTCCTCCCATATAAAGGACAATGTTGCTAGTGCATCCACTATTTTATTCTCCTCCTTGGGAGCATGTCTGAACTCACACTAGCTAAACAACCCTCTTTTGTATTGCAGCAGCTCTAAGTAAGGCCGTAAGGCTTCTTCTCTCAGATCCCATTTGCCTTGTGCTTGCCGAATCACCAAAAGTGAATCTCCAACAATCAAGACATCATCTGCCCCTAATGTTAGGAGGGCTTCCATCCCAAATAAGCATGCTTCATATTCTGCCCCATTGTTAGTTATGGGAAAGTCCAACCTCTTCGATAATGGAATGATCTCGCCATTTGGCGTTGTGATGATTACCCCAATTCCAGCACCCTTTCTGTTCATGGTGCCATCGAAGCACATAACCCATCTCCTTACTTCCACTACGGCCAGCTGTTTGTCAGGGAACTCCAGATTCTCCACACGATCTGATTCTAATGGCTGATTTGCCAGAAACTTTGCCACAACTCTCCCTTTGATGGTTTTCTTTGTGATGTACTCGATATCGAATTCTGATAAGAGTAGTAGCCATCTAGATAGTTTTCCAACCAACACTGGTGCTCGTACAAGTATTTCATTGGGTCCACTTTAGCCACGGTTTATACTTTGTATGACTGAAAGTAGTGGCGCAATTTCTTAGTTAGCCAAATCAATGCTACACATGTCTTCTCTACCAGTGTGTACTTGGTTTCATATTCCAGCAACTTCTTGCTGAGATAGTAGATGGGATACTCCTTCCTTCCATCTTGTTCCTGTGCCAGCATCGCCCCTATGGAGGAATCTTCGACAGCCAAGTATAAAATCAAGGGCTTTCTCGGAGTCAGTGGGCTGAGAACTGGCGGATTTACCAGATAAGTTTTGATCTTTTCGAAGCCAACTAACACCTATCATCCCATACGATCGGCTGATCTTTCCTTAATAGCTTAAAAATCGGCTCACACACTGAAGTTAATCGTGCTATGAAACAGCTGACATACTACAAGGAGCCCAAGAATGATTGGATCTCCTTTTCTGTTTTATGGGCTGGCATATCTCGAATGGCTTTGATCTTGTCTGGATCCATCTCTATTCCCCTTTGACTGACCACATGACCTAGCAGTTTCCCTGATGTAACCCCAAATATGGATTTCTTAGGATTAAGTCATAGGTTATACTCTCTAATACGTGTAAGAAATCTATCCAGGATGGCAGGGTGCTCTTCCTGGGTCATTGATTTAACAAGCATATCATCGATGTACACCTCTATTTCCTCGTGAATCATGTCATGCAGCAATGTTGTGACAGCCCTTTGGTAAGTGGCCCCAGCATTTTTCAATCCAAAAGGCATTACTCTGTAGCAAAAAGTTCCCCACTCTGTAATGAAGGATGTCTTCACCTTGTCAACAACATCCATTAGTATCTGGTTATATCCGAAGAATCCGTCCATAAAAGAGTACATTGCTACCTTGGCTGCGCTATCTATAAAACATCGATGTGAGGTAAGGGGAAGTTGTCTTTCAGGCATGCTTTGTTCAGATCCATGTAGTCGACATATACTCTGACCCTTTCGTCTTTCTTAGGCACTGGAACGACGTTGGCTAACCATTCTGTGTACTCCACCACTTCGAGGAACTTGGCTTCGATCTGCTTAGCCACCTTTTCTTTAATAATGCAGCCTATTCTTGTCTTAGCCTTCTTAGCTTCTGCCTTACGGGCTTGAATCTGGGATCTGTTGGAATCTTGTGAACTACTATTTCTGTGTCGACCCTCGGCATGTCCTCATACGACCAAGCGAAGGCCTTAATATGTTTTGCAGTATTTTTTTCAATTCTCTTTCTTCTTTGGATTTTAGTTCGTGTGAAATGAATATGATTTTGGGATTTTCATTTTTACTTATGTTAATTTCATGCAATGCAGTGTCATGAATGCTAAATATGCTTGATGGTGATTCAAATGCATGCACAGAATTATTAGGATAAACATCGCACAAGTAAGCAAACTGGGATTTCATTGCATTAAACTTGTTATAAAGTACATCGTTCACACTGAAAATAGAAGAAACAAATACAACAAAATCATTTTCATCCTCCATAGGCGGAGGGCCTTGAACTTCTTCTCCATCCTCCTTGCCCAGCTTCAGAATGTTGTCCAAGTCAGCAGCAATTTCAGACTCTTGCTCAGTAGGAAGAGTAGTCTCCTCAATCTCAGCCACCTGCGCCTTAGCCTTCTTCATGATTCCTGCTATTTCAGCAACCACAGAATCTAGACTTGCCTTGGTCACTAGCTCCATCCTGGACCTTTCCTTGGATTTTGCAAAGGGCTTGCTCAGGGCAACGGCCAGTGCCTCCGAAATTGCTTCTACAGATTCATCATAGACTTTTTCTTCAGCTTTCCCCTTGGACACTTCTGCTACTTTTGCTATCACTTCAGACGGCTTCT
This sequence comes from Euphorbia tirucalli, assembly GCA_039660915.1. NCBI lineage: Eukaryota > Viridiplantae > Streptophyta > Magnoliopsida > Malpighiales > Euphorbiaceae > Euphorbia > Euphorbia tirucalli. The sequence goes on along the minus strand of CM077637.1, from coordinate 31,984,810 downwards.
TCTGGGGGGTGACAGGCTTAGCAATTGCCTCCTCCACTGTTACAGGTGCAACTGGATCTTCCTGGCTCTTTTCAAAATCTACAACATCAGAGAATATCTCGAAGCATGGGTATTCAGTACTCCTGACCTTCACTGGCTCAGCTTGCCCCTTGTACAGTTGTTTGCCAACCTTAATGAATGGCTTCATCATGGGCTGGCAATTCTTTCCTTTCTTCAGACCCTTCTTCTCAGATGCTTCTACTGTGTAGCCCAGGCCAAACTGCCTTGACTTTCCAGAATCAATGTTAAATCAGGCACCCCTTGTAGATTGGCTCCGAGTCCCATACCTGGAACAAAATTTTGCTTGCATAGGTATTTGGACAACCATTCTGGCATATAGTTCTCATAGATAACCATCAGAGCATCTGTGGTTTCCTCCTCGCTGATCATGGCAATTTGGAATCCACCAAATGGTACAATCTCTTCATTAACCGCAGCAATCATGGACTGGGAATTTGCCTCAACTTTCACAACCTCATCGCCTATTGAGAATTTTATTTTCTGGTGCAGTTTGGAAGGAACACCTCCCAGCGGATGAAACCACGGCCTCCCCAACAGCAAGGAGAAAGTGATAAGAATGTCAATTATAGTAAAGGTGACCGTCGACTTGACCAATCCCACCTCCACCTCAGCTTCAAAAGTTCTGATCACGGGTGTCTTTGAGTCATCATAAGCCCTAATCATGGTGGAAGACTTCTTCAGAGCATCTTCACTTAAGCCCAGATACGGCAGCATTTTTGATGGGCATATATATAGAGCCGACCCATCATCTACCATCACATAGGGCATGACTCTATCCATTATGTTGACTTTGACATAAAGGGCCTTGTTGTGGGCCTTTCCTCTGTGCGAAAGGTCTTTTTTAGAAAACACAGTGTCAGGGGCCCCTGAATGGACCTTGTCTAGAAAGAAGCACATAGCCTCCGTAGATGCAACTGGGGAAACTTCAATCTCAGATAGCTTTTTTAACCAATGTTGCCCTATGCTCTTTGGAGGTCAGCAGCAAATGCCACAAACTGGCCTGAGCTGGGGTCTTCTTCAATTGAGAAATAACCAGGTCTTCTTTTTCTACTTCCTTTGGCACCGACATGCTGCCTGACCCAGTCACTGGAGCCTTATCATTCTACTGAACCACTGGCTGGTAGACCCTACTGCTTCTTGTTACATTCCGGACTTCAAGAACTTTTGGCTTCTCAATAATAGGCAGATTAACTGTCTCATCACAACCATATTCTTTATATTCATCTTCTGAATCTAGATCATCCAAGCTCACAGGCTTTACCTTTTCTTGTTCTGTCAGCTTTCCATAATCTGACTTTGCTTCAGCTTCATTTGCCACCACAGACTGTACAGTGGGGTTTGCTTGCAGGACTTGGGTGAAAATGAAATTGGCCAGAAATCTTGACTATACCATACTGACCTGCCTTTCAAATGCTGGTAATGGATTAGTCTTAGTACTGGGCTTGGCAAGCTCTTGTAACTTAGTCAATCAGCTTCTGGATGACATCCTTCAGCTTATAACAATTGTTGGTTCTGTGTCCCATCGTGCATGATAGGTACAAAATTTATCCTTATCCGCATCCGTTGGCTTCTCAAATGGCCTAAAAGAGCTCAACAGACTGCCATTCCTGCATTTCTCAAAGATCTTAGCCAAGGAGAAAGCCCAAGGGGATATGCATTGACCCTCCAAAGCTCTACTTTGGCTTCCTCATTGTTGAGATACTATAGCAACCCCAGCTTGCTTGGTCTCTAAAAACTGCCCACTTTTGCTTGTAGAACCAGAACCAGAACCATTACTTGACCCAGTCGTAGTCATCAACCACCCGGAGCTTCTGCTACCCCTGTAGCTCGCTGTCTTTTCTTCTTCATCCCTCTCAATCTTCATAGCCATGTTGTACACTTTGCTAAGTTCACTAAAAGAGTGGAATTTCATATTGTTCCTGAAGATGTCCCTGCTACCATTAATCAACTTTTGGATCAACTCATCTTCATCGGGGTGGTTTTTTAACAGAATCATCTTATTCATCCATCTCTGATAATATTCATCAAAAGACTCATTCGGCTTCTGCTTAATCCTTTCCAAGTCATACAGCTTCACCTGGATCTTAGTATTGAGGCTATAGTACTTCATGAAAGCCACCAATAAGGCTTCCCAGTCTGACTGCACATCCTCAGATAAAGAATTATACTATCTCAATGCTCCCTCCTTGAGTGTAGTTGGGAAGAAGTTAATTAGCTGCTGCTTGGTGGCGCTTGCCGTTAGCATGACTCATGCATAAAGGTTCACGTGAGCTTCTGGTGAACCAATCCCTTTGTAGGAAGGAACTTTCGGCACTTGAAACCCAATAGGGAAGGTCTCAATGCCCTTATTTATTATAATGTCTATATTCACGCCCCACTTGGAGCCCAGGCTAATATTGGCCTCTTTCTTCAGCTCGGCGACCACTTCATCTAACTCTGAGTACTTTGCCTTTATTTTCTTTTCCATGGCTGCCACAATCTCTTGCAGCTTCTCTACACCAGCTGAGACATCAGCCCCATATTGAGAAGATTCAGCCACATTTTCCTTTCCAGGCCCACTGGTTCCGATTTCCCCACTTTCTCTTACAACAGCCCGCATCTCTTCTTTCAGAATGTCACGGAAGTCCTGAGATTTTAGGAAATCCTTTAGAGCATCGGCAAGACATGATGTTTGGTTTGCCATTTCCACTTCCTCCTAGGAATCAGACTCACTTTCTGTTTCTACTGTCCTCTGTTCCTCAACAACCCTTAAAGTCTGAGATCTTGTCCTCTGTCGATCCAGCTTACTCAGTGAACTGTCTTTGCGGAGCTTTGGTCTTTTATAGTCTCACGTGTATACCATCCTATGTCACATGTGGAGAGTTAGGGATAATAAATGAATGAAGTGATGTCATGAAGAATGATGCTTGGATGATGTATCATGAATGGAAATGAAAATAAGGATGAACTTTGTGTTTTAATTTCCTTTGTTTGGGATGTCCCGAGAGTGCCCAATGCCATGCAAAAATAGTGTGTAAAGGTCTCATGTGAGCCACCACACGGATAGAGGTTCAGCGCTTTTGGGGCACCTAGTGGATGTCATGAAATAGGCAGAGTTTCGATGCTTTGTAGGTCAATGAGATGACATGAAATGGTTGCATGGGGACTGGCCTATGGATAGAGTTTTGACGCCTTGCAGGTCAATGAGATGACATGGAATGGTCACACAGGGATCGTCCCATGGACAGAGTTCTGATGCTTTTGAGGCATGTGATATGAGATGATGTTATAGAAAAGTCACGCGTAACTTGGAACACGGACAGGGGTTCGTCGTTCGTGGAACACCTTGCATGATTCAATAATGTTATGAAATGCCCCTATATGCACACGAATTCAGCACTCGGGGAGTGCCTTGAATGATTTAATAATGTCATGAAACGATCCGATGTGGACCGTCACGCCAAACAGGGATTCGGTGTCACTATGACACCTATGATGAATAAGTATGATACCATGTAATGACATCGTGTGAACCACCACACGGAAATAGACCTAGGACCATTATGGCCTTATATTGAATGACATGGTATAATGAAATGGCCGAGTGTAATCTGGTGCACGGCCAGAACACGGGTAGTTTTGGGATACCCGATATGTTATGGCATGAAATGATCGTGAGGAGCACACTTGGAACATCCTTTTATTAGGTGGGATGAAATGACATGAATGTGTATGTCACACGAAATGCAAATGGCTGCATGAAAATATGGTTAGGACGCATGACACACGGGATGATATCGTGTATGCTTTGTGGAAACGTCACATACGAGATGTAAATGGCATACAAATAAAATGTCATGGCTGCACGAAAATGTGATTAGTGTCACACTTATGTCGATGCTTGAAAATGGCTGCACAAAGATGTGGTTAGAATGGCACATGAAGGCTTATGCATGTTTGATGCTTCGTGAAAAGTCAAATAAAAACACCGGAACAAATGTTAGCACATGCAATAATATGCACTCCCGTCCAACCTTATTTCTCCTTTCGATTGGTCTCGCATTCTTTCTAGGTGTTGGGTCTCTTTGGCATCAATAGGGGATATCAAAGGTGCACTCTCAATGGCCAATTTTGAATTTATGTTTTGGTAATCCTAGGGGAAGTTGCTAAGCCATTACATGTGGGCCAAAGTCAAAACCAAGGGTCGTACAGGTTCCCATAGTGAATATACACTCTTCACCATAGAACACGATGTAAGGTCATGTGGTGCTATGAGTGGTTTACTCTTTCGGGTGCCTTCAATCCTAGCGAAAGAGGTAGGTCACCTTCTTGAGGAAACCGGGATTGATCAGTGAATTAGAGGGATTGAGAAGAAGAAAATGTCATGATATGTAAGTGCAAACAAATATGGTATTATGAACTAGTGAAGTGACTGCAAGCGAGGTTACATTTCAGTAGTTGCCTAAGTTTCTTAAGTTTTTTATGAAAAATTTTTAAGAAACCTTTAATCCCCAGTGGAGTCGCCACTGTGAGCGGACGACCTTTCGAAAGAAAGAGGGACGGGACGTGGCAAAGCGAACCGGGGAAAAGGAAACTTTTGGAAAATGCGTTTTGAATGGCGTTTTGTTTTTTTTTTTTTTTTTTTTTGGAAAACGAGATTTTGATTATCTTTAGGAAATTTGTTGACTTGTTTGAAAGTCCCTTTTATAGAAAACCTTTTCCCATTTTAACTTAAAGACCTTGAAACTTAAATTCCAAGATCAGTGACAGAGTCGCCACTCGGATCAGCTCATCCAGAAAATTTCGGTACAGCTCCCTACCAAGGGTAGACTACTGTACCTAATCCAGAGATTTAGGGTTTGGGCAAGTGACTTACTTAACCTCAAACCTGCTTTCACTTTATAGTAAAATATTACCATATTTTATTTGCTTTATTATCTTTCTCTACCCAACTTGTGTTTGTATTTATTTAGCCCATGCTCATATGAATGATAGAAATAAATTGCAGAATAAGTAAACCATACATTCAAGCAGTTAAAAGAATAAAAATAGAGGTCACTTATACAACCAGATCGAACAAAAATAAAAAGCTCTCGTCCTCACATTACAAGCGCCTAAAATACACGAGGATCTAGAAATTACAACCGCCTAAAATACACGAATTAAACTATTAATTGCATCAAAAATGAAAATAAAAAGAAACTAAAATCTGCAAAACAGATGGTTAGCACAATTTATATCACAACACAAATAGGACTCAAACTGGACATAATTGTGATTTTTAGGAACTAGGGCATACATTTAGGGGATAGCCGGGCTGACTCGACCAGTTGGCCCGACTAGACCTGGAAAACAATTTTGAAACGCCCTGTAATTTTTGTGCTGGAAAAACTATTTTTGGAAAACAATTGGCTCGATTATATGCAAATTTTCCCTTTTTAGTTGGTCTGTTATCCCAGAACTGGGGGTTCCATTCGTGCTGGTTTCCTAATTTCAACATTCATCTAGGGTCCAAAAGTAGTAAACACGCCAAAAATGGTTTGATTATGAAGACAGCATCGCGCGACAATGTCTGTACGGGTCGTTCTGCGATTCTGTCTCCTTCTGGAGACTACAGTCGTACGACTGTAGTTAGAGCCGTGCGGCTCTAATTACAGTCGTGCGACTATAATAACTACAGTCGTGCGACTGTAGCATCTAGAACCGAAAAATGGTTTTCTCAATTTGAAAATGTCGATTTGCTCGATTTTAGTGGTTCCTCAAGATTTCTATAGAGTCCAGGGGTTCACTATTACTGGACAAGGGATCCGATTCGGATTGAACAATCCCAGATTCCAGAAAATCGAAACCACAAAAACCGAAAATCTCACACCCGCACGAATATAAATCCGAAAACCAAAGTTTGATAGTGTATGGGTGTGTTTGGGCTGAAATATATCACAATAGAATGGAAAAAATGAAAAACGGGTTATTTTCAGCCGATCCGGGGTAGTTTCAGGTTTCTACCCGGAAGGACAGAGCCGTGCGGCTCTAGTTGGGCAACCTCCGAAAATTTGAGAAATAAAGAAAAATGCGAAGAAAAAGCAATGTACACAGGTTTAAGGCCTCTCAAAGTTTACCTTGATATTGTTTTGATGTGTTTAACGTCAAAAATCGGATTGAAAAGCCGAAATGCACCCTGAATGATCAACCATCCTAAAATCCCAAAAATGAATCTGAATCAATCCGAAACGAATCCAAAACTGTCCCAATTGAATGTGTAAAGGTCTAGAAATCTCCCTTCAATGCTTATGTATTGTTTTTATATTGAATTGGGTTCCTCTTCTTCACCCTTTCTCTTTGTGTCTCGCCCCTTTCTTTTTCACTTCCCTTTCTTTTCTTTTCTCTTTTTTTTCTGCCTTAAGATCAATTGATGCCCCCTTTTTGATTGCTTTTTTTTTCACATTTTTGTATCTCACACACTCTCATCATTTCTAACATTAATGAGCCGTTTTACTTTTGTAGATTTCTGGCCACGAGCTCTGCTCAGTCAAGTTCGTCTGCCTTTGTAGAGAATTCTATTGTTCACTCACCTCCATAGGAGATAGAAACTTTGAAGTAACCATTCAAGGGAGAAAATTACATGTTAATGAAAAAGTCCTTAGTGAAGTGTTTGATCTACCTCTTGAAGGAGTTACATTAGATAGAAGCCTTGCACCAATGACATTAGGAAAGTACAATGCCATTGAGTTTGTCTCTGAGCTATTTAGAATTCCTATTCCATGGTCCAGGCTTCATTCAGGGTCCATAAGGGAAGACTATAGAATCCTTCAACTACTTATCTTTACTGTCTTTGTTCCCCAAATGGGCAGTCTGACAACAATGAATGGGTTCAGTTTATGTTTTATTTGGCATTTGGCTAGTTATATAAAGATAAACTTGCCATAGATTATGCTCAACCATATGACTCATCTTAGGAGCAACTCAGCCTTGCCATACAACATGCTACTCACCAGATACTTCAAACATTTCAATGTTTCAACAGCTAGACTCATTCCCTTTCTTGTTAGCCATAGGTCTGTGATTAACAAACCCAATCTATCAAAGATGCTCAAGGCATGTTCTAAAAAAACTCAAGATCCATGAACAAGGTCTGTGCTTAATGTGACTTGCAGAAGCTGGTCCAATGAAACATGTAATGCCTGCTTAACTTTTCTCTAAATTTTTGGTAAAACAGTTGGTTATTGCTTTAGAACAAGTACTTTCAAAGGTTTATGGTATAAAATAGGAATGGTATCTGATCTTATAACTACTCTGTGACTTGTATGTATTTTCTGATGTGTTTTGCTTTAAAACTACACCTAAGTTTCTAAGTCTGTTTTGTGGACTAACACATATGCATATATGTGGTTTTGATGACTAGCATTATCTCTAGCGACTATTGTTTTAACTAGCATTGTCTCTTTTTGATGATTTCAAAGGGGAAGAAAGGGTGACATGTTAGTTGGACATTTTTTAATACATTGACATGATAGTTGGACTTGTGGACTGCCTTTGGTGTTTAGATAAAGACAATTAGTGCTGGTTGACATGCTGTGAGATGTGTGTAGACATTGGGGCTACTTAGATATACTGATATTGGTACATAAATGAGGCTAAGACTTATGTGCCTGATATGATTGCCATATATATAGAAAAGGTTGACATGTTGTGTTGATTGACTTGATACTGACCATATGTTGACACAGTTTAAGAACATTGACATGCTTTGTTGACATGTTAACTCACTGATGCTATATTAAATATATTGACAGGGTGTTGTATAGGTGCTGTATTAAACATTGCTATCATTAGTATTACAAAAAGAGTCGACATGTTAGTATAGAAGTTGGATTGACAATATAGGTGTTGCATTGAACATTACCAGTTTTTAGACAACAACTGTAATGACATATGTTGCTGAGTATATTTACTAACAAGATGATGTTGTACTATGTGAAGCTTAAAATGATATAGACATAGGACTGATATCCATTTTGACACAATAACTATACAGCCTATACTGATTTACTGACATATTGAGTAACATAATGATAAGTAGGTGGTTTGACATGTCATAATTGAGCTGCTAGTATACATGGTGATATGTTGTTGTGCTTATGAGTCTAAGATATTAACTGCCAGTATGGCATAAGTCCATAAGTTCTAATACATGTGTAGTTTATGGCTGCCTACAGAGTGCTTGTGCTGTGTGATAAGAGTTGATAAAACTCTGTTCTTTGGCAAAATGCATAAGTAGTGATAGTCTAAGTATAATGCTTGAAACATTTGACTCTATGAGCTACCATTTGGTGTATCACATCTGGCTTGATGACTTATGACTTCATAGCTTAAAAGTGTCAAAATTAACTACTTTGACAAAAATACACTTTTGCATTCTAAGTGTTATGATTTGAACTATTCCTGAATATTGAGACTTGAGAAATGACGCAAGGGAATGATAATGTGTTGGAATAGTGTAATGTGTGACTTCAATATGTGCTCTCTATCTGATACCTTAAAGCTACATAAATATGCATTATGATGACATGTGGTTTTGTCTATTATATATGCTATACAAGGTATATGTATAACTGCTTTATGAGCTCACTGATTATTGAAATTTAAGCAGAATGAGCTTAATTTATTCTGATTTCATATAAACTGCCTATCATATGAATTGAAGCTAACTTATGCAGGGTATGATCATTACTCTTCAAGTAATGCTTCATTGTTATGAATGATCCATGTACATGAGTTTGACACTAAGTCTTCATTTAGACCTAAAACTCATATACAAGTGGTTAATGGGCTTCAAAATAATTTGTCTCTATATAAAGCCCATAAATCTTATACTTTTATAACCACTTACTATTTCGATTGAATAACAAGATTTTTAATCTCTAAAAATCTCATCTAAAACAACCGTGCACGTATTAAGGGGGAGACATGTATTAAGGGGGAGCATATGAAAAATGTTTTAAGTTATAAAATGTCAACCCATCAAATTGCAATCATCAAAAGGGGGAGAATGTTGACTTCAGTTTTGATGATGACAAAGTTGACATGTATATAAGTTTCTTAAATTCTCTGCGTTAAAGGACTTTATGAGTTTAGAATTGCACCTTATAAGATAAAATGATTTTATAAGTCATAAAAGTACTTTATGGCTTCATAATTCCTAAAAGTGATAAAAATGCCATATAAGTTAAAGACTAACTCTCTCGGCCACATAAAGTCTATAAAATAACGTAAGAGTTAATATGGCTTATAAGTTGAAAGATTTTAGCTTATGAGTTGAATTTAAAGATCTTCGCTTATGAGTTGTAAGATATATATATATATATATATATATATATATATATATATATATATATATATATATATTCGGCCATACAACATTTTTACACTCACTTTAGCTTATAAGCTTAACTTTATGCTACTTGAACATCTTTATGACTTGAAGAAATCTTGGCATACTTTATACTAAGCTTATGTCCTATGACAAATGGCTATGAAGAAGTACAAATAGTCACATAAAGTGAACTTATGACTTTGAGTTCAAATTGCTTATGACTTGAAATCAATATACATCTCTCTTTATGGGATGATTCAAACGGCTAAATAATGCTTATGACTTGAGAACAACATACATCTCTCTTTGTGAGATGATTCAAATGGCCAAACAATACTTATGACTTGAGATCAACATACATCTCTCTTTGTGAGATGATTCAAATAGCCAAAATATGCTTATTACTTAAGATCAACATACATCTCTTTTTATGAAATAATTCAAACGACTAAATGATGTTTATGAGTTGATATCAACGTCCATTTCCTTCTTATGAGTTAAATCAAATGGCCATGAAGAATGTCTTATACTATAAAAGGAATGAAGATGAAGAAATGAAAAAAAAGGAAGACCAATTATCAACCTTATGCATTCAATATGTAGTCTTCAAAATTTCCAAAAGAGAGCAAAGCTAGATTTGTTTCATTCAAATATCCTTATACTCGGGAATTGTATATTCACATAAGGCTGTGTGAAGGGGTTTGCTTTGTTGGTGGTGAGATCAACAAATGCTGTAAAAGTTTGGTGCTTGAGCTTAGAAAAAGCATCGGTTGAGTTTTGTTACTTATGCTCCAAAAAGTAACGGTAGAGGTTTGATACTTAGCCTACAAAAGTAATGAGTTTGTTACTTAAACTCGTAAAAAGTAACATAGGCTTGTTTCCTGCCAGTAAAGGAAACGTTAGTGGAAATCTCAAGCGGTTGGCTTGGGGACTGGACGTAGACCAGTTGGGTCGAACCAAGATAAAATTCGGCATCTACACTTTTCTATCCCTACTCTCTCTATATTTTATGCTATTTAAATTCTTGCAATTTAAATTAATTGCTTTATTACTTAAAGCCATTTTTATAAAAGCAATTTATATTCACAAGTCTTATTATTTTAATTAATTCTGCATTTTTATAAAACTTCTGTCTTCAGAAAGAAACTTGTGTTTCTTCAAAAAGAATTTTTAAAGAGAGTTTTTGCGAAAATTTTTATTCGACCTAGAGTACTATTTACCCCTCTCTAGTACTGTAGCTAGTCATTTTGGGACTGTCAGAAATGTCAGCCTATCATATTGCAATCATCAAAAAGGGGGAGAATGTTGACTTCGATTTTGATGATCACAAGTTGACACTAAATAAAAAGAATTTCTTAAAATAAAACAAAGCATTAAAAGCTTTTTAAGTTGAGAATTCCACTTGATATAATAAGATAAAACAACTCATGCTTATAAGTTATATGTTTCCTTTATGAATTCATATTGTTTTAAGAGCTAAAATCTCTTATGAGTCGAAACAAATACACACGGCCACAAGAAGTTTATTAAATGGTTTCAACATTTACTTTGGCTTATGAGTTAACTTCAACTACTATATTACTTGAAGACCTTGGCTTATGAGATACCTTCAACTACTATATTACTTGAAACACCTTGGCTTATGACTTGAGTTTAATTGCTATATCACTTGAGAGATCTTGGCTTACATTTGAAAAGATTTTGTTTATAAGCTTATGACTTAAAACAATTCATCTTATTCCTTTAAACAAACAGCCACTTAAGTGAACTTTTCTCCTTGTAACTTGAGATCAACAACCATCATTTCTCCCTGTGACTTGAGATCAACCACCATTTCTCTTTATGAAGTGAGACAAACAGGCATGGAGCTTTCTTTCCTTATAAAAGAAATGGAGATCAAAGCATGGAGTAAGAAGACTCATTTGCAACATTCACACTCTTAAGCTATAATACTCTAAAGTCTTCCATAATTCCTAAAGAGAGCAAAGTCATGAAAAAAGAGCTACATTCTTTAAATAAAAAATTCATATATTCGGGAATTGTATATTCACACAAGTTTGTGTGAAAGCGGGTTTACTTTGTTGGTAGTGTAATCAACAGAGTCTATAAAAGTTTGGTGCTTGAGCTTAGAAAAAGCATCGGTAGAGTTTTATTACTTGAGCTCGGAAAAAGTAACAGCAGAGGTTTGATACGTAACCTGCAAAAGTATTGAGTTTGTTACTTGAACCCACAAAAAGTAACATAGGCTTGTTTCCTGCCTGTAATGGAAACGATTAGTGAAAATCTCAAGCGGTTGGCTTGGTGACTAGATGTAGACCGGTTGGGTCAAACCAGGATAAAATTCGGTGTCTTCATTTCTCTATCCCTACTCTTTTTATATTTACTGCTATTTAAATTCTTGCAATTTAAATTAATAGATTTATTATTTAAAGTCATTTTTAGAAAAGCAAATTTATATTCACTAGTTTTCTTATTTTAATTAATCCTGCATTTTTGTAAAACTTGTGTTTATAAAAAGAAAATTGTATTTCTTCAAAAAGAATATTTTTAAAGAGAGTTTGCGAAAATTTTTATTTGTTCTACAGTATTATTCACCCCCCATTTAGTACTGTAGCTAGCCTATTTGGGACCATCACAACCCAATAAAATATAAATATACATCAATTAAATTATATTGATCAATCTAATTGATCTTTAATTTAATTGATTAATATTTATCTCTCCAAGTAGTATACTCCAAGTATACAGATAATCTGACTAATTCAAACTCAAACATTCTATGTGTATGATCCTGTGAGCCTATCTTTATGTTGGTAGTGGGCCTAAGGCGTACAGACTGTAGGCGGGCTCTAGCCAACCATTACAGGCCCCAATTAAGACGGTGACAGAAGTCTAACGGAAGTCTTAACCCTGTAGTTAAACTTATATATCCCATGTCACTGATATCAGTGTCCAACACGGAGGCATGGTTTCATCACCCTCTTTTGTGTCTGGACATTTACTTGATCACAAATGAACCGATGCTCACAAACAAGTTCCAACTTGTTTGGGTGTGGCCACACTCTTATCAGTTATATTCATTAAGAGGCCAGCGATATCTTCTTAGTGGTTTACTAAGTGACATTCCCTTCTGCATGTTCATAGTCTTGCCATGCTCACTGGCACACCTGAACATACCCATACTTGGCACCCTATTACAAACCCTTTAGGTGTACAAAAAAATGTGTCACTTCACATCCAAGAGCATAACAAGGTCAGGTCCAAGGATCCATATAAGTACTACACGAGAATCACTTATGATACTATACCATGTGGATTTCTCGTTTAGTGGATCTATCTAGTACCATGCCCCATTGCATGTACCCATGGACTTGGTTGACATTCCATGTCTAATGGCCAATAAGACACTGCCATACAACCAAGATTTTGATAGTCTTTGGTTCCATTCATTCCATGACTGGAACAGACTACGAATGACTTTATGGTCATATCGTTTTCCCTATCCATGGTCTTACTGCCAAGTGCATGACACTTATCAACATGGATATGGAAATGTCCATTGGATACTCTATTTAAAATATTGCACAAGATGTATATAATAAATAGATTAATGCCTTCATTCATTGGCACTAATGTATAGTACATAAATCTGATTATAAGACACAAAATGTATAATAAAATGTAAGGACCAATGCCTTGGGACTATGACATTCCCAACAGAAACGCATTTGGGTTTCTACAGTAGTCTCTAGAGGAGACGTTTAAGGTGAGAAAATTCAATTTTCTTTCTGTTCTTGGTTTCATTTTATTAATATAAATGTATCTTGGGCTTTAGAATCGAGGAAAATTTTAATCGACTTTCCCCCTTGCATTTAATTTTTTCCGTGATGATTCCTAACAGGAACCAACTTCATGTTCTCCCTGTCCTTCCTTATCTTCGGATAGTTTCTTCTTACTAAGTTTCAACCTATGTTTCATTGGCAAGAAACCTTTCTTGGCCTAATCCATGTTGAATATTTTCAGAACTTTGTCTACGCACGTGGCCTGACTTAGGCCCAGCAACCAATTAGGTCTATCCCTGTAGATCTTGATCCTTAGGATCATCTCAGCTTCGCCTAAGTCCTTCATTGAAAAGCAGTTACACAACCACAGTGATGCGTCTAAAACACACTATAGAGCAAGTGTACTCTATCGCTCAAGTAATATAAAAATAAGAAGGATGTCGATCCCACAGATACAATGTATGCTAATCCTAAATGTAGTCAGGTTTCTATTAATTTAGGCGGAGGAAATTATATCTTTGATGATAGTTTGTAAAATAAATTCTACTGCTAAGCTACAAATTAAATAAAATAATTTAAACTAAGATTAAAATGTAATTGGATAAAACTCAATGGAGAAATTGGCTAAGGCATATGGTTTTACTTAGCATTCATTCTAGTAATTTCCTCAAGTTATGCAATTAAACTTATTAAATTCCTAAGATGGTGAATTCCTAAAACAATTAACAGCGGTTAGGGCTGCTAACTCTAATCCTCAACCTAACTACTTAAACTTGTTCGGTCTTAAGCAATTAATTTGGGAAGCATTAAGCATACGAAAACCTAGCACAAACTAGTGAGCCACAAAGCAATGGTCATGCATTTGTAATGTTATGAATTTCCGTTAATTCAATCCTTTGGTCAATTATGAATTAACTATGAACTTTGAAATAGATGGTCACGCATTCAAAGCTTTAAGCAATCATAACACAATAATGGAAAAATAATACGAATGAATTGCATTAAACAAGGAAAATTACATAGAAATCCTACTAAGCCCCACCATAGCCTTAGCTATGGAGGAATTAGTTCAAAATTGAGTTATAAACAAATGAATAAATTAAAGAAAACATAATAATGGGAGTTAAGAAGAAAAACTAGGAAGATGAAGATCCCAATGGAGGCTTGTGGAGAAAAATCGGAGAGGAATTGTGGATTGAACCTTTGAAAACCTAGCTTCCTCCTTTCTTCCTAAAAGATCACGTTTTCTTCCCCACAAGAAAAAAAATAAATTCTAGCCTTCATGAATAATAAAAAACGTCCCCCTCCTAGCCACTAAAACACGTCTTCAAGAGATAGAGGAAGAGAGGAAAAACCTAGTTAGGAAATAACTCTCCCAAAATTAATGCTAAAATAATTCTTTAATTAGAGTTATTCCTAAAATAAAAGTCTTAAATACAAGTTGTTTCTCCCTATCCTACTTGCAAAAAGAGAGAAATTAAAATAGCCCAAAAGCTAAAAAGGAAAACTCCTAACCCTAGTTGGAGTACAAAATTCATAATTCTGCAGCCCGGGCGTGTCTTAAGACTGGTCAGCTTCTGTTTCTAAAAAATTCTTCAGTTTTGGCTCTTCATAAGACACGCCCATGCCTTAGGACTTTCTTGCTCTTCCAAATAGCAAGTTTGAGCTCAAAAAAATAGGTGATTTAATCTCCAAATGTTCCAATTCCAACTTTAATGCTCTAACACGTAAAAATAGAACAAATGAGATAAAATCCGCCTAAATTAAAGAAAAATAGCACAATTAAAGCCCACAAAATAGGACAAAAATATACGCACAAAATGTACCTATCACACAGCTTAACCCCTTGTAATGTTGGTATGTCACTTCCAATCAATAAGATGTCGTCCACATATAATACCAAAAAAGTGATGATGCTCCCACTAATCCTCTTATACATACAAGGCTCATCTTGATTCTGTATGAAGCCGTACTCCTTTATGGCTTCATTGAATCTAAGGTTCCAACTTTGGGATGCTTGCTTTAATCCATAAATAGATCTTTGAAGCTTGTAAACCCTTCCAGGATGCTTTGGATCGATGAAACCCTCAGTTGTGTCATGTACACATCCTTTAGTAGCTTGCCGTTAAGGAAAGATTTTTGACATCCATCTGTCAGACCTTATAGTCATACCAAGTGGTTATGGCTAGCAAGATCCTTATGGATTTAAGCATAGCAACTGGAGAGAATGTTCCGTCGTAGTATATTCCATGGACTTATTTGAAACCTTTTGCAACCAGTAGCCCCTTAAAGATATTCTCGGCCTTCAACTTGTAGCACCACTTACAACCTATGACCTTAGCACTCAGAGGTTGATCAACCAAGTTCCAAACCTGATTATCGTACATAGATTGCATTTCCTCCTCCATGGCTTTACGCCAATTTGCAGATTGTGGGCTATCGATGGCTTCCTGGTAGGTTTTGGGCTCCTCCTCATCAAAGACAAAAAAGAAGTGTGATCGTCAGTTATAAGAAATCCATATCTCTCGGGTACTCGACGATCCCTACCAGACCTCCTAGGTTCTTATGTGGCTGGTGCTTCAGTCCCTAGAAGCTCCTCCCTGGTCTCCAAGTTATCCTTTTCAGGAGTTTGTGTGCTTTGAACTGTTGGGGAATTAATCGCATAAAATAAATACGCAGCGGAAATAAAAGATTAATCCCCACCAAGGACCCATGTACATTGCATTGAATTGGAAGGAGGGTTAAAGAATTACCTTAATTCTTTGTAGGTTTTGAATCAATTAGGAACCAAAGTAGCTTCCCTCTACGGTTGATCCACACGGAGCAATTCATTCACCGCGTGCTAGCGCCGGGATTGAAGAACGATTCTTCGAACGAGACAGAGAAAGCGAAAAATCAAATTTTTCCTTGGAGTTTTTTTGAGAATTTCGGCTGCCACTATTCACCTTTTTGTGTGGCTGCCGAAATCCACCTTCTTTTTGTGTGGCTGAAAAAAAAATTTCTTATGTTAGGTTTAGGTTATATTTCCATTTATATAACCATTAACTTAATTATAATTATAACCTAATACACCTATTAGTTATAATTATAAATTAACCCACACAACTTAATATTAATTCTCAATTAATATTAAATCAAACCAATTCTCCATAATACACATATGTATATACAATATTATAATTAATTATATCTCTATATAATTTAATTATAATATGTGGCATACCTTATGCAATATTAATCATATTAATATTCACATATACATATATATATAAATATATATCACTATATATATTTATTCTCTTTCTCATTCATAAATTATTATCCAATAATAATTTATACCCGAAAAGATGAACTTCATTTTGCTCTTGTGTGTGACCCCATAGGATCATATTAATTGGCAATAAGGAAATTACCATAATGTCCTTATAGGTCACAAGCGGACTCTAGCAAGCCATTACGACTACCCAATTAATATGATTGGAATGATCCAATACCTATTTATAGAATGTCATATTCCCTTTTGTCTCTTTGATATCAAGATTAATCATAAGACATGGTACACTTGTCAATCTTATATAATTAATCATATGCTTTCTCGATCTCAAAGTAAACTGTTCAGACAAATCAATTGATACTCTTATCAATTATTTGAGCACGGCCATGCATTTAACAGTCTTACTTATCGAGGGGCCCAGTGATATCGCTCTCTTGTTAGAGAGGGACAAAATCCCATATCTGTCACTCACATCCCTAAGCATGAGTCATATTGTACCCAACCACAGCCTTTATAACTACTCTGTTACAAGCAGCGTTTGACTGCGTCAAAGCACAACATGAATTCATCCTGGAATCAATGGTGACCTCAGGTCAAAGGAATCAGCTAATGACACTACTATAATCAAGATCAGTTGTGACACATGACCATGAACTTGATCTCATAGTGGGTCTCCAGTAACATGTTCTCTAACATATTACCCGTGAGTATAATCTGTATCTGTATACACTATATTCATCTTATGAATATCCATTATCACTCACACTAGTCTTAGTTTGTTATTATTCCCATAATAACAATCGACTAGGGATATTTAGAATAACATGATTTATTCATGGATATTTATCATAAATGCTAACATACAAACATAAATGATAATATTAATCTACACTAGATTAATCTTAGAAGTCAAATTACATAATCCAATATTGGCCTTAGGGCACAATCTCCAACAATCTCCCACTTGCACTATGGCCAATCATACATGTATCTCATACCCATTGACCTACATGACTTTCATGTATTCACTCGTGCAGGAGTCTTTGTCAATGAATTATTAATTTTCGCTTCCGTTGCTACTTTACACATATTTACTCTCTCTTTAGAGACAGCCTCTCTAAAATTAGTGAAAAACGCCTAAGCATATGCTTGTGTCATACAAGGTTCTTACGCATTGAACTATTGTCCCTACAATAGTCTCACAGGATAAGCAATGCTTAGAACAAAAACATAAAATTTTGATGAACTTCTTCGTCCAAAATTTCTTTACATCACATGTAACTGTATACTTTGGCTGCTATTATAGATATTTAGCTATAACGTTTTATTTTGAACCTTTCAAAATCATAACTTCTCTTTTTAAGAGAATACTAGATCTCGACTGATATATTGCAACTAATTGCAATCAGTTGTATATGTGCAACTATTTACACAGTTAACATAAGCAAGCTTCTATTAAGTCTTTTATATTGAACGCTTTCAATGCTTTGACTTAAGCCAAAACATTCTTTTAGATCTATCTGTATAGATTCCAATTTCAAGAATACAGGCAGTCATGCTTATAACATTAACTGAAATTACTTTCTTAGCCAAGATTTTACTTCTTGCAAGGTAAGAATGTTATTTCCAACAAGCCATATGTCATCCACATATAGCATTAGGAATACCGATATGCTCCCACTGATCCTTTTGAAACACAAGATTCATCATCCTTTTGATAAAATCAAACCATTTGATTTCTTTATCAAAACTATGATTCCAACTATTTGATGCATGTTTCGATCCTTATGAGAATCTTTGAAAACTTGCATGCGCTATTTGAATTCTTCGGATGCTCAAAACTTTGGGTTGTGTCACGTACACATCCTCAATCATGTTTTCACGTAAAAAATAGATTTTGATATCCATTTGCCATATTTTATAATCATATTATGGGGATATGGCAACAAGAATTCAATATGACTTGATCATGATTAATGACTAAAGAGGATTTCATCATAGTCCTACTATGAATTTGTTCGTATCCTTATAGTCACTAGTCGTGCTTTATAAGTTTGAAGATCACCATCCATATCGGTTTTCAATTTGAAAACTCACTTGCAACCATTGCATATGCATCTTCTAAAAGACTTATCAAAGTCTATACTTTGATTGTCAGACATGGACTTATCTTCAACCTTTGTAACATCAAGTCACATATTAGATTCAAAATCTAACATTGCTTCTTCATAAAAGAAGACTTACTTCATCTAGTAAAGTTACATCATGATTTTGAGAAATCCATATCTCTCCTAATCATGTCGTATTCCACTAGACTTTCATTGGACTTGTGTAATTTCAACAATGATCATGAAACCATTTCCACGTTCCTCTTCAACGTTAAATGTCACTTTTGTGAATTACGAGTTTTGTAGGTGTACCTTACTCCCACTAACTCTACTAGAAATTAACTCCCTCTTCAAGGGGAAACCATTTCTAGCTACAACTACTTTGTATCCCAAAGAAACACAGGAGTAACAACTCCTACTTTCCTTTTGAGTAATCCACAATACGATATTTAAATTTAGGTGCCAACTTATTCGAAATAAGCTTTACAGCCCTAAACTTATTCAATGAAACAATTTGGGTTTCTTACCCAACCATATCTCATATGTTGATTCATGAATAGTTTTAGACGGAACAATATACACAGCTGCTTTAATGGCATATTTTTGAGAAAACGATGATCAACTTGACTTCATCATAGATTGAACTATATCTGTATAGAGTTCGACTACTCCCTTTTCGACACAACATACTTTGTGGCGTACTTGGAGAAGTCAATTGTGAGACAGTCCCACAATCTCTAAGATGATTGTCAACATCTTGACTCAAATGTTCACCACTTGGATCATATCTAAGTGACTTTACTATCTTGTCAAGATACTTCATACTCCTTTTACAAGCTTTTGAACACTTGAAAAGTTCCAAACTCATGTTTCATTAGATACTCTTATCTAGTGAAAAGTTCCATAAAAGTAATGAAGTATTAGAACCTCCTTTAGCAGTTGATTTATAATTCATGTACATCCACATGTATAATGCTTAATAAATCGATTATTCTTTAACTACTTTTAGCAAAGAAACACTTTTGTCATCTTTTACAATAAGCAACATTCGCATGATTCAAGATGATTCATAATCTCATGAATCCAAAAGTCCATTCTCATGGAGTTTCGAAATGCAACTTTGCTTATGTCTCCAAGACGACACTGCCAAAATGGGTTGGATCAAACTATTTGATTCGATCCTTACAGTATTTATGTTACAGATGGGCTCCACATATAAAGACAATTATGTAAATCTACATTTCATAATCATGTCTTTATAAAGTTTATAATTCACAATTATAAAATAAACAACATTTGTTTACTCAAGCCAACAAGCTCAATAGACAACAAGAGTTCGTAACTCACATGTAAAAGTTCATAACCTTTAACCAAAGTTCATAACTTTCATATAAAAGTTCATAACTTTTATGAAAAGAGGTTCGTAACTTTTAACTTGAAGTTCACAACTTTCATGTAAAAGTTCAGAACCTTCGAGTAGCAACCTTTGCTTCTTTTGTCTATTCGCATTCTACCTTTCACCTTCATAAGGTTTCTATTCAAGTTGCGATTCATCATATTCTACTAATATGAGATCCACAACTGGTATCTAATACCTTTGATATAGAAAAAGTAGAATAGTTAATAAATACTTAAGGTAGCAGTCTTACTGCCTTTCATCTTCTCATAGTTCTCCAAACAAAGTTTGCTATTTCCATTCTAATGAACGATTCAATCTAGAAATGGCAACATCCTTCTTTTGGAGATCTCTCTATGCCAACAGCTTTGGCCTTTAAAATACTTTCACCGAAACCCTTTCGGTATTTATACTTTTCGACCCTACTATTATCCTTTTCCTTTTGAACCATAAGCACACAATTCGAGGCGGGCTTATCCTTTATGGATAACTTAACATTCTTTTGCATCTTATGCAACTAATTCACAATTTTCTCCATGTCATTCAAATGATAGTTCATCACCAATGACTATCAAATAATGAATTCAAGATCACATCTTAATGCCTTTTGGATGCCAATGAGAAATTGTTGCCTCAAACACTTATTTTTTCTTGCTCACTAACTGATGGAACATTTCCATTTGTGATGTATCATATACCTCAAGTAAAACTTCCACGTGCGGAAGAATTGGTGGCAAGTGTAAGATAATAAATTTTAAACAGAGTCCCTTCGATGCTTCAAGTAAGCATCTTTTATACTCATGTTACAATTGCTAGTGGTTCATTGGGCAAAAGGATTATTGAGAACATATGATTCCTTTTGATTTGAGAACAATTCTCAAAGTTCAATAACAATCGAGATCATGGTAATAGCAATCATAACTATAATAAAGCGTGTAAAGATTTTTATTTAAATGCTCCCACTTAAATTATAAAACCCTTTAAAATATTTAAGTGGGTGAAGATCCGAAATCCATACTTAACCATAGCACTGCTTTGGCATGTCCCTATGATTAAATATAATTTCGGTAGGCAAAGACTCAAAATCATGCTTTAAACCATTTAAACATATTTTGGATGTGCACTTCTTTGCCAATTGCATCATTATGCAACTCTTCTAATTTATGAGATGCATGATATCATATATCATATTTAATTGTATGTTACTCATCTCATCTTTGCCTCGGGCTCAAACACCGTTTTGATTAACCCTTTGTTAAACCAATTACAACACAATGAGAATCACCATTTCTCATATTATCGCTTCGCTAAGGTCACAACATGCGTACCCGCTTTGGCGTGGCTACCATGATGCGAACATAGTACTTGACTAGTGTTATACGTAATTGGGTGGCAAAAATATAAACTTATTAAGTTTATTTAGGGTTTATAAAATCCTGTGATTAAATTGTATCTCATACAATTCATGGCATTAATATTAAACATACATTTGTTAATACTAATTAGCATGGCATCCTATGTCATACATATGTTAAGCATGCAATCTAGCATGGCATCACATGGCATCTAAATGATACAAGGCATGCATTTGCACATATATATAAACATTTTAACATGCATCAATATTTATTAACATGGCATCTTATGGCATAAAATAAATATAACATGCATAAGACTCAAAACCGTGTTATGGTATGGTTTTATCTACATTGATTTTCATAGGCCAATATGAAAATCAACAAGTCATATCCTAGGTGGTTGTAACCATCGTATGGTCACAGCACAGCCGCACCCCTTGGATCCGTCTTAAGTCTTTTGTTCCTTGGCACCATCTCATGGATTTACATATTTTACAAAATTGCAACCTATACAATTTTTTTTTTAGTAAAATAAAATTTACATATTATAAATTGCATCCTATACAATTTATCTAGTAAAATTAAAATTAAAATTTACATAAATACAAACGACTCGCAGGTCGTATTTATATAAAACCATAATAAATAAAATATAGCATCCACGGGGTCCAAAACCATACCATAACACCATGCATAAAATTATCAACAATAATTTTATATCTAAAATATTTAGGGTTCAAAGTGGTAAAATACAATCACATTGTATTAAGAATTAATTAATTTGGAAAAATTCGTAAATATGCAGAAACAATTTTCCACACTTAAA
The DNA here is from genome assembly GCA_039660915.1 of Euphorbia tirucalli. Classification (NCBI taxonomy): domain Eukaryota; kingdom Viridiplantae; phylum Streptophyta; class Magnoliopsida; order Malpighiales; family Euphorbiaceae; genus Euphorbia; species Euphorbia tirucalli. The sequence continues at coordinate 31,962,654 of CM077637.1, read as the reverse complement.
ACGAAAAAGGGGTAAAACTGTCGGACAGCATGCAAGTCGGGCTTCGCACTGCAGTATCCAATACTGCGCGCAGCCCATGCTGCGTAAGCAGCATGCTGCTTACGCAGCAAGTGCAATTGCAATTGCAATTGCAATTGCAGTTGGGCGCAATTGCAATTGCAATTGCATTGCACCCAAAAGTTATTCTGGGCATTATGCCCAGAATAACGAAAGCAGTATTTAATTTTTTTTTTTTTTTTTTTTTTTTTTTTTTTATAATGATGGGCGTTGAAATTGCAATCAACGCCCAAAATGGTTTCTGGGCGTCATGCCCAGAAAAGAAAAAAAACAATTTTTTTTTTTTTTTTTTATTTATTAATTGAAACAATTTCAATTAAAAACCCATGAATCAAATTCATGACACCAACCCCTTAAACATTCCAAATCATTAAAACAAAATATTCACAATGATTAATGTATAAAATCAAATTTTAATTGTTATTCATAATAACATAGAACCCTAAATAAAAAACATACAAACCCCTAACAACAATTTTGATCCAATCAAAATATCAAATCCAATTCAACCAATGCACAAGTGGCTCTGATACCACTGTTGGGGAATTAATCGCATAAAATAAATACGCAGCGGAAATAAAAGATTAATCCCCACCAAGGACCCATGTACATTGCATTGAATTGGAAGGAGGGTTAAAGAATTACCTTAATTCTTTGTAGGTTTTGAATCAATTAGGAACCAAAGTAGCTTCCCTCTACGGTTGATCCACACGGAGCAATTCATTCACCGCGTGCTAGCGCCGGGATTGAAGAACGATTCTTCGAACGAGACAGAGAAAGCGAAAAATCAAATTTTTCCTTGGAGTTTTTTTTGAGAATTTCGGCTGCCACTATTCACCTTTTTGTGTGGCTGCCGAAATCCACCTTCTTTTTGTGTGGCTGAAAAAAAAATTTCTTATGTTAGGTTTAGGTTATATTTCCATTTATATAACCATTAACTTAATTATAATTATAACCTAATACACCTATTAGTTATAATTATAAATTAACCCACACAACTTAATATTAATTCTCAATTAATATTAAATCAAACCAATTCTCCATAATACACATATGTATATACAATATTATAATTAATTATATCTCTATATAATTTAATTATAATATGTGGCATACCTTATGCAATATTAATCATATTAATATTCACATATACATATATATATAAATATATATCACTATATATATTTATTCTCTTTCTCATTCATAAATTATTATCCAATAATAATTTATACCCGAAAAGATGAACTTCATTTTGCTCTTGTGTGTGACCCCATAGGATCATATTAATTGGCAATAAGAAAATTACCATAATGTCCTTATAGGTCACAAGCGGACTCTAGCAAGCCATTACGACTACCCAATTAATATGATTGGAATGATCCAATACCTATTTATAGAATGTCATATTCCCTTTTGTCTCTTTGATATCAAGATTAATCATAAGACATGGTACACTTGTCAATCTTATATAATTAATCATATGCTTTCTCGATCTCAAAGTAAACTGTTCAGACAAATCAATTGATACTCTTATCAATTATTTGAGCACGGCCATGCATTTAACAGTCTTACTTATCGAGGGGCCCAGTGATATCGCTCTCTTGTTAGAGAGGGACAAAATCCCATATCTGTCACTCACATCCCTAAGCATGAGTCATATTGTACCCAACCACAGCCTTTATAACTACTCTGTTACAAGCAGCGTTTGACTGCGTCAAAGCACAACATGAATTCATCCTGGAATCAATGGTGACCTCAGGTCAAAGGAATCAGCTAATGACACTACTATAATCAAGATCAGTTGTGACACATGACCATGAACTTGATCTCATAGTGGGTCTCCAGTAACATGTTCTCTAACATATTACCCGTGAGTATAATCTGTATCTGTATACACTATATTCATCTTATGAATATCCATTATCACTCACACTAGTCTTAGTTTGTTATTATTCCCATAATAACAATCGACTAGGGATATTTAGAATAACATGATTTATTCATGGATATTTATCATAAATGCTAACATACAAACATAAATGATAATATTAATCTACACTAGATTAATCTTAGAAGTCAAATTACATAATCCAATATTGGCCTTAGGGCACAATCTCCAACATGAACTTCCTTGAGTTCAACATTGCTCCACTACCTTTCTTGGAAATGGAATCCTTTCCGAGAAAAACCCCCTTTTGTGCCACGAACACCTTGTTCTCGGTGGGGTTATAGAAGTAATACCCTTTAGTTTCCCAAAGGTAGCCCATAAACTGGCATTTGTCGGTCTTGGGTTTTAGTTTACCCCTAGTCAGTCTCTTGACATATGCATAACAGCCCCAAATCCACAGAAAAGACATATAAGGCACCTTACCTATCCATATTTCGAATGGGGTCTTTTCCACAGCCTTAGTCAGAGTATTGTTCAAAATAAGAGCTGTTGTCTCAAGAGCGTATCCCTAGAATGTTATTAGGATAGAGGCATGACTCATCATTGAGCCGACCATGTCTAACAAGGATCATCTTGATTCTGTATGAAGTCATAGCCTTTTATGGCTTCATTGAATCTAAGATTCCAACTTCGAGATGCTTGCTTTAATCCATAAATGGATTTTTTAAGCTTATAAACCCTTCCAGGATGCTTTGGATCGATGAAACCCTTAGCTTGTGTCGTGTACACATCCTCAAGTAGCTTCCCGTTAAGGAAAGTGTTATGACATCCATTTGCCAGACCTCATAGTCATACCAAGTGGCTATGGCCAGCAAGATCCTTATGGATTAGAGCATAACAACTAGAGAGAATGTTTCATCGTAGTTTATTCCATGGACTTCTTTGAAACCTTTTGCAACCGATCGCCCCTTAAAGGTGTTGTCGACCTTTAGCTTATAGCACCACTTAAAACCTATGACCTTAGCACTCGGAGGTGGATTAACCAAGTTCCAAACCTGATCATCACATATAGACCTCCATGGCTTTACACCAATTTGTAGATTATGGGCTATCGACGGCTTCCTAATAGGTTTTGGACTCTTCCTTATCAAAGAGGAGAAAAGTGTGATTGTGAATTATAAGAAATTCATGTCTCTTAGGTACTCGACGATTGTAAGCGTCGGGTTTTTCCGACCTCTATGATGAGAAACCTATATTACCTGTTGAGCAGACGGACATGAACCGGACTTAAGAACGAGCAGAATATTGCCCGAAACATGTCAAACGCTTCGAAAATCGAGCTATCCTTAATCTGAAACTCGAGAAAGGTCCTTCAAGTGACTAGGGAGGCTTAGAAGTGAGCATAGGTTTTGGCATAATTGGCCCCGGCTCTGTCTATAGCCGCACGGCTGCAGTTATAAAACTACAGCCGTACGGCTGTAGATTAGAGTCGTACGACTCTAATGTTAGAGTCTCACAACTCTAATATCTAGAGTCGTGAGGCTCTAGTGGGTCAGCCAGGAAAGTTTTCCCACTTCTGTGATTTGAAAAACCTAATGAAAGGCTTATCTATTTTACCTAGATATTTCCAATCTACTCTTTTGCTGCTAACTCTCTCTCTCTCTTATAGCACCATTAACATAAATTCGTTTACCTGGTTTGAATTTTAGAGCTTTGCATGGGGGATTAGAGTCTGATGCTGTGGGAGCAGAGCCTGAGGCTTCCTGTTATGGAAGTGATTTAGTTGCTCCTTTTCTTCATGAGTATATTTTATCCATAAAATTGATTCTTCTCCTTTTGGTTTCATGAATCCTTTCGGTAGTTTCAGATTCTTCTCTTTTTCTTTTCATCTGTTCCTTTGCCATATATACTCGAATTTTCTTAGTTGCATTTGTTGAACAATGTTTCATCATGCTTGTGAGAAGAAGAAGATGTTAGAGGGTTTCAAGGTTAGGGTATGGTTTCAGAGAGAGATTTTTCGGTTCAGAGGGTGAAGTCTTTTCAGTGTTGTAATTTCATGAGAAGGCAGGAATGAGGTTGGTGAAAAATGAGAAGTTGGCACCTTTGGAGAGACTGTGTCATTTTGGAGAGGAATAATATGTCGGTTTTCCTTTATTCCTTTCCTTCCCAATTTTAATTTCTTAATTATTTGGGCATTATGTTTGCAAGTATTTATTTAGCCCATCCCTTCTTATGAGCTTATGAACTCATTCGGCCTAAATTGACCCATTTTTAAATTAGCCCAAAGTTGGATTTAGAAGTGTATATATATATATGAACGTTTCTCAAAAAATTGCTTATTAGTTAAGCTTATTTTTTGTGACAAAAATATTTTTATGACCTAATTTTTAATTGTAATCTCAATCCAATATTAAAATTTTAATCAATCTTACGTAACCCAGACTTACAATAAAAATTGGTTATCACTAATTTTGCTTATTTTTGTCACAAAATATTATTTATCATATATCAGTGTAGACATGCCGATTTTTATTCTTAACTCATTAAATTTGTTTTCGCTTAGAGGTTTTATGAAAATATATGCTATTTGCTCATCTGTTGGAACAAAGTCTAAGTAAACATCACCTTTTTGTATATGATCTATGATGAAGTGATGCTTTATATCAATATGCTTTGTTCTTGAATGGTGAATGGGATTTTTTCTTAGATTTATAGCACTAGTATTATCGCATCTTATTGGAATATGATCATACTTTAGGCTACAATCTTCGAGATGTTGTTTCATCCATAGGATCTGTGCAACATAGCTACTTGCACATATGTATTCAGCTTTTGTTGTTGACATTGCTACTGTTGATTGCTTTTTACTTGTCCATGAGACCAGTGCTTCTCCCAGAAATTGAAAGGTACCTGAAGTACTTTTTCTGACTAGTTTGCATCCAGTATGATCAGCATCACTGTATCCTATAAGATCAAACTTTTCACATTTTGGATGCCAAATCCCAATTTCTTCAGTACCGTTTAGATACTTAAGAATTCTGTTAATAGCCTTTAAGTGAGACTCTTTGGGATTGGCTTGAAATCTCGCACACAAACATACGCTGAATTGTATATCAGGTTTACTAGATGTTAAATAGAGTAGAGAACCCATCAAACCTCAATATTTCTTGGTATCTACACTTTTACCTTTCTTATCCTTATCTAGAGAGATTGATGTACCCATGGGTGTTTTTGCTGGTTTGGAATTTCCATTCCATAGTTCTTTATGAGTTCCTTAGTATACTTTGATTCGTACATAAATGTTCCTTTCTTTCCTTGCTTTATTTGAAGACCAAGGAAGAAATTTAGCTCGCCCATCATAGACATTTCAAATTCAGTACTCATTTCTTGCGAGAATTCCTTGCATAACTTATCGTTAGTAGAACCAAATATAATATCATCAACATATATTTGAACAAGTAATATATGGTTCTTTTCATGCTTTATAAACAGGGTTGTGTCAACTTTTCCATGAATAAAACCTTTTTCTAGTAAGAATGTACTTAACCTTTCATACCACGCTCTCGTGCCTGTTTTAGTCCATACAAAGCTTTAGTTAGCTTATAGACATAGTCAGGATGATGACAATCTTCAAATCCTAGAGGTTGCTTTACGTAGATTTCTTCATTGATGTAGCCATTAACAAATGCACTTTTCACATCCATTTGATAGAGTTTGAAGTCTTTGTAGCAGGCAAATGCACATAGCATTCTGATTCCTTCCAACCTTGCAACTGGAGCAAATGTTTCATCATAGTCTATTCCTTCTTGTTGGTTATATCCTTGTGCAACTAATCTGGCTTTGTTTCTGATAACTTTGCTAGATTCATCCAGTTTATTTATAAAAACCCATTTGGTTCCAATCAATGATTGATTGTTAGGTTTTGGAACGAGCTTTCAGACATTATTTCTTTTGAATTGATCCAATTCGTCTTGCATAGCCATCATCCAGCTTTCTTCTGTTTCGGCTTCATTGAAGTTCTTTGGCACAATCTCAGAGTCAAATGCCACATTCGCAAAATATTCTTTCAGTTGTCCCCTGGTCATTACCCTATGAGAAGGATTATCAATAATGTTTTCTTTGGAGTGATGTCTGTCATATTTGAATTCTTTTGGTAGATCATCATGTTGATTTTCTTGGATTTGCAATTCTTGCACATTATGCTCACTTTAATCACCAGAATTGTTCTCTTTTTGCAGGTCGTTTTCATTATTTTTTATGTTTTCAACCTGCGAGTCAAAAATCTCAAGAGTATCCTCAGATTCTTTATATGGGAGAGAGTTAGTTTCTTCAAACACTACATGCATGGACTCATTATTGGTAAGAGTTCTTTTGTTAAAGACTCTATATGCTTTGCTATGCAATGAATACCCTAAGAAAATACCTTCATTTGACTTAGAGTCAAATTTATTAAGACATTCCTTGTTGTTGAAAATAAAACATTTACAACCAAATGGATGGAAATAATCAATATTAGGTTTTTTACCATTCCCTAACTCATATGGTGTTTTCTTTAAAACGGGTCTTATCAAAGCTCGATTTAAAATATAACAAGAAGTGTTCATAGCTTTTGCCTAAAAATATTTTGGTAAATTATTTTCGTTGAGCATGGTTCTTGTCATTTCTTCCAAAGTCCTATTTTTCCTTTCAACAAGACCATTTTGTTGAGGAGTTCTAGGAGCAGAGATGTTGCGTGATATTCCATGCTTAGAGCAAAACATTTCAAAAAGACTATTTTCAAATTCTTTTTCATGATCACATCTAGTGGCTATTATAGAAGTGTTTTTCAAATTTTGAAGCTTTTTACACAAGGTAGAAAATTGTTGAAAAGCTTCATCTTTTTTACTCAAAAATAATATCCATGTAAAACGTGAATAATCATCTACAATGACTAATGCATATCTCATGCCTCCTAAGCTTATTGGTTGTATTGGACCAAGCAAGTCTAAATGTAGTAGTTCTAAAGGTCCAGAGGTAGAAACAACTCCTTTTGGATTAAAAGAACTTCTAGTTTGTTTCCCTATTTGACATGCATCATATACATGACTTTCATCAAACTTGATTTTGGGTAAACCTTTAACAAGTTCTTTCTTTGAAAGCTTTGAAATTAGATGCATGCTGGCATGACCTAGTCTACGATGCCATAACCAACTCTCTTCTTTTTGTGAAATCAAACAATGGTCATTAGTAAGAGTACTTAAATTCAAAGGATAAATATTTCCGATTATAGGAACTTCAAGTAAGGTCTTACTACTATTAGCTTCCACCATTTCACATTTCTTTGAATCAAAGATTACCTTGCGATTTTTGTAGCAGAGTTGACTCAAACTTAGAAGATTGAATTTCAATCCATCAACTAAAGATACTTCATCAATGCATGGATTGTTTCCAATCTTTCCTTTTCCAATAATTCACCCTGCTAGATTATCTTCGAATTTTACTGCTCCTCCCTTCACTTGCTTCATGGAAGTGAAGTATCTTCCATCACTAGTCATATGTCTAGAGCACCCGCTATCAATATTCCACTTTGAATTTCGAAGAGTGTTCTTTAGACATACCTATGAGACAAATCAAGTAAACTTAGGTACCTAAATATTGTTGGGTCCTTTAGGGTTAGAAATAACATATTTTTCTTCAGGAACCTAGATAGTTTTCCCTTTGTAATTTCCTTTTCGAAACATACAATTATTAATTACATGTTCGGTATGGTTATAGTAGTACATGTAATATTCTTCTTTTTCTTGAATTTATGTGATTGGCTGTGTTATGAGGTTTGGTGATAAGAAACATAGTTAATTTGATATGAGCTTTTAGGCTTGTAACTATGCTTTTGTTTTGTCTTGTAAGTATAAGGCTTTTGGGAGTATACAGGTTTATATGTGTTTTTGTAAGTAATCTTCTGTTGTGAATAAGGTTGCTGGTTTGGTTTAGAAGATTGCACACCTTTTGGTTTGGAGAAATGTATATATTGGGCATAATTAATTTTCTGGTTGGTATTTGACTTAGTAACAGGTTTCTGACTATGCTTTTGATGTGTAGGTTTGGGGGATTTTGTTTGCATAGTTGAAGTGGAGGAAAAACAAATTATAATTGGTTTTGGGGGAATTTGAGAAGATATTCTATCAGTATAACCAATTCCTGTTCTATCATTTGGATTTTTTTGGGAGTCTAAAAGCACATTTAGCATATTCTCACCATTTGTGAATTTGCTAATTATAGAGTCTAACTTTTCACATTTCTTTTCAAGATGTGATATTTTACTGATAAATTCGAGATTGGAGTTTTCTAGAAAACTCACTTTACTTTGTAATTCAGGCTTTTCGGACTCTTTTTCTAAACGCTTGTTTTCATACTTTTTACATTTAGCAAGTATATCAAGCTTATCATCATGTATCTTTAAAATCTCTTGTATAAGATCATAATGAGATAAAGTTTGTAGAATTACTTCATCTTCCTCATTTTCATGTTGGTGTGATGAGCTTTCTCCACTATCATTTGCCAGGAAGCATATTTGAGCTTTTTCTTGCTTCTGGTCATCATTATCATCAGAACTAGATTCATCACTATTGCTCCATGTTGCTACCATAGCTTTCTCGTCCTTTTTCTTATATTTATTTTTAAGCCTTGGACAATCAACTTTGAAATGACCTGGTTTATTGCATTCAAAACATGTAGTTTCTTGTTTTGATTCTTTCTTGGCTTTATCAACCATGTTGTTGTTGAATTGCCTCCTGTCTGATATTTTGCCTCTGTTTTTGGTTTTCAGGAATTTATTGAATTTACAAACCAACAGAGCTTCTTCATCATCTTCTTTGTCATCACTGTCTGAATCGGAAGTGGATTCTTTAGGAGTTGAGCTGGCAGCTTTTAATGCTATGGACTTTGTCTTATCAATCTGCTCACGGTCAGTGGTAGACTTGACTTTCATCTCATATGTGAGCAATGAACTAATAAATTCATCATATGAGTATGCGGTTAAATCTTTCGATTCTTCTATTACTGTGAGCTTTGCATCTCATGAAGTTGCCATTGGTCTGATTAACTTTCTAATCAGTTCTTCATCTATGAAGCTTTTGCCAAGATTCTTTGATTTGTTGAGAATAAGTGTGAATCTTGTGTTGATTTCTGAAATTGACTCTTTTGCGTCCACTTTGAACAACTCGTATTCTGTGATGTAAAGATTAATCTTTCCATTTTTTACTTGTTTAGTTCCTTCATGAGTTGTTTCAAGTTTGTCCCATATTTTCTTTGCTGTTGTGCAACATGAAACACGATTAAACTCATTAATATCTAAAGCACATTGTAATAAATTAATAGTGTTGACTTTAGTTTTGATGACCACAAGTTTGACATTTAAATAAATTAAAGAGCTTTATGAGTTAAAATGTTTTTATAATCTACAAAAGCTCTTTATGGCATTTTAAGCTTAAATGAATACTTGGTTTATCTTATGAGTTGAGGATCAACTCTCTTGGCCATACTAAGTTTATATCATAAAAAGAATGATATATGGTTATTATCTCAAAGTATCATATAAAGGTAAAAGATCAATGTGTGTGTATGTGTGTGTATATATATATATATGCTTATAAGATTGAACTTATGATAGCTTATGAGTTGAAAAGATTTGAGATCTTTTCGGCCATATATATATATGTTTACAAGATTGAACTCATGTTTGCTTATGAGGTGAAAAGAATTGAGATCAATATTTTAAGTCATATATGCTTATAATCTTAAAGTCCTAAAAGTTAATAGCTTACACTTGTGACAACTTAGCATTTTACTATAAATGACGTGACTTTATAATTTGAGTTTGAAACCAAAGCTAAATGAGCCTTCAACTTGAGATCACCTATGGATAAATAGTCAACTTTTATCTCAAGCCTTAATACCAACTATATCTATGTCTTATCTCTCTCTCTCTCTCTTTAGCTACGGTTTGATACTTAGGTTAGACATGCTTTTCATTTTTCAAATTTTGTCACATGACTTTATTACGTAAATAACTCACATATACTTTTCTTTATGGCTTTATTGATCGAGAATCAAAAGTACAAACGGTCATAAAACATTTATCATTTGAGATCAACAGCTATCTTTCTTTATGGATGCTTATCACTTGTGAATCAAAGCTCATTCTTCTTCAAGAGATGAAACTAACGGCTATATACTCCTTATGACTTGAAGCTAATGGTCATCATCCTTTAGAAGGTGTATCAAACGCCTATAATTTCTATTTTCTTATAAAAAGGAAGACAAATCAAAAAATTCTCACACTTTAAGCATTCAACTCATAAGTCTTCCAAATTCCCAAAGAGATCAAAGAGAAGAAGAAAAATAGTGTTCCATTCAAATATTCACATATTTGGGAATTGTATTTTCACACAAGGTTGTGTGAAGGGGGTTTGCTTTGTTGGTAGTGAGATCAACAAAGATTGTAAAATTTTGGTGCTTAAGCTTCGAAAAAGCATCAGTAGAGTTTGTTATTTAACCTCCAAAAAGTAAAGGTAGAGGTTTGATACTTAGCCTGCAAAAGTATTGAGTTTGTTACTTGAACTCGCAAAAAGTAACATAGGCTTGTTTCCTACCCCTAAAGGGAACGTTGGTGGAAATCTCAAGAGGTTGGCTTGGGGACTGGATGTAGACCAATTGGGTCAAACCAGGATAAAACTCGGCGTCTACATTTTTCTATCCCTACTCTATTATTATTTTATGCTATTTAATTTCTTGTAATTTAAATTAATCGCTTTAGTTTTTAAAGTTATTTTTTACAAAAACAATTTTATAGTCACAAGTTTTATTATAGTAATTATTTCCACATTTTTTATAAAACTTGTTTTTGAAATAGAAACTTGTGTTTCTATAAAAAGTTTTTTTTAAGAGAGTCTGCAAATTTTTATTCGTCCTACAGTACTATTCACCCCCACTCTAGTACTGTAATTAGCCATTTGGGCCGTCAATTAGTATCAGAGCCTGACTCTATCAAAAGAGTTAAAATTCTTAGAGTGATCTCAATATGGCTAGTACCTCAAGGAGTCAAAATGTTTTTATTTCTGAGAGTTGTTCCATCAACAAGCCGCCACTATTTAATGGAGAGAATTATAGTTTTTGGAAAAACTGAATGAGAATATTTTTACAGTTCATGGATATTCAGGTCTGGATAATTGTCAAGGGAGGACCGGGTATTCCGACAAAACTTGTCGATAAAGAACTTGTTCCAAAAGAAGAAAGTGAATATGAAAGTGCTGATTTGGATAAGAAAGCTTTAAACTCTAAAGCCATTAATTTATTATAGTGCGATTTGGACATTAATGAGTTTAATCGTGTTTCAGGTTGCACTACAGCAAAGCAAATATGGGACAAGCTAGAAAAAACTCATGAAGGAACCAAACAAGTTAAAGATGGAAAGATTAATCTTTACATCATAGAATACGAGTTGTTCAAAGTCGATGCAAAAGAATCAATTGCAGAAATCAACACAAGATTCACTCTCATTGTGAAAAAATTAAAGAATCTTGGCAAGAACTTCACTGATGAGGAACTAATTAGGAAAATAATCAGAACAACGCCAATGTCTTGGGATGCAAAGCTCACAGCCATTGAAGAGTCAAAAGATTTAAGTTCATACTCATATGATGAATTTATTGGTTCATTACTAACATATGAGATGAAAGTTAAATTTACTACTGATCGTGAGCAGACTGACAGAAGAAAGTCTATAGCACTAAAAGCTACCAATTCTATTCCTGAAGAATCCACCTCTGATTCTGAAAATGATGATAATGAAGATGATGATGAAGTTCTATTGGTGCAAAAATTCAGAAAATTCTTAAGAAACAAAAACAGAGGCAAAACATCTTATATGAGGCAATTCAACATCAACAAGGCTGATAAGGCAAAGAAAGATTTAAAACAGGAAATTACATGTTTTGAATGTAATAAAGCTGGTCATTTCAAAGCTGAGTGTCCGAAGCTAAAAAATAAATTTAAGAAAAGGACAAGAAAGCTATGATAGCAACTTGGAGCGACAGCGATGAATCCAGCTCTGATGATGGTAAGGATCAGAAGCAAGAGAAGGCCCAAATATGCTTCATGGCAAATGGAGATTCAAGAAGTTCATCACATCAAGATCAAAATGAGGAAGACGAGGTAATTCTACAAACTTTGTCTCATAATGTTCTTATACAAGAATTTTTTAGAATGCATGATGATAAACTTGAAATAATTGCTAAATATAAAGAATATGAAAATATGCTTTTAGAAAAAGAATCCGAGAAGCTTGAACTACAGAGTAAAGTGAGTTTTCTAGAAAACTCTAATCTCGAACTTATCAATAAAATATCTCATCTAGAAAAGAAATGTGAAAAGTTAGATTGCATTATTAGCAACTTCACTAATGGTGAAAATATGCTAAATGTGATTTTGGATTACCAAAGAAATCCAAATGATAAATCTGGAATTGGTTATACTGACAGGATACCTCCATAAAATCTCCAAAAACCTATCATATTTTGCCCTTCCTCCACTTCTACTATGCAAACTATATCCCCTGAACCTACACATCAAAAGCATAGTAAAAGTCACAAACCAAACTAGAAAGATATGTATGTCCAACATTCACATTTCTCCAAGCCAAAAAAGGTGCAATTTGTGAAACCAAACCAACAATCTTTTTCACAACAAAAATTGCACACAAGAACCCACACAGGCCTACACTCTCCCAAAAATCTCATAATTATAGGCCTAAACAACAACATAGTTACAAGCCTAAACCATTACATCAAATTAACTATGTCTCTTATCACCAAAATCATCCATCAAAACACAATCAATCATATCAACTCAAGAAAAAGAAGGATGTTACATGTTACCATTGTAATCATAAGGGACATGTATTTGGTGATTGAATTTTTAGAAAGGGAAAATACAAAGGGAAAACTATCTGGGTTCCCAAAGATAAAAATGTTTTTAACCCTAAAGGACCCCATAGAATTTGGGTACCTAAATCTACTTGATTTGTTGTACAGGTATGTCTAAAGAACACTCTTGGAGACTCAAAGTGGTATATTGATAGCGGGTGCTCTAGACATATGACTAGTGATGGAAGATATTTTATTTCCATAAAACAAGTTAAAGGAGGAACTGTAAAGTTTGGAGATAATCTAGCAGGACAGATTATTGGAAAAGGAAAGATTGGAAACAATCCATGCATTGATGAGGTTTCTCTAGTCGATGGATTGAGATTCAATCTTCTAAGTGTGAGTCAACTCTACGACAAAAATCAAAAGGTAATCTTTGATTCTAAAAAAAGTGAAATTGTGGAAGCCAATAGTGGTTAGACTCTACTTGAAGTTCCTAGAATAGGAAATATTTATCTTTGACTTCAAGTACTCTTATTAATGACCACTGTTTAATTTCACAAGAAGAAAAGAGTTGGTTATGGCATCATAGACTAGGTCATGCTAGCATGCATCTTATTTCAAAGCTTTCAAAGATCTTGTTAAAGGTTTACCAAAAATCAAGTTCGATAAAACTCATATGTGTGATGCATGTCAAAGAGGGAAGCAAACCATGAGTTCTTTTAGTTCTAAAGGAATTGTTTCTACCTCTAGACCCCTAGAACTACTGCATTTAGACTCGCTTGGTCCAATTCAACCAACAAGCTTAGGCGGCATGAGATATGCATTAGTCATTGTAGATGACTACTCACGTTTTACATGGACATTATTTTTGAGTCAAAAAGATGAAGCTTTTCAACAATTTTCTAACTTGTGCAAAAAGCTTCAAAATTTGAAAAACACTTCTATTATAGCTATTAGAAGTGATCATGGAAAAGAATTTGAAAATAGTCTTTTTGAAACATTTTGCTCTGAGCATGGAATATCTCACAACTTCTCAGCTCCTAGAACCCCTCAACAAAATGATGTTGTTGAAAGGAAAAGTAGGACTTTAGAAGAAATGACAAGAACCCTGATCAACGAAAATAATTTATCAAAATAATTTTGGGCAGAAAACATTGCATATCATATTTTGAATCGAGCTTTAATAAGACCCATTTTAAAGAAAACATCATATGAGTTATGGAAAGGTAGAAAACCTAATATTCGTTATTTCCATCCATTTGGTTGTACATGTTTCCTCCACAATCCGGTACACGAACGACTCTCGAACGGGACTCGTGTTAGCGAACATATTGAACGAAAACCAAGAGAAAAAGCAGAAAGGGTTTGCTGTAATTTACTGTATTATAGCCGAAAATTGCTTCTAGAGTTAGGGAGAATTAGGTTAAAGCTTCCTATATATACTCCTTTAGTATATATACTCCTTAGCCTACTAGGATTTTAATTAAAACTATAGATTATTTAATTTGATTTAATTGATTTACCTTATATCATTAGGATTAAATAAAACTATGTTATAAAATCCTAATTGATACAATTAAATAGAATTTCATCAAATCAAAATAACCCAAAGTTAAATTAAAGTCATCCTTAATAAATACAACCTTTGTATTTTTATATTTCCACCAAGGAAATATTATTTAATTTAATTAATTATTTACTACATGTAATTAATTAATCAAATAAAATAAATTTCTCCCTTTATAATTGAATTAATTATGACATAAACTAATGTCAATAATGTTGGGAATTAATCGCACAAAAAAAAAAAAAATATAAACGCAGCGGAAAAACAGATTAATCCCCACCAAGGACCCATGTACATTACATTGAATCGGAAGGAGGGTTAAAGAATTACCTTAATTCTTTGAAGTTTGAATCACTTAGGAACCAAAATAGCTTCCCTCTATGGTTGATCCACACGGAGCAATACGTCCACCGCGTGCTAGCGCCGAGATTGAAGAACCGATTCTTCGAGCGAGAGAAGAGAGAGCAGAAAATCAGATTTTCCCTTAATCTTTTGGAGGAGAGTTTCGGCTGGCTCTTAGCCCATGGTGGCTGGCCGAAATCTGCTGTATATTTAGTGTAGAGAGTTATTAGGTTTAGGTTAATTGTTTCCTTAAATAATTAACCTAAATAGTTAATTATAATTATAACCTAATACACCTATTAGTTATAATTATATATTAACCCACACAATTTAATATTAATTCTCAATTAACATTAAATCAAATCAATTCTCCATAATACATATATGTATATATAATATTATAATTAATTATATCTCCATATAATTTAATTATAATATGTAGCATACTTTATGCAATATTAATCACATTAATATTTATATATACATACATAAATATATATCACTATATATATTTATTCTCTTTCTCATTCATAAATTATTATCCAATAATAATTTATACCCGATAAGATGAACTTCATTTTGCTCTTGTGTGTGACCCCATAGGATCATATTAATTGGCAATAAGGAAATTACCATAATGTCCTTATAGGTCACAAGCGGACTCTAGCAAGCCATTACGACTACCCAATTAATATGATTGGAATGATCCAATACCTATTTATAGAATGTCATATTCCCTTTTGTCTCTTTGATATCAAGATTAATTATAAGACATGGTACACTTGTCAATCTTATATAATTAATCATATGCTTTCTCGATCTCAAAGTAAACTGTTCAGACAAATCAATTGATACTCTTATCAATTATTTGAGCACGGCCATGCATTTAACAGTCTTACTTATCGAGGGGCCCAGTGATATCGCTCTCTTGTTAGAGAGGGACAAAATCCCATATCTGTCACTCACATCCCTAAGCATGAGTCATATTGTACCCAACCACAGCCTTTATAACTACTCTGTTACAAGCAGCGTTTGACTGCGTCAAAGCACAACATGAATTCATCCCGGAATCCATGGTGACCTCAGGTCAAAGGAATCAGCTGATGACACTACTATAATCAAGATCAGTTGTGACACGTGACCATGAACTTGATCTTATAGTGGGTCTCCAGCAACATGTTCTCTAACACATTGCCCGTGAGTATAATCTGTATCTGTATACACTATATTCATCTTATGAATATCCATTATCACTCACACTAGTCTTAGTTTGTTATTATTCCCATAATAACAATCGACTAGGGAAATTTAGAATTACACAATTAATTCATGGATACATTATCATAAATACTAACATACAAATATATATGATAAAATAAGTCTTTATTAATGACTTAAGAAGATTGTTTACATAATCCAACATTGGCTTAGGGCACAATCTCTAACAATCTCCCACTTGCCCTAAGTCCAATCTTCAAATGTATCTAATACCCATGGACCTAGCATGACCATCATGTACAGCTTGTGAAAGAGCTTTTGTTAGTGGATCGGCAACATTGTCTTCAGACGCAACTTTGCATATCTTCACATCTCCTCTTGAGATGACTTCTCTTATGTAGTGAAAACGCCGAAGTATATGTTTGGATTTCTGTGACACACTAGGTTCCTTAGCAAGTGATATTGCCCCATTGTTGTCACACAAGAGGCTCACAGGATTCACTATGCTAGGAACGACACCAAGTTCTTCGATGAACTTCTTGATCCAAACAGCCTCTTGGGCTGCATCTGATGCAGCAATATACTCGGCTTCTGTTGTAGATGCAGCTATCGTGCTTTGCTTAGAACTCTTCCAACTTATCGCACCTCCATTCAGAATGAACACATACCCAGACTGTGACTGCATCTGATCTTGATCAGTTTGGAAACTTGCATCCGTGTAACCATTTACAACAAGATCTTCGTCCGAGCCTCCATATATCAAGAATGTATCTTTAGTTCTTCTCAAGTACTTAAGAATACTCTTGACAGCAGTCCAGTGACCATCACCTGGATCAGACTGATATCTACTTGTCACGCTCAAAGCAAAAGAGACATCTGGCCGAGTACATACCATGGCATACATGATAGATCCTATAGCTGATGCATAAGGAATCTTATCCATGCGTTGACGTTCTTCAACTGTCACAGGACATTGCTTGCGAGTAAGCTTTATCCCTTGCCCAATAGGAACATTTCCTTTCTTTGATTGATCCATACTGAACCTTTTCAGTATTTTGTCAATGTATGTACTCTGGCTCAAACCTATCAATCTCTTAGATCTATCTCTATAGATCTTTATTCCAAGAATGTAGGCTGCCTCACCCAAGTCTTTCATAGAAAAACACTTTCCTAGCCAAGATTTTACTTCTTGCAAGGTAGGAATGTGATTTCCTATTAACAATATGTCATCGACATATAGAACTAGGAAAATTATATTGCTCCCACTGAACTTCTTGTACACACAAGGCTCATCTTCATTTTTGATGAAGCCAAACTTTTTGACCGATTCATCAAAACAATGATTCCAACTTCTTGATGCTTGCTTCAAACCATAAATGGCCTTTTGAAGCTTGCATACTTTATCAGGATTCTTTGGATCGACAAAACCTTCAGGCTGTGTCATGTACACATCCTCAACAAGGTTTCCATTTAGGAAAGCTGTTTTGACATCCATTTGCCATATCTCATAGTCATAATATGCTGCTATGGCAACAAGAATTCTGATGGACTTGATCATAGCTACTGGAGAAAAGGTTTCGTCATAGTCTATACCATGAATTTGTCGGTAACCTTTTGCCACTAACCTTGCTTTATAAGTCTGAATATTCCCATCCATGTCCGTTTTCAACTTGAAAACCCATTTGTGCCCTATTGCTTTAGCACCCTTTGGGAGATCAACCAAAGTCCATACTTTGTTGTCGTCCATGGATTGAATTTCTGACTTCATAGCATCAAGCCATTTTTCAGATTCTGAATTAGAGACAGCTTCCATGTACGTGGAAGGTTCATTCTCTTCTAACAGAATCAGATCATTTTCATTCGTGACGAGAAATCCATATCTCTCGGGCTCATGACGAACTCTACTTGATCTACGTTGGACTTGTGTTACTGGTTCTGACTCAACAACTTCTTGTGAATCAGGTTGTTCCATTTGAAACTCACTTTCAACTTGGTTATCCATATTTTCTTGTAGGTGTACTTTACTCCCACTGATTCCTTTGGAAATAAACTCTTTTTCCAGGAATGTACCACCCTTAGCAACAAACACTTTGTTTTCACTAGGATTGTAAAAGAAATAACCTTTAGTTTCTTTTAGATAACCAACAAAATTGCATTTCACAGATTTTGGTGATAACTTATCTGAAATCAAATATTTCACATAGGCTTTGCATCCCCAAATCTTGAGAAAAGACAAATTTGGTTTCTTACCAATCCATATCTCATATGGTGTCTTTTCAACTGCTTTTGATGGAACTCGGTTCAGTGTGAATGCCACTGTTTCAAGTGCATATCCCCAAAAGGATAGAGGAAGATTTGTTTGACTCATCATAGACCGAACCATATCCAATAAAGTTCGGTTCCTCCTCTCAGACACACCATTCCACTGTGGTGTACCAGGAGGAGTTAATTGTGAGACAATCCCACAATTTCTAAGATGATCGTCGAACTCTTGGCTCAAATATTCACCACCTCGATCAGATCTAAGTGCTTTAATTGTCTTGCCAAGTTGGTTTTGTACTTCATTTTGGAAGGTTTTGAACATTTCAAAGGATTCCGACTTATGCTTCATTAGATATAGATAACCATATCTACTGAAGTCATCAGTGAACGTAATGAAGTATTGAAAACCACCTCTAGCAGTTGTGCTCATAGGCCCACATACATCTGTATGTATGAGTTCTAATAAGTCACTAGCCCTTTCACTGTGACCAGTAAAAGGACTCTTGGTCATCTTACCCATTAAACAAGACTCGCAAGTGTCATATGTTTCAAAAACATCTAGACCCAAAATTCCATCTTTATGGAGTTTTGAAATGCGTTTCTCATTAATGTGTCCTAGACGACAGTGCCAGAGATAAGTAGGATTCACAATATTTGTTCTTATCCTTTTGGTATTTATGTTATATACATGCTCATCATAACCTTCACTAAGGTTCAACAAATAAAGACCATCATGTAAATCCGCATTTGCATAAAACAAGGCTTTATTGAAAAGCAATAAGTGATTATTCTCAATAACACATTTAAATCCTTCCTTGTCCAAACATGAAATAGAAATGATGTTCCTAGACAAATTAGGAACAAAATAACAATTATTCAAAAGGAGAACAAGTCCACTTGGCAACTTGAGCTCGTAGCGACCGACTTCATAAGCAGCAACTCTAGCTCCATTCGCCACATGGAATTCTACCTCGCCCTTCTTGAGCTTTCTACTTCCTCTAAGCCCCTGCACATTCATACAAATGTGAGGACCACAACCGGTATCTAATACCCACGAAGTAGAAACAGAAGTAGAATGAAGTATTTCAATAACATGAATACCTTGATTAGCGGTCTCACCGCCTCTCTTCTTCCTCAAGTCCTCCAAATAAAGCTTGCAATTTCTGCGCCAATGACCAGGCTGATTGCAGAAATGGCATGCGCCTTCCTTTGGAGGCTTTGCCTTGGTAACAGCTTTGGGCTTCTTTGCATCCTTCCCAAACTCTTTGGGTTTGTTTGCTTTACCCCTCTTCTTCTGGATCCTACCCTTTTGCACCATATGGATCCCTTTGGAGCTTGGCTTCTCTTTTATAGTTACTTCAGCGTTTTTCAGCATCCCATGCAGTTCGCTGACCGTTTTGTCCATATCATTCATGTGATAATTCATGACAAAATGGGAGTAACTCTCGGGAAGAGAATTAAGGATCAAATCCGTTGCCAACTCAGGTCTGAGTGGAGAACCAAGCCTCTCCAACTGATCAATGTACCCTTTCATCTTCAGAACATGGGCACTAACCGAACTCCCTTCGGTCATCTTGCACCCAACCAAAGATCTCAAGGTCTCATACCTTTCCCTTCTCGCTTGCTTTTGGAACATTTCCTTAAGCTCTTGAGACATCTCATATGCCTCAAATGTTTCCAGATCCTTCTGAAGTTCCGGAATCATTGATGCGAGCATCAGGCACTGTACATCAATCTGATCATTTTGATGCTTGTGGAAAGCATCCCTTTCAGCTCTTGAAGCTGTGGTGGGTGGAGGGTTAGCGGGCAAAGGCCCATCCAGAACATATAGCTTTCGCTCTTGCTTGAGAACAATTCTCAAGTTGCGATACCAGTCTAGGTAATTTGTTCCATTCAGTTTATCCTTCTCAAGGATAGATCGAATAGAACCGGGATTGCTTGTGTTGGCCATTTATCTACAACAGAAAATATATGCAAAGTTAATTACATAAGAGAATATAGCTCCCACTAAAATTATAAAACCCTTTAAAATATTTAAGTGGGTAAAAGACCCAAAATCCATACTTAACCATAGCACTGCTTTGGCATGTCCCTATGATTAAATATAATTTCGGTAGACATCACCATGTCAATTACATCATTATGTAACTCTTTTAATTTATGAGATGCATGATATCATATATCATATTTAATTTGTATGTTACTCATCTCATCCTTGCCTCGGGCTCAAACACCTTTTTGATTAACCCTTTAGTTAAACCAATTACAACACAATGAGAATCACCTTTTCTCATATTATTGCTTCGCTAAGGTCACAACATGCGTACCCGCCCTGGCGGTATACCATGATGCGAACATAGTACTTGACAAGTGTTATACGTAATTGGGTGGCAAAAATATAAACTTCATAAGTTTATTTAGGGTTTATAAATCCCGTGATTAAAATTTTATCATATACAAAACATGGCATTAATATTAAACTTTCCAAGTTAACATTAATCCTAGCATGGCATCCAATGTCATACATTCATCTAGCATGCATATTTCATACTAGGCATGGCATCACATGGCATCAAAATATAAAACATGCAATAGACTCGAAAAACCGTGTTATGGTATGGTTTTATCTACATTGATTTTCATAGGCCAATATGAAAATCAACAGGTCATTTCCTAGGTGGTTGCAACCATCGCATGGTCACAGCACAGCCGCACCCCTTGGATCCGTCTTCACGTCTTTGTTCCTTGGCATCATCTCATGGATTTACATATTTAACAAAATTGTATCCTATACAATTTTCTAGTAAAATAAGATTTACAAACAATAAATTGCATCCTATACAATTTATCTAGAAAATAAGATTACATAAATACAAACGACTCGCAGGCCGTATTTATAAAACTTTACATCCACCAAAACCAAAGGAAAACAAAAACATCCACAGGGTCCAAAACCATACCACAACACCATGCATAAAATTATCACAATAATTTTACATCTACAAGATTTAGGGTTCAAAAACTAAACACAATCTTATTGTATTTAAAAGAAATTGATTTGAGAAGAAAAGGTATAGAAGACAATTTCTACATTGCAGCACTAAGGGAACACGGCGTGCAAAACCGGTTTGCACGGCGTGCAACACTTGCACGCGGCCGTGTTCCTCGCTGTTACTCAGCGCACATGAGAAATTTCCGGTTGCACGCCGTGCAAAACCAGTACACGGCGTGCAACACACATATGCACGGCGTGCAACACTTGCACGCCGGCGAGTTATGCACTGATTCTCAGCTTACGAAAACGATTTCCGACTACACGCCGTGCAAAACCAGTACACGGCGTGCAACACGCGTGTTCTGCACTGAAAAACAATTCTGCGTCAATTTGTTCAAAACAACAATTCCCAAATCAATTCCAAACGTTATTCACAATAACAAAGAACCCTAAATCAAAAACATATAACCCTAACATGCAATTTTGATCTAATCAAAATAACAAATCCAATTCAATCAATGCACAACCTGGCTCTGATACCACTGTTGGGAATTAATCGCACAAAAAAAAAAAAAATATAAACGCAGCGGAAAAACAGATTAATCCCCACCAAGGACCCATGTACATTACATTGAATCGGAAGGAGGGTTAAAGAATTACCTTAATTCTTTGAAGTTTGAATCACTTAGGAACCAAAATAGCTTCCCTCTATGGTTGATCCACACGGAGCAATACGTCCACCGCGTGCTAGCGCCGAGATTGAAGAACCGATTCTTCGAGCGAGAGAAGAGAGAGCAGAAAATCAGATTTTCCCTTAATCTTTCGGAGGAGAGTTTCGGCTGGCTCTTAGCCCATGGTGGCTGGCCGAAATCTGCTGTATATTTAGTGTAGAGAGTTATTAGGTTTAGGTTAATTGTTTCCTTAAATAATTAACCTAAATAGTTAATTATAATTATAACCTAATACACCTATTAGTTATAATTATATATTAACCCACACAATTTAATATTAATTCTCAATTAACATTAAATCAAATCAATTTTCCATAATACATATACGTATATATAATATTATAATTAATTATATCTCCATATAATTTAATTATAATATGTAGCATACTTTATGCAATATTAATCACATTAATATTTATATATACATACATAAATATATATCACTATATATATTTATTCTCTTTCTCATTCATAAATTATTATCCAATAATAATTTATACCCGATAAGATGAACTTCATTTTGCTCTTGTGTGTGACCCCATAGGATCATATTAATTGGCAATAAGGAAATTACCATAATGTCCTTATAGGTCACAAGCGGACTCTAGCAAGCCATTACGACTACCCAATTAATATGATTGGAATGATCCAATACCTATTTATAGAATGTCATATTCCCTTTTGTCTCTTTGATATCAAGATTAATTATAAGACATGGTACACTTGTCAATCTTATATAATTAATCATATGCTTTCTCGATCTCAAAGTAAACTGTTCAGACAAATCAATTGATACTCTTATCAATTATTTGAGCACGGCCATGCATTTAACAGTCTTACTTATCGAGGGGCCCAGTGATATCGCTCTCTTGTTAGAGAGGGACAAAATCCCATATCTGTCACTCACATCCCTAAGCATGAGTCATATTGTACCCAACCACAGCCTTTATAACTACTCTGTTACAAGCAGCGTTTGACTGCGTCAAAGCACAACATGAATTCATCCCGGAATCCATGGTGACCTCAGGTCAAAGGAATCAGCTGATGACACTACTATAATCAAGATCAGTTGTGACACGTGACCATGAACTTGATCTTATAGTGGGTCTCCAGCAACATGTTCTCTAACACATTGCCCGTGAGTATAATCTGTATCTGTATACACTATATTCATCTTATGAATATCCATTATCACTCACACTAGTCTTAGTTTGTTATTATTCCCATAATAACAATCGACTAGGGAAATTTAGAATTACACAATTAATTCATGGATACATTATCATAAATACTAACATACAAATATATATGATAAAATAAGTCTTTATTAATGACTTAAGAAGATTGTTTACATAATCCAACATTGGCTTAGGGCACAATCTCTAACAAATAACTCAATTAATTTGATTTCCGTTCCAATTCTGATTTGTCAACGTTCAGTTGTTCTATGTGTACGATACTGTGGGTCCATCTTTATGTTAGCACCAAGGCCCACAAACTGTAAGTGGGTTCTAGCAAACTGTTATAGCCCCAATTAAGATGGAGACTTGCAGTCTAATGTGAAACATAACCCCGTTAGTGATCTTGTATACCCCTTGCCAACTGACATCGATACATAAGCAAGAGGCATGGCCCTGTCATCCTGTTACATTCTTATTTATCTCTTGATACTGAGTGGACTGAACCTAACGAATAAGTATCCCAACTTATTTGGGTATGGCCATACACTTGTTAGTCCCACTCATCAAGTGGCCAGTGATGTCATCTCAGGGGACGCTGAGTGGCAATTTCATCAGCTTCACTATCAACATCAACATGTTCACTGGCCCACCCAATATACCCATACTTGGCACCCTATTACGGGTCTGTTAGGTATATATCAAAGTGTATGAGATCCCATGTTATGTTACAATGAACATCAGGTCTAAGGATAATAACAAGACCTACCCGAGAAACACCTATGACGATCGAACCGTGTGGTGTTCTCGTGGCGGATCGATCCAGTACCATACAACCCAACATGTACCCATATCATTGACTCACATTCCATGTCTAATGGCCAGTGAGACGCCGCCATCTAGTCAAGGATATGCTAGTCTTTGGTTCTATTCATTCCCATGATTAGAACAGACTAGGGATATCTTTATGATTATAACCTTAACTCTACTAAAAGGTCTCATAATCCAATGGCCTACATTGGCTCACTTTAGTATGGTTATAATCATTGGATACTCTATTTACAAATAGCACAAGATATGAATAAATAGATTCATGCCTTTATTTCAACACAAAATGTATAATATAAAATATCAAAATTTAAAGTATAATACAATACAAGAACCAATGCCATTTGGACTAGGTCACACCAGCAAAAGTAATCACACTCCTAATAACCATCTTATACAGACAGGGCTCATCTTGATTCTATATGAAGCCAAATTCCTTTTGACCTTTATTGAATCTAAGATTCCAACTCTGAGATGCTTGCTTCAATCCATAAATAGATCTTTGAAGCTTGCATACCCGGTCAGGATACTTTGGATATATAAAACCCTCAGGTTGTGTCATGTCCACATCCTCGAGTAGCTTTCCATTTAGGAAAGCGGTCTTAACATCCATCTGCCATATCTCATAATCATGCCATGCAGCTATTTCTAGTAGTATCCTAATGGATTTGATCATCATGACTGGTGAGAAAGTTTCATCATAGTGTATTCCATGGACTTGTTTGAAACCCTTTGCCACTAATTGCCCCTTGAAGGTATTGTCGGCTTTTAACTTGAAACACCACTTGCAATCTATTACCTTAGCACCCAGAGGTGGATCAACTAAGATCCAAACTTGGTTATCGTACATCGATTTTATCTCAGCTTCCATAGCTTTACTCCATTCAGCTGATCGAGGGCTTTCAATAGCCTCCTGGTAGGTCTTGGGTTCCTTCTAGTCAAAGACCAGAAGATTCCCATCATCGGTAATGAGAAACCCAATCTCTTAGGTTGATGATAGACCTTACCAGACCTTTCAAGGTCCCGTGCGATCGGTTCAGAATCCTCAATTGCTTAAGATTCTGATTCGATCCCCGAGTTATCCTCTTCAGGTACTTGTGGATCTTGAACTTCCCTTAGTTCAATGTTACTCCCACTATCTTTCTTCGAAAGGAACTCCTTTTCAAGAAAGATGCCCTTCCATGCTATGAACACCTTGTTTTTAGCAGGGTTGTAGAAGTAGTAACTCTTAGTTTCCTTAGGGTAACCCACAAACAAGTACTTTTTGGTTTTGGAGTCTAGTTTTACACTTGTCAATTTCTTAACATGTGCATCGCAACCCCAAATCCTCATGAAAGAGACATTAGGCTCCTTGCTCATCCATATTTCATATGCTTCTTTTCCACGGCCTTACTCGATTTACAGTTAAGTGTGAAAGCAGCCGTCTCTAAGGCATATCCCCAAAAGGATGTTGGGGGAGTAGCTTGACTCATCATTGAGCGACCCATGTCCAACAGTGTCATATTCCTCCTTTCTGACACTCTATTCCATTGGGGTGTTCTAGGAGGAGTGAGCTATGAGATAATTCCACACTCTCTCAAGAATGAATCAAACTCTAGGCTCATATGTTCGCCACCTCGGTCAGACTAAAATGCCTTAATATTGTTGCCCAGTTGGTTCTCCACTTCGTTCTTATACTTCTTGAACCTATCAAGGGTTTCAGACTTGTTCTTCATCAGATAGACATAGCCATATCTGCTGAAGTCATCTGTGAAAGTAACAAAGTAGTGAAAACCATTTCTAACACTAATGCTCATGGGGCCACACACGTCCGAGTGTATTAGGTCGAATAAGCCCGTGGCCATTTTAGCTTACTTGTTGAAAGGCGCCTTTGTCATCTTACCCCTTAAACATGATTTGCATGTGTCATATGACTCCAAGTCAAATGACCCTAGCACTCCAGCTTTGTGTAGTCTAGCTATGTGCTTCTCATTTATGTGGCCTAGACGACAGTGCTGGATATAAGCAGGATTAAGTTCGTTAGGCTTAACCCTCCTTTGTTAGGATACCTGAAGAACTACCTTGGTTCTTCCCTTGCTCTCCCACGAGCCTTAGACATGTTTGCTTCCAGTGGCCTTTCTGCTTGCACCTAAAGCAGACATCATCAGCATTGGCCTTGGGCTTGGGCCCTGGCTTAGCCTTCTTTGCCTTGGCCTTGGGCCCTGGCTTAGCCTTCTTTGCCTTGGCCTTTTCCTTAGCAAGAAGAGTATTCCCTTTGTTAACCAGTAACACCATTGGAGTCTTCTTGACAGACTGTTCATCCAGCTTAAGCATGCCATGCAAAAATAAGGCACGTGAAATCTCTGTCATCCCTCCGGTGCAGGTCGTACTGCTTAACCAAAGCAGTAGTAGTGTCACGACCAGCTGGAGGTGCAGCTAGTAAGGCCCTATCTAGCACATACTCCTTAGACTCTTATCTCAGAACTGTCCTTAAGTTCCGAGCCCAGTTGTGAGTGGACAACCTTTTCGACGAAACGAAAATGGGATGCGGTGAAGTGGGCCGGGGAAAAAGAAAGAACTAGATTTTGGTTTATTTTTGGTTTAGTGATGTTTTGGGAAAAACAGGTTTTGTTTATGTTGAGTTGGGAAAACTATTCAGTTGATTTTGGAAATTCGTTTTGTAGAAAATATTTTCTTGTTTTTAACTTAAAGACCTCGAAACCTAAATCAAGAGATCAGTGACAGAGTTGCCACCCGGATCAACTTATCCGGGAAATTCCGGTATAGCTCCCTACTGAGCATAGACTGCTGTACCTAATCTAGAGATTCAGTATTCGGGCAACTTACCTACTTAACCTCAAGCTTGTATTTGTTTATTATTTATAAAACCATATTTATTCAGTTTATTATCTTTTCTAACCCTAATTTGTTTATTTTTATTAAGCCGATGCTAAGGCAAGAATGCATAAAATAAATTGCAGGAAATTAGACCATTCACACAAATATACAAAAGAATAATAGAGGCCGATCATACAACCAAATTGAATAAAATATAAAAATCTCGTCCTCACTTTTACAATCTCCTAGAGTACACGAGAATCTAAAAATACAACCGCCTAAATACACGAATTAATCTATTAAATACAATAAAAGTAAAAATAAATGCTGCAAAATAGACTAGTTAGTGCAGTTTATATTATAAACACAAGTAGGACTCAAATTAGGACAGAATGGGGATTTTAGGATAAGGGAGCATGCATTTAGGGGGTAACCGGTTAGACCTGGAAATCAGTTTTGAAACGCCCTGTAAATTTTGTGCAGGAAAATCAATTTTGGAAAACCATTTGGCTCGGTTTCATGCAAATTTCATTTTTGTGGGTCGGCTATCCCGGAAATCGGGGTTCCGTTCGCGTGAGTTCCTAAATGCACAAACCATCTAGGGTTCAAAATGCAATAAACACCCCAAAAGCATTTGTGAAAATATTATTTTACTCGTTTTTAATATTTTTCGGGGATTTTGTGGGGGTCCGCAAATGCTAGACTTTGGATCCGATTCGGATGAAACGACCCCAAAACTCAAGAAATGAACACCGGGAAATACTGAAAACCCCGATTATCTATACGTATAATAATTAGAAAGTCAAAATACAAATACATACGGATGATTCTGGGCCGAAAGTGACGCCAACAGAAAAAAAAATAAAATGGAAAACGGGTTGTTTCAGCCATTTAGGACAGATCGGGGATCTGTCCCTGAAGAACAGGGTCGGCCGACTCTGGGTTAGAGCCGGCCGGCTCTGTTCTTTAGAAGCACAGTTGGCCAGCTGTGTTCCTGAGGAACACAGCCGTACGATTATGATGGGCAGCACCAGTTCCGGATTTTTGTAAAAATGACAAAAACGCATAGAAAATCAAATGCAGACAAGTTTTAGGGTTGCTCAGAGTTACCTGGATGTTGTTTGGATACTTTAAACGTCCAAAGAACGGACTGAAAGCTTGGAATGCCTCCTGGGAACTCAATTGGCTGAAAACCGTAACGATCCAAAACGACCCCGAAATGAATCCGAAGTGATGAGTAGAGGCTGTTAGTTGTGTTGTTAATGCTTAAAGATTGGTTTTAGGGTTGAATAAGGGACTTTTTGGGGTTTTTTTTTGCTCTCCCGGTTTCTCTTCTTCTTCTTTTTCTCTTCTGCTTTCTTTTCTCTTTTCTCTCTGTGTTTTTTTTTTCTTGAGAACCAAAAGTCCCCAAAAGTCCTCTCTCTCTCTCTCTTTTTTTCTTTCTTTTAATTGCCTCTCTCTCCCTCTTTCGTTCCATCAATCAGCCTACAGAAATCCCTGAAAATCCATCCAAATCTTCAACCTGTCAAGATAAGTTTGTACTAGAGCTAGAGCCAGCCGGCTCTGGTTCAACAAACCAGAGCCGCCCGGTTCAACCAAGAGTCAGGGTAGAATTTCGGAAAGACAGATGTGCAGACCGAATCATAAAAATGATTAGAGAGACATTTTCGGGGCTTCAGATCGCGGATAGCCAAGTTTTTGAGTCATTTAAGCTTCCCCAGGCAGCATTTCGGTCGCTTTCAAGTCCCGTTCATGCTTGTCCGGTCCGCAGGTAGTCAAGGGATTCTTATCACCGAGACCAAGAAAAACCCGTGGTTACAGGCTGCCCTCGCGGGATCAAAGTCAGATCATCGTGGGCTATAGAGCCTAGATCAAGTTTGGTCTCGCAATTGGGAGCACGGTGAGGAAGGAAAAGGAAATGTACTTGGCATTCCTTGCTGGAGGTGCCGGCCGTGATTCCAAGTCGACTCACTGCGAGGAAGTATGCCCATAACATTGGCTCACTGTGGGGGAGCATGCCCGTAGTATTGGCTCACTGTGGTGGAGCGTGCCCGTGATGTTGGCTCACTGTGGTGGAGCATGCCCCTGATGTTGGCTCACTATGGTGGAGCGTGCCCGTAGTATTGGCTCACTGTGGTGGAGCGTGCACGTGATGTTGGCTCACTGTGGTGAGAAGGCTGAATGAAACTTATTGTCCCTCCTTTGTGATGAAGAGGCAGCACGAACTTAGAGTTCTTCTCCATGTGGTGGAGTTCCCATGAGATTGATGTTAAGTAGCTTATTTATTTCTTGCTCGACAGTTTTGGAAACAAAAATTTTTGCCCCCTTGATCAAGAATAAATACGATTGAATTGCTTTGCCCCCAAATACCTGTTAAAGGCAAGAAACCTCTCGATAGACATTTCTTCCTTGTCTATATGGCGATAAGGTTAAAATATGTGTTCTTCCTCTCCTATGTGGCGAAGAAGCAGCACAAAGTTGGTTGTTGTCTCCGTGTAGTGGAGTTCCCATGAGATTGATATAGGATTGTCTTACCCCCAGATACCTATTAAAGGCAAGAAACCTTAATAGGTATTTCTTCCTTGCCCAAGTGATGACAAGGTTGAAATGAGTGTTCTTCCTCTCCTATGTGGCGGAAAGGTTGAACGAATTGGTCTGTTGTTCTGCCCCCAGATACCTTTTAAAGGTGAGAAGTTCGTCAACAGACATTTTTCCCTGTCTATGTGGCGACAAGGTCGAAGTGAGAGATGTGCTGTCCTTTTTATGTGGCAAAGAGGTAGCACGAGGATGGTTGTTGTCTTGCCTCCAGATCCCTGTTAAAGGCAAGAAACCTCTTAATAGGGATTTCTTTCCTTCCCATGTGACGACAGGATTGAAATGAGTGTTCTTCCTCTGTCATGTTACGAAAAGGTTAAATGAATTGGTCTGTTGTTCTGCCCTCAGATACCTGTTAAAGGTGAGAAGTTTGTCAACAGACATTCTTCCCAGTCTATGTGGCGACAAGGTCGAAGTGAGAGATGTGATGTCCCTTCTATATGGTGAAGAGATAGCACAAGGTTGATTGTTGTCTTGCCCCTAGATCCCTGTTAAAGGCAAGAAACTCCTCAATAGGTATTTCTTCCCTGCCCATGTGACGACAAGGTTGAAATGGGTGTTCTTCCTCTGTCATATGATGAAAAGGTTGAACGAATTGGTCTGTTGTTCTACCCCCAGATACCTGTTAAAGGCGAGAAGTTTGTGAGCAGACATTCTTCCCTGTCTATGTGGCGATAAGGTCGAAGTGAGAGATGTGTTGTCCCTTCTATGTGGCGAATAGGCAGCATGAGGATAGTTGTTGTCTTACCCCCAGATCCCCGTTAAAGGCAAGAAACCTCTCAATAGGCATTTCTTTCCTGCCTATGTGACGACAAGATTGAAATAAGTGTTCTTCCTCGTGTGGTGAGCACCAAGTAGTAAGTTGATTCTCCGTGTGGTGGAGTTCCCGTGAGGTCGATGTAAGATTGTTTTGCCCCCAGAATCTGTTAAAGGCAAGAAATACCCTTCTCGGAATTATATTGGCGTGAACAAAAAATTCTGATAATTATAGAAATTTTTCATACCTGAAGTTTTGGAGTCATTGGGCTCCGATTTGCGTGTTGCAACTCTGGGGGTGCCCCTGGATTGGGATTGATCTCTTCTCGAGATGACCCTTCCAATCAAAGACAAACATGGTTAAGGTGGTTTGATGCATGTATGCGTGAATGCATGCATGATTCATGTATATGCATGCGTCACGATGCTTCTGATAATATGTTTGGTATCTACGCTACGCTGGGGAGTGAACTTGTGACTCCTGATGATCTCTTATGGGGACTGTGTCCATCGGATGACCCTGCTGAGGGTAATGACTCAGTGAGGAGTGTTTTCACTGAGAACTCAGCTGGGGAGTATTATGATCTGTTTGATCTCACTGGGGGATCTGTTGGAGCTTCTGATTCAGTGAGAAGAATCTTAGCTTGGGGATTTTGCTGGAGATTCCGTGGGGATGATCCTACTGGGGACCACTCTGCCAAGGATAATTATGTTGGGGATGGTACAACTGAGCTGGTTGCTGCCATTTGTAGTGACAATATGGTTAATGCCACCGTGGTTTGAATGCAATGACCTACTAATGGGTGTTTATATGCAATGGCATGATGCATGCAATATGAACATCTAAGTAGAAAATCAAGCATGCTTAGTATCGTTATGATGACATCAGAATGGATACGATAGGAAGTCAAACGTGACACTACCTCTGTATGTCACTCTCTTCTTGTTACCAACATGTCCTTTCGGTTTACCGTGTTGGAGATTCTCTCACTGAAGATCGTTGTCCTCATGTTTGTTATTATTGTTTTTTCATTTTTTTTGAATGATGGCCAAGTCTATAAGACTGCACCAGATCTCATAGCACTGGCTTGTCTTAGGATTGGAGAGTGTGCCTTGATGATTCCGCCGGGATCATGATAGGATTGTCCTTAATGATGTTTCGTGATTTTTCTTTTGCCTGCCCTAAGTGTTGGAGGTTTGGGTTTGGATGTGAAATACTTCATTAAGTCTGGTTTGCTGCGTGGTGTAGCTTGAATATGGACATTTACATGCAATGGCATAACACATGCAAAATTGAACATCAAAATAGAATATAAAACATCTATGACATGATAATTGTAAATGCATTAGGAAATTCCAACCATGGCTTCAAAGCGGATAATCTGAGATGGGATCAATTAACCACTGGATTCTCCTAAGGTAGGGTGTTGTGTTCATGTCTTCAATTCAACCTAGATTCCAATTCACACATGGTTGCCAAAGATGGACATATCTTTTAGTCCTTCAAGGTATGGCCTAATTCAGAATGACTTGAGTTAATTGTGGTTTTCCTTTGCCTGTGAAGCACTATAACCCTAAAGCAAGGCACATCATGGCTAGGAGATGAAAGAACCACTGGTAAGTAGTCACTTCTGTTGTAGCTGAAGATTGAGTTCTTGAAATGGTTGGTAAATGCAACTTTCCCCTGAATATTAGCACAGCAGGTTTTGTAAGTCTTTCTGTTGTTGGGAACATCCCATTCATGATTGTTGAAAGCTTTGTAAGACTTGGTTGCTCCAACACTGTTGGTGAAGTTTATAGGGGTGAGCGTCAGCCTTCTTCTTTTTGTAGCTCATTTTTGCTCAACAGAACCATCTCTTGCTGGGTTAAGTCCAGC
The DNA here is from genome assembly GCA_039660915.1 of Euphorbia tirucalli. Lineage (NCBI taxonomy): Eukaryota > Viridiplantae > Streptophyta > Magnoliopsida > Malpighiales > Euphorbiaceae > Euphorbia > Euphorbia tirucalli. Next base: position 31,930,640 of record CM077637.1, on the reverse strand, counting down.
ATAGGCTATAGTGTGGATTTTGCTGGGCGAGAATAGTGGTCACTTGGGAGTTCATCAATAGTTGCTTGAGCAGTGGCAAACTCCAGCTCAATTGAAGTAGGCTTATATTCAAATCCCCTCTCTGTCATGAAATCAAGGCCTTTCCTGTTAGTCTGAGGTTACAAAATGTTTGGTTTGGGGGTTTAGGTTGAGGAGAAGTGGCATGGGGTAGAAAGAGAATCCCCAATCTGGTACAGGTTGATGATAAACAAAGATTGATTGAGTCAGTACTTTGTCATAGGCCCCTGTCACCTTTTTGATAATGAGATGATGCAAATATGGAACAGCATTGGGGTTCAATTTCTTGCTAGAATCCATTGATGTTGGAAAATAAGGCTTCACAGGGTCAGTTCAGAGAATAGGGTGAAAAGAGGTTTTGTTAAATAGTTGGTGGTGGTTTGGGTGGTAAACGGAAGACAAAGGTGTTGAAGGTGTGGAAGAAATTGGAAAAGGGAAAGGGAAGAGCTTTGATTTTGAAGACAGGAAAGTCCAAACCTTTCATAGATAGGAGGGAAGGATCTGACGATGCCGGGAGCTGAAGATTACTCTTTAATGCTATGAGACACTCCGGTGTTAGCTATGGTGGCCATGCAGAAAGAAAGGCTCCTGTCTGCACCGATCCCCCCCCCCCTTTTTTTTTACCTAAACTATTGCCATCTGTTGGTTTTCCTACTGCATTCAAACTCATGCATGTCATGTGTGTTTGATATGTTTTTTAGATGAACAATGCATGCGTAATGTCATGTACATATGAATGTCACACGAACAAGATAATTTATGCACTACAACCAAAATTGCTTCAGCATTTTGCACATGGTGGGTGATGAAGGTGATGAAAGCCATTTGAATTCCCACGGGTTGGAGATTTTTGGCGAATGAGGAGTTTTAGTTTTAGGGTTTTGGCATGGAATGCCCCTCTTGGGATATGAGACCAAGTTTTGCCTCTGGGAGGACTTCTAGGGCTTAATTGCCTCTATGAGGGCTTTTTGGATTTGATTTTGCTCATGGAGGGCTTTCTTCGGTTTGGGTGCCTCATGGAGGGCTTTTGATTTGGTTTTGCCTCTATGAGGGCTTTCTTGGTTCGGGTGCCTCAAGGAAGGCTTTTCGGTTTGATTTTGCCTCAAGGAGGGCTTTTTAGGTTTTTTTTTTGGGTAGGATTTGGAGTTTCAAAGATGGCTTTCGGTTTAGAATGGTTTGGGCATCGTGTGTGCCTTTTAAGTTGAAGCTCTGGGGTAGGATTGGTAGCGTCTTGCAAGGATTGTTGAGTTGAATCAGCAGATACCTCGGCAGAAGTGGTACCATCGTATCATTTTATTTATCTCACAAGCTCACCTTTCAAGAGAGAGTTCGTTCAGGACCAGGTCCACTTTTAGGTTCCCTATAGTATTAAAATTGATGTCATGCATTTTGATATTATACGTGTTTGACATGTCATGTTAGATGATCAAATGCGTGCACAATGCCATATACATGCAATCACCACATAAGTAAGAAGATAACAAAATGCATTGCATTCAAAATGATGTTAACACACCGTAGCAACAAAAATGAGTTCCCTATGAAAAGGATAGCTCCGAGGGTTTTTTTTTTTGCCCCCGATTAGTCATTACCTCGACTTCAGTACCATTGCCCCGTTCTCGTCAGATCAAACCCTGTAGCTCTTCACCATATTCCTCTCCCCTGGAGGATTGAGGAATTTCCTTGGTGGTCTCCTTGATTGCCCCTGATCACTCATTAGAGGTAGACGACACCTTCAATTTTCCTTTGTCAACCAACTTCTAGATCCTCCTTCGCAGAGCAACACCTTCATCGGTCCGGTGGCCTGCTACTACATGATAGCTATAGTAGTTTCCCTTTTGTTCCGGCGTTGGTACCATGTATGGTCGGACACTCTGCAACAGGCCCATCTTTCTGCAGATGGCGAATAGTCTGGTAACTGAATGAGGTCCAAAGGATGCGACTGCCCCTGTGTCTTCAGGAAGCGAACTCTGGATTTGTCGCGAAACAGAGTCAATGTTGGCATTGGCCTCTAGAGGTCTTTTCAGTTCTCCTATATTAGACGACCCCGATAAGCCCAAATTTTGGTCAGAGGGCCTTCCGAGGTGTTGAGAAGGAGTGTCGGTGATTTTGACGTTCTGCTCCTTATCCATACCAACATTAGAGTCTGTGCTCGTCATGTCTCTTATTTTCCCTTCGAGCTCTGCCACCCGAGTTTCCAACTCAGTGCATCTCACCGTCAGCCTCTCTACTCTGTCAAGATCATCCCCCAACATTTCTCTCAGCATTGCTATCGCTTCCTCCCTAACTGCCTTTCAGAATCGGGATGAAGCAACATAGTCTTCCACAACATCTGTTATGGCATTGAAGTTCCTTGGGTTGGACATCCTCAAGATCCTTTCTCCTGATGAGAGCGTTTATTAGTGTCATCGGGTGTATGTGTGGCAGATACCAAACAGGGAACGATGTATGCATAAATACGTGACATGATGCGGATGTGTGTGGATGATGCATTGCATGTGTGATGTCATGTAATGCCATGTCATGCTATACTATCGAAGATCAGCCATACAGATGCAATGGTTGCTAGTGGGGATGATGCATGCTAAAATAAAACGCGGTGTATAAATATACACCATAAGGATAACATGACACTTGGGAGCATCCACGGATCGAAGCAAGTAGTACTTGCAATAGGGTGCAGAGTTATGCCCCTGGGGAAGAACGACACACTGGGGTGTCCATGAATCAAAGCAAGACATTGCTTGCGAGGAGAGTTGAGATGGGGTGCATAGTTATGCCCCCGGGAAGAATGTCACACTGGGGTGTTCATGCGTTAAAGCAAGACATTGCTTGCAAAGGTGCATAGTTATGCCCCTGGGAAGAATGACAAGCTAGGGTGTCCACGGGTCGAAGCAAGCCATTGCTTGCAAGGGTGCATAGTTATGCCCCTGGGAAGAATGACACGCAGGGGTGTCCACGTGTCGAAGCAAGATATGACTTGCAGAGGAAATTGAGATGGGGTGCATAGTTATGCCCCCGGGAAGAATGACACACTGGGGTGTCCACGGTCAAAGCAAGACATTGCTTGCAGAGGAAATTGAGATGGGGTGCATAGTTATGCCCTCAGGAAGAATGACACACTGGGGTGTCCATAGGTTGAAGCAAGACATTGCTTGCAAGGGTGCATAGTTATGCCTCTGGGAAGAAATGACACACTGGGGTGTCCACAGATCGAAGCAAGATATGACTTGCGAGGGAGAGTTAAATGCTATGGTGGTGTGTATGCGCATGACGATCTAACATAATCTTCAGCACTCAGGGAGTACTTTGGATTATGAAGCATGATATGAGGTGAGACAAAACAAAGTGCTTGGCATGTGAATTTTTTTTTTTTTCGGCACTCGAGGAGCACCTTAGGCCTTTATGTGACGAAATGATATGAGATAATGTGCTTGGCACACGGGCTGAGTTTTTGGCACTCAGGGAGCACCTTATTTTTATGTATGAATGAGATGTACATTCATGGGTTGATGCAATTGAATGATGTTAGACGGGTGAAGGTAGGAATGAAGATGATTCACCTTATTATATATTTTGGACGTTCCGCAGATGCCCCTATGCTATGCAAAAAGGCAATGCAAACAGACCACGTGTGATCCCGCGCACAGGCATAGGTTCGATGCCTTTGAAGCACCTAGTGGATGTCATGAAATGGTCACGCGTGGCCGGCACGTGAACAGAGTTCTGATGCTTTTGAGGCATCTAATGGATGTTACGGAATGGCCATGTGTGTGCCGACACACAGACAGAGTTCTGATGCTTTTGATGCATCTGACATGAAATGATGTTATAGACAAGTCACGTGTAACTTGAGACACGTATAAAGATTCAGCGTTCATGGAACGCCTTGCATGATTTGATAGTGTCATTGAATGCCCCTATATGTGTAGTAACTGGTCACTCATGGAGTACCCTGGATGATCTGATAATGTTATGAGCAATCCGATGCGGATCGCGACATACAAGTGAGATCTCAGTATCCTAATGACACTGGGAACAGACAGATAGATGAGATGTAGTGTAGTGCTTATCATGTGACTCTCCACGTGATCACGGATTTAGGACCGTTGTGGTCTCCTAATGAATGGAATGCAGAAATGACCCAATGCAACTAAGGCACAGGCAAAACACAGGTGACTTTAGGGCCCTTGTTGTGAAATGAAATGGTTATGATGAGCATCCTTAGAACGTCCTTTGTTAGGAGTAATGACATGAAATGGTGTGAATGCATATGTCATATAGAATGCAGGTGGCTGCAGAAGATGTGGTTAGGATGCATGACATACGAGGTGATGTCATGCATGCAAGGAATGAATGTATATGTCATCCAAAATGTAGATGGCTAAAGAAAAATGTGGTTAGGATGCATGGCATACGAGGTGATGTCGTGCATGCAAGGAACGAATGCATATGTCACCCAAACAAAGCATCACAGCTACACAAAGACGTGATTAGTACACATAACACACACACACACAAAAAGTAATGCCTTGCATGTGTCATGGAAATGTTAACACAATATGTATATGGCGCATGTGAATAAAGTATCATGGCTACGGAAGAATGTGGTTAGTATCAATGCTACACAAATGTTGATGCCTTGGGAATGATTATACAAGACATGATATGAATAACATACATATGATTGTGTGCATTTGATGTTTCATGAATGGAGACAAGAATGGGCATGAATTCCTTATTTCGAACGTTCCAAGAATGCCCTAATGTTGTGCAAAAATAACACAGAGAAAACAGTATATGGACCGTCATACGAGTAAAAAGTCGGCGCTTTTGGGGCACCTAATGAATTATCGTGAAATGGCCACGTGTGAGCCGGCACACGGGCAGAGTTTCGACACTTTGAAGGTCGATAGCATGAAATGAAATGGTCGCATCGGAACTACCCCATGAATAGAGTTCTGATGCTTTTGAAGCAATGTGATATGAAATAATGCTGCAAGAAAGCCACGTGTAACCCAAGACACATACAAGGGTTCGGCATTCGTGGAACACCTTGCGTGATTTGATAATGTTATGATATACTCCTATGTGTGTAATAATCTGGCACCCGGGGAGCGGCTCCAATGATTTCACAATGTTATGAAATGGTTCAATATGAATCATAATGCACAAACAAGACTTGGCGTCACCCGGACACCTATGATGAATGAACATGATGTCATGTAATGGCATCATGTGAACTATCACACGGAAGCAAATCTAGGACCATTATGGTCTACTATTGAATGATATGATATTTTGTGAAATGGCCGAGTGCAATCCGGTGCACGGGCGGAAATCGGGTAGTTTTGGGGTACCCGACATGGGATGAAATGAAATGATCATGATGGGCATTCTTAGAACGTCCCTAAATAGGGGAGATGGAATGAAATGGAATGGACGCGTATGTCACACGAACATATAAGTGGCTACAAGAAAACATGGTTAGAATGCATGACACGCGGAATGATGTCGTGTATGTTTTATGGAAATGTTGTCACACAGGATGTATATGTATGTCATACGAGTAAAATATCGTGGCTGCACGAAGACGTGGTCAGCATAAATGTCACACATATGTAGATGTATTTAAAGATGGCTGTATGAACACGTGATCAGGAATGGCACATGAGATGATTATGTAGTTCGGATGCTTTATGAAAGGTAAAAAGAAAAGGAAAAACAACACACAAACAAACGTTAGCACATACAAAAAATATGCGCTCCTTCCAACCTTATTTCTCCTTTCGATTGGTTTCATAATTCTTCCTAGGTGTTGGGTCTCTTTGGCATCAATGGGGGATACCAAAGGCGTACACTCAATTGTTCAATTTTAATTTATGTTTTCGTAACCCTAGGGGAAATTACTAAGCCATTACATGTGGGCCAAAGTCAAAACCAAGGGTCATACAGGCTCCCATAGCGAATAAACACTTCCCCACCGTAGAACACGATGTAAGGTCATGCGGGGCTATGAGTGGTTTACCCAATCGGGTGTCTCCAATCCTGGTAGTAGAGGTAGGCTAGCTTCCTGGGTAAACAGGGGTGAAAGAGTGTATTCGAGGGGTTGAGAAGAAGAAAATGTCATGATATGCAAAGGTATGAATAAATATGATGTTTATAAATCGATGAACGAATACAAGCGAGGTTATATTTCAATAGTTGCCTAAGTTCCTTAAGTTTTTAAGAAAAACATTTTAAGAAACATTATCCCCAGCAGAGTCGCCACTGTGAGCGGACGACCTTTTCGACGAAACAAAAATGGGACTCGGCGAAGCGGGGCCGGGGAAAAAGAAAGAAATAGATTTTGGTTTATTTTTGGTTTAGTGATGTTTTGGGAAAAACGGATTTTGTTTATGTTGAGTTGGGAAAACTATTCAGTTGATTTTGGAAATTCGATTTGTAGAAAACATTTTCCCGTTTTTAACTTAAAGACCTTGAAACCTAAATCCCGAGATCAGTGACAGAGTCGCCACCCGGATCAGCTCATCGAGGAAATTCCGGTACAGCTCCCTACCGAGCGCAAACTGCTGTACCTAATCCAGAGATTCAGGGTTCGGGCAACATACCTACTTAACCTCAAGCTTGTATTTGTTTATTATTTATAAAACCATATTTATTCAATTTATTATCTTTTCTAACACAATTTGTTTATTTTTATTAAGCCGATGCTAAGGCAAGAATGCATAAAATAAATTGCAGGAAATTAGACAATTCACATAAATATACAAAATAATAATAGAGGCCGATTATACAACCAAATTGAATAAAATATAAAACTCTCATCGTCACTTTTACAATCGCCTAGAGTATACGAGAATCTAAAAATACAACCGCCTAAATATACGAATTAATCTATTAAATACAACAAAAGTAAAAATAAATGCTGCAAAACAGACTGGTTAGTGCAGTTTATGTTATAAACACAAGTAGGACTCAAATCAGGACAGAATGGGGATTTTAGGATAAGGGAGCATGCATTTAGGGGGTAACTGGTTCGACCTGACCGGTTGGACCGGTTAGACCTGGAAATCGGTTTTGAAACGCCCTGTAATTTTTGTGGTTGAAAATCAATTTTGGAAAACCATTTGGCTCTGTTTCATGCAAATTTCCATTTTCGTGGGTCGGTTATCCCGGAACTCGGGGTTCCGTTCGTGTGGGTTCCTAAATGCACAAACCATCTAGGGTCCAAAATGCAATAAACACCCCAAAAGCATTTGTGAAAATATTATTTTACTCATTTTCAATATTTTTCGGGGATTTTGTGGGATTCGGGGGTTGGCAAATGCTAGACTTTGGATCCAGTTCGGATGAAACGATCCCCAAACTCAAGAAATGAACCCTGGGAAATACTGAATACCCCGATTATCTATACGTATAATAATTAGAAAGTCAAAATACAAATACATACGGATGATTCTGGGCCCAAAGTGACGCCAACAGAAAAAAAATCAAAATGGAAAATGGGTTGTTTCAGTGGTTCGGGACAGATCGGGGATCTGTCCCTGAAGAACAGGGTCGGCCGACTCTGGGTTAGAGCCGGCCGGCTCTGTTCTTCAGAAGCACAGCCGTACAACTATGATGGGCAGCACCAGTTCCGGATTTTCATAAAAATGACAAAAACGCACAGAAAATCAAATACAGACAAGTTTTAGGATTTCTCAGAGTTACCTGTATGTTGTTCGGATACTTTAAACGTCCAAAGAATGGATTGAAAGCTTGGAATGCCTCCTGGGAACTCAATCGGCCGAAAACCGTAACAATCTAAAATGACCCAAAATGAATCCGAAGTGATGAGTAGAGGTTGTTAGTTGTGTTGTTAATGCTTAAAGATTGGTTTTTGGGTTGAATGAGGGAGTTTATAGGGTTTGTTTTTGGCTCTCCCTCTTTCTCTTCTTCTTCTTTTTCTCTTCTGCTTTCTTTTCTCTTTTCTCTCTGTGTTTTCTTTTCTGGAGAACCAAAAGTCCCCAAAAGTCCTCTCTCTCTCTCTCTCTTTTTCTTTCTTTTATCTGCCTCTCTCTCCCTCTCTCGTTCCATCAATCAGCCTGCAGAAATCCCTGAAAATCCGCCTAAATCTTCGAACTGTTAAGACAAGTTGCTCTGCTTTGCAGAGCAACTATTCTTGCCCACTAGAGCCGTACGGCTCTGGTTCAATAAACCAGAGCCGCCCGGTTCAACCAAGGGTCAAGGCAGAATTAGAGAGACGTGCAGACCGGATCCTAGAAATGATTCGAGAGACATTTTCGGGGCTTCAGATCGCGGATAGCCAGGTTTTTAGGTCATTTGAGCTTCCCCAGGCAGTATTTCGTTCACTTTCAAGTCCCGTTTAAGCTTGTCCGGTCCATAGGTAGTCAAGGGATTTTCATCACCGAGACCGGGAAAAACCCGTGCTCACACCAGTCTAGGAAGTTAGGCCCTGACAGCTTCTCCTTTTCAAGAGTGATCGTAGTGAAAATGAGTTTGCTGCCAATTAAGTTATCTAAATAGAAGAATTACAGATAGTATTGATAAAGGTCTTTATTATTTTAACCATGTTAATTAACAATCCATTTTAATTAATTTTCTAGTAATGTATGGTTAAATGACCAAGATCCATATTTCATTAAGAATTGGCCAAGCGGAGGCTCGTCAACCAACCCTTAACTATTTAGGTAGGAACTCCTTCCAATCCCAACCTAGGGACTCTTGGTTTGATGGGCTTATTGGCACTTACCCATCTGTACTTAGGGCTAGGAGCTTATCCTACTACCCATGTTGAGTCCAACCACCATTCGAGTGTTAAGCGTACCTAGTACCTTTACCTTATACAGTAAATGAATAATACAATGCACCCAGAGGAGGAGAAGCCCATATTGCACTATTCAAAAACCGACAAGGTTCGAATGTGGAAAGCACTTTTAATTTATTAATATTTAATTAGATTGATTAATAATGGCTTAGCATGCATAATCGCGGGTGATTGGAATGGCTTAACATACATTCATAGATTTATATATACAATTGACATAAGCATAAAAATATGTATATAAATAAAAGAGACACTATGGGCCCTATTTTACAACCTAATGAATAACTAGTAAAGCCTATACTAGAGATCCACCGGACAGGTTTGCAAACTCCTCTTCGACTTGGTACTAATGGGCTTTCTCTCCAATGGCTTGATGCAATTACAATTAATTTTAAAAATATAAATAAAATAAAATTACATCAAAATAAAATAAAATGACACGCAGGCCGTATTTCCCAAAATAAATTTTACAACCCAACTTCATCTAAGGCCTAATAGCGCTCAAATCCACACAGCCAAGCATAGAAACATATATAAATATAGCAAATATCAATTTATATGCATGTAATAAAATGCATGAACATGGCAATTCCAATTTTAATTAATTATGTCCAGCCGTTTGTGAAATCACCGATTCTGGCATCCATAACCAATGCCCGGTCACAGACCCGAATTAGCCGTCCAATTCTTAAACTGTGCCAAGGGCCAATGGGACCAATTTCATTAACCGATTTAATTTTAACAAAAAAAAAAATAAATTGTATGCATGAATTAAATCACACAAGAAACCACACGAATCTAATCGCGAAAATAAAATCATGCGAATTTTAAAAAGAATTTAAAAATTCACATAGGGTCCAAAAAACAAAATACCTATAAAAAACCAAATAGGACCCGAGCCCTACACACGGCGTTACTATTTCAGAGGGGTAGCAGCAGCCTGCTGCAAGGCAGCAGGTGATGGAATCGCAATTTTGTAATTCCAAATCACAAAATTACGACTCCTATAAGCTTAAACAAATTTAAAAAAAAATCAATTAAAAACAGAAAATCAATTTAGGGAAAAATAAATTTAAAACCCAAAAGCACCAAATTAGGGTTCCAAGAAAAATCTATTGAAAAACCAATTTCAATGAAATAAATAAAACACCAAGAACCCTAATTCCATTCATTCTATTACTCAGAGCATGAACCTATGCTCTAATACCACTATTGGGAATCGTCTCAGGAAAAATTAAACGCAAGACCGAATACTGATTAAAATTTTTCTCGATTCCAAAGGCTAAGATACATGTAGATTAATAGAATGAAATCAAGAACGGATAGAAAATTAAATTTTTTCACCTTAAACGTCTCCTCTAAAGACTGCTACAGAAACCCAAACGTGTTTCCTCCATAATCCAGTACATGAACGACTCTTGAATGCGGCCTCGTGCTAGCGAACGAATTAAACAAAAACCAAGACCAAGCAACTAGAAGGGGCAGCTACTATCTTTGCTAGGTTGGCCGAAATTCCTATGTGGCTAGGGTTAGGGAGAAATTAGGTTTAAGGCTTCCTTATATACTTTTTAATATACTATTTAGCCTACTAGGATTTTTATTAAAACTATAGGTTATTTAATTTGATTAAATCAATTTAACTTGTATAATTAGAATTAAATAAAATCTTATTATAAAATTCCAATTGACACAATTAAATATAATTTTATCAAGTTAATATAACCTAAAGTTAAATTAAAATCAACCTTAATTAATAAATCCTTTGTATTTATATTTTCACCAAGGAAATTTTATTTTATTTAATTAATTATTTACTACATGTAATTAACTAATCAAATAAAATTAATTTCTCCCTTAATATAATTGAATTAATTATGACATAACCTGATGTCAATAACTTAATTAATTTGGTTTCCGTTCCAATTCTGATTTGTCAACGTTGAGTCGTTCTATGTGTATGATCCTGTAGGTCCGTCTATATGTTGGCAGTGGGCCTAAAGCCTACAGACTGTAAGTGGGTTCTAGCAAAACATTACAACCCCCAATTAAAACGGAGAGTTGCAGTCTAATGTGAAACATAACCCGGTAGTGATCTTGGATATCCCTTGCCAACTGACATCAATATATAAGCAAGAGGCATGGCCCTGTCACCCTCTTATATGCTTATTTATTTCTTGACACCTAGTTGATTGAACCTAATGAATAAGTATCCTAACTTATTCGGGTATGGCCATACACTTGTCAATCCCACTTATCAAGTCGCCAGTAATATCATCTCAGGGGACGTCAAGCAGCAATTCCGTCAACTTCACTATCAACAGCAACATGTTCACTGGCCCACCCAATATTCCCATACTTGGCACCCTGTTACGAACCCGTTAGGCGTATATCAAAGTTTATGAGATCCCATGTTATGTTACTGCGAATATCGGGTCTAAGGATAATAGCAAGACCTACCTAAGAAACACCTATGACGATTGAACCATGTGGTGTTCTCGTGGCAGATCGATCCAGTACCATGCAACCTAACATGTACCTATATCATTGACTCGCATTCCATGTCCAATGGCAGGTGAGATGCCGCCACCCAGTCAAGGATATGCTAGTCTTTAGTTCTATTCATTACCATGATTAGAACATACTAGGGATATCTTTATGACTATAACTTTAACTCTACTAAAAGGTCTCATAATCCAATGACCTACATTGGTTTACTTTAGTATGGTTATAATCATTGGATACTCTATTTATAAATAGCACAAGATATGAATAAATAGATTCATGCCTTTATTTCCACACAAAATGTATAATACAAAATATCCAAATATAAAGTACAATACAATACAAGAACCAATGCTATTTGGACTAGGGCACACCAGCAGTTCCATATGCATCAGCTATCGGATCAATCATGTACTCCATGCTATGTACGAGCCTTGATGTCACCTTTGCACTAAGCATGATGAGCCGGTACCAGTAGGATCCTAGTGAGGACCACTGGAAGGCTGTCAAAGCAATCCTGAAATACCTTAACCGGACTAAGGATAACTTCTTAGTGTATGGTGGTTAGGCAGAGATGTCAGTAACTGGATACATTGATGTAAGCTTCCAGACCGACCAAGACGAGTACCAGTCATAGTTTGGGTATGTATTTTGCTAAATGGTGGTGCTATTAGCTGGAAGAGCTCAAAGCAGTCGACCATCACAGACTCTACTATAGAAGCATGTCATGCAGCTAAGGAAGCTGTGTGGATGAGGAAGTTTATCACTGAATTGGGAATAGTACCAACTATCTAGGATCTAGTTGATATCTTCTATGAAAACAATAGGGTTGTTGCATAAGCTAAGGAGCCTTGGTCACATAAGAACATGAAGCACATACTCAGGAAGTTTCACCTTATACGAGAGATCATCGAGAGAGGTGACATTTCATTACATAGAGTAGACACTGAGGATAATGTCGCAGATCCTTTGACCAAGGCACTGGCTCAGCCCAAGCATGAGGGTCATACTAGATCTATAGGGATTAGGCCCATGCCTAATTAGAACTAATGTAAGTGGGAGATTGTTGGGAATGCCCTAGTCCCAAGGCATTAGTCCTTTGTATTGTATTGTATTGTACACTTTGGATCTGTTAATAGATTGATGTATTGTACATTTGTGTTATTAAATAAAGGCATCAATCTATTTGTTTTAAATCTTGTGCACATTATAAATAGAGTATCTAATGGTCATATCTATATCCACGTTGACAAGTGTCATGCGCTTGGCAGTGAGACCATGGATAGGGAAACGATATAACCATAAAGCCATCTATAGTCTGTTCCAGTGATGGGAATGAATGGAACCAAAGACTATCTTAGCCTTGATTGTATGGCGGCGTCTTACTGGCTATAGAACATAGATTGTTAATCAAGCTTATGGGTACATGTAATAGGGAATGGTACTGGATAGATCCACTAAATGAGAAATCCACATGGTATAGTATCACAAGTGATTCTCATATAGTACTTATATTGGATCCTTTGACCTGACCATATTATGGTCTTGCATGTGAACTTACACAATTTGGTGTAAGCCTATAGGGCATGTAATAGGGTGCCAAGTGGGGGTACGTTCGGGTGTGCCAATGAAAATGGCAAGGCCATGAATATGCAAAAAGAAATGTCACTCAGTAGTCCACTAAAAGATATTATCGACCACTTGATGAGTGCAACTGATAAGAATATGGCCACACAGAGACAAATTGGAACTTGTTTGTGAGCATCGGTTCATTCGGGATCAAGTTAATGTCTAGACATAAAAGAGGGTGATGATACCATGCCTCCATGTTGGACACTGATATCAATGACATGGGATATATGAGTTAAACTATAGGGTTACGACTTCCGTTAGACTGCAGTCTCGGTCTTAATTGGGGGCTGTAATGGCTTGCTAAAGCCCACCTTAATCGATAGATTTTGAAACAAAAAATTTTGCCCTTTCGATCAAGAGTGAAGACTGTCTAGGGAGGAATTGGAATTTCCTGTGAATGAATGTTTAATGCATGTAAACTTTAAAGGATACACTTTCAACTGTTGCCCAAGTTTGAGATTCTTCTTTCTGCTGGAGAAGATATATCATGCTCCTATTTGACTTTCAGTTAGGGAGTACATTCTTTATTTAGTGAAATCCTTATACTTCTGTTGGGGATATGTGATTACTGTTGAGGAAAATTGTGATGTTCTTTATTTTGGTTCCACTGGGAAATAATGAAAAAATTCTACAATTTGCCCCTTATTAACTATTGCTGGGGAAGGATAAATTTGAAAATGCTCTAACTTTTGCTAAAACTGCCCAATGTTGGTATTCAGCTTAGTGAGCTTCTCTAATTTTTTTCCTCAGATGCCTTTTCGGTTTTCACCTTAGTGAGGATTTTTTTTTTCAACATTTAAGCTTGATTCTACATCAGAATTTTTGACAATATCAAGAAAAGATGAATTAGATTTGGAGGATAGAAAGGATTTCAAATTGTACATGTTTACTACTTTTCATTGTTAAACAATGTGAGCTTTATAACCAGCTAAATGCAAAGTGCTTCCTTTCAATAAACGTTCAAATAGGATAACTTTTTTTATGCATTTTGACACAATCATAAAAGCACATTGAGCAAAACATCACACTTTATTGATGAATTCGACATGAGTACATTTGAAAGAATTGATTCCCAAAATAATATATATTCCACACAGAACCAAACACATCACTAGTCGTCCCTTTTAGATTGTCCAACTAATAATTTTCTCTCATGTCTTAATTTTTGCCTAGGCCTCCCTTTTCAAGTTTTTAACCTAGCAGACTTTTCCTTTCTTTTCTTTTCATTCCTTTTCTTTTTACACATGATAAAGCTTTAAGCGATCTTGGTTAACCGGATCCATGAATTCATTTCCATCCATATCCATGATTCTGACACCACCTTTTGATAGCACTTTCTTCACAACATATGGACCTTCCTAATTTGGCTTAAACTTCCCTCGAACATAGCATTTGTAGGTCTTAGCTGCTTCAAAACCATATCTTCAGCTTTCAACAATTTCTTGGGATACTTCACTTTTTGATTCTAAGTTTTAGCCATTCTATGGTGATACATTTGTAAATGATCGAGCACCTTCAATCTCTCTCATCTACAGTTTCTAACTACTCATATCTAGCTTGAATCCATTTGGTTTCTGGCAATTGGGCCTTTGAAGCTATTCTGAGTGACCTAAGTTTCACTTTAATTGGTAACACTGCTTCCATACCATACACCAAAGAATGTGGCGTTTCTCATGTTGGTGTTTTGACACTGGTCCTATAACCCCAAAGAGCATACGCTAACTTCTTAGCCTAATCTCTATAGGTGGTTACCATCTTTGACAGAATCTTCTTTATTGACTTGTTAGCTGCTTCCACTACACCATTAGCTTGTGGCATATATGGAGAAGATCTATGATGTTCAATGCCATGTTCTGTAAATAATTCAGCTGTTGCCCCTTGAAATTATACTCCATTATTAGTCACTACATGATGAGGAACTCCATATCGAGCAAAGATGTTTGCCTGAGTAAACTTAGCCATTTTCTTAGCTGTCACACTAGTGAATGATTCTGCCTCAACCCACTTTGAAAAGTAATCAACTACAACTACTATGAATCTGTGCTCATTAGATGTTGTAGGACGAATCTCCCTAATTATATCTATCCCCCAAGCTGAAAATTACCAAGGAGATGCCAAATTCTATAATTCAAGTTGTGGTAGATGACTAATATCAGCATAAATCTAGCATTCATGATATATACTCACTTCTTTCACACAATCAGTCTGCATTGTCATGCAAAAATAACCCTATCTCATTATCTTTTTAGCCAAAGCTATCCCATTCATATGAGGTCGATATGATCCTGAGTGCACTTGCTAAATTATTGCTTCTGCTTTTTGTTCTGTCAAACACCTCAAAAGAACTCCATTCACTGGTCTCTTGTATAGCTTATCTTCAAAAATTCTAAACTGGTTGGCTAACCTTCGTAATGAAAACTTATCAATAGTACTAGCGCCTTCTAGATACTTTCCCTTTACATATTGGTAAATGTCAAAGAACCATGGCTTTTCTTCAGCTGTCAACTCTATCATTTCCTGAAAATCAAAGCATGGTTGTTGAGAAATTGGCACATTCGGAGGCTGTATTTGTGTTCTTTCTGGATTCTCCCACATAAAAGATAATGTTGCTAGTGCATCAGCCATTATATTCTCTTCCCTGGGAACAAGTCTGAATTCACATTGGCCAAATAAATCTTTTTTGTACTAAAGTAATTCTAAATAAGGCCTTAGGGCTTCTTCTTTCACATCCCATTCAACCTAAGATATTCTAATAACCAGAAGTGAATCTCCAACAATCAACTCATCGTTTGCCCCTAAAAATAGAAGAGCTTCCATTTCAAACAAACATGCTTCATATTTTACTCTGTTATTTGTGATGGCAAAATACAATCTTTTTGACAATGGAATAATCTCACCATCTGCCGTTGCTACAATTATCCCAATTCCAGCACCCTTTCTTTTATAGCACTATCAAAGCACATAATCTATCTCTTCACTTCTACCATAGCTAGTTGTTCATCAAGGAACTCCAGATTTTCTATATAGTCTTATTCCAAAGGTTGATTTGCCAAAAATTTTGCTACAGCTCGTCCTTTGATGACTTTCTTAGTGACATATTCAATATCAAATTCTGATAAGAGTAATAGCTATCTGGATAAATTTCCAACTAACATCGGTGCTTCATATAAATACTTCATTGGATCAACTTTAGCCATAGCTTGCACTTTATATGACTGAAAATAATGCCTCAGCTTCTTGGTCAATCGAACCATTGCTATATAAATCTTCTTTACCAGTGTCTACTTTTTTTTTGATAATCCAGTAGCTTCTTGCTAAGATAATAAATAGGGTACTCTTTCTTTCCATCCTGCTCTTGTGCTAGCATTCCCCCAATTGAGAATCTTCAACCGTCAGATATAGAATTAACTGGAGGATTTACTAGATAAGCTTTAATCTTTTCAAACGCCTGTGAGAGGATGACATTTTTCGGAACACGCGGTGAAGCGGGAACTAGGGATTTTCTTTTGAGTGTGAGTGTGGCTTTTAAAACGGGTTTTAATCTTCCTTAAGAAAACCTTTCATTTTATTGGAAAAACCCTTTTTGTAGAAAACTTAATTTTAAGTGTGAACTTTTGGAAAGCAGATTTTTAAAAAATCCCAATTTAAACTTAAAGATCTGAAAACCTAAATTTCATGATCAGATACAAAGTCGCCAAATTCCGGTACAGCTCCCTACCAAGTGTAGACACAGTACCTAATCTAGAGATTCAAGGTTCGGGCAACACATCTACTAATCCTCACTTGTTTTCAATTATTATTTCATAATATGATATGACATCCTCTTAATTCTACCCATTTTATCTTCTTTTATTTTTAGTTAATGCTCATACAAGTGACATAAATATAAATCACAAAATAAAGTGCAGGAAAAGTAAAGTAATGGCCAAATTATACAACCAAAAAAGAAAAACTCTCATCCTCACCATTTACAACCGCCTATAATACATGATAGTCTAAAAAGCATAATCGCCTTAATACACGAGATAATCTATTAAATACATCAAAAATGAAAAATAAAAGCCTGCATCCAAACTCGGTTAGCACAAGTAAATAAAGCACACCCAGTACTCACATAGGACAGAATAGGGGTATTTTGGGAAACATGATCATGCATAGGGGGATAATCAAGAAGTTCGTAGGATTACTCGATTAGATCAGGAAAACATTTTGTAGAAACGCCCTGTAGATTTTGGGAATGAAAACAAAATTTGAAAACAATTTGGCTTGTGTTACATGCATTTTCCAACTTTTAGTGGGCCAGATATCCTGGAACCCGGGGGTTCCGTTCGTGAGTGGGCCTAAATTTTACATCCATCTAAGGTTTGAAAATGTAAACACGCCAAAAATCTATTTTGAATAGAAAGGAGACACAAAATTACAAGTTAGAGGCCCAAAAGGGCAAAACTATAATTCAGTTTCTCAAACTACAACTGAGCGGCTGTATGGTATGACAACCATACCACTATAGTGGCTGGGGTGGCTGTAACACATACAGCCGAGCAGCTGTAGTGCTCTAGAATCAAAACTCGATTTTCTTTTCTCGTTTTGGAAATCGTTTTAGAACTTTGATGACTTTGGACAATCTAGGACTTCTGGAAACTCATGAAATTCCACAAAAATAGATTCCGATCGGATCAAATGAGTCTGAAAATCCCTGAAAACTCAAAATTGCCAAATTTCAATCTCACATCCATCAATAAAAACCTGAAAACTGTGAATCTAAACATATATAGATGTAATTTCACCGATAATAATCATGAAAAACCCATTTGGTTTGAAAACGGAAGCATTATCAGTCGATTTAGGGCATTCAAAGCTTCTACCCTAAAGATTATAGCCGAGCGGCTGTAATTAGAGGATTACATCTGCGCCACTGTAAGGTTATAGCTGCGCGACTGTAATACAGTCGTAAGGCTATAATTATCAGATGGGGCGGCTGTAACTGGGTTCACTTCCAGATTTGAGAAAAACACAAAATCATAAACAAATAACACCCAGAACAATTCAGAATGCGTTTTTTGGGCCTTTCGGAGTATACCTTTTCAGTGTTCCAACGTTTTGGATAACCAAGAACGGATTCGGATGCTAGAAAATCCCTTGAAGTCATGAGTAACCTGAAATTGTCTACGACCCTCCGAAGCCCGAACGGAAGCCTGAATCAATCTGAATGAATATTGACTTTATCAGAATCACTCTAGAGTGCTAACCCTCACAAAATCCTAATTGTTTCTATGGATTAAGTTGAAGTTTTTATGTAATTGTTTTTATTTTTTATCTCTTTTTTTCTAAAACCCTAATCTTTTTTGTGTTTTGATTACAGAATGGAGGCTGTCTGTTCTTTTTTTTTACCTAATTTTGTTTTCTGGCCTTTATATCTCTCAAATTAGGTTAAAAATCCGAATTAAAGACTGATTTTACCCTATTTAGCAAGTCTACAGCCGTGCGGTTGTAATACAGCTGAGCGGCTGTACTACAGCCGTACGACTATAGGGCACTATGGCCGAGCAGTTATAGTGGCCAGACTTGCCTTTCTCGCCCTTTTGCACTTCTTTTCTTCGGTTCTCTTAAACGCTCACTCGGCCTTCTTCGGGGTTCCGTACCGAGACCTATCACACATATTCGGGTCATCCGAGATATCTCTGACATAATTCTGGTTGCTCTGAATCTGCCTTATGCTTATCCGTGAAAAAGGTAATAAAAGCTTTCATCATCAAGGTCGGGAAAAAACCCATGCTCACACGCTGCCCCTCGCGTGACTAAAGTTGACTTAAACAGGTGCTTGTGCTCGATTCGAGTTTGGTTTCACGATAGGGAGGATGGTGAGATGGAAAAGAGGACGTACCTAGTGGTTCTCCTTATGCTGACCCATTCTGATGTTTATAGGCACTTGTCTTGGTTGATTCGTGAAACAGCGGTCTTGCCTAAGTTGACTTGGTTCTTCAGGGACTTACTTCAACTCCGTTGCGAAGCATAAGAGTTTGCCCGAATTAATCCGATGTTCTCCAGGGACATGCTTTGACTCCATTACAAAGTAGAGGACTTTGCCTAGATTGGATTAGTTCTTCGGGGATATGCTTCGACTCTATTGCCAAGCAGAGGACTTTGTCCGAATTGGATTGGTTTTCCAGGGACGTGCTTCAACTCCATCGTGAAGTAGAGGACTTTGTCCAGATTAGGTTGGTTCTCCAGGGATATACTTTGACTCCATTGCGAAGCAGAGGACTTTGCCCGGATTAGTTTCTCCTTGTCATTTGATGTTCATGAAAGGGAAGGGTATTTTGGTAATTTTGTAGCTTGGAAAGTTGGTATCCTTTGGAGGAAGGATACTTTGGTCATTTGACCTCTCGTAGGGCATATGTCACGAAAAGAAATGAGTTTTAGTAGTTCGACATCCCTTTTAGTGATTTTGGTCATTTCACCTCTAGTGGAGCTTGTGTCACTAGGGGAAGAAATATTTTAAGTATTTTGGCCATCTGGTAGTTTGGTTGCTAACAAAAGGGCATTTTGGTTATTTCACTTCTAGTAGGGCCTGTGTCACTGAAGGAAAGGGCAACAGTGTTTCCCACGAATTTTATGTAGCGGGGGAAGGATGCTTTGGTGATTTGAGAATCTTGATCATCTCTTTTCATGTTTCGAAGTTGTTTCGAGCGCGTATTCATTCCTTGATCGATAATTTTGGAAATAAAAATTTTTGCCCCTTCGATCAAGAATGAATACAGACCGAATATCTTGCCCCTTGATACCTACAAGACATGAAAACTACCTTTCTCGGGATCCAATCGGCATAGAATAAGTTTTGAAAAACGAAAGAACAAACATTTTGAAAAATAGCAAGCTACAGTCGTGCGGTTGTAGTGGTTTTAAACTACAGCCGCTCAGCTGTAGTAGTGGGTAGGAAGTGGCTTTTAATAGCCATAAAAGATGTAGCAACCATACTTACCTATTCAAGGCCGAGAACTCTTCCTCTTCTTGGTGATTTTCTTGCCCCAAACCCCAAATCATGAGGCGAAAGATGCGTAGAGTCTTCCGACCCGTTCCTCCTACACAACCCGCCTTTCAAATGAGGTTTTCTATCCCAGAGGGGAATTTAACTTTAGCCTATGAACCCACGGAGAGTGTTTATGGGCTAAAGGATGATGACGAGTATTGTGGAGTAAAGATCGACGCCCTAGTAGCCATCCAGCTCCAAATCTCGAGTCATGCCTTCTTGAATCCAGTTAGTTTTCTTGGATTTCCTTCTTTTTCCCAAGTTTGGAATTTCTGCAATATTAGAGAAATTAGTCTATAATAAGTGAAATTGATGCATGATTTGAGTAGAATTTACCCCTAGGAAGCTTACTTGTTGATTTGGGTTGAGTTAAAACAAGATTTAACCGAAAAACAAATAAATCCGTGGTTGGCCGAAAATCCCCAGTTACAGCAGCCCCAGGGGATGGTTATAACCACACGGCTATGATCATGAGGCTTAGAGCTGCGCAGCTGTAACCTCCTATAGCGGAGCGGCTGTGGCTAGCAGACTCAAGGCCGTCCAATTTTTTATGATTGTAAGGTTGTTTCTTTGATTTTTATGATGTATATGCATTCTAAAAAGCTCATAAATTCCTTGATTATTGATTTTGTAGGCGAGATCTGGCCATTGCGGTAGCAGATTGATTGCAGAGTCCCTGAAGTGGTACAGGCGGCTCCTTGTTGGGGTGAGGGCCATTGTGAATTCTACAGGCCTGCAGCGGCTGATTCGAAGCATGACTATTACTACTCCTCGTACGAGTCGAGGACTTCTGGCTACACTTTTGGAGAGGTGGATGGACATCACCCACATATTTCATGTCCCATTCGGGGAGTACACGGTGACTCCCGAGGATATAATTGCTATCACCGGGCTCCCTTTCTCTGGACAGACAATTCACTTCAATCAAATCTTGCACACAATGACTACCGTTCAGAGTTAGTGTCTGTGCTCATCGGGATTGAGTCCCCTGATAGCCTGATTCAGTGTAGGAGTCTCAAAGATTACTAGCTGAGATGGCATGCTGAGCTCCTAAAGGGGGCTACTTTCAAGGCTCGGGATGAGCGGTGATATATGAGGGCCTTTCTGCTCTATGCTGTTTCTACACTTCTCTTACCCACTGGCCGGAGTAGCTTGAACTTTGCCGTGCTACCATCTCTGATTGATCTAGAATTAGTGGGGACTCTTAACTGGGGTCAGGCGGCCTTGGCTCAGCTTTATTACGCCCATGATCTTTGTGCTCGAGGCTTTCAAAAGGAGCTGAAGGCCTTTTAGATTATGCTCCATGTGAGTAGCTTCGTCTCTTTATCTTAAGATTTTTTTATTAACTTCGTTTTCATACTTCTTCCACAGATTTGGGCCTACGAGTATCATTTTGTTCCTGCCCCAGTAGTCCAAGTTCCTGACGGTTAGAAGTTGGACGAGTTTCCTCATCTTAGATGATATCTGTGATTCGTCTGGAGCGGCGTCGATAAAAATCAGGAAGAGTGTTGCTAGTGTTTGAGGGAGATGACCTTTGTCGGGGTCTACTTTTTTTTTTTTTTTTTGAACTTCCTGACTTTCTAATTCTAGATCGTCAAGACTCCTTTGAGGTGAGAGGGGGGTAAATTGCCGCAGTTGCTTATAGATGCGCAAGCGCTGTCTAACAGGCACATTGTGATGGAGTGCCCGTTTAGGCAGGAGTGGTACCTTGGCGAGAGGGTTCACGATTGGCTCCAGTCCTGAGAGGCGCAGGATTCCAGCTGCTTTACCGATGGGGTTATTCTGGCCTCACCTCCTATCTCCTGAGCTACATCCGGACCTGTATGGTGCTAGATACGAGGCTGGTAGTATGGACGGTGACTATCCCCAGTTCATCGTCACTCATCTGCTTCCATTTACTGTTGATGATGGTGCTGGGGTATTTTCTAAACCCTTCTCTCTTTCTTCTTCTTCTTCTTTTTTATTTTTTATTTTTTTTACTAACATCCTCTTCTTAACTGACTTTAGCGGTCTTTGAGAGGTGGACATGCATGCCCACCCTCATCCGCTAGGGGGCAGGTAGGAGATCTGGTTCTGGCTCTACTCGGACCACTGGGGTGGGCTCTGCTGTTGGAGCGAAGGATGTTCCCATTCCTCCTTTTCAGGCTCGTCAGGCCCCTGCTGTTGACTATCTACACGGTCGGCTCGAATTCCCAATTGAGAGCACCATTCAGCTCTTTGACAAGTCTCGACAGTCTTATCGGGCCGATCTCCATCTCCAGGACCATTCTTTTCCGTCGGCCATTCCTAAAGGCACCACACATGTGAGTATCTTTGCTTTTCTCTGTTTTGCCTCTTTTTATGATTATTTGTCATGGATTGAACCCCTTTGAGTGTGATTTCTGCAGATCCCAGTGATGCAGGGTATGTACATGGGCCAAGCCATCAATGCACTAAAGGCACTTGCCTTCTGGGATAATACCACTTTGATTGTAAGTACCTGCATTTGGCTTTAAATGTGTGCTTGTATGTATTTGTGAGCGGACGACGCGTTTTCGACGGGACGCGAGACTCCCTTTCGGAAGGGGCGCCACGATCTCGGGCGGGTCCCTCCCTTGCGTGGGGTTTTTATAAATGGAAAACGGGTTTTAGAAAATAAATGTAATTAATGCATAAAAGAACCGAGACCCAAGTCTCGATGAATATTGTAGAGTCGCCACCCGGCTCAGCTCAACCGGGAAATTCTTAAGGTAGCTGAACCAGACAAACGGTCGCTACACTATCCAGAGATTTGGGTCCGAACAAGTCCCTTATTTCGTGTCTAATTAAATTAAATGTTGCCAATGTTCTCGAGATGGTATTTTAAATTCTAAAGTCAATTTTATTGAATATAAAAGACATACAGCGCGTATACAAATATATAATACAAAAATAAAGGAAAGTAATAAATATTAATTGGCCTACAACCAAATCGAATAGAAAAATAAAAACTCTTGCCTCACTTATACAATCGCCTAGAATACACGAGAATCTAAAAAATAATTACAACCGTCTAAATACACGATTAATTCTATTAAAATACAAATAAAATAAAAATGTACATAAATAAAAGCTGCAAAACAAAGGTTAGAGCAATTTATACGGCACGCCACAAATAGGACTCAAATAGACAGAATTGGGGGCATGCATTTAGGGGGGTAACCGGGTTGGCTAGGCTAGCCGGCCCGGTTAGACCCAGAAAACATTTTTAAATGTCCCTATATTTTTGGTTTTGTGAGAAAAATCATTTTGAAAGCAATTTTTTCGGTTTACATGCATTTTTTTTATATTAGGTGGGTCGGTTTTCGGGAGAACTAGGTCTCCGTCGTTGAATTGTTCTAAATGCAATTTTACTGGAAATTAAATCTAAGGTAGTGAATGCACATATATCAAAATTCATTTTGATGATTTTCGGATTTTTCTGATTTTTATGAATTTTTATAAATTTTGGGGTTAAAAGCTGAAATTCTCATTCTGGAACGAGGGTTACAGTCGTGCGACAGTAAACGGCTCAGAATCAAAACTTCTCCAAAATTTTATTTTGAATCAAAATTGAAGAAAAACTATCTAGAAATTAAGAACACTCGTACGACTGTTCATCAAATACAAGAACAGTCGTGTGACTGTTCTTAATTTCCAGAAACAGAAGCGCGGAAACACAGCAGAAAATGCACAAAAATTCACTTCAAACACCCAGAAAACAAGAAAAAGTGAAAGGAAAAGGAGTGTCTACCTTTTTAGAAGCTAATCCAAGTCGATTTGACCCCTGGCGTCACTCCAATCCAAACAAATTCGCACTTTTCCTTTGAAATTGGGAGAAGAAGCTTTATGTCCAAAAATCCAAAATGCTTGGAATTCTGATGATTTAAGTCCGTGATTTTGATTTGTTTGTGAAGTAAATTGATTAACCTAGGGATTTCTAGCAAGTTTTAATCCTAATCCTGAGAATTAAAAGAAAATAGAAGAGGAAAAGATGAACTTGAAGTTTTTTTGCTTCTTTCTTTTCCTTTTCTCTTTTCTCCTTTCTCTCTCTAATTCCTTTCACCAGAAATCAATATGTCCTCTCTCTCCCTTCCTTTCCTTCTTTTTATCCCTACTTTCTGGCTTACTTCCTGCAAGAACGGAGCAATTAATGCTCCTTCCTCTCTCCTCCATTTTTCTGCTGCAGAGGTATGGGCTCCTACAACTTTTCCGATATTATAGTCGTATGACTGTAATTTTTAAATTACAGTCGCATGACTGTAAGAATAGTCGTACGACTATTTTATCTTTTTTTTTTAAGTATAGAAAATTTCGGTGCTTACAGCTGCCCCTCGCATGATCAAATTCGACACCCAGCTCCAGGTTTACAATACCTAAGATGATGAATTTGAGAGCGCGAATCAAAGCGCCACGAATACTGGAATGAACCCTCTGATGAGATAAGCCGCTACCGGGTCTAGGTTACCGGGGGCGATGCTGGGGAGGAAATAAGCCGATACCGGGTCTATATCACCCGAGGCAAAGTCAATGCGGATAGGCCGATACCGGGGTCTAGGTTACCCGAGGCAAAATGAAGGGTGAATTGCGGTTTAGCTGATACAGGGTCCAGGTTACCCGAGGCAAAGGAAGATGGATTACGGATTGGCTGATACCGGGTCTAGGTTACCCGAGGCAAAGGAAGGGTAAAATAAGCCGATACCGGATCTAGGTTACCCGAGGCGAAATTGATGAATTACGGATTGGCCGATACCGGGTCTAGGTTACCCGAGGCAAATGAAGGGCGGATTGTGGTTTAGCCGATACCGGGTCTAGGTTACCCAAGGCAAAATTGATGAAGAGATTGGCCGATACCGAGTCTAGGTTACCCGAGGCGAGCTTTGTTGGAGAAATAGATGAAACTAATCTAGGCCGATACCAAGTTCACATTACTCGAGGTGGATCTGTTAAGGAAATTGATGATGAAGCCGATCTGGGCCGATACAGAGTTTATATTACTCGAGGCGGATCTGTTAAGGAAATGGATGATGAAGCCGATCTGGGCCGATACCGAGTTTATATTACTCGAGGCGGATCTGCTAGGAATTGAATGATGAGGTCGATTTGAGCTGATATTGAGTTTATATTATTCGAGGCGGATCTGCTGAGGAATTGAAGCTGGGGATAATGAATTCCTGCACTTAAGATAGCAAGTCTTCATTCTTTGGTCGAGAGATTTTTAAACAAAAATTTTTGCCCCTTCGATCAAGAATGGAGACTAGCTGGGGATGAGTGATCGATGTATGTAATGTATGAATGCATGATGATGCATATGTACGTGTATGCATTTTCTGTCATTTGACGTTTCTGCCTTCCGCTGAAGGAAGATATGTCGTGCCCCTGGTGATTTTGCTTTCTTCGGGGCTTTGCTTGGTGAATTTCGAAGAAATGAGGTGACTATTAGGGATGTGTGATACTGTTGGGGAGATAATCATAGTGCTCCTTACAGAGATTCCGCTGGGGAAGAGTGTGGCAACTCGATTGGGGAAATAATTATGGTGTTCTTTATGTAGATTCTGCTGGGGAATTGCGCGATGACTCTATGGGGAGTCGATGTGATGACTTCTGTGGGGAATGTTGGGGACATTCTGCTTTTCCTGCTTTGTGGGGAAATTATGAGTTTGTAAGTGCTCTAATTTTTGCCTGGGTTGCCCAATACGGGTTTTCAGTCCAGCGAGCTGCTCCAATTTTTGCCTGAGGCGCCTTTTCGGTTTTTGCCTCAACGAGCTGCCCTAATTTTTGCCTGAAGCACCTTTTCGGTTTTCACCTCAGCGAGCTTCTTTTTTTTTCTTTTTCTTTTTTTGTTCTTCTTTTTTTTTTTTAAGATGATTGAGATGTCACCATGACCATTTTATTACTCTTTTAGGAAGATGAACTGGATCTTATGGGTTGACAAAAGATTTCAAATTACATGTATTTAATATATTTTTACTTGTTAAATAATGCGAGGATTTCAATCAGTCGAATGCAAAGTGCTTTCTTTAAATGTATGTTTATGCAAGACAACTTTGCTTGTGCATTTGCCATAACCATGCAAATATATTTAAACAAACACTTCACTTTATTGATGAAGTCAAAATGAGTAAATTTGAAACAAGTTGGTTCCTACATGTTACATATTCCACACTGAGCCAAAATCCATCATCAGTCGTCCTTTTCAGGTTTTCCAACTGATTATTTTCTCTCGTGTCTTAACTTTTGCCCAGAGCGCTCTTTTCGAGTTTTCAGCCTAGCAGACCCCCCCTTTTTTTTATACATGATAAAGATTTAGCCTATCTTGGTGATAGGATTGGTGAATTCATTTCTGTCCATGTCCATGATGCTGACAGCACCTTTTGCTAACACCTTCTTCACCACATAGGGCCCTTCCCAATTGGGTCTGAACTTGCCCCTAACATCGACATTTAAAGGCCTTAGCTGCTTTAGGACTAAGTCACCTGTTTTCAACTACTGTTTGGAATACTTCACATTCCGATTATAGGCTCTGGCCATTCTGCACTGGTACATCTGAAGATGATCCAGTGCCCTTAGTCGCCTTTCATCTAGTGCAGCCAACTGCTCATACCTAGCTTGAACCCATTCAGTCTTTGGCAGCTGGGCCTCCAGAGCGACTCTGAGTGACTTGAGTTCTATTTCCACTGGCAACACTGCTTCCATTCCATATACCAAGGCATAAGGGGTTTCTCCTGTTGGTGTTCTGACACTGGTTCTGTAACCCCAAAGAGCATAAGGCAGTTTATCGGCCCAATCTCTGTAAGTGGTTACCATCTTTGATAAGATCTTCTTTATTGCCTTGTTAGCTGCTTCCACTGCACCATTAGCCTGAGGCCTATATGGAGAAGACTTATGATGTTCAATACCATGTTCTGTAAGTAGCTCAGCTGTTGCCCCCTTGAAACTGTACTCCATTGTCAGTTACTATGTGGTGAGGAATCCCATACCGAGTGAAGATGTTCTTCTGGATGAACTTGACCATTTGCTTGGCTGTCACATTAGTGAAGGATTCTGCTTCGACCCATTTGGAGAAATAATCAACTGCTACAACTATGAATCTGTGCCCATTAGATGCAACTGGATGAATTTCACTAATCATATCTATCCCTCATGCTGAAAAAAGCCAAGGAGACACTAGATTCTGAAGTTCGAGTGGAGGAAGATGACTAATGTCTGCATAGATCTGACATTCATGACATGTCTTCACTTTTCTTATAAAATCTGCTTGCATCATCATCCAGAAGTAGCCTTATCTCATGATCTTTCTAGCCATGGCAAGTCCATTCATGTGTGGCCCACAGGATCCTGCATGTACATGCTGCATCACTTCTTCTGACTCTTGCTCTGTCAGGCACCTCAAAAGGACTCCATGTGCTGTTCTTTTGTATAACTTGTCCTCAAAGATTCTGTATTGACTAGCCAGCTTTCTTAATGTCAACTTATCAGCAACACTGGCCTCTTCTGGATACCTACTCTCCTTAACATACTAGTAGATGTCAAAGAACCATGGCTTTTCTTCAGCTGATAATTCCATTACTTCGTGCACTTCGAAGCAAGGATGTCTGGAAGTGGCTATAACCAGTGGTTGAACTTGTGTTTCCTCTGGATTCTCCCACATGGAGGACAAATTCGCTAATGCATCAGCCATCTTATTCTCATCCCTGGGGACGTGTCTGAATTCACACTGGCCGAATAAACCTTTTCTGAACTGCAACAGCTCCAAGTAAGGCCGCAAGGCTTCTTCTTTCAGCTCCCACTCACCCTGAGCTTGCCTTATCACTAGAAGTGAATCACCGATAATTAAGGCATCATTTTCCCCTAAGGTTAACAGAGCTTCCATTCCAAATAAGCATGCTTCATATTCTTCCCCATTATTGGTTACGGGAAAGATCAGCCTTTTGGATAAAGGAATAATCTCACCATCCGGTGTTGCTATAAGTACCCTGATTCCAGTGCCTTTTCTATTCACTGCTCCATCAAAGCACATAACCCATCTTTTCACTTCCACCATGGCTAGTTGTTCATCAGGGAATTCCAAATTCTCCGTATAATCTGATTCTAGGTTTGCCAGAAACTCCTCCACGGCTCGCCCTTTGATGGTTTTCTTCGTGATGTACTTGATGTCAAACTCAGACAAGAGTAACAACCACCTAGACAGCTTCCCAACCAATACAGGTGCTTCATAAAGATACTTCATTGGATCCAACTTAGCCATGGCTTGTATCTTATAGGATTGGAAATAATGGCGGAGCTTCTTGGTCAACCAAATCATCGCCACACATGTATTCTCCACCAGTGGGTACTTGGTTTCATACTCCAACAATTTCTTGCTAAGGTAGTAGATAGGATATTCCTTCTTGCCGTGTTGTTCTTGTGCAAGCATTGCCCCTATAGAGGATTCTTCAACTGCCAGATACAAAATCAGAGGCCTTCCTGGAACTGGAGGACTCAATACTGGTGGCTTTACCAGGTAAGCCTTGATCTTCTCGAATGCCATTTGACACCTGTCATCCCACATAATCGGCTGATCTTTCTTTAATAGCTTGAAGATTGGTTCACAAGTGGAAGTCAACCGTGCAATAAAGCGACTGACATATTGTAAGGAACCCAGGAATGATCTGACTTCCTTTTCTGTCTTTGGGGCTGGTATATCTTGGATGGCCTTGATTTTGTCAGGGTCCATTTCTATCCCCCTCTGGCTGACTACATAGCCCAACAGCTTCCCTGATGTGACCCCGAATATGCACTTCTTGGGGTCAAGTCACAAGTTGTACTCTCCAATGCGTGTTAGAAATCTATCCAGGATAACAGGATGTTCCTCCCGGGTTGTTGATTTAACAAGCATATCATCGACATACACTTCGACTTCTTTATGGATCATATCGTGCAACAGAGTTGTGACAACCCTCTGATAAGTGGCACCGGCATTCTTTAACCCGAAGGGCATCACTCTGTAGTAGAAAGTACCCCACTCAGTGATGAACGATGTTTTTACCTTGTCGATCACATCCATAAGAATCTGGTTATACCCCGAAAAGCCATCCATGAAAGAGTACATTGCCGCTTTTGCTGCGCTATAACTAGGACGTCAATATGGGGCAGTGGAAAGTTATCTTTTGGACATGCCTTATTCAGGTCCCTGTAGTCGATGCATACTCTGACCCTTCCATCCTTTTTAGGCACGAGGACAATGTTGGCTAGCCATTCCGTATACTCCACCACTTCGAGAAACCTGGGGTCTATCTGTTTAGCCACTTCTTCTTTCACCAGCGTAGCCCATTCCGGCCTTAGTCTTCTCAACTTTTGCTTTACCCGTATGAACTTGGGGTCTGTCGAGATTTTGTGCACTGCTGTTTCTATGTCCACACCTGGCATGTCTTCATACGACCAGGCGAAAGCTTTAACATTTTTTTGGAGTATTTTTATTAATTCTTTCTCTTCCTCGGATTTAAGCTCGTGTGAAATGAATACCATTTTGGGGTTTTCATATTGATTTCATGTAATGCAGTGTCATGTATGCTAAATATGCTTGATGGTGATTTAAATCCATGCACAGAATTATCAAGATAAACATCACACAAGTAAGCAAATTGGGACTTCATTGCATTGAACTTATCATAAAGTACATTAGTTACATTGAAAATGGAAGAAATAGATAATACAAAATCATTTTCATCCTCCACAGGCGGAGGGCCTTGTTCTTCATCAGCTTCCACCTTCATTTTCAAAGCATCACCTAGGGCTGTAGCTTTTTCTGCTTCTTTTCCGGTCACTTGCGTCTTAGCTTTTTCCATAATCTTGGCAATTTCGGCGACCACTGAGTCTAAGTTCACTTTGGCCATTAGTTCTTCGCTGAATCCCTCCTTGGATTTCCCAAAAGCTTTGCTTAATGTAGCAGTTAAAGCTCCTGAGATCACTTCTATAGCTTCAGCACAGATCTTCTTTTCACCTTCTTCCTCGGCCAACTCTATGGCTTCTGCTACCACCTTAGATGACTCTCCTTGCAAAATCTCAGATTCAGCAGTTGCTTCTTTCACCATTATAAAGGCTACTGGCTCTTCCTGGCTTTTGTCAAAATCCACGACATCAACAAAGATCTCGAAGCCAGGATACTCGACATTTCTAACCATTACCGGTTCAGCCTGATGCTTGTAAAGGTCTTCTCCCGCCTTTAGAAACGGCTTCATCATAACTTTTCCATTCTTGCCCTTTTTCAAATTCTTCCGCTCAGATGCCCCTTCTACATAGCCAAGGCCACACTGCTTCGACTTTCCCTATTCAATTTTAAATTCCAGAACCCCCTACAAATTGATTACGAGTCCCATTCCGGGGACAAATTTCTGCTTATACAGATACCGGGATAGCCACTCCGGCATATAATTCTCATAAAGGACCATAGGGGCATCGTGGTCTCGTCCTCTTTGATTACAGATACTTGAAATCCACCAAAGGGAACCACTTCTTCATTTACTGCAGCTACCATCTACTGGGCATCTGCCTCAATAGTCATAATCCTGCCGTTCATAGAGAACTTGATATTTTGATGCAATGTGGAAGGGACACCTCCCAAAGGATGGAACCAGGGCCTTCCAAGCAATAGGGAAAATGTGACTGGGATATCAATCACTGTAAAAGCAACTGTGGACCTAACTGGCCCAACCTCTACTTCCGCCTCAAATGCCCCTATCACCGTTCTTTTAGAGTCATCATATGCTCGAATGACTATTGAGGATCTCTTTAAGACTTCTTTGTTTAGCCCCAGAAATGGCAACATCTTTTGTGGGCAGATATTCAGTGCCGATCCATCATCCACCATGACGCAAGGCATTACCTTATCCATCATATGGGCCCTGACATAAAGAGCCTTGTTGTGGGCCTTCCTTTCAGCAGGCAGGTCTTTCTCGGAGAAGACAATATCAGGACTCCCAACATGAACTTTGTCTAACAAATAGCACATAGCCTCTAGTGAAGCTATAGGGGAGACTTCAATCTCTGACAATTTCTTTACCTGAGCAGCCCTGTGCTCCTAGGAGGTCAGAAGCAAGTGCCACAAGCTAGCTTGGGCAGGAGTTTTCTTAGTTGGGAAATGACTAGGTCCTCTTTCTCAACTCCTTCTGGCATAGAAGTACTGCCCGACCCATTCATCGGTGCTTTATCTTTCGTTTGATCTGCCGGCTGATATACCTTACCACTTTGGGTCACATGCTGCACTTCCTGAATCTTCATCTTCTCAACAGCAGGGAGTTTGACTGCCTCTCCTCTGTCAAATTCTTCATACTCATCATCGGAGTCGAGATCATTCAGACTTATGGGCTTGATCTCCTTACATTCCTCCTTCTTCTCACATTCCGGTTCCACTTTCGGTTCCCCTACTGCCACTGTCGGAATTGTAAGGTTTGCTTGAAGAACTTGGGTGAATATAAAGTTAGCCGGTAACCCTGACTGGACCATGTTAACTCGCTTTTCGAATGCCGGTAGTGGGTTAGTTTTAGTGCTAGGTTTGGCTGGCCCCTGCAGCTTTCCCTCATCAATTTGCTTCTGGCTAGCATCCCTTAGCTTATAGCAATTGTTGGTTCGGTGGCCTGTCACCACATCATAAGTGCAGAAATTATCTTTGTCAGCTTCAGATGGCTTCTCAAATGGCCGCCATTCCTACATTTGGTGAATATCTTCACTAAAGGAAGAGTCCAAGGTGATATGCCTTGTCCTCCAGGACCCCTATTCTGGTTGCCTTGCTGCTGATTTACAGTAGCCACTTCAACCTGCTTCACTTCTGAAGATTGCCCCTGTTTGCCACTGGAACAAGAACCACGGCCAAACCCAGCTGCTGTGGTTGATCTATATCCCGAGGTGTACCCTGTGCTTCTTCCTCCCTTGTGACCGGCTGCTTTCTCCTCTTCATCCCTCTCTATTTTCATAGCCATGTTGTAAACCTCACTGAGCTCCTTAAAGGGATGGAATTTCATGTTGTTCTTGAAAATGTCTTTGCTGCCGTCAATGAGCTTCTATATAAGCTCGTCTTCGTCAGGGTGGTTCTTTAGGAGGATCATCTTGTTCATCCACCTCTGGTAGTATTCATTAAAGGGCTCGTTGAATTTCTGCTTCACCCTCTCCAAATGATACAGCTTCACCTGGATTTTGGTGTTGAAGCTGTAGTATTTAATGAAGGCTGCAGACAAAACTTCCCAATCAGATTGTTCATCCTCTGACAGTGAGTTATACCATCCTAAAGCACCTCCCTCCAGTGTGGTGGGGAATAAATTGATCAGCTGCTACTTTGTGGCGCCCGCCGTCAGCATAACTCGGGCATACAGATTCACATGGGCCTCCAGCGAGCCCATTCCTTTGTAAGTAGGGATTTTCGGCACTTGGAAGCTGATAGGGAATGTCTCGATGCCCTTACTGATCATGGCATCAACATTTACGCCCTTCTTCGATTTAGCGCTGATACTGACCCCCTTCTTCAACTGGGCCATAACTTCATCTAGCTCAGAACATTTTGCTTTGATCCTCTGTTCCATAGCTGCTTCTATTTCCTGCAGCTTCTCAAGGCTAGCCGAGGCGTCACCACCATGTTGGGATGACTTAGCCTCTTTCTCTTTCCCGGCTCCACTACCACCGGCCTCACCAGCTTCCCTTACAACTACCCGCATCTCCTCCTTCAACATGTCGCAGAAGTCTTGGGATCTGAAGAAATCCTTCAAAACATCAGCCATGCTCGGTGTCTGATCTGCCATATTCACTCCTTCCCCAGGCTCAAAATCACTGTCACTCTCAACTACCCTCTATCTCTTAGCTGCCCTTGAAGCTTGGGATCTTGTCCAAGGTCGCTCCAATGTATTCTGCTTGGGAGTAGACAGGAGGTATTAGGGTTGTGAATGAATGACGTGATGTGGCATGAAAATTAAGGCATTGAGTATGCTTGAAATGAATGGAGTGGGATTATGTATGAAATGATGGTATGAATGTTTTCTCTTTTTTTTTATTATCTTTCTTCTTTTTGGGGCATTCCAAGAACACCCAATGCTTATGCAAAAATATCACGTGTGGGCCGTCACACAGACAGAGCTTCGGTACCTTTGGGGCACCTAATGAATTCGTGAAATGGTCGAGTGCGTACCGTCGCACGAACGAAGTTTCGACGCTTTGGCAGGTCTATAGGATGATATGAAATGGTCGCATGGGCCAAGCCCATAGACAAAGTTTTGATGCTTTTGAGCATGTAATATGAAATGATGCCATGAGGAAGTCACGTGTAACAGGGATACGGACAGAGGTTCGGTGTTCGCGGAACACCTTTTTATGATTTGATGATGTTATGGACCTATATGTATACTAATTGGGCACTCGGGGAGTACCTTGAATGGTAAATTAATGTCATGAAGTGGTCGGATGTGGACCACGGTGTTATATGATGTTCGTAATGAACGAGCGTGAGGTCATGAAATGCATCGTGTAAGTTGTTACACGAAAATGGGCCTAAGACCGTTGTGGCTTTTATCGAATGAAATGATTTTGGTGGAATGGCCAAATGCAATCCGGTACATCGCCAAAACATGGGTAATCTTGGGTACCCAATATGAAATGGAATGGGATAGTCGTGATAGGCGTCCTTGAAATGCTCCTTAATTTAATTTAAGTGAAATGTGGTGAATGAACATGTCACACAATATGCAAATGGCTGCACGAAAACGTGGGTTAGGATGCATGACACATACAATGATGTTATGTATGCTATGTGAAAAATGCTAATCACGTGAATTTAATGTTATGGCTGAAAAAGAAATCGTTAGTATGAATGACAAACGAATGAATTAATGTTTTACACACGAAATAAAATGCAAATGGCTGCATAAAAATGTGGGTTAGTATCACACAAAAATGTTTTGTGTATGGTATGTCACATGTATGGAAAATGGTGATTATGGTATGTTATGCACGCGTAGGTAGCAATGGCGATGTGTCACGAGATGGTGAAGAGCACATAGCAAGCAAAACGAATTCTTCCAACCTTATTCCTCCAACATGGTCGGTCTCAAAAAATTTCTAACCGAGTCCTAGGCGGGGTTCACTTCGATCACCAACCGAGGGTGATGAAGGCGCGATATTATTATTATTCACACAATTATTTTGGTGTCCTAAGGGAATCCAACTAGGGCTACCTATATGGGCTCGGTCAAAGTTGGGATAACATCAAGGCTCTCATAGTAAGATATACTCCTCATTTCTCCCCACTCAAGGGTTCTAGCGAAGGGGTTCGTACGAGGCTATGAGTGGTGTTTCGTATTCGTGCCCCTAAGACCAAGAGGAACTTAGGCGACACTTCAACAATCCACCGGGCTATAAAAGGATACCTAAACTAATGCAATAGTGGCTAACTAAAATGCAAATAAAATACCAAAAGAGAATCATCCGCCTTATTTTAATTAGACACTTTTCAGGGCTTGTCAAATTCTTTTAAGTTTTTAAGAAAACTTTTTGAAGAAGTCCCCAGCAGAGTCGCCACTGTGAGCGGACGACGCTTTTTCGACGGGACGTGAGACTCCCTTTCGGAAGGGGCGCCACGATCTCGGGCAGGTCCCTCCCTTGCGTGGGGTTTTTATAAATGGAAAACGGGTTTTAGCAAATAAATGTTATTAATGCATAAAAGAACCGAGACCCAAGTCTCGATGAATATGGTAGAGTCGCCACCCTGCTCAGCTCAACCAGGAAATTCTTAAGGTAGCTGAATCGGATGAACGGTCGCTACACTATCTAGAGATTCGGGTCCGGACAAGTCCCTTATTTCGTGTCTAATTAAATTAAATGTTGCTAATGTTCTCGAGATGGTATTTTAAATTCTAAAGTCAATTTTATTGAATATAAAAGACATACAGCGCGCATACAAATATACAATACAAAAATAAGGGAAAGTAATAAATATTAATTGGCCTACAACCAAATCGAATAGAAAAATAAAAACTCTCGCCCTACTTATACAATCGCCTAGAATACATGAGAATCTAAAAAATAACTACAACCGCCTAAATACACGATTAATTCTATTAAAATACAAATAAAATAAAAATGTACATAAATAAAAGCTGCAAAACAAAGATTAGCGCAATTTATACAGCACACCACAAATAGGACTCAAATAGACAGAATTGGGAAATCAAGAATTGGGGACATGCATTTAGGGGGGTAACCGGGTTGGCTCGGCTAGCCGGCCCGGTTAGACCCGGAAAACATTTTGAAACGTCCCTATATTTTTGGTTTTGTGAGAAATATCATTTTGAAAGCAATTTTTTCGGTTTACATACATTTTTTTATATTAGGTGGGTCGGTTTTCGGGAGAACTAGGTCTCCGTCGTTGAATTGTTTTAAATGCAATTTTACTGGAAATTAAATCTAAGGTAGTGAATGCACATATCAAAATTCATTTTGATGATTTTCGGATTTTTCTGATTTTTATGAATTTTTATAAATTTTTGGGGTTAAAAGCTGAAATTCTGATTCTAGAATGAGGGTTACAGTCGACTGTAGTTACAATCGCACGACTGTAACTACAGTCGTATGACTGTAAGTTACAGTCGTGTGACTGTAAACGGCTCAGAATCAAAACTTCGCCAAAATTTTATTTTGAATCAAAATTGAAGAAAAACTACCTGGAAATTACGAACACTCGTACGACTAAAAAACTACCTGCACAAAAATTCACTTCAAACACCCAGAAAGCGAGAAAAAGTGAAAGGAAAAGGAGTGTCTACCTTTTTAGAAGCTAATCCAAGTCGATTTGACCCCTGGCGTCGCTCCAATCCAAACAAATTTGCACTTTTCCTTTGAAATTGGGAGAAGAAGCTTTATGTCCAAAAATCTAAAATCCTTGGGATTCTGATGATTTAAGTCCGTGATTTTGATTTGTTTGTGAAGTCAATTGATTAACCTAGGGATTTCTAGCAAGTTTTAATCCTAATCCTGAGAATTAAAAGAAAATAGAAGAGGAAAAAATGAACTTGAAGTTTTTTTGCTTCTTTCTTTTCCTTTTCTCTTTTCTCCTTTCTCTCTCTAATTCCTTTCACCAGAAATCAATCTGTCCTCTCTCTCCCTTCCTTTCCTTCTTTTTATCCTTGCTTTCTGGCTTGCTTCCTGCAAGAATGGAGCAATTAATGCTCCTTCCTCTCTCCTCCATTTTTCTACTACAGAGGTATGGGCTCCTGCAACTTTTCTGATATTACAGTCGTACGACTGTAAGGATAGTCGTACGACTATTTTCTCTTTTTTTCTTTTTTTTTTTTAAGTATAGAAAATTCCGGCGCTTACAGTATGCATGTATGTATAAATGTACATGCATATGGTTATGATGTTCTCCGTGCTTTGTTTGGTGTAGACGATGATCGGGATCGAGCACTGTGAGTTTGCTCACTTGAGGACAGAGAATGACCAGTTACGGCGTCAGGTTACCAAGCTGGAGGTTATGAACCAGACCTTCAGAGATCGGGTTAACGATTGGGATGCCCAGATGGGACACGCAGGCGAGAACCTGAGTGAGAGCCCGACTGATGATCCAAGAGATGGCGGGGATGACGGTGATGATACAGGCTTTGACTCTTCTTAGGCCTATTTTCCCATTTTCTATTTGTGATGTATTGACCCGTCTGTGGGTTGTTTCTTTGTACATTATGGCCTTTGCATGGGTCTAACTCCATGGTGTATCTGATGCTTGAATGAATTTTATATGATATTTACATCTTTTAGCCACTGAAATTGGAGCCTTTGAGTGTGTATTTCTCTGCATTTCCATGTCTTTATTGATCCTTGGTTTAATTTAGTTGGGCCCGGGACGTGTCCCAGAGTCTTTAGACTTTATTTTCCTTGAAAAACTACCCCTGGGACCTATAGCCGCGTATCTATAATCATCAGAAATCATATAAAGATATAGATAAAGTGTTGTCTGCATTACAGCCATGCCACTGTGATATTACAGCCACCCAGCACACTACAACCGTGCCCCTATGATCTTCAGCCGCGCCATTGTATAGTATTATAGCCGCCAGGGACATCAGAGCCATCCCACATCGAATTTCAATCTTTCTTTAGGACAGCCGCCCCCTATAAGTATCACAGCCGCCTGAGACATTATAGCTGCGCCACTGTAGGGCATCATAGCCGCCCCACACACTATAGCCGCCCCACTCCAATCTTCAGCTTTTCTTCTTCTTTCACTTCCCTTTCAGCATGGATCAGCTCCAAGGACGACTCCAGGACTATTGGGGTACGACCCGCTCTTCTAATTGGGCTTTGCTTGCACCCTTTGGCTTGTAGTACCTTAGGTTCTACACTGCTTTGAATCCAAACCGGGTCTTCTTGGATGCAGCTACCAGCTTTTGGGATCCAATGGATCATTTCTTTCGCTTTGCTAGTCAGGAGTTATGCCCTTTCATAGAGGAGTTCAGTGCTATCCTTTGTGTTCCCTGCCCTTGAGGGGTCCGGTTAGCAGTTCCTGATCCTGACTTGGGTGACATTCATGCATTCTTGAGTTGATTTACTCCAACTGTACCAAGTATGGGTCATGCACTTACTAGTAGCCCCGTTTCTCCTAGACTCAACCTTTCTGTTATAGCTGATTTATGTTTTGCTTTGCCTCCTACTGCCCCTGGCTGGGCTCCGCTGATGAGTTTTCTACTGATGGAATTCTACTTGTGCGAGTCCTGAGATGGCACTTGTGGTCTTAGATTAGCCTCGGTGGTGACTCAGATGGCTCAGGGTGCATCACCTATGGGGGTTGCTTTGGTTGAGACACTAATCCACTTGGATTCCATCCATTCTGATTCTGCTGTTGAGAGCTGTGGATCCCCCTTTCTGCTTCAGGTTTAGGTATGTTTCGGCACTATACTTTGTGAATTCAAATATTCACTACCCTTTTTATTTGACTAACCCATTTGTAGACCTGGCTGTTGGAGAAGCTGAGCCTCCTGAGTCCTACTCCAACTCATCCGAGATACGCTCCGAAGCGTTACTGGTCTTGATGCATCAAGCTTCCAGATTTTAGTTTTATGTCCATGGAGCACTAGTTTGATTGGCTGAGGAGGCAGACTGATGCCTCAATTCGATGGGTCTATCCTCGGTGGGATATTTCTGACGTGACTACTGGGACCTAGGCCAGAGGTGTCCAAATGCTTGGGTTGACCCATGTGACTTTCTACTCTCTCGCTCGGCTATGTAGATAGTATGGTCAGCTGCAGGGGGTTTCTCGATCTTTATGCATCACTAAGTGCGGAGTGTTTACACCACAGTGCCCTCGACATGTGCAGCATCAGTGGATGCATCCTACTCGCACCGAGATTCTGAGGTATGACAGTGTTGCACCTGTGGAGACAGATGCTCGCTATAAAGCTTGGCTGACAGATCTGATTGCTTGCCCCACTAGGTGTGGGCGTGAGGCGCTGACCTTGTGGTACCTCCGTCTCTAGAGGATTAGGATTATCAGAGTTGGCTACTACTGTATGACTTTCATTTTGTTTTATTTCTTGTCCTAATTTTTGCATAGGTCGCCCTTTTTGGGTTTTCGACCTATCGAACTGTCTTTATTTTTACCTGAACTGCCCTTTTTGGGTTTACAATTCAGCAGACTTTATTTTGTGTCCTAGCTTTTGCATAGACTGCCCTTTTCGTCAATCTATCGGAATTTTTTTTTCTTTTTTTTTTCCCTTTTGTTTTAATTTTTTTTTACATGTATGTGCAATCTATGGATGTGAGATGTGTAAAAGATATAAAGCTGATTACACATAAAATAATCTGAATTGCAATTAAACTTGGGACATTTAAGTGAATAGAATCGAACATTCATTCATTCATTCATAAATAATGTTTTAGCACAATGTACATCAAGAAATGAAAATAAGGACAGAATCAGTGATGGTATACGTCTCGACTGAATCCATGCTTGCCACCAACCGGTCTTTGCAGATTTTCCAGTTGATAGTCCTCGCCTCTCTGTCCTAATTTTTTCATAGGTTGCCTTTTTGGTGTTTGACCCATCTGACCCTTTTTTTTTACATGTAGTAGTGCTTCAGCTTGTCCTGATTGATGGGGTTGATGAATTCATTCCCATCTATGTCCATAATCTTTACAGCGCCCTTCAAAAGTATCCTCTTGACTACAAACGGACCTTCCCAGTTCAGCTTGAATTTTCCCCGTACATCCGTATTGGTCTATTTCATTTGCTTGAGTACCAAATCCCCTGCCTTAAGCAAACGCTTCTGATGACAAACCCTGTTGTTGTAGGTCCTAGCCATTCGCTGTTGGTACATCTGTAACTGGTCTTGGGCTTGAAGGCGCTTTTCATCAATCAATGCCAACTGTTCATGTCTTGACTATAGCTAACCAGATTCTGGCAAGTGTGCCTCCATGACCACCCTTAACGATCTGACTTCCATCTCTACTGGCAAAACGGCTTTCATCTTATTAACCAACAAATATGGTGTTTCTCCGGTAGGGGTTCTAATGCTCGTCCGGTATCCCCATAAGGCAAATGGTAACATGTCGGCCCAATCTCTGTAGGTCACTACCATTTTTGATAGAATCTTCTCAATAGACTTATTGGCCGCTTCTACCACCCCATTGGCTTGTGGGTGATACGGGGATGATCTGTGATGCTCGACTCCCTTCTCTTGAAATAACTGAGCCGTTACCCCTTGAAATTGTACCCCATTGTCAGTCCCAACATGATGAGGGGTCCCATATCTCGCAAAGATGTTCTTTTCTATAAATTTGGCCATCTTCTTAGCTGTAACATTTGCAAACGATTTTGCTTCGACCCATTTTGAGAAGTAATCCATGACCACGACAATGAATCGGTGTCCATTTAAGGCAGGCGGCCTTATTTCTCCAATTATATCTATACCCCAAGCTGCGAATGACCACGGAGTCGAAGATACTTGAAGTTTGAGTGGAGGGAGATGATTGAGGTCTCCGTACACTTGACATTCACGGCATTTCTTAACTTCCTCTATACAATCAGCTTATAAAGTGAGCCAAAAGTATCCTTGTCTCAGTATTTTCTTTGCCAGGCTAGCCCGTTCATGTGCGGTCGGCAAGTTTCGGATTGTATTTGTTTCATAACCATAACTGCCTCTTCCTCCGTTAGACACTTCAGACGTACTCCGTTAGCTGTTCTTTCGAAGAGATGATTCTTAAATACCCGAAACTATGCTGCCAATCTTCAAAGGCAAAACCTTATCAGCCTCATTAGCGTCTTCGGGGTACTGACCATGCTGAATGAATTGTAGAATATCATAATACCAGGGCCGTTCTGTGGTGGTTGTAACTGCATTAACTGATGAAGAGCATAAATTTTGAGCAATTTCCAGGATTACTGGCTGTATCGGCTATTTTCGGGGACCTTCCCACATTGACGACAGTGTAGCCAAAGAGTCTGCCATCTGATTCTTCTCCCTCGGTACATGCCAAAATTCACATTGACTAAACATCTTCACCCTTTCCCAAACCATCTCGAGATAAGGCCGGAGTAATTCTTCTTTTATCTCCCAATCTCCGGTAACCTGACGAATCACCAAAGCTGAATCCCCAATGACTAACACCTCATTTGCCCCTAATGTGATCAGAGCATCGATTCCAAAGAGGCAAGCTTCGTATTCTTCTCAGTTATTAGTCACTTGAAAGTCAAGCCATTTCGCCAGAGGACTAATTTCTCCTTCTGGTGTAGCAACGATTACACCTAAGCCTGCGTCGTGTTTGTTCACTGCACTGTCAAAGTACATCATCCATCTGTTTGACTCTTCTTCAACCACCGCTAGTTGTTCATTGGGAAATTCCAAGTTCTCGACGTAGTCTGAATCTATTGGCTGATTAGCTAGAAATTTTGCTACGGCCCTCCCTTTGATTGTGTTCCTTGTTGTTGGGATTTTTCACCGGAAATCACCCGATAAAAGCAGAAGAACGCGGTAATTTCTTCAAATCCAGTCCCAGGAGCAATTGAAGTGGAAATTGAAAAACTTAAAATTAAATAGAAAGGGATTAAATTTCTTACCAGAAAAATCTCTTTCTAGAGATGGATGATGACTGCAGAATTCAATTGAGAATTCCTCCACTCTCACGTACACGAATGCTTGGCAAATGCAACCCGTTCTAGCGTCGGAAAAACAAAGCAATGGAGAGAGAGGAGTAGAAAATTTCGGCTAGGAGAGTTTTTTTCAAGGGGTAGCCGAATTTTTCTAACCCTAGGTATTTATACCTAGGGTTGGCCGAATTCCTCAAGTGGATTCAGGCCCATCTTGGCTCCTTTCTATTTTGTGCGGGCTTCCATGTTTTAATTTAGGCCCAGTCTAATTTTAATTATTCTGGTTTAAATTAATTTCAAGCCCAATTTTAATATACCCATGTATTTAATATATTACTCCAAGTAATATATTATTTACATCTAAATTAAAATTAGTTTGACATTTAATTTAATCCATCAAATTAAAATTAACTCTACACAAAATAAAATCATATGTAAACCCATACATATGAATATTTCCACCTAGGAAATAATTTCATAATTAATCCAATCAATTATGAAGAGCCAATAGAATATATTAATTTTATTATTATGACCAATCCAATTGATCCTTATAATATAATTAATATATACACACTTCCCCCTCCATTGTGTATACTCTAAGTATACATGTGATTCCTTAAGTCTGCATTCTATCGTTCTATGTGTACGATCCTGTGGGCCCATCTTTATGTTGGCAGCGGGCCTTTGGCCCGCAGACTGCAGTTGGGCTCTAGCAAGCCACTGCAGCCCCCAATTAAGATGGAGATGGCAGTCTAACTGATATCATAACCCTGTAGTTTAAACTTGTACATCCCATGTCATTGATATCGGTATCCAACACAGAGGCATGGATTGATCACCCTCTTTTGTGTTCGGACATTAACTTGATCCCGAATGTACTGATTCTCACAAACAAGTTCCAACTTGTTTGGGTGTGGCCACACTCTTATCAGTCACATTCATCAAGTGGCCGGTGATATCTTCTCAGTTGGTTACTGAGTGACAAATCCCTTCTGCATATCCATAGTATTACCATGTTCAGTGACATACCCGAAAGCACCCATACTTGGCACCCTATTACAGGCCCTTTAGGCGTACCCCTAAGTATGCGACTTCACATGTAACACCATCATATGGTCAGGTCAAAGGATCCATACAAGTACTACACGAGAATCCATTGTGATACCATACCATGTGGATTACTCGTTTAGTGGATCTATCCAGTACCATGCTCCCAGGCATGTACCCATTAACTTGGTTGACATTCCATGTCCAATGACCGGTAAGACACCGCCATACAACCAGGTTAATGATAGTCTGTTGTTCCATTCATTCCCATGACTGGAACAGACTACGGATCTATTTATGGTCATATCGTCTACCCTATCCATGGTCTTACTGCTAAGTGCATGACACTAGTCGTCATGGATATAGATATGTCCATTGGATACTTCATTTAATATATTGCACAAGATAGATATAATAAATGAATTGATGCCTTTATTAATGACACAAATGAGTACAACACATAAATCCAATAAATGTATAGTACAAATACAAGGACCAATGCCTCGGGACTAGGGCATTTCCGACAATCTCCCACTTGCACTAGTACCTACTAGGCATGGGTCTAATCCCTATAGATCTAGTATAACCTTTATGCATAGGCATAGCCAAGCATGTTGGTTAAAAGATCTGCGACATTGTCTTTGGTGTCCACTCTTTGTAATGAGATGTCACCCCCTCAGCGATTTCTCGCAATAGGTGAAACTCCCTAAGTACGTGCTTCATGTATATGTGTGACCGGGGCACATAGCTTGTGCAACAGCCCCTCGTTGTCACAGAAGATATCAACTAGTTCCCGGATAATAGATACTATCCCCAGTTCTATGATAAACTTCTTTATCCATACAGCTTCCCTAGCTGCTTCACACGTTGCAATGTACTCAGCTTCTGTTGTAGAGTCCGTGATGGTTGGCTGCTTTAAGCTCCTACAGCTTATAGCACCACCATTCAGCAAAAATACATACCCATACTGCGACTGGTACTCATCTTGGTCTGTCTGGAAGCTTGCATCAGTATACCCAGTAACTGATAGCACTTCCTGACCACCATACACCAAGAAGCTATCCTTAGTCCGGTTAAGGTACTTGAGGATCGCCTTGATAGCTTTCCAGTGATCCTCCCCGGGATCCTGCTGGTATCGGCTCGTCATACTTAGTGCAAAGGCGACATCAGGTCTCGTACATAACATGGAGTACATGATTGATCCAATAGCCGAAGCATATGGAACCAATTTCATGTTCTCCCTGTCCTCCCTTGTTTTAGGACAGTTCTTCTTACTAAGTTTCAGCCCATGGCCCATTGGCAAGAAACCTTTCTTGGCCCGGTCCATGCTGAATCTTTTCAGAACTTTGTCAATGTACAAAGCCTGACTTAGGCCCAGAAGCTGATTTGGTGTATCCCTATAGATCCTGATCCCTAGGATCATCTCAGCTTCGCCTAAGTCCTTCATTGCGAAGCATTTACTCAGCCACTGCTTTACCCCTTGCAGTGTAGGTATGTCGCTTCCAATGAG
This sequence comes from Euphorbia tirucalli, assembly GCA_039660915.1. Classification (NCBI taxonomy): domain Eukaryota; kingdom Viridiplantae; phylum Streptophyta; class Magnoliopsida; order Malpighiales; family Euphorbiaceae; genus Euphorbia; species Euphorbia tirucalli. Next base: position 31,886,938 of record CM077637.1, on the reverse strand, counting down.
TAGGATGTCGTCTACATAAAGTACCAAAAATGTGACAATGCTCCCACTAGTCCTCTTATACACACAAGGCTCATCCAGATTCTGTATGAAGCCATATTCCTTTATAGCCTCATTGAATCTTAGATTCCAACTACGAGATGCTTGCTTCAGTCCATAAATGGACCTTTGAAGTTTGCATACCCTTCCCGGATACTTAGGATCGACAAAACCCTCAGGTTGTGTCATGTACACATCCTCGAGTAGCTTCCCATTAAGGAAAGCGGTTTTGACATCCATCTGCCATACCTCATAGTCATACCATGCGGCTATGGCCAGCAGTATCCTGATGGATTTGAGCATGGATACTGGTGAGAAAGTTTCATCATAGTCTATCCCATGGACTTGTCTGAAACCTTTCGCAAACAGACGCCCCTTGAAGGTATTATCAGCTTTTAGCTTATAGCACCACTTGCAACCTATAACCTTAGCACCCGGAGGTGGATCAACCAAGTTCCAAACTTGGTTATCGTACATAGATTGCATTTCTGCCTCCATGGCTTTACGCCAGTTTGCAGACTGTGGGCTAGCCATAGCCTCTTGGTAGGTTTTAGGTTCTTCTTCATCCCAGATGAGAAGAGTTTGATCATCGGTGACGAGGAAACCATACCTCTCCGGTTCCCGACGATCCCTACCAGACCTTCTAGGTTCTTGTGTGGCCTGGGTTGGTGCTTCCACTTGTGGAAGCTCCACCTGGGCCTCCGAGTTATCCTCTTCAGGAGCTTGTGGACCTTGAACTTCCCTGAGTTCAACGTTGCTCCCACTATCTTTCTTGGAAAGGAACTCCTTTTCCAGAAAGACCCCCTTCCTTGCCACGAACACCTTGTTCTCGGCGGGGTTGTAGAAGTAATACCCTTTGGTTTCCCTAGGGTAGCCCACAAACAGGCATTTATCGGTTTTGGGCTCCAGCTTGCCACTAGTCAATTTCTTGACATGTGCTTCGCATCCCCAAATCCTTAGGAAAGACACGTTGGGCTCCTTGCCCATCCATATCTGATATGGGGTCTTTTCCACTGCCTTAGTCGGAGTATTGTTTAATATGAGAGCTGCTGTCTCGAGGGCGTGTCCCCAGAAGCTAATTGGGAGAGATGCTTGACTCATCATTGAGCGGACCATGTCCAACAAGGTCCTATTCCTCTGTTCAGACACCCCATTCCATTGCGGTGTTCCAGGAGGAGTGAGCTGTGGAACTATTCCATGCTCTCTCAAGTATGAGTCAAACTCTAGGCTCATATACTCACCACCTCGATCCGACCGAAGGGTTTTGATATTCCTGCCTAGCTGGTTCTGTACCTCGTTCCTAAATTCCTTGAACCTATCAAGGGTCTCGGACTTGTGTTTCATCAGATAGACATAGCCATATCTGCTGAAATCATCCGTGAACGTGATGAAGTACAAATGCCCACCTCTGGTTGCTGCGCTCATAGGTCCACATACATCTGAATGTATTAGGTCCATCAAGCCAGTAGCCCTTTCAGCCCTTTTGCTAAAAGGTGCCTTTGTCATCTTGCCTCTTAAACATGATTCACATGTATCAATTGACTCCAAGTCAAATGACCCTAGGACTCCAGCTTTGTGAAGCCTAGCTATGCGCTTCTCGTTTATATGGCCAAGACGACAATGCCATAGGTAGACTAGATTAAGTTCGTTAGGCTTAACCCTTTTAGCATTTATGTTATAGATATGATTGGTTTCATTTAAGTCCAGGATGTTCCAAAATTAAAACCAATCCACTGGGCATCACAAGGTGATATTCGCCGATCTCTATGGCAGCAACCCTTGCTCCATTTCCGACCCGCAAGTCCACCTCTCCCGACCCCAATGACCTTCTGTTCTTAAGTCCCCGTACATTGCAACAAATGTGGGAACCACATCCAGTATCCAATACGCAGGATGTTGAAACAGTAAGGTTAATATCTATAACATAAATACCTGAAGAGGACGCACCTTAGCCCTTCATTGCTCTCCCATCAGCTTGGGACACGATCTCTTCCAATGGCCCGCCTGTCTGCACCCGAAACAGACGTCCTCAGGACCTGCCTTCTGCTGGGCCTTGGGTTGGGCCTTGGCCTTCTTGGCCTTAGCCTTGGCCTTTTCCTTGGCCTTACCCTTAGCAAGAGGAGCGTTCCCCTTGTTAACCAGCAGCACCGGTGGAGTCTTCTTGATCGACTGCTCAGTAAGCTTAAGCATCCCATGCAGCTCACTGACAGTGCGGTTCATCCCTTGCATGTTGTAGTTAAGGATGAACTGATCATAAGAATCCGGCAAGGACGCGAGGATTGTGTCCACCGCCAACTCTTGAGAGATAGGCGATCCGAGACGGGCCAAAGTATCCAAGTAGCCCTTCATCTTGAGCACGTGTGCACTCACAGATGTCCCGGCCCCCATCTTACAAGAGTGGAATGCCTTATTGGTCAGGTACCTTTCCTGACGAGCTTGCTCTTGAAACATCTCATTGAGAGTTGTTATCATAGCATAGGCTTGGTGGTCCATAAACTGCTTTTGCAATTCGGGGACCATGCAAGCCAACATAAGGCACGTCACATCCCGGTTGTCCTTGACGTGCGCCTCGTATTCCGCCAACTGTGCAGCTGTTGGATTACGTCCCTGAGGCGCAGCCGGCACAGGCCTTTCCAGCATATACTCTTTCGACTCTTGTCTTAGAACTATCCTCAAGTTCCTAGACCAGTCTAAAAAGTTAGGACCGGAAAGCTTGTCCTTCTCAAGAATCGATCGCAGTGATAAGGTATTAGTGTTTGCCATTTGGGTGTTTCTACACAGAAAAACATTTAGAGTGTTAATAAAGGGCTTTACTTTGTTGTTCCCATATAAAATTAATAATGAATCAAGTTATTAATTTAACCGAGTTGTTGGGCTCATGGGCCGAGATCCATATTTCATTAAGATATAGCCAAACGAGGGTTTGGTACAACTATACCTTAATTATTTAGGTAGGAACGCCGTCCAATCCCAACCTAGGGACTCTCGGTTTGATGGGCTTGTTGGCACTTACCCATCTGTGCTTAGGGCCAGGAGAATCCTACTACCCATGCTAAGTCAAAACCTCCATCCAAGTGTTAGAGTATCCCATACTCTAACCCAGTACAAAGTGACAATACTCCAGTGCATCCTGCGAGGGCATGGTCTACAACTGGCCTATTCCCACCTCGATTCGGTTTTGAATGAGGGAAGCACTTTTAAGCGACTTAGTAATTCCCGTTTGGTTATTAGATTCAATTATAACGGCTTACATACATAAGGCGGGTGAATGAGCTATTTGTAACAAACATTCATACATGCAAATTGAATACAAAATGATTAAACAAAATTAAAATGGACTGCTATGGGCCTATATTACATCCTAATGTCATTCTAGTAAACCTATACTAGAAACATATATTAGGTGGGCTTCCATCTTCTCCTTCTGGGCTTGCACCTCCAATTTGGGCTTGCACCTCCAATTGGGCTCACCACTCCATGGGCTTCTTCTTTTACAAATTTTATAATATTTAACTTAAATAAAATAAAATTACATTAAAAGAAAACGACATGCAGGCCGTATTTACCCAAAAGAAAAATACAACCTAACTCGTAAAAGGCCCAATAGCATCCAATCATACATTCATTCAACCATTCATATGCATCCAATACATACAATTCAAAAGCATGTCAAAGTGCATGATTTAAGCCCATTTAAATTATGTAAAAGCCATTATTAGGAAATCGCCAATTTTGGCCCACCATGGTTCTAACCCTTAACGGGCTTTGGGCCTCCAGCCCAGGCAGTCCAACTGCTCCCACTGGAATTGGGAAACCATGGGTCCAATTTAGCCGTCCGAGTGATTGTGCCAAAATTACCCGAACCAATTTCCATTAACCATATTAATTTCCAAAACTAATATCACATGAACGAAATAAAATTCATCCAAGAAACCATGCGCATTTAAATTACATAAATTTAAACACACGAATTTTAAAACTAATTAAAATTTCAAAACTGGGCCCCAAACCCAAAATACCCGCAAAATCCAGAACACAGGGCCCGGCCCGCTGCAGCTAGGGCAACGGAGTTGCCCTAGCAGTAGCAACCACTGCCCAGCAGCAGCCCGCTGCAGCGGCAGTGGCTGCCGCGCCTCCCGCCACGTGCGGCGATTCCGCCGGCGGCAGCCCCGCCCCCGGGAGGCCGATTTTTTTTTTTTTTAAACAGAATTAAAATTAAATAAAAACAACCAATCGTCATCCATAGCAATTCACCAAGAATTACAAAAATACACAATAAAATTAAACTAACATAAACCTATATGCAAATTTAATTTTCATTGCATAAAACATATGGGAAAAATCATAAAACCCATACCAAGAATCCCAATTAAAAACATCCAATTTCAAAACAGGGATTCAACCAAATTAATCAATTTCCACGGATCAAAAGCCCGCTCTGATACCACTGTTGGGATTTTTCACCGGAAATCACCCGATAAAAGCGGAAGAACGCGGTGATTTCCTCAAATCCAGTCCCAGGAGCAATTGAAATGGAAATTGAAAAACTTAAAATTAAATAGAAAGGGATTAAATTTCTTACCAGAAAAATCTCTTTCTAGAGATGGATGATGACTGCAGAATTCAATTGAGAATTCCTCCACTCTCACGTACACGAACGCTTGGCAAATGCAACCCGTGCTAGCGTCGGAAAAACAAAGCAATGGAGAGAGAGGAGTAGAAAATTTCGGCTAAGAGAGTTTTTTTCAAGGGGTAGCCGAATTTTTCTAACCCTAGGTATTTATACCTAGGGTTGGCCGAATTCCTCAAGTGGATTCAGGCCCATCTTGGCTCCTTTCTATTTTGTGCGGGCTTCCATGTTTTAATTTAGGCCCAGTCTAATTTTAATTATTCTGGTTTAAATTAATTTCAAGCCCAATTTTAATATACCCATGTATTTAATATATTACTCCAAGTAATATATTATTTACATCTAAATTAAAATTAGTTTGACATTTAATTTAATCCATCAAATTAAAATTAACTCTACACAAAATAAAATCATATGTAAACCCATACATATGAATATTTCCACCTAGGAAATAATTTCATAATTAATCCAATCAATTATGAAGAGCCAATAGAATATATTAATTTTATTATTATGACCAATCCAATTGATCCTTATAATATAATTAATATATACACACTTCCCCCTCCATTGTGTATACTCTAAGTATACATGTGATTCCTTAAGTCTGCATTCTATCGTTCTATGTGTACGATCCTGTGGGCCCATCTTTATGTTGGCAGCGGGCCTTTGGCCCGCAAACTGCAGTTGGGCTCTAGCAAGCCACTGCAGCCCCCAATTTAGATGGAGATGGCAGTCTAACTGATATCATAACCCTGTAGTTTAAACTTGTATATCCCATGTCATTGATATCGGTATCCAACACAGAGGCATGGATTGATCACCCTCTTTTGTGTTCGAACATTAACTTGATCCCGAATGTACTGATTCTCACAAACAAGTTCCAATTTGTTTGGGTGTGGCCACACTCTTATCAGTCACATTCATCAAGTGGCCGGTGATATCTTCTTAGTTGGTTACTGAGTGACAAATCCCTTCTGCATATCCATAGTATTACCATGTTCAGTGACATACCCGAAAGCACCCATACTTGGCACCCTATTACAGGCCCTTTAGGCGTACCCCTAAGTATGCGACTTCACATGTAACACCATCATATGGTCAGGTCAAAGGATCCATACAAGTACTACACGAGAATCCATTATGATACCATACCATGTGGATTACTCGTTTAGTGGATCTATCCAGTACCATGCTCCCAGGCATGTACCCATTAACTTGGTTGACATTCCATGTCCAATGACCGATAAGACACCGCCATACAACCAGGTTAATGATAGTCTGTTGTTCCATTCATTCCCATGACTGGAACAGACTACGGATCTATTTATGGTCATATCGTCTACCCTATCCATGGTCTTACTGCTAAGTGCATGACACTAGTCGTCATGGATATAGATATGTCCATTGGATACTTCATTTAATATATTGCACAAGATAGATATAATAAATGAATTGATGCCTTTATTAATGACACAAATGAGTACAACACATAAATCCAATAAATGTATAGTACAAATACAAGGACCAATGCCTCGGGACTAGGGCATTTCCAACACTTGTCACATATTTTATGTCAAATTCTGACAACAAGAGCAACAACATCTATAACTTCCCTGCTATTACTAGAGCTTAGCATAAGTATTTCATAGGATCCACTTTGGCTACCACCTAAACTTTATACGACTAGAAGTAATGTCTTAGCTTTTTTATCAACCATACCATAGCAGCACAGCTCTTCTCTACTATCTTATATCTAGTCTCCTATTCCAGTAGCTTCTTGCTCAAATAGTAGATCGCATGTTCACGTCCATATTCCTGCTCTTGTACCACCATTGCTCCTACTGAAGTTTCTTCAATAGCCAAGTACAGAATTAGAGGCTTGTCCGAGATTAGGTGCTTCAGAACTAGAGGGTTTATCAAATAAGCCTTAATTTTGTCAAAGGCTATCTGACACTGCTCATTCCACTCTACTGACTGGTTCTTCTTTAGAAGCCTGAAAATTGGCTCGCACACTGTCATCAATCTTGCAATAAACCGACTGACATACTGTAGTGAACCCAGAAATGACCTTACTTCCTTTTCTGACTACGGTGTTGGCATGTCCCTAATGGCCTTGATCTTGTCCAGATCCATTTCGATTCCCTTCTTATTGACTATATGACCAAGTAGTTTTCCGGAAGTTACCCCGAACACACATTTCTTAGGGTTGAGGCGGAGATTGTACTTCTCGATTCTAATTAGAAATCTATCCAGGATGGCTGGGTGCTCCTCTCGGGTCATTGATTTAACTAACATATCATCCACATAGACCTCAACTTCCTTGTGGATCATATCATGCAAAAGTGTCGTGACTGCTCGTTGATAGGTTTCCCCGGCATTCTTCAATCCAAATGGCATGACTCTGTAGCAATAGAACCCCCACTCTATGATGAAGGCCATTTTTACTTTGTTGACCACATTCATCAGAATTTGGTTGTACCCTGAAAATCTATCCATAAATGAATACATCGCTGCCCTGGTAGCACTGTCAATTAGAACATCAATGTGCAGAAGTGGAAAATCATCCTTGGGAGATGCCTTATTCAGATCCCTGTAATTTACATAGATCCTAACTCGACCATCTTTCTTCACAACCGGTACGATATTAGCCAACCATTCTAGATACTCTACCACTTCTAAGAACTTGGCCTTTATCTGCTTAGCCACTTCTTCCTTAACCTTTTCGGCCCATTCTGGTCACAGTCATCTGAGCTTCTGCTTAATGGGCTTCATCTTCGGATCTGTCGGGATTTTATGTTCTGTAATCTCTCTATCGACCCCAGGCATGTCGTCGTAGGACCAAGTGAAGGCTTTAACATGTTTTTGCAAAATTTTTACAAGTTCTTCTCTCTCATCAGGCATGAGGTCTTTCGAGATGGATACCATCTTTGGATTATCATCTATCCATAGGTTCATTTCATGCAATGATGCATCATGTATGCTAAAGACATTAAATGAATATTTGTATTCATAGTTCCATTAGGAAAAACATCACACAAGTAAGCAAAATCAGACTTTATTGCATTAAAAGCCTTGTAGGAAAAATTATTCACATCATAAATTGAAAAGCTTGGTACATTAGAAAAATTTCCATCCTCCACATGCGGAGGGTCTTCATCAGCAGCAGCACAGTCGAACTCCTCGAACAAGTACCCAAGGTCACCTTCCAGATCTTCCTTTTGATCTGTGGTCAGCTCCTCCTCAGGTATTTTAGCTTTTCCACTCATCACCAGCTTGGTAAGCTCCTTCACAGCCTCTTCTGCAAGCTCTTCATGTGTCCTTCCAACAGGTGGCTCTTTCTTCTCTGACCCCTTACTCGGCTTCATCAGAGTGGACAGTGCCCTAGTGATGGCTTCCATAGCCACTTCAATCTCACTTCTCACTAGGTCAGTCTTCTCAAAGGTTTCCCCCTTATCCCCAAATTCAACTCTGACTTGATCAACTGCCTTCTGACTTGGAATTTCCTTGCCTTTTCCTTCGGTTCCAGTTCGCAACATACTCATGACAGGCTCGGTTCCATACTTGCTGAAATCAACAACGTCAGCAAAGATTTCAAACCCTGGGACCTGGCCTCCCTCAACAACTACCAGCTCAAGGGTCCTGTCATAGACTGATTCAGAGGCTCGGACAAAGGTGTCCACCAAGTTCACATCTTTCCTCTCTTGCTTAGTCTTTCCTTCGTGATACCCCAACCTAAATTGACGGTACTTGCCAGCTTCAATATTAAACTCCAGGATACCTTACTGCTTGGCTCCTAATCCTTTTCTAGGTTCATAGTTCTGCTTGGAAAATTATTTATGAATCCAGTCTAGAAATACGGGGTGTGAGTAGACGACCTAAAAGTGGAACGCGGCGAACGAACCGAGGAAAAGGAAATTTGGGAAAATGTGTTTGAGTTTTGGAAAAAATGAGATTTTGATTATCTTGTTTTATAAAAACCATTGATTTTATTTTGGAAATCTATTTTATAGAAAACCTTTTCCCATTTTATTGACTTAAAGATCTCGAAACCTAAATTTCAAGATCAGTGACAGAGTCGCCACCCAGATCATCTCATCTGGGAAATTCCGATACAGCTCCCTACCGAGGATAGACTACCGTACCTAATCCAGAGATTTAGGGTTCGGGTAACTTACCTATTCAACCTCTAGCTTGCATTCATTTTTCAATTTATATCACCATATTTTATGCGCTTTATTATCTTTTTCTATCTAATTTTGTTTTGTATCTATTTAACCCATGCTCAAGCGAATGATAGGAATAAATTGTAGAATAAATAAATCATACATCCAAATAGTTCAAAAGAATAAAAAATAAAGGCCGTTTGTACAACCAAATCGAATAAAAAGGAAAACTCTCGATCTCACATTACAAGCGCCTAGTATACACAGGGATCTAGAAAATTTACAATTGCTTAGAATACAAGAAAATTTATAAATTACATGAGAAATAAAAATTAAAAGCTGCAAAATAAATGGTTAGTAGAATTACATTATAAACGCGCATAGGACTCAGACAAGACAGAATGGGGCATTTAAGGAATTCGGGGGCACTCAATTAGGGGGTAGTCGGGTGAACTCGGCTAGTTCTCCCGACTAGACCTGGAAACCAATTTTGAAACACCCTGTAGATTTTGTGCTAGAAAATATTTTTAGAAAACTACTTGGCTCAATTTCATGCAAATTCTTCCATGTAATGGGTTGGTTATCCTGGAACTCAGGGTTCCGTTCGTGCGGGATTTTTAATTTTTGGCATTCATCTAGGGTCTCAAGATGATTAACATACCAAAAATGATTTTATTTTCGAAGACAGCATCATGCAACAATGCCCGAATGGGTTAGTTCGTGATTCTATCTCCTTCTTAAGACTACAGTCGTGCTGCTCTAGTTAGAGCTGTGTGGTTATAGAATTGAGAACCTAATCTCTGTTTTGGTCCGTTTCGATGATTTTAGAAATTCTCATAGAATCCGGGGGTCCGCTAATGCTCCAATTTGGATCGAGTAAAACCTCGGATTTCAAAAACCAAAATCAAAGAAATGGACAATATCACATCCACACTAATAGAAATCCGAAAACCATAGCTTTAAGCATAGCGGATGTGATTTGGCCGAGATAGATCATTGTAGAATAAATAAAATGGGAAACGGATTGTGTTCGGCCATTTTAGGGCTATTCGGGTTTCTGCCTAGGATAGTAGAGCCGTGCGGGTCTAGTTTGAGCCGTGCAGCTCCAGTTAGAGCCATGCGGCTCTGTTCTTGAGAAATAGAGCCGCCCGGTGATGGGTCCTAGGCGTAGTAGTAAAACTAAACCTAGAAACGCACAACTAAGGCAGTGTACCTATCGTTGACAAGTAATAATTCTAGTTGGTCCAGGTATCGATCCCACAGAGAAAAGAATATTCTGCAAACACTAAACTACTCGGGTTCCTTGCGTGTCCTAGGCGGAACGTAGTTTGAGTTGATTATGTTAACAACTAAACTATCCTACTCCTAGTTGATCTATTCCAGCTTACTTTGCACTTGAGTTTTGTGTTATCAATTGGCGGTTTATCGACCTATGAATGCTAATGGGGATGGCTTTATCAATTAACTACAAAAGATGAATTTAACTCAACAATTAACCCTTAATTATGCTCTTTCGATAATACAACCTAGCGTATCTAGATCTTTTAGGTCCTTAGCCGGTTTTCCTTGTTTAGAGGCGGTCTAATTCTAAAGCTCAGAAAATAGGGGCACGTAAGTTCCACAGTGTCGTCAATACTAATGGTTTCCTAGGCGTCAATCTAGGTAATGCCACAAATATGAACTTAATAAATTAAGATCTTATGAGACTAGATATTCATTAAAGAAATTACATAAAGAAAAGGAATAAAAATTGAAATTAACTTGCAACAATTGTATTAATTAAGAAAGATGAATGAATTCAGTGTTTACAACCAAACATAATCGATTTGCGGAATCAAAACTAACTTAATCAAATTACAAAAGAGAAGAAGAAAAACTTATGCCCTTTTGGTCCGATTAACCGGATTCCGACGGTGTGAAGATGCTTGGGGTGTACCTCTATAGACGAACTCAAGCCGGAACTAGGAACGTCGCAAAAGGGGAAGATTCTATGTAAAACTACAACCAATCGATGGTTCAAACTCAAAGAAAGCAAATAGTTCAAGCTCAAAACCTCACTAAAAGTTTCTGCTCTCACTCAAAAAGACTGAAAAAAGATCCTTTCAAACATAGAAAATAACCTATTTATACGGCTAGGTTAAAACCAGGAAAAAGAAGAGATGAAAGTAGGGCAACAGCAGGTTTCGGGGCTCGGCACACCGTGCTGGTGGAGTTGGCATGCCGTGCTGTGCAGAACTGAAGGCGGCACGCCGTGCTGCTGGAGTTGGCACGCCGTGCCGTGTGATTTTAGGAGTTGGCACGCAACGCTGATCTGAGTGGCACGTTTTCGTGCCACTCCACTGGACTGCTTAACCAGGCACGCCGGGCCCTAATTGTGGCACGCCGTGCCACCTTGATTTTCAGCACTTCGAACTCTTCTTCGCCGCCGACGCTCCACTTCCGGTCCGGGTCATAATACCTGTCCAAAACAAGCACAAAGAAACATAACGGTACCAGCGCCACGGACCATAAAAACAACAAATTAACAAAAATTACAAAAACAACCCTAGAAAACATGAAAAATACTAAAGGTTATAAAAATCTATCCAAAACATAAAAATCACAAAATATTCAAAAACCACACAAACATTCACACAAAAGACTCTAAAAATTGCCGTTCAAACCACGAAATTGGCTAAAAGATAAGGTCAAAAACCGACCTTATCAACCACCCCACACTTAAAGTCTTGCTTGTCCTCAAGCGAATCAACTAAAGACAAAGGAGTAAACTTGCTTGCTTTCACTTGCAAATCCAACTAAGGGTTTGACCGTACGAGATTCATAAACTCAAGAAAGTAAAGCATCACCTTTGAAATGACATTAGGTGCACAAGGTTCAAAACCACTCAATACCCAGACCCAACACAATTTAGCTAGTCAAAGGGCGAGGAACAAACAGAGTTTATACGACCACAAAGCACCTCACAAGATGTCACTCCAACGCTCAAGTTCAAGGCAAGGCGGATGAGCACACAAAAACAAACAATGGCACACATCACATAGCGAACTAATGGCAATCCCGGTGAAGTCATTGGTCAAGGAGCAAAATCAGAGAACCTGGGGCTTGTAATGTTACGGCTTAGGGTAGGTTTGATAAGGGGAATTTTAGGTGTACAACTCCTACGAATCAAGTAAAATATACAAATTGAAAGTACTAAAGACGGGTCATGCAACTTTCAACTCAGAACTAGTCCTAAGAGTGTTTGCTTTCCTTTTTTTTTTTTTTTTGCTTTTTTTTTTTTTGAAATTAACTTGAAAAAAAGAGGGCCTTATCCACACCCAATGGCCGAAACACAACTTAATGAGAAAACGAAAACAAAAATTACAAGACATGGGTCAAGGCAATTAGATGATCGCCCTCATCCTTTATTCAACCAATGAAAAATTACAAGACATGGAACACAAATACCGGCTTAAAGATGCAAACCGGACAACCAAGACAGGCGTTTACAAACTCCGAGTTTTACAAAAAGAAACCGAACAAACACATTGACTCTATTTGGATTTTTTTTTTCTTTGTTTTGTTTTTTTTTATTTATTTTTTTATTTATTTTTTATTATTTTTATTATTATTTTTTTTTTTACACAATTTTTCCATAGGACTAGATACGAAAGAGTTGAAATGCAAATGGTGATTGACCCTAACATGAATGAACAACTTAGCCAATTACTTGATTTAGGAGAGGAGGGTGAGAAAGGAAAATCAAAGTGAAATGGTAAAAAGTTAGGATTATAGAGTTGGCTTGGTGAAGGTTTTTAAGTCAAAAAGGTTGATTTAGTGGCTATGGGTGATCTAAGGGATAAATTAGTAGTTAGGGTTAGGGTTATTTAAGTCAAGGGGTTAATCCTAAGGGTCTCCACATATTAAGCTCTCGATGCCAAGTGCAAAACAACACCGGGTTCTACGATCTAGTGTGCCACGATTGTTTTTACCCTCACAAAGAAATAAAACCGATGTGAAATGGTTCTAAAGGATCAAATTCGCACAAGTGTATTAGGGTTTGTATGCTAGGTCTTGTGACTCAACCAATGTTCCAAGGCGTAATCCTAGCTCAATCATGCAAGTAGGGGTAGAGGACTAATTCCCTAATGCAACCTAAATGACAAATCTAACCAATGGTTACCATCAAGAATCACAAACCACGCACAAACAAGCTAATGACTTGCAAACAACTCCTAATATCCCTAGCCAATTGCTATCAATCCAAGCACAGAGACTTAGGTTCGAGGGTGGATTAAGCAATGTTATTCAAACGGCAATTGATACATAAGCAACCTAAAAATACTAACAAACCAAAACAACCAAAACCAACTTCACATGCATTGAAAAGTAAAGCCTAAATCTAACCAAAAACCAACACAAAACATCCAATCATGCAAAAACACCAACAAACACCAACAAACATGCTAAACAAACAATCAAAAAGTGCAATATAAGAAGAAGAAAAAGAAAGGGAGAAGTCCCTTTACCCACCCCACACTTAGATTGCACTTACTTCTAAAAGTGCAATGGAAGAAGAAGCAAACTAAATGGGAAAAGAAAAGGGTTACCTCACATATCGGGAGCTGGTGGTGGTGGCGGCGGGTACGGCCACCCTTGGGTAGCACAGAAGCGAGAGGCGAACGCCTCGACATTGGCAAGCTGAGCTGCTTACCGATCAAGGCGCACGTTCAGCCGCTGCTCCAACAGAACCTGATGGACGGTTAAGCCTTCCAATTGCTCGATTATGCCATCCAACCGTCCTTCAATCCGCCCCATAAAATCTACGCCCACCGATACATTCTCCGCGTCCTCCTCGCTGTCCTCAGCTTCCTCACTCTCTTCCTCCTCGTCAACTTCCATAGGGGCCTTTCCCCGACTTGAACCTCCTGCACTTGAAGGACCTGCAGCTGCCCCAACATGGGAACAAGACAAGATTCCCTTCGAAAGCTTCTTGGGAAGAATGCTCTCGAGGTTCCTATAACAAGTATTACTATGAAAAAAACATGCAATACAAGTCACAATATGTCCTAACCCTAGTTCGGACTTAGCTCGGTTGTGGTGATTGTATAAAGCTTCCATGACAAAGAAGCCCAAATGCACCTTAATTTCACTATGCAAATGCCACAGGATCAACAATTCAAATGCATTAACCCGGTTGCTCTCAGTCTTTCCTGAAAAATTAAAGCATACAAATTTATGAACTAATTGCAAAATAGGGTCTTGGATTTGGGAGGTTTTGGCAAACCGGGGTTGGTATACCCCTTGCCCTATCAAACGCCAAAATTTCTTGGCATCCAGATTTTCGGGCTATTTGTAACCATTCCCGTCAATCCCTATACAAGCCCTAAGGCCATCAATATCCAAAGTTCGCTCAGTGCCAAAGAGGCGGAAGGTCATGCTTCTAAGGCCCGGATCCAGGTTGGTTTTAAAACTCAAGGTAGAGTAAAATTCTAGGTTTAGCTCCCTAAAGACCGGAGGGTTAGATTTCACAAATTCGTACCACCCTAGATTAGTCAACTTAGCTTTCACTCCCTCCGACCTATCTTGTACAAAGAGAAATTGCCAATCGAAAGTGCGAAATAGAGTTCTTTCTAAAGGAAATAAAGTTTTGTACTTCTTACCTTCATCGTCCGAAAGTAAGGGAAAGTGACATTTGTATTTCCTTGAGAGATTTGTCAGCGGGGCCATCAATTGGTCGGTGGGCAATTCGTCACGTGGCACTGGCTCCGGTGACGGTTCCATAGGTCGGCGAGACGAACCGTGTCTCCGATCAGCGACGGTTTTCTTCTTCATTCTACAATTGCATAACCATAAAAAAAAATCAAAAACACAAGAACACAAAGCCAAAGAACATCTACTGTCAAAGATACAAACCACAAAAAAAAAGAAAGTAAAATAAAACCGTATTAAGCAGTCAATCCATCCAAACCAAAATGAGGAAAAGAACAACAATAATAAGAATAATGAATAAAAGAAAGAATAAAGCAAGAATTCATACCTGATTCAAGGAAAGTGAATCAAAATAAAACCCTAGGGCAAAATAATGGAGGAAAAGGGGTGAGATGGAGAAGAAGAAGAAGAAGGAAAGGAGAGTAAGAGAAGATAGGGAGAAGGAGAGAAAGGAAGAAAGAAGAAGAAGAAGAGAAAAATCAGTTATGAGAAAGGGGGGAAGGTGGAAAGGGCATTAAATAGGCGGTGGAATAACCCTTGGAATTCAAAATTTAAACGCTCGGCACGCCGTGCCAAACACTCAGCATGGTGTGCTGAGCGGGTCAAAAAGACTTACCTGGAAACAGAATGATGGCACGCCGGCGTGCTGTCTTGGCACGACGTGCTGCCTTGAAATTTGAATATGTGGCATAGCGTGCTGAAGCCTTGACACGGCGTGCTGCTTCTTTTTCGCAAAACTCACTTTTGAAACAGAGGGACGGCACGTTGGTGTGCCATATTGGCACGTCGTGCCGCCCTTCAGAACTGTGATTGGCACGGTGTGCTGCTTGGTGACACTGCGTGCTGTCCTTTTATGCACAAACCTCTCGCGGAACAGAACAACGGCACGCGGGCGTGCTGAAATGACACGCCGTGCCGCCCTGCATACCATTACCTTGGCACGGTGTGCTGAATGTGGCACGGCGTGCTGTTTACTTATGCACAATTTTCTTCCGGAACAGCAGCCTGGCACGATTTCGTGCCACCTTAGCACGCCACGTGCTACACCCAACTTCACCTTGGCACGGCGTGCTGATTAGTGACACGGCGTGCCACCCTGAATTCTGCCAACTATTGCTTTTTTTCCACATTTTGATTACGATTTTCGATTAACTTGCTTAAGTACCTAATCCTACACACAAAAATACACAAAAACATATTAACGTGAAAACTAATGTACACGGGAGGTATACGTACCTCAGTGCTATGTTTATAGTCGGAATAGCTCGACTCCTACGTCCGCGATTTAGCATTATACATCACGAAAGAGCAAGACTTGCTTCTCCTTCTTTATTCCTCCGCTGACATAGGGCTTCAACCGGTGCCCGTTTACTTGTTGAATTCCCTCCGGGGTTTCAATTTCCACCATCCCAGAAGGGTAAACCTTATGCACGGTAAACGTTCCCGTCCATCGACTTCGCAGTTTGCCCGGAAAGAGTTTCAATCGGAAATCGGACAAGAGCTCCAATTCCCCTTGGTTAAAACTCTTTTCTATCACATAAGCATCAATAGGGCAAAAAGGGTCTACAAAATTACAACTTTCAACATCTAATGGATAATTCATTGAGTTATAGACGTTGAACTTTACCTCCTCATTGTGCAACCGAAGAATAATCTTACCTTCCTGGACATCTATCAGAGTCCTACCGGTTGCAAGAAATGGCCTTCCAAGCAAAAGGGGCACCGCGCTATCTTCCTCCATATCCATTACCACGAAGTCCGCGGGGAAAATAAATTTGTCCACTTTTACTAGCACGTCCTCGACCACGCCCTTTGGTCTTGTGAGAGATCTATCTGCCAATTGGAGGGTCATATTGGTTGGCTTCAGGTCTCCCAGTCCGAGTCTCCTGAAAAACGACAGAGGCATCAGATTTATACTTGCACCCAAGTCGCATAGGGCATTGGCGATCTCCAAGTTCCCTATCCGGCATGGGATAGTAAAACTGCCCTTATCTTTGAGCTTGGGTGGAAGTTTGTTAGTGATAATTGCCGAACCTTCCTCTGTTAAAACCACCACTTCATCCTCACCTAGCTTTCGTTTCCCTGCAAGAAGTTCTTTAAAGAATTTAGCATAAGAAGGCATCTCTTGGAGAGCCTCAATCAATGGCAAATTAAATTCTAACTTCTTAAAAATTTCCAGGAATTTGGAATATTTATGCCCCAGTTTATCTTTCTTCTCCCTTTGAGGATAAGGAAGTTTAGGCACATAGGCTCTCACTGGGTCAGGAATTTTCCCTTTTTCATTTATGCTAGGTTCGGGTTCAGAAATCGAGTCGGGGTTGCTTACCTCTCCCGACTCTTCACTTACCTCAGTAGGTTGGGATGGAATATCAGCGTTTTGCACCCGGTCCTCCACTTGCCTACCACTTCGTAGGGTTATAGCTTGAGCTGTCTCCCGATGATTACCCTTAGGGTTTTGTTCAGTTCTACTTGAAAGTGCTCCTTGAGGTCTTTCCTGCCTCTCCCTACTCAATTGAGCCACCTGCTTACCCAAATCCCTACAATACGCTTCATTATCAGCAAGCCGAGACGAGATGTCTTTTAGTAATGACAAAACCGTCTCATCTTGCTTAGACAGTTGAGGCTGCTGTGGAGATTGATCATTAGGAATAAATGGGGCCTTACCTAACCCCTACTCACGGTGCTTATAATGGAATCCGGAAGAAGGTCTCAACACATTTTGGTTGTTACTATAGGACATATTCGGGTGTTGATACCTTCTTCTGTAATTATTATTATTATTGAAGTTTTGTGAATAAGAGTTAGAGTTATTGTACCTTTGGTTTCCTCCCACAAAACTTACGTTTTTGGACGATTGGGCGAATGGGTTGCCCAATTCACAATCTTGCCCGGGATGCTCCGCTCCGCATGATACACACAACACCGGTTGGTATTGTGGTCCATTTAAGTTCAGGCGGGACATCAAAAGGTCCAACTTCTTATTTACATGGTCCATAGCTGCATCTTGGCGTCCCAAATCTGCAGCTCGAACCTCATTCCTTGTTGGCGTGTCTGACTGCCACAAGGTACTCTTTCTAGTCAGCTCCGCAATCAACTCCTCGGCTTGTGTAGCAGTCTTCTTAAAAATGTCCCCACCTGCAGAAGAATCAATAATGGCACGGTTAGCTGGTGTCAAACCATGATAAAACGTGCTTACCTGAGTGAAACATGGCATGTCATGGTGGGGGCAGTTCCGCAACAACCGTTGAAATCTCTGCCATGCTTCATTAAGAGTCTTCGTCCCAAATTGCCGGAATCCCATGATCTCGTTCCTTAGCTGAACCGTCTTTGATGGTGGGAAGTAATATGCTAAGAATTGCTCTTCCAATTGGTCCCATGATGTCACTGATCCGGGCCTTAAGGATTTGTACCATTCCATTGCTCCCCCGCATAGTGAAAAGGGGAACAGCTTCAACCGCACAGCATCTTGGGGCACCCCACCGATTCGGACTGTATCGGCCACCATGAGGAACCGGTCTAAGTGATCATTGGGGTTGTCACTTATTCCGCCACTGAATAGACCGTTCCCTTGGATCAAATGGATCATACTGGACTTCAGCTCAAATTGATTGGCAGTGATGGCTGGGATAACCACTCCGGATCTGTTCCGGGGCCGATGTGGAGCCATTAGGTCTGTCATGACCATGTTATCTCTATCACCACCCCTTCTTCTGTCAAACTCCTCCCGCTCTCGCCGGAGTTGCTCTTGCTCAATTCTTTCCCGGAGTTGTCTCTCCTCGTCATCATGCTGCTGATGCTCCATTTGAACAATCTACTTTTGGCGTGCTCTACGGTTCCTGCTACACAAACGTTTAATTTCAGGGTTATAAGATAAAAGCTCAGGATGCTGAGAGGGAGTTCGCATAAGCTAGAAAACACACACACACAGAAATTAAAGAAAACTAAATTGTAATAAATATTCACAGAAAAGAAAAATTATTTAACTATATGCACAGAAATGTTGCCTAGATCAGCAAATAGACCTTTTGCTAAATGATGCAGAAATATAAATTTCCCCGGCAACGGCGCCAAAAACTTGATGGGTCCTAGGCGTAGAGTAAAACTAAACCTAGAAACGCACAACTAAGGTAGTGTACCTATCGTTGACAAGTAATAATTCTGGTTGGTCCAGGTATCGATCCCACAGAGAAAAGAATATTCTACAAACACTAAACTACTCGGGTTCCTTGCGTGTCCTAGGCGGAACGTAGTTTGGGTTGATTATGTTAACAACTAAACTATCCTACTCCTAGTTGATCTATTCCAGCTTACTTTGCACTTGAGTTTTGTGTTATCAATTGGCGGTTTACCGACCTATGAATGCTAACGGGGATGGCTTTATCAATTAACTACAAAAGATGAATTTAACTCAACAATTAACCCTTAATTATGCTCTTTCGATAATACAACCTAGCGTATCTAGATCTTTTAGGTCCTTAGCCGGTTTTCCTTGTTTAGAGGCGGTCTAATTCTAAAGCTCAGAAAATAGGGGCACGTAAGTTCCACAGTGTCGTCAATACTAATGGTTTCCTAGGCGTCAATCTAGGTAATGCCACAAATATGAACTTAATAAATTAAGATCTTATGAGACTAGATATTCATTAAAGAAATTACATAAAGAAAAGGAATAAAAATTGAAATTAACTTGCAACAATTGTATTAATTAAGAAAGATGAATGAATTCAGTGTTTACAACCAAACATAATCGATTTGCGGAATCAAAACTAATTTAATCAAATTACAAAAGAGAAGAAGAAAAACTTATGCCCTTTTGGTCCGATTAACCGGATTCCGACGGCGTGAAGATGCTTGGGGTGTACCTCTATAGACGAACTCAAGCCGGAACTAGGAACGTCGTAAAAGGGGAAGATTCTTTGTAAAACTACAACCAATCGATGGTTCAAACTCAAAGAAAGCAAATAGTTCAAGCTCAAAACCTCACTAAAAGTTTCTGCTCTCACTCAAAAAGACTGAAAAAAGATCCTTTCAAACATAGAAAAGAACCTATTTATACGGCTAGGTTAAAACCAGGAAAAAGAAGAGATGAAAGTAGGGCAACAGCAGGTTTCGGGGCTCGGCACGTCGTGCTGGTGGAGTTGGCACGCCGTGCTGTGCAGAACTGAAGGCGGCACGCCGTGCTGCTGGAGTTGGCACGCCGTGCCATGTGATTTTAGGGTTGGCACGCCACGCTGATCTGAGTGGCACGTTTTCATGCCACTCCACTGGACTGCTTAACCAGGCACGTCGGGTTGGCATGCCGTGCCCTAATTGTGGCACGCCGTGCCACCTTGATTTTCAGCAGTTCGAACTCTTCTTCGCCGCCGACGCTCCACTTCCGGTCCGGGTCATAATACCTGTCCAAAACAAGCACAAAAAAACATAACGGCACCAACGCCACGGACCATAAAAACAACAAATTAACAAAAATTACAAAAACAACCCTAGAAAACACGAAAATTACTAAAGGTTATAAAAATCTATCCAAAACATAAAAATCACAAAATATTCAAAAACCACACAAACATTCACGCAAAAGACTCTAAAAATTGCCGTTCAAACCACGAAATTGCCTAAAAGATAAGGTCAAAAACCGACCTTATCACCCGGCTCTGTCCTTCAGGGATTAAAGCCGTGCGGCTATAATCAACAGCCAGTTTCCAAAAAATTTGCAGAAAAGAGAAGAAATCACGATAATAACAAACCAAAACGAGTTTAAGGCCTTTCAGAGTTTACCTTATTGATGTTTTGATGTATTCAATGTCTAGAAGTGGATAAAGAAGCTGGAACACACTTTGAATTCTTTGATCGTCCTGAAACCTCCGAACCGAGCTTTGAATCAATCCAAATTGACCCAAAACAAGTCCTAATAAGTTTGCAGTGGTTTGGAATTCAAGACTTTCAGTGTCTAGAATGATTTCGTACCTTTGTTTTTCTGGTTTTCTCTCTTCTTTTCTTTCTCTCTTTTCCTTTTTTTTTCTTTTCTTTTTTTCTTTCTCTCCATTTCTCTGATCCTTTTTTTTCTCTGATTGTAATCCCCTTCTTTTCTCTGTCCTTTCTCTCTGATTTTTTTTATTGTAATTATTCTCTTTTCTCTCTCCTTTCCTCCTTTTATCCCATTCCTCACCCTCATTAATGTTTCTCCTTCCTCTTTTCCAAAATCTGTCGAAAAAACCAACACCCATACCCTGCCACCAACTCTCTGAGATTTCTAGTGGAAAATCTTACCTCTCACTAGAGCCGCGCGGCTGTAGTATTAGAGCCGTGCGGCTGTAGTTATGAAACTATAGCCGTGCGGCTCTAACCAGAGCAGTGCGGCTCTGACTGGAGCCGTGACAGATTTTCCCACATCTCACACTTATCTCTGAACCCCCCAATGACTCGAAGGGCCAATCTCGGGGTTTTTAGTCAAAGATCGTTCGGTTTTTGGGGCATTCGAGACACTCTAGGCGACATCCCGTCCATTTGCCATAGTAGGTAACAAGGGTACTCATCATGGAGGTCGGGAAAAACTCGGCGCTTATAGCTACCCCTCAAGTGATCAAATTCGGCACCCGATTCCAGGTCTAAAATACCTGAGGTGAATTTGAGAACGCGAATTAAAGCGTCGTAAACAAAAGGAAAGAAAGACGTACCTGACTTGCAGAAGTGTCATTGTTGTAGTGATATGACTTAAGCCGATATCGGGTCTATATTTACCCGAGGCAAAACTGTTGGTGAACCTGATTTAAGCCAATATCGGGTTTATCTGTACCCAAGGCGAAGATGATTTATCGATGTTGGGTTTATTTGTACCCAAGACGAAGATGATGATAGAGCTGATTTAAGCTGATATCGGGTTTATCTGTACCCAAGGTGAAGTTGATTTGCCGATGCTGGGTTTATCTGTACCAGAGGCAAAGATTATAATGGAGCTGATTTAAGTCAATATCGGGTTTAGTTGCACCCGAGGTGAAACTATTTTGCCGATGCTGGGTTTATCTGTACCTGAGGCAAAAATGACGAATTTGATTTAAGCCGATATCGGGTTTATCTGTACCCGAGGTAACGATTAAATAAGCCGATACCGGGTTTATTTGTACCCGAGGCGAAGTGAAATAAGCCGATACCAGGTTTATCTGTACCGAGGTGAAATTGTTGGTGAAGCT
Organism: Euphorbia tirucalli; assembly: GCA_039660915.1. Taxonomy (NCBI): domain Eukaryota; kingdom Viridiplantae; phylum Streptophyta; class Magnoliopsida; order Malpighiales; family Euphorbiaceae; genus Euphorbia; species Euphorbia tirucalli. The sequence continues at coordinate 31,865,231 of CM077637.1, read as the reverse complement.
GATATAAGCCGATACATATAAGCCGATATCGGGTTTATCTGTACCCGAGGCAATGATGAAATAAGCCGATACCGAGTTTGTCTGTACCCGAGGGGAGGATGGTTTGCTGCATTTCCATGGCACAACTGATTTGGGCCTGACATGGGGTCTATATATACCCATGGTAAGTTTGCCGCATTTCTGAGGTGAAGCTGATCTAGGCCTAACACCAGGTCTATATTACCTGTGGCGGATCTGCTGAACTTGAAAGGATGAATCTGACCTAAGTAGATATAGGGCTTATCTATACCCAAGGCAAGGCTGCTAGTTTGAAGTTGCATTGAGGATGCGTATTTATTCCTTGATTGATAATTTTGGAACAAAAATTTTTGCCCCTTCGATTAAGAATAAATACGGTTTTGTTGCCTTGACTTTGAATACCTACAAAAGACAATAAATACCCTTCTCAGGATTATTTAGGCATGGACATAATCCTAAGGATTGAGATGTTCTCCATACCTAAGATTTATCATTGTGCACCTCTGACTTGCATATTATAGCTTAGGGAATGCCCTAGAGTTGGTCTATTTTTACTTCGGGAGCGACTTCGATGATGATGGTGAATACCTGCACTTAGGCTTCTTTTAATGCATGTATGCATGTGCGTGGGCACATGTTTTGAGTGTATGCATGTGTATGCTTGAATACGTGCATGTGCGAATGGACTCTAGGAGATGCGTTTCCCACTATTTGTCTAATCTTGGTATTCCATGTTCTTGTTGGGGAAACTGTGTCGTGCCTCTAGTTAGGGGAAGTACATCATGCCTATGATTGACTCTAGCTAGGGAGAGTATATTCTTTATGTGATGTGGCTCTTGCACCTCTGCTGGGGATATGCAATGGCTATTGGGGAGATATGATGACTGTTGGGAATGTAAGCTGACTGCTGGGGAGAAAGCGGTGATATCCTTCATGATGGTTTCGCTGGGGATCGATGTGGACAACCCTGCTAGGGAGTAGTGAAAAGGCTTTACCATTTTGCCCCTAGGTAGAATGATAGACGAACTTCGCTGGGGAACAATGAAAGGTCTTTACCATTTTGCCCCTAGGCAGTATAGGTTTGGGAAGTGCTCTAACTTTTGCCTAAGCTGCCCAACACGGGTTTTTAGCTTAGCGAGCTGCTCTATTTTTGCCTGAGATGCCTTTTCGGCTTTCACCTCAGCGAGCTATTTTTTTTTGCCCTAAGTTTTGCCAAGCTGCCCAACACGGGTTTTTAGCTTAGCGAGCTGCTCTAACTTTTACCTGAGATGCCTTTTTGGTTTTCACCTCAGCGAGCTCTCTTCTTTTTCTTAGTGCCCTAAATTTTGCCTAAGCTGCCCAACATGGGTTTTTAGCTTAGTGAGTTGCTCTAACTTTTGCCTGAGATGCCTTTTCATTTTTCACCTCAGCGAGCTCTCTTTTTTTTTTTACCTGTTAGGAGCAAGTCATCAAAACATACAACTGAACATTGAAAGAAGTTAATTAATTAACCACTGAACACTGAAGGAAGTTAATCAATTAACCACTGGATTCTCCAAGGGTCTGAAACTATATACATGTCTCCAGTTCACCCTAGATTCCAGCTCAGACACAGCTCCCAAAGATGGACACAGCTGTTAGTCGTTCAAAAACATGGCCTGATTCAGAATAACTTGAGTTAACTTTGGTTTTCTTATGTCTTCCAATCACAATAATCCTAGAGCAAACCACACCATCTATAAGAGGTGAAAGGACCACTAGTAAGTAGTCACTTTTGTTGTAGCTGAAGACTGAGTTCTTGAAATGGTTGGTAAATGCAACTTTCCCCTGAATATTAGCATAGTAGGCTTTGTAAGTCCTCCTATTGACCAAAACATTCCATTCATGATTGTTGAAAGCTTTGTAAAACCTAGCTGCTCCAACACTATTGGTGAAGTTCACAAATGCATAACCGAAACTTCCTCTGGTCTGAAGCTGATTTGGTATACTTCTGATCATCAAGCTTATTTTTCCAACAAAGTTAACTTCAATCTCTTCCTTATTCGGCTTGGTTCTCTTCTTTATTTAAATTTAGATAAGAGGGAGAATCCTACTGCCTGCCTTAAGCAAGGACTTACAGGGATAGGTGTCAGTCTCCACCCTCTCCCTATCACCTTTTGCTCAACTAAACCACTTGTACCATCTCTTGTTCGGCTGAATGTTGCGGGTAAACAATCATCCCTCTCACACTCTGATATTGACCTCTCAAAGTGCCTCATAAGCTCCTCTTTTCCTGAAGCCTAGCTTAGATTATAGTGTAGACTTTGCTGGATAAACAGAGTGGCCATCTCTTATTGTGGACTACTCACAGAAACTTGCATATGGCTCTTGGGCTTGTGAAATTTACAAATGCATGCCCTTTGTTCACTTTATTTTTGAAACCAATAGGGAAATATAAGAAATCAAAGGTTGACACTGGTTTCTCATTATTACCCTCATTCCCTTTCATGCGGTGCTCATCCAGGAATTTCATCTGTAATCCTCCCGTGTATCAGTTGAGTATATTCCTAATCATCGGATTTGTTCTCCCACCAAAGTTGACTTCAATCTCTTTCTTATTCAGCTTGGTCTCCTTAATAGTCAAATTCTTGGGCAACCACTGTTGTTCCTCGAAAAGATGAATTAGATTTGGAGGACAAGAAGAGATTTCAGACTGTATGTATTTGGCACATTATCATTATTAAACAACATAAGCCTTTTTAAGCAACAAAATGCAAAGTGCTTTTCTTTAAATAGGTGTTTAGGCAAGATAACTTTGTTTATGCATTTTGACATAACCATATGAACATATTTAAACAAACATCTCACTTTATTGATAAAATCAAGAAGAGTACATTTGAAAGGATTGCTTCCCAAAATGGTATTCACCCCACACAAAACTAGAATCCGTTACCAGTCGTCCCTTTTGGATTTTCCAACTGATCATTTTCTCTCATGTCTTAATTTTTGCCTAGGCCACCCTTGTCGAGTTTTCAACCTAGCAGAATTTTTTTCTTTTCTTTCTTTCTTTTTTTTTTAACATGATAAAGCTTCAAGTGATCTTGATTGATGGGATTTTTGAACTCATTTCCATCCATGTCTATGATGCTGACACCATCTTTTGACAGCACCTTCTTCACAACATAAGGCCCTTCCCAATTTGGCCTGAACTTCCTTTAGTCATCGACATTCGTAGGCCTTAATTGTTTTAGGCCCAAATCTCCTCTTTTTAACTGCTGTCTGGGACATTTCACTTTATTATGATGCTCGATGCTACGTTCTATAAGTAGCCCGACTGTTGTCCCAGATAAACTTTGAACTTGTCAAATGTCGACTGACATTTGTCATCCCACACAATAGGCTGATCCTACTTCAACAACTTGAAAATCGGCCCACAAGTTGAAGTCAATCGAGCTATGAAACAACTAAAATCTGCAGAGAGCCTAGGAATGATCGAACCTCCTTTTCTGTTCGGGGAACTGGCATATCTTAAATGGCCTTGACTTCGTCTGGATCCACCACGACCCAGAAGCTTTCCTGATGTGATCCCGCCTCAAGAGACTCAACTTTAACCTTCTGTGAGCGGACGACATGTTTTTGACGAAATGCGAGACTCCCTTTTGGAAGGGGCGCCTCGATCTCGGGAGGGCCCCTCCCTCGCGTGGGTTTTTTTATGAATGGAAAGTCGGTTTTGAAAAATAAATGGAATTAATGCATAAAAGAACCGAGACCTAAGTCTCGATGAATATTGTAGAGACGCCACCCGGCTCAGCTCAACCGGGAAATTTATAATGCAGCTGACCCGGACGAACGGACGCTACACTATCCTGAGATTTGGGTCCAGACAAGTCCCTTATTTCATGTCTAATTAAAGTAAATAATGCCAATGTTCTCAAAATGGTATTTCAAATTCTAAAGGCAATTTTATTGAATATAAAAGGCATACAGCGCGCATACAAATACATAATACAAAAGTAAAGAAAAGAAATAAATATTAATTAGCCTACAACCAAAGCAAATGGAAAAATAAAAACTCTCACCTCACTTATACAATTGCCTAGAATACACGAGAATCTAAAAATAATTACAACTGCCTAAATACACGATTAATTCTATTAAAATACAAATAAAAATAAAAATAAATAAAAGCTGCAAAACAAAGGTTAGTACAATTTATACGACACGCCACAAATAGGACTCAAACATGACAGAATGAGGAATTCAAGAATTGGGGGCATGCATTTAGGGGATAACCGGGTTGGCTCGGCTAGCCGACCTGGTTATACCTGGAAAACATTTTGAAACATCCCTGTATTTTTGGTTTTGTGAGAAATTCATTTTAGAAACGATTTTACCGGTTTACATGCATTTTTATATTTAAGGTGTGTCGGTTTTTGGGAGAACTGGGTCTCCGTCTTTGAATTGTTCTAAATGCAATTTTATTGAAAATTGAATCTATGGTCGTGAATACACACAACAAAATTCATTTTGGTGATTTTTGGGGTTTTCTGAATTTTTATGGATTTTTATAAACTTTTGTGGCTTAAAGGTGAGAAATTCTGATTCTGGAACGAGGGTTACAGTTGTACGACTATAACTACAATCGTACGACTGTAAATTATAGTCGTGCGAATGTAGGCAGCCTAGAATCAGGATTTCACCAAAATTTTATTTGAATCAGAATGAAAGAAATACAACCTGGAAATCAAGAACACTCGTACGACTTTTCATCAAATCCAAGAACAGTCGTGTGACTGTTCTTGATTTCCAGAAATAGAAGCGCGAAAACACAGCAAAAAATGCATAATAATACACTTCAATCACCCAAAAAGCAAGAAAAAGTGAAAAGAAAAGGAGTATCTACCTTTTTAGAAGCTTATCCAAGTCGATTTGACCCCCTGGCGTCGCTCCAATCCACACGAATTTGCACTTTTTCCTTAAGTTTGGGGTTAAGAGCTTTGGTCCCAAGAATCTCCAAATGTCAAGGTTTCTATTGATTGTAGTCCAGGATTTCGATTTGTTTGTGAAGTTAAGTGATTAACCTAAGGGTTTCTAACAAATTTTAGCTTTAATCCTAGAGAATCCGAAAGAAATAGAAGAGAAAAAGAGAATTTTTGAGCAAAGTTTCCTTCCTCTTTTTCTCGTCTCTTTCCTTCTCTTTTCTCTCTAAATTTTCACCAGAAATCAAAAATTGGTTTCTCTCCCCTCATTTTCTTCCTTTTATGTTCTCTTTTCTGATTGCTTCCTGTCCATCCCGGCGCATTAATTGCGCCACCTCCTTTTTCTCCATTTTCAGCTGCAGGGGTATGGGCTCCTGCAACTGCTCTGGTATTACAGTCGTACGACTGTAATTTTTAAATTACAATCGTACGATCGTAAGGACAGTCGTACGGCTCTTTTTTTTATTTTTTATTTATTTATTTTTTATTTATTTATTTTTTAAGTAAAGAGAATTCCGGCGCTTACACCTTCTTAGCCACTTCTCCTTTTACCAATGCAGCCCATTCTGGTCTCATCCTTCTCAGCTTTCGCCTTACTGGCTTGAATTTGGGATCCGTTGGAACCTTGCATACTGCTATTTCTGTGTTATCCCTTGGCATATCTTCTTATGACCAAGTGAAAGCTTTAACATGTTTTTTTTTCTTTTTCTTTTTTTTTCTTTTTTCTTTTTTTTTTTCCGGATTTTAGTTCATGTGAAATGAATACCATTTTGGGATTTTCATCTGTACTAATGTTGATTTTATGCAATGTAGTGTCATGAATGCTAAATATGCTTAATGGTGATTCAAATGCATGCATAGATTTATCAGGATAAACATCGCATAAATAAGCAAACCGACACTTCATTGCATTAAGCTTGTCATAAAGTACATTGTTCATATTGAAAATATACGAAACAGAAACAACAAAATCACTTTCATCCTTCATAGGCAGAAAACCTTTAATTTTTCATCTTCCTTGACCAGCACTGGGATTCACTGGCTCCTCCAACTTCCTTTCGTCAATCAACCTCTGGATGGCATCTCTTAGCCTATAACAATTATTGGTTTTATGACCAACAGCAACATGGTATGTGCAGAAATTGTTTTTGTCTGCATCTGCCGGCTTCTCAAAGGGTTTCAAAGAATTCAGTAAACCTCTTTGTCTACACTCTACAAAAATCTGGGACAAGGACAATGCCAAGGAGAAACACCTTGATTTCTTGAGCTGCTCTCCTCATTGCCTTCCCTTGCAACAGCTCGTATTTCTTCTCTCAAGATAGTGTGAAAATCTTGTGACTTCAAGAAGCCTTTCAGTATATTGACAACATTCGATGTTATTCTAGCCACCATAAGTTCCTCAATAGACTTGACCTCATTCTGTGTCGCTTCAGCTTTCTCAGTAGACTGTCTAGCTGTGGTTTGTGAAATTCCCTTCTGTTTACTCTCTCACCTGGTTTTCTTTTCCATATGTGTACCCTTGTTAGACATTATATAGGAAATGTTAGGGATAATGAATGAAATGATGTGATGACATGAGGAATGTGTTGGGAATTAATCGCATAAAACAAACATAAAACGCAGCGGAAAAAGATTAATCCCCACCAAGGACCCATGTACATTACATTGAATCGGAAGGAGGGTTAAAGAATTACCTTAATTCTTTGAAGTTTGAATCACTTAGGAACCAAGATAGCTTCCCTCTATGGTTGATCCACACGGAGCAATACGTCCACCGCGTGCTAGCGCCGAGATTGAAGAACCGATTCTTCGAGCGAGAGAAGAGAGAGCAGAAAATCAGATTTTCCCTTAATCTTTTGGAGGAGAGTTTCGGCTGGCTCTTGGCCCATGGTGGCTGGCCGAAATCTGCTGTATATTTAGTGTAGAGAGTGATTAGGTTTAGGTTAATTGTTTCCTTAAATAATTAACCTAAATAGTTAATTATAATTATAACCTAATACACCTATTAGTTATAATTATATATTAACCCACACAATTTAATATTAATTCTCAATTAACATTAAATCAAATCAATTCTCCATAATACATATATGTATATATAATATTATAATTAATTATATCTCCATATAATTTAATTATAATATGTAGCATACTTTATGCAATATTAATCACATTAATATTTATATATACATACATAAATATATATCACTATATATATTTATTCTCTTTCTCATTCATAAATTATTATCCAATAATAATTTATACCCGATAAGATGAACTTCATTTTGCTCTTGTGTGTGACCCCATAGGATCATATTAATTGGCAATAAGGAAATTACCATAATGTCCTTATAGGTCACAAGCGGACTCTAGCAAGCCATTACGACTACCCAATTAATATGATTGGAATGATCCAATACCTATTTATAGAATGTCATATTCGCTTTTGTCTCTTTGATATCAAGATTAATTATAAGACATGGTACACTTGTCAATCTTATATAATTAATCATATGCTTTCTCGATCTCAAAGTAAACTGTTCAGACAAATCAATTGATACTCTTATCAATTATTTGAGCACGGCCATGCATTTAACAGTCTTACTTATCGAGGGGCCCAGTGATATCGCTCTCTTGTTAGAGAGGGACAAAATCCCATATCTGTCACTCACATCCCTAAGCATGAGTCATATTGTACCCAACCACAGCCTTTATATCTACTCTGTTACAAGCAGCGTTTGACTGCGTCAAAGCACAACATGAATTCATCCCGGAATCCATGGTGACCTCAGGTCAAAGGAATCAGCTGATGACACTACTATAATCAAGATCAGTTGTGACACGTGACCATGAACTTGATCTTATAGTGGGTCTCCAGCAACATGTTCTCTAACACATTGCCCGTGAGTATAATCTGTATCTGTATACACTATATTCATCTTATGAATATCCATTATCACTCACACTAGTCTTAGTTTGTTATTATTCCCATAATAACAATCGACTAGGGAAATTTAGAATTACACAATTAATTCATGGATACATTGTCATAAATACTAACATACAAATATATATGATAAAATAAGTCTTTATTAATGACTTAAGAAGATTGTTTACATAATCCAACATTGGCTTAGGGCACAATCTCTAACAGAATGGGACATTATAAATAATTCATGATGAATGCGGTGGTGACGTGAGGATGAATGAAAGAATGAATGCATGGGTGCATGTGTATATGCAAAATGTTATGAACGCATGTAGAGCTAATCTTATATGGGGTTTTGGAATGACATGCAGTTTAAATAAGGTATATAATTATATACCCAGGGAGCGAACTAACACACAGAGTGTCCACGGATTGAAGCAAGATGATACTTGCGAAGGATTTTGAAATAAGGTACATGATTTGCACCTATGGAATTGAATGACACATGAAGTGTCCACGGGTCGAAGCAAGATGATACTTGTAAAGGACTTATATGCATAGAACTGATCTTATGCAGAGTCTGGGATCTACGTATAGAGCAGATCTTATACGAGGGCTTGGATTGTCATATAAAGTGGATCTTATACGGGGACAGGATTTCGATGCTCGGGGAGCACCTTAGGTTCTTATTAGATGAAATGAATGCGTGCTTGGTGCATGGACAGAATTTCAGTGCTCGAGGAGTACCTAAGCAGATGGATATATGAAGTGAGGTCTTCGGCACTCATGGAGCACTTAGACTACTCGATGCATGGAATATGTTTTTCAGTGCTCGTGGAGCACCTCGATTGCTTGATGTATGGAATGTGGTTCTTGTTAGTGTGCCCTAGTTCTTAGGGCATTGGATTCTTGTATTTTGTATTATACATTAAGACTCATTGTATGAATACATTATTTGTGGCACATTAATAAAGGCAATTATTCTATTTCATTTATATCTTGTCTATAATATGAGTAGAGTATCCATTGATTGACAATCATAAAACCTATCCCAGGTCTGTTCTAATCATGGGAACGAATAGAACCACAGACTTGTATATTCGATGACTATATGGCAGTTCTTAACTAACCATAATAGTTGTATAGTCAGTTATGAATATAGGTACATGTCGTTGACATGAGACTGGATCAATTCGCACAAGAAAGCCACATGGTTGTTGCGTCATAGGTCTTTCTTGAGTAGGTCTCTTTTATCCTTAGACCAAATTTCATTATAATATCAATATGGAATCTGGTTCACTTTGACATACGCCTAACAAGTCTGTAAAAGGATGCTAAATACGGGTATGATTGGGTGGACCGATGAACATGTTGATATTGATGATGAAGTGATAGAATTGCCACTCGGGTAACACCGAGATGATATCATTAGCCACTTGGTGAGTGGGACTAATAAGTGTATGGCCATACCCAAGTAAGTCGGTACTTATTTGATTAATCAGTCGACTCAAGATCAATAAATATAATAAACAACAGAAGAGGATGACAGACACCATGCCTCTTGTTTATTCATATCGATATCGTTAGGCAAAGGACACTATGAGATTACTACCGGGTGAGTGTCTTCTAAAGACTGCTACATCTCTATCTTAATTGGGGTCTGCAATGGTTTGCTAGAACATACTTACAGTCTATGGGCCTTGGACCTACTGCCAATATAAAGACAGAACCATAGGATCGTGCACATAGATCAATTGAGCTGGAACTTATAGAAATTGTACATGTAATGTACATTAGAAGGAATGCGTTAATTAATTAGTTGACATTCGGTGTCAAGGTAATTAATTAACATTGAATTGAATTGAATTTAATTAATAAGTTTACATAATGTAATTAATTAATTTACCAATTAATTAAATTACATAAAGTAAACAATTAATTAAAAAATTTTCCTAAGTAGGAAAATTAAATACATGTATTGCATTTACTTAAATGTGATTTAATTTTATTTAGGGGTGATTAAATTTAGCCAAATGGAATTAAATTATATAGTATATACTTTTTAATTAAAGTTTATTTATGTAATTATAATCCTAGTGGGCTTGGGTTTAATTAACCTAATTAAAACCCAATTAGACAAGGTGTCTATAGAAGGGCACACTTAAGAAATAAAACCCTAATTTAACCCTAATTAATTGCTGAAAATTTCAGCCACCAAGAGTAGCCCCAAAACAGCCGAAAATCCCATTATTAATCCTCCATTTCTTCGCATCTTCGGCTAGCACCAGTTCCCACTCAATAGTTGGTCGTGCACCGGACTTTGGAGATCGCAGTTTCAAGAAACATTTCTGCAGTAGTCTCTAGAAGAGACGAATCCATTGAGTTAATCTCTCTTGATTCAAATTGTTTTTATTCTAATCAATGATAATTGGACGCGATAGGTGGATTCTAGGAAATTTTAAACGGTGTATTTTCCACTGCACCACGTTATTTTTCCGATGACGAATCCTAACAGTGGTATCAGAGCCTAGGTTTTGTCCATTAGTTTAATTTGGAATGCCATGATCATGCATCATATTGGTATGTATGTGCACGACAGGTACTTTGTTTGAAATGTGATGTTGAGTTCTATGGGCCCTAAATTATTATTGGTTGTAATTTAATATTGGGAAATATGGCCTGCGTGCCATTTTTTATTTTGATGTAATTTTAGAATAGATTTTATTTTACAAAATTGTTGTAATTGCATTAAGTGTGGAGGAAAGCCCAGATGGAGCAAGCCCATGCTGGGAGCCCAAGAAGGATTGTAGTCTGGCCCATGAATAATTAGATAGGATATCTAGTTTTTCATTAGGTTGTAATTAAAGGCCCATAGGATCTCATTTATTTTAAATTAAGTATGCTATTGCATTTGTCATATAATATGGATGTATGGATCACCAAATTATTACCCACGTTTATGCATGCTAAGCCATATTACTTAATTATAATCCGGAAATTAAAATATTGAGTCGTTTAAAAGTGCTTCCCGCATTCACACCTTTTCCTCCCATTGATGCTACAATGTGCGCCATGCCCTAGCTGGGTACATTGTAGTTTTTGATGGGCCGTCGAGGGTTAGGATACTTGGTATAGTTAACATAAGAATGGTGGTTTGACTCAACATGGGTAGCATTAGCTCAAAGCGGGCCCTAAGCACAGATGGGTAAAGTGTCAATAAGCCCATCAAACCAAGAGTCCTTCATGGAAGGATTGGATAGGTTGTCCTACCAAACGAATCAATGGTTGGTTAGCGAGCCCTAGTTCGGCCAGTCATTGATAATTTGTGGATCTTGGTCAAGTCAGCCAATTAACATCACCAACAAACAAATTAAAATCGGATTAATAATTTGAATTGGCTTAAAAGTCCTTTATTTCTAACTCAAGCAATGATTTCTTCCATGTAGATAATCCCATTTCACATTAGCAATTTAAAATGGCTGCAACAAACAACAACTCACTCTCACTTAGGTCACTCTTGGAGAAGGAGAAGCTTTCAGGTACTAACTTTCTGGACTGGGCTAGGAACTTGCAAATAGTTCTTAGACAAGAGTCCAAGGAGTATGTACTGAATGCTCCTTTACTAGCTAGCCCTCCTGTAGGTCGAGACGTCACCACGGCGATGGTGGAGCAGTACGACTGGCACGTAAGGGATGACCGAGATGTCTCGTGCCTCATGCTGGGTACCATGGCTTCTGATCTTTAGAAGCAGTTCATGGATGAGCATGCTTATGAGATGATGGATCAACTTAAGAAGATGTTCCAAGATCAGGCTTGTCAGGAACGTTACTTGACAACTAAGGCACTTTGCACGATTGCAATTGTAGCCGGGACTTCTGTTAGTACTCATGTGCTAAATTTGAAGGGGTATATATTGATATACTGGCCCGTCTCGGCTCGCCAGATCCACAGGACTTAGCAACAGACATTATTCTCGGGTCACTTCTTAAGTCTTACAACCAGTTTGTCATGAATTACCATATGCAAGGGTTGGATAAATTGGTTGTTGAGTTGCATGGCATGCTTAAGCTTGTTGAGCAGTCTCTTAAGAAGACTCCTGAAGTTTTGCTGGTGAACAAGGGTAATACGCCCATTGCTAAGGGAAAGGCCAAACTAAGGCCAAGGCTAAGTGCAAAAAGGTGGTGGCCCAACCTAAAGCAAGGGTTGCTTCTCCTGATGATGTCTGCCATGAGTGTCATGAGAAGGGGCATTGGAAGAGCTCATGTCCAATGCTAAGGGAGCAACTGAAGGGCAAAACTACTGCTTTAGGTATTTATGTTGTTGAGATTAATCTGGCTATTTCTACATCTTAGGTCTTGGACACTGGATGTGGATCTCACATTTGTTTAAATGTGCAGGGTCTAAGAAATAGGAGATTACTAGGATCTGGAGAAGTAGGTCTTCGAGGCAGAAATGGTGCTCGAGTTTAGGCCATGGAGATTGGAGATTATTTCTAGAGATGCCTAGTGGACTTGTTTTGGAACTAAGAAACTGTTATTTTGTACCTGCGATGCACAGGAATATTATTTATGTTTCTTTGTTGGATATTTCTAGTTTCGTATTTAATATCGGACATGGTAGGATTTCTATGCAATGTGGCAATATTATTTATGGAACAACATTTCTTGAAAATGGCTTATATATCCTTGATCTATAACGTGAAAGTTCAATCTATAACATAAATACTAAAAGGATTAAATAGAATGAAATTAATCCTACATACATTTGGCACTATCAACTTGGCCACATAAGTGAGAAGTGCATAGCTAGGCTTCACTCTAATGGAGTGCTAGGGTCATTTGACATCCAGTCTTATGGCACATGCGAATCTTGTTTGAAAGGCAAGATGACAAAGGTGCCTTTTAACAAGACTGCTGAAAGGGCCTCAGAGCTGCTGGAGCTGATACATTCCGATGTATGCGGCCCAATAAGCACTAGTGCTAGATCCGGTTTTCTGTACTTCATCACCTTCACGGATGACTTCAGCCGATACGGTTATGTGTATCTAATGAACATAATTCTGAGACTCTTCAAAGGTTCAAGGACTTTAAGAATAAAGTAGAAAACCAACTTGGCAAGAAAATAAAAGCACTTCGGTCTTACCGAGGGTGTGAATATTTGAGCCAAGAGTTTGACTCGTTTTTGAGAGAGTGTGGGATTGTATCCCAACTCACTCCTCCTAGAACACCCAAGTGGAATGGAGTGTAAGAAAGGAGGAATAGGACCTGGCTAGACATGGTCCGCTCGATGATTAGTCATGCTACACTCCCTGTCTCCTTTTGGGGATATGCTTTAGAGACAGCTGCTTACATTCTTAATAATACACCAAGCAAGGCAGTTGAGGGAACACCATATGAACTATGGAAGGGCCGAAAGCCCAATGTTTCCTTCATGAAGATTTGGGGCTGTGATGCACATGTTAAGAAATTGACAAGTGGTAAACTCGAGTCCAAATCTATCAAGTGCCAGTTTGTGGGTTACCCTAAGGAAACTAAGGGTTATTACTTCTACGATCCGGCAGAAAACAAGTTTTCATAGCCAAAAATACAGTCTTCTTGGAGAAGGAATTCCTTTCCATGAGCAACAGTAGGAGTAATGTTGAACTTTCAGAAGGTCAAGACTCATAAACTCCTGCAGCTACTGCTGAGGATGCTTCGGGAATCGATTTGACTACTGAAGAAATTGAGGAACCAGAACCGGTTGCACAGGACCTTAGAAGGTCTAATAAGACACATCATCAGCCAAAGAGCTACGGCTTTCTCGTGACTGATGATGGGGACCTTATGGTCGTTGACCAAGAGGAGCCCAAGACCTATCAGAAGGCTATTGAAAGCCCACACTCAGATCAATGGCGCAAAGCCTTGGAGGTTGAGATGCAATATAATGCGATAACCAAGTATGGAACTTGGTGGATCCACCTCCGGGTGCAAAGGTGATAGATTACAAGTGGTTTTTCAAGTTAAAGGCCGACAACACCTTCAAGGGGCGATTGGTGGCAAAAGGATTAAGGCAAGTTCAAGGAATTGACTATGATAAAACCTTTTCACCAGTTTCTATGGGCAAATCCATTAGGATACTACTAGCCATAGCTGTATGGTACGATTATGAGATATGGCAGATGGATGTTAAGACCGCTTTCCTTAATGGAAAGCTACTTGAGGATGTGTACATGACACAACCTGAGGGTTTTATCGATCCAAAGTATCCAAACCGGGTATGTAGGCTTCAAAGATTGATTTATGGATTGAAGCAAGCATCGAGGTCATGGAATCAGAGATTCAATGAGGCCATTACAGAATATTGCTTCACGCAGAATTCTGATGAGCCCTGTGTGTATAAGATGGTAAGTGGGAGCGTTTCCACCTTCCTAGTGCTATATGTTGATGACATCCTTATCATTGGAGGTGACATACTGATGTGGGCCACAAATAATAAAAAGGATCTCTAATTCAATTTGAAAACAACTACTTGTTGTGGAAAGAAATTAAAGGTATATTTTGGATTATATCTTTATTTTAATTGTTATTATTTCATAATTCGGATTAGGAATAGATTTTATTGTAAGGATCCTAAATTGATAAGGATTCCTATTTTGTTTGTATTTTAATTTATTTAGTATTTTTTTTAATTAGGAAGTTTAGACTATTTAGAAGTTTTTATTGTTTAGGAGTTTTATTACATTTAGGGTAGTTTGCCTATAAATAGGTTTTTATTTCTCCATTGTAATCAGTTTTTGGATTTCAATAAAATTTCGGAATTATTTCCCTTACCCTGCTTTTGTGAATTTTACGAAATTCAACTAGTAGAAGACTAATTTCCGGCATCGCGCTCGATCAACGGACTTTAGTAGTTGTTAGGATTTGGGTATTTTTAGAATCAACAACCCCTTTCAATTTGTATCATCAATTGTGATTGCTTCCGCTGCATCACATACCAACACTGCAAGGGGTTAAGCAGTGGTTGAGTACGTGCTTCACAATGAAGGAATTAGGCGAAGCTGAGATGATCTTAGGGATCAGGATCTACAGAGATAGATCCAATCTGCTTCTAGGCCTAATTCAGGCCACGCATATAGACAAGGTTTTGAAAAGATTTAGCATGGACAAGGCAAAGAAAGGATTCTTGCCTATGTGCCATAGGTTGAAGCTGAGTAAGAAAGATGGTCCTAAAACAAAGAAGGACCATGAGAGCATGGAAAAGATCCCTTATGCATCTGCTATAGGATCCATCATATACTCCATGTTATGTACAAGGCCTGATGTTGTGTTTGCACTAAGTATGACTAGCTGGTACCAGTCGGACCCCGGTGAGGAACACTGGAAGGCAGTCAAGGCAATCTTGAAGTACCTTAATCGGACTAAGTATGCTTTCTTAGTGTATAGAGGTCAAGATGAGCTGGTAGTGTCAGGTTACACTGATGCAAGCTTTGAGACCAATGAGGATGAGAACCAGTCATAGTCTGGTTATTTTTCTACTGAATGGCGGTGCCATCAGTTGGAGGTCCTCAAAGCAGGCTACCATTGCTGACTCTACAACGGAAGCTGAGTACATAGCTGCGTGCAAAGCTTCAAAGGAAGCGGTTTGGATCAAGAAATTCATAACTGAGTTGGGAGTAGTACCCACTATCCTAGACCCAGTTGATGTTTTATGTGACAACAACGGGGCCATCGCACAAGCTAAGGAGCCCCGATCACACAAGAGATCCAAACATATGCTCAGAAAGTTTCACCTCATTCGAGAGATCGTGAACAGAGGTGACATATCACTGCAGAGGGTTGACAACAAGAATAATGTCACTGATCTATTAACCAAAGGACTGCTGCAGACACAGCATGAGGGTCATATCAGATCTATAGGAATTAGGGCAGTGCCCACTTGGAACTAGTGCAAGTGGGAGATTGTTGGTGTGCCCTAGTTTTTAGGGAATTGGATTCTTGTATTTTGTATTATACATTAAGACTCATTGTATGAATACATTATTTGTGTCACATTAATAAATCTATTTCATTTATATCTTGTGCTATAATATGAGTAGAGTATCCATTGATTGATAGTCATAAAACCTATACCAGGTCTGTTCTAATCGTTGGAACGAATAGAACCACAGACTTGTATATTCGATGACTGTATAGCAGTTCTTAACTAGCCATAATACTTGTATAGTCAGTCATGAATATAGGTACATGTCGTTGACATGGGACTAGATCGTTCCTCATAAGAAAGCCACATGGTTGTCGCGTCATAGGTCTTTCTTGAGCAGGTCTCTTTTGTCCTCAAACCAGATTTCATTATAATATCAATATGGAATCTGGTTCACTTTGACATAAGCCTAACAGGTCTGTAAAAGGATGCTAAATACGGGTATGATTGGGTGGACCAGTGAACATGTTGATATTGATGATGAAGTGATAGAATTTCTACTCGGGTAACACCGAGATGATATCATTGGCCATTTGATGAATGGGACTGATAAGTATATGGCCATAACCAAGTAAGTCAGTGCTTATTTGATTAATAAGTCAACTCAAGATCAAGAAATATAATAAACAAAAGAAGAGGATGATAGACACCATGCCTCTTGTTTATTTATATCGATATCGTTAGGCAAAGGACACTATGAGATTACTACCGGGTGAGTGTCTTCTAAAGACTGCTGCATCTCTGTATTAATTGGGGGCTGTGATGGTTTGCTAGAACCCATTTATAGTCTGTAGGCCTTGGGCCTACTACCAACATAAAGACAGACCCATAGGATCGTGCACATAGATCAACTGAGCCGGAACTTATAGAACTTGTACATTTAATGTACATTGGAAGGAATGTGTTAATTAATTAGTTGACATTCGGTGTCAAGGTAATTAATTAACATTGGGTTGAATTTAATTTAAGTAATAAGTTTACATAATGTAATTAATTAATTTATCAATTAATTGAATTACATAAAGTAAACAATTAATTAAATAATTTTCCTAAGTAGGAAAATTAAATACAAGTATTGTATTTACTTAAATGTGATTTAATTTTATTTAAGGGTAATTAAATTTAGCCCAATGGAATTAAATTACATAGTATATACTTTTTAATTAAAGTTTATTTATGTAATTATAATCCTAGTGGGCTTGGGTTTAATTAACCTAATTAAAACCCAATTAGACAAGGTGTCTATATAAGGGCACACTTAAGGAATAAAACCCTAATTCAAGCCTAATTAATTGCTGGAAATTTCAGCTACCAAGAGCAGCCCCAAAACAGCAAAAAATCCCAGCATTAATCCTCCATTCCTTCGTGTATTCGGCTGGCATAGGTTCTCGCTCAATAGTTGGTCGTACACCAGACTTTGGAGATCGCATTTTCAAGAAACAATTCTAAAGCAGTCTCTAGAAGAGACGAATCCGGTGAGTTAATCTCTCTTGATTCAAATTGTTTTTATTCTAATCAATGATAATTGGACACAATAGATGGATTCTAGGAAATTTTAAAAGGTGTATTTTCCACTGCGCCACGTTATTTTTCCGATGACAAATCCCAACAGTTCTCAGTGCTAGTGGAGCACCTAAACTGCTTTGATGTATATAATATGGTTTTCAGTGCCCATGGAGCACCTAAATGGCATGATGCGTGAGTGAGATGTATGGTTGTGAGTCGATCATGGTTGAATGATGTCTCATGAGTGAGAATGATAATGAGAATGATCTTTATATTTCCATTTTTTCTTTTGGACGTCCTAAGAGTGCCCAATGCCATGCATAAGATAATGCAAAAGGGTCGCGTGTGATCCATCACACGGACAGAGTCCCGGTGCTTTGGGGGCACCTAGTGGATGTAATTAAATGGTCACGTTTATCGATACATGGATAGAATTTTGACACTTTGTATGTCAATGAAGTGATATGAAATGGTCCTGTGGGGACCATCCCACGGATAGAGTTCTGATGCTTTTGAGGCATCTGCTATGAAATGATGTTGTAAATAAGTCACGTGCAACTTGAGACACGGACTGAGGTTCGACGTTTATGGAACGCTTCGTATGATTTGATAATGTCATGAAATGCCCCTATGTGCGTAATAATCTGGTACTTAGGGAGTACCTTGAATGACTAAACAATGTCATGAAACGATCCGATGTGGATCGCGACAAGCAAGCAAAACTTTGACCATTATGATGACATGTAATTGTATCGTGTGGCCCACCACACGAGTATAGATATAAGACCATTATGGTTCTCTAGTGGATGTCATGGTGTAATGGGATGGCTAAGTGCAAACCAGTGCACAGGCAAATCATTGGTAGTCTTTGGGACACCCGATATGTTATGGAATGAAATGGTCGTGAAGGACACACTTGGAACATCCTTTATTATGTGGGATGAAATGACATGAATGTGTATGTCACACAAAAATGCCAGTGGCTGCACGAAGATGTGGTTAAGACACATGACACATAGGATGATGTCGTGTATGCTTCGTGGAAATATCACACGCGAGATGTAAATGGCATACAAATAATATGTTGTGGCTGCACGAAAATGTTATTAGTGTCACACATATGTCGATGCTCGAAATTGGCTGCGCAAAGATGTGGTTAGGATGCACACGAAAGCTTATGCATGTTTGATGCTTCATGAAAAGTCAAGTAAAAACACCATGAAACAAACGTTAGCACACGTAATAATATGCACTCCCCTCCAACCTTATTTCTCCTTTCGATTGGTTTCGCAATTCTTCCTCGGTGTTAGGTCTCTTTGGCATTAATGGGGGATACCAAAGGCGCACTCTCAATGTCCAATTTTGAATTTATGTTTTGGTAATCCTAGGGAAAGTTGCTAAGCCATTACATGTGGGCCAAAGTCAAAACCAAGGGTCGTACAGGCTTCCATAGCGAATATACACTCCTTACCGTAGAACATGATGTAAGGTCATACGGTGCTATGAGTAGTTTACCCTGTCAGATGCCTCCAATCCTGGAAGAAGAGGTAGGTCACCTTCTTGAGTAAATCGGGCTAAGCAGTGTGTTGGAGGGGTTGAGAAGAAGAAAATGTCATGATATGCAAGGGCGAATAGAATATGGTTTTATAAACTAGCAAAGTGACTGCAAGCAAGGTTATATTTTAGTAGTTACCTAAGTTCCTTAAGTTTTTATGAAAACCTTTTAAGAAACTTGTTTTCCCCAGCGGATTCGCCATTGTGAGCGAACGACCTAAAAGTGGAACGCGGCGAAGCAAACCGGGGAAAAGGAAATTTGGGAAAATGTGTTTGAGTTTTGGAAAAAATGAGATTTTGATTATCTTGTTTTATAAAAACCATTTATTTTATTTTGGAAATCTATTTTATAGAAAACCTTTTCCCATTTTATTGACTTAAAGACCTCAAAACCTAAATTTCAAGATCAGTGACAGAGTCGCCACCCGGATCAGCTCATTCAGGAAATTTCGGTACAGCTCCCTACCGAGGGTAGACTACCGTACCTAATCCAGAGATTTAGGGTTCAGGCAACTTACCTATTCAACCTCTAGCTTGCATTCATTTTTCAATTTATATCACCATATTTTATGCGCTTTATTATCTTTTTCTATCCAATTTTGTTTTGTATCTATTTAACCCATGCTCAAGCGAATAACAGGAATAAATTGTAGAATAAATAAATCATACATCCAAACAGTTCAAAAGAATAAAAATAAAGGCCACTTTTATAACCACATCGAATAAAAAGGAAAACTCTCGATCTCACATTACAAGCGCCTAGTATATACAAGGATCTAGAAAATTTATAATTACTTAGAATACAAGATAATCTATAAATTACATGAGAAATAAAAATTAAAAGCTGCAAAACAAATGGTTAGCACAATTACATTATAAACACGCATAGGACTCAGACAAGATAGAATAGGGCATTTAAGGAATTCAAGGGCATGCAATTAGGGGGTAGTGGGGTAAACTCGGCTAGTTCGCCCGATTAGACCTGGAAAACAATTTTGAAACGCCCTGTAGATTTTGTGCTGGAAAATATTTTTAAAAAACTACTTGGCTCAATTTCATGCAAATTCTTCCATATAATGGGTTGGTTATCCCAGAACTTGGGGTTCCATTCAGGTGGGATTCTTATTTTTTGGCATTCATTTAAGGTCTCAAAACGATAAACACACCAAAAACGATTTTAATTTTGAAGACAGCATCATGCAACAATGCCTGAATGGGTTATTCCATGATTTTGTCTCCTTCTGAAGACTACAGCCGTGTGGCTCTAGTTAGAGCTACGCGGTTATAATATTTAGAACAAAAAAAAAAACAGTTTTCTTCATTTTAAAAATCTATGTTTTGGTTCGTTTCAATGATTTTAGAAATTCTCATGGAATCAAGGGGTCTGCTAATGCTCCAATTTGGATCGAGTAACCCTGGATTTCAAAAACCAAAATCAAAGAAACGGACAATATCACATCCACACTAATAGAAATCCAAAAACCATAGCTTTAAGCATAGCGGATACGATTTGGCCGAGATAGATCATTGTAGGATAAATAAAATGGGAAACTGACTGTGTTCGGCCATTTCAGGGCTATTCAGGTTTCTTCCCAGGAGAGTAGAGCCGTGCGGCTCTGTTCTTGAGAAATAGAGCTGCGCGGCTCTATTCTTTAGGGATTAGAGCCGTGCGGTTGTAATCAACAGACACTTTCCAGAAAATTTGCAAAAAAGAGAAGAAATCATGACAATAACAAACCAAAACGAGTTTAAGGCCTCTCAGAGTTTACCTTGTTGATGTTTTGATGTATTCAATGTCTAGAAGTGGATAGAGGAGCCGGAACACACTTTGAATTCTTTGATCGTCCCGAAACCTCCGAACCGAGCTTTGAATCAATCTGAATCAACTCGAAACAAGTCCTAATGAGTGTGCAGTGGTTTGGAATTCAAGATTTTCAGTGTCTAGAATGATTTTGTACCTTTGTTTTTCTAGTTTTCTCTCTTCTTTTTTTTTCTCTCTTTTCCTTTTTTTTCCTTTTCTTTTTTTCTTTCTCTTTTTCTCTGATCTTTTTTTTCTCTGATTGTAAGCCCCCCCTTTTCTCTTTCCTTTCTCTCTGATTTTTTTAGTTCTGATTGTAATTGTTCTCCTTTCTCTCTCCTTTCCTCCTTTTATCCCATTCCTCACCATTATTAATGTTTCTCCTTCTCTTTTTCCAAAATCTGTCGAAAAAACCAACGCCCGTACCCTACCACCAACTCTCTGAGATTTCTAGTAGAAAATCTTACCACTGGCTAGAGCCACGCAGCTGTAATATTACAGCCAAGTGGCTCTGACCAGAGCCGTGACAGATTTTCCCATATCTCACGCTTATCTCTAAACCCCCCAATGACTCGAAGGGCCTATCTCAGTGTTTCTAGTCAAAGGTCGTTTGGTTTTTGGGGTGTTCGAGACACTCTAGACAATATCTCGGTCAATCTCAAGTCCACTTCATATCCATCTGCCATAATAGGTAACACGGGTACTTATAATAGAGGTCAGGAAAAACCCAGTGCTTACAATCGGCTTATCAGAAATTACTGCCACTTTGAAACCAGTCATCGACTACTCAGTAGCGCTTAGGGCAGCCACAACAGAAGGTTCATTTGCTTCAACAGTCACCACCTTCCCCTTAATCAAGAACTTCACCTTCTATTGCAAGGTTGAAGGCACTCCTCCTAGGGCATGGAACCATGGCCTTCCCAAGAGCAGAGAGAAGGTGACAGGAATATCGATCACTGTGAACAACACCTTTGACTTAACCTCCCCCACCTTGACTTCAGCTTTAAAAGTCCCAAGTATAGCTCTTTTACTATCATCATATGCCCTAATCATAGTGTTGGATCGGCAAAGAGCTTCTATACTCATCCCCAAATAAGGCAAGTGTTCAAGGCCGAGCCGTCATCCACCATCACACTCGGCATCATTCTGTCCATGACCTCAACTTTCAAGTATAAAGCCCTATTAGAGTTGACCCCTTCAGGCGGGAGATCCTCAACTCTGAAAGTGATCTCTGGGGCTCGATTGGCTTTCAAATCCACTCCCTTGATCATTGCGCATACCTCATCTGGGGACATAGTGGGATTAGCCTCCATTTCCATTAATTGCTTAACCACTGCCTCGCGGTGCTTCTTTGATTCCATGAGTAAGTGCCAAACACTGGCACGAGCTGGCATCCTCTTTAGTTAGTCCACTACCATGTCTTCCTCTTTGGCCATTGAAGATGGTCGGGTAGCATCGTTCTGCACAGGTGTGGTATTCCTTCTCAGGAGTGCCGGATGTGGTACATTAGCAGGTTGATAAACTCTTCCACTCCTTGTGATGTGGATCACCGACCCATCTCTCTTAATTACGGTTCCCTTTCTCGTCTCCACTGAATAAATTGGCTTTGACTCTGGGATCTCAAAATCCTCGTACTCATCATCCACCTCGATCTCATCCAAATCGATAGGACCTGCCTTATTCCTCATTGCCAATGTCTGCTCTTCGATTACCTCCGGCTCTTCTTCATTTTCCATTAATACAGCCCGCAAGCTCAGATTTACTTTGATGATCTTAGCGAACACATAATTGGCTGGCAGACTGGACTACACCATATTCACTTGGCTTCCAAAGGTGGGGAGTGGATTTTTCTATACACTCGGCTTCAGAGCCACCTCAACGATCTTGCCATCAGTGACCAGTTGCTTGATGGCCTTAATCAGCTGGGTGCATTCGTTCGTTCGGTGACCCGTCATCACATGGTAAGAGCAGAAATTATCTCTATCTGCCTCAGTTGGAGGTGAGAACGGCCTCAAACTTTGTAACAGTCTCAAACTTTGTAACAGTCTAGCCTTTCTACACTTAGCAAAGATCCGACTTGCTGACTCAGCCCACAGACTGGTGACCCTCTGAGGAGTCTGCCTTCCTTGGTTCACAGCAACCACCTTTGCCTCTTGCACTTCAATAGAGGCTGCTTTTGGCGTCGTCTTGGAACTAGACCCAATCGTGGTAGTCTTAGAACTGCTACCTTTATATCCTTAGGAGTACCCTTGGGTACTTCTATAGGAGCCCGAATTCTGTCTAGCCCTCTACTCCTCCTTATATCGCTCGATACGTTTAGCAAATTCAACCACCTTATTGAAGGAGTGGAACCTTTTCAGCTTCATCTTATCTTTGCATTGGGGCAAACTACCATCCACTAGCTTCACAATCAGCAACTCTAACTTCGGTGCCCCATCCACCAGAACCTGCACATCCATCCATCGTTTGTAGTAAGCCAGGAAAGTCTCATTCAGCTTCTGGTGGATTCTCTCTAGATCTTCAATAGTTGTCTTTACCTGGGTGTTATAGGCATACTGATTCACAAAAGCATCAGATAGGTCCTCCCAAGTAGAACGGGTATACAAGGACACCTTCATGTACCACTTTGCTGCAGCACCCTTCAAAGTAGTTGGAAACAGGTACAAGAGATGACCCTTTTCGAACCCCATACTAGTCATCAACCTCACGTAACTGTCCAAGTGGGCTTCTGGTGGGCCTTCCCCGGTGTAGGGAGGAACATAGGGCATGTGAAAACCGGTCGGAAGGGGCTCCTCTCCATCGGCCATCAGTGTAGTAGGATCGGCACACCTCTGATTGAGATGCTTCTCCACCATGGTCTCAATTGAGGCTTCCCTCACCTTCTCAAAGGCCTTATCCTCTTCAGATTGGCGATCGGGTTCCCTATGGTTGACAACTCCACTGCTGCCCCCGGGAAGGTTCCCTCTAGCTCCATTTGCTGCTTGGAAAAACTGTTGTCCTCCACTTCCAACTGAAGTCTGAGTTAGTGGAATAGTCTGAATAGGGGCAGTGTTTGTAATGGCCTGCATATAATCCTAAGAGTAGCCTTAAATTCTTCCAAGCTTAGGAAACTCCTCATAGAAGCAGCCATGTCAAAGGGCACGTTTCCACTGTTACTATCAGCCATCTCCGATCTATCAGCTTCTTTGAACAGAACTTGACTATCAACCGGTAAAGCATGCAACTGAATTTCAATCTCCCGATCTGAATCTGACCCTAAACTGATCCCCTCCATGATGACCAGCTCTGATTGAACTGACTGAATTGATTGGTTCGGCTCTGACTCAACACAAACTAATCGCTTTGAGGTTCGACTCCAAACTGCACATTCAACATAAGGTCAGAATCTCGGATGGATGTTGTGGACCAAGACTTGACACACTAGGTGGTGTGTATAGGATGTTCGTGTTCATGTTTGGATGATGCTTCATGGATGTGGATGATGATGAGAATAACTTTTATATTTTTATTTTGGATGTTCCAAGCATACCCCATTCTATACAAAAGACCATGCAAAAATGTCGCACGTGAGCCGTCACACGGACAGAGGTTCGGCGCCTTCAGGGCACCTAGCGGATGTCATGAAATGGTCACATCTGCACCAACAAACAGACAGAGGTTAGACGCTTCATAGGTCAATGGAATGATATGTGATGGTCATATGGGAGCCGTTCCATAGACAAAGCTTCGATGCTTTTATGGCATCTAAGATGAAATGATGTCACAAACAAGTCATGTGTAATTCAAAACACGGACATAATTTCAGCGTTTGTAGAACACCTTGTATGATTTAAGAATGTTAGGAAATGCCCGAATATGAGTTCTAGTTTGGTACTCGTGGAGTACCTCGAATGAATCAGCGATGTTATGAAACGACCCCGATGTGGATCGTGACACACAAGCAAGACTTTGGCATTGCCATGACACCGATGATGAACGGACATGATGTTATGTAATGGTATTGTGTGATCCACCACACGAATATAAGCCTAAGACCATCGTGGTCCCCTAATGAGTGAAATGATGTAATGAAATGGCCAAGTGCAATCCAGTGCACAATCAGAATATGAGTAGTCTTGCGGACTCTCAATACGTCATGAAATGAAATGGTCGTGAAGGGCATACTTAGAACATCCTTTCATTTTATATAGGATGATATGATATGAATGCCCATGTCATGTAGAATGCAAGTGGCTGCATAAAAATGTGGTTAGGATGCATGACACATAAGATGATGTCATGTATGCTTTATGAAATGCGAACACACAAGATGTATATGACACAAGGGTAAGATGTTATGGCTGCACGAAAACGTGGTTAGTATAATAGCACACGTATGATGATGCTTCAAAATGGCTTCACAAAAATATGGTTAGGATGGCATATGGATGATGCATGTTTTGATGTCGATTGTAAGGGTCAAAGATAAAACAACCACAGAACAAATGTTAGCACACGCAACAACATGCTCACCCTTCCAACCTTATTCCTCCATTCAATTGGTCTCGCATTCTTCCTAGGTATTGGTTGTCTTTGGAATCAACTGGGGATACCAAAGGCATACTCTTAATGTCCATTTTCAAATATATGTTTTGGTAACCCTAAGGGGAAGTTGCTAGGTCATTACATAAAGGTATTAGTCAAACCAAAGATCGTACAGGTTCCCATAGAGAAAATACACTCCTTATAGTAGAACACGGTGTAAGGTTCATGTGGTGCTATGACTGGTTTATCCCCTCGGGTGCCTCCAATCCTAGCATAAGAGGTAGGTCACCTTTGGAAATAAACCCGGCTTAATCATGTGTTGGAGGGATTAAAGAAGAGAAAAAGTCATGCTATGTGGTTATGAATGAGATATCAGATTATGGATTAAAAATTGACTATAAGTGAGGATATACTTCAATTGTTGCCTAAGTTTCTTAAGTTTTTTATGAAAACTTTTTAAAAGAAACCATTAATCCCCAGCGGAGTCGCCACTGTGATCGAACGACATTTTTCGGAACGTGCGGCGAAGCGAGAACCGGGGATTTCTTTTTGAGTGTGAGTGTGGATTTGAAAACAGGTTTTAATCTTCCTTAAGAAAACCTTTCATTTTATTGGAAAACCCTTCTTTTAGAAAACTTAATTTTAAGTGCGATCTTTTAGAAAGCAGATTTTTAGAAAATCCCAATTTAAACTTAAAGATCCCGAAACCTAAATTTCATGATCAGATACAGAGTCGACCCGTATTAGCTCATCCGGGAAATTCCAGTACAGCTCCCTACCAAGTGTAGACACAGTATCTAATCCAGAGATTCAAGTTTCGGGCAACACAACTACTAATCCTCACTTGTTTTCAATTATTATTTCATGATATGATATGACATCTACTTAATTCTACCCATTTTATCTTCTTTTATATTTAGTTAATGCTCATACAAGTGACATAAATATAAATCACAAAATAAAGCGCAGAAAAGTAAAGTGAAGGAAAAGTAAAGTAATGGCCAAATTATACAACCCGAAAGAGAAAAACTCTCATCCTCACCATTTACAACCGCCTATAATACACAATAGTTTAAAAAGTACAATCGCCTAAATACACGAGATAATTTATTAAATACATCAAAAATCAAAAATAAAAAGCTGCATCCAAACATGGTTAGCACAAGTAAATAAAGCACACCCAGGACTCACATAGGACGGAATAGGGGTATTTTGGGAAACAGGATCATGCATAGGGGGATAATCAAGAAGTCTGGACGACTACTTGATTAGATCTGGAAAACATTTTGTAGAACTCCCTGTAGATTTTGTCAATGAAAACCAATTTTGAAAACAAGTTGGCTTGTTTTACATGTATTTTCCAACTTTTAGTGGGCCGGATATCCCAGAACCCAGGGTCTCTGTTCGTGAGTGGGCCTAAATTGAACGTCCATCTAAGGTCTGAAGATGTAAACACACCAAAAACCTGTTTTGAATAGAAAGGAGACACAAAATTACAAGTTAGAGGCCCAAAAGGGTAAAACTATAATTCTGTTTCTTAAACTACAGTTGAGCGGCTGTAGGGTATCACAACGGCGCCACTGTAGTGGCTGGGGCGGCTGTAACACCTACAGCCAAGCGGCTGTAGTGCTCCAGAATCAAAACTCAGTTTTCTTTTCTCGTTTCGGAAATCGTTTTAGAACTTTGATGATTTCGGGCAATCTGGGACTTCTGAAAACTCATGAAATTCCATAAAAATAGATCCGGATCGGATCAAAAGAGTCAAAAAATCCCTAAAAACCCAAAATTGCCAAATTTCAATCTTACATCCATCAATAAAAACCTAAAAACCGTGAATCTAAACATATATGGATGTAATTTGACCGATAATAATCATGAAAAACACATTTGGTTTGAAAACGGAAACGTTATCAGTCGATTTAGGGCATTCGAAGCTTCTGTCCTAGAGATTACAACCGAGCGGCTGTAATCAGAGGATTACAGCCGTGCCACTGTAAGGTTATAGCCATGCGGCTATAATCATTAGATGGGGCGGCTGTAACCGGGTTCACTTCAAGATTTGTGAAAAACACAAAATCATAAACAAATAACACCCAGAACAATTCAGAATGAGTTTTTAGGGCCTCTTAGAGTATACCTTGTCTGTGTTCCAGCGTTTTGGATCACCAGGAACGGATTCGGACCCCAGAAAATCCCCTGAAGTCACGAATAACCTGAAATTGTCTAGGACCCTCCGTAACCCGAACAGAACCCCGAATCAATCCGAATGAATATTGACTTGATCAGAATCACTCTAGAATGCTAACCCTCACAAAATCCTAATTGTTTCTATAGATTAAGTTGAAGTTTTTATGATTTGAATTGAGTTTTTTTTATCTCTTTTTTTTAAAACCCTAATCTTTTTTGTGTTTTGATTGCAGAATGGAGGCTGTCTATTCTTTTTTTTTTTTACCTAATTTCATTTTCTGGCTTTTATATCTCTCAAATTAGGTTAAAAATCCGAATTAAAAACTGATTTTGCCCAATTTAGGAAGTCTGATAATTACAGCCGAGCGGCTGTACTACAGCCATGCAGGAATAGGGCACTATAGCCAAGCGACTATAGTGGCCAGGCTTGCCTTTCTCGCCCTTTATCACTTCTTTTCTTCAGTTCTCTTAAACGCTCACTCATCCTTCTTCGGGGTTCCACACCAAGACCTGTCACACACATTCAGGTCATCCAAGATATCTCCGGCATCATTCTGGTCACTCCGAATCTGCCTCATGCTTATCCATGTAAAAGGTAATAAAAGCTTTCATCATCGAGGTTGGGAAAAAACCCATGCTCACAACGCCAACTGACACCTGTCATCCCATACGATCGGTTGGTCTTTCTTCAACAACTTGAAAATTGGCTCGCAAACTAAAGTCAACCGTGCTATGAATTGATTGGCATACTACAGAGAACCCAAAAATGATCGAACTTCTTTCTGTGTTTTTGGAGCTGGCATAACCCAAATAGCCTTAATTTTATCTGGATCCATTTCAATTCCCTTTTGACTAACCACATGACCGAGTAGCTTTCTTGTTGTAACCCTAAATATGCACTTCTTGGGATTAAGTATGAGATTATACTCTTCAATGCATGTTATGTTAGAAATATATCCAGGATAGCAAAGCGCTCTTCCTGGGTCATTTATTTAACAAGCATATCATCATGTAAACCTCCACTTCTTTGTGAATCATATCATGTAACAATGTTGTGATAGTGCTCTGATAGGTTGCCCTAGTGTTCTTCAATCCAAACTGCATTACCCGATAGCAGAATGTACCCCATTCTGTAATGAATGATGTCTTCACTTTGTCAATTGTATCCATCAATCTGATTATACCCTGAAAACCCATCCATAAATGACTACGTTGTTGCTTTAGTTGTACTGTCAATTAGAACATCAATATGAGGCAATGGAAAATCATCTTTTGGACAAGCTTTATTTAGATCCCTATAATCCACATATACTCTAACTTTTCCATCCTTCTTAGGCACTAGAACAATGTTGGCTAGCCATTCTGTATATTCCACCACTTCAAGAAATTTAGCTTCAATCTGTTTAGCCACTTCTTCTTTTACTAGTGTAGCCGATTCTGGTCTCAGCCTCCCACCTTCTACATGACTGGTTTGAATTTTGGATCCGTTGGAATCTTAAGCATTGCTATTTATGTGTCAACCCCTGGCATATCACTGTACGACCAAGTGAAAGCTTTAATGTGTTTTTGTAATACTTTTGTCAATTCTCTCTTTTCTTTGGGGCTTATATCTCATGAAATAGATACCATTCTAGGTTTTTCATCTGTACTTATATTAATTTCATGCAATGCAATGTCATGAATGCTAAATATGCTTGATGGTGATTCAAATGCATGCACAGAATTATCATGATGAAATCGCACAAACAAGCAAATTGAGACTTTATTGCATTAAACTTGTTGTTAAATACATCGTTTACATTGAAAATGGATGGAACAGATACAACAAATTCATTTCTCATTTTCCTTGACATTCAGCTTCAATCTATTATCCAGATTAGCAACTATCTCAGACTCTTACTCTGCAATAAGATTCTTCTTCTCCACTTCAGCTGTGAGCGGATGATGTTTTCAACGGAACGAGAGACTCCCTCTCGGAAGGTTCGCTATGATCTCGGGCGGGCCCCTCCCTCACGTGGGGTTTTTATAAATGGAAAATGGGTTTGGAACATAAATGGAATTAATCCTTAAAAGAACCAAGACCTAAGTCTCGATGAATATTGTAGAGTCGCCACCCGGCTCAGCTCAACCGGGAAATTCTTAAGGTAGCTGAACCGGACGAACGGTCGCTACACTAACCAGAGATTCAGGTCCGGACAAGTCCCTTATTTCGTGTCTAATTAAAATAAATATTAGTCAATGTTCTCGAATGGTATTTCAAATTCTAAAGTCAATTTTATTCATTCAAATGAATAGACATACAGCGCGTATACAGGTTAAGTAAAATAGTAAATGAATAAATTATTACAACCCGATCGAATAAAAGATAAAAACTCTCAGCCTCACTTTTACAAGTGCCTTGAATACACGATTTATCTAGAAAAATACAATCACCTAGGATACACGATTAATTCTATTAAATACATATAAAATGAAAATAAAAATAACAGCTGTAAAACAGAGGGTTAGCATAATTTATACGGCACGCCACAAATAAGACTCAAACAGACAGAATTAGGAAATTAAGAATTGGGGGCATGCATTTAGGGGATAACTGGATTGGCTCGGCTAGCCGACCCAGTTAGACCTGGAAAACATTTTGAAACGTCCCTGTATTTTTTTGTTTTGTGGGAAAATCATTTTGAAAACAATTTATCCGATTTATATGTATTTTTTACATGTGAGGTGGGTCGGTTTTCGAGAGAACTGGGTCTCCGTCGTGGTATTGTTTTAAATACAATTTTACTAGAAATTAAATCTACGGTCGTGGATGCACACAACAAAATTCATTTTGATGATTTTTGGGGTTTTCTGAATTTTTATGGACTTTTTGGGAATTTTTGGAAATAAAAAAGAGAAATTCTGATTCTGGAAAATACGTTACAGTCGTGCGACTATAACTACAGTCGTACGACTGTAAATTACATTCGTGCGACTGTAACGAGTCCAAAGTCATAATCTCGCCAGAAATTTATTTGAAGCAAAACTGCAAAGAAAACACCTAGAAATCAAGAACGCTCATACAACTATAACTACAGTCGTACGACTGTTCATCAAACTCAAGAACAGTCGCACTACTGTTCTTGATTTCCAGAAACGGAAACGTAGAAAAACGGATACAAATGGCACAAAACCACACCAATCACCCAGAATGCTCGTAAAAGAGAGGGGAAAAGGAGTGTTTACCACTTCGGCATGCGTCCACCGTAGGATTGACCCCTGGCATCGCTCCAATCCACTGAAATCCGTATTTTTCTCCTTGAGTTAGGGTTAGGGATTTTGGGTCCAAAGATTTCCAAATGCAAGGGTTTCTTGAAGATCAGTTCTTTCTTTTCTTTTCTTTCTTTTTCTTCTTCTTTCTCTTCTCTCTCTTTTTCTTCTCTGCCTTTTCTTCTGTTTGTCCGCCTCTTCTCCTCCATTTTCTACTGCAGAGGTATGGGCTCCTGCAATTACCCTGACATTACAGTCGTACGACTGTAATTTTTAAATTACAATCGCACGACTTTAAGTACAGTCGTACAATGCTTATCCTTTTTTTTAGAGGAGTAAAATTCCACCTCTTACAGCTGCCCCTTATGTGATCAAATTCACCACCTGATCTTGGTCTAAAATGGTTAAGGTGATGGATTTGAGAGCACGAATCAAAGCACCATAGACACAGGAAATAAACATGCAACTGAGTTGCTGAATCCTCATTGCCGTGGTGACACGTTGAGTTGATTGGATGGAATAAGCCGATACCAGGTCTATGTTACCCGAGGCGATGCTGGAGATTTGAATTGGCTTCCATGATCTAGGGTCTTGCTTGAATTTATTGGTGTGCCCTAGTTCTTAAGGCATTGGATTCTTGTATTTTGTATTATACATTAAGACTCATTGTATGAATACATTATTTGTGTCACATTAATAAAGGCAATTAATCTATTTCATTTATATCTTGTTCTATAATATGAGTAGAGTATCCATTGATTGACAATCATAAAACCTATCCCAGGTCTGTTCTAATCGTGGGAACGAATAGAACCATAGACTTGTATATTCGATGATTGTATAGTAGTTCTTAACTAGCCATAGTACTTGTATAGTCATTCATAAATATAGGTACATGTCATTGACATGGGACTGGATCGATCCGCACAAGAAAGCCACATGGTTGTCGCGTCATAGGTCTTTCTTGAGTAGGTCTCTTTTGTCCTCAGACCAAATTTCATTATAATATCAATATGGAATTCGGTTCACTTTGACATATGCCCAACAGGTTTGTAAAAGGATGCTAAATATGGGTATGATTGGGTGGACCAGTGAACATGTTGATATTGACGATGAAGTGATGGAATTGCCACTCTGGTAACACCGAGATGATATCATTGGCCACTTGATGAGTGGGACTGGTGGGTCCTAGGTGAAGTAGTGAAACTAAACCTAGAGTCACACAACTAAGGCAGTGTACCTATCATTGACAAGTTATAATTCTGGTTGGTCCAGGTATCGATCCCACAGAGAAAAATATTCTGCAAACACTAAACTACTCGGGTTCCTTGCGTGTCCTAGGCGGAACTTAATTTTGGGTTGTGACTATACTAACAACTAAATTATCATATTCCTAGTTGATCTATCCTAGCTTACTTTGCACTTGAATCTAGGTTATCAATTGGCGGTTTACCGACCTGTGAATGCTAATGGTGATGGCTTTATCAATTAATTAAAATAGATGAATTTAACTCAACAATTAACCCTTAATTATGTTCTTTTGATGATTCAACCTAGCATGTCTAGATCTTTTAGGTCCTTAGCCGATTTCCCTTGCTTAGAGGCGGTCTAATTCTAAAGCTCAGAAAATAGGGGCACGTAAATTCCACAGTGTTGTCAATACTAATGGTTTCCTAGGTGTCAATCTAGGTAATGCCACAAATATGAACTTAATAAGTTAAGATCTTATGAGACTAGATTATCATTAAAGGAATTACATAAAGAAAAGGTGTAAAAATTGAAATTAAACTGCAATCAATTGTATTAATCAAGAAAGATGATAAGAATTCAATGTTTACAGCCAAACATAATCAATTGAGGAATCAAATACTAACTAATCTAATTACAAAAGAGAAGAAGAGGAACTTATGCCCTTTTGGTCCGATTAACCGGATTCCGACGGTGTGAAGATGCTTGGGGTGTACCTCTATAGACGAACTCAATACGGAACCAAGAACGTCTCAAAAGGGGAAGATTCAATGCAAAACTTCTACCAATTGAGGGTTCAAACTCAAAGAAATAAAGAGTTCAAGCAAATAAACCTAGCTACAAGTTTGTGCTTTCTACTTTAAAAGTCTGGGAAAAAGATCCATACAACTTAGAAAATAACCTATTTATAGGGCTAGGCTAAAACCACTAAACAAGAAAGAGGAAAGTAGGGCAACAGCAGAATTCCGGAGCTCGGCACGCCGTGCTGTGTAGATTTAGGGGTTGCACGCCGTGCTGGTGGTGGCGGCACGCCTTCGTGCCGATCCAATGGATTCTGTCCTTTGGCATGCTAGAATGGCACGTCGTGCCCTCTTTGCGGCACGCCGTGCCACCTTGCTTTTCAGCACTTCAATCTCTTCTTCGCCACTGTCACTCCAACTTTCGGTCCGGGTCATAATGCCTATCCAAAACAAACATAAAGAAACATAACCGCACCACAGCCACGGACCACAAAAATGACGCATTATCCAAAATTACAAAAACACCCCTAAAAAAATGAAAAAATACTAAAAGTTATGAAAATCTAACCAAAACATAAAAATCACAAAATATGCAAAACCAAACAAGCCTTCACACAAAGGACTCTAAAAAATTTCCATTTAAACCACGAAATTGCCTAAAAGATAAGGTCAAAAACCAACCTTATCAACCACCCCACACTTAAAGTCTTGCTTGTCCTCAAGCAAATAAACTAAAGACAAAGGAGTAAACTTGCTCGCTTTTACTTGCAAATCCAACTAATGGTTTAACCATATGAAATTCATAAACTCAAGAAGGTAAAGCATCACTTTCGAAATGACACTAGGCGCGCCAGGTTCAAAACCACTCAATACCCCAACCCAACAAAATTTAGCTAGTCAAAGGGCGAGGAACAAGCAGAGTTTATACGACCACAAAGCACCTCACAAGATGTCACTCTAACGCTCAAGTTCAAGGTGAGGCGGACGAGCACACAAAAACAAACAATGGCACACATTACATAGCGAACTAATGGCAATCCCGGTGAAGTCATTGGTCAAGGAGCAAAATCAGAGAACCTGCAGCTTGTAATCTTACGGCTTAGGGTAGGTTTGATAAAAGGGAAGTTTTTAGGTGTACAACTCCTACAAATCAAGTGATATATGCAAATTGACTAAGTACAAAAGACGAGTCATGCAATTTCAACTCAAGACTAGTCCTAAGAGTGCTTGCTTTGCTATATTTTTCTTCTCTTCTTTTTTTTATTTTATATAACAAGAAATTCTATTAACAATGAGAAGGCCTCATCAATAACCAACGGCAAAAGCACAACCCAACGGGAAAAAAAATGACAAGACATGGGTCAAGACAATTAGATGATCACCATAATCCCTTATTCAAACAAATGAACTGAAAATGGAACACATACACCGGCTTAAAGATGAGAGCCGGACAAACAAAACATGCTTCTACAAACTCTGATTTTTAAAAAAAGAAGCCGAACACACACATTGACTCTATTTGGATTTTTATTTTTATTTTTTTATTTTTTTATTTTTTTTTCCTTTTTTTTTGAAATTAAATTGCAGCATAATTTTTCCATAGGACTAGATGTGAAAGAGTTGAAATGCAAATGGTGATTGACCCCAAAATGAATGAACAACTTAGCCAATTACTTGATTTAGGAGAGGAGGGTAAGAAAGGAAAATCAAAGTTAATGGTAAAAAGTTAGGATGATAGATTTGGCTTGGTGAAGGTTTTTTAAGTCAAAAAGGTTAATTTAGTGGCTTTAGGTGATCTAAGGGATAAATTAGTAGTTGGGTTAGGCTCATTTAAGTCAAGGGGTTAATCCTAAGGGTCTCCACATACTAAGCTCTCGATGCCAAGTGCAAAATGACACCAGGTTCTACGATCTAGTGTGCCACGATTGTTTTTACCCTCATAAAGAAATGGAACCGATGTGAAATGGTTCCAAAGGCTCAAATTCTCACAAGTGTACTAGGGGTTGTATGCTAGGTCATGTGACTCAACCAATGTTCCAAGGCATAATCCTAGCTCGATCATGCAAGTAGAGGTAGAGGGTTAATTCCCTAATGCAACTTGAATGACAAATCTAACCAATGATTACCATCAACAATCATAAATCATGCACAAATAAGCTAATGACTCGCAATCGACTCCCAATATCTCTAGCTAATTGCTACCAATCCAAGCACAGAGACTTAGTTTCGAGGGTAGATTAGGCAATGTTACTCAAACGGCAATTGACACATAAACAACCTAAAACACTATCATGCCAAAAATAAACCAGACCAAAGCACACCTAAAACCAACACAATACATCCAAATATGCAAAAACACACACAAACATATGAAAGAAAACAACCAAAAAGTGCAATGTAGAAAGAAGCAAAAGAAAGGGAGAAATCCCTTTACCCACCCCACACTTAAATTGCACGTACTTCCAAAAGTGCAATGGAAGAAGGAACAAAATAAAGCAGGAAAGGAAAAGGGTTACCTCACATATCGGGGGCTGGTGGTGGAGGAGGCGGGTATGGCCACCCTTGGGCTGCACAAAAAAGAGAGGCGAACGCCTCGACATTGGCGAGCTGAGCCGCTTGCCTATCAAGGCGCGTGTTCATCCGCTCCTCGAGCACAAGCTGATGGATAGTTAAACCTTCCAGCTATTCGATTATACCATCCAACTGCCCTTCGATCCGCTCCATAAAATCCAGGACCACCGAAACATGCTCCTCATCCTCCTCATTATCCTCAGCTTCCTCACCCTCGTCCTTAGCATCTACGTCCATAGGGGCCTTACCCCTGCTCGAACCTCCCGCACTTGAAGTACCTGCAGCTGCCATAACATGGGAACAAGACAAAATTCCCCTCGAAAGCTTCTTGGGAAGGATGCTATCGAGGTTCTTATAACAAGTATTACAACGAAAGAAACATGAAATACAAGTTACAATATGCCCTAACCCGAGTTTTGACTTAGATCTGTTATGATGGGTGTATAGGGCTTCCATGACGAAGAAGCCCATGTGCACCTTAACATCATTATGCACATGCCACAGTATTAAAAGCTCAAATGCATTGACCCGGTTGCTTTCAGTTTTGCTTAAGAAATTAAAACACATAAATTTGCGGATTAATTGCAGGATTGGGTCATGTAATTGGGAGGTTTTGGCGAACCTAGGTTGGTATACCCCTTGCCCTACCATACGCCAAAATTTCATGGCATCCATATCCTCCGGCCATTTGTAACTATTCCCCTTAATTCCTATGCAAGCCTTAAGGCCCTCAATATCTAAAGAGTGCTCATCACCAAATAGGCGGAAGGTCATGGTCCTAAGGCCGGTATCGGGGTTCGTTTTGAAGCTTAAAGTTGGTAGAATTCTAAATTCAACTCTCTAAAGACAGGCGGATTAGACTTCACAAACTCATACCACCCTAGACTGGTTAATTTAGCACGAACAGCCTCTGACCTATCTTGCACAAACAAAAATTCCCAATCAAAGGTTCGAAAGGGGGTACTCTCTAATGGAATTAGAGTTTTGTAGCGTTTACCTTCATCATCAGAGAGAAGAGGGAAAGGGCATTTATACTTCCTGGAGAGGCTAGTTAAAGGGCCCATCTGCTGCTCGGGAGGTATTTCTTTGTTTGGCATCGGTTCCGGTGACGTGACTATGGGTCGTCGCGAAGAACCGTGCCTTCGATCAGCTACAGTCTTCTTTTTCATCTTGCTATTGCACAACCATCAAAACACAACCAAAATAAAAAACAAAAGAAGACAAATCTAATTAAACCCTACTTACGTAAATACAAACCCACTAAATATGAACATATAAAGAAAAATAACACAATACAATCACCCTATTAAGCAAGTAAATCAACCAAAATCAAAGTGAGAGAAGAAAGCAATAAAAAGAAGAAAGGAAAATCAAAGCATGAATTCATACCTGGGTTCCAAGGAGGGTGATGCAAAACAAAATCCTAGGTCAAAATAATGGTTGAAGAGAAGTTGAGAGGAAGAAAATAGGAGGGGAAGGAAGAATGAGGATAGAGAGTGAGAAGGTGAGGGTTGGTTCTAGAGAGGGAAAGTGGAGAGAGTGAGAAGGTGAGGAAGGAGAAGAAGAAGAAGAAGAATAATAATAAGAAGAAGAAGGGCGGATACAAGGAAAGAAATAAGAGAAGAGTTTATATAGGGCGGGTGATTTTTGACCTAAAAATTTGAAATTTAAACGCTCGGCATGCCGTGCCAAACAAACAGCACGGCGTGTTGAGCAGAGCATATAAACTTACCTGGAAACAGCATGCGGGCACGATGGCGTGCTGGCTTGGCATGTCGTGCTATCTTGAAAACCCTATAATTGGCACGGTGTGCTACATTACAGCACAGAGTGCAACTCATTCTCTCTTTTGAAACAGCGCGATGGCATGATGGCGTGCTGGCTTGGCACGTCGTGCTCTCTTTAAAATCCGTTCTTTGGCACGGCGTACGGCTCGCTCTTGCACAATCTACTTTGGAAACAGCACAAGGGCACGATGGCGTGCTGGCTTGGCACATCGTGCTGTCTTTAAAATCCTTACTTTGGCACGGCATGCTGAATTGCAGCACGGCATGCGACTTGGCTCTTGCACGCGATTTGTTCCAGCGGCCTGGCACGATTGCGTGCCATACTAGCACGTCACGTGCTAACCCTATTCTCATCTTAGCACGACGTGCCCATGATGGCACGGCGTGCTATCTTGGAATTCTGCCAACCTTTGCTTTTTTACACTTTGATCGAGAATGTGATTGACTTGCTTAGTGACCTATTCCTACACACATAAACACACAAAAACATATTAACACAAAAATTAATGTACAAGGGAAGTACATGTACCTCATTGCTATGTTTATAGTCGGAATAGCTCGACTTCTACATCCACGAGTATGCATTACACATCACGAAGGAGTAAGACTTGCTTCTCCTCCTTCACCCCTCCGCTGACGTAGGGCTTCAACCGATGCCCGTTTACTTGTTGAATTCCCTCCGGGGTTTCAATTTCCACCATCCCAGCGGGATAGACCTTATGCATGGTAAACGGTCCCATCCACCGACTTCTCAATTTGCCCAGAAATAGTTTCGACCGGGAGTTATACAAGAGCACCAACTCCCCTTGATTGAAACCTTTTTCTATCACATGCCGGTCGTGCCACTTCTTGGTCCTCTCCTTGTAGATTTTGGCATTCTCATACGAACTCAACCGAAGCTTATCTAACTCCATGAGTTGCCTCAATCGAAGCTCACCTGCAGCTTGCATATCAAAGTTAAGAAATTTTAAAGCCCAATATGCCTTGTGCTCTAATTCCACAGGTAGATGACAGGATTTACCGAAGACTAAATGGTAGGGGGACATTCCTATAGGCGTCTTAAAAGCAGTCCTATATGCCCATAGTGCATCGTCTAACCTTAGACTCCAATCTTTCCTAGATGCACCTACCGTCTTTTCTAAGATTCATTTTAGTTCCCTATTCGAAACCTCAACTTGCCCACTCGTCTGAGGATGGTAAGGAGTTGCTACCTTATGCTTAACCCCATACTTGTGCAAAAGATTGTCAAATTGTCTATTACAAAAATGGGATCCCCCATCACTGATGATAGCCCTTGGGGTTCCAAACCTAGTAAGAATGTTTTTCTTTAGAAACTTGACAACGACCCTTGCATCATTGGTTGGTAAGGTGACAGCTTCTACCCACTTAGACACATATTCAACTGCCACAAGAATGTATTGGTTGTTGTGGGATATTGGGAAGGGTCCCATGAAATCTATGCCCCAGACATCAAAAAGTTCACACACTAAGATACCTTGTTAAAGCATTTCATTCTTTTGGGAGATATTTCCCGTCCTTCGACACGCATCACAAGCTCGAATATAGCTAATGACATCTTGTTTCATAGTCGGCCAATAAAACCCACTAGATAAAATCTTTCCTACGGTTCTATTGGGTCCAAAATGGCCACCCGCTTCTCTATCATCACACATCCTAATAATGGAGGGAACCTCCTCATAAGCAACACACCGCCTAATCACATTATCCGCACATAATCTAAAAAGGTAAGGGTCATCCCAAAAATAATCCTTAGCATCATGAAAGAATTTACGTCTCTGTGCATGTGAGAGATTAGGCGGAAGAATGTTACCGACTTTAAAGTTTGCGAGGTCCGCAAACCATGGCATAGAGGTTACCCCACACAACTGTTCATCTGGGAATGTGTCACGAATGTCCGCTTCTGGAGAGGATACGGATCCTTCACTTGGTAGTCTCGATAAATGGTCGGCCACTACGTTCTCTACTCCCTTCTTGTCCTTAATCTCCACATCAAACTCTTGGAGGAGTAGAATCCATCAAATCAACTTGGGCTTTGCATCCTGTTTAGCCAACAAATACTTAAGAGCAGCATGGTCAGTGTACACAATTACTTTTGATAAGACCAAGTAAGACCTGAACTTATCAAAAGCAAACACAACAGCTAGTAACTCTTTTTCAGTCACAGTGTAATTCATTTGAGCACCGTTCAATGTCTTACTAGCATAGTAAATTGGGCAAAAAATTTTGTCCACCCTCTGACCTAAACATGCCCCAACAGCTATGTCACTCGCATCGCACATAAGTTCAAAGGGGATTTCCCAATTCGGGTTCACCATGACCGGTGCCTCAATCAATTTCTGCTTAAGCAAATTAAAAGCATGCATACACTCATCATTAAAATTAAATAGGCACCCTTTAGGAGTAGCTCAGTCAACGGCTTAGCAATCTTAGAAAAGTCTTTCACAAAATGCCTATAAAAGCCCGCATGTCCTAAGAAGCTCCTAACTAACTTAACCGAACTTGGGGGAGGCAGTTTCTCGATCACTTCAATCTTGGCCGGATCGACCTCAATCCCCTTTCCCGACACCTTGTGCCCTAAGACAATGCAATCCCAGACCATAAATTGACACTTCTCCCAACTAAGTGCCAAATTGGTGTCTTCACTCCTCTGAAGCACCTGGTCCAAATTCCCAAGACATGACTCAAAAGTATGACCAACAATGGAAAAATCGTCCATAAAGACTTCCATAAAATCCCCAATC
Source organism: Euphorbia tirucalli (assembly GCA_039660915.1). Lineage (NCBI taxonomy): Eukaryota > Viridiplantae > Streptophyta > Magnoliopsida > Malpighiales > Euphorbiaceae > Euphorbia > Euphorbia tirucalli. The sequence goes on along the minus strand of CM077637.1, from coordinate 31,825,462 downwards.
ATATCAGCAAAAATGGCCAGCATGCATCTTTGAAAGGTGGCCGGGGCATTACACAAACCAAAAGGCATCCGCCTATATGCAAATGTCCCGTATGGACACGTAAACGTGGTTTTCTCTTGATCGAGAGGGTCCACTGGAATTTGCATATACCTAGATAGCCCATCTAACGTACAAAAATATTCGTACCTGGCCATCCTCTCTAACATTTGATCAATAAACGGTAATGGAAAATGATCTTTCCGGGTGGCATCATTCAACTTCCTACAATCAATACACATGTGCCAACCCGTGACAGCTCTAGTAGGGATTAGTTCCCCTTTATCATTTTCCACTACCGTTGTGCCTCCTTTTTTAGGCACACATTGAACCGAACTCACCCACTGACTATCAGAAATAGGAAAGATGATACCCGGGTCGAGGAGTTTTATCACCTCGGCTCTTACCACCTCCTTCATATTTGGGTTCAACCGACGCTGAGGCTGTGCACACGATTTTACCTCGTCTTCCAGAAAGATTCTATGTGTGAAAAACGTCGGACTTATTCCCTTGATGTCATGGATTGTCCACCCGAACGCTCCCTTGTGCTTTCTCAGCACCTCTTGTAGCTTGTCCTCCACCTCTCCTGTCAACAAAGAAGAAATTACAACTAGTAAGTCCTTTAGAGGATGCAGAAAAACATACTTAAGGTTAGGGGGAAGGGTTTGAGCTCCAATGATGGAGGTTCCTCCAGTGAGGATTTAGGTGCCGGCTTCACTTCACGCTCCAGCTTGTCAAACCGTCCCTTCACCCATAAGCATTCTTCAACTAACACTTCGTTCGCCTCACTTTCAATTAGGCCTTCTCCTATGATGCACTCTAGTTCACTGCACACATTATCAACCACACAAGCATCAATAGGACAAAAGGAGTCAACAAAATTACAGTTTTCAACATCTAATAGATATTTCATTGAGTTATAGACGTTGAAACTTACGTCCTCGTTGTGCAACCTAAGAATAATCTTACCTTCCTGGACATCTATCAAAGTCCTACCGGTTGCAAGAAATGGCCTTCCAAGCAAAAGGGGCACCGAGCTATCTTCCTCCATATCCATTACCACGAAGTCCGCGGGGAAGATAAACTTGTCCACCTTTACTAACACGTCCTCGACCACCCCCTTTGGCCTCGTGAGAGATCTATCCGCCAATTGGAGGGTCATGTTGGTTGACTTTGGGTTTCCCAGTCGAAGTCTCCTGAAAAACGACAGAGGCATCAAATTGATACTTGCACCCAAGTCACATAGGGCATTGGCAATCTCCAAGTTTCCTATCTGGCATGGGATAGTAAAACTACCCCTATCTTTGAGCTTGGGTGGAAGTTTGTTAGTGATAATTGCCGAACATTCCTCTGTTAAAGCCACTACTTCGTCCTCGCCTAGCTTTCTTTTCCCTACAAGAAGTTCTTTGAAGAATTTAGCATAAGAAGGCATCTCTTGAAGATCCTCAATCAATGGCATATTAAATTCTAACTTCTTGAAAATTTCCAAAAATTTGGAATATTTCTGCTCTAGTTTATCTTTCTTCTCCCTTTAAGGATAAGGGAGTTTAGGCACATAGGCTCTCACTGGGTTAGGAATTTTCCCCTTTTCATTTGTGCTAGGTTCGGGTTCAGAAATTGAGTCGGGGTTGCTTACCTTTCCCGACTCTCCACTTACCTCAGTAGGTTGGGATGGATGCGTTTTGCACTCGGTCCTCCACTTATCTAGTGTGCCATAATTGTTTTTACCCTCACAAAGAAACAGAATCGATGTGAAATGGTTCCAAAGGCTCAAATTCTCACAAGTGTACTAGGGGTTGTATGATAGGTCATGTGACTCAACCAATGTTCCAAGGAGTAAACCTAGCTCGATCATGCAAGTAGAGGTAGAAGGTTAATTCCCTAATGCAACCTTAATGACAAATCTAACCAATAATTACCATCAAGAATCACAAATCACGCACAACAAGCTAATGACTTGCAATTAACTCCCAGTGTCCCTAGCCAATTGCTACCAATCCAAGCACAGAGACTTAGTTTCGAGGGTAGATTAAGCAATGTTATTCAAACGGCAATTGACACATAAACAACCTAAAAACACTATCATACCAAAGAAACAAACCAAAACCAACTCCACAAGCATTAAAAACTAAAGCCTAAATCTAACCAAAAACCAACGCGAAACATCCAAAAATGCAAAAACACAAACAAACATACGCAATAAACAACCAAAAAGTGCAATGTAAAAAGAAGCAAAAGAAAGGGAGAAATCCTTTTACCCACCCCACACTTAGATTGCACTTACTTCCAAAAGTGCAATGGAAGAAGGAGCAAAATAAAGCGGGAAAGGAAAAAGGGTTACCTCACATATCGGGGGCTGGTGGTGGCGACAGCGGGTACGGCCACCCTTGGGCTGCACAAAAACGAGAGGCGAACTCCTCGACATTGGCGAGCTGAGCTGCTTGCCTATCAAGGTGCGTGTTCATCCGTTCCTCAAGCATAAGCTGATGGACGGTTAAACCCTCCAATTATTCAATTATACCATCCAACCGCCCTTCGATCCGCCCCATAAAGTCCAGGCCCACCGAAACATTCTCCTCATCCTCCTCGTTATCCTCAGCTTCCTCACTCTCGTCCTCATCATCTACGTCCATAGGAGCCTTACCCCTACTCGAACCTCCCGTACTTGAAGTACCTGCAGCTGCCATAACATAGGAGCAAGACAAAATTCCCCTTGAAAGCTTCTTGGGAAGGATGCTATCGAGGTTCTTATAACAAGTATTACTACGAAAGAAGCACGCAATACAAGTTACAATATGTCCTAACCCTAGTTCTGACTTAGATCTGTTGTGGTGGGTGTATAGGGCTTCCATGACGAAGAAGCCCATGTGCACCTTAACATTATTATGCACATGCCACAGTATTAAAATTTCAAATGCATTGACTTGGTTGCTTTCAGTTTTGCCCGAAAAATTAAAACACACAAATTTGTGGATTAATTGCAAGATAGGGTCATGTATTTGGGAAGTTTTAGCAAACCTAGGTTGGTATACCCCTTGACCTACCATACGCCAAAATTTCTTGGCATCCATATTCTCCGGCCATTTGTAACTATTCCTTTCAATTCCTATGCAAGCCTTAAGGCCCTGAATATCTAAAGAGTGTTCAGCACCAAATAGGAGGAAGGTCATGGTCCTAAGGCCGGTATCAGGGTTTGTTTTGAAGCTTAAAGTAGAGTAGAATTCTAGGTTCAACTCCCTAAGACAGGTGGATTAGACTTCACAAACTCATACCATCCTAGATTAGTTAATTTAGTATGTACAGCCTCTGACCTATCTTGCAGAAACAAAAATTCCCAATCAAAGGTTCGAAAGGGGGTACTTTCTAATGGAAACAGAGTTTTGTATCGTTTACCTTCATCATCAGAAAGGAGAGGGAAGGGGCATTTATACTTCCTGGAGAGGCTAGTTAAAAGGGCCATCTGCTGTTCGGGAGGTAATTCTTTGCTTGGCACCGGTTCCGGTGACGGGTCTATGGGCCGTCGTGAAGAACCGTGTCTCCGATCAGCTACAGTCTTCTTCTTCATCTTACTATTGCACAACCATAAAAACACAACAAAAATAAAAAACAAAATAAATCAAAGCCAAAGAAACCCTATTTTCAAAAATACAAACCACTAAATATGAACAAAAAAGAAAAAGAATGCAGTACAATCACCCTATTAAGCAGTAAATCAACCAAAATCAACGTGAGAAAAAGAAAAAGCAATAAAAAGAATAAAGGAAAATCACAGCATGAATTCATACCTGGCTGTAAGGATAATGATGCAAAATAAAATCCTAGGTCAAAATAAGAGTTGCAGAGAAGTTGAGAGGAAGAAAATAGGAAGGGAAGGAAGAATAAGGGTAGAGAGGGAGAAGGTGAGGGTTGGTTCTAGAGAGAGAAAGTGAGTGAGAAAGGAGTAGAAGAAGAAGAAGAAGAAGAAGAAGAAGAAGAGGTGGTGGGGCCGTTACAAAGAGAGAAATAGGAGAGTGCTTTATATAGGCGGGCAAATTTGACTTAAAATTTCGAAATTTAAACGCTCGGCACGCCGTGCTAAACAAACAGCACGGCGTGCTGAGCAGAGCATAGAAACTTACCTGGAAACAGTGTGAGGGCATGATGGCGTGCTAGCTCGGCACGTCGTGCTGTCTCAAAAACTCTATCATTGGCACGGCGACCTTTCACTTTTGAAACAGCACGACGGCACGATGTCGTGCTGTGTTGGCACGTCATGCTCCCTTGAAAATCCCTTCGTTGGCACGGCATGCTAAATTTTGGCACGGTGTGTTGAGAGGAAGAAAATGAGAAGGGAAGGAAGAATAAGGGTAGAGAGGGAGAAGGTGAGGGTTGGTTCTAGAGAGAGAAAGTGGAGAGAGAGAAAGTGAGTGAGAAAGGAGTAGAAGAAGAAGAAGAAGAAGAAGAGGAGGTGGTGGGGCCGTTACAAAGAGAGAAATAGGAGAGTGCTTTATATAGGCGGGCGAATTTGACTTAAAATTTTGAAATTTAAAAGCTCGGCACGCCGTGCCAAACAAACAGCACGGTGTGCTGAGCAGAGCATAGAAACTTACCTGGAAACAGCGTGAGGGCACGACGGCGTGCTGGCTCGGCACGTTGTGCTGTCTTGAAAACTCTATCATCGGCACGGCGTGCTACATTTTGGCACGGCGTGCGGCTCGCTCTTGTAACCCTTCACTGTTGAAACAGCACGACGGCACGATGTCGTGCTGCGTTGGCACGTCATGCTCCCTTGAAAATCCCTTCGTCGGCACGGCGTGCTAAATTTTGGCACGGTGTGCTACTTGCTTGTGCACAATCCTATTCTGAAATAGCATGACGACACGTTGGCGTGCTTTTTTGGCACGTTGTGCCACCTTGATAACCCTTACTTTGGCACGGCGCGCGGATTTGCAGCATGGCGTGCTGAATTGCTCTTGCACGTGATTTGGGAACAGCGGCCTAGCATGATTGTGTGCCACACTAGCATGTCACGTGCTACCCCATTTTCACCTTGGCACGACGTGCCCATGGTGGCATGGTGTGCCATCCTGAATCCTGCCAACCTTTACTTTTTTCCACATTTTGATCAAGACTTGTGATTAACTTGCTTAGTTACCTATTCCTACATATAAAAACGCACAAAAACATATTAACACAAAAAAAAAATAATGTACAAGGGAAGTACACGTACCTCATTGCTATGTTTATAGTCGAAATAGCTCGACTTCTACGTCCACGATTTCGTATTACACATCACGAAGGAGTAAGACTTGCTTCTCCTCCTTCACTCCTCCGCTGACGTAGGGCTTCAACCGATGCCCGTTTACTTGTTGAATTCCCTCTGGGGTTTCAATTTCCACCATCCCGGAGGGATAGACCTTATGCACGGTAAACGGCCCCGTCCACCGACTTTCTCAATTTGCCCGGAAATAGTTTCAATCGAAAGTTATACAAGAGCTCCAAGTCCCCTTGATTGAAACTCTTTTCTATCACATAAGCATCAACAGGGCAAAAGGAGTCTACAAAATTACAGCCTCCAACATCTAATGGATATTTCATTGAGTTACAGACGTTGAAACTTACCTCCCCGTTGTGCAACCTAAGAATAATCTTCCCTTCCTGGACATCTATCATAGTCCTACCGGTTGCAAGAAATGGCCTTCCAAGCAAAAGGGGCACCGAGCTATCTTCCTCCATATCCATTACCACGAAGTCCACGGGGAAGATAAACTTGTCCACCTTTACTAGCACGTCCTCGACCACCCCCTTTGGCCTTGTGAGAGATCGATCCGCCAATTGGAGGGTCATATTGGTCGGCTTTAGGTTTCCCAGTCCGAGTCTACTGAAAAATGACAAAGGCATCAAATTGATACTTGCACCCAAGTCACATAGGGCATTGGCAATCTCCAAGTTTCCTATCCGGCATGGGATAGTAAAACTGCCCTTATCTTTGAGCTTGGGTGGAAGTTTGTTAGTGATAATTGCTGAACATTCCTCTGTTAAAACCACCACTTCGTCCTCACCTAGCTTTCTTTTCCCTGCCAGAAGTTCTTTGAAGAATTTAGCATAAGAAGGCATCTCTTGGAGAGCCTCAATCAATGGCATATTAAATTCTAACTTCTTAAAAATTTCCAGAAATTTGGAATATTTCTGCTCCAGTTTATCTTTCTTCTCCCTTTGAGGATAAGGGAGATTAGGCACATAGGCTCTCACTGGGTCAGGAGTTTTCCCCTTTTCATTCGTGCTAGGTTCGGGTTCAGAAATTGAGTCTGGGTTGCTTACCTCTCCCGACTCTTCACTTACCTTAGTAGGTTGGGATGGAATATCAGCGTTTTGCACTCGGTCCTCCACTTGCCTACCACTTCGCAGGGTAATAGCTTGAGCTATCTCCCGTTAATTGCCCTTAGGGTTTTGTTCCGTTCTACTCGGGAGTGCTACTTGAGGTCTTTCCTGCCTCTCCCTACTCATTTGAGCCACCTGCTTGCCCAAATCCCTGCAGTATGCCTCATTATCAGCAAGCCGAGATGAGATGTCTTTTAATAAAGACAAAACCGTCTCATCTTGCTTAGACTGTTGAGGTTGCTGTGAGGATTGATCATTAGGAATAAATGGGGCCTTACCTAACCTTACTCACAGTGCTCATAATGGAATCCGGAAAGAGGTCTTAACACATTTTGGTTATTACCATAAGACATGTTCAGGTGCTGATACCTTCTTCTGTAATTGTTATTATTATTAAAATTCTGTGGGTAAGAGTTAGAATTATTGTCCCTTTGGTTTCCTCCCACAAAACTTACATTCTCGGATGGTTGGGCAAATGGATCACCCAATGCACATTCTTGACCGGGATGCTCCGCTCCACATGATATACACAACACCGGCTGATATTGTGGCCCATTTAAATTCAGGAGGGACATCAACAGGTCCAGCTTCTTGTTAACATGGTCTATGGCTGCATCTTGGTGTCTTAAATCTGCAGCCTGAACCTCACTCCTTGTTGGCGTGTCCGACTGCCACAATAGCTAGCTCCGCAATCAACTCCTCGGCTTGCATAGCAGTCTTCTTAAAAATGTCTCCACCTGCAGAAGAATCAATAATGGCACGGTTAGCTGGTGTCAAACCATGATAAAACATGCTTACCTGAGTGAATCGCAGCATGTCATGGTGAGGACAGTTCCGCAACAACTGTTGAAACCTTTGCCATGCTTTATTGAGAGTCTCAGTCCCAAATTGCCAGAATCCCATAATCTCGTTCCTTAACTGAACCGTCTTTAATGGTGGGAAGTAATATGCTAAGAATTGTTCTTCCAATTGATCCCATGAAGTCACTGACCCGGGTCTCAAGGACTTGTACCATTCCATTGCTCCCCTGCATAATGAGAAGGGAAACAACTTCAACCGCACCGCATCTTGGGGCACCCCACTGATTCAGACTGTATCGACCATCATGAGAAACCGGTCTAAATGATCATTGGGGTTGTCACTTATTCCGCCACTGAATAGCCCGTTCCCTTGGATCAAATTGATCATACTAGACTTCAACTTAAAGTGATTAGCAGTGATGGCTAGGATAACCACTCCGAATCTATTCCGGAGTCGATGTGGAGCCATTAGGTCAGTCATGACCATGTTGTCTCTATCACCACCCCTTCTTCTTTCAAACTCCTCCCACTCTCGCTGGAGTCACTCTTGCTCAACTCTTTCCCGTAGCTGTCTCTCCTCTTCCTCCTGTTGCATGTGCAAATGAACTTTAGAAAATGCATTTTGTGCCATTTGCTCAATCTTGACATTCCAGGTTCATACTGGGGAAGATATGTTGTGCGATTGATTGTCCATAGTTGGAGAAGCAACATTTTGGATGCAATATAATTCTTACGATCCTGCCAGGGATATATGATGGCTAATGATTAAGTATGATGACTGTTGGAGAGAAAGTGATGATGTTCTTGGTAACGATGTCATTGAGAAATAATGTAGAGGATCTTGTTGGAGATTGATGAAATGTTCCTGCTGGGGGAATGATGGAGAGGTTTTACCTTCTCTGCCCCTAGGTTTCATGGATTTGGAAGTGCTCTAAATTTTCCCTGAACCGCCCAAAGTGGGTTTTCAACTCAGCGAGCTGCTCTAACGTTTGCCTCAGGCTCCTTTTCGGTTTTCACCTTAGCGAGCTTTTCATATGTCCTAACTTATGCCTGAACTGCCCAATATGGATTTTCAGCTTAGCAGCTGCTCTAATTTTTACCTAAGGCACCTTTTCGGTTTTCACCTTAGCGAGCTTTTTTTTTTGTAGGATGTCGTGGAATTAGAAGAAGACTTCCAATTCAATACGCCCTCCGATGATGAGATGACTGTGGGAGGTCTTGTAGGATTTGGCTACTCCATTGTTGTTGCTGAAGCTCACAAGCATATAGCCATATATGATGCATGATGTGAATTCAACTTCAAGCAAACTTGGGATATTTAAATGAACAGGGCAAGGCATTCATTCATTCATTCATTGATAATGATTTAGCATAATGCACATTATATATGAAATGAAATTAAGGGCAAGATGAGTATGGTATCCGTCTCGACCGAACCCACGACTGCCACCAACTGGTCCTTGTGGATTTTCCTACCGGTGGTGCTCATCCCACTGTCCTAACTTTTTCATGGATTGCTTTTGTGATTTTCAATCCATCGGACTCTCCCTTTTTTTTATGTGGAAACCTGAGCCTGTCCGGATTGAAAGGGGTTGATGACTTGGTCTTTGTCTTTCTCTGTAGGACTGCTTCGATCCTGTAGATTGATGGCTGCGCTTTTTGATGTGCTTGTTAGCTACTTGAACTATCCTGTTGGCTTATGGGTGGTATGGAGGTGATGCATGGTGCCTCTCTCCTTTATTCTGGAATGATTGTACTGTTGCCCCAGAACTTGCGTTCTATTATCGGGGATGCTATGGTGCGAAACATCATATGATACAGATGTGCATTCTTATTTTGGAACTTGAAACCATGCTATTTTGTTTGTGTTGTTGTTGTTTTTTTTTTTTTACTACGGAACTCCGCTTGGCTGGACTTGCCCTTCGGATTATTTGTAATTCTGTATCTTGCGATCCTTTATCGATCTCTAGATGTGTCGTCATAGGACTAGGCAAAAGTCTTCCATGCTATTGGGTATTTGCAATTTTTCTTTTCTATCTCTTATCAGTCGTGGAGTCTTTCAAGACGGATATTATTTTGGATGCTCATCTGTCCTTAGGTTCATTTCATGTGATAATGTGTCATGTATGCTAAAGACATTAAATGAATGTTTTTATGCATGCACAGTGTTCCATCTATGAAAATATCACACAAATAATAGAAATCAAATTACATTAAATTAAACGCCTTATAGGTTGCATTGTTCACAAAACAAGATAGAAAATAAAAATAGATACATCAAAATAATTAACATCCTCCGCATGCAGAGGGTCTTCTTTTGTTGCTACATCACCCACTTCGATTGGACTAGTCAAAGCTGGGCAAAGGATTGGTCTGCACACTGGGCTTCAAAGGTGGCTCCAGGATTTTCCCATCCGCGATCAGTTGATGAATAGCCCTGAGTAGTTGCTTGCAGTCATTCATGTGATGCCCCACCGTTACATGATAGGAGCAGAATTTGCCTTTGTCTATCTCAACTGGTTTCTCGAATGGCTACAGAGAACTGAAGAGGCCGCCATTCCTGCATTTCGCAAAAATCTTAGCCAAAGAAAGGGTCCACGGGGATAGGCCTCGATTCTGTGAATTTCCGTCTTGATTTCCTTGAGACACTACAGCAACTTTAGTTGGCTTATCCTCCGGGGATTGGTCACTTTTGTTTGTAAAGCCGAAACTGGATCCTCTGCTTGATCCCATGGCAGTTGTCGATCGGTACCCCAGACCGTGCTTGAAGCTTCTGTTCTTTTGACTAGCCGCTTTTTCTTCTTCGTCCCTCTCAACCTTCATGGCCATGCTGTAGACCTCGCTGAGTTCATTGAAAGCATGGAATTTCATGTTATCTCTGTAGACATCCCTGCTGCCTTCAATTAGTTTCTGAATCAGCTCATCTTCATCGGTCCGATTCTTCAGCAGGATCATCTTGTTCATCCACCTTTGATAATACTCATCAAAGGGTTCATTGAGCTTCTGCTTAACCCTTTCTAAGTCATAGAGCTTCACTTGGATCTTTGTTTTGAAGCTATAGTATTTGATGAAGGCCACTGATAGTATTCCCCAATCCGACTGTACTTCCTCTGTCAGAGAGTTGTACCAGTTCAAAGCTCCTTTTTCTAGTGTTGTTGGGAAGAAGTTGACTAACTGCTGTTTGGTAGCACCCGCTGTTAGCATTATAGGAGCATAGAGGTTGATATGAGCTTCTGGTGACCTGAGCCCTTTATAAGAAGGAATTTTGGGGACTTGGAACCCCATAGGGAATGTCTCCATGCCTTTATTTATCATGGCATCCATATTGACGCCCTGCCTGGAACCCAAACTGATGCTGGCTCCCTTTTTTAGCTCAGTTAGCATCTCATCCAGTTCAGAGCATTTGGCCTTCATTTTCTGTTCCATAGCTGCCTTAATTTCCTGCAGCTTTTCTATGCTGGCCGAAGCATCAGGCCCTTGTTGAGAGGTCTCCCCTTCTTTTTCTTTCCCGGTTCCACCATTACCAGCTTCACCACTTTCCTTAACAACAGCCTTCAGTTCTTCCTTTAGTATATCCTGGAAGTCTTGGGATCGAAAGAAATCCTTCAGAACACTAGCAATGTTTGGCGTCTGATCAGTCATTGCTACTTCTTCCCCGGAGTCTGTTGCGCTGCTTGATTCAACTGATCTTTCGCTCTCACGTGCACTTGCAGCCTGGGCTCTAGTTCTAGGACGCCCCAGCTTATTCTGCTTTAATGCACAAAAAAACTGTTAGGGCTAAAAAGTGCATGGTTGGATGGATGATAATGCTTGGATGATGCTTCGTGAATGTGGATGATAATGAATGTGACCTTTTTTATTCTTTTTTTTTATTTTTTTATTTTGGACATTCCAAATGCACCCAATGCTATGCAAAATGTCATGTGTGGACCGCCACACGGATAAAGATTCAGCGCTTTTGGGGCTCCTAATGAATTTCGTGAAATGGTCGCATGTGTACTGTCACACGGATGGAGTTCGACGCTTTAAAGGTCTATGAGATGATATGAAATGGTCACATGGGACTGCCCCTTAGACAGAGTTCTGATGCTTTTTAAGCATATGATATGAAATGATGTTATGAGAGAGTCACGTGTGGCGGGGACACGGACTGAGATTTGGAGTTCGGGGAACACCTTTTATGATTCGTTAGTGCTATGAAATGCCCCTATATGTGTACTAACCCGACACTCGGGGAGCGCCTTGAATGATATAGTAATGTCATGAAGTAACCCGACGTGGATCACAGTGATATATAAAATGGATATGATGTCATGAAATGTATCGTGTAAATCGTTACACGGAAATATACCTAGGACCATTGTGGTCTCTATTGAATGAAATGATTTGGTGGAATGGCTGAATGCAATCCGATGCATTGGCAAAACATGGGTATTTTAGGATACTCGATATATGATGGAATGATATGATCATGGTGGGCGTCCTTAGAATGCCCCTCATTTAATTTAGATGATATGTCACGAATGCTTATGACACACAAAATGCAAATGCTGCATAAAAACGTGGTTAGGATGCATGACATACATAATGATGTTATGTATGCTATGTGAAAAAAATGCTAATCACACAAATTTAATGTTATGGCTGAAAAAAGAAAGGGTTATTATGAATGGCAAACGGATGATTTAATGTTTTCACACGAAAATAAAATGCAAATGGCTGTATATAAATGTGGGTTAATATCACACAAAAATGTTCTATGTATGGAAAATGTTGATTGTGTATGGAAAATGATGATTATGGTATGTCGTGAAATGTCGAGAAGCGTGTAACACGTAGCACACGAAGCAAATTCTTCCAACCTTATTTCTCCAACGTGGTCGGTCTCAAAAATTTCTAACCGAGTCCTAGGCGGGCCTCAATTTGATCACCAACCGGGGGTGATGAAGGCGCGATTTATATTATTTACACACGATTTATTCTGGTATCCTAAGGAAATCCAACTAGGGCTGCCTAAGACCAGGAGGAACAAAGGCGACACTTCAACAATCCACCGGACTAAAAATGGATACTAAATCTAATGCAAGAATATCTAGCTAATAATGCAAAATGGAATACTAATCGAGAATCATCCACCTTATTTTAATTAGACACTTTTCAGGGCTTGTCACATTCTTTTAAGTTTTTAAGAAAACCCCAGCGGAGTCGCCACTGTGAGCGGATGACGTTTTCCACGGGATGCGAGACTCCCTTTCGGAAGGTTCGCCACGATCTCGGGTGGGCCCCTCCCTCGCGTGGGGTTTTTATAAATGGAAAATGGGTTTGGAACATAAGTGGAATTAATCCTTAAAAGAACCGAAACCTAAGTCTCGATGAATATTGTAGAGTCACCACCCGGCTCAGCTCAACCGGGAAATTCTTAAGGTAGCTGAACCGGATGAATGGTCGCTACACTATCCAGAGATTTGGGTCTGGACAAGTCCCTTATTTCGTGTCTAATTAAAATAAATATTGCTCAATGTTCTCGAATGGTATTTCAAATTCTAAAGTCAATTTTATTGAAATGAATAGACATACAGCGCGCATACAGGTTAAGTAAAATAGTAAATGAATAAATTATTATAACCCGATTGAATAAAAGATAAAAACTCGTAGCCTCACTTTTACAAGCGCCTAGAATACACGATTTATCTAGAAAAATATGATCGCCTAGGATACACGATTAATTCTATTAAATACATATAAAATGAAAATAAAAATAACAGCTGTAAAACAGAGGGTCAGCACAATTTATACGGCACACCACAAATAAGACTCAAACAGACAGAATTGGAAAATTAAGAATTGGGGGCATGCATTTAAGGGTAACCGGGTTGGCTTGGCTAGCCAGCCCGGTTAGACCTGGAAAACATTTTGAAACGTCCCTGTATTTTTGGTTTTGTGGGAAAATCATTTTGAAAACAATTTTTTCGATTTACATCCATTTTTTACATGTGAGGTGGGTCGGTTTTTGGGAGAACTGGGTCTCCGTCGTGGCATTGTTCTAAATATAATTTTACTAGAAATTAAATCTAGGGTCGTGGATGCACACAACAAAATTCATTTTGATGATTTTTTGAGTTTTCTGAATTTTTATGGAATTTTTGGGAATTTTTGGAAATAAAAAAGGGAAATTTGATTCTGGAAAATACGTTACAGTCGTGCGACTGTAACGAGTCCAAAGTCAGAATCTCGCCAGAAATTTATTTGAAGCAAAACTGGAAAGAAAACACCTGGAAATCAAGAACGCTCGTATGACTGTAACTACAGTCGTACGACTATTCATCAAACTCAAGAACAGTCGCACGACTGTTCTTGATTTCCAGAAACGGAAATGCAGAAAAACGGATACAAATGGCATAAAACCACACCAATCACCCAGAAAGCTCATAAAAGAGAGGGGAAAAGGAGTGTTTATCTCTTTGGCGTGCGTCCACTGTAGGATTGACCCCTGGCGTCACTCCAATCCACTAAAATTCGCACTTTTCTCCTTGAGTTAGGGTTAGGGATTTTGGGTCCAAAGATTTCCAAATGCAAGGGTTTCTTGAAGATCAGTTCTTTCTTTTCTTTTCTTTCTTTTTCTTATCTTTCTCTTCTCTCTCTTTTTCTTCTCTGCCTTTTCTTCTGTCTGTCCGCCTCTTCTCCCCCATGTTCTGCTGCAGAGGTATAGGCTCCTGCAACTGTCCTGAAATTACAGTCGTGCGACTGTAATTTTTAAATTACAGTCGCACGACTTTAAGTACAGTCGTACGACGCTTATCCTTTTTTTTAAAGGAGTAAAATTGTGGCGCTTACATCAGCCAATTGTGCTTTTGCTTTCATCATGATTTTTGCAATTTCAGAAACTACAAAATCAAGGTTTTCTTTGGTCATCAATTTCTTCTTGTACCCTTTCTTGGTCTTCACAAAAGTATTATTGAGGGAAACAGTTAATGCTTTTGAAATCACTTCCATAGCTTCATCACAGATCTTCTTCTCAGCATCTTCCTTGGACACTTCTTTCTCAGCATATATTACTTTCTTCTTTGTCTCTTCCACTACATTGGTTGAATCCTTAGATAATTTCCTTTGGCAGACAACAGGCTTGAAAACTATCTCTTCTTCTATCACTGGTGCAATTAGCTCTTCTTAACTCTTCTCAAAATTAACCACATTCGAGAATATTTCAAAACCCAGCCACACTACTTCTCTGACTTTCATGGGCTCAGCTTGTCCCTTGTACAACTCTTCACTAGCTTTAATGAGTGGTTTCATCATAAGCTTCCCATTCTTCCTTTTCTTTTGTTTTTTCTTTTCAGATGGTTTAGCTTTATATTCCAATCCATATTGTCTTGGCTTTCCAGATTCAATATTAAATTTCGGCACTCTCTTGCAAATTAGCTCCAAGACCCAGCTCTGGTACAAACTTCTTTTTACACAGGTAGTCAGACAACCACTTCGGTTTGAAATTCTCATATATAACCATTGGAGCATATATGGTTTCTTCTTTATTAATCATGGCAACTTGAAATCCACCAAATGGTGGTAGTTCTTCATTTACTAAAGTAATCATAAACTGAGAATCTCTTCAACTGTCATAACCCTATCACCTATAGGGAACTTTATCTTCTAATGCAGCTATGAAATGACTCTGCCCAAAAAATGAAACCAGGGTCTTCCTAACATCAAGGAGAAAGTGACTAGAATATCAATTATTTGAAAAGTGACCATTGACTTAGCTGGTCCTACTTCCACCTCAGCTTCAAATGTGCTAATCATAGTTTATTTTTGAATCATCAGAAGCTCTTATCATAGTTGAGGACTTCTTCACTTAAACCCAGATATGGCAGCATCTTTAAAGGGCAAATATTTAAAGTCGACTCATCATCTACCATTACACATGGCATAATTCTGTCCATTATGTTATCCTTCATATAAATAGCCTTGTTATGGGCTTGTCCTCCATCCGGAACATCTTTCTCAGAAAAATACAATACCAGGGTAACCAGAATTAACCCTATCCAACAAATAGCATATTGCTTCCGGAGATGCTATTAGAGAAACTTCAATCTAAGATAACTTCTTTACCAATGTTGCTTTGTGTTCTTTTGGAAACAACAACAGATGCCATAAACTAGCTTGGGCTGAAATCTTCTTTAACTGAGAAATGACTAAATCTTCCTTCTCAACTTCTTTCGGAGGTGATGCACTGCTTGATCTAGTCACTGGGGCTTTATCTTTTTGTTGAGCAATAGGCTGATACACCCTACCACTTCTTGTCACATTTCTTACTTCGGCAACTTTCGACTTTTTAATAATTGGTGGCTTAACTGATTCACCTCCATCATATTCTTCATATTCATTGTCTGAATCAGATCATTTAAACTCACAAGCTTTACTATTTCCTTTTCTACTAACTTCCCCCTTTTTGATTCTACTTTAGCTTCACCAACTACCACAGACTGCATGCTGGGGTTTGCTTGCAAGGCTTGAGCAAAAACAAAATTAGCTGGTAACCCTGACTGCATCATGTTTACTTACTTTTCAAACTTCAACAACGGATTAGTCTTGGTGCTGGGCTTTGTGGGTTCTTACAATTTGCCTTTGTCTATCAAATTTTGGATATCATCTCTCAGTTTGTAACAATTATTTGTTCTATGTCTAACAACTACATTAGATGTGCAGAAATTATCCCTATCTACATTAGCTAGCTTTTCAAATGCCTTTAGAGAATTCAACAAACCACCATTTCTGCACTTTGCAAAATTCTTGGATAGAGATAGAGTCTAAAGAGAAATGCCTTAACTTCCTGGATTCCTATCTTGACTACCCTACTATTGTGACACTGCAACAACTTTAACTTGCTTCACGTCTGATGATTGTCCACTTTTACTTGCAGAACTAGAACTAGATCCACTACTTGACCCAGCTATAGTCGTCGATCTATACCTAGAACTGAACCCTGAACTTCTTCCACCTCTGTGCCTCGTGGATTTTTCCTCTTCATCTCTTTCAATTTTCATTGCCATGGTATAGACTTCATTGAGCTCACTTAAGGTATGAAACTTTATGTTATTTTTATACACATCTCTACTACCATATATCAAAATTTGAATCAATTCATCTTTATTTAGGTGATTCTTCAGCAAAATCATCTTGTTCATCCATCTTTGATAATATTCGTCAAAGGCTTTAGAGAATTCAACAAACCACCATTTTTGCACTTTGCAAAATTCCTGGATAGAGATAGAGTCCAAGGAGAAATGCCTTAACTTCCTGGATTCCTGTCTTGACTACCCTGCTATTGTGACATTGCAACAACTTCAACTTGCTTCACTTCTGATGACTGTCCACTTTTACTTGCAGAACTAGAACTAGATCCACTGCCTAATCCAGCTATAGTTGGCAATCTATACCCAGAACTGAACCTTGAACTTTCTGCCACCTTTGTGCCTTGCGGCTTTTTCCTCTTCATCTTTTCAATTTTCATTGCCATGCTATAGACTTCATTGGGCTCACTGAAGGTATGAAACTTCATGTTATTTTTATACACATCTCTGCTACCATATATCAAAATCTGAATCAATTCATCTTCATTTAGGTGATTCTTCAGTAAAATCATCTTGCTCATCCATCTTTGATAATATTTGTCAAAGGATTCGTTCGGTTTCTACTTTATCCTCTCTAAGTCATACAGCATCACCTGAATCTTGGTGTTGAAACTGTAGTATTTAATAAATGCAGCTGACAAAGTTTCCCAATCGGACTGTACATCTTCAGACAATGAACTATACCAAGATAACGCCCCTTCTTCAAGTGTGGTTAGAAAGAAATTGATCACTTGTTTTTTTGTGGCATATGCTGTTAACATCACACGAGCATACAGATTCAAGTGAGCTACCGGAGAACCGATACCTTTGTAAGAAGTAATCTTTGGCACTTAAAACCCAATAGGGAAAGTTTCAATGCCTTTTTTAATCATGGCATCCACATTCACACCCTTTTTGGACTTCAAACTAATACTAGCCCCTTTCTTCAGTTCAGAGACTACTTCATCTAGCTCTATGCATTTCGTCCTTAATTTCTTCTCCATTACAGCCTCAATCTCTTATAGCTTCTCCATATATCACCCTCATATTGGGATGATTCAATTATTTTTTCCTTTCCAGGTCTAGTGGCATTGCCTTCACCACTACGTTCTTTCATAATAGCCCGTATCTCTTCCTTCAGAATATCACAGAAATCTTGAGACTTTAGGAAATCCTTCAGGATATCAGCAATATTTGGTGTCTGATTTGCCATCTTAACTTCCTCAACTGATTCTGTCTCACTTTCTATTTCAACTGTCACTTCTTCCTTAACCCTCACAAACTGAGCTTCTTTCCTCCTCTGATCCCGCTTCTTTCTCAATGGACTCCCTAAATGATGTTTCTTTCTTTCTAACCTCTCACTCAGTTTCCTTTTCCATGTACATTATGTTTCAAATCAAACATGAAACATTAGGAATGATTCATGATGAATGAATGAGACGGTGATGTGAAGAATATCGGGTAAACAAATAAATGAACTCATGGATGATATGTTGTATGTACGTATGACTTGATGATATGATAATGAAAATGCATAGAATATCAATGAATGTACATAGCTTTTTGTGTATGAGATTCTATATGAGATATGCATATGAATGTATGCACAAAAATCTAAATGAAATGTACACCACCTTCTGTGTACATGGTTCTATATGAAATGTGCATATGAATATATGCACGGGGATTTATATGAAATGTACACCACCTTCGATGTATAAGGATCTATATGAAATGTCAATATGAATATATGCATGGGGATATAATGTACACCGCTTTTGATGTACAAGGATCTATTTTGAAATGTGCATATAAATATATGCATGGGGATTTATATGAAATGTGGTTGAATATACATGATATAGTGTACCATATATGTGTTGGGATTTTTCACCGGAAATCACCAGATAAAAGCCTCAGAACGCGATGATTTCCTCAAATCCAGTCCCAGGAGCAATTGAAGTAGAAATTGTAAAACTTACAATTGAAATAAAAAGAGATTAAATTCTTACCTGGAATATCTCTTTCAAGAGATGGATGAAGACTGCAGAAATCAAATTAGATTCCCTCCTCGTTTTGTACACAAGCGCCTAACGAACACCACCCGTGGTAGCATCGGAAAATCACAAAATTTCGGAGAGGGAGGAGGCTTGGGAATTCGGCCAATGGTGGCTATCACACTTGTGTGTGTTGGCCGAATTCTCCCTTGGGTTTTAACCCTAGGGTTTCCAAATTCCCTTATGGGAATTTAGGCCCAGTTTTGCTTCTGTGTCTGTGTGGCCTTCCTGCTTTTAATTCAGGCCCAAACCTATTTTAATTAGTCTGGTTTAAATCAATTTCAAGCCCAATTTTAATTAACCTATGTATTTAATATATTACTCCAAGTAACATATTATTTACACTTAAATTAAAATTAGTTTGACCAATTAATTTAATCCATCAAATTAAAATTAAGTCTTCACAAAACAAATTCATATGTAAACCTATACATATGAATATTTCCACCTAGGAAATAAATTCATAATTAATCCAATTAATTATGTAAAGCCAAATATTAATTTTTATTATAATGATCAATCCAATTGATCCTTATAATATAATTAATATGTATACACCTCTCTCTCTAGTGTGTATACTCCAAGTATACATGTGATTCCTTAAGTCGGTGTTCAGTTGCTCAATGTGTACGATCCCGTGGGCCCATCTTTATGTTGGCAGTGGGCCTATGGCCCACAGACTGCAGTTGGGCTCTAGCAAGCCACTGCAGCCCCCAAATAAGATGGAGATGGCAGTCTAACTATTATCATAACCCTGTAGTTTGAACTTGTATATCCCATGTCATTGATATCGGTGTCCAACACAGAGGCATGGATTGATCACCCTCTTTTGTGTCCGGACATTAACTTGATCCCCGAATGCACTGAACTCACAAACAAGTTCCCACTTGTTTGGGTGTGGCCACACTCTTATCAGTTGCATTCATCAAGAGGCCGGTGATATCTTCCCAGTGGGCTACTGAGTAACAAATCCCTTCTTCATATCCATAGTATTACCATGCTAAGTGACATACCCGAAAGTACCCATACTTGGCACCCTATTACAGGCCCTTTAGGCGTACCCCTAAGTATGCGACCTCACATGTAACACCATCATATGGTCAGGTCAAAGGATCCATACAAGTACTACACGAGAATCACTTGTGATACTATACCATGTGGATTTCTCGTTTAGTGGATCTATCCAGTACCATGCCCCTTATGCATGTACCCATTAACTTGGTTGACATTCCATGTCCAATGACCGGTAAGACACCGCCATACAACCAGGTTAATGATAGTCTCTTGTTCCATTCATTCCCATGGCTGGAACAGACTACGGATCTATTCATGGTCATATCGTTTACCCTATCCATGGTCTTACTGCCAAGTGCATGACACTTGTCATCATGGATATAGATATATCCATTGGATACTTCATTTAATATATTACACAAGATAAATATAATAAATGAATTGATGCCTTTATTAATAACACAAATGAGTGTAATACATAAATCCAATAAATGTATAATACAAATACAAGGACCAATGCCTCGGGACTAGGGCATTTCCAACAATATGGGGATTTGGATAAATTAACAAAATAAATTTATTAAGGATTTGGTAATGGATGTATAGAGTGGATCTTATATAAAATTTTGGATATGTGTATAGAGTTGGTCTTATACGGGGCTTTGGATATGTGTGAATTTAACTAAAAATGGGCAGCATTTCGACTTATTTTGGGGATTTAGGGATTTAGGGTTTTAAGATTTTGTGATTTGGGGATTTTTGGTGATTTCGGAATTAAGCAATTTAGGGATTTAGTTTTGAGATTTAGCAATGTAGGGATTTTTGGCAATTTCAAAATTCAGCAATTTGGGGATTTAGCGATTTGGGTGATTTAGAGATTTGAGGTTTTTGGTGATTTAGGATTTTGGGGATTCATAGATTTAAGGAATTTGGGGATTTAGTAATTTGGGGATTTGAAGGATTTAGGGATTTTGGGTTTGGTAGTTTTGGAAATTTAGTGGTTTTGGCTTTTAGCGATTTTGGGGTTTGTTTAATGAAATGACATTTTGTGTAAATGCACAAATATGCAAATCTAAATAACTTATGAAAATGCAAAATATGCAAATTCCTGCACACGGAACAAACATTAGAACCACATTTGGTTGACAAAATCTTTCCTAGAATTTGTTTTTCTTTATCATCAATAGGAGATAATAAAGGTCATCTCTCAACAGATTAATGCAATTTGCGTTTTGGTTTCCTAGGGGAAGTAACTACAGGTTGCTTAATATAGGTATGAGCACGGGTTTTCTCGACCTCTGTGATAAAAATCCTATGTTACCTGTTAGACGGACAAACGTGAGTTAGATTTGAAAATGAGCAGAATGATGCCTAGAATTTTCTCAAACACCCTGAAAAATAGAACAGTCCTCGATCCGAAACCCCGAGAAAGCTCTTTCGAGTGATTAGAGAGCTTAGATATGAGTGTAGGATTTAGGAAAAGCCTTGATAGCTGTGGTTAGAGCCGCACAACTATAGTTACACAACTACAGCCGTGAGGCTACAACATCAGAGTTGCACGGCTATAACATTATAGTCGCGTGGCTCTAAAGGTTGACCAGGTTATTTCCTAATTATCTTTTGACCAGCATGTTTAACTCCTCAATTAAAGGAATTAGACCAGGATATGCTAGGGTTAAGCAGCAGAAACATAAGAGAATAGGCAGAAATCATTTTAGAGAGAAAAGGAAGAACCCTAGAGAGAAAAAGCGGTGTTTTAGAGAGAGAAAGGGAGAAAAAGTGTGAAAAACCAAAAGGAAAGGAGAGAACACACTCGAGAAACACGTAGGGTGAGGGTTTCTGGGCGTTTCTCATTCGTTCAGATTGATTTCGAGTTCATTAAGATCGGTTCAAGGTTCGTGTTCGAAGTTTCGGGACGTTCGTGGGATTCTAAGTGCATTCCAAGGTTTAAATCCACTTCCGGTTGTCAAATACGCTGGAACACAAAAGGGTAAACTCTGATAGGCCTTAAACTCACGATTGATTGCTTTGTGCTTTATGTTTTTGAGTTTTGTGAAAATCCAAAAACTGTCTGCATGATTATAGCCATGCAGTTCTAATTAGAGCCGAGCGGCTATAATCCCTTAGAACAGAGCTACGCGGCTATACCTCTATAGCCGCACGGCTGTGTTCTTTCGGGCAGAAACCCAAAATACCCTAAAACGACCGAATATAGTCAGTTTCCCATTTTATTTGTTCTGTTATGAATGATTTCAGTCAAATCACATCCGTTATATTCAAAATTATGGTTCTCGGATTTCTGATAATGTTGATGTGAGATTTGGGTTTCGTTGATTTTGATTTTTGGAATCCGGGGTTGTTTGATCCAAATCAGATCCCTGGTTTAGCTTTAGCAGACCCCTAGATTCTCCAAAATCCTTAAAAATCATTGAAATGGTTCAAAGCAGAGGTTTACAAAGGCAAAGAAAACCAATTCAGGTTCTCGATACTATAGCCGCACGATTGTAGTGGCTATAGCCACGCGACTATAACCAGAGCCGCACGATTGTAGTTGTTGAGGCAGAATCACGGGACGATTCTTATGGATTTTGTCATGTGATGATGTCTCCATATTCAAATTCAAAACTATTTTTGATGTGTTTACAGCTTTACGCCTTAGATGAATGTTGGAATTAGGGACCCTCACGAACGGAACCCCGAGTTCTAGAATAATCAACTCACCGAAAGGAAGTAATTTGTATGTAATTGAGCCAAACCATTTTCAAAATTATTGTCAAGCACAAAAACCTATAGGGCATTTCTAAAACGGTTTTCCAGGTCTAATCGTGTAAGTCACCCGGACTTCTCGATTACCCCCCTAAATGTATGCTCCCATTTCCTGAAATTCCCCATTCTGTCCTGTTATGAGTGCTACATGTGTTTGTGATATAATTATGCTAACCGTCTGTTTTACAGCTTTTATTTCTTTTTTTATTTATTTTGGATGTATTTAATAGATCAAATCATGTATTTGAGGTGATCTTCGTGTATCTAAGTGGTTATAAAGCGAGGATGAGAGTTTTTATCTTTTTGGGTTGTAATAAGTGGCCTCTATTCTTTTGTTTGGTTTGGATGTATGGTTTACTCTTTCCACACATTGATATTATGCTATTTATTCATGTCATCTGAATGAGCATCGGCTAATATTAAAAGATAAAATGGGTAGGAAATAAGTGGGTGTAATGTGGTGGTATAAACTATTAAATGAAAGCAAGCTTGAGGTTGAATAGGTAAGTTGCCCGAACCCTAAATCTCTAAATCAGGTATGGCAGTCTACACTTGGTAGGGAGCTATATCAGAATTTTCCGGATGAGCTGATCTGGGTGGCGACTGTTGGGATTTGTCATCGGAAAAATAATGTGGCGTAAATTACACCGTTAAAATTTTTCTAGAATCCACTTATCGTGTCCGATTACCATTGATTGGAATACAATCAATTTGAATCAAGAGAGATTCACTCACCAAATCTGTCTCTTATAGAGACTGCTGCAGAATCCAATCTCTAAGCAGAAACGATCTCCACAATCCGGTGCACAATCAACTATCGAGCGAAAACCGGTGCTAGCCGAAGAAACGGAATGAATGGAGATTTAATTGCTGTAAATTATGGATGTTTTGGGGGCTGAAATTTCCAGCAAAAAATTTAGGGTTAGGGTTTCTTCCTTAAGTGTGCTATTATATAGACACTTTGTCTAATTGGGTTTTAATTAGGTTAATTAAACCCCAGCCCACCAGGATTATAATTACATAAATAAACTTCAATTAAAAAGTATATACTATGTAATTTAATTTCATTTGGCTAAGTTTAATTATCCCTAAATAAAATTAAATCACACTTAAGTAAAGACAATACATGTATTTAATTTTCCTACTTAGAAAAATTATTTAATTAATTGTTTACTTTATGTAATTCAATTAATTGATAAATTAATTAATTACATTATTTAAACTTAATAATTAAATTAAATCAACCCAATGTTAATTAATTACTTTGACACCGAATGTCAACTAATTAATTAACGCATTCCTTCTAATGTACATTACATGCACAATTTCTATAGTTCCGGCTCAGTTGATCTATATGCACGATCCTATGGGTCTGTCTTTATGTTGGCAGTAGGCCCAAAGCCCACAGACTGTAAGTGGGTTCTAGCAAACCATTATAGCCCCCAATTAAGACAAAGATGCAGCAATCTATAAAAGACACTCACCCAGTGGTAA
Organism: Euphorbia tirucalli; assembly: GCA_039660915.1. NCBI lineage: Eukaryota > Viridiplantae > Streptophyta > Magnoliopsida > Malpighiales > Euphorbiaceae > Euphorbia > Euphorbia tirucalli. The sequence goes on along the minus strand of CM077637.1, from coordinate 31,801,828 downwards.
TCTCATAGTGTCCTTTGCCAAACGATATCGATATGAATAAACAAGAGACATGGAGTCTGTCATCCTCTTCTGCTGTTTATTATATTTCTGGATCTTGAGTTGACTGATTAATCGAATAACAACCAGCATACTTGGGTATGGCTATACACATTTCAGTCCCACTCATCAAGTGGCTAGTGATATCATCTCGGTGTTACCCGAGTGGCAATTCCATCACTTCATCATCAATATCAATATGTTCACCGGTCCAACCAATCATACCCGTATTTAGCATCCTTTGACAGACCTGTTAGGCATATGTCAAAGTGAACCGGATTCCATATTGATACTATAATGAAATCTAGTCTGAGAACAAAAAAATAGACCTACTCAAGAAAGACCTATGACGCTACAAGCATGTTGCTTTCTTATGCGGATCGATCCAGTCCCATGTCAACGACATGTACCTATATTCATGGCTAACTATATAAGTACTATGGCTAGTTCAGAACTACCATATAGTCATCGAATATACAAGTATGTGGTTCTATTCGTTCCCATGATTAGAACAAACTTGGGATAGGTTTTATGATTATCAGTCAATGGATACTCTACTCATATTATAGCCCAAGATATAAATGAAATAGATTAATTACCTTTATTAATGTGACAAAAATAATTTATTCATACAATGAGTCTTAATGTATAATACAAAATACAAGAATCCAATGCCCTAAGAACTAGGGCACACTAACAATCTCCCACTTACACTAGTTTCAAGTGGGCATTGCCCTAATTCCTATAGATCTGGTATAACCTACGTGCTGTGTCTGCGGCAGTGCTTTGGTCAATGGATTAGCAACATTATTCTTGGTGTCAACCCTTTGCAATGATATGTCACCTCTGTTCATGATCTCCCAAATGAGGTGAAACTTTCTGAGCATGTGTTTGGATCTCTTATGTGACCGGGGCTCCTTAACTTGTGCGATGGCCCCATTGTTGTCACAGAAAACATCAACAGGGTCTAAGATAGTGGGTACTACTCCCAACTCAGTTATGAACTTCTTGATCCAAACGGCTTCCTTTGCAGCTTCGCATGTAGCTATGTACTCAGCTTCCATTGTAGAGTCAGCAATGGTGGCCTGCTTTTGAGGACCTCCAACTAATGGCACCGCCATTTAGGAGAAAAACATGACCAGACTGTGACTGGTTCTCATCCTCATTGGTCTCAAAGCTTGCATCAGTGTAACCTGACACTACCAGCTCATCTTGACCTCCATACACTAAGAAAGCATCCTTAGTCCGGTTAAGGTACTTCAAGATTACCTTGACTGCCTTCCAGTGTTCCTCACCGGGGTTCGATTGGTACCAGCTAGTCATACTTAATGCAAACACGACATCAGGCCTTGTACATAATATGGAGTACATGGTGGATCCTATAGCAAATGCATAAGGGATCTTTTCCATGCTCTTCCGGCCTTTTTTTGTTTTAGGACCATCTTTCTTACTCAGCTTCAACCCATTGCACATAGGCAAGAATCCTTTCTTTGCCTTGTCCATGCTGAATGTTTTCAGAACCTTGTCTATGTATGTGGCCTGACTTAGGCCTAGAAGCCGATTGGATCTATCTCTGTAGATCTTGATCCCTAAGTTTGTTTTAGCTTCGCCTAAGTCCTTCATTGCAAAGCACATACTCAACCACTGCTTAACCCCTTGCAGTGTTGGTATGTCGCCTCCAATGATAAGGATGTCGTCAACATACAGGTGGAAATGCTCCCACTAACCATCTTATACACACAGGGCTCATCAGAATTCTGTGTGAAGCCATATTCTGTAATGGCCTCATTGAATCTCTGATTCCATGACCTCGATGCTTGCTTCAATCCATAAATGGATCTTTGAATCTTGCATACCCGGTTTGGATACTTTGGATCGATAAAACCCTCAGGTTGTGTCATGTATACATCCTCGAGTAGCTTTCCATTAAGGAAAGCGGTCTTAACATCCATCTGCGATATCTCATAATCGTACCATACAGCTATGGCTAGTAGTATCCTAATGGATTTGAGCATAGCAACTGGTGGAAAGGTTTCATCATATAGCTAAGTCGACAATGCCAAATGTAAGTAGGATTAATTTCTTTTCTTTAATCCTTTTAGTATTTATGTTATATATTGAACTTTCACGTTTTAGATCAAGGATATATAAGCCATTTTCAAGAAATGCTGTTCCATAAATAATATTGCCACATTGCATAGAAATTCTACCATGTCCAATATTAAATACAAAACCAGAAATATCCAACAAAGAAACAGAAATAATCTTCCTGCGCATCGCAGGTACGAAATAACAGTTTCTTAGTTCCAAAACAAGTCCACTAGGCATCTTTAAGAAATAATCTCCGATCTCCATGGCCTGAACCCCGAGCACCATTCCTAATAATCTCCTATTTCTTAGACCCTGCACATTTGAACAAATGTGAGATCCACATCCACTGTCTAAAACCCAAGATGTAGAAATAGCCAGATTAATCTGAACAACATAAATACCTGAAGCAACAGTTTTGCCCTCTAGTTGCTCCCTTAGCTTTAGACACGAGCTCTTCCAGTGCCCCTTCTCATGACACTCATGGTAGATATCATTAGGAGAAGCAACCCTTGCTTAAGGTTGGGCCACCTCCTTTTTGCCCTTAGCCTTGGCCTTTTGGGCCTTAGCCTTGGTCATAGATTTGGCCTTTCGCTTAGCAATGGGCGTATTGCCCTTGTTCACCAGCAAAACTTCAGGAGCCTTCTTAAGAGACTGCTCAGCAAGCTTGAGCATACCATGCAGCTCAACAACCGATTTATCCAACCCTTGCATATGGTCGCTCATGATAAACTAGTTATAAGACTCAGGAAGTGACCCAAGAATAATGTCTGCTGCCAAGTCCTGCAGAACTGGCGAGCCGAGGTGGGCAAGTGTATTAATATACCCTTTCAAAGTTAGCACATGAGTGCTAATAGAAGTCCCGGCTGCTATTGCAGTTGTGCAAAGTGCCTTAGTTGTCAGGTAACGTTCCTTATGAGCCTGATCTTGGATCATCTTTTTAAGCTGATCCATCATCTCATAAGCATGCTCGTCCATGAACTACTTCTGAAGATCAGAAGCCATGGTACCTAGCATTAGGCACGAGACATCTCGGTCATCCCTCAGGTGCCAATCATACTACTCCACCATTGCCGTGATAATGCCTCAAACTGCGGGAGGGCCAGCTGGTAAAGGAGCATTCAATACATACTCCTTGGACTCTTGTCTAAGAACTATTTGTAAGTTCCTAGCCCAGTCTAAGAAGTTAGTCCCCGAAAGCTTCTCCTTCTCCAGGAGTGACCTAAGTGAGAGTGAGTTGTTGTTTGTTGCAGCCATTTTAAATTGCTAATGTGAAATGGGATTATCTACATGGAAGAAATCATTGCTTGAGTTAGAAATAAAGGACTTTTCCCAATTCAAATTAATAATCCGATTTTAATTTGTTTGTTGGTGATGTTAATTGGCTGACTTGACCAAGATCCACAACTTATCAATGACTGGCCTAACTAGGGCTCACTAACCAACCATTGATTCGTTTGGTAGGACAACCTATCCAATCCTTTCGCGAAGGACTCTTGGTTTGATGGGCTTATTGACACTTTACCCATCTGTGATTAGGGCCCGCTCTGAGCTAATGGTACCCATGTTGAGTCAAACCACCATTCACATGTTAACCACACCAAGTATCCTAAACCTCAATGGCCCACCGAATACTACACTGTACCTAGCTAGGGAATGGCACACATTGCAGCATCAATGGGAGGAAAAGTTGTGAATGTGGGAAGCACTTTTAAACGACTCAATATTTTAATTTCTGGATTTAAAATTAAGTGATACGGCTTAGCATGCATATACGTGGGTTATAATCTGGTGATCCATGCATCCATATTATATGACAAATGCAGTAGCATACTTAATTTAAAATAAATGAGATCCTATGGGCCTTTAATTACAGCCTAATGAAAAACTAGATATCTTATCTAATTCTTCATGGCTTGGACTGCAATCCTTCTTAGGCTCCCACCATGGGCTTGCTCCTTCTGGGCCTTCCTCCATACTTGATGCAATTACAACAATTTTATTTTAAATAAAATCTATTCTAAAATTACATTAAAATAAAAGAAATGGCACGCAGGGCATATTTCCCAAAATCAAATTACAACCGATAATAATTTAGGGCCCATAGAACTCAACATCACATTTCAAACAAAGTGCATGTCGTGCACATACAAAACAATATGATGCATGATCATGGCATTCCAAATTATAAATATAAATGTGAAGTCAAGTTACTTAGGGTGAAATCGCCAATTTTAACAAATGTGACTAAGGCCCATAAAGGTCCAATGGATAACATCCATAAATGCAAAATTAACAATTTTGCTCCCACTTGAATTTAGGTTGTCAAAAATTTAAAATTTAGCCCTCCCAATTTTATCTGGTGTCACGGTTTATTAGGCCAATTTCACAAAGTTTATATTCAACTTAATATGCAAACAATTAAATTAAATATGCATACCAACAAAATAAACAATTTAAATACAAATTAATTTAATTTGCATTAGGGTTCGGGATAAAAATTACCCGTAAAATCCAAAACTGGACCTGAACTCTACGCGCGACGCTGCTGTCCGGGGACAGTAGCGCTGCTGCGTGGAGCCAGCTGCCAGCAACGTTGGCCACAATTTGAATCACCAATGCGATTCCAATTTTGGCCAACAATATATATATATGATGTGTTATCGGCTAAGAAACCAAAATCAACAAGTTTCCCCGATCTATCTTGAAGGATTTAAAACAAATTGAATAATGAATCAGAATTTGAGGGTTAGGTTCTTGTTCAATAGAATCTATTCAATTGCAGCAACGTATAGAGAAGAATGAATTATAATCACTAAGGACAGCAATATATAATTCGAATTTCACAAGCATGACACAAAGATTGGTGATAGCAAACCAATCCTAAGGTGTTTAAATGACAATGAAAGGGATTCAAACCTGACACCTTCGATTAAGCATTCTTAGAACCTGAATGTGGCGATTCACAAGTACCTTACCAAAATACCTATTCATGATCAAGATAATATTGCAAAAATGAAGAACTTGATCTCTCAAACTCACAATATTAAAATCAGCCCCCGGCTGGAATCTCAACAAAGAGAGAAAAATCTGAAAATTTCATAATGCAATTGTATTGAATTTCATATATCCCTTTTCAATTATTACATTGGTGTTTAAATAGAAAAACCTAAACCTAAACTATTTAGGAAAAGAAAACCTTATTTGACTAGGAAAAGAACAACAAAGAAAAAGGAATGGCTGGATTTCATCCTTAAACTTAGGAAAGTCAAACCAACACAAATAAGGAAAACTTTAAATCAATCCTTATGCAATAAGGATTGAAAAATGTGCTTCCCTTTAGCATGTGGTTAATGGGCTGATTTGTGAGCCCAAAATAGCTCACTTATTGTTAAAACTAACATTTGACTAAAGACACCTAAACCCAAATCAAAATCCATACATATTCCCTAAGGGTGCCTTAAGTGCTAACACTTAATTGTCCTTAGCTCATACATAGAATTCCAATTAGGTCCATTTTAACTAATCATTACAATCAGACCCATAAACATCACTTTCTTGGACTTGAATACAACATAAGATTGAATCATATCCATATGAGTTGTTCGGTTTGTTGTGATCAGCCTCAATCTCCATACGTTGAAATAAGTGTATAACTAAACTGTTAAGCACTTGTTGCATCTTCTTTGCACGGTTCCTTGTTATTGGACCAATGGTTAGCTCCAAAGGATCTCTCTTGCCTCCTCGCTCCATGCCTCCATGTCCTTATGGTGTGATGACCGCATCATTCCCTCTCTCTTGAAAAGGATTTGTCCTCAAATCTTCATCACCTACATCAAACAAAGACAAGTCAGCCACATTTAAAGTCGCATGCGCACTGTACTCACCTGGAAATTCTAGCTTGTAAGCATTATCCCCAATGCGTGCAACGACTTGAAATGGTCCATTGCCTCTAGGGTTTAGCTTTGAAAGCCTTTGGGCAGGAAATCGTTCCTTGTGCATATGCAACCACACCCAATCACGTGGTTGAAACAACACTTGTTTGCGTCCCTTGTTGGCTTGCCTTGCATAATGCTCATTCTTCTTCTCCAATTGCTGTCTCACTTGTTCATGCAACTTAAGAACCGATTCTGCCTTCTTCTTACCATTTATACTTTTCCTTTCATCAACAGGTAATGGGATCAACTCTAATGGTGTCAAAGGATTAAATCCATAAACAATTTCATACGGTGACATATTAGTAGATGAATGCACAGCTCTATTATAAGCAAATTCAATAAATGGTATGCATTCCTCCTATGATTTTAAGTTCTTTTGAATGACAGCTCTAAGTAATTGTCCTAAAGTTTGATTAACTACTTCAGTCTGACCATCAGTCTGGGGATGACAAGAAGTAGAAAACAACATCTTTGTTCCCAACTTTCTCCATAATGTCTTCCAAAAGTAACTAAGAAACTTAGGGTCTCGATCACTAACAATGCTCCTAGGCATCCCATGTAAGCTTACAATTTCCCTAAAGAACAAGTTAGCAACATTGGTAGCATCATCAGTTTTATGACATGGTATGAAATGTGCCATCTTAGAAAAGCGATCTACTACCATATAAATGGAATCATTACCTCGTCTAGACCTAGGTAAGGCCATTACAAAATCGATAGACAAATCAGTCCACGGTTCATGAGGAATAGGTAATGGAGTATACAATCCATGGGCCATCACTCTAGACTTAGCTTGCTTACAATTAATGCAATTGGCACATACTCTTTCTACATCGTGTTTCATATGAGGCCAAAAGAAATGTTCAGCCAACATCTCTAAAGTCTTAGCAACACCAAAGTGCCCCATTAAGCCCCCGACATGGGCCTCTCTCATAAGTAAATCTTTATGTGAACATTTAGGCATGCATAATCTGTTTTCTCTAAATAAAAAACCCTCATGTCTATAGAATTTGCCAAAGGCAGCATTCTCAGAAGCGTCATAAATCAATGCAAAATCAGTATCATTAGCATATAAATCTTTTAAAAATTCAAATCCTAGACACTTAGCATGCATCACATTCAACAAGTTAACACGCCTAATTAATGCATCAGCCACAACATTCTCTCTTCCTTGTTTATATTTAATCACATATGGGAATGTTTCAATGAACTCTACCCATTTGGCATGTCTACGATTCAGCTTTTGCTGTCCCTTCAGATGCTTCAAGGATTCATGATCGGTGTGGATCACAAATTCTTTAGGCCATAAGTAGTGTTGCCACATTTGTAAAGCTCTAATTAATGCAAAAAGTCCCCAATCATATGTTGGGTAGTTCAAGGCTGCTCCATTTAGCTTTTCACTAAAGAAAGCTATTGGATGGCCCTCTTGCATCAAAATAGCTCCAATTCCTACTCCCGAAGCATCACACTCAATTTCAAACATTCTATCAAAGTTCGGAAGAGTGAAGACGGGGGCAGAAGTTAGTGTTATTTTTAGCAAATTAAAATCATCCTTTTGTGCTTTTCCCCACTTAAACCCAACATTCTTTTTAATTACCTCAGTTAATGGCGCGGCTATCTTGCTGAAGTTCTTCACAAACCTCCAATAAAAACTCGCCAATCCATGAAAGCTCCTCACCTCGGTAACTGAAGTTGGCATGGGCCACTCTTGAATGACCTTCACTTTTTCAGCATCAACGGACACGCCTTGTGCTGAAATGACAAAACCCAAAAACACAACTTTCTCCAAGCAAAAAGAGCACTTTGAAAGGTTAGCATATAACTATTGTTCACGCAAAACATTCAAAACAGCCCTAACATGTTTTAGGTGTTCTTCCTCAGATTTGGAATAGATAAGAATGTCGTTGAAATACACAACAACAAATTTACCTATAAAGTCATGCAATACATGGTTCATTAATCTCATAAATGTACTAGGCACATTAGTTAAGCCAAATGGCATAACTAGCCACTCATATAAACCATGCTTAGTCTTAAACGCCGTTTTCCACTCATCTCCCAAAAACATACGAATCTGATGATAACTACTTTTAAGATATATTTTTGTGAAAATTACAGCCCCATTTAACTCATCCAACATATCATCTAACCTAGGAATAGGGTGACAATACTTTACCATGATTTTGTTGACGGCTCTACAATCAATGCACATCCACCAAGTCCCATCCTTTTTCGGTACTAGGATGACTGGTACAGCACATGGGCTCATAGATTCATGAATTAATCCCTTTTCCATAAGCTCATCCACCTGCCTTTGAAGCTCCTTCTTCTCCTCCGGATTACTTCTATAGGCTGGTCTATTAGGAATTTATGCACAGGGTATAAAATCGATTTGGTGTTCAATTCCTCGGATCGGGGCAGCTTGTTTGGCATCTCTTCGGGGAACACATCCTCGAACTCCTGCAAAAGAGGGTAAACACTTGGCGGAAGGTCACATTGGTTTAGAGATGATAAACAAAAACTTTTGCAATAAAATAACACAAATTTTTGTTTTCAGATTCAACTTGCTTAATATCTCTCATTTTAGCATATAAAGAAAAATTTTGGGCTTTTTTAAAGCTCCTTCCTTTTTCTCTCCTCTCACACTCATCTCTCGGCCTTAATGCCTTTTCTCTCCCCTCTTCTCTCTTCTCACCCTCACTGATTTTAACACTCTTGTTTTCACTCGCCTTAACCACACCCCTACTCACAATGGCTTCTTCCGACATTCTTTGCATATAGAGCTGGTCCTCATATACTTCAGCGGGCGTTAAGGGTGATAACGCATATTTCTTCCCATCCTTGACTATGGTAAATTTGTTCGGACAACCATGATGTAGTGTCGAACGGTCAAATTGCCAAGGTCTCCCCAACAAAACATGACAGGCTTGCATCGGAACTAAATCACAAAGCACTTCATCTGGATATGAACCAATTGAAAAATTCAGAAGTACCTGCCTAGTAACCTTGAGTTTGTTACTATCATTCAACCATTGTAATCGATATGGATTAGGATGTGGAATGGTTGAAAGTCCCAACCGATTCACCAAAATGTGGCTAACCACATTACAGCAACTCCCTCCATCAATGATCATCAAACACCTCTTCCCCTTCACATTAAATCGAGCATGGAAAATGTGTTCCCTCTGTTCTGTTGAGCTACTCACCCCCATTTTCAATGTGCGTTGGGTGACCAGATTTACACCATGTCCTCCTTTGCTATCTATCTCTTTAATATCACTACAATCTTCCAAGGAAGGCATATCGTCAAGTTCAGGATCAGATTCGGAGTTAGATTCAGATGCCAACTCTCCATGCTTCATGACCATGGTTCTATGATTCAGGCAATCCCGTGCATAATGTCCTCTTCCTTAGCACTTAAAACAAACAAGATCACGAGTTCGAGTTGAACTCTCAGCTTTTTGATTCTTTGGGGCAGCCTCTCCCAACTTCATCTTCCCAAAAGCTTTTGTGTCAATTCGTACTTTTTGGTCACTTTTGGTGTGATAATCAGCCTTAGACTTGTGATCACTTCTTGAGTCCCTTTCTCTTGGTTCTGACCTCCATGTGGTAGAATTAGTACCCTTATAACGTGATCTACCCCTTTTCGGCTTCTTGTAACTAAGGCTCAATTTGTACCGCCTTGTGGAGCATGTCCTCCATTGTAAAACATGTTTGCAGCTCTAGGACATTCTTGATTTCCTATCTCAACCCTATGAGGAATTTAACCATGGTGGCCTCCTCACTTTCTTGTACATCAGTCCGGATAAGTACTATTTCCAAACGTTTGTGGTAATCCTCAACAGACTGATTACCTTGTGTCATGGTTTAAAGTTCAATCAACAACTCCTTATGATAATGCATTGGCACAAACCATTTCTTCATGAGTTGTTTCATCTCTCTCTAAGTTGTTACGGGGTTCATCTCCATCTCTTTGCCTTGTTCACTTCAACTGATCCCACCAAATAGTAGCATAATCAGTTAATTCAGAAACAACAAGCTTAACTTTCTTCTCCTCGGAATATTCATGAATGTCAAAGACAGCTTCTACTTTCCGCACCCATTCAATATACGCCTCCGGATCACTAGCACCTCGGAATGTTGGCATTTTTAGTTTGATAGCATTGAGGTTACTATCTTTTTGGTCATGTACTCGCTGCCTTGAAGTGGACCGCACTTCTTCATCGGATTCAGATACGTCATCCTCCATATTGAATATCCCAACATTTCTTGCATTTCGGTTGGGTTGTTCTTCGTGTTGCTGTCGTTCGGACATCAAATCAGCAACAATGTTACCAATTTGTTTTAATTCACCTGCAACAGCTTGTTGCCACAAATCTTGATCAACCTTTTTAGAGTTGTCTCCACAGGATTTGTCAGACATGATAAATAAGAAAAGAAGAAAAAAGAAACTAATCTAAAGGAAGAAAAGAAAGAAAATAGAAGAAATACCTCCTAATCGCTTCAGTCACTCTTTTGTGTTTATCTTGATGGATCACAAGGATCAATTCAGGTAATTCGAATGCCACAGAAGCAACAAAGATGACAAAAAAAAGGTAGGCAGGATTCTAGATACAAAGATGACTAATAATTGAAACGAAAAGAAAATAACGCACACTAGGAATAAGAATAAAAGACAATTTTCGAAGAAAAGACAATGGCTGAAAAATACTCAGGCATGTGTATTAGCATGCAAATTCATTAAGTTCAAAGCATAAGTGCACAAATCACTCAGTTGTATATATTTTCAAACTTACTTTCTTTCTTCGTTTTCGGTATATAATGAATCACTTTTTTTTGTAACTTGTTATATGTAATCAAGACAACTCACTTGGACTCACATGCAAATAAAAAAAATAGAATTATAGAGATAATGAATTGCAATTAGTTTAATTAGAGCATACACACAAAGGTAGTGAATAAGAGCAGAGTCCAAAAAAAAATCCAAACGCTACTACTATGAACCTGGTAATCTAGATGCAAAAGTATGAGCAACTCGATCAACAAATTTGACTCTAGAAGGGCTGGTCCTTTTTTAGGGTTTTCGGACGCGTAGAAACCACGTTGATGGTTTCAGATTTAGATGGAAAAACAAAATCCTCAAGAGCCAAGGCTCTGATACCAATTGATGTGATATCAGCTAAGAAACCGAAATCAACAAGTTTCCTTGATCTATCTTGAAAGATTTAAAACAAATTGAACAATGAATCAGAATTTAAGGGTTAGGTTCTTGTTCAATAGAATTTATTCAATTGCAGCAAAGTATATAGAAGAATGAATTATAATCACTAAGGACAGCAGTATATAATTCGAATTTCACAAGCATGGCACAAAGATTGGTAATAGCAAACCAATCCTAAGGTGTTTAAATGACAATGAAAGGGATTCAAACCTGTCACCTTTGATTAAGCATTCTTAGAACCTGAATGTGGCAATTCACAAGTACCTTACCAAAATACCTATTCACGATCAAGATAATATCGCAAGAATGAAGAACTTGATCTTTCAAACTCACAATATTAAAATCAGGCCCGGGCTGGAATCTCAACAAAGAGAGAAAAATCTGAAAATTTCAGAATGCAATTGTATTAAATTTCATATATCCCTTTTCAACTATTACATTGGTGTTTAAATAGAAAAACCTAAACCTAAACTATTTAGGAAAAGAAAACCTTATTTGACTAGGAAAAGAATAACAAAGAAAAAAGAATGGCTGGATTTCAGCCTTAAACTTAGGAAAGTCAAACCAACATAAATAAGGAAAACTTTAAATCAATCCTTATGCAATAAGGATTGAAAAACGTGCTTCCCTTTAGCATGTGGTTTATGGGCTAATTTGTGAGCCCAAAACATCTCACTTATTGTTAAAACGAACGTTTGACTAAAGACACCTAAACCCAAATCAAAATCCATACATATTCCCTAAGGGTGCCTTAAGTGCTAACACTTAATTGTCCTTAGCTCATACATAGAATTCCAATTAGGTCCATTTTAACTAATCATTACAATCAGAGCCATAAACATCACTTTCTTGGACTTGAATACAACACAAGATTGAATCGTATCCATATGAGTTGTTCGGTTTGTTGTGATCAACCTCAATCTCCATACGTTGAAATAAGTGTATAACTAGACCGTTAAGCACTTGTTGAATCTTCTTTGCACGGTTCCTTGTTATTGGACCAATGGGCAGCTCCAAAGGATCTCTCTTGCCTCCTCGCTCCATGCCTCCATGTCCTTGTGGTGTGATCACTGCATCAATATATATATAAAATCATAAAAAAAATAAAAAAACAGCTAATAATATATAATCAATAAAGAAAAATAATTCTAGATTGAAACCAATTGGGGAAAAAAAATCAAAAACCCCAATCCAAAAAATTCTAGCGTTCAATAAAAACAAAACCAATTGAATAACTACCCTAAAATCACATTCTTGAAATCAATTCTTTCTTCAAGAACGCTTTCAAGAGCCAATTCCAAACAATCTAATGGATAAAACCTAGGCTCTGATACCACTGTTGGGATTCATCATAGGAAAAAGAACGTAGCGTAGCGGAAATTACATCGTTAAAATTTTCATAGAATCCACCTATGTTGTCCGATTACCATTGATTGGAATATAATCAATTTGAATCAAGAGAGATTCACTTACCAAATCCGTCTCTTCTAGAGACTGCTGCAGAATTGAATCTTTAAGCAGAAACGATCTCCACAATCTAGTGCACAACCAAATATCGAGTGGGAACCGGTGCTAGCCGAAGAAACGGAAGAATGGAGACTTAATTGCTGTAAATTGTGGCTGTTTTAGGGGCTGAAATTTCCAAAAAAAAATTTAGGGTTAGGGTTTCTTCCTTAAGTGTGCCCTTATATAGACACTTTGTCTAATTGGGTTTTAATTAGGTTAATTAAACCCAGGCCCACTAGGATTATAATTACATAAATAAACTTCAATTAAAAAGTATATACTATGTAATTTAATTCCATTTGGCTAAGTTTAATTGCCCTTAAATAAAATTAAGTCACACTTAAGTAAATACAATACATGTATTTAATTTTCCTACTTAGGAAAATTATTTAATTAATTGTTTACTTTATGTAATTTAATTAATTGATAAATTAATTAATTACATTATGTAAACTTATTAATTAAATTAAATCAACCCAATGTTAATTAATTACCTTGACACCGAATGTCAACTAATTAATTAACGCATTCCTTCCAATGTACGTTACATGCACAATTTCTATAGTTCCGGCTCAGTTGATCTAGGTGCACGATCCTATGGATCTGTCTTTACGTTAGCAGTAGGCCCAAGGCCCACAGACTGTAAGTGGATTCTAGCAAACCATTACAGCCCCCAATTAAGATAGAGATGCAACAATCTATAGAAGACACTCACCCGGTAGTAATCTCATAGTGTCCTTTGCCAAATGATATCGCTATGAGTAAACAAGAGGCATGGAATCTGTCATCCTCTTCTGTTGTTTATTATATTTCTTGATCTTCAGTTGACTGGTTAATCAAATAAGCAACCGACTTACTTGGGTATGGCCATACACTTATCAGTCCCACTCATCAAGTGGCCAGTGATATCATCTCGGTGTTACCCGAGTGGCAATTCCATCACTTCATCATCAATATCAATATGTTCACTGGTCCACCCAATCATACCCGTATTTAGCATCCTTTTACAGACCTGTTAGGCATATGTCAAAGTGATCCGGATTCCATATTGAAACTATAATGAAATCCAGTCTAATGACAAAAGAGACCTACTTAAGAAAGACCTATGACGTGACAACCTGGCTTTCTTGTGCGAATCGATCCAGTCCCATGTCAACGATATGTACTTATATTCATGACTGACTATACAAGTACTATGGCTAGTTCAAAACTGCCATACAGTCATCGAATATACAAGTCTGTTGTTCTATTCATTCCCACGATTAGAACAGACCTGGGATAGGTTTTATGATTATCAATCAATGGATACTCTACTCATATTGTAGCACAAGATATAAATGAAATAGATTAATTGCCTTTATTAACGTGACACAAATAATGTATTCATATAAGGAGTCTTAATGTATAATACAAAATACAAGAATCCAATGCCCTAAGAACTAGGACACACCAACATCAACTCCATCACTGATCTCGAAATTTGGGTTTCGAGGTCTATAAGTTAATAAAAATGGGGATTTTCTAAAATGTAAAACCAGTTTTCCCAACACTTATATTCTAAATGATGTTTCCTACAAAAGGGATTTTCAATCATATAAACTGGTTATCTTAAGCGAAATCATCAAACCCGTTTTCTTCATCAAAACCAATTCTCCACGCTATCAAAACCTTCCTCGGTTCGCTTCGCCGCGTCCATTGAAACACCGTCTGCTCACAATGGTGACTCCACTGGGGATGAAATGTTTCTTAAAACATTTTTTTATAAAAACTTAAGGTACTTAGGCAACTACTGAAATATAACCTCGCTTGCAGTCATTCATTAGTTCACAATACCATATCTTACTCACAACCCCATAGCATGACATTTTCTTCTTCTCAACCCCTTAAACTCACTGATCAACTTGGTTTACTTTAGAATGTGACCTACCTCTTCCGCTAGGATTGGAGGCACCCAAAGGGGTAAACCACTCATAGAACTGTATGAACCTCACATGTTCTATGTAGAGGAGTGTATATACGCTATAGCAACCTGTACGACCCTTGGTATGACTTTGGCCCTCATGTAATGACCTAGTAACTTCCCCTTAGGATTACCAAAACATAAATATGAAATTGGACCTATAAAGTATAACTTTGGTATTCCCGGTTGGTATCGAAGAGACCCAATACCAAGGAAGAATGCGTGCCAATCGAAATAAGGAATAAGGTTGGAAGGGTGAGCATGTTGTTGCACATGCTAGCATTTGTTCTATGATGATTTTTGACCTTTTCACATTTTCACGAAACATCAAACACGCATAACCATTTGTGTGCCATTCTAGCCATGTTTTTGTGTAGCCATTTTCAAGACATAAACATATGTATGACATTGATGCTAACCACATATTTGTGCAGCCACGATCTTTTATTTGTGTGCCATATACATTTTCATCTTATGTGTTGACATTTCCATGAAGCATACATGACATCATACCTATATGTCATGCACCCTAACCACCTTTTCGTGCAACCATTTACATCTCATGTGACATGAACATTCAAATCATCTCATTTCACTTAATATAAGACGTTCTAAGAATGAACATTCAGGTGTCCCAAAGCTACTCGTATTCTGCCCATGCACCGGATTGCACTTGGCCATTTCATTAGACCATTTCATTCACTAGAGGACCATGATGGTCTTAGGTTTATATTCGTGTGGCGGGTCATACGGTAAATTACGTGACATCATGCCCATTCATCGTTGGTATCACAGTGATGTCGGGGTCTTGTTTATGTGTCGCGATCCACATCGGGTTGTTCCATGAAATTCTTGAATCATTTAAGGTACTCCATGAGTACCGAATTACTACACGCTTAGGGAGATTTCACGACATTATTAAATCATACAAGGTTTTCCATGAACGCCTCCGTGTATAAATTCACGCTTGACTTATTTGTAACATCATTTCATCTCAGATGCCCTAAAAGCATCAAAACTCTATCCATGGGACGACCCCCACGTGACCCTTTCATTTCATCTCATTAACCTAAAAATCGTCGAAACTCTATCCGTGCATCGGTACGCACGTGACCATTCCATAACATTCACTAGGTGACCCAAAAGCGCCGAAACTCTGTCCATGTGACGGCTCATATGCGACCATCTTGCATTGTCTTTTGCATGGCATATGGTATTCTTAGAGTGTCTAAAATAAAGGAAATGAAAACATAAGAGAAGATCATCCTCATTGTCATTTTCACCCATCTGACATCATTCAACCATGATCATTTCATGACCATACCATACATGTCACTTAATACCTCGTGTCTAGAGTCATGGCATTCATCCATGGTGCTAACCTTATGTTGAATGTGCAGTTTGGAATTGACCTTTAAAACTATTAGTGTGTGTTGAATCGAAGTCCAATCAGTCAGTTCAGCCAGTTCAACCAGAATCAGTCACCAGGGAAGAGATCAAAGACGGTTCAGGGCCGGAATTAGAGCAAGAATTTGGGGATCTGTTACCTTCGTTACCTGTTGACAGTCAGTTTATGTTGGAGGAAGTGAACGGAATAGACATGGCTCAAGACAGAAATGTGAAAGTGCCCGCCTTTGATATGAATGCCTTTGTGGATGCCCTGTTCAACTCAGATCGATTCAAGGCTACCTTGAGAGAATAGATGCAAGCTGTGGTGACCACCAATGCAGGTCAGACTATTCAACCGACCCAGGCTCTGGTCGAGAATGGAGGAAATGTTGTTCAGATGATTCCTAGCTTTGGAGGAAGTGCTCCAGGAATCAGTAAAGGAGTTATTCGTTATAGGGAAGTCGATCGACATTCTGAGCAGGACGAAGCTTTTGAGAGGGCCAAGGAACCTTCAATCGAGACGGCTACAGAAAAGCATCTCAAGGAGCAATTATCTAACTTGGAGGGTTTGCTGCTAAAATTAAAAGAGATGGTGCATTACAATCCCATCAAAAGTGTGGACCTAGCTAGTTTAATGGCGGAAGGAGGAGAGCCACTTCCCATTGGTTTTTATGTGCCATATGTCACCCCATACACCGGGGAAGGTCCACCAAAGGCTCATCTGGATAGTTACATACGACTCATGTCTAGTATAGGGATTGGCAAAGTCTATCTCTTGAATCTATTTCCAACAACTCTAAGGGCACTGTTACAAAGTGGTATTTAAAAATGCTAATTCATACCCATTCCACATGGAAAGATTTGTCGGAAGCTTTTGTGAAGCAGTATGCTTATGACACTCAAGTGGAGACTACTATGGAGGATATGGAGAGGATTCACTAGAACCACATGAGTCTTTCTCGGCTTATTATAAGAGATGGATGGACGTTCAGGTGTTGGTAGATGGAGCTCTGAAGTTAGAGGCTTTCATTGTAAAGCTAGTTGCCGGCAGTTTGCCTTTGTATAAAGACAAAATGAAGCTGAAAAGATTCCATGCTTTTATGGATGTTGTCGAGTATGCTAAACGTATCGAAATGTATGAAGAGGAAGACCAGAAGAACAAACAGAGCTCAGTCACTTATCGAGGTAGTCAGGGGTACACATAGGGTTATAAAGCTGGTAGCTCCACGACTACATCTACTGGGTTTGGCTCGAAAACTAACCAAACTGCAACCCTTGAACAAGTGCAGGAAGCAGGTTTGGCTACCGTAGCTCAAAGTAGATAGGCAGGGACTCCTCAGAGGATCACCAACCCGTGGGTAGAATCTTTGCCTCATATCTTCACCAAATGTAGGAAAGCGTGACTGTTACATAATTTGAAGCAGTATTCCCATCCGGTTAAGGTAGACAAGGATAACTTCTATGCCTATCATGTGATGGTAGGTCATCATACAAATGATTGCACTTAATTAATAAGGGATATCCAACAGTCGCTTGCTGAAAGGAAAATTGTCGAGCCACCTTTGAAGCTAATGTTCAGAAGAACCCCTTGCCTATTTTTGGGAGCTAAGTCAATATGGTCCAATCTGGACTCTTGGCCAATTTTGTATTCACTCAGATTATCAAGACCAATCCAAGCATGCAATCTATCATAGTCGAGGAAGAATAAAAGATAGAGGAAGCCAAAGGGCAAGTGTCTATAGTACGAAAAGAGCAAGGCCTGATTGACCTAGCTGATATTGATTTAGATAATGATATAGAGGACTTCGAAGTGGAAGAACCTAAGCTAGTATACCCAGTTGAAACCAAGAGGGGAACTGTGATCGAGAAGGATGGCCCTGTCATGCACATTACCGGGAGTGGTAGGGTTCATCAGCCAGCTAATGTGGTTCCCCAAGCACCACCTCCTAGAAGAAATAATTCAGTAATGAAGGCTGATACTACTGTTCCCCTCCCGAGAAATAGAGAAGAGGATGTTGTGGTTGAACAGTTGAAGAGAACACTGGCCCGAGCTAGTATTTAGCACCTCCTTATGGAGTCTAAGAAGCACTGAGAGGCGGTAGTGAAACAACTTATGGAGATGGAAGCTGCTCCTATAATGTCTTCTGATGAATTTTATGCGATGATTAGGGGAGTTGATCTGAAAGTTAACCGAGCCCCAAAGATAAGTTTTGGAGTTTTTGATTTGCCACCAGAAGGCATGAACCATAATCGGGCACTATACTTGAAGGTTGAAATCATGGACAGAGTGATGCCCTGTGTGATGGTCGATGATGGCTTGGCCCTGAACATCTGCCCTTCTAAAATTCTGCCATACCTAGCAATTAGCACAGAAGCACTTTGTCGGTCGAGTATAGTGATTAGGGCTTATGATGACAGTAAGAGGTCAGTAATCGGCACATTTGAAGCTGAAGTGAGTGTCGGGGAGATTAAGTCCAAAGTGCTATTCAAAGTTATTGACATTTCTGTCACATTTTCTCTACTTCTCGGGAGGCCGTGGTTCCATGCCTTAGGAGGGGTACCATCAACCCTGCACCAGAAGGTGAAATTCTTGATCGGGGGGAAAGTTGTGACCATGGAAGCTGATGAGCCATCTAGTGTAGCTACTTTAAATGCTATGGAGTAGCCAATGATCGAGTTTCAGCTAGCAATGATTTCAGACGAAAACAAGGGTAAGCCAAAATTCCCAGAATGGATTCACAAATACTTCACCAAGCAGAAGTTTTAGCTTGGGAAAGGATTAGGGGAAAAGCAGTAAGGTGTCCTCGAATTCAACATTGATGTTGGGAAGTTTTGTCAGCACAAACTGGGTTACCGTGAAGAAAGGAATAAGCCAAGCAAGAAGTATGTGAATTTGATTGACACTTTTGTCCGTGCAACTGAAGAAATATACAGTGGAGCCCCTGAACCGGTGGTGAGGGAGGTAAGCTCCCAGGATTTGAGATCTTTGTGGATGTTGTTGATTTCAGCAAATATAGGGTTAAGCCTATTGTGAATATGTTGCATACTGGGACTGAAGACCAAGGGCAGATGGTTCTTAAAGATTAGAAGGGTGCAGTTCGCCAGGTCAGGGTTGAGTTTGGAAATAAAGGAGAATCATTTGATAAAGCCGACACAGAAAAGGGAGAAGTCAAAGCAGCTATTAAAGCCATTTCTAAGGCATTGTTTGTCCTGATGAAGCAAAATATGGATTCTGGAAAGAATAAGGCACCTATGGAGAAGACTCAAGGTGAGTTAATGAACGAAGCCGTGAAAGAATTGACCAAAATGATGATTCAAGGGAAGGCGAAGTTTGTTGAAGAAGAGATTTCTGTTGGCAAGAAATGAGCCCTTGAGGGTGATCTAGGAGACTTGTTTGACGAGGTTGATGATGCTGCAGCAGGAGAAGACCCTCTGCATGTGAAAGATGACAATTATTTTGATGTATCCAGCTGTTCTATTTATAATGTGAACAATTCAGCCTCTAGGGCATTTAATGCAATGAAATCTAATTTCACTTACTTGTGTGATGTTTTTCTAGATGGAACTGTGCATACATACAAACATGAACTTAATGTTTTTAGCATACATGATGCATCATTACATAAAATGAATCTAGGGACAGATGATGATCCAAAAATGGTTTCCGTCTCGAAAGACCTCACGCCTGATAAGAGAAAAGAAATTGTAAAAGTACTATAAAAGTACGTGAAAGCCTTCGCCTGGTCCTATGACGATATGCCTGGGGTTGACAGAGAGATTGCAGAACACAGAATTCTAATGGATTCGAAAATGAAACCTATTAAATAGAAGCTGAGGATACTTAGACCAGAATGGGTGAAAAAGTTAAGGAAGAGGTAGCCAACAAATAAAAGCTAAGTTCCTGGAAGTAGTAGAGTACCTAGAATGGTTAGCCAACATCGTACCAGTTGTGAAGAAAGACGGTCGAGTCAGGATTTGTGTGGATTACAGGGATCTGAACAAGGCGTCGCCCAAAGATGACTTCCCACTACCGCATATTGATGTTTGATTAATAGTGTCTCCAGGGCAGCGATGTATTCATTCATGGATGGATTTTCAGGGTATAAACAGATTCTGATGAACATCATCGACAAAGTGAAGATATCCTTCATCACGGAATGGGGTGTCTATTGCTACAGGGTTATGCTATTTAGGTTGAAGAACACTGGGGCAACTTATCAGCTAGTAGTCACTGCACTTCTACAGGATATGGTCTATAAGGAGGTTGAAGTTTATGTGGACGATATGCTAGTTAATTCTAGGGGTGAGCATGGACGGTTCGGTTCAAAAACCGAACCGAACTAAAAAAAACCAATCCAAAAAACACTGTATTTTATAAACCAATCCGATCCAAACTAAATTTTGGTTCGGTTCTATCCAAACCGAACTAGTTCGGTTTGGACTAGGTCGAACCAAAAACATCAACTTCTTTTAAAAAAAAAATCAAAATAAAAATTTTATATAAGTAGTTTGCTTAAAATACAAAAAAATTAACTTAAAAAATCAGTAATACTAAATAATATTATTACATCAAAATAAAATACTAAAATTCTCTACTTTTTTTTTCAACTCTCAAGTTTTAACAATTATAAATTAGCATCCAAAAATCACAATATAAAATTATAAAAGAATATAATGTCTAAAATTCTCTACAATTAGTATATATTAATTTTAGTATTTTACCAATTATTCGGTTTTTTGGTTTTTTCGGTTTTGAACCGAACCAAACCGAACCGAAGTCCAAACTTTTTAATAACTTAAAACCAAACCGAATCAAACTATAAAATGGATCGGTTTGGTTCGGTTCGGTTCGGTTTGAATTTTTGGTTTTTGGATATTGGTTCGGTTTTGCTCACCCCTAGTTAAGTTGATGACCCGAGAATAGCATCCCGCTATCCTGGATAGATTCCTAACTAGGATTGAAAAGTATAACCTTCGCTTGAATCCCAAGAAGTGTGTGTTTAGGGTAACTTCAGGAAAGCTTCTCGGTCACGTAGTAAGTTAGAGAGGAATCGAAATGGATCCAGACAAAATCAAGGCCATCAGAGATATGCCCATACTGAAGATAGAAAAGGAAGTGAGGTTATTTTTAAGGTCATTACAATATGTCAATCGGTTCATCGTGAGATTAACAACAGTTTGTGAACCCATCTTCAAACTCCTAAAGAAGAATCAGCCAGTGGAATGGAACCATTAATGTCAACTAGCCTTTGATAGGGTCAAGGCTTATTTGATAAACCCACCAGTTCTAAAACCTCTAATGCCGAATAAGCCTTTGATCCTATACTTGGCTATCGAAGATGCTTGAGTAGGGGCAATGTTAGTACAAGAACAAGAGGATGGACATGAACATGTAATCTACTGTTTGAGTAAGAAGCTAATTGATTACGATGCCAGATATACCGTGGTGGAAAAGACTTGCACTGCTATGGTATGGTTGACTAAGAAGTTAGGGCATTACTTTCGATCGTATAAAGTTTAGGCGGTGGCTAAGGTTGACCCAATGAAGTATCTATGCCAAACCCTTGCATTGGCTAGAAAACTATCAAGATGGTTCTTCTTGTTGCCAGAATTTGATATTATGTACATAACAAGGAAAACAATCAAAGGAAGAGCTGTAGCAGAATTCCAGGCCAATCAGCCTCTAAAATTGGATTATGTCGAGAATTTGGAATTTCCAAATAAACAGTTGGTGGTGGTGGAAATAGAACCAAGTAGATTGGTGATGTATTTTGATGGTGCTGTGAACAAACACGGTGCAGGTCTAGGAGTAATCATTGGTACCCCCGATGGAGAAATCATTCCCCTGGCAAAACTTCTTGAATTTCTAGTAACTAAAAATGGGGCATAATATGAAGCTTGCCTCTTTGGAATTGATGCCCTAATCACACTAGGGGCACATGAAGTGTTAGTTATCAAGGACTCAGCTTTGGTGATTTGATAGATTGCCAAGGATTGGGAAATAAAAGAAGAATCACTCTGACCTTATCTCGAATTGGTTTGGGAAAGAGCGAAGGTGTTTGCTTGGTGTGAATTCAGGCATGTACCGAGGGAAGAGAATCAGATGGTCGATTCCCTAGCTGTGCTTTCATCGATGTGGGAAGGACCTCGAAAACAACCGATCAACCCGTGATCTTAGAAACTGCACAGAATCCTTGTTATCAGTCAGTCAGCTTTATGGCAGCGGTGGAAGAACGCCCATGGTATCATGACATCCTATAGTTCATTCAGAATGGTCAGTACCCTAAAGATGCTAGTGTAGCAGATAAGATCTCTCTTGGAAGGTTAGCGGCACAATTCAGTGTTGGATGTGCCCTAGTCCCGAGGCATTGGTCCTTGTATTTGTATTGTGCATTTATTGGATTTATGTATTATACATTTTGTGTCATTATATAAAGGCATCAATCTATTTATTATATTTCTTGTGCTATGTTTTAAATAGAGTATCCAATGGACATATCCATATCCATGTTGACAAGTGTCATGCAGTTGGCAGTAAGACCATGGATAGGGAAAATGATAGGACCATAAAGAGATACGTAGTTTGTTCCAGTCATGGGAATGAATGGAACTAGAGACTATCATTAGCTTGGTTGTATGGTGGTGTCTTACTAGCCATTGGACATGAGATGTTAACCAAGTTAATTGGGTATATCCAAAAGGGGCATGGTACTGGATAGATCCACTAAACAAGAGATCTGCATGGTAAAGTAGCACAAGTGATTCTCGTGTAGTACTTGTATGGATCCTTTGACCTAACCATATGATGGTGCTGTATGTGAAGTGGCATACTTTGGTGTACACCTAATGGGCCTGTAACAGGGTGCCAAGTATGGATACATTCAAGTATGTCAGTGAACATGGCAATGCTATGGATATGTAAAAAGGAATGTCACTCAGTAGTCCACTGAGAAGATATCACCGGCCTCTTGATGAATGCAACTGATAAGAGTGTGGCCGCACTTAAACAAGTTGGAACTTATTTGTGAGCATCAATTCATTAGGGATCAAGTAAATTTCCAGACACAAAAGAGGGTGATCAATCCATGCCTCTGTGTTGGACACCGATACCAATGACATGGGATGTACAAGTTTAAACTATAGGGTTATGATTACATTTGGATTGCTATCTTTGTCTTAATTGGGGGTTGCAATGGCTTCCTAGAGCTCCCCTGTAGTCTGTGGGCCAAAGGCCCACTGCCAACATAAAGACGGGTCCACAGGATCATACACATTGAACGTCTGAACTCGAACTAAAGGATCAACTGTATACTTGGAGTATACACACCGGAGAGAGAGGATTATAGTAATTATGTTATATAGATCGATTGGATTGATCAAAATAATATGATTAATATTTGTATTGGCCTTCTCATGATTAATTCAATGAATTAAATTAATGAGATTATTTCCTAGGAGGAAAATATTTTACATGTATAGGTTTACATGTATTTAATATTATGAAAGTCTAATTTAATTCCTTGGTTAAATTAATTTGTGAAATTAATTTTAATTTAAAGGTATGTAATATATTATATGGTATAATTCATTTACATACATGTTAAATTAAAATATAATTTGAAATTAAATTGGACCAGAAGAATTAAATCAGACTTGGGCTTAAAGGAGAAAAGGCCCGCATAAAATTAAGAAGGATGGGCCAAAATTTTTAGAGAAAAATTTCAGCCTTCTAGGGTTAAAACACCCTAGAGAATTTAGCTAACATAGGGGAATTGCACAGAAAATTCCAGCAGCCATTTCTCTCTATTCCGGCCAATCCTCTCGCTAGCATGGGTCGTGTTCTATAGCCGTTAGTGTACAGGAACATGAAGGAAGTCGGATTCGATTTCTGCAGCCATCTCTTAAAGAGCTTTTCTGGTGAGAATCTATTTGTTCTCTATTTTGTTTTGTTGTTTTCAATTTCCATATCAATTGCTCCTGGGCACAAATTTGAGGAAATCAATGCATATTTCTGCTTTATCGGTTGATTTTCGGTGAAAAATCCCAACATTCAAGATATTCGAAAATCAAGTCTTCAAAAGAACTACAAATGGCTACTACGAAAGTGTTTAACAGAAAAAGAGGTGAAGAAGGTCATGAAATAGATCCATGCTGGAACTTGTAGACCGCACATGAATGGCTTAGCCCTAGCCAAGAAAGTGTTAAGCAAGCCTACTTTTGGCTTACCTGGCAACCTAATTGTATCGAAGAAGTAAAGAAGTGCCATGAATGTCAAGTGTATGGATATCTCAACCATCTTCCCCCACTAGAACTTCAAATATCAACAACTCCATAGCCATTTGCAGCTTAGGGAATTGACATCATTGGAGAGATAAGGTTGCCTGCATCGAATGGGCACCGTTTCATACTTATGGCCATGGATTAATTTTTGAAATGGGTAGAAGCGGAATCATTTACAAATGTTACAGCTAAGAAGATGGCCAAGTTCATAGAAAAGAACATATTTGCATGGTATGGAATCCTGCACCATGTCGTGACCGATAATGAAGTACAATTTCAGGGGGTAATAGCACAGTTGTTCCAAAGTAAAGGTGTTGAACAGCATAGATCATCTACATATTGCCTACAAGCCAATAGGGCAGTAGAAGTGGCCAATAAGTCTATCAAGAGAATTCTATCAAAAATGGTAGTTACCTACAGAGATTGGGCCGACGTGTTACCATTTGCCTTGTGGGGATATAGGACTAGCATCAGAACACCCACCGGAGAAACACCGTACTCGTTGGTCTACGGGATGGAAGCTGTTCTCCTAGTGGAAATAGAGATTAAGTTGCTAAGGGTTATCATGGAAGCACAGTTGCCAGAATCAGAGTGGGTTATGTCGAGATATGAACAGTTAGCATTGATCGATGAGAAGCATCTTCGGGAATTAGATAACCTACAGATGTATCAGCAGAGAATGGCCAGGACTTACAACAACAGAGTTTGTCATCAAAAACACCGGCTCAATGCCAGGGATTTGGTACTTAAGCAGATGAAGCAGACCAACACAGACGTACGGGGAAAGTTCAAGCCGAATTAGGAAGGTCCATATGTAATCAAGAAAATGCTTTCAAAGGGCGCTGTGAGGATCATGGATATGGATGGAAATGAATTCATCAACCCCATCAATCAAGACAAGCTCAGGCGATACTTTGTGTAAACAAATTTTGATGGGTAGAAAACCAAAAAAGGCGATCCATGCAAAAGTTAGGACAGTCCGATGGATCGAAAACTGGAAAGGCGGCCCATACAAAAATTAGGATAGTGAGGTGAGCACTATCAGTGGGAAAATCTGCAAATACTGGTTGGTGATAGTCATGGATTCGGTTGAGACGAATACCATTACTAATTCTGTCCTTAGCTTTATTTCATCTTTGATGTGCATTATGCTAAAACATTATTAATGAATGAATGAATGAATGTTTTTCTTTGTTCGTTTAAATGTCCCGAGTTTGCTTGGAGTTGAGCTCGTATTATGCATGTATGGCTATGTACAAACATGCATGTCCGATAGATCGAAAACCTGAAAAGGCAATCTATGCAAAAATTAGGATATGAATAAAGTCTACTAGTCGAAAACCCAAAAGGGTGGTTCAGGCAAAAATTAAGACAGTCCGATAGGCCGAAAACCCGAAAGGGCGGTTTATGCAAAAGTAAGGACACAAGACAAAACAAAAGTCACACAACTGTGAGCGGACGACGCGTTTTCGACGGAACGCGAGACTCCCTTTTGGAAGGGGCGCCACGATCTCCCCCTCCATCGCGTGGGGTTTTTATAAATGGAAAATCGGTTTTGACAAAATAAATGGAATTAATTCTTTAAAGAACCGAGACCTAAGTCTCAATGAATATTGTAGAGTCGCCACCCGGCTCAGCTCAACCGAGAAATTTATAATGCAGCTAAACCGGATAAACGGCCGCTACACTATCCGGAGATTCGGGTCCGAACAAGTCCCTTATTTTGTGTCTAATTAAAATAAATATTGGTCAATGTTCAAAGATGGTATTTCATATTCTAAAAGTCAATTTTATTGAAATAAGACATACAGCGCGCATACATGTTAAGTAAAATAGTAAAGAATAAATTATTACAACCCGATTGAGTAAAAGATAAAAACACTCGCCTCACTTTTACAAGCGCCTAGAATACACGATTTATCTAAACAACATTACAATTACCTAGGATACACGTATTAATCTATTAAATACATATAAAATAAAATAAAGAGCTGCAAAACAGAGAGTTAGCACAATATATATAGCACGCCACAAATAGGACTCAAACAGACAGAATTGGGAAATCAAGAATTGGGGGCATGCATTTAGGGGATAACTGGGTTGGCTCGGCTAATCGGCCCCGGTTAGACCTGGAAAACGTTTTGAAACATCCCTGTATTTTGGTTTTTGTGGGAAAATCATTTTGGAAACAATTTTTTCGGTTTACATGCATTTTTTACATGTGAGGTGGGTCGGTTTTCGGGAGAACTGGGTCTCCGTCGTGGAATTGTTCTGAATGCAATTTTACTGAAAATTGAATCTATGGTCGTGGATGCACACAACAAAATTCATTTTGATTATTTTGGGGTTTTATGATTTTTATGGATTTTTGGAAAATTTTTTGGGGATAAAAAGGAAATTTTGCTTCTGGAATCCATGTTACAGTTGTGCGACTGTAAACACTCCAGACTCAGGATTTCACTAAAATTTTATTTGAAGAAAACTGGAAAGAAAATGCTGGAAATCAAGAACACCCGTACGACTGTTCATCAAACTCAAGAACAGTCACACGACTATTCTTGATTTACAGAACAGCTGCGAGGAAAAGGACAAAAATGCAGAAAAAGCACACCAATCACCCAGAAAGCTTCTAAAAGAAAGGGGAAAATGATTGTTTACCTCTTTGGCATGCGTCCATCGTAGGATTGACCCCTGGCGTCGCTCCAATCCACTAAAATCCGGACTTTTCTCCTTGAGTTAGGGTTTGAGAGCTTTTTAGTCCAAAATCTCCAAATGCAAGGGTTTCTAATGATCAGTTCTTTCTTTCTTTGTTTCTTTTCTTTTCTTTTTCTCTCTTTTTCTTTATTTCTTTTTTTTCTTCCCTCTTTTCATTTTCTGTCTGTCCCCTCCCTTCTTCTGTTTTTTCAGCTTTTGAGGTATGGGTTGGCTCGCCTGCCGTGATCTACAGTCGTACGACTGTATTTCGATTACAGTGGTACGACTGTAGGTAGAGTCGTACGACTGTACTCTTTTTTTATTTTTTGTAAAATTCCGACGCTTACAGCTGCCCCTCGCGTGATCAAATTCACCACCCGATCTTAGTCTGGGATAGATTATGTGAATTTGAGAAACGCGACTCAAAGCGCCGTAGACACAGGAAAGAACCTGCCGTTGAAATAAGCCGATATTGGGTCTAGGTTACCCGAGGCGATGCTGGGGAGGAAATAAGCTGATATCGGGTCTAGGTTACCCGAGGCAAAGGTGAGGAAGACATAAGCCGATATCGGGTCTAGGTTACCCGAGGCAAAGTTGATAAGGAAGCCGATATCGGGTCTAGGTTACCTGAGGCAAAGCTGATGAGGAAGAAATAAGCTGATATCGAGTTTAGGTTACCCGAGGCAAAGCTGAGGAAGAAATAAGTCGATATCGGGTTTAGGTCAGCCGAGGCAAAGCTGAGGAAGAAATAAGCCGATATCGGGTCTAGGTCACTCGAGGCAAAGCTAAGGAAGAAATAAGCCGATATCGGGTCTAGGTTACCCGAGGCAAAGGAAGATGAAATTGCAGTTAAGCAGATATCGGGTCTATGTTACCCGAGGCAAGAAAAGATGGAATGCGGTTAAGTCGATATCGGGTCTATGTTACCCGAGGCAAGGAAAGGTGGATTATGGATTGGTCGATACCAGGTCTATGTTACCCGAGGCGATGCTAGGGAGGAAATAAGCCAATATCGGGTCTAGGTTACCCAAGGCAAAGCTGAGGAAGAAATAAGCCGATATCAAGTTTAGGTCACCCGAGGCAAAGCTGAGGAAGAAATAAGCTGATATTGGGTCTAGGTTACCCGAGGCAAAGGAAGAGAAAATAAGCCGATATCGGGTCTAGGTTACCCGAGGCAAAGGAAGAGAAAATAAACCAATATCGGGTCTAGGTTACCCGAGGCAAGAAAAGATGGGATGCGATTAAGCCGATATCGGGTCTATGTTACCCGAGGCAAGAAAAGATGGATTGCGGTTAAGCCGATATCGGGTTTATGTTACCCGAGGCAAAGGAAGAGAAAATAAGCCGATATCGGGTCTAGGTTACCTGAGGTAAGAAAAGATGGGATGCGGTTAAGCCGATATCGGGTCTATGTTACCCGAGGCAAGAAAAGATGGATTGCGGATTTGAAATCTTACTGGAATTAGGTGGACTTGAAATAATGAAATACGAGGTTCAAGGATTTGGAACCATGCTTGAACGTACTGGAGTTCAAGGGTTCGAAATCTGGCTTGAATGGAGAAAGGGGTTCAAGGATTTGCGACCATGCTTGAACGTACTGGAGTTCATGGGTTCGAAATTCGGCTTGAATGAAGAAGATGGTTCAAGAATTTGCAACCATGCTTGAACGTAATGGAGTTCAAGGGTGCGAAATCTGGCTTGAATGAAGAAGATGGTTCAAGGATTTGCAACCATGCTTGAACATAATGAAGTTCAAGGGTGTGAAATTTGGCTTGAATGAAGTGAAGAGATTGGTTTAGGAATGATAATTTTGATGTTGGCTCGAGGATAAGTATTTATCCCTTGATCGATAATTTTGGAAACAAAAATTTTTGCCCCTTCGATCAAGGATAAATATGGCTTGATTGTTCTGCCCCTTGGTATGTTGAGATTCGGGTTCGCGCTGATGCTTAAGGCCCAATAGATGCCCCGGTGTTGTGCCACCTCTACTTTAAGAGCGATCCTGGTTTGGAATAGCCTTGGTGATGGCAGCGGGTACCTGCACTTGGATCAGCCGTGATGCATATGCATATGAATTGTACGTATTCACTTTAAACGTATGCACGTATGTACAGATGCATGTATGGTTCTAGATGCATGTATGTGCGAGCCCGGAGATGGAATTCACGGCTTATGACTGGCCCCGATGGTAGCCCAGGTGACCTAGTCCGATTGTCTCGACGTGTTTTCTGACCGACTGACTATTACACTGATCTAGGGATTAGAGGAGTTGACCATCTTCAGTGACTTTCCACTTTACCCTCTGCATATTCTGAAGCTTTGTTAGGCTAAGTGGATCAGGGTAATAGGCCGTGCTGGCGGATGGTCCATTTGGTTGAACAAGAAGATGAGAGCGAGACCTTGCATTTCCGTACTGCATAACAAGAGCTTCTATGATATTGTCACGGGCTTGGATGCAATGCCCTACTGATGGATGTTTATATGTGATGGCATGGTGTATGCAAGATGAACATCTGATCGGAGATCCAAACATACACAATATTGCAATGGTGACATCAGAATGAATATAATAGGGAATGTGACAGTGACTCTGACTTTGTATATCACCCCTCTCCTGTTTCTGACACGTCCTTTCGGTTTTCCGTGTCAACAAGTTCGCTTGTTTTTTTGGAGAAAGATTCTGTGATGGGCATTTTGTCTGCGTTGATCCCTTTTGCGACGGTTTGTCTTAGGATGGGAAAGATATGTTCTGATATGTTCATTGCGACTTGCAAAGATACTGTTGTCGATGATACCCAATGGTTTGATTTTTACTTGACCCTGGTATTATAGGTTTGTGTTTGGGGAGTAAAGCACTTCCACAGACAAGGCTTGCCACCTGATGTAGCCCGTAAGTGAACATTGACATGCAATGACACAAATGCATATTGAACACCAAAATTGAATACAAAACATTCACGACATAATGAATGCGGATGCATTAGGAAAATCTAAAATATGGCTCTGGTTTTAATAGATGCCCCTTCAAATTACCAATATGCCCTTTCGGTTTTACACATTGGAGCTTTTTTTTTTAAGGAATGAATGCCCGATCACTGGATAGAGTTGCCATTATGGACGGACAACCTGAAATGAGTTCAATTAACAACTGGATTCTCCTGCGGTCTGATGCTGTATTCATGTTTCCAATTCACCCCAGATTCAAATTCAGGCACTGTTCCCGAAGACTGAATTCTTGAAATGGTTGGCAAATGCAACTTTCCCTTTGAATATGAGTACAACAGACTTTGCAAGCTTTCCTGTTGATGGTATCGTCCCCCTCAAGATTGTTGAAAGCTTTGCAAAACCAAGTTGCCCCAACACTGTTGGTGGAGTTCACAAATGCATAACCAAAATTCCCTCCAGTCTTGAAATCCATAGGCAAATAGAGGAAATCATAAACAGGCTTCCCTTTGGACTTATTCTTGTTTTTCTCCAGACAATGCTTGTCCAGAATTTGCAGCAAATTATGCCTTTGAAACTGATTTGGTAGATCTCTGATCATCAAACTTGTTTTTCCACCAAGATTAGCTTCAATCTCTTTTTATTCAGCTTGGTCTCTTCAATAGTCAATTTCTTGGGCAACCACTGTCGTTCCTTTTCACCTATAGAAACTATTTTCTTCTTACTCTGGAATCTAGGAGCTATATATTTCATTTTCCCCCTTTTTCAGCATTGTTGAACTCATTTGAAGCAGACTCATATCCAAATCCTCTATCTATCATAAAATCAAAACCCTTCCCACTATCTGAGGGTACCAAATAATTAGTCTGGGAGTTTGGATTGAAGAGAAATGACGTGGGATTAAAAAGGTATCCCCAATTCGGTACAGGTTGATGATAAACGAAGACGGATTGAAACGGCACCATAACCACCTGCCCTGACGCCTTTCTGCTGATGAGATGATGCGGAAAAATACAATATGGAGCAGCATTGGGGTTCAACTTCTTGTTAGAAGCCATTGAAGGTCGGAAATATGGGATCACAGAATCGGTTCAAGTTCCAGAGAGAAGATGAAAGATAGAAGATGAAAGTGAAGGAAAGACAATAAAGGGAAGACAAAGGTGTTGAAGGCAAAGGGAGAAGGCAGAGAGGAGAATGAAAAGGGAACTGCTTTGGGTAAAGACACCAATCTTCTCTGTCACCGCGCGATGTTAACTTTTTAAAACAGGCAAAAACGTACTTATGTCCATTGTCTCAACTCATTGACCCCAGCATTTCATGCAATAGGTGGGCTGCCCCCAGATTCATCAAGCACTCAACAGAGTTTAACTTTATGATTAAAGAGAGCATAACTTTAGGCTAGGAGCAGAAATCTGACTGTAAGGGAGAGCTGAGGTCTTCCATTGGTGCTGTTTTTTTTTAAGAAGTTAAATCCAAACCACAGCCACCTATTGATTTTCCTGCCCGTATTCAGATCCATGTATGTCATGCGTGTTTGATGTCTTTTTGGATGAACAATGCATGTGTAATGTCATATGCACATGAATGCCACACAAACAAGACTGTACATGCACTAAAACTAATGCCTACTTCAGAGTTTTATAACATAGTGGGTGGCAAAGGTCATTTGGATTTTTTAGGGCTTGATGCTTTTTGATGGATTTGGTTTTTGATATGAGATGCTTTTTCGAGCATGAATTAGGCTCAAAGCTTCATCTTTGGGATTGGCCCTGAAATTTGGTGATGGTCCCTGGTTTGGAATGATTTGGGTGGATTGTGGGCTGTTCAAGTTGAAACTTTTAGGGCAAGACCAATAGTGTTTTTGGATCATGGTTTATAGGGATCACTGATCTAGGTTGGCAATTGATTCAAAGGAAATGATGCCATCCCATTATTTGCTTGGCAGACTTCTTCTCTTTCTCTCTCTCTCTCTTTTTTCTGAAGAAAAGGGCTTAACCGAAGTCAGGTTCACTTGTAAATTCCCTGTAAGACTCAGAGTGATGTCATGCATCTTAATATTATACGTGAGGGACATGTCGTTTCAGATGATCAAATGCATGCTTAATGCCATATACATGTAATCACCACACAAGTAAGAAAATAACAAGATGCATTGCATTTTAAATGAGTTCAATACACTT
This sequence comes from Euphorbia tirucalli, assembly GCA_039660915.1. Lineage (NCBI taxonomy): Eukaryota > Viridiplantae > Streptophyta > Magnoliopsida > Malpighiales > Euphorbiaceae > Euphorbia > Euphorbia tirucalli. Next base: position 31,769,593 of record CM077637.1, on the reverse strand, counting down.
TACAAACAAAATGAGTTCCCTACGGGAAGGGGCCTCTAAAGGTATTGATCTCACAGCGCCCGACTATTCCTTATCTGGTCACTGCCCCACTCTCATCAGATCAGGCTTAGGAGTTCTTCGTCATATTCCTCTCCCAGGGAGGTTTGAGGAATGTCCTTACCAGACTCCCTGGTTGTCCCCAGTTGCTCATTAGTAGCGGATGGCACCTTTAATCTTCCCTTATTAACTAACTTCTGGATCTCCTTCCTTAAAACATAGCAGGCATTGGTTCGGTGACCTGTCACTACATGCTAGGTGCAGAAGTTGTTCTTTTGATCTGGTGCCGGCTCCATATACAGCTTGATGCTCTGCAGTAACCCCTCTTTTCTACATTTGGAAAATAATTGGCTCAGTGAGAAAGGCCACGGGGATATGCTCTTTCCGTCACCCTTAGGGAGTGGACTCCTGTTTGGTCGCGGAACGAGGTCAGTGTTGGCTTTGAGGGGGGCCTTTAATTCTGATTCACCAGTCAGCCCTCTTATTACTCCCTCAAGCTCAACCACATGTGCCTCCAATTCAAAGCACCTTGTTGTCAGCTTTTCCACCTTGTCCATATAACCTCCTAGCATTTCCTTCAACATTGCCGTTGCCTCTTCCCTGACCGCCTTTCAGAATCACGATGAGGCAACATAATCATCTAGGACATCTGTTACGGTGTTGAAGTTCACTGGGCCAGCCATTCTCGAGACTCCTTCCCTTTCTCCCCTGATAAGAACATTTGTTAGCACTGAACGGGGCATGCGCATAGAGGATACCAAGTCAAGGGATGATGTAGGTATGAGTGCATGATGTGATGCATGCATGTATGAAGGATGATGTCATGTGATGCCATGTCATGTTATGCAACTCTAAACTAGCCAAGTGCACACAAAACCAAGAAAGGAAACATGCAAAATGCAATGAATGTTGTTGATGAAGCTATGTGTTAAAGTAGAGCGTGGCATATAAATATACACCACATGGATAAAATGACACGCAGGGTGTCCACGGATCGAAGCAAGGTGATACTTGCGAAGCACTTACGTGTAGAGCGTATCTTACACGGAAGGAGAGTTAATATTTGAAGCGATACGTGTAGAGCGGATCTTACACGGGGAAGAGATGTAGTGTTTAAGGTGGTAAGTGTAAAGCCTATCTTACATGGGAGAGGTTTGGCATTTGGAGTGATACGTGTAGAGCTTGTCTTACACGAGGAGGAAGGGTAGAGTTTGATGCGGTACGTGCAGAGCTTATCTTGCACGAGGAGGTTCGGAACGATATGTGTAGAGCTTATCTTACACGGGGAGGAAGTACGTCGAGCTTGTCTTGCACGGAAAGATATTTGGAACGATACGTGTAGTGCTTGGTCTTACACGGGGAGGAAGGGTAGAGTTTGATGCGGTACGTGCAGAGCTTATCTTGCACGGAAAGATTTGGAGTGACACGTGTAGAGCTTAGTCTTACACGGGGAGAAAGGATAGAGTTTAAAGCAGTACGTGCAGAGCTTATCTTGCACGGAAAGATTTGGAACGACACGTGTAGAACTTAGTCTTACACAGGGAGGAAAGATAGAGTTTAAAGCGGTACATGTAGAGCTTATCTTGCACGGGAAGATTTGGAGTGGTACGTGTAGAGCTTGTCTTACACGGGGAGGAAGTGTGCAGAGCTTGTCTTGCACGGAAAGATATTTGGAATGATACGTGTAGAACTTGGTCTTATATGAGGAGTAAGTGTAGAGTTTTGTGCGGTACGTGCAGAGCTTGTCTTGCACGGGGAGATTTGGAGCGATACGTGTAGAGCTTGGTCTTACACGGGGAGGAAGTGTGCAGAGCTTGTCTTGCACGGAAAGATATTTGGAATGATACTTGTAGAACTTGGTCTTACACGAGGAGGAAGTGTAGAGTTTGATGCGGTACGTGCAGAGCTTGTCTTGCACGGGGAGATTTAGGGCAGTACGTGTAGACCTTGTCTTACACGGGGAGGAAGCGTAGAATTTGATGCGGTACTTGCAGAGCTTATCTTGCACGGGGAGATTTGGAGTGATACGTGTAGAGCTTGTCTTACACAGGGAGGAAGTGTGCAGAGCTTGTCTTGCACGGAAGATATTTGGTATTTGGGTGTGTGGGACACAAGGATAGGGTTTCTAATGATTACGGAAGACCTAAGGGGATTGATGGAATTCCTAGTGTTTCTGGAACACTTAAATGACTTAGTGCATACTGTAAAGTCTTTGGTGCTTATGAAAGGCTTAAACATTGTGGAGTGCTTGAATGTTTGATGGATGAATGAGATGTACATCGTGAGATAATGAGGATGATCCTTTTGTTTTTATCATTATTATTTTTTTTTTTTGACTTTGGACATTCCAAGAACACCCAATGCTATGCAAAAAAATGTCACGTGTGGACCGCCACACAAGTAAAAGTTTGGTGCTTTTGGAGCACTTAATGAATTTTGTGAAATGGTCACGTGTGTGCCGACATACAGACAGAGTTCGACGCATTGTAGGTCTATGAGATGATATGAAATGGTCACATGGGACCGGCCCATAGACAGAGTTCTGATGCTTTTAAGCATATGATATGAAATGATGTTATGAGAGAGTCATGTACCATAGGAGACACAGATCTTGGGTGGGCCCCTCCCTCGCGTGGGGTTTTTATAAATGGAAAATCGGTTTTGACAAAATAAATGGAATTAATTCTTAAAAGAACCGAGACCTAAGTCTCGATGAATATTGTAGAGTCACCACCCGGCTCAGCTCAACCGAGAAATTTATAATGCAGTTGAACCGGATAAACGGCCGTTACACTATCCAGAGATTTGGGTCCGGACAAGTCCCTTATTTCGTGTCTAATTAAAATAAATATTGGTCAATGTTCAAAGATGGTATTTCATATTCTAAAAGTCAATTTTATTGAAATAAAAAGACATACAGCGCGCATACATGTTAAGTAAAATAGTAAAAGAATAAATTATTACAACCCGATTGAATAAAAGAAAAAAACACTCGCCTCACTTTTACAAGGGCCTAGAATACATGATTTATCTAAAGAACATTACAATCGCCTAGGATACACGTATTAATCTATTAAATACATATAAAATAAAAATAAAGAGCTGCAAAACAGAGAGTTAGCACAATATATATAGCACGCCACAAATAGGACTCAAACAGACAGAATTGGGAAATTAAGAATTGGGGGCACGCATTTAGGGGATAACCGGGTTTGCTAGGCTAACCGGCCCGGTTAGACCTGGAAAACGTTTTGAAACGTCCCTGTATTTTGGTTTTTGTGGGAAAATCATTTTGGAAGCAATTTTTCCGGTTTACATGCATTTTTTACATGTGAGGTGGGTCAGTTTTCGGGAGAACTGGGTCTCCATCGTGGCATTTTTCTGAATGCAATTTTACTGAAAATTGAATCTATGGTCGTGGATGCACACAACAAAATTTATTTTGATGATTTTTGGGGTTTTCCGATTTTTATGGATTTCTGGAAAATTTTTGGGGGATAAAAAGGAAATTCTGGTTCTGGAATCCATGTTACAGTCGTGCGACTGTAAACACTCGAGACTCAGGATTTCACCAAAATTTTATTTGAAGAAAACTGGAAAGAAAACGCTGGAAATCAAGAACACTCGTACGACTGTGACTATTCATCAAACTCAAGAACAGTCGCATGACTGTTCTTGATTTCCAGAACAGTTGCGAGGAAAAAAAGGATTAAAATACAGAAAAAGCACACCAATCACCCAGAAAGCTTCTAAAAAAGAGGGGAAAAGGAGTGCTTACCTCTTTGGCGTGTGTCCACTGTAGGATTGACCCCTGGCGTCGCTCCAATCCACTAAAATCCGGACTTTTCTCCTTGAGTTAAGGTTTGAGAGCTTTTGGGTCCAAAATCTCCAAATGCAAGGGTTTTTGATGATCAGTTCTTTCTTTCTTTGTTTCTTTTCTTTTTCTTTTTCTCTCTTTTTCTTTCGTTCTTTTTTCTTCGTCCCCCTTTTCGTTTTCTGTCTGTTCCCTCCCTTCTTCTGTTCTTTCAGCTTTTGAGGTATGGGTTGGCTCACCTGCCACGATTTGCAGTCGTACGACTGTATTTCGATTACAGTCATACGACTGTAGGTAGAGTCGTACGACTGTACCCTTTTTTTTTTTGTAAAATTCCGGTGCTTACAACAACAGTAGGTTCAGACAATCCTAACACCCTACAACCTGAGGTATCTCAGGGTCAGCACCTTGAACTCACAGCCAATGTACCAAAACAAAATAAATGTGTAGAAATGGGCCCACATACGGGCAATACAAGTGGAGTGGTAGAATAAGCCCACACATGGGCTAGATTGTCAAAGAGGAAAAGGAAAGGAGCCTAAGACTATCCCCCGTCACCCTAATCATCCACCTGGTTCTCGTCCCCAATGTCCTAATAATTAGCCAACTGCTCCTCTAATGTGTCCACGCGTGTCCGAAAAGTTTGGTTCATGAGCTCCAAATCCGCGACCTGCCTCTGCAGCCGGTCCACCTTCGGCCTCAGATAAATGGACTCGCGACATTGAACACCAAGATGGACTACACCAAAACCAATGATGGAAACATCGTGTCACATGCATGCATACACTCGAAACATACACACACACACACACACACACACACACACGCATATATGCATCAATGCTAACTCAAGTACAGGTACTTACTGTCATCATCGGGTTGTCCCGAATCGTGAGCGCTCTGACAGTGGAAATAGCCTGACAATGGGACATCTTCTCGGTTATAATGCGCAAATTAGAGCTGTGCGGCTCTAAACTCCAGTTATGAAAATTTTCTCAATTTTCAGAATTTCCATCTGTGCTGATATAATCCCGAGAAGGATATTTCTTGCCTTTTGCAGGTATCCAGGGGCAAAACAATCGGTTTGTATTTATTCTTGATCGAAGGGGCAAATATTTTTGTTTCCAAAATTATCGATCAAGAAATAAATACACACCCAACACAACTTCAAAAGCACTGCTTCGCAAAGAACAAAATCGAGATCACTCAACTTTAGAAACACTCTTTAACCAAATTACCAAAATACCCTTTCCTTTTAACACAAACACCACGAGGCACCAAATCACCAAAATACCCTTTCTTCGTGACACTAATCTCACAGGAAGACTCAAATCGGGCAAGGCCGCTACCTCATAAAGAAACTGAGGCAAGTCCCCACTCAACACAGGCAAGAATGCTGTTTCGCACAGACATCGAAATAAGTCCCCAAGCAACACGAGCAAGACCGCTGTTTTTCATAGACAACGAAACTAGTCCCCAAGCAACACGGGCAAGACTGCTACCTTGCAAAGAAATAGAGGCAAGTCCCCACTCAACACGGGCAAGACCACTGTTTCGCACAGACATCAAAACAAGTCCCTAAGCAACATGGGGAAGACTGTTGTTTTGCATAGACATCAAAACAAGTCCTTAAGCAACACGAGCAAGACCATTACCTAGCAAAGAAACTGAGGTAAGTCCCCACTCAACACGGGCAAGACTGCTGTTTCGCACAGACATTGAAACAAGTCCCCAAGCAACACGCGCGAGACCGCTCTTTCACATAGACATCAAAACAAGTCCCCAAGCAACACAGGAAAGACCGCTACCTTACAAAGAAACCAAGGCAAGTCCCCACTCAATACGGCCAAGACTGTTGTTCCGCACAGAAATCGAAACAAGTCCTTAAGTAACACGGGCAAGACCACTGTTTCGTATAGACATCGAAGTAAGTCCCTAAGCAACACGGGTAAGACTGCTACCTCCTAAAGAAGTCGAGGCAACTCCATACTCAACACGGGCAAGACCGTTGTTTCACACAGACATCGAAACAAGTCCCCAAGCAACACGGGCAAGATCGCTGTTTCGTACAGACATCGAAACAAATTCCCAAGCAACAAGGGTAAGATTGCTACCTTGCAAAGAAACCGAGGCAAGTCCTGACTAAACACAGGTAAGACTGCTATTTCGCACAGACATCGAAACAAGTCCCCAAGCAATATAGGCTAGACCGTTGTTTCATATAGACATCGAAACAAGTCCCCAAGCAACATGGACAATACCGCTACCTTGCAGGGAAACCGAGGCAAGTCCCCACTCAACACGGGCAAAACCACTATTTCGTACAGACATTGAAATAAGTCTCTGAAGTCAATACAATTCCATCCGTGACATAGATACCACATAGAACTAACACAGCCAAGACCACTGCCTCGCATAGAAACCGAGGCAAGTCCCTAAACAACACGAGCTAGACCGCTGCCTAGCACAGAAGCTGAGGTAAGTCCCCACTCAACACGAGCAAGACCGCTATTTTGCACAAACATCGATGCAAGTCCCTGAAGTCATCACAATTCCATCTGTGACACAAGCACCAGGAGAACCAATATGAGAAAGATGCTAGGTACGTTTCCTCTTTCTTTTCTCATCGTGCTCCCTATTGCGAGACCAAACTCAAACCGAGCACAATAACCCAACCATGAGTCAACTTTGATCCCGCAAGGGGCAGCCTGTGAGCATGGGTTTTCCCGATCTCTGTGATGAAAATCCTATGTTACCTGTTAGACAGACGAACGTGAGTTAGATTTGAGAATAAGTGGAATGATGCTCAGAATGTTCTCAAATGCCCCTAAAAATAGAACAGTCCCTAATCTGAAACCCCAAGAAAGGTCCTTCGAGGGATTAGAGAGCTTAGATGTAAGTGTAGGATTTGGGAAAAGCCTTGATAGCTCTGGTTAGAGCCGCACAGCTATAGTTGCATAACTACAGTCACACGACTACAAAATCAAAGTCGCACAGCTATAACATTACAGCTGCGTGGTTCTGAAGGTTGATCAGTTTATTTCCTAATTATCTTTTTACCAGCATGTTTAACTCTTCAATTAAAGGAATTAGACTGGGATATGCTAGGGTTAAGCAGTAAAAACATAAGAGAATATGCAGAAATCATTCTAGAGAGAAAAAGAGGGGTTTTAGAGAGAGAAAGGGAGAAAAACTGTGAAAAACCAAAAGGAAAAGAGAGAAAACAGAGAGAAAACACTCAGGAAACACATAGGGTGAGGGTTTCTAGGCATTTCTCATTCGTTCGGATTGATTTCGGGTTCATTTGGATTGGTTTGAGGTTCGTGTTCGAACTTTCAGGACATTCATAGGATTTCAAGTGCATTCTAACGTTCAAATCCACTTTTAGTCATCAAATACGCTGGAACACAAAAAGGGTAAACTTTGATAGGCCTTAAACTCGTAATTGATTGCTTTGTGTTTTGTGTTTTTGAGTTTTGTGGAAATCCAGAATCTGTCTGCATGATTATAGCCATATGGCTCTAACTAGAGTCAAGTGGCTATAATCCCTTAGAACAGAGCCACACGGTTGTACCTCTATAGCTGCATGACTGTGTTCTTTTGGGCAGAAACCCGAAATGCCTTAAAATGACCGAATACTGTCAGTTTCTTATTTTATTTGTTCTATTATAAATGATTTCTGTTAAATCACAACCATTATATTCAAAATTATGGTTCTCAAATTTTTAATAATGTTGATGTGATATTTGGGTTTTGTTGATTTCGATTTTTGGAATTCGGGGTTGTTCGGTCCAAATCGGATCCCTGGTTCAGCTTTAGCAGACCCTTAGATTCTCCAAAATCCTTAGAAATCATTGAAACAATTCAAAACAGAGGTTTACAAAGGCAAAGAAAACCAATTTGGGTTCTAGACACTGTAGCTGCACAGCTGTAGTGGCTACCAGAGCCGTACGGCTATAGTTATAAAGGTAGAATCACGGGATGATTCTTATGGATTTTATCACATGATGCTGTCTCCAGATTCAAATTCAAAACTTTTTTTGATGTGTTCACAGCTTTATGCCCTAGATGAAAGTTGGAATTATGGACCCTCACGAACGAAACCTCAAGTTTCGAGATAAGCAACTCACCAAAAGGAAGTAATTTGCATGTAATTGAGCCAAACCGTTTTCAAAATTGTTTTCGTGCATAAGGGCATTTCTAAAACAGTTTTCCAGGTCTAATTGAGTAAATCGCCTGGACTTCTCGGTTACCCCCCTAAATGTATGCTCCCATTTCCTGAAATTCCCCATTCTGTCCTGTTATGAGTCCCACAAGTGTTTGTGACATAATTGTGCTAACCATCTGTTTTTCAACTTTTATTTCTTTTTTTATTTTATTTTGGATGTATTTAATAGATCAAATCATGTATTTTAGGCGATTGTCCTTTTTATAGATCTTTGTGTATCTAGGTGGTTGTAAGGTGACAATGAGAGTTTTTATCTTTTTGGGTTGTAATAAGTGGCCTCTATTCTTTTGTTTGGTTTGGATGTATGGTTTACTTTTTCCGCACTTTAATTTTATGCTATTTATTTATGTCATCTGAATGATCATCGGCTAATATTAAAAGATAAAATGGGTAGAAAATAAGTGGGTATAATGTCGTGCTATAAACTATTAAATGAAAACAAGGTTGAGGTTGAATAAGTAAGTTGCCCGAACCCTGAATCTCTGAATCAGGTATGGCACTCTACACTTGGTAGGGAGCTATACTAGAATTTCTCGGATGAGCTGATCTGGGTCGCGACTCCATCATTGATCTCGAAATTTGGGTTTGGAGGTCTATAAGCTAATAAAAACAGCATTTTCTAAAATGTAAAACCAGTTTTCCCAAAACTCACATTCTAAATGATGTTTCCTACAAAAGGAATTTTCAATCATATCAACTGGTTTTCTTAAACGAAATCATCAAACCCATTTTCTTCATTAAAACAAATTCTCCACTCCTATCAAAACCTTCCCCTATTCGCTTCACCGCGTCCGTTGAAACGTCATCCGCTCACAATAGGCCAAGTTAAAGGTCTCGGGATCACATCAAGGTTTCCATAGCAAAATATACTCCTCACTTTTCTCCTGTCAAGGGTATAAACAAATGGGTTTCGTATGAGGATATGAGTGATGTACCATATCGGTGCCCTTAAGACTTAGTGGAACTTAGGTGACACTTCAATAGCACATCGGGTTTTAAAAAGGTACATCGAAAGTGTGTGTGGAAAGTGTTTCTAAGTGATATGCAAATAAAGGTATTGATATAAAGTGTTAAAACATTTTGAATTGAGAATTTTCAGTGTTTGTTAATTCTTATTTTGAGCTGATGATCATTAAAAGAGACGGGCCTTACAAACGGGCTGGAAAGACTTTTAATTGGTGATTTTATGAAAACAAGGTTTTATAGTGAGAAAATAAACAAACTCGGATGCTCTTAATAAAGTGACAGGAGTTGCCACCCGGCTCAGCTCAATCGGGAATTGTGGTAAATCTGGGACGAGCTGCGAATTGCTATACCTTTAGTCAAAGATTCAGGTTCGAACAACTCAACTATTTCTTCTAAATTCAAAACATATTTAACTGTTTATATCAATGACTTTTATATTTTCTACAGTTAATTTTATCTTGACTTTTAGTCAATGCTCACACACGAAATATAAATAAAATGCAGAAAGCAATGAATTAATTCTAAAAGTAGTAAATAAATTCAGAAAATCAAAATATACAGACTGATCAAATGACTATCCTAGGGGGATACAATTGTATAAAAAAGATCCGGAGATACAAATTACTTTATGTACAAAACATCTAAAAATCAAAAGCTAAATACACATCTATCCTAACATACATCTACCTATAAAACAAAGTTAGTATAGATAAATATATACACATAGGACTCACATAGACTCAGAATTGGGATTCAAGATAGCTTGGGACGTGAAACGGGAAAACTCGGGAAATTCGATAAATTACCCGAGTTGACCTGGAAAATGTTTTAAAACGTAATTTTGATGGGATTGGAAATTCATTTCGAACATCATTTTTGTCCAATTTATTGTTTCTGCATGAAAAATGGGCCGGTTTTCAAGAAACTTGTGTTTCTATCATTGGACTGATTTACAGAAAATTAATACAAAACCTAAATATAGAAATTATATAAATAAAAAATATAAATCTAGGTAAAATGATATGTAAAAACATGAAAAATTCACAAAAATCAATTTTGAATTCAAGACTATAGCCGTGCAGGTGTAGAAACAATAGTCATGCGGCTATAAAAACATCCATATGGCTCTAGTTTTGAATACAATAGAGAAATCACTGAAAATCTAGAAATCACTAAATTCTAAAACAAACCGTAGCCATGCGGCTATAGTGCAATAGTCGTGCGGCTCTCGCAATAGTCGTACGGCTTTGGTTCGCCAAAAATCAAAAAATAGAGCAAAAACTGAAATTGATGAAATGCATAACAAATCAACCTAGAAAGCTATAAACGAGTTTAAGGCCTCTCAGAATTACCTTTTGGATGTTTTTCCAGGGTTCAATTTGACAGAAAACCGGTTCTTGAAGCTTTAATTCGGATTTGAAATTGAACTTGAATTTTGAAACTAAAACCTTGAATTCCTTCAATTCTAGTCCCAATTCTTCAATTCCCATGATCAAATAAGTCTTTGAAGGTTTAATTTTGGTTTGGTTGATGAATTTGTTACTGAAATTTAAGAATTTCAGATTTTGATTCTTGAATTTTGGTTTTTTTAAGTTTTTAGGAATTTTCTTCTTCTTCCTTGCTTAATTTCTGTTGTTCTTTTTTTAATTCCTCTTTGTTATTTTTGTTAGATCTCCTTTCAATCCAAATTACGGGGCTTATAATTTGAGAATTAAGTGGAAATTAAGCGTAAGTTACGCTTTTTAATAGCTGTCCTTCTCATGCAATATTGCTGGTGATTCATTAACATCCCTGCGTTTGTCATGTAATAGCTGTGCAGCTATTGACACAATAACCATGCGGCTCTTCCAATGGCCATGCAGCTGTTGTCTTCATTCAACCCTAATTCTTCAAATTTTTCTTAGTTTCAAGTTTCAAGTTTAAACAAATCTGAATTTTTGCTTCTCGAATCGACTCTCATAATGAACAATATGAATGGATAACACTCAGGTATTCTATCATCATTGAGGTTGGGAAAACCCGATGCTCACAAATGTGGTTGTTGCATGTTCTCCAACTCAATTTAAGAAAGATTGTGTGAGCGAGACAACATTTTCATGAGAAGGCAGCGAAGCGAACCTGGAAATTTTTATACTAGATTTGTTTGTAATAATAATTATATTATGAAATTCATTTTGGAAAATGATATTCATAAAAGATTCGAGATCGAAATCCCAACCAAGATATAAGAGTCGCCACCTAGCTCATCTCAACTGGGAAATTTAGGTACAGCTAAAACCAAGTGAGGGCCGCTATACCTTCTGGTGATCTAGGTCCAGACGAGTCATTTACTTATTATCTAATTCAAATCGCATTTTATGAAACTAAACCAATTTTATTTAGAGCATACGGTGTTCATACAAGACACAAAAAGCAATAAATAAATTAATTATACAGACTGAATAAAATAGGCTACTGTAGGAGATACACTTGAATCAAATGGGGAATCGGGGTACAACCACCTAAAATACACGAGTTTATCTAATGTGATAATAAAATTTAAACTGTTGGATATGCCGTAGTCCCGAGGCATTGGTCCTTGTATTTGTATTATACATTTATTGGATTTATGTATTATACTCATTTGTGTTATTAATAAAGGCATCAATTCATTTATTATATTTATCTTGTGCAATATATTAAATGAAGTATCCAATGGACATATCTATATCCCTGATGACAAGTGCCATGCACTTGGCAGTAAGACCATGGATAGGGTAAACGATATGACCATAAATAGATCCGTAGTCTATTCCAGTCATGGGAATGAATGGAACAAGAGACTGTCATTAACATGGTTGTATGGTGGTGTCTTACCGGTCATTGGACATGGGATGTCAACCAAGTTAATGGGTACATGCCTGGGAGCATGGTACTGGATAGATCCACTAGACGAGTAATCCACATGGTATAGTATCATAAGTGATTCTCGTGTAGTACTTGTATGGATCCTTTGACCTAACCATATGATGGTGTTACATGTGAAGTCACATGCTTAGGGGTATGCCTAAAGGGCCTGTAATAGGGTGCCAAGTATGGGTACTTTCGGGTATGTCACTGAGCATGGTAATACTATGGATATGCAGAAGGGATTTGTCACTCAGTAGCCCACTGAGAAGATATCACCGGCCTCTTGATGAATGTGACTGATAAGAGTGTGGCCACACCCAAATAAGTTGGAACTTGTTTGTGAGCTTCAATACATTCGGGATCAAGTTAATGTCCGAACACAAAAGAGGGTGATCAATCCATGCCTTTGTGTTGGACACCGATATCAATGACATGGGATGTACAAGTTTAAACTACAGGGTCATGATAACAGTTAGACTGCCATCTCCATCTTAATTGGGGACTGCAGTGGCTTGCTAGAGCCCAACTGCAGTCTGCGGGCCAAAGGCCCGCTGCCAAAATAAAGATGGGCCCACGGGATCGTACACATAGAACAACTGAATGTAGACTTAAGGAATCACATGTGTACTTGGAGTATACACTATGGAAAGAGAGGTGTATATATATTAATAATATTATAAAGATCAATTGGATTGATCCTAATAATAAAATTAATATATGTTCGATTGGCTCTTCATAATTAATTGGATTAATGATGAAATTATTTCCTAGGTGGAAATATTCATATGTATAGGTTTACATATGATTTTATTTTGTGAAGATTTAATTTTAATTCGATGGATTAAATTAATTGGTCAAACTAATTTTAATTTAAATGTAAATAATATATTACTTGGAGTAATATATTAAATACATGGGTATATTAAAATTGGGCTTGAAATTAATTTAAACCAGAATAATTAAAGGGAAATTGTCAGTTTTACCCTAAATAATAACTTTATTTCAAGCCTTACCTTCAACAATTTACTCAATTACCTTTTTTCTCTAAATTCTTTTATTTAATACATAATACTTATGTTTTTTTTTCTTTTTTACGTTCTTTTTTCTTACTAAGGGAAAATGGCAGAAATTGAGAAAACCCAACACCATCATCCCTTCCCCTGTGTCTCTGGCGTCCTTTGCTGCCGGTGCCCGCTGCCCTTCGGTGGTCGTCTTCTCCCCTGTATCTTTCTTGTCTCTTCTGGTTTCGGCAACTTTGTTGCCGATTTCCTCTCTGCCCACCGTTAATTTCTGGTGTTGCCTGCTACTCTGATTCCGGCGACTATTACTGTTTTGCTATGGTAACAGTCGATCTTGTGAGGCTCTGTAAATTCTTCCTTCTCTTAATTCTGTTTCCTTTTTTCAATTTTATAAATTCCACCCCCGACATGATTAATTTTGATGGTGAAAAATGTAGCCAATTACTGGGTATGGCGTGGCAAAAGTAGTGGAATCAAGAAACCCAAATTTCAAGGAAGGAGATTTGGTATGGGGAACAACTGCATGGGAAGAGTACTCCATCATCACATCAACTGAAGGCCTCTTCAAAATTCACCATACTGATCTTCTCCTTTCTTACTATACTGGACTTCTTGGTATGTCTACCTACACAAAATTATTTATATGTTTGTCTTTCTGTTTAAGCAAATTCTTGTCCTATCTCTCCACTGAAACGGAATGCTAAATTTCAATTGGAGGGTATTTTATCATTATATGTTTTATTGAGATAATTTTGGAGAGAGTTTTATATCTGATAATAAATTAAAAGATCATATGGTGAGCAAAATCAATAAGTACCCTAACCTACAGACATTTTCCATTCTTAGGAACTACTTTTCTCAATAGAAAATCCTCATTTATAACGTGGATTCCTATTTCCAATTCTTGAACATGGAGTGTGAATCAAACCCATGTTTGAATTGAAAATGAGATATTAATTCAAGTTCTTCCCTTATGAATCAGCTGTTGAGATCCCATTTCCATAGCAACTCAAGCAGCTGCTATAGCTATAAGAAAAATTGGAAAAAAAAAATCCTTAAATATTATCATCTTGCAACAAAAATGCTTAAAATGGACGCACAAACTCTAAAAGTGCAGCTGTAAGACCGAAAACCGAGGAAGACAATTCATATAGTTGCACTAATTAGGTTGGTATTAAAGCTTTTAAGAAGAGTATACATCTGTAATGATTAAATTATGGTTCTACAATTTGGTATGATGTATTTACTGTAAGTTACCTCAGTTTGAAACTTAGGGAGGGAAACTATTCTATTAAACTATTGATGCAAACTATTAGCTGCTAGTTCTCAGCAATAAGACCAAAATTAAAGATAATCTATTACTTGATTTGAATTTTATAGCGGTTTAAGTATTAACGTATACTACATATATATGTTTTGGTTCCTCTAATTGTTTTGTTCTTACATGAGAACTCTCTACGAATTATGACTGTAGCTACACAAACCAGTAATGGCTGAAGATTTGGCTTCTGCTTCTAACAATTTAGAGAACAAGGTAATGAAATGACTAAGATGTTGATGTTTTTTCTTGTCAGATTTGGTGCCACTTCAGTGTCTTAATTCAAATTATTTTGATTTTTTTTTTTTTTTACAGTGATATTCTAGCCAGGTATATGAACAAGGCTCATGTGAATGCATCTGAGAAGTTTATATTTTATGTTTTGTGTATTCTATTCTACAAACTTAGCGCTTAGGTTAGTTTATATTTTTTTCTTTTATACATTGTTTATACATTATATACTGTTTATACATTGTTTATACATTATTTATACACTGTTATATATTGTTATACACTGTTTATACATTTCTTATACACTGTTATACATTGTTTATACACTGTTATACATTGTTTATACATTATTTATACATTGTTTATACATTATTTATACATTATTTATACACTGTTATACATTGTTATACACTGTTTATACACTTCTTATACACTGTTATACATTGCTTATACATTGTTTATACACTACTTATACATTGTTATACATTATACACTTTTTATACAACGTTATATGTTTATACATTTATTATACATTGTTATACACTCTTTTATACACTGTTTATACACTGTTTATACATTGTTTATACATTGTTTATGCATTGTTATACATTGTTTATACATTATTTATACATTGTTTATACATTATACACTGTTTATACATTATTTATAAATTATTTATACATTGTTATACATTGTTATACACTGTTTATACACTTCTTATACACTGTTATACATTGCTTATACATTGTTTATACACTACTTATACATTGTTATACATTATACACTTTTTATACAATGTTATATGTTTATACATTTATTATACATTGTTATACACTCTTTATACATTATTATTATACACTTCTTATATAATATTATACATTATTTATACATTGTTTATATACTTTATACATTGTTTATACACTGTTTATACACTCTTTATACCTTAGTTATACCTTAATTATACCTTAGTTATACCTTAATTATACATTATTTATACATTGTTTATACACTACTTATACATTGTTATAAATTATACACTTCTTATACAATGTTATATTTTATACACTTATTATACATTGTTATACACTCTTTATACACTGTTTATACATTGTTTATGCACTGTTATACATTGTTTATACATTATTTATACATTGTTTATACATTATACACTGTTTATACATTGTTTATATATTATTTATACACTGTTATACATTGTTATACGCTGTTTATACACTTCTTATACACTATTATACATTGCTTATACATTGTTTATACACTACTTATACATTGTTATACATTATACACTTTTTATACAATGTTATATGTTTATACATTTATTATACATTGTTATACACTCTTTATACACTGTTTATACAATGTTTATACATTATTTATACACTGTTATACATTGTTTATACACTCTTTATACACTGTTTATACATTGTTTATACACTGTTTATACAATTCTTATACACTATTATACATTGCTTATACATTGTTTATACACTGTTTATACAATCTTTATACCTTAGTTATACCTTAAGATACATTATTATAGTGATTATACCTTAGTTATTCCTTATTTATACCCTATTTATACTCTAAGATACATTATTATATTGATTATACCTTAGTTATACTTAAGATACACTATTACATTGATTATACATTAGTTATACCTTAATTATACCTTAATTATACCTTAGTTATACCTTAAGATACACTATTACATTGATTATACATTAGTTATACCTTAATTATACATTAAGATACACTATTACAGTGTTTATACCTTAGTTATACCTTAATTATATCTTAGTTATACATTAAGATATACTATTACAGTGATTATACTTTAGTTATACCTTAATTATACCTTGGTTATACCTTAATATACAAAGGCATAATTAGTTATACTTTAGTGAAAAAAAATATGTCGGAAAAAGTATGTACATATGGACTTTGTTTCGAAGATAAAAAAAAATAAAAAAAAACTTTCTAAAGTCGCATGATAAAAAAATAAACGGATTGAGAGATAAATGCAAAATTAGATTAAAAATTACAAAAAGAGGAGAGAGAAATGTGGGCAAAGTAGAGAAGGTATTTTGGAGATTTTGATTTGTGTTTTGTTGTTTATTTTGTGAATAATCACGTAAAAATGATAATTTTTGTTGTAGGTATTTTTGAAATTTTGAAAAGTTTTTAAGGTATTTATGCAAACTTTTCCTTTTAAGGTAAAAATGTTATATGGTGCCAAAAGTTATGTATTTATGTAAAATGCCCATAATTAAAATTAGACTGGGCCCAAATTAAAACAAGGAAGCCCGCACAGAATGAAATGGAGCCAAGCTGGGCCTTAATTCCCCTAGGGGAATTTGGCCACCCTAGGTATAAAACCTAGGGTGAAAATTTCGGCCCCTAACCCTAACACACAAGCTAGCCGAAATTCCTAGCCTCCTTTCTTCCATTGTCTCGTTTTTCCAACGCTAGCACGGGTTGCATTCGTTAGGCGTTCGTGTACGAAAACGAGGAGGAAATCTGCTTTGGTTTCTGCAGTCTTCATCCATCTCTTGAAAGAGATTTTCTGGTAAGAAAATTAATCTCTTTCTATTTATTTTAAAGTTTTTCAATTTCCATTTCAATTGCTCCTGGGGCCGGATTTGAGGAAATCACTGCGTTCTTCCGCTTTTATCGGGTGATTTCCGGTGAAAAATCCCAACAGTGGTATCAGAGCAGGCTTTTGATCCGTGGAAATTGATAATATTGGTTGAATCCCATTTTTGAAATTGGAGATTTTTTATTATTGGGGTTCTTGGTGTGGGTTTATGATTTTTCCCATATGTTTTATACAATGAAAATTAAATTTGCATATAGGTTTATGTTTGTTTAATTTTGTTGTATGTTATTGGAATTCTTGGTGAATTGCCTTGTATTGATGGATGGTGATTTTTTTTATTAATATTTATTCTGTTTTAAATAAAAAAAAATCGGGCTCCCAGGGTACGGGGCTGCGGGCGGCAGATTCGCCGCAGGTGGCCGCCGCACACGGTGGGAGCGGCAGCGGCCGCTGCCTGCTGCTGCCGGTGCAGCGGGCTGCTGCTGGGCAGTGGCTGCCGTACGGCAGCAGCGGGCCAGGCCCAGTATTTTGGATTTGGCGGGTCTTGGGCTCGGGGCCCAGTTTTCAAATTTTAATTGGTTTTAAAATTCGTGTATTTAAATTTATGTAATTTAAATGCGTATGGTTTCTTGAATGAATTTTATTCTCGTTCATGTGATATTAATTTTGGAAATTAATATGGTTAATGGAAATTGGTTCGGGTAATATTGGCACAATTACTTGGACGGCTAAATTGGACCCGTGGTTTCCCAATTCCAGTGGGAGCAGTTGGACTGCCTAGGCTGGAGGCCCAAAGCCCGTTAAGGGTTAGAACCATGGTGGGCCAAAATTGGCGATTTTTAATATAATGGCTTGCACATAATTGAAATGGGCTTAAATCATGCATTATAACATGTTTTTGAATTGTATGTATTTGATACATATGTGTAATTAAATGTTTGTATGGTTGGATGCTATTGGGCCTTTTACAAGATGGGTTGTACTTTTCTTTTTGGGTAAATACGGCCTGCGTGTCGTTTTTCTTTTTTTTAATATAATTTTATTTTATTCATATATTATAAAATTTGTAAAAGAAGAAGCCCGTGGAGTGGTGAGCCCAAGTGGAGGTGCAAGCCCAAATGGAGGTGCAAGCCCAGAGGGAAACTATGGATGTCCACCTGATATTCACTTCTAGTATAGGTTCACTAGAATAATGTTAGGATGTAATATAGGCCCATAGCAGTCCATTTTACTTTTATTTAATTATGTTTTATATTCATTTGCATGTATGAATGTATGTTCCAGTAGCCTATTCACCCGATTTATGTATGTAAGCCGTTATAATTGAATCTAATAACCAAGTGGAATTACTAAGTCGCTTAAAAGTGCTTCCCTCATTCAAAACCGAATCGAGGTGGGAATAGGCCAGTTGTAGACCATGCCCTCGCAGGATACACTGGAGTATTGTCACTTTGTATTGGGTTAGAGTATGGGATACTCTAACACTTGGATGGAGGTTTTGACTTAGTGTGGGTAGTAGGATTCTCCTGGCCCTAAGCACAGATGGGTAAGTGCCAATAAGCCCATCAAATCGAGAGTCCCTAGGTTGGGATTGGACAGTGTTCCTACCTAAATAGTTAAGGTGTAGTTGTACCAAACCCTCGTTTGGCTATATCTTAATGAAATATGGGTCTCGGGCCATGAGCCCAACAACTCGGTTTAAATTAATAACTTGATTCATTATTAATTTTATATGGGAACAACAAAGTAAAGCCCTTTATTAACACTCTAAATGTTTTTCTGTGTAGAAACACTCAAATGGCAAACACTAATATCTTATCACTGCGATCCATTCTTGAAAAGGACAAGCTTTCCGGTCCTAACTTTTTAGACTGGTCTAGGAACTTAAGGATAGTTCTAAGACAAGAGTCAAAAGAGTATGTACTGGAAAGGCTTGTGCCGGCTGCGCCTCAAGGACGTAATCCACCGGCTGCCCAGCTGGAGAAATACGAGGCGCATGTCAAGGACAACCGGGATGTGACATGCCTTATGTTGGCCTGCATGGTCCCCGAACTACGAAAACAATTTATGGACCACCAAGCCTATGCTATGATAACAACTCTTAATGAGATGTTTCAAGAGCAAGCTCGTCAGGAAAGGTACTTGACCAATAAGGCATTCCACTTTTGTAAGATGGGGGCCGGGACATCTGTGAGTGCACACGTGCTCAAGATGAAGGGATATTTGGATACTTTGGCCCATCTCGGATCGCCTATCTCTCAAGAGTTGGCGGTGGACACAATCCTCATGTCTTTGCCGGATTCTTATGATCAGTTCATCATGAACTACAATATGCAAGGGATGAACCGTACTGTTAGTGAGCTGCATGGGATGCTTAAGCTTACTGAGCAGTCGATCAAGAAGACTCCGCCAGTGCTACTAGTCAACAAGGGGAACCCTCCTCTTGCCAAGGGTAAGGCAAAGGAAAAGGCCAAGGCCAAGGCCAAAAAGGCCAAAGCCAAGAAGGCCAAGGCCCAACCCAAGGCCCAGCAGAAGGCAGGTCTTGAGGATGTCTGTTTCAGGTGCAAACAGGCAGGCCATTGGAAGAGATCGTATCCCATCCCAGGCTGATGGGAGAGCAAAGAAGGGGCCAAGGTGCTTCCTCTTCAGGTATTTATGTTATAGATGTTAACCTTACTGTTTCAACATCCTGGGTATTGGATACTGGATGTGGTTCTCACATTTGTTGCAATGTGCACGGACTGAAGAACAGAAGGTTGCTGGGGTCGGGAGAGGTGGACTTGCGGGTCGGAAATAGAGCAAGGGTTGCTACCATAGAGATCGGCGAATATCACCTTATGATGCCCAGTGGATTGGTTTTGATTTTAGAACATTGTTACTTTGTACCTGCCATGTGCAGGAATATTATTTCTGTATCAATGTTGGATATTTCTGGATTTAATTTCACTATTTTTAATGGTCGAATTTCAATATCTAGAGAGGGATTATTTTATGGAGATGCTCTATTAAATAATGGCCTATATGTCCTAGATTTAAATGAAACCAATCATATCTATAACATAAACACTAAAAGGGTTAAGCCTAACGAACTTAATCCTGTCTACCGATGGCATTGTCTTCTCGGCCATATAAACGAGAAGCGCATTGCTAGACTTCATAAAGCCGGAGTCCTAGGGTCATTTGACTTGGAGTCAATTGATACATGCGAATCATGTTTACGAGGCAAGATGACAAAGGCGCCTTTTAGCAAGAAGGCTGAAAGGGCCACTGGCTTATTGGACCTAATACATTCAGATGTATGTGGACCTATGAGCGCAGCGACCAGAGGTGGGCATCTGTACTTCATCACGTTAACGGATGATTTCAGCAGATATGGCTATGTCTATCTGATGAAACACAAGTCCGAGACCCTTGATAGGTTCAAGGAATTTAGGAACGAGGTACAGAACCAGCTAGGCAGGAATATAAAAACCCTTCAGTCGGACCGAGGCGGTGAGTATATGAGCCTAGAGTTTGACTCATACTTGAGAGAGCATGGAATAGTTCCATAGCTCACTCCTCCCGGAACACCACAATGGAATGGGGTGTCCGAACGGAGGAATAGGACCTTGTTAGACATGGTCCGCTCAATGATGAGTCAAGCATCTCTCCCAATTAGTTTCTGGGGACACGCCCTCGAGACAACAGCTCTCATTTTAAACAATACTCCGACTAAGGCAGTGGAAAAGACCCCATATCAGATATGGATGGGTAAGGAGCCCAATGTGTCTTTCCTAAGGATTTGGGGATGCGAAGCACATGTCAAGAAATTGACTAGTGGCAAGCTGGAGCCCAAAACCGATAAATGCCTGTTTGTGGGCTACCCTAGGGAAACCAAAGGGTATTACTTCTACAACCTCGCCGAGAACAAGGTGTTCGTGGCAAGGAAGGGGGTCTTTCTAGAAAAGGAGTTCCTTTCCAAGAAAGATAGTGGGAGCAATATTGAACTCAGGGAAGTTCAGGGTCCACAAGCTCCTGAAGAGGATAACTCGGAGGCCCAGGTGGAGCTTCCACAAGTGGAAGCACCGAACCAAGCCACACAAGAACCTAGAAGGTCTGGTAGGGATCGTCGGGAACCGGAGAGGTATGGTTTCCTCGTCACTAATGATCAAACTCTTCTCATCTGGGATGAGGAAGAACCCAAAACCTACCAGGAGGCTATGGCTAGCCCACAGTCTGCGAATTGGCGTAAAGCCATGGAGGCAAAAATGCAATCTATGTACGATAACCAAGTTTGGAACTTGGTTGATCCACCTCCGGGTGCTAAGGTAATAGGTTGCAAGTGGTGCTATAAGCTAAAAGCTGATAATACCTTCAAGGGGCGTCTGGTTGCAAAAGGTTTCAGACAAGTCCATGGAATAGACTATGATGAAACTTTTTCACCAGTAGCCATGCTCAAATCCATCAGGATACTACTGGCCATAGCTACATGGTATGACTATGAGGTATGGCAGATGGATGTCAAAACCGATTTCCTTAATGGAAAGCTACTCGAGGATGTGTACATGACATAACCTGAGGGTTTTGTCGATCCTGAGTATCCGGGTAGGGTATGCAAACTTCAAAGGTCCATTTATGGACTGAAGCAAGCGCCCTGTAGTTGGAATCTAAGATTCAATGAGGCTATAAAGGAATATGGCTTCATACAAAATCTAGATGAGCCTTGTGTGTATAAGAGGACTAGTGGGAGCATTGTCACATTCTTGGTACTTTATGTAGACGACATCCTGCTCATTGGAAGCGACATACCTACACTGCAAGGGGTAAAGCAGTGGCTGAGTAAGTGCTTTGCAATGAAGGACTTAGGCGAAGCTGAGATGATCCTAGGGATCAGGATCTACAAGGATAGATCAAATCGGCTTCTGGGCCTAAGTCAGGCTTCGTACATTGACAAAGTTCTGAAAAGGTTCAGCATGGACCGGGCCAAGAAAGGTTTCTTGCCAATGGCCATGGGCTGAAACTTAGTAAGAAGAACCGTCCTAAAACAAGGGAGGATAGGGAGAACATGAAATTGGTTCCATATGCTTCGGCTATAGGATCAATTATGTACTCCATGTTATGTACGAGACCTGATGTCGCCTTTGCACTGAGTATGACAAGCCGATACCAGCAAGATCCCGGGGAGGATCACTGGAAAGCTGTCAAAGCGATCCTCAAGTACCTTAACCGGACTAAGGATAGCTTTTTAGTGTATGGTGGTCAGGAAGTGCTATCAGTTACTAGGTATACTGATGCAAGCTTCCAGACTGTCCAGGATGAGTACCAATCGTAGTCTGGGTATGTGTTTTTGCTGAATGGTGGTGCTGTAAGCTGGAGGAGCAAAAAGCAGCGAACCATAGCGGACTCTACTACAGAAGCTGAGTACATCGCTGCGTGTGATGCAGCTAAATAAGCTGTGTGGATGAGGAAGTTTATCACTGAGTTGGGAGTAGTGCCAACAATCCAGGACCCAGTTGATATCTTCTGTGACAACAATGGGGCTGTTGCACAAGCCAAGGAGCCCCGGTCACACAAGAACACAAAGCATGTGCTCAGAAAGTTTCACCTCATACGAGAGATCGTGGAGAGAGGTGACATTGCATTGCACAGAGTGGACACCGAGGATAATGTCGCAGATCCATTGACAAAGGCGCTGGCTCAGCCCAAGCACGAGGGTCATACTAGGACTATAGGGATTAGGCCCATGCCTAGTTGGAACTAGTGCAAGTGGGAGATTATTGGATATGCCCTAGTCCCGAGGCATTGGTCTTTGTATTTGTATTATACATTTATTGGATTTATGTATTATACTCATTTGTGTTATTAATAAAGGCATCAATTCATTTATTATATTTATCTTGTGCAATATATTAAATGAAGTATACAATGGACATATCTATATCCATGATGACAAGTGTCATGCACTTGGCAGTAAGACCATGGATAGGGTAAACGATATGACCATAAATAGATCCATAGTCTGTTCCAGTCATGGGAATGAATGGAACAAGAGACTGTCATTAACCTGGTTGTATGGCGGTGTCTTATCGGTCATTAGACATGGGATGTCAACCAAGTTAATAGGTACATGCCTGGGAGCATGGTACTGGATAGATCCACTAAACGAGTAATCCATATGGTATAGTATCACTAGTGATTCTCGTGTAGTACTTGTATGGATCCTTTGACCTAACCATATGATGGTGTTACATGTGAAGTCACATGCTTAGGGGTACGCCTAAAGGGCCTGTAATAGGGTGCCAAGTATGGGTACTTTCGGGTATGTCACTGAGCATGGTAATACTATGGATATGCAGAAGGGATTTGTCACTCAGTAGCCCACTGAGAAGCTATCACCGGCCTCTTGATGAATGTGATTGATAAAAGTGTGGCCACACCCAAACAAGTTGGAACTTGTTTGTGAGCTTCAATACATTCTGGATCAAGTTAATGTCCGGACACAAAAGAGGGTGATCAATCCATGCCTCTGTGTTGGACACCGAAATATCAATGACATGGGATGTACAAGTTTAAACTACAGGGTCATGATAACAGTTAGACTACCATCTCCATCTTAATTTGGGGCTGCAGTGGCTTGCTAGAGCCCAACTACAGTCTGCGGGCCAAAGGCCCGCTGCCAACATAAAGATGGGCCCACGGGATCGTACACATAGAACGACTCAATGCAGACTTAAGGAATCACATGTGTACTTGGAGTATACACTATGGAAAGAGAGGTGTATATATATTAATAATATTATAAAGATCAATTGGATTGATCCTAATAATAAAATTAATATATGTTCGATTGGCTCTTTATAATTAATTGGATTAATTATGAAATTATTTCCTAGGTGGAAATATTCATATGTATAGGTTTACATATGATTTTATTTTGTGAAGATTTAATTTTAATTCGATGGATTAAATTAATTGGTCAAACTAATTTTAATTTAAATGTAAATAATATATTACTTGGAGTAATATATTAAATACATGGGTATATTAAAATTGGGCTTGAAATTAATTTAAACCAGAATAATTAAAATTAGACTGGGCCCAAATTAAAACAAGGAAGCCCGCACATAATGAAATGGAGCCAAGCTGGGTCTGAATTCCCCTAGGGGAATTCGGCCACCCCAGGTATAAAACCTAGGGTGAAAATTTCGGCCCCTAACCCTAACACATAAGCTAGCCAAAATTCCTAGCCTCCTCTCTTCCATTGTCTCGTTTTTCCAACGCTAGCACGGGTTGCATTCGTTAGGCGTTCGTGTACGAAAACGAGGAGGAAATCTGCTTTGGTTTCTGCAGTCTTCATCCATCTCTTGAAAGAGATTTTCTGGTAAGAAAATTAATCTCTTTCTATTTATTTTAAAGTTTTTCAATTTCCATTTCAATTGCTTCTAGGGCCGGATTTGAGGAAATCACCGCGTTCTTCCGCTTTTATCGGGTGATTTCCGTTGAAAAATCCCAACATAAACATACATTTTAATCCTACAAAATAGACATTAGTACACGAATAATTGCATGCAGGACTCCATCACGACAGAATAGGGTAATAAATGAGTCAGGTTCATGCATCTAGGGGGATAGCCGGAGAAACACAACAAATCTCATGGACTAGACCTGGAAAACATTATGATTTTATCGATTAATTATTGAGCATGGTAAATGAGTCAGATTTCAAGAAACTAGGTTTCTATCGTTGTTCTATTCTAATACAAGCTTCTGTAATATAAATCTAAGTTCCAAATGTCATGAAATGTACAAAAATAGGTTTTTGATGATTCTGTGCCGAGCTGATACCTACACGGGTCTTGGAACAACAACCATGCCCCTATAGATTTACACCCGTGCGGGTGTCACTTTAATACCAGTAGTAGATTTCAAATAATCTGCTTTCCCTGTTTTGTTTTGAGAACCATAGCCGTGCAGCTGATGCAACAGCAGCACAGGTTTGGTTCTCAAACCAGAACCTAAAAACAGAGCAATTTTAAAAACGATACAAATGATGCCAAAATACAACACAAACAAGTCAAATGCTTTGGTTTCTCAGATATTTACCCTTATAGCATGAATCCATAGCTTTAGGATGCGTAAATCCTTCAAGAAAGGCTCTAGTTTTGAACCTAAACTCCAAGCCCCGGAAACAGTTTTACGTTCCAAAAGTTATGGTTATAGTGCTCATATTAGTCTCTAAACCAATTAAGTGCTTCCCTATGATTTCTGATCGATTTTAAGCATAGAAATAGATATTAAAGATGAAAATGAAAGAAAAATTTTGAATTTCTCTTCTTCCATTTCTTCCCTTTTCTCCTCCTTTCTCTTTAAAATCAAATTGCCAACCCTTAGAACAGAAACAAGAGAGGTATTTAAAAGCAGAAACAGGGTATTTCCTTATAGAATCTGCCCCCCTAAAATCAAAAAAATCATTTCCAAGGTTAAAGATCATGGTTTTGTAAGATATTAAGACCCGTGCAGGTCTTGATGCGATAGCTATGCGGCTGATGGCACAACAGCCGTGTAGCTGTTGATCCGGACAGCCTCCTCTTCCACCCAGGAAATGATCTGAGGCTTGAAGTTCGGTCGACTGGAGCTTTGATCTTGAATTGACTTTAATTCCTACAGCTGTAGAAGGCTATAGAGGCAAACAAACAATTTATTTGTCATCGAAACCGAGGATGAAAAACATACGCTCAGAGATGGTATGAAAACTTCTCAAGCCTACCTATCTTTGTCATGTAATTGGAAAGTAGCCCTTCCTCTAGACCAAAACACTTGTTTTGCACTTGTTCTGCCTAATTCATTTGCCATACACAAGATATTGCTGGAGATGGGAGTCAGCTTTCCTCTACCACCTTCTATAATGGCTTTTTTTAAGGCTAACTAGTTGTCTCCACTGCAACTTCATCCAGCGAGATGTAGGTTGCTCATCAGCTTTTACATTCTCTGCTGTTAAAATGGGATAATCCAGGCTATTAACCTTTTTCATCTTTTTCATGTCCTTAAGGCTCACCGTGATTGTTGAATCATGTTTCAATGAAAAAAACTGTTTGAAAAATTGACATATATGATAAAAAGAAAATCATTTTTACTTGAATATTATTACAAATTGTTTTGTAATTAATATTTAAGTAAATCATGGTTATGAAGAGGGTGAAGCGAGATAAATAAGAAGCATATCAACTTATCTTGCAATGAGAAGCTTGAGTAACAAGAGATCAGATTTTTCATCACATGTCAAGTTTATCAAAAGCATAATCATTTCTTTACAAGCTAAGAAAGCTTAAGATATGACTTTCAAAATCTCCAACAACTATATGCTTCAGAAGGTGAACTTTGACTCAAGGAGTACAAGTCACATTGCTCATAAAGTAAAAGTATAAAAGCTTCAAGAGATAATCATTATAAGAATTATACAATGGCTACATCATGCTCACAAGCTAAAAGCAACAGCTTCAGGATGATAGCATGGCTGTAGTTCAAAAATAATATCCGCGCAGCTCTAGATATAGCCGGGCCAAAATCTATGAAAAAACCAACACTCACCTTAAACCCTAACATCATCCGGGGGACCTTTCTCAAGGTTTCAGATCGAGGATAGCTCTGTTTTTGGAATCTTTAAGATATTCAAGGTGACATTCTGGTCATTCTCAAGTCCGATTCGTGTCCGTCTGCTCAACAGGTAATACAAGTTTCTCATCATAGGGGTCGGGAAAACCAGGTGCTTACAGCTGCCCCTCGCGTGATCAAATTTGATACCTGATACTAGGTCTGAAATACCTGAGGGGAAATTAAGAATGGGAATTGAAGCATCGTAACTGGAAGGAAAGAAGGACGTACCTGATTTGCCGAAGTGTTGTTGCTACTGTGATGATTTGATTTGAACCGATACCGGGTCTATGATACCGAAAATAAGCCGATACCGGGTCTATGTTACCCGAGGTGAGGTTGGTGATGAGATAAGCCGATACCGGGTCTATGTTACCCGAGGCGAGGTTGATGGTGAAATAAGCCGATACCGGGTCTATGTTACCCAAGGCGAAGTTGATTGTGCAATAAACTGATACCGAGTCTATGTTACCCAAGGTGAGGTTGACGGTGAAATAAGCCGATATCGGGTCTATGTTACCCGAGGCGAAGTTGATGGTGAAATAAGCCGATACCGGGTCTATATTACCCGAGGCGAGGTTGATGATGAAATAAGCCGATACCGGGCCTATATTACCCGAGGCGAGGTTGATGATGAAATAAGCCGATACCAGGTCTATATTACCCGAGGCGAAGTTGATGGTG
Source organism: Euphorbia tirucalli (assembly GCA_039660915.1). Lineage (NCBI taxonomy): Eukaryota > Viridiplantae > Streptophyta > Magnoliopsida > Malpighiales > Euphorbiaceae > Euphorbia > Euphorbia tirucalli. The sequence continues at coordinate 31,742,161 of CM077637.1, read as the reverse complement.
AAATAAGCCAATACCGGGTCTATGTTACCCGAGGCGAGGTTGATGATGAAATAAGCTGATACCAGGTCTATGTTACCAGAGGCGAAGTTGATGATGAAATAAGCTGGTACCGGGTCTATGTTACCCGAGGTGAGGTTGATGGTGAAATAAGCCGATACCGGGTCTATGTTACCCGAGGCGAGGTTGAATTTCTAAGGTGAAGCTGATCTGGGCCTGACACCGGGTCTATAATACCCGAGGCGGATCTGCTGGATTTCTGAGGTTGCATTGACGATGCGTATTTATTCCTTGATCGATGATTTTCAATCAAAAATTTTTGCCCCTTTGATCAAGAATAAATATGGTTTGATTGTCCTGCCCCTAGATACCTGCAAAAGGCAAAGAGTACCTTTCTCGGGGTTATATTGGCGTGAACAAAATTCTGACAATTGAGAAAATCTTTATACCTGAGATGTTGAGGTTTGGGCCCACGCTGCTCCAATTTGTATCTTAAAGCCTAGTGAATGCCCCAGTGTTGGACCCTTTCCGCTTTGAGAGCGATTCCAATTCAGGATGGCCCGATGATGGTTGTGGGTACCTGTACTTGGATCGATCGTGATGCATGTATGTATGTGTGTGTGTATGTTTTAAATGTTTGTATGTTCATGTTTCAATGTGTGCATGTGCAAATGGACTCTGAGAGATGCATTTCCCGCTATTTGTCCAATCTTGAAATTCCATGTTCTTGCTGAGGAGACCATGTTGTGCCTCTAGTTAGGGGAGGTACATCACGCCTATGAATTACTCTAGCTGGGGAGAATACATTCTTTATGTGATGTGGTTCTTGCACCTCTGTTGGGGGATACGTAATGGCTGTTGGGGGAAGTCCGATGACTGCTGGAGAGAAAGTGGTGACATTCTTTACTATGGTCCTACTGGGGAATAATGCTGTTGATCTTGCTGGAGAATAGTGGAAGGGCTTCTGCTGGGGAATGATGGAAGGGTTCCATTTTTCTGCCCCTAGGAATGGTGAATCTGGAAGTGCTATAAATTTTGCCTGAACTGCTCGATGTGGGTTTTCAGCTCAGCGAGCTGCTCTAATTTTTGCCTAAGGCGCCTTTTCGGTTTTCACCTTAGCGAGCTTCTCTTTTTTTTTTTTTTGAAGTCCTATGACATTTGAACTTGGATTTGTTTTGAAATTTTTGACCACCTCGAAAAATAATGAGTTTGATTCAGAGGATAAAAAAAAGATTACAGTTTACATGTATTTAACATGTTTTCATTGTTAAAGTAATGCGAGTCTTTTAACCGATTAAATGCAAAGTGCTTTCTTTAAATGGATGTTTAGGCGAGATAACTTTGTTTATGCATTCTAATATAACCATACGAACATATTTAAACAAACATCACACCTTATTGATGAAAGTAGCATGAGTACATTTGAAAAGATTGGTTCCTAAAATGGTATACATTTCACACAGAACCAGAATCCGTCACCAGTCGTCCCTTGCAGATTTTCCAATTGATCATTTTCTCTCGTGTCTTAATTTTTGCCTAGACTGCCCTTTTTGTGTCTTGATTTTTTTTCAAACATGGTAAGGCTTCAGGCTATCTTGGTTTACAGGATTCGTAAATTCATTCCCATCCATGTCTGCGATGCTTACACTACCCTTTGATAGCAGTTTCTTTACAACATATGGGCCTTCCTAATTCGGCCTAAACTTCCCCCGAGCATTGAAATTTGTAGGCCTCAATTGTTTCAAAATCAAATCCCTGGCTTTCAACTGCTGTCTAGGATACTTCACCTTTTGATTATAGGCTCTAGCCATTCTGCGTTGACATCTACAGATGATCTAGTGCTTTCAACCGCTTTTCATCTAATGCTGCTAACTGCTCGTACCTAGCCTGAACCCATCCCGTTTCTAGTAGCTGAGCTTCCAAGGCTATTCTGAGTGACTTGAGTTCCATTTCCACTGGTAATACTGCTTCCATCCCATATACCAAGGCGTAAGGAGCCTCGCCAGTTGGTGTTTTGACACTGGCTCTATAATCACAAAGAGCATATGGCAACTTATCAGCCCAATCTCTGTAGGTGGTTACCATTTTTGATAAGATCTTCTTAATTGACTTCTTAGCTGCCTCCACTGCACCATTAGCCTGTGGTCTATATGGAGAAGACCTATAATGTTCAATGCCATGTTCTGTGAATAGCTTGGTTGTTGCCCCTTGAAACTGCACTCCATTATCAGTCACTACATGGTGAGGGACTCCATATCGAGAGAGGATGTTCTTCTGAATGAACTTAACCATCTGCTTAGCTGTCACGCTGGAGAAAGACTCTGCTTCCACCCATTTTGAGAAATAGTCTACTGCGACCACTATGAACCTGTGCCCATTAGATCCTGCAGGATGAATTTCCCCTATCATAGCAATTCCCCATACTGAGAAAGGCCAAGGAGATGCTAGATTCTATAGTTCAAGTGGTGGCAGACGACTGATATCTGCATAGATTTGGCATTCGTGACATCTTCTTACCTCCTTCACACAATCAGATTGCATTGTCATCTAGAACTACCCCTATCTCATTATCTTTCTAGCCATTATGATCCATTCATATGCGGCCCGCAGGATCCTGCGTGTACTTACTACATTACTGTCTCTGCTTCGTGTTCAGTCAAACATCTTAGAAGGACCCCATTTGTAGTTCTCTTATATAACTTATCTTTGAAGATTATGAACTAGCTGGCCAATCTTCTTAATGAAACTTTATCAGCAGTACTAGCCCCTTCTGGATACTTTCCGTCTTTCACATACTGATAAATGTCAAAGAACCATGGCTTTGCTTTAACTGTTAACTCCATCACTTTGTACATATCAAAACAGGGTTACCGGTAAACTGCTATAACCAGTGGTTGTATCTGTGTCTTTTCTGGATCTTCCATATAGAGGATAATGTTGCTGTGCATCAGCCATTTTATTCTCCCCCCTAGGCACATGTTTGAACTCACACTGGCCGAATAATCCTCTTCTGTACTGTAGCAGCTCTAAGTAGGGCCGTAAGGCTTCTTCTCTCAAATCCCATTCACCTTGTGCCTGCTTGATCATCAAAAGTGAATCTCCAACAATCAAGACATTGTCTGCCCCTAGTGTTAGGAGGGCTTCCATCCCGAATAAGCATGCTTCATATTCTGCCCCATTGTTGGTTATGGGGAAGTCCAACCTTTTTGACAACGGAATGACCTCGCCATTTGGCGTTGCTATGATTACCCCAATTCCAGCACCCTTTCTATTTACGGCACCATCGAAGCACATAACCCATCTCCTCACTTCTACTACAGCCAGCTGTTCATCAAGGAACTCCAGATTCTCCACACGGTCCGATTCTAATGGTTGATTTGCTAAGAATTCTGCCATAGCCCGCCCTTTGATGGTTTTCCTAGTTATGTCAATGTTGAATTCTGATAGGAGTAGTAGCCACCTAGATAATTTTCCAACCAACACTGGGGCTTCATACAGATATTTCATCAGATCCACCTTAGCCACAGCTTGCACCTTGTATGACTGGAAGTAGTGGCGTAACTTCTTAGTCAGCCAAATCATTGCTACACATGTCTTCTCCAACAGTGTGTATTTGGTTCCATATTCCAGTAGCTTCTTGCTGAGATAGTAAATAGGATACTCCTTCCTTCCATCTTGTTCTTATGCCAACATTGCCTCTATAGAGGAATCTTCGATAGCTAAGTACAAAATCAAGGGCTTTCCTGGAGTCGGTGGGCTGAGAACTGGCGGATTTACCAGGTAAGCTTTAATCTTTTCGAAAGCCAACTGACATTTGTCATCCCATACAATCGGCTGATCTTTCTTTAATAGCTTGAAAATCGGCTCACACACTGAAGTCAACCATGCTATGAAGCGACTGACGTACTGTAAGGAACCCAAGAATGACCGGACCTCCTTTTCTATCTTGGGAGCTGGCATGTCTCAAATGGCTTTGATTTTGTCTGGATCCATCACTATTCCCCTTTGACTGACCACATGACCCAGCAGTTTCCCTGATGTAACCCCGAATATGCATTTCTTGGGATTAAGTTACAGGTTGTATTCTCCAATGCGTGTAAGAAATCTATCCAGGATAGCAGGGTGCTCTTCCCGGGTCATTGATTTAACAAGCATATCATCTATGTACGCCTCTACTTCTTTGTGAATCATGTCATGCAGCAATGTTGTGACAGCTTCTGGTAAGTGGCCCCATCATTTTTCAATACAAAAGGCATTACTCTGTAGCAGAAAGTGCCCCACTCTGTAATGAACGATGTCTTCACCTTGTCGATCACATCCATTAGTATCTAGTTATATCCCGAGAATCCATCCATAAAAGAGTACATTGCTACCTTGGCTGCACTGTCTATCAAAACATCGATGTGAGGCAAGGGAGAATTATCTTTCGGGCAGGCTTTATTCAAGTCCCTGTAGTCGACACACACTCTGACCCTTCCGTCCTTCTTAGGCACTGGCACAATGTTGGCTAACCATTCTGTGTATTCTACCACCTCGAGGAACTTAGCTTCAATCTGCTTAGCCACTTCTTCCTTTACTAATGCAGTCCATTCTGGTCTCAACCTTCTTAGCTTCTGCTTTACTGGCCTGAATCTGGGATCTGTTGGAATCTTGTGAACTACTATTTCTGTGTCAACCCCTGTCATGTCTTTGTATGACCAAGCAAAAGCCTTAACATGTTGTTGAAGTATTCTTATCAATTGTCTCTCTTCTTCGAATTTTAGTTTATGTGAAATGAATGCCATTTTGGGATTTTCATCTATACATGCAATGCAGTGTCATGAATGCTAAATATGCTTGATGGTGATTCAAATGCATGCTTAGAATTATCAGGATAAACATCGCATAAGTAAACAAACTAGGATTTCATTGCATTAAACTTGTTAAAGAGTACATTGTTCACATTAAAGATAGAAGAAATAGATACAACGAAATCATTCTCATCCTCCACAGGTGGAGGGCCTTGAACCTCTTTGGCATCCATGCTTAGCTTCAAAATCTCATCCAGTTCAGTAGCTATTTCAGAATCTTGTCCAGTAGGGAGAGCAGTCTCCTTAATCTCAGCGACCCGCGCTTTAGCCTTCTTCATAATTCCTGCTATCTCGGCAACCATAGAATATAGGCTTGCCTTGGTCACCAGTTCTCTATTGGACCCTTCCTTGGACTTTTCAAATGCCTTGCCAAAGGCGGTAGCCAGCACCTCTAAAATTGCTTTCACAAATTCATCACAGACTTTCTCTTTAGCTTTCTCCTTGGCCACTTCTGCTACTTCTGCTATTATTTTAGATGGTTTCTCCTGGGGGATCACAGGCTTAACAACTACCCCCTCTACTATAACTGGTGCAACTGCCTCTTCCCAACTCTTTTCAAAGTCTACAACATCAGAGAATATCTCGAAGCCTGGGTATTCAATACTCCCGACTTCCACTGGCTCAGCTTGTGCTTTATATAACTCTTCACTTGCCTTAATGAACGGCTTCATCATGGGCTTGCCATTCTTTCCTTTCTTTAGAATTTTCTTCCCAGATGCCTCTACTGTGTAGCTAAAGTCAAACTGCCTCGGCTTCCCAGAATCAATGCTAAATTTGGGCACCCCTTGTAGATTAGCCCCGAGTCCCATACCCGGAACAAAATCATGCCTGCGAAGGTATTTAGACAACCATTCTAGCATATAGTTCTCGTAGATGACCATTGGCGCATCTGTGGTTTCCTCTTCACTAATCATGGCGATTTGGAATCCGCCAAATGGTATGGTCTCCTCACTAACAGCAGCAATTATGGACTGAGAATCTGCCTCAACTGTCACAACCTCACCGCCTATTGAAAGCTTAATCTTCTGGTGCAAAGTTGAAGGGATACCCCCCAATGGGTGGAACCATAGCCTCCCCAACAGCAAGGAGAAGGTGACCATCAACTTGACCGGTCCTACTTCCACTTCAGCAGATCCATCATCTACCATCACACATGGCATGACTCGGTCTATGATGTTAACCTTGACATACAAAGCTTTGTTGTGAGCTCTCCTTGCGTGTGGCAAATCTGTCTCAAAAAATACAATGTCAGGGGACCCTACATGAATCTTGTCCAGTAAACAACACATGGTCTTCGGAGATGCAAGTGGAGAAACTTTGATTTCGGATAGCTTTTTAACCAGTACTGCTCTGCGTTCTTTGGAGGTCAGTAGCAAATGCCACAGACTGGCCTGGGCTGGGGTCTTCTTCAATTGGGAAATGACCAGGTCTTTTTTTTCTACTTCCTTTGGCACCGACATACTACCTAACCCAATCACTGGAGCCTTGTCACTCTGCTGAACAACTGGTTGGTTGACCCTACCACTCCTTGTTACATTCCGTACTTCGGAAACTTTTGGCTTCTCAACAATTGGCAGCTCAACTGTCTTATCACAGCCATATTCTTCATATTTATCTTCTAAATCTACATCATCTAGACTCACTGGCTTCACCTCTTTCTGTTCTGTGGGCTTCCCATATTCTGACCTTGCCCCAGTTTCATTGGCCATCACAGACTATATGGTGGGGTTTGCCTATAGGACCTGGGTGAAAATGAAGTTTTCTAGTAGCCCCGATTGTACCATACTGACCTGCCTTTCAAATGCCGGCAAAGGGTTAGTCTTCGTGCTAGGTTTGGCAGGCTCTTGTAACTTTCCTTCGTCGATTAGCTTCTGGATAGCATCCTTCAGCTTATAACAGTTGTTGGTTCTATGTCCCACCATGACATGATAGGTACAGAAATTGTCCTTGTCTGCATCTGCTGGCTTTTCAAAAGGCCTAAGAGAGTTTAACAGGCTACCATTCCTGCACTTGGCAAAGATCTTAGCCAAGGAGAAAGCCCACGGAGATATGCCCTGGCCTTCCGGATTTCTGCTTTGGCTTCCCCGCTGCTGAGACACAATGGCAACCCCTGCTTGCTTATTCTCTGGAAACTGCCCACTCTTACCTGTAGAACTAGAACCAGACCCACTACTTGACCCAGCTGCAGTAGTCGACCGGTACCCGGAACTGTACCCAGAGCTTCTGTTGCCCCTATCGCTTGCTGCCTTTTCCTCTTCATCTCCCTCAATTTTCATAGCCTTACTGTATACCTCACTGAGTTCATTGAAAGAGTGGAATTTCAAGTTGTTCTTGAAGATTTCCCTACTACCATCAATCAACTTCTGAATTAATTCATCCTCGTCGGGGTGGTTTTTCAACAAAATCATCTTATTCATCCATCTCTGGTAGTATTCATCAAAGGACTCATTCTGCTTTTGCTTAATCCTCTCCAGGCCATACAGCTTCACCTGGATCTTGGTATTGAAGTTGTAGTATTTGATGAAAGCTACTGACAAAGCTTCCCAGTCTGATTGCACATCCTCTAACAGAGAGTTATACCAAGTCAAAGCTCCCCCTTCCAGTGTGGTTAGGAAGAAATTGATTAACTGCTATTTGGTGGCACCCGCTGTCAGCATTATTTAGGCATACAGATTCACGTGAGCTTCTGGCGGGCCAATCCCCTTATAAGAAGGAACTTTCGGCACTTGGAACCCAACGGGGAAAGTCTCGATGCCCTTATTTATCATAGCATCGACATTCACACCTCTTTTGGAGCCCAGGCTAATGTTGGCCCCTTTCTTCAACTCGGCGACCACTTCATCCAATTCTGAGTACTTTACGTTCATTTTCTTTTCATGGCTCCCTCAATCTCTTACAGCTTCTCTACACTAGCTGAGACATCAGCCCCATACTGAGAAGATTCAGCCACCTTTTCCTTTCCAAGCCCACTGGTTCCGACTTCTCCACTTTCTCTTACAACAGCCCGCATCTCTTCTTTTAGTATGTCACGGAAATCTTGAGATCTTAGGAAATCCTTCAGGGCATCAGCAAGACTTGGTGTTTGGTTTGCCATTTCCACTTCCTCTTCGGAATCAGACTCACTATTTGTTTCTACTGTCCTTTATTCCTCAACAACCCTCAAAGTCTGAGACCTTGTCCTCTGTTGATCCAGCTTACTCAATGAGCTATCTGTGCGGAGCTTTAGTCTTTTCTAGTCTCACGTGCATACTGTCCTACATCACATGTGGAGAGTTAGGAATAATAAATGAATGAAGTGATATCATGAAGAATGATTCTTGGATGATGTTTCATGAATGAAGATGACAATAAGGATGAACTTTGTGTGATTGATTTACTTTCTTTTAGATGTCCCGAGAGTGCCCGATTTCATACAAGAATAATACAAAAAGGTCTCGTGTGAGCCGTCACACGAACAGAGGTTCGACGCCTTTGGGGCACCTAATGGATGTCATGAAATGGCCGTGTGTGTACCATCACACGAGCAGAGTTTCAACGCTTTGTGGGTCAATGAGATGACATGAAATGGTCAAATGGGGACCATCCCATGGATAGAGTTCTGATGCTTTTGAGGCATGTGATATGAAGTGATGTTATAGAGGAGTCATGCGTAACTTGGAGCACAGACAGGGGTTCGACATTCGTGGAACACCTTGCATGATTTTGATAATTCTATGGAATGCCCTTATATGTGTACTAATCCGACACTCGGGGAGTACCATGAATGATTTCGCAATGTCATGAAATGATCTGATGTGGACCGTGATGCGCAAACAGGACTCTAGCGTCACAGTGACATTTATGATGAATGAATATGATGCCATGAATGCCATTGTGTGAACCACCACTGGGAAACAGACCTAGGACCATTGCGGCCTTATATTGAATGACATGGTATAATGAAATGGCCGAGTGCAATCTGGTGCATGGGCAAGATACGGGTAGTTTTGGAATACCCGATATCTTATGGAATGAAATGATCGTGAAGAGCACACTCGAAACATCCTTTATTAGGTGGGAGGAAATGACATGAATGTGTATGTCACACGAAAATGCAAGTGGCTGCACGAAAAGGTGGTTAAGATGTATGACACATAAGATGATGTCATGTATGCTTTGTGGAAATGTTGCACGCGAGATGTAACTGGCATACAAATAAAATGTTATGGCTACACAAAAATGTGATTAGGGACACACATATGCCGATGCACGAAAATGACTGCACAAAGATGTGGTTAGAATGGCACAAAAAAGCTATGCATGTTTGATGCTTCGTGAAAAGGTCAAATAAAAACACCACAAAACAAATGTTAGCACATGCAATAATATGCACTCCCTTCCAACCTTATTTCTCCTTTTGATTGGTCTTGCATTCTTCCTAGGTGTTGGGTCTCCTTGGCATCAACAGGGGATACCAAACCCGCACTCTCAATGTCCAATTTGAATTTACATTTTAGTGATCCTAGGGGAAGTTGCTAAGCCATTACATATGGGCCAAAGTCAAAACCAAGGGTCGTATAGGCTCCCATAGCGAATATACACTCCTCACCGTAGAACACGATGTAAGGTCATGCAATGCTATGAGTGGTTTACCCAGTCGTGTTCCTCCAATCCTGGCAGGAGAGGTAGGTCACCTTCTTGAGTAAACCGAGGCTGATCAGTGTACTGGAGGGATTGAGAAGAAGAAAATGTCATGATATACAGGTGCAAACAAATATGGTACTATGAGCTAGTGAAGTGACTACAAGCGACGTTATATGTCGGTAGTTGCCTTAGTTCCTTAAGTTTTTGTGAAAACTTTTTAAGAAACCTTGTATTTCCCCAGTAGAGTCACCACTATGAGCAGACGACCTTGTTATGGAATGGAACGTGGCAAAGCGATCTGGGGAAAAGGAAACTTTTGGAAAAATGCGTTTCAATGATGTTTTGGAAAAACGGGGATTTTGATTATCTTAAGAAAAACCGTTGATTTGTTTGGAAATCCTTCTTGTAGAAAACCTTTCCCCATTTTTAACTTAAAGACCTCGAAACTCAAATTTCAAGATCAGTGACAGAGTTGCCACCCAGATCAGCTCATCCGAGAAATTCCAGTACAGCTCCCTACAGCGGGTAGACTACCGTACCTAATCTAGAGATTTAGGGTTCGGGCAAGTGACTTACTCAACCTCAAGCTTGCTTTCACTTTACAATTCATATTACCATATTTTATTCGCTTGCTTTATTATCTTTCTCTACTCAATTTGTGTTTTTTTATTAGCCGATGCTTAAGCAAATGACGGAAATAAATTATAGAAAAATAAACCATGCATCCAAATTATACAAAAATAATAGAGGCTGCTTATACAACCAAATCGAATAAAAAAAACAACTCTCGTCCTCACTTTTACAAACGCCTAAAATACACGAATATCTAGAAAATTACTGTCGCCTAAAATACAAGAGTTAAGCTATTAATTACATCAAAAAAATGAAAAAAAAATTAAAAGATGCAAAACAGACGGTTAGCACAATTTATATCACAACACAAATAGGACTCAAATTGGACAGAATTGGAGTTTTTAAGAGCGGGGGCATGCATTTAGGGGATAACCGAGTCGGCTCAGCCAGCCGGCCTGGTTAGACCTGGAAAACGGTTTTGAAACGCCCTTTAATTTTTATGCTGAAAAATAATTTTGGAAAACTATTTGGCTCAGTTACATGCAAATTTTCCCTTTTTAGCAGGGCTGTTATCCCGGCACTCGGGGTCCCGTTCGTTCCTAAATCCAACATTCATCTAGGGTCCAAACGCAATAAACACACCAAAAACAGTTCAAATCCAAAAATAGCATCGTGCGACGATGTCCGTACGGATCGTTCCGCGACTCTATTTCTCTCTGGAGGTTACAGCCGTACGGCTGTAACTAGAGTCGTGCGGCTCTAAATTATAGCCGTACGGCTATGACTTCTAGAGCCCGAAAAATGGTTTTCTCGTTTTTTAAAAATGTCGTTTCATTTGTTTTCAGGGTTTCCTGAGGATTTTTATAGGGTTCGGGGGTCCACTAATATTGGACTATGGATCCGGTTCGGATTGAACAGCCCCGAAATCCAGGAGAAATCAAAAACCTAACACCCGTACGTACAGAAAATCTGAAAACTATAGTTTAATAATGTACGAGTGTGTTTGGGCCAAAAAATATCACAACAGAATGCATAAAATGGAAAACGGACTATTTTCGGCAGATTGGGGTAGTTTCGGGTTTCTGCCCCTATAGAACACGGCCGTGCAGCTCTGTTCATAAGAAATATAGCCGTGCGACTGTGTTCATGAAAAACACAGCTGTGTGGCTGTATTCGGGTAGTCAGTATCCGGAAAATTTGAGAAATGAAGAAAAACGCAAAGAAAAAGCAATGTACACAGGTTTAAGGCCTCTCAGAGTTTACCTTGATATTGTTTTGATGCGTTGAACGTCAAGAATCAAATTGAAAACCCAAAATTCTCCCGAAACCTCAACCGGCCCGAAAATCCGAAATGATCCGAAACCAATCCGAAGCAATCCCAAATGAGTGTGTAAAGGTCAAGAACACTTCCTTTATTGTTTTGGAGTTAGTTTTAAGTGTTGAGTTTTTTTAGTGTTTGCTCACGGTTTCCTCTGGTCCTTTATGTTTTCCGCCTTCTTCTCTCCTTTTCTTTCTTTTTCTATTTTGTTTTTCTCTGCTTCCAGATGCAATCTCTCCTCCCTTTCCTCTTGATTTTTTTTTCTTTTATATCTCACATAATGTAATCATTCCAAGAATTAATGAGCCGTCTGATTTTCCTACAAATTTGGCCGCACTTTTCCCCGTTTCAGTCAAGTTGCTCTGCTTTGTAGAGCAACTTGATTGACCCACTAGAGCCGCACGGCTGTAGTTCAAAAACTATAGCCGTGCAGCTCTAAATAGAGCCGGGCCGAAATCCATGAAAAAAGCAACGCTCACCCTAAACCTTAACATCATGCGGGGGACCTTTCTCGGGGTTTCGGATCAAGGATAGCTTGGTTTTCGGAACATTTGAGATATTCAAGGTGACATTCTAGTCGTTCTGAAGTCCAATTCGTGTCCGTCTGCTCAACAGGTAATACAGGTTTCTCATCATAGAGGTCGGGAAAGCTCAGCGCCTACAGATGCTTTTTCGAAGCTCAAGCACCAAACTTTTTACAACCTTTATTGATCAACCACCAATAAAGCAATATCCCCTTTCACACAACCATGTGTGAAAAGTACAATTCCCAAAATATGTGAATATAAGAATGAACAATATTTCTCTTCCTCTCTTTAAACTCTTTGGGAATATGGAAGACTTATAAGTTGAAAGCTTGAATAAGAATGATTCTTGAATTGTCTTCCACACCTTCACATCTTCTTCTTCTTCCTTTTTATAGTCAAATGAAAAAATGGCCATTTGTCACACATATAGCCGTTATCTCCAAGCTGTGTTGCCGTTGGAAGAGGAATGATTGAAGTGTTTCAAGTGATAAACATAGGAGAGAATATAGCCGTTGATATGACATGTGTTATAGCCGTTTTTACTTGAGATGTAAGGCTATAATCCAAAGTATAGGTGGATTCCTTTCTCATAAAAGACATGTGACAAAATGAGGAGCAAAGTGCAACCTTAGGTACAAACTAAAGCTATAAAGGATAGAATGAAAAGTATTCTTTAGTCTTGAGATAAGGTTTGACCATAATGTCACATGTGATCTCAAGTTAAGGATTTTCTTAGCTTAGATTGTAAACTTAGGTAAATAATGTCAAATGTTTTTCTCCTTACAAGTACATAATGTGGCCGAATTGTTTTTGCAAGACTTTCACCTTATAAGTCAATGTGAGGTTAAAGAATGGGATGATCTCAAAAAGTAACTCACCCCATAATCAAATATGAGATCAATGTAGATGTGTACATGTTGCCGAATATGATCTTAAGGTATTTCATCTCATGGTCAACATGTGTGTAACCATTTTACCTTATAAGTAAATATGGGGTCAACTTAATGTGTGTATATATATATATATATGCCAACAAGATCTTTAATATTCTCAAGTCGCAAACAAACCTTAGGTCAACTTTAATATTCAACTTTAATATATATATATATATATATATATAAAAGGAACTTTCAAGTCATAAGCCATTTATGAGATGAGCAAATATGGATTATTAAACCTTTTATCTCATATGCTTTATGTGTATATATATATATTTGGTACTTACTTTATCTTTTTACGATAATAAAGAAGAATACCCAAGAGTTGTTTCTTATCTCATAAACCAAATATGCTATAAAAAACATTTTACCTTATGAAGCTCATTATTTTAAAAATGTCAATTATTGTGATAATCAAAACTTAACTCAACAGTGTCTATCACGAACTCCTGCGAGACAGGTGCACCAAGACGGGCTAAAGAATCCAGATAGCCCTTCATCTTAAGCACATTAGCACTCACAGATGTCCCAGGCCCTATCTTGCAGGAGTTGAATGCCTTGGCGGTCAAGTATCATTTTGCCGCTCGGGGACCATGCACGCCAGCATCAGGCATGTCACATCCCGATTGTCCCTAACATGCACCTTGTATTCCTCCAACAATGCAGCTGGTGGATTACGCCTAGTAGGTGCAGGTGGTACAAATCTCTCCACCATATATACCTTAGATTTTTATCTAAAAACTATCCTCAAGTTCCTGGAGCAATCCAAGAAATTAGGCTGGGAAAGTTGGTCCTTTTTAAGGAGCGAACTAATGATAAAGAGTTGTTTTGTGCCATTTGATTACTATACAGAAAAATTATAGCGTATTAACACAGGCCTTAGTTGTTTTTCCCATAATTAATTAGTAATGAATCCAAATTATTAATTAAGTCAAGTTGTTGGGCTAAGGGCTGAGATCCATATTTCATCAAGATATAGCCAGATGAGGGCCTAAAAAAACTATACCCTAATTATTTAGGTAGGAACGCCTTCCAATCCCAACCTAGGGACTCTCGATTTGATGGGCTTGTTGGCACTTACCCATCTGTGCTTAGGGCCAAGAGAATCCTTTTACCCACGCTAAGTCCAAATCTCCATCCAAGAGTTAGAGTAACCAATACTCCAACCCAATACAAAACGACGATACTCTAGTATATCCTGCGAGGGCATGGTCTACAACTAGCCTATCCCCACTTCGAGTCGGTTTTGAATGAGCAAAGCACTTTTAAGTGACTTATTAATTACCATTTGGTTTAGATTCAATTTTAATAACGGCTTAGATGCATAAGTGGGTGAAATGGGATTGGATCATGGCATATAACATTGAAATAAATAAATGCATAGTTAAATAAATAATGGAATGTTATGGGCCTCTATTACAACCTAATATAATTCTAGTAAACCTATACTAGAAATACACCTGGTAGGCCTCCTTCCTTCCTTATAGGCTCGTCGAGCCAATGGGCTTCTTTTACATAAATTTCATAATAATAATAGAATTAAAATAAAATTACATTAAAAGAAAACGGCTCGCAGGCTGCATTAATCCAAAAGAAAAATACAACCCATCTTGAATTAAGGCCCAATAGCATCCATTCAAACTTTTAATCACATAGACATATAATCCAATACATCAATTTATAAACATGTCAAAATGCATGAAATAAATCCCAATTAATTATGTATTTAGCCATTATATAGAAATCGCCAATTTGGCCCATCACGGTTCTAACCCTTAACGGGCTTTGGGCTTCCAGCCTAAGGTAGAATACTACTCCCACTGGAATTAGGAAACTGTGAATCCAAATCACACTGCCCGGGTAATCGTGCCAAGAATACCCGAACCAATTTCATTACACCATATTAATTTTCCAAATTAATATATCATGAATAACATAAAATTTCATTCAAGAATCCATGCGCATTTAAATTGCAGAAATTTAAACACATAAAATTTTAAAACCCATTAAATTTAAAACTGGGCCCAGACCAGGAAAAATCTGCCAAATCCAAAACACGGCTGATTCTAGGGCAACACAGTTGCGCTAGTAGCAGCAGCAGCCGCTGCCATTGTTTCTGTTGCTGTGGTGGTAGCTGACGAAGGATTACGCTGCCGGTAGCCCAATAGCCCGGAAACAGCCCATGATTTTTTTTAAAAAAATAAAAATAAAACCATCATTCACCAAGATCAAAGCACAAATCAAATAGGAATTAAAAAGCATATAACCAAATACCAATTCAATTTCCATTTGAATAGAAAAACCAATGGGGAAAATCATAAACCCAATCCAACCAAACGAATCCCAAAAGAAAAACACCAGTTTCAAAATATGGGATTCAAACCATTTAAGATTTTCATGGATCAAAAGCCTGCTTTGATACCATTGTAGGGATTTTTCAAAGAAAATCAACCGATTAAAGTAAAAGCTCATATCGATTTTCTCAAATCCATGACCCAAGAGCAATTGAAATGGAAATCAAAAACACAAAACCAAAAGATCAAGAATGAGATTCTCACCTTTCTATGTCTCTTCTAGAGACAGCTACAGAAACCGAGATCGATTTCCTCCATTCTCACGTATATGAACATCTATCGAGTAGAACCCGTGCTAGTGGTAGATCAAAGGTGGAGAGGAACAGTTGGCCGAAAATTTCAACCTAGATATTTCCTTTATAACCAAAATTCTCATTTATGAGAATTAACTCTTAGCTCAAATCATGGCCTTGATTTAAGGCTTGGGCTTAATTAGGTTTTAAGTTAGGATTTTAATGTCATATAGCCCTAAATCCAAATTAATTATTATGGGTAAATTTAAGTGCAATTCTATTTCAAATTTCATTTATGTATTTATATAAAACCATATTATAATGTACATGTCATTAAATTAACATTGATTTTCCAATTAAAATTGACCCAATAAATTAATTGAGATTCAACTTAAATCAAATACATATAAACCTATATATGTATTTCATTTCCACCCAGAAATAAATTCCCAATTAAAATACATATCAATTAAATGACATTAATCAATCCAATTGATCTATAATTTAATTAATTAATATTTATCTCTCTAGTTTGTATCCTCCAAGTATACGAGCGATCTGACAAGTTCAAACTCAGACATTCTATGTGTATGATCATGTGGGTCCGTCTTTATATTGGCAATGGGCCCAAGGCCTACAAACTGTAGGCGGGCTCTAGTAAGCCATTACAGCCGGAGACAGCAGTCTAACGGAAGTCTTAACCCTGTAGTTGAACTTCTATATCCCATGTCATTGATATTAGTGTCCGACACGGAGGCATGGTGTCATCACCCTCTTTTGTGTCTGGAAATTTACTTGATCCTAAATGAACTGATGCTCACAAATAAGTTCCAACTTGTTTGGGTGTGTCCACACTCTTATCAGTTGCATTCATTAAGAGGCTGATGATGTCTTCTCAATGGTTTACTGAGTGACATTCCCTTCTGCATGTTCATGGTCTTGCCATACTCACTGGCACACCCGAACGTACCTATACTTGGCACCCTGTTATAGGCCCTTTAGGAATACACCAAAGTGCGTCACTTCACATGCAAGACCACAACATGGTCAGGTAAAAGGATTCATATAAGTACTACACGAGAATCACTTGTAATACTATACCATATGGATTTCTCGTTTAGTGGATCTATCCAGTACCATGCTCGTTGCATGTACACATAAACTTGGTTGACATTCCATGTCCTATAGCGGGTAAGATACTGCCAAACAACTAAGCTTATGATAGTATTTGGTTCCATTCATTCCCATGACTGGAACAGACTACGGATGACTTTATAGTCATATCGTTTTCCCTATTCATGGTCTTATTACCAAGTGTATGACACTTATCAATATGGATATGGATATATCCATTGGATACTCTATTTATAATATTGTACAAGACGTATAAAATAAATATATTAATGCCTTTATTCATTAACATGAATGTATAATACATAAATCTCATTATAAGAAACAAAATGTATGATACAATACAAAGACCAATGCCTTGGGACTAGGGCATTCTCAACATATGGGCCTATGAGCACCAATGCTGGAGGTTTTTTTTTATACTTCACCACTTTCACAGATGACTTCAGCAGGTATGGCTACATCTACCTAATAAAGCACAAACTTGAGACCCTTGATAAGTTCAAGGGTTTTAGAAACAAAGTACAAAACCAATTAGGAAAAAGTATCAAAGCCATTCGATCGAATCGAGGTGGCGAATATATGAGCCTAGAGTTTTTTTCATACTTGAGATATTTCTCACTCCTGTTGAAACACCCCAATGGAATCAAGTGTTTGTAAGGTGATAAGGTCGGTTTTTGACCTTATCTTTTAGGCAATTTCGTGGTTTGAACGGCAATTTTTAGAGTCTTTTGCGTGAATGTTTGTGTGGTTTTTGAATATTTTGTGATTTTTATGTTTTGGATAGATTTTTATAACTTTTATTATTTTTCGTGTTTTCTAGGGTTGTTTTTGTAATTTTTGTTAATTTGTTGTTTTTATGGTCTGTGGCGTTGGTGCCGTTATGTTTCTTTGTGCTTGTTTTGGACAGGTATTATGACCCGGACCGGAAGTTGGTGCATCAGCGGTGAGGAAGAGTTCGAAGTGCTGAAAATCAGGGCGGCACGGCGTGCCACAATTAGGGCACAGCGTGCCTAGAGGAGTAGTCCAGTGGAGTGGCACGAAAACGTGCCACTCAGATCAACCCGGCGTGCCAACCCCAAAATTCGCACTGCACGGCATGCCACCTCCAGCAGCACGGCGTGCCGCCTTCAGTTCTGCACAGCACGGCGTGCCAAATCCACCAGCACGGCGTGCCGAGCCCCGAAACCTGCTGTTGCCCTACTTTCATCTCTTCTTTTTCCTGGTTTTTAACCTAGCCGTATAAATAGGTTATTTTCTTTGTTTCAAGGATCTTTTTTTCAGTCTTTTTGAGTGAGACCAGAAACTTGTAGTGAGGTTTTTAAGCTTGAACTATTTGCTTTCTTTGAGTTTGAACCATCGATTGGTTGTAGTTTTACATAGAATCTTCCCCTTTTGCGACGTTCCTAGTTCCGGCTTGAGTTCGTCTATAGAGGTACACCCCAAGCATCTTCACACCGTCGGAATCCGGTTAATCGGACCAAAAGGGCATAAGTTTTTCTTCTTCTCTTTTGTAATTTGATTAAGTTAGTTTTGATTCCGCAAATCGATTATGTTTGGCTGTAAACACTGAATTCATTCATCTTTCTTAATTAATACAATTGTTGCAAGTTAATTTCAATTTTTATTCCTTTTCTTTATGTAATTTGTTTAATGAATATCTAGTCTCATAAGATCTTAATTTATTAAGTTCATATTTGTAGCATTACCTAGATTGATGCCTAGGAAACCATTAGTATTGATGACACTGTGGAACTTACGTGCCCCTATTTTCTGAGCTTTAGAATTAGACCGCCTCTAAACAAGGAAAACCGGCTAAGGACCTAAAGATCTAGATACACTAGGT
Organism: Euphorbia tirucalli; assembly: GCA_039660915.1. Classification (NCBI taxonomy): domain Eukaryota; kingdom Viridiplantae; phylum Streptophyta; class Magnoliopsida; order Malpighiales; family Euphorbiaceae; genus Euphorbia; species Euphorbia tirucalli. The sequence goes on along the minus strand of CM077637.1, from coordinate 31,723,771 downwards.
TGTATTATCGAAAGAGCATAATTAAGGGTTAATTGTTGAGTTAAATTCATCTTTTGTAATTAATTGGTAAAGCCATCCCCATTAGCATTCATAGGTCGGTAAACCGCCAATTGATAACACAAAACTCAAGTGCAAGGTAAGCTGGAATAGATCAACTAGGAGTAGGATAGTTTAGTTGTTAACATAATCAACCCAAACTACGTTCCGCCTAGGACACGCAAGGAACCCGAGTAGTTTAGTGTTTGCAGAATATTCTTTTCTCTGTGGGCTCGATACCTGGACCAACCAGAATTATTACTTGTCAACGATAGGTACACTGCCTTAGTTGTGCGTTTCTAGGTTTAGTTTTACTACTACGCCTAGGACCCATCAAGTTTTTGGCGCCGTTGCCGGGGAAATTCATATTTCTGCATCATTTAGCAAAAGGTCTATTTGCTGATCTAGGCAACATTTCTATGCATATAGTTAAATAATTTTTCTTCTCTGTGAATATTTATTACAATTTAGTTTTCTTTAATTTCAGTGTGTGTGTGTTTTCTAGCTTATGCGAACTCTCTCTCAGCATCCTGAGCTTTTACCTTATAACCCTGAAATTGAACGTTTGTGTAGCAGGAACCGTAGAGTACGCCAAGAGCATATTGTTCAAATAGAGCATCAGCAGCATGATGACGAGGAGAGACAACTCCGGGAAAGAGTTGAGCATGAGCAACTCCAGCGAGAGCGAGAGGAGTTTGACAGAAGAAGGGGTGGTGATAGAGATAACATGGTTATGATAGACCTAATGGCTCCACATCGGCCCCAGAACAGATCCGGAGTGGTTATCCCAGCCATCACTGCCAATCAATTCGAGCTGAAGTCCAGTATGATTCATTTGATCCAAGGGAACGGTCTATTCAGTGGCGGAATAAGTGACAACCCCAATGATCACTTAGACTGGTTCCTCATGGTGGCCGATACAGTCCGAATCGGTGGGGTGCCCCAAGATGCTGTGCGGTTGAAGCTGTTCCCCTTTTCACTATACGGGGGAGCAATGGAATGGTACAAATCCTTGAGGCCCGTATCAGTTACATCATGGGACCAATTGGAAGAGCAATTCTTAGCATATTACTTCCCACCATCAAAGACGGTTCAGCTAAGGAACGAGATCATGGGATTCCGGCAATTTGGGACGGACTCTCTTAATGAAGCGTGGCAGAGATTTCAACGGTTGTTGCGGAACTGCCCCCACCATGACATGTCGCGTTTCACTCAGGTAAGCATGTTTTATCATGGTTTAACACCAGCTAACTGTGCTATTATTGATTCTTCTGCAGGTGGGGACATTTTTAAGAAGACTGCTACACAAGCCGAGGAGTTGATTGCGGAGCTGGCTAGAAAGAGTCCCTTGTGGCAGTCGGACACGCCAACAAGGAATGAGGTTCGAGCTGCAAATTTGGGACACCAAGATGCAGCTATGGACCATGTAAACAAGAAGTTAGACCTGTTGATGTCCCGCCTGAACTTAAATGGGCCACAATACCAACCGGTGTTGTGTGTATCATGCGGAGCGGAGCATCCCGGGCAAGATTGTGAATTGGGCGACCCATTCGCCCAATCATCCGAAAACGTAAGTGTTGTGGGAGGAAACCAAAGGTACAATAACTCTAACTCTTATTCACAAAACTTCAATAAAAATAATAATTACGGAAGAAGGTATCAACACCCGAATATGTCCTATAGTAACAACCAAAATGTGTTGAGACCTCCTTCCGGATTCCATTATGAGCACCATGAGCAGGGGTTAGGTAAGGCCCCATTTATTCCTAATGATCAATCTCCACAGCAGCCTCAACAGTCTAAGCAAGATGAGACGGTTTTGTCATTACTAAAAGACATCTCGTCTCGGCTTGCTGATAATGAAGCGTACTGTAGGGATTTGGGTAAGCAGGTGGCTCAATTGAGTAGGGAGAGGCAGGAAAGACCTCAAGGAGCACTTCCGAGTAGAACTGAACAAAACCCTAAGGGTAATCAACGGGAGACAGCTCAGGTTATAACCCTACGAAGCTGTAGGCAAGTGGAGGACCGGGTGCAAAACGCTGATATCCCATCCCAACCTACCGAGGTAAGTGAAGAGTCGGGAGAGGTAAGCAACCCCGGCTCGATTTCTGAACCCGAACCTAGCATAAATGAAAAAGGGAAAATTTCTGACCCAGTGAGATCCTATGTACCTAAACTTCCTTATCCTCAAAGGGAGAAGAAAGATAAACTGGGGCATAAATATTCCAAATTCCTGGAAATTTTTAAGAAGTTAGAATTTAATTTGCCATTGATTGAGGCTCTCCAAGAGATGCCTTCTTATGCTAAATTCTTTAAAGAACTTCTTGCAGGGAAACGAAAAGCTAGGTGAGGATGAAGTGGTGGTTTTAACAGAGGAATGTTCGGCAATTATCACTAACAAACTTCCACCCAAGCTCAAAGATAAGGGCAGTTTTACTATCCCATGCCGGATAGGGAACTTGGAGATCGCCAATGCCCTATGCGACTTGGGTGCAAGTATAAATCTGATGCCTCTGTCGTTTTTCAGGAGACTCGGACTGGGAGACCCGAAGCCAACCAATATGACCCTCCAATTGGCGGATAGATCTCTCACGAGACCAAAGGGGGTGGTCGAGGACGTGCTAGTAAAAGTGGACAAATTTATTTTCCCCGCGGACTTCGTGGTGATGGATATGGAGGAAGATAGCGCGGTGCCCCTTTTGCTTGGAAGGCCATTTCTTGCAACCGGTAGGACTCTGATAGATTTCCAGGAAGGTAAGATTATTCTTCGGTTGCACAATGAGGAGGTAAAGTTCAACGTCTATAACTCAATGAATTATCCATTAGATGTTGAAAGTTGTAATTTTGTAGACCCTTTTTGCCCTATTGATGCTTATGTGATAGAAAAGAGTTTTAACCAAGGGGAATTGGAGCTCTTGTCTGATTTTCGATTGAAACTCTTTCTGGGCAAACTGCAAAGTCGATGGACGAGACCGTATACCGTACATAAGGTTTACCCCTCCAGGATGGTGGAAATTGAAACCCCGGAGGGAATTCAACAAGTAAACGGGCACCGGTTGAAGCCCTATGTCAGCGGAGGAATAAAGGAGGAGAAGCAAGTCTTGCTCCTTCGTGATGTGTAATGCTAAATTGCAGATGTAGGAGTCGAGCTATTCCGACTATAAACATAGCACTGAGGTACGTATACCTCCCGTGTACATTAGTTTTCACGTTAATATGTTTTTGTGTGTTTTTGTGTGTAGGATTAGGTACTTAAGCAAGTTAATCGAAAATCGTAATCAAAATGTGGAAAAAAAGCAATAGTTGGCAGAATTCAAGGTGGCACGCCATGTCACTAATCAGCACGCCGTGCCAAGGTAAAGTTGGGTGAAGCACGTGGCGTGCCAAGGTGGCACGAAATCGTGCCAGACTGCTGTTCCGGAAGAAAATTGTGCATAAGTAAACAGCATGCCGTGCCAAGGTAACGGTATGCAGGGCAGCACGGCGTGTCATTTCAGCACGCCCGCGTGCCGTTGTTCTGTTCCGCGAGAGGTTGGTGCATAAAAGGACAGCACGCCGTGTCACCAAGCAGCACGCCGTGCCAATCACAGTTCTGAAGGGCGGCACGACGTGCCAATATGGCATGCCAATGTGCCGTCCCTCTGTTCCAAAAGTGAGTTGTGCGAAAAAGGAGCAGCACGCCGTGTCAAAGTTCCAACACGCCGTGCCGAATATTCAAATTTCAAGGCAGCACGCCGTGCCAAGACAGCACGCCGGCGTGCCATCACTCTGTTGCCAGGTACGTATTCTTGACCAGGTCAGCACGCCGTGCTGAGTGTTTGGCACGGCGTGTCGAGTGTTCAAATTTTGAATCCCAAGGGAATTCCACCGCCTATTTAATGCCCTTTCCACCTTCCCCCCCCCCCTCTCATAACCGACCTTCTCCTTCTTCTTCTCCTTCCTCTCTCTCACTTTCTCTCACCCTCTCACTTTCTCTCTCCCCTTTTCACTCTCTCTCTCTAGAACCCATTCTCTCCTTCTCCTTCTCCATTCTTCTTCTTTTTCCTTCCTTTCTCTCCTTCTCCCTATCTTCTCTTACTCTCCTTTCCTTCTTCTTCTTCTTCTCCATCTCACCCCTTTTCCTCCATTATTTTGCCCTAGGGTTTTATTTTGCTTCAATTTCCTTGAATCAGGTATGAATTCTTGCTTTATTCTTTCTTTTATTCATTATTCTTATTATTGTTGTTCTTTTCCTCATTTTGGTTTGGATGGATTGACTGCTTAATAGGGTTTTATTTTATTTTATTTTCTTTTTTTATGGTTTGTATCTTTGACAGTAGATGTTCTTTGGCTCTGTGTTCTTGTGTTTTTTATTTTTGTTTGTTTTTATGGTTATGCAATTGTAGGATGAAGAAGAAAACTGTCACCGATCGGAGACACGGTTCGTCTCGCAGGCCCATGGAACAGTCACCGGAGCCGGTGCCACGTGACGAATTGCCCACCAACCAATTGATGGCCCCGCTGACAAATCTCTCAAGGAAATACAAATGTCACTTTCCCTTACTTTCGGACGATGAAGGTAAGAAGTACAAAACTTTATTTCCTTTAGAAAGCACTCCATTTTGCACTTTCGATTGGCAATTTCTTTTTGTACAAGATAGGTCGGAGGGAGTGAAAGCTAAGTTGACTAGTCTAGGGTGGTACGAATTTGTGAAATCTAACCCTCCGGTCTTTAGGGAGCTAAACCTAGAATTTTACTCTACCTTGAGTTTTAAAACCAACCCGGATACGGGCCTTAGAAGCATGACCTTCCGCCTCTTTGGCACTGAGCAAACTTTGGATATTGATGGCCTTAGGGCTTGTATAGGGATTGACGGGAATGGTTACAAATGGCCCGAAAATCTAGATGCCAAGAAATTTTGGCGTTTGATAGGGCAAGGGGTATACCAACCCCGGTTTGCCAAAACCTCCCAAATCCAAGACCCTGTTTTGCAATTAGTTCATAAATTTGTATGCTTTAATTTTTCGGGAAAGACTGAGAGCAACCGGGTTAATGCATTTGAATTGTTGATCCTGTGGCATGTGCATAGTGAAATTAAGGTGCATTTGGGCTTCTTTGTCATGGAAGCTTTATACAATCATCACAACCGAGCTAAGTCCGAACTAGGGTTAGGACATATTGTGACTTGTATTGCATGTTTTTTTCATAGTAATACTTGTTATAGGAACCTCGAGAGCATTCTTCCCAAGAAGCTTTCGAAGGGAATCTTGTCTTGTTCCTATGTTGGTGCAGCTGCAGGTCCTTCAAGTGCAGGAGATTCAAGTCGGGGAAAGGCCCCTATGGAAGTAGACGAGGAGGAAGAGAGTGAGGAAGGAGAGGACAGCGAGGAGGACGCAGAGAATGTATCGGTGGGGGTAGATTTTATGGGGCGGATTGAAGGACGGTTGGATGGCATAATCGAGCAATTGGAAGGCTTAACCGTCCATCAGGTTCTGCTGGAGCAGCGGCTGAACGCGCGCCTTGATCTGCAAGCAACTCAGCTCGCCAACGTCGAGGCGTTCACCTCCCGCTACTGTGCCGCCCAAGGGTGGCCGTACCCGCCGCCACCACCACCAGCTCCCGATATGTGAGGTAACCCTTTTCCTTTCCCATTTAGTTTGCTTCTTCTTCCATTGCACTTTTGGAAGTAAGTGCAATCTAAGTGTGGGGTGGGTAAAGGGACTTCTCCCTTTCTTTTTTTTTTTTTTTTTTCTTCTTCTTATATTGCACTTTTTGATTGTTTGTTTAGCATGTTTGTTGGTGTTTGTTGGTGTTTTTGCATGATTGGATGTTTTGTGTTGGTTTTTGGTTAGATTTAGTCTTTACTTTTCAATACATGTGAAGTTGGTTTTGGTTGTTTTGGTTTGTTAGTATTTTTAGGTTGCTTATGTATCAATTGCCGTTTGAATAACATTGCTTAATCCACCCTCGAACCTAAGTCTCTGTGCTTGGATTGATAGCAATTGGCTAGGGATATTAGGAGTTGTTTGCAAGTCATTAGCTTGTTTGTGCGTGGTTTGTGATTCTTGATGGTAACCATTGGTTAGATTTGTCATTTAGGTTGCATTAGGGAATTAGTCCTCTACCCCTACTTGCATGATTGAGCTAGGATTACGCCTTGGAACATTGGTTGAGTCACACGACCTAGCATACAAACCCTAATACACTTGTGCGAATTTGAGCCTTTAGAACCATTTCACATCGGTTCTATTTGTTTGTGAGGGTAAAAACAATCGTGGCACACTAGATCGTAGAACCCGGTGTTGTTTTGCACTTGGCATCGAGAGCTTAATATGTGGAGACCCTTAGGATTAACCCCTTGACTTAAATAACCCTAACCCTAACCCTAACTACTAATTCATCCCTCAGATCACCCATAGCCACTAAATTAACCTTTTTGACTTAAAAAACCTTCACCAAGCCAACTCTATAATCCTAACTTTTTACCATTTCACTTTGATTTTCCTTTCTCACCCTCCTCTCCTAAATCAAGTAATTGGCTAAGTTGTTCATTCATTTTGGGGTCAATCACCATTTGCATTTCAACTCTTTCATATCTAGTCCTATGGAAAAATTGTGTTTAAAAAAAAATAAATAATAATAATAATAATAATAATAATAATAATAATAATAATAATAAAATCCAAATAGAGTCAATGTGTTTGTGTTGGGATTTTTCACCGGAAATCACCCGATAAAAGCGGAAGAACGCGGTGATTTCCTCAAATCCAGTCCCAGGAGCAATTGAAGTGGAAATTGAAAAACTTAAAATTAAATAGAAAGAGATTGAATTTCTTACCAGGAAAAATCTCTTTCAGAGACGGATGATGACTGCAGAACTCAATTTAGAATTCCTCCACTCTCACGTACACGAACGCTTGGCGAATGCAACCCGTGCTAGCGTTGGAAAAACAGAACAAAGGAGAGGAGAGACTAGAGAATTCGGCTAGGAGGCTCTAAGCTTGGGTTAGCCGAAATTTTTCAACCCTAGGTATTTATACCTAGGGTTGGCCGAATTCCTTAGGGAATTCTGGCCCATCTTGGCTCCTCTCTATTCTGTGCGGGCTTTCTTGTTTTAATTTAGGCCCAGTATAATTTTAATTGTTCTGGTTTAAATTAATTTCAAGCCCAATTTTAATATACCCATGTATTTAATATATTACTCCAAGTAACATATTATTTACATCTAAATTAAAATTAGTTTGACATTTAATTTAATCAATCAAATTAAAATTAACTCTACACAAAATAAAATCATATGCAAACCCATACATATGAATATTTCCACCTAGGAAATAATTTCATAATTAATCCAATTAATTATGAAGAGCCAATTGAATATATTAATTTTATTATTATGACCAATCCAATTGATCTTTATAATATAATTAATATATACACACTTCTCCCTCCATTGTGTATACTCCAAGTATACATGTTATTCCTTAAGTATGCATTCTATCGTTCTATGTGTACGATCCTGTGGGCCCATCTTTATGTTGGCAGCGGGCCTTTGGCCCGCAGACTGCAGTTGGGCTCTAGCAAGCCACTACAGCCCCCAATTAAGATGGAGATGGCAGTCTAACTGATATCATAACCCTGTAGTTTAAACTTGTACATCCCATGTCATTGATATCGGTGTCCAACACAGAGGCATGGATTGATCACCCTCTTTCATGTCCGGACATTAACTTGATCCCGAATGTACTGATTCTCACAAACAAGTTCCAACTTGTTTGGGTGTGGCCACACTCTTATCAGTCACATTCATCAAGTGGCCGGTGATATCTTCTCAGTTGGTTACTGAGTGACAAATCCCTTCTGCATATCCATAGTATTACCATGTTCGGTGACATACCCGAAAGCACCCATACTTGGCACCCTATTACAGGCCCTTTAGGCGTACCCCTAAGTATGTGACTTCACATGTAACACCATCATATGGTCAGGTCAAAGGATCCATACAAGTACTACACGAGAATCCATTGTGATACCATACCATGTGGATTACTCGTTTAGTGGATCTATCCAGTACCATGCACCCAGGCATGTACCCATTAACTTGGTTGACATTCCATGTCCAATGACCGGTAAGACACCGCCATACGACCAGGTTAATGATAGTCTGATGTTCCATTCATTCCCATGACTGGAACAGACTACGGATCTTTTTATGGTCATATCGTTAACCCTATCCATGGTCTTACTGCTAAGTGCATGACACTAGTCGTCATGGATATAAATATGTCCATTGGATACTTCATTTACTATACTGCACAAGATAAATATAACAAATGAATTGATGCCTTTATTAATGACACAAATGAGTACAACACATAAATCCAATAAATGTATAGTACAAATACAAGGACCAATGCCTCGGGACTAGGGCATTTCCAACAGTTTGTTCGGTTTCTTTTTGTAAAACTCGGAGTTTGTAAACGCCTGTCTTGGTTGTCCGGTTTGCATCTTTAAGCCGGTATTTGTGTTCCATGTCTTGTAATTTTTCATTGGTTGAATAAAGGATTAGGGCGATCATCTAATTGCCTTGACCCATGTCTTGTAATTTTTGTTTTCGTTTTCTCATTAAGTTGTGTTTCGGCCATTGGGTGTGGATAACGCCTTCTTTTTGTCAAGTTAATTTCAAAAAAAAAAAGCAAAGCAAACACTCTTAGGACTAGTTCTGAGTTGAAAGTTGCATGACCCGTCTTTAGTACTTAGTCAATTTGTATATTTTACTTGATTCGTAGGAGTTGTACACCTAAAATTCCCCTTATCAAACCTACCCTAAGCCGTAACATTACAAGCCCCAGGTTCTCTGATTTTGCTCCTTGACCAATGACTTCACCGGGATTGCCATTAGTTCGCTATGTGATGTGTGCCATTGTTTGTTTTTGTGTGCTCATCCGCCTTGCCTTGAACTTGAGCGTTGGAGTGACATCTTGTGAGGTGCTTTGTGGTCGTATAAACTCTGTTTGTTCCTCGCCCTTTGACTAGCTAAATTGTGTTAGGTTTGGGTATTGAGTGGTTTTGAACCTTGTGCACCTAATGTCATTTCAAAGGTGATGCTTTACTTTCTTGAGTTTATGAATCTCGTACGGTCAAACCCTTAGTTGGATTTGCAAGTGAAAGCGAGCAAGTTTACTCCTTTGTCTTTAGTTGATTCGCTTGAGGACAAGCAAGACTTTAAGTGTGGGGTGGTTGATAAGGTCGGTTTTTGACCTTATCTTTTAGGCAATTTCATGGTTTGAATGGCAATTTTTAGAGTCTTTTGCGTGAATGTTTGTGTGGTTTTTGAATATTTTGTGATTTTTATGTTTTGGATAGATTTTTATAACTTTTAGCATTTTTCGTGTTTTCTAGGGTTGTTTTTATAATTTTTGTTAATTTGTTGTTTTTATGGTCCGTGGCGTTGGTGCCGTTATGTTTCTTTGTGCTTGTTTTGGACAGGTATTATGACCAGGACCGGAAGTTGGTGCATCAGCGGCGAGGAAGAGTTCGAAGTGCTGAAAATCAGGGCGGCACGGCGTGCCACAATTAGGGCACGGCGTGCCAACCCGGCGTGCCTAGAGGAGTAGTCCAGTGGAGTGGCACGAAAACGTGCCACTCAGATCAACCCGGCGTGCCAACCCCAAAATTCGCATGGCACGGCGTGCCACCTCCAGCAGCACGGCGTGCCGTCTTCAGTTCTGCATAGCACGGCGTGCCAAATCCACCAGCACGGCATGCCGAGCCCCGAAACCTGCTGTTGCCCTACTTTCATCTCTTCTTTTTCCTGGTTTTTAACCTAGCCGTATAAATAGGTTATTTTCTTTGTTTCAAGGATCTTTTTTTCAGTCTTTTTGAGTGAGAGCAGAAACTTGTAGTGAGGTTTTGAGCTTGAACTATTTGCTTTCTTTGAGTTTGAACCATCGATTGGTTGTAGTTTTACATAGAATCTTCCCCTTTTGCGACGTTTCTAGTTCCGGCTTGAGTTCGTCTATAGAGGTACACCCCAAGCATCTTCACACCGTCGGAATCCGGTTAATCGGACCAAAAGGGCATAAGTTTTTCTTCTTCTCTTTTGTAATCTGATTAAGTTAGTTTTGATTCCGCAAATCGATTATGTTTGGTTGTAAACACTGAATTCATTCATCTTTCTTAATTAATACAATTGTTGCAAGTTAATTTCAATTTTTATTCCTTTTCTTTATGTAATTTCTTTAATGAATATCTAGTCTCATAAGATCTTAATTTATTAAGTTCATATTTGTGGCATTACCTAGATTGACGCCTAGGAAACCATTAGTATTGACGACACTGTGGAACTTACGTGCCCCTATTTTTTGAGCTTTAGAATTAGACCGCCTCTAAACAAGGAAAACCGGCTAAGGACCTAAAAGATCTAGATACGCTAGGTTGTATTATCGAAAGAGCATAATTAAGGGTTAATTGTTGAGTTAAATTCATCTTTTGTAATTAATTGGTAAAGCCATCCCCATTAGCATTCATAGGTCGGTAAACCGCCAATTGATAACACAAAACTCAAGTGCAAGGTAAGCTGGAATAGATTAACTAGGAGTAGGATAGTTTAGTTGTTAACATAATCAACCCAAACCACGTTCCGCCTAGGACACGCAAGGAACCCGAGTAGTTTAGTGTTTGCAGAATATTCTTTTCTCTATGGGATCGATACCTGGACCAACCAGAATTATTACTTGTCAACGATAGGTACACTGCCTTAGTTGTGCGTTTCTAGGTTTAGTTTTACTACTACGCCTAGGACCCATCATAAGGAAGAATAGGACCCTGTTGGACATGGTCTACTTAATGATAAGTCATGCTTCTCTTATAACATCATTATTGCTTTATGCCTTAGAGACAGCAACATTTCTGCTTAACCATACACCGAATAAGGTAGTGGAAAAGAAACCATATGAATTATGGATGGGAAAGGTGCCTAGTATGCCTTTCCTATAGATTTGGGAATGTGGTGTCCACGTCAAAAGATTGAATGTCAAAAAACTATCCTCCAAAAGGGATAAATGCATATTTGTAGGATACCCTAAGGAAACTAAGGGGTACTACTTCTACAACCTTGACGAGAATAAGGTGTTCGTGTCAAGAAAGGGTGTCTTTCTGAAAAACGAGTTCATTTCCAAGAAAGACAATAGGAGTAGAGTTAAACTCAGGGAAGTTCAACAACCACAAATTCCTGAAGATGATAGTTCAAGAATTAAGCCAGAGACTCAAGCAATTGAGGAGTCTAGACCAATCGCGCAAGACCTAAGAAGGTATAGTAGAGCCCATCATCAGCCAGAGAGATATGGGTTTCTCGTGGCTAATGACAAAAGCCTTATGGTCTATGACTATGGGGAATCAACTACCTATTAGGAGGCTATTGCAAGCCCAAACTCAACTAGAGCTTAGAGCTATGGAAGTTGAGATGTAATCAATGTACATATGAGCGCGGGTTTTTCATCCTCGATTTCGATGATGATTGAGTTGTTTATTGCTTCTACAGCTTTCCACAATAACAGGAGTTAAAGTCAATTCAAGATCAAAGCTCTACTCGACCGAATTTCAAGCCGCAGAACATTCCTTAGACAAAGAGGAGGATTGATAAGGGCTAAAAAAGCACTTATATATTAGATAATTTATAAGGAATTTGCGATGTTTTTACTTATTATATATTAGATTTCACGTTGGTATTGCTTGTTTTTGATGATTTACAGTTTTAAAGACTGAGTATGCAAATATATGGAATTTAGCTATAAAAGGAAGCAAAGACGAAGAAATTAAAGGAAAGAGACAGATCATGAGCGCGATGGATATCACGATCGTGACCTAGCATATGGGTAGACTTTGACTTCAGCGTTTTGCAAAGAAATCCATGTGAATCACGACCGCGACACTCTGTCACGATCGTGACATGCACTCAGCAGCAGTTATCTAATCTTATCCATTCGGAACTTCAACCACCACTATGAAAAGACACAACCCTTCAAGAAAAGAAACAACTCTTCATGAAAGGACACAACTTTTCATAAAGAACCAATAGTATTTAAGTGACACAACTATTCAATGAACCAACACAATCTTTCACAAAGAGACACAATGCTTCAATGCTTATAAATAGAGAATGAATTCCAAATTGCAGGGTGTGCCCCAATGGGATGCCAAAGGGAGAAAACCGGCCAAATGAAAGATACCTGTAGTATATAAAGTTAGAAAAAATAAAGTGTCTAGAGAGTTCGAGTGTTGTTTGTAATATTTAGTATACGTAAAGGGGACCCTAATCAAGTATTGTCACTGTATAGAGAAAAGATACCCCTAAGGTTGCAATATACCTATAGGCATGAGGGAGTGTTTCCCTTGTGACAGACGGGAATACTATCGCTTTCTTAAGTCTATTCTTATGCTTTTCCTTTATGAGAGCGTCACACTTGTATTTGTATTGAATATTTATGAGATCGATATTGATAAGTTTTCTTATATCTTACTTTTCATTGCATGACTAACGCCAAGTATGTTTTGATTTCTTGTTTTACATTGCATGACAAACGCCAAGTATGTTTTGATTCTTGTTTTACATTGCATGACTAACGCCAAGTATGTATTGTGATTCATAATAAGGTATAGAGAAGTTCACATTTTACTTTGTCTTATTTAGTTAATAAGATAGAATAAATTATGATGTATGATTGTTTTGCTTCACTTTGTTAAATTAATTAGAGATCATCTTAATATAGCTTGGCCATTATGTATTAAGTCCTTTAGTTATTTTGGCCAAGGTATTTGATAATTTGTCTATGAGTTATTAAATAAAATCTATTTCTAGACATGCTCGTTGAAATAGAACTAATCCGACATACTCTTATCATAGGGATTGAATCGGTAATTAATGCATGTGCAACGAATATCTAAGATAAAATGCTTGTATATTTATGTGACTAGATATTAAACAACAACTCAACTCATAACTAGTACTTTAATTGATTTAACTTGCCATTTACCGATTTCCCCATATCACTTTATAATTTGATACTCTATAACGCAAAGAAAAACAAACTAAAGTGTATATACTTATTCCTCGTGGGATCGATATCTTTTATTACTACATTGCGATTCGTATATTTGTGAGCACTAATCTCTAAGTGGAATAATTATTAGAAAAATTATTATCAAAAGCTAAATTATAGATTTAGTAAACAAGCAACAAGGATGTCAACGAACAATAGCCGTACGACTATAGTATCAACCGCTGGGCTGACAAGCCATCAGCAGCACAGTTGTTGCACTAATAGTCGTACGTTTGTTGATCCCTAACAAAGATGAAGAAGATTAAGAAAAAGAAGGAGATTAAGAACAAGAGCTCAAATAGACGTATGTGGCAGAAGAAAATATAGGATATTTGTGATTTGCATTGTAAAATTACACTTTAGTCCCTAAAGAAAATTAAATCATCATAACACTAGTCATAATTTAATTAGTTACTCTTTCTCTTATTTTAACTCCGTAAACGAACAATACATACTATAATCATAATTTCCACCATAAATTATGCCATCATACTTTCTCATATATTTAATTGGGAAATTTCAGGTCCCAATTTTACCAATTACGGGTCAAAATTTGACCGTCAGTCAAACTTATCTCATTTTTATTTCACCTATAACCTTGACTCTTAATTATTACTTCTATAATATTGCCTTGATATCCAAGTAGATTGACGAAAAATAAATAAATGATTATCCAATAATCATTCTATTTGGGTACGACCGTACACTACTTAGTCTCAGTGATCAAGAGGCCGATGATATCGTCTCGTCAGTGAAGAGATAGGCAATTCGTTCACATTCCTCTCAGTCCTAGCATGGTTCCCGATATACCCAATGTTCCCCTACTTGGCACCCAGTTACAAGCTCGTTAGGCGCACATCAAAGTATATGAGGTTACATCCAAGAGTGTAGTAATATTAGGTCTAAGGATCCAACATATGCAATACATGAGAAACACATATGACACTGGACCATGTAATGTTCTCACCAATGTATCAATCCAATACACTGTTCACTAACATGTACCTATGTCCTTGATTAACCTTCCAAGTCCAATGGTCAATAAAACACCATCCATCTCACAAGGAACATACTAGTCTTTGGTTATATTCATTCCCTTAATTAAAACAAACTAGGGCTAGCTTTAAAACTGTATTCTTAAACTCATGGTCTTACACGTTCAGTACATGCTAGTAACAAACATGAGGAAACACCAGTTAATAGATTCTCTTTATTTATCAATTACATAAGTAATTCGATAAATAAGATTATGCCTTTTATGTTGGGATTTTTCCCAAGAAATCACCAGATAAAAGCGGAAGAACATGATGATTTCCTCAAATCCGTGCACAGGAGTAATTGAAGTGGAAATTAAAAACATTAAAATTGAAATAGAAGAGAATCAATTCTCACCTGGAATATTTCCTCTAGAGATGGCTGCAGAAATCAATAGAGACTTCCTCCACGTTCCCGTACATGAACGGCTTTGGAACTCAACTCGTGCTAGCGTCGGAGTCGGCCAAAATAGAGGATGTTGCAGCTATAATTTTCAGCTCCTATCCCTTGTATTGGCTGAAATCATCATCTAGTTTTTTAACCCTAGATGGCCAAAATTCCCCTTGGGAAATTTAGACCCAATGTCCTTTTAATTTTATGTGGGCTTATTTCTTTTCTATGAGCTTAAGTCTGTATTAATTCACTTGGTCCAATTTAATTTCAAATCCAATTTCAATTCAACATGTATGCTAACATATTATACCATATAATATATTACATACATTTAAATTAAAATTAATTTGACCGATTAATTTAACCGATGAATTAAATTAGACTTTCATAAAATTAAACTATTGTAAGCCTATACATGTAAAATATTTCCATCTAGGAAATAATCTCATAAATTAATTCATGGAATTAATTATGAGAAAGCCAATACAAATATTAATTACATTACTTTGATCAATCCAATTGATCTATATAATATAATTAATGGAATCCTCTCTTTTAGGTGTGTATACTCCAAGTATACAGTTGATCTTTTTAGTTCGAGTTTAGACGTTCAATGTGTATGATCCTATGGGCATGTCTTTATGTTGGCAGTGGGCGTATGGCCCACAGACTGCAGGCAGACTCTAGCAAGCCACTGCAGCCCCAATTAAGATGGAGATAGCAGTTCAACTGTAATCGGAACCTAGTAGTTAAACTTATATATCCCATGTCATTGATATCGGTGTCCAACACAGAGGCATGGATTGATCACCCTCTTTTGTGTCTAGACATTTACTTGATCCTAAATGAACTGATGCTCATAAATAAGTTCCAACTCGTTTGGGTGTGTTCACACTCTTATCAATTGCATTCATCAAGAGGCCAGTGATATCTTCTCAGTGGACTACTGAGTGACATTCCCTTCTGCATATCTATAGTACTACCATGCTTACTGACACATCCGAATGTACCCATACTTGGCACCCTTTTACAGGCCCTTTAGGTGTACACCAAAGTATGCCACTTCATAACAACACCATCATATGGTCAGGTCAAAGGATCCATACAAGTACTACATGATAATCACTTGTGATACTATACCATGTGGATTTCTCGTTTAATGGATCTATCCAGTATCATGCCCCTTGGCATGTACCCATTAACTTGGTTGACATCCCATGTCCAATGGCCAGTAAGACACCACCATACAACCAAGCTGATGATAGTCTTGTGTTCTATTCATTCCCATGACTGGAACAGACTACGGATCTCTTTATGGTAATATCATTTTCCCTATCCATGGTCTTACTGCCAAGTGCATGACACTTGTCAACATGGATATGGATATGTCCATTGGATACTCTATTTAAAACATAGCATAAGATATATAATAAATAGATTGATGCCTTTATTTAATGACACAAATACATTAATCCAATAAATGTACAATACAAATACAAGGACCAACAATCTCCCACTTGCACTAGTTCCAACTAGGCATGGGCCTAATCCCTATAGATCTAGTATAACCCTTATGCTTAGGCTGGGCCAGCGCCTTTGTCAAAGGATCTGTGACATTGTCCTCGATGTCCACTCTATGTAATGAAATGTTACCCCTCTCGGTGATTTCTCGTATGAGGTGAAACTTCCTGAGCACGTGCTTCGTGTTCTTGTGTGACCGGGGCTCCTTAGCTTGTGCAACAACTCCATTGTTGTCACAGAAGATATCAAATGGGTTCTCGATAGCTCGTACTACTCCCAACTTAGTGATAAACTTCCTTATCCGCACAGCTTCCTTAGCTGCATCACACGCTATAATATACTCAGCTTTTGTAGTAGAGACCGTGATGGTCGGTTGCTTAGAGCTCCTCCAGCTTACAACACCACCATTTATCAAAAACACATACCCAGACTGTGACTGTTACTCATCCTGGTCTATCTGGAAGCTCACATCAGTGTACCCAGTAACTAATAGCTTTTTCCGACCCCTATACACTAAGAAGCTCTCCTTAGTCCGATTAAGGTACTTCAGGATTGCTTTGACAGCCTTCCAGTGATCCTCGCTGGGATCCTGCTGGTATCAACTTATCATACTCAGTGCAAAAGTGACATCAGGTCTCGTACATAGCATGGAGTACATAATTGATCCTATAGCAGAAGTTTTATGACAGTTCTTCTTACTAAGTTTCAGCCCATGGTTCATTGGCAAGAAACCTTTCTTGGCTTGATTCATGCTGAATCTTTTCAGAACTTTGTCTATGTATGTGGCCTGACTTAGGCCCAGAAGCTGATTGGATCTATCCCTGTAGATCCTGATCCCTAGGATTGTTTCAGCTTCGCCGAAGTCCTTCATTGCGAAGCACTTATACAACCACTGCTTTACACCTTGTAGTGTTGGTATGTCGCTTCCAATAAGAAGGATATCATCCACATATAATACCAGGAAGGTGACAATGCTTCCACTAATCCTTTTATACACACAAGGCTCATCTTGACCCGTATGAAGCCGTATTTCTTTATGGCTTCATTGAATCTAAGATTCCAACTCCGGGACACTTGCTTCAATCCATAAATGGACCTTTGAAGCTTGCATACCCTTTCAGGATACTTTGGATCGACAAAACCCTCAGGTTGTGCCATGTACACATCCTCGAGTAGCTTCCTGTTAATGAAAGCAGTTTTGATATCCATCTGTCAGACCTCATAGTCATACCAAGCGGCTATGGCCAGCAGGATCCTTATGGATTTGAGCATAGCAACTGGAGAGAAAGTTTCATCATATTATATTCCATGGACTTGTCTGAAACCTTTCACAATCAGCCACCCCTTGAAGGTAATGTCAGCCTTCAGCTTGTAGCACCACTTGCAACCTATTACCTTAGCACCCCGAGGTAGACCAACCAGGTTCCAAACCTGATTATCATACATAGATTGCATCTCTACCTCTATAGCCTTACGCCAGTTGGTAGACTGTAGGCTAGCTGTAGCCTTCTAGTAGGTTTTGGACTCTTCCTCATCAAAGACAAGAAGAGTGTGATAATCGGTGATGAGAAACCCATATCTCTCTAGTTCCCGATGATCCCTACCAGACCTTTTAGGTCCTTATGTGATTTGAGTTGGTGCTTCCTCCTATGGAAGCTCCACCCTAGTCCCCGAGTTATCCTCTTTAGGAGTTTGTGAGCTTTGAACTTCCCAGTGTTCAGCATTGCTCCTACTGTCTTTCTTGGAAATGAAATCCTTTTCTAGAAAGACCCACTTCCATGCCACGAACACCTTGTTCTCGGTGGGGTTGTAGAAGTAATACCCTTTGGTTTCCCTATGGTAGCCCACAAACAGACATTTGTCGGTTTTGGGTTCTAGTTTGCCCCCAGTCAATTTCTTGACATATGCATCACATCCCCAAATTCGTAGGAAAGACACATTGGGTGCCCTGCCCGTCCATATCTCATATGGCATCTTTTCCACAGCATTAGTCGAAGTATTATTCAAAATGAGAGCCGTTTGTTGGGATTTATCACCAGAAATCACCAGATAAAAGAGGAAGAACAAGGTGATTTCCTCAAATCCATGCCTAGGAGCAATTGAAATGGAAATTGTAAAACTTAAAATTAACCAACAAGAGATTGATCTCTTACCCGGATTATCTCTATAAGAGATGGATGCAGACTGCAGGAATCAAGGTAGAATCCCTCCTTGTTCAGGTACATAAACGCCTTTCGAACACAACCCGTGCTAGCGTCGGAAAATCACGAACTTTGGAGAGAGAGAGGATGAGAATTCCGGCTATGGTGGCTTGGTTCTACGTTGGCCGAAATACCTAGGGTTGTTTTAACCCTATTGGGTCATCTTGTGTGGGCTTCCCTCCTTGTCTTAAGGCCCAAATCTATTTTAATTTTATTTGGTTTAAATTAATTTCAAGCCCAATTTTAATTTTGACATGCATGTAATATATTACACCATGTAACATATTATTTACATTTAATTACAATTGGTTTGACTAATTAATTTAATCCATAAAATTAAAATTAGATCTTCACAAAATAAATTCATGTGTAAACCTATACATATGAATATTTCCACCTAAGAAATAATCTCATAAATTAATCCAATTAATTATGAGAAAGCCAATCAAATATTAATCTTATTATTATGATCAATCCAATTGATCTTTATAATATAATTAATATAATCCTCTCTCTCCAGAGTGTATACTCCAAGTATACAGGTGATTCCTTAAGTCTGTGTTTAGTCGGTCAGCGTGTATGATCCCGTGGGCCCATCTTTATGTTGGCAGTGGGCCTGTGGCCCACAGACGATAGTTGGGCTCTAGCAAGTCACTACAGCCCCCAATTAAGATGGAGATGGCCGTCCAACTATAATCATAACCCTATAGTTTGAACTTGTATATCCCATGTCATTGATATCGGTGTCCAACACAGAGGCATGGATTGATCACCCTCTTTTGTGTCCAGACTTTTACTTGATCCCAAATGAACTGATGCTCACAAACAAGTTCCAACTTGTTTAGGTGTGGCCACACTCTTATCAGTCACATTCATCAAGAGGCCGGTGATATCTTCTCAGTGGATTACTGAGTGACAAATCCTTTCTGCATATCCATAGTATTGCCATGCTAAGTGACATACCCGAAAGTACCCATACTTGGCACCCTATTACAGGCCCTTTAGGCGTACCCCTAAGTATGCGACCTTGCACGCAATACCATCATATGGTCAGGTCAAAGGATCCATACAAGTACTACACGAGAATCACTTGTGATAGTATACCATGTGGATTTCTCGTTCAGTGGATCTATCCAGTACCATGCCCCTTTCTTATGTACCCATTAACTTGTTTGATATCCCATGTCCAATGACCGGTAAGACACCACCATACAACCAGGTTAATGATAGTCTTTAGTTCCATTCATTCCCATGACTGGAATAGACTATGAATCTCTTTATGGCCATATCATTTACCCTATCCATGGTCTTACTGCCAAGTGCATGACACTTGTCATCATAGATATGGATATGTCCATTGGATACTTAATTTAAGATATTGCACAAGATATATATAATAAATGAATTAATGCCTTTATTAATAACACAAAATAAGTATAATACATAAATCCAATAAATGTATAATACAAATACAAGGTCCAATGCCTCGGGACTAGGGCATATCCAACACCGTTGTCTCAAGAGCGTATCCCTAGAAGCTTAATAGGAGAAAGAAATGACTCATCATTGAGCGGACCATATCCAACAATGTCCTGTTCCTCCGTTCGGATACCCTATTCCATTATGGTGTTCCTGGAGGAGTGAGCTGTGGAATTATTCCATGCTTTCTCTCAAATATAAGTCAAACTCTAGGCTCATATACTCACCTCCTCGGTCTAATGGAAGGGCTTTGATATTTCTGCCTAGCTGGTTCTATACTTCGTTCCTAAATTCCTTAACATATCAAGGGTCTCAGACTTATGTTTCATCAAATAGACATAGTCATATCTGCTGAAATCGTCCGTGAACATGACGAAGTACAAATGTCCACCTCTAGTAGCTACGCTCATGGGCCCACATACGTCTGAATGTATTAGGCCCAATAAGCCAGTAGCCCTTTCAGCTTTCTTGCTAAAAGGCGCTTTAGTCATTTTACCTCGTAAACAAGAATCGCATATATCAAGTGACTCCAAGTCAAATGACCCTATGATTCCAGCTTTGTGAAACCTAGCTATGCGCTTCTCGTTTATGTGTCCTAAACAACAATGCCAAAGGTAGATAGGATTAAGTTCATTGGGCTTAACCCTTTTAGTATTTATATTATAGACATGATTGGTTTCATTTAAATCCATGATATATAGGCCATTATTTAATAGAGCTTCTCCATAAAATAACCCCTCTCTAGATAAACCAATTCTACTATTAGAAATAGTAAAATGAAATCCAGAAATATCCAATACTGAAATAGAAATAATATTCCTGCACATTGCAGGTACAAAATAACAGTGTTCCAATATTAAAACTAATCCACTAGGCATCATAAGGTGGTATTCGTGGATCTCTATGGCAACAACCCTTGCACCATTTTCGACACGCAAGTCCACCTCCCCCAATCCCAATGACCTCCTATTCTTAAGTCCTTGCACATTACGATAAATGTGAGTAGCACATCCAGTATCCAACAACCAGGATGTTGAAACAGTGAGGTTAATGTCTATGACATAAATAACTGATGAAGACACACCCTGGGTCTTCTTCTGCTCTCCCAATAGCTTGGGGAAGCAGACATCCTCGGGACTGGCCTTGGGCTTGGCCTGGGCCTTCTTGGCCTTGGCTTTCTTAGCTTTGGCCTTGGCCTTGCCTTTAGTAAGAGAAGGGTTCCCTTTGTTGACCAACAGTACTGGCGGACTCTTTTTAATCAACTGCTCAGTGGGCTTAAGCATCCCATGCAACTCATTAATAGTACCGTTCATCCCTTGCATATTATAGTTCAGGATGAACTTATCATAAGAATCCAGTAAGGAAGCACAGATCGTGTCAACCGCCAGCTCCTGTGAGACAGGCGATCCAAGAAGGGATAAAGAGTCCAGATAGCCCTTCATCTTAAGCACGTGTGTGCTCACAGATGTCCCAGCCCCCATCTTACAGGAGTGGAATGCCTTATTGGTCAGGTACCTTTCCTGAAGAGCTTGCTCCTAAAACATCTCATCAAGAGTTGTTATCATAGCATAGGCCTGATGGTCCATGAATTGATTTTATAGCTCAGGGACCATACACGCCAACATAAGGCATGTCATGTCCCAGTTATCCTTCATATGCACCTCGTATTCCTCTAGATGGGCAGCTGGTGGATTACGTCCCATAGGTGCGGCCGGTACAGGCCTTTCTAGCAAATACTCCTTTAACTCTTGTCTTAGAACTATCCTCAAGTTCCTAGACCAGTCTAAGAAGTTAGGGCCGGAAAGCTTGTCCCTTTCCAGGATAGATCGCAGTGAAAGTGAGTTGTTTGTTGCCATTAGATTACTACATAGAAAAATTATAAGAGTGTTAATAAAGGACTTAACTTGTTTCCTATATTTAATTAATAATGAATCAGGTTATTAATTAACTCAAGTTGTTGGGCTCATGGACCGAGATCCATATTTCATTAAGATATAGCCAGACTAGGGCCTGGAAAAACTATACCCTAATTATTTAGGTAGGAACGCCGTCCAATCCCAACCTAAGGACTCTCGGTTTGATGGGCTTGTTGGCACTTACCCATCTATGCTTAGGGCCAGGAGAATCCAACTACCCACACTAAGTCAAAACCTCCATCCAAGTGTCAGAGTAACCAATATTCCAACCCAATACAAAATGACGATACTATAGTGCATCCAGCGAGGGCATGGTCAACAACTGGCCTATCCCCACTTCGAGTCGGTTTTGAATGAGGGAAGCACTTTTAAGCGACTTAGTAATTTCCTTTTGGTTATTAGATTAATTTTAATAACAGCTTAGATACATAGGCGGGTGAAATTGGGTTTGGATCATACATACATACATGTAAATAAATAAAGCATAATTAAATAAATAAAATGGACTTCTATGGGCCTATATTACCACCTAATATAATTCTAATAAACCTATACTAGAAAATACATCAGGTGGGCCTCCATTTCTTCTTCCTTCTGGGCTCGCCTCTCTAATGGGCTCCTTCTTTACAAATTTTATAATAAATAAATAAAATAAAATTACATAAAAAAGAAAACGGCATGCAGGCCTATTTACCAAAAAGAAATATACAACCCAACTTGAATAAGGCACAATAGCATCCATACATAAATTTAATCATACATCCACGCATGCAATACATCAATTTATAAACATGTTATAATACATGAAATTAAGCCCATTTCAATATGCCCTTAGCCATTATTTTGAAATCGCCAATTTTGGCTCATCATGGTTCTAGCCCTTAAAGGGCTTTGGGCCTCCAGCCTAGGCAGATAACTGCTCCCACTGGAATTGGGAAACCATGAGTCCATATCAGCTGCTCGGGTAATCGTGTCAAGAAAACCCGAACCAATTTCAATTAAACCATATTAATTTCCAAAATTAATATCTCATGAATAAAAATAAAATTTCATTCAAGAAACCATTGGCATTTAAATTACAAAAATTTAAACACACAAAATTTTAAAACCCATTAAAATTTCAAAACTGGGCCCCGGGCCCAAAATCCGCCAAATCCAAAACTATGCCCGGCCCGCTGCAGCTGTTGGGATTTTTCACCGGAAATCACCCGATAAAAGCGGAAGAACGCGGTGATTTCCTCAAATCCAGTCCCAGGAGCAATTGAAGTGGAAATTGAAAAAACTTAAAATTAAATAGAAAGGGATTAAATTTCTTACCAGAAAAATCTCTTTCTAGAGATGGATGATGACTGCAGAATTCAATTGAGAATTCCTCCACTCTCACGTACACGAACGCTTGGCGAATGCGACCCGTGCTAGCGTCGGAAAAACAAAGCAATGGAGAGAGGGGAGTAGGAAATTTCGGCTAGGTCTACCAATGCTTAGGGTGGCCGAATTTTTCTAACCCTAGGTATTTATACCTAGGGTTGGCCGAATTCCACAAGTGGATTCAGGCCCATCTTGGCTCCTTTCAATTTTGTGCGGGCTTCTATGTTTTAATTTAGGCCCAGTCTAATTTTAATTATTCTGGTTTAAATTAATTTCATGCCCAATTTTAATATACCCATGTACTTAATATTTTACTCCAAGTAATATATTATTTACATCTAAATTAAAATTAGCATGACATTTAATTTAATCCATCAAATTAAAATTAACTCTACACAAAATAAAATCATATGTAAACCCATGCATATGAATATTTCCACCTAGGAAATAATTTCATAATTAATCCAATCAATTATGAAGAGCCAATAGAATATATTAATTTTATTATTATGACCAATCCAATTGATCCTTATAATATAATTAATATATACACACTTCCCCCTCCATTGTGTATACTCTAAGTATACATGTGATTCCTTAAGTCTGCATTCTATCGTTCTATGTGTACGATCCTGTGGGCCCATCTTTATGTTGGCAGCGGGCCTTTGGCCCGCAGACTGCAGTTGGGCTCTAGCAAGCCACTGCAGCCCCCAATTAAGATGGAGATAGGAGTCTAACTGATATCATAACCCTGTAGTTTAAACTTGTACATCCCATGTCATTGATATCGGTATCCAACACAGAGGCATGGATTGATCACCCTCTTTTGTGTTCGGGCATTAACTTGATCCCGAATGTACTGATTCTCATAAACAAGTTCTAACTTGTTTGGGTGTGGCCACACTCTTATCAGTCACATTCATCAAGTGGCCAGTGATATCTTCTCAGTTGATTACTGAGTGACAAATCCCTTCTGCATATCCATAGTATTACCATGTTCAGTGACATACCCGAAAGCACCCATACTTGGCACCCTATTACAGGCCCTTTAGGCGTACCCCTAAGTATGCGACTTCACATGTAACACCATCATATGGTCAGGTCAAAGGATCCATACAAGTACTACACAAGAATCCATTGTGATACCATACCATGTGGATTACTCGTTTAGTAGATCTATCCAGTACCATGCTCCCAGGCATGTACCCATTAACTTGGTTGACATTCCATGTCCAATGACCGGTAAGACACCGCCATACAACCAGGCTAATGATAGTCTGTTGTTCCATTCATTCCCATGACTGGAACAGACTACGGATCTATTTATGGTCATATCGTTAACCCTATCCATGGTCTTACTGCTAAGTGCATGACACTAGTCGTCATGGATATAGATATGTCCATTGGATACTTCATTTACTATAATGCACAAGATAAATATAATAAACGAATTGATGCCTTTATTAATGACACAAATGAGTACAACACATAAATCCAATAAATGTATAGTACAAATACAATGACCAATGCCTCGGGACTAGGGCATTTCCAACAATCTCCCACTTGCACTAGTTCCAACTAGGCATGGGCCTAATCCCTATAGATCTAGTATGACCCTCGTGCTTGGGCTGGGCCAGCGCCTTGGTCAATGGATCTGCGACATTATCCTCGGTGTCCACTCTGTGCAATGCAATGTCACCTCTCTCCGCGATTTCTCGTATGAGGTGAAACTTTCTGAGCACGTGCTTTGTGTTCTTGTGTGACCGGGGCTCCTTAGCTTGTGCGACGGCCCCATTTTTGTCACAGAAGATATCGACTGGGTCCTGGATAGTTGGCACTACTCCCAACTCAGTGATAAACTTCTTCATCCACACAGCTTCCTTAGCTGCATCACACGCAGTGATGTACTCAGCTTCTGTTGTAGAGTCCACTATGGTTGGTTGCTTTGAGCTCCTCCAGCTTACAGCACCACCATTCAGCAAGAATACATACCCTGACTGCGATTGGTACTCATCTTGGTCTGTCTGGAAGCTTGCATCAGTATACCCAGTAACCGATAGCACTTCCTGACCACCATACACCAAGAAGCTATCCTTAGTCCGGTTAAGGTACTTGAGGATTGCCTTGACAGCTTTCCAGTGATCCTCCCCGGGATCCTACTGGTATCGGCTCGTTATACTCAGTGCAACGGCGACATCAGGTCTCGTACATAACATAGAGTACATAATTGATCCAATAGCCGAGGCATATGGAACCAATTTCATGTTCTCCCTGTCCTCCCTTGTTTTAGGACAGTTCTTCTTACTAAGTTTCAGCCCATGGCCCATTGGCAAGAAACCTTTCTTGGCCCGGTCCATGCTGAATCTTTTCAGAACTTTGTCCATGTACGAAGCCTGACTTAGGCCCAGAAGCCGATTTGATCTATCCCTATAGATCCTGATCCCTAGGATCATCTCAGCTTCGCCTAAGTCCTTCATTGCAAAGCACTTACTCAGCCACTGCTTTACCCCTTGCAGTGTAGGTATGTCGCTTCCAATGAGTAGGATGTCGTCTACATAAAGTACCAAAAATGTGACAATGCTCCCACTAGTCCTCTTATACACACAAGGCTCATCCAGATTCTGTATGAAGCCATATTCCTTTATAGCCTCATTGAATCTTAGATTCCAACTACGGGATGCTTGCTTCAGTCCATAAATGGACCTTTGAAGTTTGCATACCCTTCCCGGATACTTAGGATCGACAAAACCCTCAGGTTGTGTCATGTACACATCCTCGAGTAGCTTCCCATTAAGGAAGGCGGTTTTGACATCCATCTGCCAAACCTCATAGTCATACCATGCGGCTATGGCCAGCAGTATCCTGATGGACTTGAGCATGGCTACTGGTGAGAAAGCTTCATCATAGTCTATCCCATGGACTTGTCTAAAACCTTTCGCAACCAGACGCCCCTTGAAGGTATTATCAGCTTTTAGCTTATAGCACCACTTGCAACCTATTACCTTAGCACCCAGAGGTGGATCAACCAAGTTCCAAACTTGATTATCGTACATAGATTGCATTTCTGCCTCCATGGCTTTACGCCAATTCGCAGACTGTGGGCTAGCCATAGCCTCTTGGTAGGTTTTGGGTTCTTCTTCATCCCAGATGAGAAGAGTTTGATCATCGGTGATGAGGAAACCATACCTCTCTGGTTCCCGACGATCCCTACCAGACCTTCTAGGTTCTTGTGTGGCCTGGGTCGGTGCCTCCACTTGTGGAAGCTCCACCTGGGCCTCCGAGCTATCCTCTTCAGGAGCTTATGGACCTTGAACTTCCCTGAGTTCAACGTTGCTCCCACTATCTTTCTTGGAAAGGAACTCCTTTTCTAGAAAGACCCCCTTCCTTGCCACGAACACCTGGTTCTCGGCGGGGTTGTAGAAGTAATACCCTTTGGTTTCCCTAGGGTAGCCCACAAACAGGCATTTATCGGTTTTGGGCTCCAGCTTGCCACTAGTCAATTTCTTGACATGTGCTTCGCATCCTCAAATCCTTAGGAAAGACACATTGGGCTCCTTGCCCGTCCATATCTGATATGGGGTCTTTTCCACTGCCTTAGTCGGAGTATTGTTTAATATAAGAGCTGCTGTCTCGAGGGCGTGTCCCCAGAAGCTAATTGGGAGAGATGCTTGACTCATCATTGAGCGGACCATGTCCAACAAGGTCCTATTCCTCAGTTCGGACACCCCATTCCATTGTGGTGTTCCAGGAGGAGTGAGCTGTGGAACTATTCCATGCTCTCTCAGGTATGAGTCAAACTCTAGGCTCATATACTCACCGCCTCGGTCCGACCGAAGGCCTTTGATATTCCTGCCTAGCTGGTTCTGTACCTCGTTCCTAAATTCCTTGAACCTATCAAGGGTCTCGGACTTGTGTTTCATCAGATAGACATAGCCATATCTGCTGAAATCATCCGTGAACGTGACGAAGTACAGATGCCCACCTCTGGTTGCTGCGCTCATAGGTCCACATACATCTGAATGTATTAGGTCTAACAAGCCAGTGGCCCTTTCAGCCCTTTTGCTAAAAGGTGCCTTTGTCATCTTGCCTCTTAAACATGATTCATATGTATCAATTGACTCCAAGTCAAATGACCCTAGGACTCCAGCTTTGTGAAGCCTAGCTATGCGCTTCTCGTTTATATGGCCAAGACGACAATGCCATAGGTAGACTGGATTAAGTTCGTTAGGCTTAACCCTTTTCGTGTTTATGTTAAAGATGTGATTGGTTTCATTTAAGTCCAGGACAAACAGGCCATTATTTAATAGAGCATCTCCACAAAATAACCCCTCTCTGGATATAGAAATACGACCATTTATAATAGAAAATTCAAATCCAAAAATATCCAACATTGATACAGAGATAATATTCCTGCACATAGCAGGTACAAAGTAACAATGTTCTAAAATTAAAACCAATCCGTTGGGCATCATTAGGTGGTATTCGCCGATCTCTATGGCAGCAACCATTGCTCCATTCCCGACCCGTAAGTCCACCTCTCCCGACCCCAGCAACCTTCTGTTCTTAAGTCCCTGCACATTGCAACAAATGTGAGAACCACATCCAGTATCCAATACCCAGGATGTTGAAACAGTAAGGTTAATATCTATAACATAAATACCTGAAGAGGATGTGCCTTGGCCCCTTCTTTGCTCTCCCATCAGCTTGGGACACGATCTCTTCCAATGGCCCGCCTGTCTACACCCGAAACAGACGTCCTCAGGACCTGCCTTCTACTGGGCCTTGGGTTGGGCCTTGGCCTTCTTGGCTTTGGCTTTCTTGGCCTTAGCCTTGGCCTTTTCCTTGGCCTTACCCTTAGCAAGAGGAGCGTTCCCCTTGTTAACCAGCAGCACCGGCGGAGTCTTCTTGATCGACTGCTCAGTAAGCTTAAGCATCCCATGCAACTCACTAACAGTACGGTTCATCCCTTGCATGTTATAGTTTAGGATGAACTGATCATAAGAATGCGGCAAGGACGCGAGGATTGTGTCCACCGCCAACTCTTGAGAGATAGGCGATCCGAGACGGGCCAAAGTATCCAAATAGCCCTTCATCTTGAGCACGTGTGCGCTCACAGATGTCCCGGCCCCCATCTTACAAGAGTGGAATGCCTTATTGGTCAGGTACCTTTCCTGACGAGCTTGCTCTTGAAACATCTCATTGAGAGTTGTTATCATAGCATAGGCTTGGTGGTCCATAAACTGCTTTTGCAATTCGGGGACCATGCAAGCCAATATAAGGCACGTCACATCCCGGTTGTCCTTGACGTGCGCCTCGTATTCCGCCAGCTGTACAGCTGTTGGATTACGTCCCTGAGGCGCAGCCGGCACAGGCCTTTCCAGCACATACTCTTTCAACTCTTGTCTTAGAACTATCCTCAAGTTCCTAGACCAGTCTAAAAAGTTAGGACCGGAAAGCTTGTCCTTCTCAACAATCGATCGCAGTGATAAGGTATTAGTGTTTGCCATTTGGGTGTTTCTACACAGAAAAACATTTAGAGTGTTAATAAAGGGCTTTACTTTGTTGTTCCCATATAAAATTAATAATGAATCAAGTTATTAATTTAACCGAGTTGTTAGGCTCATGGGCCGAGATCCATATTTCATTAAGATATAGCCAAACGAGGGTTTGGTACAACTATACCTTAATTATTTAGGTAGGAACGCCGTCCAATCCCAACCTAGGGACTCTCGGTTTGATGGGCTTGTTGGCACTTACCCATCTGTGCTTAGGGCCAGGAGAATCCTACTACCCATGCTAAGTCAAAACCTCCATCCAAGTGTTAGAGTATCCCATACTCTAACTCAGTACAAAGTGACAATACTCCAGTGCATCCTGCGAGGGCATGGTCTACAACTAGCCTATTCCCACCTCGATTCGGTTTTGAATGAGGGAAGCACTTTTAAGCGACTTAGTAATTCCCGTTTGGTTATTAGATTCAATTATAACGGCTTACATACATAAGGCGGGTGAATGAGCTATTTGTAACATACATTCATACATGCAAATTGAATATAAAATGATTAAACAAAATTAAAATGGACTGCTATGGGCCTATATTACATCCTAGTATCATTCTAGTAAACCTATACTAGAAACATATATTAGGCGGGCTTCCATCTTCTCCTTCTGGGCTTGCACCTCCAATTTGGGCTTGCACCTCCAATTGGGCTCACCACTCCATGGGCTTCTTCTTTTACAAATTTTATAATACTTAACTTAAATAAAATAAAATTACATTAAAAGAAAACGACACGCAGGCCGTATTTACCCAAAAGAAAAATACAACCCAACTCGTAAAAGGCCCAATAGCATCCAATCATACATTCATTCAACCATTCATATGCATCCAATACATACAATTCAAAAGCATGTCAAAATGCATGATTTAAGCCCATTTAAATTATGTCAAAGCCATTATTAGGAAATCGCCAATTTTGGCCCATCATGGTTCTAACCCTTAACGGGCTTTGGGCCTCCAGCCCAGGCAGTCCAACTGCTCCCACTGGAATTGGGAAACCATGGGTCCAATTTAGCCATCCGAGTAATTGTGCCAAAATTACCCGAACCAATTTCCATTAACCATATTAATTTCCAAAACTAATATCACGTGACCGAAATAAAATTCATCCAAGAAACCATGCGCATTTAAATTACATAAATTTAAACACACGAATTTTAAAACCAATTAAAATTTCTAAACTGGGCCCTGGACCCAAAATACCCGCAAAATCCAAAAACTGGACCCGGCCCGCTGCAGCCGCCTAGCGGCTGCCCGCTGCTGCCGCCTGCAGCGGCCACTGCCCAGCAGCAACTGCTGCTGGAACCAGCGGCTGCGGCTGCTGCCGCGCCTCCCGCCGCGTGCGGCGGCCGCCGGCGGTGATTCCGCCGCCGGCAGCCCCGCCCCCGGGAGGCCGATTTTTTTTTTTTTTTTTAAACAGAATTAAAAAAAATAAAACAACCAATCACCATCCATAGCAATTCACCAAGAATTACAAAAAAATACACAATAAAATTAAACTAACACAAACCTATATGCAAATTTAATTTTCATTGCATAAAACATATGGGAAAAATCATAAAACCCATACCAAGAATCCCAATCAAAAACATCCAATTTCAAAACAGGGATTCAACCAAATTAATCAATTTCCACGGATCAAAAGCCCGCTCTGATACCACTGTTGGGATTTTTCACCAGAAATCACCCCATAAAAGCGGAAGAACGCGGTGATTTCCTCAAATCCAGTCCCAGGAGCAATTGAAGTGGAAATTGAAAAAACTTAAAATTAAATAGAAAGGAATTAAATTTCTTACCAGAAAAATCTCTTTCTAGAGATGGATGATGACTGCAGAATTCAATTGAGAATTCCTCCACTCTCACGTACACGAACGCTTGGCGAATGCGACCCGTGCTAGCGTCGGAAAAACAAAGCAATGGAGAGAGGGGAGTAGGAAATTTCGGCTAGGTCTACCAATGCTTAGGGTGGCCGAATTTTTCTAACCCTAGGTATTTATACCTAGGGTTGGCCGAATTCCACAAGTGGATTCAGGCCCATCTTGGCTCCTTTCTATTTTGTGCGGGCTTCTATGTTTTAATTTAGGCCCAGTCTAATTTTAATTATTCTGGTTTAAATTACTTTCAAGCCCAATTTTAATATACCCATGTACTTAATATTTTACTCCAAGTAATATATTATTTACATCTAAATTAAAATTAGTTTGACATTTAATTTAATCCATCAAATTAAAATTAACTCTACACAAAATAAAATCATATGTAAACCCATACATATGAATATTTCCACCTAGGAAATAATTTCATAATTAATCCAATCAATTATGAAGAGCCAATAGAATATATTAATTTTATTATTATGACCAATCCAATTGATCCTTATAATATAATTAATATATACACACTTCCCCCTCCATTGTGTATACTCTAAGTATACATGTGATTCCTTAAGTCTGCATTCTATCGCTCTATGTGTACGATCCTGTGGGCCCATCTTTATGTTGGCAGCGGGCCTTTGGCCCGCAGACTGCAGTCGGGCTCTAGCAAGCCACTGCAGCCCCCAATTAAGATGGAGATGGCAGTCTAACTGATATCATAACCCTGTAGTTTAAACTTGTACATCCCATGTCATTGATATCGGTATCCAACACAGAGGCATGGATTGATCACCCTCTTTTGTGTTCGGGCATTAACTTGATCCCGAATGTACTGATTCTCACAAACAAGTTCTAACTTGTTTGGGTGTGGCCACACTCTTATCAGTCACATTCATCAAGTGGCCAGTGATATCTTCTCAGTTGATTACTGAGTGACAAATCCCTTCTGCATATCCATAGTATTACCATGTTCAGTGACATACCCGAAAGCACCCATACTTGGCACCCTATTACAGGCCCTTTAGGCGTACCCCTAAGTATGCGACTTCACATGTAACACCATCATATGGTCAGGTCAAAGGATCCATACAAGTACTACACGAGAATCCATTGTGATACCATACCATGTGGATTACTTGTTTAGTGGATCTATCCAGTACCATGCTCCCAGGCATGTACCCATTAACTTGGTTGACATTCCATGTCCAATGACCAGTAAGACACCGCCATACAACCAGGCTAATGATAGTCTGTTGTTCCATTCATTCCCATGACTGGAACAGACTACGGATCTATTTATGGTCATATCGTTAACCCTATCCATGGTCTTACTGCTAAGTGCATGACACTAGTCATCATGGATATAGATATGTCCATTGGATACTTCATTTACTATAATGCACAAGATAAATATAATAAACGAATTGATGCCTTTATTAATGACACAAATGAGTACAACACATAAATCCAATAAATGTATAGTACAAATACAATGACCAATGCCTCGGGACTAGGGCATTTCCAACAGCAGCTAGGGCAACAAAGTTGCCCTAGCAGCAGTAGCGGCGCTGCTGTTTGCGCCAGATACAATGGCGGCCGGTGGAGATTCTGCCGCCGGCAGCCATGTATCCATGGAAAACAGCCGGTGATTTTCGTCGGAAAATAAAATTCAAAAAATAATATGCAGCAATATGAAATTAAATCACCAAGAAATAATAACATACCAGAAAATAAAATCAAACATAACCTAATGCAGATTAAATTTCCAATTGCAAAAACAAGGGGAAAGTCACAAAAACCCCAAACCAAGAATCCCAAAATTAAAAACACCAATTTTAAAATAAGGGATTCAATCCTGTTAAATAATTTCCATGGATCAAAAGCCCGCTCTGATACCATTGTTGAGATTTTTCAGTGGAAATCACCCGATAAAAGCGGAAGAACGCGATGATTTCCACAAATCTGTGCCCATGAGCAATTGAATTGGAAATTAAAAACATTAAAATGAAATAAAAGGGAACCAATTCTCACCCGGAACATCTCCTCTAGAGATGGCTGAGAAATCAATAGAGACTCCCTCCACGTTCCCGAACACGAACGGCTTTGGAACTCAACCCGTGCTAGCATCGGAGTCAGCCGGAAGAGAGGATGTTGCAGCTGTAATTTTATGCTCCTATCCCTTGTATTGGCCAAAATCATCATCTAGGTTCTTAAACCTAGATGGCCAAAATTCACCTTGGGAAATTTAAGACCAATGTCCTTTTAATTTTATATGGGCTTATTTCTTTTCTATGAGCCCAAGTCTGTATTAATTCACTTGGTCCAATTTAATTTCAAATCCAATTTCAATTCAACATGTATGCTAACATATTATACCATATAATATATTATATACATTTAAATTGAAATTAATTTGACTAATTAATTTAATCGGTGAATTAAATTAGACTTTCATAAAATTAAACACATGTAAACCTATACATGTAAAATATTTCCATCTAGGAAATAATCTCATAAATTAATTCATTGAATTAATTATGAGAAAGCCAATACAAATATTAATTACATTACTTTGATCAATACAGCACAATTGATCTAAATAATATAATTAATGGAATCCTCTCTCTCGGGTGTATATACTCCAAGTATATAGTTGATCCTTTTAGTTTGAGTTCAGACGTTCAATGTGTACGATCCTGTGGGCCCGTCTTTATGTTGGCAGTGGGCCTATGGCCCACAGACTGCAAGCGGGCTCTAGCAAGCCACTGCAGGCCCCAATTAAGATGGAGATAGTAGTTCAACTATAATCGAAACCCAGTAGTTAAACTTGTATATCCCATGTCATTGATATCGGTGTCCAACACAGAGGCATGGAATGATCACCCTTTTTTGTGTCCGGACATTTACTTGATCTCGAATGAAATGATGTTCACAAACAAGTTCCAACTCATTTGGGTATGGCCACACTCTTATTAG
This sequence comes from Euphorbia tirucalli, assembly GCA_039660915.1. Lineage (NCBI taxonomy): Eukaryota > Viridiplantae > Streptophyta > Magnoliopsida > Malpighiales > Euphorbiaceae > Euphorbia > Euphorbia tirucalli. The sequence goes on along the minus strand of CM077637.1, from coordinate 31,690,332 downwards.
TTGCATTCATCAAGAGGCCGATGATATCTTCTCAGTGGACTACTGAGTGACATTCACTTCTGCATATCCATAGTACTGCCATGCTCACTGACACACCCCGAACGTACCCATACTTGGCGCCTTTTTACAGGCCCTTTAGGCATGCACCAAAGTATGCCACTTCACATGCAACGCCATCATATGGTCAGGTCAAAGGATCCATACAAGTAATACATAAGAATCACTTGTGATACTGTAACATGTGGATTTCTCGTTTAGTGGATCTATCCAGTATCATGCCCCTTAGCATGTACCCATTAACTTGGTTGACATCCCATGTCTAATGACCGGTAAGACACCACCATACAACCAAGCTAATGATAGTCTTTTGTTCCATTCATTCCCATGACTGGAACAGACTACGGATCTCTTTATGGTCATATTATTTTCCCTCTCCATGGTTTTACTGCCAAGTGCATAACACTTGTCAACATGGATATGGATATGTCCATTGGATACTCTATTTAAAATATAGCACAAGATATATAATAAATAGATTGACACCTTTATTTAATGACACAAAGTGTATAATACATAAATCCAATAAATGTACAATACAAATACAAGGACCAATGCCTCAGGACTAGGGTATATCCAACATTTTATTAATATGAAGTAAATGTATTCTCATACATATGTAATAGAGTACATCATCTAGAGACTTGGTCATAAACCAAAAAACACATCCATGTTCTTCCTTAAGCATTTTATAATTTCTTCTTATGTTTCCTTCTGCATTCGACTTCTAATATATGTGACCTTGTATGGGTCACCTTCTCTCAATTCATAGCTTCAACCTCTTCAACTAGTTTTGGCTTATTTTCTAATTCTTCAAAAATTGTTAATGTTTCTCTTTTTGCAATTTGTTGTACTTTAATAGAGGAAACATTGTTGGGCTATGCCCTAGTCCCTATATGATGTACTCTGTTTGTTTTGTGTATGAGAACACATTTGCTCTATATTAATAAAAGGCATAATCATAGTTTTTAAATTACTTATGCAATTAATAAATATTGAGAATCCATAAACTGGTTTTCACTCATGTTTGTTAGTAGCGTGTACTGAACAAGTAAGACAATGAGTACACAGTTTTAAAGTTATCCATAGTTTGTTATAATCATGCGAATCAATATAACTAAAGACTAGTATGTTCCTTATGGAATGGGTGCTGCCTTATCGACCATAATACTAGGAAAGTGTATCAAAGACATAGGTACATGTTGGTGAACAGTGTACTTGATCGATCCGATTGTAAGAACACTACATGGTCTAGTGTCATAAGTGTTTCATACGTATTACTTATATTGGATCATTCGACCCAATATTACTACACCCTAGATGTGAACTTGTATACTTTGATGTGTGGTTAATGGGCCCATAATTGGGTGCTAAGTATGGGTACATTGGGCATATCAGGAAGCTTATTAGTGTTGGGATTTTTTACCGGAAATCACCCGATAAAAGCAGAAGAACGTGGTGATTTCCTCAAATCCGTGCCCAGGAGCAATTGAAATGGAAATTGTAAAACTTAAAATCAAATAGCAATGAAAAGATTTCTCACCAAAGATATCTTTTCTAGAGATGGCTGCAGAAACCAAAATTGATTCCCTCCGCGTTCACGTACACGAACGGCTATCGAACACGACCCGTGCTAGCGATGAGATCAAACGTGTGTGTGAGAGAGGAGACTGAAAATTTCGGCTAGTATCTCTTATACCTTGGCCGAATTCTCTAGGTTAATTTTAACCTAGAGGGCTGAAATTTTTGACAAAAAATTTCGGCCCAAGCCTTCAATTTTATGCGGGCTTTTCTCCTTTTTAAGCCTAGGTCAATATTAATTCTCTTGGTCTAATTAATTATCGAACTTAATTTTATTCAACATGTATTCTAACACATTTACCATATAATGTGTTTCATACATTTAAATTAAAATTATTTTGATCAATTAATTTCACTATGGAATTAATTTTGACACTTATAAAATTAAAATACATGTAAACCTATACATGTGAAATATTTCCACCTAGGAAATAATCTCATAAATTAATTCATTGAATTAATTATGAGAAGGCCAATGCAAATATTAATTTTATTATTTTGATCAATCCAATTGATCCTTATAATATAATTAATATAATCCCCTCTCTCCTATGTGTATACTCCAAGTATACAAGTGATCCCTTAAGTTTGTATTCAGACGTTCAATGTGTACTGTACTAGGAGCCCATCTTTATGTTGGCAGTGGGCCTATGGCCCACAGAGTATAGGCGGGCTCTAGCAAGCCACTGCAGCCCCCAATTAAGATGGAGATGGCAGTCCAACTGAAATCATAACCCTATAGTTTAAGCTTGTACATCCCATGTCATTGATATCGGTGTCCAACACAGAGGCATGGATTGATCACCCTCTTTTGTGTCCGGACATTTACTTGATCCCGAATGTACTGATGCTCACAAACAAGTTCCAACTTGTTTGGGTGTGGCCACACTCTTATCAGTCACATTCATCAAGAGGCCGGTGATATCTTCTCAGTGGACTACTGAGTGACATATCCCTTCTGCATATCTATAGTACTACCATGCTCAATGACATACCCAAACGTACCCATACTTGGTACCCTTTTACAAGCCCTTTAGGCATACACCAAAGTATGCAACTTCGCATCCAACACCATCATATGGTCAGGTCAAAGGATCCATACAAGTACTACACGAGAATCACTTGTGATACTTTACCATGTGGATTTCTCATTTAGTGGATCTATCCAATACCATGCCCCTTTTTACATGTACCCATTAATTAGGTTGACATCCCATGTCTAATGGCTGGTAAGACACCGCCATACAACCAGGCTAATAATAGTCTCTAGTTCCATTCATTCCTATGACTGGAATAGACTACGGATCTCTTTATGTTCATATCGTTTTCCCTATCCATGGTCTTACTACCAAGTGCATGATACTTGTCAACATGGATATGGATATGTGCATAGGATACTCCATTTAAAATACAGCACAAGATATATAATAAACGGATTAATGCCTTTATTTAATGACACAAAATATGTATAATACATAAATCCAATAAATGTACAATACAAATACGAGGTCAAATGCCTCGGGACTAGGGCATATCCAACAGTTAGGACTGGGAGTAATATGAAGGAATTGCTTATCTCTTTATTGAAGAGATGATATCACCGGCCTCATGACGAGTGAGACTAAGTAGTGTACGGCCGTGCCTAAATAGAATAATTATTGGATAATCATTTATTTGATCTTATCAATCTACTTGGATGTCAAGTAAATGTACTAGCACTTAGAAGGATGACAGTGTCGTGCCTTATGTAGGACATCGCTATCATATGTGCAAAGGATCATATAAGAATACTAAAGGTGTATGTCGTTATGATTTTGACATCTCCATCCCAATTGGGGGTTGTAAATGATTACTAGAGCCCACTTACAACTTATGGGTCGAATGTCAATTCGGGCCCATGGCCAACATATGGCTGGGCATACAGGATTGCATGCTTAGGAGTTTAGATAGGCTTTATGATGGACCCATTGATATTTATTAGATGTATATTAATTATTGGGTTATTTATTTTATGGGATTAATTGTTAAGTCCAAATAAAATAAAGTAACCTATGATGAGAAATTGGTTTTGGCACAAAGGGAGAGCCATTGATCCAAGAGCTAGCACTTGATCTCCATCGATGAGACTCCTCGTGCTAGAAGGTAGAGGGGTGACAAGTGAAGCCTTTATTCAAATCAATCTTGTGCGGAGACCGTTTAGCTGAGAAACCCATATTCTCCCCTTTTTCTTTTGGATCCATAACCTAGCTTTGGGATTTTGGGCACGAACCTTAGCTTGAAGCATTTAATTCCCTAAATTTGTTTTGTTTTCAAGCCGGGATAGGGTCCAACAAACATAACAGCTCCATTTTTCTAATCGCCTCGCACTTACCCTATTCGCTTAAGTGTAGGAAATTTCATCAATAAATAACTTGAGGAAATCATGGCTGTTGTGTCATTTAGCTATGGCCTTCAAGTATCACATTGTGAGCTAAAGATATTGACTCAATTACCATGAAGCTTGCTATTCTTGTAACACTGCAAGGTTCTTCGCCCAAGGTGATTGTTAGCTTAAATGACCCTGCAATAGGAATAGCTTCTCTTGAAAAACTAAAAAAAAAGAGGAGCTTGCACTTTCTTCATTCTATCCGTGGACATGTTTATCTTCTCAAAATAATTCCAACAAAGAGGATTGACAAAACTTCCATTATCAATAAGAATTCTCTCTACTGGGAACTTCATAATGATGGTCGATATCACCATTGCATTGTCATGATGTATAACTATGTTCCCTTAATCAGCAGGTGTAAAGATTATGGATTCCTTTTCTTTTTGAATTTTCAAAACATGATTAACTTCATAAGTTTATCATGCATAAGCTTTTCTAAACACAGATAATACTTCTACCAAGGTTTCTCCACCTGAAATGACATTTATTGTTGGATTGGTTGGCTTATTATCCAAGACAGGGGCTTTCTCTTTCTTATCTTCTCTTGGCTTGAAATATCCTCGATTATCCTTCTCTCTATTGTCTATGTACCTCTTTCTTTTTGAGTGTGAAGGTCTTTCCTCCTTCCAATTTTCTACATACAATAACCTCTAAAGCTTACCTTGACGCACCAAGAACGCTATTTCATTCATCAATTCTCTATAATTATCTGTAAAGTAATCATGAGTTTTGTGGAATCAACAATAACCATCAACAAACTATCTCATTGTTTTATTTGTCTTAAGAGGGAAGGTGAGTACTCTAGATCCTTCTATAGCTACCACGATGTCGGTGTGAGGTTGAACTAAAGGTGTAAAGTTTTCAAATATAAGGCTGGCAGGATGGCTTACTTCTTTCCTTTTTCCATTCTTCTTACTTCCATCTTTAGCATCATCCCTTGCTTTCCTTTCCCTATCCATATTTCCTCTTCCAACTACATTTCTCATTACATCACCAGAAAGGATGAATTTATTAGATTAACTGTATAAATCCCTAACGGTGGAAGGTTGATTATAAGAAAGGGGTTTTTGAAAATCTCGTGACCTATTTCCCTAAAGAACTCCTATGACTGTTATCCTAACTTAAAGATTCTGAATCTCCAATGTTACAGCACAGAATCTTTCAACATAATCTCTCTAACTCTCTTTCTTCCTGTATGATGGTGAGAAGATAAGTAGCATCCTTATTTCTTCTAGTATCGATGATGAAAGCATTTATGAATTCCTTTTAGAGCTAATCAAAGCTAGAGATGGATCCTTCTTTTAAGCAATTAAACCATATGCAAGCATGTTCATGTTGGGATTCGTCATTGGAAAAATAACATGGCGCAACGAAAAATGCACCATTTAAAATTTCCTAGAATCCACCTTTCGTGTCCAATTACCATTGATTACAATAAAACCAATTTGAATCAAAAGAGATTAACTCACCGGATTCGTCTCTTCTAGAGACTACTGCAAAATCGTTTCTTCAAACTGCGATCTCTAAAGTTCGGTGCACGACGAACTATTAAGCGGGAACCAGTGCTAGTCGAAGACGCAAAGGAATGGAGGATTAATGCTGGGATTTTCGGCTGATTTGGGGCTACTCTTGGTGGCTGAAATTTCCAGCAATTAATTAGGGTTGAATTTAGGTTTTATTGCTTAAGTGTGCCCTTGTATAGACACATTGTCTAATTGGGTTTTAATTAGGTAAATTAAACCCAGGCCCACTAGGATTATAATTACATAAATAAACTTTAATTAAAAAGTATATACTATGTAATTTAATTCCAAATTTAATTACCCCTAAATAAAATTAAATCACACTTAAGTAAATACAATACATGTATTTAATTTTCCTACTTAGGAAAATTATTTAATTAATTGTTTACTTTATGTAATTTAATTAATTAATTACATTATGTAAACTTATTAATTAAATTAAATTCAACCCAATGTTAATTAATTACCTTGATACCGAATGTCAACTAATTAATTAACGCGTTCCTTCTAATGTACATTACATGTACAATTTCTCTTAGTTCCGGCTCAGTTGATCTATGTGCACGATCCTATGGGTCTGTCTTTATGTTGGCAGTAAGCCCAAGGCCCACAGACTGTAAGTGGGTTCTAGAAACCATTATAGCCCTCAATTAAGAGAGAGATGTAATAGTCTTTCGAAGACACTCACCTGGTAGGAATCTCATAGTGTCCTTTACCTAACAATATCGATATGAATAAACAAGAGGCATGGTGTCCGTCATCCTCTCTTGTTGTTTATTATATTTTTTTATCTTGAGTTGACTGATTTGTAAGCACCGACTTACTTGGGTATAGCCATACACTTAGCAGTCCCACTCATCAAGTGTCCAATGATATCATCTCAGTGTTACCCGAGTGGCAATTCCATCACTTCATCATCAATATCAACATGTTCACCGGTCCACCCAATCATACCTGTATTTAGCATCCTTTTATAGACCTGTGGCATATGTCAAAGTGAACTGGATTCCATATTGATATTATAATGAAATCTGGTCTGAGGACAAAAGAGACCTACTCAAGAAAGACCTATGACGCGACAAGCATGTGGCTTTCTTGTGCAGATTGATCCAGTCCCATGTCAACAACATGTACCTATATTCATGACTGACTATACAAGTACTATGGCTAGTTAAGAATTGCCATATAGTCATCGAATATACAAGTCTGTGGTTCTATTCGTTCCCATGATTAGAACAGACCTGGGATATGTTTTATGGTTATCAATCAATGGATACTCTACTCATATTATAGCATAAGATATAAATGAAATAGATTAATTTCCTTTATTAATATGACACAAATAATGTATTCATACAATGAGTCTTAATGTATAATACAAAATACAAGAATTCAATGCCCTAAGAACTAGGGCACACCAACAATCTCCCACTTACACTAGTTCTAAGTGGGCATTGCCCTAATTCCTATAGATCTCATATGACCATCGTACTATGTCTGTGGCAGCACTTTGGTCAATGGATCAGCGACATTATTCTTAGTGTCAACCCTCTGCAATGATATGTCACCTATGTTCACGATCTCCCGAATGAGGTGAAACTTTTTAAGCATATGTTTGGATCTCTTATGGGACAGGGGCTCCTTACCTTGTGCGATGGCCCCATTGTTGTCATAAAAAACATCAACGGGGTCAGGATAGTGGGTACTACTCCCAACTCGGTTATGAATTTCTTGATCCAAACGGCTTCCTTTACAGCTTCGCACGCAGCTATGTACTCAGCTTCTGTTGTAGAGTCAGCAATGGTGGCCTGCTTTGAGGACCTCCAACTAATGACACCACCATTCAGGAGAAAAACATAACCAGACTGTGACTGGTTCTTATCCTCATCGTTCTCAAAGCTTCCATCAGTGTAACCGGACACTACCAGCTCATCTTGACCTCCATACACTAAGAAAGCATCCTTAGTCCGATTAAGGTACTTTAAGATTGCCTTGACAGCCTTCCAGTGTTCCTCCCTGGGGTCCGACTGGTACCGGCTAGTCATACTTAGTGCAAACACGACATCAGGCCTCATACATAACATGGAGTACATGATAGATGCAATAGCAGATGCATAAGGGATCTGTTTCATGTTCTCCCAGTCCTTCTTTGTTTTAGGACCATCTTTCTTACTCAGCTTCAACCCATGGCGCATAGGTAAGAATCCTTTCTTTGCCTTGTCCATGCTGAATCTTTTCAGAACCTTGTCAATGTACGTGGCCTGACTTAGGCCTAGAAGCCGATTGGATCTATCTCTGTAGATCCTGATCTCTAAGATCGTCTCAGCTTTGCTTAAGTCCTTCATTGCGAAGCACCTACTCAACCACTACTTAACCCCTTGCAGTGTTGGTATGTCACCTCCAATGATAAGGATGCCATTAACATACAACACTAGGAAGGTGGAAATGCTCCCACTAACCATCTCATACACACAGGGCTCATCAGAATTCTGTGTGAAGCCATATTCCGTAATGGCCTCATTGAATCTTTGATTCCATGACCTCGATGCTTGCTTCAATCCATAAATAGACCTTTGAAGCTTGCATACTCGGTTTGGATATTTTGGATCGATAAAACCCTCAGGTTGTGCCATGTACACATCCTTAAGTAGCTTTCCATTAAGGAAAGCGGTCTTAACATCCATCTGCCATATCTCATAATCGTACCATGCAGCTATGGCTAGTAGTATCCTAATGGCTTTGAGTATAGGAACTGGTGAAAATGTTTCATCATAGTCAGTTCCTTGAACTTGCCTGAATCCTTTTGCCACCAATCGCCCCTTGAAGGTGTTGTCGGCCTTTAACTTGAAACACCACTTGCAACCAATCAACTAGCACCCGGAGGTGGATCCACCAAGTTCCATACTTGGTTATCATGCATAGATTGCATCTCAGCCTCCATGGCTTTACGCCATTGATCTGAGTGTGGGCTTTCAATAGCCTCCTGATAGGTCTTAGGCTCCTCTTGGTCAACAACCATAAGGACCCCATCATCAGTCATGAGAAAGCTGTACCTCTCTAGCTGATGACATATCCTACAAGACCTTTTAAGGTCCTGTGCAACCGGTTCTAGTTCCTCAAGATCATGAGTAGTCAGATCGGTTCCTGAAGCATCCTCAGCAGTAGCTACAGGAGTTTGTGAGTCTTGAACTTCTAAAAGTTCAACATTACTCTCACTATCTCTCTTGGAAAGGAATTCCTTCTACAAGAAGACTGCATTTCTGGCTATGAAAACTTTGTTTTCCGCCAGATCGTAGAAGTAATAACCCTTAGTTTCCTTAGGGTAACCCACAAAATGGCACTTAACAGATTTGGACTCACGTTTGCCACTTGTCAATTTCTTAACATGCGCATCACAGCCCCAAATCGTCAAGACGGAAACATTGGGCTTTCGGCCCTTCCATAGTTCATATGGTGTTCCTTCAACTACCTTGCTTGTTGTATTATTAAGAATGTAAGCAGCTGTCTCTAAAACATATCCCCAAAAGGAGACAGGGAGTGTAGCATGACTCATCATCGAGCGGACCATGTCTAGCAAGGTCCTATTCCTCCTTTCTGACACTCCATTCCACTGGGGTGTACCAAGAGGAGTGAGTTGGGATACTATCCCACACTCTCTTAAGCTGAGTCAAACTCTTGGCTCAAATATTTACCCCCTCGGTCAGATTGAAGTGCTTTTATTTTCTTGCCAAGTTGGTTTTCTACTTCATTCTTAAAGTCCTTGAACCTTTGAAGAGTCTCAGACTTATGCTTCATTAGATACACGTAACCGTATCTGCTGAAGTCATCTGTGAAGGTGAGAAAACCAGATCTAGCACTAGTGCTCATTGGGCTACATACATCGGAATGTATCAGCTCCAATAGCTCTGAGGCCCTTTCAGTAGTCTTGCTAAAAGGCGCCTTTGTCATCTTGCCTCTCAAACAAGATTTGCATGTGTCATAAGACTGGATGTCAAATGACCCTAGCACTCCACTAGAGTGAAGCCTAGCTATGCGCTTCTCATTTATATGGCCAAGTCGACAGTGCCAGATGTGTATAGGGTTAATTTCATTCTGTTTAATCCTTTTAGTATTTATGTTATACGTTTTAGATCAAGGATATATAAGCCATTGTCAAGAAATGTTGTTCCATAAATAATATTACCATATTGCATAGAAATTCTACCATGTCCAATATTAAAAATGAAACCAGAAATATCCAATAAAGAAACAGAAATAATATTCTTGCGCATTACAGGTACAAAATAATAGTTTCTTAGTTCCAAAACAAGTCCACTATGCATCTCTAAGAAATAATCTCCGATTTCCATGGCCTGAACTCGAGCACCATTTCCTACTCGAAGATCTACTTCTCCAGATCCTAGTAATCTCTTATTTCTTAGACCCTACACATTTGAACAAATGTGAGATCCACATCCAGTGTCTAAGACCCAAGATGTAGAAATAGCCAGATTAATCTCAACAACATAAATACCTGAACCAGCAGTTTTGCCCTTCAGTTGCCCCCTTAGCTTTGGACATGAGCTCTTCCAGTGCCCCTTCTCATGAAACTCATGGCAGACATCGTCAGGAAAAGCAAACCTTGCTTTAGGCTGGGCCGCCACCTTTTTGCCCTTAGCCTTGGCCTTTTGGGCCTTAGACTTGGCCTTAGATTTGGCCTTTCCCTTAGGAATGGGTGTATTGCCCTTGTTCACCATCAATACTTCAGGAGTCTTCTAAAGAGACTGCTCAGCAAACTTGAGCATGCCATGCAACTCAACAACCGATTTATCCAACCCTTGCATATGATAGTTCATGATAAACTGGTTATAAGACTCAGGACGTGACCCGAGAATAATGTCTGCTGCCAAGTCCTACAGAAATGGCGAGTCGAGGTGGGCAAGTGTATCAATATACCCCTTCAACTTTAGCACATGAGTGCTAACAGAAGTCCCAGCTGCCATCACAGTCGTGCAAAGTGCCTTAGTTGTCAGGTAACGTTCCTGACGAGCTTGATCTTGGAACATCTTTTTAAGTTGATCCATCATCTCATAAGCATGCTCGTCCATGAACTGCTTCTGAAGATCAGAAGCCATGGTACCCAGCATGAGGCAAGAGACATCTCGGTCATCCCTCATGTGCCGGTCATACTGCTCCACCAGCGCCGTGGTGACGCCTCAACCCGCGGGAGGGCCAGCTAGTAAAGTAGCATTCAGTACATACTCCTTGGACTCTTGTCTGAGAACTATTTGTAAGTTCCTAGCCCAGTCCAGGAAGTTAGTCCCCGAAAGCTTCTCCTTCTCTAAGAGTGACCTAAGTGAGAGTGAGTTGTTGTTTATTGCAGCCATTTAAATTGCTTCAGTGAAATGGGATTATCTACATGGAAGAAATCATTGCTTGAGTTAGAAATAAAGGACTTTTAAGCCAAATCAAATTAATAATCCGATTTTAATTTGTTTGTTGGTGATGTTAATTGGCTGACTTAACCAAGATCCACAACTTATCAATGACTGGCCGAATTAGGGCTCGCTAACCAACCATTGATTCATTTGGTAGGACAACCTATCCAATCCTTCCACGAAGGACTCTTGGTTTGATGGGCTTATTGCCACTTTACCCATCAGTGCTTAGGGCCTGCTCTAAGCTAATGCTACATATGTTGAGTCAAACCACCATTCACATGTTAACCATAACAAGTATCCTAACCCTCGATGGCCCACCGAATACTACAATGTACCCAGCTAGGGCATGGCGCATATTGCAGCATCAATGGGAGGAAGAGGTGTGAATGTGGGAAGCACTTTTAAACGACTCAATATTTTAATTACCGGATTAAAATTAAGTGATACGGCTCAGCATGCATAAACGTGGGTAATAATTTGGTGATCCATACATCCATATTATATGACAAATGCAATAGCATACTTAATTTAAAATAAATGAGATCCTATGGGCCTTTAATTACAACCTAATGAAAAACTAGATATCCTATCTAATTCTTCATGGGCCGGACTGCAATCCTTCTTGGACTCCCACCATGGGCTTGCTCCATCTGGGCCTTCTCCATACTTGATGCAATTACAACAATTTTGTAAAATAAAATCTATTTTAAAATTACATCAAAACAAAAAATGGCACGCATGCCATATTTCCCAAAATTAAATTCCAACCAATAATAATTTAGGGCCCATAGAACTCAACATCACATTTCAAACAAAGTACCTGTCGTGCACATACATACCAATATGATGCATGATCATGGCATTCCAAATAATAAATATAAATGTTAAGCCGAGTTACTTAGGGTGAAATCGCCAATTTTAACAAATGTGACTACGGCCCATAAAGGTCCAATGGATAACATCCATAAATACAAAATTAACAATTTTGCTTCCACTTGAATTTTGGTTGTCACAAATTTAAAATTTAGCTCTCCCAATTTTAACCGGTGTCACTATTTATTGGGCCAATTTCACAAAGTCCATATTCAATTTAATATGCAAACAATTAAATTAAATATGCATGCCAACAAAATAAACAATTTAAATAAAAATTAATTTAAAAAAAATTAATTTAATTTGCATTAGGGTCTGGGATAAAAAAAATACCCCCAAAATCCAAAACCGGACCCAAATCCCGCGCGCGGCACTACTGTCCCGGCGAGGCAGCAGCACCAGCAGCTGCTACGCCAAAGAAGGGAATCGCAATTTGCGATTCCCTTTCCCCAACCTTTTTTTTTTCTTAAATCATAAAAAAAATTCCAACCATAAAAAAAATAAATAATCAATAAAGAAAATACAATTCTAGATTGAAATCAATTGGGGAAAAAAAATCAAAAACCTCAAACAACAATTCTAGGGTTCACCCAAAAACAAAACCAATTGAGTAAAACCTTAAAATCACAAACTTGAAACCCATTCTTTCTTCAAGAAGGCTTTCAAGAACCAATTCCAATCAATCTAATGGACAAAACCTAGGCTCTGATACCACTGTTGAGATTCGTCATCGGAAAAATAACGTGGCGCAGTGGAAAATACACCGTTTAAAATTTCCTAAAATCTACCTATCGTGTCTAATTACCATTGATTAGAATAAAACCAATTTGAATCAAGAGAGATTAATTCACCGGATTTGTCTCTTCTAGAGACTGCTGCAGAACCGTTTCTTGAAACTACGATCTCCAAAGTCCGGTGCACGACCAACTATTGAGCAGGAACCGGTGCTAGCCAAAGACGAGAGGGAATGGAGGATTAATGCTGGGATTTTTGGCTGCTCTTGGTGGCTGAAATTGCCAGCAATTAATTAGGGTTGAATTTAGGTTTTATTGCTTAAGTGTGCCCTTATATAGACACCTTGTCTAATTGGGTTTTAATTAGGTTACGCCCACTAGGATTATAATTACATAAATAAACTTTAATTAAAAAGTATATACTATGTAATTTAATTCCATTTAGCTAAATTTAATTACCTTTAAATAAAATTAAATCACACTTAAGTAAATACAATACATGTATTTAATTTTCCTACTTAGGAAAATTATTTAATTAATTGTTTACTTTGTGTAATTCAATTAATTGATAAATTAATTAATTACATTATGTAAATTTATTAATTAAATTAAATTCAACCCAATGTTAATTAATTACCTTGACACCGAATGTCAATTAATTAATGAACACATTCCTTCCAATGTACATTACATGTACAATTTCTATAAGTTCCGGCTCAGTTGATCTATGTGCACGATCCTATGGGTGTGTCTTTATGTTGGCAATAGGCCCAAGGCCCACAGACTGTAAGTGGGTTCTAGCAAACCATTACAGCCCCCAATTAAGACAGAGATGTAGCAGTCTTTTAAAGACACTCACCCGGTAGGAATCTCATAGTGTTCTTTGCCTAACAATATCAATATGAATAAACAAGAGGCATGGTGTTCGTCATCCTCTTCTGTTGTTTATTATATTTCTTGATCTTGAGTTTACTGATTAATCAAATAAACACCGACTTACTTGGGTATGGTCATACACTTATCAGTCCCACTCATCAAGTGGCCAATGATATCATCTCGGTGTTACCCGAATGGCAATTCCATCACTTCATCATCAATATCAACATATTCACCGGTCCACCCAATCATACCCGTATTTAGCATCCTTTTACAGACTTGTTAGGCGTATGTCAAAGTGAACCAGATTCCATATTGATATTATAATGAAATATGATCTAAGGAAAAAAGAGACCTACTCAAGAAAGACCTATAATGCGACAACCATATGGCTTTATTGTGCAGATCGATCCAGTCCCATGTCAATGACATGTACCTATATTCATGACTGACTATACAAGTACTATGGCTTAAGAACTGCCATACAGTCATCGAATATACAAGTCTATGGTTTTATTCGTTCCCACGATTAGAACAGACCTAGGATAGGTTTTATGATTATCAATCAATGGATACTCTACTTATATTATAGCACAAGATATAAATGAAATAGATTAATTGCCTTTATTAATGTGACACAAATAATGTATTCATACAATGAGTGTTAATGTATACTACAAACTACAAGAATTCAATGCCCTAAGAACTAGGGCACACCAACAGTTCAGTCAAGGTAAGGAAGAATGCTTGACACATGATCGCATCGTCCTATCCATGGAGTAACATTACCGCTTCATAGTTCTACATATGGTCATGAGGATCGCTTTTCCCTGAATATGTGACTAGTTGAGGCATCTTGAATTTTAAAGAGGTTTATTCATAACCTCTCCAGTGAAAGGAACCTTCCTACCTTGTTGTTCTTTGTTGGTAAAAACTAGCTTCTTTTGCTCTAAAACTTCTTCGATCATTTTTTTTTTCAAATCTTTAGGTTCAATTACACTAAATGTGGATTCTTCATCACTCTTTCTTCCTGGCCCTTTTGGGTCTCCTTTATAAGTGCTTTCCACGACTTCATCGCTTTTTTCTTCATTCCTTAAATAGGCTTCACCTTTTCTCTGAGTATGTCGATGCTCATTATTAGGAGAGGGATAAAAGATTTCTTCTTCTGATGGATGATCTTCCATATGATTCTTGCTTTAGGTCTAAGGTCGAATGGAAGCATATCATGAGGATATTTTTGTTGAACAAATTGCAACAAATTTTCTAACATAAGGTTTTTATCATCAAACATTTATTTGAGAGCTTCATATTCTGTTAAGGGAACCATAGGTGGAATAATTCTTGACCCTCTAGGTTGAGTTACAATTTGCTTTACACATTCAGGCTCACCATTTTCTTCTTGATTATTGGGTTGCAAGTTTGGTTCTCCTGCGTTAACTGTCATTTGAGATGCGCGACTTGAGATTTCTCTGGAGACATTTCCTCTTATAAGAAAAAGACAAAAAAATTTCTTTTCAATCTTTTCCCTTAAATGACACCAACTATTGTAGCCTAAATACAACAATTTATTTATGAAGGGAAGATCGATAGTCGTGTGTGTGTTGATTCGAGGATCTTGATAGGGTGTAAGGCCTAATCCTATGGTTAAAGCATTAAGTATGATAGCTTTGATGGTTAATCCTAGATGGAGATTAAAGCTTCAATATGACATTGACTACCTTTTGTAATACAAACACTCTGATGTTGAAGTTAGATGGTGTAGTACTAGCTCTAAAATCCCAAAAAATTCCAACCCCTATTCCATTAAATGAAAAGCTATTTATAACCTTCATGGCTTGAAGTTACCTGATAAAAAGTCACAGCAGCATCTAATTTGTAGCTACTACAGATGTGGATTGATAGCTAGATCATTTGATAATTGCTTCATGAGTGATGTAATTATAATTAACCCTCAGCTTATATTAGGGTGGACCCTATATTTATATGAGGGTTATATGACCATCAAATTAATAACCTCTTATTTTCCTCTCCAATGTTTCTTGGTAATGACATCTTCAAGTCTTCTTAATCATCATCTACACCCTTGAAGATGCAAATTCATCGAAAACTAACAGGGGTGTATTGGATTAGGACTTTTAATGACTTTTACATACTTTTAAAATCCAGAAGTATTCAATTAAGACTTTTTAGGAGTTTTTAAAAGTCATCAGGTATTCAATTATGACTTTTTAAGAGTCTTTAAAAGTCATCAGGTATTCAATTATGACTTTTTAAGAGTCTTTAAGAGTCATCCTGTATTCAAAAAGTCATTGACAATTAATAAGAATGACTTTTATAGACTTTTTTTACAAAATATAACACAAAATTATTAGAAAAAAGTCTTGCATCTCTACACAAGACTTTTTATTTATCGTGAACTTTTTATTTATCATAAAATATATTTTATTATTTTATACTTTATACTTTCTCATCATCTTTCTTCTATTTTATTTTGCCTTTTTTGTTCTGTTTTGTTTTCTTTCTTATTCAGATAAAAAGAAAACTCCAGAATATTTCGCAAGTCAACAACATCCATAATCACCCGCCCTTTTTCGTTCTGCAACAAGTGTGAGCTGTCATCCTCCCTATCGCCAAGTTCAAGAGGTACGATTTCCTTTCTGTTTGTTTTTTCTCTTTTTTATTTTTGTTTTGTTGAAGGAATAGATCCTTGACTATTTACTGCATTGAGAAGTACTTGACTCCTGGCCTGTTGTAATGGGAATTCTCTTCTAGATTTGAGTGTGTGTAAGGGTTTAGGAGAGTTATCTTTATGTTTTGAGTCTTTTATGAATCCCTCACTTTAATTTTGTTCTTATATTTGAAGGTCTAATTTTGCTCTAGACCGATAAAAATTAGCCTACTTGTTTACGTTTTATCTAATTTCTTTAAAATAATTTTGAGAAAACTATTTTAGATCTCTTATTATGCTTCCCTCTTTGAACCCTTTGAAGACTGATGCAACCATAAACCTAGATTTAATGCTAGCAAGATCTTATGTGTGCTATTGGAGGAATAAGCAAAATCTAACTATTTTTTCTAAAAATTTTCAAACATCCTACACTCTCTTGATTGATGATGAATATTAGAAATTTATAGCCAAATTACAAATTTTTAATTAACATTACTTCTCAATTTTTATGTTACTATTTCATATTTTATGTTTGGTGATTGTTGTGGTCATTTATGTGGTGTATTATCATTGCACACACGGAGATTATTAGTATTTTCTAATAAGTCTACAGAAGTCTTTAAAAGTCTATAAAGTTCTATGAAATAAACTTTTTAAAAGTCATCAATATTTTTAAAAATTCTCTGCAAAATATTAAAAGTCACTGAAAGTCATTAAAGTCTATAAAAGTCATTCACTCAAAAAAAGTCCGTAAAAGTCTTAATCGAATACCACCCCCTAATTATGGAACAACATTAACTACAATTTCATGAATTATTTTCTGTTTAATTTCATATGGGGATCTAAGGTTTAATTCCTACACAAAACGTGGGTAGAGTTAAGCATGAATATGAAGGGAAAACATGTTTTGAAAGTGTAGAAGTTCTACATACATTTTGAAAGTTGACAAATTTAGGTCGAAGTTTGTATTGCTTATGGATAAAGCTCATGTGTCTATAACACAAGTACCGTGCCATGTCTTGATATCATTCATTACATGGAGCTTTTGCTCAAAATTGAATAAGAGATAAACCAAATTGGTGGTTTTGAGAGTTGAAGCACTAAATTGACTTTTGAGACATAATTTAGGGATTGGTTGTGCTAAAAGCCTTTTTTTATGTTATACTGTATTTTTAAACTGTTTAAAGATCTTTTTACGCTCTGTGTTATCAATAGTTTATCTTTTTCCCCAATGTCCTATTGACATTTATTTTTTTGCCCCCAGTGCTATTAAAAAAAAGATCCAAAATGGTCCAAAATGAGCATATTCTGTCATATTCTATTAACAAGTTTTTTTGTAAACAGAATATATTTATTTTGAACTAATTTGAAATGTTTTTGTATACCACAAGGGTAAATAAGTAACGATCATACCACAAGGAAAAAGGAAAAAGGAAAGAAAAAGGGTGTAATAACACAAGCAAAAAGGTCTTTAGTCCTATTTTAAAGAGTAATCAGCTAGATGCATTTGAGAAGGCAAAAAATGAGAACACCATAGACTGGTTCTGGCAAGACTTTGATTGCTATCATGCTTCCGCGAAGTTATGCCTACATTCTCCGTAAGCCTTCACCTTTCATTTCTGTTTTCTTGGTTCGCGAATTTGTATTGGTCGAACAAGTAAACAAAATAAAATAACTAAATTATAACGGCGGATAAGAGAAGCATATAGAAATTTATTCTGAAAGAACAATTATACAAACTATAGTTTTCATTTGATAACAATATGATAGTGCAGTAGTAAAATAAAGTGTTCACCAATCTATACCCAAATCTTTAGACAGGAATAGTTTGTCAATGTACAGAATGACAGGTGCTGATGCAGCAACATAATACTCCATTTGAATCTTCGCTGACGTCTCTGTAAACCCAAAAAAAGATGTTACAAGCCAACATAATATTCTCATCATTTGCCCCTGTAAAGCCCTCTACCAAAAGCAAATGCAACCTGATATTGAGAGAACAATCTCAGTAAAAGCGGCCCATGTACTTTGATTTAGCCTTAATTAGCGTTAGCCCTAGTCATAGTTGTTAAAGACGCGCCTCGCCTTACCCCAAGCGACCTGCGTACCACGGGCGCGCGCCTGGGAGACTGCGCCTGGCTGTACCTAGGCGCGCCTTTGGTACAGGTTATTTTTTTCCCTTGATTGTGGGTAGGAGAGCATAGAATTACAGAAATCAGATTATTAGGCAATCTCCTTTCCTTCTTATCTCTTTCCTTTAATAGAGATTGATTGAGTGATTTTCTCCTTTCCTTCTTATCTCTTTCCTTTAATAGAGTTTAGAATTTAATTAGGAGTAGAATTCTCAGCTGTTGTCCACTAAAGCTAGCCTACTAACAGTCTAGAACTCTTTCCTTAAATCTGTAGTTTCCTCTTTAATACCTTAATTAATGTTTTATTTCCTAAATACAATTGAAAACCGAAATAAATATCTGATAAATACTAATAATAAGATTTAAAAAGTTTCAAAAGCCTAATAATATAAAACTCTAATGGTGAATCAGAATATAAGGGCAGGGGATCATACTAATTGAGTTTGGTACTTGAGTTTTAATTCTTATTTCACATAGTTTTTTTGCGCACCTCACCTTGCGCCTCGCCTTCGGGCGAGGCTCAACCCCTAGTGCCTTCGTGCGCCTTGTGCCTTTAACAACAATGGCCCCAGTACTAGTAATTTTTGGGTAACCTAGAGTGTCTCCCACTTTCGGTAACACTTGTGACATTGGTTAGTCAGGGGCTAGATTTTCCAAAACATACAAGTATATGGGCTAACTAAAGCCAAGTCGAAGTAAATGAGCTTACTGAAAAAATTTAGGCCAATTACAAGGCCAAAATATGGCTTTTTCCGAACAATCTTGCTATAAGTCATCAGATTCAAATTGACACCTACCTATATGCCTAAAGGCAAGTAAAAAACATAGATGAGGAAAGATGCAGACTTCACAATACAATATTAAAACTCTATACATTGACTTTCCCGGGATCATGATTCTTGACTGTATTCACATTATAGATCCAAAGTTTCAAACGCAAGAATAATAGTAGTATCTAAAGTCAGATTGTAAGTAAATCGAAAGGGAATTTCCAGCATGTCAAGTATGTATCACTGCACAACCATAACAACTTCTATGAAAATTCAACCACAAAAGCAAGCAAACCAATTGGCGCAAAGCACTCACCATCTTCATTCAGCTTATTTAAAAGTTGTGCTTTTGTAGGAAGAGCGTACATTCCTGCAGCAACAGCTTTTCTGATAGCCCACCCATGGTGAGGAGCAAATACCTGTGCATACGCCTTAGAAGCAGGGTCCTTCAAAGAATCCCCCCTGCCATAAATTACAGGAAACATCAACTAAGTTCATCAACTTCAAATTTGCCCAGTTGTGCAACTTTCTTACTGATAAACTAAACCTAGTACATCTATCCTAACCATCAAGGTCTGCCGCAATTTATAAGCCATTTAGCAATTTCATATCCTAACCACCTCAAGATTCTAGATCATCAATCCATAATCTTTGAAACCTTAATCTAAGATGGTCGTAAAACTAAAACTTCAATTCTCAATGCAACTGAATTACTACAACATAAATTGGCAAGAGCCAAAATTTCAAAAACTAAAACTTTAGTCAAGAATGGAATTCTAGTTAAAGAATTTTATTTTGTGAACATCACCACACTGTTAGAAAATCTGTGATGATGATAACTCTCCACTCATCAAATGGCTTTTCAAAGTCGATTCTCAATTTGACCAACATAATCAGCAACACAAAAGGCAGAAATGTTATACAATGAACTTACATGTTTCTAACAAAAATGATGATATAAATTCAAAAGATATATGAATTAGAAAATTTTAATTTTAGGGAAAGTAATCATGCAGCCAAACTCTGCTTTTCCCCTCAAACAAGAAACAGATTTGACATATAAAACCTTATTTCTATCAAATAGTTTGGTCTTCATTTTCTATGCATTAACCGTTAAACCCAGTTCCATATCAAGCAAAGCAATGCCGTAGAAGCAAGTTAATTCACATTCATCCTAGTTCAGTCATTTGGTAGCATTATGAAATGACTAGTCACAATTCATCATGATAAAACAACAGTATGAAATCATACTGTACTTCAATATGGAATTTAGGACAACTAAAGGCCTACCAGTAATTAAAAGATGGTTCAATATGTGCATTAATCATGATAGCTCAGTTTTCAAGGAATAGAAAAGTGAACATTCAGATATATATCAGAAAATGGAATATTGTCATTGGATTCACTGCTCCATTAAAAAAAAGTAAAACTTGATGAAGTATGTTTAACACTAGCAATCATGTAATCAAAAGCATATGGGCTATTTAACTTCCAAACTAAGCTGGCCAATTAGTAAAAGAACTTGAACAAAAACAGTGTGTCTATTGGGTTAAAAGAATAACTTAAGCTTTTTTACTTCCATGGTAACGCTGTCTATTGGGTCCATGCTTTGTTTTGCAAGGAAAAACAATATCTCCATTTGGTTCAGGGGAGAAAAGGACAGATAGATACATACACACAGTTGGTAAAATCATAATGTACAGGCCCTCCCAGTCTTGGCTAAAAAGGAAAGTTTGACTACCGTGCAGATACTAACATTATAGCCTTGCGAGTGAATGCTTTGCAACAACTTCAGCAAATACTCATGCTTTCAAATCTATCAAAGTGGCCATTGTGGCTAGATATCTAATTTACCAAAAAGAGTAAAAATAAAGAAATAAAACCTTCAACATTGGTCTAAACAATGGGAAAATAACGCTCATTAGATACAAGATAGTACATGCTTATCTACAATGCCTTAGATTCAGAGGGTCAAAAGTGATAATATTAATATCATATTACCAAGTCCTTTTCTCTAGATCAATCCGTTTCTATTATCTCAGAAAATCCAAGTTATACCTGGAAGATGAGAGGATATTTTCAAGAAAATGATGCAGATATCAGTTAACTTACCATCTTGAAATTAATTAATTCAAGACCATGACAAGCAGAACAGAGACATTACTATTCATCTATAAAAAAAAGGGACCAAAAGTGAGGTTGGCCATTGCTTAATCGCAATAAGTTGGGTATCAAACCTCTAGTGGAAGCTTAAAACCACACACAAAAATGAAGGTATCAAACAAACCAATGAGATTTCAGTCCAACAAAACAACATCAAATAGAAATAGTAGTAGCAAAAACTAATAGAGAGTCATACTGTGCAATAAGAATTTGCTCAAAGAGCACCTTCACCATGTCAAGCCCTCGCTTTACCCTCAAAAGATTTCTTGAATGACTACCAGCTTTTTTCACACAGTTCTCTTTCATATCCCTATCCAGCAAAGCTTGTAAAGTCCCAATCGATTTGGAAGCGTTTGAAAGATCACGAACCTGTTATCATAAAATTTAACATCAAACCAGAAGTACGCCATTATAGCATTTATTAAAATGCCCAAAAGGGGAAAAAAAAAAAAAAAAAAAAAAAAAAAAAAAAAACCTTGGCAACATAATCCATCTCAGCAAACTTGAAGGCGATACCCAAGCAACCAAAGAGAGGAGAGACGAGAGAGCAAGCATGAGAGAAAGGGCCGACTTCCAAATCAGGCGTTGGGGAATTTACAGCAAGAGCCAAATCTTTGAAAGCCTCGGATATCTTCCGAAGCGGTTTATCGATTGAATCGGCCATTCCGATAGAGTAGAATTGAATCACTTACCAGGTGAATTCAGGGTGGAGTGAATAACAATTAGCAATCAGAAGAAGGGGAGGAATTGGGAAAATGTCCCGGAGAATGGTCTTTCCGGCCGAATTTTGATCAATTTTGTTGATGAAATTCATTTCTACCCAGACACGCAAAAAGGTATATTCTTTTTCCAATAATACTAACATAAATAACGAATAAAATAATTATTAAATTACCTTTCTACGTTTTAACAAAACATCACCAAAATAAGGATTTACTTGCAGAATAAAAATTTAGAATTAAAAATAAATTTCTTAAAATTTTAAAATAATTCATTCATTTGAAATGGATACAAGATGAGTTTCAAAAGGATGATTTTATATATCTAACAATAAACCACAAAATAATTGATTAAAAAGAAATTTTAATGTACCATCGGAATATAAATTCCCGTAGTTATAATATTTTTTTATTATATATTTATATTTATGAGAACACATATTTTGGAAGTATTATAAAATTTTTTATTAATTAAAGATCAAATAAATGAGAAACTTGATGATATTTTACTTTGTGTTATTTTTGTCGAGTATTTTCTTTGTACAAAGGTTTAAAAAAAAATTACTTAACAATTTAGAAATGTATAATTAAGTCTTAACATTTTTTAGGTGTAATCCCGGCGGTTCTACCACAGTTTAAATTAGAAAAAAAAAAAAAAATTCCTAAAAATTTTAATGTTGACAGTAATTTCTAAGGGATTTACTTACAAAATTTCTTATTTAATGACAAAGCTGAGATAGTCAAACACGTAAAGATCAAATAATATTGTAAGATTAGACCTGAAATCATATGCTCCCTTGGTCTCAAATTGATAGACTATTTTGTCATTTTTGTTCATCCTAACTTTTCATTTATCAAATTAGTTATGTTTCATTTTTTCATTATACCCCTATTTATTGTGGATAGAATTCAATAAATTACTTCACATTAACTTGAAATTATAAATATTTTTTCAATTCCAATATAAAGTTATTGAAAATTGTCACCAACTAATTATCATTTATTCACATAGAGACCAATTGTCTTATGCTTCACAAGACTTTTGTTGCTTTGTCCTCAAATGCCTCTCCTTTTGCTTTTAATTATTCGGCACTGCATTATCCTTAGTAGTATTTTAGTAGTTGTTGCTTCACTTTTATTAGAAGATCCGGTAATGATCTTACTCATGTTTTAACTAAGACCTTTGTTGTTTCCTTAGAGTTAGCTATTATATTCCACATCTTCTTATCCAACAGTTACTTTAATGAAAAGGTCCCCCATTTTCTTAAAAAATAATAATAATATTAATCATTTATTCCTATTGATTAGTTAAATAAGGGTAAAGTAATAATATTATATACAAAAATTGTCTCTTAACAATTTTAACAATTTTCTGTTATATAAAAGTTAAAATAGTCTATCAATTCGGGATGGAAAAAGTATAAAATTAATATATACTAGTATAATGAATTAGTTGGTTGTATAATAATAAATTGAAAATATGATGGGGAAAATTTCCTTTGGGATGCTCATTTTTAGAGTTTCTTTGACTAACTAACATATGTCGATTTTCTAAGTATGGAAAATTTACTTCCTCTTATTTCCTTATGACAACATTCTTGATTTTATTTCCAAAATACTCTTATATCTATACATAAAGCATTCTCCTCCGTGTGCATTTATTATATATATATATATAAAGCATTCTCCTCTGTGTACATTTATTTTCTCTTCCCTATTTTGTTTCTCTCTTTCGATTTTTTACTCAGTTAAATGCCAAAATCTTTTCAACTTGCAGGTTACAAATTTTGGTATTGTTCCTAAACTTGAAAGATAGTTTTGATGCTGGAGATGATTTGTTGTGTTTTTACTATTCTGTGATTTTTCGTGATTTTCTGTTCTATTTCTTTTGATTTGTTTGGTTTTTTTTCTTTATTTTTTGTCCGTTTCATGGTGTGTTCATAGTTCGTGGTTTTCTTCTTTATTTTTTTCTCTGTTATATCGACTAAAATTTTCAGAATTTGTGCAAGTTCATATTTTTCACATGTAGCTATATATAATGTACTGCGTTTATCCCCTTTAATATCAAATTAATTAAATTGTTTTTTTGTTGTGAATTAAGGATATTGTTTTGAAAATGAGGAAGAAAAGAGTGATTCCGTGTGACTGAATCCGTTCTTTTCTTGAGAAACAAATTAATATTACTTTTTTACTACTTTTTCACTCAAGAGTTTGTAATTAAGATGGATAAAAAAAAAATTCCTTAGTTGACTCAACTTTGAGAATTTGATTGCATTTAACAACCTTTGGAAAATATACAAATTATCATTAAAACTCAACACATAACACATAAGAATTATCTTTATGCAATCTGCTAACATATTATAGACTAAATTTATAATTATATTGGAAATAAAGGAAAATAGGGAGTGAAATATAAGTGGCGTAAATTGTACATTAACATGAACGAATTGGTTTTGTGTTACATAGGTTCAACTTCCCATATATGTTCACTTACGCAGTCAGGTCTAGTACTCTCAAAACTCACAATCTTTTCATAGTATCAGAATGTCTAACAACTGAAAGATCATGGGCTCGTATTTAAAAGATCTGGTGGAGTTTGAGTTAATAGAGAACTACACTCGTTGATGATCTTGGGCCTCCAAGGAGATAGATTAAGGAATGATTGAAAAGTGACAATTGTTTTAGGTCCAGTTGCACTAAGAAAGAGTGTTGTAAATCACATATTCAAAATACATAAAACTAAAAAATTGACATATGAGTGGTGTAGATTGAAGATTAACATAAACCAATTGGTTTTGTGTTACATGGGCTGACCCACATATATGCTCACTTACGTAATCAGAATTAACACTCCCAAGGCTCACGGAGTCTCTTAATATATAAAAGAATACTAAGTAATATGTTTAATCGAGGGGGGGTCACCTTATGATACCAAGTTCTCAATATTATTTTTAGTAAGAACTCACATAGCAAGATGAACCCTATGCTACAAAGGTATCATGTTGTAATACATCCAAGATATCAACATATCATATCAAGGTATCACCACTGTTTTCACTAAGAATTCACCAAAATAATAATATTGACCATGTGATAGAAATATATCAAATTCCAATACCAATTGATATCAATGTATCACCTAACGATACCAATATATCATCTTATGACACTAAGGTATCTGTAAGCAGACGACGCGTTTTCGACGGGACGAGAGACTCCCTTTCGGAAGGGGCACCATGATCTCTGGCGGGCCCCTCCCATCGCGTGGGGTTTTTATAAATGGAAAATCGATTTGGAAAATAAATGGAATTAATTCTTAAAAGAACCGAGACCTAAGTCTCGATGATCATTGTAGAGTCGCCACCCGGCTCAACTCAACTGGAAAATTCTTAAGGTAGCTGAACCGGACAAACGGCCGCTACACTATCCAGAGATTCGGGTCCGGACAAGTCCCCTATTTCGTGTCTAATTAAATTAGATATTGCCAATGTTCTCAAATGGTATTTCAAATTCTAAAATTGATTTTATTAATTAGGCATTCAACGCACATACAAAGAAATTTAATACAAAATAAAAACAAAACAAAATAATAAGTGTTAAACGGCCTACAACCAAATCGAAATGAAAATAAAAAAACTCTCGCCTCACTTATACAATCGCCTAATATACACGGGATTCTAAAAAAAAAAGATACAACCTCCTAAAATACACGATTTAATTCTATTAAATACAAAATAAAATGAAAATAAAAATAAATAAAAGCTGCAAAATAAAGGTTAGCTCAATTTATACGGTACGCCACAAGTTGGACTCAAATATACTGAATTGAGAAATCAAGAATTGGGGGCATGCATATAGGGGATAACCGAGTTGGCTCGGCTAGCCGGCCCGATTAGACCTGGAAAACATTTTGAAACGTCCATGTATTTTGGTTTTTGTGAGGAAAATAATTTTGAAAACAATTTTCCCGGTTTACATGCATTTTTATATTAGGAGGGTCGGTTTTCGGGAGAACCGGGTCTCCGTCGTTGCACTGTTCTAAATGCAAACTTACTGAAAATAAATCTAAGGTAGTGAATGCACATAACAAAATTTATTTTTGGGATTTTCTAATTTTTATGATTTTTATGGATTTTTTTTTATGAAATTTTTGGGGCTTAAAGGTGAAATTCTGGTTCTGGAATTAGGGTTACAGTCGTGCAGATAAACGACAGTCGTACAACTGTAAATTACAATCGTGCGGATTAACTACAGTCGTACGACTGTAAATTAAAACGACAGTCGTACGATTGTAAATTACAGTCCTGCGACTATAAGCAGTCCAGAATCAAGATTTCGCCAAAATTTATTTGAATCAAAACGAAAGGAAGACAATCCTGGAAATCAAGAACACTCGTACGACTGTATATACAGTCATACGACTGTATATACAGTCGTACGACTATTCACCAATTTCAAGAACAGTTGTGCTACTGTTCTTGATTTCCAGAAGCAGAAACGCAGAAAATGAGATAAAAATGCACAAAAATTGCAATCAACACCCAGAAAGCAAGCAAAAGTAAAGAGAAATGGAGCGCCTACCTTTTAGAAGTCCCTCCAAGTCGAAATTGACCCCTGGCGTCGCTCCAATCCACAAGAATTTACATTTTTCCTCTTGAATTGGAGTTGAGAGCCTTGAGTCTGAAAATCAAAAATGCTTAGGATTCTGATTGTTTTAGTCCGAAATTTCAATTTGTTTGTGAAGTTAAATTATTAACCTATGGACTTCTATCAAGTTTTAATCCTAATTTCGAGAATTAAAGAAAATAGAAGAGGAAAAGAAGGTTTTTTTTTTTTTGGTTGAGTTTTCCCTTTTCTTTTCCATGTCTCTTTTCTCCTTTCTCTCTCTAGATTTCACCAGAATTCAAGCTAACTCTCTTTCTCCCTTTTCTTCTCCTTTTCTACTCTGATTTCTGAGATTTCTTCAACAAAATGCCCAAAATCTTCTCCTCCTCTTTCTTATGTTATGGGTATGGTGTTCTGCACCTGCTCCGATCATATAGTCATACGACTGTAATTTTTTTTTATTACAGTCGTACCACTGTAATTTTTAAATTACAGTCTTACGACTGTAATTACGGTCGTACCACTGTATATATATATTTTTCTTTTTTTCTTCTTTTTTTTATTTTTGACTGTAATTACGGTCGTACCACTGTATATATATTTTTTTCTTTTTTTCTTCTTTTTTTTATTTTTGCGATTTTTTTTTGATTTTTTTTTAGAAAATCCCAGCACTTACAGCTGCCCCTCACGTGATCAAATTCGACACCTAGATCCAGGTTTACAATACCTGAGATGATGAATTTGAGAGCGCGAATCAAAGCGCCACGAACACTGGAATGAACCCTCTGATGAGATAAGCCGATACCGGGTCTATGTTACCCGAGGCGAGACTGTGGAAAGAAATAAGCTGATACCGGGTCTAGGTTACCCGAGGCAAAGTTGATGCGGATAGGCTGATACCGGGTCTAGGTTACCCGAGGCAAACGAAGGGTGAATTGCGGTTTAGCCGATACCGTGTTTAGGTTACCCGAGGCGAAGGAAGATGGATTGCGGATTGGCCGATTCCGAGTTGAGGTTACCCGAGGCAAAGGAAAATTAGCCAATACTGGGCCTATGTTACCCGAGGTGAAATTGATGAAGAAATTGGCCGATACCGGGTCTAGGTTACCCGAGGCGAACTTTGCTAGGGAAATAGATGAAGCTGATCTGAGTCGATACCGAGTTTACATTACTAGGCGGATCTGCTGGGGAACTTAGATGATGGAGCGGATCTGGGCCGATACCAAGTTTACATTACTCGAGGCGGACTCGCTAGAGAAGGTTGAGATAATGGAGCGGATCTGGGCTAATACCGAGTTTACATTACTCGAGGCAGATCTACTGACTTGCTGAGGATATTAAGCTGGGGATGAATTCCTGCACTTAAAATGGCAAGTCTTCATTCCTTGATCGAGAGATTTTTGAACAAAAATTTTTGCCCCTTCAATCAAGCATGAAGACTAGCTGGGGATAAGTAATTGATATATGCAATGTATGGATGCATGATGATGTATATGTACATATATGTATTTTATGTTATTTGACGTTTCTGCCTTCCGCTGGGGAGATATGTTGTACCCCTGGTTGATTTTGCTTTCCTTGGGGCATTGTTTGGTGATTATCGAAGGAGTGAGGTGACTGTTGGGGAAATGATTGTAGTATTCCTTGTAGAGATTCCACTGGGGAAGAGTGTGATAATTCGACTAGGGAAACAATTGTGGTGTTCTTTATGTAGACTACGCTGGGGAGTAATATGGCGACTTTGCGGGGAAATAATTGATGGTGTTCTTTATGTAGATTCCGCTGGGGAATAGTGGGGGAAACTCTGCTAGGGAGTGATGTGAGGAATTCTGTGGGGAATACTGAGGACGTTCTGCTTTTCCTGCTCCGTGGGGAAGTTATTGTTGGGATTTTTCACCGGAAATCACCCAATAAAAGCGGAAGAACGCGGTGATTTCCTCAAATCCAGTCCCAGGAGCAATTGAAGTGGAAATTGAAAAACATAAAATTAAATAGAAAGAGATTAAAATTTCATACCAGAAAAATCTCTTTCAGAGACGGATGATGACTGCAGAACTCAATTTAGAATTCCTCCACTCTCACGTACACGAACGCTTGGCGAATACAACCCGTGCTAGCGTCGGAAAAACCAAACAATGGAGAGGGGAGGGCTATGGAAATTTTGGCTATTGATGCTCTAAGCTTGGGGTGGCCGAATTCTTCTAACCCTAGGTATTTATACCTAGGGTTGGCCGAATTCCTTAAGGAATTCTGGCCCATCTTGGCTCCTCTTTATTCTGTGCGGGCTTCCATGTTTTAATTTAGGCCCAGTCTAATTTTAATTATTCTGTTTAAATTAATTTCAGCCCAATTTTAATATACCCATGTATTTAATATATCACTCCAAGTAATATATTATTTACATATAAATTAAAATTAGTTTGACAATTAATTTAATCCATCAAATTAAAATTAACTCTACACAAAATAAAATCATATGTAAACCCATACATACGGATATTTCCACCTAGGAAATAATTTCATAATTAATCCAATTAATTATGAAGAGCCAATAGAATATATTAATTTTATTATTATGACCAATCCAATTGATCCTTATAATATAATTAATATATACATGCTTCTCCCTCCATTGTGTATACTCCAAGTATACAGGTGATTCCTTAAGTCTGCATTCTATCGTTCTATGTGTACGATCCTGTGGGCCCATCTTTATGTTGGCAGCGGGCCTTTGGCCCGCAGACTGCAGTTGGGCTCTAGCAAGCCACTGCAGCCCCCAATTAAGATGGAGATGGCAGTCTAACTGATATCATAACCCTGTAGTTAAACTTGTACATCCCATGTCATTGATATCGGTGTCCAACACAGAGGCATGGATTGATCACCCTCTTTCGTGTCCGGACAATAACTTGATCCCGAATGTACTGATTCTCACAAACAAGTTCCAACTTGTTTGGGTATGGCCACACTCTTATCAGTCACATTCATCAAGTGGCCGGTGATATCTTCTCAGTTGGTTACTGAGTGACAAATCCCTTCTGCATATCCATAGTATTACCATGTTCAGTGACATACCCGAAAGCACCCATACTTGGCACCCTATTACAGGCCCTTTAGGCGTACCCCTAAGTATGCGACTTCATATGTAACACCATCATATGGTCAGGTCAAAGGATCCATACAAGTACTACACGAGAATCCATTGTGATACCAAACCATGTGGATTACTCGTTTAGTGGATCTATCCAGTACCATGCTCTCAGGTATGTACCCATTAACTTGGTTGACATTCCATGTCCAATGACCGGTAAGACACCGCCATACAACCAGGTTAATGATAGTCTGTTGTTCCATTCATTCCCATGACTGGAACAGACTACGGATCTATTTATGGTCATATCGTTAACCCTATCCACGGTCTTACTGCTAAGTGCATGACACTAGTCGTCATGGATATAGATATGTCCATTGGATACTTCATTTACTATACTGCACAAGATAAATATAATAAATGAATTGATGCCTTTATTAATGACACAAATAAGTACAACACATAAATCCAATAAATGTATGGTACAAATACAAGGACCAATGCCTCAGGACTAGGGCATTTCCAACAATCTCCCACTTGCACTAGTTCCAACTAGGCATGGGCCTAATCCCTATAGATCTAGTATGACCCTCGTGCTTGGGCTGGGCCAGCGCCTTGGTCAATGGATTTGCGACATTATCCTCGGTGTCCACTCTGTGCAATGCAATATCACCTCTCTCCGTGATTTCTCGTATGATGTGAAACTTTCTGAGCACGTGCTTTGTGTTCTTGTGTGACCGGGGCTCCTTAGCTTGTGCGACGGCCCCATTATTGTCACAGAAGATATCGACTGGGTCCTGGATAGTTGGCACTACTCCCAACTCAGTGATAAACTTCTTCATCCACACAGCTTCCTTAGCTGCATCACACGCGGTGATGTACTCAGCTTCTGTTGTAGAGTCCGCTATGGTTGGTTGCTTTGAGCTCCTCCAGCTTACAGCACCACCATTCAGCAAGAATACATACCCTGACTGCGATTGGTACTCATCTTGGTCAGTCTGGAAGCTTGCATCAGTATATCCAGTAACTGATAACACTTCCTGACCACCATACACCAAGAAGCTATCCTTAGTCCGGTTAAGGTACTTGAGGATTGCCTTGACAGCTTTCCAGTGATCCTCCCCGGGATCCTGCTGGTATCGGCTCGTCATACTTAGTGCAAAGGCGACATCAGGTCTCGTACACAACATGGAGTACATAATTGATCCAATAGCCGAGGCATATGGAACCAATTTCATGTTCTCCCTGTCCTCCCTTGTTTTAGGACAGTTCTTCTTACTAAGTTTCAGCCCATGGCCCATTGGCAAGAAACCTTTCTTGGCCCGGTCCATGCTGAATCTTTTCAGAACTTTGTCAATGTATGAAGCCTGACTTAGGCCCAGAAGCCGATTTGATCTATCCCTATAGATCCTGATCCCTAGGATCATCTCAGCTTCGCCTAAGTCCTTCATTGCGAAGCACTTACTCAGCCACTGCTTTACCCCTTGCAGTGTAGGTATGCCGCTTCCAATGAGTAGGATGTCGTCTACATACAGTACCAAAAATGTGACAATGCTCCCACTAGTCCTCTTATACACACAAGGCTCATCCAGATTCTGTATGAAGCCATATTCCTTTATAGCCTCATTGAATCTTAGATTCCAACTACGGGATGCTTGCTTCAGTCCATAAATGGACCTTTGAAGTTTGCATACCCTTCCCGGATACTTAGGATCGACAAAACCCTCAGGTTGTGTCATGTACACATCCTCGAGTAGCTTCCCATTAAGGAAAGCGGTTTTGACATCCATCTGCCATACCTCATAGTCATACCATGCGGCTATGGCCAGCAGTATCCTGATGGATTTGAGCATGGCTACTGGTGAAAAAGTTTCATCATAGTCTATCCCATGGACTTGCCTGAAACCTTTCGCAACCAGACGCCCCTTGAAGGTATTATCAGCTTTCAGCTTATAGCACCACTTGCAACCTATAACCTTAGCACCCGGAGGTGGATCAACCAAGTTCCAAACTTGGTTATCGTACATAGATTGCATTTCTGCTTCCATAGCTTTACGCCAATTTACAGACTGTGGGCTAGCCATAGCCTCTTGGTAGGTTTTAGGTTCTTCTTCATCCCAGATGAGAAGAGTTTGATCATCGGTGACGAGGAAACCATACCTCTCCGGTTCCCGACGATCCCTACCAGACCTTCTAGGTTCTTGTGTGGCCTGGGTCGGTGCCTCCACTTGTGGAAGCTCCACCTGGGCCTCCGAGCTATCCTCTTCAGGAGCTTGTGGACCTTGAACTTCCCTGAGTTCAATGTTGCTCCCACTATCTTTCTTGGAAAGGAACTCCTTTTCCAGAAAGACCCCCTTCCTTGCCACGAACACCTTGTTCTCGGCGGGGTTGTAGAAGTAATACCCTTTGGTTTCCCTAGGGTAGCCCACAAACAGGCATTTATCGGTTTTGGGCTCTAGCTTGCCACTAGTCAATTTCTTGACATGTGCTTCGCATCCCCAAATCCTTAGGAAAGACACATTGGGCTCTTTGCCCGTCCATATCTGATATGGGGTCTTTTCCACTGCCTTAGTCGGAGTATTGTTTAAAATGAGAGCTGCTGTCTCGAGGGCGTGTCCCCAGAAGCTAATTGGGAGAGTTGCTTGACTCATCATTGAGCGGACCATGTCCAACAAGGTCCTATTCCTCCGTTCGGACACCCCATTCCATTGTGGTGTTCCGGGAGGAGTGAGCTGTGGAACTATTCCATGCTCTCTCAAGTATGAGTCAAACTCTAGGCTCATATACTCACCGCCTCGGTCCGACCGAAGGGCTTTGATATTCCTGCCTAGCTGGTTCTGTACCTCGTTCCTAAATTCCTTGAACCTATCAAGGGTCTCGGACTTGTGTTTCATCAGATAGACATAGCCATATCTGCTGAAATCATCCGTGAACGTGACGAAGTACAGATGCCCACCTCTGGTCGCTGCGCTCATAGGTCCACATACATCTGAATGTATTAGGTCCAACAAGCCAGTGGCCCTTTCAGCTCTTTTGCTAAAAGGCGCCTTTGTCATCTTGCCTCTTAAACACGATTCGCATGTATCAAATGACTCCAAGTCAAATGACCCTAGGACCCCAGCTTTGTGAAGCCTAGCTATGCGCTTTTCGTTTATGTGGCCAAGACGACAATGCCATAGGTAGACTGGATTAAGTTCGTTAGGCTTAACCCTTTTCGTGTTTATGTTATAGATGTGATTGGTTTCATTTATGTCCAGGACATACAGGCCATTATTTAATAGAGCATCTCCATAAAATAATCCCTCTCTAGATATTGAAATTCGACCATTTATAATAGAAAATTCAAATCCAGAAATGTCCAACATTGATACAGAAATAATATTCCTGCACATAGCAGGTACAAAGTAACAATGTTCTAAAATTAAAACCAATCCGCTGGGCATCATTAGGTGGTATTCGCCGATCTCTATGGTAGCAACCCTTGCTCCATTCCTGACCCGCAAGTCCACCTCACCCGACCCCAGCAACCTTCTGTTCTTAAGTCCCTGCATATTACAACAAATGTGAGAACCACATCCAGTATCCAATACCCAGGATGTTGAAACAGTAAGGTTAATATCTATAACATAAATACCTGAAGAGGACGCACCTTGGCCCCTTCTCTGCTCTCCCATCAGCTTGGGACACGATCTCTTCCAATGGCCCGCCTGTCTGCACCCGAAACAGACGTCCTCAGGACCTGCCTTCTGCTGGCCTTTGGGTTGGGCCTTGGCCTTCTTGGCTTTGGCCTTTTTGGCCTTAGCCTTGGCCTTTTCCTTGGCCTTACCCTTAGCAAGAGGGGCGTTCCCCTTGTTAACCAGCAGCACCGGCGGAGTCTTCTTGATCGACTGCTCAGTAAGCTTAAGCATCCCATGCAGCTCACTGACAGTACGGTTCATCCCTTGCATATTATAGTTTAGGATGAACTGATCATAAGAATCCGGTAAGGATGCCAGGATCATGTCCACCGCCAACTCTTGAGAGATAGGCGATCCGAGACGGGCCAAAGTATCCAAATAGCCCTTCATCTTGAGCACGTGAGCACTCACAGATGTCCCGGCCCCCATCTTACAAGAGTGGAATGCCTTATTGGTCAGGTACCTCTCCTGACGAGCTTGCTCCTGAAACATCTTATTGAGAGTTGTTATCATAGCATAGGCTTGATGGTCCATAAACTGCTTTTGCAGTTCGGGGACCATGCACGCCAACATAAGGCACGTCACATCCCGGTTGTCCTTGACGTGCGCCTCGTATTCCGCTAGCTGTGCAGCCGTCGGATTACGTCCCTGAGGCGCAGCCGGCACAGGCCTTTCCAGCACATACTCTTTCGACTCTTGTCTTAGAACGATCCTCAAGTTCCTAGACCAGTCTAAAAAGTTAGGACCGGAAAGCTTGTCCTTCTCAAGAATCGATCGCAGTGATAAGGTATTAGTGTTTGCCATTTGGGTGTTTCTACACAGAAAAACATTTAGAGTGTTAATAAAGGGCTTTACTTTGTTGTTCCCATATAAAATTAATAATGAATCAAGTTATTAATTTAACTGAGTTGTTGGGCTCATGGGCCGAGATCCATATTTCATTAAGATATAGCCAAACGAGGGTTTGGTACAACTATACCTCAATTATTTAGGTAGGAACGCCGTCCAATCCCAACCTAGGGACTCTCGGTTTGATGGGCTTGTTGGCACTTACCCATCTGTGCTTAGGGCCAGGAGAATCCTACTACCCATGCTAAGTCAAAACCTCCATTCAAGTGTTAGAGTATCCCATACTCTAACCCAGTACAAAGTGACAATACTCCAGTGCATCCTGCGAGGGCATGGTCTACAACTGGCCTATTCCCACCTCGATTCGGTTTTGAATGAGGGAAGCACTTTTAAGCGACTTAGTAATTTCCATTTGGTTATTAGATTCAATTATAACGGCTTACATACATAAAGCGGGTGAATGAGCTATATGTAACATACATTTATACATGCAAAAGAATATATAAAATGATTAAATAAAATAAAATGGACTGCTATGGGCCTATGTTACATCCTAATATAATTCTAGTAAACCTATACTAGAAATACATATTAGGTGGGCCTCCATCTTCTCCTTCTGGGCTTGCATCTCCAATTTGGGCTTGCACCTCCAATTGGGCTCACCACACCATGGGCTTCTTCTTTTACAAATTTTATAATATATGACTTAAATAAAATAAAATTACATTAAAAGAAAAACGACACGCAGGCCGTATTTACCCAAAAGAAAAATACAACCCAACTCGTAAAAGGCCCAATAGCATCCAATCATACATTCATTCAACCATACATATGCATCCAATACATATAATTCAAAAGCATGTCAAAATGCATGATTTAAGCCCATTTAAATTATGTCAAAGCCATTATTAGGAAATCGCCAATTTTGGCCCACCATGGTTCTAACCCTTAACGGGCTTTGAGCCTCCAGCCCAGGCAGTCCAACTGCTCCCACTGGAATTGGGAAACCATGGGTCCAATTTAGCCGTCCGAGTAATTGTGCCAAAATTACCCGAACCAATTTCCATTAACCATATTAATTTCCAAAACTAATATCACATGAACGAAATTAAATCATCCAAGAAACCAAACGCATTTAAATTACATAAATTTAAACACACGAATTTTAAAACCAATTAAAATTCCAAAATGGGCCCCGGAACCAAATACCCGCAAAATCCAAAACACTGGGCCCGGCCCGCTGCAGCCGCCTAGCGGCTGCCCGCTGCTGCCGTGCGGCAGCCACTGCCCAGCAGTGGCTGCCGCTGTGCAGTGGCCACCCAGCAGCAGCCCGCTGCTGCGGCAGCTACTAGAACCAGCGGCTGCTGCTGCTGGCGCAGCAGCAGGCAGCGGCTGCCGCCGCGCCTCCCGCCGCGTGCGGCGGCCGCCGGCGGTGACTCCGCCGGCGGCAGCCCCGCCGCCGGGAGGCCGATTTTTTTTTATAAACAGAATTTAAAAAAAAAATAAATAACCAATCACCATCCATAGCAATTCACCAAATATTACAAAATACACAATAAAATTAAACTAACATAAACCTATATGCAAATTTAATTTTTATTGCATAAAACATATGGGAAAATCATAAAACCCATAGCAAGAATCCCAATCAAAAACATCCAATTTCAAAACAGGGATTCAACCAAATTAATCAATTTCCACGGATCAAAAGCCCGCTCTGATACCACTGTTGGGATTTTTCACCGGAAATCACCCGATAAAAGCGGAAAAACGCGGTGATTTCCTCAAATCCAGTCCCAGGAGCAATTGAAGTGGAAATTGAAAAACATAAAATTAAATAGAAAGAGATTAAAATTTCATACCAGAAAAATCCCTTTCAGAGACGGATGATGACTGCAGAACTCAATTTAGAATTCCTCCACTCTCACGTACACGAACGCTTGGCGAATACAACCCGTGCTAGCGTCGGAAAAACCAAACAATGGAGAGGGGAGGGCTATGGAAATTTCGGCTATTGATGCTCTAAGCTTGGGGTGGCCGAATTCTTCTAACCCTAGGTATTTATACCTAGGGTTGGCCGAATTCCTTAAGGAATTCTGGCCCATCTTGGCTCCTCTTTATTCTGTGCGGGCTTCCATGTTTTAATTTAGGCCCAGTCTAATTTTAATTATTCTGTTTAAATTAATTTCAAGCCCAATTTTAATATACCCATGTATTTAATATATCACTCCAAGTAATATATTATTTACATATAAATTAAAATTAGTTTGACAATTAATTTAATCTATCAAATTAAAATTAACTCTACACAAAATAAAATCATATGTAAACCCATACATACGGATATTTCCACCTAGGAAATAATTTCATAATTAATCCAATTAATTATGAAGAGCCAATAGAATATATTAATTTTATTATTATGACCAATCCAATTGATCCTTATAATATAATTAATATATACATGCTTCTCCCTCCATTGTGTATACTCCAAGTATACAGGTGATTCCTTAAGTCTACATTCTATCGTTCTATGTGTACGATCCTGTGGGCCCATCTTTATGTTGGCAGCGGGCCTTTGGCCCGCAGACTGCAGTTGGGCTCTAGCAAGCCACTGCAGCCCCCAATTAAGATGGAGATGGCAGTCTAACTGATATCATAACCCTGTAGTTAAACTTGTACATCCCATGTCATTGATATCGATGTCCAACACAGAGGCATGGATTGATCACCCTCTTTCGTGTCCGGACAATAACTTGATCCCGAATGTACTGATTCTCACAAACAAGTTCCAACTTGTTTGGGTGTGGCCACACTCTTATCAGTCACATTCATCAAGTGGCCGGTGATATCTTCTCAGTTGGTTACTGAGTGACAAATCCCTTCTGCATATCCATAGTATTACCATGTTCAGTGACATACCCGAAAGCACCCATAATTGGTACCCTATTACAGGCCCTTTAGGCGTACCCCTAAGTATGCGACTTCACATGTAACACCATCATATGGTCAGGTCAAAGGATCCATACAAGTACTACATGAGAATCCATTGTGATACCAAACCATGTGGATTACTCGTTTAGTGGATCTATCCAGTACCATGCTCCCAGGCATGTACCCATTAACTTGGTTGACATTCCATATCCAATGACCGGTAAGACACCGCCATACAACCAGGTTAATGATAGTCTGTTGTTCCATTCATTCCCATGACTGGAACAGACTACGGATCTATTTATGGTCATATCGTTAACCCTATCCACGGTCTTACTACTAAGTGCATGACACTAGTCGTCATGGATATAGATATATCCATTGGATACTTCATTTACTATACTGTACAAGATAAATATAATAAATGAATTGATGCCTTTATTAATGACACAAATAAGTACAACACATAAATCCAATAAATGTATGGTACAAATACAAGGACCAATGCCTCAGGACTAGGGCATTTCCAACAGTTATGAGTTTGTAAGTGCTCTAATTTTTGCCTGGGTTACCCAACTCCGGTTTTCAGCCCAGCAAGCTGCTCTAACTTCTGCCTGAGGCGCCTTTTCGGTTTTCACCTCAGCGAGCTGCTCTAATTTTTGCCTGAGGCGCCTTTTCGGTTTTCACCTCAGCGAGCTCTTTTTTTTTTAAGATTTGATTAAAATGGTGTCGTGACCCTTTATTGCTCGTTTGGGAAGATGAACTGGACTTTAGAGGACGATAAAAGATTTTAAATTGCATGTATTTAATACATTTTCATTTGTTAAATAATGCGATGATATTGATCAGTTGAATGCAAAGTGCTTTCTCCAAATGTATGTTCATACAAGATAACTTTGCTTATGCATTTGTCATAACCATGCGAATATATTTAAACAAAAATTCCACTTTATTGATGAAGTCAAAATAAGTACATTCGAAATGATTTGATTCCTAAATGGTACATATTCCACACAGAGCTAGAGTCCGTCACCAGTCGTCCTTTTCAGGTTTTCCGACTGGTTATTTTCTCTTGTGTCTTAATGTTTGCCTAGACCACTCTTTTCGAGTTTTCAGCCTAGCAGACTCTCTGTCTTTTTTTTTTTACACATGATAAAGCTTTAGTCGGTCTTGATTGATCGGGTGGGTGAACTCATTTCCGTCCATATCCATAATGCTGACAGCGCCTTTTGATAGCACCTTCTTCACCACATATGGTCCTTCCCAATTTGGTCTGAACTTGCCCCTAACATCGACATTTGAAGGCCTTAGCTACCTTAGAACCAAGTCTCCTGCTTTCAACTGCCGCTTGGAGTACTTCACATTTAGATTATAGGCTCTAGCCATTCTGCGCTGATACATCTGCAGGTGATCCAGTGCCTTTAGTCGCCTTTCATCTAGTGCTGCCAACTGTTCATACCTGGCTTTAACCCATTCAGTCTCTGGTAATTGAGCTTCCAGGGCAACTCTAAGTGACTTGAGTTCTATTTCCACTGGAAACACTGCTTCCATACCGTAGACCAAGGCATAAGGGATTTCTCCTGTTGGCGTTCTGACGCTGGTTCTATAGCCCCAAAGAGCATAAGGCAGTTTGTCAGCCCAATCTCTGTAGGTGGTTACCATCTTTGATAAGATCTTCTTTATTGCCTTGTTAGCTGCTTCCACCGCTCTATTGGCTTGTGGTCTGTATGGAGAAGACTTATGATGTTCAACGCTATGTTCTGCAAGTAACTCAGCTGTTGCCCCTTGAAACTGGACTCCGTTTTCAGTCACTATGTGATGAGGAATCCCATACCGAATGAAGATATTCTTTTGGATGAACTTGACCATCTGCTTGGCTGTTACATTAGTGAAGGATTCTGCTTCGACCCATTTGGAAAAGTAGTCAACTGCCACAACTATGAATCTATGCCTATTAGATGCTGCAGGATGAATTTCACCAATCATATCTATCCCCCAAGCAGAAAATGGCCAAGGAGATGCCAAATTCTGTAACTCAAGCGGAGGAAGATGACTGATATCTGCATAGATCTGACATTCATGGCACCTCTTCACTTTTCTTATGCAGTCTAATTGCATCGTCATCCAGAAGTACCCTTGTCTCATTATCTTCTTAACCATGGCAAGCCCATTCATATGTGGTCCACAGGATCCTGCGTGTACCTGCTGCATCACTTCTTCTACTTCTTGTTCTGTCAGACATCTTAGAAGAACTCTGTGTGCTGTTCTTTTGTACAACTTATCCTCGAAGATTCTGAATTGACTAACCAGCTTTCTTAGTGTCAACTTATCAGTGGCACTGGCCTCTTCTAGATATTTCCCTTCCTTAACATACCAATAGATGTCAAAGAACCACGGTTTCTCTTAACTGTCAACTCCATCACCTCGTACACTTCAAAGCAAGGATGTCTGGAAGTGGCTATAACCAGTGGTTATACTTGTGTTTCTTCTGGGTTTTCCCATATGGAGGATAATGTTGCTAGAGTATCAGCCATTTTATTCTCATCTCTGGAGACATGTTTGAATTCACACTGGCCAAATAAGTCTTTTCTGAATTGTAGCAGCTCCAAGTAAGGCCGTAAGGCTTCTTTTTTTAGCTCCCACTCTCCCTGAGCTTGCCTAATCACCAGAAGTGAGTCTCCAACAATCAGGATGTCATTTTCCCCTAGTGTTAGCAAAGCTTCCATCCCAAATAGGCATGCTTCATACTCTGCCCCGTTATTGGTTATGGGAAAATTCAACCTCTTGGATAAGGGAATGACTTCACCATCCGGCGTCGCTATTAGTACCCCGATTCTAGCACCCTTTCTGTTCACTACACCATCAAAGCACATAACCCATCTGTTCACTTCGACCATGGCCAATTGTTCATCTGGGAACTCTAAACTTTCTGTGTAATCTGATTCCAGCAGCTGATTTGCTAGAAATTCTGCCACGGCTCGCCCTTTGATGGTTTTCTTCGTGATGTACTCGATGTCAAACTCGGATAGAAGCAACAGCCATCTGGATAACTTTCCAACTAACACTGGTGCTTCATACAGATACTTCTTTGGGTCCACCTTAGCCACGGCTTGTATTTTGTAGGACTGAAAGTAGTGGCGCAGCTTCTTGGTCAACCAGATCATTGCCACATATGTCTTCTCCACCAGTATGCATTTGGTTTCATACTCCAATAGCTTTTTGCTGAGGTAGTAGATGGGATACAACTTCTTGCCATCTTGTTCTTGTGCTAGCATCGCCCCTATAGAGGATTCTTTGACTACCAAGTACAAAATCAGAAGCTTTCCTGGAATTAGTGGACTTAACACTGGTGGCCTTACCAGATAATTTTTGATTTTCTCAAATGCTAGTTGACACCTGTCATCCCATACAATCGGCTGATCTTTCTTCAGTAGCTTGAAAATCGGCTCGCAAGTAGAAGTTAGCTTGGCTATGAAGAGGTTGACATACTGTTAGGAACCCAGGAATGATCTGACCTCCTTTTCCGTCTTCGGGGCTGGCATGTTTTGGATGGCTTTGATTTTGTCTGGGTCCATTTCTATTCCTCTCTGGCTGACTACATGACCCAACAGCTTTCCTGATGTGACCCCGAATATGCACTTCTTAGGATTAAGTCACAAGTTGTATTCTCCAATACGTGTAAGAAATCTATCCAGGATAACAGGATGTTCCTCCCGGTTCGTTGATTTAACTAGCATATCATTGACATACACCTCGACTTCTTTATGGATCATATTGTGCAACAGAGTTGTAATAGCTCTTTGATAAGTGGCTCCAGCATTCTTTAATCCAAAGGGCATTACCCTGCAACAGAAAGTGCCCCACTCTGTGATGAATGACATCTTCACCTTGTCAATTACATCCATCAGGATCTGGTTGTATCCCAAGAAGCCATCCATGAAGGAGTACATTGCCGCTTTTGCTGCACTATCAACCAATACGTCAATGTGAGGTAGTGGGAAATTGTCCTTAGGGCATGCCTTGTTCAGGTCCTGATAATCAACGCATACTCTGACTCTTCCATCCTTTTTAGGCACTGGGATGATGTTGGCTAGCTAGTCTGTGTACTCCACCACTTCGAGGAACTTAGCATCTATCTGCTTAGCCACTTCCTCTTCTACCAATGCAGCCCATTACAGTCTCAGCCTTCTCAGCTTCTGCTTTACTGGCCTGAACTTGGGATCGGTTGGAATCTTGTGCACTGCTATTTCTGTATCCACACCCGGCATGTCTTCATACGACCAGGCAAAAGCTTTAACATGTTTTTGAAGTATTCTTATTAATTCTCTTTCTTCCTCAGATTTTAGCTCGTGTGAAATGAATACCATTTTAGGGTTTTCCTCTGTACTTATGTTGATTTCATGCAATGTAGTGTCATGTATGCTAAATATGCTTGATGGTGATTTAAATGCATGCACAGAGTTATCAGGATAAACATCACATAAGTAAGCAAACTGGGATTTCATTGCATTAAACTTATCATAAAGTACATCAGTTACATTGAAAATGGAAGAAATAGATACAAAAAAATCATTTTCATCCTCCACAGGCGGAGGGCCTTGTTCTTCTTCAGCTTCCATCTTCCCTTTCAGAGCATCATCCCGGACTGCCACTTTCTCGGCCACCTATGCCTTAGCTTTTTCCATAATCTTGGCGATTTCAGCCACCACAGAGTCTAAGTTCACTTTGGCCATCAGTTCTTCGCCAAATCCTTGCTTGGTATTTCCAAAAGCTTTGTTCAATGTAGCAGTCAAAGCACCTGAGATGATTTCTGTAGTTTTAGCACAGGCTTTCTTTTCTTCCTCCTCTTCGGCCACCTTTACTGTCGCCTCCATCTCTTTATGTGATTCGCCTTGCAGCACATCAGATTCAACAATGGTTTCTTCTACCATTTCAGGGGCTACTGGCTCCTCCTGGCTTTTCTTAAAATCGACAACATCTGCAAAGATCTCAAAGCCAGGGTACTCGACATTTCCAACCAGCACCGATTCAGCTTGGCCCTTATAAAGGCTTTCTCCTGCCTTCAGAAATGGCTTCATCATGACCTTGCCATTCTTGCCCTTTTTCAGGTTCTTCTGCTCGGATGACCCCTCTATATAACCAAGGCCGTACTACTTTGACTTTCTCGAGTCGATCTTGAATTCTGGCACACCTTGCAAATTAATCCCGAGTCCCGTTCCCGGGACAAAGTTTAGCTTGTACAGATATCGGGATAGCCACTCCGGCATGTAATTCTGATAAAGGACCATAGGGGCATTTGTGGTTTCTTCCTCCTTAATGACAACAACTTGGAATCCGCCAAAAGGAACCACTCCTTCATCCACTACAACTACCATCGATTGGGCGTCCGCCTCAACAGTCACAATCCTGCCATTCATAGAGAATTTGATCTTTTGATGCAATGTGCAAAGGACACCTCCCAAACGACGGACCAGGGCCTTCCGAGCAACAGGGAAAATGTGACTGGGATATCAATCACCGTAAAAGCAAATGTGGACCTAACTGGCCCAACCTCTACTTTCGCCTCAAACGTCCTTATCACTATTCTTTTAGAGTCATCATATGCTCGGATGACTGTTGAGGATTTCTTTAACACTTCTTCGTTCAGCCCCAGAAAAGGCAACATCTTTAGTGGGCAGATATTCAGTGCCGATCCATCATCCACCATGACGTAAGGCATTACCTTATCCATCACATGGGCCCTGACCTAAAGAGCCTTGTTGTGGGCCTTCCCTTTAGCAGGCAGGTCTTTCTCAGAGAAAACAATATTAGGAGCTCCAGCATGGACTTTATCTAGAAAACAGCACATAGCCTCTGGCGAAGTTATAGGGAAGACTTCAATCTCTGATAGCTTCTTCACTAAAGCCTCTCTATGCTCTTTGGAGGTCATAAGTAGATGCCACAAACTGGCTTGTGCAGGGGTCTTCTTCAATTGGGAAATGACCAAGTCTTCTTTCTTGACTCTTTCTGGTGCCGAAGTACTGCCCGACCCATTCATCGGTGCTTTATCTTTCATCTGATCTGTCGGCTGGTACACCCTTCCACTTTGGGTCACATGCTGCACTTCTTGAATCTTCAGCTTTTCAATAGTAGGGAGCTTAACTGCCTCTTCTCTGTCAAATTCTTCATACTCATCCTCGGAATCAAGGTCATTCAAATTTATGGGCTTAATCTCCTTACATCCCTCCTTTTCCTCACATTCGGGTTCCACTTCGGGTTCCCCTACTGCCACAGCCTGGATGGTAGGGTTCACTTGAAGAACTTGGCAAATATGAAATTGGCTGGTAACCCTGACTGGACCATATTGATTCGCTTCTCAAAAGCAGGCAACGGGTTAGTCTTAGTGTTAGGTTTGGTTGGTTCCTACAGCTTTCCCTCATCAATGAGTTTCTGGATAGTATCCCTTAACTTGTAGCAATTATTGGTTCGATGACTAGCCACCACTGTTGGGGTTTTCACCGGAAATCACCCGATAAAAGCGGAAGAACACGGTGATTTCCTCAAATCCAGTCCCAGGAGCAATTGAGATGGAAATTGAAAAACTTAAAATTAAATAGAAAGGGATTAAATTTCTTACCAGAAAAATCTCTTTCTAGAGATGGATGATGACTGCAGAATTCAATATAGAATCCCTCCACTCTCACGTACACGAACGCTTAACGAATGCAACCCGTGCTAGCGTCGGAAAAACGAAACAATAGAGAGGAGAGGGCTAGAAATTTCGGCTAGGTGTTTAATACTTAGAGATGGCCGAAATTTCTAACCCTAGGTATTTATACCTAGGGTTGGCCGAATTCCTTAGGGGAATTCAGGCCCATCT
Source organism: Euphorbia tirucalli (assembly GCA_039660915.1). NCBI lineage: Eukaryota > Viridiplantae > Streptophyta > Magnoliopsida > Malpighiales > Euphorbiaceae > Euphorbia > Euphorbia tirucalli. The sequence continues at coordinate 31,646,370 of CM077637.1, read as the reverse complement.
TGGCTCCTGTTTATTCTGTGCGGGCTTCCATGTTTTAATTTAGGCCCAGTCTAATTTTAATTATTCTGGTTTAAATTAATTTCAAGCCCAATTTTAATATACCCATGTATTTAATATATTACTCCAAGTAATATATTATTTACATCTAAATTAAAATTAGTTTGACAATTAATTTAATCCATCAAATTAAAATTAAATCTACACAAAATAAAATCATATGTAAACCCATACATATGAATATTTCCACCTAGGAAATAATTTCATAATTAATCCAATTAATTATGAAGAGCCAATTGAATATATTAATTTTATTATTATGACCAATCCAATTGATCTTTATAATATAATTAATATATACACACTTCTCCCTCCATTGTGTATACTCCAAGTATACATGTGATTCCTTAAGTCTGCATTCTATCGTCCTATGTGTACGATCCCGTGGGCCCATCTTTATGTTGGCAGCGGGCCTTTGGCCCGCAGACTACAGTTGGGCTCTAGCAAGCCACTGCAGCCCCCAATTAAGATGGAGATGGCAGTCTAACTGATATCATAACCCTGTAGTTTAAACTTGTACATCCCATGTCATTGATATCGGTGTCCAACACAGAGGCATGGATTGATCACCCTCTTTTGTGTGCGGACATTAACTTGATCCCGAATGTACTGATGCTCACAAACAAGTTCCAACTCGTTTGGGTGTGGCCACACTCTTATCAGTCACATTCATCAAGTGGCCGGTGATATCTTCTCAATTGGTTACTGAGTGACAAATCCCTTCTGCATATCCATAGTATTACCATGTTCAGTGACATACCCGAAAGCACCCATACTTGGCACCCTATTACAGGCCCTTTAGGCGTACCCCTAAGTATGTGACTTCACATGTAACACCATCATATGGTCAGGTCAAAGGATCCATACAAGTACTACACGAGAATCCATTGTGATACCATACCATGTGGATTACTCGTTTAGTGGATCTATCCAGTACCATGCTTCCAGGCATGTACCCATTAACTTGGTTGACATTCCATGTCCAATGACCGGTAAGACACCACCATACAACCAGGTTAATGATAGTCTGTTGTTCCATTCATTCCCATGACTGGAACAGACTATGGATGTGTTTATGGTCATATCGTTTACCCTACCCATGGTCTTACTGCTAAGTGCATGACACTTGTCGTCATGGATATAGATATGTCCATTGGATACTTCATTTAATATATTGCACAAGATAGATATAATAAATGAATTGATGCCTTTATTAATAACACAAATGAGTACAACACATAAATCCAATAAATGTATAGTACAAATACAAGGACCAATGCCTCGGGACTAGGGCATTTCCAACAATCTCCCACTTGCACTAGTTCCAACTAGGCATGGGCCTAATCCCTATAGATCTAGTATGACCCTCGTGCTTGGGCTGGGCCAGCGCCTTAGTCAATGGATCAACGACATTATCCTTGGTGTCCACTCTGTGCAATGCAATGTCACCTCTCTCCGCGATTTCTAGTATGAGGTGAAACTTTCTGAGCACGTGCTTTGTGTTCTTGTGTGACCGGGGCTCCTTAGCTTGTGCGACGGCCCTATTGTTGCCATAGAAGATATCGACTGGGTCCTGGATAGTTGGCACTACTCCCAACTCAGTGATAAACTTCTTCATCCACACAGCTTCCTTAGCTGCATCACACGCAGCGATGTACTCAGCTTCTGTCATAGAGTCCGCTATGGTTGGCTGCTTTGAGCTCCTCCAGCTTACAGCACCACCATTCAGCAAGAATACATACCCTGACTGCGATTGGTACTCATCTTGGTCTGTCTGGAAGCTCACATCAGTATACCCAGTAACTGATAGCACTTCCTGACCACCATACACCAAGAAGCTATACTTAGTCCGGTTAAGGTACTTGAGGATCGCCTTGACAGCTTTCCAGTGATCCTCCCTGGGATCCTGTTGGTATCGGCTCGTCATACTTAGTGCAAAGGCGACGTCAGGTCTCGTACATAACATGGAGTACATGATTGATCCAATAGCCGAAGCATATGGAACCAATTTCATGTTCTCCCTGTCCTCCCTTGTTTTAGGACAGTTCTTCTTACTAAGTTTCAGCCCATGGCCCATTGGCAAGAAACCTTTCTTGGCCCGGTCCATGCTGAATCTTTTCAGAACTTTGTCAATGTACGAAGCCTGACTTAGGCCCAGAAGCCGATTTGATCTATCCCAATAGATCCTGATCCCTAGGATCATCTCAGCTTCGCCCAAGTCCTTCATTGCGAAGCACTTACTCAGCCACTGCTTTACCCCTTGCAGTGTAGGTATGTCGCTTCCAATGAGTAGGATGTCGTCTACATAAAGTACCAAAAATGTGACAATGCTCCCACTAGTCCTCTTATACACACAAGGCTCATCTAGATTCTGTATGAAGCCATATTCCTTTATAGCCTCATTGAATCTTAGATTCCAACTACGGGATGCTTGCTTCAGTCCATAAATGGACCTTTGAAGTTTACATACCCTTCCCGGATACTTAGGATCGACAAAACCCTCAGGTTGTGTCATGTACACATCCTCGAGTAGCTTCCCATTAAGGAAAGCGGTTTTGACATCCATCTACCATACCTCATAGTCATACCATGCGGCTATGGCCAGCAGTATCCTGATGGACTTGAGCATGGCTACTGGTGAGAAAGTTTCATCATAGTCTATTCCATGGACTTGTCTGAAACCTTTCGCAACCAGACGCCCTTTGAAGGTATTATCGGCTTTCAGCTTATAGCACCACTTGCAACCTATTACCTTAGCACCCGGAGGTGGATCAACCAAGTTCCAAACTTGATTATCATACATAGATTGCATTTCTGCCTCCATGGCTTTACGCCAATTTGCAGACTGTGGGCTAGCCATAGCCTCCTGGTAGGTTTTTGGTTCTTCTTCATCCCAGATAAGAAGAGTTTGATCATCGGTGACAAGGAAACCATACCTCTCCGGTTCCCGACGATCCCTACCAGACCTTCTAGGTTCTTGTGTGGCCTGGGTCGGTGCTTCCACTTGTGGAAGCTCCACCTGGGTCTCCGAGTTATCCTCTTCAGGAGCTTGTGGACCTTGAACTTCCCTGAGTTCAACGTTGCTCCCACTATCTTTCTTGGAAAGGAACTCCTTTTCCAGAAAGACCCCCTTCCTTGCCACGAACACCTTGTTCTCGGCGGGGTTGTAGAAGTAATACCCTTTGGTTTCCCTAGGGTAGCCCACAAACAGGCATTTATCGGTTTTGGGCTCCAGCTTGCCACTAGTCAATTTCTTGACATGTGCTTCGCATCCCCAAATCCTTAGGAAAGACATATTGGGCTCCTTGCCCGTCCATTTCTGATATGGGGTCTTTTCCACAGCCTTAGTCGGAGTATTGTTTAAGATGAGAGCTGCTGTCTCGAGGGCGTGTCCCCAGAAACTAATTGGGAGAGATGCTTGACTCATCATTGAGCGGACCATGTCCAACAAGGTCCTATTCCTCCGTTCGGACACCCCATTCCATTATGGTGTTCCATGAGGAGTGAGCTGCGGAACTATTCCATGCTCTCTCAAGTATGAGTCAAACTCTAGGCTCATATACTCACCGCCTCGGTCCGACCGAAGGGCTTTGATATTCCTGCCTAGCTGGTTCTGTACTTCGTTCCTAAATTCCTTGAACCTATCAAGGGTCTCGGACTTGTGTTTCATCAGATAGACATAGCCATATCTGCTGAAATCATCCGTGAACGTGACGAAGTATAGATGCCCACCTCTGGTCGCTGCGCTCATAGGCCCACATACATCTGAATGTATTAGGTCCAATAAGCCAGTGGCCCTTTCAGCCTTCTTGCTAAAAGACGCCTTTGTCATCTTGCCTCTTAAACATGATTCGTATGTATCAATTGACTCCAAGTCAAATGACGCTAGGACTCCAGCTTTGTGAAGCCTAGCTATGCGCTTCTCGTTTATATGGCCAAGACGACAATGCCATAGGTAGACAGGATTAAGTTCGTTAGGCTTAACCCTTTTCGTGTTTATGTTATAGATATGATTGGTTTCATTTAAGTCCAGGATATACAGGCCATTATTTAATAGAGCATCTCCATAAAATAATCCCTCTCTAGATATAGAAATTCAACCATTTAAAATAGTGAAATTAAATCCAAAAATATCCAACATTGATACAGAGATAATATTCCTGCACATAGCAGGTACAAAGTAACAATGTTCTAAAATTAAAACCAATCCACTGGGCATCATTAGGTGGTATTCGCCGATCTCTATGGCAGCAACCCTTGCTCCATTCCCGACCCGCAAGTCCACCTCTCCCGACGCCAGCAACCTTCTGTTCTTAAGTCCCTGCACATTGCAACAAATGTGAGAACCACATCCAGTATCCAATACCCAGGATGTTGAAACAGTAAGGTTAATATCTATAACATAAATACCTGAAGAGGACGCACCATGGCCCCTTCTTTGCTCTCCCATCAGCCTGGGACACGATCTCTTCCAATGACCCGCCTGTCTACACCCGAAACAGACATCATCAGGACCTGCCTTCTGCTGGGCCTTGGGTTGGGCCTTGGCCTTCTTGGCTTTGGCCTTTTTGGCCTTGGCCTTGGCCTTTTCCTTGGCCTTACCCTTAGTAAGAGGAGGGTTCCCCTTGTTAACCAGCAGCACCGGCGGAGTCTTCTTGATCGACTGCTCAGTAAGCTTAAGCATCCCATGCAGCTCACTGACAGTGCGGTTCATCCCTTGCATGTTATAGTTAAGGATGAACTGATCATAAGAATCCGGCAAGGACGCGAGGATTGTGTCCACCACCAACTCTTGAGAGATAGGCGATCCGAGACGGGCCAAAGTATCCAAATAGCCCTTCATCTTGAGCACGTGTGCACTCATAGATGTCCCGGCCCCCATCTTACAAGAGTGGAATACCTTATTGGTCAGGTACCTTTCCTGACGAGCTTGCTCTTGAAACATCTCATTAAGAGTTGTTATCATAGCATAGGCTTGGTGGTCCATAAACTGTTTTTGCAACTCAGGGACCATGCAAGCCAACATAAGGCATGTCACATCCCAGTTGTCCTTGACGTGCGCCTCGAATTCCTCCAGCTGGGCAGCCGGTGGATTACGTCCTTGAGGCGCAGCCGGCACAGGCCTTTCCAGCACATACTCTTTCGACTCTTGTCTTAGAACTATCCTCAAGCTCCTAGACCAGTCTAAAAAGTTAAGACTGGAAAGCTTGTCCTTTTCAAGAATGTATCGCAGTGATAAGGTATTTGTGTTTGCCATTTGGGTGTTTCTACACAGAAAAACATTGAGAGTGTTAATAAAGGGCTTTGCTTTGTTGTTCCCATATAAAATTAATAATGAATCAAGTTATTAATTTAAACCGAGTTGTTGGGCTCATGGGCCGAGATCCATATTTCATTAAGATATAGCCAAACGAGGGTTTGGTACAACTACATCTTAATTATTTAGGTAGGAACGCCGTCCAATCCCAACCTAGGGACTCTCGGTTTGATGGGCTTGTTGGCACTTACCCATCTGTGCTTAGGGCCAGGAGAATCCTACTACCCACGCTAAGTCAAAACCTCCATCCAAGTGTTAGAGTATCCCATACTCTAACCCAATACAAAGTGACAATACTCCAGTGCATCCTACAACTGGCCTATTCCCACTTCGATTCGGTTTTGAATGAGGGAAGCACTTTTAAGCGACTTAGTAATTCCGTTTGGTTATTAGATTCAATTATAACGGCTTACATACATAAAGCGGGTGAATGAGCTATTGGAACATACATTCATACATGCAAATGAATGTAAAACATGATTAAATAAAATTAAAATGGACTGCTATGGGCCTATGTTACATCCTAATATTATTCTAGTAAACCTATACTAGAAATAGATATTAGGCGGGCCTCCATCTTCTCCTTCTGGGCTTGCACCTCCAATTTGGGCTTGCACCTCCATATGGGCTCACCACTCCATGGACTTCTTCTTTTACAAATTTTATAATATTTAATTTAAATAAAATAAAATTACATTAAAAAGAAAAACGACACGCAGGCCGTATTTACCCAAAAAGAAAAATACAACCCATCTCGTAAAAGGCCCAATAGCATCCAATCATACATTCATTCAACCATTCATATGCATCCAATACATACAATTCAAAAGCATGTCATAATGCATGATTTAAGCCCATTTAAATTATGTCTAAGCCATTATTAGGAAATCGCCAATTTTGGCCCACCATGGTTCTAACCCTTAACGGGCTTTGGGCCTCCAGCCCAGGCAGTCCAACTGCTCCCACTAGAATTGGGAAACCATGGGTCTAATTTAGCCGTCCGAGTAATTGTGCCAAAATTACCCGAACCAATTTCCATTAACCATATTAATTTCCAAAATTAATATCACATGAACGAAATTAAATCACCCAAGAAACCATACGCATTTAAATTACATAAATTTAAACACACGAATTTTAAAACCAATTAAAATTTCAAAACTGGGCCCCGGACTTAAAAACCCGTAAAATCCAAAAACTGGGCCCGACCCGCTACAGCTAGGGCAACGGAGTTGCCCTAGCAGCAGCAGCGGCGCAGCCGCCTAGCTGCTGCCGCGTGGCAGCCACTGCCCAGCAGTAGCCCGCTGCTGCGGCAGCAGCTGCCGCCTGCAGCGGCCACTGCCCAGCAGTAGCCCGCTGCTGCGGCAGCGGCTGCCGCAGCGCCTCCTGCCGTGTGCGGCGATTCCGCCGCCTGCAGCCCCGCACCCCGGGAGGCAGATTTTTTTTTTTTAAAATTAAAGCAGAATTAAAATAAAAAAAATATCCGTCGATCATCCAAAGCAATTCACCAAGAATTCCAATAACATACAACAAAATTAAAATACATAAACCAATATGCAATATTAATTTTCATTGTATAAAACATATGGGAAAAATCATAAAACCCATACCACAAATCCCAATAAAATCCAATTTCAAAAACGGGATTCAACCAAATTTATCAATTTCCACGGATCAAAAGCCTGCTCTGATACCACTGTTGGGATTTTTCACCGGAAATCACCCTATAAAAGCGGAAGAACACGGTAATTTCCTCAAATCCAGTCCCAGGAGCAATTGAGATGGAAATTGAAAAACTTAAAATTAAATAGAAAGGGATTAAATTTCTTACCAGAAAAATCTCTTTCTAGAGATGGATGATGACTGCAGAATTCAATGTAGAATCCCTCCACTCTCACGTACACGAACGCTTAACGAATGCAACCCGTGCTAGCGTCGGAAAAACGAAACAATAGAGAGGAGAGGGCTAGAAATTTCGGCTAGGTGTGTAATACTTAGAGATGGCCGAAATTTCTAACCCTAGGTATTTATACCTAGGGTTGGCCGAATTCCTTAGGGGAATTCAGGCCCATCTTGGCTCCTGTTTATTCTGTGCGGGCTTTCATGTTTTAATTTAGGCCCAGTCTAATTTTAATTATTCTGGTTTAAATTAATTTCAAGCCCAATTTTAATATACCCATGTATTTAATATATTACTCCAAGTAATATATTATTTACATCTAAATTAAAATTAGTTTGACAATTAATTTAATCCATCAAATTAAAATTAAATCTACACAAAATAAAATCATATGTAAACCCATACATATGAATATTTCCACCTAGGAAATAATTTCATAATTAATCCAATTAATTATGAAGAGCCAATTGAATATATTAATTTTATTATTATGACCAATCCAATTGATCTTTATAATATAATTAATATATACACACTTCTCCCTCCATTGTGTATACTCCAAGTATACATGCGATTCCTTAAGTCTGCATTCTATCGTCCTATATGTACGATCCTGTGGGCCCATCTTTATGTTGGCAGCGGGCCTTTGGCCCGCAGACTGCAGTTGGGCTCTAGCAAGCCACTGCAGCCCCCAATTAAGATGGAGATGGCAGTCTAACTGATATCATAACCCTGTAGTTTAAACTTGTACATCCCATGTCATTGATATCGGTGTCCAACACAGAGGCATGGATTGATCACCCTCTTTTGTGTCCGGACATTAACTTGATCCCGAATGTACTGATGCTCACAAACAAGTTCCAACTCGTTTGGGTGTGGCCACACTCTTATCAGTCACATTCATCAAGTGGCCGGTGATATCTTCTCAGTTGGTTACTGAGTGACAAATCCTTTCTGCATATCCATAGTATTACCATGTTCAGTGACATACCCGAAAGCACCCATACTTGGCACCCTATTACAGGCCCTTTAGGCGTACCCCTAAGTATGCGACTTCACATGTAACACCATCATATGGTCAGGTCAAAGGATCCATACAAGTACTACACGATAATCCATTGTGATACCATACCATGTGGATTACTCGTTTAGTGGATCTATCCAGTACCATGCTTCCAGGCATGTACCCATTAACTTGGTTGACATTCCATGTCCAATGACCGGTAAGACACCGCCATACAACCAGGTTAATGATAGTCTGTTGTTCCATTCATTCCCATGACTGGAACAGACTACGGATGTGTTTATGGTCATATCGTTTACCCTACCCATGGTCTTACTGCTAAGTGCATGACACTTGTCGTCATGGATATAGATATGTCCATTGGATACTTCATTTAATATATTGTACAAGATAGATATAATAAATGAATTGATGCCTTTATTAATAACACAAATGAGTACAACACATAAATCCAATAAATGTATAGTACAAATATAAGGACCAATGCCTCGGGACTAGGGCATTTCCAACAACCACATGATAAGTGTAGAAGTTATCTTTATCAGCTTCAGAAGGCTTCTCAAATGGCCTTAAAGACTGTAATAGGCCACCATTTCTACATTTAGCAAATATCTTCACTAAAGGAAGAGTCCAGGGCGATATGCCTTGTCCTCCAGGACCCCTGTTCTGGTTGCCTTGTTGCTGATTCACTATGACCACTTCAACATGTTTTACTTCCGAAGATTGCCCCTGTTTACTACCAGAACCTGAACTAGAACCACCACTGGAACTTGCTGTACCAGATGATCTGTACCCAGAACCATACCCTGAGCTTCTTCCTCCTTTATGACCAGCTGACTTCTCTTCCTCATCCCTCTCTATCTTCATAGCCATGCTATAAACTTCACTAAGTTCATGGAAGGGATGGAATTTCATGTTATTCTTGAAAATGTCTTTGCTGCCATCAATGAGCTTCTGTATAAGCTCATCTTCACCTGGGTGATTTTTCAGGAGGATCATTTTGTTCATCCACCACTGGTAGTATTCATCGAAGGGTTCGTTGAATCTCTGCTTTACCCTTTCCAAGTCATACAGCTTCACCTGGATCTTGGTGTTGAAGCTGTAGTACTTAATAAAAGCAGCTGACAAAACTTCCCAATCAAATTATTCTTCCTCTAACAACGAGTTATACCAGCCTAAAGCACCTCCCTCCAGTGTGGTGGGGAAAAGATTAATCAATTGTTGCTTTGTAGCACCTGCTGTTAGCATAACCCGGGCATACAAATTCACATGGGCCTCCGGCGAGCCCATTCCTTTGTAAGTGGGGACTTTTGGCACTTGGAAGCCAATAGGAAATGTCTCGATGCCCCTACTGATCATGGCATCAACGTTCACCCCTTTCTTGGATTCAGCACTGATACTGACCCCCTTCTTCAACTGGGCCATAACTTCGTCTAGTTCAGAGCACTTGGCTTTCATCCTCTGTTCCATATCTGCCTCTATCTCCTGCAGCTTTTCCAGGCTAGCTAAAGCGTCACCACCATGTTGGGATGACTCAGCTTCTTTTTCTTTCCCGGTTCCCCTATCACCGGTCTCACCAGCTTCTCTAACCACTGCCCTCATTTCTTCCTTTAACATGTCGCGGAAATCCTGCGACCTGAAGAAATCCTTCAAAACATCAGCCATACTTGGTGTCTGATCTGCCATGTTCACTCCTTCCCCAGACTCAGAATCACTGTCACTCTTGACTACCCTCTGTCTCCTAGCTGCCCTTGATGCCTGAGATATCATCCAAGGTCGCTCCAGTGTATTCTGCTCGGGAGTAAACAGGAGCTATTAGGGTCGTGAATGAATGATGTGATGTGGCATGAAAATTAGGGTATTGAGAATGCTTGAAATGAATGGAATGATTATGTATGAAATGATGATATGAATGGTCCCTTTTTATTATTTTTCTTCTTTTTGGGACATTCCAAGAACACCCGATGCTTATGCAAAAGTGCCACGTGTGGACCGTCACATGGATAGAGGTTCGGTGCCTTTGGGGCACCTAATGAAATTATAAAGAGGTCACGTGTATACCGGTACATGGACAGAATTTCGACACTTTGAAGGTCTATGGGATGATATGGAATGGTCGCATGGGCCGGGCCCACAGACAAAGTTCTGATGCTTTTGAGCAAATGATATGAAATGATGTTATGAGAAAGTCACGTGTAATAGGGACAGGGAGAGAGATTTGGCGTTTGGAGAACACCTTTTATGATTTGGGGGTGTTATGAACCTATATGTGTACTAATTAGGCGCTCGGGGAGTACCTTGAATGATAAATTAATGTCATGGAATGGTTCGATGTGGACCATGATGTTTTATGGTGTTTATGATAAATGGGTATGATGTTATGAAATGTATTGTGTAAATTGTTACACAAAAATGGGCCTAAGACCGTTGTGGTTACTATTAAATGAAATGATTTTGGTGGAATGGCCAAATGCAATCCGGTGCATCCGCAAAACACGGGGTAATTTTGGATACCCGATATGTTATGAAATGGAATGGGATGATCATGATAGACGCCCTTGAAATGCCCCTACTTTAATTTAGGTGATATGTCATGAATGCTTATGACACACAAAATGCAAATGGCTGCACAAAAACGTGGGTTAAAATGCATGGAATACATAATGATGTTATGTATGTTATGTGAAAATAAATGCAAAACACATAAATAAGATGTTATGGCTGAAAAAGAAATGGTTAGTATGAATGACAAGCGAATGAATTAATGTATTACACATGAAAATAAAATGCAATGGCTGCATAAAATGTGGGTTAATTATCACACAAATGTTTAATATTTGAAAAATGCCATGTGTATGAATTATGGTATGTTATGCACGTGTGGGTAGGAATAGTGACGTGTCACGGAAAGGCGGGAAACACATAGCAAGAAAAACAAATTCTTCCAACCTTATTCCTCCATCATGGTCAATTTTGGCAAAAATCTAACCGAGTCCTAGGTAGGGTTCACTTCGACCACCAACAGGGGGTGATGAAGGCGTGATTTTATTATTTACATACAATTTATTTTGGTACCATAAGGGAATCCAACTAAGGCTGCTTATATGAGTTCGGTCAAAGTCGGGGATAACATCAAGGCTTCCATAGCAAGATATACTCCTCACTTCTCCCCACTCAAGGGTTCTAGCGAAGGGGTTCGTACCAGGCTATGAGTGGTGTTTCGTATCCGTGCCCCTAAGACCAAGAGTAACTTAGGCGACACTTCAACAATCCACCGGGCTATAAAAGGATACCTAACCTAATGCAAAAAATTTCTAACTAAAGAATGCAAGATAAAATACCAAAAGAGAATCATCCGCTTTATTTTAATTAGATACTTTTCAAGGCTTGTCAAATTCCTTTAAGTTTTAAGAAAACTTTTTGTAAGAAAAATCCCTAGCAGAGTCGCCACTGTGAGCGGATGACGCGTTTTCGACGAGACGCGAGACTCCCTTTCGGAAGGGGCAACACGATCTCGGGCAGGCCCCTCCCTCGCGTGGGTTTTTATAAATGGAAAATCGATTTGGAAAATAAATGGTATTAATTCTTAAAAGAACCGAGACCTAAGTCTCGATGATCATTGTAGAGTCGCCACCCGGCTCAGCTCAACCGGGAAATTCTTAAGGTAGCTGAACCGGACGAACGGCCGCTACAATATCCAGAGATTTGGGTTTGGACAAGTCCCCTATTTCGTGTCTAATTAAATTAAATATTGCCAATGTTCTCAAATGGTATTTCAAATTCTAAAATTGATTTTATTAATTAGGCATTCAACGCACATACAAAGAAATATAATACAAAATAAAAGCAAAACAAAATAATAAGTATTAAATGGCCTACAACCAAATCGAAATGAAAATAAAAAAACTCTCGCCTCACTTATATAATCGCCTAATATACAGGGGATTCTAAAAAAAAAAGATACAACCGCCTAAAATACACGATTTAATTCTATTAAATACAAAATAAAATGAAAATAAAAATAAATCAAAGCTGCAAAACAAAGGTTAGCACAATTTATACGGCACGCCACAAGTTGGACTCAAATAGACTGAATTGGGAAATCAAGAATTGGGGGCATGCATATAGGGGATAACCGGGTTAGCTCGGCTAGCCGGCCCGGTTAGACTTGGAAAACATTTTGAAACGTCCCTGTATTTTGGTTTTTGTGAGGAAAATAATTTTGAAAACAATTTTTTCTTTTTACATGCATTTTTATATTTAAGGAGGGTCGGTTTTCGGGAGAACAGGGTCTCCGTCGTTGCACTGTTCTAAATGCAAACTTACTGAAAATAAATCTAAGGTAGTGAATGCACATAAAAAAATTTATTTTTGGGATTTTCTAATTTTTATGATTTTTATGGATTTTTTTTATGAAATTTTCGGGGCTTAAAGGTGAAATTCTGGTTCTGGAATTAGGGTTACAGTCGTGCGGATAAACGACAGTCGTATGACTGTAAATTACAGTCGTGCGGATTAACTACAGTCGTACAACTGTAAATTAAAACGACAGTCACTGTAAATTACAGTCGTGCGACTGTAAGTAGTCCAGAATCAGGATTTCGCCAAAATTTATTTGAATCAAAACGAAAGGAAGACAACCCTGGAAATCAGGAACACTCGTACGACTGTATATACAGTCGTACGACTGTTCACCAATTTCAAGAACAGTCATGCGACTGTTCTTGATTTCCAGAAGCAGAAACGCAGAAAATGAGATAAAAATGCACAAAAGTCACAATCAATACCCAAAAAGCAAGCAAAAGTAAAGAGAAATGAAGCGCCTACCTTTTAAAAGTCCCTCCAAGTCGAAATTGACCTCTAGCATCGCTCTGATCCACAAGAATTTACACTTTTCCTCTTGAATTGGAGTTGAGAGCCTTGAGTCCGAAAATCCAAAATGCTTGGGATTTCGATTGTTTTAGTCCGAAATTTCAATTTGTTTGTGAAGTTAAATTATTAACCTATGGATTTCTATCAAGTTTTAATCCTAATTTCGAGAATTAAAGAAAATAGAAGAGGAAAAGAGGGTTTTTTTTTTTGGTTGAGTTTTCCCTTTTCTTTTCCTTGTCTCTTTTCTCCTTTCTCTCTCTAGATTTCACCAGAATTCAAGCTAACACTCTTTCTCCCTTTTCTTCTCCTTTTCTACTTTGATTTTTGAGGTTTCTTCAACAAATCCCGGGTTAATTAATGCCCAAAATCTTCTCCTCCTCTTTCTTATGTCATGGGTATGGTGTTCTGTACCTGCTCCGATCATACAGTCGTACGACTGTAATTTTTTTTATTTCAGTCGTACCACTATAATTTTTAAATTACAGTCGTACCACTATAATTTTTTCTTTTTTTCTTCTTTTTTTATTTTTATTTTTTTTCGATTTTTTTTTCATTTTTTTCAATTTTATTTCATTTTTTTTAGAAAATCCCAGCGCTTACAGTATCGTTGTTGTTTTCACTTAGAATTTACCAAAATAATAAGATTGATCTTATGATACAAAGGTATCACGTTTGTAATACCAAGTGATACCTGTTGGGAGTTTTCACTAGAAATCAACCGATAAAGCGAAAGAACACGTTGATTTCCTCAAATTCGTGCCCATGAGCAATTGAAGTGGAAATTAAAATCCAAATAAAATAGAGGTATATTGCTTTCAAACTAGAAAATCTCTATAAGAGATGGCTGCAGAAAGCAATGTAGACTTCCTCCATGTTTTCGTACACGAACTATTATCGAACTCAACCCTTGCTAGTGATTTGATTGGCCGGAAAGAGAGAATATCCCTGCTGGAATTTTCTATCCATTTTTCTTCTCTTTGGCCGAAATTTTCAAGCGTCATTTAACCCTAGGTGGCTGAAATTTTCTTTTTAAATTTTCAACCCATCTTCTTTTAATTTTATGCAGGCTTTTTCTCCTCTTTAAGCCCAAGTCTGTATTAATTCACTTGGTCCAATTTAATTCAAATTTAATTTCAATTCAACATGTATGTTAATATATTATACCATATAATATATTACATTCATTTAAATTAAAATTAATTTGACCAATTAATTTAACCATGGAATTAAATTAGACTTTCATAAAATTAAAATACATGTAAACCTATACATGTTCAATATTTCCACCCAGGAAATAATCTCATAAATTAATTCTTTAAATTAATTATAAGAAGGCCAATGCAAAAATTAATTATATTATTTTGATCAATCCAATTGATCTATATAATATAATTAACAGAATTCTCTCTCTCCAATGTGTATACTCCAAGTATACAGTTGATCCTTTTAGTTTGAGTTCAGACGTTCAATGTGCACGATCCTGTGGGCTCGTCTTTATGTTGGTAGTAGGCCTATGGCCCACCGACTTAAGGAATCACATGTATGCTTGGAGTATACACTCTGGAAAGAGAGGTATATATATTAATTATATTATAAAGATCAATTGGATTGATCATAATAATAAAATTAATATATATTTAATTGGCTCTTCATAATTAATTGGATTAATTATGAGATTATTCCCTAGGTGGAAATATTCATATGTACAGGTTTACATATGATTTTATTTTGTGAAGATCTAATTTTAATTTGATGGATTAAATAAATTGGTCAAACTAATTTTAATTTAAATGTAAATAATATATTACTTTGTGTAATATATTAAATACATGGGTAAATTAAAGTTGGGCTTGAAATTAATTTAAACCAGACTAATTAAAATAAGATTGGGCCTGAGTTAAGAGAAGGAAGCCCACACAAATGAAAGAGCTAAGTTGGGCCAAAATTCCTTTAGGAATTTTGGCCAACCTAGCGTTTATTAGCCCTAGGAATTTCAGCCAACAGCAGCAAGACACAGTGACTGGCCAAAATTTCCCAAGCCTCCCCTCTTTATAGTTCGTGTTTTTCCGACGCTAGCATGGGTGGTGTTCGTTAGGCGTTCATGTACGTGAATGAGGAGGGTTTCTAGTTTGATTCCTACAGTCTGCATCCATCTATTGAAAGAGATATTCCTGGTAAGAGATTTATCTCTTTCTATTAAATTTTGTTTTTCCAATTTCCATCTCAATTGCTCCTGGGCACGGATTTGAGGAAATCATCGCGTTCTTCTGCTTTAATCTGGTGATTTCCGGTGACAAATCCTAACAGTGGTATCAGAGCGGGCTTTTGATCCGTGAAAATTGTTAACATTAATTGAATCCCATATTTTAAAATTGGAGATTTTTCATTGGGGTTCTTGGTTTGGGTTTAAGATTTTTCCCGTTTGATTTTGATACAATTGAAATTGAATATGCATATAGGTTTTTGTATGTTTAATTTAATTGTATGTTTTGGAATTCTTGGTGAATTTCTTGTTATTGGATGCCATGATATTTTTTTTAATATTTTCTGTTTTACTAAAAAAAAATCTGGCTGTTCCTGGGGTGCGGGGCTGCCGGCGGCGGGAGCAGCGGCCGCTGCCTGCTGTTGCCCCTAGCCGCAACGGGCCGGGCCCAGTGTTTTTGGATTTGGCAGGTTTTTGGGCCCGGGGGCCTAGTTTTGAAATTTTAATTGGTTTTAAAATTCATGTGTTTAAATTTATGTAATTTAAATGCGTGTGGTTTCTTGAATAAAATTTTATTTTATTCATGTGATATTAATTTTGGAAATTAATATGGTTAATTGAAATTGGTTCGGGTAATTTTGGCACAATTACTTGGACGGCTGAATTGGACCCATGGTTTCCCAATTCCAGTGGGAGTAGTTGGACTGCCTGGGCTGGAGGCCCAAACGTCAAGGGTTAGAACCATGGTGGGACGAAATTGGCGATTTCAATATAATGGCTTGGACATAATTGAAATGGGCTTAAATCATGCATTATAACATGCTTATGAATTATATGTATTGGATGCATATGGGTGATTAAATATTTTGTGTGGTTGGATGCTATTGGGCCTTATTCAAGATGGGTTGTATTTTCTTTTTGTGTAAATGCGACCAGCGTGTCGTTTTTCTTTTTTTAATGTAATTTTATTTTATTCAATTATTATAAAATTTGTAAAAGAAGAAGCCCATGGAGTGGTGAGCCCAAGTGGAGGTGCAAGCCCAGAAGGAAGAAGATGGAGGCCCACCTGATATTGTTTTCTAGTATAGGTTTACTAGAATAATATTAGGATATAATATAGGCCCATAACAGTCCATTTTACTTATTTATTTAATTATGCTTTATATTTTATTTGCATGTATGAATGTATGATCCAACCGCATTTCACCCGCCTTATGTATGCAAGCCGTTGTTAATTGAATCTAATAACCAAATGAAATTACTAAGTCGCTTAAAAGTGCTTCCCTCATTCAAAACCAGCTCGAAGTGGGGATAGGCCAGTTGTAGACCATGCCCTCGTAGGATACACTGGAGTATTATCACTTTGTATTGGGTTAGGGTATGAGATACTCTAACACTTGAATGGAGGTTTTGACTTAGCATGGGTAGTAGGATTCTCCTGGCCCTAAGCATAGATGGGTAAGTGCCAACAAGCCCGTCAAACCGAGAGTCCCTAGGTTGGGATTGGATGGCGTTCCTACCTAAATAGTTAAGGTATAGTTGTACTAGGCCCTCGTCTGGCTATATCTTAATGAAATATGGATCTCGGCCCATGAGCCCAACAACTCGGTTTAATTAATAACTTGATTCATTATTAATTATGTATGGGAATAACAAAGTAAAGTCTTTTATTAACACTCTTAAATGTTTTTCTGTGTAGAAACTCTAAATGGCAAATAACCACACTTTATCACTGCGATTGATTCTTGAAAGGGACAAGCTTTCCGGTCCTAACTTTTTGGACTGGTCTAGGAACTTGAGAATAGTTCTAAGACAGGAGTCTAAAGAGTATGTACTAGAGAGGCTTATACCGGCTACGCCTCAAGGACGTAATCCACCGGCTGCCCAACTAGAGGAATACGAGGTGCATGTCAAGGATAATAGGGATGTGACATGCCTAATGTTGGCCTGTATGGTCCCCGAACTACAAAAATAGTTTATGGACCATCAAGCCTTTGCTATGATAACAACTCTAAAGAAGATGTTTCAGGAGCAAGCTAGTCAGGAAAGGTACCTGGCCAACAAGGCATTCCACTCCTGTAAGATGGGGGTTAGGACATCTGTGAGCGCACACGTGCTCAAGATGAAGGGCTATTTGGACACTTTGGCCTCTCTCTGATCGCCCATCTCTCAGGAGTTGGCGGTGGACACAATCCTTGCATCCTTGCCGGATTCTTATGATCAGTTCATCCTGAACTACAACATGCAAGGGATGAACTGCACTGTCAGTGAGGTGCATAGGATGCTTAAGCTTACTGAGCAGTCGATCACAAAGACTCCGCCAATGCTGCTGGTCAACAAGGGGAACCCTCCTGTTGCCAAGGGTAAGGCCAAGGAAAAGGCCAAGGCCAAGGCCAAGAAGGCCAAGGTTAAGAAGGCCAAGGCCTAACCCAAGGCCCAGTAGAAGGCATGTCCTGAGGATGTCTGTTTCGGGTGTAGACAGGCGGGCCATTGGAAGAGATCGTGTCCCAAGCTGATGGGAGAGCAGAGAAAGGGCCAAGGTGCATCCTCTTTAGGTATTTATGTTATAGACATTAACCTTACTGTTTCAACATCCTGGGTATTGGACACTGGATATGGTTCTCACATTTGTTGCAATGTGCAGGGACTTAAGAACAGAAGGTCACTGGGGTCGGGAGAGGTGGACTTGCGGGTCGCAAATGATGCAAGGGTTGCTGCCATAGAGATCGGCGAATACCACCTTGTGATGCCTAGTGGATTGGTTTTAATTTTAGAACAATGTTATTTTGTACCTGCTATGTGCAGGAATATTATTTCAGTTTCTATGTTGGATATTTCTGGATTTTATTTTACTATTTCTAATGGTAGAATTTCCATATCTAAAGAGGGATTATTTTATGGAGATGCTCTATTAAATAATGGCCTGTATATCTTGGACTTAAATGAAACCAATCATGTCTATAACATAAACGCTAAAAGGGTTAAGCCCAATGAACTTAATCCTATCTACCTATGGCATTGTCGTCTTGGCCACATAAACGAGAAGCGCATAGCTAGGCTTCACAAGCTGGAGCCTTAGGGTCATTTGACTTGGAGTCAATTGATACATGCGAATCATGTTTACGAGGCAAGATGACCAAGGCGCCTTTTAGCAAGAAGGCTGAAAGGGCCACTGGCTTATTAGACCTAATACATTCAGATGTATATGGACCCATGAGCATAGTGACCAAAAGTGGACACCTGTACTTCATCACGTTCACAGACGATTTCAGCAGATATGGCTATGTCTATCTAATGAAACACAAGTCTGAGACCCTTGATAGGTTCAAGAAATTTAGGAATGAGGTACAGAACCAGCTAGGCAGAAATATCAAAACCCTTCGGTCGGACCGAGGTGGTGAGTATATGAGCCTCGAGTTTGACTCATATTTGAGAGAGCATGGAATAGTTCCACAGCTCACTCCTCCCGGAACACCACAATGGAATGGGGTGTCCGAATGGAGGAATAGGACCTTGTTGGACATGGTCCGCTTAATGATGAGTCAAGCCTCTCTACCAATTAGTTTATGGGGACACGCCCTTGAGACAACAGCTCTTATCTCAAATAATACTCCGACTAAGGCAGTGGAAAAGACCCCATATCAGATATGGATGGGCAGGGAGCCCAATGTGTCTTTCATAAGGATTTAGGGATGCGAAGCACATGTTAAGAAATTGATTAGTGGCAAGATAGAGCCCAAAACCGATAAATTCCTGTTTGTGGGCTACCCTAGGGAAACCAAAGGGTATTACTTCTACAACCCTGCCGAGAATAAGGTGTTCATGGCAAGGAAGGGGGTCTTTCTAGAAAAGAAGTTCCTTTCCAAGAAAGATAGTGGGAGCAATGTTGAACTCAAGGAAGTTCAAGGTCCACAAGCTCCTGAAGAGGATAACTCGAAGGCCCAGGTGGAGCTTCCACAGGAGGAAGCACCGACCCAGGCCACAGAAGGACCTAGAAGGTCTGGTAGGGATCGTCGAGAACCGGAGAGGTATGGTTTCCTCAGAACCGATGATCAAACTCTTCTCATCTGGGATGAGGAAGAACCCAAAACCTACCAGGAGGCTATGGCAAGCCCATATTCTATAAATTGGCGTAAAGCCATGGAGGTAGAGATGCAATCTATGTACGATAACTAGGTTTGGAACTTGGTTGATCCACCTCCGGGTGCTAAGGTAATAGGTTGTAAGTGGTGCTATAAGCTAAAGGCCAACAATACCTTCAAGGGGCTTCTGGTTGTGAAAGGTTTCAGATAAGTCCAAGGAATAGACAATGATGAGACTTTCTCACCAGTAGCCATGCTCAAATCCATCAAGATCTTGCTAGCCATAGCCGTATGGTACGACTATGAAGTCTGGCAAATGGATGTTAAAACCGCTTTCCTTAATGGAAAGCTACTCGAGGATGTGTACATGACACATCCTGAGGGTTTTATCGATCCAGAGTATCCAAGAAGGGTATGCAAGCTTCAAAGGTCCATTTATGGACTGAAGCAAGCATCTCAAAGTTGGAATCTTAGATTCAATGAGGCTACAAAGGAATATGGCTTCATACAGAATCAAGATGAGCCTTGTGTGTATAAGAGGACAAGTGGGAGCATTGTCACATTTTTGGTACTTTATGTGGACGACATCCTACTCATTGGAAGCGACATACGTACACTACAAGGGGTAAAGTAGTGGCTGAGTAAGTGCTTCGCTATGAAGGACTTAGGCGAAGCTAAGATGATCCTAGGGATCAGGATCTATAGGGTTAGATCAAATCGGCTTCTGGGCCTAAGTCAGGCCTCATACATAGACAAAGTTCTGAAAAGGTTCAGCATGGACCGGGCTAAGAAAGGTTTCTTGCCAATGGGCCATGGGCTGAAACTTAGTAAGAAGCACTATCCTAAGACAAGGGAGGACAGGGAGAACATGAAATTGGTTCCATATGCTTCGGCTATAGGATCAATTATGTACTCTATGTTATGTACGAGACCTGATGTTGCCTTTGCACTAAGTATGACGAGCCAGTACCAGTAGGATCCCGGGGAGGATCACTAGAAAGCTGTCAAGGCAATCCTTAAGTACCTTAACCGGACTAAGGATAGCTTCTTAGTGTATGGTGGTTAGGAAGTGCTATTAGTTACTGGGTACACTGATGCAAGCTTCTAGACTGACCAGGATGAGTACCAGTCGCAGTCTGGGTATGTATTTTTGCTAAATGGTGGTGCTGTAAGCTGGAGGAGCTCAAAGCAGCCAACCATCGTGGACTCTACAACAGAAGCTGAGTACATCACTACGTGTGATGCGGCTAAGGAAGCTGTGTGGATGAAGAAGTTTATCACTAAGTTGGGAACAGTGCCAACTATCTAGGACCTAGTTGATATCTTCTATGACAACAATAGGGCCGTTGCACAAGCTAAGGAGCCCCGGTCACGCAAGAACACAAAGCACGTGCTCAGAAAGTTTCACCTCATACGAGAGATTGCGGAGAGAGGTGACATTGCATTGCACAGAGTGGACACCGAGGATAATGTTACAAATCCTTTGACCAAGGCGCTGGCCCAGCCCAAGCACGAGGGTCATACTAGATCTATAGGGATTAGGCCCATGCCTAGGTGGAACTAGTGCAAGTGGGAGATTGTTGGATATGCCCTAGTCCCGAGGCATTGGTCCTCGTATTTGTATCATACATTTATTGGATTTATGTATTATACTTATTTGTGTTATTAATAAAGGCATTAATTCATTTATTGTATTTATCTTATGCAATATATTAAATGAAGTATCCAATGGACATATCCATATCCATGAAGACTAGTGTCATACACTTGGTAGTAAGACCATGGATAGGGTAAACGATATGACCATGAATAGATCCGCAGTATGTTCCAGTCATAGGAATGAGTGGAACAAGAGACTATCATGAACCTGGTTGTATGGCGGTGTCTTACCGGTCATTGGACATGGGATGTCAACCAAGTTAATGGGTATATGCAAAAAAGGCATGGTACTGGATAGATCCACTAAACAAGAAATCCACATGGTATAGTATCACAAGTGATTCTCGTTTAGTACTTGTATGGATCCTTTGACCTGACCATATGATGGTGTTGCATGTGAGGTCGCATACTTAGGGGTACGCCTAAAGGGCCTGTAATAGGGTGCCAAGTATGGGTACTTTCGGGTAGGTCACTTAGCATGGCAATGCTATGGATATGCAGAAGGGATTTGTCACTCAATAGTCCACTGAGAAGATATCACCGGCCTCTTGATGAATGTGACTGATAAGAGTGTGGCCACACCCAAACGAGTTGGAACTTGTTTGTGAGCTTCAGTGCATTCGGGATCAAGTTAATGTCCTAACACAAAAGAGGGTGATCAATCCATGCCTCTGTGTTAGACACCGATATCAATGACATGGGATGTACAAGTTCAAACTACAGGGTTATGATAACAGTTAGACTGCCATCTCCATCTTGATTGGGGGCTGCACTGGCTTGCTAGAGCCCAACTGCAGTCTGTGGGCCCCAGGCCCACTCCCAACATAAAGATGGGCCCATGGGATCGTACACATTGAGCGACTAAACACCGACTTAAGGAATCACATGTATGCTTGGAGTATACACTCTAGAGAGAGAGGTATATATATTAATTATATTATAAAGATCAATTGGATTGATCATAATAATAAAATTAATATATATTTAATTGGCTCTTCATAATTAATTGGATTAATTATGAGATTATTTCCTAGGTGGAAATATTCATATGTATAGGTTTACATATGATTTTATTTTGTGAAGATCTAATTTTAATTTGATGGATTAAATTAATTGGTCAAACTAATTTTAATTTAAATGCAAATAATATACTACTTGGTATAATATATTAAATACATGGGTAAATTAAAGTTGGGCTTGAAATTAATTTAAACCAGACTAATTAAAATAAGATTGAGCCTAAAATAAGAGAAGGAAGCCCACACAAATGAAAGAGCAAAGTTGGGCCAAAATTCCTTTAGGAATTTTGGCCAACCTAAGGTTTATTAGCCCTAGAAATTTCGGCCAACAGAAGCAAGACACAGTGACTAGCCAAAATTTCCCAAGCCTCCCCTCTCTATAGTTCGTGTTTTTCCGACGCTAGCACGGGTGGTGTTCGTTAGGTGTTCGTGTACGTGAACGAGGAGGGATTCTAGTTTGATTCCCGCAGTCTGCATCCATCTCTTGAAAGAGATATTCCTGGTAAGAGATTTATCTCTTTCTATTAAATTTTTGTTTTTCCAATTTCCATCTCAATTGCTCCTGGGCACGGATTTGAGAAAATCGTCGCGTTCTTTTGCTTTAATCGGGTGATTTCCGGTGACAAATCCCAACAGCTTGGAGCTCTTCCAGCTAACAGCACCACCATTTAGCAAGAATATATACCTAAACTGTGACTAGTACTCATCCTGGTCTGTTTAGAAGCTTGCATCAGTGTACCCAGCAACTGACAGCTCTTCCTAACCTCCATACACTAAGAAGCTATCCTTAGTCCGGTTAAGGTACTTCAGGATTGCTTTGACAGCCTTCTAGTGATCCTCGTCGGGATCCTGGTAGTATCGGCTCGTCATACTCAGTGCAAAGGTGACATCAGGTCTCATACATGACATGGAGTACATGATTGACCCTATAGCTGATCCATATGGGACAAACTTCATGTTCTCCCTGTCCTGCCTTGTCTTAGGATAGTTCTTCTTAGTAAGCTTCAGCCCATGGCTCATTGGCAACAAACCTTTCTTGGCTTGATCCATGCTGAACTTTTTCAGAACTTTGTCTATGTACGTGGCCTAAGTTAGGCCTAGAAGCTGATTGGATCTATCCCTGTAGATCCTAATCCCTAGGATCGTCTCAGTCTCACCTAAGTCCTTCATTGCGAAGCACTTACACAACCACTGCTTTACTCCTTGCAGTGTTGCTATGTCGCTTCGAATAAGAAGGATATCATCTGCATATAATACCAGGAAGGTGACAATGCTCCCACTAATCCTTTTATACACACAAGGCTCATCTTGATTCTGTATGAAGCCGTATTCCTTTATGGCTTCATTGAATCTAAGATTCCAACTTTGGGATGCTTGCTTCAATCCATAAATGGACCTTTGAAGCTTGCATACCCTTCCAGGATACTTTGGATCGACAGGACAAAACCCTCAGGCTGTGTCATGTACACATCCTTGAGTAGCTTTCCGTTAAGGAAAGCGGTTTTGACATCCATTTGCCAGACCGTGATTTAAAAAAAAATAGATAAATTCAGCAACAAAATAAAATCACCAACATTCAATCACAATCTAGAAAATTAAATCAAACATAAACCATATGTAAATTAATTTTCAATGGCAAAATTCAGTGGGGAAAATCACAAAACCAAAATTTTCAAGGGTCATTTAACCCTAGGTGGCTGAAAATTTCTCTTTAAATTTTCGGCCCATCCTCTTTTAATTGTATGTTGGCTTTTTCTCGTCTTTAAGCCCAAGTCTGTATTAATTCACTTGGTCCAATTTAATTTCAAATTTAATTTCAATTCAACATGTATGTTAATATATTATACCATATAATATATTAAATTCATTTAAATTAAAATTAATTTGAACAATTAATTTAACCATGAAATTAAATTAGACTTTTATAAAATTAAAACACATGTAAACCTATACATCTTCAATATTTCTACACAGGAAATAATCTCATAAATTAATTCATTGATTTAATCATAAGAAGGCCAATGCAAAAATTAATTATATTATTTTGATCAATCTAATTGATCTATATAATATAATTAACAGAATCCTCTCTCTCCATTGTGTATACTCCAAGTATACAGTTGATTCTTTTAGTTCGAGTTCAGACGTTCAATGTGTATGATCCTGTGGGCCAATCTTTATGTTAGCTATGGGCCTATAGCCCACAGACTGCAGGTGGACTCTAGCAAGCCACTGCAACCCCTAATCAAGATGGAGAAAGCAGTCCAACTGTAATCGTAACCCTGTAGTTTAAACTTGTATATCTCGTGTCATTGATATCGATGTCCAACACGGAGGCATGGATTGATCACCCTCTATTGTGTCTGGACATTTACTTGATCTCGAATGAACTAAGGCTCACAAACAAGTTCCAACTTGTTTGGGTGTTGGCGTCACTCTTATCAATTGCATTCATCAAGAGGTTGTGATATCTTCTCAGTGGACTACTGAGTGACATTCCCTTCTACATATCCATAGCATTGCCATGTTCACTGACATACCTGAACGTACCCATACTTGGCACCTTGTTTATAGGCCCTTTAGCTGTACACCAAAGTATGCCACTTCATATGCAGCACCATCATATGGTCAGGTCAAAGGATCCATACAAGTACTACACGAGAATCACTTGTAATACTATACCATGTGGATTTCTCGTTTAGTGGATCTATCCAGTACTGTGCCCCTTTGCATGTATCCATTAACTTGGTTGATATCCTATGTCCAATGGCCGGTAAGACACTGCCTTACAACCAAGCTAATGATAGTCTCTAGTTCTATTCATTCCCATGACTGGAATAGACTACGGATGACTTTATGGTCATATCGTTTTCCCTATCCATGGTCTTACTACTAAGTGCATGACACTTGTCAACATGGATATGGACATGTCCATTGGATACTCTATTTAAAACATAGCACAAGATATATAATAAATAGATTAATGCCTTTATTTAATGACACAAATTGTATGATACATTAAATCCAATAACATTGTACAAATGTATAATACAAATACAAGGACCAATGCCTCGCGACTAGGGCATATCCAACAATACCAAGGCATCACGTTGTGATTCATCCAAGGTATCACCTCATGTAACCTAGTGATACCAAAATATCATCATTGTTTTAAAGTAAGAACTTACCAAATTAATAATATTCACCTTATGATACCAAGGAATCAACTTGCAATACCAATTGATATAAGGTTGTCACCTTGTGATACCGCGTCATACCAAGGTGTCAAATTGTAAGACCAAGGAATTGCCTTGCGATGCTAGGGTATCACTAATGTTTGCAGTAAAAGTTCACCAAAATAATAATAATAATTCACCAAGTGATACGGAAGTATCACAACTATTTTTAGTAAGAAAATGTTCATTGATAGGATGATTATGAATCTTTATAGGTCACTATTTTTAAATTAAAACATGATTCATTTATTAAAAATCAAACTCAGCTTAATTGAAATTTTACTCCCATGAACTATATACCACCTTAGACAAACAAATAAAAATTAAAAATGATTATTGACTATAAATTTTAAGATTGGTGGATGAAGGCTTAAATAGTCCTTTTTATCCCTTAAATTGGGTGATAAAAAGTATCCCATGACGAATATAGATCTTAAAATCCCTTCCCTAAAACATATTATAATAGTCATTCTAATAGCCTTAGCAAAAGTTTTGTCAATTAAAAAATGTTGTTTCCAAATAGGCTAGGAATACACTAAAGAGTGATGAATAGTGAATTTCACCAAATAAAAATTCTTCTTTATGTTTTCTAAAACTCTTTTGTTGAAAAACAATTTTGATCAATAAAACAAGTTTTACTAAATATACGAAATTTAATAAGTTGTAAAACTTGTGAATATTATCGTTTGACGAGATTAAACAATTTCCCCAAAATTAACTAATGTTATTAACTCAATATGCAATAAGTAAATAGCAATAAGTAAAGAGAGTATGGACAGAAATATTAAAAACACAACAATTTTATAGAGGTTTGATCTAACTAGACTACTCATTTCCCTAGTTTACCGCTTGAGAGTTTCCACTATGATTTCTTTAGGAAAAGAAATCAAGCTTAATGTTAATTTGTACGAGTTCAAGTAATAGGCTCAATACTTTTACAGGCTCAATATCAAACCTAATACTTTTACAGATTAAGTATCAAATCCAATACTTTTCCAAGCTACGTATCAAACCTCGATTGTTGTTTTTATAGTTTAAACAACAAACTCTATCGACACTTTTTACAAGCTCTAGTGCATATAGGTGTTGCTTTATAGCTCAACAACAACTATTTCGGTGCTTTTTACAAGCTCAAATACCAAACTTTTACAAATATTGTTTTCTAGTTCAACAACCAAACTCTAACAGCACTTTTAAGCTCAAATGTGAAACTTTACAAATTTTGTTGAAATAACCTACAACAAAGCTCCTCATACAAATTCCTTGTGTGAATTATAATTCTCTTTTCATAGGGATTTGTAGCTGATGAACACTTTTATTGGCTCCAAAATAGGCTAGAGACACACTAGAAGGGGTGAAGAGTGTGTATCATTGAATAAAAATTCTTTTATTAAACTTTTTTAGCAAAAACAATTTTATCCAATAAAACAAGTTTTATTTAAAATGCAGAATTAAATAAATAGTAAAACTTGTGAATATAATTGCTTGATTAGTTTAAGCAATATCTCTAAATACTACTGAAGCTAATAATTTGAATACTTAATAAAATGTAAAAAATTAGGGATGGAGATATTTAGAGACACAACGATTTATATAGGTTTGGCCCAACCGGCCTACTCTTGTCCCTAAGCCCACTGCTTAAGATTTTCCATTAATGATTCCTTTACGGACAGGAACCAAGCCTATGATTTTTTTATGGGCAAAAACCAAGCCTAATGTTACTTTTTACAGGTTTAAGTAATAAACTCAATACTTTTCTAGGCAAAGTATCAAAACCTCTACCGAAATTTTTTACAAGCTCAAGTGTCAAACTTATAGATGTTGTTTTATAACTTAGCAACAACTATTCTGGTGCTTTTTACAAGCTCAAACATCAAACTTTTACAGCTGTTGTTTTCAAGCTTAACAACAAAGCTCCCCTCACGCAAAACCTTTTGTGTGAATTACATTTCCCTTTTGTAAATATGAAGTTCGTTTGTTTGAGAATTGTTGATAAAGATTGAATTATTTGTATATCTCTTTGAAGATTTGTTGGAAGAGACTCTTAATTGTATGCTTGTATTGTAACTTTTGCTAAATGTCTTCTCCAATGGTCAATGATGGATTTGCTCTCTATTTATAGGTGAAGGAACAAATATAGTTGTTATATAGCCATTACTCATAAGAATGGATGATGGAGCTTTTTGTTCAAATTTGTCCAAGACTTTATAGGCCTCTAAAGCTGCCAATTTACTTTGCTGTTGTAGGTGTATGCCCTAGTCCCTAAATGTCGTATTCTGTTATATATTTATGAGAATACATTTACTTCAAATAAAAGGCATAATCTCATTTATCAAATTACTTATGCAATTGATTAATAAATAGAATCCATAAGCTGGTGTATACTCATGTTTGTTAGTATCGTGTACTAAATAAGTAAGACTATGAGTTTAAAGAACACAGTTTTAAAGCTATCCCTAGTCTGTTTTAATCATGGGAATGAACATAACTCAAGACTAATATGTTCTTTATGTGATGGATGGTGTCTTACCTATCATATGACTTTGAAAGTCAATCAAGGACATAGGTACATGTTAATGAACTGTGTACTGGATCGATCTGCTTGTAAAGAACACTACATAGTCCTATGTCATAAGTGTTTCTCACGTATTGCTTATATTAGATCCTTAAACCTGATATTACTTCACTCCTGAATATGACCTCATATGTTGTGATGTGCGCCTAATGGGCCATAACTTGGTGCTAAGTATGAGTACGTTGGGTGTATAGGGAATCATGCTAGGACTGAGAGTAATGTAAAGGAATTTCCTATCTCTTCACTAAAGAGATGATATCACCGTCCTCTTGATGAGTGAGATCGAGTAATGTATGACCGTACCCAAATAGAATGATTAATGGTATGGTTAATCATTTATTTGAGTTCTCTAGTCTGCTTGGATGTCAAGTAAAGTCTTAGCAATAAAAGGATGACAGAGTCATACCTTGTGTAGGACACCAATATCTACTGTGTAAGAGATCACATAAGAATACTACATGTATATGTCGGTTTGATTTTGACATCTTCATCCTAATTAGGGTTGTAATGGCTTACTAGAGCCCACTTACAACTTGTGGGCCGAATGTCAATTCGGGTCTATGCCCAACATATGGATGGACATATAGGATGGCACACTAAGGAGTCTGGATGGTTTGGTCATAAACCGTTTAATATGTATTGATTACATATTAATTATTGTAGATGGGTTATTTTATTTTATGAGATTAATTATTTGAGGCCCAAATGAAATATAATAAACTCATTTTCAAAATTGTTTATTTTAGCTTTGCAATGAGGAGTATTATGGGTATTATATCCTTTTTGTTTCATATATAAGGACAAAGATAAAACCCTAATACTTTAATCCTAAACTTAGCCTCCATTCTCATTTTCCTCCTCTTTAGGGTTTAGAGATCCTTGAAAGCAAAAGGTTTGGCTTTCTTCAAAGATATGGTCTGGAGCTAGCACTCACTTCCACCAAGGACACTTCCTGTGCGTGGTGGAAGGGGGACTAAATTTGAAGTCCTTGTCAAATCAGATCAAGTTTCATTGCAGCAAAGGTATAAAAATCTATCTTCCCTCTTTGTTATCTTGCTTTTCCATAATCTAGCCAAGTGATTTTGGGTCATGAACCTTAGTTAGAAAGCAATCTGTTCAACAAAGTTTTTGTTCTCTAACCAGGATAGGTTCCAACAGCTATAGCCTTTTGTGGAAGTCTGTTATATAATGTAAAGCCATCTACAACTGTAATTTGGTTTTCCTTTAGCCTTCTATATGAGACAGTTATTGATAAGTGCTAAAAAGGCACGTATATATGATATAATATATAAGGAATTTGTGATGTTTTTATTTATTTTATATTAGATTTCATGTTGGTATTGCATGTTTTTTATGATTTACAGTTTTAAAGACTAAATATGCAAATATGTGGAATTTAGCTATAAAAGGTAGCAAAAACAAAGAAGGATTAAAGAAAAGAGACAGGTCACAAGCGCGACGTGTATCACGAGCGTGACCCAGCCCTAACTTCAGCAAATTGTCTAGAAATCCGTGTGAATCACGATCGTCACATGCCCTTAGAAGAAGTTATTTCAATCTTATCCACTTGGAACTTCAACCGCCACTTTGGATAGATACAACCCTTCATGAAAAGACACAACTCTTCATGAAAAGACAACTCTTCATGAAAAGACACAACTCTTCATGAAAGGACACAACTTTACAAAGAGACACAACTCTTCATGAACCAAGACAACCTTTCATAAAGAGACACAATGCTTCAATGCTTATTAATAGAGAAGGAATTCCAGATTTCAGGGTGTGGCCCCAATGGGATGCCAAAGGGAGAGGAAGAATCAGCAAAAGTTAGAGAAATAAAGTTTCTAGAGAGTTTGAGTATTGTTGTAGTATTTAGTATGTGTAAAGGGGAGCCTAACACCAAGGTCCTTGAATCAAGTATTATTGCTGTATAGAGAAAAGATACCCTCGAGGTTGCAATATACCTATAGGCATGAGGGAGTGTTTCCCATGTGACAGACGGGAATACTATCGCTTTCTTAAGTCTATTCTTATGCTTTTCCTTTATTAAGAGCGTCACACTTGTATTTGTATTGAATATTTACGAGATCAATATCGATAAGTTTTCTTATATCTTACTCTTCATTGCATGACTAACGCCAAGTATGTATTGAATTTTTGTTTTACATTGCATGACTAACACCAAGTATGTATTGTGATTCATAATAAGATATAGAGAAGTTCACATTTTACTTTGTCTGGTTTAGTCAATAAGATAGAATAAATTATGATGTATGATTGTTTTGCTTCACTTTGTTAAATTAATTAGACATCATCTTAATATAGCTTGACCATTGTGTATTAAGACCTTTAGTTATTTTGGCAAAGGTATTCAATAATTTTTCTATGAGTTATTGAATAAAATCTATTTCTAGACATGCCCGTTGAAATAGAACTAATCCGACATACGCTTATCATAGGGATTGAATAGATAATTAATGCATGTGCAACGAATATATAAAATAAAATGCTTGTATACTTATGTAACTAGATATTAAACAACTACTCAACTCATAACTAGTACTTTAATTGATTTAACTTGCCAATTACCCAATTCTCCATATCACTTTATAATTCGATACTCTATAAACACAAAGAAAAGCAAACTAAAGTGTACATACTTATTCCTCGTGGGATCGATATCTTTTATTACTACGTTGCGATTCATATACTTGCGAGCACTAATCTTTGAAACTACCAATACCATTATTATTTTAATTATTATCATTATTATCAAAAACTAAGTAAGAGATTTGTACTGTTGTAAAACAACAACCGCAACAAGTTTTTGGCGCCGTTGCCGGGGAATAATTGTTATGTCATTTGGTGTTTGTTAAGTATTTGTGGATTATAGAATTTTATTCTGTTTTATTTTATTTTTGTTATTTTGTATGGTTGTTAAGTATTTGATGTTTTGTTTTGTTTCTTGCTTTTATGTATTTTGTATGTCTTTATGTGTTTTATTAAGTATTCATGAATACAATATGTATGTTTAAATTTATCGTTGATTATATATTACAGTATAGCAGTATTTAGTTGATAATATGCATAAGAAAACTTAAAATTTGTATGGATCATGATCGTGACACACCCTCACGATTGCGACACCTGCGTTTTTTAGATTTTTGATTTTCGGTTATTTCTGCTTTAAAACGGCCAAAAGTGATCAACTACCATCTTTGGCTGTTTTAACTGTCATATCTACTCCAAAAGTCATGTCCTTCCATGTTTTTACTATAAATACAAATCTCTACATTTTAATTTTCTCACTTTCAAAGTAATCAAAACCCTAAGATCATCATAACTTCAAAGAAGAGTTTTCATTCTCAACCCTTTTCAAACCTTTCTATAACCTACCCTTTTTCCATAAAAATGTTGACCCGTGTGAATGGAAGAGTCGACCTAAGGGAGGAATATGGAGCATCTTTCCCCATTCGTAGTGTGCATGAAGGGAAACGGTATGCACAGTTGAAGAAAATGGATTTTCGAGGAATGTTGTTTCTTGATATCTTGTTTCTTATCAACAACGATATCCGAGATGCAGTGTTCGGGTACTTACAATGCCTAGGGTGGAGTAAGTTTGGGGCTATGTTGTTCCCACAAAAGGATATTTATATGTTGGAGATGCTGTGCACATTTTAGTTTCTAGATAATACGAGGAATTTTGTGTTTCATAGCAATGGAGTCAAATATACCGTAGGGTATGATAAAATGTCTGAATGGTTTGGTTTTCCAAAGGAAAACTTGGCTGTTATGCCTTCTAGTTTCAAGTCAAATAGCATTTGGAGTTCCCTGACAGGTCTGCATTGTTATGTGCCAAGCCATGCATCCAACAAACTCATTCAAGATGAGGCAATGCTATACTTACATAAGTTCCTTGCACATTCATTATTTTGCCGAGTAGATAGTTCCATTGTTCGGCCTCCTGATCTTTTTATGTTAGAATGCGTATTTAAGGGTGTTCCCATTGATTCATGCAGTATTCCCTTCAACACAATTAACAATGCATCAAAGCAAAGATATGGGCCGATTGGTGGAGCGAATATCATGAGCACAATAGTAATGGGTGCAAGAGGAGAACTCCCTTATCGTGTTGATTCAAGGGCATGTGTCAATTTCCTTGACGGTATAGTTATGATTCAAGAAGGACTATCTAAGGCAGACAATCTAGGGCGCCATATGTTCTTACCTTATATGCAATGCCTGAAATCCACCTTATGTCTAGTCGATCCATACGAGTCATTAAGTATTGATAACCAAGGAGATGACAAAGTTGATGATTTCCCGATAGGGAGGATGGTCCAAAACCTACAAGTACTTTGCATTGCATGGATCGTATTGGAGAGATATAATATAAGGTTAATAATATGCGTAGGACAATTTTCCAAATTTGTCAAGCCTATAAGTCTTTGAAGAATGAAATCCTGTCCTGGGCTAACAATGCCAACTTCACATTCACTCCGTGTTCCTCATTGTCATCCGAGGAATAATTCTCCTTCAGTCTACACATTTCCATTTATTTATATGTTAAGTGTGGTGTGCTATTTCCTATATATCTTTTATTCAAAAGTTTTTGTTTGATTAGTTTGTTTGTTTGATTATGATTGCTGTTAATATATGATGCCACATAAATAAAGTATCCATTGCTCTCATGTTTCCTTTTGTAATTTAGTATGTGATTTATAAGTTTTTGTGTTAGATTTTTAATTTTAATTGTTTCCATTAACAAAAATATGATTAAAAGACTTAAATTGCATAATATAGTGTATCACGATTGTGACAAACCATTGTGATCGTGATTCACCAAGATAAAAGAAGGAAAAAGAAGAAAAAGCGTGCATCGCGATCGTGATCAGTCGTCACGATCGCGACTCAAGTACCCAAAACCACAAAAACCATTCTGTTTCCAAATCACGATCGCGACGCATATGTCATGATCGCGACCCAGCTACTTATACGCACTATGTATTTATTTCGTGTCTGTCACGATCGTGACCTGAGTGTCACGATCGCGACCTGAAAAACAATTAACTGTCTTCTTTTGCTTTTCGACGGTCCAATTGGCTCCAATTTTCAAAATATGGCCGTTTTGTGACCGTTAGACCAATCAAAACCTGCTTTTATTGGTTATTAACTATAAATTATTTATATTTTTATTAATTCAATGAATTTAAGTGGTGAAAGATTGTGTCCTTTGGTGTGATTCAATATAAATAGGATTCAATCTCTTTGTTATTCTTCACAATACAAACTCTTCTACTATTTTACCTCCTTTGCAAATCAGAATATCAACACTCTTTTCCATCAATTTTCTTCTACATACATCTTTTCATGACCATATTATT
Organism: Euphorbia tirucalli; assembly: GCA_039660915.1. Classification (NCBI taxonomy): domain Eukaryota; kingdom Viridiplantae; phylum Streptophyta; class Magnoliopsida; order Malpighiales; family Euphorbiaceae; genus Euphorbia; species Euphorbia tirucalli. Next base: position 31,613,042 of record CM077637.1, on the reverse strand, counting down.
TGAGAATGCCTAGACAAAAGAGAATAGCAACAAAGAAGGGCCAAAGTTCTTTGCAACTGGTGGATTCGCAAGAAACATATGGTGCCAATTTTCACATCCGTAATGAAAAGGAGGGATGGTAATTCACGAGAGTTAGAAATGTCGAAATCATTGTATTTTTGCCATTCCATTTTTTGCAGGGTAGAGAGTAATAAGGTGCAAACAAAAGACTTATATGTCTTAAACCAAGTAGTGAAGGGTTAAAAAGTAGATTGTACGGATCACATTTTAGTGTTGGGATTCGTTATTGGAAAAATAACATGGCGTAGCGGAAAATACACCGTTTAAAATTTCCTAGAATCCACCTATCGTGTCCAATTACCATTGATTGAAATAAAAACAATTTGAATCAAGAGATTGAACTCACCAGATTATGCCTCTTCTAGAGACTACTGCAGAATCGTTTCTTAAAATTGATCTCCACAGTCCGGTGCATGATCAACTATCGAACGGGAACCGATGCTAGTCGAAGAACGGAAGAAATTGCACTAAAGAATTTGGTTATTGGGGCTGATATTGTTGCTGGTCGAATCTCCTTCGTGCCTAGGGTTAAGAAAGTGATTTTTCCCATAAATGTGCCTTTTATAGTCCTTATGCAATATGGACTCCAATTAGGTTAAGTAACCCAAGCCCATTAGGATTTTAATTACATATTTAAATCCTTATTCCATAAGATTTATAATATATAATTTAATTCCATATGGCTTGATTTAATTACCCCTAATTAAAATAAAATCACACTTAAGAAAATAATTTAATTAATTGTTTACTTTATGTAATTCAATTAACTGATAAATTAATTAATTACATTATGTAAACTTATTAATTAAATTAAACCAACCCAATGTTAATTAATTACCTCGACACTAAATGTCAACTAATTAATTAACTCATTCCTTCCAATGTACATCACATGCACAATATCTATACGTTCTGGCTCAGTTGATCTATTTGCACGATCCTATGGGTCTGTCTTTATGTTGGCAGTAGGCCCAAGGCCCATAGAATGTAAGTGGGTTCTAGCAAACCATTATAGCCCCCAATTAAGACAGAGATGCAGCAGTCTTTAGAAGACACTCACCCGGTAGTAATCTCATAGTGTCCTTTGCCTAATGATATCGATATGAATAAATAAGAGGCATGGTGTCTGTCATCCTCTTCTGTTGTTTATTATATTTCTTGATCTTTAGTTGACTGATTAATCAAATAAGCAACCAACTTATTTGGGTATGGCCATACACTTATCAGTCTCACTCATCAAGTGGCCAGTGATATCATCTCGATGTCACCCGAGTGGCAATTCCATCACTTCATCATCACTATCAATATGTTCACCTGTCCACCGAATCATACCCATATTTAGCATCCTTTCATAGACCTGTTAGGCGTATGCCAAAGTGAACTGGATACCATATTGATACTATAATGAAATCTGGTCTGAGGACAAAAGAGACCTACTTAAGAAAGACCTATGACGTGACAACCATATGGCTTTCTTGTGCGGATCGATCTAGTCCCATGTCAACGACATGTACCTATATTCATGACTGACTATATAAGTACTATGGCTAGTTAAGAACTACCATACAGTCATTGAATATACAAGTCTGTGGTTCTATTCGTTCCCACGATTAGAATAGACCTGGGATGGGTTTTATGATTATCAATCAATGGATACTCTACTCATATTATAGCACAAGATATAAATGAAATAGATTAATTACCTTTATTAATGTGACACAAATAATGTATTCATAAATGACTCTTAATGTATAATACAAAATACAAGAATCCAATGCCCTAAGAACTAGGGCACACCAACAATCTCCCACTTGCACTAGTTCCAAGTGGGCATTGTCCTAATTCCTATAGATCTGGTATGACCGTCGTGCTGTGTCTGCGGCAGCGCTTTGGTCAATGGATCAGTGACATTATTCTTGGTGTCAACCCTTTGCAATGATATGTCACCTCTGTTCACAATCTACCGAATGAGGTGAATCTTTCTAAGCACATGTTTGGATCTCTTGTGTGACCGGGGCTCCTTAGCTTGTACGATGGCCCCGTTGTTGTCACAAAAAACATCAACTGGGTCTAGGATAGTTGGTACTACTCCCAACTCAGTTGTGAATTTCTTGATCCAAATGGCTTCCTTTGCAGCTTCACACGCAGCTATGTACTCGGCTTCCGTTATAGAGTCAACAATGGTGGCCTACTTTGAGGACCTCCAACTAATGGCACCACCATTCTGGAGAAAAAAATAACCAGACTGTGACTGGTTCTCATCCTCATCGGTCTCAAAGCTTGCATCAGTGTAACCTGACACTACCAGCTCATCTTGACCTCCATACACTAAGAAAGCATCCTTAGTCCGATTAAGGTACTTTAGGATTGCCTTAACAGCCTTCCATTAACAGCCTTCCAGTGTTCCTCCCCGTGGTTCGACTGGTACCGGTTGGTCATACTTAGTGCAAACATGACATCAGGCCTCGTACATAACATGGAGTACATTATAGATCCAATAGCAGATGCATAAGGGATCTTTTCCATGTTCTCCCGGTCCTTCTGTTGGGATTTGTCACTGGAAATCACCCGATAAAAGCAGAAGAACGCGGTGATTTCCTCAAATCCAGTCCCAGGAGCAATTGAAGTGGAAATTGAAAAACTTAAAATCAAATAGAAAGGGATTAAATTTCTTACCAGAGAAATCTCTTTCCGAGATGGATGATGACTGCAGAATTCAAAATAGAATTCCTCCACTCTCACGTACACGAACGCTTGGCGAATGCAACCCGTGCTAGCGTCGGAAAAACGAAATAATGGAGAGGAGAGGACTAAGAAAATTTCGGCTAGGAGTGTATGTGCTAGGGTGGCCGAAATTTCTAACCCTAGGTATTTATACCTAGGGTTGGCCGAATTCCCTAAAGGGAATTCAGGCCCATCTTGGCTCCTCACTATTCTGTGCGGGCTTCCATGTTTTAATTTAGGCCCAGTCTAATTTTAATTATTCTGTTTAAATTAATTTCAAGCCTAATTTTAATATACCCATGTATTTAATATATTACTCCAAGTAATATATTATTTACATCTAAATTAAAATTAGTTTGACAATTAATTTAATCCATCAAATTAAAATTAACTCTACACAAAATAAAATCATATGTAAACCCATACATATGAATATTTCCACCTAGGAAATAATTTCATAATTAATCCAATTAATTATGAAGAGCCAATAGAATATATTAATTTTATTATTATGACCAATCCAATTGATCCTTATAATATAATTAATATATACATGCTTCTCCCTCCACTGTGTATACTCCAAGTATACAAGTGATTCCTTAAGTCTGCATTCTATCGTTCTATGTGTACGATCCTGTGGGCCCATCTTTATGTTGGCAGCGGGCCTTTGGCCCGCAGACTGCAGTTGGGCTCTAGCAAGCCACTGCAGCCCCCAATTAAGATGGAGATGGCAGTCTAACTGATATCATAACCCTGTAGTTTAAACTTGTACATCCCATGTCATTGATATCAGTGTCCAACACAGAGGCATGGATTGATCACCCTCTTTTGTGTCCGGACATTAACTTGATCCCGAATGTACTGATGCTCACAAACAAGTTCCAACTTGTTTGGGTGTGGCCACACTCTTATCAGTCACATTCATCAAGTGGCCGGTGATATCTTCTCAGTTGGTTACTGAGTGACAAATCCCTTCTGCATATCCATAGTATTACCATGTTCAGTGACATACCCGAAAGCACCCATACTTGGCACCCTATTACAGGCCCTTTAGGCGTACCCCTAAGTATGTGACTTCACATGTAACACCATCATATGGTCAGGTCAAAGGATCCATACAAGTACTACACGAGAATCCATTGTGATACCATACCATGTGGATTACTCGTTTAGTGGATCTATCCAGTACCATGCTCCCAGGCATGTACCCATTAACTTGGTTGACATTCCATGTCCAATGACCGGTAAGACACCGCCATACAACCAGGTTAATGATAGTCTGTTGTTCCATTCATTCCCATGACTGGAACAGACTACGGATCTATTTATGGTCATATCGTTAACCCTATCCACGGTCTTACTGCTAAGTGCATGACACTAGTCGGCATGGATATAGATATGTCCATTGGATACTTCATTTACTATACTGCACAAGATAAATATAATAAATGAATTGATGCCTTTATTAATGACACAAATGAGTACAACACATAAATCCAATAAATGTATAGTACAAATGCAAGGACCAATGCCTCGGGACTAGGGCATTTCCAACAATCTCCCACTTGCACTAGTTCCAACTAGGCATGGGCCTAATCCCTATAGATCTAGTATGACCCTCATGCTTGGGCTGGGCCAGTGCCTTGGTCAATGGATCTGCGACATTATCCTCGGTGTCCACTCTGTGCAATGCAATGTCACCTCTCTCCGCGATTTTTGGTATGAGGTGAAACTTTCTGAGCACGTGCTCTGTGTTCTTGTGTGACCGGGGCTCCTTAGCTTGTGCGACGGCCCCATTGTTGTCACAGAAGATATCGACTGGGTCTTGGATAGTTGGCACTACTCCCAACTCAGTGATAAACTTCTTCATCCACACAGCTTCCTTAGCTGCATCACACGCAGCGATGTACTCAGCTTCTGTTGTAGAGTCCGCTATGGTTGGTTGCTTTGAGCTCCTCCAGCTTACAGCACCACCATTCAGCAAGAATACATACCCTGACTGCGATTGGTACTCATCTTGGTCTGTCTGGAAGCTTGCTTCAGTATATCCAGTAACTGACAGCACTTCCTGACCACCATACACCAAGAAGCTATCCTTATTCCGGTTAAGGTACTTGAGGATTGCCTTGACAGCTTTCCAGTGATCCTCCCCGGGATCCTGCTGGTATCGGCTCGTCATACTCAGTGCAAAGGCGACATCAGGTCTCGTACACAATATAGAGTACATAATTGATCCAATAGCCGAGGCATATGGAACCAATTTCATGTTCTCCCTGTCCTCCCTTGTTTTAGGACAGTTCTTCTTACTAAGTTTCAACCCATGGCCCATTGGTAAGAAACCTTTCTTGGCCCAGTCCATGCTGAATCTTTTCAGAACTTTGTCAATGTACGAAGCCTGACTCAGGCCCAGAAGCCGATTTGATCTATCCCTATAGATCCTGATCCCTAGGATCATCTCAGCTTCGCCTAAGTCCTTCATTGCGAAGCACTTACTCAGCCACTGCTTTACCCCTTGCAGTGTAGGTATGTCGCTTCCAATGAGTAGGATGTCATCTACATAAAGTACCAAAAATGTGACAATGCTCCCACTAGTCCTCTTATACACACAAGGCTTATCCAGATTCTGTATGAAGCCATATTCCTTTATAGCCTCATTGAATCTTAGATTCCAACTACGGGATGCTTGCTTCAGTCCATAAATGGACCTTTGAAGTTTGCATACCCTTCCCGAATACTTAGGATCGACAAAACCCTCAGGTTGTGTCCTGTACACATCCTCGAGTAGCTTTCCATTAAGGAAAGCGGTTTTGACATCCATCTGCCATACCTCATAGTCATACCATGCGGCTATGGCCAGTAGTATCCTGATGGACTTGAGCATGGCTACTGGTGAGAAAGTTTCATCATAGTCTATCCCATGGACTTGTCTGAAACCTTTCGCAACCAGACGTCCCTTGAAGGTATTATCAGCTTTTAGCTTATAGCACCACTTGCAACCTATTACCTTAGCACCCGGAGGTGGATCAACTAAGTTCCAAACTTGGTTATCGTACATAGATTGCATTTCTGCCTCCATGGCTTTACGCCAATTTGCAGACTGTGGGCTAGCCATAGCCTCTTGGTAGGTTTTGGGTTCTTCTTCATCCTAGATGAGAAGAGTTTGATCATCGGTGATGAGGAAACCATACCTCTCCGAGCTATCCTCTTCAGGAGCTTGTAGACCTTGAACTTCCCTGAGTTCAACGTTGCTCCCACTATCTTTCTTGGAAAGGAACTCCTTTTCCAGAAAGACCCCCTTCCTTGCCACGAACACCTTGTTCTCTGCGGGATTGTAGAAGTAATACCCTTTGGTTTCCCCAGGGTAGCCCACAAACAGGTATTTATCGGTTTTGGGCTCCAGCTTGCCACTAGTCAATTTCTTGACATGTGCTTCGCATCCCTAAATCCTTAGGAAAGACACATTGAGCTCCTTGCCCGTCCATATCTGATATGGGGTCTTTTCCACAGCCTTAGTCGGAGTATTGTTTAAGATGAGAGCTGCTGTCTCGAGGGCGTGTCCCCATAAGCTAATTGGGAGAGATGCTTGACTCATCATTGAGCGGACCATGTCCAACAAGGTCCTATTCCTCCGTTCGGACACCCCATTCCATTGTGGTGTTCCAGGAGGAGTGAGCTGTGGAACTATTCCATGCTCTCTCAAGTATGAGTCAAACTCTAGGCTCATGTACTCACCGCCTCGGCCCGACCGAAGGGCTTTGATGTTCCTGCCTAGCTGGTTCTGTACCTCGTTCCTAAATTCCTTGAACCTATCAAGGGTCTCGGACTTGTGTTTCATCAGATAGACATAGCCATATCTGCTAAAACCATCCGTGAACGTGACGAAGTACAGATGTCCACCTCTGGTTGCTGCGCTCATAGGTCCACATACATCTGAATGTATTAGGTCCAACAAGCCAGTGGCCCTTTCAGCCCTTTTGCTAAAAGGCGCCTTTGTCATCTTGCCTCTTAAACATGATTTACATGTATCAATTGACTCCAAGTCAAATGACCCTAGGACTCCAGCTTTGTGAAGCCTAGCTATGCGCTTCTCGTTTATATGGCCAAGACGACAATGCCATAGGTAGACTGTATTAAGTTCATTAGGCTTAACCCTTTTCGTGTCTATGTTATAGATGTGATTGGTTTCATTTAAGTCCAGGACATACAGGCCATTATTTAATAGAGCATCTCCATAAAATAACCCCTCTCTGGATATAGAAATTCAACCATTTATAATAGAAAATTCAAATCCAGAAATATCCAACATTGATATAGAGATAATATTCCTGCACATAGCAGGTACAAAGTAACAATGTTCTAAAATTAAAACCAATCCGCTGGGCATCATTAGGTGGTATTCGCCGATCTCTATGGCAGCAACCCTTGCTCCATTCCCGACCCGCAAGTCCACCTCTCCCGACCCCAGCAACCTTCTGTTCTTAAGTCCCTGCACATTGCAACAAATGTGAGAACCACATCCAGTATCCAATACCCAGGATGTTGAAACAGTAAGGTTAATATCTATAACATAAATACCTGAAGAGGACGCACCTTAGCCCCTTCTCTGCTCTCCCATCAGCTTGGGACACGATCTCTTCCAATGGCCCGCCTGTCTGCACCCGAAACAGACGTCCTCAGGACCTGCCTTCTACTGGGCCATGGGTTGGGCCTTGGCCTTCTTGGCTTTGGCTTTCTTGGCCTTAGCCTTGGCCTTTTCCTTGGCCTTACCCTTAGCAAGAGGAGCATTCCCCTTGTTAACCAGCAGCACCGCGGAGTCTTCTTGATCGACTGCTTAGTAAGCTTCAGCATCCCATGCAGCTCACTGACAGTGCGGTTCATCCCTTGCATGTTGTAGTTAAGGATGAACTGATCATAAGAATCCGGCAAGGACGCGAGGATTGTGTCCACCGCCAACTCTTGAGAAATAGGCGATCCGAGATGGGCCAAAGTATCCAAATAGCCCTTCATCTTGAGCACGTGTGCACTCACAGATGTCCCGGCCCCCATCTTACAAGAGTGGAATGCCTTATTGGTCAGGTACCTTTCCTGACGGCTTGCTTTTGAAACATCTCATTAAGAGTTGTTATCATAGCATAGGCTTGGTGGTCCATAAACTGTTTTTACAGTTCGGGGACCATGCAAGCCAACATAAGGCAGTCACATCCCGGTTGTCCTTGACGTGCACCTCGTATTCCGCCAGCTGTGCAGCCGTTGGATTACGTCCCTGAGGCGCAGCCGGCACAGGCCTTTCTAGCACATACTCTTTCGACTCTTGTCTTAGAACTATCCTCAAGTTCCTAGACCAGTCTAAAAAGTTAGGACCGGAAAGCTTATCCTTTTCAAGAATTGATCGCAGTGATAAGGTATTTGTGTTTGCCATTTGGGTGTTTCTACACAGAAAAACATTTAGAGTGTTAATAAAGGGCTTTGCATTGTTGTTCCCATATGAAATTAATAATGAATCAAGTTATTAATTTAAACCGAGTTGTTGGGCTCATGGGCCGAGATCCATATTTCATTAAGATATAGCCAAACGAGGGTTTGGTACAACTATACCTTAATTATTTAGGTAGGAACGCCGTCCAATCCTAACCTAGGGACTCTCGGTTTGATGGGCTTGTTGGCACTTACCCATCTATGCTTAGGGCCAGGAGAATCCTACAACCCATGCTAAGTCAAAACCTCCATCCAAGTGTTAGAGTATACCATACTCTAACCCAATACAAAGTGATAATACTCCAGTGCATCCTGCGAGGGCATGGTCTACAACTGGCCTATTCCCACTTCGATTCGGTTTTGAATGAGCGAAGCACTTTTAAGCGACTTAGTAATTTCCGTTTGGTTATTAGATTCAATTATAAGGGCTTACATACATAAAGCGGGTGAATGAGCTATTTGTAACATACATTCATACATGCAAATGAATATAAAAATGATTAAATAAAATTAAAATGGACTGCTATGGGCCTATATTACATCCTAATATTATTCTAGTAAACCTATACTAGAAACATATATTAGGCGGGCCTCCATCTTCTCCTTCTGGGCTTGCACCTCCAATTTGGGCTTGCACCTCCATTTGGGCTCACCACTCCATGGGCTTCTTCTTTTACAAATTTTATAATATTTAATTTAAATAAAATAAAATTACATTAAAAGAAAACGACATGCAGGCCGTATTTACCCAAAAGAAAAATACAACCCATCTCGTAAAAGGCCCAATAGCATCCAATCATACATTCATTCAACCATTCATATGCATCCAATACATACAATTCAAAAGCATGTCATAATGCATGATTTAAGCCCATTTAAATTATGTCAAAGCCATTATTAGGAAATCGCCAATTTTGGCCCACCATGGTTCTAACCCTTAACGGGCTTTGGGCCTCCAGCCCAGGCAGTCCAACTGCTCCCACTGGAATTGGGAAACCATGGGTCCAATTTAGCCGTCCGAGTAATTGTGCCAAAATTACCCGAACCAATTTCCATTAACCATATTAATTTCCAAAACTAATATCACATGAACGAAATAAAATTCATCCAAGAAACCATGGGCATTTAAATTACATAAATTTAAACACACGAATTTTAAAACCAATTAAAATTTCAAAACTGGGCCCCGGACCCAAAATACCCGCAAAATCCAAAACACTGGGCCCGGCCCGTTGCAGCTAGGGCAACAGAGTTGCCCTAGCAGCAGCAGCAGCGGCGCGTGCGGCGGCCGCCGGCGGCAGCCCCGCCCCCGGGAGGCCGATTTTTTTTTTTTTTTAATCCAGAATTAAAATTAAAAATTAACCAATCATCATCCATAGCAATTCACCAAGAATTACAATAATACAGAATAAAATTAAACTAACATAAACCTATATGCAAATTTAATTTTCATTACATAAAACATATGGGAAAAATCATAAAACCAATACCATGAATCCCAAACAAAAACATCCAATTTCAAAATAGGGATTCAACCAAATTAATCAAATTCCACGGATCAAAAGCCTGCTCTGATACCACTGTTGGGATTTGTCACTGGAAATCACCTGATAAAAGCGGAAGAACGCGGTGATTTCCTCGAATCCAGTCCCAGGAGCAATTGAAGTGGAAATTGAAAAACTTAAAATCAAATAGAAAGGGATTAAATTTCTTACCAGAGAAATCTCTTTCCGAGATGGATGATGACTGCAGAATTCAAAATAGAATTCCTCCACTCTCACGTACACGAACGCTTGGCGAATGCAACCCGTGCTAGCGTCGGAAAAACGAAACAATGGAGAGGAGAGGACTAAGAAAATTTCGGCTAGGAGTGTATGTGCTAGGGTGGCCGAAATTTCTAACCCTAGGTATTTATACCTAGGGTTGGCCGAATTCCCTAAAGGGAATTCAGGCCCATCTTGGCTCCTCACTATTCTGTGCGGGCTTCCATGTTTTAATTTAGGCCCAGTCTAATTTTAATTATTCTGTTTAAATTAATTTCAAGCCCAATTTTAATATACCCATGTATTTAATATATTACTCCAAGTAATATATTATTTACATCTAAATTAAAATTAGTTTGACAATTAATTTAATCCATCAAATTAAAATTAACTCTACACAAAATAAAATCATATGTAAACCCATACATATGAATATTTCCACCTAGGAAATAATTTCATAATTAATCCAATTAATTATGAAGAGCCAATAGAATATATTAATTTTATTATTATGACCAATCCAATTGATCCTTATAATATAATTAATATATACATGCTTCTCCCTCCACTGTGTATACTCCAAGTATACAAGTGATTCCTTAAGTCTGCATTCTATCGTTCTATGTGTACGATCCTGTGGGCCCATCTTTATGTTGGCAGCGGGCCTTTGGCCCGCAGGCTGTAGTTGGGCTCTAGCAAGCCACTGCAGCCCCCAATTAAGATGGAGATGGCAGTCTAACTGATATCATAACCCTGTAGTTTAAACTTGTACATCCCATGTCATTGATATCGGTGTCCAACACAGAGGCATGGATTAAGTTCGTTAGGCTTAACCCTTTTCGTGTTTATGTTATAGATGTGATTGGTTTCATTTAAGTCCAGGACATACAGGACATTATTTAATAGAGCATCTCCATAAAATAACCCCTCTCTGGATATAGAAATTCGACCATTTATAATAGTAAAATCAAATCCAGAAATATCCAACATTGATACAGAGATAATATTCCTGCACATAGCAGGTACAAAGTAACAATGTTCTAAAATCAAAACCAATCCGCTGGGCATCATTAGGTGGTATTCGCCGATCTCTATGGCAGCAACCCTTGCTCCATTCCCGACCTCTCCCGACCCTAGCAACCTTCTGTTCTTAAGTCCTTGCACATTGCAACAAATGTGAGAACCACATCCAGTATCCAATACCCAGGATGTTGAAACAGTAAGGTTAATATCTATAACATAAATACCTGAAGAGGACGCACCTTAGCCCCTTCTGTGCTCTCCCATCAGCTTGGGACACAATCTCTTCCAATGGCCCGCCTGTCTGCACCCGAAACAGACATCCTCAGGACCTGCCTTCTGCTGGGCCTTGGGTTGGGCCTTGGCCTTCTTGGCTTTGGCTTTCTTGAGCGGGAACCGGTGCTAGCCGAAGACGTGAAGGAATGAAGGATTAATGCTGGGATTTTTGGCTATTTGGGGCTGATATTGGTGGCTGAAATTTCCAACAATTAATTAGAGTTGAATTAGGTTTTTCCTCCTTAAGTGTGCCCTTATATAGACACCTTGTCTAATTGGGTTTTAATTAGGTTAATTAAACCCAAGCCCACTAGGATTATAATTACCGAGATAAACTTTAATTAAAAAGTATATACTATGTAACAAATGTGAGAACCACATCCAGTATCCAATACCCAGGATGTTGAAACAGTAAGGTTAATATCTATAACATAAATACCTGAAGAGGACGCACCTTGGCCCCTTCTGTGCTCTCCCATCAGCTTGGGACACGATCTCTTCCAATGGCCCGCCTGTCTGCACCCGAAACAGACGTCCTCAGGACCTGCCTTCTGCTGGGCCTTGGGTTGGGCCTTGGCGTTCTTGGCTATGGCTTTCTTGAGCGGGAACCGGTGCTAGCCGAAGACGTGAAGGATTAGAGGATTAATGCTGGGATTTTTGGCTATTTGGGGCTGATATTGGTGGCTGAAATTTCCAATAATTAATTAGAGTTGAATTAGGTTTTTCCTCCTTAAGTGTGCCCTTATATAGACACCTTGTCTAATTGGGTTTTAATTAGGTTAATTAAACCCAAGCCCACTAGGATTATAATTACCGAGATAAACTTTAATTAAAAAGTATATACTATGTAATTTAATTCCATTTGGCTAAATTTGATTGCCCCTAAATAAAATTAAATCACGCTTAAGTTAATACAATACATGTAAATAATTTTCCTACTTAGGAAAATTATTTAATTAATTGTTTACTTTATGTAATTCAATTAATTGATAAATTAATTAATTACATTATGTAAACTTATTAATTAAATTAAATTCAACCCAATGTCAATTAATTACCTTGACACCGAATGTCAACAAATTAATTAACGCATTCCTTCCAATGTATATTACATGTACAATTTCTATAAGCTCCAGCTCAGTTGATCTATGTGCATGATCCTATGTGTCTGTCTTTATGTTGGCAGTAGGCCTAAGGCCCACAGACTGTAAGTGGGTTCTAGCAAACCATTACAGCCCCCAATTAAGACAAAGATGCAGCAGTCTTTAGAAGACACTCACCCGGCAGTAATCTCATAGTGTCTTTTGCCTAACGATATCGATATGAATAAACAAGAGGCATGGTGTCTGTCATCCTCTTCTGTTGTTTATTATATTTCTTGATCTTGAGTTGACTGATTAATCAAATAAGCAACCAACTTATTTGGGTATGGCCATACACTTATCAGTCCCGCTCATCAAGTGGCCAATGATATCATCTCGGTGTTACCCCGAGTGGCAATTCCATCACTTCATCATCAACATCAACATGTTCACTGGTCCACCCAATCATACCCATATTTAGCATCCTTTTACAGACCCGTTAGGCATATGTCAAAGTGAACCGGATTCCATATTGATATTATAACGAAATGTGGTCTGAGGACAAAAGAGACCTACTCAAGAAAGACCTATGACATGACAACCATGTGGCTTTCTTGTGCGGATCGATCCAGTCCCATGTCAACGATATGTACCTATATTCATGACTAACTATACAAGTACTATGGCTAGTTAAGAACTACCATACAGTCATTGAACATACAAGTCTATGGTTCTATTTGTTACCACAATTAGAACAGACCTGGGATAGGTTTTATGATTATCAATCAATGGATACTCTACTCATATTATAGCACAAGATATAAATGAAATAGATTAATTGCTTTTATTATTGTGACACAAATAATGTATTCATGCAATGAGTCTTAATGTATAATACAAATTACAAGAATCCAATGCCTTAAGAACTAGGGCACACCAACAATCTCCCACTTGCACTAGTTCCAAGTGGGCATTGCCCTAATTCCTATAGATCTAGTATGACCGTCATGCTGTGTCTACAGCAGCACTTTGGTTAATGGATCAGTGACATTATTCTTGGTGTCAACCCTCTGCAATGATATGTCACCTCTGTTCAAGATCTCCCGAATGAGGTGAAACTTTTTAAGTACATGTTTGGATCTCTTGTGTGACCGGGGCTCCTTAGCTTATGCGATGGCCCCGTTGTTGTCACAAAAACATCAACTGGGTCTAGGATAGTGGGTACTACTCCCAACTCAGTTATGAATTTCTTGATCCAAACGGCTTCCTTTGAGCTTCGTACGCAGCTATGTACTCAGCTTCCATTGTAGAGTCAGCAATGGTGGCCTGCTTTGAGGACCTCCAACTAATGGCACCGCCATTCAGGAGAAAAACATAACCAGACTATGACTGGTTCTCATCCTCATCGGTCTCAAAGCTTGCATCAGTGTAACCTGACACTGCTAGCTCATTTTGACCTCCATACACTAAGAATTCATCCTTAGTCCGGTTAAGGTACTTTAAGATTGCCTTGACTGCCTTCCAGTGTTCCTCACCAGGGTCTAACTGGTACCGGCTAGTTATACTTAGTGCAAACATGACATCAGGCCTTGTACATAACATGGAGTACATGATAGATCCAATAGCAGATGCATAAGGGATCTTTTCCATGTTCTCCCGGTCCTTCTTTGTTTTAGTACCATCTTTCTTACTCAGCTTCAACCCATGGCGCATAGGCAAGAATCCTTTTTTTGCCTTGTCCATGCTAAAGTTTTTTCAGAACATTGTCAATGTACGTGACCTAACTTAGGCCTAGAAGCCGATTGGATCTATCTCTGTAGATCCTGATCCCTAAGATCACCTCAGCTTCGCCTAAGTCCTTCATTGCGAAGCACCTACTCAACCACTACTTAACCCCTTGCAGTGTTGGTATGTCACCTCTAATGATAAGGATGTCGTCAACATACAGCACTAGGATGGTGGAAACACTCCCACTAACCATCTTATACACACAGGGCCTTTAACTTGAAACACCACTTGCAACCTATCACCTTAGCACCCAAAGGTGGATCCACTAAGTTCCATACTTGGTTATCGTGCATAGATTGCATCTTAGCCTCCATGGCTTTGCGCCATTGAGTAGTCAGATCAATTCCTGAAGCAACCTTCACAGTAGCTGCAGGAGTTTGTGAGTCTTGAACTTCCGAAAGTTCAACATCACTCCCACTGTCACTCTTGGAAAGGAATTTCTTCTCCAAGAAGACTGCATTTTTGGCTATGAAAACTTTGTTTCAGCCAGATCGTAGAAGTAATAACCCTTAATTTCCTTAGGGTAACCCTCAAACTGGCACTTGACAGATTTGGACAGGAGTTTGCCACTTGTCAATTTCTTAACATGTGCATCACGGCCCCAAATCTTAAAGAAGGAAACATTGGGCTTTCGGCCCTTCCATAGTTCATATGGTGTTCCTTCAACTGCCTTGCTTGGTGTATTATTAAGAATGTAAGCAGCTGTCTCTAAAGCATATCCCCAAAAGGAGACAGGGAGTGTAGCATGACTCATCATCGAGCGGACCATGTCAAGCAAGGTCCTATTCCTCCTTTCTGACACTTCATTCCACTGGGGTGTACCAGGAGGAGTGAGTTGGGATACAATCCCACACTCTCTCAAAAACGAGTCAAACTCTTGGCTCAAATATTCACCCCCTCGGCCATACCGAAGTGCTTTTATTTTCTTACCAAGTTGGTTTTCTACTTCATTCTTAAAGTCCTTGAACCTTTGGTGAGTCTCAGACTTATGCTTCATCAGATACACGTAACCGTATCCGCTGAAGTCATCCGTGAAGGTGACGAAGTACAGAAAACCAGATCTAGCACTAGTGCTCATTGGGCCACATACATCGGAATGTATTAGCTCCAATAGCTCTGAGGCCCTTTCAGCCATCTTGCTAAAAGGCGCCTTTGTCATCTTGCCTCTCAAACAAGATTTGCATGTGTCATAAGAGTGAAGCCTAGCTATGCGCTTCTCATTTATATGGCCAAGTCGACAATGCCAGATGTAAGTAGGATTAATTTCATTTTGTTTAATCCTTTTAGTATTTATGTTGTAGATTGAACTTTCACATTTTAGATCAAGGATATATAAGCCATTTTCAAGAAATGCTGTTCCATAAATAATATTGACACATTGCATAGAAATTCTACCATGTCCAATGTGAGCGGACGACGTGTTTTCGACGGGACGCGGGACTCCCTTTCGGAATGGGGCGCCTCGATCTCGGGCGGATCCCTCCCTCGCGTGGGGTTTTTATAATGGAAATCCGCGTTTTGAAAAATGAATGGGATTAATGCGTAAAAGAACCGAGACCTAAGTCTCGATGGGTGTTGTAGGAGTCGCCACCCGGCTCAGCTCAACCGGGAAATTCTTATGTAGCTGAACCGGACGAACGGCCGCTACACTATCCAGAGATTCGGGTCCGGACAAGTCCCTTATTTCGTGTCTAATTAAAATAAATATAGCCAATGTTCTCGAATGGTATTTCAAAATCTAAAGTCCATTTTATTGAATATAAAGGCATACAGCGCGCACACAAAACATTTAATACAAAAATAAGGAAAAGGAATAAATATTAATTGGCTTACAACCAGATCGAATGAAAAAAAACACTCGCCTCACTTTACAAACGCCTATATACACGAGAATCTAGAAAAATACAATCGCCTAGATACACGATTTAATCTATTAAAATACATCAAAAAAAAAATAAAAAATAAAAATGAAGAGAAATTAAAACCTGCAAAACAGAGGGTTAGCACAATATATACGGCACGCCACAAGTTGGACTCAAATAGACAGAATTGGGGGATTAAGAATTGGGGGAATGCGTTTAGGGGGATAACCGGGTTGGCTCGACTAGCCGGCCCGGTTAGACCTGGAAAACATTTTGAAACGTCCCTGTATTTTTGGTTTTGTGGGAAAAATCATTTGAAAACGATTTTGCCGGTTTACATGCATTTTTCAAATATATTAAGTGGGTCGGTTTTCGGGAGAACTGGGTCTCCGTCGTTGAATTGTTCTAGATGCGAATTTTACTAGAAATTCAATCTATGGTCGTGATGCACACAACAAAATCCATTTCGATGATTTTTGGGGTTTTCTGATTTTTTGGATTTTTTACGGATAAAAGCTGAAATTCTGATTCTGAAATAATGATTACAGTCGTACGACTGTAGTTTACAGTCGTGCGACTGTGATCAATTCAGGATCAAAATTTCAACAAAAATTCATTTTGGACCAAACTGAAGAAAGATTGGCTGGAAACTAAGAACAGTCGTACGACTGTTCATGAAAGCTAAGAACAGTCGTACGACTGTTCTTAGTTTCCAGGAACAGAAATACAAAACTGCAGCAAAAACGCACAAAAATTCACTTCAAACACCCAGAAAGCGAGGAAAAGTGTAAGGAAAGGAAGTGACTACCTTTTTAGAAGCTATTCCAAGTCGTTTTGACCCCTGGCGTCGCTCCAATCCACAAGAATTTGCACTTTTCCTCTTGAATTGAAGTTGAGAGTTTGTGTCCAAAAATCCAAATTCGCAAGGGATTCTGGTGGTTTAAGTCCAAGTTCTTGATTTGGTTGTGTAGTTAAGTGATCAACCTAGAGATTTCTAACAAATTTTAGGCTTAATTTCGAGAATTGAAGAAAATCAAAGAGGAAGAAAAGTGAGTTTTTTGTGGTTTTCTTTTTCTCTCTCTTCTCTTTCTCTCTCTAAATTTTTCTTTCACCAGAAATCTCTCTCCTCTTCTTCTTCTTTTCCCTCTTTTTTTATCACTTCTTTTTCTGCTTGCTTGCTGCCAAACCCGAGCAATTACTGCTCCTCCTTCTTTTTCTTCCATTTCTGCTGCAGAGGTATGGGCCTCTGCAGTCTGCCCGACATTACAGTCGTACGACTGTAATTTTTAAATTACAGTCGTACGACTGTAGCAATAGTCGTACGACTATCTTTTTTTTTTTTTTTTTTTTTTTTTAAGTATAGAAAATTCCGGCGCTTACAGCTGCCCCTCACGTGATCAAATTCGACATCTAGCTCCAGGTCCATAATACATGTGATGATGAATTTAAGAGCGTGAATCAAAGCGCCGTGAATGCTGGAATGAATCTTCTGATGGGATAAGCCGATACTGGGTCTATGTTACCCGAGGCGAGACTGGGGAGGAAATAAGCCGATATCAGGTCTATGTTACCCGAGGCGAGTTGATGAAGAGATTAGCCGATATCAGGTCTATGTTACCCGAGGCGAAGCTGGAGATGAGATTAGCCGATATCAGGTCTATGTTACCCGAGGCAAGTTGATGAAGAGATTGGCCGATACCGGGTCTAGGTTACCCGAGGCGGAATTGATGAAGAAATTGGCCGATATCAGGTCTATGTTACCCGAGGCGAATTGATGAAGAGATTAGCCGATATCAGGTCTATGTTACCCGAGGCGAAGCTGGAGATGAGATTAGCCGATATCAGGTCTATGTTACCCGAGGCAAGTTGATGAAGAGATTGGCCGATACCGGGTCTAGGTTACCCGAGGCGGAATTGATGAAGAAATTGGCCGATATCAGGTCTATGTTACCCGAGGCGAATCTTACTGGGGAAATAGATGAAGCTGATCTGGGCCGATACCGAGTCTACATTACTCGAGGCGGATCTGCTGGGGGACTTGGATGATGGAGTGGATCTGGGCCGATACCGAGCTTACATTACTCGAGGCGGACTCACTGGAGAAAGTTGAGATAATGGAGCGGACCTGGGCCGATACCGAGTTTACATTACTCGAGGCGGATTCACTGGAGAAAGTTGAGATAATGGAGCGGACCTGGACCGATACCGAGTTTACATTACTCGAGGCGGATTCACTGGAGAAAGTTGAGATAATGGAGCTGACCTGGGCCGATACCGAGTTTACATTACTCGAGGCGGATCTGCTGAGTTGCTGAGGATATTAAGCTGGGGATGAGTTCCTGCACTTAAAATGGCAAGTCTTCGTTCCTTGATCGAGAGATTTTTAAACAAAAATTTTTGCCCCTTCGATCAAGAATGAAGATTAGCCGGGGATAAGTGATTGATATATGCAATGTATGAATGCATGATGATGTTTATGCACATGTACGTATTTTCTGTTATTGGACGTTTCTGTCTTCCGCTGGGGAAATATGTTGTGCCCCCGGTTGATTGTTTGGCGGTTATCGAAGGGGTGAGGTGATTGCTGGGGAAATGATCGTAGTATTCCATGTAGAGACTCCACTGGGGAAGAGTGTGGCAACTCAACTGGGGACACAATTGTGGCATTCTTTGTGTAGACTACACCAAGAGGAAGCAAGGCTGTTTTGCGGGGGAGTAATTGATGGTGTTCTTCATGTAGACTCCGCTGAGGAATAGTATGGGAAACTCTGCTGGAGAGGGATGTGACGAATTCTGCGGGGAATGTTGAGAATGTTCTGTTTTTCTTGCTCTGCGGGGAAGTTATGAGTTTGTAAGTGCTCTAATTTTTGCCTGGGTTGCCCAACTCGGGTTTTCAGCCCAGCGAGCCGCTCTAACTTTTTGCCTAAGGTGCCTTTTCGGTTTTCACCTTAGCGAGCTTTTCATATGCCCTAACTTTTGCCTAAACTGCCCGGTGTGGGTTTTCAGCTTAGCGGGCCGCTCTAATTTTTGCCTAAGGCGCCTTTTCGGTTTTCGCCTTAGCGAGCTCTTTTTTTTTTTTTTTTTTTTTTTTTTTTTTTGACTGAAAAGGTGTTGTGACCCTTTATTGCTCGTCTGGGAGGATGAACTAGACTTTTAGAGGACAGTAAAAGATTTTGAATCGCATGTATTTGATACATTTTCATTTGTCAAATAATGCGATGGTATCGATCAGTTGAATGCAAAGTGCTTTCTTTGAATGTGTGTTTATGCAAGACAACTTTGTTTGTGCATTTGTCATAACCATGCAAATATATTTAAACAAACACTTCACTTTATTGATGAAGTCAAAATGAGTACATTTGAAACAAGTTGGTTCCTAAATGGTACAGATTCCACACTGAGCCAGAATCCGTCACCAGTCGTCCTTTTCAGATTTTCCGACTGATTATTTTCTCTCGTGTCTTAATTTTTGCCTAGACCGCTCTTTTCGAGTTTTCAGTCTAGCAGACCTTTCCCTTTTTTTTTTTTTTTTTTTTTTTTATACATGATAAAGCTTTAGCCTGTCTTGGTTGATCGGATTGGTGAACTCGTTCCCGTCCATGTCCATGATGCTGACAGCGCCTTTTGATAACACCTTCTTCACCACATAGGGTCCTTCCCAGTTAGGTCTGAACTTGCCCCTAACATCAACATTTGAAGGCTTTAGTTGCTTTAGAACCAAATCTCCTGCTTTCAACTGCCGCTTGGAGTACTTCACATTTCGATTATAGGCTCTAGCCATTCTGCGCTGATACATTTGCAGGTGATCCAGTGCTTTTAGTCGCCTTTCATCTAGTGCAGCCAACTGTTCATACCTGGCTTGAACCCATTCAGTCTCTGGCAATTGAGCTTCCAGGGCAACTCTGAGTGATTTGAGTTCTATTTCCACTGGCAACACTGCCTCCATTCCATATACCAAGGCATAAGGGGTTTCTCCTGTCGGTGTTCTGACACTGGTCCTGTAACCCCAAAGCGCATAAGGCAGTTTATCAGCCCAATCCCTGTAAGTGGTTACCATCTTTGATAAGATCTTCTTTATTGCCTTGTTAGCTGCTTCTACTGCACCATTAGCCTGAGGCCTGTATGGGGAAGACTTATGATGTTCAATTCCATGCTCTGCAAATAGCTCGGCTGTTGCCCCTTGAAACTGTACTCCATTATCAGTTACTATGTGGTGAGGAATCCCATACCGAGTGAAGATATTCTTCTGGATGAACTTGACCATGTGCTTGGCTGTGACATTAGTGAAGGTTTCCACTTCGACCCATTTGGAGAAATAATCAACTGCCACAACTATGAATCTATGCCCATTAGATGCAGCTGGATGGATTTCACCAATCATGTCTATCCCCCATGCTGAAAACGGCCAAGGAGACGCTAGATTCTGAAGTTCAAGTGGAGGAAGATGACTAATGTCTGCATAGATCTGACATTCATGACATCTTTTCACTTTTCTTATACAATCTGCTTGCATCGTCATCCAGAAGTAGCCTTGTCTCATGATTTTCCTAGCCATGGCAAGTCCATTCATATGTGGCCCACAAGATCCTACATGTACCTGCTGCATCACATCTTCTGCTTCTCGTTCTGCTAGACACCTCAAAAGAACCCCATGTGCTGTTCTTTTGTATAACTTATCCTCGAAGATTCTGAATTGACTAGCCAGTTTTCTCAGTGTCAACTTATCAACAGCACTGGCCTCTTCTGGGTACTTTCCTTCCTTAACATATCGGTAAATGTCAAAGAACCATGGCTTTTCTTCGGCTGATAATTCCATTACTTCATGCACTTCGAAGCAAGGATGTCTAGAAGTGGCTATGACCAGTGGTTGAGCTTGTGTCTCTTCTGGATTTTCCCACATGGAGGACAAAGTAGCTAATGCATCAGCCATCTTATTCTCATCCCTGGGGACATGTCTGAATTCACACTGGCCGAATAAACCCTTTCTGAACTGTAGCAGCTCCAAATAAGGCCGTAAAGCTTCTTCTTTTAGTTCCCACTCACCCTGAGCTTGCCTGATCACTAGAAGTGAGTCTCCAACAATCAGGACATCATTTGCCCCTAGTGTTAGCAAAGCTTCCATCCCAAATAGGCACGCTTCATACTCTGCCCCGTTATTGGTTATGGGAAAATTCAACCTCTTGGATAAGGGAATGACTTCACCATCTGGCGTTGCTATAAGTACTCCAATTCCAGCGCCCTTTTTATTCACTGCTCCATCGAAACACATGACCCATCTTTTTACTTCCACCACGGCTAACTGCTCATCAGGGAATTCCAGGTTCTCTGTGTAATCTGATTCTAGGGGTTGATTTGCCAGAAATTCTGCCACGGCTCGCCCTTTAACGGTTTTCTTCGTGATGTACTCGATGTCGAATTCAGACAAAAGTAACAACCACCTGGACAACTTCCCAACCAATGCCGGTGCTTCATAGAGATATTTCATTGGATCCACCTTAGCCACGGCTTGTATCTTGTAGGATTGGAAATAGTGGCGCAGCTTTTTGGTCAACCAAATCATCGCCACACATGTCTTCTCCACCAGTGTGTATTTGGTTTCATACTCCAACAGCTTTTTGCTTAGGTAGTAGATGGGATACTCCTTCTTGCCATCTTGCTCTTGTGCAAGCATTGCCCCTATGGATGATTCTTCAACTGCCAAATACAAAATCAGAGGCTTCCCTGGAATTGGGGGACTCAACACTGGTGGCTTTACCAGGTAGGCCTTGATCTTCTCGAAGGCTAGCTGACACTTGTCATTCCACACAACCGGTTGATCTTTCTTTAATAGCTTGAAGATTGGCTCACAAGTGGAAGTTAGCTTGGCTATGAAGCGGCTGACATACTGCAAAGAACCCAGGAATGATCTGACCTCCTTTTCAGACTTTGGAGCTGGCATATCTTGGATGGCTTTAATTTTATCTGGGTCCATTTCTATCCCCCTCTGGCTAACTACATGGCCCAACAACTTCCCTGATGTGACCCCGAATATGCACTTCTTGGGGTTAAGTCGCAAGTTGTACTCTCCAATGCGTGTTAGAAATCTATCCAGGATAACAGGGTGTTCCTCCCGGGTTGCTGACTTAACAAGCATATCATCGACATACACTTCAACTTCTTTATGGATCATATCATGCAACAGAGTTGTGACAGCCCTCTGATAAGTGGCACCGGCATTCTTTAATCCAAAAGGCATCACTCTGTAGCAGAAAGTACCCCATTCTGTGATGAACGATGTTTTCACCTTGTCGATCACATCCATCAGAATCTGGTTATACCCTGAAAAACCATCCATGAAGGAGTACATTGCCGCTTTTGCTGCACTATCAACCAATACGTCAATGTGAGGTAGTGGGAAATTGTCCTTAGGGCATGCCTTATTCAAGTCCCTGTAGTCGACACATACTCTGACCCTTCCATCCTTTTTAGGCACGGGGACAACGTTGGCTAGCCATTCTGTATACTCCACCACTTCGAGGAACTTGGCATCTATCTGTTTAGCCACTTCTTCCTTCACCAGTGTAGCCCATTCCGGCCTTAGTCTTCTCAACTTCTGCTTCACCGGTCTGAACTTGGGGTCCGTTGGGATTTTGTGCACTGCTATTTCTGTATCTACACCCGGCATATCTTCATACGACCAGGCGAAAGCTTTAACATGTTTTTGGAGTATTCTTATTAATTCTCTTTCTTCCTCGGATTTTAGCTCGTGTGAAATGAGTACCATTTTAGGGTTTTCATCTGTACTTATATTGATTTCATGCAATGCAGTGTCATGTATGCTAAATATGCTTGATGGTGATTCAAATGCATGCACAGAATTGTCAGGATAAACATCACACAAGTAAGCAAACTGGGATTTCATTGCATTGAACTTATCATAAAGTACATCAGTTACATTGAAAATGGAAGAAATAGATACAACAAAATCATTTTCATCCTCCACAGGCGGAGGACCTTGTTCTTCCTCAGCTTCCATCTTTCCTTCCAGAGCATCATCCGGGACCGCAACTTTCTCTGCTTCTTTTTCGGTCGCTTGTGCCTTGGCTTTTTCCATAATCTTGGCGATTTCAGCAACCACAGAGTCTAAGTTCACTTTGGCCATCAGCTCTTCGCCAAATCCTTCCTTGGATTTCCCGAAAGCTTTGGTTAATGCAGCAGACAAAGCTCCCGAGATCACTTCGGTAGTTTCGGCATAGGTCTTCTTTTCATCTTCTTCCTCGGCCACCTCTACGGTTTCTGCTATCACCACAGATGATTCTCCTTTCAGGATTTCAGATTCAGCAATTGCTTCCTCTATCATTACAGGGGCTACTGGCTCTTCCTGGCTTTTCTCAAAATCCACAACATCTGCAAAGATCTCAAAGCCAGGGTACTTGACATTTCCAACCAACACCGGTTCAGCTTGGCCCTTGTAAAGGCTTTCTCCCGCCTTCAGAAATGGCTTCATCATGGCCTTGCCATTCTTGTCCTTTTTCAGATTCTTCTGCTCGGATGACCCCTCTACATAACCAAGACCGTGCTGCTTTGACTTTCCCGAGTCGATCTTGAATTCTGGCACACCTTGCAGATTAATCCCGAGTCCCATCCCCGGGACAAAGTTCAGCTTGTACAGATATCGGGATAGCCACTCTGGCATGTAGTTCTCATAAAGGACCATAGGGGCATCTGTGGTTTCCTCCTCCTTAATGACAACAATTTGGAATCCGCCAAAAGGAACCACTCCTTCATCCACTGCAGCTACCATCGACTGGGCGTCTGCCTCAACAGTCACAATTCTGTCATTCATAGAGAATTTAATCTTCTGATGCAATGTGGAAGGAACACCTCCCAAAGGATGGAACCAGGGCCTTCCAAGCAATAGGGAGAATGTGACCGGGATATCGATCACTGTGAAGACAACCATAGACTTAATGGGCCCAACCTCCACTTCTGTTTCGAAGGTCCCTATCACTGTTCTTTTAGAATCATCGTACGCTCGAATGACTGTCGAGGACCTCTTCAACACTTCTTCATTCATGCCTAGAAACGGTAGCATTTTCAGTGGGCAAATATTCAGAGCTGAGCCGTCATCCACCATAACGCACGGCATCACCTTATCCATGATGTTGGCCCTAATGTAAAGAGCCTTGTTGTGAGCCTTTCCTTCTGCTGGTAGGTTTTTTTCAGAGAAAACAATATTAGAAGCTCCAGGATGGACTTTATCTAGTAAGCAGCACATAGCCTCTGGTGAAGCTATAGGGGAAACTTCGATTTCCGATAGCTTCTTCACTAAAGCCTCCCTATGCTCTTTTGAGGTCATAAGCAAGTGCCACAAACTGGCTTGTGCAGGAGTCTTCTTCAGTTGGGAGATGACCAAATCCTCTTTCTCGACTCTTTCCGGTGCCGAAGTACTGCCCGACCCATTCATCGGTGCCTTATCTTTCGTCTGATCCGCCGGCTGATATACCCTTCCACTTCGGGTCACATGCTGCACTTCTGAAATCTTCAGCTTCTCAACAGCTGGAAGTTTAACAGCTTCTCTTCTGTCAAATTCTTCGTACTCATCTTCGGAGTCAAGATCATCCAGACTTATGGGCTTGATCTCCTTACACCCCTCCTTTTCCTCACATTCAGGTTTTAATTCGGGTTCCCCTACCGCTACTGCTTGAATCGTAGGGTTTGCTTGCAAAACTTGGGCAAATATAAAGTTAGCCGGCAACCCCGACTGAACCATGTTAACCCGCTTCTCGAATGCCGGCAGTGGATTGGTTTTAGTGCTGGGTTTGGCTGGCTCTTGCAATTTTCCCTCGTCAATGAGCTTCCGGATAGCATCCCTTAGCTTGTAGCAGTTGTTGGTTCGGTGGCCTGTCACCACATGATAAGTACAGAAGTTGTCCTTATCCGCTTCAGATGGCTTCTCAAATGGCTTTAAAGATTGCAATAGGCCGCCATTCCTACACTTGGCGAATATCTTTGCTAGAGTAAGAGTCCAAGGCGATATGCCTTGTCCTCCAGGACCTCTGTTCTGGTTGCTTTGTTGCTGATTCACAGTAGCCACTTCGACCTGCTTCACCTCTGATGACTGCCCCTGTTTGCCACTAGAACCTGAACCAGACCCACTGCCAGAACCAACTGCTGTGGTTGATCTATACCCTGAACTGTACCCTGTACTTCTTCCCCCTTTCTGACCAGCTGGCTTCTCCTCTTCATCCCTTTCTATCTTCATGGCCATGCTATAGACCTCACTAAGCTCCTTGAAGGAATGGAATTTCATATTGTTCTTGAAGATATCTTTGCTGCCATCAATGAGCTTCTGTATAAGCTCGTCTTCATCAGGGCGGTTCTTTAGGAGGATCATCTTGTTCATCCATCTCTGGTAGTATTCATCGAAGGGCTCATTGAATTTATGCTTCACCCTCTCCAAGTCATACAGCTTCACCTGGATTTTGGTGTTGAAGCTATAGTATTTGATGAAGGCAGCAGATAGAATTTCCCAATCAGATTGCTCCTCCTCTGACAGTGAGTTATACCATCCCAAAGCACCTCCCTCCAGTGTGGTGGGGAAAAGATTAATCAATTGTTGCTTGGTAGCACCTGCCGTTAGCATAACCCGGGCATATAAATTCACATGGGCCTCCGGCGAGCCCATTCCTTTGTAAGTGGGGACTTTCGGCACTTGGAAGCCGATAGGAAATGTCTCAATGCCCCTACTGATCATGGCATCAACGTTCACCCCCTTCTTAGATTCAGCACTGATCCCGACCCCCTTCTTCAACTGGGCCATGACCTCGTCCAATTCGGAACACTTTGCCTTCATTTTCTGTTCCATAGCTGCCTCTATCTCCTGAAGCTTTTTAAGACTAGTTGAAGTGTCACCACCATGTTGGGATGACTCAGCTTCTTTTTCTTTCCCGGCTCCACTACCACCGGTCTCACCAGCTTCTCTAACCACTGCCCTCATTTCTTCCTTTAACATGTCGCGGAAATCCTGCGACCTGAAGAAATCTCTCAGAACATCGGCCATACTCGGTGTTTGCTCTGCCATATTCACTCCTTCCCCAGACTCAGAATCACTATCACTCTCGACTACCCTCTGTCTCCTAGCTGCCCTTGAAGCTTGGGATCTTGTCCAAGGTCGCTCCAGTGTGTTCTGCTTGGGAGTAGACAGGAGGTATTAGGGCCGCGAATGAATGACGTGATATGACATGAAAGTTAAGACATTGAACATGCTTGAGATGCATGGAGTGGAATTATGTATGGAATGATGATAGGAATGGTTTCTTCTTTTTATTATTATATTTTTTCTCTTCTTTTTTTTTTTTTTTTTTTCGAGGCATTCCAAGAACACCCAATGTTTATGCAAAATGTCACGTGTGGGCCATCACACGGACAGAACTTTGGTGCCTTTGGGGCACCTAATGAATTCATGAAATGGTCGCGTGTATACCGGCACACGGACGTAGTTTTGACGCTTTGTAGGTCTCTGGGATGATATGAAATGGTCGCATGGGCCGGGTCCACTGACAAGGTCTTGATGCTTTTGAGCATATGGAATGATGTTATGAGAAAGTCACCTGTAACAGGAACACGGACAAGAATTCGGCATTCGAGGAACGCCTTTCATGATTTGGTGATGTTACGGGCCTACATATATGCTAATCGGGCACTCGGGGAGTACCTTAAATGGTGAATTAATGTCATGAAGTGGTCGGATGTGGACCACAATGTTATATGATGTTTATGATGGATGGGTGTGATGTCATGAAATGCATCGTGTAAATTATTACACGAAAAATGGGCCTAAGGCCGTAGTGGCTTTTATTAAATGAAATGGAATGGCCGAATGCAATCCGGTGCATTGGCAAAACTCGGGTAATTTTGGATACCCGATATGTTATGAAATGGGATGGGATGGTCATGATAGGCGTCGTTGAAATGCCCCTTAATTTAATTTAAGTGAAATGTAGTGAATGAACATGTCACACAATATGCAAATGGCTGCATAAAAACGTGGGTTAAGATGCATGACATACATAATGATGTTATGTATGCTATGTCAAAAATAAAATGCTAATCACACAAGTTTAATGTTATGGCTGAAAAAGAAACCGTTAGTATGGATGACAAGCGAATGAATTAATGTTTTACACACAAAATAAAATGCAAAATGGCTGCATAAAAATGTGGGTTAGTATCACACAAATATGTTTGTGTATGGTATGTCATATGTATGGAAAATGGTGATTATGGTATGTTATGCATGCGTCGGCGATGTGTCACGGAACGGTGAAGAACACATAGCAAGCAAAACGAATTCTTCCAACCTTATTCCTCCAACGTGGTCGGTCTCAAAAATTTCTAACCGAGTCCTAGGTGGGGTTCACTTTGATCACCAACCGGGGGTGATGAAGGCGCGATTTTATTATTATTGTTCACACAATTATTTTGGTATCCTAAGGGAATCCAACTAAAGCTGCCTATATGGGTTCGGTCCAAGTTGGGTTAACATCAAGGCTCTCATAGCAAGATATACTCCTCACTTCTCCCCACTCAAGGGTCCTAGCGAAGGGGTTCGTACGAGGCTATGAGTGGTGTTTCGTATTCGTGCCCCTAAGACCATGAGGAACTTATGCGACACTTCAACAATCCACCGGGCTATAAAGGATACCTAATCTAATGCAAAAATGGCTAACTAAAATGCAAATAAAATACCAAAAGAGAATCATCCACGTTGTTTTAATTAGACACTTTTCAGGGCTTGTCAAAATTCTTTTAAGTTTTTAAGGAAACTTTTTTAAGAATTCCCCAGCGGAGTCGCCACTGTGAGCGGACGACGCGTTTTTGACGGGACGCGGGACTCCCTTTCGGAATGGGGCGCCTCGATCTCGGGCGGATCCCTCCCTCGCGTGGGGTTTTTATAATGGAAATCCGCGTTTTGAAAAATGAATAGAATTAATGCGTAAAAGAACCGAGACCTAAGTCTCGATGGGTGTTGTAGGAGTCGCCACCCAGCTCAGCTCAACCGGGAAATTCTTATGTAGCTGAACCGGACGAACGGCCGCTACACTATCCAGAGATTCGGGTCCGGACAAGTCCCTTATTTCGTGTCTAATTAAAATAAATATAGCCAATGTTCTCGAATGGTATTTCAAAATCTAAAGTCCATTTTATTGAATAT
Organism: Euphorbia tirucalli; assembly: GCA_039660915.1. Lineage (NCBI taxonomy): Eukaryota > Viridiplantae > Streptophyta > Magnoliopsida > Malpighiales > Euphorbiaceae > Euphorbia > Euphorbia tirucalli. Next base: position 31,584,796 of record CM077637.1, on the reverse strand, counting down.
AAAGGCATACAGCGCGCACACAAAACATTTAATACAAAAATAAGGAAAAGGAATAAATATTAATTGGCTTACAACCAGATCGAATGAAAAAAAACACTCGCCTCACTTTACAAACGCCTATATACACGAGAATCTAGAAAAATACAATCGCCTAGATACACGATTTAATCTATTAAAATACATCAAAAAAAAAATAAAAAATAAAAATGAAGAGAAATTAAAACCTGCAAAACAGAGGGTTAGCACAATATATACGGCACGCCACAAGTTGGACTCAAATAGACAGAATTGGGGGATTAAGAATTGGGGGCATGCGTTTAGGGGGATAACCGGGTTGGCTCGGCTAGCCGGCCCGGTTAGACCTGGAAAACATTTTGAAACGTCCCTGTATTTTTGGTTTTGTGGGAAAAATCATTTGAAAACGATTTTGCCGGTTTACATGCATTTTTAAATATATTAAGTGGGTCGGTTTTCGGGAGAACTGGGTCTCCGTCGTTGAATTGTTCTAGATGCGAATTTTACTAGAAATTGAATCTATGGTCGTGATGCACACAACAAAATCCATTTCGATGATTTTTGGGGTTTTCTGATTTTTTGGATTTTTTACGGATAAAAGCTGAAATTCTGATTCTGAAATAATGATTACAGTCGTACGACTGTAGTTTACAGTCGTGCGACTGTGATCAATTCAGGATCAAAATTTCAACAAAAATTCATTTTGGACCAAACTGAAGAAAGATTGGCTGGAAACTAAGAACAGTCGTACGACTGTTCATGAAAGCTAAGAACAGTCGTACGACTGTTCTTAGTTTCCAGGAACAGAAATACAAAACTGCAGCAAAAACGCACAAAAATTCACTTCAAACACCCAGAAAGCGAGGAAAAGTGTAAGGAAAGGAAGTGACTACCTTTTTAGAAGCTATTCCAAGTCGTTTTGACCCCTGGCGTCGCTCCAATCCACAAGAATTTGCACTTTTCCTCTTGAATTGAAGTTGAGAGTTTGTGTCCAAAAATCCAAATTCGCAAGGGATTCTGGTGGTTTAAGTCCAAGTTCTTGATTTGGTTGTGTAGTTAAGTGATCAACCTAGAGATTTCTAACAAATTTTAGGCTTAATTTCGAGAATTGAAGAAAATCAAAGAGGAAGAAAAGTGAGTTTTTTGTGGTTTTCTTTTTCTCTCTCTTCTCTTTCTCTCTCTAAATTTTTCTTTCACCAGAAATCTCTCTCCTCTTCTTCTTCTTTTCCCTTTTTTTTTATCACTTCTTTTTCTGCTTGCTTGCTGCCAAACCCGAGCAATTACTGCTCCTCCTTCTTTTTCTTCCATTTCTGCTGCAGAGGTATGGGCCTCTGCAGTCTGCCCGACATTACAGTCGTACGACTGTAATTTTTAAATTACAGTCGTACGACTGTAGCAATAGTCGTACGACTATCTTTTTTTTTTTTTTTTTTTTTTTTTAAGTATAGAAAATTCCGGCGCTTACATCCAATATTAAATACGAAACCAAAAATATCCAACAAAGAAACGGAAATAATATTCCTGCGCATCGCAGGTACAAAATAACAGTTTCTTAGTTCCAAAACAAGTCCACTAGGCATCTCCAAGAAATAATCTCCGATCTCCATGGCCTCAACCCCGAGCCCCATTTTCGACTCGAAGATCTACTTCTCCAGATCCTAACAATCTCCTATTTCTTAGACCCTGCACATTTGAACAAATGTGAGATTCACATCCAGTGTCCAAGACCCAAGATGTAGAAATAGCCAGATTAATCTCAATAACATAAATACCTGAAGCAGCAGTTTTGCCCTTCAGTTGCTCCCTTAGCTTTGGACATGAGCTTTTCCAGTGCCCCTTCTCATGACACTCATGGCAGACATCGTCAGGAGAAGCAACCCTTGCTTTAGGTTGGGCCACCACCTTTTTGCCCTTAGCCTTGGCCTTAGATTTGGCCTTTCCCTTAGCAATGGGCATATTGCCCTTATTCACCAGCAATACTTTAGGAGTCTTCTTAAGAGACTGCTTAGCAAGCTTGAGCATGCCATGCAGCTCAACAACCGATTTATCCAACCCTTGCATATCGTAATTCATGATAAACTGGTTGTAAGACTCAGGAAGTGACTAGAGAATAATGTCTGCTGCTAAGTCCTGCGGAACTGGCGAGCCGAGGCGGGCAAGTGTATCAATATACCCCATCAAATTTAGCATATGAGTGCTAACAGAAGTCCCAGCTGCCATCACAGTAGTGCAAAGTGCCTTAGTTGTCAGGTAATGTTCCTGACAAGCCTAATCTTGGAACATCTTTTTAAGTTGATCCATTATCTTATAAGCATGCTCGTCCATAAATTGCTTCTGAAGATCAGAAGCCATGGTACCCAGTATGAGGCATCACACATCTTGGTCATCCCTCACATGCTAATCGTACTGCTCCACCATCGCCGTGGTGATGCCTCGACCTGCGGGAGGGCTAGCTGGTAAAGGAGAACTCAGTACATACTCCTTAGACTCTTGTCTAAGAACTATTTGTAAGTTCCAAGCCCAGTCCAGGAAGTTAGTCCCCGAAAGCTTCTCCTTCCCCATGAGTGACCTAAGTGAGAGTGAGTTGTTGTTTGTTGCAGCCATTTAAATTGCTTAAGTGAAATGGGATTATCTACATGGAAGAAATCATTGCATGAGTTAGAAATAAAGGACTTTTAATCCAATTCAAATTAATAATCCGATTTTAATTTGTTTGTTGGTGATGTTAATTAGCTGACTTGACCAAGATCCACAACTTATCAATGACTGGCCGAACTAGGGCTCGCTAACCAACCGTTGATTCGTTTGGTAGGACAACCTATCCAATCCTTTCACGAAGGACTCTTGGTTTGATGGGCTTATTGACACTTTACCCATCTGTGCTTAGGGCCCGCTCTGAGCTAATGCTACCCATGTTAAGTCAAACCACCATTCACATGTTAACCATACCAAGTATCCTAACCCTCGACAGCCCACTGAATACTATAATGTACCCAGCTAGGGCATGGGCACATTGCAGCATCAATGGGAGGAAGAGGTGTGAATGTGGGAAGCACTTTTAAACGAATCAATATTTTAATTTTCGGATTATAATTAAGTGATACGGCTTAGCATGGAAAAACGCGGGTAATAATTTGGTGATCCATACATCCATATTATATGACAAATGCAATAGCATACTTAATTTAAAATAAATGAGATCCTATGGGGCTTTAATTACAACCTAATGAAAACTTAGATGTCCTATCTAATTCTTCATGGGCTGGACTGCAATCTTTCTTGGGCTCCCACCATGGGTTTTCTCCATCTGGGCCTTCCTCCATACTTGATGCAATTACAATAATTTTGTAAAATAAAATCTATTCTAAAACTACATCAAAATAAAAAATGGCACGCAGACCATATTTCCCAAAATTAAATTACAACCGATAATAATTCAGGGTCCATAGAACTCAGCATCACATTTCAAACAAAGTATATGTCGTGCACATACATACCAATATGATGCATGATCATGGCATTCCAAATTATAAATATAAATGTTAAGCCGAGTTACATAGGGTGAAATCACCAATTTTAACAAATGTGACTAAGGCCCATAAAGGCCCAATGGATAACATCCATAAATACAAAATTAACAATTTTGCTTCCACTTGAATTTGGGTTGTCACAAATTTAAAATTTAGGTCTCCCAATTTTAACCGATGTCACGGTTTATTGGGCCAATTTCACAAAGTCCATATTCAATTTAATATGCGAACAATTAAATTAAATATGCATACCAACAAAATAAATAATTTAAATACAAATTAATTTTTTAAAAAAAAATTAATTTAATTTGCATTAGGGTCCAGGATAAAAAAATACACGCAAAATCCAAAACTGGACCCGAATCCCACGCGCGGCGGTGCTATCTGGGGACAGTAGCGCTGCCGCGCGGCAGCCTGCAGCCAGTGCCAAAATTGGAAATGCAATTATGATTCCAATTTTGGCCAACTAATTATTATTTTTTATTATAAAATCATAAACAAAAAATAATTGTTTCTAGCCAAATATATAACTCATATAGAAAAACAATTTTAGATGGAAAACAATTGGAGAAAATAATCAAAAACCCCAGTCCAAAAATTCTAGGTTATCAAAAACCAAAACCAATTAAACAAAAACCTTAAAATCACAAACTTGAAACTCATTCTTTTTTCAAGAATGCTTTCAAGAACCAATTCCAATCAATCTAATGGACAAAACCTAGGCTCTGATACCACTGTTGGGATTCGTCATTGCAAAAATAACATGGCGCAGTAGAAAATACACCGTTTAAAACTTCCTAGAATCCACCTATCGTGTCCAATTACTATTGATTAGAATAAAACAATTTGAATCAAGAGAGATTAACTCACCGAATTCGTCTCCTCTAGAGACTGCTGCAGAATCTTTTCTTGAAACTACGATCTCCAAAGTCTGGTGCACGACCAACTATTGACCGGGAACCGGTGCTAGCCGAAGATACGAAGGAATGGAGGATTAATGCTGGGATTTTTGGCTATTTGCGGCTGCTATTGGTGGCTGAAATTTCCAGCAATTAATTAGAGTTGAATTAGGTTTTTCCTCCTTAAGTGTGCCCTTATATAGACACCTTGTATAATTGGGTTTTAATTAGGTTAATTAAACCCCAGCCCACTAGGATTATAATTACATAAATAAAATTTAATTAAAAAGTATATACTATGTAATTTAATTCCATTTGGCTAAATTTAATTACCCCTAAATAAAATTATATCACGCTTAAGTTAATACAATACATGTATTTAATTTTCCTACTTAGGAAAATTATTTAATTAATTGTTTACTTTATGTAATTCAATTAATTGATAAATTAATTAATTACATTATGTAAACTTATTAATTAAATTAAATTCAACCCAATGTCAATTAATTACCTTGACACCGAATGTCAACTAATTAATTAACGCATTCCTTCCAATGTACATTACATGTACAATTTCTATAAGTTCCAGCTCAGTTGATCTATGTGCACGATCCTATGGGTCTGTCTTTATGTTGGCAGTAAGCCCAAGGCCCACAGACTGTAAGTGGGTTCTAGCAAACCATTACAGCCCCTAATTAAGATAGAGATGCAGCAGTCTTTAGAAGACACTCACCCGGCAGTAATCTCATAGTGTCCTTTGCCTAACGATATCGATATGAATAAATAAGAGGCATGGTGTCTGTCATCCTCTTCTGTTGTTTATTATATTTCTTAATCTTGAGTTGACTGATTAATCAAATAAGCAACCAACTTATTTGGGTATGGCCCTACACTTATCAATTCCACTCATCAAGTGGCCAATGATATCATCTTGGTGTTACCTGAGTGGCAATTCCATCACTTCATCATCAATATCAACATGTTCACCAGTCCACCCAATCATAACCATATTTAGCATCCTTTTACAGACCTGTTAGGCATATGTCAAAGTGAACCAGATTCCCTATTGATATTATAATGAAATCTGGTCTGAGGGCAAAAGAGACCTACTCAAGAAAGACCTATGACGCGACAACCATGTGGCTTTCTTGTGCGGATCGATCCAGTCCCATGTCAAGGACATGTACCTATATTCATGACTGATTATACAAGTACTATGGCTAGTTAAGAACTACAATACAGTTATCGAATATATAAGTCTGTGGTTCTATTCGCTCCCACGATTAGAACAAACCCTGTATAGGTTTTATGATTATCAATCAATGGATATTCTACTCATATTATAGCACAAGATATAAATGAAATAAATTAATTACCTTTATTAATGTGACACAAATAATGTATTCATACAATGAGTCTTAATGTATAATACAAAATACAAGAATCCAATGCCTTAAGAACTAGGGCACACCAACAGATGCTTGCTTCAATCCATAAATAGATCTTTGAAGCTTGCAGACCCGGTTTGGATACTTTGGATCGATAAAACCCTCAGGTTGTGCCATGTACACATCCTCGAGTAGCTTTCCATTAAGGAAAGAGGTCTTAACATCCATCTACCATATCTCATAATCATACCATATAGCTCAGGCTAGTAGTATCCTAATGGATTTGAGCATAGCAACTGGAGAAAAGGTTTCATCATAGTCAATTCCTTGAACTTGCCTGAATCCTTTTGCCACCAATCACCCCTTGAAGGTGTTGTCGGCCTTTAACTTAAAACACCACTTGCAACCTATCACCTTAGCACCCAGAGGTGGATCCACCAAGTTCCATACTTGGTTATCTTGCATAGACTGCAGCTTAGCCTCCATGGCTTTGCGCCATTGATCTGAGTGTGGGCTTTCAACAGCCTCCTGATAGGTCTTGGGCTCCTCTAGTTCAACAACCATAAGGTCCCCATCATCAGTCACGAGAAAGCTGTACCTCTCTGGTTGATGACGTGTCCTACCAGACCTTCTATGGTCTTGTGCAACCGGTTCTGGTTCCTTAATTTCTTGAGTAGTTATATATGTTCCCGAAGCATCCCTAGTAGTAGCTGCAGGAGTTTGTGAGTCATGAACTTCTGAAAGTTCAACATTACTCCCACTGCCTCTTTTGGAAAGGAATTCCTTCTCCAAGAAGACTGCATTTCTGGCTATGAAAACTTTGTTTTCGGCCAGATCATAGAAGTAATAACCCTTAGTTTCCTTAGGGTAACCTATAAACTGGCACTTAACAGATTTGGACTCGAGTTTGCCACTTGTCAATTGCTTAACATGTGCATCACAGCCCCAAATCTTCAAGAAGGAAACATTAGGCTTTCGGCCCTTCCATAGTTCATATGGTGTTCCCTCAACTGCCTTGCTTGGTGTATTATTAAGAATGTAAGCAGCTGTCTCTCAAGCATATCCCCAAAAGGAGACAGGGACTGTAGCATGACTCATCATCAAGCGGACCATGTCAAGCAAGGTCCTATTCCTCCTTTCTGACACTCCATTCCACTGGGGTGTACCAGGAGGAGTGAGTTGGGATACAATCCCACACTCACTCAAAAATGAGTCAAACTCTTGGCTCAAATATTCAACCACTCGGTCAGACCGAAGTGCTTTTATTTTCTTGCCAAGTTGGTTTTCTACTTCATTCTTAAAGTCCTTGAACCTTTGGAGATTCTCAGTGCTGAAGTCATCCGTGAAGGTGACAAAGTACAAAAAACCATATCTAGCACTAGTGCTCATTGGGCCACATACATCGGAATGTATTAGCTCCAATAGCTCTGAGGCCCTTTCAGCAGTCTTGCTAAAAGGCGCCTTTGTCATCTTGCCTCTCAAACAAGATTCGAATGTGTCATAAGACTGGATGTCAAATGACCCTAGCACTCCACTAGAGTGAAGCCTAGCTATGCGCTTCTCATTTATATGGCCAAGTCGACAATACCAGATCTAAGTAGGATTAATTTCATTTTGTTTAATCCTTTTAGTATTTATGTTATAGATTGAACTTTCACGTTTTAGATCAAGGATATATAAGCCATTTTCAAGAAATGTTGCTCCATAAATAATATTGCCATATTGCATAGAAATTCTACCATGTCCAATATTAAATACGAAACCAGAAATATCCAATAAAGAAATGAAAATAATATTCCTGCGCATCGCAGGTATAAAATAACAGTTTCTTAGTTCCAAAACAAGTCCACTAGGCATCTCCAAGAAATAATCTACTATCTCCATGGCCTGAACCTGAGCACCATTTCTGACTCAAAGATCTACTTCTCTAGATCCTAATAATCTCCTATTTCTTAGACCCTACACATTTGAACAAATGTGAGATCTACATCCAGTGTCCAAGACCCAAGATATAGAAATAGCTAGATTAATCTCAATAACATAAATACCTGAAGCTGCAGTTTTGCCCTTCAGTTGCTTACTTAGCTTTGGACATGAGCTCTTCCAGTGCCCTCTCTCATGACACTCATGGTAGACATCGTCAGGAGAAGCAACCCTTGCTTTATGTTGGGACACCACCTTTTTGCCCTTAGCCTTGGCCTTTTGGGCCTAAGCCTTGGCCTTATATTTGGCCTTTCCCTTAGCAATGGGCGTATTGCCCTCGTTCACTAGTAATACTTTAGGAGTCTTCTTAAGAGACTGCTCAGTAAGCTTGAGCATGCCATACAGCTCAACAACCGATTTATCCAACCCTTGCATATGATAATTCATGATAAATTGGTTGTAAGACTCAGGAAGTGACCCCAGAATAATGTCTGCTGCCAAGTCCTACAGAACTGGCGAGCCGAGGTGGGCAAGTGTATCAATATACCCCTTCAACTTTAACACATGAGTACTAACAGAAGTCGCAGCTACCATCACAGTTGTGCAAAGTGCCTTAGTTGTCAGGTAACGTTCCTGACGAGCCTGATCTTGGAACATCTTTTTAAGTTGATCCATCATCTCATAAGCATGCTCATCCACAAACTACTTCTGAAGATCAGATGCCATGGTACCCAGCATAAGGCACGAGACATCTCGGTCATCCCTCATGTGCCGATCGTACTACTCCACCATCGCCATGGTGATGCCTCGACTTACGGGAGGGCTAGCTGGTAAAGGAGCATTCAGTACATACTCCTTGGACTCTTGTCTAAGAACTATTTGTAAGTTCCTAGCCTAGTCCAGGAAGTTAGTCCCCGAAAGCTTCTCCTTCTCCAAGAGTGACCTAAGTGAGAGTGAGTTGTTGTTTGTTGCAGCCATTTAATTGCTTAAGTGAAATGGGATTATCTACATGGAAGAAATCATTGCTTGAGTTAGAAATAAAGGACTTTTAAGCCAATTCACATTAATAATCTGATTTTAATTTGTTTGTTGGTGATGTTAATTGGATGACTTGACCAAGATCAATAACTTATCAATGACAGGCCGAACTAGGGCTCGCTAACTAGCCATTGATTCGTTTGGTAGGACAACCTATCTAATCCTTCCACGAAGGACTCTTGGTTTGATAGGCTTATTGACACTTTACCCATCTGTGCTTAGGGCCCGCTCTGAGCTAATGCTACCCATGTTGAGTCAAACCACCATTCACATGTTAGCCATACCAAGTATCCTAACCCTCGACGGCCAACCGAATACTACAATGTACCCAGCTAGGGCACGGCGCACATTGCAGCATCAATGGGAGGAAGAGGTGTGAATGTGGGAAGCACTTTTAAATGACTCAATATTTTAATTACTGGATTAAATTTAAGTGATACGGCTTAGCATGCATAAACGCGGGTAATAATTTGGTGATCCATACATCCATATTATATGATAAATGCAATATCATACTTAATTTAAAATAAATAAGATCCTATGGGCCTTTAATTACAACCTAATGAAAAACTAGATATCCTATCTAATTCTTCATGGGTCGAACTGCAATCCTTCTTGGGCTCCCACCATGGGCTTGCTCCATCTGGGCCTTCCTCCATACTTGATGCAATTACAACAATTATGTAAAATAAAATCTATTCTAAAATTACATCAAAATAAAAATGGCACGCAGGCCGTATTTCCCAAAATTAAATTACAACCGCTAATAATTTAGGGTCCATAGAACTCAACACCACATTCAAACAAAGTACCTGTCGTGCACATACATACCAATATGATGCATGATCATGGCATTCCAAATTATAAATATAAATGTTAAGCCGAGTTACATAGGGTGAAATCGCCAATTTTAACAAATGTGACTAAGGCCCATAAAGGCCCAATGGATGACATCCATAAATGCAAAATTAACAATTTTGTTCCCACTTGAATTTGGGTTGTCACAAATTTAAAATTTAGCTCTCCCAATTTTAACCGGTGTCACGGTTTATTGGGCCAATCTCACAAAGTCCATATTCAATTTAATATGCAAACAATTAAATTAAATATGCATGCCAACAAAATAAACAATTTAATTACAAATTAATTTTAAAAAAATCTAATTTAATTTGTATTAGGGCCCAGAATAAAAAAATACCCGCAAAATCCAAAACCGGCCCCAAAATCTGCTGCGCGGCAGCAACAGCTTGCTGCAGGGGATGGGAATAGCAAATTTTGCGATAACCTTCCCCACGACCATTATTTTTTTTAATTAAATCATAAAAAAAATCCAGCCATAAAAAATAAATAATCAATAAAAACAACAATTTTAGATGGAAAACAATTGGGGAAAATAATCAAAAACCCCAACCCAACAATTCTACGGTTTATCCAAAAACAAAACCAATTGAGTAAAAACCCTAAAATAAAAAACTTGAAACCCATTCTTTCTTCAAGAACGCTTTCAAGAACCAATTCCAATCAATCTAATGGACAAAACCTTGGCTCTGATACCACTGTTAGGATTCGTCATCGGAAAAATAACGTGGCATAGTGGAAAATACACCGTTTAAAATTTCCTAGAATCCACCAATCGTGTCCAATTACCATTGATTGAAATAAAAACAATTTGAATCAAGAGATTGAACTCACCAAATTATGTCTCTTCTAGAGACTGCTGCAGAATCGTTTCTTAAAATTGATCTCCACAGTCCGGTGCACGATCAACTATCAAACGGGAACCGATGCTAGTTGAAGAACGGAAGAAATTGCACCAAAGAATTCAGCTATTGGGGCTGATATTGTTGCTGGCCGAATCTCCTTTGTGCCTAGGGTTAAGAGAGTGATTTTTCCCATAAATGTGCCTTTTATAGTCCTTATACAATATGGACTTCAATTAGGTTAAGTAAACCCAAGCCTATTAGGATTTTAATTACATATTTAAATCCTTATTCCATAAGATTTATAATACAAAATTTAATTCCATATGGCTTGATTTAATTACCCCTAATTAAAATAAAATCACACTCAAGAAAATAATTTAATTAATTGTTTACCTTATGTAATTCAATTAATTGATAAATTAATTAATTACATTACGTAAACTTATTAATTAAATTAAACCAACCCAATGTTAATTAATTACCTCGACACCTAATGTCAACTAATTAATTAACTCATTCCTTCCAATGTACATCACATGCATAATATCTATACATTCTGGCTCAATTGATCTATGTGCACGATCCTATTGGTCTGTCTTTATGTTAGCAGTAGGCCTAAGGCCCACAGACTGTAAGTGGGTTCTAGCAAACCATTACAGCCCCTAATTAAGACAGAGATGTGGCAGTCTTTAGAAGACACTCACCCGGTAGTAATCTCATAGTTTCCGTTGCCTAACGATATCGATATGAATAAACAAGAGGCATGGTGTCCGTCATCCTCTTCTGTTGTTTATTATATTTTCTGATCTTGAGTTGACTGATTAATCAAATCAGCAACCAACTTATTTGGGTATGGCTATACACTTATCAGTCCCACTCATCAAGTGGCCAGTGATACCATCTCGGTGTTACCCGAGTGGCAATTCCATCACTTTATCATCAATATCAATATGTTCACCTGTCCACCCAATCATACCCCTGTTAGGCATATGTCAAAGTGAACTGGATTCCATATTGATACTATAATGAAATCTGGTCTGAGGACAAAAGAGACCTACTCAAGAAAGACCTATGACGTGACAACCATATGGCTTTCTTATGCGGATCGATCCAGTCTCATGTCAACGATATGTACCTATATTCATGACTGACTATATTGTTGGGATTTGTCACCGGAAATCACCCGATAAAAGCGGAAGAACGCGGTGATTTCCTCAAATCCAGTCCCAGGAGCAATTGAAGTGGAAATTGAAAAACTTAAAATCAAATTGAAAGGGATTAAATTTCTTACCAGAAAAATCTCTTTCCGAGATGGATGATGACTGCAGAATTCAAAATAGAATTCCTCCACTCTCACGTACACGAACACTTGGCGAATGCAACCCGTGCTAGCGTCGGAAAAACAAAACAATCGAGAGGAGGAGCTAGGGAAATTTCAGCTAGAAGTGAATGTGCTAGGGGTGGCTGAAATTTCTAACCCTAGGTATTTATACCTAGGGTTGGCCGAATTCCCTAAGGGGAATTCAGGCCCATCTTGGCTTCTCTCTATTCTGTGCGGGCTTCCATGTTTTAATTTAGGCCCAGTCTAATTTTAATTATTCTGGTTTAAATTAATTTCAAGCCCAATTTTAATGTACCCATGTATTTAATATATTACTCCAAGTAATATATTATCTACATCTAAATTAAAATTAGTTTGACAATTAATTTAATCCATCAAATTAAAATTAACTCTACACAAAATAATATCATATGTAAACCCATACATATGAATATTTCCACCTAGGAAATAATTTCATAATTAATCCAATTAATTATGAAGAGCCAATAGAATATATTGATTTTATTATTATGACCAATCCAATTGATCCTTATAATATAATTAATATATACAAGCTTCTCCATCCACTGTGTATACTCCAAGTATACAAGTAATTCCTTAAGTCTGCATTCTATCGTTCTATGTGTACGATCCTGTGGGCCCATCTTTATGTTGGCAGCGGGCATTTGGCCCACAGACTGCAGTTGGGCTCTAGCATGCCACTGCAGCCCCCAATTAAGATGGAGATGGCAGTCTAACTGATATCGTAACCCTGTAGTTTAAACTTGTACATCCCATGTCATTGATATCGGTGTCCAACAGAGAGGCATGGATTGATCACCCTCTTTCGTGTCTGGACATTAACTTGATCCTGAATGTACTGATGCTCACAAACAAGTTCCAACTTGTTTGGGTGTGGCCACACTCTTATCAGTCACATTCATCAAGTGGCAGGTGATATCTTCTCAGTTGGTTACTGAGTGACAAATCCCTTCTGCATATCCATAGCATTACCATGTTCAGTGACATACCCGAAAGCACCCATACTTGGCACCCTATTACAGGCCCTTTAGGCGTACCCCTAAGTATGCGACTTCACATGTAACACCATCATATGGTCAGGTCAAAGGATCCATACAAGTACTACACGAGAATCCATTGTGATACCATACCATGTGGATTACTCGTTTAGTGGATCTATCCAGTACCATGCTCCCAGGCATGTACCCATTAACTTGGTTGACATCCCATGTCCAATGACCGGTAAGACACCGCCATACAACCAGGTTAATGATAGTCTGTTGTTCCATTCATTCCCATGACTGGAACAGACTACGGATCTATTTATGGTCATATCGTTAACCCTATCCATGGTCTTACTACTAAGTGCATGACACTAGTCGTCATGGATATAGATATGTCCATTGGATACTTCATTTACTATACTGCACAAGATAAATATAATAAATGAATTGATGCCTTTATTAATGACACAAATGAGTACAACACATAAATCCAATAAATGTATAGTACAAATACAAGGACCAATGCCTCGGGACTAGGGCATTTCCAACAATCTCCCACTTGCACTAGTTCCAACTAGGCATGGGCCTAATCCCTATAGATCTAGTATGACCCTCGTACTTGGGCTGGGCCAGCGCCTTGGTCAATGGATCTTCGACATTATCCTCGGTGTCCACTCTGTGCAATGCAATGTCACCTCTCTCCACGATTTCTCGTATGAGGTGAAACTTTCTGAGCACGTGCTTTGTGTTCTTATGTGACCAGGGCTCCTTAGCTTGTGCGACGGCCCCATTATTGTCACAAAAGATATCAACTGGGTCCTGGATAGTTGGCACTACTCCCAACTCAGTGATAAACTTCTTCATCCACACAGCTTCCTTAGCTGCATCACACGCAGTGATGTACTCAGCTTCTGTTGTAGAGTCCGCTATGGTTGGTTGCTTTGAGCTCCTCCAGCTTACAGCACCACCATTCAGCAAGAATACATACCCTGACTGCGATTGGTACTCATCTTGGTCTGTCTGGAAGCTTGCATCAGTATACCCAGTAACTGATAGCACTTCCTGACCACCATACACCAAGAAGCTATCCTTGGTCCAGTTAAGGTACTTAAGGATTGCCTTGACAGCTTTCCAGTGATCCTCCCCGGGATCCTACTGGTATCGGCTCGTCATACTCAGTGCAAAGGCAACATCAGGTCTCGTACACAACATAGAGTACATAATTGATCCAATAGCCGAGGCATATGGAACCAATTTCATGTTCTCCCTGTCCTCCCTTGTTTTAGGACAGTTCTTCTTACTAAGTTTCAGCCCATGGCCCATTGGCAAGAAACCTTTCTTGGCCCGGTCCATGCTGAATCTTTTCAGAACTTTGTCAATGTACGAAGCCTGACTTAGGCCCAGAAGCCGATTTGATCTATCCCTATAGATCCTGATCCCTAGGATCATCTCAGCTTCGCCTAAGTCCTTCATTGCGAAGCACTTACTCAGCCACTGCTTTACCCCTTGCAGTGTTGGTATGTCGCTTCCAATGAGTAGGATGTCGTCTACATACAGTACCAAAAATGTGACAATGCACCCAGTAGTCCTCTTATACACACAAGGCTCATCTAGATTCTGTATGAAGCCATATTCCTTTATAGCCTCATTGAATCTTAGATTCCAACTACGGGATGCTTGCTTCAATCCATAAATGGACCTTTGAAGTTTGCATACCCTTCCCGGATACTTAGGATCGATAAAACCCTCAGGTTGTGCCATGTACACATCCTCGAGTAGCTTTCCATTAAGGAAAGCGGTTTTGACATCCATCTGCCATACCTCATAGTCATACCATGCGGCTATGGCCAGTAGTATCCTGATGGACTTGAGCATGGCTACTGGTGAGAAAGTTTCATCATAGTCTATCCCATGGACTTGTCTGAAACCTTTCGCAACCAGACGCCCCTTGAAGGTATTATCAGCTTTTAGCTTATAGCACCACTTGCAACCTATTACCTTGGCACCCGGAGGTGGATCAACCAAGTTCCAAACTTGATTATCGTACATAGATTGCATTTCTGCCTCCATGGCTTTACGCCAATTCGCAGACTGTGGGCTAGCCATAGCCTCCTGGTAGGTTTTAGGTTCTTCTTCATCCCAGATGAGAAGAGTTTGATCATCGGTGACGAGGAAACCATACCTCTTCGGTTCCCGACGATCCCTACCAGACCTTCTAGGTTCTTGTGTGGCCTGGGTCGGTGCCTCCACTTGTGGAAGCTCCACCTGGGCCTTCGAGCTATCCTCTTCAGGAGCTTGTGGACCTTGAACTTCCCTGAGTTCAATATTGCTCCCACTATCTTTCTTGGAAAGGAACTCCTTTTCCAGAAAGACCCCTTCCTTGCCACGAACACCTTGTTCTCAACGGGGTTGTAGAAGTAATACCCTTTGGTTTCCCTGGGGTAGCCCACAAACAGGCATTTATCGGTTTTGGGCTCCAGCTTGCCACTAGTCAATTTCTTGACATGTGCTTCGCATCCCCAAATCCTTAGGAAAGACACATTGGGCTCCTTGCCCGTCCATATCTGATATGGGGTCTTTTCCACAGCCTTAGTCGGAGTATTGTTTAAGATGAGAGCTGCTATCTCGAGGGGCGTGTCCCCAGAAGCTAATTTGGAGAGATGCTTGACTCATCATTGAGCGGACCATGTCCAACAAGGTCCTATTCCTCCTTTCGGACACCCCATTCCATTGTGGTGTTCCAGGAGGAGTGAGCTGTGGAACTATTCCATGCTCTCTCAAGTATGAGTCAAACTCTAGGCTCATGTACTCACCACCTCGGTCCGACCGAAGGGCTTTGATGTTCCTGCCTAGCTGGTTCTGTACCTCGTTCCTAAATTCCTTGAACCTATCAAGGGTCTCGGACTTGTGTTTCATCAGATAGACATAGCCATATCTGCTGAAACCATCCGTGAACGTGACGAAGTACAGATGTCCACCTCTGGTTGCTGCGCTCATAGGTCCACATACATCTGAATGTATTAGGTCCAACAAGCCAGTGGCCCTTTCAGCCCTTTTGCTAAAAGGCGCCTTTGTCATCTTGCCTCTTAAACATGATTCACATGTATCAATTGACTCCAAGTCAAATGACCCTAGGACTCCAGCTTTGTAAAGCCTAGCTATGCGCTTCTCGTTTATATGGCCAAGACGACAATGCCATAGGTAGACTGGATTAAGTTCGTTAGGCTTAACCCTTTTCGTGTTTATGTTATAGATGTGATTGGTTTCATTTAAGTCCAGGACATACAGGCCATTATTTAACAGAGCATCTCCATAAAATAACCCCTCTCTGGATATAGAAATTCGACCATTTATAATAGAAAATTCAAATCCAGAAATATCCAACATTGATACAGAGATAATATTCCTGCACATAGCAGGTACAAAGTAACAATGTTCTAAAATTAAAACCAATCCGCTGGGCATCATTAGGTGGTATTCGCCGATCTCTATGGCAGCAACCCTTGCTCCATTCCCGACCCGCAAGTCCACCTCTCCCGACCCCAGCAACCTTCTGTTCTTAAGTCCCTGCACATTGCAACAAATGTGAGAACCACATCCAGTATCCAATACCCAGGATGTTGAAACAGTAAGGTTAATATCTATAACATAAATACCTGAAGAGGACGCACCTTGGCCCCTTCTCTGCTCTCCCATCAGCTTGGGACACGATCTCTTCCAATGGCCGGCCTGTCTGCACCCGAAACAGACATCCTCAGGACCTGCCTTCTGCTGGGCCTTGGGTTGGGCCTTGGCCTTCTTGGCTTTGGCTTTCTTGGCCTTAGCCTTGGCCTTTTCCTTGGCCTTACCCTTAGCAAGAGGAGCGTTCCCCTTGTTAACCAGCAGCACCGGTGGAGTCTTCTTGATCGACTGCTCAGTAAGCTTCAGCATCCCATGCAGCTCACTGACACGGTTCATCCCTTGCATATTGTAGTTAAGGATGAACTGATCATAAGAATCCGGCAAGGACGCGAGGATTGTGTCCACCGCCAACTCTTGAGAAATAGGCGATCCGAGACGGGCCAAAGTATCCAAATAGCCCTTCATCTTGAGCACGTGTGCACTCACAGATGTCCCGGCCCCCATCTTACAAGAGTGGAATGCCTTATTGGTCAGGTACCTTTCCTGACGGGCTTGCTCTTGAAACATCTCATTAAGAGTTGTTATCATAGCATAGGCTTGGTGGTCCATAAACTGTTTTTGCAGTTCGGGGACCATGCAAGCCAACATAAGGCACATCACATCCCAGTTGTCCTTGACGTGCGCCTCATATTCCGCCAGCTGTGCAGCCGTTGGATTACGTCCCTGAGGCGCAGCCGGCACAGGCCTTTCCAGCACATACTCTTTCGACTCTTGTCTTAGAACTATCCTCAAGTTCCTAGACTAGTCTAAAAAGTTAGGAACGGAAAGCTTGTCCTTTTCAAGAATTGATCGCAGTGATAAGGTATTTGTGTTTGCCATTTGGGTGTTTCTACACAGAAAAACATTTAGAGTGTTAATAAAGGGCTTTACTTTGTTGTTCCCATATAAAATTAATAATGAATCAAGTTATTAATTTAACCAAGTTGTTGGGCTCATGGGCCGAGATCCATATTTCATTAAGATATAGCCAAACGAGGGTTTGGTACAACTATACCTTAATTATTTAGGTAGGAACGCCGTCCAATCCCAACCTAGGGACTCTCGGTTTGATGGGCTTGTTGGCACTTACCCATCTGTGCTTAGGGCCAGGAGAATCCTACTACCCATGCTAAGTCAAAACCTCCATCCAAGTGTTAGAGTATCCCATACTCTAACCCAATACAAAGTGACAATACTCCAGTGCATCCTGCGAGGGCATGGTCTACAACTGGCCTATTCCCACTTCGATTCGGTTTTGAATGAGGGAAGCACTTTTAAGCGACTTAGTAATTTCCGTTTGGTTATTAGATTCAATTATAACGGCTTACATACATAAAGCGGGTGAATGAGCTATTTGTAACATACATTCATACATGCAAATGAATATAAAAATGATTAAATAAAATTAAAATGGACTGCTATGGGCCTATATTACATTCTAATATTATTCTAGTAAACCTATACTAGAAACATATATTAGGCGGGCCTCCATCTTCTCCTTCTGGGCTTGTACCTCCAATTTGGGCTTGCACCTCCACTTGGGCTCACCACTCCATGGGCTTCTTCTTTTACAAATTTTATAATATTTAATTTAAATAAAATAAAATTACATTAAAAGAAAACGACACGCAGGCCGTATTTACCCAAAAGAAAAATACAACCCATCTCGTAAAAGGCCCAATAGCATCCAATCATACATTCATTCAACCATTCATATGCATCCAATACATACAATTCAAAGGCATGTCATAATGCATGATTTAAGCCCATTTAAATTATGTCAAAGCCATTATTAGGAAATCGCCAATTTTGGCCCACCATGGTTCTAACCCTTAACGGGCTTTGGGCCTCCAGCCCAGGCAGTCCAACTGCTCCCACTGGAATTGGGAAACCATGGGTCCAATTTAGGCGTCCGAGTAATTGTGCCAAAATTACCCGAACCAATTTCCATTAACCATATTAATTTCCAAAACTAATATCACATGAACGAAATAAAATTCACATGCGCATTTAAATTACATAAATTTAAACACACGAATTTTAAAACCAATTAAAATTTCAAAACAGGGCCCCGGACCCAAATACCCGCAAAATCCAAAACACTGGGCCCGGCCCGCTGCAGAGGTGCAGCCGCCTAGCGGCTGCCGCTGCGCCTCCCGCCGCGTGAGGCGGCCGCCGGCGGCGCCCCGCCCCGGGGAGGCCGATTTTTTTTTTTTATTAAAAATAAAAATTCACCAATCATCATCCATAGCAATTCACCAAGAATTACAATAATGCAATAAAATTAAAACAACATAAACCAATATGCAATATTAATTTTCGTTGTATCAAAACATATGGGAAAAATCATAAAACCCATACCATGAATCCCAAACAAAAACATCCAATTTCAAAACAGGGATTCAACCAAATTAATCAATTTCCACGGATCAAAAGCCTGCTCTGATACCACTGTTGGGATTTGTCACCGGAAATCACCCGATAAAAGCGGAAGAACGCGGTGATTTCCTCAAATCCAGTCCCAGGAGCAATTGAAGTGGAAATTGAAAAACTTAAAATCAAATTGAAAGGGATTAAATTTCTTACCAGAAAAATCTCTTTCCGAGATGGATGATGACTGCAGAATTCAAAATAGAATTCCTCCACTCTCACGTACACGAACGCTTGGCGAATGCAACCCGTGCTAGCGTCGGAAAAACAAAACAATGGAGAGGAGGAGCTAGGGAAATTTCAGCTAGAAGTGAATGTGCTAGGGGTGGCCGAAATTTCTAACCCTAGGTATTTATACCTAGGGTTGGCCGAATTCCCTAAGGGGAATTCAGGCCCATCTTGGCTTCTCTCTATTCTGTGCGGGCTTCCATGTTTTAATTTAGGCCCAGTCTAATTTTAATTATTCTGGTTTAAATTAATTTCAAGCCCAATTTTAATGTACCCATGTATTTAATATATTACTCCAAGTAATATATTATCTACATCTAAATTAAAATTAGTTCGACAATTAATTTAATCCATCAAATTAAAATTAACTCTACACAAAATAATATCATATGTAAACCCATACATATGAATATTTCCACCTAGGAAATAATTTCATAATTAATCCAATTAATTATGAAGAGCCAATAGAATATATTGATTTTATTATTATGACCAATCCAATTGATCCTTATAATATAATTAATATATACAAGCTTCTCCATCCACTGTGTATACTCCAAGTATACAAGTAATTCCTTAAGTCTGCATTCTATCGTTCTATGTGTACGATCCTGTGGGCCCATCTTTATGTTGGCAGCGGGCATTTGGCCCACAGACTGCAGTTGGGCACTAGCATGCCACTGCAGCCCCCAATTAAGATGGAGATGGCAGTCTAACTGATATCGTAACCCTGTAGTTTAAACTTGTACATCCCATGTCATTGATATCGGTGTCCAACAGAGAGGCATGGATTGATCACCCTCTTTCGTGTCTGGACATTAACTTGATCCTGAATGTACTGATGCTCACAAACAAGTTCCAACTTGTTTGGGTGTGGCCACACTCTTATCAGTCACATTCATCAAGTGGCCGGTGATATCTTCTCAGTTGGTTACTGAGTGACAAATCCCTTCTGCATATCCATAGCATTACCATGTTCAGTGACATACCCGAAAGCACCCATACTTGGCACCCTATTACAGGCCCTTTAGGCGTACCCCTAAGTATGCGACTTCACATGTAACACCATCATATGGTCAGGTCAAAGGATCCATACAAGTACTACACGAGAATCCATTGTGATACCATACCATGTGGATTACTAGTTTAGTGGATCTATCCAGTACCATGCTCCCAGGCATGTACCCATTAACTTGGTTGACATCCCATGTCCAATGACCGGTAAGACACCGCCATACAACCAGGTTAATGATAGTCTATTGTTCCATTCATTCCCATGACTGGAACAGACTACGGATCTATTTATGGTCATATCATTAACCCTATCCATGGTCTTACTGCTAAGTGCATGACACTAGTCGTCATGGATATAGATATGTCCATTGGATACTTCATTTACTATACTGCACAAGATAAATATAATAAATGAATTGATGCCTTTATTAATGACACAAATGAGTACAACACATAAATCCAATAAATGTATAGTATAAATACAAGGACCAATGCCTCGGGACTAGGGCATTTCCAACATATATAAGTACTATGGCTAGTTAAGAACTACCATACAATCATTGAATATACAAGTTTGTGGTTCTATTCGTTCCCACGATTAGAACAGACCTGGGATGGGTTTTATGATTATCAATCAATGGATACTCTACTCATATTATAGCACAAGATATAAATGAAATAGATTAATTGCCTTTTTTAATGTGACACAAATAATGTATTCATACATGACTCTTAATGTATAATACAAAATACAAGAATCCAATGCCCTAAGAACTAGGGCACACCAACATTGGGAAGGTATCTCTTAAGTAGCAGATTCCAACAAAAAGAAAGTTGGAGGCGGTCATGTAATGACAGCCTTTATTTTGGCCGCTAGAGGAGAATTTCCTTACACTTTGCAACAAGGCGAAAAATTACGATTCCTAGACAGGCAGTTGATGAAAAATGCTGGTTTGGCGAAGGAAATAATTGGAGGTTTTAAATTCACTTCCTATGAAGAAAGAACAAGGAAGGTTCTTATCATGTCGAAAAAGGAAGGAGAAGCAGGACCTTCCACCACACATTCCAAGAGCAAAGGAAAGCAAGTGCAACAGGACAAAAGTGGTGATGAAGATGAGGAAGAAGAGGAGGCTGCTGATGCAGTACATGAAACTAAATCTCACAGTTGGCAACAAGTGCTAACCAAGGTTGAAAAGGTGAAGCAAAATGTCCACTAGGTTCGTCAAGAAGTTAAGGCGATACGAAAAGAGAATGCATTGTTAAAAAGAAAGCTTCTCAAGTTCTTTTGATGTCAAAACATCGAATTTACTCCAAGTCCACCAGGATCGACGGAGGCTTGATTTGGTTTTTTCTTTTCTATCTTTTCTTCTTTATTTTATTATTTTCTTTTCTGTTTTTAGTGTTTTCTAGCTTTTAAGTTATGTTGAAGTTAGTCTATTATCCTACACATTGAGGGCAATGTGCAATTCAAGTGTAAGGGGTAAAATTAGGATAATTTTAAATTTTTGTTCTTATATCATTATAATATCAAGTCTTCTTGCATTTTTATCTTATTTTGTGATTGTCAAAAGCTTACGATATCTTTTTCTATCTTAAGTTGAAAAGTATGATCATGGAATACAATCTTTAGATAATGCAAAAGAAGATAATCTCACCTTAAGTTAAGGAATAAGAGGCTTTGATGACATAAAAGTATGTGTATTCAAGTGGTAAAATGGAGTATGTTTATTGTTGAAATAGTTTGAAAAGCAAGACAAAAGAACAAATCCTATAAGTGTTTGGGTATCCATTGGCAATTCTTGTTTCAATGCAAAAAGATGCATAATTTTCTGTCTTATAAAACTAAGTTTGAAGTGATTGAACTAGGGAAACTAAAGCCATAATACGAATTAGCATTGTTCAATAAAAGATGAGGGTATTGCAAAATGAGTGTTGAGTGAATAACCAAAGTGTTATGTAAAAGGGAAGAGTGGTATGGAGCATAAAATGCAACCACTAAAAGCAAGAGAAAGAATAAAAGAAAATATATCTACTTTTATATAATACAAGAAAAGAAAAATTGCAATATGAGTGGTAACAAACGAGATAAAAGGAGAGGTGTGGTATGGAGCGAAACGCAACCACACTTGAGTGCTTAGAAAAATCTAGGTTACCTAAAAATGCTTTAAGAACAATGGCTAAACGTGTGCTAAAAATTTGTCCCGAAAAGCTTTCACCGATATGCTTTGATTAAGGAAGCAGAAATTATGTTGATTAAGGCATAAACATGGTTAAAAGTGTATACACACTCTACTTAAGGTCGATAGTTCTAAGTTTAGCTTACTAAAACAGTCTTTTGGCAATACGCATACTTATTAATATAAAAGAAGAATATGCATATCTATTGATAAAATTCAGAAAGCCTCATAATTGCCTTAGAAGTTGAAGGTTGAGACTCTTTATTTTGTGTTTCAAAGATTAAAGTAAAATTGATCATCAAAGAAGATTAAGAGATTCATATTTTGCTTGAGGACAAGCAAAAAGATAAGTGTAGGGGCTTGAAAAGTGCTAAAAAGGCACTTATATATGATATAATTTATAAGGAATTTGTAATGTTTTTACTTATTTTATATTAGATTTCACGTTGGTACTGCATGTTTTTGATGATATACAGTTTTAAAGACTAAATATGCAAATATGTGGAATTTAGCTATAAAAGGGAGCAAAAAGAAAGAAAGATTAAAGAAAAGAGACAGGTCACGAGCTCGATGTGTATCACGAGCGCGACCCAGCCCTGACTTCATCAAATTGTCTAGAAATCCATGTGAATCACGATTGTGACTCTAAATCAAGATCGTGACATGCCCTCAGAAGAAGTTATTCAATCTTATCCACTTGGAACTTTAACCACCACTTTGGATAGATACAACCCTTCATGAATTGACATAACTCTTCATGAAAAGATACAACTCTTCATGAAAAGACACAACTCTTCATGAAAAGACACAACTCTTAATGAAAGGACACAACTTTACAAAGAGACACAACTCTTCATGAACCAACACAACCTTTCACAAAGAGACACAATGCTTCAATGCTTATAAATAGAGAAGGAATTCTAGATTTCAGGATGTGCCCCCAATGGGACGCCAAAGAGAGAGGAAGAATTGGCAAAAGTTAGAGAAATAAAGTGTCTAGAGAGTTTGAGTGTTGTTGTAATATTTAGTATGTGTAAAGGGGAGCCTAACGCCAAGGTCCTTGAATCAAGTATTATTGCTGTATAGAGAAAAGATACCCCCGAGGTTGCAATATACCTATAGGCGTGAGAGAGTGTTTCCCGTGTGACAGATGGGAATACTATCGCTTTCTTAAGTTTATTCTTATGATTTTCCTTTATGAGAGCGTCACACTTGTATTTGTATTGAATATTTACGAGATCAATATCGATAAGTTTTCTTATATCTTACTCTTCATTGCATGACTAATGCTAAGTATGTATTGAATTCTTGTTTTACATTGCATGACTAGTGCCAAGTCTGTATTGTGATTCATAATAAGATACAGAGAAGTTCGCATTTTACTTTGTTTTATTTAGTCAATAAGATAGAATAAATTATGATGTATGATTGTTTTGCTTCACTTTGTTAAATTAATTAGAGATCATCTTAATATAGCTTGACCATTGTGTATTAAGACCTTTAGTTATTTTGGCAAAGGTATTCGATAATTTGTCTATGAGTTATTGAATAAAATCTATTTCTAGACATGCCCGTTGAAATAGAACTAATCCGACATACGCTTATCATAGGGATTGAATAGATAATTAATGCATGTGCAACGAATATATAAGATAAAATGCTTGTATGTTTATGTAACTAGATATTAAACAACAACTCAACTCATAACTAGTACTTTAATTGATTTAACTTGCCAATTACCCAATTCCCCATATCACTTTATAATTCGATACTCTATAAACACAAAGAAAAGCAAACTAAAGTGTACATGCTTATTCCTCATGGGATCGATATCTTTTATTACTACGTTGCGATTCATATACTTGCGAGCACTAATCTCTGAAACTACCAATACCATTATTATTTTAATTATTATCATTATTATCAAAAACTAAATAAGAGATTTGTACTGTTGTAAAAACAACAACCACAACAGTTATACAATGCACAACCTCCTATAGGTGACAGTTATACAGTGCACAGCCTCCTATAAGTGACCGTTCTCGAGTACACTACCTCCTGTAGGTGACCGTTATAGAGTAAACAGCCTCCTATAGGTGACTGTTATATAGTGCACAGCAACAGCTATAGCCTTTTGTAGAAGTCTATTATATAATGTAGAGCCATCTATAGCTGTAATTTGATTTTCCTTCAGCCTTCTATATGAGACAGTTATACAATGCACAGTCTCCTATAGGTAATAGTTATACAGTGCACAACTCCAAACATAAAATCCTCTTGTAGATTATAATAGTTTTTCATTTATCTTCAGATTTGTTGGATGTCTTCATCTTAAATAATATGTTACTCTTTGTAATTTAAGATCGTTATTTATTTAATCATTATTTATTAGAGTAAAAATTATTCTTTCTTTCTTTTGACTTCAACAGAATGGAAGTCTTTATAATAAAATATATCATGTAATCTTAATTAAGATACTTATTTAGTTAATCTTAATTTAATTAAATTAGATTTTTTTATTATTTTTATGTTCCTTCTTTTTAATATTATAATCATCAAAACTTGATTCAAAATTCTCCCCTTTTTTTATGATGACAATATTCTTTAAAATATCTAGTTAGATAACAAAGGAAAAGATAAGATTTGTGTCAGGATAATGATTTTCTCTTGATAGTACTCCCCAGAAGGATGTGATTCCTTTCAAGACTCTGTTTTAGATAAATTCTGTAAATATTAGAAATCAATTTGATTTCTAATTTCTCTTAGAATTTAATCTTAAATTTTTTTGCACAAAAAAAACCTTGTAAAAAAGAATTCCTTTTAAAGAAATCAGTTATTGGTTCAATCTTAATTTTCAAATACTTTTCCAAAGTTTAAAAATTACCAACAACTAATTTTAAAAGTTTTGCTAAGATAAAACAGAGAATTTTTTGGGATTTTGATCATATGAAATTATAGGGAATTTAGTCCAAAAATAACAATTAACCCAAAGATAAAAAAAAAAGGCCTTTAGCCTTTTGAGCTTTTATATGAGCATGAGATTACTTTAACCCAAATTAAATACAGTCAATATGGGCTTTAGTAAGGTATACATTATAAAACAGATGTCCATGTACATCTAGCTAAATAAAATGAAAAATTGGCTTTGCAATTTTCGAATTAATATCTGCATTTTAAATCGCAATAAACAATCATATTTGGATATATTGGAAAATTGCTTAAAGTTGATTACTTAAACCTGTTAAACAACAAATTTTTATTAATTATTTCAGAGGTTTTTATTTTTTGTGCATTATAAATAAGATATCAACAACATGATTTAGTATATGTCCAATAGTTGGTAAATGAAATCTTTCCCCTTTCTTCTTTCTAACTTTGAGAGTGAGAATTCATTATAAAACCACACTTTTCTTCCCTAAATTCTGCTCTCTCTTCCATCTTTTGTTCTCGAAGGTGGACTAACTTGCATCCGGCGACCGGCTTCGCTCGTAAAGGACTCTGGGTGAACACTTTTGATCATAGCATCTTGAACTCTCACTAATGTTTTATGCATATAGTTAAGTTTATGAATTTCTCCTACTTATGCCAATGTATGTATGATATAACTATAAACTGCAGTATCCAGTTTTATAAGCACAAACATTTTTTTGCAGATTCTTGCCAAGAAACTATAAAGCTATTTATCAGTTTCTTTTTCAATCTTAACCAAGTTTTCTTAGGCTAAAGAAAAACCTATGAAGCAGTTCTCAGTTACTTTGGCAATGTAAAGGGATATAATAGTAATTGACAAATAAAATGTATTTTTATTTTCTTTGTAACCTTAGCTGTGTACATATTAGGGTTTGTCTATATATACTCTTGTATCTCCTACTCTCTACTCAATGGAAATCATAATTTTCTCAATTCTCTAATTTAACATGGTATCAGATCTTTAATTCTTTATGTCTTCTAACTCGAAGTCTGATTCTGAAGTAGAATCTAGCCACTCATCGTTCTTCTCCTCCTCTCAAAATCCTAACGCCTCAAACCCTAATATGTACACAGCTAGGGTTACAAAGAAAATAAAAATACATTTTATTTGTCAATTAATATTATATCCCTTTATATATATATATATATATATATTCAAACCAATTATCAAGAAAAAAATATAACCAAGTCATGAATAAGACTGTACAAGAGATTTTGATCAATGAATAGCTAAGCTAAGTGCAGCAACTACATTCATCATTCATGCTAAATACTATATATTCTTAATTAGACAAAAATTACATCTTGACAAATCTCTAAAACTTGCCTTAGTATCAATTTATCAAGTAGTACTAAGACATACATACATCTCATATCTATCCCATAATACATTTTTATATATGTCATACTGAATCCAGTAGGTGTTAACATTATGCTAGGTACTATAAACATATTAGACAAAGATATTTCTCACATAAGCTACATTGTTATTTTGCATGATAGTGCATGTATAGACTGCACATTTTTTCATACCAATATGTGCATAATAACCAGATGTTTAGCATAGATAATAACATTATACTGTATTTAGTATACCAGTATATTCATAATAAA
The DNA here is from genome assembly GCA_039660915.1 of Euphorbia tirucalli. NCBI lineage: Eukaryota > Viridiplantae > Streptophyta > Magnoliopsida > Malpighiales > Euphorbiaceae > Euphorbia > Euphorbia tirucalli. The sequence goes on along the minus strand of CM077637.1, from coordinate 31,557,861 downwards.
TTAAACATAACACAGTTGTAGCAGTGTGTTTTTCTCCTATCATCAGCCATTCATTACTGTAACTTGGATAAATAACAGAAGTTTCAAATGTTATGTAAAAAATAGAAAATAAATGACATTACTATAAATTAGTAGGCATTCTTTTTCAATATTCGAACTATAAATCCAATAAGCATTCACAATTCTAAATCTAAGATATTTTTAAGCATATTTTATCACATGATATTTTCTAGAAGATTCAAACAAAGTATCACAAGTAGGATTCCATATTACATTTGCGTTTACAACAGCAATGTGTTTGTCTCCTATTAACCATAATGACTGTAGGGATTTTTCATAGCAAATCAACCGATTAAAGCGGAAGCTTGCACAGGAGCAATTGAAATGAAAGTCAAAAACATAAAATCAAAAGATCAAGAATGGGATTCTCACCTTTCAATGTCTCTTCTAGAGACGGTTGCAGATACTGAAATCAACTTTCTCCACCTCACGGACACGAATGTCTATCGAGTAGAACCCGTGCTAGCGGCGGATCAAAGGAGAGAAAGAGTTAACCGAAATTTTCAGCCCACAAAACTTTTATGGCTAAAAATCCCATTAATGAGAATTTATTCTTAGCTTAAATCAAGACCTTAATTTAAGGCTTTGGTTTAATTAGCTTTTAAGTTGAGATTTAATACCATAAATCCTTAAATCTAAATTAATTATTATGGGTAAAATTAAATGCAATTCTATTTTAATTTTCGTGCATATATTTATATAAAACCATATTACATAATGTACATGTCATTAAATTAAAATTGATTTGCCAATTAAAATTGACCCAATAAATTAATTAAGATTCAACTTAAATCAAAATACATATAAACCTATATATGTATTTTGTTTCCCCTCGGAAATAAATTCCCAATTAATATATATCAATTAAATTATATTGATCAATCCAATTATCTATAATTTAATTAATTAATATTTATCTCTCGAGTCTGCATACTCCAATTATACGGGTGATTCAACAAGTTTAAACTCAGACATTCTATGTATACAATCCTATGGGACCATCTTTATGTTGGCAGTAGGCCCAAGTCCCATAGACTATAGGCGAGCTTTAGCAAGCCATTACAGCCCGCAATTAAGATGGAGACAGCAGTCTAACGAAAGTCTTAACCCTGTAGTTTAACTTATATATCCTATGTCATTGATATGGTGTCGAACACGGAGGCATGGTGTCATCACCCTCTTTTGTGTCCAGACATTTACTTGATCCCGAATAAACTGATGCTCACAAACAAGTTCTAACTTGTTTTGGGTATGGCCACACTCTTATCAGTTGCATTCTTCAAGAGGCTAGCGATATCTTCTCAGTGGTTCACTGAGTGACATTCCCTTCTGCATGTTCACTTGCCATACTCATTGGCACACCCGAACGTACCCATACTTGGAACCCTGTTACAGGCCCTTTAGGCATACACCAAAGTGTGTCATTTCACATGCAAGACCATAACATGGTCAGGTCAAAGGATCCATATAAGTACTACATGAGAATCGCTTATGATATTATACCATATGCATTTCTCGTTTAGTGGATCTATCCAGTACCATGCCTCTTTGCATGTACCCATAAACTTGGTTGACATTCCATGTCCAATAGTCGATAAGACACCACTATATAACCAAGCTTATGATAGTCTTTGGTTCCTTTCATTCCCATGATTGGAGCAGACTACGGATGTTTTCATGGTCATATCGTTTACCCTATCCATGGTCTTACTATGCATGACACTTGTCAACATGGATATGGATATGTCCATTGGATACTCTATTTATAATATTGCACAAGGTATATAATAAATAGATTAATGCCTTTATTCATTAACACAAATGTATAATACATGAATCTCATTACAAGATACAAAATCTATAATACAAAACAAGGACCAATGCCTTGGGACTAAGGCATTCCCAATAATGACATGTTCACACACATCTCATGGATATTCCTAGATTTTTCAAATAACAGTATAGACATGCATGTCCCTGTCAAATACTTTAAGAAAACATAGTACAAATATTCTCAAGATATTTCAATCACATATGTCAATAACTCAAATATTTCAATCAAATTTTCAAGATATTTTAATCACATATTTCAATCACTCAGATATTTCAATCACATTTTGTCCCCCTTTGGCATTTTCAAAAAGGAATTAAGCATAAAGAATAGCCCTAAGAAGTAAAGCATTATAAATAGGAATAGATAACAAGCATTCACTATCATACTTTGATCTCACTGATCAAAATACAACAAAATACCTGAAAGAGTAGTAGATAATACCCTAAATACTAATATTGTACTTTAACATACAAGAATAGATAAACAAAATAATTAATAGTACTTAAAGGTAACAAGACTTAAAGAACTTCATACATGATGTAGAGAGAGGAAATAGGAATAAGAGAGGCAGCCTGGATCTATGAGGCCTTCTCACATATGCATAACTCTACATCAAGAAGCTAGAAGTTTCAAACCTGATTATTATGGTTTTGACTTAGGAGCGCTGTAGAGCTTAGAGAGCAGAAAATGCATGGATTCCAATTGATTAGTCAAGTGTTTGATCTCACCAGTGACTTTAGCCTTTCTTCTTGGTATTGAGCATTTTCCATGATCCGGTTTTGCATTTCCAGGATCTGCATCTGCATCTGCTTCATTTCAATTAGAACTTATTGAAAGGCCTCTAAATTCATCAAGGCTTGAGCTATCTTCAAGACTTCAGCAATTATCTTGAGTGAAGATTCCAGGGTAAAGACTATTGTCCTTAAGTTATCATGGATGGAGGTGTTATAAACATTTGTGAATTTTGAAGGAATTTTTATTAAAGCTTCAGGTGGGATATAATGAGTATGCATATTTGTCATTGGAGTGGATGGAGGTGGGAGTTCAATTCTCAGAGGTTGAGGTTGGTATGGTGAGTGAGTTTGTTGTTGGGTCATTTTGGGAAGATTAGGCTAAAGGTAATAGAAGGATGAATGATCAACTGATCTAGTGTAGAAGTCTGGGGAGTTAATGATTCCTTTAAAGATCTTGTCAATGAGATGATTTCCTCCTGGGTTTTTGAATGAATTAAAGGTAGTAAATGGTGAAGTGGATGAAGGTAAAAAGGTTCTAGAGGAGGCCATGTTACTCAAAGGTATAGTAAGAAGGCCGACTTCTACCTTTTCAGTAGAAATAAAACAAGACTATGGAATGTGGTACAACTCATCTAAGGTACCAAAACTGTAATTGATAGTAGTTAGGGGGTCTACTGCATGGTTTTTCTCTCTACTAATTTCAACAAGAGCCTCTTGTGCCAGTCTTTTTATGCTCCTGAACTTATCAGAGGTTTCATCTTCTTGATAAAATTGATCAAACATGTCACTTAGATTTTGGTTAGTACCATGAAACTAGTCTTTCCCGCCTTTTTCACTCTCTCCTATTTTGAATTCAAAAACAAAATGAAGGTTGTCTTCCTCTTCATGCTCTATCACATTTTGAATGTTGGTGTGTTAAAAAATGAAACTATAACTAACTTCTCTTACAGCTTCTGGCACATCATCAACTTCAGTTCCATTCTCTTCTTCTCTTACTACTTCTATCTCTGAATTTACTTCAATTTTAATTCCATGATCATTTTCTTCATCAGACTCATTATCAAAATACTCAAAACTCAAAGGCTTTGTGGGCAACTGAGTCTTATACTTATTTAGCTTGATTGTGTGCTCAATATTGGTCTAATTCAGATGGATTTGGTTCCTATAGTGGTAGGGAAATGCTCGTTGGTACAAATAGAATAGTAAAGAAAGAATTTGGTGAGCATTATACCATAAGGAAGGGCTAATGTGCAACTAATGTCGGTCAGATAATCAATCATCATCCAGGGAAGGTTTTTTTTTTGTAGTTTATGAGATGCCGCACAAAACACATGTCTAATCCATCCATTATGGCTAAACTAAAGGTTTGAGGTAAGAAAAAGGCTGAATTTAAGATTTGAAGAGTTCTGAACACTCCATTAAGGTACCCTGAATCTAGTGATTGATGGGAGTATTGAATAATGTTCTGGCAAATGCTTTAAAATTATAATCTCTAAACATAGATAGTTTTGCATACCTTTTAATCTTTGCACCAGTCCTACGAAGATTAAAGAATTTTACAAAAACTTTTTCATTTACAGCACATACTTTTCCTCCTAAAATTACTTCAAAGTTCTTATCTCCTAAATGTGTCAATGTACCATAACATTCTGACACAAGTGACAAATAAATGGGTTCATTTGCCTGCATGAACTCTTCTGAACCCTGAAACCTGAACCACCCAGCAAATGGGAGATCATCCCTGCCATTGTAGGACCAATCTACTCTCCTAAAGTCTATTTTTCTTTGAGTAAAGCCATCAAGATAAATAATCATAGCTTTTTCTGGAATGAATCCTATGGCTTGTAATGAAGGCTGATATGCTTTACAAGTCTTCCTCCTTAGGCGAGACGTAGTCGATTTCTTTACCCTGTTCTGGGTCTGAATTTGTTTGAAGAACCTGATTAGAGGATTCTTCTCTTTGGTGCATTCGTGAAATTCCACTTTCCATGGTTGGTGCTGGTTTCTATTTCAGAGCTTATGCTCTTACTTTCTTCACACCAATTTTCTTTGCTCCATTCTGTTTTATTCCAGTTATCTTCATTTTTAGTTTGTTTTTCCTTTGTAGAATAAAAGGATGAAGATTTATGGTAAAGGAGGATCAAATTTGGGGTTCTGAGCTTCAAGAAATGATGGCTATGGAGGTACAATTCTTATCTTTTTGTTTCCTCCTTTTTACTACAATTGGAATTTCTAACTGTTGATGAGATTTTGAAACTGAGAGAGAATGTTGTGTTTTTATCATCCTATTTGTAACTGTCATTTTTTACTATGAGAGAGTTTTGACCTTGTAAGAAATTTTGGGCTTTTGTGAGTTTATTAGCCCATTTTCTTCTTTTAGTTTCAAATCTACATATAATACGCCTATAAGAAGAATTAGCTTTGATAATGTTTTAGGCCCCAAAAAAATTAAGTCTACAAAAGAAATTTAGACTCTTGTGATTTTAAATTTAAGATAGTTGGATATATGACCCAGATATTAAATTCAAATTATAAATTAATAGATAAATGACCTATTAATTTATCTCTAAATAGTTTTTGAATGATGAATAGAAGACTCATTATTTATAAAATTAACAAGTAAATGACTTATTAATTTTATTAAAGAGGTATAATTAACCGAATTTATGTGGAATATGGATTAATTTGCAAAGAAATTTATATTTATACATATATTTTATAAATTCATACCTAAATACTTTAAGATATATTGGGCATAAGAAAATATATAAATATGAGGCTATTTATCTTCAATAGGATTACAAATTCCTATTTCTTTCATTAATTAATTGAATCTTTCTTTATCGAGAGGTTTTATAAAAATATCTACAATTTGTTCTTCTGTTGGAACAAACTCCAAATAGATATCTCCCTTCTGAACATGATTTATGATAAAATGATGTTTGATGTCTATGTACTTTGTTTTTTAAAGGTGAATTGGATTCTTTGTTAGGTTAATCACACTATTTTTATCACACCTTATAGGAATGTGATCATACTCTAACCCATAGTCTTCTAGATGTTGTTTCATCCATAGAATCTATGCTACACAATGGCTTCCAGACACATATTTAACTTTTGTTGTAAATGTTGCTATTGAAGTTTGTTTCTTACTTGACCATGAAACTAGTGCTTGTCCTAGAAATTAACAAGTACCAGATGTACTTTTTTCTTTCTAATTTGCATCTAGCATTATCAGAATCATTGTAGCCAATTAGATCAAAATCCCTGCACTTTGGATACCATATTCCAATTTTTAGAGTACCATTTAAGTATTGGAAAATTCTTTTAACCGCACTTAGATGTAACTCTTTAGGGTTAGCTTGAAATCTTGCACATAAATAGACACTAAATTATATGTCAGTCTACTAGCAGTTAAGTAGAGTAGAGAACCAACCATACCTTAGTACCTCTTGGTATCTATGCTTTTACCTTTCTCATCTTGGTCTAGTGAGACTAATGTACTTATGGGTGTCTTTATAGGTTTGGAATTTTCCATTTCACATTTCTTGATGAGTTTCTTAGTATACTTTGTTTGACAAATGAATAAAGGTTAATTATGTTGGTGTATGCCCTACTCCCTAGATTTTGTACTTGGTATATTGTATATGCAATACAATAGTAATAAAAGACATGATGTATTGTATTGGTGTATTGTATTGTATTATATATGCAATTATGTTGGTGTATTGTATATGCATATCCTAAATAGTAATAAATAAAGACATGATCTTATTTATTGAATTTCTTATGCAATTAATAAATAAAGAGTATCCATAGATTGGTGCTCACTCATGTTTATGAGGAGTGAGACTGAGTAGTGTACGGTTGTACCTACATAGAATGATTATTGGATAATCATTTATTTAATTTCTTCAGTATACTTAGATGTCAAGTAATGTCCTAGCACATAAAAGGATGACAGAGTCATGCCTTGTGTAGGACACTGATATCTAAAGTGCAAGGGATTATATAAGAATACTACATATGTATGTCGATTGGACTTTGACATCTTCATCCTATTTGGGGGTTGCAATGTCTTGCTAGAGCACACTTGCAATTTATGGGCAAAATGCTAATTTGGGCCCACTGCCAACATATGGATGGACCTACAGGATCATAAGCATTGAAGTCTAGGTAGATTCATGTTGGAAATATATGTGTATTGGATATACATATTTCGTTGTTGGTACACTTATTAGGTTGCTGATTTTATTGGGCTTAAATGGTTAAGGTCCAAGCAAAATAACTAAGCTCATATCTAACTAAAATATCTAGGATATTTAAATAAGATTATATGAGAGTTATTCATGGTATTAATGTCTTTTAAATTAGATTTGAAAAGATATTAATTTAATTCATTAAATACTTTTGCAAGATGGAAAAAGAATTAAGAGAATCCTAACCTAGAAATAACTCTCTTCCTCTCTTTCTTCCTCTTATGCAAAACATGAAAGGCATAGGGTTCTGGGGCTGGAATTTTCGGTCATAGTAAAGGGAAAAGTAGGTGTAAAATTTGATTCGGAGCTAGCACTCGATCTAGCCAAAAGGCCTCGTGTGTGTGAACGTAGAGGAGGGACATTTGAACCTCTTGTCAATTACGACCAGCAATCAGTGTTTCTAAATTTTTCGGAGATTGCACCGTCGAATCGCTGTGGAGATTGGATTCTATGAATTGGAAGTAGTTCAACGATTTGGATCAAATTGCTATTGGAAAAAATTTTGGGGACGACTACTGTGAGGCTTTAATCCCTTTTGTTTCGTGTTTTTGTTTCCATAATTTGAACATGTATCCTAGACATGAACCCTAATGGCAGATGAATGGTTTTGCCTTTGTTTCATTTGTCGTTGGGATGGATTCCAAAAAATTCACCCATTATAGAAATTTCAAATTCTTTGCTCATTTTTTGTGAATATTCCTTGCACAACAATACATTAGTAGAACCAAATATAATATCATCTATGTAAATTTGCACAATTAATATATGGTTATTAATATGCTTAATAAACAAAGTTGTGTCAAATTTACCTCGAGTAGAACCTTTAACAAGTAAGAAAGCACTTAACCTTTCACACCAAGCTCTTGGAGTTTGTTTTAACCCATATAATGCCTTAGTTAGTTTGTAGACATATTCAAGATTATGACAATCCTCAAATCCATGTAGTTATTTTACATAAACCTTTTCATTGATGTAGCCATTTAGAAATGCAATATTCACATCTATTTGATAGAGTTTGAAATCTTTGTAACATGCAAATACACCTAACATTCTAATGGCTTCTAACCTTATCACCATAGCAAATTTCCCATCATAGTTTATTCATTTTTGTTGGTTGTACCCTTGTGAAACTCGTTTGGCTTTGTTTCTAATAACGTTTCTAGATTCATCAAGCTTATTCTTGAAAACCCATTTAGTTTCAATAATGGTTTGATCTTTGGTTTAGGAGCAAGTTCCCATACATTGTTTCTTTTAAATTGATCAAGTTTTTCTTATATAGCAGTCATCCAAATTTCCTCATTTTCTACTTCCTTGAAATTCTAAAGTTCCATTTTAGAAACGAATGCAATATTATCAAAGTATTCTCTCAATTGATTTTTTGTCATCACTTTCTCTGATGGATTGTCAATGATATTGTCTTTTGAGTGATATCTGTGGTATCTAAACTCTTTTGGTAGATCAGGATGTTGATTTCTTGTGTTTACAATTTATATATTTTGTGCTCATCTTGATCATAGTTAAGAGTATCATCAATGTTGTTTTGATTTTCAACCTATGACCCAAATATATTAAGAGTATCATCAGATTTTTCTTTATCTAAGAAAAGGCCAGTTTCTTCAAAGACTACATGCATGAACTTATCTATGGTAAGAGTTTTTTTTGTCAAAAAATTTATATGTTTTGCTATGTGATGAATATTCCAAGAAAATACCTTCATCTGATTTCGAATCAAACTTGTCAAGATATTCCTTATTGTTGAAAATAAAACATTTGCAACCAAATGAGTGAAAATAATTGATATTAGGTTTTCGATTATTCCACAACTCATATTCATATGGTGTTTTCTTTAAAATGAGTCTTATTAAAGCTCATTTAGAATCTAACATGTTATATACATAGCTTCAGCCCAAAAATATTTTGGTAAATTGTTTTCATTAAGCATGGTTCTAGTCATCTTTTCAAGAGTTCTATTTTTACAACACCATTTTATTAAGGTGCCCTTGGTGCCGAGAAATTATAGGAAATATCATGCTTATTACATAACATTTCAAAAAAAGATTATTTTCAAATTCTTTTCTATGATTACTTCTAATAGAAACAATAGAAGTGTTTTTCAAATTTTGAAGCTTCTAATAGACTTGAAAACTTTCAAAAGCTTCATCTTTTTTACTTGAAAACATTGTTCATGTACATCTAGAGTAGTCACCTGTAATTACAAATGCATATCTCATGCCTCCTAAACTAGATGGTTGTATAGAACTAAGTAAATATAAATGCAGTAATTCCAATGGTCTAGAGGTAGACACAAAATCATTAATTTTGAAAGAACTTCTTGCATGTTTACCATTTTGAAATGCATCCCATATATGAGTTTTATTGAAATTGATTTTTGGTAAACCTTTGACAAAATCTCTTTTTGAAAACTTTAAACTCAAATGCATGTTAGTATATTCAAATGTACGATGTCATAGCCAACTCTCTTCCTTTTATGAAATTAAACAATGATCATGTATAAGACCATTTGTATTCAAAAGATAAATATTGCCAACTTTAGGAATGACAAGCAAGGTCTTACCATCTTATGTATCAATAATTTCACATTTCTTTGAGTTGAAGATTACCTTTCAGTTTTTATCGCACAGTTGACTGACACTTAATAAATTGTATTTCAATCCATACCAATGATATTTCATCAATACATGGATAATTGCCAATTTTTCCTTTAGCAATGATTTGACCTTCCATTTTGTCTCTAAATTTTACAATTCCTTCCTTAATTTGTCTTAGACTGGTGAAATACTTTCTATCAATATACTAATTTTATGCTCCAAGGTGTTCTAAAGGCATACCTATAAGACAAATTAAGTAGCCTTAGGTACCTATGAGCAGACGATCCTAAAGAGTACAGGCTCGCGATCGGGCCGGGAAGATTTAAATAAGTGAAAACGGGTTTTATAGCGAGAAAACGAACAAACTCAAATGCTATCACTAAAATTGACAAGACTCACCACTCGTCTCAGCTCAACAGGAAAATTGCGGTACAGCCGAGACGAGCTACTACTCGCTATACCTTTTAGTCAAAGATGGGGTTCGGACAACTCACCTATTTCTTCTCAATTCAAAATGTATTTAATAAATTATACGAATGTGTTTGATATTTCTACAGTTTAACTTATCTTGATTATTTTAGCCAATGCTCATACATGAGGAATAATAAAATGCTAAAAGCTATATATAAATTTAGAAAACAATAAATAAATTTGGAAAATTTAAAAATATATACAAATTGATCAAATGACTAACTTAGGGGATACATTTAATAAAACGGGATTAGGGTACATTCGCCTATATACATAAAATATCTAAAAATGAAAAGCTAAGCATACATCTATCTTAACATATATCTACCTGCAAAACAAAGTTAGTACAAATAAATAATACACGTAGAACTCAAGCAGACTCAGAATAGGGGATCTAGATAGCTCATGGTGTGAAATGGGGAAAATCATGAAATTTGATAAATTTACCAATTTGACCTGGACAACATTTTAAAACATAATTTGATGGGATTAGAAATTCATTTTGAAAATCACTTTGTCCGGTTCTGGTTTATTATTTTAACATACAAAATATCAATCTACAGTCAAGAAACTAGTGTTTCTATCATTGAACTGATTTATAAAAATAAATACAGAAATTTAATCTAGGTCAAAATGATAAGCAAATGTATGAAAAATACACAAAAATGTAATTCTGAATTCAAGACAACAGCCGTGTGGATGTAAGAACAACAGCCGTATAGCTATCAAAATACCAGTACGACTCTATTTTTGAATGAGCCAGAGAAATTGCTAAAAAATTGAAATAACTAAATTTTGAAATAAACAACAGCCGTGCGACTATAACAATAGCTGTTCGGGTCTCGATGCGGCTCTAGTTTACCAGAAACGCAGAATAACAGAATAATGAAATGAATGCAAAAACACACCAATTTAACCCAGAAAGCAATAAATAGGTTTAAGGCTTCTCAGAGTTACCTTTAGTTGTTTATCTAGTTTTCAATTTCAAAGAAAAATGATGTTCAAAGCTTGAAGCCGGATTTAAACCAAATTTGAAAATTTGAACCAAGACTTGAAATCTCTCAAATTAAGCTCCAATTTTCATGATTCCAACAACCAAATAAGTCTTTGAAGGCTTAGGTTTGGTTTGGATGATGAATTTCTTGTCAAATTTGATGAATTGTGGTTTAATCAATTGATTTTGGATTTATGAAATTTGATTGGTTCTTTTCTTCTCTTATTTCCTTGCTTAATTTCTCTCTTAGTTCTTGCTAATCTCCCCTTTTGCTTATTACAGAGCTCCCCTTAATCCAAAGAATCCTGTAATGGGATATTATTTATCTCCGTAAAATCCAAACTCCTGTTTTCTCCATGTAAAGACACTTCCATTCATTGGTAGCCTTGTAGCTCTCGATTAACAGCCGTACGGCTGTCTACTCAATAGCCGTACGACTCCAATATCTATATGCCTTTTGTCTCATTTTCAACCCTAATTCTTCAGATTCTTCTCGGTTTCAAGTTTCAAGTTCATTTAAATTCGAATCCATGCTTCTCAAATCGATTCTCATAAGGAACAATAAAATGGATAAAATTTGGTATTTTATCATCATCTAGGTCGAGAAAATATGGCACTCATTGCTGCCCCTCACATGATCAAATTCGATACTGATACCAGGTCTAAAATATCTAAAGTAAATTTGTGAACGCGAAAAAAAGCACCGTGATTGAAAGAAAGAAAAACTTACCTACCTTGGAATTCAATGTTGTGGATGCCATGTTTTGACTGTTGGCTCCACTAGGGATTTAGCAATTTGACTTCCTGGGGATTTTGAGAGTTTAATAAGGCCTTTCATACTCTGTAGGGGAAAAAAGCTTTATTAGCAACTGGCCTGGTGGGAATGATATTCCACTTCCTTGTGTGTCACTCTATTTGAAGCTTTGTAAATCCTTTGTTGAATAGTTTGTTGGAGATGAAATTCTATCAGTTGAGGATTGCTAAATTTCTATCTTTGAAGCAGAGAGTCTTCATTCCTTAATCAATAGATTTTGACAAAAATTCTAGCCCCTTCGATCAAGAATGAAGACTGGTTAGGGAGAATGAGGATTGCTGAATTTCTATCTTTGAAGCAGTGAGTCTTCATCCTTGATCGATAGATTTTGACAAAAATTCTTGCCCCTTTGATCAAGAATGAAGACTGGTTGGGGAGGATTTGAATTTCCTACGAATGAATGTTTAATGCATGCTATGCATGTATGCATGACAATGTATATGCATGTAAACATCAAAGGATATATTTTCGACTATTATCCAAGCTTGAGATTGCTGAGTAGAACTGCACCATGCCTCTAGTTGACTTCAGCTGGGGAGTACGTTCTTTATTCAATGAAATCATTATTGGTGGATGTACCTTAAGAAATCTGCTACGAATATATGATTACTACTCAGGAAAATTGTGATATTCTTTATTGCACTTCCGCTGGGGAATAATGAAAAAAATTTTACAATATGCCCCTTTGTTAATTGCTGATGGAGAGAAATGAAAATGCTCTAATTTTTGTCTAAACTGCCTAGTATGGGTTTTCAGCTTAGCGAGCTGCTCTAACTTTTGCCTGAGGCACTTTTTCGGTTTTCACCTCAACGAGCTTTTTTTTCTAAAGAAATAAAGTGATGAATCATACGTGCTTTATTTATACAGATCAAAATTACACAAAGCTTACAAAATTCAAGCTTAAATATCTATCAGAATTTTCAGCAACATCAAAAAGAGATAAATCAGATTTAGACGATAGAAAAGATTTCAAATTGCATATGTTTAATATATTTCCATTGTTAAATAGTGTGAGCTTTATAACCAGCTAAATGCAAAGTACTTTCTTTCAATGAATGTTCAGACAAAATAACTTTGTTTATGCATTTTAACATAACCATGTAAGCACATTTAAACAAAACATCACACTTTATTGATGAATTCTGTAGGGATTTTCACCATGCAAAACAAAAAAAAATTCAGTGGAAGTGTGAGCGGACGGCATTTTCCTCTATCGGGAGGGAGCCTTGATATCGTGCAACCCTCCCTCGCGGGGGTTTTTGTAATGAAGAAAATTCGGTTTTGGAAAATTAGTTATTTCGTAAAAGAACCGAGACCTAAGTCTCAATAAAGAGTGAAGAGTCGCCACCCAGCTCAGCTCAACCGGAAAATTACAACGTAGCTAAACCGGACGAAGGCCGCTACACTTTCCAGAGATCTAGGTCCGGACAAGTCCCTTATTTCATGTCTAATCAAAATAAATTCGGCCAATGTTCATTGATAGCATTTTATATTCTAAGATGGATTTTTTATTGATTGAATTATGTGGCATACACACAAATAAAATAAAGCAGTAAATAAATAAATTATTACAACCCAATCGAATCACAAATAAACTATCCTAGGGGATACACTTGTATAATTTGGGGATCGGGGTACAATCGCCTATTTTACACGAATATCTAATGAATTGAAATTAAAATAAATAAATAAAAATAAATAAAACCAAACCCTGCAAAAAAAGGTTAGCACAAATATACGCAACAAATTAGACTCAAATAAATAGAACGGGGAAATTAGAGATTGGGGACATGTATTTAGGGGGGTAGTCGGGTAAACTCGGCTAGTTCGCCCGACTAAACCTGGAAAATGGTTTTGAAACGTCCCTATGTTTTGTTTCATGGGAAAATTCATTTTGAAAACATTTCCTTTTTCCAGTTTACTTCCACTTAGCATGCAAAGGTGGGTCGGTTTTCGGGAGATTTGGATCTCCGTCGTTGTCCTGTTCTAAATGCGATAACTTTAAAAATTAAATCTAAGGTCATGAATGCATGAGATAAATTCATTTTGATGATTTTCTGATTTTTATGCCATTTTATAATTTTCTATTGCTGACCAGAAACTACAGTTGTGCGGCTGTAATTACAGTCGTGCGACTGTAATGCACTTTTGAAAAAAAAGTTGAAGTTATTTCGAATGGCAGGATTCAAATCCAAGGAGCAAGAATAGTCGTGCGACTGTAATTACAGTCGTGCGACCGTAATTACAGCCGTACGGCTGTTCATCCTGTCCAGAACCAGAATACTTTTATTTTTGGATTTTATGCTAAGGTTACGTAAGATGGGAGGATTTACAGCCGTGGGAACCAAATACGGTCGTACGACCGTATTTATAGTCGCACGACTGTAATTATGGTCGTACGGCTATTCATCCTACCCAAAAACAGCAAGGCAAAAAAAATGATTTTATGCACGAAATCAAACCAAAACACATAAAAAATGAAGCAAAACTCTAGTTTTAGGTGTATTTACCCTTGTAGCACTGATCCATCGTCAATTTGGCTTGGAAAACGCTTTGGATTGGCTTCAAATTGCTTCTCCTCCTTTGTATGTCAAGGTTCCAAAATAAGTCCAAAAATCTCTAAAGAGTTATGGATTTGAGTGTGTTTAAGGGTTTATATGTGTTTGTCAAGTCCAAATCTATGATTTCTAACAATTTTCACTTCATAAGATCGAGAATTAAAGGAAGAAAGAAGAAGAAGAAGAAGGTTGTGTTTTTGTGTTTGTTTTTCCCCCACTTTCTCTCAATCTCAAGAGCTCCCTTTGATCCCAATTTCTGTCCCTTTCTTCTGCTTTTCTCCCTTTCTGTCTTTTCTAACCCCTTCCCCCTTATCTTCTGGCTGCAGGTGGCATTAAATGCCCCTCAAATCAAGCCTTCTTTTCTCTCTCTCGTGGTATGGGCTGCTACACCTACTGCGATCTTACAGTCGTGTGGCTGAAGTCTTCTTTTTTTTTTTTGCCTGGAAAATTCTGGCGCTTACAGCTGCCCCTCACATGACCACATTCAACACCTGATGTCAGGTTTAAAAATACCTGCGGTGATGAATTTGAGAACGTGAGTGGAAGCGCCGTAAACATAAAGAAAGAAAGACGAACCTGACTTGTCGAAGCCTTGTTAAGATGACGATCTGAGATGATTGGGTGACTTAAGCCAATACCGGGTTTATATTATCCAAGGCGAAGTTGATCTGGGCCGACACCGGGTCATATTACCTACGGCGGATCTGCTGAATTTCTGAGGTGAAGCTGATCTGGACCTGACATCGGGTCTATGTTACCCGAGGTGGATCTGCTAAAATTCTAAGGTGAAGTTGATCTAGACCTGACACCGGGTCTATGTTACCTGAGACTGAGCGGAATGAACCTGTACCGGGTCTATGTTGCCCGAGGCTGAGCGGAATGAACCTGTACCGGGTCTATGTTGTCCAAAGCTGAGCGGAATGAACCTGTACCGGGTCCTTGTTTCCCGAGGCTCAGCAGAATGAACCTGTACCGGGTCTATGTTGCCCGATGCTGAGCGGAATGAACCTGCACCGGGTCAATGTTCCCCGAGGCTGAGCGGAATGAACCTGTACCGGGTCTATGTTGCCTGAGGCTGAGCGGAATGAACCTGTACTGGGTCTATGTTACCCGAGGCTAAGCGGAATGAACCTGTACCAGGTCTATGTTGCCCGAGGCTAAGCGGAATGAACCTGTACAGGGTCTATATTGCACGAGGCTGAGCAGAATGAACCTGTACCAAGTCTATGTTACCCGAGGCTAAGTGGAATGAGACTATACCGGGTCTATGTTACCTGAGGCTGAGTGGAATGAACCTATACTGGGTCTATATTACCCGAGGCTAAGTGGAATGAACATGTATTGGGTCTATGTTACCCGAGGCTGAGCTGCTAGTTTGAAGCTGCATTGAGGATGCATATTTATTCCTTGATTGATAATTTTGGAAAAAAAATTTTTGCCCCTTCGATCAAGAATAAATACGGCTCGGTTGCTCTGCGTTTAGACATCTAAGATTCAGAGTCGTATAGTTTTGATTTTCACGTTATAGCCCTGAGAGTGCCCCTGGATTAGGCCATTTCTACTTTAGGAGCGATTCCGATCCAGGACGGCCCGATGATAGCGATGAGTACCTGTACTTGGATTGATTTTGACGCATGTAAGCATGAATTGTGTGTACACTTTAAACGTGTACATGTATACATGGATGCATGTATGATTTAAGTGTATGCATGTATGCGAGATGATGCTTCTATTTTGTTCTGGGTATCTACACGAGTCCGGGGATGAAATTTGTGTCTTACGATTAGCCTCAGGGATAGCCTAGATGATTTACAATGTCACTTCTATGGGGGTTGCCTTGGTTAAGGCCCTGATTTATTTGGATTCTGTATTTGCCCTATTGAAACCCACGGACGCTTCTTCTCGATTTCAAGCAAGTTTTTGTACCATATTGACTCAGTCTGATTGTCTCAACATCTTTCTAATCGACTGGCTATCACACAGATCTGGTTATTAGAGAAGTTGGACCTCTCGAGTATCCTTCCACTTTATTCATGGTATACCCCAAATTGCTATCAAGCTTTGTGGATCAGGATCACAGGCTTTGCCAAGGAACGGTCTATCTGGTCGAGCAAGAAAATGAGAATTAGACCTTGTATTTCTGTATTGTATAACGTTCTGACCTGGTATCGGTGTTTATAACAGGAGTTCCATTTGCATTATCATGGGCTTGGATTCAATGACCTACTGATGGATGTTTATATGTAATGGCACGATGTATGCAAGACGAGTGTCTAACCAGAAATCTAAGCATGTATAATATCACCATGATGACATCAGAATGAGTATGATAGGGAAATTGATAGTGACTCTGACTTTGAACATCACCCTCTTCTTGTTACCAACACGTCCTCTCGGTTTTCCGTGTCGAAAATTTTCTCTTTGTGATTTGATTTTTTTTTTAGGGATGAATGGCCCAAAAATTCTACGCGAGCATTCCATCCGAGTTGATCCCTTTGCACTTAGCTTGTCTTAGGATTGGAAAGTGTACCTCGATATGTTCATCAAAAATTGCGAGAACATTGTTGCCAATGAAATCCAGTGGTTTGGCCTTTACCTGCCCCTAGTATTAGAGATTTGTATTTGAGACATAAAACACTTCATCAGATATGGTTTACTGCGTGCATATGTGGACATTGACATGTAATGACATGACGAATGCATATTGAACATCAAAACTGAATATAAAACATCTATGACATAATGAATGTGGATGCATTAGGAAAATCCAAAGTGTGGCTCTGGTTTTGATTGACGTTCCTCCATATTACCAATATGTCCTTTCGGTTTTCCTCATTAGATGTTTCTTTTCTTTTTTTTTTTGACGCGATGCTAACAGATATCAAAGTGTACAACTGAGCATTGAACTGAATCAATTGATTACCCAATAGATTCTCCAAGAGTTTGAACCCATATGCATGTTTCCAATTCACCCTAGATTCCAACTCGCGCACAATTCTCAAAGATGGACACAGCTTTTAGCCTTCCAAGGTATAGCTTGACTCAGAATGACTTGAGGAATTTTGATTTGTCTATGCCCACAAATCACATTAATTCTGGAGCAAGTCGTATCATCCTTAAGGGGTGGAAGAACCACTGGTAAGTAGTCACTTTCGTAGCAACTGAAGACTGAGTTCTTGAAATGGTTGGTAAATGCAACTTTCCCCTAACTATTAGCACAGCAGGCTTTGCAAATCCTCCCATTCACGATTGTTGAAAGCTCTGTAAAACCTGGTTGCTCCAACACTATTGATGAAGTTCATGAGTGCACCGCCAGGGTTTCTTCCAGCCTGAAAGGGACTAAATGTCAATCTCCACTTCCTCCTTATCACCTTCTGCTCAACTGAACCCCTTTGTACCATCCATTGATGGAATGAACGTTGTTGGTAAACAATCATCCCTTGTGTACTCAAATATTGACCTCTCAAAGTGCCTTACCAGCTCCTCTTTGCTCTGAAGTCTAGCATAGGCTATAGTGCAGATCTTGCTAGGCAAGAAAAGTGGCCATCTCTCATTGTGAACTGCTAACTGGAACTTGCATACGGCCTTTGGATTTGTGAAATTTACAAATGCATACCCTCACTTTGTTTTTGAAACAATAGGAAGGTATAAGAAATTGGGTATATTTATGATCATCAGGCTTGTCTTCCAATCAAAGTTGACTTTAATCTTTTTCTTGTTCAGCTTTGCCCCTTCAATAGTCAAGTTCTTGGGTAACTTCTGCCATTCCTTATCCAGCTCACTTGAAGCAAACTTATATTCAAATCTTCTCTCTACCATGGAATGAAAACCCTTCCCGCAGTCCAAGGGTACAAAACAATTAGCCTGGGAGTTTTGATTGAATAGGAGTGCCATGGGATAAACATGTATTCCCAATCTGGTGCAGGTTAATGATAAACGAAGACTGATTGAAGCAATGCCATGACTACTTTCTCCGTCACCTTTCTGGTGATGAGATGACGTGGAAAAGTGCAATATGGGACAGCATTACGGTTCAATTTCTTATTTGAATCCATTGGTGGTAGAGAATAAGGTTTCACAGAATTAGTTCAAAAGGGAAGATGAAAGGTGTTGTTCATCGAACAAGTGTCCGTGCCTTATATGTAAACGGAAGAGAAAGGGTGTTAAAGGTAAGGATGAAGGTCGAGAAGGGAAGTGCTTTGGGTATGAAAACAGGAAGACCCAAATTATTCACAGGTTGTTTGAAAATAAGAAAGTCCAAATCTTTCACAGGAAGGGTGCAAAAAATCTAATGGTGATGGAAATTGGGATGGTGAGACAGTCTAGTGTTAGCTGTAGCAGCCAAGTATGAGAGAGAAAGACTCTTCTGTTTGCACTGATCTTTTTTTTTTTTTTGAAAGAACTAAATCCAATCCATAGCCACCTCTTGGTTTTCCCACTGCATTCAAATTCGTGCATGTCATGTGTGTTTAATATGTCTTTTGGATGAACAATGCATGCGTAATGTCATGTGCACATGAATGTCATACAAACAAGATTATGCATGCACTACAACCAAGAACTACTTCAGAGTTTTACTATATGGTAGGTGATGAAGGTCATTCAAATTTCTTATGGGTTGGTGTTTTCGATGAGTTTGGAATTTTAGCTTCGGGATTTTGGTATAGGGTACTTTCTTGGGTGTGGAATTAGGCTTGAAGCTCATTTTGGAGATTGACTTTGAATTTTAGCAATAGCCTTTGGCTTGGAATGGTTTAGGCATTATACTTGTTACTCAAGTTGAAACTTTAGGGTAAGGCCAATAGCGTTTTGGATTGTGATTTGTAAGGATCATTAATCTAGGTCAGTAAATGGCTCTGCGGAGGTGATGCCATCCCATTACTTATTTATCTCGCAAGCTCGCCTTTCAAGTGAGGGTCCAATCAGAGTTAGATTCACTTTTAGGTTCCCTATAATACTCAAATTGATGTCATGCATTTTAGTATTATGTGTGTTGGATATGTCGTTTCAAATGGTCAAATGCATGCATAATGACATATACATGCAATCATCAAATAAGTAAGACGAAAATAAATCTCATTAATGAGTTCGATACATCTCATGAGCAAAATGAGTCCCCAACAAGAAGGAAGTATCTAAGCCATATTGATCTCATAGAAACTGATTATCTTCCTATTGGTCATCATTTCGGCTTCGGTGCCTTCGTTCCACTCTTATCAAACCAGGCCCTGAAGTTCTTCATCATATTCTTCTCCTCTAAAGGTTTGAGGAGTCTCCTTAGTGATCTCCCTAGTTTTCGCAAGTCAACTACCAGAGTTGGACGAGGCTTCCAATTTTTCGTCGTCGATTAGCTTCTGGATCTCTTTTCTTAAAGCAAAACATCTGTTGGTCTAGTGACCCGTCATCACATGATAGCTATAGAAATTACTCTTTTGTTCTGGCGTTGTTCCATGTATGGCCTGACACTCTATAGTAGACCCATTTTTCTACACTTGGCAAATAGTCTATTCAACGAGCAAGGCCAGGGGGATATGCCTTTTCTACTACCCTTGGTAAGTGAGCTTCTAGTATGCCATGGAATGGAGTCCGTGTCAACATCAGTCTTAAAGGGCCTCTTTAGTTCTATTTCATTAGTCAGCCTTGGTAGACCCGAATCTTGGTGAGAGGGACTTCCAAGGTGTCGAGGGTGAGTGTTAGCAATCTGGGCATTCTGTTTCTTGCTAGCATCAGCATTGGAGTCTGTGCTCACCATACTTTTTATTTTTCCTTCGAGCTCTACCACTCGTGTTTCCAATTCAGTGCACCTTGCCGTCAGTCTTTCTACCCTGTCAAGATCACCCCCTAGCATTTCCTTCAGCATTGTTGCTGCTTCGTCCCTGACCACCTTTCGAAACCGTGACGAAGCAACATAATCATCCACGACATCTGTTATGGTGTTGAAGTTCATTGCGTTGGCCATTCTCGAGATTCTTCCCCTTTCCCCCTGATAAGAACACTTATCAGCATTGACGGGTGCATGCGCACGAAGAATACCAAATCACGGATGATGTAGGCATGAATGCATGATGGGATATGTATGTGTATGAATGATGAGTTACATAGGTGATGTTATGTAATGCCATGTCATGTTACGCAACTCCAAACCAGCCAAGCGTATGCAAAACCAAGTGTGAGCGAAGACCTGAAAAAGGCAGGACGTGGCGAAGCGAACCGAGGGTTTTTGAAAAATGAGGTTGTGATGTTTTAGAAAAAAAATGGATTTTCGTTCATCTTGCTTTAGGAAAATCGTTTATTTGTTTTGAAATACGTTTTGTAAAGAATGTTTCTCCATTTTATTACCTAAAACCCTCGAAACCTAAATTTCAAGATCAGTGATAGAGTCGCCACCCAGATCAGCTCATCCGGGAAATTCCGGTACAGCTCCCTACCGAGCGCAGACTACTGTACCTAATCTAGAGATTCAGGGTTCAGGCAACTTACCTACTTAACCTCGAGCTTGTATTCAATTTATGATTTATATTGCCATATTTATTCAATTTATTATCTTTCTCTAACCCGATTTGTTTATTTTATTAGCCCGATGCTCAAGCAAAAATGTAGGAAATAAATAGCAGAAAAATAAATCGTACATCCAAAATATACAAGAATATGATAGAGGCCGATTATACAACCCAATCGAATAAAAGATAAAAACTCTCGTCCTCACATTTATAATCGCCTAAGTACACGTGGATCTAAAAATTTACAAACGCCTAAAATACACAAATTAATCTATTAAATACAACAAAAATAATAAAAATAAATGCTGCAAAACAGATGGTCAGTGCATTTTATATTATAAACACAAATAGGACTTAAAGCAGGATAGAATTGGGATTTAGGAAACAGGAGCATGCATTGAGGGGGTAACCGAGTCGACCCGACCGATCGAACCGGTTAGACCTAGAAAATGGTTTTGAAACGCCCTGTAGATTCTTATGCTGGAAAATTAAGTTTAGAAAACCATTTGGTTCGGTTTCATTCAAATTTCCACTTTTGTGGGTCTGTTATCCCGGAACTCGAGGTTCCGTTCGTGTGGGTTTCTAAACTCAACATCCATCTAGGGTCCAAAATCAATAAACACACCAAAAACATTTGTGAAAAATACTATTTTACACGTTTTCAATATTTTTCGAGGATCTGATAGGATTCGGGGGTCTGCTAATGCTGAACTGTGGATCCAATTCAGATAAAACAACCCCGAAACTCAGGAAATAAACCCCGGAAACATAAAAAACCCCAATATCCGTACATACAGAAATTTGAGAACCAAAATATTACAATATACGGATGGATTTGGGCCGAAAATGATCACCACAGAATGCTTAAAATGGAAAACGGATTGTTTTCGATCGATCGGGACAGACCAAAAATCTATCCCTGAGGAACAGAGCCGGCCGGCTCTGTTCATCACGAACACAGCCATACAGCTATGGTGGGTAGCCTAGTTTCCAGAAAAACGCAGAAATGAAGGAAACACATAGAAAAGTGATGCAAACAGGTTTAAGGCCTCTCAGAGTTTACCTTGGTTTTGTTTTGATGCTTTGAACGTCAAGAAATGGATTGAAAGCTGGAAATGTGTCTTGAGACTCAACCGGCAGAATTCTAGGATGATTCGAAACAATCCAAAACCGACCCAAAACGATCCTAAATCAAACAGCAAAGGCTGTAGACTTGGTTATTGTGTTTGGAGATTGTTTTAAGTGCTTGCGTTTGTGGTTTTTGGGTTCTCCCTAGCACTTGATTTTTCTCCCTTTCTTTTCTCTTCCTCTGCTTCTCCTTTCTTTTGTCCTCTTTTTTTTTTTTTTTTTTTTTTGAGAACTCACCCAAAAGTCCTCTTCTCTTTCATTTCTTTCTCTTTTTATATCACTCTCTCTCACTCATTTCACTCAATCAATCAGTCGTCTCCCTTCTGAAATCTCTGCGCCCTATTACCATTCTGTCAAGCCAAGCTGCTCTGCTTTGCAGGGCAACTTGGTTTTCCCACTAGAGCCGTATGGCTCTAGCTAGAGCCGCCTGGTTCTAACAAGAGCCGGGGCGAAATTTCGAAAGTCGGACACGCACACCAAACCCTGGAAGTGATTCGGGAGACCTCTTCCGAGGCATCGGATTGCAGATAGCCTGGCTTTTAGGACGTTTGAGATACTCTGGGAAACATTCTAGTCACTTTCAAGTCCTATTCAAGTTTGTCCACTCCACAGGTAACTGAGGAATTCTCACCACCGAGGTCGGGAAAAACCCGCGTTCACACCAAGAATGGAAACAATGCAATGAATGTTGTTGATGAGGCTATATGTCAAAGTAAGGCATGGCGTATAAATATACACCACATGGATAAAATGACATGCAAGGTGTCCACAGATCGAAGCAAGGTGATACATGTGAGGAGATTTTATGCTATGGATGCATGCGTGCACATAGGGCATGGACATAATTTCGGTATTCCGAGAGCACCTTGGATTTTCGTGAGACGATATGATATTTTTCGATGTTTGTGGAACATTAATGCATGAAATGGGTTTCCAATGCTTGTGGGATGCCTAAAGGGTTTGATGAAATTTTTGGCGTTCTTGGAACCCCTAAATGACTCAGTGCATGAGATGAATTTTTCGGTGCTTGTGGATCACTTAAACATTTGACGGAGGAGTGAGATGTATGTCATGAGATAATGAGGATGATTTCCTTTGTTTTTGTTCTTTTTATTTTGGACGTTCTAAGAGTACCCAATGCCATGCAAATGATAATGCAAGAACATCGCGTGTGAACCGTCACATGGACAGGGGTTTGGCGCTGTTAGGGTACCTAATGGATGTCATGAAATGGTCGCGTGTGTGCCAACACACAGACAAAGTTTTGACGCTTTGTAGGTCTATGAGATGAAGTGAAATGGTCACATGGGGGTCGGCCCACAAACAGAGTTTTGACGCTTTTAGAGCATATGACATGACGTGATATTGCAAACAAGCCGCGTGTAACTTGTGATACGGACAGAGGTTCAGCGTTCATGGAACACCTTTTATGATTTGGTAATGTTATGAAATGCACCTATATGTGTAGTAATCCGATACTCATGGAGTACCTCAAATGATTCAATAATGTCATGCAACAATCTGGAGTGGATCGCGACACCCCAACAGAACTTCGGCATCACCATGACACCAATGATAAATGGCATGATGCCATGTAATGATATCGTGTGACCTAACACACAAGAATAGATCTAAGACCATTATGGTCCTCTATTGAATGAAATGGTCTAGTGAAATGGCCGAGTGCAGTCTGGTGCATGGGCAGAACACGGGCAGTTTTAGGACTCCTGACATGTTATGAAATGAAATGACCGTGATGGGCATCCTCGGATTGTCCTTAATTTAGATGAGATGAGATGATATGAATGCTTATGTCACACAAAAATGCAAATGGCTGCACAAAAACGTGGTTAGGATGCATGACATACATGATGATGTCATGTATGCTTCATGAAAATGTTAACACACAAATATAATGTCATGGTTGCAAAAGAAATGGTTAGTATAAATGTCACACGGGTGATTGATGTTTTTACACACAGAAAATGCAAGTGGCTATACAAAAGATGTGAGTTAGTGTCACACAAATGCTTTGCGTGTAGCATGTCATGTTTGTGTAAAATGTTGATGATGGTATGTTATGAAGGGATGAGAAACACGTGGCACATAGCATGTGAAGCATATTCCTCCAACCTTATTCCTCCAATCGTGGTTTTTTGAGAAAATTCTAACCGAGTCCTAGGAGGGGTTCACTTTGATCATCAACCAGGGATGATGAAGGCGCAATCGTAACATTCATGCATTTTGTTTTGGTATCCTAAGGAAATCCAACTAAGGTTGCCTACATAAGTTCGGTCCAAGTCGGGATAAAATCAAGGTCCCCATAGCAAAATATACTCCTCACTTCTCCCCACTCAAGGGTCCAAACGAAGGGGTACGTACGAAGTTATGGGCGGTGTTTCGTATCCGTGCCCCTAAGACCATGAGGAACAAAGGTGAAACTTCAACAATTCACCAGGCTAAAAATTGGATACTTAACCTAATGCAAATATGTCTAACTACAATCCAAGATAAAATACCATGCAAGAATCATCCACCTTATTTTGATTAGACATTTTTTAGGGCTTGTCAAATTCTTTTAAGTTTTTAAGAAAACTTTTGTAAGAATTCCCCAATAGAGTCGCCATTGTGAGCTGATGGCATTTTCCTCTCTCGAGAGGGAGCCTCAATATCTGGCAACCCTCCCTCATGGGGGTTTTTGTAATGAAGAAAATTAGGTTTTGGAAAATTAGTTATTTCGTAAAAGAACCGAGACCTAAGTCTCGATAGAGAGTGAAGAGTCACCACCCGGCTCAGCTCAATCAGGAAATTACAGCGTAGCTAAACCGGACGAAGGCCACTACACTTTCCAGGGATCTAGGTCCGGACAAGTCCCTTATTTCATGTCTAATCAAAATAAATTCAGCCAATGTTCATTGATAGCATTTTATATTTCTAAGATGGATTTTTTATTGATTGAATCATACGGTGTACATACAAATAAAATAAAGCAGCAAATAAATAAATTATTACAACCCAATCGAATCACAAATAAACTATCCTAGGGGATTCACTTGTATAATTTGGGGATCAGGGTACAATCGCCTATTTTACACAAATATCTAATGGATTGAAATAAAAATAAATAAAACCAAACCCTGTAAAACAAAGGTTAGCATAAATATACGAAACAAATTGGACTCAAATATATAGAACAGGGAAATTAGAGATTGGGAACATGCATTTAAGGGGGGTAGTCGAGTAAACTCAGCTAGTTCGCCCAACTAGACCTGGAAAATAGTTTTGAAACATCCCTGTGTTTTGTTTCATGAGAAAATTCATTTTGAAAACATTTCCTTTTTACGGTTTACTTCCACTTAGCATGCAAAGGTGGGTCGGTTTTCGGGAAATTTGGATCTCCGTCGTTGTCCTGTTCTAAATGCGATAACTTCAAAAATTAAATCTAAGGTCATGGATGCATGAGATGAATTTATTTTTGATGATTTTCTAATTTTTATGCCTTTTTATAATTTTCTGTTGCTGACCAGAAACTACAGCCATACGGCTGTAATTACAGTCGTACGACTGTAATGCACTTCTGAAAAAAAAAGTTGAAGATATTTCGAATGGCAGGATTCAAAGCCAAGGAGTAAGAACACTCATGCGATTGTAATTACAGTCATGCGATTGTAATTACAGCCGTACGGCTGTTCATCCTGTCTAGAACCAAAATACTTTTATTTTTGGATTTTATGCTGAGGTGACGAAAGATGGGAGGATTTACAGCTGTGGCAACCAAATTTAGTCGTACGACCGTATTTACAGTCGCACGACTGGAATTATGGTCGTACGGCTGTTCATCCTACCCAGAAACAGCAAGGCAGAAAAAAATGATTTTATGCACGAAATCAAACCAAAACACACAAAAGATGAAGCAAAACACTATTTTTTGTAGCGCTGATCCGCCGTCAATTTGGCTCGGAAAATGCTTTGGATTGGCTTCAAATTGCTTCTCCTCCTTTGTATGTCAAGGTTCCAAAATAAGTCCAAAAATCCCCAAAGAATTACGGATTTGAGTGTGTTTAAGGGTTTATATGTGTTTCTCAAGTCCAAATCTATGATTTCTAACAATTTTTACTTCATAAGACCGAGAATTAAAGGAAGAAAGAAGAAGAAGAAGGTTGTGTTTTTGTGTTTCTTTTTCCCCCCTTTTCTCTCAATCTTAAGAGCTCCCTTTGATCCCAATTTCTGTCCCTTTCTTCCACTTTTCTCCCTCTCTTTCTTTTCTAACCCCTTCCCCGTTATCTTTTGGCTACAGGTGGCATTAAATGCCCCTCAAATCAAGCCTTCTTTTCTCTCTCTCGCGGTATGGGATGCTGCACCTGCTGTGATCTTACAGGCGTACGACTGTAAATACAGTCGCATGACTGTAATTACAGTCATATGGCTAAAGTCTTTTTTTTTGCTGGAAAATTTCGGCGCTTACAGGAAGCCATCGACTTGCACTCAAATCCGGTCCAAGAAAACATTCAGATTAGGAAGATAATAGACTTAACTAGAAAGCGATATAAATCTTACCTAAGTTATTAAGCTTTCAATCCGAATTTCCAAAGAAGAAATCTCTACTGTCACACACATAGACCACGAACGATTGGACAAGCATGCTAGCACTGGACAGGAGCAGTTGGCAGAAACCCTAGAGAGCATTAAGGGGGCCGAAATTTTGTCTATGTAAAAATGGGAAGATGTTGTCTTAGGGAATTAAGGAAATAAGAATACTCTAGGTTAATTAGGGTTTCAATTAATTAAACTTTATGCTAAAGTCTTAATTGAATTATAAACCTATAAACCTTATAATATAAATATCTAAGCATCCTTATATTGACATATGTCAAAATCCAATTTTGACATAATTATATTATAGCCTTAATTTATTTATTGCACCATGCGATAAAATAAATCAACCTAAATATAATTTAATTCATTATGATGTCAAAATTCAATTTTGAAAAATTATATTCTAATTAAATTATTTATTGTACCATACAATCATTAATTAATAGGGATAAGTATAAAAATAAACCATGTGGTTTTGACCATTTGCAAAATGGTACCTATGGTTTAAAATTTTACAAAATGAGACGTGGTTTCACAATGCTAACAAAAGTAGTCTATCGTCCAATACACTCCCTAAAAATTCACTTATCCTTTGAATTTTCACCTGAAATTTCACATGTTGATTGATTAAAATATAATGAACTTTGGTGACAAAATTCATAAATTTTTGAAAAGTGCATTTTTTTTAATAATAATGAGAAAAAGAGAAACAAATTACAAAAAATAGAAAAAAGACCAAAAAGTTTTATAACTTTGTAACATGTTGTTAAATAATATGTATTAAATATTGAGATAAAAAATAGTAAAAAAAAATTAAGTTTCGCATAGAAATTAAGTTAACGGTGTAAACTTTAGATTCTTAACCTTATTTCCGTGCAAAACTCAATATTTCTTACTATTTAGCATCCCAATAATTTGTACATATTATTAAATAAATTTCCATCAAGTTTTGAAGATTTGAAAATTTTCTAACCATTTTTTTAATTTTTTATGTTTTTTTTATTTTTTTGAATTATTAATTATAAAAAATATAAGTACTTCACGAAAAATTCCAAGTTTTAACACTATGGTCCATTGTATTTTAATTAACCAAAATACAAAATTTCAGATAAAATGCGAAGGATAAGTGAATTTTTATGGAGTGTATTTAATGATAGACTACTTTTGTTAATATTGTGAAACCACATGTCCTATTTTGTAAAAATTTAAACCACAAGTACTATGAGCACGGGTTTTTCCCGACCTCTGTGATGAGAGTTCACGTGTTACCTATAGAGCAGGCGGACTTGTTTGGGCTCGAAAGCCACCGGATTGTTACTAGAGTGTCTTAAATGTCCTGAAAACTGAGCTATCCGCGATCAGAAACCCCCGGAGAGGTCTCCCGTGTGATTTCTAGGGTTTAAGGTGCATGTCCAATTTTTTGAATTTTGCTCCGGCTTTCGCTAGAACCGAGTGGCTCTGGTTTCTTGAGCCAGAGCCGGCCAGCTCTAGACTAGAGCCGTACGTCTTTAGTGCACACTACAGCCGGGCGGCTCTAGTGGGCAAACCAAGTTGCCCTGCAAAGCAAAGCAACTTAGTTTGACAGAAAGATTTTCGGGTGCAGGATCATAAGTCAGGTAGCCATTTAATGAAATGAGGTGATATGAGAGAGAGAGGTATAAAAGGAGAGAAAATCATATCTGGGGGGGGGGGGGGATTCTTCTTTCTATAAGAAAAAAAGCAGAGAAAAAAAAACAGAGAAAAGAAAAGAGAGAAAGAGAGACCGAAAGAGAAAGAAGAGAGGAATTAAAAACACCAAAGATAATAACCTAAAATCAATCTTAAGACGTTAGAGACAAATCCTACAACCTTTGTTTATCAATTTGGAACTCATTTAGGTTGATTTCGGGTCACTTTGGATTGCTGTGGGTTTCGGCCAGTTGAGCTTCCAGTATCACTTCCAAGCTTTCAATCCGTTCTTGCATATCCAGTACACTGGAACAATACCCAGGTAAACTCCGAGAGGCCTCAAACCTGTTTACATTGCCTATTCTGTGTGTTTTTCTCTGATTCTACATTTTCTAGAAAACAGACTCAACCTATCACAGCCGTACGGCTGTGTTCTTCATGAACACAGCTGCACGTTGTGTTCATGATGAACAAAGCTGTGTTCTTCATGAACACAACACAGCTGTGTTCATGATGAACAAAGCTGTGTTCTTCATGAACACAACAGCTGCACGGCTGTGTTCATGATGAACAAAGTTGTGTTCTTCATGAACACAGCTGCACGGCTGTGTTCATGATGAACAAAGCTGTGTTCTTCATGAACACAATAGCTGCACGGCTGTGTTCGTGATGAATAGAGCCTGCCGGCTCTGACCCTGGAGCCGGGCGTCTCTGTTCTCCAGGGACAGATTCCCGGTTTGTCACAATCGGTCGAAAAGAGTCCGTTTTTCATTTTATGTCTTCTGTGGTGGTCTTTTTCGGCCCAAAAATATTCGTATACTATATTGGCTTTGGTTTTCGGATTTCTTGACATACGAATATTAGTTTTTCGGTTTTTCCCGGGTATTCTTTTTTCGATCTCGGGGTTGTTCGATCCGTTTCGGATCTATAGTCCAGCATCAGCGGACTCCCGAACTCTATAAAATCTCCGAGAAACACTGAAAATAAACAAAATAATGATTTTTCAAAAAAACGTGAAAACAAATTTCGGGTCCGGGTATTACAGCCACCTAGCATGGGTTAGAGCCGCCTGGCTCTATTTTCCAGCCGTGCGGCTGTAGTTTCTGGAAAAGACAGAGTCGCGGAACGACCTGCACGGACGTCGTTGCATGATGCAGTTTTCGAATTCAAACTGTTTTTTGTGTGTTTACTGCTTTTTAGACCCTAGATGTTTGTGGAAATTAGGAAAACCCATACGAACGGAACCTCGAGTTCTGGGATAACAGACCCACGAAAGTGGAAATTTGCATGAAACCGAGCCAAATGGTTTTTAAAAATTGATTTTTCAGCACAAAAATTTCAGGGCATTTCAAAACCGTTTTCCAGGTCTAACTGGTCCGACCTGTCGGGTCGATCCGATTACCCCTTAAATGCATGCCCCCATTTCCCAAATCCCAATTTTGTCCTGTTTTGAGTCCTATTTGTGTTCATAATATAAATTATGCTAACTCTCTGTTTTGCAGCATTTATTTTTATTATTTTGGTTGTATTTATTAGATTCCCGTGTAAATTAGGCGACTGTAATTTTTAGATCTTCGTGTATTCTAGGCGGTTGTAAATGTGAGGACAAGAGTTTTTTTATTTTTATTCAATTTGGTTGTATAAGCGGCCTCTATTATTCTTTTGTATATTTGTGTGGATGATTTAATTTCCTGCATTTTGTTTGAGCATGGGCTAATAAAATAAACTTAATCGGTTAAAGAAAGATAATAAATTGAATAAATAGGGTTTTATAAATCATAAATCGAATACAAGCTCGAGTTTAAGTAGAGAAGTTGCCCGAACCCTGAATCTCTCGATTAGGTACAGTAGTCTATGCTCGATAGGGAGCTGTACCGGAATTTCCCGGATGAACTGATCCGGGTGGCGACTCTGTCACTGATCTCAAAATTTAGGTTTCGAGGTCTTTAAGTAATAAATCGGGAAAATGTTTTCTAAAAAAAAAGTATTTCCAAATCAAATCCATCATTTTCATAATTCAAGATCAACGAAAACTCGTTTTCCAAAACACACACTCAAACAAGTTTCATTTTCTAAAACTTTCCCCAGTTCGCTTCGTCGTGTGCCACCTTTTTAAGGTCGTCCGCTCACAGGTACAATTTTGGAAATGGCTAAAACCACAGGATTTATTTTTGTACTTATTCCTAATTAATATTGACATAATTTAAATCCCATAAATGTCAAAATCCAATTTTGAAAAGTTATAAATTAATTTATTTATTGTACCATACAATAAACAAATCAATATAAATATAATAACTGCTCTTTAATCAAATATATCCAATATATATTTATGTACTAAACATCCAATCTTGACCTTATGCGTGCGGTCCGGTGGGTTCATCTTTATGTTGGCAGTGTGCCCCAAACCTTTGGGCCCACAGACTATAGGTGGATTCTAGCAAACCATTATAGCCCCTAATTAAGATGAATATATCTTTTGGATATATATACCTTTTAGCCTTTTTCTTATACATCATATGCCCTTTTGATATCTCTGTACTGCAAGAACCATGATTAAGTCATCCCGTATGGCTGTAAGTACATTTCTTGATACCAAGTAGATTGAAGAACTCAATCACTTAATTACCTAGTAATTAAGTTTTGGGTTTGGCCAAACACTTTTCAGTCTCCCTCAGTAAGTGGCCAGTGATATCACAATCTCATTTAAGAGATTGTCATTTCCCTTCGTCTTGCCCATGACCCTTAGGTATTCACTAGCATACCCAATCATACCTATGCTTGGCACTCTATTACGAGCCCGTTAGCTATATTTCAAAGTATGTGAGATCATCCCTAAGTCCATAGAAACATCAGGTCTAAGGATCCAATATAAGTGCTACTAGAGATTTACTTGTCTTATAGGGGTCAAGTGAGATACTCTGAGTGGATCGATCCGATACCATGTGACCTAACATGTAACCATCTCTTTGATTGACATTCCATGTCTAATGGTCGGTAGGACAGCACCATACAATCAAAGACCATGTTAGTCTTTTGTTAGTATCACTCCCATGATATACAGACTAAGGATACTTATAGTTAAGTGTTAACCCTACTCTTAGTCCCACTGCTAGGAGATGCTCCTAACAAATAAGAGTATTACTTAACTAATGGATTCTCTATAACTATTAATTGCACAAGAAATTAATAAAATAGATTAATGCCTTTTTATTAAATATCAAAAATCTAAGTACATTGGCAAAGGGAATAGGGAATACACCAAGAGAATTCAACATGAGTACATTTGAAATTATTATTTCCCAAAATGGTATATATTCCACACAAAACCAGAACCCGTCATCAGTCATCCCTTTCAGATTTTCCAATTGATCATTTTCTCTCATGTCTAATTTTTGCCTGGGCTGCCTTTTTTGGATTTTCAACTTAACAGATTTTTTTTATTACACATGATAAAGCTTCAAGTGATCTTGGTTGACTGGATCTATGAATTCATTTCCATCCATATCCACGATTCTGACACCACCTTTTGATAGCACTTTCTTCACAACGTATGGACCTTCCTAATTTGGCTTAAACTTTCCTTGAACATCAACATTCATAGGTCTCAACTGCTTCAAACCATATCCAAGCTCTCAACTGCTTCTTGGGATACTTCACTCTCTAATTATAAGCTTTAGCCATTCTACATTGATACATCTATAAGTTGTTGGAAATGCCCTAGTCCCAAAGCATTGGACCTCGTATTTGTATTGTACATTTATTGGATACTTGTATTGTACATATTTTATGTCATAAGTAAAGGCATTAATTCATTTATCATATATCTTGTGCTATATTTTAAATGAAGTATCCAATGGACATATCCATATCCATGTTAACAAGTGTCAAGCACTTGGAAGTAAGACTATGGATAAGAGAAATGATATGACCATAAATAGATCCGTAGTATGTTCCAGTCATGGGAATGAATGGAACTAGAGACTATCATTATTCTGGTTGTATGGCGGTGTCTTACTAGCCATTGGACATGGGATGTCAACCAAATTAATAGGACATGCAAAAGGGGCATGGTACTGGATAGATACACTAAACGAGAAATCCACATGGTAAAGTATCACAAGTGATTCTCGTGTAGTACTTTTATGGATCCTTTGACCTAACCATATGATGGTGCTGCATGCGAGGTCGCATACTTAGGGGTACGCCTAAAGGGCCTGTAAAAGGGTGCAAAGTATGGGTACTTTTGGGTATGTCACTAAGCATGGCAGTGCTATGGATATACAGAAGGGATTTGTCACTCAGTAGTCCACTGAGAAGATATCACCAGCCTCTTGATGAATGTGATTGATAAGAGTGTGGCCACACCCAAACAATTTGGAACTTATTTGTGAGCATCAGTACATTCGGGATCAAGTAAATGTCCGAACACAAAAGAGGGTGATCAATCCATGCCTCTGTGTTAGACACCGATATCGATGACATGGGATATACAAGTT
Source organism: Euphorbia tirucalli (assembly GCA_039660915.1). Lineage (NCBI taxonomy): Eukaryota > Viridiplantae > Streptophyta > Magnoliopsida > Malpighiales > Euphorbiaceae > Euphorbia > Euphorbia tirucalli. The sequence continues at coordinate 31,525,137 of CM077637.1, read as the reverse complement.
TAAACTATAGGGTTATGATTTCAGTTGGACTGCTATCTCCATCTTAATTGGGGGCTGCAGTGGCTTGCTAGAGCCCGCCTACAATCTGTGGGCATAGGCCCACTGCCAACATAAAGATGGGCCCATAGGATCATACACATTGAACGTCTGAACACGGACTTAAGGAATCACCTGTATACTTGGAGTATACACACCAGAGAGAGAGGATTATATTAATTATATTATAAAGATCAATTGGATTGATCATAATAATAAAATTAATATTTGCATTGGCCTTCTCATAATTAATTTAATTAATTTATGAGATTATTTCCTAGGTAGAAATATTTCACATGTATAGGTTTACATGTATCTTCATTTTATGAGAGTCAAAATTAATCCCATGGTAAAATTAATTGATCAAGTTAATTTTAAATTTAAATGTATCAAATATATTATTTGGAATAATATGTTAAGAATACATGTAAAATAAAATTAAGCTTGATAATTAACTGGACCAAGGAGATTAATTTTGGACTGGGCTTTAAAAGAAGAAAATCCCACATAAAATAAATGAATGGAATTGGGCCAAGTCTAGGGTAAAAATTTCGGCCAACCCTAGGTATATCACCTAGGGCAATTCAGCCATAAGAGGAGAAACACCAAGAGCCTAAATTTCCAGCCCAAACTCACTCTCTCACATTCGATTCCATCGCTAGCACGGGTCGTGTTCGTTAGCCGTTCGTGTACGTGAGAGTGGAGGGAATCTCCTTTGATTTCTGCAGCCATCTATAGAAGAGATATCTCAGGTGAGAAATCTTTTCTTTGTTGTTAAATTTTACAATTTTCATATCAATTGCTCCTGGGCACGGATTTGAGGAAATCATCGCATTCTTCCACTTTAATCGGATGATTTCTGGTGAAAAATCCCAACAGAAATGATCTAGTGCTTTCAATCTTTTCTCATCTATCGCTGCTAATTGCTTGTATGTAGCTTGAATCCATTCAGTTTCTGGTAATTGAGCTTCTAAAGCTATTTTGGGTGACTTGAGCTCTACCTATATTGGAAACACTACTTCCACACCATACACCAAAGAATATGGCGGTTCTCCTGTTGGCGTTATAACACTATTTCTATAACCCCAAAGAGCATACGGCAATTTCTTAGCCCAATCTCTATAGGTGGCTACCATTTTTTATAAAATCTTCTTTATTGACTTGTTAGCTGCTTCCACTGCACCATTAGCTTGTGGTCTGTATGGAGAAGATATATGATGTTAAATGCCATGTTTTGTAAATAATTCCGCTGTTGCCCCTTGAAATTATAGTATAATATCAGTCACTACATTATGAGGAATTTCATATCGAGCAAAGATGTTCTTCTGGATAAACTTAGCCATCTTCTTAGTTGTCACACCAGTGAATAACTCTGCTTCCACCCACTTTGAAAAATAATCAACTGCAACTACTATGAATCTATGGCCATTAGATGCAGCAGGACGAATCTCACCAATTATATCTATCCCCTAAGTTGAAAACGGCCAAGGAGGTACCAAATTCTGTAGTTCAAGTGGTGGTAGATGGCTGATATCCACATAGATTTGACATTCATGACATCTTCTTACTTCCTTCACACAATCAAACTGCATTGTCATCCAGAAATACCCCTATCTCATTATCTTTCTGGCCAAAGCTATCCCATTCATATGCGGCCCATATGATCCTAAATGTACTTGCTAAATCACTATTTCTGCTTCTTGTTTGGCCAAACACCTCAAACGAACACCATTCCTTGTTCTCTTATATAACTTATCTTCAAAGATTCTGAACTAGCTGACCAATCTTCCTAATGAAATCTTATCAGTAGTACTAGCTCCTTCTAGATTCCCTCCTTCACTTACTGGTAAATGTCAAAGAACCATGGCTTTTCTTTAGTTGTCAATTCCATTACATCCTGAACATCAAAACATGGTTGTCTAGAAATGCTACAATCAAAGGTTGTATTTGTGTTCTCTCTAGATTCTCCCACATAAAAGATAATGTTACTACCACATCTGCCATTTTATAATCTTCCGTGGGAAAAATTTTGAATTCACATTGGCCAAATAACTCTTTTCTATACTGCAACAGTTCTAAATAAGGCCTTAAGACTTTTTCTTTACCTTCCTATTCATCCTGAGCTTGCCTAATCACTAGAAGTCAATCTCTAACAATCAACACATCGTTTGCCCCTAGTGACTAAAGAGCTTCCATTCCAAATAACCATGTTTCATACTCTACCCCATTATTAGTTATGGGAAAATCTAATCTCTTTGACAACAAAATAACCTCACCATCTGGTGTTGCCACAATTATACCAATTCTAGCACCTTTTCTGTTTCCAGCACCATTAAAACACATAATCCATCTCTTCACTTCTACCATAGCTAGCTGTTCATGAGAGAACTCCAGATTCTCTACATAATATGATTCTAGAGGTTGATTCACCAGAAATTCTACCACAGCTGATCCTTTGATGACCTTCTTAGTGACATACTCAATATTAAATTCTAATAAGAGTAGTAACCATCTGGATAACTTTCCAACTAACAATGGTGCTTCATACAAATATTTCATTGGATCAACTTTAGCCATAACTTGTACTTTATACGAATGAAAATGATACCTCAGCTTCTTCATCAACCAAACAATCGCTACACATGGCTCTTTACCAGTGTATCCTTGGTTACATAATCCAGCTTGCTAAGATTATAGACAGGGTACTCCTTCTATCAATCCTACTCTTATGCTAGCATTGCCCCTATCGAGGATTCCTCAACTGCCAAATATAGAATCAGAGGCTTCCCTGGGATCAATGGACTCAAAACTGGAGGATTTACCATATAAGCTTTAATCTTTTCAAATGCCAATTGACACATGTCATCCTATACAATTAACTGGTCTTTCTTCAACAACTTGAAAATTGGTTTGCAAATTGAAGTCAATCGTGCTATAAAACTACTGACATACTACAAAGAACCCATAAACGACCAAATTTCCTTTTCTGTTTTAGAAGCAGCCACATCCCGAATAGCTTTCATTTTATCTGGATCCATTTCAATTCCCCTAAATCCATCCAGCATAATAGGGTGCTCTTCCTGGGTCATCGATTTAACAAGCATGTCATCAATATACACCTCCACTTCTTTATGAATCATATCGTGCAACAACGTTGTGACAGCCCTCTGATACATAGCCCAACATTCTTCAATCCAAACGGCATTACTTGATAGCAGAAAGAGCCACATTCTATGATGAATGATGTTTTCACTTTATCAATTATATCCTTAAGGATCTGATTATACCTTAAAAACCCATCCATAAAAGAAATCATTGTTGCTTTAGCTGCACTATCAATCAGAACATCAATGTGGGGCAACGGAAAATTATCCTTCGGATAAGCCTTATTGAAATCTCTATAATCAATACATAATCTAACCCTTCCATCATTCTTGGACACTGGAACAATGTTGACTAACCGTTCTGTATACTCCATAACTTTAAGAAACTTGGCCTCAATCTGTTTAGCCATTTCCTCTTTCACCAATGTAGCCCATTATGGTCTCAGTCTCCTCAGCTTCTGCTTTATTGGCTTGAATTTAGGATCCGTTAGAATTTTATGCATTGCTATTTCGGTATCAACCGCTGGCATATTTTTGTATGACCAAGTGAAAGTTTTAATATATTTTTGCAATACTTTTGTCAATTATCTCTCTTCTCGAGGCTTAGTTTGGCTGAAATAGATACCATTCTAGGTTTTTCAGCTTTACTTATATTGATTTCATGCAATGCAGTTTTATGAATGCTAAATATGCTTGATGGTGATTCAAATGCATGCACAGAATTATCAGCATAAACATCGCACAAATAAGCAAATTGAGACTTCATTGCATTAAACTTGTTGTAAAGTACATATTTTACATTGAAAATGGATGAAACAGATACAACAAATTCATTTTTAGCCTCCACAAATGGAGGGCCTTCCACTTTTACCTTCCTTGAAATTCAGCTTCAAAATGTCATCAAGATCAGCAGCCATTGCAGACTCTTGTTCCACAAAAAGAGTTGTCTTCTCATCCACAGCCAACTATGCTTTGGCCTTTATCATGATTTTTGCAATTTCAGAGATTACAGAATTGAAGCTTTCTTTGTTCATCAGCTTTTTATTATCTCTTTTCTTAGCTTTGGCAAAAGCATTGTTCAAGTCGATAGTCAATGCCTTTGATATCACCTCGACAGCTTCATCACAAATCTTCTGCTCGGCCTTTTTCATGGATGCTTCTTTCTCAGCATAGATCTCTTTATTTTTTATTGCCACCATATTGGCTCACTTTTCAAATTTTCTTCCTTTACAAATAGTAAGCTTTAGAACTATCTCTTCCTCTTTATTCAACACCGATGCAATTGGCTCTTCCTGACTTTTCTGAAAATCAACTACATTCGAGAATATTTTAAAACCCGGCCATACTACATCACCAACTTTCACGGGCTAAGCCTGCCCCTTGTATAACTCTTCACCAGCTTTAATAAATGGATTCATTATAAGTTTACCATTCTTCCCTTTCTTTTGCTTTTTTTAGATGTCTCGACTTCACAGCCCAATCTAAATTATTGTGGCTTTCTAGATTCTATATTGAATTCAGGCACCCCTTGCAAGTTAGCTCCAAGTCCTAGCCCTGGTATAAACTTCTGCTTATATAAGTAGTTGGACAACCACTTTGGCATGTTATTCTCATAGATAACCATTGGAGCATCTGTAACTTTCTCTTCATTGATCATAGTGACTTGGAATCCACTAAACAACGGAACTTCTTCATTCACTGCAACAATCAGGGATTGAGAATCTGCTTCAATTGTCACAACCCTATCACCCATAGGAAACTTTGTCTTTTGATTCAAGGTAGAAGGCACTCCTCCCAACAAATGAAACCAAGGCCTTCCTAGCAGTAGAGAGAAAATGACTAAAACATCAATCATAGTGAAGGTGACCATTGACTTGATTGATCCTACTTCCACCTCAGCCTTAAAAGTTCTAATCATAGTTCTTTTGGAATCATCATACACCCTAATCATAGTCGAGGACTTCTTCAATGCCTCCTCACTTAAGCCCAAATACGGTTTGCATCTTCATTGGACAGATGTTCAGAGCTGAACCATCATCTACCATTACTCCCGGCATGATTCTAAACATGATGTTAGCTTTCACATAAATGGCCTTGTTGTGCACTTTTCCTTCATCCAGAAGATCTTTCTCAGAAAAGACAATACCAGGATAACCAGAGTTAACCCTATCCAGCAAACAACATATTGCTTATAGAGATGTGATTGGAGAAACTTCAATCTCAGACAACTTCAACTAAAGTTGCTCTGTGCTCCTTCGAAACCAACAATAGATACCATATACTAGCTTGAGCTGGTGTCTTCTTTAACTATGAGATAACTAAGTCTTCTTTCTCGACTTCCTTTGGAGATGATACACTGCCTAATCCGGTCACTGGAGCTTTATCTTTCTGCTGACCAACAGGCTAATACACTCTACCACTTCTTGTCACATTTCTCACTTTAGTAACTTTCGGCTTTTTAACAATTGATGGCTTAACTAGTTCACTTCCTTCATACTCTTCATATTCAATATCTAAATCAAGATCATTCAAACTCACTAGCTTAACTTCTTTTTGTTCTGGTTGTTGGTGTGCCCTAGTTCTTAGGGCATTGGATTCTTGTATTTTGTATTATACATTACGAGTCATGTCTAAATATTATTTGTGTCATATTAATAAAGGCAATTAATCTATTTCATTTATATCTTATGCTATAATATGAGTAGAGTATCCATTGATTGATAATCATAAAACCTATCCTAGGTTTGTTCTAATCGTAGGAACGAATAGAACCACAGACTTGTATATTCGATGACTGTATGGTAGTTCTTAACTAGCCATAGTACTTTTATAGTCAGTCATGAATATAGGTACATGTCGTTGACATGGGACTGGATCGATCCGCACAAGAAAGCCACATGGTTGTCGCGTCATAGGTCTTTCTTAACTAGGTCTCTTTTGTCCTCAGACCAGATTTCATTATAATATCAATATGGAATCCGGTTCACTTTGACATACGCCTAACAGGTCTATAAAAGGATGCTAAATACGGGTATGATTGGGTGGACCGGTGAACATGTTGATATTGATGATGAAGTGATGGAATTGCCACTCGGGTAACACCGAGATGATATCATTGGCCAGTTGATGAGTGGGACTGATAAGTGTATGGCCATACCCAAATAAGCTGGTTGCTTATTTGATTAATCAGCCAACTCAAGATCAAGAAATATAATAAACAATAGAAGAGGATGACGGATACCATGCCTCTTGTTTATTCATATCGATATCGTTAAGCAAAGGACACTATGGAATTACTACCGGGTGAGTGTCTTCTAAAGATTGCTACATCTCTGTCTTAATTAGGGGCTGTAATGGTTTGCTAGAACCCACTTACAGTCTATGGGCCTTGGGCCTACTGCCAACATAAAGACAGACCCATATGATCGTGCACATAGATCAACTGAGCTGGAACTTATAGAAATTGTACATGTAATGTACATTGGAAGGAATGCGTTAATTAATTAGTTGACATTCGGTGTCAACGTAATTAATTGACATTGGGTTGAATTTAATTTAATTAATAAGTTTACATAGTGTAATTAATTAATTTATCAATTAATTGAATTACATAAAGTAAACAATTAATTAAATAATTTTCCTAAGTAGGAAAATAAAATACATGTATTGTATTTACTTAAGTGTGATTTAATTTTATTTAGGGGTAATTAAATTTAGCCAAATAGAATTAAACTAAATAGTATATGCTTTTTAATTAAAGTTTATTTATGTAATTATAATCCTAGTGGGCTTGGGTTTAATTAACCTAATTAAAACCCAATTAGACAAGGTGTCTATATAAGGGCACACTTGAGGAAGAAAAACCTAATTCAACCCTAATTAATTGCTGGAAATTTCAGCCACCAAGAGCAGCCCCAAAACAGCTGAAAATCCCAGCATTAAACCTACATTCTTTCGCGTCTTCGGCTAGCACCCGTTCCCGCTCAATAGTTGGTCGTGCACGGGACTTTGGAGATCGCAGTTTCAAAAAACGATTCTACAGCAGTCTCTAGAAGAGACGAATCCACTGAGTTAATCTCTCTTGATTCATATTGATTTTATTCTAATCAATGGTAATTGGACACGATAGGTGGATGTAGGAAATTTTAAACGGTGTATTTTCCGCTGCGCCACATTATTTTTCCGATGACGAATCCCAACAGTGGTATCAGAGCCTAGGTTTTGTCCATTAGATTGATTGGAATTGGTTCATAAAAGCGTTCTTGAATAAAGAATGGGTTTCAAGTTTGTGATTTTAGGGTTTTTGTTCAATTGGTTTTGGTTTTTGATAAACCCTAGAATTTTTGGATTGGGGTTTTGATTATTTTCCCCAATTGTTTTCCATCTAAAATTGTTTTTCTATATGAGTTATATATTCTGCTGGAAACAATTATTTTTGTTTATGATTTTATAATAAAAAAAATAATTAGTTGGCCAAAATTGGAATCGCAATTGCGATGCCAATTTTGGCACTGCTGCTGCTTGCCGCAGCAGGCAAATTGCCTGATGCGGCACGCAGCAACTGCAACCGCTAGGCAGCAGCCCCTTGTGGGCTACTGCTAGCAGCGCTGCTGTCCCTGGACAGCAGTGCCGCGCGCGAGATTCGGGTCCAAGTTTGGATTTTACGGGTATTTTTTTTATTCCGGACCCTAATGCAAATTAAATTAAAATTTTTTTAAAGCTAATTTGTTTTTAAATTGTTTATTTTATTGGCATGCATATTTAATTTAATTGTTTGCATATTAAATTGAATATGGAATTTGTGAAATTGGTCCAATAAACCGTGACACCGGTTAAAATTGGGAGAGCTATATTTTAAATTTGTGACAACCCAAATTCAAGTGGGAGTTAGGGTGAAATCACCAATTTTAACAAATGTGACTAAGGCCCATAAAGGCCAAATTGATAACATCCATAAAATTGGCCTTTATAGGCCTTAGTCACATTTGTTGAAATTGGTGATTTCACCCTAAGTAACTCGGATTAACATTTATATTTATAATTTGGAATGCCATGATCATGCATCATATTGGTATGTATGTGCACGACAGGTACTTTGTTTGAAATGTTATGTTGAGTTCTATGGGCCCTAAATTATTATCGGTTGTAATTTAATTTTGGAAAATATGGCCTACGAGCCATTTTTTTATTTTGATGTAATTTTAAAATAGATTTTATTTTACAAAATTATTGTAATTGCATCAAGTTTGGAGGAAGGCCCAGATAGAGCAAGCCCATGGTGGAAGCCCAAGAAGGATTGCAGTCCAGCCCATGAAGAATTAGATAGGACATCTAGTTTTTCATTAGGTTGTAATTGAAGGCCCATAGGATCTCATTTATTTTAAATTAAGTATGCTATTGCATTTGTCATATAATATGGATATATGGATCACCAAATTATTACCCGCATTTATGCATGGTAAGCCGTATCACTTATTATAATCCGGAAATTAAAATATTGAGTCGCTTAAAAGTGCTTCCCACATTCACACCTCTTCCTCCCATTGATGCTGCAATGTGCCCCATGCCCTAACTGGGTACATTGTAGTTTCAGTGGGCCGTCGAGTGTTAAGATACTTGGTATGGTTAACATGTGAATGGTGGTTTGACTCAACATGGGTAGCATTAGCTCAGAGCAAGCCCTAAGCACATATGGGTAAAGTGTCAATAAGCCCATCAAACCAAGAGTCCTTCGTGGAAGGATTGGATAGGTTGTCCTACCAAACGAATCAATGGTTGGTTAGTGAGCCCTAGTTCGGCCAGTCATTGATAAGTTGTGGATCTTGGTCAAGTCAGCCAATTAACATCACCAACAAACAAATTAAAATCGGATTATTAATTTGAATTGGCTTAAAAGTCCTTTATTTCTAACTCAAGCAATGATTTCTTCCACATAGATAATCCCATTTCACTTAAGCATTTAAATGGCTGCAACAAATAACAACTCACTCTCACTTAGGTCACTCTTGGAGAAAGAGAAGCTTTCAGGGACTAACTTCCTGGACTGGGCTAGGAACTTACAAATAGTTCTTAGATAAGAGTCCAAGGAGTATGTATTGAATTCTCCTTTACCATCTAGCCCTCCCGCAGGTCGAGGCATCACCACGGTGATGGTGGAGCAGTACGATCGGCATGTGAAGGATGACCGAGATGTCTCGTGCCTCATACTGGGTACCATGGCTTCTGATCTTCAGAAGCAGTTTATGGACAAGCATGCTTATGAGATGATGGATCAACTTAAAAAGATGTTCCAAGATCAGGCTCGTCAGGAACGTTACCTGACAATTAAGGCACTTTGCACTACTATGATGGCAGTTGGGACTTCTGTTAGCACTCATGTGCTAAAGTTGAAAGGGTATATTGATACACTTGCCCGCCTCGGCTAGCCAGTTCCGCAGGACTTGGCAGCAGACATTATTCTCGGGTCACTTCCTGAGTCTTACAACTAGTTTATCATGAATTACCATATGCAAGGGTTGGACAAATTGGTTGTTGAGCTGCATGGCATGCTCAAGCTTGCTGAGCAGTCTCTTAAGAAGACTCCTGAAGTATTACCGGTGAATAAGGGCAATACGCCCATTGCTAAGGGAAAGGCCAAATCTAAAGCCAAGGCTAAGGGAAAAAAGGTGGTGGCCCAACCTAAAGCAAGGGTTGCTTCTCCTGACGATGTCTGCCATGAGTGTCATGAGAAGGGGCACTGGAAGAGCTCATGTCTAAAGCTAAAGGGAGCAACTGAAGGGAAAAACTGCTGTTTCAGGTATTTATGTTATTGAGATTAATCTGGCTATTTCTACATCTTGGGTCTTGGACACTGGATGTGGATCTCACATTTGTTCAAATGTGCAGGGTCTAAGAAATAGGAGATTATTAGGATCTGAAGAAGTAGATCTTTGAGTCAGAAATGGTGCTCGGGTTCAGGCCATGGAGATCGGAGATTATTTCTTAGAGATGCCTAGTGGACTTGTTTTGGAACTAAGAAACTGTTATTTTGTACCTGCGATGCGCAGGAATATTATTTCCGTTTCTTTGTTGGATATTTCTGGTTTCGTATTTAATATTGGACATGGTAGAATTTCTATGCAATATGGCAATATTATTTATGGAACAGCATTTCTTGAAAATGGCTTATATATCCTGATCTAAAACGTGAAAGTTCAATCTATAACATAAATACTCAAAGGATTAAACAAAATGGAATTAATCCTACTTACATCTACATTGTCGACTTGGCCACATAAATGAGAAATGCATAGCTAGGCTTCACTCTAGTGGAGTGCTAGGGTCATTTGACATCCAGTCTTATGACACATGCGAATCTTGTTTGAGAGGCAAGATGACAAAGGCGCTTTTTAGCAAGACTGCTGAAAGGGCCTCAGAGCTATTAGAGCTAATACATTCCGATGTATGTGGCCCAATGAGCACTAGTGCTAGATCTGGTTTTCTGTACTTCGTCACCTTCACGGATGACTTCAGCAGATACGGTTACATGTATTTGATGAAGCATAAGTCTGAGACTCTCCAAAGGTTCAAGGACTTTAAGAATGAAGTAGAAAACCAACTGGGCAAGAAAATAAAAGCACTTCGGTCTGACCGAGGGGGTGAATATTTGAGCTAAGAGTTTGACTCGTTTTTGAGAGAGTGTGGGATTGTATCCCAACTCACTCCTCCTGGTACACCCTAGTGGAATGAAGTGTCAGAAAGGAGGAATAGGACCTTGCTTGACATGGTCCGCTCGATGATGAGTCATGTTACACTCCCTGTCTCCTTTTGGGGATATGCTTTAGAGACAGCTACTTACATTCTTAATAATACACCAAGCAAGGCAGTTAAGGGAACACCATATGAAATATGGAAGGGCTGAAGGCCCAATGTTTCCTTTTTGAAGATTTGGGGCTGTGATGCACATGTTTAGAAATTGACAAGTGGCAAACTCGAGTCCAAATCTATCAAGTGCCAGTTTGTGGGTTACCCTAAAGAAACTAAGGCTTATTACTTCTACGATCCGGCCGAAAACAAAGTTTTCATAGCCAAAAATGCAGTCTTCTTGGAGAATGAATTCCTTTCCAAGAGTGACAGTGGGAGTAATATTGAAGTTTTAGAAGTTCAAGACTCACAAACTCCTGCAGCTACTGCTGAGGATGCTTCGGGAACCGATCTGACTACTCAAGAAATTAAGGAACCAGAACCGGTTGCACAGGACCTTAGAAGGTTTGGTAAGACACGTCATCAACCAGAGAGGTACGGCTTTCTCGTGATTGATGATGGGGACCTTATGGTCGTTGACCAAGAGGAGCCCAAGACCTATCAGGAGGCTGTTCAAAGCCCACACTCAGATCAATGGTGCAAAGCCATGGAGGCTGAGATGCAATCTATGCACGATAACCAAGTATGGAACTTAGTGGATCCACCTCCGGGTGCTAAGGTGATAGGTTGCAAATGGTGTTTCAAGTTAAAAGCTGACAACACCTTCAAGGGGTGATTGGCGACAAAAGGATTCAGGCAAGTTCAAGGAATTGACTGTGATGAAACCTTTTCACCAGTTGCTATGCTCAAATCCATTAGGATACTACTAGCCATAGCTGCATGGTACGATTATGAGATATGGCAGATGGATGTTAAGACCGCTTTCCTTAATGGAAAGCTACTCGAGGATGTGTACATGGCACAACCTGAGGGTTTTATCGATCCAAAGTATCCAAACCGGGTATGCAAGCTTTAAAGATCCATTTATGGATTGAAGCAGGCATCAAGGTCATGGAATCAGAGATTCAATGAGGCCATTACAGAATATGGCTTCACACATAATTCTAATGAGCCCTGTGTGTATAAGATGGTTAGTGGGAGCGTTTCCACCTTCCTAGTGTTGTATGTTGACGACAACCTTATCATTGGAGGTGACATACCAACACTGCAAGGGGTTAAGCAGTGGTTGAGTAGGTGCTTCGCAATGAAGAACTTAGGCGAAGCTGAGACGATCTTAGGGATCAGGATCTATAGAGATAGATCCAATCGGCTTCTAGGCCTAAGTCAGGCCACGTACATTAACAAGATTCTGAAAAGATTCAGCATGGACAAGGCAAGGAAAGGATTCTTCCCTATGCGCCATGGGTTGAAGCTGAGTAAGAAAGATGGTACTAAAACAAAGAAGGACCGGGAGAACATGGAAAAGATCCCTTATGCATCTGTTATTGGATCTATCATGTACTCCATGTTATGTACGAGGCCTAATGTCGCGTTTGCACTAAGTATGACCAGCCGGTACCAGTCGGACCCCGGGGAGGAACACTAAAAGGCTGTCAAGGCAATCCTAAAGTACCTTAATCGGACTAAAGATGCTTTCTTAGTGTGTGGAGGTCAAGATGAGCTGGTAGTGTCAAGTTACACTGATGCAAGATGAGGATGAGAACCAGTCACAGTCTGGTTATGTTTTTCTCCTGAATGGCGATGCCATTAGTTGGAGGTCCTCAAAGCAGGCCACCATTGCTGACTCTATAATGGAAGCTGAGTACATAGCTGTGTGCGAAACTTCAAAGGAAGCCATTTGGATCAAGAAATTCATAACTGAGTTGGGAGTAGTACCCACTATCCTAGACCCAGTTGATTTTTTTTTGTGACAACAATGGGGCCATCACACAAGCTAAGGAGCCCCGGTCACACAAGAGATCCAAACATGTGCTCAGAAAGTTTCACCTCATTCGGGAGATCGTGAACAGAGGTGACATATCATTACAGAGGGTTGACACCAAGAATAATGTCACTGATCCATTGACCAAAGCGCTGCCACAGACATAGCACGACGGTCATACCAGATCTATAGGAATTAGGGTAATGCCCACTTGGAACTAGTGCAAGTGGGAGATTGTTGGTGTGCCCTAGTTCTTAGGGCATTGGATTCTTGTATTTTGTATTATACATTACGAGTCATGTATGAATACATTATTTGTGTCACATTAATAAAGGCAATTAATCTATTTCATTTATATCTTGTGCTATAATATGAGTAGAGTATCCATTGATTGATAATCATAAAACCTATCCCAGGTTTGTTCTAATCATGGGAACGAATAGAACCACAGATTTGTATATTCAATGGCTGTATGGCAGTTCTTAACTAGCCATAGTACTTGTATATTCAGTCATAATATAGGTACATGTCGTTGACATGAGACTGGATCGATCCGCACAAGAAAGCCACATGCTTGTCGCGTCATAGGTCTTTCTTGACTAGGTATCTTTTGTCCTCAGACCAGATTTCATTACAATATCAATATGGAATCCGGTTCACTTTGACATACGCCTAATAGGTCTGTCAAAGGATGCTGTTGACCGGTGAACATGTTGATATTGATGATGAAGTGATGGAATTGTTGGGGATTTAATCGCACAAAAACAATACGCAGCGGAAATAAAAGGATTAATCCCCACCAAGGACCCATGTACATTGCATTGAATTGGAAGGAGGGTTAAAGAATTACCTTAATTCTTTGTAGGATTTGAATCAAAGGAACCAAATTAGCTTCCCTCTACGGTTGATCCACACGGAGCAATTGATTCACCGCGTGCTAGCGCCGGGATTGAAGAACGATTCTTCGAACGAGAGAGAGAGGCAGAAAATCAAAATTTTCTATGTGTTCTTAGCTAGGAATTTTCGGCTGCCCCCTTTTCCATGTGTGGTGGCCGAATTCCTTGTTGTATTATGAGTTTAGAATCCCACTAGGTTTAGGTTAATTGTTTCCTTAAATAATTAACCTAAATAGTTAATTATAATTATAACCTAATACACCTATTAGTTATAATTATATATTAACCCACACAATTTAATATTAATTCTCAATTAACATTAAATCAAATCAATTCTCCATAATACATATATGTATATATATAATATTATAATTAATTATATCTCCATATAATTTAATTATAATATGTAGCATACTTTATGCAATATTAATCACATTAATATTTATATATACATACATAAATATATATCATTATATATATTTATTCTCAATCTCTTTCATAAATTATTTTCCAATAATAATTTATACCCGATTAGATGAACTTCATTTTGCTCTTGTGTGTGACCCCATAGGATCATATTAATTGGCAATAAGGAAATTACCATAATGTCCTTATAGGTCACAAGCGGACTCTAGCAAGCCATTACGACTACCCAATTAATATGATTGGAATGATCCAATACCTATTTATAGAATGTCATATTCCCTTTTGTCTCTTTGATATCAAGATTAATTATAAGACATGGTACACTTGTCAATCTTATATAATTAATCATATGCTTTCTCGATCTCAAAGTAAACTGTTTAGACAAATCAATTGATACTCTATCAATTATTTGAGCACGGCCATGCATTTAACAGTCTTACTTATCGAGGGGCCCAGTGATATCGCTCTCTTGATAGAGAGGGACAAAATCCCATATCTGTCACTCACATCCCAAAGCATGAGTCATATTGTACCCAATCACAGCCTTTATAACTACTCTGTTACAAGCAGCGTTTGACTGCGTCAAAGCACAACATGAGTTCATCCCGGAATCAATGGTGACCTCAGGTCAAAGGAATCAGCTAATGACACTACTATAATCAAGATCAGTTGTGACACATGACCATGAACTTGATCTCATAGTGGGTCTCCAGTAACATGTTCTCTAACATATTACCCGTGAGTATAATCTGTATCTGTATACACTATATTCATCTTATGAATATCCATTATCACTCACACTAGTCTTAGTTTGTTATTATTCCCATAATAACAATCGACTAGGGATATTTAGAATAACACGATTTATTCATGGATACTTATCATAAATGCTAACATACAAACATAAATGATAATATTAATCTACACTAGATTAATCTTAGAAGCCAAATTACATAATCCAATATTGGCCTTAGGGCACAATCTCCAACAATCTCCCACTTGCACTATGGCCAATCATACATGTATCTCATACCCATTGACCTACATGACTTTCATGTATTCACTCGTGCAGGAGTCTTTGTCAGTGAATTATTAATTTTACCTTCCGTTGTTACTTTACACATTTTCACTCTCTCTTTAGAGACAGCCTCTCTAAATTAGTGAAAAACGCCTAAGTATATGCTTGTGTCATACAAGGTTCTTACGCATTGAATTATTGTCCCTACAATAGTCTCACAGGATAAGCAATGCTTAGAACAAAACACAACATTTTGTGATGAACTTCTTCATCCAAAATTTCCTTTACATCATATGTAACAATATACTTTGACTACTATTATAGATATTTAGCTATATCATTTTATTTTGAACCTTTCAAAATCATAACATCTCCTTTTAAGAGAATACTAGATCTCGACTGATATATTTCAACTAATTGCAATCAGTTGTATATGTGCAACTATTTACACAGTTAACATAAGCAAGCTTCTATTAAGTCTTTTACATTGAACGCTTTCAATGCTTTGACTTAAGCCAAAACATTCTTTTAGATTTATCTCTATAGATTCCAATTTCAAGAACACAGGCAGTCATGCTTATAACATTAACCGAAATTACTTTCTTAGCCAAGATTTTACTTCTTGCAAGGTAAGAATGTTATTTCCAACAAGCCATATGTCATCCACATATAGCGTTAGGAATACCGATATGCTCCCACTGATCCTTTTGAAACACAAGATTCATCATCCTTTTGATAAAATCAAACCATTTGATTTCTTTATCAAAACTATGATTCCAACTATTTGATGCATGTTTCGATCCTTATAAGAATCTTTGAAACTTGCATACGCTATTTGAATTCTTTGGATGCTCAAAAACTTTGGGTTGTGTCACGTACACATCCTCAATCATGTTTTCACGTAGAAAACAGATTTTGATATCCATTTGCCATATTTTATAATCATATTATGCGGATGTGGCAACAAGAACTCAATTTGACTTGATCATGATTAATGACGAAAAAGGATTTTATCATAGTCCTACTATGAATTTGTTCGTATCCTCATAGTCACTACTATGAACTTGTTTATTACCCCTTTTTGTCACTAGTCGTGCTTTATAAGTTTGAAGATCACCATTCATGTCGGTTTTCAATTTGAAAACTCACTTGCAACCATTGCATATGCATCTTCTAAAAGATTTATCAAAGTCTATACTTTGATTGTCAGACATGGACTTATCTTCAACCTTTGTAGCATCAAGTCACTTATTAGATTCAAAATCTAACATTGCTTCTTCATAAAAGAAGACTTATTCCAATCTAGTAAAACTACATCATGATTTTGAGAAATCCATATCTCTCCTATTCATGTCGTATTCTACTAGACTTTCATTGGACTTGTGTAATTTCAACAATGATCATGAAACCATTTCCATGTTCCTCTTCAACGTTAATGTCACTTTGTGAATTACGAGTTTTGTAGGTGTACTTTACTCCCACTAACTCTTCTAGAAATTAACTCCCTCTTCAAGGGGAAACCATTTCTAGCTACAACTATTTTGTATCCCAAAGAAACACAGGAGTAACAACTCCTATTTTCTTTTTGAGTAATCCAAAATACGACATTTAAATTTAGGTGCCAACTTATTCGAAATAAGCTTTACAGCCCTAAACTTATTCAATGAAACAATTTGGGTCTCTTACCCAACCATATCTCATATGTTGATTCATGAATTGTTTTAGACGGAACTTGGTTCACAATATACACAGCTGCTTTAATGGCATATTTTCGAGAAAACGATGATCAATCTTGACTTCATCATAGATTGAACTATATCTGTATAGAGTTCGACTACTCCCTTTTTGACACAACATACTTTGTGGCGTACTTGGAGGAGTCAATTGTGAGACAGTCCCACAATCTCTAAGATGATTGTCAAAATCTTGACTCAAATATTCACCACTCGGATCATATCTAAGTGACTTTACTATCTTGTCAATATACTTCATACTCCTTTTACAAGCTTTTGAACACTTCAAAAGTTCCAAACTCGTGTTTCATTAGATACACTTATCTAGTGAAAAGTTCCATAAAATAATGAAGTATTAAAACCTCCTTTAGCAGTTGATTTATAATTCATATACATCCACATGTATAATGCTTAATAAATCGATTATTCTTTAACTACTTTTAGCAAAGAACCACTTTTGTCATCTTTTACAATAAACAACATTTGCATGATTCAAGATGATTCATAATCTCATGAATCCAAAAGTCCATTCTCATGGAGTTTCGTAATGCGACTTTGCTTATGTCTCCAAGACAACATTGCCAAAATAGGTTTAATCAAACTATTTGATTCGATCCTTACAGTATTTATGTTACAGATGGGCTCCACATATAAAGACAATTATGTAAATCTACATTTCATAATCATGTCTTTATAAAGTTTATAATTCACAATTATAAAATAAACAACATTTGTTTACTTAAGCCAACAAGCTCAATAGGCAACAAGAGTTCGTAACTCACATGTAAAAGTTCATAACCTTTGAGTAACAACCTTTGCTTCTCTTGCCTATTCGCATTCTACCTTTCACCTTCATAAGGTTTCTATTCAAGTTGCGATTCATCATATTCTACTAATATGAGATCCACAACTGGTATCTAATACCTTTGATATAGAAACAAAAGTAGAATAGTTAATAAATACTTAAGGTAGCAGTCTCACTGCCTTTCATCTTCTTATAGTTCTCCAAACAAAGTTTGCTATTTCTATTCTAATGAACGATTCATTCTAGAAATGGCAACACCCTTCTTTTGGAGATCTCTCTATGCCGACAGCTTTAGTCTTTTAAAACATGTTTCACCCGAACCTTTCGGTCTTTATGCTTTTCGACCTTCCTTTTATCCTTTTCCTTTTGAACCATAAGCACACAATTCGAGGTGGGCTTATCCTTTATGGATAACTTAACATTCTTTTGCATCCTATGCAACTAATTCACAATTTTCCCCATGTCATTCAAATGATAGTTCATCACCAATGACTATCAAATAATGAATTCAAGATCACATCTTAATGCCTTTTGGAGGCCAATGAGAAAATGTTGCCTCAAACACTTATCTTTTCTTGCTCACTAACTGATGGAACATTTCCATTTGTGATGTATCATATACCTCAAGTAAAACTTCCACGTGCGGAAGAATTGGTGGCAAGTGTAAGATAATAAATTTTAAACAGAGTCCCTTCGATGCTTCAAGTAAGCATCTTTTATACTCGTATTACAATTGCTAGTGGTTCATTGGGCAAAAGGATTATTGAGAACATATAATTCCTTTTGATTTGAAAACAATTCTCAAAGTTCAATAACAATCGAGATCATGGTAATAGCAATCATAACTATAATAAAGCATGTAAAGATTTTTATTTAAATGCTCCCACTTAAATTATAAAACCCTTTAAAATATTCAAGTGGGTGAAGATCCAAAATCCATACTTAACCATAGCACTGCTTTGGCATGTCCCTATGATTAAATATAATTTCGGTAGGCAAAGACTCAAAATCATGCTTTAAACCATTTAAACATATTTTGGATGTGCACTTCTTTGCCAATTGCATCATTATGCAACTCTTCTAATTTATGAGATGCATGATATCATATATCATATTTAATTGTATGTTACTCATCTCATCTTTGCCTCGGGCTCAAACACCTTTTTGATTAACCCTTTTTTTAAACCAATTACAACACAATGAGAATCACCTTTTCTCATATTATCGCTTCGCTAAGGTCACAACATGCGTACCCGCCCTGGCGGTATACCATGATGCGAACATAGTACTTGACTAGTGTTATACGTAATTGGGTGGCAAATATAAACTTCTTAAGTTTATTTAGGGTTTATAAAATCCTGTGATTTAATTGTATCTCATACAATTCATGGCATTAATATTAAACATACATTTGTTAATACTAATTAGCATGGCATCCTATGTCATACATATGTTAAGCATGCAATCTAGCATGGCATCACATGGCATCTAAAAGAAACAAGGCATGCATTTACACATATATATAAACATTTGCATCACATGCAAAATAATTTCTAACATGCATCAATATTTATTAACATGGCATCTTATGGCATAAAATAAATATAACATGCATAAGACTCAAAACCGTGTTATGGTATGGTTTTATCTACATTGATTTTCATAGGCCAATATGAAAATCAACAGGTCATTTCCTAGGTGGTTGTAACCATCGCATGGTCACAGCTCTCCCGCACCCCTTGGATCCGTCCTCACGTCTTTGTTCCTTGGCACCATCTCATGGATTTACATATTTTACAAAATTGTATCCTATACAACTTTCTAGTAAAATAAATTTACATATAATAAATTGCATCCTATACAATTTATCTAGAAAAATAAGATTACATAAATACAAACGACTCGCAGGCCGTATTTATACAAAACCTTACATCTATAAAACCAAAAGAAACAAAACCATCCATGGGGTCCAAAAACCATACCAAAACACCATGCATAAAATCTCCAAGATTTAGGGTTCAAAACGCTAAAACACAATCTCATTGCATTTATAAATAATTGATTGGAAAATCGTAAATATGTAGAAACAATTTCCACACTTAAACGAAGAACACCAAACCCAAACTCCAGCGATCCAACTCGCTGCTGAGTTGGACGGGGGTACGGGGGCGGTAGCCCCTGTTGAGAAGCAAGCGCCGCAGGCAAAAAATTTTTCGCGCACTGCAGCATCCAATGCTGCGCGCAGCATCAAGGGAGCACGGCGTGCCACTCATGTTGGCACGACGTGCCAATCAGTTGGCACGGCGTGCCGATCCAGCACGCCGTCGTGCCCCCAAACTGCTTCTCAGTTGCATTTGTCAAACAAACAGCACGTCGCGTAGAAAAACAAGCCATTCTGAAAATTCCCAGGTGGCACGCCGTGCCAAGGTTGGCACGCCGGCGTGCCACCATTCTGGTTCATTTTCTGGAAACAATTTCCAGTTGGCACGCCGTGCCATGCCAGCACGCCGGTGTGCCAACAAGCTGAACCCAGAATTTTCAGCCCCCAAATGATCCAAATCAAGTGTAAAACAAATCATTCATAATGATTAACTTCCAAATCAAATCAAAAATGTTATTCACAATAACATAGAACCCTAAATCAAGATCATACAACCCTAACATGCAATTTTGATCTAATCAAAATAACAAATCCAATTCAACCAATGCACAAGTGGCTCTGATACCACTGTTGGGGATTTAATCGCACAAAAACAATACGCAGCGGAAATAAAAGGATTAATCCCCACCAAGGACCCATGTACATTGCATTGAATTGGAAGGAGGGTTAAAGAATTACCTTAATTCTTTGTAGGATTTGAATCAAAGGAACCAAATTAGCTTCCCTCTACGGTTGATCCACACGGAGCAATTGATTCACCGCGTGCTAGCGCCGGGATTGAAGAACGATTCTTCGAACGAGAGAGAGAGGCAGAAAATCAAAATTTTCTATGTGTTCTTAGCTAGGAATTTTCGGCTGCCCCCTTTTCCATGTGTGGTGGCCGAATTCCTTGTTGTATTATGAGTTTAGAATCCCACTAGGTTTAGGTTAATTGTTTCCTTAAATAATTAACCTAAATAGTTAATTATAATTATAACCTAATACACCTATTAGTTATAATTATATATTAACCCACACAATTTAATATTAATTCTCAATTAACATTAAATCAAATCAATTCTCCATAATACATATATGTATATATATAATATTATAATTAATTATATCTCCATATAATTTAATTATAATATGTAGCATACTTTATGCAATATTAATCACATTAATATTTATATATACATACATAAATATATATCATTATATATATTTATTCTCAATCTCTTTCATAAATTATTTTCCAATAATAATTTATACCCGATTAGATGAACTTCATTTTGCTCTTGTGTGTGACCCCATAGGATCATATTAATTGGCAATAAGGAAATTACCATAATGTCCTTATAGGTCACAAGCGGACTCTAGCAAGCCATTACGACTACCCAATTAATATGATTGGAATGATCCAATACCTATTTATAGAATGTCATATTCCCTTTTGTCTCTTTGATATCAAGATTAATTATAAGACATGGTACACTTGTCAATCTTATATAATTAATCATATGCTTTCTCGATCTCAAAGTAAACTGTTTAGACAAATCAATTGATACTCTATCAATTATTTGAGCACGGCCATGCATTTAACAGTCTTACTTATCGAGGGGCCCAGTGATATCGCTCTCTTGATAGAGAGGGACAAAATCCCATATCTGTCACTCACATCCCAAAGCATGAGTCATATTGTACCCAATCACAGCCTTTATAACTACTCTGTTACAAGCAGCGTTTGACTGCGTCAAAGCACAACATGAGTTCATCCCGGAATCAATGGTGACCTCAGGTCAAAGGAATCAGCTAATGACACTACTATAATCAAGATCAGTTGTGACACATGACCATGAACTTGATCTCATAGTGGGTCTCCAGTAACATGTTCTCTAACATATTACCCGTGAGTATAATCTGTATCTGTATACACTATATTCATCTTATGAATATCCATTATCACTCACACTAGTCTTAGTTTGTTATTATTCCCATAATAACAATCGACTAGGGATATTTAGAATAACACGATTTATTCATGGATACTTATCATAAATGCTAACATACAAACATAAATGATAATATTAATCTACACTAGATTAATCTTAGAAGCCAAATTACATAATCCAATATTGGCCTTAGGGCACAATCTCCAACAGGAATTGCCACTCGGGTAACACCGAGATGATATCATTGGCCACTTGATGAGTGGGACTGATAAGTGTATGGCCATACCCAAATAAGTTGGTTGCTTATTTGATTAATCAGTCAACTCAAGATTAAGAAATATAATAAACAACAGAAGAGGATGACGGACACCATGCCTCTTGTTTATTCATATCAATATTGTTAGGCAAAGGACACTATGAGATTACTACCGGGAGAGTATCTTCTAAAGACTGCTGCATCTCTGTCTTAATTGGGGGCTGTAATGGTTTGCTAGAACCCATTTACAGTCTGTGGACCTTGGACCTACTTCCAACATAAAGACAGACCCATAGGATCGTGCACATAGATCAACTGAGCTGGAACATTTAGAAATTGTACATGTAATGTACATTGGAAGGAATGCATTAATTAATTAGTTGACATTCGGTGTCAACGTAATTAATTGGCATTGGGTTGAATTTAATTTAATTAATAAGTTTACATAATGTAATTAATTAATTTATCAATTAATTGAATTACATAAAGTAAACAATTAATTAAATAATTTTCCTAAGTAGGAAAATTAAATACATGTATTGTATTTACTTAAGTGTGATTTAATTTTATTTAGGGGTAATTAAATTTAGCCAAATGGAATTAAATTACATAGTATATACTTTTTAATTAAAGTTTATTTATGTAATTATAATCCTAGTGGGCTTGGGTTTAATTAACCTAATTAAAACCCAATTAGACAAGGATTTGACAAAATACAAAATTAGCCGGCAACCCTGACTGCACCATGTTGACTTGTTTTTCAAATTTTGGCAATGGATTGGTTTTGGTGCTGGGCTTTGTAGGTTCTTGCAATTTTCCTTTATCTATAAACTTCTGGATAGCATCTCTCAACTTGTAATAATTATTGGTTATATGACCAACAACTACATGATATGTGCAGAAATTATCCCTATTTGCATCTACTGGCTTCTTAAACGGCTTCAAAGAATTTAATAAGCCTCCATTTCTGTATTTTGTAAAAATCTTGGACAAAGACAAAGTCTAAGGAGATATGCCTTGACTTCATGGATTCCTTTCTTGACTACCTTGTTTTTGAGACACTGCAGCCACTTTTGCTTGCTTCACTTCTTATGATTGGCCCCTTTTACTTGCAGAACTAGAACCAAATCCACTGCTTGACCTAGCTGAGGTTATCAATCTCTACCCTAAACTAAACCCAGGACTTCTGCCACCTCTATGACATGCATCTTTCTCTTCTTCATCTCTTTCAACCTTCATTGCCATGATGTACACTTCACTGAGTTCACTGAAAGTGTGAAACTTCATGTTATTTCTATACATATCCCTGTTACCATCTATCAACTTCTGGATCAGTTCATCCTCATCAAGGAAATTTTTTAGCAGAATCATTTTATTCATCCATCCTTGATAGTACTCATCAAAAGATTCATTTGGTTTCTGTTTTATCCTTTCTAAATCATACAGCTTCACCTGAATCTTTGTGTTGAAGCTGTAGTACTTGATGAAAGCTATAGAAAAAGCTTCCTAGTCTGACTGTATTTCTTCAGACAATAAATTATACCAAGATAATGCACCTTCTTCAAGTGTAGTTGGAAAAAGATTAATCAATTGCTGCTTTGTAGCGTCCCCTGTTAACATCACACGAGCGTACAGATTCATGTGAGCTACTAGATAACCAATACCCTTGTATGTAGAAATCTTCAGCATTTGCAACCCGATAGGGAAAGTTTTAATGCCTTTGTTAATCGAGGCATCTACATTCAAACCCTTCTTAGACTTCATACTAATATTGTCGCCTTTCTTCAATTCAAAGACTACCTCATCAAGCGCTGTGCACTTTGCCCTCAACTTCTTTTCCATTGCAGCCTCAATCTCTTGAAGCTTTTCCACACTAGCAGAAATGTCACAACAGACTAGGATGATTCAGCTATCTTCTCCTTTCCTCGTCTAGTGACACTGTTATCACCTCCCTCTTTCACAATAGATCTCAGCTCTTCCTTCAGAATATCATGAAAATCTTATGACTTCAGGAAGTCCTTCAGAACATCAGGAACATTTGGTGTTTGGTTTTCCATCTCAAGTTCCTCAACAGACTCTATTTCACTTTTGGTTTCAACTGTCACTGATTCTTCCTTAACCCTTACAGACTCAGCTTTCTTCTTATGGCCCTCCAATTTCTTTCTCAATGAACCCCAACTGAAACTTCTTTCTCTCTTACCTCTTGCCCGGTTTTCTTTTCCATGTGTGTTCTGTTTCAAATCACACATAAAACATTAGAAATGCGATTCATGATGAATAAATGAAATGAAGACGTGAGGAAAATCGAACAAATGAATGAATGTGTACATATATACATGAGATGAAGTGAGATGTCATGAAATTTGGTTGAATATAAATGATATAGTGTAACATGTATAAGGCTTTAGGTAAACGAAATTTGTTTGAATATACATGATATGGTTTAAAATGTACAGGGCTTTGGGTAAACAAACAAAATAAATTCATTCGAGGTTTTGTAATAGATGTATATAGCGAATCTTATACAAGGCTTGGATATATATAGAGAGACTTTGAATATATGTATAGAGGGGCTTTGGATATGTGTATAGAGTTGGTCTTATATAGGCTTTGGATTACTGTATAGAGCTAGTCTTATACGAGGCTTTGGATTAGTGTATAGAGCTAGTCTTATACGGGCTTTGGATTAGTGTATAGAGTTGGTATTATACCGGGCTTGGATATGTGAATAGAGCTGGTCTTATACGAGCTTTGGATTAGTATATAGAGTTGGTCTTATACGGGGTTTGGATATGTGTATATAGTTGGTCTTATACAAGGCTTTGGATAAGCGTATAGAGCTAATCTTATACGGGCTTTGGATTAGTGTATAGAGCTGGTCTTATATAGGGTTTGGATATGTGTATAGAGCTAGTCTTATACGGGGCTTTGGATTTTGACTCATTTTTTGCATCATTATGTGACTTTGACTATAAATAGGAAGCATTTTGGTGTAATATGGGGATTTAGAAAAGAGATTTTTAGTTATGCATAGACGGCATTGCAACGTATTTTGGGGATTTAGGGTTTTAATGATTTAGGGTTTTAATGATTTAAGGTTTTGGTGGTTTGGAGATTTAGTGATTTAGGGATTTTATGACTTAGGGATTTGGCGATTTAGGGATTTAGTGGTTTAGAGATTTGGTGATTCAGGGATTTTACGATTTAGGGTTTGGTGATTGAGGGATTTGGTGGTTAAATGATGCTATGTGTAAATGCACAAATTTATGCAAATTCAAATGCAAAATATGTAAATTCCTGCACATGGAATAAACATTATAACATGCATAAATATACACTCCATTCCGACCTTATTTCTCCATGTTTGGTAGACACAAATCTTTCCTAGGAGTTGGTTAACTTTATTATGAACGGGGAATAGTAAAGGTCGTTTCTCGACATTTTAATGCAATTTCTTTTTGGTTTCCTAAGGGAGATTACTACGGTTAATATGGGCCAAGTCAAAAGTCTCAGGTTCCCATCAAGGTTCCCATAGAAGAATATACTCCTCACTTCTACCCCGTTAACTATACAAACAAAGGGGTTCGTACGAGGCTATGAGTGATGTACCATTTTCGTGCCCCTAAGACTTGGCAGAACTTAGGCGATACTTCAATAGCACATTGGGGTTTAAAAGGTACCTCAAAAGTATGTACGCAAAGTATTTCTAAGTTACATGCAAAGAAAAGGCATTGATATAAAAGTGTTAAAACATTTTGAATCGAGAATTTTCACTGTTTGTCAGTTTTTGATTTTGAAAATCAAAAACAAAAATCCCCAGCAGAGTCGCCACTGTGAGCAGAAGATCCTAAAGAGCACGGGCCTTGCGACCAGGCTAGGAACATTTAAATAAGTGAAAATGGGTTTAATAGTGAGAAAACAAACAAACTCGAACACTCTCACTAAAAGTGATAGGAGTTGCCACCCGGCTCAGCTTAACCGGTAAATCGGTACAATCGAGAAGAGCTACGACTCGCTATACCATTTAATCAGCTTGGACAACTCACCTATTTCTACTCAATTCAAATGTGTTTAATAGTTTATATCAATGCCTTTTATATTTTACGGTTGATTTTATCTTGCTTATTTTAGCCAATGCTCACACACGAGGAATAATAAAATGCTGAAAGCGATAAATAAATTCAGAAAGCAGTAAATAAATTCGGGAAATTTCAAATATATACAAACTGATCAAACAACTAACCTAGGGGATACATTTAATTAAATGGGATTAGGTTACATTCACCTACATACACGAAATATCTAGAAATGAAAAGTTAGGCATATATCTATCCTAACATACATCTACCTACAAAACAAAGTTAGTACAAATAAATATATACACGTAGGACTCAAATAGACTCAAAATAAGGGATCTAGATAGCTTAGGGCTTGAAATGGGGAAAATTAGGAAACTTGATAAATTTACCAATTTGACCTAGAAAACATTTTAGAACATAGTTTGATAGGACTAGAAATTCATTTTAAAAATCATTTTGTCCAGTTCCAGTTTATTATTTTCACATACTCAATATCGGTCTGTAGTCAAGAAATTGGTGTTTCTATCATTGAACTAATTTAATAAAAATAAATACGGAATTGAATCTAGGTCAAAATGATATGCAAATGTATGAAAAATACACATGTAATTTTGAATTCAAGACAACAGCCATGCAGGTGTAAGAACAACAACCGTGTGGCTATCAAAATACCCCGTACGAATTTGGTTTTGAATAAGCTAGAGAAATTGCTAAATTCTGAAATAAAGAACAGTCGTACGACTCTCAAGACAATAGCCGTACGATCTCGATACAACTGTGGGGCTCTAGTTTACTAGAAATGCAAAAAAACAAAGTAAGATGAAATGAATGCAAAAACACACCAATTCAACCCAGAAAGCAATAAATAGGTTTAAGGACTTTTAGAATTACCTTTTACTTATTTATCCAGTGTTCAATTTCGAAGAAAACCGATGCTTGAAGCTTGCATGCGGATTTAAACCAAACTTGAAACTTTAAACCAAGACTTGAAATCTCCCAAATTAAGCTCCAATTTTCATGATTCCAACAGCCAAATAAGTTTTTGAAGGCTTAGGTTCGATTTGGATGATGAATTTGTGGTCGAATTTGATGAATTGGGGTTTGATTGATTGATTTTGTATTTATGAAATTTTAGAGTTTGGTTCTTTTCTTCTTTTATTTCCTTGCTTAATTCCTCCCTTAGTTCTTGCTAATCTGCCCTTTTGCTCATTATAGAGCTCCCCTTAATCCAAAGAATCCCTTAATAGGATATGATTTGTCACCCTAAAATCCAAACACCTGTCTTCTCCATGCAAAGACACTCCCATTCATTGTTATCCGTACGGCTCTCAATCAATAGCCGTATGGCTGTCTACTCAATAGCTGTACCAATATTCCAATATTCGTGCGGCTCTTGTCTCATTTTTAACCCTAATTCTTTAGATTATTTTGGGTTTCAAGTTTCAAGTTCGTTTAAATCCGAATCCTTACTTCTCGAATCGATTCTCATAAGGAACAGTAATAATGGATAACATTTGGCATTTTATCATCATCGAGGTCGGGAAAACCTGGCGGTCACAGTACCCAAACAAGATTGGGTCCTTTGTTAGAAATTTTTTATTCCTTCACTTTGGGAATCCACATAATTTTTCCATTATAAAAACCTCTTCTAAATTTGCATTCGCTAACAACATGTCCTGTATGATTGTAATAGTAGCATGTAACTTTCCTTTGTTTGTGTAAGTATTGATATAGGTCGTGTGACTTGGTAGCAAGGTTTTTATATTTGTGAAATGAGTCATAGTTAGATTTTTAAAGTGAGTGTCTAAGAATATAACTATGTCTTAATGATGACCTATAGTTGGATTAGTAATTTTTTGTGTTTGGTATAGGTTTAGAGGAATTCTTGAAGTATGTCTTTTGTTTGGTATATGCTTTTTGTGGTACAAAAGGTTGTAACAAGTATGCATTCTTCCTTCTGTTGTGTACGAAGGGCTGTATCCTCTTGTTTGTGTTTTTTACAAGGTTTTGTTGCCCTTTTTGTTTGTACAAAGGACTGTATATGAATAATCTTTTGTTTTGTTGTTTGTACAAAGGGTTCTTGTTGCTTTATGAATGGGGGATTTTTCTTTTGCATAAAGGATGAAGAAAAACTAGATGTGGTAGATTTATGGAGAGTTTCAACAAATATACTTTGATTGGTTTGGTAACCAATTTCAAATTTATCATTTGGATTTTTTTGGTATCCAAGATCATATGTAGCATATTTTCTCCATTTGTGAACTTGTTGAAAGTAGTAGTCAGACTTTCACATTTTTCTTCTAAGCATGATATTTCATCTACTAATCCAAGATTAGTGTCTTCTACAAACTTTATCTTATTTCTTAACTCAAGATTTTCCAATTCTTTTTCTGAACTTTTTCTTTCATATACCTTGAGCTTTGAACCAGTTTCTTGTAAAGTATCATGATTCTTAAAATATGCTTGAATAATATCTTTATGAGATAGAAAAGTTAAGATTACCTCATCTTCAGCATCTTCTACTTATGTTGGTTCCTTTTTAATGAAGTTTCTCTATAATCATTTGCCATAAACCATATTTGAGCATTGCCTTCTTTTTCCTCATCATCAAGAGGAATCTTCACTTTCGCTCCAAGTCGCTATCCTTGCCTTTTTGTCCTTCTTCTTGAATTTTCTTTTGAGCTTTGGACATTCAGATTTAAAGTGGTCGATTTTGTTGCATTCAAAGCATTTAGTGGAGGATATGAATCTATCTTGACTTTATCTACGTTGTTGCTTTTCAAAGTTCTTTTGAACTGTTCTTATCTTTGTTCTTCTTTTTCAAGAACATTCTGAATTTCTTAACAAGCAAGGCTTCTTCCTTATTGTCTGTATCTTCATCATCACTACTTGATTCATTATCAGTTTCTTCAATGTTAGAGCTCGCAGCTTATGGAGCTATGGATCTTTTCTTTTCAGTATGTTCATGATCACTGGTGGATTTTATCTTCATTTACTAGGTAAGTAATGACCCAATGAATTCGTCATATGAATATGATGATAAATCCTTCACTCTTATTGTGAACAAATTTATTAATATCTAAAACACATTCCAATAAATTAATAGTTTTAGAGTTTAGAGCTACTTTATTCCAATCAGCACCATCTTATTCACTTTTTTCTTTTGTAAATGTTATTCCATCAACAATCTTAGTTGGAATATTAGATCCTTCTTTTATAATTCTCTAGACCTAAATATTTGTATATTGTAAGAATATCTCCATTCTACTTTTGTAGAAACTATAATTGTCTCTAAGAAATAGAGGAGGTTTGTTGATAAAATGACCTTCTGGTATAAAAACAGTTTGATTTGCAGAAGTACTAACCATTTCGGATCATTCTAAGAATGTTAGTCCTTTTGGGCAAGAGCTAGGCTTTGATATCAATTTTGGCTCCAAGGGGGTGAATGGTGTATATCACCGAATAAAAATTCATTTATTAAATTTTTTCAATAAAAACAATTTTGCCCATAAAATAAGTTTTACTTAAAATACAGAATTAAATAGATAGTAAAACTTATGACTATAATTGCTTTGATTAGTTTAAACAATATCTATAAATACTACAGAAGCTAATAATTTGAATACTCAATAAAATGTAAAAGAATAGGGATAGAGATATTTGCAGACACATCAATTTATACAGTTTCGATCTAACTGGCCTACTTCTGTCCCCACCCACCACTCGAGATTTTTCTATCAGTGATTCCTTTACGCGCAGGAACCAAGCCTATGATTTCTTTACGGACAAAAATCAAACATATGATTTCTTTATTGACAGAAACGAAACCTAATATTACTTTTTATGAGTTTAAGTAACAAGCTCAATACTATTCTAAGCAGATTATCGAAACCTCGATCGACTCTTTTTACAAGCTCAAGTGTCAAACTTATAGATATCTTATAGCTCAGCAACAACTATCCCAATGCTTTTTATAAGCTCAAAATCCGAACTTTTACAACTGTTATTTTCAAATTTAACAACCAAACTATCATCACATTTTTTAAGCTTTAAGTGTAAAACTTTACAATACTTTATTAAAAGCACCTACAACAAAACTCTCCCCCACACAAAACCTTTTATATGAATTTCAACTCCCTTTTATAAATATGTATTTGTTTGTTTGAGAATTATTGCTGAAGATGGAAACTGCTCCCTCGTCCTTCTCCCTGTTTAGATACAAATACCCCATCCCCATCCATATTTACGAAAAAAAACAAAACCATCTTCATTCTTGTGGATATCACCATTTCAAAAATGTATATATTCGAGGAAATTCAAGTTTTCAAATATAATACAAACATGCAAATATAATAATAAAACACATTAGTATAATTTCTGATACAAAAAGTACATCAATCATAATTTATAAGCATACATCAATCCACAAAATATAAAATAAATATCTAAAAATAAATAATAAATATCTAAGAATAAATAACAAGTATCATCTAAATTAAACATTTGTCTTGCTCAAAAAGAATATCTAAAAACCACATAAACTATATTTAAAGAATCCCCAAGGGAATCTCTGTGGGGATAAGGATGAGGACCTCTGCTGGATGGGGAGAGAGATCCCCAACCCGCCCCATTCCCGCATCCAGAGAAATAAATAGCAATTCTCTCTCCATAGATGGGAAATCCCCTTCCATTGACAATCCTAAATGAAAGCTGAAATCCAACGGCCTAATATAGGCACTTAATGATAATCAATAATTCACGTAGTTTTTCTGCGCAATCATACAATAGTTTATATGCTATACACCATCAAGAGACTACATTAAATAGGTGATGTAACAGAGCTACAAACCTCGAGTATTTAGCTACAAAAAATTATAAAATTAGAAATTGTCCTTTAATTACGGTCGCAGACTTGCAGTTATGAGGAAGCAATTTCGATATTGGAATTATAATCGATACTTTGAGATTCTTGTGAAAAGGACAAATGTGGCTTATAAACAGGTTCTCGTGCTAAAAAAGGGGGAAAAAATCCATGTACCAGTAACAATTCCGGTGACTAAACAAACTACAAATGCGAAGCTATTAATTCCCCTTTTATCCATGGTGAGAGAGAGTGAGAGAGAGAGAGAGAGTGGGGAAAAAGAATTAAAACCTAGTTAACAACAGCGCCCATTGATGATGTACAGAGAGGCTCTAAATAGTCGCCTAGTCAACTCAACAATCTGCTCAGCATTCATCTTCCCACCCAATCAATATTGTCAGTTAGCCCAATCCGATCAAACTGACTACTGAGAATTTACATTAGTTCTCTGCTTGCTTCACTGCATCTTTTTCATCTTTGCCGGCCTCTGGAGCTCCCTCAGCCATCACCACATCATCAGTAGCATTAGCATTTTCATTAATGGACTCTGATGATGACGAAACAATTTCAGGAGTAGGTTCCTTTGTGGCGTTTACCAATGCATCTGAGGAAGATATATCACCAGTAGTAGCAGCAGCTTCAGCAACACCATCACCATCCTGATTCCCTGAATCCACTTGAATCTCGCCATTTGGCACAAGAGGTACTTCTGAATTTGATGGATCACTGGCATCTGGTGTCTCCCTCCACTCAACCCATACAGGTGGTTTATCATTTGAACTAATTTCTTTTACATCTTTAGTCAAAGGGTTCAAAGATGACTCACCCGAACTTGGTTGAGGTGCCGGAGAAGATGATGCCGTGTCATCCATGTCATCGTCGTCTCCAACCATAACCTCATTGTTGCCCTCACCATCAGGAACACCAGTTTCTTCATTATTAGGAGAAGAAGAAGTAAGTGCTCCTGCAGAGCGCTCATTTGCAACTCCATCATCCTCAAATGCAAACCAGTTGGAATTTGTAAAAAGCGAGCCACTGAGGACACCACACATAAGTAATCACTAAAACCATGTATTGAATAAAAAGGACATACTTGCAATGCAGTGTAACAAAAAAGAAGTAATAACTTGTCACAATCTGGCGCCGGAAATATTTATAACATTCCTTACAGTTCTCCATATGTAACTTCTAGTGAGTCAGAATTGCTACAGAATTTACCATATTAGTCATAAAGGGTAGATATCATTTTCAAACCAGTAAATTGATCAATAACACAGGCAAGAAAAAAAGGAAGGACTGGAAAAATTGGAAGATCACAAAGTTTCTCTCTAAAGTCTAGAATTTTAAGTCCAATATAGCTGAAATAACTTTCTTATCCATATTTCCTCATGTAATATTTTTTTGCCAACTCAGCCCAAGATGCATCACTCGTCTAGGTTGTTTAACTTGGGTGACACAACTCTAGAGTTGATGCAAATCACCCAAAAAGTAACTCATGGGGTGAAATTCACCGAAAAGGTCAATTTGGGCTCAACTGGGCACCGACTACAAGTTTATGTCCCAATTTGTACTTGCAGCAATCGCTGAAAGTTTACTCAAGACTGAAAGAGGATCACTCAATCAAAAGTAAGTCAGCCACATGCTCCGAAAATGAAGATAAAGCAAAGATGGTTAACAAAAATCATTTAACTGGCCCAAAATGCAAACAAAAATCAGAAGGTTCCTGCTTAAAATGTAGTGCATGAAAAAAAAAAAAAAAAAAAAGGCAGACCTCTCCTGGTCATCTCCAAGGCGCAGAGAAGAAATAACAACCTCAGCGGATTCATCATCAAAGTACACATCCTGAAAAAAATCTTCATGAGAACATTTATCATATGCACCTTAAATTATTAAATGCCAAGAATGATCAAATCAAAAGTGGAACGGTAAAGGAAAGGGGGTTAGAGGAATGAATCAACTTTCTTCTAAAATATTTTTCTCTTTTTTATAACAGACAAAGAGGTCAAAGGTCAGTCTATCTCATGACAAAACTTGGATGAGCCATCTACAGATATCACCAAGTATGACTACACGAGGCAGGAGAAAAGAATTGTAATGCTTTAGAAAAACATTAAAAATAAAAACTGAACATCCTTTTCTATCAACCAAGTTTCTATAAAGAAAGCCGCATTTATTAAAGTTCACCGCAGCCAAAAAGGATAGGGAAAAAACAAAGCACCATCAAATATAAGTGCATATTACCTCATCATCACGTTCAAGTGAGCCATGACCCTGCAATGAATGACAAAAAGCACTAAACTTAGGAGAAAGACTAACATGTTTGTATGCAATAATAGCTTTGTCCAAACACAGATGAATGAAAGGGAAAGATATCCTATAAACCCCAGCTAACTCGGCATACAAAATGAATATATAGATTGGCATGGATTTATGTAGTTTAGTACAAATGTTACCAAATACCATATACATTTCCTATGACTCAACTTGATTGTAATAGATAGATACACTCCCCAACTTCAATACCAATAACTAGTTATATCAGACATATTCCGTATCAATTTCTCAGGTAAGCAACTCATTTTGAGAATACATACAACATGTCATCATGTAATTAGAAAAATCTCATAAGATTTAATTAAGTTCAGAGGCCAGCAAGCGAAAGGTTCATTCCTAATTCCAGACCATCTAGCCTCAAAACTGATTATTGTTACCAAAATACATTCATCACACGAGGGGCATTAACTGGCCTTCTGCTAGCTTTTGCAGGAGCAACGATACATTCGGAGTCCTTGCTAGTCCAATTTACCAAAGTATTGCACGCTTTTATAAGCTAATGACCAATAATCCAACCTTTGTTTTACATCTGAAACAAATGTTCTACTTTTAGCTTACTAATTTTCTGCAATTTTGGGGCAACATGCAGCGACATAAAGCCCATGCAATGAAATTAATTCTTGTTTTGTTTTATAATCTCCATGCTTGTGATGTGCCTGATCCTAACTTCTAGTTCAAACATCCATGTTCTGACCCCTTCCATATTTTTTACAAGAGTTTTTAACGTAACAGTCAGAAACCATGTCAATACAGTTTACTTTGATACTTTTCCACATAGAAACTTAAACAAATTGATCTATAGATTGATGACAAGAGTTTCCAAATTTTTGTCCAATATATCATAATATTTGCTCTAAACATCCTGCACTTCAATGCGGTACAGTACAAGATTATTATAGATTAAACAATTAGCCAAAAAATATTTATTTCTGAGATAAAATGATTATGAAAAGTACACACTACAAAAAAAAAACAAACATACAATTCAAAATGATTATTTAGAGAAATCATATTCAGTGAATGGTAAGAGTGGTCAAGCCTGGATCAATACATTTATAGGCATTGATGATGAAGAAAATGAAGCATCTTGATGTTATGGTCGAAACCAGAAAATAGACAAAGCAGGATCAGAAAATGAAAAGAAGTTATCAACCTAAAAACTCATAACTCGCTTGAAAAAGAAAGGCTTAAGGGTAACGTAATAATTAGAAGCACACAAGTACTTAAGTAAATTGGATTCAGAAAGAGCATAAACAGGCAATAGGGGCAAATGACTGGTCCAAGCTTTTTGTGAAGGCAAAGTTACTTTTTCACATTAACAATGCCCCTGCTAATTAAATTTAAGCAAACACTTCAAAGAAACTTTCAAGGAGAAATTGAAAATGCACCTCAAATGTTCTAACAGATACCTCGTCAACGTCGTCATTGCTATAAATGCCATATCTAAATGCCTGGCTTAGATTATTTGCTAAGGCTGCAACATCATAATCCCTATCTTGGTACTCATCATCATCACTATCTCTCCGGTCTTGTAGAGCAGTTGGCCTCCTGTTACATTTTTTTCCCTCATAGAATTAGCATAACGTTTATTAAGAAGAGTAGAAGACCAAGGATAAAAAGTTCAGCAGATCTACAAACTCCAAAGAACTTATGCAAAGGACTGATAAATTTATAAAAGAACCCACTGTCAAAATAACATAACTATAACACATACAAGAACTGGATGTATCACTAGCTTGCACTTCGTGCTAGTATATTACTGATTTATAATAATTTGTCTGCCTTTTGCAACAATCCTATGCTCCGGAAAATTCGATAAAAGGTAATGGCATAGGTTTAGGATGGTACATGTCTACTTTTGTAATGAACATATGTTCAAGAGGGTAATTGGATGAAGGTATAGGCATAATTTGAAGAGGTTTTTCTCAATATAATAAATCATTCGAAAAAAAATAACTGAAGAGCAGTAGGATAAGCCGCGAGTCCAAGGAGCTTTCTCAGAAGCTCAGATTAGCAACAAGTCCACAAAATGTGAACCAAACACACATCCAAGAAGATGGAAAGTAAAATCAAAATCACAACAACCTTATCACTCAATACCGTACTCATGTAAGAAAGTAAATATCTAATCACTAATTTGGGCAATGGTGGAAAATCCTACCAAGAGAGGGAAAGGAAAAAAAAAAAAGGTCAAAAGCTATAGCCTCTAAGTAATAGAATGTTGACAGACAAATTTAAAAAAGCAAAAGCTACTGTTGTAGTTCATAAAAGCTCATAACAGATGAAAATGCATCTTCCTATGTATATACTATTAGACTATTAGTTCTTAAGAGCTCATTAAAAATCAAAATGCATCCTCACGTTTATATACTTGTAGTTTGTGAAAGCTCATTAAAGATGAAATACATCTTCATATGCAGAATTATTTTGTTCAGAGCTGCAGATAACATTTTTGCCTAACTTTCAAGTTCATAACAATGATTTCCCTTTGTCCACCCATGAAAAGGTGGTCTAACAACTTTCCTCAGATCCATTTATGTAGAATATTTCCTTTTGCTGATATATAGACCAAAAGAAAGTAAAAGAGGGAAAAACTGAAGCATTAAAAAAATAATAATAAAATAAAAAGAAAAAATAAAAAAAAAAAAAGTAGTACAGCTGTCAGCCAGGAAGTTATAACACCATTAATTCATATGGTAATAGATGACAAGAGGGAGAATTATAGTTTTTAAATGTTAAACTAACGAGCGTGGTATGGAATCTTTAAATACATTATCAATAAGCACCAATTTACGTGACAAAGTTTAAAAGTGAAGATATCTACTTCACTTTTTCAGTCAAACAAATGCCATATAGAAAGTCTAAAAAGACCATCAAAAAAATGAGGAAAAACCAGTAAGTATAAGTTGAATAGTTCCCACATCAAAAATATCACAACTACAGCAACAAATGTAAGGACTTAATTGGAAAATGTTGATACCAAAAAATCAGATCTTGATGATTTTTATATTCCCATATTGCCAGTGTGCATGTTTCACATTCTTTTCATCCAAGTTAATGCCAATGAACAGACATGAAGCACAAAGCAATAATCAGACAGCAGAAGGCTAGAAGAAATTGTGCCATCCTGACATATTTTATTTTCTCATTCTCTCCTTTTTACTGCTCAGATAGCAGAAAGGTCTTAGGGAGCAAATGGACCAAACAGTAGAAGGCTAGAAGTAGCAGCAGCAAATTATCGATGGCAATATAAACCAAGCACTATCAGCTATACCAACAAACTTACCCACAAGCCCATTGATAGACATTTTCCAAAGCATTACGCTTCGTTAACACATTTGCATGCCAATCACTCCATTCACTATTTTCCTGAAAACAAAGAAATGATGATAAGCAAAATTAAGTAGGGGGAATAATCATAAGCTAATTAAGGCTCTACCAATAATGTATACAAGCTGAAAGACATGGTATCAACAAGAAAACTGATAATTAAGACTTTAAAGGGAGCAGTTGTTCATTTCCAGGGGAAGGAGCATAAGATATAACACAAACAAATATTAGATCAACGGAAGAGTGAAAGAGAAAAGGTAAAGACATACACCAAAAACAGGTGCACAATTAATAAGCACAAATGATGAGTAGTAAAAGCAGGAACTATACTGAATTACGTGATACAAGGGAGAGAAAAAAGAGCAAAAGCAAGGGCAGCCACCAGAAAAAGGTGCGCCATGCACAATTCATAAGCACAAATGAGGAGAGTGAGAAGATAGATAATCAATTCATATAATACATAAGAGCAGTTTTGAAGATTCATGATTGTTTTTTGTTCTCTGAAGTAGTAGAATAATAAATGTGCGCTTTATAATTTTCGGTCAGGCTCGGACACATCGACAAGCTGCTCACACAATCACATTATCAATTTTCTTCCAACAATCATTGACTACAGAAAGAATAGGATAAACCTGCAAGCATGCCAAAATATCACTATTGCTATTCCCCAACTGAACAAGTTTGTTGGATATACGTGTCAAGTGCCCAATATTCCCTATCCTCGGTGGTGGTCTGTCATCGCCGGGAAATGTCGGCTGCAAAAGAATGAAGAATCAACATGCTTAAGCACTAATAAACATCCAAAATACAAGAAACACACAATTAATTAGGTAGAGGGGACCTTCAAATCCACCACCAACAAATATTGGCATGATTCAAAATGACTATAGATTACCTTTCCTGGGTCAGCTGCCAATATGAAATTCTTTTCTGCCTCTAGTATTTTACCAACAAGATTACATTCACGAAGAAGGTGTTCAATGAGAGTAGCATTCTTGCTCTCCAGACATGAAAACAGTATGTTCTCTACGTGGTGATGCAAAAAATTATTGTATGGGTACCTACAGTTAGACATGTCAATGAATAAAACCTGGACACAACTGATCCTATATTAATAACAGAAGTTCTAAAACTCACCCAAAAAACAAGTCCAAAATCTTTTGAACTGCTCCAAGTCGAATCAATTCCTTCTCAGCGGCTTCACTTCCAACAGAGAGTAAGACTGAGATGAATTCTACAATCTGAAATTGGGAACAAAAAAGAGCAGATCATTAGTCAGGACAGTTTGAGTGGCAACTCAATTTGGGACATGATACTACCGATTGTGAACCCAAGCCAAAACAAATAATAACAAAAGAAAGAACATAGAGAATAAACTACTTGATACATGCCAAATTTCTTTTTAGAAACAAGTGTTACCTTCAACCGATGTTTCCCGAGAGGAGGTTGCAATTTGCCATACGTAGTCAACAGAACACCTTCTGTTGACGATATAGCCAAAAGTTTCAGCAGATCACCTGAGAAGAAGATAAAAGTTTATGATATCCTGCCATAAATATGATACAATACTAATGATCACGACGTAATAACTCAGTTTTCAATTATCCATACAATCCCGATCTATCCTGCTACCAGTTGAACTATGATCATTAGCATGTACTGGAACAGCCATCAGGCAACAAACAATCAACCATAAACACCACACGATGAGACCACCACCACCAGTATCCCAGCTCATCTCACAAATTACGCATATTACCCATGGGACATGACTCGAAAAAGTTACATGATGACGTCATCAACGAGACCGTAAGTTTACAAGAGAAAAGTCAGTACTTTGACCATAATGCAAAGTATGTATCCATATACTATTCTGCAACTACTCCAGCACCACCCAAATAAAACACATTCCATAACACAATTGAAAATTTAACTAGAACACAGAAGAACTAAGAGAATAGACAGAACAGATCTTAGATAAACGTGTTTAGGACAATTAGTTCATATGCTTATAGATCTTCGCCTTTTGTAAGGAATTCTCAAGATCAGTCAATCTGGTGATGAACCACCATATTGCACCCCAGCTTGTTGGCTAGTGCTCATAGCATACCTCTTTTAAGCTCCCTTTATCTTTCTTACCAACCAAATAGAAATATGAGGTAAGAAGAAAGACAGTTTAAGCATAAATTAAGCCAACCAACACAATTAAAAAAAATCTCACCTAAACTGTCCAGCATGCCAACAACTGTCTCAGGACTAGCAGTTACTGTGGAACCATGATTCAGCTGGCGGTTATACAGATGATATGCCCCCAAGGTCAGCTTCTTAGGATCTAACAAGGATATGCATATAGATAATGAGTTTACAAGAACAGATTTTGGACGTGATTCTTCCAAAGCATGACGAAACAATCTTCCAATGAAACTGCAGAAATGAAAGCAAAGAAAGGCCAATGATCAGATCACAACAAAACAAATGCAATGACAAAATTTTCTGCCAAGAAAGAGAAGATAAGCAGTACTTTGGACTGGAAATTTTAGCAGCAAGACCAGGGGGAGCAAATCGTGTTATTGCACAAAGAGTTTCAGCTGCATTAGCATGAACTTCTGGGCAATCCTGCAAAATTCAAGTCCAACATTTGTGAAATGCCAAACTCACTATGTAGATCATAACTTGTAACATTCTCAATAAGCATACATTATCACCAAATGTCGCAAAATTTTTGAAGAAATAAATTTATTGAGCATCCTATGCAAAGGCCTCAGATGATGCACTTACAGAAGAACTGAACTTGTCCGCTATCATCTCCAAAACATCTGTTTCTTCTATCCACTGCATGGAATCCATATAGCTGGTATACATATGTTCATCAGCACCAATCAGACGTATTAATACCTGCATAACAAGACTGAGTTTGTGATTGATATGTACAGAAACATGAACAATGGCATTTTTTTCTTATTGGCTATAGAAGGGTGATTAAGAGTTTTATGTACAGTGTGCCCCCATAAACTGTAATCTAACAAAAAAATTGCAAACTGAAAATATGTAGGCAAGTAGCAAGCACATATAAACAAGGGTTATGTCCTCATAGAACACTTAGGAGAGCTCTTAATAGTAAAGTAAAAGATCTAAGTATAAAAGATGAACCTCCATTATAGATGTAATGCCAATCAAGTCAACGAGTTGCGTAAGAATAAGTTGATGAGCCTGGAAGACAATAAAGGACAGTAAATCAGCTAAACAGGCATAAACAAGGGTTACAACTTTACTGGCAAAGAACAACCATAAAACAATTTATTAGTACATTGAAAAGTAATAAAGCTGAAACTAGAAAAAGTATATTACACTTGTAACCCCTCGACTGCACATAACTTTAACGAGACATCATCTTTTTGTCAAACTTATCATTTCAAAAGGCAATATATGACTGCTAGTTATACAAAAAGGTGAAATTCAAACTTCAAAGTAAATGAATCCTTTGTTTCCAGTATCACCTCTTCTCCTCATCATTTCAAACGGCAGTTTATCATTTCAAAAGGCAATATGTTACTGCTAGTCATACCAAAAAGGTGAAATTAGAACTTTAAAGTAAAAATCTGATCTCAGTTTTTTGAATCCACAAATTTCAATCTCTTTTTCTTTTTTACTCGCCACAATGTAAACACAGTTTAAAAAGCGACTTCTAAGAATGGTAGCAACATGTAACCAAGGATGTTGGTTACACAACAAATTAACAGAAATGAAGAATAAGTTCAAACAATATTAAAATTTGA
Organism: Euphorbia tirucalli; assembly: GCA_039660915.1. Lineage (NCBI taxonomy): Eukaryota > Viridiplantae > Streptophyta > Magnoliopsida > Malpighiales > Euphorbiaceae > Euphorbia > Euphorbia tirucalli. The sequence continues at coordinate 31,484,727 of CM077637.1, read as the reverse complement.
ATCTTCATGGAAACATCCAATATTTATATATCCTCCAATTTCTATATCCCTGTGAGTGCAGAAAAATTCCAAACACCATACCAAAATGAAGATAACAATAAAAAAAGGGGTAAAGTTACCTTAATATACTGCAGAAAAGGCATTGTCTTCCGCAACAACAGACATATTACAACCTAACAAAAAAATTTGGGTTAAAAAGAACCAGATAATTAATTGTTGCAGCTCCCGCTTAAAATAAATAAAGGGGAAAAGAAAACAAAACATGATGAAATACCTTGCTGAAGTACCCAGCCAACAGTGTGCTGTGTGAATGTTTTGGTCCCAAAAAGGAAAATAATAAATCCATCAACTGTAAACACAAAATGAAAGAACATCAATGTAAAACCTTCTACAATGGTTCACAGCCATAGAAAGAGAGAAATATAATACCTCCTCATCTTCCACTAGCGTTTTTAGTATTATATCAACCTCACATGTAAATATCTCACAAGCAATGAATGGAAACCTAATCACAAAGTGAATCAACAATGTCAACAGAAAATTAGCTTAATAAGACTATTGCAAAAGACATGCAAATTTTTAGTAATTAAACAAAAAGCATCCAAACATTGAGTAACATTTGGAGGCAATGCCAACATTTCTATCTTACTTGAAAGTTCGCCTCTTTTCAGCATCTTCGGGAGCTTCTTCCACTATATAGCAGATAAGTTGCTGAACCTGAGCCTTTTCCCGCAAACTGCAGAGAAAAACAACATATAGGCAACAACCAAGAATAAATGGCATTAACTTTCAATTTCAAAAAGAGATCCAAAGGTACACAAGAACATATGCTAAAGATTTCCAGCCTGTGTTTAAGTAGATTTATTAGCATGACAACAGAACATTCATGTTGAATAATCAATGAACAGGTTCCTAAATCACCACTCTAAAAAATGCTTTTAAGGACATTTATAAAAGGGAGGAAAGATGGAAAGGAGAATGTATCTGGACATATATGTCTATATACTAGAGCATAGATTATGTATCTGGACATGTATTCCACAAATTTTCCCTTTGCTATCCTTCCTCACTTCCGTCCTTCAAAACAAACATGGCGTAATTAATTACCCAAGGAGAGAGGCAAGTATATAGACAATGACAAACTTTTTATCACATCCTGAAAGAAAAACATTCTCACGGGCTTGTAAGCTTGGATAAACTTGAGACACAAAAGTATTAGTAATTTTTTCGATATCACAACAATTAGCAAAGAAACAAAGCAATATGACTCTAACAAATATGTTGTTTGATACCTCAAAAAGAGATGATATATCTCAAAACCTTTTGAAGGCAATCTCTGTTACATAGCTATTTAAAACAAAATGTCACGAAACCTTGAAAAAAAAAATACATTATCAACTTTTATTTTGAATAAAGGTCATTTTTCAACTATTTTTTTCCAGTTTTTATTTTTTTGAGCCAAAGAGAGTATGAATATGACACTATTCACAGAGTAAGAAGCTTGTCAACAAATAATCATACAGATCTGAATAACATTAGCATGATCTGCTCAGAAAAGGCTTCAAATCTTTTAGCTTCATACACGGAACAAACTAGTCATTTAATAATAAGGATCAAAAGCAATTTTTACTGTAGACTGTAAAACGTATACACAAGAATAAACACACCTTGTTTAATAGCAATCTATCCTAGGACAGAAGCTTAAAATCCCTAAAAATAATTTCAAGATATTACTATAATCAGAGCAAAATTACTAAATAAAAAAAGGAAAAATTGGGTAAAACAGCCTTAACTTTGACACAAAAATAAGGGACAGAGTAACTAGTCACAAAAAGAGCATTACAAATTGATGAGACGCCCGTTCAGGGCTTTGCATTCTTGAATAATTTCATCTTCATCCAGAAGCTCCTCCAATGTGAAGTTGTCCTTATCCAAAATTGTCTCCACCTGTTCCATAAAATTACTCAGAAAGCATATATATTTGATATGGAGTTACAAAAGACATTAGAATTAGATTAAAACATTCAAAAAGTTATCTACTTAGCACTCCTAAATTGGGATCAAATTAAGACAAGTTGGGATAATCAGTAAGAAGGAAACTTGAGGTAACAAATAGAAAAGAGATCACCAATTTTATGGGGTTTCATCAGGATGATTGACTATCATTGCTCCAATGTAATTTTCCACGGAATTAGATAGGCAAAGGAACAGAGAGAAAGATGTTGAAAATGGATCTCTATGAGCATACTAACCAAGTCAAAAAATGTATTTCTTAATTTCTTTCTCTGAAAATTGAAAAATAAGCAATGAACCTCTTTGGCTATTCACTCTACCTCAATATGCCAATTATGGATGCATATCTGACTCTTACAAAGTTACTGGTACACGAGCATAAACCCAAGATATGAGGAAAACAATTCACATAACAAATGTAGCCATAAGGGACAAGAATATGCAATCCAAACCCAAGTCTAAGTGTCATAAAGACATTTCTTTAAAAAAAAATTAGTGTATTTAGAGGCTATCAGGTCACTGAATAACAATTTTATCTCGGGAGGTATTCTTAGACAGTAATGCAAGTCGGATCTTAAGACCAAGGGCGAGAAACATGAATCAGAAATCCTATTAAATTTCTGCACACTTGCCTTTTAAAACAAGGTAGATGAGAATTCATTAAGGTTAAAATGCAGGTTGTAGTTCCTACATTTATAGAATAATCAATCTAACAGCATCTTGTCAAGAAGTGAAATAGATAATAAAAGAAGCAAATTAAGACTGAAACTTGGAATGCATTGTACAAAACAATAAAAGAACACATTACCATGATTGTAGTATTTAGAATTCACCAGTAATAAACGATATTGCCCAAATAATCACATTTTTTCAACAATTCTTTTTTGGGTAAACTAAATGGTGGCGGAGAGGCAACCAGTTCAACAATAAATAAGTGCTCAAACAGTGAACTTTGGTCAGCAAACTTTCGAGTCTCACTATTAACTAAACTTTCGAGTCTCACTATTATACTAAGTACAAATAATATCAAAACTAAATGACATATATAACTCACTTCCTACTAAGAAAAAACAATTTGACTGGTACACTCAATGTAGAAAAGGGATTGCAACTTGATCAATGTCACTATCCCAAGGCTAGAAAAGCACACAACCATGTTTATCTCTCAAGAAAGTAGCCAATTTCAATCAAAACAAAACAAATGAAACAAAAATCAACTAGAATGAAAGAAACTCACGATAACTAAGCTATTATTACCAACATTATTTCCTAACCACCCACTAATCTCCAGGCTCCTACCAACAGAAAGAAAACGGAAATTCAAATATAACATATAAATGGAACTATAAGTTACAGTGCTGAATCAGACAAAAGATTCAGTTGATGTGGGTCCCAAATGCTAAACACAACTCAAATTCAAATGCCCCGTAGCCTTCAATTTTTCCCACACTTATCAGCAGCAACCAAGATGATAAATTCAGAAAGCAAGGAAACCAAGAAATTCAAATGAAACAGCAAACACATTCTACAACACATGAACATGAAACAGATAAAAGAAATGAAACAGCCAACTAAGAAATGCCAAAAGAAACAAGAATGAAGTTCTCACCGGCGACGCCGTGGAGAGCCCTGCCATACGCCAAAACATACTAACAATTCACAAAAGCAAACGCCTCCGTCAAAGGAAACTTCACTCAGATCTGCGAGCGCCAACCAACCCTAACAGCCCCAACAACAATCAACAATCAAGAATTCACGTCCAGAGGGAGAAAAGAAGGAAAATCAAAACAGAAACCCTAGAATTTTAAAAATAGAAAAGCTCCGCATTAACTTGTCGGATCGAATCGAATCGAATCGAATCAAGGTAAGAAAGATGAAGGAGAGCGAGAGGCAGAGACGGAGACAGAGAGAGAGGAGAGAAACCAACAGCAACCTGTGATCGCGGGAGGGAGGGAGTGAAAACTATATCCCGATGGAAATTTTTCTTTTTTCTTTTTTTTTCTTTAATTGATAAATACCAAAAAAAAATTATGGAAAACTAGATTTATTATATATGTGGCATTTAATTGTAATTAAATAGTGTGATAAAGGGTTAAAAAGGAATCGAAATGTAAGATTTTACTAAATTATGTGTTAGTTGCCTCCCCCTCTAATGTTGGAAGCCTATTGTCCACTTGCTCCCATGGCATTATTTATGGTGTGCCCCTGAAGTTTTCATAATCGTCGTTTTCAATTTGGAAAAACAGTGTACAAATTTGAATAATAATTTTAAATATGAAGTCTGTTGGAATTAAAATCTTTTATAGGATTTATCAATTATTACAACTTGGATAAAGGTATTCACATGAAACAGTTTTCTTGACCAACTTATTGAAATGAATAAAAAAAAACATAGGTTTGTCGTGCAACATTTGGGATTTCAAAATAATGGATACTTTTTTAAAATTTTATTTTTGAATTGTTGGGTGTGACAAAGCTGTCCTAGTACGAATTAACAATTTTCAATTTTCAATCCTTTTTTACCTTGTGTTATTTTAGCAAGATATTGTGTAATATATAACATGATAATAGAAAAGAAGCTACTAAATACATGCATGTATGAATACATTTTCTTTTAGGTCCTAACTTTGTTGTGAGAATTAGGCCTAATATTCATTTGTCTCCTCAAGTAGGTACCAAACGCCTCTAGCTTCCAAAATTTTAAGTTTGTCCCCTCATATTGGTAAAACCGACTTAATTTGGCCCAAAAATCCTACGAGGAGCGCACGTGAAATTCTCTCAAGACTCCATGCGTTTAGAAATTTTAGCTTCATCTTTGATTTTTTGGATCAAAATAGGACCCGTTTTACCAACATTAGGGGGCAAAATGAACAAACTTGAAGTTAAAGGAGTCGGGGGCATTTGGTGACAACTCAAGGAGGTAACTAATGTATTAGGCCTAAGAACTAATCATCTCTATCAGCTATTTCTTTACTCATCGAAGTAGAAAGGTTGAAAAGTACAGATAGCAAAATTCAACAAATAACTTACTTATTAGAAGGTAAAAAATTTTCTTGATGGCAACATATTCAAAACAAATAAAAAAAAAAAAAATTGATAAACAGTATTCATTACCTTAAGAAAACAGGGCAAGACAAGATAGTTTTAGTTAGATGAAGGGCTCATGTTCATAAAAAAAAACAAAGATTGCATGTATTGAAGGTTGGAAATTTGTGGAATTAGTTAATGTGATAATATCATGATACTTTATAAGCTTGATACCTATGTTAATTCATATTGCAATAAGTATCATAATCAGCTACAAATTGATGATAATATTTGAGAATATGTTTATGCATGCCTAATCTCTAGCAATTAGAGAAAAAAACTTGTCAAGTTATTATAATTGTTATCAATACATAGTTTTCCATGGAAAAAGCATATTTATAAATAGAGATATATGATGGGAAGTTTTGGTTGAATATATTTTTCCTTCTAGGATCTCGTCTAAATTTGTCAAACTTAAAATCTAAATAAATAAGCATTAGAGCAATTTAATAGCAAAACAATATTGTGTGATATTTATCAACTCTACCCAAAAAAGTTAAAATCTCTTATTGACATTGTTCAGTTTTGATTTAATCTCTCTGTTGGTCCTGAAAGGGTAATGGAAATATATTAGAGGGGTGAATAAGATATTTTAAAAATAAAAGTTAATTTTTTTGTCAAAAAAATACTTTGTTTTGATAAATATGTTTTACAAAAAATTACATAATTAAATATAAAGTAAAATTTGTTTGAAATCTCTCAAACAAAATTAGAGTAAAATAGACAAATTCAAATAATGCAATGTTCAAAATAAAAGAGGTAGAGTTAGAGAGCTTTGACATAGGATTTCTATAAAGGTTCTACAAACTTAGTCCTAGAGTAGAAAAAATAAGTGATATTCATATAAATATGAATAAATAACAACGATTGGTTTAGGAGATTCAATAGAATAAGAAAAAAATGTATTAATATTTAGGGAAAAATATCATGAAACGATCAATAAAAAATATTTGTAAAATATTAAAATTATCAACATTTAAAATATTTTTGAATGAAAAATATGAATGACCTAAAGTTTTTGCTTTATTAGCTTTATTAGCTTTATGGTTAAGCCAGCCTTGAAACTACCTACTACCTAAAGAAGTCTAGATTCCTCATGTCAGTCCCAATGGGCTTGGAAGCAAGTCCTTGAGAACCTTCACACCATGCAAAATCAATTAAATTCTATAAAGACATCAAATCGGGAATTAAAAAGGGGTAACAAAGAATGGAACACAAAATCAACATTTTGATTGCTCAAACGAGTTGTGTGGTCAACTCTCCTCACCATCCCCTTCAATGTCTCTTATTTTTTATTATGTAATGATTTTTTAAACACTCATAAATTGAGCTTTAATTGTTGTTCTGTAATTACTTTTAATTATTTCTTATGTTTCTCAGTTAAGCGGCTATAGAGTCAATCACTACCAACAAGAAGGAAGTAGTATTCAACAGCAAGAAAAAAGCTGATTGATAATTTCTTTCAATTGCTTCTAATCATTTATGACTTTTTGAATGTTTCTCGTGCATGTAGGAAGAATTCAACAAGAAGAAAACAACACTCAGATTTTAAACCTTTTGTTTTTTCAATTGAACTCGTGTTTGTTTTATGGAGTTCAAGTCATTACACCATCATGAAGACAATTATGTTAAGGTACTTTTCTCAAGTTTTTTTTAGATGAATTATGCCATGTTCTAGGCTAGGCATTAGTGATAGACTTGGTTACTTTATGGGTTTGTTGGTGGCTTAAATCTAGCAAGTTTATTTTCTTAAAAGAATTCATGATCCATGCCATCATGAATTTAAGGTAAAATTATAATGGTAACTTGGTATAAATTGGTTGAACATATGGTTTCTACTACTTGGATGTATTTTGGTCATTTCATGAAACTAAGGTAGGTTGTTTTTTCTTGGATCTCATTTTTGCATGGTCTTATATTGGTAATTTTGATTTTAACCTAATTCTATGCTTTTGCATATAAGGTATAATATGCACATAGACAAGTTGCAATATGATTTTATGAAAATCACAATTGATCAATTTTTCAAATATATTATGAACTAGTCTTATGAAGCGTGAGCTAGTTGTCTCTTGAAAGTTTAAATATTTAAAGTTGACAGTGAGTCATTTCATATGATAATAACTAGGTAAATGATGAACTAAGGGATGGGACCCCCTCAATTTCACCATGCAATATTATCTTACAATAGTTAACTTGAACATTTCTCAAGTCATTGGTCTCTTGAAAGACAATTAAACTTGAATTATTGTGCTTTCACATGAATTGTGATTGGATAGAATTTATGATGTGTTCTTAACATTACAGTTTCTTTTTTCTCCATAAAAGAGAAAGATCCTACCTTTTCTTTTTTCTAGCTCTTATTTCAACTTTGTCCAATTTTAAAGATTTACTACATATATGATTTGATACGATAAACACTATTATGTTGTATTAATTCTTGAACACTTTACTAAAAATCAAATACATGTTGCATAATAACCTTTTACCTGTTAAGGTGTTAATCGTAAAATACAAAATTGTTGTTAATAGTAATATTTGACAGTAGTATCTATTGAACTTATAAATCTTGATTATCTTTTTGACCTTATGTTATTTACATAAATGATGATGTCAGAATGAATTATTTTTATAATCAAAATGATATTTATCTCCTTGCCTCAATGAGACTTGTTCGTAATTTGTATGTTGTTGAATGATGTTGATCTTATATTTCAAGCATGGTTTTCAAAATTGGACCGGTCAAAAAACCGATAAAGTTGTCAATTCACAAAATTGATCTGAAACTAAAAAAAACACGGTTGAACCAAAAGCAATCGGGTTAAACCGAATCAACCGTCAATTTCGGTCAAATCGGGTCTAACCAATAGGTCCGATTCGGTTTTCAAAACAGTGATTTTAAATGATGAGGATGATAGATTCGAAATAGTATCTTACAAATTAGTTAGCCTTAAGTATTCAAGATCTTAAATAATTACTAATAAATTATATGCATCTCTTTTAAAAAACTGTCTATAGGTACAAAATTTTTCCTTTAGCATATGTTTGTTTTTCAGGGGATTCTAGTGTATGCATGTGCTTCTAACCAATGAGAACATACCATGTTAGTATGGACGCTAATGTCGCACATTCTGATTAACAAGGAGTACATTGAAAATTTTTTTCTCTTAAACCAAGTTTTATGTTTTACTGACAGGATTGAAATCCTTTTTCAAGCTCATATTTCTCTTAAAGCCAAAAACACATTTTCAATTTCTAATAGGACCAAACCTCTTTATGGTTTTACAATATAGTTGAGACCTAGTACCATAAAAAAAAAATAATCAATACCTCTTTAAGTTTTAAGGTCCAAAATACTTTCTTTTTTTATTAAGATTGTTGAATCGTATTTCGATGATAACAACTAATTGGAAAGTTGACATGAAAAAAGAAAAAGCTAATCATGTTTACTTTAATATTATTACAATAATTTTGTAATTAATCATCGAGTAAATCATGATTATGAAGAAGATGAAGCTACTATAAATCTTAAGGCAACAAGAAGATGAAAGCTTATTCATGATAAAGCTCACTATTGATCAAAATGTAATCATTGCTTTATGAGCTAAGAAAGCTTCAGTTATGACCTTTAAAACCTATGAACGACTATACTATCTTTTTAAGGTAAGATTGATTCAAAAGATACAAGATTCATTGATTCAGAAGGTGAAAATTGCTTCAGAAGCTATAAGTACTCACTTATTATCTGAACTCAAACTCTACAACGACTACATCTTGCTTATAAGTTAAAAGCAACAGCTATAATGTGTTTAAGACCAAGAAAGCAATGGTCATATTTTGCTTCTAGATCTCCAACGGCTAGATCTTCTTTAAGAGGTGATCCTAACAGCTATATTCCACTTTTGACCTCAATGCAATGGCCATAATCCTTTCAAGAGCTGTGTCCAGCAGCCATTCTCTTGATGAGCTCTTCATCACCTATAAAAGGAAGAAAATTAAATTAATCAAGTGGGAGACTTAGCAACATTCACACATATAAGCTACATTTATTTAAGTCTTTTATAATTCCTTTAAAGAGCAAATTAAGTGAGAAAAAAGCTTCATCTTTGTTCCTTCATTCAAATATTCATATTTAAAAGAATTGTATTTCCACACAGGGTTGTGTGAAGGGGGTTCTCTTAATTTATAGTGTGATCAACAGAGTTTGTAAAAGTTTGGTGCTTGAGTTTTGAAAAAGCATTAGAAAAAGTTTGGTATTTGAGCTTATTAAAAATACTGGATAAGTTTGGTACTTAAGCTTTGAAACAGTATCGGAAGAGTTTTGTTACTTAAGCTCGGAAAAGGTAACGGTAGAGGTTTGATTGATTCTCAACTTGTAAAAGAATTGAGTTTGTTACTTGAACTCGTAAAAAGTAACTCAGGCTTATTTCCTGCCTGTAAAGGAAATACCAACGGAAAATCTCAAGTGATTAGTTTGGGGATTAGACGTAAACTGGTTGGATCGAACCAATATAAATCTCGATGTCTTCAATTCTCTATCCATGTAATCTTTACATTTATTGCTATTTAAATTTCCGCAATTTAAATTAATAGCATTATTATTTGAAAACATTTTTATATTAGTTAAACAAATTTATATTCATAAGTTTTACTATTTTAACAATTCCGCATTTTTGTGAAACTTGTGTTTGTTGAAAGAAAATTGATTTTCTTCAAAAAGAATTTTTAAAAGAGTTTGCTAAATTTTTTATTTGGTATACCATTCTATTCACCCCTGTCTAGGACTGTAGCTAGCCTATTTGGGATCGTAAAAGATAATAACTCTTTTAATCTAAAACTAATTCTTCCTTTTATTGTTTACTCCTCTAAGCTCTCAAAATTAATTTTTATAAAGGAAGCTTATTTTTAAGACAGTATCTTATTAAGGAGAAAAATTTTAGTAAAAGATCAGTTATTTTAGTGGGCCTTTTTCATATATCAACTAGTTTTAAACCCGCGCTTTGTGCGAAAAACTAATTAAAAATATCCATAAATTTATTTATATTGATTTATTATGTGTTTAGTTTTCTTGTAATATATTTTTATAAATTATATTGATTTCATGATATGATATAGTTTTTGTAACAATAATATATTATGTCTATCTTACACTATGTGCTACTTTGAATAAATGAGTTAAAGCTTATCATAAAATAAAAAACAGAAAACAATACTTGATTGCTAAATTCAAATGGATGTATGTCTCTGTTTTGTCGACTATTTTCACATGTTTTGGTAAAGTTATTGCATATATCTTTGAATAATTATTCACCAAAAATTTCAAGACTTCACCCATAAGATATGATGTCAAATGTATTTTCTAATTGAATAACTAAGCCATATTCTTTTATTCAACTTAAAACATATTTTGGTGGATCATTTCAAACTTAAAATATATAGTACTATATATGTATACTTTAATAATTACCAAATGAGTGATACAAATATAATACAACCACCTTAATCCATTATAAGCCAAGCAATGATAAAGTTACATTAACATTGAATCACACACTACTATAAAAGATATAAAGTTACAGGTAGATGAAAAGAGAGTGTTAATATTTCTCATGATGAAGAAATCAAAAGATTAGACATAACTAATCTCATCATATTAATTAAACTATAAAAGATATAATTCTTTGATTGGATTTTTAGAACTTAACGGGCAAATAGAAAGATAAAATTTAGCAATTATAAACCTAACACACATGTACTTAAAAAATGGTGTGAAGCTTATAAAAAGTTATTCTTAACAATGAAATATTTTATAAGACATTTCAATTAATAATGAATTGTTTTAAAATTATACATTCATATACATATATTATAAAAAAAAAAATAGCTAAACGAACTTAAAATCAATCAAATTCGAAACTAAAAATGAATATACACTACATATCTATTCATCTAAGAAAACCAAGTTGATAGTCCTATATCTATGACAATTTTTGTTTGGCTCTTTAGATAATCTTACAATTCAAACTCTAATTTTTATGTCGTTTTGTTAGGCGTTATATCCTTAAGTGATACATAAAGCATCTTCATTATTGAATCTACAATTATAAAGCATCAATTAAAATTATCTTAGTTAAACAACACTTTTGAATTTATAAAATGTTACAATAATATGAAGTTTGAATTGATGTCACAACGAAAAAACTACTAATCAATTTGAGTGACCATACATGAATTTTCATATGAACTAAACAAAACCATTACAATAATAATAATAAACTTATAAAAGAGAAACTAATTGTGCTAATCAGTAGTTCTAGTAATTTTTTTTTAATTTGTTTAGCTGTCGACTAATGGAATTAGAGATTGAAAAATGATTTTTAATGATTTATATACGCTATGGTATATCTATTCCGAATTAGTTTGAGATTATAATTTACAAAATAGCTATATTTTATAATAATAATAATAATAATAATAATAATAATAATAATAAATAAGAATAATATGTGGACCACATCTACAAATATAGTAAACTACAAAGTTAAATGGAAAATTTAAAAGAAGAACCAAAGAGAAATTAGCTATTTGAATTTCTCATTTAGCTAGTTAAATTTCCCAAGTTAGCTAATATGATGCTAGCACACATGACCATGGATTTTGTTACACTACTTTGGAAGCTTCTTTGTATTTTCAAGTTGTTTCTGTTTTTTTTTTATGTAATAATTAATTATTTAATTAAATCAAACTAATAATATGTTTTGTCCATATTGGAATTGGAAGGATATATATAATTTTTTTAAGTTTATTTTATAAGATATGACATTTTTTCTAGATCATATTTTACAATAACTAATATCCCATTTAGTTAAGCTAAATTTCACACTTAGCAATGTCAAATAACCAATAATTTGTTTTCATAAAATTGATTATGAGCAGACGCTCCTTTTGAGCGCACGAGCTGAGAGGCCAAGCTAGGGTTTTAAAGAAATATGGATTAGGGTTTAATTAATTTAGTAAGAAAACATAAGAAACCAATTGATCTCACTAAAAGTGAATGGAGTTCCTACCGAGTTCAGTTTAACCGGGAAATTATAGTATATCCAAGCCGAGTAGGAATTGCTATACCTTTTAGTTAGAGATTCGGGTCTGGACAATTACCTATTTCTTTCTGATTCAAAATATTGTTTTGAACAATTTTATCTCTTTGCCTTTCATAATTCTATGGTTCATTTTAACTTGATTTTATCTAACTGCTCATAAAGAAAGCTGTAAATAAATTCAGAAAAATAAATTATTATAACCCAATTGAATAAACTAACGTAGTGGATACATTTGTGAAAAAGGGAATAGGGATACAAACGCCTAAATACATGAAAATTTAATATTTACATTCGCTTAATATACAAGAGGATCTAAAATAAAAGCTAACATTTATCTATCCCAACATACATCTAACTACAAAACAGAGGTTAGCATACAAATAAATATTTACATACAAGACTTAAGTAGACAGAATAAGGGATTCAGATAGCTCGGGGCATGAATGAGGATAGTCGAGATAATCCAACAGATTTATCAAACTAAAGCTGGAAAAATTTTTGAAACTCTAAATTTGAATTTGAAAAACAATTTTAGAAAATATTTTATCCGATTTTATACATTTATACATAAAAAATGAGCTAGTTTTCAAGAAATTGATCTCTATCGTTGCATTGGTTTATAATACTTCAAAATTAAATCTAAGGTCGAAATGCATGAAATCACACAAAAATGAATTCTGATTTTAAAACCATAGCCATGTGGGTTTGATACAACAGTAGTGAGTCTACAACTACAATTGTACAGCTCTGGTTCTAAATCAAAAATAAATACAAAGTCATTGAAAAACAAAGTCCTGAAAACTTAACTAAAACTATACAACTTATGCACAACAGCCATATGGCTGTACCAAAAGCTGTACGGATCTAATTAACACAAAAATGTAGAAAAACAGAGCATGCGAGAAAAATACAAAAAGAAGTAACAAATCACCCAAAAAGCAAAAAAAAAAAAAGGATTTCATGCCTCTTAGAAGCTACCTTTAATGCTTTTCTCTAGTGTTTGAGCTTCATAAAACCAAATTGATGTGTGAAAATCAATATTCTTCAAAGTTTGAAGCTTGCATTTGAAAACTTACAATTCTCCCAAATTTGTCTAGAATGCTCCAATTCTAGCTCCCAAATGAATCTTTAAAATTTTAAGAAAGGTTTAGAAGTCAAATTTTTAGTTAATTTGAGTAAATTTAGGTTTGCTTTAGTGAATTTGTTTTTAAAATGAATAATTTATCTATTGTGTCCCTTCTCCATTCTCTCCTTTTTCTTTTTTTTTTTCTTCTTCCTTGTTAATTCTCCTTGTTTCTTTCCTTAATCCCCTGTAATGAGCTTTCCTTAATCCACAAGAAAGCTGTAATGTTTGGTATTAGTGGAAATTAGGTTGTCAAGCTCGTAATCTTTCACCTGTCCTATTTTCATGCAACCTGGTGATGCATCGACAACCGTACAGTTGTAATGTCGATAGTCATACAATTGTAATGCCTATAGCTGTGTGACTATAGTCTTAACCGTATGGGTCTTGTCTCATCTAAACTCTAATTTCTTCAAAATTCTCCTGGGTTCAAATTTCAAGCTTGTTCGAATCTGGTTTTCACTCCACCAACTAGCATTTGTAAGAAACTCAACAGAAAAAGGAATGAAACAAGTTCTCATCATAGAGGTTGGAAAAATCTGACGCTCGCATTGATCAAATGTCCATAACATAATCACAAAATGAAATAATTCCATAATTAAGAAATTAATTTGAAAATTATACGGTTGGACAACATAATCAAAACAATAAATTTTTCAAATTTATTACAGAGATCATCACACATGTCAACTTGAATGATAGATTATAGGTATTAATAATTGAATAAAAATGACCAATCTATCTCTCTTATGCATTTAATAAATTATCAAAATCTAATAACTATTGTTATGCTCTTTATGCCGGTAAAGTTTTCCGGGCAGTAAGACATTGAGTAAGGAAAGAATATAGTTATAAATTTGTTCCTGGTTTGTTAATATAATAGGAATGATAATAGTAAAGACTACCATGAGACTTGATTGTATTGTGGTGTCTTACCGACCATTAGACATTGATTGTCAATCGAGGGCATGGGTACATGTTAGGTTACATGGTACTTGTGAGCACGGATTTTTTCTAACCTCTATAATGAAAGCCGAGTTGGTTATCCTTTGTCTTGAGCTTCCCGGAGACATCGGTCCTAGAAGCAAGGTTCAGATTCTAACTTGCATCGAAACGAGCCTAAAATTGTCAAAAGCCTAAAAGGAGTGTGCTGATTTCATAGTATAGACCATACGACCTAAATGGATGTGAGTTAAGCTGTATTGAGAAGGGTTAAGCCATAGAAGAGACTTGTATAGTGGAAACAGCTATATCTGAGAGTTAAATCATATAGCTTAACTTTTAAGCTGTACAACCTAACTTTTAACCGTACGGCCTAACTTTGGAAAAGATAAGTCGTACAACTTATCTCTGAAAGAAAAAAATCAGAACCAATTGCCCACTTGTGCAGACAGAGTACATAAGCTTTTTCATCTCAACTTACAGAAGGAGATGACCATTACGGAAGAAAAACTCATCACAGCAAAAGCTCAATCCTTAAGCTCAGCTTTAACCTTCAACCTTTATGCCTTCGAAAAACCTCCAACCTCATCATCGTCAAGACCAAAAATCTCCCAAAACTATCCTCACCCATTCTTAAGAAACTAATATGAAAAACTCATTCCTTTCATGAGACAAGCAGCAAATCAAGGCAAGTTTTCACTATTTTATGGGTTTTGACAAGTTTTGGTTCGAAATCGACAAGTTGGAATCCATTTCAGCTTCAAGGATTAGATCTAAGGATCCAATGAAATCTCAGATACATGATTCAAAGGTAACTTCAGAGAGGCTTTAAATCCGCTCTTATTCATTCTCAACTTGTTTGATTTTATTTGGGTGTGTTTACTACTTTCTGCAATTTTAAACATTTTCTACAAATTTTAGTTTTAGGCTATTTAGATTATCTTTTAGGCCGTACAGCTTTGTTCTTTGAAATTCGTCTTCTCCAAAATCAATTTCTAATATTTTCTGTAAATTTTAGCTTTAGGCCATACGACTTATCTTTTAAGCTACATGACTTATCTTTTAAGCTATATGGCTCATCTTCTATGGACTCAAAAATAGATTTTGAGTATTTTTTGAGATTTCAGTTTTAGGCCGTACATCTTATCTTTAAGCCACACAGCTTATTCTTTAGTTCGTACGGCTTATCTTTTCTGAAATATGTTTTTCTTATGATCTAATGAGCTCAGGCCCTCTCGAGGCAGGCTAAAATAGCTAATCTTGCAAGGAGAAGAAATATTTCTATAATTTTTAAATTTTAGCAGTATTTTATTTTATATTATACGTAAATAGATTTTGTTAAAAATAATTATTTTGAGTATAAGGTTTATAGATATATTTTTGGTATATTTTTGTGAAAATGATTTTTGTTATGTTTATTGTTTTAGACTTAGTTTATTTTTTGGAGAAATACTTAGGACCCAAACGAAAGGAATTTTTAGAGTATTCCTGGATATTCGACCCGCTTTGGCATGTTTAATCAATAATTAAATCGGAAAAATTGTTTTCAAAAATTGTTTTCTCCAAACTAAAATACAGGGCATTTATAAAACCGTTTTCTAGATCTAATTGGATAAACCTGCCAGGTTTTCTTGATTATCCCCTAAATGCCTCATTTCAAGCTATCTTTTTATCCTATTCCATCTTATTTGAGTCCAATGTGTATATATTTTATTTGTGTCACTAACCTTTGTTTTACAGGTAGATGTATGTTAGATTAGATGTATGCTAGCTTTCTATTTTTAGCTTATTTCATGTATTTAGACGATTGTAACTATTAGAATTCGTGTAAATGAGGTGTTTGTATCCCAATCCCTTTTTATCAATTGTATCCCCTAGGTTGGTTTATTTGATCTTGTTGTAATAGTTTTATTTTTCGAATTTATTTATCACTTTCTGTATTAACATATAGTGAATATAATTAGGATTGAATACGTAATAGGAATTTAAATAACAAAAGGCTCATATTTGGTACGGTTAAAAATTATTTCAAAATAAAGCAGAAATAGGTAGTTTGTCCGGACTAGAATCTCTGTCTTGTATAGGAATTCCTGTCGGGGCTTGGCTACACCATAATTTCTCGATAAAAGCTGAGCTAAATGATGAATCCTACCAACCTTTAAAGCACGAGGAATTGGTTTCTTTCATTCCTTTTTGTTTCACCTTTTTCCTAAACCAAAAAACCGTTTTTCCTAAAAACAAAACCCTATACATACATATTGTAAAAAGCCTCCATCCCAGCCTTACGACTTATTCTGAGGATCGCCCATTCACATTACTGGATCGATCCACCTTGAAAGCACCATATTGTTCCTATGTCCTAAGTGGCTCTCAAGTAGTACTTATGTTTAGCTCTTTGACTTGATATTGCTACAGACCTAAGTGTTAGCTCGTATACTTTGATGTGCGCCTAACTAGCCCGTAATGGGGTGCCAAGTATATGTACGATTGGGTATGCCAATAATCATGCTAGGAATGTGAGTGATGTAAAGGGATTTGCCTCTCTCTTAACTGAGGTTAATATCACTAGCCTCTTGATGAGTAGGACTAATAAGAGTCTGACCACACCTAAATAAGGTAATCATTGGGTGAATAGTTAATTGTGAACTTCAGTCTACTCGGTATCGAGAAATGTCCTTGCAGCACAGAGGGTGACTTTACCATGCTTCTTGCAGGACCTCGATATCGCATGGCATGAGATATGTAAGTTACTACATGGGAATCTTCTTCATTGAGATTTTATGTTTCTATCTTATTTGGGTAGCTATAATAGTTTTGTTAGAATCCACTTATAACTTGTGGGCTTAATGGGCTATTGGGCCCAATGCCAACATAAGATGGACCCATAGGATCGCACACATAGAGCATCTGAGTACGTTAGTTATGGACTTGTTGAAATATGTATTGGTTACATATTTAAGAGATTTTGGATTTATGGGCTTTATGACAAAGGCCCGGTTAAATAAATCCATGTGAGAGTTTTTCTTTTATCCATTAAATTAATTTGTAGATTAATTAATTTATCGATTGTTTAATTAAATATATAAGGTATATATATTTATTTAATATTTGGAAACTAAGACTAATCAAGTTTGTTATTTCTTGTTTAGTTTCTTTTAATTCTAATTAGGACTTTTCTATTAAAGAAATAGCCTATAAGGGAATTAAAAGAAAAAAGAAGAAAAGATATAACCTAATTTGATTTAAGAGATTTTCTAACTAAGAAAAACACTTCACACTCTCTCTCACTCACTTTAGAATTCGGCCAACACTAATGAGGCACTAGTGGATTTTTGGCCAACACTAATGAGACACTAGTAGACTTTTGGCCAACACTAATGAGGCACTAGTGGATTTTCGACCAACATAGAAAATTAGGAGATGGCTCTTTTGGTTTAGTGCTAGCACACCGACGTATTCTAGAGGTGTTCGTGTGCGTGAACGTGGAGGTTCTTTGCATAAAAAAAAAAAGAACTAAAGTTCAATCTCTGCGCGAGGAAGACATATGTACGAATTTTATCATGCTTTCTGGTTGAGTCGTAGTTTTTGTTTCATCTATTCTCTGAAAGGATTAATCTTGGGAACGGGTTGAAGTATAAATCACTTTTTTGATTTATACCGTGAAAACCCCACACATAATTCCTTTTTGTTAGGTTTACTCACAAGAAGTAGTTATTCATTTTGCAGCATCTGAAACACATATCAACAAAAGGACGGGTAGACACAACATGAGACATTAAACATAGCTCATAAATCATTTTAGTGAATTCATTTAGTGTAGTAATAGATGATAAAGTTTTTTAAAAGCAATCAAACCTAATATCAGACTCGGTCTAAAAAACCATAATATACTGATAGGTTGTCAACCCGTCAAAGTTTAATTTAAAATCTCTGATTCCTTATACTGAGTAGTATAGGAAGAACGGGGTCGAACCACAGGGATTAATGCAGGTATATTTATTTGCAAAAAGAAAGAAAATTGATTGGATTGAAATTGTTTTATAATAAAAATAAATGAAATGATTTGTGAATGTGCAAAATGTAAATTAAAATAGAATAAATCAATATGATGAAAAACTAGCGGAGGTAATTTTCAGTTTAATTCCATAAGTCAATCACAGATACAAAAGATCCAATTCAATTATCCAAATAGACAGAGTTATAGTTAAAGGTGAAACGCACTCAATAACCAATATTTTCTTAATGTATCGATAGTTCTAGGAAACACCTGAATAAACCACTTCCCTAACCATTAGATAATCTCCAAGAAACCTCTAACAAGAATTAACCTATGGCAGCATTAATCACAAAAGACCTCTATCTTAGTTAATGAAATCGGAAACGCCGTAAATCATAAAGACTAAACTATTCAATTTCGTTAACTTTACACAAAGCTAACTTGCCATTATGATAAAAAAACAATCATGAATATATTATTCTATTCAGCGATATGGAGTACAATCAATCAATTAACTGGCCAAATTAATTTGATTAAACAACAACAATATAACAAATTATAATTACAGGAATTGAGTAAATATTCGGATAACAGAATACGATTAAAACACAAGTCTCATTAACTAAAAGGAATTAAACATCCAAGTACCTCACCTAGAAGAAAGTTTAGCTACTCATAACTAAACAAAATCCATAAAAAAATCTTTTAGAAAATCGTACAGCCTCCTCTCCTTAGTGACCTAAGAAAAACGTTGATCCCCCCTTAAAACCTCCTCCTTTTTCTCTTTAATAGTCTTTCCTTCTTCAAACCTAATTAGGAGTTTAAAATTGGCCCCCTTTAAATAAAAGATCTGCTATAAATTTTAAGAGCAAGCAATGGGCCTCTTAAAGAGAAATCCGGCCCAATCAGGAGAAGAAGTGCCCAAATAAGAAGAAAAAGTCAACAAGGGAAGGTTGACTCATAGGATCCAGGCACGCTATAGAAAAACTCAGCTAACTTCTCTGATACAGCTCCGATTGGCGTGATTTAAGATGCTATGGAAAGCTAACGGATAGACGAACAATCTTGCGGAATAAATCTGAGCTAAAATAGCCTCCAACGCTTTCGAAAATCCAGCTGAATTTCAGTCTCCAACGAATCCTCTTCTAGCAGTCTTTCTAAATAGCCAAAATCTACTTTTAAACACCTAAAAGTGATGAACAACACTAAATAAGAATAAATAAAATAAAACAAACAAACTAACTAAGAAAATAATAAAACTAATACTAAAATGCAAAAATAACTAAGAAAATGAGTTAAAATGGACCTAAATATGCCTATGTGAATATGAGTTATCATATACTTAATAAAATCACCAACAAAGTTAATATTCTTAATCGCCACAGTTAGCGGTAGCATGAAACTTTTACTAAAATTTTGACTCATTACTCATATATATTTTATCAACAACAAGAATATCATAATCATGAATACTATACTAATCATCAAATTTAGCAATCAACTATCAGATTCATTCTTATAATAGTAAACCCACTACTAGCCAATTACTAACTTAAGATCAAAACTACATACTCATATCTCATATGATCAAAAGGATGCATTTAACTCAGCAACTAACAAAATCATATAGGTTTATATCAGAATATTTCATAAAAACATAAAACATATAAAAAAATCATATGTAGAATCATCAGAATATTAGAATCTCAGAAGTTCATATTTTCTCCTCCTTCATCATTATCACAAAGCAAATATGAAAGATAGAAAGAGTGAAATTACGTGAGATTACAGTAGTGTGAGCTAATGAGCATTTAAATTATCTTTGAATTGTAAGAGCTACGTTTTAAAAATACAACCAAATACCTAAGCTCTAGAGTTCATAGGATAATGATTAAACATAATTAATTAAGTAGTTGACCCACTAAGCTAGAATTAGACATAATAGATATCAAGAAATGTCAAAACTGACCCGATAGGTGAAATTAGTTAAGTAGTTGACCCACCAATTAATTTTTGGTGTGATTCGTATAGGTAAGATAACAACCACCCTATCTCGCCCATAATTGGTACTAAATGTTGTAAAGTGTTTTATGGAATGTATTTTTCTTAATTCTTAAATCCATGGCATGGATATAGAAACTTACATATTAAATTGGATTTTCACTCACTTTGCTGTGAATACATAAACTAACCATTACATGGATTCATCATGGACATAAAAATTTACACATAAATTTAAGTGAATTTTCAATCACTTTAACATAAATCTTCACATATATTACGAATTCCATACAACATACATTTTGACATGCAAACTTTTGAATAATATTCCATTTAGGAATTTACAAATCTTCAAGTATAGAATAAATACATACATTGTAACATTAAGAAGTTAATGAAAATTTTTTATCTTATATCAATAAGCATAATCATGAAATTCAAATTCCCATAAAGTATAATATATTCCATTATTTTGATTTTTTTGTAATAAATGATTAAATTAAAAATAAAATACATCCACAATAAAATATCAAACCAATTTATGAAATTTCATATTCCACATCTACAAGAATTAACCTTTGTAAGCTACAAACATAAATAGTTTACTTTAGGGCAAATTACAACAAAAACCATATGGTTTGACCAATTCGTAGATCATGGGTTGTGTTTCAAAATGTGACACACTAAGACCTGTGGTTTGACGATTTTGCATATCAATCGTTTGTCATTCAATACACTCCCCTAAAACTCTCTTATCCTTCAAAATTTCACCTAAAATTTTACAAGTTTATTGATTAAAGTACAATGGACCTAAGTGTCAAGGCTTGAAATTTTTCACGAAATAAATATATTTCAAACAATTAATAATGCAAGAAAATAAAAAAATCATAAAAAATAGATAAATTGCCGAAAAATATCCTAATTTTAAAATTTTGCTATAAAGCTATTAAATAATATGTATATATTTTTTAGAAATTTTTTTAATTTTTAGAAATTTTTTTAATTTTTTTACATTATTAATTCATAAAAATATATTAACTTCCATTTTTCATATTTTTTTTAAATCTTTTTGCATTATTAATTAATAAAAACATACTCAATTCCTAAAAAATTTCAAGTTTCAACACCAAGATTCGTTGTAATTTAAACAACAAACTTGCAAAAATTTAAGTGAAATTTTCAAGGATAAGAGAGTTTTAGGGGAGTGTATTGAATGATGAATCCTTAATCTACAAAATCACCCAACCATAGGTCCCAATTTGTCACATTTTGAAACAGAGCCCTTAATCTGCAAATTGACCAAACCATAGTGTTTCTTTTTATACTTTTCCCTTTATTATAATTCAATTTTATAATATTTTTTTAGAAATTTATATTTTCAATCTAATTTTTCAATGTTTGCTTAACTTTTATTATGATTAGTCTTAGCATCAAAGCCTAAAAAAAACTAGAGTAAACAAAATAAAAACAAGGAAATCAAAGGGTTAATTTCAAGTTAGGCCTTAATGTTAGTGTATGTCCCAGTCCCTGTATTATGTAACCATATGATTTGTTATAATAAAGGCATAATCTTGTTTATTATGCAATTCAATAAATAAAGAGAATCCATTAACTGTTGTTTTACTCATGTATGTTGGTAACGTTCTCCGGCCAGTAGGGTCATATGTAGGGAATAAACACCAGTTATAAAGCTATCCCTAGCCTGTTAAAGTCATGTAAATGATTTTAACCAAAAACTAGCATGTGTCTTGATTGTATGGTGGTGTCTTATCGACCATTGGATATGCAATGTCAATCAAGAGTATGGATACATGGTACTAGATCGATCCACTATGAGAACACCACATGGTTCCTATGTTATAAGTAGTTCTCTACTAGTACTTATATCTGATCCTTTGACCTGATATCGCTACAAACCTAGGTGCTAGCTCACATCCTTTGACGTATGCCTAACGAGCCTTTAACAGGGTGCCAAGTATGGGTATTGTTGGGTATGCCAATGATCATGCTAGGGATGTGAGTGATGTGATGGGACTTGCCTCTCTCTTAATTAAGAGCAGATATCCCCGGCAACTTGATGAGTGAGATTGAAAAGAGCATGGCCATACCCAGTAAGGTAATCACTAGGTGATTAGTTGCTTGTATTTTTTAGTATATTAGGAATCGATGAATGTCCTTGCAGCTAAATAGGGTGACATCACCATACCTCTTGCAGGACACCGATATCATTGGCATGAGATGTATAAGTTTATTACAAGGTTTATCTCTCTAATGTATTGATGTTTTCATCTTATTTGAGTAGCTATAACGGTTTGCTAGAACCCATTTATAACTTGTGGGCTTAAAGGATTTTGGGTCCACTACTAACATAGGATGAACCTACAGGATCGTACATAAAAGATGTCTGATTGAGTTAGTCACGGACTGTTAATCTGTATGAGTTACATATTTAATTTGAGCTATCGGGTTAATGGGCTTTATTGTTATAGCCCAATGGTATAAACCCTATGAGACTAAGCTTTATTTTAATATGTTAATTTGTTACCATATGATAAATAAATTAAAGAATGAAATAAGGCTTAATTAAATAGGGCTATTTAATTATTTAGTTGGTAGTATTAGAATTAAAATGGTTATTAGTTTGATTTATCTATATTTTGAATTAAAGGTATTTTATGGTTAGAAAATCCTAATTGAGAAATAAGAGATAAATAAAATAAAACCTTAATCTATTCTAATACAAACTAACTAATTAGTCTCACATGTTTTTTATTTCCAATTTCTACGGCAATTATGCTTTTGGCAAAAGGAGACTAATTAGGTAAAAAGTATTTCGCCATTTTATTGGGCAAGTGAATAAAATTCATTCCGCCAATTCATTACTATTTTGTGATTTGAAAACAAACAGTTTAGGGCCACTTACTGATTCTTAATTGCAAAAGAAATTTTACCGTGGTTCTTAGGAAAGAAAAGCTCACTGTTCCGGTGTTAGCACATAAGCTCAATCGGTAGGCTCTGTGTGTGTGAGGATTCACGTATCAGTTAGGGTTCGTATTTAATCTATTGCAAGCACGGTATAGGTACGAATTTAACAGCTTTCTGGTTGAGTCTATTTGTTTTATTCTATAGTCTAAGCAATTTGGTCCTGTCATGGGTTCTATGTGTATAATGATTTGCTTCCACTGCATAAAAAATTTTCATTTACAACAGAATGAATCCCAACACTTAACCCATCATCTGAACCGTTTCCTCTGACCCAACCTGAGACCCAAACCTGACCCTGATATTAGCTAGCCCTAATCCTATTACCAAGTATATAAAAACCATTTTCACTACCTAAAACCCTAAGGCCTTGTTTATTAACTAGATAAATGACTTAAATTAATGCATTAAACACTTAGTTTTTTTAAGCTTGTTTGATAATAGTACTTGAAAATTTCAATTAAGTAAAAAAATCTCTTAGTCTAATAAACCAAAATATTTGACTTAAAACTTTAAGTTGAACACTATCAACAGTTTTGTTAAATTCAGTGCTTTATTTTGTGTTAATCAAACAACTATATCATTTAATAGTTTCAACATTTATAATATTTAGTACTTAAAATTCAACGTTTAATTTTTCAGCACTTAATTTTTAATTTTACCAAACACCATTTAATTCTCTCTCTCTCGCTCTCTAAGCCAGTCTTCTCCTCCCTTTTCCTTTCCTTCTCTCTCTAAGCCAGCTGCCTCCTCCCTTTCTCTCTAAGCTAGCCGTCTTCTCCCTCTCCTTCTCTCTCTCTCTATCCATTTTAAGCCACCTCTTCTACCCTTCTCTCTTTCTGCTATGACTCATCTTCAAATCATCTATCCTCTCTTTCACTTCAAAGTCTAAACTCAAAGCATCTCATTCTATAGCCTTATGGATTGAACTCTTAAACCTTTGGCAATCAGAGGCTACAACATTGATGACGAACTGCAGTAGAAGGCCTTTCATCCCTTTGCTACTCCTTCGTCGCTTTAGATTAGATGTATTTTCTTATTTTATCACTCTATCTCTCTCTTTTTTATTTCTAACTCTCCATTTTAGTTTCATTTTGTCTTTGGCTCTCTCTAATTTTCATTTCTTTCTCGACAGATGTAGAGAAATCAGACCCAGTTCAATTATCTAAGACTTACTGAATGTGATCGAACGCTAGTGACAGTGGGATTGGGGGTGCTCTTCTCCTTATTGATTAATGGTATTTCTCTACCTCTCTCTCGATTTTCTATTTTCCATTTTTTACTCTCTTCGATTGGGTTTTTTTTACTAAAGCTTAGCTTTTACTATTTCACCTTCAGGTTTAGAGAAACCTACGGTGAGCTCTTTGGACGGGGATAGGCTGGAGTCTGGATGAGATTGAATGACGGTGGAGTTTTTTTAGGTAACCCTTCTATCTCTTTTGTATTGATCAGTTTTGGATAACTTGGGGTTCTTAGATCCCAAATCGGATGACTACGAGAGAAAACAAGGAGTCTGGTTCGTTGTGGGATAGATTTAGGGATATATTTTAATGTTTTTATATCCATCAATATGCCTCTATGATTGTGTATGCTTTGAGCTATAATAAAGAATTGCTTGAATTGAGTTAGAGTTATTGGTAAGGGACTTTTGGTTCTAAATTCTTACGAGGATCGTATAGGTATTTAGTTGAAATGTGATAAAAATTACTAAAAGGTTTAGGAGTTTGTGTTGATATGCAATTCTAAAAATATAGTTTTTAACTGATTATTAGATTACTTATTAATAGGATTCTAGGTAAGCATATAAAATAGGAGAGAAGAAGGGAAAATAAGCAATAGAGAAGGGAAAAAACAGATAAATAAATAAATGAAGTAGTCGTTAATATTTGGTACAAAATATAACATACATAATATTGATGAATCTCTATTACATAGACACCTTTTTCTATACATTAGTTGACAAAGAAAAATAGAAGAGATATATACATATTGATATCTTCTTTTATTGCTTCTAGTTTTGTTGATGTTCAGACTTTGTTTGAGCTTATATTCTTTTGGTTATTTTCTTTATGTAGGAAGAAAAGAACATAAAGGGCAATGAAATGGAAATGGAAAGGGTAACTTATCTTTCAACTCACTTTCCTCTCCTCTTCAAAGAAGTCATCAAGCCTTCTATTAGAAAGGGAGAAGAGCTGAAAAACAGGACCTCTTCCAAGGATAAGTCTCTTTAGAATCATACTATTTTTCTAAAAAAATGAAAGAAGTGTAGGGATTCATTTCGGTGAAAACAAGTTTTGCAACAAAAGCAATTTAAAATTTTCACTAGAACAATAACCAGGAACAATTGCCATGATTGTAGAAAGAACAAATAAGACGAGAGATGGATCTCAATCCATACCTTTGTCGTCTTTGCAAGAAATTGGTGTAGACTTTGTCATATTGTGAAGGCCTTGTACAACCACGCACATGGAAGCCTCTAGAGGGAACTAGTGTGCTAGCACGAGACTAAGGCAGAGCTTCTTCCTTCTCTTCTAATGGCCAAAAAATACTGCTTATTTTTCACCTAGAAAAAAATGCAGCAGGGAGGGAATAAAGGGGGAGAGAGTTAGGCGTAATGCAGTAGGATTAGAAATTATCGATTTTTATTTTCTATTAATTTGTAATTTCAAATAAGATTTTCCACCTTAAAAATCCTAATTTGAACCTTAATTTCTAATCTTCCATGTATAAAATAAATATATTCGGATATTTATTTTAAGAAAATATTTCATTAATAATAAATTACCATATGGTAATCAGTTAATGGATTAAAATATAATACTCTCATGGCCTTATTATTTTATTGGGCCTTAACTTTTAAGCCCATAAAATTCAATAACCTAATTGTTCCAATTTAATATGTGACTATCACATACTAAATAGTCCGTGACAAATTGGCTCAAACTTCTTTTATATGCGATCCTGTGGGTTCATCTTTTGTTGGTGAAGGGCTGAAAACATGTTTGGCTCATAAGCTGTAACTGGACTCTAACAAGTCATTATACCTACCCAATTAGGATGAAATGTGATTTTTATAGTAGAGACATATACCTGTAGTAACCTTATAAAATCCCTTACCTAGCAATATTGGGTCCAACAAGAGGCATAGTTTTGTCACCCTCTTTAACTACTATGATCTTCCTTAACATTCAAGTAGATAGAAGAAACACAAATAAGTAATTACCCTATAATTAGTTCATTTAGGTTTGGCCACACACTTCTCAGTCTCAGTCAATGATATCTTCTCTCAATTAAGAGAGTGACAAGTCTTTTCACATTATTCATAGTTAATACCTTGGCATACCCGATCATACCCATACTTGACATCCTATTATTGGCCAATTAGGCGTGCGTTTAAGTATATGAGTTCATATCTAAGAGTATAGTAATATCAAGACTAAGGATCTGATATAAGCATTACATTAGAACCATCTATGACATATGAACTATATGGTGTTCTCATTAGCAGATCAATCTTGCACACCATTCTCTAACATGTATCTATGTCTTTGATCGATGTTCCATGTCCTATGGTCGATAAAATACCACCCATCTTATAAGACACATTTATTTATTACCATTTCCGTGATTATAACAAACCAGTGATAGCTTTAAGATTGTTCCTTTATGCTCAAGGTCTTACTACTTATAACACGCTTTTGACATATATGAGAAAACAACAATTTATGGATTCTTTATATATTTATTAATTGCATAAGGAATATAATAATATAGATTATGCCTTTTTTTATTAATATATAAAATATCTGATTACATCATCTAGGGACTATGGAATATACTAACAATAAGATGAGAGGAGGATCTTTTAGTTTTTGTATAAAGTTTGTTCATATGTTTGTTTTATGCTATTGGGACTGCCATTGAAAAACTTAATAACTCCTAAGGATAGAATTGTATTTATGTTGATTATGGTGGACATTTGCGCGGACTGGTAGTTTCTTACTTTTTTTTTTTTTTTTTTTTGTCTTTTTTGCCATACTACCAATTGTCTAACAACTATTGAGCTGAGCTGTCATTCTTGTAGTTTTTTTATTTTCCTTTTTGTAATTTTTGTAATTTTTTGTATCTTTTATGCAAAGAATGGAATACATAAAGAAATTGTTTATTTTCAACATTATTGTTCAATTACACTCCCTTATTATAACAAATTATTATCCTAAAACCTCAATTAGATATATCTTTTAAGATAATGAAAAATTTTGTTAAAAAAGAGAAAATTGCCTCAGACAAAATGCATATTTATATTTGGCCCCATTTGTATAGCTTTTAAGTATTAAAGATATATAAAGTGACCTTATATTACCATTTTGATTCATTCTCATTATTAGTCTTATTTATTTTTAAATAAAACTAGTTTTAAAGTCTATATAGAGATTAATGATTATCAGATAACTATTTATAAAGATTACTTATTCCAATCAAAGAGTAAATATTAGGCTTAACCTATTAAAAGGAGTAAATTAGTTTTATGCAAGAAATGTGATCCTCA
The DNA here is from genome assembly GCA_039660915.1 of Euphorbia tirucalli. Classification (NCBI taxonomy): domain Eukaryota; kingdom Viridiplantae; phylum Streptophyta; class Magnoliopsida; order Malpighiales; family Euphorbiaceae; genus Euphorbia; species Euphorbia tirucalli. The sequence continues at coordinate 31,456,933 of CM077637.1, read as the reverse complement.
AGACTCTGATCATAAAGGGTTTTTAGTTTTGCTAAAAGAGAAAGTGTTGACCCCAAAGACTCTAATCACTTAGGTTGTAATTATAGAAAGAAATTATCATCTTGACCTCTTGGATTCTGACCACAAGAGGTTCAAATTAGGAAAAGAAAAGGTTAATCCCAAGGACTTCAATCACATAGGAAATGACTGTGGAAAAAAAATTGCCATCTTGAATGGGCTTAACCTCTTGGACTCTGATCCAAAGAGATTCGATTTTGTAAAATAAAAAGTCACTCCTAAGGACTCTGATCACTTGGAAAATGATTGTGAAAAGAAATTTCCATCTTGAATAGGCTCGATCTCTTGGACTCCTCACAAGAGGTTCAAGAGAGGAAGAAGAAGGTGGATCCTAAAGAATCCAATCACTTGGGAAACGATTATCAAAAAGAAATTCCCATCTTGAATGGGTTTGAACTCCTGGAATGAAATCCCAACGGAAACTATTTTTAGAAGATTATAGTATACCTGTTGATAAAATTTATATTTCTAATAAAAGGAAATTATTTCTAAGTTATTTCAATATTCATCTTATGGCTACAACATAACCACAAAATTATTGAAAGCTTTTGTGAAATCAATTATGTAGTGGTCATTTGTTTCTAAATGAAGTTAACTTAAAATACTAGTTTAATGATTATAACATAATCATTAAATATATCTAGAAATTATATGTAATAATTTTCTTACCGATTTTGTCATAACCATTAAGTTAATTTGGAAATTGTTAAGCTACACCTATTAAAAGGAGCTGCTCTCAATTTTGGGTGCTCAACCTACTAAAAGGAGCGAATCTAAATAAAATGTTCAACCTACTAAAGGCATCTAATCTCAAATAAATGCTCAACCTACTAAAGGGAGTGAGCTCAGTAAAATTCACAACCTACCAAAGGGAGATGATTTGGTCAAATTCTCAACCAACTAAAGGGAGTTCACTCGATAAAATGCTTGGCCTATTAAAGGGAGCAAATCTCAACATCTCAAACTCCAAGGACTTCGATACAAGTAGTTTGATTTTGAAAAATAAAACACTGGACCCAACGGACTTCATTGCTAATAGTTTGATTCTTGGCAAAATCTAAATTGGTGTCACTATGGGTTCGATTTTTCAAATATCTAGTTAGACCCTATGGGCTCCATCGCTAAGGATTCCGCTTTTAGTAAAATCAATACCAGCCTATTGAACTCTGATCATAATAAGTTCAACCCTATGGACTCCGTCGCTAAGGAATATCGAACTTCCGACCGTTAGATTTTGATGAAATTACAGGTATGAGTTTAATATTAAGTGAATTCTACTATGTCTGGTTAAGATTTTATTTTGAGGTTTATATGATGGTGTATTTGGAAATGTAATTTTGGAGTATTTTTGTAAATTAATTCTAAATATGAAGTGATATGAGAATAAAATTGGTATATCTGGACTCCTAGCAGTGTTGTGAATATAATAGTGTTATCCGTCCAAATTATAGGTACTATTCCGGGGATCAAAATATTTTCCCGCGAGTTTCTGTGGGTTTAATATTTTTAAATTGATTTATGAATTATTTGGAGTAATATTAATTCTTAGAGTTTTTTATAATTTTGGATAGATTATTTTATATGAATTATTGAAGTATTTTGGGTTAAATAATTGTATTACTAGTTGAATAATTAGTTTAAATGATATTTATATGTGGAGAAAATATGAAAAATTACTAGAAATGTATTTGGAGGAATATATGATGTTTTGGGTATTTTGATAATTTTGTGAATAGTGATATACCGTATTTGTGAATAGTACCATATATATGAATAATGACCGTATATATGAATAGTGACAGAATGATGTATTAAATGGGATACGTTATAAGAGAATGATCTTAAGTTATTTTAAAATTAGGAGAACTACGTGGCTTTGATTCCCAAATTGGAATTATCGAGATACGTAGAAAGCTTGATATTAAGTTAATATCAAGTCCGACCCAAATAGATAGATATGAATTGACAGTTTTTAGTAATAAGAGATTACTTGATAATAGAATTGGAGATAAGTTGTTAAAGATGAACTTATTTAGGCATATTTGAGAAAATGGTATAGGTTATCGCTACAGAAGTTAGAGGTTAATTTGTAAGTGTACGATTGATATGATCTATACGTGAATATTCAATGATGTGGGTAATGTTACTTGTTGTAACAAATTTATATGAATTATATATGTGATGATATGAAAAAATATATCTTACATGAGAAATTGTATATAACTGTATTTGAGCATACGTGAATTACATGTCACATGGTACAAGTTATAAACTTACTTGCACATGATATATGATCTATGCAATTGTACATGAATACATGAATTAAATGTTATATGTGAAAGTTGGTGTACATGGTTACATGAAACATAAAAGGGCATTGTGACATACTTGTTCAAACACTGCAATTATATGAATCACAGAATCATGACTCTATATGGCTAGTTTCTGAATTATAGAATTACAGGATTGCAGAGTTACAGAATTATATGGATTGAAAGGTCACTACATGCTTACAGGACTGGCCATAATATTACATTAATTATAGGATCCCAGGACAGTGGTTTGGCTAGTTATTTCATAACAAATAAAAGAAATGGCTCATTCATTTACATCTGCATGACTCTATGGGGGTTGTAATGGTTTGCTAGAACTCACTTACAGTCAGTGGGTCTTGAGCCTACTGCCAATATAAAGACAGACCCATAGGATAGTGCACATAGATCAACTGAGTCGGAATTTATAGAAATTGTACATGTAATGTACATTGAAAGGAATGCGTTAATTAATTAGTTGACATTTGGTGTCAAGGTAATTAATTAATCTTGGATTGATTTTATTTAATTAATAAATTTGCATAATTTAATTAATTAATTTATCAATTAATTGAATTACATAGAGTAAACAATTAATTAAATTATTTTCCTAAGTAGGAAAATTAAATACATGTAATGTATTTACTTAAGTGTGATTTGATTTTATTTAGGGGTAATTAAATTTAGCCAAATGGAATTAAATTACATAGTATAAACCTTTTAATTAAAGTTTATTATGTAATTATAATCCTAGTGGGCATGGGTTTAATTAACCTAATTAAAACCCGATTACACAAGGAATCTATATAAGGGCACACTTAAGGAGGAAAAAAAATCAGCCCTAACCCTAATTTAATAGCTGGAAATTTCGGCCACCAAGAGCATCCCCAACAACAAAAAATTTTAGTATTTATTCTTCCATTCCTTCACTCTTCGGCTAGCACCAATTTTCGCTCTATAGTTGGTCGTGCATCGGATTTTGGAGATTGCAGTTTCTAGATTCAATTCTGCAGTAGTCTCTAGAAAAGACGGATTTGATGAGTGAATCTCTCTTGATTCAAAATTGATTTTATTCCAATCAAAGGTAATTGAACTCGATAGGTGGATTCTAGGAAATTTTGAACAGTGTAATTCCGCTGCGCCACGTTATTTTTCCAATGACGAATCCCAACAGTGATATCAGAACCTAGGTTTTTTCCATTAGATTGATTGGAATTCATTATTTATTGTGTTCTTGAAGAAAGAATATGTTTCAAGAATGGTTTTTTGGGTTTTTGATAATTTTTTTTCCCGATTGGTTTTATTTTTTATTTTTTTTCCTGCTGCAACTTATTTAATGCTGCTGTAATTTTTTTTTGCTGCTATTTTTTTATTTATAAAAAATAAAATAAGGTTTGGCCAGCGCTGCTATCCTTGGATAGCAGCATTGTCGTGTGGGGTTCGGGTCCGGTTTTAGATTTTGTGGGTATTTTTTCTACCCGGACCCATAATGCAAATTAAATTAAAATATTTTATTTTAAATTAATTTGTATTTAAATTATTTATTATGTTAGTATGCATATTTAATTTAATTGTTTTGTATATTAAATTGAATATGGATTTTGTGAAATTGGTTCAATAAACCGTGGCATCGGTTAAATTTGGAAGAGCTAAATTTTAGGTTTGTGACAACCCAAATTCCAGTGGGAGCAAAATTGTTAATTTTGCATTAATGGATGTTATTCATTGGGCCTTAATGGGCTTAGTCATATTTGTTGAAATTGGCGATTTCACCTTAAGTAACTCGACTTAACATTTATATTTATAATTTGGAATGCCTTGATCATGCATCATATTGGTATGTATGTGCACGGCATGTACTTTATTTGAAATGTTGTTTTGAGTTCTATGGGCCCTAAATTATTATCGGTTGTAATTAATTTTTAGGAAATATGGTCTGCCCACCATTTTTTTTATTTTGATGTAATTTTAGAATAGATTTTATTTTATAAAATTATTATAATTGCATCAAGTATGGAGGAAGGGCCAGATGGAGAAAGCCCATGGTGGGAGCCCAAGGAGAATTGCATTCTGGTCTGATGGAGAATTAGATAGGTTGTCTAGTTTTTCATTATGTTGAAATTAAATGCTCATAGGATCTCATTATTTTAAATTAAGTATGCTATTGCATTTGTCATATAATATGGATGTATGGATCACCAGATTATAACCCGCGTTTATGCATGTTAAGCTGTATCACTTAATTTAATCTGGAAATTAAAATATTGAGTTGTTTAAAAGTGCTTCCCACATTCACACCTCTTCCTCCCATTGATGCTGCGATGTGCGCCATGCCCTAGCTAGGTACATTGCAGTATTCAGTGGGCCATCGAGGGTTAGGATACTTGGTATGGTTAATATGTGAATGGTGGTTTGACTCAATATGGGTAGCAGTAGCTCAAAGCGGGCCCTAAGCATAGATGGGTAAAGTGTCAATAAGCCCATCAAACCAAAAGTCCTTTGTGGAAGGATTGGATAGGTTGTCCCACCAAACAAATCAATGGTTGGTTAACAAGCCCTAGTTCGGCCAATCATTGATGAGTTGTGGATCTTGGTCAAGTCAGCCAATTAACATCATCAACAAACAAATTAAATTGGATTATTAAATTTCAATTGGCTTAAAAGTTATTTATTTCTAACTCAAGCAATTATTTCTTCCATGTAGATATTCCCATTTAACAATAGCAATATAAAATGGCTGCAACAAACAACAACTCACTCTCACTTAGGTCACTCCTAGAGAAGGAGAAGCTTTCGAGGACAAACTTCCTGGACTGGGCTAGGAACTTGCAAATAGTTCTTAGACAAGAGTCCAAGGAGTATATACTAAATGCTCCTTTACCAGCTGGCCCTCCCGGAGGTTGAGGCGTCACCACAGTGATCGTGGAGCAGTACGACCGGTACGTGAGGGACAATCGAGATGTCTCATGCCTTATGCTAGGTACCATGGCTTCTGATCTTCAGAAGCAGTTCATGGAGCAGTATGCTTATGAGATGATGCATCAGCTTAAAAAAATGTTCCAAGATCAGGCTCTTCAGGAACGATACCTGACTATTAAAGCACTTTGCACTACTGTAATGGCAGTCGGGACTTTTGTTAGCACTTATGTGCTAAAGTTAAAGGGGTATATTGATACACTTGCCTGCCTTGGCTCTCCAGTTCCACAGGACTTGGCAGCAGACATTATTCTCAAGTCACTTCCTGAGTCTTACAACCAGTTTATCATGAACTACCACATGCAGGGTCTTGATAAATCAGTCGGGAGCTGTATGGCATGCTCAAGCCTGCTGAGCAGTCTCTTAAGAAGACTCCCAAAGTTCTACTGGTGAATAAGGGCAATACACCTACTACTAAGGGAAAGGCTAAGTCTAAGGCCAAGGCTAAGGGCAAAAAGGTGGTGGCCCACCCCAAAGCAAGGGTTGCTTCTCCTGAAGATTTTTGCCATGAGTGTCATGAGAAGGGGCACTGGAAGAGCTCATGTCCAAAGCTAAGGGAGCAATTGAAGGGCAAAACTGCTGCTTCAGGTATTTATGTTGTTGAGATTAATCTGGCTATTTCTACATCTTGGGTCTTAGACACTAGATGTGGATCTCACATTTGTTCAAATGTGCTGGGTCTAAGGAATAGGAGATTATTAGGATCTGGAGAAGTAGATGTTCGAGTCGAAAATGGCGCTCGAGTTCAGGCCATGGAGATCGGAGATTATTTCTAAGGGATGCCTAGTGGACTCATTTTAGAATTAAGAAACTGTTATTTTGTACCTGCGATGCGCAAGAATATTATTTTTGTTTCTTTGTTATATATTTCTGGTTTTGTATTTAATATTGGACATGGTAGAATTTCTATGCAATGTGGCAATATTATTTATGGAACAATATTTCTTAAAAATTATATCCTTGATCTAAAACGTGAAAGTTCAATCTACAACATAAATACTAAAAGGATTAAACAAAATGAAATTAATCCTACATACATCAGGCACTGTCATCGTGGGCACATAAACGAGAAGCGCATTACTAGGCTTTACTCTAGTGGAGTGCTAGGGTCATTTGACATTCAGTCTTATGACAGATGCGAATCTTGTTTAAGAGGTAAGATGAGAAAGATGCCTTTTAGCAAGACTGCTGAAAAGGCCTCAGAGCTATTTGAGTTGATAAATTCCGATGTATGCGGCCAATAAGCACTAGTGCTAGATCAGGTTTTCTATACTTTGTTACCTTTGCGGATGACTTTAGCAGATACGGTTACGTGTATCTAATGAAGCATAAGTCCAAGACTCTTCAAAGATTCAAGGACTTTAAGAATGAAAAAGAAAACCAGCTTGGCAAGAAAATAAAAGCACTTCAGTCTGACCGAGGGGGTGAATATTTAAGCCAAGAGTTGGACTTGTTTTTAAGAGAGTGTGGGATTGTATCCTAACTCATTCCTCTTGGTACACCTTAGTGGAATGGAGTGTCGGAAAGGAGGAATAGGACCTTGCTAGAATGGTCGACTTGATGATAAGTCATGTTATACTTCCTGTCTCCTTTTGGGGATATGCTTCAGAGACAGTTGCTTACATACTTAATAATACACCAAGCAAGGTAGTTGAGGGAACACCATATGAACTATGGAAGGGCCGAAAGCCCAATGTTTCCTTCTTGAAGATTTGGGGCTGTGATGCACATGTCAAAAAATTGACAAATGGCAAGCTCGAGTCCAAATCTGTCAAGTGCCAGTTTGTGGGTTACCCTAAGGAAACTAAGGGTTATTACTTTTACGATTTGGCAGAAAACAAAGTTTTCATAGCCAGGAATGTAGTCTTCTTAGAGAAGGAATTCCTTTTCAAGAGAGACAGTGGGAGTAATGTTGAACTTTTTAAAGTTCAAGACTCACAAACTCCTACAGCTACTGTTGAGGATGCTTTGGGAACCAATCTGACTACTCAAGAAATTAAGGAAGCAGAATCGGTTACACAGGACCTTAGAAGGTTTGATAGGACACATCATCAGCTAGAGAGGTACCGCTTTCTCATGACTGATGATGGGGACCTTATGGTCATTGACCAAGAGGAGCCCAAGACCTATCAGGAGGCCATTGAAAGTCCACACTCAGATCAATGACACAAAGCCATGGAGGCTGAGATGCAATCTATGCACGATAACCAAGTATGGAACTTGGTGGATCCACCTCTGGGTACTAAGGTGATAGGTTGCAAGCAGTGTTTCAAGTTAAAAGCCGACAACACCTCTAAGGGGAGATTTGTGGTAAAAGGATTCAGGCAAGTTCAAGGAATTGACTATGATGAAACCTTTTCACCAGTTGCTATGCTCAAATCCATTAGGATACTACTAGCCATAGCTATATGGTACGGTTATGAGATATGGAAGATGGATGTTAAGATCGATTTCCTTAATGGAAAGCTACTCGAGGATGTGTACATGGCACAACCTGAGGGTTTTATCGATCCAAAGTATCCTAACTGGGTATGCAAGCTTTAAAGATCCATTTATGGATTGAAGCAAGCATCCAGGTCTTGGAACTAGAGATTTAATGAGGCCATTACAGAATATGGCTTCACACATAATTCTGATGAGCCCTGTGTGTATTAGATGGTTAGTGGGAGCATTTTCACCTTTCTAGTGCTATATGTTAATGACATCCTTATCATTGGAGGCGACATAACATCACTGTAAGGGGTTAAGCTGTGGCTGAGTAAGTGCTTCGCAATGAAGGACTCAGGCGAAGATGAGACTATCTTAGGGATCTAGATCTACAGAGATAGATCCAATGGCTTCTAGGCCTAAGTCAAGCCATGTACATAGACAAAGTTATGAAAAGATTCAGCATGGACAAGGTAAAGAAAAGATTCTTGCCAATGCGCCATGGGATGAAGCTGAGTAAGAAAGATGGTCCTAAAACAAAGAAAGACTGGTAGAGCATGGAAAAGATCCCTTATACATCTACTATAGGATTTATCATGTACTTTATGTTATGCACGAGGCCTGATGTCTCGTTTGCACGAAGTTTGACTAGCCGATACTAGTCGAATACCAGTGAGGAACACTAGAAGGCAGTCAAGGCTATCCTGAAGTTCCTAAACCAGACTAAGGATGCTTTGTTAGTGTATGGAGGTCAAGATGAGCTGGTAGTGTCAGGTTACACTGATGCAAGCTTTAAGACCGATGAGGATGAAAACTAGTCATAGTTTGGTTATGTTTTTCTCCTCAATTGTAGTGCCATTAGTTAAAGGTCCTCAAAGCAGGCCATCATTGCTGACTCTACAATGGAAGCTAAGTACATCGCTGCATCGGAAGCTGCAAAGGAAGCCATTTGAATCAAGAAGTTCATAACTGAGTTGGGAGTAGTACCCACTATACTAAACCCAGTTGATGTTTTTTCTGACAATAACAGGGCCATCGCACAAGCTAAACAGCCCTGGTCACATAAGAGATCTAAACACATGCTCAGAAAGTTTCACCTCATTTGGGAGATCGTGAACATAGGTGACATATCATTGTAGAGGGTTGACACCAAGAATAATATCGCTGATCTGTTGACCAAGGCACTGCCGTAGACACAACACGACGGTCATACCAGATCTATAGGAATTACGGCATGCCTGCTTGGAACTAGTGCAAGTGGGAGATTATTGGTGTGCCCTAGTTCTTAAGGCATTGGATTCTTATATTTTATATTATACATTAAGATTTCTTGTATGTATACATCATTTATGTCCATTAATAAAGGTAATAATCTATTTCACTTATATTTTGTGTTATAACTTGCATAGAGTATCCACTTATTAATAATCATAAAACATATCCCAAGTCCATTCTAGTTATGGGAACGAATAGAATCATAGAGTTGTATATTCGATGACCGTATGGTAGTTCTTAATGTTGGTGTGCCCTAGTTCTTAGGGCATTGGATTCTTGTATTTTGTATTATACATTAAGAGTCATGTATGAATACATTATTTGTGTCACATTAATAAAGGCAATTAATCTATTACATTTATATCTTGTGCTATAATATGAGTAGAGTATCCATTGATTGATAATTATAAAACCTATCCCAAGTCTGTTCTAATCATGGGAACGAATAGAACCACAGACTTGTATATTCGATGACTGTATGGTAGTTCTTAACTGGCCATAGTACTTGTATAGTCAGTCATGAATATAGGTACATGTCATTGACATGGGACTGGATCAATCCGCACAAGAAAGCCACATGGTTGTCATGTCATAGGTCTTTCTTGAGTAGGTCTCTTTTGTCCTCAGACCAGATTTCATTATAATATCGATATGGAATCCGGTTCACTTTGACATACGCCTAACAGTCTGTAAAAGGATGCTAAATACGGGTATGATTGGGTGGACCGGTGAACATGTTGATATTGATGATGAAGTGATGGAATTACCACTCGGGTAACACTGAGATGATATCATTAGCCACTTGATGAGTGGGACTGATAAGTGTATGGCCATACCCAAATAAGTTGGTTGCTTATTTGATTAATCAGTCAACTCAAGATCAAGAAATATAATAAACAACAGAAGAGGATGACAGACACCATGCCTCTTGTTTATTCATATCGATATCGTTAGGCAAAGGACACAATGAGATTACTACCGGGTGAGTGTCTTTTAAAGACTACTGTATCTCTGTCTTAATTGGGGGCTGTAATGGTTTGCTAGAACCCACTTACAGTCTGTGGGCCTTGGGCCTACTGCCAACATAAAGACAGACCCATAGGATCGTGCACATGTTGGAGATTGTGCCCTAGGGCCAATATTGGATTATGTAATTTGACTTCTAAGATTAATCTAGTGTAGATTAATATTATCATTTATGTTTGTATGTTAGCATTTATGATAAGTATCCATGAATAAATCGTGTTATTCTAAATATCCCTAGTCGATTGTTATTATGGGAATAATAACAAACTAAGACTAGTGTGAGTGATAATGGATATTCATAAGATGAATATAGTGTATACAGATACAGATTATACTCACGGGTAATATGTTAGAGAACATGTTACTGGAGACCCACTATGAGATCAAGTTCATGGTCATGTGTCACAACTGATCTTGATTATAGTAGTGTCATTAGCTGATTCCTTTGACCTGAGGTCACCATTGATTCCGGGATGAACTCATGTTGTGCTTTGACGCAGTCAAACGCTGCTCGTAACAGAGTAGTTATAAAGGCTGTGATTGGGTACGATATGACTCATGCTTTGGGATGTGAGTGACAGATATGGGATTTTGTCCCTCTCTAACAAGAGAGCGATATCACTGGGCCCCTCGATAAGTAAGACTGTTAAATGCATGGCCGTGCTCAAATAAATTGATAATAGTATCAATTGATTTGTCTGGACAGTTTACTTTGAGATCGAGAAAGCATATGATTAATTATATAAGATTGACAAGTGTACCATGTCTTATGATTAATCATGATATCAAAGAGACAAAAGGGAATATGACATTCTATAAATAGGTATTGGATCATTCCATTCATATTAATTGGGTAGCCATAAAGGCTTGCTAGAGTCCGCTTATGACTTATAAGGATATTATGGTAATCTCCTTATTGCCAATCAATATGAACCTATGGGGTCACACACAAAGAGCAAAATGAAGTTCATCTTTTCGGGTATAAATTATTATTGGATAATAATTTATGAATGAGAAAGAGAATAAATATATATATAATGATATATATATATTTATATATATATATGTATATATAAATATTAATATGATTAATATTGCATAAAGTATGCTACATATTATAATTCAATTATATAGAGATATAATTAATTATAATATCAAATATACATATGTGTATGATGGAGAATGGAATTGATTTAATATTAATTGAGAATTAATATTAAGTTGTGTGGGTTAATTTATAATTATAACTAATAAGGGTATTAAGTTATAATTATAATTAAGTTTAATGGATATAAAAGGAAGTTTTATAACCTAAAATCTCTAACCCTAGCCATTATCAAGTGAAGCAGATTTTTCCAGCAGCCACAATGTGTGCCAGCCGAAATCTCCTCTTCTCCATCTCCCAAAAGTTTTCGAAATTTTGGCTTTTTCATTCGAAGAAATCGTTCTTCAATCCCGGCTAGCACGCGGTGAATGAATTGCTCCGTGTGGATCAACCGTAGAGGGAAGCTACTTTGGTTCCTAATTGATTCAAAACCTACAAAGAATTAAGGTAATTCTTTAACCCTCCTTCCAATTCAATGCAATGTACATGGGTCCTTGGTGGGGATTAATCCTTTTATTTCCGCTGCGTATTGTTTTTGTGCGATTAAGTCCCCAACAGTGGTATCAGAGCCACTTGTATTTTGATTGAATTGGATTTATGTTTTGATTGGATCAAAATTGCATGTTAGGGTTTGTATGATTTTGATTGGATCAAAATTGTTGTTAGGAGTTTGTATGTTTTATTTAGGGTTCTATGTTATTGTGAATAACAAAATAAAATTTGATTTTATTGATTAATCATTGTGAATGATTTTATGTTAATGATTTGGAATGTTTAAGGGGTTTTGGAATCATGAATTTGATTCATGGGTTTTTATTGAAATTGTTTCAATTCAATTTAATTAAAAAAAAAAAAAAAAGGAAGATGTTACTGTTCGTATTCTGGGCATAATGCCCAGAATACCTTTTGGCCGGCAAATTGCAATTGCAATTTGCAATTGAAGTTTGCAATTGCAATTTGAAATTGCACATGCTGCGTAAGCAGCATGCTGCTTACGCAGCATGGGCTGCGCGCAGTATTGGATACTGTAGTGCGCGGCCCGACGAGCCTGCTGTCCGACAGTTTTAACCCTTTTTTTTCCGTTTTAAGTGTGGAAAATTGTTTCTGCATATTTACGAATTTTTCCAAATTAATTAATTCTAAATACAATGTGATTGTATTTTACCACTTTGAACCCTAAATATTTTTAGATATAAAATTATTGTTGATAATTTTATGCATGGTGTTATGGTATGGTTTTGGACCCCGAGGATGCTTTATTTTATTTATTATGGTTTTATATAAATACGACCTGCGAGTCGTTTGTTTTTATGTAAATTTTAATTTTAATTTTACTAGATAAATTGTATAGGATGCAATTTATGATATGTAAAATTTATTTTACTAGAAAAATTGTATAGGTTGCAATTTTTGTAAAATATAAATCCATGAGATGGTGCTTAGAAGCAAAGACGTGGAGGCGGATCCAAGAGGCGGTGCAATGACCATGTGATGGATGCTACCACCTAGGATATGACCTTGTTGATTTTCATATTGGCCTATGAAAATCAATGTAGATTTAAACCATACCATAACACGGTTCGAGTCATATGCATGCTTTATTTTATTTAGATGCCATGTGATGCCATGCTAGATATTCTATATGCATGCTAGACCATTGTATGCCATAAGATGCCATGCTAATTAATATTAACAAAAGTATGATTAATATTAATGCCATGAAATTGTATATGATACAATTAACTCACAGGATTTAATAAACCCTAAATAAATTTAAGAAGTTTATATTTGCCACCCAATTACGTATAGCACTAGTCAAGTACTATGTTCGCATCATGGTAGCACGCCAAAGCGGTTACGCATGTTGTGACCTTAGCGAAGCGATAATATGAGAAATGGTGATTCTCATTGTGTTGTAATTGGTTTAACAAAGGGTTAATCAAAACGGTGTTTGAGCCCGAGGCAAAGATGAGATGAGTGACATACAATTAAATATGATATATGATATCATGCATCTCATAAATTAGAAGAGTTGCATAATGATGCAATTGGCAAAGAAGTGCACATCCAAAATATGTTTAAATGGTTTAAAGCATGATTTTGAGTCTTTGCCTACCGAAATTATATTTAATCATAGGGACATGCCAAAGCAGTGCTATGGTTAAGTATGGATTTTGGATCTTCACCCACTTAAATATTTTAAAGGGTTTTATAATTTAAGTGGGAGCATTTAAATAAAAATCTTTACACGCTTTATTATAGTTATAATTGCTATTACCTTTGATCTCGATTGTTATTTATGAGAATTGTTCTCAAACAAAAGGAAATATAGGCTCTCAATAATCCTTTTACCAAATGAACCACTGGCAATAGTAACACGAGTATAAAGAGATGCTTATTTGAAGCATCAAAGTGACTCTGTTAAAATTTATTATCTTACACTTGCCACCAATCCTTCTGCACGTGGAAATTTTTCTTGAGGTATATGATACATCCCAAATGGAAATGTTCCATCAGTTAGTGAGCAAGAAAAGATAAGTATTTGAGGCAACATTTTCTCATTGGCCTCCAAGAGGCATTAAGATGTGATCTTGAATTCATTATTTGATAGTCATTGGTGATGAACTATCATTTGAATGACATGGAGAAAATTGCGAATTAGTTGCATAGGATGCAAAAAAATGTTAAGTTATCCATAAAGGATAAGCCCGCCTCGAATTGTGTGCTTATGGTTCAAAAGGAAAAAGGATAAAAGAAAGGTCGAAAAGCATAAAGACCGAAAGGTTCGGGTGAAAGTGCTTTAAAGGCCAAAGCTGTTGGCATAGAGAGATCTCCAAAAGTAGGGTGTTGCCAATTCTAGAATGAATCGTTCATTAGAATAGAAATAGCAAACTCTGTTTGGAGAACTATAAGAAGATGAAAGGCAGTGAGACTGCCACCTTAAGTATTTATTAACTATTCTACTCTTGTTTCTATATCAAAAGGTATTAGATACCGTTGTGAATCTCATATTAGTAGAATATGATGAATCGCAATTTGAATAGAAACCTTATGAAGGTGAAAGGTAGAATGCGAATATGCAAGAGAAGCAAAGGTTGTTACTCAAAGGTTATGAACTTTTACATGTGAGTTACGAACTCTTGTTGCCCATTGAGCTTGTTGGCTTGAGTAAACAAATGTTGTTTATTTTATAATTGTGAATTATAAACTTTATAAAGACATGATTATGAAATGTAGATTTACATAATTGTCTTTATATGTGGAGCCCATCTGTAACATAAATACTGTAAGGATCGAATCAAATAGTTGATTTAACCTATTTTGGCAGTGTCCTCTTGGAGACATAAGCAAAGTCGCATTACGAAACTCCATGAGAATGGACTTTTGGATTCATGAGATTATGAATCATCTTGAATCATGCGAATGTTGTTTATTGTAAAAGATGATAAAGTTGTTCTTTGCTAAAAGTAGTTAAAGAATAATCGATTTATTAAGCATTATACATATGGATGTATATGAATTATAAATCAACTGCTAAAGGAGGTTTTAATACTTCATTACCTTTATGGAACTTTTCTCTAGATAAGAGTATCTAATTAAACACGAGTTTGGAACTTTTGAAGTGTTCAAAAGCTTGTAAAAGGAGTATGAAGTATCTTGACAAGATAGTAAAGTCATTTAGATATGATCCGAGTGGTGAATATTTGAGTCAAGATTTTGACAATCATCTTAGAAATTGTGGGACTGTCTCACAATTGACTCCTCCAAGTACGCCACAAAGGATGTTGTGTCGAAAAGGGAGTAATCGAACTCTATAAAGATATAGTTCAATCTATGATGAAGTCAAGTTGATCATCGTTTTCTTAAAAATATGCCATTAAAGCAGCTGTGTATATTGTTCCGTCTAAAACAATTCATGAATCAACATATGAGATATGGTCGGGTAAGAGACCCAAATTGTTTCATTGAATAAGTTTAGGGCTGTAAAGCTTATTTCGAATAAGTTGGCACCTAAATTTAAATATCGTATTGTGGATTACTCAAAAAGGAAATTAGGAGTTGTTACTCCTGTGTTTCTTTGGGATACAAAGTAGTTGTAGCTAGAAATGGTTACCCCTTAAAAAGGGAGTTAATTTCTAGAAGAGTTAGTGGGAGTAAAGTACACCTACAAAACTCGTAATTCACAAAGTGACATTAACGTTGAAGAGGAACATGGAAATGGTTTCATGATCATTGTTGAAATTACACAAGTCCAATGAAAGTCTAGTAGAATACGACATGAATAGGAGAGATATGGATTTCTCAAAATCATGATGTAGTTTTACTAGATTGGAATAAGTCTTCTTTTATGAAGAAGCAATGTTAGATTTTGAATCTAATAAGTGACTTGATGCTACAAAGGTTGAAGATAAGCCCATGTCTGACAATCAAAGTATAGACTTTGATAAATCTTTTAGAAGATGCATATGCAATGGTTGCAAGTGAGTTTTCAAATTGAAAACCGACATGGATGGTGATCTTCAAACTTATAAAGCACGACTAGTGACTATAAGGATACGAACAAATTCATAGTAGGACTATGATGAAATCCTCTTTAGTCATTAATCATGATCAAGTCATATTGAGTTCTTGTTGCCATATCCCCATAATATGATTATAAAATATGGCAAATGGATATCAAAATCTATTTTTACGTGAAAACATGATTGAGGATGTGTACGTGACACAACCCAAAGTTTTGAGCATCCAAAGAATTCAAATAGCGTATGCAAGTTTTCAAAGATTCTCATAAGGATCGAAACATGCATCAAATAGTTGGAATCATAGTTTTGATAAAGAAATAAAATGGTTTGATTTTATCAAAAGGATGATGAATCTTGTGTTTCAAAAGGATCAGTGGGAGCATATCGGTATTCCTAATGCTATATGTGGATGACATATGGCTTGTTGGAAATAACATTCTTACCTTGCAAGAAATAAAATCTTGGCTAAGAAAGTAATTTCGGTTAATGTTATAAGCATGACTGCCTGTATCTTGAAATTGGAATCTATACATATAGATCTAAAAGAATGTTTTAGCTTAAGTCAAAGCATTGAAAGCGTTCAATGTAAAAGACTTAATAGAAGCTTGCTTATGTTAACTGTGTAAATAGTTGCACATATACAACTGATTGCAATTAGTTGCAATATATCAGTTGAGATCTAGTATTCTCTTAAAAAGAGATGTTATGATTTTGAAAGGTTCAAAATAAAACGATATAGCTAAATATCTATAATAGTAGTCAAAGTATATTGTTACATATGATGTAAAGGAAATTTTGGATGAAGAAGTTCATCACAAAATGTTGTGTTTTGTTCTAAGCATTGCTTATCCTGTGAGACTATTGTAGGGACAATAGTTCAATGCGTAAGAACCTTGTATGACACAAGCATATACTTAGGCGTTTTTCACTAATTTAGAGAGGCTGTCTCTAAAGAGAGAGTGAAAATGTGTAAAGTAACAACGGAAGCGAAAATTAATAATTCACTGACAAAGACTCCCGCACGAATGAATACATGAAAGTCATGTAGGTCAATGGGTATAAGATACATGTATGATTGGCCATAGTGCAAGTGGGAGATTGTTGGAGATTGTGCCCTAGGGCCAATATTGGATTATGTAATTTGACTTCTAAGATTAATCTAGTGTAGATTAATATTATCATTTATGTTTGTATGTTAGCATTTATGATAAGTATCCATGAATAAATCGTGTTATTCTAAATATCCCTAGTCGATTGTTATTATGGGAATAATAACAAACTAAGACTAGTGTGAGTGATAATGGATATTCATAAGATGAATATAGTGTATACAGATACAGATTATACTCACGGGTAATATGTTAGAGAACATGTTACTGGAGACCCACTATGAGATCAAGTTCATGGTCATGTGTCACAACTGATCTTGATTATAGTAGTGTCATTAGCTGATTCCTTTGACCTGAGGTCACCATTGATTCCGGGATGAACTCATGTTGTGCTTTGACGCAGTCAAACGCTGCTCGTAACAGAGTAGTTATAAAGGCTGTGATTGGGTACGATATGACTCATGCTTTGGGATGTGAGTGACAGATATGGGATTTTGTCCCTCTCTAACAAGAGAGCGATATCACTGGGCCCCTCGATAAGTAAGACTGTTAAATGCATGGCCGTGCTCAAATAAATTGATAATAGTATCAATTGATTTGTCTGGACAGTTTACTTTGAGATCGAGAAAGCATATGATTAATTATATAAGATTGACAAGTGTACCATGTCTTATGATTAATCATGATATCAAAGAGACAAAAGGGAATATGACATTCTATAAATAGGTATTGGATCATTCCATTCATATTAATTGGGTAGTCATAAAGGCTTGCTAGAGTCCGCTTATGACTTATAAGGATATTATGATAATCTCCTTATTGCCAATCAATATGAACCTATGGGGTCACACACAAAGAGCAAAATGAAGTTCATCTTTTCGGGTATAAATTATTATTGGATAATAATTTATGAATGAGAAAGAGAATAAATATATATATAATGATATATATATATTTATATATATATATGTATATATAAATATTAATATGATTAATATTGCATAAAGTATGCTACATATTATAATTCAATTATATAGAGATATAATTAATTATAATATTAAATATACATATGTGTATGATGGAGAATGGAATTGATTTAATATTAATTGAGAATTAATATTAAGTTGTGTGGGTTAATTTATAATTATAACTAATAAGGGTATTAAGTTATAATTATAATTAAGTTTAATGGATATAAAAGGAAGTTTTATAACCTAAAATCTCTAACCCTAGCCATTATCAAGTGAAGCAGATTTTTCCAGCAGCCACAATGTGTGCCAGCCGAAATCTCCTCTTCTCCATCTCCCAAAAGTTTTCGAAATTTTGGCTTTTTCATTCGAAGAA
Organism: Euphorbia tirucalli; assembly: GCA_039660915.1. NCBI lineage: Eukaryota > Viridiplantae > Streptophyta > Magnoliopsida > Malpighiales > Euphorbiaceae > Euphorbia > Euphorbia tirucalli. Next base: position 31,438,779 of record CM077637.1, on the reverse strand, counting down.
ATCGTTCTTCAATCCCGGCGCTAGCACGCGGTGAATGAATTGCTCCGTGTGGATCAACCGTAGAGGGAAGCTACTTTGGTTCCTAATTGATTCAAAACCTACAAAGAATTAAGGTAATTCTTTAACCCTCCTTCCAATTCAATGCAATGTACATGGGTCCTTGGTGGGGATTAATCCTTTTATTTCCGCTGCGTATTGTTTTTGTGCGATTAAGTCCCCAACAGCACATAGATCAACTGAGCTGGAACTTAAGAAAGTGTACATGTAATGTACATTGGAAGGAATGTGTTAATTAATTAGTTGACATTCGGTGTCAAGGTAATTAATTGACATTGGGTTGAATTTAATTTAATTAATAAGGTTACATAATGTAATTAATTAATTTATCAATTAATTGAATTACATAAAGTAAACAATTAATTAAATAATTTTCCTAAGTAGGAAAATTAAATACATGTATTGTATTAACTTAAGTGTGATTTAATTTTATTTAGGGGTAATTAAATTTAGCCAAATGGAATTAAATTACATAGTATATACTTTTTAATTAAAGTTTATTTGTGTAATTATAATCCTAGTGAGCTTGGGTTTAATTAACCTAATTAAAACCTAACTAGACAAGGTGTCTATATAAGGGCACACTTAAGGAAGAAAAACCTAATTCAACGCTAATTAATTGCTGGAAATTTCAGCCACCAATAGCAGCCCCAAAACAGCCGAAAATCCCAGCATTAAACCTCAATTCCTTCGCGTCTTCGGCTAGCACCGGTTCCCGCTCAATAGTTGGTCATGCACCGGACTTTGGAGATCACAGTTTCAAGAAACGATTCTGCAGCAGTCTCTAGAAGAGACGGATCCGGTGAGTTAATCTCTCTTGATTCAAATTGATTTTATTCTAATCAATGGTAATTGGACACGATAGGTGGATTCTAGGAAATTTTAAACGGTGTATTTTCCGCTGCGCCACGTTATTTTTCCATTGACGAATCCCAACAGTGGTATCAGAGCCTAGGTTTTGTCCATTAGATTGATTGGAATTGGTTCTTGAAAGCGTTCTTTGAGAAAGAATGGGTTTCAAGTTTGTGATTTTAGGGTTTTTGCTTAATTGGTTTTGTTTTGGATAAACCCTAGAATTGTTGGATTGGGGTTTTTGATTATTTTTCCCCAATTGTTTTCCATCTAAAATTGTTTTGTATATTAATTATATATATATATTTTTCTGTTGAAAATATTTTTTTGTTTATGATTTAAAAAAAAAAGTTTGGGCAATTGCGATTCCATCTGTTGCTGCCGCGGTAGGCTGCAGCGCAGCGGCACTGCTGCCCCGCCTGGACAGCGGTGCCGCACGCGGGTTTCGGGTCAGTTTTGGATTTTCCGGGTATTTTTTTTCTTCCGGACCCTAATGCAAATTAAATTAATTTTTTTAAAATTAATTTGTATTTAAATTGTTTATTTTGATGGCATGCATATTTAATTTAATTGTTTGCATATTAAATTGAATATGGACTTTGTGAAATTGGCCCAATAAACCGTGACACCGGTTAAAATTGGGAGAGCTAAATTTTAATTTTGTGACAACCCAAATTCAAGTGGGAGCAAAATTGTTAATTTTGCATTTATGGATGTTATCCATTGGGCCTTTATGGGCCTTAGTCACATTTGTTAAAATTGGCGATTTCACCCTAAGTAACTCGGCTTAACATTTATATTTATAATTTGGAATGCCATGATCATGCTGTTGGGAATTAATCGCACAAAACAAACATAAAACGCAGCGGAAAAAAAAAATTAATCCCCACCAAGGACCCATGTACATTACATTGAATCGGAAGGAGGGTTAAAGAATTACCTTAATTCTTTGAACTTTGAATCACTTAGGAACCAAAATAGCTTCCCTCTATGGTTGATCCACACGGAGCAATACATTCACCGCGTGCTAGCGCCGGGATAGAAGAAACGGTTTCCTCGAATCGAGAGAGAGGCAGAAAATCAAATTTTCTCTTGGCTTGGAGAGGAGAATTTCGGCTGGCTGCTTGGTCTAGTGTGGCTGCCGAATTCTGCTTCTATATCATTATAGGATTGATTAGGTTTTAGGTTTTTATTTCCTTAAATATAAAACCTAATTAGTTAATTATAATTATAACCTAATACACCTATTAGTTATAATTATATATTAACCCACACAATTTAATATTAATTCTCAATTAACATTAAATCAAATCAATTCTCCATAATACACATATGTATATATAATATTATAATTAATTATATCTCTATATAATTAAATTATAATATGTAGCATACTTTATGCAATATTAATCACATTAATATTTATATATACATAAATATATATCACTATATATATTTATACTCTTTCTCATTCATAAATTATTATCCAATAATAATTTATACCCGATAAGATGAACTTCATTTTGCTCTTGTGTGTGACCCCATAGGTTCATATTAATTGGCAATAAGGAAATTACCATAATGTCCTTATAGGTCACAAGCGGACTCTAGCAAGCCATTACGACTACCCAATTAATATGATTGGAATGATCCAATACCTATTTATAAAATGTCATATTCCCTTTTGTCTCTTTGATATCAAGATTAATTATAAGACATGGTACACTTGTCAATCTTACATAATTAATCATATGCTTTCTCGATCTCAAAGTAAACTGTTCAGACAAATCAATTGATACTCTTATCAATTATTTGAGCACGGCCATGCATTTAACAGTCTTACTTATCGAGGGGCCCAGTGATATCGCTCTCTTGTTAGAGAGGGACAAAATCCCATATCTGTCACTCACATCCCAAAGCATGAGTCATATCGTACCCAACCACAGCCTTTATAACTACTCTGTTACAAGCAGCGTTTGACTGCGTCAAAGCACAACATAAATTCATCCCGGAATCCATGGTGACCTCAGGTCAAAGGAATCAGCTGATGACACTACTATAATCAAGATCAGTTGTGACACGTGACCATGAACTTGATCTTATAGTGGGTCTCCAGCAACATGTTCTCTAACACATTGCCCGTGAGTATAATCTGTATCTGTATACACTATATTCATCTTATGAATATCCATTATCACTCACACTAGTCTTAGTTTGTTATTATTCCCATAATAACAATCGACTAGGGAAATTTAGAATTACACAATTAATTCATGGATACATTATCATAAATACTAACATACAAATATATATGATAAAATAAGTCTTTATTAATGACTTAAGAAGATTGTTTACATAATCCAACATTGGCTTAGGGCACAATCTCTAACACATGCATCATATTGGTATGTATGTGTACGACAGGTACTTTGTTTGAAATGTTATGTTGAGTTCTATGGGCCCTAAATTATTATCGGTTGTAATTTAATTTTGGGAAATATGGCCTGCGTGCCATTTTTTTTTATTTTGATGTAATTTTAGAATAGATTTTATTTTACAAAATTATTGTAATTGCATCAAGTATGGAGGAAGGCCCAAATGGAGCAAGCCCATGGTGGGAGCCCAAGAAGGATTGCAGTCCGGCCCATGAAGAATTAGATAGGATATCTATTTTTTCATTAGGTTGTAATTAAAGGCCCATAGGATCTCATTTATTTTAAATTAAGTATGCTATTGCATTTGTCATATAATATGGATGTATGGATCACCAAATTATTATCCGCGTTTATGCATGCTAAGCCGTATCAGTTAATTATAATCCGGAAATTAAAATATTGAGTCGCTTAAAAGTGCTTCCCACATTCACACCTCTTCCTTCCATTGATGCTGCAATGTGCGCCATGCCCTAGCTGGGTATATTGTAGTAGTCGGTGGGCCGTCGAGGGTTAAGATACTTGGTATGGTTAACATGTGAATGGTGGTTTGACTCAACATGGGTAGCATTAGCTCAGAGTGGGCCCTAAGCACAGATGGGTAAAGTGTCAATAAGCCCTTCAAACCAAGAGTCCTTCGTGGAAGGATTGGATAGGTTGTCCTACCAAAGGACTCAATGGTTGGTTAGCGAGCCCTAGTTCGGCCAGTCATTGATAAGTTGTGGATCTTGGTCAAGTCAGCCAATTAACAACACCACCAAACAAATTAAAATCGGATTATTAATTTGAATTGGCTTAAAAGTCCTTTATTTCTAACTCAAGCAATGATTTCTTCCATTTAGATAATCCCATTTCAGTTAAGCAATTTAAATGGCTGCAACAAACAACAACTCATTCTCACTTAGGTCACTCTTGGAGAAGGAGAAGGTTTCGGGGACTAACTTCCTAGACTGGGCTAGGAACATACAAATAGTTCTTAGACAAGAGTCTAAGGAGTATGTACTGAATGCTCCTTTACCAGCCGGCCCTCCCGCAGGTCGAGGCATCACCACGGCGATGGTGGAGCAGTACGACCGGCATGTGAGGGATGACCGAGATGTCTCGTGCCTCATGCTGGGTACCATGGCTTCTGATCTTCAGAAGCAGTTCATGGACGAGCATGCTTATGAGATGATGGATCATCTTAAAAAGATGTTCCAAGATCAGGCTCGTCCGGAACGTTACCTGACAACTAAGGCACTTTGCACGACTGTGATGGCAGCTGGGACTTCTGTTAGCACTCATGTGCTAAAGTTGAAGGGGTATATTGATACACTTGCCCGCCTCGGCTCTCCAGTTCCGCAGGACTTGGCAACAGACATTATTCTCGTGTCACTTCCTGAGTCTTACAACCAGTTTATCATGAATTACCATATGCAAGGGTTGGATAAATCGGTTGTTGAGCTGCATGGCATGCTCAAGCTTGCTGAGCAGTCTCTTAGGAAGACTCCTGAAGTATTGCTGGTGAACAAAGGCAATACACCCATTACTAAGGGAAAGGCCAAATCTAAGGCCAAGGCTAAGGCCCAAAAGGCCAAGGCTAAGGGCCAAAATGTGGTGGCCCAACCTAAAGCAAGGGTTGCCTCTCCTGACGATGTTTGCCATGAGTGTCATGAGAAGGGGCACTGGAAGAGCTCATGTCTAAAGCTAAGGGAGCAACTGAAGGGCAAAACTGCTGCTTCAGGTATTTATGTTGTTGAGATTAATCTGGCTATTTCTACATCTTGGGTCTTGGACACTGGATGTGGATCTCACATTTGTTCAAATGTGCAGGGTCTAAGAAATAGGAGATTATTAGGATCTGGGGAAGTAGATCTTCGAGTCAGAAATGGTGCTCGGGTTCAGGCCGTGGAGATCGGAGATTATTTCTTGGAGATGCCTAGTTGACTTGTTTTGGAACTAAGAAACTGTTATTTTGCACCTGCGATGCGCAGGAATATTATTTCTGTTTCTTTGTGGGAAATTTCTGGTTTTGTATTTAATATTGGACATGGTAGAATTTCTATGCAATGTGGCAATATTATTATTGTTGGTGTGCCCTAGTTCTTAGGGCATTGGATTCTTGTATTTTGTATTATACATTAAGACTCATTGTATAAATACATTATTTGTGTCACATTAATAAAGGCAATTAATCTATTTCATTTATATCTTGTGCTATAATATGAGTAGAGTATCCATTGATTGATAATCATAAAACCTATCCCAAGTCTGTTCTAATCGTGGGAACGAATAGAACCACAGACTTGTATATTCGATGACTGTATGGTAGTTCTTAACTAGCCATAGTACTTGTAGAGTTATTCATGAATATAGGTACATGTCATTGACATGAGACTGGATCGATCCGCACAAGAAAGCCACATGGTTGTCATGTCATAGGTCTTTCTTGAGTAGGTCTCTTTTGTCCTCAGACCAGATTTCATTATAATATCGATATGGAATCCGGTTCACTTTGACATATGCCTAACAGGTCTGTAAAAGGATGCTAAAGACGGGTATGATTGGGTGGACCGGTGAACATGTTGATATTGATGATGAAGTGATGGAATTGCCACTCGGGTAACACTGAGATGATATCATTGGCCACTTGATGAGTGGGACTGATAAGTGTATGGCCATACCCAAATAAGTTGGTTGCTTATTTGATTAATCAGTCAACTCAAGATCAAGAAATATAATAAACAACAGAAGAGGATGACAGACACCATGCCTCTTGTTTATTCATATCGATATCGTTAGGCAAAGGACACTATGAGATTACTACCGGGTGAGTGTCTTTTAAAGATTGCTGCATCTCTGTCTTAATTGGGGGCTGTAATGGTTTGCTAGAACCCACTTACAGTCTGTGGGCTTTGGCCTACCGCCAACATAAAGACAGACCCATAGGATCGTGCACATAGATCAACTGAGCTGGAACTTATAGAAATTGTACATGTAATGTACATTGGAAGGAATGCGTTAATTAATTAGTTGACATTCGGTGTCAAGGTAATTAATTGACATTGGGTTGAATTTAATTTAATTAATAAGTTTACATAATGTAATTAATTAATTTATTAATTAATTGAATTACATAAAGTAAACAATTAATTAAATAGTTTTCCTAAGTAGGAAAATTAAATACATGTAATGTATTAACTTAAGTGTGATTTAATTTTATTTAGGGGTAATTAAATTTAGCCAAATGGAATTAAATTACATAGTATATACTTTTTAATTAAAGTTTATTTATGTAATTATAATCCTAGTGGGCTTGGGTTTAATTAACCTAATTAGAACCCAATTAGACAAGGTGTCTATATAAGGGCACACTTAAGCAATAAAACCCTAATTCAACTCTAATTAATTGCTGGAAATTTCAGCCACCAACAGCAGCCCCAAAACAGCCGAAATTCCCAGCATTAAACCTCTATTCCTTCGCGTCTTCGGCTAGCACCGGTTCCCGCTCAATAGTTGGTCGTGCACCGGACTTTGGAGATCGCAGTTTCAAGAAACGATTCTGCAGCAGTCTCTAGAAGAGACGAATCCGGTGAGTTAATCTCTCTTGATTCATATTGATTTTATTCTAATCAATGGTAATTGGACACGATAGGTGGATTCTTGGAAATTTTAAACGATGTATTTTCCGCTGCGCCACGTTATTTTTCCAATGACGAATCCCAACAGTGGTATCAGAGCCTAGGTTTTGTCCATTAAATTGATTGGAATTGGTTCTTGAAAGCATTCTTGAAGAAAGAATGGGTTTCAAGTTTGTGATTTTAGGGTTTTTATTCAATTGGTTTTGGTTTTGATATACCCTAGAATTTTTGGATTGGGGTTTTTGATTATTTTCCCCAATTGGTTTCCATCTTAAAAATTATTGTTTTATTGATTATTTAATTTTTGATGGATTTTTTTTATGATTAAAAAAAAAAGGGATTTTGGGCTGGATGGAATCGCAAATTGCGATTCCATGGCAGCAGCCCACTGGGCTGCTGCTGCCGCGCAGCGGCACTGCTGCCCCGCCGGGACAGCGGCGCTGTGCGCGGGTTTTGGGTCTGGTTTTGGATTTTGCGGGTATTTTTTTATCCCGGACCCTAATGCAAATTAAATTAAAATTTTTTTTTAATTAATTTGTATTTAAAATTATTTATTTTGTTGGCATGCATATTTAATTTAATTGTTTGCATATTAAATTGAATATGGACTTTGTGAAATTGGCCCAATAAACCGTGACACCGGTTAAAATTGGGAGAGCTAAATTTTAAATTTGTGACAACCCAAATTCAAGTGGGAGCAAAATTGTTAATTTTGCATTTATGGATGTTATCCATTGGGCCTTTATGAGCCTTAGTCACATTTGTTAAAATTGGCGATTTCACCCTAAGTAACTCGGCTTAACATTTATATTTATAATTTGGAATGCCATGACCATGCATCATATTGGTATGTATGTGCACGACAGGTACTTTGTTTGAAATGTTATGTTGAGTTCTATGGGCCCTAAATTATTATCGGTTGTAATTTAATTTTGGGAAATATGGCCTGCGTACCATTTTTTTAATTTTGATGTAATTTTAGAATAGATTTTATTTTCAAAATTATTGTAATTGCATCAAGTATGGAGGAAGGTCCAAACGGAGCAAGCCCATGGTGGGAGCCCAAGAAGGATTGCAGTCCGGCCCATGAAGAATTAGATAGGATATCTAGTCTTTCATTAGGTTGTAATTAAAGGCCCATAGGATCTCATTTATTTTAAATTAAGTATGCTATTGCATTTGTCATATAATATGGATGTATGGATCACCAAATTATTACCCGCGTTTTATGCATGCTAAGCCGTATCACTTAATTGTAATCCGAAAATTAAAATATTGAGTCGCTTAAAAGTGCTTCCCACATTCACACCTCTTCCTCCCATTGATGCTGCAATGTGCGCCATGCCCTAGCTGGGTATATTGTAGTATTCGGTGGGCCGTCGAGGGTTAAGATACTTGGTATGGTTAACATGTGAATGGTGGTTTGACTCAACATGGGTAGCATTAGCTCAGAGCGGGCCCTAAGCACAGATGGGTAAAGTGTCAATAAGCCCATCAAACCAAGAGTCCTTCGTGGAAGGATTGGATAGGTTGTCCTACCAAAGGACTCAATGGTTGGTTAGCGAGCCCTAGTTCGGCCAGTCATTGATAAGTTGTGGATCTTGGTCAAGTCAGCCAATTAACAACACCAACAAACAATTTAAAATCGGATTATTAATTTGAATTGGCTTAAAAGTCCTTTATTTCTAACTCAAGCAATGATTTCTTCCATGTAGATAATCCCATTTCAGTTAAGCAATTTAAATGGCTGCAACAAACAACAACTCACTCTCACTTAGGTCACTCTTGGAGAAAGAGAAGCTTTCGAGGACTAACTTCCTGGACTGGGCTAGGAACTTACAAATAGTTCTTAGACAAGAGTCTAAGGAGTATGTACTGAATGCTCCTTTACCAGCTGGCCCTCCCGCAGGTCGAGGCATCACCACGGCGATGGTGGAGCAGTACGATCGGCATGTGAGGGATGACCGAGATGTCTCGTGCCTCATGCTGGGTACCATGGCTTCTGATCTTCAGAAGTAGTTCATGGACGAGCATGCTTATGAGATGATGGATCAGCTTAAAAAGATGTTCCAAGATCAGGCTCGTCAGGAACGTTACCTGACAACTAAGGCACTTTGCACGACTGTGATGGCAGCTGGGACTTCTGTTAGCACTCATGTGCTAAAGTTGAGGGGGTATATTGATACACTTGCCCGCCTCGGCTCGCCAGTTCCGCAGGACTTGGCAACAGACATTATTCTTGGGTCACTTCCTGAGTCTTACAACCAGTTTATCGTGAATTACCATATGCAAGGGTTGGATAAATCGGTTGTTGAGCTGCATGGCATGCTCAAGCTTGCTGAGCAGTCTCTTAGGAAGACTCCTGAAGTATTGCTGGTGAACAAAGGCAATACACCCATTACTAAGGGAAAGGCCAAATCTAAGGCCAAGGCTAAGGGAAAAAAGGTGGTGGCCCAACCTAAAGCAAGGGTTGCCTCTCCTGACGATGTTTGCCATGAGTGTCATGAGAAGGGGCACTAGAAGAGCTCATGTCTAAAGCTAAGGGAGCAACTGAAGGGCAAAACTGCTGCTTCAGGTATTTATGTTGTTGAGATTAATCTGGCTATTTCTACATCTTGGGTCTTGGACACTGGATGTGGATCTCACATTTGTTCAAATGTGCAGGGTCTAAGAAATAGGAGATTATTAGGATCTGGGGAAGTAGATCTTCGAGTCAGAAATGGTGCTCGGGTTCAGGCCGTGGAGATCGGAGATTATTTCTTGGAGATGCCTAGTTGACTTGTTTTGGAACTAAGAAACTGTTATTTTGCACTTGCGATGCGCAGGAATATTATTTCTGTTTCTTTGTTGGATATTTCTGGTTTTGTATTTAATATTGGACATGGTAGAATTTCTATGCAATGTGGCAATATTATTTATGGAACAACATTTCTTGAAAATGGCTTATATATCCTTGATCTAAAACGTGAAAGTTCAATCTATAACATAAATACTAAAAGGATTAAACAAAATGAAATTAATCCTACTTACATCTGGCATTGTCGACTTGGCCACATAAATGAGAAGCATAGCTAGGCTTCACTCTAGTGGAGTGCTAGGGTCATTTGACATCCAGTCTTATGACACATGCGAATCTTGTTTGAGAGGCAAGATGACAAAGGTGCCTTTTAGCAAAACTGCTGAAAGGGCCTCAGAGCTATTGGAGCTAATACATTCCGATGTATGTGGCCCAATGAGCACTAGTGCTAGATCTGGTTTTCTGTACTTCGTCACCTTCACGGATGACTTCAGCAGATACGGTTACGTGTATCTGATGAAGCATAAGTCTAAGACTCTCCAAAGGTTCAAGGACTTTAAGAATGAAGTAGAAAACCAACTTGGCAAGAAAATAAAAGCACTTCGGTCTGACCGAGGGGGTGAATATTTGAGCCAAGAGTTTGACTCGTTTTTGAGACAGTGTGGGATCATATCCCAACTCACTCCTCCTGGTACACCCCAGTGGAATGGAGTGCCAGAAAGGAGGAATAGGACCTTACTTGACATGGTCCGCTCGATCATGAGTCATGCTACACTCCCTGTCTCCTTTTGGGGATATGCTTTAGAGACAGCTGCTTACATTCTTAATAATACACCAAGCAAGGCAGTTAAGGGAACGCCATATGAACTATGGAAAGGCCGAAAGCCAATGTTTCCTTCTTGAAGATTTGGGGCTGTGATGCACATGTTAAGAAATTGACAAGTGGCAAACTCGAGTCCAAATCTGTCAAGTGCCAGTTTGTGGGTTACCCTAACGAAACTAAGGGTTATTACTTCTACTATCCGGCCGAAAACAAAGTTTTCATAGCCAGAAATGCAGTCTTCTTGGAGAAGGAATTCCTTTCCAAGAGAGATAGTGGGAGTAATGTTGAACTTTCAAAAGTTCAAGACTCACAAACTCCTGCAGCTACTGCTGAGGATGCTTCGGGAACCAATCTGACTACTCAAGAAATTGAGGAACCAGAAACGGTTGCACAGGACCTTAGAAGGTCTGGTAGGACATGTCATCAGCTAGAGAGGTACGGCTTTCTCATGACTGATGATGGGGACCTTATGGTCGTTGACCAAGAAGAGCCCAAGACCTATCAGGAGGTTGTTGAAAGCCCACACTCAGATCAATGGCGCAAAGCCATGGAGGCTGAGATGCAATCTATGCACGATAACCAAGTATGGAACTTGGTAGATCCACCTCTAGGTGCTAAGGTGATAGGTTGCAAGTGGTGTTTCAAGTTAAAGGCCCTGTGTGGATAAGATAGTTAGTGGGAGAGTTTCCACCGTCCTAGTGCTGTATGTTGACGACATCCTTATAATTGGAAGTGACATACCAACACTGCAAGGGGTTAAGCAGTGGTTGAGTAGGTGCTTCGCAATGAAGGACTTAGGTGAAGCTGAGACGATCTTAGGGATCAGGATCTACAGAGATAGATCCAATCGGCTTTTAGGCCTAAGTCAGGCCACGTACAATGACAAGGTTCTAAAAGGATTCAGCATGGACAAGGCAAAGAAAGCATTCTTGCCTATGCGCCATGGGTTGAAGCTGAGTAAGAAAGATGGTCCTAAAACAAAGAAGGACCGGGAGAACATGGAAAAGATCCCTTATGCTTCTGCTATTGGATCTATCATGTACTCCATGTTATGTACGAGGCCTGATGTCGTGTATGCACTAAGTATGACTAGCCGGTACCAGTCGGACCCCAGTGAGGAACACTGGAAGGCAGTCAAGGCAATCTGGAAGTACCTTAACCGGACTAAGGATGCTTTCTTAGTGTATAGAGGTCAAGATGAGCTGGTAGTGTCAGGTTACACTAATGCAAGCTTTGAGACCGATGAGGATGAGAACCAGTCACAGTCTGGTTATGTTTCTCTCCTGAATGGCGGTGCCATTAGTTGGAGGTCCTCAAAGCAGGCCACCATTGCTGACTCTACAATGGAAGCTGAGTACATAGCTACATGCGAAGCTCAAAGAATGCCGTTTGGATCAAGAAATTCATAACCGAGTTGGGAGTAGTACCTACTATCCTAGACCCAGTTGATATCTTTTGTGACAACAACGGGGCCATCGCACAAGCTAAGGAGCCCCGGTCACACAAGAGATCCAAACATGTGCTCATAAAGTTTCACCTCATTCGGGAGATCATGAACAGAGGTGACATATCATTGCAGAGGGTTGACACCAAGAATAATGTCGCTGATCCATTGACTAAAGCGCTGCCACAGACACAGCACGACGGTCATACCAGATCTATAGGAATTAGGGAAATGCCCACTTGGAACTAGTGCAAGTGGGAGATTGTTGGTGTGCCCTAGTTCTTAGGGCATTAGATTCTTGTATTTTGTATTATACATTAAGACTCATTGTATAAATACATTATTTGTGTCACATTAATAAAGGCAATTAATCTATTTCATTTATATCTTGTGCTATAATATGAGTAGAGTATCCATTGATTGATAATCATAAAACCTATCCCAAGTCTGTTCTAATCGTGGGAACGAATAGAACCACAGACTTGTATATTTGATGACTGTATGGTAGTTCTTAACTAGCCATAGTACTTGTAGAGTCAGTCATGAATATAGGTACATGTCATTGACATGGGACTGGATCGATCCGCACAAGAAAGCCACATGGTTGTCATGTCATAGGTCTTTCTTGAGTAGGTCTCTTTTGTCCTCAGACCAGATTTCATTATAATATCGATATGGAATCCGGTTCACTTTGACATATGCCTAACAAGTCTGTAAAAGGATGCTAAATACGGGTATGATTGGGTGGACCGGTGAACATGTTGATATTGATGATGAAGTGATGGAATTGCCACTCGGGTAACACTGAGATGATATCATTGGCCACTTGATGAGTGGGACTGATAAGTGTATGGCCATACCAAAATAAGTTGGTTGCTTATTTGATTAATCAGTCAACTCAAGATCAAGAAATATAATAAACAACAGAAGAGGATGACAGACACCATGCCTCTTGTTTATTCATATCGATATCGTTAGGCAAAGGACACAATGAGATTACTACCGGGTGAGTGTCTTTTAAAGACTGCTGCATCTCTGTCTTAATTGGGGGCTGTAATGGTTTGCTAGAACCCACTTACAGTCTGTGGGCTTGGGCCTACTGCCAACATAAAGACAGACCCATAGGATCGTGCACATAGATCAACTGAGCTGGAACTTATAGAAATTGTACATGTAATGTACATTGGAAGGAATGCGTTAATTAATTAGTTGACATTCGGTGTCAAGGTAATTAATTGACATTGGGTTGAATTTAATTTAATTAATAAGTTTACATAATGTAATTAATTAATTTATTAATTAATTGAATTACATAAAGTAAACAATTAATTAAATAGTTTTCCTAAGTAGGAAAATTAAATACATGTATTGTATTAAGTTAAGTGTGATTTAATTTTATTTAAGGGTAATTAAATTTAGCCAAATGGAATTAAATTACATAGTATATACTTTTTAATTAAAGTTTATTTATGTAATTATAATCCTAGTGGGCTTGGGTTTAATTAACCTAATTAGAACCCAATTAGACAAGGTGTCTATATAAGGGCACACTTAAGCAATAAAACCCTAATTCAACTCTAATTAATTGCTGGAAATTTCAGCCACCAACAGCAGCCCCAAAGCAGCCGAAATTCCCAGCATTAAACCTCCATTCCTTTGCATCTTCGGCTAGCACCGGTTCCCGCTCAATAGTTGGTCGTGCACCGGACTTTGGAGATCGCAGTTTCAAGAAACGATTCTGCAGCAGTCTCTAGAAGAGACAAATCCGGTGAGTTAATCTCTCTTGATTCATATTGATTTTATTCTAATCAATGGTAATTGGACACGATAGGTGGATTCTAGGAAATTTTAAACGGTGTATTTTCCGCTGCGCCACGTTATTTTTCCAATGACGAATCCCAACAATTTATGGAACAACATTTCTTGAAAATGGCTTATATATCCTTGATCTAAAACGTGAAAGTTCAATCTATAACATAAATACTAAAAGGATTAAACAAAATGAAATTAATCCTACTTACATCTGGCATTGTCGACTTGGCCACATAAATGAGAAGCATAGCTAGGCTTCACTCTAGTGGAGTGCTAGGGTCATTTGACATCCAGCCTTATGACACATGCGAATCTTGTTTGAGAGGCAAGATGACAAAGGCGCCTTTTGGCAAAACTGCTGAAAGGGCCTCAGAGCTATTGGAGCTAATACATTCCGATGTATGTGGCCCAAAGAGCACTAGTGCTAGATCTGGTTTTCTGTACCTCGTCACCTTCACGGATGACTTCAGCAGATACGGTTACGTGTATCTGATGAAGCATAAGTCTAAGACTCTCCAAAGGTTCAAGGACTTTAAGAATGAAGTAGAAAACCAACTTGGCAAGAAAATAAAAGCACTTCGGTCTGACCGAGGGGGTGAATATTTGAGCCAAGAGTTTGACTCGTTTTTGAGATAGTGTGGGATCATATCCCAACTCACTCCTCCTGGTACACCCCAGTGGAATGGAGTGCCAGAAAGGAGGAATAGGACCTTACTTGACATGGTCCGCTTGATGATGAGTCATGCTACACTCCCTGTCTCCTTTTGGGGATATGCTTTAGAGACAACTGCTTACATTCTTAATAATACACCAAGCAAGGCAGTTGAGGGAACACCATATGAACTATGGAAAGGCCGAAAGCCTGAAAGCCCAATGTTTCCTTCTTGAAGATTTGGGGCTGTGATGCACATGTTAAGAAATTGACAAATGGCAAACTCGAGTCCAAATCTGTCAAGTGCCAGTTTGTGGGTTACCCTAAGGAAACTAAGGGTTATTACTTCTACGATCCGGACGAAAACAAAGTTTTCATAGCCAGAAATGCAGTCTTCTTGGAGAAGGAATTCCTTTCTAAGAGAGACAGTGGGAGTAATGTTGAACTTTCAAAATTTCAAGACTCACAAACTCCTGCAGCTACTGCTGAGGATGCTTCGGGAACCAATCTGACTACTCAAGGAATTGAGGAACCAGAAACGGTTGCACAGGACCTTAGAAGGTCTGGTAGGACATGTCATCAGCCAGAGAGGTACGGCTTTCTCGTGACTGATGATGGGGACCTTATGGTCGTTGACCAAGAGGAGCCCAAGACCTATCAGGAGGCTATTGAAAGCCCACACTCAGATCAATGGAGCAAAGCCATGGAGGCTGAGATGTAATCTATGCACGATAACCAAGTATGGAACTTGGTAGATCCACCTCTGGGTGCTAAGGTGATAGGTTGCGAGTGGTGTTTCAAGTTAAAGGCCCTGTGTGTATAAGATGGTTAGTGGGAGCGTTTCCACCGTCCTAGTGCTGTATGTTGATGACATCCTTATCATTGGAAGTGACATACCAGCACTGCAAGGGGTTAAGCAGTGGTTGAGTAGGTGCTTCGCAATGAAGGACTTAGGCGAAGCTGAGATGATCTTAGGGATCAGGATCTACAGAGATAGATCCAATTGGCTTCTAGGCCTAAGTCAGGCCACGTACATTGACAAGGTTCTAAAAGGATTCAGCATGGACAAGGCAAAGAAAGTATTCTTGCCTATGCGCCATGGGTTGAAGCTGAGTAAGAAAGATGGTCCTAAAACAAAGAAGGACAGGGAGAACTTGGAAAAGATCCCTTATGCATCTGCTATTGGATCTATCATATACTCCATGTTATGTACGAGGCCTGATGTCGTGCTTGCACTAAGAGTGACTAGCCGGTACCAGTCGGACCCCGGTGAGGAACACTGGAAGGCAGTCAAGGCAATCTTGAAGTACCTTAACCGGACTAAGGATGCTTTCTTAGTGTATAGAGGCCAAGATGAGCTGGTAGTGTCAGGTTACACTGATGCAAGCTTTGAGACCGATGAGGATGAGAACCAGTCACAGTCTGGTTATGTTTCTCTCCTGAATGGCGATGCCATTAGTTGGAGGTCCTCAAAGCAGGCCACCATTGCTGACTCTACAATGGAAGCTGAGCACACAGCTGCGTGAGAAGCTCAAAGAAAGCCGTTTGGATCAAGAAAGTCATAACTGAGTTGGGAGTAGTGCCCACTATCCTAGACCCAGTTGATGTTTTTGTGACAACAACGGGGACCATCGCACAAGCTAAGGTGCCCTGGTCACACAAGAGATCCAAACATGTACTCAGAAAGTTTCACCTCATTCGGGAGATCGTGAACATAGGTGACATATCATTGCAGAGGGTTGACACCAAGAATAATGTCGCTGATCCATTGACCAAAGCGCTGTTGCAGACACAGCATGACGGTCATACCAGATCTATAGGAATTAGGGCAATTCCCACTTGGAACTAGTGCAAGTGGGAGATTGTTGGTGTGCCCTAGTTCTTAGGGCATTGGATTCTTGTATTTTGTATTATACATTAAGAGTCATGTATGAATACATTATTTGTGTCACATTAATAAAGGCAATTAATCTATTTCATTTATATCTTGTGCTATAATATGAGTAGAGTATCCATTGATTGATAATCATAAAACCTATCCCAAGTCTGTTCTAATCGTGGGAACGAATAGAACCACAGACTTGTATATTCGATGACTGTATGGTAGTTCTTAACTAGCCATAGTACTTGTATAGTCAGTCATGAATATAGGTACATGTCATTGACATGGGACTGGATCGATCCGCACAAGAAAGCCACATGGTTGTTATGTCATAGGTCTTTCTTGAGTAGGTCTCTTTTGTCCTCAGACCAGATTTCATTATAATATCAATATGGAATCCGGTTCACTTTGACATACGCCTAACAGGTCTGTAAAAGGATGCTAAATACGGGTATGATTGGGTGGACCGGTGAACATGTTGATATTGATGATGAAGTGATGGAATTGCCACTCGGGTAACACTGAGATGAGATCATTGGCCACTTGATGAGTGGGACTGATAAGTGTATGTTGGAAATGCCCTAGTCCCGAGGCATTGGTCCTTGTATTTGTACTATGCATTTATTGGATTTATATGTTGTACTCATTTGTGTTATTAATAAAGGCATCAATTCATTTATTATATCTATCTTGTGCAATATAAGTATCCAATGGACATGTCTATATTCATGATGACAAGTGTCATGCACTTGGTAGTAAGACCATGGATAGGGTAAACGATATGACTATAAATAGATCCGTAGTCTGTTCCAGTCATGGGAATGAATGGAACTATAGACTATCACTAACATGGTTGTATGGCGGTGTCTTACCGGTCATTGGACATGGAATGTCAACCAAGTTAATGGGTACATGCCTGGAAGCATGGTACTGGATAGATCCACTAAACGAGTAATCCACATGGTATGGTATCACAATGGATTCTCGTGTAGTACTTGTATGGATCCTTTGACCTGACCATATGATGGTGTTACATGTGAAGTCGCATGCTTAGGGGTACGCCTAAAGGGCCTGTAATAGGGTGCCAAGTATGGGTGCTTTCGGGTATGTCACTGAGCATGGTAATACTATGGATATGCAGAAGGGATTTGTCACTCAGTAACCCACTGAGAAGATATCACCGGCTTCTTGATGAATGTGACTGATAAGAGTGTGGCCACACCCAAACAAGTTGGAACTTGTTTGTGAGCTTCAGTGTATTCGGGATCAAGTTAATGTCCGGACACAAAAGAGGGTGATCAATCCATGCCTCTGTGTTGGACACCGATATCAATGACATGGGATGTACAAGTTTAAACTACAGGGTTATGATTTCAGTTAGACTGCCATCTCCATCTTAATTGGGGGCTGCAGTGGCTTGCTAGAGCCCAACTGCAGTCTGCGGGCCAAAAGCCCGCTGCCAACATAAAGATGGGCCCACGGGATCGTACGCATAGAATGACTGAATGCAGACTTAAGGAATCACATGTATATTTGGAGTATACGCAATGGAGGGAGAGGTGTGTATATATTAATTATATTATAAAGATCAATTGGATTGGTCATAATAATAAAATTAATATATTCAATTGGCTCTTCATAATTAATTGGATTAATTATGAGATTATTTCCTAGGTGGAAATATTCGTATGTATAGGTTTACATATGATTTTATTTTGTGTAGATTTAATTTTAATTTGATGGATTAAATTGATTGTCAAACTAATTTTAATTTAAATGTAAATAATATATTACTTGGAGTAATATATTAAATACATGGGTATATTAAAATAGGGCTTGAAATTAATTTAAACTAGAATAATTAAAATTAGACTGGGCCCAAATTAAAACAAGGAAGCCCGCACAGAATGGAATGGAGCCAAGCTGGGCCTGAATTCCCCTAAGGGAATTCGGCCACCCTAGGTATAAAACCTAGGGTGAAAATTTCGGCCATCTAACCCTAGCACACCATTTGGCCGAAATCTTCCCCTCCTCTCACTCTATTGTTTCGTTTTTCCAATGCTATTCGTTAGGCGTTCGTGTACGAAATCGAGGAGGAAATCTGCTTTGGTTTCTGCAGTCTTCATCCATCTCTAGAAAGAGATTTTTCTGGTAGGAAAATTAATCCCTTTCTATCCAATTTTAAGTTTTTCAATTTCCATCTCAATTGCTCCTGGGACTGGATTTGAGGAAATCACCGCGTTCTTCTGCTTTTATTAGGTGATTTCCGGTGAAAAATCCCAACAGTGTATGGCCATACCCAAATAAGTTGGTTGCTTATTTGATCAATCAGTCAAGTCAAGATCAAGAAATATAATAAACAACAGAAGAGGATGACAGACACCATGTCTCTTGTTTACTTATATCGATATCGTTAGGCAAAGGACATAATGAGATTACTACCGGGTGAGTGTCTTCTAAAGACTGCTGTATCTCTGTCTTAATTGGGGGCTGTAATGGTTTGCTAGAACCCACTTATAGTCTGTGGGCCTTGGGCCTACTGCCAACATAAAGACAGACCCATAGGATCGTGCACATAGATCAACTGAGCTGGAACTTATAAAAAGTGTACATGTAATGTACATTGGAAGGAATGCGTTAATTAATTAGTTGACATTCGGTGTCAAGGTAATTAATTGACATTGGGTTGAATTTAATTTAATTAATAAGTTTACATAATGTAATTAATTAATTAATTTATCAATTAATTGAATTACATAAAGTAAACAATTAATTAAATAATTTTCCTAAGTAGGAAAATTAAATACATGTACTGTATTAACTTAAGTGTGATTTAATTTTATTTAGGGGTAATTAAATTTAGTCAAATGGAATTAAATTACATAGTATATACTTTTTAATTAAAGTTTATTTGTGTAATTATAATCCTAGTGGGCTTGGGTTTAATTAACCTAATTAAAACCCAACTAGACAAGGTGTCTATATAAGGGCACACTTAAGGAAGAAAAACCTAATTCAACTCTAATTAATTGCTGGAAATTTCAGCCACCAATAGCAGCCCCAAAACAGCCGAAAATCCCAGCATTAAACCTCTATTCCTTCGCGTCTTCGGCTAGCACCGGTTCCCGCTCAATAGTTGGTCGTGCACCGGACTTTGGAGATCGCAGTTTCAAGAAACGATTCTGCAGCAGTCTCTAGAAGAGACGAATCCGGTGAGTTAATCTCTCTTGATTCAAATTGATTTTATTCTAATCAATGGTAATTGGACACGATAGGTGGATTCTAGGAAATTTTAAACGGTGTATTTTCCGCTGCACCACGTTATTTTTCCAATGACGAATCCCAACACTTAACTAGCGATAGTATTTGTAAAGTCAGTCGCGAATATAGGTACATATTGTTGACATGGGACTGGATCGATGACTAGGTCTCTTTTGTCCTTAGACTAGATTTCATTATAATATAAATATGGAATTCGATTCACTTTGACATACCCCTAACAGGTCTGTAAAAGGATGCTAAATATGGGTATGATTGGGTGGACAGGTGAACATATTGATACTGATAATGAAGTGATGAAATTGCCACTCGGGTAACACCCAGATGATGTCACTGGCTACTTGATGAGTGGGACTGATAAGTGTATGGCCATACCAAAATAAGTTGGTTGCTTATTTAATTAATCAGTCAACTCAAGATCAAGAAATATAATAAACAGCAGAAGAGGATGACAAACATCGTGCCTCTTGTTTATTCATATCAATGTCATTTGGCAAAGGACACTATGAGATTACTATCGGGTGAGTGTCTTCTAAAAACTGTTGTATCTCTATCTTAATTAGGGGTTGTAATGGTTTGCTAGAATCCACTTACAGTCTGTGGGCCTTGTGCCTAGTGCCAACATAAAGATAAAGCCATAGGATCGTGCATATGTTGGGATTTTTCACCGAAAATCAACCAATAAATCGAAAATGAGCGTTGATTTCCTCAAATCCGTGCCCAGGAGCAATTGATATGGAAATTGAAAATAATAAAAACAAAATAAAACAAAATGAGATTCTCACAAAAAAATCTCTTTAAGAGATGGCTGCAGAAATTGAATCCAACTTCCTCCACGTTCCCGTACACGAATGGTTATAAAACATGACCCGTGCTAGCGAGAGGATCGGCCGGAATAAAAAGAAAGGGGGTAGGAATTTTTCTGCTGTTCCAATGGTGTCTTGGCTGAAAATTTTACTAAGATTTAACTTAGTAGGCCAAATTCCTCTAAGGAATTTTAGGGCCAATTTTCTCTTTTATTTTACGTGGGCTTTTCATCTTTTAAACCCAAGTCCAATTTAATTCTCTGGGTCCAATTTAGTTCCAAATATAATTTTAATCCAACATGTATGTCAATATATTATACCATATAATATATTACATACATTTAAATTAATTAATTTGACCAATTTATTTAACCAAGAGATTAAATTAGACTTTCATAAAATAAAACATATGTAAGCTAATACATGTGAAATATTTCCACCTAGGAAATAATCTCATAAATTAATTCATTGAATTAATTATAAGAAGGCCAATACAAATATTAATCATATTATTTTGATCAATTCAATTGATCTATATAATATATTTAATACAATCATCTTTTTTCGATGTGTATACTCCAAGGATAGAGTTGATCCCTTTAGTCCGAGTTTAGACGTTCAATGTGTACGATCTTGTGGGCCCATCTTTCTGTTGGCAGTGGTCCTTTGGTCCACAGACTGCAGGCGGGCTCTAGCAAGCCACTGTAGCTCCCAATTAAGATGGAGATAGCAGTCCAACTGTAATCATAACCCTATAGTTTAAACTTGTACATCCCATGTTATTGATATCAATGTCCAACACAGAGGCATGGATTGATCACCCTCTTTTAAGTCCGGACATTTACTTGATCCCGAATGAACTGATGCTCACAAATAAGTTCCAACTTGTTTGGGTGTGGCCACACTCTTATCAGTTGCATTCATCAAGAGGCCGGTGATATCTTCTCAGTGGTCTACTGAGTGACATTCCCTTCTCATATCCATAGCATTGCCATGTTCACTGACATTCCCGAACGTACCCATACTTGGCACCCTGTTACAGGCCCTTTAGGCATACACCCAAGTATGACACTTCACATGCATCACCATCATATGGTCAGGTCAAAGGATCCATACAAGTACTACACGAGAATCACTTATGATACTACACCATGTGGATATCTCGTTTAGTGGATCTATCCAGTACCATGCCCTTTTTGCATGTACCCATTAACTTGATTGACATCCCATGTCCAATGGCCGATAAGACACTGCCATACAACCAAGCTAATGATAGTCTCTAGTTCCATTCATTTCCATGACTGAAACAGACTACGGATCTCTTTATGGTCATATCGTTTTCCCTATCCATGGTCTTACTGCTAAGTGCATGACACTTGTCAACATGGATATGGATATGCCCATTAGATACTCTATTTAAAACATAGCATAATATAATAAATAGATTGATGCCTTTATTTAATGACACAAAATGTATAATACATAAATCCAATAAATGTACAATACAAATACAAGGATCAATACATCGGGGACTAGGGCACATCCAATAGCACATAGATCAACTAAGTCGGAACTTATAGAAATTGTACATGTAATGTACGTTGGAAGGAATGCGTTAATTGATTAGTTGACATTTGGTGTCAAGGTAATTGATTAATATTGGATTGATTTTATTTAATTAATAAGTTTACACAATGTAATTAATTAATTTATCAATTAATTGAATTACATAAAGTAAACAATTAATTAAATTATTTTCCTAGGTAGGAAAATTAAATACATATAATGTATTTACTTAAGTGTGATTTAATTTTATTTAGGGGTAAAAATTTAGCTAAATGGAATTAAATTACTCAGTATAAACCTTTTAATTAAATTTTATTTATGCAATTATAATCCTAGTGGGCTTGGATTTAATTAACCTAATTAAAACCCAATTAGACAAGGAGTCTACATAAGGGAACACTTAAGTAGAAAAAAACAGCACTAACCCTAATTTAATAGCTGGAAATTTCGACCGCCAAGAGCAGCCCCAACAGCTAAAAATTTCAGCATATATTCTTCCATTCCTTCGATCTTCGGCCAGCACCAGTTCCCACTTGATAGTTGGTCGTGAACCAGACTTTGGGAATCGCAGTTTCTGGATTCAATGCTGCAGCAGTCTGTAGAAGAGACAGATTTGGTGAGTAAATCTCTCTTGATACAAAATTGATTTTATTCCAATCAATGGTAATCGAACACGATAAGTGGATTCTAGGAAATTTTAAACGGTGTAATTCCATTGTGCCACGTTATTTTTCAGATGACGAATCCCAACATTATTTTCTTGCATTTTATCACACAAAATTTTACATTATGTAAGATGCAAATGTTGCCTCTAAATAGATCATGAATACGCATAGACCTTATTAATGTCATTTATTTCTCATTTTCAGTTTTTCCTTTTACCTCTCGAAGTTTTTTTTTTTTATAATAGCCAAAAATTAATAATTATGATCATAACTCCCACATACGTTATTCAATTCAATTGTCTTTAAATAAAGTGTTGTCTCACAACTTTTCAACATACTCGAAGATATTCAGTTTGAAAGTTAAAATTTAATTGAGGAATTTATATCTTAACATTACAAAATTAATTGTCATTCATGAAAAATGAATAATAAAATAAAGAGAGTATAATGCAATAATTCAAATAATTTAATGAATTATAAAGGCTATGGAATTATATTAATTCAATCATTTTTCATATATAAATAAGTGTTAGTACAATTCTTATACATGCATAATAATTTTCTTTATCCTTCAACAATCATATCATGTTGATAGCTATTTCTCTCTCTCTCTCTCACTCTCACAATCAGATTTCTCTTTAAGATTTTCACTTCCTTTTTTTGTACAATTTTAGTTGTGAATTATCATAAATTTGTATTTTAATAAATCGTTTTAAGGCTTTCATGGAGGTTAAAGATTATTTGTTTTTCTTCATCTCTCTTTGTTTAGTCTTTTTTCTTTCTTTCTTTTCTTTAATGAATCTTATAGGGATATTAAAAAATTTGATTTGTACAGTTTTAGTTGTAAATCATAACTTTTGTATTTTTTTTTTCATTTTATAGGTCATTTTTTTAGGGAGATTAAAGATGTTGGTGTGGAGAAATTGATATTGGTGTGGAGAAATTGATTTTGAGAAGAAATAAAGACAAACGAAAGTTTTTGTAAGGCATTCACATAGGTTAAAATTTTTTTACGTTCTTCTCTTCATCTCATATAGGTTAGCATGTGTGAATAAATTAAATAAACTTTATAATTTATCATAATTAAAAATAATTAAAGCATGTTAAAAAGATTTATTTTTCTTTAATCATGTAACATTAATGTATCTTTCATACATAAAGCCTATTAACTTTTATAATTTGTTTAAGTTATTTATTTTTAAAAAGTGAAAAGCATAATAGAAATAATTTTTAGTAATATTTTTCATTTAGCTAGGATAATACTTAAATTTTTAGTTGTCTACATTATTTCATAATTATATAACATATTGTTACTACAAAAAATGTACTTTTAGGGACGAAAAAAATTCGTTCCCAAAAGTACAAAAAATTGTCCCCTATACTTTTGGGGACGAATTTTTCGTCCCTAAAATCCTCGTTCCTGATTCTATAGGAGACGAAAAATATGATGTCATCCCCATATTGCTGGACGACAATCATCCTTACTATTAGGAATGAATGTTGTCCCAATAAATGGGGATGAATAAATCATCTCCAAAAGTATAAGGGACGATTATTTTGTCCTCAAATGCATGGACAATATCCATCCCTATAACATTAGTGCCTATGAAAATTCTATTAGGGACGACTGTCATCCTAATAAATGAGGACGGATAAATTGTTTCCAAAAATATAGGGGACAATTTTTTTCCCCACATTTAAAGACAATAATTTGTCCCTGAATGAAGGGATAATAGTTGTCTCCTATTAAAGGAGACAACAAATTTTTGAAAATTCCATTGATGAATTAACAAAAATATTTGGATTGAAGGGTACTCGAATTATATAATCATTATATATATATGTGTGTGTGGACTAACATACAGTAGATGAGCAATATAAATGTACAGCATAAACGCATTGAAGACTAAGTTCAAAGCTAACCTTTAATAAAATAAGCATATTTATAGAGTTTGCAAACTCAACAGTAACCAAATTGAAAAAGAGTTTGCAGATTATAATAACTAACAACTACTCCACTCAGAAACAAGGTAGCCCGAGACACTTAATTTAATTTGTTTGTCTTAGAGCACTATTTCAAGCATAGAAAATAATCACAAAATATATGTAAAATTGTGTAATATGCCTTGATACAGAGGTCTTTGTTGTGTAGCAATATGATCAACCCATAATACAAGAGTCTTTTTTTATATCATCTTTAACCTGAAAAGAAACAAGCAAGCAACTATGTACATCAAATACTTTTCCACCTCAGGTTATATATTTTTGGAAATTATTGAGATACATAGCATAAAATAAATACAACAACGTCAAGTGGACGAAACTAGATGATAAAAGTTATATTACTTAATAATAAAACAAATACACACAATGTATAAACACGATAATTAAACTAAATTATAGAAATTATATTACTTAATAATAAAACAAATGCACTTAATTATTTTATTGTTCAAATATTTATCACAATACTATCAGAACTTCAACTGTTGTTAGACTACTGCTGCAAGGGAGTTAATAAGTAATCCCAAACCCAAACTTTAACGTGTTATATTTTTAGAAAGAAAGGACAAAGTACAATGAAGCACACCACGAAACAGTTGCATAAAAGCCTAAATCCAAGAAAAATTGAAGCTTAACCCCTTTGAACATAGATTAATTTTCTAGTCTTTCACAACTTCAAACATACTTGTCCATTATAGATTATTGGCAAGATAGTGGGATCTAATGATACTAGCATTGTTCCAAGATAACAATCTATTTAGAAAATATTAGATACTAAATGAGAAACTGACCTAAACTCTGTTTGATGATCCTTAAGGATTTTTGCTGCTCCAATAAGTATAGTAACATGGGCATTATGCCCACACGCATGCATCTTTCTTAGAACTTTACTCTTGTGCTCCCACTCCACCATTCCGGTCAAATTAAGATACCCATTAAGTCATTACCTATAGTTTACAACTCAGTAAAACCAAAATGATTATGTTATTGAATTCGAACAAAATCACCTGTCGCAAATCACAAGAAATTAAATGATGAGTCTACATTTAGTAATGATCTAATACACAAGCACTGGTCCAATGTGACAAACAAGCAACTATTCCTTAAGCACATACGCAAGAGGAAGAATGCTGCAGTACTGCTACTTTTATGAATTATAGATCCACACATAGAAAACAATCTTATTCACACTCATTGCATTTAAAAAAAAAAGTACACAAAATCTCTAAAGAAAAAGGGCTTGAACCTTATGTAAATCACATGATATTAAATATGAGTCTACATTACTTACTAGTGATCTTCTACATAAACACTAGTCAAGCTCAGTAGCCCTCAGTAAAATAGCACATTCAATATAATAAAAAAAATCCCCAATTCAGCAAAGGATAATAAACTGAAAAGCAAAATTATCTTAATTGCAGTCCACCAAATCAAAATTACAAAGGCGAGAGTTAGAGTATCAAATTAACCAAATTGGTGTTCCTTAAATTAGAAACTTAGTATCCTAGTCATATAAAACACCCAAACCAACTAGTCTATTAAACCCATTAATCAATAAATTTTAGAGGGATGTGAAACATAGAAACATAAAAAAAAGGGAAACAAGTCTTAAAATATGTTTTCAATACATACCTCAGATAAAAGAAGCAAAACACAAAATCTCTGATAATTCTCAATTCTATTTCGGCAAAATTGCCCTGCTCCAAGATTTTCAATGTTTTTAGTGCTCCCTTTCTCAACAATCTAAAGTAATGACATTAAAATTTCATGGGTAGGCCTCACTTGAATGAGGAAAAAAAGGACATGGTTTTCAAGAAATGAACACAAGATATTACATATACAACAAAAACACCAATTGATCAAAGCAATTAAGAATGCAATGTTTTTCATTACATAAATTTATCTCTAAACAACTACACCACCTAGTCCTGCGGATACATATGCATATCTCATTGTAAATCAATAACTTTCATAGACATGATCATAAGTTCCACAAGAAGAAAATCAATCATTCTTCTTTACAGCCATAAATTTTTTTTCTCTTTTATTGCTCCATTTTTTTTTGTATGTAAAAGCCAGATGGCTAGAAAAGCTCCATAGAATAACACTCAAAAATTAAAACCTAAACTAAAGACTTCGCTAACCTGGTGACGATATCATTTTATTTTGCTGGAAATGAGTGATAAGCCTTTAAGAGGTCGATTAATCAGATTGAAAAAATCTACTTTATTCCAATCGAATGGTCAACTTGTCCATCCATCACTTGGGTTAGGTTGACACATGAACTCTATGCATACCTCTAACTATCGACAAGTGAAATTGGGGAGCAAATTGAAAAGGAAAGGAAAAATCAATGAATCTTATTGGTGAATGAAGAGCGACAAGAATGAAAGATCTATTTTATACCTCATAATGGAAGGAGCAGAGAAGCTATAACAAGAGACATGGTGATTCTTACCTTAAAAAGAAAAAGCTGCATAACAGTGGAATTACAGCAGTGAAACTATTAACGGAGGATATCCTATTTTCTAGAATTGTAAACTTTACAGATTGAAGATAAAATTTTTGTTTTTCATACAAAAATGGCGAAAGGCAGTAGGAACTAGGGTTTTGTTTTTTCAAAATTTGAGGCCATTTTGTTAAGCTTTCTAATAACTTGCTGATATAGGCCAAGTTTGTGTAGTGAATTGAGAATTTGTTTACGTAAGGTGTTTTTCTTGTTACTAATTACAACAATGGCGGTGGTGTGATGAAGAAGAGATGGCAGCACAGTGGAAGACAAAGAAGCATGATGCGAGATGGAATACAAGAGAGGGAGAGAAGAGGGGGTAAAACAATAATTTTTTTATTAAATATTTAATAATAGAAGTCTTATTTATTTTACCATGACTTTTCCAATTGTTATTTCTATATAACCATCCCCTTTTGTGTAGGAGATATGTTTTGAGGACCATTTATATTTTCGTACCTAATATTAGCTAAAAATCATTATTCTAGGACAAAGTACTCAGATTGTCCCCGATGGGTTCGTGCCATAAAGTCAGCTTTTTGGTAGTGTGTCTCTCTTATATGATAGTAATCCTCTTAAAATTATTTATATTATTTATAATTTTTAAATTATTATTTTATATATTCTCAATCCAGTAATATAAAACTCTTTAGTTCACCAAAATAAAAATAATTTATTGGATAATATTGTAACTTTTCAATCTATACCAATTTAAGAAAAATTCTTTATTGCTTACTAATATCTTTATTTAGTATTGATAACCTTTGATTTTTTCACTATAACTTCTTCATTATCCTCAAAGTAATTTGTGTTTATTTCATATCATTAACACTCCAATATGCCAATTTCTCTTTTAAATAATCATCACATTAGTTAATTCATGAATTCAGTGTTAATGAAAGAATTTTACATATTGTACAAAGCAATGCACTTAAGCTTTAATGTCTTGAAGATGTGATTGATACATAATTAATCGGACTTAGCAAGATGTACATACATTGAGAAAAGTAGTTAATCAATATGAAGAACGAGATAAATGTCTAACTCTTTATATCATATTTCTATTTTAGGTTGATTCCAATTTCTTAGATCGTAGTGAAAGAAAATGAACATTTATGGTATAGAGTAATTGAAAACATTGGAATTTAATGAAATGGATTATATCGGTAGTTTAGAGGGTAGTAGTGAAAAGTTAGAAAGATCTATCTATTACAATAGCAATGATTATGATCAAAATCAACACGTTAGGTATCAAATGGATAGAATGTGGATAGTGAAGCCCAAAATTTTTTTCCCTAACATCATGATATATTGTAGTATAGAAATTATAAGACTGTGAGTTTAACAAAAATAAAAATTTAATAGCATGAACAATTTGTTGTTGAATGTCATCGTGTGATTCTATATCGAATTCTTTGTTTCGTACAAAAATAATTACTTAAATTTTAATTCTATATTTAAAATATTAGAAACTTTTTGTTATATAAACAAATTTTACTTTTTATACATATGCATATAAAATAATAGTTTATAAAACCGCACAACGCGCGGTTTCAAAGCTAGTTTTTTAGGTAACAAATAACCAGTTGATGGGAATTAATGCATAACATGTCATTAAGAAAAAAAAGGAAAGAAAAGAAGGATTGGAAAGGAAATAAGACAGCTAATTAATACTACTTTTGCTCCTGTGCGATGCTACCAAAGACAATATGTGATAACTCACTATTATTATTATTATTATTATTATTATTATTATTATTATTATTATTATTATTAAAAATTTAAAATTGAAAACAAAATCCAAGCCATATATCTTTCTTTCTTAGACAAATTTCTCTGGCTTTCCTACTTTCTTCTTTTCTCTCAAATTCAGGTTAACGATAAAAAAAACTCTAAAATTTAAAACCTATCCTTTTCCTGAGCTAATTCTCATCAACAATTGAAAATCACACACGAATTCAGCTGCTCCAGGGGAATTTCTTGAAATTCTTGGACCAAAATTCCTTTCATCCAAACAACTATTCTTCTAATATTTTACTTAATTGATCTAAAAGCTGAAATTTTTCTCTACTCTTTTTTTTCAGATCTTAAAATCTTCAAAACTCAAGTAGATTGACTACTCCAAGTAAAAATCAAAACTTGATATTTTAGTATGAAGAGCTTAAAACTTGATTTTGGTGTGTTTGGCTCAGAATTTTTTGCTATATAAATTGAAGTCTTTCTCCATTTTAAGGTTCCAACAAATTTCAACAAAAAAATTATACAAAAACTATACAATTTTTATTTTTAGTTTCGTATTTCAACACTTTTCTTTTAATTTTAGTACATTTTCTTATAAATACCATTGCTTTCAAGCAATTTAATATAAGTTCTTACAATTTCAATTTAGGCCTTCTAGTTAATTTCGTACCTTCTGTAAGTTTTCTTACTTGTTTTGTTTAAGCTTTTGACAATCTGAACCTTCAGGAATTATTCGATCCCTTTTATTCCTGTTTGAAGTGAAATCCAACGCATTTGAGAAGTTCATTGAAACTTTCATCCGTTGGTAGACTCATAATCTTGATTTACTCCAATAAAGCCAAAACATGATGAAACATATCATACATTTTTTCAACATTCCAGGTAATTTTAACACCATTCCAAAGATCACTCACAAATAAAGAATTAGAAGACTTATTTGGATTATTTAAATAACACCAAAGTTTGAGAGCAACCTTTATCATTGGAAACATTAATTAAGGAGCCTATGCCAAATCTCCATTTACAACCATCAAATTAAATAAATTGAATGGAGAGAAGGCTACACATAATAAAGCTTAGTCTGAAACCCAAACCAGCTTGCAGAAAATTACAATTAGGAAAATATTTAGCCTTAAATAACCACTAGACCAACAAGTTATGAGATTAAATCAAATGCTAATAATGCTTTCCTAAAAGAGTAATGTTGAAATTGTGCATATTACGAATGTTCAGACCTCCATTGTTTCTATTAACATACATGTGTTTCTAAGTTAACCAACGATTTCCTTTTCCCTTTCTACCATTATCCAACCATTGAACAACTTTTCAAGTTCATCATAAATAGAAACAGAAAGCAAAAAAGTCCCATGAGGTATAAGGGTATCACTTGCCCAGTGCTCTTGATTACAACATTCTTTCCCCTTTAAGAAAGTGATTTAATATGCCGATATATGTTTCCTCAACTTATCTATAATATAAATAAGGGATAAGGTACCAAATTGCTCCCAAGATTTATGGGTGGTTATGGATTTACCCCTAAGATTACAAATGGTCCAATTAAGCCCTTAAGGTCTCATTTTGGTGCAATTTTAGGCCTTCTTAATAGGATTGGATGCAGGCTCCATAAACCTTCCATGTCAACCGTTATATGTCCACATCATCATCCAACGTGGATAAGAGATCCACTAATCCAATGACACATGTCGTCCAGTTAGCAATGTGGCATGTGTTGGTTTAAAGTGAGAGATTGGTTTGGTTTATATCAGATTTATTAGGTTAGTTGGTGGGGGCCACATTGCTAACTGGAAGACACGTGTTGTCAGATCAGTGGATCGGTTATCCACGTCGGATGATGACATGGACAAATAATAGCTGACATGGAAAGTTTAACAGAGCCTACGTCTAATCCCATTAATGAGGCCCAAAATTGCACTAAAATAAGATCTTAAGGTCTTAATTGGACCATTTTTAATATTATGGGTAAATCCATAACCACCTAGAAACCTTAGGGGCAATTTGGTACCATATCCCTATAAATACACTTCTTGTTTATTATGGTCAAAATTGGAAAGAATGCCTAAATAATGGCATTAATAAGCTCCCTGAGTCACATTGAGAAGATTACAAAGCTTATGCTGAACATTATCAGACACATTGGTATTAAGGTTGACAATGGCTTTGTCAAGATTAATTTTCTGTCCAAAGCGCTTTTCATATTGATGAAGGAAATCCTTAACAGCCTAGTACTCGCCTAAATTAGCTTTGAAAAAAGAGATGACTATCATCCATAAAGAAAGGATGAGAGATTATAGGAGCACCATTGGCTATATTACAACCATGCAATGTCCCTTTAGCTCCATACATTTATAATTAGAATAGAAAAACTTTTAGCACACCAATAAAAATATAGGGGGAAAGAAAATCCGGTGTCGAATACCCTTTTTGGCTTTCAAAGAATCAAATCTAAAATTAAGCTCATATTCAATCGAAGTCACACATTGCATTGTTAAACTGATAAAGTAAGGCGGAAAGCCTATAATGATCAATATATTTTCAAGAGAGGACCACTCAATGCTTTTATGGGCCTTATGTTCGTGTATGCCTGAGTCCTTGTGTTATGTAACCAGATGATTTGTTATAATAAAGACATAATCTTGTTTATTATATTTCTTGTTCAATTTAATAAATAAAGAGAATCCATTAACTGTTGTTTACTCATATATGTCGGTAACGTTCTTCGAGCAGTAAGGCCATGAGTCGGGAAAGAACATCAGTTACAAAGTCATCCCTAGCCTGTTAAAGACATGTGAATGATTTTAGCTAAAGACTAACATATATCTTGATTGTATGGCGGTATCTTACCGACCATTGGACATGGAATAATAATTAAGAACATAGGTACATGTTAGGTTACATGGTATTAGATCAATCCGCAATGAGAACACAATATGGTTCCTATGGCATAGGTGGTTCTCTAGTAATACTTATATTGGATCCTTTAACCTGATATCACTACAGACCTAGGTGCTAGCTCACATACTTTGATGTATGCCTAATGAGCCTTTAACAAGGTGCCAAGTATCGGTACAATTGGGTGTACCGGTGATCATGCTAAGGATGTGAGTGATGTGATGGGACTTATCTCTCTTTTAATTAAAAGTAGATATCACCAACCACTTTATGAGTGAGATTAGGAAGAGTATAGCCATGTCCAAGTAGGGTAATCACTAGGTGATTTGTTGCTTGTGTTTTTCAATCTACTCGGAATCAAGGAATGTCCTTGCAGCTAAAGAGAGTGACATCACCATGCCTCTTGTAGGATACCGACATCATTAGCATAGGATGTATAAGTTAACTATAAGGTTTACATCACCGATAGGATTGATGTTTGATGCAGTGGATAACGAACATATTATCTCAAACCCGTTTATCGCGCACGATACCTGGAACAAGACCTTCTAAATACTAGAATTGACAAATTCAGAGTATAAAGGAATAAAGGGGAAATTTTATTCAAATCAAAGCTGTCAACTCTCTTACAATCAGGCCTTTATATAAGCAAAGAATAAATAAAAACAATCCAAAACGGTCAAGGACATAAAAACAAAACTAAAAAAGAAACACATAAAAATTTCCCGAAAAGCCCCAAAAAATAGAAAAATGCTAATTTGAAGGCCTAAATGTTGTTTTTTGGCCAAAAAGCGACGAACATCACTGCTAAACGGTGTGAGTTTTGCTCGTTGGCCCGTTTCCAATAAGTTTAGGCCCAAAAATCACTGAAACCGGCCTGTTTTCACTTGTCACCATAAAACTTGCACAAAAAGGCCAAAGCCTTCTCTTCTACATCATTCTTCCCTGGCTGAAGAGATTCGCCCTCGAATTGTCATCGTCTAAAAAATCGCCAGAATACGGGATCAGATGCTTGACATTGAATATGCCCGCTGTACGAATATGGCTGGCTAACTTAAGATAATAAGTATTAGGATTAATCTTCTTAACGATCTCCACAGGACCAATCTTTTTGGCTGACAGCTTGTTGTAATCACCCACCGAATATCTGTCCTTAGTAAGAACAGCCCAAACATAATGCCCAACTTCAAACTACACAAGGCGTCACTTCTTATCGGCTGCCAGTTTATACTTCACCGCAGCTCGTTCCAAGTTATCATGGACAGTCCGATGAATGGCCTATAATTCAGTTACAAAAGTCTAGCTTTCCCATGCACCCGAGTCTTATCTGGTAGGGGTAACAGATCAAGAGGACCCCTTGGAACAACCAAATACATTACTATAAAAGGACTAAATCCGGTGCTATGGTTGACAGCTTGGTTATGCGCAAATTCAGCTTGACATAATTTCTGGTGCCAACTCTTCATATGCTCACCAACTAGACACCATAACATATTTTTGAGAGAACGATTAACCACTTCTATTTGCCCATCGGTCTAAGGATGGTATGCACCGCTGAAGTTCAGTTGCGTGTTTACTAACTTCCATAAACTTCGCCAAAAATGACCAAGAAATTTGGTATCTCTATCGGAAATAATAGACTTAGGTAGTTCGTGAAGCTTATACACCTCTCAAAAGAACAACTGAGGAACATTTACTGCGTCTGTGGTCTTCTTGCAAGGAATAAAACGCACCATCTTGGAAAATTGATCAACCACCATAAAAATAGAATCACTGTCTCACTGAGTATGTGGCAACCCTAACACAAAGTCCATGCTGATTTCTTCCCACGGTTGAGATGGAATAGGCAAGGGTATGTACAAGCCTGCATTAGTGGCTGCTCCCTTAGAAGCCTGGCAAATCCGACAACGCGCACAAACTTATCAACTGCCTTGCTCATAGACGACAAAAAATAATTGGACTGTATGAGCTGCAAAGTTATGTCCCTTCCAACATGTCCCTCTCCTTGCAACTCCTGGATGATTTTCAAATGTAGGCTACATTCGGGAATACAAAGCTAGTTCCCTTTAAAAAGAAACTCGTCAAGTAGATGAAAATCTGATGGTCTCCTGCTTGCACTTTCTGGACAATAGCAGCAAAGTAAGGATAGTCTCATACAACTCAACAAAAGTGGCAAAACTAGGCACCTCAACTAAAAGACGACCAATCAACTCTCTTCACCTACTCAAGGCATCGGCCACCCTATTAGACACACCAGACTTATACTTAACCACAAAAGTGAATTGTTGGAGATAAGCCACCCATTGAGCATACCTAGCAGAAATCTTGTCGTGGCTGTGTAAATGCCTTAATGCCTCATGGTCAGTAAACAGAACAAAATCTTGCTGAAACAGATAATGTCGCCAATGCTTAACTGCCTGAACCACCATATAAAACTCCATATCATAAGTACTGTAACGAAGCTTGGCACCCGACAGCTTTTCACTGAAATAAGCAACATGTTTTTGATTCTAACTTAAAACAGCCCCAATGCCTAACTTTGAAGCATCAGAATGCAACTCAAAAGGCTGCTAGAAATCTGGTAAAATAAGAATGGGAGCTGTAACTAGGCGTTCTTTAATTGATTGGAATGCCTCTTCAGATTGGTCAGTCCATTCAAACTTTCCTTTCTATTTCATACACTCAGTGATCGGTGTCATAATACTATTGAAATGTGTAATGAACCACCTATAGAATGAGGCCAGACCATGGAAACTCCTCACATCAGTAACTGAACTAGGTCGAGGCTAGGTCTTAATTGCTTCCACTTTTGTCTCATCTACCTTTAAACCTTCAGCAGAAATAACATAACCCAAAAACAAGACACCGAGTGACATAAATACACACTTCTTCATGGCAGCAAACATTCTCTCCTTTCTCAATACTGACAACACTTCTCTTAAATGACAAACATACTCTTCTTCATTAGCACTATATATCAGAATATCATTAA
This sequence comes from Euphorbia tirucalli, assembly GCA_039660915.1. Lineage (NCBI taxonomy): Eukaryota > Viridiplantae > Streptophyta > Magnoliopsida > Malpighiales > Euphorbiaceae > Euphorbia > Euphorbia tirucalli. The sequence continues at coordinate 31,403,937 of CM077637.1, read as the reverse complement.
AGTATACAACCACAAATTTTCCAATAAAAGGCCTTAATAACTGGTTCATAACAAGCATAAAAGTGCTAGGTGCATTAGATAAACCAAAAGGCATGACCATCCACTCATATAGCCCCTCCCTAGTTTTAAATGTAGTTTTTGTTGGAAATGTCCTAGTCCCGAGGCATTGGTCCTTGTATTTGTACTATACATTTATTGGATTTATGTGTTGTACTTATTTGTGTCATTAATAAAGGCATCAATTCATTTATTATATTTATCTTGTGCAGTATAGTAAATGAAGTATCCAATGGACATATCTATATCTATGACGACTAGTGTCATGCACTTAGCAGTAAGACCATGGATAGGGTTAACGATATGACCATAAATAGATCCGTAGTCTGTTCCAGTCATGGGAATGAATGGAACAACAGACTATCATTAACCTGGTTGTATGGCGGTGTCTTACCGGTCATTGGACATGGAATGTCAACCAAGTTAATGGGTACATGCCTGGGTGCATGGTACTGGATAGATCCACTGAACGAGTAATCCACATGGTATGGTATCACAATGGATTCTCGTGTAGTACTTGTATGGATCCTTTGACCTGACCATATGATGGTGTTACATGTGATGTCGCATACTTAGGGGTACGCCTAAAGGGCCTGTAATAGGGTGCCAAGTATGGGTGCTTTCGGGTATGTCACTGAGCATGGTAATACTGTGGATATGCAGAAGGGATTTGTCACTCAGTAACCAACTGAGAAGATATCACCGGCCTCTTGATGAATGTGACTGATAAGAGTGTGGCCACACCCAAACAAGTTGGTACTTGTTTGTGAGCATCAGTACATTCGGGATCAAGTTAATCTCCGAACACAAAAGAGGGTGATCAATCCATGCCTCTGTGTTGGACACCGATATCAATGACATGGGATGTACAAGTTCAAACTACTGGGTTACGATATCAGTTAGACTGCCATCTCCATCTTAATTGGGGGCTGCAGTGGCTTGCTAGAGCCCAACTGCAGTCTGCGGGCCAAAGGCCCGCTGCCAACATAAAGATGGGCCCACAGGATCGTACACACAGAACGATAGAATGCAAACTTAAGGAATAACATGTATACTTGGAGTATACGCAATGGAGGGAGAAGTGTGTATATATTAATTATATTATAAAGATCAATTGGATTGGTCATAATAATAAAATTAATATATTGGCTCTTCATAATTAATTGGATTAATTATGAAATTATTCCCTAGGTGGAAATATTCATATGTATGGGCTTACATATGATTTTATTTTGTGTAGAGTTAATTTTAATTTGATGGATTAAATTAAATGTCAAACCAATTTTAATTTGGATGTAAATAATATATTACCTGGAGTAATATATTAAATACATGGGTATATTGAAATTGGGCTTGAATTAATTTGAACCAAATTAATTAAAATTAGACTGGGCCTGGGTTAATACAAGAAAGCCCGCACAGAATAGAGAGGAGCCAGGATGGGCCAGAATCCCCTAAGGAATTCGGCCAACCCTAGGTATAAATACCTAGGGTTAGAAAATTTCGGCCAAGCTAAGTCAATAGCCTGCTAGCCGAAATTTCCATAGCTCTTCCCTCTCCTTTGTTTCGTTTTTCCGACGCTAGCACGGGTTGCATTCGCCAAGCGTTCGTGTACGTGAGAGTGGAGGAATTCTAAATTGAGTTCTGCAGTCATCATCCGTCTCTGAAAGAGATTTTTCTGGTATGAAATTTTAATCTCTTTCTATTTAATTTTATGTTTTTCAATTTCCACTTCAATTGCTCCTGGGACTGGATTTGAGGAAATCACCGCGTTCTTCCGCTTTTATCGGGTGATTTCCGGTGAAAAATCCCAACAGTGGTATCAGAGCGGGCTTTTGATCCGTGGAAATTGATTAATTTGGTTGAATCCCTGTTTTGAAATTGGATGTTTTTGATTGGGATTCTTGGTATGGGTTTTATGATTTTTCCCATATGTTTTATGCAATGAAAATTAAATTTGCATATAGGTTTATGTTAGTTTAATTTTATTGTGTATTTTGTGATTCTTGGTGAATTGCTTTGGATGGTGATTGATTGGGTATTTTTTTTTATTTGATTTAATTCTGTAATAAAAAAAAAAAAAAAATCGGCCTCCCGGCGGCCGCCGCACGCGGCGGGAGGCGCGGCAGCAGCCGCTGCCTGCTGCTGCGCCAACAGCAGCAACCGAGCAAGCGGCTGCTGCCGCTGCTGCTGCTAGGGCAACTCTGTTGCCCTAGCTGCAGCGGGCCGGGCCCAGTTTTTGGATTTTGCGGGTTTTAGGTCCGGGGCCCTGTTTTGAAATTTTAATTGGTTTTAAAATTCGTGTGTTTAAATTTATGTAATTTAAGTGCGCATGGTTTCTTGGATGAATTTTAATTTCGTTCATGTGACGTTAATTTGGAAATTAATGTGGTTAATGGAAATTGGTTCGGGTAATTTTGGCACAATTACTCGGATGGCTAAATTGGACCCATGGTTTCCCAATTCCAGTGGGAGCAGTTGGACTGCCTGGGCTGGAGGCCCAAAGCCCGTTAAGGGTTAGAACCATGGTGGGCCAAAAAATTGGCGATTTCCACATAATGGGTTTGACATAATTTAAATGGGCTTAAATCATGCATTTTGACATGCTTTTGAATTGTATGTATTGGATGCATATGTATGGTTGAATGAATGTATGATTGGATGCTATTGGGCCTTTTACGAGTTGGGTTGTATTTTTCTTTTGGGTAAATACGGCCTGCGTGTCGTTTTCTTTTAATGTAATTTTATTTTATTTAAGTTAAATATTGTAAAAATTTGTAAAAGAAGAAGCCCATGGAGTGGTGAGCCCAATTGGAGGTGCAAGCCCAAATGGAGGTACAAGCCCAGAAGGAGAAGGAGGAGGCCCACCTAATATGTATTTCTAGTATAGGTTTACTAGAATTATATTAGGATGTAATATAGGCCCATAGCAGTCCATTTTATTTTATTTAATCATTTGTATATTCTTTTGCATGTATGAATGTATGTTACACATAGCTCATTCACCCGCTTTATGTATGTAAGCCGTTATAATTGAATCTAATAACCAAATAGGGGTGAGCATGGACCGGTTCGGTTCAAAAACCGATCCGAACCGAAAAAAACCGATCCAAAAAACACAGTATTTTATAAACCAATCCGATCCAAACTAAATTTTGGTTCGGTTCGGTTCGGTTTGGACTAGCTCGAACCAAAAACATCAACTTTTTTTAAAAAAAAAAAATCAAAATAAAAATTTTATATAAGTAGTTTGTTTAAAAAAAAAAAGAAACACAAAAAAATCAACTTAAAAAAATAGTAATACTAAATAACTATTAAAAATAGTAGTTTGTTTAAAAAAAAAAAAAAGAAATACAAAAAAATTAACTTAAAAAAATAGTAATACTAAATAATACTATTAAATCACAATAAAATACTAAAATTCTCTTCTTCTTTTTTTCAACTCTCAAGTTTTAACAACTATAAATTAGCATAAAAAATCACAATATAAAACTATAAAAGAATATAATGTCTAAAATTCTCTACAATTAGTATATATTAATTTTATAATTAATTTTAATATTTTACAAATTATTCGGTTTTTCGGTTTGTTCGGTTTTGAACCGAACCGAACCGAACCGAACCGAAGTCCAAACTTCTTTATAACTTAAAACCAAACCGAACCAAACTATGAAATGGATCGGTTTGATTCGGTTCGGTTCGGTTTGGATTTTCGGTTTTTGGACATTGGTTTGGTTTTGCTCACCCCTATAACCAAATGGAAATTACTAAGTCGCTTAAAAGTGCTTCCCTCATTCAAAACCGAATCGAGGTGGGAATAGGCCAGTTGTAGACCATGCCCTCGCAAGATGCACTGGAGTATTGTCACTTTGTACTGGGTTAGAGTATGGGATACTCTAACACTTGGATGGAGGTTTTGACTTAGCGTGGGTAGTAGGATTCTCCTGGCCCTAAGCACAGATGGGTAAGTGCCAACAAGCCCATCAAACCGAGAGTCCCTAGGTTGGGATTGGACGGCGTTCCTACCTAAATAGTTAAGGTGTAGTTGTACCAAACCCTCGTTTGGCTATATCTTAATGAAATATGGATCTCGGCCCATGAGCCCAACAACTCGGTTAAATTAATAACTTGATTCATTATTAATTTTATATGGGATCAACAAAGTGAAGCCCTTTATTAACACTCTAAATGTTTTTCTGTGTAGAAACACCCAAATGGCAAACACTAATACCTTATCACTGCGATCGATTCTTGAGAAGGACAAGCTTTCCGGTCCTAACTTTTTGGACTGGTCTAGGAACTTGAGGATAGTTCTAAGACAAGAGTCCAAAGAGTATGTGCTGGAAAGGCCTGTGCCGGCTGCGCCTCAGGGACGTAATCCGACGGCTGCACAGCTAGCGGAATACGAGGCGCACGTCAAGGACAACCGGGATGTGACGTGCCTTATGTTGGCATGCATGGTCCCCGAACTGCAAAAGCAGTTTATGGACCATCAAGCCTATGCTATGATAACAACTCTCAATGAGATGTTTCAGGAGCAAGCTCGTCAGGAAAGGTACCTGACCAATAAGGCATTCCACTCTTGTAAGATGGGGGCCGGGACATCTGTGAGTGCTCACGTGCTCAAGATGAAGGGCTATTTGGATACTTTGGCCCGTCTCGGATCGCCTATCTCTCAAGAGTTGGCGGTGGACACGATCCTGGCGTCCTTACCGGATTCTTATGATCAGTTCATCCTAAACTATAATATGCAAGGGATGAACCGCACTGTCAGTGAGCTGCATGGGATGCTTAAGCTTACTGAGCAGTCGATCAAGAAGACTCCGCCGGTGCTGTTGGTTAACAAGGGGAACGCTCCTCTTGCTAAGGGTAAGGCCAAGGAAAAGGCCAAGGCCAAGGCCAAGAAGGCCAAAGCCAAGAAGGCCAAGGCCCAACCCAAAGGCCATCAGAAGGCAGGTCCTGAGGACGTCTGTTTCGGGTGCAGACAGGCGGGCCATTGGAAGAGATCGTGTCCCAAGCTGATGGGAGAGCAGAGAAGGGGCCAAGGTGCGTCCTCTTCAGGTATTTATGTTATAGATATTAACCTTACTGTTTCAACATCCTGGGTATTGGATACTGGATGTGGTTCTCACATTTGTTGCAATGTGTAGGGACTTAAGAACAGAAGGTTGCTGGGGTCGGGTGAGGTGGACTTGCGGGTCGAGAATGGAGCAAGGGTTGCTGCCATAGAGATCGGCGAATACCACCTAGTGATGCCCAGCGGATTGGTTTTAATTTTGGAACATTGTTACTTTGTACCTGCTATGTGTAGGAATATTATTTCTGTATCAATGTTGGACATGTCTGGATTTGAATTTTCTATAATAAATGGTCGAATTTCAATATCTAGAGAAGGGTTATTTTATGGAGATGCTCTATTAAATAACGGCCTGTATGTCCTGGACTTAAATGAAACCAATCACATCTATAACATAAACACGAAAAGGGTTAAGCCAAACGAACTTAATCCAGTCTACCTATGGCATTGTCGTCTTGGCCATATAAACGAGAAGCGCATAGCTAGGCTTCACAAAGCTGGAGTCCTAGGGTCATTTGACTTGGAGTCAATTGATACATGCGAATCATGTTTAAGAGGCAAGATGACTAAGGCGCCTTTTAGCAAGAGGGCTGAAAGGGCCACTGGCTTGTTGGACCTAATACATTCAGATGTATGTGGACCTATGAGCGCAGCGACCAGAGGTGGGCATCTGTACTTCGTCACGTTCACGGATGATTTCAGCAGATATGGCTACGTCTATCTGATGAAACACAAGTCCGAGACCCTTGATAGGTTCAAGGAATTTAGGAACGAGGTACAGAACCAACTAGGCAGAAATATCAAAACCCTTCGGTCGGACCGAGGCGGTGAGTATATGAGCCTAGAGTTTGACTCATACCTGAGAGAGCATGGAATAGTTCCACAGCTCACTCCTCCCGGAACACCACAATGGAATGGGGTGTCCGAACGGAGGAATAGGACTTTGTTGGACATGGTCCGCTCAATGATGAGTCAAGCAACTCTCCCAATTAGCTTCTGGGGACACGCCCTCGAGACAGCAGCTCTCATTTTAAACAATACTCCAACTAAGGCAGTGGAAAAGACCCCATATCAGATATGGATGGGCAAGGAGCCTAATGTGTCTTTCCTAAGGATTTGGGGATGCGAAGCACATGTCAAGAAATTGACTAGTGGCAAGCTAGAGCCCAAAACCGATAAATGCCTGTTTGTGGGCTACCCTAGGGAAACCAAAGGGTATTACTTCTACAACCCCGCCGAGAACAAAGTGTTCGTGGCAAGGAAGGGGGTCTTTCTGGAAAAGGAGTTCCTTTCTAAGAAAGGTAGTGGGAGCAACGTTGAACTCAGGGAAGTTCAAGGTCCACAAGCTCCTGAAGAGGATAGCTCGGAGGCCCAGGTGGAGCTTCCACAAGTGGAGGCACCGACCCAGGCCACACAAGAACCTAGAAGGTCTGGTAGGGATCGTCGGGAACCGGAGAGGTATGGTTTCCTCGTCACCGATGATCAAACTCTTCTCATCTGGGATGAAGAAGAACCCAAAACCTACAAAGAGGCTATGGCTAGCCCACAGTCTGCGAATTGGCGTAAAGCCATGGAGGCAGAAATGCAATCCATGTACGATAACCAAGTTTGGAACTTGGTTGATCCACCTCCGGGTGCTAAGGTAATAGGTTGCAAGTGGTGCTATAAGCTAAAAGCTGATAATAGCTTCAAGGGGCGTCTGGTTGCGAAAGGTTTCAGACAAGTCCATGGGATAGACTATGATGAAACTTTCTCACCAGTAGCCATGCTCAAATCCATCAGGATACTACTGGCCATAGCCGCATGGTATGACTATGAGGTATGGCAAATGGATGTCAAAACCGCTTTCCTTAATGGAAAGCTACTCGAGGATGTGTACATGACACAACCTGAGGGTTTTGTCGATCCTAAGTATCCGGGAAGGGTATGCAAACTTCAAAGGTCCATTTATGGACTGAAGCAAGCATCCCGTATTTGGAACCTAAGATTCAATGAGGCTATAAAGGAATATGGCTTCATACAGAATCTAGATGAGCCTTGTGTGTATAAGAGGACTAGTGGGAGCATTGTCACATTTTTGGTACTGTATGTAGACGACATCCTACTCATTGGAAGCGACATACCTACACTGCAAGGGGTAAAGCAGTGGCTTAGTAAGTGCTTCGCAATGAAGGACTTAGGCGAAGCTGAGATGATCCTAGGGATCAGGATCTATAGGGATAGATCGAATCGGCTTCTGGGCCTAAGTCAGGCTTCGTACATTGACAAAGTTCTGAAAAGATTCAGCATGGACCGGGCCAAGAAAGGTTTCTTGCCGATGGGCCATGGGCTGAAACTTAGTAAGAAGAACTGTCCTAAAACAAGGGAGGACAGGGAGAACATGAAATTGGTTCCATATGCCTCGGCCATTGGATCAATTATGTACTCCATATTATGTACGAGACCTGATGTCGCCTTTGCACTGAGTATGACGAGCCGATACCAGCAGGATCCCGGGGAGGATCACTGGAAAGCTGTCAAGGCAATCCTCAAGTACCTTAACCGGACTAAGGATAGCTTCTTGGTGTATGGTGGTCAGGAAGTGCTATCAGTTACTGGGTATACTGATGCAAGCTTCCAAACAGACCAAGATGAGTACCAATCGCAGTCAGGGTATGTATTCTTGCTGAATGGTGGTGCTGTAAGCTGGAAGAGCTCAAAGCAACCAACCATAGCGGACTCTACGACAGAAGCTGAGTACATCGCTGCGTGTGATGCAGCTAAGGAAGCTGTGTGGATGAAGAAGTTTATCACTGAGTTGGGAGTAGTGCCAACTATCCAGGACCCAGTCGATATCTTCTGTGACAACAATGGGGCCGTTGCACAAGCTAAGGAGCCTCGGTCGCACAAGAACACAAAGCACGTGCTCAGAAAGTTTCACCTCATATGAGAAATCGCGGAGAGAGGTGACATTGTATTGCACAGAGTGGACACCGAGGATAATGTCGCAGATCCATTGACCAAGGCGCTGGCCCAGCCCAAGCACGAGGGTCATACTAGATCTATAGGGATTAGGCCCATGCCTAGTTGGAACTAGTGCAAGTGGGAGATTGTTGGAAATGCCCTAGTCCCGAGGCATTGGTCCTTGTATTTGTACTATACATTTATTGGATTTATGTGTTGTACTTATTTGTGTCATTAATAAAGGCATCAATTCATTTATTATATTTATCTTGTGCAGTATAGTAAATGAAGTATCCAATGGACATATCTATATCCATGACGACTAGTGTCATGCACTTAGCAGTAAGACCATGGATAGGGTTAACGATATGACCATAAATAGATCCGTAGTCTGTTCCAGTCATGGGAATGAATGGAACAACAGACTATCATTAACCTGGTTGTATGGCGGTGTCTTACCGGTCATTGGACATGGAATGTCAACCAAGTTAATGGGTACATGCCTGGGTGCATGGTACTGGATAGATCCACTGAACGAGTAATCCACATGGTATGGTATCACAATGGATTCTCGTGTAGTACTTGTATGGATCCTTTGACCTGACCATATGATGGTGTTACATGTGATGTCGCATACTTAGGGGTACGCCTAAAGGGCCTGTAATAGGGTGCCAAGTATGGGTGCTTTCGGGTATGTCACTGAACATGGTAATACTGTGGATATGCAGAAGGGATTTGTCACTCAGTAACCAATTGAGAAGATATCACCGGCCTCTTGATGAATGTGACTGATAAGAGTGTGGCCACACCCAAACAAGTTGGTACTTGTTTGTGAGCATCAGTACATTCGGGATCAAGTTAATGTCCGAACACAAAAGAGGGTGATCAATCCATGCCTCTGTGTTGGACACCGATATCAATGACATGGGATGTACAAGTTCAAACTACTGGGTTACGATATCAGTTAGATTGCCATCTCTATCTTAATTGGGGGCTGCAGTGGCTTGCTAGAGCCCAACTGCAGTCTGCGGGCCAAAGGCCCGCTGCCAACATAAAGATGGGCCCACAGGATCGTACACACAGAACGATAGAATGCAAACTTAAGGAATAACATGTATACTTGGAGTATACGCAATGGAGGGAGAAGTGTGTATATATTAATTATATTATAAAGATCAATTGGATTGGTCATAATAATAAAATTAATATATTGGCTCTTCATAATTAATTGGATTAATTATGAAATTATTCCCTAGGTGGAAATATTCATATGTATGGGCTTACATATGATTTTATTTTGTGTAGAGTTAATTTTAATTTGATGGATTAAATTAAATGTCAAACCAATTTTAATTTGGATGTAAATAATATATTACCTGGAGTAATTTATTAAATACATGGGTATATTGAAATTGGGCTTGAATTAATTTGAACCAAATTAATTAAAATTAGACTAGGCCTGGATTAATACAAGAAAGCCCGCACAGAATAGAGAGGAGCCAGGATGGGCCAGAATCCCCTAAGGAATTCGGCCAACCCTAGGTATAAATACCTAGGGTTAGAAAATTTCGGCCAAGCTAAGTCAATAGCCTGCTAGCCGAAATTTCCATAGCTCTTCCCTCTCCTTTGTTTCGTTTTTCCGACGCTAGCACGGGTTGCATTCGCCAAGCGTTCGTGTACGTGAGAGTGGAGGAATTCTAAATTGAGTTCTGCAGTCATCATCCGTCTCTGAAAGAGATTTTTCTGGTATGAAATTTTAATCTCTTTCTATTTAATTTTATGTTTTTCAATTTCCACTTCAATTGCTCCTGGGACTGGATTTGAGGAAATCACCGCGTTCTTCCGCTTTTATCGGGTGATTTCCGGTGAAAAATCCCAACAGTTTTCCCCTCATCCCTAGGCCTTATAGGAATATGATAATACCCATTTTTCAAATCTAACTTAGTAAAAACAGTTGCTCCACTAAGCTGATATGATAAATCATCAAGTCGGGGAATAGGAAACCGATACTTGATAGTTATTTTATTGATGGCTCTGTTATCCACACACATCTACCAACTCCCATTTTTCTTTGGAATTAAGAGGGCCGGCACAACACATGGGCTCAGGCTCTTCCAGCTATAGCCCTTCATCAGCAGCTCCTCTACTTGCTTCCTCAACTCCTCTAGTTCAGCTAGGCTCATTCTATAATAGGGACGGTTTGGGAGGACAGCTCTAGGCTCTAGGTCAATCTAGTGCTGAATATCATGAAGGGGTGGTAATCCAGCAGAAAGCTTATCCGGAAACAGATCATCAAACTCTCTCAACATGGGCTTGATCTGTTTAAGGATCTCAACCTTCTTCTCAGCTACTTTCCCAACCAATGCATACACCACCTCATTCTTTCGCACTGCATCTTCAAACTAGGATATAGTCAGCAACACAACACTTTCAGCCACTGCACCACTCTTACCCTCCTCCTTCTTTGGGACAAGAGTAATTTTCACCCCTTCAAACATAAAGGTATGAGTGTTTGATTTCCCCTGATGGGACACATCTCGATCATACTGCCATGGTCTCCCTAACAATAGGTGGCAAGAATCCATGTCTACAACATCACACAACACATTATCCTTATATCAAGAACCCACCGAAAAAGGAACTACTGCCCTCTTAGACACCAACACTTCTCCCCCTTGTTTCAGCCATGCTAATTTATAGGGTTTTGGATGTTGTTCTATTGCTAAACTCAGTTTTCGAATAGCTTCAGTTGACACTATATTCTCACAACATCCTCCATCAATCACAAATTTACACACTTTTGCCTTAATGGTGTAAGCAGACTGGAATATATTGCTCCTCAGCCATTCATCATCAGCCTTTACAAATATGGCTTGCTTCCCAGCCTTCCTACAATCAGCTTACTTGTGTCCCATCTCACCACAAGCAAAACACTTCATGGTGCTACTTTGTCCGGTTCTCCTAGTTTTACCGGAATCGCCTCTACTACCTTCCTACTGCCTCTACCATCAGAAAACCTAAAGCTATGAGGCTTTCTCAAGCCGTAAGGCTCGTTGGTGCGTGTCAGAGATTTTCAAAGGGTCAAAATCATTAACTGCTTCCCTAATCTGCCCCCTTAATCCTCCAGTATACCTTGATACCAACTCATCGGTTTCTATTATATCACTCTTACCAATCAATTGATAAAATTCTGTTATGTATTCATCAACTGATCGACTACCCTGCTTTAAATTCTATAATCTCTGATACATTAATCTCTGAAAATTTACAGGCAAAAAGGTGGCTCTTATTTTTTTTTCATCTTTTCCCAGGTTACAATTTTAGGCTTACCCATCTGAAGTCGGGTCATTTTGTCTTGCATCCACCATGCTGTCACCCTTTCTTGAAACCTAGTAGCGACTAATGATACTCTTCTATCTTCCGGGGACTCCTTTGAATTCCAGTGCCTCCTCCACCATTGCCAACAGTCCAGGAACTCCTCTGGTTGGAGAATATCATAAAACTCGGGAATCTCTATTCTCAATCTAGCCTCCCAACGTCCATCCTCCACCTCAACAGGACATCTACGTTGATGGTAATCTCTCTCATCCGAATCATCATCGTCCTCCTCTAATCTGGCGAACGGATTCTGAGGATTATCAAAATTAGGGTTAGGGTTTCGCCTATGTCGATGATTTGCCCTAAGACGAGCCACAAATAGCCTATCCATACGTTCTGCCAATTGATCCATAATGACCTCCATTCTCTAGTTCATCATGGCATTGACATGTTGCTCGAATCTCTACTCCAACTAATTCAGATCGTCTTGAACTGTAACATCATCAACTCTTCGCTCTCTTCTTGGTGGCATGAGGATGGATAGGGTTTTGAAATTTAGCTTTGATACCAACTGATGCAGTAGATAATGAATAGATTATCTTAAACCCCGTTGATCGCGCACGATACCAAGAACAAGACCTTCTAAATACTAGAATTGACAAATTCGGAGTATAATGGAATAAAGGGGAAATTTTATTCAAATCATAGCTGTAAACTCTCTTACAATCATGCCTTTATATAGACAAAGAATAAATAAAAAAAATCTAAAACGGTTAAGGACAGAAAAGCAAAACTAAAAAAGAAACACCCGAAAATTTCCCGAAAAGTCCGAAAAAACAGAAAAATGCTAATTTGAAGGCCTAAACATCCTTTTTTGGCCGAAAAGCAACAGACGTCACTTCTAAAGGCGTGAGTTTTGCTCGTTAGCCCGTTTCCGATAAGTTTAGGCCCAAAAATCACTGAAATCGGCCCGTTTTCACTTGTCACCATAAAACTTACACAAAAAGGCCAAAGCCTTCTCTTCTACATCAATGTTTCTATTTTATTTGGATAGTTGTAACGGTTTGTTAGAACCACACTTGCAGCTTTTGGGCTTTAGACCTACAAGATTGCACACATAGGATGTTTGAATAAGTTTGTCACGGACTATGTGATATGTATTGGATATGTATCATATACTTTGGAAATTTTTTATTTATGAGTTTTATGGTATAGACTCGGTTATATAAATCCCGAGAGAGATTTATTTTATTTATATATTTTTTTTACTTGATGATAAATTAATCAATAAAATAAAATTCATATCAAATATTAAATTAGGTTGTTTAATTTTTTATTATGGTTAATAAATATCTGAGATATTTATTTTGAGGTGGGAATTAAAATTGAGGTAGATTTATTTTAAATAAATTTGAATTTCAAAAATTAAATTTTCTGGGTTGAAAATCTAATTAGGAAATTATAATTAATAAAAAAATAAAAGACTACCCTAATTTTTCTCCTTCTCACACGTTTTCTCCTTGTCTCATTTTCCCTCTTTCTAATATGAAACACAAATAGTTTTTTTATGTAAAATTTAGCCAAGGTGAGAAAGGAAGGAGTAGGATTTTTCGGTCCGGTGCTAGCACGCCAGCTGATTCTAAAAGCATCTGTGTATGAAATAGAGGTTCTTCTCCCAAAAGTAAGAACTAGAAGACAATTTTAATAGGAGACGACATACGTATGGGTTTATAATGCTTTTTGGATGAGTCAATTCCTGGTTTTCTTCTTTAATCTGAATAATTGCTCTTGTTATTGGATTCGAGTGTAAATCAGAATCGCTTCCACTGCAGTTAAAATTTTGATTTACACTAGGACAATTCCTACAGTGGTATCAGAGCTGGATTTTTTTATTAAAGAAGAATTCGATTTTAGGGTCCTTGATTCTAGGTTGAATTGTTGAAATTAGTTTTTCAATTGATTTTATGAACCCTAGAATTTTGAAATTAGGGTTTTTATGTTTTAAGGATTTAATTTTTGTTTTAAAAAAATTAATTTTGATTTTATGGGAGTAGCTGCCGCTGCTTGCTGTTCGCAACTGCAGCATGCTGCTTACTGTTTGCAGCAATGCCGCCGCCGCATCGAGTCCGATTTTTGGATTTTGTGGGTTTTGTTATGGGGCCTGATTTCATAGGTTTTAAATTGTTTCTTTGAAATTTGTGTTTTATTTTGCATATTGGATGCATATGGTTTCTTGTGTGAATTGGTTTCATGCAATTTAATTAATTTGGTGTATTAATTGGATTAAGGAAATTGGTTTGGGTATTCTTGGTACGAATCCTTAAATGGCTAAATTTAGGTTTATGATTACCCATTCAATGGGAGGCAATTGGATTGCCATGGGTCTAAGACCCAAACCTGTAACAAGGCTAGATCACAAACACCAAAATTGGAAATTTTCCTAACGGTTATGACATAATTAAAATTGGATTAATTCTCATGCATTTTTCCATGTATTATTTATGAAATAATGTGCACACTTGGTTGTATGGATTTGAGCATTATTGGGCCTAGATTAAAGATGGATTGTATTTTAATTTTGGATTTTGTAAATACACCCTACGTGTTGTTTTATTTTATTGTAATTTCATTTTATTAAATAGATAGGTTTCAATTTATAAAATGTAATTGCATAAGACTAACATGGAGAAGAAGCTCATTTGGTGACAAGGCCAAAAGGAGATGCAAGCCCAACCTAATGAACGAGCTAGTGTAGGCTTACTAGTTTTTCATTAGGATGTATAATTAGGCCTACGATGTCTTAATTTATTATTTTGTTTATATATATGTTTTGTGTGATATATTGTCCAATTGCAAACCTGCATTTATGCATATAAGCCCCAAAAAAAAAATTCCTAAATATTAAGTCGCTAAAGTGCTTTCCATATTTGAACCTTGTCAGGATGTGGGTTACCCAATGTGGGTCGTGCGAAAGCCGGATGCATTGGGGTATCCATATCTTGTATAAGGTTAAGGGTACTAGGGACACTTTAACATTTGATTGGTGGTTTGACTTGATATGGATAGTAGGACATTGCTTGGCCCTAAGCACAAATGGGTTAGTGCTAATAGGCCCATCAAACCAAGAGTCCCAAGAGTGGGATTGGACAGTGTTCCTACCTAAATAGTCAAGGCTTAGGTGTACAGGCTCAGCTTGACTTAGTCTTGATGAAAAATATGGATCTTGGCCCACTTTCATGCTACACTAACTTGACTATAATTAAAATGGGATTTTTATTTAAATTAAAGTGGGAAAAACAAAAAGACCTTTTATTAACCAACCTTACATTTTCTGTGTAAATTTGAAATGGCATCATCTGCATCTGCATTTTCATTGTGATCTATCATTGAAAAGGATAAGCTTTCTGGCCTGAACTTCTTAGATTGGTCCATGAATCTCACGATCATCCTCAGGCAAAAGTCCAAAGAGTGCATGCTAGAGCTGGCTTTATCACGAGCACCACTTGCTAATGCCTCTAATGAAGTCATTAAGGAGTATCAGGTGTATAGGAAGGACCTTGAGGATGTATCATGTTTGATGCTAGGGAATATGGTCCTTGAGCTGCAAAAGCAGTTCACGGAGATGGAAGCACCTGCTATTCTAAACTCTCTTCAAGAGATGTTTCAGAAGCAAGCACGTCATGAAAGGTTAATGACAATAAAGGCATTAACTTATGCAAGATGGCTGCTGGCACATCTATAAGCACTCATGTGCTTAAGATGAAGGGGGTATTTGGATACTGTATCCCGGTTGGGCATGCCACTCCCAACTGAGTTGGCTATTGATACAATCATGTATTGCTTCCTGAGTCTTTTAAAGGGTTCATTATGAACTATAACATGCAAGGTATGGATAAAACTATGGCTGGGCTTTATGGCATGCTCAAGACAACCAAACAGTCCTTTAAGAAGACTCAATCAATGCTATTGGTAAATAAAGGGAATGCTCCTCTTGCTAAGGATAAGGAAAGGCTAAGGCCAAAGCTAAGGGCAAGATGCCTAAGGTAAAGAAGGCCCAGCCTATTCTTCAGCCAAAGGCCCAACCTGAGGATGTTTGCTTTCAGTGCAAATAGTCAGGGCACTACAACAGGACATGTCCTCAGTTGATGGAAGAGCAAAGGAAGGGCAAAGTTGCTGCTCCAGGTATCTATGTTATTGATATCAACCTAATTATTTCAACATCTTGGGTATTGGATACCAGATGTGGTTCTTATATTTGTTGCAATGTGTAGGGACTCAGAAATATGCAGGTGCTGGGATATAGCTGTTGGGATTTTTCACCGGAGATCACCCGATTAAAGTGGAAGAACGCGATGATTTCCTCAAATCCGTGCCCAGGAGCAATTGAGATGGAAATTGGAAAAACAAAAATTTAATTGAAAGAGATAAATCTCTTATTAGGAATATCTCTTTCAAGAGATGGATGCAGACTGCAGGAATCAAACTAGAAACCCTCCTCGTTCACGTACACAAACGCCTAACGAACGCCACCTGTGCTAGGGTCGGAAAACACAAACTTTTGAGAGGGAGGCTAGGAGAATTTCGGTTGGCTTGTGTTGTGCATCCTTGGCTGAAATTCCTAGGGTTCTTTGACCCTAGGTGGCCAAAATTCCCAAGGGAATTTTGGCCCAAGTTGGCTCCTTCATCTGTGTGGGCTTCCTTCTTTTAATTCAGGCCCAAACCTATTTTAATTAGTCTGGCTTAAACTAATTTCAAACCAAATTTTAATTTACCCATGTATTTAATATATTATACCAAGTAACATATTATTTACATTTAAATTAAAATCGGTTTGACCAATTAATTTAATCCATCAAATTAAAATTAGATCATCACAAATAAATTCATATGTAAACTTATACATATGAATATTTCCACCCAGAAAATAATCCCATAATTAATCCAATTAATTATGAAGAGCCAATCAAATATTAAATTCATTATTATGATCAATCCAATTGATCTTTATAATATAATTAATATATACCTCTCTCTCTCCAGAGTGTATATTCCAAGTATACATGTGATTCCTTAAGTCAGTGTTCAGTCGCTCAATATGTACGATTCCGTGGGCCCATCTTTATGTTGGCAGTGGGCCTGTGGCCCACAGACTACAGTTGGGCTCTAGCAAGCCACTGCAGCCCCCAATTAAGATGGAGATACAGTCTAACTGTTATTATAACCCTGTAGTTTGAACTTGTATATCCCATGTCATTGATATCGGTGTCCAACACAGAGGCATGGATTGATCACCCTCTCTTGTGTCCAGACATTAACTTGATCCCGAATGCACTGAAGCTCACAAACAAGTTCCAACTCGTTTGGGTGTGGCCACACTCTTATCAGTCAAATTCATCAAGAGGCCGGTGATATCTTCTCAGTGGACTACTAAGTGACAAATCCCTTTTGCATATCTATAGTATTGCCATGCTAAGTGACATACCCGAAAGTACCCATACTTGGCACCCTATTATAGGCCCTTTAGGTGTACCCCTAAGTATGCGACCTCACATGCAACACCATCATATGGTCAGGTCAAAGGATCCATACAAGTACTACACAAGAATCACTTGTGATACTATACCATGTGGATTTCTCGTTTAGTGGATCTATCCAGTACTATGCCCTTTTTACATGTACCCATCAACCTTGTTGACATCCCATGTCCAATGACCGGTAAGACACCGCCATACAACCAGGTTAATGATAGTCTCTTGTTCCACTTATTCCCATGACTAGAACAGACTACGGATCTATTTATGGTCATATGGTTTACCCTATCCATGGTCTTACTGCCAAGTGCATGCACTTGTCATCATGGATATGGATATGTCCATTGGATACTTCATTTAATATATTACACAAGATAAATATAATAAATGAATTAATGCCTTTATTAATAACATAAATGAGTATAACACATAAATCCAATAAATGTATAATACAAATACAAGGACCAATACCTCGGGACTAGGGCATATCCAACAATAGCGAGGTGGACCTTTGGGTTGGAAGACGCCAAGATGGCAGCTATAAAGATTGGAGATTATCATTTGTAGATGCCTACTGGGCTTGTATTAGTTCTTAGAAACGTTTATTTTGTCCCTGCTATGTGTTGGAAAATTATTTATGTTTCATGTTTAGATATTGATGGATATAATTTTAACATTGGATGTAATAAAATTAGTATTTATCTGAATGGTTTATTTTATGGCCAAGGGCTATTAAATAATGGTTTATATATTCTTGAACTAGATGATGTAAGTCCTATTTATAACATAAATACTAACAGGGTTAAACCCAATGAGTTAAACCTTGTTTACTTTTGGCATGTCTTCTAGGACATGTGAATGAGAAGCGCATAGCTAGACTAAACCAAGATGGAATTCTAGGCGCATTTGACTTAGAGACACGTAGGACTTGTGAGTCTTATTTATGTAGAAAGATGACAAAGAGTCCTTTCAATAAAAACCTGAAAGGTCTTTGGGCTTATTAGACCTAATACACTCAGATGTATGTGAGCCCATGAGCACCAGTGCTAGAGGTAGGTTTTCATACTTTGTGACTTTCATATATAACTTCAGCAGGTATTGCTATGCCTTCCTGATGAAGCACAAATCTGAGACCCTTGATAGGTTCAAAGATTTTAGAATGAAGTACAAAACCAATTAGGTAAGAATATTAAAGCAATTCGATCATATCGATGTGGCGAATATATGAGTTTAGAGTTTGATTCATACTTAAGAGAGTATAGGATAGTCTTACAACTCACTCCTCTTGGGACACCCCAATGGGATAGAGTGTCTGAAAGAAGGAATAGGACACTATTGGACATGGTCCACTCAATGATGAGTCATGTTGCTCTTCCAACATCATTCTGGGGTTATACCCTGGAGACAACATCGTTTCTGCTTAACCGTACACCGACTAAGACAATTGAAAAGACACCATATGAAATATGGATGGGCAAGGTGTCCAATATGTCTTTCCTTCAGATTTAAGGATGTGATGTCCACGTCAAGAGATTGAGTGCAAACAAAGTATCCACTAAACTGATAAATGCCTATTTATGGAATATCCTAAGGAAACCAAGGGGTACTACTTCTATAACCCTAACGACAAAGGTACTACTTCTATAAACCTAACAAGAACAAGGTGTTTATGTCAAGAAAGGGTGTCTTTCTAGAAAAGAAATTTATTTCTAAGAAAGACAGTGGGAGTAAAGTTGAACTTGGGGAAGTTCAATAACCACAAATTCCAAAATAAGATAGTTCGGGGATTGAGCCAAAGACTCAAGTAATTGAGGAAGAAGGTTTGGTAGAGTCTGTCATCAGCTAGAGAGAAATGGGTTTCTTATGGCCAATGACTACCTACTAGGAGGCTTTTGCAAGTCCAGACTCAGTAGATAGCTTGGAGCCATAGAAGCTGAGATGCAATCCATGTCCGATAACCAAGTTTGGAACCTGGTTAATCCATCACCAGGTGCTAAGGTCATCGGTTGCAAATGGTGATTGAAGTTAAAAGCCGATGATACCTTCAAGGGGCAACTAGTGGCTAAAGGTTTCAAATAAGTCCATAGAATCGACTATAATGAAACCTTCTCATCTATCGTGATGCTCAAATCTATAAGGATACTGCTTGCCAAAGCTACATGATATGATTATGAGATATGGTAAATGGAGGTCAAAATAACTTTCCTAAATGGAATCCTCTAGAAGGATGTTTACATGGCTCAAGTAGAGGGTTTTATCGATCTAAAGTATCCTTATTGGGCATGTAAGCTGCAAAAGTCCATATATAGGCTTAAGCAAGCATTCCAAAGTTGGAATCATCATTTTGATAAAGCTATAGAGGAATATGGCTTTACCAAGAACAATGACGAGCCTTATGTGTACAAGAAGGTTAGTGGGAGCACTACCGTGTTTCTATCTTATATGTAGATGATATCCTACTCTTGGAAACGATGTCACAACACTGTTTGGGATTAAGCAATGGTTATGTAAATGAAGGACTAGAAGTCAATCTTAATCAGAGATGACATAGTTATGGGTTTATGTTACTTTCTGGTTCAGTCAGTTCTTAGTTTTCTTCTTTAATTTGAACAATTGTTCTTATTATTGGATTCGAGTGTAAATCAATATTGCTTCAGTTATGATTTTGTTTTGATTTACACTCGGAGAATCCCTACACCTTAACTATGTGAATTTCCAAAGGTGTCATGTTAATGTATATGAAATTTGGCTTTTTAGAATTATTTTTAGTGTTTACTAATAATTATACTATATATTTAAGTTGAAGCAGTTGCACATTAAAATTGGAAATTTTTGCCCCTATTTTACCAATCAAGCCCCTGAATTTTGTCTTTCCAATTTTGTTAGTGTGTGCCCTAGTCCCTTTGTCAATATAATCGGATTTTTGATAATTAAAAAAAGGCATTAATCTATTTTATTAATTTCTTATGCAATTAATAGTTATAGAGAATCCATTAGTTGAGTCATACTCTTATTTGTTAGGAGCATCTCCTTGCAGTAGGACTAAGAGTAGGGTAAACACTTAACTATAAATATCCATAGTCTGTTATATCATGGGAAAAATACTAACTAAAGACTAACATGGTCTTTGATTGTATGGTGGTGTCCTACAGGCCATTGGATATGGATTATCAATCAAAGAGATAAGTACATGTTAGGTTATATGGTACTGAATCGATCCACTCAGAGTTCTTCACTTGACTCCTATAAGATAAGTGAATCTCTGGTAGCACTTATATTGGATCCTTAGATCTGATATTGCTATGGACTTAGGAACGATCTCACATACTTTGACATACACCTAACGGACTCGTAACAAGGTGCCAAGTTCGGGTATGATTGGGTATGCTAGTGAATACCTAAGGCTCATGAGCAAGGTGAAGGGAAATGCCAATCTCTTAAATGAGATCGTGATATCACCGGCCACTTGATGAGTGAAACTGAGAAGTGTTCGGCCAAACCCAATACTTAATTACTAAGTGATTGAGTTCATCAGTCTACTCGGTATTGAGAAATGTACTTGCATAAATAGGTGATGACTTAGTCATGGTACTGGCAGTACAGAGATATCCATAGACATGGGATGTATAAAAAAAGGCTAAAAGGTATATATATCCAAAAGATATATTCATCTTAATTGGAGGTTATAATGGTTTGTTATAACCCACCTATAGTCTGTGAACCCAAAAGTTTGGGGCCTACTGCCAACACAAAACGTATAAGATCAAAATTGGATGTTTAGGACATAAATATGTATTGAATATATATTTATTTGAAGAGCAATTGATATATTTATATTGATTTAATTATTGTATGGTACAATAAATAAATCAATTAAAATATAACTAGTTATAATTGGATTTTGACATTTATGAGATGTAAATTACATTCTTATTAAATTGATTATTGTATGGTACAATAAATAATTTAATTAGAATATAATTTGTAAAAATTGGATTTCGACTACCATAGGGAATTAATTATATTTAGGATAATTTATTTTATTGCATAGTGCAATAAATAAATTAAGGCTAAAATATAATTATGTCAAAATTGGATTTTGACATAAATTAATTTAAGGCTGCATCAATTTTATATCATACGGTTTATGAGTTTATAATTTGATTAAGACTCTAACATAAATTAAAACCTAATTAACCTAGAGTATTAATAGCCCCTTATAACTTTAATTCCCTGTAAGAAAAAGAGACTGAAATTTCCCATCCACATAGAAAGAGAATTTTGCCCCCCTGTAGGTTCTAGGGTTCGACCATTATTGCTCTCCGGCTAGTGCTAGCACACTCTTCCAATCGCTTAAGACCTATGTGTGTGAAGGTAGAGATTTCCTACTTGAAAATTTGTAGAGAAAGCTTCTTAACCCAGGTAAGATTTAATTCGCTTTTTAGTTGAGTTTGTTTCTTCCCAATCTGAATATATTCCTGAACTGGATTTGAGTGCAAATCAATCGCTTCCGTTGTTAAAATTTTTGTTTTGCACGGTGAAAATCCCTACAAATTTTACCCCTCCTATTTGTTTTTTCCTTCCCATTAAGTCCTACATCCTACCTCAAAACAAGCAGCATCCAGATGCCAAAACGACGTTGTTCGAAGGCAGATGTTGTTGCATGTTTTTTTGATGCTCTTCTCTTCTTCCTGGCTCTCCTCTTCACGCCGCTATATTCTCTCTCCTTACCTTTCTCTCTTTGCTTTTCTCTCATCTCTCCCCACTTCGCTTCTCTCTTGTGTTGGTTATTAGTTCAATCAACTGATGTTTTGGAATTCAATTTGCAAGAAATCTCAAACCTGTTATATGGTTGCTTTATTAGTAGTAATTTTTTTTGAGGTAGGTGAATCTAAAGCTTGGAAGTGGACATACTGTTAAGAATTATGCAGCATATATAGGTATATTTCCTTTTTGTGTGTTAAGAATTGGCTTTTAACGTTTTATATGTCTCTTAACTTGATTTCTTGCATTTGCTCGGTCTAATGAAAACATGAATGTCATACAACTTGCAATGCTTAGTTTTTGAAATTTCAACAGCATTATTTCTGAAGCCACGTTTTGAGCTTTTACTTTATAGGCAGCTTTATAGTTAAGGTCTTAATAACTTTAGAAAGCTAGGTTCTTTGATATGATATCTCAGTCTCATATTAAGTGCAAAATAACTATTCATTAAATGAAATTTGGTCTAGAGAAGTGCTTAAATTTTAAGCAATTATATAAAATACATAAATTTTGATGAAGTCTTCAAATGCTTTTTGTGTTGGTATTTCTGATTTCAAGAACTGGAATGTTAGTTTGTTTAACTGGAATGTTAAGTTCATTAACCAATTATTTCAATAATTAACTTTCATTTTTGGTATTTAGATTGCATTTATCTAATCATCTCTCTTTCATCTTGTTGGTCTTAACAGAGCGCAAGACGAGCGCAAGACGAGATTTTCATTCTCTTCCACTTTTGAAGATTGTCGGATTATTTTGCCCATTCTTCTACTCCTCTACCTTTTAATGCTTTGGTGTTTCTCGGTTCTGTTTTTACAAGGTATGTAAAGTGCAAACTATGATGGAGATTAATGCTTGCATTTGTCGATTTTTGAGAAAACACATTTTATTCATGCAGATTATTAATAAACTTGATGCCACGGTTGACATTTTATTTTTGTGAACAATTGTCATCAACTAATCACAAATACAATCAAATCTCACAACTAAAACCATTACTATAGCTAAATACCTACACATAAAAATAACTAAGAATATATGTACACTATCTAATGGAATTGTGTCATAAGGATTTCAATTTCGTTGATTAAGTTGTGTTTATTCTGCCTAATTTTAGAAAAAATTGTTATTCCAAAAATGGTTCAACCAGATTTCGGAACTACTGATTCTGAAAATACCAATGATATACGAACAACGTTACGGGATGTTTTTTCTAACCAAACATTAGAATGGGCTTTTTTTCTCATAAAGAACATTGTTTTAAGGGGGCGTTTGGTTTAAACTTGGGAATCGGAAAGGGAATGATAAGGAATTGGAATCGGAATCACCATTTATCAATTTTGTTTGGTTAGTTTAGAATTGGAATCAAAATTTAATTTGTTGCATTTTTTTTTTCTTTAGTAATAACCAAAATAGTAATAACTTTTTCAACATTTTTATTAAAAAATAAGCTTAAAATATAAAGTATTATTAAATTATATGATAATAATAATACTATATAATTGTTATAGTATTTTTTTTTATAAATTATATTAAACTATATTATATAATATTATGCATTATTTATGATTACAGTAATTAATATACAATTATATATGTATGTATATTGGAAACGGGAGGTCTTACATTCTATAGAATAATTTTGATTGAAAGAAAAAATATTTGTGGGTGTTAATGAAATCTAAATTGTATAAGTTGATGGTTGGAAAAAAAAAATATAGTATATATATATATATTAAACAAAGAAAAATAGATAACGGTGGAATGAAGATGATTGATATGGGATAGTGGGGGAATGGTTGATTCCCGTAAATAGGAAAATCTCATTCTCATTACTTAATAAAATTTATCTAAACAAATAATAACAAAGGGAAATAACTATTTTCATTCCCATTCCATAACATGCTTTTAATATACCAAACACCCAGCTAAAATCATATATATATATATATATATATATATATATAGAGAGAGAGATAGAGAGAGAGAGAGAGAGAGAGGATGTGTAACGTTAATTGTTATTAGTAAAATCCCAACAGATCAAAATTCCCAGTCTGCTCCTACTGCGGCCGCCTGAAAAACTTGCTCAATTATCCTTTTTCACTTGTCCAATCTTCAATTTTCTGGTCAAATCTCATTTCTTCGACAACCAGTTGTGATCTTCTTTTGAATTATTGAATCAAAGGTTGAAACCATCGCGGGTTGAGTAATGTTGGGTGGTTTATACGGAGACCTGCCTCCGCCGTCTTCAGCGGAGGAGGAAAAATCCACTTCTACTACTTCCACGGTATGGTCCAGCAGTACATTGATGGCGCCGCCGACTCTCCGTAAACCTTCCACAGCCTCGGCGTTGCCGCAGACTATTCTAAAGTCCCAAAACAAACCCAAACTCCAAACCTCCGCATCCAAGATTCTACCTTCACCACCAATTGCGCCTGTTCCTTTTATAGTATCGGAAGAGCCATCGCAACCGGCACTTGTTGGTGTCACTTCCATAGTGATTGAGGAGTACGATCCAGCAAGGCCGAACGACTATGAAGAGTATAGGAGAGAGAAGAAGAGGAAGGCGTTGGAGGCGGAGAGATTGAGGGAACTTGAGAAGAGGAGGCAAGAGGAGGAGGAGAGGGAGAGAAGGGAGAGGGAAGAAAGGGAGAGGGAAAGAGAGAAGGACAAAAATATTTCAGGAGAGGAGGCTTGGAGGAGGAGAGCTGCAATGAGTGGAGCTGTTCCTAGATCGCCTTCACCCCCAAATAATAATGTAGATGGATTTACAATTGGGAAATCGGAAACTGTTGGATTGGGGGTTGGTGCTGGTGGCCAAATGACTGCTGCTCAGAGGATGATGGCAAAGATGGGCTGGAAGGAGGGGCAAGGGCTTGGGAAGCAGGAACAGGGGATTACAACACCTTTAATGGCTAAGAAGACTGATCGTAGAGCTGGTGTTATTGTGAATGCGAGTGAGAAGAAGGAGGAGAAGAAGGTTAAGAGTGTCAGTTTTAATGGACTGCCTACTCGGGTTTTGCTTCTGAGGAACATGGTAATTATTCATTCATCCTTGTTTAACTGGCGGGTTTTTTAATGTCATCCATAATGTTTGCTTGTGATTTGAATGAAATGCTGCATGAGTATGATATCTTTAGCTATTTATGCCAATTGGTAATTCCATCAATCATGCGTAGATTTATCTCAAAATTGAGCTTTTTTGTTGCTATGAGAGCAATTTATTCCGTTTGTTGGTTTTCCTGGATAATCTCTTCATGACTCATGCCAGGGCATAATAAGAGTTCTCGGATTTGAAGCATTCATTACTTCTCTTGTCTATTGAGAGAGAAGAGAGAAAGACTAGCGCTTCTGATAGAATCAGAATTCCAAATTTATAGATTTTTGGGTCTTAAATAGTTTGTTCCATTACCTCTCTTTTTCTACAAATTATAATTCCTCCTGGTTCTTTAGGCTATTTGGTTGTTTTAGAGATGAGTTGCTTGACATGCAGTGCACCTTTTTTACTATCCTTCATTTACTAAAGTTCTGTGCTTATTTTTCATTTTCATTCATCTTTCTATTACACTTGCTTGCATGCATTGTCTCTGAAGGTCTTTGATCTGCTCTGCCAATTACTGCACGCTTTCAAATCACATATTGATTGTGATTACCAATATCTATATCATCCCTTAATTTAGTTGAGTTTGAAAAATCTTTATATTAGTAGATGTTCTCACTCATTTGAATTGCGCAAGTAAATAATTAATTTTTTTTAAAACCGTTTTCATGGAGGCTTTAGCATGCTACTTCATGCGATTATTTTCAAGATGTGGGTGTAGTTATTATTTGTATCAGTGTAATTTGAATTTTTTTTATATAGCAATTAGATAGTTGGATTATCTGTTGCGATTGTGTAATTATGGTGGGGGGGGGGGGGGGGGGGAGGGGAAGCTTAGGAGTAATGTTGACTCATAGGGGACACATTATGGCTGGTAATGTGGGATTGATGTCGTAGGTTTGTTGCTCCAAGGAAGCTGTATAGTTTGTCATGATGAGGTGTGGAAAAGAACTGTCAAAAGGCTGGATGATTGGGAAACATAAGTGCCATTATGTTTTGTTATTTCGAGTTAAAGATCCATTTTTAATGATTTGTAGGCTATGGATGAATATATATATATATATATATATATATATATATATGTGCAAAATGTTATCTATTAGTGCCTCAATGTTTTCGAGATTGAATTAATGTTATCCTCTTTTCAAGAGCTTTTTGCAAAATAAGATTATCCCCTGTATAGATAGGAGGTTTCTGCTCTGGGTTTGGTTCAAAAAAATCTCTGTGTTTCTTCTTCTCTTTCATTTTTATTTTCATGCAGTCGGTGTTGGGGATTAGAAAAAGTGAAATCAAATTTTTGAATAAACATCGACACAGCAATCATCTAAGAAGACATGAACATCAGTTAACTATTTTCTTTAGTTGAAGAGTTTAAAGTGAGCTATTTGCAAGAAGGAAAATATTTCTTTTCTTCTCCCTCAGTAGATCTTTCTTTTCTTTTGATCCCAGTTCATCAAAACAGTGTGTCATAAGCATCAGGGGGCACTTGCTTAAGTGTCCAGGCAAGGTGAGGCTGTTGTGCCTCACAGCTTCCTCTCCTGGGCGAGTGCCTAAGCCCAGGCCTAGGCAAAGAGAACCCATGCTGATCTTTTTTTTAAGAATTTAGATGCTATTTTTAAAAGGTTATATCAGCAATTAAATGGGTTTTGCAATATATAATTTGATACAACGTCATATGTAATAATTTGGTTTTCAAGAAAAAGTGTTTTGGTTTCCAAAAATAAATAAACCTTTTTGCAAGAAAACAAGGCACATGAAACATCATCAGATTGCAGAATATTAAACCTCTTTGGCGATTTGAGGTCTCATTGCCTTGAGCACACATAGTGCTTTTCATTGAACTGGTCAAGAAGAGAATGAGAATTCTATTTTTCCTACAGAAGAGCACGTATTTTCTGATCTTCTGGATTGTTCTAAGCTGTCCTCACAACTGACCATATGGTTACTTCCTATTGTTCAACTTTTCAGCTGGACTGTTACAGAGGAGATAACCTTTGTCTCTGGTTATTTCTTTCCTGACAGTAATTGTCACTGGTCAGAATTTTCTCTCAGAATGTAAAATCTTTGTAGTTCCAAAGCATGGTTAGTTGTGAAAATGTAAGCTGCTTAGTTTTCATCGACGCCAACTTTGTAAATGGGCTTTATCTCAAATTAGGTTCTTCTGGATATTCTTCATCAAGTGTGAAACTTGAAAATAATCATAAGCCATTTTCATCCTAACCTTATAGGCTATTTCATTGTTTAGTAAAAGTATTTGCATAATATACAGTTATCTTTTGCTGCAACTCTTTTGTACCAATCTTCTCTTGAACTTTAACATTTTCAGAGTTTAGTAAATATGAGTGGAGAGATGTAAATTCAAATGTGTCTGAAAAATTATAAAGGATCTTGTTAATGTTAAAGGTGATTGTGGAAATGAGGATTGGTAAAGCTGGTGGCTAACTTTTTGTTCTACTATACTGTTGCAAACCAGTTTCATATATGCTATTGAGAAGGCTATTTGCTAGGAATATTTAAAAAAAGAATAAAGAAAAAAAAGGAAAAGGGGAAGATATGTTTAAAAAGGTTTCGTGTAACTAAAATAATACAGATAAGATAATTTGAGCCAAACTGAAAAGATATTTCATGATATTTGTTTGATGGTGTGCCATCTGATTATGAGATTTATGCATGTATAATAAAAATGTCTACAGGTGTGGGAGAAATGTTGAAAAGTAGAACTTCCGTCCTCTTTTAACTTGGCCTTTGGAACCGTTATCCTATGTGTTCTGCTTTAGCTATATGTTGGCGGTGGGATTAGTTTGATAATCTGCCATAGAGCATTTTCTCCTTGTTGTAAAGCTTGTATCTAGAGGACAAAGATATATCAATAAGGTTGTCAAGTAAAGATGAGGCTAACTGGCTGAGATCTACTCCCTTTGATTGAAGCCTCGATCGTTCATATGGTATTCATTTCAGGCTGAATTAGCCATCAGCTGTTTAGGGGAAACTATGCCCTGAATATTACAGGGACCCCTTCATTTATCATTACTTTCTGCAGTCCATTTGATGCATCTGTCAAAGCAGGTGGTGGCTTGTTGACTAAAATTTGTTAGCTAACGGATTGGATGCTTATGTTTTCGGGGATGAACTAAGTGCTGCTAAATAGTCACCTTCCTTGTTATTCATTAAGTTGAAATTTAGCGGTAGAACTGTGTAGCATGAAGGTTAGTCTCCATGTCCCAGTAATATGATTGTTTTGCAGTGAGTTTTATATTGGCTGAATTTGTAACACCTGCCGCTGCTTATGCTGTACCGTCTAACACATGATTCAATTTTTGGATAAGTACGAGTTAGATTTGTCATATAATTGCTTTATGGCACTTTCTTGTTCTTTTGGTTTGCTTATTTGAAAAATGTCTATGCATGAAACTGCTGGGTTTAACATTTTAATGCTGATGTCCTTTGGTATGAGCACTCGTTAAAAACACTTTCCATTGCAGGTGGGTCCTGGTGAGGTAGATGATGAGCTAGAAGATGAGGTTGGATCAGAGTGTGCCAAGTATGGCACAGTTACACGTGTTCTCATATTTGAGATAACTGAACCGAACTTCCCCCGAGAAGAGGCAGTCAGAATTTTTGTACAGTTTGAGAGATCAGAAGAAACAACAAAAGCTTTGGTTGATCTTGATGGTCGGTTCTTTGGTGGTAATGTAGTTCGTGCAACATTCTACGATGAGGAGAAATTCAACAACAATGAACTGGCTCCTATGCCAGGTGAAATTCCTGGTTTTTGAAAGATGTTTGGATATCTCGCAAATTTCTGATCGCTGAAATACTCGATGGGTGTTTAGTTCCTTATATATTGATGTAGTGGATTGAGTAGTGTTGTAAGCAGAATTAACTTAGGTAGAGACAGAATTGTTTTTCTAACAATTACTGATATTTCATGAATGAACATTCACAGATATATGGACGAGAGAGCAATTTTGATCCACTTTCGCCTATGGATCTACTTCTCCTATTTATTTTGGCGAGTTAGCGAGTTATATCTCGGTGTTTAACTATTTGCAGCATTTTTCTGATTTAGAAACTAAACCCTTTTGTTGCTGTGTTTAGAGTACTTTTAGGGGATGGATGGAATAAAATTCTAAAGGAAATATCAGTCTCAGGTTATTGTTCCCCTGGAGTTTGATTGGTCCTAAATTCAAAGCATGGAATGACATAATTTATTGAGCAGACTTGGAAAAGAGAACTGCATAACTAGCATTAAACTGGCTACTATTAGAACTGGTTAGATGATTAGCAATTACAATAGTGTGTTGTCTTCCCTATTGCTATGTGCTAGTCACAAAAATAAGTTATAGTTCACTTGAGAGGAAAAAAAGAAAAAAAAAAAAGGGAAGGCTGATCTAGTGTATGTATAGCTTTCTTCTCTAATTGAGTAGTACAATATTAGCCTAGGTGCTTGTTTGGTCGGTACTAAGGGATAAAGGTGAGGGCATAATTGGAATTCATATGATCCAAAGTGCTAGTTGGTCCGATGCAGAGGAGAGCCCACAGGAGTGTTGTGGTTGGATGCCATTGCCTCTTGCATGTTGGTATTCATGCCTTGCTGAGGATGGTGATTTGGAATATCCACCTCTACTCCACCATGAACCGCCATTGCTTTGGTGGTGGGGTGGTGGTTGAGTCCACTGTACATGTAGAATGCAAGAGGGATTTCCGTATCTCTGCCCCCACCACAGATATTGGGGGAGGAAGTGGCGGTGGCAGTAGGTTCAACATTGTTATTGTTGTTGCTAGCCGCCGTGGCGGCAGTGTTTATGACCATGTTTGGATCAATAAAGAAAGGTGAAGTAGTAATTGAGCCCTCTCCCCCAAATCCTCCTCCTGCTGCTGCTCCGCTGCCAAAGGCAATGACAGTGCTGCTGCTACTGGTGGGTGTTGCTTTTGTGCTTGTATTACTCGGTGGAGCTCCACAAGTTGGGCAGCGGTTCACAAGCTAAATTATACAGACACAAACACAAAACCATGAATATGCAGAAGCAAGTTGAAAAATCAAAACTTTATAGAAATTCATGGAGACCTTGTTGCGGTAGGTGGTGCCATCAGGGTCGACACGCCAGCCAGCTTCGTTGGCGAGTCCACGAAGGACTTCATTGATATCAGCACGAGGAGAGAGGTCATAACCACCATGTCTCCTAAGACCATGGAAGATTTTGGTGGTGATAGCCCTTCTTTGCCTCTCTCTAAGTTTTGTTTTCTCTTTCTCGCTTTCACTCCTAGCAGAGGAACCTCCCACCATTTTTTTCTCACTCTTTTGTTGTCTGTGTCAAATTCGTTTGGCTGAATATATATGGGGAGAGTACAGGTTGGTTTATGTGTGTTTTATGCATGATAAACAAAGACACAATTGCATGAGAGAGAGAGAGAAGAAAGAAGGCGTGAGTGGAGTTGAAAAAAGGACAGGAAGAATAGATAGCAGTTTCCTATTGATTGTTTTTACTCAGCTTTTCTGGTTTTTACAGCATATTATTACTCTTACCTCTGCCTCTCTCTCCCTCTCTTTGTAGCTTTCAGGTTTGCAAATATAAATGCAATGGGTTAAAAAAAAATTGGAATCAATATGGGGCTAGGGAGCAGGCATAGAGGCTATTTTGATCACAAGAGGAAAACTCTGTTTTGTCTGATTATATGCTGGCCTGTAGGAGTCTACTGCTGTAAAATTTTTTAACCACCACCATTTATTCATTACCATTTATCCTTCAAACACATACCAAAAAGGAAAAACAGTACATAATCCCTACCTGCATATCGATTAGCGCAACAAATTTGAATTATATGAGTAGTTATTAATTAATAAAGAATTAAGAAGTACTTAATTATGAGCTTTAATTGAATGGTGATTTATATATTATACGGTACTTTGAACTTGTTACTGCAGCCAACAAAAGCTCCACTTTGCATTTCCAGCGTTTGTCTATCATTTAGGTCGCAAATAATAGGATTACTCCATTCCATAACAACAATTCTTTCCTCAGGGCCCAAATGACAATTTGGGTCTAGTTGAAGGGGTTGTGTATGATTTGCACCTTTTTTTTTTTTCTTTTCAAATAAAATCCTGAATTCATGATGTTAGGGTTAATCCCTTTTGTATAATACAATTACAGATGGTATAATATTATCTATCAGCAATAAGTACACATATCAACTACACCATGTAAATAGGATAACCCTCGATCATTATCAGTGGCTACATAGAGAAATTGAAAAAAAAAAGCCATCGGAAAAAAGAAGCATAATCTGCAATCGTGCCCATCTCTTATTCACTTAGTTCTGTAATTGTACATCAACAAGCTCCGTAAACAAAAATTTTCATTCTCAACATTACCTCCTCTCCTTTGGCAGCTTGTTGACTTCAACAATTATGGTTGATATGATGTAATGATATTTCCAAATGAAGAATGTATATAAATAAATCTGCAGTATTACATTCGAAGTCATTAGATTTAAACAAAATATGAGGGAAAATAACTTCACATCTTTCATTTTCTCATTTTCCACTACTTTTAACAAATGAAACCACAATTTAGGTAATGAATCTCATGCACTGAGAAAGTATTTCCAATCCCCTATGAACAATCATATGCCTGCCCTACCCGTCCCCCTTTCCCACCCACTGAAGTAGGAACTCTTGAATTAAACTGAAGTGAACTTTCCATTCTTTTCTTCATCTGTTCTTTTTGGTCAAGGCTTCGTGAACATGTGAAATACTGATTGCTACTGGGGCATTTCAAGGTCCGGCCTTCTGTCAAGTTCTTCTTGCGCAGAATCATCTGGAAATGCATCTGGATAGGTCGCTAAGATTTTGGCCTTCATGCTCCTAAAATGAACCACAACAAAAGAAAGGATGAAGCTCTTAAGTCTCAAACAAGAAAGATAATTCAGACTACAACTTTGCATTAAATGAACAAAAGTGAACAAACATCTTGTGAAATAACATGATGGGAGAAGCAAGGACAAACTCCATGCTGCAGTCTTGACTAACCAGAATCCTCGGTAGGCCTGTATATTTTAGACTAAGAAGAATGAGCTTTTCCAGCTGAAGGCCAGACAAAGCAGATGCACCTATAGAGTGAACAAATGGGTAGGAACTGATTATACAATCCACATTTTCAATTTCCAAGGATTTTACATATTCATTTCCAAGCATTTATTGCCTGCCTATGAAAAAATCTAAGCAACTATTGAAATGTACGATCAAATGCATGCCATTTTCCTTCATGGAGTCACCAGAATTGTCAATCCCAAGATTCTTCTCAATGCTTTCAGATACATTCAACTAATGGTGCAGCAACATAAGAAGAGAGATAGAAGCTTTCATATAGATGCATGAGTGCTTCCATTGCATGCGTAACAATTATTTATAAAATTTGATTGAAGTATTCTGTTGCTCCACAAAACTGGTATAGCATCTCCAGAAGTTCCAATAAAATCTGATTGTTTTAACAATTATAAGGTCATAGGAGAAGGAAGAAGTAGACTTGGCAAACAAACCTTTTGTCACTTATATTAATGGTGTTAAAGTTGTGTAAGAAGACATGCTCTTCTTTTAAAATTTTTCTTCTAATGAGCAGCACCTACAATCCGATATGCCAAAAACATGGGAATTAAGAAGCTATAAATCACCTCTTCATGCAAACTTTTTTAAACTGAATGACAAGAACGGCTTGGCTAATGTAATGCCCATCAACTGTCTAAAAGGAGAAGAAACACAGTATAAGAAACAACAGTTGAGATACGAAGACTCCAGGGGATATGGTACCCTAAATTTCACTGCATCACCTTTCCAAACCATATCTACAGCACAATTCTTCAACTTTTGTCATCGAATTAAGCTGTTTCAATTGCCTAATAAAACAATTCCATCTTTGGACATAATACAAGAGAAAACATCTAGCTTCTTCAGTTTCTCGATAAACAGAAAATCAGTCATTAATAGAAATACCGAGTAGAGTTTGACCAGTAAATGTACCTTAGCTTCTGAAATATGTAATCAAGATCAGACTTCATAGATTTCAGCATACGAGTATTTCTCGAAAAATCACCAGAAACCTCAGCGAAGCAATGCTCTGAATATTCATTAAAATGAGTCAATACTGCATTGCTATCCTGCAACCTTCCTAATCTGCAAATCCGAACGAGAAAAAAATGAAAGATAATAAACCAAGGGAAGAATACTTTCAGTTATTTGAATTGCTAACCTGAATACTACTAAGCAGTCAAATTTCTAAAGAACAAACTCAACGATAAAAATTGAAGAAGCAGAGAGAGACGGGAAGTACATAAGATGCTGCAATTGCTTGAGGGAATCCAAATTTTCAGTATTGATTAGGGTTTTAAACTCGTGTGCTATCTCCGATGAAGCATCTCGGATTGATTCCTTTTCCGATTGCTCCATTTCCGCCCAATATCACTGACAACACAGAACGAGAAGAAGGAGACGCTGCTACGAATTACAAATCAAGTACGAGCATTTGAGTTTCTTATGGATTCTTTTTGGGCTCTTTCATGGCCCAACCTACAGCTAAGAAATAGGCTCTTTTGGGCCTAAACCAAAACCTTCTTGAGAAATTTACATCAAACCTCACTTCCCACAGTTATTAATAACTCATCTAATTATATTGCTTTTGTGAATCTCAAATGGTTATGGCTTTTATTAATTTAAATATTCTTTTTATTACACAATTAGGATAACAAAAACTGTTAATTACAAAAATCACCCAGCAATCCAAAAATAACAACCATACACTTTTAATCTTTTAAAAATACTTATTTATTGCAATAACTTTTTGAAATTACAAATTATACCTTTTCTTATCTTAAATGATAATAAATAAAAAAAACGCTCTCTCTTCTCCTCTTATCTCATGCATGTGGTCCACTTCCCATGGGTTTTATGACTTTTCTCTGTCCTCTTTTATAATTATAATTTAATTTCACATTATCTCTCAATCCGTTCATTTTTTCATCATGTCATTTTACATTTTTTTTTTGATTTTTTAGTAATGAACATAATATTGAAGAAGAAATTAATTATATGGAAATTAATATTAGTAAAATAGAAAATGATTTGTTAGATTAGACTACATCAAAGCAAGATATTAATACAATTTATTCTGTTGTAACATTTAAATTCTTGACTGATTATGCTATTAAAACTACTGAGCAAACTGTTGCTATAAATCAAGAACATGAAAATATTCAATTATTCTCATAAAAGGCAATAAATGAATATAGATTGAAAAAAATATAAATTCTTACATATTGGTTCCGTATAAATTGCAATTAAGCCTTTGTTTGGATTAGTGTGAGCGGACGACGTTTTCGACGGAACGCGGACTCCCTTTTGGAAAGGGCGCCTCGATTTCGGGTAAACCCCTCCCTCGCGTGGGGTTTTTAGAATGCAAATTTGTTTTTGAAAAATTAGACTATTTCATAAAAGAACCGAGACCTAAGTCTCGATAAGTAGAGTAGGAGTCGCCACCCGGCTCAGCTCAACCGGAAATTTCAGTGTAGCTCAACAGGACGAACGGCCGCCATACTATCCAGAGATCTAGGTCCGGACAAGTCCCCTATTTCATGTATAATCAAAATAAAAATTGGCCAATGTTCAAGTATGGTATTTTAAAATTCTAAAGTCAATTTTATTGAATTAAATCATATAGCGCGCATACGCATGAAATAAAAATAGAAGTAAAGCAGTAAATAATTAAATGGCTTACAACCCGATTGAACAAAAATAAAAACTCTCAACCTCACCTTACAACCGCCTAGAATATACGATAATCTAAAAATTTACAATCACCTAAAATACATGTATTAATCTATTAAATACATCAAAAATAAAAATAAAAGAAACTAAAAGCTGCAAAACAAAGAGTTAGCACAGTTTACGGCACACCACAAATATGACTCAAATATGATAGAATCGGAAAATTAAAATTCGGGGGCATGCATTTAGGGGGATAACCGGGTCGGCTCGGCTAGCCGGCCTGGTTAGACCTGGAAAACATTTTGAAACGTCCCTGTATTTTGGTTTCGTGAGAAAATCGTTTTGAAAACATTTTTTTTCTGGTTTAATTTAATTTAACATGTGAGGTGAGTTGGTTTTCAGGAAAATCGGGTCTCCGTCGTTGTATTGTTCTAAATGCAATTATACTGAAAATTAAATCTAAGGTCGTGAATGCACACAACAAAATTCATTTTGATGGTTTTCTGATTTTTTTGATTTTTTATGGATTTTTGGGAATTTTTCTAGATTAAAATGGAAATTCTGCTTCTGGACGGATATTACAGTCATGCGACTGTAAATGTCCAGATGCAGGATTTCGCCAAAATTTATTTCAAACGAGTTTAAGAGGAGCGGGAAATCAAGAACACTCGTATGACTGTTCTTCACTACAAGAACAGTCGTACGGCTGTTCTTGATTTCCAGAAATAGCAGGTATAAAAAATGAGTTTTTGCGCACGAAATCACATCAAACACCCATAAAACACAGGAAAATGAAGGTTTGAAGTATATTTACCTCTTTGGAGTTGATCCACCGTATGAATGACCGATGGAAACGCCTCAATCCCTTCCAAATTGCTTCTTTTCCCTTGAGTTATGGTTTGAAAAGTTGTCCAAATTTCTCCCAAAATGTTAAGGTTTCAGAGAGCTTTAAGTCCAAAATTAGTTGAGTTTAGAATGTCAGATTGTTAACCTAAGATTTCTATCCAATTTTAGGCTTAATACTTCAAGAATCAAAGAGAAAAGAGTGTGTCTTTTTGTGAGTTTTCTTTCCCTTCTCTCCTTTCTTTCTTTTTTTCTCTCTAAAATCTCTCCAATCTCTGACTCTAAACTCCACTTCTTGCCTTTCTTCCTTTTTATCTCCTTCCTTTTTTTTTTTCTTTTGGCTGCAAAGGGGGCGAGCATTAATTGCTCTCCCTTTCAACCCCCAAAATTCTGTCCCCTAACCACAGGCTGCTGTACCTGGGCCGGTATTACAGTCGTACGACTATATTACATTCGTGGTATGACAACTCTCTTTTTTTTTTAGGACTAGAAAAAAAATTTCGGTGCTTACAGCTGCCCCTCGAGTGATCAAATTCGACACCTGGATCCAGGTTTAAAATACCTGAGATGATGAATTTGAGAGCGCGAATCAAAGCGCCGCAAACACAAGAAAGAATCTACAGTTGAAATAAACCGATACCGGGTCTAGGTTACCTAAGGCGAAGAAAGGCGAAAGGCGGATAGGCCGATATCGGGTTTAGGTTACCCGAGGCAAGGAAAAAGATGAAATAAGCCGATACCGGGTTTAGGTTACCCGAGGCAAGGAAGGTGAAAGGCGAATAAACTGATACCAGGTCTAGGTTACCCGAGGCAAGGAAGGTGGAATGTGGATAGGCCGATACCGGGTTTAGGTTACCTGAGGCAAGGAAGGTGGAAGGCGGATAAGCCGATACCGGGTCTAGTTTACCTGAGGCAAGGAAGGTGGAAGGCAGATAGGCCGATACCGGGTTTAGGTTACCCAAGGCAAGGAAGGTGGAAGGCAGATAGGCTGATACCAGGTTTAGATTACCCGAGGCAAGGAAGGTGGAATGCGGATAGGCTGATACCGGGTTTAGGTTACCCAAGGCAAGGAAGGTGGAAGGTGGATAAGCTGATACCGGGTCTAGGTTACCCGAGGCAAGGAAGGTGGAAGGCAGATAGGCCGATACTGAGTTTAGGTTACCCGAGGCAAGGAAGGTGGAAGGCAGATAAGCCGATACCAGGTCTAGGTGTAAGCGCCGGAATTTTACTTTCCAAAAAAAAAAGAGTACAGTAGTACAACTCTACCTACAGTCATATGACTGTAATCAAACTACAGTTGTACCACTATAGATCGCGGCTGGTGAGCCAACCCATACCCTAAAAGTGGAGCAAGAAAGGAGAAAAAGGGGGAACAGACAGACAGAAAAAACGAAGAAAAAGATAAAAAAAAAAAAAAAGAAAGAAAGAAAAAGAAAAAGAAGAGAAAAGGAGGAGCTCATCATTAGAATCCCTCAACATTTGGAGTTTTTGGACCCAAAATCCCTAACCATAACTTAAGGAGAAAAGTGTACATTTTAGTGGATTGGAGCGACGCCAGGGGTCAATCCTACGGTGGACGCACGCCAAAGAGGTAAACACTCCTTTTCCCCTCTCTTTTACAAGCTTTCTGGGTGATTGGTGTGTTTTTTGCCTTTTTTGTTCATTTTTCTGCATTTCTGCTCTTGGAAATCAAGAACAATCGTGCGACTGTTCTTGAGTTAGATGAACAGTCGTATGACTGTAGTTACAGTCGTACGAGTGTTCTTGATTTCCAGGAGTTTTCTTTCCAGTTTTGCTTCAAATAAAATTTTGGCGAGATTTTGACTTTGGGTCATTTACAGTCGCACGATTGTAACGTATTTCCAGAACCAGAATTTCCCTTTTAACCCCAGAAATTTCCAAAAACCCATAAAAATTCAAAAAACCCCAAAAATCATCAAAATGAATTTTGTTGTGTGCATTCACGACTCTAGATTCAATTTTCAGTAAAATTGCATTTAGAACAATGCCATGACGGAGAACTAGTTCTCTCGAAAACCGACCCACCTCACATGTAAAAAATGCATGTAAAGCGGAAAAATTGTTTTCAAAATGATTTTCCCCCAAAAACCAAAATACAAGGACGTTTCAAGATGTTTTCCAGGTCTAACCGGGCCCGCTAGCGGAGCCAACCCAGTTATCCCCTAAATGCATGCCCTCAATTCTTAATCTCCTATTCTATCATGTTTGAGTCCTACTTGTGGCTTGTCGTAAATTGTGCTAACCCTCTATTTTGCAGGTTTTAATTTCTTTTATTTTTATTTTGGATGTAATTTAATAGATCAAATCGTGTATATTAGGCGATTGTATTTTTCTAGATTCTTGTGTATCCTAGGCACTTGTAAAAGTGAGGCTGAGAGTTTTTATTTTTTATTCGATCGGGTTGTAATAATTTACCTATTTATTATGTTATTTAACCTGTATGCGCGCTGTATGTTTTTTATTTCAATAAAATTGACTTTAGAATTTGAAATACCATCTTTGAGCATTCACCAATATTTATTTTAATTAGACACGAAATAAGGGACTTGTCCGGACCCGAATCTCTGGATAGTGTAGCGGCCGTTAGTTCGGTTCAGCTGCATTATAAATTTCCCGGTTGAGCTAAGCCGGGTGGCGACTCTACAATATTCATCGAGACTTAGGTCTTGGTTCTTTTATGCATTAATTCCATTTATTTTCCAAAACCAATTTTCCATTTATAAAAATCCCACGCTAGGGAGGGGCCCGCCCGAGATCGAGGCACCCCTTTCGAAAGGGAGTCTCGCGTTCCGTCGAAAACGTCGTCCACTCACAGTGGCGACTCTGCTGGGGATTTCTTAAAAAAGTTTTCTTAAAACTTAAAAGAATTTGACAAGCCCTGAAAACCGTCTAATTAAAATAAGGTGGATAATTCTCGATTGGTATTTTATTTTTTCGTCTTTAGTTAGACATTCTTGCATTAGATTTAGTATCCATTTTTAGTCCGGTGGATTGTTGAAGTGTTGCCTTTGTTCCTCATGGTCTTAGGTGCACGGATACGAAACACCACCCATAGCCTCGTACGAACCCCTTCGTTCAGACCCTTGAATGGGGAGAAGTGAGGAGTATATTTTGCTATGGGAACCTTGATTTTAACCCGACTTGGACCGAACCCATATAGGCAGCCCTAGTTGGATTCCTTTAGGATACCAGAATCAATCGTGTGTAAATAAAATAAAATCGCGCCTTCATCACCCCCGGTTGGTGATCGAAGTGAACCCCACTTTGGACTCGGTTAGAATTTTTTAGACCGACCACACTTGGAGAAATAAGGTTGGATGTATTCGCTTCGTGTGGTACGTGTTACACACTTCTCGACATTTCATGACATACCATAATCATCATCTTCCATACACAATTAACATATTCCATACATAAATCATTTTTATGTGATACTAACACACATTCTTATGCAGCCACGTGCATTTTATTTTCACGTGAAATCATTAAATCATCCGTTTGCCATTCATACTAACCATTTCTTTTTCAGCCATAACATTATATTTGTGTGATTAGCATTTTTTCACATAGCATACATAACATCATTATGTATGTCATGCATCTTAACCACGTTTTTGTGCAACCGTTTACATTTTGTGTGTCATAAGCATTCATGACATATCACCTAAATTAAATTAGGGGCATTCCAAGGACGCCTACCACGATCATATCATTCCATCATATATCGGGTATCCCAAAATACCTATGTTCTGCCAATGCACAGGATTGCATTCGGCCATTCCACCAAATCATTTCATTCAATAGAGACCACAATGGTCCTAGGTGTATTTCCGTGTGACAGTCCACACGATACATTTCATGACATCATATCCATCCATCATAAACATCATACAACACTGTGATCCACATCGGACCATTTCAGGACATTAAGATATCATTCAAGGCGCTTCCCGAGTGCTGAATTAGTACACATGTAGGGGCATCTCATAACATCCCAAATCATGAAAGTTGTTCCCCGAACGCCAAGCTTTTGTCCGTGTCCTTGTTACACGCGACTCTCTCACAACATCATTTCATTTCATATGCTTAAAAGCGTCAAAACTCTATCCATGGGCAGGTCCCATGTGATAATTTTATATCATCTCATATCATCTCATAGACCTTTAAAGTGTTGAACTTCGTTCGTGTGTCAGTACATACATGACCATTTCACGAAATTCATTTGGTGCCCCAAAAGCACTGAACTTTCATCCGTGTAGCGGTCCACACGGCTTTTTTTGCATAGCATTGGGTGTTCTTGGAATGTCCAAAGTCAAAAGAATAAAAACAAAGGGATCATCCTCATTATCTCACGACGTGCATCTCATTCACCCATCAAACATTCAAGCACTCCATAATCACCAAAGACTTTACAGCATGCACTGAGTCATTTAAGTGTTCCAAAAATGCTAGAAACTTCATCAAACCCCTTAGGTCTTCCATAATCATTAGAAACCCTATCCTTGTGTCCCACACACATAAGCTCCAAAATATCATTCTGTGCAAGACAAGCTCTGCACACTTCCTCCCCGTGTAAGACAAGCTCTACACGTACCGTTCCAAATCTTCCCATGTAAGACTAAACTCTACACGTACCGTTCCAAATATCTTTCTGTGCAAGACAAGCTCTGCACACGTCCTCCCCGTGTAAGACAAGCTCTACACGTACCGTTCCAAATCTTCTCGTGTAAGACTAAGCTCTACACGTACCGTTCCAAATATCTTTCTGTGCAAGACAAGCTCTGTACACTTCCTCCCCGTGTAAGACTAAGCTCTACACATACCGTTCCAAATATCTTTCTGTGCAAGACAAGCTCTGCACACTTCCTCCCTGTGTAAGACAAGCTCTACACGTACCATTCCAAATTTTCCAGTGTAAGACTAAGCTCTACACGTACCGTTCCAAATATCTTTCTGTGCAAGACAAGCTCTGCACACTTCCTCCCCGTGTAAGACAAGCTCTACACGTACCATTCCAAATCTTCCCGTGTAAGACTAAGCTCTACATGTACCGTTCCAAATATCTTTATGTGCAAGACAAGCTCTGCACACTTCCTCCCCGTGTAAGACAAGCTCTACACGTACCGTTCCAAATCTCCCGTGTAAGACTAAGCTCTACACGTACAGTTCCAAATATCTTTTTGTGCAAGACAGGCTCTGCACACTTCCTCCCTGTGTAAGACTAAGCTCTACACGTACCGTTCCAAATATCTTTCTGTGCAAGACAAGCTCTGCACACTTCCTCCCTGTGTAAGACAAGCTCTACACGTACCGTTCCAAATCTTCCCATATAAGACTAAGCTCTACACGTACCATTCCAAATATCTTTCTGTGCAAGACAAGCTCTGCACACTTCCTCCCCATGTAAGACAAGCTCTACACGTACCGTTCCAAATCTTCCCATGCAAGACAAGCTCTGCACTTACCGCATCAAACTCTACCCTTCCTTCCCGTGTAAGACAAGCTCTACACATACCGTTCCAAATCTTTTCCTGTGCAAGACAAGCTCTGCACGTACTGCATCAAACTGTACCCATCCTTCCCTTGTAAGACAAGCTCTACACGTACTGCTCCAAAATATCTTCCCGTGCAAGATAAGCTCTGCACACTTTCTCCCCGTGTAAGACAAGCTTTACACGTATCGCTCCAAATCTTCCCGTGCAAGACAAGCTCTGCACATACCGCATCAAACTCTACCCATCCTCCCCGTGTAAGACAAGCTCTACACGTACCGCTCCAAAATATCTTCCCCGTGCAAGACAAGCTCTGCACACTTGCTCCCCGTGTAAGACAAGCTCTACACTTATCGCTCTAAATCTTCCTGTGCAAGATAAGCTCTGCACGTACCGCATCAAACTCTACCCATCCTCCCCGTGTAAGACAAGCTTTACACGTATCGCTCCAAATCTTCCCGTGCAAGACAAGCTCTGCACGTATCGCATCAAGCACTACACTTCCTCCCCGTGTAAGATCCGCTATACATGTACCGCTTCAAATATTAACTCTCCTCCTATATAGGATTCACCCCATACATATAAGCGCTTCACAAGTATCACCTTGCTTCGATCCGTGGACACCCTGTGTGTCATTTTATCCATATGGTGTATATTTACACGCAACGCTCTCCTTCAGCATATAGCTTCATCAACAACATTCATTGCATTTTGCACGGTTCCTTTCTTGGCTTTGTGTGTACTTAACTAGCTTAGAATTGCATAACATGACATGGTATTACATGACATCATCGTTTGTACATGCATGCATTACATCTCGCATTCATACCTGTATCATCCCTTGAATTGGCACTCCGTGCGAACGCCCCGGCCAATGCTAACAAATGTTTTTATCAGTACAGAAAGGGAAGTAGTCTCGAGAATGGCTGGCCCAATGAACTTCAACCGCATAACAGATGTCCTGGATGATTATGTTGCCTCATCGCGATTCCGAAAGGCGATAGGGATGAGGCGGCGATAATGTTAAAGGAGATGCTAGGAGATGATTGTGACAAGGTAGAAAAGCTGACGGCTAGGTGTTCTGAATTAGAGGCACGTGTAACAGAGCTCGAAGGAGTAATAAGAGGGCTGACTGGTGAGGTAGAATCGAAGGCCCCCCTCAAAGCTAATACTGACCTTGTTCCGTGACGAACCAGGAGTTCACTCCCCAAGGGTGACGGAAAGGGCATATCCCCATGGGCTATTTCGTTGAGCCGATTATTTGCCAAATGTAGGAACGGTGGTCTCTTGAGTTCTCTAAAGCCGTTCGAGAACCCGGCTGAGACAAACAAAGGCAAGTTCTGTTCCTATCACGTGACAGTGGGGCACAACATAAACGACTGCAAGCAACTGCTGAAGGCCATTTGACAACTGATCGCTGACTGGAAAATGGTCGAGCCACCCTTGAAGCCTAATGTCCAGAGCAATCCTTTGCCCAGTTTTGACTAGCTTTTGAAGTTGATGATGCAGCAGCAAAAGAAGACCCTCCGTATGTGGAGGATGTTAATTATTTTGATGTATCTGTTTTATTCTTTATCTTATTTTGTGAACAATGTAGCCTACAAGGCTTTTAATGTAATGTAATTTGATTTTAGTTATTTGTGTGATATTTTCATGGATGGAACACTGTGCATGCATACAAACATTCATTTAATGTCTTTA
Source organism: Euphorbia tirucalli (assembly GCA_039660915.1). Lineage (NCBI taxonomy): Eukaryota > Viridiplantae > Streptophyta > Magnoliopsida > Malpighiales > Euphorbiaceae > Euphorbia > Euphorbia tirucalli. Next base: position 31,361,336 of record CM077637.1, on the reverse strand, counting down.
GCATACATGACACATCATTATATGAAATGAATCTAAGGACAGATGAGCATCCAAAATGATATCCGTCCTGAAAGACCTCACGACTGATAAGAGAAAGAAAGATTACAAAATGCCTAAAAGCATGGAAGGCCTTCGCCTAGTCCTATGACGGCACGCATCGACAAAGGATCGCAAGACATAGAATTACAAAGAATCCGAAGGACAAGTCCAGCCAAGAGGAAGTTCCATAAAAAAAAAAAGACAAAATAAGCATGGTTTCAAGTTCCAAAATAAGAATGCATATCTGTATCATATGATGTTTCGCACCATAGCATCCTCGATAATAGAACACAAGTTCTGGGGCAACAATACAATCATTCTAGAATAAAAGGAGAGAGGCACCATGCATCGCCTCCATATCACGCATAAGCCAGCAAGATAGTACAAGCAGCTAATAAGCACGTCAAAAAGCACAGCCATCAACTTGTAGGATCGAAGCAGTCCTACAGAGAAAGACAAAGACCAAGTTGTCAACCCCTTCAATCGGGACAGGCTCAGGTTTCCATAATAAAAAAAAGAAGGGAAGTCCGATGGATTGAAAATCACGAAAGCAATCCATGTAAAAGTTAGGACAATGAGGTGAGCACCACCGGCAGGAAAATCCACAAGGACTAGTTGGTGGCAGTCGTGGGTTCGGTCGAGACGGATACCATACTCATCTTGTCCTTAATTTCATTTCATATATAATGTGCATTATGCTAAAACATCATCAATGAATGAATGAATGAATGCCTTGCCCTGTTCATTTAAATATCCTAAGTTTGCTTAAAATTGAATTCACGTCATGCATCACATATGGCTATACGCTTGTGAGCTTCAGCAACAACGATGGAACAACCAAATCCTACAAGACCTCCCACAATCATCTCATCATCAAAGGGTGTACTGAATTGGAAATCTTCTTCTAATTCCACGGCATTTAAAAAAAAAGGGTGGCTCGCTGAGGTGAAAACCAAAAAGGCATCTCAGGCAAAAATTAGAGCGGCAAAAATTAGTTGAAAACCCATATTGGGCAGTTTAGGCAAAAGTTAGGGCACATGAAAAGCTCACTAAGGTGAAAACTGAAAAGGTACCTTAGGCAAAAGTCAGAGCAGCTCGCTGAGTTGAAAACCCACTTTGGGCGGCTCAGGCAAAATTTAGAGCATCCAAAGTCATGAAGCCTAGGGGCACAGATGGCAAAACCTCTCCGTCATTCCCCCAGCAGGAACATTTCATTAATCCCCAACAAGATCCTCTATATTGTTTCTCAACGACATCGTTGCCAATAACAGCATCACTTTATCACTTCCTCTCCAACAGTCATCATATTTCTGCAATAGCCATCATATATCCTTGGCAGGATCACGAGAATTACATTGCACCCGAAATTTTGGTTCCCCAGCTATGGTCGATCAATCGCACAACATATCTTACCCAGCAAGAACTTGGAATGTCAAGATCGAGCAAGTGGCGCGACATGCATTTTCAAAAGTTCATCTGCATATGCATGCATTGAAACATATACATGCATTCAAAGCATTCATACACACATGCATACATCACAACCAACCCAAGCACAGGTAACCATCATTATCATTGAATTGTTCCGAACCAGGATCACTCTCAAAGCAGAGATGGCACAACGCCGGGGCATCCATTGGACCCTAAGCGTCAGCGCAAATCCAAATCTCAACACATCAAGTCTCCAAGGGGCGGAACAATCAAGCCGTATTTATCCTTGATCGAAGGGGCAAAAATTTTTGTTTCCAAAATTATCGATCAAGGGATAAATACTCCTTTACGTTCAAGCATGGTTTCAGATCCTTGAACCTCTTATTATTTCAAGTCCACCCAATTACAGTAAGATTTCAAATAGTCAAAAATCCATCTTTCTTCGCCTCGGGTAACATAGACCCGGTATCGGCTTATCCGCCTTCCATCTTCCTTTGCCTCGAGTAACATAGACCGGTATCGGCTTATCCGCCTTTCACCTTCCTTTGAGTTGGGTAACATAGACCCGATATCGGCCAATCTGCAATCCATCTTTCTTTACCTCGGGTAACATACATCCGATATCGGCTTAACCGCATTCCATCTTTTCTTGCCTCGGGTAACCTAGACCCGATATCAGCTTATTTATTCTCTAGCATTGCCTCGGGTAACATAGACCCGGTATCGGCTTATTCCATCCAATCAACTCAGCGCTTCACCACAGCGAGCTCTTTTTTTTTATAACGAAGCCCGATCGAAATGGCAAGTTCTTGGACAACCACTGTCGCTCTTCGGAAGATGAATTAGATTTGGAGGATGATAAAAGATTTCAAATTGTATGTATTTAGTGCATTTTCATTTTTAAACAGCATGATATGTTCGACCAGTTAAATGCAAAGCGATTTCCTTAAGTGGATGCTTAAGCAAGATAGCTTTGTTTATGCATTTTGTCATAACCAAGCCAATATATTGAAACAAACATTTCACTTTATTGATGAAATCAAAATGAGTACATTTGAAAAGATTAATTCCCCAGATGGTATACATTTCACATAGAGCCAGAATCCGTCACCGATCATCCCTTTTAGATTTTCCGACTGATCATTTTCTCTCGTGTCTTAATTTTTTCCTAGGCCGCTCTTTTCGAGTTTTCAGCCTAGCAGACCTTTTTGTTTTTTGTTTTTTTTTTGTTTTTTAGACATGATAAAGCTTTTAGTGGTCTTGGTTGACAGGATTGGTGAACTCATTTCCATCCATGTCTATGATGCTGACACCGCCTTTCGATAGCACTTTCTTCACAACATAGGGTCCTTCCCAGTTGGGTCTGAACTTCCCCCTAACATCGACATTTGAAGGCCTTAATTGCTTTAGAACCAAGTCCCCTGCTTTTAACTACCGCCTAGGGTACTTCACATTCTGGTCATAGGCTCTGGCCATTCTGTATTGGTACATCTGTAGATGATTTTCGTTGTTTTAGTTGCTTTTCATCTAGCGTCGCTAACTGCTCGTACCTGGCTTGAACCCATTCAGTTTTTGGTAATTGAGCTTCTAAGGTGACTCTAAATGACTTGAGCTCTATTTCCACTGGTAGCACTCCTTCCATACCATATACCAAGGCGTATGGAGTTTCCCCTGTTGGTGTTCTGACACTGGTTCTGTAACCCTAAAGAGCATACGAAAGTTTATCGGCCCAATCTCTGTAGGTGGTTACCATTTTCGACAAGATTTTCTTTATCGCCTTATTGGATGCTTCTACTGCACCATTAGCTTGGCTCCTATATGGAGAAGACTTATGGTGCTCAATGCCATGTTCTGTAAGTAGCTCAGCTGTTGCCCCTTGAAACTGCACTCCATTGTCAATCACTATGTGATGAGGAATCCCATATCGGGTAAAGATGTTCTTCTGGATGAACTTAACCATTTGCTTAGCCGTTACACTAGCAAAGGATTCTGCTTCTACCCATTTTGAAAAGTATTCAACTGCCACAACTATGAATCGATGTCCATTAGATGATGCAGGATGAATTTCCCCAATCATATCTATTCCCCATGCTGAAAACAGCCAAGGAGATGCCAGATTCTGTAATTCAAGTGGTGGAAGATGACTGATGTCTGCATAGATCTGACACTCGTGACATCTCTTTACTTTTCTTATACAATCTGCCTGCATAGTCATCCTGTCTCATTATCTTCCTGGCCATAGCTAGTCCATTCATATGTGGCCCGTAGGATCCACTGTTTCTACTTCTTGCTCTGTCAGACACCTCAAAAGAACTCCGTGTGCAGTTCTTTTGTATAGCTTGTCCTCGAAGATTCTGAACTAACTGGCTAATCTTCTTAATGATAGCTTCTCAGCAGTACTAGCTTCCTCTGGATATTTTCCTTCCTTAACATACCGGTGGATGTCGAAGAACCATGGCTTTTCTTCAGCTATCAACTCCATTACTTCGTGCACTTGGAAGCAAGGGTGTCTGGAAGTGGCTATAACCAACGGTTGTACTTGAGTTTCTTCTGGATTCTCCCACATAGAGGACAAGGTTGCTAACACATCAGCCATCTTGTTTTCATCGCTGGGGACATGTCTGAATTCACATTGGCCAAATAACTCTTTTCTGTACTGTAGCAACTCTAAGTAAGGCCGTAAGTCTTCTTCTTTCAGCTCCCATTTGCCCTGGGCTTGCCTAATCACCAAAAGTGAATCTCCAACAATCAAGAGTGTCAATAGGGCTTCCATCCCAAACAGGCATGCTTCATACTTTGCTCCATTATTTGTTATAGGAAAATTCAACCTCTTTGATAAAGGAATGATTTCACCGTCCGGCATTGCTATTAGCACCCCGATTCCAGCACCCTTTCTGTTCACTGCCCCATCGAAGCACATAACCCATCTTTTTATTTCAACCATGGCTAACTGTTCATCTAGAAACTCTAAATTTTCTATGTAATCCGATTCCAGTGGCTGATTTGCTAGAAATTCTGCTACGGCTTGCCCTTTGATGGTTTTCTTAGTGATGTACTCGATGTTGAACTCGGATAAGAGTAATAGCTACCTAGACAACTTCCCAACCAATACTGGTGCTTCATAAAGATACTTCATTAGATCCACTTTGGCAACGGCTTGTATCTTGTATGACTAGAAGTAATGGCACAACTTCTTGGTCAGCCAAATCATTACACACATGTCTTCTCCACCAGTGTGTACTTGGTTTCATACTCCAGCAATTTCCTGCTGAGGTAGTAGATAGGGTACTCCTTCTTTCTGTCTTGTTCTTGCACCAACATTGCTCCTATAGAGGAATCTTCAATAGCTAAGTATAAGATCAGAGGCTTCCCTGGAATTGGAGGACTCAAAACCGGTGGATTTACCAGATAAGCCTTAATTTTCTCAAATGCCAGCTGACATCTATCATCCCATATAATCGGCTGATCTTTCTTTAACAGCTTGAAAATTGGCTCACAGATGGAAGTCAACCGTCCTAAGAAGTGACTGACGTATTGTAAGGAGCCCAAGAATGAGAGGACTTCCTTCTCTGTCTTTGGAGCTGGCATATCTCGAATGGCCTTGATCTTATCCGGGTCCATTTCTATTCCCCTCTGGCTGACTACATGGCCCAACAACTTTCCTGATGTGACCCCGACTTAGGATTAAGTCGCAAGTTATACTCTCCAATGTGAGTAAGAAATCTATCCAGGATAATAGGATGTTCCTCCCGAGTCATTGATTTGACCAGCATATCATCGACATACACTTTGACTTCTTTGTGGATCATATCATGCAGCAGGGTTGTGACCGCCCTTTGATAAGTGGATCTAACATTCTTTAACCCGAAGGGCATTACTTTGTAGCAGAAGGTACCCCACACTATGATGAAGGATGTCTTCACCTTGTCAATCACATCCATCAGGATCTGGTTGTACCCCGAAAAGCCATCCATAAAGTAATACATTGCTGCTTTTGCTGGACTGTCATCCAGGACATCAATATGAGGTAGTGGAAAATGATCTTTTGGGCATGCTTTGTTCAGGTCCCTGTAGTCGACACACACTCTAACTTTTTCGTCTTTCTTAGGCACTGGAACGATATTAGCTAGCCATTCTGTGTATTCTACCACTTCGAGAAACTTGGCATCTATCTGCTTAGCCACTTCCTCTTTTACCAATGTAGCCCACTCTAGCCTTAATCTTCTCAGTTTTTGCTTTACTGGCCTAAACTTAGGGTCCGTTGGAATCTTATGCACTGCTATTTCTGTGTCCACACCCGGCATGTCTTCATACGACCAGGTGAAAGCTTTAACATGTTTTTGTAATATTCTTGTTAATTCTCTCTCTTCCTCGGGTTTTAGCTCATGTGAAATGAGTACCATTTTGTAATTTTCATCTGTACTTATGTTGATTTCATGCAATGCAGTGTCATGTATGCTAAATATGCTTGATGGTGATTCAAATGCATGCATAGAATTATCAGGATAAACATCACACAAGTAAGCAAACTGAGATTTCATTGCATTAAACTTGTCGTAAAGTACATCATTCATATTGAAAATGGAAGAAATAGATACAACAAAATCATTTTCATCCTCCACAAGCGGAGGGCCTTGTACTTCTTCAGCTTCCACTTTTATCTTCAGAGCATCATTCAGGTTCGTAGCCAGCTTGGCCTCTTTCTCAGCAGCAATAGTGATGTCTTCACTTTCAGCCATTTGCGCCTTAGCCTTTTCCATGATCTTAGCTATCTCAACAATCACAGAATCCAAGTTTACCTTGGCCATTAGCTCCCCACCGAACCCTTCTTTGGACTTCCTAAATGCCTTCCTTAGGACAGTAGTCAATGCATCGGAGATTACTTCCACAGCTCCATCACAGGCTTTCTTTTCATTTTTCTCTTCGGTCACCTCCACCGCTTTTGCCATCCCTTCAGACGGCTCACATTGTAGAATAACAAACTTAGCAGCTATCTCTTCTACCAACACAAGGGCTACTGGTTCTTCCCTGCTTTTCTCAAAGTCAACAACATCAGAAAATATTTCAAAGCCAGGGTATTCAATGTCCTCGACCCTTACTGGTTCAGCCTGGCCCTTGTATAGCCCTTCTCCTGCCTTCAGGAATGGTTTCATCATAAGCTTGCCATTCTTGCCCCTTCTCTGGTTCTTCTGGTTAGATGTCTCCTCTGTATAACCAAGGCCAAACTGCTTTGGTTTCCCCGAGTCAATATTGAATTCAGGTACTCCTTACAAGTTGATTCCAAGTCCCATGCCCGGGACAAAATTCTGTTTGCGTAAGTACCGGGACAGCCACTCTAGCATATAATTTTCATAAATGACCATTGGGGCATCTGTGACTTCCTCTTCCCCAATCACGGTGATTTGGAATCCGCCAAAAGGTATAACCCCTTCATTCACAGCAGCAATCATAGACTAGGCATCAGCTTCAATAGTCACAATCACGCCATTTATAGCAAACTTTATCTTCTGATGCAAGGTAGAAGGGACACCTCCTAAAGGGTGGAACCATGGTCTTCCTAATAGCAGGGAGAAAGTGACCGGGATGTCGATCACGGTGAACACAACCATTGACTTGACTGGCTCGACCTCCACTTCAGTTTCAAAAGTCCCTAAGACTGTTCTCTTAGAGTCATCGTATGCCCGGATCACTGTTGAGGACCTTTTCGAAAAATCTTCGTTCAGGCCCAAACATGGCAACATCTTCATCGGACATATATTTAATGCCGAACCATCGTTCACCATCACACACAGCATCACCTTATCCATCACATGGGCCCGGATGTAAAGGGCCTTATTATGAGCCTTCCCCTCAGTAGACAGATCTTTCTCAGAGAAAATATTTTCAAGAGACCCAGAATGGATCTTATCCAACAGACAGCATATGGCCTCCGGGGAAGCAATAGGAGAGACCTCGATCTCCGACAACTTCTTCACTAAGGCCGCCCTATGCTCCTTAGAAGTCAATAGCAGATGCCATAACCTGGCTTGTGCAGGGGTTTTCTTTAGTTAGGAAATGACCAAGTCTTCTTTCTCAACTCCCTCCGGTGCTGACGTACTGCCGGATCTAGCCATCGGGGCCTTATCCTTCACTTGGTCTGTTGGTTGATACACCCTGCCACTTCGGGTCACATTCTTGACCTCTAGAATTTTTAGCTTTTCAATAGCCGGCGGCTTAACCTTCTCCTCCCCACTAAACTCTTTATATTCATCTTCTGAGTCAAGGTCATTCAAGCTTATCGGCTTGATTTTCTTTTGCTCCATCTGCTTCTCACATTTAGACTCTGCTTCAGCTTCCCCTATTGCTACCGCCTGAATAGCAGGATTCGCCTGAAGGACTTGAGCAAAAATAAAATTAGCTGGTAGACCTGAATGCACCATGTTGACCCGCTTCTCAAATGTCGACAATGGGTTAGTCTTCGTGCTGGGCTTAGGAGGTTCTTGTAATTTCCCTTCATCGATGAGCTTTTGAATGGCATCCCTTAACTTGTATTAATTGTTAGTCCTGTGGCCAGTAACAACATGGTATCTGCAGAAATTATCTTTATCAGCCTCGGCAGGTTTTTCAAATGGCCTTAAGGACTGTAGCAACCCACCGTTTCTGCACTTAGCAAATATTTTAACCAAAGGAAGAGTCCAAGGCGATATGCCCTGTCCTCCTGGATTCTTGTTCTGATTGCTTTGCTGTTGGGTTACTGTGGCAACTTCAATCTGTTTCGCCCCTGAAGACTGCCCCCCTTTTCCTCCAGAATTTGAACTAGAACCGCCACGAGACCCGGTTGCAGCTATTGATTTATATCCCAAACTATATCTTAAGCTTCTACCACCCTTATGGGTTGCTACCTTCTCTTCGTCATCTCGCTCGATCTTCATGGCCATGCTGTAAACTTCACTAAGCTCACTGAATGGATGAAACTTCATATTGTGCTTGAAGATGTCCCTACTGCCATAGATCAGCTTCTGTTGTTGGGATTTTTCACCGGAAATCACTAGATAAAAGCGGAAGAACGCGGTGATTTTCTCAAATCCAGTCCCAGGAGCAATTGAAATGGAAATTCTAAAACTTAAAATTATAATAGAAAAAGATTAAATTCTTACCCGGAATATCTCTTTCAAGAGATGGATGAAGACTGCAGAAATCAAATTAGATTCCCTCCTCGTTTTCATACACGAACGCCTAACGAACACAACCCGTGCTAGCGTTGGAAAAACAAAAACTATGGTGAGAGGGGGCTAGGAAAATTTCGGCTATTGCTTTGTGTGTAGTAGTGATAGCCAAAATTTTTAACCCTAGGTTTTTATACCTAGGGTGGCCGAATTCCCCTAGGGGAATTTAGGCCCAGCTTTGCTCCTTTCATTCTATGCGGGCTTCCATCTTTTAATTTAGGCCCAATCTAATTTTAATTATTCTAGTTTAAATTAATTTCAAGCCCAATTTTAATATATCCATGTATTTAATATATTACACCAAGTAATATATTATTTACATTTAAATTAAAATTAGTTTGACCAATTAATTTAATCCATCGAATTAAAATAAAATCTTCACAAAATAAAATCATATGTAAACCTATACATATGAATATTTTCACCTAGGAAATAATCTCATAATTAATCCAATTAATTATGAAGAGCCAATCGAATATATTAATTTTATTATTAGGATCAATTCAATTGATCTTTATAATATGATTAATATATATATACCTCTCTTTCCATAGCGTATACTTCAAGTATACATGTGATTCCTTAAGTCTGTGTTCAGTCGTTCTATGTGTACGATCCCGTGGGCCCATCTTTATGTTGGCAGCAGGCCATTTGGCCCGCAGACTGCAGTTGGGCTCTAGCACACCACTGCAGCCCCCAATTAAGATGGAGATGGCAGTCTAACTATTATCATAACCCTGTAGTTTAAACTTGTACATCCCATGTCATTGATATCGGTGTCTAACACAGAGGCATGGATTGATCACCCTCTTTTATGTCGGACATTAACTTGATCCCGAATGCACTGAAGCTCACAAACAAGTTCCCACCTGTTTGGGTGTGGCCACACTCTTATCAGTTACATTCATCAAGAGGCCGGTGATATCTTCCCAGTGGACTACCGAGTGACAAATCCCTTCTGCATATCCATAGCATTACCATGCTAAGTGACATACCCGAAAGTACCCATACTTGGCACCCTATTACAGGCCCTTTAGGCGTACCCCTAAGCATGCGACCTCACATGTAACACCATCATATGGTTAGGTCAAAGGATCCATACAAGTACTACATAAGAATCACTTGTGATACTATACCATGTGGATTACTCGTTTAGTGGATCTATCCAGTACCATGCCCCCAGGCAGGTATCCATTAACTTGGTTGACATTCCATGTCCAATGACCGGTAAGACACTGCCATACAACCAGGTTAATGATAGTCTCTTGTTCCATTCATTCCCATGACTAGAACAGACTACGGATCTATTTATGGTCATATCGTTTACCCTATCCATGGTCTTACTGCCAAGTGCATGACACTTGTCATCATGGATATAGATATGTCCATTGGATACTTCATTTAATATATTGCACAAGATAAATATAATAAATGAATTGATGCCTTTATTAATAACACAAATGAGTATAATACATAAATCCAATAAATGTATAATAAAAATACAAGGACCAATACCTCGGGACTAGGGCATTTCCAACATCTGTATCAGTTCATCTACGATCAAATCCACTATTGATGCAGAAATCCATGCTGTGATGCATACTATGGACGCCTTGAAGATTCATTGGATTGATCGCGAAGCTATTACAATCAGGACAGATTGCCAGGCAATTGTCTCTTTCTTCAATAAATCAGCTACAAACAAACCATCATGTGTCAGATGGCTTCGCTTTTGTGACTATATAACTGGGAGTGGAGTTGAAGTAGAGTTTGAACACATCAAGGGTACTACTAACGCTCTAGCAGATTCTCTGTCTAGACTTGTTTTCTTTGTTTTGCAGGTTCCTGATATTTCTGCGCAACACAAGGAGAAACTGAAACTGATTGAAGAAACCCTTGAAGAACTCAGTACCGTGAAGAAGGATGTCCACAAGTAATGCACAAGGAAGTTCAAGTAGCCAGAGCATTCCAGAAATTGGCGCCAGAATTGCTAGATATCAGAGGTGTTACCACAGAATCCAACAGACAAGGAGCCGTTATGAACAATGGAGACTACATGAAGAAGCAGAAGCAATCCCCAGAAACCTCACCACCAGGATTCAAGATGAAATACAAGCACTACAGCACCTCCTCATAACACGTAGTAAGATCATGGAACATCAAGAGTTTACAATCCAGACATCGTACTATGGCTTTTCTTGTTAACTCTGGAACCACCGTCGATCCAATCACCGGACAGGAAAAGAAGGGCAAGGAGCAAATGGTTTTCAATTACCGGTCCTTAAATGACAACACCCATAAAGATCAGTATAGCTTACCTGGAATTAACACCATCCTCAAGAAGATAGGTGGCAGTAAAATCTACAGCAAATTTGACCTGAAAAGTGGCTTTCATCAGGTTGCAATGGCGGAAGATTCCATTCCTTGGACAGCTTTCATTGTTCCTAATGGATTATATGAATGGCTTGTTATGCCATTTGGATTGAAAAATGCACCTGCTGTATTTCAAAGAAAAATGGATAATTGTTTCCGTTCTTGCCATCACTTTATTGCTGTTTACATTGATGATATTCTGATTTTCTCAGAATCACCGGAAGCACATGCACAACATCTCTCCCAATTCTTCCACATCTGTCAACAGGAAGGCCTAGTCCTTTCCCCTTCCAAAATGAAAATTGCAGTATAAGAAGTTGACTTTTTAGGTGCAGTCATTGGTGAGGGAAAATTAAAATTACAGGCGCACATCATTAAAAAGATTGCTAATTTTCCAGATACTAATCTCAGGAACAAAAAGGGCCTACGAAGTTGGCTTGGCCTACTAAACTATGCCCGGCCTTACATGGCTAACCTGGGAACATTACTGGGGCCACTTTATAATAAGACTAGTCCACATGGCGATATGCGGTTTAAACCATCCGATTGGGCCTTGGTACAGCAGTTGAAAGCCCAAATCTAACAATTACCTGACTTGGAAATAGCTCCACCAGGAAGCTACATTATTCTGGAAGTTGATGGCTCTATAGAAGGATGGGGAGGAATTTACAAATGGAAGCCCAAAAAGTACAGCCCAAAAGCTACAGAAAAGATTTGTGCTTATGCCAGTGGTCGTTTTTCTATGATCAAATCCACTATTGATGCAGAAATCCATGCTGTGATGCATACTATGGATGCCTTGAAGATTCATTGGATTGATCGCGAAGCTATTACAATCAGGACAGATTGCCAGGCAATTGTCTCTTTCTTCAATAAATCAGCTACAAACAAACCATCACATGTCAGATGGCTTCGCTTTTGTGACTATATAACTGGGAGTGGAGTTGAAGTAGAGTTTGAACACATCAAGGGTACTACTAACGCTCTAGCAGATTCTCTGTCTAGACTTATTTTCTTTGTTTTGCAGGTTCCTGATATTTCTACGCAACACAAAGAGAAACTGAAACTGATTGAAGAAACCCTTGAAGAACTCAGTAACAAACGTGAAGAAGGATGTCCTCAAGTAATGCACAAGGAAGTTCAAGCAGCCAGAGAATTCCAAAAATTGATACCAGAATTGCTAGATATCAGAGGTGTTACCACAGAATCCAACAGACAAGGAGCCGTTATGAACAATGGAGACTACATGAAGAAGCAGAAGCAATCCCCAGAAACCTCACCACCAGGATTCAAGATGAAATACAAGCACTACAGCACCTCATCATAAAACGCAGTAAGATCATGGAACATCAAGAGTTTACACTCACTGAAACTGATTATTGTCTACTATATCATCATCTTCTTAATCAAACGGAAAGACTCAACAATATCCAGTTACAGCTGCATAATCTCCTCCAGGAAATCCAAACTCTTCAACCTAGCACAGGTCAGCTATGACGTCACTAGAGAAGAAACGTAAGCACTTGCGTCAGCAAAGATTCTCCAGCTGTCTCCTTTTATCCAAAGTGTGTCTGCCATCCGCACTGAAAGTAGTTTGTCATTTTGTAATAATATAGGAATCTCAGCTGTAAAGAAATCTGGTAGAAATGATCGATGGGGCCCATATGTGTACCCGGTTTCTATCCGGTTTCCCCTTTTTGATTCCTCTTCTGCTCTATAAATAGGTGTGTTTGTGTGTACAAGAGAAAGTCAGGAGTAGTCCATAGCTAATCTTCTGATACTCTTTGTAATATTTCCGCTGTTAAATAAAACTGTTTGATATTTCTTCATAATTCTTGTGTCACAGTTTTGGTTTTGATCCATTACTGGGAAACTTTTTAGAAGGATCATCTTGTTCATCCATCGCTGGTAATACTCATCAAAAGGCTCATTGGGCTTTTGCTTGATTCTTTCTAAGTCATACAGCTTCACCTGAATCTCGGTGTTGAAGCTGTAATATTTGATAAAGGCTGCTGACAAAGCCTCCCAATCTGACTGCTCTTCCTCTGATAAAGAATTGTACCAGCCCAGTGCTTCTCCCTCAAGTGTAGTTAGGAAGAGATTAATCAGTTGTTGTTAAGTGGTGCCCGCCGTCAGCATGACCCGGGCATATAGATTCACATGAGCTTCCGGTGAACCCATTCCTTTGTAAGAAGGCACCTTTGGCACTTGGAAGTCGTTGGGAAAAGTCTTGATGCCCCTGCTGATCATAGCATCAACATTAACCCCTTTTTTAGACTCTGAGCTGACACTGGCCCCCCTCTTCAACTGGGCCACAACCTCATCCAATTCCGAGCATTTTGCCTTCATTTTTCTCTCCATGGCTGCCTCAATCTCTTATAGCTTTTCCAGATAAGCCGAGGCATCACCCCTTTGTTGGGATGATTCGGCCTCTTTCTCCTTTCCTGCTCCACTACCATCGGTTTCCCCAGCTTCTCTCACTACAGCCCGCATTTCCTCCTTTAGCATATCATGGAAATCCTGTGATCTCAAGAAATCCTTTAAAGCATCAGCGAGACTTGATGTTGGATTAGCCATCTCTACTTCTTCCCTAGACTCATAATCACTTTCTGTTTCAAAAGCTCTCCGTTCCCTAATAGCGCTCAAAGCCTGAGATCTTGTCCAAGGCCGCTCCAGCTTATTCTACTTGACATCAGTCGGGAAGTGTTTTAGAGTCAATGTATGGAATGATGTCATGAAGGGTGAGACTTTGAAAATGCTTATGATGAATGAATGGAGTGATATCGTGCGTGAAATGATGATAAAAATGATTTCCACTTATTATTCTATCATTACTTTTTTTCGGACATTCCAAGAACACCCAATGTCGTGCAAAAAGGTCACACGTGGACCGCCACATGGACAAAGGTTCGGCGCCTTTGGGGCACCTAATGAATTTTGTGAAATGGTCGCGTGTGTGCCAACACACGGACAGAGTTTCGATGCTTTGTAGGTCTGTGAGATGATATGAAATGGTCATATGAGGCTGCCCCATGGACAGAGTTCTGATGCTTTCGAGCATATGATATGAAATGATGTTATAAGAAAGTCACGTGTAACGGGACACGGGCAAAGGTTTGGCGTTCGGGGAACACTTTTCATGATTTGGGATGATATGAAATGCCCCTACATGCGTACTAATCCGGCACTTGGGGAGCACCTTGAATGATGTAATAATGTCATGAAGTAATCCGATATGGACAACAGTGTTATATGATATTTATGATAAGTGAGCATGGTGTCATGAAATGCCTCGTGTAAATCATCACACGGAAATATACCTAGGACCATTGTGGTCTCTATTGAATGAGATAATTTGGTGGAATGGCCGAATGCAATCCGATGCATTGGCAGAACACGGGTATTTTGGGATACCCGATATGTTATGAAATGATTATGATAGGCATCCTGGAATGTCCTTAATTTAAATGATATGAGGTGACATGGATATTTATGTCACACAAAATGCAAATGGCTGCACAAAAGTGCAGTTAGAATGCATGACACGCGTAATGATGTTATGTATGTATTATGAAAATGCTAACACACAAATGTAATGTTATGGCTGCAAAAAAATAATGGTTAGTATGAATGACACACAGATAATTTAATGTTTTCACATGAAAATAAAATGCAAATGGCTGCATAAAAATGTGGGTTAATTATCACACAAATGCTTTGTGTATGGTATGTCATGTGTGTGTAAACGACGATGATGGTATGTCACAGGATAATGAGGAACGTAGAGCACACGAAGCGTATTCTTCCAACCTTATTTCTCCAAACGTGGTTGGTCTCGAAAATTCTAACCAGGTCCTAGGTGAGGTTCTCTTCGATCATCAACCGGGGATGATGAAGGAGCAATTTATTTTATTCACACGATTTATTTTGGTATCCTAGGGGAATCCAACTAAGGTTGCCTATATGAGTTCGGTCCAAGTCGGGTTAAAAAAAGGCTCCCATAGCAAGATATACTCCTCACTTCTCCCCACTCAAGGGTCCTAACGAAGGGGTTCGTACGAGGCTATGGGTGGTGTTTCGTATCCGTGCCTCTAAGACCATGAGGATCAAAGGCGACACTTTAACAATTCACCAGGCCAAAATTTGGATACTTAACCTAATGCAAAAATGTCTAACTAAAGAATGCAAAATAAAATACCATACAAGAATCATCCACCTTATTTTGATTAGACACTTTTCAGGGCTTGTCAAATTCTTTTAAGTTTTTAAGAAAAATTTTATAAGAAAATCCCCAGCAGAGTCGCAAATCTAAGCGGATGATGTTTTTGATGGAACGCGGACTACCTTTCAGAAGGGGCGCCTCGATTTTGGACAAACCCCTCCCTCGCGTGGGGTTTTTAGAATGAAAATTTGTTTTTGGAAAATTAGACTAATTCATAAAAGAACCGAGACCTAAGTCTTGATAAATAGTGTAGGAGTCGCCACCCGGCTCAGCTCAACAGGGAAATTTCAGTGTAGCTGAACCGGACGAACGGCCGCTATACTATCCAGAGATCTAGGTCCAAACAAGTCCCCTATTTCGTGTATAATCAAAATAAAAATTAGCCAATGTTCAAGTACTGTATTTTAAAATTCTAAAGTCAATTTCATTGAATTAAATCATACAGAGCGCATACGCATGAAATAAAAATAGAAGTAAAGAAGTAAATACTTAAATGGCTTACAACCCAATCGAACAAAAATAAAAACTTCCAACCTCACTTTATAACCGCTTAGAAAACACGATAATCTAAAAATTTACAATCACCTAAATACACGTATTAATCTATTAAATACATCAAAAATAAAAATAAAAAAAACTAAAAGCTGCAAAATAAAAGGTTAGCATAGTTTACGGCACACCACAAATAGGACCCAAATATGATAGAATCGAAAAATTAGAATTCGGAGGTATGCATTTAGGAGGATAACCGGGTTGGCTAGGCTAACCAACCCAATTAGACCTGGAAAACATTTTGAAACATCCCTGTATTTTGGTTTCGTGAGAAAATCATTTTGAAAACATTTTTTTCCGATTTGATTTAATTTAACATGTGAGGTGGGTCGGTTTTCAGGAGAATATAGTCTCCGTCGTTGTATTGTTCTAAATGCAATTATACTGAAAATTAAATCTAAGGTCGTGAATGCACACAACAAAATTCATTTTGATGGTTTTCTGATTTTTTTGATTTTTTATGGATTTTTGGGAATTTTTCTGGATTAAAATGGAAATTCTGCTTCTGGACGGGCATTACAGTCGTGCGACTGTAACTACAGTCGTACGACTATAATTATAGTCGTGTGATTGTAAATGTCCAGATGCAGGATTTCGCCAAAATTATTTCAAACGAGTTTAAGAGGAGCGGGAAATCACGAACACTCGTACGACTGTTCTTTACTATAAGAACAGTCATACGGCTGTTCTTGATTTCCAGAAACAGCAGGTATAGAAAAGGAGTTTTTGCACACGAAATCACATCAAACACCCAGAAAACACAAGAAAATGAAGGTTTGAAGTATATTTACCTCTTTGGCGCTAATCCGCCGTATGAATGACCGCTGGAAACGCTTCAATCCCTTCCAAATTGCTTCTTTTCCCTTGAGTTGTGGTTTAAAAAGTTGTCCAAATTTCTCCCAAAATGTCAAGGTTTCTGAGAGCTTTAAGTCCAAAATTAGTTGAGTTTAGAATGTCAGATTGTTAACCTAAGATTTCTATCCAATTTTAGACTTAATACTTTAAGAATTAAACAGAAAAGAGTGTGTCTTTTTGTGAGTTTTCTTTCCCTTCTCTCCTTTCTTTCTTTTTTTCTCTCTAAAATCTCTCCAATCTGTGACTCTAAACTCCACTTGCTGCCTTTGTTCCTTTTTATCTCCCTCTTTTTTTTTTCTTTTGGCTGCAAAGGGGGCAAGCATTAATTGCTCTCCCTTTCAACCCCCAAATTTCTGAACCCTAGGCATAGGCTACTGTACCTGGGTCGGTATTATAGTCGTGCGACTGTAATACAATACCATGACTGTAATTACAGTCGTGGTACGACAACTCTCTTTTTTTTTTTAGGACGGAAAATTCCAGCGCTTACAATTAGGACTTGATATTCCAGTTTTGATGTATTTGCGCAATGGAAGACATATTAATTTTACGAATTCTTTACTTGTTATGGCTGAAACCAACTTGGCAAATGGTCCCGTATATTTTAATTGTTACCCTGGATTTTCTATTAGTCTATTTGATCCTAATATTATAGATGCATTAACTTTGACAGTCAAAACAAAGAATTTAGACTTTAAGGAAAATGTTAGATCTGTTGCTATAATTTATAGAATGTATTACAAAGTGATGACCACTACCCTTAATCCTAGATCAAAGAGAAATTTTAAAAGAAATAAGACTTTGTTGTTTGAAGCAAATAGAGCACACTCTAATATTCAAATACCTAAAAGATTAAATTGGAATGAAATAAGTAGATCAGGAACTTGGGATTTAACAGAAATTTGTGAACCTAAACCATTAGAAATAAATAATCAAATGTCTAGAATTATTGAACATAACAATAAAACTGTTAGAATAGATTTTTCATCTAGTTTAAATCAACCTGCTGGAACTTCTGTTTATTCAAATAATAGGCCTTTATCTAGTAACAGCACATTACCTATACCTAATTCAGAAAGAAATTTTAATTTATCAACCGTTGATTTTAGTGAAAATATTCCAAGACCTATCTATGAAGAAATTAGAGACGATAATACATTAAGCGCAACCAGAATGCAAATGGAAACCTTTTCAATACTAAATAATCACTAAAATAAATAATTGATAAATTTGAAATTAATAAAGAATTTTTAAGACAAGATTTATATGCTAATTATAATGATAATAAATGTAATTGGTATTTTAATAATTTTACAAAAGAACAATTAAATGAATTCAGAGTTCTTTGGTATTTTGAAGTAGATATTCCTTTATTTATTTAGTTTGAGTTTTATTGTAGGCAGAATAATATAGAATATCCTTTTAGCGAAATTAATGTTAATACAAAAATCGCTAAACTTTAGAAGACCACAAATAATGAATCTGTTGTATCTATACATCCGCCTTTAGAAGGTATAATAATAAGTAACAATGATGAAACGTTTATAAGGACACCCTTTAGAAAAATAGAAATTAATGAAAATAATCCATCCAAGGAAATAATGCAAGTAATTTGTCAAAATAATTATTCTAATCAAGTATTAAATATTATTTCAGAACAACTTAATAGAGTAGAATGTGTAGTACAATCTCCACAAGAGAACGTACTCAAAACTAATTAAGCCTCTACCTCTAGAATAGAAACACCAATATTCAAATCTTGTGAACCAGGAATAAAAATTAATTTAAAAAAGGAAGATTCTATATTAAAATAAAATTGAAGCTAGATTAGCACAATTAAATATTATAGATAATGTGAAAATAAGCAAGTTTTAGTAATAAATAAGGATTCAGATACTGAAACTGAAATAAGTGATATAGAAAATTTGGGAAATCAATTTAATCAAAATATGGAAGAACAATCATTCAAAAAAATTAAATTCAATACATATACTCCTTTTCCTAGAAGAAAAAATTATTATTCAAGACCAATGCCACTAGACACACAATATGAAAAAAGAAAAGACATGATTCAAGCTAGATATGATGGTGAGTTTGTTTGTGAATAGAATATTGATGGTTTAGCTGAATATTAAATAATAAATTTATTACAAGAAATGTCGATGGCGGCGGCTGCCGCTAGGTCAAAAAACAATTCTGAAATACAAGTTTTACAGGTTTTAGTATCAGGTTTTAGTGGTCAGTTAAAAGGTTGGTGGGATTACTACATAACCCAAGAAGATAATTATTTGCGATATTAAAAGGTTTTGTAGGAGATCCTAGGATATATCAAGATAGAAATTCTGAAATATTACAAAATTTGACTTGTCCAAAACTTCAAGATTTTCATTAGTATAAAGATTTATTTCTAATAAAAGTAATGACTAGAGAAGATTGTAATAGTTCTTATTGGAAAGAAAGATTATTGTTGGATTATCTAAGTTATTTGCTGATAGAATTGGAGAAAAGCTAAGAACAGAATTTAATGGTATCATCTCATATAATGATTTAACGTATGGTCAATTGATAAATTATATTAATCATGAAGGTTTAATGATTTATTCTGATATAAAATTTAAAGAAAGATAAATTAGTAGGAAGAAAATAATTAGGATCCTTTTGTCAATAATATGGTTATGAAACTATTAAAGCTTCATCATCAAAATATAAAATTAAATCTAGAAAGAGAAAATTTGGTTACAAGAAAAGATATTATAAAAAATCAAAATAATAATAAATTTAAAGAATCACGACCAGTTGTTAAGAATACCCTTAGAAAAAGAAAAGGGAATTTTAAGAAAAATAAAAAAGACATGGTTATTTGTTATACATGTAGAAAACAGGGTCATTATTCAAGAAATTATAAAGCTGAAGAAAAAATAAATAATTTAGATATTTCAGAGGAGTTAAAAAATAAAATTATGAAAATTTTAATAAATGAAACTTCAGATTCAGAAATAGAAATGTCAGATTATTCAGAAAATGATCTAAATATTATTAGTAATAATGAAAGTAAAACCTAAAGGATTTAGGCAAACCGTTATTTACATTGAATAAGTGTTGGGTTTATATACCCAAAGAATACAAGGTAGAATATTTACATCTAGTACAATTAGAATCCTTATACAAGTAGAATTGGTATCCTATACATAGTACAATTAGAATCCTTATACAAGTAGAATTGGTATCCTATACATATTCCTATCACACCCCCGCAAGTTGAGCAGGGGGAACAACTCTCAACTTGTCACGCAAGAAGAGAAACCGAGATTTGGGAAGAGCTTTGGTGAGTAAATCGGCAAGTTGGTGTTCCGTTGGAAGATATCGAACAAAAAGAGACTTCGCTGCTACCCGTTCCCGGACAAAATGAAAATCGATCTCCAGATGTTTTGTCCGGGAATGAAAAATAGGATTAGCCGTAAGATACGTGGCACTCAAATTATCACACCATAGAACCGGGGAAGTGGGCAGAGGGAAGCCGATATCCTGGAGAAGCATCGTGATCCAAGACAATTCAGAAGCGGTGGTGGCTAAGGCACGATATTCTGCTTCGGTTGAAGAGCGAGAGACCGTTCGCTGTTTCCTGGAGACCCAAGAAATGAGGTTACCGCCAAGGATAATTGCAAAACCAGTAGTGGAGCGCCGAGCATCAGAGTCACCCCCCCAATCAGAATCCAAAAAACCATGTAACTGCGTGGTAGGACCTGGTCGAAACATGAGACCATGGGAGGAGGTAGCCTGCAGATAACGCAGGATGCGTGTGACTACCTGCCAATGAAGATCAGTCGGAGCATGCATGAACTGGGCAACCTTATGAACCGCATAGGCAATATCAGGTCTGAGCATGCATGATTGGACAGGGGATGGTCCCCAAAGGTCAGAACAAATGAGTTCAAGAGGCCGAGTGGCTTGAAAAGATGACGCAATAAATGGTAGTTTGTGACTCTTGCTAACGGAACAACTGGGACAAACAAAATCAACTTTATTGGAAACAGGTAAATTATGCTGACTAAGAACTTTTCTGATGATGGGTAATGCTGCATGTCCGAGTCACGCATGCCAGGTAGAAAGAGTGGTGACATGAATTCGAGCAGGTAGGGCTGAAATTTTCGGTACTGTATAGAGACCTCCTCTATTCTGTCCTTGGTAAATGACCTTCCTGGATTTTAGGTCCTTCACGACAAAACAATCATTAAAAAATTCCACAGAAACATCATTGTTAGTAGTGAGAGCAGAAACTGAAATAAGATTGGTATTACACTGCGGAACATGAAGAATATTAGTCAATTTAAGAGATTTATCAGACATATGAAAAAGAGAGTGACCAATGTGAGAGATAGGGAGTTTAGAACCATTACCCAAGATGACTTCTTCTGGGCCAGTGTAGTCGGAATGAAGATTCAGGTTCCCCATATCCGAGGTGAGGTGATGTGTTGCACCGGTATCCATGATCCATGGTTGGTTTGGTGGTGGAGAAGGTGCAATGGTAGTGTGGTTGGCCTGAGGGTGTCGGTTTTGGGGGGGTTGAATTCTTGGTGATGGACATTGTCTGGAATAATGACCATTCCCCTTACAGTTGTGACATACCACGGTTGTAATATCATGAAAAGTGTGATTACCATTCTGATAGCCTGTACCACGGCTACCTCCATACCCATAATTCTGAAAATTCGGAGATTGATTCTGATATTGGTGCTGTTGCCGGCCACGGCCCCTTCCACCGCGGCTGCCGCGTCCCCTTCCTGCGGCAAATTGACCGGAATGCTGTCCTGTATGACCTCCTGGCGCATTAACCTGCTGCCTCACCATCACATGAGCGGACGGGACTGAATTTTCACGACTAACTCTTCGATTAATTTTCCTTTCCTCAGTTAATAACATCCCATACAAATCATCAAACAACACAGAATCCATATGGACCTCAAAGGTTCTCACAAAGGCATCGAAATTTTCATGTAAGCCATCACTAACTGCTTCAATTAAATCATCTTCCCTAACATGATACCCCAAGGCTAACAACGAATCATAAATAGACTTAGCACGCTGTAAATAACAAGCAATATCATCATTCCCTTGTTTCAATGAATGCAAACGATTACGTAACTCACGGATTTGGGATCGAGACCCCGAAGCATAAGAAATATTAAGTTTATCCCAAGCTGCCCTAGCCGTAGTAACCCCAACCAATTGAGGTAATAACGATTCTGAAATTGAGTTTAAGATCCAGCAGAGTACCTGTTGATCATGCCGTGTCCAAAGAATGAAGGCTGGATTGCAGGTGCTGTCCTCGAGATATTCTTCCGGTGGTGGATCCGTGCCATCAAGATGGCCGTCTAGGCCGCTCCCTTTGATCATTGGGAGTAGTTGCCTCTTCCATAGGAGGAAGTTGGAGCTGGTCAGCTTTGTTGGCATTTGAGTGGTTAAGGACGGTAACTGAGGGACGGCACCGGTGAGAGAGGGAATAATTTCAGACATGGCTGCCGGTGACTAGAAGAGAGAAGACGGCTAGCGATGGAGAAGAGAAGAGAAAGAGATGGACTGCTAGGGTTAGGGTTTTTAGACAATTTGGCGGTTAAGCCTTTGATGCTCTGATACCATAAAGGATTTAGGCAAACCGTTATTTACATTGAATAAGTGTTGGGTTTATATACCCAAAGAATACAAGGTAGAATATTTACATCTAGTACAATTAGAATCCTTATACAAGTAGAATTGGTATCCTATACATATTCCTATCAAAACCGAATCAGATAGCTGTGAATACATAGGAACCTGTAATTGTGATAAAGTAAATATGCTAACTAATGAACAAGAATTTCTTTTAGATTTAATTGAAAAAATCGATAATCCTGAAGATAAGAAAATTTATTTGCAAAAATTAAAAGATACTATTAGAAATAGAGAAATTAAAAATTATACTCCATATAACTTTAAGGAAATTTATAATAGATTTAACACGCCTGGAGAAGTATCTATTAAGGAATTACAAGAAGAAATTAAAAATTTATATAAAGAAATTAATCAATTAAAAACTTTAGAAAATAGAGTTAATATTTTGGAAGAAGAAACTTTTAAAATACAATTAAATAATGCAATACAGAAAAATAATGCAAATACACCTTCTACTAGTAATAATGGAAAATGTATTATTATCAACGAACAAAATGATGAAAATTACATCAATATAATTAATGTTAATTATCAGAAATGGTTAGTAAAATTAGATATTGTGATAGATGATGAATTTCATTTTACTAATTTGGCTTTAATCGATACTGGTGCTGATCAAAATTGTATTCAAGAAGGTTTAATACCCACTATATATTATGAAAACACTCTTGAAAAATTACGTTCAGCTAATGGATCAAAATTAATAATACATTATAAATTACCAAAAGTTAAAATTTGTAATCGGGGATATTGTTATAAAACTTACTTAATATTAGTTAAAAATTTAAATTCAGGAGTTATAATAGGAACACCTTTTATTACAATGTTATATCCATTTACAGTATGTGATAATGGTATTCAAACCCAAATACTTGGAAAAACTATTTTATTTGAATTTGCATTCCTCATTATTCCAAAAGATATTGAGAGTATAGAAAGTAGTGTTAATTTAATACAAAATAAGTATAAACAAATAAAGTTTTTAGTAAATGAAATTACCGATAAAAGAACTGAGGAACAATTACAAGAGAATAGTATTAAAATAAAAATTAAAGAAATTGAAGAAATGTTTACTAAAAATATTTGTGCTACCATCCCTAATGCTTTTTGGAATAGGAAACAGCACATTGTTAATTTACCTTATATTAGAGATTTTAATGAAAAAGATATTCCCACTAAGGCAAAATCTAGTCATATGTCTGAACAATTAGAAAAAACTTGTAGAAAGGAAATCCAAGATTTAAAAGATAAAGGATTAATTAGAGATTCAAAGTCACCCTGGTCTTGTTCAGCTTTTTATGTTATAAATGCTACAGAAATAGAAAGAGGAACTCCTAGGTTGGTAATTAATTACAAACCCTTAAATAAAGTATTACAATGGATTAGATATCCAATACCTAATAAAAGAGATTTATTAAAAAAATTATATAATGCAAAAATCTGTTTAAAATTTGATATGAAATATGGTTTTTGGCAAATAGGTATTAATGAACAAGATAGATATAAAACAGGTTTTAATGTACCTTTTGATCATTATGAATGGAATGTTATGCCATTTGGTATAAAAAATGCTCCTTCTGAATTTCAGAATGTAATGAATGATATACATAAGACATTCTTAAATAAATCAATAACTCATCTACTTATATTACTTTTGTGAATCTCAAATGGTTATGGCTTTTATTAATTTAAATATTCTTTTTAGGGGTTGTTACACGATTAGGATAACGAAAACTGTTAATTACAAAAATCACCCAGCAATCCAAAAATAACAGCCATACACTTTTAATCATTTAAAAATACTTATTTATTGCAATAATACCTTTTCTTATCTTAAATAATAATAATAATAATAATAATAATAATAATAATAATAATAATAAAAGAACACTCTCCCTTCTCCTCTTATTTCATGCGTGTAGCCCACTTCCCATGGGTTCTATGACTTTTCTCTATTCTCTTTTATAATTATAATCTAATTTCACATTTATTTCTTAATCCGTTCATTTTTTCATCATGTCATTTTACAAAAAAAATTTTTTAATTTTTTTTTCTTTTCGAAACAAAATCTATACATATATATTTTTTCCTTGATTTTTTTAATGATATAACAATAGAACCTTGAAAGCATAAAAATGATATTAAGAAGGTATAAACAACAAAAAAAATTGTATCAAGAAGGTATAAATATAGTATAAACAGCAAAAAAGAGTATCAAGAAGGTATAAATATTGTATAAACAGCAAAAAAGATTATCAGAAAAGTATAAATATGATATAAATGCAAAAAAAATGATAATTTTATGATACTGTTTTGTTATCTATACTTTATACTATTGTTATACCTTCCTGATACCATTTTTATATCTTGATAAGACTATTTTTGTTGTTAATGTCATGTTTATACCTTCCTAATATCATTTTTATATCTTGATAATACTGTTTTTGTTGTTTATACTATGTTTATACCTTGCTTATACCATTTTAATACATTGATGAAACTATTTTTATATATTTGGATTGAAGGGATCTATTAACTGTTAAAAACAACTTCAATAGATTACATATAGTATAAAAAATTACGGAATGATAAACATAATGAACCCATAAATAATTCCTCTGTCAATTAAAACAATAATAATCAGTTTCAATTAATTAATGTGAAACTTTCCCAAAATCATAAACCATGTATGCAAATTGCTGTTGTAAAAATCAGCCCCAATTTCCTTCATATCAACATCAACACACCTAATTCCACGAGCTGCCTCAACACTTCCAATTACTGATGTAAAAAAAAAAAACCAAATATAATATATTAAGCAATTATACACTTATTATACATCAGTTGTACACTTATTATATATGATATTCACTAGTTAGTTAGTTAGTTATAGTATATATTCAAATCAACGAGCTAGAATCACACATATAAATAACTAATTAGTGTGAAAATATGGTGCCAATAATCCAAAAAAAAAAAAATATTATACCATGTTTATACTTTCATGATACCAAATTTTTATACAATGAAGAGATTGTTTTTGTTGTATCTTAAGGTATAACTAAGGTACAACAATGATTATACCTTGATTATACCTTAAGATATAATACTACAGTGATTATATCTTAGTTTTACCTTAAAATACACTTAAAATACAGTTCTAATAATGCAGTCCAAAAACATGCAGTCCCAAAGTGCGATCCAAAAAGATGCAGTTCCAAAATGCAATGCCAATAAAATGCAAAAAAAAATTAATTCGTGTGAAAATATGGTGCCAATAATCTCAAAAGAACCATGTCTATACTTTCATGACCATTTTTATACAATAGAGAGACTGTTTTTGTTGTATCTTAAGATATAACTAAGATACAACAGTGATTATACCTTAGTTATACCTTAAAATACACTTAAGATGCAGTCCTAATAATGTAGTCCAAAAACATGTAGCCCCAAAGTGCAATCTAAAAAGATGCAGTCCCAAAATGCAGTCCTAATACTAACTGTAGTTCGAAAGTGAAGTCCAAAAAAGATTCAGTGCCAATAATAAAATGCAGTTCCAAAGTACAGTCCAAAAAAGATGCAATCCATTTTTATATTGATGATATCACTTTTATACCTTGATAAGACTATTTTTGTTGTTTATACTATATTTATACCTTCTTGATTCCATTTTTATACATTGATGAGACTGTTTTTGTAGTTTATACCATATGTACTTTAGGTGCTCTATGTGCTATTGGTTTAAAGTTCCTAACATTTAATCACCTATTTGTTATATCTTAAGGTATAATTAAGGTACAACAGTGATTATACCTTAGTTATATCTTAAGATATATTATTACAGTGATTATACCTTATTTATGCCTTAAAATATACTTAAGTTGCAGTCCCAATAATGCAGTTCCAAAGTTCAATCCAAAAAGATGCAGTCCCAATAATAAAATGCAAAAAAATTAATTAGTGTGAACATATGGTGCCTATAATCCCAAAAGAAAGGATTATACCATGTTTATACTTTCATGATACCATTTTTATATGACGATCCAAATAGGCTAGCTACAGTACTTAGGGGGGTGAATAGTACTGTATACCGAATAAAAATTTTCGCAAACTCTTTTAAAAATTCTTTCTGAAGAAAAACAATTTTTTTCTACAAACACAAGTTTTACAAAAATGCCGAATTGATAAAATAGTAAAACTTGTGAATATAAATATGTTTGACTAGAATTAAAAGTGCATTAAAAAATAAAGCTATTAATTTAAATTGCAGAAATTTAAATAGCAATGAAAATAAAGAGTATAGGGATAGAGAAATGAAGACACGAGATTATACTAGTTCGACATAAATATGATGAGCATGTTGGAGATAAATAACATTTAACACGTGAATGGTCTGCCCATCATCAAGTTTAAAGCCTCCTAAGGATCCCAAACAACCCATAATGATGCCAATCACCATATGACCTATTCCAATAGTTAAAGTCATCCTCTTCTTGCATTTAGAAATATTTTCCAACCCATCAAAAATAAAAGAAGTACAGCATGGGGTCCTTCTTTCCTGCAACAAAGAAAGAACAAACAAATCCTTTGTTTAGACTTTGTTGTTTTCAACTCGTCCAAACAAAGCTTGGCAAAGAAATTTTGTGAAGAAGCAACAAGCAATTATCCCTTATAAGCTTATTACTAGAATTATTTGGTTCAAATTTATCAAGGCTAGAAATTCGCCTCCAAAATGTATTCCTAGTATATTGGCTAGCATCATAATGTACACCATCTAAATGAAAGCCAAACCAATCATGCATCTCTTCATATCCAAATTCAAATTCTATGCAACACCATCTAAATGAAAGCCAAACCAATCATGCATCTCTTCATATCCAAATTCAAATTCTATGCTTGGATTAAAGACCTTTTTGGCCCTTATGCTATCATCGATTTGCCCTTTTGGCCCCTGTCCTATTGAAATTTCCCTTTTGCCCCCCATAGTATGTAAAAATGTACCAAATTGACCCCTAATTAGCATATTCTGTCAGATTCCGTTGATAAAATTGTTAACAGAATCTGATGGAATATGCTTTTCAGGGGTCAATTTGAAACATTTTTGTACACCATAAGGGGCAAAAGGGAATTTTCAATAGGACAGGGGTCAAAAGGGCAAACTGATGATATCACAGGGGCTAAAATGGTCTTTATGCCCTTTATGCCTTGATGCCTAAATTTAAATTTAGTCTTCGTAGAATCCACATATTGTAAAGTCAATCCACATATTGTAAAGTCACAAAAAATTCCATTGCCCAATGCTTCTTAACCGGTAATGACATTTGTACAAAATGATCCCATTTTAGTAAATGCAAATAGTCATTAAATCTTTCAAGAAATCCAAATTCTTCCAAGCATGCAAAATTAAGGTGTAACATACCAACAAATTCTGCATTTTAAAAAATTTGAAATCAATTAACTTCATCATTATTAAAAATGGGAAAAGGGCAATCATATTCATTAGCAATATTAGGATTACCTTGAGTAGAGGAAGTGGCTTTTCCTTTGCCTTTGGTTGAAGCCCTCTTTGTTCTAACCATGATGAATTGTGAAGGATATGAAGAAATAAAGACAAAGAAAATAACACTTATGTAGAAAAATGGAGAAAAGAGAGAGAGAGAGAGAGAGAGAGAGAGAGATTTCATGTGAAGTAAAAATGGAGAAAAGAGATGAAGAAAAGGAAAAAGGAGAAGAAGGTGGAATATGTAAAAAATGAAGAGAATGATAAAATGGCATATATATCTATAAAGAAGGAAGTAAAAGGGCAAAACAAAGGCAGAAAAAGTAAAAAAAATTGAAAAAAAAAGTTTTGGACCGTTAGGTTTGAAAAAAAAAAAAGCATATTTTTGCAGTAAAAGCTATGTCGCGAGCATGACACTATGTCGCCCTCACAACCGAAGCTTTTTGTTGTCTGCTTTTACCTAGGTCACAAGCATGAGAACATACCACGCTCGCAATTAGTCACTAACAGGTTGTGTCACCAGCGCGAAAACTTGTCGCGCGCACGACACAGTTGGTACCCCTTTGTTTTTAAGAAAGTTGCTCCTATGAATTCTCCTCCGTGTTTCTTGGAAATCATCCTTGGCTCCGAGATGGCAAAGCTTTTGCTATTTGACCCAATTGTACTTCCAAGTTATGAATAAAAGATGCATGATTTTTGGAAATTTGATCAATCTTGGACTCTAGACGTTTCTGGTTTTCATCTTGGGAAGTGATCCTTGAATTGATACCTTCCAAAAATTTCCTCAAGTGCCTCGAAACGGTCTTGTGGTTGTTGGAAACCCAGTGCACCGCTATTCTGGTTATTTCTCCAAGAGAAATTTTGATGATTTCGCCAGTCTAGATTATAGGTGTTGGAATATGGATTTCCCACCCCTGGCCTTAAACAAAATGAACTTGCTCTTCTACATTTGTCATTCCCATTCTGCATTCATCACCACCATGCCCATGTTGACCGCATAATGCACATGAGATTGAAAATGCACCTCCCATGTTTGTTATCAATCTTGCTTGTCAATTTCAACACATGTGCCTGCAATTCCATAATGGGATCAACAGAGTGAACTCCTCTGACTTGGGATGTACTTGCCCCTCTACTCTATTCTGTAGGCTGCATACAATTGTCAGTTGCCATCTCCTCAAGTAATTCAATGACATCCTCGGTTGTCTTTCTCATAAGCGATCCTCTAGCAGCAGCATCAATAGTCCCTTTGGTTGTAGGATTTACTCCATTATGAAAGGTTTGCACAAGTAACACCTTTGGCAAATTGTGATGGGGACAAATGTGTTGAAGTTCCTTGAACCTTTCCTATGACTCGTAAAGAGATTCATTGTCATGTTAGGTAAATATGGTAATATCCTTGATGATCTTTGCAGTCTTGGCTAATGGAAAATACTTGGTAAGAAATGCTTGGGCCAATTGATCCTATGTAGTGATGGATCCTTTAAGAATTTAGCCAGGCTTTAGCCTTATCCTTCAAAGTAAATGGAAAGAGTCTCAGTTTGATTGCTTTTGCTGGTACAGAATTGATCTTGAATGTGTCACAGATTTCTGGAAAATTTAACAAATGAGCATTAGGATCCTCATTTGGCAACCCGTAAAACTGAACACTGTTTTGCACCATTTGAAGCAATGCTAGTTTGATCTCAAATTGATTTGCGTTTCTCGGTGGTCGAACAACGCTTGGCGATGCCACGTCAAGTGCCGGTTTAGCAAAGTCCATCAATTGTTGAGGGGGGTTCTTAGCCATGTTGAGTTTTTATCCAGCTGATTTCCTCTTCTTCTTTAAAGATCTTTCTAACTCTGGATTTAATGGTTCAAGTTGTTCTTTCAATTGTTTGGTCGTAGGCATACACTTGAACTATCAATTCTTGTGAAATAAAATTTATAAACAAATTAAATGTGCAATCCAGAATCTCGAATCAAAATTATTAATGGCAATAAATCAGATCATTCCTCGACAACAGAGCCAAAAAATTGTTGAATATTTTTCCCGCAAGTATACGGTTACTGTTATAGTACAAAAGATATTGTTCCCGGAATGGTTGTTATTACACACTGGGTTTTGATTTTTTATTTTGTTTGCCCTTAAATCAAAATTTCAATTGTTTTTCTTAATCTAATTCTACTTCTAAATTAAACTAATCCTAATGTGCGTAGAATTAGAGTAAGAAGATAACCATAAGCGTTTTTCCAACTTATTCTCAAATTTATGTTTAAGTTGTTTAAACAAGTTATACTAATTTCCTATGTAGTTTCTCTCGAACAATACATAGATTTACTTAAACATATTCTTATTAAACATGACTCCTAATTCTTATTAGTGAACCAATTTTATTAACAGTAATATGCTTAAGTTGAATTACAACTTGATTAGTATAATACATGATCTTCATTTACTATCATACTGAATTCTTGCAAACTTTCATGAGAATCTATTTCTTGATATTAAACTCACATTAGAACCAAAATAGAAATCATACTTGGCATACACAAGAGCAGACTTCTCAATATTAAACTTATATCAGAATCAAATATGAGAAAAACTTGGCACAAAAACTTTTATTAAAATAACTTAGTATAGAAAAGAAGCAATCATTGTTCACAAAACCAAGTAGTATGTATAAAACAGTGCAAGAAAGATAAAAAAAATGTAGAGTAAGAATTTCTCAATCCTTTAATCCTAAATTACGCTCAATCTTTCTTGTACTTCTTCTTTCTCTAATCCGATCCTTGATTTCTATGAATCTCATGTATCTTGTTTTTTTCTCCGTATTCATCTGTGGCTTTGGCTGCAATTTGACCCCTTTAAAATAGTAGACGAATCAACACAATGGTTCGTGAAGATGTATATCCATAAAGGCATGACTTTTGGGTGAAGAGAGATGACTTTTGGGTGAAAATAGATGACTTTTGAATGAAGAGACATAGCCAAAAAGTTGCTAGAACTGGGCTGGTCGCACCGGCAACATGGCCAAAACATTTACTAAGGGCAACCGCAGGTGGAGTCACGCCGGTGACATCTTGCTTTCAGCACTCCTTTGTTCTCTTTTCACACAGTTATTCCGCTTTTCATCCGATCTTTCCCCAACCGATTTTTGCTACTCCTAATGTCATAAAAACACATAAAAAGCATCACATAGAACAAGAAATCCTAATAAAAACTGATAAACACAAATATTTACAAAGATAAAACAATATGAAATATGAGCATTTTATGTTCATAACATGTAACATTCCTCCTTTTCTTATATTGATAAGATTGATAAGGTTTTAAGTTGGGGTGTGGATGAAAAGGGACATGGTTGATCTGATATGGTTGTTTGGGCTTATAATCATGTCTTTGCTTTCACCTTTACGAATAAGGCTTTTGAGAGTATATAGGTCTAAAAGTGTTTTAATGAACAATCCTTTATTTTGATTAAGAATTTTGATTTGCTTTGGAGGATTGTACATTTCTGAGTTTGGAAAGGTATATCTTTTGTTTGGCTTTTTGGTTAATAGACTAAGCATGAATGGTTTTTCTGTTTCAAGATTGGTTCAGTGAACTGTTTCTGACTTTTACTATGCTTTTGACACGTAGGTTTGGGGGATGAAGTATGCATAGTAAAAGTGGAGGGAGAACATAATATAATTGGTTTTGGGGGAATTTGAGAAGGTATCTCATCAACACTGTCATAAGCAATCCCAGTTCTATCATTTGGATTTCTTTGGGAGTCTAAAAGCATATTCAACATATTCTCTCCATTTATGAATCTGCTAATAGTAGAATCTACCTTTTCACATTTATTTTCAAGATGTGATACTTTGCTAATTAATTCTAGATTAGAGTTCTCTAGAAAGCTCACTTTGCTTTGTAGTCCAAGCTTTTCTGACTCTTTTTCTAAAAGCTTGTTTTCATACTCTTTGCACTTAGCAATCATTTCTAGCTTAGTATCATGCATCTTAAAAAATTTGTGAATAAGATCATTATGAGATAAAGTTTGAAGAATTACCTCATCTTCTTCACTTTCTGCTTGTTGTTTTGATGAACTTTCTGCATTATCATCTGCCATAAAGCATATTTGAGCTTTTTCTTGCTTCTCATTATCATCATTAGAACTAGATTCATCACTATCTCTCCATGTTGCCACCATTCTTATCTTTATTCTTGTATTTGCTTTTAAGTTTTGGGCAATCAGCTTTAAAATGGCCTTGTTTGTAGGGGTGAGCAAAACACGGTTCAGTTTAAAAACCAAACCGAACCAAAAACCAAAATAGAAGAAAAATAGAAACCAAAGCCAAACCAAAGTTCATATGCTTCGGGTCAAACTGAACCGAACCAGTTCGGTTAAAACCTAATCAACAAAAATTTCAATTTTTTAATTTTTATTATCATTAGTTTTTATACATTACATGTAAAGTATTGCTTAAAAATGATTTATATTACATGTATATTACCAAAGTCTCATAAATAAAAACTATATAATAATATAAATATATAATACACCAAATAAAATTTATTTATATACATATACATATTTTAAAAAAATATTTTTTCTATTACGGTTCATTTTCGATTTTTTCAACAAAAACTGAAAACCAAATCAGAATCAAATTATTATATTTTATAAAACCAAAACCAAACCAAATAGAGTTTGGTTCGGTTCAGTTCGTTTTTCAGTCTCGATTCAGTTCGGTTTTGGTTCGTGATTTGGTTTTGCTTACCCCTATGTTTGTTGCATTCAAAACATGTAATTTTTTATTTTGAATCTTTCTTAGCTTTGTTAACTTTGTTGATGTTGAATTGCTTCCTGAATGATTTTCTATCTTTGTTTTTGCTTTTCAGAAATTTTCTGAATTTTTGAACTAACAAAGCTTCATCTTCATCTTCTTCATCATCATTGTTTGATTCTTCAAGATTTGAACTAGCAGCTTTCGGTGCGATGGACCTCTTCTTGTCAGTTTGCTCACGATCAGTAGTGGACTTAACTTTTATCTCATATGTGAGTAACGAACCAATGAATTCATCATATGAGTATGTAGTTAACTCTTTCGATTCTTTGCTGTGAACTTTGCATCCCATGAAGTTGGCATGGTTCTGATTAATTTTCTAACCAGTTCTTCATTTGTGAAGCTCTTGCCAAGATTCTTCAATTTGTTCACAACAAGTGTGAACCTTGTATTGATGTCTAAAACTGACTCTTTTGCATCCATCTTGAACAACTCATATTCTGTGATGTAAAGATTTATCTCTCCATCTTTGACTTGTTTGGTTCCTTCATGGGTTGTTTCAAGTTTTTCTCATATTTGCTTTACTAACGTGCAACCTGAAACATGATTAAACTCATTAATATCTAAAGCACACTGTAATAAATTAATAGCTTTAGAGTTTAAAGCTTCTTTATTCCAATCAGCATTTTCAAATTCATTTTCTTCTTTAGGGATAGATTTTCCATCAACAATTTTTGTAGGAATACTAAGTCCTTCCTTGACAATTCTCCAAACCTGAATATCAGTGCACTGTAAAAGTATTCTCATTTTATTTTTCCAAAAATTTATAATTTTCTCCATTGAACAGTGGAGGCTTATTGATGGAACATCCCTCAGACATAAAAACATTTTGACTACCAGATGTACTAGCCATTTTAGGATCACTCTAAGGATTTTACTCCTTTTGATTAGAGTCAAGCCTTGATACCAATTGACAGTCCCAAATAGGCTAGCTACAGTACTAGAGGGGGATGAATAGTACTGTATACAGAATAAAAATTTTCACAAACTCTTTTAAAAATTCTTTCTGAAGAAAAACAATTTTCTTTCTCCAAACACAAGTTTTACAAAAATATGGAATTGATAAAATAGTAAAACTTGTGAATATAAATATATTTGACTAAAATTAAAAGTGCCTTCAAAAATAAAGCTATTTATTTAAATTGCAAAAATTTAAATAGCAATGAAAATAAAGAGTATAGGGATAGAGACATGAAGACATTAAATTTATACTGGTTTAACCCAACCGGTCTACGTCCAGTCCTTAAGCCAACCACTTGAGATTTTCCACTATCGTTTCCTTTACGGGCAGGAAACAAGCCTGTGTTACTTTTTGCGAGTTCAATTAACAAACTCAATACTTTTGCAGGCTAAGTATCAAACTTCTACCGTTACTTTTTCAAAGCTCAAGTAACAAAAATCTTCCGATGCTTTTTCAAAGCTCAAGCACCAAACTTATCTCAGTATTTTTTAAGCTCAAATACAAACTTGTACAAACTTTGTTGATCACACTATCAACAAAGAAACCCCTTTCACATAAATCCCTTGTGTGAAAAAACAATTCCCTTAAAAGAATATTTGAATGAATGAACAAAGTGAAGCTCTTCTCTCTTAATTTTGCTCTTGTAGGAATTATGGAAGACTTGAGAAATGGTAGCTTAGAATGAGTGAATTGTTGCTTTAAGTCTCTCACTTTTCTCATTTGATTTGTTTCCCTTTTATAAGTGCTAGAGAAGCTCTTCCATCAGATGATATGGTCGTTGCCTTGAGCTCCTGAAGGAGTTATGACCATTGAAGCTCCTGAAGGAATGTTAAACATAGCTTTTAAAAGATTTACAACTGTTGCAATGAGCTCATGAAGGAAATATGATCATTGCTTTACAGGTCTTGAAGGAATGATAGCCGTTGTAGCTCTTGAACAAGATTATCACCGTTGCCTTTAAGCTCTTAAATGAAATATGGCAGTTGTATCCAGCTCCTAATCAATATATGACCGTTGCTTTACAGCTCTTGAAGGTACACTAGCCGTTGGAGGTTCTCAAGAAGATTTATAGTCTTTGCTTTCATTGTTTATTGTTTGTTGTTATTAGTTAATTGTTTGTTATTTGCTGAATGATAATTAGTGTTTAACAAAATATGATGAAATTTTGCTTTACGATATAAAATGACTAATATGGGCATGTTTTAAATCAATCAATTCTAAATAATAAACTTTAAAAAAAATACTTGCTAAACATGAGAGATATATAACAAATTAATAATTACTTTATGTTTTCATTGGTTCTAAGGACTTTATCAAAAAAGTCTATTGAAAAAATTATTGCTTATATATATATATATATATATATATATATATATATATATATATATATATGAGAATGGGACTAAAAATATTTATTATGGAGGATAATTTTTTAAAAGTAAATTGAACATCAACAGCTTCTTTTGAACAGCAGTAAATTGTTGGTATTAATGAACAATTGCTGGTTTAGACGAATCAGATATTTTACCAAACACTTACTTATATGTTATTTGGCTCCAAACAATAATCAATAGCTTTAAACATCAAAACAAAATACCCCTAAGATGAAAGAGCTTTTTTTTTTTAAATCTAGTGTTGCTTAATATTTTGGGAAATTAGCATTTTTATGCTGTTTTAAGATTTGTTTTTGTCGCATACCTTCCTTTATTTTTCTAAATGCCTCTTTTTCTTAAACAAATTTTTTAAATACGTACTTTTACTTTTAATTTTTTAAATATGTCTGGGAGAGTTTTTAGAACCACATAGATCTAAAAAAAAATGCTTCCTCTCTCTACATCACCACCCACAGAGAGAAATCCCTGCACAGTTCAACTCCATCCAGCTTTCTGCTTCTCAAAAACTAACCAAATGGGTGAGGTCTAAATTCTTCGTTCTTGATTAATTCTATGGAGTTAATTAAAATTTCACCTTTTTGTTTCATTTTGATTACTGATTGTGTTTGTTGTATTGTTTAGGAGGAAAAGAAGCCAGCTATAGAAGATAAGGAACCAGAGGTACAAAAACCAGAAGAAGGGAAGAAACTAGAAGGAGACAAACCTAAAAAAGATGAAAAGACTGCTGAGAAACAACCAGAAGAACAAAAAGAAGAGAGGAAAGGAGATGAATCGAAGGAATCTAAAGAATCCAAAGATGAATCTCCTTCACCTCCACACGAAATTATCCTTAAAGTCTACAAGCATTGTGAAGGTTGTGCTTGCAAGGTCCGCCGTTGTCTTAAAGGATTTGAAGGTTTGTTTTGTGTAAGCTTTAATTAATTCATTAATGGATTTGGAGGACTATATAGATCTCGATTTGTCACTAGAATTGTTAGTAGTTTACCTTGTAACCCTATTTTTTGATAACTAATTGCTGTCCTGGCTGCAAAAGAAGAACAAACACACAGCCTTTATAAGGTAAAATTTATATAAGAGATAAAAGTGCTCGTCATTTATCGCCATTACATGTACGCTCTTCTAAACAGAAGTCACAGAATCTCTCAACCCACATTTTCCTATTACTCTCAGATTATAGATCATTGTTTGTCACTAAAGTCTTTATCTTTCGCCAAGATTATTCATGCTCAGTTGATCAAAGTTGGGTTTAATTGTCACACTTTTCTCGGAAATCATTGTCTTGATCTGTATCCTCGATTGTTTAGTCCTGCTGATGATATTTTGAGAATATTTGGTGATATAACTAGTAAAAATACTATATCGTGGAACATTTGTTTAAAAGGTGTGTTAAATATTGGCCATTTTGAGACTGCACATTATCTATTTGATAAAATGCCTGACAGGGACGTAGTTAGTTGGAATTCCATGATCTCTGGCTAAGCTTCGTATGGCTACGCTGAATCATCTCTAGGACTTTTTAAGGAAATGCAGAACATGGGTGTGAGACCAAGTGTGTTCACTTACTCCATTACATGCATTTTGAAGGTTGTGCTCGCAAGGTCCGCCATTGTCTTAAAGGATTTGAAGGTTCGTTTTGTGTAAACTTTAATTAATTCATTAATGGATTTGGAGGACCACATAGATCTCGATTTGTCACTAGAATTGTTAGTAGTTTACCTTGTAACCCTATTTTTTTTACAACTACTGGTTGTCCTGGCTACAAATTAATTATACCAAGTATTCATCATATGAATTTTCCATATTTCTTTGACTTGTATGTTAGCAATAATCCAGGCACATAGAGAGTAGTTTGAGTTTTAAAATCCACAGTTTTCTTTTTTTGCAACAGGTCCAAAATAGCACCATATACAAAATGATGCGGTCATCACACCACAAGGACATGGAGGCATGGAGCGAGGAGGCAAGAGAGACCCTTTGGAGCTGCCTATTGGTCCAATAACTAGGAACCGTGCAAAGAAGATGCAACAAGTGCTTAACAGTCCAGTTATACACTTTTTTCAACAAATGGAGATTAAGGCTGATCACAACAACCCGAACAACTCATATGGATACGATTCAGTCTTGTGTTGTATTCAAGTCCAAGAAAGTGATGTTTATGGGTCTGATTGTAATGATTAGTTAAAATGGACCTAATTGGAATTCTATGTATGAGCTAAGGACAATTAAGTGTTAGCACTTAAGGCACCCTTAGGGAATATGTATGGATTTTGATTTGGGTTTAGGTGTCTTTAGTCAAATGTTAGTTTTAACAATAAGTGAGCTATTTTGGGCTCACAAATCAGCCCATAAACCACATGCTAAAGGGAAGCACGTTTTTCAATCCTTATTGCATAAGGATTGATTTAAAGTTTTCCTTATTTATGTTGGTTTGACTTTCCTAAGTTTAAGGCTGAAATCTAGCCATTCCTTTTTCTTTGTTGTTCTTTTCCTAGTCAAATAAGGTTTTCTTTTCCTAAATAGTTTAGGTTTAGGTTTTTCTATTTAAACACCAATGTAATAGTTGAAAAGGAACATATGAAATTTAATACAGTTACATTCTGAAATTTTCAGATTTTTCTCTCTTTGTTGAGATTCCAGCCCGAGGCTGATTTTAATATTATGAGTTTGAGAGATCGAGTTCTTCATTCTTGCGATATCATCTTGATCGTGAACAGGTATTTTGGTAAGATACTTGTGAATCGCCACATTCAGGTTCTAAGAATGCTTAATCAAAGGTGTCAGGTTTGAATCCCTTTCATTGTCATTTAAAAACCTTAGGATTGGTTTGCTATCACCAATCTTTGTGTCATGCTTGTGAATTCGAATTATATATTGCTGTCCTTAGTGATTATAATTCATTCTTCTATATACTTTGCTGCAATTGAATAGATTCTATTGAACAAGAGCCTAACTCTCAAATTCTGATTCATTGTTCAATTTGTTTTAAATCCTTCAAGATAGATCGGGGAAACTTGTTGATTTCGGTTTCTTAGCCGATATCACATCAATTGGTATCAGAGCCTTGGCTCTTGAGGATTTTGTTTTTCCATCTAAATCTAAAACCATCAACGTGGTTTCTACGCGTCCAAAAACCCTAAAAAGGGACCAGACCTTCTAGAGTCAAATTTGTTGATCGAGTTGCTCATACTTTTGCTTCTAGATTACTAGGTTCATAGTAGTAGCTTTTGGATTATTTTTGGACTTTGCTCTTATTCACTACCTTGTGTGTATGCTCTAATTAAGCTAATTGCAATTCATTATTTCTACAATTCTAATTTTTTTATTTGTATGTGAGTCAAAGTGAGTTGTCTTGATTGCATATAACAAGTTACAAAAAAAAAATGTGATTCATTATATACCGAAAATGGAGAAAGAAAGCAAGTTTGAAAATATATGCAACTGAGTGATTTGTGCACTTATGCTTTGAACTTAATGAATTTGCATGCTAATACACACTCCTGAGTATTTTTCAGCCATTGTCTTTTATTCAAAAATTGTCTTTTATTCTTGTTCCTAGTGTGCGTTATTTTCTTTTCGTTTCAATTATTAGTCATCTTTGCATCTAGAATCCTGTCTACCTTTTTTTTTGTCATCTTTGTTGCTTCTGTGGCATTCGAATTACCTGAATTGATCCTTGTGATCCATCAAGATAAATACAAAAGAGTGACTGAACCGATTGGGAGGTATTTCTTCTATTTTCTTTCTTTTCTTCCTTTAGATTAGTTTTTTTCTCTTCTTTTCTTATTTATCATGTCTGACAATTCCTATGGAGACAACTCTAAAAAGGTTGATCAACATTTATGGCAACAAGCTGTTGCAGGTGAATTAAAACGAATTGGTAACATTGTTGCTAATTTGATGTCCGAACGACAGCAACACAAAGAACGACCCAACCGGAATGCAAGAAATGTTGGGATATTCAATACAGAGGATGATGTATCTGAATCTGACAAAGAAGTGCGGTCCACTTCAAGGCGGTGAGTACATGACCGAAAAGATAGTAACCTCAATGCTATCAAACTAAAAATGCCAACATTCTGAGGTGCTAGTGATCTGGAGGCATATATTGAATGGGTGCGGAAAGTAGAAGCTGTCTTTGACATTCATAAATATTCCGAAGAGAAGAAAGTTAAGCTTGTTATTTCTGAATTAACTGATTATGCTACTGTCTGGTGGGATCAATTGAAGCGAACAAGGCAAAGAGATGGAGATGAACCCGTAACAACTTGGAGAGAGATGAAACGACTCATGAAGAAATGGTTTATGCCAATGCATTATCATAAGGAGTTGTTGATTGAACTTCAGACCATGACACAAGGTAATCAGTCCGTTGAGGATTACCATAAACGTTTGGAAATGGCACTTATCTGGGCTAATGTACAAGAACGTGAGGAGGCCACCATGGTTAAATTCCTCGTAGGGTTGAGACGGGAAATCAAGAATGTCCTGGAGCTGTAAACATGTTTTACAATGGAGGACATGCTCCACAAGGTGGTACAAATTGAGCGTCAGTTACAAGAAGCCGAAAGGGGTAGATCAAGTTATAAGGGTACTAATTCTGCCCCATGGAGGTCAGAACCAAGAGAGAGGGACTCGAGAAGTGATCACAAGTCCAAGGCTGATTATCACACCAAAAGTGACCAAAAAGCATGAATTGACACAAAAGCTTTTGGGAGGATGAAGTTGGGAGAGACTGCCCCAAAGAATCAAAAAGCTGAGAGTTCAACTCGAACTCGTGATCTTGTTTGTTTTAAGTGACAAGGAAGAGGACATTATGCACGGGATTGCCCGAATCAAAGAACCATAGTCATGAAGCATGGAGAGTTGGCATCTGAATCTGACTCTGAATCTGATCCTGAACTTGACGATATCCCTTCCTTGGAAGATTGTAGTGATATTGAAGAGATAGATAACAAGGGAGGACATTGTGTAAATCTGGTCACCTAACCCACGTTGAAAATGGGGGTGAGTAGCTCAACCGAATAGAGGGAACACATTTTCCATACTCGATGTAATGTGAAGGGGAAGACGTGTTTGATGATCATTGATAGAGGGAGTTGCTGTAATGTGGTTAGCCACATTTTGGTGAATCGGTTGGGACTTTCAACCATTCCACATCCTAATCCATATCGATTACAATGGTTGAATGATAGTAACGAACTCAAGGTTACTAGGCAAGTACTTCTGAA
Source organism: Euphorbia tirucalli (assembly GCA_039660915.1). NCBI lineage: Eukaryota > Viridiplantae > Streptophyta > Magnoliopsida > Malpighiales > Euphorbiaceae > Euphorbia > Euphorbia tirucalli. The sequence goes on along the minus strand of CM077637.1, from coordinate 31,321,055 downwards.
CTTTTTGACTGGTTCTTATACTGATGAAGTGCTTTGTGATTTAGTCCCGATGCAAGCTTGTCATGTTTTGTTGGGGAGACCTTGGCAATTTGACCGTTTGGCACTACATTATAGTTGTCCGAACAAATTTACCATAGTCAAGGATGGGAAGAAGTATGCGTTATCACCCTTAACGCCCACTGAAGTATATGAGGACCAGCTCTATATGCAAAGAATGTCGGAAGAAGCCATTGTGAGTAGGGGTGTGGTTAAGGCAAGTGAAAACAAGAGTGTTAAAATCAGTGAGGGTGAGAAGAGAGAAGAGGGGAGAGAAAAGGCATTAAGGCCGAGAGAAGAGAGTGAGAGGAGAGAAAAAGGAAGGAGCATTAAAAAAGCCCAGAATTTATCTTTATATGCTAAAATGAGAGATATTAAGCAAGCTGAATCTGAAAACAAAAATTTGTTGTTATTTTATTGCAAAAGTTTTTGTTTATCATCTATAAACCAATGTGACCTTCCGTCAAGTGTTTACCCTCTTTTGCAGGAGTTCGAGGACGTGTTCCCCGAAGAGATGCCAAACAAGCTGCCCCCGATCCGAGGAATTAAGCACCAAATCGATTTTATACCCGGTGCACAAATTCTTAATAGACCAGCCTATAGAAGTAATCCAGAGGAGACGAAGGAGCTTCAAAGGCAGGTGGATGAGCTTATGGAAAAGGGATTAATTCATGAATCTATGAGCCCATGTGCTGTACCAGTCATCCTAGTACCGAAAAAGGATAGGACTTGGCGGATGTGCATTAATTGTAGAGCCGTCAACAAAATCACGGTAAAGTATCATCACCCTATTCCTAGGTTAGATGATATGTTGGATGAGTTAAATGGGGGCTGTAATTTTCACAAAAATAGATCTTAAAAGTGGTTATCATCAGATTCGCATGTTTTTAGGAAATGAGTGGAAAACGGCTTTTAAGACTAAGCATGGTTTATATGAGTGGCTAGTTATGCCATTTGGCTTAACTAATGCGCCTAGTACATTTATGAGATTAATGAACCATGTATTGCATGACTTTATAGGTAAATTTGTTGTTGTGTATTTCGATGACATTCTTATCTATTCCAAATCTGAGGAAGAACACCTAGAACATATTTGGGCTGTTTTGAATGTTTTGCGTGAACAACAGGTTATATGCTAACCTTTGCATGGAGAAAGTTATGTTTTTGGGTTTTGTCGTTTCAGCACAAGGCATGTCCGTTGATGCTAAAAAAGTGAAGGCCATTCAAGAGTGGCCCACGCCAACTTCAGTTACAGAGGTGAGGAGCTTTCACGGATTGGCGAGTTTTTATCGGAGGTTTGTGAAGAACTTCAGCACGATAGCCGCGCCATTAACTGAGGTAATTAAAAAGAATGTTGGGTTTAAGTGGGGAAAAGCACAAGAGGATGCTTTTAATTCGCTAAAAACAACACTAACTTCTGCCCCCGTCTTGGCCGTTCCGAACTTTGATAGAATGTTTGAAATTGAGTGTGATGCTTCGGGAGTAGGAATTGGAGCTGTTTTGATGCAAGAGGGCCGTCTAATAGCTTTCTTTAGTGAAAAGCTAAATGGAGCAGCCTTAAACTACCCAACATATGATCGGGAACTTTTTGTATTAGTTAGAGCTTTACAAATGTGGCAACACTACTTATGGCCTAAAGAATTTGTGATCCACACTGATCATGAATCCTTGAAGCATCTTAAGGGACAGCAAAAGCTGAACCATAGACATGCCAAATGGGTAGAGTTCATTGAAACATTCCAATATATGATTGAATATAAACAAGGAAGAGAGAATGTTGTGGCTGATACATTAAGTAGGCGTGTTAACTTGTTGAATGTGATGCATGCTAAGTATCTAGGATTTGAATTTTTGAAAGATTTATATGCTAATGATACTGATTTTGCATCGATTTATAAAGCTTATGAGAATGATGCCTTTGGCAAATTCTATAGACATGAGGGTTTTTTATTTAGAGAAAATAGATTATGCATGCCTAAATGTTCACATAGAGATTTGCTTGTGAGAGAGGCCCATGGTGGGGGCTTAATAGGGCACTTTGGTGTTGCTAAGACTTTAGAGATGTTGGATGAACATTTCTTTTGGCCTCATATGAAACGTGATGTAAAGAGAGTATGTGCCAATTGCATTACTTGTAAGCAAGCTAAGTCGAGAGTGATGGCCCATGGATTGTATACTCCATTACCTATTCTTAATGAACCGTGGACTGATTTGTCTATAGATTTTGTAATGGCTTTACCTAGGTCTAGATGAGGTAATGATTCCATTTATATGGTAGTAGATCGCTTTTCTAAGATGGCACACTTCATACCATGTCATAAAACTGATGATGCTACTAATGTTGCTAACTTGTTCTTTAGGGAAATTGTACGCTTACATGGGATGCCTAGGAGCATTGTTAGTGATCGAGACCCTAAGTTTCTTAGTTACTTTTGGAAGACATTGTGGGGAAAGTTGGGAACAAAGCTGTTGTTTTTTACTTCTTGTCATCCCCAGACCGATGGTCAAACTGAAGTAGTTAATCGAACTTTAGGACAATTACTTAGAGCTGTCATTCAAAAGAACTTAAAATCATGGGAGGAATGCATACCATTTATTGAATTTGCTTATAATAGAGCTGTGCATTCATCTACTAATATGTCACCGTTTGAAATTGTTTATGGATTTAATCCTTCAACACCATTAGACTTGATCCCATTACCTGTTGATGAAAGGAAAAGTATAGATGATAAGAAGAAGGCAGAATCAGTTCTTAAGTTGTATAAACAAGTGAGACAGCAATTGGAGAAGAAGAATGAGCATTATGCAAGGCAAGCCAACAAGGGACGCAAACAAGTGTTGTTTGAACCGGGTGATCAGGTGTGGTTGCATATGCGCAAGGAACGATTTCCTGCCCAAAGGCTTTCAAAGCTACACCCTAGAGGCGATGAAACATTTCAAATCGTTGCACGCATTGGGGATAATGCTTACAAGCTGGACTTGCCAGGTGAGTACGGTGTGCATGCGACTTTCAATGTGGCTGATTTGTCTTTGTTTGATGTAGGTGATGAAGATTTGAGGAAAAATCCCTTTCAAGAGAGAGGGAATGATGCGGTCATCACACCACAAGGATATGGAGGTATGGAGCGAGGAGGCAAGAGAGACCCTTTAGAGCTGCCCATTGGTCCAATAACCAGGAACCGTGCAAAGAAGATGCAACAAGTGCTTAACGGTCTAGTTATACACTTATTTCAACGTATGGAGATTGAGGCTGATCATAACAAACCGAACAACTCATATGGATACGATTCAGTCTTGTGTTGTATTCAAGTCCAAGAAAGTGATGTTTATGGGTCTGATTGTAATGATTAGTTAAAATGGACCTAATTGGAATTCTATGTATGAGCTAAGGACAATTAAGTGTTAGCACTTAAGGCACCCTTAGGGAATATGTATGGATTTTGATTTGGGTTTAGGTGTCTTTAGTCAAATGTTAGTTTTAACAATAAGTGAACTATTTTGGGCTCACAAATCAGCCCATAAACCACATGCTAAAGGGAAGCACGTTTTTCAATCCTTATTGCATAAGGATTGATTTAAAGTTTTCCTTATTTGTGTTGGTTTGACTTTCCTAAGTTTAAGGCTGAAATCTAGACATTCCTTTTTCTTTATTGTTCTTTTCCTAGTCAAATAAGGTTTTCTTTTCCTAAATAGTTTAGGTTTAGGTTTTTCTATTTAAACACCAATGTAATAGTTGAAAAGGAACATATGAAATTTAATACAATTGCATTCTGAAATTTTCAGATTTTTCTCTCTTTGTTAAGATTCCAGCCCGGGGCTAATTTTAATATTGTGAGTTTGATCGAGTTCTTCATTCTTGCGATATTTTCTTGATCGTGAATAGGTATTTTGGTAAGGTACTTGTGAATCGCCACATTCAGGTTCGAAGAATGCTTAATTGAAGGTGTCAGGTTTGAATCCCTTTCATTGTCGTTTAAACACCTTAGGATTGGTTTGCTATCACCAATCTTTGTGTCATGCTTGTGAAATTCGAATTATATATTGCTGTCCTTAGTGATTATAATTCAGTCTTCTATATACTTTGATGCAATTGAATAGATTCTATTGAACAAGAACCTAACCCTCAAATTTTGATTCATTGTTCAATTTGTTTTAAATCCTTCAAGATAGATCGGGGAAACTTGTTGATTTCGGTTTCTTAGCCGATATCACATCACAGAAGACCTCAAATGAATATGGTCATTTACATTTTCTAAACAGCACAAAAATGGAATTACATCTTGCAATTAATAGTGAAGTTAGAAGTGTTTAAAAGCACGGGGTTTACACTACTGCTTTTTTCCTTTACTAGGCACAAGCACCTGGTTGTTAGGTCATCTTCAATTATATTGATAGTTTATTTGTGGAACCATTTGTCTAGAAAGAGTTTTTACATGATTTTGCTGATCTAGATACTGAAGAATCAAATATGTTATAAAATAATAGGCTATGGATTGCAAAACCAATTATTGATTGTCTCAGCTAGTTCTTGGTTGATTGGAAGGCTCAGCAGCACTGAAGAACTAACTATTTTCTTTTGCTATGCACAAAGACTTAGTTTCATGTTTACACTAAGTGTTCATCTTTAATCTTGATTGTATATTCTGCTTTACTTGGTTTGCAATTTTGGGACTGCATTTTAAGACTGCAATTTTGGGACTGCACTTATATTGTTATACACTGTTTATACATTGTTATACATTGGTTATACACTGTTTATACACTTCTTATACATTGTTTATACACTGTTATACATTGTTATACACTGTTTATACACTTCTTATATATTGTTGTACACTGTTATACACTTCTTATATATTGTTATACGTTGTTTATACCCTTCTTATATATTGTTATATACTATTTATACATTGTTTATACACTATTTATACATTGTTTATATACTATTTATACACTTCTTATATATTGTTATACACTCTTTATACATTGTTTATATACTGTTTATACATTGTGTATACACTATTTATATAATTATTATACATTTTTTATACACTGTTTATATACTTTTTATACACTGTTGTACATTGTTATACACTTCTTATACAATGTTATATGTTTATACACTTATATACATTGTTATACAATATTCAAAAATTAATTAATATTGTTATGCAATTGCTAATGTTAATTTTAAAAGGAGATTTCCATGTTTATAGATTTGAAGATTTCTTACTGAGAAAGTTGAAATCCACCATTTAAATGTGAAAATACCTTCTTATATGCTATTATATATGCGTTTTTTTGTTGTAGGAACTAAATAGAATCTCATCTTTGGTGGTACAATTGAAAACCAAGAAGAATTTTTCTTTTTGCTGAAGAAGAAGATTGAAGGAACTGAATAGAATCTCAACATTGAGTAGTTTGATTTTGTCATCTTTTTATATCTGTACCCAACAGCTTTGCTGCAAGACATATTAGTAATATCTTGTAATTTAGATTAGGTCCTTTTGTTCCTAATGTATTTATACACTTCCTATACAATGTTATACATTGTTATACACTTTTTATACAATGTTATATGTTTATACACTTATTATACATTGTTATACACTACTTATATATTATTATACACTGTTTATACACTTCTTATACACTGCTTATACACCATTTATACACTTCTTATACATTGTTATACACTCTTATACACTGCTTATACATTGTTATACACTGTTATGCACTTATTATACACTGCTTATACACCATTTATACAGTTCTTATACACTATTATATACTTTTTATACACTGTTTATACATTGTTTATACACTACTTATACACTGTTATACATTATTATACACTTCTTATACAATGTTATATGTTTACACAGTTATTATACATTGTTATACGCTCTTTATACACTGCTTATACATTATTATACACTGTTTATACGTTGTTATACACTTCTTACTTTATATATTGTTATGCATTGTTTATACACTGTTTATACATTGTTTATACACTGTTTTTACACTTCTTATACATTGTTTATACATTGTTTATATATTGTTTATACACTTCTTATACACTATTATACATTGTTATACACTCTTTACACACTGCTTATACATTATTATATATTGTTTAGACATTGTTATACACTTCTTATACACTATTTATACATTGTTTATACACTATTTATACACTTCTTATATATTGTTATACACTCTTTATGCATTGTTTATACACTGTTTATACATTGTTTATACACTATTTATATAATTATTATACATTTTTTATACACTGTTTATATACTTTTTATACATTGTTGTACATTGTTATACACTTCTTATACAATGTTATATGTTTATACACTTATATACATTGTTATACAATATTCAAAAATTAATTAATATTGTTATGCAATTGCTAATGTTAATTTTAAAAGGAGATTTCCATGTTTATAGATTTGAAGATTTCTTACTGAGAAAGTTGAAATCCACCATTTAAATGTGAAAATACCTTCTTATATGCTATTATATATGCGTTTTTTTGTTGTAGGAACTGAATAGAATCTCATCTTTGGTGGTACAATTGAAAACCAAGAAGAATTTTTCTTTTTGCTGAAGAAGAAGATTGAAGGAACTGAATAGAATCTCAACATTGAGTAGTTTGATTTTGTCATCTTTTTATATCTGTACCCAACAGCTTTGCTGCAAGACATATTAGTAATATCTTGTAATTTAGATTAGGTCCTTTTGTTCCTAATGTATTTATACACTTCCTATATAATGTTATACATTGTTATACACTTTTTATACAATGTTATATGTTTATACACTTATTATACATTGTTATACACTGCTTATATATTATTATACACTGTTTATACACTTCTTATACACTGCTTATACACCATTTATACACTTCTTATACATTGTTATACACTCTTATACACTGCTTATACATTGTTATACACTGTTATGCACTTATTATACACTGCTTATACACCATTTATACAGTTCTTATACACTATTATATACTTTTTATACACTGTTTATACATTGTTTATACACTACTTATACACTGTTATACATTATTATACACTTCTTATACAATGTTATATGTTTACACAGTTATTATACATTGTTATACGCTCTTTATACACTGCTTATACATTATTATACACTGTTTATACGTTGTTATACACTTCTTACTTTATATATTGTTATGCATTGTTTATACACTGTTTATACATTGTTTATACACTGTTTTTACACTTCTTATACATTGTTTATACATTGTTTATATATTGTTTATACACTTCTTATACACTATTATACATTGTTATACACTCTTTACACACTGCTTATACATTATTATATATTGTTTAGACATTGTTATACACTTCTTAAACACTATTATACATTTATATATTATTATGCATTGTTTATACACTGTTTTTACACTTCTTATACACTGTTATACACTGTTTATACATTGTTTATACACTTCTTATACACTGTTCTACATTGTTATACACTGTTTATACACTTCTTATACATTATTATACACTTCTTATATATTATTATACATTGTTTATACATCGTTTATACACTGTTTATATATTGTTTATACACTTTTTATACACTGTTTATACATTGTTTATACACTTCTTATACATTGTTATACATTGTTATACACTTTTTATATATTATTATACATTGCTTATACATTGTTGATACACTGTTATACATTGTTATACACTGTTTATACACTTATTATACATTGTTATACACTCTTTATACACTGCTTATACATTATTATACAATGTTTATACATTAAGATACACTATTACATTGATTCTATACACTATTACATTGATTATACCTTAATTATATCTTAAGATACACTATTCTAGTGATTATACCTTAGTTATTCCTTAGTTATTCCTTATTTATACCCTAAGATATATTATTATATTGATTATACTTTACTTATACCTTAATTATACCTTAAGATACATTATTATAGTGATTATACCTTAATTATACCTTAAGATATACTATTACATTGATTATACATTAGTTTTATCTTAATTATACATTAAGATACACTATTACAGTGTTTATACCTTAGTTATACCTTAATTATACCTTAGTTATACATTGTTTATACACTTCTTATATCTTAAGATACACTATTACATTGATTATACATTAATCATACCTTAAGATACACTATTATAGTGATTATACCTTAGTATTCCTTATTTATACCCTAAGATATATTATTATATTGATTATACCTTAATTATACCTTAAGATACACCATTACAGTGATGATACCTTTGTTATACCTTAATTATACCTTAAAATACACTATTACGTTGATTTTACCTTAGTTATACATTAATTATACCTTAAGATACACTATTACATTGATTATACATTAGTTATACCTTAATTATACCTTAAGATACACTATTACAGTGTTTATACCTTAGTTATACCTTAATTATACCTTACTTATACCCTAAGATACACTTTTACATTGATTATACCTTGGTACTTTAGTTATACCTTAGTTATATCTTAATATACAAAAGTATAATTAGTTATACTTTAGTGAAAAAAATATGTCTCAAAGTATATACATATGGAGTTTGTTTCGAAGATAAAAAAAACAAAAAAAAAATTTCTAAAGTTGCATGACAAAAAAATAAACGGATTGAGTGATAAATGCGAAATTAGATTAAAAATTATAAAAAGAGGAGAGAGAAACGTGGACAAAGTAGAGAAGGTATTTTGGAGATTTTGATTTTTGTTCTGTTGTTTATTTGTGGATGAGTCACGTAAAAAAGAAATGTTTGTTTTAGATATTTTTGAAATTTTGGAAAGTTTTTTATATATTTATGCAAACTTTTGCTTTGTATGCCAAAAAGTTATAGGGCATTTTACATAAATACATAACTTTTGGCACCATATAACATTTTTACCTTAAAAGAAAAAGTTTGCTTAAACACCTTAAAAACTTTTCAAAATTTCAAAAATAGTGATTCTTTCACAAAATAAACAACAAAACACAAATCAAAATCTCCAAAATACCTTCTCTACTTTGTCCACGTTTCTCTCTCCTCTTTTTATAATTTTTAATTTAATTTCGCATTTATCTCTCAATCCGTTTATTTTTTTGTCATGCGACCTTAGAAAGTTTTTTTGATTTTTTTTTTATCTTCGAAACAAAGTCCATATGTATATACTTTTTTCGACATATTTTTTTCACTAAAGTATAACTAATTATGCCTTTGTATATTAAGGTATAACTAAAGTATAATTAAGGTATAACTAAAGTATAATCACTGTAATAGTGTATCTTAATGTATAACTAAGGTCTAATTAAGGTATAAATAAGGTATAATCAATGTAATAGTGTATTTTAAGGTATAACTAAGGTATAACTGAGGTATAATCACTGTAATAGTGTATCTTAAGGTATAACTAAGGTATAACTAATGTATAATTACTGTAATAGTATATCTTAAGGTATAATTACGGTATAACTAAGGTATAATTACTGTAATAGTGTATCTTAAGGTATAATTAAGGTATAACTAAGGTATAACTAATGTATAATTACTGTAATAGTATATCTTAAGGTATAATTAAGATATAACTAAGGTATAATTACTGTAATAGTGTATCTTGAGGTATAATTAATGTATAAGTAACGTATAATCAATATAATAATGTATCTTAGGGTATAAATAGGGTATAAATAAGGAATAACTAAGGTATAATCACTAGAATAGTGTATCTTAAGGTATAATTAAGGTATAACTAAGGTATAAAGAGTGTATAAACAGTGTATAAACAATGTATAAAGTGTATAAACGGTGTATAAATAATGTATAATAATATATAAGAAGTGTATAATAATGTATAACAATGTATAAGAAGTGTATAAATAATGTATAAATAATGTATAAACAGTGTATAATTTATAAATAGTGTATAAACAATGTATAACAGTGTATAAACAATGTATAGACAGTGTATAAACAGTGTATAAAAGTGTATAACAATGTATAATAAATGTATAAACATATAACATTGTATAAAAAGTGTATAATGCATAAAAATGTATAAGTAGTGTATAAACAATGTATAAGCAATGTATAACAGTGTATAAGAAGTGTATAAACAGTGTATAACAATGTATAACAGTGTATAATTAATGTATAAACAATGTATAAACAGTGTATAATGTATAAACAATGTATAAATAATGTATAAACAATGTATAACAGTGTATAAACAATGTATAACAGTGTATAAACAATGTATAACAGTGTATAAACAATGTATAAACAATTTATAAACAGTGTATAAAAGTGTATAACAATGTATAATAAATGTATAAACATATAACATTGTATAAAAAGTGTATAATGTATAACAATGTATAAGTAGTGTATAAACAATGTATAAGCAATGTATAACAGTGTATAAGAAGTGTATAAACAGTGTATAACAATGTACAACAGTGTATAAATAACGTATAAACAATGTATAAACAGTGTATAATGTATAAAAAATTTATAAATAATATATAAACAATGTATAACAGTGTATAAATAATGTATAAACAGCATATAAATAATGTATAAACAATGTATAAACAGTGTATAAATAATGTATAAACAATGTATAAACAGTGTATAAACAGTGTATAACAAATGTATAATAAGTGTATAAACATATAACATTGTATAAGAAGTGTATAATGTATAAAGAATGTATAAGTAGTGTATAAACAATGTATAAGCAGTGTATAACAGTGTATAAGAAATGTATAAACAGTGTTTAACAATGTATAACAGTATATAAATAATGTATAAACAGTATATAAGCAGTATATAATGTATAAATAATGTATAAACAGTATATAAGAAGTGTATAAACAATGTATAAACAATGTATAAACAGTGTATAACAGCGTACAAATAGTGTATAAACAATGTATAGTAATATATAAGAAGTGTATAATAATGTATAACAAATGTATAAACAGTATATACCAATTTATAACAATGTATGAGGAGTGTATAAACAACATATAAACAGTGTATAAGAAGTGTATAAACAGTGTATAAACAATATATAAACAGTTTATAAACAATATATAACAGTATATAAGAAGCATATAACAATATATAACAGTGAATAGTAAGTGTATAAACAATGTATAACAGTGTATAAGAAGCATATAAATAGTGTATTTCATTGAAGAATTAGTTCAATTTGTCACCAGCTGACAATGATTTTACAAAAGATTAATATTCAACATCAATAGCTAAAGTAAATAGACCCCTTATAGTAAAAAAGCTGGCGCTATACATGAATACATGATAAATTTTCGGGTCTAATAAATTGTCGAACTTAATCACCGAAAAAGTCTACCATGGAAGTCGTCTGCCGCTGAATTAAAAGTTTACCGGTTGAAAGCTCCTGAATATGGCAGAGCACCTGTCCTTGCTTTCCTCTATCTCTTCAAGGACTTCATTCTGGTTTTGTTTATTACCTTGTACCTTACAGTCTCTATTGCTCGAATACTAATTCCATGTAAAGGTATTTTCTGCAAGCAAAAAAATGAAAAAACCACATGAGAGCAAAATTACATGATAAAAGTTCTCAAATGTGAAAACATAGACATTGACCATCAACAAAAAGGAAAAAAGAACAAAAAGTTCCTATGGAATTTAAAACTTTTCATGCCTCAACCTTTGACAAGGTACTGTAATGACATTTCAGCAAGAAAATAAGAAAATTATAGTGACTGAAATAACTACCTCGTCCTCTTCTTCTTCTTCGTCTTCTTTTTTATTTTCGGCCTGCAGCTTATCCAATAAGTTTTCATAATCTTCAGCAGGAACAATGTTGTATTTGCCCCCATAAACTCCTTTCTTAAGGCCCTCTAGCAATTCTTTTTCGATACTCTATAGGCAAAAGGATCAAAAGTGTTAGAAGAAGCAATACAAACTTAAATTAGTATCAATTGACATTGATAGCACAAGGTAGGAGTATAGCCTTATCTAACCAAACTGCCTTTTCCTCTATCCTGGCAAAGTGGTGATCTTTGACAGGATCGTGGACTCTCCATGTTTCTTGATGACTGGAGAGTATGGATGGACTGCTAACATGGAAAGAATCAAAAAGGCCCAGACATTGAGAGACAGTAGCATGAGCTCATATATGTCCAACAAGAAGACTATGAAATTAACCCTGACAATGGCATCATGGAGGAGCTCAAAAAGAGGCCTGAAGCTGACAAAAATGACAAATCTGTCAAAGACCTTGTGCTACTTCTCTTTGAGACAGCTCTATTGACCTTGATGATCCCAACACATTTGCAGCCAGGATTCATAAAATGCTGAAACTAGGTCTGAGCATCGATGAGGAGGAGAATGCAGGGGACGATGTTGACATGCTAGCTTTAGAGGAGGATGGTGCAGAGGAGAGCAAAATGGAGGAGGTGGACTGAGGTTTTAATGCCTGATCATAGATGGGTGTGTGTATGTTAAGAGGGGAAAACTGAACTCTGGAGTCTTTTGCATGAGTCCTCGTCTTTTTTCTTTTTTTCAACATTTCATGGGAATAATTGTACTTTGTTTCTAAATCAATACAGGACGGTAATTTATTCTCAGTCCAAAATGCTCAGTTTTTAGTTTATGATGTGCATCCTAGTACCCAAACACTTGCGAATTTTTTCATTTTGCTCGGCTCTACACCTCAACTTAAATGCATCAAACACCACAATTATCGAAAAGCCACCTGTTTCTCTTCTGCCTAAAACATTTAACAAAATCAGCAGAAGCACTCTTAATGAAAGCTAGCCTTCTTGCTATAACTAGTTCCTTGATGGTTTTGTATTCAAAGCTGGCTTTATGAATACCAGAAATTACCGAAATTGAACACCCAAAACAAAATGAAAAGCCCCAAATTCACCAATTAATCACAATTATCGCACCTGAAATCCCTATTAATCAAAGTCACAAACACAAATCATAATCCAAAACTATGCAAACAGATCAACAGCATATGATTGTGTTATAAACCAAAAAACTCAGAATCTAAATATCACGATAGCATGATAACAGCCATTAAACAAATTAGATCCAAAAACAAGGGGGATACAGATCTGAGAGTGTGAAAATTAGAAGAGAAAAAGGGGATACCAGATCTGAGCAGTGGTGGAAGAACGGAGGTGGTGGTCGACGAGTGAAGACTAAAGAGAGTGGTGTTGGTCGATTTATGCTATCAATTCAATTAGAAAAATGAAAAGAAAAATGATGAAAAGAGAAGAAGAAGAAGATGATGAAAAACGTAAAAAAGAAAAACATAAATATTTAAAGTAATGATTAAAAGAATTTAAAAAAAAGAACGTAATTTAGTAAATAGTTAAATGTAGGGCTTGAAAGTAAACTTATTTTTTGGGGTAAAACCGATAATTTCCCAAAGTTATATGGTGCCAAAAAGTAAGTATTTATGTAAAAAGCCCTAATATTTTTGTGGACTTGAACTTTAAAATCTAATTTCCAAGCTGAGCCCAAGCCCACTGTCTTATGTTTAAAATATAATTTTTTATTTAATATATATATATAATATCAAATTCAATATACAAAATCAACATTAAAAAAAATTATGTAAATAAACTAAATTAATATAAAACATAAATGAATAATATAATTTTATAGTCTTAATTTTAATATTTTATAATAATACAATATATACCCTGCCGAACCAAGCCAAGCTAGACTTCTTTATAAGAACCCAAGCTCAATTAATATAAGGGAAATTATCAGTTTTATACCTAAAATTAAGTTTAGTTTCAAACCCTACCTTTCACTATTTACCGAAATACCTTTTTTTTATTCTTTTATTCATTTTTACGTTTTTATACGTTTTCTCTTTCTCTCTCTTTCTCTCTTCCCCTCTCTTCCGGCGATCTTTCCCTCCGCCATAGAGCTTTGCTCTGCGCAAGTTTATCTCGCCTTTGGATTGATCTTAGATTACTCATGCCCATTTGCCGCATGTGTTCCTTACCCGACTTGCTCAGATTTTCCATGTGGCTTTGGGGACGGACTCCAGCTGCAAGCTTTTTGGGAATGGGGAAATCAAATTGGAGATCGGATGTGAGCTAAAGTGAAGAATTTCTCGAGGAGGGAGAAGGATAATTTGGGTGCAAGGTTTGGACAGTCTGGAAATTTATGGCTACTGCGTTATGCAGCTCACCAGCTCCCAGAATCAGGAGCTTGAGGAACGCCTCCGCGCAACGCCCGCCCTGAGTCCCTTGTAAGCTTAAATCTCTCCTCTTTTCTGCAATGAACCCCTTAAACACTCTTTTGTGGGTTTTGATTTGTGAAGTTTTGTGATTTGTTCTGCTTTCTCTTCTCCTTCAATCAATTAGGGGTTTAGATCAATCGTTTGGATTGAATTTGATTTTGGTTTGTTTGGTTTAATTTTAATTTGGATGGATTATTGAATGCTGTTATACCTGATTTATACCTTTGTTATACATTCTGATACACTGTAGTAACTGATTATACCTTAGTTATACCGTAATTATACCTTAGTTATACTGAGTTATACATTAGTTATACCCTAAGATAGATTGTTATACCTGATTTATACCTTTGTTATACATTCAGATACACTTTTTTCACTGATTATACCTTTGTTATACATTCAGATACACTATTTTCACTGATTATACCTTAGTTATACCGCAATTATACCTTAGTTATACTGAGTTATACATTAATTATACCTTAAGATACACTGTTATACATGATTTATACCTTTGTTATACGTTAAGATACACTGTTATTGTGATTATACCTTAGTTATACATTCTGATACATGAAGTATACCTTAGTTATACATTGATTATACAATTTTTTCACTGATTATACCTAGTTATACCTGAATTATACCTTAGTTATACTGAGTTATATTGAATTATACCTTAGTTATACCTGAATTATACCTTAGTTATACTGAGTTATACTTTAGTTATACCCTAAGTTACACTGTTATTGTGATTATACCTTAGTTATACGTTCTGATACACTTTTTTCACTGTTTATACCTTAGTTATACCTGAATTATACCTTAGTTATACTGAGTTAAACCCTAAGATACATTGTTATTGTGATTATACCTTTGTTATACATTCAGATACACTATTTTCACTGACTATACCTTAGTTATACTGAGTTATACCTTTGTTATATATTCTGATACACTTTTTTCACTGTTTATACCTTATTTATACCTGAATTATACCTTAGTTATACTGAGTTATACCTTAGTTATACCCTAAGTTACACTGTTATTGTGATTATACCTTAGTTATACATTCTGATACACTTTTTTCACTGTTTATACCTTAGTTATACCTGAATTATACCTTAGTTATACCCTAAGATACATTGTTATTGTGATTATACCTTTGTTATACATTCAGATACACTCTTTTCACTGATTATACCTTAGTTATACCTGAATTATACCTTAGTTATACTGAGTTATATTGAATTATACCTTAGTTATACCTGAATTATACCTTAGTTATACTAAGTTGTAATTGATGAATCTGTAATCTTCAGTCCAAGTTCCATTATGATGGAGTAGTATTGTGATTTTTTGCATATCTCTGCATACGATTGAATTGCTATGTCTGTTTTGCAGTGAACGATTGAATTGCAGTGATCGATTGAATTTGTAGGAGAGAGATCGATCGATCCAGATGTGCGATTTGTAGATGGCAAAACTGACCTGTGATTATCGATCCAGATGTGCGATTCCAGATGAAGAAACTGATCTGTGATTCTTGGCGAAATTGATCTGCGATTTCTTGGCGTTTGGGAGGTTTTTCAGGCGGCGGGAATCACGTATTTTGGAGATTATGTTTTTCGGTTTTGGGTTTTTTTCTGCAGATTTAGCGTAAAACAGGAATTTCCTGTTTTAGGTATTTTTGTAATTTTGGAAAGTTTTTAAAGTATTTAAGTAAATATTTCCTTTGTAGGTAAAAAAGTTAGGTGGTGTAAAAAGGTAAGTATTTATGTAAAAACCCCATAATATAATTTTGTGCTTATTCAGACTTGGATTGAACCAATTGAAAATTTAACATGTCTAAATCCGGTCCGATGAACACAGGTCTAAACGAATACCCAGCCCAATGAAGAGATCTATTTATACCACCTGATAAACATTTTATGTATGCTTTTTTATTAAAAGGCTAACGCTGTAATATCAAGTCATTCTTAATAAGGATTATATTATTTTCCAAAAAATGTTGAGAATACGTATCCAATTGGATTGAAAAATCAAATTGAGCTAGTACTCGTCTTTCAGTTGTTGAACTTTAGAGAAAAGAAAAGGCTTTTTTGTTAAAAAAAAAAAAAAAAAAAAATCAGAAAATCATTTAAAAAAAAAAAGTAGAAAAATATATTTACAAGGATAATATAATTTTTGAAGTATCAATTCGTAAAAACTTTTTAGATGCCAAAAAGAATCTCAGCTGCGTAAAACCTGTCCAACATAACCATAATTTAATTACTTCTCTTTACTATAAAACAAAATTCACTTTAGGAAATTAGAACAAGTCAATAGTCACATCTTCATTTCATATGGAAAGGGAATTATTATATACATTTTTTTTTTTTACATAAAGCCTCTCTTTAATGTGATCAAACATTGTTTAATTACTTAAGAAAATAAGTAGCATGAAAAGAGGAGACTACTTGAAATGCATCAGGAGAAAATTCCATATCATCAAGAGGAATACTAGGGAATTCCTGCAAAGTATAAATAGGAATAGAAAAATCGTTAGAAATATCAGAAAAGGCTTCTGATTCAGTTGAACTGTCTTCATCTTAGTCTTGTGAATTAAGCCACACCTAATGGTCACTACAATAAAAGTTAAATTTAGAAGCGAAAATTTTATTACAATATAAATTTTGCCGCCAAAGATCAGGTTAATATAACAATATTTTAAAAGGTGCTTTCATACGGTAATTTTACTACTAAAATATGTATTCCTCTAGTTACGAAAATGTAATCTCTATTATATATTATGAGTAGCCCCTAAAATTAACCATTTTATTCATTTATTTATATTCAAGGAGTACATACTCTAGTAGCATATCAAAAATTTTCATTCATCCATCATACATGTTTAAATTTAGTACCAATTTAGAATATGATGGAAGTATAGAAACTTAATTGATACCTCATGCCTCTTATATATCACATGCTATTAATTGTAATTTATAAATGTTTTAGTTAAGTATCTAAGTATTTATTATTATAGGTAAGTTTTCAATAAATAAATAATTAAGTGGTCCAAGTAGTGTTCCTTTGGGTTTGAGACTAGAAAGATGATAAATTAGAGGTAGCATATGGCCTTTAAAATAGGGAAGTAGCAATTATGAATTTTGACTTTATAGACATAAACTTAAATGTTTTTTCTTTCCTTTTTATTGTGTGCGTTTCTTTTTAGTTATTCCATTCGTTTTTTATTTTATGATGTTTAAAGTTGTTCTCTAAGACCAACGAAATATTAATTAGGTTACTCAAATGACTAGTTCAGCCTTAATACTTCTTTCTTAAAACTCTAATTTTCATGTATAAATTCTTTTTCTTTTTAATTATCAAAGCGTAATATAGTATTTTTTGCATTAAATAATGAACTTCTCTCATACTTCAAATAAGAGCAAATATAAAAAAATATAACAAAAAATATATTGGTAATATAAAGTGTCAAATAAAAAAAAAAATGAAATACTTAAAATATCATATAAAAAACCGCGGAGGGAATATCATATATCATGGTTTGTGGCTTTAAACCATTCTCTTTATTAAGCACATGCTCACATTCAAAGGCTTTTGGCCTCTCTGCTTGCAAGTCAACGAAAGGTTTTTTTTTTTTTTTTTCATATGCCTAATTTTCATCCTTTTATGTTATTGTTGGCTTAATTTTCCTTTTTTGTTTTTTCCTAGAATTAAAGAAGAAACTTTAGGCTTTTAAATGTGAGCAGAAAAGTATGTTGACTTCTACCTTTTAATTAGGTTCTCAATTACCTTTCCTTCATTAAGTTAAAAGATGCAATATATATATATAAAAA
The DNA here is from genome assembly GCA_039660915.1 of Euphorbia tirucalli. Lineage (NCBI taxonomy): Eukaryota > Viridiplantae > Streptophyta > Magnoliopsida > Malpighiales > Euphorbiaceae > Euphorbia > Euphorbia tirucalli. The sequence goes on along the minus strand of CM077637.1, from coordinate 31,302,834 downwards.
AAAAAAAAAGGACTTGTTCATAGGCCCTCCGTATCCGCCAATCCACCTAAACCCATGATCATTGCATTGTGATTGGACGAGAAAAAATATCATTAGGCCCAAACTAAGCCCGTATAAGCCCACAAATTTTGGCTGGGTTTGAAAAAGACTGCCCAACCCAACTTATCATTAAAATTATATTTTATATATATATATATATATATATATATATATATATATTGTAATTTTATTATTAAAATATTTATTTATTTTTTTTTTTTTTTCAAGTGAGCATGATATGAAATAAATTTGGAATTTGATTTTAATTTCCAAGTTCGCCTGACATAAAAGTAGACTAAGCAACATTTAGGATGAGCATTTTCAGGTGTAAACCTGTTAAGCCCAACCCAATCTACACTATAAACAAATCTAGTAAAAATACAAAACAAATTTGAAAGAGATACATCTTTCGTAATATTTGCTCTTATTACTAAAAAATGTAGTTGCCAATGTTTTATTATTTGGGGAGTATAGAGGCCGGTCCTCACCTTAATTATTGTAAATTATCTATACTTTTATTCTATTAGGTTAACCCTTTGTATATTTGAATTCTAAAACTATTTGGGGAGGATTTGTTCTTTTTTTTTTTTTTTTTTTCCCAGAGGATTGTGTTTAATATATAAGGAATAATAAAACTCTTTAATAAAGGAATTTGGGATATTAAACATCAAATAGATATCTAATAGATTTCGTTGAAATTTTGACAGAAAAGAATAATTATATTGGATTCATAAACTACCGTTGCAGAGGAGGCCAAAAAAGATAAAAATGGAAAAAAAAAAAAGTGGATCAAGAATTGAACCCGACGTGAATCGAACACGCAACCTTCTGATCTGGAGTCAGACGCGCTACCATTGCGCCACGGATCCATTTTCTTGAAAAACGGAAAAGAAAATACTCTTCTTTCTTTTTTTCTTATCAACTTGAAAAGGAAAATACTCTAGAAGCAGATTCCAATATCAAGAAATTCAGAAGTAATTAATAATAAATCTGATGAGTTCAGTTGAGTTGTCCAGAAATTAAAACGCAGAACCAGTGATATATTAGTAACCTTACTGTAGTAAAAGTAAAAAAACCCAAATGCTGTAAGGGAGCTAGAAAGGGTGAAGAATAATTAAATTGAGATCATCATGGCCTATCTACTGCTACTAATTAATTAAATATGTTCAACCCAAATGCTGTAAGCAGATCTATTTTCACTCACCATTTCACCTGTCCCTTTTCTGTAAATAGTTAAAAAAAAAATGAGCAGGATAAAAATGAAATTTAATTTTATTTAATAATAGAAAAAAAAAAGAAAAGGAGAAAAGAGGCATGCCAATTGCCATGAAAAGGATCGCATATATCTATCTCGAGCCTGCTAAAGTGCAAAGCTTTTTTTTTTTTTCTTTAATGTATTTTATTTTTTGAGAGACAGACAGACAGAGAGTAAAGCTTAAGCATGAAACGATATTACAATCCAAAAGTAGATTTTTAATTTCAAATTATATAAAAAAAAAAAAAAAAAAGAATAAAGCAGGAAGATATCCACGCCGGATTCTTTCTCTTATTTATATATTAAAATTAATATAAACAAGAGAGAGAGTCAAAAAATACCACACACTATTAGCCTCCACTTCTGTAACGTGTCATCATCCTATGTTTGTATTTATGTATGTGTCATGTGTCTGTCTACCATTCATCTTTTGCACATATATACATACATACATCCATGTTGTATGGATAGCATTGCAAACGGAGTGGCAAAAATATTTGTACCCCAACAAAGGCGAAAAAGAAACATTGTTTCTCCAAAGATAAAGGGAGCCAAGAGGGAAACCTCCCTCTCCCTATAGGATCTTAAACTCCATAGATATTCTTCAAATAACAAAAAAGTAATTTATATATAATTATGATAAATTTTCCTGATAATACTTCTATAAAATCAAATAATCCAAATATTGCATTTGGATAATTTACAACTGATATGGATTGTTAAATGTATTTTAATATTTAGATAATTGATTTAATAGATGTACTGATTGTGATTACTGTATTTGTAATTATCAAATAATTATCCTAATGTTTTCTAGATTATATCTGCTTAAATGTAATATATTGCAAAATTTTAAAGTTTATTAATTCTTTTATTATATAATTTTAATCCTTTTAAGAGGGTAAGATCTAGTTTCAACCAAATTTGAACCATTCAAATTAAAGAAAAATGCAATGTTGTGAAAACCGGACCGGACCAGCCGGTTCGACCGGTTTTACCGCGAACCGGCCATGTGTCCGGTCGGTTTGATTAAAATGAACGGTTGGATAAGAAACCGGAGATGACCGGTTCGACCGGTTAAAAACCAGTAAACCGGCGAACCGGTCAAAAACCGGTTTTGACCATTTTCTATCTTTGGTTTGATTCGGTTCGGTTCGGTTGTGTTCGAACCGAACCGAACCGAATCAAAAAATAAACATATAAAATTATAAAAACCAAAATGAAACCAATATACATTCGGTTTGACTTGAACCAAACTGAACTAGTTTTATTTGGTTCTGGTTCGGTTTGGTTTCAAACCAAAATTTTTCAAATTTTAAAATTTAAATCAATTATCATTAAAATTTAAAATTGATAAAGTTTTAAACCAAACCAAAAAATAAACATATAAAATTATAAAAACCAAAATAAACCAATATACATTTGGTTTGACTTGAACCAAACTGAATTAGTTTTTTTTTGTTCTGGTTCGGTTTGGTTTCAAACCAAAATTTTTTAAATTTTAAAATTTAAATCAATTATCATTAAAATTTAAAATTGATGAAGTTTTAGAATATTTCATGAAATTATTTTGAGTATTAAATATTTGAAACTTGTGTTTGATGAATTTATAAGCTTATCTATTTTTTAAATAATATTTTTTTAGAAAAAATAATAATCCGGTATAACCACCGGTATTTTTTTAGAACAATCAATATTTTCACTCTGTCTCATTTATAATGATACGTATGAATACTAGGAAGAAGCATCTGAGAATACTAATTTATTGATTAATTTCATTGTCTCTCAGTTTTAAATATTCCATCGTCGGTCATTTAAATTCATACAATTAAGCCTTTAATTATTATAAAAGGTAATTATAAATATAATACTCAATGGAAAGATTGTTACTTATTGCATCTACATTTAAAGTTACATATTTGACACTTTAAAAATATTCTTTTTACGCTTTGACATGAGAATAGAGAAACTCTAAATACTTTATTTTGAACCCTTAAATCATACATAGATAAAATAGGTTTTTTTTTTTTTAAAACCAAATTTAATGTTTATGATTAATTTGTGTGATAGTGTCAGACTTATTGTGTGATTCCAATTGGTTGTAGACTCAGATTGTGAAATTGAAAAATCAGGGTTAAACACAAGAGCCTGAAGATGCAATTTTTCTGCTTCTTTTCTAGCCTGGTGGAATACCAATTTTTACCTTGGTAGAACTAGAAAGGCTACACTACTTCCTTTGATTGCTCAGAAAGTGATTAGTCTTTTCGCATTACTTTCTTTTTTCTTTTTTTTTACTGTACGTATCTTTTGTATTTGGCCTTTAATTAGGTCTAATTTCAGAATTTACTCTGATTTCTTTTTAATACATATTTTCAAGTGCCTAATAGAATATTTATATGTTGATTGTGTAGAAAAGTAATTTTTTTTTAAAAGATGCTTTATCCTTTTCAGGAAAAAAAGCCGATTTTTAATAAATAAAATAGAGGTATAATGAGTATTGGTCTGCAAAATTATAAAGTTACAACAAAATTTACTGGAGTATTTATATGTTACACCAACCTGTTGGGAAAATACTTTAAGAATCACTTTCTTATTGTTATAAGTAACCATTCTCATAGGCATTTATTTTTATTATAAATAATTATAATAGATATTTTTTTGAAAATCTCATATCATGCATAAATCTTCTCATGAATTAATTTGATAACTAAACATGGAACATTTTCAACTCAAATGAACATATTGTTGTTTTGATTTATGACATGATAGATTATTTAATTTCTTTCGTAACGAATGCCATTACAAAATTATAATCCAATAATATGCATAACAAAAACATGTTAATTTTTTGGACGAAAGAGCATATATACAGATTCACCAGCTCAGATATTAATGATTATACATGGGAAAGAAATCCATTATTTTCGTAAAATAAAACATAAATTGTAAATGTATAATTATACTCATAGATTACATGCTAAACCAATAATGACACATTTGTTAAAAAGATATAATATACATAATGATTAATGCAAACTTAGAGCCAATTATGACTTATAATCGAAAACAAGAATTAGCATGTATAATGAATTATTATACCAACTCTTACACATGTTCATTTTTAATTTTCAATATAAAGCAATAAAAAAGAAGAAAAAAGTAACACAAATTATTAATTTCAAATTAGATGTTTCATATAATAAAAACCCTTAAAATACAAGAAGGTAAAAGTAGGTTAATAGGTTGAATTCCGAAAATTAATGGTTAATCAAAATTGAAAAAATCAACCAATTATGTATAAGCACATACCATTAATATAAATAAATATATTATATTCATATTTTAATGTTTTATTTAAAAGATAATAAAAAAAAATAAAATCATTTATTTAAATACCTTTTCTAATATATTTGAATCATTAAGCTTATAATTTATTTTAATATTTAATTTTTCATTTAAATAATAATATAATTTGAAAATGAATCATTTTCAATATAACTTTTTTTTTCTGCAAACATAATTAAGAACTAATCGAATAAAAAATCAATTAACAGATTAAATAAAGAATTCCACTATTTTGAATAAACTTTTTTTTTTTTTTTTTTTTTGAGAATATTTGTTTTAGCAATTGAATAATTGACTGATTAACAGGCAATAAAGACACTAATTTAATAAAGTTAAATTCGACGGTATTTGAATCGTAGCGAAGGTAAAATAATCAAGAATTCACAGCATACGACATGGTGGTACAGTGGGGCAATAATACGACGTCGTACAAGCATGCACAGTCTTAAGAAAATGATGGTAACGTGGGCCCTGATGGCATCATATATTGATAGCTTTGACTTAGAGAAGCGTAGGGTATGGAAGGTGACGTGGCATGATATGGATGGAGATATTCTTGTGGGCCCCTTATTACTTATACCAAACCAACAGAAATAACGATTCCTCTTCCGGTTGCTTGTGGTGGTCCCTTTACGACTTGTCGTATATGACAGTAATAAGGTTAATAATTATTAATTTCATTGTTTTCGTAGAAAATTAAATTTGCCTAATTTACTACACTAGGAAAAACTAATAACCCCAAACTTCCATCTCAAAACAAATGACATTTGAATTAAATAACTATTCGAAATTTTGATACATAGGATGAAGAATTGATAACGTCAATATATAATGTTATAAATGTGAAGAGAATGAAAGTTTTATTTATTTTGCACAAAATTACAATACAGTAAAGAGATAATGGACTCTTTATATACACAAAAGTAAAAGAGGGAAAATTAGTTTCTAATTAGTTACAACAAACAAACTAACCAACTAACAACTAATTAACCACAGTTAATTAACCCCTTTCATCATTAACCAAAGTTAATGTGATCCGGTTAAGTAACCACAATTAACTAATTGTATAATATGATTTCTTAACATTCCCCCCTCAAGCTTGAAGTTGAACCACACCAAGCTTGGACAATGTAGGAATCAATTGAGTTTGGGCAAGCTGTTTTGTGAAAATATCAGCTGGCTGAACTGAAGTAGACAAATGTGGAGTAACAAAAAAACCATCTTCAATGTAGCTGCGAATGAAGTGCACATTAGTATCAAAATGCTTTGTCTTCTCATGAGCAATTGGATTTGCTGCAATAGAAATGGCTAAAGTATTATCACAGTACAAAGACAATGGCAAGGAGATAGGAATATGGAATTCTTTTAACAGAAAAGTCACCCATTTAAGTTCACAAGCCGTAATAGCAAGGCTGCGATACTCAGCTTCTACAGAAGATCCTGAAACTGTGGCTTGTTTCTTGGATTTCCAGGAAATTAAAGCATGTCCCAAGGTGAGACAATAACCAGTAATGGATTTTCTGGTTTGCTTGCATACTGCCCAATCTGCATCACTATATCCACGCAAAGTGAGGTCAGTTTGAACTGGATAAAATAAACCAAACTGTTTGGTACCTTTCAAATATCTAACAATGTGCAAGGCAGCATCCATGTGATGATCCATCGGTTCTGACATGCACTGACTAAGTTGCTGGGTTGGAAAAGCAATATCAGGCCGGCTAAAACCCAAGTATCATAACCGGCCAATCAATCTTCGATAAGAATTAGGATCAGATAGTTTCTGACTCTGGATATGAGGCTGAAACCCAGTAGGCAGAGGAGAAGATGCCACATGTGCCATAGTCATTTCGGTATCTGTTAATAAATCTGTTATGTATTTTGTCTGAGATAACAAAATACCTGTAGGAGATCGAGCAACTTCAATGCCCAAGAAATATTTTACTGCTCCTAGGTCTTTGATTGTAAATTGAGCATGTAGATACTCCTTAGTAGCAATAATCAATTCCTCTGAAGTACCTGTGATAAGCAAGTCATCAACATATAGTATTATAACCAAGAAATTATCATCCTCTAATTTTGTATATAAACAGTGATCATGGGCAGAGCGAATAAAACCATAAGCCTGTAACTTGGAAGACATTTCTTTATTCCACTGTCGCCCTGCCTACTTCAAGCCATATAAAGACTTAATCAATCTACACACCTGCCCTGGTCGAGCCTTTGTATATCCCTCTGGTGGCACCATGTAGAGTTCCTCTTTAATAAAGCCATGAAGGTAAGCATTATTTATATCAATCTGGTGAATGGGCCAAGTTTTAGTAGCTGCAATAGCTAAGAAAAGTCTGACTGTCACTAGTCTTACCACAGGAGAAAATGAATTTGTGTAATCAAGCCCCTACATCTGATTAAAACCTTTAACAACCAATCTAGCTTTTAATCTATTAACACTACCATCCTGTTTATATTTGATTCGAAATACCCATTTGGAAGCAATAGGACGTTTGTTAGGGGGCAAATCACATAAAAACCAGGTATTATTCTGTTCAAAAGCATGTAAATCATGGTTCATTGCATCCACCCAAGCAGGTTGTTGACTAGCCTCTTTATAATTCTTGGGTTCATGTACAGCAGTAATATTACTTAAGAAGGCCTGATGTTGAGGAGAAAAATTAGGTACCAAACCTGGAATAGCATCAGATGGCTGTACTTGAACAATGGAAACAAAATCTCTTAACCAACTTGGTTGCTTTAACTCTCTACCAGTACGAGACATGGAGATAGGTTGATTAATAGGTAAAATAGCATCAGTGGAAACCTGTGGCTCATCATCAGAGATTATGTGAGAAGAAAACAAATTATCAGAGAAAACCACCCTATCTTGCTTAAAAGGAAAATTTTCTTCATGAAAGATAACATCGCGAGAAACTGTTAACATTTGAGAATCACAATTAAGAACCAAGAACCCTTTATGACCTGCTTTATATCCCAATAAGACTACTTTATAGGCCCGGACATCAAACTTATCTTTATTGGGTTTGACATTAGTAACATAACATAAACAACCAAAGGGTTTCAAATGAGTATAATCTGGATCCTTTTTGTGTAATCTGGAAAAAGGTGTTGTCCAATTCAGACTCTCAACAGGCAACAGATTAATGATATGAGTAGCTTGTAAAATAGCTTCTCCCAAAAACATAGTAGACAACCCAGATTGAAAAAGTAATGCACGAGCCATATCAAGCAAATGCCTATGCTTATGTTATGTAATCCCATTCTGCTGAGGGGTATAAGGACATGTTTGCTGATGTATTATGCCTAGGGATTGAAACAAAGTCTGACAGCTATGATTTAAAAACTCAGTCTCATTGTCACTACGAACCATTTTGACAGAAACATTAAACTGAGTAGTAATCATGAGGAAAAATTGCTGTAAAGCATGAACAACTTCAGTTTTAGCAACTAATAGAATTGTCCATAATGCCCGAGAGAAATCATCTATAATAGTAAGAATGTACTTAGCTCCTGAAGCGGTCTGAATATGGTATGGTCCCCATAAATCTATGTGTATTAAATCAAAAATAGCAGCAGAAATAGTAGTACTTTTAGGAAAAGCTAACCTGTGTTGCTTAGCCAAAGGGCAAATGTCACAAGGAACATTGACTTCTGTACATTTAATAGCAGAAATATACTGTAATTTCTTCCAAGAAGTATGACCAAGTTTAAAGTGCCATAACATGTCCTTAGAAACAACATTATTACAAACAACATCCTGTGGTAAAACAGAATTACAAGAATTGTTATTGAAAAATTGTGGCTGAGAAGACTGCTTTGTCAACTTATACAACCCCTCTTGAAGGAAACCCACTGCCAAAATCTGTTTAGTCTTCAGGTCCTGTAGGACACATTTATCAGGGTAGAACACAACTGTTATGTTCACATTCCTTAACAATTGTCCCACTGATAACAAATTGAATTTGAAAGAAGAAACATAAAGCACATCATATAAACTGAAATGTGATGTAAAGCAAACAGTTCCCTTATGTGTAATTGTGTGTTGACTCCCATCAGGTAAATGTACCATTTGTGGATGCAATAAAGATTCTAACTGAACAAAGGAATTAGCATAGGCACACATATGTGAAGATGCTCCTGAGTCTATAATCCATGACTCATTATTTGTAACAGGATTTGGAGTTAAGAAAACATTACCTGCAAATCCAGAAAATTGAGCAAGATTTGCTGTAACATGAGGAGGATTGGAGCTGGCTTGATTCTTCAAGTACTTCTAAACCTCATTCTGAATAAGCTGCTTCATGTAATCCGATTCCTCCTCTGGTAGTTGTGACTGAGTTCCTTGAGCCAAATGAGCATTATGTGCCTGTTTTCTTCCTCCACCCCTGGATGCAGTTTTATTTGATGTTTTGTACCAGTCAGGATAACCAATTATCTTGAAGCAAGTTTCTCTTGTGTGTCTTGGCCAATTACAGAGGGTACAGAACAGATTGTCTTTGTCTGCAGCAGTCTCATTATGCTTCTTATGGCCTTCTGATTGATTATTGTGAGAAAAGTATTGAGCTGCTGCTGTTGTGGCATTGGTTAATTGAAAACCAGGTATGCCATTAAGTGTTTTCTGCTTTTCTTCAACATTGAACTTCTGCTTTTCCATTTTCTGTATGATGGAATAGGCTTTGTTGATGGAAGGTAAAGGATCCAGCATTAAAATTTGGTCTCTGATGGAATCATAGCTATCATTTAATCCCATTAAAAACTGTATTAAGTTATCAGACTCAACCATTTGTATTATCTTCTGTGTCATTTCTCCACAGTTACACACAGGGATGGGATAAAGGTCTGCAAGATCAGCCCATAATTTCTTTAGTTTTGTAAAATAAAGACTTACAGATAGCTCTCCTTGAACAACTCCTGTTAACTCTCTTTTAATTTGATAAATCAATGGTCCATTTGATTCACCAAATCTCTGTTCTAATTCCTTCCACAGTTCTCTCGCGGTTTGGGCATAAAGAAAAGAATCATCCAAATCTTTCGAAATCTAGCGAATTAACCAAGAAAGAACCATATTGTCACATTTTTTCCATCTTTTGTAATTCTTAGAATCAATAGATGGTTCTAAATCATCACGTAAGACACAATCAAGTTTATCCTTTGCTGAAAGTCCTATTTTCACAGCCCTAATCTAGGAAAGATAATTGGTTGTAGTGAGTGGAGAACTTACTAGAGTCATTCCTGGATTGTCAGAATTTCGTAACTCCATTATCGCACCATCCTCATCGATTTCATCCTCCAACTCTTCATTGTTGTTTGCTTGCTTTGGATTCATGTCTTCCCCTTGAAGAACCTGGAATCCTGGACGAGCTCCTTTCTTTCTCACCATCGTGAAATTGGTTTGTTAAGAACCCTAATTGCGAAAAACTTGAAGCTGATGAAACTCAGCTCTGATACCATGTGAAGAGAATGAAAGTTTTATTTATTTTGCACAAAATTACAGTACAGTAAAGAGCTAATGGGCTCTTTATATACACAAAAGTAAAAGAGGAAAAATTAGTTTCTAATTAGTTACAACAAAAAAACTAACCAACTAACAACTAATTAACCACAGTTAATTAATCCCTTTCATCATTAACCAAATTTAATGTGATCCGGTTAAGTAACCACAATTAACTAATTGTATAATATGGTTTCTTAACAATAAACATAGAGCTTGATCCAGGTTAAATGTGTAAATGATTATGAGCTCACTGAATAAGTTGGTGGATAATTAATGGTTGGAGGCTAAAAGTAAAACACGATGTGTTCAATTCGTTAAAATCCAAAGATACTAATTGATGTTTTCAATGTGAGAATAACTAAATGTTCTTGCTTGAACGTTGAAATAGAGATGACGCCGATTGTTCTAGTTCGAGACAATTTGATACCTAAGTGAGTATATAATTCTTAGAGAGAAAAGTAATAATTAAAAGAGTTGAGAAATTGTGAATCAGAATCCCTTTATATAGGCATTTGGAATTTATATAGGCATTTGGAACTCACAATCCACTAGAACAAGGGTAACACTTCTGCCTATATAGAAGCTAGATTCTTATTTAGAATATTGTTACTATGTATGCACACGTTTAGAAATCACGCTCATCGTTAAACTAGAATTAGATCGGCACTTTATCCTTCTATCTAAGCGATAATCTCACCATGCAACCTGTCAAGGATTAATTGCTGAAGAAACCAAATCTATGTTCAGTATAGTTTAGGATTGTATCACCCATACTACTCGATGCTTAAAGATTCCCTGATGGTTCGGCTAAATGCGTAGTTTGACCTCATTTTTCTGGAAATATTCGATCGCAACAACACTAATTATAGTTGATTTGAATGGAAGTAATTTCTGCTTGTTTCTTTATTTTCCGCCGTTGTAGTTTATATCTATTAAAGCCGAAGTTCTATTCAGTGGGAGAGACTACATTAAAAAAAAAAAAAAAGTGTAGGATTAATGTACACTTGTAATTAAACCATTTAGATATTTATTTGTAAATTTTAGAAATTAACACTTTGGAGTAAAATATTTGCGTAACTAGCCATGTATAGTGCAATAAAAACAATCCAAGAAATCAGGCTTTTACGGAAGGATTAGCAGTTGAAAGGGACGATTGTGACCATTGAAACTTCAATTTCAAAGACACTAGTCATTATGTTCCTTTACTTCAATAAATATCACAGATTCAACAAACAGTTTTATTTGTATAATTAATAATCTTATTATTCAAAGAAAAGAAAGAAACATGTTAGCATTTAGTAGTGTGGGCATTGGCATGAAGCAGAAAGAGCGTCAATGTAATTAAATCTCTTTCTGCCAAAAGTTTAACACACTTTATTTCTCCTTTTGCTTGAACTTCTGAGATTTCCACTCCCTTAAACCTTGTTTTATTAACTATTGTCAATCATCCTTTCTTTATTTTTATTTATATCAACACGAACAGAAACCATCATTGTTATAAATTTGCTGAAACTTACTCTATGCTTGTGAGATTTCATCCAATTATGTAACTGATTTCACTACATACTGAATGTTACATATATGGACTGACGGAGTATAAGGTTTGAGTCTTACAAAAAATAAACCTCCCCATTTTCAGTCATCACTTTCTGCCGTTAATTTTGTAAGATCATCCATCACAAGATTACTCTTTTTATTTATTACGAAACTTTCTTTTTTTTTCAACCCGTTAGAAAAGGACATTGAAAATATCATATAGAAAATAATATAAAAATAACACCATAATATAACAGAAGTACAATTAAAAAAAATAAAATAAAACATAGAGATATTAATCTATTTAAGAGAGGTTATAATTATTAACCCAAATTAAAATACAAAAACAAAAAGTGACAAATCATGACAATATTAGGTCTTTTTTGCCCCTAATTGCTAACCGGATTCTGTTAAAAAATATTGACAAAGAGAAAAAATAAAAATTCATAACAAATAAAGACAAACAAGACAATAAAGAATATAACTACATGCATTATTGGTGGAGTCATCCTGTCCAATAAGAAATCAAATCAGTGATCTTGTAAAGCAAGTAGCTACCGAAATAAAATCCAACCCCAACAACCCTATCATAACATGTGACTGATTTGATTGAAATTAGATAAATATACCAGTAGATTAGACAGTAAAACCCATGATACAAGCCCAAAAAGACCAAAATGTATTCTTCATATCCTCTGAGATTACTACATTCAGATTAATAATAACCGTCTCAGGAGCACTTTTAAACAAAATATATAACTTAATAATATCTTTAAGATAAGTTTTGCAAGTATTTAATCATCTCACACAAAAGACCAGTTCATGAACATGAAGGCCAGACAATGGTTGGAGTCTTCATCATTCACGACTTTCCATGCTATTGCCTGCTCGTATGAGATTGGCCTTCCCATGCTCGATACACAGATTCCCGCTGGCAGATAGGCGAATCCCTGAAGTGAAATTTTCCACTATCAATTTATATCCAAACCATTCTCCTAGATATGAAAACTTTGGGTATGAAGAAGTTTTTTTCTTTTTTACCTGTTGCATTATCTTGGAGAACTCCGAGCATAGGATCTTCCGCCCTGCTTCATCAAGAATCTTGTCAAGCATTATATCTTGAAGTGCTATGAGAGTAGTTTCGAGCATGTCGAGTCCCGCCTGGTTTGCGAAGGTGAACACCGGAGATGCCTGCATTCATATCACATTAATCATCCTCCAAAAGTATTATCTAGGCACATTGTTTAAAAAACAAAGTGATAAATTATTACATTGGTTTTCAAGGAACAGCACATGATTGCATCTGAATGGTGCCAAAGTTGCTTCAACAAAGCATCACCAGCCTGGGGGTCAACCCTGAAGAGCTCTGCCCCAGTGTGCATCCTGCAAAACATCCGAACAAGAAAAGATTACATGACTAATGCCATTTCAAAAGTAAAGATCAATTGTTCATTCAAAATTGTTCATTACATGACTACTGCCATTTCAAAAGTAAAGATAAAAAATTGTTTATTTTGAATCCTAATCTTCCATGAAAACTGAGAAGTTCACTGTGCAAATTGTTAGTTACTGATGATGAACCGGAGTTTTTATCAATGTAATTAGACGTAACAGTCTTTGCAACAAATTAAACTGGTACTACTGTAGCATGTAAAGAATTTAATTGTCAGTACCTGTAGCTTCGGGATATCCATTGTGCCAAAGTAAGAGCCTCAGGAGAGCCTGGAAGGGACTTTGGCCCTACGCTGGAGCTGATCCGTGATGGGGAAATAGCCATTGCAACCCTCTGAACAGATCCAACAACACTACGCACATACTGGCGAGCCATAGCAGCCACGTTGTCTCGCAAGTGATTCTCAAAAGTAAACTGGAAAGCAATCGTCAGGACTGACCGAAGGTTATAATTGTTGGTGTCCACTTCACCAGAAGGACGTGCACCACCGGGGCCTACTTCAAGTGTAGAAGCCAAATCTAATGTACGAGTTGCAGCAGGCCCATCCTATGATCACAAAAGAGAGAACCAACATCTCAGATTACAATGCCAAAATGAATTTTCAACTTTCATGACAATGTAAATCAGTCACCCAACTGTTTTAGGATCCAAGGGAATGACACGAAAGCCAGATGGCAATAGAGGAGCATCATCAGCAAAAGATTCATCTATAGGTGCAAAAACAAGCTGGGCGCAGGAACCAACAGCATTTTCATCAACTCCACTGCACAGCTGCAGAAACAGAATTTCGAAATGCATAATTAGTACAAGTATAGTGGTGGTACATAAATATCTTCTATTTCATTTCGGGTAAAATAACCTGTAATAAGTACATATCACGCGCCAAGGCTACATCCTCGGGAGAAAAGGTATGACCCTCCAGCCGAACTACTTCCAAGAACTACAAGGTTGGAAATCCAAGTTTAAATTTTATACGTAAATAACTGCTTTTGACAGTCCAAGAAACCAAAGAGATGAATTCATTGAAAAAGCATTACCTCCTCATGCTCCATAGTATGAGCAAGAGGTAAAATGACCTGGCTACTGGGGAAGCCACCTGGTCTTGCACAGGGAACCGCATAGGGACTGGCTTTAATACATGCAGCAGAGTAGGTATCAACACCATAGTCAGCCCATTCTGAACGATGTTCCCTCAGGAAACGAACAAGAAGAGGAGGAGGAACATTCTGCAGACCCACATAACCAGTTTTCAATTGAATGACAATCATAAAGGAATTGATCACAAAATTGAGAAAAGCATCATAACTGGCCACACAAGCAGAAAACCGGAAAAATGTTCAAAATCAAATAGTAAAATAAGAAATTATTGTTTCTGAATTCTAGAGAAGACCTGCAGCAACATTGATGCCTTTGCACACAACACTCCTCCAAAAGTTGGAAAACCTGATGCATTATATTGAGTTCCAAAATACTTATTTGGAGACGAATTAACCACAATGGTGACATCCTCCACACCATCACCACCGAGAAGTGACCACCCGTCATCCGCAAATCCATTGACAGCATCATTAAAACCCCTGAGGTCCAATTACAGAAACAAATAGTTACAAAAATGAGGAAACAAAAAGACAACTCTAGGCTCCAGTAATCCAAAATAAACAGGAGCCAATGAAAGGAGATTCAGTGAGGGTTAAATTTGTTCAGTACTTGAAATTAAATTGCTTTCTTTTGACCATTCAGACATTGGCAATCCCATTTACATATTTCTGAGCTATGAGCATTACCTACAGAGCCTTTGACTAAATGTCCTTAAAACAGCAGGCTGGCGGCCACCACCATACTGAATCTCTCCACTAGTTTCTTGTGCAATTTGCCGTATGTGGCGTAAGGCCTGGATTATTAGAATACAGAGACAAATATTACCGTAACTCACTAAAACAAGAGAAATATAACTTGTAAGAAGTGATGCAGTTCATACAGCCATCGTCCTTTTCTGAGCAAGAATTTTGGATGATTCATAAAGCGGCCTCAGAACTTCAGGAACACTCCAAGCCTAACAAAAGATTAAATACATAAAGTTAAACTCAGAACTAAACATATCAAATTAAGTTGTGAAAAAGTTCAGAAGTCCTATTCGATGTTATTCTCACATCTAAATCAACATGATCCACGATGTGAATAATGGAGCTTCCACCCTCACAAGGTCGTATAAGATAGCCACTAGGAAGCACTTCAGCCCTCACAAAGCTTGAAGCAGATGGCCCAACAGGGCCACCAGTAGTTGTGGTCAATGACCTCTCACATATCTGCATACATTTTGAAACAACATTGAGCACACAAATAAACATCTCATAAAAACTAAATAAAAAAAATCAGGCAAAGGGATCCACAGCATAACCTACCACGAGACTGCCATCTTCCAGAGTTGTAGTGTATCTGAGCGTCCAAAAGTCACGTGCTGCAGCCAGTGTTGTTGGTGCGTAAGTCTGGTGAGGAGAAAAACCAAAATTCAGCACAAGACACAATAGAGCAAAATTATGTGGTTCATGGTTGTTCATGGTTCAAAGGATAAACACGATGTCTACTCTATAATTTGAAGTCCACAAACCTGCATGTATATGAGCTCAACTGTACCCCCATTTCCAGTAGGAATAACACTCAGTGTCTCGAGGCATCGACAGTCTCGAAACCAAGATGGACGATCTTTGAGAATTTCAGCGACCTGTGGGAATCACACACTCACTCATCAGGAGCTTTATTCAGAAGAGGCATTAATGAACTACCTAGAGTGAAGATAAGCACCTTCGTGGGCTCTAGACTCACAAGGCCGCAGGCTCGTGCTGCTACCCCAGTACAATTGCGGGAAACAGCAACGATACCAATAGAATCCGGACCAGGCTACATAACAGTCAATAAGAAATATCAGAAACAAAGAAATCAGTAATCTAAATATCAAATATAAGAAGACATGAATAGTGGCTACCTTCATCCCAATCATCTGGACCCAGTCGACAGCAGTTCCAGTAGCCTTTGAAAGGAACTCTGCCAGGGTCTCCTCAGCTATTGTGATAAGACTAATATATAACACATGATTTTAGAGACGCTGCAAAAATAAAAAGAACAGATAATTGACAAGATTGATTCGAAGAGACAGTAACTACTTACCCAGCTGGGTTGTTAGCATCACGTTGGGGATGCTGTTGTGTTGGGTTTTGCTGCTGTTGTTGCTGACCACTCATGACCACAGACTCGCAGCTATTGTCTGTGGTCGTTGCTGAAGCCTGATTGGAACCCCACACAAAAACTATTTAATACACTTGCATTAAAACATATAGAAAGAAAGAAATAAAAACTTGACATTTTTCATAGTAGCAAAAACAAGCAACATTTTCAACTCATGTAATGCGAGTCTGAAGATAATCAAAGAGGCTGAATGATAATCATGTAAAAATGTTAGTACAACTTAACATGTTAAAAATATCTATCAAAAGTTTGCATCTATGAAATTAGCCAAAGGAAATGAGAAAAATGAACATAAGATTGACCAGACAATTTCTTCTTGGCTGTACATAACATAAAAAAAAAAGTACAAGAACAGCCATCAATAACAGTTAACAAGCTTACGGTCTGCAGTTGCTGGCGCATGTAACCATTCTCGTAAACCAAATGAGAGACCTGCTTCTGTAATCTATCATTTTCTTCCATTAACAGCTTGTTCATGGCAGTCAGCTTTCTGTTCACAGTCTGGAGACGGGAAGCCTCCTTCCTTTGCTTCTCCCGGCATCTAGCATTAAGGAAAGCAAAGCATTATTCAAACTTAGAACTTAGTTACTCAAAAGACCATACATCAAAATTGAAGACTAGAACACAACAAGAGGATCAAGAAGTAGGCTAAAATAATAATCCTGAACAGAATCTTAGGCAAAAAAAAGATACAATAATAATCCTTCCCAATCTTTCTACAGCAAGGAATCAGAAAACGGGGGCTAACATATATAATTATTTGTTGTTCCACAGAGAAAACCAGGAATAAAAATTGAAAAATAAAATGAGTATTAACAAATCGATTTATCGAATTCTAATACCATGAAAAAGAAAGAGACACACTGCTGATTTATTTTCGCTGACCACACCCATAATGGTAAATAGAAGCAAAAAATTTAAGAAAAATTTAAAAAAAAGGAAAGATACATCTAACATCACCAGCAGAAACATATACATTAAAAAGTTTCAAAAGTAAAAGGATACAGGAGTCAAAAGCTAAATGATTAGACATCTTTATCATCCATTTATGTTAAAAAATAATGAATATTTAATGAGATATTAAAACCTAACATCCAAAATTTTTTTTAAAAAAAAAAGACCCTTCAGAAAAATTAAATAAAAAATGCCAAGGAAAAAAAAATTGAACTATATAGAATA
This sequence comes from Euphorbia tirucalli, assembly GCA_039660915.1. Classification (NCBI taxonomy): domain Eukaryota; kingdom Viridiplantae; phylum Streptophyta; class Magnoliopsida; order Malpighiales; family Euphorbiaceae; genus Euphorbia; species Euphorbia tirucalli. The sequence goes on along the minus strand of CM077637.1, from coordinate 31,285,278 downwards.
AAACCACATTTGAAGTATAATATTAGAAAATAGCTAGATGGGATAAGAATACACCATTCTAAGTAAGAACAAAGTTTGAAACTCCTGAAGTGACAAAAGCAAGGAACCAAGACATATCAAGCAAACAAAAACACTATCAAAAATAAAAAATAAAAGATAAAACAAAAAACACTATCTTTTTTCCCCATTTTCTTCAAAAAAAAAAAAAAAAAAAAACTTTCTTTTTCAAATTCAGCTTTTCTATGAACACAAGGAAAAAAACAAGAAGAAATCAATAAAAAACAAGGCCACAATTTCCCTAAAAGCACAAATAGATAATTTCCTCCTTTTCTTCAACTAAATGAAAAAAAGCCACACTTTTTTTCAATAAAAAAAGCTGGTGGAGATATTACTGGTAGGAGAAACCACAAAAAATCAAGCAATATTCCTCGTCATCTTGAATCTTTAACCATATATATTAAACCTGGCAAAAGGTGTGGTAACATGATAATAACAATTCCCCCCAATGGAAATAATACAACGATGGAACCAGTTGCATGAAAATGAAGGCAGAAATGAACTTTGTAGGAGAGAGAGAGAGAGAAAGAGAGAGAGTTTACCTCCTGTTTTGAAACCAAACTTTGATCTGCTTAGGCTCAATGTTAGAGAGAATAGGACATTCTCTAATGAGCTGCTGTCTTCTCAAAGATGTGGGCTTTGGGCATTCAGTGTAAACCCTCTCCAATGCCTCAACTTGCTCAGGTGTATATCTCACATACTTGCTCGAGTCCATCTGCTTATTATTGTTTATCTCCTTATTATGCATAGAAAGAGCCATGTACATATAAAACGCACTAAACCCAAAACACCCAAAGGCACAAACTTTTCTGACTAACAAAAACTACCCAAAAGAAAAAAGACAAAAGACCCAAATGAAGTTAGGTTTTGGGGTTTCAAGGCAGAGAGGAATTAGTTGAGTTGGGTTCTTGAGTATCTTCTTCTATGCTGCTGCTGTTGTTGTTGGTCTCAGGCAGGCTCTCTCCTCCAAGAGAGCCTCCTCTCTCCTTCATCAGATAGAAAAATAAAAAAATTAAAAAGGCTTTGTTTTTCTCTTCTCTGCTGTATTTGTCACTCCTTCAAACTGTGTAATTCTTCTGAAAGACCCAAGCTTTGAAGGTTGAAGAGATGGTCATGTGGTCTTTATCTTCAGACGCCAATCTCGAGATTCTTAATTTCTTACTGCTTAGTCCTCTTATTAAGATAGGGAAAGAAAGAGAAAATGACAGAAAATAAAACAACGAAAGACAAAACCAACCCACAGAAAAGAGAGTAAAAGAGTGAATTTTTAAGCAGAAACAACAAACGCAAACGGCTAAAGCCAAATGGGAATTAATAAAAATAACATTTTTTGTTTTGTGGGATTTTATTTTTGGTCTGAAAAATAAAGGAAATTTGGAAGAAAGAATAAATGAGCAGATGGGTTTTGATATCTTTAACCTGACAATTTTCAGAGACCTTTTTTTTGACGAGTGGAGGGAGGGGTAAGCTAAAAAAGCCTCACTCTCTTTCTTTCTGGCAGAAATTTTTTAATATCAAAATGAAAACAGAAATAATATTATATTATATACAGCTCTCTCTCTCTCTCTCTCTCTCTCTCTCTCTCTCTCTCTCTCACCTCTGCAACTGTGTAGGCAGGCTCTATATACTGTAGCTCTATGCATATCTCTTTCTCTTTCTCTCTCTAACATTACATATGCATGTATAACATGTGCATATTTGTGATACATGATGCCATCATGGGATGCGATGAGGTACCAGCAATGAGTTGTTAGAAAATGGATGGGACATCATACATGTGATGATGAGGTATGGGTGGACATTATCATCTTGGGACCTTGTACATCTGCAACTTAACTTGCCCCAAATCCCTATTAAAACCTCCATTTCTAAGTTGTTCAATTTGCCTCCTGTAACCAATAATAATTTGACATATTTCAACAAAATATTAACTTTAAAAATACACTTTTTTTTTATTCCTCATTTAGTCGCTACTAGTATCTGATGAAATCCGATTCTTGCTTGATCTGGCTGTAACTTCCATTTGAATTAGAACTGCAACTTGCAAAATCCAATCTTGTTCAAAATCAAACTATTTAATTAAATTGTTTTGTTGTTCTTCATGCAATAACAAATCTCACAAACCCAAACCCAATCTTCATCTCTGCAATCAAATTAAATCATTGAAATTGAAACTATCGAACTCAAAATCTTATAAACTCAATTAAGATTCTCAATCAATAAAGCAAATGAAAGCTGAAATCACCAATTCCAAGAGTTTCAAGTTTCAACTGCAACACGAATTATCCTAATTAGAACACAAAACTTTTCGACCATGACAACGGTGATATGCCGCTACAATCTGCAAGAATTCGGATCATTCACAGGAAATGCAGGTTTTTATGAGTCACATCCGCCGACTTGCTATGCAGGGGACAGTTCAAATTAGAGGAGAATGGGAGAGAATTCGCCAGAGAGTTTGGTGGAGCCGACAGTCCGACACCGGCAGCCGCAAGTAAACCGCCTGCTCACTGCAGCTTGCCGTCGGTCGGGGTGGATAGAAGGAAATTAGAAAGATGGGAAAATCGGCGAGAAGGAGAAGAATTGATAAATTTTTATTGTTTTCTTTTTAATTTTTAATCGTTAAACACACAGCATTTTTTTTATTTCTTATGCGCCTAAGTATTATATGCTTATAGGATTCCATTCTTCTTATTGTGTCGTACTGAGAGAGTTAAATAGATCGATTTTGTCAATTTAAGAGTTAAATGGACAACTTAAAAGTTGGGAACTAGTAATCATATAATCAAATCATAATTTTAAGTTAAAGTAGAAATTTGATGTGAAATGCAGAGTTTTGAGACAGACGATTGAGAGTAAATCATTAATTTTAATAATCTAATTAATGTCTTACTGATTTTCATGGACAATTTTAAACATATTCTATTATAAACTGAATGAATGTTAAAAGCAGCTTCCAATTATATTGCACATATTGAATTATTTAACCTCACACTAATCAAATATTAGCTTTTAACATTGAAATATGTGGCTTATTTTATTTGCACAGGAAATTTATCTTCACGATTCAAAAATTTTTATTTTTTACAATTTCTTCATAACTATTAGAAAAAAAAAATCATATATATTGAAATGTACCGATAGTCAATAGCTCATTGTGTAATTATAATAGATCGAAAATTTATTATCTCAAATTGAAAGGCCAAAAGATTCATTCATTGAAGTAGAAAACCATAAGCCTAACGATGCTTTTTTCTAATATTTATGGAATTTATTGTGTCTTCATCATCGAAACTCAACAAGTTGTGATCGAGGGTAGAAGTGAAACGAACTATGATTGTGATTGTTCTTATTTCTTCATTGTTTATTTCATGTTCATGTCTCCTACTTGACTTAGGATTCAGATTCCACTTTAAGTAAAACTAGAATCCATCTAGCTAAAAAGAGTTCTATATATATACATATATATATTCCAACTAACTAAAATTGCAATATATTGCTTCCAATTTTGAAGCCACATTAATGAAGATAATATATTAGCTAGTTTTCAATCTATTCCTTATATTTCATGGTAGTTTTTAATCTTTGTTGTTCTTCATTTTTTATTTTTTTAAGTTTAGCTTGTTTGCATATAAATTTCTTGAATTAACTTTAATTGTTTTATTAAATTATTAGATTTAGTTTCTAATTAAAGTTTTTTATTTAAATTACAATTTTAAGCGTCAGATTTAAACTTTTTTAGGTTTAATTGACTTGAACTCTTTTCCCTCAATACTGTAATTATTGTATTTTTCCATGACTATTTTAATAGTGGATTACCTTTTTCCATATACATATACATATACTTATATATATATATATATATATATATAGAGTAAATCAGCAAATAAAGAACGATATAATAACCATAAAACTAATGAAAATGAAGAGCAAAGTGCTTCCTAGCAAAGTTCTTCCAAGCAATCTCTATTGTAATTTAATTTAAATGATCTTCCTTCATGTGCTCAATTATTTGCAAATAATTATTTATTTTCTCATATTGGTAGATTGAACTTGTTGTTGATTGCGGGACCACCTTACATTACTTTTTTGGCATCTTTTCTACCGACCAACGCTAGGCCTTTAGGGATGACCAATATTTCAATAACAACAGGCTTTATCTCCAGGATAACCTTGTGTCTAAACTCAATTAGCATAAATTTATAAAGGTTAAAAACTATCATAGAATTTTCTCTAATAGAGAACTGGATTCTAGTTCCAAAACAAAAGATTATAATAATAATATAGACATGAATTCCACGGAAATAAATATTGCTACAATAGAAAATTATTTGTTAGATTGGACTATTCCTAAGCAAGATATAAGTACTATATATTCGATAAAAAAATTTGAATTAATTTGTTTGAGAGATGCTAAACATGTAAATTTCTCAAATTCCTTGCTAGTTATGGCATAGACTAATTTAGCAAATGAACCGGTATATTTTAATTGTTACTCTAGATTTTTATTAGTTTATATGATCTAAACATATTAGATACTTTGACTTTAACAGTTAAAACAAAAAATTTAGAGTTTAAAGATAACGTCAAGTCTGTAGCCATAAAAATTTAGAGTTTAAAGATAACATTAGGTCTGTAGCTATAATATATAGAATTTATTATAAGGTCATGACAAGTACGTTAAATCCTCGGTCTAAAAGAACACTTAAAAGAGATAAGATAATTCAATTTGAGGCAAATAAAACTCATTCTAATACTCAGATTCCAAAGAGAATAAAATGTAACGAGATAACTAGGTCAAGGACATGATATTTAAAAGAAATTTTGAACCTAAACCTTTAGATATTAATTAGAAAATATCAAGAACTATTGAACATAGTGATGGATTGGTAGAATGGAGTTTTCTTCAAGTATGAATCAACCAGCTAGAATGTTAGTATATTCAAATATTCGACCCACTACTAGTGCAAGTACTATATCTAGATCTAGTTCAGTTAGAAATTTAAACTTATTAGAAGTAGACTTTAATGAAAATATTCCTAGACCAATATATGCAGAAGAAAAGGACGATGCTTGAATTAGTCCCATAGGATCACAAACGGAAGCGTTTTCAGTTTTGAACAATTAAATATGAGTAATTTTCATATTAATAAAAAATTTTGAGACAAAATTTAAAAGTAGATTATAATAAGGAAACAAGAAAATGATATTTTAATAATTTTTCAGATTTTGAGTATTTTAGAACTCTTTCTTATGCAAATATGGGAAAACAAAAGATTAATATTCCGTTATTTTTGGTTTGAAGATTATTATAACAAGGAGAGTATAAATTTTGCTTTTGAAAGACAGATAAATGTAAATACAAATTTAGCCAAACTTTGGAAAATAGTTAATGAAAAATCTATAGTTTCTATACACCATCCTTTGGATAATATAATAATTAAGAACAATCATGAATCATACGTAGGAGCTCCTTTTAACAGAATTGATGCAACAAGAAATAATTTATTTAAAGAGATATAATATATTACATTACAAAATAATTATTATACTTAAATTACATACTATGTCAAATCAGTTACGCAGAGTAGAATTCATAGCTCAAATGCCAAGATTCAAGTTCAAGATGAAGACCTCAAATTTTCAATTTAGCATCAATATTTAGTGAAGCTCATTTATTTAAACCTTAAGAATTTTCACTAGAAACAAAAATTAAACTTAAAAAGGAAGATACAAGTTTAGATAGAATAGAAGCAAGATTAGCTCAATTAGATATAAACACAGAATCAAAAAGGTAGACAAATATTATTTATAAATAAAGAGTCGAATTCAAAAATAGATAATATTAAAAACTTAGAAGAACAGTTTATTCAAAAAATTAGGTTTAACACTTACACCCCTAGACTAAAAACCAAAAATTATTATCCTAGACCAACATCACTAGGTACTCAATATGAAGAGTGAAGTAGGATAATTCATGCTAAATATGATGGAGAATCTTTATATGATTGGAATATATTGATGGTTATCAAAATATCATATTATAAAATTACTTCAAGAAATGTTAATGGCATCTAGTGCATAGGTCTAAAAAATAATGAACAACAAATCTTACAAGCTTTAATATAATATTTTACTAGACAATTGAAAGGATGGTGGGATAATTACATAACACCCATAGATAAGCAAAAAATTTTAACAACCAACAAAATAGTAATTAAAGAAGAAAATAAGTAGAAAATGCAAACAGAAAAAGAAGATGTAATACCAACATTACTTTTTGCTATCAAATAAAACTTTGTAGTAGACCCAAGAGTTTATCAAGATAGAAGTTTAGAAATCCTTCAAACTTAACTTGTCTATAATTACAAAATTTTAGATGGTATAAAGATTTAATTTTAACAAAAGCAATGACTAGGGATAATTATAACAATTCTTATTGGAAAGAGAAGTTTATTGCAAGGTTACCTAAATTATTTGCAGAAGGAGTTAGAAAAGTTAAAATAAGAATTTGATAACATGATTCCATACTAAGAATTAACTTATGGTCAACTAATTAATTATATAAATAATGAAGGACTAAAGCAATTTATTCAGATATGAAATTTTAAGGTAAAAATGAAAAAGGATAATTTAGTAGGAAGGAAAGGTTAGGATCACTTTATCAACAATATGGATATGAACATATTAAGGCTCCATCGGCAAAAAAAAACAAAAAAACAAAAAAACAAAACAAAACAAAAAAAGACCCAAAACAAAGAAGTATGGTTATAAAAGGAATTATTATAATAATCATAAACTATAAAGCTCCAAAAGGAAAAGCAAAAATTCAAGAAAGGACTCAAGAACCAGTTAAACATAAATATAAGAAAGGAAGAAACAAAAATTATTAGAAAAACAAGGATATAGTTATTTGCTATAAGTGCGAAAAACAGGTTCATTATTCAAAAGATTGTAGGAACAAAAATAGGATAAACAGTCTAAATATCAGAAGATTTAAAAAATGAAATTATGAAAATTTTGATTAAAGAATCTTCACAATCTAAGCATAAAAATATTAGATTTTTTGAAAAATGATTTGAACAGGATAAGTGATGAATATGAGTTAGAGACTAAGTCAGATACATGTGAATGTGTAGGGCCTTGTAAGTATAATAAATTTATATATTAAGAAATGAACGAGAATTGTTGTTGAATATTATAGAGAAAATTAACGATCAAGATATGAAAAGGAAATACCAACAAAAATTAAAAATTTTGATAGGAACAAAAGAAAAAAGAAGTTATTGAGAAATTGATAATAGATTTAGTGTACCTAACAAAAGTTCTAGAAGAAATTAGAAACATTAGTAACAGTATAAAGAATTAAAAATACTAGTAAAATAGGGTTCACATTTTAGAAGAAAAGAATTTTAAAATTGATTTCAGTAAAGTAATCAAGAAAAATAAAGATAAACTGTCATCAAGTAAGTTAATAGTGTTGGATATGCCCTAATCCCGAGGCATTGGTCCTTGTATTTGTATTGTACATTTATTGGATTTATGTATTATGCATTTTGTGTCAATAAATAAAGGCATCAATTTATTTATTATATATCTTGTGCTATGTTTTAAATAGAGTATCCAATGGACAGATCCATATCCATGTTGACAAGTGTCATGCACTTAGCAGTAAGACCATGGATAGGAAAAACAATATGACCATAAAGAGATCCGTAGTCTGTTCCAGTCATGGGAATGAATGTAACCAAAGACTATCATTAGCTTGGTTGCATGGCGGTGTCTTACCGGCCATTAGACATGGGATGTCAACCAAGTTAATGGGTACATGCAAAAGGGGCATGGTACTGGATAGATCCACTAAACGAGAAATCCACATGGTATAGTATCACAAGTGATTTTTGTGTAGTACTTATATGGATCCTTTGACTTGACCATATGATCGTACTGTTGGGATTCGTCATTGGAAAAATAACGTGGCGCAGCGGAAAATACACCGTTTAAAATTTCCTAGAATCCACCTATCGTGTCCAATTACCATTGATTAGAATAAAACAATTTGAATCAAGAGAGATTAACTCACCGGATTCGTCTCTTCTAGAGACTGCTGCAGAATCGTTACTTGAAACTGCGATCTCCAAAGTCCGGTGCACGTCCAACTATTGAGCGGGAACCGGTGCTAGCCGAAGACGCGAAGGAATGGAGGTTTAATGCTGGGATTTTCGGCTGTTTTGGGGCTGCTATTGGTGGCTGAAATTTCCAGCAATTAATTAAAGTTGAATTAGGTTTTTATTCCTTAAGTGTGCCCTTTTATAGACACCTTGTCTAATTGGGTTATAATTAGGTTAATTAAACCCAAACCTAATAGGATTATAATTACATAAATAAACTTTAATTAAAAAGTATATACTATGTAATTTAATTCCATTTGGCTAAATTTAATTACCCCTAAATAAAATTAAATCACACTTAAGTTAATACAATACATGTATTTAATTTTCCTACTTAGGAAAATTATTTAATTAATTGTTTACTTTATGTAATTCAATAAATTGATAAATTAATTAATTACATTATGTAAACTTATTAATTAAATTAAATTCAACCAAATGTCAATTAATTACCTTGACACCGAATGTCAACTAATTAGTTAACGCATTCCTTCCAATGTACATTACATGTACAATTTCTATAAGTTCCAGCTCAGTTGATCTATGTGCACGATCCTATGGGTCTGTCTTTATGTTGGCAGTAGGCCCAAGGCCCACAGACTGTAAGTGGTTTCTAGCAAACCATTACAACCCCCAATTAAGATAGAGATGCAGCAGTCTTTAGAAGACACTCACCCGGTAGTAATCTCATACTGTCCTTTGCCTAACGATATCGATATGAATAAACAAGAGGCATGGTGTCCGTCATCCTCTTCTGTTGTTTATTATATTTCTTGATCTTGAGTAGACTGATTAATCAAATAAGCAACCAACTTATTTGGGTATGGCCATACACTTATCAGTCCCACTCATCAAGTGGCCAATGATATCATCTCGGTGTTACCCGAGTGGCAATTCCATCACTTCATCATCAATATCAACATGTTCACCGGTCCACCCAATCATACCCATATTTAGCATCCTTTTACAGACCTGTTAGGCGTATGTCAAAGTGAATTGGATTCCATCAGGATGTCACTTCTAATGATAAGGATGTCGTCAACATACAGCACTACAACGGTGGAAACGCTCCCACAAACCATCTTATACACACAGGGCCTTTAACTTGAAACACCACTTGTAACCTATCACCTTAGCACCCAGAAGTGGATCCACCAAGTTCCATACTTGGTTATCGTGCATAGATTGCATCTCAGCCTCCATGGCTTTACGCCATTGATCTGAGTGTGGGCTTTCAACAGCCTCCTGATAGGTCTTGGGCTCCTCTTGGTCAACGACCATAAGGTCCCCATCATCAGTCACGAGAAAGCCGTACCTCTCTGGCTGATGACATGTCCTACCAGACCTTCTAAGGTCCTGTGCAACCGTTTATGGTTTCTCAATTTCTTGAGTAGTCAGATTAGTTCCCAAAGCATCCTCAGCAGTAGCTGTAGGAGTTTGTGAGTCTTGAACTTCTGAAAGTTCAACATTACTCCCACTGTCTCTCTTGGAAAGGAATTCCTTCTCTAAGAAGACTGTATTTTTGGCTATGAAAACTTTGTTTTCGGCCGGATCGTAGAAGTAATAACCCTTAGTTTCCTTAGGGTAACCCACAAACTGGCACTTGACAGATTTGGACTCGAGTTTGCCACTTGTCAATTTCTTAACATGTGCATCACAGCCCCAAATCTTCAAGAAGGAAACATTGGGCTTTGGGCCTTTCCATAGTTCATATGGTGTTCCCTCAACTGCCTTGCTTGGTGTATTATTAAGAATGTAAGCAGCTGTCTCTAAAGCATATCCCCAAAAGGAGACAGGGAGTGTAGCATGACTCATCATCGAGCGGACCATGTCAAGTAAGGTCCTATTCCTCCTTTCTGACACTCCATTCCACTGGGGTGTACTGGGAGGAGTGAGTTGGGATATGATCCCACACTCTCTCAAAAACGAGTTAAAATCTTGGCTCAAATATTCACCCCCTCGGTTAGACCGAAGTGCTTTTATTTTCTTGCCAAGTTGGTTTTCTACTTCATTCTTAAAGTCCTTGAACCTTTGGAGAGTCTCAGACTTATGCTTCATCAGATACACGTAACCGTATCTGCTGAAGTCATCCGTGAAGGTGACGAAGTACAGAAAACCAGATCTAGCATTAGTGCTCATTGGGCCACATACATCAGAATGTATTAGCTCCAATAGCTCTGAGGCCCTTTCAGCAGTCTTGCTAAAAGGCACCTTTGTCATCTTGCCTCTTAAACAAGATTCGCATGTGTCATAAGGCTGGATGTCAAATGACCCTAGCACTCCACTAGAGTGAAGCCTAGCTATGCGCTTCTCATTTATATGGCCAAGTCGACAATGCTAGATGTAAGTAGGATTAATTTCATTTTGTTTAATCCTTTTAGTATTTATGTTATAGATTGAACTTTCACGTTTTAGATCAAGGATATATAAGCCATTTTCAAGAAATGCTGTTCCATAAATAATATTGCCACATTGCATAGAAATTCTACCATGTCCAATATTAAATACAAAACCAGAAATATCCAACAAAGAAACGGAATAATATTCCTGCGCATCGCAGGTACAAAATAACAGTTTCTTAGTTCCAAAACAATTCCACTAGGTATCTCCAAGAAATAATCTCCGATCTCCATGGCCTGAACCCGAGCACCATTTCCGACTCGAAGATCTACTTCTCCAGATCCTAATAATCTCCTATTTCTTAGACCCTGCACATTTGAACAAATGTGAGATCCACATCCAGTGTCCAAGACCCAAGATGTAGAAATAGCCAGATTAATCTCAACAACATAAATACCTGAAGCAGCAGTTTTGCCCTTCAGTTGCTCCCTTAGCTTTGGACATGAGCTCTTCCAGTGCCCTTCTCATGACACTCATGGCAAACATCGTCCGGAGAGGCAACCCTTGCTTTAGGTTGGGCCACCACCTTTTTGCCCTTAGCCTTGGCCTTAGATTTGGCCTTTCCCTTAGCAATGGGCGTATTGCCCTTGTTCACCAGCAATACTTCAGGAGTCTTCTTCAGAGACTGCTCAGCAAGCTTGAGCATGCCATGCAGCTCAACAACCGATTTATCCAACCCTTGCATATGGTAATTCATGATAAACTGGTTGTAAGACTCAGGAAGCGACCCGAGAATAATGTCTGTTGCTAAGTCCTGCGGAACTGGCATGCCGAGGTGGGCAAGTGTATCAATATACCCCTTCAACTTTAGCACATGAGTGCTAACAGAAGTCCCAGCTGCCATCACAGTCGTGCAAAGTGCCTTAGTTGTCTGGTAACGTTCCTGACGAGCCTGATCTTGGAACATCTTTTTAAGCTGATCCATCATCTCATAAGCATGCTCGTCCATGAATTGCTTCTGAAGATCAGAAGCCATGGTACCCAACATGAGGCACGAGACATCTCGGTCATCCCTCACAAGCCGATTGTACTGCTCAACCATCGCCGTGGTGATGCCTCGACCTGCAGGAGGGCCAGCTGGTAAAGGAGCATTCAGTACATACTCCTTAGACTCTTGTCTAAGAACTATTTGTAAGTTCCTAGCCCAGTCCAGGAAGTTAGTCCCCGAAAGCTTCTCCTTCTCCAAGAGTAACCTAAGTGAGAGTGAGTTGTTGTTTGTTGCAGCCATTTAAATTGCTTAACTGAAATGGGATTATCTACATGGAAGAAATCATTACTTAAGTTAGAAATAAAGGACTTTTAAGCCAATTCAAATTAATAATCCGATTTTAATTTGTTTGTTGGTGTTATTAATTGGCTGACTTGACCAAGATCCACAACTTATCAATGACTGGCCGAACTAGGGCTCGCTAACCAACCATTGAGTCATTTGGTAGGACAACCTATCCAATCCTTCCACGAAGGACTCTTGGTTTGATGGGCTTATTGACACTTTACCCATCTGTGCTTAGGGCCCGCTCTGAGCTAATGCTACCCATGTTGAGTCAAACCACCATTCACATGTTAACCATACCAAAGTATCTTAACCCTCGACGGCCCACCGAATACTGCAATATACCCAGCTAGGGCATAGCGCACATTGCAGCATCAATGGGAGGAAGAGGTGTGAATGTGGGAAGCACTTTTAAGCGACTCAATATTTTAATTTCCGGATTATAATTAAGTGATACGGCTTAGCATGCATAAACGCGGGTAATAATTTGGTGATCCATACATCCATATTATATGACAAATGCAATAGCATACTTAATTTAAAATAAATGAGATCCTATGGGCCTTTAATTACAACCTAATGAAAAACTAGATGTCCTATCTAGTTCTTCATGGGCCGGACTGCAATCCTTCTTGGGCTCCCACCATGGGCTTGCTCCGTTTGGGCCTTCCTCCATACTTGATGCAATTACAATAATTTTGTAAAATAAAATCTATTCTAAAATTACATCAAAATAAAAAAATGGCACGCAGGCCATATTTCCCAAAATTAAATTACAACCGATAATAATTTAGGGCCCATAGAACTCAACATAACATTTCAAACAAAGTACCTGTCGTGCACATACATACCAATATGATGCGTGATCATGGCATTCCAAATTGTAAATATAAATATTAAGCCGAGTTACTTAGGGTGAAATCGCCAATTTTAACAAATGTGACTAAGGCCCATAAAGGCCCAATGGATAACATCCATAAATGCAAAATTAACAATTTTGCTCCCACTTGAATTTGGGTTGTCACAAATTTAAAATTTAGCTCTCCCAATTTTAACCGGTGTCACGGTTTATTGGGCCAATTTCACAAAGTCCATATTTAATTTAATATGCAAACAATTAAATTAAATATGCATGCCAACAAAATAAATAATTTTAAATACAAATTAATTAAAAAAAATTTAATTTAATTTGCATTAGGGTCCGGGATAAAAAAAATACCCGCAAAATCCAAAACCAGACCCAAAACCCGCGCGCGGCGCCGCTGTCCCAGCGGGCCAGCAGTGCCGCTGCAGCAGCAGCCAGCTACTGCGGCCAACAGCTAGCTGCTGCCGCTGGATGGAATCGCAATTTGCGATTCCATCTAGTCCAAAATCTTTTTTTTTTTAATTTTTATTTTTTTTTAAATCATAAAAAAATCCATCAAAAATTAAATAATCAATAAAACAATAATTTTTAAGATGGAAAACAATTGGGGAAAATAATCAAAAACCCCAATCCAAAAATTCTAGGGTTTATCAAAACCAAAACCAATTGAATAAAAACCCTAAAATAACAAACTTGAAACCCATTCTTTCTTCAAGAACGCTTTCAAGGACCAATTCTAATCAATCTAATGGACAAAACCTGGGCTCTGATACCACTGTTGGGATTCGTCATTGGAAAAATAATGTGGCGCAGCGGAAAATACACCGTTTAAAATTTCCTAGAATCCACCTATCGTGTCCAATTACCATTGATTAGAATAAAACAATTTGAATCAAGAGAGATTAACTCACCGGATTCGTCTTTTCTAGAGACTGCTGCAGAATCGTTACTTGAAACTGCGATCTCCAAAGTCCGGTGCACGTCCAACTATTGAGCGGGAACCGGTGCTAGCCGAAGACGCGAAGGAATGGAGGTTTAATGCTGGGATTTTCTGCTGTTTTGGGGCTGCTATTGGTGGCTGAAATTTCCAGCAATTAATTAAAGTTGAATTAGGTTTTTATTCCTTAAGTGTGCCCTTTTATAGACACCTTGTCTAATTGGGTTATAATTAGGTTAATTAAACCCAAACCTAATAGGATTATAATTACATAAATAAACTTTAATTAAAAAGTATATACTATGTAATTTAATTCCATTTGGCTAAATTTAATTACCCCTAAATAAAATTAAATCACACTTAAGTTAATACAATACATGTATTTAATTTTCCTACTTAGGAAAATTATTTAATTAATTGTTTACTTTATGTAATTCAATAAATTGATAAATTAATTAATTACATTATGTAAACTTATTAATTAAATTAAATTCAACCAAATGTCAATTAATTACCTTGACACCGAATGTCAACTAATTAGTTAACGCATTCCTTCCAATGTACATTACATGTACAATTTCTATAAGTTCCAGCTCAGTTGATCTATGTGCACGATCCTATGGGTCTGTCTTTATGTTGGCAGTAGGCCCAAGGCCCACAGACTGTAAGTGGTTTCTAGCAAACCATTACAACCCCCAATTAAGATAGAGATGCAGCAGTCTTTAGAAGACACTCACCCGGTAGTAATCTCATACTGTCCTTTGCCTAACGATATCGATATGAATAAACAAGAGGCATGGTGTCCGTCATCCTCTTCTGTTGTTTATTATATTTCTTGATCTTGAGTAGACTGATTAATCAAATAAGCAACCAACTTATTTGGGTATGGCCATACACTTATCAGTCCCACTCATCAAGTGGCCAATGATATCATCTCGGTGTTACCCGAGTGGTAATTCCATCACTTCATCATCAATATCAACATGTTCACTGGTCCACCCAATCATACCCATATTTAGCATCCTTTTACAGACCTGTTAGGCGTATGTCAAAGTGAATCGGATTCCATATCGATATTATAATGATATCTGGTATGAGGACAAAAGAGACCTACTCAAGAAAGACCTATGACGTGACAACCATGTGGCTTTCTTGTGCGGATCCATCCAGTCCCATGTCAACGACATGTACCTATATTCATGACTGACTATACAAGTACTATGGCTAGTTAGGAACTACCATACAGTCATCGAATATACAAGTCTGTGGTTCTATTCGTTCCCACGATTAGAACAGACCTGGGATAGGTTTTATGATTATCAATCAATGGATACTCTACTCATATTATAGCACAAGATATAAATGAAATAGATTAATTGCCTTTATTAATGTGACACAAATAATGTATTCATACATGGCTCTTAATGTATAATACAAAATACAAGAATCCAATGCCCTAAGAACTAGGGCACACCAACACGTACTGCATGTGAACTGGCATACTTTGGTGTACACCTAAAGGGCCTGTAACAGGGTGGCAAGTATGGGTACGTTCGGGTATGTCAGTAAACATGGCAATGCTATGGATATGCAGAAGGGAATGTCACTCAGTAGACCACTGAGAAGATATCACCGGGCTCTTGATGAATGCAACTGATAAGAGTGTGGCCACACCTAAACAAGTTGGAACTTGTTTGTGAGCATCAATTCATTTGGGATCAAGTATGTTCGGACACAAAAGAGGGTGATCAATCCATGCCTCTATCTTGGACACCGATATCAATGACATGGGATGTACAAGTTTGAACTATAGGGTTATGATTACAATTAGACTGCTATCTCCATCTTAATTGGGGGATGCATGTTGGATGTACCTTAGTCCCGAGGCATTGGTCCTTGTATTTGTATTGTACATTTATTGGATTTATGTATTATACATTTTGTATCATTAAATAAAGGCATTAATCTATTTATTATATATCTTGTGCTATGTTTTAAATAGCGTATCCAATGGACATATCCATATCCATGTTGACAAGTGTCATGCACTTGGCAATAAGACCATGGATAGGGAAAACGATATGACCATAAAGAGATCCGTAGTCTGTTCCAACCATGGGAATGAATGGAACTAGAGACTATCATTAGATTGGTTGTATGGCGATGTCTTACCGGCCATTGGACATGGGATGTCAACCAAGTTAATGGGTACATGCAAAAGGGGCATAGTACTGGATAGATCTACTAAACGAGAAATCCACATTGTAAAGTATCAAAACTGATTCTCGTGTAGTACTTGTATGGATCCTTTGAGCTGACCATATAATGGTGCTGCATGTGAAGTGGCTTACTTTGGTGTACGCCTAAAGGGCCTATAACAGGGTGCCAAGTATGGGTACGTTTGGGTGTGTCAGTGAACATGGCATTGCTATGGATATGCAGAAGGGAATGTCACTCAGTAGTCCACTGAGAAGATATCACTGGCCTCTTGATGAATGCAACTGGTAAGAGTGTGGCCACACCCAAACAAGTTGGAACTTGTTTATGAGCATCAGTTCATTTGGGATCAAGTAAATGTCCAGACATAAAAAAGGGTTATCAATCCATGCCTCTGTGTTGGACATCGATATCAATGACATGGGATGTACAGGTTTAAACCACAGGGTTATGATTTCAGTTGGACTGCTATCTCCATGTATTCTGTGGGCCAAAGGCCTACTGCTAATATAAAGATGGGCCCACAGGATCGTACACATTGAATGTTTGAACTCGGACTTAAAGGATCTACTGTATACTTGGAGTATATACACCAGAGAGAGAGGATTGTATTAATAATATTATATAGATCAATTAGATTGATCAAAATAATATGATTAATATTTGTATTGATCTTCTCATAAATTAATTCAATGAATTAATTTATGAGATTATTTCCTAGGTGGAAATATTTTACATGTATAGGTTTACATGTATTTAATTTTATAAAAGTCTAATTTAATTCCTTGGTTAAATTAATTTGACAAATTAATTTTAATTTAAAAGTATGTAATATATTATATGGTATAATACATTCATATACATGTTCAATAAAAATAGATTTGAAATTAAATTGGACTGGAAGAATTAAATCAGCTTTGGGATTAAAAGGAAGAAAAGGCCCGCATAAAATTAAAGAAATATGGGCCGAAATTTTGACAAAAAATTTCAGCCTCTTAGGGTTAAAATACCCTAGGGAATTCAGCCAAGACAGAGGATTTTTGACAAAAAAATCCTCTCTTCCGGCCAATCCTCTCGCTAGCACGGGTCGTGTTCTATAGCCGTTCATGTACGGGAACGTGGAGGAAGTAGGATTCGATTTCTGCAGCCATCTCTTGTAGAGATTTTCTGGTGAGAATCTCAATTTATTTAATTTTATTTTGTTGTTTTCAATTCCCACATCAATTGCTCCTGGGCACAAATTTGAGGAAATCAACGCGTGTTTCCGCTTTATCAGTTGATTTCCAGTGAAAAATCCCAACACTGCAGTGGCTTGCTAGAGCCCGCCTGCATTGGTCAAATTAATTTTAATTTAAATGTATGTAATATATTATATGCTATAATATGATTACATACATGTTGGATTAAAATTACATATGAAATTAATTTGGACCCAGAGAATTAAATCGGACTTGAGCTCGCAAGAGGAGAAAAGCCTATATGAGATTAAAGTGAAAATTGGTAGGTTAAATAACCTAGTGTATTTTCGGCCAAGCTAAGGGAGATTTGAGCAGAAAATTTCCAGCCTCTAAAACGCTCATTTCGGTTGATCCTCATACTAGCACAGGTCGTGTTCTATAGCCGTTCGTGCACGTGAACATGGAGGAAGTCGGATTCGATTTCTGCAGCCATCTCTTAAAGAGATTTTCTAGTGAGAATCTCAATTTCTTCAATTTTGTTTTGTTGTTTTCAATTTCCATATCAATTGCTCCTGGGTATGGATTTGAGGAAATCAACGCGTATTTCCGCTTTATCGGTTGATTTCCGGTGAAAAATCCCAACAGTGGTATCAGAACGGGCTTTTGATCCATGGAAATTATTTAACATGGTTGAATCCCTTAGTTTTAAATTGAATGATTTTATTTGGGATTCTTGGATTGGGTTTTGTGATTTTCCCCATTGATTTCTTCAATTGAAAATTTATTGGAATATTAGGTTATGTTCATGGTTTAATTTTCAATTGTTTGGTTGTGATTATTTATTTGTCTGTAATTTTTTAATTGGTTGAAAATCACGGGCTGTTTCTACGAATACGGGGCTGTCGGAGGTGGAATCATCGCCGGTAGTCACCGTAGCGACAGAAACAGTGGCAGCAGCGGGCTGTTGCCGCTGCTCTAGTAGCAGCGGGTTGGGTCCAGTTTTGGATTTGGCGGGTTTCGGGCCCGGGGCCCAGTTTTGAAATTTTAATGGTTTTTAAAATTTTGTGTGTTTAAATTTCTGTAATTTAAATGCCATGATTTCTTGAATGAAATTTTAATTTTATTGATGAGATATTAATTTTGGAAATTAATATGGTATAATTGAAATTGGTTCGGGTTTTCTTGGCACGATTACTCGGGCGGCTGATATGGACTCATGGTTTCCCAATTCCAATAAGAGCAGTATTCTACCTGGGCTGGAGGCCCAAAGCCCATTAACGGCTAGAACCATGATGGGCCAAAATTGGCTATTTCAAAATAATGGCTAAGGACATAATTGAAATGGGCTTAAATTCATGCATTATAACATGTTTATAAATTGATGTATTGGATGCGTGGATGTATGATTAAATGTATGTATGGATGCTATTGGGCTTTATTCGAGTTAGGTTGTAATTTTTCTTTTTGGGTAAATACGGCCTGCGTGCCGTTTTCTTTTTTATGTAATTTTATTTCATTTATTTATTATAAAATTTGTAAAGAAGAAGCCCAGTGGAGAGGCGAGCCCAGAAGGAAGAAGAGGAGGCCCACCTGATGTATTTTCTAGTATAGGTTTACTAGAATTATATCAGGTTGTAATATAGGCCCATAGCAGTCCATTTTATTTATTTAATTATGCTTTATTTATTTACATGTATGTATGTATGATCCAAACCTAATTTCACCCACCTATGCATCTAAGCCATTATTAAAATGAATCTAACAACCAAAAGGAAATTACTAAGTCGCTTAAAAGTGCTTCCCTTATTCAAAATTGACTCGAAGTGGGGATAAGCCAGTTGTAGACCAAACCCTTGCTGGATGCACTGGAGTATCGTCATTTTGTATTGGGTTAGAGTATAGGTTACTCTGACACTTGGATGGAGGTTTTGACTTAGTATGGGTAGTAGGATTCTCCTAGCCTTAAGCACAGATCGGTAAGTGCCAACAAGCCCATCAAACTGAGAGTCCCTAGGTTGGGATTAGACGACGTTCCTACCTAAATAATTAGGGTATAGTTTTTCCAGGCCCTCGTCTGGCTATATCTTAATGAAATATGGATCTCGGCCCATGAACCCAACAACTTGAGTTAATTAATAACCTGATTCATTATTAATTAAATATGGGAAACAAGTTAAGTCGTTTATTAACACTCTTATAATTTTTCTGTGTAGTAACCAAATGGCAACAAACAACTCACTTTCACTGCGATCTATCCTAGAAAGGGACAAGCTTTTTGGCCCTAACTTTTTGGACTGGTCTAGGAACTTAAGAATAGTTCTAAGATAGGAGTCTAAGGAGTATGTGCTGGAAAGGCCTGTACCGGCTGCACTAACGGGGCCTAATCCACCAGCTGCCTGGCTAGAGGAATATGAGGTCCACGTCAAAGATAACTGGGATGTGACGTGCCTTATGTTGGCATGCATGGTCCCTAAGCTGCAAAAGCAGTTCATGGACCATCAGGCCTATGCTATGATAACAACTCTTAGTGAGATGTTTCAAGAGCAAGCTCGTCAGGAAAGGTACCTGACCAATAAGGCATTCCACTCCTGTAAGATGGGGACTGGGACATCTGTGAGCATACACGTGCTCAAGATGAAGGCTATCTGGATACATTAGCCCATCTTGGATCGCCCATCTCACAGGAGCTAGCGGTGGACACAATCTTGGCTTCCTTACTGGATTCTTATGATCAGTTCATCCTGAACTATAATATGCAAGGGATGAACCATACTGTTAGTGAGCTACATGGGATGCTCAAGCTCACTGAGCAGTCGATCAAGAAGACTCCGCCGGTACTGCTAGTCAACAAGGGGAACCCTCCTCTTGCTAAGGGCAAGGCCATAGAAAAGGCCAAGGCCAAGGCTAAGAAAGCCAAGGGCAAGAAGGCTAAGGCCCAGCCTAAGGCCAGTCCCGAGGATGTTTGTTTCGAGTGCAAGCAGGTAGGGCACTGGAAGAGATCATGTCCCAAACTGTTGGGAGAGCAGAGGAAGACCCAAGGCGCATCTTTGTCAAGTATATATGTCACATATATTAACCTCACTGTTTCAACATCCTAGGTATTGGATACTGAATATGGTTCTCACATTTGTTGTAATGTGCAGGGACTTAAGGACAAGAGGTCACTGGGATCTGGGGAGGTCGACTTGCGGGTCTATAGTGGAGCAAGGGTTACTAGCATAGAGATCGGTGAATACCACCTTATGATGCCTAGTGGATTGGTTTTGATATTGGAACAGTGTTATTTTGTACCTGCAATATGCAGGAATATTATTTCTGTTTCAGTATTGGATATTTCTAGATTTCATTTTACTATTTCTAATGGTAGAATTGGTTTATCTAGAGAGGGGTTATTTTATGGAGAAGCTCTATTAAATAATGGCCTATATATCCTAGATTTGAATGAAACCAATCATGTCTATAATATAAATACTAAAAGGGTTAAGCCTAATGAATTTAATCATGTCTACCTTTGGCATTGTCGTTTAGGCCACATAAATGAGAAGCACATAGCTAGGGTTCATAAAGCTGGAATTCTAGGATCATTTGACTTGGAGTTACTTGATATATGCGAGTCTTGTTTATGAGGCAAAATGACTAAAGCGCCTTTTAGTAAGAAAGTTAAAAGGGCTACTAATACATTCAGACGTATGTGGGCCCTTGAGTGCAGCTACCAGAGGTAGACATCTGTACTTCGTCATGTTCACGGACGATTTCAGCAGATATGGCTATGTCTATCTAATGAAACATAAGTCTGAGACCCTTGATTGGTCCAAAGAATTTAGGAATGAAGTACAGAACTAGCTAGGCAGATATAACAAAGCCCTTCGGTCAAACCGAGGAAGTGAGTATATGAGCCTAGAGTTTGACTCATATTTGAGAGAGCATGGAATCGTTCCACAACTCACTCCTCTAGGAACACCACAATGGAATGAGGTGTCTAAAAGGAGGAATAGTACCTTATTGGACATGGTCCGCTCAATGATGAGTCATGCCTCTCTCCCAATAAGCTTCTGGGGATAAGCTCACAATAGCTCTCATTTTGAATAATACTCCGACTAAGGCTATGGAAAATACATCATATGAGATATTGACGGGTAGGGCACCCAATGTGTCTTTTTTAAGGATTTAGGGATGTGATGCATATGTCAAGAAATTGACATGGGGTAAACTAGAACCCAAAACCGACAAGTGCCTATTTGTGGGTTACCCTAGGGAAACTTAAAGGTATTACTTCTACAACCCCGCCAAGAACAAGGTGTTCAAGGTAAGAAAAAGGGGTCTTTCTAGAAAAGGATTTGATTTCCAAGAAAGATAGTAAGAGTAATGTTAAACCCAGGGAAGTTCAAAGCCCAGACCATGGTGGAGCTTCCATAGGGGGAAGCACCGACCCAGGTCACACAAGGACTTAGAAGGTCTGGTAGGGATCGTCGGGAACCAGAGAGATATGGGTTTCTCATCACCGATGATCACACTCTTCTCATCTTCGATGAGGAAGAGCCTAAAACCTACTAGGAGGCTATAGCTAGCCCACAGTCTACCAACTGGCGCAAGGCCATGGAGGCGGAGATGCAATCTATGTACGATAATCAGGTTTGGAACCTGGTTGATCCACCTCCAGGTGCTAAGGTAATAGGTTGCAAGTGGTGTTACAAGCTAAAAGCAGACAACACCTTCAAGGGGCGTTTGGTTGCAAAAGGTTTCAGATAAGTCCATGGAATAGACTATGATGAAACTTTCTCACAAGTCGCTATGCTCAAATCCATAAGGATCCTACTGGATATAGCCGCTTGGTATGACTATGAGGTCTGGCAGATGGATATCAAAACTGCTTTCCTTTATAGGAAGCTACTCGAGGATGTGTACATGACACAACCTGAGGGTTTTGTCGATCCAGAGTATCCTGGGAGGGTATGCAAGCTTCAGAGGTCCATTTATGGGTTGAAGCATGCATCCCAAAGTTGGAATCTTAGATTCAATGAAGCCATAAAGGAATGCAGCTTCATATAAAATCAAGATGAGCCTTGTGTGTATAAAAGGATTAGTGGGAGTGTGAGCACGGGTTTTCCTGACCTCTGTGATGAGAACTCTTTGTTACCTCTACTAAGTAGTCAGACTCGGAAAAGAGCAGAATGTCACTTGGAACGCCTCGAACTTTCCAAAAACCGAGCAATCCTCAATCCGAAACCCTGAGAAAGGTCCCCCGGGTGATTTAGGGTTTAGGGTGCATGTTGGTTTTCATAGATTTTGACCTCGGCTCTACCTAGAGCAGCGTGGCTATAGGTCGCACGGTTCTAGCACAACTAGAGCCATGCGGCTCTAGTGGGTTAATCAAGTTGCTCTACAAAGCAGAGCAACTTGACTGAAAGGAGCGAAATTCAGCTGAAATCGCAAAAACAAAGACGACGCATTTAATTCTCAAAATCATTACAGGGTGTGAAAAGTAAAAAAAAAAATCAAATAGGGGAGGATTGGAAAAAAGAAAGGCGTCGGCCAAAAGAAAACTAAGACACAGAGAAAAATAGAAACAGAGAGTGAGGAAGAAGAAGAGAGAAAGAGAGAAAGGGAAATTGTATTTTTCAAGTCTAAAACTCATATCCTAATTGTCCTATAACTCATCTAGACCTTTACTCATTCGTCCAGATACATTTTCGGATTCGTTTTGGATTGGTTTGGGATTCTTTTTCGGGATTTCAGAATGTTTAAGGATTCGAAGCACATTCTCACTTTTTAATCCGTTTCTGAATATCCAACATACTGGAACAACGTTAAGTAAACTCTGAGAGGCCTTAAACTTGTGTTCATTACATTTTTTATGCAATTTTCCTCTGTTTTCTCAATTTTTGGAAAATCTACCTGAATATAGCCGTGTAGCTCTGTTCTCTAAGAACACAGCCGCACAGCTCTATCCCCTTGGTTTAGAGCTGTGCGGCTCTAACCTCAGAGCCGCACGGCTATGTTCCTCCCGGGCGAAAACCCGAAAATGCCCGATCGGCTGAAAATAGCCCGTTTTCCATTTTTATGCATTCTGTCGTGATATTTTTCGGCCCAAATACATTCGTACGTTATTAAACTTTGGTTTTGGATTTCTGTACGTATGGGTATTAGGTTTTTGGTTTTTCCAGGATTTTATTTTTTGAATTTCGGGGTTGTTCGATTCGAACCAGATCCATAGTCCAGCATCAGCGGACCCTCGAACCCTATTATGAGCGGACGACGCGTTTTCGACGGGAGCGAGACTCCCTTTCGGAAGGGGCGCCTCGATCTCGGGCGGGCCCCTCCCTCACGTAGGGTTTTTATAAATAGAAAATGGGTTTTGGAAAATGAATGGAATTAATGCATAAAAGAACCGAGACCTAAGTCTCGATGAATATTGTAGAGTCGCCACCCAGCTCAGCTCAACCTGGAAATTTATAATGCAACTAAACCAGACGAACGGCAGCTACACTTTCCAGAGATTCGGGTCCGGACAAGTCCCTTATTTCGTGTCTAATTAAAATAAAATTGGTCAATGTTCAAAGATGGTATTTCAAATTCTAAAAGTCAATTTTATTGAAATAAATAGACATGCAACGCGCATACAGATATTACAAAAATAAAAGTAAAGTAATGAATATTTGAGTGGTTTACAACCCAATCGAATAGAAAATAAAAACTCTCGCCTCACTTTACAAGCGCCTATATACACGAGAATCTAGAAAAATACAACCGCCTAGGATACACGATTAATTCTATTAAATTACATCCAAAATAAAAATAAAAGAAATTAAAACCTGCAAAACAGAGGGTTAGCACAATTTGTAACACGCCACAAATAGGACTCAAATATGACAGAATGGGAAAATCAAGAATTGGGGGCATGTATTTAGGGGATAACCGGGTTGGCTTGGCTAGCCGGCCCGGTTAGACCTGGAAACATTTTGAAACGTTCCTGTATTTTGGTTTTTGTGGGAAAATCATTTTGAAAACAATTTTTCCGGTTTACATGCATTTTTTTTTATTTAAGGTAGGTCGATTTTCGGGAGAACCGGGTCTCCGTCGTTGAATTGTTCTAAATGTAATTTTATTGAAAATTGAATCTATGGTCGTGAATGCACACAACAAAATTCATTTTTGGGATTTTCTAATTTTTATGATTTTTATGGATTTTTTATGAAATTTTTGGGATTTAAAGGTGAAATTCTGGTTCTGGAAACGACAGTCGTACGACTGTAAATTACAGTCATGTAAGTATAACTACAGTCGTAAGACTGTAAATTACAGTCGTGCAACTGTAAACACTCCAGACTCAAGATTTCCCCAAAATCTTATTTAAAACAAACTGGAAAGAAAATCAACTGGAAATCAAGAACACTCTAACTCAAGAACAGTCGCACGACTGTTCTTGATTTCCAGAACAGAAACACAGAAAAAAGGATGGAAATGCAGAAAAAGCACACCAAACACCCAGAAAGCTTGAAAAAGAGAGGGGAAAAGAGTGTTTACCTCTTTGGCATGCGTCCACCGTAGGATTGACCCCTGGCGTCGCTCCAATCCACTGAAATCCGCACTTTTCTCCTTAAGTTAGGGTTAGGGATTTTGGGTCCAAAAATTTCCAAATGCTGAGGGATTCTTGAAGTTCAGTTCTTTCTTTCTTTGTTTCTCTTGTTTCTCTTTTTTCCTCTTCTTCTTTTCCTTTCTTTTTTTTTTCTTTCTGTCCCTCTTTTTTTTTCCTCCCCCTGTTTTTTGAGCTTTTGAGGTATGGGTTGGCTTACCTGCCGCGATCTACAGTCGTACAACTAGCGATAGTCGTACGACTATAATTTTTTTTTTAAAAGTAAAATTCCGGCGCTATAGCTGCCCCTCGCGTGATCAAATTCACCACTCGAACTTAGTCTGGGATAGATGATGTGAGTTTTAGAAACGCGACTCAGAGCGTCGCAGACACAGGAAAGAACCTGCCGTTGAAATATATCGATATCGGGTCTAGGTTACCCGAGGCGATGTTGGGGAGGAAATAAGCCGATATCAGGTCTAGGTTACCCGAGGCAAAGCTGAGGAAGAAATAAGCCGATATCAGGTTTAGGTTACCCGAGGCAAAGGTGAGTTTGAAGTGTGGGATTCGAAATGGTTTCAAAGATCTAGGATCTTGCTTGAATCGATCTTCAAGAATCCGAAATCTGGCTTGGGCGATTTTTCAAGGATTGGGAATCATGCTTGAAGAAGGTTCAAGGATTCGAAATCTAGCTTGAATGAAATAAAGGGTTTGATGTAGAACTAAGCCGATACCGGGTCTAGGTTACCCGAGGCAAGAAAAAATGGAATGCGGTTAAGCCGATATCGGGTCTATGTTACCCGAGGCAAAGGAGATGGATTATGGATGGGCCGATATCGGGTCTATGTTACCCGAGGTGAAGGAAGGTGGAAATTTGGGCGATTTGAAAGCTTACTGGAATTGGATGAACTTGAAATAATAAGAGGTTCAAGGATCTGAAGCCATGCTTGAACATAATGGAGTTTAAGGATTTAAGATCTGACTTGATTGAAAAAGGGGTTCAAGGATCTGCAACCATGCTTGAACGTAATGACGTTCAAGGGTTTGAAATATGGCTTGAAAGAGGATAGAGGTTCAAGGATCTGAAACCATGCTTGAACGTACTGGAGTTCAAGGGTTTGAAATCTAGCTTGAATAAAGAAGAGGGAATAGCTTTAGGAATGATAATTTTGATGTTGGCTCGGGAATGAGCATTTATCCCTTGATCGATGATTTTGGAAACAAAGATTTTTGCCCCTTCAATCAAGGATAAATACGGCTTGGTTGCTCTGCCCCTTGGAAACTTGATTGTTCTGCTCCGACATTGTGCTGCCTCTGCTTTGAGAGCGAACCTGGTTCGGAGAGACCTGGTGATAGCAGTGGGTACTTGCACTCGGATTGGTTATGATGCATATGCATATGAATTGTGCGTGTTTACTTTAAACGGATGCATATATGTATGGATGCATGTATGGTTCTAAATGTATGTATGCAAGCAACATGTGGCTTATGCTTTGTTCTTGGTATCCGTGTGAGCCCGGAGACGGAATTCACGGCTTGTGACTAGCCCCGATGGTAACCCAGGTGACCTAGTCCGATTGTTCCGGCGTGTCTTCTGACCCACTGACTACTATGCTGATCTAGGTATTAGGGGAGTTGGCCATCTTGAGTGACCTTCCACTTTACCTTCTGCATATTCTGAAGCATTGTCAGGCTCAGTGGATCAGGGTAATAGGTCGTGCCGACGGATGGTCTGTTTGGTCAAGAGGATGGGAGTGAGACTTTGTATTTCTGTACCGCATAATAGGAGCTCCTGCGATATTATCATAGGTTTGGATGCAATGTCTTACTGATGGATGTTTATATGTCATGGCATGATGTATGCAAGATGAACATCTGGTTAGAAATCCAAACATACACAATATTGCAATGATGACATCAGAATGAGTATGATAGGAGATATGACATTGACTTTGACTTTGTATATCACCCCTCCCCGATTACCTACACGTCCCTTCGGTTTTCCGTGTCAACAAAATCTTTTTTTTTTCTTTTTTTTCTTTTTCTTTTTTTTAAGAAAGATTCTGTGATAGGCATTTTGTCTGCGTTGATCCCTTTCGCGACGGTTTGTCTTAGGATGGGAAAGATATGTCTTGATATGTTCATTGCGACTCGCGAAGATAATGCTGTCGATGATGCCCAGTGGTTCAGTTTTTTACTTGCCCCTAATATTATAGGTTTGTGTTCGGGGAGTATTATGGGTTTGTGTTTGGGGAGTAAAGCACTTCTACAGAGAAGGTTCGCTGTACGATATTGCTCGTAAGTGAACATTAACATGCAATGACGCGACAAATGCATATTGAACACCAAAATTGAATACAAGACATTCATGACATAATGAATGCGGATGCATTAGGAAAATCTAAAATACGGCTCTAGTTTTAATTGATGCCTCTTCACATTACCAATATGCCCTTTTAGTTTTACACATTGGATAGGGATTTTTTTTTAGCCCGATCATTGGATAGAGTTGCCATTGTGGACAGACAACCTGAGATGAATTCAAGTGACCACTGGATTCTCCTGTGGTCTGATGTTGTATTTATGTTTCCAATTCACCCCAGATTTCAGTTCAAGCATGACTCCCGAAGACTAAATTCTTAAAATGGTTGGCAAATGCAACTTTCCCTTTGAATATGAGTACAACAGACTTTGTAAGATCTCCTGTTGATGGTATCGTCCCCTTCATGATTGTTGAAAGCTTTGTAAAGTCAAGTTGCCCTAACACAGTTGGTGAAGTTCACAAATGCATAACCAAAATTTCCTCCAGTCTTGAAATCCATAGGCAAATAGAGGAAATCATAAGCAGGCTTCCCTTTGGACTTATTCTTGTTTTCATCCAGACAATGCTTGCCCAGAAATTATAGCAGATTATGTCTTTGAAACTGATTTGGTAGATTTCTGATCATCAGGCTTGTTTTTCCACCAAGATTAGCTTCAATCTCTTTTTATTCAGCTTGGTCTCTTCAATAGTCAATTTCTTGGGCGACCACTATCGTTCCTTTTCACCTACAGAAATTATTTTCTTCTTACTCTGGAAACTCGGAGCTATGTATTTCATTTTCCCCCTTTTTCAGCATTGTTGAACTCATTTGAAGCAGATTCATATCCAAATCCTCTATCTATCATCAAATCAAATCCCTTCCCACTATCTGAGGGTACTAAATAATTAGTCTGGGAGTTTAGATTGAAGAGAAATGGCGTGGGATTAAAAGGGTATCCCCAATTTGGTACAGGTTGATGATAAATGAAGACGGATTGAAACGGCGCCATTACCACCTGGTCCGACGCCCTTCTGCTGATGAGATGATACGGAAAAATACAATATGGAGTAGCATTGGGGTTCAACTTCTTGTTAGGAGCCATTGAAGGTAAGAAATATGGAATCACATAATCAGTTCAAGTCCCAGAGAGAAGATGAAAGATAGAAGATGAAAGTGAAGGAAAGACAATAAAGGGAAGACAAAGGTGTTGAAGGCAACTGGAGGAGACAGAAAGGAGAATGAAAAAGGAACTGCTTTGGGTAAAGACACCGATCTTCTCCGTCATCACGTGAAGTTAACTTTTCAAAACAGGCAACAACGTACTTATCTCCATTGTCTCAACTCATTGACCTCAACATTTCATGCAATAAGTGGGCCACCCCCAGATTCATCAAGCACTCAACAGAGTTTGACTCTATGATTGAAGAGAGTGCAACTTTAGACCAGGAGCAGAAATTTGACTGTAAGAGAGAGCTGAGGTCTTCCATTGGTGCTTCTTTTTTTTTTTCTGAAGAAGCCAAATCCAAACCACAGCCACTTATTTATTTTCCTGCTGCATTCAGATTCATGTATGTCATACGTGTTTGATATGTCTTTTTGGATGAACAATGCATGTGTAATGTCATATGCAAATGATATGCCACACAAACAAGACTATATATGCACTAAAACTAATGCCCACTTCAGAGTTTTACAGCATGGTGGGTGGCGAAGGTCATTTGGATTTTTTAGGGCTCGGTACTTTTTGATGGATTTGGTTTTTGATGTGAAATGCTTTTCCGAGCATGAATTAGGCTCAAAGGTTCATTTTTGGGCTCGGCTTTGAAACTTGGTAATGGTCCCTGGTTTGGAATGATTTGAGTGTATTGTGGGCTGTCCAAGTTAAAACTTTTAGGGTAAGACCAACAGTGTTTTTTGGATCGTGGTTTGTAGGGATCGCTGATCTAGGTTGGCAATTGATTCGATGGAAATGGTGCTATCCCATTATTTGCTTGGCAGACTTCTTCTCTTCTCTCTCTCTCTTTTTTTTTTTTGAAGGAAAGGGCTTAACCAAAGTCAGGTTCACTTATAGATTCCCTGTAAGACTCAGATTGATGTCATGCATCTTAATATTATGCGTGATGGACATGTCGTCTCAGATGATCAAATGCATGCTTAATGCCATATACATGTAATCACCACACAATTAAGAAAAATAACAATATGCATTACATTCAAAATGAGTTCAATACACTTTACAAACAAAATGAGTTCCCTACGGGAAGGAGCCTCTAAAGGTATTGATCTCACAGCGCCCGACTATTCCTTATCCGGTCATTGCCCCACTCTCATCAGATCAGGCTTTAGAGCTCTTCATCATATTCCTCTCCCCGGGAGGTTTGAGGAATTTCCTTGCCAGTCTCCCTGCTTGCCCCCAGTTGCTCATTAGTGGCGGATGGCACCTTTAATCTTCCCTAATCAACTAACTTCCGGATCTCCTTCCTTAAAATATAACAAACATTGGTTCGGTGACCTGTCGTTACATGATAGGTACAGAAGTTGTTCTTTTGATCCGGTGTCGGCTCCACATACGGCTTGACGCTATGCAGTAGCCCCTCTTTTCTACATTTGGCAAATAGTTGGCTTAATAAAAAAGGCCACGGGGATATGCCCTTTTCGTCACCCTTGGGGAGTGAGCTCCTGGTTGGTCGCGGAATAAGGTTAGTGTTGGCTTTGAGGGGGGACATTGATTCTGCTTCACCATTCAGCCCTCTTATTACTCCCTCAAGCTCAATCACACGTGCCTCCAATTCAGAGCACCTTGTTGTCAGCTTTTCCACCTTGTCCAGGTCACCTCCTAGCATTTCCTTCAACATTGCCATTGCCTCTTCCCTGACTGCCTTTCGGAATCGCGATGAGGCAACATAATCATCTAGGACATCTGTTACGGTGTTGAAGTTCACTGGGCCAGCCATTCTCGAGACTCCTTCCCTTTCCTCCCTGATAAGAATACCTGTTAGCATTGGCCGGGACATGTGCACAAAGGATACCAAGTCAAGGGATGATGCAGGTATGAATGTGAGATGTGATGCATGCATGCATGAATGATGATGTCATGTGATGCCATGTCATGTTATGCAACCCTAAGCTAGTCAGGTCCACACAAAGCCAGGAATAGAAACATGCAAAATGCAATGAATGTTGTTGACGAAGCAATATGCTGAAGTATAGCGTGGCATATAAATATACACCACATGGATAAAATGACACACAGGGTGTCCACGGATCGAAGCAAAGTGATACTTGTGAAGGGTTTATGTGTAGAGCGCATCTTACACGGGAGGAGAGTTCACATTTGAAACGGTACGTGTAGAGCGGATCTTACACGGGGAAGAGATGTAGTGCTTAAAGCGGTACGTGTAGAGCGTGTCTTACATGGGAAGAGGTTTAATGTTTAGAGCGATACGTGTAGGGCGTGTCTTACACAGGAAAGGTTTGTTGTTTGGAGCGATACGTGTAGAGCTTGTCTTACACAGGAAGGAAGGGTGGAGTTTGATGCGGTACGTGCAGAGCTTGTCTTGCACGGGAAGATTTGGAGCGGTACGTGTAGAGCTTGGTCTTACATGGGGGAAGGTTTAGTGTTTAGAGCGAGACGTGTAGAGCGTGTCTTACACAGAGAGGAAGTGTGCAGAGCTTGTCTTGCGCAGAAAGATATATGGAAAGATACGTGTAGAGCTTAGTCTTACACGGGGACAAAGGGTAGAGTTTGATGCGGCACGTGCAGAGCTGGTCTTGCACGAGGAGGTTTGGGATGACACGTGTAGAACTTAGTCTTACACGGGAAGGAAGGGTAGAGTTTAAAGCGGTACGTGCAGAGCTGGTCTTGCACGGGGAGATTTAGAACGATACGTGTAGAACTTAGTCTTACACAGGGAGGAAATGTGCAAAGCTTGTCTTGCACAAGAAGATATTTGGAATGGTACTTGTAGAGCTTAGTCTTACACGGGAAGGATGGGTAGAGTTTGATGTGGTACGTGCAGAGCTGGTCTTGCACGGGGAGGTTTGGGACGACACGTGTAGAACTTAGTCTTACACGGGAAGGAAGGGTAGAGTTTAAAGCGGTACGTGCAGAGCTGGTCTTGCACAAGGAGATTTGGTATGACACGTGTAGAACTTAGTCTTACACGGGGAGGAAATGTGCAGACTTGTCTTGCACGAGAAGATATTTGGTATTTGGATGTGCGGGACACAAGGATAGGGTTTCTAAGGATTATGGAAGACATAAGGGGCTTGATGAAGCTTCTAGTGTTTTTGGAACACTTAAGTGACTTAGTGCATGCGGTAAAGTACTCGGTGCTCGTGGAGTGCTCGAACGTTGTGGAGTGCTTGAATGTTTGATGGACGGATAAGATGTACAACATGAGTTAATGAGGATGATCCCTTTGTTTTTATTTTATTTTTGACTTTGGACATTCCAAGTGCACCCAATGCTATGCAAAAACGCCACGTGTGGACCACCACACGGATTAAGGTTCGGTGCTTTTGGGGCACCAAATGAATTTCGTGAAATGGTCGCATGTGTACTGACACACGGACGAAGTTTGACGCTTTGTAGGTCTATGAGATAATATGAAATGGTCACATGGGACCGGCCCATGGACAAAGTTCTGACGCTTTTGAGCATATGAAGTGAAATGATGTTGTAAGAGAGTCATGTGCCACAGGAGACACAGACAGAAGTTCGGAGTTCGGGGAACGCCTTTCCTGATTTGGGATGTTATGAAATGCCCCTACATGTGTACTAATCCGGCACTCGGGGAGCGCCTTGAATGATATAGTAATGTCATGAAGTAACCCGATGTGGATCACAGTATGGTATGATGTTTATGACGAATGGGTATGATGTCATGAAATGCATCGTGTGGGCTATCACACGGAAGTATACCTAGGACCATTGTGGTTTTCTATTGAATGAAATGATTTGGTGGAATGGCCGAATGCAATCCGGTGCATTGGAAAAACACGGGTATTTTGGGATACCCAATATATGATGGAATGATATGATCGTGGTGGGCATCCTTGGAAGGCCCCTAATTTAATTTAGGTGATATGTCGTGTGTGCTTATGACACACAAAATGCAAATGGCTGCACAAAAAACGTGGTTAGGATGCATGACATACATAATGATGTTATGTATGTTGTGTGAAAAATGACAATCACACAAATATAACGTTATGGCTGAAAAAGAAAGGGTTAGTATGAATGGCAAACAACTGAATTAATGTTTTACATATGAAATAAAATGCAGATGGCTGTATAAAAATGTGGGTTAGTATCACACAAAAATGATTGTGTATGGTATGTCACGTGTATGGAAAATGGTGATTATGGTATGTTATGCACACGTAGGTGGCAATGGCGATGTGTCACGAGATGGTGAAGAACACATAGCAAGCAAAACGAATTCTTCCAACCTTATTCCTCCAACGTGGTCGGTCTCAAAAATTTCTAACCGAGTCCTAGGCGGGCTTCACTTCAATCACCAACCGAGGGTGATGAAGGCGCGATTTTATTATTATTATTCACACAATTATTTTGGTATCCTAAGGGAATCCAACTAGAGCTGCCTATATGGGTTCGGTCAAAGTCGGGATAACATCAAGGCTCTCATAGCAAGATATACTCCTCACTTCTCCCCACTCAAGGGTTCTAGCGAAGGGGTTCGTATGAGGCTATGAGTGGTGTTTCATATTCGTGCCCCTAAGACCAAGAGGAACTTAGGTGATACTTCAACAATCCACCGGGCTATAAAGGGATACCTAAACTAATGCAAAAATGGCTAACTAAAATGCAAATAAAATACCAAAAGAGAATCATCCGCCTTATTTTAATTAGACACTTTTCAGGGCTTGTCAAATTCTTTTAAGTTTTTAAGAAAACTTTTTAAGAAATCCCCAGCAAAGTCGCCACTGTGAGCGGACGATGAGTTTTCGACGAGACGCAAGACTCCCTTTCGGAAGGGGCGCCTCGATCTCGGGCCGGCCCCTCCCTCACGTGGGGTTTTTATAAATAGAAAACGGGTTTTGGAAAATGAATGGAATTAATGCATAAAAGAACCGAGACCTAAGTCTCGATGAATATTGTAGAGTCACCACCCGGCTTAGCTCAACTGGGAAATTTATAATGCAGCTGAACCTGATGAAAGGCAGCTACACTTTCCAGAGATTCGAGTCCGGACAAGTCCCTTATTTCGTGTCTAATTAAAATAAAATTGGTCAATGTTCAAATATGGTATTTCAAATTCTAAAATTCAATTTTATTGAAATAAATAGACATGCAGCGCGCATACAGGTATTACAAAAATAAAAGTAAAGTAATGAATATTTGAGTAGTTTACAACCCAATCGAATAGAAAATAAAAACTCTCGCCTCACTTTACAAGCGCCTATATACACGAGAATCTAGAAAAATACAACCGCCTAGGATACACGATTAATTCTATTAAATTACATCCAAAATAAAAATAGAAGAAATTAAAACCTGCAAAACAGAGGGTTAGCACAATTTGCAACACGCCACAAATAGGACTCAAATATGACAGAATGGGAAAATCAAGAATTGGGGGCATGTATTTAGGGGATAACCGGGTTCGCTCGGCTAGCCGGCCCGGTTAGACCTGGAAACATTTTGAAACGACCTTGTATTTTGGTTTTTGTGGGAAAATCATTTTGAAAACAATTTTTCCGGTTTACATGCATTTTTTTAATATTTAAGGTGGGTTGATTTTCGGGAGAACCGGGTCTCCGTCGTTGAATTATTCTAAATGCAATTTTACTGAAAATTGATTCTATGGTCCTGAATGCACACAACAAAATTCATTTTTGGGATTTTCTAATTTTTATGATTTTTATGGATTTTTTATGAAATTTTTGGGACTTAAAGGTGAAATTCTGGTTCTGGAAACGACAGTCGTACGACTGTAAATTACAGTCATGCAAGTATAACTACAGTCATATGACTGTAAATTACAGTCGTGCGACTGTAAACACTCCAGACTCAGGATTTCGTCAAAATCGTATTTAAAACAAACTGGAAAGAAAATCACCTGGAAATCAAGAACACTCGTACGACTGTTCATCGAACTCAAGAACAGTTGCACGACTGTTCTTGATTTCCAGAACAGAAACGCAGAAAAAGGGATAGAAATGCAGAAAAAGCACACCAAACACCCATAAAGCTTGAAAAAGAGAGGGGAAAAGAAGTGTTTGCCTCTTTGGCGTGCGTCCACCGTAGGATTGATCCCTGACATTGCTCCAATCCACTGAAATCCGCACTTTTCTCCTTAAGTTAGGGTTAGGGATTTTAGGTCCAAAAATTTCCAAATGCTGAGGGATTCTTGAAGTTCAGTTCTTTCTTTCTTTGTTTCTCTTGTTTCTCTTTTTTCCTCTTCTTCTTTTCCTTTCTTTTTTTTTTTCTTTCTGTCCCTCCTTTTTTTTTCCTCCCCCTGTTTTTCCAGCTTTTGAGGTATGGGTTGGCTTACCTGCCGCGATCTATAGTCGTACGACTGTAGTTTGGTTACAGTCATACGACTGTAGCGATAGTCGTACGACTATACCTTTTTTTTTAAAGTAAAATTTCAGCGCTTACACCTATAAAATCCTAGGGAAACACCGAAAACGAGCAAAATAGCGATTTTTGAAAAATGAGAAAATCGATTTCGGGTCTAGGTATTATATCCACATGGCTGTATTTTAGAGCCGCACGGCTCTAATTACAG
Source organism: Euphorbia tirucalli (assembly GCA_039660915.1). NCBI lineage: Eukaryota > Viridiplantae > Streptophyta > Magnoliopsida > Malpighiales > Euphorbiaceae > Euphorbia > Euphorbia tirucalli. The sequence continues at coordinate 31,250,547 of CM077637.1, read as the reverse complement.
CCGCGGGGCTATAGTTCCCGGGTAGAGACAGAATCACGGAACGACCATACGGACGTCGTCGCGCGATGCTGTTTTCGGATTCAAATTATTTTTGGTGTGTTTATTGCTTTCAGACCCTAGATGTCTGTAAAAATTAGGAAACCCGCACGAACGGAACCTCGAATTCCGGAATAATAGACCCGCTGAAATCTAGAAATTTGCATGAAATTGAGCCAAATAATTTTCTAAAATTATTTTTCAGCACAAAATCTACAGGGCGTTTCAAAACCGTTTTTCAGGTCTAACCGGGCCAGCTGACCGAGTTGACCCGGTTACCCCCTAAATGCATGCCCCCGTTCCTAAAAATCCCAATTCTGTCCTGCTGTGAGTCCTACTTGTGCTTGCAATATAAACTGTTCTAACTGTCTGTTTTCCAGCATTTATTTCTCCATTTTTCTTATTTTTGGTGTAATTAATAGATTAATTCGTGTATTTAGGCGTTTGTAATTTTTAGATTCTCGTGTATTCTAGGCGCTTGTAATGTGAGGACTAGAGTTTTTATTTTCATTCAATTTGGTTGTATAAGCAGCCTCTATTATTCTTTTGTATAATTTGAATGTATGATTTATTTTTTTACAATTTATTTCTGTCATTTGCTTGAACATCGGCTGATAAATAAACGTAATTGGGTAGAGAAAGATAATAAATTGAATAAATATGGTAATATAAATTGTAAACGAATACAAGCTCCAGGTTGAATAGGTAAGTTACCCGAACCCTAAATCTCTGGATTAGGTACAGCAGTCTGCACTCGGTAGGGAGCTGTACCAGAATTTCCCTGATAAGTTGATCTGGGTGACGACTCTGTCACTGATCTTGAAATTTAGGTTTCGAGGTCTTTAAGTAATAAAAAGGGGAAAATATTTTCTATAAAATGAATTTCTAAAACAAACGAATAAACGGTTTTCCCTAAAGCAAGATAAACGAAAACCCGCTTTTCCAAACCAAAAACCTTTAAAAACCCCCGGTTCGCTTCGCCGCGTCCGTATAAAATGTCGTCGGCTCACAGGGAGCATTGTCACCTTCCTGGTATTATATGTGGATGATATCCTTCTTATTAGAAGCGACATACCAACACTACAAGGTTTAAAGCAGTGGTTGTGTAAGTGCTTCGCAATGAAGGACTTAGGTGAGGCCGAGACGATCCTAAGGATCAGGATCTATAGGGATAGATCCAATCGGCTTCTGGGCCTAAGTTAGGCCACGTACATAGACAAAGTTCTGAAAAGATTCAGCATGGATCAGGCCAAGAAAGGTTTCTTGCCAATGAGCCATGGGCTGAAACTTAGTAAGAAGAACTGTCCTAAGACAAGGGAGGACAGAGAGATCATGTAGTTGGTCTCATATGCCTCGGCTATAGGATCAATCATGTACCCCATGCTATGTACGAGACTTGATGTTGCTTTTGGACTAAGTATGACGAGCCGATACCAGTAAGATCCCGGTGAAGATCACTGTAAGGCTATCAAAGCAATCCTGAAGTACCTTAACCGAACTAAGGATAGCTTCTTAGTGTATGAAGGTCAGGAAGAGCTGTCAGTTATTCGGTACACTAATGCAAGTTTCCAGACCAACCAGGATGATTACCAATCATAGCCTGGGTACTTGTTTCTGCTAAATGGTGATGCTGTAATCTGGAAAAGCTCCAAGCAATCGACCATCGCGGACTCTATTACAGAAGCTGAGTACATTGAGGCGTGTGATGCAACTAAGAAAGTTGTATGGATAAAGAAGTTTATCACTAAATTGGGAGTAATGCCAACTACCCAGGATCCAGTTGATATCTTCTGTGACAATAATGGGCTGTTGCACAAGCTAAGGAGCCCCGGTCACATAAGAACACGAAGCACATGCTCAGGAAGTTTCATCTCATACGAGAAATTATCGAGAGGGGTGATATTTCATTACACAGAATGGACAACGTGGACAATGTCACAGATCCTTTGACCAAGGTGCTGGCTCAGCCCAAGCATGAGGGTCATACTAGATCTATAGGGATTAGGCCCATGCTTAGTTGGAACTAGTGCAAGTGGGAGATTGTTGGATATGCCCTAGTCCCGAGGCATTGGTCCTTGTATTTGTATTGTACATTTCTTGGGTTTATGTATTATACATTTTGTGTCAATAAATAAAGGCATCAATCTATTTATTATATATCTTGTGCAATGTTTTAAATAGAGTATCCAATGGACATATCCATATCCATGTTGAGAAGTGTCATGCACTTGGCAGTAAGACCATGGATAGGGAAAATGATATGACCATAAAGAGATCCGTAGTCTGTTCTAGTCATGGGAATGAATGGAACCAAAGACTATCATTAGCTTGGTTGCATGGCAGTGTCTTACCGGCCATTGGACATGAGATGTCAACCAAGTTAATGAATACATACAAAAGGGGCATGGTACTGGATAGATCCACTAAACAAGAAATCCACATGGTATAGTATCACAAGTGATTCTTGTGTAGTACTTGTATGGATCCTTTGACCTGACCATATGATGGTACTACATATGAAGTGGCATACTTTAGTGTATGCCTAAAAGGCCTGTAACAGGTTGCCAAGTATAGGTATGCTCGGGTATGTCAGTAAACATGTCAATGCTATGGATATGTAGAAGGGAATTTCACTCAGTAGACCATTGAGAAGATATCATCGACCACTTGATGAATGCAACTGATAAGAGTGTGGCCACACCTAAACAAGTTGGAACTTGTTTGTGAGCATCAATTCATTCGGGATCAATTAAATGTCTGGACACAAAAGAGTCTGATCAATCCATGCCTCTATGTTGGACATCGATATCAATGACATAGGATGTACAAGTTTAAACTACAGGGTTATGATTACAGTTGGACTGCTATCTCCATCTTAATTGGGGGCTGTAGTGGCTTGCTAGAGCCTGCTTACAGTTTGTGGGCCAAAGGCCCACTGCCAACATAAAGATGGGCCTACAGGATCGTGCACATTGAACATCTGAACTCGAACTAAAGGGATCAACTGTATACTTGGAGTATATGCACCGAGAAGAGAGGATTATATTAATTGTATTATATGGATCAATTGGATTGATCAAAATAATATTATTAATATGTGTCTTAGCCTTCTCATAATTAATTCAATGAACTAATTTATGAGATTATTTCCTAGGTGGAAATATTTTCCATGTATAGGTTTACATGTATTTAATTTCAGGATAATATAATTTAATTCCTTGTCAAATTAATTGGTCAAATTAATTTTAATTTAAATTATGTAATATATTATATGGTATAATATGATGACATACATGTTGGATTAAAATTACATATGAAATTAATTTGGACCCAGAGAATTAAATCGGACTTGGGCTCGCAAAAAGAGAAAAGCCCATATGAGATTAAAGTGAAAATTGGGCCAGAAATTCCCATAGGAATTTCGGCCTACTAGGTTAAATAACCTAGTGTATGTTCGTCCAAGCTAAGGGAGATTGGAGCAAAAAATTTTCAGCCTCTAAAACTCTCATTCCGGCCGATCTTCTCACTAGCACGGGTCGTAGTCTATAACAGTTCGTGTACGTGAACGTGGAGGAAGTCGAATTCGATTTCTACAGCCATCTCTTAAAGAGATTTTCTAGTGAGAATCTCAATCTCTTCAATTTTGCTTTGTTGTTTTCAATTTTTATATCAATTACTCCTGGACACGGATTTTAGGAAATCAATGCGTATTTCCGCTTTATCAGTTGATTTCCGGTGAAAAATCATAACAAATAGAAGAATTAGATTCAAATGAAGAAGAACAAGGCTTAGATGAAGAATATATTTACATCATAAATAAGGTAAATTATAAAAAATTGTATGTAAAATTAGATATTATTATTCAAGATGACTATTATTTAGAGACTTTAGCATTCATAGATGGCCTAATTGTTGGGATTCTCCTCATGTTAAACAAAGATTTTATTATAGCAGAAGCAATTTGTTTCACACTCGATCTTGTGACACGCATGAATCACTTAGATGAATGATACAAATAGCAGGACTGACTCAACCAGAATCATATTAAATCATTCCTATGTCATCCTCGTAAAAGATTGAATACTAGTTATTGTTAGTGCGTGAAGAACCTCTACATTCCCACAAGCAGATGCCTTTCCAGTGGCTGGCGTGCTAGCATTGAACCGAATGGAGCTACTTCCTCTTCTTCCTAGCTGGCTGAATCTTGCTTGCCAAAAGCAGAAGGGCCGAATTTTTCTTTGAAAAATAGAGTAAGAAGAAGTCTTGTTAGGATAGAATTAGTAATAGGATTTTTATTTTTATTTTATTTTGATTTTCATATAAGATTTTCCACTAAGAAAATCTTCTATTTAAATTCAAAATAAAATTAAATATCCTAGATATTTAATTGAAGGCTTTTATTTCGTCTTGAATAAATTATCACATGGTGATGAAAAAAAAAGACTGAACTAAAATATGTCACGGGTTAATAATTTTATTGGGCTTTAATCATAAAGCCAATAAAACCTAATTAGCTCCATAAATAATATGTAACCAATACATATTATGTAGTCCGTGATAAACTTACATAGACATCTTATGTGTGTGATCTTGTATGCCCATCTTATGTTGGCAGTGGGCCCAATACCTTAAGGTCCACAAGCTATAAGCAGTTTCTAGAAAACCATAACAACTACCCAAATAAGACAAAAACATCAATCTAGTTGGAGATGTAAATCTTGTAGTAACTTATATATCCTTTGCACACCGATATTGATGTCCTACAAAAGGCATGTCTAAGTCACCCTTTTTAGCTGTAAGGACCTTCCTTGATTCTAAATAGACTGAAAAACTTAAATAAGTAATCATCCCGTGATTACCTTATTTGGGTGTGGCCACACTCTTCTCAGTCCCACTCATCAAGTGGCTGGTAATATCTACTCCCAATTAAGAGATGTTGGAACCCATCCCGATGATAAACAAAATAAAGGCAGACTACGATTCATGTCCAAGATACCTGCTCAGATCATAGAATCAGAAACATAAACAAGAGGGATTAAAGCCTCACCGTAGCCATCCCCACACTGAAAAAGATTTCCAACAGCAATTTGATTTGAATCGTCAGACTACCTCTGATTCTCAGAATCCAATCTCCATCATTGAGAATCGAGCCACAGATGTCAGGAACCTCCAGTTAAAGTTTCACAGTGATCTAATGGTAGAATCTCTGAAAAAATGCAAGACATTGATTGCTAGTCAGAATTGGCGAGAGGTTCAAATGTCCCACCTCTACGCTCACACATGCAAAGCCGTTTCGAGGAGATCGAGTGCTAGCTCCTAAACCCTATGTAAATCACCCTAGGTAAATACTCTATTAATCCTTTTCCCACTTGGAAAAGTATTTAATATCTTTTCAAATATGATTTCGAAGACATTAAATACCATAAATAACTCTCATTTATTCTAATTTACATATCCTAGATATTTTAATTAGACATGGGCTTGGGTATTTTACTTAGACCTTAACCATTTGAGATCAACAAAATAAGCAACCCGATAAGTGCACCAATAACTAATATGTATATCCAATACATATATATGTCCGACATGAATCTACCCAGACTTCAATGCGTGTGATCCTGTAGGTTCAACCATATATTGGTAGTGGACCAAAATTACCATTTGACCCACGGATTACAAGTGGGCTCTAGCAAGCCATTGCAACCCCCAATTAGGATGGCGATGTTAAAGCCTAATCGACATACACTTGTAGTATTCTTATATAATCCTTTGGAGTTTAGATACCAGTGTCCTACACAAGGCATGACTTTGTCATCCTTTTATTTGCTAGGACTTTACTTGACATTCAAGTAGACTGAAGAGATCAAATAAATGATTATCCACTAATCATTCTATTTGGGTACTACTGTACGTTGCTTAGTCTCACTCATCAAGAGGTCGATGATATCATCTTACAAATGTGAATGGCAATTCCTTCACACTACCCTCAGTTTCAGCATGATCCCTAGCATACCTAACATACTCATACTTGGCACCCAGTTACAGGCCCATTAGGCGCACATCAAAGTATGTGAGTTCATATCCTAGAGTGTGGTAATATCGGGTCTAAGGATTCAATATAGGTAATACGTGAGAAGCACTTATGACACTAGACCACATAGGGTTCTCACAAGTAGGTCAATCCAGTACACTGTTCACTAACATGTACCTATGCACTTGATTGACTTTTCAAGTTCTATGGTTAGTAAGACACCACCCATCTCATAAGGAACATACTAAACTTTGACTATAATCATTCCTATGACAATAAGGGATAGCTTCTAAACTATGTTCTCTAAACTTATGGTCTTACTTATCCGGTACATGCTCCTGACAAACATGAGTGAACATCAGTTTATAGATTTTTATATTTATGAATTGCACAAGAAATTCAATAAATATGATTATGCCTTTTATTAATATGAAGTAAATGTATTTCTATACATAAGTAACAAAGTACAACATCTAGGGGGACTAGGGCATACACCAACAAAGAGAGTGGCATATTGATGTCCTGCAGGAGGCATGACCAAGTCACCCTCTTTACCTGCAAGGACTTTAATTGATTCCAAGTAGACTAAAAAACATAAATAATTAATCATCCAGTGATTACCTTATTTAGGTGTGGTCATACTCTTCTTAGTCTCACTCATCAAGTGGCTAGTGATATCTTCTCTCAATTAAGAGAGTGGCATATCCCTTCACATCACTCATAACCCTTAGCATGATCACTGGCATACCTAGTCGTACCCAAACTTGGCACTCTGTTATGGACTAGTTAGGTGCACATCCAAAGTATGCGAGTTAGCATCTAAGTTTATAATGATATCAGGTTTAAGGATCCGATATAAGTACTACTAGAGAACCACCTATGATATAGAAACCATATGGTGTTCTTATAACAGATTGATCCAGTACCATGTAACCTAACATGTTCCTATGTCCTTGATTGACATTTCATGTCCAACGGTCTGTAAGACACCACAATAAAATTAAGGCACATGCTGGTCTTTGGTTACAATCATTCGTATGATTCTAATAGACCAGGGATAGGTTTAAAATTATGTTCTCTCCTTACTCAAGGTCTTACTGCCTGGAAAACAAATTAATACAAAAAAATAGAAAAATTGATTTGTTCCATCATCTCTCCTCTGCCATTGAACATAACCTTTGAACCAACAAATGACAATCCCAAATCACTTCAATTTTCTCTCTTTCTCTTCCTTATCAATGGGTAATCAAAATTTCAACTACCATTGATCTTTCTCTGCCTCTTCATTGCCTTTTATTTTTTTAAGATTGATTACCTTTGATTTTGTTTATGAGATTGATTTTGAGCGCATATGGTTAAATGGTTTTTGAGATTGATCTGGGCAGGCGAACTTTTTTTCTTGAGATTGATTTGGGATGATGAGTTTTGAGATCCATGGAGGTAAACAAAAATGGAGTGGCTTGTAAGGTGATTATGGGCTAGAGATGGAGATGTGACGATGATGCTGAGCTTGAATCCGAGTCAAAGCTTCAAGTTTGACCATACTTCCAGGAGAAGGCGTTGAAGGAGTAATGGAGCTCAACAGACTTGGCGGAAGTGCGGAGGTGGCTTTGTTGGAACTGGTATATGTTTTCCAAAGAACTGCAAAGATCGAACGTGAAATTAAAATGAAAATTGAAGAGAAATTGGTGGTAAATTTTGGAGAAATCAATGGGATTGAAGTTGAGGAAGATGATGGTTTATTTGATTATTTATAATTTGTGTTTAATTATGAGGTGTATTTAGGAGAAAATGGAAAGAGAGATTATATGTATGTTTTTTTTTTTCATGGAATTCAAAAAAAAAAAAAAAAATGTAATGGATAATTTAGGTTAAATTTCACCTATTTGATTTTGTTTCTTGATTTTGTTTTCATTAATTTCTAATTTAGGTTTTATTCGCTTCATGGTCGAGGACATGATGAAGATTTGAGCCAAATCCTAAAGCAGAGATGTTATCTTTTTTTTTAATTAATAGTTTGACTTTTCTACACCCATTTAATTTATCCACTTATCAATCTTTTAATTTTTTTCCATGTCACCACACATGCTTCCCACGTAACATAATGAATTTATAATTTGTCAATTGATGTGATAATAAATAACACTTTAAAAATGTTTAAGGGGGCAATAAAACAATATATGGAAGTTAAGATGGCTAAGTGGACGTCTCCAAAGTTGGGGGGCCAAAAGGTGCTTGAAGCTAAGTTAATGGGACAACAAATATATTAGGCCCTTATAGATACATGAGCAAATAAGAATTGTATTCAAGAAGGACTAGTTTCTAACAAAATATTATTAAAAAACCATAGAACGATTAAATGAAGCAAATAGATCTAAATTGATAATTACGTGTAAATTATGTAAAGTAAAAATTTGTAATAAAGTTTACTGTTACAAGATTTATTAGTTTTAATTAAGAATTTGAACTCAAGAGTAATTTTAGGAAAGTCATTTACCACTATGCTTTATTCTTTTCAATTTTGTGACAATGGAATTAAGACAAGAGTTTTAGATAAAGAAATTTTTTTTGAGTTTGCATTTCCAATGTTAGCAAAAGATATTAGTCAAGTAGGTGATAGTATCAGTTTAATTCAAAATAAGCATAAATAAATAGATTTTTTAATCTAAAAAATAGCACAAAAAAAACATAGAAATTGAATTATAAGATACTATCCTTGTGCAAAAAATTAAAGAAATAGAAGAAATATTTTCAAAAACTATTTGTGCAACAATTCACAATGCTTTTTGAAATAAAAAAACAACACATAGTAACTTTACCTTATATTAAGAATTTTGATGAAAGAAATATTCATACTAAATCCAAATCTATACACATGTCTAAAGAATTAAAAAAAATATGCAAGAAAAAATATTCAAGATCTAAAAGATAAAGGGTTAATAAGAGATTCGAAATCACCAAGGTTATATTTAGCCTTTTATGTTATGAATGCAGGAATACCGAAGTTAATAATAAATTACAAGCTCTTAAATAAAGTTTTGCAATGGATCGTATATCATATATCTAGTAAAAGAGATTTGTTAAAGAAGCTTTATAATGCAAACATTTATTCAAAATTTGATATAAAATTAGGATTTTGGAAAATACAAATAGAAGAAAAGGATATGTATAAAACATGATTTAATGTCTCATTTGGTCATTATAAATGGAATATCATGCCATTAGGTCTGAAGAATGCACTTTCAGAATATAATAAATGATATCCTTAAATGTATAAGTGATTACTCAACAGTTTATATAGATGATGTCTTAATATACCCAACACCAATACCTCGACATCTTAGTAATTTTTTTAAAAAATCTATAATGTTATCTATAATAATGGATTAGTTATCTCTACAACCAAAATGAGACATTTTCAAAATTAAAGTCAGATTTTTAGGATATGATATTAATCAAGGAACCGCCATATCTATTAATAGAAGTTTAGAATTTTCTACTAGATTTCCATATGAAATTAAAGGCAAAAAGCAACTTCAAAGATTTTTAGGATGTTTAAACTATATACATGATTTTTTCCAATATATAGGTGTGAGCGGACGACGTTTTCGACGGAACGCGAGACTCCTTTTCGGAAGGGGCGCCTCGATCTCGGGCGGACCCCTCCCTCGCGTGGGGTTTTTATGAATGGAAAATCGGTTTTGAAAAATAAATAGAATTAATTCTTAAAAGAACCGAGACCTAAGTCTCGATGAATATTGTAGAGTCGCCACCCGGCTCAGCTCAACCGGGAATTTTATAATGTAGCTGAACCGGACGAACGGCCGCTACACTATCCAGAGATTTGGGTCCAGACAAATCCCCTATTTCGTGTCTAATTAAGATAAATGTTGGTCAATGTTCAAAGATGATATTTCAAATTCTAAAAGTCAATTTTATTACATATAAAAGACATACAGCGCGCATACAAATATATGATACAAGAACAAAGAAAAGTAATAAATATTACTTGGCTTACAACCAAATCGAATGGAAAAATAAAAACTCTCGCCTCACTTTTACAAGCGTCTAGAATACACGAGAATCTAAAAATAATTACAACCGCCTAAAATACATGATTAATTCTATTAAATACATCAAAAAATAAAAATAAAATAAAATCTGCAAAACAAAGGTTAGCACAATTTATACGGTACGACACAAGTTGGACTCAAATAGACAGAATTGGGAAATCAAGAATTGGGGGCATGTATTTAGGGGATAACCGAGTTGGCTGGCCCGGTTAGACCTGGAAAATATTTTGAAACGTCTCTGTATTTTTGGTTTTGTGGGAAATTCATTTTTGAAAATAATTTTACGGCTTTACATGCATTTTCACATGTGAGGTGTGTCGGTTTTCCGGAGAACCGGGTCTCCGTCGTTGAATTGTTCTAAGTGCAATTTTATTGAAAATTGAATCTATGGTCGTGAATGCACACAACAAAATTCATTTTGATGATTTTTGGGGTTTTCTAAATTTTTAGGGATTTTTGGAAATTTTTAGGAATAAAAGGGAAATTCTGATTCTGGAAAATACTTACAGTCGTGCGACTGTAAGAGTCCAAAGTCAGAATTTCGCCAGAAATTTATTTGAAATAAACTGGAAATAAAAGGCCTGGAAATCAAGAACACTCGTACGACTGTTCTTGATTTCCAGAAGTAGAAACGCGAAAACACAGCAAAAATGCACAAAAAACACTTCAATCACCCAGAAATCAAGAAAAAGTGAAAAGAAAAGGAGTGTCTACCTTTTTAGAAGCTTATCCAAGTCGATTAGACCCCTGGCGTCGCTCCAATCCATACGAATTTGCACTTCTTCCTTGAATTTGGGGTTGAAAACTTGGGTAAAAAAAAATCTTCAAGTGTCAAGGTTCCTTATGGTTTTCTAGTCCGAAACTTTGATTATGTTTGTAAGATGAGATTGCTTCTCTATCGATTTAACTAGTCTTTAATGTTAGCTTTAAGATTTTTTAGAAGAAAAAAAAGGAAGAAGAGTGATATTTTTGGCTTGTTTTTTTTCTTTTTCTTTTTCTCTCTTTTTCTTTTCTCTTCCTTTTCTCTCAAAAGCCTCTCTCCCTCTCACAAGATCACTTTTTTATCCAGCCCCTAAATCTTCCCCCTTTTCATCATTTTATCCCAGCCGCCCTATCCTGCTGCAAAGGGGTGGGCATTAATTGGTCCCCCTTTGCAGCCCACAATCTCTGCTCTTGGCAGCTGCAAGTGGGAGCCATTACAGTTGTACGAATGTAATATTTTTAATTACAGTCACACGACTGTAACACATTAACACGACTGTATATTACAGTCGTGTGAAATCTGCTTTTTTTTTTGAAATTCCGGCGCTTACAATAGGTAAATCATGTAAACCTTTATACGATAGACTTAAGAAATATCTAAAACCATGGACAGAAGAGCATATTAAAGTAGTAAGATAAATCAAAGAGAAAATTAAGTTTTTCCTTGTTTATATATTCCTCATCCAGTTGCTTTCATCATTATAGAAACAGATGTAAGTGATATATGTTTTGACGGATTCTTAAACAAAAGGAACCTGGAAAAGATAAAGAAGATTTAATTTAGAAAATTAGAATAAAGCTCAAAATAATTTTTCTATAATTAAAAAAGAAGTTTTAAGCATAGTCTTATGCACTTTAAAATTCGAAGATGATCTTTACATGAAAAGGTTTTTACTTAGAATTGATTATTTATCAGCAAAATGTATTTTAGAAAAGGATGCTAAAAATTTAACTTGGAAACAAATTTTTGTTAGATGGTAAGCTCTTTTGAGTAATTTTGATTTTGAGATCAAATATACAAAAGGAGAAAACCACAGCTTACTTGATTTCTTACATCCTGAATTTTTACAAGGAAATGAATCCAACTAAGAAATATTAACCAAAACTTCCCTAGAAAGCAAGATAATAATTCAAGTTAAATCACCTCGTTTAATTAGGTTTTCACCTCTAATTCCTATTCATGTTCTCGTTTTTCTTCTCAAGTCTTCATCCTTAATTCCCTTTTACTTCAAAATTAGGTCATCTAATTATTCTTCAGCCTTTGCCCATTTTCCTTCCTTTCCTCCTACATAAACCTCAATTAAGAAAAGTATTAGTCAATGTGTAACTAATCATCTTAGGCAGTTTATGAACGTTTTAGAACCAGAAGAAGCCCTTATGATAAAAAATCCAAATAATTCCAAAGATAATTAATTATATCCTTCCTCAAGAGTTCCATTACATAGAGTCATATATGAACAAAACCAGAGAGTACTATGAAGCTATTCTTGTCCATTAAGGATCAGTAGAAATAAAAAATAATCAAGATCAGTTTAACAACACGATTGCTTACATCAAAGTTAAAATTGTCAAGATTCTTTCTTTCAATGATTGGGGTCAAAGACCATTTACCCCAAAAATTTTGTCAAGATGTCCCCTAATCAGGTCAAATAAATACTATGATTATCAAGACGCTTGGTACAAAGCTTTCCTCTTAAGGTTCTTGATCATTCATGATTTTTCTATTTTCATCATAATTTCAATGGTATTTTTCCTAATTGGTTCATCAAATGGTTAAAATATTTTGGTCCAAATCCATCCATTTTTCCTTCAATAGCCAGTGAGGGTTACAACAGATTTTTGAAGTATTACGACAATGCAGAACCATATAGAGTCATCGGATTTGTTTATACTTTTTCAATTCCTTAGTTCATGTCTTGGACATATTTCTACAACGACCAGGAATTCACATTCCGATCCTTTATCGAGAATACTGAGTTAATTTTGGGATACTTTTGTCATAAACAGGGTAACTCTAGAAGTAGTAGAGTCATATTGTTCTGAGAAGTTAACAGGACCTCTTTAGATATCAAGTTTCCAAAAAGACAAAGAACAACTCATTAACCTTATATCATCTGCTAAGACGGAATCAGAGATCGCAACTATCATTAAAAAGGCTTATTATGAAGTTTATGATTCAGAGGAAGCTTAAAAATCTAAAACATCCACATCTTTATCAAAACTACAAGTCCCTTCAAAGCTTTTTCAAGACTCTCAAGATACATATGATGATATAGAATTGTAATCTTGATTATATCAGTTTGTAATAAAATGTAATAATCATAAAATAAGCTTGCTGGGTTTAAAACCTTTTAAGGCGGCCTAAGTAAAAATTAAGGCTCATAACCCCGTTGGGCCAAAAAGTCCAAGCAAAAATTAGGGCAAACTCACTAAGTTTTCAACCCTTTTGGGATAGCCTAGGAAAAAGTAGGAGCTAAAAAATGTCATGAATAGTTCAAATTCCTCAATTGTCAAGAACTACTTTTTAAGACATTAGTTGCTGCTTCCCACGTTTGAAAGAAGACAATAGTTATCAAGTCCTTGCCTTTATCAGGAGAAGATAGCTGTGTCAAGATCAGTTTTATCAGGATCGATCGACATATCAAGATTAGTTTTTCAAGACCAGCTTTACTATCAAATGTAACAAGTTTTTCCACAACTTTAAAATTATCTTATGTTTTTTATTAGCAGGACCATACACATTTTGACAGACAAATCCTAGTGGAGCCTATCTTCAAAACTACATGATTCAACAAGCACTTACTCAAGAATCTTTCTTCAAATATATAACATGAATATATCATCGTTTCGAGGAAGAGTGCTCAAAGCTTCATAAATTAAAGAAACCATTAAGAAACCTTTAGTTATATCTATGTCCGTTTGTAATAAGTCTTCAGATCTTCAGTTAGTAGTTTCATAGTCATGTTCTTGCATCTCAATTCCTTCTAAGTCATGTATTCAAGAATGTCCTTCGTCATCAGAGTTTTCTCAAACATCAAAAGTTTGTAACATATTTTCAAGTTATAAATCAGGTGCTTGCTAATATGGTTTGTTATATTGATAAGTTTATTAATTATCTTGTTTTGCTATATTTTTCTCATTCTGCACATTTGGTTAGCTTAAAAAATGAATTAATTTCTCTTGAAAACCATTTAATTAAAGAACATATTGAATTTCATACTGAAGGACTTTGTACATGCCTTGCTTTTCATTGGAAAAAAAAAATGTTTTATAAACATTGTGATTGTTGTTATTCAAAATTATTTGTAAATTAATCATGTTTCTACAACAACTTCAGAATAATCAAGTTTCAGACAGTTTTGTTAATAGTTTTATAAGGTTGGATTTCTATAATAATCAAGAATTAGGGCTTTTATTAAGAAAATTAACTTTGTTACTTGAATTTTATGAGTTTAGACATGAAATTCATCATTTAAGAAGCAGTTAGCAGAATAATTGTACACGTTTAAGGAGAAAGATAGCTTTAGTCGAGTGTATAATTAGGTAAATAATTATAATTTTTAATCAATATACTGCAAATAATTTTAATTTTTAAGATAACTCCCATTTTAATGAGATCCTTTGAAGCCAAATTAATGAAGATAGTATGTTAGCTAGTTTTCAATCTATTTCTTATATTTCATCGAGATTTTTAATTTCAGTTGTTCTTCATTTTTTTTTTAATGTTTAGCTTGTTTACATCTAAATTTCTTGAATTCAATTTAATTATTTTTATTAGATAATTAGATTTTAGTTTCTAATTCAAGTTTTCGATTTAACTTTTTTTTCACTATGTCGCTTGGAATTTAATTCAGATGATCTTCCTTCATGTCCTCAAGTATTTGCAAATAATTTTTTATTTTCATCCTATTAATAATTTTCATCCTACTGATTAAATCATTAATAATGTTAGTGATGAAAACACTTATTAGTCACTTTCAAAATATAAAAAATAATAAAAAACAATTACAATTTTTTTATTACTTACTTTATCTGACCATATATCATTGAACTAGTTTTTAAAATTAGAGTTATCACTCCCAAATTTCTTTAGAATTTTGTCCCTAAATAATGCTATGAGATAAATAATCTCCATAGCAAGGGCCGGTTAAAAAAGGTCTTTGATCAAATCCAAAATTGGAAACCTTCTTTCTAGTTTTAAATTTTTGGATAAATTACAAAAAATCCTTGTGGTTTCACTTTTTTATAAATAAAAGACTGTATTTTTTTTTTTTTTTTGTTACAAAAGGAGGATTGTATTTTAAATGTTAACAAAAAAACGAGAAATAAAATTAAATTATGACATTATATAGGATATTGTTGTTCATTTTCAACTTAAAATTTTCAAGTTAATTAATAAAAATACAATAAACATTAATGATAAATTTTGAAAATTTTTGAAAAGTGCGAATATTTTCTAAATTAAATAATGACAATAAATTTAAAAAAAATCATAAAAAATTGAAAAATTTTCAAAAAATATTTAAATCTTAATGTAAAATTCTTAAATAATATGCGTAAATTATTGGAATATTAAATAATCAAAAATATCTTCCGCTGTATCATCATTTTTAATGTAAAAATGTTATTTGTCATTTTTTTTGTTAATATTTTAAAACATAATCTTTTTTTTTTAACAAAAAAAACTATAATCCTTTATTTACAAAAAAGTGAAACACAAGGTTTTTTTAAGTTTTCAACCCAAGGTTGATTAATTAAGTTTACTACACGTGTATAGAGTAAAAAGAAAAAAAAAATTATACATTAATCTTTCATGGCCAAAATATAATATACAACATCAGCTAATTAAAATGAAGATATTAAATAAGATTTTCATATCTTGTTTTCTTGCTTTGTTTGTCTAGCTTAGTCCCTCTTCGCTAAAAAAAAAAGAAATAAAAAAAAAAATTACATATTATTCTTTCAATATATTTATTTTTTTTCCTTAATTTAATATCCTAATTTTAATTACCTACTACTGTCAGTTTGTTATCATTTAACTACCTGTCAAAAAATTTTGCCCATGAAAGTTTAATCAATAGTTTTTTTTTTTACTCCATACACGCACGGTTAAAATATTAATTAATCTTGAGTTGGAAACTTGAAATAATGTATTAAACTTTTCTGTATTCTATTTTTTTTTTAATTTTGACATTTATTTTTTTAAAGTCGCATAATTTTATGTGTCCAAATAAATAACAAAATGACTTAAGAAATTATTTTAGCTAATTTTTTTAAAAAAATATTTTTGCATGAAATAGCTTTTTTAAGTAGCAATTAATAATCAAAATCAAAAAATATGTTTCCAATTTTAATGCAACTTTCCGATTTTGGGCCCGGTTATAGAGGATCTATAGAGGGTTTTTTTTTTTTAATTGGGTCTTGCTATAGGGATTATTTATCCCCATAGCATTATTTGAGGACAAACAATCCAATTTCTTTATTAGTTGATTTATTATACATTTGTACCATTAGTACATGAATTTTCTAGATCTGTCCCCTACTCATGAACTTTAGAAGATGACTGCAAACAAAAGAAAATTGTTAACTAAGCAAAGATCTTATAAATTGGGTTGTTTTAGTTAGATTGAAAAATAGGAATGCAATTAAGTCACTTAAATGTCATATTTCTAGGTTGAGAAATAAGAGAGCTTATCAGTCCATAGCGATCTACAAGCCCTCAGACACCAAGAAGAACAGGGCTAAATGGCTCTGTTTCTCAGAGGGGCACCAAAATTTTAGTTTTAAAGTAATTTAAAACAACAAAATTCAACCAAAATAAAATAAAAAAAAAAACATGAATTTAAGACCTCTCAAAGGCTTACCCTTGAAGCTTGCTTTAACAAAATCACCAGAACATCTCTAGAGCGATTTACAAGGCCTCAGATACCAAGAAATGATTTCGAATGGTCTCGAAACCCACTATTCCAGTAGCTTAGGTTGATTCCAAAAGGTTTCTAGGGTTTTAAATGAGTTTTAAACCTAAAAATACCAAAGGAAATGATTGAATGGAAGTTTTATAAGTGAAAAGTAAGTAAAATGTCTTTTTTGATCTTTCATTATGTGTTTATTTACTCTCTAATTGTGTTTTAGAACTCTTAACACTCTAAAAATCCTTAGTTTTTTTTTATAGAGTTCATGCCTTGTGAAAATGTGGGTAGAAGGCCCGTTTTATATAGTGAAAATCCATCAAAAAAGGAAAATGAGTTAATCAGGGGAATTTGTCCCTTGAACACCAATCATTAGATTCGTTCAACTTTATTGCCACCAACCAATAGTTACATTTGGCTTTAAGGATTGCATAGGTGATATAGCCTTTTGGCTCTGTCTAAGGCACTAGATAAAGCCATTTGGTTTTAATGATGGGTCTGACTACAATTAAACAACCTTTTTCAACGTAACTTTATCTTTTTAAGTCAAAATTGAGTGATTCTACTTGTGTTAGAAATGTGAGATCAAGACACGTTTCTTGACATAAGACTTTTAGAAAAAATCCTAAAGGAAAGGGAAAATAGTTGGATTTGAATGAAAACCAAGCAATTTTTGGGAAAAAGTAACTTTTGACCCTAACACCATGGGACCAAATTGAGTCATTCTTCAACATTCTTGTGATCAAATAGAACTTGTAGATCATCCAGAGCTATAGATTAAGATTATTCTGTCATATAGAAGGATTAAGCCAGTTTCCTCACTAAGGAAAATTCGTGCTCACAATTATGTATTTAGGATCTCGTTTTACCCAAACTATTAACACATTTCTTTTATACAATGTATTTTAACTTTTACTCTTAAAACACCAGTTTCTTTCCAAAACAAATTTTCCTTTTCACTCTACCATTCTCTTTTGTCTTTTTTTACTATCTTCTTTCTTTGCCATGGTTCTGTTTTCTTTATTACTAATACGATTCTTTCAGTTTTTTATTCATTTTTTCTTTAGTTTCTTTTTGTTATAAAAAATTTAGGAGTAGGAGAAGTATCTCTAGTGCAAAAATCACAGAAAATCTCAGGGCCACAAAGAAATTTACGAGATGATTTATATATCTACAATAAGAAATGTTACATTTGGCAACATAATAATTTTGCTGTGAAAAAGTTTATTTAGTACTAGTATCTAAAAGTAGCTACCATATGTATATCAATGGCAAAAAAATTATATCAACTTTCATTAACTAATACATTCAATTATAACTTTATAGCAACAACATGTAACAAAATTTTTATTTGTACCTGTTACCACCATGTTATAATTTTGGAGTTTCTTAACTACTTTGGACCAAATTAGAGTAATTTTGAATTTTTTTGGCCAAATTAGTTAAGAAATAAATTTAATTAGTATGATTAATTATACTAATTATTAAGGAGTTGGAAGTTAATTTTGGAGAAGTGAAAGCTCAAAGTGGAGTTTAATGCAGTTGTTTGTAGCAGTTTGAAGAGAGGAAGTTAATAACATATGCAGTGATGGATTCGACTGAAATCCTTCGACATATTCGGGTCTGAGCTGGGCTAAGGCCGGATCTACTTAAATTCCTGCAAGAGAGAAAGAATAAGACACCGGTAACCTTTGGGTTATTCTCTGATGCCTAAGTCAGCCTTGACTATGATATTAATTTCTGGCTATATTAGCTTTGTTATCAGTTAGTTTCTTACCTCTATGCTCACTCCTTTTATAAGGTCAGTGGTAGAGTTTGATCTGGACTAGGAATACCTAAAGTTCTAATTAGAGTCGTAGTAAAGTCCTCCATCTCCAGTCTCCACATGAGACATGAGAGTCCTTTTTTTCACACGCCTCTGGATAAAGGTAGACTTTGATAAGGACACTACGTCCTTTCTTCTGGAAGATTCCTTTAGTGTCAGACCCGGACATCCAGACTCGGACCAGATCTCATAAAGCGGCCCATCTGGACGACAATCCTAGCATTAATATATCTGGATGTCATTAGAAGTCCCTCGCCAGTTTAGGAAAAAAACCCTTGAGGGTTTTAAGTTTCAAATTTCAAAATGTTAGACCTCAAGCACTTGGTTATATAGGTACTTGCCAAGTGTCAAATATGAAGAGACACAACCCTTGGCCATTCCATTATAAAGGGGTTACAACTTCATTTTTCCTCTAATGCTTCATTACACTTTTCTGGCATATTTTGTGAAAAACTCTCAACTTTCTCCCCAAAAGCTCTCAACTCTCAATCCTCTCACGAGCGACTTCATCAAACCAATAAGCGTTCTCCTCCTCCTATAATTTCTGTTCTGGTATAGTTTGTTTTTAAGGTTTCCTGCCTAACTTTTTCTGCTTTGAGTCCACAATCTTTCCTAGAAATTCATAAATCTCCCAAAACACCTTTTTAAAACTATGGAATCCCCATAATACTTTTGGTCTTCAAGCCCAGACCGTCGCATCTCATCTCCCTCTGTCGAGATTGACTCATACATTATGACAATCTCCTCCTCAGAATCCTCTAAAAGGATGCCATCCTCAAGTACATCCGGAGCACTAATGCGTCCCATAGATGCCCCCCTTCTAGCAAGTAACAATGCCAAGGGGAAAGTGAAACAAGAAAGGGTCCTAACTCCCTGGATAACGAATATGGCATCTGCAATCAAGGAGGGAGAAATAAGGCTACGGTTTGCCCATAAGTGGCTGCAATCTTATGACTGGTTGAAGCCTTCCCCTAGCCAAAGAGTCCATGAACCACCGAAAGGCTACTTTGCCATATACCAACATCATATTGAAGGTGGCTTCAACTACCCTTAGTGTGCTGAATCGGTACGACATTTGTTCGGCATAAATCCACCCCAATGCCATTGAAGACATATGCGCCCTGTATTGGCTATGCTGTAATCTTGGTATCCAATTAATCGGTGCTATGTTTCGACGTGTTGCCACATCTATTCAATGGGATGCTAATAGCAACCACTTGATAGTTGCCAAGGGGACCAGCTTCCAGTTCTTCACGAGCCAAACCTCCTCCGTTAAAGGCTTCAAAAATCTCTTCTTCTACATCAAGCTCAAAAGCGATGCCCCCCTTTTCCCCCACACCTGATCTTTTGAGAGTACAGAAGAAATGAAAGGGGTAAAGGATCGGCTCTCACCTAAGGAGAAAGCCGATCTGGGACTACTGAGCTCTGTACCCGTGAAGTATTGGAAGCTCTTATATGTGGTCAAGGCATTCTGCCTAAGGCTGCCTTTTACCGTACTGATGACCCGACATGATTCCAGTTTTCTTTTCTGATCCCATCGAGGATCATCAAGGTACCACATTTTCTTCACTGTACTCATTTTGTACTTGTATTTTTAGCAGAGATGTCACTACCTGAAACTGTTGTAGCTCTAAAGACCCAGAAGAGAGGGGCATATTCCTCCGCTGCTGTTACCCTAGTTACCCCACCTCTCGTACCAACCTACTCTGCAACTAGGCTTGAAGCATCGACCACACAATTATGCGAAAGTAGGGAGCTTGCATCCCAAGGAGAGAGGAAGATGACGATAATTGCCTTGCCAGAGAAGGGCAAGAAGACTCACCTGGTAAGATCCGCCTCTCTCTTAATCATTCTCGTGTTTCAATGCTGGTAACCCATGATTTTTGCAGAAAGTGGTTCCGGACTTTATTGGTAGAAAACAGGCTGATGATAGTGGTCTGTCCATTAAAGAGATTCTAATGTCTAAGTTCGGGATAGAAGCAGGTCTGGCGGATCTGGTGGTGGAGTTGGAACTTTGTGAGGGAATGTACCTGCTAGCAGATTTGGCAAGGGTGGGCAAGCTTAGCAACTGGACGATAGGGACCAGGATCCTGAGCAAACTGTGCACCGTAAGTGTCCTCTGGATCCTATGATTTAGAATCTTGCGACACCAGAATGATAAATTTTCTTGTAGGCCATCCCTTTCCTGTACAAAAAGCTCAAGCGAGTGGAAGAAGCAGACCACATTTACGGTCAGTACCTAGAGGGGATGATGGAGAGAAAGAGGATGGAGAAGGAGTTGGTGGAGGCCACTGAGAAACATGTGGAGCAGTAGAAGAACTTGGATGCGGCCTTTGCTGAAATTGCACCCTAAAGAGATCCTTCGCAAAATCCAAAGAGGCCTTAAGGTGGGAGAAAGAGGCCCATTTGGCGAATCTCTTTACTAAGGAGGGGTGCTTGAAGGAGAGGATTGAACTGTACGAGTGGTTAGCTTTTCTCTATGGCGACTGCTTACTCTAGAAATGTACTGAAGCTTATCCGAACATTTCCTTTAGTGACATCAATGTTGACTTCCCCATGGAAGCGGATCTTTCTCCACTCCCCCCGGCTTTGGATATTATAGACCTGATGCTACTGGAGCCGAAGTCGAAACTGCTACCTCTAATCCGGTGGTGAGTGCGCTAACTGAGGTTATCCCACTTAAACCAGTAAAGGACATACCTGGTCGAGACTAGTCCTAGTCTCATCCGGTGTTGTTGTTATTTTTTTGTAAGCCCTCCAAAGAGGCATTTTGTATAGGTTAACTGTTTTAACCCTTCAATGGGATATTTATAAATAAATTTTCATTCATTATATGTTTTCGGCCTATTTCACTTTTGTATTAGGAAATTGCTCCTTTTTATTCTATTCTTCAGGACTTATACTGTCCTATTTTAGCTTTCGTCCCCATGCTACGTTTCTCAGTTTATATCGGTCATACACATTACAGCCTAAGCTACGGTTTTACAATAAATTCGGAAGCGGACTTTTATTGATATAAACCACTTTTACAATAAATTCAAAAGCAAACTTTTGTTGCTATAAACTGGATAAATACAGATGTTATTGCTTCGCTAAGTTGCCTCATTAAAAACCTCATCAAAGAAAACCCTGTGGGAAAAACCACTGATAAGGAAAAAAGAGTGCAACATTTACAAGTTTTAAGAGCTAATTTGGTAGTATTTCCAGAGGTTTCTTATGTTCCATGTGCGTGGGACCTCTCTTCCATCTATTCGGCTTAGTTTGTATGTGGCTGGACCAACGACCTTCTCGATCCAATTAGGCCCCTCCCATTTTACTGCCACATCCTTGAGCACTAGATCTCCTTGTTAGAAGGATACCTTTTTAACTTTTCTGTCGTGGTACCTTACAACCCAGTTTTTATAAGCAGCCATGAGGATGTAGGCTCGGGCCTTTTTTCTTTTAAGGAATCAAGATGGATGTGGATGTTGATGTCATTCTGTGCCTTATTGCAAGACACAACACTATCATTAGGGGACCCAATTCCACCGGAATAATTGCCTGAACTCCGTATATCATAGCAAAAGGTGTTTCTCCCGTTGCTCACCTATGAGTGGTCCGATATGCCTATAGATCGCTATTCAGCTCGTCTACCCATGCTCTTTTTTGTTCTTCCAGCCTTTTCTTTATCCACTCACACAAGGTCCAATTTGTGACTTCTGTCATGCCATTGGTTTGATGATGAGCTACAAAATTGCACCTGTGATTGATGTAGAAGCTTTCACAAAACTCAATGAAATTCTTGGATGTGAATTATGTATTGTTGTCCATGATCAAGACCCTAGGTATACCAAATCTGCCAAGATATTCTCCTAGATGAAACCTATCATTTTCTCTAGGGTAATGGTAGAGACAGTTTCAGCTTCAACCCATTTAGTGAAATGATCGACTGCCACTATCAGCCACTTTAGTTGCATGCTTGCTTCAGCATTGGTCCTTATGGAGAAGGGCCAAGCCGTAAGGATTGCTTTCTACTCTAATTAGGGCCTAGTTGTTTTTTTAGCATGTATTTGACATTAGTGACATACTGCTATATAGAAGTCTAACTTTTCCTTTATTGACTCCCAGAAGTATTCCATTAGTATAGCCTTTCGAGCCATTATCATAATGGCCTGATGTGAACTGCATATTCCTTCGTGAAGCTCCCTTAGTACGTAATTGCCTTCCTCTACCGATATGTACTTCAGCCACGGGTGACTAAACGACTTCTGGTAAAGCTCTCCTTCAATGACAGCATATCTGGCGAACTTCCTAGAGATCCAGACCGCCTCTGCTTCTTCTTTCGGAAGCTTACCTTCATAGAGGAAATCCATGATAGGTTTCATCTAGCCATGATCGCTAGCGCCCAGGGTTAAGGTTTCCAATTTCCTAATACTCGGATGAGTTTGTACCTCATACGGATAGCAAAGCTACTACCACTCGGTTTGGCTAGTAGCCGCCTTGGCGAGTTCATCTACCATGCCATTTGCATCTCTGGGGATATTCTCTATTTTCCAAGTTGTGCCCTGCTATTCAATCTCCTCAAGTAGCCTCTGGACTTTCTCTAAGTATTTGCTCATGGATGCGTCCCGGACCTCAAAATGCCTATTTGCCTGGTTAGACACTAACCGCGAATCACTGAGTATTCGGATCCTCTCCGGTCTAATCTCTCTGACCAGTTTTAAACCCTTGACCATGGCTTCATTTTCCTCCCAATTATTTAGTGGTGGGAAAATCTAGCTTAACTACGTGGTGCAAGTGGATCCAGTTTGGGCCCCGGATATAGATTCCTACCCCCGCTCCTTCCTATGAGGATGCTCTATCCATAAACAAGTCTCATTCTTTGGATGGGGGTGCCATATCTGGCTCTAGGCCCACAAACTCCATTACAAAGTCAGCTAGGACTTACGCTTTTAGGGCTTGTCTTGGTTCAAAGCGAATTTCAAACTCGCCCAACTGAATCACCATTCGGCCTACCTCCCCAATGTTTCCAATCTCTATAATACCTTTTTCAGTGGGAACTCGGTTCTGACTATAATAATTGTTGGAAATTTTCACCGGAAATCAACCGATAAAAGTGATTGAATGTGTTGATTTCCTCAAATCTGTGCCTAGGAGTAAATGATGTGGAAGTCAAAAAACAAAACCAAAAAGAGGAAGATAAGATTCTCACCAATAAATTTCTAAAAGAGATGGCTGCAGAAATCAAAATCTGACTTCCTCCATGGTCACGTACACGAACGGCTTTAGAACTAAACCCGTGCTAGCTGTTAGAAAAACTGAAGAAGAAAGGAAAGGATAGAAAAGTGGCTTAATCCTTATCATAAAAAAAACTCATCCTTTTGTCCAAAAAGGACTCATCATACTTATCCAAAAAGAATGACTCATCATTCTTATCCAATATATAGGCAAAATATCTAAGGGTGGGGCCAAGTTTTCTTTTACAAAACTTCGGCCCAACCAATTTCAATTCTATGTGGGCTTTTTCCTTTCAAGCCCATCCATTTTAATTCCTTTGTTTTATTTAATTTCAAATGTAACTTTAATTCAACATGTATGCTTATATATTATACCATATAATATATTATATACATTTAAATTAAAATTAATTTGACCTATTACTTTAACCGAGAAATTAAATTAAACATTCATAAAATTAAATACATATAAACCTATACATGTAAAATATTTCCACTTAGGAAATAATCTCATAAATTAATTCATTAAACTAATTATAAGATTGCCTATACAAAAATTAATTATATTATTTTGATCAATCCAATCGATTTATATAATATAATTAATGGAACTCTCTCTCTTCAGCTTGTATACTCTAAGTACACACTTAATCCTTTTAGTTTAAGTCCAGACGTTCAATATGTACGATCCTGTGGGTCCGTCTTTATGTTGGAGTAGGCTTATGGCTCACAGACTGCAGGCAGGCTCTAGCAAGCTACTGCAGCCCCTAATTAAGACAGAGATAGTAGTCCGACTGTAACCGTAACCCTGTAGTTTAAAACTCGTATATCCCATGTCATTGACATCGGTGTCCAACACAGAGGCATGGATTGATCATCCTCTTTTTTGTGTCTGGCCATTTACTTGATCCTGAATGAACTGATGCTCACAAACAAGTTCCAACTTATTTGGGTGTGGTCACACTCTTATCAGTTGCATTCATCAAGAGGCCGGTGATATCTTCTCAGCAGACTACTGAGTGATATTCCCTTCTGCATGTCCATAGCATTGCCATGTTCACTGACATACCCGAATGTACCCATACTTGGCACCCTATTACAGGCCCTTCAGGCATACACCAAAGTATGCCACTTCACATGCATCACCATCATATGGTCAGGTCAAAGGATCCATAGAAGTACTACACGAGAATCACTTGTGATACTATACCATGTGGATTTCTCGTTTAGTGGATCTATCCAGTACCATGCCGCTTTGCATGTACCCATTAACCTGGTTGACATCCCATGTACAATGGCCGGTAAGACACTGCCATACAACCAGGCTAATGATGGTCTTTAGTTCCATTCATTCCCATTATTGGAATAGACTACGGATGACTTTATGGTCACATCGTTTTCCCTATCTATAGTCTTACTGCCAAGTACATGATACTTGTCAACATGGATATGGATATGTCCATTGGATACACTATTTAAAACATAGCACAAGATATATAATAAATAGATTAATGCCTTTATTTAATGACACTAATTGTATAATACATAAAGCTCACATCAAAGTACAAATGTATGATACAAATACAATGACCAATGCCTCGGGACTAGGGCATAATATAGGCTTGGAAGTACGGTCGTAGCCGGATTGATGCTGATAATAAAGCAAGCTTTTCAATGCGTGGATATCTAGTCTCTGCTCCTTTTAGCACTTTGCTTGTATAGTATACTAGGAATTGCTGACCATCCTGTTCCCCTACCAGGACAGATCCTATGGCTTCGTCTATGGTGGCCAAGTAGAATTACAACTTCTGCACTTCCACTGGTCTATTAAGTAGTGGAGGGGAAACCAGAAATTGATTAATCTGGTCGAACACCTCATCGTACTCTCTATCCCATTTAAACTCTTAACCCTTCTTCAGCGCTTTATAGAATGGCATGCATCTTTTGGTGGAAAATGAAATAAACCTTCCTAGGGCCGTGATGTGTCCGTTCAGCTTTTAGATCTCGTTGAGTGTTTTGAGAGGGGCCATGTCCAATAATGCCTTAATCTTTTTCGGGTTCACTTCTATTCCCCTCTGTAAAATTATGAATCCTACGAATTGTTGGATATGCCCTAGTCTCGAGGCACTGCGTAAGCGCCGGAATTTTCCGTCCTTAAAAAAAACACAGCGGTGTCACACGACTGTAACATACAGTCGTGCGACTGTCATTATAGTCGTGTGACTGTCATTACAATCGTGCGACTATAATTAGAGTACAGTCGTACGGCTGTAACGTCGGAGCAAGTGCAGAAGCCCATACCTCTACAGCAGAAAAAGAGAAGAAAAAGAAGGAGCATTAATTGCTCTGTTCTGGCAGCAAGGCAACCAGAATAAGAGGAGGAAGAGAAGAAAAGATAGTGACTTTTGGCTCTTGGCTTAAAATCAGAGAGAAAGAAATCAGAGAGAGAAGATAGAGGAAAAAGGGGGAAGAAAGAAACTCACCCACAAAACTCAAGCTTTTCTTCCTTTTCTTTTCCTCTAGTTCTTAAATGTTAATGTCTAAAACCGGATAAAAATCATAGGTTAACGACTTAACACTTAAACTCAATCAATTTCGGATTCTAATTTCACTCAAATCCGTGACATTTTAGAGATTTTGGACCCAACTCTTCAAACCTCAACTCAAAGGGAAAAGAAGCAATTTGGTATGGATTGGAGCGACGCCAAGGGTCAATCCTATAGTGGATTAGCGCCAAAAAGGTGAACATTCTTCATTCTCTCTATTTCTCATGCTTCCTGGGTGAATTGGTGTGTTTTTGTGCATTTTTATTCAATTCCTGCTTTTTCTGTTTCTGGAAATCAAGAACAGTCGTGCGACTGTTCTTGAGTTGATGACAGTCGTATGAGTGTTCTTGGTTTCCAGCTATTTTCTTTCAGCTTTATTTCAAATGATTTTGGCAAAATTCTGAGTTTGGATTATTTACAGTCGCACAACTGTAATTACAGTAGTACGACCATAATTATAGTAGTACGATCGTAATTACAGTCGCACGACGTAATGCTCGTCCAGAATCAGAATTTCTAGAATAATCCCTAAATATTTCCAAAAATCCCAAAAAATTCAGAAAATTAGAAAATCACCAAAAATGAATTTTGTTGGTGTGCATTCACAACCTTAGATTTAATTTTCAGTATAATTACATTTAGAGCAATACCACGACGGAGACCTGATTCTCCTGAAAACCGACCCACCTCACATACTAAAATTAATTAAACCAGAAAATAAAATGTTTTCAAAATGATTTTCTCATAAAACCAAAAATACAGGGACGTTTCAAAATGTTTTCCAAGTCTAATCGGGCTGGCTAGCCGAGCCTACCCGGTTATCCCCCTAGATGCATGCCCCCAATTTCTAAACTCTCAATTCTGTCTATATGAGTCCTATTTGTGGCGTGCCGTATATTGTGCTAACCCTCTGTTTTGCAGCTTTTTATTTTTTTATTTTTGATGTATTTAATAGATTTATCCATGTATCCTAAGCGATTGTATTTTTCTAGATAAATCGTGTATTTTAGGCAGTTGTAAAAGTGAGGATGAGAGTTTTTATTTTTGTTCGATTGGGTTGTAAGCCATTTAATAATTTACTGCTTTACTTTTATTTTGTATTATATGTGTATGTGCGTTGTATGGATTATTTTAATAAAATTGACTTTAGAATTATGAAATATTGTCTATGAACATTGGCCGTTTTTATTTTGATTAGACACGAAATAAGGGACTTGTCCGGACCTAGATCTCTGGATAGTGTAGCGGCCGTTCGTCCGGTTTAGCTACATTATAAATTTCCCTGTTGAGGTGATCCGGGTGGCGACTCCTACAATATTTAGCGAGACTTAGGTCTCGGTTCTTTTAAGATAATTAATTCTATTTTTTCCAAAACCAATTTTCCATAATAAAAACCCAGCGCGAGGGAGGGGCCCACCTGAAATCGAGGCGCCCCTTCTGAAAGGAAGTCTGCATTCCGTCGAAAACGTCATCCGCTCACACCTTGGACCTTGTATTTGTATTGTACATTTATTGGATTTATGTATTATACACATTTTGTGTCATTAATAAAAGCATTAATTCATTTATTATATATATCTTGTGCAATATCTTAAATGAAGTATCTAATGGACATATCCATATCCATGATGACAAGTGTCATACACTTGGCGGTAAGACCATGGATAGGGAAAACGATATGACCATAAAGAGATCCGTAGTCTGTTCCAGTCATGGGAATGAATGGAACTAGAGACTATCATTAACCTCATTGTATGACGGTGTCTTACCAGTCATTGGACATGGGATGTCAACCAAGTTAATGGGTACATGCAAAAAGGGCATGGTACTGGATAGATCCACTAAACGAGAAATCCACATGGTATAGTATCACAAGTGATTCTCGTGTAGTACTTGTATGGATCCTTTGACCTGACCATATGATGGTGTTGCATGCGAGGTCATATACTTAGGGGTACACCTAAAGGGCCTGTAATAGGGTGCCAAGTATGGATACTTTTGGGTATGTCACTTAGCATGGTAATGCTATGGATATGCAGAAGGGATTTGTCACTCAGTAGTCCACTGAGAAGATATCACCGGCCTCTTAATGAAAGTGACTGATAAGAGTGTGGCCACACCCAAACAAGTTGGAACTTGTTTGTGAGCATCAGTACATTCGGGATCAAGTTAATGTCCGGACACAAAAGAGGGTGGTCAATCCATGCCTCTGTGTTGGACATCGATATCAATGATATGGGATATACAAGTTCAAACTACAGGGTTATGATTACAGTTGGACTGCCATCTCCATCTTAATTGGGGGCTGCAGTGGCTTACTAGAGCCCACCTGCAGTCTGTGGGCCATAGGCCCACTGTCAACATAAAGATGGACCCATGGGATCGTACACATTGAGCGTCTAAACACAGACTTAAGGAATCACCTGTATACTTGAAGTATACACACCGGAGAGAGAGAATTATATTAATTATATTATAAAGATCAATTGGATTGATCATAATAATAAAATTAATATTTGATTGGCCTTCTCATAATTAATTAGATTAATTTATGAGATTCTTTCCTAGGTGGAAATATTTCACATATATAGGTTTACATGTGTCTTTGTCTTATGAATGTCAAAATGAATTCCATGGTATAATTAATTGATCAAATTGATTTTAATTTAATTATATCAAATATATTATTTGGAATAATATATTAAAGATACAAGTTAAATGAACTTGGGTTTGATAATTAATTGGACCTGGCAAATTAATATTGGACTGGGTTTTAAAAGGAAAAAAGTCCACATGAGACAAGAAAATTAGGCCGAAATCTCAAGGAGAATTTTAGCCACCCTAGGTAAAATACTTAAGGAATTTCGGCCAAGGGAGGTTACACACAATCCTAGCCGAAATCTTGCCCCTCTCTCTCCAAGGTTTTCCGATTTCCAACGCTAGCACAGGTCGTGTTCCACAAGCGTTTGTGTACGTGAACGAGGTGTTGATTTCTGCAGCCATCTTTAGAAAAGATACTCCTGGTAAGAGTTTAATCTCTTCTTGATAAAATTATGATTTTGCAATTTTTATCTCAATTGCTCCTAGGCACGGATTTGAAGAAATTGTCGCGATCTTTCGCATTCATTCGGATGATTTCCAGTGAAAATCCCAATAGGAATTTCCCTCCTTTTACTCCGAATATGCATTTCTCTGGATTCAGCTTGAGCCGGTACTTCTGAAGGACCGAGAATGTTTCTGTGAAGTCACTAGGGTGCTCTGCTATGATTCAATTTTAATGATCATTTCATCCATATAAACCTCTATAGTTTTCCTGATTTGCTCTTTGAACATGTCATTGACTAGCCTTTGGCAAGTCACCTTCTTTAACCTGCAGGGCATGACTTGATAGTAATAGGTCCCTTCATGGGTAATAAAGGAGGTTTTCTCCTGGTCGGCCGGATCCATGGAGATCTGATGATAACCGGATGCCGTGTCCAAGCATGAATACACTGCGTATCCTGTTGTAGAGTCTACCAGTTGATCTATGCTTGGCAGCGGATTGTTGTCTTTTGGGCATGCTTTGTTGAGGTCCATGAAATCCACACACATATGCCATTTCCCATTTGCCTTTTTCACTTTCACCACATTTGCTAACCATTTTGGTTAATGAACCTTCTTGATATGGCCCGCATCTATGTCCAATATTGCTTTCTACCTTTCTGGCATATACTTCGGCTTTTTCTGAATCGTTTGTGTTGTGGACAGATCGATGTTGAGGGAATGTTTTATGATTTTAGGTGGCATGCCCTTTAAATTGCTGATTTTCTAGGTAAAGGTGTTTTGTTCCTCTTTTATTACTTGTACTATTCACTCCTTGCTGTCTTAGTTAAGCTTTTTGAGATGCGGATTGATCTTTCTGGTGCTATTACCAGTGTTTCTAGCTCGTCTATTGGTTCTGTCTTCTTTTCTTCTTTGAGTTTTGGATCAATCCTTTCAGGTTACAGGGATGGCAAGTACATTCTTTGCACCATCTATTGGCTTCCTCTCGCCACTGCCACCCCCTAGGGAGTCGATATTTGCAATGCTAGGTATTAAATAGACAACACCGCTTCTGATTGTGATAAAAATGTTCATCCCAAGATTACATTATACGCTAGAGGGAATTCTATCACTATGAAATCCGTCTTCGATCTCCAAATGTGCTTCTCATCTCTAATTTCAAGGTCTAAAGTTACTTGTTCCACTACTGGTACTGTATGGCCACTTAGCCTGACCAGCGGTGTATGGATTGGTTGGATACGGTCAGGAGTGATCCTCAGTTCTCCATTACGTGCTTTGTGATGATGTTGGTTGAGCTTCCTGTGTCTACCATGATTCATTTTACCATGTATCCTTCTATTTCTAATTCCACCAAAGCATTTAAATGTCCTGCTTAGATTCTATTTTCGGTTGAAAAGGAGAGGTTTAACTTGCGGCTCTCTCTATCCCTTAGGTTTTCTTAATTTTCTTGCCAAGCGGATCACCTCCAGCTATCACCATTACCACGCCTTTCAAATTTTTGATAGGTTTGCTTCCCTCTGATTCTTGGTCCTTTGGCTCTTCTTTGCTTGCTTTTTTGTCTACAAACTTTTAGAGTCTACCTTTCTTAATTAGCTCCTTGATGTCTTCTACCAGATGTCTGCATTCATCTGTAAAATGATCATTTACCCTGTGGTATTTGCAATAGGTGTTCTTATCTTCGCCCATTATCTATCTGCTTCTCGCCTCTCGATAGGAGATGCTTTTCTTGTCTGAGCTCTTTTCTACTGCCACTAACACCACACTGAGGGGTCGGTTTAGAGGAAGTGAATCCATTGGACTGTTTGGAATCCCTTCGGTCTCTTGTAGATCGCCTATCATCTATTTTGTTTCTTTTAAAGTTCCTGCGATTCCTAGCCGGCACTCCTACTTCATCCAGCTCAATGAACGTTTTGACTATGTAGATCATTTGAGTAATATTCTGTGGCTTCCTCAGGACTAAGTCAGCCATTAACCGCTCATTTGTGGTGTTTGCTATCAGTGCCTCCAATGTTGTTTGGAAGTCAAACTTCTGGACCTTTATTATTGCCAGATTGAACCAGTCGATGAAGTCTCGGAGGGACTATCCTTGCCGTTGCTTCACATCATGCAGGGTTCGGCTGGCCATTACTATAGGTACGGATCCATAGAATTTTATGTAAAATTACTCTTTTAATTGCTCCTAGCTATTGATTAAGGCTAGTTCCAGGGTTTCGAACTAGTAAGATGTTGGACCCACGAGTGTTGACGAGAAAAGTCTACACATTAGACCGTCATTCGCTCCTGTTATCTCCATCCAGTTTTTATAGTTCCCAGAGTGAACATAAGGGTTGGTTTTCCTGTTGTAGTTCTCGAGATCCAATTGCTTAAATTTTAGATCGACAACATTTCCAAGATCTGGTTTGTAAAGTAAGATCCTCCACTTTTGATCAACGGCTCCTGGATCAGTACTTAGAACCGAGAGAAGTAGTGCTTGAACAAGACAATCGTCTTCAGGTCATTTACCCCTTTTGGTATGACCGTTGCCACCGGAGTTAGTGGTGGTCCCAATATGTACTTATGTGTAAGGTGGTAGCTAAGAGGGGAATCTAAACCAGAGTTTGAAAATTGGGAAGCGTGTTTTGTGGGGTTATTGGATAGCTGAATGGATTAGGTGAGGCTCCCATCACCAGAGGTTGTTGGTTTACGTCCGGGTACTCTTTATGCTGTAAAAAGCTAGTGTTGGGCTGATTTGCCTAGCCCTTCACCCCCTGAAAAAGCAAAAACCGGCGGTTAGCCATGTATTGTGCTATCTAGTCTCTTTGAGGTGGGGGCTATGGGAAGAGGCTCCTTACTGCTTTTGATCCGAAACCGCCTACGATGATGGTGATTAGAGGGGATGTGCTACCGCTAATGGTGGAGCCATCCATGCCAAAGTTTTGGAGTTACAGAACCATGTGCTTGAGTTTTACGCTATCGACAGGGCTAAGGCTTCTGGCGATGCGATTGATCACCGCCGCCTGAGGAGATACTGCTGAGTGTAGTGCCACCAATGGCTAGGTAGTTATGGCCATTCAAGAGCTTTCGATAGCCTTTGAAGTTGTCATGTTTAAGGAACCTAATGAAGTCATTATTCAGCCAGGTCCACGCTCACCGTACCAAATGATGGATTCTGCTGAAATCTTTCGACAGATCCGGGTCTGAGCTGGGTTGTGGCTGAATCTACTTAAGTTCCTGCAAGAGAGAAAGAATAAGACACCGGTAACCTTTGGGTTATTCTCCGATGCCTAAGTCATCCTTGACTATGATATTAATCTATAACCTCTATGCCCACTCCTTTTATAAGGTCAGTGGTAGAGTTTGATCTGGACTAGAAATGCCCAAAGTTCCAATCAGAGTCGGAGTAAAAGTCCTCCATCTCCAGTACCCACGTGAGACGTGAGAGTCCTTCTTGTCACACACCTCTGGATAAAGGTAGACTTTGATAAGGACATTATGTCCTCTCTTCTGGAAGATTCCCTTAGCGTCAGACTCGGACCGAATCTCATACAGCGGTCCATTCGGACGACAGGCCTGACATTAATATATCCGGATGTCATCTTACAGTACATGATATGTGATTTCCCCTAGGCAATAATTGAAGTTGACCATTGAGCATTTTCTCTGCTACTACCCGAGGATACAGTTAACACAAGTGGAGTCTTAAATATAAATAGAATACTTGAAGATTTCAGAAGGTCAGCACAACCAATCCAATAAATCAGACTTAATAGGTCGTTCAAAACCTGTAAATTTCTATTTTTCTAGTTGTTAAATTTATCATTAAGCACCTATCAATTTCTTCATTGTCACTTTTTTTTAGAGCTTTCCTTACTCTTTCAAACAAAGTTTGTAAGAACCAATTCAATTTATAGTATTTCCATTTCAATTTTTGTATTGCTGGCATTAATTTCAATTGATCCAAGTCTGCGTAGGATTAATCACGAATGTAAAGCTATTTTTGTTCTTTTTTAGCTTAAACACAATCCTTTACTTAGAAGTTAGCCCAATTTGCCTTGAATATTTTTGCAAACTTTGTAAGTTTTCATACAAATGTTATGGCACGTTTTCAAAATCCTGAGAAAACAGAAACATCATCTAAACCTATTACAACAACTTCTATACTAAATTTTACCGGTAAAGCTTGTGTTTTTTATAGTGATGGCTCCTCTAGAAATCCAATTATAAGAGGGAAAGGAATAAATAGTTTTCTTTCCGTTTGAATTTATCTTGATAAGCTTATATAATTATTTAATAATAATGGTGTAACGAAGAAAAAAAAAAAAAAAGAACTAGCTTAGCAATTACAGGTTAAGAAGTAAAATGGTATTATATATATTTTTCCCTCACTTAGAAAATTAAAAAAAGAAAAAAAAAAAAATCCCTAGCATTTGCATCAAAGTGGTTGAATGGGTTGATGTAAACCGACGATAAAAAGGGCAGTGGGCGCAATTAATACATTTGGTAGCATGGGATGAAATGGAAATATTAGCCAATCACAAATGAGTGATTAAAATTAA
Organism: Euphorbia tirucalli; assembly: GCA_039660915.1. Taxonomy (NCBI): domain Eukaryota; kingdom Viridiplantae; phylum Streptophyta; class Magnoliopsida; order Malpighiales; family Euphorbiaceae; genus Euphorbia; species Euphorbia tirucalli. The sequence continues at coordinate 31,216,572 of CM077637.1, read as the reverse complement.
AGAAATGGGCAATCTGCGCCTAATGCATGTATACCTACGTATAGTAATGTCAAGTAGGTCAATTTCAGTAACTCTACAAAATCTTATTATATTTTCTTATCTTTGTAACTCATGAAAATATGATTCACGTGCAGACAGACTGCAGACTCATCATCAGCCTCCTGCTCACTCCTTCTTATGCCAAGTGGCAGCTCTTCTTACACCTATATACAACTTCAAACATCAGATCATCAATACGCTACTTGTTATATCAATTCTATACCTATTATTTTTTTTATTGTAATTATTAATATTATACTTTTAGGTCAAAAATAATTAAATGTTAATTTTTCTTCCACTAAAATATTTGTTAATTATGACAATTTTATACTATGAAAATGAATTTTCATGATTTACAATCAACTCAAACAAGGTTATTAAAGTTTAAAAGATATCATGTTAATTATATTAATATCATATCAAAGTAAAAAAAAAAAGTAATTGTGATCCATAATTTATGAATGGACCATAAATAACATAAAAAGTAATTTTTTAGTTGTTTTTATTGTTTATGTCCAGTTAATTAAGTTACATTCTCATGGTTTAAAAAAAAAAATTAAGTTACATTCTCATAGAATTATTTAATAAAAAAACCTTTAGTTTGTAGGTCGATTATTCTTATTTTTGACACAGATCCGCACACAAATGTTTATTAAACTTGAAGCGTGTATAACTCAAGTTAATCCTAACATGCATGTGTTAAAATTAATTCTATTAATTAGTAGACTTAACAGGATTTAAAGCCTCTAAATAAGACTCCCAAATAATAGCGTTTATTAATTATTACTCCCTCCTTTTTTATTATATGATGTTTTAGGCTTTTCACTTTATTCTTTTTTATTTGACACTTTACATTACCAATTCATTTTTTATCGTGTTTTCTCATATTTGCCCATCTTTAAAGTGTGAGAGAGGTTCATTATTTAATGCAAAAAGTACTACATTAAGCTTTGATAATTAAGAAGAAAGAGAATTTTTGCATGGAAACTAGAGTTTTAGGAGAGAAGTATTGACAGTAAACTAGTCATTTTAGTAACCTAATTAATAGTTTATTGAAACATCATATAATAAAAAAACGACGGGAGTATTACTTTTAGGGTAAACAGTTTATTAGTCCCTATAATTTTATATATTTTATTAGTTAATCTATAGATAAATTTTAAGACTTTTAAGTTTTATTTCAATGAACTCTATAGTAATTTCTTTTATTTTTACTTATAAAAAGACATAATTACCCTTAGTTATAGGTAAAAATTTATCTTTTAATTTTTAAATTTAATGATAATATTTCTAATAAAATTTTTTGTAGTATATACATTTGCACTAATATATCTATACTTTTATATATTAGTTATAAAAATAAAAATATTTCTATATTTATTCTCTTTAATATGTATTGTTGTTTTTTATTATTTTAATATAATATCTATAAACTAATAATAAATGTTATTATGAATCTTGTTAATCATGTAATTTATAAGGTATATTAGAAATGAAAAGTTTGAATTTATAATATTTATAAAGTTCTACTCCTAATCTTATATTTTTAAAATATTTTTTTGTTTAGTTATTTAAAAAAAAAGCTCTATACCAAGAGTTTAGTTATCTAGTTATATAAAATTTAATAAATTAATATTAGTAATTTATTAATATTAAGATTATGTAAGGAAAAAATATAAAATAGAAAAGATAATGATATTTATTATTATTATAAAATAGAATAAATAGCACTTTTGATATTATTAGTTTAATTTGACTTAAAAGGGCAAAACAATTAACAATGATAAAACTTAAGGACTATTAATTATCATGGGGATTTATTAATATAATATGTAAAAATATATGTAGGGACTAATAAATTGTTTACCCTTATAATTATTATTGATAGACAGTAACCGTTGAATCTCACATTGGTAATTGAGAAAGCTATGTAGCTCTTTATATGTATAAGACAATTTTCCCCCTTTAAGTTACCTTTTGGGTGAGTTAGGCATTCGTTTACATGGTATTAGAGCCTTGCATACAATGTTGGACCATCCATGGATATTTTCTTCACGCTCTAAATGAAATTGGGATGTGAGACAATCGTTCCTTTTTGAAATATCTTTTAAGCTGAGTTAGGCCTTTGTTTACAATCGATTACACTCAAACATGTTATAGTCCATTATCAAATCATGCAGTATCATCTTTTTAGCATAAATTTGGATGAAAATATTAAAGGGTAGTACTTTATCGAATGTTTCCTTTGTATTATTTGTATTTATCATCTTTATTTACAAGTGTATATAAATAATTGTTAGTGTCTGATCGAGTCCTTGTATTATGTAACCGGATAATTGTTATAATAAAGGCATAATCTTGTTTCTTATATGTCATGTGCAATTTCATAAATAAAGAGAATCCACTAACTTTTGTTTTACTCATATATGTCGGTAACATTCTCCAGGGATCGATTACACTCAAACATGTTATAGTCCATCATCAAATCATGCAATATCATCTTTTTAGCATAAATTTGGACGAAAATGTTAAAGGGTAGTACTTTATCGAATGTTGCCTTTGTATTATTTGTATTTATCATCTTTATTTACAAGTGTATATAAATAATTATTAGTGTATGACCGAGTCCTTGTATTATGTAACCGGATAATTGTTATAATAAAGGCACAATCTTGTTTCTTATATGTCATTTGTAATTTAATAAATAAAGAGAATCCACTAACTTTTGTTTTACTCATAACACTAGTTATAAAGCTATCCCTAGTCTGTTAAAGTCATGAGAATGATTTTAACTAAAGACTAGCATGTCTCTTGATTGTATGGTAGATTCTTACCGACCATTGGACATGGAAAGTCAATAAAAAACATGGGTATAGTTAGGTTACATGGTACTAGATTGATCCGCTATGAGAACATCACATGGTTCCTATGTTATAAGTGGTTCTCTAGTAGTGCTTATATCCGATCCTTTGACCTGATATCGCTACAGACCTAGGTGTTAGCTCACATGCTTTGACGTATGCCTAATGAGCCTTTAACAGGATGCCAAGTATGGGTATGATTGGGTACGCCAGTGATCATGCTAGAGATACGAGCAATGTGATAAGACTTGCCCCTCTCTTAATTGAGAGTATATATCACTGGCCACGTGATAAGTGAGATTGAGAAGAGCATGGCCATGTCCAAGTAAGGTAATCAGTAGGTGATTAGTTGTTTATATTTTTCAACCTACTCGGAATCAAGGAATGTCCTTGCAGCTAAAGAGGGTGATTTTCTATGCCTCTTACAGGACACCGATGTGACTGGCATATATGTGTGTGAACGTGGAGGTTCTTTACGCAAACGCAAGAACTTGAAATCAATCTTAATCGGAGATGACATAAGTATGAGTTTATCTTTTTTTTTTTGGTTGAGTCTGTTCTTGGTTTTCTTCTTTAATCTGAGCAATCATTCTTATTATTGTATTCGAGTGTAAATTAGAATCGTTTCCGCTGTGGTTAAATTTTTGATTTACACCGGGAGACTTCCTACAATAACTTGTGTTATAACCTTTTGAAGTTAATAGTGAAATACAATTTTTCCATTTCTTTAAAAAGAAATTCATATATAATAGTGATTTTAGTGTAACAAAAAATTAACATTTTATTTATTTTTATGTACAAATCAAAGTTTAATGACTTTGGTGAAACAATGAGGAAAGTTGAGCAACATGTCAATAGTGTACTTATTTGCCATGTAATATCAAACAAAAAAGAAAAACTTAGATACTGTCAGGTCAAATTTTTAGGTCAATTGGTTCCATGAGATGTATCAAAGCTTCTTAGACTATATGTTAAAAGTTTAAAATCTGAAAGCCCCATATTATTGGAGTTTCGACACATTGTAGAGGGGGCATTCATGGGAAGGGTATGTCAAAAAAAAAAAAAAAAAAGAAAATAATAGTTATTATTGGATATTATTTTTCAAATTATTTAATAAATGCATATGGATAGATTTTGATTTTGAACTATTAGTTAAAATGTTATAAGATTTACATAGGTCATTTGTTTGAAATTGATGATTAATATCAATTAGACCGTTATTAAGAAAATGACAGCCTTATTTTGTTTGTGATAGATTGATTGCTTAATTAGTTGGCAAATGAAATTTTTACTTTTTAGTTGGTTAAAAAGGAGTTATGTTAATGTCTTGAACATGTATTTAAGAAGCTATCCTCCCATTGTAAGCGGGGAGATGGCCTAACTTAATTAATTTTGGGAAGTAATAAATAAAATAAAAATGAAATGAAACTTAAAAACAATATAAATATATAGAAGAATAAAAATAGGGAAAGAGTAATGAGGTTAGTACGAAGCAAGAAGTTAGTGTTATATAGTAATGGTAGGACTTGAGAGTGTTTCCCACCAAGCTCTATCCCTTCACTCATAAGTATCCAAAAGAGTGAGAATAAATTTTGGGTTTTATGCTTTGGATGCTTTATAAAAGATACAAAACTATATATCACTTTATAGATAGGGTAAATGTCAACCTTGTGAAACCTAAAAGTCAATATTTACTTTTCTTACCTATATGAATATGATTATCATATATATATGAATGCATAAATATATATAATTAATGGCTTATGATGGGAGGCGAGAGAGAGAGAGAGAGAGAGAGAGAGAGAGTCAATGGCTACACAAACTCAGTTGGTGTCTCCTTGTCTCCCTTTGCTCTATCTCTATATGATAATGATACTCTTTGCTTGTTTTTCTTTATCTACTTTTTAAATTCTCCTTAATTTTATTATATGATTTAAATATGTTAATTTAGTATCATAAAGTTTGCCACCTATAAATGTTTACTATTTCTTCTTCTATATATAAATATAACATCAATTAGAGTGAATTTGACTAAATTTCAGCATTTTATAAGACTTACCCGCAAACATTTTTTTTTCTGCTAAATGTAACTTTTTTTTATATAGTAATATATAATGGACCATCCAATTCATATAAATATTTAGTCCTACAAACTTTTAAATTCTATAGTTCTAGTGATGAGAAGAGTGCATTAAACATTACATTAATACACTACAAGAAATTCAAGATTCGGTAGCAAAAGGTCTTGCTACTAAAAGTATAAAACTTGTTGTTATAATTTTAGGCAGCAATAGAAAATGTTATTGCATGTTACATATTATTGTAGAGTTGTGTAACAAAAATTTGCTATAATTTACTGTTAAATGAGACTTTTGGTAACAATTTTTTGATATTACTACTAAATAAATTTTTTGACAACAAAATTTATGTTGTTGCAAACCATTTTTTTCTGCTAAATCTAATAATATATAATCAACTAGTTAATTAATATATAAATATTGAGTCCAACGAATTCTATAGTTCTTGATGATGATGAGAAGAGTGCGCTAAACATTACATTAGTTGGTTATAGAGATTAAGAGTCATTTTGCATGTATGAGATTTTTTTTTTTTTCTTAATTTCGTTTGGTTTTTGATAAATCATATATGCCGAATTTGGGACATAAATCCTACTAATGGGGCATCTCCATTGATGCATGTATGACATTGCCTCATTTTGCCAATTTTATAAAACAAAACAAAATAACAAAGTCAAGAGAGAGAAAGAGGCTCTTTAATTTAGCCAAATCCGAGGGTCCCAAAAAAACAAAAAATAATTGGGTGGAGAAGAGGGAGACCCCATTTATTGTCATGCACCAAAAGAGAATTTAGATTCATACACATAAATTAAAAAAAAAAAAAAAAAAAAGAGAGCCCACAATGCACATTTCTCACTCTAGAATGGTGTGTGCCCTTTTGCTTTGCTTCCATTTTACATCTCTTTCTCTCTCTATCTTGTGTTTTGTGTGGTGGTGTTTTTTGAGGGTCCATCCATCATAGGAGGTGCAAAGTTACACAATATATTTATATACATTTTCATATCTATATATAATTAAATTCACTACTCTCTCTCTCTCTCTCTCATCATGTGAGGCAAAATCTTAGATATCTTTGCTACTAATTATGGCACAATATAATTCTTAAAGAAAGAAAATTATGGCACAATATAAATATATGTATTACTTTTCTTATACATGCCATGATTAGTAGTGTATATATACACATTAAAGTAGAGATTTTTTTTTTTCCTGAAAATCTTGGAAAAAGATTTCATGGAAGTTTTATATGGTTGTTAATTAGCATTAATCACTGGCATGACAACATGTTAATTAATATATATGAGAAAAGTTTGCTTAATTTTATATATAATATAGCATATGTTTGTTACGCAATATGAAAAGGGACAACTTGCTTCGTAATTTCACATGCTTTTTTTTTTTATAAGAGTACTCCATTGCTGTACATGGAAATGTTTAGCTTTTTATTTAAATTAATATATATATATATATATATATATATATATATATAATAATTAGGATAAAGATGAGGTTAATTAATGTATAAGATAAACAAAAACAGACTTGATAAAACGGAACCGACTAATTAAGCTTTGATTTCGTACGTAGGAGGTTGTCTCATTTGAAGCAGCCAAATCATCTTTACTAATTAACCCATCATTTTCAAACCTTTCTAATTTTCCCTTTTGCTTCTTCGGTTCTTCCCCATATATATATATATATATATATAGGGACTAGATTGGCTGGTTTGACAAAAATTGGAGACTAGTTCTATCCATCTTCACACAGTTTTGTACAATTATCAAATCGATTGTTATTGAACCAATCGGTAATCGGTGAATTCGAGCGGTTTCTAATTTGATTGGACTGACTTTTTTTTAAATATTATTTTAACCCAAAAAAATTATGGTTTAATAACATTAGTTCCGATTAATACATTATTATAAAAAAGTTAAATATATTTCTTATAGTTTTTAATAATTATAATTAAAGATCAATTTAAATTTAAAATATTTTAAAGTTTATTTCTCTTTGTGTTCAAAAGTGTTAATTAGTTTTATTTTGTTGAAATGTTTAATTTTTACATGTTATTATTATTATATATTTTTAAAAATCGGTTCAAATCCGGTTGGACTCTAGTTTTATGAATCAGTATTTTTATCAGTTTGGTAATGGTCCGATTCTAAAAATTATGGTTTATATAAAAAAAGGTAAACAAATAAAAAAGTTAAAAAATATTGCTGAAGAGCTTGCTTTTATTTATTTTTTCTCTATACATGTACAAAATGTATATGTTTGATCATAACACAGTTAAAGCACATTTAGTTGACAATGTGAATGTACATTTCTGGCAATCATAAATTTGACAATGATTTTTGTCCAATTGATAAGAGATTAGAAAGCTAGTATGATAGTTAAAAAATGAAAAGTATTTTTAAATACATATTATTATACTAAAGAATCACTATATAAAATGTTTGAAAATAATAATAATAAAAAAAATATAAATTACACATAATTAGTTGAATATCTAACAAACCCCCATTAATTTCTTCCATTATATCCAAAAACCCAAAAAGAAAAATTTCTTCTCTAGATATAAACGGTAAACAAGATAATGAGAGACGTCTAAATGATCAATATAAAAAGACAAATTTTGAAGCATATTGAAAATTTAATTAGGAAAAAAAAAAGAGTTAATCCTCATCCCCTCCCTGCGACGGTCTCCGTGGAAATAGATCTCCATGTAAAATTATTTTTTTATTTTTTCAAACTATTAATTAAAAATTAAATTTATACAATAATTAAATATATCAAATTAGTTAAAAAAAATTATAATTTTTAATATTTAAACTAAAGAGAAATAAAATTTCTAAATTCTTTTAAATAGAATTATAATTAGAATATTTAAATATAAAACTCTAAAATAAAATAAAATAAAAATTTTGAGCTTAGCAGCATGGAGAAAAAGTATCTCCAAACCCCATTCCAGAATTAATCTTTTAGAATTAAAATCTTTTTCATTCACGCTCCACAGAAAATTTTATCAAGAATTCGTTGTTTCAGTCAGGACGGAAAATCTCCGTCCTAATTGCATCCCTATTCAAATATTGGTCATCCAAAAGGGTCGAGCTTGCCAAGAATAAAGGCATCTCTAATGTTGTGGTTAAATGGGATAGTACTCTGTGTGTTTCTAATATCGTGTTCCAGCATGAGTTTGGTGAAAGCAATAGTTGCGTAGATTTTTTTGGAGAGAGAAATATCAGATGAGATTGTTTGAATGACCCATTACTCTAAATCATTCATCATATTGGTCAACAGTAAAATCCCACTTTCTTGACTCTATTTCATAATTTCTACAAGTTCTTCCACTGTACACAAAAGGGATAATGTTATTTTTTTATTATTATTATTTTAAAAAGGGAATTCCAAGTAATAATAATAATAATAATGAACCACAAGTTCATACTCATCAAGTAATAGTAAATCAATGGATTTTTCTAAAAAGCTTTCGGGAGTAGCTACGATTTGAACCCAGATATTCTCACCTCTTTTGATAAGGTTGTCAATCAGATGGCAGGGACCCATTTCTGGTGGGGGTCCATCCAGACGGGAACTGGGAATTCTAGATTAAAATCCCTACGGGACGGGGACGGAGACGAATTTGTCCCCGTTTATTAATCGAAAACGGTGATGGTAATAACCCTATCCGCCTCACAAGTCTCCGTTTCCATCCCCTTTTAAAGTCCGCGGGGATCCCCGATTAAATACCCAAATCCCCGTTTATATTTCTTTAATTAATATTATATTATTATTATTTATTATTTTATAAAAGAAAGTAAATAAAACTTATTTTAGGAACTAATAGTCTGCTTCTTCTTCTCATTTGTCTGCTCAAAAAAAAAATCCCTAACTCTCAGGTTTTCGTCTTCCGCTCTGCTGCACTTCTCATTTTTTCGCATACTAGTGAAATAGAAACAAGCAGGAGGTGGCTTTCTTCTTTAACGTTAGCTCCCCAAATTGGCAGTACTGCAATAGCAGTCACTGTTGCTGCTGCAAGCTAAGGCATAAATTACTACACATTGTCTAATTGGGCCAAGTGGGTATGAGATAATTTCGAAGCGCATAATTGACAATGGAGGCTGTAATTACCACAAAATAAGAAAATTTTTCAATAGTTTAGGTTTTGTACAAAATTCAACTTATATTTCAGTTAAATTTGGTTGTTTTATAATTTCAACTTCTATAGCATTAGTCAAATTAAATATGCTAGTTTCTCTTTGATTTACAAGCTACAAGTTTTTGGATAAGATTGCTATTTGAAATATTAATCTATAAATCTGACAATTACCAAATGCATATAGTAGAGAATTTGGTTTTGGTTTTGATTTTGGTTTTCCTCCTATTAGACTAGTTTGTTTAAGTTGCTTGTTTGCTTATTGTTTGTATGTTTGGTGTAGGTGAAAGATGAATTCAGTAGTAGATGTAGAAATTCAGAAATTAATTGATAGGTTTGCACATGCGGAAGAGACCAATAAACTTATGGAAGAACAAAATCAATCTAATGTACGAAAATGAAAATTGGAATTGGAGAAAAGGTCCAAGTGGGAGCTGATGATGTTATATTGATGTTATTTTATATATAATTATTAATTATATGTTAGTGTATTTGAGAATTTGAGTATTGAGAATTTTATGTTTATAGTTTAATGCACAATTGGATACGTTTGAAGGTGAAAATTGAAATTTTATAGGGTTTTTTTTTATAAAACATAAAACTAGCTAAACGGGGACGAGATCCCCGTGGGGAACCGATTCCCCGCCGGGATCAGGGATGAGACATAGATTTGTCCCCGATTAATAAACGGGGTGGGGACAGGGATCTCCGGTTAGTTTGGGGATGGGAATGGGCAATGTAATCCCCGCCCCGCCCCGCCCCTATTTACAACCCTACCTTTTGATAGTCCAATTGGTAAAGTAAATTGTTGGATTTAATTAGTGTCGTATTGGAATGTTTATTTGAAATATAAATTGGCAAGAGCATCTTGAATTCTCTTAATTTTTATGGATTTTGTAATTGGCTATTTGATCAAATTTTTTAATACATTACATACATGATATTTCTGTTTTAACAATATTAGTCTCAAACTTATTATTTTTTCTTATATGTACGATTTTATTAATTAACTAGCGAGTGACACAATTTTTGAGGACATGTTAAACCAAATAAGATGTTTGATTCATATTCGTAGCTATGATATATCTGCATATGATGTATGTTTTAGACCCTTCTAGTAAACTTTAGAATCTTTTACTTTTTTCTCAAAAATTGTTTTAAGCCCGAGTTAATGGATACTACAGTCTATACTGGAAAAAAGTTTCAAGTATAGAGCTAATACTATCAAAATAAAAATTTCATATGTTCAATGCATGGTTTTCAGACCCGGACCGGTCATCGAACCGGTGAAGGGATGGATTCATGGATTTTGGATTAAACCGGAATAAACCGGAATCGAACCGGATTTAATAAATATATTAAAATATTTTTATTTTTATATTTATAATTTATGAAAATTTGAATATTTTTATTATAATTCTTTAAGTTTAAGCATTTCAAACACAATATACTAATTAAAAAAACTCAATTTATGAAATATAGTTTTTATAGTTACAATTAAATGTCAATTTATTTTAAAATAATTTAAAAATACAAACTATATTTTATTTTAATTAAAAACACCTCAAAATAATACTTAAATTTTATATTTAAATAATTTTTTTTAAAAACAGTCTGGTCGAACCGGAAAACCGGTCCGGTTCACGGTTTTTCGGTCCGACCAATCGGTCAGACCGGATATTGACCGGTTGTTGGCCAAAGTAAAAACCAGATAGAAACCGACCGGTCTGACCTCCGGTTCCCGTCGAATCCGGTCCGACCAGCCGGTCCGGTCCGGTTTTCACAACTATGTTTCAATGTATTAAAAAATTGATAAAGGACCAATTATAAAATTCATAAAACTTTAGAAGGCTCATGATGTGTTTTACCATATAAATTTGTGTGTTAATTAGTGAATGATTATTAATTAGTTTAAAACTAACAAAATATTTGAAACAAATACTGATTGATTTATATTGGCCGAATACATAGATACCCCCCGAACTTAGCGAAAAACGCCTACTACCCCTCTGAACTTTGAAAATATCCTAATGCCCCCCTAAACTTCTTAAAACTGTTCTAATGCCCCCCTGAATTTCTTAAAATTGGTCCAGTTTGCCTCCTAAGTCCTATAAAAATCAGAATTTACTTTGAAAAGTCAAACATGAGACAACCAATAATTGGGTGATACGTGGCAGCAAGGGGGCAAACTGGGTCACTTTTTCAAAGTTCAAGGGGACACTAAGATATTTTAAAAGTTCAGAGAGACAGTAGTTGTTTTTGGACAAATTAAGAGGTATCTATGTATTTGACCATTTATATTTAAAAGTTAAAACATAGCATCCAACCAACATGTTTGCCACATGGTTTTAAAAGGTATAAGAGCTTTTCCTGAGGATGACTTTATGCTAAAGGCTTCATTAACCATTGTTCAGATTTTTTTTTTCTTAAAAAAAATTTTCATAGCATTGATTGGTTCGCCTAAACACCATTGCAATTTGTAGTAATATATTATTCAAATAATTTTCTTTAATTGTTTTTAAATAGAGCTACATTAATGTTCTAGAACAATTATTTTACTTTATTGAATTTATAGAACAACCCGTTTGAAACACACACGCACTCTCTCTATGAAAATTGTTCTAGTATAATAACACTGTGAAATTGATTAATTTCTGTTTTTGTTTTATAAAGAAAATATGTGTTGAAACTTAATCCTATTGCTAAAACAGAATCACAAAAAATATTTTTTTTTTTCTTCTTCTTACGCACTAATAATCTTCTTTCTTTTAATTAATTGAAAATATTCAGTAAAAAAATTATTGAAAATATTTTATTAGTAATAGTTTTTCACTCTTTCCCTTTGTTTTCACTGAAGCACTCTTTTTCTTAAAAGAGGAGGAATGACCAATTATTATATAACCTTTCAATTCAAATTAGCAAAATCAATGTCTCATTTCATAAATATGAACTCCAAATGTTCATGTTCTAAATGTAAATAAGTTGAATTAATTTTCCTTTGGATCGCGGAATAATCAATATGTTATTGAAAAGAAATAAGATTTAATATTTCTTATTGAACATTTATTTTTAATTATTGCATTTTAATAAGAGACCCTTATTTTATGTGGTGGAGTGTGAGCTACTGCGAGAGCCATTAGGTAAGGGAAAAATAGAACTGCGAAAACATGCATTTGTTGGTTCTCAAAGCTTGTTGTAGCTGCGGAAGGGAGGATATCGATGGTGGTCTTAATTTCCGTAAGATCCATGAACTTAATATTGCAATGTAAGGGCTGCAAAGTTGGCACATTATGGAAAATCTTAGCTGCCTAGTAGCTCAGTGTTTAAGACTTTGATACTTCCCTTCTCATTGTTGGGAAACTAAGCTTGGTTGTGCTCCTAGTTTTATTTGGAGAAGTATTCATGCTTCCATCTCAAGCATTAAAGAAGGTGTGGCGTGACAGAGTGGGGGATGAGCAATTGTCAAAAATTCAGAGACCATTTACCCTTTTTATTTGTTCGATAATGGACAACAATTTCAAAGTTGAAAGCCTTTTCCTTTCAAATGCTCAACTGTGGTATACTTGTTGAATATCCCACATTGCTTAATTGGATGAAGAAGTATTTATAAAGATTAAATGTAAGTTTTGATGATAATGAACAAAGGAGAAGAATAATGATTGAGAAAAGATTAACATTTGAAGTTCGTGCAATAATACAAAAAGATGTCTACAAGTACATCATATTTATTGCTATTCAAAGACTTATTACAAGTTGAAAAACTAAGTGAACAAATCCAAAAATATATCCTTACCTGAGTAAAAGCAGTTAGCTTCAAAAATGAAAACATACTTCATGCGACAATGAACTTTTAGCTGACTAAAATATGTACTTTTAGAAACAGAATGTTTTTTACAAAACAAACATCACAAATAGTCAACTAAAAAAAGCATAAAAAGCTCGCCAAAAACAAATAATTCAAGCAGATCAATTTTAGCATACTGAAGAAGACACTAGCTTTCCTCAAGTCATAAAAGACAAAATAACGAGTAGTTTCTACATTGTGTGTGACGACTAGTTTTTGGAAAGAAACTCAAATCCACTTAAAGAAGCCAAGAGAATTATCCACAACTATGAACACACATACTCATTAAAGATTTGATTGTTTTGAGCTTCAACCTTACTCTTCTAAGTCTCTTCTATAACAAAGCACTAACACTGAGTTTTATCTATTATTGTATTTTGGAAGATTACAATCTATTATTGTATTTTGGAAGATTACTAGAGTTTTCTTGTACTACAATCTTATCTTTACAGATACATGGAATTTGTCAAATGAGCTTGGAAACTGATATTCTAAAGTTTCTCAATTTGCTTTAAAATTGAGGGTGTACAAGTTTCCCAGTAGAGCTGGCAACAATTGGATGATAAGTTTCTCAATTTTCTTAGGAAAAATTATGGTTGAATAAGTGAGGAGATTCACTTATTTAGGGTAGCTTTAAGTTGTGAAGCACCAAAAGGCTTGATTCTTGCTCGGTTACAAGGATCGTAATGGAAATTCTTAAAATGTTATTTTAGGAGGGTTCATTTTAATTTGTTGTGACTTAACTAGTGAATAATTATTTTGGGTTCATGTAACATGTAGCGTATAATTTCACTAGTCAGCCTTGTAACATATGGTGACCTTTCAGTTTAGATATCATGTGGTTGACCTTTCAGTCCACATATCATGTGGTTGAGCTTTTGTGTTTAGCTAATCATGTGGTTGACTTTTTAGTCCAGATAATCATGTGGTTGACCTTTTGGTCTAGATAACAAGATAATCCATGTAGTTTTCAATGTTTAACTAGTTAGTCACAACCTCTCTTAATTACCAAATGTACACATGAACACACTAATATATGACAAATAACTTATGACACATACATCTCCAATATAAATGCTCATTTTCTTTTATTCATTATGATCAGCGAGCTAGACATCGCCCGAGGAATCATGTACATATAATAGATGATTTAGCTGGCCAGTCTTATATCATATAACCATGTGGTAACCATGTCCATATAACCATGTGTTGACCATGAAGGTCCATGTAATAAGTTAATCATGTAGTTGCAAGTGTTTAGGTATGCTGATCACAGCGTCCTATTTAGTCTCATTTGCATGTGCTCATGTGACTCCCATAAATCCTGTATTTGCATATGATTTATTGCCTCATATAGGGTTATATGCATTTCACCATATATCATAGATTTTTGTACATATTTGTGATTACTTATTCCCTTTCCCTCTTATTTATTGTAATAAAAATATGCCAGACATCACTTCGTATAGTGTAGCTTGTAACATTGCTCATATAACATGACTTTACAGGTCCATATAATTCTTGTAATTGATCTTGTAGGTCTGTATGCTTATATAATCATAAATATCTGAACATGTTAACTACACCACCCTGTTATAAGTTTTATTCAATTAATACCAATATTATTCATATACAATTATCATTTGCAAAATTATTATTCATCTGTAGAAATATTACTCACATGGACATTATACACTATATATATATATAAAATGTAATGCTCACATATAATACTTCTCACTTGTATAGTATAGTTACTATTCACATATAATACTATTCATTAATACGATTAGTATTCACATACGTAATATTCAAGTGTACTATACTATTCAAGATTACACAATTTCACCAAAACAACAGAAATTCATCAATTTTACTTTTGACTAGTTCATATATTTTTTTACGTACAAATAACCTTAAATTAATCAATATATATAAAATTAATTTATCCCTAAATCTTCATAAATTCATATAAATTCTTGTGTTTAGAATTCTTCAAACTCCAGGATTTAAAGTTACTCACAATATTTTACAGATTAACATAAAAACAACTTCCAATGAAAATACTCTTACTAGATATATATATATTTTTTATCACTGGAATAGTTATTTGAATTAATTCAAAATCTGTGTGATTTGTTGGAATCGATGATACCATCAGACTTGTGACATTTTTAAGAGTCCGTTGATATCAATTTTGTCCTCAAATTCTTTATCTTTTATCTGTAATCTACCAAAATCTTTCATATTTTTTACTCCAAATATCTCAAATATTAGATATCAAATAAAAAATATTAACCATGTAAAAAAAACATTAAATATTAAATCCATCCTGAAAAATCATTAAGTCAGATGACAGAAAATTGAGTTTCCAATTTTCTCATCCATTCTCTTTTTTTTTTTCTTCTACTATAGACAAAATGTTCAAAGCATTTCCCATTGTTAAGTTGCAGCGTAAGATATTAGATTTTTATTATCAAAATTACCATTTTGCCCTTTACTATTTGACAATATGCATATTACTATTTAACATTATTCAATCATTTTGCTATTTAGAGTTACTATTTCAACAGTAAGGTTACTATTTCAACAGTAACATATTTTTTATTTCTAATTTCCTCCATATAACTTTTGTTCCTTTCAATTATACCCTTAAAGTTCATATGATTTTCATCCACTAAACTTGTTATTATTATAGTCTTATTCCTCAAAACTTATTTAAATTTATGATTATTTTGACAATATATATACTTTTACTAAAAATTTACACTTGTAGAAAATTCAGAATGCTACAACTTTTGATTCAAAGAAATGCATAGTTGAAGATGTTACAATAAATACAATTGTTTTTATTACATCTAGAGTTGACAATGTATACCTGTTTCACTCGAATGCCTTATCTTTACATGATATATGTCTTGTTTCTAAGGTTGATGAAAGTTGGAATGGCATCAGGGGTGGAGGGAGAAGGGATGATGCCTGTCTAGTCGTCAGATTACACCTAGTAGGGGTGTTTGGCCAGAGGCTGCTACCCCCTATAAATAAAGTTTAAGGGTAAATTGAAAGTCAAAGACAAAAGGAGGGCACTCTGATGCTGCCAGAAAGGGGAAGCAGTGATAATAATAACAACAATTAGAGCAAAAACAAATTCATGAGGAGATAAATCAATGCTTCCTGGTGGAGCAGGGATAGGGGGGAGATTATGATGCAGATGAGCTTTTGTTGAAGAGAATAATAGTTTTGTTTCTTAATGGACTAGCGAATAATGGGGGTTTTTTAATTTTTATTTTTCTGAGAGTTTTGTTAAGAGCAATAACTGAAGGAAGGACAATGGACAAAAGGATAGTGGTGATAAGGGGGAGTCAGGTTGAACAAATGAAAAATTACCAGCATGGCTGGTTGCCTTCTTTTATCTTTCCTTTTTGGTTACCATTACTTGTCTTGGCCCTAAAATCTTCATTTTTGACCTTGTTTTGGTCCATTTGTTAAATGTCTTTTTATTAATGTGTTTGTGTAACAACTAATTTTGAAAATTCAATTAATTATTGAATTAGAAAATTAATTATTAAATTAATTGATTGTGTTGTAATTTGGATTGAAATTGATAGATTGAGATTTTCAAAGTATGTTTGACAATTTGATTGTGTTGTTATTTTAGGAATAAAAAATATGGACAAGTTTGTTATTAGATTTAAGAGAAATTCGATATCACTTCCTAAAATCACACATGATATGGATGTTTATTGGCTAAAAAATACCTGTTGGGAGCTTGCCATTAACGTCCATATTTTTTAACCCCCAAGACTCGACTCCTGACTTTACCAATGTATGTCATTAAAGGCTTGGTCATACCAGTATGCATCATTTATCAAAAGTGTCTAGAAAGAATCTTGTAAAAGGTTTACTTAAGATTAGATTTGATAAAGATTATGTATGTGAAGCATGTGAACTAGGCAAACAAACAAAAAATTCATTTAAATTGAAAGATGTTATGTCTATATGCAAACCCCTTGAACTTTTGCATCTTGATTTGTTTGGTGCGGTTCAACCAACTTAGGCGATAAGAAATATGCTATGATTTTTTTCATGATTACTCACATTTCACAAAGATGGAGTCTATGAAAAGTTTGTGAACCTTTGCAAGAAATTTAAGAATGAGAAAGGTTCTTCAATCATCTCACATAAGAAGTGTTTATGGAACAATCACAACTTTTCCACACCAAGGACACCCCAACAAAATGTGGTAGTTGAAAGGAAGAATATGACATTGGAAGAAATGGCAGGAACAAAATGAAAATGCTTAACTAAAATAGTTTCAGACTAAAGCAATCAACACTAGTTGCTACATGCTAAATAGAGCACCAATCTATACTATCTTGAAAAAGACACCATACGAGCTATGGAATGGAAGGAAGCCCAACATTGCCTACTTTTATGCATTTGGGTTCTAGTGCTTCATACTAAACAATAAAGATAAGTTGGGTAAGTTTGATACAAAATCCAATAAAGGTATATTCCTTGGTTACTCTACTCACAACAAATCATATAGAGTTTATAATAAAATAACTCATATTGTAGTGGAATCTGCGCATGTTATCCTTGACAAAACTGACTCTTCTTATGAAAACAAAGAAGAAGAAGATCTTGTTGATAATGTTGAACGGATGAAACATAACAAAGTAAATCCATAAGTGCACAATATGGATCCTTAACAAGACAATGTTGATCAAGAGAAAATACAAGTAAGATAAAAAAATGATGTGCAACCACAACAACTTCGTATAGAGTTTAGATATCACAAGTACCCACCAGAGGATGACATAATTGATACTTTGAAAGAAATGATGATGACTAGAAATAATTTAAGGAAGTATGTTGAAAAACTGAATGTTGTTTTCATCTCTCAACTAGAGGTAAAGAAGTTCAATGATGCCAAAATTGTTGCTAACAATGCAAGAGAAATTTGATCAATTTGAAAGAAACAAAGTCTGGAAGTTGGTTTCTAAACCTAAAGATCATTCCATTATTGGCAGCAATGGGTATTTAGGAACAAATTTGATGAGAATGGATATGTAATAAGAAATAAAGCTAAGCTTGTAGCACATGGATAAATCTACAAGAGAGAATTGACTTTGAAGAGACTTTTGCTTCTATTGCAAGGATTAAAGCTATCTAAATGCTTTATGCATATGCATCATATAAAAAGTTTAAATTGTATCGAATGGATATGAAAAGTGCATTCTTAAATGGATACAATTTAGAAGAAGTGTATGTGAAACAACACCCATGCGTTGAAAACTATGAGTATTCAAATCATGTTTACAAACTTGACAAAATCCTTGTTTAGATTGAAATAAGCCCTAAGAGATTGGTATGAGAGGTTAAGTACTTTTCTTACTGATAAAGACTTTAAAAGAGGTAAAGTGGATTCTACTTTATTTATTAGGAATGTCACAAGTAACATACTAATTATGCAATTTATGTTGATGATATTATTTTGGTATCCATTAATGAGTCTTTATGCAAGAAATTTTCTTAAGAAATGCACTAGGAATTTGAAATGTCTGTGATGGAAGAATTGAATTTCCTCTTGGGTTTGCAAACAGAGCAATGCAACAATGACATATTTATTAGCCAATCCCAGTATGTCAAAGAACTACTAAGAAATTCAATATGAAAAGTGCTAAAAGCTTAAAGACACCTATGAGTACGGCTACAATGCTTGTTGAAGATAAGCATGGAAAGAGCATTGACACCAAGCAATATGGAGGTATGATTGGATCACTACTCGACCTTACAACAAGTAGGCAAGATATACAATTCAAATAGTTCTTTCATATATACACATGATTAGGGGTGTATATTACCATAACAAAATGGTTTTATGTTAAGTTTATTCTTTTGAAAATGACATCTCTTTCTAAAATTTTTTTGCTTGATTTTAAGGTCCAAGCATTTTTTCAAGGGGAGATAGTTAGAAAATGTTGCAAGGTTTTGTCATCATTAGATAGGGGGAATGTGGGATCAAGAGGCATTCATAAGGATTAATTGCAAGTTTTTATGATAATAAACAAAGGGGAAGAACAATGATTGGGAAAAGATTAGCATTTAAAGTTCGTGCAATAAATAAAAGGAGATCTCTACAAGTACATCATATTTATTACTATTCAAGAACTTGTTATAAGTTGAAAAACCAAGTGAACAAATCTGAAAGCATATCCTTAGCTGAGTAAAACCAGTTCGCTTCAGAAATGAAAATAAACTTTATATGATGATGAACTTATGGCTGAATAAAATATGTACTTTCAAAGAGAGAATATTTTTTTTTACAAAATAGAAATTACAAATAGTCAACTAAAAGAAGCAAACAAAGCTCGCAAAACACAAGCAATTCAAGCAAATAGATTTAATAGGGCTAAAGAAGAAACAAACTTTGCTCAAGTCACAAAAGACGAAATAACAATTAGTTTCTAAAATGTAAGGACTAGTTTTTGGAGAATTGCCTATTAAAAAAGCTTAAGTCAACTTGAAGAATCCAAGAGACTTATTCACAACTACAAGCACACACACTCTTTCTCTAAAGATTTGAATTTTTGAGGTTCTACCTTATTCTTACAAGTCTCTTCTACAACAAAACACGAACACCGAGTTTTATCTATTGTTGTATTTTGGAAGATTACTAGAGTGTTCTTCTACTATAATCTTATCTTTACAAATACATAGAGTTTGTCAATTTAAGCTTGAAAGCTAATATTGTAAAGTCTCTCAATTTGGTTTAAAATTGAGGGTGTACAAGTTTTCCAATAGAGCTTGAAAAAATTGGGTGATAAGTTTCTCAAATTTCTTAAGAAAAATTATGGTTGAATAAGTGAAGGGATTCACTTATTTAGGGTAGCTTTAAGTTGTTAAGTATAAAAGGCTTGATTCTTGCCCGGTTAAAAGGATCGTAGCAAAAATTATCAAAATGTTGTTTTAAGGGGAGGACGTAAGTCAAAGTTGCCGAACCTCTATAAATCTCTTGAACACAATTTCTCTATCCATATCGACTTATTTATAAGAATTTTAATTATTATCTATACCTTTTATGATTGTTGTTTAATGCTTGAGTTTATGCACTATTGAATGTGTTTATACCTTTGTGATTATAATTTCATATTTTATCAAAGGTATTCCTTTTAGTCATGATGGACCATAGAATGTGGTACTTTCAATTCTCCCCCCTCTTGAATAAAGCTACTCATTTAGGACCTATAGTTAATAGGGATGATATATAGCTACTTATATATGTGAGTCAAGAATTCCCCTTCGAGATACCTTTTGGGGTGACGTAGGCCTTTGTTTACATGGTATCAGAGCCTTGTATGTGATGTTAGGTCACCAATGGATATTTGCTTCACGTTCTATATAGTTCTTGGTGTAAGGGGGTGTGTTGAATATCTCACATCAGTTAATGAAGAACTATCAAGCTCTTTATATATACGAGGCAATCCTTCATCTTTTAGGTATCTTTTAGGGTGCGTAAGGCCTTTCTTTACAACATTGGGGCAATTTCTTCATTTGCACAACACATTTTGCACCTATCAAATAGGGCTAATATTAGAGACCAACCTTGGTAGAAGTTTTAAAAAGGGCATATATTAATCTAGTTATCATCGTTTGACGAAACATTATGCCCTTATATAAGTTGATTTTAAATAGATCAAATTGGCATTCCATTTGGTGATTAAATATTCCTACCAAGTTGAAGAATTTCATTTTATGTGCACTAGTTGATACTCTTCCTTCTCTGATTTCTCCTAGAATCGAAGCTTGAATATCACAGATGGATGTCCTTGTTGTAGTTCGACTTTGAATCAATATTTCATGCTCTTGTTTAAGTACCTTGAAACATATAAAGCTTGGCTTATTTTATTTAGGCATCTTCTTTGGTCCTCTCTTCTTGATAATATGATTAACTGGTGGATCTTATCCTGTGATATGAAATCATGTTAGGAGTTTTGTTTTGTTATAAGAGTAGTGTGAGATAGTTGGAAGGCCATGAAAAATATGGTTTGGCATAATAAAAGGTCTAGTGACAGGCCCATTCCTACATAAGCCCTTAATTTTCTTCAAACTTGGCAAAACGAAAAACGTTAGAGCACAAATGCTGCTAAGTGCAAGGTTGACTCATCTACATCTCTTTCAAGTACTATTGGCTTTGGTCGTACCTTGTAATACTTTCATAGTTGTCATTATGGTAGCTTTCATGGTTCCTCTGATGCTACATTAACAGGAGCTCTCATATGTCATAAAACTACTGTGTGGATCAATTCTCTTCCTTATACTCATCTCATTTTTGAGAGAGATGCTCAAGATTCAATTCTTCTACTCCATAACAAAGCAATTCTGAATCAAACCCCAATGGGCCTGATTGTGGAAGATTATTTATCACTTATTTCTCATTTTCATTCTTGTTAGTTTTCCTTCATTAGAAGATAAGGCAATAAGGTTGCTCACATCCTTGCTAAGTTAGGCTTGATAGCTTAGACTCTCATTCTTGTTTCTATAATCCTCCTATGGAGATCAATGATGTAATTTATTCTAATTTGATACAATGATTCCTTTCTAAGTAATAAAAAGGTTTAACCAATTTTTAATTAAATATTTAGCTAACACATAAGGAAAGGAAAGGTGATAAAGAAAAGAATAATTATCTACTTCTGAAAGAAACCAGATGACTTTTAATGACTATTGAGTTTTTTGATTAGAGAGGGTTATTTCGCACCCCTAGTTAATAAGAGTTTCATTTTCCAATATGTAATTAAATCAAATAAGATAAGTTAAGGTATACCTAAATAATCTTTAAATTGACCGATAAGTGTGTGTGAGCACACGAGACCTCTCGTGGTGTGGCGGAGTGCATTTGGTTTTTTGGGAAGAGAGGGTGTGACAATGCCCAACTCCTATACTTATTTAGTTGGCAAGAGTCGACTAAGTTTTTTTATTGAATTATTTGATTAGTGTGGAGTCGCCACTCGAGATCAATACCCAGGAAGGTATAGTGATTCCCAAATGATTAGTAGACCATATTCAAGAGGGCTTAATTTCACCTATGTTACACCAACTTTACATGTTTTCATAATATGGTACGTAAATTTTAATTTGTCACACTATCATATACTTACTTATATATATCCTCTCACTATGATACATATGACCCTCTATTTCAAGTTAATTATGACATGTCAGCATTTTTTTACTTTTTCAAAATAAAATATTGGGACAAACCATGTTAAAAAGACCATTTAAGCCTTATATAATTTTTTTTATTTTTGAAAATGTAAAAACCCCATTTTTTTTCTTTTTCTTGCTTTCCTTATGGTTTTTCTTTTTCTCTTTTTTTTTTTAACACATGGTTCCACCTCCTCCCACCGAAATCGATGTCACCTGACCTCATCGCTGCTGCCTGACTTTGCCACTGTCTAGCCTTCTCCGCTACCTGACCTTGTCGTTGGCATCGCTAATTCCTTTCACTTCCAACTGTTGGATATGCCCTAGTCCCGAGGCATTGGACCTTGTATTTGTATTGTACATGTATTGGATTTATGTATTATACATTTTGTGTCATTAAATAAAGGCATTAATCTATTTATTATATATCTTGTGCTGTATTTTAAATAGAGTATCCAATGGATATTTCTATATCCATATTGACAAGTGTCATGCACTTGGCAGTAAGACCATGGATAGGGAAAATGATATGATCATAAAGAGATCTGTAGTCTGTTCCAGTCATGGGAATGAATGGAACTAGAGACTATCATTAACCCGGTTGTATGGCGGTGTCTTACCGGTCATTGGACATGGAATGTCAACCAAGTTAATGGGTACATGCAAAAGGGGCATGGTACTGGATAGATCCACGAAACGAGAAATCCACATGGTAAAGTATCACAAGTGATTCTCGTGTAGTACTTGTATGGATCCTTTGACCTGACCATATGATGGTGCTGCATGTGAAGTGGCATACTTTGGTGTACGCCTAAAGGGCCTGTAAAAGGATGCTAAGTATGGGTACGTTTGGGTATGTCACTGAGCATGGCAGTACTATGGATATGCAGAAGGGAAATGTCACTCAGTAATCCACTGAGAAGATATCATCGGCCTCTTGATGAATGCAACTGATAAGAGTGTGGCCACACCCAAACAAGTTGGAACTTGTTTGTGAGCATCAGTTCATTTGGGATCAAGTAAATGTCCGGACACAAAAGAGGGTGATCAATCCATGCCTCTGTGTTGGACACCGATATCAATGACATGGGATATAAAGTTTAAACTACAGGGTTATGATTACAGTTGGATTGCTATCTCCATCTTAATTAGGGGTTGCATTGGCTTGCTATAGCTCGCCTGCAGTCTGTGGGCCACAGGCCCACTGCCAACATAAAGATGGGCCCATAGGATTGTACACATTGAATGTTTGAACTCGAACTAAAGGGATCACTAGTATACTTGGAGTATACGCACATGAGAGGGAGGATTGTATTAATTATATTATATATATAAATTAGATTGATCAAATAATAAAATTAATATTTGTATTGGCCTTCTCATAATTAATTCAATGAATTAATTTATGAGATTATTTCCTAGGTGGAAATAATTTTACATGTATAGATTTACATGTATTTGATTTCATGAAAGTCTAATTTAATTCCTCGGTTAAATTAATTGATCAAATTAATTTTAATTTAAATGTATGTAATATATTATATAGTATAATATGATAGCATACATGTTCAATTGAAATTAAATTTGAAATTAAATTGGACCGAAAGAATTAAATCGGACATGGGCTTAAAGAGGATAAAAGCCTGCATGAAATTAAATAGAAATTGGGCCTAAAATTCCCAAGGGGAATTTTGGCCATCTAGGTTTTAAAACCTAGAAGAATTTCGACCAACACATACCATGCAATAGCCAAAAATTGCAGCAGCCTCCTTCCTCTCTTCTGACCGATTCCGATGCTAGCACCGGTTGTGTTCCAAAGCCATTCGTGTATGGAAACGTGGAGAAAGTCTCCTTTTATGTTTTTAATTTCCACCTCAATTGCTCTTGGGCACAGATTTGAGAAAATCAACGCGTTCTTCCACTTTGAATCGGGTGATTTCCGTTGAAAAATCCTAACACCAAGATCTCCTGCTTCGGCCGCATAACTCAACGACGATTCTGATAGCGCCGAACAGAGGATTAAACCATAGATCCGGATGGCAATTTGATATTGGTGTACTGACTTTCTAGAGCAAGAGTAAATCAACAAAAATGGAGGATCTTGTTCAAATCTATGATGCGCAATTGAAGATCAATGAGCATCGTGGCCGAAGGATAATCGTATTCAAATACTCCATGTGCCCTACCATAAAAACATTTGATATAACTAGAAAGGCGATCAAAATAGATCTGGAAGCAAGAACGCCATTAAAGGCCGTGTATATTTACTTATTTTGAATTGGGCTAGTGTCTACAAAAGCGAAGAGAAATTTTCCGAGAAAGGGACGAAAGAAGCCATGTGATCTTGCTTTTGAGAAATCTTTGGTGAAATTTGAGAATTGAAAAATAGCAAAAAATGAAATCGGTGGGCTATCATCTTTGATTGTTGTATTTGGCTACTATTGGTATTTTGTTTTGCTAATTAAATTTCAAAATCATTTCACCTTTCATTGTGTTAACACTTCAATTTGCTTTTTTTCGAATTCAATTCATCAAGGGGGAATCAAATTATGAGAATGTCTTTTTAAGATGAATCTTGATTTCTCCGTCCTATTAACTCTTTCTTTTTTTTCTTAATTTGATTTTTTTGGGTGAAATGTTGAAGAGAGAAGTTTCAGGAGAGAGAAATTAAAATTGGAAATTGAAAAAGATGAAGGATGGGAAGGAAAAATTTTAAAGGGTAAAAGTGTCATTTCACATCGGGTGGGGCCTGCAAAAGTGTTTTGGGTGGGTCAAAATATTGATGTGGCACAACTTACCTATGATGATAGGTCATATGTGCCACAATGAGAGGTCACCTACAAGTTTGTGTATGTTAGTACACCGAAAAACATGTAAAGTTGGTGTACCATGGGTGAAATAATGCCTATTCAAGAGATTTTGAGTTTATGGACAATTAATTATTTATTCTTAATGTAATTCTTTTAGGACTTTATATCAAATTGGTTTATATTAAGTTTTATGTCATCTTACACCTTAATAACGTTTATTGATGGTTCATGCATTATAGCAGCCATACATTACAAGTCGATTGTATAAACAATAAAACAAAAGTTCTATTTAAATTATTACAACCCTAGAGGGAAAGGGATAAATTTGTAAAAATAATTAAGGATACAAGTTAAGCAATACATTTCGTAAAAAGAAAGCAAATAAATGCATAAAATTAGATTAGCATTTCATGTTGCAAAATAATACATAGTTAAGGTTGTGCGAGTCTAGCTTGTCTTTCGCATTATCAAGTTAAAAGCATGTGGGCCTATCATGCATATGTACACTAGGTGTGAGTATTGGACCCATCTTTCATGCATACAAAAATGTATTTAAAGGCTTAAAACAGATATGGAAATCAAGATATAGGGATGTGAAACAAGGGAATTGATTCGAGTGGTTAACCTTTGTGGTTTATCAATTTTTGGATTGAAAACGGATTTTGAAACTCTATTTTACAACACCCTCTTTATCAATGGTCTCGAAATATTATTTTTTTGGCCCCAAAATAGGCTAGAGACACACTAGAGGGGAGGTTAATTGTGTGTATCACCGAATAAAAAAATCTTTTATTATACTTTATAGGTAAAAACAGTTTTACCAAATAATACGAGTTTTACTTAAAGTGCAAAATTAATTAGATTGTAAAACTAGTGAATATAATCGCTTGGATCAATTCAAACAATATATCTAAATGAAACTAATACTATTAATTTAAATACTTAGAATGTAAATAGCAATAAGTAAGAAGTGTAGGCATAGAAATATTTGAGATATAACAATTTATACAGGTTCGACCCAACCAGCCTACTGCAGTCCCCAAGCCCACCGCTTAAGATTTTCCATTAAGGATTTCTTAACGGGTAGGATCTAAGCCTATGATTTCTTTATGGGTAAAAGTCAAGCCTAATGTTACTTTTTACGAGTTCAATTAACAAACTCAATACTTTTCTAGGCAG
Source organism: Euphorbia tirucalli (assembly GCA_039660915.1). NCBI lineage: Eukaryota > Viridiplantae > Streptophyta > Magnoliopsida > Malpighiales > Euphorbiaceae > Euphorbia > Euphorbia tirucalli. The sequence goes on along the minus strand of CM077637.1, from coordinate 31,190,395 downwards.
AGTATCGACACTTTTTACAAGCTCTAGTGTCAATCTTATAGGTGTTGTTTTATAGCTCAAAAACAACTATCCTGGTGCTTTTTGCAAGATCAAACACCAAACTTTTACAACTGTTGTTTTCAAGCTTAACAACCAAACTATCACCGCACCTTTCAAGCTTAAGTGTAAAACCTTATAATTACTTTGTTGAAATCACTACAACAAAGCTCCTCCTCACACAAACCCTATTGTGTGAATTACAATTCCCTTTTGAATGAATAAATTGGTTGTTTGAGAATTGATGAAGACAATGAATTCTTTGAATATCTCTTTAAAAGCTTGTTGGAAAAGACTCTCTACTGTATGCTTGTATATGTGATTTTGATATTTGTCTTCTCTACTTGTGAATTATGGATTTGCTCTCTATTTATAGGTGCAGGAGCAAATATAGCCATTACTCATAAGCATTGATAATGGAGCTTTTTGTTCAAATCTGTCCAAGACTCTTCAACACTCTGAAGCTGCTGGTTTGTATTGCTATAGCCTTCTGTATAAAATGTATAGCCTTTTATAACAATAATTTGAGTTCCCTTCAGCCTTCTGTATGTCGCCATTATACAGTGTACAGCCTCCTGTAGGTGACCGTATACTTTGTACAACCTCCTTTATGTGACCGTTATACAGTGCATAGCCTTCTGTAGGTGACCGTTATAATTTGTACAGCTTCCTGTAGGTGACCGTCATACAGTACATAACCTCATGTTGGTGTATAACCTTTTGATTGTAAGAGTCTTCTTTTTGTAACTCCAAGTTTAATATCCTCTTGTAGATCATGATAGTCTTTCCCTTCATCTTCAAGATTTGTTGTATGTCTTCATCTTCAATAATATGATACTCTTAATTGAGATTTTAATCTTAATTACTTGAGTATGTATTATTCTTTTTCTTCTTTCATTATTTTGACTTTGATAAAAGTCATTATAATAAAACATCTTTTATGTAATTTTAATTAAGATCATTTTTCATCTAATCTTAATTTAATTACTTGAGATTATTTTATTATATTTTATCTTTCTTTACTTTAATATTGTAATCATCAAAACTTGATTCAACATTTTCCCCCTTTTTGATAATGACAATACTCTTTTGAAATATCTAATTGGGTGATATAAAAGGAAATGCTATTCATGTCAGGGTAACGATTTTTTTCTTGATGGTGCTCCCCCTAAAGATGTGATTCCTCCCAAGGATTTATTAATTTTTGAAAGAATATTAGTAATCGATTTGATTTCAAATTTTGCTTAAAAATTAATTTTAGGTTTTTCTGCATAAGGAGGAAAGATAAATTTTGTTAAAAAATATTCCTTTTTGAAAGAATTTGTTATTGGTTTAATTTTAATTTTTCAAATACCTTTCCATATTTTGACAACCACCAATAACTTTTTTTGAATTAAAATTCTTGATCTTTTAAACATATGAGGATCAGAGCAAATTTTGTATCGAAGATAATATTATCCCAAGGATGAAACATAGGCTTTTAGCAAATTGAGCTTTTAAAAGAGTGTGAGATTTCTATGGCCCAAAATATAATTGGTATGTGATGACATCCGGTCCGTTCTTACGGTTCGGTCCAGTGCACCCGGCCCAGTCCGGTGATCCATATCCGCGTCACATCATCCGGCCTAAGAAACCGCCTACCGTATCCGGATCCCATCCAACTCCTGAGCAGATAAGTTCCCTAGATCCGCGGAGAGATCCTAGGGTAAGAAGTGGCGCCCGATTAGGAATCCACCTCCGTGTTTTACTAGGGCAGGAACACCACCCACGAGGAAGCCTTTTATCAATCCAACTCTACTATTCCCTCTTATAAAAGGAGGATACCCTGCCTAAGGTAAGGGCTATTGAATTCTTTTCTTAACTCTCCTAAAAGTACTTTTCAACACTCAGGAGCATACTAACTTAGGCATCGGAGTATACCCCAGAGGTTACCGGTGTCTCATCGTTTTGTCTTGCAGAAACCATATTGGATCCGGTCAGAGCAGCAACCCAGACCCGGATCACCCATAGGATTTTACTGAATCCATCATTTGGTGCGGTGAGCGTGGACGGATAATCATGAATTCCAGTTCCGCTAACATGACTTCAGACATTTTGGGAGATTCTCTCACAACCACAATTCCACAAGCGACGTTGAACTCTGCCATATGTCCCCAGGCAGCGGTAGTCAATCGAATAGCCAGCAACTTGAGCCCCGCTGATGCCAGAGATCTGAGACAGGCGTTTCTTCAGATCCAGAATCAGGGCATGGTTGGACCAACCATTAGCAGCAGCACACCCCCTCTCATCGCAGGTATTGACGGCTTTGGAATGGGGATAGCTCGGAACCTTTTCCCGTTACCAGAATACACCAGGGTCCCTTCGACCGAAAACACAACTCCTGTTTTTCCAGGAGACACCAGGCAGATGAATCTTCCCAACACAATCCCAGGGTTTGGGGATCCCACAGCTCAGCATGCGATGGTCGGGGCTCCACTGGCTCCAATGACATCACAGGCCAGGCTTCCTAGCTTTCAAACCCTGGTCCAGACACCTCCGCCAAGTTATCACCCGACCCACGGGTACATGCTGGGCCCACCCCCAACACAAGCGGCAACTCCCATGCCGGAAGGCGCAGACGACCCAAAGATGATGGCGTTGTTCAAACACTACTTTTCCCGATTCTCGGTGCCCATACAAGAGCCACTACTAGAGAGCGGGGGATCCTGCTTCACCAACCGGATCCTGAGCATGCCGTGTGATCCCAAATTCAAACAGCTAAACTTCGAAAACTACAATGGGAAAACAGACCCCTATGTCCACTCCAGAAATTACAAAAACAGGATGGAGATAGCTGGGGCCAACGAGGGTCTGATGTGCAGACTATTCTCATCAACGCTGGTGGGTCCGGCTTCCTATTGGTTCGAGACGTTGGAGCCAGCATCGATTAATAGTTGGGAACAGCTCCGGGAGCAATTCTGCACGAAGTTCTATGGTTCGGTCCCCACCGGAACGGCTAGTAGAACCCTACACGACGTCAAACAGAGGCAAGGAGAGTCCCTCCGAGAGTTCGTGGACAGATTCAATTTGGCAACAGTGGAGATTCGCAAACTGGATTTCAACACTGCTTTAGAGGCACTGATCGCCAACACAACCAACGAAAGGCTAAGGGCAGACCTTGTGTTGAGGAAGCTCCAAAACGTAACACAGATGATCTCGATGGCAAAAACATTCATAGAACTAGACGAAGTGGGTGCGCCAACCCGACACCATAGAGATGGCGAGAGGGGATCAGAGGACAGGCGACCTAGGAGGGACAGAAGAGAGAGAAGGGACCACAGAAGACCGAGAGAGTTCACACCCCTCAACCGGCCGTTAGGCGAGGTACTGGTAGCGGTAGAAAAAAGCAGGGACAAGAAGAGCCTCTCCTACCCAGAAGCTAGGAGAGGACAGATCATGGGAGAAGACGAGAAGGCATTCTGTAGATATCACCGGGTGAATGGCCACGACACGAATGACTGTAAACGGCTGGCTGAGGACATCGAGGAACTGATCAAGAGAGGCAAACTCCGAAAGTTCATAGAAAGAAAAGGCAAGGAGGAATCAAAAAGACCTGCTGATGAAGATGTCCCTCCAATTAAAAAAATGAAGGGAGTGGTCATGGTAATAGCTGGGGGAGATCCGCCGGTTAAAAAGATCAAAAGGAATGCCGAAGGAGATGCTAAGCCTAATCCTCCCCTCTCGGAAAACAGAATAGCACCGGGTCACGCCGATGCCCTGGTCATGGAAGCAGAAATCGAAGGTTATTTGGTCAAACGTATATTGGTGGATACGGGAAGCTCAACAAACATCATCACAAGACATGCAATAGAAAAGCTGAGAATTGCGCCTAGCAGAATCCATCCGGTTCATGCCCCACTAGTAGGCCTCAGTGGACACATTGTACCGGTAACAGGTCAGGTAGCGCTGGATATGGAGATAGGAGACGAGAAGCATGTATGGAGAACAAAAGCCGACTTCACCATAATAGACTCCCCTTTGGCATACAACGCCATACTGGGTAGACCGCTTCTCTCGGAATCAGAGGCCGTCTTGTCGATCCGGTACCTGACACTGCAAATACCTACCGCCTCCGGATGGGCGATAGCCAGAGGGAGCCAGCAGACCGCTCAAAGAACATACCTCGCTTCCTTACAGCCAGAAAGGAGCCAGGAGGAAGAAGAAAGGAAGGCAGAGCCGGTGGACAAACTTGAAACGCTAACAGTCGCATCGGACAGAAACGTGCAGATATCCCAAGAGCTGGATAGTGGCATTAAAGAGCAGATTATACAAGCAATAAAAGAGGAGCAGAACACTTTCGCCTGGAAAATTAGTGACATAGAAGGGGTGCCACCAGAAATAATAAAACACTCACTCAATGTAGATTCGAAAGCAACCCCAGTAGTGCAGAAGAGGCGAAAGTATGCGCCGGAAAGGCAGAGGGCAATCGATGAAGAAATCCAGAGATTACTTGACGCAGGACACATCCGGGAAGTTCAATATCCCAAATGGCTGGCGAACGTAGTGATGGTGAAGAAGGCGAATGGAAAGTGGCGCATGTGCGTCGATTTCACCGACCTCAACAAGGCATGTCCGAAAGACAGTTACCCACTGCCTAACATTGACTAGCTGGTGGATTCGACGGCCGGCTACGCCATATATTCATGCCTGGACGCAGCATCCGGATATCACCAGATACCTATGGACCCAGTGGACCAAGAGAAGACCTCCTTCATTACGCACAGAGGGACATACTGTTACCAGGTCATGCCCTTCGGATTGAAGAACGCCGGAGCTACTTACCAAAGGTTGGTGAATTGTATGTTCAAAGATTTGATTGGGAAAACTTTTGAGGTGTACGTGGATGACATGATTGTCAAGAGCCAGACAATGAAGGACCACCCGAGGGATCTGAGGGAGGCATTCGGCATCCTCCAGAAGTACAAACTTAAGCTGAATCCGGAAAAATGCATATTCGGAGTACGAGGCGGCAAATTCTTGGGATTCATGATCTCACAAAGAGGAATTGAAGCAAACCCGGAGAAGATAAAGGCAGTACTAGAAATGGCTCCACCCAAGACCCTCAATGACATCCAAAAGCTAAATGGAAGGGTCACAGCCCTGGGAAGATTCATCTCATTCTCGGCGAAAAGATGCATGCCATTCTACAAAGCACTCAAAAAAGGGCAGACCTTCAAGTGGGACAGGGAATGCCATGAGGCGTTCGACCGATTGAAGAAATTCCTCACATCACCCCCGCTGCTGAGCAGACCAATACCGGGAGAAAAATTGTATGTATACTTGGCAGCGGTAGAGGAGGCTGTCGGATCGGTTCTCGTAAGAGAAGAGGATGGGCAACAGTACCCGGTGTATTACACCAGCAAGGTACTGCGAGGGGCGGAGACAAGATACCCCAACATTGAGAAAATGGCACTGGCCCTGCTCTCGGCAGCCAATAGATTGAGGCCCTACTTCCAAGCACACACGATCATCGTGAGAACCGGGTTCCCACTCAGAAAGGTGCTGCAACGGCCGGAAACATCCGGGAGATTGGCGGAATGGGCGATACGCCTGGGGGAATTCGATATCAGATTCGAGCCTAGGCAAGCTTTAAAAGCCCAAATCCTAGCAGACTTCGTAACAGAGTTCCAAAATCTGGAGCACAACTCAACTCCTCCATCTGAAGAATGGGACGTCTTTGTGGACGGAGCGTCGTCAAAAGAAGGGTCCGGAGCAGGTGTATACATCAAAGGACCGAACAGGATCCAACTCTCCTATGCAGTGAAGTTGGACTTCCCAACAACGAACAATGCGGCAGAATACGAAGCCATGATCAAAGGCCTGGAGCTAGTCAAAGAAATAGGGCCAGACAGAGTCCGGATACTCAGCGATTCCAGATTGGTATCCAACCAGATAAACAAACACTTTGAAGTCCGAGACCCGGCCATGAAGGGATATTTGGACACCGTCCGGGGCTTGCTGAGACAGATTGAGGCGCGGGGTACAGTGTGGAAGATTGAAAACATCCCCCGGGAAGCCAACAGCCTTGCGGATGAACTCGCTAAAGCTGCCTCCAGCAAAGCAGAGTGGCAATATCTACACTGTCCATACGAGGTACAATCTCACCCCAGCATTGAGAAAAACGAAGTCTTGACGGTAGGTCACCATGAAACCTGCTCGATTACACCCATCATAGACTTCCTGAAGGAGGGGAAACTACCGGATGACGAACCAACAGCTCGCCGGATCTCGAGGAAATCTTCCAGATACGCAATCATAGACGGGCAACTTTACCGCAAGTCCTTTAGTCGCCCCTGGATGAAATGCATCCCGCTAGAAGAAGGCAATTATGTTTTGAGAGAGCTCCACGAGGGGATCTGTGGGTCGCATCAGGCCGCCCTAACCATACTCCGTAAAGCAATGCTCATGGGATACTATTGGGAAACAATGAGAGAAGACGCAGAGGCCTACATCTATGCTTGCCACCAGTGCCAGGTACACGCAAAGAAAACCAGTCAACCACCGGCGGAGCAACAGCCAATCCTAACGGCTTGGCCCTTTTCAACATGGGGGATCGATCTCGTGGGTCCGTTGCCGGAAGCAAGCAGACAGAGGAAGTGGATCATCGTAGCGGTTGACCACTTCACCAAATGGGTGGAAGCAGAAGCCCTCTCTACGATCACCCCCGAGAGAGTGATTTCCTTTGTCAAGGAATACATCCTGGGAAGGTTCGGCATACCGAACACCATCATCACGGACAATGGTACCCAGTTCACTTCCAGAAAGTTCAAAGAATTCTGCGAGAGCTTCCACATAATACATAAATGCAGCTCGGTTGCCCACCCATAGAGTAACGGCATGACGGAGGTAACCAACCGCACCATATGCGACGGCATCAAAAAGAGACTGGAGGGGCACAAAAGAGCATGGGCGGATGAGCTGAACAGCGTACTATGGGCGTACAGGACCACCCCAAGGCGGGCCACTGGGGAAACCCCCTTCGCCCTAACGTACGGTACCGAAGCAGTTATCCCGGTAGAAATTGGCTCCCCAAGTGACAGAGTTACGTACTACAACGAAGCCCAGAACGACATCAACTTGTGCTTTCACTTGGACTTGCTGGAGGAAAGGAGGGATAGGGCCTTCGTCCTCATGGCAGCATACAAAAGCAAAGTCGCTCAGTATCATGACAAGAAAGTGAAGGCAATAGTCTTCCAGCCGGGAGATCTAGTATTGCGAGACGCGGAAGCCTCACAGGCTAGAGAAGGAAGAGGAAAGCTAGCAGTAAAATGGGAAGGACCGTACCGGATCTTGAAGGTCATTGGACCGGCTACATACAAACTATGCCACACGGACGGAAGAGACATTCCACGAACATGGAACTCCAGGGCACTTAGAAGATATTACCAATAGAGCACGTTGCACTCTTTTTCCCTCGGTAGCGGTTTTTTCCCACAGGGTTTTCCCTGCTGAGGTTTTTAATGAGGCAACTATAGCTGCAGTGCTGTAACTTTAACGCTGCAATTTTATACTGAATGGAGATTCGCTTTCGAATACATCATTTTATTGTTCACTTTCGAATATTTCTTTGAGATACTTGGCCAATTTAATTCGCTTTCGAATAAGTGCATGAACAACTCGCCCATTCGCATTCGTTAAAATTTAAGTCCTGGGTTAACATTAGATCCCGAATCTACACTCGGCTTAAACAGGGCAGCCTTAAACAGATACGCTAAGTTTGCATTCAAACAGAAAAATTTCTTGAACCACATTGAAAAATGACATATATACTTATTTCATTAATTGCCCCCAAAGGGGAAAATGTACATGTACAAAATGTCAATTCTATTGGCCGGACCCCTCAGCTGATCCTTCCTGAGGCGCGGAGGCGGTCGGAGGGACATCATCTTCCTCATCCGGGAGATCGGCTTCATCAGGGAAATCCACTTCTATGTCCCCGAAAGATACATCTGGGTAGACCTCAGAGCACCTCTGAAGGATACGATCCCCATATAGTAGGGCAAGACGCCCGTAGGTAAGGGTCCTCTCCTTCAACTTCTCCTCTGCAGCCAGCCGGTCACTCTCGCGGGACTTCCTCTCCTGCTCCAGGGCCGCTTCGGCCAGTTCTAGAGAACGCTTGAGAGACACATTCTTGGTAGTCAAATCCTCAAGCGCCTTCTTTTGTTGTTCTGCCTCGGCCTTTACTTTCGCCAGGCTCTCATCCAGCTTCTTCCTCTCCAGAGCACCGGCAATGCTCTGATCGAGGATTCGATCAGCCTCTTCGATCCTCTTCAACTCCTCGTAGAGGAAGGGAATGGCCTGCAGAGAAGCAGTCAGACACAGCCAGAAGGTAAAGGGAAGAGTCTAGGACTTACCGTGTACAGCTTGCTCAGGACCCTAGTCCCTATGCTCCGGTTGGACATAGTCCTCACCCGGGAGGAGTCAGCAGGGAGATACATGCCATTGCTCAGCTCAAGCTGTACCAAAGGATCAGCAAGGCTCGCATCTTGGCCGAACTTGGATATTAGAATATCCCGTATCGAGCTGTTAGTATTCACCGGACCCGAGAAGTCAGGTAGTACCTCCTGCATAACAAAAATAAGCACAATCCGGAGTAACAGTTTTTTTTTTTTTTAAAAAAAAGAAAGGTAAAGAAGGTACCACTCGGGCTTTCTTCCCCTTGTCCGATCCGGATACGAAAGCTCCAGCCCTCTTCTTCCCTGCAGGCTCCGCGTTCACCACAGGAGCAACAGGACCCGGAACGGCCTCATTGATTGTAGGAACTGGAGCTGGCGCGGCAGTAGACGCCTTCGATCCGCTCTTTCGGGCACGCAATGCTGCAACAGTATCAGCAAGTGACATCCCTGCCACAGAGGGAAAATACAAAAATAAGTAAATAAATACCTCGGCCCTCTAAGGGATCACAAAAGAACACAGGAAGACCGGTCCGGTCATCAAGCGCTGCCAGAGGCAACCCTTGATGGTAGGCTTTCGTGGCGTACTGCAGCTTCCAGTACTGAGTCGGGACCGCCGTCAACAGCTCAAGGTGGGCTTGTTCCTCGGGCGAGAGCTTATCCTTTCCCCCCCTCATTTCGCTCGCGGACCGGAAAGACCAGGCGGTGGGGAATGTTGGCACATCTTTCTTCAATTTGATGAAGAAAAAGAGTCCCTTGAACCCCTTCACCGAAGAGGTGCGGCCAGAGAAAAACCGGAAGAGAGGCCCCTTAGCCATTGTCAGATGATCACTGTTGGTGTTCCGGAGAACCGGGGTAGCGATATGCCGGAAGAGAGAACCGGTCAGCTGGATGCTGAGGTTACTACAACCAATACATGGCGCACACGTCCTCCATCACATTCGGATGCAGCTGGGCTGGACACACCCCATATCGGTTCAAGATAGAGCATATCCCCTCCGGGAGCGGATAAGTGAATCCGCCCACTATGTGGTGAAGATAGATGGAGAAATAGCCGGACGGCGGTCGATGAACCCTCTGGTCGGAAGCAGGGATAAGACACTCGCAGGCCCCTAACCAGGGGTAATCGGAGACCAATTGATTAATATCGCGGAAAGCAATAGAGGAGGCCATCTGTGATATCCTGGGGGTAAGGGTTCTCCCCGAAGTTCTTCTGACCAACCGAGAGGACTCAAGGAGGTTGACAGGTGCGCTGGTCTCTCCGGCGGAGCGAGTTCTTTCAGAGGACTCAGAGGTGGAGAGCCTCGCGGCGTCAGAGTCCACCTCCACAGAAAGGGACACAGGACGAGGAGAAGTGCTACTGGTCCACGAATAGCTCGAAGAACCCATAATAAACAATAATCCTAGAACTAAGAACTGAAGAAACGCAGGAAAGTTGCGGAAATAAAAAAAACAAAGCACAAGGAAAGCACTTACTGGATTTTTTCAGAAATGAAAACGCCTGTAACTCAGAGTGACGCACAGGAGCAGAAATCAAGCGACTTAAATAGCCTGCTGGCGGGAAATCGAAGAGTTGCAGCATTTAAGTCACATCGAAGGTCGCGTCCCTGCGGCTGAACAACACGTGGCAGACAGTGGGTGGGCGCGAGTTCCTAGGCAGGGTTTTAGGCGCTAAACCCTAAAGGGTTTACTCCAGACTTAGGGGGGACTTCTGATGACATCCGGTCCGTTCTTACGGTTCGGTCCAGTGCACCCGGCCCAGTCCGGTGATCCATATCCGCGTCACATCATCCGGCCTAAGAAACCGCCTACCGTATCCGGATCCCATCCAACTCCTGAGCAGATAAGTTCCCTAGATCCGCGGAGAGATCCTAGGGTAAGAAGTGGCGCCCGATTAGGAATCCACCTCCGTGTTTTACTAGGGCAGGAACACCACCCACGAGGAAGCCTTTTATCAATCCAACTCTACTATTCCCTCTTATAAAAGGAGGATACCCTGCCTAAGGTAAGGGCTATTGAATTCTTTTCTTAACTCTCCTAAAAGTACTTTTCAACACTCAGGAGCATACTAACTTAGGCATCGGAGTATACCCCAGAGGTTACCGGTGTCTCATCGTTTTGTCTTGCAGAAACCATATTGGATCCGGTCAGAGCAGCAACCCAGACCCGGATCACCCATAGGATTTTACTGAATCCATCAGTATGTAAAAAGGCCTTTATATATATACGGCTAAGAATGGAAATTGACATTGCATTTTTATCAAGTTGCCATATCCAATAGCAGTTAAGCATATAGCACATATATTTGTAATTTCCACAAATAAAACATCAGCAGTTAACTTCTTTGTAAGTGTAAACATCCATTTCCCCTACTAACTAAGAAAGTATGTTGTTGTTAGTTATATTCATATAGCGCATAAATACTTTAAACTTCGCAAAATATGCATAACATCTTTAACTTAGAGTTTTTAAGAGCATGATAACTAGATTTGCTCATAAAACTTCTTGACCTGTGAAGATTCAAGTTGCAATTCATAAAAAGATATACAACAAATGTAGTATATGTGTATTCATTTGGTTCAGCATTATCATTGCTATACAAGGAACTGCAGCTATATTTAACATAGACATCTCTTATGTGCTATATGTATTGTATTATATCAAACTTTTTTATCTTACAAAATAGGATAGCCTCTCTATATAAGATCATAGCAATTCCAGTTTTACCAAGGAACTACATTTCACTAAGATCATACTTTAAACATAGTTAATTTCCTTTTATCCTATGTGCATAGGCTGTATATTCCAGCATATCAGAATACTTATACATATCTACCAATATTATTCATGGCAGCATTTATGACATTATCATATTAGCAGCAGTGAGCTTCAGGAAACAGGCATTTAAACAAGTAATGTTTCCTGTATCAACAACTTAAAATATAATAAACAAGATTTTCAAACCTAACAACTGCAAGTCACATCATAATCATGTTATCATGCCTTGAAAATACTGTATATAGATATTCAGTAGCATCACACATGAAGTGCATGGCATTTTTCATTCCTATAATCATTTTAGCAGCAAGTGATAGGTCAATCTAAATAGGGACCATTATGCTTATATCTTATGCATTGTTTATCAAGCATAACAAAATTTATTATGACATGAGTAATCAATAGAAGTCATGCATAGATAATATCCAGATAATATCAGAGCTATGAGGCTATCTCAAAAGATCATAAGTACTTTAGCATTATAATCATTAGTTTACATTAAACTACCAGAGTGTTCAAGGATCAGTACAAATATGCATACATGTAAGCATATATATACTGATTGTATGCATACCCATATATCTTAAACACATCCATATTAAGTTCCTTGTAATCAAACACAGTTAATATGTATGTAACTGTCTATCCTCATCATATTTGTAACAGATATAAAAAATTCTCCCTTGCTGTAACCATACTTCTATCAATAAGGATTCCAACATACGCAACTTATCCAACCATATGCTCAGATTTGATCAAATGTCATCAGATAATTTCTAAAAACCTATTATAGCTGTCACAAGACACAAAACAACTTTCTCATATGCATATCTATCTCATCTGCACAGATATTTCACACATTCTTATTTCACTGTCATAGAAACCAGAAACAGTTATCATAACTATCACATTTCACATATGCACTGATATTCCATATGATCATATTTCATATATTGATGCAGTCATCACACCACAAGGATATGGAGGTGTGGAGCATGGAGGCAAGAGATCCTATGGAGCTGCCAATTGGTCCAATAACACGGAGCCGTGCAATGGAGTTGCCAATTCGTCCAATAACAAGGAGCCATGCAAAGAAGATGCAACAATTGCTTAATGGCCTAGTTATGCACTTATTTAAATATACAGAGATTGGGGCTAATCACAACACATCAAATATTTCACATGGAGATAATTTTGTCTTGTGTTGTATTCAAGTCCACGAAAGTGATTATGAATCGGACACTAATGTTTAGTTAGATTGGGCCTAATTGGACTTCTACGTATGAGCTAAGGACAATTAAGCGTTAGCACTTAAGGCACTCTTAGGGAATATGTATAGATTTCGAATTAGGCTTAGGTATCTTTATTTAATTGTTATTTTTTTCAATAAGTGAATTGTTTGGGCTTAAAAATCAGCCCATAAACAACACTCAAAAGGGGATTTCGGTTTTTTTTTCATCCTTATTGCATAAGGATTAGTTTTAAGTTTTCGTTATTTGTTTTGATTATATCTTTCCTAGTCAGACAAGGATTTGCTTTCCTTTTCAGTTTAGGGTTAGGTTTATATTGTCTATTTAAATACCAATGTAATTGTTTGAGAGGACACAAGTTTAATAATAATATAACCTGAAATTTTCAAAATTTACTCTTTGTTGAGAATCTAGCCCGGGGCTGTTTTACTGTATTATGAGTTTGTGAGATCGAGTTCTACATTCTTGCGATATTATCTTGATTGTGAATAAGTATTTTGGAAAGATACTTGTGAATCGCCCATATTTAGGTTCTAAGAATGCCTAATTGAAGGTGTTAGGTTTGAATCCCTTTCATTGTCAATTAAACACCTTAGGATTGGTTTGTTATCACCAATCTTTGTTCATGTTTATGAAATTTCGAATTATATATTGCTGTTCTTTGTGATTATGGTTCATCCTTCTACATTCTTTATTGCAATTACATGTTTGTTTCCATTAAGTATTTAATTCTCTAAATGCTTGTTTGCTGCAATTGAATTGTTTTAATTGAACAGTACATATGAAATTCATATTCTAATTAAGTGTTCAATTTGGTTAAAATCCTTCAAGATAGATCGGGAAAAACTTAATGATCTCGGTATCACATTAATTGGTACCAGAGCTTTGGCTCTTGAGGATTTTAATTTTTCCAGCAAAATTTGAAGTAATCAACTTGGTTTCTACTTGTCCGAAAACCCTAAAAATGGACCAGCCCTTCTAGAGTCTAATTTATTGATTGAGTTGCTCATACTTTTGCATCTAGATTACTAGGTTCATAGTAGTAGTGTTTGGATTAATTTTTAGACTCTGCTCTTATTCACTACCTTTGTGTGTATGCTCTAATTAAGCTAATTGCAATTCATTATCTCTACAATTCTAAATTTTTTTTATTTGCACATGAATCAAAGTTAGTTGTCTTGATTGCATATAACAAGTTACAAAAAAACCAAAAAACGTGATTCATTTATACCGAAAACGGTGAAAGAAAGCAAGTTTAGAAATATATGTGATTGAGTGAAACGTGCATCTATGCTTTGAAATTAATGAAATTGCATACTAATACACACTCTTGATATTTTTTTTCTAGCCTCGACGTTTCTTCGAAAATTGTCTTTTATTCTTGTTCCTAGTGTGCATTGTTTTGTTTTTTGTTTCAATTTTAGTAATCTTTGCATCTAGAATTCTGCCCTACCATTTTTTGTTGTCATCTTTTTGCTTCTGTGGCATTCGTATTACCTGAATTGATCCTTGTGATCCATCAAGATAATACAAAAGAGTGATTGAACCGATTGGGAGGTATTTCTTCTATTTTTCTTTCTTTTCTTGCTTTAGATTAGTTTTTCGCTTCTTTTCTTATTCATTTCGGTAATTAACCATGTCTAACAAATCTTCAGAAGACAGCCCTAGAAAGGTTGATCTAGATCTGTGGCAACAAGTTGTTATAGGTGAATTAAAACGAATTGGTAATATTGTTACTGATTTGATGACCGAACTAAAGCAACACAAATAGCGATCCTACCGGAACTCAAGAAATGTTGGGAAGTTCAGTATGGAGGATGACTTATCTGAATATGATGAAAAAGTGTGGTCCACTTCTAGGCGGAGAGTCCATGACCGAAAAGATAGTAGCCTCAATGCTATCAAACTGAAAATGCCAACATTCCGAGGCGCTAGTGATCCGAAAGTGTACATTGAATGGGTTCGAAAAGTGGAAGCTATTGTTGACATTCATATGTATTCTGAAGAGAAGAAAGTAAAGCTTGTCGTTTCTAAATTAACCGATTATGCCACTGTTTGGTGGGACCAATTGAAACACACAAGGCATAGAGACGGTGATGAGCCCATAACTACTTAGAGAGAGATGAAATGCCTTATGAAAAAGAGATTTGTGCCAGCTCACTATCATAGAGAGCTATTGACTAAACTTCAGTAAATGACACAAGGTAATCAGTCTGTTGAGGATTACCACCAGCGGTTGGAGATGGCACTTATCAGAGCTGATGTGCAAGAGGATGAGGAGGCCACTATGGTAAGATTCCTCATTGGGATAAGACGGGAAATTAAGAATGTCCTAGAGCCATAAACATGTTTTGCAATGGAGGACATGCTTCACAAAGCTGTACAAATTAAGCGTCAATTACAAGTAGCCGAAAGGGGTAAATCATGTTATAAGGGTACTAATGCTGCCCCGTGGAGATTAGAACAAAGAGAGAGGGACACAAGAAGTGATCACAAGCCCAAGGCTGATTATCACTCCAGAAGTGAGCAAAAAGCTTGAATTGATATAAAAGCTTTTGGGAAGATGAAGTTGGGAGAGGTTGCCCCAAAAACAGGAAAAACCAAGAGTTCAACTCAAACTCATGATATTATTTGTTTTAAGTGTCAAGGGAGAGGACATTATACAAGGGATTGCCCAAATCAAAGAACCATGGTCATGAAACATGGAGAGTTGGCATCTAAATCTGACTCACTTGGCTCACATTGAAAATGGGACTTAGTAACTCAATGAAACAAAGGGAACACATTTTCCATGCCCGGTGCAATGTGAAAGGAAAGACATATTTGATGATCATTGATGGAGGGAGCTGTTGTAATATGGTTAGCCATGTCTTGGTGAATCGATTAGGACTTTCAACCATTCCACATCCTAGTCCATATCAATTACAATGGTTGAACGATTGTAACAAACTCAAGGTTACTAGGCAGGTACTTCTGAACTTTGCAATTGGTTCTTATACAAATGAAGTGCTTTGTGATGTTGTCCCAATACAGGCTTGTCATGTTCTATTGGGCAGACCTTGGCAATTTGATCGATCAACACTGTATCACGGCTGACAAAACAAATTTACCATTGTCAAGGATGGGAATAAGTATGCATTATCATCCTTAACACCCGCTGAAGTATATGATGACCAGCTCTATATGCAAAGAATGTCTTAAGAAAACACTATGGCTAGGGGTATGGTTAAGGAGAGTGAAAACAAGTGTTAAAATCAGTGAGGGTGAGAAGAGAGAAAAGGTGAGAAAAAAGGCATTAAGGCCAAGAGATGAGAGTGAGAAGAGAGAAACAGGAAGGAGCATTAAAAAAGCCTAAAATTTATCATTATATGCTAAAATAAAGGATATTAAGCAAGCTGAATATGAAAACAAAAATCTATTGTTATTTTATTGCAAGAGTTCTTGTTTATCATCTCTAAACCAATCTGACTTTCCTTCATGTGTTTACCCTCTTTTACAGGAGTTTGAGGACGTCTTCCCTAAAGAGATGCCGAATAAGTTGCCCCCGATCCGAGGAATTGTGCACCAAATCGATTTTGTACCTGGTGCATAAATTCCTAATAGACCAGCCTATAGAAGTAATCCAGAGGAGACAAAGGAGCTTCAAAGGCAAGTGGATTTGCTTATGGCAAAGGGACTAATTCGTGAATCTATGAGTCCGTGTGCTGTACCAGTCATTCTAGTACCAAAAAAAGATGGAGCTTGGCGAATGTGCATCGATTGTATAGCTGTCAGAAAAACTTGAAATCATGGGAGGAAGGCATACCATTTATTGAATTTGCATATAATAGGGCAGTGCATTCATCTACTCGCTTGTCACCGTTTGAAATTGTTTATGGTTTTAATCCTTTGACACCGTTAGACTTGATCCCTTTATCTGTTGATGAAAGGAAAAGCATAGAAGGTAAGAAGAAGGCAGAATCGGTGCTTAAGTTGCATGAAAAAGTGAGATAGCAATTGGACAAGAAGAATGAGCATTACCCACAGCAAGCCAATAAGGAGTGTAAACAAGTGTTGTGTGAACCCGGTAATTGGGTATGGGTGCATATGCGCAAGGAGTGGTTTCCTACACAAAGGCTTTCAAAGTTACATCTGAGGGGTGATGGACCATTTCAATTTGTTGCACACATTGGGGGTGACAAAGATTTGAGGACAAATCCTTTTCAAGAGAGTGGGAATGATGCGGTCATCACACCACAAGGATATGAAGGTGTGGAGCATGGAGATAAGAGATCCTATGGAGCTGCCGATTGGTCCAATTACACAGAGCCGTGCAATGGAGCTGCCAATTCATCCAATAACACGGAGCTGTGAAAAGAAGATGCAAAAAGTGCTTAATGGCCTAGTTATGCACTTATTTCAACATATGGAGATTGGGGCTAATCACAACACATCAAATATTTCACATGGAGATAATTCTTTCTTGTGTTGTATTCAAGTCCACGAAAGTGATTATGAATCGGACACTAATGTTTAGTTAGATTGGGCCTAATTAGACTTCTACGTATGAGCTAAGGACAATTAAGACAATTAAGTGTTAGCACTTAAGGCACCCTTAGGGAATATGTATGGATTTCGAATTGGGCTTAGGTATCTTTATTTAATTGTTATTTTTTTCAATAAGTGAGTTGTTTTGGGCCTAAAAATCAGCCCATAAACAACACTCAAAAGGGGATTTCGTTTTTTTTCATCCTTATTGCATAAGGATTAGTTTTAAGTTTTTCTTATTTGTTTTGATTTAATCTTTCCTAGTCAGACAAGGATTTGTTTTCCTTTTCAGTTTAGGGTTAGGTTTATGTTATCTATTTAAATACCAATGTAATTGTTTGAGAGGACACAAGTTTAATAAGAATATAACCTGAAATTTTCAGAATTTACTCTTTGTGGAGAATCCAGCCCGGGGCTGTTTTATGGTATTGTGAGTTTGTGAGATCGAGTTCTACATTCTTATGATATTATCTTGATCGTGAACAAGTATTTTGGTAAGATACTTGTGAATCACCCATATTCAGGTTCTAAAAATGCTTAATTGAAGGTGCCAGGTTTGAATCCCTTTCATTGTCAATTAAACACCTTGGGATTGGTTTGTTATCACCAGTTTTTGTTCATGTTTGTGAAATTTCGAATTATATATTGCTGTTCTTTGTGAATATAATTCATCCTTCTACATTCTTTGTTGCAATTACATGTTTATTTCCATTAATTATTTAATTCTCTAAATACTTGTTTGCTACAATTGAATTGTTTTAATTGAACAATACATATAAAATTCATATTCTAATTAAGTGTTCAATTTGGTTAAAATCCTTCAAGATAGATCGGGAAAAACTTAATGATCTCGGTATCTTAACCGGTATCACATCACATATGCGTAGATATTTCATATTATCATATTTCACATATGCATAAATATTTTCTCCCTCTTTGACATCACAAAAAGAAGAAGAAGTAGAGCATCTAGATAGAATAGATTTAAAGGAACACAATAAAAGTATTAATGTGATAAATGTTAAGTATTCACTACCATATCTTGAGCTAAAGATCAAAATACAACAAAATACTTGCAAAAGTAGCAGAGTAGCTATATAAACCTGTTTTAAAGCACATAGATAGTTAAATAAATGTACGTAGCTAAAACTGAAACTTAATAGTTCTTAATAGAAACATAAATATTAAGAATACTAGAAGCTTCTAGAAAAAGGATGTAGATAGAAAGACTTGGCTGCATCCTCATGGCCTTTACTTGGTTGTATGTCTCTACATCAAGAGGCTATGGATATCAAACCTGATTACTGTGGTCCTAGCTTTGTTGCAGCATAGATCTTTGAAAGTATGAAGTGTATAGCTTCAACCTGACTAGCCAGATGTCTGATCTCTCCAGTCACCTTGGCTAAAGTTTCCTCCTGGTACCGTGTATTTTCCACAATCTTGTTTTGCATCTCCAAAATTTGCAATTGCATTTACTTCAGTTCTGCTACAACTTGTTGAAATGTTTCTGAGTTCATAAAAGCTTGAGTAGTCTTCAATACTTTAGTAGTAATCTTCAGGGATGATTCCAAGGTAAAGGCAGTAGTCCTTAGGTTTTCATGTATGGAAGTAGTATTGTCTTGTGAAAAGTCAGATGGAATCTCAAGTAAGGGTTTAGATGGCATGTGATGTGTATGGAAATTTGGTAGTGGAGTGGTTGGTAATGGAAGTTCTATCCTCAAGGGCTATGGCTGGTAGGGAGAGTGATTTAGAGTCATTTTTGCTAGATTTGGATGAAAACAATAGAATGGAGTATGATCAACATTTCTATTATAGAAAACTGGTGAGTTGATGATCCCTTCAAAGATTCTATCAATGAAATGATTTCCTCTTTAGCTTCTAAAGGATTGAGTATCAGCTGACTGAGATGAAGACGGTGTAATACTGGAACAGGCCATATTGCTTAATGGCATAGATGGAAGGCTAGCTTCAACTTCTTCAGTAGATATAAAGCATGGTTGAGGAATGTTGTATAGCTCATCCAAAGTACTGAAGAGGTCACTGTTAACCATTGGGATCTCTTTTTCATACTCCTTCCTCTTACTTATCTCAATGAGAACTTCTTATGCCATCCTCTCTATACTCCTAAACTGTTCAGGAGTCTCATCCTCTTCAAAGGCTTCATTGAACATATCACTTAGATTTTGGCTTGTGGCAGAGAACTTGTCTTTCCACTATTCTCGCTTTCTCCTGTTCTAAATTCAAACACATGATGGGTATCTTCTTCCTTTTCAACTGGAATACTCTGATTTTCCTTCTCTTCAAAGGGAAAATTGTAGCTTGCATCCCTTGGTGGCTCAGGTACATAATCTTCTTTTTCTCTTGCTTCTTTAGTATTAGAAATCTCTTCAATTTCAATTTCCTGATTTTGTTCAGCCATGTTTTCTTCATTCTTTTCAAACACATTCTTAGATTGCTCATAACTCATTGGCTCTGTGGGTAACTGAATCTTATGCTTATTTAGTTTGATGGTGAGTTCAATGTTGGCTTGGTTTAGAATGGATTTGTTTCTAACAGTGGGAGGGCAATGCACTTTGGTATAGATACCATGGTGGTGAAAGAATTTAGTGAGAAGCATTTCATGAGGGAGAGCTGAGGTGCATTTGATATTGGTTAAGTAATTAATCATCATCTAGGGAAGATTAATTTTCTTGTGATTAATTAAGTGCCACACGAAGCACATGTCAGAACCATCCATTATGGCCAAACTAGAGGTTTGAGGAAATAAGAATGTGGAATTTAGAATGTGTAGAGTTTTAAACACTCCATTAAGATATCCTGAATGAAGACCTGACTTTAGGACCTTATGGTTACTGGGAATGTTGAATAATTGCTTAGAAAAGTCTTCAAAATTGTACTCTCCAAATTCAGATAGTTTAGCATATCTATTTATCTTTGCACCAGTCCTAGGGATTTTAAAAATCTTTATAAATACCTTCTCATTAGCAGCAAACACCTTTCCTCCTATATTTACCTTAAATTTTTTGTCTTTTATGTGAGTTAATATACCATAAATTAAGATACTAATGACAAGTAAATTGGTTCATTTATCTGCATGAACTCTTCCCATCCCTGATACCTAAACCAACTAGCAAAAGGGAAATCTTCCCTTCCAATGTAAGACCAATCTACCCTCCTACAGTCCATCTTCCTTTTAGTAAAACCATCGGGGTAAATGAGTGTACCCTTTTTTTGGTGTAAATACAGTAGATGGAAAAGATGGCTGGTATGTTTTTCTGGTTCTTCTCGGACGAGAGGCTGTCAGTTTCTTTGCCCTAGTCCTTGGCACAAGTTTGCTTGCAGATGATGTCTGTTCAGAGGACTCCTCTCTTTGCTGTTTTCATGAAGTTCCACTCTCCATGGTTAGTGCTGGTTTTTCCTTTAGAGCAAATGCTCTCACCTTTCTTACTTTGGTCTTCTTTGTTCTGTCCATGTTGTTTTTATAATTTGATCGGTTCCTTCTTTGTAGAATAGAAGGATGAAGATTTGGTGTAGGTGAGGAAGGATTTGATTTTCAGAGTTCTTTGAGAGAAGGGAGGCTATGGAGGTATAGCTCCTATCTTTTCGCTTCCTTTCCTTCTTTTACAGTTTAAAATTTGTAACAGTTGATTTTTAAACCCGATGAAGAAACGCTGCATTTTGGTCTCCTTATTCGTAACTGTCAATTGATTTTTGAGAGCTAAATTTGTCTTTATTTAGTTAATACATGTATGATTTTGGGCTTAGTAGAGTTAAGGTCCATATCATGTCTTTATTTTATTTTTGCATCTTTCTAAGATCTAAAAAAAATTGCCTTTGATATTTCTTAGTCCAAAGGATAATAGTGATTTTAATCGATTTTTTAAAAGAAAAATAGATATATGACCCAATTAATAAAAATATTAATAGATAAATGATTTATTAAACTGAAATAATGAATAGAAACTCATGATCTTCATTTTTTGAAATCAACAAGTAAATGACACATTAATTCGATCAAGAGTACATAATTAACCCAAAGATGTGAGGTATGGATTAATTTGCAAGAAAATTCATATTTATGCATATTTTAAGATATTACCTAAATACTTTAAAATTGTATTAGGCATAGATACATAAATATGAGATTTTTTTTATCTTCAATAGGATTACACATTCCTATTTCTATCAAATGATTCAACTTTTCTTTGTTGAGAGGCTTTGTAAAATTACTTGCTATTTGTCTTTCAAGTGGAACAAACTCCAAATAGATATGTCATAAAGTGGTGTTTGATATCTATATGCTTTATCTTTAAATGCTGAATTGGATTCTTCGTTAGGTTAATTGCACTGGTATTATCACATCTTATAGGAATGTGATCATACTTTAACTCATAATCTCCTAGATGTTGCTTCATCTATAGCATCTGTGCAACATAATGGCTTGCAGATACATATTCAACTTCAGTTGTTGATGTTGCTATTGAAGTTTGTTTCTTACTTGACCAAGCACTAGACATACGTTTTCTTTCTATTTTGCATCTGACATAGTCAGAATTACTATAACTACTGAGATCAAAATCCCAACACTTTGGATACCATTTACCAATTTCTATAGTACCATTTAAGTATTTCAATATTCTTTTTATTGCACTTAAATGTGACTCCTTAGGGTTGGCTTGAAATCTTGCACATAAACAAACACTAAACTAAATATCTGGTCTACTAGCAATCAAGTATAGTAGACACCCAGTCATACCTTGATATAATGTGGTATCTACACTTTTACCTTTTTCATCACTGCCTAGCGAAATTGTAGAATTCATTGGTTTAGGATTTTCCATTTGATACTTCTTAATGAGCTCTTTAGTATACTTTGTTTGACAAATAAATGTTCTTTTATCTCCTTGTTTAATTTGTAAACCAAGAAAGAAGGTTAATTCATCCATCATTGACATCTCAAATTCTTTGCTCATTTCTTGTGAAAATTCCTTGCACAACAACTCATTAGTAGAACCAAATATAATATCATCAATGTAAATTTGCACAATTAATATATGGTTCTTAATATACTTAATAAATAGAGTTACGTCAACTTTATCTCAAGTAAAACCTTTAGCAAGTAAGAAAACACTTAACCTTTCATACCAAGCTCTTGGACCTTGTTTTAATCCATATAAGGCTTTGGTTAGTTTATAGACATGTTCAGGATGATGCCAATCTTCAAATCTAGGTGGTTGCTTTACATAGATTTCTTCATTAATGTAGTCATTTAGAAATGCACTTTTCACATCCATTTGATGGAGTTTGAAATCTTTGTAGCATGCAAAAGTACATAGCATTCTAATGGCTTCTAATCTTGCCACTAGAGCGAAAGTCTTATTATAGTCTATCCCTTCTTGCTGGTTGTATCCTTGTGCAACTAGTCTGGCTTTATTTCTGACAACTTTTCCAAACTCATTAAGCTTATTTCTAAAAATCCATTCTCTTGGTTTCAGAACAAGTTCCCATACATTGTTTCTTTTAAATTGGTGAAGTTCTTCTTGCATAGCAATCATCCAACTTTCTTCATTTTTTGCTTCTTTGAAATTTTTGGGTTCCATTTCTGAAACAAATGTAATATTGTTGAAGTATTCTCTGATGGATTGTCAATAATATTGTCTTTTCAGTGATATCTATGATATCTTTCCTTTGGTAGATCATTATGTTTATTTTCTTTTGTTTGCAACTGTTGTACATTGTGCTCATCCTGATCAACATTATTATCTGTTTTCTGCAAGGTATCACCAATGTTATTCTGATTTTCAACCTGTGACTCAAATATATCAAAAGCATCCTCAGATTTTTCTTTATCTGGGAGAGGGTCAGTTTCTTCAAAAACCACATGCATAGACTTATCTATGGTAAGATTTCTTTTGTTAAAAATTCTATATGCTTTGCTATGTGATGAATACCCCCAGAAAATACCTTCATCTGATTTAGAATCAAACTTGCTAAGATATTCCTTATTGTTGAAAATAAAACATTTACATCCAAATGAGTGAACATAATTGATATTAGGTTTTCGATTATTCAACAAGTCATATGGTGTTTTCTTTAAAATGGGTCTTATTAAATCTTTGTTTAGAATATAGCATGATGTATTCATAGCTTCAGCCTAAAAATATTTTGGCAAATTGTTTTCATTAAGCATGGTTCTAGTCATGTCTTCAAGAGTTCTATTTTTCCTTTCTACAACACCATTTTGTTGAGGAGTTCTTGGTGGTGAGAAATTGTGGGAAATACCATGCTCATTACAGAACTTTTCAAAAAATTTATTTTCAAACTCTTTTCCATGGTCACTTCTAATATAAACAATAGGAGTGTTTTTCAAATTTTAAAGCTTCTTACAAAGATTTGAAAACTCAACAAAAGCTTCATCTTTTTGGTTTAAAAGCAATGTTTATGTATACCTAGAGTAGTCATCTATAGTGACAAATGCATATCTCATGCCTCCTAAGCTAGATGGCAGTATAAGATGAAGTAAATCTAAATGCAATAGTTCTGATGGCCTTAAGGAAACTTTAGTTTTAAAAGAACTTCTTATGTGCTTACCCTTTTGACATGCATCACATACATGAGTTTTGTTAAAACAGATTTTTGGTAAACCTTTGACTAAATCTCATTTTGACAACTTTGGAATCAAATGCTTGTTTGTTTGTCCTAGTCTACGATGCCATAACCAACTCTCTTCTTCTTGTGAAATTAAATATTGATCATGCATAAGACTACTTGAATTTGAAAGATAGATATTGCCAATTTTAGGAACAAGTAAAGTCTTACCATCTTATGTATCAACAATTTCACATTTCTTTGAGTCAAAAATTACCTTTCGGTTTTTGTCACAGAGTTGACTAACACTAAAGAGATTATATTTTAGTCCATCTACTAGTGATACTTCATCAATGCATAGATTATCACCAATATTTCCTTTTCCAATGATTTGTCCTTCCTTTTTATCTCTAACTTTCAACAATTCCTCCCTTTACTTGTCTTAAAGTAGTGAAATACTTGCTGTCACCCATCATATGCCTTGAACATCCATTATCAACGTACCAATTTTGTGCTCCAAGGGTGGTCTTTAGGTATACCTGCAAAACAAATTAAGTAGCCTTAGGTACCCAAACAAAATTTTGTCCTTTTTTGTTAGAATTTTTTTATTCATTTACTTTTAGAATTTATATTGTTTTTGCATAGAAACAAAATCTATATGTTGGGATTTTTCACCGGAAATCACCCGATTAAATGCGGAAGAACGTGGTGATTTCCTCAAATCCATGCCCAGGAGCAATTGAGATGAAAATTGCAAAAACTTAAAATTTTAAATAGAAGAGATTAAACTCTTACCAGGAGTATCTCTTCTAGAGATGGTTGCAGAAATCAATGTAGATTTCCTCATCGTTCACGTACACGAACGCCTTTAGAACACAACCCGTGCTAGCGTCGGAAAATCAAAACTTAAGAGAGGGAGAGGGGAAGATTTCCGCTTATGTGTTTTCTTGCTTTCTTAGCCGAATTACCTAGGGTTATTTTAACTCTAGGTGGCCGAAATTCTCCTTGAGAATTTCGGCCCAATTGGGTTCATTTTGTGTGGGTTTTCCATTTTATTTTTTAGGCCCAAATCTATTCTAATTCACTTGGTTCAAATTAATTTCAAGCCCAACTTTAATTTTAACATTGATATAATATAATACACCATGTAACATATTATTTACATTTAATTAAATTTGATTTGATCAATTAATTTAATCCATGAAATTAAAATTAGATCTTCACAAAATAAATTCATATGTAAACCTATACATATGAATATTTCCACCTAGTAAATAATCCCATAAATTAATTCATTGAATTAATTATGAGACTGCCAATACTAATATTAATTTTATTATTTTGATCAATCCAATTGATCTTTATAATATAATTAATATAATCCTCTCTCTCCAGTGTGTATACTCCAAGTATACATGTGATTTCTTAAGTCTGTGTTTAGTCGCTCAATGTGTACGATCCCGTGGGCCCATCTTTATGTTGGTAGTGGGCCTATGATCCACAGACTATAGGCGGGCTCTAGCAAGCCACTGCAGTGCCCAATTAAGATGGAGATGGCAGTCCAACTGTAATCATAACCCTGTAGTTTGAACTTGTATATCCCATGTCATTGATATCGGTGTCCAACACAGAGGCATGGATTGATCACCCTCTTTTGTGTCCAGACATTTACTTGATCCCGAATTTACTGATGCTCACAAACAAGTTCCAA
This sequence comes from Euphorbia tirucalli, assembly GCA_039660915.1. NCBI lineage: Eukaryota > Viridiplantae > Streptophyta > Magnoliopsida > Malpighiales > Euphorbiaceae > Euphorbia > Euphorbia tirucalli. Next base: position 31,165,073 of record CM077637.1, on the reverse strand, counting down.
CTGAGTGACAAATCCATTCTGCATATCCATAGCATTGCCATGCTAAGTGACATACCCGAAAGTACCCATACTTGGCACCCTATTACAAGCCCTTTAAGCGTACCCCTAAGTATGCGACCTCGCATGCAACACCATCATGTGCACGAGAATCACTTGTGATACTATACCATGTGAATTTCTCGTTTAGTGGATCTATCCAGTACCATGCCCCTTTTGCATGTACCCATTAACTTGGTTGACATCCCATGTCCAATGACCGGTAAGACACCGCCATATAACTAGGTTAATGATAGTCTTTAGTTCCATTCATTCCCATGACCGGAACAGACTACAGATCTCTTTATGGTCATATCGTTTACCCTATCCATGGTCTTACTGCCAAGTGCATGACACTTGTCATCATGGATATGGATATCTCCATTGGATACTTCATTTGAGATATTGCACAAGATATATATAATAAATGAATTAATTCCTTTATTAATAACACAAAAAGTGTATAATACATAAATCCAATAAACGTATAATACAAAAACAAGGTCCAATGCCTCGAGACTAGGGCATATCCAACACTATATTCACCAATAACATGTTCGGTATGATTGCAATAATAGCATATTATATGTAGTGCAAAACAAAAACTTTTTAGAGGAAGCCATTGATTTGCACTCAAATCCGATCCAGGAAAATCATTCAGATTAGGAAGAAACAGACTCAACCAGAAAGCCATTTAAATCTTACCCGGATTAAGAAGTTTTCAATGCAAATTTCCAAACAGGAAATCTCTACTTTCACACACGTAGGCCTTGAATGATTGGATGAGTGTGCTAGCAGTGGACAAGAACAGTTGGCCTAAACCCTAGAGAGCAGTAAGGCGGCCAAATTTGGTCTGTCTAAAATGGGAAGATGTAAGCTTAGGGAATTAAGGAAATAAGATGCTATTTATACTCTAGGTTAATTATGGTTTCAATTAATTAAACTTTATGTTAAAGTCTTAATTGAATTATAAACCCACAAATCTTATAATATAAATATGTATGCATCCTTATATTGACCTATTAAAATCCAATTTTGAAATAATTATATTATAGCCTTAATTTATTTATTGCACTATGCAATAAAATAAATCAACCTAAATATAATTTAATTCCCTATGATGTTAAAATCCAATTTTGAAAAATTATATTCTAATTAAATTATTTATTGTACCATATAATAATTAATTAATATGAATATAATTTAAATCCCATAAATGTCAAAATCCAATTTTGGCAAGTTATAAATTAATTTATTTATTGTACCATGCAATAAACAAATCAATATAAATATAACAACTTCTCTTTAAGCAAATATATATGCAATACATATTTATGTTCTAAACTTCTAATCTTTTGACCCTATATATGCGATCCGGTAGGTTCATCTTTATGTTGATAGTGTGCCCCAAACCTTTGAAAGCCCACAGACTATAGGTGGGTTCTAGCAAACCATTATAATCCCCAATTAAGATGAATATATCTTTTGGACATATATACCTTGTAGCCTTTTTCTTATACATCCCAAGCCCTTTAGATCTCTATACTGCAAGAACCATGGCTAAGTCATCCCATGTGGCTGCAAGTATATTTCTTGATGCAGAATAGATTGAAGAACTCAATCACTTAATTACCTAGTAATTAAGTATTGGGTTTGGCCAAAAACTTCTCAGTCTCACTCATCAAGTGGCCGGTGATAAAACAATCTCATTTAAGAGATTGACATTTCCTTTCACCTTACCCTTGGTTATTCATTGGCATGCCCAATCATACCTACACTTGACACTCTATTATGAGCGCGTTAGGCGAATGTCAAAGTATGTGAGATCATGCCTAAGTCCATAGCAACTTCAGGTCTAAGGATCCAATATAAGTGTTACTAATGATTCACTTGTTTTATAGGGGTCAGGCGATATACTTAGAGTGGATCGATCCAGTACCATGTAACCTAACATGTACCCATCTCCTTAATTGACATTTAATGGTCAGTAGGACACCACCATACAATCAAAGACCATACTAGTCTTTGGATAGTATCATTCCCATGATATAACAAACTAGGGATATTTATAGTTAAGTGCTTACCCTACTCTCAATCCTACTGCTAGGAGATGCTTCTAATAAATAAGAGTATGACTTAACTAATGGATTTTCTATAACTGTTAATTGCACACGAAATTACTAAAATAGTTTAATGCCTTTTATTAAATATCAAAAAATCTGATTACATTGACAAAGGGACAAGGGCATACTCAATAATCTCCCATTTACACTAGTCCCTGAAGTGTAGTGGACTAACCCCCATAGAACTCACATAACCCTCAAACTTAGAATGAGCTAATTGTTTGGTCAAGGGATTTGCAATGTTATCATCGGACCCAACCCTACAAATCTTAACATCCCCTTGGTCGACTATCTCCTGAATCAGATGAAATCCCCTGAGTATGTGCTTAGATTTCTTATTTGATCGAGGCTCCTTTGCTTGTGCGACGGCCCCATTGTTATCACAGAAGACGTCAACTGGGTATAGGATAGAGGGAACAATCCCTAACTCATTGTCAAACTTCTTAATCCAAATAGCTTTCTTTGCAGCTTCTGTGGCAGAATCGCCAACTGTATCTTGCTTGAAGCTTTTCTAGTAGATAACACCTCCATTCAACATGAATACAAACCCTAACTGTGATCTTTAGTCATCTATATCTGTCTGAAAGCTTGCATTTGTGCAACCACCGACTGCAAGTCTTTCTTGACCACCATGCACTAGAAAGCTATCCTTAGTCCTTTTCAGGTACTTTAGGATTCCTTTGACTGTTGTGCAATGGGATTCACCTAGATCCTATTGGTATCAGCTAGTCATACTCAGTGAATAGGAGAAATTAGGTCTATTACATAACATAGCTATTGTGGGTTGAATTTATTTTCCCTAGCCTCTACAACTTAGATAGAGTAAGTAGGGTGTCGAACACTAGGAATTGATATAATTATAAGTATTGTTTAGGATTAACCAAATAGATACTAAGAGGAATAGGCGAATAAAAGTTCAAAGAGGATTTGGTTTATTCTTACTAAGTCTAAATTTTCTAAATGTTAAAGTAATCAACCAAGTTAGTCATTAGAATCACAAGTTACAAATTAATCTTACTAGAAATTTAATAAAATATGCATATATTAAATGATTGGAGAATATGGTCTATGATTCCTAAATGCAATTCTTGTCAAATAGAAGTATTCTTATCTAGAGACCATAAGCATTCTCATGTCATTATGGAGATAGACAAAAATCATGAAGTTCTATGCCTATTCTTTTTATCCCTCAAAGTGAAATCCTAATCTCCTAAGTGATTCTACCTCTAAGTAAATTCATTTGTTTTTCCACCACAGTATTCGAATTCTCATTATGAACATATTGACTAACATATTACATATGGTGATCAAGCATACATAATAAATTAAGTACTCAAATAAAATTAAATCATTAATGCATTGAAAGTAATATTGATAATATGCAAAAGATCAATTCATGCTTGTAATTCCAACAATCAAATTACTCTAAGCACATATTGTCAATACAAGAAAGATAATAATATTGAAAACATAATCTAAAGAAGAAGTAAAGAAGAAAGAGAGCTTTATAATTCCTCAAATACTTCTTCAAAAGATACTTGTAGATGGTATGACCTCTTGTTGGCTCTTCTCTTCCTTGATGACTCCTTTGTCTTTATAAGCTTCTTCGTTGTTTTTCTTGGTCCCCCCTCTAAAATGTGGATAATAACATGCATTTATAGGTCATGGAGAGATGTAATAAAATAAAATAAAATAGAAGATAATTATGGCCTTAAATCATTCAATGAATCCTATAAAACAAAAACACAATAAAAGTAGTATAAAACATGATAAATTAAGCTAAATACACAAATTAATCTTAGAATATGACATTAAATCAACTAGGATAATTAAGCTAAATTGTGTGACATCAATAGCATACATGATGGAGCCAATCACAGATGCATATGGAATCCCATTCATGTGCTTCCTCTCTTTGTTACTGGATGGACAGTCCTTCTTGCTCAGGACCAACCCTTGACACATAGGTAAGAGACCCCTCTTAGCATTGGTCATATTGAACCTAGCAAGGATTTTATTTATGTACCTTTATTGACTTAGGCCTAGAAGCCGAAGTGATATATCCCTGTAGATCCTGATACCCAGTATCGTTTCAGCTTCCCCTAAGTCCTTCATTGTGAAACATTTACATAAATACTGGTTTACCCCTTGCAGTGATGTGACATTATTTCCAATGTGTAGGATGTCATCAACATCTATGACCAAGAATGTAATCATAATCCCACTGATCCTCTTGTACTCACAAGGCTCATCTGCATTCTTGATAAAGCCATATTCCTCTATAGCTTCATCAAAATGAAAGTTCCAACTACGAGATGTGTGCTTAAGCCTATAAATGGACCTTTACAGCTGGCATACCCATTCAGGATATTTTGGATCAACAAAACCCTCTGACTAAGCCATGTAAACATCCTCTCAGAGGTTTCCATTAAGGAAGGCAGTTTTGACATCCATTTGCCATATCTCATAGTCAAACTATACAGCTATGACAAGTAATATCCTGATGGATTTGGGCATAGTGATTGGTGAGAAGGTTTCATCATAGTCAATTCCATGGACCTATTTGAAACCTTTTGCAACTAGCTGGCCCTTGAAGGTGTTGTCGGCCTTTAGCTTGTAGCACCACTTGCAACCAATTATCTTAACACTTAGAGGTGGATCAACCAAGTTCCAAACTTGGTTACCGTACATTAATTGCATCTCAGCTTTCATGGCTCCAAGCCATTGATATGAGTTAGAACTAGCCATAGCCTCCTGATAGGACAACGACTCTTCTTGATCTTGGAACATAAGAGTGTTGTCTTCAGCCATAAGAAAACCATATCTTTCCGGCTATCGATGGATCCTACTAGACCTTCTAGGATATTGCATGACTGGTTCAGCCTGCTTAATTTCTTGAGCATCTATTTCGATCCTTGACTTATCCTCTACGGGAACTTGTGGTTGTTAAACTTCCCTAAGCTTAACACTGCTCCCATTATCTTTCTTGGAAATAAATTCCCTTTCAAGAAAGACACCCTTTTTTGGATATGAACAAGTTTTTCTCATCTGGGTTACAGAAGTCGTACCCTTTAGTTTCCTTAGGATATCCCACAAATAGGCATTTGTCATTCTTGAAGGATAATTTGTATGCACTGAATCTCTTAACTTAGACTTCACATCCCCAAATCCTTAGAAAAGACATATTTGATGTCCTGCTAGTTGTGAGTATGGATTTTTGTCTGACCTCTATGATGATGATTTTCGATTATCCTTTATCTAAAATTGTTCGAAGCACAGCCCGAGGAGTAAAGAACGGACTATAAATTTTGTCGAAACGAACCGGAAATCACCGAAAATCATAGTAGGGTTTGTCATCACTACAAGAAGGGCAATATGGCCCAATTGGAAAGGAGGCACGACCCAAATCTTCAGGGTTAGGCCGTGAAAGAGAGCTGCTTGCCAAAGATTTAAGGATGAGCTGTACGGCTCAAGAGATAGGTCGTACGGCCCAATTTCGAAGGTAGATGAGCAGTACGGCCTATCTCTTAAAGAATCATTTAGCCAATTTGGTCCACTTGGAGAATAAAGAATAATTTTTTTAGGCCATGATGTCATTACGGAGATAAGAGATGCATTATAGGAAATTAAAAGGAAAGAAATTATCAAACACATTTACCAATTAATCTCATCATTCCCATGGCTCAAGTTTCTACTCCTTCTCCTTTAACATTTTTCTTTTCTTTTGCAACCAAAAACCAAGCCTTTAACATCATATTATTCAACTTTCCAAGCACCAAATCCAAGCAAAACTCAACCATTTCAAACACTAAACCACATTTCCATACATAAAACACCTCGGTTCGAAGCTATACATAGTTGCATTTCAGTTTCCTGGTGAGTTTCGGTTTGTATTCACGAGTTACACAGGTTTAAAGCTCTAAGGAATGAATTTGGATTATTTCCCAAAAATCTGGATAAACAAGCTAAAGGTAATCACTGAGAGGCCATAAAATCATATCTCTCTATTCATGAATTGTTTGATTTCTCTATGTTGTGTGAAGCCGAAAAGAATTTTGCTATAATTTTAAGAATAGGGCTGCGCGGCCCATCTTTTAGGCCGCACATCCCATTTTTGAGAAGATTTGAGCCGCACGTCTCATCTTGACTTATGAGTCGTGTGTTCAAGTTTTTCCCTGTTTTATGTGAATTTTAGTTTTATGAATCCGAGGTGAAAATCTTCGATTTCTCAGTCTAATCAATTGATAGACCCTTAATGAATCATAAAATTCAAAAGGAGAAAACCCTAAAATGGATTTCTACGTGTTAAAATCACTAAATAAAAATTGTTTTAACGTTAGATCTAGATCCCGAGATCCATGTCTAACCCATTTTCAAACCCCTGCGGTACCAGAAATTCATTTCATAAGTATAGCATTTATTTATGTTATGATCCATTGTGCATACATTTTTTATAAAATGAATTTTGGGTGTTTATGCATTTTAGTGGCCTAGATATAATTTCGGAGCATTTTTTAGGATCCACACGAAACAGGTTTTCAATAAATCTCTGGATAATCGACACACATTGGCCATGCGGAATAATAAATATAAATTGGCAAAAATGTTTTTCTCCAGATCTGAAATTATTTTTTAGGTCTAATCGGGCAAATCTGCCGAATTTTCCCCATTATCCCCTAAATGCATACCCCCGAGCTATCTGGATATCTCATTCTGTCATATCTGAGTCCAACATGCTTGTGTTCATTTGTCTCACTAACCTCTATTTTGCAGGTGGATGTATGCTAGGTTAGATGAATGATAGCTTTTTATTTTTTAGAATAATTCGTGTAAACTAGGCAATTGTTCCCCTATCCCATTTTTATCAAATGTATCCCATAGGATAGTTTATTTGATTGGGTTGTAATAATTTTATTTTTCGAATTTATTTACCACTTTCTGAATTTATTTACAGCTTTTTGTGTGAGCATATAGCAAATATCTATGGTTGACTATTGAATAGGGAATAAAATAACAAAAAGTGCAAATTTGGTATAGTTAAAGCTATTTCACAATAAAGCAGAAATAAGTGATTTGTCCGGACTAGAATCTCTTTCTTAGGTGAAATGGCTTAACCTTACCAATCTGCACTCTTTTGTTTGCATCATATCATTGGCACTTATGCACACACATCCCCAAAATTTCCCTTATTTACCCCATTGTACTGTTGAAGTGTAGCCGATTGACCAAAAGCTCCTTAGGACATGGATATGGTACATCACTCATAGCCTCGTATGAACCCCTTTGCTTGGACCCTTGAGTGGGGAGAAGTGAGGAGTATATATTGCTGTGGGAACCTTGATGTTAACCCTTGGCGTGACCATGACCCATATAGAAAGCCGTAGCAATTTTCTGTTAGGGTATCTGGAACTTGAAAAAAATGCATTCTTTGATAGAAGCCTTTATTATCCCCTGATAATGCAAAAGAGATCCAACTCCTAGGACAGTGTTGAAGTGACCAAATCGAGGAGAAATAATGTTGGAAAGGTGAGCATTCTTTTGCTTGCAATAAAATGTTTGCTCGATGTGCAGGATTTATATTTGTTTCATCCCATCTATATGTAAATGCGTGCCATGCATACATGACTAACTCTTTTATGTAGCCATATTATGTGAAAACTTCCTTCGCCACAACCTACACATGATCATCATTTGCGTGCATACACGATTAACCTTTCTATGCAGCTATAATATATGTTGTGTGACACACATCCCTTACCATAACATGCGCATAATAAACATCTGTGTGCATTCACCCTAACCTTCTTCCATGTAGCCATATACATCGTGTGACATTCGCATCATTAAACTTTGGGTATATCATTATACTAATGTCTGATTTAGGTGTTGTGCATATATATCCATCCGTAATGTTTATCATATGATGCGAATAAACCTTAGGCATATAAATACGCTGAAATGCCATCTGTACACACACGTGTACAAGTTCATCTTTGCAAGAGGTGTCTTGTATCAAACCTAAGGCATACCAATACACTAAAATGCCGTCCGTACATATTCGTGTACGAGTCCCTCTTTGCAAGTAGTGTCTTGTATCAAACCTTAAGCATATCAACACGTCAAACATCCGTCCGTACATACTCGTGTACGAGTTGCCTCTATAAGCAGTGCCGTGCTCCCATACCTTAGGTGTACAGACACACCGAAACTCCATTCGTACCCACTCGTGTATGAGTTACCTCTACAAGCAGTGCCTTGCTCCTGAACCTTAGGCGTTTAAATATGCTTAAAATCTGTCTGTACACATTCATGTATGAGTACAACATTGCAAGTAGCTTTTTGCTCCCAAACCTTAGGTGCTCAAATATGCCAGAACTTTGTCTGTAAGCTGGAGGAGCTCAAAGCAACCAACCATCGCGGACTCTACAACAGAAGCTAAGTACATTGCAGCATGTGATGCAGCTAAGGAAGCTGTGTGGATATGGAAGTTTATCACTGAGTTGGGAGTAGTAACCACTATCCAAGACCCAGTTGATATCTTCTATGACAACAATGGGGCTGTTGCACAAGCCAAGAAGCCCTGGTCAAACAAGAACACAGAGCACGTGCTTAGGAAGTTTCACCTCATACGAGAAATCGCGGAGAGGGGTGACATTTCACTACATAGAGTGGACACCGAGGATAATGTCACAGATTCATTGACCAAGGCACTGGCTCAGCCTAAGCACGAGGGTTATACTAGATCTATAGGGATTAGGCCCATGCCTGGTTGGAACTAGTGCAAGTGGGAGATTGTTGGTATGCCCTAGTCCCGAGGCATTGGACCTCGTATTTGTATTATACATTTATTGGATTCTTATATTATACATACTTTGTGTCATTAACAAAGGCATTAATTCATTTATTATATATCTTGTGTTGTATTTTAAATGAAGTATCCAATGGACATATCCATATCCATGTTAACAAGTGTTATGCACTTGGAAGTAAGACCATGGATAAGGGAAATGATATGACCATAAAGAGATCCGTAGTCTATTCCAGTCATGGGAATGAATGGAACTAGAAAATATCATTAACCTGGTTGTATGGTGGTGTCTTACCGACCATTGGACATGGGATGTCAACCAAGTTAATGGGTACATGCAAAAAAGGCATGGTACTAGATAGATCCACTAAACTAGAAATCCACATGGTAAAATATCACAGGTGATTCTCGTGTAGTACTTGTATGGACCCTTTGACCTCACCATATGATGGTGCTGCATGCGAAGTTGCATACTTTGGGGTACGCCTAAAGGGCTTGTAAAAGGGTGCCAAGTATGGATACTTTCGAGTATGTCACTAAGTATGGCAGTGCTATGGATATGCAGAAGGGATATGTCACTCAGTAGTCCACTGAGAATATATCACCGGCCTCTTGATGAATGTGACTAATAAGAGTGTGGCCATACCCAAACAAGTTGGAACTTGTTTGGGAGCTTCAGTACATTCCGGATCAAGGAAATGTCCGGACACAAAAGAGGGTGATTAATCCATGCCTCTGTGTTGGATACCGATATCGATGACATGGGATATACAAGTTTAAATTACAGGGTTATAATTTCAGTTGGACTGCCATCTCCATCTTAATTGGGGGCTGCAGTAGCTTGCTAGAGCCTGCATGCAGTCTGTGCGCTATAGGCTCACTGCCAACACAAAGATGGACCCACAGGATCGTACACATTGAACGTCTGAACACGGACTTAAGGGATCACTTGTATACTTGGAGTATACTTACTGGAGAGAGAGGATTATATTAATTATATTATATGGTCAATTGCATTGATCAAAATAATAAGATTAATATTTACATTGGCCATCTCATAATTAATTAAATGAATTAATCTATGAGATTATTTCCTAGGTGGAAATATTTCACATGTATAGGTTTACATGTATCTTTATTTTATGGATGTCAAAATTAATTCCATGGAATAATTAATTGATCAAATTAATTTTAATTTAATTGTATCAAATATATTATTTGGAATAATATGTTAAGAATACATGTTAAATAAAATTAAGTTTGATAATTAATTGGACCAAGGGAATTAATATTGGCTTGGGCTTTAAAAGGAGAAAAGCCCGCATAAAATAAAAGATGAAATTGGGCCGAAATTGGGTGAAAAATTTCAGCCAACCCTAGGTTAAAACCTAGGAAACAATTTAGCCAATGAGACACAAGGGATAGCCGAAAAATTGCAGCCTCTCCTCTCTCTCAAACCCTTGATTCCATCGCTAGCACGGGTCGTGTTCGTTAGCCGTTCGTGTACGTGAACGCGGAAGGAATCTAGTTTGATTTCTGTAGCCATCTCTAGAAGAGATATTCCTGGTAAGAATTGATTCTCTTCTAGTTTAAATTTTTAGTTTACAATTTTCATATCAATTGCTCCTGGGCACGGATTTGAGGAAATCATCGTGTTCTTCCGCATTTTATCGGGTGATTTCCGGTGAAAATCCCAACAGTACAAACATCTCATGTAGTGTCTTGCTTCTAACCCTTAGACGTTCAAATGCATCAAAATGCTATTCGTATGCACTCGTGTATGAATTCCCATTTTGTAAGTAGCATCTTGCTCCAAAAGCATGTCATACCTGTACAAATATCATATTATCCCTTTCCCAGTAAACAGGTCCTACATCTATGGATTTCATATTTGTCATTTCCTAGTAAGCAGGTCCTACCTGTATGGATGTCATATCGTTATTTCCTAGTAAGCAGGTCCTACCTGTATGGATGTTATATTTTATCCCCTAGTAAGCAGGTCCTACTTATACGGATGTCATATTCGTTATTTCCCATTAAGCAGGTCCTATCGGTACGAATGTCATATTGTTTGTTTCATGTCCTAACAGTTTAGAGCATGTATAATGTTGCATTGATGGTTTTATCTTATGTCTTATCATGCTAGGAAACCCTTATCCCCAAGCATTGTCTTGTCCCGGTTCGGGGGCATCAGCGCACCCCCTAACCCATTGGTGTCAGAATTGTACCAACTCTGTGTGTGAATCTACCTTAGACATGGTTCCTCTAATAGCTGCCACATTCGTGTGCATAAATATATCATTTCAAATGCACATGGGTATGAGTTCCAACACCCATCATAACATAATATCATTCAGCATTCACTACATCTCATGCATACATCCTACACTATGGTCAATCATCCATGATGCCACAAGTCCTAAAGTTTGTTGTTTTGACAGTTGTGAGCACGGGTTTTCTCGACCTTGATGATGAAAGCCTTTATTACCTTCTTCAAGGATAAGCATGATGCGGATTCCGAATGACCGGAACGATGTCAGAGATGTCTCGGATGACCCGAAAAAGTGTAACAAATCTTGGTGCGGAACCCCGAAGAAGGTCAATTGAGCGCTTGAGAGAACCGGAGAGAAAAGTGAGAAATGAAAAACTGGCTACTATAGCCGCTTGGCTATAGTGCTATAGCAGCGCGACTATAGTGCTATAGCGGCGCAGCTGTAGTTTGCACAACTACAGCTGCCCAGCTATAGACCACTACGGTCGCTCGGCTGTAGTTACCAGATTTAATTCCTTTCCTAAATAAGGTGAATTTTGCCATTAATTTGGGATTTTAATCTTAAATTGGACCATATAAAAGAAAGGGACGAAAATTAGGTCAAGGGACAGAAACCATTCGGCAGAAAAAAAAAAGAAAAAGAAAAAGAAAGGCTAAGGTTTGGATTCTTAAGAGATTAAAGAGAGAAAGGGAGAAAAACCAAAATTTAATCTAAAACCATCAAAAGCTTTAATCTAATCCATAGAAACCATTAGGGTCCTGGGAGAATTCATATTCTAGGAGCAATTCTGGTCAACTTGGTGTTCATTCGGATCGATTCGGGGTTCAGTTGGAGCGTGAATGATTTCGGGTTGTTCGTGATTCTGAGGAGTTTTCTGGCGTTTGAATCCGTTTCTGGTGATCCAAAACACTGGAACACAAACAAGGCATATTTTGAGAGGCCCTAAAAACTCATTTCGAATTGATTTGGGTGTTATTATATGTGTTTGGTGGTTTTTCAAAAAGCTGGAAGAGGAAACCCAGCTATAGCCGCCCCGTTTGTTGATTATAGCCGCTCGGCTGTAGTCTGATGACTACAGCATCGTGGCTATAACCTACAATGGCACGGCTATAGTATTATAGTGGATGGCTATAATCTTCTAATTATAGCCGCTCGGCTGTAATCTCCAGGGCAGAAGCTCCAAATGCCTTAAATCGACCGAGAACACTTCCGTTTTCAAATCAAATGTGTTTTTCATCAATAATATCGGTCGGATCACATCCATATATGATTAGATTTATGGTTTTTGAGTTTTTTGATTGATGGATGTGAGATTTAGTTTTGATGATTTCAGGTTTTTAGGGATTTTCGGATTCGTTTGATCCGTTCTGGATCTACTTCGTGGATTTCATAAGTTTCCAGAAACCCCAGATTACCCGTAATCATCAAAACAGCAAAACGATTTTCAAAAAAAGAAAGAAAACTGGATTTTTGATTCCAAAGCATTAAAGCCGCTCGACTGTAGGTGCTACAACCGCCCTAGCCACTATAGTGGTGCGACTGTAGTTAATGAAGCAGAATTACAATTTTGCCTTTTTGGCCTCTAACTTGTAATTTTGTTTCTCCTTTCAATTCAAAAACGATTTTTGGTGTGTTTATATTTCCAGACCCTAGATGGATGTTCAATTTAGGCCCACTCACGAATGGAACCCCCAGGTTCCGGGATATCTGGCCCACTAAAAGATGGAAAATGCATGAAAAACGAGCTAAATCGTTTTCAAAATTGGTTTTCATTCATAAAATCTACTGGGCATTTCTATATAATTTTTTCCAGGTCTAATCAAGTAGTCGTCCAGACTTCTCGATTATCCCCCTATGTATGATTCCATTTCCTAAAATACCCTTATTCTATCTTATGTGAGTCCTTAGTGTGATTTGCTTATTTCTGCTAACTGTATTTGGATGCAGCTTTTTATTTTTCATTTTTGATGTATTTAATAGATTATTTCATGTATCTAGGCGGTTGTAATTTTTTAGATTATCATGTATTATAGGCGGTTGTAAATGGTGAGGATGAGAGCTTTTCTTTTTTTTTGGGGGGGTTGTATAATTTGGCCATTACTTTACTTTTCCTACACTTTTATTTTTCTGCACTTTATTTATGATTTATATTTATATCATTTGCATGAGCATTAACTAAAATTAAAAGAAGATAAATGGGTAGAATTAAGTGAAAATCATATCGTATTATGAAATAATAATTGAAAACAAGTTGAGGATTAGTAGATGTGTTGCCTGAACCTTGAATCTCTGGATTACATATTGCGTCTACACCTGGTAGGGAGCTGTACCACAATTTCCTGGATGAGCTGATTCGGGTGGCGACTCTGTATCTGATCACGAAATTTAGGTTTCGAGATCTTTAAGTTTAAATTAGGATTTTCTAAAAATCTGTTTTCCAAAATTCACGCTTAAAATTAGGTTTTCTATAAAAAGTGTTTTCTCAATAAAATGAAAGGTTTTCTTAAGAAAGATTAAAAACTGTTTTCAAAACCACACCCCCACACAAAAAGAAAATCCTCAATTCCCGCTTTGCCGTGCATTTCGAAAAACGTCGACCGCTTACAGTGGCGACTCTGCTGGGGATTAATGGTTTCTTTAAAAAAGTTTTCATAAAAACTTAAGGAACTTAGGCAACAATTGAAGTATATCCTCACTTGTCGTCAATTATTAATTCATAATCTGATATATCATTCACAATCGCATAGCATGACATTTTCTCTTCTCAAATCCCTCCAACACATGATTAGCCCGGTTTATTTCCAAAGGTGACCTACTTCTTCCGCTAGGATTGGAGGCACCTGAGGGGGTAAACCACTCATAGCACCACATGAACCTTACATCGTGTTTTACGATGAGGAGTGTATTTTCGCTATGGGAACCTGTACGACCCTTGGTTTGACTCATACCTTTATGTAATGGCCTAGTAACTTCCCCTTAGGAATACCAAAACATATATTTGTAAATTGAACATAAAGAGTACGCCTTTGGTATCCCCGGTTGATGCCAAAGAGACCCAATACCTAGGAAGAATGCGAGACCAAACGAAAGGAGGAATAAGGTTGGAAGGGTGAGAATCCGTATGCCATTCTAACCACGTTTTTATGCAGTCATTTTAAAGCATCATCATACGTGTGCTATTATACTAACCATATTTTCGTGCAGCCATAACACCTTATCTGTGTGCCATATACATTCTGTGTGTTCGCATTTCATAAAGTATATATGACATCATCTTGTGTGTTATGCATCCTAACCATGTTTTTGTGCAGCCACTTGTATTCTGTATGACATGGGTATTCATCTCATTTCATCCCATCTAAAATGAAAGGATGTTCTAAGTATGCCCTTCATAATCATTTCATCTCATATTGGGAGTCCCAAAACCACCCATATTCCGCCAGTGCACCGGATTGCACTTGGCCATTTCATTACATCATTTCACTCATTAGAGGACCACGACAGTCTTAGGTTTATATTTATGTGGCGGGTCACACAATATCATTACATGACATCATCATTGGTATCATGGAGATGCTGAAACCTTGCTTGTGTGTCGCGATCCATATCGGATTGTTCCATAACATTGATGATTCATTCGAGGTACTCAACAAATGCCGAACTAGTACTTATATTAGGACATTTCATAACATTCCTAAATCATGCAAGGTGTTCCACGAATGCCGAAATTCTATCCGTGTTTCAAGTTACACATGACTTGTTTATGACATCACTTCATCCAAGATGCCATAAAAGCATCAAAGTTCTGTCTATGGAATGGCTCCCATATGACCACTTCATATCATCTCATTGACCTATGAAGCGTCAAACCCCTGTCCGTGTGTTGGTACACATGTGACCATTTCATGACATCCACTAGGTGCCTCGAAGGCGCCGAACCTCTGTCCGTGTGACAGTTCACACACAACATTTTTGTATTGTCTTTCGTATAGCATGGGGTATGCTTGGAACATCCAAAATAAAAAGAAGGAAAATATAAAAGTCATTTTCATCATCATCCTCACCCATGAAACATCATTCAATCATGAACACGAACATACCATACACGCCACTTAGTGTTTCAAGTCTAGGTACATGACATCCATCCGAAATTCTAACCTTATGTTGAATGTGCAGTTTGGAGTTGAACCTCAAAGTGGTTAGTTCGTGTTGAGTCAAAGCTGAGTCAACCAGTTCAGCTAGTTGAACAGAACCGGTCATTGTGGAAGGGGTCAATTCGGGATCAGATTCAGATTGGGAGGTTGAGGTTTAGCTGCCTTCATTACCGGTTGATAGTCAGACTCTATTGGAAGAAGCAAATAGATCAGAAATGGCTGATAGGAACAGTGGGAATATGCCTTTCGACATGGCGGCTTTCATGAGAAATTTCCTAAATTCGGATGAGTTTAAGGCTACCTTTAGGGAGCAAATATAGGCTGTGATGAATGCTACACCTATTTAGACTGTTCCATCGACTCAGACTTCGGTTGGAAGTAAAGGGCAACAATTTGTCCAAGCGACGAATGGAGCTGGAGGGAGTGTTCCCGGTGGACGCGGTGGAGTTTTCAATCATAAGGAGCCTGATCGTTAGTCTGAGGATGATGAAGCATTTGAGAAGGCGAGAGAAGCCTCGATTGAGACCGTTGTGGAGAAGCGTCTCAATCAGAAATTATCTGACATTGAAGCCATGTTGTCCAAGCTGAAGGAGATGGTGCACTATAACCCTGTTAAGTATTTCGACCCAGCTACTTTGATGGCTGACGGAGGAGAGCTGCTTCCGGTTGGTTTTCACATGCCCTATCTTCCTCTCTACACCAGGGAAAGCCCACCGGAAGCCCATCTAGATAGTTATGTGATACTGATGATGATCATGGGAATCAGGAAAGGTCACCTCTTGAATCTGTTCCCGACTACTTTAAGGGATGCTACAGCAAAGTGGTATATGAAAATGCCTTTGCACACCCGTTCTACTTGGGAAGACCTGTCTGAAGCCTTTATGAAGCAATATGCTTACAATACTGTGAGAGGACGACGTTTTTACGGAACCGCGGCGAAGTGGGAACCAGGGATTTTCTTTTTGAAGTGTGATGATGTGGTTTGAAAACGGGTCTTTAATCTTTCGTAAGAAAATCTTTCATTTTATTGGAAAAACCCTTTTGTAGAAAACTTAATTGTAAGTGTGAATTTTGGAAAAAAAAAGGTTTTTAGAAAATCCCAATTTGAACTTAAAGATCTCGAAACCTAAATTTCGAAATTAGATACAGAGTCGCCACCCGGATAAGCTCATCCGCGAAATTTCGGTACAGCTCCCTACCAAGTGTAGACGCGGTACCTAATTCAGAGATTCAGAGTTCGGGCAACAAATCTACTAATCCTCACTTATTTTCAATTATTATTTCATGATGTAATGTTGCATGCACTTAATTCTGCTCATTTTATCTTCTTTTTATTATTAATCAATGCTCATACAAATGACATAAATATAAAAACCAAAATAAAGTGCAGAAAAGTAAAAGGGCGGGAAAAGTAAATAGAGGCCGAATTATACAACCCGTAAAAAGAAAAAGCTCTCATCCTCACCATTACAACCGCCTATAATACACGATAATCTAAAAAATTACAATCGTCTAGATACACGATTTAATCTATAAAATACATCCAAAAATAAAAATAAAGAAACATAAAGGCTGTATCTAAATACAGTTATCACAAGTAAATAAAACACACCAAGGACTCACATAGGACAGAATAGGGGTATTTTAGGAAACGGGATCATGCATTTAAGGGGGTAACCGGGTCGACCAGCCGGTCGGCTCGGTTAGACCTAGAAAATGGTTTTTTGAAACGCCCTGTAGGTTTTATGGATGAAAAACCAATTTTGAAAACCATTTGGCTCATTTTACATGCATTTTCCAACTTTTAGCAGGTCGGATATCCCGGGACCTGGGGGTCCCGTTCGTGAGTGGGCCTAAATTAAACATCCATCTAGGATCCAAAAGAATATAAACATGCCAAAATTCAGTTTTGAATAGGAAAAGGATGCAAAATTACAAGTTTGGGGCCCAAAAAGGGAAAACCATAATTCTGCCTCCGGAACTACAGCCGTGCGGCTATAGGTTACAGCCGCACGGCTGTAACACCTGCAGTCGTGCGGCTGTAATGCTCCAGAATGTGTGCCAGGCTTCTTTTCTCGTTTTCGAAAATCATTTTGCAAATTTAGCGATTTCGGGTAATCTGGGATTTCTGAAAACACACTAACTTCAACCAAACGAATCCGAAACGGATCGAAATAAGTTCAAAAATCCCTAAAAACTCGAAATCACCAAATTTGAAATCACATCCATCAATCAAGATAAGAAAACTGGGAATCTAAGCATACATGGATGTAATTGGACCGATAATAAACATGAAAAACATATTTAATTGGAAAACGGAAGCGTTATCGATCAATTTGGGGGCATTCGAAGCTTCTGCCCCTGTAGATTATAGCCGCGCGGTGGGGCGACTGTAATCGAAATCACTTCCAAAATCACAAAAAATTCTGAAACACCAACAAACAGCAATCAAAACAAAAGAAAAAGGGGTTTTTAAGGCCTCTCAGAATGTACCTTGTCTATGTTCCAGTGTTTTGGACCACCAGGGATGAATCTGGTTGTCGGGAATGCCTTGCAATCATGAACAACCCAAAAGCTTGTGTGATTTTCGAAGCCCGAATGGAACCCCGAACGAGATTGAATAAGTGATTATGGTCTAAGAATGTCCCTAGAAAACTAGTTATGATGATTTAAACAGATTTTAGTTAAGGTTTCTTTGATTATTTAGGATTAAAACACTCAATTTCAATCTTTTCTCTAAAAAAAAAAAACCTAAGTGTGTCTATGTTTTCTTTTTTTTCTTTTTTTTTTTTTTTTTTTTTTTTGTCTGCTGTGGTCTACCCTAATCCGGTTACAATCTTTTTATATCCCCTATTTAGGTTAAAAATCCAGATTAAATGCTGATTTTTTACAAAAAAGGAAATTTAATGATTACCAGCCACGCGGCTGTAATGGACTACAGCTGTGCGGCTGTAGCGTCCAGATTAGCCTATTTTGCTTATTTTTCATTCTTTTCTTTGGTTTTCTTAAATACTCACTCGAATTCCTTTGGGGTTCCATACCAAGACTTATCACACACATTCGGGTCACCCAAGACATTTCTGACGTCATCCCGGTCATTCTGAATCCGCTTCACGTTTATCCATGAAAAAGGTAATAATGGCTTTCATCACCTAGGTCGGGAAAAAACTCATGCTCACAGGCTGCCCCTCATATGACCAAAGTCGACTTGAACGGGTGCTTATGCCCGATTCGAGTTTGGTCCCACGATAGGGAGCACGTTGAGAAGGAGAAGGGGACATACCTAGTGGCTCCTCCCGCGTCTACCAGCTTTGATGTTTGTAGGGACTTGTCTCGGCTGTTTTGCAAAATAGCGGTCTTTCCCAGGTTGTTTTGATTCTTCGGGGACTTACTTCGACTCTGTTACGAAGCATAGGACTTTGCCCGAATTGGTTTGATGTTCTCTAGGGACGTGCTTCGACTCCATCGTGAAGCAGAGGACTTTGCCCAGATTGTAATGGTCTTCTAGGGTTGTGCTTCGACTCCATTACGAAGCAGAGGACTTTGCCCAGATTGTATTGGTTTTCCAGGATTGAATTTTCCTTACCATTTGATGTTAATGAAAGGAAAGGGTATTTCGGTAATTTCATAGTTTCGGATGTTGGCACCCTTTGAAGGAAGGCTATTTTGGTCATTTGACTTCTCGTGGGGCCTATGTCATGAAAAGGAATGAGTTTTGATGATTTGGTTCCCTTTTTTTTAGATGAAAAAGGGGTATTTTGGTCATTTGGTAGCTTGGTAGCTAACAAAAGGGGTATTTTGGTCTTTTCGCCTCTAGTGGAGCTTGTGTCACTGGGAGAAGAAATTTTTTAGTGATTTGGTCCTCCATATAGCTGGTGTCGCTAAAAGGAAGAGTTTTGGCCATCCGGTGGTTCAGTTCCTAACAGAAGGGCATTTTGGTCATTTCACTTCTAGTGATGCCTATGTCACTGAAGGGAAGAGTAGTTTTGTTTCCTGTGAAATTAGTGTATTCGAGGAAAAATGGTTTGGTGATTTGAGAAATTTGATCATCTCTCTCGAAGCTTTGCAGTTGTTTTGGGCGCAATTTTGGAAACAAAAATTTTTGCCCCTTCGATCAAGAATGAATACGTGTCAAATACCCTACCCCTTAACACCTATAAGACATTAAAACTACCTTTCTCGGGATCAAATTGGTGTAAAATAAGTTCTGAAAAACGAAAAGAAAAGCAATTTGCAAAGAAACAAACTACAACCGCGCAACTGTAAGGATTTTAAACTACAGTCGCTCGGCTGTAGTGGTGGGTTTCAGATGGCTTTTTAAAAGCCATCAGAAATGAAAATATACCTATTTCTCTCCACCAAAAATCCTTTCTTCTCTCAGTGATTTTCTTGCCCCAAATCGCAAATCATGAGGCGAAAGATGTGTAGAGTTCTCCGGCCCATTCCTGCTGCTCAACCCATGTTTCAAACGCGGTTTTCCATTCTGAAGGGAAATTTTACTCTAGCATTTGAACCCATAGAGTGTCTCTATGGACAAAAAGATGATGATGAGTATTACAGGGTGGAGATCGATGCCCTAGTGCCTATCCAACTCTAAAATTCGAACCATGCTTACACGAATCCGGTTAGTTTTCTCAAATTTCTCCACTTCTTCCAAGTTTGAAATTTCTACAAAATTAGGGAAAATAGGTGAAATTGGTGCTTGATTTGAGTAGGATATGCCCTTAAGATGTTTATTTGTTGATTTGGCTTGAGTTAGGACAAGATTTAACCGAAAAAACAAAAAAAATGGAATTGGCCGAAATTGTGCAGCTACAGCTGCCCAATACATGATCACAGCCACACGGCTGTGATCATGAGGGTTACAGCCACACGGCTGTGACCTATGGTAGGGCAGTTGTAGCCTCATGGCCAGGCGGCTATAGTGCATAGATTCAAGGCTGCCCGGTTTTTTGTGATTTCGATGGCGTTTCTTCGATTTTTACGATATATATCCGTTCTGAAAAGCTCATAAACTCCCTGATTATTGATTTTGCAGGTGAGATGCGACCATTGCGGTTACGGGTCCATCACGGAGTCCTTGCAGTGGTATAGGCGACTCCCTCAAGTAGTGAGAGATATTGTGAACTCCACTGGTTTGCATCGGTTGGTTCATAGCATGTCCATTACTACTCCTTGCATGAGCCGAGGACTTCTAGCTGCACTCCTGGAGAGGTGGATGGATTCCACCCACACATTCCATTTCCCCTCTAGAGAGCACACGGTGACTCCGGAGGACATCGTCGCCATTACCGGTCTTCCTTTCTCTGGACAAACGATACATTTTAATCAAGTCTTTGCACATGGAGGCTATCGTCAGGAGTTAGTATCGTTGCTTATCGGGATCGACTCCCCAGACAACCGGATTTAGTGTAGGAGTCTCCGGGGCTACTGGTTTGGGCGACAGCATGCACTCCCGGAGGGGGCTAATTTCGAGGCGACCGATGAAAGGAAGTATGCTAGAGCCTTTCTGTTGTATGCTCTTTCAACCACTCTTTTTCCCACGGGCTGGAGCAGTCTGAATCTGGCTGTGTTGCCTTCTTTGATTGACTGGAGTCTGTGAGGACACTTAATTGGGCTCGGGTGGCCTTGGCCCAGCTTTACTATGCCCTGGATCTCTGTGTCTGAGGCTCTTATAAGGAGTTGAAGGCTTTCTGGATTCTGCTGCATGTGAGTATTTTGGACCTTCCTTTTTTTTTTTTAGCTCTGGCTTTTACTTTCCCTTTTTGCAGATCTGGGTCTATGAGTACCATTTTGTTCCGCCTCCGGTAGTGCAAATTCCTGATGGGTATGACCTGGCTGAATTCCCCCACCTCAGACGGTATATGGGGTTCGTCTGGAGTGAGGTCGATAAGAATGAGGCTGAGTGTCGCCAGGCCTTAAGGGAGATGATGTTCGAAGGGGTATGCCATTTCCTCTTTTTTTTTATGATGCTTTAACTTTCTGGTTCCAGATCGTCAAGGCTCCTTGGAGACGGGAGGGCAATGATCTGCCCCAGGCGCTTTGTAATGCGTAGGCATTATCAAATAGGCACTTTGTGATGGAGTGCCTGTATGGTCAGGAGTGGTTCCTGGGTGAAAGGACTCACGACTGGCGCTCCGGTCCTGGGGCACGTAGGATTCCAGTCGCCTTGCCGATGGGATTATTTTGGCCTCATCTTCTGTCCCTGGAGTTGCACCCAGACCTTTATGGCGCTGGATATGAGGCTGGCAGTGTGGATGGCGATTATAGTCACTTTATCACCATCCATCTACTTCTGCCATCTGTTGATGCTGATGCTGGGGTAAATTTACTAACTCCTCTCACTTTTTTTTAACATCAATCTTTTTAATTGACTCTAGCCATCTACGCGAGGTGGGCATGCTCGCCCATCTTCATCTGCCAGAGGGAGAGATAGGAGGTCTGATACTACTACTTCTCGGACTGTTGGAGCAGGTTCTACCGCCGGAGCGGAGGGCATCCATATTCCCCAACCTCAGGCACCTTAGGCTCCTAAGGTCGGATATGTGCATGGTCTGGCTTGAGTTCCTGATTGAAGATTCTATTCAACTATTCGACGATTCTCGGCACTTTTATTGGGCTGATCTCCAGCTCCAGGACTATAATTTTCCCCTGGCCATTCCTCCTGACACCAAGCATGTGAGTGTTTTCGCCCTTATTTATTCTTGCCCCTTTTCCTGATTATCTATCATTAGCTGATCCCCTTGAATTGTGATCTTTGCAGATTCCAAAGATGCAGGGTATGTACATGGGCTAGGCCATTTACGTGTTGAGGGCGCTCTCTTTTCGAGACAATCCCGCTTTGACAGAAAGTACCTGTATTTGATTTTATGCTTATGTCTGGATGTATGCATGTATGTATGGATGCATATGCATGTAATTGTGATGTTACTCATGCTTCGTTCGATGAAGACGACGATCAGGATTGAGCACCTCGAGTCAGCTCATTTGAGGGCTGAGAATGATCAGTTGCGGCGTTGGGTCACCGAATTGGAAGTCATAAATCAGATTTTCAGAGACCAAGCGGGCGATTGGGATGCCCGGATGGGAGATGCGGGCGAGGACCTGAGCGGGGGTCAGGATGACGAGGCAGGAGATGACGAAGATGATGACGATGATGCCAGCTTTGACTCTTCTTAGGCTCATTTCTCCGTTCCTACTCGATGTATTGACCCATCTGTGGGTTGTTCCTTTGCACATTTTGGCCCTTGCATAGGCCCGATTCAGTGATATATCTGACGTATTTGATGTACATGATATTTACATAACATTTGTACCTTTTTTGTTATGAATTTGAGTTTTTGAAACGTGTGCTTCTTTGCTTTTCCATGTTTTCACCGCTCTTCGGTTCAATTGGTTGGATCCGGGATGCATTCTGGTGTTTTTAGACTTTTTTTTCCTTAAAAAAAACCCTCGGAACCTATAGCCATGTGAACATAATCATCAGAAATCATATAGGGATATAGATAAAGTGCTATCTGAACTACAGCTGCGCCCCTGTAAGCATTACAGCCGCCCCACCTGCTATAGCCTTGCCCCTATAGTCTACAGCCGCGCCACTGTAGATGGTTATAGCCGCCCCACACCATAAATTTATCCCACATCGATTTTCAAGCTTTCTTCAGCACAGCCGAGCCCCTATAAGTATTACAGCCGCCCCACATACTACAGCCGCTGTGAGCGGACGACCTTTTCAAAGCGCGCGGGACGCGGCGAAGCGAACCGGGGGAAAAAGAAATAAAAGGATTTAGTGATGTTTTGGGAAAATCGGGTTTTGGTTTATGTTGAGTTGGGAAAACTATTAATTTAATTTGAAAATTCTTTTGCAGAAAACAGTTTCCTGATTTATTACTTATAGACCTCGAAACAAAAATTTCGAGATCACTGATAGAGTCGCCACCCGGATCAGCTCATCCGGGAAATTCCGGTACAGCTCCCTACCGAGCGCAGACTGCTGTACCTAATCCAAAGATTCAAGGTTCGGGCAACTTACCTACTTAACCTCAAGCTTGTATTCGATTTATTTTTTATAAAACCATATTTATTTAATCTATTATCTTTACCCAAATTTCATTTATTTCATTAGCCTGTGCTAAATTAGAATGCAGAAATAAATTGCAGAAATTAAATCATCCACAAAACTCTACAAAAGAAAAATAGAGGCCGATTATAGAACCAAATTGAATAAAATATAAAAAACTCTCGTCCTCACTTTACAAACACCTAAGTACACGGGGGTTTAAAAATACAATTGCCTAATTACACGAATTAATCTATCAAATACAACAAAAATAAAAATAAATGCTGCAAAACAAATTAATTACCACAGATTATATTATAAACACAAGTAGAACTCAAATCAGGACAGAATGGGGATTTTAGGATAAGGGAGCATGCATTTAGCGGGTAACCGGGTCGACCCGATCGGTCGGACCGGTTAGACTTGGAAAACGGTTTTGAAACGCCCTGTGATTTTTATGCTGAAAAATCAATTTTCATAAACCATTTGGCTCGGTTACATGCATATTTTCATTTTTGTAGGTCGGTTATCCCGGAACTCGGTCCTAAACACACAGACCACCTAGGGTCTAAATGCAATAAACACACCAAAAACATTTGTGAAAATATTATTTTCCTCGTTTTTAATGTTTTCCGGGGATTTTGTGGGATTCGGGGGTCCGCAAATGCTGGACTATGGATCCGATTCGGATAAAACTACCCCGAAACTCAGAAAATAAACCCCGAGAAATACTGAAAACCCCGATATTCGAGTACTCAATAGTTAGAAAATCAAAAATACAAATGCATACAAATGATTCTGGGCCAACAATGATCCCAACAGAAAAATCAAAATGGAAAACGGGCTGCTTTGGCCCATTAGGACAGATCGGGAACTGTCCCCGAGGAATAGAGTCGGCCGACTGTGGGTTACAGCCGGCCGGCTCTGTTCTTCAGAAGTACAACCGGCCAGCTGTAATAGGC
Organism: Euphorbia tirucalli; assembly: GCA_039660915.1. Taxonomy (NCBI): domain Eukaryota; kingdom Viridiplantae; phylum Streptophyta; class Magnoliopsida; order Malpighiales; family Euphorbiaceae; genus Euphorbia; species Euphorbia tirucalli. The sequence goes on along the minus strand of CM077637.1, from coordinate 31,140,658 downwards.
AGCACCAGTTTTGTATTTTTGCAAAAATGATAGAAACGGACAGAAAAATCGATACAGACAAGTTTTAGAGCCTTACAGAATTTACCTGGATTATGGTTTGGATGCTTGGAGCGTCAAGAAACATATTGGAAGCTCGGGAATGTGCACTGGAACCCAATTGGCCAAATCCTTCAACGGCCCAAACCGATCTGAAACGAAGCCGAAATGATCCCAAATCGATGAGTAGAGGTTGTTGGTTATGTTAATAATGCTTGAGGATTGATTTAGGGTTAGATGAGAGTGTTTATGGGATTTGTCGGTCTCTCTTCTTCTTTTTTTTTTTCTCTCTTCTGCTTTCTTTTCTTTTCTTTTTCTGTTTCTTGCTTGAGACCCCCAAAAAATTCCCCCTCTCTCTCATTTTCTTTCCTTTTATTTTCCTCTCCCTGTCTTCTCTCGTTACATCAATCAGCAAACTGAAAATCTACCAAAACTTTCGCTTGTCAAGACAAGTTACTCTGGTTTGGAGAGCAACTATTCTTGACCACTAGAGCTGGCCGGCTCTAGTTTGTACTAGAGCTGTACGGCTCTAGTTAGAGCCGGCCAGCTTTGGTTCAAAAACCAGAGTCGCCCGGTTCTTCCTAAAGTTAAGGCAGAATTTTGAAAAGTCAGACGTGCGGACCAAACCCTAGAAATGATTCGAGAGACATTTTTGGGGGTTCAGATCACGGATAGCCTAGTTTTCAGAATGTTCGATATTCCCCAGGCAGCGTTCCTGTCGTTTCCAAGTCTCGTTCGAGCCCGTCCGGTCCACAGGCAATTAAGTAATCCTCATCACTGAGGTAAAAAAAAACCTATGCTCACAAGCTGCCCCTCGCAGGACCAAAGTCGGTTCATCGTGGGCTGTAAAGCCTAAAATAAGTTTGGTCTCACGACTGGGAGCGCGGTGAGGGAGGAAAAGGAAACGTACCTGGCGTTCCTTGCTGGAGGTGCCGACCGTGGTTTCAAGTCGACTCGCCGCTATGGAGCGTGTCTGTAATGTTGGCTCTCTGTGGTGGAGCGTGCCCGTAAAAGATTCAATTCTTTTTCGTGTGGTGGAGTATTGAACGTACGTCTCTTTCTTTCCTTTTCAATAAACATTTTTCCCCTCTTGTTTGTTGCGAGAAGGCTGAATGAAACTTACTGTCCCTCCTATATGATGAAGAGGCAGCACAAACTTGGAGTTCTTCTCCATGTGGTGGAGTTCCCATGAGATTGATATCAAGCTGTGGATTTATTTCTTGATCGACAATTTTGGAAACAAAAATTTTTACCCCCTCGATCAAGAATAAATACTGTTGAATCGTTTTGCCCCCCGATACCTGTTAAAGGCAAAAGACTTCTCCAATAGACATTTCTTCCCTGTCTATGTGACAACAAGGTTGAAATAAGAGATGTACTGTCCCTTCCATGTGGCGAAGAAGCAGCACGAGTTTGGTTGTTGTCTTGCTCCCAGATCCCTGTTAAAGGCAAGAAGATTCTTCAATAGGCATTTCTTTCCTACCCATGTGATGATAGGATTGTGTTGGGAATTAATCGCACAAAACAAACATAAAACGCAGCGGAAAAAGATTAATCCCCACCAAGGACCCATGTACATTACATTGAATCGGAAGGAGGGTTAAAGAATTACCTTAATTCTTTGAAGTTTGAATCACTTAGGAACCAAAATAGCTTCCCTCTATGGTTGATCCACACGGAGCAATACGTTCACCGCGTGCTAGCGCCGGGATAGAAGAAACGGTTTCCTCGAATTGAGAGAGAGGCAGAAAATCAAATTTTCTCTTGGCTTGGAGAGGAGAATTTCGGCTGGCTGCTTGGTCTAGTGTGGCTGCCGAATTCTGCTTCTATATCATTATTATAATTGATTAGGTTTTAGGTTTTTATTTCCTTAAATATAAAACCTAATTAGTTAATTATAATTATAACCTAATACACCTATTAGTTATAATTATATATTAACCCACACAATTTAATATTAATTCTCAATTAACATTAAATCAAATCAATTCTCCATAATACACATATGTATATATAATATTATAATTAATTATATCTCTATATAATTAAATTATAATATGTAGCATACTTTATGCAATATTAATCACATTAATATTTATATATACATAAATATATATCACTATATATATTTATACTCTTTCTCATTCATAAATTATTATCCAATAATAATTTATACCCGATAAGATGAACTTCATTTTGCTCTTGTGTGTGACCCCATAGGTTCATATTAATTGGCAATAAGGAAATTACCATAATGTCCTTATAGGTCACAAGCGGACTCTAGCAAGCCATTACGACTACCCAATTAATATGATTGGAATGATCCAATACCTATTTATAGAATGTCATATTCCCTTTTGTCTCTTTGATATCAAGATTAATTATAAGACATGGTACATCTGTCAATCTTACATAATTAATCATATGCTTTCTCGATCTCAAAGTAAACTGTTCAGACAAATCAATTGATACTCTTATCAATTATTTGAGCACGGCCATGCATTTAACAGTCTTACTTATCGAGGGGCCCAGTGATATCGCTCTCTTGTTAGAGAGGGACAAAATCCCATATCTGTCACTCACATCCCAAAGCATGAGTCATATCGTACCCAACCACAGCCTTTATAACTACTCTGTTACAAGCAGCGTTTGACTGCGTCAAAGCACAACATAAATTCATCCCGGAATCCATGGTGACCTCAGGTCAAAGGAATCAGCTGATGACACTACTATAATCAAGATCAGTTGTGACACGTGACCATGAACTTGATCTTATAGTGGGTCTCCAGCAACATGTTCTCTAACACATTGCCCGTGAGTATAATCTGTATCTGTATACACTATATTCATCTTATGAATATCCATTATCACTCACACTAGTCTTAGTTTGTTATTATTCCCATAATAACAATCGACTAGGGAAATTTAGAATTACACAATTAATTCATGGATACATTATCATAAATACTAACATACAAATATATATGATAAAATAAGTCTTTATTAATGACTTAAGAAGATTGTTTACATAATCCAACATTGGCTTAGGGCACAATCTCTAACAATCTCCCACTTGCCCTAAGTCCAATCTTCAAATGTATCTAATACCCATGGACCTAGCATGACCATCATGTACAGCTTGTGAAAGAGCTTTTGTTAGTGGATCGGCAACATTGTCTTCAGACGTAACTTTGCATATCTTCACATCTCCTCTTGAGATGACTTCTCTTATGTAGTGAAAACGCCGAAGCATATGTTTGGATTTCTGTGACACACTAGGTTCCTTAGCAAGTGATATTGCCCCATTGTTGTCACACAAGAGGCTCACAGGATTCACTATGCTAGGAACGACACCAAGTTCTTCGATGAACTTCTTAATCCAAACAGCCTCTTGGGCTGCATCTGATGCAGCAATATACTCGGCTTCTGTTGTAGATGCAGCTATCGTGCTTTGCTTAGAACTCTTCCAACTTATCGCACCTCCATTCAGAATGAACACATACCCAGACTGTGACTGCATCTGATCTTGATCAGTTTGGAAACTTGCATCCGTGTAACCATTTACAACAAGATCTTCGTCCGAGCCTCCATATATCAAGAATGTATCTTTAGTTCTTCTCAAGTACTTAAGAATACTCTTGACAGCAGTCCAGTGACTATCACCTGGATCAGACTGATATCTACTTGTCATGCTCAAAGCAAAAGAGACATCTGGCCGAGTACATACCATGGCATACATGATAGATCCTATAGCTGACGCATAAGGAATCTTATCCATGCGTTGACGTTCTTCAACTGTCACAGGACATTGCTTACGACTAAGCTTTATCCCTTGCCCAATAGGAACATTTCCTTTCTTTGATTGATCCATACTGAACCTTTTCAGTATTTTGTCAATGTATGTACTCTGGCTCAAACCTATCAATCTCTTAGATCTATCTCTATAGATCTTTATTCCAAGAATGTAGGCTGCCTCACCCAAGTCTTTCATAGAAAAACACTTTCCTAGCCAAGATTTTACTTCTTGCAAGGTAGGAATGTGATTTCCTATTAACAATATGTCATCGACATATAGAACTAGGAAAACTATATTACTCCCACTGAACTTCTTGTACACACAAGGCTCATCTTCGTTTTTGATGAAGCCAAACTTTTTGACTGATTCATCAAAACAATGATTCCAACTTCTTGATGCTTGCTTCAAACCATAAATGGCCTTTTGAAGCTTGCATACTTTATCAGGATTCTTTGGATCGACAAAACCTTCAGGCTGTGTCATGTACACATCCTCAACAAGGTTTCCATTTAGGAAAGCTGTTTTGACATCCATTTGCCATATTTCATAGTCATAATATGCTGCTATGGCAACAAGAATTCTGATGGACTTGATCATAGCTACTGGCGAAAAGGTTTCGTCATAGTCTATACCATGAACTTGTCGGTAACCCTTTGCCACTAACCTTGCTTTATAAGTCTGAATATTCCCATCCATGTCCGTTTTCAACTTGAAAACCCATTTGTGCCCTATTGCTTTAGCACCCTTTGGGAGATCAACCAAAGTCCATACTTTGTTGTCGTCCATGGATTGAATTTCTGACTTCATAGCATCAAGCCATTTTTCAGATTCTGAATTAGAGACAGCTTCCATGTACGTGGAAGGTTCATTCTCTTCTAACAGAATCAGATCATTTTCGTTCGTGACGAGAAATCCATATCTCTCGGGCTCATGACGAACTCTACTTGATCTACGTTGGACTTGTGTTGCTGGTTCTGACTCAACAACTTCTTGTGAATCAGGTTGTTGTTCCATTTGAAAACCATTTTCATTTTGGTTATCCAGATTTTCTTGCAGGTGTACTTTACTCCCACTGATTCCTTTGGAAATAAACTCTTTTTCCAGGAATATACCATTCCTAGCAACAAACACTTTGTTTTCACTAGGACTGTAAAAGAAATAACCTTTAGTTTCTTTTGGATAACCTACAAAGTTGCACTTCACAGATTTTGGTGCTAACTTATCTGAAATCAAGTATTTCACATAAGCTTCGCATCCCCAAATCTTGAGAAAAGACAAATTTGGTCTCTTACCAACCCATATCTCATATGGTGTCTTTTCAACTGCCTTTGATGGAACTCGGTTCAGTGTGAATGCCGCTGTTTCAAGTGCATATCCCCAAAAGGATAGGGGAAGACTTGTTTGACTCATCATCGACCGAACCATATCCAATAAAGTACGGTTCCTCCTCTCAGACACACCATTCCACTGTGGTGTACCAGGAGGAGTTAGTTGTGAGACAATCCCACAATTTCTAAGATGATCGTCAAAGTCTTGGCTCAAATATTCACCACCTCGATCAGATCTAAGTGCTTTAATTGTCTTGCCAAGTTGGTTTTGTACTTCATTTTGGAAGGCTTTGAACATTTCAAAGGATTCCGACTTATGCTTCATTAGATATAGATAACCATATCTACTGAAATCATCAGTGAACGTAATGAAGTATTGAAAACCACCTCTAGCAGTTGTGCTCATAGGCCCACATACATCTGTATGTATGAGTTCTAATAAGTCACTAGCCCTTTCACTGTGACCAGTAAAGGGACTCTTGGTCATCTTACCCATTAAACAAGACTCGCAAGTGTCATATGTTTCAAAAACATCTAGACCCAAAATTCCATCTTTATGGAGTTTTGAAATGCGTTTCTCATTAATGTGTCCTAGACGACAGTGCCAGAGATAAGTAGGATTCACAAAATTTGTTCTTATCCTTTTGGTATTTATGTTATATACATGCTCATTATAACCTTCACTAAGGTTCAACAAATAAAGACCATCATGTAAATCCGCATTTGCATAAAACAAGTCTTTATTGAAAAGCAATAAGTGATTATTCTCAATAACACATTTAAATCCTTCCTTGTCCAAACATGAAATAGAAATGATGTTCCTAGACAAATTAGGAACAAAATAACAATTATTCAAAGAAAGAACAAGTCCACTTGGCAACTTGAGCTCGTAGCGACCGACTTCATAAGCAGCAACTCTAGCTCCATTCGCCACATGGAATTCTACCTCGCCCTTCTTGAGCTTTCTACTTCCTTTAAGCCCCTGCACATTCATACAAATGTGAGAACCACAACCGGTATCTAATACCCACGAAGTAGAAACAGAAGTAGAATGAAATATTTCAATAACATAAATACCTTGATTAGCGGTCTCACCGCCTCTCTTCTTCCTCAAGTCCTCCAAATAAAGCTTGCAATTTCTGCGCCAATGACCAGGCTGATTGCAGAAATGGCATGTGCCTTCCTTTGGAGGCTTTGCCTTGGTAACAGCTTTGGGCTTCTTTGCATCCTTCCCAAACTCTTTGGGTTTGTTTGCTTTACCCTTCTTCTTCTGGATCCTACCTTTTTGCACCATATGGATCCCTTTGGAGCTTGGCTTCTCTTTTATCGTTACTTTAGCATTTTTCAGCATCCCATGCAGTTCGCTGACCGTTTTGTCCATATCATTCATGTGATAATTCATGACAAAATGGGAGTAACTCTCGGGAAGAGAATTAAGGATCAAATCCGTTGCCAACTCAGGTCTGAGTGGCGAACCAAGCCTCTCCAACTGATCAATGTACCCTTTCATCTTCAGAACATGGGCACTAACCGAACTCCCTTCGGTCATCTTGCACCCAACCAAAGATCTCAAGGTCTCATACCTTTCCCTTCTCGCTTGCTTTTGGAACATTTCCTTAAGCTCTTGAGACATCTCATATGCCTCAAATGTTTCCAGATCCTTCTGAAGTTCCGGAATCATTGATGCGAGCATCAGGCATTGTACATCAATCTGATCATTTTGATGCTTGTGAAAAGCATCCCTTTCAGCTCTTGAAGCTGTGGTGGGTGGAGGGTTAGCGGGCAAAGGCCCATCCAGAACATACAGCTTTCGCTCTTGCTTGAGAACAATTCTCAAGTTGCGATACCAATCTAGGTAATTGGTTCCGTTCAGTTTATCCTTCTCAAGGATAGATCGAATAGAACCGGGATTGCTTGTGTTGGCCATTTATCTACAACAGAAAATATATGCAAAGTTAATTACATAAGAGAATTAAACTCCCACTAAAATTATAAAACCCTTTAAAATATTTAAGTGGGTAAAAGACCCAAAATCCATACTTAACCATAGCACTGCTTTGGCATGTCCCTATGATTAAATATAATTTCGGTAGACATCACCATGTCAATTACATCATTATGTAACTCTTTTAATTTATGAGATGCATGATATCATATATCATATTTAATTTGCATGTTACTCATCTCATCTTTGCCTCGGGTTCAAAACACCATTTTGATTAACCCTTTGTTAAACCAATTACAACACAATGAGAATCACCATTTCTCATATTATCGCTTCGCTAAGGTCACAACATGCGTACCCGCTTTGGCGTGGCTACCATGATGCGAACATAGTACTTGACTAGTGTTATACGTAATTGGGTGGCAAAAATATAAACTTCATAAGTTTATTTAGGGTTTATTAATTCCTGTGATTAAAATGTATCTCATACAATACATGGCATTAACATTAATCTTTCTAAGTTAATATTAATTCTAGCATGGCATCCAATGTCATACATTCATCTAGCATGCATATTTCATACTTAGCATGGCATCACATGGCATCAAAATATAAAACATGCAATAGACTCGAAAGACCGTGTTATGGTATGGTTTTATCTACATTGATTTTCACAGGCCAATATGAAAATCAACAGGTCATTTCCTAGGTGGTTGTAACCATCGCATGGTCGCAGCACAGCCGCATCCCTTGGATCCGTCTTCACGTCTTTGTTCCTTGGCACCATCTCATGGATTTACATACTTTACAAAATTGTATCCTATACAATTTTCTAGTAAATAAAATTTACAAACAATAAATTGCATCCTATACAATTTATCTAGAAAAATAAGATTACATAAATACAAACGACTCGCAGGCCGTATTTATAAAACCTTACATTCACCAAAACCAAAAGAAAAACAAAAAACATCCAAGGGTCCAAAACCATACCACAACACCATGCATAAAATTATCACAATAATTTTATATCTACAAGATTTAGGGTTCATAAAGGGTAAAATACAATCCTATTGTATTTAGAGTAATTGATTTGAAAATCGTAAATGTGTAGAAACAATTTCCACACATAAACGAAAAACACCAAACCCAACTTCCAGCGATCCAACTCGCTGCTGAGTTGGACGGGGGTACGGGGGCGGTAGCCCCTGTTGCTAAGCAAGCGCCGCAGGAAAAAAAAATTTTCGCGCAAAAAACAGCCCCCTCTGAAAATTCCCAGGTGGCACGCCGTGCCAAGGGCGGCACGCCGTCGTGCCGCCATTCTGGTCGCAACACTGGAAACGGTTTCCAGTTGGCACGGCGTGCAAAGGCCCAGCACGTCGTGCCATATGCAAAATTTTCAGGTTGGCACGCCGTGCCAAATCGGCACGCCCGCGTGCCACCATTCTGAACTCAAGCATTCAGGAACGATTTCCTGTTGGCACGCCGGCGTGCCAACATGCTGAATCCAAAATTTCACCCCTTTTTCTGATTCAAAACAATTACAACCAAATCATTCACAATGATTCACATTAAAATCAAATTTTAAACATGTTATTCACAATAACATTGAACCCTAAATCAAGAACATACAACCCTAACATGCAATTTTGATCTAATCAAAATAACAAATCCAATTCAACCAATGCACAAGTGGCTCTGATACCACTGTTGGGAATTAATCGCACAAAACAAACATAAAACGCAGCGGAAAAAAAAAATTAATCCCCACCAAGGACCCATGTACATTACATTGAATCGGAAGGAGGGTTAAAGAATTACCTTAATTCTTTGAACTTTGAATCACTTAGGAACCAAAATAGCTTCCCTCTATGGTTGATCCACACGGAGCAATACATTCACCGCGTGCTAGCGCCGGGATAGAAGAAACGGTTTCCTCGAATCGAGAGAGAGGCAGAAAATCAAATTTTCTCTTGGCTTGGAGAGGAGAATTTCGGCTGGCTGCTTGGTCTAGTGTGGCTGCCGAATTCTGCTTCTATATCATTATAGGATTGATTAGGTTTTAGGTTTTTATTTCCTTAAATATAAAACCTAATTAGTTAATTATAATTATAACCTAATACACCTATTAGTTATAATTATATATTAACCCACACAATTTAATATTAATTCTCAATTAACATTAAATCAAATCAATTCTCCATAATACACATATGTATATATAATATTATAATTAATTATATCTCTATATAATTAAATTATAATATGTAGCATACTTTATGCAATATTAATCACATTAATATTTATATATACATAAATATATATCACTATATATATTTATACTCTTTCTCATTCATAAATTATTATCCAATAATAATTTATACCCGATAAGATGAACTTCATTTTGCTCTTGTGTGTGACCCCATAGGTTCATATTAATTGGCAATAAGGAAATTACCATAATGTCCTTATAGGTCACAAGCGGACTCTAGCAAGCCATTACGACTACCCAATTAATATGATTGGAATGATCCAATACCTATTTATAGAATGTCATATTCCCTTTTGTCTCTTTGATATCAAGATTAATTATAAGACATGGTACACTTGTCAATCTTACATAATTAATCATATGCTTTCTCGATCTCAAAGTAAACTGTTCAGACAAATCAATTGATACTCTTATCAATTATTTGAGCACGGCCATGCATTTAACAGTCTTACTTATCGAGGGGCCCAGTGATATCGCTCTCTTGTTAGAGAGGGACAAAATCCCATATCTGTCACTCACATCCCAAAGCATGAGTCATATCGTACCCAACCACAGCCTTTATAACTACTCTGTTACAAGCAGCGTTTGACTGCGTCAAAGCACAACATAAATTCATCCCGGAATCCATGGTGACCTCAGGTCAAAGGAATCAGCTGATGACACTACTATAATCAAGATCAGTTGTGACACGTGACCATGAACTTGATCTTATAGTGGGTCTCCAGCAACATGTTCTCTAACACATTGCCCGTGAGTATAATCTGTATCTGTATACACTATATTCATCTTATGAATATCCATTATCACTCACACTAGTCTTAGTTTGTTATTATTCCCATAATAACAATCGACTAGGGAAATTTAGAATTACACAATTAATTCATGGATACATTATCATAAATACTAACATACAAATATATATGATAAAATAAGTCTTTATTAATGACTTAAGAAGATTGTTTACATAATCCAACATTGGCTTAGGGCACAATCTCTAACAGATTGAAATAAGAGATGCACTGTCCCTTCTATGTGGTGAAGAAGCAGCACAAGCTTGGTTGTTGTCTTGCCCTCAGATCCCTATTAAAGGCAAGAAACTTCTTCAATAGGCATTTCTTTCCTACCCATGTGATGACATGATTGAAATGAATGTTCTTCCTCTCCCATGTGATGAAAAAAGTCGAACGAATTGGTCTGTTGTTCTGCCTCCAGATACCTGTTAAAGGTGAGAAGTTCTTCAACAGAGATTCTTCCCTGTCTATGTGATGACAAGGTCGAAATAGGAGAGGTGTTGTCCCTTCTATGTGGCGAAGAGGCGGCACGAGGTTGGTTGAATTGACTTACCCCCAGATCCCTGTTAAAGGCAAGAGATTCTTCAATAGGCATTTCTTTCCTGTCCATGTGATGACAGGATTGAAATGAATGTTCTTCCTCTCCCATATGATGAAAAGGTTGAACGATTTGTTCTGTTGTTCTGCCCCCAGATACCTGTTAAAGGTGAGAAGGTCTTCAACAGAGATTCTTCCCTGTCTATGTGATGACAAGGTCAAAATAAGAGATGTGTTGTCCCTTCTATATGGCGAAGAAGCAGCACGAGGTTGGTTGAATTGACTTGCCCCCAGATCCCTATTAAAGGCAAGAAACACCCTTCTCGGGGTGATATTGGCTTGAATGAAAAATTCTGATAATTATAGAAATTTTTCATACCTGAGGTTTTGGAGTCGTTGGGCTTCGATTTGTGTGTTGTGACTTTGGGTTAGGCCTTTCTGAATTGGGAAGGATCTCTTCTCGAGATGACACCTCCAATTAAAGACAAACATGGTTGAGGTGGTTTGTTGCATGTATGCGTGAATGCGTGCATGATTTGTGTGCACATGCATGCGTCATGATACTTCTGATAATACATTTGGTATCTGTACTATGCTAAGGAGTGAATTTGTGACTCCTGATGATCTCCTGTGGGGAGTGTTCCCATCGGATGACTTTGCCGAGGATTTTGATTTAATGAGGATCTTTTTGGCTGAGAACTCAGCTGGGGAGTATTCTGATCCATTTGATCTCGCTGGGGGATCTGTTGGAGCTTCTGATTCAGTGGGAATTGTTTTAACTGGGAACCTTTTGGGGATTTTATTGGAGGCTCTATGGCGAACCTTGCTGGGGATCACTCTGCCGAGGATAATTATAATAGGGATGGTACGACTCAGCCAGTAGCTGCCATTTGTAGTGACAATTTCATTGATGACACCGTGGGTTTGGATGCAATGACCTACTGATGGGTGTTTACATGCAATGGCACAGTATATGCAATATGAATATCTAAGCAGAAAATCAAACATGCCTAGTATCATTATGATGACATCAGAATGAATGTGATAAGAAAATCAAAAGTGACATTGCCTCTATATGTCACTCTCTTCTTGTTACCAACACGTCCTTTCGATTTTCTGTGTCGGAGATTCTCTCGTTTAAGATCGTTGTTTTTTTTTAATGAACGATGGCCAAGTCTATAAAAGCGCTCCAGCCAAGTGGATCTCATAGCACTGGCTTGTCTTAGGATTGGAGAGTGTGCCTTGACGATTCCGCTGGGGATCATGATAGAATTGTCCTTGATGATGTTTTGTGATTTAACTTTTACCCGCCCTAAGTGTTGGAGGTTTGGGTTTGGATGTGAAATGCTTCATCGAATCTAGTTTGCTGTGTGCGGTAACCTGAACATGGACATTTACGTGCAATGGCATAACACATGCATATTAAGCATCAAAATAGTATATGAAACATTTATGATATGATGAATGTAAATGAATTAGGAAATTCCGACCATCGCTTTAGTGTGGATCAATGTCCCCTTACCACACTTTTTTTTTTTTAGGATCCGCTGGGGATGTTACTAAAGTGTACAGCCGGCCACTGGACGGAGCCGCCTCTATTCAGTAGACCACCTAGGATGGAGTCAATTAACCACTGAAATCTCCAAGGGTCTGGAACTGTATTCATGCTCTCAATTCACCCCTGATTCCAGCTTATGCGTAGTCTCCAAAGAGGGATACAATTTTTTAATCCTTTAAGGCATGGCTTGATTCAGAATGACTAGAGTTAATTGTGGTTTTCCTTTGTCTGTGGACCACAATAACCCTAGAGCAAGGCACACCATGGCTAAGAGATGAAGGGAACCACTAGTAAGTAGTCACTTCTATTGCAGCTGAAGACTGACTTCTTGAAATGGTTGGTAAATGCAACTTTCCCCTGAATATTAGCACAGCAGGCTTTGCAAGTCTTTCTGTTGATGGGAACATCCTCATGATTGTTGAAAGCTTTGTAAGACCTGGTTGCTCCAACACTGTTGGTGAAGTTCACAGGGTAGATGTCAGTCTCCTCTTCTTCCTAGCACATTTTGCTCAACAGAACCATCTCTTGCTGGGTTGAATGTCACTGGTGGGTGACCATCCCTTTCACCAAATGTCCCACCCGCTACTCTTTTCCCTGAAGTTCAGCACAGGGTATAGTGCGGACTTTACTGGATGAGAACAGTGGTCACCTAGGAGTTCCATCAATAGTTGCTTGAGCAGTGGCAAACTCCAGCTCAATTGAAACAGGCTTATACTCAAATCCTCTCTCTGTCATGAAATCAAGGCCTTTCCTGTCAGTCTGAGGTTACAAAATATTTGGTCTAAGGGTTTAGGTAGAAGAGAAGTGGCATGGGGTAGAAAGGAAATCCCCAATCCGGTACAAGTTGATGATAAACAAAGACTGATTGAGTCAGTACTTTGTCATTAGCTCTTGTTACCTTTTTTATAATAAGATGATGCGAATATGAAACAACATTGGGGTTCAATTTCTTGTTAGAAGCCATTGATGGTGGAAAATGAGGCTTCACAGGGTCAGTTCAGGGAATAGGGTGAAAAGGGGTTTTGTCAAATAGGTGTTGGTGGTTTGGGTGGTAAACGGAAAACAAAGGGTGTTGAAGGTGTGGAAGAAATTGGAAAAGGGAAGAGCTTTGGTTTTGAAGACAGGAAAGTCCAAATCTTTCACAGATAGGAGGGAAGGATCTGACAATACCGAGAGCTGAAGATTACTCTTTAATGCTATGAGACATTCCAGTGTTAGCTATAGTGGCCATGCATGAGAGAGGGAAAGACTCCTATCTGCACCGATCCCCCCCTTTTTTTTGGAGGACTATGCCCAAACTATTGCCACCTGTCGGTTTTCTTGCTGCATTCAAATCCATGCATGTCATGCGTGTTTAATATGCCTTTTGGATGAACAATGCATGTGAAATGTCATGTACATATGAATGTCACAGGAACAGGATAATATACGCACTACGACCAAGACTGCTTCAGCATTTTACCACATGATGGATGATGAAGGTGATGAAAACCAGTTGAATTCCCGAAGGGTTGGAGATTTTTGGTGAATGGGGAGTTTTAGTTTCAGGGTTTTGGCATGGAATGCCTTCTTGGATTATGAGACCAAGTTTTGCCTCTGAGAGGACTTCTTGGGTTTAATTGCGTCTAAGAGGGCTTTTTAGATTTGATTTTGCCTCAAAAAGGGCTTTCTTCGGTTTGGGTGCCTCAAGGAGGGCTTTTACCTTTTTGGGGTAGGATTTTAGAGTTTAAAGGATGGCTTTCGGTTTTGAATGGTTTGGGCATCGTGTGTGCCATTCCTGTTGAAATTTTGGGGCAGGACTAGTAGCGTCTTTCAAGGATCATGGAGTTGGATCAGCAGATGCCTCGGCGGAGGTGGTGTCATCATATCATTTATTTATCGGACATGCTCACCCTTCAAGAGAGAGTTCGGTCAGGACCGGGTTCACTTTTAAGTTTCCTATAGTATTCAGATTGATGTCGTGCGTTTTGATACTATGCGTGTTTGATATTTCATTTTAGATGCTCAAATGCATGCATAATTCTATGTACATGCAATCACCACATAAGTAAGAAAATGACAAAATGCATTGCATTCAAAATGATATTAATTCATTGTAGAAACAAAAATGATTCCCTTATAAACAGGAAAGCTCTGAGGGTGGTTTTTTTTTAGCCCCTGACTAGTCACTGCCTCGACTTGAGTACCATTGCCCCGTTGTCGTTAGATCAGACCTTGTAGCTCTTCATCATATTCCTCTCCCTGGGAGGATTGAGGAATCCCTATGGTGGTCCCCTTGCTCTCCACTGATCGCCCGTTAGAGGCAGACTGCACCCTCAATTTTCCTTCGTCGACCAGCTTCTGGATCTTCCTTCGTAGACTGACACATTCATTAGTCCGGTGGCCTGCTATCACATGATAGCTGCAGTAGTTATCCTTTTGTTCTAGTGTTGGCACCACATATGGTCGGACACTCTGCAACAGGCCCATCTTTCTGCAGATGGCAAATATTCTGGTCACTGAACGAGGCCCAAAAGATGTGACTACCTTTATGTCTTCGGGAGGTGAGCTCGGGATTTGTTGCGAAACAGAGTCAATGTTGGCACTGGTGTCAAGAGGTCTTTTTAGTTCTCCTTCATTGGACGACCTCGATAAGCCTAAATTTTGGTGAGAGGGCCTTCCGAGGTGTCGAGAAGGAGTGTCGGCAATTTTGGCATTCTGCTCCTTATCCATACCAATATTGGAGTCCGTGCTTGCCATGTCCCTTATTTTCCCTTCGAGTTCTACCACCCGGGTTTCCAACTCAGTACATCTTTCCATTAGCTTCTTTGTTAAGTCAAGATCATCCCCCAGCATTTCTCTCAACATTGCTGTTGCTTCCTCCTTAACTGGCTTCCGGAATTGTGGTGAAGTGACATAGTCTTCCACCACATCTGCTATGGCATTGATGTTCTGTGGGCTAGTCATTCTCATAATCCTTTCCCCCTGATGAGAGTGCTCATTAGTGTCGATGGGTATATGCGTGGCAGATACCAAACAGGGAACGATGTATGCATAAATGCGTGACATGACGCGCATGTGTGTGGATGATGAATTGAATGTGCGATGTCACGTAATTCCATGTCATGCTATACTGTTGAAGATCAACCATACAGATGCAATGGATGCTGATGGGGATGATGCATGCTAAAATAAAACATGGTGTATAAATATACACCACAGGGATGGAATGACACTCAGGAGTGTCCACGGATCGAAGCAAGTAGTACTTACAATAGGGTGCATAGTTATGCCTATGGGGAGAATGACACACTAGGGTGTCCATGGGTCGAAGTAAGACATTGCTTGTGAGGGAAGTTGAGATAGGGTGCATAGTTATGCCCCTGGGAAGAATGACACACTGGGGTGTCCACGGGTCGAAGCAAGACATTGCTTGCGAGGGAAGTTAAATGCTATGGTGGTGTGTATGCGCATGATGATCTAATATAATCTTCAGCACTCAGGGAGCACCTTGGATGATGAAACATGATATGAGGTGAGACAGAATAGAGTGCTTGGCTTATGAATGGTTTTTCGGCACTCGAGGAGCACCTTGGGCCTTTATTTGATGAAATGATATGAGATATTGTGCTTGGCATGCGGGTTGAGTTTCGGTGCTCGAGGAGCGCCTTATGCTTGTGTATGAATGAGATGCACGATCATGGTTTAATGCGGACGAATGATATTAGACAGATGGGAACATGAATGAGTATGATTTCTTTTTTTTTATTATTATTTTGGATGCTCCGCGGATGCCCTTATGCTATGAGAAAAGAAAATGCAAACAGTTCGCGTGTGTACCGACACGCGGGTGCAGGTTCGGTGCCTTTGGAGCTCCTAGTAGGTATCATGAAATGGTCTCAAATGGCCGGCACATGGACAGAGTTCTGATGCTTTTGAGGCATCTAATGGATGTTATGGAATGGTCGTGTATGCAGACACATAGACGTAGTTCTAATGCTTTTGATGCATCTGACATGAAATGATGTTACAAATGAGTCACCTGCAACTCGAGGTACAGACAAAAGTTTGGCGTTCATGAAATGCCTTACATGATTTATTAATGTCATGACATCCCCCTATATATATAGTAATTGGGTACTCATGGAATACCCTGGATGATTTAATAATGTCATGAGCAACCCGACATGGATCGCGACACACAAGTGACATCTCGGTATCCCAATGACACCGGGAACAGACAGATAGATGAGATGTAGTGTAATGCTTATGATGCAACTCTCCACATGATCATAGATTTAGGACCGTTGTGGTCTCCTAATGAATGGAATGTAGAAATGACCCAGTGCAAACCAAGGCACGGGCAAAACACAGGTGGCTTTAGGGTACCTGTTATGAAATGAAATGATTATGATGAGCATCTTTGGGACGTCCTTTGTTAGGAGTAATGACATGAAATGGTGTGAATGTACATGTCACACAGAGTGTAGGTGGCTGCAGAAGATGTGGTTAGGATGCATGACATACAAGATGATGTTATACGTGCAAGGAATGAATACATATGTCACCCAAATAAAGCATCGTAGAGACACAAAGACGTGATTAGTACACATAACACACACACAAAGTAATGCCTTGCATGTTTCATGGAAATATTAACCCAATATGTCTATGGCACATGTGAATAAAGTATCATGGCTATAGAAGGATGTGGTTAGTATCAATGCTACACAAATGTTGATGCCTTGGGAATGATTATACAAAACATGATATGAATGACATACAGATGATTATGTGCATTTGATGCTTCATGAATGAAGACAAGAATGGGCATGAATTCCTTATTTCGGATGTTCCAAGAATGCCCTATACTATGCAAAAATAACACAGAGAAAACCGCATGTTAACCATCACATGAGTAAAAGTCAGCGTTTTTGGGGCACCTAATGAATTGTCGTGAAATCGCCACGTATGAGCCGACATTTTGTAGGTCGATAGCATAAAATGAAATGGTCACATGGGAACTGCCCCACGAACAGAGTTCTCATGTTTTTGAAGCAATGTGACATGAAATGATGTTGCAGGAAAGTCGCGTGTAACTCGAGACATAGACAGGGGTTCGGCGTTCGTGGAACACCTTGCATAATTTTATAATGTCATGATATACTCCTATGTGTGTAATAACTTAGGCATTTGTGGAGCACCTCGATTGAATTATTAATGTCATGAAACAATTCCTATATGGATTGTGACATACAAACAAAGTTTTGGCATTACCTTAATGCCAACAACAAATAGACATGAAATGGAGATGATGTAATGTTATATCGTTGCGTGACTCGTCACACAACTAGACCTAAAATCTTTGTGATTTGTTAGTGAATGATTTGATGTGGTGGAATGGCCGAGTGTGAACCGACGCACAGGTGGGCTATAGGTATTTTTAGGTACCTAATATGGTATGAAATGAGATGATCGTGATAGGCATTCTTAGAACATCGGTTATTAAGTGTAATGAAATGATATGGCATGGATGTATATGTTACACAAAATGCAAGTGGCTGCAGAAAAATGTGGTTAATATGCGTGACACACGAAATGAGGTCTTGTATGTTTCATGGAAATGTTGGCACACGAGATGTATATACATTATACGCAAATAACACATCGTGGCTGTGCGAAAAAGTGGTTAGTACAAATGCCATACACATGCATACGTGTTAAAGATGGACATACAAACATACGGTTAAAAAAATGACACACAGATAATTATACATGTTGGATGCTTCGTGAAAAGGGTAAAAGGAAAATCATCACGGAACAAATGTTAGGACACGCAAAGATATGCTCTCCCTTCCAACCTTATCTCTCCTTTCGCTTGGTCTCGCATTCTTCCTAGGTGTTGGGTCTCTTTGGTATCAACGGGGGATACCAAAGGCGTACTCTTAATTGTTCAATTTTAATTTTATGTTTTGGTAACCCTAGGGGAAGTTACTAAGTCATTATATGTGGGCCAAAATCAAACCAAGGGTCGTACAGGCTCTCGTAGCG
Source organism: Euphorbia tirucalli (assembly GCA_039660915.1). NCBI lineage: Eukaryota > Viridiplantae > Streptophyta > Magnoliopsida > Malpighiales > Euphorbiaceae > Euphorbia > Euphorbia tirucalli. The sequence continues at coordinate 31,122,365 of CM077637.1, read as the reverse complement.
AATAAACACTTCCCCACCGTAGAACACGATGTAAGGTCATGCGGGCTATGAGTGGTTTACCCCGTCGGGTGTCTCCAATCCTAGCGGTAGAGGTAGGCCACCTTCTTGGGTAAACCGAGGTGAAACAATGTTTTTGAGGGGTTGAGCAGAAGAAAATGTCATGATATGCAAAGGTATGAATAAATATGATGTTTATGAATCGATAAACGAATACAAGCAAGGTTACATTTCAATAGCTGCCTGAGTTCCTTAAGTTTTAAAGAAAAACATTTTAAGAAACAAGATCCCAAGCAGAGTCACCACTGTGAGCAGACGACCTTTTAAAAGCACGCAGGACGCGGCGAAGCGAACCGGGGAAAAAGAAATAAAAGGATTTAGTGATGTTTTGGGAAAAGCGGGTTTTGGTTTATGTTGAGTTGGGAAAACTATTGATTTAATTTGGAAATTTTTTGTAGAAAACATTTGCCCGATTTATTACTTAAAGACCTCGAGACCTAAATTTTGAGATCAGTGACAGAGTCGCCACCCGGATCAGCTCATCTGGGAAATTCCGGTACAGCTCCCTACCGAGCGCAGACTGCTGTACCTAATCCAGAGATTCAGGGTTCGGGCAACTTACCTACTTAACCTCAAGCTTGTATTCGATTTATTATTTATACAACCATATTTATTCAATTTATTAACTTTCTCTACCCAAATTTCTTTTATTTTATTAGCCCGGGCTAAAGCAGAATGCATAAATAAATTGTAGAAATTAAATCATTCACAAAAATATACAAAAGAATAATAGAGGCCGATTATAGAACCAAATTGAATAAAATATAAATAACTCTCGTCCTCACTTTACAAACGCCTAAGTACACGGGGATTTAAAAATACAATTGCCTAATTACACGAATTAATCTATTAAATACAACAAAAAATAAAAATAAATGCTGCAAAATAAATTAGTTAGCACAGTTTATATTATAAACACAAGTAGGACTCAAATCAGGACAGAATGGGGATTTTAGGATAAGGGAGCATACATTTATGGGGTAACAGGGTCGACCCGACTGGTCGAATCAGTTAGACCTGGAAAATGGTTTTGAAATGCCCTGTGATTTTTGTGCTGAAAAATCAATTTTCATAAACCATTTAGCTCTGTTACATGCATATTTCCATTTTTTGGGTCGGTTATCCCGGAACTCGGGGTTCCGTTCGTGTGGGTTCCTAAACACATAGACCACCTAGGGTCTAAAATGCAACAAACACACCAAAAACATTTGTGAAAATATTATTTTCCTCGTTTTCAATGTTTTTCGGGGATTTTGTTGGATTCGGGGTTTCGCAAATGCTGGACTATGGATCCGATTCGGATAAAACTACCCTAAAACTCAGAAAATAAGCCCTGGGAAATACTGAAAACCCTGATATTCGAGTACACAATAGTAAGAAAATCAAAAATACAAATGCATACAGATGATTCTGGGCCAAAAATGATCCCAACAGAAAAATCAAAATGGAAAACGGGGCTGTTTTGGCCGATTGGGACAGATCGGGGATCTATCCTCGAGGAACAGAGTCGGCCGACTCTGTGTTAGAGCTAGCCAGCTCTGTTCTTCAGAAGCACAGCCGGCCAGCTGTGTTCTTGAGGAACACAGCTGTACGGCTGTAATGGGCAGCACCATTTCAGAATTTTGGTAACAATGACAGAAACGCACAGAAAATTGATACAGACAAGTTTTAGGGCCTCACAGAGTTTACCTGGATTATTGTTTGGATGCTTGGAGCGTCAAGAAACAGATTGGAAGCTCGGGAATGTGCACTGGAACCCAATCGGCCAAATCCTTCAATAGCCCAAAACGATCCGAAACCAAGCCGAAATGATCCCAAATCGATGAGTAGAGGTTGTTGGTTGTGTTAATAATGCTTGAGGATTGATTTAGGGTTAGATGAGAGTGTTTATGGGATTTGTCGGTCTCTCTTTTTCTTCCTTTTTTTTCTCTCTTCTGCTTTCTTTTCTTTTTTTTTTTTCTGTTTCTTGCTTGAGACCCCTAAAAAAGTCCCCCTCTCTCTCATTTTCTTTCCTTTTATTTTCCTCTCCCTGTCTTCTCTCGTTACATCAATCGGCAGATTGAAAATCTACCAAAACTTTCACCTGTCAAGACAAGTTGCTCTGGTTTGCAGAGCAACTGTTCTTGACCACTAGAGTGGCCCGGCTCTAGTTTGTACTAGAGCCATACGGCTCTAGTTAGAGCCGGCCAACTCTAGTTCAAAAACCAGAGCCGGCCGGTTTTTACTAGAGTTAAGGCAAAATTTTGAAAAGTCAGACGTGCGAAACCAAACCCTAGAAATGATTCGAGAGACCTTTTCAGGGGTTCAGATCGCAGATAGCCTGGTTTTCAGAACATTTGAGATTCCCCAGGCAGCGTTCCGGTCGCTTCCAAGTTTCATTCGAGCCTGTCCGGTCCACAGGAAATTAAGTAATCCTCATCACTGAGGTCGGAAAAAACCCATGTTCATAGCTGCGCCACTGTAGGGCATTATAGCCACCCCATACACTATAGCTGCCCCATCTATTTTTTTGCCTTTCTCCTTCTTTCGCTTCTCTTTTGGCATGGATCAACTCAGAGGACGACTCCGGGACTACTGGGGTACCATCCGCTCTTCTAATTAGGCTTTGCTCACGCCTTTTGGCTTGCAGTACCTTAGGTTTTACACTGATTTGACTCTGAACCGAGTCTTCGTGGATGCAGCTGTCAGCTTTTGGCATTCGGTGGATCATGTCTTTCGTTTCTCTGGTCAGGAGTTGTGCCCCTTGATAGAGGAGTTTAGTGCCATCCTTTGTATTCCTTACCCTCGAGGGGTAAGGTTAGCTGTTCCCGGCTCTAACTTAGATGATGTTCACATGTTTCTAAGCCGATTTGCTCTAGCTATAGTAGGCCTAGGACATGCACTTGCTGGTAGGCCTATTTCTCCCAGACTCAATCTTTCTGTTGTAGCTGACTTATGTTTTGCTTTGTCTCCCACTGCCCCTGGCTGGGCTTTGTTGATGAGTTTGTTACTGATGGCTTGCTACTTGTGCGAGTCTTGAGACGGTACTTATAGTCTTAGACTAGCTTCGGTAGTCACTCAGATGGCTCAGGGGGCATCACCGATGGGGGTTGTTTTGGCTGAAACCCTAATCCACTTAGATTATGTCCATTCTGATTCTCCCGTCGAGAGTTGTTGATCCCCTTTTCTGCTTCAGGTATGCTTCAGCACTGCATTTTCTGAATTCAAGTGTTTGTCACTCTTTTATTTTGGCTAATCCATATGCAGGTCTGGCTATTGGAGAAGCTGAGTCTCCTGAGCCCTCCTCCATCTCATCCAAGATATGCTTCGAAGCGTTATTGGTCTTGGTGCATCAAGCTCCCAGATTTCGATTTCATGACTATGGAGCACTGGTTTGATTGGCTAAGGAGACAGACTGATGACTCTATCCGATGGGTCTGTCCTTGGTGGGATATAACTGATGTGACTACTGAGACTTGGGCCGGGGGTGTTTAGCTACTCGGGTTGACCCACGTGACCTTCTATTCTCCCGCTCGGCTGCGCAGATAGTATGGACAACTGCAAAAGGTCCCTTGATCCTTGTGTACTACTGAGTGTAGGGTATTTACACCATAGTGGCCTCAGAATGTGCAGCACCAGTGGATGCACCCTACCCGTACTGAGGTTCTAAGGTATGACAGTCTTGCACCAGTGGAGACAAATGCTTGCTATAGGGCTTGGCAGACAGATCTGATTGGTTGACCTACTAGGCGTGGCGTGAGGCGCTGACGTTGCGGTACCTCAGTCTTTAGCTGATTAGCATCAGAATTGATTATTGCTATATGACTTTTTATTCTGTTTCTATTTTTCTTGTCCTAATTTTTGCATAGGTCGCTCTTTTTGGGTTTTCGGCCTATCGGACTGTCTTTATTTTTGCCTGAACTGTCCTTTTGGGTTTTCAATTCAGCAGACTTTTTTTTTATCTATATATACATGTTCAATCTATGGATGTGAGATATGTAAAAGATATGAAGACAGATACACACAAAATAATCTGAATTGCGATTAAACTTGGGATATTTAAATGAACAGAACCGAACATTCATTCATTCATTCACAAATAATGTTTTAGCATAATGTACATCAAATGATGAAATGAAACCATGGACAGAATCATTGATGGTATACGTCTCGACTGAACCCACGTCCGCCATCAACAAGTCTTTGCAGATTTTCCAGCTGATAGTCCTCACCTCACTGTCCTAATTTTTGCATGGATCGCCTTTTCAGTTTTCAACCCATCGGACTGTCCTAACTTTTGCATGGATCGCCTTTTCGGTTTTCAACCCATCAGACCCCCTTTTTTTTACACATAGTAGTGTTTCAACTTATCCTGGTTGATAGGGTTGACAAATTCATTCCCGTCCATGTCCATAATCTTTGCAGCGCCCTTCGAAAGTACCCTCTTGATTACATACGGACCTTCCCAGTTTGGTTTGAACTTCCCCCGTACATTCGTGTTGGTCTATTTCATCTGTTTGAGTACTAGATCCCTTGCCTTAAACGGACGCTTCTGATGACGAAAATTGTTGTTGTACATCCTAGCCATTCGTTGTTGATACATTTGCAACCAGTCTAAGGCCTGAAGACGCTTTTCATCAATCAGTGCCAGCTGTTCATGTCTTGACTGGAGCTAATCGAATTATGGCAATTGTGCCTCCATGACCACTCTCAATGATTTGACTTCCATCTCTACCGGCAAAACCGCTTCCATCCCATAAACCAGTGAATACGGAGTTTCTCCGGTAGGGGTTCTAATGCTTGTCCGGTATCCCCACAAAGCCAATGGTAACATGTCGGCCCAGTCTCTATAGGTTACTACCATTTTTGACAAAATCTTCTTTATGGACTTTATTGGCCGCTTCCACCACCCCATTGGCTTATGGGCGATACAGGGATGACCTATGGTGTTCAACTCCTTTCTCTTGGAACAACTGTGCTGTCACCCCTTGGAACATTACCCCTTTATCAGTCACAACATGATGAGGGATCCTATATCTTGCAAAGATGTTCTTTTTTATGAACTTAGACATCTTCTTAGCACTGATATTTGTGAATGATTTCGATTCGACCCACTTAGAAAAGTAATCCACTGCCACAACGATGAATCAATGTCCGTTTGAGGTAGGTGGCCTTATTTCTCCAATTATATCTATGCCCCAAGCTACAAATGGCCACGGAGTTGGAGATACTTGAAGTTCAAACGAGGGGAGATGATTGAGATCCCCGTACATCTTACATTCATGGCATTTTTTAACTTCCTCAATACAATCAGCTTGCAAAGTGAGCCAAAAGTAGCCTTGTCTCAGTATTTTCCTTGCCAGGGCCAGTCCATTCATGTGCTAGCCACACACACCGGAGTGTATCTATTTCATAACCACAACTGCCTCTTCCTCCATTAGACACTTTAGAAGAACTCCGTTAGGTGTTCTTTTGAAAAGTTGATTCTCAAATATCTGGAACTATGCTGCTATCTTCGAAGGGAAACCTTATCAGACTCGTTAGCGCCTTCGGGGTACTGAACATTCTGGATGAACTATAGAATATCATAATACCAGGGTCATGGCCCAATTGTTGTGACCGTGTTAACTGACGAATAACATGGATTCTGAGTGACTTCCAAGATGACTGGCTGTATTGGCTGTTTTCGGGGACCTTCCCACATTGACGATAGTGTAGCCAAAGAATCTGCCATCTGATTCTCCTCTGTAAGAACATGTCAGAATTCACACTAGCTAAATACCTTTGCCCTTTCCCAAACCATCTCAAGATAAGGTCGGAGTGATTCTTCTTTTATTTCCCAGTCTCCCGTAACCTGCCGAATCACCAAAGTTGAATCTCCAATAACTAACGCCTCGTTTGCACACAATGTGATCAGAGCATCAATACCAAAGAGACATGCTTTGTATTCTACCCCATTATTGGTCACTTGAAAGTCAAGCCGTCTTGCTAGAGGAATGATTTCTCCTTCTGGTGTAGCAATGATTACTCCCAAGCCTGCGCCGTGTTTGTTCACTGCTCCATCGAAGTACATTACCCATCTGTTTGACTCCTCTTCTACCATCACCAGTTGTTCATCGAGGAATTCTAAGTTCTCCACATAGTTTGAATCTATCAGCTGATTAGCTAGAAACCCTGCTACAGCTCTTCCCTTGAATGTCTTCCTTGTCACATATTCTATATCGAACTCCGACAACAAAAGCAACCACCTTGATAACTTTCCCGCTAACACTGGAGCTTGACATAAATATTTCATGGGATCCACCTTGGCTACCACCTGAACCTTATACGATTGGAAGTAGTGCCTTAACTTCATCGTCAACCATACCATAGCCGCACAGGTCTTCTCTACTATCGTATACCTAGTCTCATACTCCAGTAGCTTCTTGCTTAAGTAATAGATCGCATGTTTGCGTCCATCCTCTTGCTCTTGTACCAATATGGCTCCCACAGAAGTCTCTTCAATGGCCAAGTACAGAATCAAAGGCCTATCTAGTATCGGCGGTTTTAGAACTGGAGGGTTTATCAAATAAGTTTTAATTCTGTCGAAAGCTACACTCTACTGGCTGGTTCTTATTCAGAAGTCTGAAAATTGGCTTACAAACTATCATCAATCTTGCAATAAACTGACTGACATACTGTAGTGAACCCAGAAATGACCTTACTTCTTTTTTTGACTGCGGTGCCGGCATATCCTTGATGGCCTTGATCTTGTCTGGGTCCATCTCAATTCCTTTCTGGCTGACCATATGACCAAGTAGCTTCCTTGAGGTCACCTCGAATACACACTTTTTAGGATTGAGGCGAAGATTGTATTTTCTCGATTCTGGTTAGAAATCTATCCAAGATGGCTGGGTGTTCCTCCCGGGTCATAGAATTGACTAACATATGGATCATGTCGTTGATAAGTTGCCTCGGCATTCTTCAACCCGAAAGGCATGACCCTGTAGCAATAAACCCCCCCATTCTGTGATGAAGGCCATTTTCACTTTGTCAATTACATTCATCAGGATCTGATTATACCCTAAGAACCCATCCAGGAAGGAATACATAGCTGCCCTGGCGGCACTGTCAATCAAGACATCGATATGTGGGAGCGGAAAGTCATCTTTTGGAGATAACTTGTTCAGATCTTGGTAATCCACACATCCATCTTTCTTCGCAACTGGCACGATGTTGGGCAACCATTCTTCCTTAACCTTTTCAGCCCATTCTGGTCGAAGTCATCTGAGTTTCTGCTTAACGGGTTTCATCTTCGGATCTGTCGGGATTCTGTGCTCTGCGATTTCCCTGTCAACCCCAGGCATGTCATCGTAGGACCAGGCGAAGGCTTTGACATGTTTTTGCAAAATTTTTACTAGTTCTTTTCTCTCATCAGGCATGAGGTCTTTCAAGATGGATACCATCTTTGGTTCATCATTTGTCCCTAGATTCATTTCATGCAATGATGCATCATGTATGCTAAAGACATTAAATGAATGTTTATATGTATGCACAGTTCCATCCAAAAAAACATCACACAAGTAAGCAAAATAAGATTTTATTACATTGTGTGCCTTGTAGGCAGAATTGTTCACATCAAAAATAGAAAAAGTAGATGCATTAAAAAAATTTTCATCCTCCACATGTGGAGGGTCTTCGTCAATAGCAGCACAGTCAAATTCTTCAAACAGGTACCCTAGGTCTCCTTCCAGGTCTTCCTTCTGCTTCTCAGTCAGCTATTCCTCTGGTGTCTCAGCCTTACCCCTCATGACCAGCTTGGTGAGTTCCTTCACTGCTTCCTCCACTAGCTCTTCATGCGTCTTCTCAGTAGGTGGCCCCTTCTTTTCTGAACCCTTGTTTGGCTTCATCAAAGTGGATAATGCTCTTGTGATGGCCCCTATGGCCACTTCCATCTCGCTTCTCACCAGGTCAGTCTTCTTAAAGGCTTCTCCCTTTTCCTTGAATTCAGCCCTAACTTGATCAACAACTTTCTGATTCTAAACCTCTTTGCTTTCATCTCTAGCTCCGGCTCGCAGCATGCTCACAACAGGCTTAATTCCATACTTGCTAAAATCAACCACATCAGCAAAAATTTCAAATCCCGGGAACTGACCTCCCTCAACAGTTATGGGCTTAGGAGTCTCGTCATACACTGATTCCGTGGCCCGGACAAAAGTGTCCACCAAGTTCACATGCTTCCGCTCTTGCTTAGGCCTTCCCTCATGATACCCCAGCCCAAACTGATGGTACTTGCCAGCTTCAATATTGAATTCAGGGACACCTTGTTGCTTAGCCCTTAACCCTTTACCCAGTTCATAGTTCTGCTTGGTGAAGTACCTGTGAATCCAATCCAGAAACTCAGGCTTGTTAGAGATCACAGCAACTTGAAACCCCGTCATCGGTTGCTCAGTAGCACTCAATGCAGCTACAACTGAAGGTTCATCTGCTTCAACAGTTACCACTTTCCCCTCGATCAAAAACTTCACCTTCTGATGCAAGGTTAATGGAACTCCTCTTAGCGCATGGAACCATGGTCTCCCTAAGAGCAGGTAGAAGGTGATAGGAATGTCAATCACAGTAAACAATACTTTTTACTTAACCTCCCCCACTTTGACTTCAGTCTCAAAGGTTCCCAGCACAGCTCTTTTGCTATCATCATAAGCTCTAATTACGGTGTTGGACCGGTAAAGAGCTTCAGTACTCACTCCCAAAAAAGGCAGGATCTAAGAAGGACAGATGTTCAAGGCCGAGTCGTCTTCCACCATCACACTCGGCATCACTTTATCCATGACTTCAACACTTAAGTATGGAGCCCTGTTGTGATTAACCCCTTCAGGTAGGAGGTCATCTACCCTAAAGCTGATCTCCGGGACCCTGTTGGCTTTTAAATCCACTCCCACTAATCATTACACACACCTCGTCAGGGGACATAGTAGGGTTGGCATCCATCTCTATTAGTTGTCTGACCACCGCCTCTTGGTGCCTCTTCAATTCCATGAGTAAAGTGCCACACACTGGCATAAGCCGGTGTCCTCTTCAGCTGGTCCACCACCATGTCTTCTTCCTTAGCCACTGGAGGTGATTGGACTGTATCATTCTGCACCGGTGTAGTGTTCCTTCTTGGGGGTACCGGAGGTGGTACGTTGGTGGATTGATAAACCCTACCACTTCTTGTGATGTGCATCACCGGCCTATCTTTCTCTATTACGGTCACCCTCTTTATCTCCACTGGGTAAATAGGCTTCGACTCTTGCACTTCAAACTCATCATATTCATCCTCTGCTTCAATTTCATCCAAATCAATGGGGCTCGTCTTATCCCTCACTGTCAAAGTCTGCTCTTCAACCACCTCTAGTTCTTCCTCCCTTTCCACTAACATAGCTTTCATGCTTGGATTCACCTCAATGATTTAGGCGAACACATAATTGGCTGGCAGACCCGACTGCACAGTGTTCACCTGACCTCCGAAGGTGGGAAGTGCATTTCTCTGCATGTTCAGCTTTAGAGCCGGTTCTACTATCTTGCCATCCGTGACCAGCTGCTTGATGGCTTTTATCAGTTGGGTGGACTCGTTTGTACGGTGACCCACCATCACATTGTAAGAACAAAAATTATCTTTATCTGCTTCAGCTGGAGGCGAGAACGGCCTAAAACTTTGTAACAACCCGGCCTTCCTACACTTGGCTAAGATTCAACTGACTGATTTAGTCCATGGACTGGTAATTCTTTGAACACTTGGCCTCCCCTGATTCACAGCAGCCACTTCTGCCTCATGCGCTTCAATAGAGGCTGCTTTTGGTGTCACCTTTGAACTAGAACCCACTGCAGTAGCCTTAGAACTGCCACTCTTATACACTTGAAAGTACCCCTGATTGTTTCTGTAGGAGCCCGAACTCTGTCTGCCCCTCTGCTCCTCCTCCTCGTATCGTTCGATACGCTTGGCAAACTCCACCACCTCATTAAAGGAATGAAACCTCTTGAGCTTCATCTTGTCCTTATATTGGGGCAGGCTACCATCCACATGCTTTACAATTAAAGACTCCAACTTCGGTGCCCCATCCACCAAAACCTGCACATTGAAAGACTCGTTCGGCTTCTGGTGGATTCTCTCCAGATCCTCAAGAGTTGTCTTAACCTGGGTGTTAGAGGCATATTGCTTCACGAAGGCATCAGCTAAGTCCTCCCAGGTGGAACGAGTATACAGGGGCATCTTCATGTACCACTTTACCACAGTGCCCCTCAGAGTAGTAGGAAATAATTTCAAAAGATGACCCACAGACAGGCGAAATGTACTAAAATACATGAATCTGAGCCCATAGGCGGGCTGTCATATTAACAAAAGCAAGAGAAGACTAAGGCTATCTCCCGTTGTCCTAATCGTCTATCTTGTTCTCATCCCCAGTATCCTCAGAGCTGGCGAGCTAAGCCTCCAATGCGTCTACCTGTGTGCGGAAGGTCTAGTTCATGAACTCCAAATCTACAATATGCCTCTGTGGTCGGTCCACCGCCTACCTTAGACGAGTGGACTCGCGGCGATGAACACCAACAGCAGACTGCACCAAAATCACCAACATGAACATTATGTCACATAAATGCATACACTTACAACATAGACACACATATGCATCCATACATCAACACTAACTCAAGTACACGTACTTACTATCATCATCGTGTTGTCTCGGATCGTGAGTGTCCTGAGTGCAGAGACGGCCTGACACAGGGCCATCCCCTGAGATACCGAAATCTGCATGGGAAACAATTGCATGAATCAAACAAATGGGTAATAGTGAGAATTAGAAAGCAGACGAAAGCATGGGTACTCACATGAGTGGTATCAAAAGGGGTAGCAGTAGGGTAGGTGTGATCCCTGAGATACAGATCAGCCCGGTATGACTACCCAGACTCATCAAGTAGCTGAATGTACGGGTCTATTGGGAACTCTAGTCGTCTAGGAATGAAGCCAGTAGGGGGGACTATTGGAGGAACCACCGGAGGAGTAGATGGAGTGCCCTCCACTCTCACATCATCATCATGCTCGGCTGCCCACGCGGAGGAGCTCCCATCTCCCCGACCACTGGCAGTCTGGGACCCCCGACCGCTGGAGCATTTGCCAGATAAAGTGCAAGGGTGGTTGCCTCTCCCTGATGGCAACAAACAATAAAGGAAAGGTGTTAGTAAGCAGTAATTCGGCACAGCAAAATAAAAAGCGGAAAAAGAAACATACTCCTGCCTGCACTACTCCAGTAGGAGGGAGGAGGTGTGTGGTAGCAAATTGGAGGTAGTCTCCCTCCACTCAATCAACCACGTAGTCGAATCCAAAGAGGTCGGGATGGTCCGCTATCGACAGAAGATGTGGCCAAAATAGTCCCACAGGCAGAGCGGCTGGGAGCTTATGCCCAGTGAGACTAGAACACCAATCAGAGACTCGCTCTCCGAGGTACCACTCCAGACCGAAGGGGCACTCCATCACAAATCTCCTAGGCATTAGCCTCTGGGCATCCCTCACCTCCTGAGGCAACTCAACTCAACTCCCCTCCAAGGCTCCTTAGTCAGCTAAAATCGGAAAAATAGGGTGTTAGAAAATCAGAGAGATAGTTGTGAAATAGCAGAATTTAGAATCCATAAAAGGGTGAGATGTATACCCCTTTGAATGTCATCTGAGACAAAAAAGAAAAAAAAAAAACAGCCAGCAATCATCCACACTCTAGTCCACCTCACCCCAGCTGAAACCCAGCCATCATCCAAGTCGAGGGAATTTAGGAAGCTCAGTGGTCTCTGGAACGTGCACTACCGGCTGAGGAATGAATTTGTAATCATACGCCCAAATCTGCAAAAGATGTATAATCAAAAACTAAAAAAAAATGTAGGAACTCACATGAAGGATGATCCAAGAGCCCTTCAACTCCTTCTGCTTCCCCTGGGCACACAGATTAAGGGAATAGTACAGCTAAGCCAAGCTGGCTCGTCCCCAACACAGGTCCCTCACATCATCCAGTTGGATCAGCAAAGGAAGAACGGCCAGGTTCAAGTCGCTCTGACCTATGGGGAAAACTAAAGTAGTAAGGGCATGGAGGAGAAAGGCCCTAGCATAGTGGCTCATATCCTCGACAGTGAACGTAGCGCCCTCGAGAAGCGCAGCCTGTCTCCCCAACCAAAAGTCCCATAGGGCACTACACTAGATCCTCTTGCCCCGAGGAGTCAGACCAATCAACATGGTGATGATCTCAGGACTGTAGCCTCCTCTCTCTAGTGTCTGGTTAAACTCAAATATGTGCCCACCAAAGGGTAGTCCAGTGATAACCGCAAAGTCCTTAGACGTGACAGTGTACTCCCCAGTCGGGAAATGAAAAGTGTGCGTGGAGTCCATCCAATGCTCTATCAGTGCCGACAGCAGACCACGGCTCGTCCTAGGAGGATGCTCGCACATGGAGCATACCTATGAGCATGGGTTTTTTCCTGACCTCGGTGATGAAAGCCGTTATTAACTTTTTCACAGATGAATGTGAAGCGGATTCGAAATGACCGGGATAACGTCGGAAATGTCTCGGGTGAACCGAATGTGTGTGACAAGTCTTGGTAATGAACCCCGAAGAAGTTCGAGTGAGTATTTAGGAGAACCAAGGAAAAGAATGAAAAATAAATGAAAATGGGCTAATCTGGTCACTAAAGCCGTGCCCCTGTAGTGCCCTACAGCCGTGCGGCTATAATCATCAGATTTCCTTTTTTGTTACAAATCAGCATTTAATCCGGATTTTTAACCAAAATAGGAGATATAAAACCATAATGACCGGGATTACGACAAAAAAAACAAAGAGCAAACACAAAAAATTTACAGAATAGAAGGAATTGAAAGAAAACACAGCCACATTTATAGTTCTTGTAAGAAAAAGACCGAAATTAAGTGTTTTAATCCAAAAACAATAAAAAAACCTTAATAAAATCTGTAGAAACAATCATAATCTTGAAAGAACTAGTTTTCTAGGCTTCGGAGATCGCACATGCTCTTAGGTTGTTCGTGATTGCAAGGCGTTTCCTGGCATCCGAATCCATCCCTGGTGGTCCAAAACACTGGAACACAGACAAGGTATGTTCTGAGACGTCTTTAAAATCCTTTTTAATTCATTCTGGGTGCTATTTGTTCGTGTTTTTGGGTTTTTTGAGATTTTGGAAGCAATTCCGGTTACAGCCGTCCCACCTGATGATTACAGCCGCGCGGCTGTAATCTGGAGATCTCAAGTTTTCTGATTTTAATTAATGGATGTGATTTCATGTTTGGTAATTTCAGGTGCTTAGGGATTTCCGGATTTGTTTCGATCCATTTCGGATCCGTTTTGTTGAATTTAGTGTGTTTCCAGAAATCCCAGATCGCCCAAAATATCTAAATTTGTAAAACAATTTTGAAAAACGAGGAAAGAAAGCTGGAAAACATTCTGGAGCATTACAACCGCATGGTTGTAGGTGTTATAGCCACGCGGCTGTAGTTTAGGAGGCAGAATTACAGTTTTGCCCTTTTGGGCCCCAAACTTATAATTTTGCATCTTTTTCTTATTCAAAACTGAATTTTGGCGTGTTTACATTCTTTTTGGACCCTAGATGGATGTTTAATTTAGGCCCACTCACGAACGGGACCCCCGGGTCCTGAGATATTCGGCCCGCTAAAAGTTGAAAAATGCATGTAAAATGAGCCAAATGGTTTTCAAAATTGGTTTTTCATCCATAAAACCTACAGGGCATTTCAAAAACCGTTTTGCAGGTCTAACCGGGCCGACCGGTCGAGTCGACCCGGTTACCCCCCTAAATGCATGACCTCGTATCCTAAAACACCCCTATTCTGTCCTATATGAGTCCTTGGTGTGTTTTATTTACTTGTGCCAACCGTATTTAGATGCAGCTTTTATTTTTCTTTATTTTTATTTTTCGATGTATTTTATAGATTAAATTGTGTATCTAGGTGATTGTACTTTTTAGATTTTCGTATATCTAGGCAATTGTAATGATGAGGATGAGAGCTTTTTCTTTTTATGGGTTGTATTATTTGGCCTCTACTTTATTCTCCCGCACTTTTATTTTTTCTACACTTTAGTTTGGTATTTATATTTATGTCATGTGTATGAGCATTGACTAAAAATAAAGGAAGATAAAATGAGTAGAATTAAGTGGATGTTATATTATATTGTTGAATAATAATTGAAAATAAGTGAGGATTAGTAGATTTGTTGCCCGAACTCTGAATCTCTGAATTAGGTATTGTGTCTACACTTGGTAGGGAGCTGTACTGGAATTTCCCGGATGAGCTGATCTGGGTGGCGACTCTGTATCTAATTTCGAAATTTTGGTTTCGAGATCTTTGAGTTCAAATTGGGATTTTCTAAAAACCTATTTTCCAAAATTCACACTTACAATTAAATTTTCTACAAAAGGGTTTTTCCAATAAAATAAAAGGCTTTCTTAAAAAAGATTAAAACCCGTTTTCAAAACCACATCATCACACTTTAAAAAGAAAATCCCTGGTTCCCGCTTCCCCGTGCGTTCCGTAAAAAGGTCATCCGCTCATAGTGGCGCCTCTGCTGGGAATTAACGGTTTCTTTAAAAGGTTTTTTGTAAAAACTTAAGGAACTTAGGCAATAATTGAAGTACATCCTCACTTGAAGTCAATTATTAATCCATAACACGATATCTCATCCGTAAATTAGGCATAGCATGACATTTTCTCTTCTTTAATCCCTCCAACACATGATTAAGCCCAGTTTATTTCCAAAGGTGACCTACCTCTTCCGCTAGGATTGGAGGCACCCGAGGGGGTAAACCACTCATAGCCTTGTAACTACCCCTTCGTTTGGACCCTTGAGTGGGGGGAAGTGAGGAGTATATTTTGGCTATGGGAACCTGTACGACCCTTGGTTTGACTTATACCCTTATGTAATGGCCTAGCAACTTCTCCTAGAGTTACCAAAACATATATTTGAAAATGGACATTGAGAGTACGCCTTTGGTATCCCCGGTTCATGCAAAAGAGACCCAATACCTAGGAAGAATGCGAGACCAATCGAATGGAGGAATAAGGTTGGAAGGGTGAGCATATTGTTGCATGTGCTAATGTTTGTTCTATGGTGATTTCATTTTTTACCTTTACATGCAACATCAAAGATGCACCATCCGTGTGCCATTTTCTAACCACATTTTTATACAGCCATTTGCAAGCATCATCATACGTGTGCTATTATACTAACCACATTTTCATGTAGCCATAACATCTTACTCGTGTGTCATATACATATTGTGTGCTCGCATTTCATGAAACACACACGACATCATCTTATGTGTCATCTATCCTAACCGCGTTTTTGTGCAGCCATTGGCATTTTGTATGACATAAGCATTGATACCATCTTATCCTGAAGGATGTTCTAAGTATGCCCTTCATGACCATTTCATTTCATGACATATCGAGAGTCCCTAAGACTACCCGTGTTCGCCTATGCACCAGATTGCCCTTGGCCATTTCATTACATCATGGCACTGTTAGAGGACCACAACGGTCTTAGGCTTGTGTTCGTGTGGTGGACCACACAATACCATTACATGACATCATGTCCATTCATCATGGTGTCACAGCGACACTAAAGTCTTTCTTGTGTATCATCCACATCGGATTGTTTCATAGCATTGAAAATCCATTTAAGGTACTCCACAAGTGCCAAATTAGAACTTGTATCAGGACATTTCATAACATACCTAAATCATGCAAGGGGTTCCATGAACGTCAAAATGCTGTCCGTGTCTTGAGTTACACGCGACTTGTTTGTGACCTCACTTCATCCAAGATGCCATAAAAGCATCGAACCTCTGTCTATGGAACGGCTCCTATATGACCATCGCATATCATTTCATCGACCTACAAAGGGTCGAACCTCTGTTTGTGTGTCGATACACGCGTGACCATTTCACGACATCTGCTAGGTGCCCCGAAGGCGCCGAACTTATGTCCGTGTGCCAGCCCACATGTGACATTTTTGCATTGTCTTTTGCATGGAATGGGGTATTCTTGGAACATCCAAAACAAAAAGAAAGAAAATACAAAAGTCATTTGCATCATCGTCCACATCTATAAAGCATCATCCAATCATGAACATGAACACACCATATATGCCATTTAGTGTGTCGAGTCTAGGTCCATGACATCCATCTGAGCTTCTAACCTTATGTGGAATGTGCAGTTTGGAGTCACCTCGAAACGGTTAGTTCGTGTTGAATCAGAGCCGAACCAATCAATTCAATCAGTTTAATCAGAGCCGGTCACCGTGGAAGGGATCAGTTCAGGATTAGATTCAGATCGGGAGGTCGAAGTTCAGTTGCCCACTCTACCAGTTGACAGTCAAATTTTGTTAGAAGAAGCAGATAGAGCAGGGATGGCCAACGAAAACAATGGAAACTTGCCCTTTGATATGGCTGCTTTTATAAGGAGTTTTCTCACCTCATATGAGTTTAAGAATACTCTTAGGGAATAAGTGCAGGCCGTGATAGGCACCTTCCCTATTCAATCTGTTCCATCGGCTCAGACTTCAGTTGGAAGTGAGTGACAACAGTTTGTCCAAGTTACTAATGGTGCTGCAGGAAGCCTTCCTGGAGGAAGTGGTGGAGTGGTTAACCACAGAGAAACAGACCGTCAGTTCGAAGAGGATGAAGCCTTTAAGAAGGCAAGGGAAGCCTCAATTAAGACGATGCTAGAGAAGCGCCTCAATCGAAAATTTTCTAATATTGAAGCCATGCTACCTAAACTAAAGGAGATAGTCCACTATAACCCTGTTCAGTATGTCGACCCGACTACTTTGATGGCTGATGGAGGAGAGCCACTCCCAGCTGGTTTTTAGATGCCTTACCTGCCTCCATACACCGGAGAGGGCCCACGAGAAGCCCATTTGGATAGTTATGTGAGGTTGATGACTAGCATGGGGATTGGGAAAGGTCATCTCTTAAATCTGTTTCTGACTACACTGAGGGGTGCTGCAGTGAAGTGGTATATGAAGATGCCTCTCTACACCCGTTCTACTTAGGAGGACCTATATGAAGCATTTGTAAAGCAGTACGCTTACAATACCCAAGTAGAGACTACTTTCGAAGACCTGGAAAGAATCCGTCAGAAGCCAAATGAGTCCTTCCTGGCTTACTACAAGCAGTGGATGGATGTGTAAGTTTTGGTGGATAGGGCACCAAAGTTGGAGTCGCTCATTGTGAAGCTGGTAGATGGTAGTCTCTCTCAATACAAGGATAAGATGAAGCTGAAGAGATTCCACTCCTTCAATGAGGTGGTGGAGTTTGCCAAACGTATGGAGTGATACGAGGAAGAGGAGCAGAGGGGCAGATAGAGTTCGGGCTCCTACAGAAGTAATCAGGGGTACTCTCAAGGGTACAAAGGCAACAACTCTAAGGCTACTCTAGTGGGGTCCAGTGCTAAGTCGACTCAAAATGTAGCCCCGATCGAAGTGCAATGGGAGGACGTGGCTGCTGTGAACCTGGGAAGACAGACTCCTTAAAGGGTCACTAGTCCATGGGCTGAGTAAGTAAGCTAGATTTTTGCTAAGTGTAGAAAGGCTGGGTTAATACGGAGCTTGAAGCCATTTTTGCCTCTAACTAAGGTAGATAAGGATAACTTCTGCACTTATCATGTAATGACGGGTCACAGTACAAATGAGTGTACCCAGTTGATTAGAGCCATCAAGCCGTTGGTCATTGATGGAAGGATCATCGAGCCGGCTTTGAAACCTAGCATTCAGAGTAATCCCTTGCCTAACCTCGGATGATTCAGCTACACAAGCTGTTAAGGACCATGATGCTGTAATAAAGAGAAGACCCTTCGCATGTGGAGGCAATAATCATTTTGATGTTTTAATGGTTTTATTTTATTCATCATGTGAACAATTTAGCCTCTGAGGTATTTAATTTAATAGAGTTTGCTTTCAATTATTTGTGCGATATTTTTCTGATGGAACTGTGCATGTATCCAAACATTCATTTAATGCCTTTAACACACATGATACATCAATGCATGAAATGAATCTAGGGATAGATGACGACCCAAAAATGATATCCATATCGAAAGACCTCACGCCTAATGAGAGGAAAGAAAATTGCAACATACCACAAAATAACATAGAAATCTTTGCCTGACTGAACGACGTTGCGCAGAGATTGATGGAGAAATTACTGAATACCAAGTTCCAAAGGATTCGAAGATGAAATCGACCAAGCAAGAGCTCCATATACTCAAACTAGAAAAAGGAGGGTTGTCACAACATTGGGAATTGACAGTGTCAACAAAGTAAGGCCACTGGCGTCGAACGGACATCACTCCATGGTCGCAACCGTCAACTACTTCTCAAAGTGGGTAGAAGCAAAACTATATATGAATGTCACTTCCAAAAAAAAAAGTGCTATTATGTCATGACTGATGATGGAGTACAATTCCTAGGGGCAATAATGCAGTGCTCCAAAATAAAGGGTTAGACATCATAGACAATCTCCATATCTCTCACAAACCAACAGGGCGATAGAAGCAGCCAATAAATCCATCAAAAGTGGTGGTTACGTACAGAGTTTGGGTCGATATATTACCATCTGCTTTGCAAGGACACAGAATTAGCATCAGGGTACGCACTGAAGAAACATCATACTCCTTAGCCTACAGGATGGAAGCGGTTCCACCAGGGGAGATGAAGACCAAGTCGTCAACCCCATCAACCCAGAGAAGCCCAAGCACTATTAGGTGTTAAAAAAAAGGGTCCGATGGGTCACAAACTGAAAAGGTGATCCATGTAAAAATTAGGACAGTTCGATGGATCGAAAACCGAAACAGCGGTCCATGCAAAATTTTAGACAGAGAGGCAAGCACCATCAGCTCGAAAATCTGCAAAGACCAGTTGGTGGCAGGCGTGGGTCCGGTCAAGACGAATACCATTACTGATTCTGTCCTTAGCTTCATTTCATCTTTGATCTGCATTGCGCTAAAACATTATAAATGAGTGAATGAATGAATGTTATTTTCTATTTAGGTTAAATGTCCCAAGTCTGCTTGAAATTGAATTCGTATCGATGTGCACATTTTCTATTTACATGCATCTCACTACAAAAAAAAAATCCCGATGGATCAAAATCTGAAAAGGCGGTCCATGCAAAAATTGGGACAGTTCGATAGAGTGAAAACCCAAAAAGGCAGTCTATGCAAAAATTAGGACACAAAATAAAGTCTGCTGAGTTGAAAACCCGAAGGGGCAATTCAAGCAAAAGTAAAGACAGTCCTGTGAGCATGGGTATTTCCCGACCTTGGTGATGAGAATTCCTTAGTTACCTGTGGACCGGACGGACTCGAACGGGACTTGAAAGTGACCAGAATGTTGCCCAGAGAATCTCAAACGTCCGGAAAGCTAGGCTATCCGGGATCTAAAGCCCCCGAAAAGGTCTCCCGAATCATTTCCAAGGTTAGGTTTGCGTGTCCGACTTTTGAAATTTTGCCTCAACTCTAGGTAAAACCGGGCGGCTCTGGTTTTTGAACCAGAGCCGTACAGCTCTAGTGCAAACTAGATCCGATCGGCTCTAGTGGTCAAACCAAGTTGAGCAACTTGGCTTGACAGAACGAAAATTGGCAAAGGGATTTCAGAAAGTCAGATGGCTGAATTGATTGAGTAAAATAAGTGAGAAAGAGTGATAGAAAAGAATGAAAATGAGAACAAAAAAAGAAAAGGGAAGGATTTTGGGGCTGGTTCTCAAGAAAAGAAAAAGGGAAGCAGAGAAAGAGAGAAAAAGTGAGAAAGAAGCTGAGAGAGAAACCCATAAACACTCTCATCAAAACCCTAAATCAATCTCCAAACATTGTTGACAAATCCTACAACCCTTACTCTTTGATTCGGGATCATTTCGGCTTGGTTTCGGATCATTTCAGATCATCATGGGATTTGGCCGGTTGAGTTCCCAGGACACATTTCAAATCTCTCAATCCGTTTCTTGATGTTTAAAACATCCAAACAACATCAAGGTAAACTCTGAGAGGCCCTAAAACATGGTTGCATTGTGTTTTCTGTGCGTTTTCCTTTATTTTGCAAAAATCTGGAAATTGGGCTGCCCACCATAGTCGTACGGTTGTGTTCTTCATGAACACAGCCACCCGGATGTGTTCTTGATGAACAGAGCCGGCCGGCTCTGTTCCTCAGGGACAGATTTTTGGTCTATCCTGATCAGCCGAAAACAGCCCATTTTCCATTTTAAGCATTCTGTTGTGATCATTTTCGGCCCAAATCCATCCGTATGTTGTAGTATTTCGGTTTTCAAATTTTTGTACGTACGGATATTAGGGCTTTTGATGTTTTCCGGGTTTATTTCCTGAGTTCCGGGTTGTTTTATCCACATCGGATCCACAGTTCAGCATTAGCGGACCCCCGAATCCTACCAAATCCCCGGGGAATATTGAAAACGTGCAAAATAGTATTTTTTTCACAAAGGTTTTTGGTGTGTTTATTGCATTTTGGACCCTAGATGGATGTTGAACTTAGGAACCCATATGAACGGAACCCTGAGTTCCGGGATAACAGCACAAAAACGGAAATTTGCATGAAACCGAGCCAAATGGTTTTCTAAAATTAATTTTCCAGCATAAAAATCTACAGGGCATTTCAAAACCATTTTCTAGGTCTAACCGGGCCGACCGGTCGGGTCGACTCGGTTACCCCCTAAATACATGCCCCCGTTTCCCAAATCCCAATTCTGTCCTACTTTGAGTCCTATTTGTGTTTATAATATAAATTGCGCTAACCAATTTGTTTTACAGCATTTATTTTTATTTTCGCTGTATTTAATAAATTAATTCGTGTACTTAGGCGGTTGTATTTTTAGATCCTCATGTACTCTAAGTGCTTGTAACGTGAGGACGAGGGTTTTTATATTTTATTCGATTGGGTTGTATAAGTGGCCTTTACTATTCTTTTGTATGGATGGTTCAATTTCCCGTAATTTACTTTATACATTCTGCTTCAGCATCGGGCTAATAAAAATAAACAAATTGGGGTTAGAAAAGATAATAACTTGAACAAATATGGCTTTATAAATAATAAATCGAATACAAGCTTGAGGTTAAGTAGGTAAGTTGCCCAAACCCTGAATCTCTGGATTAGGTACAGTAGTCTACGCTCAGTAGGGAGCTGTACTAGAATTTCTCAGATGAGCTGATCCGGGTGGTGACTCTGTCACTGATCTCGAAATTGAGGTTTCGAGGTCTTTAAGTAATAAAATGGGAAAACGTTTTCTACAAAATGGAATTTCAAAATAAACAAACGATTTTCCCTAAAGCAAGATAAACGAAAATCCATTTCTTCCAAAACATCGCACGAAACCCATTTTCCGAAAACTCCCGGTTCACTTTGCCGCGTTCCATTCTTTCTAAAGAAAAAAGGTCGTCCGCTCACAAGTCCGATAGGCCGAAAACCCAAAAAGGCGGCCTATGCAAAAGTTAGGACATAAAATTAAAAAAAATAAGTAAAAAAAAGAAGAAAGTCATATAGTTGAAACCAGCTCAGGTAACCCTAATCCTCTAAAGACCGGGGCACCTCAAAGTCAGCACCTCATGTCCACATCTCGTGAGGTAAGCAACCAGGATGCATCCACTAATGCTGCATGTGTCGAGGCCGCTGTGGTGTAAACACTACACTCGGTGGTACACAAAGATCGATGGACCCTTAGCAGCTGACCATACTACCCGTACAGCCGAGCAGCAGAGTAGAAAAGTCAAGTGGGTCAATCCAAGCAGCTGGATACCTCCGGCCCAAGTCCTAGTTGTCACATTAGAAATATCCCATCAGGGGCAGACCCACCTGGGCCTCCAAGTCATCCACCCGATCTATGAAGGTCTGACTCATGATCTCTAACTCGGTGACCCGTCGACACACCTGGTCAACCTTCACTCTTGAGCGAGCGGACTCTGGGCACTTAATCCCAATCACCATCTGCACCAAGCAAATCATAAAAAGCACCATAATCATATGCATATGCATCCAGGACATGCACATACACATACACTCAAAACATGCACACACACATGCATACACGCATCAATGTGTACTCAAGTATAGGTACATGCTGTCATCATCGGGCTGTCTCGAGCCATGAGTACTCCGGAAGCAGAAATAACCTGACACTGGGGCATCCTCAAATCTCAAGTAAGAGACTTTTCTCAATTTCAGAATTCATCTTTACGCTAATATAATCCCGAGAAGGGTATTCCTTGTCTTTTACAGGTATCCAGGGGCAAAACAATCAAGCCGTATCCAGGGGAAAAAATTTTTGTTTCCAAAATATCAATCAAGGAATAAATACGTACCCCCAATCCAATTTCAATGGTATTGCTACACCACAGAGGGCCGATTTCAATGTTATCGCTCCACCACAGAGAGCCGACTTCAACGGAATTGCTCCGCCACAGAGAGCCAACTTCAATGGTATTGCTCTACCACAAAGAGCTGATTTCAATGGTATTGCTCCACCACAGAGAGCCGATTTCAATGGTATCAAGGGGCAAGATATTCAGTCCACATTCATTCTTGATCGAAGGGGCAAAAATTTTTGTTTCCAAAATTATTGATCAAGGAACGAATATGCACCCGAAACAACTTTAAAACGTTAAAAGAGATAATCAAGTTTCTCAAATCACCAAAGCATCTTTCCCCAGCCACATAAGCTTCACAGGAAACACTATTATCCTTTCCTTCAGTGACACAAGCCCTACTAGAAGTGAAATGACTAAAATGCCCTTTTGTTAGTAACCAAACCACCAAATGGCTAAAACACCTCCCCTTTAGTGACACAGGCTTCACGGGAAACCCAACCATCAAAATATTTCTTCCTTAGTGACATAGGCTCTGCTAGAGGTGAAATGACCAAAATACCCTTCCTCTAAAGGACACCAACTTTCCAATCTACAAAATTACCAAAATACCCTTCACCTTCATGAACAATCAATTCATAAGGAAAATCTGATCCGGGCAAAGTCCTCTACTTCGCAATGGAGTCGAAGTATGTCCCTGGAGCATCAACGCAATCCGGGCAAAGTCCTTTGCTTCGTAATGGAGTCGAAGCATGTCCCTAGAGCATCACCCAATCCAGGCAAAGTCCTCTGCTTCGCAATGGAGTCGAAGCACGACCCTAGAAAACCAATACAATCTGGGCAAAGTCCTCTACTTCACAATGGAGTCGAAGCACGACCCTAGAAAACCATTACAATCTGGGCAAAGTCCTCTGCTTCACGATGGAGTCAAAGCACGTCCCTGGAGAACGTCAAACCAATTCGGGCAAAGTCCTATGCTTCGTAATAGAGTCGAAGTAAGTCCCTGAAGAATCAAATCAACCTAGGCAAGACCACTATTTCATAAAACAATCGAGACAACTCCCTACAAACATCAAAGCTGGTAGACGAGGGAGGAGCCACCAGGTACGTCCTTTTCTACTTCTCATCGTGCTCCCTATCGCGGGACCAAACTCGAATCGGGCACAAGCACCCGTTCATGTCGACTTTGGTCATGCGAGGGGTAGCCTGTGAGCACGGGTTTTTTCCCGACCTCGGTGATGAAAGCCGTTATTACCTTTTTCACGGATGAACTTGAAGCGGATTCGGAACGACCGGGTTAACGTCGGAAATATCTCGGGTTATCCGAATGTATGTGACAAGTCTTGGTAATGAACCCCGAAGAAGTTCGAGTGAGTATTTAGGAGAACTGAGGAAAAGAATAAAAAATAAATGAAAATGGACTAATCTAGTCACTACAGCAGCGTGGCTGTAGTACAGCCACGCGACTGTAATCATCAGATTTCCTTTTTTGTTACAAATCAGCATTTAATCCAGATTTTTAACCAAAATAGGAGATATAAAACCATAATGACCGGGATTAGGGCAAAAAAAAAAACCAGAGAGCGGGCACAAAAAATTTACAGAATAGAGGGAATTGAAAGAAAACACAGCCACATTTAGAGTTCTTATAAGAAAAAGACCGAAATTAAGTGTTTTAATCCAAAAACAATAAAAAAAACCTTAATAAAATCTGTAGAAACAATCATAATCTTGAAAGAACTTGTTTTCTAGGGTTGTTTCTAGACTGTAATCATTCATTCAATTTCATTCGGGGTTCCGCTCGGGCTTCGGAGATCGCACATGCTCTTGGGTTGTTTATGATTGCAAGGCATTTTCCGGCATCCGAATCCATCCCTGGTGGTCTGAAAAACTGGAACACAGACAAGGTATGTTTTGAGAGGTCTTAAAAATCCTTTTTAATTCATTCTGGCTGCTATTTGTTGGTGTTTTTGGGCTTTTTTTTTATTTTGGAAGCGATTCCGGTTACAGCCGCGCAGCTTTAACCTATAGGGGCACGGCTGTAATCTTTAGATTACAGTCGTGCGGCTGTAATCTTCAGGGGGAGAAGCTCCGAATGCCCAAAATCGGCCTATAATGCTTCCCTTTTCAAATCAAATGTGTTTTTCATGAATATTATCGGTCCAATTCTATCCATATATGCTTAGATTCCCGGTTTTCTTATTTTAATTGATGGATGTGATTTCAAGTTTGGTAATTTCGAGTGATTAGGGATTTCCGGATTTGTTTCGATCCGTTTTGGATCCGTTTTGTTGAATTTAGTGTATTTCCAGAAATCCCAAATCGCCCAAAATCGCTAAATTTGTAAAACGATTTTCAAAAACGAGGAAAGAAAGCCGGAAAAAATTCTGGAGCATTACAGCCACGCGGCTGTAGTTCAGGAGGCAGAATTATAGTTTTGCCCTTTTGGGCCCCAAACTTGTAATTTTACATCTGTTTCCTATTCAAAACTGAATTTTGGCTTGTTTACATTCTTTTTGAACCCTAGATGGATGTTTAATTTAGGCCCACTCACGAACGAGACCCCCGGGTCTCGGGATATCCGGCCCGCTAAAAGTTGGAAAATGCATGTAAAATGAGCCAAATGGTTTTCATAATTGGTTTTTCATCCATAAAACCTACAGGGCGTTTCAAAAACCCTTTTTTAGGTCTAACCGGGCCGACCCGATTACCCCCTAAATGCATGACCTTGTTTCCTAAAACACCCCTATTTTGTCCTATATGAGTCCTTGGTGTGTTTTATTTACTTATGCTAACCGTATTTGGATGCATCTTTTATTTTTCTTTATTTTTATTTTTGGATGTATTTTATAGATTAAATCGCGTATCTAGGCGATTGCACTTTTTAGATTTTCATGTATCTAGGCGATTGTAATGGTGAGGATGAGAGCTTTTTCTTTTTGTGGGTTGTATAATTTGGCCTCTACTTTATTCTCCCGCATTTTTATTTTTTCTTCACTTTAGTTTGATATTTATATTTATGTCATGTGTATGAGCATTGATTAAAAATAAATGAAGATAAAATGAGTAGAATTAAGTGGATGTTATATTATATTGTGAAATAATAATTGAAAATACGTGAGGATTAGTAGATTTGTTGCCCGAACTCTGAATCTCTGAATTAGGTATTGCGTCTACACTTGATATGGAGCTGTACCGGAATTTCCCGAATGAGCTGATCCGGGTGGCGACTCTGTATCTAATTTCGAAATTTAGGTTTTGAGATCTTTAAGTTCAAATTGGGATTTTCTAAAAACCTATTTTCCAAAATTCACACTTACAATTAAATTTTCTACAAAAGGGTTTTTCCAATAAAATAAAAGGCTTTCTTAAAAAAGATTAAAACCTGTTTTCAAAACCACATCATCACACTTTAAAAAGAAAATCCCCAGTTCCTGCTTCACCATACGTTCCGTAAAAAGGTCGTTTGCTCACAATACCATCATCTAAAATCACCCTCATGCCATCTGGGAGTCTTCTATACCACCTCAACACATCAAATAGCGCCCTGGCCCCACCATTATGGGACCGATCCTGCAAAACAGTGAATAGGAAGTTTTTATGGGTTGTTTGGATTGCATATAGGTCATATAAATCAAATAAAATGCATTGGAATTAAAGGAAAAATGAGAAAAATTTATGGTCTGGTTATTCTAGCCATACAACTATAGTTATAGCCGCGTGGCTGTAGTCTTCAGAAATAAAGTCGCGTGGCTCTGTTCAAGCGTTTTCAGCCTTGCCTAAGAATATAGCCGCATGACTATATCTGGAAAATCTCAACAGTACTGAGGAAACCTTAGGTTTCACAAAGCAACCCTAAATCAGTTCTAATCACTACCAAATCACTAATTGAAGTTTTTAGCAGTAAAATCTACCTTAACGATGCATCAATTTCACCTAATTTCACCGAATTTCATCCACATTTGCAGGAATTGAAAAAAATTGAAAAAAAAGGAAAAATTGAGAAAACTGACCAGTTTCTAGGATGCATATGTAGACGGCTAAAGTTTGATGGGTAAGGGATCATTTCTCTCAACGCCGTAATACTCAACCGAGTCTTAAAGCCCATACACATCGACTGTGGACTCGATGGGCAAAAAGAATTGTCCCTCAGGTAAAAAATACCTCATGTGAGGGGCGGGTTGTGAAGGAGCAGTTGGACGAATCATCTTCCTGAGTTGCTTCATCATCTTGGAAGTTGAAGGTCAGGTTGAAGAGTTGAGAGGAAAAGAGAGACGGTAGAAGAATAAGAAAATTGTTTCTTGGCAAAAATTAAGGTTATATCTGTATTTCAAGAGTCTGCCCGTTTCATGCTAGAGCCACGCGGCTCTAATGTCATGGCAAGTCACAGCTGCACGGCTCTATACTACAGTCGCATGGCTGTATTATGCCAATTAGAGCCGCACGGCTCTAACTCTTAAGTATGAGGATTTTCTCAATTTTCAGAATTTCCATTTATGCAAATATAATCCTGAGAAGGGTATTTCTTGCCTGTTGCAGGTATCCAGGGGAAGAACAACCAAGCCGTATTTATTCTTGATCAAAAGGGCAAAAATTTTTGTTTCCAAAATTATCGATCAAGGAATAAATACGCACTCTCGACACTATTTCAGTTTATCACTTCGCTGTGGGCCAACTCCAGCTTATCGCTCTGTTGTGGGCCAATTCTAGATTATATCTCCGCTATAGGCCAACTCCAGCTTATCACTCCACTGTAGGCCAACTCCAACTTATCGCTCTGCTATGGGCCAACTCTAGATTGTCGCTCCGCTATGGGCCAATTTCAGACCATCGCTCCGCTGTAGGCCAACTCCAGTTTATCGCTCTACTATAGGCCAACTCTAGTTTATCGTTTCGCTATGGGACAGCTCCAGTTTATTGCTCCGCTGTGGGCCAATTCTAGTTTATCGCTCCGCTATGGGCTAGCTCTAATTTATCGCTCCACTGTGGGCCAATTCCAGTTTATTGCTCTACTGTGGGCCAACTCCAGTTTATCGCTTCGCTGTGGGCCAACTCCATATTATCACTCAGCTATGGGCCAACTCTAGCTTATCGCTCCACTGTGGGCCAATTCCAGACTATCGCTTTGCTGTGGGCTAGCTTCAGACTATCGCTTCACTGTGGGCCAACTCCAAATTACTGCTCTGCTATGGGTCAGCTTCAGACCATCGCTCTGCTGCAGGCTAACTCCAGATTTTTGCTCCCCTGAGAGTCAACTCTAGATTATTGCTCCGACGAGAGCCAATTTCAAAACCAAAGCCAACATCCCTAACAAGATGTTGTGCCTGACCTCTTCAACAAACCAAGGCATCAAGTATGTTTTCTTTCCTTTTCTCACCATGCTCTCTATCACAAGATCAAACTCGATCCTAGCACAATAGCCTGATTATATCGACTTTGATCCCGTGAGGGGCAGCCTATAAGCACTGGTTTTTTCGACCTCTATGATGAGAGTCCTATGTTACCTCTTAAGCAAACGAACATGAATTAGACTTGAGAATGAGTGGGATGTTTCCTGGAATGTCTCAAACACTCCAAAAAACCAAACAGTCCTCGATCCGAAACCCTGAGATAGGTCCTTCGAGTGATTAGAGGGCTTAGAGGTGAGTTTGGGATTTAGGAGAATCTGTCACAGCTCTTATTAGAGGTGCAAGGCTGTAGTTTCACAATTATAGCCGTGTGGCTATAATTCCAGAGCCGCATGACTATAATACTACAGCGAGCGGTCAGATTATCTCCTAAATAACCGGAATCAATCTTTGACAGGGAATCAAACTCCTTAATTAGGAGGATTCTCAGCTGAAATTTGAGGGAGGTTTTTTTTATATAAAAAAAAGATAACAAAAACAGATGGGAGACAGATCTAGGAAGGGAGAAAACTAGGAAAGAGAAAAACTAAAGGAAAACAAAAACGGAATTCACCAAAAACACATAAAACAGACTTAGAAAGGATAGAGGGAGAGTGCCTGATCTTATCTCTTTCATTCGGGGTCTATTCTCGGGTTGTATTCGGATCGATTCGGGACGCATACTCGAGGATTTTGGAGTGTTTACGGGATTCTAACCGTATTCTGGCTTTTCAATCCACTTTCGATTGTCAAACACGCTGGAACATCAACAAGGTAAACTCTGAGAGGCCTTAAACCTGTACTTGTTTGATTTTTGTGTGAATTTTCTATGTTTTGTTGAAAATCAGGAAACTGGTTGTTTGATTATAGCCGTGCGGCTCTAACTAGAGCTGAGCGGCTGTAGTCCTTTAGAACAGAGCCGAGCGGCTATAATACTATAGCGGCACGGCTAAGTTCTTTAGGGCAGAAATCCCGAAAAGCCCTAAAATCGACCGAAAGCAACCAGAATCCATTTTGTTCATTCTGTTATGGTTTATTCAGTCCCAATTGTTGGATATGCCCCAGTCCCGAGGTATTGGTCCTTGTATTTGTATTATACATTTATTGGATTTATGTATTAAACTCATTTGTGTTATTAATAAAAGCATTAATTCATTTATTATATTTATCTTGTGCAATATATTAAATGAAGTATCCAATGGACATATCCATATCCATGATGACAAGTGTCATGCACTTGGCAGGAAGACCATGGATAGGGTAAACGATATGACCATAAATAGATCCGTAGTCTGTTCCAGTCATGGGAATGATTGGAATAAGAGACTATCATTAACCTGATTGTATGGCGGTGTCTTACCGGTCATTGGACATGGGATGCCAACCAAGTTAATGGGTACATGCAAAAAGGGCATGGTACTGGATAGATCCACTAAACGAGAAATCCACATGGTATAGTATCCCAAGTGATTCTCGTGTAGTACTTGTATGGATCCTTTGACCTGACCATATGATGGTGTTGCATGTGAGGTCGCATACTTAGGGGTACACCTAAAGGGCCTGTAATAGGGTGCCAAGTATGGGTACTTTTGGGTATGTCACTTAGCATGGTAATGCTATGGATATGCAGAAGGGATTTGTCACTCAGTAGTCCACTGGGAAGATATCACCGGCCTCTTGATGAATGTAACTAATAAGAGTGTGGCTACACCCAAACGAGTTGGAACTTGTTTGTGAACTTCAGTGCATTCCGGATCAAGTCAATTTCCGGACACAAAAGAGGGTGATCAATCCATGCCTCTGTGTCGAACACCGATATCAATGACATGGGATATACAAGTTCAAACTATAGGGTTATGATTACAGTTAGACTGCCATCTCCATCTTGATTAGGGGCTGCAGTGGCTAGAGCCCAACTGCAGTCTGTAGGCCACAGGCCTACTACCAACATAAAGATGGACCCACGGGATCGTACACATTGAGCGACTGAACACTGACTTAAGGAATCACATATATGCTTAGAGTATACACTCTGGAAAAAAAGGTATATATATTAATTATATTATAAAGATCAATTGGATTGATCATAGTAATAAAATTAATATGTATTTAATTGGCTCTTCATAATTAATTGGATTAATTATGAGATTATTTCCTGGATGGAAATATTCATATGTATAGGTTTACATATGAATTTATTTGTGATGATCTAATTTTAATTTGATGGATTAACTTAATTGGTCAAACTAATTTTAATTTAAATGTAAATAATATGTTACTTGGTGTAATATATTAAATACATGGGTAAATTAAAATTGGGCTTGAAATTAGTTTAAGCCAGACTAATTAAAATAGGTTTGGGCCTGAATTAAAAGAAGGAAGCCCGCACAGATGAAGGAGCTAACTTGGGCCAAAATTTCCTTGGGAATTTTGGCCACCTAGAGTAAAAGAACCCTAGGAATTTCGGCCAACACACAAGTGAAACACACTAGCCGAAATTTGCCCTTTCCTCCTCTCAAAAGTTTGTGTTTTCCAATGCTAGCACAGGTGGTGTTCGTTAGGCGTTCGTGTACGTGAACGAGGAGGGTTTCTAGTTTGATTCCTGCAGTCTGCATCCATCTCTTGAAAGAGATATTCCTGGTAAGAGATTTATCTCTTTTACTTAATTTTTTTTTCCAATTTCCATCTCAATTGCTCCTGGGTACGGATTTGAGGAAATCACCGCGTTCTTCCGCTTTAATCGAATGATTTCCAGTGAAAAATCCCAACAACAATCACATCCGTCACATTCTGAATTTTGGTTTTCGGTTTTCCTAGAATGCGATGTGGGATTTTCGGTCCTTTTGATTTTGATTTTTGAAATCCAGGGTTGTTTGATCCAAATTGGGTCCACTGTCCAGCCTTAGCGTACCCCCAGGTTCCTCAAAATCCTTAGAAATCATTGAAAAGGATTTAAACTGTGATTTTCAAAGCAAAGAAAACCAATTTTGGGTTTTGGATATTACAAACGTATGGCTGTAGTACTACAGCCGCACGGCTGTAAACTCCAGAAAGATGCAAAATCACGGGACGACCTGCACGGATGTCGTCGCGTGATGCTTTCTTCAGAACTAAAACCGTTTTTGTATGTGTTTACTGCTTTTTAACCTTACATGGATGTTTGGAATCAGGAACCCCCATGAACGAAACCCCGAGTTATGGGATAACCGACCCACTAAATGGAGAAATTTACATGTAATTGAGCCAAATAGTTTTCCAAAATTGTTTTCAAGCACAAAACCTACAGGGCATTTCTAAAACCGTTTTCTAGGTCTAACCGAGTAAGTCGCCCGGACTTCTCGGTTATCCCCTAAATACATGTTCATATTCTCTAAGATTCCCCATTCTGTCTTATATGAGTCCTACTTGTGTTTGTAATATAATTGTGCTAACAATCTATTTTGCAGCTTTTATTTTTCTTTATTTTTGTTTTGGATGTATTTTATAGATTAATCTTGTATTCTAGGCGATTCTAATTTTTTAGATCTTCGTGTATCTAGGCGATTGTATTGGTGAGGATGAGAGTTTTCCTCTTTTTGGGTTGTAATAAGTGGCCTCTATTTCTTTTTAGTTGTTTGGATGTATGGTTTATATTTCTGCACTTTAATTTTATGTAATTTATATCTGTCATTTGAATGAGCATGGGCTAAATAATACAAGATAAAATGGGTAGAGAATTAAGTAAGTAAAATATTGTCTTATGCACTTATAAATGAAAACAAGCTTGAGGTTGAATAGGTAAGTTGCCTGAACCCTAAATCTCTATATTAGCTACAGCAGTCTACGCTTGGTAGGGAGCTGTACCAAAATTTCCCGTATGAGCTGATCCGGGTGGCGGCTCTGTCCCTGATCTTGAAATTTAAGTTTCGAGGTCTTTAAGTTAATAAAACAGGATTTTCTAAAAAATGCAAAACCAGTTTTCTAAAAATTCACATTCAAAGTAAAGGTTTTCTACAAAAAGGATTTTCAAAAAAATCAATGGTTTTCCTAAGCAAGATACAAACCCGTTTTTCAATCCAAAACACTTCTTTTCTTTTTCCCCGGTTCGCTTCGCTGTGTTCCGCTCTTAAAAAGCTGTCCGCTCTTAAAATGTCGTCCGCTCTCAACACCAAATCCTTTTTATATAATTGTATCCCCTAGGTTAGTCATTTGATTGGTCTGTATATTTTAAATTTCCTGAATTTATTTAATGCTTTCAGAATTTATTTGTCGCTTTCCGCATCGTTCCTCGTGTGTGAGCATCAGTTAAAACAAAGATAAAATCAACTGTAGAAAATAATAAAAGGCATTGATATAAACTGTTAAATACATTTTGAATTGAGGAGAAATAGGTGAGTTCTCTAAACTTAAATCTCTGACTAAAGGTATAGTGATTCGTAGCTCGTCTCGGTTGTATCGTAATTTTCTCGGTTGCGCTGAGCCGGGTGGCGACTCTTGTCACTTTAGTGAGAGCATTAGAGTTCATTTGTTTTCTCACTGTCAGAACCCTTTTTCATTTAAAAATCTTTCTCGACACGGTCGCGCGGCCCATCACTTTAGCATCATTCGCTCACACTAATACTAGTAATTTAAATGCTGAGAATTTAAATAGCAATAAGTAAGGAGTATAGGGATTGAGATATTTGAGACATAGCAATTCATACAGTTTTGGCCCAACCGGTTTACTCCTGTCCCCAAACCCACCGCTTGAAATTTTCCACTAAGGGTTCCTTTATGGGCAAGAACCAAGTCTATGATTTATTTATGGGCAGAAATCAAGCCTAATGTTACTTTTTATGAGTTCAAGTAACAAACTCAATACTTTTCTAAGCAAAGTATCAAAACCTCTACCGACACTTTTTGTGTTATAGGTGTTTTTATAGCTCAACAACAACTATCCCAGTGCTTTTTGCAAGATCAAAAACCAAACTTTTTTACAACTGTTTTTTTTCAAGCTTAACAACCAAACTATCACCACACTTTTCAAGCTCAAGTGTGAAACCTTAATTGCTTTGTTGAAATCACTACAACAAAGCTCCCCCTCACACAAACCTTATTGTGTGAATTACAATTCCTTTTTGAATGAATAAATTGGTCGTTTCAGAATTGATGAAGACAATGAATTCTGTGAATATCTTTTTGAAAGCTTGTTGGAAAAGACTCTCTAATGTATGTTGTTATATGCAATGTTATCATAACCGTACCGGACATCAAACCGATGAACCTACTGGTACGTGGTACAACCGGTTCAACCGGGTAATACCGGTGGTTATACCGGATTATTATTTTTTTAAAAAAAATATTATTTAAAAAATAAATAAGCTTATAAATTCATCAAACACAAGTTTCAAATATTTAATACTCAAAATAATTTCATGAAATATCCTAAAACTTCATCAATTTTAAATTTTAATGATAATTGATTTAAATTTTAAAATTTGAAAAATTTTGTTTTGAAACCAAACCGAACCAGAACCAAACAAAACTAATTTAGTTTGATTTAAGTCAAACCGAATGTATATTGGTTTGATTTTGGTTTTTATAATTTTATATGTTTATTTTTTGGTTCGGTTTAAAACTTCATCAATTTTAAATTTTAATGATAATTGATTTAAATTTTAAAATTTGAAAAATTTTGGTTTGAAACCAAACCGAACCAGAACCAAACAAAACTAGTTCAGTTTCATTCAAGTCAAACTGAATGTATATTGGTTTGATTTTGGTTTTTATAATTTTATATGTTTATTTTTTGATTCGGTTCGGTTCGGTTCGAATAAAACCAAAAACCGAACCGTCGAACCGAACCGAATCAAAACCGAAGATAGAAAATGGTCAAAACTGGTTTTTGACCGGTTCATCGGTTTACTGGTTTTTAACCGGTCGAACAGGTCATCTCCGGTTTTTTATCAAACCGTCCATTTTAATCAAACCGACCGGACCCATGGTCGGTTCGCGGTAAAACCGGTCGAACCGGCCGATCCGGTCCGGTTTTCACAACCTTGGTTATATGTGATTTTGATATATGTCTTCTCCACTTGTGAATGATGGATTTGCTCTCTATTTATGGATGAAGAAGCAAAGATAGTCATTACTCACAAGCATTGATAATGGAGCTTTTTGTTTAAATGTGTCCAAGACTCTTTAGGCCTCTGAAACTGCTGCTTTGTATTGCTATAGCCTTTTGTATGCAATGTATAGCCTTTTATAGCAATAATTTGAGTTCCCTATAGCCTTCTGTATGTGGCCGTTATACAGTGTATAGCCTCCTGTAGGTGACTATTATACTTTGTATAGCCTCCTGTAGGCGATCGTTATACAGTGCATAACCTTTTGTAGGTAATAGGTATACTTTGTATAGTCTCCTGTAGGTAACCATTATACAGTATATAGCCTCCTGTAGGTGTATAACCTTTTGATTGTAAGAGTCTTCTTTTCGTAACTCCAAGTTTAATATCCTCTTGTAAATCACGGTAGTCTTTCCTTATGTCTTCAAGATTTGTTGTATGTCTTTGTATCTTCAATAATATGATACTCTTAACTAAGATTTTAATCTTAATTACTTTAGCTTATGTTATTCTTTTTCTTTTTTCATTATTTTGACTTTGATAAAAGTCATTATCATAAAACATCTTTATGTAATTTTAATTGAGATCATTTTTCATCTAATCTTAATTTAATTACTTGAGATTATTTTATTATATTTTATCTTTCTTTACTTTAATATTGTAATCATCAAGACTTGATTTAACATTCTACCCTTTTTTTATGATGACAATACTCTTTTGAAATATCTAATTTGGTGATATTAAAGGAAGTGATAGTCATGTTAGGGTAACTATTTTTCTCTTGATGGTGCTCCCCCTGAAGATGTGATTTCTCCCAAGGATTTATTAATTTTTGAAAGAATATTAGTAATTGATTTGATTTCTAATTTTCCTTAAAAATTAATTTAGGTTTTTCTGCATAAGGAGGAAAGATAACTTTTTATTAAAAAAATATTCCTTTTTGAAAGAATTAGTTATTGGTTTAATTTTAATTTTCAAATACCTTTCCATATTTTGAAAATTTTTATAACTAATTTTGAATTAAAATTCTTGATATTTTAAACATATGAGGATCAGAGCAAATTTTGTATCGAAGATAATATTATCCCAAGGAAGAAACATAGGCTTTTAGCAAATTAGGCTTTTAAAAGAGAGTGAGATTTCTATGGCCCAAAATATAATTGATATGTAAAAAGGCCTATATATATGTACGGCTAAGAATGGAAATTGGCATTGCATTTTTCTCAGGTTGCCATATCCAATAGTGGTTAAGCATATAACACATATATTTGTAATTTCCACAAATAAAACATCAGCAATTAACTTCTTTGTAAGAATAAACATTCATTTCTCAAACTAACTAAGAAAGTATGTTGCTGTCAGTTATATTCATATAGCACAGAAGTACTTCAAACTACAAATCCCTACAATGCCACTAGGGTGTGAAGATTCAAAACATGAGTCAGAACATATGAGAGACAATAATGAAGAAGAGTATCATGTAGTAGATACTGAGAAAAAACAAACAGAGAGTACCCAAGAGAGCTTTATGAGAGTAGAAGCTATTCACAAAAATAATGAAAGGAAAGCTAGTTCATACAAAGTCAATGTATTTAAGAGTGTGACTAGGAAGGAACACAGTTTTTTCTCTTGACAGCTCTAGATAAAGGAGTATCTGAGAATAGTAGCATTCCTGAAATTTTTGGGAGGAATATGCATCTTCAAGACAAGACAGATGCATTCTTTATCATTATTATGGAAGACTTTTAAACCCTTAATGTCTTTAATGGCATATATTTGTTGGCAACAGAAGCAGAGAGAATATCATGCGATAGCCATATTTCTGAAAATGGCTTGTGTCAAGATGATGATGATCTTTTTGAGTACGAAAGCTAGGTCCTACTTTCAATACTAGCTTTATATCCACTGAGGAGTCTGATGTGTCTCTTCCTCTCATTGATAAAAACATTGAAGGCATTCTTAACTCTCCTTTCTCCAAAATTCTCCATATCTACTCATTTCAGTGTCTTCATCCATATTCAATTAAAATGGCACAACAGTACCAATCTCCTACCTTTTCACCAATACCTCTAAGTATTGAACCACCAAGTCCCTCTCCTCCAGTTATTAACATTCCCATTGATTCTCTCCATTCTAAAGTCCCACATGAGTTTCCACATATCCACTTCACTTCCACCCAGGATCATATCCGAACCACTACATTTACCTTGGAGTCCTCACTTAAGGTTACATCTGAAGTGGTTAAGATTGCGCAAACTGTGATGAACTCTCATATCTTTCAGCGAGTTCCAAATGCTCTCACTAATATGCAGATGCAAATCATTGAGATGCAGTCTAGGATCATGAATATTCTGCAGTATCAGGAGGAAACTCTGGCTAGAGTCACAGGTGAGGTGAGAGAACTCTTGGGGAAAATGGACTCTCTGCTTTTCATGGTTTCTCAACTCTATTCTGACAAACCAAAGCCTACTGATACATCTACCTCTAAGCAACCATGAAGTTCAGGTTTGCACCAGTCTCTAGCTTTGGGACAGCAAGATCACCTAGTTGGTAGTCTGCTCTGAAGCCTCTAGTCCTCTATTAACTATTTTATGAACTGTTTTTGCTATTTTGGTTTTATTACTTATCTCTAGCTTAAACTATGGAAAAGTACTTTGGTTCTTTGGCCAAAGTAATGGTAGTGATTACTTGTTTAATCTCAGTATGGTTCTTACTCCTTAGTTTCTCTCTCCATAGGTATTATTATTCTGTTTTTTATTCCTTATTTTTGCTGATGACAAAGGGGGAGAGATCTATTATAGATTTATCATATCTTGATGTTCTGACAGGTATATAAAAGCGATAACATGTGTGTGTTACTCATAGGTGTGATAATTGATATGATGTGTGTTGTTGTTATGCTATAACTATGCGTGTGCACTGCATTATGATATCAATAACTAGTTCTTGGTATATATATGCATATATAGGTGCTAGTGCATGTAGGGATTTTCAACGGAAATCAACCGATAAAGCAGAATTACGTGTTGATTTGCTCAAATCCGTGCCGAGGAGCAATTGATACGGAAATTGAAAACAATAAAATTAAAATAGAAGAGAATCAATTCTCACCCGAAATATCTCCTCTAGAGATGGTTGCAGAAATTGAATCCGATTCCCTCCACTCTTATGTACACGAACGCCTATCGAGTTGAACCCGTGCAAGCGGCGTATCAAAAGAGAAGAGGAAGAATCCAATTACCATGGCTGAAAATTTCAGCTCCATAAAACCCATATGGCCGAAATTCCCCTTAAGGAAAATCTACCTTTTAGCTTTAAATCATGGCCTTTATTATTGGGGTGATTTAACTTTTTTTCTATAAATGGAATTAATGACATAATTCCATAAATCCTAATTAATTAATAAGGTTTAATTCCTAATCAATTCTAATTTAATTTCTATGCATGTATTTATATAATGCCATATTATATAAGATAAATGCCAATTAAATTAAATAGATTTGCCAATTGGAATTAACCCAACAAATTTATTTATGATTTGACTAGAAACAAATACATATAAACCTATATATGTATAAAATTTGCCCCAGGAAATTTATTCACAAGTTAATTTATTTAAATCAACTTTATGTCACCCAATAAAATATAAATATATGTCAATTAAATTATATTGACCAATCCAATTGATCTTTAATTTAATTGATTAATATTTATCTCTTCAATTAGTATACTCCAAGTATACAGGTGATCCGACTAGTTCGAACTCAAACATTCTATATGTACGATCCTGTGGATCCGTCTTTATGTTGGCAGAGGGCCTATGGCCCACAAACTGCAGGCAGGCTCTAGCAAGCTACTGCAGCCCCGAAATAAGACGGAGATAGCAGTTTGACTATAATCGTAACCCTATAGTTTAAACTCGTATATCCCATGTCATTGATATCAGTGTCCGACACAGAGGCATGGATTGATCACCCACTTTTGTGTTCGGACATTTACTTAATCCCGAATGAAC
This sequence comes from Euphorbia tirucalli, assembly GCA_039660915.1. NCBI lineage: Eukaryota > Viridiplantae > Streptophyta > Magnoliopsida > Malpighiales > Euphorbiaceae > Euphorbia > Euphorbia tirucalli. The sequence continues at coordinate 31,084,454 of CM077637.1, read as the reverse complement.
TGATGCTTACAAACAAGTTCCAACTTGTTTGGGTACACTCTTATCAGTTGCATTCATCAAGAGGCCGGTGATATCTTCTCAGTGGACTACTGAGTGACATTCCTTTATGCATATCCAGAACATTGCCATGTTCACTAACATATCCGAATGTACCCATACTTAGCACCTTGTTACAGGCCCTTTAGGTGTACACCAAACTATGCCACTTCACATGTAGCACCATCATATGGTTAGGTCAAAGGATCCATACAAGTACTACACAAGAATCACTTGTGATACTTTACCATGTGGATTTCTCGTTTAGTGGATCTATCCAGTACCATGCCGTTTTGCATGTACCCATTAACTTGGTTGACATCCCATTTCCAATGGCCAGTAAGACATCGCCATACAACCAAGCAAATGATAGTCTTTGGTTCCATTCATTCCTATGACTGGAACAAACTACGGATCTCTTTATGGTCATATTGTTTTCCCTATCCATGGTCTTACTGCCAAGTGCATGACACTTGTCAACCTGGAAATGGATATGTCCATGGGATACTCTATTTAAAATATAGCACAAGGTATATAATAAATAGATTAATGCCTTTATTTAATGACACAAAATGTATAATACATAAATCCAATAAATGTACAATACAAATACAAAGACCAATGCCTTGGGACTAGGGCACATCCAACAATCTCCCACTTGCACTAGTTCCAACTAGGCATAGGCCTAATCCCTATAGATCTAATATGACCCTCATGCTTGGGTCGAACCAGTGCCTTGGTCAATGGATCTGCGACATTATCCTCGGTGTCCACTCTATGTAATGAAATGTCACCCCTCTCGGTGATTTCTCGTCTGAGGTGAAACTTCCTAAGCACGTGCTTCATGTTCTAGTGTGACCGGGGCTCCTTAGTGTTGGTGTGCCCTAGTTCTTAGGGCATTGGATTCTTGTATTTTGTATTATACATCAAGACTCATTGTATGAATACATTACTTGTGTCACATTAATAAAGGCAATTAATCTATTTCATTTATATCTTGTGCTATAATATGAGTAGAGTATCCATTGATTGATAATCATAATGGGAACAAATAAACAACAGACTTGTATATTCAATGACTGTATAGCTGTTCTTAACTAGCCACAGTACTTATATAGTCAGTCATGAATATAGGTACATGTCATTGACATGGGACTGGATCGATCCACACAAGAAAGCCACACGGTTGTCGCGTCATAGGTCTTTCTTGAGTAGGTCTCTTTTGTGCTCAGACCAGATTTTATTATAGTATCAATATGGAATCTGGTTCACTTTGACATACACCTAACAGGTCTGTAAAAGGATGCTAGGTGAACATTTTGATATTGATGATGAAGTGATGGAATTGCCACTCGAGCAACACCGAGATGATATCATTGGCCAATTGATGAGTGGGACTGATAAGTGTATAGCCATACCCAAGTAAGTCGGTGCTTATTTGATTAATCAGTTGACTCAAGATCAAGAAATATAATAAACAACAAAAGAGGATGACAGACACCATGCCTCTTGTTTATTCATATCGATATCGTTAGGCAAAGGACACTATGAGATTACTACCGGGTGAGTGTCTTTCAAAGACTGCTGCATCTCTGTCTTAATTGGGGGCTATAATGGTTTGCTAGAACCCACTTACAGTCTGTAGGCCTTGGGCTTACTACCAACATAAAGTCAAACCCATAGGATCATGCATATAGATCAACTGAACCGGAACTTATAGAAATTATACATGTAATATACATTGGAAGGAATGCGTTAATTAATTATTTGACATTCGGTGTCAAGGTAATTAATTAACATTGAGTTGAATTTAATTTAATTAATAAGTTTACATAATGTAATTAATTAATTTATCAATTAATTAAATTACATAAAGTAAACAATTAATTAAATAATTTTTCTAAGTAGGAAAATTAAATACATGTATTGTATTTACTTGAGCGTGATTTAATTTTATTTAGGCGTAATTAAATTTAGCCAAATGGAATTAAATTACATAGTATATACTTTTTAATTAAAGTTTATTTATGTAATTATAATCCTAGTAGGCTTGGGTTTAATTAACCTAATTAAAACCCAATTAGATAAGGTGTCTATATAAGGGCACACTTAAGGAAGAAAAACCTAATTCAACCCTAATTAATTACTGGAAATTTCAGCCACCAATAGTAGCCCCAAAATAGCCGAAAATCCCAGCATTAATACTCCATTTCTTCGCGTCTTCGGCTAGCACCAGTTCCTGCTCAAAGTTGGTCATGCACCGGACTTTGGAGATCGCAGTTTCAAGAAACGATTCTACAGCAGTCTCTAGAAGAGACAAACCCAGTGACTTTATCTCTCTTGATTCAAATTGGTTTTATTCTAATCAATGGTAATCGAACATGATAGGTGGATTCTAGGAAATTTTAAACGGTGTATTTTCCGCTGCGCCATGTTATTTTTCCGATGACGAATCCCAACACTTAGCTTGTGCAATAGCCCTATTGTTGTCATAGAAGATATCAACTGGATCCAGGATAGTTGGTACTACTCCCAATTCAGTGATAAACTTCTTTATCCATACAGCTTCCTTAACTGCATCACGCGCTACAATGTACTCAGCTTCTATAGTAGAATCCGTGATGGTCAGTGCTTAGAGCATTTCCAACTTACAACACCACCATTTAGCAAAAACACATACCCAAACTGTGACTGGTACTCATTCTGGATGGTCTGGAAGCTTGCATCAGTGTACCCAGTAACTGACAGCTCTTCCTGACCTCCACACACTAAGAAGCTATCCTTAGTCCGGTGATCCTCGCCGGGATCTTGCTGGTATCGGCTCGTCATACTCAGTGCAAAGGCAACATCAAGTCTTATACATAGCATGGAGTACATGATTGATCCTATAGCTGAGGCATATGGGACCAACTTTATGTTCTCCCTGTCCTACCTTGTCTTAAGACAGTTCTTCTTACTAAATTTCAGCCCATGGCTCATTGGCAAGAAACCTTTCTTGGCCTAATCCATGCTGAATCTTTTCAGAACTTTATCTAAGCACGTGGCCTGACTTAGGCCCAGAAGCTGATTGGATCTATCTGTTGGGATTCATCATTGGAAAAATAACGTGGCGCAGCAGAAAATATACAGTTTAAAATTTCCTAGAATCCACCTATCGTGTCCAATTACCATTGATTAGAATAAAATCAAATAAGAATCACGAGAGATTAACTCACCGGATTCTTCTCCTCTAGAGACTGCTGCAGAATCGGTTCTTGAAACTGCGATCTCCAAAGTCCCGTGCACGGCCAACTATTGAGCGGGAACCAGTGCTAGCTGAAGACGCGAAGGAATGGAGGATTAATGCTGGGATTTTCGGCTATTTGGGGCTGCTATTGGTGGCTGAAATTTCCAGTAATTAATTAGAGTTGAATTAGGTTTTTCCTCCTTAAGTGTGCCCTTATATAGACACATTGTCTGATTGGGTTTTAATTAGGTTAACTAAACCCAAGCCTACTAGGATTATAATTACATAAATAAACTTTAATTAAAAAGTATATACTATGTAATTTAATTCCATTTGGCTAAATTTAATTACCCCTAAATAAAATTAAATCACACTTAAGTTAATACAATACATGTATTTAATTTTCCTACTTAGGAAAATTATTTAATTAATTGTTTACTTTATGTAATTCAATTAATTGATAAATTAATTAATTACATTATGTAAACTTATTAATTAAATTAAATTCAACCCAATGTCAACTAATTAATTAACGCATTCCTTCCAATGTACATTACATGTACAATTTCTATAAGTTCCAGCTCAGTTGATCTATGTGCACAATCCTATAGGTCTGTCTTTATGTTGGCAGTAGGCCCAAGGCCCACAGACTGTAAGTGGGTTCTAGCAAACCATTACAGCCCCCAATTGAGACAGAGATGCAGCAGTCTTTAGAAGACACTCACCCGGTAGTAATCTCATAGTGTCCTTTGCCTAACGATATCGATATGAATAAACAAGAGGCATGGTGTCTGTCATCCTCTTCTGTTGTTTATTATATTTCTTGATCTTGAGTTGACTGATTAATCAAATAAGCAACCAACTTATTTGGGTATGGCCATACACTTATCAGTCCCACTCATCAAGTGGCCAATGATATCATCTCGGTGTTACCCGAGTGGCAATTCCATCACTTCATCATCAATATCAACATGTTCACCAGTCCACCCAATCATACCCGTATTTAGCATCCTTTTACAGACCTGTTAGACATATGTCAAAGTGAACCAGATTCTATATTGATATTATAATAAAATCTGGTCTGAGGACAAAAGAAACCTACTCAAGAAAAACCTATGACATGACAACCATGTGGCTTTCTTATGCGGATCGATTCAGTCCCATGTCAATGACATGTACCTATATTCATGACTGACTATACAAGTACTATGGCTAGTTAAGAACTACCATACAGTCATCGAATATACAAGTCTGTGGTTCTATTCGTTCCCACGATTAGAACAGACCTGGGATAGGTTTTATGATTATCAATCAATGGATACTCTACTCATATTATAGCACAAGATATAAATAAAATAGATTAATTGCCTTTATTAATGTGAGACAAATAATGTATTCATACATGACTCTTAATGTATAATACAAAATATAAGAATCCAATGCCCTAAGAACTAGGGCACACCAACACTATCCCTGTAGATTCTGATCCCTAGGATCGTCTCAGCCTCGCCTAAGTCCTTTATTGCGAAGCGCTTATACAACCACTGCTTTACACCTTGCAGTGTTGGTATGTCGCTTCCAATAAGAAGGATATCATCCACATATAATACCAAGAAGGTGACAATGCTCCCACTAATCCTTTTATACACACAAGGCTCATCTTGATTCTGTATAAAGCCGTATTCCTTTATGGCTTCATTGAATCTAAGATTCCAACTTCGGGATGCTTGCTTCAATCCATAAATGGACCTTTGAAGCTTGCATACCCTTCCAGGATACTTTGGATCGACAAAAACCCTCAGGTGGTGTCATGCACACATCCTCGAGTAGCTTTCTGTTAAGGAGAGGGGTTTTGACATCCATCTGCCAGACCTCATAGTCGTACCAAGTGGCTATGGCCAGCAGGATCCTTATGGATTTGAGCGTAGCGACTGGGGCGAAAGTTTCATTATAGTCTATTCCATAGACTTGTCTAAAACCTTTCATAACCAGACGCCTCTTGAAGGTGTTGTCGGCCTTTAGCTTGTTGCACCACTTGCAACCTATTACCTTAGCACCCGAAGGTGGATCAACCAGGTTCCAAACCTGATTATCGTACATAGATTGTATCTCTGCCTTTATGGCCTTGCACTAGTTGGCAGACTATGGGCTAGCTATAGCCTTTTGGTAGGTTTTGGGCTCTTCCTCGTTGAAGATGAGAAGAGTGTGATCATCAGTGATGAGAAACCCATATCTCTCTGGTTCCCGATGATCCCTACCAGACCTTCTAGGTCCTTGTGTGACCTGGGCCGATGCTTCCTCCTATGGGAGCTCCACCCTGGTCTCCGAGTTATCCTTTTCAGGAGTTTGTGAGCTTTGAACTTCCCTGAGTTCAATATTGCTCCCACTGTCTTTCTTGGAAATGAAATCCTTTTCTAGAAAGACCCCCTTTCGTGCCACGAACACCTTGTTCTCAGTGGGGTTGTAGAAGTAATACCCTTTGGTTTTCCTAGGATAGCCCACAAATAGGCATTTGTCAGTTTTGGGTTCTAGTTTGCCCCCGGTCAATTTCTTGACATGTGCATCACATCCCCAAATCCATAGGAAAGACACATTGGGTGTCCTGCCCGTCCATATCTCATATGGCATCTTTTCCACAGCCTTAGTCGGAGTATTATTCAAAATAAGAGCTGTTGGCTCAAGAGCGTATCCCCAGAAGCTTATTGAGAGAGAGGCATGACTCATCATTAAGCAGACCATGTCCAACAAGGTCCTGTTGCTCCATTCGGACACCCCATTCCATTGTGGTGTTCCTGGAGGAGTGAGCTGTGGAATGATTCCATGCTCTTTCAAATATGAGTCAAACTCTAGGCTAATATACTCGCCTCCTTGGTCTAACTGAAGGGCTTTGATATTTCTACCTAGCTGGTTCTGTACTTCTTCCTAAATTCCTTGAACCTATCAAGGGTCTCAGACCTATGTTTCATCAGATGGACATAGCCATATCTGTTGAAATCATCCGTGAACGTGACGAAGTACAGATGTCCAACTCTGGTAGCTGTGCTCATGGGCCGATATACGTCTGAATGTATTAGGTCCAATAAGCCAATAGCCCTTTCAGCTTTCTTGCTAAAAGGCGCTTTAGTCATTTTACCTCATAAACAAGACTCGCATATATCAAGTGACTCCAAGTCAAATGATCATAGGATACCAGCTTTGTGAAGCCTAGCTATGCGTTTCTTAGTTTATGTGGCCTAAACGACAATGCCAAAGGTAGACTGGATTAAGTTCATTAGGCTTAACCCTTCCTTTACTCTCCCAACAGCTGGGGACACGATCTTTTCCAATGTCTAGCCTGCTTGCACCCGAAGCAGACATCCTCAGGACTGGCCTTGGGCTGGGCCTTAGCCTTCTTGGCCTTAGCTTTCTTAGCCTTGGCCTTGGCCTTTTCCTTGGCCTTGCCCTTAGCAAGAGGAAGGTTCCCCTTGTTGACCAGCAGTACCGACAGAGTCTTTTTTATGGACTGCTCAGTGAGCTTGAGCATCCCATGCAGCTCACTAAGAGTACAGTTCATCCCTTGCATGTTATAGTTTAGGATGAACTGATCATAAGAATCCAGTAAGGAAGCCAGAATCGTGTCTACCGCCAGCTCCTGTGAGATAGGTAATCCGAGACGGGCTAAAGTGTCCAGATAGCCCTTCATCTTGAGCACGTATGCGCTCACAGATGTCCCAGCCCCCATTTTACAAGAGTGGAATGCCTTATTGGTTAGGTACCTTTCCTGACGAGCTTGCTCTTAAAACATCTCATTGAGAGTTGTTATCATAGCATAGGCCTGATGGTCCATGAACTGCTTTTGCAGCTTAGAGACCATGCATGCCAACATAAGACACGTCACATCCCAGTTATCTTTGACGTGCACCTCATATTCCTCCAGCTAGGCAACTGGTGGATTATGCCCCGTTGGTGCAACCGGTACAGGCCTTTCCAACACATACTCCTTAGACTCCTGTCTTAGAACTATTCTTAAGTTCCTAGACCAGTCCAAAAAGTAGGGCCAGAAAGCTTGTCCCTTTCTAGGATAGATCGTAGTGAAAGTGAGTTGTTTGTTGCCATTTGGTTACTACAGAAAAATTATAAGAGTGTTAATAAAGGACTTAACTTGTTTTTCCCATATTTAATTAATAATGAATCAGGTTATTAATTAACTCAAGTTGTTCGGCTCATGGGCCGAGATCCATATTTCCTTAAGATATGCCAAACGAGGGCCTGGAAAAACTATACCCTAATTATTTAGGTAGGAACACCGTCCAATCCCAACCTAGGGACTCTCGGTTTGATGGGCTTGTTGGCACTTACCCATCTGTGCTTAGGGCCAGGAGAATCCTACTACCCATGCTAAGTCAAAACCTCCATCCAAGTGTCAGAGTAACCAATACTCCAACCCAATACAAAATGACAATGCTCCAGTGCATCCAGTGATGGCATGGTCTACAACTGGCCTATCCACACTTTGAGTCAGTTTTTAATGAGTGAAGCACTTTTAAACAACTTAGTAATTTCCTTTTGGTTATTAGATTCATTTTAAAAATGGCTTAGATGCATAGGCAGGTGAAAGTGGGTTTGGACCATACATTCATGCATGTAAACAAATAAAGCATAATTAAATAAAATGGAATGCTATGGGCTTATATTACAACCTAATATAATTCTAGTAAACCTATACTAGAAAATACATCAGGTGGGCCTCCTCTTCTTCCTTCTGGGCTCACCTCTCTAATGGGCTCCTCCTTTACAAATTTTATAGTAAATAAAAAAAAATAAAATTACATAAAAAAGAAAAACGGCACACAGGCCGTATTTACCTAAAAAGAAAAATACAACCCAACTCGAATAAGGCCCAATAGCATCCATTCATACATTTAATCATACAACATACAATCCAATACATCAATTTATAAACATGTTATAATGCATGAATTTAAGCCCATTTCAATTATGTCCTTAGCCATTATTTTGAAATCACCAATTTTGGTCCATCATGGTTCTAGCCTTATAGGGGTGGCAATGGGGCGAGGATTACCCAAAAACCGTAGGGATCCGAACCGGTGGGCGCGGGGAATAACCGATATTATCCCCCACGGGGATGGGGGTAGGGGTTATTTTATCCTCCATACTTAAATGGGCGTGGGGGCGGGGAGTATTATCCACGCCCCGCTCTCGAATAAATCCCCGTATATGTATATATATATATATATATATATATATATATATATATATATATATATATATATATATATATATATATACACACACCTGTATGATAATTCTTTTACTAGTACTGATGTCAAATTAATATTTTATTGAAGACGTGAAAACAAATCAAGAAGAAGAGAAGGCTCAAGCATAGAAATAATCCCTCTTAGGAAATTGAGGCAATAAGACAAACTGGTACTTCTTAAAAATCTAAATCCATAGTAGTTGTTCACTAGCACATTCAAGTAAATTCCTATTTCATATGGTTTAAATACGTTAGACAGATCATGTACAAATTCTTGGATTTTTCGGTCTAAGCTATAAACCACATGACTTATTCTTCTCATAAATCCAATATATGTGTTCCTTGTCCTAGTAATAGAAAATTGAAGTTAATTATATCATATGCTTTGTCATTTAAGCTTACTAGCAAAACAAGAGCAGTATGATTTCGATACCTTACTTTTGTGGCTTTGTTCAAATAATAATAATGATAATAAGATCCTTCTGGAAAATGATTTAGAAACATAAGATCATTAGTTGCCATATAAAAAGTGCACACAATTTGCTAGCTCAAGGCATAGCTCTTGAATAATTGGACTTCAAATTCAAGTTATTCAAAAAAAATTCACCTGGAACTTAAATATTTGTAATATTGGAAATATTTTGTAATTTGGATATTTGATGTTAAACCACATTTGTGATGTGATAGAATTTGTATTTTGGATATTGAATGTTAAAATGGTTATTAAAATAACAAAACATTAATTTATTTTATTTGTTGGATATGGGTGGGGATTCACTGATACCCGTAGGCACCTGCGCGGGGAGGGGATAGGGGTGAAAAGAAATATTAAATAGGGAATCACCAAAAGCACCCCCACAATCATTGGGGGCGGAGTGGGGAATGTACCCCCGCCCCCGTACCCACACCGTTGCCACCCCTAAGCCCTTAATAGGCTTAAGGCCTCCAGCCCAGGCAGAAAACTGCTCCACTGGAATTGGGAAACCATGTGTTCATATCAACCGCTTGGGTAATCGTGCCAAGAAAACCCAAACCAATTTCAATTATACCATATTAATTTCCAAAATTAATATCCCATGAATAAAATTAAAATTTCATTCAAGAAACTATGCGCATTTAAATTACAGAAATTTAAACACACAAAATTTTAAAACCCATTAAAATTTCAAAACTGGGCCCCGGGCCCGAAACCCGCCAAATCCAAAACTGGGCCCGGCCCACTGCAGCTAGGGCAACAGAGTTGCCCTAGCAGCAGCAGCCGTCGCTACTGCGGTGCCCCGTATCTATGGAAACAGCCTGTGATTTTCATCAAAAAAATAAATTTAATAGCAAAATAATAAAATAACCAAGAAATAATCAAGCAACAGAAAATTAAAACTAACATAAACCAATATGCAAATTAATTTCCAATTGCAAAAATCATGGGGAAAATCACAAAACCCCAAACCAAGAATCCCAAAAATAAAAACACTAATTTTAAAATAAGGATTCAATCCTGTTAAATAATTTCCACGGATCAAAAGCCTGCTCTAATACCATTGTAGGGATTTTTCACCGGAAATCAACCGATAAAGCGGAATTACGCGTTGATTTCTTCAAATCCGTGCCCAGGAGCAATTGATATGGAAATTGAAAACAACAAAATTGAAATAGAAGAGAATCAATTCTCTCCCAGAATATCTCCTCTAGAGATGGCTGCAGAAATCGAATCTGATTCCCTCCACTCTCACATACACGAACGCCTATCGAGTCGAACCCGTGCTAGCGGCGGATCAAAAGAGAAGAGGAAGAATCCAATTACCATGGCCGAAAATTTCAGCTCCATAAAACCCATATGGCCGAAATTCCCCTTAAGGAAAATCTACCTTTTAGCTTTAAATCATGGCCTTTATTACTAGGGTGATTTAACTTTGTTTCTATAAATGGAATTAATGTCATAATTCCATAAATCTTAATTAATTAATAAGGTTTAATTCCTAATCAATTCTAATTTAATTTCTATGCATGTATATAATACCATATTATATAAGATATATGTCATTTAAATTAAATAGATTTGCCAATTGAAATTAACCCAACAAATTAATTTATGATTTGACTAGAAACAAACACATATAAACCTATATATGTATAAAATTTCCACCAGGAAATTTATTCACAAGTAAATTCATTTAAATCAACTTTGTGCAACCCAATAGAATATAAATATATGTCAATTAAATTATATTGACCAACCCAATTGATCTTTAATTTAATTTATTAATATTTATCTCTTCAATTAGTATACTCCAAGCAAACGGGTGATCCGACTAGTTCGAACTCAGACATTTTATGTGTACGATCCTGTGGACCCGTCTTTATGTTGGTAGTGGGCCTATGACCCATAGACTGCAGGCGGGCTCTAGCAAGCCACTGTAGCCCCCAATTAAGACGGAGATAGTAGTCCGACTATAATCGTAACCCTATAGTTTAAACTCGTATATCCCATGTCATTGATATCAGTGTCCAACACAGAGGCATGGATTGATCGCCCTATTTTGTGTTCGGACATTTACTTGATCCCGAATGAACTGATGAACACAAACAAGTTCCAACTTGTTTGGGTGCAGCCACACTCTTATCAGTTGCATTCATCAAGATGCTAATGATATCTTCTCAATAGACTACTGAGTGACATTCCCTTCTGCATATCCATAGCATTGCCATGTTCACTGACATACCCAAACGTACCCATACTTGGCACCCTGTTACAGGCCCTTTAGGCATACACCAAAGTATGCCACTTCACATGCAGCACCATTATATAGTCAGGTCAAAGGATCCATACAAGTACTACACGAGAATTACTTGTGATACTTTACCATGTGGATTTCTCGTTTAGTGGATCTATCCAGTACCATACCCTTTTGCATGTACCCATTAACTTGGTTGACATTCCATGTCCAATGGCCGGTAAGACACCGCCATACAACCAAGCTAATGATAATCTTTGGGTCCATTCATTCCTATGACTGGAATAGACTACGGATCTCTTTATGGTCATATCGTTTTCCCTATCCATGGTCTTACTGCCAAGTGCATGATACTTGTAAACATGGATATGGATATGTCCATTGGACACTCTATTTAAAACATAGCACAAGGTATATAATAAATAGATTAATGCCTTTATTTAATGACACAAAATGTATAATACATAAATCCAATAAATGTACAATACAAATACAATGACCAATGGCTCGGGACTAGGGCACATCCAACAGTGCATTACTGATAGGTGTGACTATGCACTATACTGATATCATAATTTGGCAGGCAGTTATTGGTTGTATTTGACAGGTTTTAATAGCTAAAGATTTATGGATGGGTTGTGTGATTGGTCATGGCATTTACTGGAATAATAAAATGCGTGCACCTTTTTGTTAAGAAATATTTGGTAGATTGATTCTTGTTGATACCAGTACTGATATAAACAGGCTTGACATATTGTCATGCTGATATGACTTACATGGCTAGTAATATACAGTATATTGCTAATCTCCATCATTGGATTCTTACTAATAAAGCATTTTGGCCAAACACATACGCAGCCCCTTCGACTTTAATTTTTGAGTCTCTTGGCCCCCTCAACTATTTTAACGACCTATCTAACTTCTTATCTAAAAGTCAAATACATACGTAGCCCCTTCAACTTTTATTTTGAGCCGCTTGGCCCCCTCAACTATTTTAGCAACCTATCCAACCCCTCATCTATTTTAAAGTTGTATTTTTAGACATTTGAGTGCTGATGTGTCGTATTTCTTCCCCCTCTTGAGTTTAATTAATTGCTGGGAAATCTTCACTTTATAATAGTTTGTAATATTAATTATATAGAAGATAGTTTCTAGCGTGTGTCCTACATGTCTTTAGTGTCGGACACGTGTAATATATGGTACTCTGCTGTGTTTGGTTATATTCACTCAAAGGTTTAAAAATACCACTTTAAAATAGATGAGGGGTTAGATAGGTTGCTAAAATAGGTAAGGGGACCAAACAGCTCAAAAATAAAAATTGAAGGGGCTACGTATGTATTTGACTTTTAGATAAGGGGTTAGATAGGTCGTTAAAATAGTTCAAGGGGCCAAGCGGCTCAAAAATTACAGTTGAAGGGGCCGCATATGTATTTAGCCAGGCATTTTATGACTATACTGCTGATATGCTATAATGACTACTGTATATATGTAGTAACAATAAGTATAGTTGAAACTGATTTTTTATATATAGCATATGTATGCATGTTTGTTGATATTGTATATGCTTCTACTAGTATGAGTAGTGTATATAATGTGCATATTGGTTTGTTGTCAATATGACACTCTGACAGGTACTAAATGGCATATATGTGCTGATATGGTTCTTGATGTAGTCTTGCATTAATGTTGATGGCATATATATATGTGCTAGTGACTATGCCGATATACTATGTTATCGCATGCTAATCTGGTAGGTATGGATTAATTTTACTAATGGACCATAGATTGATTTTGCTGAATGGACATATGCAAATTAAGTGTGCTTTAAATATGGCATTAGTTGTCGTATATGTGTTATAGGGTATCTGATGCACTAGTATAGCTTAATGATATATATTTTACACTGTTTTCGGTATGATTAGTGATATACATGACACTGCTTAAATCTATCACATGTCACTATGATAAAACTCTGATATGGCTCTGTGTTATTTATATTATTGTATGACATGAATGTCTTATGCTATCACGTATTATATTGCTGATATAACATGGCTATAGTCTTCATAACCGATATATATATATATATATATAACAGGTTTTTTTTTTTTTTTGTTAGAAATAGCAGATATTGTGTGTTTGTGTATTAGACAGATTGCAAATTGCAAACAACATACGTATTTACTGATATGGTATAAAATGGCATATTGGTATGATAATAACTTGACAATTTTACAGGTTTGTGTTACTGCAAAGTAACCACAGTATGCTTGCAACTGATTATGAATTGAAATACATAATAAGCTATAGTCAGCCACTCATATGTATACGATAATTCTACACAAGACATTTGGCTGTGCTGCAAATCTTTGTGGAAAAGATAGCCTCAAATCCCTCGATGCATTCATTTCAGAAAAGCAGAATTCTATCGCTAACCAAGTTGCAGTCTATCCTTTTTTCGTAAAAGGACTTGAGCATATATAAACTCTTTTAATTCAATCTTTACAAGAATAAGTACTAGCTATGTGAATCCTTTTGGGCATAATAAAAAATCTCTTATAAACTTTAAATGCTTTTTAAAATTTCCTTAGTTTAAATGGGTCAGAATGTTTTAAGGCAAACTTCCCTTTGTTTTTTTTTTTGGGCTTTTTACATAAATACTTACCTTTTGGCACCATATAACTTTTTTACATACAAATCAAAAGTTTGCATAAATATATAAAAAACTTTTCAAAATTTCAAAAATACCTAAAAAATTTATTTCTCTTTTACGTGAATCTTGCCTAAAAAACAATAAGAGCAAAAAATTATAATCTCCAAAATACCTTCTCCAATTTGGCCATGTTTCTCTCTCCTTTTTTTATAATTTTTAATCTAATTTTGTATTTATCTCTCAATCCGTTTATTTTTTTGTCATGCGACTTTAGAAAGTTTTTTTTATTTTTTTTTTATCTTCGAAACAAAGTCCATATGTATATACTTTTCCCGACATAATTTTTCCACTAAGGTATAACTAATTATACCTTTGTATATTAAGGTATAACTAAGGTATAATTAAGGTATAAATAAAGTATAATCACTGCAATAGTGTATCTTAACGTATAACTAATGTATAATTAAAGTATAACTAAGGTATAAACACTGTAATAGTGTATATTAATGTATAATTAAGGTATAACTAATGTATAATCAATGTAATAGTGTATAACTAAGGTATAACTAAGGTATAACTAATGTATAATCACTGTAATAGTGTATCTTAAGTATAACTAAGGTATAATTAAGGTATAATCAATATAATAATGTATCTTAGGGTATAAATAAGGAATAACTAAGGTATAATCACTATAATAATGTATCTTAAGGTATAATTAAGGTATAACTAAGGTATAAAGATTGTATAAACAGTGTATAAACAAAGTATAAAGTCTATAAACAATGTATAAATAATGTATAATAATATATAAGAAGTGTATAATAATGTATAACAATGTATAAGAAGTGTATAAACAGTGTATAACAATGTATAACAGTGTATAAATAATGTATAAACAATGTATAAACAATGTATAACAAGTGTATAAACAGTGTATAAGAAGTGTATAAACAGTGTATAAGAAGAGTATAAACAATGTATAAACAGTGTATAAGAAGAGTATAAACAATGTATAAACAGTGTATAACAGTATACAAACAATGTATAAACAGTGTATAAACAAAAGTATAAACAGTGTATAAACAATGTATAAGCAATGTATAACAATGTATAAGAATTGTATAAACAGTGTATAAATAATGTATAAACAATGTATAAACAGTGTAAAATGTATAAACAATGTATAAATAAGGAATAACTAAGGTATAATCACTATAATAATGTATCTTAAGGTATAATTAAGGTATAACTAAGGTATAAAGATTGTATAAACAGTGTATAAACAATGCATAAGCAATTTATAACAGTGTATAAAAATTGTATAAACAGTGTATAATGTATAAACAATGTATAAACAATGTATAAACAATATATAACAGTGTATAAATAATGTATAAAGAGTGTATAAAGAGTGTATAACAATGTATAATAGTGTATAAATAATGTATAAATAGTGTATAAGAAGTGTATAAACAGTGTATAACAGTGTATAAAGAATGTATAAACAGTATATAACAGTGTATAAAGAATGTATAAACAGTGTATAAACAATGTATAACAAGGTATAACAGTGTATAAACAGTGTATAAACAACGTATAACAGTGTATAACAGTGTATAAGAAGCGTATAAACAGTGTATAAAGAATTTATAAACAGTGTATAAACGATGTATAAACAATGTATAAAAATATATAAGAAGGTATAACAATGTATTACTATGTATAAGAAGTGCATAAACAGTGTATAACACTGTATAAACAATGTATAAACGATGTATAAACAGTGTATAACAATGTATAAACAATGTATAAACGATGTATAAACAGTGTATAACAATGTATAAACAATGTACAAACGATGTATAAACAGTGTATAAAGAAGTATAAATAGTGTATAAACGATGTATAAACAATGTATAATAATATATAAGAAGTTATAACAATGTATAACTATGTATAAGAAGTGTATAAATAGTGTATAACAATGTATAAACAGTGTATAAACAATGTATAAACGATGTATAAACAATGTATAAATAATGTATAAATAATGTACAATTAAGGTATAACTAATTGTTCAAGCAACTCACACCTAAATCTAACATCCAGAATTCCTAACTCAACTGTATTCAATGATGAATGTATGATCTTATAAATTACATTGATTCAGTGAGATGAGTTGGGATCTTCATCTCGCAATTGTGAGCACATGTGTTGGAATCATCTTTATTTGACCAACTTTCTTTAATTCTGCAGGCCTGGATCGATCGTTCAATTGAAAGAAGACTGTCAGCTGCTTCTTTTTCCAACTGAGAACAGTATCTTCTAAATGTGTTCACATTTACATGAAGTTTGAAGTCTATACCAAACAAAAATTTCATCTCCAGTTTGTTCAACTCTGCAGTGCTTATACCTCCCACTTTGGCATAGTACGCTTTGTTGAAGAATCTGAAAAACCACAAAGATCTTAAGCATTTGATAGCTCTGAAAGCATAAAGTTCTTGAAAACAACACAAATGTCTCCTCATTTTTATCTCTGAAAGACATAACTCAATCAGCAGGAATTTACATGACCAAAAGAGCTATACTATAATAACAGGTAAATAAATTGCTGCTTTTGTGTGGATTGTCTTCAATAAATCAGCTCTTAGACGGATCATATCTTTTATAAAAGAGAAGTAGCTGTACTTTCATGAAATAAGAAGCTTCTGGCAGTATTGAAATGCATTGCCTACTGCTCTGGCTAATTAACAGAATATTATGTGTAGTCATGTTCTCTATTAGTTCATCCTTTATGCTCCCATAATAGTGAGAAAAGGAAGAATTGTATTACATTCTTATAAAGTCAACTTCAAGGTGCCACATCCTAATAAAAATGCAACACACAGCAGATACCTGAATTTGACTGATATATGTGAACTTGCTTTAGCTAAAATTTCGATAAGTATGTCATGATTCTTCTCTCAAGATGTTCATTTCCCAACACTCTGCTGGAAAGATGACCCAAAATACAACTTACAGTCTCCGAACTGAATATATTGAATGAGCATTTTGAAGACAGTAGTTGTAGAAACTCATATTGTGGATGCTTATCTCCAATCATTTTCAGAAATTTATCCTGAAAATGGAGTGCACATATAAGAACATATTAGAGATTGCAAAAGCAGCAGACAGTCAGAACATATTGGAGATTGCAAAAGTTTACATACGACAAGGATAATTTCTAGCTTTTTCTTTGGATTTAAGCTTAGAACCGGCCGTGGTGTGACATGCCAACATCCCACTGCATCCATCATTAACCTAAAACAGCCCTTGACAAAGTAATTTAAAGCTGTATCCAGGCCTAATAAATTTAAAATTTGTATTTAGCATGACATAGTTTGACACCTTAAGCTTCTTGGTCTGCCGTTTGACACCTTAAGCTTCTTGGTTTGCCGTCATATTTCATTCAACTTTCCACGATGAAGGATCATCAGATAGAGGTTTCAATAAATTCCACTTTAGGCAACTTCAGAAGCTAATGAAACATCTACACCTTCAGCAAGCCAATCAGACAACTTCAGATGCCCTTTAGGCCTACTAAAAAATTTCAAAAACATTCCAAACCAATAGAAAACCAAAATTGAGGGAATTATGAAAGAAAATTGAGGCAAGTTGGACCAAGAAGTAAAGATCACCGAAGAAAACGGAGAAAACGGCAAGAAATGAAAGGAGAACAGAAAATGAAAGCAAAATTCAACACAAATGGTACAATTATCAGTCCATCCAAACCCAACACAGGGCAAGGGTAAAGAGGGAGAATATGAGCTTGAGACAAGTAAATATAAGGAACCAAAACCAAAAAGAAAGGGTAAAACTCCACAATCCAAACATTCCTCCCTCAACCAGACAGAAAAAAAAAAAAAAAAAAAAGGATTTCCCCAATGACAGCAGAGAGTAATCAGTCCTAATTTGAAAGTCATAACCCATTTGACAATAGCATCGCACATAAAACGATCATAGCAACAAATAACTTATGTTAAGCAAAAAACAATAGCATTCAACATAGACTTAGAAACTAAACAAAAATGGGATTTATCAACATATAACAATATCCAGCAAGCAACTACAGCCTTCTGATCCAAAAGCTAAAAAAGAAATTACCGGGTGAAGTGGCAAGAGATTGAGGAGGATTCTGATCTGTCAATTGATCGGCGGGAGGAGAGGCTTGAGAGAGGAGAGCTCGCTCTCGCTTGGAAACGTATCTGCCAGGCACCTGAACTTCAGTTGGAAGAATCAGAGGGTTGCTGGTTTTGGGTCGTTTGGCAAGAGGAAGAACGCCTGCTCTGTATCCAAATTCGGGTTCGGGTCTAAGCAACGGTTTGGGATGGTGATCGGGTTCTTCATCAGAAGAATTAGAATAGGCATTACAGAGAAGATCCATGGATGCGAATCTGCTTTCTGAGTCGGTATAGCAAAAGAGAGCGAGTGAGACAGAATGTGGAAGAAAACGTAAAAGAGAGGAATGTATGAAGAAAACGTAAAACAGAAATAAGTATAAACTAAAAGCGTATTTATGAAAATATAAAAAGGTATGGGATGAATAAATATTTAAAAGAGGGTAATTTTGATAATTTCCCTTTTTTTTTAAAAAAAAAAAAAAAGGCCCACACATACGTAAGCCCATTCCCTGTAAAAATTTAGTTATTAAAAGAATTTTTCAACTTGGCAAGGTTTTGAAAAATCTAAATAACTAATTTTCAAAATACATCTATATTTTAATCTCCTCAAATCTTATTTTTATTTTTATATTCTCTTAAAATAAAATTTTTCAAAAATTCAAGAAAAATCCATCAGGAGATCACATCTTCTAAATAACTAATTTTCAAATTACACATATATTCTAATCTCCTCAAATCTTATTTTTGCAGATAATTTTTCTTAAAATAGAATTTTTCAAAAATTCAAGAAAAATCCATCAGGAGATCACATCTTCAGGGGGAGCTTATTTATCTCTAACAAAACAAATTATCTTGAAGATTAATCTCTTCAAAAAAAATAAGATGAGATAGAGTTGTTATCATAAAAAATGGGAAAATTGTTAAACCTTGTTTTGATGAAAACATCTTTATATTTGAAAGAAAATAAAATTAAATAAATACTTTGAGAATTAATTAAAAATAAATGTGATTTTATTTTAGTTAAATAATCAAAGTATACAGGTGAAGACTTGCAACAAAGACATTGGAAGGATATCACAAAAAGAGGATGAAATGTTTGGAGTAATAAAATGAACATTGCTTTAGGAGGTTAAAGACTTAAGAAATTCTGTTATAAATCTTCAGAGGCCTAAACAATGTATAACAACCACATTCAGAGACCTAAAGAAGTCAAAATCCAATAGTCAGAGTTCTGAACACTGTATAATGATCACATTCAGATATCTGAGGAATTTCAATTCAAATCTTCAAAGACCTAAACACTAAATAACGGATACATTTAGAGACCTGAAGAAAGTTTATTACAAGCCTTGAGAGCACTAAACACTGCGCAATGGCTAGTTCCAGAGACCTAAAGAAAATCAAAATTAAAGCTTCAAAGGGCTGAATATTGTACAACGGCTAGTTTCAAAGAACTGAATAGAATTTGAATATCTTCTTCAGACCACTTCTCATGCGTATAAATAGAAGACAATTACAAAAATTTCAACTTGGGAAGACAATTTGCAAAGCATACAATATAATCAAAGCAATTGAAGCATCCTTGAGTAGTCTTTCCAACACACTTCGAAGAGAGCAATTGAAAGAAATTCAAGTCTTCATCAAAGCAATTCATACACTTTTGAATCCAATATTTTGAGTGAATTGTAAAATCACAATAAGAGATATTAGTGTGAAGGGGAGCTTTGTTGATAAAGTTTTATCAACAAAGTTTTGTACAAGTTTGGTTGTTGATCTTTGAAAAACAAGAAGTTGTAAAAGTTCGGTGTTTGAGCTTGCAAAAAGCACCGGGTGTCTTGATCCTAAACCAAAGAAGGATCATTATCTTAATCCTAGACCGAAGTAGGATTGATTTTCTCGATCTTGGATAGAAGAAAGATCACTTGGTTTGATTCCTACCGTTAAAGGAATTGTAGTGGAAAATCTCAAATGGTTTACTTGGGGACAGGAGTAAGACAGTTGGTCTGAACCTGTATAAATCTCAGTGTCATCAATATCTCTATCCATACTCTCTTTAACTATTGCCATTTATATTTATGCATTTATTTTGACAAGTATTAGCTACGTAGAGATATTATTTAATTTTTCCAAAAGCAATTATATTTACAAGTTTTACAAATTATTTTATTCCGTATTTATAAGTAAAACTTGTTTCTTGGGCAAAATTGTTTTTGAATAAAATTTTTTTACAAGAAGAATTTTTTTTTAAGAATATACACTATTCACCTCCTCTAATATATCTTTAGCCTATTTGGGACTAACATCTTAGCATAGTATTTTTCGTAATAAGTGGTGTTTGTTTTTCTAAAAACTCAAGATTTACGAAAAGGTTTTATTTTCAGGTTTTGTTTAGTTTTAACTCAAATACCTTCAAGGAGTTCTTAAATAAAAAAATAGAATAATTAATCTTGTTCAAAACACCAAATACAGTGGAAATACTCACTTAGTTTGGTTAAAAACTAAGATTTTAGGAGCTTGACTCCTTATGCGGACGTTTCCTGCAGTTCTTCCACTAAATCGAGCTTTGTGGGGCACAAATCTATTCCACTAAATCGAGCTTTGTGGGGCACAAATCTAACTTATACAAAGGTTCTCAGATTCAGGCTTCAAGGATATTCTTTAAGAGAACTTAAATCCTTGTCACTGTACTATTACATTACTTTCCTTCGTGTTCAAGTGAGTTTTCTGAAAGCTTGGGGTTGATGGCCCATGGGCCATCATGATGGCTAATAGGCCATCACCTTCAAAATCTCTTTTCTTATTTTTCTGTTTATTATGCTTTAGTTCTAAGATTCATGAGTTGTTTTGTTTTATTTTACATTTTATCGCATTTTTGGTTATTTTTGTAGTAGATTAGAAGTTTTAGGGATTAAAGATGCATCCTTTATGTGAAAACTAAGTTAAAGACTGTGTTTTTAACTATTTTCAATGATGGCCAACTTTCCATCATGAGTATTTTGTGATGGATAGCCGACCATTGCATGTTATATTGAGGTTTAAAATCTTGGTCACATAGACTTGTCACTTTTAAACCATTTTTTGAACTACCTAGGCTCCAATCTAGCTATTACATAAAATCACTATTGTATCACTCTCTCATAGCATTTCAATGGATCTTGAATCACTCAAATTCGAGCTCTAAGGAGAGAGAAAAGTAAAAAATGCTGATTGTCATACATTTTGTCCACATGATCTGTCATGGCCGATCGTCCATCACTGAGGGACAGCTGGCCATCACTTCTAGAATGCTTGTTTTACTTGTTTTCATCGTAATGTGCTTACTTTCATTATCAAATGAAATGCTTTTTGTGTGTTAATATGTTTGCATACAATGACCATGTCAGCTTTTTTGACTCCACTGTTAAGGCCCCGGGATCCCTAAAAAATCCATTACCATATGTAAACGTGTTTCAACGTATTTTTGTAAACTTTTGTGTATTTACTTTAAACTTCAAGTTTCATATGTGTTTATTTTATTTACTAGTCATTTTGTGAATAATGATGTGTTTATTACGTTTGAAAGACAAGTCTGATACTCGTACCTGCGCACATTTGCATAATGGGTCCATGTACCCTTAACCCCAAAAACACGCTTAATACGAGCCTTACGAGTACGAACCGAACCGCTTTTGTCTTGCAGGTTTATTTTTTTACTATGAAAAATCCCCATATGATTAAATATATCCCTTTCCCCAACTATGTAAATAATTTTACTAATTTTATTTTACTTTTCCATATTGTGGATGTTGCAATGTATGAGCTTTAAATATTAAAAAAATATGGAAAATATAAAGTAAAGTATTTACGATAAGGTCACAAAAGTATCTAGCTTAAGTAAATGTCCGAGACCCTTTCTCTGAAGGATATGGCTTCTGTCATATCATTTTTTGGTATGATAAACCGGGTGGCAACTCCACATCACCATATCTAAAGAAACCCAAACAAACAATTATCCATTCTAGTGGTGTGATAAAACCAACACTTGAGCACAGGGCTTCAACCCTTCAGGCCGCTCACATGTATTGCCATCCTCTCAAAAATATCCATGGTATGTGTAGGCAAATGAAAAGAGATAAGGTTTTACCCCATACGTCTCTCTTTTGATAAACAAATACAAAAAAAGGAGAAATGTTCCTTTGAAGAGATGGAGATCCTATTCCTAGGGAATTAGATGGGCATCAGAGCCATTGAGGAGTGGCAAGCACCCACCAAGGTGAGTGAGCTAAGATCCGTTTTAGGGCTCGTGAAGTATTATTGAAGATTCAACGTAAGTTACTTGAAGAGGACTACTCAATTCAAAAATCTCATAAACTAACTTAGGATGTACGGACCGATTATTGCAGTGCTGATGCAGTACAGAGTATTCTATTGCTGATTTTATTCCTTTCGTTGAACTTACTTTGGAGTAATCCACAATATCAGTGTTTTTGAGCATCGCTATACAAAATTTATAACCCTATGAAAATTGACTAACTCTTATACAAATGATACTTTGGTTAGGCCGTTGTGTAATTAGAGGGGGTTTGGGGGGAAAGCTCCCCCTGAAATGTTTTATGAACCAAGTAAGCGGGGATAAGTCGATGCGTTTGTATTGATGCTTGTCCTTGTTTTTAATGCATCAGTAAAAGCTGTTTCTCTAATACTAAGGTGAAAAGTTGTCCTATTAGCCAACTGACTAAAGCAGTACCTATTAATCTTAAATACTTTGTTATCAGGATTTCCATTATTTCTTGGAGCTCACTAAGAGGTCTAGTCTATAACTAGTTATCCTGCTATCATGGACAAAGTCACACATAGCCGACTCTACCATTGAGGCTGCACCACATCAATCGATCACTTCGTAGAGAGATGTCACTATAAAACAAGATACCTAACTCACAAACCAGCCACTACATGTTCGAATGAATACCCGCTCTATTGTAAATAGTCTTATAAGCAACCTGATGTCTTTTCCATTCTTAGATTTTTTTTTTTTTTTTTTTTTTTTGTGGTTCTTCAATAGCGATCTCCTTTTCGATAGTCAAACCTCTATATCTAGAGAGTTGGTCATTTTGAACTGTTTTATTTTTATTTTTATTTTTTTACCCTAGAAGGTGAGGGGTTGAATGGTTGGGGGCTAGGTCCGAAAAGAAAGAGTGTCTTTGTCCTAATCCGATTAGAAACCTGTGTGTTTGGTTGGACTCTAAAGTATCTTGGAATAAGGTTATTTTGATGTTGGACTACCTTGAGATGAGGAACAGAAGGAGGTTTATATGCTTATCCCTTGCTTCAAAATCCGACCTTGAGAATCCTTACGCATTGTTGCTAGAAAGCAAGATTGAAGAAAGACAAGAGACTTGATGTATTAGTGGCTTTTTGCTCTTCCCGGTGGAAACCTGTATTTGACCCCCTCCCCCTACTCCTCTACCTAAGAAGAGAGTTTTTAGACTAGACTATAAGGGACCACTTTTACTCTGATTCAAGGATAAGAAAATTGCACACAGATAATTAGATAAGCAAACAATAAAGAGAGAGAGAGAGAGAGAGATTTTGACCTATTGTAGTTGTAGAAACGAGAGAGTTGTGATCTATGTAGAAGAAATGCTACAAGTTTCTTGAGACTTATGCCCTTTGCTCCATTCAGTAAGAGTAATCTATTTTTACATGTTAAAGTATTTATATTTTTAAGAATTATGTTATTAGATTTGTTAGAGTAAATATCTTTCAAAAATTGTATTTGTGACATTTTCTTTTAAACATGCTATCCTCTCCTTTTCTCCAAAAGATTTCTCTCCCTTATCTCTACTTTTGTCTCTTGTCTTCTATAATTAAAAAATTATTTCTCCATTTATCTATATATTCGTTCATTTTTTCGTCATTCGATTTTAAAAAGCGTTTTTCTTTTTTTTCTTTTCGAAATGAGATCCGTAATATCTATATATATATATATATATGTATGTATTCTTTTCCTTTTCTTCATTTTCATTTTTTATAGTAATATTGCACACAATCTCCAGATATTACATATTTACCACTTTTATACTGATTTTATACCACTTTTCTGTATTTTTTTTGCACATAAATCGCTTTTATACTGGTTTTATACTACAATTATACTGATTGTTTGCTACAAAAAATTTCTACCACTATTGTAATATATATTTTGCTATAAGACCCTTTGACTACTTTTTATGGTACCACTTGTGTAGATAAAAATATTGATGCATTTTACGTAGAAAGCATTTTGTTTATTAATATTAGGTGGGATGATTGAACTGGCCCAATAAAAAAAAGTAATTCGGCTCAATCTATTTTATTAAATTGACTTTTAAAAATGATTTTGTCATCAAACTGGAATTCATGATAAAATATTTCTGGAATTCCCAAACCGTAACACCACTTTGTATTGAAGTGTACATTCAAAATATGAAATTATTTTTTGGAAGTATTAGAACATAATAATTTCTATATCTCAATCGACAAAAAATTCACATAATCTTGAATGGACTTTATATTTTACACATTTCATACTACAGGAACTTATGATAAATCGGTTACAGATGAAATGAATTCTTAAAAATAATAATAATAATAATAATAATAATTCCCCCCACCCAAAAATCCACATGAATAAATTTATGCGTTGAGATATATGCATTTTATTGTTGTTATATATGCGTTTTTTTCACATACTGTGTTGGTATCTTTTTGATACTTTTGAAATACTATGTTAATAGTTTTGGTGTTTGATTGTTATATATGCATTTTTTTTCATATATGTGTTGATATTTTGTTAATACCTTTTTGTTATTTTTCTGACATTGTGTTTTTACATATTTTGGTGTTTGGTTGTTATATATGTGTCTTTTTCAATATTTTGTGTTAATATTTTGTTGATATCTTTTTTATACTACGTTGCTACATAACTTGTCGTTTGGTTATTGTTATATATCTCTTTTTTGCCATATACATAGTTGATATATTTTTTATACATGTTTTGGTATTTAATTGTTATATACTCGTTTTGTTGCCATGTAATGTGTTAATACTTTGTTGTCACCTTTTTTATATATGTAAAAAAAAAAAAAAGATGAAGATACATATGAATCTTATTTCGAAGAGAAAAAAAAATGAAAAAATAAAAAACCTTTATAGAATCAAATGACGAAAAATTGAACGGGTTTAGAAATAAATAACAAAATTAAATTTTATTTTATTTTATTTTATTTTTGTATATATAAGAGGAAAGAGAAAAGTAAATGACCATGTGAACAGAAAAAAAAAAAAAAAAAGGAAAAACATGTTGAAATTTTTAAAAGTTTTTATAGCATATTGAAAAGAATTTTTGTATAGCGTATAAGCAAAATGTAAGCACAAAATTAGAATATTTTAAGCCTTTTTTTTTTTTCTTTTTCCATTTGATAATTTCATGCATATAAACGCAAGATACACCCAATGTTTTTAGTTCTGGTTTCTATTATTACTATTACTATTATTGATCTAACAATATATATATATACACTTATGCAATATGCAACCTTGATCGGCTCAGTATTTTTTTTTTTTTTTTTTTTTTTTTTTTTTTGGGAACTCACTTCCAATGCAAATAAAAAAATTAGTTCAGTAAATAGAGAAGTAGTGATTAAGGTTTCAATTGAGAAGAAAATTTTCATCACAACAAGAAATAGTGAACTTTTTCTTTTAAAGTACACATTCAAGAAACTTATTATTCTGATGAAAGAATACGATTTCACAAAATTTAACAATTTGCATTTGTATTCATGAACAATCTTCGTATGGTATCCCTAAACCTAACACCAAATCCTACTGACTCCAAAACTTCAACTTCACAATAATAATAACAATAATAATAATAATAACAACAGAACATTTATAATATAAGTTGAAATACCATGTTCAAGGCTAAAATAGTCCCAACACACTTTCAGCTGAACTTTTTATTGATCTTAAATTATCTCAAATAAAATTTGATGGTTTTATTATTATTATTATTATTATTATTATTATTATTATTATTATTATTATCATGGAAAAATGTAGGAAAAAGTACTAAAAAATACTTGTGATTTGTTTGTGTTTTAAAAGTTAACAAAGAGAGGAATGTGATTTTTTTTTTTATTAGCAAACAGATACTTCGTGGCTAACAAACAAATTTCTACAATCCAACACACCCTAAAAATTGTCCACTCTTTTAGTTCTTTAGTCGAAATTTTGCACGGTAGTTGATACGAATATAATAAACATCGATAATGAAGCTATGAAATTTTTGATAAACACAAATATTTTTTAAATTAAATAATAAATAAATAAAATCATAAAAATAGATAAATGCGCAAAAAGAAAATTCAAATATTTATTAATAATTTTTAAATAACATAAAAGATATTGAGTTTAACACGGACTAGCAATGTGAACATATGTATTTTTGACTCAATCCCTATACAAACCTCAATGATTCCTTCCATTTATCATCTTAATACTTTACCCATCTTATTTATGAATTTTATATCAAAATTTGAATATTTTCTCGCATTAATTAATTCTTTTTTTTTTTTTTTTTTTGTAATTTTTCAATTTTTTTGCATTATTTAATTTGAAAAATACATACGTTTCTCAAAAATTATAAAGTTCCATTATTAAAGACAATTGTATTCTTATCAACCAATATATAAACTCAAAATTCAAAGAATAGGATAGTTTTCGGAAAGTGTTAAATAAAGATCTCTGATTATCAAATGTTGTAGGTACAAACCTGAGTTTGTCAACTTTTAAAACACAAACATGCGTTCGCAAAGCTAACAAACCACATGAATTTATTTATTTATTTATTTATTTTACTTTTCCCAAAAATATACATGGAAAAAAAATACACCACAAGGACAAAACAAAAAAAAAAAAGGGGCACATGCCAAGACAGTAAAACAAATTATATGCACAGTTTCTAGTTAAAAGTACTTTTTTGGTAATATTATAATTACAAAAGTCCGGGTATTTTAAATTTATAATTATATAAATCGTGGGCCATAATTCAGGCTCAGGGAACTTGAATCAAATTCATTCTCAGATGGAAATACAATACTGACATATAAACATCATAGTAATTTTGGCATGGGTCATGCTAAGATCTTCATGGAAATAACAGGATTCCTAATGCATTCAAAGTTTAGCTTCTACCACATTAAAATATTAAGAATGGTGAATGTTTATTTTTTTCTTGGCAGGTGGATCCGAATAATCGGTTCAAGGTTTTATAATATACTATTTAGGTGGTAATCTTAATTTGGACAAGTATTAACACTTTTAAATTCCTAAAAATTAAGACTATTTATTTTCCAGAAAAAGGTCTAATCCAAAAACCATCACATTCCTACTACCAAAATTGAGTTGCCAATTATGGGCTCATGTTGTAGAATGGAGCCATGGCCAACTCAGAGACTCGGTGCATATCAGACTTCCATTGGGGGTTTTTTATTTTGTGCAACATAAACGCACCACCGTGAAAAAATATAGAGCAGAAATAATCAAAACCCCATCCAACTTATGAGAAAAGTTGCAATATTAAGTAATTAAGGAGCTAATACTACATTAAAAGAGCCAACCTAATCTTCACTAGGCTACTAACGGATAATCGACTCAACCAATTAACATGACTACAAATTTTTGTTAGAAAATGGCTCTAAATTGACCACATTTTTTAAAGCAAAGAAATGACTGCACACAAAAACCTAACCATCACTCTCTTCCTGAGTAAGGGAAAAAAAAAAAAAAAAAAGAAAAAAAAGAAAGATCCAAATAAATAAGAAAACTATCCACGCCCATTAATTACACTGCCTGCTTCACCTTTGCAACCTCCCCACAAACAGACTACTCAAGAAAGCTATACATACTAATGGCTTGTAAGTAAAGAGCCTGAGTGAAGCTATACTGACTACTAGGGGATGGCTTTACTGGTCATTACCTGTAAATAACTAATATGCGGGCCTGGTGCATGTCAAACCAACTTCCCGTATCTCATGACTTCCCATCTGAGGCAGCAATATCATTTTTATCAGAGTTAAGATTGATATTGGACTGTGATTTGGCACCTGATTCCACTTCATTCTGTTCCTGATGCTCATCTTTCTTAGCATTGAGAAAACGACCCCCGTTTCCTCTAGCTCTTCTCAATGCATGTTGATGTCGAGATTCATGCAAGTATGGCTGCAAGATTTGAGTAAGTTAACTCGTACTTCAAAACTAACCAGAATGCAAACATCATGACGAAGATCATTCAAGGAAGACACATGACCATCAGAAGCATAATAACAAATTCGATAATCACTTTGAGCAAACAGAGGTCATTTTTTAGTTTACGTAAGATATTGGAGAACAGAAAGTTCATCAACCTCCTGCCTCAACTTGGCAAATATGATGTAGCAGAATCAAGATTGCAAGGGCAAAGTGTAACTGCAGTGTACTATTCCCATAAGTGTAGCAAGAATGGGTTAATTATTTTAGTCAGCCAGCATCAGCTGTGTTATCATATGGTTTGTAGTCTCATTTTACATTCTCAATGCTCATACAAGTCATAATTAAATTAGCAGTTGAAAAAATCTTTTTCATATTGATGAGGCCAGCCATAGATTTGGAGCCCAAAATTTGTTTCATAGATGTATAACCTGTACTTGCAAATGGTAATGCTCTTATTATTACTTATTTTTTGGTCATGCAAAAGTTTAGGGGTTAAGAGAGGTATCTCCAGCCCAAGGTCAGGGAAAGCCTCAAGACCACAATGTCGCTCCACCAATGGGGACTTATTGATTCCTGAAATTATGTTTCTTAAATTGTTACGGGTTCTAACCCTTCAAAATTGTAAACTCTAAGGTTAGGAGCAAGGCCTAAAGGTTACTAACAAGAGGTAGTTGGTTCCTCTCCGCTCTGACTTCGGTGAATCCCATCCAATTCTAATCCTAATGTCAATTGACCAAAGCTTTTCCCTTCAATGTCTTGGATGATATTTAGAATCACTCCAGCAGGATAAACATGGTGGTTGACTTCATCATGTTCAGTCAAGGAGTGGCACAAGCAGTCTAACACAGGATGCATCTAGAGCTTTGTCAGAACAAGTAACAGATAAAGGCTCAATTTCGGTGCTTCAGATACTAATAAACCATGCAAAGCAAGCATAATATCAAACACAAAGCACATGGCGTTTGCATCTGAAAGGTAAGAAGAGCATACCTTCCGAGACTTAATGACTTTGTTTTCTGATTCAGCCTTAGCACGGATTTTTCGACGTCTCAAGATACCATGATATTGTTTTGCATTGACAAATACTGGTTCCTCAACTGCATCTGATGGCAGAGGAACACCAGCTTGCTGAATTCCCATCAACTGAAGATGAACCTGCAGCAATATTTTATAATCATGAAGTACATGTTAGAAAGACTTTAGCCTTCCAAAAGAATAGGAGTTCAAGTATGTGTCATCGGATAGCATAAATTACCATTGGCTGTCCACCATAGGGCTGTGGAGTATATGGCTGAGCATCATAAGGAGCAAATATGCTTCTATAATAGGGATCTGGATATGGGTAAGCTACTGGTGCTGGTGCTGCCTTTAATTCCATAACCCATGGATGGAAGTTAGTATGTCAAAGAACACTTATTTGGAGAGAACATATACTGGAGTAAGATTTTTTAGCCTAGTTATAGAACAACTTCATTTGTCTGAAGGAAAGACCATACTTTAAGATGAAAACAGAAACCAATGATATACACAAATGGCTGGCATTACGAAAGCCCCCAAAAGCAAGGATACAATGAGTACTAAATGAACAAACCGCATTCATTCTTCTTCATGAACATTCAAGCAATTGTTTGTAATCAGTGAAACAGTAGGAAGGAGAAACTCATAGATACAAGAAGATCTAGACTATGTTTAGACCATCAAACTAATTATTTGAAGATCTAGAGGTTACACATGGAAGTCTAACACTCTCAGTGAGATTGAAACTCAAGTTTTCTCTAGACATGCTTGATAACAATAGTTTTAAGTAAATACGCAGAAGAGACATGACATAATCAGTTGATGACTATATTCTGTCTTCAATAAGGTAACACTGACAAAATCCTCTTGTTGATTGCACTGGTCTGTTTCATGAAGAATTTTAGAATTAACCTATTCTTCTACTGAAAAAAGAGGGACTAATACAGAGAACCCCAACTAGATGGGATTAATTTGGTTGGTTCTGTTAGTGAAATATGGTTGGCCAGCTTGTTATTTCACAGTTTCTTGATGGGCTTCTAGAGGAGGAAAAAGTTTATTAGGAAGGACAGATTTGGTGTGTCAGTTTGGAGCATAGCAAAAGAGTTGTCAACAATATCCTTTTACGATATTGTATCAAAGAGAAAATGGCATTCATCTTGTCTCTTTGGAATTCTGCATTAAGATTTTAATGATGGGTTTCTCTTACATAATGAGATCCGAGAGTCCTCTGCCTACCTCAAATCAAGAATCATATTACCAGTACACCACATATTACGCCAAAGTCGAATTGATCATGTTGAGAATACATTTCCAATACCGAAATTATTACTTTCCAGCTATTAATGCAAATATCAAACCAGCAAATGAACACAAAAAGACAAAGATCTTACAATTGCTTTGAAATTCACACACGCAAACAGAAACAAGACATTTTAAAAAAATACCATGGTGTTCCCTGAGCCAAGATGTGGAGTTGTTGCGTACTGAACATTTTGGGTTGACATGCCAGGGTGCAACAGGACAGTTGCAGGAGGAGATGACTGAATCTGAGATTCTGAGTTATTCTGGTGCTCACTAGCTTCGCTATTATCTGGACAACCATCTTCATAAGTATCATATTGTTAAGCATAAAAAACATCCTAGACACCAAATAACAATGGCAATCAAATTACACAGCCTCGCAGAGGCTGCCTTCTAGCAAGAACAAGATCCGTTGCACTTTCAAGTGCTAATTACCAAATAGCACAAAGCTACAGATATTGTAAACCTGATTGAAGACCACAGAAGTTGCCTGTTAACTAAGTTTCAGACTTACTATACAAACTTCCAAATGTAGGTCAAATAAGTATGAAGACCATATCTAGAAAGAAGGGAATCACCATAGCATTCCAAGAAAATCAGATGAGTTGCTGTTTTCAGAACATTCAATATCATAGGGATTCTAGGCCTCCTCACCCAAAAAGAA
Source organism: Euphorbia tirucalli (assembly GCA_039660915.1). NCBI lineage: Eukaryota > Viridiplantae > Streptophyta > Magnoliopsida > Malpighiales > Euphorbiaceae > Euphorbia > Euphorbia tirucalli. The sequence continues at coordinate 31,053,132 of CM077637.1, read as the reverse complement.
AAAAAAAAAATCCAAAGCACATTCCAACTCCACATAAACTGAAAGAACTTAAGAATTCCTAAAACAAAATTGAATCCTACCAGCTTAGGCTGCTTTTACACCAGCTAAAGGTCTTCATTTTTTTCATAGGAACTTTTAATAATAGTACACAACCAAACAATAGCAAAGCTTCAATTCCATCTTTCTGATGGAAAGAGAAAATATTGCATGCTAACACAGATCTCATTAAGCCACTCATTTAATCAACATTTTGGTAAAAATACCTGAAAGATCATGCATAGAAGAAGTCATGAGGCTGCTATGCACTCAGAATCCACAATATTCAATCTGGCAGAAGAATTACACAATTCAGGTCAAATGGGATACTGTAGCACTCAATGAGATCTAAATGACACCCAAAATAGCAAAACTACAAAAAGCTTTCAGTGACAATGAAAGATAAGAAAGGTTTCATCACTACAAGGCAATTATCTGTTTCAATAAAAATAGAAAAAAAGCTTACATCCAGCACCATCATACAAAACAATGCAATGAATCAAGAACAGAATAATAATATCTAAGGGTAGACATTTCCATTAGCATTAACTACTGAAGAGAAAAAAATTCTAGTTATGTCTATATATAACAAAAGGAGTAGTAAAGAAAACCTTTCCTCCATACAAGAAATGATGAGAACAAAAAAAATTTATGATGAAAAATCAGGATTTTAGCACATTTACTGCCAACGTAAGCAAAGAGTCAACAATAGTTCACTTTTTCCACCCGTATTGGTAAATTTAATCTAGACAAACCCACAACATACCAACCCCGCATGCTCGATGCTGCCAATATAATTGTGGTCTTGTGTCTAAATATAGATAGTAGCTCACTTTAGTTACAATGGCTTAATTCACCATTAACACTTTCAGGGTTACGGAAAAAGACTACATATTAGCAGTGATATTTTTGCCAAATTGCCTTCTCGAAGTCCGTAGGTAAAGGTAACAGACTGCAATCAATTTTTGTCTTTAGTGAAACAAGAATGGAAAGAAAAAAAAAAGTGAAGAAAAGTATACATTGACAGACCAACAAACATAAAGGGGAAAGCAGGTTGTAACATAGAGGATGACATTAGTCACCAGCACTTATTCATTCATTAATACCTACAACAAATTGCTGCGAATATCAACAATATCCATTAATGTGACATTGGAATAGCCCTAAATTGGAGCCTGCTATAAATATTTTCATCTTGCAATCATGTCATCATATCTACAGCAATTGGTCATCTAACCCCTTCCAAAAAATGATGACGAAGATAATATATGAGAAAAGACGGACCTTTTCTGAAGTAAAAATATTAAAAAAAGACGGACCTTTTCTTAAGTAAAAATATTCAATCATTCACAACTACTCTGTGCAACAAGTGATGTATCAATAATTTATATAAATGCATCAGCAAAAGCTGGCATGATTTCTGGCAACCGTATCATGTGGGTGCTTCCCTTTACCCAGCCATAACATCATCAGATTCAAGTGCCTCATGAAGTTACAGAAGCTTGTTATTTAAACTTTTCCACATTTGAACCATAAGTCATAAAATGCACTTAATTAGTTTTTATTTCACATTTGTCGATTACTGAGGAATATCATCCTTCCCTTTGGACATTCATATCATCAAATGCAGAAATGTTTTCTATAGTTATAGTTAGGCTATATTATCAACAATTTTATTAAACTATGTAATTAAGAAAGACTTAACTGAAACTCTTAAGATTGTTAGCAATCTAATGATATATATAGCTCTTTTTGTAAGAATCAAGAAGATGAAAACTACGCACATATAGTTATGTACTTCCCAAACGTAGTTGTATCAGTAGCTATGATCTTCCTATCATTGCTTCATATATCAAAACCTATCCTACTCATAAAGAATCCTCCCCTCAGAATTTCTACACCTTCTGTCACATGGTATAGTCTGCAGCTGCAGTGCCGATAAACAATGCTTAAATTAAACTACTAAATATATGAGGGAAAAGGAAATCTCAACTCCAATATTGAATACATATTCATAAGTCACAAAAAATCTTGCTACTACACATGAAATTCAAGGTTGAAATAAGATTTTTTTTCCTTGCTATGTCATTTTGAGATTAATATGATCAGGAAGCATACATAAAATTGATTGCAAAATGAAACGGTGAGGGCAGAAAGGAGAAAAACAACTATTTGCACCTAAATCTGAAGATAACATGAAACAGTAAGAGTAAGAATATAGAAATAAAAAATTATCCCATGGAACAATCTAGGGAACAACAGGTCAACTGTACAAACTATGATCTGTATCGTAATACTATAGTCACCAATCACATTTATGAGCCTTTTCCACCAATATGGAGGACAAGAAAGTAGTTACGTTACCCTCCACTCAAAAATAAATATTTTGTTCTGATGACATCACCACAATATGATGTTTTGAAACGAGGGAAAAGGAAAGAGAGATGCAGCTTACGTAACATAGTTATCAATGATTTCAGCTACTATTATCGTATTAATTAGAATAAGCTGCAATATTTTGATTATGTTGTTAATTAGTTAATGCATGAGCAAATATATCATATCAGGCCATAGGAAGAACCTCGTAATCGTTTGCCTTTAGATAACAATAGATCCCTCTTGACATTTAAAAAAAGAAAGACTACTTTTTTCAAACATAAGCAACTGCTTTTTGTTTAATAATATCATAAGAACCTAAAGGCAGCTGCTAATTGTTCTTAATGACGTGCTAGTTTTTTCCCGTGGCAATATTGCTTTGTGGCGATATTACAAAGACAAGCGAGTACGATACTATAAGGCATGACTTCAATGTTTTTTTAAATTTAGTGTAAGAAACAATCCATTCATTCATTCAAAAAAAGGCCTAATCAATTGGTATCTTTGATGTCTTATTCTGACAAACCCATCCATAGAAGGAGAGCAACAACACCGAACACAGCTTCCAAGCAACGATGCAGGTAGAATTCAAAGATTGAAAAATAGAATGTAGAAGGGGCTAACAAATTCCGACAAGAGAATTAATTTACAATCATTAACCAATTTCACCCAAAATTACTAATCAAATTAGTTCTTCTATATAATTGAAACAAAGAGATTCAATGACGAAAAACCCATTATCTGTCAAAACACCAAATTGCACTCGTACAAACTGATCAATTGCTGCAGTTTCCTTTTTCACTCCTCAACTCAACTAGAACCCAGAAACTAAACTAAGTTAACCTCACGAGATCCAGGAATCAACTGAAAATGAATCCTAAAAGCTGACCTAGCAAAACAAGCAATTGCAGAAAACTTCACAATCCATTTCCTCCAATTGTCAATTAATCCACCGCTAACCAATTCATCATGGAAATAACGATATCACACCCTTATCCTTAAACAACACTAATTTTAGTTTCAAAATGGAATTATTCTCCAAGAAGGGAAAATGAAAAAATTGAACAGCGAAATTGGAATTGAGAAAGAATCGAAATGAAAACAAAGAAAATTAGGGTTGGGAAATAGAAAACTAACCTCAGAGAACGGTGAGAAAGGTGGATTTGGTGTAAGTGAAGATGGAAAATGTTTGAGTGGTGCGGCAGCTGGTGTAGAAAGGGAATTGCGTAGACAGCATACAAAATCCCCTGTTGTTTCAGTTTTTGGGGAAATTTTTATCTTCGGTTCAAAAAATTTTCTGCTACATAACTCGATACTCTTTGCATAATTTTCCCCTTGTAACGACCAAAAATTATTAGTAATATGTTTTCACGTGTCGTAATAGTTAATGGTGCGTAAATTTTATTATTTTTAAAGTTTCTATCCTTTTAAATAAAATTAAATTAATAATATCAAAATAATTTTTTATTATATTTTATAATAATAAAATATATCATTTTTTTATTTTATATTTTTCATTCGCTTAATCCTAATATTAATAATATTACTAAAATATTAATAAAAAAATTATATTATTAATATTAATTAATTAGTTTATTAAATTTTATATAATTATATAACTAAACTTTTATCATAGAATTTGTTTTTATTAAAGTAACTAAATAAAAAAATATTTAAAAAATATAAAATTAAGAATAGAAATTATATAAAATTATAAATTCGAAATCGTTATTTCTAATATACCTTATTGATAATATTAATAAACAAAAATATATCATTTTAAAATAATTAACAAGATTCTTAATAATATTTATTGTTAGTTTATAATTATTTTATTAAACTAATAAAAAATGATAATATATATTAAAGAGAATAAATATAAATAATTTTATTTTTATAACTTATATATAAAAGTATAAAAATATTGGTGCATGTGTATATACTACAAAAAATTTTATTAGAAATAGTTAATTAAATTTAAAAACTAAAAGATACATTTTTACCTATTAAAAAAAAACACTAAAGAGTTCATTAAAACAGAACTTAAGAACCTCAAAATTTATCTATAGACTAACTAGTGCAAAACAAGGGACTAATAAATTATTTAATAAAAAAAAATCTCTTTCCATGTTTTTTTATTTTATTTTATGCTATATGTTACAATCAGGACAGAAATTTTAATTATGGAGGGTTTTCTTATTTTCATATTTTAGAAATATTTTATAACTCGAAAGTTCTCGCAAACTTGTATGAGTTGTTTTGAGTCACATTGTTATAATTTTTAAAAGTTAAAAACTCATTTTTTGCGTGGTATAAAATTGAAATTTTTTTTTTTTTTTGTATGACTCATTTATTTTTCTCTATAATATATGAAAATAATAAGAAAACACATTTCTATATTTTCAAATTTCTAAGTATATTCTTGTATTTTTATTATTTCTAAGTAAAAATGTATCTAATTTTAACGGATTAGTTAATATGTTGCAAAACTTTTTATTCGTGGGCTGGTTAATTTATGTTGATTATACCCTAGCGTGAGGTCCAAGGAAGCACCATGATTGGTGAGGAACCCAATGGACACACCGATTTCCTTCACAAAGAACATACTAAAAATAAATAGACAAAAAGCTGGGAATGATGACTCTAATCTCCTGTATAATGTTTCTGCCTATATGGAAATGGATGTTCGAAGCTTGAACTGGTTGCATGGCATCTTGGCTATTTGACTCCATAATCAAATTTAAAATATTCATAGTCTTAGCCATCAACAAACCCCGAAGAATTCCCAAAGCTCAACCCTCAATATTATCTAGGAAGCCAGCAAACCAACTAGTTTTATCATCACAAGAAAATACCACTTCCTGCTGCTCGGCCTATAATCAAATCAAAAAATCCATCTATATTAAGCTTGATTACACCCACCATAGGCAAAGACCAACTCGTTGGAACATGTTTCCTTCCTCCTTATTGCACTGCTCCATAGTCTCCCAAACCATTAAACAATAATCTCGAAAATTATTAGGAATAACACCATCCCCATTAATACGAAACTGAAAATTCAACCTCAAATAACCCATTATTTTGCAAATTCCAGCAGTGGCAGAACCTATACATAAAAAAAGATCCCCTCTTGATGATTTCTTCATAAACCATTATTGGTAATGCACCATTTAAACCAATCATTGTTTGGCTTAGAGTAAAACTTCGCTTCAATATCTTGTTGGAGTAGAGCCTTCCAAATTAAGTAAATATGTGGGCAATCACGAATAGCGTGAGTGATGTCTGTTGGGATTGATGCGTATTAAATACACACACTAAAGAAGTAAGTGCATTTCGTTGCTCAAGTAATATAAAGTAAGAAGGATGTCAATCCCACGATGACTAAATATGATAATCCTAAACACAGTCGGATTTCTATTAATTTAGGCTGAGAGAATAATATCTTTGATTTTGGTTTATAAAATAAATTTACTGCTAAAAACAATTTAATTAAAATTGAGAATAAAATAAAGTTGTATGTGAGAAATTCGATGAGAAAACTAACTAAGGCGTCCGGTTTCACTTAACACTAATCCTAGTAATACTTTAAGTTATGCAACTAATTCGATTAGATTCCAAGATGGCTATTTCCAACAGTAATTAACACCTTAGGGATATCAACTCTAATTCTTAACTTAAACACTTAAATCTTTCAATTCTAAGAGATAGCAAGAAAGAGTTAAGTCCAAGAAACCCTAGCACAAACTAGTCAGCCATAAGAGCAATGGTCATGCAATCGTTGTGTTGTGTGACTCCGTTAATTTAGTCCTTTGGTCAATTATAAATTAACTAGAAACAATGAAATTGATGGTCACGCATTCAAGGCATTAAGCATACACAACACAAATCATTGAAAAATAATACGAATTGAATTGCACTAAACCTCAAAAGTAATTACATGGAGTTTATGCTAAGATCCTTCATAGCTCTAGCTATGGTGGAATTAGTTCATAACTAAACTAATTACACCCAAGAAAGTCAAGGAAAACATAATAAAGAGAAAGTTTAGAGAAAACTAGAGAGTTGAGATGGTCGATGGAGAGGTGTACGAATCGTTGAGACGAATAAAATAAAGTGCTCCCCGAACCCTAGTCTCTAAATCACGGTTCTCCAATCACGTTCTCCAATAACGTTCTTGCCAAGAGAAAAGAATAGAAAAGACTAAAAAAAATAATTCTAAATCTAATATTGAAATTCTCATTAATTCAAAATTGCTAACTTTCTCCTCTTAAAAGCTCAAACTAAAAAGGAAATAATAAAAATAATAATATATTACAATCCTCTTTATGGGAAACAACTTAAAACACTCCCATTAGGAATAGGAGTAATTAAAAAAAGGAAGAATCCCCAAACACAACGCTTTGACACCTCTTACATAAGTCAAACCCGTTGCTTCTTTTAGGCCGACTAAAAATGCTGGCCCAAATCACTATTTCAGCTTTGAAACTCCAAATTCAGCACCCCCCCCCCTAAGGCATGGTCATGCCTTGGGTCTGCTTCTGGGCTACTCCAAGCTAAATTCACTCCTTTTTCAAGCACTTTTGGCTCCTTTTTCCTCATTGATGTCCTAACAAGGAAAATATCACAAAGGAAGTTAAAGCTCATAAACCAAGGCAAAAAAGCATATAAATACTCTTATCAGGGATTCTTTCTCAAGAAATGAATCTAAAGCAGTGAAAGCCATTTCCATTTCTCTCGATTTTGTGTCCAAAAACTTATGAGGATGAAATCAAAATCAAAATTGAAGAGAATAAAAGATTGAGTCACACCTTTTATGTCTCTTCTAGAGACTGCTAAAGAACCAAAGTTGATTCCCTCCGTGTTCACGTACACCAACACCTTTGAAACCAAGCCCGTGCTAGCGTCGGAACCAAAGAGCAAGGGAGAGGGGGGCTGAATTTGTCACTAGAGAATTAGGTTAAGGGTTTGAATTTCTTAAGTGCATTTTTATAGCATATAAACCATAGGTCTAATTAATTCACCATAGGTTAAAATTAATTTTCCAATTGATTTAATTTTTTTATGTATACAAATTAAATCATACCCTATGATATAATTTATAACATATTAATTAAATGCAATTAGTCTATTAAAATTAGCTCATTAATTAATTAGACTAGACTTAAGAAATAATATATATATATTAATTTAATTTTTAATCAGGAAATTAATTCAATTAATTATATGAAATAATTAATTCCAATTAGTTGAATCATTTTAATCAATTCAATTGATCTATGATTCAATTAACAACTCTTCCCACATGTTTTATACTCCAAATATATAGGTGATCCGTTAAGTATTGGTTCAGATGTTCAATGTGTAAGATCCTATGGGCCTATCTTTATATTAATAGTGGGACCATGGCCCACAGACTGTAGTTGGGCTCTAGCAAGCCATTACAGCCTCCAATTAAGATGGAGACTGCAATCTAACGGAAGTTGTAATCCTGTAGTATAACTTATATATCCCATGTCATTGATATCAGAGTCCAACACGGAGGTATGGTATTATCGCTCTCTTTTGTGTTCGGACATTTACTTGACACCGAGTGAATCGATGCTCTCAAATAAGTTCCAACTTATTTGGGTGTGGTCACACTCATATCAGTTACACTCATCAAAGGCTCGGTGATATCTTTTCAATGAATCACTGAGTGGCATATCCCTTCTGCACGTTCATGGCTTTGCCATGCTCACTGGCACACCCAACCATACCCATACTTGATGCCCTTTTACAGGCCCTTTAGGCGCACGTCAAAGTGTGTGAGTTCACATGCAACTCCATAATGTGGTCAAGTCGAAGGATCCAATATAAGTACTACACGAGAATCACTTGTGATACTATACCATACAGATTTTTTATTAGTGTATCTATCCAGTACTATGTCCCATTACATGTACCCATGTACCTGATCGACAATCCATGATTTACGGCCGGTAAGACACTGCCATACAATTAAGGTAATGCTAGTCTTATGTTCCATTCATTCCTATGACTGGAACAGACTAGGAATGGCTTTATGGTTATTGCCAAGTGCATGACACTTAACAACATGAATATAGATATGACCATTAGATACTCTATTTTCATTCATTGCATAAGTAACAAATTAAATAGATTATGCCTTAATATAATAACACAATGTATAATACATTAATCCATAAAACGCCTAGTAATGTATGATACAAAGGACCAATGCCTTGGGACTAGGGCATTTTCCAACAATGTCTTCCTTCACATTCCTATAGAAATTACAAGGATCATGTTAGATCAAATGCCTTCTATGTCTCCCTACATTAGTCATAGTCTTTTGCTGCCAACATAGCCAAGTAAATTCTCTATCTCTTTATTGAACCTTAGCTTGCCAAATTTTCTTTATAACTCTACACTAATGAACCAAATCAATAGCAATTAATGTGTTGTAAGCACTCTTAGCCGTAAAAATCCCTGAAGAATTAGAATTGCAGCTAAGAATATCATGCAAAGTCTTGATTGATTGATAAATGCCTGAACTTAAAGAGCCGTAATTGGGAGTTTAATTTTCAGCATACTTTTGGGAAGGGGATCATCGTGCTGACTGGCTGGCAAACTTCGCGATATCTTTTCCCTTAGGCTATCACAAGTGTGATGAGCCTCCTGTAGGCTTCTAGAGTATTATTTTTGAAGATATTTGTAGCTGTAGTTTCTCAAGATTAACTTCTTTATAGCTTTGTTTGCTTCCTTTTTTTTTCTCTGGGCACTTAAGCCCTCTTTCTCCATGAAAAAAGAATATCATGCGAATCAAGAGAAGGATTAATTTTACTACATCTTTAACGCGACAACCAATCATTATCAAACCACTTCTGTAACTCTTCCCATTTCGACTCTCCATCGTTACGGATATAATCTGCCTCCATATAATTCCACTAATTGAACGATGTAACTAAGATCATGATATTACAAATTTTTTAGCAAGAATACTATGCCATGTATATGAACAAGACTTCTTAATTTTCTAAATGTATCTAACTCACAATCCTCCCAGTATATACCAGGAATCAGTATTTTCAAAAAGGTATCCTTTTCTTCCCAAAGCCGCTATGAGCGCGGGGTTTTCATCCCTCGATTTCAGTGATGAATAAATCATTTGTTTTCTTCTATAGCTTTCCATAGCTGTAAGGTTCAAAATCATTTCAAAATTGAGGCTCTAGTCAACCGAATTTCAAGCCCCAGATCGTTTCCTAGATGAAGAGAAAGGTTGTCTCGGATTGACAGCCGCATGAGTGTTGTTATAGCCGCACGACTATAATTAACAGTTGTATGAATGTCATGTCGATAGCCGCATGACTTTCAATTCAACACCCAGGCAGGTCTTGTTCTCTAATAAAACTATGACTCTCCTTGGAAATGATTTTTTGGATTCTTTGGGGCAGATTCTATAAGAAATTAGGTCCTTTTTGCCTATAAAAACCACAACAAAATAGGAAAAAAGGGTTGGCATTTTGAAATTAGGGAAAAGGAGGAAGAAATAGAAAGAGGAACCAAACTTTTTCTTCAATTTTCATCTTCAATCTCTATTGTTAGGCTTAAAGTTGGTTAAAAATCTTAGAAAAACACTTCACTAAGGCTTTTAATAGGTTTAGAGACTAATCTGAACACCAAAACCGTAACATTTGGATCTACAATTAGAGCCTCTCTTAAAGGATTTCGCCACCTAAAGTTGTAGATCCATGCTTCAAGGGTAAATATCTGAGAAACCAAAAGCATTTAACTTGTTTATGTTGTATTTTGAGCATCATTTGCATATTTTCAGCATACTCTGTTTTGAGTTTTCTGGTCTGAGAGTTAGAGCCACACGACTCTCATAATAGCTACACTACTGTCGTTATAGCTACATAATTATAGTGGCAAAAGCCGCACGACTCTTCTTCTCAGGCAACAATAGGAAATCACTAAAATTAAAATTTTTGCTCTGGTTTCAAGGTAATATCCATATGGATGTAGTTATGACCGTACAACTTTAGTTTTACATCTGCACGGATGTTATGTCAGAATAGAATCACCAAAAATCAATTTTCAAACACTTCGTGACATTTGAAACTTAGATTTATATTCTAGAAGCATGTATTAGAGCAAAACAATGACAAAAATCTAATTTCTTGAAAACCGACTCACTTGCCATGCTAAATAATTAACTAGTAAAACCGTTTTAAGAACTGTTTTCTCAAAAATCAATACGGAATGTTTCAAAAAGATTTCTAGGTCTAGTCGATGAAATATGCCGAGTTTCCCAGGCTATCCCATTTAAATGCATGATCCCGACTCATTTACTATCCCGTTCTATCATGGTTGAGTCTTAAATGCGATTATTCATGTACTAACATCTGTTTTACAAGATTAAAGAACTTGTGTATTTTAGGCGATTTTACCCCAATTCCCCATTTGATTCATATGTATTCCTAAGGGTAATTTATTTGATTTGATCTGTATAATTAATTTATTTACTGCTTTCTGTAGCTTGCATGAACGTCATATGCTCTAAATAAAATTGATATAGTTTTATAAAATGCTTTGATTCGATTATTGAAGCATTTATTTTAATTAGATAATAAGTAAGTGATTCATCCGGACCTAGACCTCTGGAAGGTATAGCGGCCCTCACTTGGTTTCAAATGTACCTAAATTTCCCAGTTGAGTTGAGCTGGGTGGCGACTCCTATCTTTGGGATTTCAGTCTCGAATCTTTTACAAACTTTATTTTCCAAAACGAATTTCCATATCAATATCATTACTTTTTCAATCAACAAAACCCCAATTTTGCGGTACGCTTCACAGCACGCTTCATATTATTTCACTTTTTTTCGTTTCGCGAGAGCGTCGTCCGCTCACAACCGCCATAATAATTTCATGCTAAAGTTTTATTGTTATTTGTCTATGATTTGAAGCCCTACTCCACCTGAAAATTTCAGCCAATGCATATCCTACCAATTGACTAAATGGATGTGCTTCTCTGCACATTGATTATTCTAGATAAAGGGTCTATTAAATTTATCCAAGTGCTTAAAGACCCAACCCAAAAGCATAATCAACTGCATCAAAATGGTCTAAGAAATCGATTGAACAATGCAACAGTAATTCTCCCAACTAACAAGAAGGTCTCAGCCTTCCAAGAATCTAATCGATATACCACATGATCAACTAATTCATCAAATTAATTATTCTTGAATCTAAAATGGAAGAGTACCAAGTACTTTCCAAGATTCTCAATCAAAAGGAATACCACATGATTAGCTCAAAAAGCTCACAAAATGCAGAGATATACTTTTGGAAACACATATGCATAACTTGAGCATATTTATCTTATGACATGGAGAAGCACAAAATTATTTATGCTATTAAAGAATTACCCATATTAATCAATGTTGCTTTCCAATAAAATGAACTTATTATAAAAAAAAGAGATGAGAGATAAAAGGACCTATTCTCGAGATTTTCACTGGCTTTAGCTAACTATTAGCAATCCCATCCTTCAGCAGGTAAGCTTACCTTCCTATATAAATTACAAAAAATGTAAGAGGAATTCAAATCCCTTTGATGGATGTCACAAGTAGGAACAAAAGGATCCATCATTTCTCCATTAATCAGAAGTCTCATCGAAATAGAACCTATGTAATCCCCAATATTCTTAATCCAACTCATCGACAGCCCCAACTAAGTAAAATTATTTGCAAGGAAACAATAATTAACTTTATCATAGGCTTTCTCCAAATCTGATTTCATAGCCATAATGCCCTTCTTCCCTTTATTGACACACATAGAATGGGTCATCTTCTGAGCAATCACAATGTTATTTTGGATTTATTTACCTACCAAAAAACTTTTGTCAATCACATCTAGTAAAATTAATTTGATTTTATGCCAAAACCTTAGTAATAATCTTTTTAAATAGGTAAATGATGCTAAGGATGATAAACCACCTAAGAGTGACAATATTGAAATTGTCGTTGTGGAGAAATGTGAAGAAAAAGAAGTTGAACATGTATAAGAGTTTGAACAACAAATGAAAACTATTTTCTATAAAGGAAAATATTCAAATAATTTTCACTAATATATTTGACTCTTATTTGTTTATTATTTGCTTACTTGATATTTAAGATTTATTCTTCCTTATGAGCTACACATACAAGATTCTAGGACGAATCTTTTTGAAGAAAGGGAAAGTGTTGTGATCCAAAATAGATTGAAAATCAATTTGAATATCTTAATCTAGTGGACCAATTAGAAGAGCAATAATGACGCTATTAATGGTGATTTGTGGAAGTTTCAATACAAAATGAAACTATGACATAAATAGGATAGGAATCTAAGTCTCGATCAAGACACGAAATTCCTGAGAAATTCCTTTTGCAGGGGGAGAGACATAGACAATTTTATTCCCCAAAGACTATCAAGATGGGGGTGGTGACCTTTCCCCGTCTACCATACAAAGATCCTTGTCTCTAAAATCACATTTATTTATTTGTTAAATATTAATATTATTTTTGTGCTTAATTAATATAATTTTAATTTTAATTACAAAATTTAACTATACTATTTGTATGAAATTTAAAGGTTGAAAGATTATAATTTTATTTAATGAATTTAATTTTTCTTGTATAATTTTTAATTAGTAATTAAAAAATAAAAAATAAATAAAAGCTCTATGAGGACCTCTTATCCCTGGAGGAAGAAGGAGAGTTTTCTCCTATATCCATAAATAGAGATAGGAATTGGAATTCCTCAAAATTCTTGGGGACAGGAACGAGGGAATCATTCCCCGCCCCATTTACATCCATAAATGAAACATTTAATGGTATCCCATGTAGTTTGTAATTCAAATTTATTGTTTTCTTATTTTAGTGTTTAGAAAATCAATTAATATTCTAAGTTTTCCAATTAAGTTCATATTTATTTTATTCATAAACTATATGAAATTATTTTCTATTTGAAATGGATTAGTTTATATTTAAACAAGATTTAATCTTATAATTTTTAGCATTTTTTTAAATGTTTTATGCCTATAAATAGACTTTGTAACCCTTATACATAGAATTGAATTGAATAAAAATATAATTTACTTCAAAAATAATTCTAATCTCTTACTTTTTTTTTAACGAGGATGTGTTCCTAATTCTCAAAGTTTTGTCTTGATCTTAATTAGCGTTATGGTTAGACGATTGTTGACTGACCACCATTGGAGTTGTTTGTTTTGAGTTTAATAGATTGAATTGTTTCCGCATGGTATGATTGATTGAATCAATTTTTTGGATTACTAAGTTTATTGCCAATTTAATCATATCTTTATTTCTTCTTTCTTCTTTTTAATTTCATTCAATGTTTTGTCTCACTTATTCTAATTGTTGGTTTTTTTTCTTCTTCTTATGAGTTTAACCTTGGTTGATAAACTTGAGAAATTTGTCCAAGTCTATCAATACAAGTTAAACTTGCAACACAAAAGAACAAAAATAAACGATTAGAATAATGAATATGTAAATAGATGGAATTCATGAATAGAAACAATGAAAAAAAAGAAACAAGAACAAAATTAAATTGATAATAAACTAGGTAATAAAACATTTGATTAATCAATCAAATTGTGTGAACGATTTGAAATATTGACTTAAAAAAGGCAAACACTAATGATGGTCGATCAACACACATCCAGTCCCAATGCTTGCTAAGATCAAGATAAGACTTTGAGAAATTGGAACTCATCCTTACAAAACAAAGAATGGGCATAAAATATCAAAAAAAATTTCTCTTGTTGTGTCACAATCACACAATATATTAGAACAAGTTAATATCCCGAATCCATAAGATGAATATGTTAATGAGCCAATTAATAATGTATAAGTCATAGATGAACAAGTAATGCAACAAGAAATAGCATTAAGGAAATTTGAAAGGCAAAGAAGATTAGCTATATCAAATGATTATTTGGTTTATTCACTTGAACATGAATGTAACTTGAGCATTGATAAGGATCTAGTCTCATTCAAATAGGCTATGAAATGTATCAATTCTAAAAAATGATTGAATGCCAAGAAAAAAAAAAGTAAAAATCAATGGATGACAACAAAGTCTAGGAACTTATAAAGTTGCTTGAAGGTTCCAAAAGAGTCAGCTGTAAATGGGCCTTTAAGACCAAAAGAGACTCAAATGGTAATATCGAAAGATATAAGGCTAGATTTGTTGCCAAAGGCTATACTAAAAAAGATGGTATTGACTATAAAGACACCTGTTCTCCAGTTTCAAAAAAAGGACTCTTTAAGGATTGTTATGGCTTTGGTATCTCATTATGATTTAGAGCTTCATCAAATGGATGTAAATACCGCATTTCTAAGGTAAATTAGAAGAAGTTTATATGGATACAAAAGGATTTTCTATCACAAGGAAAAGAAAATTTAGTGTGTAGATTGAGAAAATCAATATTAGGATTGAAACAAGCTTCTAGATAATGGTATCTTAAGTTTAATAATACCATTTTGTCATATGGTTTTGTAGAGAATGTTGTTGATTGATATATCTGTTAGATATGCCCTAGTCCCGAGGCATTGGACCTTGTATTTGTATTGTACTTTTATTGGATTTATGTATTATACATTTTGTGTTATTAAATAAACTTATATCTTGTGCTGTATAATAAATAGAGTATCCAATGGACATATCCATAGCCATGTTGACAAGTGTCATGCATTTGGCAGTTTGACCATGAATAGGGAAAACGATATGACCATAAGAGATCCGTAAGACCATGAATAGGGAAAATGATATGACCATAAAGAGATCTGTAGTCTGTTCCAGTCATGGGAATGAATGGAACTAGAGACTATCATTAACCTGGTTGTATGGCAGTGTCTTACCGGTCATTGGACATGGGATGTCAACCAAGTTAATGGGTACATGCAAAAGAGGCATGGTACTGGATAGATCCACTAAACGAGAAATCCACATGGTAAAGTATCACAAGTGATTCTCGTGTAGTACTTGTATGGATCCTTTGACCTGACCATATGATGGTGCTGCGTGTGAAGTGGCATACTTTGGTGTATGCCTAAAGGGCCTGTAAAAGGGTATCAAGTATGGGTATATTTAGGTATGTCACTGAGTATGGCAGTACTATGGATATGCAGAAGAGATGTATCACTCAGTAGTCCACTGAGAAGATATCACCAGCCTCTTGATGAATGTGACTGATAAGAGTGTGGCCACACCCAAACAAGTTGGAACTTGTTTGTGAGCATCAGTACATTCGGGATCAAGTAAATGTCTGGACATAAAAGAGGGTGATCAATCTATGTCTCTGTGTTGGACACCGATATCAATGACATAGGATATACAAGTTTAAACTACAGGGTTATGATTACAGTTGGACTACTATCTCCATCTTAATTGGGGGCTGCAGTGGCTTGCTAGAGCCCGCTTGCAGTTTGTGGGCCAAAGGCCCGCTACCAACATAAAGATAGGCCCACAGGATTGTACACATTGAACATCTGAACTCGAACTAAAGGGATCATCGGTAAATTAATTCAATGAATTAATTTATGAGATTATTTCCAAGGTGGAAATAATTTTACATGTATAGGTGTACATGTATTTGATTTCATAAAAGTCTAATTTAATTCTACGGTTAAATTAATTGGTCAAATTAATTTTAATTTAAATGTATGTAGTATATTATATGGTATAATATGATAGCATACATATTGAATTGAAATTAAATTTGAAATTAAATTGGACCGAAAGAATTAAATCGGATATGGGCTTAAAGAGGAGAAAAGCCTGCATGAAATTAAATGGAATTAGGCCTAAAATTCCGTAAGGGAATTTCGGCCAACTAGGTCTTAAAACCTAGAAAGAAAATTCGGCTAATAAACTAGTAATTGCTGAAAATTATAGCAGCCTCTTCCTCTCTTCCAATCGATTCCGGCGCTGGCACGGGTTAAGTTCCAAAGCCGTTTGTGTACAGGAACGTAGAAGAAGTCTCCTTTGATTTCTACAGCCATCTCTTAAAGAGATATTCTTGTTGAGAATCGAATCTCTTCTATTTCTATTTTAATGTTTTTTTTATTTCCACCTCAATTGCTCCTGGGCAGGATTGAGGAAATCACCGCGTTCTTTCACTTTTATAGGGTGATTTCCGATGAAAAATCCCAACAGTGGTATCAGAGTGGGGTTTTGATCCATGAAAATTATTAAAACAGGATTGAATCCCTTGGTTCTGAAATGGATGATTTTGATTTGGGATTCTTTAGATTGGGGTTTGTGATTTTTCCCCTTGGAATTTTGCAATTGAAAATTAAAGTGCATATAGGTTTATGTTGGATTTAATTTTCTGTTGTTGGATTATAATTCTTGGTGCTTTATTTTCTTGGCTACGTTTTTATTTTTCTGCCGAAAATCACGGGCTGTTTCTGCGAATACGAGACTGCCGGCAGCGGAATCGCCGCTAGCAACCGCCGTATCCCGCTGAAACAACGACAGCACCGCTGCTGTCCCTAGCTGCAGTGTGCCGGGCCAAGTTTTGGATTTGGCGGGTTTCGGGCCCGGGGGCCCAGTTTTGAAATTTTAATGGGTTTTAAAATTTTGTGTGTTTCAATTTCTGTAATTTAAATGCGCATGGTTTCTTGAATAAAATTTTAATTTTATTCATAAGATAGTAATTTTGGAAATTAATATAGTTTAATTGAAATTGGTTCGGGTTATTTTGGCGCAATTACCAGGGCGGCTAATATGGACTCATGGTTTCCCAATTCTAGTGGGAGCAGTTATCTGTCTGGGCTGGAGGCCTAAAGCCCGTTAAGGGCTAGAACCTTAAGGTATTTAGGTCCATTGTCGACATAAGACAAACCCACAGGATCACACATAAAGATATCTTAACAGAATTGGCATGGGCTTAATATATATTGGTTATATATTATATGGAGCTTCATATTAATTGTATTTATAAACTTTATGGTAAGTCAAATTAATACAATTAGCTCATGGGAAAAATATTTTTTTAGTCTATCAAATAATTACTTGGAATAATTTAACTGATAGATGAAAATAGTCTTAAGAATTAAATATGGAATATTTAATTTAAGACATCATATAATTAAATTATGGTTGATTTAATTAATTATGTTTGATTTTATTATATGGTCATAATAAAATTAAATTAATTAGATTAAGGCTAATTAAATGAATTAATTAGATTAAGGCTAATTAAATGAATTAATTAGAATCCAAGTTAATTAGGAAAAGGCCTAAAATATACAAGGAGTATATAAAGCATATTTTTTCCAAACCCTAACCCTAACTCATTGCTTGGAAATTTTAGCCACCATTCCTAGAGGGGATTTTGGCTAGCAAGAGGTTTGTGGGTAAAGCTTCATTTCATTCGATCTCTAGCACGAGTTTCATTTGTGAGGCATTTGTATGCAAGAGGGTGGAAGAAATTCACAGAAAGGCAAGTTCTTGGATTCAATCTCTATTACAGGGATGACATAAGAGAGACTTGTATCCTGTTCTTGGAATTTCCATTGTTTGTATTCCATAATCTGTTCTATTCATTCCTAGAATGGATTCGAGTGCTTGACAAATAACTCCCAATGCAGTTTTAAGTTTTGTTTTGCATTGGGAGAATCCCAACAAATGAACATGGTATTTTCTTATCAATGGCTTTTAAAAGAAGTGTGGCTTAGACATGCCCCTGGCATTCATTACATTTTTTTCTTTCTTTTTCTTTTCCTTTTTTTTTTTTTGCGTAAAGTCACATCGAAGGAGTTTTGAAGTGGAATCTCTATGGACACTCCTGTTTGAAAGCAAAGGCTTGCTAATGGATATTTATATGCAATGGCATGATGTATGCATTTTGAACATCTATGCAGATTATCAAACATTCATAACATTATTATAATGCGACCAAAATGAGTATAAGAGGGAAATCCAAGGTGACTCTAACTTTGATCATTTCCTTAGCTTGTTATCAGAAGGACCTTTCAATTTTTACCATCAGACATTTTTGTATAGTGTCACTGATGATGATTGATGAAAATGATGTTGATGATTTTGTCGAGTTGGTTCTTTTGTAATGTTCCACCCTAAACATAAAGTTTCTTTATGATGTTCAGTCTGAATGATCTTCTTTGTAATGCTTTGCATGAAGCTGAAGTTTCTGTATGATGTTTAGCTTGAATGATCTTTTTTTATGATGCTTGGCATGAAGTTGAAGTTTTTTTTATGATGTTTGGCCTGAATGATCTTCTTCGTGATGCTTAGCCTGAAGTTGAAGTTTTCCCATCATTTCTAGCAGACAATATATAGTTTACTCCAAAGGTATTCCCCCTATCACTTTCAGAGATTTGAAACATGTAGATCAATGCTTTCCATTTAGACAATCAATTTTTAATCCAATTTCTCTTCTACTTTATTGATGGTGATTTTTTTAAGATTTCTATGTGAAGTGTGAATCCTTATACTAAGATAGTTCCTTTGTTCGCTGTGTTCTTCACTCCTCGTTTGCACTCGAGAACTGGTGGTGACAGAAGTTACACATTTGAAGTAACCTTTTGATTACCCCTTGGAAATGTCAATTATCGAGTGAGCTACGGTGTTTAATGGTCATACTCTGCATAGTGTATCTAAAAGTCTTCTCCAACTGTGGTTGCACTGTTAGTGTTAAGGATTCGTACTGATGGTTGTCATTTCTCGAAAAGTGATATCTTGATTGGCCCATAAAGGCATCTATTGTTTTATAGACTTGTAAGCTTTGATAGTTGGATTCTTCATGGCGAGTTTCGTTAGTGGTCTTGTGTTGGTCTTTGAGTGAGTTTTGGCTTTGGAATGATTTTTGGTGTGTGGGATGTGGTATTTTGTAGATTGTAACCTTTGTGATGAATTTAATTGCTTGTCTAGTATTGGGTTCCTGATGAGTTTTTACTTTCAAATGATCTTCGTGAGTGAGCCGTGGTATCAGGATATTAGATCCTTTATGGTGAGTTCAGTTTTTAGGTTGGCATCTGTCTTCTTGGTACAAAAAGGCATAGGATAATATTGGACTTATGTAGAAATATGCCCCTGGTTGGTTGTTTAGATAGCGGGCGTACCATGTAAACTGAAATCCCTGATGCGACACCTCATCTCTTTTTGCCTTGGTTGCTGGATATGACGTCCTAAGTCATAGTTTATCAAGCTTGCGTATCTTGTTTCATTGATTAATGAGTGGTCCACGGGTGTAGCCATGCCACTTTTTGAGCTAGTCCAATTATATAATTAACACATAACCTCACTTTTTCAAGAGAAAACTTGATCAAGGACATAGTCACTTTTAGGTTTCATGTTACACTTTGATTGATTACAAGCATTTTAATGTTATGTATGTCGGACGTGCTTTTTCAAATGATCATATGCATGCATAATATTATATACATGAAAATACCATATAAGCAAGAAAGTGATGAAATGCATTGTATTCCAAAAGAGCTATTTCAAAATTTATATTTGAATAACAATGTATTACAGATGAAATAAAACTTTATACGGGCACAAAGTCTTCAAAATGCTAGTGCAGACATCCTTGGGCCTAGGGATCTTACCATCCAGTTAAGGGAGAAGTGGTGGTTTCTGTTGGAAATGCCCTAGTCCCGAGGCATTGGTCCTTGTATTTGTACTATACATTTATTGGATTTATGTGTTGTACTCATTTGTTCATTAATAAAGGCATCAATTCGTTTATTATATTTATCTTGTGCAGTATAGTAAATGAAGTATCCAATGGACATATCTATATCCATGACGACTAGTGTCATGCACTTAGCAGTAAGACCATGGATAGGGTTAACGATATGACCATAAATAGATCCGTAGTCTGTTCCAGTCGTAGGAATGAATGGAACAACAGACTATCATTAACCTGGTTGTATGGCGGTGTCTTACCGGTCATTGGACATGGGATGTCAACCAAGTTAATGGGTACATGCCTGGGAGCATGGTACTGGATAGATCCACTAAACGAGTAATCCACATGGTATGGTATCACAATGGATTCTCGTGTAGTACTTGTATGGATCCTTTGACCTGACCATATGATGGTGTTACATGTGAAGTCACATACTTAGGGGTACGCCTAAAGGGCCTGTAATAGGGTGCCAAGTATGGGTGCTTTCGGGTATGTCACTGAACATGGTAATGCTATGGATATGCAGAAGGGATTTGTCACTCAGTAACCAACTGAGAAGATATCACCGGCCACTTGATGAATGTGACTGATAAGAGTGTGGCCACACCCAAACAAGTTGGAACTTGTTTGTGAGCATCAGTACATTCGGGATCAAGTTAATGTCCGAACACAAAAGAGGGTGATCAATCCATGCCTCTGTGTTGGATACCGATATCAATGACATAGGATGTACAAGTTTAAACTACAGGGTTATGATATCAGTTAGACTGCCATCTCCATCTTAATTGGGGGCTGCAGTGGCTTGCTAGAGCCCAACTGCAGTCTGCGGGCCAAAGGCCCGCTACCAACATAAAGATGGGCCCACAGGATTGTACACATAGAACGATAGAATGCAGACTTAAGGAATCACATGTATACTTGGAGTATACACAATGGAGGGAGAAGTGTGTATATATTAATTATATTATAAAGATCAATTGGATTGGTTCTAATAATAAAATTAATATATTCAATTGGCTCTTCATAATTAATTGGATTAATTATGAAATTATTTCCTAGGTGGAAATATTCATATGTATGGGTTTACATATGATTTTATTTTGAGTTGAGTTAATTTTAATTTGATGGATTAAATTAAATGTCAAACTAATTTTAATTTAGATGTAAATAATATGTTACGTGGAGTAATATATTAAATACATGGGTATATTAAAATTGGGCTTGAAATTAATTTAAACCAGAATAATTAAAATTAGACTGGGCCTAAATTAAAACATGGAAGCCCGCACAAAATAGAATGGAGCCAAGATGGGCCTGAATTCCCCTAAGGGAATTCGGCCAACCCTAGGTATAAATACCTAGGGTTAGAAATTTCGGCCACCCTAGCTAATACACTCTTAGCCGAAATTCTTAGCTCCCTCTCTCCATTGGTTTTGTTTTTCCGACGCTAGCACGGGTTGCATTCGCCAAGCGTTCGTGTACGTGAGAGTGGAGGAATTCTCAATTGAATTCTGCAGTCATCATCCATCTCCAGAAAGAGATTTTTCTGGTAAGAAATTTAATCCCTTTCTATTTAATTTTAAGTTTTTCAATTTCCACTTCAATTGCTCCTGGGGCCGGATTTGAGGAAATCACCGCGTTCTTCTGCTTTTATCGGGTGATTTCCGGTGAAAAATCCCAGCAGTGGTATCAGAGCGGGCTTTTGATCCGTGGAAATTGATTAATTTGGTTGAATCCCTGTTTTGAAATTGGATGTTTTTGATTGGGATTCTTGGTATGGGTTTTATGATTTTTCCCATATGTTTTATGCAATGAAAATTAAATTTGCATATAGGTTTATGTTAGTTTAATTTTATTGTGTTATTTTGTAATTCTTGGTGAATTGCTTTGGATGGTGATTGGTTCTTTTATTTTTTTAATTTTGTTTAAAAAAAAAAAAAATCGGCCTCCCGGGGGCGGGGCTGCCGGCGGCGGGAGGCGCGGCAGCAGCCGCTGGTTCCAGCAGCTGCCGCTGGGCGGCCACTGCACAGCAGCTGCAGCGGGCCGGGCCCTGTGTTTTGGATTTTGCGGGTATTTTGGGTCCGGGGCCCAGTTTTGAAATTTTAATTGGTTTTAAAATTCGTGTGTTTAAATTCATGCAATTTAAATGCGCATGGTTTTTTGGATGAATTTTATTTCGTTCATGTGATATTAGTTTTGAAAATTAATATGGTTAATGGAAATTGGTTCGGGTAATTTTGGCACAATTACTCGGACGGCTAAATTGGACCCATGGTTTCCCAATTCCAGTGGGAGCAGTTGGACTGCCTGGGCTGGAGGCCCAAAGCCCGTTAAGGGTTAGAACCATGGTGGGCCAAAATTGGCGATTTCCTAATAATGGCTTTGACATAATTTAAATGGGCTTAAATCATGCATTTTGATATGCTTTTGAATTGTATGTATTGGATGCATATGAATGGTTGAATGATTGTATGATTGGATGATACTAGGCCTTTTACGAGTTGGGTTGTATTTTTCTTTTGGGTAAATACGGCCTGCGTGTCGTTTTCTTTTAATGTAATTTTATTTTATTTAAGTTAAATATTATAAAACTTGTAAAAGAAGAAGCCCATGGAGTGGTGAGCCCAAATGGAGGTGCAAGCCCAAATGGAGGTGCAAGCCCAGAAGGAGAAGATGGAGGCCCACCTAATATATGTTTCTAGTATAGGTTTACTAGAATTATATTAGGATGTAACATAGGCCCATAGCAGTCCATTTTAATTTTGTTTAATCATTTTATATTCAATTTGCATGTATGAATGTATGTTACAAATAGCTCATTCACCCGCCTTATGTATGTAAGCCGTTATAATTGAATCTAATAACGAAACGGGAATTACTAAGTCGCTTAAAAGTGCTTCCCTCATTCAAAACCGAATCGAGGTGGGAATAGGCCAATTGTAGACCATGCCCTCGCAGGATGCACTGGAGTATTGTCACTTTGTACTGGGTTAGAGTATGGGATACTCTAACACTTGGATGGAGGTTTTGACTTAGCATGGGTAGTAGGATTCTCCTGGCCCTAAGCACAGATGGGTAAGTGCCAACAAGCCCATCAAACCGAGAGTCCCTAGGTTGGGATTGGACGGCGTTCCTACCTAAATAATTAAGGTATAGTTGTACCAAACCCTCGTTTGGCTATATCTTAATGAAATATGGATCTCGGCCCATGAGCCCAACAACTCGGTTAAATTAATAACTTGATTCATTATTAATTTTATATGGGAACAACAAAGTAAATCCCTTTATTAACACTCTAAATGTTTTTCTGTGTAGAAACACCCAAATGGCAAACACTAATACCTTATCACTGCGATCGATTCTTGAGAAGGACAAGCTTTCCGGTCCTAACTTTTTAGACTGGTCTAGGAACTTGAGGATAGTTCTAAGACAAGAGTCGAAAGAGTATGTGCTGGAAAGGCCTGTGCCGGCTGCGCCTAGGGACGTAATCCAACGGCTGCACAGCTAGCGGAATACGAGGCGCACGTCAAGGACAACCGGGATGTGACGTGCCTTATGTTGGCGTGCATGGTCCCCGAACTGCAAAAGCAGTTTATGGACCATCAAGTCTATGCTATGATAACAACTCTTAATGAGATGTTTCAAGAGCAAGCTCGTCAGGAAAGGTACCTGACCAATAAGGCATTCCACTCTTGTAAGATGGGGGCCGGGACATCTGTGAGTGCACACGTGCTCAAGATGAAGGGCTACTTGGATACTTTAGCCCGTCTCGGATCGCCTATCTCTCAAGAGTTGGCGGTGGACATAATCCTTGCATCCTTGCCTGATTCTTATGATCAGTTCATCCTTAACTACAATATGCAAGGGATGAACCGTACTGTTAGTGAGCTGCATGGGATGCTTAAGCTTACTGAGCAGTCGATCAAGAAGACTCCGCCGGTGCTGCTGGTTAACAAGGGGAACGCTCCTCTTGCTAAGGGTAAGGCCAAGGAAAAGGCCAAGGCTAAGGCAAAGAAAGCCAAAGCCAAGAAGGCCAAGGCCCAACCCAAGGCCCAGCAGAAGGTAGGTCCTGAGGACGTCTGTTTCGGGTGCAGACTGGCGGGCCATTGGAAGAGATCATGTCCCAAGCTGATGGGAGAGCAGAGAAGGGGCCAAGGTGCGTCCTCTTCAGGTATTTATGTTATAGATATTAACCTTACTATTTCAACATCCTGGGTATTGGATACTAGATGTGGTTCTCACATTTGTTGCAATGTGCAGGGACTTAAGAATAGAAGGTTGCTGGGGTCGGGTGAGGTGGACTTGCGGGTCGGGAATGGAGCAAGGGTTGCTGCCATAGAGATCGGCGAATACCACCTGATGATGCCCAGCGGATTGGTTTTAATTTTAGAACATTGTTACTTTGTACCTGCTATGTGCAGGAATATTATCTCTGTATCAATGTTGGATATTTCTGGATTTGAATTTTCAATTTTAAATGGTCGAATTTCTATATCCAGAGAGGGGTTATTTTATGGAGATGCTCTATTAAATAATGGCCTGTATGTCCTGGACTTAAATGAAACCAATCACATCTATAACATAAACACGAAAAGGGTTAAGCCTAACGAACTTAATCCAGTCTACCTATGGCATTGTCGTCTTGGCCATATAAACGAGAAGCGCATAGCTAGGCTTCACAAAGCTGGAGTCCTAGGGTCATTTGACTTGGAGTCAATTGATACATGTGAATCATGTTTAAGAGGCAAGATGACAAAGGCACCTTTTAGCAAAAGGGCTGAAAGGGCCACTGGCTTGTTGGACCTAATACATTCAGATGTATGTGGACCTATGAGCGCAGCGACCAGAGGTGGGCATCTATACTTCGTCACGTTCACGGATGATTTCAGCAGATATGGCTATGTCTATCTGATGAAACACAAGTCCGAGACCCTTGATAGGTTCAAGGAATTTAGGAACGAGGTACAGAACCAGCCAGGCAGGAACATCAAAGCCCTTCGGTCGAACCGAGGCGGTGAGTACATGAGCCTAGAGTTTGACTCATACTTGAGAGAGCATGGAATAGTTCCACAGCTCACTCCTCCTGGAACACCACAATGGAATGGGGTATCCGAACGGAGGAATAGGACTTTGTTGGACATGGTCCGCTCAATGATGAGTCAAGCATCTCTCCCAATTAGCTTCTGGGGACACGCCCTCAAGACAGCAACTCTCATCTTAAACAATACTCTGACTAAGGCAGTGGAAAAGACCCCATATCAGATATGGACGGGCAAGGAGCCCAATGTGTCTTTCCTAAGGATTTGGGGATGCGAAGCACATGTCAAGAAATTGACTAGTGGCAAGCTGGAGCCCAAAACCGACAAATGCCTGTTTGTGGGCTACCCTAGGGAAACCAAAGGGTATTACTTCTACAACCCCGCCGAGAACAAGGTGTTCGTGGCAAGGAAGGGGGTCTTTCTAGAAAAGGAGTTCCTTTCCAAGAAAGATAATGGGAGCAACGTTGAACTCAGGGAAGTTCAAGGTCCACAAGCTCCTGAAGAGGATAGCTCGGAGGCCCAGGTAGAGCTTCCACAAGTGGAGGCACCGACCCAGGCCACACAAGAACCTAGAAGGTCTGGTAGGGATCGTCGGGAACCGGAGAGGTATGGTTTCCTCATCACCGATGATCAAACTCTTCTTATCTGGGATGAAGAAGAACCCAAAACCTACCAAGAGGCTATAGCTAGCCCACAGTCTGCGAATTGGCGTAAAGCCATGGAGGCAGAAATGCAATCTATGTACGATAATCAAGTTTGGAACTTGGTTGATCCACCTCCGGGTGCTAAGGTAATAGGTTGCAAGTGGTGCTATAAGCTAAAAGCTGATAATACCTTCAAGGGGCGTCTGGTTGCGAAAGGTTTCAGACAAGTCCATGGGATAGACTATGATGAAACTTTCTCACCAGTAGCCATGCTCAAGTCCATCAGGATACTGCTGGCCATAGCCGCATGGTATGACTATGAGGTTTGGCAGATGGATGTCAAAACCGCTTTCCTTAATGGGAAGCTACTCGAGGATGTGTACATGACACAACCTGAGGGTTTTGTCTATCCTAAGTATCCGGGAAGGGTATGCAAACTTCAAAGGTCCATTTATGGACTGAAGCAAGCATCCCGAAGTTGGAATCTAAGATTCAATGAGGCTATAAAGGAATATGGCTTCATACAGAATCTGGATGAGCCTTGTGTGTATAAGAGGACTAGTGGGAGCATTGTCACATTTTTGGTACTTTATGTAGACGACATCCTACTCATTGGAAGCGACATACCTACACTGCAAGGGGTAAAGCAGTGGCTGAGTAAGTGCTTCGCAATGAAGGACTTAGGCGAAGCTGAGGTGATCCTAGGGATCAGGATCTATAGGGATAGATCAAATCGGCTTCTGGGCCTAAGTCAGGCTTCGTACATTGACAAAGTTCTGAAAAGATTCAGCATGGACCGGGCCAAGAAAGGTTTCTTGCCAATGGGCCATGGGCTGAAACTTAGTAAGAAGAACTGTCCTAAAACAAGGGAGGACAGGGAGAACATGAAATTGGTTCCATATGCCTCGGCTATTGGATCAATTATGTACTCTATGTTATGTACGAGACCTGATGTCGCCTTTGCACTGAGTATGACGAGCCGATACCAGCAGGATCCCGGGGAGGATCGCTGGAAAGCTGTCAAGGCAATCCTCAAGTACCTTAACCGGACTAAGGATAGCTTCTTGGTGTATGGTGGTCAGGAAGTGCTATCAGTTACTGGGTATACTGATGCAAGCTTCCAGACAGACCAAGATGAGTACCAATCGCAGTCAGGGTATGTATTCTTACTGAATGGTGGTGCTGTAAGCTGGAGGAGCTCAAAGCAACCAACCATAGCGGACTCTACAACAGAAGCTGAGTACATCGCCGCGTGTGATGCAGCTAAGGAAGCTGTGTGGATGAAGAAGTTTATCACTGAGTTGGGAGTAGTGCCAACTATCCAGGACCCAGTCGATATCTTCTGTGACAACAATAGGGCCGTCGCACAAGCTAAGGAGCCCCGGTCACACAAGAACACAAAGCACGTGCTCAGAAAGTTTCACCTCATACGAGAAATCGCGGAGAGAGGTGACATTGCATTGCACAGAGTGGACACCGAGGATAATGTTGCAGATCCATTGACCAAGGCGCTGGCCCAGCCCAAGCACGAGGGTCATACTAGATCTATAGGGATTAGGCCCATGCCTAGTTGGAACTAGTGCAAGTGGGAGATTGTTGGAAATGCCCTAGTCCCGAGGCATTGGTCCTTGTATTTGTACTATACATTTATTGGATTTATGTGTTGTACTCATTTGTGTCATTAATAAAGGCATCAATTCGTTTATTATATTTATCTTGTGCAGTATAGTAAATGAAGTATCCAATGGACATATCTATATCCATGACGACTAGTGTCATGCACTTAGCAGTAAGACCATGGATAGGGTTAACGATATGACCATAAATAGATCCGTAGTCTGTTCCAGTCGTGGGAATGAATGGAACAACAGACTATCATTAACCTGGTTGTATGGCGGTGTCTTACCGGTCATTGGACATGGGATGTCAACCAAGTTAATGGGTACATGCCTGGGAGCATGGTACTGGATAGATCCACTAAACGAGTAATCCACATGGTATGGTATCACAATGGATTCTCGTGTAGTACTTGTATGGATCCTTTGACCTGACCATATGATGGTGTTACATGTGAAGTCACATACTTAGGGGTACGCCTAAAGGGCCTGTAATAGGGTGCCAAGTATGGGTACTTTCGGGTATGTCACTGAACATGGTAATGCTATGGATATGCAGAAGGGATTTGTCACTCAGTAACCAACTGAGAAGATATCACCGGCCACTTGATGAATGTGATTGATAAGAGTGTGGCCACACCCAAACAAGTTGGAACTTGTTTGTGAGCATCAGTACATTCGGGATCAAGTTAATGTCCGAACACAAAAGAGGGTGATCAATCCATGCCTCTGTGTTGGATACCGATATCAATGACATGGGATGTACAAGTTTAAACTACAGGGTTATGATATCAGTTAGACTGCCATCTCCATCTTAATTGGGGGCTGCAGTGGCTTGCTAGAGCCCAACTGCAGTCTGCGGGCCAAAGGCCCGCTGCTAACATAAAGATGGGCCCACAGGATCGTACACATAGAACGATAGAATGCAGACTTAAGGAATCACATGTATACTTGGAGTATACACAATGGAGGGAGAAGTGTATATATATTAATTATATTATAAAGATCAATTGGATTGGTCATAATAATAAAATTAATATATTCAATTGGCTCTTCATAATTAATTGGATTAATTATGAAATTATTTCCTAGGTGGAAATATTCATATGTATGGGTTTACATATGATTTTATTTTGTGTTGAGTTAATTTTAATTTGATGGATTAAATTAAATGTCAAACTAATTTTAATTTAGATGTAAATAATATGTTACGTGGAGTAATATATTAAATACATGGGTATATTAAAATTGGGCTTGAAATTAATTTAAACCAGAATAATTAAAATTAGACTGGGCCTAAATTAAAACATGGAAGCCCGCACAAAATAGAATGGAGCCAAGATGGGCCTGAATTCCCCTAAGGGAATTCGGCCAACCCTAGGTATAAATACCTAGGGTTAGAAATTTCGGCCACCCTAGCTAATACACTCTTAGCCGAAATTCTTAGCTCCCTCTCTCCATTGGTTTTGTTTTTCCGACGCTAGCACGGGTTGCATTCGCCAAGCGTTCGTGTACGTGAGAGTGGAGGAATTCTCAATTGAATTCTGCAGTCATCATCCATCTCTAGAAAGAGATTTTTCTGGTAAGAAATTTAATCCCTTTCTATTTAATTTTAAGTTTTTCAATTTCCACTTCAATTGCTCCTGGGGCCAGATTTGAGGAAATCACCGCGTTCTTCAGCTTTTATCGGGTGATTTCCGGTGAAAAATCCCAGCAGTTTCAGCATTGGCTTTGGATAGTTCTCCCAATTTTTCTTCACTGATCAGCCTTTGGACATCCTTTAGTAGCCGATAAGAATCATTGATTCTATGACCAACCGTCATATGGTATGGGTAGAAGTTTTCCTTCTCATCCTTTAACAGATGTGTATAGGGCTTGAATAATTGTAGTAGACTCTTACTTTTACACTTTGCAAATATCTGGCTCAATGTCAACTTCCAAGGGGAAATCCCATGATTGTCTCAGCTTTTGTCTGACCAGGGTGCCCCTGAGGAGCTATTGCAATATTTGTTTGATCCAGTCGTTCCGTAGTGATCGCTATGATCGACGCTGGTTCCTTATCAACATGTACATCTAGTAAATTTGAGCCTCCAATAGAGGTGCTTCCCAAAAGCTGTGAGTGAGTGGAGGGAGTTTTGATACTTTGCTTGGCCTTAGGATTGCTATCAACATTTTGGCCTATCATACAGCTAATTTCCTTTTTAAGCTTGGCCACTGTTCTTTCTAATTCGACATACTTTGCTGGTAATCTCCTTACTTCACCGATGTTGCCATTCACGACTTCTTTCATAGCTGTTTCCGCTCCTTCCTTGATGATCATGTGGAATTATGTCGAAACAACATAGTCTTCTAGGGCATCTGTTATACCATTCATGTATACCCGGTCAGGTATTTTTGTCCGATGAATCCCCCCTAAACCACTACCTTCATTGGAATTGCCAGACTCAATATTCTGTTCTATTAGCAAGGTGTCCCTTTCAGTTTTAGTAGTCTCACTAGCTAGCATTGTTTGCATGGTCCAATTGGCTTATGATCTTGAACAAGGACAAAATCTAGTGGTTGTCCTGATTGCACTATGTTAACTTGGTTCTCAAACTATCGAGCAGGATTGGCTTAACTGTTACACATAGCATGTTCTCTTAATCAGCTCATGAATATCCCTTTGCAGTTTTAGGCAATTATTCATCTGATGACCTGCTATAACATGATACGAGCAAAAGTTACCCTTGTCTTCCTTTGATGGCGAAACATGAGGTCTGAGGGATTGCAGTAACTTGCCATTTATGCACTTAGTGAAAATCTTAGCTAGCAATGGAGCCCAAGGAGAAATGCTATGGTTACCCGAGTTCTTGTTTTAGGTTGCCCCTGTAAAATTGTTGCTAGTTCCTCTGAGACTTGAGAACTCTTCCTTTCTTTGCACTTTGTCTTCAGCCATTTTCCCTTATGGATTCCCTTTCAGTGGTCCCATCACATCTAATAAGGCCCTCATCCAGATCGGCAGGTTTTGGGATTTTCCTCTTATCACTGTTGTTTTGCAGGATAGTGACTAATTCCTCTTTGATAAACTTTTTAAATTGAGATAACAAAAGGGTTCTTTTGAGAATCTCTGTGCTACCAAAATGAGCAACTGTTGGAAATGCCCTAGTCCCGAGGCATTGGTCCTCGTATTTGTACTATACATTTATTGGATTTATGTGTTGTACTCATTTGTGTCATTAATAAAGGCATCAATTCATTTATTATATCTATCTTGTGCAATATATTAAATGAAGTATCCAATGGACATATCTATATCCATGACGACTAGTGTCATGCACTTAGCAGTAAGACCATGGATAGGGTAAACGATATGACCATAAATAGATCCGTAGTCTATTCCAGTCATAGGAATGAATGGAACAACAGACTATCATTAACCTGGTTGTATGGCGGTGTCTTACCGGTCATTGGACATGGAATGTCAACCAAGTTAATGGGTACATGCCTGGGAGCATGGTACTGGATAGATCCACTAAACGAGTAATCCACATGGTATGGTATCATAATGGATTCTCGTGTAGTACTTGTATGGATCCTTTGACCTGACCATATGATGGTGTTACATGTGAAGTCGCATACTTAGGGGTACGCCTAAAGGGCCTGTAATAGGGTGCCAAGTATGGGTACTTTCGGGTATGTCTCTGAACATGGTAATACTATGGATATGCAGAAGGGATTTGTCACTCAGTAACCAACTGAGAAGATATCACCGGCCACTTGATGAATATGACTGATAAGAGTGTGGCCACACCCAAACAAGTTGGAACTTGTTTGTGAGAATCAGTACATTCGGGATCAAGTTAATGTCCGGACACAAAAGAGGGTGATCAATCCATGCCTCTGTGTTGGACACCGATATCAATGACATGGGATGTACAAGTTTAAACTACAGGGTTATGATATCAGTTAGACTGCCATCTCCATCTTAATTGGGGGCTGCAGTGGCTTGCTAGAGCCCAACTACAGTTTGCGGGCCAAAGGCCCGCTGCCAACATAAAGATGGGCCCATAGGATCGTACACATAGAACGATAGAATGCAGACTTAAGGAATCACTTGTATACTTGGAGTATACACAATGGAGGGAGAAGGATGTATATATTAATTATATTATAAGGATCAATTGGATTGGTCATAATAATAAAATTAATATATTCTATTGGCTCTTCATAATTAATTGGATTAATTATGAAATTATTTCCTAGGTGGAAATATTCATATGTATGGGTTTACATATGATTTTATTTTGTGTAGATTTAATTTTAATTTGATGGGTTAAATTAATTGTCAAACTAATTTTAATTTAGATGTAAATAATTTATTACTTGGAGTAATATATTAAATACATGGGTATATTAAAATTGGGCGTGAAATTAATTTAAACCAGAATAATTAAAATTAGACTGGGCCTAAATTAAAACATGGAAGCCCGCACAGAATAGAGAGGAGCCAAGATGGGCCTGAATTCCCCTAAGGGAATTCGGCCAACCCTAGGTATAAATACCTAGGGTTAGAAATTTCGGCCACCCCTATGCAATACACTCCTAGCCGAATTCTCTAGCTCCTCCTCTCCATTGTTTTTGTTTTTCCAACGCTAGCACGGGTTGCATTCGCCAAGCATTCGTGTACGTGAGAGTGGAGGAATTCTATTTTGAATTCTGCAGTCATTATCCATCTCTAGAAAGAGATTTTTTCTGGTAAGAAATTTAATCCCTTTCTATTTAATTTTAAGTTTTTCAATTTCCACTTCAATTGCTCCTGGGACTGGATTTGAGGAAATCACTGCGTTCTTCCGCTTTTATCGGGTGATTTCCGGTGACAAATCCCAACAGCAACCATATCCACTTTCTGAATCACTAAATCCTTCCTCTTGTTTGGCTCAAATGCTAAACTTCTTGTGATGGTTCCCTTACTTAGTCTCGTCTATGGTAGAGCTGTTTCAAAACAAAGGGATAATATATCAACCGAATGTAGGCAAATACATGAAGTAAATTTTATGCATCAGGAGAATAAGGATAGCAATTGGATGGGCCAGGGACAAGGTTAAGACATGCGTGCATGCAATGATGTATATGCACGTATGTTAATGTGTGAGACAATACGAATGCTAGTGCATGGTGAATGGTTTTATGGTTGGGGTGCAGAACTATTGTTGAAGGATTGTCATTGTGCTTGTGTATAAATTCCATAGGGCAAATGTCTTTACTTCTTAAGGAGATGCGTTTTAGTATGGTACAAATGTGAAACGATCATTATTATGTTTAGTACACTTTAATACGATCCAATTTTGTGGTAAAATATCTCTATGTCTTAAGGAGATGTGTTTTGGATAGGATAAATGGGAAATTCCTTTACCTCTCAAGGAGATGCGTTTTGAACCGGATGAATGTGAATGTCTTTACGTCTCAAGGAGATGCATTTTGGACAGGTTAAATGTGAAATGTCTTTACACGTCAAGGAGATGCGTTTTGAACAGGCTAAATGTGAAATGTCTTTACGTCTCAAGGAGATGCATTTTGGACAGGATACATTTGAAATGTCTTTACGTCCCAAGGAGATGCGTTTTGGATAGGATAAATGTGAAATGTCTTTACGTCATAAGGAGATGCGTTTTGGGCATAGAGAGGACATAGGTATGACATAACAAGGGCAAAGAATGAACATAAGTGACAGCATGCAGACTAGGTTTTGGTGTAATGGTATGCCTATGCTTACTGAGATTGTGTCATATGAATGTCACACAATGCATATGACTGCACAAAAAGGGTTATTGTGAATAACACACAAATGGTTGTTAGATGTATGTTTGTTTTAAAAGTATGCATGTCACATAATGAACGTGGCTGTACAAAAAGGAGTTAGTGTGGATGTCATATAGATGATTATTGATGAATGTAGGGAAGTAATTAGCATGAATGTAACATAATGCAATTGATTGTTAAATGCATGCTTCAAAAATACACATAGTAGGCACTGATGATGGCTACATAGCAAGGGGGTTAGTGCGAATGTCATGCACATGATTCTTTGAATGATGATGTGAAATGCATATGCATTCTAGTGCAAGGAATGAGTGATTAGCACTGGATAAAGTGATGAAATGCAATATGTGCATGGTTATATTGAATACAAGACACTGCCCTTATGATGAGACATGTGTTTAGAGAAAATAGACTGAATACAATAGACATGAATACCATAAATTAGAGCAAAACAAGTTCTACAAAAATAGTTGAACCACACATAAGGATGTGCAAATGGGGTTCAGCATGTTTGAACACCTAAGAGTTTGGAGCAAGACCTGGCTTATAAGGGTGAACAGGTCTATAAGTGTGTACAAACGAATTTCAGCCTATTTGGATGCCTAAGGGTTGGATGCAGGGTGTAGTTTGTAAATAGTTAACTCATACCTAAATATGCATGGATGAGGTTCGGTGTAGAGGCAAATAGTGGACTCGTACACGAGTGCGTATAGATAGAGTTCAGCATGTTTGAGGCTGTGAGCGGATGATGTTTTCAACGGAATGCGAGACACCCTTTTGGAAGGGGTGCCTCGATCTCTGGCGGGCCCTTCCCTCGTATGGGGTTTTTATAAATGGAAAATCAGTTTTGGAAAAAATATGGAATTAATGCTTAAAAGAACCGAGACCTAAGTCTCGATGAACATTGTAGAGTCACCACTCGGCTCAGCTCAACCGGGAAATTTATAATGCAGCTGAACCGGATAAACAGCCACTACACTATCCAGAGATTCGGGTCTAGACAAGTCCCTTATTTCATGTCTAATTAAAATAAAATTGGTCAATGTTCATAAATGGTATTTCAAATTCTAAAGGTCAATTTTATTGCATTAAATAGACATTTAGCGTGCATACAGGTTAAATAAAATAACACACAGGTAAATTATTACAACCCGATCGAATAAAAGAAGAAAAAAACTCTCGCCTCACTTTTACAAACGCCTAGAATACACGATTTATCTAGAAAAATACAATCACCTAGGATACATGATTTAATCTAATAAATTACATCCAAAATAAAAATAAAAAGCTGCAAAACAGAGGGTCAGTACAATATATATAGCACGCCACAAATAGGACTCAAATAGACAGAATTAGGAAAATCAAGAATTGGGGGCATGCATTTAGGGGATAACCTGGTTGGCTCAGCTAGCCGGCCCGGTTAGACCTGGAAAATATTTTGAAACGTCCCTGCATTTTGGTTTTGTGGAAAATCATTTTGAAAACAATTTTTCCGGTTTACATGTATTTTTTTTATGTGAGGTGGGTCGGTTTTCGAGAGAACTGGGTCTCCGTCGTGGCATTGTTCTAAATGCAATTTTACTAAAAATTGAATATAAGGTCGTGAATGCGCACAACAAAATTCATTTTGATGATTTTTAGGGTTTTCTAAATTTTTAGGGATTTTTAGAAATTTTTGGGATTAAAAACGGAAATTCTGATACTGGAAATCACGTTACAGTCGTGCGACTGTAAGCGGCCCAAAGTCAGGATTTCGCCAAAATTTATTTGAAACAAAACTGGAAAGAAAACGCCTGGAAATCAAGAACACTTGTACGACTGTAACTACAGTCGTACGACTGTTCATCAAACTCAAGAACAGTCGCACAACTGTTCTTGATTTCCAGAAACAGAAACACAAAAAAAAGGATAAAAATGACATAAAACCACACCAATCACCCAAAAAGCTTGTAATAGAGAGGGGAAAAGGAGTGTCTACCTGTTTGGCGTGCGTCCACCGTAGGATTGACCCCTGGCGTCGCTCCAATCCACTAAAATCTGGACTTTTCTCCATGAGTTAGGGTTAGGGATTTGGGTCTAGAGATTTCCAAATGTTGAGGGATTCTGATAATGAGTTTCTTTCCTTTTCTTGTTTTCTCTTCTTCTTTCTCCCTCTTCTCTCTTTTTCTTTCTTTCTTTTTCTTTTGTTCCCTGTCTGTTCACGCCCTCTTCATCATTTTCTGTCCGTCTCTCTTCTTTCCTTCTGTTTTTTCAGCTTTTAGGGTGTGGGTTGGCTCACCTGCCACGATTTACAATCGTACGACTGTCGTTTAATTACAGTCATACGACTGTAGTTAAAGTCATACAACTATATCCCCCTTTTTTTTAAGGAAGTAAAATTCCGGCGCTCACAGCTGCCCCTCGCATGATCAAATTCAACACTCGATCTTGGTCTGAAATGGTTGAGGTGATGAATTTGAGAGCGCGAATCAAAGCGGCGCAGACACAGGAAATAAAACATGCAACTGAGTTGCTGAAGCCTCACTGCTGTGGTGATGTGTTGAGTTGATTGGATGGAATAAGCCGATACTGGGTCTATGTTACCCGAGGGGATGTAGGAGATTTGAATTGGCTTCCATGATCTAGGATCTTGCTTGAATCGATCTTCAAGAATCCGAAATCTGACTTGGGCGATTTTCATGGATTAAGAATCAGGCTTAAAGAGGTTTCGAGGATTCAAAATCACGCTTGATAATCCGTCTTTGTTTATAGGCCTTAATTGATATATTTTTAGTTAACTTAGGTGGATTTACTCCATTTTGTGTAATTACTCATGCTAGGGACTCTGAAGTTGGAAATGAGCTTAAAGAGCCAACTTTGGAAGCTTGGAGTGCATGAAGGATGGAGCTTGAAGTCATAACCCATGGGCATGGCTTATGGAGTGCTGTTGGTGTTGAAATTGAGCTTAGGAAGCTGTTTTGCATAAACCAAGACTATGGCTTAAGGGGACCTGCGAATTTTGAAGAATTTTTATAGGATTTGAAGACTTCCAATTTAGTTTTATCTTATTTTATTTCTGACTTTTTGTGATAGGCTTTTGGGGATATTTCTATTTTTAATAACTCTAATTAGATTTTCCTACAAAAATCTTAATTAGAGTTATTTCCTTTTTAGAACTCTTTCCTTAGTTGATTAGGTTTAAAAGGAGTTAGGTCAATTATTTTCTTCTTCTTCTTCTTCTTCTTCTTCTTGGAATTTTCGGCAGCCTCCTTTTTCCTCCCTTCCCAACGTGTTCTTCATCCATTATGAACTAAAAACCCTAATTTCTAGCTAGAAGGAAATTCAGTCTTGTAACGTCAACTGTGAGATCATTGTTCTTATTTTTTTCTTTAATTCAAGTAATTGATTTCATTCTATTTTTATTACTTTTGCATGATTTAATTGAATCTTTGATTTAATTATTTACCTGTGATTGATTTGCTAGTTAGGTGATTAAATACATAATCGTTTAATTCACTTAACCTAGGTAGCGAATAACACGATTAATTATGGACAAGTTTTTAAATTGTGTTATGGATGAAATTGATATGCTTTAAATAATCTCGCTTGTGTGATTATTGAGTAGAATTAGTGTCTATTTCGGGTGTTAATGCTTTTGATTGAATTAAATTCCGAAGCTTGTTTGAAACTGTTCGATTAAATAGGGATAATTAATGAGCTTCTCTTAGTTATCTATTCTGTAAGAAGAGACTAGGTGATTCATGCTTTATGATAACTATAGCTAATTTATTTGAATGCATTGAAGTTATCTTTTGTGTTTGTTCGATGATCGGTTGGCTTGACTCAAGACTCGAATTCACCTTCTAGCTGGAATTTGCCTCATCTAGATTTTACCCAATTATTTAATTTCTATTATTTTCATATTTTAATTGCAATTCTTAAACAATCCCCTTTACTTTTTTTTTGTTTAATCTTAGAAGAAATAATCAACCAATCTCTGTGGATTCGACCCTGCTCCATCTGTACTACATAATCTTGTTTTCGAAAGTAGGAATTTATTTTTGGTGTGCTCGGTACGCATCAACGCTTGAGGAGGTTTGCAAGGATTGGGAATCATGCTTTAAGAAGTTCAAGGATTCGAAATCTAGCTTGGAGAGGTTTTCAAAGATTGGGGAATCTTGCTTGAAAAAGTTCAAGGATTCGAAATCTAGCTTGGAGAGGTGTTTATCAAGGATTGGGAATCTTACTTGAAAAAGTTCAAGGATTCGAAATCTAGCTTCGAAAGGTGTTTATCAAGGATTAGGAATCTTGCTTGAAAAGGTTCAAGGTTCGAAATATGGCTTGGAGAGGTGTTCAAGGATTAGGAATCATGCTTGAAGAAGTTCAAGGATTCGAAATCTAGCTTGGTTGAAATAATAGGTTTGATGTAGAACTAAGCCGATACCGGGTCTAGGTTACCCGAGGCAAATCTACTGAAATTTTGAGGATTTGAAATCTTGCTGGAATTGGATGGGCTCGAAATGATGAAATAAGAGGTTCAAGGATTTGTAACCATGCTTGAATGTAATGGAGTTCAAGGGTTTTCAAAATCTGGCTTGAATGAAGAAAAGGGTTCAAGGATCTGTAACCATGCTTGGACGTAATGGAGTTCAAGGGTTTGAAATCTAGCTTGAATGAAGAAATGGGTTGAAGGATTTGTAACCATGCTTGAACACAATGGAGTTCAAAGGTTTGAAATCTGGCTTAAATAAAGAAAGGGGCTCAAGGATCTACAACCATGCTTGAACGCAATGGAGTTCAAGGATTTGAAATCTGGCTTGAATGAAGAAATGGGTTCAAGGATTTGCAACCATGCTTGAACACAATGGAATTCAAGGGTTTGAAATCTGGCTTGAATGAAGAAAAAGGGATAGCTTTAGGAATGATAATTTTGATGTTGGCTCAAGGATGAGTATTTATCCCTTGATCGATAATTTTGGAAGCAAAAATTTTTGCCCCTTCGATCAAGGATAAATACAGCTTGATTATTCTACCCCTTGGAGATTTGACATGTTGAGATTTGAGTTTGCACGGATCCTTCTCATATTTTAAGGCCCAATAGATACCCCGGCATTGTGCCATCTCTGCTTTGAGAGCAATCCTGGTTCGGAATAGCCCGATGATAATGATGGATACCTGCACTTGGATCAGTTGTGATGCATAGGCATATGAATTGTGCGTGTTTACTTCAAATGTATGCATGTATGTATAGATGCATGTATAGGTTTCAATGTATACATATGCAAATGAACTCTTGAAAATGCATGTCGCGCCATTTGCTCGATCTTGACACTCCAAGTTCTTGCTGGGGAAGATATGTTGTGTGATTGATCGTCCACAGTTGGAGAAGCAAAATTTTGGGTGCAATGTAATTCTTGCGATCCCGCCAGGGATATATGATGGCTAATGAGGAAGTATGATGACTGTTGGAGAGAAAGTGATGATGTTCTTGGTAACGATGTCGTTGAGAAACAATGTAGAGGATCTTGTTGGGGATTAATGAAATGTTCGTGCCGGGGGAACGATGGAGAGTTTTGCCTTCCTTGCCCCTAGGTTTCATGGATTTGTAAATGCTCTAAATTTTGCCTGAGCCACCCAAAGTGGGTTTTCAACTCAGTGAGCCGCTCTAACTTTTGCCTAAGGTGCCTTTTCGGTTTTCACCTTAGCGAGCTCTTCATATGCCCTAACTTTTGCCTAAACTGCCCAATATGGGTTTTCAGCTTAGCGAGCTGCTCTAATTTTTGCCTGAGGTTCCTTTTTGGTTTTCACCTCAGCGAGCTCCTTTCTTTTTTTTTTTAAGACGTCGTGGAATTAGAGGAATACTTCCAATTCAATACACCCTCTGATGATGATATGATTGTGGGAAGTCTTATGGGACTTAGTTGCTACATCGTTGCTGAAGATAGTCATCTATGATGCATGATATTAATTTAGTTTTAGGCAAAGCTTGGGAAATTTAAATGAACAGGGCAAGGCATTCATTCATTCATTCATTGATAATGTTTTAGCATAATGCACATTATATATGAAATGAAATTAAGGACAAGATGAGTATGGCATCCGTCTCGACCGAACCCCCGACTGCCACCAACTGGTCCTTGCGGATTTTCCTACCGGTGGTGCTCGCCTCATTGTCTTAACTTTTGCATGGATTGCTTTCGTGGTTTTCAATCCATCGGACTTCCTCTTTTTTTTTTATGTGGAAACCTGAGCCTATCCCGATTGAAAGAGGTTAACGACTTGGTCTCTGTCTTTCTTGGTAGGACTGCTTCGATCTTGCAGGTTGATGGCTGCGCTTTTTGATGTGCTTGTCAGCTGCTTGAACCATCCTGCTGGCTTATAGGTGGTATGGAGGCGATGCATGATGCCTCTCTCCTTTATTCTGGAATGATTGTACTGTTGTTCCAGAACTTGCTTTCTATTATCGGGGATGCTATGGTGCAAAACATCATATGATGCAGATGTGCATTCTTATTCTGGAACTTGAAACCACGCTTATTTTGTTTGTGTTGTTGTTGTTTTTTTTTTTTTTACGTCTTTGGAACTTCCGCTTAGCTGGATTTGTCCTTCAGATTCTTTGTAATTCTGTATCTTGCGATCCTTTATCGATGCGTGCCGTCATAGGACTAGGTGAAGGTCTTCCATGCTTTTAGGCATTTTGCAATTTTTCTTTCTCTTATCAGTCGTGAGGTCTTTCAGGACCGATATCATCTTGGATGCTCATCTGTCCTTAGGCTCATTTCACGTAATGATGTGTCATGTATGCTAAAGACATTAAATGAATGTTTGTATGCATGCACAGTGTTCCATCCATGAAAATATCACACAAATAATTGAAATCAAACTACATTATATTAAATGCCTTGTAGGCTACATTGTTCACAAAACAAGATAAAGAACAAAATAGATACATCAAAATAATTAACATCCTCCACATGCGGAGGGTCTTCTTTTGCTGCTGCATCGTTCACTTCAATTGGACTAGTCAAATCTGGGCAAAGGATTGGTCTGCACACTGGGCTTCATTTTCTGTTCCATAGCTGCTTCGATTTCCTGCAGCTTTTCTATACTGGCCGAAGCATCAGCCCCATGTTGAGAGGTCTCCCCTTCTTTTTCTTTCCCAGTTCCACCATTACCAGCTTCACCACTTTTCCTAACAACATCCCTCAATTCTTCCTTTAGCATATCCCGGAAGTCTTGGGATCGGAAGAAATCCTTCAGAACACTAGCAATATTTGGCGTTTGATCTGCCATTGATACTTCTTCCCCAGACTCTGTTGCGCTGCTGGATTCGACTGATCTTTCGCTCTCACGTGCTCTTGCAGCTTGGGCTCTGGTTCTAGGATGCCCCAGTTTATTCTGCTTTAATGCATATAAAGACTGTTAGGGCTGAAAAGTGCATGGTTAGACGGTATGGATGATAATGCTTAGATGATGCTTCATGAATATGGATCATAATGAATGTGACCTTTTTTATTCATTCTTTTTTTTGACATTCCAAGTGCACCCAATGCCATGCAAAAGAACACATGCGGACCGCCACACGGGTAAAAGTTCGGTGCTTTTGGGGCACCTAATGAATTTTGTGAAATGGTCTCGTGTGTACCGACGCACGGACAGAGTTTCGACGCTTTTAAGTTTTATGAAATGATATGAAATGGTCACATGGGACCGACCCATAGACAGAGTTCTGACGCTTTTGAGCATATAAAATGAAATGATGTTGTACGAGAGTCATGTGCCATAGGAGACACAGACAGAAGTTTGGCATTTGGGGAACACTTTGCATGATTTAGGGTGTTATGAAATACCCCTACATGTTTACTAACCTGGCACTCAGGGAGTGCCTTGAATAATGTAGTAATGTCATGAAGTAACCCCATGTGGATCACGATGTCATATGATAAATGAGCATGGTGTCATGAAATGCATCGCGTGGATTGTCACACGGTAATATACCTAGGACCATTGTGGTCTCTATTGAATGAAATAATTTGGCGAAATGGCCGAATGCAATCCGGTGCATTGGCAAAACATAGGTATTTTAGGATACTTGGTATATGATGGAATGATATAATCATGGTAGGCGTCCTTGGAATGCCCCTAATTTAATTTAGGTGATATGTCATGAATGCTTATGACACACAAAATGCAAATGGCTACACAAAAAACGTGGTTAGGATGCATGACGCACATAATGATGTTATGTATGCTATGTGAAAAATGCTAATCACACAAATATAATGTTATGGCTGAAAAAGCAAGGGTTAGTATGAATGGCAAACGGATGATATAATGGTTACACATGAAAATAAAATGCATGTGGCTGCATAAAAATGTGGGTTAGTATCACACAAAAATGTTTTATGTATGGAAAATGTTGATTTTGTATGGAAGATGATGATTATGGCATGTTATGAAATGTCGAGAAGCATGTAACACGTAGCACAAGAAGCGAATTCATCCAACCTTATTTCTCCAAGCGTGGTCGGTCTCAAAAATTCTAACTGAGTCCTAGGCGGGGTTCACTTCGATCACCAACCGGGGGTGATGAAGGCGCGGTTTACATTTATTCACATAATTATTTTGGTATTCTAAGGGAATCCAACTAGGGCTGCCTATATATGAGTTCGGTCCAAGTCGGTTAAAAATCGAGGTTCCCATAGCAAAATATACTCCTCACTTCTCCCCACTCAAGGGTCCGAACGAAGGGGTTTGTATGAGGCTATGGGTGGTGTTTCGTGTCTGTGCCCCTAAGACCAAGAGGAACAAAGGCGACATTTCAACAATCCACCGGGCTATAAATGGATACTAAATCTAATGCAAGCATGTCTAACTAAAATGCAAAATGAGATACCAATCGAGAATCATCCACCTTATTTTAATTAGACACTTTTCAAGGCTTGTCAAATTCTTTTAAGTTTTTTTAAGAAAACTTTTTAAGAAATCCCAGCAGAGTCGCCACTGTGAGCGGACGACGTTTTCGATAGAATGCGAGACTCCCTTTCGGAAGGGGCACCTCGATCTCGGGCGGGCCCTTCCCTCGCGTGGGGTTTTTATAAATGGAAAATCGGTTTTGGAAAAAATATGGAATTAATGCTTAAAAGAACCGAGACCTAAGTCTCGATGAACATTGTAGAGTCGCCACCCGGCTCAGCTCAACCGGGAAATTTGTAATGCAGCTGAACCGGATAAACGGCCGCTACACTATCCAGAGATTCGGGTCCGGACAAGTCCCTTATTTCGTGTCTAATTAAAATAAAATTGGTCAATGTTCATAGATGGTATTTCAAATTCTAAAGGTCAATTTTATTGCATTAAATAGACATACAGCGCGCATACAGGTTAAATAAAATAACACACAGGTAAATTATTACAACCCGATCGAATAAAAGATAAAAAGAAACTCTCGCCTCACTTTTACAAACGCCTAGAATACACGATTTATCTAGAAAAATAAAATCACCTAGGATACACGATTTAATCTATTAAATTACATCCAAAATAAA
This sequence comes from Euphorbia tirucalli, assembly GCA_039660915.1. NCBI lineage: Eukaryota > Viridiplantae > Streptophyta > Magnoliopsida > Malpighiales > Euphorbiaceae > Euphorbia > Euphorbia tirucalli. The sequence goes on along the minus strand of CM077637.1, from coordinate 31,010,374 downwards.
AATAAAAAGCTGGCAAAACAGAGGGTTAGTACAATATATATAGCACACCACAAATAGGACTCAAATAGACAGAATTGGGAAAATCAAGAATTGGGGGCATGCATTTAGGGGATAACCGGGTTGGCTCGGCTAGCTGGCCCTGTTAGACCTGGAAAACATTTTGAAATGTCCATGTATTTTGGTTTTGTGGAAAATCATTTTGAAAACAATTTTTCCGGTTTACATACATTTTTTTTATGTGAGGTGGGTCGGTTTTCTGGAGAACTGGGTCTCCGTCGTGGCATTGTTCTAAATGCAATTTTACTGAAAATTGAATCTAAGGTCGTGAATGCACACAACAAAATTAATTTTGATGATTTTTGGGGTTTTCTGAGTTTTTAGGAATTTTTGGGAATTTTTAGGATTAAAAACGGAAATTCTGATACTAGAAATCATGTTACAGTCGTGAGACTGTAAATTATAGTCGTGCGACTGTAAGCGACCCAAAGTCAGGATTTCGCCAAAATTTATTTGAAACAAAATTGGAAAGAAAACGCCTAGAAATCAAGAACACTCGTACGACTGTAACTACAGTCGTATGACTGTTCATGAAACTCAAGAACAGTCACACGACTGTTCTTGATTTCCAGAAACAGAAACACAGAAAAACGGATAAAAATGGCACAAAACCACACCAATCACCCAGAAAGCTTGTAAAAGAGAGGGGAAAAGGAGTGTCTACCTTTTTGGCGTGCGTCCACCGTAGGATTAACCCCTAGTGTCGCTCCAATCCACTAAAATCTGGACTTTTCTCTTTGAGTTAGGGTTAGGGATTTAGGTCCAGAGATTTCCAAATGTTGAGGGATTCGGATGATGAGTTTCTTTCCTTTTCTTGTTTTCTCTTCTTCTTTCTCCCTCTTCTCTCTTTTTCTTTCTTTCTTTTTCTTTCGTTCCCTGTCCGTTCGCTCCCCCTTCTTCGTTTTCTGTCCGTCTCTCTTCTTTCCTTCTGTTTGTTCAGCTTTTAGGGTGTAGGTTGGCTTACCTGCCACGATCTATAGTCGTATGACTATCGTTTAATTATAGTCCTACGACTGTAGTTAAAGTCGTACGACTATATCCCCTTTTTTTTAAGTAAAATTCTGGCGCTTACAGAGGCCTATAGGTTTGGATGCAAAATATGGTTCACAAAACAATAAACTCGTAAATAAGTGTGTATGTACATAGTTTGACGTGTTTGAACACCTAAAAGTTTAGACACACGTAAGAGGATACATAGATCCAGAAATGCCTATGTATAACCATGCACAGATATGAGATTGAAAAGGATGGGCCTGTGTATACAGACTGGATTATCTAAAGTCTAATGCAGATGTCACACAATGCATATGGCTATGTAAAAGGGGTTAATATGAACAACATGTGGATGATGCAGATGTCACCGAATGCATATAGTAGCATAAAATGAGTAGATGTGGATGACACATAAGTGATGCATGAAATTGCATAATTGGTTGTATAGGAAAAGTTGTCATGAATGTCACACAATGAAGACATGTAATTGGAAATAAATACGTATGTCACGTGATGATAAGGAAGCACTCATATGGTATGTGGTGGCATAGAAATGGGTGTGTGCCTCACAATGGATGTGGGAATATGTGAATGTCATATGATGAGAATGAAGATGTGTGTGTATGGCATCCAATGACGAGGGACATGTGTATATCCTGACACATTATGTGCATGGGAATATATGTATACCATGCGATGATATGTACATGTGTATATGCGTATGGAAGTGCGTGTTTCGACACATGATTCATAGGAGTGTGTGCATGTCACACGAAAAGATGTGAGAGTGTGTGTATGTAATGGTACAAGAATGTGCATTTGGCATACAAAATGATACAAGAATATTCGTGTGGAATACAAAATGATATGAGAATATGCGTATGGCATATGAAATGAGAATGCGTGTATGGCAAACATGGAAGCAGATGTATATGTCACACAAAACGCATGCAAGCATGTGTATGTCATACAAAAATGACATGAAAGTGTGTGTATGTCGCGCGACTGTGAACACGGAATTTTCTGGGTAAAAAAAAAACAGCCTTGATTACCACGACCGTAATTACAGTCGTGGTGTTTTTGTTACAGTCATACGACTGTAACCATATTACAGTCGTACGACTGTATGCTCGGGGGCAGATTGCAGAATCCATACCCCTTGAATATAAAATTGGGGGAAAATATTGAGGATTTAATGCTCAAGATTTTCTGGGTGAAAAGAAATAAAAGGAAGGCAGAAAATCAGAAGGAGGGGGGACTTTTGACTTTTGGCAGGAGAGAATAGAGAGAAAGAAAGAAGAGAGAAGACAAAAAACCAAAAAAAAAAAAAAACTCCCCAAGAAGAGAGAAGACAAAAAACCAAAAAAAAAAAACTCCCCTTCTTTAACTCTTTTTTTTTCTAAGATTCAGAAAGTTAATACTTAAAACGAGTTAGAAATCCTAGGTTAATAACTTGACTTAACAAACACATCAAAATCTGGGATTTAAACCATCAGAATCTGTGACTTTTTGGAGTATTTTTGGACCTCTCTTGCAACCCAAACTCAAGGGAAAGGAGCAAATTTTAGTGGATTAGAGCGACACCAGGGGTCAATTCGACGTTGGATTAGCTCCTAAGAGGTAGGCACTTCTTTTCCCTTCTCTTTTTCCAGCTTTCTGGGTGCTGTGGTTGATTTTTGTGCATTTTTATCAAAGTTTTTGCACTTCTGTTTCTAGAAAGTTAAGAACAGTTGTACCACTATTCTTGTCACAAAGAACAGGGGCACGACTGTAATTTGATCTATAGTCGTACCACTGTTTTCAACTTTCTCAATTTAAGTCATTCGTTTTAAGTTTTGGCGATTTCTGCTTCAGGTTGGACTACAGTCGCACGACTGTAGTACCATTTAGTCATTCGTTTTAAGTTTTGGCGATTTCTGCTTCAGGTTGGACTACAGTCGCACGACTGTAGTCTACAGTTGTATGACCGTAGTTCTCGGCCAGAAGCAGAAGTCCCTAAAAATCCAAAAAAATTCATAAAATTCTAAAAATTTCATAAAAATCAGAAAATCCAGAAAAATCTTGAAAAATAAAAAATCATCAAAAATGAATTTTGGAGTGTGCATTCACGACCTTAGATTTATTTTTCGGTGAAATTGCATTTAGAACAAAACCACGATGGAGATCCGGCTCTCCCGAAAATCGACCTGCCTTGTATGCTGAATTAAAATAAACCGGAAAAATGTTTTCAAAAATGATTTTCTCACAAACCAAAAATACAGGGACGTTTCAAAATGATTTTCCAGGTCTAACCTGGCCGGCCGACCCGGCCGACCCAGTTACCCCCAAATGCATGACCCCGAATCCTTGAATTCCCAATTCTATCAAACTTGAGTCCTAAGTGTGGTGTGCTATATATTTGTGCTAACCATTTGTTTTGCAGCTTTAATTTCTTTATTTTTCATTTTAATGTATTTAATAGATTAAACCGTGTATATTAGGCGATTGTAAATTTTTCTTAGATTCTCGTGTATTTTAGACGCTTGTATCATGAGGCCGAGAGTTTTTATTTTCCATTCAATTGGGTTGTAAGCTCCTAAATATTTATTTCTTTTACTTTTATTTTGTATTATTATGCATGCGCGCCGCATGTATTATTCAATAAAAATCAATTGTTTAGCAATTTAAAATGTCGTAATTAGAACATTGGCCAATTTATTTTGATTAGACATGAAATAAAGGACTTGTCCGAACCTAGATCTCTGAAAAGTGTAGCAGTTCTCACTTTGGTTCAGCTACACTGTAGTTTCCCGGTTGAGCTGAGCCGGGTGGCGACTCATATACTTTTTATCGAGATTTAGGTCTCGATTCTTTTTCGAAACAATCCGATTTTCCAAAAAACAAATTTCCAATCCAAAAACCCCACGTGAGGGAGGGTCCCGCCTGAAATCGAGGCGCCCCTTCTGAAAGGGAGTCTCGCGTCCCGTCGAAAACGCGTCGTCCGCTCACAGTGGCGACTCTGCTGGGGATTTCTCAAAAGTTTTTCAAAAACTTAAAAGAATTTGACAAGCCCTGAAAAATGTCTAATCAAAATAAGGTGGATGATTCTTTTATGGCATTTTATGCATTTTTGTAGTTAGACATTCTTGCATTAGGTTAAGTATCCATTATTTAGCCCGGTAAATTGTTGAAGTGTCGCCTAAGTTCCTCTTGGTCTTGGGGGCACGGATACGAAACACCACCCATAGCCTCGTACGAACCCCTTTGATCGAACCCTTGAGTGGGGAGAAGTGAGGAGTATATTTTTGCTATGGGAGCCTTGATGTTATCTCGACTTTGGACCGAACTCATTTAAGCAACTCTAGTTGGATCCCCTTAGGATACCAAAATAAATCATGTGGATAAAATAAATTGCGCCTTCATCATCCCCGGTTTGTGATCGAAGAGAACCCCTCCTAGGACTCGGTTAGAATTTTCTCGACTTGACCACGTTTGGAGGAATAAGGTTGGAGGAATTCGATTCGTGTGCTATTTGCTACATGTTTCCCCTTTTTTCGAAACATACCATCATCCACATTTATCACGAACATATCATACCATATATAAAGCATTTGTGTGTTACTAACTCACATCTTTTGTATAGCCATTACCATTTTTTGTGTGTAAATATATTAATCACCCGTGTGATATTTACACTAACCACATTTTTTGCAGCTATGCATCTTTTCATTGTGTGAAAAAAACATTAATTCACATACATCAATCGAATGTCATAAGCATTCATATACATGCATAAAACATTCATGTGGGCCTTGAACAACCCCATAAGGGTCGCACACATTGCACCGCCTACCAAGTAGGAAATCATTTAGGTGCTCCACGAGTGCCGACAAAATTCATCTCATTTCATTAAATCATTTAGGTGCTCCACGAGTGCCGACAAAATTCATTTCGTTCCATTAAATCATTTAGGTGCTCCACAAGTGCCGAAAAATTCATTTCATTCCATTAAATCATTTAGGTGCTCCGCGAGTGCCGAAAAATCTCATTTCGTTCATCAAATCATTTAGGTGCTCCACAAGTACCGAAAAATTATATTTCATGCATTACATCATTTAGGTGCTCCGCGAGCGCCGAAAAATTCACTTCATACCACTAAATCATTTAGGTGCTCCATGAGCGCCGAAAAATTACATGTCATGCATTTTGGTGCTCCACAAGCGCCGGAAAAAATTACATTTCATGCATTTAGGTGCTCCACGAGCGCTGAAAAATCTCATTTCACATATTAAATCATTTAGGTGCTCCCCGAGCGCCGAAACTTGGCCTATATGTCATTCTAACCACGTTTTCGTGCAGCCATTTTCAAGACATTAGTGTGAGCGGACGACGCATTTTCGACGGGACGCGGGACTCCCTTTCGGAATGGGGCGCCACGATCTCGGGCGGGCCCCTCCCTCGCGTGGGGTTTTTATAATGGAAATCCGCGTTTTGGAAAATAAATAGAATTAATACATAAAAGAACCGAGACCTAAGTCTCAATGAATATTGTAGAGTCACCACCCGGCTCAGCTCAACCGGGAAATTCTTATGTAGCTGAACCGGACAAACGGTCGCTACACTATCCAGAGATTCGGGTCCGGACAAGTCCCCTATTTCGTGTCTAATTAAAATAAATATTGTCAATGTTCTCGAATGGTATTTTAAAATCTAAGTCCATTTTATTGAAAATAAAAGCATACAACGCGCACACAAAATATTTAATACAAACATAAAGAAAAGAAATAAATATTAATCGGCTTACAACCAAATCGAATGGGAAAAGTAAAAACTCTCGTCTCACTTGTACAATCGCCTAGAATACACGAGAATCTAGATAAATACAACCGCCTAAATACACGATTTAATCTATTAAAATACATTAAAAATAAAAATAAAAAGAAATTAAAACCTGCAAAACCGAGGGTTAGCACAATATATACAGCACGCCACAATTAGGACTCAAATAGACAGAACGGGAAAATTAGGAATTGGGGGCATGCATTTAGGGGGGTAACCGAGTCGGCTCGGCTAGCCGGCCCGGTTAGACCTGGAAAACATTTTGAAACGTCCCTGTATTTTTGATTTTGTGGGAAAATCATTTGAAAACAATTTTTTTTCCAGTTTACATGCATTTTTCATATGTTTAAGTGGGTCGGTTTTCAGGAGAAATGGGTCTCCGTCGTTGAATTGTTCTAAATGCAATGTTGCTATAAACTGAATCTATGGTCGTGATGCACACAACAAAATCCATTTTGATGATTTTTGGGGTTTTCTAATTTTTTTTGGGATTTTTTGGGAATTTTTAGGGATGAAACTGAAATTCTGATTTTGGAACAGGGATTACAGTCGTACGACTGTAGTTTACAGTCGTGCGACCGTAATCAGTCCAAGACCGGAATTTCACCAAAAATCATTTTTAACCAAAAACTGAAGAAAAATCGACTGGAAATTAAGAACAGTTGTACGACTGTATATACAGTCGTACGACTGTTCATGAAAACCAAGAACAGTCGTATGACTGTTCTTAATTTCCAGGAACAGAAATATGAAAATGCAGCAAGAAACGCATAAAACTCACTTCAAATGCCCAGAAAGCAAGGAAAAGTGTAAGGAAAAGAAGTGACTACCTTTTTAGAAGCTATTCCAAGTCGTTTTGACCCCTGGCGTCGCTCCGATCCTAACAAATTCGTATTTTTTCCTTTGGAATGGAAGTTGAGAGCTTTTTGTCAAAAATCCAAATTGCAAGGGTTTCTGATGGTTTAAGTCCGAGTTCTTGATTTGGTTATGTATTTAATTGATTAACATAGGGATTTCTAACAAATTTTAACCTTAATTCCGAGAAATTAAAGAAAATAAAAGAGGAGGAAAATGAGTTTTTTGTGGTTTTATTTTTCTCTCTCTTCCCTTTCTCTCTCTAGATTTCTTTTTCACCAGAATCATCCCCCCCTCTTCTCCTCCTTTTTCCTTCTTTTCTACCCTCCTTTTCTGCTTGCTTGCTGCCAAACCCGAGCAATTAATGCTCATCCTTTCTTTCTTCCATTTCTGCTGCAGAGGTATGGGCCTCTGCAGATTTTCCGACATTACAGTCGTACGACTGTAATTTTTAAATTACATTCGTACGACTGTAACAATAGTCGTACGACTATAGTTTTTTTTTTTTTTAAGTATAGAAAATTCCGGCGCTTACAGCTGCCCCTCGCGTGATCAAATTCGACATCTAGCTCTAGGTCCATAATACCTATGATGATGAATTTGAGAGCGTGAATTAAAGCACCGTGAACACTGGAATGAATCTTCTGATGAGATAGGCCGATACCGAGTTTAGGTTACCCGAGGCGATACTGGGAGGAAATAAGCCGATATCAGGTCTAGGTTACCCGAGGCGACGCTGGAGATGAGATTAGCCGATACCAGGTCTAGGTTACCCGAGGCGAGTTGATGAAGAGATTAGCCGATATCAGGTCTATGTTACCCGAGGCGGGATTGATGAAGAGATTAGCCGATATCAGGTCTATGTTACCCGAGGCGAAATCGATGAAGAGATTAGCCGATATCAAGTCTATGTTACCCGAGGCGAAATTGATGAAGAGATTAGCCGATATCAGGTCTATGTTACCCGAGGCGAAATTGATGAAGAGATTAGCCGATATCAGGCCTATGTTACCCGAGGCGAAATTGATGAAGAGATTAGCCGATATCAGGTCTATGTTACCCGAGGCGATGCTGGAGATGAGATTAGCCGATACCAGGTCTATGTTACCCGAGGCGAACTTTACTGGGGAGATAGATGAAACTGATCTGGGCCGATGCCGAGTATACATTACTAGAGGCGAATCTGCTAGGGGACTTGGATGAAGGAGTGGATCTGGGCCGATACCAAGCTTACATTACTCGAGGCGGACTCACTGGAGAAAGTTGAGATAATGGAGCAGACCTGGGCCGATACCGAGTTTATATTACTCGAGGCGGATCTGCTGACTTGTTGAGGATATTAAGCTGGGGATGAATTCCTGCACTTAAAATGGCAAGTCTTCATTCCTTGATCGAGAGATTTTTTTAAACAAAAATTTTTGCCCCTTCGATCAAGAATGAAGACTAGCCGGGGATAAGTAATTGATATATGCAATGTATGAATGCATGAGGATGTATATGCACATGTATGTATTTTCTGTTATTGGACGTTTCTGTCCTCCGCTGGGGAGATATGTTGTACCCCTGGTTGATTTTTCTTTTCTTGGGGCATTGTTTGATGATTATCAAAGAAGCGAGGTGACTGCTGGAGAAATGATCGTAGTATTCCTTGTACAGATTCCGCTGGGGAAGAGTGTGACAACTTGACTGGGGAAACAATTATGGCGTTCTTTGCGTAGACTACACTGAGGAGTAACATGGTGACTCTGCAGGGAAGTAATTGATGGTGTTCTTTATGTAGATTCCACTGGGGAATAGTATGGGAAACTCTGCTGGAGAGTGATGTGACGAATTCTGCGGGGAATACTGAGGATGTTCTGTTTCTCCTGCTCAGTGGGAAGTTTTTTTTTTTTTTTTTTTTTTAGGTGCTCTAACTTTTGCCTGGGTAGCCCAAATCAGGTTTTCAGCCCAGCGAGCCGCTCTAACTTTTGCCTAAGGCGCCTTTTCGGTTTTCGCCTTAGCGAGCTTTTCATATGCCCTACCTTTTGCCTAAACTGCCCGATATGGGTTTTCAGCTTAGCGGGCCGCTTTAATTTTTGCCTGAGGTGCCTTTTCGGTTTTCCCCTTAGCGAGCAATTTTTTTTTTTTTTTTAGATTTGACTAAAATGGTGTTGTGACCCTTTATTGCTCGTCTGGAAAGATGGACTGGACTTTAGAGGACGATAAGAGATTTTAAATTACATGTATTTGATACATCTTCATTTGTCACTTAATGTGATGATATTGATCAGTTGAATGCAAAGTGCTTTCTTTGAATGCGTGTTTATGCAAGACAACTTTGTTTGTGCATTTGTCATAACCATGCAAATATATTTAAACAAACACTTCACTTTATTGATGAAGTCAACATAAGTACATTTGAAACAAGTTGGTTCCTAAATGGTACAGATTTCACGTTGTGCCAGAATCCGTCACCAGTCGTCCTTTTCAGATTTTCCGACTGATTATTTTCTCTCGTGTCTTAACTTTTGCCTAGACCGCTCTTTTCGAGTTTTCAGCCTAGCAGACCTCTTTTTTTTTTTTTTTTTTTTTTTTTTTTTTTTTTTTTACACATGATAAAGCTTTAGCTTGCCTTGGTTGATCGGGTTGGTGAACTCATTTCCATCCATGTCCATGATACTGACAGCGCCTTTTGATAACACCTTCTTCACCACATAGGGTCCTTCCCAGTTAGGTCTGAACTTGCCCCTAACATCAACATTTGAAGGCCTTAGTTGTTTTAAAACCAAATCTCCCGCTTTCAACTGCCGTTTAGAGTACTTCACATTTCGGTTGTAGGCTCTAGCCATTCTACGCTGATACATCTGCAGGTGATCCAGTGCCTTTAGTCACCTTTCATCCAGTGCAACCAGCTGCTCATATCTAGCTTGAACCCATTCAGTCTCTGGCAATTGAGCTTCCAGGGCAACTCTGAGTGACTTGAGTTCGATTTCCATCGGCAACACCGCTTCCATTCCATATACCAAGGCATAAGGAGTTTCTCCTGTCGGTGTTCTGACACTGGTTCTGTAACCCCAGAGAGCATAAGGCAGTTTATCGGCCCAATCCCTGTAAGTGGTTACCATCTTTGATAAGATCTTCTTTATTGCCTTGTTAGCTGCTTCTGCTGCACCATTAGCCTGAGGCCTATATGGAGAAGACTTATGGTGTTCAATACCATGTTCTATAAATAGCTCAGCTGTTGCCCCTTGAAACTGTACTCCATTGTCTGTTACTATGTGGTGAGGAATCCCATACCGAGTGAAGATATTTTTCTGGATGAACTTGACCATGTGCTTCGCTGTAACATTAGTGAAGGATTCTGCTTCGACCCATTTGGAGAAATAATCAACTGCCACAACTATGAATCTATGCCCATTAGATGCAGCTGGATGAATTTCACCAATCATGTCTATCCCCCATGCTGAAAACGGCCAAGGAGACGCTAGATTCTGAAGTTCAAGTGGAGGAAGATGACTAATGTCTGCATAGATCTGACATTCATGACATTTCTTCACTTTTCTTATACAATCTGCTTGCATCGTCATCCAGAAGTAGCCTTGTCTCATGATCTTCTTAGCCATGGCAAGTCCATTCATATGCGGCCCACAGGATCCTGCATGTACTTGCTGCATCACTACTTCTGCTTCTCGCTCAGTTAGACATCTTAAAAGAACTCCATGTGCTGTTCTTTTGTATAACTTGTCCTCGAAGATTCTGAATTGACTGGCCAGCTTTCTTAATGTCAACTTATCAGCAGCACTGGCCTCTTCTGGGTACTTTCCCTCCTTAACATACCGGTAAATGTCAAAGAACCATGGCTTTTCTTCAGCTGATAATTCCATCACTTCGTGCATTTCAAAGCAGGGATGCCTGGAAGTGACTATGACCAGTGGTTGAGCTTGTGTCTCTTCTGGATTTTCCCACATGGAGGACAAAGTTGCTAATGCATCAGCCATCTTATTCTCATCCCTGGGGACATGTCTGAATTCACACTGGCCGAATAAACCCTTCCTGAACTGTAGCAGCTCTAGATAAGGCCGTAAGGCTTCTTCTTTTAGTTCCCACTCTCCCTGAGCTTGTCTCACAACTAGAAGTGAGTCTCCAACAATCAGGACGTCATTTGCCCCTAGCGTTAGCAAAGCTTCCATCCCAAATAGGCATGCTTCATACTCTACCCCGTTATTGGTTATGGGAAAATTCAACCTCTTGGATAAGGGAATGACCTCACCATCTGGTGTTGCTATAAGTACTCTGATTCCTGCGCCTTTTCTATTCACTGCCCCATCGAAACACATGACCCATCTTTTCACTTCCACCATGGCCAACTGCTTATCAGGGAATTCTAGGTTCTCTGTGTAATCTGATTCTAGGGGCTGGTTTGCCAGAAACTCTGCCACGGCTCGCCCTTTAATGGTTTTCTTCGTGATGTACTCGATGTCGAATTCAGACAAAAGTAACAACCACCTGGACAACTTCCCAACCAATGCCGGTGCTTCATAGAGATATTTCATTGGATCCACTTTAGCCACAGCTTGTATCTTGTAGGATTGGAAATAGTGGCGCAGCTTCTTGGTCAACCAGATCATTGCCACACATGTCTTCTCCACCAGTGTATATTTGGCTTCGTACTCCAGCAGCTTCTTGCTAAGGTAATAGATAGGATATTCCTTCTTGCCATCTTGCTCTTGTGCAAGCATTGCCCCTATAGATGATTCTTCAACTGCCAAATACAAAATCAGAGGCTTCCCCGGAATTGGAGGACTCAACACTGGTGGCTTTACCAGGTAAGCCTTGATCTTCTCGAATGCCAGCTGACACTTGTCATCCCACATAATTGGCTGATCTTTCTTTAATAGCTTGAAGATTGGCTCACAAGTGGAAGTTAGCTTGGCTATGAAGCGGCTGACATACTGCAAGGAACCTAGGAATGATCTGACCTCCTTTTCAGTCTTTGGAGCTGGCATATCTTGGATGGCTTTGATTTTATCTGGGTCCATTTCTATCCCCCTCTGGCTAACTACATGGCCTAACAGCTTCCCTGATGTGACCTCGAATATGCACTTCTTGGGGTTAAGTCGCAAGTTGTACTCTCCAATGCGTGTTAGAAATCTATCCAGGATAACAGGGTGTTCCTCCCGGGTTGTTGATTCAACAAGCATATCATCGACATACACTTCGACTTCTTTATGGATCATATCGTGCAACAGAGTTGTGACAGCCCTCTGATAAGTGGCACCGGCATTCTTTAATCCAAAAGGCATCACCCTGTAGCGGAAAGTACCCCATTCTGTGATGAACGATGTTTTCACCTTGTCGATCACATCCATTAGAATTTGGTTGTACCCTGAAAAGCCGTCCATGAAGGAGTACATTGTTGCTTTTGCTGCACTATCAACCAATACGTCAATGTGAGGTAGTGGGAAATTGTCCTTAGGGCAGGCCTTATTCAAATCCCTGTAGTCAACACATACTCTGACCCTTCCATCCTTTTTAGGCACGGGGACAATGTTGGCTAGCCATTCCGTATACTCCACCACTTCGAGAAACCTGGCATCTATCTGTTTGGCCACTTCTTCCTTCACTAGTGTAGCCCATTCCGGCCTTAGTCTTCTCAACTTCTGCTTTACCGGTCTGAACTTGGGGTCCGTTGGGATTTTGTGCACTGCTATTTCTGTATCTACACCCGGCATGTCTTCATACGACCAGGCGAAAGCTTTAACATGTTTTTGGAGTATTCTTATTAATTCTCTTTCTTCCTCGGATTTTAGCTCGTGTGAAATGAGTACCATTTTAGGGTTTTCATCTGTACTTATATTGATTTCATGCAATGCAGTGTCATGTATGCTAAATATGCTTGATGGTGATTCGAATGCATGCACAGAATTATCAGGATAAACATCACACAAGTAAGCAAACTGGGATTTCATTGCATTGAACTTATCATAAAGTACATCAGTTACATTGAAAATGGAAGAAATAGATATAACAAAATCATTTTCATCCTCCATAGGCGGAGGGCCTTGTTCTTCATCAGCTTCCATCTTCCCTTCCAGAGCATCATCTGGGACTGCAGCTTTCTCGGCCACCTGTGCCTTAGCTTTCTCCATAATCTTGGCGATTTCAGCAACCACAGAGTCTAAGTTCACTTTGCCCATCAGTTCTTCGCCAAATCCTTCCTTGGATTTCCCAAAAGCTTTGGTCAATGTAGCAGTCAAAGCTCCCAAGATCACTTCTGTAGCTTCAGCATATGTCTTCTTTTCATCTTCTTCCTCGGCCACCTCTATGGTTTCTGCTATCACCTCAGATGATTCTCCTTTCAAAATTTCAAATTCAGCAATTGCTTCCTCTATCATTACAGGGGCTACTGGCTCTTCCTGGCTTTTCTCAAAATCCACAACATCTGTAAAGATCTCAAAGCCAGGGTGCTCGACATTCCCAACCAGCACCGGTTCAGCTTGGCCTTTATAAAGGCTTTCTCCTGCCTTCAGGAATGACTTCATCATGACCTTACCATTCTTGCCCTTCTTTAGATTCTTCTGCTCGGATGACCCCTCTACATAACCAAGGCCGTACTGCTTTGACTTTCCCGAGTCAATCTTGAATTCTGGCACACCTTGCAAATTAATCCCGAGTCCCATTCCCGGGGACAAAGTTCAGCTTGTACAGATATCGGGATAGCCAATCTGGCATGTAATTCTCATAAAGGACCATAGGGGCATCTGTGGTTTCTTCCTCCTTAATGACGGCAATTTGGAATCCACCAAAAGGAACCACTCCTTCATCCACTACAGCTACCATCGACTGGGCGTCTGCCTCAACAGTCACAATCCCGTCATTCATAGAGAATTTAATCTTCTGATGCAATGTGGAAGGAACACCTCTCATACGCCCGAATGACTGTTGAGGACTTCTTCAACACTTCTTCATTCATGCCTAGAAACGGTAACATTTTCAGCGGGCATATGTTCAGAGCCGAGCCGTCATCCACCATAACGCACGGCATCACCTTATCCATGATATAGGCTCTAATGTAAAGAGCCTTGTTGTGGGCCTTTCCTTCTGCTGGTAGGTCTGGTAGGTCTTTCTCAGAGAAAATGATATTAGGAGCTCCAACATGGACTTTGTCTAGCAAGCAGCACATAGCCTCTGGTGAAGCTATAGGGGAGACTTCAATTTCTGATAGCTTCTTCACCAAAGCCTCCCTATGCTCTTTGGAGGTCATAAGCAAGTGCCACAAACTAGCTTGTGCAGGGGTCTTCTTCAGTTGTGAAATAACCAAATCTTCTTTCTCGACTCTTTCCGGTGCCGAAGTACTGCCCGACCCATTTATCGGTGCTTTATCTTTCATCTGATCCGCCGGCTGATATACCCTTCCACTTCGGGTCACGTGCTGCACTTCTGAAATCTTCAGCTTCTCAACAGCTGGGAGTTTAACAGCTTCTCTTCTGTCAAATTCTTCGTACTCATCTTCGGAGTCAAGGTCATCCAGACTTATAGGTTTGACCTCCTTACACCCCTCCTTTTCCTCACATTTAAGCTCCACTTCGGGTTCTCCTACCGCCACTGCCTGAATCGTAGGGTTCGCTTGCAGAACTTGGGCAAATATAAAGTTAGCCGGCAACCCCGACTAAACCATGTTAACCCGCTTCTCGAATGCCGGTAGTGGGTTAGTTTTAGTGCTAGGCTTAGGTGGTTCTTGCAGCTTTCCCTCGTCGATAAGCTTCTGGATAGCATCCCTTAGCTTATAGCAGTTATTGGTCCGGTGGCCTGTCACCACATGATAAGTGCAGAAGTTATCCTTGTCAGCTTCAGGTGGGAACTCAAATGGCCTCAAGGACTGTAGTAAGCCACCATTCCTACACTTGGCGAATATCTTTGCCAAAGTAAGAGTCCAGGGTGTTATGCCTTGTCCTCCAGGACCCCTATTCTGGTTGCCCTGCTGCTGATTCACAGTAGCCACCTCTACCCGCTTCACTTCTGATGACTGCCCCTGCTTGCCACTGGCACCTGAACCAGACCCAACTGCTGTGGTTGATCTATACCCTGAACTATACCCTGTACTTCTTCCCCCTTTCTGACCAGCTGGCTTCTCCTCTTCATCCCTTTCTATCTTCATGGCCATGCTATAGACCTCACTAAGCTCCTTGAAGGAATGGAATTTCATGTTGTTCTTGAAAATATCTTTGCTGCCGTCAATGAGCTTCTGTATAAGCTCGTCTTCATCAGGGCGGTTCTTTAGGAGGATCATCTTGTTCATCCACCTCTGGTAGTATTCGTCAAAGGGCTCATTGAATTTCTGCTTCACCCTCTCCAAATCATACAGCTTCACCTGGATTTTGGTGTTGAAGCTGTAGTATTTGATGAAGGCTGCTGACAATACTTCCCAGTCAGATTGCTCCTCCTCTGACAGTGAGTTATACCATCCTAAAGCACCTCCCTCCAGTGTGGTGGGGAAAAGATTAATCAATTGTTGCTTTGTAGCGCCTGCTGTTAGCATAACCCGGGCATATAAATTCACATGGGCCTCCGGCGAGCCCATTCCTTTGTAAGTGGGGACTTTCGGCACTTGGAAGCCGATAGGAAATGTCTCGATGCCCCTACTGATCATGGCATCAATGTTCACCCCCTTCTTGGATTCAGCACTTATCCCGACCCCCTTCTTCAACTGGGCCATGACCTCGTCTAGCTCAGAGCACTTGGCTTTCATCCTTTGTTCCATAGCTGCCTCTATCTCCTGCAGCTTTTCAAGACTAGCCGAAGTATCACCACCATGTTGGGATGACTCAGCTTCTTTTTCCTTCCCGGCCCCACTACCACCGGTCTCACCAGCTTCTCTAACGACTGCCCTCATCTCTTCCTTCAACATGTCACGGAAATCCTGCGACCTGAAGAAATCTCTCAAAACATCAGCCATGCTCGTGTTGGAGATTGTGCCCTAAGGCCAATATTGGATTATGTAATTTGACTTCTAAGATTAATCTAGTGTAGATTAATATTATCATTTATGTTTGTATGTTAGCATTTATGATAAGTATCCATGAATAAATCGTGTTATTCTAAATATCCCTAGTCGATTGTTATTATGGGAATAATAACAAACTAAGACTAGTGTGAGTGATAATGGATATTCATAAGATGAATATAGTGTATACAGATACAGATTGTACTCACGGGTAATATGTTAGAGAACATGTTACTGGAGACCCACTATGAGATCAAGTTCATGGTCATGTGTCACAACTGATCTTGATTATAGTAGTGTCATTAGCTGATTCCTTTGACCTGAGGTCACCATTGATTCCGGGATGAACTCATGTTGTGCTTTGACGCAGTCAAACGCTGCTTGTAACAGAGTAGTTATAAAGGCTGTGATTGGGTACAATATGACTCATGCTTTGGGATGTGAGTGACAGATATGGGATTTTGTCCCTCTCTATCAAGAGAGCGATATCACTGGGCCCCTCGATAAGTAAGACTGTTAAATGCATGGCCGTGCTCAAATAATTGATAGAGTATCAATTGATTTGTCTAAACAGTTTACTTTGAGATCGAGAAAGCATATGATTAATTATATAAGATTGACAAGTGTACCATGTCTTATGATTAATCATGATATCAAAGAGACAAAAGGGAATATGACATTCTATAAATAGGTATTGGATCATTCCAATCATGTTAATTGGGTAGTCGTAATGGCTTGCTAGAGTCCGCTTGTGACCTATAAGGACATTATGGTAATTTCCTTATTGCCAATTAATATGAACCTATGGGGTCACACACAAAGAGCAAAATGAAGTTCATCTTTTCGGGTATAAATTATTATTGGATAATAATTTATGAATGAGAAAGAGAATAAATATATATATAATGATATATATATTTATATATATATATGTATATATAAATATTAATATGATTAATATTGCATAAAGTATGCTACATATTATAATTTAATTATATAGAGATATAATTAATTATAATATCAATATACATATGTGTATGATGGAGAATGGAATTGATTTAATATTAATTGAGAATTAATATTAAGTTGTGTGGGTTAATTTATAATTATAACTAATAAGGGTATTAAGTTATAATTATAATTAAGTTTAATGGATATAAAAGGAAGTTTTATAACCTAAAATCTCTAACCCTAGCCTAAACACAAGATGCAGATTTTCTGCAGCCTCCAAGGGGCCAGCCGAAATCTCCCCTTCTCCATCTCCCAAGGTTTTCGAAACTTTGGCCTTCTCTCGTTCGAAGAATCGTTCTTCAATCCCGGCGCTAGCACGCGGTGAATGAATTGCTCCGTGTGGATCAACCGTAGAGGGAAGCTACTTTGGTTCCTAATTGATTCAAAACCTACAAAGAATTGAGGTAATTCTTTAACCCTCCTTCCAATTCAATGCAATGTACATGGGTCCTTGGTGGGGATTAATCCTTTTATTTCCGCTGCGTATTGTTTTTGTGCGATTAAATCCCCAACAGTGGTATCAGAGCCAGGTTGTGCATTGGTTGAATTGGATTTGTTATTTTGATTAGATCAAAATTGCATGTTAGGGTTGTATGATCTTGATTTAGGGTTCTATGTTATTGTGAATAACATTTTTGATTTGATTTGGAAGTTAATCATTATGAATGATTTGTTTTACACTTGATTTGGATCATTTGGGGGCTGAAAATTCTGGGTTCAGCTTGTTGGCACGCCGGCGTGCTGGCATGGCACGGCGTGCCAACTGGAAATTGTTTCCAGAAAATGAACCAGAATGGTGGCACGCCGGCGTGCCAACCTTGGCACGGCGTGCCACCTGGGAATTTTCAGAATGGCTTGTTTTTCTGCGCGACGTGCTGTTTGTTTGACAAATGCAACTGAGAAGCAGTTTGGGGGCACGACGGCGTGCTGGATCGGCACGCCGTGCCAACTGATTGGCACGCCGTGCCAACATGAGTGGCACGCCGTGCTCCCTTGATGCTGCGCGCAGCATTGGATGCTGCAGTGCGCGAAAAATTTTTTTCCTGCGGCACTTGCTTCGCAACAGGGGCTACCGCCCCCGTAACCCCGTCCAACTCAGCAGCGAGTTGGATCGCTGGAGTTTGGGTTTGGTGTTCTTCGTTTAAGTGTGGAAATTGTTTCTACATATTTACGATTTTCC
The DNA here is from genome assembly GCA_039660915.1 of Euphorbia tirucalli. Lineage (NCBI taxonomy): Eukaryota > Viridiplantae > Streptophyta > Magnoliopsida > Malpighiales > Euphorbiaceae > Euphorbia > Euphorbia tirucalli. Next base: position 30,992,477 of record CM077637.1, on the reverse strand, counting down.
AATCAATTATTTATAAATGCAATGAGATTGTGTTTTAGCGTTTTGAACCCTAAATCTTGAAGATTTTATGCATGGTGTTTTGGTATGGTTTTTGGACCCCATGGATGGTTTTGTTTCTTTTGGTTTTATAGATGTAAGGTTTTGTATAAATACGGCCTGCGAGTCGTTTGTATTTATGTAATCTTATTTTTCTAGATACATTGTATAGGATGCAATTTATTGTTTGTAAATTTTATTTTACTAGAAAATTGTATAGGATGCAATTTTGTAATATATGTAAATCCATGAGATGGTGCCAAGGAACAAAGACGTGAAGACGGATCCAAGGGGTGCGGCTTTGTTGTGACCATACGATGGTTACAACCACCTAGGAAATGACCTGTTGATTTTCATATTGGCCTATGAAAATCAATATAGATAAAACCATACCATAACACGGTTTTGAGTCTTATGCATGTTATATTTATTTTATGCCATAAGATGCCATGTTAATAAATATTGATGCATGTTAAAATGTTTATATATATGTGCAAATGCATGCCTTGTATCATTTAGATGCCATGTGATGCCATGCTAGATTGCATGCTTAACATATGTATGACATAGGATGCCATGCTAATTAGTATTAACAAATGTATGTTTAATATTAATGCCATGAATTGTATGAGATACAATTTAATCACAGGATTTTATAAACCCTAAATAAACTTAATAAGTTTATTTTTGCCACCCAATTACGTATAACACTAGTCAAGTACTATGTTCGCATCATGGTATACCGCCAGGGCGGGTACGCATGTTGTGACCTTAGCGAAGCGATAATATGAGAAAAGGTGATTCTCATTGTGTTGTAATTGGTTTAAAAAAGGGTTAATCAAAAAGGTGTTTGAGCCCGAGGCAAAGATGAGATGAGTAACATACAATTAAATATGATATATGATATCATGCATCTCATAAATTAGAAGAGTTGCATAATGATGCAATTGGCAAAGAAGTGCACATCCAAAATATGTTTAAATGGTTTAAAGCATGATTTTGAGTCTTTGCCTACCGAAATTATATTTAATCATAGGGACATGCCAAAGCAGTGCTATGGTTAAGTATGGATTTTGGATCTTCACCCACTTGAATATTTTAAAGGGTTTTATAATTTAAGTGGGAGCATTTAAATAAAAATCTTTACATGCTTTATTATAGTTATGATTGCTATTACCATGATCTCGATTGTTATTGAACTTTGAGAATTGTTCTCAAATCAAAAGGAATCATATGTTCTCAATAATCCTTTTGCCCAATGAACCACTAGCAATTGTAATACGAGTATAAAAGATGCTTACTTGAAGCATCGAAGGGACTCTGTTTAAAATTTATTATCTTACACTTGCCACCAATTCTTCCGCACGTGGAAGTTTTACTTGAGGTATATGATACATCACAAATGGAAATGTTCCATCAGTTAGTGAGCAAGAAAAGATAAGTGTTTGAGGCAACATTTTCTCATTGGCCTCCAAAAGGCATTAAGATGTGATCTTGAATTCATTATTTGATAGTCATTGGTGATGAACTATCATTTGAATGACATGGGGAAAATTGTGAATTAGTTGCATAGGATGCAAAAGAATGTTAAGTTATCCATAAAGGATAAGCCCGCCTCGAATTGTGTGCTTATGGTTCAAAAGGAAAAGGATAAAAGGAAGGTCGAAAAGCATAAAGACCGAAAGGTTCGGGTGAAACATGTTTTAAAAGACCAAAGCTGTCGGCATAGAGAGATCTCCAAAAGAAGGGTGTTGCCATTTCTAGAATGAATCGTTCATTAGAATAGAAATAGCAAACTTTGTTTGGAGAACTATAAGAAGATGAAAGGCAGTGAGACTGCTACCTTAAGTATTTATTAACCATTCTACTTTTGTTTCTATATCAAAAGGTATTAGATATCGTTGTGAATCTCATATTAGTAGAATATGAAGAATCACAACTTGAATAGAAACCTTATGAAGGTGAAAGGTAGAATGCGAATAGGCAAAAGAAGCAAAGGTTGTTACTCGAAGGTTTTGAACTTTTACATGAAAGTTGTGAACTTCAAGTTAAAAGTTATGAACCTTTTTACATAAAAGTTATGAACTTTGGTTAAAGGTTATGAACTTTTGCATGTGAGTTACGAACTCTTGTTGCCTATTGAACTTGTTGGCTTAAGTAAACAAATGTTGTTTATTTTATAATTGTGAATTATAAACTTTATAAAGACATGATTATGAAATGTAGATTTACATAATTGTCTTTATATGTGGAGCCCATCTGTAACATAAATACTGTAAGGATCGAATCAAATAGTTTGATTCAACCTATTTTGGCAGTGTCGTCTTGGAGACATAAGCAAAGTCGCATTACGAAACTCCATGAGAATGGACTTTTGGATTCATGAGATTATGAATCATCTTGAATTATGCGAATGTTGTTTATTGTAAAAGATGACAAAAGTGGTTCTTTGCTAAAAGTAGTTAAAGAATAATCGATTTATTAAGCATTATACATGTGGATGTATATGAATTATAAATCAACTGCTAAAGGAGGTTTTAATACTTCATTACTTTTATGGAACTTTTCACTAGATAAGAGTATCTAATGAAACACGAGTTTGGAACTTTTGAAGTGTTCAAAAGCTTGTAAAAGGAGTATGAAGCATCTTGACAAGATAGTAAAGTCACTTAGATATGATCCAAGTGGTGAACATTTGAGTCAAGATTTTGATAATCGTCTTAGAGATTGTGGGACTGTCTCACAATTGACTCCTCCAAGTACGCCACAAAGGATGTTGTGTCGAAAAGGGAGTAATCGAACTCTATACAGATATAGTTCAATCTATGATGAAGTCAAGTTGATCATTGTTTTCTCGAAAATATGCCATTAAAGCAGCTGTGTATATTGTTCCGTCTAAAACAATTCATGAATCAACATATGAGATATGGTTGGGTAAGAGACCCAAGTTGTTTCATTGAATAAGTTTAGGGCTGTAAAGCTTATTTCGAATAAGTTGGCACCTAAATTTAAATGTCGTATTGTGGATTACTCAAAAGGAAAGTAGGAGTTGTTACTCCTGTGTTTCTTTGGGATACAAAATAGTTGTAGCTAGAAATGGTTTCCCCTTGAAGAGGGAGTTAATTTCTAGAAGAGTTAGTGGGAGTAAAGTACACCTACAAAACTCGGAATTCACAAAAGTGACATTAACGTTGAAGAGGAACGTGGAAATGGTTTCATGATCATTGTTGAAATTACACAAGTCCAATGAAAGTCTAGTGGAATACGACATGATTAGGAGAGATATGGATTTCTCAAAATCATGATGTAGTTTTACTAAATTGGAATAAGCCTTCTTTTATGAAGAAGCAATGTTAGATTTTGAATCTAATAAGTGACTTGATGCTACAAAGGTTGAAGATAAGTCCATGTCTAACAATCAAAGTATAGACTTTGATAAATCTTTTAGAAGATGCATATGCAATGGTTGCAAGTGAGTTTTCAAATTGAAAACCGACATGAATGGTGATCTTCAAACTTATAAAGCACGACTAGTGACAAAAAGGGGTTATAAACAAGTTCATAGTAGTGACTATGAGGATACGAACAAATTCATAGTAAGACTATGATAAAATCCTTTTTCGTCATTAATCATGATCAAGTCAAATTGAGTTCTTGTTGCCACATCCGCATAATATGATTATAAAATATGGCAAATGGATATCAAAATCTGTTTTCTATGTGAAAACATGATTGAGGATGTGTACGTGACACAACCCAAAGTTTTTGAGCATCCAAAGAATTCAAATAGCGTATGCAAGTTTCAAAGATTCTTATAAGGATCGAAACATGCATCAAATAGTTGGAATCATAGTTTTGATAAAGAAATCAAATGGTTTGATTTTATCAAAAGGATGATGAATCTTGTGTTTCAAAAGGATCAGTGGGAGCATATCGGTATTCCTAACGCTATATGTGGATGACATATGGCTTGTTGGAAATAACATTCTTACCTTGCAAGAAGTAAAATCTTGGCTAAGAAAGTAATTTCGGTTAATGTTATAAGCATGACTGCCTGTGTTCTTGAAATTGGAATCTATAGAGATAGATCTAAAAGAATGTTTTGGCTTAAGTCAAAGCATTGAAAGCGTTCAATGTAAAAAGACTTAATAGAAGCTTGCTTATGTTAACTGCACATATACAACTGATTGCAATTAGTTGCAATATATCAGTCAAGATCTAGTATTCTCTTAAAAAGAGATGTTATGATTTTGAAAGGTTCAAAATAAAACAATATAGCTAAATATCTATAATAGTAGTCAAAGTATATTGTTACATATGATGTAAAAGGAAATTTTGGATGAAGAAGTTCATCACAAAATGTTGTGTTTTGTTCTAAGCATTGCTTATCCTGTGAGACTATTGTAGGGACAATAGTTCAATGCGTAAGAACCCTGTATGACACAAGCATATACTTAGGCGTCTTTCACTAATTTAGAGAGGCTGTCTCTAAAGAAAGAGTGAAAATGTGTAAAGTAGCAACGGAAGCGAAAATTAATAATTCACTGACAAAGACTCCCCGCACGAATGAATACATGAAAGTCATGTAGGTCAATGGGTATAAGATACATGTATGATTGGCCATAGTGCAAGTGGGAGATTGTTGGAGATTGTGCCCTAAGGCCAATATTGGATTATGTAATTTGACTTCTAAGATTAATCTAGTGTAGATTAATATTATCATTTATGTTTGTATGTTAGCATTTATGATAAGTATCCATGAATAAATCGTGTTATTCTAAATATCCCTAGTCGATTGTTATTATGGGAATAATAACAAACTAAGACTAGTGTGAGTGATAATGGATATTCATAAGATGAATATAGTGTATACAGATACAGATTGTACTCACGGGTAATATGTTAGAGAACATGTTACTGGAGACCCACTATGAGATCAAGTTCATGGTCATGTGTCACAACTGATCTTGATTATAGTAGTGTCATTAGCTGATTCCTTTGACCTGAGGTCACCATTGATTCCGGGATGAACTCATGTTGTGCTTTGACGCAGTCAAACGCTGCTTGTAACAGAGTAGTTATAAAGGCTGTGATTGGGTACAATATGACTCATGCTTTGGGATGTGAGTGACAGATATGGGATTTTGTCCCTCTCTATCAAGAGAGCGATATCACTGGGCCCCTCGATAAGTAAGACTGTTAAATGCATGGCCGTGCTCAAATAATTGATAGAGTATCAATTGATTTGTCTAAACAGTTTACTTTGAGATCGAGAAAGCATATGATTAATTATATAAGATTGACAAGTGTACCATGTCTTATGATTAATCATGATATCAAAGAGACAAAAGGGAATATGACATTCTATAAATAGGTATTGGATCATTCCAATCATGTTAATTGGGTAGTCGTAATGGCTTGCTAGAGTCCGCTTGTGACCTATAAGGACATTATGGTAATTTCCTTATTGCCAATTAATATGAACCTATGGGGTCACACACAAAGAGCAAAATGAAGTTCATCTTTTCGGGTATAAATTATTATTGGATAATAATTTATGAATGAGAAAGAGAATAAATATATATATAATGATATATATATTTATATATATATATGTATATATAAATATTAATATGATTAATATTGCATAAAGTATGCTACATATTATAATTTAATTATATAGAGATATAATTAATTATAATATCAATATACATATGTGTATGATGGAGAATGGAATTGATTTAATATTAATTGAGAATTAATATTAAGTTGTGTGGGTTAATTTATAATTATAACTAATAAGGGTATTAAGTTATAATTATAATTAAGTTTAATGGATATAAAAGGAAGTTTTATAACCTAAAATCTCTAACCCTAGCCTAAACACAAGATGCAGATTTTCTGCAGCCTCCAAGGGGCCAGCCGAAATCTCCCCTTCTCCATCTCCCAAGGTTTTCGAAACTTTGGCCTTCTCTCGTTCGAAGAATCGTTCTTCAATCCCGGCGCTAGCACGCGGTGAATGAATTGCTCCGTGTGGATCAACCGTAGAGGGAAGCTACTTTGGTTCCTAATTGATTCAAAACCTACAAAGAATTGAGGTAATTCTTTAACCCTCCTTCCAATTCAATGCAATGTACATGGGTCCTTGGTGGGGATTAATCCTTTTATTTCCGCTGCGTATTGTTTTTGTGCGATTAAATCCCCAACAGCTCGGTGTCTGTTCTGCCATATTCACGCCTTCTCCAGACTCAGAATCACTGTCACTCTCGACTACCCTCTGTCTCCTAGCCGCCCTTGAAGCTTGAGATCTTGTCCAAGGTCGCTCCAGTGTATTCTGCTTGGGGTAGACAGGAGGTATTAGGGTCGTGAATGAATGACGTGATATGACATGAAAATTAAGACATTGGACGTGCTTGAGATGCACGGAGTGGAATTATGTATGGAATGATGATATGAATATATATATATATATATATATATATATATATATATTTATTATTATTATTATTATTATTATTATTATTATTATTTCCAAGGCATTCCAAGAACACCAATGTTTATGCAAAAACGTCACGTGTGAGCCATCACACGGACAGAACTTCGGCGCCTTTGGGACGCCTAATGAATTCGTGAAATGGTCGCGTGTGTACCGGCACACGGACGTAGTTTTGACGCTTTATAGGTCTATGAGATGAAATGAAATGGTCGCATGGGCCGGGCCCACAGACAAGGTCTTAATGCTTTCGAGCATATGATATGGAATGATGTTATGAGAAAGTCACGTGTAACAGGAACACGGACAAGGATCCGGCATTCGAGGAACGCCTTTCATGATTTGGTGATGTTATGGGCCTATATGTATACTAATCGGGCACTCGGGGAGTACCTTAAATGGTGAATTAATGTCATGAAGTGGTCGGATGTGGACCACAGTGTTATGTGATGTCTATGATAGATGGGTGTAATGTCATGAGATGCATCGTGTAAATTATTACACGAAAATGGGCCTAAGGCCGTTGTGGCTTTTATTAAATGAAATGATATTGGTGGAATGGCCGAATGCAATCCGGTGCATTGGCAAAACACGGGTAATTTTGGGTACCCGATATGTTATGAAATGGGATGGGATGGTCATGATAGGCGTCCTTGAAATGCCCATTGATTTATCTTAAGTGAAATGTAGTGGATGAACATGTCACACAATATGTAAATGGCTGCATAAAAACGTGGGTTAGGATGCATGTCATACAGAATGATGTTATGTATGCTATGTCAAAAATAAAATGCTAATCACACAAATTTAATGTTATGGCTGAAAAAGGAATCGTTAGTATGGATGACAAGCGAATGAATTAATGTTTTACACACAAAATAAAATGCAAAATGGCTGCATAAAAAATTGTGGGTTAGTATCACACAAAAATGTTTGTGTATGGTATGTCATGTGTATGGAAAATGGTGATTATGGTATGTTATGCATGCGTCGGTGATGTGTAACGGAACGGTGAAGAACACATAGCAAGCAAAACGAATTCTTCCAACCTTATTCCTCCAACGAGGTCGGTCTCAAAAATTTCTAACCGAGTCCTAGGCGGAGTTCACTTCAATCACCATCCGGGGGTGATGAAGGCGCGATTTTATTATTATTCACACAATTATTTTGGTATCCTAAGGGAATCCAACTAGGGCTACCTATATGGGTTCGGTCCAAGTCGGGTTAAAAATGAAGGTTCTCATAGCAAAATATACTCCTCACTTCTCCCCACTCAAGGGTCCGAACGAAGGGGTTCGTACGAGGCTATGAGTGGTGTTTCGTATTCGTGCCCCTAAGACCAGGAGGAACTTAGGCGACACTTCAACAATCCACCGGGCTATAAAAGGATACCTAATCTAATGCAAAAAATGGCTAACTAAAAAAAATGCAAATAAAATACCAAAAGAGAATCATCCACGTTATTTTAATTAGACACTTTTCAGGGCTTGTCAAAATTCTTTTAAGTTTTTGAAAAACTTTTAAGAATGTCCCCAGCAGAGTCGCCACTGTGAGCGGACGACGCGTTTTCGACGGGACGCGGGACTCCCTTTCGGAATGGGGCGCCACGATCTCGGGCGGGCCCCTCCCTCACGTGGGGTTTTTATAATGGAAATCCGCGTTTTGGAAAATAAATAGAATTAATACATAAAAGAACCGAGACCTAAGTCTCAATGAATATTGTAGAGTCACCACCCGGCTCAGCTCAACCGGGAAATTCTTATGTAGCTGAACCGGACAAACGGTCGCTACACTATCCAGAGATTCGGGTCCGGACAAGTCCCCTATTTCGTGTCTAATTAAAATAAATATTGTCAATGTTCTCGAATGGTATTTCAAAATCTAAGTCCATTTTATTGAAAATAATAGCATACTACGCGCACACAAAATATTTAATACAAACATAAAGAAAAGAAATAAATATTAATCGGCTTACAACCAAATCGAATGGGAAAAGTAAAAACTCTCGTCTCACTTGTACAATCGCCTAGAATACACGAGAATCTAGATAAATACAACCGCCTAAATACACGATTTAATCTATTAAAATACATTAAAAATAAAAATAAAAAGAAATTAAAACCTGCAAAACCGAGGGTTAGCACAATATATACAGCACGCCACAATTAGGACTCAAATAGACAGAACGGGAAAATTAGGAATTGGGGGCATGCATTTAGGGGGGTAACCGAGTCGGCTCGGCTAGCCGGCCCGGTTAGACCTGGAAAACATTTTGAAACGTCCCTGTATTTTTGATTTTGTGGGAAAATCATTTGAAAACAATTTTTTTTCCAGTTTACATGCATTTTTCATATGTTTAAGTGGATCGGTTTTCATGAGAAATGGGTCTCCGTCGTTGAATTGTTCTAAATGCAATGTTGCTATAAACTGAATCTATGGTCGTGATGCACACAACAAAATCCATTTTGATGATTTTTGGGGTTTTCTAATTTTTTTTGGGATTTTTTGGGAATTTTTAGGGATGAAACTGAAATTCTGATTCTGGAACAGGGATTACAGTCGTACGACTGTAGTTTACAGTCGTGCGACCGTAATCAGTCCAAGACCGGAATTTCACCAAAAATCATTTTTAACCAAAAACTGAAGAAAAATCGACTGGAAATTAAGAACAGTCGTACGACTGTATATACAGTCGTACGACTGTTCATGAAAACCAAGAACAGTCGTACGACTGTTCTTAATTTCCAGGAACAGAAATATGAAAATGCAGCAAGAAACGCACAAAACTCACTTCAAATGCCCAGAAAGCAAGGAAAAGTGTAAGGAAAAGAAGTGACTACCTTTTTAGAAGCTATTCCAAGTCGTTTTGACCCCTGGCGTCGCTCCGATCCTAACAAATTCGCATTTTTTCCTTTGGAATGGAAGTTGAGAGCTTTTTGTCAAAAATCCAAATTGCAAGGGTTTCTGATGGTTTAAGTCCGAGTTCTTGATTTGGTTATGTATTTAATTGATTAACCTAGGGATTTCTAACAAATTTTAACCTTAATTCCGAGAAATTAAAGAAAATAAAAGAGGAGGAAAATGAGTTTTTTGTGGTTTTATTTTTCTCTCTCTTCCCTTTCTCTCTCTAGATTTCTTTTTCACCAGAATCATCCCCCCCTCTTCTCCTCCTTTTTCCTTCTTTTCTACCCTCCTTTTCTGCTTGCTTGCTGCCAAACCCGAGCAATTAATGCTCATCCTCTCTTTCTTCCATTTCTGCTGCAGAGGTATGGGCCTCTGCAGATTTTCCGACATTACAGTCGTACGACTGTAATTTTTAAATTACAGTCGTACGACTGTAACAATAGTCGTACGACTATAGTTTTTTTTTTTTTTTTTAAGTATAGAAAATTCCGGCGCTTACAATTAGCATAAGCATGGAATTTATTCTAACCACGTTTTCATGCAGCCACGACATTTTATTTGTGTGCCATGCACATTTACATCCTACATATTGTTATCTTCACAAAGCATACACGACATCATCATGTATATCATGTATCCTAACCACATTTTTGTGTAGCCACTTGCATTTTTGTGTGACAGAAGCATTCACGTCATTTCATATCATTTAAATTAAGGACATTCTGAGGATACTCTTCACGGTCATTTCATTTCATGACATATCGAGAGTCCTAAAACTACCCATGTTTTGCCCATGTATCGGAATACACTCGGCCATTTCACTAAACCATTTCATTCAATAAGAGACCACAATGGTCTTAGGTCTTATTTTCATGTAGCAAGTCACACGATATTGTTACATGGCTTCACTTCATTTATCATTGGCGTCGTGGGGATGCCAAAGTTCTGTTGGTGTGTCACGATCCATTTCGGATTGTTACATGACATTGACATTATTGTCTCACTTAAGGTGCTCCACGAGTACCAGATTATTACGCATATAGGGGCATTTCATAGCATTACTGAATCATGAAAGGCGTTCCATGAACACCGAACCTCCGTTCGTGTCATTGCCTACACGTGACTTGTCTGTAAACATCATTGCATAGCATATGCCTCAAAAGCATCAGAACTCTGTCCCTGGACCGGCCCCTGCGTGACCATTTCACTTCATTTCATAGACCTACAAGGTGTCAAAACCCTATCCTTGTGTTGGTACACACGCGATCATTTCACGATATTCACTAGGTGCTCCAAAAGCACCGAACCCCTGTTTGTGTGGCGGTCCACACGAAGTCTTTTCGCATTGTCTCTTGCATGGCATTGGGTGTTCTCAGGATGTCCGTAAAAAAAAATCATCCTCATCATCATCTCCCTCATGACATCATATATGCAACTCATTCATGCACATACATATCCCATCATGAATTCATGCCTATATCAGCTGTGATTTGGTATTCTTCATGAGTATGCGCCCATCAATGCTAATAAGTGTTCTAATCAGAAGTAAAAGGGAAAGATTTTGGGAATGGCCAACCCAATGAACTTCAACTCTATAACGGCTCATCGCGGTTCCGAAGGGCGGTCAAGAAGGAAGCGGCAGCAATGCTGAGAGAAGTTCTGGGAGATGACCTTAACAGAGTAGAGAGGCTGACAACAAAGTGCACCGAATTGGAAGCACGAGTGGCAGAACTCGAAGGGAAAATGAAAAATGTGGCATTCTCAGACTCCAACATTGATGCCAGCAAGAAATAGAAGGCCCAGTTTGCTGAAATTCACCCTCGACACCTTGGAATGCCCTCTCTCCAAGATTCGGGTTTCCCAATGCCGATTGGTGAAATAGAACTGAAAAGGCCCCTTAAGATGAACCTTGGCACCGACTCCATTCCAAGGCATACCAAAAACTCACTTGCCGGGAGTAACGGAAAAGGCATTTCTCCATGGGCTGACTCATTAGGCAAGCTATTCCTCAAGTGTAGAGAGGAGGGTCTCTTGCAAAGTGTCAGGCCATTTGTAGAGCCGGAAAAGGCATAAAAGAACAATATCTACAGCTATCATGTGATGCTGGACCATCGAACTAATGATTGTTTTGCTCTAAGGAAGGAGATCCAGAAGCTAGTCAACGATGGGAAATTGGAAACCTCGACCTTCTCTGACAAACTACCAGGGGCAATCGGGGAGACCACTAAGGAAATTTCTCAAGTGTCCCGAGAAGAGGAGTATGATGAAGAACTTCAGAGTCTACTTTGATAAGAGTGGGTCGAGGATGCTGAAGCTGAAGTGGTGACCAATCGGAAAATAATTGGATCAATGCCTCTTGAAGATTCCCTTTTTACAAGGGACTCATTTTGTTTATGAGATGTATTGAATTCATCATGAATGCAATGAAAGTTATTTTCATCTTACTTATGTGATGATTATTTGTCCATGGCATTATGCATGCATTTGACCATCTGAAACGACATATCCAACACGCATAATATCAAAATGCATGGTATCATTCTGAGTATTGTAGGGAACCTAAAAGTGAACCTGGTTCTGAACAAACTCTCTCTTGAAAGGTGAGCTTGTGAGATAAATAAAATGATACGATGGTACAACTTCCGCCGAGGTATCTGCTGATTCAATTCAACAATCCTTGAAAGACACTACCAATCCTGCCCTAGAGCTTCAACTTAAAAGGCATACACGATACCCAAACCAAAATCAAACCAGAAAGCCCTCCTTGAGGCAAAATCAAACCAGAAAGCCCTCCTTGAGGCAAAATCAAACTAGAAAGCCCTTCTTAAGGCAAAATCAAACCAGAAAGTCCTCCTTAAGGCAAAATCAAACCAGAAAGCCCTCCTTAAGGCAGAATCAAACCAGAAAGCCCTTCTTAAGGCAAAATCAAACCAGCAAGTCCTTCTTGAGGCAAAACCAGATCAAAAGTCCTTCTTGAGGCACCCGAATTAGAAGCCCTCCCTGGGGCAATCACACGAAAAAAAAGTCCTCCCGGAGGCAAAAACTTGGCCTCATACCCCAGAAAGTACCCTATACCAAAACCCCGAAAACAAAGACCCAAACTTATCCAAAACACCAACCACCAAGAAATTCAAATGGCCTTCACCATCCATCTTATCTGAATCATTCCTTGGTTGTAGTGCATGTATGATCTTGTTTGCATGACATTCCCATGCACATGACATTACGTATGCATTGTTCATTCAAAAAGGCATATTAAGCACATATGACATGCATGAATTTGAATGCAGTAGGAAAACCAAAAGGTGGCTATGGCTTGGATTTAGTTCCTTCAAAAAAAAAGGGATCAGTGCAGATGAAAGAATTTCTCTCACATGACAGCTACAATTAACACAGGAATGACCCATCATCTCAATATCCATCGCCACCGGATCTTTCGTACCCTTTCTATGAAGGATTTGGACTTTCTCATTCTCAAACAACTTGTGAAAGATTTGGACTCCTATATGTCTTCAAACCCCAAACACTACCTATCTCAATCTTCATCCATACCTTCAACACCCGTTACCCTCCGTTCAAGCCCAAAGAGCAATCTGCTTATGATTCCCTCTATTTGCCTATGGACTCCAGGATTGGAGGAAATATTGGTTATGAACTCATGAACTTTACCAATAGTGTTAGGGCAATCAGGTTTTACAAACCCTTCAATAGTCGTGAACGGGAGGACTTGCAAAGCTTGCTGCACCAATATCCAAAAGAAAGTTGTATTTACCAACCATTTCAAGAACTCAGTCTTCGGCCACAACGGAAGCGACTACTTACCGGTGGTTCTTTCATCTTCTGGAGCTGTGCTTTGAAGGATTAAAAGCTGTGTTCATCTTTGAGAACTGTGCTCGAGTTGGAATTTGAGGTGAATTGGAAACAGGCATATGGGGTTAAACTCTTGGAGGATCCAGTAGGTAATCAATTGATGCAGTTCAGTGCTCAGCTGTACACTCTGTCACATGTTAAAAAAAAAAAGAACTCCAATGTGGTCGAAAGGACATATTGGTAATTTGAAGGAGCATTAATCAAAGCTAGAGCCACACTTCGAATTTTCCTAATGCATCCGCATTCATTATGTCATAGATGTTTTATATTCAATTTTGATGTTCAATATGCATTCGTCATGTCATTGCATGTCAATGTCCACATACGGGTGACAACATGCAGCGAACCATGTCTGATTCAGTGTTTTAAACCCCAAATACAAACCTCTAATACTAGGGGTAGGTAAAAGCCAAACCGCTGGATGTCATCAGCAGCAATGTTCTCACGCCTTCTGATGAACATTGTTAAGGTGTGCTTTTCAATCTCAGAAGGGATTCATACAGAGAGATCAATTCGGTGGGAATGCTCGCGCAGAACTCTTGGGCCATTCAAAAAAAAAATCGCAAAGAGAAAATTTCCGACACGGAAAACCAAGAGGATGTGTTGGTAACAAGAAGAGGGTGATGTCTAAAGTCGGAGTCACTGTTAATTTCCCTATTATACTCATTATGATGTCATCTTAATGATATTATACATGTTTGATATTCTACTTAGACGTTCACATCGCATACATCGTGCCATTACACATAAATATTCATCAGTAAGTTGTTGCATCCAAATCCCATAATAATAAAAATGCAGTTCAAGTTGTGTACAGTAATCAAAAAAAAAAAACAGAACAGAGCACTCTATCTTGCTCTCATCTTGTCCCTCCAACAGTCTGAGAGGCGGATGCTGCAGCACTACTAGCACGCACGGGATGACTCCTATCCTGCACCGGGGCATACCCACCAATCGTGGCGGTCTCAGCACCCTCTCCTGCCGGGCCGCTGGGTTGAGCAAAACTGGATCCCCTGTGTCTCTTGACCTACAAACAGAAGAATATAAAAAAAAGTAAAGTAAATACCTGACAAGCAGGAGGAGCCGCCAATGCATCACCCGCAATAGGCATTAGACACTTGCAGATAAACACTAGATAATCGCCGTCCACGGTCAACGCAGTACCCATCCCCGAAAATATCGGGATCCATAGCAGGATCGGCGAAATGGGGCCAAAAAAGTGCAAGCGAGAGCGGCGGAGGAACGAGCCGACCAGTAGGGCCGTCCACATGGTCAGATAGGCGGAGGCGCTTGCCTAGGTACCACTCCTGGGACATCGGGCACTCCAAGACAAATTGGAGGTCATCAAACAGCATAGATGTCTACACGAGGAGGGAAACGGCGCCCTGGCCATGCTACGGATGGTGCCGGATCTGCAAAAATACAACAAAAGAAATTTAACACAAGTAAGTAAAAGTTAATTAAATTTTTCTACTAATAAGTTTTGTTTACTTACCCTCTGCCAGGAAGCATCCAATAAACCCTGCCTGACCTCCCGCAAGTCACGGCCAATGCCCTACCACCCCTGCATCCAGCAACGTAGGACGGTCAGCTGGGCGTCGTCCTGGACGTCTCGCAGCTCTGGTGGCTCTAAGATACGGTGCTCGAAGGCCCAAATCTGTAATTAACAAAAGAGTTAAAAAAAAAGAGAGCAAAGGAAGAGATAATACCAAAAGGCCGAACCAAAAGCCGAGGATCGCCTGCCGCTGCCCCCGAGCACACAAATCCAATCCATAGTATAGCTGCTCCAACGCAACTCGGGCCCAATCCAAAGAAGGAAAGGCGGCCAAATCCATCAAGGTGGGGAGCAGTGTCATATTGCAAGTGCTCTGCCCGGTGGGAAATAACGTGCAGGACAACAGGACAAGCACATAAGCCCGAGCACACCACTCCACATCCTCCTCGGACAAGTCTGGGCGAGTAGCCCAATAGGCCTCCACCCTGGAGCATAGAATCTTCCCCTTCTAAGGGGTGCAGCCGATCAATCTCCCGATATAGTCGTCCACCAGCTGCTGACAGGTCAGATAGCAGTTGAACGCAGTCGGGGTCCCGCCGAACCCAAATCCGGTGATAGCCGCGAAGTTGGAGGGAGTGACGGTGAACTCCCCAATAGGCAGATGAAACATATGGATAGAACAGACCCACCTCTCACATAAAGCCGTCAGCACGGCATGAGTAGTATGCGGTGTGCTCGTCGGCAGCGACATAATAAAGGTCTCCAGACCCAAGATCCTGATCCGAGCTCTCACAGACTCGGGAAGGTGGTCCCACCAAACCCGTGGCAACGAGAGATTTCCGCTACCGGAAATCCTATGTTCCTATATATTCGGGAAGTATAATGCATACATATTCAATTTTTGCATAGTATCAAAATAATCAGAATTAATTAAAAGGGGGCATGCGCATAAAAAAAAAAGGGCTTTTAAGCTACAGTCGTACGACTGTAGCACGTGTCACACGAGCTTGGCTACTGTCGCACGACTGTTCATCCTACAGTCGCATGACTGTTCATCGTTAGCATGAACAGTCGCACGACTGTTCATATCCCTGCAGGCAGATTTTGATTTTCATATAATTTTCGCAATTTCTAACTTGTTTTTCCTAGTTTCTTATTCCTATTAACTACAGGGGACTCCTATCATGCATTCTATTCAATCAATCAACCCAGAAAACAATAAAACATGCCAAATCAGATTCATGCATTCAAAGGAAAAAATGTTCAAAAAACTCAAAATCAAAGACTAAATTCGGGTACCAACCTGTGTGGTAGACATATGAGAACCCATCTCCAGCAAAATTGGGATCTCCATCCCGAGTCTAGTCCCGAAATGCTCCATGTACTGCGGATGGCAGTATCCATTCGAGACACTCACAAAGGGGATATCATCTGCGTTGTTGGGCCTCTGAATCAAGTTAGTTGATAGCTTCTTCACTTTCTTTCCCAATTTCTTCAACATTTTCGCAAGTTTTTGGGGTTAAAAATCGGTTTTGAAAGAGAGGGAGAACTGTTTTTTTTCGGAAAATGGAAGAGTGGGAAAGGAAGAGGAGGAAACTGCCCCTTTAATGTTTCCTGCCCATGAAGTATAGTCGTACAACTGTATTTCATCTACAGTCGTACGACTGTACTCAAATTTGAATACAGTCACACGACTGTAGTGGAAAAAAGTGGAATTTTTTAATTAATTTTTCTTTATTTATTTCCCAAACCCTACTTTATCACCAAATGCTTAATTATTCCCCACGGGAAGATATTTCAGTAATTTTACAGGGTCAACCCTTCAGCGACTAATTTTTTCCAGCGATCGTCCGCCTCATCCAAGGGGCACGAAAAGCCGAGGAAAAGGCAAAAAATTCACTATAAGTACAATTCCATCAAATCTCATTTTTGACACATCCTGTATGCCAAGTCATGCCAGTCTGTCACACACACACACACACGCACACGTACACATTTCACCAATCTCAGTCCCCCCGCGACTATAAAACGGAACCAGAATGTTCGTGCCAGTCCGTTGAGTGCGCCAAGTCGCACATGGCTGTCACACCCCTTATGCAATCTCAGTCCCCCGCGACTATAAAACGGAACCAGGATTTTGGTACCAGTCCGTTGAGTTCGCCAAGTCGCACACTGTTGTCACACCCCTCACCCAATCTCAGTCCACCGCAACTATAAAATGGAACCAGAATTTTCGTGCTATTTCGTTGAGTGCGCCAAGTCGCACATGGCTGTCACACCCTTCACCCAATTTCAGTCCACCGCGACTATAAAATGGAACCAGAATTTCCGTGTCAGTCCGTTGAGTGCGCCAAGTCGCACACGGCTGTCACACCCCTTACCCAATCTCAGTCCACCGCGACTATAAAACGGAACCAGAATTTTCGTGCCAGTTCGTTGAGTGAGCCATGTCGCACATGGCTGTCACACCTTTCACCCAATTTCAGTCCACCGCGACTATAAAACGGAACCAAAATTTTTGTGTCAGTCTGTTGAGTGCGCCAAGTCGCACACGGCTGTCACTTGCTTCACAATTTCAGTCCTGCATGACTATAAAAGGTAACCAGAAACGCATCTACCTGTATTTATTCTTGATCGAAGAGGCAAAAATTTTTGTTTCAAAATTATCAATCAAGGAATAAATACGCTTGCCAATTGCACACTACAAACACCACGGCTCTGTATGGTAAGTCATACGCGGCTATATGTTATCAAAAGTCATGTTTTTGCTGGCGTCCTCCTTATGTGAAAAAGGACCATAGGGAACCGCTTGGCTCCAAGAATCGTATTTCCCCGGTGTCTTTCTTATGTGAAAAAGGATCATAAGAAACCGCCTATCCACCAAAAGTCTCATGAAATTAACCTACAAGCCACACACGTGCACACTTCCTTCGATCCCGTGTTTTATTGTGTACCTAAATCCGTGCAAAGAATCGGATTTTAGCTACACGAGAGGCAGCCTGTGAACACGGAATTTTCCGCGTAAGAAAAAAGCAGCCTTGATTAGCACGATTGTAGTTACAGTCGTGGTATTTTTGTTACAGTTGTATGACTGTAACCATATTACAGTCGTACGACTCTATGCTCGGGGGCAGGTTGCAGAAGCTATACCCCTTGAATATAAAATGGGGGGAAAATCTTGAGCATTTAATGTTCAAGATTTTCTGGGTGAAAAGAAATAAAAGGAAGGCAGAAAATCAGAAGGAGGGGGGACTTTTGACTTTTGGCAAGAGAGAGTAGAGAGAAAGAAAAAAAAAAGAGAGAAAGAAAGAAGAGAGAAGACAAAAAACCAAAAAAAAAAAACTCCCCTTCTTCAACTTATTTTTTTTCTAAGATTCAGAGAGTTAATACTTAAAACGAGTTAGAAATCCTAGGTTAATAACTTGACTTAACAAATACATCCAAATCTGGGATTTAAACCATCAGAATCCGGGACTTTTTGGAGTATTTTTAGACCTCTCTTCCAACCCCAAACTCAAGGGAAAGGAGCAAATTTCAGTGGATTGGAGCGACGCCAGGGGTCAATTCGATGTTGGATTAGCTCCTAAGAGGTAGACACTTCTTTTCCCTTCTCTTTTTCCAGCTTTCTGGGTGATGTGGTTGATTTTTGTGCATTTTTATCAAAGTTTTTGCACTTCTGTTTCTGGAAAGTTAAGAACAGTCGTACGACTATTCTTGTCACAAAGAACAGGGGCACGACTGTAATTACAGTCGTGCCATTTGATCTATAGTCGTACCACTGTTTTCAACTTTCTCAGTTTTAGTCTTTCGTTTTAAGTTTTGGCGATTTCTGCTTCAGGTTGGACTACAGTCGCACGACTATAGTCTACAGTTGTACGACTGTAACCACAGTCGTACGACCGTAGTTCTCGGCCAGAAGCAGAAATCCCTAAAAATCCAAAAAAATTCATAAAATTCTAAAAATTTCATAAAAATCAGAAAATCCAGAAAAATCAGAAAAATCTTGAAAAATAAAAAATCATCAAAAATGAATTTTGGAGTGTGCATTCACGGCCTTAGATTTATTTTTTAGTGAAATTGCATTTAGAACAAAACCACGATGGAGACCCGGTTCTCCTGAAAACCGACCTGCCTCGTATGCTGAATTAAAATAAACCGGAAAAATGTTTTCAAAAACGATTTTCTCGCAAACAAAAAATACAGGGACGTTTCAAAATGATTTTCCAGGTCTAACCGGGTCGACCCGGTTACCCCCAAATGCATGACCCCGAATCCTTGAATTCCCAATTCTGTCAAACTTGAGTCCTAAGTGTGGTGTGCTATATATTTGTGCTAACCATTTGTTTTACAGCTTTAATTTCTTTATTTTTCATTTTAATATATTTAATAGATTAAACCGTGTATATTAGGCGATTGTAAATTTTTCTTAGATTCTCGTGTATTTTAGGCACTTGTATCATGAGGCCGAGAGTTTTTATTTTCCATTCAATTGGGCTGTAAGTTCCTAAATATTTATTTCTTTTACTTTTATTTTGTATTATTATGTATGTGCGCCGCATGTATTATTCAATAAAAATCAATTGTTTAGCAATTTAAAATGTCGTAATTAGAACATTGGCCAATTTATTTTGATTAGACATGAAATAAGGGACTTATCCGAACCTAGATCTCTGAAAAGTGTAGCATTTCTCACTTTGGTTCAGCTACACTGTAATTTCCCTGTTGAGCTGAGCCGGATGGCGACTCCTATACTTTTTATCGAGATTTAGGTCTCGATTCTTTTTCGAAACAATCTGATTTTCCAAAAAACGAATTTCCAATCCAAAAACCCCACGCAAAGGAGGGCCCCGTCTGAAATCGAGGCGCCCTTTCCAAAAGGGAGTCTCGCGTCCCGTCGAAAACGCGTCGTCCGCTCACAGCGACATTATGGAAACATATGTATATCATGCAATGAAATGGAAGTGTGTGTAGGTCATACAAAATGTTGTGTAGAGCACACAAAATGATATAAAAAAGTGTGCATGTCGTGCAAATGACATGAAAATGTGTGTATATCACATAAAAATGATGTGAAAGTGTGTATAAACCACAAAAATGATATGGAAATATATGTGACACATGATGTGCGGAAGTGCATATGTTACACGAATGACATAGAAATACGAGTATGTCACACAATGTTATGGAAATGTGTGTATCTCGTACAAATGATAATGTGTGTGTTACATGCGAATGATATGGAAATATGCATATACTGCACGAAATGTCATAAAAGTGTATGCGTGTGTAATGATACGAGAATGTGCATATGGCATACGAAGTGATATAAAAATGTTCGTATGGCACACGAAATGAGGTATGTGGATAGCATGATATATGCGAAGAATAATATGCATAGCTACACAAAACAATGGGTTAGTATGAATACACACAGATGATTTGTTGAATGTATGTTTGTTTCAAAAGAAAAAGTATGCATGATATGCCATTTATGTAATGTGGTGCATGAAATGAGAACGATATAGACCAACACAACTGATTCTAGTAGAAACAAACTAATTCCTACACAAGGTCAAGACGAATTTAAAACATGGGACACATGACGCTTTTTAAGATAATGTACATGACTGTGCATGACGATATGATTATACATCTAAAGCGTGAAACAAGAGACTTTGTTTGAAATCAATGAACATAACTATATGTAGACAACATTTTGGTGTATTTAAATGTCTAACGCACAAAATATAATTTGACAACAGGCACACATGGCTGTGTGTGATAAGCATTTAGGTGTACCCATACGCCTAAAATACAACACGCAATTTGAAAACAGGTACATATGACCATATGTGAACACTATTTTGACATACCTGAATGCCCAAAATACATATACAATTTGAAAACAAGTGCATATGATCGTGTGTGAACAACATTTTTTATGCAGTTGAAGAGCAAGCTTGCAGTGTTTTTGGACAAATGGCACAATGGTAATTTCTAGCAAATTTGAAGTAGCATTTTTGGCCTTTTCGGGCTCGAATTTCATTGAAAATGGATCAACGATCCAAAGTCAAAAGCTTTATTATTGACCTACATCGCTTTTTGGACAATTTCCATAGTTTAGGCCTTCAAAATTGCACCTTTATGTTTTTAGGGACTTTTCAGAAATTTTGTTTTAGCTTTCCTTTCTTGGTGTATCTAAATGCCTAAGACATAAGACACATTTTGAAAACAGGTGCGTATGACCATGTGTGAACAGCATTTTAGTGCATTTACATGCTTAAAATGGGAATCGTATGATAATGAAAAAATGTCCATGTCACACGAAACATATGTCCGCACCAAAGGTTAATATGTATGCATCACACACAAATGGTTTTTATGCTTAAAAAAATAACAAAATTTGCAAAACAAACCGAACCATTAGTACAACCACGCATAAAGGATGCACACCTTTCCGACCTTATTTCTCCTCGATTTGGCCAAATAAAAATCTTTCCTAGGTATTACGTCTCTTTATTACCAATCGAGGATAATAAAGGCGTCTCTCTTGGTGACAAGGCAAATTCGTTTTGGTAATCCTAGGGGAGATTACTACGGCTGTCTATATGAGTTAAGGTCACACCAAGGGTTAAAGGCTCCCATAGCAAGATATACTTTTCACTTTTCTCCACTCAAAGTTCTAAACGAAGGGGTTCACATTAGGCTATGAGTGATATACTATATCCACGTCCCTCAAAGCTTTCGGTTTTTAGGCGACACCTCAATAACATATCAGGGCTAATAAAGGAATTTCGGGAAACTGTGTGTGAAAGTGCTCATGATATGATGCGATAAAAGACATAAGATTAGAATTGCTAGAATATTTGAAATAAGACATTTTTAGTGTTTGTCAATTTAATCTTGAAAGTCAATCTCCAATAGAGTCGCCAATATGAGCGGACGATCCTTTTGACGGGCCATGGGGCTGGACCGGAAGAAGGTTTTTGTTGAAAAGGGGACGTAACACGTTTAGAGCGCATCGGAAGTTTTGAAAAAACCAGAAGGAAAATGTACCAAATCAAATTCCCTCGCTAAAATAATTTAGGAGTCACCACCCGGTTCAGTTCTACTAGGAAATTATGGTACAACCGAGCCATGCAAGAATCGCTATACTGTTTAGCTAGTGATTTGGATCCGGACAAATCACTTATTCTTCCCTAATTTCAAATAATTACTTAACTCTCCTAATTTTCACATCGTTTATATTTATTTGTTTATTCCATTTTCAGCTGTAGTTATTTTCTATATGCTCATACAGAAAGTAAATAAATTTAGAACATTAAATTAATACAACCCAATCTAATAATCTAACCTAAAGGATACATTAATATAAATGGGATACAGGATGTAACCACCTAGAATACACGAATAATCTAAAAAGGGAAAGCTGGATCTTACTTAACATACATCTACCTGCAAAACAAAGATTAGTAGCACAATAAACATATAAATGCACGTAGGACTCAAACAAGACAGTAAAGGATAAGAGATTACTTGGGATGTGAAAGGGAGAGTCGGAAGAATCTGGCAGATTCAACCGAATTGTCCTGGAAAACAGTTTTGAAACATATTTTTGGGAAAATAATTATGGAAATAGTTTTTTCGGTTAATAAATCAACATATACTTCGGTGAGTTGGTTATCCCAAGATTTCAATGGAATCTCATTCATGAGGGTTAATTATTTTGCAGAAATTAAATCTATGTCATAAAGTAGTAAACACATCACAAATAGTTTAAAAACATAAGAAAACGAAACAAATAGAAAACCCGAAGAAAGACAACCAGAGTCGTACAGCTCTATTTTGAGGAAATAGAAAATCGGTTCGTTTTGAGATTTTTCACATAAAAACTTTCTCATTCAGTCACGAATCCTTCGGTGGCCTGTGAAACACTAAGTTGTGAACCAGAATGGTTCGAAATCCATATCTGAAACTAAAATCCTCAAACTTGGGAAGTTAGAGCCGTAAGGCTCTATTTTTGGAAACCAAAGTTGTACGGCTAAAACCATAGCCGTACGGCTATCATACATTTTGGAGAAAAATTTTTCCTTTAGAAAACCCACATACCACGGCTCTAATGTTCATAGTTGTACAACTTTTAATCCCCAAAAATAGAACCGTATGGCTCTATCGGGACAAAGAACAGAGCCGTACGACTCTGTACTCCAGAAATGAGCAGATTCTATTTTTGGATGAAAACTTCAAAACACATGACAAAAACTACCTAGAAAGCAGTAAAAGGATTTAAGGCCTCTCAGAAGTTACCTTTGATGCATTTATCTCATATTTTGAAGTTTCAAAATCCATTCTTAGATGCAATCCAGTTCTGAATGAGTTCTTTTCTACCCCGAATCGTCCCTGTGATCACAAACCAAGTATAAAGGATGAAGGATTAAGTATTTAAGGTTAGGAAGCTTGTAGTTTGAGTTGGGAAGTGAGAAGTGGATATGATACAGAGAAGGTTAAATGTGGTTTGTTTTGCTCCCTCTCTTACTTTCTCCCTAGTTCTCTTTCTCTGGTAATAATTATTGGATTGGTCCATGTTATGTATCATTCATTGTTAGATATTTTATAGATTAATGTATAATACATTTGTGTCATTAAATAAATGCATAATCTATTTAATTTATTTCTTGTGCAATGAATATAAATAGAGTATCCAATGGTCATATCTATATTCAAGCTGTCAAGTGTTCTGCACTTGGCAGTGAGACAATGAATAGGGAAACGATATAACCATAAAACCATCCCTAGTCCGTTCCAATAATGGGAATGACTAGAACATCAGACTAGCATTACCTTGATTGTATGACGGTGTCTTATTGGCCATAGTACATGGATTGTCAATCAGGTATATGAGTATATGTAATAGGACATGGTACTGAATAGATCCACTAACGAGAAATACACATGGTACAGTATCACAAGTAATTTTTCTGTAATACTTATACTGGATCCTTCGACCTGACCATATTATGGAATTGTACATGAATTCACATACTTTGACGTGCGCCTAACGAGCATGTAACAGGGTACTAAGTATGGGTATGGTTGGGTGTGTTAGTGAGCATGGTAAGAGCATGAATGTGTAGAAGGGAGTGTCATTCAGTGTTTCTCTAAGAAGATATCACGAGTGAAACTAATAATTATTTTGGTCGAGCAGTATTTTTCTTTTTCCTTCTACATACATATACGGATATAGATTATACAAATCATTCATGTAATCGATGTAATTTTTTCTTTTATTTTTCGTTTTGAGAAATTTTTTTAATGAAATGACCAAACAATAAGATTCTTCCAAGTCGTCACACACAATCAAAGCTGTTGCCAACTTCTTTTTTTCTTTTGGCAACCAATCTTCAAAACTGATTACGTGAATCACCAATTTACGATTTCAACTTGTTGTTTTCAATAATAAATTAATAATTAATAATTAACAATTTGGAGATGAGCATGTGATATAGACTATTTAATTCAACTTATTGATGATTTCCAAAAAGTAAAATGTCTTATTTGGCCTTTCATAGTTACAACTTAATGTGGAGTTTTTAACATTATATATTTTACCATTTTTTTTAATTAACATTATATATATTTTACTATTTTAGCAAGCTATAAATATTTTTTCTCTTGGCCCCTTATCACATGGGGAATGTTAAGATTTGGAATTTTTGAATAAGAGATGGATACCATGAGAGCTATGGCACACACATATAATGAATAAGAGATAGATAACATGAGAGCTATGGTACATATATACAATCTATATTTAAGAGATTTTCCATTTCTAAATGAAAAAATAAAAAATTCACCTTGATTATTAGACAAAACACATCTTAAGCTTTCTAAATTTTTATGGATTTTATAATTAGTTTCATGATCAATTTTTTTCAATTTTTCAACACATTAAGTATATGATATTTCTATTTTAGTAATATTCGTGTCAAACTTAATATATTTATCTCGTTTGAACTGTAATATTCATTAACTGAGACACTTAGGACCAAATTAGTGGTATAGTTTACATTTGTAGTTATGGTACGTATAAATGCGAAGTATAGTCCAAATCTCTCAAATAAATTCTAAATTTTCTACTTCTTATAAGAAATGTGTTACGTCCTAGTTAAGGGATACTACTTTTGATGCAAGACACATGTCTCAAGTTTGGAATTAATACATTAAAACAAAAAAAATTATATAATCAATATATTGAAAAAAAAAATTAACTAAAAACCGTGTAAAATTCATAAAAATTCATGGAGTTTCGCACACATTTCCCCGTAACTTTTGTTTTTTTAAAGCACGGTAAAGCCTCCTTTGATGAATGAATTTGTTAATTAATTTTCTCTTTTGGTAATACAAATAAAATAATTGGAAGGACAACATCTACTTTGAGTTTTCTATTGGAGTCAACCATGGCTGGCTGGCTGGCTGGCTGCTATTTTCATACAATAAATTATTATTTATTAATTTGGATGATTTAAAAATGCATAGATTCTTACACTTTTTCTTTGTAATTCTTTCACCAAAGCGCAACAAAACACCTTTTTTCAACTACCATTTCTTTTTTTCATAAAAAAAATGGCATTCTTTTGTTATTTTTGTTTTAATTTTATAAATTTAAGGCACTTTTGTTTTTTTTTTTTTAACTGAGACATTTTCTTTCTAGTTATTACTATTATTCTCTGCTATTTTTTTTTATGTTATTTATAAGTTTACTTGAGGTTTTGTTTGTAAACAATTTCAGTAATATAGCAAGTTGCCAAAAATAATATTGATTAATAAGCGCTCAAAATAATAATTTTATTTACTTTTTTCCTATCTTCTTACTCGGCTTTTGTTGAAATCAGAATGTCTTTCTGTTTTATTTCATTAGTACTTGTAACTGTGGTCTAAAATTGACTATTTTGAAATTATAAATTAATTTTTTTAATATATCATTTTAACTCTTTGTGTGGGCTGTAATGTTTATTTCTTCTATGTAAATTATGATGCTAAAGCTCAAAAATTCGCATGACTAATTATATAAGCATATTCAATTATAACCATTAACATTTTTAGTGGTGTAATTTTACTAACTAATATAAGAAACTCTACTGTTATTACTATGTCATCTTACTTCGAAATTCTAATTTATAAGTTTCTTCACGACTATACTCAATAATTCTTAAATTTATTCAATAATCATTCAGATTCATTATATGTTTTTTTTTTTCGATTGCTTAAATGAATTACGTCACAAACTCTTACGAAGAATAAACACCTCTATGTACGTATAAGCTCATTTATTTACAGATCAATTCGCAAAATAAATTTAACATTAAACAATTCTAACAGAAAACTTATGAATGAACAATTAACGAAATAAATAGTGATATCATCCGTAAAATATTAGCAACAAACTATAATAAATTTGATTTAAGCTTTAAAGACTTAATGCAACTTAATGTTTTACAAAAATTAATAGCTTGATAGTGAAGACGCTATACTCAAGAGTCAACACCCTTTACAAGTTCATCTACTGTCAGGAGGAATAATCGTAATTATCTTCTTATAGTAGCCGGGAATCCATCATGTTTAACTCAATGTATTCCGATTTTTTGTCACTCCAAATTGTCGCAAGACTATGATCTCGTTTACTAAAATTAATCGTTGCAGATAGTACATTTGTCATCACTATCAACAGTAGAAGCACATTTAAAAATTTGATAAAAAAACTAATAAAAAAATTTGTTAAAAAACCCTAACAGAACCACTTACGCAAAAGATAGAAAAAATGTTGAAGAAAAACCAACAACCTTAGTAAATTTCAGAAAAAATTCCAAAGAAAACCAATTACGTACACCAAGAAGGTAAGAAGACTGTAGCAAACCTATAAAGAAACTATAGCAAAATATAACAAACTCTAACAAAAACTAGAGAAAAAACCTTAAACTTGCTACCTCTAAGTTCACATTATTCATATTCATAATGTGTAATTACCTTAATGTACATATATATATATATATAGTCATTATTAAATATCCAAAAATAAATGCATCTCTTCCTAAAAGAGGTCTAAAATTTGAATTTTCATGTAATTAGATAATATATCCTTAAAAGAATGAGAGTTATAAAAAGAAAAATTAAAATTAAAATTAATACAAAGATAATGATATAAATACAACCTGAATTTATTTTCTTTTTCTCTTTTAACCTTAATAATATAGTACTTTCAACATTTCAATTTCGAATAAACACTATTTATCGACAGAAAAACTATTTCTCTTTATTATAATTGGATCCTTAGCTCTATGATGGAACAAAAGGCCAAAATAATAGGTTAATACCTAAGTTCAATTTATTTTTGTTAGAAAAAAAGAATAATTTATTATTAATAGGTTAATAGCTATTTAAAGTAAGAAGAATTCACATATGCTAAAGAAAAAAAGAAAGGAGGAGATATTGGTATATTTATATTTAGGTCATTTTGGTAAAATAAAATATATATATATATTTTTACATATTAAAAATTGAACACTATAATTTTAATTGGTAGTACAATAAAACAAAAAAGTAGTTGGTGAATTAAAATAAATAGTATCTGGAGAAGGGAAGAGAAGACGCGCAGTATAGTATAGTTAGACTAGAGCAGAGTGGAGAGGCAGGGGGCAGAAAGAAACAGAGAGATCTGTCCTTTGCTACTCCCCAAAGGATCATCATATTCATATGATATACTCCTTCTTCTTCTTCTTCTTCAATTTCATGATCCCTCTTTAAACTTATAATATCAAATCAAACCACTTCTCTTAATTAACCCACTCTTTTCCCTCTTTCTGATACGATCATGGCTCATTCTGCAGCTGTCTCGCAGGTCAACCCTCGTACTTTAATCTCTCCGGTTTTAATCGTTTTCTGCTCTTTAACTTCTGTTTTGTTGCTCGGTAGGGAAAGGGAAAAAAAAAAAAAAGAAACATTTTCCCTATCTTATTTATCGTAACGATTATGGTTTGCTGAGGTTTTTATCCCTTTTTAAAATTTTATTTCCTTCTTTGCAACCAAACGGAACCCAGTTGGCTTATAGTTTATTGCAATTGATTCTTAAGGAAGTTAATTGATTTTGTGTTTTGCAGATTTCCTTGGCTGTTCCCGTTGGGAGTGATTCCACTCTGCGGAGATCAATTTTTAAGGTAATTTAGTTCACTTCTTATCATAATCAGAAGGTTTGTTTGGCTATCTTTTTTGGTCGGATTGATTGCAAACTGTTTCCCCTTTGAACCTGTGTAAGTGCTAAATTTGTTCTTAAGGAGATCAAAGTTGAATTTGTTTCCTTCTATTAGTGAAATCAAATGAAGCAACATTTGCAGTTGTAACTTTGATTGGCTTCACTGCTTCTTTATGAGTGTTCACTTGTTGGTAGGGTCCGTCCAGTGTCATGTTTATTCACTGGTTTTATGCTTTGAAATCTGATATGTCTTAAGGGTGGTTCTTCTTTAATGGGACTTTGTTATCGGGGTTAGGTAATTTAGTGTTTATTGTTTGAGACGAAAGAACGATAGCTAATAGTGTAATCTGGTCTGATCTCTTCTTTTCTCTCTTCTTATTTTAATGTTAACATGCTACATCAAGATTTAGGTAGATTTCTCTGATGTATGGAA
This sequence comes from Euphorbia tirucalli, assembly GCA_039660915.1. NCBI lineage: Eukaryota > Viridiplantae > Streptophyta > Magnoliopsida > Malpighiales > Euphorbiaceae > Euphorbia > Euphorbia tirucalli. The sequence goes on along the minus strand of CM077637.1, from coordinate 30,964,000 downwards.
GCTTCATCGTAAATCTTAGATGTATGCTAGATTTATCCTGAAATGAAATGGCAATTAGAGTTTTATTCTGCTATTATGTATGCAAGGACAAGGATCCAGCTACTTGATCAGGTAGAATACGATGAGTTTCACTTATAACGTTTAGATCACCCCTAATATCTTTTATAGGCTTTCCAAAAACTGAAAATGGAATGGCGTTGAATGTTTATACTTCCATCAAAATTCAATTCCTAGGATTGGCAAATATTAGCCTCCTCAATTTGTTTCCCATTTCTTTTCTTTTTTGCGGATGGTTATGCTTCTTGATCACTGCATTCTGCTTTTTGGGATAGAAAGATTTCAACTACAGCTGTTATACTTGATGTAGGTTATAATTAATACCTACTGGTCTCTCTTTCTTTTTGATGATGTCCCTGATTAATTGCTAGAATCTTTAGATATCAAGCTGCAATGTAGTGTTGTGTTGGACAATACTGTTGTGTGTTTTGTCCTTTATATATGAGATTTGCTATTTGCTTCTGAATCTCTAAAGGTTGTTTTTGAGGAGCAAACTCTGCATTGACACACATGCAGGGAAGTGAGAAATAGTCGTGGAGTTGAACTTATCTTAGTATGTACTAATTAGTTCTCAAGGTAATTTGCATTTGATTGTGTTGCAGACAAACAGTATATCCTTCAATGATAAATCATGGGCCCCTTCTTTCACTTTGGATTTGAAATCAAGGAATGTACAATTGAAACATCAGGGCGTTGTATGCATGTCAGTGCAACAAGCCAGCAAATCTAAGGTTGCAGTTTCACCTTTAGAACTTGAAGATGCCAAAGAGCCTCCTTTGAATATATACAAGCCTAAGGAACCGTATACTGCAACTATTGTCTCTGTTGAGAGGTTAGTTGGCCCAAAAGCTCCTGGAGAGACATGCCATATTGTGATCGATCACGGCGGTAATGTGCCTTACTGGGAAGGACAAAGTTACGGTGTGATTCCTCCTGTAAGTTGGATTTTTTAATGTTTCCTTATTCCTTAGAATTTGCTCTTCACTTTCATACACTGGTCTGGGCTTTTAACTTTTTGTTGAACCTTCTAACAAATTTTGGTTATAAGGGTTTAATTTTGGAATTTGAATAACTTCTCATTATGTTTAAGTAGCCATTATAGTTACTTTTCCTTGATGGAAATTGAGCAGAGGAACAGGCATATACTCTTTTTATAGCATTGATGCTATTTTTTGTATCTATAATTAGTCATTGTATGCTGTACTCATAACTATTGGGTTCAAACTGTTACAGTTGAGTTCTTTATGGTATAAATAATTTTTATCTGATTCTGATTTTGTTCCGTCATCCTGTCTACTTAGTGAAGTGTACATGTCATAATTTGCTAGCTTAAAAGCATCATAAATTTCCTAGTTTCTTTTGAGACATCGACATGCAAATCATGATCTTTTTTTTTTTTTTTCAAATATATTACCAATTGAACATCTCTTTTTATTCTTGCAATATAGGGTGAAAACCTGAAGAAGCCAGGGGCTCCTCACAGTGTACGTCTTTATTCAATTGCATCAACCAGGTACGGAGACAATTTTGATGGCAAGACAGGTACTTTATGTGTTCGTCGTGCTATTTATTATGATCCTGAGACCGGGAAGGAGGATCCTTCAAAGAATGGTATATGCAGCAATTTCCTTTGCAACGCAAAGCCTGGCGATAAAGTCCAGATAACTGGTAAGACGTTACTAACTTCACAGACAGAATAGAAGAATCACAATACTGTCCTTACAATACTTTTAGGCATTTCCTTTTTTCCCTTATTAGACTCTTATTTAGTGCTAAATTATTTTGGCAGGACCATGCGGCAAAATAATGCTGTTGCCTGAATCTGACCCAAATGCCACCCACATAATGATTGCTACGGGCACGGGTGTGGCTCCTTTCAGGGGCTACCTGCGACGTATGTTCATGGAGAATGTCCCCACTTTCAAGTTTGGCGGCCTTGCTTGGCTTTTCCTTGGGGTGGCAAACACTGACAGTCTCCTGTATGATGATGAATTCACAAAATATCTCAAGGAATACCCAGACCAATTCCGATACGACAAGGCATTGAGCAGAGAAGAAAAGAACAAGAATGGAGGGAAGATGTATGTTCAAGACAAGATCGAGGAATACAGTGACGAAATCTTCAAACTGTTGGATGGTGGAGCTCACATATATTTCTGTGGGCTGAAAGGGATGATGCCGGGGATTCAAGATACACTGAAGAGAGTTGCGGAGCAGAGAGGAGAAAGCTGGGATCAAAAGCTTTCGCAGCTGAAAAAGAACAAGCAATGGCATGTGGAAGTTTACTGAGCTTTCAACTGGAAGGTAGCACAGCAGTTGTTGTTTCTTCTTTTAGTGAGACTGGTAGTTTCAATTGTTGTTTACCAACCTTTTTGCATAAACTGTACCATTTATCAGTACTATCCAATAATCAAATCCTTTTCATTAGAGTTTGTCAATCGGATTAAGAGTCTTCCATTTGTTTTTTTAAGGATCAATAAATTGGAAAAACGAAAAAAAGAATTAATAATTTACATGTTTCTATGTTCTTGGACTTATTATCTATTTTTATATTCCCTTAATTAAAATAGGCCAATTTAAATAATCACGTGATTTAAAAAGATATAGTCGAAATGGTTTAAGAATTAATTTTTACACATTAGTTTTCTTTAATAGCTTTCCTTAAATTTGATACTAAGGCTGCGTTTGGGGTTATTTTTTGCAGCTCCGAAAGCAGTTTTCAGTCAAAGTAAGGAGAACTTTACTTTGACTGAAAGCTGCTTTTGGGGTTACGGAAAGCAGTCTCAAATACACAATTGGTAAAAGGTAGATTGTATTTATGAAGTACTGGAAAAATAGTTAAAACTACTTTTTAAATAAAGCAATGAAATATATCTTTTTCTGACAGTATTTTTACTAACAGCAACCCCAAACTGGTCCTAATTAATTAATGCAACTGAGATACTTCTATTAAAGGATAGCTAGGCGTCCCCACACAAAACTATAGAATAACATTACTTACATAAACAGCTGCATATAAAACAATCATAAAGTTTACTCTTCACCCTTGAGAAGGAAGTCACGTGATAGATATCACAACTGCCAACAAGAGAAATCAAAAAGAAAAATGACACGGAGCACAGCAATAACAAGGGAAGAAATAAGAGCTAATTTTTAAGTTTACATTCCCATAAAAAAAACTATTTTATATAGAGTTTGAGTAATATCGGGTATCCATGAAACTAACATTACAAATGCAACAACGAGGGAATGGGAATTGTTCTGCCCCTTTCCGTCCTTATCCTCGTCTAGATGGAGATTCTTCATTATCATTAATTAACAGGAGAAACATTGTCATCATCCCCATTCATGTAGGGATTAGAATTCTTCTTGGATCCATATTCCCATTTCACAATTTTTTTTAAAGAATAATTTTTTGATGAAATTCAAATTTTTTGCAATAAACTATAATCGCTAGTTATAAAAAAAAAAAAATTAATACAATTACTTGATACAAAAAATATATCGATTATAATTCATAAGGAATAAAATTATAAAATCAATCTATTGAATATATAAATAAATAATAATTATATAAAAATAAAATTTAAAACTCCATATTAATTATTTAATGAAAAAAAAAATTCATCAAATGTAGTATTTAATTACAATTTTAAATTGTTTTTATTTTTTCATATATATATTTTATTAAAAAATATTGTTGAATTCCTTGTTGAAAAGAGAATCGAGATCCCCTTGTGATGGGGAGAGAGGTCCCTACCTCTGGAAAATTTTATTTTCCCCATTTCCACCACTTGGAAAAATTTAACGAGAATTCTCAGTTCTTATTGGGACGAATTTACGTTGGGACTGAATTTTCTTCGCCCCGGCTTGTAATGCTACATGAAACCTATACATACTCATTATTGTTCCTAATAAATGAATACCATGTATTAGACATTTGTACATTCATATATATTCATTGTGGTTCATGATGTACCTATAACAGCTCTATATGAGCGGTTCAACCATTTTCGATTATTAGTAGGTCAAATCATAAGTTTTAATTGATAAATACAAATTCTTCATTTGCAGATTATAAGCAAAAATTGTTTATTTTTTTTCTACTCTTTTTTGAACAATAACACTAATTGATTGTGAATTTGATTGGATTAGCTTTTTTAAATTGGTTGGGACAAGTTATTAAATGCACGTTTATTGAGAAAATTAATGATATAGAGAGAATTTTTTCTCCCCCTCCAAAAACTTTGTTGATTTTCTCTCTAATTTTTTAAGGTTATTTTAGTATTTCACTAAGTAATTATAAGTTTATAAAAAAAAAAAAAAAAAAATTATTTAAAACAATTCTAACTAGCTATATTCTACCTCTTTACCATCATCCTTTTCCAAAAGCATATCCATGATAGCTACCCAGTCTGCCTATAATGGCCTATGAGCTCCAACTCTTGAAAATTAACTCCTTCAATCATTAGCCTCCACGTGTCCTCCTCTTATCTTCCTAGCATAAACTGCCCAAACCTTAGGCCCATGAGACAATCCAGTCACTGCAAGCGGCTATATCTGTAGGCTTGTCCTCAAGACTGCACTCTGGAAATTGTTTGCGAATAGAATATTCGTCTTCTCATGTTGCTTCGTCAACTGAACTCCCTGCCCAACGAATACGCCATTAGGGGAATTGCTTACCATGCTTAGTCAGAATCCGTTAAGCCAAAACCTGGGTAGGTCGAGGAAGAGCAGACTCATGAAACTCTAAACCACTTGGTGTTGTGAAAGAAGAAACAAACACGGGAGAAATATGATGATTTTATTACTGCAAGGATATATCTATTTATACGCATCTTATAATGACCTAACCCGGCTGGGCCGGATTAGTACGTTAACCTGTCTTTATTTTCTATAATTACTCTAAGTTCATATTTGTGCCTCGGAGTTACTAGATTATCACGTCATACGTACAACCTGACTAGGTTTCCCACATTTTAACATACATTATAAATAAGAACTATATCATTGGCCATTGACTACCATATTAATTCATTACATTCAACTTTTATTTAAGATAATGTTGTATCATGATGAAATTCATTTCTCATTTCATATCTTCCTATTGTGAATCATTTAATCAATTTTAGCCGAATCTTAACTTTATCCTTGGAAATATTAGTGGGGACCCTCTCTCTCTCTCTCTCTCTCTTTTTTTTTTCAACAGATCCTACCCAGATCGATTCCATCAATTCTTCTCCAGGTCTACTCACCCTGAGTAATAATCATCTGTATGTGTTTTGATTGTGATCCGCTACATGAACAAAAAGAGTTTTAGCGTTTTGATCGTGCACATTACATGAAAAACAATTTTGGCATTTTGACTGGGATCCACTACCCAAATTTTTATGAATCAATATCTGAATCCTTCTAGGTCCATGCTTATGTGTGGCTCTCCTGACCTCACAAGTTCACTCTCCATCATATCACAATGACCATAGATCATTGATCAGTTCCTCCCCCATGAATGAATTCATGAGTTCATTGTCACTGTGGTCCGGGTTTCTAAAATTTCAGTCATAAATTAAGCTAGCGACTCATTGACATGTATGCGTCTCCTCTTAACCGAGTGCACTTCTCTCAAGAGTGTTTACCAAGTCTCCACTCATTCATCTCAATCCCTGCTAATCTTTCCAAGTCCATTTTTTTAACCAATGACTAAGTACCGAGTATCACATAATTTAATTAAACCCCATTCTTCTGTAAAACACATACTGTTCAAATTGATCAATATAACTGTCACTTTTTCAATCATTCCAGCAACAATCCTTTGTAACAAATATACCAAATTTCCAAAAATTTCAAATAAACGTACTTGCATCCATAACCAACTATACCGACATACATATCCACTACGCCAGTCTATCTTTACTACTTTTTCCACTATTTTCTTTTTGAATTACAATTAAAGCAATGATAACCTTAGAAGCAAAATACTAATAAATTATACATTATTTTACAATCTTATCATGTCAAAAATAACTTTAAATTTCAACTCAACAAAATTTAAAGTCCAATAACATAGTAACCATAATCTTACATTGCCAATGCCATCTTTAAGTCCCTTTTTCTTTGAATCTTCTGTACTTTAGCCAAGTTAGCTCATCCCATTCGAATCCCTATTTCTACTACTTATTTGGCTTGAACTTAGTAGATCTACTACCAAGCTACCTACGGATCCCAAATAGGTGATTGGGAATCAAAGCCCAACATAGTTTTGCCCTTAATTCTTTCTTCCTCTCCCTCAGCTTCTTATTTCTTTCCTTTCTCACTTTAAAACATTTCTTTTGTATCCTCTTCAAAACAATGGCTGAAAAAAATCAACCTTTTTCTCCTTCTGTTTCCCTTTTTATCTTCGAGGGATAAATGAAATTCTTTAGAATTTGTAGACATGGCTCAATATTGGCCACACATTTTTCTATCCTTACATGTGGTCATTCCTCCAGTTGCCACCTATACTTGTTCATGCAAAATATCTTCTTCCACTTGTTCTCTCTCCCCATCTTGCATTATACTTTACTTTTTGTTTTACCTGATCTCCACGTAACGCGTTCACTAGTTTCTTCAAGTCTTAATGCTTTCATACGATCTTATCTCATCCTACACATCCACTAGTCCAGGAGTCTCACCCGGGTCTCTCATCTCTTCTTCGCTTTCCAATTCAAACCTCTTAGATTTAATACATTTATGATCTAGTTTTATCGAATCTTATTTCATTGCCCAACTACAAGGCCATCCAACCTAGTCTCTTAGACTTTGTTCCTTCAGAGCATGCGTTTATTTTCCTTTACATTTCGGATATATAGTATGATCCTGTTTGAATCTTATTCTTGGTTTAACATAATTTAGTTCTTATTCATTTATCTCCTACCATATCTCTTTCTTTTCAAATGGGATCCGACCATTAACTTAATCCGATCTGATTCTTGCTAATTCATCTAAACAATTAATCTTTCTTCTTAACCAGTCATGTACACATGCAACCAGGTGTGAGCGCGGGTCTTTCATCCCCGATTGCAATGATGAATAAGCTGTTTGTTTACTTCCATAACCTTCTACAACCGCAAGAGTAAAAGTCAATTCAAGATCGCAGCTTCGAACGACCGAACTTCAAGCCTCCAAACATTTCCCGGCCAAAAGAGGAGGCTGTCTAGGAACAACAGCCGCACGACTGTTGCACCATCAGCCGCATGGCTGTTGCATCAAGACCCTCACGGGTCTCGATGTCTGACAAAACCATGATCTTGAACCTTGGAAATATTTTTTGGATTTTTTTGGCGATTCTAAAAGAAAACCATACGTTTTTGCCCTTATAATGCTCTCTTGATTCTGATTTTAGAGGTTGGCAACTTTGATTTAGAGAGAAAAGAGAAGAAAAGAAAAGGAAAGGAAAGGAAAAATCAGACTTTTTCTTTAATTTTCATCTTCAATCTCTGTTTCTAAGCTTAAAATCGATTAGAAATCTTAGGAAAACACTTCACTAAGACTTCTAATAGGTTTAGAAACTAATATGAACATTGAAACCTTAACTTTCGGAGCTTTAAACTGTTTTTGGAGCTTGGAGTTTGGGTCCAAAATCAAAGCTTTTCTTGGAAGATTTTCACCTCCTAAAGTTGTGGATCTATGCTACAAGGGTAAATATCTGAGAAACCAAAGCATTTGACCTGTTTGTGTTGTATTTTAGTATCATTTGCATCATTTTTGAAGTTGCTTTGTAATCCAAGTTCTGGTCTGGATGGCTGCACGGCTGTTGCAGCTACAGCCATACTGTTGTAGTTCCCAGAACATAACCGCGAAACCTTAGATTTTGAAATCCTTTACTGATCTTGAAGTGACACCTGTACGGGTGTAAATATACAGCGGCACAACTATTGTCTCAACACCCCGTAGGTATTAATTCAGGACAGAATCACCGAAATCCGATTTTCATATATTTCATGACATTTGAACCTTAGATTTACATTCCAGAAGCATGTATTAGAACAGAACAACGATGCAAACCTAGTTTCCTGAAATCCGACCCACTTACCATGTTAAATAATTAACCAAAAAACTATTTTCAAAACCGTTTTCTTAAAAATCAACACAGGGACATTTTAAAAAGTTTTCCAGGTCTAATCGGTGAGATTTATCGAATCTCTCCAACTATCCCCCCTAAATGTATGACCCCAATTCATTTATTATCCCATTCTATCTTGATTGAGTCCTACGTGTAATTATTCACATACTAACGTCTATTTTGCAAGATTATATGTATGTTTAGGTTTTATTATTGCATAGATAAATTCGTGTATTTTAGGTGATTGTACCCCAATTCCCTATTTGATTCGTATGTATCCCCTAGGGTAGTTTACGTGATTCTGTCTATATAATTAATTTATTTATTGCTTTCTGTACCTTGCATAAACGTCGCATGCCCTAAATAAAATCGGTTTAGTTTCATAAAATGTTATAATTAAGTTGTTAAAGCATTTATTTTAATTAGATAACAAGTAATTGACTCGTCCAGACCTAGATCTCTAAAAGTTATAGTGGCCATCACTTGGTTTCAGCTATGCCTAAATTTCCCGATTGAACTGAGCCGGGTGGCGACTCCGATATTTTCTTTAGGATTTCGGTCTCAAATCTTTTACAAATATTATTTTCCAAATTGAACTTCATATTATAATTATTATGCAATAAAACAAAACTTATAAAAACTCCTTAGTTCACTTTGCCGTGTTTCGTGTATGTAAATCGTCGTCCGCTCACAGTGGCAACTCCGCTAGGGAATTCTTTTAAAAAGTTTTTTTTTTCCAAAAATTAAAAGATTTTGATAAGCACTGAAAGTATCTAATTAAAATAGCTTCAACAAACCTTTTGTAGCTTTTTATGTGCATTGCATATTTGCTAGATTTGAGCATTAGGTTAAGGTACCATTATTAGTCTGGTGAACTGTTGAAGTGCCACCTACATTCCATAAAGTAGTAGGGACACAGATATGGAACACCACCCATAGCCTCGTACGAAACCCTTCGCCTGTACCCTTGAGTGGGGAGAAGTGAGGAGCATATGTTTACTATGGGGACCTTAATGTTATCCCAAACTTGGACCGAACTCATGTAAGTAATCGTAGCGATTTCCATTAGGATACCAAAACGATGCATGTGATATATATTTGTAGTTATACCTTTATCATCCCCATTGATGATTAAAAATAACCCCACCTATGACTCGGTTAGAATATCGACTTTTTGACCATATGGAGAGATAAGGTCGGGAATTTGCGCTCGCATGCTATGTGCTACGTGATTTATTTTACCGTATCATATCATACCATTATAATCATTCTTTCATGCACGTATTATACCACTCGTGTGATATTAACCCATTATTTTTATGCAACCATACATATTATTTTCATGTGTAAATAATTTCATTCATATAGCTCATTCTGTGTGATGCATACACTAACAATTTTCGTGCATCCATACGCATTATTTTTCATGTGTAAATAATCTCACTGATACACCTCATCTTGTATGATATATACACTAACAATTTTGACATAGCCATAACCATGTGTCATTTATGCATGAGTGAAACCCATATTAATAAAACCATGTATGATCATATTTAGGCAGACTCTAGATGTGACTTTAGAACCTCACATTTATTCTTCTCCGACCCATGATTACTGTAAGAAATGTACACACTTACTTATCTTCTAAAGACAACCTCTTTTGATATTTCTCGAGTACCAAACCTCTGTTCGTGTACAGACTCACACATACCTAAAACCCTAGGTTGTTTTAGGTTTGAAGGCTTTAAAACTGTCTAGTATTGCTCTTAGGTGCCCCAAGGGCACCGAACCTCTTCCGTATGCAGACTCATACTTAAATCATTGTAACTAGCACAATCTAGTTAACCTTTATTCGATACTCCCTGAGTACCAAATCCCTGTCCGTATACCCCTCGAGTATCAGATCCTCACCTATCCTAAATAAACATTCATATCATATGCATATCATGCATCGACCATATCACGTCATCTATATATGCACACATACCATTTTAGGTCAAAGGATTGTTATGCATTCATCCATAATGCTAACATGCATTTGTGACTCTCTGTAGTTTGAAATTGCCATCCTGAAGGAAGACTAGAAAGAGTCGGTTACACAGATCCTCAACCAAGGCAGAGAACTAGACTGAGATTAGTGAGTGTGGCGTCTGGGTTAGTGGTTGTAGAATTAGGGTCAGATTCAGAACAGGAGGAACAGATTCAGACTTAGGGGTAGATAGTTTGTTTGTGTTAGAGGAGAATAATGCAGAAATAGGGGATCAACAAAATATTAATCAGTAAAATGCATCAATCATCACCGCTTCTGTGGTGGCAGCCATCATAGACCTTCTGGGTTACGAAGAATTCAGAGCTAGCATTCGTAGTCAGGTACAAGCCACTGTAGGCAACATTGTTACTAATAGGCAAGCAATTATTGTGGCAGATTAGGGGGTCAACAATAGATAGCTAGAACTAAATGTAGACCGTGGAACATTGGTAGACAACCTCCAACAAGGGACGGAGATTACCAGTTTAAGCAGGGAGATGCTTTTAGGAGAGTTAAAGAGGTACTGGCTGAAAGGAAATTAAAAGAGAAATATTCTAATCTTGATGAGCTTCTCCCCAAGCTTCGCCAGATGGTACACATTCTGACCATATAAAGGAACAGGGCCACCCGAAACTCACATTGACAATTATGTGACGGTAATGACGATGAACTGCTTGACCACCAACCAACTATTTGGTTTGTTCCCGACCACTCTTGAAGATGGTGCCACTCGGTGGTTTAGAAATCAGCCCACCCATATGAGGAAAGACTGGAACTCTTTGGCTGAGGCCTTTATGAAGCATTACAACTATAATACTCAAATTGAGGTAACACTGTAGGATCTAGTGGCAGTGATACAAAAGCCAAATAAGACCTTCGCAGAATATTATAAAAGATGGATGGACAAACAAGTGCTATTGGAACAAAGGCCAAGGGATTCTGAGCTTATCATAAAGCTTGTGGATGGGAGTCTGAAAAATTATCGAGATAACATGAAACTTCGTAACTTTAATTCTTTTGTGGATTATACAACCTGGCTAAAAAGATTAAGGAGTATGAAGAAGAGGAAACAGAGTAGTGGTAGTGGTAACAATTACCGAGGTGGTCGGAGTTACACTCCCAGATTTAAGAGGAGCAGTGGTACCACCGCTACTCCAGCCAGTTTTAGCTACAGTTCAAAGCCTCCACAAGCTTCTACCTCTGTTAAGCAAGTTGAGGTAGTGGCAGTAGCTCAAGGATTGACTCCCTCGGCCAATCTGAAAGGGATATCACCATGGACTGAGTCGTTAAAAAAAATTTTTGGCAAGTGTAGAAAGTTGGGATGCTTGCAAAGTTTAAAGCCTTTCACTCCTCCCATTGAGGTGAACAAAGACAATTGTTGCACTTATCACATGGTGAGAGGCCACCGAATGAATGATTGCCTCTATCTATGGGATGCCATTAAGCAGCTGGTAACTGAGAACAAGATCCAAGAGCTAGATACCAAGCCAACTGTATAGAGAAACCCACTGCCTAGTTTTGGAGGTCAGGTTAATATGGTATAGACCGGGCTGTCTTCTAATTTTGTATTTGCACAGATTATTCAGGCTAATCCTATAGTATAGGCAGTTTCCTTCAGCGGAGAGGCTGAAAAGGCAGTCGAATCAGTAATGGTGGTTGAGAAGAAGCCAGAGCTGATAAAAGTTGAATGATGTTAAGCTAAACGACAATTATGATGAATATGGTATCTCTGAGCCTAAGGCAATTAACCCAGTTTGTACCAAGGCTGGGAATGGGAGTGTCCACCAACCCACTAATCAACCACGGCAAAGCGAGTCAGCACTCAGGATGGAAACACCAGTCCCTAATGACTCCCTCGCCACTTCAATAGAAGAGAATGACCTGGTAGTTAAACAGCTAAAGAGAATGCCCGCCAAAGCTTATGTTTGGCACCTTTTAATGGAATCCCAGAAACACCGTGCTGCGGTGGTGAAAAAGTTGATGGAAATGGAAGCAACCCTTCTAACTTCTCCTGAAGAAGGATACATACTGATAGGCAGATCCGTCAACCACCCGATAAATCATCCTGTAAAGATAACATTTAGTGACATTGATCTGCCGCCAAAGGGCATAAATCACAACAAAGCCCTGTAATTGAAAGTTAAGATCATAGATAGATTCATGCCATGTGTCATGATGGACGATGGCTCTGCCCTAAACATTTTTCCTTTGAAGATTCTACCATGCCTGAATATGAGTGAAGAAGCTCCATTAAGATCTAGCACTGTGATCCGTGCTTATAACGACTCTAAGCGCACGGTGATCGAAACATTTGAAGCAAAAGTGGTAGTCAAGGAGGTAAAGTCCAAGGTGCTATTCACAATCATTGATATTTCGGTGACTTTCTCTTTGCTGTTAGGTGTGAGCGAACGATCCTAAAAAAAGACAAGCCTCACGACCAGGCTGAGAAGATTTTTAATTGGTTTTTATGAAAATGGGTTTTATAGTGAGAAAACAAAACAAACTCGAATGCTCTCACTAAAGTGACAGGAGTTGCCACCCGTCTCAGCTCAACCGGAAAAATTACTGTATAGCCGAGATGAGCTACAAATCACTATACCTTTAATCAGAAATTTGGATTCGGACAACTTACCTATTTCTTCTTAATTCAAAATATTGTTAGCATTTTATATCAATGCCTTTTATATTTTCTATAGTTGATTTTATCTTTTTTATTTAGCCGATGCTCACACAAGAGATGCAAATGTAGAAAGCGATAAATAAATTCTGAAAGTTGTAAATAAATTCAGGAAACTTAAAACATACAGACAAAAAAAAGACTATCCTAGGGGTTTACAATTGTATAAAAGGGATTCGGGATAAAAATTATGCCTATATACAAAATATCTGAAAATGGAAAGCTAGACATTCATCTTACCTAACATACATCTATCTGCAAAACAAAGTTAGTACAGATAAATATATATACACATAGGACTCAAACAGACTCAGAATTGGGATTCAAGATAGCTCAGGATGTGAAAAGGGGAAAATCAGGAAATTCGATAGATTACTCGATTTGACCTGAAAAACATTTTGAAACGCAATTTTGATAGGACTAGAAATACATTTTGAAAATCATTTTTATCTAATTTATTATTTCTGCATACAAAAATGGGCTAATTTTCAAGAAACTGATGTTTCTATTGTTGCACTAGTTTACAAAAAATTAATACATAAATTAAATACAAAATATAAATCTAGGTCAAAATAATATGAAAAATATGAAAAATTCACAAAAATCAATTTTGAAACTAAACTGCAGCCGTGCGGGTGTAACAACAACAGCCGTGCGACTATTAAGACACCGTACGGCTCTGGTTTTAAGGGAATCAAAGAAATTGCTAACATTTTGGAAATTCCTAAATCTGAAACAAGCAACCGCAGTATGGCTGTAATGCAATAGCCGTGCAGCTCTCGCAATAGCAGTACGGCTCTGGTTCGCTAGAAATAAGAAAATAGAGAAAAAAATTAAAATCAATAAAATGCATAACAAATCAACCCAGAAAGCTATACTCAGAATTACCTTTTAGATGTCTCTCCATGGTTCAAATTGACAGAAAACCGGTTCTTGAAGCTTTAATTCTTATTTTAAATTGAAATTGAACTTTGAAGCTAAGACTTTGAATTTCTCCAATTCAACCTCAATTCTTCAATTCCAGAAATCAATAAGTCTTTAAAGGCTTGAGGATTGGTTTGGAGAATGAATTTGGTAACTAAATTGAGTGAATTATAGTTTTGATTTTGAATTTGAGTTTGAGAATTTTGAGAATTTGATATCCTTTTTTTTCCTGATTTCTTAATTTCCTTTTGTTAATCTTCCTCTTATTCTTGTTCCCAGTTGAACTCCCTTCAATCCAAAATCACGGACCCTGTAATCTCCATATTAGTGGAAAATTATGTGTTTCCCTCAAATCCAAACAGCTTTCTCTCCATGCAGAATTGTTGATGACACATCGACAACCGTGCAGTTGTCACGTCAATAACCATGCGCTGTTGGCACCATAGCTATGCAGGCCGTGCGGCTGTTATGTTCCTTCAACCCTAATTCTTCAAATTTTTCTCTGTTTCAAGTTTCAAATTCAATCAAATCCGAATCTTTGCTTCTCGAATCTACTCCTGTAATGAACAATATGAATGGATAAAACTTAGTATTCTATCATCATTGAGGTCAGGAAAACCCAGCGCTCATAGCTGCCCCTTGCGTGATGAAATTTGATACTGATACAAGGTCTAAAATATCTAAGTTTATTTGTAAATGCGGAAAAAAACACCTTGAACAAAGGAAAGAAGAACTTACCTGCCTTAGAATTTAATGCCGTAGATGCTATACTTCGATTGTTGACTCCACTACGGATTTGGCAATTGAATTTACTGGGGATTTGATAAAGGCTTTGATAATGAGGGTTTTGATAATAAAGGTTCTGATAATAAGGTCTTTGATACTCTATGGGGATAACAAGCTTTATTAGTAACTGGCTTGGTGGGAATGATGTTCCGCTGCCTTGTGTGTCACTCTATTTGAAACTTTGTAAATCCTTTGTTGAGTAGTTTGCTAGGAATGAAATTCTTTTCACTGAGGATTTGCTGAATTTCTATATTTGATGCAGTGAGTCTTCATTCCTTGATTGATAAATTTTGAAACAAAAATTTTTTCCCCTTCGATCAGGCGTGAAGATTGTTTAGGAAGGAATTAAATTTCCTATGAATGAATGTCTAATGCATGTATGAATGATAATGCATATGCATGTAAACATCAAAGGAAACACTTTTATCCAAGCTTGAGATTCTTTCTCTACTGGGGAAGATGCATTATGCCCTTAGTTGACTTCAGTTGGGGAGTACATTTTTTATTCAATGAAATCCTTGTACTTCCACTGGGGATATGTGATTACTATTGAGAAAAATTATGATGTTCTTTATTTGGGTTCCGCTGGGGAATAATGAAAAATTTTCTACAATTTGCCCCTTATTAACCACTGCTGGGGAATAATGAATTTGAAAATGCTTTAACTTTTGTCTAAACTACGTAATGTGGGTTTTTCAGCTTAGCGAGCTGCTCTAAGTTTTGCCTGAGGTGCCTTTTCGATTTTCACCTCAGTGAGCTTTCTTTTTCTTTTTCTTTTTGAATGAAATAGAATGATAGATCATATGTGCTTCATTTATACAAATCAAAATTACAAAGTTTTACAACATTTAAGCTTGAATCTGCATCAGAATTTTCAACGACATCAAGAAAACATGAATCAGATTTGGAGGATAGAAAAGATTTCAAATTGTATGTGTTTGTACATTTCCAGTGTTAAACAGTGTGTGATCTTTATAACCAGCTAAATGCAAAGTGCTTCCTTTTAATGAATGTTCAAACAAGATAACTTTGTTCATGCATTTTGACAATCATAAAAGCACATTTAAATAAAACATCATACTTTATTGATGAATCAACATGAGTACATTTGTGAGCAGACGACGTTTTTCAAGGGTACAGACTCTCTCGGAAGGGAGCCTCGAGATTGGGTAACCCTCCATCGCGTGGGGTTTTTAGAACGAAAATTCGGTTTTGGAAGAATTGAATTAATTCATAAAAGAACCGAGACCTAAGTCTCGATAGATAGTATAGGAGTCGCCACCCGGCTCAGCTCAACCGAGAAATTACAGCGTAGCTGAACCGGATAAAGGCCGCTACACTTTCCAGAGATCTAGGTCCGGACAAGTCTCCTATTTCATGTCTAATCAAAACAAAACTTGGCCAATGTTCATAGATGATTTTTTAATTTTTAAAGTTCATTTTCATTGATATAAACAAGCAACGTACACATAAATCAAAATAAAGTAAAAAGCAGTAAATAAATAAATTATTACAACCCAATTGAATAAAAATAAAAACTCTCAACCTCACCTTACAAACGCCTAAAATACACGAATAATCTAGAAAATTACAATCGCCTAAAATACACAGATGAATCTATTAATTACATCAAAAATAAAAATAAAAATAAAAGAAATTAAAAGCTGCAAACAGACGGTTAGCACAATTTATAGCACGCCACAAATAGGACTCAAGTTGGACAGAATTGGGAAATTAGAGATCGGGGGCATGCATTTAGGGGGATAATCGGGTCGGATCGGCTAGCTGGTCCGATTAGACTTGGAAAACAGTTTTGAAACGTCCCTGTATTTTTGTTTTGTGAGAAAATCATTTTGAAAACATTTTTTGTTCGGTTTACTTCAATTTAGCATGTGAGGTGGGTCAGTTTTCGGGAGATTCGGGTCTCCATCGTTGCGTTGTTCTAAATGCGATAACATTAAAAATTAAATCTAAGGTCGTGAATGCACACAACAAAATTAATTTTTGTTGATTGTCTGATTTTTCTGAATTTTTATGATTTTTGGAAATTTTTAGGGATTATTCTGGAAATTCTGCTCCTGGACGAGAATTACAGCCGTGCGACTGTAATCCTTCCTTGCCAAAATTTGTTCAAATAAAACTAAAAGTCGCGGGAAATCAAGAACACTCGTACGACCATATATACAGTCGTGTGACTGTTCTTCATCACAAGAACAGTCGTACGGCTGTTCTTGATTTCTAGAAACAGCAAGCCCGAAAAATGAGTTTTTATGCACCAAATCACATCAAAACACCCAGAAAAAGCAACAAAATAAAGGTTTAAGGTATAATTACCTTTGTGGCGCTGATCCACCGTAGGTTTGACGTTGGAAACACCTCAATCGACTCCAAATTGCTTCTTTTTCCTTGTATGCAAAGGTTTCAAAAGTTGTCCAAAATTCTTCCAAAATATCACTTATTTTGGTGGATTTGAGGTCTGGAATTGATTTGATTTAGTGTGTCAAGTTATTATCCTATGATTTCTATCAAGTTTTATACTTATCACACTAGAATTAAAAGAAAAAGAGGAGAAAAAGATGATGTTTTGTTGGGTTCCCTTTTTCTCTCCTTTTTCCTCCTTTTCTCTACCAATTTCTCTCTCAAATCTGTCAAATCCTAAGAGTCCAAAAAAATCCCCCTTTCTTCTTCTCTTTCTCCTTTTATTTCTGGTCTTTCTTGCTGCAAAACCCGGGCATTAATTGCCCTTCAAATCAACCTCTAATTTTTTATTTCTTAGGTATGGGCTGCTGTACCTGCTCCGTATATACAGTCGCGCGACTGTAACTACAGTCGTGTGACACCAAATTTTTTTTTAAGTCTGGAAAATTCCAGCGCTTACAACATTTGAAATATTTAATTCCCAAAATGGTATATATTCCACACAAAACAAGACCTGTCACTAGTCGTCCCTTTTGGATTTTCTAATTGATTATTTTCTCTCATGTCTTAATTTTTGCCTAAGCTGCCCTTTCCGGGTTTTCAACCTAGCAGACTTTTCTTTTCTTTTCCTTTTTCTTCTTGTATACATAATAAAACTTCAGGTGATCTTGGTTGACAGGATCCATGAATTCATTTCCATCCATATCCATGATTTGACACCACCTTTTGATAGCACTATTTTCACAACATATGGACCTTCCCAATTTGGCTTAAACTTTCTCGGATAACAACATTTAAAGGTCTTAACTGCTTCAAAACCAGATCTCCAACTTCAGCTACTTCTTGGGATACTTCAGCTACTTCTTGGGATACTTCACCTTCTGATTATAAGTTTTAGCCATTCTGCGCTGATACATCTGTAAATGATCCAGTGCTTTCAATATCTTCTTATCCACAGCTGCTAACTGCTCGTATCTAGCTTGAACTCATTCAGTTTCTGGTAATTAGGCCTTTAAAGCTATTTTGAGTGATTTGAGCTCCACCTCAATCGGCAACACTGTTTCCATACCATACACTAAAGAATATGGCGTTTCTCTTGTTGGTGTTCTGACACTGGTCCTATAACCCCAAAGAGTATATGGTAACTTTTCATCCCAATCTATATAGGTGGTTACCATCTTTGATAAAATCTTCTTTATCGATTTGTTAGCTGCTTCCACTGCACCATTAGCTTGTGGTCTGTATGGAGAAGATCTATGATGTTCAATACAATGTTCTACAAATAACTCAGCTGTTGCCCCTTGTAATTGTACCCTATTGTCAGTCACTACATGATGAGGAACTCCATATCGAGAAAAGATGTTTTTCTAAATAAACTTAGCTATTTTCTTAGCTGCCACACCAGTGAATGATTCTGCTTCAACCCCCTTCGAAAAGTAATCAACTGCAACTACTATGAATTTGTGCCCATTAGATGTTGCAGGATGAATCTCCCTAATTATATCTATCCCCCATGCTGAAAACGGCCAAAGAGATGTCAAATTCTATAATTCAAGTGGTGGTAGGTGACTAATATCAGCATAAATATGGCATTCATGACATCTTCTCACTTCCTTCACACATTCAGATTGCATTGTCATCCAGAAATACCCTTGTCTCATTATCTTTCTGGCTAAAGCTATCCTATTCATATGAGGTCCACATGATCCCGAATGTACTTACTGAATCACTATTTCTTCTTGTTCTGGTAGACATCTTAGAAGAATTACAATCACTGTTCTCTAGTATAACTTATCTTCAAAAATTTTGAATTGGTTGGCTAACCTTCTTAATGGAACCTTATCAGTAGTACTAGCTCTTTCTGGATACTTTCCTTCCTTTACATACTGATAAATGTGAAAGAACCATGGCTTTTCTTCAGCCGTAAACTCTATTACTTCTTGAACATCAAAACATAGTTGTCTAGAAATTGCTACAATCAGAGGCTGTATTTGTGTTCTTTCTAGATTTTCCCACATAGAAGACAATGTTGCTAGTGCATCAGCCATTTTATTTTCTTCTCTGGGAATATGTCTGAATTCACACTCACCAAATAACTCTTTTTTGTGCTGCAATAGTTCTAATTAAGGCCTTAGGGCTTCTTCTTTCACATCTCATTCACCCTAAGCTTGTCTAATCACCAGAAGTGAATCTCTAACAATCAGCACATTGTTTGCCCCTAGCAATAGAAGAGCTTCCATTCTAAACAAACATGCTTTATATTCTGCTCCATTATTTGTGATGGGAAAATCCAATCTCTTCAACAACAGAATAATCTCACCATTTGGCGTTGCAACAATTATCCCAATTCCAGCACCCTTTCTGTTTGAAACACGTTCAAAGCACATAATCCATCTCTTCACTTTTACCATTATTAGTTGTTCATAAGGGAATTCCAGATTTTCTAAATAATCTGATTCTAGAAGTTGATTTGCCAGAAATTCTGCTACAGCTCATCATTTGATGACTTTCTTAGTAACATACTCAATATCAAATTCTAATAAGAGTAGCAACCATCTAGATAATTTTCCAACCAACACCGGTGCTTCATACAAGTATTTCATTGGATCAACTTTAGCCACAGCTTGTACTTTATATGACTGGAAATAATGCCTTAGCTTCTTCATCAGCCAAACCATTGCCACACATGTCTTCTCTACCAGTGTGTACTTGGTTTCATAATCCAGTAATTTCTTGCTAAGATAATAGATAGGGTACTCCTTCTTTCCATCTTGCTCTTATGCTAGCATTTCCCCTCTTGAGAAATCTTCAACCACCAGATATAAAATTAAAGGCTTTCCTAGAACTGGTGGACTTAAAACTGGAGGATTTACCAGATAAGCTTTAATCTTTTCAAACGCCAACTGACACCTGTCATCCCATACAATTGGCTAGTCTTTCTTTAACAACTTGAAAATTAGCTAGTAAACTGAAGTCAATGGTGTTATGAATCGACTAAAATACTATATAGAACCAAAAAATGACCGAACTTCTTTCTCTCTTTTAGGAGCTGGCATATCCCGAATAGCCTTGATTTTATCTGGATACATTTCAAATCCCCTCTGACTAACCACATGGGTGAGCAGCTTTCCTGTTGTAACCCTAAATATACAATTCTTGGGATTAAGTCTGAGATTATACTCTTCAATGCGTGTTAGAAATCTATCCAAGATAGCAGGGTGCTCTCCCTGGGTCATCGATTTAACAAGTATATCATCAACATAAACCTCCACTTCTTTGTGGATCATATCATGTAACAATGTTGTGACAACTCTCTGATAGGTAGCTCCAGCGTGCTTCAATGCAGATGACATTACCCGATAGCAGAAAGTACCCCATTCTGTAATGAATGATGTCTTCACTTTATCGATTATATCTATTAGAATTTGATTATACCCTGAAAACCCATCCATAAATGAGTACAATACCGCTTTAGCTGCATTATCAATTAAAACATCAATATAGAGTAATAGAAATCATCCTTCATACAAGCCTTATTCAGATCCCTATAATCAACACATACCCTAACTCTTCTGTCCTTCTTAGGCACTGGAACGATGTTGGCTAACCATTCTGCATATTCCACCACTTCGAGAAATTTAGCTTCAATCTATTTGGCCACTTCTTCTCTTACCAGTGTAGCTCATTTTGGTCTCAGTCTCCTCAACTTCTGCTTTACTGGCTTGAATTTTAGATATGTTGGAATCTTATGCACTGCTATTTTTATGTCAACCCCTAGCATATCTTTATATGACCATGCAAAAGCTTTAATGTGTTTTTGTAATACTTTTGTAAATTCTCTCTCTTCTTCGGGGCTTAGATCATGTGAAATAGATACCATTCTGGGTTTTTCATCTGTACTTATATTAATTTCTTGCAATGCAATGTCATGAATGCTAAATATGCTTGATGGTGATTCAAATGCATGCACAGAATTATCAGGATATACATCACAAAAATAAGCAAATTGAGATTTTATTGCATTAAACTTGTTGTAAAGTACATCATTTACATTGAAAATAGATGAAACAGATACAAAAAATTCATTTTCATCCTCCACAGGTAGAGGGCCTTTCACTTCTTCATCTTCCTTAATATTCAGCTTCAAAATGTCATCCAGATTAGTAGCTATCTCATACTCTTGTTTTGCAGTAAGATTCATCTTCTCAACTTCAGCCAATTATGCTTTTGCTTTCATCATGATTTCTGCAATTTCAGAAACTACAAAATCGAGGTTTTCCTTGGTCATCAATTTCTTCTTGTACCCTTTTTTAGTCTTTGCAAAAGCATTGTTTAGGGCAACAGGTAATGCTTTTGAAATCACTTCCACAGCTCTACCACAAATCTTCTTCTTAACATCTTCCTTGGACACTTCCTTCTCAGTATAACTTACTTTCTTTTTTATCTTTTCCACTTCATTGGTTGAATTTTCTAATACTTTCCTCTGGCAGACAACAGGCTTAAAAACTATCTCTTATTTTATCACTGGTGCAATCGACTCTTCTTGAATCTTCTCAAAATCAACCACATCATAGAATATCTCAAAACCAGGACACACAACATCTCCAACTTTCACAAGCTTAGCTTTGATGGGCCCTAGGCGAAGTATTGAAACTAAACCTAGAAACGCACAACTATGGCAGTGTACCTATCATTGACAAGTAATAATTCTGGTTGGTCCAGGTATCGATCCCACAGAGAAAAGAATATTCTGCAAACACTAAACTACTCAGGTTCCTTGCGTGTCCTAGGCGGAACCTAATTTTGGGTTTGATTATATTAACAACTAAATTATCCTACTCCTAGTTGATCTATTCCAGCTTACTTTGCACTTGAATTTGGGTTATCAATTGGCGGTTTACCGACCTATGAATGCTAATGGAGATGGCTTTATCAATTAATCACAATAGATGAATTTAAATCAACAATTAACCCTTAATTATGTTCTTTCGATAATTCAACCTAGCGTGTCTAGATCTTTTAAGTCCTTAGCCAGTTTCCCTTGTTTAGAGGTGGTCTAATTCTAAAGTTCAGAAAATAGGGGCACGTAAGTTCCACAGTGTCGTCACTACTAATGGTTTCCTAGGTGTCAATCTAGGTGATGCCACAAATATGAACTTAACAAATCAAGATCTTATGAAACTAGGTTAACATTAAAGAAATTGCATGAAGAAGAGGCATAAAAATTGAAATTAAATTGCAATTAACTATATTAATCAAGAAAGGTGATACAAATTCAATGGTTACAACCAAACGCAATCAATTGCGGAATCAAAAACCAACTTAATCAAATTACAAAGGCGAAGAAGAAAAACTTATGCCCTTTTGGTCCGATTAACCGGATTCCGACGGTGTGAAGATGCTTGGGGTGTACCTCTATAGACGAACTCAAGCTGGAACCAAGAACGTCGCAAAAGGGGAAGGTTCTATGTAAAGCTACTACCAATCAATGGTTCAAAACTCAAAGAAAGCAAATAGTTCAAGCTCAAAACCTCACTACAAGTTTCTGCTCTCACTCTAAAAGTCTGGAAAAAGATCCTCTAAAACATAGAAAATAACCTATTTATACGGCTAGGTTAAAACCAGGAAAAAGAAAGGATGAAAGTAGGGCAACAGCAGGATTTCAGGGCTCGGCACGCCGTGCTAGTGGAAGTGGCATGCCGTGCTGTGCAGAATTGAAGACGGCACGCCGTGCTGATGGATGTGGCACGCCGTGCCGTGTGGTTTTGGGGTTGGCACGCCACGCTGGTCTGAGTGGCACGTTTTCGTGCCACTCCACTGGATTGCTTCTGTTGGCACGCCGGATTGGCACGCCGTGCCCTAATTGTGGCACGCCGTGCCACCTTGATTTTCAGCACTTCGAACTCTTCCTTGCCGCCGATGCTCCAACTTCCGGTCCAGGTCATAATACCTATCCAAAACAAGCATAAAGAAACATAACCGTACCAACGCCACGGACCATAAAAACGACATGTTGTGCAAAATTACAAAAACAACCCTAGAAAATACGAAAAGCACTAAAAGTTGTAAAAATCTATCCAAAACATAAAAATCACAAATTACTCAAAAACCACACAAATATTCACACAAAGAGCCCTAAAAATTGCCGTTCAAACCACAAAATTACCTAAAAGATAAGGTCAAAAATTGACCTTATCAACCAACCCACACTTAAAGTCTTGCTTGTCCTCAAGTAAATCAACTAAAGACAAAGGAGTAAACTTGCTCGCTTTTACTTGCAAATCCAACTAAGGGTTTAACCGTACGAAATTCATAAACTCAAGAAAGTAAAGCATCACCTTCGAAATGACATTAGGTGCACCAGGTTCAAGACCACTCAATACCCGAACCCAACAAAATTTAGCTAGTCAAAGGGCGAGGAACAAATAGAGTTTATACGACCACAAAGCACCTCACAAGATGTCACTCCAACGCTCAAGTTCAAGGTAAGGCGGATGAGCACACAAAAACAAACAGTGGCACACATCACATAGCGAACTAATGGCAATCCCGGTGAAGTCATTGGTCAAGGAGCAAAATCAGAGAACCTGGGGCTTGTAATGTTACGGCTTAGGGTAGGTTTGATAAGGGGAAATTTTAGGTATACAACTCCTACGAATCAAGTAAAATATACAAATTGACTAAGTACTAAAGATGGGTCATGCAACTTTCAACTCAAACCTAGTCCTAAGAGTGTTTGCTTTGCTAGATTTTTTTTTTTTTTGAAATTGAATTGACAATAAGAAGGCCTCATCCACACCGAACGGCCAAAATACAACTTAATGGAGAAAAGAAAAGAAGAAAAACAAAAATGACAAGATATGGGTCAAGGCAATTTAATGATCACCCTAATCCTTTATTCAACAAATGAACTGAAACATGGAACACAAATACCGGCTCAAAGATGCAGACCGGACAAACAAGACATGTGTTCATAAACTCCGAATTTTACGGAAAGAAACCGAACAAACACATTGACTCTATTTGGATTTTATTTATTTATTTATTTATTTATTTTATTATTTTTTTTTGTATTTTTTTTACACAATTTTTCCATAGGACTAGATGTCAAAGAGTTGAAATGCAAACGGTGATTGACCCTAAAATGAATGAACAACTTAGCCAATTACTTGATTTAGGAAAGGAGGGTAAAAAGGAAAATCAAAGTGAATGGTAAAAAGTTAGGATTATAGAGTTGGCTTGGTGAAGGTTTTTTTAAGTCAAAAAGGTTAATTTAGTGGCTTTGGGTGATCTAAGGGATGAATTAGTAGTTAAGGTTAGGGTTATTTAAGTCAAAGGGTTAATCCTAAGGGTCTCCATATATTAAGCTCTCGATGCTAAGTGCAAAACAACACCGGGTTCTACGATCTATTGTGCCACGATTGTTTTTACCCTCATAAAGAAATAGAACTGATGTGAGATGGTTCTAAAGGCTCAAATTCTCACAAGTGTACTAAGGGTTGTATGCTAGGTCGTGTGACTCAACCAATGTTCCAAGGCGTAATCCTAGCTCAATCATGCAAGTAGAGGTAGAGGGTTAATTCCCTAATGCAACCTAAATGACAAATCTAACCAATGGTTACCATCAAGAATCACAAATCATGCACAAACAAGCTAATGACTTGCAAACTTCTCCTAATATCCCTAGCCAATTGCTACCAATCCAAGCACAGAGACTTAGGTTCGAGGGTGGATTAAGCAATGTTATTCAAATGGCAATTGACACATAAACAACCTAAAAACACTATCAAACCTAAAACAACCAAAACCAACTCCACATGCATTGAAAACTAAAGCCTAAATCTAACTAAAAACCAACGCAAAACATCCAATCATGCAAAAACACCAACAAACATTCGAAACAAACAATCAAAAAGTGCAATGTAAAAGGAAGAAAAAGAAAGGGAGAAATCCCTTTACCCACCCCACACTTAGAGTGTACTTACTTCCAAAAGTGCAATGGAAGAAGGAGCAAACTAAATGGGAAAGGGAAAGGGTTACCTCACATATCGGGGGCTGGTGGCGGCGGGTATGGCCACCCTTGGGCTGCACAGAAACGAGAGGCGAACGCCTCGACGTTGGCGAGCTGAGTTGCTTGCCGATCAAGGCATGCGGTCATCCGCTGCTCAAGTAGAACCTGATGGACGGTTAAGCCTTCCAGTTGTTCAATTATGCCATCCAGCCGTCCTTCTATCCGCCCCATAAAATCTAAGCCCACTGAAACATTCTCCTCATCCTCCTCACTATCCTCAGCTTCCTCACTCTCGTTCTCCTCATCTACGTCTATAGGAGCCTTTCCCCTACTTGAACCTCCTGCACTTGAAGTACCTGCAGCTGTCGCAACATGGGAGCAGGACAAGATTCCCCTCGAAAGCTTCTTGGGAAGGATGCTATCGAGGTTCCTATAACAAGTATTACTATGAAAGAAGCATGCAATACAAGTTACAATATGTCCTAACCCTAGTTCGGAGTTAGCTCGGTTGTGGTGGTTGTATAAGGCCTCCATGACAAAGAAGCCCATATGCACCTTAATATCACTATGCACATGCCACAGGATTAACAGTTCAAATGCATTAACTCGGTTGCTCTCAGTTTTTCCTGAAAAATTAAAACACACAAACTTATGAATTAATTGCAAAATAGGGTCATGAATTTGGGAAGTTTTAGCAAACCGAGGTTGGTATACCCCTTGCCCTACCAAGCGCCAAAATTTCTTGGCATCCAAATTTTCGGGCCATTTATAACCATTCCCCTCAATACCTATGCAAGCCCTAAGGCCATCAATATCCAAAGACCGTTCAGTACCAAAGAGGCGGAATGTCATGCTCCTAAGGCCCGTATCCGGGTGTGTTTTAAAGCTTAAGGTGGAGTAGAATTCGAGGTTCAACTCCCTAAAGACTGGTGGATTAGATTTCACAAACTCATACCACCCTAGACTAGTCAATTTAGCTTTCACCGCCTCCGACCTATCTTGCACAAATAGAAATTCCCAATCGAAAGTGCAAAAGGGGGTGCTCTCTAAAGGAAATAGGGTTTTGTACTTTTTACCTTCATCATCCGAAAGTAAAGAAACAGGGCATTTGTACTTCCTTGAGAGGCTCGTCAACGGGGCCATCAATTGTTCGGTGGTCAATTCGCCACGTGGCACCGGTTCCGGTGACGGTTCTATGGGCCATCGCGACGAATCGTGTCTTCGATCGGCGACGGTCTTCTTCCTCATCCTACAATTGCTCAACCATAAAAATAAAGCAAAAATCAAAAACAAAAGAACACAAAGCCAAAGAACATCTACTGTCAAAGATACAAACCATGAAAAAGAAAAAGAAAGCAAAACAATACCCTATTAAGCAGTCAATCAATCAAAACCAAAATGAGAAAAAGAATAAACAATAAAATTAAAAAATAAAAGGAGGGCAAAGCATGAATTCATACCTGGTTGTAAGGAAAAGGAAGAAAAAGAAAATCCTAGGGCAAAATAGTGGAGGAAAAGGGGTGAGAGGGAGAAGATAAAGAAGTAAAGGAGAGTAAGAGTGGATAGGGAGAAGGGAAGAAAGGAAGAAAGAAGAAGAAGAATAGAGAAGGAGAATGGGAAAAGGAGAAGTGGTTCTAGAGAGAGAAAGTAAAGAGAGAGAGAGAAAGTGAGAAGGTGAGAGAAAGTGAGAAAGAGGAAGAAGAAGAAGAGGAAGAATGGGCCGTTATAAGGGGGAAGAAGGAGAAAAGGCATTAAATAGGCGGCGGTTTAGACCTAGGATTTCAAAATTTAAACGCTCGGCACGCCGTGCCAAACAATCAGCACGGCGTGCTGAGCAAGACAAAAACACTTACCTGGAAACAGCGTGAGGGCACGCCGGCGTGCTGGCTCGGCACATCGTGCTGCCTTGAAATTTGAATATGTGGCACGGTGTGCTCCAGTTTTGACATGGCGTGCTGGTCTCTCTTCCACAACTCACTTTAGAAACAGCGCGACGGCACGTTGGCGTGCCGTATTGGCACGTCGTGCCGCTTTGCAGACCTGTGATTGGCACGGTGTGCTGAATGTGGCACGGCGTGCTCCTTCTTTATGCACAACCCTCTTGCGGAACAGAATGACGGCACGTGGGCGTGCTGTATTGACACGTCGTGCCACCTTGAAGTCCCTGTAATTGGCACGGCGTGCTGAATCTGGCACGGCGTGCTGTTACTTATGCACAACCTTCTTCCGGAACAGCAGCCGGGTATGATTTCATGCCACTTTGGCACGCCACGTGCTAGGCCAATCTCACCCTGGCACGGCGTGCTGTATAGTGACACGGCGTGCCATCCTGAATTCTGCCAACCTTTACTTTTTTTTTTTTTCATTTTGATCATGATTTTTGATTACTTGTTTAATTACCTAGTCCTACACACAAAAACACACAAAAACATATTAACATAAAAAATTAATGTACAAGGGAGGCACACGTACCTCGTTGCTATGTTTATAGTCGGAATAGCTCGACTTCTACGTCCACGATTTAACATTACACATCACGAAAGAGTAAGACATGCCTCTCCTCCTTTATTCCTCCGCTGACATA
This sequence comes from Euphorbia tirucalli, assembly GCA_039660915.1. Classification (NCBI taxonomy): domain Eukaryota; kingdom Viridiplantae; phylum Streptophyta; class Magnoliopsida; order Malpighiales; family Euphorbiaceae; genus Euphorbia; species Euphorbia tirucalli. The sequence continues at coordinate 30,936,410 of CM077637.1, read as the reverse complement.
GGGCTTCAATCGATGCCCTTTTACTTGTTGAATTCCCTCCGGGGTTTCAATTTCCACCATCCCGGAGGGGTAAACCTTATGCACGGTAAACGGTCCCGTCCATCGACTTCTCAGTTTGCCCAAAAAGAGTTTCAATCGGGAGTTATACAAGAGCACCAACTCCCCTTGGTTGAAACCTTTCTTTGTTACATGATGGTCATGCCATTTCTTAGTCCTCTCCTTGTAGATCTTGGCATTCTCATACGAACTCAACCAAAGTTCATCTAGCTCCGTAAGTTGCCTTAATCGAAGCTCACCTGCAGCTTGCATATCAAAGTTAAGAAATTTTAAAGCCCAATATGCCTTGTGCTCTAGTTCTACAGGTAGATGACAGGATTTACCGAAGACCAAACGGTAAGGGGACATCCCTATAGGTGTCTTAAAAGCAGTCCTATATGCCTATAATGCATCGTCTAACCTTAAACTCCAATCTTTCCTAGATGCACTTACCGTTTTTTCTAAGATGCGTTTTAGTTCCCTATTCGAAACCTCAACTTGCCCACTCGTCTGAGGATGGTAAGGAGTCGCTACCTTATGCTTAACCCCATACTTGTGCAAAAGATTATCAAATTGCCTATTACAAAAATAGGAACCCCCATCACTGATGATAGCTCTTGGGGTTCCGAACCTAGTAAGAATGTTTTTCTTTAGAAACCTGACAACTATCCTTGCATCGTTGGTTGGTAAAGCGACAGCTTCTACCCATTTAGACACATATTCAACCGCCACAAGAATGTATTGGTTGTTGTGAGATATTAGGAAGGGTTCCATGAAATCTATGCCCCAAACATCAAAAAGTTCACACACCAAGATACCCTGTTAGAGCATTTCATTCTTTTCGGAGATATTTCCCACCCTTTGACACGCATCACAGGCTCGAATATAACTAATGACATCCTGTTTCATGGTTGGCCAATAAAACCCACTAGATAAGATTTTTCCTACAGTTCTATCGGGTCCAAAATGGCCACCCGCTTCTCTATCATGACACATCTCAATAATGGAAGGAACCTCCTCATAAGCAACACACTGCCTAATCACATTATCAGCACATAATCTAAAAAGATAAGGGTCATCCCAAAAATAATCCTTAGCATCATGAAAGAATTTAGGCCTCTGTGCATGTGAGAGGTTAGGTGGAAGAATGTTAGTGACTTTGAAGTTTGCGATGTCCGTAAACCATGGTATAGAAGTTACCCCACACAACTGTTCATCGGGGAATGTGTCACGAATGTTCGCTTCCGGAGAGGATACGGATCCTTCACTTGGTAGTCTTGACAAATGGTCGGCCACTACGTTCTCTACTCCCTTCTTATCCTTAATCTCCACATCAAACTCCTGGAGGAGTAGGATCCATCGAATCAACCTGGGCTTTGCATCCTGTTTAGCCAACAAATACTTAAGAGCAGCATGGTCAGTATACACAATGACTTTTGATAAGACCAAGTAAGACCTGAACTTATCAAAAGCAAACACAACTGCTAGTAATTCTTTCTCAGTCACAGTATAATTCATTTGAGCACCGTTTAATGTCTTACTAGCATAATAAATTGGGTGAAAAATTTTGTTCACCCTCTGACCTAAACATGCCCCAATAGCTATGTCACTTGCATCGCACATAAGTTCAAAAGGGGTTTCCCAATTCGGACTCACCATGACCGGTGCCTCAATCAATTTCTGCTTAAGCAAATTAAAAGCATACATACATTCATCATTGAAATTAAATGGGGCATCCTTTAAGAGTAACTCAGTCAACGGCTTAGCAATCTTAGAAAATTTTTTCACAAAACGCCTATAAAAGCCCGCATGTCCCAAGAAACTCCTAACTAACTTAACCGAACTTGGGGGAGGCAGTTTCTCAATCACCTTAATCTTGGTCGAGTCGACCTCGATCCCCTTTCCCGACACCTTATGCCCTAAGACAATGCAATCCCGGACCATGAATTGACACTTCTCCCAACTAAGTGCCAAATTGGTGTCTTCACATCTCTGAAGCACCTGGTCCAAGTTCCCCAAGCATGACTCAAACGTATGACCAACAACAGAAAAATCATCCATAAAGACTTCCATAAAATCCTCAATCATATCAGCAAAAATGGCTAGCATGCATCTTTGAAAGGTAGCCGGGGCATTACACAACCCAAAAGGTATCCGCCTATATGCAAATGTCCCGTATGGACACGTAAACGTGGTTTTCTCTTGATTAAGAGGGTCCACTGGAATCTGAATATACCCGGATAGCCCATCTAACGTACAAAAATACTCGTGCCCGGCCATCCTTTCTAACATTTGATCAATAAACGGTAATGGAAAATGATCTTTCCGGGTGGCGTCATTCAACTTCCTATAATCAATACACATACGCCAACCCGTGACAGCTCTAGTAGGGATTAGTTCCCCTTTATCATTTTTCACTACCGTCATGCCTCCTTTTTTAGGCACACATTGGACCGGACTCACCCACTGACTATCAGAAATAGGGAAGATGATACCTGCGTCGAGGAGTTTTATCACCTCGGTTCTTACCACTTCCTTCATGTTTGGGTTCAACCGACGCTGACGCTGTGCACACGGTTTTACCTCATCTTCCAGAAAAATTCTCTGCGTGCAAAACGTCGGACTTATTCCCTTGATGTCGTGGATTGTCCACCCGAATGCTCCTTTGTGCTTCCTTAGCACCTCTAGCAGCTTGTCCTCCTCCTCTCCTGTTAACAAAGAAGAGATTACAACGGGTAAGTCCTTTGGAGGGTGCAGAAAAACATATTTAAGGTTAGGGGGAAGGGTTTTGAGCTCTAATGATGGAGGTTCCTCCAATGAGGATTTAGGTGCCGGTTTGACTTCACGCTCCAGCTTATCAAACCGTCCCTTCAGCCATGAGCATTCCTCACTAATCACTTCATTTGCCTCACTTTCACCTAGACCTTCTCCTATGATGCAATCTAGTTCACTGCACAAATTCTCAACCACACAAGTATCAATAGGACAAAAGGAGTCCACAAAGTTACAATTTCCAACATCTAATGGATATTTCATTGAATTATAGACATTGAAACTTACCTCCTCGTTGTGCAACCTAAGAATAATCTTACCTTCCTGGACATCTATCAAAGTCCTACCTGTTGCGAGAAAAGGTCTTCCAAGTAGAAGGGGCACCGAGCTATCTTCCTCCATATCCATTACCACAAAGTCCACAGGGAAGATAAACTTGTCCACCTTTACTAACACATCCTCGACCACCCCCTTTGGTCTTGTGAGGGATCTATCCGCCAATTGGAGGGTCATATTTGTTGGCTTTGGGTTTCCTAATCCGAGTCTCCTGAAAAACGACAGAGGCATCAAATTTATACTCGCACCTAAGTCACATAGGGCATTGGCAATCTCCAAGTTTCCTATCCGGCATGGAATAGTAATACTGCCCCTATCTTTGAGCTTAGGTGGGAGTTTGTTAGTGATAATTGCTGAACATTCCTCTGTCAAAGCCACCACTTCGTCCTCGCCTAGCTTTCTTTTCCCTGCAAGAAGTTCTTTAAAAAATTTAGCATAAGAGGGCATCTCTTGGAGAGCCTCAATCAATGGCATATTAAATTCTAACTTCTTAAAAATTTCCAGGAATTTGGAATATTTCTGCTCCAGTTTATCTTTCTTCTCCCTTTGAGGATAAGGAAGTTTAGGCACATAGGCTCTCACTGGGTCAGGAACTTTCCCTTTTTCACTTGTGCTAGGTTCGGGTTCAAAAATTGAGTCGGGGTTGCTTACCTCTCCCGACTCTTCACTTACCTCAGTAGGTTGGGATGGAATATCAGCATTTTGCACTCGGTCCTCCACTTGCCTACCACTTCGTAGGGTTATAACTTAGGCTGTCTCCCGTTGATTACCCTTAGGGTTTTGTTCAGTTCTACTCGGAAGTGCTCCCTGAGGTCTTTCCTGCCTCTCCCTACTCATTTGAGCCACCTGCTTGCCCAAATCCCTATAGTATGCTTCATTATCAGCAAGCCGAGACGAGATGTCTTTTAATAAAGACAAAACTGTCTCATCTTGCTTAGACTGTTGAGGTTGATGTGGGGATTGATCATTAGGAATAAATGGGGCCTTACCTAACCCCTGCTCACGGTGCTCATGAAATCCGGAAGGAGGTCTCAACACATTTTGGTTATTACCATAGGACATGTTCGGGTGTTGATACCTTCTTCCGTAATTATTATTATTATTATTGAAGTTTTGTGGATAAGAGTTAGAATTATTGTACCTTTGGTTTCCTCCCACAAAACTTACGTTTTCGGATGGTTGAGCGAATGGATCGCCCAATGCACATTCTTGCCCGGGATGCTCCACTCCACATGATACGCACAACACCGGCTGGTATTGTGGCCCATTTAAATTCAGGCGGGACATCAACAGGTCCAGCTTCTTGTTTACATTGTCCATGGCTGCATCTTGGCGTCCCAAATCTGCAGCTCGAACCTCATTCCTTGTTGGCGTGTCCGACTGCCACAAGGTACTCTTTCTAGCCAGCTCCGCAATCAACTCCTCGGCTTGTGTAGCAGTCTTCTTAAAAATGTCCCCACGTGCAGAAGAATCAATAATGGCACGGTTAGCTGGTGTCAAACCATGATAAAACGTGCTTACCTAAGTGAAACGCGGCATGTCATGGTGGGGGCAGTTCCGCAATAACCGTTGAAATCTCTGCCATGCTTCATTAAGAGTTTCTGTCCCAAATTGCCGGAATCCCATGATCTCGTTCCTTAGCTGAACCATCTTTGACGGTGGGAAGTAGTATGCTAAGAACTGTTCTTCCAGTTGGTCCCATGAAGTCACTGATCCGGGCCTCAAGGATTTGTACCATTCCATTGCTCCCCCACATAATGAAAAGGGGAACAGCTTCAACCGCACAGCATCTTGGGGCACCCCACCGATTTGGACTGTATCAGCCACCATGAGGAACCGATCTAAGTGATCATTGGGGTTGTCACTTATTCCACCACTGAATAGTCCATTCCCTTGGATCAAATTGATCATGCTAGACTTCAACTCGAAGTGATTGGCAGTAATGGCTGGAATAACCACTCCGGATCTGTTTCAGGGCTGATGTGGAGCCATTAGGTCAGTCATGACCATGTTGTCTCTATCACCACCCCTTCTTCTATCAAACTCCTCCCGCTCTCACCGGAGTCGCTCTTGCTCAACTCTTTCCCGGAGCTGTCTCTCCTCATCGTCCTGTTGCTGATGCTCCATTTGGACAATTTGCTCTTGTTGTACTCTACGGTTCCTGCGACACAAACGTTCAATTTCAGGGTTATAAGGTACAAGCTCAGGGTGTTGAAAGCGAGTTCGCATAAGCCAGAAAACACACACAAATAAAATAAAAAAAAAACTAAATTGCAACAAATATTCACAGAAAAGAAAAATTATTTAACTAAATGCACAGAAATAGTGCCTAGATCAGCAAATAGACCTTTGGCTCAATGATGCAGAAAAATAAATTTCCCCGGCAACGGCGCCAAAAACTTGATGGGCCCTAGGCGAAGTATTGAAACTAAACCTAGAAATGCACAACTAAGGCAGTGTACCTATCGTTGACAAGTAATAATTCTGGTTGGTCCAGGTATCGATCCCACAGAGAAAAGAATATTCTAGAAACACTAAACTACTCGGGTTCCTTGCGTGTCCTAGGCGGAACCTAATTTTGGGTTTGATTATATTAACAACTAAATTATCCTACTCCTAGTTGATCTATTCCAGCTTACTTTGCACTTGAATTTGGGTTATCAATTGGTGGTTTACCGACCTATGAATGCTAATGGAGATGGCTTTATCAATTAATCACATTAGATGAATTTTAATCAACAATTAACGCTTAATTATGTTCTTTCGATAATTCAACCTAGTGTGTCTAGATCTTTTAAGTCCTTAGCCGGTTTCCCTTGTTTAGAGGCGGTCTAATTCTAAAGTTCAGAAAATAGGGGCACGTAAGTTCCACAGTGTCGTCACTACTAATGGTTTCCTAGGTGTCAATCTAGGTGATGCCACAAATATGAACTTAATAAATCAAGATCTTATGAAACTAGGTTAACATTAAAGAAATTGCATGGAGAAGAGGCATAAAAATTGAAATTAAATTGCAATCAACTATATTAATCAAGAAAGGTGATACAAATTCAATGGTTACAACCAAACGCAATCAATTGCGGAATCAAAAACCAACTTAATCAAATTACAAAGGCGAAGAAGAAAAACTTTTGCCCTTTTGGTCCGATTAACCAGATTCCGACGGTGTGATGATGCTTGGGGTGTACCTCTATAGATGAACTCAAGCTGGAACCAAGAACGTCGCAAAAGGGGAAGGTTCTATGTAAAGCTACTACCAATCAATGGTTCAAAACTCAAAGAAAGCAAATAGTTCAAGCTCAAATCCTCACTACAAGTTTCTGCTCTCACTCTAAAAGTCTGGAAAAAGATCCTCTAAAACATAGAAAATAACCTATTTATACGGCTAGGTTAAAACCAGGAAAAAGAAAGGATGAAAGTAGGGCAACAGCAGGATTTCGGGGCTTGGCACGCCGTGCTGGTGGAAGTGGCACGCCGTGCTGTGCAGAATTGAAGGCGGCACGCCGTGCTGATGGATATGGCACGCTGTGCCGTGTGGTTTTGGGGTTGGCACGCAACGCTGGTCTGAGTGGCATGTTTTCGTGCCACTCCACTGGATTGCTTCTGTTGGCACGCCGGATTGGCACGCCGTGCCACCTTGATTTTCAGCACTTCGAACTCTTCCTTGCCGCCGATGCTCCAACTTCCGGTCCGGGTCATAATACCTATCCAAAACAAGCATAAAGAAACATAGCCGCACCAACTCCACAGACCATAAAAACGACATGTTGTGCAAAATTACAAAAACAACCCTAGAAAATACGAAAAACACTAAAAGTTGTAAAAATCTATCCAAAACATAAAAATCACAAAATACTCAAAAACCACACAAACATTCACACAAAGAGACCTAAAAATTGCCGTTCAAACCACAAAATTACCTGAAAGATAAGGTCAAAAATTGACCTTATCAAGCTTATCCCTTGTATAACTCTTCACCAACCTTAATGAATGGTTTCCTCATGAACTTGCCATTTTTCCCTTTCTTCTGACTCTTCTTTGATGCTTTAGCTTCATATCCTAATCCATAATGTCTTGGCTTTCCAGACTCAATATTGAATTCACACTCCCTGCAAATTAGCTCCAAGACCTGACCTTGGTACAAACTTCTGTTTACACAGGTAGTCAGACAACCACTGCGGCATGTAATTCTCATATATAACCATTGGAGCATCTCTGATTTTTTCTTCATTAATCATGGAGACTTGGAATCTGTCGAATGGTGGAACTTCTTCATTTATAGCAGCAATCATGGACTGAGAATCTGCTTCAACTTTCACAACCTTATCATCCACAGGAAACTTTATCTTCTTATGTAGCGTTGAAGGGACTCCACCTAACAGATAAAACCAGGGTCTTCCCAACAACAGGAAAAATATGGCAGGAATACCAATTACTATGAAGGTGACCATTGACTTAACTGGTCCTACTTCCACTTTAGGCTCAAAAGTACCAATCATTGTTCTTTTTGAGTCATCATAAGCCCTAATCACGATTGAGGACTTCTTCAAAACTTCTTCACTCAAGCCCAGATATGGCAGTATTTTCAATGGATAAATGTTCAAGGCCGATCCATCATCTACCATAACACATGGCATAAATCTATCCATTATAATAGCTTTTACATAAATAGTTTTGTTGTGGGCCTTTCCTCCATCCGGAAGATCTCTTTTTGAAAATACGATATCAGGGTAACCAGAATTAACCTTGTCCAATAAATAGCATGCTTCTAGAGATGTAATCGGAGAAACTTCAATTTCAGACAGTTTCTTCACTAATACAGCTCTGTGTTATTTTAAGGCCAACAAAAGATGCCATAAACTAGGTTGGGCTGGAGTCTTCTTTAACTAAGAAATGAATAAATCTTCCATCTCAACTTCTTTTGGAGGTGATGCACTATTTGATCTAGTCACTAGGACTTTATCTTTCTATTGAACAATAGACTGATACACCCTACAGCTTCTTGTCACATTTCTCACTTTAGCAACTTTTGGCTTTTCCACAACTGGTGGCTTAACTGTTTCACCTCCATCATATTCTTCATATTCATTTTCTGAATCCACATCATTCAAAGCACTGGCTTTTCAACTTTCTGCTCTGCTGACTTCTTATTCTCTAATTTTGCTTTAGTTTCACCGATTACTACAGACTGTAAACTTTGGTTTTCTTGCACGATTTGAGCAAAAACAAAATTATCTGACCATGACTGTACCATGTTTACTTGGTTTTCAAATTTTGGCAACGGATTAGTCTTGGTGCTGGGTTTGGCTGGTTCTTGCAATTTGCCTTCATCTATCAACTTTTGGATAGCATCTCTCAGTTTGTAACAGTTATTGTTTCTATAACCAATAACAAAATGGTAAGTGCAGAAGTTATCCCTATCTGCACTTGTTGGCTTTTCAAATGTCTTTAAAGAATTCAACAAACCACCATTTCTACATTTAGCAGAAATCCTAGATAGAGATAAAGTCCAAGGAGAGATGCCTTGACTTCCTGGATTTCTATTTTGATTACCCTGCTGGTGTGACACCGCAGCAACTACAACTTGCTTCACTTCTGATGACTGCCCACTTTTACTTATAGAACTAGCACCATATCCACTTGTAAGCATAGGTTTTCTCAACCTCTGTGATGCGAGTCCTTTATTACCTGTTAAGTAGTCAGACTTGGAAATAAGCATAGGGTCACCTAGAATGCCTCAAACGCTCCAAAAACCAAATCGCCCATGATCCGAAAACCCCGAGAAAGGTCCCTTGAGTGATTACAGGGTTTAGAGGTGAGCATAGGAATTAGGGGAGTCTACCCTGACTCTATCTAGAGCCATACGGCTTTAAAGCTTAGAGCCACACGGCTCTAACACTTAGAGCCGTGCGGCTCTAGTGGGCAGCCAAGTTGCTCTGAAATAGCAGAGCAACTTGGCTGAAACGGAGGCTAATTTTCATCAGAGTAGTCGAAATCCCAAAAGGAGAAGGGGGCTCATTAATACATGAAATGATTAAAGAGAGAAAAAGAAACAGAGGAAGGGAGGAAGGAAAATAAGAGAGGGAAAAGAGAAAGGGAGAAACTGGAAAACTGAGATAAAAAACACACCCAAAAAGACCAAGTAACAATTCTAAACCATTGCTCACTCGTCCGGACACATTTTTGGATTCGTTTCGGATTGATTCGGTATTCATTTTTGGAATTTCAGGAAGTTTACGGATTCAAGGCACATTCTAGCTCTTTAATCCGTTTCTGATTGTCTAATACACTGGAACAACAACAAGGTAAACTCTGAGAGGCCTTAAACTTGTGTACATTGTGTTTTTGTGCAATTTCTCCTCTGTTTTGTCAATTTCCAGAAAATCGGCTATCCCGACAGAGCCGCACGGCTGTGCTCTCTTAAAAGATAGCCGCGCGGCTATAGTCTATTGGAACAGAGCCGCGCGGCTGTAACACTACAGTCACACGGCTGTGTTCCTTCCGGGCAGAAACCCGAAAAGGCCCTCAATTCGGCCGAAAGCAGTTTGTTTTCCATTTTGATCATTCTTTTGAGATATATTTCCTCCCAAATACATCGGTGCATCATCAAACTGTGGTTTTCAGATTTCTATGTGTGCGGATGCTAGGTTTTCAGCTTTTCCTAGATTTTTATTTTCTGGAGTTTGAGGTCGTTCTATCCAAATCGGATCCACCATCCAGCATTAGCGGACCCCTGAACCCTACAAAAATCCTTAGGAAACGTCGAAAACAAGCAAAATAACGATTTTTAAAAAAAAAAAGAGAAAACCGATTTTGGGTTCTAGGTGTTACAGCCGCACGGCTGTGGATGTTATAGCCGCACAGCTTTAACTTGAGCCGCACGGCTCTAACCATAGCCGCACGGCTGTAGTTCCTAGAAGGAGATAGAATCGCGGGACGACCCATATGCACATCATCGCGCGATGCTGTTGTTGGGATTTTTCACCGGAAATCACCCGATTAAATGCAGAAGACCGCAGTGATTTTCTCAAATTTATGCCCAGGAGCAATTGATGTGAAAATTGTAAAACTTTCAAATTGAAATAGAAGAGATTAGATTCTCACCAAGAATATCTCTTCTAGAGATGGCTGCAGAAACTGAAACCGATTCCCTCCACTCTCACGTACACGAACGCCTATCGAGTCCAACCAGTGCTAGCAGCGGATCAAAAGAGAAGAGAGAAAATTCCATAGCCATCGCTGAAAAATTAGCTCTTTCAAAACTATCATGGCCGAAAATTCAATTAAGGAAAAAAACTCCAATTAGCTTTAAATCATGGCCTATATTTATTGTGTGTTTTAACTTTGTTTCTATAAATGGAATTAATGCCATAATTCCATAAATCCTAATTAATTAGTAAGGTTTAATTCTTAATCAATTCTAATTTAATTTCTATGCATGTATTTATATAATACCATATTATATAAGATACATATCATTTAAATTAAATAGATTTGCCAATTGGAATTAACCCAATAAATTAATTTATGATTTGACTAGAAACAAATACATATAAACCTATATATGTGTTAAATTTCCACTAGGAAATTTATTCACAAGTTAATTTATTTAAATCAACTTTATCCAACCCAATAAATATAAATATATGTCATTTAATTTATATTGACTAATCCAATTGATCTTTAATTTAATTGATTAATATTTATCTCTTCATTTAGTATACTCCAAGTATACAGGTGATTCGACTAGTTCGAACTCAGACATTCTATGTGTACGATCCTGTGGGCCCGTCTTTATGTTGGTAGTGGACCTATGGCCCCCAGACTGCAGGCGGGCTCTAGCAAGCCATTGTAGACCCCAATTAAGACGGAGATAGTAGTCCGACTGTAATCGTAATCCTGTAGTTTAAACTTGTATATCCCATGTCATCGATATCGGTGTCCAACACAGAGGCATGAATTGATCACCCTCTTTTGTGTCCAAACATTTACTTGATCCTGAATGAACTGATGCTTGCAAACAAGTTCCAACTTGTTTATGTGTGGCCACACTCTTATCAGTTACATTCATCAAGAGGCCGGTGATATCTTCTTAGTGGACTACTTAGTGACATTTCCCTTCTGCATATCCATAGTACTGCCATGCTCAGTGACATACCCGAACATACCTATACTTGGTACCCTTTTACAGGCCCTTTAGGCATACACCAAAGTATGCCACTTCACATGCAGCACCATCATATGGTCAGGTTAAAGGATCCATACAAGTACTACACGAGAATCACTTGTGATACTTTACCATGTGGATTTCTCGTTTAGTGGATCTATCTAGTACCATGCCTTTTTTACATGTACCCATTAACTTGGTTGACATCCTATGTCCAATGATCGGTAAGACACCGCCATACAACCAGGCTAATGATAGTCTCCAGTTCCATTCATTCCCATGACTGGAACAGACTATGGATCTCTTTATGGTCATATCGTTTTCCCTATCCATGGTCTTACTGCTAAGTGCATGACACTTGTCAACATGGATATAGATATGTCCATTGGATACTCTAGTTAAAACATAGCACAAGGTATATAATAAATAGATTAATGCCTTTATTTAATGACACAAAATGTATAATACATAAATCCAATAAGTGTACAATACATATATAAGGACCAATGCCTCAGGACTAAGGCATATCCAACAGCTGTCTTCAGAATCAAATCGTTTTTGGTGTGTTTACCATTTTCAGACTCTAGATGATTGTTGAAATTAGGAAACCCGCACGAATGAAACCCGCACGAATGGAACCCCGAGTTCCGGGATAACTGACCCACTGAAATATAAAAATTTGCATGAAATCGAGCCAAATGGTTTTCCAAAATTGTTTTCCAGCACAAAAAAAACCTACAGGGCGTTTCAAAACCATTTTCCAGGTCTAACCAGGCCAACTGGCCAAGTAAGACCTGACTATCCCCTAAATGCATGCTTCTGTTCCTAAAAATCCCAATTCTGTCTTGTGTGAGTCCTATTTGTGTTTGTGTGATAATTGTGCTAACTGTCTATTTTGCAGCATTTATTTCCCTTTTTATTATTTTGTATGTAATTAATAGATTAATTCGTGTATTTTAGGCGTTTGTAAATTTTTAGATACCCGTGTATTCTAGGCGCTTATAATGTGAGGACGAGAGTTTTTTTATTCAATTTGGTTGTATAAGCGGCCTCTATTATTTTTGTATAATTTGGATGCATGATTTACTTTTCTGCAATTTATTTATGTCATCTGTATGAGCATCGGCTGATAATTAAACAAAATTGGGTAGAGAAAGATAATAAATTGAATGAATATGGTAATACAAATTATAAAATGAACATAAGCTCAAGGTTTGAATAGGTAAGTTGCCCGAACCCTAAATCTCTAGATTAGGTACGGCAGTCTACACTCGGTAGGGAGTTGTACCAGAATTTCTTGGATGAGCTGATCCGAGTGGCGAGTTTGTCACTGATCTTGAAAATTAGGTTTCGAGGTTTTTAAGTAATAAAATGAGAAAATGTTTTCTACAAAAGGAGTTTCTAAGCAAACTAATAGTTTTCCCTAAAGCAAAACACCAAACCCGTTTTCATCAAATCCAATCATGAAACCCCGTTCTTTTTTCCCCAGTTCGCTTCGCCGCATCTCGCCCTTTTTTAGGTCGTCCGCTCACAGTGGTGACTCTAATGGGGACAAAAGTTTCCTAAAATGTTTTTTTATAAAGAACTTAAGGAACTTAGGCAACTACTCGCTTGTAGTCATTTACTAATTTATAAATACCATATTTATCCATACTTTGCATATCATGACATTTTCTTCTTCTCAACCCCTCAAACACACTGATCAGCCTGGTTTACTTAAGAAGGTGACCTACCTCTTCTGCTAGGATTGGAGGCACCCGAAGGGGTAAACCACTAATAGCACCACAGGACCTTACATCGTGTTCTATGGTGAAGAGTGTATATTCACTATGGGGACCTGTACGACCCTTGGTTTGACTCTGGCCCACATGTAATGGTTTAGAAATCTCCCCTAGGATTACCAAAACATAAAATTGAAATTGGACATTGAGTGTACGCCTTCGGTGTCCCCCGTTGATGCCAAAGAGATCCAACACCTAGGAAGAATTGTGTGACCAATCGAAAGGAGGAATAAGCTTAGAAGGGAGAGCATATTTTTGCTTGTGCTAACGTTTGTTCTATGATGGTTTTCTTTAACCTTTTCACAAAACATCAAACACGTACAATCATCCGTGTGCCATTTGAACCAGGTTTTTGTGCAGCCATCTTTAACACATATACATATGTATGGCATTTATGCTAACCACATCTTCATGTAGCCACGACATTTTATTTATGTGCCATGTACATCTCGTGTGCCAACATTTCCATGAAACATACACGACATCACCCCGTGTGTCATGCATCCTAATCACATTTTTCTGCAGCCACTTGCATTTTGTGTGAAATACATATTCATGCCATTTTCATTCCATTACACTTAATAAGGGACGTTCTAAGAATGCCTATCACGGTAATTTCATTTCATACCATATCGGGTATCCCAAAGACTACTTGTGGTCTGCCTGTGAACCAGTTTGCACTTGGCCATTCCACTACACCATGTCATTTATTAGAGGATCACAACTATCTTGGGTTTGTGTTTGTGTGGCAATTCATACAACAGCATTACACGACATCATGCTCATTCATTGTTGGTGTCACAGTGATACCGAAACCTTGCTTGTGTGTCGCAATCCATATTGGATTTGTTTCATGACATTGATAACTCACTCGAAGTACTCCACTAGTGCCGAGTTGTTACGCATATAGGAGCATTTCATAACATTATCAAATCATGCAAGGCATCCCACTAATGCGGAACCTCTGTCCGTGCCTCTATTTACACATGACTTGTTTGCCACATCATCTTATGTTAGATGCCTCAAAAGCATAAGAACTCTATCCACGGAATGGCTTCCACGTGACCACATCATACCATTTTATTTTGACCTGTAAAGCATCAAAACTCTATCCATGCATCGGTACACACACGTGACCATTTCATAACATTCATTAGGTGCCCCAAAGGCGCCGAACCTCTATCAGTGTGACGGCCCACACGTTCTCGCATTATCTTTTACATAGTTTTGGGTATTCTTGAAATGTCCAAAATAAAAAGGATGAAAACAAAGGAAGCCACATTCGTTATCATTTTCATTCATGAAACATTATTCGACCACGATCATCCCACGACCATACCATATATGCCACTTAGTACGTTACATCTAGGGTCATGACATCCATCCACGATGCTAACTCTATGCTGAATGTGTAGTTTGGAGTCGAACGTTGAAGCGACTAATGTGAGTCAAATCAGGTCCTAGTCAGTTAGTTCAATCAGCTCAGACAGAATTACTCACCGTGGAAGGGGTTAGAGTCAGTTCAGATTTAGAGTCAGAGCAAGAGTTCGGATGACAGTTGCCTTCCTTGCCATTTGACAGTCAGTTTGTGCTAGAAGAAGCTGACAGAATAGAAATGGCCTAAGACGGATCTGATGGAGGGATCCCTTTTGAAATGAATGCATTCATGATCACCTTTCTGAATTCAGATTAGTTCAAAGCTACCATCAGAGTGCAATTGTAAGCTGCAATGACTGCCACTGCGGGCCAGACTAGTTAGCAGGCCCAAGCCCCAGCTGAGAACGAAGGAAATGTTGTTTAGGGAGCCCTTAACTCGAGAAGGAACATCCCTGGCAGCAGTAGGGTGGCCATCCCACACTAGGAAGTTGATCATTAGTCTGAGGAAGACGAGGCTTTTGTGAGGGCGAGAGAGGCCTCAGTTGAGACTGCTGTTGAAAGACGCCTCAAGGAAAAATTCTCTGATCTTGAGGCACTGTTGCGGAAATTGAAAGAAATGGTGCATTACCATCCTGTTAAGTGCGCAGATCTAGCTACTTTGTTGGCAGAGGGGGGAGAGCCACTCCCGGTTGGGTTCCCGATGCCGTACTTACCTCCGTACACTAGGGAAGGTCCACTGGAGGCTCACCTGGATAGCTATGTAAGAATTATGTCTAGTTTAGGAATCGGGAAAGTCCATTTGCTAAACTTGTTCCCAACAACTTTGTGGGGTGCAGCTGCTAAGTGGTATTTGAAGACACCAATCTATGCCGGCTCCACGTGGGAAGATTTGTCTTAGGCATTTGTAAAGCAATATGCCTACAATACTTAGGTGGAGACTACACTAGAAGATATGGAAAGGATCTGTCAAAAGCCCAATGAATCTTTCTCTGCATACTACAAGGGACAGATGGACGTGCAGGTACTGGTAGACGAGGCTTCTAAACTGGAATCTCTTATTGTGAAGTTGGTTGACGGCAGCTTACCGCTTTATAAAGAAAAGATGAAGCTGAAAAGATTCGACTCTTTCAATGATGATGTGGATTTTGCTAAGCGCATCGAGAGATATGCAGAGGAAGAGCAGATGAACAGACAGGGCTCAGGCACTTACCAGGGTAGCCGGGGGTATACTCCAGGATATAAGGCTAGTAGCTCCACAACCTCCCCGACAGGATCTAGTTCAAAGCTAGCCCAGACCGCAGTATTGGACCGGGTGAGGGAAGCAGATGTGGCAACAGTGGCCCAGGGCGGGTAGTCAAGGGCTCCTCAAAGGCTCACTAGCCCGTGGGTCGACCCCTTAGGCCATATTTTTGCCAAGTGCAGGAAGGCTGGATTATTACAGAGTTTAAAGCCTTATGTTCCTCCTTCTGAATAAGATAAAGACAATTACTGTGCTTACCATGTGACAGCATGCTACCGCATGAATGAATGTACTGGTTTGATAAGGGCTATTTAATGACTGGTTACCGAAGGAAAGATTGTGGAGCCCGCCTTAAAGCTGAATGTTCAGAAAAAACCCTTGCCTAACTTCGGGGGTCAGGTTAGCATGGTTCAGTCTAAGATACCAGCTAACTATGTGTTCGCTCAGATAATCAAAGCCAATCTGAGTGTACAAATAGTTATGGCTGAAGAGGAGGAAGAAAGGCCAGAAGAAGCTGAAGAACAGACATTTGTGTTACAAAATGAGCAGGGTCCAATTGATTTGGATGACATCAATTTAGATGATGATGATGAGGACTTTGGGTTTGAAGAACCGAGGCTGATATACCTAGTAGAGAGAAAACGGGGAATAGTGACCTCAAAAGATGACCCTGTCATGCACATTACCTAAAGTGGCAGAGTTTATCAACCTACTAATGTGACTCCTCAAGCACCACAAAGAAGAAGTAATCCAGTTGCAGAGGCAGACACCACCATTCAGGGGTCGAAGAACAAGGAAGAGGATGTCGTGCTTGAGCAATTAAAGAGAACACCTACCCAGGCTAGTATGTGGCACCTCCTCATAGAGTCCAAAAGACACAGTGAGGCAGTGGTGAAACAGTTGATGGAAATGGAGGCTACCGCTATGATGTCCCCTGATGAAGTATGTGCCATGATAAGGGGAGTTGACCTGAAAGCCAACAGGCCCTGAAGATTAGTTTTGGGGTGTCTAACTTGCCACCGGAAGGTGTGAATCACAACCGGGCTTTGTATTTGAAGGTAGAGATCATGAACAGAGTAATGCCTTGCGTAATGGTCGATGATGGCTAGGCCCTGAACATCTGTCCCTCCAAAGTCTTACCGTACCTGGGTATTAGCACGGAAGCGCTCTGCCGATCTGGCACTGTAATCAAAGCATATGATGACAACAAGAGGTCAGTGATTGGCATGTTTGAAGCCGAAGTCAGTGTTGGCAAGGTTAAGTCCAAGGTACTGTTCACAATCATTGACATCCCCGTCACTTTTTCCCTACTCCTTAAAAGGCCGTGGTTCCATGCCTTGGGGGGTGTGCCTTCGACTCTACACCAGAAAGTGAAGTTCTTAATAGGAGGGAAAGTGGTGACCATCGAGGCTGATGGGCCGTCTGTTGTGGCTGCTTTGAATGTTGTAGAGCAGCTAATGACTGGGTTTCAAGTGGCAGCAGTGTCAGATGAAAGTCAGAATGAACTAAGGTTCCCGGAGTGGATCCACAAGTACTTTGCCAAGCAGAAGTTTGAACCCAGTAAGGGATTGGGGTTAAGGCAGTAAGGCATCCCTAAGTTCAATATTGAAGCTGGAATCATCAGCACGGGGCTTGGTTATCGTGAAAAGGGGAATAAGCCAAATAAGAAGTACGTGAATTTAGTCGACACCTTTGTCTGTGCGACTGAAGAAGTATATAACGGAGTTCCAAAACCAGTGAAAGTTGGGGAGGATCAGCTCCCAGGTTTTGAGATCTTTTCTGATGTTGTGGACTTCAGTAAGTATGAGGTCAAGCCAGTCTTGAACATGCTGCGTGCTGGGACTAAGGGTAAAGGGATGAAGGTTCTGAAAGGGCAAGAAAAAGCAGTCGACCAAATTGGAGTCGAATTCGGAAACAAGGGTGAATCTGCTGAGAAGGTACGCTTGGAAAGTGGAGAAGCTGAAGTGGCCGTTGAAGCTATCACTAAAGCACTGTCCGTACTGATGAAAGTTAACATAGGCTCTGGGCAGAAGCAAACACCTATGGCAAAGACCCAGGAGGAGCTGATGAGTCAAGCTGTGAATGAGCTAGCCAAGCTAATGATGGCAAGAAAGGCAAAGATGGCTGAAGAAGAATTATCCACCGACCAGGAAGAAGCCCTTGAGGGTGACCTGGGGGACTTGTTTGAAGAAATCGAGGATGCTACAATAGGAGAAGACCCTCCACATGTGGAGGATGAAAATCATTTCAATGTATCTATTTCTTCTATTTTGATGTAAACAATTCAGCCTATAAGGCTTTTAATGCAATGAAATCCAATTTTACTTGTGTGATGTTTTTCCTGATGGAACTGTGCATATATACAAATATTCATTTAATGTCTTTAGCATACATGATGCATCATTGCATGAAATGAATCTAGGGATAGATGATAATCCAAAAATGGTATCCGTTTCGAAAGTCTTCACGCCTGACGAGAGAAAAGAAGTTGTGAAGGTGCTCCAAAAGCACGTAAAAGCCTTCACTTGGTCTTACGATGACATGCCTGGGGTTGACAGAGAAATCACACAAAATTGTAATAGATCCAAAAATGAAGCCTATCAAGCAGAAGCTCAGAAAACTCAGACCAGAATGGGCAGAGAAAGTTAAGGAAGAAGTGGCCAAACAGATAACGGCAAAGTTCCTGGAAGTAGTGGAATACCCAAAATGGCTGGCCAATATAGTACCGGTTGCTAAGAAGGATGGCAGAGTCAGGGTTTATGTAGACTACAAAGTTTTGAACAAAGCATCACCCAAGGATGGTTTCTCGCTACCACACATTGACGTTTTGATAGACAGTGCCGCCAGGGCAACAATGTACTCATTCATGGATGGATTCTCAGGGTATAACCAGGTTCTAATGGACATCGTCGATAAGGTAAAGACAGCCTTCATCACAGAATAGGGAGTCTATTGCTATAGAGTTATGCCATTTGGGCTGATGAATGCCGGAGCAACTTACCAGTACGCAGTCACTACACTTCTGCATGATATGATTCATAAAGAGGTCGAAGTTTATGTATGCTAGTCAAATCAATGATCCGGGAGGAGCACCCTGCTATCTTGGATAGATTCCTGATTAGAGTCAAAAAGTATAACCTTTGCCTTAATCCCAAGAAGTGTGTGTTTGGGGTAACCTCGGGGAAACTTCTCAGCCATGTGGTGAGCCAGAGGGGAACCGAAATGGATCTGGACAAGATCAAAGCCATCAGTGATATGCCTGCACCAAAGACAGAAAAGGAGGTAAGGTCATTTCTGGGATAGCTGCAGTATGTTAGTCGGTTCATTATGAGATTGACAACAGTCTGTGAACCCATCTTCAAACTCCTAAGGAAGAACCAGCCGGTGAAGTGGAACGATCAGTGCCAACTAGCCTTTGACAGGATCAAGGCTTATTTGATGAATCCACCGGTCCTAAAGCCTCCAATACCAAATAAGCCTTTGATCCTATACCTGGCAATTGAAGATGCTTCAGTAAGGGCAATGTTAGTGCAAGAACAGGAACACGGGTGAGAACATGCGATCTACTACCTGAGTAAGAAACTGCTTGATTACGAGGTCAGGTATACTGTAGTAGAAAAGACTTGTGCTCCTATGGTGTGGTTAACTAAGATGTTAAGACATTACTTCCAGTCGTACGAGGTTCAGGCAATAGCAAAAGTTATCCAATAAAGTACTTATGCCAAACCCCTACATTGGCTGGAAAATTATCGAGGTGGTTACTTTTATTATCAGAATTTGACATTGAGTATGTAACTAAGAAGACGATTAAGGGGAGAGCTGTAGCAGAGTTTCTAGCGAACCAGCCTTTAGAGTCGGATTATGTTGAGAACTTGGAATTTCCAGATGAACAACTAGCTATAGTGGAGATAGAGCTGAGCAGATGGGTAACGTATTTTGACGGGGCTGTAAACAAACACGACGTAGGCCTAGGAGTAATTATCGGTACACCTGACGGAGAAATCATCCCCCTAGCTAAACGCCTTGAGTTCTCAGTGACTAATAACGGGGAAGAATACGAAGCTTTCCTTTTCGGGATTGATGCCTTGATCACACTGGGGGCTCATGAAGTGTTAATAATCAGAGACTCAGCTTTGGTAATTCATCAGATTACTAAAGAATGGGAGATAAAAGAAGGGTCGCTCCGGCCATATCTTCAGCTGGTTTAGGAAAAGGTGAAGGCATTTGGGCAGTGTGAGTTCAGACATGTCCCGAGAGAAGAGAATCAGATGGCAGACTCTTTAGCTATGCTCTCATCCATGTGGAAGGAACCCCAGAAGCATCCAATACAACCAGTGATATTGGAAACCGCATAGAATCCTTGCTACCTATTAGTCAGTGTTATAGCAACGATGGAGGAACATCGTTGGTATCACGATATCCTACAGTATATTTAGAAAGGAAAATACCCTGAAGATGCCAACGACGTAGATAAGATCTCTCTCCGGAAGTTTGCGGCATAGTTCAGAATATTTAAGGACCAGCTCTTCAAGAGAACCACCAACGGCCTACTCCTGTAATGTTTAACAGAAGAAGAAGTAAAGAAAGTCATGAGGCAGATCCATGCAGGAACTTGCAGGCCACACGTGAACGGGTTAGCCTTAGCTAAGAAAGTATTAAGGCAAGGCTACTTTTGGCTTACCCTACAAGCAGATTGTGTCAAAGAAGTGAAAAGATGTCATGAATGCCAAGTGTACAGAGATCTCAATCATCTCCCACCACTTGAAATTTAGATATCATCGACTCCATGGCCATTTGCTGCTTGGGGGAAAGACATCATTGGAGAAATAAGGCCGCCTACATCAAATGGCACCGCTTCATAGTTGTGGCTGTTGACTACCTCTTGAAATGGGTGGAGGTAGAATCATTCACACATGTCGCGGCTAAGAAAATGACCAAGTTCATCGAGAAGAATATCTTCGCGTGGTATAGGATCCCATACCATGTTGTGACAGATAATGGTGTACAGTTTCAAGGGGCAACGGTGCAACTATTTCAAGACAAAGGGGTTGAGCATCATAAGTCATCTTTGTATCGCCCACAAGCCAATGGTGCGGTAGAAGCAGCCAATAAGTCCATCAAAAGGATTCTGTCAAAAATAGTAGTCACCTACAGGGATTGGGCCGACATGTTACCATAGGATACAAAACTAGTATCAGAACTCCTACCAGAGAAACGCCGTATTCCCTGGTCTACAAAATGGAAGCCATCTTACCAGTGGAAACCAAGGTTAGGTCACTGAGGGTGGTCATAGAAGTGCAGTTGCCAGAATCTGAATGGGTTCAGTCGAGATACGAGCAGTTGGTATTTATCGATGAGAAACATCTTCAGGCACTAGATCATTTATAGATGTATCAGTAAAGAATGGCTAGGGCTTATAACAGTAAAGTCCGTCATC
This sequence comes from Euphorbia tirucalli, assembly GCA_039660915.1. Lineage (NCBI taxonomy): Eukaryota > Viridiplantae > Streptophyta > Magnoliopsida > Malpighiales > Euphorbiaceae > Euphorbia > Euphorbia tirucalli. Next base: position 30,915,264 of record CM077637.1, on the reverse strand, counting down.
GGAAAAAACCACTCAAAGCTGGAGACTTGGTACTAAAACAGATGAAGCAGGTCAACATGGAAGTAAGGGGAAAGTTCAAGCCTAACTGGGAAGGTCCATATGTGGTCAAAAGGATACTTTCAAAAGGTGCTGTAAAGATCATGGACATGGACAGAAACGAGTTCGTCAACCCCATCAACCAGGACAAGCTCAGGTGATACTATGTGTAAAAAAAAAGAAAAAGAGTCCAGTGGATCAAAAACTGAAAAGGCTGTCCATGCAAAAATTAGGACAGTTTGATGGATAAAAAACGGAAAAGACGGTGCATGCAAAAGTTAGGACAACAAGGTGAGCACCATCGGCGGGAAAATCTGTAAAGACCAGCTGATGGCAGTCGTGGATTCGGTCGAGATGGATCCCATTGTTAACTCTGTTCTTAGCTTCATTTTGTCTTTGATACGCATTGTACTAAAACATTATAATGAATAAATGAATGAATGCCTTTTTTCTGTTCACTTAAATGTCTTAAGTCTGCTCGAAATGGGGTTCGTATTATACATGTACATATATGATTATGCACATTTTATATTTGCATGCATCTCAAAAAAAAAAAATCTAATAGACTGAAAACCGAAAGGCGGTCTATGCAAAATTTAGGATACAAATAAAAGTCTGCTAAGTCAAAAACCCGAAAGGGAGGTTTAGGCAAAAGTTAAGACAGTCCGATAGATTGAAATCCATAAGGGTAGTTTATGCAAAAATAAGGACACAAAATAAAACAACAAAACAAATAAAAGTCAACCAACAATAATTCTATGTAATCTAAAAAACCTACAAACCAAGGTATCTCAGAGTCAGTATCTCACACTCGTGCCTTGTAGGGCAAGTCACTAAGTCAGCTAACCAAGCCCTGTTACAGCCATCCGTCTCCGCTGGAGCTATGCTGTTATATCTCAAGGTCTTAGAGCGAATGGGATTCATCCATTGCTCCTGCACATGTCTGGGCCATTGCTGTGTGAATTCTCCACACTCGGTCGTGCACAAGGAATGGGGCACCCCCTGTACTTGCCCGTATTATCTGCAAAACTGTGAGGGAGAGTAGAATGTCACTTTGGTTAGCCCCAGAAGCTGCACACCTCTTGCCCAAGTCCCGGTAGTTACATGTGAAGTATCCCACTAGGGGCAAACCCAACAGATGGATGCATCTGTCCTCCCCCTTAGCCAAACAAGCCACTCATCTATAGTCCGAGTGGCAAAGTCTGTGATTTCAACGTCAGCCTAATAATGCTTTGGAGCATATGTCGGATGAGGTGGAGGAACACTCAGGAGACTCAATTTCTCCAGAAGCTAAATCTACATAATAGCAAGCTAATCAGAGGGGTGCAGAATCAATCAGGATGTGACACATGGGTTAGGGACAGACCTGAAGTAGAAAAGGACATCTGTTGGTCTCAATTGGGCAACTTAAGTGAAAAGAATCTAGATAAATCAGGGTCTCGGCTAAGATAACTCCCATGGGTGAAGCACCATTGACCATTTAGGCCACTACCAAAACTAATTGGAAACCACAAGTCCCATCTCTGGATTCGCACAGATAGAGAGACATCAACAATAGGCTCATCAGAGGGGCCTAGCCAGGGGTAGAGGTGTTTAGGACGAAACACAGGTCCATAATAGTAGATGGATGGAAGCTCCTAGGGGTAGTTTCATCAGGAGGTAAGCGGTCTAAATCTGCCATGTCCAATACGGATAACCTTTGAAGCGTCTGTAAGTTATCCGAATCGGGCTCGGAGACAGCTAACCTGACTCCGCAATAGGCAAAGGACACAGACAATGGCATTGAACTCTTTGACCATGGGGCATAGCTCTTGCCTAGAAAATCAAAAGACACGATCCATTGGATCCCAAAAACTGGCCGCAGCCGCTAGAAAAGTCCGATTCGGGCACAGATTGATGTAGGGTCGCATGGAATGCAGACTGTAAGGTGCCAATAAGGCCCAGTTAGAAGAGTGGGAAGTCTTCTAGTAATCCCTAAGACGGTCGCGGAGTTGATCCATCGGAAAGAGTGCAGAAAGAAGAAGAATTGCTAAAACTCACATAGAGCCGCGCGACTGTAGTCGGGTGGCTGTATATAGAGCCGGGCGGCTCTAGTTTGATGAGGCGACTATGATCAGAGCCATGTGGCTATAACCTGACAATAACACTCACTTTATACTTTCATATAGAATTTTGAACCTATAGCCAGGTGGCTCTACTGCTCGGAATCGGTTTTTAGTCAAAATCAAGCCCAAAATCACAAAATAAGGTTTTCGAAAAGCCTATGTTGATTCAAATGACGATAGAAGCAAGTGAAAATAAAGGGAATGCATTCAGAAGGGCAAATCCAGCAGAAGGAAAAATAGGAGGGTAATGAACTTCAGAATAAATGTCAGAACAGTTAATATACCAGGTCCAAATAAATAAATGTGGCAGAAAAGGCCCACAGATGGGCAAAATGTACTACATCACAGTGTAACTCAACCCACAGGCGGGCTGTCATAATTAAAACAACAGATAGAAAGAAAAAGGCTATGACTGTTCCCCATCGTCCTGGTCGTCCGCCTCATCCTCACTCTCGTCTGCGCCCTCACCCCCATCAGTGGTATTCCTGGTAGCCCACGCATCCATCTGCGTACGGAGGGTCTCGTTCATCAGCCTCAGGTCCGAGCAGCTCCTCTGTAGCTGCTCTACCTCTGACCTCAGGCGGCTGCCTCGTGACGATGAGCACCGATTGCGGTTTGCACCAGAATCAACAATGTGAACATTATGTCATATACATGCATACATTCACAACATGCACACACATATGCATATACACATCAATGCAAGCTTAAATACAGGTAGTTACCGACATCACCCCATTATCTCAAATAGCAAGCAACCTGAAGGCTGAAACTGCCTCGTACAAGGCCACCCCCTGAGATACCGGAGTCTGCACGGGAGATAGTGTACAAATCAGACCAAAGGCAATGACAAGGATCCAAAGCAAGCAAAAGCAAGCATACTCACATGGGTAGTATCAGCAGGGAAAATAGCAGGAGGGAGCTGGTTCTGCAGGTACAAGTCGGCCTGATAAGGATGCCCGAACTCATCAAGCAGTAGTACCGACGGCTCCAACAAGAACTCAAACCGACCCGGGATAAAGCCGACAGGGGAGACCACTGGGGGCACCATCGGATGAATGGGCGGGAAGCTCTCCATCCCAACATTAGTGCCATACTCATCCTCATGTGCCGTAGAGCTCTTATCACCCCGACCACCAGCGGTCTAAGATCTATGGCCACTAGAACCCCTACAGGACGAAGTACGAGGCCACTTGCCTCTCCCAGATGGCTGTATAAAAAACGAGAAAAGAGTATGTCAGCAAGCAAGCAGAACGGTGCAGATAAATGGCAAATAGGAGAAGAAACATACCTCTAACCACATAGTCCCAGTCGGAGGAAGGAGGCATGTATCAATGAACTGGAGGTAGTCCCCCTCCTCTCCATCAGCCACGTACCTAGACCCAAAGAGATCAGGATGGTCCTCGACCGATAGCAAATGCAGCCAGAACAGCCCTACCGACAGAGCAGTCGGGATCCTATGCTACGTGGGGCCGGCACTCCAGTTGACGACCGGCTCCCCCAGATACCACTCCAAGCCAAATGGAGACTCTATGACAAACCTACGGGGCATCAACCTCAAGGCGTCCACCACCTCCGGAGGCAACAGAGCTCCCCTCCATGGCTCTTTGATCAACTAGAATCAGAGAATCAGAAAACCAGAAAGATAGCTATTAGACAGCATATGTCAGAATGTATAAGAAAAGGAAGATGTGTACCCACTCAAACGTCATATTGGCCAGAAGGTGACGGCAGTCCCACACATCGTTGTCCACCTCGCTCCAACTGAAGCCCAACCACCGCCTCAGTCAGGGGAAATCTGGGAACTCTGCGGCGTCTGGTATGCCTAATTTTGGCTGGGAGGAAAAATGCATACTCGTACGCCCAAACCTGTATAATGAGAAAGTAAAAAAAAAAAAAAAAGAAATGAAAGTGAAAAATGAAAGCGAGAAACTCAGGTGGACGACGATCCATAGGCTCCTCGGGCACAAATGTCCAGAGAATAGTACAACTGAGCCATCCCAGCTCACCCCTAACTCAGATTCCTTACATCCTCCAACTGAATCAGCGATGGAAGGATGGCCAAGTTCAGGTCACTCTGACCTGTAGGGAAAAGCAAAGTGCTAAGGGCATATAGGAGAAAAGCCCTAGCATAGCAGCTTGCGTCCGCTGATGCGAAGGTGAAGCCCTCAGGGAGCTTAACTTGCCTCCCCAACAAGTAGACCCTTAGTATATTGGATTCCCTTGTCCCGGGGGACCAAGCCGATCAGCATGCCGATGATCTCCGGCTTGAAACCCCTTTTCTCCAGGGTCTGGTTGAAAGTGATGGTGCGACCGCTAAAAGAAAGCCCGGTGGAATCCATCCACTACTCGATCAGCGCCGATAACAGACCGCGGCTCATCTGTGGTGCCTACTCTCTTATGGAGAAAATCATCCTTTCCAGCCCGGTGGAATCCATAATACTCCTCACATTGTCAGGGAGCATCTTGTACCACTTTAAGGCGTCCGTCACCATCCCGGCCCCATGGTCATGGGCCCGCATTTGCAAAACAATAAACAGGGAGTTTTATGAGTTATTTGTGTTGTGCATTGATCGCATAAATAGAATAAAGCATCAAAATAAAATTAAAGCATGAAAAAATCTTCTTTTCTGCCTGAACAGAGCCGCACGACTATACTACAGTCGTGCGGCTGTTCTTGGCAGGCAGAGCCGTGCGGCTCTATTCATCAACACCTTAAGCTGAAATCAAGAACAGAGCCGTATGGCTCTGTCATTGAGCCGCACGGCTCCGTTTGGAAATCGGCAGTTTTTGCATAAACCCTAGGTTTTATGAATTGTATTATAAAATCATCTCTAACTAACTCCAAATCACCAATCAAAGTTCCTAGGGGTATAATCTACTCTAAACATGCATCAATTTCATATAATTTCGCCTAATTTTGCCTACATTTGTAGAAAATTGAAAAAATTTTAAAAAAAAGGGAATTAGGGGAAACTAACCAAATTCTGGCACGCATGCATGGACAACTGGAGTGTGGTAGGTATGGGATCATTCTTCCTAACCTCGAAGTATGCAATTGTCTCATGGAGTCTGTAAACATCCACCGTGCTCTCGATGGGCAATGCAAACTCCCCCTCCGGTAAAACGTATCCCCTATAGAGTCCGGGTTATGAAGGTGCAGACGGGCGAAGAGCCTTTTGCATTTTCTTCAACATTTTGGAAGCAGAACTTGAGTTGGAAGCTTGAAAGAGAAAGAAGTAAGGGAGATGAAGAAAAATGAGTTTTGGTGAAAATGGCCATCCATTCCCTTTATAAGGATTTGGCCTCCTTCCACTAGAGCCGCGTGGCTCTAGGCAGCGTGGTAAATTAGAGCCGCACGGCTCTATTACAGCCACATGGCTCTGTCTTGCAAAACCAAAGCTGCGCGGCTCTGACTCTCAGGTAAGCAATTTTTCTCGATTTTTCATAATTTCTGTTTATTTCAATATGATCCCGAGGAGGGTATTTCTTGCTTTTTGCAGGTATCCAGGGGCAAAACAACCAAGCTGTATTTATTCTTGATCAAAGGGGCAAAAACTTTTTGTTTCCAAAATTATCGATCAAGGAATAAATACGCGTTTTTAGCTTAATTCTAACGGTACGCTCCACCACAGAGAGCCGATTCCAACAGCTATACCCGATTTCACTAGGTACACTCCACTATAGAGAGTCGATTCCAACGGTACGCTCCACCACAGAGAGCCGATTCCAACAGCTATACCTGGTTTTACTGGTACACTCTACCACAGGGAGTCGATTTCATCGGTACGCTCCACCACAGAGAGCTTATTCAAATAGCCATACCCAACCTTATCGATCCACTCTACCATAGAGAGTCAATTTCATCGGTACACTCCACCACAGGGAGTTGATTTCCATGGTATACTCCACCACAAAGAGCCGATTTCATCAAATATACCTGATCTCAATGGTACGCTCCGCCACAAAGAGCCGACCTCAGAATCAAAGCCAACATCCCCAGCTAGATGTTGTGCCTATTCCTTAATAAGTAAAGGCACTAGGTACGTCTTCTTTTCCTTTCTCACCACGCTCTCAATCTTGAGACCAAACTCGATTCAGACTTGATAGCCTGGTTATGAATCGACTTTGATCCCGTGAGCGGCAGCCTATAAGCACGGGTTTTTCCAACCTCCGTGATGAGAGTCCTTTATCACCTGTTAAGCAGTCGGACTTGGAAATGAGCAGAAGGTTGCCTGGAATGCCTCAAACGCTCCGAAAACCAAATCGCCTGCGATCCGAAAACCCCGAGAATGGTCCCTCGAGTGATTACAGGGTTTAGAGGTGAGCATAGGAATTAGGGGAGTCTGTCCTCGGCTCTGTCTAGAGCCGTACGGCTGTAGATCAGAGCAGCACGGCTCTAACACTTAGAGCTGCGTGGCTCTAGTGGGTAGCTAAGTTGCTCTGAAATAGCAGAGCAACTTGGCTGAAATGGAGGCTGATTTTCAACAGAGCAGTCAAAATCCTAAAAGGAGAAAGAGGCTCATTAATACGTGAAATGATTGAAGAGAGAGAGGATATAAAAGATAAGATTTTCGGATCAGAATAGAAATCAGATTTCTTAAAAAGAAACAAAGAAAAAGAAACAAAGGAAGGGAGGAAGAAAGGAACATCAGAGAGGGAAAAGAGATAGGGAGAAACCGAAAAACCGAGATAAAAAACACACCCAAAAGGACTAAGTAACAATTCTAGACCATTGCTCACTCTTCCGGACACATTTTCGGATTCATTTTGGATTGATTTGAGATTCATTTTCAGAATTTCAGGAAGTTTACGGATTCAAGGCATATTCTAGCTCTTTAATCCGTTTCTGATTATCCAATACACTGGAACAACAACAAGGTAAACTTTGAGAGGCCTTAAACTTGTGTGCATTGTGTTTTTATGCATTTTCTCCTCTGTTTTGTCAATTTCCAGAAAACCAGCTACCCCGACAGAGCCACATGGCTGTAACACTACAGCCGCACAACTGTGTTTCTTCCGGGAAAAAACCTGAAAAAGCCCTCAATTCGGCCGAAAGCAGTCCGTTTTCCATTTTGATCATTCTTTTGAGATATATTTCGGCCCAAATACATCCGTGAATTATCAAACTGCGGTTTTCGGATTTCTATGTGTGTGGTTGCTAGGTTTTCGGCTTTTCCTGGATTTTTATTTTCTGAAGTTTAGGGTCATTTGATCTAAATCTGATCCATCGTCCAGTATTAGTGGACCTCTGAACCCTATAAAAATCCTTAGGAAACGCGAAAACAAGCAAAATAGCGATTTTTGAAAAAACGAGAAAACCGATTTCGGGTTCCGAGTGTTACAGCTGCACGACTATGGATGTTATAGTCGCACGGTTTTAACTTGAGCCGCACAGCTCTAACCATAGCCGTACGACTGTAGTTCCCCGAAGGAGACAGAATCATGGAACGACCCATACGGACGTCGTCGTGTGATGCTGTCTTCAGAAAATCGTTTTTGGTGTGTTTACTGTTTTTAGACTCTAGATGATTGTTGAAATTAGGAAACCCGCGTGAATGGAACCCCGAGTTCTGGGATAACAGACCCACTGAAATATAGAAATTTGCATGAAATCGAGCCAAATGGTTTTCCAAAATTGTTTTTCAGCACAAAAAAACCTACAAGGTGTTTCAAAACCGTTTTCCAGGTCTACCTGAGCCAACTGGCCGAGTCGACCCAGCTATCCCCTAAATGCATGCCCCCGTTCCTAAAAATCCCAATTCTGTTTAGTGTGAGTCCTATTTGTGTTTGTGTGATAATTGTACTAACCGTCTGTTTTGCAGCATTTATTTCCCTTTTTATTATTTTGGATGTAATTAATAGATTAATTCGTGTATTTTAGGTGTTTGTAAATTTTTAGATACCCATGTATTCTAGGTGCTTGTAATATGAGGACGAGAGTTTTCTTTTTTTTTTTATTCAATTTGGTTGTATAAGCGACCTCTATTATTTTTGGATAATTTGGATGCATGGTTTACTTTTCTGCAATTTATTTCTGTCATCTTTATGAGCATCGGCTGATAATTAAACAAAACTGGGTAGAGAAAGATAATAAATTGAATGAATATGGTAATACAAATTATAAAATGAATATAAGCTCAAGGTTGAATAGGTAAGTTGCTCGTGTTGGTGTGCCCTAGTTCTTAGGGCATTGGATTCTTGTATTTTGTATTATACATTAAGAGTCATGTATGAATACATTATTTGTGTCACATTAATAAAGGTAATTAATCTATTTCATTTATATCTTGTGCTACAATATGAGTAGAGTATCCATTGATTGATAATCATAAAACCAATCCCAGGTCTGTTCTAATCGTGGGAACGAATAGAACCACAGACTTATATATTCGATGACTGTATGGCAGTTCTTAACTGGCCATAGTACTTGTATAGTCAGTAATGAATATAGGTACATGTCGTTGACATGGGACTGGATCAATCCGCACAAGAAAGCCACATGGTTGTCACGTCATAGGTCTTTCTTTTGTCCTCAGACCATATTTCATTATAATATCAATATGGAAACCGGTTCACTTTGACATACGCCTAACAGGTCTGTAAAAGGATGGTAAATACAGGTATGATTGGGTGGACCGGTGAACATGTTGATATTGATGATGAAGTGATGGAATTGCCACTCGGGTAACACCGAGGTGATATCATTGGCCACTTGATAAGTGGGACTAATAAGTGTATGGCCATACCCAAATAAGTTGGTTGCTTATTTGATTAATCAGTCAACTCAAGATCAAGAAATATAATAAACAATAGAAGAGGATGACGGACACCATGCCTCTTGTTTATTCATATCGATATCGTTAGGCAAAGGACACTATGAGATTACTACCGGGTGAGTGTCTTCTAAAGTCTGCTGCATCTCTGTCTTAATTGGGGGCAGTAATGGTTTGCTAGAACCCACTTATAGTCTATGGGCCTTGGGCCTACTGCCAACATAAAGACAGACCCATAGGATCGTGCATATAGATCAACTGAGCCGGAACTTATAGAAATTGTACATGTAATGTACATTGGAAGGAATGCGTTAATTAATTAGTTGACATTCGGTGTCAAGGTAATTAATTAACATTGGGTTGAATTTAATTTAATTAATAAGTTTACATAATGTAATTAATTAATTAATTTAATTAATTGAATTACATAAAGTAAAAAATTAATTAAATAATTTTCCTAAGTAGGAAAATTAAATACATGTGTTGTATTTACTTAAGTGTGATTTAATTTTATTCAGGGGTAATTAAATTTAGCCAAATGGAATTAAATTACATAGTATATACTTTTAATTAAAGTTATTTATGTAATTATAATCCTAGTGGGCTTGGGTTTAATTAACCTAATTAAAACCCAATTAGACAAGGTGTCTATATAAGGGCACACTTAAGCAATAAAACCCTAATTCAATCCTAATTAATTACTGGAAATTTCAGCCACCAAGAGCAGCCCCAAATCAGCCGAAAATCCCAGCATTAATCCTCCATTCCTTCGCGTCTTCGGCTAGCACCGGTTCCCGCTCAATAGTTGGTCGTGCACCGGACTTTGGAGATCGCAATTTCAAGAAACGATTCTGCAGCAGTCTCTAGAAGAGACGAATCCGGTGAGTTAATCTCTCTTGATTCAATTTGGTTTTATTCTAATCAATGGTAATTGGACACGATAGGTGGATTCTGGGAAATTTTAAATGGTGTATTTTCCGCTGCACCACGTTATTTTTCCAATGACGAATCCCAATAGCCCGAACCCTAAATCTCTGGATTAGGTACGGCAGTCTACACTCGGTAGGGAGCTGTACTGGAATTTCATGGATGAGCTGATCCGGGTGGTGACTCTGTCACTGATCTTAAAATTTAGGTTTTGAGGTTTCTAAGTAATGAGAAAATGTTTTATACAAAAGGAATTTCTAAGCAAACTAATAGTTTTCCCTAAAGCAAAACACCAAACCTGGTTTCATCAAATCCAATCATGAAACCCCGTTCTTTTTTCCCCGATTCGCTTCCCCACGTCCCGCCCTTTTTTAGGTCATCCGCTCATACCACTGCCTGACCCAACTGTAGTCATCGATCTATACCCGAAACTGAACCCTAAACTTCTACCACCTCTTTGACTCGCTGCTTTTTCCTTTTCATCTCTTTCAACTTTCATTACCATGTTATACACCTCACTGAGCTCACTGAAGGTGTGAAACTTCATGTTATCCTTATACACATCTCTGCTACCATATATCAAAATCTGAATTAATTCATCTTCATCTAGGCAATTTTTCAACAAAATCATCTTGTTCATCCACCTTTGATAGTACTCATCAAAGGATTCATTTGGTTTCTACTTTATCTTTTTTAAGTCATACAGCTTCACTTGAATCTTGGTGTTGAAATTGTAATATTTAAAAAAAGCAGCTGACAAAGATTCCCAATCGAACTGTATATCTTTAGACAACGAATTGTACCAAGATAATGCCCCTTCCTTAAGTGTGGTTGTAAAGAAATTGATCAATTGTTGTTTCATAGCACCCGCTGTCAGCATCTCTCAGGCATACAGATTCATATGAGCTACAGAGAACCGATACCTTTGTAAGAAGCAATCTTCGGCACTTGAAACCCAATAGGGAAAGTTTCAATGCCTTTGTTAATCATGGAATCCATATTCACACCGTTTTTGGACTTCAAACTGATACTTGCTCCTTTCTTCAATTCAGAAACTACTTCATCAAGCTCTATGCATTTCACTTTCAACTTCTTCTCCATTGCAGCCTCTATCTCTTGCAACTTTTCCACACTTGCGGAAACATCATCCCAGACTGGGATGATTCAATCATTTTTTCCTTCCCAGGTCTAGTGGCATTGCCTTCACCGCTACTCGCTTTCACTACAACCCATATTTCTTCTTTAAGAATACCATGGAAATCCTGAGACTTCAGGAAATCCTTTAGGATATCAACAATATTTGGTGTCCGATTTGCCATCTCAACTTCCTCAACTGATTCTTTCTCACTTTTTGTTTCAACTGCCACTTCTTCCTTAACCCATACAGACGTGGCTTTCTTTCTACCCTGATCCAACTTCTTTCTTAACGAACTCCCTAACTAAAGTTTTTTCCTGTCTAACCTTATGCCTGGTTTCCTTTTCTACATACGTTTTATTTCAAATCAAACATGAAACATTAGGAATGATTCATGATGAATGAATAAGATGGTGATATGAGGAAGATTGGGTAAATAAATGAATGAATGCATAATATGTTGTATGTATACATGACTTGATGAAAATGCATGATATGATAATGAAAATGCACAGAATGTAGATGAATGTACATAGCTTTCTATGTATGAGATTTTATGTGAGATATGCATGAAAATCTAAATGAAATGTACACCACCTTTTGTGTACATGGTTCTATATGAAATGTGCATATGAATATATGCATAGGGATCTATATGAAATGTAAACCACATTTGATGTACAGGGATTTATATGAAATGTAAACCACATTTGATGTACAGGGATTTATATGAAATGTGCATATGCATATATGCACAAGGATCTATATGAAATGTACACCACCTTCGATGTACAGGGATCTATATGAAATATGCATATGAATATATGCACGGGGATTTATATAAAATGTACACCACCTTCGATATATAGGGATCTATATGAACTGTGTAGATGAATATATGCACGGGGATCTATATGAAATGTAAACCACTTTCGATGTATAGGGATCTATATGAAATGTGCATATGAATATATGCGAGGATCTATACGAAATGTACACCACCTTCGATGTACAAAGATCTATATGAAATGTACACCACCTTCGATGTACATAGATCTGTATGAAATGTGCATATGAATATATGCACGGGGATTTATATAAAATGTGGTTGAATATACATGATATAGTGTACCATGTACGGGGATTTAGATAAATGAATAAAATAAATTTATTCAGGATTTTGCAATAGATGTATAAAGCAGATCTTATACAGGATTTTAGATATGTGTATAGAGCTGGTCTTATACGAGGCTTTGGATAGGTGTGAATTTACCTGAAAATGGGCAGCATTTCAGTGTATTTTAGGGATTTAGGGTTTTGAGATTTAGCGAATTTGGGGATTTGGTGATTTTCGAATTCAGTAATTTGGGAATTTGGTGATTTCGGAATTTGGGGATATAGGAATTTGGGGATTTGAATGATTTAGGGATATTGGGATTTAGCAATTTGAGACTTTAGGGATTTAGAATTTAGGGTTTAGGGATTTGGTGAATTAGGGTTTTAGTAATTCAGCGGTTTTGGCTTTTAGTGATTTTTGGGTTTGTTTAATGAAATGACATTATGTGTAAATGCGCAAATGTGCAAATCTAAATGACTTATGAAAATACAAAATATGCAAATTCCTGCACATGGAACAAACATTAGAACATGCATAAATATACACTCCCTTCCGACCTTATTTCTCCACGTTTGGTTGACGTAAATCTTTCCTAGAAGTTGGTTCTCTTTATCATCAACAGGGGCTAATAAAGGTCATCTCTCAACAGGTTAATGTAATTTGCTTTTTGGTTTCCTAAGGATAGTTACTACAGTTGCTTAATATGGGCTAAGTGAAAAGTCTCAGTTCACATGAAGGTTTCCATAGCAGAATATACTCCTCACTTTTCCCTTGTCAAGGGTATAAACGAAGGGGTTCATACGAGGCTAAGAGTGATGTAGCATCTGAGTGCCTCTAAGACCTGGCGGAACTTAGGCAACGCTTTAAACATCACATCGTGGTTTAAAAGGGTACCTCAAAAGTATATGTGGAAAGTGTTTCTAAGTGATATGCAAATAAAAGGCATTGATATAAAGTGTTAAAACATTTTGAATTAAGAATTTTCAGTGTTTGTAAATTTTGATTTTGAAAATCAAAAACAAAAATCCCCAGTAGAGTCGCCACCGTGAGCAGACGATCCTAAAAAAAGGACGGGCCTCACGACCGGGCCGAGAAGATTTTTAATTGGGTTTTATGAAAACAGGTTTTATAGTGAGAAAACAAAACAAGCTCGAATGCTCTCACTAAAGTGACAGGATTGCCGCCTGACTTAGTTCAATCAGGAAAATTATGGTACAGCCGAGACGAGCTACGAATCACTATACCTTTAATTAGAGATTCGATTTCAGACAACTCACCTATTTCTTCTCAATTCAAAATATATTTAGCAATTTATATCAATGCCTTTTATATTTTCTATAGTTGATTTTATCTTTTTTATTTAGCCGATGCTCATATGAGATACAAATGCAGAAAGTGATAAATAAATTATGAAAGCTATAAATAAATTTAGGAAATTTAAAATATACAGACGAAACAAATGACTATTCTAAGGGGTACAATTGTATAAAAGGGATTTGGGGTACAAATTATGCCTATATACAAACTGTCTAAAAATGGAAAGCTAGACATTCATCTAACCTAACATACATTTATCTACAAAACAAAGTTAATATAGATAAATATATATACACATAGGACTTAAACAGATTAGAATTGGGATTCAATATAGCTCGTGATGTGAAACGGGAAAAATCGGGAAATTCGATAAATTACCTGATTTGACCTGGAAAAGATATTGAAACTTAATTTTGATAGGACTGGAAATTCAATTTGAAAATCATTTTTGTCTAATTTATTATTTTTGCATACAAAAATGGATCAGTTTTCAAGAAATTGATGTTTCTATCATTGCACTAGTTTACAAAAAATTAATACAGAATTAAATAAATACAAAATATAAATCTAGGTCAAAATAATATGCAAAAATATGAAAAATTCACAAAAATCAATCCTGAAACTAAAACTACAGCCGTGCGGGTGTAACAACAATAACAACCATGCGGCTATTACAACACCCGTATAGCTTTGGCTTTAAGGGAATCAAAGACATTGCTAAATTTTTGAAAATCGCTATCTGAAACAAACAACAGCCGTACGGCTGCAATGCAATAGCCATGCGGCTCTCGCAATAGCCGTATGGCTTTGGTTTGTAGAGAATTGTCATGGGAAAAATTAAATGTGAGGCGGAATACCTATTAAAATTTTCCTCGATTCCAAAGCCCAAGATACATGTAGATCAATAGAATGAAATCAAGAACGGAGAAAATAAATTTTCTCACCTTAACTATCTCCTCTAGAGACTGCTGCAGAAATTCAAACACGTTTCCTCCATAATATGGTACACGAACAACTCTCGAACGGGATTCATGCTAGTGAACGGATTGAACGAAAACCAAGAGAAAAAGCAAAAGGGGACTGCTGTAATTTTCTGTATTATTGCCGAAAATTGCTTATAGGGTTAGGGAGAATTAGGTTAAGGCTTCCTATATATACTCCTCTAGTATATATATTCTCCTTAGCCTATTAGGATTTTAATTAAAACTATAGATTATTTAATTTGATTTAATTGATTTATCCTATATCATTAGGATTAAATAAAACCATATTATAAAATCCTAATTGATACAATTAAATACAATTTCATCAAATTAAAATAACCCAAAGTTAAATTAAAGTCATCCTTAATAAATACAATCTTTGTATTTTTTATTTCCACTAAGGAAATATTATTTTATTTAATTAATTATTTACTACATGTAATTAATTAATCAAATAAAATAAATTTCTCCCTTTATAATTGAATTAATTATGACATAACCCAATGTCAATAACTCAATTAATTTGGTTTCCGTTCCAATTCCGATTTGTCAATGTTCAATCGTTCAATGTGTATGATCCTATGGGTCCGTCTTTATGTTGGCAGTGGAACCAAGGCCCACAGACTGTAAGTAGGTTCTAGCAAACCGTTATAGCCCCCAATTAAGACAGAGACTTACAGTCTAATGTGAAACATAACCCGGTAGTGATCTTGTATATCCCTTGCCAACTGACATCGATACATAAGCAAGAGGCATGGCCTTGTCATCCTTTTAAATGCTTATTTATCTCTTGATACCGAGTGGAATGAACCTAACGAATAATTATCCTAACTTATTCGGGTATGGCCATACACTTGTCAATCCCACTCATCAAGTGGCTAGTGATGTCATCTCAGGGGACACTGAGTGGCAATTCCGTCAACTTCACTATCAACATCAACATGTTCACTGGCCCACCCAATATACCCATACTTAGAACCCTGTTACGGGCCCGTTAGGCGTATATCAAAGTGTATGATCCCATGTTATGTTATAACATTTAAGGATAACAGCAAAACCTACCCAAGAAACACCTATGATGATTGAACCATGTGGTGTTCTCGTGGCAGATCAATCCAGTACCATGCAACCCAACATGTACCCATATCATTGACTGACATTCCATGTCCAATGGCCAGTGAGACGCCGTCATCCAGTCAAGGATATACTAGTCTTTGGTTCTATTCATTCCCATGATTAGAACAAACTAGGGATATCTTTATGATTATAACTTTAACTCTACTAAAAGGTCTCATAATCCAATGACCTATATTGGTTTACTTTAGTATGGTTATAATCATTAGATCCTCTATTTATAAATAGCATAAGATATGAATAAATAGATTCATGCCTTTATTTCAACACAAAATGTATAATACAAAATATCCTAACATGAAGTATAATACAAAACAAAAACCAATGCCATTTGGACTAGGGCATACCAGCATTGTTCGCCAAAAATAAAAAAACAGAGCAAAAAATTGAAATTAATGAAATGCACAACAAATCAACCCAAAAAGCTATAAATGAGTTTAAGGCCTTTCAAAATTACTTTTTAGACGTCTCTCCAATTCAACCTTAATTCTTCAATTCCATTAATCAATAAGTCTTTGAAGGCTTGAGGATTGGTTTAGAGAATGAATTTGGTAACTGAATTGAGTGAATTACAGTTTTGATTTTGAATATGAGTTTGAGAATTTTGAGAATTTGATATGTTTTTTTTCCTTGATTTCTTAATTTCCTTTTGTTAATCTTCCTCCTGTTCTTGTTCCTAGTTGAACTCACTTCAATCTAAAATCATGGACCCCGTAATCTCCAAATTAGTGGAAATTATGTGTTTCCCTCAAATCTAAATAGATATCTCTCTATGCAGAATTGCTGATGACACATCGACAACCATGCAGCTGTTGACAACATAGTTGTGCAGCTCTTCCAACGGTCGTGCAGCTATTGTGTTCCGCTAACCCTAATTCTTGAAATTTTTTCCCAGTTTCAAGTTTCAAGTTTAATCAAATCCAAATCTTTGCTTCCTGAATCAACTCTCGTAATGAACAATATGAATGGATATCATTTGGTATTCTATCATCCTCGAGGTCGGGAAAACCTGACGCTCACATTAGGGCGTCCATGGTTTCACCTATTGGGAGGAGTGCCTTCAATTCTACACCAGAAAGTCAAGTTCCCTATTGGGGGAAAGATAGTGACTCCTGAGGTTGATGAACCTTTAATTATTGTTGCTTTAAGCGCCTCTGATTAGCCCATGACCGGTTTCCAAGTTGCTGTCATGTCTGGTGAGAAAGGCAAGGAACCCCGTATTCGTGGATTGGGTCCACAAATATTTGGAGAAGTAAAAGTTTGTCTCGGGTAAGTGCTTGGGAACAAATCAACAGGGTATGCCTAAGTTTGATATTGACATCAGGCAGACCTATCAAGTGGGCCTTGGTTACAAAGGCGAGACCTCAAAGAGTAGGCCCAAGCGAAAGGTGTTGGTGTATTCCCTAGCCCCTAGATGTTATACTTGGTATTTTGTATAATTGTATATACATTTTTTAAATGTTCTTAAAAGGCATAATCAAATTTATTCAATTACTTGTGCAATTAATAAATATTGAGAATCCATAAACTAGTGTTCGCGCATGTTTGTTAGTAGCGTGTACTGAACAAATAAGACCATGAGCTTAAGGAATATAGTTTTAAAGCTATCCCTAGTCTGTTATAATCATGGGAATGAATATAGCTAAAGACTAGTATGTTCCTTGTGGGATAGGTGGTGTCTTACCAATTATAGGACTTGGAAAGTCTATTAAGGACATAGGTACATGTTAGTGAATAGTGTACTAGATCGATCCGCTTGTGAAAACACTACATGGTTAGTGTCATAAGTGCCTCTCACATATTGATTATATTGGATCCTTAGACCCATTATTGCTACATTCTTGGATGTGACCTTGTATGCTTTGATGTGCGCTTAACGGGCTCGTAATTGGGTGCTAAGTATACGTACGTTGGGTATATTGGGAATCATGCTAGAACTATGAGTAATGTGAAGGAATTGCCTATCTCTTCATTGAAGAGATGATATCACTAGCCTCTTGACAAGTGAGGCTAAGTAATGTACGGGCGTACCCAAATAAAATGATTATTTGATAATCATTTATTTGATTTCTTCAGTCTACTTGGATGTCAAGTAAAGCCTAGCACATAAAAGGATGCTAGAGCCATGCATTGTGTAGGACACCGATATCAAATGTGCAAGGGATCATATAAGAATACTACAGGTGTATGTCGGTTTGATTTTGACTTTTCATCCTAATTAGGGGTTGTAACGGCTTGCTAGAGCCCACTTACAATCCGTGGGCCAAACCGTAGTTTTGGGCCCATTGCCAACATATGGATGAACTTAGAGGATCGCACGCATAGAAGTATAGATGGTTTTATTATGGACCATTTTGATATGTAATGGTTACATATTAATATTTTATATAATGGGTTATATAGATTTTATGGACTTAAATGTTTAAGGTCAAATAAAATTATATAATTTCATTATGAGAGTTATCACTTTAACATATTAAAATTACCACATGGTGAATTTAAATTAAGTTAAAAGTATGGTAGAATATTCTAGATATTTCAAAGTAGAAAATATCTAGATAATTTATAAAGGAGGGGTAGAATAGGGATTCCTACCTTTTATGTGTCACATAAAAGGAAAATGATGAAACTCTTCTCTAATCTCATCTCTAGCCTCCACTCTCATCCTCTCCTTCTCTTAGGAATTTAGAGCCATTGGAAGAAAATGGTTTTCCTTCCATTGGAGATTAGGTCTGAAACTAGCACCATATCTACCCGCAACGGCTTCGCGTGTGTGAGCGTAGAGGAAGGACGTTGTAAGCACCGGAATTTTCCAGACTTAAAAAAAAAAGAAAAAAAAATTTGGTGTCACACAACTGTAGTTACAGTCGTGCGACTGTACTTACAGTCGTTACAGTCGTACGACTGTAAGTGCGTAGCAGGTACAGCAGCCCATACCTGAGAAATATAAAAATTGGGTTGATTTTAGAGCAATTAATGCTCAGTTTCTCCAGCAAGAAAGACCAGAAATAAAAGGAGAAAGAGAAGAAGAGAGAGGGGCTTTTGACTCTTGGGATTTGGCAGATTTGAGAGAAAAATTGGTGGAGAAAAGAAGGAAAAAGGAGAGAAAAAAGGGAACCCAACAAACATCATCTTTTTCTCCTCTTTTTCTTTTAATTCTTGAGTGTTAAAGCTTAAAACCGGATAGAAATTATAGGTTAACAACTTGACACTCCAAATTCAATCAATTCCAGACTTGAAATTCGCTAAAATCCATGATATTTTGGAGAATTTCGGACAACTCTTGGAACCTTAGCACTCAAGGGAAAAGAAACAATTTTGAGGTGATTGAGGTGTTTCCAATGGTCAATCCTACGGTAGATCAGCGCCACAAAGGTAATCATACCTCAAACCTTCATTTTGTTGCTTTTTCTGGGTGTTTTGATATGATTTTGTGCATAAAAACTCATTTTTTGGGCTTGCTGTTTCTGGAAATCAAGAACAGCCATACGACTGTTCTTGTGATGAAGAACAGTCGCACGACTGTATATATGGTCATACGAGTGTTCTTGATTTCCCGCGGCTATTAGTTTTATTTGAACGAATTTTGGAGATTTTCTGCATCTGGATGATCTATAGTCGCACGACTGTAATTACAGTTGTATGACTATAGTTACAGTTGCACCACTGTAGTTACAGCCGGATGACTGTAATTCTCGTCCAGGAGTAGAATTTCCAGAATGATCCCCAAAAATTTCCAAAAATCATAAAAATTCAGAAAAAATCAGAAAATAATAAAAAATGAATTTTGTTATGTGCATTCACGACCTTAGATTTAATTTTTGATGTTATTGCATTTAGAACAATGCAACGACGGAGACCCGAATCTCTTGAAAACTAACCCACCTCACATGATAAATTAAAGTAAACCGGAAAAAGAAAATATTTTCAAAATGGTTTTCTCACAAAACAAAAATACAGGGACGTTTCAAAATCGTTTTCCAGGTCTAATTTGGCCGGCTAGCCGAGCCGACTCGGTTATCCCCCAACACAAAACAAAAATACAGGGACGTTTCAAAATCATTTTCCAGGTCTAATTGGGCCGGCTAGCCAAGCCGACCCGGTTATCCCCTAATTGCATGCCCCCGAACTCCTTAAATCCCATTTTGTCCTACTTGAGTCCTATTTGTGGTGTGCTATAAACTGTGCTAACCATCTGTTTTACAGCTTTTAATTTCGTTTATTTTTATTTTTGATGTAATTAATAGATTAACCCCGTGTATTTTAGGCGATTGTAATTTTTTAGATCATTCGTGTATTTTAGGCGCTTGTAAAGTGAGGTTGAGAGTTTTTATTTTATTCAATTGGGCTGTAATAATTTATTTATTCATTGCTTTTTATTTTAGGCGCTTGTAAAGAAGTGGCCAAGCAGATAGAAGCCAAGTTCCTCAAAGTGGTGGAATATATAGAATGGCTCGCCAATATTGTCCCAATACCCAAGAAAGACAGAAGAGTCAGAGTATGTGTCGACTACAGGGATCTGAATAAGGCTTGCCCAAAAGATAATTTCCCACTGCCTCATATCGATGTCCTAGTCGATAGTGCAGCTAAAGCGGTGATGTATTCCTTCATGGATGGGTTTTCAGGATACAACCAGATCTTGATGGATGTAATTGATAAAGTGAAGACATCGTTCATCATGAAGTGGGGTTCCTTCTGCTACAGAGTAATGCCCTTCGAGTTAAAGAATGCTGGAGCCACTTATCAAAGGGCTATCACAACTTTGCTGCATGATATGATCCACAAGGAAGTTGAAGTGTATGTTGATGATATGCTTGTTAAATTGATGACCCGGGAGGAACACCCTGTTATCCTGGATAGATTTCTTACACGCATTGGAGACTATAACTTGGGACTCAAGCGTAAGAAGTGCATATTCGGAGTCACATTAGGGAAGTTGTTGGGTCATGTGGTCAGCTAGAGAGGAATAGAAATGGACCCAGATAAAATTAAAGCTATTCGAGACATGCCGGCTCTAAAAATAGAGAAGGAAGTCCATTCATTCTTTGGTTCCTTACAGTATGTCAGTCGCTTCATTGCACGGTTAACTTCCACTTGTGAGCCGATTTTCAAATTGTTAAGAAAAGACTAGCCTATTGTATGGAACGACATATGTCAGTTGGCATTCGAGAAAATCAAGGCTTATTTGGTAAATCCGCTAGTTCTGAGCCCACCAATTCCAGGGAAGCTTTTGAGCTTGTATTTGGTTGTTGAAGATTCCTCTGTAGGGGCAATGTTGGCACAAGAACAAAATGGCAGGAAGGAGTATCCTATTTACTACCTCAGTAAGAAGCTGCTGGAGTACGAAACCAAATACACACTGGTAGAAAAGACATGTGTGGCAATGATCTGGCTGACCAAGAAGCTGCACCATTACTTCCAGTCATACAAAGTGTAGGCTGTGGCTAAAGTAGACCCAATGAAGTATCTGTATGAAGCACCAGTGTTAGTTGGGAAGTTATCTAGGTGGCTCTTGCTTTTGTCAGGGTTCGACATTGAATACATCACTAAGAAAACCATCAAAGGCCGAGCCGTAGCAGAATTTCTAGCAAATCAGCCGTTGGAATCAGATTACACAAAGAATTTGGAGTTCCCGGATGAACAGTTAGCTATGGTGGAAGTAAAGAGATGGGTTATGTGCTTCGATGGTGCCGTGAATAGGAAAGGTGCTGGAATCAGGGTAATCATCGCAACACCAGACGATGAAATCATTCCTTTGTCAAAAAAGTTGGATTTTCCTATAACCAACAACGGAGCAGAGTATGAAGCATACTTATTCGGGATGGAAGCTCTGTTGACACTAGGGGTAAATGATGTCTTGATTGTTAGGGATTCACTTTTAGTGATTAGGCAAGCTCAAGGTGAATGGGAGCTAAAAGAAGAAGCCTTACGGCCCTACTTGGAGCTGCTACAGTACAGAAAAGAGCTTTTCAGCCAGTGTGAATTCAGACATGTCCCTAGAGATGAGAACAAGGTGGAGGATGAGCTAGCAACACTGTCTTATATGTGGGAAAATCCAGAAGAAACTCAAGTACAACCACTGGTTATATCAACTTTCAGACAACCATGCTTTGAAGTGCACGAAGTAATGGAACTGACAGCTAAGGAAAAGCCATGGATCTTCAATATCTACCAGTATGTGAAGAAAGGAAAATACCCAAAGGGAGTCAATACAACTGATAAGGTATCATTTAGAAAGCTAGCCAGTCAGTTTAGAATCTTTGAAGATAGGCTATACAAAAGAACAGCAAATGGAGTTCTTCTAAGGTGTCTGATGGAGCAAAAGGCAGAAACAGTGATGCAGCAAGTACACGCAGGATCCTACGGGCCACATATGAATGGACTCGCTATGGCCAGGAAGATAATGAGACAGGGGTATTTCTGGATGACTATGTAGGCTGATTGTATAAGGAGAGTAAGAAGATGTCATAAGTGTCAGATCTATACTGATATCAGTCATCTTCCACCACTTGAACTATAGAATCTGGCATCCCCTTGGCCGTTTTCAGTGTGGGGAATAGATATGATTGGTGAAATTCATCCTACAGCATCTAATGGGTATCGATTCATAGTCGTGGCAGTTGATTACTTCTCAAAGTGGGTAGAGGCAGAATCCTTTGCTAGTGCAACAGCCAAGCAAAAGGTTAAGTTCATCCAGAAAAACATCTTTGCTCGATATGGAATTCCCCATCATATAGTGACTGACAACGGAGTGCAATTCCAAGGGGCAACAGCTGAGTTGCTTGCAGAACATGGCATTAAGCACCATAAATCTTCTCCATATAGGCCGCAAGCTAACGGTGTAGTGGAGGCAGCCAATAAGGCAATAAAAAATATCTTATCGAAAATGGTAACTGCTTACAGAGATTGGGTTGACAAGCTACCATATGCTCTTTGGGGTTACAGAACTAGTGTTAGAACGCCAACAGAGGAAACTCCCTATGCCTTGGTGTATGGGATGGAAGCAGTGTTACCAATAGAAATAGAGCTTAAGTCACTCAGGGTCACCTTGGAAGCTCAGTTACCAGAAACTGAATGGGCTCAAGCTAGATACGAGCAGTTGGCGGCGCTAGATTAAAAGCGGCTGAAAGCACTGGATCATTTACAGATGTACCAACGCAGAATGGCAAGGCATATAACCAGAAAGTGAAGTGCCCTAGGCGGTAGCTGAAAGCAGGGGAATTAGTTCTGAAGCAATTAAGGCCTTCAAATGTCGATGTTCGGGGGAAGTTCAGACCCAATTGGGAAGGGCCCTATGTTGTGAGGAAAGTGTTATCAAAAGGTGGTGTCAGCATCATGGACATGGATGGAAATGAGTTCACAAATCCTGTCAATCAAGACCGCTTAAAGCTTTATCATGTCTAAAAAAGAAAAAGAAAAGAAGTCTGCTAGGCTAAAAACTCAAAAAGAACGGTCTAGGCAAAATTTAAGACACGAGAGAAAATGATCAATAGGAAAATCTGAAAGGGACGACTGGTGACGGATGCTGGCTCTGTGTGAAGTATATACCATTTTAGGAGCTAATCTTTTCAAATGTACCCATTTTGATTTCATCAATAAAGTGAAATGTTTGTTTAAATATATTTGTGTGGTGATGTCAAATGCATAAACAAAGTTATCTTGCTTAAACATCCACTTAAGGAAATTGCTTTTCATTTAACTGGTTAAACATATCATATTATTTAACAATGGAGATGTACTAAATACATATAATCTAAAATCTTTTATCATCCTCCAAATCTAATTCATCTTTCCAAAGAGCAACAATGGTTGTCTAAGAACTTGACTGTTGAAGAAATCGAGCCGGCTTCTAACAAGAAATTGAGCCCAATGCTGCTACATACAACACTTTTTTGCATTATATCACCACCAAAAGGATGACGGGACAAGTAGTCACGGCACCATTTTAGTCGGTCTTTGTTCATCTTAAACTGTAAAAAAAAAAAAGAGCTCACTGGGGTGAAAACTGGGCTGAAAACCCATATTGGGCAACCTAGGCAAAATTTAGAGCACTTCTAGATTCATAAATCATAGGGGTAGAAGGGTAGAACTTCTCCACCGTTTCCCCATAGGAATCCTTACAGCATTTCCCCAGCGGGATCCTCCATATTACTCCCCAGTGGAACATTTACAAGGGACACTACGATCTTTTTCCCAGCAGTTGTCATGCATCCCCAGCATTCATCTTATTTCCCAAACAGTCCTCATATGTTTTCAACAAGGAAAAGCTCTGTGTGAAGAGTGTCTTACACCAGCCAGGGGCAAAACGTACTTTCCCCAACGGAAAGGAGAAACATCAATATCAAACAAACAACAAGAAATACATCCTTTAGGATCCATGTGCATACGCATCATCATGCATACATGCACAACATACATAGAGCATTCATCCCCAGCTGGTCTTTATTCTTGATCAAAGGGGCAAAAATTTTTGTTCAAAATCTCTCGATCAAGGAATGAGGACTCGCTATTTCAAATGTAGAAATTCGTCATCACTGTCTCGGACACGGATGAATCCCCAACAGATCAGCCTCGGGTAATAGAGACCCGGTATCGGCCCAGATCAGCTTCATTCCAAATCCCCAGCAGATCCGCCTCGGGTAACATAGACCCGGTGTTGGCCCAGATCAGCTTCATTCCAGATCCCCAGCAGATCCGCCTCGGGTAACAGAGACCCGGTATCAGCCCATATCAGCTTCATTCCAGATCCCCAGCAGATCCGTCTCGGGTAACATAGACCCGGTATCGGCCCAGATCAGCTTCATTTCAGATCCCCAGCAGATCCGCCTCGGGTAATATAGACCCGGTATCGGCCCAGATAGACTTCATTTCAGATCCCCAGCAGATCTACCTTGGGTAATATAGACCCAGTATAGGCCCAGATCGGCTTCATTTCAGATCCCCAGCAGATCAACCTTGGGTAATATAGACCCGGTATCGGCCCAGATCGGCTTCATTTCATATCCCCAGTAGATCCGCCTCGGGTAATATAGACCCGGTATCGGCCCAGATTGGCTTCATTTCAGATCCCCAACAGATCCACCTCGGGTAATATAGACCCAGTATCGGCCCAGATCGGCTTCATTTCAGATCCCCAGCAGATCCACCTTGGGTAATATAGACCCGGTATCGGCCTAGATCGGCTTCATTTCATATCCCCAGTAGATCCGCCTCGGGTAATATAGACACGGTATCGGCCCAGATTGGCTTCATTTCAGATCCCCAACAGATCCGCCTCGGGTAATATAGACCCGTATCGGCCTAGATTGGCTTCATTTCAGATCCCCAGCAGATCCGCCTTGGGTAATATAGACCCGGTATCGGCCCAGATCGGCTTCATTTTAGATCCCCAGCAGATCCGCCTTGGGTAACATAGACCCAGTATCAGCCTAGATCGTCTTCACCTCAACATCTCCAACCTCGCCTCGGGTAACCTACACCCGGTATCGGCTTATTTCATCATCAACCTCGCCTTGGGTAACCTAGACCCGGTATCAGCTTATTTCATCTTCAATCTCACCTCCGGCAACCTAGACCCGGTATCGGCTTATTTCATCCATTCAACTCAGTGCATCATCACGAAAGTGGGACTTCAACAAGTCAGTTGCATGTTTTCTTTCTTGCATCTACAGCACTTCAATCCGCACTCTCAAATTCATCACTTTAGGTATTTTAGACCTGGAGTTGGGTGTCGAATTTGATCACGCAAAAGGAAGCTGTAAGCACCGGAATTTTCCAAACTTAAAACAAAAATTTGGTGTCACACGACTGTAAGTGCGTAGTAGGTACAGCAGCCCATACCTGAGAAATATAAAAAAATGGGTTGATTTGAGAGTAATTAATCCTCGTTTTCTCTAGCAAGAAAGACCAGAAATAAAAGGAGAAAGAGAAGAAAAGAGAGGGGCTTTTGACTCTTGGTATTTGGCAGATTTGAGAGAAAAATTGGTAGAGAAAAGAAGCAAAAAGGAGAGAAAAAAGGGAACCCAACAAACATCATCTTTTTCTCCTCTTTTTCTTTTAATTCTTGAGTGTTAAAGCTTAAAACCGGATAGAAATCATAGGTTAACAACTTGACACTCCAAATTCAATCAATTCTAGACTTGAAATTCGCTAAAATCCGTGATATTTTGGAGAATTTGAGACAACTCTTGGAAACTTAGCACTCAAGGGAAAAGAAGCAATTTGGAGGCGATTGAGGTGTTTCCAGCGGTCAATCTTGCGGTGGATCAGCGCCACAAAGGTAATTATACCTCAAACCTTCATTTTGTTGCTTTTTCTGGGTGTTTTGATATGATTTTGTGCATAAAAACTCATTTTTTGGGCTTGTTGTTTCTGGAAATCAAGAACAGCCGTACGACTGTTCTTGTGATGTAGAACAGTTGCATGACTGTATATATGGTCGTACGAGTGTTCTTGATTTTCCGTGGCTATTAGTTTTATTTGAACGAATTTTGGCGATTTTCTACATCTGGATGATCTACAGTCGTACGATTGTAGTTACAGTCGCACGATTGTAGTTACAGCAGGGTGACTGTAATTCTCGTCTAGGACCAAAATTTCCAGAATGATCCTTAAAAATTTCCAAAAATCATAAAAATTCAGAAAAAATCAGAAAATCATCAAAAATGAATTTTGTTATGTGCATTCACGACCTTAGATTTAATTTTTGATGTTATTGCATTTAGAACAACGCAACGACGGAGACCTGAATCTCCTGAAAACTGACCCACCTCACATGTTAAATTAAAGTAAACTGGAAAAAGAAAATATTTTCAAAATGGTTTTCTCACAAAACAAAAATACAAGGACGTTTCAAAATCGTTTTCCAAGTCTAATCGGGTCGGCTAGCTGAGCCGACCCAGTTATCCCCCAATTGC
The DNA here is from genome assembly GCA_039660915.1 of Euphorbia tirucalli. Classification (NCBI taxonomy): domain Eukaryota; kingdom Viridiplantae; phylum Streptophyta; class Magnoliopsida; order Malpighiales; family Euphorbiaceae; genus Euphorbia; species Euphorbia tirucalli. Next base: position 30,888,818 of record CM077637.1, on the reverse strand, counting down.
ATGCCCCCGAACTCCTTAAAATCCCATTCTATCCTACTTGAGTCCTATTTGTGGTGTGCTATAAACTGTGCTAACCGTCTGTTTTGCAGCTTTTAATTTCTTTTATTTTTATTTTTGATGTAATTAATAGATTAATCCGTGTATTTTAGGTGATTGTAATTTTTTAGATCATTCGTATATTTTAGGTGCTTGTAAAGTGAGATTAAGATTTTTTATTTTATTCAATTGGGCTGTAATAATTTATTTATTCACTGCTTTTTACTTTATTTTGATTTATGTGTACGCTGTATGCTTTAATTTAATAGAAATCAACTTTAGAATTATAAAATACCATCTATGAACATTGGCCAAATTTTATGAAATAGAGGACTTGTCTGGACCTAGATCTCTAGAAAGTGTAACGGCCTTCATCCGGTTCAGTTTCACTGCAATTTCCCGGTTGAGCTGAACCGGGTGGCAACTCCTACACTATCTATCGAGACTTAGGTCTCGGTTCTTTTATGAAACAATTTAATGTTTCAAAAATGAATTTTCATCCCAAAAATCCCACGCAAGGGAGGTTTGCCCGATCTCAAGGCTCCCTTCCGAGAGAGTTCGTGCACCTTAAAAATGTCGTCTGCTCACAGACGTTTTGAACCTCTTGTTAAATCCGACCAGCAGCAGTGTTTTGCGTATTACCAAAGATTGCACCGTCGGATCAATGTGAAATTTTAAGTGGAGGTTCCTGAAATCCATGGCTTAGATTTGACCAGGTAGATCACGTTTTGGGCCCAAAAGTATTTATTCAATGGGGATCAAATTGCAGCAAAAACTATTTTTCAAATTGTATGCAGCAATACATTTTTGTCTAATTCCAAAGTTTGGACCGTCAGATTGGTCTAAAATTTTAACTGAGGGTTTGTGACAACAGTGGCTCAATTCTGGACGGTGGAGATCAGATTTTAATTTAGGAAGTGCATTTATGATCGACATCAGTTTGTAACAGAAACGGTTTCTATGTGAGGAAGGCTAAGGTGAAAATCCTTTTTTTTTTTCCTCTTTGGCTTCTTGTTTATCCATAATCTAGTCATGTGATTTTGGGTATGAACCTTAGTTGTAGGTGATTTGTTCCGTAATTTTTTTTGTTTATAAATGGGATAAGTTCCTACAGTGGTATCAAAGCTTACTTGGCTTTGATTTTGGATTTTTGAGTTAGGGTTCATTTTTGGTTTGAAATGTGTTTTTTGAATCATTTTGTTTTCGAACCCTAGCTTTGTTTGGATTGGATCTTTGGTTTTTTGGATCGTTTTTTGCTCTTTCCAATCTATTTTTAGTGTTTTTGGTAGAAGAACGAACTGCTTTGGTGGCTGGTTTTTCTATAAAATCGCGCCTAGAAAACCAGAGCCATACGGCTGTAATGAATACAAATGCAGGCATCGCAAGAGCCACATGACTATTATATAGTGAGCAGCACATTTTTAATTTTTGTTGTGTTTTCTTTTTCTATTCTTCTACAGACAATAGTCGCACGGCTGTTGCCTTGTGGGCTGCATGGCTATAGTCATTTGTGGGGCAGATTTTTTGATCCTAAAATTGGCAATTTCCACAACAGCTATGGCAAATAAAATTGGTTAACATATTCATGCATATTTAATTCCAATAAATTATATTTGATTGGATGATGTGATGTGTGTTGTAATTTGATTAGCTGTGCATTTCATGGACTCTTCTGAAGATGGATTGCAAAATTTTTTTTTTTGGTTATTATAAACTGCATGCCATTTTATTTTTTTGTAATTTTTCTTTTATTTAGAATAGTTAGAAAAATTGTAATAGGACAAAATTCCTTTGTAAGTTGCAAGCCCAAGCCCAGAAGGTGGAGGAGCCCGGAGATGGTGTCCTTGCCTGGCTTGTTAGAGGATGCAACTAGTATAGGATGCTAGTTGTTCTAATAGGTTGTATTATGGGTCCATGATCTATTACATTTACATATATCTTTTATGCATGTTCTCCAAATCACCCCGCATTTGCATGTAAGCCCATTTAAACTGAATTCATTCTATAAAATATTAAGTCGCTTAAAAGTGCCTTCCATAATCGAACCTCATGAAAGTGTCGATCGTCTAAATATGGGCTGTGCCAAAGCCGGGTGCATTTGGGCTATCTTTACGAGACTTGGGTTAAAGGCAAAAGTTGCGCTTTAACACTTGATTGGTGGTTTGACTTAGCATGGGAAAGGAATGTTTGGACTCTAGGCACAGGAGGGGAAGTGTCAATTATCCCACCAAACCAAGAGTCACATAGGATGACGATTCGATGTTATCCTACCTAAATAACCAAGGCTTAGGTGTACAAGCTCATCTTAACTAAGTCATGGCCAAATATGGATCTTGGCCCACTTAAAGAGCATAAGCAATATGAATAAGTAAAATTGGAATTTTATTCATTAAGTGGAAAAATCTAAAGACCTTTTATTAATTGCAACCTAATTTTTCTCTAGATGGCAACCAAAAGGAACACATTCTCACTGCGATCTGTTCTAAAGAAGGATAAGTTATCTGGGCCTAACTTCTTGGACTAGTCCAGGAATCTTAGGATTGTCCTATGATAGGAAGTCAAGGAGTATGTCTTGGATAGGGCTATACTAAGGGCACTACCAAGGAATGCATCTAAAGATGCTGGAGGCTCAGTTTGAGGCCCACCACAAGGACTCTTGAGATGTCACCTGTTTGATGCTAGCAACCATGAACTTTGAGCTGCAATAGCAGTTTATGGACATGGATGCATATGCTATTATGGAGAATCTTAAGAAGATGCTCCAAATACAAGCCCATTAAGAAAGGTTCTTGACAACTGAGGCTTTGTACACCTGTAAGATGGCACCAGGCTCATCTGTTAGTGCTCATGTGCAAAAGATGAAGGGGTCTATTGATACGCTCTCTAGGCTCGAGACTTCCATCCCATAAGACTTGGCTATTGACATTGTTTTGTCATCTCTACCGGATTCTTTTGACCAATTCATCCTTCATTACAACATGGAAGGGATAAATAAGACTGTTTCAGAGTTGCATGGGATGCTGAAGACTACTGAATATGTTGGGATTTTCACCAGAAATCACCCGAGAAAATGTGGAAGAACGCGATGATTTCCTCAAATCCATGCCCAGGAGCAATTGATATGAAAATTGTAAAATCAAAAAATTTAACTAGAAGAGAATCAATTCATACTAGGAATATCTCTTCTAGAGATGGCTGCAGAAATCAAACTAGATTCCATTCGCGTTCACGTACACGAACGGCTAACGAACATGACCCGTGCTAGCGATGGAATCAATAGTTTGAGAGAGAAAGAGAGGCTGCAATTTTTGGCTGGAATTTTGCATCTATTGGCCGAATTCTCTAGGCCACCATTTGGCCTATATGGCTGAAATTTTTCAAAAAAAATTTCGGCCCAATCCATCTAAATTCTACGCAGGCTTTTCTCCTTCTCAAGCCAAGTTCAATTTTAATTCTTTTGGTCCAATTGATTATCAAACTTAATTTTATTTAACATGTATTCTAACATATTATACCATATAATATGTTCTATACATTTAAATTAAAATTAATTTGATCAATTAATTTTACCATGGAATTAAATTTGACAAACGTAAAATTAAGATACATGTAAACCTATACATGTGAAATATTTCCACCTAGGAAATAATCTCATATATTAATTTAATTAATTATGAGAAGGCCAATGCAAATATTAATTTTATTATTATGATCAATCCAATTGATCTTTATAATATGATTAATATAATCCTCTCTCTCTGGTGTGTATACTCCAAGTATACGGGGTGATCCCTTAAGTCCGTGTTCAGACGTTCAATGTGTACGATCCTATGGGCCCATCTTTATGTTGGCAGTGGGCCTATGGCCCACAGACTGCAGGCGGGCTCTAGCAAGCCACTGCTGCCCCCAATTAAGATGGAGATGGCAGTCCAACTGAAATCATAACCCTGTAGTTTAAACTTGTATATCCCACGTCATCGATATCGGTGTCGAACACAAAGGCATGGATTGATCACCCTCTTTTATGTCCAGACATTTACTTGATCTCGAATGTACTGAAGCTCACAAACAAGTTCCAACTTGTTTGGGTGTGGCCACACTCTTATCAGTCACATTCATCAAAAGGCCGGTGATATCTTCTCAGTGGACTACTGAGTGACATATCCCTTCTGCATATCCATAGCACTGCCATGCTTAGTGACATACCCGAAAGTACCCATACTTGGCACCCTTTTACAGGCCCTTTAGGCATACCCCAAAGTATGCGACTTCGCATGCAGCACCATTATATGGTTAGGTCAAAGGATCCATACATGTACTACACGAGAATCACTTGTGATATTTTACCATGTGGATTTCTCATTTAGTGGATCTATCTAGTACCATGCCCTTTTTGCATGTACCCATTAGCTTGGTTGACATCCTATGTCTAATGGCCAGTAAGACACTGCCATACAACCAGGTTAATGATAGTCTCTAATTCCATTCATTCCCATGACTGGAACAGACTACGAATCTCTTTATGGTCATATCGTTTCCGCTATCCATGGTCTTATTTCCAAGTGCCTGACACTTGTTAACATGGATATATATATGTCCATTGGATACTTCATTTAAAATACATCACAAGATATATAATAAATGAATTAATGCCTTTATTTATGACACAAAATATGTATAATACAAGAATCCAATAAATGTATAATACAAATACGAGGTCCAATGCCTCGAGACTAGGGCATATCCAACAGAATAGTTGGTCAAGAAAAAAAATGTAGTGCTCTTGGTAGACAAAGGAAATATCCTTATTGGCATGGGCAAGCAAAAGGACCAAGGTTTCTCCTAAAGGCAAGAAGGGTTTTATGACTAAAGGAAAGCAACCCAAACCTACTACTAAGCCCAAGGCCAAGGCCCAAGGAAAGGAGATCCGCTTTCATTGCAACTTGCCTTGGCATTGGAAGAGATCTAGGTCCTCTCTACATGGATGAGTTGAGGAAGAGCAAGTGTTCTGCTTCCAATGAAGGTATCTATATTATAAAAGTGAATCTTTCTATTTCGACATCGTGGGTAGTGGATACTAGATGTGGTACTCACATTTGTTGCAATGTGGAGGGACTAAGAAATAAAAGATTGCTAGAATCTGGTGAAGTGGACCTCTGAGTTGGAAATGATGCAAAAGTTGCAGCCATTGAGATTGGGAAATTCCACTTAAGGATTTTGATGGGATTAGTCTTAGTTCCCCAGAAATTGTTATTATGTACCTAATGCGAGCAGGAACATCATTTCAGTTTCTGTATTAGATTATGATGGATTTAACTTTATTATTTCAAATACTGCTATTAGTATCAGTCATGGAGACATTCTTTATGGTCAAGGACTATTAAACAATAGTCTCTACATCCTGGACCTAAGTGGTACTAAGCCCATCTATAACATTAATACCAAAGGTCTTTGGGCTTATTGGACCTAATACACTTCGATGTATGTTGGCCCATGAGGAATAGTCTAAGAAGTGGTTTTCAGTACTTTATGACTTTTGTAGATGACTTCAATAGGTGTGACTATGTCTACCTAATGAAACACAAATCTGAAACTCTTGAAAAGTTCAGAGAGTTTAGGAACAAAGTACAAAACCAGCTAGGCAGAAGTATTAAGGCCATTCGATCTGATCAGAATGACGAATACCTTAGCCTAGAATTTGACTCATTCCTTAGAGAGTGTGGGATAGTCTCACAACTCACTCCACCTGGAACACCCTAGGGGAATGGTGTGTCCAATTTGAGGAACTAGACCCTGTTGGACATGGTCAGGTTTATTATGAATCATGCAACTCTTCTAGTATCATGGCCCTAGAAACAACTACATTCCTGATGAACAGTACTCTAACTAAAGCAGTTGAAAAGACACTATATGAGATATGGACGGGCAAAGTGCCTAATATGTCTTTCTTGCAGATTTGTGGATGTGAGTGCCACGTCAAGAGGTTGAGCGTGGACAAGCTATCTTAAAAAACCGGCAAGTGCTTATTTGTGGGGTACCCTAAGGAAACAAAAGGGTACTATTTCTACAACCGTGATGAGAACAAAGTGTTTGTGCCTTGGAAAGCTATTTTTCTTGAAAAAGGAGTTCATTTCCAAGAAAGACAGTGGGAGTAGAATTGAACTCAATGAAGTTCAACAACCATAAACGCCTGAATAGGATAGTTTGGAGATTGAGCAAGATTATCAAAGGGTTAAGGAATCTGTGCCAATCACACAAGACCTACGAAGGTCTGGTAGGGTTCATTACCAGCTAGGGAGATATGGATTTCTTATGACTGATGATAACACTCTTCTGATATATGATAAGGAAGAGTCGAACACCTACCAAGAGGCCATTGCAAGCCCCAACTCAGCCAAGTGGCTTGGAGCCATGCAAGTTGAGATGCAATCAATGTACGATAAATAAGATTGAAACTTGATTGATCCACCTCCAGGTGCCAAGGTCATTGGTTGTAAATGGTGCTTCAAGTTGAAGGCCCACAACACCTTCAAAGGGTGATTGGTAGCGAAGGGTTTCAGACAAGTCCATGGAATAGACTATGATGAAACCTTCTCTCCGGTTGCAATGCTCAAGTCCATTAAGATACTACTCACCATAGATGCATGGTATGACTATGAGATATGGCAGATGGATGTCAAGACCGCTTTCCTTAATGGAAATCTCCTTGAGGATGTTTACATGGCTTAACCAGAAGGGTTTGTAGATCCTAAGTATCCTAGTCAGGTATGTAAGATGTAAAGATCCATTTATGGTCTTAAGCAAGCATCCTAAAGTTGAAATTGTCATTTTGACGAAGCAATAGAGGAGTTTGGCATCACCAAGAATGAAGATGAGCCTTGTATGTATAAGAAGGCTAGTGGGAGCATAGTTGTATTTCTAGTCTTATATGTAGATCGCATCCTACTAATTGGAAATGACATTCCAAACTCTTAAGTGTTAAGAAGTGGTTGGGAAAATGTTTCACATTTAAGGATTCGTCATCAAAAAAATAACGTGGCGCAGTGGAAATACACTGTTTAAAATTTCCTAGAATCCACTTAATCATGTCCGATTACCATTGATTGGAATAAAATCAATTTTGTATCAAGAGAGATTCACTCATCAAATCTGTCTCTTCTAGAGACTATTGCAGAATCGTTTCTTTAAGCGATCTTCAAAGTTTGGTGCACAAGCAACTATCGAGCGAAAACCAGTGCTAGCCGAAGAAGTAGAGGAATGGAAGATTGATACTAAAATTTTGGCCAAAGGGGCTGCTATAGGAGGGCCAAAAATTACAGCATACAAAATAGGGTTAGGGCTGAATTTTTGATGCGTGCCGAGCACACCAAAAATAAATTCCTACTCTCGAAAACAAAATTTTTTAGTACAGATGGAGCAGGGTCGAATCCACAGGGATTGGCCGATTATTTCTTCTAAAATTAAACAAGAAAAGTAAAGGGGATTGTTTAAGAACTGCAATTAAAATCTAAAAATAACAGAATAGAAATAATTTGGTAAAAATCTATATGAGGTGAATTCTAGTTAGAAGGCGAATTCAAGTCTTGAGTCAAACCAACCGATCATCGATTAAACACAAAAGATAACTTCAATGCATTCAAATAAATTAGCTATAGTTATCATAAAGCATGAATCAACTAGTCTCTTCTTACGGAATAAATAACTAAGAGAAGCTCATTAATTATCCCTATTTAATCGAACAGTTCCAAACAAGCTTCGGAATTTAATTCAATCAAAAGCATTAACACACGAAAGAGACACTAATTCTACTCAATAATCACATAAGCGAGATCATTTAAAGCATATCAATTTCATCCATAACACAAATTAAAAACTTGTCCATAATTAATCGTGTTATTCGCTACCTAGGTTAAGTGAATTAAACGATTACGTATTTAATCACCTAACTAGCAAATCAATCACAAGTAAATAATTAAATCAAAGATTCAATTAAATCATGCAAAAGTAATAAGAATAGAATGAAATCAATTACTTGAATTAAAGAAGAAAATAAGAACAATTGATCTCACAGTTGATGATACAAGACTGAATTTCCTTCTAGCTAGAAATTAGGGTTTTAGTTCTTCATGGGGGAAGAACACGTTAAGAAGAGAGAAAAAAAAAGAGCCTGTTGTAATTTCTTTCAAAAAGAAGGAGGGAGAAAAAAAAAATTGACCTCACTCTTTTAAACCTAATCAACTAAGGAAAGAGTTCTAAAAAGGAAATAACTCTAATTAAGATTTTTGTAGGAAAATCTAATTAGAGTTATTAAAAATAAAACTATCCCCAAAAACCTATCACAAAAAGGCTGAAATAAAATAAGCTAAAACTAAATTGGAAGCCTTCTAATCCCATAAAAATTCTTCAAATTCGCAGCTCCCCTTAAGCCAGGATCTTGGCTTATGCAAAACAGCTTCCTAAGCTCAATTTCAGCACCAACAACACTCCATAAGCCATGCCCATGGGTTATGACTTCAAGCTCCATCCTTCATGCACTCCAAGCTTCCAAAATCGGCTCTTTAAGCTCATTTCCAACTTCAAAATCCCCAGCACAAGTAATTACACAAAATGAAGTAAATCTGCCTAAATTAACTAAAATTATATCAATTAAAGCCTATAAACAAAGACAGATTACGTGTATAAAATGCACTCATCAATTTTATTCTTAAAGTGTGCCTTTAAATAGACTCCTTGTCCAATTAGGTTTTAACTAGGTTAATTAAACCCAATCCCATTAAGATTGCAATTATATAAATGAACTTTAATTAAAAATTTCATACTATATAATTTAATCCCATTAGGCTGAATTTAATTACCCCTAAATTATAATTAAATCACACTTAAGAAAATACAATATATGTATTTTATTAATTATTTAATTAATTATTTACTTTATATAATTCAATTAATTAATAAATTAATTGATTACATTATGTAAATTTATTAATTAAATTAAATCAACCCAATGTTAATTAATTACCTTGACACCAAATGTCAACTAATTAATTGACCCATTCCTACCAATGTATATTACATGTACAATTTCTATAAGTTCCAGCTCAGTTGATCTATGTGCACGATCCTATGGGTGTGTCTTTATATTGGTAGTGGGCCTAAGGCCCACAGACTGTAAGTGAGTTCTAGCAAACCGTTACAACCCCCAATTAAGACAAAAATGCAACAGTCTTTAGAAGACACTCACCCGGTAGTAATCTCATAGTGTCCTTTGCCAGATGACATCGATATGAATAAACAAGGGGCACGGTGTCCGTCATCCTCTTCTGCTATTTATTATATTTCTTGATCTTGAGTTGACAGATTAATCAAATAAGCGACCGACTTATTTGGTTATGGCCATACACTTATCAATCCCACTCATCAAGTGGTCAGTGACATCATCTCGATGTTACCTGAGTGGAAATTCTATCACTTCATTATTAGTATCAATATGTCCACCTGTCCACCCAATCGTATCGATATTTAGCATTCTTTTACAGACCTGTTAGGCGTATGTCAAAGTGAATCGGATTCCATATTTATACTATAAGCTGGTCTGAGGACAAAAGAGACCTACTCAAGAAAGACCTATGACGTGACAACCATGCGGCTTTCTTGTCCGGATTGATCCAGTCCCATGTCAATGACATGTACCTATATTCACGATTGACTTTACAAGTACTTTGGCTAGTTAAGAACTACCATACGGTCATCGAATATGCAAGTCTGTGATTCTATTCGTTCCTCCAACTATAATAAACTTAGGATATGTTTTATGATTATCAATCAATAGATACTCTATTCATGTTATTGCACAAGATATAAATGAAATAGATTATTACCTTTATTAATGTGACACAAATAATGTATACATTTAAGAAATCTTAATGTATAATACGAAATACAAGAATCCAATGCCCTAAGAACTAGGGCACACCAACATCACAATGGAGGACTTAGGTGAAGCGGAAGCTATGCTAGGTATAAGGATCTATAGGGATAGATCACTTCAGCTTCTAGACTTAAGTCAGGAAAGGTGCATAGATAAAGTCCTTGAAAGGTTCGACATGACAAATGCGAAGAAAGGTTTCTTGCCATTTCGTCATAGTCTTACTTTAAGTAAGAAGGACTATCCCTCTACAAGGGAATAAAGGGAATGCATGAGTAGAAACAATACGCTTTAGCTATCGATTTTGTCATGTATGCCATACTGTGTACTAAACCTGATGTCACATATATATCAATGACTAGTGATTGGAAAGAGAATATGCGTTTGAAACTTGTATGGGGGTTGCAAGTGAGAAAGCTCCAAACCATATTCTGTTGCCATTCTACAACAGAAATTGAATATTTTACTGCACAGTGAATGCATAGTAAACCATTTGGATTAGGAAGTTATTCACTGATTAGTAGTTGGTAAATCTCTCCTAGACCCAGTTGACATCTTCTGTAACATCTACATGGCCATCGCACAAGCTTAGGTGCCACGATTACACTTGTAATCCAGATACCTACTCAGTAGATTCCATCTCATTCAAGGTTTCTTCTAATGATAACATTGTTGGTCCCTTGACCAAAGCTATTGGTGAGACCACAGCGAGAGGGTCAAGTGAGATCTATAAGGACTAGACCCTATCTTAGTAGTGACTGGTACAAGTGGGAGATTGTTGGTGTATGCCCTAGTCCCTAGATGTTATACTTGGTATTTTGTATATTTGCATATACATTTTCTAAATATTAATAAAAAGGCATAATCATATTTATTGAATTACTTTTGCAATTAATAAATATTAATAATCCATAAACTGGTATTTGCTCATGTTTGTTAATAGTGTGTACTAAACGCGTAAGACCATGAGCTTAAGGAATACAGTTTTAAAGCTATCCCTGGTTTATTATAATCATAGGAATGAATATAACTAAAACTAGTATATTCCTTATGGGATGGGTGGTGTCTTACCGATTATAGGATTTGAAAAGTCTATTAAGGACATAGGTACATGTTAGTGAATAGTGTACTAGATCAATCCGCTTATGAGAACACTACATGGTCAGTGTCATAAGTGCTTCTCACATATTGCTTACATTGGATCCTTAGACCTGATATTGCTACACTCCTCAATGTGACCTTGTATGCTTTGATGTGTGCCTAACGGGTTCGTAATTAGATGCCAAGTATGGGTACATTAGGTGTATCAGGAATCATACTGGGACTGTGAATAATGTAAAGGAATTGCCTATCTCTTCATTGAAGAGATGATATCACTGACCTCTTGACAAGTGAGACGAAGTAGCATACAGGCATACCCAAATAGAATGATTATTTGATTTCTTCAGTTTACTTGGATGTCAAGTAAATTCCTAGCATGTAAAAGGATGATAGAGCCATACCTTGTGTAGGACATCGATATCAAATGTGCAAGGGATCATATATGATACTACATATGTATGTCGGTTTGATTTTGACATCTTCATCCTAGTTGGGGGTTGTAATGGCTTGCTAGATTCCACTTACAATCTGTGGGCCAAATTGTAGTTTTGGGCCCACTGCCAGCATATGGATGAACCTACTGGATTGCATGCATATAAGTCTGGGTGGGTTTACTATGGATCGTTTTGATATGTAATGGTTTGTTGGAAATGCCCTAGTCCCAAGGCATTGGACCTCGGATTTGTATTGTACATTTATTGGATATTTGTATTGTACATATTTTGTGTCATAAATAAAGGCATTAATTCATTTATCATATATCTTGTGCTGTATTTTAAATGAAGTATCCAATGGACATATCCATATCCATGTTAATAAGTGTCATGCATTTGGAAGTAAGACCATGGGTAGGGGAAACGATATGACCATAAATAGATCCGTAGTCTGCTCCAGTCATGGGAATGAATGGAACTAAAGACTATCATTAGTCTGGTTGTATGGTGGTGTCTTACCGGCCATTGGACATGGGATGTCAACCATATTAATAGGTACATGCAAGAGGGGCATGGTGCTGGATAGATCCACTAAATGAGAAATCCACATGGTAAAGTATCGTAAGTGATTCTAGTGCAGTACTTGTATGGATCCTTTGACCTGACCATATGATGGTGGTGCATGTGAGGTCGCATACTTAAGGGTACGCCTAAAGGGCCTGTAAAAGGGTGCCAAGTATAGGTATTTTTCGGGTATGTCACTAAGCATGGTAGTACTATGGATATGCGGAAGGGATTTTTCACTCAGTAGTCCACTGAGAAGATATCACCGGCCTCTTGATGAATGAGACTCATAAGAGTGTAGCCACACCCAAACAAGTTGGAACTTGTTTGTGAGCATCAGTACATTCAGGATCAAGTAGTTTTCCAAACACAAAAGAGGGTGATCAATCCATGCCTCTGTGTTGGACACTGATATCGATGACATGGGATATACAAGTTTAAACTATAGGGTTATGATTTCAGTTGGACTACCATCTCCATCTTAATTGGGGGCTGCAGTGGCTTGCTAGAGCCTGCCTGCAGTCTGTGGGCCATAGGCCCACTGCCAACATAAAGATGGGCCCACAGGATCGTACACATTGAACGTCTAAACATGGACTTAAGGAATCACCTGTATACTTGGAGTATACACACCGGAGATAGAGGATTATATTAATTATATTATAAAGATCAATTAGATTGATCATAATGATAAAATTAATATTTACATTAGCCTTCTCATAATTAATTAAATTAATTTATGAGATTATTTCCTGGGTGGAAATATTTCACATGTGTAGGTTTACATGTGTCCTAATTTTATGAGTGTCAATATTAATTCCATGGTGAAATTAATTAATCAAATTAATTTTAATTTAAATGTATCAAACATATTATATGGTATAATATGTTAGAATACATGTTGAATAAAATTAAGTTTGATAATTAATTGGACCAAGAGAATTAGTACTAGCCTAGGCTTTACAAGGGAGAAAAGCCCGCATAAGATGAGGAAGGAATGGGCTGAAATTTTGGTTAAAATTTTAGCCCACTAGGTTAAACTTAACCTAGTAAAATTCGGCCAAGAGGGTAAGGGAAGCTTGAGCCGAAAATTGCAAACTCCTCCTCTCTCAAAACTTTTGATTTTAATGCTAGCACGGGTTGTGTTCATTAGCCGTTCGTGTACGTGAATGCGGAGGGAATCTACTTTGATTTCTGCAGCCATCTCTAGAAGAGATATCCCAGGTGTGAAATCTTTTCTTTGTTGTTAAAATTTTGATTTTACAATTTTCATATCAATTGCTTCTGGGCACGGATTTGAGAAAATCACCGCATTCTTCCTCTTTAATTGGGTGATTTCCGGTGAAAAATCCCAACAGTGGTATTAGAGCGGGCTTTTGATCCGTGAAAATTTTTAATTAGCTTGAATCCCTTGGTTTTGAAATTGGAGATTTTAATTTGGGATTCTTGGATTGGGGTTTGTGATTTTCCCCTCGAATTTTTTGTAATTGAAAATTAATTGGCATATAGGATTATGTTAGATTTAATTTTCTATTGTTGGATGATCTTGGTGATTTATTCTTCCTTGGCTGGCATTTTTTTTTATTTATTAAAGATCACGGGCTATTTCTGGGCATGAGGGATTGCCGGCGTGGCTGCTACCCCTAGCAGCAGCAGCTGTTGCTAGGGCAACACGGTTGCCCTAGCTGTAGCGGGTCGGGCCCAGTGTTTTGGATTTGGCGGGTTTCAGGCCCGGGGCCCAGTTTAAAAATTTTAATTGGTTTTAAAATTTCATGTGTTGAAATTTTCGCAATTTAAATGCGCATGGTTTCTTGAATGAAATTTTAATTTTATTCATAGGATATTGATTTTGGAAATTAATATGGTTAATTGAAATTGGTTTGGGTTTTTTTAGCACAATTACCCGAACGGCTGAGATGGACTCATGGTTTCCCAATTCTAGTGGGAGCAGTTATCTGCCTGGGCTAGAGGCCCAAAGCCTATTAAGGGACAAAACCATGATGGGCCAAAATGGCGATTTCAAAAATAATGGCTTGGACATAAATGAAATGGGCTTAATTCATGCATTATAACATGCTTATAAATGGATGTATTGGATGTATTTTGTGTGATTAAATATTTGTTTGGTTGGATGCTATTGGGCCTTATTCAAGATGGGTTGTATTTTTCTTTTTGGGTAAATACGGCCTGCGCGCTGTTTTTCTTTTAAGGTAATTTTATTTTATTTATTTATTATAAAATTTGTAAGAGAAGAAGAAGCCCAAATGGAGTGGTGAGCCCAAGTAGAGGTGCAAGCCCAGAAGGAAGGAAAAAGGAGGCCCACTTGATATTTCTTTCTAGTATAGGTTTACTAGAATAATATTAGGTTGTAATATAGGCCCATAGTAGTCCATTTTACTTATTTAATTATACTTTATATTTATTTGCATGTATGTATGTATGATTCAAACCCATTCTCACCTGCCTTATGCATGTAAGCCGTTATTAAAATGAATCTAATAACCTAATGGAAATTACTAAGTCACTTAAAAGTGCTTCCCTCATTCAAAACCAGCTTGAAGTGGGGATAGGCCAGTTGTAGACCATGCCCTCGCTGGATGCACTGGAGTATCATCATTTTGTATTGGTTACTTTGACACTTGAATAGAGGTTTTGACTTAGCGTAGGTATTAGGATTCTCCTGGCCCTAAGCACAGATGGGTAAGTTCAAACAAGCCCATCAAACCGAGAGTCCCTAGGTTGGGATTGGACGATGTTCCTACCTAAATAATTAGGGTATTATTTTTCCAGGCCCTCGTCTGTCTATATCCTAATGAAATATGGATCTCGGCCCATGAGCCCAACAACTCGGATTAATTAATAACTTGATTCATTATTAATCATAGATGGGAAAATATTAATAAAGTCCTTTATTAACACTCTTAAACCTTTTCTGTGTAGAATTTCTAAATGGAAAATAACAACTCACTTTCACTGCGATCTATTCTTGAAAGGGACAAGCTTTCTGGTCCTAACTTCTTAGACTGGTCTAGGAACCTAAGGATAGTTCTAAGACCAGAGTCAAAAGAGTATGTACTAGAAAGGCCTGTACCAGCTGCGCCTCAAGGACGTAATCCAACAGCTACCCAGCTGCAGGAATACGAGATGCATGTTAAGGATAATAGGGATGTGACATGCCTTATATTGGCATGCATGGTCCCTGAGCTACAAAAGCAGTTCATGGATTATCAAGCCTATGCTATGATAACAACTCTGAATGAGATGTTTCAAGAGCAAGCTCGTCAGGAAAGGTACCTGACCAATAAGGCATTCCACTCCTGCAAGATGGGGGCTGGGACATCTGTGAGCGCACACATGCTCAAGAGGAAGGGCTATTTGAATACTTTGGCCCGTCTCGGATCGCCCATCTCACAGGAGCTGGCAGTGGACACAATCATTGCTTCATTACCGGATTCTTATGATCAGTTCATCCTGAACTGCAATATGCAAGGGATGAACCGTACTGTTAGTGACCTGCATGGGATGCTTAAGCTTACTAAACAGTCAATCAAGAAGACTTCGCTGGTGCTGCTGGTCAACAAGGGGAACCCTCCTCTTGTGAAGGGCAAGGCCAAGGCTAGGAAGCCTAAGGCCCAGCCCACGGTCCAGCATAAGGCTAGTCCCGGGGATGTCTGCTTCGGGTGCAAGCAGGCGGGGCATTGGAAGAGATCGTGTCCCAAATTGATGGGAGAGCAGAGGAAGACCCAGGGCGCCTCTTCGTCAGGTATTTATGTCATAGGCATTAACCTTACTGTTTCAACATCTTGGGTATTGGATACTGAATGTGGTTCTCACATTTGTTGCAATATGCAGGGACTTAAGAACAGAAGGTCACTGGGATCGGAGGAGGTGGACTTACGGGTCGGTAATGGGGCAAGGGTTGCTGCTATAGAGATCGGTGAATATCACCTCATGATGCCCAGTGGATTGGTTTTGATTTTGGAACAATGTTATTTTGTACCTGCCATGTGCAGGAATATTATATCTGTTTCAATGTTGGATATTTCTGAATTTAATTTTTCTATTTTTAATGGTAGAATTGTTATGTCTGGAGAGGGATTATTTTATGGAGAAGCTCTATTAAATAAAGGCCTATATATCCTGGATTTGAATGAAACCAATCATGTCTATAACATAAACACTAAAAGGGTTAAGCCTAATGAACTTAATCCTATCTACCTTTGGCACTGTCGTTTAGGCCACATAAACGAGAAATGCATAGCTAGGCTCCATAAGGCTGGAATCATAGGGTCATTTTACCTAGAGTCACTTGATGTCTACGAGTCCTGTTTACGAGGCAAAATGACAAAAGCACCTTTTAGCAAGAAAGCTATAAGGGCTACTAGCTTATTGGACCTAATACATTCAGACGTATGTGGGCCCATGAGTGCAGCTACTAGAGGTGGACATCTATACTTCGTCACGTTCACAAACGATTTCAGCAGATATGACTATGTCTATCTGATGAAACATAAGTCCAAAACCCTTGATAGGTTCAAGGAATTTAGGAATGAAGTATAGAACCAGCTACGCAGAACAATCAAAGCCCTTCGGTCGGACCGAGGAGGCGAGTATATTAGCCTAGAGTTTGACTCCTACTTCAGAGAGTATGGAATAGTTCTGCAGCTCACTCCTCTGAGAACACGACAATGGAATGGGGTGTCTGAACAAAGGAATAGGACCCTGTTGGACATGGTCCGCTCAATGATGAGTCATGCCTCTCTCCCAATAAGCTTCTAGGGACATGCCCTCGAGACAGCCGCTCTTATTTTAAATAATACTCCGACTAAGGCAGTGGAAAAGACCCCATATCAAATATGGACAGGCAGGGAGCCCAATGTGTCTTTCCTACGGATTTGGGGATGCGAAGCACATGTTAAGAGATTGACTGGTGGCAAGCTAGAACCCAAAACCGATAAATGCCGGCTTGTGGGCTACCCTAGGGAAACCAAATGGTATTACTTCTACAACCCCCCCCCCCCCCCCCCCCCCCCGAGAACAAGGTGTTCGTGGCAAGAAAGGGGATCTTTCTAGAAAAGGATTTCCTTTCTAAGAAAGACAGTGGGAGCAATGTTGAACTCAGGGAAGTTCAAAGCCTACAAGCTCCTAAAGAGGATAACTTGGAGGCCCGGGTGGAGCTTCCATAGGAGGAAGCACCGATCCAAGCCATACAAGACCTAAAAGGTCTGGTAGGGATCGTCGGGAACCGGAGAGGTATGGTTTCCTCGTCACCGATGATCAGACTCTTCTCGTCTTTGATGAGGAAGAACACAAAACCTACCAAGAGGTTATGGAAAGTCCACAGTCTGCAAATTGGCGTAAAGCCATAGAGGCAGAGATGCAATCTATGTACGATAACCAGGTTTGGAACTTGGTTTATCCACCTCCGGGTACTAAGGTAATTGGTTGCAAGTGGTGCTACAAGCTAAAAGCCGATAATATCTTCAAGGGGTGTCTGGTTGTAAAAGGTTTCAGACAAGTCCATGGAATAGACTATGATGAAACTTTCTCACCACTCGCCATGCTCAAATCCATCAGGATCTTGCTGGCCATAGCCGCATGGTACGACTATGAGGTCTGGCAAATGGATGTCAAAACCGCTTTCCTTAACGGAAAGCTACTCGAGGTTGTGTACATGACACAACCTGAGGGTTTTGTCGATCCAGAGTATCCTGGGAGGGTATGCAAACTTCAGAGGTCCATTTATGGACTGAAGCAAGCATCCCAAACTTGGAATCTTAGATTCAATGAAGCTACAAAGGAATATGGCTTCATACAGAATCAAGATGAGCCTTGTGTGTATAAGAGGATTAGTGGGAGCATTGTGACATTCCTAGTGTTATATGTGGACGACATCTTACTCATTGGAAGTGACATACCAACACTGCAAGGGGTAAAGCAGTGGTTGTGTAAGTGCTTCGCAATGAAGGACTTAGGTGAAGCTGAGATGATCCTAGGGATTAGGATCTACATGGATAGATCAAATCGGCTTCTGAGCCTAAGTCAGGCCACGTACATAGACAAAGTTCTAAAGAGATTCAGCATGGACCTCTAAAGAGATTCATTATGGCCCATGCCTAGTTGGAACTAGTGTAAGTGGGAGATTGTTAGAAATGCCCTATTCCCAAGGCATTGGACCTCGTATTTGTATTGTACATTTATTGGATATTTGTATTGTACATATTTTGTGTCATAAATAAAGGCATTAATTCATTTATCGTATATCTTGTGTTGTATTTTAAATGCAGTATCCAATGGACATATCCATATCCATGTTAACAAGTGTCATGCTTTTGGAAGTAAAACCATGGGTAGGGGAAACAATATGACCATAAATAGATCCGTAGTCTGTTCCAGTCATGGGAATGAATGGAACTAGAGACTATCATTAGTCCGGTTGTATGGCGGTGTCTTACCGGCCATTCGACATGGGATGTCAACCAAATTAATGGGTACATGCAAGAGAGGCATGGTACTAGATAGATCCACTAAACGAGAAATCCACATGGTAAAGTATCACAAGTGATTTCTCGTGTAGTACTTGTATGGATCCTTTGACCTGACCATATGATGGTGCTGCATGCGAGGTCGCATACTTAGGGGTATACCTAAAGGGCTTGTAAAAGGGTGCCAAGTATGGGTATTTTTGGGTATGTCACTATGCATGGCAGTGCTATGGATATGCAGAAGGGATTTGTCACTCAGTAGTCCACTGAGAAGATATCACTGGCCTCTTGATGGATGTGATTGATAAGACTGTGGCCACACCTAAACACTTGAAACTTGTTTGTGAGCATCAGTACATTCGGTATCAAGTAATTGTCTGAACACAAAAGAGGGTGATCAATCCATGCCTCTGTGTTGGACACCGATATCGATGACATGGGATATACAAGTTTAAACTACAGGGTTATCATTTCAGTTGGACTGCCATCTCCATCTTAATTGGGGGCTGCAGTGGCTTGCTAGAGCCCACCTACAGTCTATGGGCCATAGGCCCACTGCTAACATGAAGATGGGCTCATAGGATCGTACACATTGAACGTCTAAACACAGACTTAAGGAATCACCTGTATACTTGGAGCATACACACCGGAGAGAGAGGATTATATTAATTATATTATAAAGATCAATTGGATTGATCATAATAATAAAATTAATATTTGCATTGGCCTTCTCATAATTAATTAAATTAATTTATGAGATTATTTCCTGGGTGGAAATATTTCACATGTATAGGTTTACATGTGTCCTAATTTTATGAGTGTCAATATTAATTCCATGGTGAAATTAATTAATCAAATTAATTTTAATTTAAATATATCAAACATATTATATGGTATAATATGTTAGAATACATGTTGAATAAAATTAAGTTTGATAATTAATTGGATCAAGAGAATTAGTACTAGCCTGGGCTTTAAAAGGGATAAAAGCCCGCATAAGATGAGGAAGGAATGGGCCGAAATTTTGGTTAAAATTTCAGCCCACTAGGTTAAACTTAACCTAGTAAAATTCAGCCAAGGGGGTAAGGGAAGTGTGAGCTAAAAATTGCAACCTCCTCCTCTCTCGAAACTTTTGATTCCAACGCTAGTACGGGTTGTGTTCGTTAGCCGTTCGTGTACGTGAACGCGAAGGGAATTCACTTTGATTTCTGTAGCCATCTCTAGAAGAGATATCATAGGTGTGAAATCTTTTCTTTGTTGTTAAAATTTTGATGTTACAATTTTCATATCAATTGCTCCTAGGCATGGATTTGAGGAAATCGCCGCGTTCTTTCGTTTTAATCGGGTGATTTCCAGTGAAAAATCCCAACATGGTTACATATTAATATTTTATATAATGGGTTATATAGATTTTATGGACTTAAATGTTTAAGGTTAAATTAAATTATATAATCTCATTATGAGAGTTATTACTTTAACTTATTAAAATTATCATATGGTGAATTTTAGTTAAGTTAAAAGTACGATAGAATATTCTAGTTATTTCAAAGTAGAATATATCTAGATATTTTATCAAGGAGGGGTAAAATAGGGATTCCCACCTTTTATGTGTCATATAAAAGGAATATGATGAAATCATATTCTCTAATATCATCTCTAGCCTCCACTCTAATCCTCTCCATCTCTTAGGGATTTAGAGACATTGGAAGAAAATGGTTTTGCTTCCATTGGAAATTAGGTCTAGAGCTAGCACTCTATCTACCCGCAACGGCTTCGCGTGTGTGAATGTAGAGGAGGGACGTTTGAACCTCTTGTCAAATCCAACTAGTAGCAATGTTTTACGTATTGCTGGAGATTACATCGTCGGATTGATGTGAAATTTTAACTGGAAGTTCCTGAAATCCGTAGCTCAATTGTGACTGGTGGAGCTTGGGTTCTAAGGATTGGAAGTATTTATTCAAAGGGGATCAGATTGTAGCAAAAACTGTTTTTCAAATTGTATGCAATAGTAAGTTTTTGTCTATTTCTAAGGTTTGGACCGTCAGATCGGTTTGAGATTTTAACTAAGAGTTCTTGAAATTAGTGTCTCAATTCTAGATAGTAGGGATCAGAATTTGACATCAGAAAGTGCATTTATGATCGACATCAGTTTGTGACAGAAACGGTTTCTATACGAGGATGGCTAATGTGAAAAACCTTTTCTTTCCTCTTTGATTTCTTATTTATCCATAATCTAGCCATGTGGTTTTGGGTATAAGCCTTAGTTGTAAATGATTTGTTCCATAATTTTTTTGTTTACAACCGGGATAAGTTCCTATAAAAGGCAATACACTTAGTGGATAGCTTTGTCAGCGCCACTGGTTGGGCTTATGATGGCAAGCCCGAGCCAGTGGAGGTGAAAGGAGAGGTGGTTCCAGGGTTTGAGATCTTTGTCGATGTGGTGGATTTCTCCAAATACAGGATGGAACCAGTTGAAAGCATGCTCAAGCTTGAACCCAATAAAGAGAAAAAAGAAGTTCCCCTTGTTAAATATGAAGAGATTGTGAATGCTTGTATTCCTATTACCCGGAATAAGAAGCTCGGTGGAGAAGCCTAGGGAATGAAAGATATGGATATAGTTATGGATGCCATCTCTAGGGCATTGTTCACCCTTCTGAAGAAAGGGCTGAAAGATCAGATCGAAGAAAAGCCTGTGGTGGTGGAATAGAATGATAAGTTGAAAAAGGCAGTAGTTGAACTAGTCAGGTTAATGGGCACAAGGAAAGCACTGATGGAAGAATCCGCCCTCTCTGATGCACCAAAAGGAGGCTCTGGAATCTGACTTGGATAATTTGTTGGAAGAGGAGATAGATGAAGCTGTAGCAGTTGCCGATGAAGACCCTCTGCATGTGGAGGAGGAAACTGACTTCTTTCTATCAATTTCTTCTATGTTTGATGTGAAAAGTTCTGCCTGTGAGGCTTTGAATGCAATGAAATCTAACTTTTCTTACTTGTGTGATGCATTTCTTAATGGATCTATGCATACATTCAAGCAATCATACAATGAGTTTAGTATACATGACACTCTATTGTATGAAATTAACTTGGGAACGAATGAAAACCCTAAAATGGTATCCATCTCGAATGATCTTACTCATGAAGAGAAGAGAGAGATCATAAAAGTTCTAGAAAAGCATGTTGGGGCCTTTGCTTAGTCACATAAGGATATGTTGGGAGTTGACAGAGAAATCGTAGAGCACAAAATTCCTACTGATCCTAAATGCAAACCTATGAAGCAGAAGCTCAAATGTCTTAGACCAACATGGGCAGAAAAGGTTAAGGATGAAGTGGCTAAGAAGATCAAAGCCAAATTCCTAAAAGTTGTAAAGTATCCCGAGTGGTTTGCTAACATTTTCCCGGTTACGAAGAAGGATGGAAGGGTCAGAGTCTGTGTTGATTACAGAGACCTAAACAAAGCATCTCCTAAAGATGACTTTCGTCTGCCACATATAGACGTACTGATTGATAGTGCGGCCAGAGCGGTCATGTATTCATTTATGGATGGGTTCTTTAGATATAATCAGATCCTAATGGACATCATCGACAAGGTCAAGACGGCTTTCATCATAGAATAGGGCACGTACTGTTACAGGGTGATGCCATTCGGATTGAAAATTCTGGGGCCACATACCAAAGGGACGTCACCATACTCCTTCATAACATGATCCACAAAGAGGTTCAGGTGTATGTCAATGACATGTTGGTCAAGTCCATGACTCGAGAAGAGCACCCGCTGTCATGGATAGATTTATGACCAGGATTGAGAAATACAACGTCCGACTTAACCTGAAGAAGTGTGTATTTGGAGTCACTTTGGGCAAGCCGCTGGGGTACCTAGTCAGTCAAAGGGGAATTGAGATGGATCCAGAAAAAATCAGAGCCATCCAAGATATGCCGATGTCAAAAACTATAAAGGAAGTCAGATCATTCTTAGGTCACTCTAGTATGTTAGTAGATTCATCACCAGATTGACTATAGTTTGGGAGCCTATCTTTAAACTCCTTAGGAACCAATAACCAACGATATTGAATGACTAGTGCCAGATTGCATTTAACAGTATAAAGGCTTGCCTGATAAATCCACTTGTGTTGAAAACTCAGACAACAAGTAAACTCTTAATCCTGTAGCTGGCCATCGAAGAGACTTCGATAGGGGTAATGCTAATGCAGGAACAAGTTGATAAGAGGGAGCATGATATTTACTAGCTTAGTAAAATGCTATTAGCCTATGAAACCATATATACCATAATTGAAAAGACCTGTATGACTATAGTTTAGTTGACAAAGAAGCTGAGACACTACTTCCAGTCTGACAGGATATAAGCAGTAGCGAAGATGGATCTCATGAAGTATCTGTTTGAGGCACCAGCACAAGCCGAAAAGTTATTTAGGTGGTTATTATTGTTTTCTAAATTCAACATTTAGTACGTAACTAAAAAGGTGATAAAAGGAAGAGCAGTAGCAAAATTCTTGGCCAATCAACCGCTTGATTCGGAATATGTGGAAAAACTAGAACTTCCCAATGAGCAGCTTGCAATGATAGAAGTCAAACCGAGAAGGCAGACAATGGGCTTTGACGGAGTTGTAAACAAGTGAGGTTATGGTTTGCGAGTTATTATCGCTACCCCAGATGGAGAGATCATCCCATTCTCTAAGCATTGTAAATTCCTTGTCACCAACAATGGAGCAGAATATGAGACCTGCTTATTCAGTATTGATACCCTAATTATTCTAGGAGCAAACATTTTGGGATTCGTCATCGAAAAAATAACATAGCACAGTGGAAAATACACCGTTTAAAATTTCCTAGAATCCACCTAATCATGTCCAATTACTATTGATTGGAATAAAAATATTTTAATCAAGAGAGATTAAACTCACCAGATATATCTCTTCTAGAGACTACTGTAAAAGCATTTCTTGAAACTGCGATCTCCAAAGTTTGATGCATGACCAACTATGGAGTGAGAATTGGTGCTAGCCGAAGAGCGAAGGAATTGAAGAATAATTGCTGGAACTTTCTAGGGTTAGGGCTGATTTTTTTACTTGAGTGTGCCCTTATATAGACTCCTTATCTAATTGGGTTTTAATCAGATTAATTAAACCCAAACCCACTAGGATTATAATTACATAAATAAAATTTAATTAAAAAGGTTATACTATGTAATTTAATTCCTTTTGGCTAAATTTAATTACCCCTAAATAAAATTAAATCACACTTAAGTAAATACATTACATATATTTAATTTTCCTACTTAGGAAAATAATTTAATTAATTGTTTACTTTATGTAATTCAATTAATTGATAAATTAATTAATTACATTATGTAAACTTATTAATTAAATAAAATCAATCCAATATTAATTAATTACCTTGACACCAAATGTCAACTAATTAATTAACGCATTTCTTCCAATGTACATTACATGTACAATTTCTACGAGTTTCAACTCAGTTGATCTATGTGCACGATCCTATGGGTCTGTCTTTACGTTGGTAGTAGGCCCAAGGCCCACAGGCTGTAAGTCGATTCTAGCAAACCGTTATAGCCCCCAATTAAGACCGAGATATAGCAGTCTTTAGAAGATACTCACCTGATAGTAATCTCATAGTGTCCTTTGCCAAATGACATCAATATGAATAAGCAAGAGGCACGGTGTCCGTAATCCTCTTTTGCTGTTTATTATATTTCTTGATCTTGAGTTGAATGATTAGTCAAATAAGTAATCGACTTATTTGGGTATGGTCATACACTTATCAGTCCCACTCATCAAGTGGCCAGTGATATCATCTCGGTGTTACCCGAGTGGCAATTCCATTACTTCATCATCAATATCAATATGTTCACTATTCCATCCAATCATACCCATATTTAGCATGATTTTATAGACCTGTTAGGCATATGTCAAAGTGAACCGGATTCCATATTGATACTATAATGAAATCTGATCTGAGGATAAAAGAGAACTACTCAAGAAAGACTTATGATGCGACAACCATGTGGCTTTCTTGTGCGGATCGATCTAGTCCCATGTCAATGACATGTACCTATATTCATGAATGACTATACAAGTACTATAGCTAGTTAAGAACTACCATATATTCATCGAATATATAAGTTTGTGATTCTATTCATTCCCACGATTATAATAAACTTGGGATATGTTTTATGATTATCAATCAATGGATACTCTATTCATGTTATAGCACAAGATATAAATGAAATAGATTATTGCCTTTCTTAATGTAACACAAATGACATACATACATAGAATCTTAATGTATGATACAAAATATAAGAATACAATGCCCTAGAACTAGGGCACACCAATAATCTCCCACTTACACTAGTTCTAAGTGGGCATTGCCCTAAGTCCTATATATCTAGTATGACCATTGTGCTGTGTCTGCGGCAACGCCTTGTTCAATGGATAAGTGACATTATTCTTGGTGTCAACCCTCTGCAATGAAACTTTCTGAGCATGTGTTTAGATCTCTTATGTGATCGGGGCTCCTTATCTTGTATGATGGCCCCATTGTTATCACAGAAAACATCAACTGGGTACAGGATAGTGGGTACTGCTCCTAACTCAGTTATGAACTTCTTGATCCAAACGGCTTCCTTTGCAGCTTTGCATGCAACGATGTACTCAGCTTCCGTTGTAGAGTCAGCAATGGTGACCTGCTTTGAGGACCTCCAACTAATGGCACCGCCATTCAGGAGAAAAATATGTCGAGACTGTGACTGGTTTTCGTCCTCATCTGTGTCAAAGCTTAAATCAGTGTAACCTGACACTACCAGCTTATCTTAACCTCTATACACTAAGAAAGCATCCTTAGTCTGATTAAAGTACTTCAAGATTGCCTTGACTGCTTTCCAGTGTTCTTCATCGGGATCCAACTGGTACCGGCTAGTTACACTTAGTGCAAACATGACATCAGGCCTCGTACACAACATGGAGTACATGATAGATCCTATAGCAGATGCATAAGGGATCTTTTCCATGCTCTTCCGGTCTTTCTTTGTTTTAGGACCATCTTTCTTACTTAGTTTCAACTCATGGTGCATAAGCAAGAATTCTTTCTTTGCCTTATCCATGCTGAATCTTTTAAAAAACTTGTCAATGTACATGGCCTGACTTAGGACTAGAAGCCAATTGGACCTATCTCTGTAGATCCTGATCCTTAAGATCATCTCACTTCACCTAAGTCCTTTATTGCAAAGCACTTACTCAACCACTACTTAACCCCTTGAGTGTTGGTATGTCACCTCTAATGATAAGGATGTCATCAACATACAGCACCAGGAAGGTGGAAACATTCCCACTAACCATCTTATACACGCAGGGCTCATCAGAATTATGTGTGAAGCCATATTCTGTAATGGCCTCATTGAATCTCTAATTCCATGACCTCGATGCTTGCTTCAATCCATAAATAGATCTTTAAAGCTTGCATACCCCGGTTAGGATACTTTGGATCGATAAAACCCTTAGGTTATGTCATATACACATCCTCAAGCAGCTTTCCATTAAGGATACCGGTCTTACGTCCATCTGCCATATCTCATAATCATACCATGTAGTTATGGCTACTAGTATCCTAATGGATTTCAACATGGCAACTGTTGAAAAGGTTTCATCATAGTCAATTCCTTGAACTTGCTTGAATCCTTTCACCACCAATCGCCCCTTGAAGGTGTTGTCGGCTTTTAACTTGAAACACCACTTGCAACCTATCACCTTAGCACCTAGAGGTAGATCCACCAAGTTCCATACGTGGTTATCATGCATAGATTGCATCTCATCCTCTATGACTTTGCACCATTAATCTGAGTGTGGGCTTTCAACAGCCTCCTGATAGGTCTTGGGCTTCTCTTGGTCAATGACCATAAGGTCCCCATCATTAGTCATGAGAAAGCTGTACCTCTCTGGCTGATGACATGTCCTACCAGAACTTCTAAGGTCCTATGTTGTAACGCCCCAGATATAAGTTGACTTAGTTATGTTGTGATGTGTGCATATGAGTGAGCATTTTTGCATTTAACCGATGTTTTGTATGCTTATAACAATTCGTAGGCTTTGGCCTAGCGGTAGATAGTCCTGACTAATAGCTAGTGGTCTAGAGTTCGAACCTTACCTGGCTTAAATTTATTTTTTTTTTTTGTGCCTTTTTATTTTTGTCTTGGGAAGGTTGGAATTCCGAAAATCCATGATAAATATCCCATTTTTCAGTTGACCAATTCAAAAAAATTAGGAATCCTTAACCTAAGGAGAAAATCTCTCCTTAATCTCTTCCACTTTCCAAGTTTCACTCCAAGGCAATCTCTTCATCTCTATTAGGGTTAAAATTTCGGCCATTCCATTGTGTGGAGCTCCAGTGCAGCCGAAATTCTTAACTTTCTCTCCCTCACTTTCATTCATTCAGACTCTGCTTCATTCTTCTCCATTCCGAGTTAATTGCCTCAGTTGGTTTCACTGCAAACAGGGTAACAACTAAACCCTAAATGTCGGTTCGAAATTTATATAGGATGTATGGTAGATGAATTTGATCTTAGGTTGTATTATTACTGAAATTATTGTTGAGACATGAATGTATATGATATTGGTGTAAGAAATTGCTTTTAGGTTAAAAGATTGGTAGAAATATGAAAATACATGTGATTGAGTCGAAATTGGTAAGCTGCTGTATTTTCAGAATTGACTGTTTATGGTAATTATGGCATAACTTCCGTTATATAACTCCGATTGGCATAATTCAACTTTCTGTGTTTTCCTGAGATATAGGTGTACAAGGTTGTTTTACATTATTTTGGAAAATTCCGTGAGTAAAGTGCTCATATTCCCTATTGAAACTGCCTTATGTGCATTGTGCCGATTTTTCTTGAACTGCTGAATTTCAGATTGTACAGGTTGTGATAATTTTAGCTTTATTTTCGTTATATAACTCCGATTGGCATGATTCAACTTTCTGTGTTTTCCTGAGACATAAATGTACAAGGTTGTTTTATACTATTTTGGCAAATTCTGTGAGTAAAGTGCTCGTATTCCCTGTTGAAACTGCCTTATGTGCACTGTGCCGATTTCCTGGAACTGCTGAATTTCAGTTTGTACAGTTTGTGTTGATTATGGCTTTATTTTCTCTCTGTAGCTCCGTTTGCCATGAAACAAAATTCTATGTATTCCTGAAATTCTGATGTTCAATGTTGCTTTATATTATTTTTGCTAAATCAGTGAGTAACACATCTGTTTTGTCTGTTGAAGTCAGACTATGTGCAGTGATCTGAAGTGAATTTACAGATTGCATGTTTTTAGTGTTTCCTTAATATCTTTTGCTATAGGAATCCGAATTGCATGATTTAAGTTGGCGTGTGTTCCTAAGATGTAAGGCTAAATTTACCTTTGTATTGCCATGCTGAATTCTGAGTCTAACCTACTGGAATATTATATGCAAGTTGAGGCATGAACTATGAATTCTGAAATTTTCACCTTAGGCCTTGAACTGATTTTTTTTAATGTGTGCAAAGCATAATTTGATTCTAGGAATTTATGCTAGGACTCTTGACATGAAATCTAATAATTACATATATGGTTTGGTAAATTTAATACATGTTGGAATTATGAAATCGAGTTTGGGGTAAGTCCTATTTTTTTTATGGCACCATGTGTTTATTGATGTATCAGATTATGTTTTGGGGTAAGTCCTATTTTAATGGCACCTTATGGTTATTGAATTGGTTGGGATAAGTCCTATGTTAAAGGCACCTTTTGAATATTGATATAATTATGATAATTAAATTGGTGTTTGTAGTGGCATATACTCTGGTGTCTTGGTTAGTTTGGCTAAGTGTTTTCCATGTTTGATTGGTTGACACTAGGACAGCGCCCTTTGTTTCGAGGTAAGTCCCTTCGTTGGCACTCAGAGAGGTAAATCCCTTCGTGGTACTCTAATTTATTTTATTTTTGAGGTAAGTCCCTTCGTTGGCACTCTGTGAGGTAAGTCCCTTCGTTGGCACTCTGAGGTAAATCCCTTCGTGGTACTCTTTTCTTATTGATAAGGGGGTAAGTCCCGTTGTGGTTCCCCGAAGCGTCTGAGCCGAACTCTCTAAGGACATAGGTGTATAGGTCAATACAAATGATTTATACGCGTATACCACAAGATTAATAAAGGTTAAGGTATAATTGAGTTGATGTCAAGTTTGTGATGAAGTACTTTGATTTGGGATGTTGGTATGTATTTGTATGTACATGACTTATCTTGGAAATCTGAATTTTGATGATATTGATTATCCACTTGGAATGTTTTGTACTATTATTTGAAATAGATAATTATGTGATATGCTGAACTTGAACTTTATATGTTGTATGTGATGCAGCTAACAAATAAGGGTAAGATCCCTGATACATGATTGTTACTATGAGAATTATGCATGCTTGTATAAATTGATAAATTTGCTTTCTATTAATCATGATGAAGTATACTTAAGTAATGTAATATGAAATTTATGATCTGTCATCTTCCTATGTGAACTTTGAATTGATGTTTGGGATTTATTAGTTACTCGTCACTAAGTGGCGCTGTTGATATTTTCAGATTTTTCCGGTGCAGAATAGGAGATGCCTGATGTCTGTTCTCGGGGATTGTGTGGAGAGTTTCCGTCATGTTATTTTATCATCTATTCGTAGTTATGGATGTTCAAAGATTTATTTATTTATTTATTTTTTTTTTTTTTACTCCGTTATATTACCTTTTGAAATACCTATTTATGTTAAATTACTGTTTTTGAAATGGAAATTTTCGAGTACTCATTTATGATTATGTTATTTTAAAGATAAAAAGGAAGTTTTGAAAATGATGACCTAAACTTTATGTAATGTTTCCGCCATTGCATGCTTGCAAAAGTTAGGGTTGTCACAGTTGGTATCAGAGCCCGCGTTGGTTCCAAGGCTTTGGTAGCATAAGTCACTTGGAACCAAAACTCAGAATCCTAGGATAGAGATTTGAACATAGTGTGAGGTGCATGGGTAGGTAGAACGGGTTTAATTGCTTTGGATTACTTGTTTTCTATTATTAGCTGTATGTATTATATGCTTAGACCTAACTAGAACAAAAATTTTAGAATGCCTCCATGTAGAGATTCCGTTCGTGATGACTCTCCTCAGCGACGTATGCGGCTGTTGGAAGATGCCGTGCTCGCTATGGCTCAAAGAAATCCAAATAACCAAACTGTCTTCGATCGCATTGCTCGTCACCGACCCCCAACATATGAAGGATCTTCCGACCCGGTGGTGCTTGAGGGATGGATCCGGGAGATAGAGAAACTCTTTGATGTGACCGGCTGTCCGAACGCCGAGAAAGTCGTGATTGGAGCCTACTACTTGAAAGGCGAGGCTGATAACTGGTGGGGCATGGTTAAGGCCGAGTGCCTGGAATTGGCTGAGTTTGGATGGGGACAATTCACTGAAAGGTTGAAGAATCGTTTCTACCCAAGTGAGTTGAGGTGGCAGAAACGAGAGGAATTCCTATGCTTGACTCAAGGAAGCATGTCTGTTCAGCAGTACACCAACAAATTTACTGAACTGTCCAGATTTGCAGGTTCAGTCATCCCCACTGAAGAGGAGAAGGTGCAGTTCTATATCAAGCGGATGAGTCCCAAAGTGAGGACACATGTCCTATGTTCTGGAGCAACAACTTTCCAGAGAGCCTATGAAGTGGCTTTAGGAGTTTATGCATCCGTTCAGGAGGATGAAGCGGTGAGGCGGACCATGTTCTTAAAGAGGTCTCAGCCTACCTCGTATGTTCATCCGACTTCCAAGAAACCCAAGTATGTTCCGGCAAAGGAAGCTGCTAGTACCGCTCAGACTAGGGAGAAGAAGTGCTTCAAGTGTAAGAAAGAGTGGCACTATGGGAAGAACTGTGATGGGACGACTGTCCGATGCTACACTTGTAAGGAAGAGGGTCACTACTCTCAATCTTGCCCGAAGAAGTCAGGAAGTAAGAAGCCCGATTCTAGCTCAGGAGGCCCTGTTCGCAACAGAGTCTATAACATGATGGAGTCCGAAGTTGACGAGGCAGGGAATGACATCGTTGTAGGTACCATCCTTGTCAAATCTTTTCCTGCTTATGTATTATTTGACACTGGTGCGTCTATATCCTGTATTTCTACTACTTTTGCTCAGAAGTTGAATTTATCTGTATCTGTTCCAATTAATTCTGTGGTTTCCCTCCCTAATGGGGAGAGTGTTGCTTGCTGTCGTGTTTTCCCCGAAGTTCCCGTAGTTATCGAGGGAGTTGAATTGAAGGCGAATTTGAGGGAATTTCCATTGACCGAATTTGATGTTATCTTCGGTATGGACTGGCTGAAGCAGCATCAAGCGGTGTTCTATTGTAGGGATGAGAAAATTGTGCTGAAGGACGGTAAAGGGAAGAGGGTTTCTTATTCAAATGTTAAGATGAAACCAGGAGTGAAGGTAGTTTCGGCTATGAAATTGAAAAAGATGGCGATGAAAGGCGAAGAAGTATTTCTGTGTAGAATAAAGGATACCTCGGAAGAACTGAAGATCGAGGATATTCCTATTGTTCGAGAATATGCGGATGTGTTTCCTGATGAACTGCCAGGGATTCCACCAGGAAGGGATGTAGAATTTGCCATCGACCTAATTCCGGGGTCAGCTCCAATCTCTAAAGCTCCTTATCGGATGGCTCCCTCGGAGATGCGAGAATTGAAGACCCAGTTGCAAGAACTTGTTGATAAGGGTTTTATTAGACCCAGCGTGTCACCTTGGGGTGCTCCGGTACTCTTTGTCAAGAAGAAGGATGGAAGCATGCGATTATGTATTGACTACCGTGAGTTGAATAAGGTGACCATCAAGAATAAATATCCCCTGCCAAGAATTGAAGATTTGTTTGATCAATTGAAGGGTGCAGGTGTGTTCTCTAAGATCGATCTGAGATCCGGCTATCATCAGATTCCGGTAAAAGAAGACGACATTCAGAAGACTGCCTTCCGGACAAGGTATGGGCACTATGAATTCGAAGTAATGCCCTTCGGTCTCACTAACGCACCAGCAGTGTTTATGGATCAGATGAACCGAACCTTCCACGAGCTCCTTGATGTGTGTGTTGTGGTATTCATTGATGATATCTTAGTATATTCGAAGAATGAAGAGGAGCATGCTAAGCATCTCAAAATGGTGTTGAAAGTATTAAGAGAGCAGAAGTGGTACGCCAAGTTCTCTAAGTGTGAGTTTTGGCTTGGAGAGGTGGCTTTTCTAGGCCATGTGATTACCAAAGAAGGTGTGAAGGTGGACCCGGCGAAGATTAAAGCCGTTCTTGAATGGTCCAGTCCTACTAATGTGACCGAAGTAAGAAGTTTTCTTGGTCTTGCTGGATACTACAGAAGGTTTGTGCACAACTTTTCAATTATTGCACGACCTTTGACTCAGTTGATGAAGAATGACTGTAGGTTTCAATGGACTGCAGAATGTGAAGAAGCGTTCCAGATATTAAAAGAGAGACTTACTTCAGCCCCAGTTCTTGCATTGCCGACTGACGGAGTAGAGTATGAAGTGTTCAGTGATGCTTCCAAGTACGGACTTGGGTGTGTACTTATGCAGTTGGGAAAAGTGATTGCCTATGCTTCAAGGCAATTGAGGGTTCATGAAAGGAACTACCCGACTCACGATTTGGAGTTAGCTGCGGTGGTGTTTGCTCTTAAAATTTGGCGCCATTACTTGTATGGTGTGCCGTGCAAGATATACACCGATCATAAGAGCCTCAAATATATTTTCACCCAGAAAGAACTAAACATGCGACAGAGACGTTGGTTAGAGCTTATCAAGGATTATGACTTAACCTTGGAGTATAAAGAAGGAAAGGCAAACAGAGTCGCAGATGCATTGAGCAGAAAGAGCATCCATTCGGTGAACTTCATGAAAAGACTTCCTATTGATCTTTGCAAGGAGTTTAGCAAGTTGGAAATTGAAGTGGTCCCGAGAGGAGTGGTTCGGGCGAGTTTAAATGCAATCAGTGTGGAACCAGTATTGTTTGTAGAATTGAAAGAGAAGCAGTTGAGTGATCCTGTACTTCAGAAGATTCGTGCAGCGAAGGAGCAGGGTAATGCTGTAGATTTCGAGATTCTTGCAGATGGGAGTATGAAATTTAAAGGCCGATGGTGTGTGCCTAATGATTCAATGTTGAAAGAGCAGATCTTAAGTGAAGCTCATTGCACTCCCTACTCTGTGCATCCGGGAGGTGCGAAATTGTACAAAGATTTGAAGATGCAGTTTTGGTGGCCTAGAATGAAGAAAGAGGTAGCTGAGTTTGTGGCCCGGTGCTTGACTTGTCAAAAGGTGAAAATTGAGCATCAGAGGCCTGGGGGATTATTGCAGCCCTTGGCTATTCCAGCATGGAAGTTTGACTCAGTTTCTATGGACTTTGTGTCGGGTTTACCAAAGGTTGCTAATGGTTTAGACACAGTGTGGGTTGTTATAGACCGTTTGACCAAGGTGGCTCGGTTTATTCCTATGAAGAAGACCTGGTCTATGGAGCAGTTAGCTGAGGCATATGCGAGTGAAATTATAAGGCTACATGGTGTGCCTAGGGAGATTGTGTCAGATCGTGACCCACGGTTCTTGTCACATTTTTGGACATCATTGCAAGAAGCTTTGGGCACTAGGTTGAAGTTGAGTACAGCTTTTCATGCTGCTACAGATGGACAGACGGAGAGGACAATCCAAACCTTAGAGGATATGTTGCGGTCATGTGCTCTTGACTTCCAGAAATCTTGGGTGAAATGTCTGAGTTTGGTAGAGTTCTCCTATAACAATAGCTATCACGCTAGTATCCGTATGGCCCCGTATGAAGCCCTCTATAGGAGGAAATGTCGTAGTCCGACATGCTGGGACGACATTAGTGACACATTGGTGTTGGGTCCGGAACTGATTCGGGATACAGTTGAGAAGGTGAAGGTGATTCAGGCGAATATGAAGGCTGCCCAGGATCGTCAGAAGTCTTATGCAGATCTCAAGAGAAGACCTCTTACCTTCGAAGTCGGTAGCAAGGTATTGCTGAAAGTATCTCCTATGAAGGGAGTGATGAGGTTCGGCAAGAGAGGCAAGCTCAGTCCCAAGTATATTGGTCCATATGAAGTGCTTGAAAGGATTGGGGAAGTTGCATATCGGTTGGCTCTACCACCGGAATTGGCAAAAGTTCATAATGTATTCCATGTTTCACAGCTACGAAGATATGTGAGCGACCCTTCTCACGTTATTGCTGTGGATTCGGTGGAGGTGGAACCCAATTTGACATATGAGGAGAAGCCTGTTCAGATCCTCGACCGTCAGGTTCGCAAACTCAGGAGAAAAGAGATGCCTTTGGTAAAGGTGCTTTGGCGTAGCCAGAAGTTTGAAGAGGCTACTTGGGAGCTAGAAGAGACCATGAGATCCAAATATCCGGAATTGTTTGCAACTAATCAAGGTTAGAACCTAGCTTACTCTTTTGTCCTTGAGTTTCGAGGGCGAAACTTTTTGTTAGTGGGGAGGATTGTAACGCCCCAGATATAAGTTGACTTAGTTATGTTGTGATGTGTGCATATGAGTGAGCATTTTTGCATTTAACCGATGTTTTGTATGCTTATAACAATTCGTAGGCTTTGGCCTAGCGGTAGATAGTCCTGACTAATAGCTAGTGGTCTAGAGTTCGAACCTTACCTGGCTTAAATTTATTTTTTTTTTTTTGTGCCTTTTTATTTTTGTGTTGGGAAGGTTGGAATTCCGAAAATCCATGATAAATATCCCATTTTTCAGTTGACCAATTCAAAAAAATTAGGAATCCTTAACCTAAGGAGAAAATCTCTCCTTAATCTCTTCCACTTTCCAAGTTTCACTCCAAGGCAATCTCTTCATCTCTATTAGGGTTAAAATTTCGGCCATTCCATTGTGTGGAGCTCCAGTGCAGCCGAAATTCTTAACTTTCTCTCCCTCACTTTCATTCATTCAGACTCTGCTTCATTCTTCTCCATTCCGAGTTAATTGCCTCAGTTGGTTTCACTGCAAACAGGGTAACAACTAAACCCTAAATGTCGGTTCGAAATTTATATAGGATGTATGGTAGATGAATTTGATCCTAGGTTGTATTATTACTGAAATTATTGTTGAGACATGAATGTATATGATATTGGTGTAAGAAATTGCTTTTAGGTTAAAAGATTGGTAGAAATATGAAAATACATGTGATTGAGTCGAAATTGGTAAGCTGCTGTATTTTCAGAATTGACTGTTTATGGTAATTATGGCATAACTTCCGTTATATAACTCCGATTGGCATAATTCAACTTTCTGTGTTTTCCTGAGATATAGGTGTACAAGGTTGTTTTACATTATTTTGGAAAATTCCGTGAGTAAAGTGCTCATATTCCCTATTGAAACTGCCTTATGTGCATTGTGCCGATTTTTCTTGAACTGCTGAATTTCAGATTGTACAGGTTGTGATAATTTTAGCTTTATTTTCGTTATATAACTCCGATTGGCATGATTCAACTTTCTGTGTTTTCCTGAGACATAAATGTACAAGGTTGTTTTATACTATTTTGGCAAATTCTGTGAGTAAAGTGCTCGTATTCCCTGTTGAAACTGCCTTATGTGCACTGTGCCGATTTCCTGGAACTGCTGAATTTCAGTTTGTACAGTTTGTGTTGATTATGGCTTTATTTTCTCTCTGTAGCTCCGTTTGCCATGAAACAAAATTCTATGTATTCCTGAAATTCTGATGTTCAATGTTGCTTTATATTATTTTTGCTAAATCAGTGAGTAACACATCTGTTTTGTCTGTTGAAGTCAGACTATGTGCAGTGATCTGAAGTGAATTTACAGATTGCATGTTTTTAGTGTTTCCTTAATATCTTTTGCTATAGGAATCCGAATTGCATGATTTAAGTTGGCGTGTGTTCCTAAGATGTAAGGCTAAATTTACCTTTGTATTGCCATGCTGAATTCTGAGTCTAACCTACTGGAATATTATATGCAAGTTGAGGCATGAACTATGAATTCTGAAATTTTCACCTTAGGCCTTGAACTGATTTTTTTTAATGTGTGCAAAGCATAATTTGATTCTAGGAATTTATGCTAGGACTCTTGACATGAAATCTAATAATTACATATATGGTTTGGTAAATTTAATACATGTTGGAATTATGAAATCGAGTTTGGGGTAAGTCCTATTTTTTTTATGGCACCATGTGTTTATTGATGTATCAGATTATGTTTTGGGGTAAGTCCTATTTTAATGGCACCTTATGGTTATTGAATTGGTTGGGATAAGTCCTATGTTAAAGGCACCTTTTGAATATTGATATAATTATGATAATTAAATTGGTGTTTGTAGTGGCATATACTCTGGTGTCTTGGTTAGTTTGGCTAAGTGTTTTCCATGTTTGATTGGTTGACACTAGGACAGCGCCCTTTGTTTCGAGGTAAGTCCCTTCGTTGGCACTCAGAGAGGTAAATCCCTTCGTGGTACTCTAATTTATTTTATTTTTGAGGTAAGTCCCTTCGTTGGCACTCTGTGAGGTAAGTCCCTTCGTTGGCACTCTGAGGTAAATCCCTTCGTGGTACTCTTTTCTTATTGATAAGGGGGTAAGTCCCGTTGTGGTTCCCCGAAGCGTCTGAGCCGAACTCTCTAAGGACATAGGTGTATAGGTCAATACAAATGATTTATACGCGTATACCACAAGATTAATAAAGGTTAAGGTATAATTGAGTTGATGTCAAGTTTGTGATGAAGTACTTTGATTTGGGATGTTGGTATGTATTTGTATGTACATGACTTATCTTGGAAATCTGAATTTTGATGATATTGATTATCCACTTGGAATGTTTTGTACTATTATTTGAAATAGATAATTATGTGATATGCTGAACTTGAACTTTATATGTTGTATGTGATGCAGCTAACAAATAAGGGTAAGATCCCTGATACATGATTGTTACTATGAGAATTATGCATGCTTGTATAAATTGATAAATTTGCTTTCTATTAATCATGATGAAGTATACTTAAGTAATGTAATATGAAATTTATGATCTGTCATCTTCCTATGTGAACTTTGAATTGATGTTTGGGATTTATTAGTTACTCGTCACTAAGTGGCGCTGTTGATATTTTCAGATTTTACCGGTGCAGAATAGGAGATGCCTGATGTCTGTTCTCGGGGATTGTGTGGAGAGTTTCCGTCATGTTATTTTATCATCTATTCGTAGTTATGGATGTTCAAAGATTTATTTATTTATTTTTTTTTTTTTTTTTTACTCCGTTATATTACCTTTTGAAATACCTATTTATGTTAAATTACTGTTTTTGAAATGGAAATTTTCGAGTACTCATTTATGATTATGTTATTTTAAAGATAAAAAGGAAGTTTTGAAAATGATGACCTAAACTTTATGTAATGTTTCCGCCATTGCATGCTTGCAAAAGTTAGGGTTGTCACAGTTGGTATCAGAGCCCGCGTTGGTTCCAAGGCTTTGGTAGCATAAGTCACTTGGAACCAAAACTCAGAATCCTAGGATAGAGATTTGAACATAGTGTGAGGTGCATGGGTAGGTAGAACGGGTTTAATTGCTTTGGATTACTTGTTTTCTATTATTAGCTGTATGTATTATATGCTTAGACCTAACTAGAACAAAAATTTTAGAATGCCTCAACGTAGAGATTCCGTTCGTGATGACTCTCCTCAGCGACGTATGCGGCTGTTGGAAGATGCCGTGCTCGCTATGGCTCAAAGAAATCCAAATAACCAAACTGTCTTCGATCGCATTGCTCGTCACCGACCCCCAACATATGAAGGATCTTCCGACCCGGTGGTGCTTGAGGGATGGATCCGGGAGATAGAGAAACTCTTTGATGTGACCGGCTGTCCGAACGCCGAGAAAGTCGTGATTGGAGCCTACTACTTGAAAGGCGAGGCTGATAACTGGTGGGGCATGGTTAAGGCCGAGTGCCTGGAATTGGCTGAGTTTGGATGGGGACAATTCACTGAAAGGTTGAAGAATCGTTTCTACCCAAGTGAGTTGAGGTGGCAGAAACGAGAGGAATTCCTATGCTTGACTCAAGGAAGCATGTCTGTTCAGCAGTACACCAACAAATTTACTGAACTGTCCAGATTTGCAGGTTCAGTCATCCCCACTGAA
This sequence comes from Euphorbia tirucalli, assembly GCA_039660915.1. Taxonomy (NCBI): domain Eukaryota; kingdom Viridiplantae; phylum Streptophyta; class Magnoliopsida; order Malpighiales; family Euphorbiaceae; genus Euphorbia; species Euphorbia tirucalli. Next base: position 30,851,047 of record CM077637.1, on the reverse strand, counting down.
GAGGAGAAGGTGCAGTTCTATATCAAGCGGATGAGTCCCAAAGTGAGGACACATGTCCTATGTTCTGGAGCAACAACTTTCCAGAGAGCCTATGAAGTGGCTTTAGGAGTTTATGCATCCGTTCAGGAGGATGAAGCGGTGAGGCGGACCATGTTCTTAAAGAGGTCTCAGCCTACCTCGTATGTTCATCCGACTTCCAAGAAACCCAAGTATGTTCCGGCAAAGGAAGCTGCTAGTACCGCTCAGACTAGGGAGAAGAAGTGCTTCAAGTGTAAGAAAGAGTGGCACTATGGGAAGAACTGTGATGGGACGACTGTCCGATGCTACACTTGTAAGGAAGAGGGTCACTACTCTCAATCTTGCCCGAAGAAGTCAGGAAGTAAGAAGCCCGATTCTAGCTCAGGAGGCCCTGTTCGCAACAGAGTCTATAACATGATGGAGTCCGAAGTTGACGAGGCAGGGAATGACATCGTTGCAGGTACCATCCTTGTCAAATCTTTTCCTGCTTATGTATTATTTGACACTGGTGCGTCTATATCCTGTATTTCTACTACTTTTGCTCAGAAGTTGAATTTATCTGTATCTGTTCCAATTAATTCTGTGGTTTCCCTCCCTAATGGGGAGAGTGTTGCTTGCTGTCGTGTTTTCCCCGAAGTTCCCGTAGTTATCGAGGGAGTTGAATTGAAGGCGAATTTGAGGGAATTTCCATTGACCGAATTTGATGTTATCTTCGGTATGGACTGGCTGAAGCAGCATCAAGCGGTGTTCTATTGTAGGGATGAGAAAATTGTGCTGAAGGACGGTAAAGGGAAGAGGGTTTCTTATTCAAATGTTAAGATGAAACCAGGAGTGAAGGTAGTTTCGGCTATGAAATTGAAAAAGATGGCGATGAAAGGCGAAGAAGTATTTCTGTGTAGAATAAAGGATACCTCGGAAGAACTGAAGATCGAGGATATTCCTATTGTTCGAGAATATGCGGATGTGTTTCCTGATGAACTGCCAGGGATTCCACCAGGAAGGGATGTAGAATTTGCCATCGACCTAATTCCGGGGTCAGCTCCAATCTCTAAAGCTCCTTATCGGATGGCTCCCTCGGAGATGCGAGAATTGAAGACCCAGTTGCAAGAACTTGTTGATAAGGGTTTTATTAGACCCAGCGTGTCACCTTGGGGTGCTCCGGTACTCTTTGTCAAGAAGAAGGATGGAAGCATGCGATTATGTATTGACTACCGTGAGTTGAATAAGGTGACCATCAAGAATAAATATCCCCTGCCAAGAATTGAAGATTTGTTTGATCAATTGAAGGGTGCAGGTGTGTTCTCTAAGATCGATCTGAGATCCGGCTATCATCAGATTCCGGTAAAAGAAGACGACATTCAGAAGACTGCCTTCCGGACAAGGTATGGGCACTATGAATTCGAAGTAATGCCCTTCGGTCTCACTAACGCACCAGCAGTGTTTATGGATCAGATGAACCGAACCTTCCACGAGCTCCTTGATGTGTGTGTTGTGGTATTCATTGATGATATCTTAGTATATTCGAAGAATGAAGAGGAGCATGCTAAGCATCTCAAAATGGTGTTGAAAGTATTAAGAGAGCAGAAGTGGTACGCCAAGTTCTCTAAGTGTGAGTTTTGGCTTGGAGAGGTGGCTTTTCTAGGCCATGTGATTACCAAAGAAGGTGTGAAGGTGGACCCGGCGAAGATTAAAGCCGTTCTTGAATGGTCCAGTCCTACTAATGTGACCGAAGTAAGAAGTTTTCTTGGTCTTGCTGGATACTACAGAAGGTTTGTGCACAACTTTTCAATTATTGCACGACCTTTGACTCAGTTGATGAAGAATGACTGTAGGTTTCAATGGACTACAGAATGTGAAGAAGCGTTCCAGATATTAAAAGAGAGACTTACTTCAGCCCCAGTTCTTGCATTGCCGACTGACGGAGTAGAGTATGAAGTGTTCAGTGATGCTTCCAAGTACGGACTTGGGTGTGCACTTATGCAGTTGGGAAAAGTGATTGCCTATGCTTCAAGGCAATTGAGGGTTCATGAAAGGAACTACCCGACTCACGATTTGGAGTTAGCTGCGGTGGTGTTTGCTCTTAAAATTTGGCGCCATTACTTGTATGGTGTGCCGTGCAAGATATACACCGATCATAAGAGCCTCAAATATATTTTCACCCAGAAAGAACTAAACATGCGACAGAGACGTTGGTTAGAGCTTATCAAGGATTATGACTTAACCTTGGAGTATAAAGAAGGAAAGGCAAACAGAGTCGCAGATGCATTGAGCAGAAAGAGCATCCATTCGGTGAACTTCATGAAAAGACTTCCTATTGATCTTTGCAAGGAGTTTAGCAAGTTGGAAATTGAAGTGGTCCCGAGAGGAGTGGTTCGGGCGAGTTTAAATGCAATCAGTGTGGAACCAGTATTGTTTGTAGAATTGAAAGAGAAGCAGTTGAGTGATCCTGTACTTCAGAAGATTCGTGCAGCGAAGGAGCAGGGTAATGCTGTAGATTTCGAGATTCTTGCAGATGGGAGTATGAAATTTAAAGGCCGATGGTGTGTGCCTAATGATTCAATGTTGAAAGAGCAGATCTTAAGTGAAGCTCATTGCACTCCCTACTCTGTGCATCCGGGAGGTGCGAAATTGTACAAAGATTTGAAGATGCAGTTTTGGTGGCCTAGAATGAAGAAAGAGGTAGCTGAGTTTGTGGCCCGGTGCTTGACTTGTCAAAAGGTGAAAATTGAGCATCAGAGGCCTGGGGGATTATTGCAGCCCTTGGCTATTCCAGCATGGAAGTTTGACTCGGTTTCTATGGACTTTGTGTCGGGTTTACCAAAGGTTGCTAATGGTTTAGACACAGTGTGGGTTGTTATAGACCGTTTGACCAAGGTGGCTCGGTTTATTCCTATGAAGAAGACCTGGTCTATGGAGCAGTTAGCTGAGGCATATGCGAGTGAAATTATAAGGCTACATGGTGTGCCTAGGGAGATTGTGTCAGATCGTGACCCACGGTTCTTGTCACATTTTTGGACATCATTGCAAGAAGCTTTGGGCACTAGGTTGAAGTTGAGTACAGCTTTTCATGCTGCTACAGATGGACAGACGGAGAGGACAATCCAAACCTTAGAGGATATGTTGCGGTCATGTGCTCTTGACTTCCAGAAATCTTGGGTGAAATGTCTGAGTTTGGTAGAGTTCTCCTATAACAATAGCTATCACGCTAGTATCCGTATGGCCCCGTATGAAGCCCTCTATGGGAGGAAATGTCGTAGTCCGACATGCTGGGACGACATTAGTGACACATTGGTGTTGGGTCCGGAACTGATTCGGGATACAGTTGAGAAGGTGAAGGTGATTCAGGCGAATATGAAGGCTGCCCAGGATCGTCAGAAGTCTTATGCAGATCTCAAGAGAAGACCTCTTACCTTCGAAGTCGGTAGCAAGGTATTGCTGAAAGTATCTCCTATGAAGGGAGTGATGAGGTTCGGCAAGAGAGGCAAGCTCAGTCCCAAGTATATTGGTCCATATGAAGTGCTTGAAAGGATTGGGGAAGTTGCATATCGGTTGGCTCTACCACCGGAATTGGCAAAAGTTCATAATGTATTCCATGTTTCACAGCTACGAAGATATGTGAGCGACCCTTCTCACGTTATTGCTGTGGATTCGGTGGAGGTGGAACCCAATTTGACATATGAGGAGAAGCCTGTTCAGATCCTCGACCGTCAGGTTCGCAAACTCAGGAGAAAAGAGATGCCTTTGGTAAAGGTGCTTTGGCGTAGCCAGAAGTTTGAAGAGGCTACTTGGGAGCTAGAAGAGACCATGAGATCCAAATATCCGGAATTGTTTGCAACTAATCAAGGTTAGAACCTAGCTTACTCTTTTGTCCTTGAGTTTCGAGGGCGAAACTTTTTGTTAGTGGGGAGGATTGTAACGCCCCAGATATAAGTTGACTTAGTTATGTTGTGATGTGTGCATATGAGTGAGCATTTTTGCATTTAACCGATGTTTTGTATGCTTATAACAATTCGTAGGCTTTGGCCTAGCGGTAGATAGTCCTGACTAATAGCTAGTGGTCTAGAGTTCGAACCTTACCTGGCTTAAATTTATTTTTTTTTTTTTTGTGCCTTTTTATTTTTGTGTTGGGAAGGTTGGAATTCCGAAAATCCATGATAAATATCCCATTTTTCAGTTGACCAATTCAAAAAAATTAGGAATCCTTAACCTAAGGAGAAAATCTCTCCTTAATCTCTTCCACTTTCCAAGTTTCACTCCAAGGCAATCTCTTCATCTCTATTAGGGTTAAAATTTCGGCCATTCCATTGTGTGGAGCTCCAGTGCAGCCGAAATTCTTAACTTTCTCTCCCTCACTTTCATTCATTCAGACTCTGCTTCATTCTTCTCCATTCCGAGTTAATTGCCTCAGTTGGTTTCACTGCAAACAGGGTAACAACTAAACCCTAAATGTCGGTTCGAAATTTATATAGGATGTATGGTAGATGAATTTGATCCTAGGTTGTATTATTACTGAAATTATTGTTGAGACATGAATGTATATGATATTGGTGTAAGAAATTGCTTTTAGGTTAAAAGATTGGTAGAAATATGAAAATACATGTGATTGAGTCGAAATTGGTAAGCTGCTGTATTTTCAGAATTGACTGTTTATGGTAATTATGGCATAACTTCCGTTATATAACTCCGATTGGCATAATTCAACTTTCTGTGTTTTCCTGAGATATAGGTGTACAAGGTTGTTTTACATTATTTTGGAAAATTCCGTGAGTAAGGTGCTCATATTCCCTATTGAAACTGCCTTATGTGCATTGTGCCGATTTTTCTTGAACTGCTGAATTTCAGATTGTACAGGTTGTGATAATTTTAGCTTTATTTTCGTTATATAACTCCGATTGGCATGATTCAACTTTCTGTGTTTTCCTGAGACATAAATGTACAAGGTTGTTTTATACTATTTTGGCAAATTCTGTGAGTAAAGTGCTCGTATTCCCTGTTGAAACTGCCTTATGTGCACTGTGCCGATTTCCTGGAACTGCTGAATTTCAGTTTGTACAGTTTGTGTTGATTATGGCTTTATTTTCTCTCTGTAGCTCCGTTTGCCATGAAACAAAATTCTATGTATTCCTGAAATTCTGATGTTCAATGTTGCTTTATATTATTTTTGCTAAATCAGTGAGTAACACATCTGTTTTGTCTGTTGAAGTCAGACTATGTGCAGTGATCTGAAGTGAATTTACAGATTGCATGTTTTTAGTGTTTCCTTAATATCTTTTGCTATAGGAATCCGAATTGCATGATTTAAGTTGGCGTGTGTTCCTAAGATGTAAGGCTAAATTTACCTTTGTATTGCCATGCTGAATTCTGAGTCTAACCTACTGGAATATTATATGCAAGTTGAGGCATGAACTATGAATTCTGAAATTTTCACCTTAGGCCTTGAACTGATTTTTTTTAATGTGTGCAAAGCATAATTTGATTCTAGGAATTTATGCTAGGACTCTTGACATGAAATCTAATAATTACATATATGGTTTGGTAAATTTAATACATGTTGGAATTATGAAATCGAGTTTGGGGTAAGTCCTATTTTTTTTATGGCACCATGTGTTTATTGATGTATCAGATTATGTTTTGGGGTAAGTCCTATTTTAATGGCACCTTATGGTTATTGAATTGGTTGGGATAAGTCCTATGTTAAAGGCACCTTTTGAATATTGATATAATTATGATAATTAAATTGGTGTTTGTAGTGGCATATACTCTGGTGTCTTGGTTAGTTTGGCTAAGTGTTTTCCATGTTTGATTGGTTGACACTAGGACAGCGCCCTTTGTTTCGAGGTAAGTCCCTTCGTTGGCACTCAGAGAGGTAAATCCCTTCGTGGTACTCTAATTTATTTTATTTTTGAGGTAAGTCCCTTCGTTGGCACTCTGTGAGGTAAGTCCCTTCGTTGGCACTCTGAGGTAAATCCCTTCGTGGTACTCTTTTCTTATTGATAAGGGGGTAAGTCCCGTTGTGGTTCCCCGAAGCGTCTGAGCCGAACTCTCTAAGGACATAGGTGTATAGGTCAATACAAATGATTTATACGCGTATACCACAAGATTAATAAAGGTTAAGGTATAATTGAGTTGATGTCAAGTTTGTGATGAAGTACTTTGATTTGGGATGTTGGTATGTATTTGTATGTACATGACTTATCTTGGAAATCTGAATTTTGATGATATTGATTATCCACTTGGAATGTTTTGTACTATTATTTGAAATAGATAATTATGTGATATGCTGAACTTGAACTTTATATGTTGTATGTGATGCAGCTAACAAATAAGGGTAAGATCCCTGATACATGATTGTTACTATGAGAATTATGCATGCTTGTATAAATTGATAAATTTGCTTTCTATTAATCATGATGAAGTATACTTAAGTAATGTAATATGAAATTTATGATCTGTCATCTTCCTATGTGAACTTTGAATTGATGTTTGGGATTTATTAGTTACTCGTCACTAAGTGGCGCTGTTGATATTTTCAGATTTTACCGGTGCAGAATAGGAGATGCCTGATGTCTGTTCTCGGGGATTGTGTGGAGAGTTTCCGTCATGTTATTTTATCATCTATTCGTAGTTATGGATGTTCAAAGATTTATTTATTTTTTTTTTTTTTTTTTTTTTACTCCGTTATATTACCTTTTGAAATACCTATTTATGTTAAATTACTGTTTTTGAAATGGAAATTTTCGAGTACTCATTTATGATTATGTTATTTTAAAGATAAAAAGGAAGTTTTGAAAATGATGACCTAAACTTTATGTAATGTTTCCGCCATTGCATGCTTGCAAAAGTTAGGGTTGTCACAGTTGGTATCAGAGCCCGCGTTGGTTCCAAGGCTTTGGTAGCATAAGTCACTTGGAACCAAAACTCAGAATCCTAGGATAGAGATTTGAACATAGTGTGAGGTGCATGGGTAGGTAGAACGGGTTTAATTGCTTTGGATTACTTGTTTTCTATTATTAGCTGTATGTATTATATGCTTAGACCTAACTAGAACAAAAATTTTAGAATGCCTCCACGTAGAGATTCCGTTCGTGATGACTCTCCTCAGCGACGTATGCGGCTGTTGGAAGATGCCGTGCTCGCTATGGCTCAAAGAAATCCAAATAACCAAACTGTCTTCGATCGCATTGCTCGTCACCGACCCCCAACATATGAAGGATCTTCCGACCCGGTGGTGCTTGAGGGATGGATCCGGGAGATAGAGAAACTCTTTGATGTGACCGGCTGTCCGAACGCCGAGAAAGTCGTGATTGGAGCCTACTACTTGAAAGGCGAGGCTGATAACTGGTGGGGCATGGTTAAGGCCGAGTGCCTGGAATTGGCTGAGTTTGGATGGGGACAATTCACTGAAAGGTTGAAGAATCGTTTCTACCCAAGTGAGTTGAGGTGGCAGAAACGAGAGGAATTCCTATGCTTGACTCAAGGAAGCATGTCTGTTCAGCAGTACACCAACAAATTTACTGAACTGTCCAGATTTGCAGGTTCAGTCATCCCCACTGAAGAGGAGAAGGTGCAGTTCTATATCAAGCGGATGAGTCCCAAAGTGAGGACACATGTCCTATGTTCTGGAGCAACAACTTTCCAGAGAGCCTATGAAGTGGCTTTAGGAGTTTATGCATCCGTTCAGGAGGATGAAGCGGTGAGGCGGACCATGTTCTTAAAGAGGTCTCAGCCTACCTCGTATGTTCATCCGACTTCCAAGAAACCCAAGTATGTTCCGGCAAAGGAAGCTGCTAGTACCGCTCAGACTAGGGAGAAGAAGTGCTTCAAGTGTAAGAAAGAGTGGCACTATGGGAAGAACTGTGATGGGACGACTGTCCGATGCTACACTTGTAAGGAAGAGGGTCACTACTCTCAATCTTGCCCGAAGAAGTCAGGAAGTAAGAAGCCCGATTCTAGCTCAGGAGGCCCTGTTCGCAACAGAGTCTATAACATGATGGAGTCCGAAGTTGACGAGGCAGGGAATGACATCGTTGCAGGTACCATCCTTGTCAAATCTTTTCCTGCTTATGTATTATTTGACACTGGTGCGTCTATATCCTGTATTTCTACTACTTTTGCTCAGAAGTTGAATTTATCTGTATCTGTTCCAATTAATTCTGTGGTTTCCCTCCCTAATGGGGAGAGTGTTGCTTGCTGTCGTGTTTTCCCCGAAGTTCCCGTAGTTATCGAGGGAGTTGAATTGAAGGCGAATTTGAGGGAATTTCCATTGACCGAATTTGATGTTATCTTCGGTATGGACTGGCTGAAGCAGCATCAAGCGGTGTTCTATTGTAGGGATGAGAAAATTGTGCTGAAGGACGGTAAAGGGAAGAGGGTTTCTTATTCAAATGTTAAGATGAAACCAGGAGTGAAGGTAGTTTCGGCTATGAAATTGAAAAAGATGGCGATGAAAGGCGAAGAAGTATTTCTGTGTAGAATAAAGGATACCTCGGAAGAACTGAAGATCGAGGATATTCCTATTGTTCGAGAATATGCGGATGTGTTTCCTGATGAACTGCCAGGGATTCCACCAGGAAGGGATGTAGAATTTGCCATCGACCTAATTCCGGGGTCAGCTCCAATCTCTAAAGCTCCTTATCGGATGGCTCCCTCGGAGATGCGAGAATTGAAGACCCAGTTGCAAGAACTTGTTGATAAGGGTTTTATTAGACCCAGCGTGTCACCTTGGGGTGCTCCGGTACTCTTTGTCAAGAAGAAGGATGGAAGCATGCGATTATGTATTGACTACCGTGAGTTGAATAAGGTGACCATCAAGAATAAATATCCCCTGCCAAGAATTGAAGATTTGTTTGATCAATTGAAGGGTGCAGGTGTGTTCTCTAAGATCGATCTGAGATCCGGCTATCATCAGATTCCGGTAAAAGAAGACGACATTCAGAAGACTGCCTTCCGGACAAGGTATGGGCACTATGAATTCGAAGTAATGCCCTTCGGTCTCACTAACGCACCAGCAGTGTTTATGGATCAGATGAACCGAACCTTCCACGAGCTCCTTGATGTGTGTGTTGTGGTATTCATTGATGATATCTTAGTATATTCGAAGAATGAAGAGGAGCATGCTAAGCATCTCAAAATGGTGTTGAAAGTATTAAGAGAGCAGAAGTGGTACGCCAAGTTCTCTAAGTGTGAGTTTTGGCTTGGAGAGGTGGCTTTTCTAGGCCATGTGATTACCAAAGAAGGTGTGAAGGTGGACCCGGCGAAGATTAAAGCCGTTCTTGAATGGTCCAGTCCTACTAATGTGACCGAAGTAAGAAGTTTTCTTGGTCTTGCTGGATACTACAGAAGGTTTGTGCACAACTTTTCAATTATTGCACGACCTTTGACTCAGTTGATGAAGAATGACTGTAGGTTTCAATGGACTACAGAATGTGAAGAAGCGTTCCAGATATTAAAAGAGAGACTTACTTCAGCCCCAGTTCTTGCATTGCCGACTGACGGAGTAGAGTATGAAGTGTTCAGTGATGCTTCCAAGTACGGACTTGGGTGTGCACTTATGCAGTTGGGAAAAGTGATTGCCTATGCTTCAAGGCAATTGAGGGTTCATGAAAGGAACTACCCGACTCACGATTTGGAGTTAGCTGCGGTGGTGTTTGCTCTTAAAATTTGGCGCCATTACTTGTATGGTGTGCCGTGCAAGATATACACCGATCATAAGAGCCTCAAATATATTTTCACCCAGAAAGAACTAAACATGCGACAGAGACGTTGGTTAGAGCTTATCAAGGATTATGACTTAACCTTGGAGTATAAAGAAGGAAAGGCAAACAGAGTCGCAGATGCATTGAGCAGAAAGAGCATCCATTCGGTGAACTTCATGAAAAGACTTCCTATTGATCTTTGCAAGGAGTTTAGCAAGTTGGAAATTGAAGTGGTCCCGAGAGGAGTGGTTCGGGCGAGTTTAAATGCAATCAGTGTGGAACCAGTATTGTTTGTAGAATTGAAAGAGAAGCAGTTGAGTGATCCTGTACTTCAGAAGATTCGTGCAGCGAAGGAGCAGGGTAATGCTGTAGATTTCGAGATTCTTGCAGATGGGAGTATGAAATTTAAAGGCCGATGGTGTGTGCCTAATGATTCAATGTTGAAAGAGCAGATCTTAAGTGAAGCTCATTGCACTCCCTACTCTGTGCATCCGGGAGGTGCGAAATTGTACAAAGATTTGAAGATGCAGTTTTGGTGGCCTAGAATGAAGAAAGAGGTAGCTGAGTTTGTGGCCCGGTGCTTGACTTGTCAAAAGGTGAAAATTGAGCATCAGAGGCCTGGGGGATTATTGCAGCCCTTGGCTATTCCAGCATGGAAGTTTGACTCGGTTTCTATGGACTTTGTGTCGGGTTTACCAAAGGTTGCTAATGGTTTAGACACAGTGTGGGTTGTTATAGACCGTTTGACCAAGGTGGCTCGGTTTATTCCTATGAAGAAGACCTGGTCTATGGAGCAGTTAGCTGAGGCATATGCGAGTGAAATTATAAGGCTACATGGTGTGCCTAGGGAGATTGTGTCAGATCGTGACCCACGGTTCTTGTCACATTTTTGGACATCATTGCAAGAAGCTTTGGGCACTAGGTTGAAGTTGAGTACAGCTTTTCATGCTGCTACAGATGGACAGACGGAGAGGACAATCCAAACCTTAGAGGATATGTTGCGGTCATGTGCTCTTGACTTCCAGAAATCTTGGGTGAAATGTCTGAGTTTGGTAGAGTTCTCCTATAACAATAGCTATCACGCTAGTATCCGTATGGCCCCGTATGAAGCCCTCTATGGGAGGAAATGTCATAGTCCGACATGCTGGGACGACATTAGTGACACATTGGTGTTGGGTCCGGAACTGATTCGGGATACAGTTGAGAAGGTGAAGGTGATTCAGGCGAATATGAAGGCTGCCCAGGATCGTCAGAAGTCTTATGCAGATCTCAAGAGAAGACCTCTTACCTTCGAAGTCGGTAGCAAGGTATTGCTGAAAGTATCTCCTATGAAGGGAGTGATGAGGTTCGGCAAGAGAGGCAAGCTCAGTCCCAAGTATATTGGTCCATATGAAGTGCTTGAAAGGATTGGGGAAGTTGCATATCGGTTGGCTCTACCACCGGAATTGGCAAAAGTTCATAATGTATTCCATGTTTCACAGCTACGAAGATATGTGAGCGACCCTTCTCACGTTATTGCTGTGGATTCGGTGGAGGTGGAACCCAATTTGACATATGAGGAGAAGCCTGTTCAGATCCTCGACCGTCAGGTTCGCAAACTCAGGAGAAAAGAGATGCCTTTGGTAAAGGTGCTTTGGCGTAGCCAGAAGTTTGAAGAGGCTACTTGGGAGCTAGAAGAGACCATGAGATCCAAATATCCGGAATTGTTTGCAACTAATCAAGGTTAGAACCTAGCTTACTCTTTTGTCCTTGAGTTTCGAGGGCGAAACTTTTTGTTAGTGGGGAGGATTGTAACGCCCCAGATATAAGTTGACTTAGTTATGTTGTGATGTGTGCATATGAGTGAGCATTTTTGCATTTAACCGATGTTTTGTATGCTTATAACAATTCGTAGGCTTTGGCCTAGCGGTAGATAGTCCTGACTAATAGCTAGTGGTCTAGAGTTCGAACCTTACCTGGCTTAAATTTATTTTTTTTTTTTTGTGCCTTTTTATTTTTGTGTTGGGAAGGTTGGAATTCCGAAAATCCATGATAAATATCCCATTTTTCAGTTGACCAATTCAAAAAAATTAGGAATCCTTAACCTAAGGAGAAAATCTCTCCTTAATCTCTTCCACTTTCCAAGTTTCACTCCAAGGCAATCTCTTCATCTCTATTAGGGTTAAAATTTCGGCCATTCCATTGTGTGGAGCTCCAGTGCAGCCGAAATTCTTAACTTTCTCTCCCTCACTTTCATTCATTCAGACTCTGCTTCATTCTTCTCCATTCCGAGTTAATTGCCTCAGTTGGTTTCACTGCAAACAGGGTAACAACTAAACCCTAAATGTCGGTTCGAAATTTATATAGGATGTATGGTAGATGAATTTGATCCTAGGTTGTATTATTACTGAAATTATTGTTGAGACATGAATGTATATGATATTGGTGTAAGAAATTGCTTTTAGGTTAAAAGATTGGTAGAAATATGAAAATACATGTGATTGAGTCGAAATTGGTAAGCTGCTGTATTTTCAGAATTGACTGTTTATGGTAATTATGGCATAACTTCCGTTATATAACTCCGATTGGCATAATTCAACTTTCTGTGTTTTCCTGAGATATAGGTGTACAAGGTTGTTTTACATTATTTTGGAAAATTCCGTGAGTAAAGTGCTCATATTCCCTATTGAAACTGCCTTATGTGCATTGTGCCGATTTTTCTTGAACTGCTGAATTTCAGATTGTACAGGTTGTGATAATTTTAGCTTTATTTTCGTTATATAACTCCGATTGGCATGATTCAACTTTCTGTGTTTTCCTGAGACATAAATGTACAAGGTTGTTTTATACTATTTTGGCAAATTCTGTGAGTAAAGTGCTCGTATTCCCTGTTGAAACTGCCTTATGTGCACTGTGCCGATTTCCTGGAACTGCTGAATTTCAGTTTGTACAGTTTGTGTTGATTATGGCTTTATTTTCTCTCTGTAGCTCCGTTTGCCATGAAACAAAATTCTATGTATTCCTGAAATTCTGATGTTCAATGTTGCTTTATATTATTTTTGCTAAATCAGTGAGTAACACATCTGTTTTGTCTGTTGAAGTCAGACTATGTGCAGTGATCTGAAGTGAATTTACAGATTGCATGTTTTTAGTGTTTCCTTAATATCTTTTGCTATAGGAATCCGAATTGCATGATTTAAGTTGGCGTGTGTTCCTAAGATGTAAGGCTAAATTTACCTTTGTATTGCCATGCTGAATTCTGAGTCTAACCTACTGGAATATTATATGCAAGTTGAGGCATGAACTATGAATTCTGAAATTTTCACCTTAGGCCTTGAACTGATTTTTTTTAATGTGTGCAAAGCATAATTTGATTCTAGGAATTTATGCTAGGACTCTTGACATGAAATCTAATAATTACATATATGGTTTGGTAAATTTAATACATGTTGGAATTATGAAATCGAGTTTGGGGTAAGTCCTATTTTTTTTATGGCACCATGTGTTTATTGATGTATCAGATTATGTTTTGGGGTAAGTCCTATTTTAATGGCACCTTATGGTTATTGAATTGGTTGGGATAAGTCCTATGTTAAAGGCACCTTTTGAATATTGATATAATTATGATAATTAAATTGGTGTTTGTAGTGGCATATACTCTGGTGTCTTGGTTAGTTTGGCTAAGTGTTTTCCATGTTTGATTGGTTGACACTAGGACAGCGCCCTTTGTTTCGAGGTAAGTCCCTTCGTTGGCACTCAGAGAGGTAAATCCCTTCGTGGTACTCTAATTTATTTTATTTTTGAGGTAAGTCCCTTCGTTGGCACTCTGTGAGGTAAGTCCCTTCGTTGGCACTCTGAGGTAAATCCCTTCGTGGTACTCTTTTCTTATTGATAAGGGGGTAAGTCCCGTTGTGGTTCCCCGAAGCGTCTGAGCCGAACTCTCTAAGGACATAGGTGTATAGGTCAATACAAATGATTTATACGCGTATACCACAAGATTAATAAAGGTTAAGGTATAATTGAGTTGATGTCAAGTTTGTGATGAAGTACTTTGATTTGGGATGTTGGTATGTATTTGTATGTACATGACTTATCTTGGAAATCTGAATTTTGATGATATTGATTATCCACTTGGAATGTTTTGTACTATTATTTGAAATAGATAATTATGTGATATGCTGAACTTGAACTTTATATGTTGTATGTGATGCAGCTAACAAATAAGGGTAAGATCCCTGATACATGATTGTTACTATGAGAATTATGCATGCTTGTATAAATTGATACTTTCTATTAATCATGATGAAGTATACTTAAGTAATGTAATATGAAATTTATGATCTGTCATCTTCCTATGTGAACTTTGAATTGATGTTTGGGATTTATTAGTTACTCGTCACTAAGTGGCGCTGTTGATATTTTCAGATTTTGCCGGTGCAGAATAGGAGATGCCTGATGTCTGTTCTCGGGGATTGTGTGGAGAGTTTCCGTCATGTTATTTTATCATCTATTCGTAGTTATGGATGTTCAAAGATTTATTTATTTATTTTTTTTTTTTTTTTACTCCGTTATATTACCTTTTGAAATACCTATTTATGTTAAAATACTGTTTTTGAAATGGAAATTTTCGAGTACTCATTTATGATTATGTTATTTTAAAGATAAAAAGGAAGTTTTGAAAATGATGACCTAAACTTTATGTAATGTTTCCGCCATTGCATGCTTGCAAAAGTTAGGGTTGTCACATATGTAATTGGTTTTGCTTCCTCAATTTCTTGAGTAGCCAGATCGGTTCCCGAAGCATCCTCAATAGTAGCTATAGGAGTCTATGAGTCTTGAACTTTAGAAAGTTCAACATTACTCCTATTGTCTCTTAGAGAAAGCAATTCCTTCTATAAGAAGACTATATTCCTAGCTATGAAAACTTTGTTTTCTGCCGGGTCGTAGAAGTAATAACCCTTAGTTTCCTTAGGGTAACCCATAAACTGGCACTTGACAGATTTGGACTCGAGCTTACCACTTGTCAATTTCTTGACATGTGCATCATAACCTCAAAACTTCAAGAAGGAAACATTGGGCTTTTGACCCTTCCATAGTTCATATGGTGTTCCCTAAACTGTCTTGCTTGGTGTATTATTAAGTATGTAAGCAATTGTCTCTAAAGCATATCCCCAAAAGGGGATAGGAAGTGTAGCATAACTCATCATTAAGCGGACCATGTCTAGCAATGTCCTATTCCTCCTTTCCGATACTCCATTCCACTGGGGTGTACCAATAGGAGTGAGTTGGGATACAATCCCACACTCTCTCAAAGACAAGTCAAACTCTTGGCTCAAATATTCAACCCCTTAGTCAGACCGAAGTGCTTTTATTTTCATGCCAAGTTGCTTTTCTACTTCATTCTTAAAGTCCTTGAATCTCTGAAGAGTCTCGGACTTATGCTTCATCAGATACACGTAACCATATTTGTTGAAGTCATCCGTGAAGGTGACGAAGTACAAAAAACCCGATCTAGTACTAGTGCTCATTAGGCTGTATACATCGGAATGTATCAGCTCCAATAGCTCTGAGGCCCTTTCAGTAGTCTTGCTAAAAGGTGCCTTTGTCATCTTGCCTCTTAGACAAGACTCGTATGTGTCATAAGATTGAATGTCAAATGACTCTAGCACTCCACTAGAGTGAAGCCTAGCTATGGGCTTCTCATTTATGTGGCCAGGTCGACAATGCCAGATGTATGTAGGATTAATTTCGTTTTATTTAATCCTTGTAGTATTTCTGGTATAGATTGAACTTTCATGTTTTAGATCAAGGATATATAAACCATTTTCAAGAAATATTGTTCCATAAATAATATTGCCACATTGCATAGAAATTCTCATGTCCAATATTAAATACGAAACTAGAAATATCCAACAAAGAAACAAAAATAATTTTCATGTGCATCACAGGTACAAAATAATAGTTTCTTAATTCTAAAACAAGTCCATTAGGCATCTCTAAGAAATAATCTCTGATATCCATGGCCTGAACCCAAGCATCATTTCTAACTCAAAGATCTACTTCTCCAAATCCTAGTAATCTCCTATTTCTTAGACCCTACACAGTTAAACAAATGTGAGATCCACATCTAATGTCTAAGACCCTAGATGTAGAAATAGCCAGATTAATCTCAATAATATAAATACCTGAAGCAGCAGTTTTGCCCTTCAGTTGCTCCCTTAGCTTTGGACACGAGCTCTTCCAGTGCCCCTTCTCATGACACTCATGGCAGACATCTTCAGGAGAAGCAACCCTTGCTTTGGGGTGGGCCACCACCTTCTTGCCTTTAGCCTTATCCTTTTGGCCTTAGCCTTGCCTTAGACTTGGCCTTTCCCTTAACAATGGGTGTATTGCCCTTATTCACTAAAAAAACTTTAGGAGTCTTTTTAAGAGACTGCTTAGTAAGCTTTAGCATGCCATGTAGCTCAACAACCAATTTATCCAACCCCTGCATGTGGTACTTCATGATAAACTGGTTGTAAGACTCAAGAAGTGACCCAAGAATAATGTCTGCTACCAAGTCCTGCAAAACTAGTGAGCCGAGATGGGCAATTGTATCAATATACCCCTTCAAATTTAGCACATGAGTGCTAAAACAAGTCTCGGCTACCATTGCAGTCGTGCAAAGTGCCTTAGTAGTCAGGTAACGTTCCTGACGAGCCTGATCTTGGACATATTTTTAAGTTGATCCATCATCTCATAAGCATACTGCTCCATGAATTGTTTTTGAAGATCAGAAACCATGGTACCCAGCATAAGGCACGAGACTTCCCGGTCATCCCTCACATATCGGTCGTATTGTTCCACCATTGCTGTGGTGATGCCTCAACCTCCGGGAGGGCCAGCTGGTAAAGGAGCATTCAGTACATACTCCTTGAACTCTAGTCTAAGAACTATTTGCAAGTTCCTAGCCTAGTCCAGGAAGTTTGTCCCCAAAAGCTTCTCCTTCTCCAAAAGTGACCTAAGCGAGAGTGCGTTGTTGTTTGTTGCAGCCATTTAAATTGCTTATGTGAAATGGGATTAATCTACATGGAAGAATTCATTGCTTGAGTTAGAAATAAAGGACTTTTGCCAATTCAAGCTAATAATCTAATTTTAATTTGTTCATTGGTGATGTTAATTGGCTGACTTGACCAAGATCCACAACTCCTCAATGATTGGCCGAACTAGGGCTCGTTAACCGATCATTGATTCATTTAGTAGGACATCCTATCCAATCCCTCCATGAAGGAATCTTAGTTTGATGGGCTTATTAACACTTTGGCCATATGTGCTTAGGGCTTGCTCTGAGCTAATGCTACCCATGTTGAGTCAAACCACCATTCACATGTTAACCACACTAAGTATCCTAACCCTTGACGGCTCACCGAATACTACAATGTACCTATCTAGGGCATGGCGCACATCGGAGCATCAATAGGAGGAAGAGGTGTGAATATGGGAAGCACTTTTAAACGACTCAATATTTTAATTTTCCATATTAAAATTAAGTGATGCAGCTTAGCATGCATAAACATAGGTTATAATCTGGTGATCCATACATCCATATTATATGACAAATGCAATAGCATACTTAATTTGAAATAATGAGATCATATAGGCCTTTAATTACAACCTAATAAAAAACTAGACAACCTATCTAATTCTCCATCGGCCAGACTGCAATTCTCCTTGGGCTCCCACCATGGGCTTGCTCCATCTGGGCCTTCCTCCATACTTGATGCAATTACAATAATTTTATAAAATAAAATCTATTCTAAAATTACATCAAAATAAAATAAATGGTGCGTAGGCCATATTTCCCAAAAATTAATTACAACCGATAATAATTTAGGGCCCATAGAACTCAACACAATATTTCAAACAAAGTACCTGTTGTGCACATTCATACCAATATGATGCATGACCATGGCATTCCAAACTATAAATTTAAATGTTAAGCCGAGTTACTTGTGACAACCCATAAAGGCCTAATGGATAACATCCATTAATGTAAAATTAACAATTTTGCTCCCACTGGAATTTAGGTTGTCACAAATTTAAAATTTAGCTCTCCCAATTTTAACTGGTGCCACGGTTTATTGGGCCAATTTCACAAATTCCATATTCAATCTAATATGCAAAACAATTAAATTAAATATGCATGCCAACATAATAAAAAAATTTAAATACAAATTAATTCAAAATAAAATATTTTAATTTAATTTGCATTACGGGCCCGGGTTAAAAATATACCCGTAGAATCCAAAACCAGACTCGAACCCTGCGCCCGGATAGCAGCGCTGCTACGGGTTGCGATTCCTATTCTTCCCCAAAATAATTTTTTTTAAATTAAAACAAAAAAATCCCAGCCACAAAAAAAAAAGAAAAAAACACAGCAAGCCAAAAAAAAAATTAGCAGCAGAAAATAAATCGCAGCAGGAAAAAAAAAGGATAAAACCAATAGAGAAAAATTATCAAAACCCGAAAAACCATTCTTGAAACCTATTCTTTCTTCAAGAACACAATCAAGAATGAATTCCAATCAATTTAATGGACAAAACCTAGGCTCTGATACCACTGTTGGGATTCGTCATCGGAAAAATAACGTGGTAGAGCAGAAAATACACTGTTTAAAATTTCCTAGAATCCACCTATCCGTGTCCGATTACCATTGATTGGAATAAAAAGTTTTAATCAAGAGAGATTAAACTCACTAGATATGTCTCTTCTAGAAACTGCTGCAGAATCGTTTCTTGAAACTGTTATCTCCAAAGTTCGGTGCACGACCTCCTATGTGCCCTAGTCCAAATGGCATTGGTTCTTGTATTGTATTATACTTTATATTTGGATATTTTGTATTATACATTTTATATTGAAATGAAGGCATGAATCTATTTATTCATATCTTGTGCTATTTATAAATAGAATATCCAATGATTATAACCATACTAAAGTAAACCATTGTAGGTCATTGGATTATGAGACCTTTTAGTAGAGTTAAAGTTATAGTCATAAAGATATCCCTAGTCTGTTCTAATCATGGGAATTAATAGAACCAAAGACTAGCATATCCTTGACTAGATGACGGTGTCTCACTGTTCATTCGACATGGAATGTCAGTCAATGATATGGGTACATGTTGTGTTGCATGGTATTGGATCAATACGCCACAGGAACATCACATGATTCGATCATCATAGGTTTTTCTCTTGTAGGTCTTGCTATTGTCTTTTGACCCGATATTTGCTGAAACATAACATGGGATCTCATACACTTTGATATATGCCTAACGGGCCCATAACAGGGTGCCAAGTATGGGTATGTTGGATGGGCTAGTGAACATGTTGATGTTGATAGTGAAGTTGACAGAATTGCCACTCAGTGTCCCTTGAGATGATATCACTGGCTACTTGATGAGTGGGACTGACAAGTATATGGCCATACCTGAATAAGTTGGGATACTTATTCATTAGGTTTAGTCCACTCTGTGTTAAGAAATAAATAAGCATATAACAGGGCCATGTCCCTTGCTTATATATCGTTGTCAGTTGGCAAGGGATATACAAGATCACTACCGGGTTATGTTTCACATTCAACTGCAAGTCTCCGTCTTAATTGGAGGCTGTAACGGTTTGCTAGAACCCACTTACAGTCTATGGGCTTTGGGCCCACTACCAACAAAAAGATGGACTCACAGGATCGTAATATAGAACAACTGAACATTGACAAATTGGAATTGGAACCGAAACCAAGTTAATTGAGTTATTGACATTAGGTTTTGTCATAATTAATTCAATTATAAGAGAGAAATTAATTTTATTTGATTAATTAATTACATGTAGTAAATAATTAATTAAATAAAATAATATTTCCTTGGTGGAAATAAATTACACATGTTGAATTTATTAAGGTTGATTTTAATTTAACTTTGGGTTATTTTAATTTGATAAAATTATATTTAATTGTATTAATTAGAATTTTATAATATGGTTTTATTTAATCCTAATAATACAAGATAAATTTATTAAATCAAATTAAATAATCTATAGTTTAATTTAATCCTAGTACACTAAGGAGTATAAACGGAATTAGAAACCTAGTATACTAAGGAGTATAAAAGGATGTCTTAAAGTAATTTTTTCTCTAGCCCTAGCCACTTGATATTTTTGGCCTACACCAAAGAAAGGAGCAAAAATTCCCTAGGCTGAAATTTCTTGGTTTCCATTCTTCCATTTGCTAGCACGAGTCGCGTTCAAGAGTTGTTCGTATACCGGATTGTGGAGGAAACGCATTTGGTTTTTGCAGCAGTCTCTAAAGGAGACAGTTAAGGTGAGAAAATTCTATATTCCTTCCGTTCTTGGTTTCATTCTATTAATCTATATGAATTTTGGACTATGGAATCGAGGAAAATTTTAATCGGTATTCTGCCTTGTGTTTAATTTTTTCCGTGATGATTCCCAATAGTGGTATCAGAGCATAGGTTCATGTTCTGATTAATAGAATGATTGGTATTAGGGTTCTTGGTATTTGATTTGATTTTATTGAAACTGGTTTTCAATTTGATTTTTTTTTGAACCCTAATTTGGTCATTTGGAGTTTTAATTATTTTTCCCCAATTAGTTTTTTTTTATTTTCTGGTTTAATTTAAAATAAATAAATAAATTATATGTTTGGCTAAAATTGCGATTCCAATTTGGCCATTGCTACTGCTTGGCTACCGCGCGGCAGCACTGCTGTCTCTAGACAGTAGCACTGACGTGCGGGGAGCAGGTTCGATTTGGATTTTGCGGATATTTTGATTTTTCGGACCCTATGTAAAATTTTAAATTGGTTTTAAAATTCGTATGATTTTATTTTCGCGATTTGATTCATGTGGTTTCTTGTGTGATTTAATTCATGCATGTAAGTTAATTTTTGGTTAAAATTAAATTGGTTAATGAAATTGGTCCAATTGGCCCTTGGCACGAGTTGAGAATTGGATGGCTAATTCGGGTCCGTGACTGGACATTGGTTATGGATTCCAGAATCGGCGATTTCACAAACGGCTGGACATAATTAATTAAAAAAATTGGAATTGCTATGTTCATGCATTTTAATACATGTATATATATTAATATTTGCTATGTGTATATATATTTCTATGCTTGGTTGTATGGATTCGAGAGCTATTGGGTCTTAGATGAAGTTGGGTTGTAAAATTTAATTTTGGGAAACATGGTCTGCATGTCGTTTTGTTTGTTTTAATGTAATTTTATTTAATTTATATTTTGTAAATTTAATTGTAATTGCATCAAGCCATGGGAGAGGAAGCCTATTGGTGCCAAGCCTAAGAGGAGTTTGCAAGCCCGCCTGGTGGATCTCTAGTATAGGCTTACTAGTTATTCATTAGATTGTAAAATAGGACCCATAGTGTCTCTTTTATTTATATACATATTTCATACTTATGTCAATTATATATATATATATATATATGTTAAGCCATTCCAATCACTCGCAATTATGCATGCTAAGCCGTTATTAATCAATCCAATTAAATATTGAGTCGATTAAAAGTGCTTTCCACATTCGAACCTTATCGGTTTTTGAATAGTGCAATGTGGGCCGTGCCTCCGTCGGGTGCATTGTATTATTCATTACCTGTATAGGGTTAAGGTACTGGGTACGCTTAGCGCTCGAATGGTGGTTGGACTCAACGTGGGCAGTAGGATAAGCTCCTGACCCTAAGCATAGATGGACAAGTGCCAATAAGCCCATCAAACCAAAAATCCCTAGGTTGGGATTAGAGGGAGTTCCTACCTAAATAGTTAAGGGTTGGTTGACAAGCCTCCGCTTGGCCAATTCTTAATAAAATATGGATCTTGGTCTTGTAACCATACATTACCAGCAAATTAATTAAAATGGACAGTTAATTAACATAGTTAAAATAATAAAGCCCTTTATTATTCACTCTGCAAAATTTTCTATGTAGATAATCACTTAAAATGGCTAATAATTCATTTTCACTGCGATCACTCCTCAAAAAGGAGAAACTATCTGGGCTTAACTTCCTAGACTGGGTAGCTAAGAATAGTGTTGAGATAAGAGTCCAAGGAATATGTGCTAAATAAGGCCTTATCCGCTGCACCGCCTGTAGATCGAGGGGTTACTCAAGCTCAAATTAAGGGGTACGACCTGCATAGGAGTGATGATAAAGATGTGTCTTGCCTTATGCTGGGCACGATGGTTCCTAAGCTGCAAAAACAGTTCATGGACTGTCAAGCCTATGCAATCATGGATGATCTCAAAAGTATGTACCAAGATCAGGCACGTCAAGAAGGGTTCTTGAAAACTAAGGCACTCAACACCTGCAAGATGGCAGCTGGGACATCTGTAAGCACCCATGTGCTCAAGATGAAGGGCTATATTGATGCATTGGCCCGTCTCGGCATGCCAGTCCTACAGGAGTCAGTGATAGACATCATCTTGGGATCCCTCCCTGAGTCTTATGATCAGTTCATTATGAACTATCACATTTAGGGCATGGATAAGACTGTGGCTGAGCAATATGGAATGCTTATGCTTTCTGAACAGTCTATCAAGAAGACTCCACCGGTGCTGCTAGTGAACAAGGGGAACATCCCTACTGTGAAGGGAAAAGGCAATGCTAAAGCCAAAGCCAAGGCTAAGAAGGCCAAAGCTAAGAAGGCTAACCAAGGGACTAAGCCCAAGGCCGCTCTTAAGGACATATGCTTCGAATGCAAGCAGAAAGGACACTGGAAAAAGACATGTCCAAGGCTCATGGGAGAGCAAGTGAAGAACCAGGGTAGTTCTTCAGGTATTGATATTAACCTCACTATTTCGGCATCTTGGGTATTGGACACTCGATGTAGTTCTCATATTTGTTGTAATGTGTCGGGACTAAGAAATAGGTGGTTATTGTGATTCGGAGAAGTAGATCTTTGAGTCGGGAATGGCACTAAGGTTGCTGCCATCAAGATTGGAGACTTCTACTTAGAGATGCCCACTGGATTGGTTTTGATTTTGAAAGATTGTTATTTTGTACCTGCCATGTGCAGGAATATTATTTCAGTTTCTGTCTTGGATTTTTTTGGATTTGTGTTTAATATTGGTTTTGGAAAAATTGATATTTTGAAAGACAATATTATTTATAGAAGTGCATTTCTAAATAATGGTTTGTATATCCTAGACTTAAATCAAAACAAGCCAATATATAACATAAGTACTAAGAGGGTTAAGCCCAATGAACTTAATCCTGCTTACTTCTGGCACTATCGTTTATGCCACATAAATGAGAAGCACATAGCTAGACTTCACAAAAGTGGAGTGCTAGGGTCATTTGACCTAGAGTCTTATGATACATGCGAATCTTGTTTAAGAGGCAAAATGACAAAGGTGCCTTTCAACAAGAAAGCTGAGAGGGCCAAGGGCTTATTGGAGCTAATACACTTGGATGTGTGGGGGCCCATGAGCACTAGTGCTAGAAATGGCTTTCACTACTTTGTTACTTTCACAGACAACTTCAGCAGATATGGCTATGTCTATTTAATGAAGAACAAGTCTGAAACCCTTGATAGGTTCAAGGAGTACAAGAACGAAGTGGAGAACCAACTAGGCAAGACTATTAAGGCACTTCGGTCTGACCGAGGTGGCGAATATATAAGCCTAGAGTTTGATTCATTCTTGAGAGAGTATGGGATTATCTCACAGCTCACTCCTCTTGGAACACCCCATGGAATGGAGTGTCAGAAAGGAGGAATAGGACTTTGTTGGACATGGTCCACTTGATGATGAGTCAAACCACTTTCCCAACATCCTTTTGAGGATATGCATTAGAGACAGCTGCATTCACACTTAACTATACACCGAGTAAGGCAATTGAAAAGACACCATATGAACTATGGATGGGTAAGGAGCCCAACGTCTCTTTCATGCGAATATAGGGTTGCGAGGCCCATGTCAAGAAATTGACAAGTGGCAAGCTAGACTTCAAAACCAAAAAGTGCTTGTTTATGGGTTACCCTAAGGAAACAAGGGGATATTACTTTTACAACCCTGCTGAGAACAAGGTGTTTATAGCACGAAAGGGTGTCTTTCTTGAAAAAGAGTTTATCTCTAAGAAAGACAGTGGGAGCAATATTGAGCTCAAGGAAGTTCAAGATCCACAACTGGGGGCTGTAATGGTTTGCTAGAACCCACTTACAGTCTGTGGGCTTTGGGCCCACTGCCAACATAAAGACGAACCCATTGGATCGTACATATAGAACGATTGAACATTGACAAATCGGAATTGGAACGGAAACCAAAATAATTGAGTTATTGACATTAGGTTATGTCATAATTAATTCAATTATAAGGAAAAAATTAATTTTATTTGATTAATTAAATAAAATAATATTTCCTTTGTGGAAATAAAATACAAATGTTGAATTTATTAAGGCTGATTTTAATTTAATTTTGGGTTATTTTAATCTGATAAAATTGTATTTAATTGTATCAATTAGAATTTTATAATATGGTTTTATTTAATCCTAATGATACAAGGTAAATCAATTAAATCAAATTAAGTAATCTATAGTTTAATTTAATCCTAGTACACTAAGGAGTATAAAAGGAATTAGAAACCTAGTATACTAAGGATAATACTAAGAAGTATAAAAAGATGCCTTAAAGTCAATTTCACTCTAGCTCTAGCCACTTGATATTTTTGGCCTACACCAAAGAAAGGAGCAAAAATTCCCTAAGCTGAAATTTCTTAGTTTCCATTCTTCCGTTCGCTAGCATGAGTCGCGTTCAAGAGTCATTCGTGTACCGGATTGTGGAGGAAACACATTTAGGTTTCTGCAGTAGTCTTTAGAGGAGATAGTTAAGGTGAGAATATTCTATATTCTTTCTGTTCTTGGTTTCATTCTATTAATTTACATGAATCTTAGGCTATAGAATCGAGGAAAATTTAAATCGGTATTTTACCTTGCGTATAATTTTTCTCGTGATGATTCCCAACACGACCAGCTATCGAGCGGGAACCGTGCTAGCATAAGAGTGAAGGAATATAAGAATAATTGCTGGAATTTTCTAGGGTTAGGGTTGATTTTTTTCTATTTAAGTGTGCCCTTATATAGACTCTTTATCTAATTGGGTTTTAATTGGGTTAATTAAACCCATGCCCACTAGGATTATAATTACATAAATAAACTTTAATTAAAGAGTTTATACTATGTAATTTAATTCTATTTCTCTAAATTTAATTACCTCTAAATAAAATTAAATCAAACTTAAGTAAATACATTACATGTATTTAATTTTCCTATTTAGGAAAATAATTTAATTAATTATTTACTTTACGTAATTCAATTAATTGATAAAGTAATTACTTACATTATGTAAACTTATTAATTAAATAAAATCAATCCAATATTAATTAATTACCTTAACACCAAATGTCAATTAATTAATTAATGCATTCCTTATAATGTACATTATATGTATAATTTCTATAAGTTCCGACTTAGTTAATCTATCTGTACGATCCTATGAGTCTGTCTTTGTGTTGGCAGTAGGTCCAAGGTCCACAGACTGTAAGTGGATTCTAGCAAACCATTATAGCCCCCAATTAAGACAGATATACATTAGTCTTTAGAAGACATTCACCTGGTAGTAATCTCATAGTGTCCTTTCCAAAATGACATCGATATGAATAAACAAGAGGCACGATGTCCGTCATCCTCTTCTACTATTTATTATATTTCCTGATCTTGCATTGATTGATTGATCAAATAAGCAACCGACTTATTTCGGTATAGCCATACACTTATCAGTCACACTCATCAAGTGTCCAGTGATATCATCTCGGTGTTACCTGAGTGTCGATTTCATCACTTCATCATCAATATCAATATGTTCACCAGTCCACCCAATCATGCCTATATTTAGCATCCTTTTATAGACCTATTAGGCATACGTCAAAGTGAACCGGATTCCATATTAATACTATAATGAAATTTGGTCTGAGAATAAAAGTGACCTACTCAAGAAAGACCTATGACACAACAACTATGTGGCTTTCTTGTACGGATCGATCCAGTCCCATGTCAACGACATGTACCTATATTCATGACTGACTATACAAGTACTATGGCTAGTTAAGAACTACCATATAGTCATCGATTATACAAGTCTGTGATTCTATTCGTTCCCACGATTAGAATAGACTTGGGATATGTTTTATGATTATCAATCAATGGATACTCTATTCATGTTACAGCACAAGATATAATTATTTTATTTACTAGCCTTTAGCTATGCATTTAATCTTTATAATTATCAATTTCTTTGATTTATCGACATTAAGTCGCTTTCTCCCAAGAAAGTTTTATTTCATGATTATGCAGGTATAAACGACCACGTTGGATTCTAGTTTTCTAAAAAACCATTAACCAAAAGAATAATTACCATTAATTGACAATCCTTCTTTTGTTCTAAGCATTCTATAATACGTCAGAGCCTTGAATTTCGTTCCAGGTGTTTTGTAATACACCAAAACCCCTCTCCTATCATTCTAGGCATTCGATAATACATCAAAACTCTATTATCCTTTATTTTAGGTGTTCCATAATACACCAGTGATGGTGTGTCCTAGTTCTTAGAGCATTAGATTCTTGTATTTTGTATCATACATTAAGACTTTTTGTATGTGTACATCATTTATGTCACATTAATAAAGGCATTTAATCTACTCCATTTATATCTTGTGTTATAACATGAATAGAGTATCCATTGATTGATAATCATAAAACATATTCCAAGTCTATTTTAATCATGGGAACGAATAGAATCACAGACTTGTATATTTGATGACTGTATGGTAGTTCACAACTAGCCATAGTACTTGTAAAGTTAGTTATGAATATAGGTGCATGTCGTTGACATGGGACTGGATTGATCCGCATAAGAAAGCCACATGGTTATCATATCATAGGTCTTTCTTGAGTAGGTCTCTTTTGAGTAGTAACAATATGGAATCCGGTTCACTTTGACATATGCCTAATAAGTCTGTAAAAGGATGCTAGATACGGGTATGATTGGGTGGACCAGTGAACATATTGATATTGATAATGAAGTGATGGAATTGCCACTCAGGTAACACTGTGATGATATCACTGGCCATTTGATCAGTCGGACTGATAAATGTATAGCCACACCCAAATAAGTTGGTTGCTTATTTGATCAATCAGTTCACTCAAGATCAAGAAATATATTAAATAGCAGAAGAGGATGACAGACACCGTGCCTCTTGTTTATTCATATCGATGTCATTTGCCAAAGGACACTATGAGATTACTACCAGGTGAGTGTCTTCTAAAGACTGTTATATCTCTATCTTAATTGGGGCCTGTAATGGTTTGCTATAACCTACTTACAGTTTGTGGGCCTTCGGCCTACTGCCAACATAGAGACGGACCCATAAGATCATGCATATAGATCAACTGAGCTGGAACTTATAGAAATTGTACATGTAGTGTACATTGGAAGGAATGCGTTGATTAATTAGTTGACATTCGGTGTCAAGGTAATTAATTAACATTGGGTTGATTTAATTAATTAATGATTTTACATAATGTAATTAATTAATCAATCAATTAATTGAATTGCATAAAGTAGAAAATTAATTAAATTATTTTCCTAAGAAGGAAAATTAAATGCATGTATTGTATTTTATTAAGTGTGATTTAATTTTATTTAAGGGTAATTAAATTATCCAAATTGGATTAAATTACATAGTATAAACCTTTTGGTATAAGATTTGTTTATGTAATCCGAATCCTAATAGGCTTGGGTTTAATTAACCTAAATAGAAACCTAATTATAGAAGTATTATATAAGGCACAGTTAAGAGGAAAAATCAACTCTAACCCTAA
This sequence comes from Euphorbia tirucalli, assembly GCA_039660915.1. Taxonomy (NCBI): domain Eukaryota; kingdom Viridiplantae; phylum Streptophyta; class Magnoliopsida; order Malpighiales; family Euphorbiaceae; genus Euphorbia; species Euphorbia tirucalli. The sequence goes on along the minus strand of CM077637.1, from coordinate 30,823,419 downwards.
TTGGAACAAGGAGAAATTCAGCCACCTATAGCAGCCCCAAAACCAGTAACATTCCTACATTCCTTCGCTTCTTCGGCTAGCACCGGTTCTCCCTCGATAATTGGTCGTGCACCGAACTTTGGAGATCAGAGTTTCAAGAAACGATTCTGCAGCAGTCTCTAGAAGAGACTGATTTGGTGAGTGAATCTCTCTTTATTCAAATTATTTTTGTTTCAATCAATGGTAATCGGACACGATAGGTGGATTCTAGGAAATTTTAAACGGTGTAATTCTCCTGTGCCATGTTATTTTTCTGATGACAAATCCCAACAACCAAAACCTCTATCTTGTTATTCTAGGCGTTCCATAATATGTCAGAACTATTATTCATAGCTTTAGGTGTTCCATAATACACCAAGAACTTCAATCATTGCTCTTTTCACCAAGAGTTGACACTCAATACCCAATCTTACTCTTGTATTTATTCTTGATCGAAGGTGCAAAAATTTTTGTTTTCAAAATAATCGATTAATAAATAAATACATAACTCATGATTTTCCAGCTTATCCAGCATCCCATAAATGGACCTGCATGACCTTAAAAGGTAATCAGTCCTACATGACCCTAAAAGGTGAATGGTCGTACACGACCCTAAAAGGTTAATGGTCTACATAACCTTAAAAGGTAATTGGTCCCACACGACTCTAAAAGGTAAGCGGTCCCACACGATCCTAAAAGGTAATTGGTCCCATATGACCCTAAAAGGTAGCAGTCAACCAAGTCCTTTAGCCGAAGCTAGGGGCAGGTACATTCCTTTTCTTTCTTATGGAACTCTGTATTGTGCATCCAAATTCACCACAGGACAAGGTAAACCCATAAGCCATGAATTTAGATACATGAGGGGCAGCTTGTGAGCACGAGTTTTTCTTCCTCGGTTTGAATGATGAATAAGCTATTTGTTTGCTTCTATAGTCTTATACAGCCGCAGGAATCAGAGTCAATTCAAGATCACAGCTCTGAATGAACGATCTTCAAGCCTCAGAACCTTTCCCAGGTGAAAGAGGAAGCTGTCTAGGAATAACAGCCATACGGCTGTAACATTAACCACAAGGTTGTTGCACCATTAGCCGCACAGCTTTTGCATCAAGACCCGTATGGGTCTCGATGTTTGACAAAATCATGATCTTCAATGTTGGAAATGATTTTTTTTATTTTTTAGGCAGATTCTACAGGAAAAACCTATGTTTTTGCCTATATAAAGCCTTCTTGATTCTGATTTTAGAGGTTGGTAACTTTGATTTAGAGAGAAAGAAGAAGAAAAGGAAAGAAAAGGAAAGGAAAAATCAAATTCTTTAATTTCATCTTCAATCTCTGTTTCTAAGCTTAAAATCGGTTAGAAATCTTAGGAAAACACTTGATTAAGACTTCTAATAGGTTTAGAGCTAATCTGAATACTAAAACCTCAACTTTCAGAGCTTGAAACTGTTTTTGGACCTTGGAGTTTGGGTTTGAAATGAAAGCTTTTCTTGAAAGATTTTCACTTCCTAAAGCTGTGGATCCACGCTACAAAGGTAAATATTTGAGAAACCAAAGCATTTGACCTCTTTGTGTTGTATTTTGGTATTAATTGCATCCTTTATGAAGTTTCTCTGTTTTCTGGGTTTTGGTCTAGGAACCAGACCCATGTGGCCGTCACAACAGCCACATGGATGTAGATCCCAGAACAAAAACTTGAAACCTAGGATTTTAAAATTCTTTACTGTTCTTGAAGTGATACTGGCACGGGTGTAAATATACAGTCGTATGACTATTGTCTCAACACCCGTGCCGGTATTAGTTTGGTACAGAATCACCAAAAGCTAATTTTTGTATATTTCATGACATTTGAACTTTAGATTTACATTCTAGAAGCATGTATTAGAATAGAACAACGATGGAAACCTAGTTTCCTGAAATCCGACCCACTTACCATGTTAAATAATTAATCGGAAAACTATTTTCAAAACCATTTTCTCAAAAATCAACACAGGGACATTTCAAAACATTTTCCAGGTCTAGTTGGTGAGATTTGTTGAATCTCTCTGGCTATCCCCCCTAAATGCATGATCCTGACTCTTTTATTATCCCATTCTGTCTTGATTGAATCTTACATTCAATTATTCGCATACTAACATCTGTTTTGCAGGATTTAGATATATGTTGAGGTTTTATTATTGCATAAATAAATTCATGTATTTAAGGCAATTGTACCCCGATTCCTTATTTGATTCGTATGTATCCCCTAGGGTAGTTTACGTGATTTCTTCTGTATAATTAATTTATTTACTACTTTATGTACCTTGTATGAACGTCGTATAATGTAAATAAAATCAGTGTAGTTTCATAAAATATTATAATTAAGTTGTTGCAGTTTTTATTTTAATTAGATAACAAGTAACTGACCCATCCGGACCTAGATCTTTGGAAGGTATAGTGGCCCTCACTTGGTTTCAGCTATGCCTAGGTATCCTGGTTGAACTGAGCAAGGTGGCAACTCCTATATTTTCTTTGAGATTTTGGCCTCGAATCTTTCACGAATATTATTTTCCAAAACGAACTTCATATTATAATTATTATGCAACAACACAAAACTTATGGAGTTTTTCCCTTTTCCCTGGACAGGTGAACCTGAAATTTTACATGAATTGTCTTGCTGAGTTGACTAATCCGTGTTGTTTAGTCTTGGACGTGAGGAATGTGCCTTGTTATGCTCATTGATGGTCACTAAGACAATTCTGCCATGATCTATTCCCAGTCTTGGCAATTTGTATTTGAGTGTAAAACCCTTTTCTAGGTGTAGTTTGTTTCGTGCCATAATCTGTACATGAAAATTTATATGCAATGACACGACCTATGCATATTGAATATCAAAATAGAATATAAAACATCATGGCATAATGAATGCGAGTAAATTGGGAAAAGTCGAACTGTGGCTCCAACTTTGATCGATGCCTTCCTTGTTACTAACGTGCCCTCTTGGTTTTCCATGTCAGAGTTTTTTTTTTTTTTTTTTTTTTTTTGAGGTAGTATCCCTATGGACTGATGTACATTTTTCCGATGTGTTTCATCCTAGGTTTTCCTTTCTTATAGGATTCTTCTTGGATCCAAAGTTTTCAACTGCCCATTCTAGGCAATGCAGGAGTTACTTTGAATGTATTTCACTTGACATTTTATTGACTTGGTACATCTAGGACTATGCTTCTTGAGGAGTCTTTGGAATTTGAATAATAATCTCTCTTTCACTATTTGCTCTTGACTAAGGAGTTGCATTATAAACCTTTGATATATGGTGCTCGGATGTCAAATTTTTTGTTCATTATTTATGTTACTTACGTCTCATCTTAGACTCTATTGGCTTTACATTAGGTGACTACAAGTGTATTAGGCCATGTTTTCTATGGCGACAAGAAAGAGGTGGATGGGATAATATGAATGAAATTTCTCCAGGGTCCGTGTTTAAGAAGGAAGAGGGTTACTGAAGCGACTTAGATGACATAGCGTCGGGATTTTGATGAATTAAAGAAGATGGGTTAATAAGGCAACATAGGTGACATAACCCTAGGATTCAGTTGTAAGGAGAAAATGGGTTTTTTTATGTGGGGAAACATGGCAGAGGTTGCTCGAGTACTCACGTATTGCGAAGAATTAAAGATGACTTTGACAATAAGGTAAGGTCATATATCGGGATGTAACTAGAGTCAGGATTCATTAACTCTTAATGATAAGGATTTTCGTTTGTAAGTTGGTTCACCATATAAGCTTTGTCTCCCGCTAGCTGAATGACTCATATCAATAGTACCCCTTTTTTATTTTTTTTATTTTTTTTTATCTCTCCCTCACGCTCAAGAAAGAACCCTGATCAAAGCCACAGCCGCCTTTTGATTTTCCTACTGCACTCAGATTCATGCATCTAAATGTCATATATGTTTTTTAGATAAACAATGCATGTGTAATGTCACACACACGTGTACATCACACGGATAGAACAATAATAAATGCACTGCAACCATAAAATTGCTTGAGAGTTTTACGAATTGATGGGATGTGCAATGCATTTCCCATAGGTTTTATGAGTTCAAAATTTGGCTTTACAGTTTTAGCATCAAGTATGTTTGCTTGGATCAGGACTTAGGGTTAGACTTTGGCTTCGGTTGGTTCTTTGTGTGTGAGCTTGGTTTTCTTGAGATGTATGCCCATAAGCAATTACTTTGGTATTGAGTGGCACTGTTTAAATTGAAGCTCTATGGCGGGGCTCTTCCTCCTCACTGGTCACAAAAAACATCTTGGGCCATAGTTCACTAGGACTACAGGTCTTGGCTCTTTGATTGAGGAACGACCTAGTGGATGCGTCATCATGCCACGTTCATTTAACTATCTCACGAACTCACTTCTCAAGAGAGAATTCCATTAGAGTCAAATTCACTTTCAAATTCCTTTATTGCACTTAGATTGACTTGACGTATTTTAGTGTTATACATGTTAGACATATCTCTTAGATGATTAAATGCACACATAATGTCATGTGCCTGCAAAAACAACAAACTGCATTCGAAAAAAAATGTCGATGGGTTCACAAATGTTTGATCAATACATTACAAGCAAAATGGTCTCTATACATGCAGGGAGTCTTCAGATCATCGGTTCATCGGTTCCCAATCCCTTTGGTCGGTCTTGTAAGATTATTCTACCTTCCCCCTTTTTACTATAAACCATTCAAACGGCTTTCTCGGTCCCAGTGGCATCACTGTCCATCCCTGAATGTGTACCAAAATTGCCCCTGGGGGTTCGACGGGGTGAAGGATCTCTCATATGCAGTTTGTTTGCATTCCTCTTATGTTAAGAAAGGGGATTAGCATGAATGTCGAGCTTGAATGGATCCCTCAACTTTCCTTCTCTGATTAATCATAGTATTTCATCACGTAAGAGGATGCAATCATTAGTCTTATGTCCGGTCATCATATGATAAGAGCAAAAATTGTCCCATATTCACTCTAGTGTGGAGTATAAGGCCTAAGGGATTGTAATAAGTTCTTACTCATACATTTTACAAATATCCAAGTCAGCGTCATTTCCCAAGGAGATATCCCATGTTCCCTTTGAAGAAGACTGTTTCTGGTTGGTTTTTACAATTCCTACGTGTAATTTGTCGATTGAGCTTAATACATTATTCTCTTCAAAGAGATTAAATGTACAAACTCTTACAAGGATAGGGATATGCAAAGGTTGTTGTGTAGTAGTTATCACCGTAGTAGGTGCCATTGTCGTATGTACGTACAGAGTGAGGGAATCTGAGCCTTTATAGAGGGTGTTCTCTGGTGCCAGTAAACTCATAGAATGGGTATGGATATCTTAAACTGTCTCAAGATGCATATTGATAAATCTATCAGGATTCGGAGTCAATCCCCTTTCTTGGTTCTACTGCCACTTCAATTCCCTTGTTAATCATTATGGAAGTGACTTCTTCCCTGACAGTTTTGCAGAATAAGACTGAGAAAGGATTATGGAGCCTATGGTCTTCCCCTTTATCACCATAACTTTGCAGCAGTGCATTTCCTCTCTAATTGCCTTCCTGAACTCTGCTGTCAAGAAAAGGTTTTTGAGGACCTCTATAGTATCACTTACGTGTATATCATTCATTCCCTTTGTGTTCATAGTATTTTCTTATAGCCCGAATGGACTATCTATTTCCAATGTCTGAATCTGTTCCTCTTGTTCCGAATCTAACCCTAACTCCACAACCACTGATCCAGATGCTACATTGATTGATCTTAATCTGACTCTCTACCTCAAAAAAGGATCTACGTAACTAACTCTATGGAAAAATCTGAGTTCCGTTCGGCTCCGTTCGCTAGCACGAGTCCGGTTCTAGAGCTGTTTGTGCACGTGGTTATGCAGATTTACAGGTATTCATATCTGCAATCTTCAGTAGCATCTAGAGAAGACGAGATGATAATTTAATTATTCTCTTCTTCTTTCTTTGATTCTGTCAATATCATGAGTCTTGGAATCATGGAATTGAGGGAAAATTTAATTGCAAATTTCCACTGCATATTGTTTTCCCCGTGAAAATTCCTTACAATGGAATTATAGCAGTCATAATCTTTGATAGGATTGGGATTTTAGGGTTCTTGTTTCAATTGGTTTTGATTTTGGTTGAACTTTAGAATTTGTAGGATTGGGGTTTTTGATTATTTTTCCCCAATTGGTTTTCAATCTAAAATTTGTTTTTTGGATTGATCCTTTTCTTTCTTTTCTGTTGTGGGCCTCGTGTTTTGCTGCTAGAAATTAAAAGAAAATAAGGATGGGTTGGAATGGATCATAATTTGCAATTGTAAATTGCAATCCATTCCACCACACAGTAGGCTACTATGTGCACGACAACAGCTGTTGTGGCAGGCTACCACGCAGCAGCGCTGCTACCCCTCCTGGACAATAGCACCAACGGGCAGGGCTCGAGTCTGTTTTTGGATTTTATGGATATGGGCTTGGACCTGAGTCCTTAATGCATGGGTTTAAAAATTTTAAAATCTGTGTGTTTAAAGTTTGCGAATTGGATTCATGTGCTTTCTTGAATGATTATTAAATTATCATTCATTGGATTTTAATTTTATTTGGTGTGAAACTAAAATTGGTAATTGAAATTGGTCCAATTGGCCCTTGGCACGGGTTGAGAATTAGAAGGCTAATTCAGGTTTATGACATCTCAAATTCAAGTGGGAGCAAAATTTAATTTTGCATCATTAGGATGGAAGCCTCATGGGTCAGTAAATGGGCTTAAGTCATAAATGCCGGAATATGCGATTTCATTAAATGGCTGGACATAATAAAAAAAATGGATTATTAATTCATGCATCTTATAAATATATGTATATATATATATATATATATATATATATATATATATATATATATATATATATATATATATATATATAAAATATGTGCTATACTTGGTGTATTGATTGTTATTGGGCCTTAAATAGAGATGGGTTGTAAAATTTTAATTTTGGGAAATACGGTCTACATGTCGTTTTGGTTTATTTTGATGTAATTTTATTTTATGTAAATCAAAATCTGTAATTGCATCAAGCCTTGGAGAAGAAGCCTAATGGAGCCATGCCCAGAAGAATTTTTCAAGCCCAAGTCGGTGTTCTCTAGTATAGGTTTACTAGATTTTTCACTAGGTTGTATTTAAGGGCCCATAGCATCTCATTTTATTTATTTTATGCTTTATTGAATATGTGTATATATGAGATATAATATGCATGCTATCCATATTCCAAGCACACCCGCGTTTTGTATGCTAAGCCGTTAATCAATCAATCCGAAATAAAATATTGAGTGGCTTAAAAGCGCTTTCCACATTCAAACCATGTCGATTCTTAAATAGTGCAATGTGGGCTGAGTCTCCACCGGGTGCATTGTGGTATTCATCTACTGTATTGGGTTAAGGTACTGGGTATGCTTAACACTTGAATAGTGGTTTGACTCAACGTGAGTAGTAGGATCAGCTCCTAGCCCTAAGCACAGATGGGTAAGTGCCAATAAACCCATCAAACCAAGAGTCCCTAGGTTGGGATTGGAGGGAGTTCCTACCTAAAGAGTTAAGGGTTAGTTGACTAGCCTCCACTTGGCTAATTCTTAATGAAATATGGATCTTGGTCATTCTTAACCATACATCACCAATAAGTTAATTAAAATTGGATTGTTAATTAATATGGTTAAATCACTAAAGACCTTTATCAATACTATCTGTAATTCTTCTATGTAGATAACTTAATTTGCTGCAAACTCATTTTCACTGCATTCACTGCTACACAAAGAGAAGCTGTCAGGGCCTAACTTCCTGGACTGGGCTCAGAGCTTAAGAATAGTTCTGAGACAAGAGTCTAAGGAGTATGTGCTAGACAAGGCCTTATTGGCTACACCTCTAGCGGGTCGTGGCACTACTGCTGCTCTGGTTGAGCAGTACGATCTACACTAGAGGGATGACAGAGATGTCACATGCCTTATTTTAGCCACGATGGTGCCTGAGCTGCAAAAGCAGTTCATGGACCAACCGACTTTAGAGATCATGGACACCTTGAAAAACATGTACCAAGATCAAATGCGTCAAGAGAGGTTCTTGACGACTAAGACACTCAACACCTATAAGATGGTTACAGGGACATCTGTGAGCTCCCACATGCTCAAGATGAAGGGCTACATTGCCATGTTGGCCCGTCTCGGCATGCCATTAGCACAAGAGTTGGTGATTGACATCATCTTGGGATCCCTCCCTGAGTCTTATGATCAGTTCATCAAGAAGTATCATATGCAGGGCATGGATAAGACTATGGCTGAGCTGTATGGCATGCTTAAGCTGGCTGAATAGTCTATCAAGAAGACTCCAGTTGTGCTTTTGGTTAAAAAAGGGAATGCTCCTCTTGCTAAGGCCAAGGCCAAGGCTAAGAAGGCCAAGGCAAAGAAGGCTAAGCAAAGGCCCAAGCCTAAGGACAATGCAAATGATGTATGCTTTGAGTGCAAGCAGAAGGGACACTGAAAGCAAACGTGTCCAAGGCTCATGGAAGAGCAAGGGAAGAACCAGGGTAGTTCATCAGGTATCCTAAAAACAGAGGGTTAAACCTAACAAACTTAAATCTCCTTATATCTGGCGCTGTCGTCTAGGCCACATAAACGAGAAATGCAAAGCTAGACTCCATAAAGTTGGAATGCTAGGGTCATTGACTTGGAGTCATATGACACATGCGAATCATGCTTAAAGGGTAAGATGACAAAGGCACCTTTCAACAAGTAAGCTGAAAGGACTACAAGCTTATTGGACCTAATACACTCGAACGTGTGTGGGCCGATGAGCATTAGTGCTAGAAATGGTTTTCACTACTTCTTTACTTTCACAGATGACTTCAACAGATATGGCTACGTCTATCTTATGAAGAACAAGTCTAAAACCCTTGATAGGTTCAAGGAGTATAAGAGCAAAATGGAGAACCAACTAGGCAAGACAATAAAAGCACTTCGGTCTGACCGAGGTGGCAAATATATGAGCCTAGAGTTTGGTTCATTCTTAAGAGAGTGCAGGATTATCTCACAGCTCACTCCTCCTGGAACACCCAATTGAATGGAATGTCAGAAAGGAGGAATAGGACCCTGTTGGACATGGTCCCCTCAATGATGACTCAAGCTGCTCTCCCAACATCCTTTTGGGGATATGCCTTATAAATGGCTAATTTCACACTTAACCATACACCGAGTAAAGCCATGGAAAAGATGCCATATGAAATATGGACGGGCAAGGAGCCCAATGTCTCTTTCATGAGGATTTAGGGTTGCAATGCATATGTCAAGAAATTAACAAGTGGTAAGCTAGACTCCAAAACCGAAAAGCACCTGTTTGTAGGTTACCCTAAGGAAACTAAGGGTTTCTACTTCTGTAACCCTACTGAGAACAAGGTGTTCATAGCACGAAAGGATGTCTTTCTTGAAAAGGAGTTCCTTTCCAAGAAAGAGAGTAGGAGTAACATTAAACTAAGGGAAGTCCAAGATCCACAAGCACCTAAAGAGGATAACTGGGGGATCGAACCAGAACCTTAAGCAATTGAGGATTTTGAACCTATCACACAGGACCTTAAAAGGTATGGTAGGGTCTGTCATCAACTTGAGAGATATGGGTTTCTCGTGACCGATAATGAGAATCTTCTGGTCTTTGACCAAGAAGAACCTATGGCCTACCAAGAGGCTATAAAGAAGTCCATAATCAGCTCAATGGCGTAAAGCCATGGAAGCTGAGATGCAATCGATGTATGATAACTAAGTTTGGAGCTTGGTTGATCCACCTCCGGGTGCTAAGGTAATCGGTTGCAAGTGGTGTTTTAAGTTAAAAGCCAACAATACCTTAAAGGGGTGATTGGTGGCGAAGGGTTTTAAACAAGTCCATGGAATAAACTATGATGAAACCTTCTCACCAGTCGATAGGCTCAAATCCATTAGGATACTACTAGCCATAGCTGCATGGCATGACTATGAGATATGGCAGATGGATGTTAAGACCACTTACCTGAATGGAAAGCTACTCAAGGATGTGTACATGACACAACCTAAGGTTTTTATCGATCCAAAGTATCCTGATAGGGTATACAAGCTTTAAAGATCCAATTATGGATAGAATTAAGCGTGCCGGAGTTGGAATCTTAGATTCAATGAAGCTATAAAGAAATATGGCTTCATATAGAATCAAGATGAGCCTTGTGTGTACACGATGGTTAGTGGGAGTGTGGTTACTTTCCTAGTCCTATACGTGGATGACGTCCTTCTCATTAAAAGTGACATGCCAACACTGCAAGGGGTAAAGCAGTGGTTAAGTAAGTGCTTTGCAATGAAGGACTTAGGTGAAGCTGAAATGATCTTGGGGATCAGGATCTACAGGGATAGATCCAATCGGCTTCTAGGCCTAAGTCAGGCATCATACATTGACAAGGTTTTGAAAAGGTTTGAAATGAACAAGGCTAAGAAAGGTGTCTTGCCTATGCACCATGGCCTGAAACTAAGTAAGAAACTTGGTCCTAAAACAAAAGAGGACCGAGAGAGGATGCAATTGATCCCATATGCCTCGGCTATAGGATTAATCTGGTACTCCATGTTATGTACAAGACCTGATGTCGTATTTGCACTAAGTGTGACAAGCTGATATTAGTCAAATCTCGGGGAGGATCATTGGATGGCTATCAAAGCAATCCTTAAGTACCTTACTTAGACTACGGATAGCTTCTTAGTGTATGGAGGTCAAGAAGAGCTATCGGTGACAGGGTGCATTGATGCAAGCTTCAAGATCGATAAGGATAAAAATAAGTCATAGTCTGGTTACGTCTTCTTGTTGAATGATGGTGCCATTAGCTGGATGAGTTCTAAGCAGCCAACAATCACCGATTCTACAACAGAAGCTGAGTACACTACTGCATACGAAGCTACAAAGGAAGCTGTTTGGATGAGGAAGTTCATCATTGTGTGAGGAGTAGTTCCATCTATCCTAGACCTAGTGGATGTCTTCTGTGACAACAACGGGGCCATCGCACAAGCAAAGGAGCCTCGGTCATATAAGAGATCCAAACATGTGCTCAGGAAGTTTCACCTCATTCGAGAAATTATGGATAAAGGTGACATTTCATTACATAAAGTAGACACCGGGAACAATGTCACTGATCGGTTGACAAAGGCTGCCACACACACAGTATGAGGGCCATACTAGATCTATAAGGATCAGGGCAATGCCTGGTTGGCACTAGTGCAAATGGGAGATTGTTGTGTGCCCTAGTCCAAAGGCATTGGTTTGTGATTGTATTATACATTGTATGCGAATATTTTGTATTATACATTATGTTAAATAAAGACATTTAATCTTTTATTTGTTTCTTGTGCAATTTAATAAATAGAGTATCCATTGATTATAGCCATACTCATGTTAACTAATGTAGGTCATTAGCTATTGAGACTGTGAGTAGTGTTAAAGCTATAATCATAAAGTTATCATGGGTCTAAACTAATCATGGGAATAAATAGAGCTAAAGACCAGCATGCACTTAACTGGATGGCAGTGTCTCACTGACCATTGGACATGGAATGTCAATCAAGTATATGAGTACATGTTAGGTTACATGGTACTGGACCGATCTGCCTCGAGAACACCTCATGGTTCTATGTCATAGGTGTTTCTCAGTTAGTTCTTGATATTGTCCTGTTGGTGTGCCCTAGTTCTTAGGGCATTGGATTCTTGTATTTTGTATTATACACTAAGATTCTTTATATAAATACATCATTCGTGTCATATTAATAAAGGCATTTAATCTATTCCATTTATATCTTATGCTATAACATAAATAGAGTATCCATTGATTGATAATCATAAAACATATCCCAAGTATATTATGATCATAGGAACAAATAGAATTATAGACTTGTATATTCGATGACTGTATGGTAGTTCTTAACTAGCCACAGTACTTGTATAGTCAGTCATGAATATAAGTACATGTCGTTGACATGGAACTGGATTGATCCATACAAGAAAGCCACATGGTTGTCATGTCATAGGTCTTTCTTGAGTAGATCTCTTTTATTCTCAGACCAGATTTTATTATAGTATCAATATGGAATCCGGTTCACTTTGACATATGCCTAACAGGTCTGTAAAAGGATACTAAATATGGGTATGATTGGGTGGATAAGTGAACATATTGATATTGATAATGAAGTGATGGAATTCCACTCGGGTAACACCGATATGATATCACTAGCCACTTAATAAGTGGGATTGATAAGTGTATGGCCATGCCCAAATAAGTTGGTTGCTTATTTGATTAATCAGTCAACTTATGAGCATGGGTTTTCCCAACCTCTGTGATGAGAATTCTATTTTACCTGGGAAAGCGAACGAACATGAATCAGGCTTGAGAATGAGCGAAATGTTGCTCGGAATGCCTCAAAGACTCTGAAAAATGAACCGTCCTCAATCCGGTACCCTGGGAAAGGTCTTTGAATGATTAGAAGGTTTAGAAGTGAGTGTAGGACTTAAAGGAATCTGCCCTAGCTCTAGTTAGAGTCGTACGGTTGTAGTTTCAAAACTACAGCAACTACAGCCGTATGGTTGTAGAGCCAGAACTGCATGGTTGTAACATTACAGCCGCATGGCTCTAACGGGCGGCGAAAGTTGTCTGCAGAAACAGAACAACTTGGTTGAAATGGTGAGTATCAAGGAAAAAAATTTCGGCTGGGGATTTGAAAGGTAATTAATGGGAATAGACAGAGAGAGAAATGGGAGTATAAAAGGAGAGAGAAATCAAATCAAAAGGGGTTCTAGGGATTTTTGAAGGAAAAATCAAATAGAGAGAAAGAAAGAGGGAAAACAAAGGGAAAGAAAAACAGAGATAGAGAGAAACAGAGAACTAGAAAAAAGAGTCAAAAACCAAACACCAAACTCATTGAGGACACATTCTTAACCATATCACACTCATCTGGACCTATTCTTAGGTTTGTTTCAGATTGATTCGGGACTTTTTTTCAGAATTTTGGAACGTTTGCGGTTTCAACGTGCTTTTTGGCTCCTCAATCTGTTTTTGATTGTCCAAAACACTGGAACGACAACAAGGTAAACTCTGAGAGGCCTTAAACTTGTGATCTTTTCTTTTTCGTGCGTTTTCTTCTCTATTTTGTCAATTTCTAGAAAGCTAGCTACCCCACTAGAGCTGCACGGCTACGTTTGCTTAGAACAGAGCTGCACGACTGTATATTACAGTCGCACGGCTGTGTTCTTCCGAGCAGAAACCCAAAAAATCCCCAAATGACTGAAAGCAGTCCGTTTTCCATTTTATGCATCCTTTTGTGATCTATTTCGGTCCAAACACATCTGTGTATCATAAAGTTTCGGTTTTCGGATTTTTAACTGTGCGGGTGTGAGATTTTCGGTTTCCTAGATTTCATTTTCCAGAATTAAGGGTTGTTCAATCCAAATTGGATCCATTTTCAAGCATTAACAGACCCCCGGACTCCACAAAAATCCTCAGGAAACATCGAAAATGAGCAAAATAGCGATTTTTCAAAACGAGAAAATTGATTTCGGGTTCTAGGCATTACAGCCGCACGGCTGTGGATGTTAAAGCCGCACGGCTCTAACCTGAGCTGCACGGCTATAGTCTATAGAAGGAGGCTGAATCACAGGATGACCCGCACGGATGTCATCACGTGATGCTGTCTTCAGATTCAAACTGTTTTTGGCATGTTTACCGTTTTTGGACCCTAGATGAATGTTGGAATTAGGAAACCCACACAAACGGAACCACGAGTTCCAGGATAATAGACCCGCTACAAGGAGAAATTTGCATGAAATTCAGCCAAATCATTTTTTTTCAAAACTGTTTTCCAACACAAAACCCATAGGGCATTTCAAAATCATCTTCCAGGTCTAGTCGGGCTAACTAGCTGAGTTGGCCCAGCTATCTCCTAAATGCATACCCCCGCTTCTAAAATCCCAATTCTGTCCTGCTATGAGTCCTATTTATGTTTGCTATATAACTATGTTAATCATCTGTTTTGCAGCTTTTAGTTTTTCTTTATCTTTATTTCGGATGTAATTAATAGATTAATTCGTGTATTTTAGGCGATTGTAAATTTTTAGATCCTCATGTATTCTAGGCCCTTGTAATGTGAGAATGAGAGGTTTTTCTTTTTATTCGATTTGGTTGTATAAACAGCCTCTAATTTTATTCTTTTGATTTATTAAATGTGTGATTTATTTATTCTGTAATTTATTTCTGCCATCTGTATGAGCATCGGCTGATGATTAAACACTAAATTGGGTAGAGAAAGATAATAAGCAAATAAAATATGGTAATATAAACTATAAAATGAATGCAAGCTCAAGGTTGAATAGGTAAGTTACTCGAACCCTAAATCTATGGATTAGATATAATAGTCTACGCTCGGTAGGGAGCTATACCGGAATTTCCCGGATGAGCTGATCCGGGTGGCGACTCTGTCATTGATCTCGAAATTTTGGTTTTGAGGTCTTTAAGTAATAAGACGGGATTTTCTAAAATGTAAAACCAGTTTTTCGAAATTCGTACACATAAATAAAGGTGTTCTAGAAAAGGGGATTTCCAAAACGAATCAATAAATTTCCTAAAACGAGATACAAGACCTGTTTTCACAATAAAATCTAAGACCAATTAATTCTTTTTCCCTAGTTCGCTTCGCAGCGTTCCGCTTTTTAGGTCGTCTGCTTATAGTGGCATCTCCGCTGGGGATAAAATTTTCTCAAAAAGTTTTTTTATATAAACTTAGGGAACTTAGGTACCTACTGAAATATAACCTCGCTTGCAGTCATTTTACCAGTTCATAGTACCATATTCTGTTCACACTTTCATTTCATGGCATTTTCTTCTTCTCAACCCCTCAAATACACTAATCACCCTGGTTTACTTTAGAAGGCGACCTAGCTCTTTCCCTAGGATTGGAGGCGCTCGAAAGGGTAAACCACTCATATCACCGTACGAACCTTACATTATGTTATATGATAAAGAGTGTATATTCGCTATGGGAACCTGTAAGACCCTTGGTTTTGACTTTGGCCCACATGTAATGACTTAGTAACTTCCCCTTAGGATTACCAAAACATGAAATTGAAAATGGACATCAAGAGCACGCCTTTGGTATCCCCGGTTGATGCCAAAGAGACCCAACACCTAGGAAGAATGCGTACCAATCGAAAGGAGGAATAAGGTTGGAAGGGTGAGCATATTGTTGTATGTGCTAACGCTTTTTCTATGATGTTTTTCATTTAACCTTTTCACAAAGCATCAAACATGCATAATCTTTCGTGTGCCATTTTAACCACATCTTTGTGCAGCCATTTTCAACACATATACACATGTATGGCATTTATGCTAACCACGTCTTCGTGCAGCCATGACATTTTATCCGTATGCCACGTACATCTTATGTGTGTGACATTTCCATAAAGCATACACGACATCATTGCATGTGTCATGCATTCTAACCACATCTTCGTGCAGCCACTCGCATTTTGCATGACATAGACATTCATGTCATCTCATTACACTTAGTATTAGTGTTGGAAATGCCCTAGTCCCGAGGCATTGGTCCTTGCATTTGTACTATACATTTATTGGATTTATGTGTTGTACTCATTTGTGTCAGTAATAAAGGCATTAATTCATTTATTATATCTATCTTGTGCAATATATTAAATGAAGTATCCAATGGACATATCTATATCCATGACGACTAGTGTCATGCACTTAGCAGTAAGACCATGGATAGGGTAAACGATATGACCATAAATAGATCCGTAGTCTGTTCCAGTCATGGGAATGAATGGAACAACAGACTATCATTAACCTGGTTGTATGGCGGTGTCTTACCGTTCATTGGACATGGAATGTCAACCAAGTTAATGGGTATATGCCTGGGAGCATGGTACTGGATAGATCCACTAAACGAGTAATCCACATGGTATGGTATCACAATGGATTCTCGTGTAGTACTTGTATGGATCCTTTGACCTGACCATATGATGGTGTTACATGTGAAGTTGCATACTTAGGGGTACGCCTAAAGGGCCTGTAATAGGGTGCCAAGTATGGGTGCTTTCGGGTATGTCACTGAACATGGTAACACTATGGATATGCAGAAGGGATTTGTCACTCAGTAACCAACTGAGAAGATATCACCGGCCTCTTGATGAATGTGACTGATAAGAGTGTGGCCACACCCAAACAAGTTGGAACTTGTTTGTGAGCATCAGTACATTCGGGATCAAGTTAATGTCCGGACACAAAAGAGGGTGATCAATCCATGCCTCTGTGTAGGACACCGATATCAATGACATGGGATGTACAAGTTTAAACTATAGGGTTATGATATCAGTTGGACTGCCATCTCCATCTTAATTGGGGGCTGCAGTGGCTTGCTAGAGCCCAACTGCAGTCTGCGGACCAAAGGCCCGCTGCCAACATAAAGATGGGCCCACAGGATCGTACACATAGAACGATAGAATGCAGACTTAAGGAATCACATGTATACTTGGAGTATACACAGTGGAGGGAGAAGCATGTATATATTAATTATATTATAAAGATCAATTGGATTGGTCATAATAATAAAATTAATATATTCAATTGGCTCTTCATAATTAATCGGATTAATTATGAAATTATTTCCTGGGTGGAAATATTCATATGTATGGGTTTACATATGATTTTATTTTATGTAGATTTAATTTTAATTTGATGGATTAAATTAATTGTCAAACTAATTTTAATTTAGATGTAAATAATATATTACTTGGAGTAATATATTAAATACATGGGTATATTAAAATTGGGCTTGAAATTAATTTAAACCAGAATAATTAAAATTAGACTGGGCCTAAATTAAAACATGGAAGCCCGCACAGAATAGACAGGAGCCAAGATGGGCCTGAATTCCCTTAAGGAATTCGGCCAACCCTAGGTATAAATACCTAGGGTTAGAAATTTCGGCCAAGCTAATGCTTAGAGCCTCCTAGCCGAATTCTCTAGCTCATCCCTTCCATTGTTCCCTTTTTCCGACGCTAGCACGTGTTGCATTCGTCAAGCGTTCGTGTACGTGAGAGTGGAGGAATTCTACTTTGAATTCTGCAGTCATCATCAATCTCAAGAAAGAGATTTTTCTGGTAAGAAAAATAATCCCTTTCTATTTATTTTAAGTTTTTCAATTTCCACTTCAATTGCTCCTGGGACTGGATTTGAGGAAATCACCGTGTTCTTCCGCATTTATCGGGTGATTTCCGGTGACAAATCCCAACAGTGGTATCAGAGCGGGCTTTTGATCCGTGGAAATTGATTAATTTGGTTGAATCCCTATTTTGAAATTGGATGTTTTTTGAATGGGATTCATGGTATGGGTTTTTATGATTTTTCCCATATGTTTTAATACAATGAAAATTAATATTGCATATTGGTTTATGTTGTTTTAATTTTGTTGTATTATTGTAATTCTTGGTGAATTGCTATGGATGATGGATGGATATTTTTTTTAATTCTGTTTTTTTTTAAAAAAAAAAAAAAAATCGGCCTCCCGGGGTGCGGGGCTGCCGGCGGTGGAATCGCCGCCGGCGGCCGCCGCACGCGGCGGGAGGCGCGGCTGCAGCAGCGGGCAACCTCTAGGCGGCTGCGCCGCTGCTGCTGCTAGGGCAACCCCGTTGCCCTAGCTGCAGCGGGCCGGGCCCGTTTTTTGGATTTTGCAGGTTTTAGGGTGCGGGGCCCAGTTTTGAAATTTTAATTGGTTTTAAAATTCGTGTGTTTAAATTTATGTAATTTAAATGCGCATGGTTTCTTGGATGAATTTTATTTCGTTCATGGGATATTAGTTTTGGAAATTAATATGGTTGATGGAAATTGGTTCGGGTAATTTTGGCACAATTACTCGGACGGCTAAATTGGACCCGTGGTTTCCCAATTCCAGTGGGAGCAGTTGGACTGCCTGGGCTGGAGGCCCAAAACCCGTTAAGGGTTAGAACCATGGTGGGCCAAAATTGGCGATTTCCTAATAATGGCTTTGACATAATTTTAATGGGCTTAAATCATGCATTATGACATGCTTTTGAATTGTATGTATTGGA
Source organism: Euphorbia tirucalli (assembly GCA_039660915.1). Lineage (NCBI taxonomy): Eukaryota > Viridiplantae > Streptophyta > Magnoliopsida > Malpighiales > Euphorbiaceae > Euphorbia > Euphorbia tirucalli. The sequence continues at coordinate 30,805,229 of CM077637.1, read as the reverse complement.
TGCATATGAATGGTTGAATGAATGTTTGACTGGATGCCATTGGGCCTTTTACGAGATGGGTTGTATTTTTCTGTTGGGTAAATACGGCCTGCGTGTCGTTTTTCTTTTAATGTAATTTTATTTTATTTAAATTAAATATTATAAAATTTGTAAAAGAAGAAGCCCATGGAGTGGTGAGCCCAAATGGAGGTGCAAGCCCAAATTGGAGGTGCAAGCCCAGAAGGAGAAGATGGAGGCCCGCCTAATATCTGTTTCTAGTATAGGTTTACTAGAATAATATTAGGATGTAACATAGGCCCAAAGCAGTCCATTTTAATTTTATTTAATCATGTTTTATATTCATTTGCATGTACGTATGTATGTTCCAATAGCTCATTCACCCGCTTTATGTATGTAAGCCGTTATAATTGAATCTAATAACCAAACGGAAATTACTAAGTCGCTTAAAAGTGCTTCCCTCATTCAAAACCGAATCGAAGTGGGAATAGGCCAGTTGTAGACCATGCCCTCGCAGGATGCACTGGAGTATTGTCACTTTGTATTGGGTTAGAGTATGGGATACTCTAACACTTGGATGGAGGTTTTGACTTAGCGTGGGTAGTAGGATTCTCCTGGCCCTAAGCACAGATGGGTAAGTGCCAACAAGCCCATCAAACCGAGAGTCCCTAGGTTGGGATTGGACGGCGTTCCTACCTAAATAATTAAGGTATAGTTGTACCAAACCCTCGTTTGGCTATATCTTAATGAAATATGGATCTCGGCCCATGAGCCCAACAACTCGGTTTAAATTAATAACTTGATTCATTATTAATTTTATATGGGAACAACAAAGCAAAGCCCTTTATTAACACTCTCAATGTTTTTCTGTGTAGAAACACCCAAATGGCAAACACAAATACCTTATCATTGCGATCAATTCTTGAAAAGGACAAGCTTTCCGGTCCTAACTTTTTAGACTGGTCTAGGAACTTGAGGATAGTTCTAAGACAAGAGTCGAAAGAGTATGTGCTGGAAAGGCCTATGCCGGCTGCACCTCAGGGACGTAATCCACCGGCTGCCCAGCTAGAGGAATACGAGGCGCACGTCAAGGATAACCGGGATGTGACGTGCCTTATGTTGGCTTGCATGGTCCCCGAACTGCAAAAACAGTTTATGGATCATCAAGCCTATGCTATGATAACAACTCTTAATGAGATGTTTCAAGAGCAAGCTCGTCAGGAAAGGTACCTGACCAATAAGGCATTCCACTCTTGTAAGATGGGGGCCGGGACATCTGTGAGTGCACACGTGCTCAAGATGAAGGGCTATTTGGATACTTTGGCCCGTCTCCGATCGCCTATCTCTCAAGAGTTGGCGGTGGACACAATCCTCGCGTCCTTGCCGGATTCTTATGATCAGTTCATCCTTAACTACAACATGCAAGGGATGAACCGCACTGTCAGTGAGCTACATGGGATGCTTAAGCTTACTGAGCAGTCGATCAAGAAGACTCCGCCGGTGCTGCTGGTTAACAAGGGGAACGCTCCTCTTGCTAAGGGTAAGGCCAAGGCTAAGGCCAAGAAGGCCAAAGCCAAGAAGGCCAAGGCCCAACCCAAGGCCCAGCAAAAGGCAGGTCCTGAGGACGTCTGTTTCGGGTGCAGACAGGCGGGCCATTGGAAGAGATCGTGTCCCAAGCTGATGGGAGAGCAAAGAAGGGGTCAAGGTGCATCCTCTTCAGGTATTTATGTTATAGATATTAACCTTACTGTTTCAACATCCTGGGTATTGGATACTGGATGTGGTTCTCACATTTGTTGCAATGTGCAGGGACTTAAGAACAGAAGGTTGCTGGGGTCGGGAGAGGTGGACTTGCGGGTCCGGAATGGAGCAAGGGTTGCTACCATAGAGATCGGCGAATACCACCTAATGATGCCCAGCGGATTGGTTTTAATTTTAGAACATTGTTACTTTGTACCTGCTATGTGCAGGAACATTATCTCTGTATCAATGTTGGATATTTCTGGATTTGATTTTACTATTATAAATGGTCGAATTTCTATATCCAGAGAGGGGTTATTTTATGGAGATGCTCTATTAAATAATGGCCTGTATGTCCTGGACTTAAATGAAACCAATCATATCTATAACATAAACACGAAAAGCGTTAAGCCTAACGAACTTAATCCAGTCTACCTATGGCATTGTCGTCTTGGCCATATAAACGAGAAGCGCATAGCTAGGCTTCACAAAGCTGGAGTCCTAGGGTCATTTGACTTGGAGTCAATTGATACATGCGAATCATGTTTAAGAGGCAAGATGACAAAGGCGCCTTTTAGCAAAAAGGCTGAAAGGGCCACTGGCTTGTTGGACCTAATACATTCAGATGTATGTGGACCTATGAGCGCAGTGACCAGAGGTGGGCATCTGTACTTCGTCACGTTCACGGATGATTTCAGCAGATATGGCTATGTCTATCTGATGAAACACAAGTCCGAGACCCTTGATAGGTTCAAGGAATTTAGGAACGAGGTACAGAACCAGCTAGGCAGGAATATCAAAGCCCTTCGGTCGGACCGAGGCGGTGAGTATATGAGCCTAGAGTTTGACTCATACTTGAGAGAGCATGGAATAGTTCCACAGCTCACTCCTCCTGGAACACCACAATGGAATGGGGTGTCCGAACGGAGGAATAGGACCTTGTTGGACATGGTCCGCTCAATGATGAGTCAAGCATCTCTCCCAATTAGCTTCTGGGGACATGCCCTCGAGACAGCAGCTCTCATATTAAACAATACTCCGACTAAGGCAATGGAAAAGACCCCATATCAGATATGGACGGGCAAGGAGCCCAATGTGTCTTTCCTAAGGATTTGGGGATGCGAAGCACATGTCAAGAAATTGACTAGTGGCAAGCTGGAGCCCAAAACCGATAAATGCCTGTTTGTGGGCTACCCTAGGGAAACCAAAGGGTATTACTTCTACAACCCCGCCGAGAACAAGGTGTTCGTGGTAAGGAAGGGGGTCTTTCTGGAAAAGGAGTTCCTTTCCAAGAAAGATAGTGGGAGCAACGTTGAACTCAGGGAAGTTCAAGGTCCACAAGCTCCTGAAGAGGATAACTCGGAGGCCCAGGTGGAGCTTCCACAAGTGGAAGCACCGACCCAGGCCACACAAGAACCTAGAAGGTCTGGTAGGGATCGTCGAGAACCCGAGAGGTATGGTTTCCTCGTCACCGATGATCAAACTCTTCTCATCTGGGATGAAGAAGAACCTAAAACCTACCAGGAGGCTATGGCTAGCCCACAGTCTGCGAATTGGCGTAAAGCCATGGAGGTAGAAATGCAATCTATGTACGATAATCAAGTTTGGAACTTGGTTGATCCACCTCCAGGTGCTAAGGTAATAGGTTGCAAGTGGTGCTATAAGCTAAAAGCTGATAATACCTTCAAGGGGCGTCTGGTTGCGAAAGGTTTCAGACAAGTCCATGGAATAGACTATGATGAAACTTTCTCACCAGTAGCCATGCTCAAGTCCATCAGGATACTGCTGGCCATAGCCGCATGGTATGACTATGAGGTATGGCAGATGGATGTCAAAACCGCTTTCCTTAATGGGAAGCTACTCGAGGATGTGTACATGACACAACCTGAGGGTTTTGTCGATCCTATGTATCCGGGAAGGGTATGCAAACTTCAAAGGTCCATTTATGGACTGAAGTAAGCATCCCGTAGTTGGAATCTAAGATTCAATGAGGCTATAAAGGAATATGGCTTCATACAGAATCTGGATGAGCCTTGTGTGTATAAGAGGACTAGTGGGAGCATTGTCACTTTTTTGGTACTTTATGTAGACGACATCCTACTCATTGGAAGCGATATACCTACACTGCAAGGGGTAAAGCAGTGGCTGAGTAAGTGCTTCGCAATGAAGGACTTAGGCGAAGCTGAGATGATCCTAGGGATCAGGATCTATAGGGATAGACCAAATCGGCTTCTGGGCCTAAGTCAGGCTTCGTACATTGAAAAAGTTCTGAAAAGATTCAGCATGGACCGGGCCAAGAAAGGTTTCTTGCCAATGGGCCATGGGCTGAAACTTAGTAAGAAGAACTGTCCTAAAACAAGGGAGGATAGGGAGAACATGAAATTGGTTCCATATGCTTCGGCTATTGGATCAATCATGTACTCCATGTTATGTACGAGACCTGATGTCGCCTTTGCACTAAGTATGATGAGCCGATACCAGCAGGATCCCGGGGAGGATCACTGGAAAGCTGTCAAGGCGATCCTCAAGTACCTTAACCGGACTAAGGATAGCTTCTTGGTGTATGGTGGTCAGGAAGTGCTATCAGTTACTGGGTATACTGATGCAAGCTTCCAAACAGACCAAGATGAGTACCAATCGCAGTCAGGGTATGTATTCTTACTGAATGGTGGTGCTGTAAGCTGGAGGAGCTCAAAGCAGCCAACCATAGCGGACTCTACAATAGAAGCTGAGTACATCGCTGCGTGTGATGCAGCTAAGGAAGCTGTGTGGATGAAGAAGTTTATCACTGAGTTAGGAGTAGTGCCAACTATCCAGGACCCAGTCGATATCTTCTGTGACAACAATGGGGCCGTCGCACAAGCTAAGGAGCCCCGGTCACACAAGAACACAAAGCACGTGCTCAGAAAGTTTCACCTCATACGAGAAATCGCGGAGAGAGGTGATATTGCATTACACAGAGTGGACACCGAGGATAATGTCGCAGATCCATTGACCAAGGCGCTGGCCCAGCCCAAGCACGAGGGTCATACTAGATCTATAGGGATTAGGCCCATGCCTAGTTGGAACTAGTGCAAGTGGAAGATTGTTAGAAATGCCCTAGTCCCGAGGCATTGGTCCTTGTATTTGTACTATACATTTATTGGATTTATGTGTTGTACTCATTTGTGTCAGTAATAAAGGCATCAATTCATTTATTATATCTATCTTGTGCAATATATTAAATGAAGTATCCAATGGACATATCTATATCCATGACGACTAGTGTCATGCACTTAGCAGTAAGACCATGGATAGGGTAAACGATATGACCATAAATAGATCCGTAGTCTGTTCCAGTCATGGGAATGAATGGAACAACAGACTATCATTAACCTGGTTGTATGGCGGTGTCTTACCGGTCATTGGACATGGAATGTCAACCAAGTTAATGGGTACATGCCTGGGAGCATGGTACTGGATAGATCCACTAAACGAGTAATCCACATGGTATGGTATCACAATGGATTCTCGTGTAGTACTTGTATGGATCCTTTGACCTGACCATATGATGGTGTTACATGTGAAGTCGCATACTTAGGGGTACGCCTAAAGGGCCTGTAATAGGGTGCCAAGTATGGGTGCTTTCGGGTATGTCACTGAACATGGTAACACTATGGATATGCAGAAGGGATTTGTCACTCAGTAACCAACTGAGAAGATATCACCGGCCTCTTGATGAATGTGACTGATAAGAGTGTGGCCACACCCAAACAAGTTGGAACTTGTTTGTGAGCATCAGTACATTCGGGATCAAGTTAATGTCCAGACACAAAAGAGGGTGATCAATCCATGCCTCTGTGTAGGACACCGATATCAATGACATGGGATGTACAAGTTTAAACTACAGGGTTATGATATCAGTTGGACTGCCATCTCCATCTTAATTGGGGGCTGCAGTGGCTTGCTAGAGCCCAACTGCAGTCTGCGGGCCAAAGGCCCGCTGCCAACATAAAGATGGGCCCACAGGATCGTACACGTAGAACGATAGAATGCAGACTTAAGGAATCACATGTATACTTGGAGTATACACAGTGGAGGGAGAAGCATGTATATATTAATTATATTATAAAGATCAATTGGATTGGTCATAATAATAAAATTAATATATTCAATTGGCTCTTCATAATTAATCGGATTAATTATGAAATTATTTCCTGGGTGGAAATATTCATATGTATGGGTTTACATATGATTTTATTTTGTGTAGATTTAATTTTAATTTGATGGATTAAATTAATTGTCAAACTAATTTTAATTTAGATGTAAATAATATATTACTTGGAGTAATATATTAAATACATGGGTATATTAAAATTGGGCTTGAAATTAATTTAAACCAAAATAATTAAGATTAGACTGGGCCTAAATTAAAACATGGAAGCCCGCACAGAATAGACAGGAGCCAAGATGGGCCTGAATTCCCTTAAGGAATTCGGCCAACCCTAGGTATAAATACCTAGGGTTAGAAATTTCGGCCAAGCTAATGCTTAGAGCCTCCTAGCCGAATTCTCTAGCTCATCCCTTCCATTGTTCCTTTTTTCCGACGCTAGCACGTGTTGCATTCGTCAAGCGTTCGTGTACGTGAGAGTGGAGGAATTCTAACTTTGAATTCTGCAGTCATCATCAATCTCAAGAAAGAGATTTTTCTGGTAAGAAAAATAATCCCTTTCTATTTATTTTAAGTTTTTCAATTTCCACTTCAATTGCTCCTGGGACTGGATTTGAGGAAATCACCACGTTCTTCCGCATTTATCGGGTGATTTCCGGTGACAAATCCCAACAATTAGGACATTCTGAGAATGCCTATCATGGTCATTTCATTTCATGTCATATCGGGTGTCTCACAACTACCCTTGTTCCGCCCGTGCATTGGTTTTCACATGGCCATTCCACCGTACCATGTTATTCAATAAGGGACCACAATGGTCTTAGATTTGTTTTCGTGTGGCAAGTCACATGATACCATTACATGACATTATGCTCATTCATTCATTGGTGTCACAGCGATGCCGAGGTCTTATTTGCGTGTCGCGATTCACATCGGATTGTTTCATGATACTAATGACTCATTCGAGGTACTCCATGAGTGCCGAATTATTACGCATATAGGAGCCTTTCATGACATTACCAAACCATGCTGGGTGTTCCACGACCACCAAACCTCTGTATGTGTCTCTATTTAAACGTGACTTGTTTGCAACATCAATTCATGCTAGATGCCCCAAAAGCATTAGAACTCTGTCCATGGGATGGCTTCTATGTGACCACTTCATATCATTTCATTTGACCCATAAAGCATTGAATCCCAATCCGTGTGTCAGTACACACGTGACCATTTCACAACATCCGCTAGGTGCCCCGAAAAGCGCCAAACCTCCGTCCGTATGTTGGCTCACACACGACTTCTTTACATTTTATTTTGCATGACATTGGGCATCCTTAGAATGTCGCAAAAAAAATTAAAAAAAAAAGTCACATTCATTATCATTCTCACTCATAAAGCATCATTCAACCATGATCATCCCATGATCATACCATACACATCACTTAGTGTGTCGTGTCTAGGGTCATGACATCCATCCACGTTGCTAACTCTATGCTGAATGTGTAGTTTGGAGCCGAACTTCTAAGCGACTGGTACGAGTTAAATCAGGTTCTAGTCAGCCAGCTCAATCAGCCCAGACCGAATTAGTCACCGTGGAAAGGGTTAGGGTCAATTCGAATTTAGAGTCAGAGCAGAAATTTGGGGGATAGCTGCCTTCCTTGCCAATCAATAGTCAGTTTATATTAGAAGAGGCGAACAGAATGGAAATGGCCCAAGAAGGATCTAGTGGAGGGATTCCTTTTGACATGAATGCATTCATAACTGCCTTTCTGAATTTAGACCAGTTTAAAGGTACTATCAGAGAGCAGGTCCTAGCTGCAATGACTACCAGTGCAGGTTAAACTAGTCTACTAGTCTAAGCTCCAGTTGAGAATTTGGGGAATGTTGCTCCGAGAGCCCCCAACTCGGGAAGAAACATTCCTAGCAGTAGTTGATTGGCCGTTCCACACCGGGAAGTAGATCATCAATCTAAAGAAGATAAGGCTTTTGTAAGGGCAAGAGAGGCCTCAATTGAGACTACTGCTGAAAGACACCTCAAGGAAAAATTCTCTGATTTTGAGGCACTACTGCTGAAATTGAAAGAGATGGTACATTATCACCCTGTCAAGTGTGCAGACCCGGCTACTTTGTCGGTAGAAGGGGGGAGCCGCTCCTGGTTGGTTTCTAGATGCCATATCTGCCTCCGTACACCGGAGAGGGCCCACCAGAGGCTCATTTGGATAGTTATGTGAGGATCATCTCTAGCTTGGGAATCAGGAAAGTCCACCTGTTGAACTTATTCCTGACAACTTTGCCGGGTGCCACTACTAAGTGGTACTTGAAAATACTGATCCACACCCGCTCCACATGGGTGGATTTGTCTGAGGCATTTGTGAAGAAGTATGCCTATAACACTCAAGTGGAGACCACCCTGGAAGATCTAGAAAGGATCTATCAGAAGCCCAATGAATCTTTCTCTGCATACTACAAGAGATGGATGGATGTCTAGGTACTGGTGGATGGGGCTCTAAAGCTGGAATCCTTGGTTGTGTAGTTGGTTGACGGCAGCTTACCACTTTATAAGGAGAAGATGAAGCTAAAGAGATTTCACTCTTTCAATGAAGTTGTGGACTTCACTAAGCATATCAAGAGGTATGAAGAAGAAGAGCAGACGAAAAGACAGGGTTCAAGCACCTATCAAGGTGGCTGGGGGTATACATAAGGGTATAAAGCTGGTAGTTCCATAACCTGATTAATCAGGTCTAGTTCAAAGCCAGCTCGGACTGTAGTATTAGATCGAGTAAAGGAAGCGGATGTGGCGACAATGGCCCAGGGCGGGCAACCGAGGACCCCTCAGAGGCTCACTAACCCATGGGTCGAATCTTTGGGCTGCATTTTTGCCAAGTGTAGGAAGGCTAATCTGTTGCAGAGTGTGAAGCCTTATATTTCCCCCTCCAAATTAGATAAAGATAACTTCTATGCCTACCATGTGACAGTAGGCCATCACACAAATGAATGCACTAGTCTGATAAGAGTGATTCAACGGCTAGTTACTGGGGAAGATCGTGGAGCCCGCCTTGAAACTTAATGTTCAGAAGAACCCCTTACCTAACTTTAGGATTCAAGTCAACATGGTGCAATCTGGAGTCCCGGCCAATTGCATGTTCACTCAGATTATCAAGGCTAATCCAAGCGTACAAGCGGTCATAGCCGAAGAGGAGAAAGAAAAGCCAGAAGAAGCTAAAGGACAGGCATCGGTAGTGAAGAATGGAGAGGGTCCGATTGATCTGGACAACATTAGTTTGGATGATGATGAGGATTTTACATTTGAGGAACCGAAGCCAATTTACTCGGTCGAGACAAGAAAAGGCACGACGGTTTCAAAAGACGGTCCTGTTAGCACATCACCAGAAGCGGTAGGGTTTACCAACCTACTAATGTGACTCCTTAAGTGCACCGAAAAGAAGTAATCTAGTTGCAGAGGCAGACACCTCTGTTCAGGGGCAATATCTACCCTAAACATGCCTCGATTTCACCTAATTTTGCCTAATTTCATTTGCATTTGTAGAATAGAAGAAATTGGAAAAAGGGCAAAGATTTTAAAAACTAACCAGATCTTGGAATACATACATAGATGGTTGGAGTGTAATGGGTATCGGATCGTTCCTCCTGACCCCGCTATACGCGACGGAGTCCCGAAGCCCATAGACATCCACCGTGATCTCAATGGGTAGAAAGAACCCACCCTCCGGCAGGACATATCTCATGTGCGGAGCAGGCTGTATGGGAGCAGTAGGGCGAAGCACCTTCCTCAACTTCTTTATCATCTTAGAGTTTAGGGGTTAGGTTCAGAAGGCTTTGAGAGAAGAAGAAAAGAGGCAGAAGGAGAGGAAAATGAGATTTTGGTAAAATGAAACCGTTGCCCCTTTATATACTTTCTACCTCTCCTCGCTAGAGCCGGGCATCTCTAGCCAGGTGGTAAGTGACAGCCGCACGGCTGTGTCTTGCAAAATTAGAACCGTGCGGCTCTAACTCTCACTCCAGCAGGTTTTTTTCTCAAATTTTCATAATTTTTATTTATGCCAGTATGATCCCGGGAAGGGTATTTCTCGCCTCTCGTAGGTATCCAGGGGCAAAACAATAGAGTCGTATTTATTCTTGAGCGAAGGGGCAAAAGTTTTTGTTTCCAAAATTATCGATCAAGGAATAAATACATGTTCTTGACACGACTCTAAGCCAGCATCCCCTAGGCTGACTTCAAAATCATTGCTCAAGAAAAAAAACAATCTCAATGGTACACTCCACCACAGAGAGTCAGTCTTAATGAGAGTCAGTCTCAACGGTACACTCCACCACAGAGAGTCAATCTCAACGGTACACTCCACCACAGAGAGTCAATATCAACGGTACACTCCACCATAGAGAGTCAATCTCAACGGTACACTCTGCCACAGAGAGTCATCTCAACGGTACACTCCACCACAGAGAGCCAATCTCAATGGTACACTCCACCACAGAGAGTCAATCTCAACGGTACACTCCGCCACAGAGAGTTAGTCCCAACGGTACACTCCGCCATAGAGAGTCAATCCCAACGGTACACTCTGCCACAGAGAGTCAATCCCAATGGTACACTCCACCATAGAGAGTCAATCTCAACGGTACACTCTGCCATAGAGAGCCAGTCTCAACGGTACACTCTGCCACAGAGAGCCAGTCTTAACGGTACACTCCACCATAGAGAGTCAATCTCAACGGTACACTCCACCATAGAGAGTTAGTCCTAACGGTACACTCTACCACAGAGAGTCAATCTCAACGGTACACTCCGCTATAGAGAGTCAATCTCAATGGTACACTCCACCACAAAGAGTCAATCTTAACGGTAAACTCCACCACAGAGAGTCGGTCCTAACGAGAGTTAATCTCAATGACACACTCTGCCATAGAGAGCCAGTCTTAATAGTACACTCCACCACAGAGAGTCAATCTTAATGGGAGTCAGTCTCAATGGTACACTCCTCCACAGAGAGCTTATTTTCGATGGTGCAGCTCCACCATAGAGAGCCGACTTCAGAATCAAGGCCAATGTCCCTAGCCAGATGTTGCGCCTGTTCCTCGACGGGTTGAGACGTCAAGTATGTTTCCTTTTACCTTCCTCACCGCGCTCTCTATTGCGAGACCAAACTCAATCCAGGCTCGACAACCCGACCACGTATCGACTTAGATCCCGTGAGGGGCAGCCTGTAAGCACGGGTTTTCCCGACCTCTGTGATGAGAATTCTATTTTACCTAGGAAAGCGGGCGAACATGAATCGGGCTTGAGAATGGAATGTCACTTGGAATGCCTCAAACACTCCGAAAAATGAACCGTCCTCGATCCGGCACCTTAGGAAAGGTCCTCCGAATGATTAGAAGGTTTAGAAGTGAGTGTAGGACTTAAAGGAATCTGCCCTGGTTCTGGTTAGAACCATACGGCTATAGTTTCAAAACTACAGCCGCACAGCTGTAGAGCCAAAGCTGTACAGCTGTAACATTACACCCATACGGCTCTGATGGGTGGCCAAAGTTTTCTGTAGAAATAGAACAACTTGGCTGAAATGGTGAGTCTAAAGGTAAAAAATTTTGGTCGGGGATTTGAGAGGCAATTAATGGGAATAGATAGAGAGAGAAATGGGAGTATAAAAGGAGAGAGAAATCAAATCAAAAGGGGTTCTGGGGGAAAGAGGGAAAACAGAGAGAAAGAAAAACAGAGACAGAGAGAAAGGGAGAACCAGAAAAAAGAGTTAAAACCAAACACCAAACACATTGAGGACACATTCTTAACTATATCACATTCATCCGGACCTATTCTCAGGTTTGTTTCGGATTGATTCGGGACTCGTTTTCAGAATTTCGGAACAGCACAGCTGTATATTATAGTCACACAGCTGTATTCTTCCGAGCAGAAACCGGAAAAAGCCCCAAATGATTGAAAGCAGTTTGTTTTCCATTTTATGCATCCTTTTGTGATCTATTTCGGTCTAACCACATCTGCGTATCATAAAGTTTTGATTTTCAGATTTTTAACTATGCGGGTGTGAGATTTTCGGTTTCCTAGGTTTTGTTTTCTAGAATTTGGGGTTGTTCGATACAAATCGGATCTGTTGTCTAGTATTAGCGGAACCTCGAACTCCATAAAAATCCTCAGGAAACATCGAAAATGAGCAAAATAGTGATTTTTCAAAACAAGAAAACCGATTTCGGGTTCTGGGCATTACAACCGCACGGCTATGGATGTTAGAGCCGCATGGCTATAGATGTTAGAGCCGTACGGCTCTAATCATAGTCGCATGGCTGTAGTCTCCAAAAGGTGGCAGAATTATGGGATGACCCACATGGATGTCGTTGCGTGATGCTGTCTTCAGATTTAAACTGTTTTTGACGTGTTTACCGTTTTTGGACCCTAGATGAATGTTGGAATCAGGAAACCCACACGAACGGAACCACGAGTTCCGGGATAATAGACCTGCTAAAAGGAGAAATTTACATGAAATTAAGCCAAATCATTTTTTTTTTCAAAACTGTTTTCCAGTACAAAACCCACAGGGTGTTTCAAAATCGTTTTCCAAGTCTAGTTGGGCTAACTAGCGTGGCTATCCCCTAAATGCATGCCCCTGCTTCTGAAATCCTAGTTTCATCTTGCTATAAGTCCTATTTATGTTTGCGATATAACTGTGCTAACCATCTGTTTTGCAACTTTTAGTTTTTCTTTATCTTTATTTCGAATGTAATTAATAGATTAATTCGTGTATTTTAGACGATTGTAAATTTTTTAGATCCTCGTGTATTCTAGGCGCTTGTAATGTGAGAACAAGAGGTTCTTCTTTTTATTCAATTTGGTTGTATAAGCGGCCTCTACTTTTATTCTTGTGATTGCTTGGATGTATGCTTTATTTATTCTGCAATTTATTTCTGCCATCTGTGTGAGCATCGACAGATGATTAAACACTAAATTGGGTAGAGAAAGATAATAAGCAAATAAAATATGGTAATATAAACTATAAAATAAATGCAAGCTCAAGGTTGAATAGGTAAGTTACCCGAACCTAAACCTCTAGATTAGTTGCAGTAGTTTGCGCTCGGTAGGGAGCTGTACCAGAATTTCCCGGATGAGCTGATCTGCATGGCGACTCTATCACTGATCTCGAAATTTGGGTTTCGAAGTCTTTAAGTAATAAAATGGGATTTTCTAAAATGTAAAACTAGTTTTCCAAAATTCATACACATAAATAAAGGTGTTCTAGAAAAAGGGATTTCCAAAACGAATCAACAAATTTCCTAAAACGAGATACAAGACCTGTTTTCACAACAAAATCCAAGACCAATTAATTCTTTTTCCCCTGTTCGCTTCGCAGCATTTCGCTTTTTAGGTTGTCCGGTCACACAACTCAAGATCAAGAAATATGATAGACAGCAGAAGAGGATGACAGACACCGTGCCTCTTGTTTATTTATATCGATATCATTTGGCAAAGGACACTATGAGATTACTACCAAGTGAGTATCTTCTAAAGATTGTTGTATCTCTGTCTCAATTAGGGGCTATAACGGTTTGTTAAAACCCACTTACAGTCTGTGGGCCTTGGGCCTACTGCCAACATAGAGACAGACCCATAGGATCGTGCACATAGATCAATTGAGCCTGAACGTATAGAAATTGTACATGTAGTGTACATTGGAAGGAATGCGTTGATTAATTAGTTGACATCCGGTGTCAAGGTAATTAATTAACATTCGGTAGATTTAATTTAATTGATAAGTTTACATAATGTAATTAATTAATCAATCAATTAATTGAATTACATAAAGTAGACAACTAATTAAATGATTTTTCTAAGAAGGAAAATTAAATACATGAATTGTATTTACTTAAGTGTGATTTAATTTTATTTAGCGGTAATTAAATTAGCCAAATGGAATTAAATTGCATAGTATAAACTTATCATATAAAGTTTATTTATGTAATTAAAATCTTAGTAGCCTTGTGTTTAAAAACCTAATTAAAAACCTAATTATAGAAGGACTATATAAGGCCCACTTAAGGAAAAAAAGTAAACCCTAACCCTAGGAACTAAAGGTGGATTTTGGCCCCCTTGCAGTAGCCTCCTCTTGGCCGAATTCATCACCCCAATTGCACCATTCCTTTGGTTGTTTGACTAGCATTGGTTCCCGTTTGTTACTTGTTCATGCACCGGATTGTGGAGATCGCTTCCATTTCAAGTTTAGATTCTGCAGCAGTCTCTAGAAGAGACATATCTGGTGAGTTTAATCTCTCTTGATTAAAATTGCTTTTATTCCAATCAATGGTAATCGGACATGATTAGGTGGATTCTAGGAAATTTTAAACTGTAAATTCCGCTGCGTATAGTTATTTTTCCGATGACGAATCCTAACATGTCCTTAGACCGGATTTTACTATAACATGAAACGGGATCTCATACACTTTGATATATGCCTAACGGGCCCATAACAGGGTGCCAAGTATGGGTATGTTGGGTGGGCTAGTGAACATGTTAATGTTGATTGTGAGTTGACAGAATTGCCACTCGGCGTCCCTTCAGATGACATCACTGGCCACTTGATTAGTGGGACTGATAAGTGTATGGCCATACCCGAATAAGTTGGTATACTTATTCACGATCATCAGTCTACTCGAAATCAAGGAATGAATAAGCATAGAAGAGGTTGACTGGAACCATGTCTCTTGCGTATATATCGATGTCAGTTGGCAAGGGATATATAAGAATACTACCGGGTTATGTTTCATATGAGACTGCTAGTCTTCGTCTTAATTGGGGGCTGTAATGATTTGCTAGAACCCACTTACAGTCTGTGGACCTTAGGCCAACTGCCAACATAAAGATAGACCCACAGGATCGTACACATAAAACAGGTGAACTTGTGACAAATTGGATATGTACACGTTGGGTGTAATCAGAATGGAAACTCGATTAATTGAATTAATGACAATAGGTTTTGTCAAAATTAATTCAATTAATATAAAAGGGAAACTGATCATATTTGATTAATATTTTCCTTCGTGGAAAATATTAATCATGGGTTGTATTTATTTAAGGCTACGTTAAATTAAATTTGGATAAAATAAATTTAATCAATTGGATTTAATTAAGTCAATTGGAATTTTATTATATGGTTTAATTTAATTCCAATTACATAAATTAAATTAATTGATTGAATTAAAATTTATCCTAAAGTCGAATTATACAAGGAGTATAAATGGGAGCCTTAAGTCAATTTCTCCTAACCCTAGCCTCTTTTGCATATTTCGACCAACACTATAGGCATAGGAGTCGAACTACTCTATGGGAAAATCCGAGTTCCGTTCGTCTCCATTCGCTAGCACGAGTCCGTTTCTAGAGCTGTTCGTGTACGTGGTTATGCAGAGTTGTTAGTATTCATATCTGCAATCTTCAGCAGTCTCTAAAGGAGATGTATAAGGTGAGAATTTAATTATTCTCTTCTTCTTTCTTTGATTCTATCAATATGATGGGTCTTACAATCATGGAATTGAGGAAAATTTTAATTGCAAATTTCCCCACGTATCCTTTTCCCCGTGAAAATTCCCTACACCTAACATGGTATACTTGTATGCATGGATGACTTGATATGATTAATGCATGATATACATGTATGCATGGATGAAATGATATGATCGATGTATAGTATGCGTGTGTCTTGGATGTGAGGGATAGGTAAGGACCCGATGCTTGAGGAGCATGCGGATAGCAGTTCGGTACTCAGGAAGTATTGAATAAGGTTAACTAGATTCTACTAGTTACAAGTGTACACATATGAGTCTACATACGGGTAGAAATTCGACGTCCTTAGGGCACCTAAGGGCGATATTAGAAAGTTTTAAGGTCTTCGGACCTAAAACAGCCTAAGATTTTGGGTGCGCATAAGTTTGCACACGGATAAGGGTTCAACACTCGGGGAGCATTGAAAAGGGGGGACTAGATTCTGTTAGTCACAGTTGTATACGCATGAGTCTACATACGGATAAAAATTCGGCGTCCTTAGGGCACCTAAGGGGGATACTAGAAAGTTTTAAGGTCTTCGGACCTAAAACAGCCTAAGGTTTTGGGTGCACGTGAGTCTACACACAGATAGAGGTTCGACGCTCAGGGAGTATCGAAAAAGAGGTGTCTTTAGAAGACAAATGAGTGTGTGAACCTCTTACAGTAACCGTGGGTCATAGAAGAATAAATGTGTGGTCTTAAAGTCACATCTAGGGTCCGCCTAAATATGATCACATATAGGTTCATTAATGTGGGTTCACTTATGCATAAATGAAACGCGGTTATGGCTGCATCAAAACTGTTAGTATATATGTCACACAAAATGAGGTATATGAGTGAGATTATTTATATGAAAATAATGCATATGGCTATACAAAAATTGTTAGTGTACATGTCACATAAAATGAGGTACATGAATGGGATTATTTACACACATAATGGTATGGCTGCACGAAAACAATAGGTTAGTATCACATAAATGGTATGGAATCATGTACTATGTGCATGAGAGAATGATTATGATGATATGGTAAAATAAGTCACATAGCACGTAGTATACGAACACAAATTCCCGGCCTTATTTCTCCACATGGTCGAGAATTCAATGTTCTAACCAAGTCCTAGGTGGGCTTCCCTTTAATCATCAATGGGGAATGATAATGGCTGAACCACATATATATATTACATACGCCTATCGGAATCCTAATGGAAATTACTATGGCTATTCATGAGTTCGGTCAAGGTCTGGGATAACATCAAGGTCCCCATAGCAAATATATACTCCTCACTTCTCCCCACTCAAGGGTACAAGCGAAGGCTTCGTACGAGGCTATAGATGGTGTTCCATATCCATGTCCCTACAACCTGGCGGAACGTAGGAGGCACTTCAATAGTTCACCGGGCTAATAATGGTACCTTAACCTAATGCTCAAGTCTAGCCAATATGCAATGCACATATAATGCTACAAAAAGTTCATTGAATCTATTTTAATTAGATACTTTCAGTGCTCGTAAAACATCTTTAAAGTTTTGAAAAACTTTTTAAAAGAATTTCCCAGTGGAGTCACCACTGTGAGCAGATGACGTTTTCGTTTATATACGAGACACAGCGAAGTGGGCCGAGGGATTTTTGTGTGTTTTGTAGTAATTACAGTATGAAATTCATTTTGGAAAACAACATTCATAAAAGATTTGAGACCAAAATCTTGAAGAAAATATAGAAGTTGCCACCTGGCTCAGCTCAATTGGAAAATTTAGGTACAGCTGAAACCAAATGAGGGCCATTATACCTTCCAAAGATCTATGTCCAGACAAGTCATTTACTTGTTATCTAATTAAAATAAACTCTTCAATAACCAAATTATAGCATTTTATGAAAATAAGACAATTATACGGCGTTCATCCGAAGTGTAGAAAGCAGTAAATAAATTAATTATACAGACCGAATCAAGCAAACTACCCTAGGGGATATATATGAATCAAATAGGGAATCGGGGTACATTTGCCTAAAATATGTGAATTCATCTAATGTAATAATAAAATTTAAACATACATTTAATCCTACAAAACAAACGGTAGCACATGAATAATTGCATGTAGGACTCAATTACGACAGAATAGGATAATAAATGAGCCAGGGTCATGCATTTACGGGGGATAGCCGGGGGAACTCAACAAATCTCACCAACTAGACCTGGAAAACATTTTGAAACATCTTTGAATTGATTTTTGAGAAAACGGTTTTGAAAATGGTTTTACCGGTTAATTATTTAGCTTGGTAGGTGAGTCGGTTTTCAAGAAACTATATTTCTCTCGTTGTTCTATTCTAATTCATGCTTCTGGAATGTAAATCTAAGATTCAAATGTCATGCAATGTACAAAAATTGGTTTTTGGTGATTCTGTCCCTAGCTAATACCTACGCGGGTGTTGGTCCTACAGTCGTATGGCTGTAGATTTATATCCATATAGGTGTCACTTCAAGACCAGTAACTGATTTTAAATAATTTGGCTTCACGGTTCTATTCTAGGAACCAGAACCGTGCGGTTGTTTCAGCTACAGCCATGCAATTGTAACTATAGTCGTGCGGCTGTTGCGACGACCATATGGGCTTGGTTCTCAATCAAAAACCCAAAAATAGAGCAGTTTTTAAAACGATGCAAATGATGCCAAAATAAAGCACAAACAAGTCAAATGCTTTGGTTTCTCAAATATTTACCCTTGTAACGTGGATCCACAGCTTTAGGAGGCGTAAATCCATCAAGAAAGGCTCCAATCTCGAACCCAAACTTAAGCTCTGAAAATGGTTTCAAGCTCCGAAAGTTATGGTTTTAGTGTTCAGATTAGTCCCTACACCTATTAAGAATCTTAGTGAAGTATTTTCTTATGATTTCTAACCAGTTTTAAATCTAGAAACTGAGATTAAAGATGAAAAATGAAGACAAAGATTAAATTTCCTCTTTTTCTTTTCTTCCCTTTTATTCTCCTTTCTCTCTAAATTCAAGTTGCCAACCTCTAGAACATCATCAGACATGATTTATGTAGGCAAAACAAGGGTTCTTCGTTGTTAAATTCATCAAAAAAATCCAAAAAATCATTTTCAAGAAGAAGAGTCACAGTTCTGTCAGACATCGAGACCCGTGCGGGTGTTGATGTGACAGTCGTGCGGCTAATCATGCAACAGTTGTGCGGCTATTCATCTGGACATCCTCCTCTTTCATCCAGGAAATGATCCGAGGCTTGAAGCTTGGTCGACCGGAGCTTCGATCTTGAATTGACTTTGACTCCTTCGGCTGTAGAGGACTATAGAAGCAAATAAACAATTTATTTATCATTGAAACCGGGAATGAAAATCTTGTGCTCACAGGTGCGATGGAAAGTCGGCTCTTTTTTGCTTTTCCAAATGATTTTCAGACTATTTTCTAGTTAGACCATGTTCACAAGTAGATATATCTACCTTTTCATTGACCAATATGGCCAAGTCTAGCATGCCAAATATTCACATCATTCTCAACATTATTATTAGAAGATGTAAATGAGAAAAACATAAATTAATAGGATTATGTTATATATCCATTACAATAAAACCAGCCAAGAAAAATCATAACCATCAGAAGTATTATTTAAGTACAATTTCACACCACACTTATTAAAATATATACGAAATCCATGCATAGTATATGGTTTTCTCGGGATATTCCATCGACTGGAACTGGGGGGCTAAAGCCTCGTAAGCTCCCTAATTCCAGCCATGTTCTCCCTAATTGGGATGTCTTAGATTCAAGTCTTCATGAAATCAGATATTATACACTTAATTTAAGAATGAGAATTATCAAAAATATAATTCTATACCAACTTCTATTATACTATATAATTGCCAAGTATTTCAAAAGCTTCTCCTCACTCCATTTGTAAAATGTTGCAACCACAAGACACACACGCTTCACATGTGCGAAATATTTTAGTAGTTGTATCCTTTCATTGTAATTTTTTTTTTTTTTTTTTACCAACAGCTGTATTTTTTCATTGTTCCTTATGGAGGGTTACATATAGATACATGAGTTACTAAAACTAATTATTATAATTAACATGTATTCTTTACCATCAAAGGTTTCATAAAGAAATTTAATTAATTAAAGTAATGAATTCATTGACGACTCTACAACCATGGCAAAAGGTACGACTTCAAATCTCTATAATCTTTAAATTGGCATGATATACTATAGTGCTTGACATATAAAATAATAAGAAAAAAATAAAACTAACTCTAATGTAGTTATAAATTACGCAACAAAATTGCTAATTGTTTTCATTACAATAAAGAAAATATCCTCACATCCCCAGTCGTCTAGTTTAAAAGAATGACCAAAAAAAGATAAAAGTGCTTTGTGCCATTCTCATACGAAGTTTTTGAAGAAGTGATAAAATGAAACCTAGGCATTGATTACTCAAAGAATGGAAATTGCCAAACGCCCGTTTCTGTTTTATCACGTTTATTATTGTCTAAAAGCATTGTTACCTGATATGGCTGGATTATTAAGTAGTAAATACAACCAGAGCATGAGTACCCAACGGAACATCATCAACACAGACCACTGATATACCTCATTCTCAGAACTGTTTGTTCTTGAAATTAAACAATTACTGTTCTTGCTAATCTCATGAAATTAATATGAGAAAGGCAAAGCTAAGAATATTTCTAAATGACTAAGCAAAAAATTAACTATTATTATTATATTTTGGAAATTTAGAATTAATGAAAAATGTTGCAAGAGTTCAATATCCAAAGTAAATAAGAAACATCAAGAATCTTGGGGGATAACCATCATTATTCATATTGGAGGCATATTATCACATTTGAAGAACACTGAACACCCTCATTTTCATGCAAGATATTGTCCAAACGATCAGACTGCACATAAGCAAAATTTGATGTTTCAAATGTTATTGCTGAATTTTAGAAAAGGGATTTTATTTCTTCATCTGTTTAGTGATAGGTTCAATCTTCCTATAGAGCACGAATGATTGCAGCGGTATTAATTCCAACCCAAATGCACACAGATTCGAAGTAAAGGAAAAAAATGTACTAGAACAACTTGCTGCAAGGGATTTCATCTCCATACTGTGGGACACTGTATCATAGTTGCATGATCCAGCTTTAGTAAGCCTCAAAGCTTAGAAGCATGAGATGTAATTTTGCTCAAGGCAGTTGCCACTTTTGAACCAGATGGGCGTCCCAAGTGCTTGCAGATGAAATTCCCAGCCAATATGACTTTTTGGAGATCCACATTGGTCTTGATTCCAAGTCCATTTAACATGTATACAACATCTTCAGTAGCAACATTACCAGAAGCCCCCTTAGCATAAGGGCAACCACCAAGTCCTGACACTGATGAATCAACAGTGTCGATCCCCATCTGCCAAAATATACACAAGTATTCTCATGAGAAGTTTTTCCAGTACAAGCCGTACAATTTAATTAACAGCAATAGCAGAACAGGCAGAAAATTGATAATACTAAAAGACAACACCTAAGTGCTCAACCTTTTTAAGAAAATATGGATGTTAGCTAATAGAAAATGGATATTATTAAGAGGTTTCTGAATAGGAGGATTGAATCAGGTCAATTGTCAGGGAGCCTATATACTTGATCAACAGCTTGATAGTGGAACATAATAGAAAGGTTCAGCATCTCAACAATAGGGCACGCGTGAAAAAATAAAATCTGAAACTTGAAATGAATCAAAGGATGCAGGAACCTTAAAGCGAATCAATTGCCTTACGATATATACCTGGAGTGATGCAAGAATATTCGAAAGAGCTTGCCCATAAGTGTCATGAAAGTGGACCGCAAGCTTATTAACTGGGACAACATCTATAACAGCTTCAAGCATTGGAATGACAGTACCTAAACCAAAGAATAAAGAAGTAAAATAATTGATAGTTAAGACAAAAAAGAAATAGTTAAACTCTGTTGCTTAGGTTATAAAACAATCGCCTAATGTGTACAATTAATATCATTTATAGATGGGCTAATCTAAGTAATTGACAAGGAAATTAAGCATCAGTAACATGAGCAAAAAGCAGTTTAAAACATTACCTGGAGTACCAACACCAATTGTATCGCCCAAGGAAATTTCAGAGCAACCCATATCACACAGTCGTCCAGCCACATATGCAACTTTTGATGGAGATATCATTCCTTCTACTGGACACCCCACAACACATGAAATATATCTAGTAAGATTGAAAGATAATTACTTAATCTTAATATATATTTCTGAAACCATTAAATAAAATGCATTTAAATTTATTAGAAGATTTCAAATAAATGATAAGGAGCTTGAGCTCGGACATGAAATATGAAAATAACATGACTGTACAAAACACTATTTCGTGAATGAATGAGATAGTAAACATCTTCATGTTTGAGAGAGGAAACACAAATAATTGGCCTGCAAAAGAAAAGCCAATCTCATGGAGTACTGTTTAAATTTGGATTAGTTAGGTTAAAACTGATTTATTTTAGTACAGGAAATAGCTTTTATACTTTTCCAGACCATAAAAGAAAAAGAAGTAGTTGTAGTTGGTGTTCAAACTTTAAACTATACCCTCTAACAGGAATGGAAAGCTTGCTGGCAGCAAGGGCAACATCACTGTAGCGAACCAGACTGTCCTCGATGCTGCAATTGATATTTGACTTAGAAAAGGATTCGGATGCTGATGCAAAAACAGCAACTTCCTTTGCTCCAGCTGCAACAGCTGCTTCAAAACCCTGCAACCAAAAGGTATAAACTATCATGTAAACCCCTACAAGCAAGTCGTGAACATTCTTGATTGCATCAATTTTCTATTTGTCATGACTTACTCTAAGGTTAGGAGTTAATACTGGAAATCGAGTTCCTTCTAAATCTCTAATCGCTGCCATCACATCCTTTGCATCTGCTAGCTGTCATCCAACCACAGAAAATGTTCAAAAATAACACTCAAGAGTAGTTTCCATGCAATGAGGTCAAATAAATATTAAACTAATGCTACACGAAGCAAAGCTTCAGTAATGAATACAAACTTCAGACTCAAAGTTGAGCTAGAGTTAAGGTGAAGATTGGAATAAACGATTACAAGAAATTCAGAAAAGGCTCTAGAATAAAAAAGAATTAGTTGACCAGAAATAAAAGTTTGGACATTATATTTTCAACAAAAAAGAAAGAAAAGCAAAATGCAGTCTTAAGATATACCAATAAGAAAAGGGAACAAAATTACATAAAGCAATGGTGACAAACAAAGACAACCCAAAGCATCTATACCTGAGGTACCCATTTTGGTGAGACAAAACTTGTTGCCTCAACAACAGTCAACCCTGAGGAAGCTAGCATTTTAATTAGCTCAACCTTAACAGTTGTTGGTACAACATCCTTCTCATTTTGTAATCCATCTCTTGGACCAACTTCCACTATCTTGACAGATTCTGGAATGTTTCCTAAAAGCTGCAGAATTGATTATTGTATCATCCATTTAAAAATACAGAATCAAATGTAAGAAACCAATCATTTTGGACTGACTTAATTACCTTATTAGCAAATCCTTGATGTTTGAGACTGTGATTTGAGTGGGAAGTGTAATGACGATTAGACATATTCCAATTAAGGATTCGGCCTATAATTTCATTAGAATTGGAATGCGGAACATCATGTGTTATATTTAAGCAACCACTTTGGGATAAATTCCTTATCTGCTCACTGCAACTGCAAGAGAGCGAAGAAAAAAGCATAAAAAAAACCCAAATTAATCGATTAAAATAATCAAGATAGAAAATCATTGAAGTTGAAATTATAATTTAATCCAATAACAACATCAGTTTAGTGCTTACGCAGGAACTCTTAAGGAGAGGGCTTCAAACGAAGAATCAATCTGAATCGAAGGGAACAAGTGATTATTGTATATGCGAAAAAGCTTATAGAAAGTCTTCTTCGAGGCTAACATCTTATCCAAATTCTGCCAACCATATCACAGAATTATTGATCAAAAGCAGAACGAAGGACAGTGGTGGAGGCAGGGTTCATGACTTGGGGGCACAAATTGGTGAAGATAGGCGAGGCGAGACGCGACGGACGGCAAGCAAGCGTCGGCCGGCGAACAGAGAGCTGAGGAGGAAGAAATTGAAATGGCTAAAATGCTTAGGGGAAGGAAATTTGGTCTGTTTGTCGAAGAGGGTGGGGAGCTGGGGATTTGTAATTTTTATTTTTTGGATTTGTAATTTTATTTTTAATTAATTAATGAATATTAATTAACTAATATATCAGATTATCCGATCTATATTATTTTTATTGTTGGCAATAATTTGGTATGAATACAAAATTTAGTTATTTTTATCAAATTATTTTTTTTATGTAAAATATGTATTAAATTATTGTTCTAAATTAAAAATATTGGCTTTTTATTAAAAGGAAATTATAACATGAATATACTTTAAAATATATAATAATATTGAACTTTATGTGAAATTCATTTTTAATAAACTGGAAACATGGAAATTAAGAATGTTTTAAATAATAAGAAAAAATTCCGAAAAAAAGTAGTGTGTAGGATAATGACGGGTAAATAATTAAAATTAAATAAATCAAATTACTAATATATAAGTTATTAAAAAAATAATAATAATATAAAAAAGAGAAATTGAAAAAAAAAAAAAAACAAAGAACAATTGTAAAAGATATTGATAGATTAATAATGGTGTAATTTGTTTGCTAGAACTAAAATTTTGAATTGATATAATTATTGATATTGTTGAAAAACTGATTTTTGGTGTTTTTTTTTTTTTTTTGGTTAAAGCTATGATGAGTTTTCTTTTTTAAAGGTTCAGAGTAAAATGATGTCATTTTTCTCTGTGCCATTTAAAAAATAAAATGGCCAACGGTAAAACGACATCGTTTTTCTTATGGACCATTGATAAAATAGAGAAGACAAAACTCATGATTTCATCTCTTTCATCAGCTTTGGGGGCACAACTCCCCCCAATTTTGATGAAAATTATTGGGGTTGCCACTAGCCGAACACCCCTACTTGGGGTGTTTTCTAGCGTTGGAGGGGCACGAGCCTCTCAAGGTCCCCCTCCCTCTGCCCCTAAAGAAGGAAGAAGAAGAAGTTGTTACTACGTCCGACCCATCAGCCGATCTGATTATTATCTTCATCCAAACTCTTAGGTCAAATGAAAAATCAAGTTTTGACTTTCCTCTACGCAATATCATATTTGCAGAAGAATATTATTTCACACGGCTAAAAAGTTTCCATCTTCATCGTTGAAGTTCTTAATTTCTACTGTAATGGTTATTTAAGTGGATTTTCAGCCAACATAATTATTAAAGTATTGTTCTAACTTCAGTAAAGTGATTTCAACCAATTTTCTAGTTTAACTGGTTAACATGGCAATTTCAAGCTGATAATCAAATGCAAACCAGTAACATATCATATCATGCCATTATTATGTCAACATGTGGATGATTACATTTCTTTTTTTGTTTACATTAGAGTAATTTTTTTAATTTTTGTATTTTCAAAATTGACACAAAGCAAAATCATGATCGTCCACGTGTTATACATGTGTTGATATAATACTAGCTTGATCTGAGATAGCGTTGAGCTGGCATTTGGGTTTCATCTTTGACTTGTCACTTCAGCAGTTAGGTTAAAAATTTGGTTGGAATGATTTATTGGAGTCGAAGCGATACTTTGGTGACTTTATTGGTCGAAAGATCACTTAAATGACCATTGCAACAGAAACTATAAACTTCAATGACCATGAAATTGTTTTTTTCCTTTTTTGGACATAAAAGTACTTTTTGTGTTACTTAATTGGTTGGCACATCTAGATATTGCAATAAAAACAAGTGTTACAGACACATTAGCGCTATTTATAAGCTATAAGTGGGGTCCACATGAACATTCTTGGTGGAAAAAGATCTTGAAACGCGTTGTGTAAGCTCACATATCTTAACTATTCATTCATTCCTTTTGCTAAATGTTTGAGTGAATCTAATATTATATTATAATGTGAAGATCTTAGTCGAAAAAATGCAGATTGCTTATATGTATACCAAGTAAGAAACTATATGAGGTAAGACCTATTCTAGCATTTGTGAATTATGATTGGGTAGAAATTGAAGCTTTTAGGACAAGTAGGGCCCACATGTCGACTTCGTTAATCATACATCAAACACATGGATGTCATCCATTTACAAAAAGTGTTTTGCTAAAAATAGAATAAATTAAGGACTAAGTCAATAATTTTGTGAGTTTAAAAACTAAATTAACTAAATTTTAATTTTTTCTTCTCAACTTTCTCAATCTTCTACATGGTTGATGCCTTATTCATTTTAGCCTTATAAAAAACTTTGTCAAATATTCCACGACATGTTTGCAGGAAATTAATTTTCGTCTCAATTAATTTAATGTGAAAACCAATGTTGGTTGCAGTAGTGATCAATAAAACAAACATTTCTTTCTCCAAAAGAAGAAAGGAAGAATTAGGATAAATTCAAATTGATGATATCTATTAGAAAAACACTAATGATATATAAAATAAAGTGTGGTGACATCCGGGTAAAATACCATGCCATGTGTCAATAAGGAAATTGAATAAAGTAACTCAAGCCTGATAGCAAACTAGGTCGAGCTGACTGAAGGGGCTAATCAAGCCAAATCAAGACCGGATGAAAAGAACGTTGTGAGCACGGGATTTTAATCCCTGGCTTCAATGATGAAAAAAAAGTTTTATTTGACTTGTTTTTACAGCCACACGAGTCAAAGTTAACTCAAAGTCGAAGCTCCGGATTACTGAATCGATAGTTAACAAATCACAATCATACGAACATAGTTAAATGACCCTACAAATGTAGTGCAAAAATCATATGGTCATATTCTATAACCGTTCAGATGTTCAATAATGCATACCCACTTACATTTAGATCGAATCTAAATCTCTATTTTGAAGATGGTATAAACAAAAAGTGATAAGGAGAGAGAAAAGGGGAGTCATTTGTGAGGTTAGCAATCCAAATTAGGTTTGAGAGGAGTTAAAGAGAAAAGAGAAATGAAAGAGAAGAGAAAGAAAATAATTCAAGGCTTTTTCTTCATTCTTCCTTAATTCTCTAATATTATGTTTTAAAATCTATTAGAAATTATAGGGGAATACTTCACTAAGACTAAAAATAGGTTCAGAGACTAAAACAAATCACAAACCCGTAACTTTTGGAGGTTTTTGGTGATTTTTGGAGTTATGGAGCCTTAATCGAATTTCAACAATTCGGAGCTCCTTTAAAGTGTTTTTGAACCCATAAAGCGGTGGATTCATGCGTCGAGGGTATATTTCTAAGAAACCAATAATTTTCCTTCATATTTCTATCACCTTGGAATCATTTCATACACATTTCAACTTGCTCTGGTTTTTGTTCATTTCTAGTTTTTGGCCAGAATAACAGCCGTACAGTCAACGACATAACGCACAGTTATAGTTTAAGTCGTATGGATGTTATTCTTAGGGCCATTAAGATCCAAAAATCCCTAAACAAATCGCTAAAACTTTGAATCTGCTTCCCGCTTAGAAATGATGTCTGTACGGCTATCATCATAGCCGTGTAATTATTGTTTATGCGCAGAATGAGCTAAAAGATATTTTCTGAGTTTTTTGTTGCATAATGAATCTTAGATCTAATTTCCAGAACTAATGTTAGACCAAATCAATGATAAAGACCCGATCTTTAGAAAATCGACTCATTTAATAGTTAAATATTAACCGAATAAACCGTCTTCTTGAAAATCAACATAAAAATGTCTCAAAACCATTTTTATCCTTTGTTATTGTACTCGAATCTCATATGCATAAATATTTATTATGTTACTAATATTTGTTTGTAGGTTTAGATTTGCTTTTTGTTATTTTATCTTTATATTAGCTAAACTCGTGTATTTTAGGCGGTTATACCCTGATTCCCCATTTGATTCATATGTGTTGGTGTGCCCTAGTTCTTAGGGCATTGGATTCTTGTATTTTGTATTATACATTAAGACTCATTGTATAAATACATTATTTGTGTCACATTAATAAAGGCAATTAATCTATTTCATTTATATCTTGTGTTATAATATGAGTAGAGTATCCATTGATTGATAATCATAAAATCTATCCCAGGTCTGTTCTAATCGTGGGAACGAATAGAACCACAGACTTGTATATTCGATGACTGTATGGTAGTTCTTAACTAGCCATAGTACTTGTATAGTCAGTCATGAATATAGGTACATGTCGTTGACATGGGACTGGATCGATCCGCACAAGAAAGCCACATGGTTGTCACGTCATAGGTCTTTCTTGAGTAGGTCTCTTTTGTCCTCAGACCAGATTTCATTATAATATCGATATGGAATCCGATTCACTTTGACACACGCCTAACAGGTCTGTAAAAGGATGCTAAATATGGGTATGATTGGGTGAACCGGTGAACATGTTGATATTGATGATGAAGTGATGGAATTGCCACTCGGGTAACACCGAGATGATATCATTGGCCACTTGATGAGTGGGACTGATAAGTGTATGGCCATACCCAAATAAGTTGGTTGCTTATTTGATTAATCAGTCAACTCAAGATCAAGAAATATAATAAACAACAGAAGAGGATGACGGACACCATGCCTCTTGTTTATTCATATCGATATCGTTAGGCAAAGGACAGTATGAGATTACTACCGGGTGAGTGTCTTCTAAAGACTGCTGCATCTCTGTCTTAATTGGGGGCTGTAATGGTTTGCTAGAACCCACTTACAGTCTGTGGGCCTTGGGCCTACTGCCAACATAAAGACAGACCCATAGGATCGTGCACATAGATCAACTGAGCTGGAACTTATAGAAATTGTACATGTAATGTACATTGGAAGGAATGCGTTAATTAATTAGTTGACATTCGGTGTCAAGGTAATTAATTGACATTGGGTTTAATTTAATTTAATTAATAAGTTTACATAATGTAATTAATTAATTTATCAATTAATTAAATTACATAAAATAAACGATTAATTAAATAATTTTCCTAAGTAGGAAAATTAAATACATGTATTGTATTAACTTAAGTGTGATTTAATTTTATTTAGGGGTAATTAAATTTAGCCAAATGGAATTAAATTACATAGTATATACTTTTTAATTAAAGTTTATTTATGTAATTATAATCCTCGTGGGCTTGGGTTTAATTAACCTAATTAGAACCCAATTAGACAAGGTGTCTATAAAAGGGCACACTTAAGGAATAAAAACCTAATTCAACTCTAATTAATTGCTGGAAATTTCAGCCACCAATAGCAGCCCCAAAACAGCCGAAAATCCCAGCATTAAACCTCCATTCCTTCGCGTCTTCGGCTAGCACCGGTTCCCGCTCAATAGTTGGTCGTGCACCGGACTTTGGAGATCGCAGTTTCAAGAAACGATTCTTCAGCAGTCTCTAGAGGAGACGAATCCGGTGAGTTAATCTCTCTTGATTCTTATTTGATTTTATTCTAATCAATGGTAATTGGACATGATAGGTGGATTCTAGGAAATTTTAAACGGTGTATTTTCCGCTGCGCCACGTTATTTTTCCAATGACGAATCCCAACAGTGGTATCAGAGCCTAGGTTTTGTCCATTAGATTGATTGGAATTGGTTCTTGAAAGCGTTCTTGAATAAAGAATGGGTTTCAAGTTTGTGATTTTAGGGTTTTTGCTTAATTGGTATTGTTTTGGATAAACCCTAGAATTTTTGGATTGGGGTTTTTGATTATTTTTCCCCAATTGTTTTCCATCTAAAATTGTTTTGTATATTAATTATATATTTATATATTTTTTTTGTTGGAAACCTTTTTTTGTTAATGATTTAATAATAAAAAAAATATTTGGGCAAAAGATGGAATCGCAGAATTGCGATTCCATCTGCTGCCCGCAGCTGCTGCTGCCCCGCTGGGACAGCAGCGCCGCGTGCGGGTTTCGGGTCCGGTTTTGGATTTTACGGGTATTTTTTTTATCCCGGACCCTAATGCAAATTAAATTTTTTTTAAATTAATTTGTATTTAAATTGTTTATTTTGATGGCATGCATATTTAATTTAATTGTTTGCATATTAAATTGAATATGGACTTTGTGAAATTGGCCCAATAAACCGTGACACCGGTTAAAATTGGGAGAGCTAAATTTTAAATTTGTGACAACCCAAATTCAAGTGGGAGCAAAATTGTTAATTTTGCATTTATGGATGTTATCCATTGGGCCTTTATGGGCCTTAGTCACAATTGTTAAAATTGGCGATTTCACCCTAAGTAACTCGGCTTAACATTTATATTTATAATTTGGAATGCCATGATCATGCATCATATTGGTATGTATATGCACGACAGGTACTTTGTTTGAAATGTTATGTTGAGTTCTATGGGCCCTAAATTATTATCGGTTGTAATTTAATTTTGGGAAATGTGGCCTGCGTGCCATTTTTTATTTTGATGTAATTTTAGAATAGATTTTATTTTACAAAATTATTGTAATTGCATCAAGTATGGAGGAAGGCCCAAATGGAGCAAGCCCATGGTGGGAGCCCAAGAAGGATTGCAGTCCGACCCATGAAGAATTAGATAGGATATCTAGTTTTTCATTAGGTTGTAATTAAAGGCCCATAGGATCTCATTTATTTTAAATTAAGTATGCTATTGCATTTGTCATATAATATGGATGTATGGATCACCAAATTATTACCCGCGTTTTTGCATGCTAAGCCGTATCACTTAATTATAATCCGGAAATTAAAATATTGAGTCGCTTAAAAGTGCTTCCCACATTCACACCTCTTCCTCCCATTGATGCTGCAATGTGCGCCATGCCCTAGCTGGGTATATTGTAGTATTCGGTGGGCCGTCGAGGGTTAAGATACTTGGTATGGTTAACATATGAATGGTGGTTTGACTCAACATGGGTAGCATTAGCTCAGAGCGGGCCCTAAGCACAGATGGGTAAAGTGTCAATAAGCCCATCAAACCAAGAGTCCTTCATGGAAGGATTGGATAGGTTGTCCTACCAAACGAATTAATGGTTGGTTAGCGAGCCCTAGTTCGGCCAGTCATTGACAAGTTGTGGATCTTGGTCAAGTCAGCCAATTAACAACACAAACAAACAAATTAAAATCGGATTATTAATTTGAATTGGCTTAAAAGTCCTTTATTTCTAACTCAAGCAATGATTTCTTCCATGTAGATAATCCCATTTCAATTAAGCAATTCAAATGGCTGCAACAAACAACAACTCACTCTCACTTAGGTCACTCTTGGAGAAGGAGAAGCTTTCGGGGACTAACTTCCTGGACTGGGCTAGGAACTTACAAATAGTTCTTAGACAAGAGTCTAAGGAGTATGTACTGAATGCTCCTTTACCAGCCGGCCCTCCCGCAAGTCGAGGCATCACCACGGCCATGGTGGAGCAGTACGATCGGCATGTGAGGGATGACCGAGATGTCTCGTGCCTCATGCTGGGTACCATGGCTTCTGATCTTTAGAAGCAGTTCATGGACGAGCATGCTTATGAGATGATGGATCAGCTTAAAAAGATGTTCCAAGATCAGGCTCGTCAGGAACGTTACCTGACAACTAAGGCACTTTGCACGACTGTGATGGCAGCTGGGACTTCTGTTAGCACTCATGTGCTAAAGTTGAAGGGGTATATTGATACACTTGCCCGCCTCGGCTCGCCAGTTCCGCAGGACTTGGCAACAGACATTATTCTCGGGTCACTTCCTGAGTCTTACAACCAGTTTATCATGAATTACCATATGCAAGGGTTGGATAAATCGGTTGTTGAGCTGCATGGCATGCTCAAGCTTGCTGAGCAGTCTCTTAAGAAGACTCCCGAAGTATTGCTGGTGAAAAAGGGCAATACGCCCATTGCTAAGGGAAAGGCCAAATCTAAGGCCAAGGCTAAGGCCCAAAAGGCCAAGGCTAAGGGCAAAAAGGTGGTGGCCTAACCTAAAGCAAGGGTTGCCTCTCCTGACGATGTTTGCCATGAGTGTCATGAGAAGGGGCATTAGAAGAGCTCATGTCGAAAGCTAAGGGAGCAACTGAAGGGCAAAACTGCTGCTTCAGGTATTTATGTTGTTGAGATTAATCTGGCTATTTCTACATCTTGGGTCTTGGACACTGGATGTGGATCTCACATTTGTTCAAATGTGCAGGGTCTAAGAAATAGGAGATTATTAGGATCTGGAGAACTAGATCTTCGAGTCGGAAATGGTGCTCGGGTTCAGGCCATGGAGATCGGAGATTATTTCTTGGAGATGCCTAGTGGACTTGTTTTGGAACTAAGAAACTGTTATTTTGTACCTGCGATGCGCAGGAATATTATTTCCGTTTCTTTGTTGGATATTTCTGGTTTTGTATTTAATATTGGACATGGTAGAATTTCTATGCAATGTGGCAATATTATTTATGGAATAGCATTTCTTGAAAATGGCTTATATATCCTTGATCTAAAACGTGAAAGTTCAATCTATAACATAAATACTAAAAGGATTAAACAAAATGAAATTAATCCGACTTACATCTGGCATTGTCGACTTGGCCATATAAATGAGAAGCGCATAGCTAGGCTTCACTCTAGTGGAGTGCTAGGGTCATTTGACATCCAGCCTTATGACACATGCGAATCTTGTTTGAGAGGCAAGATGACAAAGGCGCCTTTTAGCAAGACTGTTGAAAGGGCCTCAGAGCTATTGGAGCTAATACATTCCGATGTATATGGCCCAATGAGCACTAGTGCTAGATCTGGTTTTCTGTACTTCGTCACCTTCACGGATGACTTCAGCAGATACGGTTACGTGTATCTGATGAAGCATAAGTCTGAGACTCTCCAAAGGTTCAAGGACTTTAAGAATGAAGTAGAAAACCAACTTGGCAAGAAAATAAAAGCACTTCGGTCTGACCGAGGGGGTGAATATTTGAGCCAAGATTTTGACTCGTTTTTGAGAGAGTGTGGGATCATATCCCAACTCACTCCTCCTGGTACACCCCAGTGGAATGGAGTGTCAGAAAGGAGGAATAGGACCTTACTTGACATGGTCCGCTCGATGATGAGTCATGCTACACTCCTTGTCTCCTTTTGGGGATATGCTTTAGAGACAGCTGCTTACATTCTTAATAATACACCAAGCAAGGCAGTTGGGGGAACACCATATGAACTATGGAAAGGCTGAAAGCCCAATGTTTCCGTCTTAAAGATTTGGGGCTGTGATGCACATGACAAGAAATTGACTAGTGGCAAACTCGAGTCCAAATCTGTCAAGTGCCAGTTTGTGGGTTACCCTAAGGAAACTAAGGGTTATTACTTCTACGATCCGGCCGAAAACAAAGTTTTCATAGCCAGAAATGCAGTCTTCTTGGAGAAGGAATTCCTTTCCAAGAGAGACAGTGGGAGTAATGTTGAACTTTCAGAAGTTCAAGACTCACAAACTCCTGCAGCTACTGCTAAGGATGCTTCGGGAACCAATCTGACTACTCAAGAAATTGAGGAACCAGAAACGGTTGCACAAGACCTTAGAAGGTCTGGTAGGACATGTCATCAGCCAGAGAGGTACGGCTTTCTCGTGACTGATGATGGGGACCTTATGGTCGTTGACCAAGAGGAGCCCAAGACCTATCAGGAGGCTGTTGAAAGCCCACACTCAGATCAATGGCGCAAAGCCATGGAGGCTGAGATGCAATCTATGCACGATAACCAAGTATGGAACTTGGTGGATCCACCTCTGGGTGCTAAGGTGATAGGTTGCAAGTGGTGTTTCAAGTTAAAGGCCCTGTGTGTATAAGATGGTTAGTGGGAGGGTTTCCACCGTCCTAGTGCTGTATGTTGATGACATCCTTATCATTGGAAGTGACATACCAACACTACAAGGGGTTAAGCAGTGGTTGAGTAGGTGCTTCGCAATGAAGGACTTAGGCGAAGCTGAGACAATCTTAGGGATCAGGATCTACAGAGATAGATCCAATCGGCTTCTAGGCCTAAGTCAGGCCACGTACATTGACAAGGTTCTAAAAGGATTCAGCATGGACAAGGCAAAGAAAGGATTCTTGCCTATGCGCCATGGGTTGAAGCTGAGTAAGAAAGATGGTCCTAAAACAAAGAAGGACCGGGAGAACATGGAAAAGATCCCTTACGCATCTGCTATTGGATCTATCATGTACTCCATGTTATGTACGAGGCCTGATGTCGTGTTTGCACTAAGTATGGCTAGCCGGTACCAGTCGGACCCCGGTGAGGAACACCGAAAGGCAGTCAAGGCAATCTTGAAGTACCTTAACCGGACTAAGGATGCTTTCTTAGTGTATAGAGGTCAAGATGAGCTGGTAGTGTCAGGTTACACTGATGCAAGCTTTGAGACCGATGAGGATGAGAACCAGTCACAGTCTGGTTATGTTTTTCTCCTGAATAGTGGTGCCATTAGTTGGAGGTCCTCAAAGTAGGCCACCATTGCTGACACTACAATGGAAGCTGAGTACATAGCTGCGTGCAAAGCTCAAAGGAAGCCATTTGGATCAAGAAAGTCATAACTGAGTTAGGAATAGTGCCCACTATCCTAGACCCAGTTGATGTTTTTGTGACAACAACGGGGCCATCGCACAAGCTAAGGTGCCCCGGTCACACAAGAGATCCAAACATGTACCCTGAAAGTTTCACCTCATTCGGGAGATCGTGAACATAGGTGACATATCATTGCAGAGGGTTGACACCAAGAATAATGTCGCTGATCCATTGACCAAAGCGCTATTGCAGACACAGCACGACGGTCATACCAGATCTATAGGAATTAGGGCAATGCCCATTTGGAACTAGTGCAAGTGGGAGATTGTTGGTGTGCCCTAGTTCTTAGGGCATTGGATTCTTGTGTTTTGTATTATACATTAAGACTCATTATATAAATACATTATTTGTGTCACATTAATAAAGGCAATTAATCTATTTCATTTATATCTTGTGCTATAATATGAGTAGAGTATCCATTGATTGATAATCATAAAATCTATCACAGGTCTGTTCTAATCGTGGGAACGAATAGAACCACAGACTTGTATATTCGATGACTGTATGGTAGTTCTTAACTAGCCATAGTACTTGTATAGTCAGTCATGAATATAGGTACATGTCGTTGACATGGGACTGGATCGATCCGCACAAGAAAGCCACATGGTTGTCACGTCATAGGTCTTTCTTGAGTAGGTCTCTTTTGTCCTCAGACCAGATTTCATTATAATATCGATATGGAATCCGATTCACTTTGACATACACCTAACAGGTCTGTAAAAGGATGCTAAATATGGGTATGATTAGGTGAATCGGTGAACATGTTGATATTGATGATGAAGTGATGGAATTGCCACTCGGGTAACACCGAGATGATATCATTGGCCACTTGATGAGTGGGACTAATAAGTGTATGGCCATACCCAAATAAGTTGGTTGCTTATTTGATTAATCAGTCAACTCAAGATCAAGAAATAAAATAAACAACAGAAGAGGATGACGGACACCATGCCTCTTGTTTATTCATATCGATATCGTTAGGCAAAGCACAGTATGAGATTACTACCGGGTGAGTGTCTTCTAAAGACTGCTGCATCTCTGTCTTAATTGGGGGCTGTAATGGTTTGCTAGAACCCACTTACAGTCTGTGGGCCTTGGGCCTACTGCCAACATAAAGACAGACCCATAGGATCGTGCACATAGATCAACTGAGCTGGAACTTATAGAAATTGTACATGTAATGTACATTGGAAGGAATGCGTTAATTAATTAGTTGACATTCGGTGTCAAGGTAATTAATTGACATTGGGTTGAATTTAATTTAATTAATAAGTTTACATAATGTAATTAATTAATTTATCAATTAATTGAATTACATAAAGTAAACGATTAATTAAATAATTTTCCTAAGTAGGAAAATTAAATACATGTATTGTATTAACTTAAGTGTGATTTAATTTTATTTAGGGGTAATTAAATTTAGCCAAATGGAATTAAATTACATAGTATATACTTTTTAATTAAAGTTTATTTATGTAATTATAATCCTAGTGGGCTTGGGTTTAATTAACCTAATTAGAACCCAATTAGACAAGGTGTCTATAAAAGGGCACACTTAAGGAATAAAAACCTAATTCAACTCTAATTAATTGCTGGAAATTTCAGCCACCAATAGCAGCCCCAAAACAGCCGAAAATCCCAGCATTAAACCTCCATTCCTTCGCGTCTTCGGCTAGCACCGGTTCCCGCTCAATAGTTGGTCGTGCACCGGACTTTGGAGATCGCAGTTTCAAGAAACGATTCTGCAGCAGTCTCTAGAGGAGACGAATCCGGTGAGTTAATCTCTCTTGATTCTTATTTGATTTTATTCTAATCAATGGTAATTGGACACGATAGGTGGATTCTAGGAAATTTTAAACGGTGTATTTTCCGCTGCGCCACGTTATTTTTCCAATGACGAATCCCAACAATATGTACCTCCCTAGGATAACTTATTTAATCTAGTTTGTAATTTATCTATTGTTCTATGTACCTTGCATAAACGCTGTATGCTATAAAATTAAAATCAGGCTAGTTCTATAAAATGTTATAATTGAATGTTGAAGCTGTTATTATAATTGGATAATAAGTAAGTGACTCGTCCGACCTAAATCTCTAGAAGGTATAGTGGTCCTCACTCGGTTCCAACTATACCTGAATTTCTCGGTTGAGTTGAGCTAGGTGGTGACTCCTATACTTTGTTTTCGAGATCTCAGTCTCGAATCTTTTACGAATATTATATTTTCGAAAAATGAATTTACATGATAATAATGTTGCTTATCCAAATGTATAAACCCTTAATTTTGAGCTCTGCTTCATAGCGCACTTCGCTTTACCTCATTTTCCGTTTCGCAAAAATGTCGCCCGCTCATAAACCCCAACCTCTATGTCAACTGGAAAAGATGAGTGGCGAATAATGGTAACACCTTTATAATATCCACTGTCATCATCCACATGTAAGGCGCAAGCTTTGAGACTCGGAAGATAAGTCGGAAGAAGTACAAAATGATCCAAGCTTTACACGTGTAGAGCGGATCGATGAGCTCATCATTATCTTGCCCTGCCTCTCGGATCAGGTGGGAGCCATACATAACAACCTAATAGTGACAACCCCTAAGGGGTTGTAAAAAAGAAGTACTATTCATAATGAAGGTAATGGATCTCTCTCTACAAAACATTCTCTTGTCATTTCCCTTTTTTAATAAGATTCTAACTTAAGCATCAAAGTGGACCCATACGGGTCATTCGATGCTTAACCTACTTTTCCTCGTAGGTCAACTGGTCTTTCTTATTTAATATGGTCCCTTTAGTCAAATTCCAGTCATTAACAACTTTAAACTCCCAAGACATCATTTGGTATGGTAAGCGTGGACCTGCCGAACTATGGCTGTCATCGGGTTCCAACACGTCCAGTATTATCTCTGACATTGTTCCTCATGAAGAGGGAAATTCATCTTCTCCGACGGTAGCAACACCATCGTCACCAACATTGGCAGCCAGGTCTTCCCTAAGTATCATCCTCACAACGACCCCTTCAAATGGTGATGCAAGCACTCACATAGGTGTAGGGAATCGTCACAGGAAAAATTAAACTTGAGGCGGAATACCGATTAAAATTTTCCTCGATTCCAAAGCCCAAGATACAAGTAGATATATAGAATGAAATCAAGAACGGAGAAAATAAATTTTTTCACCTTAACTGTCTCCTCTAGAGACTGTTGTAGAAACCCAAACGCATTTCCTCCATAATTCGGTACACGAACGACTCTTGAACGGGACTCGTGCTAGCGAACGGATTGAACGAAAACCAAGAGAAAGTGCAAAAGGGAGCTGTTTTAATGTTCTGTATTGTGGCCGAAAATTCACTATTAGGGTTAAGGAGATTTAGGTTAAGGCTTCCTATATATACTCCTTTAGTATATATACTCCTTAGCCTACTAGGATTTTTATTTAATTGATTTACCTTATATCATTAGGATTAAATAAAACCATATTATAATTTCCTAATAAATAAAACCATATTATAATTTCCTAATTGATACAATTAAATATAATTTCATCAAATTAAAATAACCCAAAGTTAAATTAAGGTAAGCCTTAATAAATACAACCTTTGTATTTTTTTTCCACCAAGGAAATATTATTTTATTTAATTAATTATTTACTACATGTAATTAATTAATCAAATAAAATAAATTTCTCCCTTTATAATTGAATTAATTATGACATAACCTAATGTTAATAACTCAATTAATTTGGTTTTCGTTCCAATTTCGATTTCTTAACGTTCATCCGTTCTATGTGTACGATCCTGTGAGTCCATCTTTTTGTTGGCAGTGGGCCCAAGGCCCACAGACTGTAAGTGGGTTCTAGCAAACTGTTACAGCCCCCAATTAAGATGGAGACTTGCAGTCTAATGTGAAACATAACCCAGTAGTGATCTTGTATATCCCTTGCCAACTGACATCGATACATAAGCAAGAGGCATGGCCCTGTTATCCTCTTTTATGTTTATTTATCTCTTGATACCGAGTGGACTGAACCTAACGAATAAGTATCCCAACTTATTCGGGTATGGCCATACACTTGTCAGTCCCACTCATCAAGTGGCCAGTGATGTCATCTCAAGAGACGCTGAGTGGTAATTCCGTCAGCTTCACTATCAACAACAACATGTTCACTGGCCCATCCAACATACCCATACTTGGCACCCTGTTACGGGCCCATTAGGTGTATATCAAAGTGTATGAGATCCCATGTTATGTTATAATGAACATCAGGTCTAAGGATAATAACAAGACCTACCCGAGAAACACCTTCTGGCGATCGAACCATGTGGTGTTCTCATGGCTGATCAATCCAGTACCATGCAACCCAACATGTACCCATTTCATTGACTGACATTCCATGTCTAATGGCTGGTGAGACGCAACCATCCAGTCAAGGATATGCTAGTCTTTGGTTCTATTCATTCATATTATTAGAATAGACTAGGGATATCTTTATGATTATAACTTTAACTCTACTAAAAGGTCTCATAATCCAATAAATTATATTGGTTTACTTTAGTATGGTTATAATCATTGGATGCTCTATTTATAAATAGCACAAGATATGAATAAATAGATTCATGCCTTTATTTCAGCACAAAATGTATAATACAAAATATCCAAATACAAAGTACAACACAATACAAGAACCAATGCCATTTGGACTAGGGCACACTAGCAGTAGGCACTATTGAAAGGATTATGAGGAGTTATTTTATAAGCCCACAGGATGCCAACGAGCTTCAGTGTGCCATGTTGCAAATATAGAACTATATGATGCTAGGTTCGATGATGAGTGGAACTACACCACTATCAGTGATTAATTCTTAGCTCGAGGGAACAACTTATCCTAGAGCAGTAAGAGTGCTCTTTCCACTATCTAGCATGGGGAGTTAGATGATGACTGTGAGCGCAGGATTTTCATCCGCGATTTCAATGATGAATAATTTGTTTGTTTGCTTCTATAGCCTTCTACAGCTATAGGAGTCAAACTCAATTCAAGATCAAAGCTCCGATCGATTGAAGTTCAAGCCTCGGATCATTTTCCAGGTGAAAGGGGAGGCTGTCTACATAAATAGTTGTATGGTTATAACTACAACCGCATAGCTATCACATCAAGACTCGCACGGGTCTCGATGCTTGACAAAACCGTGACTCTTCTTCTTGGAAATGATTTTTTGGATTTTTTGGATGGATTTAATAATGAAAAACCTCTTTTCTACCTATAGAAACCCCTCTTGATTCTGATTTAAGGGTTAGCAACTTTATTAGAGAGAGAGAGGATAAGAAAAAGGAAGAAAAGGAAGAAGAGAAATTCAAACTTCTTCTTTCATTTTCATCTTTAATCTCTATTTCTAAGCTTAAAATTAGTTAGAAATCATAGGAAAACACTTCACTAAAGCTTATAATAGGTTTAGAGACTAATCTGAACACTATAATCGTAACTTTCAGAGCTTAAAACTATTTTCAGAGCTTGGAGTTTCTGTTCAAAATCAGACCCTGTCTTAAAGGATTTACGATTCCTAAAGCTGTGGATTCACACTAAAAAGGATCAATATATGAGAAACCAAAGCATTTGACTTGTTTGTGTATTTTGGCATCATTTGCATTGATTTTAAAACTGCTCTGTTTTTGGGTTTTGGTTTGAGAACCAGACCCGTGCCACCATCGCAACAGCTGTAAGGCTGTGGTTCCCGGATCAGAACCGTGAAACTGAAAATTTTGAAATCTACTACTGGTCCTAAAGTGATACATGCACGGGTTTAAATCTATAGTCTCACAACTTTTATTTCAATACGCGTACGGGGTGTCAGCTCGGGACAAAATCATTGAAAACCGATTTTCGTACATATTATGACATTTGAACCTTAGATTTATATTCCAGAAGTATATATTAGAACAGAACAATGATAGAAACCTAGTTTTTTGAAATTTGACTCATTACCATGCTAAATAATTAATTGGTAAACCAGTTTTCTCAAAAATCAAAATAGGGACGTTTCAAAATGTTTTCCAGGTATAGTCGAGGAGATTTTTCAAGCCTCTCCGGCTATCCCCCTAAATGCATGACCCCGACTCATTTATTTATTCTATCGTGATTGAGTTCTACATGCAATTATTCGTGTACTAATGTCTCTTTTGCAGGATTAAATGTATGTTTAAATTTTATTACTGCATTAGATGAACTCATGTATTTTAGGCGATTGTAAATTGATTCCCGATTCGATTCATATGTATTCCCTAGGGTAGTTTATGTGATTTGGTCTATATAATTAATTTATTTACAGCTTTTTATACCTTGCATGAATTCCGTATGCCCTAAATAAAATCGGTTTAGTTTCATAAAATGTTGTAATTTGGTTGTTGTAATCGGCTGGGCTCATAAAATCGGTTTGGTTTCATAACAAGTAGCTGACTCATCCGGATCGAGATCTCTAGAAGTATAGCAGTCCTCACTTGGTTTCAGCTATACCTAAATTTCCTAGTTAAGCCGAGCCAGGTGACGACTCCTATATTTTCTTCTGGATTTCGGTCTCGAATCTTTTATGTGTTGGGTTATGCCTTAGTCCCTATATGATGTACTCTATGTATTTTGTGTATGAGAACACATTTACTTTATATTAATAAAAGGCATAATTATATTTATTAAATTACTTGTGCAATTAATAAATATTGAAAATTCATAAACTGGTGTTCGCTCATGTTTGTTAGTAGCGTGTATTGAACGAGTAAGACCATGAGTTTGAAGGATATAGTTTTAAAGTTATCCCTAGTCTATTATAATTATGGGGAATGAATATAACTAAAGACCAGTATATTCCTTATAGGATGGGTGGTGTCTTACCGACCATAGGACTTGGAAAGTATATCAAGGATATAGGTACATCTTAGTGAATAGTGTACTGGATCGATCCGCTTGTGAGAACACTATATGGTCAAGTGTTATAAGTGTTTCACACGTATTTCTTATATTGGATCCTTAGACCTGATAGTACTACACTCCTAGATGTGACCTTGTATACTTTGATGTGCTCCTAACGGGTCCGAAACTGGGTGCAAAGTATGGGTACGTTGGCTATATTGGGAATCTTATTAGGACTAGGAGTAATGTGAAGGAATTGCCTATCTGTTCACCGAATAGAATGATATCATCAACCTCTTAAGGAGTGAGACTGAGTAGTGTATAGTCGTACCCAAATAGAATGATTATTGGATAATCATTTATTTGATCTTATCAGTTTACTTGGATGTCAAGTAAATGTCCTAGCACTTAGAAGGATGATAGTGCCATTTCTTGTGTAGGACACCGATATTAGATGTGCAAAGGATCATATAAGAATACTACAGGTGTATGCTGTTATGATTTTGACATCTCCATCCTAATTGGGGGTTGTAACGGCTTGCTAGAGCCCACTTACAACTTATGGGCCGAATATCATTTTTGGCTCATGGCCAACATACGGATGGACCTACAGGATCGCATGCTTAGAGTTTAGACGGGCTTTGTGATGGACCAATTGATGTGTATTGGATGCATATTAATCATTGATTATTAGGTTATATATTTATGGGATTAATTGCTAAGTCCAAATAAAATAACCCATGATGAGATATTGGTATTTTGGTTTTAGAAAGTTGCCATATGGTGACTTTTGTTAGATCATAATATGTGTAAATGTAGTGGATATTTACATAAGGGGT
Source organism: Euphorbia tirucalli (assembly GCA_039660915.1). Lineage (NCBI taxonomy): Eukaryota > Viridiplantae > Streptophyta > Magnoliopsida > Malpighiales > Euphorbiaceae > Euphorbia > Euphorbia tirucalli. The sequence goes on along the minus strand of CM077637.1, from coordinate 30,763,421 downwards.
ATTTTGGGTATATTACCATTATATTGTTGAGATTTGTCACCGGAAATCACCCGATTAAAGCAGAAGAACACGATGATTTCCTCAAATCTGTGCCCAGGAGCAATTGAGATGGAAATTGTAAAAACAAAAAATTTAATAACAAGAGATCAATTTCTTACCCGGATTATCTCTACAAGAGTGGATGCAGACTGCATGAATCATGATAGAATCCCTCCTCGTTCATGTACACGAACGCCTAACGAACACCACCCGTGCTAGCGTCAGAAAAACACGAATAATTGAGAAGAGGAAAGGGAAGAATTCGGCTACCTTGGCTTGTCACATTGTGGCCGAAATACCTAGGGTTATTTTAACCCTAGGTGGCCAAAATTCTCAAGGAGAATTTCGGCCCAATTGGCTCCTTTTGTGGGCTTTTTCTTCTTTCATTTTTAGGCCCAAATCTATTTTAATTGGTCTGGTTTAAATAAATTTTAAGCCCAAATTTAATTTACACATGTATATAATATATTACACCATGTAACATATTGTTTACATTTAATTAAAATTGGTTTGACTAATTAAATTAATCCATGAAATTAAAATTAGATCTTCACAAAATAAATTCATATGTAAACCTATACATATGAATATTTCCATCCAGGAAATAATCTCATAATTAATCCAATTAATTATGACAGAGCCAATCAAATATTAATTTTATTATTATGATTAATCCAATTGATCTTTATAACATAATTAATATATCCTCTCTCTCCAGAATGTATACTCCAAGTATACAGGTGATTCCTTAAGTCTGTGTTCAGTCACTCAATGTGTACGATCCCGTGGGCCCATCTTTATGTTGGCAGTGGGCCCGTGGCCCACAGACTACAGTTGGGTTCTAGCAAGCCACTGCAGCCCCCAATTAAGATGGAGATGGCAGTCCAACTGTAATCATAACCCTGTAGTTTGAACTTGGGTATCCCATGTCATTGATATCGGTGTCCAACACAGAGGCATGGATTGATCACCCTTTTTTGTGTCCGGACATTTACTTGATCCCGAATGTACTGAAGGTCACAAACAAGTTCCAACTTTTTTGGGTGTGGCCACACTCTTATCAGTCATATTCATCAAGAGGCTAGTGATATCTTCTCAGTGGACTACTGAGTGACAAATCCCTTCTGCATATCCATAGCATTGCCATGCTAAGTGACATACCCGAAAGCACCCATACTTGGCACCCTATTACAGGACCTTTAGGCGTACCCCTAAGTATGCGACCTCACATGCGATACCATCATATGGTCAGGTCAAAGGATCCATACAAGTACTACACGAGAATCACTTGTGATAGTATACCATGTGGATTTCTCGTTTAGTGGATCTATCCAGTACCATGCCCTTTTTACATGTACCCATTAACTTGGTTGACATCCCATGTCCAATGACCGGTAAGACACCGCCATATAACCAGGTTAATGATAGTCTCTAGTCCCATTCATTCCCATGATTGGAACAGACTACGGATCTCTTTATGGTCATATCGTTTACCCTATCCATGGTCTTACTGCCAAGTGCATGACACTTGTCATCATGGATATGGATATGTCCATTGGATACTTCATTTAAGATATTGCACAAGATATATAGAGTAAATGAATTAATGCCTTTATTAAGAACACAAAATTAGCATAATACATAAATCCAATAAATGTATAATACAAGTACAAGGTCCAATGCCTCGGGACTAGGGCATATCCAACATATGTTTCATATTTAAAGGTAAAGGTTAATGACCTAGCCTCCATCTCATCTTCCTCCTTTGGGAAAAAGGGTTTTGGCACAAAAGGAGAACCATTGGTCCAAGAGCTAATGCTCGATCCTAGTCAACGAGACTCCGCGTATGGGACCATAGAGGGGTGACACGTGAAGCCCTTAGTCAAATCAATCTAGTGCGGGGACGAATTAGGTGAGAAATCCCATTTCTCCTTCTTTGATTTGTTAGATCCATAACCTTGCTTTAGGATTTTAGGCATGAACCTTAGCTTGATGACAGTAATTCCATAAATTTGTTTTGTTTTCAAGCTGGGATAGGTTCCAACATTATGAATATCATTTTCTAAAATGAATTTCTTACTATTACTATTATCACAAAACCAATATCCTATACAAATTTCTCAGTTGGCTTCACCACGTTAACTTTTAACGAAAACATCATCCGCTCATAATGGTGACTTTGCTGGGATTTCTTTTAAAAAGTTTTCTTTAAAACTTAAAAGATTTTGACGAGCACTAAAAGTATCTAATTAAAATAGCCTCAACGAACCTTTTGTGGAATTTTATGAGCATTGCATATTAGCTAGATTTCAATATGAGGTTAAGGTACCATTATTAGCATGGTGAACTATTAAAGTGCCACCTACATTTCGCCAAGTCATAGGGACACAAATGTGAAACACCACCTATAGTCTCGTATGAACTCCTTCGCCTATACCCTTGAGTGGGAAGAAGTAAGGAGTATATATTCATTATGGGGACCTTGATGTTATCCCATACTTTGAATGAACTCATGCAAACAGCCGTCAGGATTTCCACTAGGATATCGAAATGATGCAGGTAGTGTATGTCTGTAGTTTTGCCTTTATCACCTCCCATTGGTGATTAAAGAGAACCCCACCCAGGACTCGATTAGAATATCGACTTTTTGACCACGTGGAGAAATAAGGTCCGGAATTTGTGTTCGCATACTATGTGCTACATGATATATTTTACTCTACCATACCATGCCATTATAATCATTCTCTCATGCACGTAGTATATGATTCACATACCGCTTATGTGATACTAAACCATTATTTTCGTGCAGCCATATGCATTATTTTTGTGTGTAAATAATTTCATATACCTTATTCTGTGTGACACATACACTACCAATTTTTGTGCAGCCATATGCATTATTTATCATGTGTAAATAATCTCACTCCCATCCCTTATCTTATATGACATATACACTAATGGTTTTGATACAGCCATAACTGCATGTCATTTATACATAAGGAAACCCACATTAATAAACCTATGAATGATCATATTTAGGCAAACCTTAGATGTGACTTTAGGACCACATATTTATTCTTCTATAACCCACGGTTACTACAAGAAACTCACACACTCACTTGTCTTCTAAAGACCCCCTTTTCGATACTCCCTGAGTACCGAACCTCTATCCGTGTGCAGACTCACACACATCCAAAACCTAGGTTGTTTTAGGTCCAAAGACTTCAAAACTTTCTAGTATCGCCCTCAGGTGCTCCAAGGGTGTTGAACCTCTGTCCAAGTGTAGACTCACACGCACCTAAAATTTAGGTTGTTTTAGGTTTGAAGATTTCAAAACTTTCTAGAATCGCCCTCAGGTGCCTCAAGGGTGTCAAACTTCTGTCTATAGGTAGAATCATATGTATACAACTGTAACTAGTGGAATCTAGTTAACCTTATTCAATACTTCCTGAGTACCGAATCCCTGTCCGCATGCTCCTCGAGCATCGGATCCTTAAAATTCTATCTTGTATGAACATTCATACCATACGTATATTATGCATCAACCGTATCATGTCATCCATACATGCACACATATCAATTTAGGTCAAAGGATTGTTATGCATTCATCTATGATGCTAACTTGTGGTTGTGACTCTCTGTAGTTTGGGATCACCCTCTTGAAGGAAGACTAGTCAGAGTCGGCTACATGGATCCTTAACCAATCTGGTTGGATTTAGAACAAGAGGAACAGGTTCAAACTTTGGAATTGATATTTTGTTTATGCTAAAAGAAAATACTGCAGAAATGGGGGATCAACAGAACACGACCCAGTAGAATGCCACTATTATCAATGCTTCTATGGCAGTAGCCATCAAGGACCTTTTAGGTTCAAAAGAGTTCAGGGCTAGCATTAGTAATAAAATGTAGGCTACTGTAGGTAGCACTGTTACTACTAGACAAGCTGAACCTGTTGCAGATTAAGGGGTCCATAATAGACAAACAAAGCTGAATGTAGACCGAGGGAACATTGGTAGGTAGGCTTCAGCAAGGGATGGGAATTACCAATCTGAGCAGGAAGACACCTCTGGGAGAGTTAGAGAAGTACCAGCTGAGTCGATGGATAAAAGGAAGCTGAAAGAGAAATATTCTAAGCTTGACAAACTCTTGCCCAAACTTCGCCAGATGGTGTAGATTCCTATCGTGAAATGCATCGACCCAAATGTATTAAACACCGATGGGAATGATCTGCTACCGTTAGGGTTTCAAATGTCGAAGTTCACTCCATACAAAGGAACGGGGCCACCCCGTCCTTACATTGACAACTATGTGACAGTGATGACAATGAACAGCTTGACCACTAGCCAGTTGTGGGTTTATTCCCAACTACTCTCAAAGATGGTGCCGCCAGATGGTTTAGCAATCAACCAGCACATATCAAGAAAGACTAGAAATCTCTGGCTGAAGCCTTTATAAAGCATTATAGTTATAATACTTAGATTGAGGTAACACTGCAGGATTTGCAGGCAATAAAGCAGAAGCCAAATGAGACCTTTGTGGAGTATTATAAAAGATGGATACACACATAGGTTCTTTTAGAACAGAGGCCGAGGGATTCTGAGCTTATCATTAAGCTTGTGGATGGGAGTTTGAAAAACTACCACGACAACATGAAACTTCATGACATCAATTCTTTTGTGGATGTATGCAACCTAGCCAAAAAGATTGAGAAGTACGAAGAAGAAGACAAATAGAACAATGGTAGCAGTAGCAGTTACCGAGGTGGTCGGAGCAGCATGCACAAATTTAAGAGCAGTAGTGGTACTATCATGACTCCAGCTGGTTCTAGCTTCAGCCCAAAGTCTGACAGGCTTCTATCTTTGTTAAGCAAGTCGAGGTAGCAGTAGTAGCTCAAGGATCGTCTTCCTAGGGCAATCTAAAGGGAATATTATCATGGGCTGAATCGTTAAGTAGAATATTTGGAAAATGCAGAAACTTAAGACTCTTGCAGAGTTAAATGCCTTTCACTCCTCTTACCGAGGCAAATAAAGAAAACTTCTATACTTATCACATGGTAAAGGGCCATCAGATAAATGACTGCCTTCGTCTACGGGATGCCATCAAGTAGTTGGTAACCGAGAATAAGATCCAAGAGCCAGATGCCAAACTGAGTGTATAGGGAAACCCACTGCCTGTTTTAGAGGTCAGATCAATATGGTGCAAACCAGGTTGCCTTCTAATTTTTGTATTTGTATAGATTATTTAGGCCAACCCTGTAGCACAAGCAGTTTCTTTTGGCAGAAAGGCTGAGAAGGCGTTCAAGCTAGTGGCAGTGGTAAAAAAGAAGCCAGTGCTGATTAATCTGAAAGATGGTGAGCTAGATGATGATTACGATGAATATGAGATTACTAAACCTAAGGTAGTTTACCAGGTCTGTACCAAGGCAGGGATGTATGTGAGGAAGGAGGATAGGCCGATCAATCATATCACTAGGAGTGGGAGATTCTACCAACCCACCAATCAACTGCGCCAGAACGAGTTAACACTCAGGATAGAAACAGCAATCCGTAATGACTCTCCCACCACTCCAGTTGAAGAGAATGACCTGGTCGTTGAACAGCTGAAGAGGATGCCCGCCAAAGCTAGTGTTTAGCACTTGTTGATGGAATCCCAAAAACATCATGCCACAGTGGTGAAAAAGTTAATGGAAATAGAAGCAAACCCTCAGACTTCTCCTAAAGAAGTATGCATACTGATAGGCGGATCCATCAACCGCCTGATGGATCGCCCTTTGAAGATAACATTCAACGATGCCGATCTGCTACCATTAGGCCTAAACCACAACAAAGCTCTGTATTTGAAAATTGACATAATGGATAAAGGGATGCCATGCGCCATCATGGACGATTGCTCTGCCCTAAACATCTATCCATTGAAGATTTTACCATGCCTGAATATAAGTGAAGAAGCCCTGTTAAGATCCAACACCGTGATCCATGCTCACAACAACTCCATGTGCATAGTGATTGAAACATTCAAAGCAGAAATGCTAGTTGGGGAGGTGAAGCCCAAGGCACTATTCACAGTCATTTATATTCCAATGACCTTCTCTTTGCTGTTAGAGCGTCCATGGTTCTACTCATTGGGAGGTGTGCTGTAACACCTCTTATCTTTTCTGATTAATAAAAAATTCACGATAAGTTTTTTTTATACCACAAACCACATCTTTATTGTTACAGCGTCCAACTTTATTGTTACACATATATTACATTGTTCTCAACCTAAAATTATTTATTCTACATGCTTGTGATGAGAGGAGAGAGAGGGTGGGATGGAACTCAGCTAGCCGACCTTTCATCCATGGTATCTATTATACAATAAACTTCTAGTTCCAAGCTTTATCTTACAACTTCACCTAACTGGAAAAAAAGTCGGTGATTTATATGAGTCGCCACTCAATGAATATAAACCATCAATGAATTACAATCACACAAACATATTCCAATAAACTCAATCAAGCACATACAAGTAAATGATACATTTCTTTTTTTTTTTTTTTGACATAACTAGCCAAACCACTACCCCGGGATCCTGTAATTCATGTAATTTTATGGCCAGCCTTGCAAGCATGTAACAACCTTTTTGGTCTAATTCTATAATTCTGTAATTTAGAAACTGGCCATATAGAGTCATCTGATTCTATAATTCATAAATTGTAGTGTTTAAACAAGTATGTCACAACGCCCTTTTATGTTTCATTTAACCATGTAAACCAACTTTCAAATATAACTATTGACTTTGGTTTTGATGATCACAAGTTGATATTTAATTTAATTTAAATGAGTATCTTTATCCTTGAGTTAAAGAGCTTTATGAGTTAAAATGTTTTTATAATTTACAAAAGCTCTTTATAGCATCATAAGTTATACAAATACTTGGTTTGCCTTATGAGTTGAGGACCAACTCTCTCAGCCATATTAAGTTTATATCATAAAGGATTGATAAATGCTTATGAAGAAATATAAGGTAAAAGATATATATACATATATATATATATATATATATATATATATATATATATATATATATATATATATGCTTATTAATTGAAAGATATTGGCTTATGGGTTGAAAAGATTTGAGATCAAAATATTCGGCCATGAAATGCTTATGAGCTTAAAGTCTTAAAGGTAGGAAGCTCATCTCTTGAGATAACTTGGCATATTCATAAAATAATCTAATGTGACTTTATGACTTGAAATTAAGAGACACTTATGACCTAAGCTAAATATGCTTTTGACTCAAGATCACTTATGGATTAAAGTTAACTTTTTATCTTAAGCCTTGAAATCAACAATTGCTTATGACTAATCTCTCTCTCTCTCTCTCTCTCTCTCTCTCTCTCTCTCTCTCTCTTTATTAGCTATACAACTTTGTTACTTGAAAATCACAAGATAAGTTGAGAATCAAAGTACATATCTCCTTGTGAGATGATTCAAACGGCCATAAAACCTTTATAACTTGAAGCCAACATCTATCTATCTGTATGAACAAGATCAAATGGCTACATAGGTGCTTATTACTTGAAGATCAAAGTACATCCTTCTTTATAAGAAGATTCAAATGACCATAAAACCTTTATGACTTGAAACTAACGGCCATCATCCCTTATGAGTTGTATCAAACGGCAATAATACCACTTTTCCATATAAAAGGGATGAAGAAGAATTGAAGCAAGGAAGATAATTTAGCAATTCATACATTCTTAAGCATACACTTCTAGTCTTCCAAATTCCCAAAGGGAGCAAAGAGAAAAGAGCAACATTTGTTTCATCCAAACATTTATACATTGAGGAATTGTATTTTCACACAAGGTTGTGTGAAAGAGGTTTACTTTGTTGGTGGTGAGATCAACCAAGACTGTAAAATTTGGTGCTTGAGCTTGGAAAAAGCATCGATAGAGTTTGTTACTTAAGCTCAAAAAAGTAACAGTAGAGGTTTGATACTTAGCCTGCAAAAGTATTGAGTTTGTTACTTGAACAAGAAAAAGTAACATAGGCTTGTTTCCTACTCGCAAATGAAACGTTAGTGGAAATCTCAAACGGTTGGCTTGAGGACTGGACGTAGACGGGTTGGGTCAAACCAGGACAAAATTCGGTGTCTACATTTTTCTATCCCTATTCTTTTTAGATTCTTGCAATTTAAATTAATCGCTTTAGTATTTAAAGTTACTTTTAAAAAAGCAATTTTATATTCATAAGTTTTATTATATTAATTAATGCAGCTTTTTTAATAAAACTTTTTTTGAAAAAGAAACATGTGTTTCTACAAAAAAATTTTGAGAGTCTGCAAATATTTTTATTCACCCTACAGTACTATTCACCCCCTCTAGTAATGTAACTAGCCATTGGGACCGTCAACAACATATAATTCATATACTTCATACATATCCATATATACATAAGACTTCTCATTAGATTACACATATTACATATACATTCAGCTCATCGCATATAACATCCATATACAGTTATTTCAGCATATCATAGTAACACACATCACAAAATCACACATAAATTTATATCAAGTTTATACTCACGAATTAGTTGTTAATTTCCTTGTGAGCATCTTTCTTCTGGATTATCCCTAAGGTTTTGAGCCCTTATAAATATAAGTTACATCAAATACAAATATACATCTTACATTTCTTTTCTATAAAATATTCTTTAACCCAAAACTTCTACTTCTTATTTTTAGGTTCTCATGACCTTACTACACTTAAAAATTCATAACTTACACTATATTTATTCAAATGACCTGATTCTTATTTCATTTAACTCCTAATACATAGGTACATAACATAATAAAATTATATAATTTTCGGACTATCATATAATTTATTATAAAATTTACATTCAAGCCCTGTTTCTACCCAGTTTCACCTGGACAGCTCCTAGTAATCTCACTACAACTTTATCTGTACAACTTGGATCAAGCTAAATCTTTTTTCTAGTTAAACTAAACACATATGGAAAGAACATATCCAAAAATTAGAAATTTCTGCATGCTAAAATAATTATAGCATAACTTTGAATCTGACCCTATCTCTTTAATCATCCAGTTTGAGCACATCCTCTTTTAAAAATTCTAGATTTCACTATACTTGCCTAAAAAATTACAAAATTTTTTAGAAATATTTCTGAGACATAGATAAAAAATTTACTCTCTTATAAATTTTAGTAATTTTACCTCTAAGACCATGAAAATAATATCACATAGTATAAAACTTACTTTTCTCTTCTTCTTCTCTACTTCTTTATTTCTCTTCTTCTTTTCCTCTTCCATATTTTTTACAAGTTTCTGCAGATTCTAGCAGATTTCCTTACTAAAGATATTAATGAAAACCCTTATTATCCTTATCTCTTTCCAATTGGTCCATTTGTCCAATATTTAACTATTACTACTACTACTACTACTACTACTACTACTACTACTACTACTACTAATAATAATAATAATAATAATAATAATAATAATAATAATAATAATAATAGAGATTTTAATCTCTAACAAAAATATCCTCCTAAATCACATTTTAATCCCTTGTTTTCTAATTTATTTGATTATATCCTTAGATATTTAAGACATATTTAATTTCCAGTGTTGTATTTTTGTATACTCAACTAACTAAATTCCTTACCTATTTTACCTTAATTCATAACATATATGATGCAATTAGATATACACTCTATTAGTGTTATGTAATGTCCATGCACAAATGCAAAATGGATGCATAGAAATGGGATGTTACATGTGCCTTCCACTCTTCACCAGAAAGTCAAGTTCCCTATTAGGGAAAGATAGTGACTCTTAAGGCTGAAGAACCCTTAGTTATTACTGCTTTGAGTGCCTCTAATCAGCCCATGACTAGTTTCCAAGTTGTTGTCATGTATGGTAGGAAAGACAAGGACCCTATATTCACAGATTGGGTTCACAAGTATTTGGAGAGCAAAAGTTCATCCCGAGTAAGGGGCTGGGAGTAAATCAACAGGGTATGCCTAAGTTTGATATCGACATATGTCAGACCTGTCAAGCGGGCTTTGGTTATACGCGAGACCTCGAAAAGCAAGCCGAAATGGAAGGTAGTGCACCTCATGGATAGTTTTGTCCGCACCACCGGTAGGGCTTATGATGGCAAACCTGAGCCAATGGAAGCAAAATGAGAGGTGGTCCTAGGGTTTGAGATCTTTATGGATGTAGTAGATTTCTCCAAATATGGGAGGAGCCAGTTGAGAGCATGCTCAAGCCGAAAAAGAAAGAAGTTCCCCCGGTAGCTAAGATAAAATTTAAAGAGAACATGAATGTCTGTGCTTCTGTTGTCTAGAGCAAGAAGCATGACGGTGAAGGTCAAGGGGTAAAAGATATTGATGCAGTTGTAGATGCCATCTCTAGGGCATTGTTCGCCCTTCTGAAGAAAGGGCTGAAAGATCATATTGAAGAGAAGCCTGTAGTGATGGAACAAAATGATCAGTTTAAGAAGGTAGTACCCGAGTTGGTCGGGCTCATGGGCACATGGAAAGCACTGATGGAAGAATTCGCCCTCTCTAATATATAGAAGGAAGTTTTAGAATCTAACTTGGATGATCTACTGGAAGAGTAGACAGATGGAGCTGTAGTAGCTACTGGTGAAGACCCTACACATATAGAGGAGGAAAATGACTTCTTTGTATCAATTTCTTCTATTTTCGAAGTGAACAATTCTACCTATGAGGCTTTAAATGTAATAAAATCCGAATTTTGTTTCTTGTGTGATGTTTTTCTTGATGGATCTATGCATACATTTAAGCATTCATACAATGTATTTAGCATACATGACACTATATTACATGAAATTAACTTGGGAACGGATGAAATCTCTAAAATGGTATCCATCTCGAATGATCTCACTCGTGAAGAAGAAAGACAGATCATAAAGGTTCTGGAAAAGCATGTTAGAGCCTTTACCTGGTCACACAAGGATGTTTCAGGAGTGGACAGAGAAATCATGGAGCACAGAATTCCCACTGATCCTAAATGTAAACTTGTAAAGCAGAAACTCAGACGTCTTAGGCCAGAATGGGTGAAAAAGGTTAAGGATGAAATGGCTAAGCAGATCGGAGCCAAGTTCCTAGAGGTAGTAGAGTATCCTGAATGGTTGGCTAATATTGTACTAGTTGCAAAGAAAGACGGAAGAGTTAGAGTCTGTGTTGATTATAGGGACCTGAACAAAGCATCTCCTAAAGACAACTTTCCTCTGCCACATATAGACATACTAATCGATGGTGCTGCCAAAGCAGTCATGTGTTCATTTATGGATGGGTTTTCTAGATATAATCAAATCCTAATGGACATTATTGATAAGTTCAAGATTGCTTTCATCACAAAATAGGACACGTACTGTTACAGGGTGATGCCGTTTGGGTTGAAAAATGCTGGGGCCACATATCAAAAAGCTATCACCATACTTCTCTATGATATGATCCATAAAGAGAGGTGTCCATCAATGAAATGTTGGTCAAGTCCATGACCCGAGAAGAGCACCTCGCTATCCTGGATAGATTTATGACAAGGATTGAGAAATACAATCTCCGACTTAACCCAAAGAAGTGTGTATTCGGAGTCACTTTGAGTAAATTGTTAGGGCACATAGTTAGTCAAAGAGGAATTGAGATGGATCCAGAAAAAATCAAGGTCATCCGAGATATGCCAGTACCAAAGACTGAGAAGGAAGTCTGGTCGTTCTTTGGGTCACTCCAGTATGTCAGCAGGTTCATTGCTAGATTGACTTCAATTTGTGAACCTATCTTCAAACTCCTTAAAAAGCAACAACCAGTGGTATGGAATGACTAATGCCAGATTGCATTTGACAGAATCAAGGCTTACTTGATGAATCCACCTGTGTTGAAACCTCCAACACCGAGTAAATAATTAATCATGTATCTGGCCATTAAGGACACCTCAGTAGGGGCAATGTTGATGTAAAAACAAGAAGACAAAGAGGGAGCATGCTATTTACTACCTCAGTAAAAAGCTGTTGGACTATGAAACTAGATATACCATAATTGAGAAGACTTGTACAACTATGGTTTGGTTGATGAAGAAGCTAAGACACTACTTGCTGTCTTACAGGATACAACCAGTTGCCAAGGTGGACCCAATGAAGTATCTGTGTGAGGCACCAGCATTGACCGAGAATTTATCTCATTGGTTGCTGCTATTTTCTGAATTTGACATTGGCCTATCAGTCGCTGGATTCGAAAGATGTGGAAAACCTAAAATTTCCAGATGAGCAGCTTGTAATGATCAAAGTCAAACCGAGAAGATGGACAATGTACTTTGACTAAGCTATAAACAAGCAAGGCTATGGCTTGGGAGTTATCATCGTAAACCTAGATGGAGAGATCATCCCACTCTCCAAGCGGTTAGAATTCCCTATGACCAACAACGAAGTAGAATATGAAGCATGTATTTTTTATATTGATGCCCTGATCACTCTAGGGGCAAATGATGTATTGATCATTAGAGATTTTCTGTTGGTCATTCACCAGGGCATAGGAGAATGAGAAATTAAGAAGAGTCATTATGGCCATTTCTGGAATCTATGTGGCGACTGATTGACATGTTTGGCCATTGCAAATTCAAGCACATAATCAGGGATGACAACCAAATGGCAAATGCAATGGAAACCCTTTCATCTATATGGGATGGGCCGTAGAAGCAACCTATGAAACCTTTGATCTTGGAAATCCCCAACCTTCTATAAGTTCAGTAACGTTCTGAGTCTGACGGAGGATGTCAAGCCTTAGTACTCTGACATCTTTAGGTTTCTACAAGATGGATGGTATCCAGAGGAAGTAGAAACGACTAACAAGGCAACAATCTGGGGACTAGTGGTGCAGTTCAGAATATTTATGAACTAGATCTTTAAAAAGACAACAGATGGTCTATTTCTGAGGTGTCTGAATCATAAGCATAATGAGTGATGGGACAAATAAATTCAGGGTCCTATGGTCTGCTTATAAACAGTCTAGCTCTGGCAAAGAAAATCCTACGGCAATGTTATTTCTATCTCACTATGCAATCAGATGTGTTGAAGAGGTGAGGAAATACCATGAATGCCAGATTTATGGAGATATTAGCCACCTATCACCAATGGAACTACAAAGTCTCTTTACTTCCTAGCCATTCTCATCGTGGGGGATAGATATCATTGGCAAAGTTTGACCTTCAGAATTGAACGGTCATAAATTCATCATAGTTACGGTTGACTACTTCTTAAAGTAGGTAGAGGTTGAATCCTACTCTAAAATCACAGTGAAGAAGATGGCCAAGTTCATAGAGAAGCATATTTTTACGTGATACGACATCCATACCATATAGTAACCGATGATGGTGTACAGTTCCAAGGTGTGATGATGAAATTACTTGCACAGCATGGCATAGAGCATCACAGATCTTCTCCCTACAGACCACAGGCTAGCAAGGCAGTAGAAGTAGCCAACAAGTCCATTATGAAGATCCTAGCTAAAATGATTGCCACTTACAGAGATTGGGCAGAGATGTTACCATTCGCTCTTTGGGGTTAAAAAACAAGTGTCAGGAATCCTACTAACAAGACTCCATATTCTTTGGTGTATGGGATGGAGGCGGTTCTTCTAGCAGAGACAGAATTGAAGTCCCTGAGGATCGCTTTAGAAGCTCAACTGCCAAAAACAAAATAGGCCAGGGCCAAGTTTAAACAGCTAGCTATGGTTGATAAGAAGCACCTGAAGGCCTTGAACCATTTACAAATGTATCATCAGAGAATGGCCAGTGCATACAGTCCCTGGTTCATCACCAAAGGCATCCTCTGAAAGTAGGAGACTTAGTGCTAAAGCAGTTGAAACCTTCTAACACTGACATTAGGGGCAAGTTCAAGCCGGATTGAGAAGGCCTGCACATAGTTAAAAAGACCCTCTCAAAAGGCGCAGTCAAGATAATGGATATGGATGGCAATGAATTCACCAACCCAGTCAACTAGGATTACCTCAAGGGCTATCATGTTTAGAAAAGTTAAAATAACCTGCTAAGCTGTAAATAAAAACAATAATAAGGGAAACGGATGATAGCTACATCTTCCTCCTCTTAGCGGCCATGGTCTTCTTAATGCCAATCAGCCCGATGTGAGCGGACGACGCGTTTTCGACGGGACGCGAGACTCCCTTTCGGAATGGGGCGCCTCCATCTCGGGCGGGCCCCTCCCTCGCGTGGGGTTTTATAAATAGAAAACTGGTTTTGGAAAATAAATGGAATTAATACTTAAAAGAACCGAGACCTAAGTCTCGATAGATATTGTAGAGTCGCCACTTGGCTCAGCTCAACCGGGAAATTCTTAAGGTAGCTGAACCGGACGAACGGTCGCTACACTATCCAGATATTCGGGTCTGGACAAGTCCCCTATTTTGTATCTAATTAAAATAAATATTGCCAATGTTCTCAAATGGAATTTCAAAAATCTAAAGTCAATTTTATTGAATATAAAAAGGCATACAGCGCGCATACAAATATTTAATACAAAAGTAAAGAAAAATAAATATTAATTGGCTTACAACCAAATCGAATAGAAAAATAAAAATACTCGCTTCACTGATACAATCGCCTAAATACACAAGAATCTAAAAAAAATATTTACAACCACCTAAATACATGATTAATTCTATTAAAATACAAATAAAATAAAAATAAATATAAATAAAAGCTGCAAAACAAAGGTTAGCATAATATATAGCACGCCATACGTTGGACTCAAACAGACAGAATTGGAAAATCAAGAATTGGGGGCATGCATTTAGAGGATAACCGGGTTGGCTCGGCTAGCCGGCTCGGTTAGACCTGGAAAATATTTTGAAACGTCCCTGTATTTTGGTTTTGTGGGAAAATCATTTTCAAAAACAATTTTACCTGTTTACATGCATTTTTATGTATTAGGTGGGTCGATTTTCGGGAGAACCGGGTCTTCGTCGTTGTACTATTCTAAATGTAAATTTACTGAAAATTGAATCTATGGTTGTGAATGCACACAACAAAATTCATTTTGATGATCTTTGGGGTTTTCTGAATTTTTATAGATTTTTGGAAATTTTTTGGGGATAAAAACGGAAATTCTAGTTCTGGAAACCACGTTACAGTCGTGCGACTGTAACTACAGTCGTACGACTGTAAATTACAGTCGTACGACTGTAAGTGGCCTGGAGTCAAAATTTCGCCAAAACTTTATTGGAAGAAAACTGGGAAGAAAACGCTGGAAATCAAGAACACTCGTACGACTGTATCTATAGTCGTACGACTGTTCATGAAAGTCAAGAACAGTCGCACGACTGTTCTTGATTTCCAGAACAGAAACGCAGAAAAAAGGATAGAAATGCAGAAAAAACACACCAATCACCCAGAAAGCTTGTAAAAGAGAGGGGAAAAGGAGTGTTTACCTCTTTGGCGTGCGTCCACCGTAGGATTGACCCCTGGCGTCACTCCAATCCACTAAAATCCGGACTCTTTCTCCTTGAGTTAGGGTTTAAGAGTTTTGTGTCCAAAGATTTCCAAATGCTGAGGGATTCTTAAAGTTCAGTTCTTTCTTTCTTTTTTATTTTCTCCTCTTTCTCTTTTTCTCTCTTCTTTCTTTTCTTCTTCTCTCTTTTTTTTTTCGCTTGTCTCCTTTTTTTTCGTTTTTCTCTTTTTTTCTGTCCCCTCCTTCTTTTTCTGCTTTTATGGGTAATGATCTATAGTCGTACAACTGTAGTTTGACTACAGTCGTACGACTATAGCCAATGTTGTACGACTCTCTTCTTCTTCTTTTTTTTTTCTTTTTTTTTGTAGTAAATTTCTGGCTCTTACACCCGAGCCACCTGAGAGTTAAGCTTTGGTGATATGTTCAAGTGTGTGAAGCCCTGATCTTAGCTAGCCACGATGAGTATGATTTGTCAGTTTTTATAAGGCCAAGGGAATTATACCTCAACTCCTCGTATCAGATATTGCTTGACCATTGAGCCAGAATGTGATCAGGCCACTGTGAAGTACACTCCATACTTTCAGTGGCGTAAGATGAAATCCCCTGAACTTGCCTATATTGCCTGTGAAGGAGGACCAGAGAGTAGAAACTCACTTTCTTCAAACCTAACAGCTGAATACCTCTAGCCCACATATCCATAATGACGTGGATAATCCTCCACCAAGGGCAAACCCATATGATCTAATCATCAACTTTTTGAACCAGCCACGCCTCTTATTCTTCTCTAGTCATCCAACTATAGCCCACCATAGTGAAACCTCACTCTAAGAAGTTGGTAGGATGGTACTTCCTGAAATTCTCTTGAGGCACATGGACAAGAGCCAACTTCTCCATAAGCCATACCTGTGACAGGACAAAGGGTCAAGGGTGATAAATTGATGAAACTCAACATTCAAGCACCAGGCAGTGATAAAAGGGTTACCTGAAGTATCAGGAACTGGTTTTCAATCTGAAATAACTAGCCAGAGTGGGCAGCATCTATTCAAATCAAAGTCTAAGCCAGAATCAAAGCCATGGGTGAAGCTCCAGTAGCCATCTGAGGGATGACAAAAACAAGTCTGAATGGGCACACCCTAAAACTCACACAACATAGATACTGAATCATCAGCAACAAGATGACCATGCTAGCCCATCCAGAATGATCTTGAGAAGTATCCATACACCAGTTCAGCACTGATCCAGGTGGAAGCCAGGGGTTGAAGCAATAGTGGAAAGTGGTGTTTTTAACTGAGACTAAGGAATGCAAAATAGGTTTACCAAAGAAGAGGAGTCACCAAAGACAAACCTAGGGATGGCAATCTTGGTACCTTTAAGGCAAGGCTTGTTTAGAATTTCACTGAATTCTTTGATCAAGGGACACAGCTCTTGGTGTGAGAAGCAGAACACATGATCGACTAGATCCCAGCAGAGTATGGCAGCTTTGTAGTAGAGCCGGATTCCTCAACCCATTGTAATAGGCTTTCATATTCTAAAGCCTGAAAGGCTTCAAATTCAACCAATCTGAGTCCTTTAGAGTTCTGAGAAATAAGTGAAGCCAGGAATCAAGAGAATCTATAGCTGAATCTATGTCGAACGGTCAAACGCTAGAAATCAGGGCTCAACAGCCGGGCGGTTACTTCATCAATCATACAATTATTCCTTCACCAGTACGGCTGTTGATTAATACCCATGTTGCTATTGATTCCATAGTTGTACAACTATATCTATAGGCAAAATGATTTTCTTTGATCCGTATGGGTGTTGATGTTTTGGGGCTGTTTTTCAGCGTATTTGGACATGCCAGCATATGATTATCTGTGTTCTTAGCTAGAAATGACTAAATTTAAGGAAAAAAATAAAAATTTTTATGAAAAGCAAGATCAAAATCCAAATGAGAAGTAAAATATAAGGTTTCAAAAGTCTAAGCTATACAATACCAATGTTTTGAAATGTATATAGAAAGAATACGAATAACATAAATGTCTATACAAGGTCCTATCAACTACTGGCCTGGACCCTGCATCTCGCCCTCATCCTCATGGGCACAAGAGTCCACCACCTCCACCTTAGCATCTGGGTACCTAGCCCTATACCAATCTAGATCGATCTACAGTCTTTGTTTCTCTTACTCGTAGTGCGTCCGCAGTCTCTGTTTCTCCTGTTCGTAGTGCGTTAACCGCTTGGCAACTCCCTGATGAACCCTTAATGACTGGATATGAGTCTATAAAACCAAAGACAAAATGATCCATGTTAGCATACTCATGCATCTATACATCTCATGCATACATCGCATAATATTATTATAATGCTAATTGCAAGAAACTCTCCAACATCACTACATTCTCTCGGAGAAGGAGATAGTGTAAAGATTGGTACATCTATATAGGCCTTTCCATGACCTCATGTGTGACATGTAAAGATCAAAACTCAAGTTAAAAAAATGTTAAACCTATCACTCAACCCCAAGTCCAAGGAAAAGAATATTCACATGGGTAGTGCCTGGCAGGATAAATTCTACCAGGAATAGGTTGTACAGGGGTAACTCCCTCTCGGCGTACCAGCCATCTAGACCCATCAGGCTAAATCAACTCGTGAGGGGAGTTAAAAAGTCCCCTTAGATCACCCTAGCTGATGAGGAAGAAGGGCGCCCCTACTAATAGCACTTGAAGAAGAGCCGGCTCCTTGGGATCTATACCTAACACCACACCTCGACCCAGTGGGCTCTGTGTCATCTCCGATGGCCTCAGCCTCCACGTCCTTGTCCTTAGCTGCCTCGATAGATACTTTCTTTTTTCCCTTCTTCTACACAAGAAGAGAAAGAGGAACAATACAAGTTATAAATCAATCAAAACAGCAAGATAATCATATTTGAAATTTATAAGTTGACATCACTTACCTTGTAAGGAATTAGAACTCAAGGAGTCTTAGGCAGTAAATTAATCATGAAATTGTCGTAGCAGAGGGGAAACTCAGGAGGCACTGAACCTGCAGAGGGAGTGGTGACAGTATCCCAATCTCTCACCCAGGTACCACTCTTGGGAACAGGGACACTCCATCACGAACTACCATTGGTCTTATACTACGGCAGCCTACACCATCTGAGGATTTGGGACATGGTCCTATGGATCGGAGTTCACCTATTCATAAAGGGAAACATGATCAGAATACTTGTTAGGTACAAATCACAATTATGGTTAATTAAGTTTAAACTAGCAAGTTCTGGTTTGTATTTGTCATACTGCATCTTAGGTTATCGTCCTAAGCTCTTACCGGTGCACTTGACATCCCTCATGATGTCACTCTAGCTCTGGATCCACCTCAGCAGTGTGCGTGGCCTATCAATCCCCTCTAGCTTATGCAGGGTAAGATGGGTTAAGAACCTATGCTCATAGTCCTAAATCTATAGAAAAATGCTCAGTTAAAAAAGAAAAAAAAAAGAAAAGAAAAGAGTGCTAGAATTCTTACCAAAACGATGACCCAACAGTCCTTAAGCTCTTTATGCTCCACTCGAGCATACAAGTCAAGCCCGTAGTATAGCTGTCCGAGTCCTACCCGAGCCGAGTCAAACTCCTTGTCCCTCTCCAGATCGGCCAAACAAGAGAGCACCGCCAAATTCACACAACTTCCCTCTATTAGGAAAAGAATTATAGAAAGAAGGGTGATAATAAAAGCACAGTCATGCTACTCAACTCTATGTGCAGGGGGTAGCTGATGACCCTAGCTATCCCTGATCCAGTGCTGTTGGAGGTCTGAACACAGCATCTACCCCTGAGTGCTATCCAGGCTGATCATCTCCACCAAGTATAAGTCCTATTAGGAAACCCGAGACAAGTAGCAGTTGAATTCCAAGGGAGTCCCACCAAACGACAGCCTAGTGATAGCAGTCAAGTCAGAAGGGGTGATGGTGCACTCCCCTATTGGAAAATGAAAAGTGTGGGTCGTATCCACTCACCACTCGATCAAGGCTATCAGTGCCTAAGAATGGTGTGCAGAGCAGAAGGAGAGACAGACCTCGCCAGATCAGCAAAACCAAGGGCACTAACACACCTCCTTACGTACTGAGGCATCTCATCCCACCAGAGGCAGGCCTCAGTCAGGGATCTAGCATCCTGATAATCATGCTTCTGCAAAAGCAAGCAATAAATAAACACCAAGATAGGGAGTTTTCAGCAATCCCTAAATCTATCAATTATGCATTTAGCCATAATTCATTTGCACATAGGTTTTCAACTCTAAAAATGCCATAATTTGTTTGCATTTAGAATTTAATCCTGTTCTGGGCTGAACACCCATACGGGTGACATAACACCTGCACTGGTGTGGCGTCGAGAGCTGCACCGCTCTTGACGACAACTGTGTCACCTGAACCAGGCCCGCATAGCTGTCAAGCCTAGAATACCTAAAAATCCAAAGTTCCATGTTTTAGTTAGTTTCTCTCTCTTTTTTTCAGTCCTTACAGTTTCTAAAGGGTCCTTAGCATGCATTCTACTCATAAATTGCGTTAAATAAATACAATATCGCAAACACCAACCTCAAAACCTAACTTTCTAATTTTTGAATTTAAACTCTAAATTACAAGAAATGGACACTTACTTAGTGTTGTGAGGCATGATTGGTTAGTTTTAGGAGAAGACGGATGTTTTGGCTAAAAGAAACACCCAAATAAGGCGTGTCTCATGCTAATACCATAACCATGAACGATTGAGAGAAAGGGGAGAACTTATGGGTCCTCGCTCACCCTAATCAGCCTAGCGGGAAAGTTGGGGAGGTGCTTATCTTGCTTCTTCAACATTTTGGGTGAGATTTGAAGGAAAATCTATTGTTTTGAGAGAAAGGTTTGAGAGACAACGTTAGGCTTTACGTGAAATGGCCTCTGTTCGCAGCCACTGCCTATAACTAGGCACGACACCCGTGTAAACATTGCAACAACTGTATGGCTTTCACGACGTCACCCACACGGGTGTAATATTTTAGCTGCACGGCTATTGTTGTTCACTCATGCCAAACGCTGTTTTCTCCCTCTTTTGATTTATTTTTGCTCTTTTATTTTATTTATTAGACTTAGCCATGCATTTATTTCACTACTATTATTATGATCGTCGACTTTATTCCTATAAGTGTTTGGGTACTGTGAGCGGATGATGTTTTCAATCTCTAGGAAGGGAGCCTCTATATCAGGCAACCCTCCATCGCGTGGGGTTTTTGTAATGAAAATTCAGTTTTGGAAAATTAAATTATTTCGTAAAAGAACCAAGACCTAAGTCTTGATAGAGAGTGTAAGAGTTACCACCCGACTCAGCTCAACCGGGAAATTACAGCGTAGCTGAACCGGACGGAGGCCGCTATACTTTCCAGAGATCTAGGTCCGGACAAGTCCCTTATTTCATGTCTAATCAAAATAAATTTGGCTAATTTTCATTGATGATATTTTAAATTTCTAAAGTGAATTTTTATTAATTGAATCATGCAATGTACACACAAATAAAAATAAAAATAAAGCAGTAAATAAATAAGTTATTACAACCCAATTGAATGAAAATAAAAACTCTCGTCCTCACATTACAAGCTCCTAGAATACATGATTATCTAAAAATTATAGTCGCCTAAAATACACGAATTGAACTATTAATTACATAAAAAATGAAAATAAAAAGAAACTAAAAGCTATAAAATAGATTGTTAGCACAATTTATAGCACACCACAAATAGGACTTAAATTGGACAGAATTGGGATTTTTAGGAACGGGGGCATGCATTTAGGGGGTAACTGGGTCGGCTCGGCCAGCGGACCCAATTAGACTTGGAAAACAGTTTTGAAACGTCCCTGTATTTTTGTTTTGTGAGAAAACACATTTTGAAAATATTTTCTTTTTCCAGTTTACTTTCATTTACTATGTGAGGTGGGTCAGTTTTCGGGAGATTTGGGTCTCCGTCGTTGCATTGTTTTAAGTGCAATAACTTTAAAAATTAAATCTAAGGTCGTGAATGCACACAAAAAAATTCATTTTTGATGATTTTTTGATTTTTCTGAATTTTTATGATTTTTCTGATTCGTTATAGGTTTTTCTGAATTTTTTGCTCCTGGACGAAAATTACAGTTGCCCGGCTATGATTACAGCCGTGCGACTGTAATTCACCCAATTGCAGAAAATCACCAAAATTATTTTTATGAAAGAAAATAGTGGAGGGAATTTAAAAAACAGTTGTACGACTGAAGCTACCGCAGCACGACTGTAATTACAGTCGTGCGACAGTTCAAAGCCACAAGAATAGTCGTACGACTGTTCTTACTTCCCAGAAATAGCAACCCGAAAATATTGATTTTTATGCACGAAAATGAACCAAAACACCCAGAAAGCAAAGCAAAACAAAGGCTTTAAGTGTAGTTCCCCTTGTAGCGCAGATCCAACATTGATTTGGCCCGAAAAGCGCTTTGAATTGGCTTCAAATTGCTCCTCTTTCCTTCTGTGTCAAGGTTCCAAAAGTTGTCCAAAAGTCTCCAAAAAGTCACGGATTTGAATAAGCTAAGGATCTGGAATTGATTATATTTAGTGTGTCAAGTTTTAACCTCTTGATTTCTATCAAGTTTTAAACTTTATAACACCAGAATTAAAAGGAAAAGAGTAGAAGAAAATAGTGGTTTTTTTTTTTTCTCTTCTTCTCTTCTTTTTCCTTCTCTTCTTTTCAATCTCCTAAAGTCTGTCCCAAAAATCCCCTTTCTCGCTCTTCCTTCTCCTTTTTATATCTCTTTTTCTTCCCCTCTGATTTTTGACATCAAGAGCATTTAATGCCCCTCAAATCAACTTCTTTTTTCTTTCTTTCAGGGTATGGGCTGCTGCACTTGCTACGAACTTACAGTCATACGACTGTAATTTTAATTACAGTTTCACGACTGTAAATACAGTAGCACGACTATAATTATAGTCATGTGACACCTTTATTTTTTTCTTTTAAGACTGGAAAATTTAGACGCTTACAGCTGCCCCTCGCATGATCAAATTCGATACCCGACTCTAGGTCTAAAATACCTAAAGTGATGAATTTGAGAGCCCGAATTGAAGTGCCGTAAACGTAAAGGAGGAAAGACATACCTGACTTGTCGAGGTCTCATTGAGACAATGATCTGAGCTGATTGGGTGACATAAGCCGATACCGGGTTTATGTTACCTGAGGCGAAGCTGATCTAGGCCGATACCGGATTTACATATATCCGAGGTGGATTTGTTGAGTTCCTGAAATGATGAATCTGACATAAGCCGATACCGGGTTTACATTACCCAAGGCGAAGTTGATCTGGGCTGATATCGGATTTACATATATCCGAGGCGGATCTGCTGAGTTCCTAAAACGATGAATCTGACATAAGCTGATACCGGGTTTACATTACCTGAGTTGAAGTTGATGGTGAAAATGTTACCCGAGGCGAGGTTGATGGCGAAATAAGCCAATACCGGGTCTATGTTACTCGAGGCGAGGTTGGTGGCGAAATAAGCCGATACCGGGTCTATGTTACTCGAGGCGAAGTTAATGGCGAAATAAGCCGATACTGGGTCTATGTTACCCGAGGCGAGGTTGATGGTGAATCAAGCCGATACCGGGTCTATGTTACTCGAGGTGAGGTTGATGTTGAAACAAGCCGATACCGAGTCGATGTTACCCGAGGCGAGGTTGATGATGAAACAAGCCGATACCGGGTCTATGTTACCTGAGGCGAGGTTGATGGTGAAACAAGCTGATACCGGATCGATGTTACCCGAGGCGAGGTTGATGGTGAAACAAGCCGATACCGGGTCGATGTTACCCTAGGTGAGGTTGATGGTGAAACAAGCTGATACTGGGTCGATGTTACCCGAGGCAAGGTTGATGGTGAAACAAGCTGATACCGGGTCTATGTCACCCGAGGCGAGGTTGATGGTGAAACAAGCCAATACCGGGTCTATGTTACCCGAGGCGAAGTGGATGGTGAACTAAGCCGATACCGGGTCTATGTTACCCGAGGCAAAGCTGATATGGGCCGATACTGAGTCTAGGTTACCCGAGGCGGATCTGCTAAAGTTCTGAGATGAAGCCGATCTAAACCTGACACCGAGTTTATGTTACCCGAGGTGGATCTGTCGAGTTTGAAGTGAAGCCGATCTGGACCTGACACTAGGTTTATGTTACCCGAGGTGGATCTGCCAAGGTTGAAGTGAGGTCAATCTGGACCTGACACCTGGTTTATGTTACCCAAGGTGGATCTGTCGAGGTTGAAGTGAAGTCGATCTGGACCTGACACCAGGTTTATGTTACCCGAGGTGGATCTGCCGAGGTTGAAGTGAAGCCAATCTGGACCTGAAACTGGGTTTATGTTACCCGAGGTGGATCTGCTGATTTGAAGTGAAGCTGATCTGGACCTGACACTGGGTTTATGTTACCCGAGATCGATCTACTGATTTAAAGTGATGATGGGATGGACCTGTACTTTATTTATCTGTATCTGAGTGGATGAGATGAGCCTGTGCAGGATCTATATGTATCCGAGGCGGTGAACTGAGTTGAGTTCTTGGTTCAAGGACCTGATTCAATGTCTGTATGAAACGGTAGCCTTGCCTGAATTGAGTTGGATTCAAGGATTCGAAATCTTGCTTGAATTGAATGAGGTTGGCTCTAGGAGTGATAATTTTGAGATTGGGTCGAGAATGAGTACTTATTCCTTAATTGATAATTTTGGGAACAAAAATTTTTGCCCCTTCGATCAAGAATAAATATGGCTCGATTGCTCTGCCTTTGAACAACTGAGATTTGGAGTCGTATAGTTCTGATTTACATGTTGTAACCCTGATTGTGCCTCTGAATTAGGCCATTTCCGCTTTATGAGCAATTTCGATCTCGAACAGTCCGTTGATAACAATGAGTACCTATACTTGGATTGATTTTGATGCATGTATTCATGAATTGTGTGTACACTTTAAATGTATACATGTATGCATAGATGCATATATGATCGAAGTGTATGCATGTATGCGATGATGATGCTTCTATTTTTGTTCTGGGAATCTATGTGAGTCTAGGGATGAAATTTGTGGCTTATGATTAGTCTCAGAGGTAGCCTAGATGATTTACAGCATCGCGTTTATGGGGTTTGCCTCGGCTAAGGCCCTGATTTATCTAGATTCTGTTTATTCTAATTGCCCCATTGAAACCCGACGGATGCTTCTTCCCGACTCCAGGCATGTTTTTATACCATACTGACTCAGTCTAACTGTCTCAACATCTTTCTAATCGACTGGCTATCCCACAGATCTGGCTATTGGAGAAGTTGAACCTTTCGAGTATCCTCCCACTTTATCCATGGTATGCTCTGAAGTTCCATCAGGCTTAGTGGTTCAGGATCACAGGCTTTGCCAAGTAACGGTTTATCTGGTCAAGTAAGAGGATAAGAATTAAACCTTGTATTTCTGTATTGTATAACATTCTGACCTAGTATTGGTGTTTATAACAGGAGTTCCATTTGCATTATCATGGGCTTGGACGCAATGACCTACTGATGGATGTTTATATGTAATGGCACGATGTATGCGACATGAACATCTAGGAAGAAAATCAAAATGCATAATATCATTACGATGACATCTTAATGAGTACAATAGGGAAATTAACAGTGACTCTAACTTTGAACATCACCCTCTTCTTATTACCAACACGTCCTCTCGGTTTTCCGTGCCGAAAATTTTCTTTTTGTGATTTTTTTTAAGGATGAATGGCCCAAAAATTCTGCGCGAGCATTCCGTCCGAGTTGATCTCTTCGCGCTAGCTTGTCTTAGGATTGGAAAGTGTACCTCGATATGTTCATCAGAAATTGCGAGAACATCGTTGCCAATGAAATCCAGTGGTGTGGCCTTTACCTGCCCCTAGTATTGGAGATTTGTATTTGAGATGTAAAACACTTCATCAGATATGGTTTGTTGCGTGCTGTAACCCATATGTAGACATTGATATGCAATGACATGACGAATGCATATTGAACATCAAAACGGAATATAAAACATCTATGACATAATGAATGTGGATGCATGAGGAAAATCCAAATTGTGGCGCTAGTTTTGATTGATGCCCCTTTAAATTACCAATATATCCTTTCGGTTTTCCACATTGGAGGCTTTTTTTTTTTGCGATGCTAACATATGTCAAACTAAGCATTGAATTGATTACCCATTGGATCCTCTAAGAGTTTGAACCTATAAGCATGTTTCCAATTCTCCCCAGATTCCAATTCGAGCACAGTTCCCAAAGGTGGACACAACTTTTAGCCTTTCAAGGTATAGCTTGACTCAGAATGACTTGAGTAATTTTGGTTTCTCTATGCCCACAAATCATAATAACTCTGGAGCAAGTCGTGTCATCCTTAAAAGGTGAAAGAACCACTGGTGAGTAGTCACTTCTGTAGCAACTGAAGCCTAAGTTCTTGAAATGGTTGGTAAATGTAACTTTCCCCTAACTATTAGCACAATAGGCTTTGCAAGTCCTCCCATTCATGATTGTTGAAAGCTTTGTAAAACCTGGTTGCTCCAACACTGTTGATGAAGTTCATGAGTGCACCGCCAGGGTTTCTTCCAGCCTGAAAGGGACTAAATGTCAATCTCCACTTCCTCTTTGTCACCTTTTGCTCAACTGAACCCTTTGTACCATCCCTTGATGGAATGAACGTTGTTGGGAAACAATCATCCCTTTCACACTCAAATATTAACCTCTCAAAGTGCCTTACCAGCCCTTCTTTATTCTGGAGTCTAGCCTATGCTATAGTCAATATCTTGCTGGGTAAGAAAAGTGGCCATCTCTCATTATGAACTGCTCACTGGAGCTTGCATGCGGCCTTTGGATTTGTGAAATTTACAAATGCATACCCTTTGTTCACTTTGTTTTTTAGAGCAACAAGAAGGTATAAGAAACTGGGTATATTTCTGATCGTCAGGCTTATCTTCCCTTCAAAGTTGACTTCAATCTCTTTCTTGTTCAGCTTTGCCCCTTTAACAATCAAGTTCTTGGGTAACTTCTGCTATTCCTTATCCAGCTCGCTTGAAGCAGACTTATATTCAAATCTTCTCTCTGCCATGGAGTGAAAACCCTTCTGGCAGTCTAAGGGTACAAAACAATTAGTCTGGGAGTTTGGATTGAATAAGAGCGTCACGGGATAAATAGGTATTCCTAATCTGGTACAGGTTAATGATAAGCGAAGACTAATTGAAACAATGCCATGACCACTTGCTCCGTCACCTTTCTGGTGATTAGATGACGTGGAAAAATGCGATATGGGGCAGCATTAGGGTTTAATTTCTTGTTAGAAGCCATTGGTGGTAGAGAATAAGGTTTCACTGAATCAGTTCAAGAGGGAAGATGAAAGGGGTAGTTCATCGAACAAATGTTCGGAAGAGAAAAGGTGTTGAAGGTACAGACGAAGGTCAAGAAGGGAAGTGCTTCGGGTTTAAAGACAGGAAGGCCCAAATTCTTCACAGGTTGTTTGAAAATAGGAAAGTCCAAATCTTTCACAGGTAGGGTGTAAAAATCTGATAGTGATGGAAATTGGGATAGTGAGATATTCCAGTGTTAGCTGTAGCAGCCATGTATGAGAGAGAAAGACTCTTCTGTTTACGCTGATTTTTTGTTCTTTTTTTCTTTTTTGAAAGAACTAAATCCAAGTCACATCCACCTCTTAGTTTTCCCACTGTATTGAAATTCATGCATGTCATGTGTGTTTAATATGTCTTTTGGATGAACAATGCATGTGTAATGTCATGTGCATATGAATGTCATACAACCAAGATTATACATGCACTACAACCAAGAACTGCTTCAAAGTTTTACCACACAATGGGTGATAAAGGTCATTTGAATTTCTTATGGGTTGGTGTTTTCGATGAGTTTGGAATTTTAGCTTCGGGGTCTTGGTACAGGGTACTTTCTAAGGTATGGAATTAGGCTTGAAGCTTCATTTTGGAGTTTGACTCTGAATTTTAGCAATAGCCTTTGGCTTGGAATGGTTTAGGTATTATGCGTGTTGCTCAAGTTGAAACTTTAGGGTAAGGCTAATAGCATTTTTGGATTGTGATTTGTATAGATCATTGATCTGGGTTAGCAAATGGCTCGGTGGAGATGATGCCATCCCATTACTTTTTTATCTCGCAAGCTCGCCTTTCAAGTGAGAGATCAATCATAGTTAGATTCACTTTGAGGTTCCCTATAATACTCAGATTGATGTCATGCATTTTAATATTATGCATGTTGGATATGTCGTTTCAGATGGTCAAATGCATGCATAATGCCATGTACATGCAATCATCACATAAGTAAGACAAAATTAAATCTCATTGCATTCATAATGAGTTCAATACATCTCACAAACAAAATGAGCTCCTTGCAAGAAGAAAGTCTCTGAGAGGTACTAATCTCATAGAATCTGACCATTCTCCGATCAGTCACCATCTCGGCTTCAGTTTCACTGCCCCACTCTCATCAAACCAGACCTCGAAGTTCTTCATCATATTCTTCTCCTCGAAAGGTTTGAGGAGTCTCCTTGGCAGTCTCCCTGGTTGCCCCAAGTCTCTACCAGAGTTGGACAGGGCTTCCAATTTTCCATCGTCGACTAGCTTCTGGATCTCCTTTCTTAAAGTAAAACACCCATTGGTCTGGTGACCCATCATCACATGATAGCTGCAGAAATTATTCTTTTGTTCTAGCGTTGGTTCCATATATGGCCTGACGCTCTGCAGCAGACCCTCCTTTCTACACCTGGCAAATAGTCTATTCAACGAGCAGGGCCAGGGGGATATGCCCTTTCCGTTACCCTTGGTAAGTGAGCTTCTGGTATACCGTGGAATGGAGTCGGTGTCGACATCAGTCTTAAGGGACCTATTTAGTTCTATTTTCATTAGTCAGCCTCGGTAGACCTGAATCTTGGTGAGAGGGCCTTACAAGGTATCAAGGGTGAGTATTAGAAATATGGGCATTCTGCTTCTCGCTAGCTCGGCATTGGAGTCCGTGCTCACCATACTTTTTATTTTTCCTTTGAGCTCTGCCATTTATGCTTCCAATTCAGTGCACCTTGCCATCAGTCTTTCTACTGTGTCAAGATCACCCCTCGCATTTCCTTTAGGATTACTGTCGCTTCCTCCTTGACCACCTTTTGAAACCATGATGAAGCAACATAATCATCCACGACATCTGTTATGGCGTTGAAGCTCATTAGGTTGGCCATTCTCGAGATTCTTTCCCTTTCCCCCTGATGAGACCGTTAGCATCGAAAGCCGCATGCGCACGAAGAATACCAAATCAAGGATGATGTAGGCATGAATGCGTGATGGGACGTATGTATGTATGAATGGTGACATCATGTGATGCCATGTCATGTTATACAATTCCAAGCCAACCAAGTGTATGTAAAGCTAAGAATGGAAAAGTGCAAATGCAATGAATGTTGTCGATGAGGCTATATGTTAAAGTAAGACATGGTGTATAAATATACACCACATGGATAAAATGACACGCAAGGTGTCCATGGATTGGAGCAAGGTGATACTTATGAAGCACTTATACGTATAGAGCAGATCCTATACGAGGGATGGATTGACATATAGAACGGATCTTATACGGGTTTGGATCTACGTATAGAGCGGATCTTATACAAGAGCTGGATTGACGTATAGAGCGGATCTTATATGGGTTTGGATCTACATATAGAGCGAATCTTATACGAGAGCTAGATTGATGTATAGAGCAGATCTTATACGGGTTTGGATCTACGTATAGAGCGGATCTTATACGAGAGCTTGGGTGCATCTATGTGCACGTGACAGAGGGACAGGATTTCAATGCTCGGAGGTGCCTTTGGTTTTCATGCTGTGATATGAGATGACATTTTTCAATGTTTGTAGAACGTCAATGCATGAAGCGGGTGTATGAAATGAGGTTCTTAGCGCTCGTGCAGCACCTAAATGGTTTGGTGTATTAGGTGAGATTTTTGGCGCTCGTGGAGTGCCTATATGACTCAGTGTATGAGATGAAGTTTTCAGTTCTCGTGGAGCACTTAGACATTTGACAGGTGAATGAGATGTACGTCGTGAGATAATGAAGATGACTTCCTTTGTTTTTATTCTTTTTATTTTGGACGTTCTAAGGATACCCAATGCCATGCAAATGAGAATGTAAGAACATCGCGTGTGGACCATCATATGGACAGGGGTTTGGTGCTTTTAGGGCAACCAGTGGATGTCATGAAAAGGTCACATGTGTGCCAACACACGGACAAAGTTTTGACGTTTTGTAGGTCCATGAGATGACATGAAATGGTCACGTGGGGGCCGTCCCACAGACAGAGTTCTGATGCTTTTAAGGCATGTGATGTGAGATGATGTTATAGAAAAGTCACGTGTAACTCGAGACACTGATAAGGGTTCGGGCTTTCATGGAACACCTTGTATGATTTGATAATGTTATGAAATGCCCCTATATATGTACTAATCTGGCACTTGGGGAGTACCTTGAATGATTTCACAATGTCATGAAATGATCCGATGTGGACCGTGATGAGCAAGCAGGACTCTGGCGTCACCGTGACATTTATGATGAATGAGTATGATGCCATGTAATGATATCGTGTGACCTGCCACACAAAAATAAACCTAAGACCATTGTGGCCCTCTATTGAATGAAATGGTCTAGTGAAAGGGCCGAGTGCAGTCCAGTGCATGAGCAGAACACGTGTAGTTTTGGGACTCCCGATATGTTATGAAATGAAATGACCATGATGGGCATCCTCGGAATGTCCTTAATTTAAATGAAATGAGATGACATGAATGCTTATGTCACACAAAATGCAAATGGCTGCACAAAAATGTGGTTAGGATGCATGACATACGTGATGATTTCATGTATGTTTTGTGAAAATGTTAACACACAAACATAATGTTATGGCTGCAAAAGAAATGGTTAGTATGAATGTCACACGGGTGATTAATGTATTTATACACACAAAATGCAAATGGCTGCATAAAAGATGTGAGTTAGTATCACACAAATGCTTTACGTGTAACATGTTATGTTCGTGGAAAATGTTGATGATGTATGTTATGAGGGAACGAGAAACACGTAGCACGTAGCATACAGAGCATATTCCTCCAACCTTGTTTCTCCAATCGTGGTCAATTTTTGAGAAAATTCTAACCGAGTCCTAGGAGGGGTTCACTTCGATCATCAACAGGGGATGATGAAGGCGTAATTGTAACATTCACGCAATTTATTTTGGTATCTGAAGGGAATCCAACTAAGGTTGCCTACATGAGTTCGGTCCAAGTCGGGATAAAATCTAGGTCCCCACAGTAAAATATACTCCTCACTTCTCCCCATTCAAGGGTCCGAACAAAAGGGTTCATACGAGACTATGGGTGGTGTTTCGTATCCGTGCTCCTAACCCCAAGAGGAACATTGGTGACACTTCAACAATTCACCGGGTTGAAAATTGGATACTAAACCTAATGCACGTATGTCTAACTAAAATGCAAGTTAAAATACCATGCAAGAATTATCCATCTTATTTTGATTAGACATTTTTCAGGGCTTGTCAAATTCTTTTAAGTTTTAAGAAAACTTTTGTAAGAAATCCCCAGCAGAGTCGCCACTGTGAGCGGACGTTTTCAACCTCTCGGAAGGGAGCCTCGATACCGGGCAACCCTCCCTCGTATGGGGTTTTTGTGATGAAAATTCGGTTTTGGAAAATTAAATTATTTGGTAAAAGAACCGAGACCTAAGTCTCGATAGAGAGTGTAAGAGTCGCCACCCGGCTCAGCTCAACCGGGAAATTACAGCTTAGCTGAACTGGACGGAGGCTGCTACACTTTCCAGAGATCTAGGTCCGGAGAAGTCGCTTTTTTCATGTCTAATCAAAATAAATTTGGCTAATGTTCATTGATGATATTTTAAATTTCTAAAGTGAATTTTTATTAATTGAATCATGCAACGTACACACAAATAAAAATAAAAATAAAGTATTAAATAAAGTTATTACAACCCGATCGAATAAAAATAAAAACTCTCGTCCTCATATTACAAGCACCTAGAATACATGATTATCTAAAAATTAGAGTCGCCTAAAATACACGAATTGAACTATTAATTACATCAAAAATGAAAATAAAAAGAAACTAAAAGCTACAAAACAGATGGTTAGCATAATTTATAGCACACCATAAATAGGATAGAATTGGAATTTTTAGGAACGAAGGCATGCATTTAGGGGGTAACTGGGTCGGCTCGGCCAGCCGGCCCGATTAGACTTGGAAAACAGTTTTTAAACTTCCCTGTATTTTTGTTTTGTGAGAAAACTCATTTTGAAAACATTTTCTTTTTCCAGTTTACTTTCATTTAGCATGTGAGGTGGGTCGGTTTTTGGGAGATTTGGGTCTCCGTCATTGTATTTTTTTAAGTGCGATAACTTCAAAAATCAAATCTAAGGTTATGAATCCACACAACAAAATTCATTTTTGATGATTTTCTGATTTTTCTGAATTTTTATGATTTTTCTGATTCTTTATGGTTATTTCTTAATTTTCTGATCCTGGACGAAAATTACAGTCACCCGGCTGTGATTACAGCCGTGCAACTATATACGATTGTAACTACAGTCATGCGACTGTAATTCACCCAATTGCAGAAAATCACCAAAATTATTTTAATGAAAGAAAAAAGCGGAGGAAATTTAAAAAACAGTCGTACGACTGTAACTACGGTAGCACCACTGTAATTACAGTCGTGCGACTGTTCAAAGCCACAAGAATAGTCGTACGACTGTTCTTACTTCCCAGAAACAGAAGCCCGAAAATATTGATTTTTATGCACGAAAATGGACCAAAACACCCAGAAAGCAAAGCAAAACAAAGGTTTTAAGCGTAGTTACCCTTGTAGCACAAATCCAACGTTGATTTGGCTCGGAAAATGATTTGAATTGGCTTCAAATTGCTCCTCTTTCCTTATGTGTCAAGCTTCGAAAAGTTGTCCAAAAGTCTCCAAACAGTCACAAATTCGAATGAGCTAAGGATCTGGAATTCATTATATTTAGTGTGTCAAGTTTTAACCTCTTGATTTCTATCAGGTTTTAAACTTTATAACACTAGAATTAAAAGAAAAAGAGTAAAAGAAAATGGTGGTTTTTTTTCTCTTCCTCTCTTCTTTTTCCTTCTCTTCTTTTCAATCTCCTAAAGTCTGTCCCAAAAATCCCCTTTCTCTCTCTTCCTTCTTCTTTTTATATCTCTTTTTCTTCCCCTCTGATTTTTTGCCGCAGGAGCATTTAATGCCCCACAAATCAACTTCTTTTTTCTTTCTTTCAGGGTATGGGTTGCTGCACCTGCTGCGAACCTATAGTCGTACGACTGTAATTTTAATTACAGTCACATGACTGTAAATACAGTAGCACGACTATAATTACAGTCGTGTGACACCTCTATTTTTTTTTAAGACTGGAAAATTCCGACATTTACAGGTACCTAAGGCTACTTAATTTGTCTTATAGGTCTGCCTAAAGAACACCCTTGAAGCACAAAATTGGTACATTGATAGTGGATATTCAAGGCATATGATGGGTGATAGTAAGTATTTCACCACTCTAAGACATGTTAAATGAGGAACTGTGAAATTCAAAGACAAAAAGGAAGGACAAATCATTGGTAAAAGATTGGTGATAATCCATGCATAGATGAAGTGTCACTAATAGATGGATTAAAATATAATCTTTTGAGTGTCAGCCAACTATGTGATAAGAACTGTAAGGTAATTTTCGACTCAAAGAAATGTGAAATTGTTGATACACAAGATGGTAAGACTTTACTTGTGGTTCCTAGAGTTGACAATATTTATCTTTTGACTTCAAGTAGTCTTATACACGATCAATGTTTAATTTCACAAGAGGAAGAGAGTTGGCCATGGAATCGTTGATTAGGACATATAAACATACATTTGAATTCAAAATTGTCAAAAAGTGATTTAGTCAAAGGTTTACCAAAAATCATTTTTAAAAAAACTCATATATGTGATGCATGTCAAAAAGGTAAGTACACAAGAAGTTCTTTTAAAATTAAATATATTGTGTCTACCTCTAGACCATTAGAACTATTACATTTAGATTTACTTGGTCATCTACAACCGTATAGCTTAGGAGGCATGAGATATGCATTTATCATTATAGATGACTACTCTAGGTATACATGGACATTGTTTTTTAAGCCAAAACAATTTCTCTGTAAGAAGCTTCGAAATCTCTATAAGAAGCTTCAAAATTTGAAAAACACTTCCATTGTTTCTATAAGAAGTGACCATCAAAAAGAATTTGAAAATCATCTTTTTTGAAAGTTTTGCAATGAGCATGGTATTTCTCACAATTTCTCAGCACCAAATGGTGTTGTAGAAAGGAAAATAGAACTTTTGAAGAGATGACTCGAACCATATTTAATGAAAATAATTTACCAAAGTATTTTTGGGCTGAAGCTATGTATACAGTATGTTATATTCTAAATAGAGCTTTAATAAGACCCGTTTTATAGAAAACATCATATGAGTTATGGAATAATTGAAAACCAAATATCAATTATTTTCGCTTATTTGGATGTAATGTTTCGTTTTCAACAACAAGGAACATCTTAGTAAGTTTGATTATAAATCAGACAAAAGCATTTTCTTAGGATATTCATCACATAGCAAAGCACATAGAGTCTTTAATAAAATAACTCTTACCATAGATGAGTCAATGCATGTAGTCTTTGAAGAAACTGACCCTCTCCTAGATAAAGAAAAATCTAAGGATGCTCTAGATATATTTGAGGCATAGGTTGAAAACCAAAACAACACTAATGATATTCTGTAGAAAATAGATAATGATGATGATCAAAATGAGCACAATATACAACAGTTGCAAACATAAGAGAAAAAATTATGATCTACCAAAAGAATTCAGATATCACTCAAAAGACAATATTATTGACGATCCATCAAAGAAAGTAATGACTAGAGGCCAATTGAAAGAATACTTCAACAATACAGCATTTTCTCAGAAATGGAACCCAAAAATTTCAAAGAAGTAGAAAATGAAGAAAGTTGGATGATTGGTCTACAAGAAGAGCTTGATTAATTTAAAAGAAACAATGTATAGGAGATAGTTCCTAAACCAAAAGATCAAGTAGTTATTGGAACCAAGTGGGTTTTTGGAAACAAGTTTGATGAATTAGGAAAAGTAGTTAGAGACAAAGCCAGACTAGTTGCATAAGGGTACAACTAGCAAGAAGGAATAAACTATGATGAGACTTTTGCTCTAGTGGCAAGATTAGAAGCCACAAGAATGTTATATGCATTTGCATGTCACAAAGATTTTAAACTTATTCAAATGGATGTAAAAAGTGAATTTCTAAATGGCTACATTAATGAACAAGTTTATGTAAAGCAACCACCTGGATTTGAAGACTGTCATCATCCTGGATATGTCTACAAACTAACCAAAGCCATATATGGATTAAAACAAGCTCCAAGAGCTTGGTATGAAAGGTTAAATGCTTTCTTGGTTACTAAAGGTTTTACTCGATGTAAAGTTGACATAAGTCTGTTTATTTAGCATATTAAGAACCATAAATTAATTGTGCAAATTTACATAGTTGATATTATATTTAGTTCTACTAATGAGTTGCTATGCAAGGAATTTTCACAAGAAATGAGCAAAGAATTTGAGATGTCTATAATAGATGAATTAACCTTTTTTCTTGGTTTACAAACTAAATAAGGAAAGAAAGGAACATTCATTTGTCAAACAAAGGATACTAAAGAGCTTATTAAAAAGCATCAAATGGAAAATTCCAAACCAATAAAGACACCAATGAATATTGCAATTTCACTAGATAGTGATGAAAAAGGTAAAAAAGTAGACACCAACTTATATCAAGGTATGAATGGGTCTCTACTTTATTTGACTGCTAGTAGACCAAATTTTCAATTCAGTGTCTGCTTATGTGCAAGGTTTCAGGCTAACCCTAAGGAGTCACATTTGAGTGCAGTAAAAATAATTTTCAAATACTTAAATGGTACTCTAGACATTGGTATATGGTATCCAAAGTTCTTGGATTTTGATCTCATTGGCAACAGTGATGTTGATTATGCTTGATGCAAATTGAAAAGAAAAAGTACATCTGGGTCTTGTTAATTTTAGGACAAGCATTAGTCTCATGGTCAAGTAAGAAACCAACTTCAGTAGCAACATCAACAATAAAAGCTGAATATATATCTGCAAGCCACTGTGTTACATAGATACTGGGGATGAAGCAACATCTAGAAGATTACAGGTTAAAGTATTTCCTATAAGCTGTGATAATACTAGTGTAATTAACCTTATAAAAATCCTATTCAGCATTCAAAGACAAAGCATATCAATATCAAACATCATTTTATGATAGATCATGTTCAGACAGGTGATATCTATTTGGAGTTTGTTCCTACTGAAAGATAAATTGTAGATATTTTTACAAAGCCTCTTAATAAAGAAAAATTCAATCAATTAAGGAAGAGAAATAGGAATTTGTAATCTTGTTGAAGATAAATAGTCTCATATTTATGTATTCATGCCTAATACAATTTTAAAGTATTTAGGTAAAGTTTAAAATATACACATAAATGTGAAATTTCTTACAAATCAATCCATACTTCACACCCCTATGTAAATTATTTATTTTTGATCAAATTAATGAGTTATTTACTTATTAATTTCCAAAAATAAAAATAATGAATCTTCTATTCATTATTTAATAGATCATTTTTCTATTAGTCTACCTTTTCAAATAAATTGGATCATCTATCCGAATTATCATGGGTCATAAAACTTAAGTGGTTTAAAACAGATTTTGTATGGTCTAACATTTACGTGCTTGGTCTTTAAAGAAGAAGACATGATATGGGCATTAATCCTACAAAGCCTGAAAATACATATGTATTGACTAAATAAAGTCAAAATTAACTCTCAAATCAGTTGATAATTATTGTTAGCCCTAAATAGGCTAGAGATACACTAGGAGGGGGGTGAATAATATATATTCCCAAATAAAAATTCTTTTTATAAAAAGTTTTATTCAAAACAAATTTTGCCCAAGAAACAAGTTTCACTTAAAAATGTGGAATAAAATAATTTGTAAAACTTGTAAATATAATTGTTTTTTGAAGAAATTTAAATAAGATCCATAGATAGCTAATACTATCAAAATAAATGCATAAATATAAATAACAGTAATCAAAGAGATTAGGGATAGAGATATTGATGACACTGAGATTTATACAAGTTCGAACCAATTGTCCTACTCATGTCCCCAAGTGAACCACTTGAGATTTTCCACTACAATTCCTTTAACATTAGAAATCAAACCAAGTAATCTTTCTTTTGTCCAAGATCGGGACACTCAATCCTACTTCAGTCTAGAATTAAGACAATGATCTTTCTTCAGTCTAGGATTGAGACAGTTGATGCTTTCTGCAAACTTTACAACTTGTTGTTTTTCAAAGATCAATAACCAAACTTTTACAAAAATTTGTTGATAAAACTTTAACAACAAATCTCCCCCTCACACTAATATCCCTTAGTTTTACTTTACAATTTGCTCAAAGTGTGGAATTTGAATGTGTACGAATTGCTTTATGAAGACTTCAATTTCTTTGAATTGCTCTCTTTGAAGTGTGTTGGAAAGGCTACTCAAGAATATTTTAATTAAAGGTGTCAATTCGTATTATCATGTCATAATCGTGTTATGTTGTTTAATATATTCCATATGATTATTGTGAGCACGGGTTTTTTCCCGACCTCGGTGATGAAATCTACTGTTACCTTTTTCACGGATAAACGTGAAGCGGATTTGGACCGACCGGGATAACGTCGGAAATATCCCAGATAGCCCGAAAGTGTGTGACAAGTCCTAATACGGAACCCCGAAGAATTCGAGTGAGTATTTTAAGAGAACCGAGCAAAAGAACGAAAAATAAGTGAAAATGGCCTTTTCTGGACATTACAGCCGCTCGGCTGTAAACTACAGCCGCTCGGCTGTAACCTACAGCCGCGCGGCTGTAGTCTACAGGGGCGCGGCTGTAACATACAGCCGCGCGACTGTAATCTTCATATTTCCTTTTTTGGGCAAAATCAACATTTAATTCGGTTTTTAAACAAAATAGGAATTTTAGCCGCTACAGCCGCTCGGCTGTAACCTACAGCCGCGCGGCTGTAGTCTACAGGGGCGCGGCTATAACCTACAGCCGCGCGGCTGTAATCTTCATATTTCCTTTTTTAGGCAAAATCAGCATTTAATTCGGTTTTTGAGCAAAATAGGAATTTTGGTCGCTACAGCCGCTCGGCTGTAACCTATAGCCGCGCGGCTGTATATTACAGGGGCGCAGCTGTGACCTACAGCCGCGCGGCTGTAATCTTCAGTTTTCCTTTTTTAACAAAATCAACAATTAATTTCGATTTAATTCCAAAACAGGAGGTATTTAAGGTTGCTATTCGGGAATTAGGGAGGAGGAAGGCAGAAAGAAAAGAAAAAAAAGTGAGAAAACCTAGAGAAAAAGAAAAAAAAGAAATCATAGAGTTTTTCATTAAGGGGTTTTTATACAACAAAAAAAAAAAAAGAATTAGGCTAAAAAGAAAGAAAAGAAAGGTTAGAAGAAGAAGGAACACTCAAAATCAATCCTT
Organism: Euphorbia tirucalli; assembly: GCA_039660915.1. Classification (NCBI taxonomy): domain Eukaryota; kingdom Viridiplantae; phylum Streptophyta; class Magnoliopsida; order Malpighiales; family Euphorbiaceae; genus Euphorbia; species Euphorbia tirucalli. The sequence continues at coordinate 30,725,112 of CM077637.1, read as the reverse complement.
GAATTTTCCTCGTGGTTCCGTTTGAGGTTTGGAAAACACACTTTGCTCGGGTTGTCCGTGACTGTGGAACGTTTCCTGGCATCCAAAAATCTTTTTTGTGGTCCAAGCGCTGGAACACATACAAGGTAATTTTCTGAGAGGTCTTAAAAATCCATTCTGTTCATCTTGGTTGTGATTCAATTGCATGTTTTGAGTTTTTTGCGATTTTTGGGAATTTTTCCGGCTACAGCCGCTCGGCTATAACCTACAGCCGCGCGGCTGTATATTACAGGGGCGCGGCTGTATATTACAGGGGCGCGGCTGTGACCTATAGGGGGGCGGCTGTAATGCCATGTTTTGAGTTTTTTACGATTTTTGGGAGTTTTTCGGCTACAGCCGCCCCACTCATGATCACAGCCGCTCGGCTGTATCCTACAGCCGCGCGGCTGTAACCTACAGGGGCGCGGCTGTAACCTATAGCCGTGCGGCTGTTGTTAAGGCAAAATCACTAAATTTGCAAAACGATTTTCAAAAACGAGAAAACACATTAGAATCGATTCTGGGGCATTACAGCCGCCCGGCTGTAAGCTACAGGGGCGCGACTGTAACCTACAGCCGCGCGGCTGTAGCCTACAGGGGCGCGGCTGTAATGGAGGCAGAATTACAGTTTTGCCCTTTTGGGCCCCAAACTTGTAATTTTGCATTCTTTTCTCATTCAAAAATGAATTTTGGCGTGTTTGCATACTTTTGGACCTTAGATGGATGTTTGATTTAGGCCCACACACGAACGGGACCCCCGGGTCCCGGGATATCCAGCCCGCTAAAGTTGGAAAAGTGCATGTAAATGAGCCAAACCATTTTTAAAACCGATTTTTCATCCATAAAACCTATAGGGCGTTTAAAAAACCGTTTTCCAGGTCTAACCGAGCCGACCGGTCGGGTCGACCCGGTTACCCCCCTTTTGCATGAGCCCGATTCCTAAAATACCTTTGTTCTGTCTTATATGAGTCCTTAGTGTGATTTATTTATTTGTGCTAACCATATTTGGATGCAGCTTTTATTTTTGCTTTATTTTTATTTTTGAATGTATTTTATAGATTATCCCGTGTATCTAGGCGATTGTAATTTTTAGAATTTCGTGTATAATAGGCGGTTGTAAAAGGTGAGGATGAGAGTTTTCTTTTTCTTGGGTTGTATAATTTGGCCTCTGATTTACTTTTTCCGCACTTTTATTTTTCTGCACTTTATTTTATTTTTATGTCACATGTATGAGCATTGGCTAATAATAAAAGAAGAGATAAAATGAGTAGAATTAAGTGAATGAAATGTCATATTTTGCAATAATAATTAAAAATAAGTGAGGATTAGTAGATATGTTGCCCGAACCTCGAATCTCTGGATTAGGTACTGCGTCTACATTTGGTAGGGAGCTGTACCGGAATTTCCCGGATGAGCTGATCCGGGTGGCGACTCTGTATCTAATCTCGAAATTCGCATTTCGAGACCTTTAAGTTAAAATGGGATTTTCTAAAAAGCTTGTTTTCTAAAATTCAAGCCTAACTTTTCAATAAAATGAAAGGTTTCCCTAAGAAAGATTAAAACCCGTTTTCAAAACCAAAACACCAAGACCTCAAAAAGAAAATCCCCGGTTCCCGCTTCACCGCGCGTTCCGAAAAAGGTCGTCCGCTCACAGTGGCGACTCTGCTGGGGACTAACAGTTTCTTCAAAAGAGTTTTCTCAAAAAACTTAAGGAACTTAGGCAACAATTGAAGTATATCCTCACTTATAGTTGATTATTAAATCGTAACTCAATATTTCATTCACATTGCGTGAAGCATGACATTTTCTCTTCTTAAATCCCTCCAACACTCATTTAAACCCGGTTTATTTCTAAAGGTGACCTACCTCTTCCGCTAGGATTGGAGGCACCCGAGGAGGTAAACCACTCATAGCCTTGTACGAACCCCTTCGTTTGGACCCTTGAGTGGGGAGAAGTGAGGAGTATATATTCGCTATGGGAACCTGTACGACCCTTGGCTTGACTCATACCTTCATGTAATGGCCTAGTAACTTCCCTTTAGGATTACCAAAACCATATACTTGAAAATGGACATCGAAAGTACGCCTTTGGTATCCCCCGTTGATACCAAAGAGACCCAATACCTAGGAAGAATGCGAGACCAATCGAATGGAGAAACAAGGTTGGAAGGGTGAGCATATTTTTGTGTGTGTGCTAACGTTTGCTCTATGGTTGTTTTATCTTCGACCTTTTCATACGACATAAACACGCATCATACGTATGCCATATTCTAATCACTCTCTTTATGCAGCCATTTTTGAGCATCCTCATACGTGTGTGTTATACTAACCATATTTTCGTGCAGCCATAATCATTTTCCGTATGCCACATTCATTTTGTGTGCTCATGGATTCATAAAGCATACATGACATCATCTTGCGTGTCATACATTCTAACCACATTTTGTGCAGCCATTTGCATCTCTGTATGACATAGACATCCACATCATTTCATTAAAAATGTAAGGATGTTCTAAGTATGCCCTTCAAGACCATTTCATATCATAACATATTGGGAGTCCCCAAGGCTGCCCGTATTCCGCCTGTGCACTAGCTTGCATTTGGCCGTCCCATTACATTATTAGAAGACCACAACGGTCTTAGGCTCGCGTTTATGTGATGGACCACACGAAATCATCACATCTTGATCATTCACATTCGGTGTCATGGAGACGCCTTAGTTTTGCTTGCGTGTCCTAATCCATATCGGATTGTTACATAACATCGACAACCCATTGGAGGTACTCCACGAGTGCCGAGCTAGTTTTCATATTAAGACATTTCATAGCATTCCTAAATCATGTAAGGTGTTCCACGAACACTGAAATGTTGTCCATGTTTTGATTCACACGTGACTTGTATGTGACATCACTTCATGTTAGATGCCATAAAAGCATCGAACATCTGTCAGCGGGATAGTTCCCTCAAGACCATTTCATGTCATCACATTGTCCTACAAAGCGTCAAACTTTTGTCCATGTGTAGGTACACATGCGACCATTTCACGACATCCCCTAGGTGCCCCAAAGGCACCGAACCTCTGTCCGTGTGAAGGCTTGCACGTGACGTTATTGTATTGTCTTCTGTATGGCATAAGGTATGCTTGGAACATCCAAAGCAAAAGAGAGAAAAGCACTAAAACCATCTTTAGCATCATCCACATCCATGAGACATAATCCAAACATGAGCATAAAAGTACCATTTAGAGTGTCGAGTCTAGGACCACGACATCCATCCAAAACTCTAACCTTATACTGATTGTGCAGTTTGGAGTCGCATCTCGGGAAGGCTAATTCGAGTTGAATCAGAACCAAACACACCAGTCCAGTTAATTCGATCAGAACCGGTCACTGTGGAGGGAATCAGTTCAGGGTCGGATTCAGACAGGGAAGTCGAAGTTCAGTTGCCTACTCTACCGGTTGACAGTCAGGCATTGTTAGAAGAGGTTGACAGAGCAGACATGGCTGACGGAAACAGTGGAAACAGTGGAACCAGTGGAACCATGCCTTTCGACATGGCTGCTTTTATGAGGAGCTTCTTAAGCTCAGATGAGTTCAGGGCTACCCTTAGGGAGCAGGTGCAGGCGGTGATGACTACCCTCCCTATTCCAGTTGTCCAACCAGCCCAGACCTCGGTTGGGAACGAAGGACGGCAGCCTGTTCAAGCCAATCATGGAACTGGGGGGAATACTCCTAGCAGCATTGGCGGAGTTGCGAATCACAGAGAGCCGGACCGTCAGTCCGAAGAGGATGAGGCTTTTGAGAAGGCGAGGGAAGCCTCGATTGGGACGATGCTAGAGAAGCGCCTCAATCAGAAATTTTCTGATATTGAAACCATGCTGCCTAAGCTGAAGGAGATAGTCCACTATAACCCTGTTAAGTATGTCGACCCGACTACTTTGATGGCTGATGGAGGTGAGCCGCTCCCAGCTGGTTTTCAGATGCCTTACCTGCCTCCGTACACCGGAGAGGGCCCACCAGAAGCCCACTTGGACAGTTATGTGAGGTTGATGACTAGTATGGGGATTGGAAAGGGTCATCTGTTGAACTTGTTTCCAACTACTCTGAGGGGTGCTGCGGCAAAGTGGTACATGAAGGTGCCCATACACACTCGTTCCACCTGGGAGGATTTATCTGATGCTTTTGTGAAGCAGTATGCCTACAACACCCAGACTGAGACAACTCTTGAGGATCTAGAAAGGATCCGTCAGAAACCAAATGAGTCTTTCCCGGCTTACTACAAGCGATGGATGGATGTGCAAGTTTTGGTGGATGGGGCACCAAAGTTAGAGTCACTCATTGTGAAGCTGGTAGATGGTAGTCTGCCCCAATATAAGGACAAGATGAAGCTGAAGAGATTCCACTCCTTCAATGAGGTGGTGGAGTTTGCCAAACGTATTGAGCGATACGAAGAAGAGGAACAAAGGGGCAGACAAAGTTCGGGCTCTTACAGAAGCAATCAGGGGTACTCTCAAGGGTACAAAGGCAATAGCTCTAAGGTTACTCCAGTGGGGTCCAGTACTAACTCGACTCAGAATGTAGCCCCGATCGAAGTGCAATGGGAGGATGTAGCCGCTGTGAACCTGGGAAGACAGACCCCTCAAAGGGTCACCAGTCCATGGGCTGAGTCAGTAAGCCGAATTTTCGCTAAGTGTAGAAAGGCTGGGTTATTACAGAGCTTGAAGCCATTTTCGCCTCCAGCTGAGGCGGATAAAGACAATTTTTGCTCTTATCATGTGATGACGGGCCACCGCACAAACGAGTGCAGCCAGTTAATTAAGGCCATCAAACAGTTGGTCGCTGATGGAAAGATTATCGAGCCGGCTTTGAAGCCCAGTATTTAGAGTAATCCTTTGCCCAAGCTTGGGTGATTCGGGTGCACAAGCTATCAAGGATCATGTTGCAGCAATAAAGGAAGACCCTCCGCATGTGGAGGACGATATTCTTTTTTATGTCTTTAGTTTTTATCTATAAAATTTATTCTGTGAACAATTCAACCTCTCGGTGTTTAATTCAATACAATTTGATTTCAATTACTTGTGCGATATTTTTCGGATGGAACTGTGCATGCATCCAAACATTCATTTAATGCCTTTAACACACATGGTGCATCAATGCATGAAATGAATCTAGGGACAGATGATGAACCAAAAATGATATCCGTCTCAAAAGACCTCATGCCTGATGAGACAAAAGAAAAATTAAAAGTACCACAAAAGTGCATGGAAATCTTTGCTTGGCTGTACAATGTAGTACGGGGGTTGACGGGGAAATTACTGAACACCAAGCTCCAAAAGATTCAAAGATGAAATTAATCAAGCAGGAGCTCTATAGACTCGATTGGGCATGGCTCCATGGTCGCAACCGCCGAATACTTCTCAGAGTGGGTAGAAGCGGAGTCATATATGAATGTCACCGACCAAAAAAAAAAAAAAAAAAAAGAAAAAAAAACAAAAAGAAAAAAAAAAAAAAAAAAAAAAAAAAAAAAAACATTATCATGTCGTGACCAATAATGGCCTACAATTACAAGGGGCAAAATGGAGCATCATAGATTGTCTTAGCATATCCCACAAGCCAATGGGGTGGTAGAAGCGGCTCATAAGGTTCCGTCCAAAAGATAATCACCTACAAAGGATAGGCCGATATGCTATCATTTGTCTTGCAAGGGCATAAAACTAGCATCAGAGCAGGCACTGAAGAAACGTCATACTCCTTAGCCTATAGGATTGAAGCGGTTCCACCAGGGGAGACAGAGACCAAGTCGTCAACCCCATCAACCTAGACAAGCCCAGGCACTATTACGTGTAAAATAATAATAATAATAATAATAAAATAAAAAAGAGGTCCGATGGGTCGTAAACCAATAAGGCGATCCATGCAAAAATCAGGACAGTCTGATGGATCGAAAACCGAAAAGGCGGTCCATGCAAAAGTTAGGACAGAGAGGCGAGCACCATCAGCGGGAAAATCTGCAAAGACCAGTTGGTGGCAGGCATAGGTCCAGTCGAGATGGATACCATTACTGATTCTGTCCTTAACTTCATTTCATCTTTGATGTGCATTGTGTTAAAACATTATAAATGAGTGAATGAATGAATGCCGGTTTTATGTTCAGGTTAAATGTCCCAAGTCTACTTGAAATTGAATTCGTATGGATGTGCAGATTTTCTATTTACATACATCTCACTTAAAAAAAAAAAAAAAGAAAAAAGAAAAAAGAAAAAAAAAAAGAGAAAAAAGAAAAAGAAAAAGAAAAAAAAGAGCCCGATAGATCGAAAACCCGAAAAGGGTGGTCTATGCAAAAGCTAGGGCATAAAATAAGGTCTGCTGAATTGAAAACCCGAAAGGGCGGTTCAGGCAAAAATAAAGACAGTCCGATAGGCCGAAAACCCAAAAAGGGCGACCTATGCAAAAATTAGGACAAGCAATGAAGATAAAACAAAAGTCATACAGTAGTATCAAGCTCAAACAACTCTAATCCTGTAAAAACCGAGGTACATCAAAGCCAGTACCTCACGCCCACGCCTTGTGGCGCAAGCAATCAGGTCAATTAACCAAACTTCAGTGCGATATCCCACCAAGGATAGACCCATCTGGACATCCCAATTGTCCGTCCGGTCCCTGAAAGTCTGATTCACGACCTCCAGCTCGGTGACCCGCCGAAGCAATTGATCAAGCTCTGTTCTCAAATGAGCGGACTCACGGCGCTCGATCCCAATCATCTTCTGCAACAAACAAAACATGAAAAAGCACCATAATCATATGCATATGCATCCAGGACACGCACATACACATACACTCAAAACATACACACACACATGCATACACGAATCAATGTGTACTCAAGTACAGGTACATGCTGTCATCATCAGGCTGTCTCAAGCCATGACTACTCTAAAAGTGGTAATAACCTGACACTGGGGCATCCTCAAATCCTAAGTATCCAGGGGCAAAACAATCAAGCCGTATTTATTCTTGATCGAAGGGGCAAAAATTTTTTTGTTTCCAAAATTATCGATCAAGGAATAAATACGTACCCCTAATCCGGTTTCATCGGTATTGCTCCACCACAGAGAGCCGATTTCTACAATATCAAGGGGCAAGATGTTCAGTCCATATTCATTCTTGATCGAAGGGGCAAAAATTTTTGTTTCCAAAATTATCGATCAAGGAACGAATACGTACCCGAAACAACTTCAAAACATCAAAGGAGATCATCAAGCTTCGCAAATCACCAAAGCATCTTTCCCCAACCATAAAAGCTTCGCGGGAAACACAATCATCCTTTCCTTCAGTGACACAAGCTCCACTAGAAGTGAAATGACCAAAATGCCCTCCTGTCAGTAACCTCATTATCGGATGGCCAAAACACCTTTCCTTTAGCGACACGAGCTACACGAAAGACCAAATGACCAAAGTACCCTTACTTCAAGGAATGCGAACTTCCCAAGTTGCAAAATTACCAAAATACCCTTCCCTTTCGTAAGCACCGAATGGCAAGGAGAATTCGATATGGGCAAGTCCTCTGCTTCACAATGGAGTCGAAGCATGTCCCCGGCAAATCAAACAAGATCTGGGCAAAGTCCTCTGCTTTGCAATGGAGTTTAAGCATGACCCTAGATAACATCAGAACAATTCGGGCAAAGTCCTATGCTTCTTATCAGAATCGAAGTACGACCCTGAAGATTCAAACCAATTTAGGCAAGACCACTGTCTCAAAAGCAACCGAGACAAGTCCCTATAGACATCAAAACGAGTCCACGCGAAGGAAACCCCCAGGTATGTTCTCTTTTCCTTCTCACCGTGCTCCCTATCGCGAGACCAAACTCGAATCGGGCACAAGCACCCATCCAAGTCGACTTTGGTCACGCGAGGGGCAGCCTGTGAGCACGGGTTTTTTCCCGACCTCGGTGATGAAATCTACTGTTACCTTTTTCACGGATAAACGTGAAGCGGATTTGGACCGACCGGGATAACGTCGGAAATATCCCAGATAGCCCGAAAGTGTGTGACAAGTCCTAATACGGAACCCCGAAGAATTCGAGTGAGTATTTTAAGAGAACCGAGCAAAAGAACGAAAAATAAATGAAAATGGCCTTTTCTGGACATTACAGCCGCTCGGCTGTAAACTACAGCCGCTCGGCTGTAACCTACAGCCGCGCGGCTGTAGTCTATAGGGGCGCGGCTGTAACCTACAGCCGCGCGGCTGTAATCTTCATATTTCCTTTTTTGGGCAAAATCAACATTTAATTCGGTTTTTAAACAAAATAGGAATTTTGGCCACTACAGCCGCTCGGCTGTAACCTACAGCCGCGCGGCTGTAGTCTACAGGGGCGCGGCTGTAACCTACAGCCGCGCGGCTGTAATCTTCATATTTCCTTTTTTAGGCAAAATCAGCATTTAATTCGGTTTTTGAGCAAAATAGGAATTTTGGTCGCTACAGCCGCTCGGCTGTAACCTATAGCCGCGCGGTTGTATATTACAGGGGCGCGGCTGTGACCTACAGCCGCGCGGCTGTAATCTTCAGTTTTCCTTTTTTAACAAAATCAGCAATTAATTTCGATTTAATTCCAAAACAGGAGGTATTTAAGGTTGCTATTCGGGAATTAGGGAGGAGGAAGGTAGAAAGAAAAGAAAAAAAAGTGAGAAAACCTAGAGAAAAAGAAAAAAAAGAAATCATAGAGTTTTTCATTAAGGGTTTTTTATACAACAACAAAAAAAAAAGAATTAGGCAAAAAAGAAAGAAAAGAAAGGTTAGAAGAAGAAGGAACACTCAAAATCAATCCTTGAATTTTCCTCGTGGTTCCGTTTGAGGTTTGGAAAACACACTTTGCTCGGGTTGTCCGTGACTGTGGAACGTTTCCTGGCATCCAAAAATCTTTTTTGTGGTCCAAGCACTGGAACACATACAAGGTAATTTTCTGAGAGGTCTTAAAAATCTATTCTGTTCATCTTGGTTGTGATTCAATTGCATGTTTTGAGTTTTTTGCGATTTTTGGGAATTTTTCCGGCTACAGCCGCGCGGCTGTATATTACAGGGGCGCGGCTGTATATTACAGGGGCGCGGCTGTGACCTATAGGGGCGCGGCTGTAATGCCATGTTTTGAGTTTTTTACGATTTTTGGGAGTTTTTCGGCTACAGCCGCCCCACTCATGATCACAACCGCGCGGCTGTAACCTACAGGGGCGCGGCTGTAACCTATAGCCGTGCGGCTGTAGTTAAGGCAAAATCACTAAATTTGCAAAACGATTTTCAAAAATGAGAAAACACATTAGAATCGATTCTGGGGCATTACAGCCGCCCGGCTGTAAGCTACAGGGGCGCAACTGTAACCTACAGCCGCGCGGCTGTAGCCTACAAGGGCGCGGCTGTAATGGAGGCAGAATTACAGTTTTGCCCTTTTGGGCCCCAAACTTGTAATTTTGCATTCTTTTCTCATTCAAAAATGAATTTTGGCGTGTTTGCATACTTTTGGACCCTAGATGGATGTTTGATTTAGGCCCACAAACGAACGGGACCCCCGGGTCCCGGGATATCCAGCCCGCTAAAGTTGGAAAAGTGCATGTAAATGAGCCAAACCGTTTTTAAAACCGATTTTTTATCCATAAAACCTATAGGGCGTTTAAAAAACCGTTTTCCAGGTCTAACCGGGCCGACCGGTCGGGTCGACCCGGTTACCCCCCTTTTGCATGAGCCCGATTCCTAAAATACCTTTGTTCTGTCTTATATGAGTCCTTAGTGTGATTTATTTATTTGTGCTAACCATATTTGGATGCAGCTTTTATTTTTGCTTTATTTTTATTTTTGAATGTATTTTATAGATTATCCCGTGTATCTAGGCGATTGTAATTTTTAGAATTTCGTGTATAATAGGCGGTTGTAAAAGGTGAGGATGAGAGTTTTCTTTTTCTTGGGTTGTATAATTTGGCCTCTGATTTACTTTTTCCGCACTTTTATTTTTCTGCACTTTATTTTATTTTTATGTCACATGTATGAGCATTGGCTAATAATAAAAGAAGAGATAAAATGAGTAGAATTAAGTGAATGAAATGTCATATTTTGCAATAATAATTAAAAATAAGTGAGGATTAGTAGATATGTTGCCCGAACCTCGAATCTCTGGATTAGGTACTGCGTCTACATTTGGTAGGGAGCTGTACCGGAATTTCCCGGATGAGCTGATCCGGGTGGCGACTCTGTATCTAATCTCGAAATTCGCATTTCGAGACCTTTAAGTTAAAATGGGATTTTCTAAAAAGCTTGTTTTCTAAAATTCAAGCCTAACTTTTCAATAAAATGAAAGGTTTCCCTAAGAAAGATTAAAACCCCGTTTTCAAAACCAAAACACCAAGACCTCAAAAAGAAAATCCCCGGTTCCCGCTTCACCGCGCGTTCCGAAAAAGGTCGTCCGCTCATAATTATATATAACATAAAAGCAACAAAAATGAGTTTCATGTCAAACTAGTCGTGTCAGTCAGATTGTCTCTATAAATCATGTTGTCATGTCAGAAATTGCCACCCCTAATTTTAATTGCTTTGATTGTATTGTATGCTTTCCAAATTGTCTTCCTAAGTTGAAATGTTGCAATTGTCTTCTACTTATAGGCATTGGAGAAGTGGTTTGGAGATGATGTTCAAATTCTATCTTTTTATGTTCAGGTCTCTAAAACTAGCCGTTGCACAATATTCATCCCTTTGAAGCTTTAATTTTAATCTTTTTCAGGTCTCTGAAACTAGCCGTTGCATAGTGTTTAGCCTTCTAAAGATTTGTGATGAACTTCTTCAGGTCTTTAAAAGTATCTGCTATACAGTGTTTAGGTCTGAAGATTTGAGTTGAATTTCTTCAGGTCTTTGAATATGGTCATTATATAGTGTTCAGGACGTTGAATATTTGAATTTAACTTTTTCAGGTCTCTGAATGTAGCTATTATACAGTACTTAAGCCTTTAAAGATTTGTAACAGAATTTCTTAAGTCTTCAACCTCGTGAAGCAATATTTATCTTATTACTCCAATACTTTTTATCTTCTTTTCATAATATCCTTCCAATTTCTTTATTGTAAGTCTTCACCTCTATACTTTGTTTACTTAATTAAAAAATAAAAATATATTTATTTTTAATTAATTCTCAAAGTATTTATTTAATTTTATATTCTCCAGATATAAAGTTGTTTTTATCAAAACAAGGTTCAACAATCCCCCCCCCCCCCCTTTTTGTATGATGACAACCCTATCATATTTTGAATTTGTTAAAGAGATAAAAAAAATAATCTTACAAATAAATTGTTCCGTAGTGAGAAATAAGCTCCCCCTAAAGTTATGATCTCCTGATGGATTTTTCTTAAAGAAATTTTGAAAAATTCTAATTTAAGGAAATTTATCTGCAAAGATAAGATTTGAGGAGATTAGAAAATACATCTATTTTGAAATTTAGTTATTGGATTTTAACCTTTCTAAATTTGAAAAATCATTTTCAATAACTAATGAAATAAAAATGGGCTTTTTATATAAGTTTTAATATAAAATTTAATAAAGATGAGATAGGAAGAACCAACCAATTTTATTTTTATATTAGCCAAAAAACTTGAAAAAGGTTTCATGCTCTACTTAGTTTGGACTAAGGATATTCTATTATCCAAGAAAGCCTAAATGCAAACAACATTAATCCCATTTGGTGAAGGATAAGCAGATTTGTAATTGAGCACTATCTATATAAAACTTTATTAAAGTCAAGGAAATTCCTTTCTCCTGATGGATTTTTCTTAAAGGGATTTTGAAAAATTCTAATTTAAGGAAATTTATCTGCAAAGATAAGATTTGAGGAGATTAGAAAATACATCTATTTTGAAATTTAGTTATTGGATTTTAACCTTTCTAAATTTGAAAAATCTTTTTCAACTAATAAAATAAAAATGGGCTTTTTATATAATTTTTAATATAAAATTTAATAAAGATGAGATAGGGAGAACCAGCCCATTTTATTTTTATATTAGCCCAGAAACTTGAAAAAAGTTTCATGCTCTACTTAGTTTAGACTAAGGATATTCTATTATCCATGAAAGCCTAAATATAAACAACATTAATCCCATTTGGCGAAGGATAAGCAGATTTGTAATTGAGCACTATCTATATAAAACTTTATTAAAGTCAAGGAAATTCCTTTGGTAATGATTGAAATTCCTTTATAAGACTGCTAACATAATATTCATATACCCTCATTAGAATAAAACAAACTGTACCATAACATATTATCATATAGACACATAATGTACACCATGCTTGTATGTATTTAACACACTAATGTCAGTATATATGTAATATCAACAAGAGCTATACTAACAAATATCATATCAACAAACACACTAAAAAAGATTCTATGATATCAACAATTCCTATCAATGCCATATACAACCAATGCCTGTTAGTTAAATTATGATATCAATATATGTCACCATATAATATACCAGTACAGTGCACAGTCACAGTACACTAGCACATGCCATATCAGAGCATAATGTCAGGACAAAATATAATATATATGATAGGCATCAGAGCATATCAGTAATGCACTTAGCATAATATATGCATATGTATACCAAAAGCCAATTATTAATGCCATGATGTAGTGTATGCCAGTACTAGTGTGAATTATATATCAGTAAGCTATATTGGTGCTTTAGTAACCCTCTAAGACAAATGACAGTTAATGACACATTAACAAATTAACACAAATGTAGGATTCATAGCAGCATATAAATTAGACCACTATGCATGTCACATACAACAGAATATATTCCATATTATATCAGTAGCTATGACATAACATTTTATCATACCAGTAATGTACTAACACTAAATATATCAGTAAGAGCATGTATACTAGTAGAAGTATGTCAACATATTGTATTAATGTATATATGACTTATATCAGTCACAAACTTATATAAGTAAGAATTCAATTTATTACCAAACAAGATATACCATATCAGTTAATTTTATGAATGCATCATGTATACCAGTTATCAATAGTACAGTAGTTATAAAAACTATTTATTAGTTATCATTACACATTTTCAACACAACAGATAACATCATACTAGTGACAAATTCACATATATATGTCGTATGCCGTCTATATATCTGTCAGTCAAAGCAAACTAAGCAAGATATGATATTCAAATTTTCTCCCCCTGTGTCATCAACCAAAATAAGGAGGATAGCCATTTCAGACAATCAGAACCATCATAAGTATAACATAATCAAAAAGGACAACATACTAGTAATATTACTTTAAATTTAAGTTTGACAAGTATTCAATACCATATTTTGGTTATAAATACCGTTATACAATAAAATGCCTATGGTAAGATAAATACTACAAGAAACTGTATTCTAAGTTAGAGAGATAAAAGTGCATGCATAACTACTAAAAAAATAAATACTTCAAGTGCAGCAAAAAGGGTACAGAGATCAACTAGTGGTCGTATGAGAAGCTTCAGAAATTGCTTACACTAAAGAGATCCCTCTGCACCAAAGCTGACTTAATCTTCAAGGCTGACCAAAGGTGGATGAAGCACGGGCTTTTAGGGAGTTACTGTAGAGGTGAGATATCATGAGGTGCATTGAATCAACTGTACCAGACAGTTCCCTAACTTCTCATGTGACTCTATCTAGAGTCTCTTCTTGATATTGAACAATGTTTAAAAGCCTAAACTAGAGCTTCATGATTTGGATCTGAACATTATTAAGAGCACTAGGGATTTGCTGAAAGATATCACTATTCATCATGTTCTGAGCAATTTTAAGAACCACAGCTATGACCTTGAGTGAGGAATCCAAGGTGAATACGATAGTCCTGATATGATCTTGGGTGGAGGTAAAGCGTATATTAGAAAAATCTGGTGGGATAGTGAAGTGGATAGGTTATGTGGGGATATTTATAACTAGAGGAGAGGGAGTTAGAGGTTTAATAGTTAGAAGCATGGAAGAGAAGGTAGGAGATGCATATTGCTGTGCCATTCTTATGAAGTCAGGATGTAGACATTGAAATGAGTAACAGTTAAGGGTCCTGGCAAATGGCGATTTTAGATTTCCTTCAATGAGTTTCTCAAGGTAGTAGTTGCCAGCAGGGTTTTTAAAGGACTAGCTAATGGTGGTGAGGAAGGATTTAAGGTTAAGGAAGCTATGAGTGAAAGTGAGAAAGGTATGATAGGGAGGGAGACTTCATCTTCAGGAGTTATCAAGCTAGTTTGAAAAGTAGGACATAGTTCTCCTAAAGAGTCAAACAGGTTAGTGTCCAGGTCAGGAGAGTTGTTGTTAGAAAAGTGGCTATCACATGTATTTCTCTTAGATTTAGTTCCCAACAAATCTATCCCACTAAATGGATTAGGAGGTTGAAAGTCTTCTAAGATAGCAGTAAAGAAATATGACTTTTCGTGAGTGTACATGTTTCTACCATAAATCTCAAGCATACTGCTAGCTTTAGAGTTTTCCTTTCCTAAGCTAACAACATCAACAAAGCTATGATCTCTACCATTTACACTCTTAGAGACATGAACTTTATAGGAGCTCTGTTCTTTGTCATTACTTTGGTCTAGTTGAGTTGGTTCCTTCCTTGCACAACTCTTTTGTGTACCTTCACCTTATCTTTCCTCTGTATTTGTAACTTGATAATCTGCACCATCATTTTCTTTGATATGTTTTGAGTTAGGGCCTGAACTAGTATACCCTAGAGGAACAATAGCAATTTATAGCTTGTGTTGGTTCATCCGAATGGTGTGTTTTGTAGAGAATTTGTTCAAGATGGATTTTGGCCCAATGGTGAGAGAGATAAGATTATCAGTGGGAATATTGTGGAAATGAAAGAATTTTATCAAAATCATCCTTAAGGAATAGGGGAAGATCCTCTCAAGCTAGTCAAATAGTTGACCATATTGGTTTTCTATTAATAAGATGCTAGGTAAAGCATACATCAAAGGTAACCATAATGGTAAGAATTGAAGATTGAAGGGGAAAGAATATAGAGTTGAGTAATTTCAGGGTTTTAAATGTGCCACCTTGATAGACATAATCAAGCTTGGAAGTAGGAATTTGGTGGTCAGAAGGAATGTTGAATAAATCTCTCAAAAATTCCTTACAGTTAAAATAGTCAAAAGAGGGGTGTTTAGTAATCTTTGGTCCTACATGAGGCAAGTCATATACTTTGGCAAACACTTTCTTATTGACTTTACAAGTTTTCCCTCTAAGAGTAACTTCATACAGATTATTCCTAACTCAGTCAGAGTTCCATAAAACTCTGTTACTAAGGAAAGAAAGATGGGTTTATTAATTTTCATAAAGTTTCCCACTTCTGAAAACTAAACCATTCCTAAAATGGAAATTCATGACTTCTTAAGTATTCCCAATCAATTCTTTTACAAGCCACCTTAGGTTTAGAGAAACCATCAAAGTATACTAATGTACCTTGTGTTGGTGTGCCCTAGTTCTTAGGGCATTGGATTCTTGTATTTTATATTATACATCAAGACTTCCTGTATACATACATCATTTGTGTCATATTAATAAAGGTAATTAATCTATTTCATTTATATCTTGTGCTATAATATGAGTAGAGTATCCATTGATTAATAATCATAAAACTTATCCCATGTCTATCCTAATCGTGGGAACGAATAGAACCACAAACTTGTATATTTGATAATTGTATGATAGTTCTTAACTAGCCATAGTATTCATAAAGTTAGTCATGAATATAGGTATATGTCACTGATATGGGACTAGATCGATATGCACAAGAAAGCCATATGGTTGTCATGTCATAGGTCTTTCTTGAGTAGGTCTCTTTTGTCCTTAGACCAGATTTCATTATAATATCAATATGGAATCTGGTTCACTTTGACATACGCTAACAAGTCTGTAAAAGGATGCTAAATATGGGTATGATTGGGTGGACATGTGAACATATTGATATTGATGATGAAGTGATGGAATTACTACTCGGGTAACGTCGAAATGATATCACTGGCCACTTGATGAGTGGGACTGATAAGTGTATGGCCATACATAAATAAGTTGGTAATCAGTCAACTCAAGATCAAGTAATATAATAAACACCAGAAGAGGATGACGGACACCATGCCTCTTATTTATTCATATCGATATCATTTGGCAAAGGATACTGTGAGATTACTACTGCGTCAATGTCTTCAACAGACAGCTACATCTCTGTCTAAATTGGGGGCTGTAATGGTTTGCTAGAACCCACTTACAGTCTATGGGCCTTGGGCATACTGCCAACATATAGACAGACTCATAAGATCATGCACATAGATCAACTGAGCCGGAACTTATAGATTGTACATGTAATGTACATTGGAAGGAATACGTCAATTAATTAGTTGACATTTGGTGTCAAGGTAATTAATTAATATTGGATTGATTTTATTTAATTAATAAGTTTACATAATGTAGTTAATTAATATATCAATTAATTGAATTATATAACGTAAACAATTAATTAAATAATTTTCCTAAGTAGGAAAATTAAATACATGTATTGTATTTACTTAAGTATGATTTTATTCTATTTAGGGGTAATTAAATTTAGCCAAATGGAATTAAATTACATAGTATATACTTTTTAATTAAAGTTTATTTATATAATTATAATCCTAGTGGGCTTGGGTTTAATTAACCTAGTCAAAACCCAATTAGATAAGGAGTTTATGTACACTTAAGAATAAAAATAAACCTTAACCCTATTTTAATTGCTAGAATTTTCAGCCCCCTACAGCAGCCCCTTTGGCCAAAATTTCTAGCATCAATCTTCCATTCCTCTGCTTCTTCGGCACTGGTTCCCGCTCGATAGAGAGTCAATTTTGTAGCAATCTCTAGAAGAGACGAATCCAGTGAGTTTAATCTCTCTTGATTCAAAATTGATTTTTTTTCAATCAATGGTAATTGGACATGATATGTGGATTGTAGGAAATTTTAAACGGTGTAATTTCGCTGCGCCACGTTATTTTTCTGATGATGAATCCCAACACCTTGCTCTGGAATGAACACCATGGATGATAGTGAAGGATTGGCCTGACCCGCATTTCTCCTGCTTTTCTTGATTCACTTAGGTGCAGGTTGTTACTCTTCTTGCTTCATACTCTTCCTCTTTGAAGAACTTTGATTAGTAGTCTCTTCTTCCCTCATTGTATTTCTTTTTCGATTTTCAGCTTTTGTTCTTATTTTAAGCCCTTACTTATCTAACTCCTTGCTTCTTCATTTTTACAGCTATCCTCAAATTGGCTTCAGAGAGATGATCAAGAGAAGGAAAATTTTATTAGAGAAAGAGGGAGATTTGATTTGGTAAGAGCAAGGAAGAAGTACAATAATTTGTCTTTTTGTTCTCCTCGTAACTATTTCAAATTGATAGTTAATTTTGAATTTGGCTAGGATGTCTTTTTCAATATCTCTATTAACTGTTGATGATCAAAACATGTCTATTCTCTTTTCCTTGTAAACATAGTTTAGATGGATATAGGTCATAAGCCTGATCGATTTTAGAATATTGGACCCATAGCTTGAGATTTTAATGGATTTTGCCCACATAATCTTGAGGTGGAATAAAATTATATAGGCTTAGTAAAAGAAAATGGCCCAAATATGTTATCATGGCTTGTTGCCTTTATTACCAAAAAATTCATGGGCTTTTCTTAAGCCTAGGCCGGTAGAAATGAAATTAAAATACTTTCGGCCCAAAAATAATTAGTATATAACTAATTATTTTAGAAAATTACATTTTTCATCATTGGGAATAGACATTCCAATTTCTCTTCGAAGTTGAGTGAAACTTTAATCATTAAGGCGTTTCATAAAAATATCTGTAATTTGTTCTTCTGTAGGAACAAATTCTGAATTTATATCCCCTTTTTTCACATGCTTCAACACAATATGATGCTTGATATCTATGTGTTTAGTCTTTGAATGATGAATAGGATTTTTGGTTAGGTTAATTACATTAGTATTATCACATCCTATAGGAATGTGATCATACTTTAACCTGTAGTCTTCTAATTGTTCTTTCATCCATAATATATGTGCCACACATTGACTCAAAGATACATATTCAGCTTCAGTAGTCGAATTTTCCACTGACGTTTGCCTTTTACTTAACCAAAAGACTAATTCTTTTCCTAGAAATTGACAAGTGTTGGTGTACTTTTTCTTTCTAATTTGCATCCTACGTAGTTTGCATCACTGTATCCTACTAAATCAAAATCCCTACACTTTGGATACTAGATACCTACATCTAGAGTTCCATTTAAGTATTTGAATATTCCTTTCACAACACCGAAATATGACTCTTTATGGTTAGCTTGGAATCTTGCACATAAACACACACTGAATTATATATCAGATCTACTAGCAATGAAGTAAAGTAAAGAACCAATTATACCTCTGTATTTCTTGGTGTCCACACTTTTACCTTTTTCATCTTTGTCTAGTTAGACTAACGTACTCATTGGTGTTTTCATAGGCTTGGAATTCTCCATTTCATATTTTTTAATGAGTTCCTTTGTATAATTGGATTGATAGATAAATGTTCCTTTCTTCTCTTGTTTAACTTGTAATCCAAGAAAGAAATTTAATTCTTTCATCATAAACATTTCAAATTCCTTACTCATTTCTTTAGAAATTCCTTGCACAACAATTCATTAGTAGAACCAAATATAATATCATCCACATAAATTTGCACAACTAATATATGATTCTTTAAATGATTTATAAACATATGCTGTATCAACTTTACCTTAAGTAAAACCTTTTACGAGCAAAAAGGAGCTTACCTCTCATACTAAGCTCTTGGAGTTTGTTTTAAACCATAACGAGCTTTGGTTAGCTTGTAGACATATTGAGGATGATGACAATCTTCGAATCCAGGAGATTGCTTGACATATGCCTCTTCATTCATATATAGCCATTTAAGAATGCACTTTTTACATCCATTTGGTAGAGTTTGAAATCCTTATAGCATGCAAATACGCATAGCATTCTTATGGGTTCTAGTCTTGCAACTAGAGTGAATGTCTCATCATAGTCAATTCCTTCTTGCTGGTTATATCCTTGTGCAACCAATCTGGCTTTATTTCTAACAACTATACTAGATTCATCGAGCTTATTCTAGAATACCCATTTTGTTCCTATCACAGTTTGATCATTGGGTTTAGTAACAAGTTCCTATACATGATTCCTTTTAAATTAATCAAGTTCTTCTTACATTGTATTCTTCTAGCTTTTCCCATTTTCTGCTTCTTTGAAATTCTTTGGTTTAACTTCTGAAATGAATGTAGTGTGATCCAAGTATTCCTTTGACTGATT
This sequence comes from Euphorbia tirucalli, assembly GCA_039660915.1. Classification (NCBI taxonomy): domain Eukaryota; kingdom Viridiplantae; phylum Streptophyta; class Magnoliopsida; order Malpighiales; family Euphorbiaceae; genus Euphorbia; species Euphorbia tirucalli. Next base: position 30,705,685 of record CM077637.1, on the reverse strand, counting down.
TCTTGCCATTACTCTTTCAGAAGGGTTATCAATAATAGCGGCTTTTAGATAATAATTGTGATATCGAAATTCTTTAGGTAGATCATGATGTTGATTTTCTTGTGTTTGCAATTGATGCAAATCATGTTCTTTTTTATTATTGATATTATCATTTTTCTGCAGATTATTGTCGGTAGTGTTTTCAACCTGTGAATCAAGTATCTCAAGAGTTTCCTCAAACTTATTATTTTCTAGGAGAGAGTTTGCTTCTTCAAATTTCACATGCATCGACTCATCTATGGTAAGAGTTCTCTTATTAAAGACTCTATATGCTTTACTGTGTAAGGTATATCCTAGGAAAATACCTTCATCTGATTTTGAATCAAATTTACAAAGATATGCTTTGATGTTGAAAATAAAACATTTGCAACCAAATGAGTGAAAGTAACCGATATTCGGTTTTTTTATTGTTCCATAACTCATATGATGTTTTCTTTAAAATTGGTCTTATTAAAGCTTTACTTAAAATATAGCAAGCTGTATTCATAGCTTTTACCTAAAAATATTTTGGTAAATTGCTTTCATTTAGCATGGTTCTATTCATCTCTTCAAGAGTTCTATTTTTCCTCTCTATAACACCATTATGTTGAGGAGTCCTCAGTGTTGAGAAATTATAAGAAATACCATGATCATTGCAAAACCTTTGAAAAAGATGGTTTTCAAATTCTTTTCCATGATCACTTCTAATAGAGATAATAAAAATGTTTTTCAAATTCTGAAGCCTTTTACAAAGGAGTGAAAATTTTACAAAGGCTTCATTTTTTTTTACTTAAAAACAATGTCCATATGTACCTAGAGTAGTTATCTACAATGACAAATGCATATTTCATGCCTCCTAGACTAGTTGGTTGTATAGGCCAATTAAGTCTAAATGCAATAATTCTAATGGTCTAGAGGTAGAAACATCATCTTTAGTTTTTAAAAAAATTTATAGTTTGCTTACCTCTTTGATATGCATCACAAACATAAGTTTTATTAAAATGGACTTTCGGTAAACCTTTTACTAAATCTCTTTTAGAAAGTTTTGAAATCAGATGCATACTGGCATGTCCTAATCTATGATGTGATAACCGACTCTCTTTTTCTTGTGAAATTAAGCATTGATTACGTGTAAGATCGTCTGAATTTAAGAGATAAATGTTTCCAATTCTTGGAAAAATAAGTAATGTCTTACCGGTTTTTGCTTCAATATTTCACACTTTTTTGAGTCAAAGATTACTTTTCAATCCTTGTTACACAATTGACTGACACTTAAAAGATTGAATTTCAATCCATCGACTAGTGATACTTCATCAATGCATAGATTGTTGCCAATCTTTCCTTTGCCAAATAATCTATCCTTCCTTTTTGTCACCAAATTTTACAATACCTCTTTTAACTTGTCTTAAGGTGGTGAAGTAGGTACTATCATCAATCATATGCCTTGAATATCCACTATCAATATACCATCTTTGTTTTCCAAGGGTGTTCTTTAAGCAAACCTGCAAGACAAATTAAGTAGTTTCATGTACCTAAATTTTATTGGGTCCTTCTCTATTACTATTGTTTTTCTTTGGGATCCACATCGTTTTTCCTTTGTAAAAAGCTCTTCGAAAGTTGCATTCTTGAATTACATGTCCTTTATGATTGCAATAGAAAAATGTAACATTTCTCTTTTTCTGGTAAGATGAATGACGTGAACAATGGGGTTTTGTGGTACGGAATCTATGTTTGGGAACATGGTTAGGTTTTTTTATGGAAGTATTTAGGCTTGTAACCATATTTTTGGTTTGAATAAAATTTCTGGTAGTATATAGGTTTGGAAGCCTTTTTGTAGTGAGAATTTTGTGGTACAAAAGGCTAAACCTTTTGTATACTCTTCTTTCTATTTTTATGTTCCAAGAGCCGAATTTCTTATTTGCTTTTGGTGCATGTCTCTGAACATTTCTTTTAACTATCTGTTCAGAAAGAATGTAGATGACTGATTTTCTGCTTTCCTTTTCCTTTAGATGGCTGAACATGTTTTGTAGATGAGGAATTTTGCATCTCAATTGTGGATGAGGATTTGCAAAATGAAATTGACTTTTGGGGTGTGTGTATAGGTACATCACAAGCACTTTGATTGAAACCAAGTCTTGTTTTGTTATTTGGATTTCTGTGAGTATCCAACATCATATTAAGCATATTTTCTCCAAGTGTGAATTTATTGAAAGTGACATTTAATTTTTCACATTTGTCTCAAAGACTTAATACTTTGCTTGCTAATGTAAGATCAGTATTTTCAAGAAACTTTACTTTGTTCTGAAGTTTAAGTTTTTGTTTCTTTACTTCAGAGTTTTTACATTTATAATCTTTAATAGTTTCTTACAAAGTATTATGTAATTTTCAAAATATGCTTAAATGATTTTTTTTATAAGACAAGGAAGTTAGGATTCCCTCATCTTTTGTTTCTTCTTTTTCCTTTGATGAAATTTCTTCTTTATTATTTGCCATAAAGCAAACTTGAGCATTGTTTTCATCATCTTCATTATCGAAATTTTACTATCATTCTATGTAGCTATCATAGCCTTTTTTATCTTTCTTGTTGAATTTCAATTTGGATTTTGGACAATCAATTTAGTAATGTTCTGGCTTTTTGCAATTGAAGCAAATGATTTTTTATGACTCTTGCTTTGTCTTAGTGATGTTATTGTTGTCGAAGTTTTTCTTTAGCGCCTTCTTATCCTTATTTTTCTTTATGAATTTTTGAAATTTTCTGACAAGAAATGCTTTCTCTTCATCTAGTTCTTCATCAATGTTATCTCCTTCTGATTCACTTTCAAGTGCATCAATTGTTAGACTTGCAGCTTTAAGAGTGGTGAATTTAATCTTCATTTCATAGGTAAGTAATGAAACTATTGTAGGGATTTTTCATGGAAAATCAACCGATAAAAGCGGAAGCTCGCATTGATTTTCTCAAATCCGTGACCCAGGAGCAATTGAAATGGAAATAAAAAACACAAAAACAAAAGATCAAGAATGAGATTCTCACCTTTCAATGTCTTTTTTAGAGACGGCTACAGAAACCGAAATCGATTCCCTCCACTCTCACGTACATGAATGTCTATCAAGCGAAACCCGTGCTAGCGGCGGATCGAAAGAGAAGGGGAAGAGTTAGCCGAAATTTTTAGCCCACGAAAACCTTTATGGCTGAAAATTCACTTTAATGAGAATTAATTTTTTGCTTAAATCAAGGCCTTAATTTAAGGCTTTGGTTTATATAGATATTAAATTCGGATTTTAATACCATAAATCCCTAAATCTAAATTAATTATTATGGGTAAATTAAATGCAATTCTATTTTAATTTTCATGCATGTATTTATATAAAACCATATTATATAATGTACATGTCATTAAATTAAAATTGATTTGCCAATTAAAATTGACCTAATAAATTAATTGAGATTCAACTTAAATCTAAATACAAATAAACCTATATATTTATTTTATTTCCACCCGGAAATAAATTCCCAATTAATATATCTCAACTAAATTATATTGATCAATCCAATTGATCTATAATTTAATTAATTAATATTTATCTCTCCAGCCTATATACATCAAGTATACGGGTGATCTGACAAGTTCAAACACAGATATTCTATGTGTAACATCTTGTGGGCCCGTCTTTATGTTGGCAATGGGCTCAAGGCCCACAGACTATAGGCGGGCTCTAGCAAGCCACTACAGCCCCTAATTAAGATGGAGACAACAGTCTAATGGAAGTCTTAACCCTGTAGTTAAACTTGTATCTCCCATGTCGCTGATATCCGTGCCCTACATAGAGGCATAGTGTCATCACCCTCTTTTGTCTCCGGACATTTACTTGATCCCAAATGAATCGATGCTCACAAACAAGTTCCAAATTGTTTGGGTGTGGCCATACTCTTATCGGTTGCATCCATCAAGAGGCTGGTGATATCTTCTTAGTGGTTCACTGAGTGACATTCCCTTCTGCATGTTCATAGTCTTGCCATGCTCACTGGCACACCCCGAACGTACCTGTACTTGGCACCCTGTTGAAGGTCCTTTAGGCATACGCCAAAGTGTGTCACTTTACATGCAATACCATAACATAGTCATGTCAAAGGATCCATATAAGTACTACACGAGAATCACTTGTGATACTATACCATGTGGATTTCTCGTTTAGTGGATCTATCTAGTACCATACCCCTTTGCATATACCCATAAACTTGGTTGACATTCCATGTCCAATAGCCGGTAAGACACCGCCATACAACCAAGCTTATGATAGTCTTTGGTTCCTTTCATTCCCATGACTGGAACAGACAACAGATTTCTTCATGGTCATATAGTTTTCCCTATCTATGGTCTTACTGCCCAATGCATGACACTTGTCAACATGGATATGGATATTGTTGGTGTGCCCTAGTTCTTAGGGCATTGGATTCTTGTATTTTGTATTATACATTAAGACTCATTGTATGAATAAATTATTTGTGTCACATTAATAAAGGTAATTAATCTATTTCATTTATATCTTGTGCTATAATATGAGTAGAGTATCCATTGATTGATAACCATAAAACCTATCCCAGGTCTGTTCTAATCGTGGAAACGAATAGAATCACAGACTTGTATATTTAATGACTATATGGCAGTTCTGAACTAGCCATAATACTTGTATAGTCAGTCATGAATATAGGTACATGTTGTTGACATGGGACTGGATCGATCTGCACAAGAAAGCCACATGGTTATCGCGTCATAGGTCTTTCTTGAGTAGGTCTCTTTTGTCCTCAGACTAGATTTCATTATAGTATCAATATCGAATCCAGTTAACTTTGACATACGTCTAACAGGTTTGTAAAAGGATGCTAAATATAGGTATGATTGGGTAGACCAGTGAACATATTGATATTGATGATGAAGTGATGGAATTACCACTCGGGTAACACCAAGATGATATCAATGGCCACTTGATGAGTGGGACTAATAAGTGTATGGCCATACCCAAATAAGTCGATTGCTTATTTGACTAATCAGTCAACTCAAGATTAAGAAAGATAAACAGCAAAAGAGGATGACGGACACCGTGCCTCTTGCTTATTCATATCGATATCCTTTGGCAAAGGACACTATGAGATTACTACTGGGTCACTGTCTTCTAAAGACTGTTGTATCTCTGTCTTAATTGGAGGTTGTAATAGTTTACTAGAACCCACTTACAACCTACTGTCAACATAAAGACAAACCCATAGGATCTTGCACATAGATCAACTAAACTTATAGAAATTGTACATGTAATGTACATTGGAAGGAATACATTAATTAATTAGTTGACGTTCGGTTCAAGGTAATTAATTAACATTGGGTTGATTTAATTTAATTAATAAGTTTACATAATATAATTAATTAATATATCAATTAATTGAATTACATAAAGTAAACAATTAATTAAATAATTTTCCTAAGTAGGAAAATTAAATACATGTATTGTATTTACTTAAGTATGATTTAATTTTATTTAGGGGTAATTAAATTTAGCTAAATGGAATTAAATTACATAGTATATACTTTTTAATTAAAGTTTATTTATGTAATTATAATTCTAGTGGGCTTGGGTTTAATTAACCTAATTAAAACCCAGTTAGACAAGGTGTCTATATAAGGGCACAGTTAAGAAACAAAACCAAATCCTAACCCTAAGTTTATTGCTGGAAATTTCAGCCCCATTGCAGCCCCAAAAACAGCCGAAAATTACAGCAATTAATTTTCCATTCCTTCTGCTTCTTCGTCTAGCACCGGTTCCCGCTCGATAGTTGGTCGTGCACCGGACTTTGGAGATCACAGTTTTAAGAAATGATTTTGCAGTAATCTCTAGAAGAGACGAATCCAGTGAGTGAATCTCTCTTGATTCAAATTGATTTTATTCCAATCAATGGTAATCAGACACGATAGGTTGATTCTAGGAAAATTTTAACTGTGCAATTTCCGCTGCACCACGTTATTTTTCCGATGACGAATCCTAACAGATATGTCCATTAGATACTCTATTTATAATATTGCACAAGGTATATAATAGATAGATTAATGCCTTTATTCATTAACACAAATGTATAATACATAAATCTCATTACAAGATATAAAATGTATGATACAAAACAAGGGCCAATGCCTTGGGACTAGGGCATTCCCAACACCTATAAGTTCATCATAAGAATATGAAGATAAATCTTTTGATTCTTTTGTTGCTGTGAGCTTAGAATCCAATGAAGTTGGCATTGTTCTGATAAGTTTTGTGATTAGCTCTTCGTTAGAATAATGCTTCTTGAGATCTTTAATTTATTCACAATAAATGTGAATCTTATGTTGATCTTTGAAATTGATTCTTTAGAATCCATTTTGAGTAATTCATATTCTATAACATATAAATTGATTTTTCCATCATTTACTTGCTTGGTTCCTTTATGAGTTACTTCAAGCTTATCCCATATTTCCTTAGCTGTTGTGTGTATGATTATATTCATCAATATCTAAGGAGCATTGTAACAAGTTGATAGCTTCGGCATTTAAAGTAATTTTATTCAAATCATCATATGCACTTTCTTCCTTTGGAATATTTCTACCATCTTTAAAAGGAACGATCAGTCCATCTTTGATGATTTTCCAAATTTGATTAGCAGTTGACTGTAAAAATATTTCTATTCTATTCTTCCAAAAAATTGTAATTATCTCCATGAAATAGAGTTAGATTGTGAATAGAATGTCCTTTAGCAATGAAAATATTTTGGTTCCCTGATGTACTAGCCATACTTGGATCATTCTAAGGATGTTAATCCTTTTGGGCAAGAGTCAAGCTTTGATACCAATTGTTAGTCCTAAATAGGCTAGAGGGGGGGATGAATAATGTATATTTCCAAATAAAAATTCTTTTTATAAAAACTTTTATTCAAAAACAATTTTGCTCAAGAAACAAGTTTCACTTAAAAATGCGGAATAAAATAATTTGAAAAACTTGTAAATAGAATTATTTTTTGAAGAAAATTAAATAATATCTCTAAATAGCTAATACTGTTAGAATAAACACATACATAGGCAATAATTAAAGAGATTAAGGATAATGATATTGATGACACCGAGATTTAAACAGGTTCGAACCAACTGTCCTACTCCTGTCCCTAAGTGAACCACTTGAGATTTTTCACTACAATTCCTTTAACAGTAGGAATCAAACCAAGTGATCTTTCTTTTGTCCAAGATCAAGACGATCAATCCCACTTCGGTTTAGGATTAAGACAATAATCATTCTCCGATCTAGGATCTAGACAGTGTTTTTTGCAAGCTTGAACATCAATCTTTTACAACTTGTTTTTCAAAAATCAACAACAAAACTTTTACGGAACTTAATCGATAAAACTTTAACAACAAAACTCCCCCTCACACTAATATCCCTTAGTGTGATTTTACAATTCACTCAAAGTGTTAAATTTAAATGTGTATTGTTTTGATTGTATTGTATGCTTTGCTAATTGTCTTCCCAAGTTGAAATGTTACAATTTTCTTCCATTTAGAGGCATTGGAAAAGTGGTTTGGATATGATGTTCAAGTTTTGTCTTTTTAGGTTTAGGTCTCTAAAACTAGTCGTTGAACAGTATTCAGCCCTCTGAAGCTTTAATTCTAATCTTCTTCAGGTCTCTGAAACTAGTCGTTGCACAGTGTTTGGTCTTTTAAAGACTTGTGATAAACTTCTTCAAGTCTCTAAATGTATCTGTTAGACAATGTTCAAGTCTTTGAATGTTTGAGTTGAATTTCTTCAGGTCTCTAAATATGGCCGTTATACAGTATTTAGGACTCTGAATATTTGAATTTAACTTCTTCAGGTCTTTAAATGTGGCTATTATACAATGTTTAGCCCTCTGAAGATTTGTAACAGAATTTCTTAAGTGTTCAACCTTGTGAAGCAATGTTTATCTTATTACTCTAATACTTTTTATCTTCTTTTTGTAATATTCTTCTAATGTTTTTGTTGTAAGTCTTCACATTTATACTATATTTCCTTAATTAAAAATAAAAACATATTTATTTTTAATTAATTCTCAAAGTATTTATTTACTTTTATATTCTTCAAATATAAAGTTATTTTCATCAAAACAAGGTTCAACAGTTACAAACAAGGAGACCAAAATGCAGCGTTTCTTCATCGAGTTTAAAATTCATCAACTGTCAAAAATTTTGAACTGTAGCAGAAGGAAATTAAGCAAAAGGACAGGAGTTGTACCTCCATAACCACCATCTCTCAAGTCCCAGTAAACCAAATCCAATCCTCACCTATACCAAATCTTCATCATTCTATTCTGCAAAGAAGGGACCAACTGAAATATGAAGACAATTGGAGTGAATAAAGCAAAGAAAATCAGAGTAAGGAAAATAAAAGCATCTGCTCTGAAAGAAACACCAGCACTAACCATGGAAAGTGGTACCTCACAAAAGTGGCCAAGAGAGGAATCCTCTTATTAGACATCATCAAGCAAGTTTATACCTAGGACCAGGGCATAGAAGTTGACTGCCTCGCATCCATGAAGAAGAACGAGAAAAGCCTACCAGCCATCTTTTCCACCACTGTGTTTATACCAAAAAGAGGTACACTCATTTACCCTGATGGTTTCACTAGTAGGAAGATAGATTGCATGAGGATAGATTGGTCCTACATTGGCAGAGAAGATTTTTCTTTTGCTGGTTGGTTTAGATATCAGGGGTGGGAAGAGTTCATGCAATTTAATGAACCAATTTACTTGTCTCTAGTATTAGAATTTTATGGTACATTGACCCGCCTAAAGGATAAGAATTTTAAAGTTACAGTAGGAGGGAAGGTGTGTGTGGTAAATGAAAAGGTGTTTATAAAGATTTTCAACATCCCTAGGTCTAGTGCAAAGATAAACAAATATGCCGAATTACCTATGTTTGGGGAGTATAATTTTGAGGATCTTGCTAGGTAGCTATTTAACATTACCATCAACCATAAGGTTCCAAAGTCAGTTCTAGACTCGGGATAGCTTAATGGAGTGTTTAGAACCCTCCAGATTCTAAACTCCATATTTTTCTTGTCCCAAACCTCTAGTTTAGCCATAATGGTTGGTTTTGATGTGTGGTTTCATATGGCATCTAATCAATCACAAGAAAATTAATCTTCATTGGATGATGATTAATTATTTGACCAATATAAGATGCACCTTAGCTATTCCATATGGAATGCTCCTCACAAGGTTCTTCCATCACTATGGTATTTGTACCAAAAAGCATTTCCCCACCACTGTCAGAAATAAGTGTATCCTGAAGCAAACCAACATTGAGCTCACCATCAAATTTAATAAGAACAAGATTCGGCTACCCATAGAGCCTTTGAGTTATGAGTAATCTGAGAATGAGTCTGAAGAAAATAAAGAGAACATGGCTGAACAAGATTAGGAAATTGACATTGAAGAGCTTCCTGATACTAAAGAAGTAAGAGAAGAAGAAGATTATGTACCTGAGCCACCAAAAGATGCAAGCTACAATTCTACTTTTGAAGACAATCAAAACATTCCAGAGGTTGAAGAAGAAAAAGATACTCATCTCGTGTTTGAATTCAGAGCAGGAGAAAGTGAGAATACAGGAAAAGAAAAGTGTTTTGGCTCAAGCTAAAACCTGAGTGGTATGTTTAATGAAAGCCTTTCAAGAGGATGAGACTCCTAAATAGTTTAGGAGTATAGAGAGGATAGCATAAGAAGCTTTCATTGAGATCAGCAGGGAGAAAGAATATACATAAGAGCCTCCAACTATTGACAGTGACATCTTCTGTACTTTGGATGAGTTGTACAACATTCCACAACCCTGCTTTATATCAACTTAAGAAGTAGAAGCCAGCCTTCCTCCTATGCCATTCAACAATATGGCCTCTTTTAGTACTACTCCATCTTTATCTCACTCTCGATCAGCTGCTTCTCCATCCTTTAAAATCCAAGGAGGAAATTATTTCATTAATAAAATCTTTGAGGGAATCATCAACTCACCAGCTTTCTATACAAAAACTGTTGATCACACTCGACTCTACTGCTTTCATCCCAATATTGCAAAGATGACTCCAAATCACTCTCCCTACCAACCATAGCCCTTGAGGATAGAACTTCTATCACCCTCCACTCTAATACCTAATCTCTTTACACACAAAATGCCATCTGAACCCTCACCTAAAATTTCCTCTGAATTCTCTTAAGCCAATAACATTTCCATCCATGATAACTTGAGGACCATTACTTTTACCCTGTAATCATCCCTGAAGATTACTATTGAAGTACTAAAGATTGCCCAAGCTTTCATGAACTCAGAGACATTTCATTAAATTCCAACAGAGTTGAAGCAGATGTAGTTGTAGATCTTAAAGATGCAAAACAAGATTGTGGAAAACACAAAGTACCAGGAGGAAACCTTAGCCAAGGTGACTGGAGAAATCAGACATTTGGCCCATTAGGTTGAGTCTATGCATTTCTTGCTCTCCAAGCTCTATACTGCACCAAAGCTAGGGCCACAGTGATCAAGTTTGTAATCCATTGCTTCTAGATGTAGAGATCTACTGCCAAGTGAAGCCCTTGGGGATGCATTCTAGTCTTACTCTCTACATCCTTTTTGAAGAAGCTCCTTAAGCACTCTTACTATTTAAGCTTTTGTTAAGTACTATTTGGATTAAGTTCAAGCTAAGTACAGTTATTTAGTATTTATATGTTCTAAAAATAGGTTTATGTAGCTAATCAGCTACTTTTGCAAGTATTTTGCTATATTTTGTCCTTTAGCTCAAAATACGGTAGTGAATACTTGATATTTATCATATTACTGCTTATGTTTTGCTCTTTTAGATTTATTCTCTTTACATGCTTTGATCCTTTTTTATGATGTCAAAGGGGGAGAAAATATGAAATATCTGAGCATATGTGAAATGTGATAGTAGTGTATGTTTGAATCTGTTATAATGAATAGCTATGTGTTTACAATATGGATAGGAGTTTTGTTATGATGTATAAATGTGCATATAGTTATAGCATAAAGGGAACAAAATCTTTATATTTCAGATATCTGTGCAAATATGATTAAAAATTTACATACATGATATATGTGTTTAAATATAAGGGTATGAATATGGTTCACTTAGTTATAAAAGTATGCATATGCTTATAATTAGTTTATCTTTTAAAGTTATGTTAAAATGGCAGAAGTATGCATTAAGCTATATTACAATTACAAAAGTATATATGTTTAAGCTATGTGACAATTGTCGGAGTATACATGTATGCATGTTTATGATGATGCTTGAACACTCTGATAGTATGATGCTAGCTAATGATTATGATACTAAAGTACTTATGGTATTTTGAAAATTAAATCGTTGATAGCCTCATAGCTCTAATTTGAAAAAGAATTATATCTTTCTCTCAAAAATATCATCTGGCTATTCATTTTTTATTTTTTATTTTTTTTTTGTTAATGATACATGAGAAACATTGTAGGTGTTTGTCTATTACTTGCTATGAAAATGATTGCAGTAATGAGAATGATGTTATGTGGATGTGTTATAAAATCTCTAATTTATGATCTACAATACTACCATTATCATTTAATACTTGTTTACAATATCTCTCAGAGCGAAATAACATGATTGTGCTGTGATTTGCAGGTGTTAGGCTTAAAATTCATGTTTGCTTGTTATGTTTTAAATACTGATATAGGAAATATGATATGCTTTATTTCAATATGAATACTTATTTTTGAAGCACATTATTAATAATATGATAGTGTCATACCTATGAATGATATTGAGAATATCATGAATACATTGGTTTATTGCATAATGTCTTTAACTGCACCAAATATATGGATACATTGTATGTACTTATATGCAGAAATGAGCAGTCTGTACATATAATGCAGGGTAGGAGAGAAATATCCTTGTATATTCTAAGTATAATCTCTCTACTGTTGTGAAAGAACAGTTAGACATAGTGCTGACTATGAAATATCTTTAATAGTATGGTTATATATCACAAGTAAAATGTAGTTAGTTAATGCGTTGAAAATGCTATGAGATAATATGCAGATGTTGTTTTGGATATGTGAACTAAATATCTGATGTGTCTTGTTGAATTCAATGCAAAGTTGCATAAGAGTTATCTTTGTTAAATGTGACTATAGTTCTTACTATAGTATTAACATTTAATAAATATACAGGCACTGCACTTGCTGTATGTATTTTCTTATATACTGCAACTTGAATAATTAATGGTCAAAAGTTTTTGGACAGATTTGTTGATCTTTGATAACTTTGCTCTTAATATTCTTAGTTTGCTGAAGCTATATTACTAGTTTAATATGGAATGTATACCTTTTATGCCATGAGAATTCAAAAGTAATTATTATTTGGTAATATACTTTCTTGGTTAAAGTATGAAATGAATGAGAGTTAACTATTGATGTTATGCGATAACTGTTGACACTCACATTTGGAGATTACAAATGTATGTATTGAATGCTTAACCACTATTGAGTGAGTTAATCCGAGAAAAATTGCAAAAGCAAAGTTTTGTTATTCGTAAATATATGTTAGCTTTTGTTATATATATTCAATTAATATTGCTTGTAAATTTTGGGTCGAAGAAAATTTTGTACCCATTTAAAAGCCCATGTTGCTAAAAGTTTATGTTTTATCTTGGGTTTCTTTGTTTTAGCTTTGATCTTCATTTGATAAAAAGCCCAAGAATTTTAATCTTTTTGCTTTATCTTAAGCAAAATTATCAAAATTAGTTATTGGTAATTTTTAAACTATGGAAAGGTATTTGAAAATTAAAATTGGACTAGTAAATAATTCTTTCAAAAGAATTCTTTGGACAAATTTCCTTTCTTGTGCAAAAAATTTTAAGATTAATTTCAAAAAAAAAATTTGTAATTAAAATTGATTTCTAATATCTCCAGAATTAATCTGAAAACAGAATTCTTGGAAGGAATCACATCTTTAGGGGGAGCGACGTCAAGAGAAAAATCTTTATCCTGATATAAAATCTCACTTCCTTCTATATCATCTAAACAAATATTTCAAAGGGTATTGTCATCATCAAAAAGGGGGAGAAAGTTGAATCAAGTCTTGATGATTCCAATATTAAAGAAGGAAGATAAAAACAATAAAATAGTCTAATGTTAAGATTAAGTAAATTAAGATTTTAATTAAAGTTACACATAGATATTTTATTATAAAGACTTTTATCAAAGTCAAAATGAAGAAAGAAGGAAAGGATAATATATACTTTAGTAATAAAGATTAAATAAATAAAGATCTTTAAATTACAAAGAATATCATATTATTGAAGATGAAGACATACAACAAATCTTGAAGATAAAGAAAAGACTACTATGATTTACAAGAGGATACTAAGTTTAGAGTTACAAAAAGAGGACTTTTACAACCAAAAGGTTATACACCTACAGGAGGCTATGCATTGTATAACGGTCACCTACAAGAGACTATACGAAGAATAACGGTCACCTACAAGAGGTTATACGAAGAATAACGGTCACCTACAGGAGGTTATACAAAGTATAACGGTCACCTACAGAAGGCTATATAGTGTAAAACGGCTACATATAAAAGGCTAAAGGAAATTCAAAATATTGCTATATAAGGCTATGCATTGCATTATAAACTCATATAGAAGGCTATAGTAATGTAAATCAGCAGCTTTCAAGCCCTAAAGAGTCTTGGACAAATTTGTACAAAAAGCTTATTAACGAAAGCTTGTGACTAATGGCTATATAACGATTGTATTTGCTCCTTCGCCTATAAATGGAGAGCAAATCCATCATTCACAAGTGAAGAAGATAATTATCAAAATCACAATACAAGAATACAATTGAGATTCTTTTCTAACACAAGTCTTCAAAGAAATATCCAAAGAATTACAGTCTTCATCAATTCTCAAAGAACAAATTTAGTCATTCGAAAGGGAATTGTAATTCACACAATAGGGTTTGTAAGAGGAGGAGCTTTGTTGTGGTGATTTCAACAAAGCATTGTAAAGCTTCACACTTGAACTTTAAAAGTGTGGTGATAGTTTGGCTGCTAAGCTTAAAAACAATAATTGTAAAAGTTTGGTGTTTAATCTTGCAAAAAGCACCAAAATAGTTATTCTTGAGCTATAAAACAACACCGTTGACACTAGAGCTTGTAAATAGTGTCGATAGAGGTTTTGATATTTTGTCTGGAAAAGTATTGGTTACTTGAACTCGTAAAAAGTAACATTAGGCTTAATTTTTGCCCGTAAAGAAATCATGGGCTTGGTTCTTGCCCATAAAGGAATCCTTAGTGGAAAATTTCAAATGGTGGGCTTAGGAACAGGAGTAGGCCGGTTGGGCTGAACTTGTATAAATCACTCTATCTCCAATATCTCTATCCATACTCTCTTTATTTACTGCTATTTATATATTGAGCATTTAATTTAATAGAATTAGTATTATTTAGAGATATTATTTAAGCTAATCAAGGTGATTATATTCACAAGTTTTACAAACTAGTTAATTCCGCATTTTAAGTAAAACTTGTTTTATTGGGCAAAACTTCTTTTACCAAAAAGGTTTAATAAAAGATATTTCATTCGATGATACACACTATTCACACCCCCCTTCTAGTGCGTCTCTAGCCTATTTTGGGGCCAACAATAGTACGTCTCTAGCCTATTTCAAGGCCAACAACAGCTATTATAAAAAGGGTAAAACAAAAGGAAAGTATACAAATCAAACTAGAAGTGAACGAAAAATGAATATTATAAAAGCCATTAAAGGCTAAAATTCAACATAAAACCGTCATTAGGGGTAAAATACAGTTCAATCAAACACTGGGAGGATGAGGTTTGGTCATTTTAACCTGGCTTAACTATCGTAACTTCTTGCACATCATCCTCGGCCATCTCAGTACCCTGACAAGCCTCTTCAATCATTTCCTCACGAGCCCTCCTCTCAGCTTCGATCATCTCCTTTTCAAAATATAGATCTCTCTGGGTTGGAAACTTGATTTCTTCCAACTTCATAGGAATATTTAGGTTATGAATCTTGCAAGATTTTGGGACATGTTTTCCAAAAAGCTCACCTAACTCAACATAAAAGGAGGCTATCTCAATCAGTTTTTCGATGATTTTTCCATTTTCTTCCTCTCGACCGTTTTTTTATGTGTCCAATGCTCCTTGACGAAATCCAGGCATTCCTCCAAGACTTTTAGATTACCCCCCATGGTTTCAAGGTCCTCGTTGGCCTTAGATACCTTAGATCTCTCCATGGAAAGTTTTGTCTCAAGCTTAGAGACTCATTTCTTGGTAACAACTTTACCTTCAGACAGCTTAGAAGCCTTTAATATTCATTGGCCCAGGTTAAGGAGTTGAGAAGCACCCTGGAAGATATAAAAATAGTCAAAATAAAAAAGCGAAGTAGGGAGAACCTTAGGTTAAGTGAGAAAAAAGACTTTCCAAGGAAATATCCCTAAAAGCCCAAGCAAGAGTCATCTTATCATTATGTTAAGCATATTGGGACTTATTTGCTAGGACAAAAACCATGATAAAGCTCTAACTGAACATCAGGATGGGAAATTCTCACCGTCAGCACCTAGTTAGTAAAGTGATTGGGGAAGAAGCATCAGCCCTCTCCTGCCGCTTTGCCTGTCTTGGCTCCTACTCCTATCCTTATCCTCTGTGGAAAGAAAGGGTTGAACAGAAGCGAAAAAGATTAATGAAAGAGTACAAGATTCAAGATTCTCACCTGGGTTACATGACTCCTCTTGGGATAAAAAAACTGACTCATTGCCTTTTCATTTGTTTGAGATTTGTGAGGTAGGGGGCTTTGAGGTGACATTTTGCCCCTAGTAGTGGTAGCAAATGGCACCTTAGGAATGACCCTCGGCTCAACTCAGGTGTTTTTGGCAGCCCTCCTTTTGGCATTGGCTATAAGAACAACATCTATTGCGTCATCAGCACTCATGCCTGCAAGGAGTTAAGAGAAATAAGATAAGCACACAGAAGACTAAAGTAAGTAAAGGCCTTTGTCTCAACACCATATTTCACCAAGGCTTTCTTCTGAAGATAAGCCTCAACTACAGAGCCTAAAGACCAATGACACAGCTCTAAAGACATAAACACTTCCAATCATCCCTCTTCTTCAAGTGCCATGTGACGATCTAACAAAGTGCTGTCACTTTTAGTAAACCACTCGGTGGGGAAGGAGGGGGCACCTTCCTGGATTTTAATATAAAAAAAAAATATTTCCAAAACTTTATGGAGGAGGTGCGGTTAGTGTACATGTAAAAGTTGCTCTTCTTGGTCTAGGTGTAGTAATGAGCACATAACTTGGTGCTGGAATAAAAGGCCATTTAAATAACATAAGTTCAGGTTTTTGAATAGCCAATGGGTGGTAGTAAGGTCTGCCTAGGCATTTGGTTGAAGTTGAGCTGGGAAGAGCTTATAGATGTGGAGCACGTTTATATGCTCCATGGCAGGGAAAGTTGAAGCCCACCTTGATTTGATGAAGGTAAATGGAAAAATAACCCTTAGGAGGAGAGTTGATTCTATGGTTTTTAGAGGGGAGTAGCATGTCACAATTATTCAACCAGATGAATATCCCTGTGAATTCCTTTATGTGGTCTACATCAATGACTGATATCATCTCATCAACCCAGGGAGTGAAAATTTTCACGTGGTTTCGAATTTTATGTTTATGGGTTTTAACACAATGTACCAGGCTCATTCTCTACAGTTACTTCTATTTGAGGGGTGTTATTTTAGCTCTCAAGGATAGAGATTGTGAGCAGACGATCCTTTTTTTCTTACTGAACACCATCATGAGGTGGAGCCGAGCTGAGGGAGGGTTCTTTGTTTGTTTGAAAAGATCATCACATCGAGCGATTTTGGTTAAAAGAAGATGGTGAGAAAATAAACAAAATCTATTATTACCGCTGAAAGGTTTTAGGAGTCGCCACCCGGCTCAACTCTTATTGTGAAATTGTGGTACAGCAAAGCCAAACAGGGATTGTTATACCTTTTAGCTAGAGATTCGGGGCAGGACAAACTACTTATTTTTGTATCATTCCAAATGACTCTTAACTGTTCTGATTTCACATCTTTTATATTTCACTATTCCATTTTCAATGTTAGTTATATTTCTATATGCTCACATAGAAAGCAATAAATAAATTCTAAAAGCGATAAATAAATTCAGGAAAAGTAAAATTATTACAACCTAATCGAATGATCTATCCTAGGGGATACATTTGTTCAAATAAGATTCGAACGTACAATCGCCTAATATATAAGAGTAATCTAAAAATATAAAGCTAACATATATCTAACCTAACATACATCTACTTGTACAACATAGGTTAGTGACATAATAAATATCTACGCACGTAGGACTCCAATAGGACAGAACGGGTTATTTAGCAGCTTGGGGGCATGCAAAGGAGGGGATAGTTGGGGGAACCCAGCAGGTTCGATCGGCTAGACCTGAAAAACATTTTAAAATTCCCTGTAATTTTGTGTTAAAGAAAACATTTTTCCGATTTAGTATTGCTCATGCCTAAGCAAGTTTGTTATCCAGGGATTTATTAAGATCCCTTTCATGGGATTAACTACTTTGCGAGAATTTAAACTAGGTCAAAAAGCAATAAACATACCACAAACACTTTTAAAACGCTGGAATATGAAATAGATAGAAACCTAGACTGGAACATTCAAAGTTGTATGACTCACTTTTGGTAGAAAAAAGTCGTGCCTCTTTATCTTCCACGAACAGATCTATGAGCAGACGATCCTTTCATCGACGAGTCGCGAGGCCGAGCAAGAAGAAGTTTTTATTTAAAAAGAATGTGAGCATTTAGAATGCATCACGGTTTCCATTTTGGAAAGCGGAATGAAAATATATGAAACCAAATTCCCTTGATAAAAAGATGTAGGATTCGACACCTAGTTCAGCTCTATCGAAAAATTGTAGTACAGTCGAGCTATGCATGATTCACTATACCTTTTAGCTAGAGATTTGGGTCTGAACAAATCACTTATTTCTATCTCATTTTAAATAATTATTAACTATTCTAATTTTTATGTCTTTTATATGTATTCTCTGTTTCATTTTCAGCCCTAGTTATCTTTTGTATGCTCATACAAAAAATAGTAAATAAATATATAAAAAGTAAACAAATTCAGAAAAATAAATTATTACAACCTAATCGAATAATTTATCTTAGGGAATACATTTATAAAAATGAGATATGAGGTACAATCGCCTAGAATACACGAACAATCTAAAAGTAGAAAGCTAAATCTAACCTAGCATACATTTAACTTCAAAACAGAGGTTAGAAGCACAATAAATATATATGCGCATAAAACTTAAACAAGACATCAAGGGATAATAGATTATTCAGGATGTGAAATGAGAGGGTTGAGAGAATCCAACAGATTCAACCGACTTGACCTGGAAAACAATTTTGAAATGTACTTTTGGGAAAATATTTTTGAAAACATTTTTACCGATTTATCGATTAATGCATACTTCAAAGGGTTGGTTATCCCATAATTTCAATGGAAGTCCATTTGTAGGGGTTGTTTACTTCATGGAAATTAAATCTAAGCCATAAAGCAATAGACACTCAAAAATAATTTCAAAACACAAGAAAATAGGTTCAACACAAAACGAGAGTAATATGAAAATGAAAACTAATCCGTTTTGAGATTTTTACATGAAAAAAACTTTCTCATTTAGTCATGAATCCTTTAGAAGCCTATGAAACAATAAACTGTGAACTAGAATGGTTCAAACTCCGAATCCAAAACTAAAAACATTAAACTAACGGCGGTCAAAGTCGTACGGCTCTATTTTGTATGAACAAAGTCGTGCGGCTCTAAACATAATCATACGGCTCTATTTTTAATTTGGTAAAAAATTGATTATATAAAAAACTAACATGTCACAGATCTGAGATTAGGGCCGTACAGCTTTTGTTTCCATTAAATAGAGTCGTATGGCTCTATCAAAGCCAAGAAATGAGTCGTACGGCTTTAACCTCCATGAATGACCAAATTTTGTTTCAAGCCAAAAACTTCAAAACACATAACAAAAACAACCCAGAAAGTAGTAAAAGGATTTAAGGCCTCTCAGAAGTTACCTCTAGTGTGTTTATCCTGTATTTTGAGCCTCTGAAACTGATTCTTGAGACGTAAGTCGGTTTGTGAGCGGATGACCTTTTTGATGAAAAGCGAAACGCGGCGAAGCGAACCAGGGCAGAAGAAGAAGAATTTGAATGTTTGTTTGTTTTGAAAACGGATTTGTATCTTGCTTAGGAAAACCATTAATTTGTTTGGAAATCCTTTTATAGAAAACCCTTTCTTTGAATATGAGTTTTTGGGAAAACTAGTCTTACATTTTTAGAAAATCCCATTTTACTACTTAAAGATCTCGAAACCTAAATTTCAAGATCAGTGACAGAGTCGCCACCCAGATCAGCTCATCCAGGAAATTCCAGTACAGCTCCCTATCGAGCATAGACTACAGTACCTAATCCAGAGATTTAGGGTTCGAGCAACTTACCTATTCAACCTCAAGCTTGCATTCATTTATAAGTGCATATGACAATATTTTACCCATTTATTCTCTACCCATTTTATCTTTTGTTATTAACCCCATGCTCATTTAGATGACATAAAATAAATAGCATAAAAGTAAAGTGCAGAAAAATAAACCATACATCCAAAATGAACCAAAAAGAAATAGAGGCCACTTATTACAACCCAAAAAGAGAAAAACTCTCATCCTCACCAATACAATCGCCTAGGATACACGAATATCTAAAAAAGGTACAATCGCCTAGAATACACGAGTTGATCTATAAAATACATCCAAAATAAAAATAAGAAAAATGAAAGCTGCAAAACAAATGGTTTGCATATTTATATCCCAAACACATACAGGACTCATATAGGACAGAATGGGGATTTCAGGAAATGGGAGCATGTATTTAAGGGGTAACCGAGAAGTCTGGGCGACTTACTCGATTAGACCTGGAAAAGCATTTTAGAAATGCCCTGTAGGTTTTGTACTTGAAAACATTTTGGAAAATGGTTTGGCTCAATTACATGCAAATTTCTCCATTTAGTGGGTTGGTTATCTCGGAACTCGGGCTTCCGTTCGTTCGGGTTCCTAATTCTAAACATCCATCTTAGGTCTAAATGTAGTCAACATGCCAAAAAGAGTTTGATTCTGAAGACAACATCACGCGACATGTCCATGGGAGTCGTCCCGTGATTCTGCCTCCTTCTAAGAACTAGAGCCGTGAGGCTATAGCCACTACAGCCATGCATCTCTAAAAAGAGCCATGACAGATTTTCCTAAATCCCACACTCACCTCTAAGCCCCTTTAATCACTCGAAGGACCTTTCTTGGGATTTCGAATCAAGGATTGTTTGGTTTTTAGAGCGTTTGAGAAATTCCAGGCAACATCCCGCTCATTCTCAAGTCCGACTCACATTCGTCTGTCTAACAGGTAACATAGGATTTTCATCATAGAAGTCGGGAAAAACCCGTGCTCATAGGCTGCCTCTCGTAGGATCGAAGTCAATTCATAATAGGGCTATTATGCCCGGATCGAGTTTGGTCTCACGATTGGGAGCACGGTGAGAAAAGGAAAAGGAAACATATCTGACGTCTTGGTTTGTCGAGGCAATCAGGCGCAACATCTAGCTGGGGATGTTGGCTCTAGGAGCTTTGGTTCAGAAGTTGGCTCTCTTAGTGGAGCTATGCCTTTGAAGTTGGCTCTCTTAGTGGAGCTATGCCTTTGAAGTAGTTGGTGGAGCTATGTCTTTGAAGTTGGCTCTCTTGGTGGAGTAATGCCTTTGAAGTTGGCTCTCTTGGTGGAGCTATGCCTTTGAAGTTGGCTCTCTTGGTGGAGCTATGCCTTTGAAGTTGGCTCTCTTAGTGGAGCTATGCCTTTGAAGTTGGCTCAAAGGGGCACTGGTTTTGAAGTTAGCCTAAAGGGGCACTGATTTTGACATTGGCCCAAAGGGGCGCTGATTTTGAAGTTGATCCAAAGGGATGCTGATTTTAAAATTGGCCCAAAGGGGCGCTGATTCTAAAATTGATCCAAAGGGATGCTGATTTTGAAATTGGCCCAAAAGGGCACTGATTTTGAAATTGGCTCAAAGGGGCACTGATTTTGAAATTGACCCAAAGGGGCACTGATTTGAAGTTGATCCAAAGGGATTCTAATTTTGAAATTGACCTAAAAGGGTGTTGATTCTGAAATTGGCCCAAAGGGGCGTTGATTTTGAAGTTAATCCAACGGGATGCTGATTTTGAAATTGGCACAAGGGGCGATGATTCTAAAATTGGCCCAAAGGGATGCTGATTTTGAAATTGGCCGAAAGGAGCACTGATTTTGAAATTGGCCCAAAGGGTTGCTAATTCTAAAATTAGCCCAAAGGAGTGTTGATTTTGAAGTTGATGGAGAGGATGAGAGTCAGGCTCTGCATTTTATACTAAACTTTTATACATAACATCCTAACCGGGCATTATTGTTTATAACATGAATTTCGTTTTCCTCATCATAGGCTTGGATGCAATAACCTACTAACGGATGTTTATATGTAATGGCACGACGCGTGCAATATGAACATCTAAACAGAAAATCAAACATGCATAATATCATCATGATGACACCAGAATGAGCACAATAGGGAAATTAAAAGTGACTCCAACTCTGAGCATCACCTTCCTCTTGTTACCAACACATCCTTTCAGTTTTCCGTGTCGGAAATTTTCTCTTTGTGAGCATTTGCTTTTTTTTAATAGCCTGAAAGTTATACACAAGTACTTTGGCCAAGTTGATCTCTTCGTATTGGCCCGTCTTGGGATTGGACCTTGCGGTGTTCATCGAAGGCCTCGAGAACATCGCTCCTAATGATATCCAATGGTTCGGCCTTTACTTGTCCTTTGTATTAGGAACTTGTATTTGGACATAAAGCACTTCGTCAGATATGGTTTGCTGCGTGTCGTAATCTGCATGTGGACATTTATATGCAATGACATGACGTATGCATATTGAACATCAAAACAAAATATAAAACATCCATGACATGATGAACGTGGATGCATTAGGAAAATCCAAATTGTGGCTCTGGTTTTGATTAATGCCTCTTCGTGTTACCAACATGTCCTTTCGGTTTTCCACATTGGAATTTTTTTTTTTTAGGTATCAGCGTGGACTGATGCATGTCATTTAGATATCTTTCATCCTAAGCTTTTTTTCTCTGTGATATTTGTTCTTCGGATCTGAAGTTTCCAATCCTCCCTTTGATGTAATGTTGAGTTTACTTTGAAGGGTATTTCATTTGTTGTCCTACCCCTTAGCATATATGGATCTCTGTTTCTTGAGTAGTTTTTGGAATTTGAGTGATTATCTCTCCTTCATCTTCTGCCCCTGGTATAGAGAGTCGTACGATGATCCTTTAACTTATGGTGTTTGTGTTCCAAATTGAACTTATGCCATTTGCATCATCTGCGCCCTACCTTGGACCCCAACAGTGTCATATTGGACAGCTGCAATTGTCTTAGGTCATGCCTTTTATGGTGAAATGAGAAAAGTGGGTAAGACAATGTAGATTAAATTGTTCTAGGTTCGAACTTATGAAGGGAATGGAGTAATGGGATGACATGGGTGATGTGGCATGGTAATTTGGGTGTGAGAAGAAATTGGTTTTTCTTTTGGTTTTTTTTTTTTTTTTTTTTGGAGATCACAACAAGAGGTGTCGGGATTCTCATTCATCAAAGAAGTGCGGCCAATTTGAGGAATGGGTTGGTTATGACTTGGATGGGGGACTCAGGCTGCAAATTTGGACACCATTGGGGTCAAGATTCATTAAGCCCTGGTAGTAAGAACTTCAAATGGCAGGTCGATCAATCATGTGAGTTTGTCTCCCCCTGGTTGAATGTCCTATCGAGACACCTTTTTTTTCTTTTTTTTTTCAAAAAAGAAAATTATCCCAAGCCACAGCCACTTTTTGGTTTTCCTGCTGCACCTAAATTCATGCATGTCATGCGTGTTTAATATGCCTTTTTGGATGAACAATGCATGCGTAATGTCATGTACACATGAATTTCATACCAATAAGATAATATATACGCTACGACCGAGAACTGCTTCAGGGTTTTACCACATGAAGGGTGATGAAGGTCATTTGAATTTCTCACGGGTTGGAGATTTTGATGAGTTTGGAATTTAGCTTTAGAGTTTTGACACAGGGTACTTTCTTGGATAGGGAATTAGGTTTGGGGCTTCATTTTGGGGTTCGACTTTATGGTTCAATAGTAGCTTTCTGGCTCGAGAATGGTTTAGGTATCATATGTGCTGCTTAAATTGAAACTCTAAAGTAGGTCCAATAGCATCTTGAATTGTGATTTGTAAGGATTGCTGATTTGGGTTGGCAAATGACTCGGTGGAGATGATGCCATTCTGTATTTATTTATCTCACAAACTCACCTTTCAAGAAAGGGTTTGATCAGAGCCAGATTCACTTTCAGGTTCCCTACAGTACTTAGATTGATGTCATGCATTTTAATATTATATGTGTTGGACTTGTCTTTTCAGATGGTCAAATGCATGCATAATGCCATGTACATACAATCATCGCATGAGTAAAAAGATAACAAATTGCATTGCATTCAAACTGAATTCAATGCAACTTTCAAACAAAATGGGTTCCTTATGAGAAGGAAGTCTCTAAAAGATGTTGATCTTATAGAATTTGATTATTTTCTGATTATTCACTATTTCCGCTTCAGTGCCATTGCCCTACCCTTATCAGATTAGACCTTATAGTTCTTCATCATATTCCTCCCCTCGAGAAGCTTGAGGAGTTTCCTTGGCGGCTTCTTTGATTGCCCCAGGTCATCCATCAAAGCCAGATGAGATTTTCAATTTGCTGTTGTCGATTAACTTCTGAATCTCATCCCTTAAAGCTAAAAAATCTTTGGTCCAATGGCCTCCTATCACATGATAGCTGCATAAATTACTCTTTCGTGCTTCCGTTTGTTCCATGTATGACCTGACATTCTACAGCAGACCCTTCCTTCTACATTCAGTAAATAGTCTGTTTAACGAGTGGGGCCACGGGGAGATGCCTTTTCCGTTACCCTTGGTAAGTAGGTTTCGGGCGTGTTACGGAGCAGAGTCGGTGTCGACATTGGCCTTAAAATGCCCCTTCAGTTCTACTTCATTGGTCAACCCTTAAACACCCCTTTGGGAGGTCTGATCCAGAGAAGCCGTTTTAGGGAGCGTCATGTGATTCTTTTAGCTTTTGATCTGAGTAGGGTGCCCTTAAGAGGTTATTACAACATCTTCTTTTGGATAGCGTATGAATTCCTTTGATTCAAGAAGATGTAGCAACCGTGCTACAGTCTTCACAGTGATTGGAGGTGACTCTGCATCCATGTTCAGCCCTAGTAGACCCAAGTCTCGATGAGCATCATAAATCTGGGCATTCTACTTCCTGAGAGCATTGGCATTGGAATTTGTGCATACCATATCTCTCATTGTTCCTTCGAGCTCCGTCACTCTTGCTTCTAATTCGATGCACTTTGCCACCAGTCTCTCTACTCTGCCAAAATCACCCCCAGCATTTCTCTCAGCATTGCTGCTGCTTCCTCCCTGACTGCCTTTTGAAATCGTGATGAAGTGACATAATCCTTCACAACATCCGTTATGGTGTTAAAGTTCATTGGGTTGGCCATTCTTGAAATTTTTCCCCTCCCCCTAATAATAACACTTGTTAGTGTTGATAGGCGTATGCATGAGAAATATCAAA
Organism: Euphorbia tirucalli; assembly: GCA_039660915.1. NCBI lineage: Eukaryota > Viridiplantae > Streptophyta > Magnoliopsida > Malpighiales > Euphorbiaceae > Euphorbia > Euphorbia tirucalli. Next base: position 30,680,751 of record CM077637.1, on the reverse strand, counting down.
TAGAGGATGATGTATGCATAGGTGTATGATGTGATGTGTGCATGTATGAATGGTGAGTTGTATATGTGATGTCATAGAATGCCATGTCATGTTATATTATTCCAAACCAACCAAGTGTCTACAAAATCAAGGATAGAAATGCATAAATGTAATGAATGTCACTGAGGTAGTCGCAGATTGAGACAAGGTGTGGCGTATGAGTATACACCACATGGATAAAATGACACGCAGGGTGTCCACAGATCGAAGCAAGATGATACTTGAAAAGGAATTTGGAATAAGGTGCATTACTATACACCCGGGGAATAAAATGACACGCGAGGTGTCCACGGATCGAAGCAAGATGATACTTGCTAAGGAATTTGAAATAAGGGGCATAAGTATGCACCTGGGGAATAAAATGACAAGCGAGGTGTCCATGGATCAAAGCAAGATGATACTTGCAAAGGAATTTGAAACAAGGCGCAAAACTATGCACCTGGGGAATAAAATGACACGCGGGGTGTCCACGGATTGAAGCAAGATGATACTTGTGAAGGAATTTGAAATAGGGTACATGACTATACACCTAGGGAATAAAATGACAAGCGGGGTGTCCACGGGTCAAAGCAAGATGATACTTGCAAAGGAGCTTGAAATAAGGATGCATGACTATGCACTGGGGGAAAGAATGACACACGGGGTGTCCACAGGTCGAAGCAAGATGATACTTGTGAAGGAACTTCAGATAGGGTGTATGACTCACACCCCGGGGAAGGAGTGACACGCGGGGGGTCCATAGGTCGAAGCAAGATGATACCTGCAAAGGAATTTTATGCTATGGATGTGTGCATGTGTGTGGTACACGGATCGAGTTTCGGCACTCAGGGAGCACCTTGGGTTTCTATGCTGTGATATGAGATGAGATTCTTTGACGTTCACGGAACATCAATGCATGAAGTGGGTTTTTAATGCTTGTGGAGTGCTTAAATGACTTGGTGTTATGGAATGAAGTTTTCGGTGTTTATGGATCACCTAAATGGATTGATGTATGAGGTGTGGTTTTCGGTGTTCGTGGAGTACCTAAACAGCTTGGTGTTATGGAGTGAAGTTTTCGGTGCTCGTGGAGCACCTAAACGGTTTGATGTATGAATGAGATGTACGGTCGTGAGTTGATCGTGGTTGAATGATGTCAGATGGATGGAAATGATAATGAGGATGATTCTCTTTGTTTTTATTTCATTTTTTTTCGGATGTTCCAAGAATGCCTAATGTCATGCGAAAGACAATGCAAAAAGGTCATGTGTGAGCCATCACACGGATAGAGTTTCGGTGCTTTTAAGGCACTTAGTGAATGTCATGAAATGGTCACGTCCGTACCGACACACAGACAGAGATTTGACACTTTGTAGGTCAATGAAGTGATACGAAATAGTCACATAGGGGCCGCCCCATGGACAAAGTTTCGACACTTTTAGGGCATCCAACGTGAAATGATGTCACAAACAAGTCACGTGTAAATAGTGACAGGAACAGAGGTTCGGTGTTCATGGTGAACACCTTGTATGATATGGTAATGTCATGAAACGTCCTTATAGGTGTAGTAATCCAGTACTGGTGGAGTACCTCAAATGAATCTATAATGTCATGAAACGATCCAATGTGGATCGCCACACACAAGCAAGACTTTGGGATCACTGTGACACCAATGATGAATGGGCATGATGTCATGTAATGTTATCATGTGACCTACCACACGAATATAGACCTAAGACCATTGTGATCCTCTGGTGAATGACATGGTATAGTGGAATGGCCAAGTGCAATCTAGTGCACGGGCCAAACACGGGTAGTTTTGGGACAGCCAATATGTTATGAAATGAAATGATCGTGATGGGCATTCTCAGAACGTCTTTTCATTACATGGAATGAGATGAGATGAGATGATATGAATGTTCATGTCACACGAAATGCAAATGGCTGCATAAAGACGTGGTTAGGATGTATGACATACGGGATGATGTCATGTATGCTTCATGGAAATGTCAACACACAAGATGTATATGGCACACAATTTAAAATGCTGTGGCTGCACGAAGATGTGGTTAGCATCAATGTCACACACATGCTTATGTCTAGAAAATGGCTGCACAAAGAAGTGGTTAGAATGGCACATGAATGATCATGCGTGCTTGATGTTTCATGTAAAGGTCAAAACAAAACCACCATAGAGCAAAGGTTAGCACACGCAATAATATGCTCACCAACCTTATTCCTCCTTTCGATTGGTCTGCATTCTTCGTAGGTGTTGGGTCTCTTTGGCATCAACCGGAGATATCAAAGGCATACTCTCAATGTCCAATTACATGTTTTACTAGGTCATTACATATGGGCCAAAGTCAAACCAAGGGTCGTACAGGTCCCCATAGAGAATATACACTCCTCCACATATAACATAAGAGGTTCATGCGAGCTATCAGTGGTTTACCCCTTCGGGTGCCTCCAACCTTAACAGAAGAGGTAGGTCACCTTCTGAAGTAAACAAGGTCGATTAGTGAGTTTGAGGGGTTGAGAAAAAGAAAATGTCATGCTCTGCAAGTGTGAGTAAAATATGGTACTATGAACTAGTGAATGACTGCAAGCGAAGTTATATTTCAGTAGTTGCCTAAGTTCCTTAAGTTTCTATAAAAACTTTTTAAGAAACATCTAATCCCCATCAGAGTCACCACTATGAGCAGACTACCTTTTTGACGAAAAGCGGATCACGGCAAATCGAACCAAGAAGAAGAAGAAGAATTTGAATGTTTGTTTGTTTTGAAAATGGATTTGTATCTTGCTTAGGAAAACCATTGATTTGTTTGGAAATCCTTTGGTAGAAAACCCTTTCTTTGAATGTGAGTTTTTGGGAAAACTGGTCTATATTTTTAGAAAATCCCATTTTACTACTTAAAGATCTCGAAACCTAAATTTCAAGATCATTGACAGAGTCACCATCCGGATTAGCTCATCCAGAAAATTCTGGTACAGCTCCCTACCGAGCATAGACTGTTGTACCTAATCCAGAGATTCAGGTTTCAGGCAACTTACCTATTCAACCTTAAGCTTGTATTCATTTATAAGTGCATATGACAATATTTTACCCACTTATTCTCTACCCATTTTATCTTTTATTATTAATCCCATGCTCATTCAGATGATATAAAATAAATAGCATAAAAGTAAAGTGCAGAAAAATAAACCATACATCCAAAATAAACCAAAAGGAAATAGAGGCCGCTTGTTACAACCTAAAAAGAGAAAAAATCTCATCCTCACCAATACAATCGCCTAGAATACATGAATATCTAAAAAAGGTACAATCGCCTAGAATACACGAGTTGATCTATAAAATACATCCAAAATAAAAATAAGAAAAATAAAAGCTGCAAAATAAATGGTTAGTACAATTATATCCCAAACACACATAGGACTCATACAAGACAGAATGGGGATTTCAGGAAATGGGAGCATGCATTTAGGGGGTAACCGAGAAGTCCGGGCGACTTACTCGGTTAGACCTGGAAAACCATTTTAGAAACGCCCTGTAGGTTTTGTGCTTGAAAACATTTTGGAAAACGGTTTGGCTCAATTACATGCAAATTTCTCCATTTAGTGTGTCGATTATCCCGGAACTCGGGGTTCCATTCGTAGGGATTCCTAATTCCAAACATCCATCTAAGGTCCAAAAGCAGTAAACATGCCAAAAATAGTTTGATTTTGAAGACAGCATTATACGACGATGTCCGTGGGAGCCATCTGGTGATTTTGCCTCCTTCTAGGAACTATAGCCGTGTGGCTCTAGCTAGAGCCGCGCGACTATAGCCACTACAGCCATGCATCTCTAATTAGAGCCGTGACGGCTTTTCCTAAATCCCACACTCACCTCTAAACCCCCTAATCACTCGAAGGACCTTTCTTGGGGTTTCGGACCAAGGACTGTTTGGTTTTCGAAGCATTTGAGACATTCTAGGCAACACCCTACTTGTTTTCAAGTCCAACTCATGTCCGTCTGTCAAACAGGTAACATAGGATTTTCATTATAGAGGTCGGAAAAAACTCGTGCTCACACGGTTCCTAATGAGTTTGTTTCTGTCTTGAATCGTCTTCAAGATTACAAACCAAGGATAAAGGATGGAAGTTTAAGTGTTTAAGGCTAGGAAGATTAGCGTTTGCGTTTGGAATGAGAAGCTGTTGTGATGCAGAGAAGGTAGAATGTGATTTTCTTTCTTTTACTCTCTTTTTCTCTCTCTAACTCTCCTCTTCTTTTTTTTTTTTTTTTTTTTGGCTAATGGTTGCCACCCCTTTCTTTTCCTCTACTCTTTTCTTGTATGCCTCCCCTATCTTACTGACTCCATTTTTTTTATCTTTGGGGGACTAGAGCCCATTTCTGTCTCTTATAAGCAAGATTTTTTTTAGCTGTGATTAGAGCAGTAAAGATTAAAAGATAGAGCCATACGTATATAATATAAAGCTATACGGCTTTCATTTTTAGGTTAGAAAATCTCAATTGTCAAATTTGGCTTCATGGCTTAACCCTTCTTCATATAGAGCCCTACGGCTTAAATTAGAGTTGTGGAACCCAGACAAGAGCCGTACGGCTCTTAATAAAATTGGGGCTTAGTCTGTTGATCTCTCAAACGATTCTCGGATTTGTTCTTAAGCTCATTTGGTGTCCATCTTCATCCTTTGAACCGATTCTTATAGAAAACTCAATGTAGAGGATAACTAATTGGGTTTTTCATCATTGAGGTCAAAAAAAAATCTGCACTTATAAGAGCCGTACGGCTCAGAATGCGTGAAAGCACAAGCTAGTTCATTTTTGAGATTTTCACTTAAAGACCATTCTTATTCAGCCTCAAATCACGAGGAGGCCTGTGAAACACAATACTATAAACCAAAACAAATTCAAACTTCACATCAGGGACAAAAATACCAAAAACGGGCACTAGGGCCGTATGGCTCTATTTTTAGAGGAATAAGCCATATGGCTCTAGTGGGAGCCATACTATTCAACATTGTTTCAAAGAAAGAACGACACTGTAAAAAGCCCACTGAACACATCCTTGAGATCATAGCCATAGAGCTTTGTTAAACACAAATAGAGTCATACGACTAGAGTGAAAACCCATCCCAAAAAGAAGTAGAATGATTAATGCCTCTCAAAAGTTACCTTTGTTGCTTGTATCCAGTATTTTTCTAAAACCAATTCTTGGAATGTTGTCCGGTTCCAAACGAGACCGTTTCCATCCCGAATCATCCAAAAAGATCACGAACAAATGCCTCAAGGTTATTGTCCATTGTTTTGAATGGGTTTGGTGATTAAAAATGAAAGAAGAAAGTATTTAGTGGATGGAAAAGTAAAAGGTTTTTGTGTTCTTTCTCTTTTATCTCTTTCTAACTTTCAAAATTCTCTCTCTATTGCCAAAAAATCCTAAGGCTCCTTAAGAATTTGCTTCTCCATGCTTATGACCTGCCTCCCCTTCCCAGCCCATGATCTTTGATTTTGGATCAGTTTTAGGACTTGAAAATTTGATCCAATGAGATTTGTGCATAGGTTAGAGCCGTATGGCTCTATGTTGAGAAAAAAAAGTTGTGCGGCTTTGTTTTGAGCCATGTGGTTTTTGCTTTGGCTTTAGTTTTTTCATTTTTTGCATTTGGATGTACAGCTTAACCCACTTTTAAATAGAGTCGTACGACTCCAATAGAGCCGTGGGACAAATTAGAAACGTACAACTTTTAAGTAAATTAAGGTTAATGCTGCAGATCTCTCGGACAATTCTCAGGTTTGTCTATTAAGCTCATTCAGTTTCCACCTTCATCCTTTGGACCAGTCCTTATAGAAATCTCAATACAAAGGATAACTAATTAGGTTTTCCTCACTAAGATCGAAAAAATTTACGCTTACAAAGACAAAAACTCTATATGTAGGCTTTTTTACCCATTTTCTTAAAAAATCTCCTTCGATAAAAGAAACCAGATTCAATTTTTCTACTAGTATTTCCAATAGGCAGTCAGTTTCGCCACTACTAGAACTCATGCACCATAAAGAGATCTAAAGCACACAACTTACTATAAATGAAAACCCAGAAATAAAAGAGGCAAGAAGATGAATGGACAAGAAGCAAAAACAATACAGAATCAACACCAAAAAAGCAACAAAACAATAAGATTAAAAACAACTAGCAAGGAGAAGAGACTTACTGGTGTTAGATGGAGGAGAACTTTCAGGGCAAGATGAAATCTGTTGGTGTATGCCCTAGTCCCTATATGTTATACTTGGTACTTTGTATATTTTTATATTCATTTCCTAAATATTAATAAAAGGCATAATCATATTTATTAAATTACTTGTGCAATTAATAAATATTGAGAATCCATAAACTGGTGTTCGCTTATGTTTCTCAGTATCGTGTACTAAACAAGTAAGACCCTGAGCTTGAGGAACACAGTTTTAAAGCTATCCCTAGTTTGTTATAATCATGGGAATGAATATAACTAAAGACTAGTATATTCCTCATGGGATGGGTGGTGTCTTACCGACCATAGGGCTTGGTAAGTCTATCAAGGACATAGGTACATGTTAGCGAACATTGTACTAGATTGATTCGCTTGTGAGAACACTACAAGGTCAAGTGTCATAAGTGTTTCACACATACTGGTTATACTGGATCCTTAGACCCCGATATTACTACATTCCTAATGGGCCTGTAACTGGGTGCCAAGTATGGGTACGTTGGGTATATCAGGAACCATGCTAGAACTGGGAGTAATATGAAGGAATTATCTATCTCTTCATCGAAGAGATGATATCATTGGCCTCTTGAAGAGTGAGACTGAATAGTGTATGGCCGTACCCAAATAGAATGATTATTGGATAATCATTTTTTTTTCTTATTAGTCTACTTGGATGTCAAGTAAATGTCCTAGCACTTAGAAGGATGAAAGTGTCATGCCTTGTGTAGGACATCGATATCAGATGTGCAGAGGATCGTATAAGAATACTTCTGGTGTATATCGCTTTTTATTTGATATCTCCATCCTAATCGGGGGTTGTAACGGCTTGCTAGAGTCCACTTGCAACGTGTGGGCTGAATGTCATTTCCTGCCCACAGCTAATATATGGATGGACCTACAGGATCGCACGCTAAGGAGTATAGGCAGTTTTGTATCGGAGCATTTAATATGTATTGGATATATACTATTTATTGTTACTGGATTATTTTATTTTATGGGATTAATTGTTAAGTCCCAAATAAAATATAATAATCCATGATGATAAGTGGTTATAATGGTTTTTCAAAATTACCATATGGTTAAATCATTATTTTGTAAAGTATGGTGGATATTTTACAAGGAGGGGTAGTTTAGGGATCTTACCTTTATGTTTCATATATAAAGGATAAGGATGGAACCCTAATCCCTAATGGTTAAGGGATAGCCACCATTTTTTATCTTTCCCCTTTAGACTTGGGCAAAAGGGTTTTCGTTTCAAGGAGGGTTTTGGTCCGAAGAGCTAGCACTCGGATTTCGCCGGTGAGACTCCGCGTGGTGGTAGAGGAGCTATGCGTGAAGCTCTTGTCAAATCAAATCCATTTTGCGGGGACGGGTTGGGTGAGGAATCCATTCTCTCCTCTTTGTTTTGGTAGATCCATAACCTAGCTTTGGGATTTTAGGCACGAACCTTAGCTTGATAATATTAATTCCGCAATTTTGTTTTGTTTTCAAGTCGGGATAGGTTCCAATAAAATCCAAATTGGGATGTCGTCTAGAGAAGGTTCCTTCAAGAAAACACAATGTATACATAGTGAGAAGAAACCAAATGTTTAATGGACTCAAAATTTGCATTTAAATAAAATAAGAGGGAAACTAAAAAGTCACATCTTGACATAGTTAATGACATGTGTTATGCATCAGCAAATAGGTGAAGACATAGTAAATCCCACACATGGGATTCTAGGGACGATTACCCATGCCCTTAAGAGGGCTCAAAAGGCTTTTGGGGGTACTTCTTGTGACATTTGAGTAAAATACTGTGCCATATGTTAATAAAAAAACTAAATAAAGTAACCCAAGCCTAATATCAAATCGCGTCAAGCTGAGTGAAGGGGCTAATCATACCAAAGAAGCTAACCAATCATAGATTAAAAGACCAGATGAAAAGAATGCATTTCTCTGTGTCGAGTGGAAAGGACACGTGGATAATAAAGGCAACACCTTGATGATAATCCATCATCATTGTCCATGTGTAAGATGCGAGCTTCGAGACTCAGATAACAAGTAGGAAGAAGTACAGAATGATCCAAGCCTTACACGTATAGAGCGGATCAATGAGCTCATCATTACTTCACCATGCCTCTCCAATCAGATGGGAGCCGTACATAACGACCTAATAGTGACAACCCTTAAGAGGTATAAAAACAAAATATTGTTCACAATAAAAGTAATGGATCTCTCTATGCAAAACACTCCCTTTGTCATTTCCCTTCTTATAAAATTTCTGACTTAAGCTCGAAGTGGACCCATCCGAGTCATTTAGCGCTTAACCTACTTTCCCTCACTGGTCTATTGATCTTTCTTATCTGATACAGTCCCTTTGGTCGAATTCCAATGAGCATCATTTTCAGAATCTTGAGACATCAACGTGTAATTTTGGGTAATTTGATCTCAAATACACCGTTAGAACTCAAACTTAATTTTGAAATAAATTGATTTCAGAGCTAAATTCAACCTTCGTCCCATTTCTTCAAATTGAGGCTGTGTAATAAATTATTCAAAATTAAGAAATTTTGATACAAATTGGAGGGGCCAATGTATAGTTTCCTTTTGCCAAAGACAAAAAAACAGAAATAATAATTCCGTCGCATCGTCTCTCTAAAACCCATTCTTCTCACCCATCTGCCGAGGTTTTTCACTTCTTTGCTAAATTCATCGTATGATCTTCAACCACTAAACCCTAATTCCAAATTAATATCAATTCTATCCATCCATCTATGGAGGATACAGAAGGAGCTCTAAGCTTTGACTTCGAGGGAGGCCTCGATTCCGCGCCTACCAACCCCACCGCCTCTATGCCCGCCATCCCTTCCGACAATCATGCCGTTGCTGCTGCCCCTACCAACATCTCCACTGTTCCCCTTGTCTCTACTGCCGACCCCTCCACCGCAGGTCCCAACCAGGCTGGCCGCCGGAGCTTCCGCCAAACTGTCTGTAGGCATTGGCTACGTAGCCTTTGTATGAAGGGCGATGCCTGCGGTTTTCTCCATCAATATGACAAGTCTCGAATGCCTGTTTGCCGCTTTTTTAGGCTTTTTGGAGAGTGCCGGGAGCAGGATTGCGTGTACAAGCACACCAATGAGGACATCAAGGAGTGCAATATGTATTCCCCTCCACTTTCTTTTGTTTTTCTTTTTCCTTATTGCTTCAAATGCTTTGGTGAATTCATTTGTTCCTAGCTCATGGTTGATGCATTTGGCTTTTAAACTGCAAATTGATCCTGGCGTCTTGTGGTTTCTTGGAGATTGCTGAAGGGGAGTGTGTAATTTGCAGTTATGGGTGTTGGGAGTTAGGAAAAATAGGCTGAGTTAACACGAGCACTCATTTATTGTTTCTGCTGTTGCTGCATTACCATATTTTAACTATGCTTTTTCTTTGGTGGAAATGGATTATGGAGTTAAGTTCTTTTCACAATCTTGGTTGTGATCTTAACGATTTTATGAATTGATAACTGATGTCGGTCTAAAATGGAGAACTCGCTGAACTCAACATTTAATCTTTATTTAATTATGTCTATAAGAATTGCAATGATGAAATAGGATTCTTATTGCAAATCGTAACAGTGAGCTCTCATCTGATTCTATCAGAAACTGTTAGTTTGAAACTTAATCTGTGGACTGGGAGCTTATAGGATACACAAATTCAGTTTGTGGAGTGCCAAATAGCACCATTACACAAACACATTACAGCTAATTCAGTACACATTAATTACAGGTACAAGCTAGGTTTTTGTCCAAATGGTCCTGACTGCCGGTATCGGCATGCGAAGTTGCCTGGACCTCCCCCTCCTGTGCAAGAAGTCCTTCAAAAGATTCAGCAACTAAATTCTTACAACTATGGTCATTCGAACAAACTGTTTCAGCAAAGGGGTGCTGGTTTACAGCAAAATACAGAAAAATCTCAGTTTCTGCAAGGCCCCAACAGCACAGGTGTGGCAGGAAAGCCGACTGTTATGGAGTCTGCTAATGTGCAGCAGCCTCAGCAGCAGCAGCAACAACAACAGCAGCAGCAGCATCAACAACAGCCTCAACAGCAAACCACTCAGACCCAAACACTAAGTATTCCAAATGGTCAACCAGTGCAGCCAAACAGAACTGCAATTCCTTTGCCTCAGGGAATATCTAGGTGTGTTCAGAGTCCTAAGGTCTTTAATTGGGTTATGTAAATAAATTTTTGTACTTTGTTTGGATATTGTTCTTAGCTTTATCTTGATAATAGACAATGGTTTAGGAGGCTTTTTTGTTTTGTATTGAGTTGTGATCATCAAATAAAACCAATTATTACCTCAAATATAAAGGGAATAGACCTTTTATTTTCTTCATTTTCTATCTGATATATATATATATATATTTTTTTTTTTTTTTAAATTTGGCATTTTCTTATACAGTAATATAAATTGGTACTTCAGACATACCTAAAACTTTATTAGAGCAAGCATTAATAGTACTAAATCTTAATAATGCTAAAGCTACATGACTCTCACTACAGCCTCAGGGACATCAAACTTTGGTTTGAATCCGAAGGTGCATATTGGATTGTGGCATCATTCCTTGATAATGCTTCTTGATGTCTGCATCATTAACTAAGGTTGTTATTGTTCATTGGTACTAGCATTTATTTTTATTTTTATATTTATTTTATTTTTATTTGGTCTTGTTTTCTAAAGTCAGCTCTCTTCAGTATGCCAAACGTTATCATGGTCTTTACTCGATTCGAAATCTCAATAGACCATCTTTCTTTTTGCAGGTAATAATAGGTGGAGATTGATGTATGTGCATGTATTTGTCATTTCCAGATTAGTTGTCATCATGTGTATAGACAGGAAAAAGGTTTTGCATATCTGTGATCTTGTATGTGCTAAGACATTGCTATTACAGTGAAAATATTTACTGTGTGATTGTGCATCCATAAGAAATATTTGGCCTTTGACTTGTGTGGTAATTCTCATGGACCAAGATGAATGTGGAACCTTCCTTTTGTACCTTTAGTTTTGTGTCAAAATTTATCTAAACTTCAAGTTTGTGACTTGTATTTGAATATATTGAATGAGGTGGTCTGCGTGCTGCATTTTTATATGCACAAACTGATAATGCTTGCAAAGTATAGTATCAAACTTTTAGCACACTTGAAAATATGCAATAGTTATCTCTATCAGTTCGGAAAATGAAGGAAAAATGGTTTCTATTCAGATTTAATAGCACAAAAAGCATTCATGGATAGAAATTTTACCTAAATGATAATTCAAATGGTTATACAAAGTTACAAAATAGGTGATTCAGATTAGACTGTAATTTCTTTACATTTTTGAACTCTGTTAATTTTTTCTTGGTAAATATGTAGATGTGGAAATTATAATTTGTGGTTTCAAGGCGTACTTATAATTTTGGGTTAGGTAGAAAGGAAGATTAAGCTAGGCTTTTCTTTGAGTACAATGTGTATTCCCTTAGTCTTTGGGTATAAAGATTAATGTGAAAATAAACAAATCAAACTACCAGATTTACTGTGGATGCTCCATCTGTTGATGGCATTGTGGTCCTAAATGATGCTTTTTTGGATAGTTTTCATATTTGGGCATAAGGTGATTGTATTTTTGTTATGATTTTTCATGATTTCCACAAGATGAGGGAACTTGATAGTTAAATGAGATGAAGGAAACAGGTGAAATTTTTTATGGAAAGTTAGTGAGATAGGACAAAGGAACAAAAAAGATACAGGTATCATATGCCTAGAAGATAATTGATTTGCTAGTGCTGAGAGTGTGCAGTCTCTTGTTTTAAATGAGGAAAGCCATGAATGTTTTTAGTTACAATTGTACTAGACTGCCTTTTTTTTTTCTTTTCCCCTCAAGGTCAGTACCTTGTAGACTTAAATATTTCTTATTCATAGAACTCTAGATGACTCTATAGTTGAGACATATTCAAAATTTCCTGGACAAATATAACAGGATCTATACACATAAGTTAGGAATGAAAAAGCCTGGTTGAGGGTTGGTAGTTTTGCCAAGCATGTGCTTACACAACTCCAGGATCCATAGTTCCAGATCAACCAATTGGCTGATCTGTTAGTGTTGGTATACAATTTCTATACAGAAGCGGGAAAGGAAATATAATTTCCTTTTCCTTTATCCATCATTGACTGATCAGGCTATCAATATTTTCCAATTCAAATATGATGGAAACACAATACTAGCATTTTCTGGAAGAACAGGTGGGGTTTTACACTTTTCTATGAGATTCTTCTCTGAGAGCCGCCAGCAATGGTTTGGGTAATTTGATGCTAGAGTTATGCATGATGCACCTCAAATTTAGGTATCCTAGCGAGGAAGAGAAGAAAAAAAAATTGAAAGCAGGATATTGTTTTTGCATTTGGGTTTTTGTGCTTTCGTGCATGTTACACAAATCAATGATCCATTGATTTACATTATACATGTATGCTTCCATTGAGTTTGCAAATTGTAATATCCATATAATCACATATCTCACACATCTTGACTTCCTGTATGTGAATAAATATATTGGTTAATCATTTAGAATGTCCCCCAAAATATCTGGCAGTCGTAGAGCACATGTTCTTTGTAGGAGGAAACTCCCTGTTCCTCCTTCAACTTTAATAACAATAGGTTAATTGCAGTTATATTGTTCTTAAGCAATGTTATGAAGTCGATGAGTCAGGAATACAGTGTCTGAAAGTTAGGAATATGTAGCTCTTATGACAATATTGCTCTTTGATGCCACATATTTTTTATCAATACGAAGTCCTTGCTCCGGTGTATAGAATCTTAGATCATGCTGTATTTGGGTTCCTTGGTTGCTAATTGGAGCTTGTAACTTTGTCCTTGGTGGCTGCTCATATACAAGTTCATGATTTTTGAAAATTTACAAAGCTTATGCGGCAATCAATTTTCTTAATGATTGATTAAATCCAATTGCTTTTCCTTCATTCTTTTGCTTCTCTTGAGCACCATGCTTTCAATATGGACAATCATTTCTTTTAGTAATTGCTCAATTCATTTTACTTATTTTACTTTGATATAAATGGAACCATAGGTATTTTATTGTTAAAAGTTGCAACCGAGAAAATTTGGAATTATCTGTACAACAAGGAGTTTGGGCAACTCAGAGAAGCAATGAAGCTAAGTTGAATGAAGCTTTCGACTCTGCTGAAAATGTGATTTTAATTTTCTCAGTCAATCGGACTCGGCATTTCCAGGTATGGTTCGATCTGATATTCTATGACTTGTTTAAGACTGTCTACTTAAATTCTTTTAGAATTAGTTTGGATTTCTTTCGATGGTGACTTCTGCTTAGCTTGGTTGGCTCAATCCAGTTCCTCTTACTTTATCTGAGGTACTAAACCTGCAAACGTCTATGGGTGATAGGGATGTGCAAAAATGACATCCAAAATTGGTGCTACTGTCGGTGGAGGGAATTGGAAATATGCCCATGGAACTGCACATTATGGACGGAATTTCTCAGTTAAATGGTTAAAGGTACTGTCTTGGTATTCTATTTTATGTAGTATCCCCTGAAATTCTTTCTTCTTGTTGATTACCGAGTCTTTGGTATTGTCAAGTTGCAATAATGAAGTAAATGACCTTTCTAGTTTTATTTTATGGATGAATTTGGGTTACGCCAAAGCAAAATATAGATCTACCATAGTAGTGACTTGCATTATATGTTGTTCTTTTTTCTTTTTTATTTTTTTTATTTTATTTTATTTTATTTTATTTTTTATTTTTTATTTTTTTTTTGTGATTGGAGCACTAAAGGTTGGCAAAGTTATTCATTTTTCAAATTGAAAAAATAATCGTTTATTTGTTTTTACGGTGATAGTGTTGCTCATTAGATGCTCTACATTTTATGTGAATGGGGTGAAATTTTAAGATCCAATTGATAATTTCATCTTTCAGCTCCATATGTACAGTTTTTCACGGGCATGTCCCTATAAACTGCAAATACATTATGTGCTAATTTCAGTTTTTCTTGTGCAGTTATGTGAATTATCATTCCACAAAACTCGCCACCTAAGGAACCCATACAATGAGAACTTACCAGTGAAGGTACTACCCCTCTATTTGAAAAACACTGCTAATGTTCTGTTCTGATCAATATTTCATCTGGTTCTGTTGTCATCCTTTCTCTCATTTGCCCCCTTTTTTTTTATGTATAATCATCTTCCTTTTCAATCCCCCTAACATCATAGGTAATAATTTTTTCTTTGAGAAAGCTTGTAAATTCTCTTCTGGAATTGACATTTTTGGACTCTTGCCAATTTAAGTGTTTTGTGAAATGTGACCAGGCACATATACATATTACATGTGCATGTACATGCACACACTCACAGACGCACTTGTACACTTATATAGGACCACTATTGTATCCAATTGGAGTTTATAATTTATTGCACTGTTTTCCAGTTGTATTCGAATTGGTGATTATTCAATTTGCATTAAGCTTCTTTAGTATGTAAGTTTGATGGATATGAACTATCGCTAACTTGGCAAGTTAATTGGGCACTGAAAGGGCCTGTTGACTATGGAAATATACGTGTATAACTAATAATGGTACAAAAACTGTAAAAAGAAATATGTTCTTCACAAAAATCATGTTCATTAGATGTTTTCTTACCGAGTACTGAAGACCATTTTGAGTATGCAAACTATTGTGGCCTAATTATATTCTTATACTATGATGAGCCATTATTATGAAAGCCAATTATAGAGCAGCTTAGGGCAAGGAAGGTGGTTTTTTGTTTTTCCTTAACAATGTCTTGTTTCTTGAGGACAGTTATTTCTCAGATGTTAGTGTTGCATAATTATCCAATCTGTTTTGTGTCTCCTAGTTGTATTCAAATAGAATTTGGG
This sequence comes from Euphorbia tirucalli, assembly GCA_039660915.1. Lineage (NCBI taxonomy): Eukaryota > Viridiplantae > Streptophyta > Magnoliopsida > Malpighiales > Euphorbiaceae > Euphorbia > Euphorbia tirucalli. The sequence continues at coordinate 30,665,597 of CM077637.1, read as the reverse complement.
GTTGCTGAAGGAAAAAGAAGAGTTCTATTTGAAGTAGAGTTGACTGCTTGGAGATGGTCGGGTTCTCTCATAGGAGCCCTTTTTGAATTAGCAAAAGTAGTTAGAAAAGGTGAAAAAACTTCTGTAGAACACAGCCATCCTTGAGATTTTCTGTCATTTCCCAATCAATCACCCTGTAACTAGATTCTTATATCAGGACCATAATAGATTGTTGTCAACCAATAGTATTATGGGGGTATGAATCTTTTTAGTAACTAATTCAGATCCTATTGGTAACATATCTGAACGATAAAGCATATATTTGGGCAGCAGGTGAAAGGGATGAAGTGATCACAGAAGCTGAGCTGCTAGAACTATCTTCACAGTTAGAGATGCTTACCAGTTACCAGGGACTTAAATAATTGTGACAGTTTAGAGGCAAGAGGTGCTGTAGATAGTGATATGTGCCAAATAATAAGATAAAGACAGATGAATGTGGCTAAGTAGGGTGAGGCAAGACAATAAATTCCTGAATTTCTAAACTGATTCCAATTTTTTGATGGTACATGAAATCTCTTAGGTGTTCAGACAGAATTTATCAACTTACACCCCAAAGAAGAGGAAGTAAGGTTAGCTTCATTCCATCATGGAGGAGATGGCCAACTGTGCTTAAGGTTCATGAATTTTAGAGCAAGTTCATAGTCTAGGCGTTCAAAACTTCAAGCACCAATTTAAATTGGAGGCAGAATGGTTAAACTATGTTAGACGGGCATTTTAGAGGATTATCAACATAGGTGCGAACAACTTTTTGCCTGAGCTGGTATGCTGACTGCGTACTGTTTTTAGATTTTCCTTGGTGGTTTGCAATACCACATAGCTTCAAGCGTTAACCTTTCTGAGGATTTAACAAATGCTATCAGCTTCACGGTTGTATAAATGCAGGAGGCAAGTGAAATGGTGATGTTGGGCCCGTCGAAATGAGGTTGTACTACATCAAAGGCACAATTTGTGAAACAGCTTAGTTGGGTCGTGTTATGGGAATGCCAAAGGGAATATGTGCGTCTGTGTCGATTTGGTCAAAACAATATTTATGATTTATTTTATTGATTTCTCTTTTATTGAAAATTTTGAAATTTGTACAAGAATTAAATGTTAAAAGCTTATTTCCAAATATAGAAATGATACATCAAATAAAAAAATTTATTTTATTGATCGTAATAACTTCGTTGGAAAATATCATATATATATATATATATATTAAAACTTAAAACTTAATTTAGCTGAAGTGTTTTTTCTTTTTTAATAAGTAAATACATTGTTATGGGACAATAGACAATATAGTTCTAGATAAAATGTTTCAAACATCAACCTTGAACATGGTCTTGCCTGTTATCTGAGATACATTGGCAAATTGGCACCAGAAACCAGTTTGTCCATTGAAACTTAGCATGTTACTTCAAGCTGCGGATTGACTGTGTCTGTGTGAGCACAAATTCTAGGGGAGAATGTATTGGTATTTTGACAAATGCCTTCCGCATCTGAATGAAACTAAAAAGACATAATTACAAGAATTCTAAGTTTAGGTTCAGCTCAAAGATAATTGTACTTGCTGAGAAATGGTAATAACTCTTTTACCAATGATATAGTTGGTTGGGTAGCTTTAGATATGCTTCAGATATCTGATAGCAATTCGCCTTATTTTTGCATGTATCTCAATTGGTCGTGTATTTCACTTATTTGGCGCTATAATTAGTGGTCAAGTTTTAACGTAGCCACCCATTTGTTTTTAATTCATTCTTTACTTTTCATGGTTGCGATGCAGATCAGTAGAGATTGTCAGGAGCTAGAACCCTCAATTGGCGAGCAGTTAGCTTCCTTACTCTATCTTGAACCGGATAGTGAACTCATGGTATGCTTATATTAGATTCTCTTTTATAAACGTAGGGAAGTTATGTGAAAGCATTGGGATATGTTACTGAAAAATAAAATTAAAAGAGAAGAGAACTGTAAAAATTGAGGAAAGATTGTCTACCTTAGTATGTTGTTTAAATTTGAATTACCCCTAGGATTTCATACATAGGGATATCATGTGAAAACATTAAAATGCGTCAGTAAAAAGAAGAAGAGAACTGTTGAAGCAATTTTAAGAAATCAATAATGCTAATTACTAATTGCTTATTCCTGTGGATCTAGGCAATCTCACTTGCAGCGGAAGCCAAGCGGGAAGAGGAAAAAGCAAAAGGGGTCAACCCAGATAATGGAGGTGTGAATCCAGACATTGTTCCATTTGAGGACAATGAAGAAGAGGAAGAAGAGGAAAGTGAAGATGAGGACGAGAGCTATGGCCAGGCTCTCGGGCCGCCAGGTCAAGGGCGAGGGAGAGGGCGAGGAATTATGTGGCCTCCCATGCCAATGGGCCGTGGTGCTAGACCCATGCCTGGTATGCGAGGTTTTCCCCCATTGATGATGGGTGCTGATGGGTTTTCTTATGGACCGGTTGCACCCGATGGTTTTGGAATGCCTGATCTCTTTGGTGTGGCACCTCGCGGATTTGCTCCATATGGTCCAAGGTTTTCTGGTGATTTTCCAGGCCCTGCATCCGGCATGATGTTTCCTGGGAGACCCCCACAACCCGGGGGTGTGTTTCCACCAGGTGGATTTGGCATGATGATGGGTCCAGGGCGTGCGCCTTTTATGGGAGGGATAGGTCCTACTGCCACAAATCCTCTTCGAGGCAATCGGCCAGGTGGCATACCACTTCCTCCAATCCCTGGACCTCCACCTCAAAACAGCGTTAGACCAGTTAGGAGAGATCCGAGACTAGTAACTAATGATAGATTAGGATCAGAGCAAGGCAGGGGAACACCCGGGGGACCAGATGATGATGCACCTTACGTACAAGAAGGTTCAAGGGCTTCCCATGAAGATCAATATGGTTCCGGTAACAGCTTCAGAAATGACGAGAGCGAAAGTGAGGACGAAGCACCTAGGCGATCAAGGCATGGGGAAGGGAAGAAGAAGAGACGAGGCTCAGAAGGAGATGCAGCTCCAGCCTCTGACCATTAACTGTAAACTGCTGGCTGAGCTTTATATAGCGAAGGATAAGATAACTATTGTGAAAGATCAAATTATAGCCGTCGAGTCTTATAAGCTTTCTTACAAAATGCGATTAATTCTAATTAATACCCAAATGTAATGTAGTCTGTTATTTCATATTTGAAAATCTGGGCTTTTGAACTTTATGGAATTGTTTATTTCTATAATCTCCAATTTTGAAGTTAACATATTCAAACATATTTGAATAGATTTATGTGTATATTTTGTATCTTTAAATGATGGGGATGTTGCTTATTAATGCAAACCATATTTTTCGAGGGGAAACACATTTTTATGTGAAATATTTATCTGATTCTAAGGCAACAATGATGGAAAAATTCTCTCTGGCGATTTCAGTCTCTTCTCTAGGAGTAGGGCATTTTACAGAAATAAATATTTTGCCGTTATGATGAAATATTTTATTTAGGTAATCAACTTTCTTTACCAAAAAAAGGGTCTGCAGGTGATTTTCTTGGCCATACGTGTCATATCCAAAAATATGAAATTCAATTCAATTCATATATGAATTCTAGGTAGCCAACTAGAATGACTTTAATTCATTTTTTTAATTATATTAATTAAATAATTATCGTACATAAATACTAAAATGCTCTTCACCGTTTGCGCGGGAAATGAGCAATCCAAACAAAATTTGATGATTCCATCAACTCTGTTGATCATAGCAATGGCAAATCATATTCCGAGACTCCTGAACTTTTATGGAATTAACAATTGGCTTTCTGATCAATTTTTTGAACACATTGGGTACATGCTCTTTTTGTTTTAATAGTATTAGCCCCAAACTCCACACTTTTTTCTCCCGTGGGCTATAGTATCCATTCACTGGTATGTGACACAATTTTCGTAGACACGTGAAATTAAATCGGAGGTATAATTTATATTCGTAGCTAGCATAAAACTGCATAGAAAATATGATTCTGATATCTCCAATCAACTTTAGAATCTTCTATTTTTCTTAAAAATTGTGTCACATGTTACTGAACAGATATTGTAGCACACAAGAGAAAAAAATGTCGAGTTTAGGGCCAATACTATTATAACAAAAAGATCATATACCCAATGTGTTCAAAAAATTGATCAGGAGACCAATTATAAATTTTATAAAAGTTCAAGGACCTCAGAATGTTATTTGCCTATAGCAATTTATGGGTACTGCTCTACGGACATACTTCTCATTATTTTATTTCAATACATTTGCTTAACAATAATTAATAAACATACAGTACATCCTCAACGAAAATTGATGTTACGTTTTACATATCATAATGGCGCACACACACACAAAAAAAAAAAAAAAAAAAAAAAAAAAAAAAAATCCATAAATAAACTAAGGTTTTCAATTGAAACATAGAAGTATACTTCATTTTCTATTAATATATACATCCAATTATATAAATTTTACATTACATCTAAAATTTGGTAGCAAAAAAATTAACTATAAAATATATAAAACTTGTTATAACTTTTTACAGCAATAAAAAAAAATTATTACATGTTGCTACCATGAATGATGGGAATCAAGATGATATAATCTTGAGATCTTGTTGTGTAATGAAATCAATCCATTCGAAAGATCAATTGCATCCTTTCAAATTCTGATATACGGAGGATCCGGTGTAAAATGAAGTTTTATTTTTTTTATTTTCAAGGAATATACAAGACTGACCCAATTTAAATTTATTAAAACGAGCTTTGGATAAACATATGTATAATATATGTTTAACCCTTTGAGATCTTTAACTAATTCTATTTTTAATTGGTTAATGTCTTTTTAATTTATTCAGATTATTTTAATTGGTGGGATAAGTTAGTTTTAGTTAATTAGTTGTCAGGATGATTGTTAATTTTTTATGGTCAAAGTCAAATATGTGGAGCTGATTCTGTTTTACTACTCATTAGTTAATTAGGGTTTTTTTTTTCTTCTTCTTAGTTTTTCTTTTACTTTTTAAATGTAATTGACAAGGTTGTGAAAACCGGACCGGACCGACCGGTTCGACCGGTTTTACCACGAACCGGCTATGGGTCCGGTCGGTTTGATTAAAATAGACGGTTTGATAAAAAAACCAGAGATGACCGGTTCGACTGGTTAAAAACCAGTGAACCGGTGAACCGGTCAAAAACCGGTTTTAACCATTTTCTATCTTTGGTTTTGATTCGGTTCGGTTCGACGGTTTGGTTTCGTTCGAACCGAATCGAACCGAATATAAAAATAAACATGTAAAATTATAAAAACCAAAATCAAACCAATATACATTCGGTTTGATTTGAACCAAACTGAACTAGTATTGTTTGGTTCTGGTTCGGTTTGGTTTCAAACCAAAATTTTTCAAATTTTAAAATTTAAATCAATTATCATTAAAATTTAAAATTGATGAAGTTTTAAACCGAACCAAAAAATAAACATATAAAATTATAAAAACCAAAATCAAACCAATATACATTCGGTTTGACTTGAACAAAACTAAATTAGTTTTGTTTGGTTCTGGTTCGGTTTGGTTTCAAACCAAAATTTTTCAAATTTTAAAATTTAAATCAATTATCATTAAAATTTAAAATTGATGAAGTTTTAGGATATTTCATGAAATTATTTTGAGTATTAAATATTTGAAACTTATGTTTGATGAATTTATAAGCTTATTTATTTTTTTAATAATATTTTTTTTTAAAAAAAATATTAATCCGGTATAACCACCGGTATTACCCGGTTGAACCGGTTGTACCACGTACCAGTAGCTTCACCGGTTTGATGTCCGGTACGGTTATGATAACATTGGTAATTGAGGGCCAATATGTATGACCCTATTTGTTGGCTAAAAAGATCAGATTTTGAATAAAAATGGTTAATTTCCGTTGAAAAATTCTTATTAAATTTTGTTTAATTTTAGAGTATGTAATTTTGTTCTTTACTCTTGAAAATTTATTTTGATTATAATCGATTGTTGTATCTAGATAATTAAGAATCAACCAATTTTCAGGTTCTTTCATCCGAATTTGATTGGATTGGTGAATCTATTACCTTTCTAATTCCTATCTCTTCTTTCTTTTTGTTATTGATCCATATTATCATAATTTTCATCTTAATTTTGGTTTCCTTGTGTCTTTTAAATTTTATTCGACGATCGAGAAATTCATTCATTTTGGATTCGTGTCTTGCATGACCAAATTCACATAATTGAAGTTGTGACAATAGATTGCAACAAAATTTTGATATAATTTTGCTATTAACTGTGCTTTTTGACAACAACTTTTAGATATTGCTATTAAGTGAGTTTTTTTTATAGCATGGTACTGCAAAATTTTTTTCTGCTAAATCTAATATTTATTGTAGTGTCATTGCTTTTTGTATTTTTACAAGCTACGCAAATCAGTTTATATATTATTAAAATAATTATATAGTTTTTAGGTTTTAAAATTAGTTAATCGAAGACTGGTAATGGAATATTTTATATCTATCACTTCTTTTATTTTATAGTCAGTGATCAAACTGGATTAAATAAAACTTATAAATGAAAAAATTTCCTTTGCCCTATTTCATAACGATAAAACTTATTATATTTCTTATTTTATATTTTTTCTCAATATAATTTTAATCTCTCAAATATTAAGCAATTGATTTAATTAAAACTTATATAATTATTAGACATTTATTAATCGAAATATCAAAAAATAAATAAAAAATTTTTCAACAATTATAAAATTAAGAATATAACTATACAAATTGAAAACGTGAACTTTTCATCTCTAATAACTTTATGCATAAAATGAACATGAAAATGATTTTTTTAAAACAAATTGTAAAGATTCATAAGACAAATTTTATAGTGGTACCGTTCATATGGACCCTTTCAACAGAACATTAACACATAAGCAACATGAGTATTGTAAAAGTAAAAAGTTGTTAGAAAAATAAAAAAAACATTTATATGTTAGTTTTTCATTGGGAATGCCCATATAGATCGAATCCATTGTATAACTTTTTAGATTTATAATTATTTTCAAATGTGGTTTTTACACATTTATAAGCCCAACCCAGCCTAGCTTGTTATTAATTAAGAAAGGCTCTAATTGAGCCTGACTCGGACTTAAAAATCAAGGGATAATTAGTTTTGTAGCATATTATTGTGTAATTATCTTCTAAATGACCTAAATTTGATTGTAAAATTTAAAATAATCAAAACATCTAAATAATATCTTTAATGGTGTGGATAAGAGAATGCTAAATAGGATAATACATTTTAATTGTTGGAAAATGATAATATGAAAAAACAATAAACAAGTTTAATTTAAATATTCATAATATTAATATACAGTTAATATCTTTTATAGAATCCTATTACAACTCAAATGCTTTTGAAAATACAAATCATAAACATGATAATTATCACATTTTATGGAAAATTTAATAGAAGAAACTAAAAAAAAAAAAAATTATCATATTATCGTAATAATAATATTCAGTAAATAGAATCCTATTAGAACTAAAATACATTTGAAATAGTTTCTCCTCACCTTTTTTCTCCATGGAAGCCAATTTTATCATCCTTTTTAACTGGGAAAAAAAAAATCCAACATACGCCATTGATAAATCAAACAAAGAAATTAAAAATTTCTACAATAGAAACAAAACACTGGGTAAGAACATCTTTTGAACCAAAATTAATATATTTATTTTAACACTATAACTCGTAAATAATTATATGAATATACTATGAGATTTTACTTGTATGTATTCCATATATATAATCAATATACCATTAATTGATACAATGTCAATATACTAAGAATTATACCAATATACCATAAATATACTTTATAAGTTTATATCAATATACTGCAATGTTATACAACAATATACCAATATACCATAAATATACTATATAAGTTTATATCAATATACTGCAATGTTATACAACAATACACCAATATAACATAAATACATGTTGTACAAGTTTATATCAATAAGAATATACTAATATATCACAAATACATGTTGTACAAGTGTATATCAACGTACTGCAAGGCTATACAAATATATGTTAATATACCATAAATATATATTATATATATAACAATATACTACAATATATACAAATATTGAAACCAATTAGAGAAAATCAAAATTATACCTATGAAATCAACAAAATTTCAAATAAAAATTACAAACCTGGACAAAAAGCCAACAAAAAAAGGACATCAAAAGCTTATCATATCGACTGAGATTTCATTTTCTTCTTTCTGCCGAAAGACTAATGGAACCAGAAATATTCTATGTTGGTTAAGGTGGAAGGAAAGAAATAACTTGTACAAAAATAGAATCTCTTAGAATCCCAATGAGTGTCTGTAGTATGAAAATATAAATAAAAAGCTATACCTCACATGAAAAAGAAAAAAATTACTGAGAAAGAATGACCAAGATAAAAAGATAATACCATTTATAATTAAAAAGATAAAGATAAGAATGAGATAAATAATAATAAAAAAAAAATCTTAAAATGGTGATAGTTGTAATATTTGGCTAAAAGAAAAATAAATTTACTGATATTCTAAATACAAAAATCATGGGATGCTATAATAAATAATATTACATATTCATGGAAAAATAGGGTAATTTCCCCAAAAATCAAATCATTAAAAAATTGGGCTTCTTACACAACTATGATTGCAAAAATTCTTAATTACAATAATCACCCACTAATCCAAAAATAATAGTCATACACTTTTAACCTCTTAAAAATACTTATTTATCAGAATAACTTTTTGAAATTACAAAATAACTCATTTTTTTAATCTTAAATAATAATAATAATGAAATCATTCTCACTTCTCCCTTTACCTCACGTGCGTAGTCCACCTTCCATGAGTTCTATTATTTTTCTCTCTCCTCTTTTATAATTATAATCTAATTTCACATTTATCTCTCAATTTGTTCATTTTTTCATGATGCCATTTTACAAAGTTTTTTTTCGTTTTTTTCCCTCTTTGAAATGAAATCCATATGTATATATCTTTTTCTTATTTTTTTTTTAATGATATAATAATAGAACCTTGAAAGTATAAGAATGGTACTAAGAAAGTATGAAAAGCAAAAAAAAAAAAAAAAAAATGGTATCAAGAAAGTATAAACATGATATAAATAACAAAAAAGAGTGTCAAGAAGGTATAAAAAAAAAAAAGAAGAAGATGATTTTATGATACAATATTGTTGTTTATATTTTATACCATTATTATACCTTCTTGATTCCATTTTTATATCTTTATGAGATTATTTTTGTTGTTCATATCATGTGTATAAATTCCTGATACTATTTTTATATCTTGATGATATTTTTTTTTTTTTTTTATACCATGTTTATACCTCACCAAGACCATTTTAATATATTGACGAAACTGTTTTTATATATTTGGATTGAAGGGATCTCTTAACTGCTAAAAACAAATTCAATAGATTACATTATACATATAGTATAAATATAGTATAAAAATTTACAAAATGATAAACATAATGATCCAATAAATAACACCTCCATCAATTAAAACAATAATAACGGATTCAATTAATTAATTTGAAACTTTCCTAAAATCAAAAACCATGTATGCAAATTAACGATGTAAAAATCAACCCAATTTCCTTCATATCAACATCAACACACCTAATTGCACGAGTTGCACCAACACTTTCAATTACCGATGTAAAAAATAAACCAAATAGAATACATTAAGCAATTCCACACTTATTATATATCAATTATACACATTATACATGATATTTACTAGTTAGTTAGTTATATAGTATATATTCAAATCAAATAGCTAGAATCACACATATATAATAATTAATTGGTGCGAAAATATGGTGCCAATAATCCAAAAAGAAAGGATTATGCTATTTTATACTTTCATGATACCATTTTTATATAATAAAGAGACTGTTTTTGTTGTATATTAAGGTTTAACTAAGGTACAACAGTGATTATACCTTAGTTATACCTTAAGATATAATATTACAGTGATTATACTTTAAAATATACTTAAAATGCAGTCCAAAAACATGCAGTCCCAATAATAAAATGCAGTCCCATAGTGCATGAGAAAAGGACAAAAAGCGTATCATAATGATATAATTAGAACAGTATCACAACAGTATCAAAATAGCATCAACAACAAAACAGTATCATAATGGTATCAATATGGTATAAAGCACATCAGACCAGCAATAGAACCAAAAATTGCGGCAATTAACAACCATATTTCAATTTATCGTTCCCAATTTCATCTTAATTATCCATCCAAGCAAATATTCAGTTTTGGATTTGCCATTTATGGGTTCTAAGGAAAAAAGAAATATCCTAACTGTGCTTGTGATTAATTGCAATGCTAATCCTTTCAAACAGTATCAAACAAATAGGAATAAATACTTAAAAAGTGACCGGCAAATGGCTCAATCAATCAACAATAAACCCCCAATTACCACAACTAATTCTAACCAAAGACAAATACATTACTGTGTATATAATTTATTAACAGTGTCCTAAAAACAAGCAGAATATGTATACAAGTATTAGATAATGTATAAGCAAAGGTTGATACTACTTCAAAATCACCGTTGAGAGCTTTACTTAACGACAATTGCAATTTGGATTCTCTTATGGTAATAAAAACTATTCTGGACACAAAGTCTAGCATAATTAAGCTAATAGTACAACCAATTGAAAGAAAACATTCCATGTTGAAATTCATCAAAATTGGAAAAGACCCAGAAGCCAAAATGTTAAAGAAATAGCAAACAAAATATACAATTAAAGGCACAAAATGAACACACAATGACTGAATAACTGAAAATTGCAAAAAAAAAGAAAAGATAAGGAGACTAGTAATGTCAATTAGCCAAAACGATGAATTCAAAATTTAATCTTAACTTGAATAGAAAACCGTGGTATAATAGAAAACTATAATAAAGTGCAGCAGAAAAACAAAAAATAGAGATGAAAAGTTGATAATGTTATTCATAAGTAGATAGTCTATAAAAAGGCAGAATTACAACTGCTAATTAGCCAAAATACAGCATCTGCCAAAAAATAAAAAATCCCAAAAATCAGGCCAGAATAAAAATAAACTTGGACTTGATCAAAAGCCAATTTCTTTTCTACTTGTTACTAATCCTTATCATCACATATCAATCCAGACATCTAAGGATTAAATTACAGAACAAAGAAACAATAGCCCATCTACCCAAAATTGCAGCATTACAGTTCCATTGTTCTTCTTTGCTCTCAAAACCAGAAAGAGGTATCAAATTGAGATGGTAAAACACAACTCTAGATTCACAGCAAATCGTTAAATGGTAGGCTTGTTGAATACAGCGCATATAAGATCCATTATAGTCCTAAAATCAATCAACTTCTATTGGATCTGTAATGTTAGGAAGTTTGTATAAAATAAAATCAAGTATAATTGCCTCAAATCTATCGATAAACACCAATTTTGGTATTCGCTGATAGCTTAAGCTAACTAATATAGCTAGATTCTAGTCAGATATATTTATCCATTGGTATAACATAATATAAAATATTGAATTGAATTGAATTGAATTTTGTAATTTTGTATTTGCAATAAATGAGTAAATCAATATAATTTTCTAAAATATCCCCAGTCGAATGAAATTGATTTTAAAAAAAAAAAATAGTCAAATTTCAAATTTTTTGATACAATGGCCTATGCATTATATATATATATATATTTCAAATTTTCAATTAATAAAAAGATATTTTCCCATTATATTTAGTTCAGTATCAATTAAGATTGATTAGATTGGTTGAAAGCTAGTGATTGGTTTAATTAAGAATTTCGATATATTATATGGGTAAAACACTGAATGTTTGAATTAGAACTCTTGTTTGTTTCCATCTATATAGTACTTAAAAAAAAAAAAAAAAATTAAAAAGAGGAAGAAGAAGAAAATTGCATGTCCCATTTACCAATATAAAATGACAGAAAGAGTCCAAACGTAAATATGATTCTGATCTCCATAACCACTTGTATTTTTATGTATTGTGATAAAGATTGGTGACTTTAATTAGAACATTAATTTCCCAATTTATTACGTTTCTATTTTGTCAATATGTTATTTAAACTTACCCCTCTATTCAAAAACTTTTATAATTTCTCATCATCTTTGTTTTTTCAGGTACTTCTTGCTATTCATGCTTGTTTTTCTTCTTCTTTTTTTTTTAATTTATTTTAATTCCATTATTTAGCAACGTTTCATTCTTCCTTAACATCTGCTCATACCAAGGCCTGCTAGTTAATTCCATACATAGTATACATGTCTTTTGGCCTTTCCATCAATATTTTACTCAAATCTTTGTATCGTATCTTTTGATTCTGATTGTAAATTTCAGTTGAAGTGCGTACAAAAATATATACATATTTTTACTTCTTTTTTTTTTTTCACTCTGTCTCATCTACTTCTCGAGATTATACAGTAGAACACATTTTGTTCTTTTTTTTTTTTTTTCTTTAGAAAGGAGCAACTGCGTACTGAAATACCAACTCAAAATATTTGCATGTGATTAGCGTTTTAAGTACAGAAAAATAATAATAATTTTTTATTATTATGTTATTATTTATATTTATTATTATATAAAGTTTGTTAGTTAACTCCATGGAAAGTGTTCTAATTAAAGAATATGGCTGTCATTGGTCAATACTGAATCCCTAATCCGGTGGGTAATTAATATGAATAGATCTGAATTTTATCTTGCTTACTCCTAATTAATAGTAAATTTGTTTGAGTATATAATTTTTTTGGTTTATAGATTTAGACCAACATTCTTTCGTTATTCAGATTTTATACACAGATGAAAGTAAATGTGTTGTGTTAGTTGGTTTGCAGGGAAAGTATGGTGACTACTGACCAAACAAATGTTGGAAATGGGCTCAAAAAGAGAGGATGCTGCTGCACCAAACAAGATTTCCTCCCAGAAGAATCATTCCACAGCTGGCACAATTACTTCAATGCATTGTCTAACACGAAAACGAGGCTTAACGACCGCCTTTTTGCACGTTCTTTGGATAGCTTTGAGCTGCAGGAAATGCGTGCCCAGAGCGGTAATGAGATGAAGAAAACACTTAATTGGTGGGATCTTATTTGGTTCGGTATAGGAGCTGTTTTGGGGGCAGGTGTATTTGTCCTCACCGGTGAAGCTGCTAGGAATTACGCTGGCCCTGCAGTTCTCATTTCGTATTTGGTATCCGGAATATCTGCATTCCTATCTGTCTTGTGTTATAGTGAATTTGCTGTCGAGTTACCAGTAGCCGGAGGTTCATTTGCCTATCTAAGAGTGGAGCTTGGTGATTTTATAGCTTATATTGCTGCTGGAAACATCTTGTTCGAGTACATTGTTGCTGGCGCTGGTGTGGCTCGGTCTTGGACTTCGTATTTCGCCACACTTTGCAATCATCGACCGAATGATTTTCGCATTTATGCACCATCTCTTGCTCAAAACTACAACCATTTGGATCCTATTGCGGTTGTGGTGTCGATACTTATTTGCATTGGTGCTTGCTGGAGCACAAAAGGGTCGTCGAGATTCAATTCAATTACTTCGGTAGTGCACATGTTCGTGTTGTTGTTCATCGTGATTGCTGGTCTTACGAAGGCAAACCCTGCAAATTTTGCACCCTTTGCCCCGTTTGGTGTAAGCGGAGTTCTAAAAGCTTCAGCTATGCTTTTCTTTGCATATGTTGGATTTGATGGAGTAGCAACTCTAGGTGAGGAGGTTAAAAACCCAAGTCGAGATATACCGCTAGGACTCATTGGTTCGATGTCTATTGTCGTTGTAGTTTATTGCCTTCTTGCAGTAACACTGAGTTTGATGCAACCTTATACCCAAATTGATGTCGATGCCCCTTTCACAATGGCATTTCAAGCTGTGGACATGAATTGGGCTAAGTACATTGTTGCCTTTGGTGCATTAAAAGGGATGACTACTGTTCTATTAGCTAACCTCATCTGTCAGTCTCGATACTTCACTCACATCGGTCGAACCCACATGGCTCCTCCCATACTTGCTTCCATCAATGCAAAAACCGGCACACCAGTCATTGCCACTGTTGTAATGACTCTTGCAAACTCCATTATTGCTCTCTTTACCAGCCTTGATATTTTATCAAACCTTCTTTCGATATCCACCCTTTTCATCTTTTCGCTCATAGCTCTTGCACTGTTAGTGAGACGATATTATGCTACCGGTGAGACATCAGATTCCGATAGAAACAAGCTCACCGGATTTCTCGTGCTGATTGTGGGATCCTCCATTGGCTCTGCTGTTTACTCAGCAGTGGCCAAAGACGGGTGGATCGGTTATGCAATAACAGTGCCAATTTGGTTCTTATCTACACTCGGGCTGCAGCTGACACTGAAGAAAGCAAAGAAGCCAAAACTATGGGGAGTACCGGCTTTGCCATGGCTGCCATCTGCTTCCATTGCTGTAAATGTGTTTATAATGGGATCCATCGATGTGGATTCATTCATTCGATTCGCAATCTGGACATTAGTTTTGCTAGTCTATTATATATTTGTAGCACTGCATGCTTCATATGATGCAGCAAATGAGATGCAGAGACAAGCAGCAAGTTCAGCAACAAACCTCGAAGTCAGGGTTACAGTATGAAAATCTACTTCTTTAGAAGGTATTGCAGAAGAAATGTGATTTTTACACCAAGTGTACAGAGTTCAAAATTTTCTCTTTTTTTTTTGGGTTTTTTTTCTCATTAGAATCAACTCCCAACACAATACAATCAAGTTTGCAGCAGTGAGCATGTGTAGATTTTCTTGTTTACGCTGGGTCCATTTACATATGTGCTTACACAACACAACACAACATTCACAATCGAGATAAGTGTCTCACTTAAAATGATGTAATATTTATGTTAGGGTAAAAACTGTAGAATTACACTGCAAAATCTTATTGGTAAGTACACTGCATTCTATCCTTCCTCTAAAAGAAGACAAAGTCGTACCATGCCAGAAAGGTATTTCATTTTCTAATTTCTTCCAATAATTCACATATGAAAATTTCTTCCCAAGTTCATGGTCTGTATGAACGTACCAACAGACATTTTAATTCGTTGATAAATCTCATCAGTCCATTAAGAAAAATGAAAAAAATTAGGCTACAGTTTCTACTATAGAATAAAAAATGCAGAAGTTAAAGCTCTCTAAAATCTTAATATCACTATTAACTTAACTCTCATACAGGGACATAACATAGTAGGCCTTCATCCACAACTAGATGAGCAACCACCAAAACAAACATAAATATATATTAAAACTACTTTTAAAGCCAAATCATAATTTGTTGATATCATCATTTATATAAATAATATACAGATATTTCCCAACCCAGTCTCTCCAACACTGCATATGATTATCTTACACACAAAACAATGAACAAGACAACAAATCCAAAACAAATTTTAGGTGAAAAATGGGGATTAACCTTTGGAACTCTAATGACTAATTGTAACTGAAAAACCTACCAATGAACATAATACTATCCTAAGAATTCACTTTACATCACTCCGCCAAAGTTATTTATGTCTCTATTTTGAGAAGAGAATTGAGAGATGTACTATTGAACCGTTGGGCAAGTCCTCGAATCACAAGCGCAGTTACATCCCTCAAATGCCTAGATTGGACCATCAGTTCTACTTCATTCTCACTGTCCACTACTATCTTAAGCCGATGTTGATCATTTCGGAAAAGCTCAACCTGGAAAAACTCTGTATTAGCTTTTCTGTATATTTGAAAAACAAGAGAAGTGAAATAAAATGGCACGTGATGAAAATTGTGCAGTTTATGTGATTGCTTGAGCAGCCTTTCCAGAAGACATTTTTAATTATGAAAATGTTTGAGGAATTTGCTAAGAAACTTCTTTTTTTTTTTTTTTTTTTTTTTTTTTTTTTTTTTTTTTTTTCAAATAAACAAACTATGACTGTATTTGGAAGTAAAATCTACTTCACATCACCGAAAGAAACACAAATCCAAATTCTCCTTGACAAGAACTTTTCAAATGTTTCATGTGAATGCTTGAAAGATGGTCACAACTCACAACTACTTGATTAATTAATGAGAAACGTCTACCGAAATTGGCAAAGTAAACAGGATCGAACAGAAATATCCATAGTTGAGAAACTTACATGAAAGGGAGGAGCATAACTTCCACGAATTTCAGTGGTAGGAAAAGAAGTCTTGGAACCCGGCTTTACAACCTTGATTCTTTTTCTATTCACTTCTAGAATTCTTCTCTCAAGGCTTCCTTCTCCAGAAACCTGCACCTTAAGTCGACGAATTAATCCTTTTCTACTATTTAGCGAATTGAAGAGATAAAGTTGGATATGGGGATAGAAAGAGAACCTTTTTTGGAGAACGGTCTTTATCACATAATGCCTGTAGATAAAGACAGTTATAACATGCAATATTAACAGTAAAAAAAGGATAAAATCATAAGATAGATGGAGAAAATAATTAGCTAAAGATAGAGAAGATATTGACTAAACATGGAATTTTTTATCCAGGCTGCAAATATAAATATATATCATAATCTGTCACACATGCATGATAAGGAAAGTACCAGCCCATTCAGAAAGTAACCATCAATGTAGAAGGCACTTGCATGTACTTCTTACCCAGTCATTCTGGGTGTTGATGTTAATTTTTTTCATTACAGTTCCAATCCATCATTTCTGGTTTTCAGTGACAAAAGAACGAACACTTTAGGGTGCATTTGACTTGCATCATAAAAGTTCCACCTGCTGTTCAAGATTCTCTCTGTGTCTTTTACCCATTCTCTCTCTCTTAAGCATGTTGGCACACTCAATAAGCATTACAATAGTCCCTATTGGTCAGTTGTTATTATAGAGAAGGATGATCTAACAATCACTTGCACACCTATAGCTAGGAGAGACCAGCATAACATCTTAGACCGTCAACTCTTTCTCTACTTCTTTCCCTTTTTTCCACATGAAACTTGAACAAGAACAGAGTACTATGAATGAAACAACTAATCATCCTTGGGAAAGGAAATAAAAGTTTAGACATTTTGACACCCCTACTACAATTTGCATGTCTGAATCTATTCCTATAACCATTAAGGAATCCAGGAGTTGATTGAAAAAAAAAATGAGCAAGAAGAGGAAGAAGAAAACAAAGAACCAAAACTCAACATATATCAGTAAAAATATACACACCTCAAACTTTACAGATCCAAGTTCTAGCTTCTGTTTCACTTCTTTAAATACATCAGGCTCTGCAAGTTAATCATGCCAAAACACACAGAAAAGAATATTAGAGATTCAAGCATGATTTCACATAACCCTAGAAATATTCTTCATCTCCAAAGTGAAAGAAAGAGAGTTGTGGCACAGAAGCTAACATAGATACAGAGTGTGCAACAAGCACATAACTATAACATCATGATTGAACTTTTGTGAAAAACTAAGGGACTCAACTCTTTAGTCATTGTCTGAAGAACAAGTTCCATTTCTTGTTCACTACACATGAGCCTCATTAGTGTTGAAGCATTCACAACTCCATTACTTTGCCAATATAATACGAGCTAGGATTATTCAATTAATTAAACTCATCTAATTTTGTGGTGATTATTTTAGCAAGTAAACCATTTCATGCCCATAGAAGAATCATGTATAACATCTACAGATGTACAAGGAAAGCCGTTAGGCTATCCCACCTAAAGTATGCAAAAAAGGGTAATTGCAGCCAGAAGAAAACCAAACTCTTCAGGATGAGTCCACGCAGAGTTCATGAAGGTTTGATGTAGAAAAAAAAAACTAAATATTTGATTCTGCCATGAGGCAGTACTGTTTTATTCCACTGAAAAGGTCAACCACACAGTAAGTAAACACATAATATTCACATAACCACCACCTTACACATAATATTCGCATAACCACCACCTTTTACACAATGGATATGGAATATAAGACAAATTACTACTTCTAGCTTACTGAATTCAGGATTAAGAGCAGAAGCTGAAGCAACCAAGATCAAGATTGCCTTGCACATCCAAAAGATATTTATAAAACAAAGAAAGCGCCGGGCAAGTGCAATAGTAAAACCTTCCATTAAATGATTAATCTGTGGCCTAAGCGTGTAAATGATATCCTTGCTCATCCAAAGTTTCTTGTGAAATTTTCTTTTACACCAAGTTTTCCAAACATTCAGACATAATGTCTTACTAGAACATCCACATGTCATGATATTTTAAGAATCTGTTAGTGGTCATGGATCTTAAAAATCATAGAAATTAATTATTTAAGGAAAGAAAAGTTCAGAGTAAGACCCTTCCATTAAATGATTAATCAGTGGCCTAAGCGCGAAATTGATATCCTTGACCGTCCAAAGTTTCTTGTGAAATTTTCTTTTACACCAAGTTTTCCAAACATTCAGACATAATGTCTTACTAGAACATCCACGTCATGATATTTTAAGAATCTGTTAGTGGTCATGGATCTTAAAAATCATAGAAATTAGTTATTTAAGAAAAGAAAAGCCAGTCTATGCACCACATTTTCTTTGAATCACAATTTGTCAAACCAAATAAATTAAACAAGAAAAGATAAGTGCCGAAAAAAAAGTATGATAGGCATTTATCTCACCAACAGCAATTGGCTCTGTTGATGCAGACACGGGCTGCCCTTCAATACCATCCTCTCTAACTGGAGTATAGATTGCTACCAACCGATACCCCACATCATCCACATTAGCTTCGTACATCCTTCCTACTTCACCTGAAAGCCCAATTATGGAAACCGTATTCAAAAAGATGGAACAATATCATGTATCAAAGTCTATAATTAGACAATATAATGATCAAAATGAATGTACTATCAGAAAGTAAGATCATTTGATATATTAAGTCTAATTTTTAGCAAGGACTGAGATTTGCGAGAAATAAATATCTGTCATACAAACAACAATTGAATAGACCTTTTTTAAGGTACCTTGTATGGATATCAGATCCGGACTCCCAACCATTGATCTAAGCCACTGTATTCTACTTTTACCCTCCTTTCCTCCACTATAAATGCCACGAACAGCATACAAGTTTGTGTGAAAACCCCGTCCCTCAATCTCCAGTTTACTTATTTTAGGAATACCTGCAAATAATTATTAAGTAATAAAAGAACTGATGATCCTACATAGTATCTGTTATTCAGAAAACAAACATCGTAGAAATAAAGTTGACTTATAAATAAATAAATAAATGTGAAGAATATAAGTATAGTATTATTTAAAAAAGCCAGAGAATATCTATTTAACATGTCGTACAAATAATTCAACAAAACCAAGACTACCAGTAGCAGCAAAAAGGAAGACAGTATAATTGTAAAAAAAAGTGTTCTTTTAGAACAATAATTTCAAGGGTATTGATATGTGAAATAAAGAAGTTCAAACCAGCTTGCATAAACTTGTACGTTTTTAGTTAATTAGGGCATGGACTAGCAAAAGCTTGCCAAATGTCAAAATCAAAATTCTAGAAGAGAAACAAGCATATAGAATGCTCCAAATCAAATGTAGAATATTACCAATTAAAATAAGTAGATGAACATTTAGTTTTAGCATATTAAATAGCAGTGCACGATTGAAATCCAAACAAGTTGAGAAAGAAAGATAATAATTTCCAATAGCTCAGGAAAATGATAGTTTGCATGTGCACAATAGAACACCTGGCAATACAGCAGCAGTCTCAGCATATGCTGGCTCACTTGACCTTCCAAACACGTCAATGACGATGCATTCACATCTCAAGCATCTGCCAATGTCCTCTAACCGAACCTTGTAAGAGCAGGAACGATATGAAGGTAACGGCTCAAAGGAGTCTCTGTCCCCTA
The DNA here is from genome assembly GCA_039660915.1 of Euphorbia tirucalli. Classification (NCBI taxonomy): domain Eukaryota; kingdom Viridiplantae; phylum Streptophyta; class Magnoliopsida; order Malpighiales; family Euphorbiaceae; genus Euphorbia; species Euphorbia tirucalli. The sequence goes on along the minus strand of CM077637.1, from coordinate 30,645,587 downwards.
TTACTGATGAACAGAACCTGAAGCATTATAGTGTTAAACATAATGAATTGCTAAGAACTTCCACAAGACATGATCAATATCTATTTTATCACGTAAGGCCAGGCTTTCAAATGAAACCATCCAACTAATTATCATGCATCTCATTTTACCAATAACCCAAGGCAATTAAACTAATTCAAATACAACTGCGGAGACTTACAAGAAATGCATCAGTATGAAAAAGATATCCTCATGTTTAGAAGAAAATGGGACCAGTTATTGCTTTACAAATTTTTAATTAAACCATGCCATAGATTCTTCCAAAAAAAAAAAAAAAGGCAACTCACCATTGATATTTGACATCCTTCTTGTACTTGCTCCAAACAGACTGTTGAGCTTCACTCTGGGGTATTACTTCAACAGCAGTGAGTATATCACCTTCAATTGCCTTTCCAGTGAGAGCAAGCATTTCCACTTTTGGAAGCTCTACAGTAAAAACCAAACGTCCAGTACAACATAAATAGTGGTCCTCAATTTTACAATATGTCATAATTTTAGCAATACACTATTTGGTAATTCAGTTCTTATCGTGCGAGTCTCTAAATGGATCCGAGAATACAAACCAAAGCAAAGAAAAAGCGAAGAATAGTAAAAGACGAATATGATAAAAAATCATTCGCATTTGATTAACTGAGATCAGGATAGGAGATTATGATGCCATTACCCCTTTAGAGATGATGGCTAAACATCAGGCTCATGCCTTGTTGGTAAAAGTTTATCATCGCAAATGAAGGCAACCAACTTAAAATATTTTTTCCACTCTTGCGTATGATATTAAGAGGATACAATAAAAATCAAACTAAACAACGGAGCACCATCAGGGAAAATGACCAAAATCAAGCTTATTTTCATCCCCACTTGCCTCCACATAGAACATGTCAATCGCACCAATGGTACATCATTGCAAAGAAACCAAAATCATAGTGACAAGAAGACCACCAAGTCAAAAGCATGTGTTTACACTAGCAAAGTTTTAGCCTCTATACCTATCTTCAGATTAGCTGGACACTCAAACAGACATGGTGCACAAAAGAATGAAATGCAAGCCAAAACAGTGTACACGGCAAACTTAGAAGGATAAATGAATTTGATTCGTTTACAATAAAATAGCTAGTTAATTATGTAGCAGAAGCAAGTCTTCAGCCCCAGATTTGGCCTAACTCAATGTAGAAGAGCATCTAAAGTCGCCTTCACATCAGAAAAACAGAAAAAGACATTTGGAGCATATCTAGAAGATAACTTTATTTTTGCTACAGCTTAAAGTTTATTTTCTCCAGAAAAATTTCCACCTCGAATTCTTCACTTCTTCAATTCAATTAAAATAATAGTTTGATGTAGAATACGCAGAAGAAAACAAGTTGTGAAGAGTATTAATCATACTAATGATTCTGGCAAGTCAAAAAATTTATTGTAAGAACCGAACCGATAAGTGCAGGCTCTGTATTCAACATAACAGGAAACAAAACACCTTATTGAACTCTTGAACTTACCTCAATTGTTGATATTGAGTCATCATACTTTTTTTTTTTTTTTGCTCAGTTCAGCACTTATACTTCAAGTTTTAACTTGACAAAATTCTTTTTAATAGTGCACAAAAGACTGAAATTTTGACCTATAACACCATTAAAATTATTGAACTTTTGGTGAAATGCATCGCTGAGTTCCCTGCACTTTGCATTAATTATTGACTGAGTCCTTGAACTTTGAAAAATCTATTAATTGAGTCCCTATATCCATTCCTAATTATCAATCTTCATCAGATAGCAAACTCACCCTATGTCTTTAACAGCAGTTTCATTCTACCCATGCATACACTATTAAGGACTTAATCAAACAAAATAAAAGGTAACAAAGGCACAATTGGAAAAAAAAATACATTCGGTACACACTAAGCTCAATGATTTAATGAAATAAGAAATGTAGCTGAGTAAAGAATGTAATGGTCTTCCTTTATTATGTATGGATATGTGCAAAAATTTAATATAATGCAATGAGCATTAAATTTTTTTCTTAATCATACAAGTATCATGTATACTTTTACAACATTTTAGATTTTATTTTCTATATAGTTTTTTTAATTTATATATAACCCCCCTGCAAAAACCCCAAAAAAAGGGGATTTTCTCAGCATGAACATCTTACTTTAATAACAAAATTTTTCTATCAAACATTTGGAATATAACACGTGTCATCATTTTTAAAAATATATGAGTTGATCTTTGAACATTTTCATCAAACTATATTTCAAAATTAATGCACTGTAAATCATCTTACCAAAAAAATTCAAATTTAATATAATTAGAACTATTTATTTTATTAAATTCTCATACTTAAATTGTATTTTTTTAAATATGATTTTATTTAAATTATTTGTTTATTTAAATTTCCAAATAATTGAAAAAAATGACATCATAATATCGTATTAGATTTTATTTTATTATTTTGGTTAGAAAATATGATGAATAATATTGATAATTACATGTGCAATAGGATATTATAAATTTAAAAATAAAATAAATAAAATAAAATTACAAAAAATTCTTTAATTGATAATATATAAATGCAAGTTCTTAGAGTAAGAATTGAAAATTTGTAGTAATAAACACGAAAAGATTTTGCAGTAAATATAATTAGCATATATAATATCCACAGCTATACTATTTTCTTTCCAATTTGAATTACATTTTATTGTGTTTCTCCTAAGGGGAAAACAACATCGATTGAGGTGCTTTTTAAGAAAGTCACATACCTGGAAGAACAATGTCAGTTGGATCGGACAATTTTAGTTCTCCAACAACTGAATCCAAACGAACCGGAGTGTACCTATGAGAAAAATTTGAGCATGTACATCTAAATTGGTAAAATTTCTCAAGCCTCATTTTACAAAAGGTAATATTAACTCCATAATCACAAGTCTAGAACAAGAACGGAAAACAGAAAAAAGCAGCAACTTAGATAAGAGGTCAAGGCATAAACACGTTGGAGACTTCCATGGAAAGCTAGTTTAAAATGCTCAAACATAATAGTGAAGCAGTTAGAGCAGATACCCAAACAACAGGCGGCAATTGTAATCTGCATCTGTGACTTCATAAGTTTGAGAGTTTGCCCCATCAATAAGAACAATGGTCCCCTCATTAGTTTCTCTGTACCAGCTAAAGAGGCTCGATCCCTCGTACCCACCAAAATATTTGCCCTCTCCAGAATAAATTCCGGACGACAGCTTCCTAACTTGGACATTAGAAACTACTGGAGGAGCTGCAATATCATTTCATTTCACATGTGTTAAGAGCAATACAGCTCAAAGTTCTAGCATTTCTTGGCACAACTATGGCGTATAATTAACTGACTGAAAATAAATGGAACAAGTGTAGTTTGTTGAATCAAGTATGTCAACCCTACAGATGAGGTAAGAAACAGTAAAATATATTCATATCTCAAGCTACACTTCAAAACACTAAGGGTGTGTTTGCTAAGAGTGGTGGCTTGTTGCGGGGGGGGGGGGGGGGGGGGGGGGGGGGGAGGAAGACGATGGAAAACTTGGAAATCGAGGAACATATCTAGACAACTTTTTGTCGGATAAATGCCTCTATTTCCAAGTTTTCCATCCTTCCCTCCATCCATCCCTCTTAACAAACACACCCTAAAATTATTAGCTCCAATTGGAGTTCAATGATATTTAAGTTAAGCCTTTTCATTAGGTAAGTCTTCTTGTCAAGCACTAAAAAAGTAATTCCAATTCACCAGACTCTTCTCTTTGAACAGTTTGGAGAAGGCACACCAGTCCTACATAGCCTTCTGCAGCTTTTAGGATGACGCTGTTAGATAACTCCGACTCATGGACTTCTACTCAGGTAGAAGCAAATTTACATTTACCATTAGGGCATCACTAAAATATTATTAGAAAAAAAAAAAAAAGAATCAATAGTACTACTCTACCTGGGCTAACAGGAGAGTTTGAAACTGCAACTAATGGTTTTCCGCAGTTTCCATCTGAACGAATGGGCAGCCAATATAATGCCAAGTAGGAACCCACATCTTCGAGTGACGGCGTATATGTGCTGCCATTGGACACATTTCTCAGCAACTCAATGTTAAAAAGTAAACAACTATTCCAAAATCTCCTTTGCCAGAACTTACAATGTTTTGTTGCATATGACAACATCATCAGTGGAATTACATGTGTCCATCAGTACAGCTCCAGTTAGCTTATTCTTTGTTCTATACCAAATATACTCCCCAACACCTTCTTGTCCGCCAAAATATGTTTTTTGTGGTATAACTTCCTTGTCTTCACAGCAACTTGGAATAACAAGTTCCAGTCCCACAGGATCCGCTGTTCAAAAACATTAAATTTCAATTGGAAATGAGCGTGAATGGAAAAAGTAGTCTTATAGAACAAACATGCTAGAAAACAATATCAATGATTGAAACAATAAAATTATGGATGAGATTTATTTGCTTCAAGCACAAAATATATAGTATTGGGAACTAATATCAAAACTAAATAAGATCAATGATAAATTAATATTGCACAAAATAGCTCAGGACTCGAGTCAGAGGAATTCGAAGAGCATCTTCCAAAGAAAAGTCTGCACCAAAAAGATGAAGTTAAAAGCTAAGCAAATTACAAATTGACATGTATGAAATTTAGCCAATAAACAATATCTTATCTTTTACAAACACAGTTATAGGTGCGCTATGTAGCATACACATTATACCATCAATTTCATCCAACAAAGATTATTAGTCTATTTACAAAAACCTTAGGATCAATTGATTAAACTAAAAGGTCAGGGAGGTAATGTCCCGGAGATCTAGAGTAACCCAGTTCTTAATTCCTACGACTTAAGCAAAATATATAACCAATCAGAAACGAGCTGATGATTCAAAACAGCATTAACCAACTCAAACTCCACATTGTTTATGCACATCCACAGAGGCATTGCAGTACTGATTTTGAACCAGAAAGCAACAATAATTCTAGAAGCATTTTATATCTTGAGAGTTACAATAGTGTTTACACCCTCAATTTATCAGATAAAATGACATTCAGATTTCAAAGATATGCTTCTGAACTGGCAGATCCCAAACCCCAAAGCATTGTTCAGTATCAATTATAAATTGCATCATGGACATTATTTAAACATCAGAAGACCATACTTAGTAAATAGTTGAAATTTGCACAAGTGAATTGCAGACTACAACCCACCTGGCTCTATCACATTGGATTTTATGCTCCTTGGACTTCCTTTTGCACCATCTTTGCGCATTGGAGTGTAAACAAGTTCAATGTACTTTCCAACATCTTCTAAAGCCAAATCCAGATACTCTGTGCCAGTAATCTACCAATTAATCCAATAAATACCAAAACAAAACTTGCAGTGAAGAATATACCTTATGTAACTCAACATGACTTACCATCAGCACTTAGTTTCTCCCTTATCCCATTGCTTCTCACTCTAAACCATTCATGGGAACAATTTCCTCTCTCCCTGAATCACAAAGAACGCCTTCATTTTTAGAAGAGTGTCCAAATAAAACAAATGGGTTTAACATCAGGAGCAAGTTAAAATCAAAACAAGAGGACTATAAGTTTCAACATGTCAAAGGATTGAGTATAGCAAAGTCTCACCCTCCACTGTAAGAAGCAACAAAACTCAGACGCTGTCCTTCCATCATTGACCCTAAGAAATCTAAAGACTGACAAGTTGGAGGGCCTGCAATGAAATCAAATGTTTACTTTATACCATTATATCATGAACAAATTGACATAAAACCAAGGATTTGACCAACTAGCTTCACCAAAGCAGTGATAGATAATCAACTTTATACCAGGTATAATAGGTCCAATTTGTTCAGAAATAATAATAGGTCCACGAGCCCAATCACTTCTCACCGGCTCACAAGAAACAGAGATAAAGCATCCAATATCATCAATTGAAAGCATATATGAATCGGAACAAGCACCACGAATTTCACTTTGAGTGCCATCTGAAATAGTCTGCATAATAATAATATTAATCAAAAAAGAGCAACTACTTGTCAGCTGTGCAAAAAAGGAAACCAGAATGGTATTATAATCTCTGGCAAAGCAAGTAATTTAGAAACACTAGTTTTCTTTTGTTATGTACATCAGCAAAACAAGTGATTTTTTGTTCTGTAATTGACTACGTTCACAGAAACTTTGAATTTGAAGCGTTTCCTTGTTTCCACGTATCCGAAGCGTTTTGGAAACTGGAACTCTTAGAGACTTGTACAAGATGTTGAGGGTCACGTTTCCGTAATTTTCAAAAACTGAAAACTCATTGTTTGCAAGATAGAAAATAGAAACTTGTATTTAATTTTTTCTTTATTTTATATATATATAAACACTGAAAAGATGATCCTCATAGTTTTTAAACTTATAAATACATTTTTAAATTTACAAATATACCCTCATATTTTTATTATTTACACGTTTCCGTTTCCTATATTTTTTACAAATAATGTTTCCCGGTCTCCATACCATTGCCATGCAACATAGGTAATTGGAAATGCTGAACTATCAATCCTACTTTACAACATAATGATATCTCAAGCTTTATTTGCATGACATTAAAAAATACCCGAAGCCAACGAAAAACTGATTCTCCTTCTTCACCTCCCCAATACTTTTTGTCCACACTTATTGCTGTTCCTTCAATAGTATTTCCGACTATTTGTAGAGAAAGCAATCTTGGACTTCCTAATCATCAAAGAACACTTGGCATAAGAAATTTATATAACAAATAAAGATATAAAGCAGATAGAGGGAATATATCCATACCAACCAATCAAATGTTAAGCATTAGCACTTTAAGTTCAAAATTAAAATTCAAAATTTAGCATTATGCACAAAACAACATATAGATATTTTGATAGCTAATCGATAAAAAAAAATGTAGTCAAATAATTAGGAAATTCAATTAAGCACTAAATGTACAATTGCATAAACAAATCATATGCCCAGTATACTTTTTGTAAGTAGATCTTAATGCATTCTATATCAAGACCCCTAGAAAATTTATATGACTTTAATGCTTAAATACTGGGGACAAAATGCAAGTAATGCATTAATTTATCAAAGGATTTCCAGATTCTCTTGTCAAAATCTCATCTCTCCAGACACAATCAGTAAACAGATAAATGAAAATATATGAGGGAACTTGAAATAAGAGCACTACCAGGACGAACACGTTCCTGTCCCATGCAAGTTCTTGATTCACCTATTGTCCCATCATCCCGAACAGGGACACATTGGAAGGATATGAATTTACCAATTGCACGCCTGGTAATACGATACTGAAGCACTCCTGAACCTTCTGGTATCAATGCACCAGAGTCTGTTTCAGCCTGAATATGTCAAAAATTTGAGTCAATCAGGATTCTCGTAAAAAGAAGAGAACATTTTGTCCCAGGTCACTGCATTCCGAGGCTGGAATGGATCTGAATCATTCTAAAAACATAATTAAAATAAACTTACATAAATTGATGTTAGTAAACAATGTAAGACAACTAGAACCAATATGAACACTTAACTGCAGAAATCAGAGGGTTTTTTTAACAGTCCTAATAATTTCAAAGTTATAGAATCCTAATAATGCACATGGAAAAACAATCTCCCAAGTCAACAATCATATACTATATGTTACCAGAATGAGCTAAAAGGTATATTTGAGAGATAAAGGATTTAGAGTACAAAAACTCAACTATAGTTGGTTGAGTTTATATCATGATTTTTGAGAACGGGCAGAAAAAATATAATGATGTCTTATCCCCATGGAAGCCTAAATAAGACAGCTAACTCCGCAATAATTGAGTTCAGAAGTACAAAGAATTATTATTTGTACAACAAGAGTAAGTAAGCCAATTAATACAATTGAATATAGAAACAAAAAGTTGACAAAAAGTGATCATCAGTGGTTTAAAACAGTAGGTCAGGATATCAACTGTCAGCCAAATAAGAATCCCATAATCATGTCTCTGGGTTTAGAAATGCCTTACTTAGCTAAGAGTTTCCATATTTCCATGAGAATAATAAGATCCACACACGTGAAATAACTTGAAAGTTAAGATATCTCACGGAAGCTAACTATGAAACTCACTGACTCATTATTTCAGTGATAGAGAAGCAATTTAATAAGGGGGAGTGAGATTAATTCTCAATTGCTCAAATATTTGCCCAGTCAGAAGTAGCCAAGTCCCAGCATCTAATGTATGGCACTTAGAAAAACCTCAGCCAACCTGAGGAATATTGAAAAAGTCTAGCATGCCTAAGAAAATTAGGCAAACATCTTTATCACATGAAGAACTCCAATATCCCTATAACAGGTAATTACGTTATTAAAATCTAGAAGAAGACTTGAATAATATACACACACACATAAAAGCATGCTTATCAAGGGCCCAAAAATGTACCATCACAAACAATTGGTTACTTGTCACTTGTCAGGATTTCACCTCAGCATTGACAAAATAAATTCATTTTTCTAAAACAGATGATCCATTTCTAAATCAAGTGAAACATACCCATTATGAAACGGCAACATCTGCAGTTTATCTCCCATGCATAAGCAAATAGCAATTTAGCACTCAAGGTGCATAATACCAAATTTTCCATCACAAGGACAATTTAGCTTGACACAACATTCCCATCTAGTTGTAATAGATATACTTTTGTGGTGATAAAGAGACAGCCATATACCCAACATGAAGGGGAAAAGAATAAGGGCTCAAATAACGAACTTTAAATGGCTATAATAGGTACCCATGGATTGACTGACATTCAATACCTCATGAAGATACCAATTATAAACACTTTTTCCTTCATGACCACCTATGTAACCGTATGATGCTGTCAACATTCCACCTTCAGCATAATCACCAGTAATTGATAAGAAATTCAAACTCGGGGGTAGAGCTGAAAGCAAAAATTAAGAATTAGAAAACCATATTATGCTGAAACCTACAATCAGAAAAAGCATCAAACCTATTCAAGCTATATAGTAAGGCAAACTCACTCTCAACTGCTCTTTCTGATACAGCATATACTGGTTCACCAGATTCACCATCTGGAGCCATAGGAGTATATTTTGCAACAATGTAACAACCAACTGCTCCAAGAGGTATGCGGAATGCCTAAACAAATGTGAAAGCTAAGCTAAGAATTTATAATAGCATACAAATTTTCAGAAACAATGATCCATGCTATGCATGTACATGTTCAACTACCCACCTTTGCAATTTTAGATGCACTCATTGCTTCAAGGTCATTCTCATTATCAAAAGTTGATGATCTTGTTTTAAACCACTGAACTCTGCTACAACCTTCAGTTCCTCCAGTAACAATACCACTTACAGTAACCTTACTGTTTTCCTTCATATCGCCTATTAGTTTTACATTTGTGACTCTTGGAGGTGCTGGTATTGGGGCAAGAAAACAAATCCATCATTTCAAGAGGAAATTTCTTAATAGTATGCATACTATGCAACATGATGGAGCCAAAGAGCATACTGAAGAATCAAACAACAAAATCCCTGTATAAACATGACACAATGAATCTCAGTAAATGTAGTAGTAGAAACACTACTGCATCCCCAAGTTATTTTCATGTCAATTTCAGTATCAATAACAGCATAAAGAGTGAGCATTGGCCAAACCTATGGAAGGCCCCTTTATAGTTAGTTAATACACTGGATAAAACAAAAATCTGTTCAAGTCACAAACCTTTTTTTGCCCTCTCAGGAGAGAGGAAAAACAAAACCATAGGATCCCCGTTCCCCACCCATCAAACTCCTTTGAAAGGTACTAAAGGGACTAAATTAAACTTTTTCATGCTTAAGAAACAATTCACAAAACCTACGCTTGACTCGAAGTGACCATAAATAATACATCAAAAACAGAGTTAGTTTGGTCTTCATACTCCAAACATTCTCTAGAAAGGCTAATCTTTCTAAAGTTACTTCGATATCAATCAAATTTTGATTGAAAATAAATAATCTAAATCTGAACTCCTAGACAAGAATTCAGTTGCACAAACCTGAAAATAACCCAAAGCTATAAGTAAATATTTGTCGGGCTGAAAGTCCAATTTAGCCGCCCGAACTTATAGCCTGGGGCCAAGTTGCCGACAAACCTTTTCGGCCAAAGTTCAAACTTGGTTATCTGGCCAAATCAGCGCAATGGGCACAAGCGCATTGGCCAGAATATGAAAGTGCAGCTGGCCAAAAAGGTCATTTTGGGCCAAACTGAACTTCGACTACGAGTTCAGGGGAATTTTTGTACTCGTTACCAATGTACACAGCAACATAATTTTTTTTTCTTAAATTTCTATCACACGAGGTATTGCAATTTGCAAATGCTCCCTCTGTTGTTTCTGCAAAATCATAAATGACAAAAAAAAGCATCCAAACAACAGCAAGCATCATTTTTATTTACCTTGTTTCACCACAGGAGACACAGTAGATACAGATTCCCCTTCCTGCCCTGTAATCATGCCAATTGATGTGTTACAACTTACAAATTATCTAAAAGAAAGAAATAGACTATAAACAAGCATGTTAAGTCTACAAGAAAAAAAGAAATAAATGTATGAACCTTCAAAGTTAATGGGTATATAGACAAACACCATGTGTCGGCCAACATCCTCTTTGGTCAAAGTATACTCAGCTGTACCCATTGATACCGACTGAAAATCCCTGCCAAACGAAACCAATAATAAAATGAGGAAAGACCAGTATCAAAATCAAAGTTTTCATACCAATGAACAAAGGTTTTTTTTTCCCATTACAGATTTGAGGACAAGAAACAGAACTCAACTTTTTGTATAATGCACAGCAAACTTGAAGGGAAACTCAACTACTAAAGATACAATGTCACCTAATTGTGTGTGTGTGTGTTTTTTTTTTTTTTTTTTTTTTTCTGAGTGCCTCTTGGAAATTGAAAAAGATAGCACACTAACCCAGTTTCCTTATTCTTGCGTAACCATTCAAACTTGCTAGGACCTTCTCTTCCACCAAAGTACTCCCCAACTCCTTTTATGATATTTCCTTCAACAATATCTCCAACAATCTGGACATTTTTGACTGATGGAGGAGCTGCCACAATGAAACATGACTTTTAGCATCCAACAACATAATCTAGGGTTAAAGGAAAATGAGAATGTTACTGGAATATAAGTATGAAATGCCATCCTACTTTGTTCAAAGCCAGAAGAAAGAAGAACTATGCATTTTCCCTTAAATCTGAACTAAGTCAAAGATAACTGTTTAAGTCAAGAAGAATTCATATTATACAAAAATAAAATTAGCCCACGAGTGTCTATGAAAAATCATTCGTACAAAATGAGAAATGAAGTTTTATGCCATCCGGTTTATGAAATTTTTATACGTCCAAGGTATAAACATTTGTAAAATATTTTCACATTCAGTATTTGGTCAAACGTGAAATTCTTTGCTAGCCTTTCCAGAACATTCAATTGGAGAAAACAGAGTATCTTCCTCAAGCACAAAGATGCCAGTATAAACTTGGTATAATGCAGCTTGATAAGCTAAAATCCTAAGCACCAAGAATTAAAACCCATGGACAAAAAGCAGTGTTTTACATCATGACAACTGAAACTATTTCCTACTTGTATGCTATTGCTATAAGTTATCCCACATGAAGAAACACACTTGGATTTCGCTAATTCTACCAACATCAATGTGAGGGTGGGAAACAAGTACATTTACCAGGAACATCTCTGAAAGAAAGGTATTTATTTGGGTTGTCCCCAATTTAGTAACAATAGAGAATACTTGCAAAGAATGTTTTCAAACAGTGACAAATGTTTTTCATTTTGCGGATGAGCAAAGAGAGAATACATAGCAATCTGAAAATGAGTTGATAAAAAAAAAAAAGGGGAAATAGTTGAGATGAATGATGAGATTCAAGAAGAATATCACTCCCGACTCACCGGCTTTAACAAAATCAGTATACTTGTACTGAGGTTCCCCTTTGGCCCCTTCCTCAGTAACTGGTGTGTACATAAAAACCAAACTGGAATCAATGTCATCTAAAGTTAGCCGATACTCCTCATCTTCCGCACCACCAATGACCACAGGGCTACTGTTCCATCGTCTTCTCAGCCAACTGAACATAGGAAAAGAAATATTTGCATTTATTTTTTACATTTGGAAGATAATACATGCGAATCTGCAGACCTATTAGAATTTAGTAGGCTAGCATCATTTGAGATGCAATATTACCTGGAAACACCTTTCCCTGGAGTTCCACCACACCATGCAACCTCAGCATAACCTCTGATAAGATTTCCTTCAACTAACTCTCCATGCACTTCAAGGCTGACAACCTTTGGAATTCCACTTCCTTCTCAAGATGAAAAGGAAAAGCAAGGGTGGAGGACAATAAAATCCAAGTAAAATATGTGGACAGACATCAGTTTAAAGGAAATTCTGACATGAATTCCAGAGCCCTAATCTTTCTTTCGCTTACAATAGCTGAATCTACTACCTCAAGCCTCTAGATGTTCATCTTTGTTCATATCTTATTAAACAGTTTTCCATGTAAAGAAATATGTTATGCTTATGCCACCTGAATGCACATTGCTAATTAAATAAAGGCAAAAATGAATATATATTTTACTTTCATGCTAAATTGTATAGGACTGCTTCTAGCATAAGACATTATACTTGTGACCTGGGATAATGAAAATAAATATACCTCGTGAAACTAGTGAAGATATTGCAAAAATCTTAGGGTATTCTGTCTCTCCTAGGATGGGAGTACATTCCACTTTCAGAAACTTATTGATGTCTTCATGCTTTGGCCAGTATACCTGATATATATATATATATATATATATATATATATATATAATGCTATTAGTAGGAGAAAGGACGAAATTGGTCTAAATGTACAGTAGATCATCTCTGCATGAATCCATTACCTCGCCAGTTGCATCAGGAATAGCCACAAAATCTGAAAGTGTTCTCTCTCCCAAAAACCATTGATATCTTAAAACCAGTTGTGGATCACTACTCAGAGTGCTATCTTGGACAAAAACAAAATGGCATCGGCAAGCATCTTCTTCAAAAGGTTGATCAACAGAGGCTTCCTTGAGTAGATAGCCAGCAGGAAGTTGATCTTTCCATTGCTCGAAAAGAAAGCAAAAAGTAGAATCTGTTCAACAGACCGTGATCTAAGTTTAGAATCTTCAGAAAGAAACAACGAGTGTCAAAGCACATTTGCATCATATGAGAAGATCCAAGTTTCATTCAGCAATGAAACTTAAAGTATTGCTAAAGATAATATAAAACCTATCCCAAAGCCAAAATAGAAATATACTTGTCCAATATGAACTATAGATGCACTGCAAGCTGGGAAGGGGAAATAAAACTGTTCACCAGATGCAAAATCCACAGAGATTATGTGTCATTAGATTTTATTCTAACCTCTTAGCAATTGAGTTAAAAATAAATAAATAAATCGATAAGGGATTTATTTAACAAGTAAATCAATTATGACAGTGTTTAAGATTTTCTAATAATTGAATAATGTCCTGCAACTAATTCCAAAGAGCATAATATAGAGTCTGTTTTCATCCTTATTCAACAATTCAATCAAAAGAAACAAAGACTTCTTAACTTTGGGTATTTAGTCTCTGTGGCCAAGGACAAATCATATGCACTTACAAGTACTTGTACAACAACAGGTTCATAACTAACCAAGGGCATATAGTGATAATTTAATTCCTAATGGCAATATGTGACTCTGTAGCAATGGCTTTAACCATTTACATCATCCCTTAAGCATCTAATGACATAGTACAAAGTTCAAACACTTGCTGATGATGACAGAAATTTTTCTTTCAAAACAAATCACACGCAATGCAGTATGTTCTTATGAACCAATCATACAGAGAGGTGATTTGTCCCTGGTACATCACAGATTCAAAGTGCATGTTAGATGCCACCATTGATTGATGTAATTTTCAGAGTAGGCATGATGGGAAGTGTGTGCTCCTGAATTCGAACCTGCTGCATTCTCAGGACGACAAAACTCCCAACCATCTCTAATGCACAAGGCCGTGCAAGCTGGATAATGCTGTGCTATTGCAACCTCATCCTGGGAAAGATCTGTGATTTCCAGGATAAAAGGCAAATACGTAAATTATTAAGTATTTTTATTTTTCTAATAAAGAAACCTAATAAAGTGAGTACTTTTACTCTGAGTAGTGGATAGGGGAGAAAAAAAAAAAGCCAAAAGGAAATGAAGCCAAAACCAAAAATTCATCTTTTATATGTGAGAAAGTAATACCTCAATGAAGTTTGTGTTAAAGGACTAAAATATATAGTGGAAAACTATTGTGAGGAAAAAAAGTTATACCTCTATCATTAAACTTTTTCAGTGTTGGGCCAACAAGCAAAATGGATGCTGCTTCTAAATGGGGCATCTTAAGTAGGGGATTCTCCTCCACTCGTAAATGCTACAGCAAAGAATTAGAAACAACAGCATCAGCAAGTTTCGGTTAAGATATTAAGAAGATAATATAGTTCACTATCAAGTGTCATGTGATCTATGGTTGCAAACTAGTGATGCTTAAAAGTAAAAACGAGTAATTGTTTCTTCTAATATAAAATGGACACAAATTAGTTTCACCAAGTCTACAAATTTGGACTTCAGAATTCATACTTTGAATGCAAGCACATAGCTAACTTGTTACTTCACTGTTCAAGCCATAATAAGCAAGTGCCAAACTTGGTAAATCATGTCTATGCATATGCTTTATTATCTTTACTTCATCAAGGCAAAGAATTAACTTGTCATAGTGTCATCAAATTTGCTTCTCGGAGAAAATTTCGACTCATCAAAATGAACCAGATCATCCAATACCGGTTCACTCACCAGAAAGCCATAAGTGGAACTCAGAAACTGCAATACCCCATCACCATTAAGTCGTACATGATTCGAAAATTAGGGATACCACCCATTAACCAAATTGGATAATTACACTAATTCTGCTACCCATAATTAACTAGAGAGTTACCTAGGTTTGCACCAAGTAATAAAATTTTGAAAAATAAGGAGTCAGTCACCACATTATTATGTGTTTTCACCAAGTTAGATGACTACACGAATTCTTCCACCTCTAAGAGGCAGAGACTTACCTAAGCAATGTATATAAACATTTTATACCACTGATGGAGGGCCACTTTCTAATTCCAATTGGAATTAGTTGTTGCCGCAATTCCAAATTCAAAGTCCTATTGGAATTGGTTAATTATCTGGATGGCCGACAAAGCTATCGCAAATTCAAATTCAATTTGGATTTCGGCAGATTATTTTTTAGTTTTAATTATTAGTTTTTGTTTTCTTTGTTCTTTTCTAATTAGGATTAGTTTTAGCCTTATAAATAGCCTAGTGTTGTATTGGTTTTTCATAATTTCATACATTGATTAATAATATTCTCTTGAGATTTCTCTCAATCCTCCTGGTGTATTTCCAAGTGGTTTGCTAGATGTGTCCTAGTGTTTGTTATTTCTTTTCGTCAGGTTTTTTATTAAACTCGCAACCACGCACCCGCTATATCAGTTGGTATCAAAGCCTCGTCGTCCTCTAAACTTCTTCGAGCTAAAAATATGGTACAACCTGAAGACACTAGTGTTCCAATTCCATTGGAACAATTTAATAATTTTGCCCTAGAGATGCGTGAAGCGATCCAGTCCCTAACTGCTTAAATACGTTCGCTTAATGCCAATAGACAAGGCGATGGACAAGGGGAACGTAGGGAAGAACCAGTTGACCATCCCATTGGTCAGCAACGACCACAACAACATAAAATTCAACCTCCAAGGGTTGAATGGAATATTGAAAGGCATCAAATCAAGGTAAGGCCTGATTTTGATGACGATTTGGAAATTCTAGATGATGAAATTGTTTATGAACCTGGATTTAGGAATAATTATAATAATAACTATGGAAGGAATGAAAGGGGAGATGAGTATAAAATCAAATTGGAACTACCTAGTTTCAATGGGGATTTAGACGTAGAAGAGTTTCTTGATTGGATTCATGAGGTCGAACGTTTCTTTGATTATGCTGAGATTTCTGAACATAGAAAAGTTAAATTGGTAGCATATAGGTTAAAAGGGAGAGATGCTGTTTGATGGGATCAATTGAATGAGCGTCGTAGGAGCTCTTATTGGTGTCATATGAAACAATTGTTGAAGCATAGATTTGTACCTCTTGATTATGAACAATATATCTACGAGGCCTATCAAAACTGTGTCCAAGGCGCAATTGAATTGTGCATGAATATACTGCTGAATTCCATAGATTATCTACAAGAGCTAATTTGTCAACAACAAAGAGCCAACTAACTTCTCATTACTTGAGAGGTTTAAATCCAATCATTCGAGAAAAGATTGGGGTTCAGATGATCATCAGAGTTCAAGATGCTAGAGATTTAGCATTAAAAGCTGAAGCCTTGCTAAAGGAGAGGCCAAGGGAACCATATAGACGCTATGGAGGGGAGAATTCTAGGAATTTCAAACCAAAGGCAATTGATAAAGGCAAAGAAGTGGTTGAATCAAGTGGAACAAAGCCGATGCAAAAGTTTGGTAAGGATACACGTGTTGAACCACAACAACGAGCGAAAGGAGTACCCCAACCTCCTAAAGCTAATACTGACCCATATGCTAGACCACGTTCTGGCAAATGTTTCAAGTGCAATGAAATGAGACACCATTCTCACGAGTGTCCAAAGAGACGATCAATCAATGTACTAGAGCAACACGAAGACGAAGATCATGTCCTTTGTGATGCTATTGAAGGTGCAGATGATTGTATCTCAGAGGAAGAAATTGATGAAGAATTTCACTGTGGAGTTATTCAACACCTGATGCTCACTGAAAAGACTGATTCAGAGCAGAGACATCAGTTATTTCGGACCACAAGTACAGTCCAAGGAAAACTTTGCAGACTAATTGTTGATAGTGGCAGCCAAGAAAACATAATCAGTCAGAAAGCAGATTGTAAGTTTGGGTTGATCCCTGAACCACAACCTAAACGATACAATGTTGGATGGATCAAAGATGTCGATACAATCCAAGTAACTCAAATTGTGTCCTTTCATTGGAAAATTTGTGGTGGTATACTTCGATGATGTCTTGATTCATAGCAACTCTGTCGAGGAGCATATTGAGTATTTAAAGCTAGTATTTAATGCATTGAGGGAAAATAAATTACATGCAAATTTGAAGAAGTGCTCATTTATGTTAGAACAATTACTATTTTTGGGATATGTTGTTGGGAAAGATGGAATCAAGGCAGATGGTGAAAAGGTGAAAGCCATTCGGGATTGGCCGACACCAAAGTCTGTAGGAGACATCCGTAGCTTTCATGGCTTAGCTACTTTCTATAGAAATGATTTATCAAGAATTTCAGTAGTATTGTAGCTCCATTAACTGAGTGTCTCAAGAAGGGAAAAGGTTTTGTTTGGGTGAGAGAGAAGAGAAAAGTTTTGCTTTGATCAAGGAAAAGCTATGTATTGCTCCTGTTTTAGCTCTTCTGACTTTGACAAACTGTTTGAGGTGGAATGTGATGCAAGTGGCATAGGTATTGGTGTTGTGTTATCTTAAGGAAGGCACCCTATAGCTTTCTTTAGTGAAAAATTGAGCGAGTCTCGAATGAAATGGGCAACATATGATAAAGAATTCTACGCTATTGTTCATGCTTTGAAGACTTGGGAACATTATTTGATTGGAAAAAAATTTTTGTTGTACATCGATCATCAGGCTCTCAAGTAGTAGCCAGAAGCAACTGAAGAATGTCATGCATGCAAGATAGGCCGCATTTGTTGACAAGTTTCCTTTCAAACTTGTCCATAAGTCTGGTCAACAAAACCGGGTAGCTGATGCTTAAAGCCGTCGGGTACATCTTATTAAGACTCTTGCTATTGAGTTTGATGCTTTTGATTCTTTGAAGGAGTTATATGCTGATGATAAGGATTTTAAATCCATATGGGAGTTATGTGTGACTAAGCAACCATGTGATGATTTTCATATACATGATGTATTTCTCAAGAAAGGAGATCAATTATGCTTACATTGTACTTCTGTTCGTGAGAAAGTCATTAGAGACTTACATGGTGGAGGTGTTTCTGGTCAATGTGGAAGAGATAAGACTACTGAAGCTGTGAAGATTCGTTACTATTGGCCAAAGTTGAGACGAGATATTAACAATTTGGTCATGAAGTGCTATGTCAGTCAAGCTTCTAAGGGAGGAGTGAAGAATATTTGGCTATACATGCCATTGCCAGTACCTAGTACTATATGGGAAGATCTATCCATTGATTTTATTCTGGGATTACCACGTACACGAGGTATGGATTCTATTTTTGTAGTAGTTGATAGATTCTCTAAGATGGCACATTTTCTTCCTTGCAAGAAGACTGCGGATGCTTCATTTATTGCAAAGCTATTCTTCCGAGAAATTGTTAGGCTACATGGGGTTCCAAAATCTATTATGTATGATCGAGATAGTAAGTTCTTAAGTCACTTTTGGAAGACCCTTTGAAGTTTGTTCAATTCATCTCTGAAGTTTAGTAGCACAGCGCATCCACAAACTAATGGCCAAACAGAAGTTGTGAATAGGACGTTGGGCAATATCCTAAGGGCAGTTTGTAGAGGTAAACCAAAAACTTGGGATTTTGCAGTTGCTCAAGCTGAGTTTGCATAAAATAGTGTTGTTCATAGTGCCACTAGAAGAAGTCCTTTCTTTGCGGTGTATACAAAGGTGCTGAATCATGCCTTAGATCTTCTAAAATTACCTAAGTTACTGGGTTTAGTTCTTCTGCTGAAGAACTAGCTCAAGAAGTTCAAGCTGTCCATGAAGATGTGAAGCATAGGCTTGAGAGGAGGAATGTGAAAGTAAAGGAACGAGTTGCTTGGCATCGGAAGTTTCAGATATTTGAACCAGTTGATGAAGTTATGGTTTACTTGAGCAAAGACAGATTGTCACAAGCTGTTAGTTCCAAACTTCAACCGAAGAAGTACGGTCATTTCAAAGTTTTGGAGCGGATTGATGCAAACACCTACAAGATCAAAATGCCGCGATGGTTGGGAAGAATTTCTAATACTTTTAATGTGAAAGACTTGTCTCTTTACATTCCAGATTGTAGGTTGGAATATCCGGAACCAAACTCGGGGTCAAGTTCTCCAGAAGTGGAGGTGAATGATGGAGGGCTACTTTCTAATTCCAATTGTAATTAGTTGTTGCCGCAAGTCCAAATTCCTATTGGAATTGGAATTGGTTAATTATTAGTATGGCCGGCAAAGCTATCGCAAAGCATATTGTTTTTTAGTTTTAATTATTAGTTTTTGTTTTCTTTATTCTTTTCTAATTAGGATTAGTTTTAGCCTTATAAATAGCCTAGTGTTGTATTGGTTTTTCATACTTTCATACATTGATTAATAATATTCTCTTGAGATTTCTCTCAATCCTTTTGGTGTGTTTCCAAGTGGTTCGCTAGATTTGTTCTAGTGTTTGTTATTTCTTTTCGTCGGGTTTTTGATTAAACTCGCAACCGTGCACCTGCTGTATCAACCACATAACTAGATACTCTGTTGGCCAACCAAATAGAATACACCAAAGAATGTGAGCTCAAAGGCTACTTCCATAACCATACAGCATATGCCAAATCAAAAAGGAAAAAAAAATTCATAAAGCTAACCTCAAGGACAGGTAAATATGGAAAACCCTTTAGCGTTGTTATTTTATTTTTGCTGGCAGCTAAAACCTGCAAGATGAAATAGTCTAAGATACTTAATCATACAATACTGAAGTCGCTTAGGTGGGTGAAAAGGCGAACAAACCTGTAATCTGGGTTGACTTGCCATTGAAAGAGACTTCAATTTGTTTTGTGCAACAGAGAGAAACTAGAACCAGATAAGAAAGCATAATGATATTTAGCATAAATTAATAAATCAGCAATAATGTATGGATTAAAACAATAAAACAACAGAGACGACATCAGATGGCTCACCTCTAGGTTAGGAAGCTGGGGAAGACTTGCAAGGGACGTTATTTGATTACCAGCAAGATACAGTTGCTACAAATGATAAAATAGTTCAACGTCTCGTAACGTGAGATTACAAGCTACACAATGTTATCTAACATTTGAAATCGATACATTAATGACCATAAAAACTAACCTGCAGAACCTCACAATTCTCAAGAGGTTCAAACCCAGGCCCCTTAAACTCATTGAAACTCAAATCAAGAACCTGGCACGAAACAGGAATCGTGATCAGTTCCCAAACTTTTGGTTAGCCAAGAATTGAAGATAAAGGAACATGCCACACATATGACTTTAGAGGCATGGAACTTCATCAATAAAAGATTGTCTAAATTATGGAAAGTACTCAATAATGAAAATAAAGAATAGCACGAACCTTCACCCGCTTCAGTATCTCAATTCCTTCCAATGTAGATAAAAGATTGTCTCTAAGATAGACAAACTGTAAAACAGGAGTATAAGTGAAAAGAACAATTATGGGAAATAGTTTAACAATTTGTAATATATCTGCATGAGCAATGTTTACCTCTAAATTTGGAGACAAATTCAACCCACTAGCATTAAGACTGCGAACTCTATGACCTCTAAGATCCAATCTCTAACCATCAAAAAAGCAGTCATGATTAAAGAATAGAAAGCTTCAAAAGGACAAACAGAAAAACAAAGGAAACAAAGGATGGAAAGACAAATCCAAGGTTGAGTCAAAAGTACATCAAACTTTGAAAAGCATGAAATATGCATACATCTTAGGAATCTGAATCTCATGATACCCACCACAATTCCTATACATTAAATTGTGTGCAATGTTCAAAACCTATGGATCTGAATACCATAACTTTAGTAACTCTATAAAGATATATGATAAATTTTTCTATAGCTGCATCTATAGTAAATTGTTTTCCTTGTCTCCGGTGTTTGTCTTGAAAACCAAGAACCTGGCAAAGTACCATAAACAGAGATTTGGTTAAAGAGCCTCATCAATGATCAAACTGTTGTCCTGTGTTATGGAAGATGTTAATACTTCAATTTTTAACAATCTTCAATTTTATTTCTTCTACATTCAATCTCAATCTCAGGATGACCATCAAGCCTCGAGAATATTATTAAGAGATCTCTAAGTACAAAGTAAGAGATTTGCAAGGGAATATAACAATTAAATGGCCACAAAAGAATGACTAGCTCAGGCACTTTTTCTTCAACCACTCCCCTTAGTTTTCAGTTTGAGGCACGGAGTGTTTAAATATTTTGGGCTAGGGAAACAGAGAAATTCGAATTAATATAGTCTATTTATCATAATCAGATTGTTCATTTCCGATTCTAGACTCTCTAGCACAAAATAAATAAATAAAACTTAGAATTGCGATGCATTGAAATGAAATTTCAAAGAAACGTTGGCATATGCTTAGGCATGTAAACACTGAGAAATTGCAAAAGGAAAATATTTAAAATAGCAGCTTAACGGAAAGAAAAACTTCAACAATTCTGACAGACTACAATTGGCATTAAAGATTTAATGATAACCATATGCTCACCACATCATCACTGGCTTTAATCTCCACTTGCGGAAGAACAATGAACCGAGAATCTCGGCTTTCAGGGGTGCTTATTTGCTTCCGTCTAGATAAATTAGCACTTCTATTCAGAGATGTTGACGACGCGCTAGTTCTCAATCCACTAGAAATAGAAGGTGACCTAGCTGATGGTGAAGAAACCTTCGAAACTGTCTTCCTACTCATGCTACTGCCAGTACTATCCAATGATGTGGAAGAAACCCTTCTTGAGGATGAAGAGACTGACATGGTGGATTTAACTGAAGATTTCTTGATAGTCCCTGACTTACTTGCATCAGACACTGTTGATGATCTCAAACTCGTACCCATGGGGGACACAGGAACTGACTTCCTAGCCTCTGAAACACTTGTTCGAGAAACAGGTCTTGTAGCAACTGAAGGCAAAGAGCTCCTTCTAAACTCTGGAAGAGACCGCCTAACTGGGTCTGAAACACTAGCAGGTTTTTTCGCTGCAACAGAGGCAACACTATTTTGTCTTTTTATTGTAGATGATTTCTCTGGCACTCCTCCTGTGCTATTTCTTCTTGCTGCTGGAACTGAAGTCAAACTACGGGATAAAGCAGTTACAGTTGGTTTGGTCATGTTTGAACTTGTATGCATACTGCCTTTGGGTTCAGCTTTCTTTCTTAAAGCACCAGTTGGGGACAAAAGGTTTGAGGTTGCTGCAATGGTAGGCTTTGTGGTTTTTTTAACCTTTTTTGTGCTTTCCACTGAACTAACAGAGGATTGTCTCTCTGAAGTTTGAATCCCATCTGTAGGCTCTTCAGCAGATGGCACTAGTGGTTCCTCCATGGTTAATAAGGAACTTGTGTTTGCCAATCAGGCAACAGATAGCCTGATTCAGCCACCAAAAAAATGAAATTTCTAGTGTTACTTTTTCTATGCCATCAACAGTATGCTGAGGAAGAGTAGAAATATTACAAATAAGCAAATTGAACCTTAAAAGTGTGTAAAGATTTGGGAGATGAAGAAACTATCCCCACCATTCAACCTGATTTTAGTTTAACTATTATCGCAAAAGGGAGGCAAAACAAAAAAATAAAAAGGGATTGTTTCCCCTGCTGATATAACAATGTAAATAGAAAGATTCACACTTTTTATTCTAGTAATATTCGTTTCAGCTTTCTGAGTAATTAAGCAAAGAATTTTAGCATAGGTTGTTGAGACAGTGCCTAAAACAAGAAGAAACCAACATAAACTCTTAACTAAATTTCAGCAACGGGATACAAAACCCCATTTTCACGCAATGCAACTACTACTACTGACTTTACTAGTTCTAGTTAAGAAGTCACTCTCAATCGCTAAAAATCAAATAATGCATGCCAGAAACTGGCCAAATTTGTATAATTATATTATCCTAATCATCAGTCTCACCCACCAAAAACGGAGTGTGATGCAGGTAAACCCCCACCGTAGAGAAACAAAAGCTCAAACATAAAATTGAAGGCAAAAAAAAACTTACGAACTAGGAGGCAGAGAAAGTAGGAATAACCGTCAAGGCCAAAACATGTATAATCGGATTCAGAAAATCGTAGTTGGACCTAACACAAAATGCAGGTAGTTTAGCAAGAATCCAAGCTTCCTGTCCCTCGATCTAGGTACAAATAGTAAAATGATTACTGAAAGAGGGAGAATTCCAAAGCCCAAAAGAAGAGTAAAATTCACATCGGCTACAAAAACAACAGTGAAGCAGATCTAATCAAGCAAGAAACTAGAAGAATTTCCCGATCAAAACCAAAACAGAAACAACATTCAACTGTCTCTCATTAGGGTTTAAGAATGGGAAAGAAATGCAGGTGAAAACCCAAAAGGGGGAGAATAAAGTAGGATACAGATAGAGAGAGACTGAAAAGGAAAAGAAAAAGAAAAAGGGGTTACAGAGAGGAGGTAAGTGAGTAATAAGTGAGTGAAGAGATTTGTCTTTTTTTTCAAATAATTTTATTAACTTTGAAAAAAATGCCGGATAAGATTCGTAAGAAGTTGAATTTGGCGGAAAATAATACAACTATTTTCAAATGTTTTTCAAAAATACACTGAGTTCGTTTCACTCCTCTGGCCTGAGTTCAACTCGGTCGGCCCCCAACATGTTAATGTCGATCGACAAAATTTAATTCGTGTCTTTACGTGTTCAACTCGGTGACATCATTTATATATATATATATATAAATATATATATAAATATATATACGTATATCTTTTTTTAGTGTTAGAGTCTCCATTAAATAACAGACAAAAACAAAATTACATTAAATAAGAGTCTCCCTTTTTTTTTATATATACGTATATCTCATTGCTGCTGTTAGAGTCTTCATGACAAAAACAAAATTACATTAATATGGACAACATTCTTTATCATATTTTCGTCAATGAGTTGGTGAAGATACTCCGGTGGAGTAATAACCTAGGTAAAATCAATGGGGAGATAGTGCGTTTGATGAGCTAACCAGTCTGCACAACAATTACATTTTCTATAAATGTGTTAAATATAATAAAATTATTAATTTCCATTTTAATCTTCATTTGAATTCCAAAAATAGTCCCCAAGGCACACCCTTTCTTCCTCAATCAAACCCCTCTCTGAAAGCTAAATTCAAGTTATATTCATTTTGCCATGGCATATATATATATATATATATATATATATATATATATATATATATATATATAAATTAGCTTAGACAGTTGTTGAAGTCGTTTTATTGTTTATTTGAAAAAAATCCTTAATAGAAACAACAACAGGAACAGATATTAGCAAAAATTACTCTCATATTTTCATGTCTTGTCTTTCTTACTTTGTTTGTTTAGGCTCAGTCCCTTCTCTTAACAGTAGCTAATTTTTTTTTTTTTTTTAATATATATGTATATGTCTTGGCAAAATGAACATGCATTAAATGTAGCTTTCAAAGGGGAGTTTGATTGCGAAAGAAAGGGTGGTCGAGGTGGATTGGATTTGGAGTTGAAATGAAAATGAAAATGGAAGTTAATAATTTTATATTATATTATTAAAAGAAGATTAAGAAGATAAAACAAATTTGCGAAAAGGAAAGAAAAGAGGAAATAGGTTGGTTGATGAACAGCCAAGATTGAGAGTTTAGGGTTTGAAATAGCGTGAAAGTTTTGCTTGTAGGCAGACAATTGCAGCTTTTAGCATATAAAAATAAATTATATATAAATTAAAATAAATCAATTAAAATATAACTGGTCAAAATTAGATTTTGATATTTTTGGATTTAAATTATATTCATATTAAATTGATTATTGTATGGTACAATAAATAATTTAATTAGAATATAATTTGTCAAAATTGGATTTTGACATCATAAAGAATTTAATTATATTTAGGTTAAATTATTTTATTGCATAGTGCAATAAATAAATTAAGGCTAAAATATAATTATGTCATAATTGGATTTTGACATAAATTAATTTAAGGATGCATGAATATTTGTATCTCAAGGTTTATGGGTTTTCATTAATTAAAATCCTAATTAACCTAGAGTATAAATAGCACCTTATAAGTTTAATTCCCTAAGAGACTAAATCAATCTCATTCCACAGACAGAAATTTCAGCCAC
This sequence comes from Euphorbia tirucalli, assembly GCA_039660915.1. Classification (NCBI taxonomy): domain Eukaryota; kingdom Viridiplantae; phylum Streptophyta; class Magnoliopsida; order Malpighiales; family Euphorbiaceae; genus Euphorbia; species Euphorbia tirucalli. Next base: position 30,620,306 of record CM077637.1, on the reverse strand, counting down.
CTCCCTACAATACTCTAGGGTTCGGCCAACTGCTCCCTGTATCCCTGTCCAGTTCTAGCACGCTCATTCAATTGTTCGAGGTTTGTGTGTGTGAGGGTGGAGATTTCCTGTTTGGAAATTTGGCATAGAAAGTTTCATAATCCGGGTAAGATTTAATATTACTTTCCGGTTGAGTCTGTTTCTTCCTAATCTGAATGTTTTCCTAGACCGGATTTGAGTGCAAATCAATGGCTTTCGCTGAATTTTTTTTTTTTTTTTTTTTTTTTTTGCACTGTGAAAATCCCTACACAATAAACCAATTAAATAGTTAATAAAGGGTATAACTCACATTGATTGATAACATTCAGCTCTTGATATTTTTATGTTTCTATGTCATTTTTAGTGCCAATATTAAGAGTATTTTTGACATTTACCCAGAGAAAAAAATTATCAAGTTCAAGTTTTTGTAATTCATTTGTTACCCTTTTGCCATTTTCCAAATTAGGTTATATTAACTTGACACTTATAATGCACTAATGCTTGCTATGAAACAATCCACTTTCCCTTATTAATTAATTTTTCTTTTCATTTTAAATAATAGGCCAATTTATGGATTCTCCTGCGAATACTATTTCAAACTCTAACGAAAATGCAAAAGAAGACGATCAAAGTCCTTTATGGAAATATGTTGTGAAGCATGAGAAGACTGGAGATGGAGGAGGAAATTATAGGTGGACATGTAATTTTTGTCATCAAGAAAAATAAGGAACTCATACTAGAGTGAGAAGTGATTTATCGAAAATAACTGGCAAAGGAATTGCATCTTGCAAAAATGTTAAAGCTGATGATCTTATTCCAATGTGAAAATTAAAAGACGAAGTCACAAATTTTGAACTTCCAACCCAAGAGAGTCTCGTTGCCTACTACCTTTGTAGGCAATTCTTCAAGTCCTTTATTGGTTCTACCTCAACAAAATATGTATGATCCTTTAAAGAGAAAAGAGTTGATATAGTTCTCCAATTGCTAGAGCTTTTGGATTGCAAAATAGAAATCAATTAGATAAAATTGCTAGGATGTTTTATACTAAAGGTTTACCATTTAATTTGGCTAGAAATCTTATTATCAAAGTTCTTATAAATTTGTTGCTAATAGCGCTTTGAGTGGATATATGCCTGCGGGTTATAATAAATTGAGAACCTCATTGTGTTGGAAATGCCCTAGTCCCGAGGCATTGGTCCTTGTATTTGTATTATACATTTATTGGATTTATGTATTTTACTCATTTGTGTTATTAATAAAGGCATCAATTCATTTATTATATCTATCTTGTGCAATATATTAAATGAAGTATCCAATGGACATATCTATATCCATGATGACAAGTGTCATGCACTTGGCAGTAAGACCATGGATAGGGTAAACGATATGACCATAAATGGATCCGTAGTCTGTTCCAGTCATGGGAATGAATGGAACTAAAGACTATCATTAACCTGGTTGTATGGCGGTGTCTTACCGGTCATTGGACATGGAATGTCAACTAAGTTAATGGGTACATGCCTGGGAGCATGGTACTGGATAGATCCACTAAACGAGTAATCCGCATGGTATGGTATCACAATGGATTCTCGCGTAGTACTTGTATGGATCCTTTGACCTGACCATATGATGGTGTTACATGTGAAGTCACATACTTAGGGGTACGCCTAAAGGGCCTGTAATAGGGTGCCAAGTATGGGTGCTTTCGGGTATGTCACTGAACATGGTAATGCTATGGATATGCAGAAAGGAATTGTCACTCAGTAACCCACTGAGAAGATATCACCGGCCACTTGATGAATGTGACTGATAAGAGTGTGGCCACACCCAAACAAGTTGGAACTTGTTTGTGAGGTTCAGTGCATTCGGGATCAAGTTAATGTCCGGACACAAAAGAGGGTGATCAATCCATGCCTCTGTGTTGGACACCGATATCAATGACATGGGATGTACAAGTTTAAACTACAGGGTTATGATAACAGTTAGACTGCCATCTCCATCTTAATTGGGGGCTGCAGTGGCTTGATAGAGCCCAACTGCAGTCTGCGGGCCAGAAGGCCCGCTGCCAACATAAAGATGGGCCCACGGGATCGTACACATTGAGCGACTGGACACCGACTTAAAGAATCACAAGTACACTTGGAGTGTACACACTAGAGAGAGAGAAGTATATATATTAATTATATTATAAGGATCAATTGGATTGATCATTATAATAAAATTAATATTTGGCTTCACATAATTAATTGGATTAATTATGAAACTATTACTAGGTGGAAATATTCATATGTATAGGTTTACATATGAATTTGTTTTGTGAAGACTTAATTTTAATTTGATGGATTAAATTAATTAGTCAAACTAATTTTAATTTAAATGTAAATAATATATTACTTGGAGTAATATATTAAATACATGGGTTAATTAAAATTGGGCTTGATATTGATTTAGACCAGACTAATTAAAATAAGTTTGGACCTCAATTAAAAGGAGGAAGCCCACACAGACACAGAATCCAGACTGGGCCTAAATTCCAACAAGGTATTGGAAGCCCTAGGGTTAAAAAACCCTTAGGGAATTCGGCCAAGGCATATGAGATAGCCTCCCCCCTTTGGCCGAATACTCTACCACCTCCTCACTCTCTAATCTTCGTGATTTTTGACGCTAGCACGTGCGGTGTTCGTTAGGCGCTCGTGTACGGGAACGAGGAGGAATTCTACTTTGAATTCTGCAGTCATCATTCATCTCTAGAAAGAGATATTTCTGGTAAGAAATTTAATCCCTTTCTATTTAATTTTAAGTTTTTCAATTTCCACTTCAATTGCTCATGGGACTGGATTTGAGGAAATCACCGCGTTCTTCCGCTTTTATTGGGTGATTTCCGGTGAAAAATCCCAACACATTGCTCCTATAAGAGAAGGCACATGTAGATCAATTGCTAGAACCTATAAAAAGCACTTGGAAGGAAAAAGGTGTCAACATAATGAGTGATGGATGGAGTGATCCACAAAGAAGGCCCTTAATTAATGTAATAGTTATCACTATATCTAGCCTGATGTTCATTAAATCCGTGGATTGCTCAGGTATGGTGAAACATTAGCATTTCATTGTTAACGTATTGATGGAGGTCATTGATAAAATTAGTCTTGATAAAGTTGTACAAGTTATCATTGATAATGCCAAAAATTGTAAAGGTGCTAGGGAATTCATTAAAGGTAATATCCACATACTTATTGGATTCCTTGTGTTATGCATACACTTAATCTTGCTTTAAAGAATATATGTGTTTCTAAGAATGTTGAAGCTAATGAAGACACATATGAGGAGTGCCACTGGATAACTGAAATCCATGGAGATGCTAATTATATTAAAAATTTTATAATGAATCGGTCAATGAGATTACCTGTGCTTAATAGATTTAGCTCTTTGAAGTTGCTTGTTGTTGTTGATATTTGTTTTGCATCTATTGTTGTGATGCTGAAAAGATTTAAAATTATGAGACGATCTTTAGAAGCTATGGTAGTGAGTGATCATTGGGTAGAATACCAAGATGATGATTAATGCAGAGCCGGATTTGTTCGTGATAAAATATTTAGTGATGAATGGTGGAAAACCTTGATTATATTATTGCTTTAACAACACCTATATACAAAATGATCCAGGTTTATGAGACTAATATGCCATGTCTACATTTGGTTTATGAGATGTGAAATTTTATGATTGAAAAAGTGAAGGCGATTATTTTTTAGCATGAAAATGAGCTACTCCATGCTGAATCTAGTTTTTATAATATGGTTTATGAAATTCTTATTAATCGTTGGAAAAATAACAATAATCCACTTCATTGTTTGGCTCACTCATTAAACCCGAGGTGATTTTCTAAATTGATTTATGTTTATTCTTGTTTTTTTGTTTGTTTTATACAATTTATCTTCCTTTTGATGAAAAAAAAGTTATGCTTTGAACTTAGAAGGTATTATAGTGATAAATGGCTTGAGGAGGATGGACAAAGAGTTGCTCCTCATATTGATCTTGAAATATCTCATAAAAGATCTAATTGCTTTAAAAGAACATTTCCTAACAGGGATGATCAAGCTAAGGCCAATCAAGAGTTTGCTTAATTTTCTCTTACAATTGGGGCATTTAGAGATCCTAATAGCATTATTAGTAGGTATGATACATAACCTAGAAATTAATGGGCGTGCTTTGGTTCAAGTGCAACTTTACTTCAAAAATTAGCTTTTAATGTACTTGGACAACCAAGTTCATCCTCTTGTTGTGAAAGGAATTGGAGTAGTTATTCCTTTATTCATTCATTAAAAAGGAATAGATTAACTCCAAATCATGCAAAAAAATTAGTATTTATCCATCATAATCTTCATCTCTTATCAAGAAGCACAATTGAATATTGTAATGAGAAGACAAAAATGTGTGATGTGGGTGGAAATGGATTTGGAAGTATGGACAATGAAGTAGTGTTCTTGACTTTGCTGACCTCACTTTAGATGAACCAGAATTGGAGTCTGTGTTTTTTGATGAAGCTAGAAATGAGAATATTCAAGAAACTTATCCTAATATAGAAGATTTGGAATAAAGTGGTGTTTGTAGACACATTTAGTTAGACATGGCCACGGTTCATGAACCTCCGGTTCAGGTTCATGAACCGCCGGTTCAGGTTCAAGAAATCCTTGAACCTTAACCTTAACCTTCAAAAGGGATGAACCGCCGGTCCGATCCGGTCCGGTTCAGGTTCAGGGTTTGACCAAGGTTTGACAAGGGTTTGACAAGGTTCAGACAAGGTTCAGGTTCAACCCTTTTCAATAAACATTGTGAATTTAATTTCCCGTAGCCTCCTCCCACTTTCCAATCATACTTAGTACCACAATAATTACAAATTGCATCTAATTTATTATTAGATTTTATAGGACCCTTCTTAAAATGTTTTGTAAAAATTTGGGAACTAAGAACTCTTCCTTTCACTTCCCCCTCTTGGGTAGGAATAGATTGAGTTTCACTCTGCTGCGTTTCCAAATTTTCAACATCAATATTTTCATAATTTGCTAGGGGTGGCAACGGTGCAGATGAGGGGTGCATACCCCACTCCGCCCCCAATGATTGCGGGGGCGGTTTCGGTGATTCCCCATTTAACATTTCGGGGATTTTTTCACCCCCATCCCTACCCCGCGCGGGTGCCTACGGGTTTCGGTGAATCCCCGCCCGCCCATATCCAATAAATAAAATAAATTAATATTATTTTAATAACCATTTTAACATTCAATAACTAAAATACAAATTCTACCACATTACAAATGTGGTTTAACATTAAATATTCAAAGTACAAAATATATCCAATATTACAAATATTTAAGTTCCAAGTGAACTTTTTTTAAACAACTTGAAATTGAAGTCCAATCATTTAAGAGCTACGACTTGGTTTTGTTGTTTTGTTGTGATTCGTATTTTCATCATTCTATATGAATAAAAGCAAATATTAGATACATAGAATAATAAATAAAAAAAACTAAATATCATACCTATATTTAAACGCAGAGAGTCAAGAATCCCAAAAACTATCAGAGAAGCCACTAGAAAGTTGCGCACGAAGTTATTGAAGAGAAAAAAAGACGAAGACAGCTGCGATTTAGGAGGCTAGGGTTTAAACAAAAACAAAGGGTTTGGCCTAATTAGGAATTAATCCACCTTTATATATATATATATAAAGAAAGGAAAGTGAGATGGGCGGAGGCCCATCTCCGCCCATCTCACTTTCCTTATATATATATATATATATATATATATATATATATATATATATATATATATATATATATATATATATATATATATATATATATATATATATATATATATATATATATATATACGGGTTTTATACGGGGATTTATTCGGGAGCGGGGTGGGGATCCCCATGGGGTGGGGATAGTACTCCCCGCCCCCACGCCCGTTTAAGTACTGGGGGTAAAAAAATCCCCACCCCCATCTCCGTGGGGGATAATATCGGTTATTCCCCTCGCCCGTCGGTTCAGATCCCCAAGGTTTTCGGGTAATCCCCGCCCCATTGCCACCCCTATAATTTGCCATATTGTTAGTAAAATTCAAAATAAATCTTAGTAAAAATAATGTAATAATATAACCTATAAAATAAATTAAAAAAAAACTTTTCAATAATATTATGTAGAATAATAAAATGATTTGTAATAAAATGTAAATGAACAAATTAAGTAGTAAATAATATAATGTAGAATATTAAAATAACTTGTAAATGTAAATGAAAGTGTGAAAAAATTGGATATAATAGAGAGAAAGAGAGAGTGTAAAGAATTGTGTGAAAAAATTAAAAGGAAGATAAGGTATTTATAGGGAAAAAATTAAGAAGAAAAAAAAAAAAAAGCAAATCCAACCGTTGGCAACAACGGTTGGATTAAATTGAAATTGGAAAAAAGAGACGTTGTTGAACGTCTCTTTTTTCCCAATTTAAGAAAAAAACAGGAGGCCACCACAACAACAACGTCTCTTTTCTTTTTTAAATTTCTTCAAACCGCCGGTTAACCAGCGGTTTGAAGGTTAATCAAACCAACAACCCTGAACCTCAAGCTTATTTCCTATTGAACCTCCGGTTTCGGTCCGGTCCGGTTCAGGGTTTGACCGGGTTTGACCCGGTCCGGTCCGGTTCGACCGGTCCGGTCCGGTTCGACCGGTCCGGTCCGGTTCGACCGGTTCAGGTCCTATTTGGCCATGTCTACATTTAGTTATGATCATGGAACTTTTTAAATTTTTTCTAGTTTATATGTTATGTTTTTAATGTTTATTGTTTCAATTGGTTATTCACGGTAAATTAGTTTTATAATTGAAAAATAATTGATAAATTTATTTATTTAAGTGCATGTTTTTGTATTTTCTGTAAGAATAAAATTATATGAATACAATCTTTATGTTTTTTAATATTCATAAATATACCCCTATATTTTTGTTATTTACATGTTTCCCCAGAATTTCGTTTCCTATATTTTTGAGAAATGGTATTTCCCTGTTTTCTTTTTCATTTCTGTTTTCTTTTTCATTTCTGTTTTTGTTTTCGTGCTACATAGTCAGCGACCTAGTAAGTATATCCCGTAAACTATAGCACAATGAAAATCCAATCTTACATATCCAGGAAGAAGTCTATAGAAATCCAAAATTCGGTAGTTGTTATAGTACTCCAAGTAGACGAAGAGAGGCCTATGCCTTACCAATTCAAGCATATGTTTTGGGAATTCTTTAGAAGTTTTCGATGGATGTGGTAAAACAGGGGTATAAAAGTCAAAGTTGAACCTAGTGTCAGGAGATTCCGAGCTTGCAATCCTATATTTTTGGATCCACATCATGGCATCCTCAAAGTGGGGTGTAAGACACCTATGAGTAAGCCTTGCCTTGTTGGTGAACCTTCTAACATCAAAGTTGAAACCAAACTGTAGACCATAAGAAGCACAGACAATTTAGTATATTGATTCCAAAACTTTCCCTAAGCTGTAGGACTAACAACAATATGTATAAAAGAAAATAATAATGAATAGATATGTGATATGAGTTGATTTTCATTTAAAAACGAAATTCATCAAATAATGAAACAGAAATGAGAAAGAAGACTTTTACATTGGTCAGTCGATTCCTTCACCCATGTGAGCTCCCACTGAAAAACCCTAATTTTGAGCTTGATTTTAGGAATATAACTCATCTTTTCCAACACAACTTTTCTCTCTAAAAGTAAAGTCCCAAACTCTATTAGAAGAGTGTAGAAGAGCACTAATATGGGTATAAGGGTATAATATGGCTTCGTTAATGAGTATAATACCCTTTGAAAATTACCTTATACCTTTTTTAAAGGATATACACTATAACAAATATGTAATATAGTGACAAAAATTCATATGACAAAATAATTTTTGTCACGATAAATATACTTGTTGTGACAAAATTGTAATTAGTAAAAATATGTGAAAAAAATCAATTCCATTTGTGACAAAAAATTATTTTGTCAAAATATTTTATCACAACAGAGTACAACTTAATAAATATTATGACAAAAAATTTTGTCACTTTTTTTTTGTTATAAGTAGTTATCACCAAGTTATTGACGTGACAAATATATTCCTAACGATAAGCATTTTGTCACAATTTTAATTATATAAAATTTTATTACAAAAACCTTTTGTCACAACAACATACTAGAGACAAAATTATAATAAAATAATGTGAAAAAAGCAATTCTAATTATGACAAAACTATTTTGTCAAAATATTTTATCACAATAAAGGATTACTTAATAAATAATATGAAAAGAAAAATTTCCACACTTTTTTTTATCACAAGTAGTTTTTTCAGAGTTATTAACATCACAAATATATTTCTCATGATAAAATTATTTCACAATTTAAATTAGGGCTGATTAAGAAAAAAAAACCTTGTGGTTACATTCAATTAAAAATCGAGGACTGCATTTTTTTTTAATTTCCAAAAGGATTGTGTTTTCGACCTTTATCAAAAAAAGGACAACTAACATTTTCCCGTAAAAAATGATGATGTAGCTAATGGTATTTTTGTCTATTTAACATTCCAATAATTTGCTCATATTATTTAAGAATTTTGTATCAAGATTTGAATATTTTTTGAAGATGTTTCAATTTGTTATGATTTTTATAAATTTATTATCATTATTTAATTAAGAAAAATATATGCGCTTCAAGAAAATTTTCAAAATTTATCTTTATTGTCTATTGTGTTTTCATTAACCAACTTGAAAATTTTCAATTGACAATGTAATATCATGATTTGATTTTTGTTGTCTTCTTTTTTTTACAACAATTGAAATCACAATCCTCATTTTGTAAGTAAAAAAAACAAAGCACAGTTCTCGACTTTTAATTAAGTGTACCACAAGGCTTTATTTTTATAATTTGTCATTTCAATAATACAAGATTTTATTACAAATATTTTTATCACAATAAATAATACATATTTTGACAAAAACAAAAATGTAATATTTTGGCAAAAAATTCGGTTGACAAGTAAATTTTATCATAACTAATATAATTATTGTAACAAAATAAAATTTAGTAAAAAATGTGAAAAAAAATCATATAGAATTGTAAAAGAAAGTGTCAAAAAAAATATTATCACAATAAAGGATCACTTAATATATATTATAAAAAAATATCACACCTTATTATCGTAAATAATTACAATTAAATTATTGTGGTGAAATTTAAACCTACTACCTTAGATATAAAGACTTAATTAAGGTTGCACAAAAAAAAAAAAAAAAAAAAAAAAGATAAATAGTAAAATTGAATAGATTCAAACTAAAACCAACGATCTAGTGTACAATTTTTAATATTAATATTTTGGTTTATTTGTTTCAATTTATAACTTTTCAAGTCCCGTAAACTCGATTAACTGAACTAAACCTATAGTTGTCCCTTAAAGCCACCTAAAATCCCAAAATATACATCTTACTTTTTTTAATAAGTCATAGGATAAAATAAAAGATACATCTAACAAAAAAATATTTATCACAATCCCAATTTCTTGTAAAAGAAAAAGAAAAAGTTACACGTGACTAGTATTTTCCTTTAACAATATCATTTTGCTTATTATTATTATTATTATTATTATCTCAATTATTATAATGTCTACTTTATTATATAGATTAGGAAATGAAATGATTAATCCATTGAGAAAAAAATATTGAAAAGTTACCGAAAGATGTAGAATAAATAGATAATTAACAACACCTCAAAGTAAATAAATTACAATGAAATAAAAAAGTATAAATATAAAGAATGGACCTAACTTTCAGAATTCAAAAACATGGTTCCTATGACAATATTCAAGTTCAATAATATCTATTAGCACATTATAAAAGCCAATTTCTTCAAAATTGTGCTCTCCATTAATTATAACACCACTATTTTGAGTGCAACGATGGTTGTCACGTTCAGTAGTATGGAATCTGATTCCATTAACAATTGCACCACTATAACTTGTAACTCGTATGTCAAAATCCAATCCTAGTACGTATAGATGATCTTCTGATTGCAACAAGCCATCCAAACGCATTCTAATTACTTATAAAAAGCTATATAAAAAAAATATACAATAATCTATATGATAAAATAACAAAAATACTATTTTATTGGTAATTAATGTCATAGAAAGAAAAACTTACATGTTGCTTAAACCAAGATGAAAATTCATTTTGATGTCTTTGTTCCACATTGAGAGGACTTTCGTCGTGCAGTTTTTCTTTATGCAAACTATATATAAAAAGGCATAAAGATATAATTTTACGGGTGGAATGATTTTTGTGTGAAGAAAACATAAAGTAGGGAAGAAATTAAGGGCAATAGGGTTTTAATAAGTTTTAAGAACAAATGGAGAATGATGCTTAGTTGATGAAAAAGGGAGAAATTTTGAAAAATTCTTCAAATTCTTGATCATAATTTCATATGGATCGGATTAAGTGTGCAGGAGAGGCGAGGTTTGCATGGTTTTGTACCTGATTTCTATGGTCTTCTCTCCTCATTAAAGAAATATGGACTATCTCCCTACCTAAAATGATGTACTAGTCTTTTTTCCATTCATGGCAAGAAATATTCTTCCATAATTTTGGTTAAAAATAGTCAATTTTGGTCAAGTATTATCAATGTAGGTAAAAAATATTAATGAGCAAGTCTGTTTATATTTTAGTATATTGCATACTTATTTATTTGAATTAACATTGTTTTTTCCGTTGATCCCCAAGTATCTTGCTCTAGCTCCGCCACTGACTCCAAGTAGACTAAGAAAGTCATTTGCCTTACCAATTCAAGCATTTGTTTTTGGAATTCTTCATAAGTTTTCGATGGATGTGGGAAAATTGGGGTATAAAAGTCCAAGTTGAACCTCATGTCAGGAGCGTCTGAGCTTGCAATCTCATATTTTTGGATCCACATCATGGCATCCTCGAAGTGGGGTGTAAGACACCCATGAGCAAGCCTTGCCTCGTCAGTGAGCTTTCTAACATCAAAGTTGAAACCAAACTGTAGACCATGAGAAGCATAGAAAATCTGGTGTATTGATTCCAAAACTTTCCCTAAGTTGTAGGACCAACAACAAACTGTATATAAAATAATAATAATGAACATATCTATGATGTGAGTTGATTTTTCCATTTAAAAATGAAATTCATCGAACAATGAAACAGAAATGAGAAAGAAGAGTGTTACATTGCTCAGTCGGTTCCTTCACTCATGTGAGCTCCCACTCAAAAACCCTCAATTGAGCTTGATTTCGATAATTTCATCCATCTTTTTAAACTCAACTTTTTCTCTCTAAAAGTGTAGCCCTAAAATCTAAAGAGCACTAATATGGGCATAAGGGTACAATATGGCTTCGTTAATAAGGGTATAATACCCTTTGGAAATTACCTTATACCCTTTTTAAGGGTATAATATGGCTACGTTAAAAAAAAAAATGGGTATAGGGTAATTTCTAAAGGTTAAGAGCACTAATTACTAATTGATGGGCAATTATATGTAACGATTAATAATGATAACTATAATTTAACATCAAAATGGATGGGTAACACTATGTTAGTCAGCAAGCGGAATATACACCCTTTTTTTATGTAAGCTACTAGGATAAAAAAAAAATTACTCTATAATTTCTAATTACATTTTATTAATATTTAAAAATTTTTTTTTTAAAGTATATGAGTTTCGATTGGTTAACTGAATCCATGTGAACTTTCAAAACAAAAATTGTGACCGAAAACTAAAAATTTTAAAATTAAAAGTTGTACATTAGTCTATCGGTTTCGATTAACCTCATTTTGGTTTGGTTTCGGTTTGGTTTTTTAATTTTTCGGTTATTTCTGTGCAGCATTGGGTGAAAAGGGTTGATGAATTTTGTTTAATTCATCCTTCCCTTTGTGGGACCTAGGGGTGAGCATGAACCGACTTGGTTCAAAAATCAATCAGAACCAAACAAATACGAACCAAATAAAGACAATCTAAATTTTGTTTTAGTTTGGTTCTGTTCAAATGGAGCAAAATCGGTTTGGTTTGGATATAATCCACACCAAAAAAAAAAAAAAATGTAAAGGTACATTTATTATCCTTATTATATGAGAACCAAATTTAAATAATCATATAATTAATTTATTAAATTTTAAAAATATACTATGGGATACTACAAAAAGTAAAATAATAATCTATAAATATGATAGTTATTATCACAAAACAAAATACAAAATATTTGGAAATTGAATTTCTAATAACTAAAATTTAACTATCCAACCAATTTGCAATATCACAAAATAATAATATTATTTTGATATTACAACTATATAAATATTAAATAAAGATATAATGTCTTTTTAAAATTATTCTAATTCGAAAGAATAATAATAAAATAACATTTTCAACAACAATAAGTGTACATACATGATTAATAATACATTAGTTCGGTTCGGTTTTATTTAGTTTAAAACCGAACCAAATTGATTCCATCTAAAAACTGAATTACATGAAAATTACAATTCAACCAAACTAAATTATAAATTGGATCGATTCAGACCCATTATGATCGATTTGGATTTTGGTTCTATTGCAATTTCGGTTTTTAATATCTTGGAACAAATCAAAATAGAACAAGATCAGGGATAAATCAAAAATTGAATTCAACAGTGTTCATTTTGCCTGGTGATTGTAAACTTTCGGGTTAATTATTTTAAGCTACAACTGAAAAAGTTAAAAATTAAACTTTCGGTTTAATTACTTTAATCCAAAATTGAATTCAACAGTGTTCATTTTGCATGGTGTACATAATTTTATTCATTTAATGTAACAATGTTTCCATTTGGAAATGACAGGGACTTCCCGCAACATTGGAAAAAAACATTGGGAAATGACGGGGACTTCCACCATCATTAAGCAAAAACAATATATATATATATATATATATATATATATATTAGAGAGATAAAATATGACACTTTAACTCGAAACATGAATAAAAAGAGAAACATAAGTGTTATATCCGTAAGTTAATTGGGACGATTTTAATTTCTAGCCTAATTAATTTTTTGCCTCATTTTTGAAATTAATTGGTTTTTTTTATTGGTGGGAGTTTGCTGCTCAAGGCTAGTGGGAAGTTTTTACTAGTGGAAAATTTTTATTTATTGAATTGGAGTCAGCAATTGAGATAATGGGGAGAGGTTTTGACAGTTGTTGGAGAAAGTGGCAGGTTAGTGGGAAGTTATACCGTAAAGAAGTAGTGCAAAGGAAGTGGCAAAAAGTAGTTATATTTTACTCATATAAGTAGAAGTCCAGGACGAAAGGAAAGGGATCCCAGACATCAACCAAAAAACTTTACTCAAACAGGGCAAATTGAGTTTTCAATTTCTTTTTATTCAATTTTGTTCATTTTCAAGCATTTTTCTTATAGAGAATCCTTAGTCATTTTTTAAGAATCCTTGGGAGAATCCTTAGCAATTTATATTCTTTTACTCTGTAAGTTATATTTTCTGTAAACTCAGTTCAATTCAAGTATTATTTCTATTCTAGCAATTTTATTTTGGCATTGTTACATTAATTAATATAGTTTGATAGTTAATTACGAAACCTCATGGTTTAGTCCTTAAGCTTGTTTCAATCGTTTGATTAGAAGTCACTTTTCAATTTTACTTTTGTAATTTTGCTGCAAAATTACTGGCACGCTCAAGTTTACAAAAAGGCAAGAAACAATTTGGCATGCTCGGTGGGACCCAGACACAATGCTGCCAAAAAGGAATTTTAAAGACAAAGAAGTTGCTGCATTCAAAGATGCAGATGATGTGCCTGATAATACAGGACAAGTGGCTAACTTAGTTGGGCATTTCGACAATGTTGACATTGTTCCTCCTGTTCAACAACAAAGGGAGGGGTCCAACCAGCAAATTCTAGGTGAGAATGATTCTCCCAATGTTGTTGCTGCTTTGGTTAATCTAACCAAAATGATAGGTGAAGTGCTGCAAGAAGTCCGACATTTAAGTGGGAGTCGAAAGGAAGCTGAAGATAGTGCTACTAGTTCTCCAACACCAAAAGGGAAGGAAGTTGTGGCTTTTGTGGAGCACACTAAGAGTAGCCAGGCAAAGAAATATCAAATTCCTCCACTGAAGGAGGAGAAAAGACCTATTCAAGGCTGCATTCAAGGAGGAAGCAGGTCAAATCCCAATGGTGTTTCAGTTGTTCATTTACAGGGCCATACCAACATGCAAGCCTTCCTAACAACTATGTGAGGGAGGAAGAGTTAGACTCGGGGGGCATGCATAAATACAGGGTGAATGGAGGAATTCCTACTGGTGGTGTTCCAATTCATGCACAACCACCACCTTTTATTTACCACCAGCCTGTGAATGTAGATACAGTGAGAGAAATTGTGCAGGAATTGTATGGTCCAGGCCTAAGGTAGGTAGGAAGGCCGGAGTTTCACAAACCATACCTGGTTGTTGTGGATCGGGAGAACCCTTATCCTAGGGGATACCGCATTCCAGATTTCAGCTTGTTTTCTGGAGAGGACAGACAATCCACCTTGGAGCATGTTGCCAGGTTCACAATACGGTGTGGGGAATTGGCCAATCTTGTTAATTTTGATAATTACAAGTTGCGACTATTTCCTAATTCTCTAACAGGGATGGCATTCACTTGGTATTCTACACTACCAAGAAATTCTATTTATACATGGTAGGAGATGGAGAGATGCTTCCACACTTAGTTTTTTCGTGCTGAAACAGAAGTTTTTGTTGCGAAGCTATCCGGGATGTCCCAAAAGAATGGTGAGACAATTGACTCTCGCATAGCTCGTTTCAAGAGAATGAGGAGTAGGTGCAGGGTATTCCTGCCAGAAAATGAGTTTGTGAAGATGGCTCAATGAGGCTTGGATATTGAGCTACGAAAGAAGTTCTAAGGAATGGAGTTCAGGGATTTCTATGAACTAGTAGCAATAGTTTCTGAGTATGAGGAGCTGTTAAGGGAGGATGATCACAGAAAAAAGACTTCTCTTGGTTCATATTTCGAGGAGGTTAATACTCCAGATGTTGCAGTAGCTGAACTTTTGAACAAACAAGCTAAAGTTTGTCCAGCTGCTTTCAAACCAACAAATGAGGGAGAAACCAAGAAGAGTAATGTCAACTACATTTTTGATGTTGGCAAGACAGAGGACATATTTGACTACTTGGTGAAGGAAAAGTTTATAAATTTTCCACAGAATTTCAAGATGCCCGTCCAAAGAAGAAATGAGGGGAAAGACCTATTGCAAGTATCATGATTCATGGAACCATTCCATGAGTGCATGTTAGGCTTTCAAAAATGTGGTTCAAGACAAAATTGACTGTGAAATTCTCAAATTCCTAGAGAAGAAGGAGGCTATGCTAGCAGATGAAGACCCTTTCCCACTGGTTGCTTCAGTTAACATAACTTCTTTTGATCTTAGACAGGTGCTTAACAAAAGAAGAAAGAGTGACCAAAGGAGTTTCCAAAGAAATTCCAGCCAAGTATCAAGGATAATTCAAAGATGGGAGCCAAAGAAGAAGAGTGTGCATGATAGACTCCAGTTCCCGTAGAGATGTAATAAGGAGAAAGAATCATAAACCAAGTCCATCAGAAATCGACCTAGGTTTGTGGTTCCTAGAGCTTCTAAGCCAAGCAAAGAGTGGCATGTGGTGAAACACAAAAGGTTTCCATAATAAACACCACCGCTTACTCGAACACAAAAAAGAAGGCTGTAGAGAAAGAAGCTAGCTGAAAAGTACAAGGCTTTGGAACAAACCAAAGGTGGGAAAAAAAAGCTAAGGAGATCCAACCACCATATTGAATGTGAAGGAGATTAAAATCAGTGCTATTGTAATTCCCATAAACACAACTTCCTTGTTTTTACCTGCTGATTTCCTAAAAGTTGACAAGGAAGTGGATGAAGTTGTGGAAAAGGTAAAAAATGATGCAAGTGATGTAGATTATGAAGAGTGGGAGGTCCCTAAGGAAGAGCTAAAAGTTTACGATGGGGTTACCATCTAAGTAGCAGAAGAAGGGGGACCAAAGAGGGTTATGTTTGAAAAACCTTCTAAGAAAATGACTAGGCACATCAAACCTCTTTACATCAAGGCTCACCTTAATGGGAGGCCTACTTCGTGAGTTTTGATCGACAACGGATCTACTGTCAACATCATGCCTTATAGGATGGTCAAAATTCTTGGAAAAGGGTAGGGGGATCTTATTGAAATAGATGTCATAGTATCAGCTTTCAATGGTGAGATTTCTAAATCTCTTGGGGTATTGGCAGCTTTCTTTGTTGTGAATTCAACTGCCAACCATCAAGTGCTATTAAGGAGGGATTGGATACATGCTAATTGGTGTGTGTCATCCTCTTTGCATCAGTTTCTTCTTTTTTGGAAAGGAGATGAAGTAGAGATAGTATGGGCAGATGAAAAGCCATTTTAGGTTACTCTAGATGCAGTGGATGCAAGATTCTATAAAAAAGAAGTTGGACCAGTCCAGTTGTTGAGGAAAAGCAAGTTTCGGGGTCCAAGAAAGCTCTCATTTATGATGAACAGAGATAAAGAGAGAGTAGAGGAAGAGAAAACCTTAGTCGTGCCAAGTATCAACAAGCCACTAAAGGATGCTCCTATCATTGGAGAGGTTGATGATGATTAAAGTAAAAAAGGAGTAAGAAGCGGTTAAAAGTGCATATTCCGAATGTGCTAAAAAGATTATTGCAGCTGAAAGACTGTGAAAGTGCTAGAGCTGAGGTGATCTGGGAAGGAGATTAGTGTAAAGATGATGGGCTTGAAGAGATATAGTTGTATGAACTCAAAGCCACATCACAGAAGCTTGATGATACTCCTTGCTAGGTGGTTGATCTTTTGGAAGAGGTGAATCTTGGAATAGAGGATGATCCAAAAATCACTTTCATTAGTAGCTTGCTAAATCCAGAGTTAAAGAGGAGAATTATTGAACTTTTACATGAGTTCAAGGATTGTTTTGCTTGGAGCTATGAAGATATGCCTGGGTTGGATAGGAGTTTGGTAAAACATAGGTTACCAGTTAAACCTGACTTTCGACCATTTCGCCAACCACCTAGGAGGATGTCCAAAGAAGTGGAGCTGAAAGTCAAGGAAGAAATTGAAAGACTCTTGAAGGCTGGATTTATTAGGCCAACAAGGTATGCACACTGGTTGTCTAATATTGTTCCTATTGTTAAGAAGAATGGAAAACTTAGGGTGTGTGTTGATTTTAGAGATTTGAATAATGCCACACCTAAGGATGTGTATGTGATACCTATAGCTGATATGCTTATTGATGCAGTATCTAGGAATGATATCCTATCATTTTTAAATGGTTTTTTTGGGTATAATCATATATTAATTGCTTTAGAGGATATAGCTTAGACCACCTTTAGATGTCCTGGGGCTTTGGGTACTTTTGAATGGTTGGTCTGCCTTTTGGTCTTAAAAATGCTGGTGCTACTTATTAGCGGGCTATGAATGCTATATTTCATGATATGTTAGGCAAATTCATGGAGGTTTATATTGATGACATTGTTGTTAAGTCAAAAATAGAGAATGATCATGTAGAACATTTGAGGAAGAGTTTTCTTAGAATGAGAGAACACAAGCTTCACATGAATCCTTTAAAGTGTGCATTTGGAGTCAAAGCAGGGAACTTCATTGGGTTTTTAGTTTATAAGCGAGGGGTAGAGGTTGATAAGAATAATGCTGGGGCTATACTTGAAGCTCAACCTCCAAAGACTAAGAAAAAGCTGCAGAGATTCCTTGGGTTAGTTAACTATTTAAGGAGGTTTATAGCTAATCTTGGGGAAAGTCTCAAGTTTTTTCAGAACTGCTATCTCTAAAAGGAGAAGAAGAGTTTTGATGGGAAGAGCAGCACCAGCAGGCTTTCGAAAAGATAAAGGAATACTTAATACATCCTCCTGTGTTAGTACCACCAATAAGGGGAATTTCTTCAAAGTTGTATCTGTCAACTATAGATAATTCCATCGGCTGCCTCCTTGCTCAAAATAATCAGGTTGGCAATGAACAAGCAGTATATTATCTCAGCAGATGCCTAAATGATGCAGAGAGGAGATATTCACCTGTGAAGAGGCAGTACTTGGCTTTGTATTTTGCCTGTGTTAAGCTAAGGCACTATCTTATGTAGTCACAAGTTTTTGTGATTTCACAGGAAAATGTGATTAAGTTTATGCTTAATCAACCACTCATAATAGGGAGAATTGGCAAGTGGACATTGGCATTGGTGGAGTTCACTCTTGTTCATTTACCTCAAACAGCAGTGAAGGGTCAGGCTTTGGCAAAATTCTTAGCCAAACATCCTTCTTCCAATATGGAGAAAGAAGTTGAGGTTGAATTACCTATTTGTGGTGTGGATGAAGTGTTATGGACACTAAAGTTTGATGGATCAAGCACTAATAGAGCAGCTGGTGCAGGTGTTATAATTATCTCCCCTTCTAATACTAAGACATCTTTATCTTTCAATTTGGATTTTGATTACACTAAGAATCAAGCTGAGTATGAGGCTTTGATTATTGGTTTGGAGATTTTGAAAGATTTAGGTGTAAAGGAGGCTGTGATCATGGGAGATTCTCAATTGGTCCTTAAATAATTAAGTGGAGAGTTCAAGTGTACTAGTGTGTCCTTGGCTTCTTATTTTACTATGGCCAGGCAACTAGTTGATGATTTTGATGAAATCTCCTTGGTGCACCTACCAAGAGAATGCAATTGGGAGGCAAATGAGATGGCACAAATCACATCGGGCTTGAAGATTTCAGAGGAGCTGACTTATAAAATAATCCTAATTCAGAAAAGAGGACATATCTCTATTTTGGAGAGAGGTTTGCAGGTGGAAAGTTTTGACATTAATGCTGACTTGATCAATGATTAGAGGGAGCCAATAAAGAGATATTTATAGAATCCATCCAAGAAAACTCCTTATGCAATTAAAATAAGGGCTCAACATTTCATACTACTCGAGGAAGATATGTACAGGAAAAGAGATAATGGTCTGCTACTTAGGTGTTTAAGGATGGCAGTAGCTTTAAAGGTGATGAGCCAAGTGTATGAAGGTGTGTGTGGAGCTCACCAAGCTAGAATCAAGATGAGATGGCTTTTGAGGAGGCATGGATATTTCTGGCCGTCAATATTGAAAGATTGCATAAGTTATGCAAAAGGTTACAGATAATGTCAAAGGTATGGGCTTATTCCTAGAGTGCCTGCTGATGACATACATCCAGTGATTAAGCCATGGCCTTTCCGAGGCTGGGCAATGGATCTAGTTAGGAAAATCTACCCTGCTTGCTCTAAGAGCCACTCATTCATCATAGTGGCTACTGATTATTTTACTAAATGGGTAGAGGCTATTCCTATGAAGAAAGTGGAGCAGGAGGATGTAATTGAGTTTATCAAGGGATATATCATACATAGATTTGGCATCCCTCAAACCATCACTACAGACCAAGGCACAATGTTCACAAGCAAGAAAATGAAAGATTTTGCTGAGGATTATGGAATAAAGTTTTTAAATTCCACACCTCACTATCCTCAAGCAAATGGTCAGGCGGAAGCATCCAATAAAGTCATTATTGGAATTTTGGAGAAAATGATGGAGGAGAATCCTAGGATTTGACATTTGGTGCTGTCAGAAACTCTGTGGGCTTACAGAACTTCAAAAAGGGAAGCAACTGGCACGAGTCCATTCCTTTTGACCTATGGACATGAAGTTGTTCTCCTTATGGAAGTGGTAGTGCAATCATGTAGGGTGTTAAGGTAGGCAGGGTTGACAGTGGAAGGATATTCAGAAGCTATGTTGGCCGAATTGGGGGACTTAGAAGAGGAGAGAATAACAACATTCAACAACATGTTGGTCCAAAAACGCAAAGTTGCTAGAGCTTACAATAAGAGGGTGAAAAGGAAGTCATTTGAAGTTGGAGATTCAGTATGGAAGTTGGTACTACCCATCGGTTCCAAAGACAGAGAGTTTGGAAAATGGTCAAGTAATTGGGAAGGGCCATTCAAAATCTATAAGGTTTTGGAAGGAAATTCATATTGGTTATCCAACTTGGAGGATCAACCACATAGGAGGAAGATAAATGGCAAATACCTAAAAAAGTTCTATTCAACCATATGGGAAATGCAAGAAATCTCCGGGGAGAATCCCTAGAGAATCTGGAGAATCCTTAGAGAATTTTTAAAGGTTTATTAAGGAAGGATTTTTTGCAAAATTTTGGCAAGGGTTAGCTTATATTTTCTAAGTCTAGGCCACCTGCAGAATTCAATTTTACAAATATTCACATAATGTAAGTTGGCTTATTAGCCGCAATGAATGTATGCATGTTATCAAACAATTACTGGTCTCTGGCTGCTTTTCACATAATCCTAGTTTCTATCAGGACCACTGTCCATCAACAAGCAACCACACATCGTAAATAAAACACGCCCCTGTAAGTTTGTACCTATGCAGTATACATAAGCCTCAATCCATTTCTCAAATCACAAGCAATGAGATGTTATACATGGATGGTTGCAACACATAATGCTTGAGGAAAAAGATGACTTCATAGCCACTTCTCATTCAAAAAATGGTTAAGGTTATTGGATTACAAGCTTTAAGAGTTCAAAGTAAGCTATAACAAAAAAACTAACAACTTCCTATTGTTATTGCTGCTTCCTACTATTTTTAAGGAATCCCTATGGAATAGAACTCAAGTCAATGGTCTTCATATCCAGCCAAGCTTGTGTCATGCTAGCTCGTCTAGCATTGATCTCTTCTTTTCTTTTGACCCAAGTGTCCACTTCACTCCTTTGGGCTTTCAACTTGGCCATCCTTACCTCAATTTTGTCAAAAAGCTTTGTTTTGTTGCTTTGCAAGTTCAACCTTTCTTCATCCAGCTTTTGGAGCCTTGCTTGCAACCATTTGTGCTTCCAAGTCAAGCTCCAAGACATATTTTGGCTGAAAGGAAAGAAGGTGAGCAAGTGATTGATGAGCAAACATATTACCTCAAAAAATGTCCACTAAGATATTATTTCTATTGGGGTTTTTCAATGGGAGTCAGTTAATTAAGATCACAGGTAAATTTACAGAGTCACCATATAAAGTTTCAGGAAGCAGTTGAGACCAAAAAGTTTCAAGAAGCAGTTTCAGGTAAATTTACAGAGTCACCATATAAAGTTTCAGGAAGCAGTTGAGACCAAAATTACCAAAAAACCAATAACCCATCGTCATGCTGAATTATTTTGCTGCAGACGTTTTTTCAATTAAAGAAAAGCCAATGCAAGAACCAAAATTTCCAACCAAAAGCTATTACCCTGTCAACTACAACCATAAACTCCACAATACCCAATCCATCATCACTTTATCACTACCTATTTTCTTTTAATTGCAATTAAATTTTGCAACTGGATTAAATTGGCAAGTGATTTAAAATTGAGGCAAGGCCAATTCAATTTTTTCTATTGGGCAAAAAAGAAGAGGTTTAGCCATCCTTCCTAGCAGCCCAGAGAAAAAAAAATTTTAAAGGATGAATGAGGGTTAATTTTGAGATAGGAAACATAAGATTTAAGGAAAAAAAACATCATTTTATTAAAAAAAAAAAGAAAGAGAAATTAAAAGTGGGCGAAGAATAGTAATGAAGAATAAACATATTTGCAAAGATGAATGAATAGTGAACTAAAATGGCAATTTAAAAGGAAAGGCAAGCCAGGTGAGCGGAAGCAGCGCCAGCAATTCACTTCGCTGCCGCACTATGCACCGGCCGCCATGACCAGGCATGCAAGGCAGGCCGTTCCTCATCACAGCAACCTTCCCTAGTCACAGCCGAGACTAGCAGTAGGCCGTTCGTCCTAGCTGCTCTAGTCGCACCTTGTCGGACCGCTACGCAGCAACAACGCCGCCAAGGCAAGCGTCACTGCCGGCCGGTAGTGAGGTATTTGTTTTTCTCTCTTTCTTTATTTTTTATTTTATTAAGGCAAAAAAAAAAAAAAAAAAGAAAAAGAAAAACAATCCAGACAATAAAATAAAATAAAGAGGAGAAAGAATTACCTATGGTCATTTGAACTTGAAGTTGCAAATGGAGCTTGAATTTTGGAGGTTAGGATTTGGGTCTTTTATTTTTCTTGGTTTTTGAATTTTGAGATTTAGGAGCAGAGAAGTCGAAGATGAAGATCCTGGAGCTTTTTGATTAAGATAAGCGATAAATATCCATTCCGGTCCTTGCAGTTTCAATTTTTATTAGTTTATGGATTAACTTTGGGTTTCTTTTTATTTTTGCACATGTACCAATTTAATTTTTAAATTAGGTACATGGAGGGGCAATTGTTATACCTGTAAATTAATTGGGCCGATTTTAATTTATGGCTTAATTAATTTTCTACCTAATTTTTGAAATTAATTGGTTAATTGAGTTATTAATTAATTAATTAATTACTTAGTTTTTTTGTTGGTGGGAGTTTGCTACTGCAGTTGAGAAAATAGGGAGAGGTTTTGACGGTTGCTGGAGAAAGTGGCAGGTTAGTGGGAAGTTATAATGTGAAGAGTAGTGCAAAGGAAGTGGCAGAAAGCAGTTATTTTTTACTCATATAAGTAGAAGTCTTGGATGAAAGGAAAGGGATCCCAGACATCAGCCAAAAAACTCTACTTAAACAGAGCAAATCGAGTTTTCAATTCCTTTTTATTCAATTCTGTTCATTTTCAAGTGTTTTTCTCATAGAGAATCCTTATTCATTTTCGAAGAATTCTTGGGAGAATCCTTAGCAATTTATATTCTTTTACTCTATAAGTTATATTTTCTGTAAATTCAGTTCAATTCAAGCATTATTTCTATTCCAGCAATTTTATTTTGGTATTGTTACATTAGTTAATCTAGTTCGATAGAGTTAATTACGAAACCCCAAGCTTTTGGTTCTTAAGCTTGTTCCAATCGTTTGATTAGAAGTTAGTTTTCAATTTTATTTTTATAATTTTTCTACAAAATTACTGGCACACTCATGTTTACAAAAAGTCAATAAACAATAAAATTATTAATTAATTCCAAGAACAGATTAGACATGTTAGTCAATCAACAAACCATTATATCTGATTCCATGCACGTTAATTCTATACAAATAGTTAAGAGAATAATAATAATAATAATAATAATAATAATAATAATAGTAACGATGATAATAACTTCTTTGGACTTGATATATTTAAAATGTGCATTTGTAAAACATTTAAACATTGATTTATAACTTGAACTCTATGATTCTGATAAAATTTCATAATTGGTATATGAATCAATTTTTCTAACACATCAGATATATTGTTTTTTTTTTAATAGCATTAGCGCTAGACATAACATCTTTGTCAAGTAAAGACTGTAGTCTCCATTAATTTAAGCGTCACATAATTTTTGCAAATACGTAATACTGAATCGGAAGTATGGTTCAAGTCCATAGCTATGGCATGCTTACAAAGGACGTATGGTTCAAATACGTCTAGTGAAATCTAAAGTCCTCTAATTTTCTAAAAATTCACAATAGTTACCAAGAGGTTCAAAATCCATTCTTCCTTGATTTATTGCATTAGAGAATATTTGATGCATAGTATATTGTATTCCGCCACATTTGGTCCTTTTTTTTATTATTTTTTGGAAAATATTTAGTACAATTTGAACTTGAATATAACGTCGTCTAAATTATAAATTTCTCTTATTGCGCAATTTATATGTAATTTAGACAATATTAACATGTCTAATTGGACCAAATTTATTCAAATGTAATAAATTAGAGATTAAAGAGACACATTTTTAAAAGGTGAGACAAAAAATATGGACACATTTTTAAAAGGTGAGACTAAAAATATAATTTTTTTTTCCTAATTATATGCTAATTTGACCAATTGTCACTAATTTTCGTTAAATGCTTGAAAACTTAGATTGTTTGGGTAAAACTCAATTTCGATGGTTTGCAAAATAATAATGGATAACTATTGAATTAGTCTTATACTAACTCTCCAAAATGTAATCGAGAAAGAAACAAAAAGTTGGTTGAAATTTGATGCACCCTACCAGCAGAGCAAAAAACTTGATCGTGACTCCCTAGTCCCTCTCTCTCGTTTCTGCCTTTTTCACAGAGACACTCTTTGCCTATTTCATGCTTTTCTAATTCTAACACACATGGCTGACGCACCTGCAAAGATGTACAATTTGTTTTTAATTTCTGATTTTGCCCTCTATATTTCACATTAATTGAAAATTATTTTATCAAAAAGCAAATCAATACAAAGTCTCATACAGTGGCGAATCTAGGATTAAAATTTAGGGGGGTTATATTTTATAAATAAATTTTTCATTATGCTAGAATTAAAAAAAATAACATTATTTGAATTTTTTTTTTTAATTATGCAAAAACTATTGGGAATTTTGGAGAGAAAGGGAAAAGAAGAAAAGAGATTTTTGTAAAAAGGTGGAAATGTGGAATTGAAAGTGGGGAGAAGGAGTGGTCCAACTTTTTTCTTATTTTTATTATTATTTTTTTATTTCACTAACCAAAACGACGTCGTTTTGGTCGATATTATTATTATTATTTTATTTCACTAACCAAAACGACGTCGTTTTGGTTAGTAGAAATAAAAAAAAAGGCCTAGCCCAGCCCAGGCCTAAGGGAAAACAGGGGGTACTTTTGCAGCACCCCCTTTGGAGATTTAATGGTGGTCCAAGGGGACCACCGGCGGCAGGGGGGCGCCTCCACCGTCGGCCCCCCCTAAATCCACCACTGGTCTCATACTATAATAATTTATGATCTGTTTAGAGTTATTATGAATGCAGTATTTCAATTAATGTGTTTAGAGTTAAAATTTAATTATATTTGTAAAAAAATTTGGGGCCATCAAATTCGTTTGGCAAAAGACTTTTGAAAGTGTTGTTGGGACGAACTTGTTTATATTTGATTTTCTAAAGGATTATTAATTTCTTAGGGTGAACAATTTTTGAGCCCCTATTTTTTAAGTTAATCCTCATTATAATTATATAGTTCTTAAGTTTTGTCATTGACAACTGTTTAATCTTTTTTAGTGTAATTAATGGTCAAATTAGACTAATAATGCCAAAATTACCATTTTATAATAATAAAACATATCATTTTTTTCCTCACATATTTATTATATGACTAATATTGATTTATTAAATTTGCTATAAATATAGAACTACTACTTTTTTAGCTAACCAAATACCCCATAAATTTATGTTATAATTATATCATTATCTTTATATTAGTTGTTTTTTTTAATTCTCATTCTATTATGATGTTGTTGGGATTCTCGCGGTGAGAAAACAAAAATTTATAACTGCAGCGGAAGCGATTTCGTTAAGCACTCGAATCCATTCCAGGAATGAATCGATTTGATTATGGAATAGAACCAAGAAATACAAGAATAAAGTATTAATTCCATACCTATACCATCCTCACGCAATGAAATTGAATAAATGGAACTTGCTTTTCGCGAAGTTCCTCCACCCTCACACACACGCATGCCTTTAAACGAAACAGTGTGCTAGCACGGGACAAAACCGATGGTCTCCCCTTGCCCCCTCTTGGTGTGGCGGCCAAAATTCTCCTTTTATAAGATTAGGGTTAGGGTTGGGAAAGGGCCTTATATACTCCTTGTATATCAGTGGGCCAAATTAAATTAGGGCTTATACTTTAATTTATTTTAATTGGCTTTTATTCATATTAATTTGATTTCATTAAAAACATTTAATAAAATCATAATTAACTAATTATAGCCCAATCAATTAAATCAAATAAATCCCAATTTAATAGTCCATGTCTTAAAATTAAGGATGAATACATAGATACTCCCCTGAACTTGGCCAAAAATGCCTATTGCCCCCCTGAACTTTGAAAATGTCCTAATGCCCCCCTGAACTTCTTAAAAGTGTTCAACGCCCCACTGCATTTCTTAAAATTGGCCTAGTTTGCCCCCTAAGTCCCAAAAAAACCGAAGTTTGCTTTGAAAAGTTAAACATGAGACAACCAATAATTGAGTAACACGTGGCACTAAGGGGCTAAACTGGGTCACTTTTTCAAAGTTCAGGGGGGCATCAGGATATTTTAAAAGTTTACGAGGGCAATAAGCATTTTTGGACAAGTTCAAGGGGGTATTTATGTATTTGGCCTAAAATTAAAATATTCCACATTTAAATCTTAAGATAATTTTCCATCTATTTAAATTATTCAAAGTAATTATTTAAATAGATTGAACATCAATTTTCCCATAAGTAAATTATATTAATTTGACTTTACCAAAAGTCCATAAATATAATTTACATAAATCTCTACATAACATATAACCAATATATATTATGCCCATGACAATTCTGCTCAGACATCTTTATGTAGGATCTTGTGGGTTTGTCTTATGTTGGTAGTAGGTCCAAAACCTTAAGACCCACAAACTGCTAGTTGGTTCTAGCAAACCATAACAGCTATCCAAATAAGATGAAGACATCAATCTCATGCGAGGCGTGAATCCTGTAGTAACTTATTGTTGTATATGCCCTAGTCTTGAGGCATTGGTCCTTGTATTTGTATCATACAGCCATGTATTATATAATTTGTGTCATTAAATAAAGGCATTAATCTATTTATTATATATCTTATGCTATGTTTTAAATAGAGTATCCAATGGACATATCCATATCAATGTTGACAAGTGTCATGTACTTGGTAGTAAGACCATGGATATAGAAAATGATATGGCCATAAAGTCATCCGTGATCTATTCCAGTCTTGGGAATGAATGGAACTAAAGACTATCATGAGCTTAGTTGTATGGCGGTGTCTTACTGGTCATTAGACATGGAATGTCAACCAAGTTAATGGTTATATGCAAAGGGCCATGGTACTGGATAGATCCACTAAACAAGAAATCCACATGGTATAGTATCACAAGTGATTCTCATGTAGTACTTATATTGATCCTTTGACCTGACCATATCGTGATGCTGCATGAGAAGTGACATACTTTGGTGTATGCCTAAAGGGCCTGTAACAAGGTGCCAGGTATGGGCACGTTCGGGTATGTCAGTAAACATGGCAGGACTATGGATATGTAGAACGGAATGTCACTCAGTAGTCCACTGAGAAGATATCACCGGCCACTTGATGAATGCAACTAATAAGAGTGTGGCCACACCCAAGCAAGTTGGAACTTGTTTGTGAGCATTAGTTCATTCGGGATTAAGTAAATGTCCAGACACAAAAGAGGGTGATCAATCCATGCCTCTGTGTTGGACACCGATATCAATGACATGGGCTAAATGAGTTTAAACTACAAGGTTACGATTACAGTTGGACTGCTATCTCCATCTTAATTGGGGGCTGCAGTGGCTTACTAGAGCCTGCCTGCAGTCTGTGGGCCATAGACCCACTGCTAACATGAAAACAGGCTCACAGGATAGTACACACAGAATATCTGAGTTTGAACTAGTCGGATTACCTGTATACTTGGAGTATACTAATTGGAGAGAGAATTATTAATCGATTAAATTAAAGATCAATTGGATTGATCGATATAATTTAATTGATTTATATTCATAATTTTATTGGGTTGCATAAAGTTGATTTAGATAAATTAACTTGTGAATAAATTTCCTGGAGGAAATTTAATACATATATAGGTTTATATGTATTTGTTTTTATTCAAATCATAGATTAATTTGTTGGGTTAATTCTAAATAACAAATCAATATAATTTAAATGACATGTATCTTGTATAGTATGACATTATATAAATACATACATAGAAATTAAATTAGAATTGATTAGGAATTAAACCATATTAATTAATTGGGATTTATGGAATTATAGGTATAAATTCCATTTATAGAAACATACTTATTTCCCCATAAAAATCATGGCTTTAATTGAGCAAATTGAGCTAATTTCTCTAGGAGAAATCTTGGCCATTTGAGTCAATTTTGCTGTTGGAATTTTTCAATTCTAAGGCAGAAATTTCAGGCCATTTTTCTCTCCAAAATTTCATTGATCCGCCTCTAGTGTGGGTTTGACTCTTGAGAGTGGAAGGAATCGATTTCGGTTTCTGCAGCCATCTCTAGAGGAGATATTTGTGGTGAGAAACTCAATTTCCTCATTTGAATTTTGTTGTTTTTTATTTCCATTTCAATTGCTCCTGGGCACGAATTTGAGAAATCACTCCGTAGTTCCACTTTAATTGGGCGTTTTGCGATGAAAAATCCCAACAGTAGTATCAGAGCGGGCTTTTGATCCATGGAAATCATTAAATGGTTTGAATCCCATGATTTTAAAATTGGAAATTTTGATTAGGGATTCATGGAATTGGGGTTTTAATATTTTTCCCCAATTTTAATTTTCAAATAGAAATTGGTTATTGCATATTAGGTTGTATGTGTTTATTTCTATTTGATTGTTGTCTTTTGTTTTTGGTTGTTTTGATTTATTTTTCTATTTATAAAATCAAATATTTTATATATAAAAAATTTGTAGCTTGCTGCTGCATGCGCAGCAGCAGCAACTGCTTATGGCATGCTGCTGGGCAGCAGCCACTGCTGTATGCACACCATAGCAGCAGTTGCTGCCGCTGCAATGGGCTGCCCAGTGGGCCAGGCCTCATTTTGGATTTGGCAGATTTTTTTGGTCCGGGCCCAGTTTTAAATTTTAATGGTTTTAAAAATTTGTGTGTTTAAATTTTTGCAATTTAAATGCGCATGATTTCTTGAATGAAATTTTATTTTGTTCATGAGATATTAATTTTGGAAATTAATATGGTGTAATGAAATTGGTTCGGGTTTTCTTGGCACGATTACTCGAGCAACTAATTTGGAATCATGGTTTCCCAATTCCAGTGGGAGTAGTGTTCTGCCTGGGCTAGAGGCCCAAAGCCCATAAAGGGTTAGAACCATGATGGGCTAAAATTGGCGATTTCTAAATAATGGCTAAGGACATATTTAAATGGGATTAATTTCATGCATTTTAACATGTTTATAAATTGATGTATTGGATAACATGCTTGTGTGATTAAATGTATGACTGGATGCTATTGGGCCTTATTCAAGTTAGGTTGTATTTTCTTTTGGGTAAATACGGCCTGCGTGCCATTTTCTTTTTATGTAATTTTATTTTATTTATTTGTTATAAAATGTTGTAAAGAGGAAGTCTATTGGAGAGGCAAGCCTAGAAGGAAGGAAGGAGGCCCACCTAGTGTTTTTCTAGTATAGGTTTACTAGAATTATGTTAGGTTGTAATATAGGCTCATAGCATTCCATTATTTATTTAATTATGCTTTATTTATTTACATGAATGAATGTATGATCGGAACCCATTTTCACCCACATATGCATCTAAGGCATTATTAAAATGAATCTATAAGTCGCTTAAAGGTGCTTCCCTCATTCGAAACCGACTCGAAATGGGGATAGGCTAGTTATGGACCATGCCCTCGCAGGATACACTGGAGTATTGTCATTTTGTATTGGGTTGGAGTATTGGTTACTTTAACACTTGGATGGAGGTTTGGACTTAGCATGGGTAGTAGGAGTCTCCTGGCCCTAAGCATAGATGGGTAAGTGCCAACAAGCCCATCAAACCGAGAGTCCCTAGGTTGGGATTAGACAGCATTCCTACCTAAATAATTAGGGTAGAGTTTTTCCAGACCCTCGTCTAGCTATACCTTGATGAAATATGGATCTCGGCCCATTAGCCCAACAACTTGAGTTAATTAATAACATGATTCCTTATTAATTAAATATGGGAAAAACAAAGTAAGACCTTTATTAACATTCTTCAAAATTTTCTGTGTAGTAATCAAATGGTGACGAATAAAAAACTTTCACTGTGATCTATCCTTAAAAGAGACAAGCTTTCCAAGCCTAACTTCTTGGACTGGTCTAGGAACTTAAGGATAGTTCTAAGACAGGAGTCTAAGGAGTATGTGCTGGAAAGACCTATACCGGCTACACCAACTGGGCGTAATCCACCAGCTGCTTAGTTGGAGAAATACGAGGTGCATGTTAAGGATAACCAGGATGTGACATGCCTGATGTTGGCATGTATGGTCCCTAAGCTACAAAAGCAGTTGATGGACCATCAGGCCTTTGCTATGATAACAACTCTTAATGAGATGTTTCAGGAGCAAGCTCGTCAGGAAAGGTACCTGACCAACAAGGCATTCCACTCCTGTAAAATGGGGGCCGAGACATCTATGAGTGCATACGTGCTCAAGATGAAGGGCTATCTGGATACTTTAGCCCATCTCGGATCTCCTACCTCATAGGAGCTAGCAGTTGACACAATCTTGGCGTCCTTGCCGGATTCTTATGATCAGTTCATGCTGAACTATAATATGTAAGGGATGATTTGTCCTGTTAGTGAGCTGCATGGGATGCTTAAGCTTACTGAGCAGTCAATCAAGAAGACTCCATCGGTACTACTGGTTAACAAGGGGAACCCTCCTCTTGCTAAGGCCAAGGCCAAAGCCAAGGCTCAGAAAGCCAAGGCCAAGCCCAAGGCCAGTCTTGAGGATGTTTGCTTCCAGTACAAGTAGGGCGGACACTGGAAGACATCGTGCCCCCAGTTGTTGGGAGAGCAAAGGAAGAGCCAGGGTGCGTCTTCTTCAGGTATATATGTCGTAGACATAAACCTCATTGTTTCTACATCTTGAGTATTGGATACTGGATGTGGTTCTCACATTTGTTGTAATGTGCAGGGACTTAGAAATAAGAGATCACTGGGATCTGGGCAGGTGGACTCACGGGTCGAAAATGGAGCAAGGGTAGCTGCCATAGAGATCAGCGAGTACCATCTTATGATGCCTAGTGGATTAGTTTTAATACTGGAACAATGTTATTTTGTACCTGCTATGTGCAGGAATATTATTTCTATTTCAGTTTGGATTTTTCTGCATTTAATTTTACTATTGGAAATGGTAGAATTGGTTTATCTAGAGAAGGATTATTTTATGGAGAAGCTGTGAGCACGGGTTTTTCCCGACCTCTATGATGAGAGTTCATATGTTACCCTTGGAGCAAACGGACTTGAATTGCTCTCGAAAGCGACTGGATTATTGCCTGGAGTGTCTCAAATGTCCTGAAAACTAAGCAATCCGTGATCCAAAACTCCTGGATAGGTCTCTCGAGTGGTCTCTAGGGTTTGGGGTGCATGTCTGATTTTTCGATTTTTGCTCCGGTTTTCTCTAAAATCGGGCAGCTCTGGTTTCTTGAACTAGAGCCGGCCGGCTCTAGACTAGAGCCGTACAGCTCTAGTACAAACTAAAGCCGGCCGGCTCTATTGGGCAAGACAAGTTGCCTTGCAAAGCAAAGCAATTTGTCACGCAGAATGAAGATATGGGCATTTCAAAAAAGTCAGGCGGTCATTTAATGCGAGATATGATATGAAAGAGAGAATATAAAAGGAAAAAGAAAGAAATCTAAAAGGGGGATTTTACAATCTGGAGACAAAGAAAAGAGCAGAAGAGAGAAAGAAAGAAGAAAAAGGAGAGAAAAAAAGGAAAGAAGAGAGTCTGAGACATTACAAGCAATGAGTTGAACCAAACATTGTATTTAAAACTTAAATCAATGTTAAACTATTAAATTCAAGTTCCATAACCTTTGATTACTGGTTGGATATCATTTCAGGTTCGTTTCGGCTTGTTGCGAATCGTTGTGGTTCTTAACCAGTTGAGACTCCAGCAACAATTTCAAGCTTTTAATCCGTTCTTGCATATCCAGTACACTGGAAAGACACCAAGGTAAACTCTGAGAGGCCTTACACCTGTTTACATTGTGTTTTCTGCATGTTTTTCTCTTTTTTAATTTTTTCCGAAAAACAGACTCAACCCATCATAGCGGTACAGCTGTGATTGTAAAAAACAGAGCCGGCCGGCTCTGACCCTAGAGCTGCCCAACTTTGTTCCTCAGGGACAGATTCCTGATCTGTCCCGAACGGCCAAAAGGAGTCCGTTTTCCATTTTATGCCTTTCTGTTTTGATATTTTTCGACCCAAGAATATTTATATATCATTTTAATGTCGGTTTTCGGATTTCTGGATGCATGAATATCGGTTTTTTGGTTCTTTCTAGGTTCTATATTACGTTTTCGGGGTTGTTCGATCCATCACGGGTCCATAGTCCAGCATTTGCGAGCCCCCGAACATTATAAAATTTCAGGAAAACATCGAAAACAAGCAAAAGTAGAAATCTTTCAAAAAAAAAAAATGAGAAAACCGGTTTCAGGTCTGGGCATTACAGCTGCCCAGCGTGGACTAGAGCTGGATAGCTTTAACCAGAGCCGTCCGGTTCTATTTTCAGCCATGCGGCTGTGATTTCTGGAAAAGACAGAGTCGCAAAACGACCCACACGAACGTTGTTACGCGATGCTGTTTTCGGATTCAAATTGATTTTGGTGTGTTTACTGCTTTTTGGACCCTAAATGTTTGTGAAAATTAGGAAAACCCACACGAACGGAACCCCAAGTTCCGGGATAACATTCCCATAAAAGTGGAAGTTCTCATGTAACCGAGCCAAATGTTTTCCAAAAACTGATTTTCCAGCAAAAAAATTATAGGGCGTTTCAAAACCGGTTTTCCAGGTCTAACCGGTCCGACCAGTTGGGTCAACCCGGTTACCCCCTAAATGTATGACCCCGTTTCTTCAATTCCTAGTTCTGTCCAATTTGAGTCCTATCTGTGCTATAATATAAACTGCACTAACCAGTCTCTTTTGCAGCATTTATTTTATTTTTACTGTATTTAATAGATTAATTCGTGTATTTAGGCAGTTGTAATTTTTAGATTCTCGTGTATCCTAGGCGCTTGTAAAGTGAGGACGAGAGTTTTTATATTTTATTCGATTGGGTTGTATAAGCGGCCTTTACTATTCTTTTGTATAATTTGTGTGGATGGTTTAATTTTGCTGCAATTTATTTTCTGCATTTATGCTTTAGCATCAGATTAATAAAAATAAACAAATTGGGTTAGAGAAAGATAATAAATCGAATAAATATGGTTTTATAAATAATAAATTGAATACAAGCTTGAAGTTAAGTAGATAAGTTGCTCGAACCTTGAATCTCTGGATTAGGTACAGTAGTCTGCGCTCGGTAGGGAGCTGTACCAGAATTTCCCGGATGAGCTAATCCGGGTGGCAACTCTGTCACTGATCTGGGGATTTAGGTTTCGAGGTCTTTAAGTTAAAAATGGGAAAATGTTTTCCGCAAAGGAATTTCCAAATTAAATCAATAGTTTTCCCAACTCAAGATAAACAAATCCGCTTTTTCCAAAACATCACTAAACCATTTATTTATTTCTTTTCCTTTTCCCCGGTCCGCTTCACCGCGTCCCGCTTTCTAAAAAGGTCGTCCGCTCACAGTTTCGACTCCGCTGGGGATGAATTGTATTTCTTAAAAATGTTTTTTCTTAAACACTTAAGGAACTTAGGCAACTATTGAAATATAACCTCGCTTGTATTCATTTAATTGATTTATAAAAATCATATTTATTCATGCCCTTGCATATCATGACATTTTCTTCTTCTCAACCCTTCAAATACACTGTTTCACCCTGGTTTACCCAAGAAGGTGGCCTACCTCTACTACCAGGATTGGAGACACCCGACGGGGTAAACCACTCATAGCCCCGCATGACCTTACATCGTGTTCTACGGTGGGGAAGTGTTTATTCGCTATGGGAGCCTGTACGATCCTTGGTTTGACTTTGGCCCACATGTAATGGCTTAGTAATTTTCCCTAGGGTTACGAAAACATAAACCTAAAATTTGGAAATTTGAGCATGGGCCTTTGGTATCCCCCATTGATGCCAAAGAGACCCAACACCTAGGAAGAATGCAAGACCAATCGTTGGAGGAATAAGGTTGGAAGGGAGTGCACTATTGCATGCGCTGATGTTTGTTCGTGTTTGTTTGCCTTTCTTTTTGTCTCCTGGTACATCATGCATCAAGCATTAAATCCATCATCATTCATGATCACCACTAACCACATTTTTGTGCAGCCATATTTTAAAGCATGGCTGCATGTATGCATGTTTCTAACCACATCTTTTGCAGCTATGTATATTTTCGTGTTCCATGCACATTTTTATGCATTGACATACCCATAATCATAGATGCATCACTTCGTATGCCACACTTAACCAAGTTTTTATGTAGCCATTTGCATTTGTGTGACTCAAGCATGCATCCATCTCATTATGATTAAGGCATCCCGAGAATGCCAAGCGCTTTCATCACATTTCATCCTGGGAGCCCCAAAACTCCTGTTTAATGTCGGTGTATCAGATTACATCGACCATTTGACCAAATGCGCCAATTAGAACACCTGAAAAGGGTTTAGGCCCGTGATTGTGTAAGTGGAATACACAATTCCATTTTATAACATCATAACCATTTATCGTTGGAATAAAGGAGATTCCGAAAGTTTTGTCTTGTGTCGTAATCCATATTGGATTATTTCATAACATCTCATCAATCATTCAAGGTGTTCCACGAGTGCCGAATCTTACGTATTTAGTGGCATTTCATGACATTCCTAAATCACATAAGGCGTTCCATGAATGCCTAACCTTTGTCCGTGTGTTATTGTAACATGATTTGTTTGCATGTACCATAACATTTCTAATGCCCTAAAAGCGTCGAAGCTCTGTCTGTGGATCATTTCCAATGCGACCATTCCACATCACCATATTGCTCCAAAACGCCAAACCTCTGTCCTTGTGAAGTGACACACGTGACTTCATTTCATTTCTCATTGGGTGCCCTAAAAGCGCTGAAACTATATCCGCGTGACGGCTCTCATGCACTTATTATACATAGCGTTGAGCATTCTCGAGAGGCCGAATAGTAAAAAAGTAGAGTTTATTAGATGTCATAAGCATGTTCATGCACCCATTTTCATCTCATCACAATCACCCCACATCCATGCAAAGTGTGGCATTTAGAGAATCGAGTCTAGGTCCATACCATGTTTTTACGCCTAACCTTCCATTGAAATGTGTAGTGTGGAAAGAACCTCGAAGTGGTTAGTGAGAGTAGAGCGGGAAATCAATCAACCAGAATCGGACACCGTGGTTGAGACTAGAGAAGTATTAGGGTCTGATTCAGAGGAAGAGTTAGGGGATCAATTGCCTTCTATACCGATTGACAGTCAGTTCTTGCTAGAAGAAGTAGCAGAACCAGAAATGTCTAACCTGAATGAAGCTAATATTGGAGGAGTGTCTGCACAGGATATAGCTGCCATTGTGAATGCCTTTCTAACATCTGATCAGTTTAAGGCAACAATCAAAGAGCAAGTGAAGATGGCGATGGCTGAAGAAAAAGAGTTGACCCAACATTATGGGATTCTGATTCTGAATGGGGGTAGTTCGGGGCAGCTGAACTTGGGATCCGTGGGAAGTTCAGATGAGAATGTGCAAATCGGAGCTAGATCTCAGGGTAATGTGCCTGGAGGAAGTGGAGTAGAGGCTGCGGTCAGGAATGTAGATAGTCAGATTGAAAAAGAGCCAGATACCCAAAAAGGCAAAGAGGTATCCATCGAGACGACTATAGAAAGACTCCTACACCAAAAGTTCCCGAATCTTGATGCCCCATCGCCCAAGGTGAGATCAGGCCTGACTCAATGCACCGATCCGGATGTGCTGATAGCAGAAAATGATCCTTTTCTAGTTGGGTTCCACATGCCTTATATTACCCCCTACACTGGGGAGGGTCTACCAAAAACCCATCTGGATAATTATGTAAGGCTCCGGACGAGCATAGGATTAAATAAGAATCACTTGCTCAATTTTACCGACAACCCTCAAAGATGTAGCGGCTAAATGGTACATGAGAGTCCCCTCGCACACTCGCTCTTCTTGGGAGGACCTCACTGAGGTTTTCATCAGGCAGTATGCATATAACACCCAAGTTGAGACGACCTTGGAGGACTTGGAGAGGATTCATCAGAAACCCAATGAGAGTTTTGGGGCATATTACCGGAGATGGATGGATGTTCAAGTCCTTGTGGATAGAGCCCCGAAGCAAGAATCTTTAATTGTGAAATTGGTAGATGGGAGCCTGCCCCTATATAAAGATAAAATGAAGCTGAAGAGGTTCTAAGTCTTCAATGATGTTATGGAGTATGTGAAGCGTATAGAAAGGTACGAAGAGGAGGAGTAGAGGACCAAGCAGAGTATCGAGGCAGCCAAGGGTATTCCCTAGAAAACAAAAGCGGGAGCTCAAAACCAGTAGCCACGGGTAGTGGTACTAAGGCAGTTCAGACCATGACTTCTATTCAAGAACAAGGGGTAGAAATAGCGGCGGTAAATCCAGGTAGACCAGTGGGGACTCCCCAAAGAATCACTAGCCCGTGGGTAGAATCGCCGAGCAGAATTTTCATGAAATGCAGAAAGGTTGGGTTGCTGTAAAGTATAAAAGCATTTTCTCCTCTATCTAAAGCTGACAAGGATAATTTTTGTGCATACCATGTCATGACTGGGCACCGGAAAAATGAGTGTACTCAATTAATTAAAGCTTTCCGCCAGTTGATTGCAGATGGAAAGATAGTCGAGCCCCAATTGAAGCCAAATGTTCAAACGAACCCTCTACCAAACTTCAGGAACCAAGTGAGCAAGGTGCAGTCATCCCGCCCTGATAATTTTATGTTCGCCCAGATTATTAAGGCAAATCCAAGTGTGCAGGCAGTGTCGATTGAACAGGAGGAGAAAAAGAGGGTTAATGCTTAAGGGGCAACATCTAGAAGTAAACAGGGTCCGTTCAATATAGAAGACATTGAATTGGATAACGATGAAGAAGAAGTTTGTAGGCCTTACGAGATAGTAAATCCCGTCTACTCGGTCGAGACAAGAAGAGGAACAGTTGTAGCCAAGGATGGGCCGGTAATGCATATAACGAGGAGTGGAAGGGTTTATCAACCTGTGGTTGCAGCACCTCCTACTCCACCAAGGAGAAATACCACTCTGGTAGAAAATGATGTCGTGGATCCTAACAGAAGGAGTAAACCATAACAGGGCATTGTATTTGAAAGTAGAAGTCATGGATCGAACGATGCATTGTGTAATGGTGGATAATGGCTCAGCCTTGAATATCTGCCGACGAAAGTATTGCCGTATTTGGGGATCAGCCCTGAAGTACTATGTAAGTCTACGACCGTTATAAGGGCCTATGACAACAGTAAACGAACGGTGATTGGAACTTTTGAGGCTGAAGTGAAGGTGAGCGAGGTCAAGTCCAAAGTTATGTTCACTGTGATAGATATTCCAGTCACATTCTATTTGCTTTTAGGGAGGCCATGGTTTCATGCTCTTGGCGGGGTACCCTCCACTTTGCACCAGAAGATCAAGTTTCGAATTGGAGGAAATATAGTGACTGTTGAAGCAGATGAGCCTTCTGTAGTAGCAACTTTGAACACTGCAGAGCAGCCTGTCACTGGATTCCAGGTAGCAGTCATATCCGATAAGCCTAAATTCCCCGACTGGATCCATAAATATTTTGCTAAGCAAAAGTTCGAGCCGAGAAAAGGGCTAGGGGTGAATTAGCAAGGTATCCCCGAGTTCAATATCAAAGTGGGCTAGTACTGCCTAGCTGGGTTGGGTTATAATAAAGACGCGAAAAGATCTGCAAAGAAGTATGTAAACATGGTTAATACTTTTGTGAGTGCAACCGAGGAAGTCTACAAGGGAGAGTATGAGCCTGTCAAGTTCGAAGATAAGGAGGTACCAGGTTTTGAAATCTTTGCTGATGTAGTTGATTATGGAATGTATGGTGTGGAGCCGATCATGGGCATGCAGAGACCCGAAGCAAGTGGCAAAGGGAAGGCTGTTGTGGACAAAGCGGCTGAAGTCCAGATTGAGTTCGGGAACAAAGGCAAGTAGTGCCTGAAAGCTGACCTGGTGAAAGGCGAAATGGAGTTGGCGGTGGACGCCATTGCCCATGCTCTGTCTGTTTTGATGAAACCAAACAAAGTAGGTGAGGAGGAAAAGTTGAAGGTCGAGAAGGTTCAAGAGAAGCTGGTTGAGGAAGCAGTGAAAGAATTGACAAAGATTATGATGAAGGGCAAGATGAAGGCCCTAGAGGAGACGCTATCTGAAGAGTAGAAGAGCAAGCTGGAAGGTGGTCTGATGAACCTTTTTGAAGAATACGCTAATAATGAAGACCCTCCGCATGTGGAGGATGAAAACTACTTTAATGTATTTAGTTCTCCTCTTTCTGATGTGAACATTGCTGCCTATATGGCGTTTAATGCAATGAAATATGATTTCGCTTACTTGTGTGATGTTTTTCCTAATGGAACTGTGCATACATTCGAGCATTCATTTAATGTTTTTAGCATTCATGAAGCATCTTTGCATGAAATAAATCTAGGGACAGAGAATGATCCGCAAATGCTATCCATTTCGAAAGAACTCACACCTGATAAGAGAAAAGAGTTAGTGAAAGTACTGCTTAAGAATGTAAAAGCATTCGCGTGGTCCTATAATGACATGCCCGGGGTAGACAGGCAGATAGCAGAGCATAGAATTCCCATCGATCCAAAGATCACACCAGTGAAGCAGAAGCTCAGAAGGCTGCCTCCGGAATGGGCAGGAAAAGTAAAAGAGGAGGTAGCGAAGCAAATTAAGGCCAAGTTCTTAGAGGTAGTGGAGTGCCCTCAGTGGTTGGCAAACATCATACCGGTTGTGAAGAAGGATGGAAGAGTCCGAGTTTATATGGATTACAGAGATTTGAAAGGGGCCTCGCTGAAAGACGACTTCCTGCTTCCACATATTGATGTTCTGATTGACAGTGCTGCCAGGGCAGCTATGTATTCATTCATGGACGGTTTCTCCGGGTATAACCAGATCCTTATGAACATCATTGATAAGGTAAAGACAGCCTTCATCATGGAATGGGGAGTTTACTGTTACAGGGTCATGCCGTTTGGGCTGAAGAACGCCGGAGCGACTTATCAACGGGCCGTCATGACACTTTTGCACGATATGATCCACAAAGAGGTAGAGGTGTATGTTGAGGATATGCTAGTCAAATCAATGAATCGGGAAGAGCATCCTGCCATCCTAGATAGATTTCTGACTAGGATTGAGAGGTATAATCTACGTCTGAATCCAAAGAAATACGTGTTTGGAGTAACATCAGGGAAGCTTCTGGGGCACGTTAAGAGTCAGAGGGGTATAGAAATGGATCTAGATAAGATCAAAGCCATCAGGGATATGCCTACGCCTAAAACAAAGAAGGAGGTGAGGTCATTCCTTTGATCACTATAGTATGTTAGCCGATTCATTGCAAGGTTGACAACGGTTTGTGAACCGATCTTTGAGCTTCTAAAAAAGAACCAGCCGGTAGAATGGAATGAGCAGTGTCAGATGGCATTTGACAAGATTAAAGGCTACTTGATGAATCCTCTAGTTCTGAAGCCTCCAGTACCAGGAAAGCCTCTGATCCTCTATTTGGCCATTGAAGATGCGTCGGTTGGGGCAATGTTGGTTCAAGAGCGAGAAGATGGCCGAGAGAATGCTATTTATTATTTGAGTAAGAAGCTGTTGGAGTATGAGAATCGATACACAACAGTAGAGAAGACTTATGCCACAATGGTATGGCTAATAAAGAAGCTCAGGCACTACTTTCAATCTTATAAGGTTCAGGCAGTGGCCAAGGTTGATCCGATGAAGTATCTATGCCAGACTCCAGCGTTAATGGGAAAGCTATCACGGTGGCTGTTATTGTTGTCAGAATTCGACATTGAATACATCACTCGGAAGACCATCAAAGGAAGGGCAGTGGCCGAATTTTTGGCAAATCAGCCAGTTGACTCAGATTATATGGAGAACCTCGAATTTCTAGATGAACAGTTGGCAGTGGTAGAAGCAGAACCAGTCAGATGGGTTATGTACTTTGACGAGGCTGTAAATAAGCACGGAGAAGGATTGGGCGTGATCATTGGAACACCTGACGGAGAAGTTATTCCCCTAGCAAAAATGTTGAATTTTCCTGTAACCAACAATGGGGCAGAGTACGAAGCATGTCTATTTGGAATTGATGCCCTGATCACCTTAGGAGTGCATGAAACCCTTATCATCAGAGACTCAGCATTAGTCGTGAAGCAAATCACTGGAGATTGGGAAATTAAAGAAGAGTCCCTTCGCCCCTACCTTGAGGTCATTTGGGAAAGGATCAAAGTCTTCGAGAGTTATGAATTCAGACATATGCCTAGGGAAGAAAATCAGATGATGGATTCGTTGGCCGCTCTGTCGTCCATGTGGGAAGGTCCCCGAAGCAACCGATTCGGCCAGTAGTGTTAGAGGTATCACAGAGTCCTTACTATAGAGTAGAAGAGGTTGTGGTGGCTTTGGTAGAAGATCATCCATGGTATGATGACATTTTACAGTTTCTTTAGAAAGGATCATACCCTAAAGATGCCACTTAAGCAGATAAGATTACTACTTTGAGGATCAGCTTTTTAAGCCTACCGCGAATGGATTACTACTGAAGTGTCTAATCTAGAAAGAAGCCAGAGTGGTGATAGATCAGATTCATGTGGGAACGCGCAGCCCGCACATGAGCGGTTTAGCCCTAGCAAAGAAAATTCTGAGACAAGGATACTTTTGGCTCACACTCCAGGCTGATTGTATTGAAAAGGTGAAAAGGTGCCATGAGTGTCAGATATATAGAGACATTAACCATCTTCCTCCACTCGAACTTCAGATGTCCTCGACTCCTTGGCCGTTCACTGCTTGGGGGATTGATATTATTGGAGAGATAAGGCCACCGGCATCAAATGGACACCAATTCATTATTGTGGCTGTTGATTATTTTTCGAAGTGGGTGGAGGCAGAATCTTCTATGAACCTCATGGCCAAGAAGATGTCTAAGTTCATTGAGAAAAATATCTTCGCCCGGTACGGAGTCCCACACCACGTGGTAATAGATAATGGTGTTCAGTTCCAAGGGGTAACAGCGCAGTTGTTTTAGGAAAAAGGGGTGGAGCACCATAAGTCCTTATCGTATCGCCCACAAGCCAACGGGGCAGTGGAGGCAGCCAATAAAAGTATCAAGAAAATTTTGGCTAAGATGGTTGTCACGTACAGGGATTGGGCAGCCAAGCTACCTTTCGCTTTATGGGGGTACAAAACGAGTATCAGGACTCCAACTGGTGAGACAACTTACTCATTAGTGTACGGAATGGAAGCTGTATTGCCAGTTGAAACCGAGCTGAAATCCTTGAGAATAGTAATGGAAGCACAGATACCTGAATTAGAATGGATGCGGTCACGGTATGAACAGTTGGCCCTGATTGATGAAAAGTGACTTCAAGCATTAGATTGTCTGCAGATGTATCAGCAGCGAATGTCCCGGGCTTATAATGGTAGAGTTCGCCACTTGAAGCGCCCTCTTAAAGCTGGTGATCTTGTGCTCAAATGGATGAAGCAGACTCATACGGATGTGCGAGGGAAGTTCAGACCTAATTGGGAAGGACCGTATGTAGTAAAGAAGGTGCTGTCTAAGGGAGCCGTAAAAATCATGGATATGGATGGAAATGAATTTGTCGACCCCGTCAATCAAGACAAGCTTAAGCGGTACTTTATATAAAAAAAGGGTAATAAGTCCAGTGGTCTGAAAACCGAAAAGGCGGTCCACGCAAAAATTAGGACAATTGAGGAATTCCTATTAGCCAGAAAATCTGTATACACTGGTCGATAGCAGGTGTGAGTTCGGTCAAAGCGCATACCATTACTGTACATGTCCCTAGTTTTATTTCATTATTGATGTCATTTGTGCTAAAACATTTCTTTAATGAATGAATGAATTTATGTTCATTTTCGTTTGATAAACATTCCAAGTTCGCTGAATTGAGTAATCTATTTTGCATAATTGCTCACTCTTATCTTTTTGCTCTTCCCGTTCATAAAATAATAATAATAATAATAATAATAATAATAATAATAATAATAATAATAATAATCTGGTGGATCAAAAACCGAAAGGCGGTCCACGTAAAATTTAAGATGCGAATAAAAAGTCTACTGGATTGAAAACCCGAAAGGGCAGCCTAGGCAATAGATTGAAAACCCGCAAGGGCAGTCTATGCAAAAGTAAGGACATAAAATAAAACAACAAAATAAATGTTATCCAGCCATAACTTCATACAGCATAAGGGAGACCTACAGGCCGAGATACCTCATGGTTAAGATCCCACGCTCGTGCCTTGTAGGACAGGTCACCAACTCAGCTAACCAGGCTCTGTACCGACCATCTATCTCTGTTGAGGCTATTTCACCATACCTTAAAACCTCAAAGCGGGTGGGATTCATCCACTACTGTTGCACGTGCCTGGGCCACTGTTGTGTGAAGTCACCGCACTCTGTCATGCATAAAGAACGAGGCACCCCCTGTGCTTGCCCGTATTATCTACATAATTATGCTGGAGAATAAAAGGTCACCTTGAATAGTTTGAGGAGCTGTACACCTCATGCCCAAGTCTCTGTAGTCACCTGCAAGATCTCCCACCAGGGACATACCAGCGGATAGATACGTCTGTTCTTTCCCTCAGCCAATTGAACCATTCTTCTGTAGTCCATGTGGTAAAGTCTGCAAGTTCTATACGATGGCCTAGAAACATTTTGGAACATATCTCAGCTGAGGTGGAGGAGCACTCAGGAGATTCAACTTCTCCAATAGCCAGATCTGCAGAAAAGATGGTCAATCAGTAGAGTGCATGTTTCATTAGAATGTCAAACTCGAAGTTAAAGGCCAACCTGAAGCAGAAAGGGACATCCATATGTTTCGATCGGATGACCAGAGTAGATAGAATCCAAATAGATTAAAGTCTCAGCTAGGATGATTCCCACAGGTGAAGCACCATCGGCCATCTGGGCCACCACCGGGATTAACCGGAAATCACAAGTCCCGTCTCTCGACTCATACAGATAAAGGGACATCAATAGTAGACCCATCAGAAAAGACCAACTAGGGACAAAGGGGTTTAAGGCAAAACACACATCCATAATAAAGGATATGTTGAGTCTCCTAGAGGCAGTCTCACCAGGGAGCAGGTGGTCCAAATGTGCTATATTCAGTAACCCTCGAAGTGTCTGCAGGTTGTCTGAATCGGGGTCAGGAACGGCTAACCTGACTCCATGAGGACAAGGAGCAAAGAGAGATGGCCCCGAATTCCTCTACCATCGGGCACAATTCTTGCCCAGAAAAGCAAAAAACGCGGTCCATCGGATCCCAGAATCAGGCTACAGTCTCTAGAAAGGTCCGATTT
Source organism: Euphorbia tirucalli (assembly GCA_039660915.1). Classification (NCBI taxonomy): domain Eukaryota; kingdom Viridiplantae; phylum Streptophyta; class Magnoliopsida; order Malpighiales; family Euphorbiaceae; genus Euphorbia; species Euphorbia tirucalli. The sequence continues at coordinate 30,576,920 of CM077637.1, read as the reverse complement.
AAGGGCACATTCATGAAAAACCGCATGGAATGTAGACTAAAAGGGGGCATCAGGTGTATTTTCTCATCCTTTCTTACCACGCTCTCAGTCGTGAGACCAAACTCGTTCTAGGCTTCATAGTCCACCATGAGCCGACTTTGGTCTCGCGAGGGGCAGCCTGTGAGCACGAGTTTTTCCCGACCTCTATGATGAGAGTTCATATGTTACCCTTGGAGCAGATGGACTTGAATTTCTCTCAAAAGCGACTGGATTGTTGCCTGGAGTGTCTCAAATGTCCTGAAAACCAAGCAATCCATGATCCGAAACTCCTGGATAGGTCTTTCGAATGGTCTCTAGGGTTTGGGGTGCATGTCTGATTTTTCGATTTTTGCTCCGGTCTTCGCTAGAACCGGACGGCTCTGGTTTCTTAAACCAGAGTCGGCCGGCTCTAGTACAAACTAGAGCCGACTGGCTCTAGTGGGCAAGACAAGTTGCCTTACAAAGCAAAGCAACTTGTCTTGCAGAATGAAGATATGGGCATTTCAGAAAAGTTAGGCGGCCATTTAATGTGAGATATGATATGAAAGAGAGAATATAAAAGGAAAGAAGAAAGAAATCTAATAGGGGGATTTTACAATCTGGAGACAAAAAAAAAAAAGAGCAGAAGAGAGAAAGAAAGAAGAAAAAAGAGAGAAAAAAAAGGAAAGAAGAGAGTTTGAGACATTGCAAGCAATGAGTTGAACCAAACTTTGTATTTAAAACTTGAATCAATGTTAAAACATTAAATTCAAGTTCCATAACCTTTGATTACTGGTGGGAGATCATTTCGGGTTCGTTTCGGCTTGTTGCGGATCGTTGTGGTTCTTGACCAGTTGAGACTTACAGTAACAATTTCAAGCTTTTAATCCGTTCTTGCACGTCTAGTACACTGGAAAGACACCAAGGTAAACTCTGAGAGGCCTTAAACCTATTTACATTATGTTTTCTGCATGTTTTTCTCTTTTTTAATTTTTCCAAAAAATAGACTCAACCCATCATAGCCGTACGGCTGTAATTATGAAGAACAAAGCCAGCCAGCTCTGACCTTAGAGCCTCCCAGCTCTGTTCCTCAGGGACAGATTCCTGATCTGTCCCGAATGGCCGAAAGGAGTCCGTTTTCCATTTTATGCCTTTCTGTTTTGATATTTTTCATCCCAAGAATATTTATACATCATTTTAAACTCTGTTTTTGGATTTCTGGACGTATGAATATCGGTTTTTCGGTTCTTTCCGGGTTTTATATTACGGTTTCGGGGTTGTTCGATCCATCGTGGGTCCATAGTCCAACATTTGTGGACCCCCAAACATTATAAAATTTTAGGAAAACATTGAAAACAAGCAAAAATAGAAATCTTAAAAAAAACGAGAAAACCGGTTTCGGGTCTGGGCATTACAACCGCCCAGCATGGACCTGTGCCGGCCAGCTCTATTTTCAGCCGCGCGGCTGTGATTTTCGGAAAAGATAGAGTCACGAAACGACCCACATGAACATTGTTGTGCGATGCTGTTTTCAGATTCATATTGATTTTGGTGTGTTTACTGCTTTTTAGACCCTAAATGTTTGTGAAAATTAGGAAAATCCACACGAACGGAACCCCAAGTTCCGGGATAACAGGCCCACAAAAGTGGAAGTTCGCATGTAACCGAGGCAAATGTTTTCCAAAAACTAATTTTCCAGCACAAAAATTACAGGGCGTTTCAAAACCGTTTTCCAGGTCTAACCGGTCCGACCGGTCGGGTCAACCCGGTTACCCCCTAAATACATGACCCCGTTTCTTAAATTTCCAGTTCTGTCCAATCTGAGTCCTATCTATGCTATAACATAAACTACACTAACCAGTCTGTTTTGCAGCTTTTATTTTATTTGCACTGTATTTAATATATTAATTTGTGTATTTAGGCAGTTGTAATTTTTAGATCCTTGTGTATCCTAGGTGCTTGTAAAGTGAGGACGAGAGTTTTTATATTTTATTCGATTAGGTTGTGTAAGCGGCCTTTACTATTCTTTTGTATAATTTGTGTGGATGGTTTAATTTTCTGTAATTTATTTTCTGCATTTCTCCTTTAGCATCAGATTAATAAAAATAAACAAATTGGGTTAGAGAAAGATAATAAATCAAATAAATATGGTTTTATAAATAATAAATTAAATACAAGCTTGAGTTTAAGTAGATAAGTTGCCCGAACCCTAAATCTCTGGATTAGGTACAGTAGTCTGCGTTCGGTAGGGAGCTGTACCAGAATTTCCCGGATGAGCTGATCCGGGTGGCGACTTTGTCACTGATCTCGGGATTTAGGTTTCGAGGTCTTTAAGTTAAAAACGAAAAAATGTTTTCTACAAAGAAATTTCCAAATTAAATCAATAGTTTTCCCAACTCAAGATAAACAAATCTGCTTTTTCCAAAACATCACTAAACCATTTCTTTCTTTCTTTTCCTTTTCCCCGTTCCGCTTCACCGCGTCCTGCTTTCTAAAAAGGTCGTCCGCTCACAGAAGCTCTATTAAATAATGGCCTATATATCCTAGATTTAAATGAAACTAATCATGTCTATAATATAAATACTAAAAGGGTTAAGCCTAATGAACTTAATCCTGTTTACCTTTGGCATTGTCGTTGAGGCCATATAAATGAAAAGCGCATAGCTAGGCTTCACAAAGCTGGAATCCTAGGATCATTTGACATGGAGTCACTTGATATATGCGAGTCTTGTTTATGAGGTAAAATGACTAAAGCGCTTTTTAGTAAGAAAGCTGAAAGGGCTACTTGCTTATTGGACCTAATACATTTAGATGTATGTGGGACCATAAGCGCAGCCACCAGAGGTGGACATCTGTACTTTGTCACCTTCACGGATGATTTCAGCAGATATGGCTATGTCTATCTGATGAAGCATAAGTCCGAGATCCTTGATAGGTTCAAGGAATTTAAGAACAAAATGCAGAACCAACTAGAAAAAATTATCAAAGCCCTTCGCTTAGACCGAGGAGGTGAGTATATGAGCCTAGAGTTTGACTCATACCTGAGAGAGCATGAAATCATTCCACAACTCAGTCCTCTAGGAACACCACAATGGAATAGGGTGTCCGAACGGAGGAATAGGACTTTGTTGGACATGGTCTGCTCAATGGTAAGTGATGCCTCTCTCCCAATAAGCTTCTAGGGATACGCTCTTAAGATAGCTACTATCATTTTGAACAATACTCCGACTAAGGCAGTGGAAAAGACCCCCTATGAAATATGGACGGTCAGGGTGTTGGGATTCTTCACCAGAAATCACCCGATAAAAGCAGAAAAACGCGGTGATTTCCTCAAATCTAGTCCCAGGAGCAATTGAAATGGAAATTGAAAAAACTTTAAAATAAATAGAAAGAGATTAATTTTCTTACCAGAAAATCTCTTTCAAGAGATGGATGAAGACTGCAGAAATCAAAGCAGATTTCCTCCTCGCTTTCGTACACGAACGCCTAACGAATGCAAGCCGTGCTAGCATCGGAAAAACGAAACAATAGAGAGAAGGAGGCTAGAATATTTCAGCTACTAGTGTGAGCTAGGGTTAGGGCCGAAATTTTCACCCTAGGTTTTATACCTAGGGTGGCCGAATTCCCTTAGGGGAATTCAAGCCCAGCTTGGCTCATTCCATTATGTACGGGCTTCCTTGTTTTAATTTGGGCCCAGTCTAATTTTAATTATTCTGGTTTAAATTAATTTCAAGCCCAATTTTAATATACCCATGTATTTAATATATTACCCCAAGTAATATATTATTTACATTTAAATTAAAATTAGTTTGACAATTAATTTAATCCATCAAATTAAAATTAAATCTTCACAAAATAAAATCATATGTAAACCTATACATATAAATATTTCCACCTAGGAAATAATCTCATAATTAATCCAATTAATTATGAAGAGCCAATCGAACATATATTAATTTTATTATTAAGATCAATCCAATTGATCTTTATAATATAATTAATATATATACACCTCTCTTTCCATCGTGTATACTCCAAGTATACATGTGATTCCTTAAGTCTGTATTCAATCGTTCTATGTGTACGATCCCGTGGGCCCATCTTTATGTTGGCAGCGGGCCTTTTGGCCCGCAGACTGTAGTTGGGCTCTAGCAAGCCACTGCAGCCCCCAATTAAGATGGAGATGGCAGTCTAACTGTTATTATAACCCTGTAGTTTAAACTTGTACATCCCATGTCATTGATATCGGTGTCCAACACAGAGGCATGGATTGATCACCCTCTTTTGTGCCCAGACATTAACTTGATCCCGAATGTACTGAAGCTCACAAACAAGTTCCAACTTGTTTGGGTGTGGCCACACTCTTATCAGTCACATTCATCAAGAGGCCGGTGATATCTTCTCAGTGGGTTACTGAGTGACAAATCCCTTCTGCATATCCATAGTATTACCATGCTCAGTGACATACCCGAAAGTACCCATACTTGGCACCCTATTACAGGCCCTTTAGGCGTACCCCTAAGCATGTGACTTCACATGTAACACCATCATATGGTCAGGTCAAAGGATCCATACAAGTACTACACGAGAATCACTTGTGATACTATACCATGTGGATTACTCGTTTAGTGGATCTATCCAGTATCATGCTCCCAGGCATGTACCCATTAACTTGGTTGACATTCCATGTCCAATGACCGGTAAGACACCACCATACAACCAGGTTAATGATAGTCTATCGTTCCATTCATTCCCATGACTGGAACAGACTACGGATCTATTTATGGTCATATCGTTTACCCTATCCATGGTCTTACTGCCAAGTGCATGACACTTGTCATCATGGATATAGATATGTCCATTGGATACTTCATTTAATATATTGCACAAGATTAATATAATAAATGAATTGATGCCTTTATTAATAACACAAATAAGTATAATACATAAATCCAATGAATGTACAATACAAATACAAGGACTAATGCCTCGGGACTAGGGCATTTCCAACAATCTCCCACTTGCACTAGTTCCAACTAGGCATGGGCCTAATCCCTATAGATCTAGTATGACCCTCATGCTTGGGCTGAGCCAGCGCCTTGGTCAATGGATCTGCGACATCATCCTCGGTGTCCACTCTGTGCAATGTAATGTCACCTCTCTCCGCGATCTCTCGTATGAGGTGAAGCTTTCTGAGCACGTGCTTTGTGTTCTTATGTGACCGGGGCTCCTTAGCTTGTGCAACAGCCCCATTGTTGTCACAGAAGATATCAACTGGGTCCTGGATAGTTGGCACTACTCCCAACTCAGTGATAAACTTCTTCATCCACACGGCTTCCTTAGCCGCATCACACGAAGCGATGTACTCAGCTTCTATTGTAGAGTCCGCTATGGTTGGCTACTTTAAGCTCCTCCAGCTTATAGCACCACCATTCAGCAAAAATACATACTCGGACTGTGATTGGTACTCATCCTGGTCGGTCTGGAAGCTTGCATCGGTATATCCAGTAACTGATAGCACTTCCTGACCACCATACACCAAGAAGCTATCCTTAGTCCGGTTAAGGTAGTTGAGGATTGCTTTGACAGCTTTCCAGTGATCCTCCCCAGGATCCTGCTGGTATCGGCTTGTCATACTCAGTGCAAAGGTGACATCAGGTCTCGTACATAACATGGAGTACATAATTGATCCTATAGCCGAAGCATATGGAACCAATTTCATGTTCTCCCTGTCCTCCCTTATTTGAGGACAGTTCTTCTTACTAAGTTTCAGCCCATGGCCTATTGGCAAGAAACCTTTCTTAGCCTGGTCGATGCTGAACCTTTTCAGAACTTTGTCAGTGTACGAAGCCTGACTTAGGCCCAGAAGCCGATTTGATCTATCCCTGTAGATCCTGATCCCTAGGATCATCTCAGCTTCGCTTAAGTCCTTCATTGTGAAGCACTTACTTAGCCACTGCTTTGCCCCTTGTAGTGTAGGTATGTCGCTTCCAATGAGCAGAATGTTGTCTACATAAAGTACCAAGAATATGACAATGCTCCCACTAGTCCTCTTATACACACAAGGCTCATCTAGATTCTGTATGAAGCCATATTCCTTTATAGCCTTATTGAATCTTAGATTCCAACTACGAGACGCTTGCTTCAGTCCATAAATGGACCTTTGAAGTTTGCATACCCTACCCGGATACTTAGGATCGACAAAACCCTCAGGTTGTGTCATGTACATATCCTCGAGTAGCTTTCCATTAAGGAAAGCGGTTTTGACATCCATCTGCCATACCTCATAGTCATACCATGCGGCTATTGCCAGTAGTATCCTGATGGATTTGAGCATGGCTACTGGTGAAAAAGTTTCATCATAGTCTATTCCATGGACTTGTCTGAAACCTTTTGCAACCAGACGCCCCTTGAAGGTATTATCAGCTTTTAGCTTGTAGCACCACTTGCAACCTATTACCTTAGCACCCGGAGGTGGATCAACCAAGTTCCAAACTTGGTTATCGTACATAGATTGCATTGCTGCCTCCATGGCTTTACGCCAATTTGTAGACTGTAGGCTAGCCATAGCCTCCTAGTAGGTTTTGGGTTCTTCCTCATCCCAGATGAGAAGAGTTTGATCATCGGTGACGAGGAAACCATACCTCTCTGGTTCTCGAAGATCCCTACCAGACCTTCTAGGTTCTTGTGTGGCCTGGGTCGGTGCTTCCACTTGTGGAAGTTCCACCTGGGCCTCCGAGTTATCCTCTTCAGGAGCTTATGGACCTTGAACTTCCCTGAGTTCAACATTGCTCCCACTAACTTTCTTGGAAAGGAACTCCTTTTCTAGAAAGACCCCCTTCCTTGCCACGAACACCTTGTTCTCGGCGGGGTTGTAAAAGTAATACCCTTTGGTTTCCCTAGGGTAGCCCACAAACAGGCATTTATCGGTTTTGGGCTCCAGCTTGCCACTAGTCAATTTCTTGACATGTGCTTCGCATCCCCAAATCCTTAGGAAAGACATATTGGGATCCTTGCCCGTCCATATCTGATATGGGGTCTTTTCCACAGCCTTAGTCGGAGTATTGTTTAAGATGAGAGCTGCTGTCTTGAGGGCGTGTCCCCAGAAACTAATTGGGAGAGATGCTTGACTCATCATTGAGCGGACCATGTCCAACAAGGTCCTATTCCTTCGTTCGGACACCTCATTCCATTGTGGCGTTCCGGGAGGAGTGAGCTGTGGAACTATTCCATGCTCTCTCAAGTATGAGTCAAACTCTAGGCTCATATACTTACCGCCTCGGTCCGACCGAAGGGTTTTGATGTTCCTGCCTAGCTGGTTCTGTACCTCGTTCCTAAATTCCTTGAACCTATCAAGGGTCTCGGACTTGTGTTTCATCAGATAGACATAGCCATATCTGCTGAAATCATCCGTGAACGTGACGAAGTACAGATGCCCACCTCTGGTCGCTGCGCTCATAGGTCCACATACATCTGAATGTATTAGGTCCAATAAGCCAGTGGCCCTTTCAGTCTTCTTGCTAAAAGGTGCCTTTGTCATCTTGCCTCGTAAACATGATTCGCATGTATCAATTGACTCCAAGTCAAATGACCCTAGGACTCTAGCTTTGTGAAGTCTAGCAATGCGCTTCTCGTTTATATGGCCAAGACGACAATGCCATAGGTAGACAGGATTAAGTTCGTTAGGCTTAACCCTTTTAGTGTTTATGTTATAGATATGATTGGTTTCATTTAAGTCTAGGATATATAGGCCATTATTTAATAGAGCATCTCCATAAAATAATCCCTCTCTAGATATTGAAATTCGACCATTAGAAATAGTGAAAATAAATCTAGAAATATCCAACATTGATATAGAAATAATATTCCTGCACATAGCAGGTACAAAGTAACAATGTTCTAAAATCAAAACCAATCCACTGGGCATCACAAGGTGGTATTCACCGATCTCTATGGCAACAACCCTTGCTCCATTCCCGACCCCCAAGTCCACCTCTCCCGACCCCAGCAACCTTCTGTTCTTAAGTCCCTGCACATTGCAACAAATGTGAGAACCACATCCAGTATCCAATACCCAGGATGTTGAAACCGTAAGGTTAATATCTATAACATAAATACCTGAAAAGGACACACCTTGGCCCCTTCTTTGCTCTCCCATCAGCCTGGGACACGATCTCTTCTAATGGCCCACCTGTATACACCCGAAACAGACATCCTCAGGACCTGCCTTCTGCTGGGCCTTGGGTTGGGCCTTGGCCTTCTTGGCTTTGGCCTTTTTAGCCTTGGCCTTGGCCTTTTCCTTGGCCTTACCCTTGGTAAGAGGAGGGTTCCCCATGTTAACCAACAGCACCGGCGGAGTATTCTTGATCGACTGCTCAATAAGCTTAAGCATCCCATGCAGCTCACTGACAGTACGGTTCATCCCTTGCATATTGTAGTTCAGGATGAACTGATCATAAGAATCCGGTAAGGACGCGAGGATGGTGTCCACCGCCAACTCTTGAGAGATAGCCGATCCGAGATGGGCCAAAGTATCCAAATAGCCCTTCATCTTAAGCACGTGTGCACTCATAGATGTCCCAGCCCCCATCTTACAAGAGTGGAATGCCTTATTGGTCAGGTACCTTTCCTGACGAGCTTGCTCTTGAAACATCTCGTTAAGAGTTGTTATCATAGCATAGGCTTGGTGGTCCATAAACTGTTTTTGCAGTTCGGGGACCATGCAGGCCAACATAAGGCATGTCACATCCCGGTTGTCCTTGACATGCACCTCGTATTCCTCCAGCTGGGCAGCCGGTGGATTACGTCCTTGAGGCGCAGCCGGCACAGGCCTTTCCAGTACATACTCCTTTGACTCTTGTCTTAGAATTATCCTTAAGTTCCTAGACCAGTCTAAAAAGTTAGGACCGGAAAGCTTGTCCTTTTCAAGAATGGATCGCAGTGATAAGGTATTTGTGTTTGCCATTTGGGTGTTTCTGCACAGAAAAATATTTAAAGTGTTAATAAAGGGCTTTACTTTGTTGTTCCCATATAAAATTAATAATGAATCAAGTTATTAATTTATACCGAGTTGTTGGGCTCATGGGCCGAGATCCATATTTCATTAAGATATAGCCAAACGAGGGTTTGGTACAACTACACCTTAATTATTTAGGTAGGAACACCATCCAATCCTAACCTAGGGACTCTCGGTTTGATGGGCTTGTTGGCACTTACCCATCTGTGCTTAGGGCCAGGAGAATCCTACTTCCCACACTAAGTCAAAACCTCCATCCAAGTGTTAGAGTATCCCATACTCTAACCCAATACAAAGTGACAATACTCCAGTGTCTCCTGCGAGGGCATGGTCTACAACTGGCCTATTCCCACTTCGATTCGGTTTTGAATGAGGGAAGCACTTTTAAGCGACTTAGTAATTCCATTTGGTTATTAGATTCAATTATAACGGCTTACATACATAAAGCGGGTGAATAGGCTATTGGAACATACATTCATACATGCAAATGAATATAAAACATAATTAAATTAAATTAAAATGGATTGCTATGGGCCTATATTACATCCTAATATTATTCTAGTAAACCTATACTAGAAATAAATATCAGGTGGGCCTCCATCTTTTCCTTCTGGGCTTGCACCTCCAATTGGGTTTGCACCTTCATTTGGGCTCACCACTCCATGGGCTTCTTCTTTTACAAATTTTATAATATTTGAATAAAATAAAATTACATTAAAAAGAAAAACGACACGCATGCCGTATTTACCCAAAAAGAAAAATACAACCCATCTTGTACAAGGCCCAATAGCATCCAATCAAACAAACATTTAATCATACATATGCATCCAATACATACAATTCATAAGCATGTTACAATGCATGATTTAAGCTCATTTTAATTATGTCCAAGCCATTATTAGGAAATCGCCAATTTTGGCCCACCATGGTTCTAACCCTTAACAGGCTTTGGGCCTCCAGCCCAGGCAGTCCAACTGCTCCCACTGGAATTGGGAAACCATGGGTCCAATTTAGCCGTCCAAGTAATTGTGCCAAAATTACCCGAACCAATTTCCATTAACCATATTAATTTCCAAAATTAATATCACATGAACGAAAATAAAATTCATCCATGAAACCATACGCATTTAAATTATATAAATTTAAACACACGAATTTTAAAACCAATTAAAATTTCAAAACTGGGCCCGGGGCCCAAGACCCGCCAAATCCAAAATACTGGGCCCGGCCCGCTGCTGCCGTGCGGCAGCCACTGCCCCGGCCGCCGCACGCGGTAGGAGGCACAACGGCCACTGCCTGCTGCTGCCACTGCTGCCTTGCGGCAGCCACTGCCGGCAGCAGCGGCACTGTTGCTGGAACCAGCGGCAGCAGCAGGCAGTGGCCGCTGTGCCTCCCGCCGCGTGCGGCGGCCGGCGGCGGCAATTCCGCCGGTGGCAGCCCCGCACCCCGGGAGGCAGATTTTTTTTTAAAAATAAACAGAATTAATAAAAAAAATATCATCATCCATCAACACAAGGCAATTCTCCAAGAATTCCAATAACATACAACAACATTAAAATAACATAAACCAATATCCAAATTTAATTTTCATTGTATAAAACATATGGGAAAAATCATAAAACCCATACCAAGAACCCCAATAAAAAATCTCCAATTTCAAAAATGGGATTCAACCAAAATTATCAATTTTCACGGATCAAAAGCCCGCTCTGATACCACTGTTGGGATTCTTCACCAGAATCACCTGATAAAAGCGGAAGAATGCGGTGATTTCCTCAAATCTAGTCCCAGGAGCAATTGAAATGGAAATTGAAAAAACTTTAAAATAAATAGAAAGAGATTAATTTTCTTACCCGAAAATCTCTTTCAAGAGATGGATGAAGACTACAGAAATCAAAGCAGATTTTCTCCTCGCTTTCGTACACGAATGCCTAATGAATGCAACCCGTGCTAGCATCGGAAAGACGAAACAATAGAGAGAAGGAGGCTAGAATATTTCGGCTACTAGTGTGAGCTAGGGTTAGGGCCGAAATTTTCACCCTAGGTTTTATATCTAGGGTGGCCGAATTCCCTTAGGGGAATTTAAGCCCAGCTTGGCTCCATTCCATTCTGTGCGGGCTTCCTTGTTTTAATTTGGGCCCAGTCTAATTTTAATTATTCTGGTTTAAATTAATTTCAAGCCCAATTTTAATATACCCATGTATTTAATATATTACTCCAAGTAATATATTATTTACATTTAAATTAAAATTAGTTTGACAATTAATTTAATCCATCAAATTAAAATTAAATCTTCACAAAATAAAATCATATGTAAACCTATACATATGAATATTTCTACCTAGGAAATAATCTCATAATTAATCCAATTAATTATGAAGAGCCAATCGAACATATATTAATTTTATTATTAAGATCAATCCAATTGATCTTTATAATATAATTAATATATATACACCTCTCTTTCCATCTTGTATACTCCAAGTATACATGTGATTCCTTAAGTCTGCATTCAGTCGTTCTATATGTACGATCCCGTGGGCCCATTTTTATATTGGCAGCGGGCCTTTTGGCCCGCAGACTGCAGTTGGGCTCTAGCAAGCCACTGCAGCCCCCAATTAAGATGGAGATGGCAGTCTAACTGTTATCATAACCCTGTAGTTTAAACTTGTACATCCTATGTCATTGATATCGGTGTCCAACACAGAGACATGGATTGATCACCCTTTTTTGTGCCCAGACATTAACTTGATCCCGAATGTACTGAAGCTCACAAACAAGTTCCAACTTGTTTGGGTGTGGCCACACTCTTATCAGTCACATTCATCAAGAGGCCGGTGATATCTTCTCAATGGGTTACTGAGTGACAAATCCCTTCTGCATATCCATAGTATTACCATGCTTAGTGACATACCCGAAAGTACCCATACTTGGCACCCTATTACAGGCCCTTTAGGCGTACCCCTAAGCATGTGACTTCACATGTAACACCATCATATGGTCAGGTCAAAGGATCCATACAAGTACTACACGAGAATCACTTGTGATACTATACCATGTGGATTACTCGTTTAGTGGATCTATCCAGTATCATGCTCCCAGGCATGTACCCATTAACTTGGTTGACATTCCATATCCAATGACCGGTAAGACACCGCCATACAACCAGGTTAATGATAGTCTATCGTTCCATTCATTCCCATGACTTGAACAGACTACGGATCTATTTATGGTCATATCGTTTACCCTATCCATGGTCTTACTGCCAAGTGCATGACACTTGTCATCATGGATATAAATATGTCCATTGGATACTTCATTTAATATATTGCACAAGATTAATATAATAAATGAATTGATGCCTTTATTAATAACACAAATGAGTATAATACATAAATCCAATGAATGTACAATATAAATACAAGGACCAATGCCTCGGGACTAGGGCATTTCCAACACTGGGCACCCAATGTGTCTTTCCTATGGATTTGGGTATGTGATGCACATGTCAAGAGATTGACTAGAGGTAAACTAGAACCTAAAACTGATAATTGCCTGTTTGTGGGCTACCCTAGGGAAACCAAAGGCTAATACTTCTACGACACCGCTGAGAACAAGGTGTTCATGGCACGAGGTCTTTCTTGAAAGGGATTTCATTTCCAAGAAAGACAATGGGAGTAATGTTGAACTCATGGAAGTTCAAAGCTCGCAAACTCCTAAAAAGGATAACTCAGAGACTAGGGGAGCTTCCATAAGAGGAAGCACCAACCCAGGTCACACAAGGGCCTAGAAGGTATGATAGGGATCATCGGGAACCAGAGAGATAGGGGTTTCTCATTATTGATGATCACACTCTTCTCGTCTTCGATGAGGAAGAACCCAAAACCTATTAGGAGGCTATTGCTAGCCCACAGTCTGCCAACTGGTGCAAAGCCATGGAGGCAGAGATGCAATCTATGAATGATAATCAGGTTTGGAAACTAGTTGATCCACCTCTGGGTGCTAAGGTGATAGGTTGCAAGTGGTGCTACAATCTAAAGGCTGACAATACCTTCAAGGGGTGATTGGTTGTGAATGATTTCAGAAAAGTACATGGAATAGACTATGATGAAAGCTTCTCACTAGTCACTATGCTCAAATCTATAAGGATCTTGCTAGCCATAGCCGCTTGGTACGACTATGAAGTTTGACAGATGGATGTAAAAATCAGTTTCCTTAACGAAAAGCTACTCAAGGATGTGTACATGACATAGCCTGAGGGTTTTGTCGATCCAAAGCATCCTGGAAAGGTATGCAAGCTTCAAAGGTCCATTTATGGATTGAAGCAAGCATCCTGAAGTTGGAATCTTAGATTTAATGAAGCCGTAAAGGAATACGGCTTTATACAGAATCAAGATGAGCCTTGTGTATATAAGAGGATTAGTGGGAGCATTGTCACTTTCCTGGTATTATATGTGGATGACATCCTTATGATTGGAAGTGACATACCAACACTGCAAGGAGTAAAGCAGTGGTTGTGTAAGTGCTTTGCAATGAAAGACTTAGGCGAGGCTGAAACGATCCTAGAGATTAGGATCTACAGTGATAAACCTAATTGGCTTCTGGGCCTAAGTCAGGCCACGTACATAGATAAAGTTTTGAAAAGATTCAGCATGGATCAGGCCAAGAAAGATTTCTTGCCAATGAGCCATGGGCTGAAACTTAGTAAAAAGAACTATCCTAAGACAAGGTAGGACAGGGAGAACATGAAGTTGGGCCCATATGCATCAGCTATAGGATTAATCATATACTCCATGATATGTACGAGACCCAATGTCACATTTGCACTGAGTATGACAAGCCGATACCAGCAGGATCCCGACGAGGACCACTGGAAGGCTATCAAAGCAATCCTAAAGTATCTTAATCAAACTAAGGATAGCTTCTTGGTGTATGGAGGTCAAGAAGAGCTGTCAGTTACTGGGTACATTGATGCAAGCTTCCAGACCGACCAAGATGAGTACCAGTTGCAGTCTGGGTATGTATTCTTGCTAAATGGTGGTGCTGTTAGCTGGAAGAGGTCCAAGTAACCAACCATCGCGGACTCTACTACAGAAGCTGAGTACATTGCAGCATGTGATGCAGCTAAGGAAGCTGTGTGGATAAAGAAGTTTATCACTGAATTGGTAGTAGTGCCAACTATCCAGGATCTAGTTGATATTTTTGTGACAACAATGGGGCTATTGCACAAGCTAAGGAGCCTCGGTCACACAAGAATACGAAGCACATACTCAGGAAGTTTCACCTCATACGAGAAATCACCAAGAGGGGTGACATTTCATTTCATAGAGTGGACACCGAGGATAATGTCACAGATCCTTTGACCAAGGTGCTGGCTCAACCCAAGCACCAGGGTCATACTAGATCTATAAGGATTAGGCCCATGCCTAGTTGGAACTAGTGCAAGTGGGAGATTATTGGATATGCCCTAGTCCTGAGGCATTGGTCCTTGTATTTATATCATACATCCATGTATTATACAATTAGTGTCATTAAATAAAGGCATTAATCTATTTATTATATATCTTGTGCTATGTTTTAAATAGAGTATCCAGTGGATATATCCATATCCATGTTGACAAGTGTTATGCACTTGGCAGTAAGACCATGGATAAGGAAAACAAAATAGCCATAAAGTCATCCGTAGTCTGTTCCAGTCATGGGAACGAATGGAACCAAAGACTATCATAAACTTAGTTGTATAGCGATGTCTTACCTGCCATTGGACATGGAATGTCAACCAAGTTAATAGGTACATGTAAAGGGGTATGGGACTGGATAGATCCACTAAACGAGAAATCCATATGGTATAGTATCACAAGTGATTCTCGTGTAGTACTTGTATGGATCCTTTGACCTGACCATATCATGGTGCTGCATGTGAAGTGATATACTTTGGTGTACACCTAAAGGGCCTATAATAGGGTGCCAAGTATGGGTACGTTTGGGTATGTCAGTAAACATGGCAGGACTATGGATATGCAGAAGGGAATGTCACTCAATAGTCCACTGAAAAGATATCACTGGCCACTTGATGAATGCAACTGATAAGAGTGCGGCCACACCCAAGCAAGTTGGAACTTGTTTATGAGCATCAGTTCATTCGGGATCAAGTAAATGTCCGGACACAAAAGAGGGTGATCAATCTATGCCTCTGTGTTTGACATCGATATTAATGACATGGGAAATACAAGTTTAAACTATAGGGCTACAATTACATTTGGAATGCCATCTCCGTCTTAATTGGGGGCTGCAGTGGCTTGCTAGAGCCCACCTGCAGTCTATGGGCCATAGACCCACTGCCAATATAAAGACGGGCCTACAGGATCGTACACATAGAATGTCTAAGTTTGAAATAATTGGATTACCTGTATACTTGGAGTATACTAATTGGAGAGAGAAATATTAATCGATTAACTTAAAGATCAATTGGATTGATCGATATAATTTAATTGATGTGTCTTTATAATTTTATTGGGTTGCACAAAGTTGATTTAGATAAATTAACTTGTGAATAAATTTCCTGGAGGAAATTTAATACATATATAGTTTTATATGTATTTATTTCTAGTCAAATCATATATTAATTTGTTGGGTTAATTCTAAATGACAAATCAATTTAATTTAAATGACATGTATCTTATATAGTATGGCATTATACAAATACATACATAGAAATTAAATTAGAATTGATTAGGAATTGAACCATACTAATTAATTGGGATTTATGGAATTATGGGTATAAATTCCATTTATAGAAACATACTTCTTTCCCCATAAAATCATGGCTTTAATTGAGCAAATTGAGCTAATTTCTCTAGGAGAAATCTTAGCCATTTGAGTCAATTTTGCTGCTGGAATTTTTCAATTCTAAGGCAAAAATTTCAGCCCACTTTTCTCTCTAGAATTTCATTGATCTGCCGTTATCACGGGTTCGACTCTATAGGCGTTCTTGTACGTGAGAGTGGAGGTAATCGATTTCGGTTTCTGCAGCCATCTCTAGAGGAGATATTTGTGGTGAGAAACTCAATTTCCTCATTTGAATATTTTTGTTTTTGATTTCCATTTCAATTGCTCCTGGGCATAGATTTGAGAAAATGCTCTGTAGTTTCGCTTTAATTGGGCGTTTTGCGATGAAAAATTCCAACACTTATACATCCTATGCTAACAATATCGATGTCCTGCAAGAGGCATGTCAATGTCACCTTCTATAGCTGCCTGGACATTCCTTGAATCCAAGTAGACTAAAGTTCACAAATAAGTAACCTTACTTAAATGTGGTCACACTCTTATCAGTCCTACTTGGTGATATCTTCTATGAGTTAACAGAATGGTATATCCCTTCACATCCCTACTAGTCCTACAATGGTCACTAACACACTCAACTTTACGCATACTTGGCACCTTATTACAGGCCCATTAGGCATACATCAAAGTATGCAATCTCACATTTAGGTCTATAGGAATATCAGGTCTAAGGATCCAATACAAGTATTACTTGAGAACCACCTATGACCTAGGAATCATGTGGTTTTCTCAAAGTGGATCGATCTGGTACCATGTAACCTTACATGTGCCCATGTTCTTGATTGAGTTTCCATGTCTAATGGTTGGTAAGACACCATCATACAATCAAGACACATGCTAGTCTTTAGTTAAAATCATTCTCATGACTTTAACAGACTAGGGATAGTTTTATATCTATTGTTCTTTCCTTACTCAAGGTATTACTGCCCGGAGTAAAACACCAGTTAATGGATTCTCTATTACTATTAATTGCACAAGAAATTAACAAAATATATTATGCCTTTTTACTTATAATAAAATATCTGATTACATTATATAGGAACTAGTGTAGACACCAACAAATGTAGCATCTAATTTCATAAAAACTCATGCTCTGAACTTCACATTATCTGCCCATTGAATAGGTCTACTGTTAAGGATGTGATCACAACAAAACCTTGTACGTCAAAGTCGCAAAGTACTACTATATGTAATGGTGGATAATGGCTCTACCCTTAATATTTTCCCACTCAAAATGCTTTCGCACTTGGGTATGTCAAATGAAAAGTTGAAGATTTCCACCACAGTCATCTAAGTTTATGATGATTCCAAGAGGAGTGTGGTCAGAACTTTTGAAACTGAAGTCACTACGAGACCAATTACCATTGAGGCAAATGGTTTTAGAGTCGTGTAGGACTGGTTACCTTTTACGGTCATGTACGACCATTTACCTTTTAGGGCTGTGTAGGATTGGTTACCTTTTAGCATTGTGTAGGACTGGTTACCTTTTAGGGTCATGTATGACCATTTACCTTTTAGAGTCGTGTAGGACTGTTTACCTTTTAAGGTCATGTAGGATTAGTTACCTTTAAGGTTCATATAGGACCGGTTACCTTTTAGGGTTATATAGGACTGTTTACCTCTTAGGGTCATGTGGGACCATTTACCTTTTAGGGTCGAGTAGGACCAATTACCTTTTAGGTCATGTAGGACTTTTTTATGGGATGCTGGATAAGTTGGTAAGTTATGGGATATGTATTTATTCCTTGATCGATTAATTTGGAAACAAAAAATTTTGCCCCTTTGATTAAGAATAAATACTAGTCGGGGTTAGTTATTTAATGTTGGATTTAATAGTTATAGGGCATTGAAGATGCATGATGTGCGTACTGATAATTTAGAAACAAGACTCCTTCCTCCTCTGGTTGAGAATAAAGATGCCCACGAGTTATCTTTTAATTTTCTTCTGTTGGTACACCTTGTATTGCTGGGAAAAACCTTCCAACTGTACAGCTTATTCCTATAAATGCGATGGATATTCAATGTATGTAAATGCACATATGCATGTGTGCAAATACAGATGCAAATATTCATGGGCTTGTCCTAGCCTACTGTCCTAGTTTAAAATTCACTGATCATTAGCGTAAGCTTGGCAGGCACCACTTCGCCTCGAGTATTGAGAGGCTTGCAAATGAAAATCTGGTAATGAGAATATTTCGCCTCGAAATAGTGAATTTAGGTTTGAAGCTTACTACTACGAAGGTTTTTAGGTCCAATCACTGGTTTGTTTCTACTATAGAGTAGTGCAAAGGGTGTCCCTCTGATGGCTGCTACTAGTTGATTACATTGTGCCCATTATTGGCTGTTAGATGATTAATGCATGCCCTTTATTGGCTATTGGATGGTTACTGCATACCCCTTGTTGGCTAGGATTATTAATGCATGTCCCTTATTGGCTATTAGATGGTTACTGCATACCCCTTGTTGTCTGTTACTAGGGATGAATGAGTCTGTATTGGCTTATCAGTAGCTTTGATAAGCGTGGCTAGGACATGCTTCTAGGAATGGAATACACTTCAACCTTTACCTTGGACTTCCTTTTCTGATTTTCAATTTAGCAAGCTGCTATATCCCTTGCCTGAGTTTCTAGCTACATGACCTTAGCATGCCTTTTGTTGCTTGTTGCCGAGGATAAGTGAGCTTGACATTTAATTGTCAGTGGTTTCAAAAGGATTAAGATTTGACATAACATAGTCACTATGGATGAGCATTGACCACTGGGTACTGATGGTCTATTTTTAGATGTTGATTTTCCTCTGATGCAGCCTGCTCAAATGCAATGACCTACTGATAGATATTTATATGCAATGGCACAATGTATGCAATATGAGCATCAAAGAAAAAAATCCAACATGTATAACATCATAATGATGCAATCGAAATGAGTGAAATGGGAAAAACAAAAGTGACTTTGACTCTGAGCATCCCCTTTTCTTGTTACCAACACATCCTTTTTGGTTTTCCATGTCGGAGATTTTCTCTTTGTGATAAGTTCGAATCTGAAGATTTTACTTGCTTCCTGGACAGATGGTCTGGAAATTCTAAATGAATTGTCTAGCTGAGTTGACTTCTCTGTGTTGTTCAGCTTTGGGTTTGGAAAGTGTGTCTTGATATATTCGTTGAAGGCTATAAGAAAATTGCCTCTAATGATATCGAAGGATTCAACCGTTATCTGTTCCTAGTGTTAGGAACTTGTACTTGGGTGTAAAATACTTTTCCAGATATGGTTTGCTGCGTGCTATAACTTGAAGGTGGACGTTTACATGCAATGACATGATGTATGCATATTGGATATCAAAATAGGATATGAAACATTCATGACATAATGAATATGGGTGCATTAGGAAAAGTCAAATTGTGGATACGGCTTTGATGAATGTGTTTTCTAGTTACCAACGTGTCCTCTTAATTTTCCAGATTAGAGATTTTCACTTTTTTTTGGGTAGTAGCCATGTAGACTGATGCGTGTTGTTTCAATGTCTTTGATCTCGGGTTCTCCCTCTTTCTGGGATTCGTTCTTGGATCTGCAGTTTTCATTATGACTTGAGGCAATGTAGAGTTTACTTTGAAGGTATTTCACTTGTTGCTCTATTGACTTGACATATGTAGGATTATATTTCTTTAGCATTCTTCAGAATTTGAGCAGTAATTACTTTTTGACTATTCGCTCTTTGACTGAGGCTTTGTATGATAATCCTTTGGTTTTTGGTACTTGGATATCAAATTTTCTTTTCATTATTTGTGTTATTCGTGTATCATCTTTGACTCCATTAGTTTTGCATTGGGTAAGTGCAACTATTTTAGGTCATGTTCCATGTGGTGAAAAGAGAAAGGTGGATATGGATGAGATTGTTTTAGGTTCAAGCTTAAGAAAGAAAATGGGTAGCCTTGGAAATTAGGTGAATTAAAGAAAATGGGTTAACAGGGCAACATAGATGATGTAGCCCCGGAATTTAGGTGAATTAAAGAAAATGGATTAATAGGGCCACATAGATGACGTAGCCCCAGAATTCAGGTGAATTAAAGAAAATGGGTTAATAAGGCAACATAAATGATGTAGCCCCGAAATTTAGGTGTAAAAAGAAAAAGTTTTTTTTTATATGGGGAAGCATGATATAAGTTGTCCGAGTACTCACATATTAATAAGACTTGGTTGATTTAAGGGATAAATTGAAGATGACTTCTTAATGTTATGCTTGTTAGATATGTCTTTTCAGATGTCAAATGCATGCATATTACCATGTACATGCAAACATCACATGAGTAAGAGGACAACAAACCGCATCGCATTCAAAATAAGCTGATCTAGGGTTCAACATTAGTACTGCTGGTGTGCCCTAGTCCAAATGGCATTAGTTCTTATAATGTATTATACTTTATACTTGGATATTTTGTATTATACATTTTGTGTTGAAATAAAGGCTTGAATCTATTTATTCATAGCTTGTGATATTTATGAATAGAGTATCCAATGATTATAACCATACTAAAGTAAACCAATGTAGGTCATTGGATTATGAGACCTTTTAGTAGAATTAAAGTGATAGTCATAAAGATAACCCTGGTCTGTTCTAATCATGGGAATGAATAAAACTAAGGACCAATATATCCTTAACTGGATGGTAGCGTCTCATCGACCATTGGACATGGAATGTAAGTCAATGATATGGGTATGTGTTAGGTTACTTGGTACTGGATCGATTCACCACAAGAACACTACATGGTTCGACCATCATAGGTGATTCTCAGGTAGGTCTTGTTATTATCCTTAGACTTGATATTCGCTATAACATAACATGGGATCTCATACACTTTGATATAGGCCTAATGGGCCTGTAATAGGGTGCCAAGTATGGGTATGTCGTGTGGGCTAGTGAACATGTTGATGTTGATAGTGAAGTTGATGAAATGGCCACTCAGCATCCCCTGAGATGATATCACTAGGCATTTGATGAGTGGGACTGACAAGTGTATGACCATACTAGAATAAGTTGGGATACTCATTCATTAGGTTCATTCCACTTGGTATCAAGAAATAAATAAGCATCTAAGAAGATGACATGGCCATGCCTCTTGCTTATATATCGATGTCAGTTGGCAAGGGATATACAAGATCACTATCGGGTTATGTTTTACATTAGACTGCAAGTCTCCTTCTTAATTGAGGACTGTAATGGTTTGCAGAACCCACTTACAGTATGTAGCCTTAGTCCCACTACCAACATAAAGACGGACCCATAGGATTGTACACATAGAATGACTAAACATTGTCAAATCAGAATTGGAACGGAAACCAAATTAATTGAGTTATTGACATTAGGTTATGTCATAATTAATTCAATTATAACGGAGAAATTGGTTTTATTTGATTAATTAATTACATGTAGTAAATAATTAATTAAATAAAATTGAATTTCCGTGATGGAAATTTAAATACAAAATTTGTATTTATTAAGGTTGATTTTAATTTAACTTTGGGTTATATTAATTTGTTACAATTATATTTAATTGTGTCAATTGGAATTTTATAATAAGGTTTAATTTAATTTTAATTGTACAAGTTAAATTAATTTAATCAAATTAAATAACCTATAGTTTTAATTAAAATCCTAGTAGGCTAAGGAGTATACTAAGGAGTATATAAGGAAGCCTTAAACCTAATTTCTCCCTAACCCTAGCCACTTGATATTTTTGGCCTACACCAAAGAAAGGAGCGAAATTCCCTAGGCTAAAATTTCTTAGTTTCTGTTCTTCTGTTCACTAGCACGAGTCTCATTCAAAAGTCGTTTGTGTACCGGATTGTGAAGGAAACACGTTTGGGTTTCTACATCAGTCTATAGAGGAGACAGTTAAGGAGAGAAAATTCAATTTTCTTTCTGTTCTTGGTTTCGTTCTATTAATCTACATGAATCTTAGGCTATGGAATCGAGGAAAATTTTAATCAGTATTTCGCCTTGCGTTTAATTTTTCCCATGACGATTCCCTACAAGTACAATACTCCTTACAGACAAAATGGGTTCCCTACAAGTAGGGAATCCTCGAAAGGTGTTGATCTAGAGAATTTGGTTATTTTCCGATTGGTCATGACTTCTGCCTCAGCACCATTGCCCTATGTTTTTTCTAATCAGAATCTGTAGTTCTTCATCACGCTCTTTTTGGCGTGAAGTCTGAGGAGTTTCTTTGGTGGTTTCTTTTATTGCTATAGACCGTCCATCAGAGTTAGATGGAATTTTCAATTTCTCTTCATTGATTAGCTTCTGAATCTCATCTCTCAAATGCAAGCAATCATTTGTCCAATGGCCTCTTGCCACATGATAATTGCAGTAATTATTCTTGTATGATTCTACTAGTTTCACAAATGGCTTGATACTTTGCAATAGATCCTCCTTTCTACATTTTGTAAATAGTTTGCTTAACTAGTCGGCCCATAAAGAGATGCCTTTTCCGCTACTCTTGGTAGGTGGACTTTGGATATATTAAAGAATGGAGTTGGTTTGGACACTAATCTTGGGTGGTTCTTTCAGTTCCTATTCATTGGTCAACCCTTGAATATCCTTTCACAGCTGATAACCTCCATTGGCTCAGTGGCTAGAGGGTGGCACATAAGGTTTAAGATATTGCAACAAACCCTTTATCTTTACATTTCTGGAAGATTTGCTCTAAAGAGGCAGTTTCGGGGGAGATCACATGATTCCCTCGGCTTTTGGTCGGACAAAGGTGCCCCTGAGAGACTATTGCAACACCTTCTTGATAACCTGTAACTTTCATAGATCAAGAAGATATAACAGTCATTCTGTGGTTACCCCGGCAGCTAGTACTGGTTCCATACCCGTATTTGGACCTGACAGATCTGGGTCTCGATAGGATGCTTATTCTGAGTGCTGGGAATGAGCGGCGAAAGTTGGGATGATATACTCCTTCTTGGCATTGCTATTGACATTTGTACTGGCCACACCGCCTATTCCTTTTTCAAGCTCTGTCACCTTTCTTTCTAATTCAGCACACCTTGTTGTAAACCATTCCACTTTATCACAGTTATCCCCTACCACTTCTTTTAGCACTGTTGCCAGTTGTTTTCTGATGCCCTTTCGGAATCGCGATAATGCTATGTAGTCCTCCATAGGATCTGCTATACTATTTATATTCACCGAATTGGTCATTTCTTCCTTGTGAGCTTTTGCTGAAATACTGATCCTTTCTACTAAATCTGATTCTGAACCTGAAACTGTTGTGAGCCCAAATTCACTGTTTTCTTATTCTAAATTTGGTGGTTGAACTGATTGATGGCTTCTCAAAGTCTCTTGCCTGAATATGAAGACTTGTTAGTGTCCATGGGTCTATGCATGGAAAGGCCTTAAGTAGAGGATGATGAATGCATACGTGCATGATATGATTTGTGCATGTGGGGATTAACATGAATGAGATGAACGACGTCATGATATGTATGTATGCATGATAAGTTATGTATGCGATGCCATGTAATGTCATGTCATGTCATATCATACTCCTCTAAAAACAGACACCTCAACACCTAAATGGATGCAAAATCATGCACGGATATGTATGACCGTAATAAATGCTGCTGATGTGGTCACAAGTTTGGGCAAGGTGAGGCGTATAAATATACACCAAAGGGATGAAATGACACACAAGGTGTCTAGGGATCAAAGCAAGATGATACTTATGAAAGGGAATTGAAGTAAGAAGTATAAATATACACCAAAGGAATAAAATGACACACAGGGTGTCCACGGATTGAATCAAGATGATACTTGCAAAGGGGAATTGAAGTAAGGCGTATAAATATACAACCAAAGGACTAAAATGACACATAGGGTGTCCACAGATCGAAGCAAGATGATACTTGCAAGGCATCTAAATATACACCAAGGGAATAAAATGACACACAGGGCATCCGAGGTTCAAGGCAAGATGATACTTGCAAAGGGGAATTAAAGTAAGGTTTCAACTAGAATTCGCTAGTCAAGATTCGGCACCCTTGGTGTACTTAATAGGTTTGGACTAGAATCCGCTAGTCAAGGTTTGGCACCCTTGGGGTACCTGAA
Source organism: Euphorbia tirucalli (assembly GCA_039660915.1). Taxonomy (NCBI): domain Eukaryota; kingdom Viridiplantae; phylum Streptophyta; class Magnoliopsida; order Malpighiales; family Euphorbiaceae; genus Euphorbia; species Euphorbia tirucalli. Next base: position 30,552,956 of record CM077637.1, on the reverse strand, counting down.
GGGTTTAGACTAGAATCTGCTAGTCAAGGTTCGGCAACTTTGGGATACATAATAGGTTTAGAGTAGAGGAAACGATTGGCAAGTGATCATAGCTACAATAAAAATGGCCATTGTGCATGTCACATGGATGATGATGTGAAAAATGCTTCATAGGCGATTATGGCTACACCAAACCTGTTAGCGTGTATGTCACATGGATGATGATATGAAAAACGTTTCATAGGCGATTATGGCTACACCAAACCGGTTAGTGTGTATATCACACAGATGATGAAATGAATGTTTGGCAAGCAATTATGGCTACATTAAACTGGTTAGTGTGATGTCAGACAAATGATGTCACAGTTATGAAATAGATGAGTTGGTGAATGTCACCTAATATGATGCACATGGCTACATGAGAGAAGTGAGTTAGTGGGTGTTAGACGACATGATGCGTGTGCATGTGAAATGAATGGACTAGTTATATGTCACATAATATGGCATGTGTCATGCATGTTCTACAATATGATGTGCGTTCATGTGAAATGAATGAGTGTATGTATGCCGCATTATATGGTGCATATATGTGTGTATGAAGAAGAGTAATGCAGGCGTCACACAAGTCATTGATTGAATGATGATGATGTGAAATGCATATGCATTCCAGTGCAGGGAATGAATTATTAATACTAGGTGCAAAAAGATGAATGCAATATGTGCACGGTTATACACGGGCACGAGACACTACCCCTATGATAAGACCCATGGATTTAAATAAAATAGATTGAATCCAACAGACATGAATATCCTACACTAGAGCAAAACTTGATTTGCACAAGGAGGTGATTCATACACAAGCGTGTACAACGGGGTTCGAGGTGTTTGAATGTCTAGCAGTTTGGAGCAGGATATGGCTTGCAAGGTGAACATGTACACAAGTATGTACGGACGGAGTTCGGCATGTTTGAACGCCTATGGGTTGGATGTAAAGTGTAGTTCATAAATAGATGATGTGTACATGAATATGTACGAATGAGGTCTGGCTTATTTGACCACCTAGGGGCTTAGAGGCAAACGATGAACTTGTACGTAGTGCGTACAGACAGAGTTCGGCGTATTTAGGCACCTGTGGGTTTAGATGCAAAACTTGGTCTACAAAATAATGAATTTGTACATGAGCAAGTACAGACAAAATTCAGTATGTTTGAACGCCTAAGAATCTAGACACATGTAAACAGATACATGGTTCTAGGAATGCCCGTGTATAACCATGCACAAACATGAGACTGAAAAGGATCGGCCTGTGTGTACAGGCAAGATCATCTAAGGCCTAAATGCAAATGTCACACATTACATATTGCTACATAAAAGGGGTTAATGTGAATGACACACAAATAATGCAGTTTCCACCTAATACATATAGTCACATAAAGGTGATGCATGAAATTGCATAATGAAATGGTAAACACGAGTGTCACAAAATACATATGGTCTCATAGGAAAAGGTTATTGTGAGTGTCACACGATTGATGAATGAGGATGTGTGATTGAAAATGAATGCATGTATGTCACACAATGGAATGGAATTGCTTATGTGGTGACATAGAAACGAGCGTATGCCCCACAATGGATATAGTAATATATAAATGAAAATAAATATATGTATGCGTAACATGCGATGTCATAGAGTGCATTTATGGTATGTGATAATATGAGATGTGTGTGTGTCTTGCCACACAATGTGAATGGAAGTACGTGCATATCACACAACGATATGTATGTGTGCACATGGAACTCGATGCATGGACATATATGTGTGTCTTGCAATAATATGGAGGTGTGTGTGTCAGAACACACAATGCATAGACATATATGTGTGTCTTGCAATAATATGGAGGTGTGTGTGTCAGAACACACGATGCATGGAAGTATGCATACATCATACAAAAATATTTAAGAGTGTGTGTGTATGTAATGATACGAGAATATACATATGGCACACGAAATGCTATGAAAATGTTCGTATGGCACACGAAGAGATATGAGAATGTGCGTATGACACACGAAATGATATGAGAATGTGCATACGGCACATAAAATGATATGTTAATGTGCGTATGACATATGAAATGAGAATGCACGTAGGGCAAATGAGATGAGAATGCACACGTGGCATATGACAGATCGTGATAGTGCATGTATATGTCATATAAAAAGGTATGCAAGCATGTGTACCATATGAAAATGACATGAAAGTGAGTGTATGTTGCACAAATAACATAGAAATGTCAGTATGGCACGCAATGCTATGGAGATGTGCATTCATCACGTGATCTTGTGAAGGGTGTGTATGTATGATATGACAATGCATGTGTGTCATGCGAATGATATGGAAATGTGCATATGACATACGAAATGTTGTGAAAGTGTGTGTGTGTAATGATATGAGAATGTGCATATGGCATACGAAATGATATGAGGACATTTGTATGGCACATGAAACTAGCTATGTGAATATGCGTATGACATAAATGATTATGTGAATATCATATGAAGATGCATCGCACAATGTTATGCAAATGTTTACGTATCATGCGATCCAATGAAGATGTGTATGGGTCATATAAAATGTTCTAAAAGTGTGTGTATGTCGTACAAAATGATATGGAAGTGTGAATTCTAATAAGCAGTGTATAGGAGTGTGTGTATGTCACATGAAAATATATGAGTAAATGTGCATGTAATGACACAAGAATGTGCGCACAACATGTGAAATGATATATGAACGTGTGCATGCACATGAACTGAGAATGCACATATGGTATGTGACGAGATGTAGAAGTGCATGTATATGTCATACAAAACGGTATAGGAGCGTGTGTGTATCATATGAAAATGATGTGAAAGTGTGTGTATGGTTACACAAAGTGATAAGTGTGTGTATATCATAGGAAAAGCGATATGAAGGCATGTGTACACAAATGGTATGCAAAGTTGTATAGTATGTGCATGAAAGAATGAAAACGTGTTGTGGCACACAAAATGAAGTATGGTATGGATGCACATGGGGAACAAATGCATATGGCTGCACACAAAAAATTAATGTGGATGTGGCACAATGAAGCATGCGAATAAGGTAAATACACGCGAAATGATATGTATAGCTGCTGAGTCAGTGTAAATGATGTGTATGCAATGTGACTCATATGGCTGCATAAGGAAATGTTAACGTGAATGCACGTCGCACAAACGATATGTTTGGATGTACATGAGAGTGGATGTGAATTTCACACGATGTAATGCGTGATGGCTACATGAAAATAGGTTAGCGTGTACATGATGGAGTTGAAGAGCAAGCTATAATGTGTTTGGGCAAGTGGCACAATGGTAATTTCTAGAAGGCTTAAAGTCCCTATGTTCATTGGAAATAGGCCAATGATCCAAACTCAATAGCTTTGTTTTTAGGGGCTTCTGGGGAATTTTGGTTTTGGCTTTCCTTTTCGATTTTGGATACTAGCTAAAGGTTTTTTTTTAGTGAGTGTGGATTTCTCCTGATAACCATGTGGTCAAAGAAGAATATTCATGTATGAATAACATGCGAATATGAATGCACTGAAAATTGTTAGTGTAAATATCACAAGAAATGAGCATGGGAATGGAGAATGCACATATGAAAAATAATGAATATGGCTACACGAAAGGAATGGATTAACATTACATAAGTGGTATGCAGAACTGTATGATAAAAGAACAAGAATGTATATGGCATACATGGTATAGGAATGTTTGTACGACACATGAAATGAGGCATGTACATATGGTGCATAGCAAGATAAAAGAACAATGCATATGGCTACATGAAAATAGTGGGTTAGCATCACACAAGTGGTATGTGGAGTTTATACAATATGTGTATGACGTAATGATTAAAATGATGTAGTACAGAAAATGAAGCACATAACATGTTGCATGCGAAAGGAAATTTCCGACCTTATTTCTCTACGTGGTCAAATAGTCGATATTCTAACCAAGTTCTAGGTGGGGTTCTTTTTAATCACCAATAGGGGATGATAAAGGTAGAACTACATATATCACATGTATTGTTTCGGTATCCTAATGGAAATTACTATTGCTATCTATATGAGTTCGGTCAAAGTCCGGGATAACATCAAGGTCCCTATAACAAAATATACTCCTCACTTCTCCCTACTCAAGGGTATAGACGAAGGGGTTCGTACGAGGCTATAGGTGGTGTTCCATATCTTTGTCCCTATGACCTAGCAGAATGTAAGCGAAACTACAACAGTTCACCGGGCTAAAAATGGTACTTAACCTAATGCTCAAATCTAACTAATATGCAATGCATATAAAATGCTACAAAAATTTTGTTTAGCTATTTTAATTAGATACTTTCAGCGCCTATCAAAATCTTTTAAGTTTTGAAAAACTTTTTAAAAGAATTCCCCACCATAGTTGCCACTATGCGGGCTGCGTTTTATATATACGGCGTGGTGAAGCAAACCGATGAATTTTTATTAGTTTTGTTTTGTTGCATAATAAATATAATATGAAGTTCGTTTTGGAAAATAATATTCGTAAAAGATTCAAGGTCAAAATCAAGAAGAAAATATAAGAGTCGCCACCCAACTCAGCTCAACCGAGAAATTTAGGCACAGCCGAAACCAAGTGAGGACTGCTATACCTTTCAGAGATTTAGGTCCGGACGAGTCACTTACTTATTATCTAATTAAAGTAAACACTTCAGCAATCAAATCATACCATTTTACAAGACTAAGTCAGTTTTATTTAGAACATACGACGTTCATGCAAGGTACAGATTGCAATGAATTAATTAATTATACATACCCAATCAAATAAACTACCCTATGAGATACCTATGAATCAAATGGGGAATCAGGATATAATTGCCTAAAATACACGAGTTTATCTAATATATGAACAACCTTAAACGTACATTTAATCCTGCAAAATAGATGTTAGTACATAAATAATCGCATTCAGGACTCAACCACGACAGAATAGGGATAGCAGAAGAAACTCGACAAATCTCACTGACTAGACCTGGAAAACATTTTGAAATGTCCCTGCATTGATTTTTGAGAAAACGATTTTATCAGTTAATTATTTAGCATGGCAAGTGAGTCGGTTATCAAGAAACTAGGTTTCTATCATTGTTGTAGTCTAATACATACTCTGGAATGTAAATCTAAGGTTCAAATGTCATGAAATGTTTGAAAATCGATTTTTTGCGATTTTGTCCTGAGGTGACACTCGTGCGGGTTTGGATACAAGAGTCGTGCGGCTGTTGTCATAATCGTATGGGTGTTGCTTCTGGGTTTGGTTCAGATTTTGAAACACATAATTTTGAGGTTTTGGGTACAATTTTAGGATTACAGCCGTGCAGGTGTAGTGTTGACACATGTGCAGGTGTAACGACACCCGTGCGGCTTTGATACACTAGAACACTTTGAAAATCGAAGTTTTAGATGAAATGATGCACAAAATCAAAAACAAAGAGTCTATGCTTTTGGTTTCTCAGAAGTATTACCTTTGATGCATGAATCCACCACTTGAGAGGTTGAAAATCGATTTAAAAAGGCTCCAATTGAACACCCGAAATTCAAACTCGGAAAATTGTTTCAAGCTCCAAATGTTATGGTTTTGGTGTCCGGATTAGTCTCTAATCCTATTAAAAACCTTAGTGAAGTGTTTCCTAAGATTTCCAACCGATTTTAATCTTAATATTAGAGATTGAAGATGAAAATTAAAGAAAAAATTTGATTGGCTTTTCTCCTTTTCTTCACTTTTCTTCTCCTCTCTCCCTCAATACCAATTGCCAAATCCTTTTTTCCGATTCTGGTCAGGTTTTTTATAGGCAGAAAGAGCCTTATTTCTTGTTAAATCCATCCCCCTAAAATCCAAATCCATAGTTCCAAGAAGAAATGGTAGGTCTTCTACATTTGCACATGACACCCATGCAGGTGTTAACACTACACCCGTATAGGTTTTGCTACACTCGTGCAGGTATTAATCTAGGATAAGTGGTCTTTCAACTGGTAAACAATTTAAGGCTTAAAATTTGATTGACTGGAGCCTTAAACTTGAATTGACTTTGACCCCTACAGCTATGGAAAGCTACAGAAGCAAGTAAACAATTTATTCATCATTGAAACCGATGGATGAAAATCTCACGCTCATAAGTATATAATTAACATTTTGGTTGTCCTTCCATGTTACTTCCCCATACTTAGATTGCTTGAATACCTATAAAAAGAAAACAAGGGATTAAAAATATTTACACTAAAAAGTCATAATATAATATTAATATACAAGTCAAAAAGGTTGGGGGTTGCCCAATAGGTTGCTTCAATTGGTGTTTGAAGCGGACACCATAAGGTCTTGTTCTCAAGGAGGTTCATAGATAAATGATAAATAGGGTGGACTAATATATGGAAACTTTTGCTTTATAACTTCCATATCTCTCCATAACTTTGCTTGTAATTATTCTTTAATAAAGAAAGATTCAGTGGAACCAGGTGTAAGCGCCGGAATTTTACTTTCAAAAAAAAAAAGTATAGTCATACGACTATCGCTACAGTCGTACGACTGTAACCGAACTACAGTCGTACGACTGTAACCGAACTACAGTCGTACGACTATAGTTCGCTGCAGGTGAGCCACCCATACCTCAAAAGCTGAAAAAAACAGAAGAAAGGGGAGGGAGACAGACGGAAAAGAAAAAAAAAAGAGGAGAAGAAAAGAGAAGAAGAAAAGAGAAGAAGAAAAGAAAGAAGAGAGAAAAAGAGAAAGAGGAGAAAATCAAAAAGAAATAAAGAACTGAACTTCAAGAATCCCTCTGCATTTGGAAATCTTTGGACACAAAACTCCCAAACCCTAACTCAAGGAGAAAGAGTCCGGATTTCAGTGGATTGGGGCGACGCCAGGGGTCAATCCTACGGTGGACGCATGCCAAAGAGGTAAACACTTCTTTTCCCCTCTCTTTTTCAAGCTTTCTGGGTGTTTGGTGTGCTTTTTCTGCATTTCTATCCTTTTTTCTGCGTTTCTGTTTTGGAAATCAAGAATAGTCGTGCGACTGTTCTTGAGTTCGATGAACAGTCATACGAGTGTTCTTGATTTCCAGGTGATTTTCTTTCCAGTTTGTTTTAAATAAGATTTTGGCGAAATCCTGAGTCTGGAGTGTTTACAGTCGCACGACTGTAATTTACAGTCATACGACTGTAGTTATATTCGCACGACTGTAATTTATAGTCGTACGACTATCGTTTCCAGAACTAGAATTTCACCTTTAAGCCCCAAAAATTTCATAAAAAGCCATAAAAATCACAAAAAATCCGAAAAATCATCAAAATGAATTTTGTCGTATGCATTCACGACCATAGATTCAACTTTCAGTAAAATTACATTTAGAACAATGCCACGACGGAGACCCAGTTCTCCCGAAAACCGACCCACCTCATATGTAAAATATGCATGCAAACCGGCAAAATTGTTTTTAAAATGATTTTCCCATAAAAACCAAAATACAGGGGCGTTTCAAAATGTTTTCCAGGTCTAATCGGGCCGGCTAGCCGTGCCAACCCGGTTATCCCCTAAATGCATGCCCCCAATACTTGATTTCCCAATTCTGTCTATTTGAGTCCTAGTTGTGGCGTGCCGTATATATTGTGCTAACCCTCTGTTTTGCAGGTTTTAATTTCTTTTATTTTTATTTTGATGTATTTAATAGATTAACTCGTGTATCCTAGGCGGTTGTATTTTTTCTAGATTCTCGTGTATATTAGGCGCTTGTAAAGTGAGGCGAGAGTTTTTATTTTCTATTCGATTGGGTTGTAAACCATTCAAATATTCATTACTTTACTTTTATTTTTGTAATACCTGTATGCGCGCTGCATGTCCATTTATTTCAATAAAATTGACTTTTAGAATTTGAAATACCATCTTTGAACATTGACCAATTTTATTTTAATTAGACATGAAATAAGGGACTTGTCCGGACCCCAATCTCTGGATAGTATAGCTGCCGTTTGTCCGGTTCAACTGCATTATAAATTTCCCGGTTGAGCTGAGCCGGGTGGCGACTCTACAATATCCATTGAGACTTAGGTATTGGTTCTTGTATGTATTAATTCCATTTATTTTCCAAAACCCGTTTTCGATTTATAAAAACCCCACGCGAGGGAGGGGCCCGCCCGAGATCGTGGCGCCCCATTCCGAAAGGGAGTCCCACGTCCCGTTGAAAATGCGTCGTCCGCTCACACTAAGCTGCTTGGATAAACTATTTTGAGGTTCATATGTAGGCTGCGTATTCACCAGAATTGTTGAGCAATTTGTTTCTCCTTTCATATCCACCTAAACAACCTTTTCCTCATCTTCTAAGCTTTCTTTATCATTTTCATCATGAAACTTCTTAAATTCCTCATACATCTGATGTTGCCTTGCTCTTAGTGGAAATGAAATCTTAGGTTGGTATGCTCGAAGAGGTTGATATTTCAGAACTACTTCTTTTTTAGCACGGTTAACTAATGTTGGAACATAAGCAGGCTCCCTTTGAATAGGATTGGGTTGAGGTTGTTCTACTTTAGTAGTAGGTTGCTTTTAGTTCTCTATAGGTTGCTTGTATACTTGTTCATCTTGCTTACCTACATCATAAAAATAATCAACAATAACCTTGTTAGAATTATCAATAACCTTACCACCACTCCTTTACATGATAGCTCCGTACTCCTCTATAGGATTGGGCTCAATGCTGCTTGAAGTGACCCATTCATTCTTTGAAATCACAATGGTGGATAGTTGCTAGAATTGGGTCTCCAAGTTCTTGATTGAAGCTTGTGTTTACTTTATAAACTCTATCATCATCTCTTCCAAGTCAAGATTCTTAGGTTTGCTTGGAGGTTCAGTATACTGGAAGTTATGTTGAGGTTGCTGGAATGGTGGTTGAGGTTGCTGATGTTGAAAGAAATTTCTCTGAGGTTGCTAGAATGGAGATTGAGGTTGCTTGAGCAAAGGTTAAGGTTGCTAAAATTGGTGGGGCTGAAAAATAGGTTGTCCATATTTGTTTTGAGGTTGTTCCAAAAGATTAAAGAGTCTCATTTTTCCTAGTTGCTTGGATAATTCCTCAACTTGCTTTGAAAGTTTCTACACAACCTTAGCTCTAGAAAAATTCAAATTCATTTTCCCATAATCACTCATCGAATGCCATTTGTAGCTTATGTTCACCAATTTCTCAATAATTCTATAGATGGCTTTGGGTTTCATCTCTTCTAGGTTACCATTTGCAAGGGCTTCAAGTCGGATCTTGTGTTCATCGATTAACCTATTATAAAATATTTGCATTTGCATCCACATAGGCAACCTGTGATTTTATACCTTTCTTAAAAGCTCTTTGAATCTCTCCCAAGCTTCTTGGAGTGATTCATCTTCAAATTGGTTGAACCTAGAGATCTCATTTCTCATATGAACACTTTGAAAGGTGGAAAATATTTTGTCAATAAAGCTTTAGTCAACCCTTCCCATGTTGTAATGGCTCCCGGTGGTAAAGAGTTGAACCAAGATTTTTCTTTGTCCTTTAACAAGAATGGGAACAACTTCAACCTAATCATTAGAAACACCATTTCTTAGTCTTAAAAGTATTGAAAATGTTAAGAAATTCATAAATGTGAACATTTGGGTTTTCATTTGGCAATCTTTTAAATTGAACAATCACTTGCAATAATTTAATCATTAAGGCTTTGATTTCCACAATGTGTCCTCCTTTATCTGGTATCACTATGCACGACATGTGTCCCATTGATGAAGGTTTGGAATACTCTTTGAGTCTCTGCCTTTGGGGATTTGCATTAACTTCTATTTCACCCTCATGGTGTCCATTTCCATTTGGATTATGTTCTCTGCCTTCGCCTAGCTCACCTAGCTACACCACTTCTTCATCTACAAGTCCTTTCTATTTTAAGATTCATAGGAAGGAATGGTAAGCCAACTCTTTGCATATAACAGAAGGCTACCTAGACATAAAATAATTGCACAGGCAGAACACATAAGGTTAAAAACCACCAATTTACTAAAAATTTAAAATTTTTCACCATTAATCCCTGGAAATAATGCCAAAAACTTGTTGCTTACTAATTAGATACTAGCAAGTGTACTAGGTCACGTGGTAGTGCTTAGGCAAGACCAAGTAAATTTTCTCAAGGATTAATAGTAAACAACCTTAAATTTCTTTGCAAATCTCTCTCTCTCTCTCTCTTTCTCTTTCTCTCTCTCTATTATAGCAAGTTAAGAATATAGATCTAAGATATCTTACCCCTCAAGTCACCAAGCTTAGATCTTTCCTCCCTTGGATTCTATGAAACTACTCCTACTTAGATCTCTCCCTAATAGGATTCATTTCATGCATTAAAGTTTAGGCAAGCATTTTATCAAATAAGATAGAAACCCTTAGCATATGCCTAATCTCCTCTCGATCTCATAGTGCACATGTGTTTAGTGACATGTCCATGTTCATAAATCTCCTTTCGGTCTCATTATAAATACTAAGCATGAGTTGGTCAAACTCATACTCCTACTTAGATCTTTCCCTCACAGGATTCATTTCATGCATTGAAGTTTAGGCAAGCATTTTATCAAATAAGATAAAAACCCTTAGCATGTGCCTAATCTCCTCCGGGTCTCATACTGCCCATGTGTTTAGTGATATGTTCGTGTTCATAAATCTCCTATCGGTCTCATTATAAACACTAAGCATGAGGTGGCCAAACTTATGAGGAAATACATAATATTACCAAACAATCATAAAAACATTTTACTTATAATAAATAAAAGAGAGAAAAGTTACTTACTACCGCCAGCCTAAGCTGGGTCAAGCCTGTTGGAGAAGTACTCACTCCCCATGGTAAATGACAAACAAGTAGTCTTCCCAAATAGAATTAAAGAAAATAATACTAATAATACTAATAGTAAAAATAGAAATCACAAAGAGTTGGTAGGAGAATTTACTTCCCCCTTTTATTCCCACTTAATTTCTAATTAATTGCTAACTACCAAAAATGGACAAAGCTATTTATAGCCCTCAAGAGAAAGATCTAGAGAATCCAATATATCAAAGATTGTTCACTAAAATAATCCCAAAATAATTACCACTGCAAATGTGTCTTTAATTTTAACCACATGTAAAAAGTAAGGGTAGAGCTATAAATTCCATCTTAAAAATATCTCCTCTTCTCTCTCTTTGGGACCCTTTTTAGGCCCATCCAAGTGGATTTCCATCCAAGAATCTTTAGCTCTGATTTAAGCTTGTTTGCTCTGATTTTTAGACTGCAACATTGTGAAGCTATCCAGCAACCTAAAAACAAGCTTTTTAGCCCTTTTCCCTTCATTTTAACTCCAAATCCTTGAATAATTGCATTCATATGCATATAAATGCATTAGACATTCATTCACAGAAATCAAAGCTACTTCAATAGGTCTTCATTCTTGATCAAAGGGGCAAAAATTTTTGCTTCCAAAATGTATCGATCAATAGGCAAAGACTATGAGCATGGATTTTTGTCCGACTCTATGATGAAACCATATAGGTTACCTTTACCTTTAGTTCTCTGGAGACACCGGCACAAGAAGCAAGAATTGGATTCTAACTTACATTGAAACGAGCCGAAAATCATCGAAAAGCTAAACGGAAGAAGATACTTCAATAGTTAGGCTGTACGACCTAAATTGGTGTGAATTAAGCCGTATCAAGAGGGTTAAGTCGTGGAAGAGAGCTGTTTAAAATGGAAATCGCTATAATTATAGGTAAGGCTGTATGACTCATATTTAGGCTATACGACTTAACTTTAGATGCAATAGGCTGTACGACCTATCTCTAAAAGCTGAGACAGCAGGGTCAATTGCCCCACTTACACATACAGAGTATAAAAGGTGTTTCTTCAGATTACAAAGGGAGAGAGATCATTACGGAGCAGAAAAAAAAAAGATATTATAGAAAAAACTTAAGGCTTCAGCTTTTCAACCCAAAAAACCTTCTCACTATTCATCACCCTCATCATCTTTAACCTTCAGGAGACTCAAAACCCATAATCCAACACTCATCACCAATTCTGAACCATTCCTTAACACTAAATTCACCTTAGCATATAGATAATAGAGGATTAAGATGGGTTGTGACTATTTTTGGGCTTTTGACAAGTTTTGGTTCGAATTCGACGAGTTAAAATCCATTCTAGCTTTAAGGATCGGATCTGAGCATGCGATTAAATCTTGGATAAATGCATCAAAGGTAACTTTTGAGAGGCCATAAATTCCTTCTTTTTTCATTTATACATTGATTGTTATCTTTGTGCTATGTTTTTCTGGCTTGGAACTCAAAATCAATTTCTGTAAGTTTTAAAATAAGGCCGTCACACGACTCATCGATGGCCTATGAATCTGTAGCTTAAAGCCCTCTATTTTAGGGATATTTGGTTTAATGGAACACGGGGTAAAAATTTGTGATTTCTAAGTCTAACCAATAGGTAGACCCCTAAAGGATCTTAAAATCAAAAGAAGAAACGCCAAAAATGAATTTCTACGTGTTAAAACTCAAATCGAAATTCATTTTTGTAATTAACTGTATTCGACTCTTCAATCTGGTTGTAATAATTTTATTTCTTGAATTTATTTATTTCTTTCAGTATTTATTTACAGCTTTTTGTTTTAGCATATAGAATATAATTAGGGTTGAATATGGAATAGGAATTAAAATAACATAAAGCGCATATTTGGTATAGTTAAATGTTATTTCAAAATGAAAAAGAAATAGATAGTTTTTCCAGACCAGAATCTATGTCTTAAAGGTAGAGGAATCCCTGTTGGGCTTGGATATACCACAATTTCCCCATAAGAGCTGAGCCGGGTGATGATTCATGTCATCCTCTAAGGCGCGAGGAATTGGTTTCGTTCATTCCTCTTTGTTTCTCCTTTTTTTCAAACCTCAATTTTACATTTTCCATAAAACGATAAAACCCATTTTTTGCACTTTCCATATTTTTTTTTCGAAACCCTCCGGCACTGACCTCGCGGTCGTGCCACTCTTGAGGATCACCCGCTCACACAGACCATTGCATCAAAACAGAATTTCAAACTTCCCAATAAGAGAACTTCACCTACATAAGGAATTATAAAGCTTTAAAATAGAATAAAGTAACATTTATGGAAGTGGGGTACATCTCCTATTGATCTAGTTGCTGATGAAGTGTATATAATTCCCAGTAAAGTGATGAGACACAATAATAAGAAAACTTTCGGTATCAAAGGCCCAGTGGAGTCAGCGTCTAAAGTTTAGTGCACCACTACAGCAACAGCACTTGAAGTTAGGTAAGTCTTTCTTTTCCTTGTTCACCATGCTAATATTCAGGTTCTCAAATTCACATTAGGTAAAATTAACCCATTTTTAGTGTCAAATTCAATCACATGAGGGGCATCTATGAGCGCTAAATTTCTTTTACCTCTATGATGAAAGTTTATCTGGTTATCTGTTGTTTGGAGATCTTTGTTGCAATCGGTTTGAGAAGTAAGAATTTGGATTCAACGAGCTTGAGAATTGGACCCCAAAATCATTCCTAGACTTACGATTTAAATTGTTAGGTTTAGAGATGCGGACTCAAAATTATGAGCTGCTCGGGTCTATAGGAAGAGTCGTATGGCTTTTAACCTATAAATTTGAGTCGTACGACTCTTAAATCGGGTGACATTTGGATTAAAAGGAACTCGACACCTATGGTTGAAGGGGACATGTCATTTTACACTTGCTTGGTGTATTACAGAGGGGGGAGGAATTACAGAAAAAGGGATTCATAAGAAACAAAAAGATTAACAAAAGAACAAAGGTTTTAACAAAAAGAGGGGTATAAGGAAAAAGAGAGAGAAGTTTAGAGAGAGAAAAAACCAAAATTCCAAAATCAGTTATAAAACTTTAAACTTTCAATCTCAAAGTGACAATTTGATCTTGGAACCAACACAAGTTTAATTCCAACTCAAAGAAACCGAAGAATTCAAGCTTAGTTCAAGCAATTCAAGCTTTAGAGGTTTCAATTCAAAGCTCACTTGAATCCCAATTTCTCACTTTAAGAACTGGTTTCTGAAGCCCAAAAACTAGATAAAAGCATCAAAGGTAACTTTTAAGAGGCCTTAAATCTTGTTTATAGCTTTCTGGGCTTTAGTTTTAAGTGCATTGCATATTTTTGAAAATCTACAGAATCTAGAATCCAGAGGTGCACAGCTTTGTTCATGGCTATAAAAAAAAACCGCACAACTCTATTATTTGCCCATAGTAAGCTGTACGACTTTAGATGTAGTCTCTTGAAAACTTACCGATTTTTCTGCATGTATAAATATCAAATTGGATAAAATGCTTTTCAAAACAATTTCCAATCCTAGCCAAAAGTGTTTTAAAATGCTTTTCCAAGTTTAGTAGAGTAAATCTACTGGATTATCTTGATTATCCCCATTCATATCCCGAGCTATCTGGATTGCCCGTTTTGTCTGTTTGAGTCCTATGTGTAAATATTAATTTATGTACTAACCTTTGTTTTGTAGTTGGATGTATGTTAGGTTAGATAAATATTAGCTTTTATTTTTAGATTCTCGAGCATATTAGGCATTTATACCTCTATCATCTTTTGGACAAATGTATCCCCTAAACTAGATTATTCAATTAAGATGTAATAATTTTAACTTTTGAATTTATTTATCGCTTTCTAAATTTATTTATCATTTCTTCTCTTAAGCATATAGTAAATATGTTTAAAGCTAAAAATGGAATATGAATTAAATGCAAAAGGCATATAATTTTAATTGTTAAAGATTATTTTGAATTAAAGCAGGAATAGGTGGTTTTTCCAGACCTGAATCTTTATCTTAAAGGTATAGGAAGCCACATTGGGCTTGGCTATACCATAATTTTTCGATAAGAGCTCAGTCGGGTGGTAACTCCTAAAAACTTTTAAGCCTCGAGAATCAGTTCCATTCCTTTTCTCTTTTGTCTTTCCAAAAAACCCACTAATAAAAATTTTCCAAATTTCAAAACCAATTAGCTTGGCCTCGCGTCCCGTTTGAAGGATCATTTGCTTACAACCATTTTAAAAGTTTGCTCACTAGAGAATGGGCTTCACACATGTACTTCATCGGATCTACTTTGGCAACTACCTGGATCTTGTAAGATTGGAACTATTACTTGAGCTTTTTGGTTAGCCAAACCATAGTTATGCAAGTTTTCTCAATTACAGTGTAACGAGTCTCATAATCAAGAAGCTTTTTTCTGAGGTAGTAAACAACATGTTTAATGATGTGATATCGGCTAAGAAACCGAAATCAACAAGTTTCCCTGATCTATCTTCAAGGATTTAAAACAAATTGAACAATGAATCAGAATTTAAGGTTTAGGTTCTTGTTCAATAGAATCTGTTCAATTGCAGCAAAGTATATAGAATAATGAATTATAATCACTAAGGACAGCAATACATAATTCGAATTTCACAAGCATGACACAAAGATTGGTGATAGCAAACCAATCCTAAGGTGTTTAAACGACAATGAAAGGGATTCAAACCTGACACCTTCGATTAAGCATTCTTAGAACCTGAATGTGGACGATTCACAAGTACCTTACCAAAATACTTGTTCACGATCAAGATAATATCGCAAGAATGAAGAACTCGATCTCTCAAACTCACAATATTAAAATCAGCCCTGGGCTGAAATCTCAACAAAGAGAGAAAATCTGAAAATTTTAGAATGCAATTGTATTAAATTTCATATATGCCTTTCAACTATTACATTGGTGTTTAAATAGAAAAACCTAAACCTAAACTATTTAGGAAAAGAAAACCTTATTTGACTAGGAAAAGAACAACAAAGAAAAAGGGAATGGCTGGATTTCAGCCTTAAACTTAGGAAAGTTTAACCAACACAAATAAGGAAAACTTTAAATCAATCCTTATGCAATAAGGATTGAAAAACGTGCTTCCCTTTAGCATGTGGTTTATGGGCTGATTTGTGAGCCCAAAACAGCTCACTTATTGCTAAAACTAACATTTGACTAAAGACACCTAAACCCAAATCAAAATCCATACATATTCCCTAAGGGTGCCTTAAGTGCTAACACTTAATTGTTCTTAGCTCATACATAGAATTCCAATTAGGTCCATTTTAACTAATCATTACAATCAGACCCATAAACATCACTTTCTTGGACTTGAATACAACACAAGACTGAATCATATCCATATGAGTTGTTCGGTTTGTTGTGATCAGCCTCAATTTCCATACGTTGAAATAAGTGCATAACTGGACCGTTAAGCACTTGTTGCATCTTCTTTGCACGGTTCCTTGTTATTGGACTAATGGGCAGCTCTAAAGGATCTCTCTTGCCTCCTCGCTCCATGCCTCCATGTCCTTATGGTGTGATGACCGCATCATTTAACGTTGTCATCTTGTTCTTGAGCTAGCATGGCACCAACAGATCCTTCTTCTATTTCCAAGTATAAGATCAAAGGTTTCCCTGGAGTTGAAGGTTACAAAACATATGGATATACCAGCTAGTCTTTGATCTTGTCGAAAGCCATTTAACACTTCTCATCCCCCACTATAGGTTGTTGCTTCTTGAGAAGCTTCAATATCAATTCACAAAACTGTTGTTAATTGGGAGATGTAATTGCTGACATATTATAATGATCTTAGAAATGATCAATCTTCTTTTTCCATCTTTGGCGAAGGCATGTCTTGGATAGCCTTGATTTTGTTATGATCCATTTTGATACCTCTGTCATGGACGATCCTAAAAGGACAGGCCTTACAACTTGGTTGGGAAGATTTTTAATTGGGTTTTTATGAAAACGGGGTTTGACAGTGAGAAAATAAACAAACTTGAATGCTGTCACTAAAGTGACAGAAGTCGCCAGCTAGCTCACCTCAACTAGGAAAATTGCGGTATAACCGAGACGAGCTACGAATCTCTATACCTTTAGTTGGAGATTCGAGTTCGGATAACTCACCTATTTCTTCTCGAGTCAAAACATATTTAAGAGTTTATATCAATGACTTTTATATTTTCTACAGTTAATTTTATCTTTTTTTATTTAGCTAATGCTTACACATGAGATACATTGCTAAAAGCGATAAATAAATTCGGAAAGGAGTAAATAAATTCGAAAAATCTAAAATATACAGATGAATCAAATGACTAACCTAGGGTTACAATTGTAAAAGGGATTTGGGGTACAAATCATGCCTATATATAAATATCTAAAAATAGAAAGCTAGACATTCATCTAACCTAACATAAGTCTACTTGCAAAACAAAGTTAGTATAGATAAATATATACACATAGGACTCAAACAGACTCAGAATTCGGATTCAAGATAGCTCGAGATGTGAAACGAGAAAAATCGAGAAGTTCGATAAACTAGCCACTTGGAAAACATTTTTAAATGCAATTTTGCAGGATTGGAAATTCATTTTAAAAATCATTTTTGTCCAATTTATAATTTCTGCATAAAAAAATGGGTCGATTTTCAAGAAACTAATGTTTCTATTGCTGCACTAGTTTGTAGAAAATTAATACATAAATTAAATAAATACAGAATATAAATCTAGGTAAAAATAATATGCAAAAATATGAAAAATTCATAAAAAAATCAATTTTAAAACTAAAACTACAACTGTGTAGGTGTAGCAGCAATAGTCGTGCGGATGTTAATACATCCGTACGGCTCTAGTTTTAAGGGAATTAGAGAAATTGCTAAAATTTTGGAAATCATTAAATCTAAAATAAACAATAGCCGTACGGCTTTGTTTCGCAAGAAATAAAAAAAATAGGGCAAATTTTGAAATTAATGAATGCATAATGAATCAATCCAGAAAGCTATAAATGAGTTTAAGACCTCTCAGCATTACCTTTTAGATGTTCTCTGGGGTTCAATTTGACAAAAAACCAGTTCTTAAAGCTTGAATTTGAATTTGAACTTGAACTTGAATTTTGAAACCCAACTCTAAATTCTTCCAATTTCAACTCTAATCCTTCAATTTCAGAAATCAATAAGTTTCTGAAAGTTTAGGTTTTGGTTTGGAGAATAAATTTGGTGACTGAATTTGAGTGTCTTACATTTTTTGATTCTTGATTTTGAGATTTTTTAAGCTTCGAGAATTTGGTTTTCCTTTACTTAATCCCTTTTTCTGATCTCTTAATTGTGTTGTTAATTCCTTCTCTTTTCAGATTGATCTCCCTTCAATCCAAAACGGACCCCGTCAGCCAAATTAGTAGAATTTTGATTGTCATCCACGTTCTTCAACATCTGTCCTTCTCATGCAACATTGCTGGTGATTCATAAACAGCCGTGCTGCTGTCAAGTAACAGCCGTATGACTATTGACATAATAGCCGTGCGGCTCTTCTGTTGGAAATACCCTAGTCCCAAGGTATTGGTCCTTATGTTTGTATGATACATTTGAACATTAATATGAACTTTATGTATTATATAATTTGTGTCAAGAGATAAAGGCATTAATCTATTTTTTATATGTCTTGTGCTATATTTTAAATAGAGTATCCAATGGACATATCCATATCCATGTTGTCAAGTGTCATGCACTTGCAAGTAAGACTATGGATAGGGAAAACGATATGGCCATAAAGTCATCCGTAGTCTGTTCCAATCATAGGAATGAATGGAACTAAAGACTATCATTAGCCTGGTTGTATGGCGGTGTCTTACCGGTCATAGAACATGGAATGTCAACCAGATCTAAAGACTTGTTGGAAATGCCCTAGTCCCGAGGCATTGGTCCTTGTATTTGTACTATACATTTATTGGATTTATGTGTTGTACTCAATTGTGTCATTAATAAAGGCATCAAGTCATTTATTATATCTATCTTGTGCAATATATTAAATGAAGTATCCAATGGACATATCTATATCCATGACGACTAGTGTCATGCACTTAGCAGTAAGACCATGGATAGGGTAAACGATATGACCATAAATAGATCCGTAGTCTGTTCCAGTCATGGGAATGAATGGAACAACAGACTATCATTAACCTGGTTGTATGGCGGTGTCTTACCGGTCATTGGACATGGAATGTCAACCAAGTTAATGGGTACATGCCTGGGAGCATGGTACTGGATAGATCCACTAAACGAGTAATCCACATGGTATGGTATCACAATGGATTCTCGTGTAGTACTTGTATGGATCCTTTGACCTGACCATATGATGGTGTTACATGTGAAGTCGCATACTTAGGGGTACGCCTAAAGGGCCTGTAATAGGGTGCCAAGTATGGGTGCTTTCAGGTATGTCACTGAACATGGTAACACTATGGATATGCAGAAGGGATTTGTCACTCAGTAACCAACTGAGAAGATATCACCGGCCTCTTGATGAATGTGACTGATAAGAGTGTGGCCACACCCAAACAAGTTGGAACTTGTTTGTGAGCATCAGTACATTTGGGATCAAGTTAATGTCCGAACACAAAAGAGGGTGATCAATCCATGCCTCTGTGTTGGACACCGATATCAATGACATGGGATGTACAAGTTTAAACTACAGGGTTATGATAACAGTTAGACTGCCATCTCCATCTTAATTGGGGGCTGCAGTGGCTTGCTAGAGCCCAACTGCAGTCTGTGGGCCAAAGGCCCGCTGCCAACATAAAGATGGGCCCACAGGATCGTACACATAGAACGATAGAATGCAGACTTAAGGAATCACATGTATACTTGGAGTATACACAATGGAGGGAGAAGTGTGTATATATTAATTATATTATAAAGATCAATTGGATTGATCATAATAATAAAATTAGTATATTCAATTGGCTCTTCATAATTAATTGGATTAATTATGAAATTATTTCCTAGGTGGAAATATTCATATGTATGGTTTTACATATGATTTTATTTTGTGTAGATTTAATTTTAATTTGATGGATTAAATTAATTGTCAAACTAATTTTAATTTAGATGTAAATAATATATTACTTGGAGTAATATATTAAATACATGGGTATATTAAAATTGGGCTTGAAATTAATTTAAACCAGAATAATTAAAATTAGACTGGGCCTAAATTAAAACATGGAAGCCCGCACAGAATAGACAGGAGCCAAGATGGGCCTGAATTCCCTTAAGGAATTCGGCCAACCCTAGGTATAAATACCTAGGGTTAGAAATTTCGGCCACATGAAGAATAGAGCCTCCTAGCCGAAATTTCCCTAGCTCTTCCCTCTCTGTTGTTTCGTTTTTCCGACGCTAGCACGGGTTGCATTCGCTAAGCGTTCGTGTACGTGAGAGTGGAGGAATTCTACCTTGAATTCTGCAGTCATCATCCATCTCAGAAAGAGATTTTTCTGGTAAGAAATTTAATCCCTTTTTATTTAGTTTTAAGTTTTTCAATTTCCACCTCAATTGCTCCTGGGACTGGATTTGAGGAAATCACCACGTTCTTCCGCTTTTATCGGGTGATTTCCGGTGACAAATCCCAACAAGACTATCATTAGCCTGGTTGTATGGATACCAGGAAATCGATGCGTATTTCCGCTTTTCTCGGTCGGTTTCCCATGACGAATCCCAACATCTTCCAATGGCCATCCGGTTATTGTCTTTAGTAGCCCTAATTCTTCAAATTCTTCCCGGTTTCAAGTTTCAAGTTCAAACAAATCTGAATCTTGGCTTCTCGAATGGACTCTCATAATGAACAATATGAATGGATAACACTTAGGTATTCTATCATCATCAAGGTTGGGAAAACCCGACACTCACAGCTGCCCCTCGCGTGATTAAATTTGCTACCGATGCTAGGTCTAAAATACCTTTGGTGAATTTGTAAACATGGAAAAGAGCATCGTGAACGAAGGAAAGAAAAACTTACCTGCCTTAGGATTCAATGTCGCAGATGCTATACTTAGATTGTTGACTCCACTGGGGATTTGAAATTTGGCTTGCTGGGAATTTGATAAGGGCTCCAATAATGAGGGTTTTGATAATAAGGGCTTTGATAATGTGGGCTCTAATAATAAGGGCTTTGATATTTTAGAGGGATAACAAGCTTCATTAGTAACTAGCTTGGTAGGAATGATGTTCTGCTGCCTTGTGTGTCACTCTATTTGAAACTTTGTAAATCCTTTG
The DNA here is from genome assembly GCA_039660915.1 of Euphorbia tirucalli. Taxonomy (NCBI): domain Eukaryota; kingdom Viridiplantae; phylum Streptophyta; class Magnoliopsida; order Malpighiales; family Euphorbiaceae; genus Euphorbia; species Euphorbia tirucalli. Next base: position 30,531,767 of record CM077637.1, on the reverse strand, counting down.
TTGAGTAGCTTTGTTGGGAATGAACTTCTGTCCGCTGAGAATTTGCTGAATTTATGTCTTTGATGCAGTGAGTCTTCATTCCTTGATCGACATATTTTGAAACAAAAATTTTTACCCTTTTGATTAAGAGTGAAGACATTTTGGGGAGGACTTAAATTTCCTGTGAATGAATGTTTAATGTCCGTTATGCTTGTATGCATGACAAATGCATATGCATGTAAATTGCAAAGGATACATTTTTGTCCAAGCTTGAGATTCTTTCTTCTGCTGGGGAAGATGTATCATGCTCCTAGTTGACTTTCAGTTGGGGAGTACATTCATTATTCAGTGAAATCTTTTCACTTCTACTGGAGATATGTGATTAATGTTGAGGAAAATTGTGATATTCTTTATTTTGGTTCCGCTGGGGAATAATGAAAAATTTCTATAATTTGCTCCTTGTTAACCGTTGCTGGGGAAGGATAGATTTGAAAATGCTCCAACTTTTGCCTAAGCTGCCTAATGTGTTTTTTCAGCTTAACAAGCTGCTCTAATTTTTACCTAAAGCGCCTTTTTGGTTTTCACTTTAGTGAGCTTTTTTTTAAACGAAATAGAATGATGGATCATATGTGCTTCATTTATATAGATCAAAATTACAAAGTTTTACAACATTTAAGCTTAAACTTCCTTCAGAATTTTCAGCGACATGAAGATGAATCAGATTTAGAGGATAAAAATGATTTCAAATTGCATATGTTTAATACATTTCCATTGTTAAATAGTGTGATCTTTATAACTAGCTAAATACAAAGTGCTTCCTTCCAATGAATGTTCAAATAAGATAACTTTGTTTATGCATTTTGACACAATAATAAAAGCATATTTAAACAAAACATCACACTATTATTGATGAATTCAACATGAGTACATTTGAAAGAATTGACTCCCAAAATGGTATATATTCCACACAGAACCAGACCCGTCACCAGTCATTCCTTTCGGATTTTCCAACTGATCATTTTCTCTCTTGTCTTAATTTTTGCCTAGGCCGCCCTTTTTGGGTTTTCAACCTAGCAGATTTTTATTTTCTTTTTCTTTTTCTTTTCTTTTCTTTGTACATATGATAAAGCTTCAAGAAATCTTGGTTGACCAGATCCATGAATTCATTCCATCCTTATCCATGATTCTAACACATCTTTTGATAGCACTTTCTTCATAACATATGGACCTTCCCAATTTGGCTTAAAATATCATCGCACATCAACATTTGTAGGTCTTAACTGCTTTAAAACTAGATCTCCATCTTTCAACTACTTTTTAGGATACTTCACCTTCTGATTATAAGCTTTAGCCATTCTTCGCTAGTACATCTATAAATGATCCAGTGCTTTCAATCTGTTCTCATCTACAGCTGCTAACTATTCATATCTAGCTTGAAACTTTCAGTTTGTGGCAATTGGGCCTCCAAAGCTATTCTAAGTGACCTAAGTTCCACTTCAATTGGTAACACTGCTTCCATACCATACACCAAGGAATATGGTGTTTCTCCTGTTGGTGTTCTAACACTGGTTCTATAACCCCAAAGAGCATATGACAACTTCTTAGCATAATCTCTATAAGTGGTTACCATTTTTGACAAAATCTTTTTTATTGACTTGTTAACTACTTCCACTGTACCATTAGCTTGTGGTCTGTATGAAGAAGATCTATGATGTTTAATGCTACGTTCTGTAAATAACTCAGTTGTTGCCCTTTGAAATTGTACTCCATTTTTAATCACTACATGATGGGGAACTCCATATCGAGCACATATATTCTTCTGAATAAACTTAGCCATCTTCTAAGTAATCACACTAGTGAATGATTTTGCTTCTACCCACTTCGAAAAGTAATCAACTGCAACTACTATGAACCTATGTCCATTAGATGCTGTAGCACGAATCTTCCTAATTATATCTATCCCCCAAGCTGAAAATGGCCAAGAAGATGCCAAATTTTGTAATTCAAGTGGTGGTAGATGACTAATATCAGCATAAATCTAGCATTCATGACATTTCCTCACTTCCTTCACACACTTAGTCTATATTGTCATCCAGAAATACCCTTGTCTCATTATTTTTTCGACCAAAGCTATCCCATTAATGTGAGGTCTACATGAGCCTGAGTGTACTTGTTGGATCACTACTTCTGCTTCTTATACTGTTAGACATCTCAGAAGGACACCATTCACTATTCTCTTGATTAGCTTATCTTAAAAAATTCTGAACTGACTGGTTAATCTTCTTAACGAAACTTTATCAGTAGTACTGACTCCTTTTGGATACTTTCCCTCCTTCACATACTAGTAAATGTCAAAAAGAACCATGGCTTTTCTTCAGTTATCAACTCCATGACTTCTTGAATATCAAAACATGGTTGTTTAGAAATTGCTACAATCAGAGGCTGTATTTGTGTTCTTTCTAGATTCTCCCATATAGAAGACAATGTTGTTAGTGCATCAGCCATTTTATTCTCTTCCCTGGGAATATGTCTGAATTCATACTGACTAAATAAATCTTTTCTATACTACAGCAGTTCTAAATAAGGCCTTAGGGCTTCTTCTTTCGCATCCCATTCACCCTGAGCTTGCCTAATTACCAGAAGTGAATCTCCAATAATCAACACATCATTTGCCCTTAGCGATAAAAGAGCTTCCATTCCAAATAAGCACGCTTCGTATTCTGCTCCATTATTCGTTATGGAAAAATCCAACCTCTTTAACAATGGAATAACCTCACCATCTGGCGTTTCTAAAATTATCCCAATTCCAACACCTTTTCTATTTACAGCACCATTAAAGTGCATAATTCATCTCTTCACTTCTACCATAGCTAACTATTCATCAGGAAACTCCAGATTTTCTACATAATCTGATTCCAGAGGTTGATTTGCTAAAAATTCTGCTATAGCTCGTCCTTTAATGACTTTCTTAGTAATATACTCAATATCAAATTTTGATAAGAGTAACAGTCATCTGGACAATTTTCCAACTAGCATTGGTGCTTCGTACAAGTATTTCATTGGATCAACTTTAGCCACAGGTTGTATTTAATATGACTGCAAATAATGCCTCAACTTCTTGGTCAGCCAAACCATTTCTATACATGTCTTCTCTACCAGCGTGTACTTAGTTTCATAATCCAACAACTTCTTGCTAAGATAATAGATAGGGTATTCTTTCTTTCCATCCTGCTCTTATGCTAGCATTGCCCCTATTAAAGAATCTTCAACCGTCAGATACAGAATTAAAGGCTTTCCTAGAACTGATGGACTCAAAACTGGAGGATTTACCAGATAAGCTTTAATAATTTCAAATGCCAACTGACACTTGTCATCCCATACAATCGGCTAGTCTTTCTTCAATAGCTTGAAAATTGGCTCGTAAACTGAAGTCAACTGTGTTATTATCCTACTGACATACTGCAGAGAACCTGTAAATGACCTAACTTCTTTCTCTATTTTTGGAGCTGGCATATCCCGAATAGCCTTAATTTTATCTGGATCCATTTCGATTCCCCTCTGGCTAACCATATGGATGAGCAATTTTGGTGATGTAACCCCAAATATGTAGTTCTTGGCATCAAGTCTGAGATTATACTCCTCAATGCGTGTTAGAAATATATCCAGGATATCAGGGTGCTATTCCCAGGTCATCGATTTAATAAGCATATCACAACGTAAACCTCCACTTCTTTGTGAATCATATCATGCAACAGAGTTGTGACAGCCCTCTGATAGGTAGCTCTAGCATTCTTCAGTCCAAATGGCATCACCCCAATAACAGAAAGTACCCCATTCTATAATGAACGATGTCTTTACTTTGTCGATTATATCCATCAAGATTTGATTATAACCTGATCCATAAATGATTACATCTCTACTTTAGCTACACTATCAATCAAAACATCAATATAGGGCAATGAAAAATCATCCTTTGGACAAGCCTTATTTAGATCCTAGTAATCCACACATACTCTAACACTTCTATCTTTCTTAGGCATTGGAACAATGTTGGCTAGCTAGATACTCAACCACTTCGAGAAATTTCGCTTCAAGTGTAGCCCATTCTGGTCTTAGTCTCCTCAGCTTCTATTTTACTAGCTTGAATTTTGGATCTATTGGAATCTTATGCACTGCTATTTCTGTGTCAACCCCTGGCATATCTTCGTATGACCATGCAAAAGCTTTAATGTGTTTTTGCAATAGTTTTGTTAATTCTCTCTCTTCTTTAGTGCTTAGATAGTGTGAAATAGATACCATTTTGGGTTTTTAATCTTTACTTATATTAACTTCATACAATGCAGTGTCATAATTGATAAATATGCTTGATGATGATTTAAATGCATGCACAAAATTATCAGGATAAACATAACACAAAAAAAGCAAATTGAGACTTTATTGCATTAAACTTTTTGTATGGTACATCATTTACATTGAAAATGGATGAAACAGATACAACAAATTCATTTTCATCCTCCACAGGTGGAGGGCCTTTGACTTCTTCATCTTTCTTAACATTCAGCTTCATGATGTTATTCAGATCAGCAGCTATCTCAAACTCTTATTCTATAGTAAGATTCATCTTCTCACCTTCAACTAATTGTGCTTTTGCTTTCATCATAATTTCTGCTATTTTAGAAACTACAGAATCGAGATTTTCCTTGGTCATCAATTTCTTCTTATACCCTTTCTTGGTCTCTGCAAAATCATTGTTCAAGGCAACAGTCACTGCTTTTGAAGTCACTTCCACAGCTTCATCACAAATCTTCTTCTCAGCATCTTCCTTGGACACTTCTTTCTCAGCATAACTTACTTTCTTCTTTATCTCTTCCACTACATTGGTTGACTTCTTAGATAATTTCCTCTGGCAGACAACAAGCTTGAAAACTATCTCTTCTTCCATCACTGGTGTGATCGGCTCTTATCGACTCTTCTTAAAATCACATTCGAGAATATTTCAAAACCCTGCCATACTACTTCTCCGAATTTTATAGACTTAGCTTATCCTTTGTACAACTCTTCACCAGCTTTAATGAATGGTTTCATCATAAGCTTCCTATTCTTCCCTTTCTTCTAACTCTTCTTTGATGCTTTAGCTTTATATCCTAATCCATACTGTCTTGGCTTTCTAGACACAATATTGAATTTTGGCACTCCCTGCAAATTAGCTCCAAGACCTAACCTTGGTATAAACTTCTATTTACACAGGTAGTCAGACAACCACTTCGACATGTAATACTCATGTATAACCATTGGAGCATCTGTGATTTCTTCTTCATTAATCATGGTGACTTGGAATCCGCCGAATGGTGGAACTTCTTCATTCATAGCAATAATCATAGATTGAGAATTTGCTTCAACTGTCATAACCTTATCACCCACAGGAAACTTTATCTTCTGATGCAGTGTTAAAGGGACTCCGCCCAATGGATGAAACCAGGGTCTTCCAAACAACAGGAAAAATGTGACAGGAATATCAGTTACTGAATTTGACCATTGACTTAACTGGTCCTACTTCCACTTCAGCCTTGAAAGTACCAATCACTGTTCTGTTTGAGTCATCATAAGCCTTAATCACAGTCAAGGACTTCTTCAAAGCTTCTTCACTCAAGCCTAGAAATGGCAGCATTTTCAATGGATAAATGTATAAAGTCGACCCATCATCTACCATTACACATGGCATAATTCTGTCCATTATGTTAACTTTCACATAAATAGCTTTGTTGTGGGCTTTTCCTCAATTCGGAAGATCTTTCTCAGAAAATACGATATAAGGGTAACCAGAAGTAACCCTACCTAACAAATAGCACATTTGTGAGCACGGGTTTTTTTCCCGACCTCGATGATGAAAGCCATTATTACCTTTTTCACGGATAAATATGAAGTAGATTCGGAATGACCAGAATGACGTCAGAAATATCTCGGGTGACCCGAAAGTGTGTGACAAGTCTTGGTACGGAACCCCGAAGGAATTCGAGCGAGTATTTAAGAAAACGGAAGAAAAGAATGAAAAATAAGCAAAATAGACTAATCTGGTCACTATAGCCGTGCCCCTGTAGTGCCTACAGCCCCGCGACTGTACTACAGCCGTGCGGCTGTAATCATCAGATTTCCTTTTTTTATCCAAATCAGCATTTAATTCGGATTTTTAACCAAAATAGGAGATATAAATTGATTGTGATCGGATTTTAGGGTTAAGAACAGTAAAAAAAATTGCAGAGAGGAGAGAATAGAGAGAATTGAGGAAAAACACATCTACACTTAGGGTTTTTAAGAGAAAAGATTAAAATAGAGTGTTTTAATCCTAAATAATCAAAGAAACCTTAACAAAAATCCGTTTAAATCATCATAACTTTAGAGGGATTAGTTTTCTAGGGGCATTCTTAGACCATAATCTCACATTCAATCTCATTCGGGGTTCCGCTAGGGCTTCATAGATCGCACACACTTTTGGGTTGTTCGTGATTGCGAGGCGTTTCCCGGTATCCGAATCTATCCTTGGTGCTCTAAAACACCGGAACACAGACAAGGTATATTCTGAGAGGCCTTAAAAATCCTGTTTAATTCATTCTGGATGCTATTTGTTTGTGTTTTTAAGTTTTTTATGATTTTGGAAGCGATTCCGGTTACAGCCGCCCCACCTGATGATTACGGTCACGCGGCTGTAATCTACAGTGGCGCAGCTGTAACCTACAGTGTCGCGGCTGTAGTTGAGGCCAAATCACTAAATTTGCAAAACGATTTTCAAAAACAAGAAAAGAAGGCCGAAACACATTCTGGAGCATTACAGCCGCGTGGCTGTAAGCTACAGTGGCATGGCTGTAGTAGAGGCAGAATTATAGTTTTGCCCTTTTGGGCCCTAAACTTGTAATTTTGCATCTTTTTCCTATTCAAAACTGAATTTTGGTGTGTTTACATTCTTTTTGGACCCTAGATGGATGTTTAATTTAGGCCCACCCACGAACGGGACCCCCGGGTCTCGGGATATCTAGCCCACCAAAGTTGGAAAATGCGTGTAAATGAGCCAAAGTGGTTTTCAAAATTGGTTTTTCATCCACAAAACCTATAGGGCGTTTCAAAAAACCGTTTTCCAGGTCTAACCAGGCCGACCGATCGGGTCAACCCGGTTACCCCCTATACATGATCCCGTTTCCTAAAATACCCCTATTATGTCTTATATGAGTCCTTGGTGTGATTTATTTACTTGTGCTAACTGTATTTGGATGTAGCTTTTATTTTTCTTTATTTTTATTTTTGAATGTACTTCATAGATTGAATCGTGTATCTAGGCGATTGTAATTTTTTATATCATCGTGTATTATAGGCGGTTGCAATGGTGAGGATGAGAGCTTTTTCTTTGTATGGGTTGTATAATTTGGCCTCTATTTACTTTTCCCGCACTTTTACTTTTCTGCACTTTATATTGGTTTTATATTTATGTCATTTGCATGAGCATTGGTTAATAATAAAAAAAGAGATAAAATGAGTAGTATTAAGTGAATGCAACATTACATTATGAAATAATAATTGAAAATAAGTGAGGATTAGTAGATTTGTTGCCCGAACCCTGAATCTCTGAATTAGGTACCTCATCTACACTTAGTAGGGAGCTGTACCGAAATTTCCCAGATGAGCTGATTTGGGTGGCTACTCTGTATCTAATTTTAAAATTTAGGTTTCAAGATCTTTAAGTTCAAATTGGGATTTTCTAAAAACCTATTTTTCCAAAATTCACACTTACAATTAAGTTTTCTATAAAAGGGTTTTTCCAATAAAATGAAAGATTTTCCTAAGAAAGATTAAAGACCCGTTTTCAAACCACATCTTCACATCTTAAAAAGCAAATCCCCGGTTCCCGCTTCACCGCGCGTTCCGTAAAAAGGTCATTCGCTCACAACATTGCTTCTAGAGATGTAATTGGAGAAACTTCGATCTCAGATAACTTCTTCACTAATGCTGCTCTGTGTTCTTTTAAGACCAACAAAAGATGCCATAAACTAGCTTGGGCTGGAGTCTTTTTCAACTGAGAAATGACTAAATCTTCCTTGTCAATTTCTTTTAGATGTGATGTGCTGCTTGATCCGATCACTGGGGCTTTATCTTTCTGTTTCACAACAGGCTGATACACCTTACCGCTTCTTGTCACATTTCTCACTTTAGCAACTTTCGGCTTTTCCACAACTGGTGGCTTAACTGATTCACCTCTGTCATATTCTTCATATTCATTATCTAAATCTAGATCATTCAAACTCACAGGCTTTATAACTTCCTTCTGTTCTATTGACTTTCCACTCTCTGACTCTGTTTTAACTTCACTGGCTACTATAGACTGTACACTAGGGTTTGCTTGCAAGATCTGAACAAAAACAAAATTTGCTGGTAACCCTGATTGCACCATGTTGACTTATTTTTTCAAACTTTGGCAATGGATTTGTTTTGGTGTTGGGTTTCATGGGCTCTTGTAATTTGCTTTTGTCTATCAACTTCTAGATAACATCTCTAAATTTGTAACAGTTATTGGTTTTGTGACCAACAACAACATGCTATGTATAGAAGTTATCCCTATCTGCATCAGTTGGCTTTTCAAAAGGCTTCAGAGAATTCAGCAAACCAACATTTCTGCACTTTACGAAAATCCTAGACAGAGATAAAGTCCAAAGAGAAATGCCTTGACTTCCCAGATTCCTGTCTTGACTACCTTGCTATTGTGACACTGCAGTAACTTCAACTTGCTTCACTTCTGATGACTGCCCACTTTTACTTATAGAATTAGTACCAAACCACTGCCTAACCCAACTGTAGTCATCAATCTATACCCATAACTGAACCCTGAACTTTTTCCACCTCTGTGACTTGCGGCCTTTTCCTTTTCATCTCTTTCAACTTTGATAGCCATGCTATAAACTTCACTGAGCTCACTGAAGGTGTGAAACTTCATATTATTTTTATACACATCTCAACTACCATATATCAAAATTTGAATTAGTTCATCTTCATCTGGGTGATTTTTCAACAACATCATTTTGTTCATCCACCTTTGATAGTACTCATCAAAGGATTCATTTGATTTCTGCCTGATCCTTTCCAAATCATACAGCTTCACCTGAATCTTGTTGTTGAAACTATAGTATTTAATGAAAGTAGCTGACAAAGCTTCCCAGTTTGACTGTATATCTTCTGACAATGAACTGTACCAGGACAATACACCTTCTTCAAGTGTGGTTGGAAAGAAATTGATTAGTTGACTTTGTATTGCCCGCTTTTAACATCACATGGGCATATAGATTCACGTGATCCACCGGAGACCTAATACCCTTATAAGAAGCAATCTTTGGCACTTGAAACTCAATAGGGAAAGTTTCAATGCCCTTTTTAATCTTGGAGTCCACATTCACTCCTTTCTTAGACTTCAAACTGATACTTGCTTCTCTCTTTAATTTAGAAACTACTTCATCAAGCTTTGTACATTTTGCTTTCTATTTCTTCACCATTGTTGCCTCAATCTCTTGTAATTTCTCAACATTAGCAAATATATCACCCCCAAACTGGGATGATTTAGTCATTTTCTCATTTCTAGGTCTAGTAACACTACCTTCTTTCACAATGGACCACATCTCTTCTTTTAGAATATCATGAAAATCCTGAGACTTTAGGAAATCCTTTAGGATATCAGTAATATTTGGTGTCTAATTTGCCATATCAACCTCCTCAACTGATTCTGTCTCACTTTCTGTTTCAACTGTCACTTCTTCCTCAACCCTTACAGACTCAACTTTCTTTCTACCCTGATCCAGTTTCTTTCTTAACAGACTCCCCAATTGAAGCTTCTTTCTTTCTAACCTTTTGCCTAGTTTCCTTTTCCATGTACGTTTTGTTTCAAATCAAACATGAAACATTAGGAATGATTCATGATGAATGAATGGGATAGTGATGTGAGGAAGATCGGGTAAATAAATGAATGAATGCATGGATGATATGTTGTATGTATGCATAACTTGATGAAAATGCATGATGTGATAATGAAAATGCATAGAATGTATATGAATATGCATATGAGATTCTATATGAGATATGTATATGAATGTATGCATGAAAATCTAAATGAAGTATAGACCACCTTCTGTGTACATGGTTCTATATGAAATGTGCATATGAATGTATACACGGGGATCTCTATGAAATGTACACCACCTTCGATGTATATGGATCTATATGAAATGTGCATATAAATACATGCACAGGGATCTATATGAAATGTACACCACCTTTGATGTACGGGGATCTATATGTGCATATGAATATATGCATAGGGATCTATATGAAATCTACACCACCTTCGATGTACATGGATCTATGTAAAATGTGCATATGAATATATACAAGAGGATCTATATGAAATGTACACCATGTTCGATGTATAGGGATCTATATGAAATGTGCATATGAATAAATGCACGGGGATCTATATGAAATGTACACCACCTTCAATGTATAAGGATCTATATGAAATGTGCATATGAATTTATGCACGGGGATCTATATGAAATATACATCACCTTCGATGTACAGGGATTTATATGAAATGCTCATATGAATATATGCACAGGGATCTATAATGAAATGTACACCACCTTCGATGTACAGGGATATATATGAATCATGCATATGCAAATGTGCACGGAGATTTATATGAAATGTGGTTGAACATACATGATATAGTGCACCATGTACGAGGCTTTGGATAAATGAATAAAATAAATTTATTTGGGATTTGGTAATGGATGTATAGAGCAGATCTTATACAAGATTTTGGATATATGTATAGAGCTGGTCTTATACGAGGCTTTGAATAGGTGTGAATTTAACTAAAAATGGGCAGTATTTCAGCATATTTTAGGAATTTAGGGTTTTGAGATTTAGCGATTTAGGGATTCTTGGCAATTTCGGGATTTAGTAATTTAAAAATTTTTGGCGATTTGGGGATTTAGCGATTTCAGGATTTCGGGCTTTAGTGATTTCAGAATTTGGGGATTTGGTGATTTTGGGATTTTGGGCTTTAGCAATTTCAGAATTTAGGGATTTGGTGATTTGGAAATTTGGAATTTTAGGTTTAGTGGTTTTGAAAATTTAGCTATTTGAAAATTTAGCGATTTTGGCTTTTAGCAATTTTGTAGTTTGTTTAATGAAATGACATTATGTATAAATGCACAAATATGCAAACTAAATGACTTATGGAAATGCAAAATATGCAAATTCCTACGCACAGAAAAAACATTAGAGCAAGCATAAATATGTACTCCCTTTCGACCTTATTTCTCCTTGTTTGGTCAATACAAATCTTCCATAGAATTTGGTTCTCTTTATCATCAACAGGAGATAATAAAGGTCATCTCTCAACAGGTTTTAATACAATTTATGTTTTGGTTTTGACAATCCCAAATAGGTCAGTTACAGTAGTAAAGGGGGGTGAATAGTACTATATATTGAATAAAAATTTTCACAAACAATTTAGAAAATTCTTTTTAATGAAAAACAATTTTCTTTCTATAACAAGTTTTACAAAAATGCAGAATTGATAAAATAGTTAAACTTGTGAATATAAATTTGCTAAACTGATATAAAAATGTCTTCAAATAATAATGCTATTAATTTAAATTGCATAATTTAAATAGCAATAAATGTAAAGAGTATAGGGATAGAGAATTGAAGACATGGAGATTTATATTAGTTTAACCCAACTGGTGTACGTCCAGTCCTCAAGCCAACCACTTGAGGTTTTCCACTAGTATTTCCTTTACGGGCAGGAAATAAGCATGTGTTACTTTTTATAAGTTCAAGAACCATACTTAATACTTTTGCGAGCTAAGTATCAAACCTCTACCATTACTTTTTCCGAGCTTAAGTAACAAAACTCTTCTGATGCTCTTTCAAAGCTCAAACACCAAACTTATTCGGTATTTTCTTACAAGTTCAACTACCAAACTTTTCCCGATGCTTTTTCAAAGCTTAAGAACCAAACTTTTACAAACTTTGTTGATCACACTATCAACAAAGAAACCCCCTTCGCACAAATCCCTTGTGTGAAATACAATTCCCTTGAAATTGAATAGTTGAATAAATGAATAAAGATGAAGCTCTTCTCTTAATTTGCTCTTTAAAGGAATTATGGAAGACTTGAAAATAATAGCTCAAATGTGTGTGATTGCAAGTAAGTCTCCCACTTTGACGATTTCAATTCTTGTATATATAGGACTTGGAGAAGCTTATCAGGAGGTGAAGTAGCCGTTTCACATACCTCCTAAAGAGATTATGGCCGTTACATTGAGGTCTTGAAGGGAATATGGTTGTTACATTCACCTCTTGAAAAATATATGGCCATTGGAGCTCTTATAGTTGTTTCTTCTAGCTCTTAATCAAGTTATAGCCGTTGGAGACTTCTTTTCATATGGTAAATGAAGTTTCCAACTCTTGAGGCACTTCCTTTCACCTTTTGATGATAATGTAGCCATTGTCATCATGACAAAAGAGTTTGAGATCTTGTGTTAAGTGACTAGCTGTAGCTCTTGAAGTAATATCTCTCCTCTTGAAGCTAGTATATTCCTTGGAGATTTTGAAAGTCATATCTCAAGCTTTCTTAGCCTATAAAGCAATGATTTTGTTTGATCAACTTGACATGTAATGAACATTTGATCTCCTGATGGTCAAGCTTATAATTGCAAGACTAGTTAATATGCTTCTTTATTGATGTAGCTTCATTATAATCATATTTTACTTCTTTATTTATTACAATTTATTTGTAATAATATTAAAGTAAATATGATATTTCTATTTATCATATATGTCAACTTTTCATTTGTTGTTATCATTGAAACATAATTCAACAGGTTTTCCAAGGGAAGTAACTACGGTTGCTTAATATGGGCCAAGTCAAAAGTCTCGGGTTCACATCAAGATTCCCACAGCAGAATATACTCCTCACTTCTCCCCCGTCAAGGGTACAGACGAAGCGGTTTGTACGAGGCTATGAGTGATGTACCATATCGGTGTCCTTAAGACCTAGCGAAACTTAGGCAACACTTCCAATAGCATATTGGGGTTTAAAAGGTTACCTCAAAAGTGTGTGTGCAAAGTGTTTCTAAGTGATATGCAAATAAAAGGCATTGATATAAAGTGTTAAAAAATTTTGAATCGAAAATTTTTAGTGTTTGTCAATTTTGATTTTGAAAATCAAAAACAAAATCCCCAACAGAGTCGACTTTGTGAACAGACGATCCTAAAAGGACTAGCCTTGTGACCAGGCCGAGAAGATTTTTAATTGGGTTTTTATGAAAACGGGGTTTGATAGTGAGAAAACAAATAAACTTGAATGCTTTCACTAAAGTGACAGGAGTCGCCACCTGACTCAGCTCAACTGGGAAAATTGTGGTACAGCTGAGACGAGTTACTAATCGTTATACCTTTAGTAAGAGATTCAGGTTTGAACAATTCACCTATTTCTTCTCCATTCAAAACATATTTAAAAGTTTATATCAATGCCTTTTATATTTTCTACAGTTGATTTTATATTTGTTTATTTATCCAATGCTCACACACGAGATACAATGCTGAAAGCGATAAATAAATTCGGAAAGTAGTAAATAAATTCAGGAAATATAAAATATACAGACCAATCAAATGACTAAACTAGGGGGTACAATTGTAAAAGGATTTGGGTACGAATTATACCTATATACAAATATTTAAAAATAGAAAGCTAGATATTCATCTAACCTAACATACATCTACCTACAAAACAAAGTTAGTACAGATATAAATATATATATAGGACTCAAACAGACTCAGAATTGGATTCAAGATAACTCGGGATATGAAACGGGGAAAATCAGGAAGTTCGATAAATTACCCAAATTGACCTGGAAAACATTTTTAAATGCAATTTTGATAGGATTGGAAATTCATTTTGAAAATCATTTTTGTCCAATTTATTATTTCCGCATGCAAAAATGGGCTGGAAATCAAGAAACTGATGTTTCTATCATTGCACTGGTTTACAAAAAATTAATATAGAAATTAAATACAGAATTTAAATAAATACAGTATATAAATCTAGGTCAAAATAATATGCAGAAATATGAAAAATTCATAAAAATCAATTCTGAAACTAAAACTAAAGCCGTACGGGTGTAGCAGTAACAACCATGCGGCTGTTAATACACCCTTAAGGCTTTGGTTTTAAGGGACTAAGAGAAATCGCTAAATCTGAAACAAACAACAGCTGTACGACTGTAATGCAATAGCCGTGCAGCTCTAATTCTCAAGAAATTAGAAAATAGAGCAAAAATTGAAATTAATGAAATGCACAACAAATCAATCTAAAAAGCTGTAAATGAGTTTAAGACCTCTTAGAATTAGGGTAAATTAAACCTATGGTACACAGACTTTATCTAATTTCACAGTATGGTACACAGACTTCATTTTTGCTCAACAAAATACATGAACTTAGTGGTAACCTGATATTAAAGTACATATAACCTGTAATCAATGGTAAAGTAAAAAAAATTATGGGGTAAATGACACCTATGGTACACAGACTTTACCTAATTTCACAGTATGGTACACAGACTTCATCTAATTTCACAGTATGGTACACAGACTTCATTTTTGCTCAACAAAATACATGAATTTAGTGGTGAATTGACATTAGGGTACATATAACCTGTAATCGAAGGTAAAGTAAAAAAAATAACTGATGAACGGCTCTCCGATTTGAAAACCGGTGAACGGCTCTCCGATTACCAACTCTCTCTCTCTCTCTCTCTCCAAATTTTGATAATTTTTGATCCAATTCTAAGATTTATATGTCTTTTGCTTTCAAAATGTCTAACAATTTCATCAAGAATCTGCTTTCTCATATACAAAAACGCTTTCTGCTATCTTCTAAAATACATTCTGCTACTCCTCTATTAGGCACCACTGGAGCTTCATCTTCATCAGTAATTTTTTTTACTTTACCATTGATTATAGGTTTTATGTACCCTAATGTCAGGTCACCACTAAGTTCATGTATTTTGTTGAGCAAAAATGAAGTTTGTGTACCATATTATGAAATTAGATAAAGTCTGTGTACCATACTATGAAATTAGATAAAGTCTGTGTACCATACTGTGAAATTAGATAAAGTCTATGTACCATAGGTGTAATTTACCCCTCAGAATTACCTTTTAGATGTCTTTCTAGGGTTTAATTCGATAAAAAAACTGATTCTTAAAGCTTGAATTTGAATTTGAAATTGAACTTGAATTTTGGAACCCAATTCCAAATTCTTCCAATTCTAGCTCCAGTCCTTCATTCAGCAATCAATAAGTCTTTGAAAGTTTAGGATTTGGTTTGGAGAATAAATTTGGTGACTAAATTTGAGTGAATTACAGTTTTTGATTCTTTATTTTGAGATTTTTTAAGCTTTGAGAATTTAGTTTTCCTTCACTTAATCCCTTTTTCTGATCTCTTGATTGTGTTGTTAATTCCTCCTTTTTTCAGATCGATCTCCCTTCAATCCAAAACGGAGCCCGTAATCAGAACAAATTAGTAGAATTTTGGTTGTCATCCATGTTCTTCAACATATGTCCTTCTCATGCAATATTGCTGGTGATTCATCAACAGCCACGCGGCTGTTGACACAATAGCCATGCGGCTCTTCTAATGGTTGTGTGGCTATTGTCTTTAGTACCCCTAATTCTTCAAATTCTTCTTGATTTCAAGTAACAAGTTCAAACAAATCCAGATCTTCGCTTCTCGAATCGACTCTCTTAATGAACAATATGAATGGACAACACTTAGGTATTCTATCATCATTGAGGTTGGGGCATAAGTTGTTCTGCTCGATATGATCCAAGGACCTATCTAAGAACTCTAGATGTTCTTCTCGGTCTGGGATTTCACAAGCATGTCATCAACATATACTTCCACTTCCTCATGCATCATGTTATGAAGTAATACGGTGACAACTCTTTGGTGAGTTGCCCCTATTTTTTTTAGTCCAAAAGGCATTACCCTGTAGCAATACGTCCCCCAATCTGTGATAAAGGTGGTCTTAGCTTTATCAATGATGTCCATGAGAATCTAGTTATACCCTAAAGATTTGCCATGAAGGACTTGTACATAGTAGCTCTAACAGCGCTATCTATCAAAATGTTAATATGAAGGAGCGAAAAGTCATCATAGAGAAGCTTTATTCAGATCTTTGTAGTATACACAAACCCTGACTCTATCAACTTTCTTGGCACTGGTACTATATTTGGCAACCATTCTGGGTATTTAACCACCTCGAGGAAGTTAGTCTTTAGTTGGTTGGCAATCTCAACTTTTACCAACTATGCCCATTCTTGTTAAATCCTTCTAAATTTCTACTTGAACGGATTCATCTTGGGATTCATTGGAATCTTATGTTCTACAATCGATCGATCCACCAAAAGCATGTTGTCATAAGACCAACAAAAGCTCCTACGTGTTTTATTACAAATATGAGCACTGGGTTTTCCCGACCTTAATGATGAGGATATCAAATATTATCCTTTTTTATTATTCTTCATGAGAGTAGATTCGAGAAGTGAAGATTCAGATTTGAATGAATTTGAAACTTGAAACTACGAAGAATCTGAACAATTAGGGTTAAAAAGAGACAAGAGCTACACGGATGTGTTGGGATTTGTCACCGGAAATCACCCGATAAAAGCGGAAGAACGCGGTGATTTCCTCAAATCCAGTCCCAGGAGCAATTGAAGTGGAAATTGAAAAACATAAAATTAAATAGAAAGAGATTAAAATTTCATACCAGAAAAATCTCTTTCAGAGACGGATGATGACTGCAGAACTCAATTTAGAATTCCTCCACTCTCACGTACACGAACGCTTGGCGAATACAACCCGTGCTAGCGTCGGAAAAACCAAACAATGGAGAGGGGAGGGCTATGGAAATTTCGGCTATTGATGCTCTAAGCTTGGGGGGGGGGGCCGAATTCTTCTAACCCTAGGTATTTATACCTAGGGTTGGCCGAATTCCTTAAGGAATTCTGGCCCATCTTGGCTCCTCTCTATTCTGTGCGGGCTTCCATGTTTTAATTTAGGCCCAGTCTAATTTTAATTATTCTGTTTAAATTAATTTCAAGCCCAATTTCAATATACCCATGTATTTAATATATCACTCCAAGTAATATATTATTTACATATAAATTAAAATTAGTTTGACAATTAATTTAATCCATCAAATTAAAATTAACTCTACACAAAATAAAATCATATGTAAACCCATACATATGGATATTTCCACCTAGGAAATAATTTCATAATTAATCCAATTAATTATGAAGAGCCAATAGAATATATTAATTTTATTATTATGACCAATCCAATTGATCCTTATAATATAATTAATATATACATGCTTCTCCCTCCATTGTGTATACTCCAAGTATACAGGTGATTCCTTAAGTCTGCATTCTATCGTTCTATGTGTACGATCCTGTGGGCCCATCTTTATGTTGGCAGCGGGCCTTTGGCCCGCAGACTGCAGTTGGGCTCTAGCAAGCCACTGCAGCCCCCAATTAAGATGGAGATGGCAGTCTAACTGATATCATAACCCTGTAGTTAAACTTGTACATCCCATGTCATTGATATCGGTGTCCAACACAGAGGCATGGATTGATCACCCTCTTTCGTGTCCGGACATTAACTTGATCCCGAATGTACTGATGCTCACAAACAAGTTCCAACTTGTTTGGGTGTGGCCACACTCTTATCAGTCACATTCATCAAGAGGCCGGTGATATCTTCTCAGTTGGTTACTGAGTGACAAATCCCTTCTGCATATCCATAGTGCTACCATGTTCAGTGACATACCCGAATGCACCCATACTTGGCACCCTATTACAGGCCCTTTAGGCGTACCCCTAAGTATGCGACTTCACATGTAACACCATCATATGGTCAGGTCAAAGGATCCATACAAGTACTACATGAGAATCCATTGTGATACCATACCATGTGGATTACTCGTTTAGTGGATCTATCCAGTACCATGCTCCCAGGCATGTACCCATTAACTTGGTTGACATTCCATGTCCAATGACCGGTAAGACACCGCCATACAACCAAGTTAATGATAGTCTGTTGTTCCATTCATTCCCATGACTGGAACAGACTACGGATCTATTTATGGTCATATCGTTAACCCTATCCACGGTCTTACTGCTAAGTGCATGACACTAGTCGTCATGGATATAGATATGTCCATTGGATACTTCATTTACTATACTGCACAAGATAAATATAATAAATGAATTGATGCCTTTATTAATGACACAAATAAGTACAACACATAAATCCAATAAATGTATGGTACAAATACAAGGACCAATGCCTCGGGACTAGGGCATTTTCAACAGGATCATGGAATAGCCATACGGCTATTGAGTGAACAGTAGCACGGCTATTGAGTGAACAGTAGCAAGCTATTGAGTGGATAGCCGCACGGCTGTTGATCGAGAGCTTCATAGATATTGATGAGTGACAGTGAATTTGCATGGAGGAGATAGGTATTTGGATTTGAGGGAGACAAATCATATCCTATTACAGGATTGATATTTGGATTGAAGGGAGCTATAATCATGAGAGATTAACAACACAACAAGAACTAACTAGAAAATCAAGAGGAGAATTAAGGAAAGAAAGAACTAAAATCTCAAACTTCTCAAATTCAAAAATCCAATCAATCAAACCACAATTCACTCAATTTATGTCACAAATTCTTGATCCAAACTAAATTAAAATCTTTAGAGACTTAATTGGGTTGCTGGAATTAAAGAATTAGAGCTAAATTGGTAGATTCAAGCTCTTGGGTTTAAAGTTTCAAATTCAAGCTTCAAGAATTGGTTTTCTTCAAAATTGAACCCTGGATAAACATCAAAAAGGTAATTTTGAGAGGCCTTAAACCTATTTACAGCTTTCTGGGTTGATTTGGTTCGTATTTCATATGTTTTCATTTTTGCTTTGTTTTCTGTTCTCTGGTAAACTAGAGCTGGATAGCTATTGCGAGAGCTACACGGCTATTGCACTATAGTTGTACGGCAATAGTTTATTTTAAAATTTAGCGATTTTGATTTTTAGCAATTTCTCTGGTTCATTCAAAATCAGAGCCGTATGGGTCTGATAGCCACACGACTATTATTTCTACACCCGCCTGGTTGTAGTCTTGAATTCAGAATTGAATTTTTGTGTATTTTTCCTATTTTTGCAAATCATTTGACCTAGATTTAAATTTTATATTTATTTCTATAAATCAGTTCAACGATGGAAATACTAATTTCTTAAAACCTGGCCCATTTTGTATGCATATATATTAAATCGGATAAATTGATTTTCAAATGAATTTCTAGTCCCATAAAAAACGAGTTTCAAAATGTTTTCCAGGTCAAATCGGGTAATTTATCGAATTTCCCGATTTTTCCCATTTCACACCCCGAGCTATCTTGAATCCTTTATTCTGAATCTATTCGAGTCTTTGTACAAACTTTGTTTTGCAGACAAATGTATGTTAGGATATATGAATGCTTAGCTTTTTATTTTTATATATTTTGTATATAGGTAAATTTGTATCATGAATCCCTTATTATATGAGTGTATCCTCTAGGAAAGTCATTTGATCGGTTTGTATATTTTAGATTTCCTGAATTTATTTACTGCTTTCTGAATTTATTTATTCCTTTCAGCATTTTATTTGTATCTTATGTGTGAGCATTGACTAAATACAACAAAGATAAAATTAACCGTAGAAATATAAAAGGCATTGATATAAAATGTTAAATATATTTTTGAATTGAGAAGAAATAGGTGAGTTGTCCAAACCTGATCTTTGATTAAAAGGTATAGCGAGTTGTAGCTCGACTTTACTGTACCGTAATTTCACGGTTGAGATGAACCGGGTGGTGACTTCTGTAACTTTGAATAAGAGTGTTCGAGTTTGTTCGTTTTCTCGCTATAAGATCCTTTTTATAAACCCTATTAAAAACATTCCTGGCTTGGTCAAAAGGCCTGTGCAAATATAGGATCGTCCGCTCACAGTGGCAACTCCACTGGGGATTTTTGTTTTTGATTTTCAAAATCAAAAATTGACAAACATTGAACACTCGAGTCAAAATGTTTTGACATTTTTATTATCAATGCCTTTTATTTGTATATCAATTAGAAACACTTTGCACACACACTTTTAAGGTACCATTTAAACCCCGATGTGTTGTTGAAGTGTTGCCTAAGTTATGTCAGGTCTTAGGGGCACGAAAATAGTATGTCACTCATAGCCTCGTACGAACCCTTTTGTTTGTACTATTGACGGGGAAGAAGTGACGAGTATATTCTGCTATGGGAACCTTGATGTGAACACGAGACTTTTCACTTGGCCCATAAAAGCAACCATAGTTACTTTTCTTAGGAAACCAAAATGCAAATTGCATTAATCTGTTGAGAGACGAACTTTATTATTCCCTTTTGATAATAAAGAGAACCAATTCCTAGGAAAAATTTATGTCGACCAAACGTGGAGAAATAAGGTCGAAAAGGAGTGCATATTTATGCATGTTATAATGTTTGTTCCATGTGCAGGAATTTACATATATTGTACTTTCATATGTCATTTGAATTTGCATACATTTGTGCATTTACATATAGCATCTTTTCATCACCAAAATACCCAAATTGCCAAATCCCTAAATCCCTAAATCCATAAATTATCAAATCGCTAAATTCCTAAATTTCCAAAAATCGCTAAACCCTAAATTGCCAAATCCCAAAATCGCTAAATCCTTAAATTACAAAATCTCCAAATAGCTAAATCCCCAAATTTCCAAAAATAGCTAAATCGCTAAATCCCCAAATTGCCAAATCCCAAAATCGTCAAATCCTAAAATTGCTAAATCCTCAAATCACCAAATATCCCGTGCAAATATAGGATCGTTCACTTATAACAAATTCTTGCATTTTTATTTTTTCATCATGACTAAGTTCATTTGAAATAGAGACCATTTTAGGGTTTTTGCTTTTGCCCAAGTACGAGCACGGATTTTTGTCTGACCTTTATGATGAAGATTTCCGGTTATCCTTTATTTGAGATTGTCTAAAACACTGGCCCAAGAAGTAAAGAATGGATTCTAATTCATGCTGAAACCAACTGAAAACCACCGGAATCGAAAAAGGGGATTTTCACCTTGGAAGATAGGTCGTACAGCCTAAATTAAGAGGAGGTATGACCTAATTTTTGAGTGTTAAGTTGTGGAAGAGAGCTGCTTAAAGGGGTACAGCTAGAATCAATAGAAGAGCCGTACGACACAACAGTAAGGTCGTACGACCCAACTCAAAAGACAGATGGGCCGTACGGCCCATCCCTAAAGTCAGAAAAATATTATCCTGAAAAAATCATGATTACGTGCAGTAGGGGGGGTATTACGGCAGGGATTAAAAATCAATTTCTTTCTCCCAATAATCAAGAGATAACCCCATGACTCATCTTTTCCCTTACCAAAATCAACTTCATCATTTTCACCTTTTCGGCTTCACCATCATCACCATTCTTTTAACTTCTTCTTATCATTAAACAAAACCAAAACAATCCCTTTTCAAGCATTAAACTCCACTTTGACGCATAAATCACTATGGTTCGAAGTTATCCACGACTGCATTTTGATTCCCGGTAAGTTTTGGTTCGTATTCACGAGTTAAAATCAGATTTAAAGCTTCGAGGAACGGATATCGGATCATTTCTCAAAAACCTGGATAAACACGTTAACGGTAAATTCTGAGAGGTCATAAATCCAATCCTCTGATTTGGTATGTTGTGATAAGTTTATTGAAAACTGAAGACAAGTTTGTTGTAAATTTCAAAATAGGGCTGTACAGCCTATCTTTTAGGCCGCACGGCCCATCTTGAGAGGAAATAAAGCCGCATGGCTCATTATGGCCCATGAACTTTTGCGGCGATTTTCTCTGTTTTTTGGGGTTTTTGGTTTTATGTAATCCGAGGTGAAAATCTCTGATTTCTTAGTCTAATCCATCGATAGACCCCCAAAGGAGCATAAGATTCAAAAGGAGAAAAACCTAAAACGAATTTCTACGTGTTAAAATCACAAATCGAAAAATGTTTTCCCCTATCAAAGTTGGCAGCAATGCCCATATTTGACCCATTTTGAGCCGTTTACTTAATCCATTTTCCCAGCATAATCTCTTCTTTACCATATATTTTTTTTTTTGCATTCGTTCATCATTACAAAATTGATTTTGAGTGTTTATGTGCCTTTTGACCTAGTTTCATTCTTGAAGTATTATTTAAAACCCACACGAAAGGGATTTCTAATAAATCCCTAAATATCTGACTCACCTTGGCATGCTTAAAGAGAGAAATAAAAATCAGCAAAATCATTTTCTAAAACCATTTTCTCCAAATCCAAAATTACAAGGCGTTTTCTAAAACTGTTTTCTAGGTCTAATCAGGTAAACCTGTCCGGTTTTCCTGATTATCCCCTAAATGCTTGATCTCGGGCTATCTGGATATCCCATTCTGTCAGATCTGAATCTAATGTATGTATATTTATTTGCATCACTAACGTCAGTTTTGCAGGCAGATGTATGCTAGGTTAGATGAATGCTAGCTTTCAATTTCTAGAATATCTTGTGTAAACTAGGAAATTGTACCCCTATCCTATTTTTATCAAATGTAACCCCTATGATAGTTTGTTCAATGTGGTTGTAATAATTTTATTTCTCGAATTTATTTATCGCTTTCTGAAGTTATTTACATCTTTTCATATGAGCATGCATCAAATATCTAGGATTAAATACTGAATAGGGAATTAAAATAACAAAAAGCACATATTCGGTATAGTTAAATGCTATTTCATAATAAAGCAAAAATAAGTGATTTGTTCGGACCAGAATCTCTGTTTTAAAGGTATAGGAATCCCTATCAGTTTTGGATGCACCATAATTTCTTGGTAAGAGCTGAGTCCGGTAGCGACTCCTGTCAACCTTTAAGGCATGAGGAACATGTTTTGTATGTTCCTTTTATTTTGCCTTGTTTTTCCAAATCATGAAAACCTCATTTTCTATAAAACCAACACTTACTTCAAAAGAAAACCCTCCGGCGCAGGCTTCCCGGCCCGCCGTCGCGTTTGAAGATCACCCGCTCACACCAAGTTAAATTGGCCTTGTATTTTTTTTTTTATTATTCTCCTACTTAATTATGAATGTAATATATGATCTTAATGTGACTCAAATATTGATCTCCAATTGGGAATGGATACCTCTACCATGTAAACTATACCTGAATAGAAAAAAAAAGGTAAATATACCAGTACCTCCTTGCGTTTTAATAATATAATTTATACATCCCTAAAGTTTGTTTTTGTCACACTATGACCTCCCTCCATTTGTTATTAATCATTTTTTACTCAAAATTGTTGTTTGTAATATTTATGACTAAAATTGGCCTTGTATTTTATCTCTAATGTTGATTTTTTAAGGTCATCCGTAACAAAATCATTTTTTCTCACTTATTATGGATTTTTTTCCCAATTTTTTAAGTTGAGATTACATTATAAAAAATACATTAAAAGAGTCTATTCAAGAAGATTTTAAACATAAAACATTATAAGAGATGATATAAACCCATACATATATTCCACGTTAGAAATTTTAATAGAAAATGACATAATAATAAATATAGTGAGGTCATAGTATAACAAATGCAAAATATAGGGAAATATAAATTATATAGATAAAATAGAAGGAAGTAGTGATATATTTATTCAAATATGACAGAGGTTACACAGTAAAACCTCTATAAATTAATATTGTTGGGACCTTGAAATTTTATTAATTTATAGAGATATTATTTAATAATTATTAATTTATAGAGTGATTTTAAATTTTTTTAAAAATAAATTTTAAATTACTAATTTAAATAAAGTTTTTGTCTAAAATCAATGAACAAATAAAGTTTTTGTCTAAAATCAATGAACTATATTCATAATATTTTTACATAATAAAATTAAATGTGTATTATATAAGTTAATTGAACTTGAATTTGATTAAAATTCAAGAATAATATTTTTACGTAATAAAATTAAATGTGTATTATATAAGTTAATTGAACTTGAATTTGATTAAAATTCAAGAAAAAACAAAATACTATAGAGTCATATTTTGCTAAATTATCCTAAGTATATATTTATATATACTTGGTATATGTATTTAAGAAATTATTAATTTATAGAGATGATAAAACAATGTATTTATAAAAGGTTGCTCCAAAAAATTATTATCTTATTAATTTATTAAAATTGATCATTTTTTAAACTGGCTCAAATTGAAACCAGAAGAAATTACTATTTTAAAACGATTATTAATTTATCAAGTATTAATTTATAAAGGTTTTAATGTAATTATTTATCAAAAAAAAAATTGTTATATAATACGAGGATGGTGATTTCGTGGTGAAAGATTTATATGACTAAATTTCCAAATTAAATTTGTTTTAAAAAAATTACAATATCATTTTGGGTCTATTTTTCAGGCAAAAAGGAAGAAGAAGAAAACAGAAACAAGAAAGTTTGAGCAGAATACGGTACTATGAAGTAGGAATCAGTTTTTCAAAAATAAAAAAAAAGGGTAGGAGGAATCAAATTTGTCATCAAAGTTTCATGTCGTGCAAGCAAATAATTCATTTAATTCATCTGAATCGAAGAAGAAGAGAGGCGGAGAAACAAAATCAAAATGCGGAAGTTCCTTTTTCTCAAATTCGCTTCCTCTATTTTCTCCCCAAAACTCACCAATCCCTCAGATTCCTCACTCGTACAGCTCTCTCTGCCTCGTAGAATCTTCACCACTTCTACTAATCCATGCCACCATAACTACTGCCACACCAATTCTCTCTCTAAATTTTCTCACTTAACCCCTACTCCTTATTTCTCTTTCTATCACTCATCGAATACATTTTCACGGAAAGTTGTTGCCTTTTTCTCCAACCCATTGCTTCCAAAGCAGTTTATGTCCAATTTATCTAGTGCCCATTTTAGGGTCTCAACCAAAGGGCTCACGGATTTCAAATTTCGTCTCTTTAGTGTTCGGTTTGCTAAAGGATTTTCTGGATTCAACTCAAGCTTTGGTTACAATGGGCGTAGCCGGTATTTTCATTTTCAGTATATATTAAACCCTCGTTTACCTTAATTGCTAAATTGTCTTGACCTTTTCTCTCTTAGTATAGTTTTGGAATAATGTTGAGACCTTGATCATAAGTAAAGACTTAAATCTCTGAACATATTGCTTATTTGATACTTCCTAATGCTTAATTATGTTGGTTTTAGCCTGCCAATTTCGTAAGGGAAAGCTCATTGTTTCGTAGGGGAGTTTCTACTTTCTAAGTATTTGTAAGTAGAACAATTGTGGGGCTTGATTTATTTTAAATCTCTCAAGTTAGTTTTTCTCTTGGTAGGCATTTGTTGGTTTATATTTATAGTATATCTACAGGAAGAGAATAGTTACATTATATTGATCTTTTATTGGATTAATTCTTATTTGGAAATTGCTATCTCATAGCCCTCAGGGGCATGGAATTCTTAGATATCCATAATTTGTCTGCTGCTGTTTGCAGGAGATCTTGGTTTGATCGGCTCTCACCTGATAATGTGGTTTATGGCTTGATCATAGCAAATGTTGCTGTGTTTTTGTCCTGGCGGATTCTAGATGAAAAATTCATGTCAAAACACTTTATGGTGGGTCCCCAGATTACAAGTTAGATGTTCCTCATCTAATTGATTAACTTTGTTCTCTGGAATTTTAGAATATAAGATACACTTGCATTCTCCTTTTGCAGTAGTACTGTAATGAACACAATTTGATTTATGTAGACAAATGACTATTCCTATGACTTTTTTTGTTGTAAATTGCCATACTCATTAGAATAATATGGTGTTTTGCTACGACTCTAATCCGTTCTAATCTCCTGTCATCTAAATTGTCTTCTTCATGTTCGCTGAGCAGATTTCGTTAGACAATATCAAAAGTGGGCGTGTTCACACAATGCTTACTTCTGCATTCAGTCATATCGATATGGGGCACATCATATCTAACATGATTGGGCTTTACTTCTTTGGGACAAATGTAAGGTTACTTTAAACTGTTATTGTTCAGGAATTTTCTTAGTAAGTTGCTTCTGTTTAATATATCTCGTTGTGAATATTGGATTATGCACTTTGTTATGTACTTTAAACTGATAAATTAGAAGATCAATCAAATTGCTTTTCTTTTATGTATTTCCTTGTGGGTATTATTGGATCATGCACTTTGATGTATACTCTAGAATGAATAATTGAAAGATCAGATTTTTTTCTTGATAAGTTTAATTTGATCCATCCATTTATTCGTATTCACCTTTTATCCAGGTTTTAGTATTCTGTAAGTTCACTGCTAGATAGTGTCAGTATTTTAGCAGTTTCTTGATATTAATTGATATTATTATCATCATCATTGTCATGATCACGATCGTCATTGATATTAGCTTTTTTGTTTTATTGTGTTACTAGATGATCTGACACAACCTAAGGTTGGCTTGAGTGGAGAAAACCACTAACCGCTTAAATTAGGTATTGAGTTTGATTCCTATCGTATGTAACATGCTTAATTGGAAGAGGGGTCATTAAGAGGTGCTTGTTCAACCTCGAACCAGATTAAATGGGTACACTTACCAAAGATCTAACACAAATTGCTTATATGATGCTTAGAGGAACTTTCTGCCTTTATCAGTTATATAATGTGAATCCATGAATGTGTCATAGACGAGGAACCATGTTTCCTGTAAAGTTATATATCAATTTAGTTCGTGACTTGTTCTTTTTTATCAAATTAGCTTCAAAGTGACGTGTGTTAGCATATGATTCGTGGTTTTTTTTAATACATTTTTTATATATATCAATTTTTGTATGCTGACTTGTGCCATTTTAGACTTATAGTCGAAAAATACTAAGTTGAAGAACTTAATTGATACCAAAGCTCATTTTGGGGTAAATTGTCCTTGCGAGCCAAGTTGAAGGTTCAAACACAAATGGACCCTTTGTCCTGTATTCTACTCTGCTTATATTTGTGGTTTTGATATAAAACGTGATGGGCTAGTTTGTTTCCTCTTGAATATCCAAATATGCACGAGAACATGATGGCAACCTTACTGGATCTTGTTGCGACTTTCAGTATAGAATTTATTGTATAGTGAGTGTCAATGTTCATTCTTCCTTCTGTTTGACAGATGAAATATGTTTTTTTAATCATGGGCGTCATATCGTCTTTCAGTCTCTTGAATCCATGAAATGCATGTAGGTTTACCTTGTATTGCTTCCATTTTTCTAGTTGGTGAAGTTGTATCCTCAATTAGTTCCTAAAGCATGCATGTGTTTATCTCATGCTTTCTTTCTTCCTCGTTTTCTTTCGCGATTGAGCAGATTGGTAGGAATTTTGGACCTGAATACTTGCTGAAGTTGTATGTAGCTGGTGCACTTGGTGGTTCAGTGTTCTTCTTGGTGCATCATGCCTATTTGGCTTTAACGACAAAGGTATGAAGGAGCAAGTCATAAGCATAATTAACTAGAGTTCCCAATTTAGGCAAAAAACAGTATTTGGCCCATGTACTTGGTCCAATTTGTCAAATTGGTCATTGTACTTCAATTTCGGCACATTTGGCTTGTGTACTTGGCATTATGTCATTTAGATTCCTCTTATTTTAATATTGTAATTAAAACATCTTTCTATGCTTCCATAATGTCTTTAGTTCTTGTAAGTTTGACCCTGACCTTGCTATTTTGTAACTGCAGCAAAACGGGATGTGGGCGAAGGATCCTTCAAGAGCTCCAGCATTGGTATGCTTTTGAAAACTGTCTGGACGAGTTTATTCTCTTCTTTTTCCCTGTCTAATGTAACTAAGTAATTTGATATTTCTGAGTTCTTTAACTTTACCTGATACTAAAATAGACTTCAAGTTGGAAATTAATTGACGCCCCAATGATTTGGACCTTAAAATTGACAAGAAATTAAAAAGTCAGCACTAATAAAAATACAAGGACAAATGCCAACCTGAATTTCCATGCTAATTTGTGATGTCTTATTATGTACTTGTTATAGTATTATGGCTTTTGACTAGTTCAGTTTCTTGCTTGGAAATGCTTTAATTTGGTTGCTGAACCTAGCCCCTGGTTTTCCTTATAAAGCTGCCTGGGTTGTATTTTCTAGCAGCTTTCATGTAATCTGAAAGCTGAAGGAAATTTTTGTTTCCACTAGTTGTTGTCTTTCTCTTATTTGCGGCATATGTACCTGTCATCAATTTCGGTTGAACTAGTTCAGTTACAAGTGTTCTTGTATTTCATTAGGGGGCTAGTGGGGCAGTCAATGCTATATTGCTGCTTGATATATTCCTGAATCCGAGAGCCACTCTTTACTTTGATTTCATTATACCGGTTCCTGCAATCTTACTGGTAAGCTTTATTTCAATTAAAATTAACAGTTATTTGCATAAACTTTTGGAAATGCTTATGATATATCCTTTTAATGACTGTGATTGTAGGGGATATTTTTAATCGGGAAAGATGTGTTGCGCATGATAGAGGTTTGTTTCTTTTTGCCCATTCCAGCTTTTGAGTAAAAGTTACGTTTTCGGTGTGTTGGGTGTGTGGAGAGAATTATTCGACATTGCTATTTATTGTACTTTGTGTTTGTGCAGAAAGATAGGAACATATCAGGATCAGCACACTTGGGGGGAGCAGCAGTCGCAGCTATAGCGTATGTACGTTTACGTAAGGGACGGATTTGAGCTGTCAGACGGAAAGGTCTACTAACTTGGCTTTTTAATGTTATGATTATGATGATGATTCATACTTTAGAAAGCCATTAATGAGCATTCTTAAGTATGATTAAGGATGCCAATTGCCAACGGCTTTTCTTTCTTCTTCTAACTCTATCTAGGTATTAGCATTAGTATTAACATTAATTACTGATTTATGGCATTGTTTCCTTGGCTATCATTATTGGCCAGTAACATCAACTTGGTGCAATTTCAGATCTCTTTAACTATATTTGGTTCATCTTAAGGGTCAATTATAGTTCTGAAAACTGAACCGGACTAGCCAGTTGGATCGGGTTCAATCAGAATTGGAGGTCTGTTTGGTTGGTTTTCAACCAGTTCTGTATGTGGTCAAAACTGGTCAACGGTGGGTTGGACTAGCCGGTCGAACCAAAGACCTGAGAACAAGACCAGTTTGTAGATTCGACCATAATGTTTTTGAAAAAAATATTATTTTACTTGAAAATTAGGGGTATGATTTTTTGATTTTTCTTATTTAAATAAAATTAAGTTTAAATTTTGAAATTATTTTGAATTAAATTGACATTTAATTTTAAATATAAAATTACAGTAAAAAGGTATACATAGTTTTTTTGAATTAAATATTCTTGAATGAAAATATTGAAATATTGAATTTAATTAGCTTGTTAGTATTTTCGACTTTGTCAACTTTTGTAATTAGATTCCATTGCAGGATTACTATTAATTATACGAATAAGGCTTGTGTAATTTGAATGTGTTTAATTAATGTCAATTTAACATATTAATTAATTATATCTTCATGGTAAAGTAGTACGAGATTTATTTTAAAAAATGATTAAGTATATAAATGGTCGTCTGAAGAAATACTTAGTAATCAAATTGAATTATATCATACGAGATTGCAGCCCAAATTTACAAGTTTCATTTTATTTGACTCGAGAATTCTAATAGAATTGATTGTAAGTTTGATCAATGCCACCAATCTAAACAGCACAAAGTTGACGTAGTCCACCTACATGGTACGCCCACGAAGAGATAAGAAACTATTATTTGTGGAGCAAAGAATACACAATTTAGAGTTCACCTACTAAATCGAAAACTTATATCTTATGCACAGAAGATTCGCCCAATATTCTTTAAACTCATTCCATTATGCTACCTAGACACATATTCTAATTACAAGAGCGATGTGTATACATTTTATAGAGGAAAAGTTCCATTATGGACCAGAACCACGCTAGTCCCCGCTGTTTATACATAAGCAATTATAAAGACATATCAAGCATCTAACAGTAAGGACCAACGTGGTCCAAGTCCATTAGGATCTCTTTTCATAGAGTAATTTCTTGTATACACAATATATCCTTGCTGAAATTATAGTTTCCTCAGCACATGCCTCGCACAACCTAAATCTTAAGTTTGATCCATTCAAGAAAAATCACAATTTCCTTCGAAAATAGCGAGCGGTGCACCATACCACCTTTAAGCTTGGTGCGATTAGCAGCTACATGGTGTGTGACTTTGGCCATTGTTAGAAAAATTTCTACATGTTATCGAATTTGGATAATAATCCTTTTCTCTTTCCTCGAGCCCATGTGAATTAGTACGCTGTAGTAGACGTTAAAATGGTCTAGGCTTAAAGTATTTTTGCCTCTTGTGCTATCATATTTTTGCCCTATTGCTCTTGTCTTGTGACCATTACACCATTATCCCCTATTAAAAAATGCTCCAAGATGGCTAAAATAAGCATATTCCGTCATATTTGGCTAACAATATCGTTAACGGAATATGCTTGGAGCTTTTTTTAATAGCGCATGGGATAAAAGAAAAACGTTGATAGAATATGTGCCGAAAAGGTAAACCGTTGATAGCACATTGGGCAAAAAGGATTTTAAGCTTGATGGTCCGCATTTGAAAGATATAGAAAGGAACAATTTTTTTTATTTTGCTTGCATCATAACAAGAGACCTCCAAACCACCTTCAGAAAGGTTCCTTGGCCAACGAACTTGCACCCATTGTCAACAAGAGTGCACAAAGGGATTAATATTTTCCTTAAACTTGAAACATATGGAACATCAATTATATGTTTTGACAACTCCATCATGTAGATTATAATCTAATAATCTAGGATCTAATTCTTATATAGAAATCATTGATCAAAACTGTATTAACGGAAGCGTATCTGGTTCCATGATCACAGAAATCTCTTGTTCGAATCCGGGTATCTGATCTTCGGGTTGATTTGTAATTCCTCTGAAGGCTCAGGGAAGGATGGAGTTTTCTCTGAGTTTAAGGAATATGTGTTTTCCTTAGGAAATTACACTCAACCAGGGACCATAACCCCTATTTATAAAGAGTTGGTATAAATTACTAATTAAGCCCATCATAAATTAGTTTTATACCCTGGGTTTCTACACCTATTATAAATTGACTCACACTTCTTTTTATAAAATGACATGGCCCTATTAAATAATTAGATCACTTTAATTAGGCCTTTAACCTAATTATAATGATAAATACACAATCCAAAACCGACAATGCACATACGTTTATGTGCCCAAATATCGGTAATGCGTTATATATATATTATAAAGTCCACAAAATCCTAACACATCAAACATCATAATCTTTATGATTCCAACAACAAAGATTTTATAGGATTCATAGTTATCTACTACACAACTCGACCTTTACAAATGTTTAGGATAAAAATATCTATTAGTTGGAACACATGTCATAGGAACACGCAATGTCCAACAATAAATTTAAATTGTTCCTCTTTTTCTTTGTGGTGACTGTGAATACATACCCATTACCATCAACAAAATTGACACATGCTTCATGTTCACCTTTTTCATCTAAATCCCCATCTTTCTTATTTTTTTTTATGCCCGAATACATAGATACCCCTGAACTTGGTCATAAATGCCTGCTGCCCCCCTGAACTTTGAAAATGTCCTAATGCCCCTCCAAACTTCATAAACGTGTTCTAATGCCTCCTGAATTTCTTAAAATTGGCCCAGTTTGCCCCCTAAGTCACATAAAAACCAGAGTTTGCTTTGAAAAGTTAAACATGATACAACCAATAATTGAGTGACACGTGACAGCAAGGGGGCAAACTGGATCAC
Organism: Euphorbia tirucalli; assembly: GCA_039660915.1. Lineage (NCBI taxonomy): Eukaryota > Viridiplantae > Streptophyta > Magnoliopsida > Malpighiales > Euphorbiaceae > Euphorbia > Euphorbia tirucalli. The sequence goes on along the minus strand of CM077637.1, from coordinate 30,499,717 downwards.
TTTTTCATAGTTCAGGGGGGCATTAGCACATTTTAAAAGTTCAGGGGGATAGTAGGTATTTTCGGACAAGTTCAAAGAGGTATCTATGTATTTGGCCTTTTTTATCCTTACACCCAATCTTAATATACCATTTCTTATGACAGTAGTGGCATGTTCACTACAAACAGTAAGATATTTTACAGGAAAAATTTTGGCTACCAAAAGTATTAAAGTTGTTGCAATAACTTTTTGCAGAAAAAAAAAGTTCTTACTACCGATTGCCTTGTGACCGTATATATTTAGCAATCAAATTTGATAAAATTTTGTTGCTATTGATATACAAATGTCAACAATAATTTGTTATACTGCCAGATTTGTTATACTGCCAGATTTAACATTTTTTTAGTGTTTCTTTTGAGAATTTAGACTTAGACTATGAACTCTGCCTTCACTAAGACCATCAGCAAGAGTCTGATTAATTTTAGCCAATTGATCATCAATAGTTGTCGTCGTAGAAAAGCAATCTTTATGACATCTTTGAGGCTAATTTTCTCACATCCATAGAACAAAAGTCTCCTAGAAGTTTTTATGACTTTAAAACAAAATACAATAAAGTAACCACGGAATATTCTTCACAATATAAATCGAAAGATGACATGGTGAGGTCTAATAGATTTATTTTTCTAAAGATGAAGTTCCTCGACTCTGCTCTGGAAGAACAATCAACTTATGATTGATTACTCATGTAAAAAGAGTCCCTCACTTGATCCAAGTGCCGACTGCAATAGTTTGCTTGATTACAAACCTCAACAGCTTCTTTAACAAACATATATAAGAAGAGATATGCAACTGCCTTTTAATCCAAATTTCCTACTTCACTTACGTTAGGAATTTGATCTGGGTTTGATTATAATAATTTAATATCCGGAACGAAAAATTAGACATGCAATCACGATAACAAAAGATTTATATGATTCGGCCAATTTTGTCTATATCCACAGGCGAAGAGGATCATATAATTCATTAGTAATCTACAAGTTAGTATAACAGTAAGAGATTCACATCTTTAACACACTACCTTGTTAAATTAGAGAATTGAGAAAATTATGATTTCCATTGAGTAAAGAATAGAAGATACAAGAGTATATATAAACAAACCCTAATATGTCCACAACTAGGGTTACAAAGAAAATAAAAATACATTTTATTTGACAATTACTATTATATCCCTTTACACCCCCATCAAGCCGATGGGTATCTTCAACATGAAGATGAGATCGAAGACAGAGGAATTTGGAGGTACCAAGAGGCTTGGTGAAGATATCAGCTAGTTAATTACTGGACTGTAAAAACCATATATTGAGAGCCCCAGATGCAACAAGTTCACGCACAAAATGGTAGTCAAGGGCAATATGCTTGGTTCGAGCATGGAAGACAGGATTCTTACTAAGGTAGATAGCACCAATATTGTCACAAAATAAGGTGATTTTGCCATGCAGCGGGACACCAATGTCATGAAGAAGCGAATTGAGCCAAAGCACTTCGGCAGCAGCATTAGCAAGAGCTTTATATTCACTTTCAGTACTGGAACGAGCTATAGTAGGTTGCTTCCGTGCAAACCAAGAAATTAAGCTATTGCCCAAAAATATGCAATACCCACCAGTCGAACGTCTATCATCAGGACAACCCCCCTAATCAGCATCTGAAAAGGTATTTAATTGAATAGAAGATGAATTGGAGAGAAGTAGACCATGATGAATTGTGCCCTTGAGATAACACCCATCCAGTGAACATCCGTCGGTTGATGCATGAATTGGCAGAGTTTGTTGACTGCAAAAGCAAGTTCAGGTCGGGTCAGCGTCAAATACTGTAGTGCCCCAACAGCGCGATGATACTCTTCACCGGAAGGAAGAACTGTGCCCATAGATTTTGATAAATTCAGAGTGGAGGCCATAGGAGTCAAACACGGTTTGCAATCTGCCATAGAGGTGCAGCATAAGACGTCTTCAATATATTTGGACTAACGGAGAACAATCCCTTTGGGAGTATGATCAACCTCGATGCCAAGGAAGTACCTGACGCGGCCCAAATCCTGAATGGGAAATTCCTTTTCTAGTAACTGAATAGTTTGCTGAATGGCAGGTAGAGAAGAACCTGTAATCAAAATGTCATCCACATAGCATAGAATATAAGTAGAAACATCACCACTGATTTGAACAAATAGAGAATGATCTGCCCAAGATTTTCGAAAACCACACTGAGCTACAAAGGTGCACAACTGATTGAACCACTCCCGAGGTGCCTGTTTCAAGCCATACAAGGACTTTCGGAGAAGACACACATGATCAGGACAACTAGCATCAAGAAATCCCAGTGGTTGCTTCATATAAATAGTTTCAGTAAGGGTGCCATGAAGAAAGACGTTGCTGACATCGAGTTGATGAACAGGCCAACTATGAATAGATGCAAGAACCAAAATTGTGCGAATGGTGGTAGCCTTATTAACTGGACTGAAAGTCTCCTTGTAGTCGATGCCAGCTTGCTGTGTAAATCCTCGTGCTACAAGTCAAGCTTTATACCTGTTTATGGTGCCATTAGTTTTCCTTTTGATCCTGTACAACCACTTACAATCAATAATAGGGGACAAGGGACCAAGTCCCATGTGTTGGCGAGAATGAGAGCATGAAATTCTTGGGTCATAGCATCGTGCCACACAGGGTACTTCTGGGCTTGGGAATAAGTGGATGGTTTGGTTAAGGTGTGATCTTGGTCAGTTTTGGTGGTTTGAAGGGCATAGCGGGCTGGTTTGCTGCGGACATGGGCTGGACGAAGGGTCATACGAGGTGGGGGTTACGGGTTTGGTGGGCTGGAGTTATTGGCAAGGGAAGGAGGTGGCGTCAGCTATGGCAGAGCAGAGGGCGGAGAAGCAGGTGGGTGGGGCTGTGACGGCGGAGAGAGCAGATGCGAAGATAATTCATGCTGTCTGTTAATGGGATCAGGGACAGGTATGTGCATACCCCATCAACAGAGGGAGATGAAGTGAAAGGCAAAGCATGGCTAGGCTGAGACACAGAGAAAGGAAAATTATTCTCATTAAATTTTACATGCTTAGCAATATAAATTCTGTCATTCTGCTGGCTATAGTATAAAAACCCGGAATGAAAATGTGATTTTCCAAGAAATACACAAGAGTGACTATGAAACTGAAATTTATTGGTATTATATGGCTGTAAAAGAGGATAAATTTCACATCCAAGAATTTTAAGATCAGTATACGGTGGGGAGGTATGAAAAAGACGAAAATAGGGAGACTCATTTTGCAATGTAGGTGACGGTAAATAATTAATCAAATCAACACTGTGATTAACGGCATAATTCCAAAAACGAAGAGGAATTTTTGCATGAGCAAGTAAAGTGAGAGAAGTATCAACTATATGTCTAATCTTGCATTCCGAAATACCATTCTGCTCATGAGTATGAGGGCAGGCAAAAAAATGTGTGATGCCCATGGTTTTGAAGTATGGATCCAATTTTAGAAATTCACCCCCAGAATCAGAACAAAAACGTTTAATGTCACCATTGAATTGTTTCTGAATCATTGCATGAAAGTCAAGAAAAGTCTGATATACATCACTTTTAAATTTGAGGCAATAAATCCATGTAAAACGAGTGCATTCATCAATGAAAAGAATAAAATATTTATGATTTAAATAAGAAGTAACAGGGGCAGGGCCCCAAACATCAGAATGAATAACTTTAAAAGGAACAACACTGGGTCTAAAAATTGGTTTTAAATCACTGTTAGAAAGTTTTCCCATTTGACAAGCAGAACAAAAATTATTAGAATGATGAAATTTAATATTGCTAGAATGTAAAATTTGGGATGTTACTCGCTTATTTGAGTGTCCCAACCGAGCATGCCACATGTCAAAGGAGACATATTCACCAACCAAGGCCTCCTTCAGATCTGGCGACATCACGTACAAGCCATGATCACTCGAACCGCTCAGCAAAATTCTCTTCGTTACCTGATCCTTCACAAGAAAATGAGAAGGCCAAAATTCAAAGAAACAATGATTATCAATGGTAAATTTTTGTACAGATAAAAGAGACTTAGTAATTTTTGGTACAAAAAGAATATCATTAAGTTTAAAGGAGGCATAGGAAGAAGTACCAGTGTGGCTAATAGGGAGACCTTGTCCATTGCCAACCTGAATATTATCATTACCCATGTAAGGTTGCATGTGTTGAAGATGTTGAGGATCAGCAGTCATATGATGAGTAGCACCGGTGTCAGGGTACCAAGTCAAGATTGGAGCATGAGATGGCATAGCTTGGAAATAATTTTGATGAGGAGTGGGTTGCTACCTATTCAGTCCCCAAGCAAGGTTGGCCTGTCAAAAATTCTGATGCCCAGGTGTAGGGTTTCTAGGCCGAAAGTTAGGGTTTGGAATCACTCTTCGGCACTTATCGGCATTGTGATTATTATAGCCGCAGATTTGACATGGGGCCTTCGATTTTCTACGAAATTGATTCTGTTGCTGCTGTTGAGGTGTAGTATGCATCACAAAATTCGGATTACCCCTAAAAGGAGGGTTCGATTTTTATGCAATAAGGGCCACAGGGGGGGAATTATCTTGAAAACTTTTAAGTAAAATCTCATGAGATGTTAAATGGCCAAATAAAGTGTAATAATCAGTAGGTGGCTCCATGACAAACAAAGTAGCAATAATGGATTGAAATTCATTACCGAGTGTTTTAAATACTATAGCATTGAACTGTGCATTGGTTAAAGGAGCATTGGCAGCAGTGAGTTCATCAGCGAGGGCTTTGCATCGTTGTAGATAATCCGCGACACCAGCATCGGTCTTTCTTAGTTCTTGCAGTTGCATTTGTAACTGAAGTTATCTGTTTTGGGACACAGATCCATAAGCCTTTGATAAAGCTTGCCAGGCATCATAGCTTGATGTAATGCCCACTACAGAGCGAAAGACAGAAGGAGATAAAGATGAAAAAATCCAAGATAGGAGCATTTGATCTTTTGCAAACCAAGCCGTATAGGCAGGATTATCGACTTCCACATTAGGGTCAGTCGTTGAAGGGATTTCCTTAGGAGGAGCTACAGATGTGCCATCAATATGACCAACTAGGTTGTGGCAATGAAGGATTGGGGTAAATTGGGTTTTCCAGACCAAGCAGTTTGAATGATCAAGTTTATTGGAGAAAATATGATTGGAGGTGATGGGAAGAGGGTTTTGGGCGGTGGAGTGATGATTGGCCATGGTGAATGGATTAGGGTTTATGAGATTTTTGGTTTGGGTGGATGAGGGTGAGGATGCCGAAAGATGAGAGGGGTTAGGGTTAGGGTTTGAAGCGTTAGGGTTTTGAGAGGAGGAGAAGAATGATGAGTGGCTATATTCTACTTCAGAATCAGACTTGGAGTTAGAAGACATAAAGAATTAAAGCTCTGATACCATGTTAAATCAGAGAATTGAGAAAATTATGATTTCCATTGAGTAGAGAATAGAAGATACAAGAGTATATATAGACAAACCCTAATATGTACACAACTAGGGTTACAAAGAAAATAAAAATACATTTTATTTGACAATTACTATTATATCACTTTACATACCTAACTCTCAAATACCATGAGCTCGATTACACTCATAACTCACATATATGCATATTCACAGAGCACAAGCTCCAAAATTCTTGCTGCAAACAAATAAGCAAACAGCCTTTACTTATATAAACCTCAAAGTAATCCTTTCCCTAATGAGAAAGTTTCCAATTCCTATTCTAATTAGGAAAAACTTAAACAAGATTCTTTGACATACCTTAACAACTTATGCATAATATTGGTTACTCTTCCTTCTCTAATGAATTTCTCATTCGTTTTTTTTAATGAGAATGACAAGCACTTCGATCTACTAAATTGTCCAAAATTAATTGATGTATGAAATATCTCAAAATCCAACTTCACTAATGAAAACTATTGTTTCTATCCACGTAATAGACATACTAAACATATGGGGCTCTAATACAACTTAGTAATTGGTCCGGTGGATTGCTGTAAGTTCAATAAATGTGAAAACATGAAAATTAAACTTACGAGCTACAGAGCTCAAGATTTATAAGGTTTGACAAATTGTGCCTACGTTCAGGTCATTCATTGAGATTCTGTTAAAAGATTTAGGATCCATTCACCGACTCAAAAAATTATGATTTCTACATCCTAAGATTGACTCAATACTCTCCCGATACAAGATGGATGCCATATTTTAATTTTAAGACATCTGTTTTGTAAGTTAAAACTCTAGTGAATAACCTAATATACATAAGATAGAGTTGTATTCCTTAAGCTTAATTCATTTTTTTTAATCAAGCGTTAGCTCATTTGTGAAAAAGTAACAATTTCAAATGGGTTGATCTAATAATTAACATTTTCAATTAATTATGCTTTCACTACAAAAATGCTAGATTTGGTGGCAAAACAGCTTACAGCAAACCAAAAATTATCATTTAGCAGTAATTTGTAAAAGTTGTTGTCATATATATATATGTTAATGGCAGTAAAATTTAATCAAAATTCGTTGTAAAGAAATAAGGTAATAACTTTAAAACTGCAACATGCAACAACTTTTTTGTTGCCGTCTAAAGCTATATCAACAACTTTTGTACTTTTGGTAACAAAAAAATTTACTACCAAATATCTTATTTCTTTTATAGTGTTTATTAAACCAAAATCCATATGATGTTTATTCATGATCCTGGGAAAACCACACCCCTTGCTTATACATGTATAATTTATTTATTTTGATCTTGAGAAGATGCCAAAAGCAAGTTTAATGGTGGTAAAACCTCCATCTAAGGCTAGATTATTCCCACTCAAATACTTGGATTCATCACTTGCTAAATAAATTGCAGCGTTAGCCACATCTTCTTGTGTTAATTTCACTCCATCAAGATTTGAATATACTCCATTTGTTCCATCCTCTTCCATCTTAACAAAATTCAGGGTCAATGGAGTTTCCACATTTTGGGGGTAAGATAAATTTTTTATTTTAATTAATTTTAGACTATGGAAACAATTAGTTTAAGGGCTTTATTCTCCCAATTCAGCTATAAAAATATCAGATAATTAAGAGAGGATTTGAAGGAGAGAAATTAGGAGATTTGGTTTTACCAAGTCTTATTTTTCAATTTCCAAAAAAGCTTTAAGTTTTTAATTTTTTGGAATGGAAGATGGTGGTTTCTAATAACTTGTGTAAAACCCCTGTATTGTATTATGAAATAAATAGTATATATACAAGTACATATGTGGGCTGAATATAAGAGAATGCAATAGGAGCCCATTACACGATAATACAATGTACATTATAACATTATACTCTAACACCCTCCCTCAAGTTGAGAAGCGAGAATCACAAATTCTCAACTTGTCTCGGAAAGGAAGGAAGCAATCTTTAGACAAAGGTTTAGTTAGAACATCTGCAACCTGATCCTGTGTAGGAATATGGGACACTTGAAAAAGACCTTTGGAGATGTGATCACGAACAAAAAAGAAGTCAACTTCGAGATGTTTACTCTGTTGATGATAAATTACATTGACTATAAGACAAGTGGCAGAAAGATTGTCACATCGAAGGCTTGGTGGTCATGAAAGAGTGATACCTAGTTCTTAAAGCAGAATCTGAAGCCAGCCAATTTCAAATGCACTAATAGCAAGTGCTCCATATTCGGCCTATGTAGAGGATTGGGAGACAGATTTATGCTTTTTAAAACTCCATGATATCAAATTCCATCCCAGATAAACGGCATGCCCAGTCGTTGATTTTTTGTCATCTAGACTGCCTGCCCAATCAGCATCTGTAAGCTTCTGAAGGTGAATAGATGATCATCGATGCAAGAAAATCCCATGATCACAAGTACCCTGTAAATATCGCAATAGTCCTTTAACTCCTTGCCAGTGAATAGAAGTGGGTGCATGCAAGAACTGAGAGAGTTTGTTCATGACAAAGGAGATTTTTGGTCCTGTCAAGGACAAGTGAATTTGATGTGGTAATTTTGCAAGACACAAAATCGTATCAAGTAATAAAGTGTAAGTAAAGATCGTTCCCACAGGGATTGCTTACTAATTACCAACTAATTCATTGAAACTATTAACTAAGCAAGTAACAAATAATGATTTGATTTATATTAAGCTAAGAATTAAATTGAAAGATGATAAAAGCAATTAAAGTAAAATAAGTGGAGAAAATTCAACAAAAGAAACACCTAGGATATTGATTTCATACAACTCTTTAGCCTAATCAATTTATTGTATCAATAATTTAATTACTCATGCAATGAAGAATGATCAATGTCAATAATATTCTTTCTTAAGATATATTATCAATGCTAAATATATGTCACTAATCCTATCTCTCAATAGTGATTAACAATCTATAGTTAACTCACTAAGCACTTATCATTCAAAAACTCCATACAAGTTCAAATAATATTACTCTCGTTCAAATCTAAACTTATGATTTTGTTATCTTATTTTCGATTTCAATAGTATTCCCTCTTGGTACTCTATACTATTTCAATCTATAAATATGCAATTGGTGATCAATCAAAAGCAAGCATTAAGTAAGAGAATAAGATTTGCACAAATAAAGTAAGAAAACTACGATAATTTCATAAACCAATAAAGTTGTACTACATCAGCATCTTAGATAGAGTGAGTTTAGCTATTCATAGTATCTAAAATACACAAGTAAGAAAAAGAAATAAAAACATAGAGAAGAGATGAAAACTCTAAGGTTGGTATAGACGTCTTCGCCTTGTCGCCTTCACTGAATCGTTTGAATTTCTCTCAAAAACGCATAAAAAAATAAGAACAAGTCGGGATCCCCCAAACTGAAAACAAAAGCCCCTTATGTGGGAAAGACAATCTTCTAACCCCATAAGGGGAGAAACTAACCTAGAAAATTTAACCCTAAAAGGAATCTCTAACTAATCCCAATTAGAACTTTTCTAATTATCAAATCCCACTAAAACAAGAATTTCCTAAAAATATCTTTAGTCTTAGTCTTCTATTTAGGAAAACATAATTTTGTAGGAGAAAAAATCAACTAAGAAGTTTGACCTGCAGGACTTAGGACCAACTATAAAAAATCCAAGTTGTCTTTTTCGTCTCAACTCTGATTGGCGTGATTCAAGATGTGTTGGAAATTTGACGGATAGGTGCACAACTTTGGACCTAAATCATTCTTTAATATTCGAAAATTGAGTCGAAGTTCTACCCAGTCCTTCTCCATTCAGAATTCCTAATTAGCCAAAATTTTCCTATTTAACACCTAAAAAGGGAGAAATAAAACTAAATAAGAGCAAAAAAATAAAATAAAATAATTAACCGATAAAGTAGTAAAACTAATACTAGCAATGCATAAATTAATGAAAACTGGTTTTATAGCAAGAAAATGAACAAAATCAAACGCTCTCACTAAAAGTGATAGGAGTCGCCAACCAGCTCAGCTCAACCGGAAAATTGTGGTATAGCCGATAAGAGCCACGAATCAGAGATCGAGTTTGGACAACTGACCAATTTCTTCTCAATTCAAAATGTGTTCGACAGTTTTATATTAATGCCTTTTATATTTCTATGACTGATTTTATGTTGGTTTATTATTCAATTCTCACACACGAAGAATAAAAATGCTGAAATCGATAAATAAATTCGGAACGAAGTAAATAAATTTAGGAAATTTAAAATATATAAAAACCAATCAAATGACTAACCTAGGGGATACATTCAATAAAAAAGGATTAGGGTACATTCGCCTATATATACGAAACATCCAAAATAAAAAGCTAGGCATATATCAGCATACATCTACCTGCAAAATAAAGTTAGCACAAGAAATATATTTACAAATAGAACTCAAATAGACAACCTAGGGATTCAAGATAGCTTGGGGTGCGAACGGGGAAAACTGTGAGATTTTGACAAATTAACTCGATTTGACCTAAAAAATGTTTTAAAAAACAGTTTTATAGGACTAGAAATTCATTTTGAAAATCGTTTTGTTCGATTTATTATTTCACATATAAAAGGTCGGTCTGCAGTAAAGAAACTAATGTTTCTATTATTAAACTGGTTTATGAAAATAAATACAGAAATCAAATCTAAGTCAAATTGGTCTATGAAAATAAATATAGAAATTAAATCTATATCAAAATGATATGCAAATGTATGAAAAATATACAAAAATGCAATTCTAGAATCAAGACAATAGCCATGCGGATGTAAGAACAACAACTATGCGGCTATTACAACATTCGTACAACAGCTATGCAGCTATTACAACATTCGTACAACTGTGATTTTGAATGAGCTAGAGAAATCGCTAAATTTTGAAATAAACAACAGCCGTACGACCATAAAACAACAGCCTTATGGCTCTTGCAATAGCCGTGGGGCTCTGGTTTACCAGAAACACAGCAAAACAGAGTAAATTGGAAATGAGTGGGATGACAATCAAATCAATCTTAAAAGCAATAAATGGGTTTAAGGCCTCCCAGAATTACCTTTGATGTGTTTATCTAATGTTCAATTTCAAAGAAAACTGATTCTTTGAGCTTGAATTTGGATTTAAATCAAACTTGAAACTTTGAACAGAAGACTTGAAATCTCCCAAATTGAGCTTCAACTTCCATGATTTTAGCAACCAAATAAGTCTTTGAAAGCTTGGTTTGGTTTGGATTGTTTTAATGGCTTAGTTTTGCTAATTACTTGATTTTGGATTTATGAAGTTTTGAGAATTTTTCTTTTTCTCTCATCTCTTTGTTAATTTTTCTCTTAGTTGTTAATCTCCCATCCTAGAGTTGCTTTCAATCCAAAGACTTTGTAATACTGAGTCAATGGAAATTTGAGTTGTCTTCCTAAAATCCAAATGCCCGTCTTCTCCATGCAGAGTTCTGATGACACATCAACAGTAGTGCGGCGGTTGAGCAACAGTCGTGCGGTTGTCTGCTCAATAGCTGGATGGCTCTTCCCATGGCCGTGCAGCTCTTCTCTCTTTTTTAGTCCTAATTCTTTAAATTCTTCTCGATTTCAAGTTTCAAGCTCGTTTGAATCCGAATCCTTGCTTCTCGAATCGGTTTTAATGAGGAAATGCAAAAGTAGATGACATTTTGGTACTTTTTCATCATCGAGGTTGGGAAAACCCGGCAGTCACAACTGGTGTGCTTGACTAGTTTGATTGCGAGCCGACCATGGGTACGGTCGGTTTGATTAAAAAATCCAATTTCTAAAAATAACCATAATTTATCATAGTGTATTATTAAATAATATTTTTTAAGCCAATTAAACCATAATACATTATAATATTGTTAAATAATATTTTCTTAAAAAAATTATTTTGATAAATTACCGATCGGAACCAGTAGCTTGACCGGTTTGGTTTTAATAACATTGGTTAAAACTCAAACCCCTTTAATATTAGTTATATATAGAGAGAGATATAACTTATATTTCAAGCATATTATGTGATGGTTATGCTTGTTATGTCATTTTTTTGGATCATTACAGCAAATATACATGGATTTATTTCTTAAAGCAAAAATCTGATGTTTACTCGGTTTTTGTGGACTTTAAACTACTTGTGGAAAAATACTTTACCAGTAAAATTAAAGCCTTTTAATCTGATGCGGTACAGCCATTTTTTAGGGACTATGGAGTAACTCACTGAATTTCATGTCCTTACACTCCCGAACAGAATGGAAGCGCCGAATGAAAACATAGGCATATTGTTGAACATGGTTTGGCCCTTTTGCATCGTGCTAAATTACCCCTTAAATTCTGGACCTATGCATTTGATACCGCCACCTATTTAATTAATCGCCTTCCTCAAGTTTCCATCAATTTCTATACCCCTTATCAGAAACTCTTTGGTGACCCCCTTGACAATGCAGAACTTAAAGTTTTTGGGTGTCTATGTTTTCCGTGGTTGCGAGCTTACACAAAAAATAAATTTGAGCCACGCTCTAAAGAATGCATTTTTCTTGGGTATAGTAAGCTCCACAAGGGTTTTAAGTGCTTAGATCTTGTCTCTTCTCGTCTGTTTATCTCACGCCATGTCCTTTTTGATAAGCAGGTCTTTCCATACTCAGATTTGCATGATGATGGGCACCCTACTCTGACTCCATCCACATCGGACACTTTCACCGTCTATTTCTTGTTTGGGAGTCGGATTTTTTAATCAAACCAACCGTACACAAATTGCTATTCATTGTCTATATGTTCATTCTAACACCCCCAAAAACGTTCATGGTTACATCTTTCTCATTCTTAGAAATTACAAAAAAAAAAAAGAAAAAAAAAAAGAAAAAAAAATATTGTGGATTCACGTTTTTACAAATAAACGACTGTGGGCTTTTTTTTGTTATGAAAGGAGGATTGCATTTGTAACTATTAACAAAAAAATGACAACTACAATTTTTTCGTTAAAAATGATGATATAGCAGAAGGTTTTTTTGCTATTTAACATTCCAATAATTTGTGCATATTATTTAAGGGTTTTACATTAAGATTTGAATATTTTTCAAACATTTTCAATTTGTTATATTTTTTATTAAAATTTATTATCATTATTTAATTTAGAAAAATACTTGTGCTTTTCAAAAATTTTCAAAATTAACCATTAATATTCATTGTATTTTTATGGCCAAATACATAGATACCCTCTTGAACTTGTCCAAAAATGCCTATTGCCCCCTTGAACTTTTAAAATGTCCTAATGTCCCCCTGAACTTTGAAAAAGTGTCCCGGTTTGCCCCATTGCTACCACATGTCACTCAATTATTGGTTGCCTCATATTTGACTTTTCAAAGCAAACTCTGGTTTTTATGGGACTTAGGGGGCGAATTTATTGCACTACAACCATTTTTTAGGGACCATAGAATAACTCACTGAATTTCATGTCCTTACACTCCCGAACAGAATGGGAGCGCCGAACGAAAACATAGGCATATTGTTGAACATGGTTTGGCCCTTTTGCATTGTGCTAAATTACCCCTTAAATTCTGGACCTATGCATTTGATACCGCCACCTCTTTAATTAATCGCCTTCCTCAAGTTTCCATCAATTTCTATACCCCTTATCAGAAACTCTTTGGTGACCCCCCTGACTATACAGAACTTAAAGTTTTTGGGTGTCTATGTTTTCCGTGGTTGCGAGCTTACACAAAAAATAAATTTGACCCACGCTCTAAAAAATGCATTTTTCTTGGGTATAGTAAGCTCCACAAGGGTTTTAAGTGCTTTGCTCTTGTCTCTTCTCATCTGTTTATCTCACGCCGTGTCCTTTTTGATGAGCAGGTCTTTCCATACTCAGATTTGCATGATGATGGGCACCCTACTCCGACTCCGTCCACATCGGACACTTTTACCGTCTATTTCTTGTTTGGGAGTCGGATTTTTTAATCAAACCGACCGTACACAAATTGCTATTCATTGTCTATATGTTCATTCTAATGCCCCCTAAAATGTTTATGGTTACATCTTTCTCATTCTTAGAAATTACAAAAAAAAAAAAAAAACCTCGTGGATTCACGTTTTTACAAATAAATGACTGTGAGTTTTTTTGTTATGAAAGGAGGATTGCATTTGTAACTGTTAACAAAAAAATGACAACTACAATTTTTTCGTTAAAAATGATGATATAACAAAAGGTATTTTTTGCTATTTAACATTCCAATAATTTGTGCATATTATTTAAGGGCTTTACATTAAGATTGAATATTTTTCGAACATTTTCAATTTGTTATGATTTTTTTTTTAAAATTTATTATCATTATTTAATTTAGAAAAATACTTGTGCTTTTCAAAAATTTTCAAAATTAACCATTAATATTCATTGTATTTTTATGGCCAAACACATAGATACCCTCCTGAACTTGTCCAAAAATGCCTATTGCCCCCTTGAACTTTTAAAATGTCCTAATGGCCCTCTGAACTTTGAAAAAGTACCCCGGTTTGCCCCATTACTGCCACATGTCACTCAATTATTGGTTGCCTCATGTTTGACTTTTCAAAGCAAACTCTATTTTTATGGGACTTATGGGGCAAATTGGACCAATTTTAAGAAATTCAGTGGGGGCATTAGAACACTTTTAAGAAGTTTAGGGGGGCATTAGGACATTTTCAAAGTTCAGGAGGGCAGTAGGTGTTTTTGGCCAAGTTCAGGGGGGTATCTATGTAGTCGGCCTATTTTTATTAACCAACTTGAAAATTTTGAGTTTAAAATGAACAAAAATACCTTACGTCATGTCATCATTTAATTTTAATTGTCCTCTTTTAGTTAAAAGTTGGAAACACAATCCTCCCTTTGTAACCAAAAAAAAAAAAAAAAAAAATCACAACTCTTTATTTGTAAAAAAGTAAAACCACAAGGTTTATTTTTGTAATTTGCCCTCATTCTTAACCTCCAAGCCGCCAACAATATCATCCTCCTTCTCTTGCTATTGGGTTTTTACATTTTCTAATTTGATCTATAACAAAATTATGGAATTGAATAACTATTATTTTTGTAATTTCTCTTTCAATTCCTAGATTTATATTTGAGGAATTACATCATTAAAATGTGGGGTTTCGCCGCTTATAGCTGCCAATAATATATAATTATGTAAAAGCATATGTGGGTATTGTATTGTAGGATAGCTGAGTTTTACTGCCAAAATTGATAGTTATCAATATCCAAATTGCTTATATCTTTTCTTTTCTTAGTATAGATTCAAAATTACAAATTTTGAGGTTACACAAGGACAAAGTGACGTTAAGTGGGGATACAGTAGTTGATTTCAAGTGGTAAGCTGGCTAATATATTTCCTAACTAAACCTTATCTTTGAACTCTGTTGTTTTTTTATTAGATTAATCAATGTTTGGATATGAACCATTTTTTCATGAACTAGTTTGCTACTAGAACTTTTGATACTACTAATTAAATTATGGATAAGAAATGGATTCAATGTCAAGATAAATTGAGATATGTGTATCTCAGAGGATTTATGAATTTTTTAGAATTCGCTTTCTCTTACACTAGACTTGAAGGTGTTATCCCATGTCCTTGTACTAAATGTAATAACTTTCAACAGAAGACTAGAGATGAAGTGTGGGGTGACCTAATGATGAATAGAATTTTAAAAGGATATACTAAACGGTTATATCATGGTGAATCAGTTACTAGAGAGGAAAACATTGATAACAATGTTCAAACAAATGATAGTGATGATATATTTTAGATGATTCATGATGCAATTGGACCTACAACTATGGATACAATTTTAAAAGATGAAAATGAGCATGTAACTTGTGAAACATACAATCTTAATTCTATTGATCTCGAGAAGCTTGTTGCTCAATCTCAGAAAAATAATGAAGCTTTGAAGTTTGTTATGCTATTGGAGGAAGCTAAGCAAGAGCTTTATCCTGGCTGTGAAAATTTTTCAAAATTATTCTTTGTTGTTAAACTATTTCAGATTAAGCATCTTTATGGACTGAGTGATACAAGATTTAACAATACTATGAAATTGTTTAGAAAGGCACTTCTAGCTGGTGAGATTTTGCCTGCAAATTATTACGAGTCAAAAAAGATGATTTAAAATTTAGGTTTGGGCTATGAAAAAATAGATGCATGTGAGAATGATTGCATGCTATTCTAGAAGGATAATGTGGAAGCTGAAAGTTAATCGGTGTGTGGTCAATATAGGTGGAAAATTGATAATGGAACAAATGAAACTAAGCTAAGAAAGAGAGGGAAAAAGATTCTCAGAAAGGTAATGCGTTATTTTCCATTGAAACAAAGACTCCAAAGGTTATTTATGTCATCAAAGACAACATAGGATATGACTTGGTATCACAATCAACGAGTAGGAGATGGAATTCTTAGACATCCTGCTTTGACCATTCAAATCCAGGATTTGCTAAAGATCCTCATAATGTAAGATTAGGATTGCTTCTGATGGAATGAACCCTTTTGGCAACCTAAGTGTTTCTCATAGTACTTGGCCAGTTACAATATATAACTTATCTCCTTGGTTGTATATGAAGGAGCCATATTGCATGTTTTCCTTATTAATACCACGACGTAAATCACCAAGTAATGATATTGATGTCTACTTACAACCATTGGTGGAGGAGTTGCAAGAATTATGGTGTTGATACCTATGATGCTGTAACAAAGGAAAATATTTGTATGCGTGCTGCACTTTTATAGAATTAAATGATTTTCCAGCCTATGCTTATGTATCAGGATGGAGTACAAAGGGAGTCTTGGCTTTCCCTTCTTGCAAAAAGGATACAGCTTCAATTCGACTAAAATATGGTTGTAAACATTTTATACATGTCCGCACATCGATTTTTATCTATTAATCATAAGTGGTGTAAAAATAAGCGACATTTTAATGGACAAGTAGAGAAAAGAAATGCTCCTAAAATGCTATTTAATGAAGATGTCTTAGCTCAATTGAGTAGCCATAAACCTACTACACTTGGCAAGTCTAAGACCAAAAAAAAAAAAAAAAGTGACATGGATGATAGGGATTTGAATTGGAGGGAGAAAAGCATTTTTTTCAAGCTTCCTTATTAGAAAGGGATTTTACTATGTCACAATCTTGATGTAATGCATATTGAAAAGAATATATGTGATAATATCATTGACACTTTACTTGATATTGAGTGGAAAACTAAAGATGGAATTGAAGGAATTAGGTATTAGAAATGATTTATATCCAACAAAAAATGATGGAAAATGGGTTTATCTAGCTGCATCATATACTTTATCCTCAAATGAAAAGTGTGCAACTTTTTGAAAAATGTGAAGGTTCTAGATGGCTGTTCCTTTAACATTTCATGTTGTGTAAATTTGAAAGGGCGTGAAATTTATGGGTTAAAAAACGCTATAGTCACATCCTTTTAGAACAAATTCTTCCTTTAGCTATTGGAGGAGTTGTCCGTAATCATGTCTATGATGCTATTACAAAGTTATGCTTATATTTTAGAGAACTATGCTCAAAAGTGTTGAGAAAAGGCATGTTAAAGCGCCTTGAATTACACATTCCAATAAACTTTTGCAAATTGGAGAAGATATTTCAACCTGCATTTTTTGATGTTATGGTGCATCTAGCTATTCGTCTTGCAATTGAAGCAAAGTTAGTTGGACCAGTATAATATCATTGGATGTATCCCATTAAGAGGTGATGTTTTAATTCTATAATTTTATTCTATGGAATTTAACATTACTAATAAATTTACATTTGTAGAAACATCTAATCTAATTTTTATATATGTACTAATTTATTTGTATAGGTTTTTGCACAAGTTAAAATTTTATGTTCGTAACAAAAGTCGACCTAAAGGTTTCTATTGCAGAAAGGTACATTGTGGAAGAAAGTCTGATATTTTGCTCGAGATACTTGCATAGCATTGAAACAAAGTTTAATCAATTGAAGAAGACAAGTTGGAGTTCTTTTGGAAAAAAAGCGAAAACTAGCTCATCTCTGTGTTGAAGAATTGTGAAGAAGTATAATCATTTGCATGGTAAGTCTTTTTATATGCTTATATTTTCATGTATTATATATTTAACTGTTAAATTATTTCAAGCTTTAAATATAAAAAATCATAAAAGTCAAGGAATAAAAAAAACTCTATAATTTTTTTTATTGTTTAATTTTTCTAGTTAATGACTACTACTTCAAAAAAATATAAATTATTAATCATTGTTAAAAAATGATATTATCTTGGTCATTATCTTTATTTCAACTGTTAATTAATAGGCCAAATACATAGTGTGAGCACTAGTTTTTTCCCGACCTCGGTGATGAAAGCTACTGTTACCTTTTTCACAGATAAACGTGGAGCGGATTCGGACAGACCGGGATAATGTCGGAAATGTACCGGATAGCTCGCAGATGTGTGACAAGTCCTAATCTGGAACTCCGAAGAATTCGAGTGAGTATTTTAGAAAGAACCGAAGAAAAAAATAGAAAACGGGTAAAATAGGCATTTCTGGCCGCTACAGCCGCGCGGCTGTGAGCATCAGCTTTCCTTTTTTGTCGAAATCAGTAATTAATTCCGATTTAATGCCAAAAAGGGAGATATGTAAGCGTCATAATCCGGGATTAGGGTTTAGAATGCATAAACAAAAAATAGAAAGGGAGAAAAGGGATTTGGAGAAAAAAATAACACAATCACTTAGATTTTCTCTATGGTTTTTAAGGCAATTAGAAAAAGAAAAGAGTTGGACCTCAATAATAATATTAATAGAATACATAAAAACAATCATAGGGTTTTGTGATATCATAATCAATCCTTCAATCTTCTTCGAGGTTACGTTCGGGCTTCAGAAATCGCGCATTGTTCGGGTTTCTCGTGATTGCAAGACCTTCCTGACATCCGAATCCATTTTTCGTGGTCCAAATACTGGACACAGACAAGGTAATCTTCTGAGAGGCCTTAGAAATCTGCTTTGTTCGTTCTGGTTGTGATTTGATTGCATGTTTTGAATTTTTACGATTTTTAGGAGTTTTTCCGGTTACAGCCGCCCCACTCATGATCACAGCTGCTCGGCTGTAACCTACAGCCGCGCGGTTGTGACCTATAGGGGTGCGGCTGTAACCTACAGGGGCAGAAGCTCCAATCATCCCAAATCGATTGATAACGCTCCCATATTTCAATTAAATGTGTTTTTCATATTTGTTATCGGTCCAATTGCATCCCTGCATACTTAGATTCCATGTTCTTTGATTTTTAATGGGTGGATGTAGTATAAAATTTCGTGATTTTGGATGATTAGGGATTTTCGAATTCGATTCGATCCATTTCGGGTCTTTTCTGTTGATTTTGATGTTTTTCCAGAAATCCCAGATCGTCTAAAATTGTCAAACTTTGCAAAACGATTTTCGAAAATGCAAAAAAGCGCACTGGAATCGATTCTGGAGCATTACAGCCGTGCGGCTGTAACCTACAGCCGCGGGGTTGTAGCCTACAGTGGCGCGGCTGTAGTTGAGGCAGAATTACAGTTTTGCCCTTTTGGGCCCCAAACTTGTAATTTTGCACCCTTTTCTTATTCAAAAATGAATTTTGGCGTGTTTGCATACTGTTGGACCCTAGATGGATGTTTGATTTAGGCCCACACACGAACAGGACCCCCGGGTCCTGGGATATCCGGCCTGCTAAAGTTGGAAAAATGCATGTAAATGAGCCAAACCGTTTTTAAAATTGGCTTTTCATCCATAAAACCTACAGGGCATTTAAAAAACCGTTTTCCAAGTTTAACCAGGCCGACCCGGTTACCCCCAAATGCATGTCCCCCACTCCTAAAAATCCCTATTCTGTCCTATTTGAGTCTTTTATATGCCTTGGTTATTTGTGCTAACCCTATTTGGATGCAGCTTTTATTTTCAGTTTTCTTTTTACTTTTGATGTATTTAATAGATTATCCCGTGTATTTAGGCGATTGCAATTTTTAGATTATCGTGTATAATAGGCGGTTGTAAAAGGTGAGGATGAGAGTTTTCTTTTGCTTGGGTTGTATAATTTGGCCTCTGATTTACTTTTTCACACTTATATTTTCTCCGCACTTTATTTTAGTATTTATACTTATGTCATTTGCATGAGCATTGGTTAATGATTAAAGGAAGATAAAATGGATAGATTTAAGTGAATGAAATGTCATATTACAAAATAATAATTAAAAATAAGTGAGGATTAGTAGATATGTTGCCCAAACCTCGAATCTCTGGATTAGGTACTACGTCTACACTTGGTAGGGAGCTGTACTGGAATTTCCCAGATGAGCTGATCCGGGTGGCGACTCTGTATCTAATCTCGAAATTCATGTTTCGAGATCTTTAAGTTAAAATGGGAATTTCCTAAAAGCCTGTTTGCTAAAATTCGTGTCTAAAATTAAGTTTTTTACAAAAAAGACTTTTCCAATAAAATGAAAGGGTTTTCCTAAGAAAGATTAAAACCCTTTTTAAAAACCACATCATCAACTCTTAAAAAGAATATCCCCGGTTCCCACTTCACCACGTGTTCCGAAAAAAGGTCGTCCGCTCACACAGAGATACCCCCTGAACTTGTCCAAAAACGCCTGTTGTCCTCCTGAACTTTTAAAATATCCTAATGCACCCCTGAACTTTGAAAAAGTGACCCAATTTGCCCCCTTACTATCACGTGTCACTCAATCATTGGTTGTCTCATGTTTGAATTTTCAAAACAAACTTTGGTTTTTATGGGACTTAGGAGGCAAACTGGGCCAATTTTAAGAAATTTAGGGGGGCATTAGAACACTTTTAAGAAGTTCAGGGGGACATTACGACATTTTCAAAGTTCAAGGGGATAATAGGCATTTTTGGCCTGGTTCAGGGGGTATCTATGTATTCGGCCTAATTAATATGTCACTTGTAAGTCTATGTTTATTTTTATAGCGAATATGACCAAGACAACTATAATATGGAGTTCGAGGAATGGTTTAATCATCAAGTATATGCTTTTTAAAATTTAAGAATTTAATTTATCCAAAATTTGAAGTTTACTTCCTTTTTTTATAATGGATTGTCTACTTCCTTAAAGAAAGGGATGCACGAATGAAGAATTATTATCACTAGCTTATGGTCCTTTACATGGTATTCAAACATTTAAAATGGTTTTAGATTTCATATTAAGGAACTTGAAGGACAAAGGTTAAAGCAAAATATTGGTTATTTGTAGAAGAAGTGATGGGTGACAAAAAGATTGATTATTATAGAGTTCTTAATGAAATATTGGAACTTCAATATTTACAGAGTAAGCGAATTGTTTTATTTAAATATGATTGGTGGGACATTGATAACATTAAAAGGGATGTAAAAGTAAATTAACATGGTTTTGTTAGTGTTAATTCTACTTGAAAATTGGCCACAGATGAACCATTTGTCGTCCATCTAAAGTTGAACAAGTCTTTTATGTTAAATATGATCTAAATCCTATTAGCTTATTTTGATGAAAGGACATTCTGAAAATTTAATTGATTTCTTGATAAGTAGTGATGAAAATGATGGAGAAATGCTTATTGGTGAAGAAGCTTTTCAACAAGATGCTCCACATAATTCAAAAGAGTTTTACAAGTCTATTCAATAAGGAAGATGCAACAACTTGGAATAAAGATGATATTGGAGCTTGTCATGCTGACATTACAATCATTGATGATGTTAATGAACCTATCGACTGAGGTAAATTTGTGTATTTTTATAGATACTTAGCCTTATTTTAAATTTCATTGATGTTGTCTTAGGCTTTATATGTGTGGTTATAAGGATAATATTCACTTTTGTTTTTTATGCTTTAAATCAAGTTGGATAATCTTTTTTCTTATTGTCGTTACCAAATTTTCATCTAGAATTATACTACTCCAAACTTTGGATATATGGATGTAAAATTTCAAATTAGCTAAAAATACATAATTTTTCCTTGTAACTGTTTTTAGGGATATACCGAACAGTGAGGTGCTTGGCAGCAACTCGTTCTCTAACAAAATGAAAATCCAACTCCAGGTGCTTAGTCCGAGTATGAAAGATGGGATTAGCAGTGAGATAAGTGGCACTAAGGTTGTCACACCACAAGGTAGGAGCCTCCCGCAAAGGAAAACCAATCTCAAGTAAAAGCATTTCAAGCCAAGAAAGTTCAGAAGTGGTGGTAGCGAGGGCCCTATATTCTGCTTCAGTAGATGAGCGAGATACAGTGCGTTATTTACGAGAAGCCCAAGAAATCAGATTAGTGCTATGAAAAACACCAAATCCTGATGTGGAACGCCTATCATCAATGTTTCCCCCCCAATCTGAATCCGAGAATGCATGAAGAGCCAGAGACTTTTGAGGCTGAAACCTCAAACCAAAGGAGGCCGTGGCCTTTAAGTACCGAAGGATGCGCTTAAGCGCTTGCCAGTGGATGGAAGTAGGATTCTGCATGAATTGAGCAACCTTGTGAACAGCAAAGGCAATATCCGCGCGGGTAAAGGTGAGGTACTGCAACCCTCCAACAAGACTGTGATAAAAAGAGACATCATCCATAGCAGAACCACCATGAGCCGATAATTTATCAACAGAACTCACCGGAGTACCCACTAGTTTGGAGTCAAGCATCTTGGCCCAGGCTAGGAGATCAAGAATATATTTTCTCTTCAACAAATACATACAATTCGACTGACGGACAATCTCAATTCCAAGAAAATATTTAGCAGGACCCAAGTTTTTAATAGCAAATTGAGACTGCAAGTTGCTGATGAGAGATGCGGCATGGGAGGTGTCATTGCCCAAAATCAATAAATCATCCACATAGATAAGGCAGAATAAAGAAATAGAACCTTGCCGTAAGAAATAGAGGGAGACATCATCCCGAGAGCACTGAAAACCAAATGCAAGAAGAGCTTGGGTAAGACGCCTATGCCACATACGAGGAGCCTGCTTTAAGCCATATAAAGATTTTCTAAGACGGCAAACATATGAGGGATACATCTAATCAATGAAACCAATAGGTTGAGTCATGTAAACCGGCTCATCCAACTCACCATGCAAGAATGCATTTGAGACATCTAGATGTGTAACAAACTAATCATGGGAAACAGCAAGAGATAAGAGCAGCCGAATAGTGGTAGGCTTAGCTACCAGACTGAAGGTGTCCTGAAAATCCATACCCAGACGTTGATGAAAACCTTTTGCAACAAGGTGCGCCTTGTGGTGCTCAATAAAACCATTCGCCTTCAATTTGGTCTTGAAAACCCATTTACAACCAATCACATTTTGAGCCCTGGAAGGAGGTACTAGTTCCCATGTACCATTGGAGATAAGAGCAGAAAATTCATCAACTATAGCCTGTCGACAATGGGGACTTTTGACAGCTTCACTGTAGCAAGTGGGAGCCGGAGGTAGAGCAGATGTTAAGAACAATCTTGGTGGTAATTTTCCAGACATTTGGCATGTAACCATACACCGTTCAGGGGTTGCATGTGGAGCCTTTTGTTTGCTGCTGGGAACAGCAGCAGTAGATGTAGTAGAAGTGTCATAATGTCATAGGTCAACAACCAAAGGAATACCAGGAGAGGAAGAAGTGTCAGGAGATGACGGAGGAGAAGGTGGAGGGTGCTGTGGTGGGGTCGTGGAGCTAGTGGTGGTCGGCGGGAAGGACGTGTTTGACAATGATGGGTCAGGTAACAGGTTAATGGTGGACGGTGAAGGTGACGGGTTGGCAGGGGTTGCGGTTTGTAAGGTGGACGGGTTGGCCAGGGTATGCTGGTTGGCGGGTGTATGGGTTTTGGCAGGTTGACGGGTTGGTAGCTATGGTGGGGGTGGTGGGTCAGATGGTAGAGTTATCTGAACAGAGGAGGATGAGGTGGGCACCACACTTGGATCAGAGATAGATAAGTGACATAGCTCTGGATAAGGAAACACCTGTTCATCAAAGACAACATGACGTGAGACAAAGAATTTACCAGAAACAGGATTGAAACAATGATAGCCCTTATGGATCTTACTATAGCCCAAAAAGATACATTTCCTAGACCTGAAATTTAATTTGTGAGAAGCATAAGGACGTAACCACGGATAGCATAAACAACCGAAGACATGTAAAGATAAATAATCAGGAGGCATCCCAAATAAACAAAAATAGGGTGAAACATGACGAATAGCAGGAGAAGGCATGTGATTAATGAGATAAACAACTGTATCAAAGGCATTGGACCAAAAAGAGAGAGGCAAATTAGCATGATTTAACAAAGCAAGACCAGTTTTAGTGACATGATGATGTTTCTGCTCCGCTGCCCCGTTTTATTCTGGGGTATACGGGTAAGACATCCGATGTTGGATCCCATTTTGTGACAAATAATGTTTCATAGCAACAAATTTTCCCCCTCCATTAGATTGAAACATTTTAATGGGGCGCCCAAAATATTTTTCCACAATAGAATGAAATTTAATAAAGGAATTCAGCACTTCAGACTTGTATTGTAGAAAATAAATCCGACAGTATTTGCTATAAGCATCATAGAACAACAAATAATAGGAAAATCCATCATATGATTGAACAGGGGCAGGGCCCCAAACATCGGAACAAATTAAATCCAGTGGTCCATCAACAACAGACTCAGAAAGCGCAAAAGGTAACCTATGACTCTTACTGACCGCACAACTAGAACAAATGTGACGGTTAGATTTATTAGAAAAAGAAATATTATTATTGCGCAAAATTTGACTGACAACTTGCGAAGTAGGATGACCAAGCCTCTCATGCCAGGTGGACAAGGAGGTGAGATGAGACTGAATGGAAGCAGGCGGCACCAGGGGCATAGCATATAATCCGTTCTTATTCGGGCCTCGAAGTATCACCTGTTTGGAAGTCAGGTCCTTCACAACAAAAAATTTGTCAAAAAACTAAACAGAAACATCGTTAGCACGAGTTAATGCACTTACAGAGATTAAATTAGAATTAGAGGAAGGAACATGTAAAACATTAGACAATTTAAGTGCATTAGAGGAATTAATAAGAATAAAAGAAGAACACCATGCTTAATAGACAGGGAAGAACCATTACCAAGGTGGATTTCTTCAGGTCCTGAGTATTCAGAGTGTAAGTTCAAGTGTCCCAAATCCGAAGTAAGGTGATGGGTGGCACCACTATCTGTGATCCAAGAGGAGGCCGACGGTTGAATGGTGGTATGGTTGGAGGTAGGAAAGGTAGGTGGCTGGTTCCTTTGAGTATTTAACCTTGGGGATGGACACTGGCGAGCATAATGGCCCAAACCCGATAATTATGACATGTAACGGAGCTGACATCTACTGGGGCTAATTGGGAAAAATTACCCTGCTGTGGGCATGAACCAAAGAGGCAGGCGGTCTAAGAGGGGCTGAAGCTAGGCTGCTCACGTCGGCCATAGCCAAAACCGGACTGCTGCCCTTGAGACCGACCACGGCCTCTCCCTTTAGTACCTGAAGTGGGTTGTTTTGCCGTAACGTGAGCCGTGGGAGCATTAATATCATCAGAAACAGCTCTATCCCGTTTAATATGACGTTCCTCCGTCAATAACAGCCCATAGAAATCATCAAAGGTGACTAACTTAGACCCCAAACTTCTACAAAAATCACGGAATGGACCCCTAAGACCATCCAAGATAGCATTAACTAAATCCTCATCCGAAACCGGGTACTGCAAGGAAATTAATCTATCCGCAATTAACTTAGCCCGCTGCATATAATCAGTTATAGACTGGGTATTTCCCTTCACTAAAGCATGCAATTGTTGTTTCAATTCTCTAATTTGGGCCCTAGACCCGGAGGCATAAGCACATTCAAGTTTAAGCCAGGCTTCACGAGCCGTTTTCACACCAATAACTTGAGGAAGAATAGATGGAGAAATTGAAATAAGTAACCAGCTTAATACCTGCTGATCCCGACGATTCCAGAGGAGATAAGTGGGATTGTGGCTGCCATCGGCCAAGCGTTCGGCTGGAATTGGAGCCGTTCCATCAACATGATTCACAAGATCACATCCGGCAAGCATTGGTAGAAGAAGAGTCTTCCAACATAATTACTGGAGTCTAATTTTAGAGGTAATTGATGAGAGAAGGACGGCGTAACACCCGCCATAGAGGAGGAAGAAATCGAAGAGTGGGCTGCATCTATTAGGGCTGATTCGGTTGACATTCTTGGGCAAAAGAGAAGAGAAAAACCAGCAAAAGAAGAAGACCAGCAGTGGACGAGAAGCCAGTGGCGGCAGGAAGAGAAAACAGCAACGGCGGAGAAGAGAAAACAGCAACGACGGAGAAGAGAATCAGTAGCGGCGGCAACAGCGAGCAAGAGGAAGAGAGACAGCTGGTCGGCGGTGAAGCCCTTAGGGCTCTGATACCATGAAACAATTCAGGTTAGAGAGAACTTAGGGTTTGAGGCTCTCAATCAATTGCATTGAGAGTTAGGGATTTGATATATATAGTGTATATAAATACAATTGGGTAATTACATAATGGGCCTCTACAATCCACAAATATACAATTAAATACATAATACAAGTGGGCTACTATATCATTAATAACTTAGGATTATTTCTCTTCATCTCACTCTGTCTTAGTTACCACTCTTCTCCTATTATACATATTTTGTAATCTAGCCTTTCAAATTAATGATATTTTTCATTTTTATTTTTTAAAAAAAAAAAACTGTTAAGAATTAATAAAGCATAAACAAAACAAAAAACTATAAATACTTTAATTCTTATAATAATATGGCTACAAAAGAACAAAATTTTAGTTGTCACGGGCCTAGAAGTATATAGTTAGTAATTATGAATTAATATTTTCTATTTATTGAATTTGATATTGCCACATTTAATTTCATTCGATCTGTGGCTGAAAACTACAACTCGTAACAAATATTATATTGTAGCTAAATAACGTAGCAAGAAGACAAATTTTTGGCACAACTCATCCATATCAAAACGATACATGTATAAATAGCCACAAAAACCGCACATTTATAGCTGTAGAACTAATCAAACCTGAACTAGTTACGAAATGTAAATTCAAGTAGCTGTTGATAAAAATTAGCCATGAATTATGATTTCATAGCTGAGTTTTGTAGCAATATGTGCATTTTGTTGTAGTGTCGCATGTTAATTTTCTTTCCGCATATCAATCTTGTTTAATTAATATTCGAACTGTCACAATTCCTAACAAGTAGTATCGGAGCTTTGGTTTGGTGTATTGATTATGATGGTAGGATCTACAGGTTTGATATTGAGAAATTAGGTCAGTGACAACACATGGTGTGTAACATTCTCGATGAAGGAGAAAAGGTACTATTAGAGATGAGGAATACTTCTATGAAACTCCAGAGTTTTCAAGTCAAGGTAGAGAGAAGATTTATCTTGAATAAGATTCGAGACAGGGAGGAGATTGTTAAGGTATGCAAAGAATCCTATTTAGGTTTCTTTTCCTAATTAGAATCAGAATTGAAAACTTCCTCATTAAAGTGAATCTTATTAGAAGAATGATTACTTTGAGGTCTATATAAGCAAGAGTTGTTTTGCTTGTTTGTTTGCATTGAAAGTTTTGGAGCTTGTGCTTTGTGAATACATATATGTGTGAGCTCCGGATATAATCGGGCTCATGAGATTGGAGAGTTAGGTAATTTGTGTAAAGGATGTGAAATCTTTACTGTTGTGCCAACTTGCCGATTACTAATGAATAATGTGCTCCTCTTCATCCGTGGATGTAGACAAAATTAATCGAACAACGTAAAGCTGTTGATATCGTGATTGCATGTCTAATTTGTCATTTCACTTATCAAATTTATTATAATGAGACACAAAGCCAATTCCTAAGACAAGGTCGCTAAATACAAATCGACCCAAATCATCTTGAATATCAGCTATAACCACTTTAGCACCATGTTCGCAGAAAGTTCTTGCTATGCACTCACCAATTGTTGTAGCTCCTAGTAACAATTTTAGAAATTGTATAATCAATTAGGTTCCGAATCCTAGTAACAAGAAAAGTGATGCCCAAACTATCAAAGTTGTACCATCGAGTTGTTAATTAAGCATACTAAACATGAACAACCCCTTCCCCCTCTTCAAATTCAGTAAATTGAATCAGAGAAAGTAAACAATTCGTAATGTAAAATCTTAAACTTGTGAGTGATCAAATATCAATATAACATTTCAAAAATTCTGAAAAATATTTAAATATATGTTTTTCAAAATTGAGATTTAATTAATTAGAACGAGCTAAATATATATTAAAATATAGTGCAAACGTAAATTACCAAAGTGTTTCGAGTCATTAATGTATACAAATTAACACACACAGCTTGTGATGATGATAATGATAATAATAATAATAATAAGTTTACTAATATTTGGATGATTAGTTAACAAACATTCTAGCAGCTACAGAATGAAATTAATTGGCTGCCATTCCTTTTGGAGATCTTAGGCTAAATAGATCTTTTTTAGAAATAGGAATTAATAAGTACGATAGCTTTATAGGCCAACCAAACAAAAAAGAAAAAATGGTGCGCAAATAGAGTAATAATCTTTTATACGCTATAGAATGAATTAATGGCGTATTATAATATGCATCTTATGTAGCCAGGAAGCGTCCTCTACCCAATATTAGGGTTTCTTGGCTCTACCCCGTATTAGGGTTTCTTTCCTCTTCTTCCTTATTTGTTTTCTTGTGTTTCTTTACCTGCAAGCTACCTTCAACGTCTCAGATTGATTAACATATGGCGGGCTCAGTAGATGCGGATGCTATTGCAAGGGAGTATGAAATGATGAGATTGGCGGATGAAGAAGGGGAGCCGGTGGTGGTGGTTACCGATGAGGAAATGCAGGAGTTTGACCTGGCTTGAGTTTTGTAGGGCGTTTTCTTACGGACAAGGAGCTGAACGTTGATGCAATGCAAGCGACTTTGGCAAAGGTATGGAAGCCTATTGATGGGGTCACGATTACCCCATTGCAACACTCATGGTTTCTCTTTCAATTTAATCATGCCTTTGATCTAAACCCGGTGATAAGAAATAGTCCGTGGAGTTTTGAAAATAGATTGTTGGTCTTTGAGAAAGTTTCAACGATGCAAGAACTGTATTCGGTTGAGTTATATTTTGCTGAATTTTGGGTGCAATTGTATGGATTGCCAGTGGGTTTCCGGAATGAACGGATATCCCAGACGGCAGCTAATTATATCGGAACATTTGTAATGGGGGATCCTCAGGATTTTTCTGGACTAAATAGGGAATATTTACGAGTAAGGGTTTGGTTGGATGTGTCAGCCATTGAAAAGGAGAATGAGACTAGGGAGGAACTCGTCGGAATGGTTTTGGATTTATTTTAAGTATGAGAAACTTCCGTTGTTCTGCTTCTTCTGTGGTGTGTTAGGGCATAGTGAAAATTCTTGTGCTGCTTTTCAAACCTTAGGAAATCCGAATGTTGAGAAATTATTTGGGGCAGAGATGCATGCGGTTCCCAGGAGGCTAGAAATAATATCTGTCCCGTGGCTACGGCAGGGGCCGAATATGAGGGCTGCCCCAGTGCAAGAGGGGGCGCAGATAGGGGAATTTGTTGATTTATTAACGGTTCAGGAAATGCAAGCCAGACAGGTGAATAATGAACAAACTACTATAGTGTTGATTGACCCGAAACGAAAAAGATTGGAAACTAGGGAGCAAAGTAGTGAGGCAGCTATTGAAATAATGGAAACTGATAATGAAACACACACTGACATATCGGCCGGTCCTACGGGGGCCCGCCGACAACCATGACTTGCTTCAGTTGGAACTGTCGTGGATTGGGTCGATCAGCGACAGTTCATGAATTGCAGGATGTCATTTCTGCATATCGACCCAGGATGGTGTTTCTCATGGAAGTTAAGGTTGATCGTAATAAAGTTGCTGTTGTGTGTCGAAGGTTAGGTTTTCATGACTTTTTGTATGTTACTCATTTGAACCATGGTGGTGGATTGGCACTTCTATGGAAGGATGAGGGTATGGTTGAGCTTATGTCAATGGCATCGAACTTTATTGATGTTATTGTGCGGAATGAGTTGGGTGAGTGGAGGTTAACTGGTTTTTATGGGTTCCCGGAAAGGAATCGTTGGAGGGAATCTTGGGATTGCTTCATTAGATTGGCAATGGCCTCGTCACTATCCTGGTGTGTGGTTGGTCACTTCAATGATATGGTGGCTGTGGATGAAAAATGGGGAGGCCAACCTCAGCCATTGACTTTATTACATGGGTTTCGTGAAACCATTGAGAAATGTCGGTTGGTGGAGATGGATTGTGGTGGACCTCGGTTCACGTGGCAGAGATGGCATAATGGGACTGTAGTGTTGCGAGAAAGGTTGGATAAGGTCTTGGTGCGGGTTGATTGGATAAATAAATTTCCAAACATAGGTGCTATGGTTGCTTCTGCTGTAAATTCAGATCATGCATTCTTGGTTATTCAGCCGCGGGATCGGATTGCAAGCTGCTGTCATCCTTTTCGATTTGAAAATTACTGGCGCGGCAATCCGGAGTGCAGGGAGGTAAATAATTAAGATGTGGAATGGAATGGAGGTGGGTGCAGATCCGGTTTGGAGTACTCTTCAAAAGCTAAAACTCTGTAGGGAGGAGCTAGCTATATGGGGACAGGAATATAGGCATTATTTTCGGCGAAAATTGAAACTTTGTAGACAGCAGCTGAAAGCGTTACATATGGCTGATGAAGGGGACAGATCTATTGATCTTGGTCAGGTGCAGGAGGAGTATAATCAGCTCTTGTCTCAGCAAAATTCATATTGGTGACAAAGAGCAAAGGCATTGTGGCTTAGTAGTGGTGAAGTAAATACAACATTTTTCCATCAAAGTGTGACATTTAGACAAAAGAAGAATATTTTTACGTCCTTGGTTGGTGACGATGGAGTATCTCTACAGTGGGGAGAGAGGCTGGAACAGCATTTACAGGAGTATTTTCAAGCTCTTTTTTGGTCCAAGGGGGGTTCTATGAAGGCAATTCTCCAATGTGTTGATAGACGAAGCACCGATGATATGTGTACTGATTTGTTGCACCCTTTTGAGGCGGAGGAGGTCAAAAGTGCTTTCTTCAGCATGCACCCGGATAAGGCCCCGGGACCGGATGGATTTAATCCAGGTTTCTTCCAAACATACTGGGATATTATTGGATCGGATGTGGTAAATTTATGTTTGCATTGTCTGAATAATTCGTATATTCCTGAGGAATCGAATGCAACTACAATTATTTTGATCCCAAAAATCAAAAACCCAGTACGAGTAACAGATTTACACACTATTTCTCTATGTAATGTGATCATGCGGGCAATTTCTAAGTGTATTACGGCCTGATAACAGCAATATATGCAACTATTAATTTCGGGAAATCAGAGTGCCTTTATTCCTAATCGATTGATCTCGGATAACATTATGGTAGCTTTTGAATTAAGTCATTTTCTAAGGCGGAGGCAGAGAGGAAGAACCGGGTATGGGCCCTTAAAAATTGATTTATCTAAGGCCTATGATCGGGGTTGAGTGGGCTTTTATCGAGTCTATGATGTTGAAATTGGGACTGCCGATTGCCTTTGTAACACTTATTATGAGATGTGTTTCTATGGTCTCGTATACAATTAATTATAAAGGGGCTGAATTCCAACGTTTTAGGCCAAGCTGTGGGGTTCGACAAGGAGACCCAATTTCTCCATATTTGTTTTTGTTCTGTGCTAAAGGTTTGTCATCCCTATTGAATTCTTGGGTGGACAGAGGGTTGTTACACGGGTGTTCAATCGCTACTAATGCTCCTGCAATTTCTCACTTATTTTTTACGGATGACGGTATCTTTTATTTCAGGGCAAACCTGGAGGAGGCAACAAGACTAAAGCATGGTTTTGATTTGTACACCCAGGCTTTGGGACAAGTTATTAACTATACAAAGCCAAGTATTCTATTTAGTATGAACACCTTGGTGGAAGAAAGAGATAGTATCTGTAATATTCTTCAGGTTCAATGTGTCCCATCTCATGGTATGTATTTTGGTCTGCCATCTACAGTTGGTCAATCCCCGGATGCCACGTTTAACTATTTGGTCGAGAAACTTGCGGCTCGTATTCAAGGGTGGAGTAAACGAGGGATCTCGCAAGCCGCGAAGGAGGTGCTGCTTAAATCGGTTGCCCAAGCTCTTCCTGTGTATGCTTTGGGGATGTTTTTGTTGCCTGGTGGTCTTTGTGATAGGTTGGAAAAAATGATGAATGCTTTTTGGTGGGACAATAATGTCTCTCATCGGAAAGGGGTGAGATGGATGACTTGGGCTAAAATGTGTCAACCGAAGGAAGATGGGCGTCTTAATTTCCGCAAACTCAAAGAGTATAATCTGGCCTTGCTGGGACGATCTGTATGGCGTTTGTTGGTCCATCCTGAAGCATTGGTGAGCCGTTTAATGAAAGCAAAATATTACCCGAACTATGGTGTTCTACATGGTGTTTACCGTAATAATGATAGCTACCTGTGGAAGAGCCTAGCAGCGGCTATCCCGTTGGTCCGTAATGGGGTTAGATCAGTGATTGGGGATGGTCAAAGTACAAGGGTTTGGCATGTCCCGTGGCTTCCTAATGATACGTTGCCAATGGTG
Source organism: Euphorbia tirucalli (assembly GCA_039660915.1). Classification (NCBI taxonomy): domain Eukaryota; kingdom Viridiplantae; phylum Streptophyta; class Magnoliopsida; order Malpighiales; family Euphorbiaceae; genus Euphorbia; species Euphorbia tirucalli. The sequence goes on along the minus strand of CM077637.1, from coordinate 30,467,546 downwards.
CAAACGCCTCTTATACCGGGTGGTGCAACTATGCATGTTTGTGATCTTTTTTTACCAGGGCAACAAGCGTGGAATATGCCTCTGATTCAATCGATGTTCCAGCCAAGGGATGTGGCTCTCAGCCGCAAAATTCCCTTGCCTTATTGTACGAAACCTGATCGTATACGGTGGGTGTATGAAGAAAAGGGAAGTTATTCTATAAAGAGTGCATATTATTTACTTATGCGGCACTACAGGGTAAGGAATGATATACTTTCAGGACATTGGAAGATTTTGTGGAAGCTGAAGATGCCGCCACGCCTCAAGAACTTCTGGTGGAGATGTATTATGCAGTGTTTACCAATGAAGAGCAATCTTAGAAAAAGAGGGATTCGAATGGCTGGGGACTGTGTCCTATGCAGTGGGGCGGATGAATCTATAGAGCATGTTCTATTTTTATGCCCTATTGTTGCAAATTTGTGGATTGATTTTCCGGAAGTGCAGTTATTATTGCACGGACAGCTCTTACAGCAATGGGTGAAGGACGTTACTTCGTCGGAAAATGGTTGGGTTCAGTTGATTGCTACGGCGTGGGGAGTTTGGTCAGCTAGGAACGGCAAGCTCTGGAACCATGATGCAGTGGATTCCAACCGCATAAAGTCTACAGCGGCGTTAACAGTGCAGGAGTGGCGGACTGCCTAAGCGTCTTCTCCAGCCTCATCGGAACCAGTGGTGGCACATGGTTCGGGCCAGACTGGTTTGCAGAGATCTTCGGATGGGTGGCAGCGACCCCCACCGGGAAGTTTAAGTGTAATGTTGATGCAAGTTATTCGGCTCATAGTGGTGACGTAGGAGGTGGCTTGGTGATTCGTGATTCCATGGGCCAAATGGTTGCAGCTCGTTGCTTCCTTTTAGATAGGGCATCTTCAGCTTCAGAGGCCGAGGCTATGACTTGCCGTGAAGCCTTATCGTGGTTGAAAGGGTTAGGTTACTCGGATATCATTTTTGAGTTGGATGCGCAGAGTATTGTCTAGCATATTATCTCAAAGGATCAACTATGTACTTCATTGGGGTTTATTATAGATGATTGTGTTGCGTTGTCTCGTGTAATGGGTGGGATAAGTTTTCAGTATATTCATCGGTATGTGAATATGGTTCCCCATAGTCTAGCTCGGGCGACTTATTCAACGATAGTAGGGGAATGGTTTGTCGAACCTCCTCCCTTTATTCTTTCTGTATTGCAGAATGATTTAGTTTAATGAATTTACATTGTTTAAAAAAAATGGCGTATTATAATGAACAATTACTTTTATTTTGGTGAGGTGATAAGCAATTACTTGTACACACGCAACCAACGTCGTGTGCGAAGTCAATTAATGAAATGAAATTAACGACCTCCTTTTGCAAGAGGAAATTTATTGGCTCCACGAGTCTCGTATTAATTGGATTTCCTTCGGAGACAGAAATTCAAAATTTTTCCATGCTTCTACTATTATCCGACGGCGGAAAAATAAAATCGAAGGTCTTCGGAATGCAGACAACATTTGGGTGTTGGACTTCGATATGAACTGAAACTCATGGCTACTGAGTTTTTTCAAAATTTATACCGTGAGGACAATTCTAACCGCCCCAAGCTGCCTGCTTGGAATCGTTTTGCTTCTTTGTCTCGACATGAGTCACAGGATTTGTCTCATCCTTTTAGTGAGAGAGAGGTCAAAGATGCTATATTCTCTATGGCTCCTCTTAAGGCTCCGGGGCCCCGATGGCTTCCAAGCAGGATTTTTCCACCATTGCTGGGATGTTATTGGTCCTCAAGTTTTGCTTTTTTGCTCTCACAACCCTCTACGAGTGTATTCTTAATAGTCAAATTAATGAAACTTTGATTGCACTGATTCCTAAAGTGACGAACCCGGACAAACTTTCTCTCTTTCGGCCCATAAGTTTGTGTAACTTCTTGTATAAGGCAAATACTAAGTGTATTGCTAATCGTTTGAAACCCTTGCTTAAGAGTTGTATATCGCCAGCTCAAAGTAGCTTCATTCCGGCCGACAGATATCAGACAACATTATTCTCCTTCAGGAAGTGATTCATTCTTTTAAGCGAAAAACAGGTGTTATCGGAAGCATGATTCTTAAACTTGACCTAGAGAAAGCCTATGACCGTATTAGCTGGAATTTCCTTAAAGACACTCTATGTTGGTTCGGGCTTAATGATCACTGGGCTTCTCTCATTATGACTTGTGTTACCTCTTCTAAGATGCATGTATTATGGAACGGGGAGCAACTCGAACAATTTATTCCGTCTAGAGGGCTCCGTCAAGGCAATCCACTCCCGCCTTATCTTTTTGTCATGTGTTTAGAATGGTTAAGCCGTCTCATTGAAGATTCTATAAGTGCCAAACAGTGGAAACCTGTTAACATCTCTAGAGGAGGACCTTTACTCTCACACATCTTCTTTGTGGATGAAATTATTCTTTTGTCGGAAGCTTCTCTTGGCCAAGTTTGGATTATTAGTAGCATGCTTAATTTGTTTAGTGAAGCCTCTGGTCATCGAGTTAGTCTTTCTACTCTTCTAATGTTTCTGTCCAGCTTGGAAGGGATATCAATTCATTGCTGGCATTTCTTCGACAACAGACCTTGGCATTTATTTGTTGGTTTTTAGAGAGGAAACATAAGGAAATAGTAAAACTGAAACAAGGTTTCTTGAGAGAGCAAAATGATATATTTATTGAGCATAGAAACTGTGTATTTATACACCTGAAAACAAAACTAATTCTGCAGAAAATCTGCTACATCAAATCAGAAATAAATCTCCTAAAAATAAGCATAAAGATCAAGTCAAAGAACTAACTGATTCTTGACTTATTCGAACAAAAAAATAAAACAGCTTAGAGTCATTTAATTCAACACTCCTCCTTGACTCGAAGGCTGCAAACTCAAAAAATCAAAATAATTCTTCTTCTTGAACATCTTGAATGGCAGATTTCACAACTTCATTTTTTGATGGACAAATTTTCTCCATATGTCCAATTTGACCACACTTCCTGCATTTGATGTCAGGCCTCCACCAACATCTTTTCTGTGGATGATTTGTTTTCTTACAGTGTGGACAAGGTGAATATGAATTATTGTTGCTATCTCCTCCTGAAATTTTAGCCTTAGCAAGAAGAGCACCTTCAATGGTTCCTTCTTCTCTCATCTGTCTCCTCTGTTCCTGTGCCTGTAGTGCATTCACTAATTCTGCCAACAACATACTTGACAAATCTTTAGATTCTTCCAACGCAGAAATTTTTGATTCATATTTCTCAGGTAAAGTCACAAGAATTTTTTGCACAATTCTTTCTTCAGAAAAATTCTTACCCAATAATCTCACCTTATTTGCAATTGTCATCAACTTATCTGCATACTGTTTTATGGTTTCTGATTCAGCCATCTTCATCATCTCAAACTCTCTAAATAAGTTGAGTGCTTGCATATTCCTTGTTCGATCGTTTCCTTGATATTCCTTCTTCAGATAATCCCATATCGCCTTTGCCGAATCTAAAGTCATAATTCGTGTGAATATGACATCAGAAACAGCGGAAAACAAACATGCTTTGGCTTTGTACTTTCGATTCTTTCTTTCTTTATGCAATTTTATCTGAGCCATGGTTGGATTTTCAGATAATTCAGGAATTTCGTAATCTTCCTCCACAGCTTCCCAAAGATCTGTAGCTTCAAGATGAGCTTTCATTCGAACAACCCATACTTGATAGTTTTCACCATCAAAAACTGGTGGTGCAGACATATTTTCTTTCTCCATGGTTGTAAGTCAGGTTTAATGCTGTTGTAAATCTGGTTGTAAGTCGAAGTATAAATCAAGGTGTAAGTCTTTTTTTTTGTAAGCCGGGTTGTAAATCACAGGTCCCTCAAGAAGAGGGCTCTGATACCATTTGTTGGTTTTTAGAGAGGAAACATAAGGAAATAGTAAAACTGAAACAAGGTTTCTTGAGAGAGCAAAATGATATATTTATTGAGCATAGAAACTGTGTATTTATACACCTGAAAACAAAACTAATTCTGCAGAAAATCTGCTACATCAAATCAGAAATAAATCTCCTAAAAATAAGCATAAAGATCAAGTCAAAGAACTAACTGATTCTTGACTTATTCGAACAAAAAAATAAAACAGCTTAGAGTCATTTAATTCAACAATTTGGGCATGCCTACTCTGCATAGATGATTTACCAAACAGACTTACAAACGCAATCTAGATAAGATCCAGTCTCATCTTTCAGATCGGAAAGCAAAGCATCTCTCTATCGCCGGCAGAATCACTCTAATTAAGTCTGTCACATCAGCCATGCCTAGCATTGCTATGCAGACCACTTTGTTACCCATGACTTTATGTCGGAGGCTTGATGCTTGTAATAGAAGGTTTTTATGGGGTTCTTATAGCGGCGAGAGGAGGATTCACTTGCTACTGTGGGAGAAAGTTGGCCAACCCAAATCCTCTGGCGGTCTGGGTATTCATTCTACCCATGACTTCAATTTAGTTATGTTAGCTAAAATTAGTTGGAGAATCATTACAGACTAGGGTGCTGCTTGGGTTACTATTCTGAAGTCGAAATACGGGTTTTCAATTGATGGCCTTGATTCTTTTCGGTACAAAAAAGCCCATTCTTATTCCTAGAAGAGCATTATTTGCGGGCTGGAAGTGTTGAAACTAGGGGTCAAACGAATTGTGAATGATGGGACTTCCACCCGCTTTTGGTTGGATACTTGGATCGGAAATCGCCCTCTTGTCTCTGCTACAATTGCTCCGATCCCTCCTGCAGATATGCATTGTGTGGTTGCGGATTGCTAGAATGTAGAAGGTTCTTGGAATTGGCAGCATTTTTTGCATCTTCTTCCTCCTACTTTGAGTCTACAGATTGCATCTACAATGGTTTTTAGTGAGTGTGGTAGAAAGGATGAATGGTGCTGGGGTTTAACTACGAATGGCCATTTTAGTGTTTATTCAGCTTATCATATGATTCGATCGTCATTGAATGTCAGTGATGGGTTGAATTGGAAGCTTGTATGGCAGGCGAATGTCCAGGAGAGGCAGCGTGTTTTTTCTTGGTTGGCTGTGCATGAACGTATTCTTTGCAATTTTAATAGAGTCAAGCGACATCTGGCTAATTCCTTTACTTGCCCTTTTCATTGTGAAGCAGAGACAATGATTCAACTGTTGCGAGATTATCATCATACTAAGCATGTTTGTGATTGTCTTATTCCAATTAATTGGAGGAATTCTTTTTACAATTGTTCGTTGCGAGATTGGTTCTTCGCCAATATTACTTTGAAGCATAATTAGGGATCTATTAGTTGGCAAACTCTCTTTATCACCACTCTTTGGTGGATATGGAGATGGAGGAATGCTAAGGTTTTTGACGAGATAAATCCTAGTGAGGATCGAGTTCTTTTCTTGACAGCTCAAGCAAGGGAGATTTCTTCAGCTTTGAATCTCCGTTTCAATCAGCATGGGGCAGTGCTTTCATGAGATTGAAGTCCAATGGTACTCCCTAGTGAGGGTTGGGTGAAAGTCAATTGTGATGGCGCCTCTGAGGGAAACCCGGGTGTGGCCTTTGCGGGTGGTCTCATCCGTGATAATTATGGTCATTGACTTTATGGTTTTGCTGTGAATTTTGGGACTTGCACTTCTTTATTGGCCAAGATCTGGGGCCTTTATTTTGGTTTACATATTACTTGGAACATAAGTCTCAAGAAGGTGGTGTTTGTGCTGGATTCTAAAGTGGTTTTGGGTTTCTTATTAGGGGATGTCAGACTCACTGATGCAGCGGAAGAATTCACTATCGATGATACAAATTGAAAGGGGTTGTTGATTCTAAGAATACCAAAACCCTAACAACTACTAAAGTCCGTTGATCGCGCACGATGCCGGAGTTTAGTCTTCTACTAATTGAATTTCGTAAAATTCACAAAAGCAGAGTAAAGGAATAAACCCGAAATTTTATTGAAGAATGAAAACTGATTACAATTGAGAAATACAAGCCTATTTATAGGCAAACTACCCTAAATATAATAAAACTCCTAAACAATAAAAACTTCTAAATAGTCTAAACTTCCTAATTAAAAAAATACTAAATAAATTAAAATACAAACAAAATAGGAATCCTTATCAATTTAGGATCCTTAGAATAAAATCTATTCCTAATCCGAATTATAAAATAATTGCAATTAAAATAAAGATATAATCCAAAATATATCTTTAATTTCTTTACACAACAAATAGTTGTTTTCAAATTGAATTGGAGATCCTTTTTATTATTTGTGGCCTGTATCATTCTTCTCCTCTTAGAAAAAACTTGTCCTCGAGTTTTCCCATTAATAAACCAAGCTTTAATTTTATTAAATGAATCCACATTCAAAATATGGTTGACCCCAATAAAATCGATATCACCATTCCAATAAAAATTCTCATATTCATCTTCAAATAAATCATAAATTAGTTGTAAAGTTTCTTCAACACCAACAATCTTGTCACAAGATACATAATCTACTACTTCAAAATAAGCATAATCTTCATCATATATTGGGGGTAATGAGAAATCAAAGAGTTTACCTTCACCAAGTTTTGATTCTTGAGAGAAAATTACTTCATTCTCTCTCTCATAGAACTCATCAAGCTCCTCATCACTAAAATGAATCTTTCTTTGCATTTTTCTTTACCCAAGAGCAAACCAAGCTCTGATACCAACTGATGCAGCGGAAGAATTCAATATTGATGATACAAATTGAAAGGGGTTGTTGATTCTAAGAATACCCAAACCCTAACAACTACTAAAGTCCGTTGATCGCGCACGATGCCGGAGTTTAGTCTTTTACTAATTGAATTTCGCAAAATTCACAAAAGCAGGGTAAAGGAATAATTCCGAATTTTTATTGAAAAATCAAAACTGATTACAATTGAAAAACAAAAGCCTATTTATAGGCAAACTATCCTAAATATAATAAAACTCCTAAACAATAAAAACTTCTAAGTAGGCTAAACTTCCTAATTAAACAAAATACTAAATAAATTAAAATACAAACAAAATAGGAATCCTTATCAATTTAGGATCCTTACAATAAAATATATTCCTAATCCGAATTATAAAATAATTGCAATTAAAATAAAGATACAATCCAAAATATATCTTTAATTTCTTTACACAACAAATAGTTGTTTCCAAATTGAATTGGAGATCCTTTTTATTATTTGTGGCCCGCATCATTCTCCTCCTCTGAGAAAAAACTCGTCCTCGAGTTTTCTTGTTAATAAACCAAGCTTTAATTTTATTAAATGAATCCACATTCAAAATACGGTTGACCCCAATAAAATCGATATCACCATTCCAATAAAAATTCTCATATTCATCTTCAAATAAATCATAAATTGGTTGTAAAGTTTCTTCAACACCAACAATCTTGTCACAAGATACATAATCTACTACTTCAACATAAGCATAATCTTCATCATATATTGGGGGTAATGAGAAATCAAAGAGTTTACCTTCACCAAGTTTTGATTCTTGAGAGAAAATTACTTCATTCTCTCTCTCATAGAACTCATCAAGCTCCTCATCACTAAAATGAATCTTTCTTTGCATTTTTCTCTACCCAAGAGCAAACCAAGCTCTGATACCAACTGATGCAGCGGAAGAATTCAATATTGATGATACAAATTGAAAGGGGTTATTGATTCTAAGAATACCCAAACCCTAACAACTACTAAAGTCCGTTGATCGCGCACGATGCCGGAGTTCAGTCTTCTACTAATTGAATTTCGCAAAATTCACAAAAGCAGGGTAAAGGAATAATTCCGAATTTTTATTGAAAAATCAAAACTGATTACAATTGAGAAATAAAAGCCTATTTATAGGCAAACTATCCTAAATATAATAAAACTCCTAAACAATAAAAACTTCTAAATAGGCTAAACTTCCTAATTAAACAAAATACTAAATAAATTAAAATAAAAACAAAATAGGAATCCTTATCAATTTAGGATCCTTACAATAAAATATATTCCTAATCCGAATTATAAAATAATTGCAATTAAAATAAAGCTACAATTTAAAATATATCTTTAATTTATTTCCACAACAAGTAGTTGTTTCCAAATTGAATTAGAGATCCTTTTTATTATTTGTGGCCCGCATCATTCTCCTCCTCTTAGAAAAAACTCGTCCTCGAGTTTTCTTGTTAATAAACCAAGCTTTAATTTTATTAAATGAATCCACATTCAAAATATGGTTGACCCCAATAAAATCGATATCACCATTCCAATAAAAATTCTCATATTCATCTTCAAATAAATCATAAATTGGTTGTAAAGTTTCTTCAACACCAACAATCTTGTCACAAGATACATAATCTACTACTTCAACATAAGCATAATTTTCATCATATATTAGGGGTAGTGAGAAATCAAAGAGTTTACCTTCACCAAGTTTTGATTCTTGAGAGAAAATTACTTTATTCTCTCTCTCATAGAACTCATCAAGCTCCTCATCACTAAAATGAATCTTTCTTTGCATTTTTCTCTACCCAAGAGCAAACCAAGCTCTGATACCAACTGATGCAGCGGAAGAATTCAATATTGATGATACAAATTAAAAGGGGTTGTTGATTCTAAGAATACCCAGACCCTAACAACTACTAAAGTCCGTTGATCGCGCATGATGCCGGAGTTTAGTCTTCTACTAATTAAATTTCGCAAAATTCACAAAAGCAGGGTAAAGGAATAATTCTGAATTTTTATTGAAAAATCAAAACTGATTACAATTGAGAAATAAAAGCCTATTTATAGGCAAACTATCCTAAATATAATAAAACTCCTAAACAATAAAAACTTCTAAATAGGCTAAACTTCCTAATTAAACAAAATACTAAATAAATTAAAATAAAAACAAAATAGGAATCCTTATCAATTTAGGATCCTTACAGTAAAATATATTCCTAATCCGAATTATAAAATAATTGCAATTAAAATAAAGATAAAATTTAAAATATATCTTTAATTTCTTTCCACAACAAGTAGTTGTTTCCAAATTGAATTGGAGATCCTTTTTATTATTTGTGGCCCGCATCATTCTCCTCCTCTTAGAAAAAACTCATCCTCGAGTTTTCTTGTTAATAAACCAAGCTTTAATTTTATTAAATGAATCCACATTCAAAATATGGTTAACCCCAATAAAATCGATATCACCATTCCAATAAAAATTCTCATATTCATCTTCAAATAAATCATAAATTGGTTGTAAAGTTTCTTCAACACCAACAATCTTGTCACAAGATACATAATCTACTACTTCAACATAAGCATAATCTTTATCATATATTGGGGGTAATGAGAAATCAAAGAGTTTACCTTCACCAAGTTTTGATTCTTGAGAGAAAATTACTTTATTCTCTCTCTCATAGAACTCATCAAGCTCCTCATCACTAAAATGAATCTTTCTTTGCATTTTTCTCTACCCAAGAGCAAACCAAGCTCTGATACCAACTGATGCAGTGGAAGAATTCACTATCGATGATACAAATTGAAAGGGGTTGTTGATTCTAAGAATACCCAAACCCTAACAACTACTAAAGTCCGTTGATCGCGCACGATGCCGAAGTTTAGTCTTCTACTAATTGAATTTCGTAAAATTCATAAAAGCAGGGTAAAGGAATAAACCCGAAATTTTATTGAATAATGAAAACTAATTACAATTGAGAAATAAAAGCCTATTTATAGGCAAACTACCCTAAATATAATAAAACTCCTAAACAATAAAAACTTCTAAATAGTCTAAACTTCGTAATTAAAAAAAATACTAAATAAATTAAAATACAAACAAATAGGAATCCTTATCAATTTTGGATCCTTAGAATAAAATCTATTCCTAATCCAAATTATAAAATAATTACAATTAAAATAAAGATATAATCCAAAATATATCTTTAATTTCTTTCCACAACAAGTAGTTGTTTTCAAATTGAATTGGAGATCCTTTTTATTATTTGTGGCCTGCATCACTCACTCACCCCCTATTCTTGGATCCTTAATACCTGTATTGAGTTCCAACGCAGGAATTGAGACCTTATTTTTCAGCACAACTATAGAGAAGGAAACCGTGCAGCTGACTGGTTGGCGAACTTTGCAAGTTCTTGTTCCTTAGGTCTTCACGAGTGTGAGGTACCTCCTGTAGGTCTCCAGAGGATATTATATGATGATCTTTGTGGTATCTCCTTTCATAGGATAGTTCGTACTTAGTCTTTTTTGCCTTCTTTTTGCTGGCTTTAGCCTTCTTGTGTAACAAAAAAATTAAGGAAATGTGATTAAAAAATAATTTATTATTTCTTATATCTTTACACATTATACTAATATAGTTTATACACACATTATACAACTTCTAAATTTTCTTTGAGTCAACTCTTTAGTTTGTTCCTTTTTTTCATATATTATGTCTGTTAAGAATATATAAAAGTACGAAAATTTGTCCTTGATAGACATTTTTAGACTAAAAGACCTTTTTAAGGTCTTGTCTATCCACCTTTTTCCTCTTTGATGCATGACCTTTTGATATCACATATTTGGTGCCTCATCTATTGTAATACAATGCAGTTTGTGCAATTTTAACCAAAAAAAAAAATTTGCATGTTACAACAAGGTTATCATTCGCATGAGACTGTAACCCTATCACTTAGCAAAATTTGGACTCGGCACCAATTTCTAGTTACTTCAAAATCTGGAAAATGAGTAGAAAGTGAGGCTAGTTATCTAATTACTTAGTTATTAATTAATCGGTGAACAAGAAGAAGAAGACAAGAGCGGCGTGAAGAAGAAGAAGAAGAAAATAATGGAGGAGAGAAGAGCAACATAAAAAGAAGAAAATAATGGAGAAGTTGTAAAAAGATTTAAAAAAAGTGCTAAACTCTCTCTCTCCCACACCATGTTATGTATGCCACGCACATAACTTTTTGGTCCAACAAGGTTTGAATATTCAAACCTTAATGCTTTATTACTGTGATGTTTACTTACACCCTTAAATTGCACCAAATATTATAATAGGTTAGGTACCAAATGTGCTATTTCAAAAGGTTAGGTACCAAAGGGGCAGAAGGTGGATAGAACATGTCCTAAAAAAGTCTTTTAGTTTGACATTTCTATACTTACATTAGTTGTAAAAATAAAAAAATTCTCCATTATTTCGCCTATTAAATTTTTATTATCATTTTCTTTGTTATTTAATATAATAAAATTGATGCAAAGGAATGAAATCTTATCTGTTTTCTAGGGATGAAGGAAAAAATGTGATGAAGATGATATTTGCAAAATTGTATACGTTGTCAAGAGCAGTTGTGAAGTTGATGAGTTTTTTTAAAAAGTGCTGAAGCCAAAATAACGGTTGGAAAAACCTTTATATAATTATTGAATCGTTCCAATGCACCATACTGGAAGAATTTCCACATGTTGGTCATCATGTAGGGGTGTGCCTTACAAGAAAGAGTAGTTGTTTAGCATTGAGCCTTGAAAAGCTTAACTGACTCTTGGGGAGACTTCTGATGTTATGAACAAATATTTTCAAGATATTGCCTTGGCTTAACATTAAAATGAACTTGTAAGGAGTCTTGAGCATTCGATCGTACATAGGTCCAATTTCAAAAATGCACCAAATAGAGATTCAGTCCTTCAGCCATTTGTCCTTAGACAAGCTAAAGAACGCGCTTCTTGCCTAAATAAAAGGATAAGACACCTACATTTTTAGAAATTCTTGTATAATCAGGATACTAATTCCTAACACATATCCTATATAAGAGAGTTGCTTTTTAAGTAGAAATGATCTAACTCCTAAACAGGAAAACAACGTTGCTCTTGTTCTAATGAGACTATGAGTCCCTCATGATGCATTAGATTTTTAGCTAAAGCCAATGTTGACTAGCTATCGCAGAACATGGAAATTAGTATATGAATAAAAACATTAAATTTAACCATCATGTAGGAAAACCATTTTAGCTCACAACCTGTATTGGCCATACTCATGTACTCAACATCTGTTGTAGATCTACTAACGACATCTTGCTTTTTAGTCTTCCAAGAAATAAGAAAGGTGCCATTTGTAACACATAATGTTGTAAGTGACCTCTTATAAGTGGACATTTACCCCAATCTGTATAACAATAAGCTTGGACTGTGAAATAACTGAATCTTTGGAATAAAACAACCTAACATTTGTTATACCCTTCAAGTACTTCAAAATGTGCAATGTTCTTTGAAGATGATGAGTACAAGGTTGTTGCACGAACTGGCTTAATTAATGTGTTGCCTAACTAGTGTTAAGTCTTGATGAACCAAGATATAATAGTCTCCATACTAGCCTTTTATATGAATTGGCATCCTACAATCTATACCTTTATTTGTCAAAATTATATTAACCAGGTTGTGGACTACAAACTAGCTTGTAATTCTGAAGTCCTGCTTCAGTCAACATATAATTGATGTACTTTGTTTGAGATAACAAAATACCAACATGTGTTTGTTCTATTTCGAAACCAAGAAAGTACTTAGCTTCCCCTATTTCCTTGATGGTAAAAAGCTGTGCAATTTGTCTTCAACTATGACAACTGTTGTTTCTTGAGAACTCATTCGAAGGATATCATCAATATACACTAATAATGCTAAAAAACACCATTAGTCTTTAGAAGAAAAAAATGATAATGTTTTTATCTAATATAATGATATTCAAGCAGTTTAGTTGAAATCTCTTTATACCATTGTCTTAAGATCATAAAGAGATTTTACTAACTTGCCACCTAACCAGATGTAGCTTTTGAATATCCAAGTGGAGGCTACGAATAAAACTCTTCATCTGAATAACCATGTAAGTGAGCATTGTTAACATCAATTTGATGTATTTACCACCCTCTTGCTGCCAATTGCTAAAAGTAGTCTAATTGTTATTATCTTAGCCACTAGACTGAAGCTATCATAATAATCAATTCTAAAAGTTTGGTTATAGCCTTTGGTGACTAACCTTGCCTTGTCTTTGCCCATCTCTCCATAGGATTTATACTTTACCCTATATACCCATTTAGTGGTTAAAGGCTTCTTACCTGCTAGTAAGGGAACTAGTTCCTATGTAATATTTGCCTTGAGTGCTATCAATTCTTCTTCCATTGTAGTCACCCACTCTAGATGCTATTTGGCTTCATGATCTTGTATTGGTTCTTTCACAGTTATAATTGTGGATAAAAAAGCTATATGAGAAGTAGAACATTATCTAACATGAGACTGTTGAATATCATAAGCTATAAAATCTCTCAACCATGCCGCCTTATGAGTATTCTAGTAGATCCCTTAACAAACACATCCATATCAGCTACAGGAGAAGAATTAGAGGATGACTCAATTGAATGTTATGTATCAACAACTGCACCAGTTTATGCTTGAAAAGGAAACAAATGTTCCTTAAATATAACATCTCTAGAGACAACAAATTGTTGAGTTTGTACCTCCACTAACTTATACCCTTTGTTGCCAATCTCAAACCCAAATACATTGTTGGTATTGCTCAAGGATCCAACTTTCCTTTAGGATGACTATATGTGTAAAAATAATAACTACCAAAGACATGAAACTGGTTACAATGTAGATCTCTATGAGAAAATTCTTATATAGTGACTGCCAGTTTAATAATTTAGATAGAAAAACATTTATAATTGAAAATTCTATGAGTAAAGCCTCCCCTTAATACCTGAAAGGGAGATGAGATTTATAGCCTTTGCCACCTAAAAGATCCATGTGCTGGCGTTCTACAACTCCATTTTAATATGAAGTGCAGACGCAAATCCTCTGATGGAATATACTTCGTTGCTCAAAAAGCATTTTACCTTGAGCATTCAAAAACTCAATGCCATTATCACTGAGTATAACTATCACCTTTACATCATATTAGCAAGAAACCATTACAAGAAAATTAGTTAAAGCTCAACTAACTTCCTACTTTAAGTACAACAAAATTATCCATGTAATTCTAGTAAATCATGCAACAAAGTTAGAAAATAGCTAGTTCCTATAATAGGAGTAGTATATGGACCCCAAAGATCAACATGTACAAGTTTAAATGAAGCATCAGTTCTTATTTCACTTCTAGGGACCGAAAACATGTTACGAGCATGGATTTTTCTGACCTCGATGATGAAAGTCTATTTGGTTATCCTTTAAGGAGATTTCTTTAGCTAACGGCCCCAAAAGTGAAAACCAGATTTTAGAGAGGTTCGAATCGAACCCGAAAACTGCTCAAGAACTAACAATTTTAAATTTAATGAGTCTTGAGCCATATGGCTTAATTTTCCAAGTTAAGTCATATGACTCATCTTAAATGGTTTTAAGTTGTGAATTTTAGTGATGGATGGTGGATCACAGCTGTTATTTTGAGCTGCACAGCTCACTTTTTACCGAGTTAAGCCGTACGGCTTATCTTTTGATGAAATCTCATTAGACCAACTTTTCCACTTCCACAAATATATATAAAATGTGTTTTCTTCGTAGTACAGATGGAGACCCTCATTACAGAAAGATTATGCCAAAATCTTAAGGTTTAAGCTCAACTAGATATCCTCACAAGTCCTTGAACTTAATCCTTTACCAAAACTCCATTTCAACCAACAATCACCAAATCCAATCCCTACACACCTTAAATCCTTCACCAAACTTCGTGGATTCGACTTTCAAGGCAGGTTTAGGTGAGATTTTGAGGTTTTGGGACATTTTCAGCTCGATTCAGCCCAGTAGAATCTGGTACACCTTAGAGGATCTGACCCGAAAAACTCAATGAAATCCTAATTCTGAGGGGCCTTAAATCTATTCTACTTGTTTTTGGCTTATTTGTGGATGTTTATCGCTTTTCTATCAAGTTAAAAGTTTTATTGATTTTAGGATTATTTTGATGATATTTAAGCCGCATGGCATATTTTGAGGGACTTTGAGCCACACGACTTTGTTCATAGTCCCAGATTCATGTAGTTTAAGTATTTCTCATTTCTGTGACATTTGATTTTATGGATCTGGAGTTAAAACTGCAAAGTTTGTTACCTAATAATTTATAAGCCTTTAAAGGACTCAAAATAAACGACAAACACCAAAAAGCGGCTTTGTAGATTTATGGAAAAACTGTTTTTAAATCTTTGCCCGGTGCAATTTGAGCCGCTCGACGCTTTTTGGACAAAATAAAGCTGCACTGGCTCAATTCTACCAAGAATAGAGTTGTATGGCTCTAATCTTGTTCTTAGAAAAATTTTGAGATAGTTCGGGTAAAAATAAGTTTTGGTTGTTCATTGTTTTCGGCTCACTTTAATTTCAGTAAAATAGGAAAACCCCAACGACATGAAATTTCGGTAACCCCTAGATTATAGATCTTCTTCGGCATGCTTAAAGATTAAAAAATCGGAAAACGTTTTCAAAATGATTTTCTGCAATCCAAAATACAAGGCATTTTAAAATGTTTTCTACGTGTAGTCGGTGAAACTTACCAGATTTCTCGATCATCCCTAAATGCATGCCCTTGAGCTATCTAATCAATCATTTTGTCTTATTTGAGTCTTACGTGCATATATATTTATTTTAACGCTAATCTCTGTTTTACAAGTACATTTATGTTAGGTTACATGTATGTTAGCTTTTTATTTTTAAATTGTTCAGGTCTTTTAGGCTGTTGTAAGTATAGATAGTTGTGTATTTAGGCGATTTTTACCCCCTAAATCCCATTTTCACAGTTGTATCCCATGATAGATTATTCGATTTGGTTATAATAATTTTACATTCTAAATTTATTCACAGCTTTGCTTAAGCATATAACATTAATATTTAGGGCTAAAAATGGATTAAGTAATTGTAAAAGACATGGTAATTGGAATTGTTAGGTTATTTTGAACTTGAGATAGAAATAGATAGTTTTTCCGGACCGAATCTCTGGCTTAAAATGTATAAGATTCCTTCTTAGGTTTGGCTGTACCATAATTTTTTGGTAGGGTTGAACTGGGTGGTGACTCCTAAATCATTTTGAGTAAAAAGCATTTTGATTCGTTTATTTTCTCTTGCTTACCTCATTTAAATAATAAAAACAGAAATATAAAAAGTTCTCCTGGCCTGGCCTCGTGACTCATCGAAAGGATTTTCCGCTCATACCTGTGTTGCTTAGCATAGGGGCAAACATCATAATATGTTGAATTACAACTCAAATCAATGTTACTTATATATTTTAAAACCTTAAAAGTGGCATGGCCTAACCTATCTTACCATGTATCACTTGCATATTGTGTTCCAGTACAAAAGAAACACATTTGCTTGGCTCTTTCTATCTCAACCGATGAAAAAGACTTTTGATCCTTCATATACAGTCCATCCACCATCCATCTTATAGCCCTTATTTTTGTTGTTTCTTTATCATGTAGTAAGAAATAAGTCTAGTAAAAAATACCTCAAAATTATACTCCTTCAACAACTAGCTAATGGATAAGAAGTTATACTTGAAATAAGAGAAACCGACAATACTCCTATCATAACTAATGTACTGGATAAAGGCACGGTACCCATATTATCAATATATTGCACTTTGCTAGTTGTCAAAACCACTTGTTGTTGAATTAACAACTAAGTAAATTCCAAAAACTATTGCTTTACAGGACTCACATAAGTCGTTGAACCACTATATAATATCCAACAATGCTCATAACTATGAATTGATTTAGCATATTTCTCACTAGAAAATCCAACAAATGTTATGAAATCTAGATTCTGCAAAGGTGTAGCTGGCCCTTCCACTTTGAGTGCCTTATCCATTTCATGCACTATATGTGCTATTTGTTTTTCATTAAGTTGTTCCTCCACTCCTACTGAATCACGGTATTCCATAGTCTTTAAACTATCTGCAGTTCTTATGCTAGTTTGTACTGCATTAGCGTTATTGCTCTTGCCTTTCGATCCATTATACTGCTGACTTTGCCTTGGACCTTTGTACCATTTAAGATACCCCACAATGTTGAAATATGTAGCCTTTGTCTTCCCAGGGCGATCACAATTATCACATTTTCATATCCTCCTTTCCAACTTCAGGTTTCTTACCTTTACCCTTAGAAAATTTATTATTCTAAACAAAATTAGCAAACTCTACTATATGTTCAAGAGAGATCTCATGTTGTTTTTCTACTTTTAGTAGCATAGAGTATGCTTGGTTTATGTTAGGCAAAGGATCCATAAGCAATATAGGATTCTTAACATGATCATATGTTTCATTCAATCCCACGAGAAACGACATAAGTTTAGTCTCCTCTTTAAAATCAATTATTCTTTAAAATGCAATGCAAGCATAGTTTCTTGCAACTCCATAGTGTCAACTTGGAATTGGAGATAAAAAAAACTTAATTCGTCCTAAGGTCTCTTCAATTTATTATAGTAATGCATGATAGAAGTGTTACCTTATACCGTTACACTGATCTCTTAGTGGATCTAATTCAGCAAGGGCCCTTTGCTTGCTCCAAATTGATGCTCAAGATCTTTTTAGAGGTCTCTATATAAAGCACAATTTCATACTAAAATCCTTCTACAACATCTTTGCTCATACTGGTGATAATCCATGATGTAACCAAACAACCATTCTTCAACCCCTTCTTGTATTAAGTAGTTTACTATTTAGGAATCTCCATATCAGTAGGAACAAAGTCACTCTTCTCCTTCACATTCAATACTCGAATCGCAGCTCTATTGCAGGCCATGAAATTGTGTCCATCAAGTTGTACGTTCACTCTTGTTTACCCTGGATTATCATTTTATGGAAATGTGATGATGATGTCTAAAGCATCTTGATCTATATCTCCTTATTCTTCTTCATTTTGAAATCAATCTTGATTAATGCTTTGTTCTTAATCCTCTTCTTCATCTGAGAAAAGAGTACCAACAGGAATTTATCTTGCCTTCCTTCTTTGTCTATGTGCCATTAACAAGCGATAACGATCTCTAGATCAAGTCTAACGGCTCTAATACCATGAGAAACTCAGTAAAAATCTTATTGATTCAAAGATCAACTTAGCTTAAATTATTACACATTACACTTCATATACAAACTAGTAATACAAAAACATTACATAACTACTAAGAACCGTTGGATGAGATCTCATCACATAAACTTTCCCTCTAAAATTGTGTTGGTTGTTATGCCAGCTGGTAGCTAGGATAACTAGTGGCTATGAGATTGCAATATACTACACCACTACTCATTACAACCTACTACAACACTACTCATTACAACCTACTACAACACTTTAAGCAATCGTATAGTCTTCACAGATTAGCTTTTAGGTTTAATTCATCTAATCTCTCTAAGCAATTTAACTTACTCTTTTTTTAAGAATCATTACTTAGTTAGGTAACAGAGTGATGCGGGCCACAAGTTGTAAAAAGAATCAGCAATTCAACTTGAAAACAGTTACTTGTCATGGAAATAAATTAAATATATATTTTAAATTGTATCTTTATTTTAATTGCAATTATTTTATAATTCGGATTAGGAATAGATTTTATTGTAAGGATCCTAAATTGATAAGGATTCCTATTTTGTTTCTATTTTAATTTATTTAGTAATTTTTTTAATTAGGAAGTTTAGACTATTTAGAAGTTTTTATTGTTTAGGAGTTTTATTACATTTAGGGTAGTTTGCCTATAAATAGGCTTTTATTTCTCAATTGTAATCAGTTTTGAGTTTTTGATTGAAATAAAATTTCGGAATTAAATTCCTTTTACCCTGCTTTTGTGAATTTTGCGAAATTCAATTAGTAGAAGACTATTATCCGGCATCATGCGCGATCAACGGATTCTAATGTCCTTTATTCGAGTTTCCGCTGCATCAGTTGGTATCAGAGCCGAATTCCTAGTCCCTAACCGTCATCATGCCGCCAAGGAGAGAGCGAAGGGTTGACGAGGTCGCGGGTCAGGACGATCTGAATTGGTTGGAGCAGAGGGTTGAGCAATGCCTTATGAACATGATGGACCAGAGGATGGAAACCATGATGGATCGATTGGCGAAAAGAATGGAGGAGTTGTTTGCGACTCATCTTGGGGCGAATTCTCGACAAAGAAGGAACCCTAATTATGGAGAATTCAGAAATCCTTTTGTTGGATTGGAAGAGTTCTATGACAGAGAAAATGAAGTAATTTTTTCTTAAGAATCAAAACTTGGAGAAGGTAAATCCTTTGATTTCACTTTACCTCCAACATATAATGAAGATTATGCTTGTGTTGAAGTAGTAGATTATGATTCTTGTGATAAAATTGTTGGTACTGAAGAAAAATTACAGCCAATTTATGATGATGTACATGAAAACGAATATGAGAATTCTTATTGGAAAGGTGATATCGATTTTATTGGGGTTAATTATATTTTGAATAAGGATCCATCTATCAAACTTAAAGCTTGGTTTCCTAATGGGAAAACTTGAGGACGCGTTTTTCCTAAGAGGAGGAGTATGATGCAGGCCACAAGTTGTAAAAAGGATCAGCAATTCAACTTGGAAACAGTTACTTGTCATGGAAATAAATTAAATATATATTTTAAATTGTATATTTATTTTAATTGCAATTATTTTATAATTCGGATTAGGAATAGATTTTATTGTAAGGATCCTAAATTGATAAGGATTTCTATTTTGTTTGTATTTTAATTTATTTAGTATTTTTTTTTAATTAGGAAGTTTATACTATTTAGGAATTTTTATTGTTTAGGAGTTTTATTACATTTAGGGTAATTTGCCTATAAATAGGCTTTTATTTTTCAATTGTAATCAGTTTTGAGTTTTTGATTGAAATAAAAATTTGGAATTAAATTCCTTTTACCCTGCTTTTGTGAATTTTACGAAATTCAATTAGTAGAAGACTATTATCCGGCATCGTGCACGATCAACAGATTCTAGTATCCTCTGTTCGAGTTTCCGCTGCATCAGTTGGTATCAGAGCCGAATTCCTAGTCCCTAACCGTCATCATGCCGCCAAGGAGAGAGCGAAGGGTTGACGAGGTCGCGGGTCAGGACGATCTGAATCGGTTGGAGCAGAGGGTCGAGCAATGCCTTATGAACATGATGGACCAGAGGATGGAAACCATGATGGATCGATTAGCGGAACGAATGGAGGAGCTGTTTGCGGCTCATCTTCGGGTGAATTCTCGACAAAGAAGGCCCTAATTATGAAGAATTCAGAAATCCTTTTGTTGGATTAGAAGAGTTCTATGACAGAGAGGATGAAGTAATTTTCTCTCAAGAATCAAAGCTTGGAGAAGGTAAATTCTTTGATTGCACTTTACCTCCAACATATGCTGAAGAATATGCTTGTGTTGAAGTAGTAGATTATGATTCTTGTGATAAAATTATTGGTATTAAAGAAACTTTACAGCCAATTTATGATGAAATATATGAAAATGAATATGAGAATTCTGATTGGAAAAGTGATATCGATTTTATTGGGGCAAATTATATTTTGAATATGGATCCGTTTAACAAACTTAAAGTTTGGTTTCCTAACAGAAAAACTCGAGGACGAGTTTTTTCGAAGAGGAGGAGTATGATGCGGGCCACAAGTTGTAAAAAAGATCAGCAATTCAACTTGGAAACAGTTACTTGTCATGGAAATAAATTAAATATATATTTTATATTGTATCTTTATTTTAATTGCAATTATTTTATAATTCGGATTAGAAATAGATTTTATTGTAAGGATCCTAAATTAATAAGGATTCCTATTTTGTTTCTATTTTAATTTATTTAGTATTTTTTTTTAATTAGGAAGTTTAGACTATTTAGAAGTTTTTATTGTTTAGGAGTTTTATTACATTTAGGGTAGTTTGCCTATAAATAGGGTTTTATTTCTCAATTGTAATGAGTTTTTATTGAATAAAATTTCGGATTTGATTCCTTTTTACCCTGCTTCTGTGAATTTTGCGAAATTCAATTAGTAGAAAACTATTATCGGCATCGTGCGCGATCAATGGATTTTAGTATCCTCTATTCGAGTTTCCGCTGCATCACAGAGTGTCTCAAACCTTAACAAACAAGGCCTCCCTTTATTTTGGTATTTAACCAGGAAGACCCGGTCAAACCAATAATGAGTATCCAGCTTTTCACTAGATTTTTCCGTCAACCTGGGAAACAAAATTAGATGGGTCCATGTTATTCAAATTAATTGGGTGAGAAACAAAATTACTTGGTTTTGTGTTGTTCAAATTGATTAGGTGGTGGAGTTTTTATATTCTAAATTCGGTTGTTTAATTTTCTGGTTCTAATTTTTAATTTCTTAAATTATATATGAGTTTCAATTTTTGGGTTTCACAAGAGCGTAGTTTCTGGTTTAATAGTGTAGTTCGCTGGAGTTCTGCCGGAATTTATGGAGAAGAAGATGGAAATAATAGTTTTTTTTTTATTAATTTAAACTTTTATTTAATTAAAATATGAAATTTATAGGTTAAAATTTTTATTTGCTGATGCCAATATTTTTTGGCCACGTATGGGTGTGTGCATTTCACATGCTATAACTTAACAATGAATTGTTAGCTAAAGTTGCAATTAATTCCATTTTGTTCAAGTTTATAGATATAACTAATCGTTTTAAGTAAATTGAGGAGGCTAAATGTACACCTCCAAAATTAGGGTTCGAAAGACTTTTAGAACCAAATTAAGGAACAATAAATATATTAGAACTTATATATTTAATTTTATATAATATTAGTTTAGCTAGTGGAAAGTTTAATAATTTAATTGGATTTATTTAATTATTCATGGAATAGTATATGCACAAGATTGCAAAGTAATACTAATATGTTCAGTACGAAACAAATCAGCACCATGATCTTTTGGATCTAGCGAAAAAGGTTGTACGATGAAATCAGTTCTTCAAAGACTAATTAATTTATTGTTTATGGTCACACGTCATAAGACCTTTTTCTTTGCACAGGTCATATATATGAACATGTTGAAAATTTAATAATTTAATCCGATTTATGTAATTAGTCAAGGTTAAAAATCCATTTATGCAGAATGGTAGTATTTGCTTCTTGCTTTCCTTTTATTTTGAAACATTTGCTCTGTTCTATGCAAAATTTATATTTTTCCCACATGTAATATGATTTTAAAGGATATGCCCCTTCACATATATTAATTACATGTATCTGCACCAACATAGACTAAAATTACGTTTGCGGTAGAATAAACGTCAATCGACTTGGAGAAACAAATTACGACTATTAAACGTTTAGTTATCGTATACACGTCTTTTCTTCTATTTTGATGTAGATGACTGTAATTCATATATGATAAGAGGTAAATGTTTCAAAATCATAGAATGAAAGGTAAATGAATAATTTATCAGTCCTTGAGTTCATTAACTTCAAAAAAAAGAAAAAAAAAAAAATTACATTATCCGGTCCCTGAGTTTTGATAAAACCAAGTAATTAATCCATCAATCTACAATTATGTCAGCCAACACTTATTTTTATACAAAATGACAAGTCCACCCCTTTTATCATTATTTGATTTACATATCCATTGATTTGCATATGTTAATTTATTAAGTATCATTTTTTCTATAATAATACAAATACAAGTATGAAAACTAATGTTAATAATAAAAGTAGTTAATTAATTTATCATCGGTTAAATCAAATGCAAATTAACTAATTATTATTTTTTTACCTACTTAATAATAAACTTGAACATTTTTTCATCTTCACGTGCCAAAGTACGGTAGACTTTCACTCTCCCTGTGCAAATCAGATTGGAGTACTACATATCATTTTTGCAGGAGACGGATATTGTAGGAATTATATCGGGTTTAGAGTTGTAGTCTGCCTGTAAATTTAATGGGTGGATAAATACAATTCAAATATAGATATAATTATTTAAGGTAATTAGGATTTATCCTACGACTAGAGTTTGATTCTGATTGAAATTCTCATTCACCTGTTATAAAAAGATAGCAATGAATCAAAATACAATGACCAACTAAGACACAAATCAGCGCTTGTAAGTTTTCTCTCTAGCTCTCTTTGACCGAAATTTCTCTGTGAGATTTCTCCTTTGTTCTTCGCGTATCTAATTCATGGATTTATCGCTTACTCTCTCACAGGTAACTGACGTGGAGTAATCGTGACCAGTAAAATAAATACGTGATTCAAGATCTTTCCGCTGTAAATCAATCTAAAGTAATCTACGTTACAAGAGGTAACCCAATTACTCTAATATATCCATGAGATATCAAAGTTATATAGAAGTTTTCGGCTTTAATTTAGATTTGTTCTTATTGGGTTAAAGACTATAAATTAAGATAAATTGATATTAAGCAAATCAAGTTTTATTATTTTTGGCTTTAATTTAGATTTGAATTTTACTAAGATGAATTTATTTATTTATTTTTTTTTTGGGATGAAGAAGACGGACTGAATTTTATGGGAAACAACAAGATCAATAGATGATTTTTCATTTATTTATTTTTTTATTATGGTAAAATACGTATT
The DNA here is from genome assembly GCA_039660915.1 of Euphorbia tirucalli. NCBI lineage: Eukaryota > Viridiplantae > Streptophyta > Magnoliopsida > Malpighiales > Euphorbiaceae > Euphorbia > Euphorbia tirucalli. The sequence continues at coordinate 30,444,007 of CM077637.1, read as the reverse complement.
GAGTCTCTTGATTTTTTACCAAAATTGCAATTGGCCCCTGATAATTTTTTTGAATACATTGAGTTTTTGATCTTTTCATTTCAATATTATTAGCTCCAAACTCGACCTATCTTTTGCATATGTGTAATATACTTCGTTCAGTGATGGAACTATGAAACAAAAATTTCTAAATAATTTAAAAATTACATGGTTTTATTGCTTGAAACAATAAAATGGACACTTATAGCAAATCTATTTTCTTATCCAGGTAAATTTTTTAAATTGTGTTACGTACTAAAATATTATTGGTCATGCTACTTAATAGTTCTTGTTAGATACACATAAAATAAAATCAAGTTTGGAACTAATAATATTAAAATGAAAAGATCAAGTATTCAATGTATTCAAAAAATTGATCACGGAGCCAATTTCAATTGTTAGGTTATTTTGAACTTGAGATAGAAATAGATAGTTTTTCCGGACCGAATCTCTGGCTTAAAATGTATAAGATTCCTTCTTAGGTTTGGCTGTACCATAATTTTTTGGTAGGGTTGAACCGGGTGGTGACTCCTAAATCATTTTGAGTAAAAAGCATTTTGTTTCGTTTATTTTCTCTTGCTTACCTCATTTAAATAATAAAAATAGAAATATAAAAAGTTCTCCTGGCCTGGCCTCGTGACTCATCGAAAGGATTTTCCGCTCATACCTGTGTTGCTTAGCACAGGGGCAAACATCATAATATGTTGAATTACAACTCAAATCAATGTTACTTATATATTTTAAAACCTTAAAAGTGGCATGGCCTAACCTATCTTGCCATGTATCACTTGCATATTGTGTTACAGTACAAAAGAAACACATTTGCTTGGCTCTTTCTATCTCAACCGATGAAAAAGACTTTTGATCCTTCATATATAGTCCATCCACCATCCATCTTATAGCCCTTATTTTTGTTGTTTCTTTATCATGCAGTAAGAAATAAGTCTAGTAAAAAATACCTCAAAATTATACTCCTTCAACAACTAGCTAATGGATAAGAAGTTATACTTGAAATAAGAGAAACCGACAATACTCCTATCATAACTAATGTACTGGATAAAGGCACGGTACCCATATTATCAATATATTGCACTTTGCTAGTTGTCAAAACCACTTGTTGAATTAACAACTAAGAAAATTCCAAAAACTATTGCTTTACAGGACTCACATAAGTCGTTGAACCACTATATAATATCCAACAATGCTCATAACTATGAATTGATTTAGCATATTTCTCACTAGAAAATCCAACAAATGTTATGAAATCTAGATTCTGCAAAGGTGTAGCTGGCCCTTCCACTTTGAGTGCCTTACCCATTTCATGCACTATATGTGCTATTTGTTTTTCATTAAGTTGTTCCTCCACTCCTACTGAATCACGGTATTCCATAGTCTTTAAACTATCTGCAGTTCTTATGCTAGTTTGTACTGCATTAGCGTTATTGATCTTGCCTTTCGATCCATTATGCTGCTGACTTTGCCTTGGACCTTTGTACCATTCAAGATACCCCACAATGTTGAAATATGTAGCCTTTGTCTTCCCAGGGCGATCACAATTATCACATTTTCATATCCTCCTTTCCAACTTCAGGTTTCTTACCTTTACCCTTAGAAAATTTATTATTCTAAACAAAATTAGCAAAATCTACTATATGTTCAAGAGAGATCTCATGTTGTTTTTCTACTTTTAGTAGCATAGAGTATGCTTTGTTTATGTTAGGCAAAGGATCCATAAGCAATATATGATTCTTAACATGATCATATGTTTCATTCAATCCCACGAGAAACGACATAAGTTTAGTCTCCTCTTTAAAATCAATTATTCTTTAAAATGCAATGCAAGCATAGTTTCTTGCAACTCCATAGTGTCAACTTGGAATTGGAGATAAAAAAAACTTAATTCGTCCTAAGGTCTCTTCAACTTATTATAGTAATGCATGATAGAAGTGTTACCTTATACCGTTACACTGATCTCTTAGTGGATCTAATTCAGCAAGGGCCCTTTGCTTGCTCCAAATTGATGCTTAAGATCTTTTTAGAGGTCTCTATATAAAGCACAATTTCATACTAAAATCCTTCTACAACATCTTTGCTCATACTGGTGATAATCCATGATGTAACCAAACAACCATTCTTCAACCCCTTCTTGTATTAAGTAGTTTACTATTTAGGAATCTCCATATCAGTAGGAACAAAGTCACTCTTCTCCTTCACATTCAATACTCGAATCGCAGCTCTATTGCAGGCCACGAAATTGTGTCCATCAAGTTGTATGTTCACTCTTGTTTACCCTGGATTATCATTTTATGGAAATGTGATGATGATGTCTAAAGCATCTTGATCTATATCTCCTTATTCTTCTTCATTTTGAAATCAATCTTGATTAATGCTTTGTTCTTAATCCTCTTCTTCATCTGAGAAAAGAGTACCAACAGGAATTTATCTTGCCTTCCTTCTTTGTCTATGTGCCATTAACAAGCGATAACAATCTCTAGATCAAGTCTAACGGCTCTAATACCATGAGAAACTCAGTAAAAATCTTATTGATTCAAAGATCAACTTAGCTTAAATTATTACACATTACACTTCATATACAAACTAGTAATACAAAAACATTACATAACTACTAAGAACCGTTGGATGAGATCTCATCACATAAACTTTCCCTCTAAAATTGTGTTGGTTGTTATGCCAGCTGGTAGCTAGGATAACTAGTGGCTATGAGATTGCAATCTACTACACCACTACTCATTACAACCTACTACAACACTACTCATTACAACCTACTACAACACTTTAAGCAATCGTATAGTCTTCACAGATTAGCTTATTTTCTTAACCAGGTAAATTTTTTAAATTGTGTTACGTACTAAAATATTATTGGTCATGCCACTTAATAGTTCTTGTTAGATACACATAAAATAAAATCAAGTTTGGAACTAATAATATTAAAATGAAAAGATCAAGTATTCAATGTATTCAAAAAATTGATCACGGAGCCAATTTCAATTTCGATAATCATGGAGCTCAGGATGTGTTTTGCCTTTTATTATAATAAACTTATCATTAACTTTCATTCTCTATGTCGACATCAAATTGGATAGGGTACTATATATTACTTTTGTAAACTTTAAGAGGCTAATCAGATATTACATAAGTTGGGATTGATAATAGGATTTGGGTGAAATTGAGGGGCTCAGGATGTGTTTAGCAAAATGACAATAAATTATTATCCAACAAAATATTATTTTACATATTTAGTATGCGTCGGATCAGCACTGATTGCGAGGATTTAGTAAACAATGTTGTAAGATGGAACCAAAATATGAGAACTAATTAAACATTTGTTGTTGATGTCTATTATGTTTAAACAAACAGTATGCCATCTCACTTCTTTTGTTCCACACCAATGTCATATAATTAAAAAAAAATGCATGTGAATTTGGCTAGAAATATTGCAGGATCTGGCAGATAGTAGAGATAAAGTTATGCTCCTTACTATTGTGTTTTTCATGTTTGTCCAAGAAAGTCTATTTCTGCCGAGATACAATCTATTAAACAACATCTATATTTAACATTTCATATTTAACATTTCTACAGAAAATCTATTGTCTCGAAGAGACAGTACTTCAAGATTATTCAGGAAGACAAACCTAATTCCAGTCTCAACAAATTGGAAACTTGTCCAACTCCAAAATCTAAACTAAGTCAACATGTCTTTTCTAATAAAACCTAATTCCAGTCTCAACATAGCTGAATTACAGGAAATTCGTTAACAAACTATCTAAGTACAGATAACTATTAGATGAAATTCGTCAACATAGATGATGCATGATGCTTACGTCCTGTACTTAAAATCATACCGATTGAGATTGAGGAGCAAGACCAAGAGCAGCAAAGCATAGAATGGTAAGGGATGTAGCAAGAGAGAGAAAACGAAAATGAAGCAAGAGTGTTTGGCCGAAGGAAGCAACATACCTTGTCTTTCATTGATGAGAGAGCAGCAACACTAACAATACCAAAATCAGGTATTACTCACGATAAATCAAGACAGAAATCGTGAATTTAAGAAGCTAGATGTGAAATTGGGAGATTGGAAATCTTAAATTTTTGAAATCGTAAAATCTGGAAATCGTTGAGACATGTTGGAAGTGATCAATTGTGAATTCTGATACTGATAGAGTTAAAAAAAGAAGGAGAGGTGGTTGAAGCGTTTTATTAGACTGCCCTAATTTTTGTACAGGGCTTTTGTTTTATATCAAATTTGGGGCGGGCCATGTAATGGGCTTCAAAAAAAGGGCCGCTAAAGCCTTAGTTTCTTGTAGTGTAGCAAATCTATTTTCTTATCCAGGTAAATTTTTTAAATTGTGTTACGTACTAAAATATTATTGGTCATGCCACTTAATAGTTCTTGTTAGATACACATAAAATAAAATCAAATTTGGACTAATAATATTAAAATGAAAAGATCAAGTATTCAATGTATTCAAAAAACTGATCACGGAGCCAATTTCAATTTCTATAATCATGGAGCTCAGGATGTGTTTTACCTTTTATTATAATAAACTTATCATTAACTTTCATTCTCTATGTCGACATCAAATTGGATAGGGTACTATTTATTACTTTTGTCAACTTTAAGAGGCTAATCAGATATTACGTAAGTTGGGATTGATAATAGGATTTGGGTAAAATTGAGGGGCTAGGATGTGTTTAGCAAAATGATAATAAATTATTATCCAACAAAATATTATTTTACATATTTAGTATGCGTCGGATCAGCACTGATTGCGAGGATTTAGTAAACAATGCTGTAAGATGGAACCAAAATATGAGAACTAATTAACTATTTGTTGTTAATGTCTGTATTTTACTTTTTGTCTTGGTAAACTATATCTTCATACTATTAAACGTATACGGCAACAATAATTTCTAACTAATGATAAATAATATTAACTTTCCCCTACCTAACATTTAATATTTTTTTCAGTAATTATATGTTTACTTACATGTTTACCTATATATATTTATACCCACGTGTTGATAGTTTAATAATTAAGTTGGATTTTTTTAATTAATGATTGCAAGGGTTTAGTAAAAAATGAAATTAAGATGGAACCATTACTTTTTTTTTTTTTTTGGTTTATCACATGTTATGACTGTATCTTTGTATTGTTATACCATCCCATCTACCTAACATTTAATACTATTTTCATTATTTCAATTCAATTGATGTCGTTTTATCAAATTTCATGTTCGGACGAAAAAACTAAAAGAAATAAATTAGCTCATCATAAAAAAATAGCTTGTAATGTGAGAACTGAAATCATATTACAATCGGTATAATTTTGTGAGAATTCAATTGAGAATAGTTAATAGAAGACACTCGCCCTCAATTAGCAATTCAATTCCTTTAAAATAAAAATATTTTCCAAACATATACAAAATGATTTGTTAAATGAATTAGCAAAAAAAATTCAATTCTTTTATTGCAGTGATTTTGATCCAAACAAAGGGTATTTGATTGTAAATTCGAAATGAAAATGCATTAGGAAAGATTTATCATATCACTGTTCTAATTCAATGAATCTAGACGCCATTTGTTTGTCTTAATTCATTCATTTTGTGTAAAGATGTATGTAGTTTCACAAAACATTGGCCGTAAGGTTATATGAAAATTATAAATTCATTATAATTTATTCTGTAATTTATGTCGTAATTTTTTTGTCTCATGAAAGCTAGATTGAATATAAAACATGGTAATCACCCTCATATTGTTCAATTATGTTCATGATCACCATGTAGACTGATAAAACGAATCGAGTTGATATTCTTATCAATTCATTGAGTGTCATTGATAATTAAGTTCAATTTGTATCAGTATAAGTTGTGCATGTTTACTGTTTTTCAAGATATTTCACACAATTTCATGCTATGTGAAAAGTCCGTTATGCCCTCTTTCCTCGTAATGAAATTTCCTCTTCATAACAAACTTTGGTTAGTAGCGGGAGACAAAAGTTGAATGTGTGCAACAAAGGAATCATTTTCCTGGACACGTCATGTGGTCCTAAAGAACAAATTGTAGCTTTTGCTTGGAAAGCAATTTTGGAGCCCACGACTAATGATGAGCTAGAGATTCTTTTGGGAATATTTTCTTTTTAATGTAATCACATCCGGCCTTTTAAGGGCATCGATTTACAACGTGAGGCAACAAGTATAGGTTTTAAACAACCATAGTGTGCGAGAACTCATAAGTGCACACAACCACAGTAAAGTTGAAAGGCATCCTCAAATATTCGAACTAAGTAGAGCTAAAGCCTTTATACTATTAGAAAGAAATGACTCTTAGATAAGAAGGAATGTTCTTTCACTCAGTCTTGCACATACGACATGTGATTAAAGCTTTTTGGATTTTTGAAATTAAAGAAGCGTTGATAGTTCAAATGGATTCATTTAATATGATTGGCACATGTTGGCTGGGGAATAGAAAAGCACGATGCCGAGGGTAAATTATGAATGCTATCTATCATGTATCAAGCCTCAAAAGGCTTAATCTGACTCGAAGGGGGGCTTCTCATGTAGCGATTGAATATTTTCATAATATTGATGTAGCCTGACATCAACTAAACCTTCAAGCGATCTTGAGCACTATACCGAATGAAGGTTCAATTCTAGAGATGCACGGACCAAAGGTTCGATCCTTTGGCTATTGATCTTTAAATAGGCTAGAGAAGCCCTTCTCACATAAATAAGAGGATATGGAGCGTGACTAATAAAAAACTCTTATCTAATCAAGTGGCTAATTTCTATGTGTATCATATAGAAGAGAGTTGCATTCTATATAGGAATCTGACTTCTAAACAAGCAAACAACAATGACCTTATCTTAGTGGGACAAGGACTACCTCATGCCTATATAAAGGGGTTTGCCCTTACAAGTTTGACATCTTTTTCATTCTTCTACCTTTCTAAGTATGCTTTCTTGAGACAAGTACTCACTTAGGCATCAAAGTGACGTCAACTTGGACAACCTCTACCTCTTTCTTTGTGGTGTTTAAGAAGAATGTTTGACTTATGGAGAAGGATTTTCGATAAAACCTCCTAGAATTTTTTTTCAATAGCTCCATTTATGTTATCATTTTCAATATTAATATTATCCCAATTGAATCATTTATGCATGAATAACTTTCTATTTTTGTTCAACAATATGCATTAGTTATAGGGGAGTTCTTAATATTGAAAAGCGTATAATATGGGGAGCATAGTGTAGGTTTTCACCATGCAAAACAACAATTTTAGCAGCGGAAGCAATTGATTTGCATTTAAATCTGATCTAGGAACCCATTCAAATCAGAAAGAAATGAACTCAACCAGAAAGCGATTAAATCTTACCTTGATTTTGAAGCTTTCTCTTACAATTTCCAAAGTGGAAATCTCTGCCTTCACACACTGGTCTTAAGTGACAGGAAAAGCATGCTAGCACTGAACTAGGAGCAAGAGTGACCGAACCCTAAGGAGACTAGTGCTGGCTGAAATTCTCTGTGTTCTATGGGAAGGAGGCAGTCTGTGTTAGGTTAGGAAATTAAGGAAATAAGCTTCTATTTATACTTTAGGTGTGAGCACGGGTTTTTACCCGACCTCTATGATGAAAACCTTTTGTTACTTGTTAAACAAATGAATGTGAGTCGGATTTAAGAATGAGCGGAATAATGCCCGGAATGTTCTCAAATGACCAGAAATTCAGAAGAGTCCTTGATCCGAAAACTCGAAAAGAGTCCCTCGAGAGATTAGGAAACTTAGGTGCATATGCAGGCTTATCTAGAGTCGCACGGCTATAATTTTATAGTCGCACGACTATAATTATAGTCTTACGACTCTAATATTTGACTCGGCAGATTCCTAAATAGAAAAGAATTCTATTTTCGCTGGAATCTTGGGCATGATTTCAGGGAATTAGGGCGACAGAATAGACAGAAAAAGAGGTAGAAACAGAAACGGAAAGGAGAAAAATCAATTCAGAAAAATCAGAGAGCATTCTAGTGAGAGAAATAATGTTTTAGAGAGAGAAAGTGAGAGAAAACTAAGGAAAATCAACAAAAAAACCAAAACACAGAGAGAATATAGTGGAGAAACACAGAGTGCGAGGATTCCCAATCTGATATCATTGATTCAAAACCATTCTTGGGTTCGTTTGGGTCAATTTAGGATGCGTGTTCGAGAATTTCGGGTCGTTTAGAGATTCTAGGTGGATTCCGACACCCACATCTGACTCCGGTCATCCAACATACTGGAACGCAAAAAAGGTAAACTCTGAGAGGCCTTAAAATCTCGTTTCATGTTGATTTGTGGTTGATTAGGTGTTTAAAAATTTGTCCGGAAAACTGTCTGCGCAACTATAGCCGTACGACTGTAATTATAGTCACACGACTATGGTTACAGTCGTATGACTGTAGTTTTTGGAACACAGTCGTGCGACTGTATCCTTCTGGGCAGAAACTTGAAAAGCCCAAATTTGACCGAATACAACCGGTTTTCCCATCTTAAATGATTTTTCATGATTCAATTCGGTCAAGTCGCATCTGTACACTATAAAATTGTGGTTTTCGGCTTTCCAATGATACGGATGTACGATTTAGGGTTTTGTTGGTTTCTGTTCTTAGAATTCATGGTTGTTAGATCTTTAATCGGATTTTTGGTCAAGTGATAACGGACTCTCAGATTTTTAGAATCCCTAGAAATCTTCAAAATCCGTCAAAATGAGTGATTTTAGAAAACAAGAAAACCACTGTCGGGCACTGTTCATTACAGTCACACAGATATAACCATTATAGTCGTACGACTGTAAATTACAGTCACACGACTGTAGTGATGGGTAGAAGGCAGAATCACGGAACGACCCATACGGACGTCTTCATGTAATGCTGTCTTCAGAATCAAACCTATTTTTGGCATGTTTACTACTTTTAGACCCTAGATGGATGTTTGGAATTAGGAACCCCCACGAACGGAACACCGAGTTTTAAGAAAACTGACCCATTAAACCGAAGAAATTTGCATGTAATTAAGCCAAACCTTTTTCCAAAACCGTTTTCAAGCATAAAAAAATGTACAGGGCGTTTCTAAAACCGTTTTCCAGGTATAACCAGGCAAGTCACCCGGACTTCTCTGTTATCCCCTAAATGCATGTTCCCACTTCCCAAAAACCCCATTCTATCTTGTATGAGTCCTCTATGTGTTTGGCATACATTTGTGCTAACCATTTGTTTTGCAACTTTTATTTTTGTTTATTTTTATTTTGAATGTATTTCATAGATTAATTGTGTATTCTAAGCGATTGTACTTTTTAGATCCTCGTGTATCTAGGCGATTGTAATGGTGAGGATGAGAGCTTTTTTCCTTTTTCTAGGTTGTAATATGGCCTTTATTTCTTTTTGGTTTATATTTCCGGATGTATGGTTTATATTTCCGCACTTTAATTTTATGCACTTTATTCCTGTCATCTGAATGAGCATGGGCTAGTAGTAAAAGATTAAATTGGGTAGAGAAAGATAATAAGTGAGTAAAATATTGTCATATGCATTTTAAAATGAATACAAGCTTGAGGTTGAATAGGTAAGTTGCCCGAACCCTAAATCTCTGGATTAGGTACAATAAGTCTATGCTCGGTAGGGAGCTATACCGGAATTTCCCAGATGAGCTGATCCGGGTGACGACTCTGTCACTGATCTTGAAATTTAAGTTTCGAGGTCTTTAAGTTAATAAAATGGGAAAAGTTTTTCTACAAGAGTATTTCCAAAAAGAATCAATGGTTTTCCTAAATAAGATCATCAAACCCCATTTTCAAAACACTAAACAATTTTGTACTTCTCTTTTTCCCTGATTCGCTTCGCCGCGTTCTGACCTAAAAGGTCGTCCGCTCACACCAAGTTAACTAGAGTTTTAATTAATTAAAATTTGGGTTAAAGTTCTAATTAAATTAAGTTCCAATCAACCTTATGATATAAATATAAATATTTCCTAATGTTAAAATCCAATTTTAACATAATAATATTTTAGCCTTAATTTATTTATTGCGCCATGCAATAAAATAAATTGACCCAAAAATATATTAATTCCCTATAGTGTCAAAATCCAATTTTGACAAATTACATTCTGATTAAATTTTTCATTGCAGTATACAATGATGAATTTAACGTGAATGCAATTTCAATCCCATAAATGTCAAAATCCAATTTTGACAAGTCATATTTTAATTAATTTATTTATTGCACCATGCAATAATTAAATCAATATAAATATAACGATAGCTCCTCTAATTAAACATATAACCAATATAAATTTAGGTCATAAACATCCGATCTTGACCCTATGCGTGTGATCTGGTAGGTTCATCTTTATGTTTGTAGTGGGCCCCAAACCTTTGTGCCCACAGACTATAGGTGGGTTTTAGCCAACCATTATAGCCCCCAGTTAAGACGAATATATCTTTTTTGGACATATATACCTTGTAGCCTTTTTTCTTATACATCCCATGCATTTTAGATATCTCTGCACTGTTAGAACTATGACTAAGTCATCCCCTATGGCAGCAAGTACATTTTTTAATACGAGTAGACTGAAGAACATCAATCACTTAATCACCCATTAATTAAGTATTGAGCTTGGCCAAGTACTTCTCAGTCTCACTCATCAAGTGGCTGGTGATATCATAATCTCATTTAAGAGAGTGGCATTTCCCTTCTCCTTGCTCATGACCCTTTGGTATTCACTAGCATACCCAATCATCCCCATACTTGGCACTTTATTACGAGTCCATTAGGTGTATGTCAAAGTATGTGAGATCGTTCCTAAGTCCATAGCAACATCAGGTTTGAGGATCCAATATAAGTGCTACTAGAGTTTCACTTGTCTTATAGGGGTTAAGTGAAATACTCTAAGTGGAACGATCCATTACCATGTAATCTAACATGTACCCATCTCTTTGATTGACAATCCATGTCCAATCGCCTGTAGGACACCACCACCATACAATCAAAGACCATGCTGGTCTTTAGTTAGTATCATTCCCATGATATAACAAACTAGGGATATTTATAGTTAAATGTTAACCCTACTCTCAGTCCTACTTGCTAGGACATGCTCTTACTAAACAAGAGTATGACTTAAATGATGGATACTCTATAACTATTAATTGCACAAGAAATTAATGAAATAAATTAATTGCCTTTTATTGATTATCAAAATCCGATTACATTATCAAAGGGACTAGGGTACACACTAACACATAGTTATTAGTTTTTGTCCTTATTAAAATGTGGGAGATTATTGAAGACATATTTTAACTTAAAGTTTTTAAAGATGAATAATTAAAAATGTAAAAAAATAAAGTCATGTGCATCACTTAGGTTACTTATCTTTTTAAAGATATGCATTAAATTGGACTAACTCTTGTATCTTTTAATTGTGTATCATTTTTGTGGTTGCCATAGAAAGCATGAAAGATGATTATTGGTTTAAGTGTGTAAAAAGAATAATACCATTTATGATAAGTTCATTATCCCAATATATCACATGTAACATTAGTGGTATATTTCATAAAGGAACAATGCATGGTCTCCAAGATTTAAGGAGCTCAACTACCAGCTATAGAAAAAAGCAAATCATCTCTCCTCTTTTAGTACTAAAAGAAAGTTTTTAATTTCTAGTCAACAATTGTGTATCCATTTTTGGACGAAGGAATAAAATTGATACTAGTCTTCAAAGCAACAATACTACTATCAGTCCCAGTACTTGAAAACATATGAAGACTTTACCATAGATAGAACAAACATCTATCTGAAGATCGAACACATCTCTTAAAATTAGACCAATCTCCAATCTTTCTCAAATGGTTCCTTAATGTGTCTAGTGGCTAAATGCAACATTTAAGTTAAAGAAGAGCCTATAAATACATGCTTATGCATCCATTGAATAAAATTAAAGAGTTTAGATAGAAGAAAGAAAATAAAAATAAAGTTAAAGTATCTTAAAGTTATACTTCTTTCTTCATATTGCAAATCATCTCTCCTTCATATTCAAAGGTGTTATACTGCTTAGGTTAAGTAGTAACATATATAATTTAATAACGAAGGTACTTATAAGATAGATATTTGAGTTATAAAGAGATTTTAAATTCTATCTTAATGATTGAAGGAATTCATAGTGGATTTGAAACTCTCAAGTGAAGGTACCTTCATGAGAAAAGTAGGTAAAGAGGGCTGAACTTGAATAAAATCCTCTGTGTTTGGTTTCTTTTGCATTCGTTACTTTTATTTTGCTACTATTATTTAACAAAACACTTCATATTACTCTTGTTAACATTATTTTTATTGTGCATTCATCATTCTTATATTATTGTTGGTAAATTTGATTGATTTTGTATTTCACAGTAACTCATACTGTGACCGTACTATTATTCAGGAACATAATAGTGCTCAGTATTTTTAGTTTTATTGATAATATTGTTGGTACTGTTGACTACATAAATTACACATTATTGGTGGTATTTCAACAGTTAGATACACAACAATACTTATCAATACTATTGACACATCAATTATTTCAAAAGCAAGTTTTTTTATCTATTGAAATTTTTCAAAAAGCTAATACAACCCCTCTTGAAATTCAACAACCTTACGAGACCAACACTTTTTACTCCTAATTATCTTAGCAACAAATTAATAGATGGGTAGGTGTTGCGGCTCAAATACACTAACCAGTATACTAGTTGGACAAAGTAGTATAAAATGGATTAAAGTCTGAGTATCGATCCTATAGGGATTGATGGAGAAATAAAAATATAATTTTACAAATTTCAAGGTCTAATATCAATTCTCTTTCAAAGTTTATAAAGGTTTGTATCTAAAGAGGAAATTTTCAAGTAAAATAAATATTACATCTAAGATTATCACGTTGGGATTGTTTTTTGAAACATCTTACACAATACTCTAAATAAGAAGAACACAAGATAGGCAAACAGCTTCGAACAATGAATCAGATAACTTTCTTCGAAAAATGCATTTTTAAGAACATATTGGGCTTAGGCAAATCTCATACAAACTAACTTTAAGAATATCTCTATGTCATGGAATCTTGTTTAAACATCTGTAACTCATATATCTATTTAATTTCAAAATGTAAAAAATGCATTAATCCCTATGAGAGTTTTATCAAAAACTATGTGTGCATAACGAAATACTTAACATTTTCAACATGAACATCTCTATTACATGCATTCAATGTGTTAAGAAGTAGATCTACCTATTTATGCTTTTCCCAAAGTCATAAAATAACCATTTATAGAGTTTGTCCACAACTCATGAAATGAGCACCAAATCTTAACAACCCACATACATAGAAACAACATTTTTGGGATAGAAAAGTCACCTAAAAACGTTTCCTAGCCTACCCATCTTATAAGAGGTGACTACTCACTCAACTTCATATACTTAAGAGCTTAATTGAACAAGAAATAGTTTCCATGCAAAAATTTATAAAGTAATAATATTACAAACTAAGAGAAATTAAGGGTTTCTTTATCCATGAAGTGTTGCTTGCCTTAGTACTATCTTAAAAGGACTATTTATACTACCTAAACAAAAAGAAAGTTTTCAGGGCACAAAGACCTTGAGGCACCAAAGTTGTGCCATCTGTAAACATTCTATTACATCTCAAAATATCATCCAAAAAGTAAAAGCATAAAGCATCTCCAACTGATGAAGTCACACTCCTCACTTTTATTACTCACAAAGTTTCTTTTGGCACAAGTTGTTCAGGGAGACCACTGCCAGTTCAATAGAGAGCTTTTACTAAGTTGTAGCTTTTCTGCATTTCTTGTCCAAAATAGTCCAAAATCTATTTGGAAGAAGATAAAAAGTACAAGTAAGCCTAAAGCATCTTGAAACTAATAAGAAACAACTTTTTTACATCAAACTTATCCAGAATTGCACAACTTGTAAATATAATGCAAGTTTAATACTTATGGCCAAATAATGCATTAGAATTAGCCCTAATAAGTACTAAAATACCTAAGAAATATATGTAGAAATTAAGCTAATCAAACAGCCCCACAATTAAGAATTTGCTTATTCTCAAGCAAAGAATATCAATGTAATTGAAAAAAACAACAAAGAAGAAGGAAACTAGCATAAGGAAACATGTTCAGGCTAAAAGAGAATCACTACTTAAACACAAATAAGCCAGAGAAACGAAAAGGAACTCAATTTTAACATCAGGCACATATCAAGCTGTCAAACTAGTAGCTTTATCCAAATAACTTTGAGAACAAATTACAACTTAAATACTTCTTCAAATGGATTCACTCAAGAAGTGTTGAAGGGCTAGTGTTTTCACTCGGTAACTAAAATTATCTTAGAGATTACATAGGCTTACAAATCAGTCAATCCAATTACCTCAAACAAAACCAGAGAATATCAAAAGGTATTTCCCAAGGGTTGTAACAGAGTTAGGGTGAAAGGTATGAAATAAATATAATATAGGCTAATGATTATCAAAATTCAATTAACGAAATAACTAAAATGGTGAAAGGTTCTTAAGGATTTTCAATGATAAGCATAGAACAACTTGGACATAAATTGATATTTTGAAAAAGCTATTTTTTTTCTTTGTTTTGAATGATTGGCTAACGAAAATTTTTTTAAAGTTTCATAAGCAAAGTATTCATTGGACAAGAACAAGATCATAGAACTATTTAAGGGAAAGGCTAAAAGAAAAATCAATTGAAAACTAATAATGATTGTTTGGAAATTTGACAAACGAAGAATGTTAAGGGATTTCAAAGAAAGAATTCTTCAAATAAGAACAAGATAAATCTCGATAAAGAATACTTCAAGTATTTCTCAATTAAGCACAAATTTTGTAATAGCTATTTAAGACATATTTCTCTTGAGAAGAAAATGAGGAAGGAATGAGCTTCGTGTTACTTTGGAAAGAAAAGTTTTCTTGAAAACAATTTGATAATCGTGGGTGATGTTTGGGAAATTCAAAGTGAAATGGGTTAAGGTAAAACAATTTAGTGGCTTTCACAATGAAAAGGCTATGCTGAACTTGGTTGCACTACAATGAGGGATAATAATAATCACATAAGAGGTAGCAATGTAAGCTAGAGTTGGCTAAAACTATATGCCTTTATCATACAATATCTGAAAAAGTCAAGCAATCAAATATGACGGTGAAAGTAAGTTCTGGAACTCTAAAATAAATGCAAGCTCACTTATAAAGAAAGATAAAGAATGAATTCATCAAATTAGAAAAATTTAGGCTAAAAAATCTCACATATAATGAGGATTTTTGCATTTTAGTTCATCACCAATACCGAAAAGATTAATATCAAAGATTTCTCCACTTATGCTAAGAACCAAGAAAATCTAAGACAAATAATCATAGGAGATACTAAATTAACTCACTATTGATCATGCTCAAAATTTTGGCTCATAAAATTGCTGCTAATTAACCAAAATAGACAAAACGATTGCTTAAAGCAACAAACAACTACTTAAAAGTGTAGAACAACTTGCTTCTCCCCTGCACTTGAATTGCACATTATCATCAACATGAAAGGGAGGAGCAAAAGATTAACAGTTAAGTTCAAATAGCAATATTCAAAATTCAAAACAGCTCAGAAACTTAAAATTGACAATTTCACCTATTAGTAACATCACTTGCAAAATGGAAAGAGAATAAGTAAGAGATATACCTGAGTTGGAGAACTACCGAAAAAGGAAAGAAGAACTACATTAACTAACTTTATTTATTCACAAGAGTAGAAATTAGGTATTCTCCCAATCAAAGGACTTTATTTGGTGATCAAAGTTAGACACAAGTTGAGAAAAATTGCCCGTGGAGGCTCAAATAGTCTTTCTTTACCAATGGAGGACGGGACAGTAGGGCTTGTGAATTGTTTCAACCCTTAACCATTTACTTTAAAAGTACCCTTTTCTAGATGAGTATTCTCCACAGCTCCATTAGGAAAACTTAAACAATAATAAAATAGCCATGCCATTTAGAGCGTAATCTTCTTAGCAACAGTTTGAGACAATAGTAAAAAAGTAAAAATTATCCTGGAATGAATTATCTCCTAGTAATGTGCCTATCATGCAACATTTTAGTTTTCTCCTTATAAAGTTTAGTATTCTCATAAGCAAACAATCCAAATTCATCCAATTGATTAAGTTGGATTATTCTATGCTCACCTACTGTTGTCCCCAAAAGTGACCCTAGCAAGTGAACTAGGTTAGTTAAGTAGTATAATGGTGAGTCAAGGTGTCATTTCCATAGGGATTAGTAGTGAGCAACCTTAAATTTTCTAATGAATGATCATATCTAATTTCTTCGAATATTTGAATAGAGATTTAAAGATAAAAACAAGTAAAAATGCTAAAGATAAAACAAGAATATAAAAAACGCACAGACAATTTTAGTGTGGTCTTCCTCTAGTTATTGTGCGCAGGGTAAAAACATAGATCTAGGTATCTTACTCTCCATTCACCATACTTAAGTCTCCTCCTCATATGGATTCTATGACAATTAGTCTACTTGAATCTCTTCCTCGTAGACTAAATTTCATGCATTGAGTTCTAGTAAGCATTTGATCAAATGATAAAAACCCCTAAAATGCATTTAATCTCCTCTATGTCTCACACAATACGTGTTTTATGACTTTTCGATAGTGTAAATCTCATCTCAATCGCATTACACTACTTGGTATGAGGTGATCAATCTCAATATGAAATAAACAAACCATAAAACAATCATCAAAAGATACTACTCATAATAAATAAAGAGAAATTCACTTATTCGTGCTAGTCAAGCAATGTGTGAGGGGATAATCCTTTTCAACGTTAGGCCGTGAGGCAGGGCCTGGAGACCATTTTATAAGAAATTTTTCTTTAATTTTGAAAAGTGAAAGGAAAAACAGACAAAACTAAATTCCTTTGTAAAATGGTTTATGAGTCACTATGCGGTTCAATTCTACCAAGAAATTGTGGTATAGTCCAACCTAAGATGAAATTCTATAACTTTTAAGCCAGAGATTCAAGACAAAATGCACATTACAAACTTTACTACTTGCTTAGTAAAATAGTCAAAAAGTAATAAGCATGAGCTATCTAACAAGGAGATAATCCACTTGCTTCACTTAGGTTAATCCATTGCACAATTTTTGCTTAAGAGATAATCCACTTGACTTTAGGTTTAATCATGAAATTTTCTTAAAGCAAATCATCCTCTCCTCTTCTCTTGGTGTGATCCATGGTCTTTAAAGTTGGCCAAAATCATTTCTGCCTCTAAGCTGTTGGATATGCCCTACTCTCGAGGCATTGGTCCTTGCATTTGTATCATACATTAATTGGATTCATGTATTATACTTATTTGTGTTATTAATAAAGGCATTAATTCATTTATTATATTTATCTTGTGCAATATATTAAATGAAGTATCCGATGGACATATCCATATCCATGATGACCAGTGTCATGCACTTGGCAGTAAGACGATGGATAGGGTAAACGATATGACCATAAACAGATCCGTAGTCTGTTCCAGTCATGGGAATGAATGAAACAAGAGACTATCATTAACCTGGTTATATGGCGGTGTCTTGCCGGTCATTGGACATGGAATGTTAACCAAGTTAATAGGTACATGCATAAGGGGCATGGTACTAGATAGATCCACTAAACGAGAAATCCATATGGTATAGTATCACAAGTGATTCTCGTGTAGTACTTGTATGGATCCTTTGACCTGACCATATGATGGTGTTACATGTGAGGTCGCATACTTAGGGGTACGCCTAAAGGGCCTGTAATAGGGTGCCAAGTATGGGTACTTTCGGGTATGTCACTTAGCATGGTAATGCTATGGATATGCAGAAGGGATTTGTCACTCAGTAGTCCACTGGGACGATATCACCGGCCTCTTGATGAATGTGACTGATAAGAGTATGGCCACACCCAAACAAGTGGAAACTTGTTTGTGAGCTTCAGTGCATTCGGGATCAAGTTAATGTCTGACATAAAAGAGGGTGATCAATCCATGCCTCTATGTTAGACACCGATATCGATGACATGGGATGTACAAGTTTAAACTACAGGGCTATGATAACAGTTAGACTGCCATCTCCATCTTAATTGGGGGCTGCAGTGGCTTGCTAGAGCCCAACTGCAGTCTACGGGCCAAAGACCCGCTGCCAACATAAAGATCGGCCTACGGGATCATACACATAGAACTATTGACCACAGACTTAAGGAATCACATGTATACTTGGAGTATACACTATGGAGAGAGAGGTATATATATATTAATCATATTATAAAGATCAATTGGATTGATCCTAATAATAAAATTAATATATTCAATTGGCTCTTCATAATTAATTGGATTAATTATGAGATTATTTCCTAGGTGGAAATATTCATATGTATAGGTTTACATATGATTTTGTTTTGTGAAGATTTAATTTTAATTTGATGGATTAAATTAATTGGTCAAACTAATTTTAATTTGAATGTAAATAATATATTACTTGATGTAATATATTAAATACATGGGTATATTAAAATTGGGCTTGAAATTAATTTAAACTAGAATAATTAAAATTGGATTGGGCCTGAATTAAAAGATGGAAGCCCACACAGAATGAAAGGAGCCAAGTTGGGCCTAAATTCCCCTAGGAGAATTCGGCCACCCTAGGTATAAAAACCTAGGGTAAAAATTTCAGCCCCTGGTAATCACAGTTAGCCACCATTGCCGAAATTCTCTAGCCCCTCTCTCTATTGTTCGTGTTTTTCCAACGCTAGCACGGGTTGTGTTCGTTGGGCATTCGTGTACGAGAACGAGGAGGGAATCTAATTTGATTTCTGCAGTCTTCATCCATCTCTAGAAAGAGATATTCCGGGTAAGAATTTAATCTCTTTCTATTTCAATTTTATGTTTTACAATTTCCATTTCAATTGCTCCTGGGACTGGATTTGAGGAAATCATCGCGTTCTTCCGCTTTTATCGGGTGATTTCCGGTGAAAAATCCCAACAGTGGTATCAGAGCGGGCTTTTGATCTGTGGAAATTGTTAAAATTGGTTGAATCCCATGTTTTAAAATTGGAGATTTTTTATTGGGGTTCTTGGTTTGGGTTTAAGATTTTTCCCATTACAGCGGCAGCAGCGGGCCGGGCCCAGCTTTTTTGGATTTGGCGGGTTTTGGGCCGAGGCCCAGTTTTGAAATTTTAAGTGGTTTTAAAATTAGTGTGTTTAAATTTATGCAATTTAAATGCGTGTAGTTTCTTGAATGAAATTTTATTTCATTCATGTGATATTAATTTTGGAAATTAATATGGTTAATTGAAATTGGTTCGGGTAATTTTGGCACAATTACTTGGACGGCTGAATTGGACCCATGGTTTCCCAATTTCAGTGGGAGCAGTTGGACTGCCTGGGCTGGAGGCCCAAAGCCCGTTAAGGGTTAGAACCATGGTGGGCCAAAATTGGCGATTTCTATATAATGGCTTGGACATAATTGAAATGGGCTTAAATCATGCATTATAACACGCTTATGAATTATATGTATTGGATGCATATGTATGATTAAATGTTTGTATGGTTGGATGCTATTGGGCCTTGTACAAGATGGGTTGTATTTTTCTTTTTGGGTAAATACGGCCTGCGTGTCGTTTTTCTTTTTTTAATGTAATTCTATTTTATTCAATTATTATAAAATTTGTAAAAGAAGAAGCCCATGGAGTGGTGAGCCCAAGTGGAGGTGCAAGCCCAGAAGGAAAAGATGGAGGCCCACCTGATATTTATTTCTAGTATAGGTTTACGAGAATAATATTAGGATGTAATATAGGCCCATAGCAATCCATTTTACTTTTATTTAATTATGCTTTATATTTATTTGCATGTATGAGTGTATGATCCAACAGCAATTTCACCCGCCTTATGTATGTAAGCCGTTATTAATTGAATCTAATAACCAAATGGAATTACTAAGTCGCTTAAAAGTGCTTCCCTTATTCAAAACCGACTCGAAGTGGGAATAGGCCAGTTGTAGACCATGCCCTCGCAGGATACACTGGAGTATTGTCAGTTTGTATTGGGTTTGAGTATGGGATACTCTAACACTTGAATGGAGGTTTTGACTTAGCGTGGGTAGTAGGATTCTCTTGGCCCTAAGCACAGATGGGTAAGTGCCAATAAGCCCATCAAACCGAGAGTCCCTAGGTTGGGATTGGACGGCGTTCCTACCTAAATAATTAGGGTATAGTTGTACCAGGCCCTCGTCTGGCTATATCTTAATGAAATATGGATCTCGGCCCATGAGCCCAACAACTCGGTTTAATTAATAACTTGATTCATTATTAATTTTATATGGGAACAATAAAGTAAAGTCCTTTATTAACACTCTAAATGTTTTTCTGTGTAGAAATTCTTAAATGGCAAACAACAATACCTTATCACTGCGATCAATTCTGGAAAGGGACAAGCTTTCCGGTCCTAACTTTTTGGACTGGTCTAGGAACTTGAGAATAGTTCTAAGGCAGGAGTCTAAAGAGTATGTACTAGAGAGGCCTGTGTCGGCTGTACCTCAAGGACGTAATCCACCGGCTACCCAGCTGGAGGAATACGAGGCGCATGTCAAGGACAATAGGGATGTGACATGCCTAATGTTGGCCTGCATGGTCCCCGAACTGCAAAAACAATTTATGGACCATCAAGCCTTTGCTATGATAACAACTCTAAATGAGATGTTTCAAGAGTAAGCTCGTCAGGAAAGGTACCTCACCAACTAGGCATTCCGCTCTTGTAAGATCAGGGCCGGGACATTTGTGAGTGCACACGTGCTCAAGATGAAGGGCTATTTGGAAACTTTGGCCCGTCTCGGATCGCCTATCTCTCAGGAGTTAGCGATGGACACAATCCTTGCATCCTTGCCGGATTCTTATAATCAGTTCATCCTGAACTACAACATGCAAGGGATGAACCGCACTGTCAGTGAGCTACATGGGATGCTTAAGCTTACTGAGTAGTCGATCAAAAAGACTTCGTCTGTGCTGCTGGTCAACAAGGGGAACCCTCCTGTTGCCAATGGTAAGGCTAAGGAAAAGGCCAAGGCCGAGGCCAAGAAGGCCAAGGCTAAGAAGGCCAAGAAGGCCAAGGCTAAGAAGGCCAAGGCCCAACCCAAGGCCCAGCAAAAGGCAGGTCCTGAAGATGTCTGTTTCGGGTGTAGACAGGAGGGCCATTGGAAGAGAACGTGTCCCAGGCTGATGGGAGAGCAAAGAAGGGGCCAAGGTACGTCCTCTTCAGGTATTTATGTTATAGACATTAACCTTACTGTTTCAACATCCTAGGTAATGGATACTGGATGTGGTTCTCACATTTGTTGCAATGTGCAGGGACTTAAGAACAGAAGGTCATTGGAGGGAGAGGTGGACATGCGGGTCGGGAATGGAACAAGGGTTGCTGCCATAGAGATCGACGAATATCACCTTGTGATGCCCAGCGGATTGGTTTTGATTTTAGAACATTGTTATTTTGTACCTGCTATGTGTAGGAATATTATTTCAGTTTCTATGTTGGATATTTCTGGATTTTATTTTACTATTTCTAATGGTAGAATTTCAATATCTAGAGAGGGATTATTTTATGGAGATGCTCTATTAAATAATGGCCTATATATCCTGGACTTAAATGAAACCAATCACGTCTATAACATAAACACTAAAAGGGTTAAGCCTAACGAACTTAATCCTGTCTACCTATGGCATTGTCGTCTTGGCCACATAAACAAGAAATGCATTGCTAGGCTTTACAAAGCTGGAGTCTTAGGGTCATTTGACTTGGAGTCAATTGATACATGCGAATCATGTTTACAAGGCAAGATGACAAAGGTGCCTTTTAGCAAGAAGGCTGAAAGGGCCACTGGCTTATTGGACCTAATACATTCAGATGTATGTGGACCTATGAGGGCAGCGACGAGAGGTGGGCATTTGTACTTCGTCACGTTCACGGACAATTTCAGCAGATATGGCTATGTCTATCTGATGAAACATAAGTCCGAGACCCTTGATAGGTTCAAGGAATTTAGGAACGAGGTACAGAACCAGCTAGGCAGGAATATCAAAACCCTTCGATCGGACCGAGGCGGTGAGTATATGAGCCTAGAGTTTGACTCATACTTGAGAGAGCATGGAATAGTTCCACAGCTCACTCCTCTCAGAACACCACAATGGAATGGGGTGTCCGAACGGAGGAATAAGACCCTGTTGGACATGGTCCGCTCAATGATGAGTCAAGCCTCTCTTCTAATTAGTTTCTGGGGACACGCCCTCAAGACAGCAGCTCCTATCTTAAATAATACTCCGACTAAGGCAGTGGAAAAGACACCATATCAGATATTGACGGGTAAGGAGCCCAATGTGTCTTTCCTAAGGATTTAGGGATGCGAAGCACATGTCAAGAGATTGACTAGTGGCAAGCTGGAGCCCAAAACCGATAAATGCCTGTTTGTGGGCTACCCTAAGGAAACCAAAGGGTATTACTTCTACAACCCCGCTGAGAACAAGGTGTTTGTGGCAAGGAAGGGGGTCTTTCTAGAAAAGGAGTTCCTTTCCAAGAAAGACAGTGGGAGCAATGTTGAACTCAGGGAAGTTCAAGGTCCACAAGCTCCTGAAGAGGATAACTCGGAGGCCCAGGTGGAGCTTCCACAAGGGGAAGCATCGACCCAGGCCGCACAAGAACCTAAAAGGTCTGGTAGGGATCGTCGGGAACCAGAGAGGTATGGTTTCCTCGTCACCGATGATCAGACTCTTCTCATCTGGGATGAGGAAGAACCCAAAACCTACCAGGAGGCTATGGCTAGCCCAGAATCTGCGAATTGGCGTAAAGCCGTGGAGGCAGAAATGCAATCTATGTACGATAACCAAGTTTGGAACTTGGTTGATCCACCTCCAAGTGCCAAGGTAATAGGTTGCAAGTGGTGCTATAAGCTAAAGGCCGACAACACCTTCAAGGGGCGTCTGGTTGCGAAAGGCTTCAGACAAGTCCATGGAATAGACTATGATGGAACTTTCTCACCAGTAGCCATGCTCAAATCCATCAGGATCTTGCTAGCCATAGCCGCATGGTACGACTATGAAGTCTGGCAAATGGATGTCGAAACCGCTTTCTTTAATGGAAAGCTACTCGAGGATGTGTACATGACACAACCTGAGGGTTTTGTCGATCCAAAGTATCCGAGAAGGGTATGTAAACTTCAAAGGTCCATTTATGGACTGAAGCAAGCATCCCAAAGTTGGAATCTAAGATTCAATGAGGCCATAAAGGAATATGGCTTCATACAGAATCAAGATGAGCCTTGTGTGTATAAGAGGACTAGTGGGAGCATTGTCACATTCTTGGTACTATATGTAGACAACATCCTACTCATTGGAAGTGACATACCTATACTGCAAGGGGTAAAGCAGTGGTTGAGTAAGTGCTTCGCAATGAAGGACTTAGGCGAAGCTGAGATGATCCTAGGGATCAGGATCTATAGGGATAGATCAAATCGGCTTCTGGGCCTAAGTCAGGCCTTGTACATAGACAAAGTTCTGAAAAGGTTCAGCATGGACTGGGCCAAGAAAGGTTTCCTGCCAATGGGCCATGGGCTGAAACTTAGTAAGAAACACTGTCCTAAAACAAAGGAGGATAGGGAGAACATGAAATTGGTTCCATATGCTTCGGCTATAGGATCAATCATGTACTCCATGTTATGTACGAGACTTGATGTCGCCTTTGCACTGAGTATGACGAGCCGGTACCAGCAGGATCCCGGGGAGGATCACTGGAAAGCTGTCAAGGCGATCCTTAAGTACTTTAACCAAACTAAGGATAGCTTCTTAGTGTATGGTGGTCAGGAAGTGCTGTCAGTTACTGGGTACACTGATGCGAGCTTCCAGACTGACCAGGATAAGTACCAGTCGCAGTCTGGGTATGTATTTTTGCTGAATGGTGGTGCTGTAAGCTGGAGGAGCTTAAAGCAGCCTACCATAGCGGACTCTACAACAGAAGCTGAGTACATCGCTGCGTGTGATGCGGCTAAGGAAGCTGTGTGGATGAAGAAGTTTATCACTGAGTTGGGATTAGTGCCAACTATCCAGGACCCAGTTGATATCTTCTGTGACAACAATGGGGCCATTGCACAAGCTAAGGAGGCCCGGTCACACAAGAACACAAAGCACGTGCTCAGAAAGTTTCACCTCATACTAGAGATCGCGGAGAGAGGTTGCATTACACAGAGTGGACACCGAGGATAATGTCGCAGATCCTTTGACCAAGCCGCTGGCCCAGCCCAAGCACGAGGGTCATACTAGATTTATAGGGATTAGGCCCATGCCTAGTTGGAACTAGTGCAAGTGGGAGATTGTTGGATATGCCCTAGTCCCGAGGCATTGGTCCTTGTATTTGTATCATACATTAATTGGATTCATGTATTATACTTATTTGTGTTATTAATAAGGCATTAATTCATTTATTATATTTATCTTGTGTAATATATTAAATGAAGTATCCGATGGACATATCCATATCCATGATGACCAGTGTCATGCACTTGGCAGTAAGACCATGGATAGGGTAAACGATATGACCATAAACAGATCCGTAGTCTGTTCCAGTCATGGGAATGAATGGAACAAGAGACTATCATTAACCTGGTTGTATGGCGGTGTCTTACTGGTCATTGGACATGGAATGTCAACCAAGTTAATGGGTACATGCATAAGGGGCATGGTACTGGATAGATCCACTAAACGAGAAATCCACATGGTATAGTATCACAAGTGATTCTCGTGTAGTACTTGTATGGATCCTTTGACCTGACCATATGATGGTGTTACATGTGAGGTCGCATACTTAGGGGTATGCCTAAAGGGCCTGTAATAGGGTGCCAAGTATGGGTACTTTCGGGTATGTCACTTAGCATGGTAATGCTATGGATATGCAGAAGGGATTTGTCACTCAGTAGTCCACTGGGACGATATCACCGGCCTCTTGATGAATGTGACTGATAAGAGTGTGGCCACACCCAAACAAGTGGGAACTTGTTTGTGAGCTTCAGTGCATTCGGGATCAAGTTAATATCCGACACAAAAGAGGGTGATCAATCCATGCCTCTGTGTTAGACACCGATATCGATGACATGGGATGTACAAGTTTAAACTACAGGGTTATGGTAACAGTTAGACTGCCATCTCCATCTTAATTGGGGGCTGCAGTGGCTTGCTAGAGCCCAACTGCAGTCTGCGGGCCAAAAGCCCGCTGCCAACATAAAGATGGGCCCACGGGATCGTACACATAGAACGACTGAACACAGACTTAAGGAATCATATGTATACTTGGAGTATACGATATGGAGAGAGAGGTATATATATATTAATCATATTATAAAGATCAATTGGATTGATCCTAATAATAAAATTAATATATTCAATTGGCTCTTCATAATTAATTGGATTAATTATGAGATTATTTCCTAGGTGGAAATATTCATATGTATAGGTTTACATATGATTTTTTTTTTGTGAAGATTTAATTTTAATTTGATGGATTAAATTAATTGGTCAAACTAATTTTAATTTAAATGTAAATAATATATTACTTGATGTAATATATTAAATACATGGGTATATTAAAATTGGGCTTGAAATTAATTTAAACCAGAATAATTAAAATTGGATTGGGCCTGAATTAAAAGATGGAAGCCCACACAGAATGAAATGAGCCAAGCTGGGCCTAAATTCCCCTAGGGGAATTCGGCCACCCTAGGTATAAAAACCTAGGGTAAAAATTTCGGCCCCTGGTAATCACAGTTAGCCACCATTGCCGAATTCTCTAGCCCCTCTCTTTATTGTTCGTGTTTTTCCAACGCTAGCACGGGTTGTGTTCATTAGGCGTTCGTGTACGAGAACGAGGAGGGAATCTAATTTGATTTTTGCAGTCTTCATCCATCTCTAGAAAGAGATATTCCGGGTAAGAATTTAATCTCTTTCTATTTCAATTTTATGTTTTACAATTTCCATTTCAATTGCTCCTGGGACTGGATTTTCAGGAAATCATCGCGTTCTTCCACTTTTATCGGGTGATTTCCGGTGAAAAATCCCAATATAAGCATCATCCATCCTCTGATTCTGCTTGCAAAATAGAATGGTTGACTCTGAAATTGCTTCTGCTTAAGCAATTTGAAAACATACGGATTCAACTTGTTATTTCTTCAACAAAGCTCAAATTATATATTTAGGTATAATTTCCACTTATCACCTACAAGCTGTTAATCAAAGCTCATAAACTTTATGGCCAAATAAGCTTTATGCTCTAATTCAACAAGGAGATGACATGGTTTTCCATAGATTAATGATAGGTGGTTATTTTACATACATTTTAATGTCGTATTTCCCTCTTTATTTAGTGTTTTTCTTTATTATTTATTTTAGGTCTTTTAGAGATTTATTACAAAATGGAGGCTAAATTACTTATTTTGGGAGCTAAAATATGCATTTGGGAGGAGCAACGAATTCCTAAGGCATGGGCGTGTCTTAGGAAGAGACGAATTTGAAGAATTTGGAGTGCATAAGTGAACCAATCCTATCCCATGCCTATAGTTAGCAGAAATATGAATTTTGGAATTTTATTGGAGTTTGAAGACTTCTTTTTATATAGTATTTTATTTTAGCTCTTTTCATATCCATTTAGGAAAAAGGAGAAACAATGATTTCTTGTATTCTATTTTCAAATTAACTCTATGTAGGATTTATATCAATCCTATTGACGAGTTAAGTCCTAGTTAGGATTTGTTGTAGTAGGAGGATTTTTCTCTTTTTCATTTTCTTCTTATTTTTAAAGTATTATATAGGGAGAATGGGTAGGTTTTTAGATAGTTTTTATTTGTTTAGTTTTAGAGAAAACTTTTTTTTTATTTTTTATTTTTCTTTCCACCATCGAAATGTGATTTTGGGAGCAAGGAAGAAGCTAGAGTTTTGAGAAGTCTCCTTCCATCCACCATCAATGATTTTCGATTCTCTAGTTTATTTTAAACTATTTTCATGATGTTTCTTATTTTTCCGTTGATTAGATCAGTTATGAGCTAAAACCCTTATAGCTAAGGTAATGGTGGATCTTAACATGACTTATGTGTTTCTTCAAGTTTAATGCAATTTCACTCATACCATTTTCTATGAAATATGTTATGAATGCTTAATACTTTGGATGCATAACCATAAATTTTGTTGTTCATAGTTAATTTATAATTGACAAAAGGACTAAATTAATGGAACTATATAGCATCACGATTGCATGACTATTGCTTTTGTGGCTTACTAGTTTGTGCTAGGTTTTCACGTGTTTATAATGCTTTCTTATTTAATTGCTTAAGACCAAACAAGTTTAAGTGCCATGAATGCGGATTTTTTTTTACCTTAGTGATGAAAACCAAATTAGTTATCCTTTGCATTGAGTTTTATACATGAATTGGTTTGAAGGATGAAAACGGGTACCGAATAAGCTTATAAACAAACCTGAGAATCGTCCAGAAGATCAACGACCTAAATCCTATTTCTAATAAGAGCCACATGGCTCAATGTGGCTCACACGGCTCTCACTAGATCTGCATGGCTCTATCTTAACGAGGGTTAAGCCGCGAAACCAATTTGAAAAGTGAAATTTCTGAGCCTGATTGAAAGCAACACAACACTTATTCTAACAAAAATAGAGCCGTATGGCTTTTATCCTAAACAGACAAAAAAAAAAAAAATTCACCCAGCATGGGCAGAGGAAAGAAGACAAATACTTTGGATCTGCAGGGATAAGAAGGGGGTGAACCAAAAAATAAAGGGAGGCAATTTTCGGAAAAAAATAGAGAACAGAAAACTTAGAAACGAAAAAACTCAAGGAAGGAAAGGACGAGCCAGAGAAAAGAAGGAAAAGTAGGAAAAAAGGGTTAGAGAGAGTTAGAGAGTCATTGGAAAAAGGGGAACTGGAAACTTTCTCAATCCTTGCCTCCCAACCTAAATTTCAATCCTTTTGATCCTAAACATCCAAACATCAATCCATGCAATTTGGTTGGTCATCTCGGAGACGATTCGAGTAGAAATAGAGCTCATTTGGAACCGGCTTGCGTTTTAAGAACCAACTCCAAAAGACTCAAAATACTAGATAAACATGTTAAGGATAATTTCTGAGAGGCCTTAAATCCTTTTTACTACTTTCTGGGTTGTTTTGGATGTGTTTTGTGAAATTTTAAGCTAAAAACATTTATGCCCATTTTTTGGAAATTTGAGCCGTACAGCTCTATCTAGAGCCGCACGGCTTTAGTTTGAGCGACACGGCTCTCACCTCCTACAAGCTCATGCAAAATTGAATTTCATCAAATTTTCTGTTTCACTAAATTTTTGAGCCGCACGGCTCTATTCTCTGTTCCAGTCCAGTTTTCTGATGAATCAGTGAGGCTCCGTTTCGCAAAACTTGAAGTCGCTAAACTCACAAGATAAGGAAATATTCTAGAATTACGTATTTTGATAAATATTATGGAATACTTGTTATTAAAATTATTTTGAGTATTTATATATACATTTTGATATTTACATATAAAATCATTTGTGATGTGTTTACTGCTTTCCGACCTATATTTAATTGCTGTGAAATAATTAGAACCCACACGAATGGAATCCTATGGGAATCCCAAGATAACCGACTCACCGAAGCGTATATGTTGAATCATAAATTGGTAAAAATGTTTTAGTAGTCGTTTTAATAAAAATACGTTTCAAAATTACTTTTTCCAGGTTAAGTCGGTCGAATCTGTCGGATTCTTCCGATTCCCCCATTTCACATCTTGAACCATTCGTTATCCCTTGTTGTCCTGCTTGAGTCCTATGTGTGTATATATATCTATTGTAGCTTTCTCCTTTTTAGTTTATTCGTGATTCTAGGTGATTACACCTCGAATCCCATTTAATCGATGTATCCCCTAGATTAGATCATTCGATTGGGTTACACTAATTTACTTTCCCGAATTTATTTACTTTTGCATTTACTTATTGCTTTCCGCATCAGCATGTAAAGATAATCACGACTGGAAAAGGAATAGAAAATAAATATAAAAGATGTGAAGATTAAAGTGGTTAATAATTATTTGAAGCAAGACAGAAATAAGTCATTTGTCTGGACCAAAATCTCTGACAAAAAGGTATGGTGATTCCTGCTTGGTTTGGCTATACTGCAATTTCCTGGTAGAGCTGAACCGGGTGGCGACTCTTTAAACCTTTTAGTAAAGGAATTTTGTTTCTTACATGTTTTTTTTGCTTTTCCCAGAAAAAAAAACCACAATTCCATTTCCAATAAAAACCTTCTCCTGGTCCAGCCTCGCGGCCCGTCTTCATCGAAAAAGATCATCCGCTCACAAGTGCTTAGGTTAAGATTTAGAATTGATAACCCTAATCAGTATTAATTGCTTATGGAATTCACCGTCTTTAGAATCTGATTGACTTAATTGTATCACTTGAGAATTTACTAGAATGAATGTTAGGTGAAACCAGATTCCTTAGCTAATTTTATTATTGAATTTTCTCATATCAATTTTAATTGCTTTTTAGTGTTAATTTTAGAATTAAAATAACAAAACTCAAAGATATAAAACGGCACTATATGTGGTTGAAATAACTAATTGGTGAT
Organism: Euphorbia tirucalli; assembly: GCA_039660915.1. NCBI lineage: Eukaryota > Viridiplantae > Streptophyta > Magnoliopsida > Malpighiales > Euphorbiaceae > Euphorbia > Euphorbia tirucalli. The sequence goes on along the minus strand of CM077637.1, from coordinate 30,414,233 downwards.
TTTTCTTTCTTGTTTAGGTTTGAACTTTGAGAATGTGTTTTGAACCATTAGTTTGCAAAAAATTTAATTTATTTCATTAATTTCATTTTTGTCAATTTCATGTTTTGAAGGAAAAATAATAATTAAAAGAAATGAATCTCCACATTATTTGAAATAGCTCGTGATGTGAAAATTGGAAATCATGCCAAAGTTGGTATGATTTTGGGTGAATTCAATTGACAAGAGTTAATCGAAGAAGCCCAATTTGCAATTGAATTCTTTTATAGTAAAAATGTTATCCAAACATAAGAAATGATTTGTTAAATAAATTGAATTGATATATAGAAAGAAAACTCAATTCTTTTCTTGCATGAAATTTGTTCCAAACAAAGAGCAAATCATCTATTAAATTTGGATTTAAGTCGGGATAAACCTTCAAAAGAGTAAACTGTTACTAGCAACTATCTTTTTATTTTTTTTCATCTACAAGACTCAAACTACGACCTTTTCTTATGAAGCATCTTTGAGATAATTTTTTCATATATATATTTTTTTGTATAAACCACAAGTAATTTTAATAAGATAATATTGTTCGGGGATCAATCACAGTTAAAGTTACTCACTCCTCTCTACAGATGCATTAATTACTGGATTCCGAACCAGAATCTCATCTCATAAATTTAGCATGCAATGACAACTGATCTACAATCTGTAGATGATGGAGCTTCGTATTAATTATTTGATTTATTTTCATTTTTTTTTTTTGAACGTGTAACATTTGAAATATTTAATTAAGTAGCATTGACAGGTAGGTAGATTCGTTATTCCTTTTCACATTAGGTCAATTCTTTTGCTCCATACTGCAATTTTTTTAGGCAAATTATATGATATCGGTAGTCTATAAATTCATGGATCGAAGGAACTACCAAGTCTCATAATCTCAATAAGCAGCATACATTTATAACTTATAAAACAACTTCTTCATCAAAATGGCTTCTCTTTGCAATTTTAACCGACAGATTAATCAGGTACATATATATACCGAATATTAATTTAATAATAGAATAATGTTGTAGTTACATATTTTTGTGGTAATGCATACTAATATTCATCAAATCTGGATTGAATAAGCTTAGTATTGCAAACTATTTAAGAAATATTTATTTATGGAAGCAGGTATTAGTTGAAGGAGATTCATTTTACAGAAAGGTGATATTGAATAGACCCGACAAGTTAAATAGTCTTAATTATGAGATGGTATGCACATTTTAGATCTGATTTCTTATTCATTGTGAATTATATGTAATTTCAATTTTAATCCCATAAATAACTATAATAATTAGCTATGATACTCTAGACATGTTAACATGAATGCTAATACTTCATTTGTTCACTTATTTAATATTTATTTAATTTGCATGCAGATTTTCCAATTACTAAAGAATCTTAGAGCTATTGAGATGGATTCTACTGTTAAAATTGTAATTCTGAAGGTAAAAAAAATATTCATGTTGTTCATATGATTGAAACCGTAGTTCAGTTTTATCTCACGATAAAATCTCTAACTGAATTTTGCTCTTTTGTAAATAAGCATGACAAAATAATCAATAGAATTTGCTAGAAAATAATAAACTTGAGTTGAAATTTCTATTTTATTTGTTAGATTGGATCTTTTGTATATATATATATATGTAAGGGTGGGAATGAATCCAAAGTATAAAGGGTAAATTTGGCCTTTGAATGACTCCTAGGATCAATTTGCTATACATTAGCCATTGTACATATAGCAATTTGTCATTTAAAATTCTAATTTTTTGTTTATTTAGCCTTTTAATATAAAGTTTCAAAATAAATGTATCCGGATATAATTAATTAGAGTATTCAGTTTGAATACACTCGTTTTACCAACAAGTGTGAAACCATCCCAACTGTCAAATTTAAAAAAACAGATGATAAATTTGTGAAATTTAAAATGCTATTATGATAAATTTGGGGAATATACTATTATCGTTTACCTTAAAAAATGACAAGAAGTCTTTTTAAAGAAAGAAATAAATAAATTAGATATATTTCATCAAGTTATAAAACTAACAAACAAATAAATTAGATGACTAAATACCAATTAATGATGCATTTCAAGGCATACTTGGCATTATTATTTCATATAAAAAGATACGTCACTGTACAAGTCGTATGCATGAAACAGTAATTCTAATTCATTGATTAATTAAATAAGCAAAAATTTAACATATCGTGAATTTATATGATAAAAATTAAAATAATAAAAAATATATAAAAAAAATATAGGATTGTTTTGGTTATTAAGCTAAAGTAATAAAAAAGAAAAAGGAAAAGGGAAGCATGTAATTACAATAATTTCATTGTAAATTATGAAATTTGATTTTGAAATTATTGTGTTGATAAAAGGGAAATGGAAGAGCATTTTGTGCTGGCGGTGATGTTGTTTCAGTTATTAGTGCTAATGCATCAGGTCAGGTTTTCTTCTACCTTTTACTTGTTTTGTTATATAATATTAAAATAGCATTTAAGGAAATATATTTTGCACGTATAGATAATAAATTAATTGTATTTAGTGAATATTTTAAAAAGGATATTAAATTTAGAGATTAACAACTCCAAATTGGTATTGTTGTTCATTTTTAGTAATGAAATATTTTAATTATTGATGGGTTCGGTGGAATCTATCTAGACACTCAGATAATTGCTGGATCAACAAAGAAATATTTTTAGGTGTGGTTTGGATCGTAATATCACTCGGATTAATTATTTTATTATATTAAGCTCATCATCGCTGAATGTTTCAATGAGTTTGTGGTGAACATTTGGTTTAAAAAAACATGAATATTCATATTTTTTAAATGCCATTTCTCTTTTGTATATTTAATACTTGTCATAAACTTTTTAAAATCTTTGCCGTAAATTTTGATTTATTTGGCCATTCTAATTTCATTTTGAGAAAATTGTTAAAAATGTTTTTTTTTTTTTTTAGGATTTTTTCTAGTCATATAATTAACAAATCTATATATAATATAAAGGAGTAGACACTTGGGATAGGTATCCATTTCTTAGATTTTCTAAAATTTTTAATTTATTAAAATAAAAAATAATCTGCTACATATTACTAAAATTTCTCCTATCTATTTATATCTAACTATTTTTACCAAAAATAATTATTTGGAGATAATTTGGATAAATTCTCCTATTTTAAAATTTTTATTATTATTTTTTCTTTTTTAGTTTTCTTTTTCTTTTTATTATAGAATGATTTCTCTTTATTTTAACTTTATTTAGATTATCTCTTATTCATTGTATATATACAACTAATTAAAAAATTTGGTAAATAATAATTAATTAAAACTAAAATTATTTAATTTAATAAATATTATAAAAATCTGCGCATTTGCACTGGCCATAAGCTAGTTCACGATGAATTTTAACATTCATTCATAAAATATCTATTTCTTCCGCAACACACTTTTCATTCTTCATTTTACCCTTTTTTGTTCTCTTTCTCTTGTCTTGTTTCTTGACAATGGCTGTGCTTTCTTTCTTTTTCTTTTTTTTTTTTTTTTTTTTCTTATGCGATCTTTTTTATTAATTTTTTTCTTCTTTCTTCATTGTTTTTTTCATTTCTCATATTTTATTTTTGCACTTTGCTTTGGTTATTTCTTTTTCTTTTCAAATTAATAATTTATCAAATTAGTTATTTAAAGATTTATTAATATTTTTTTTTTTGTTTATTAATTCTTTTAGGACATTGGTGTTATGGAGCCAAATTTTATGAAAGACAGTTTAACTTGGACTACTTACTTGCTACGTATAAAAAACCTCTGGTAATTTTAATATTTATGTTGTATTATATCATAAATATTTATTTTGCAGCAAAATGTTGACTTTTCTTTTCTTTTTTTCATTTTTTTGCATGATAATTGATAAATTAAGCTTTCACTCGTTGACGGTATTGTGATGGGTGGTGGTGCTGGGCTGTCTTTGCATGGAAGGTTTAAAATAGTCACCGAAAAAACCGTAAGTTGCAATTAATTTTATTAAATTAATTGATTAATTTGCATGAAAGTTCATTTTCAAACATTATTAATTGCCTAATTTTTTTATTTAATTTGCATCGAATATAAATTGTAATATTTTTATTTTAATTTTTTTAAAATTTGATTCATATTTTTTATAGTTTTATATCAGATTGTGTTACATTAAGAATAAAATATTAAATAACTATAATTGTAAACAGGTATTTGCCATGCCAGAAGCGGTTATAGGACTATTCCCAGATTGTGGAGCTTCACATTTTCTTTCAAGGCTCCCCGGACATTTTGGTAACTTTCTTCTTCCTATTTAATTAAGTTTATATTTTTCAATATTATTTGACCCCAAAGAAAAATAATATCTCTCTTTTAACTTCATTTATAATTATTGTGTATAGGAGAATTTTTGGGACTTACAGGAACTCGACTAGATGGAACAGAAATGCTTTATTGCGGCTTGGCTACACATTTTGTTCTCTCAAAAGTAATTACCCATTATTCTTTTCATAAATTAATCTAGTTTCTGTATTTTCTTTTATCAATTCATTTATGTAAATATTACAGACATATATAATATTCTTTGAAATTCATAACTTTTAATGTAATATATATATATATATATATATATATATGCACATAATATATATATTTTTTTCTTTTCTTTTTGGCTATATCAGGATTTGACTTTGCTGGAAAATGCACTCGAAAAATCACCAGATATAACATCAATTAATGATATTCTTAACAATTTTGCACAAAAGCCAGTCATTAAAGAAAACAGCCCATTGGAAAGGTAACCTATTTAATTACTTGTTCAAATTTATTTATTGCAATATTTTTATTAAATTTTCAAATTTGATGTTTATTATATATCTTTCTTGGTTTCCCATATTGAGACATTTCGTTTGTTTTTTTATTTATAATTAGATTGGAGACAATTAACAAATGTTTCTCCAAAGATACCGTTGAAGAAATTTTACTAGCACTTGTAAGTATGCAATATAACTACTCCAATCGTCCTATTTTGATAGACTATTTTCATCCCGCTAAGATAATTTAAAAAAAAATTTATATATACTTAATACTATGCCTTTACCCTTATTTAACTAGCTAATAGAAATAGATAAACATTAATTAATAAGATTATTTAAAAAAAGTTTTATATTAAGATTGAAAAAATATTTATAATATTAAATTAATATGGTGGAAAAAATATTTATAATATTAAATTAATATGGTGTAATTTATTGACTTTAAGGTACAATAAATAAATGTATAATAGAGAAATAAAACTTAACCAATTTTTATAAATAGAAAGTTGTCTATAATTTGAGACGAATATAAATAGCTAAGTGATCTATCAAAATAGGAAATACTATTTTACTCAAATATTTCTTTGTGTATCTTTCTTTAGTTATCCAGAATTTTCTTTTTTTTTCAAATTCCTATAATTTCTTTTTTCCTTCTCAGATAAAGTAATTGTTCTCAATATATGTGATATTTCTTCAATTATTACAGGAGCAAGAGGCAAAACATAAAGCAGAAACATGGATCACTGTAGCTATTAAATCCATCAAGTCAGCAAGTCCAACTAGCCTCAAAATTACTCTCAGATCGGTAACTGTTTGAATATTTAATATATACATATTGTTTGAAAATGTTTATTTTGATAATTTTAGAGGAAATCAGTTCTATTTCCTATTAAGAGAATTCAGTGATTTTCTTTAGAAAATAAGGCAACTCGAAGGAATTGTGAAGTTTGAGGAATATCAACGATACCTATTTTTGTTTCTTGATATTAACACCAAAATTATGATATTAACAATTAAAAGAATAGTTATGATAACCTTTATTTGTATATGTAAAAAGACAGAATAATCTATAATCTACCAATTAATGAAATAATGCTATTTATCATACAATAATTCACTGTAAAATTTGGGATTTGTATTCAATTATAGATCAGAGAAGGACGAATGCAAAACTTAAGCCAATGTCTTATTCGTGAATATACAATATGTTGTAATGTATTACGAGCAACAGTCAGTAGCGATTTTTATGAGGTAATCTATCGTGAAGAATTTTTTAACATTTGATGATAAAATCTTAATTAAGTTATTATAAAATTGTGCTATAAAATATTGAAAACTTTACAGGGTTCAAGAGCAATGCTGTTTGATAAAGACAAAAAACCAAAGGTATGATTACTTTTATATATACATTTATATATAGAGATAGAATTAATGTTTTCAAAATCGGACCAACTCGTCCGGCATACCAATTCAACTGCAAATTAACAATTGGTCCAATTGGTTTGATCATATTAAATAATTTTTAGCTAAAAACTAGGCGGAACTTGGTTTGACCAAGAAAATAGAAAAAATTTAGGTTAAATTGGAGCAAGTTGAACCATAAATCCTTAACTTCACCAATTAACTGTTTAGTCCAGTTTTAATAATAATAAAAAAAAGGTTTTATGTAGCTATTTCCTCTATTCATATTTCTTTTTCTTTTATCACTTCAATTTTTAAATCATGAAAAAGTTCTTGTTTTCTATATATGGTTATTCAAATATATGAATAAAAATAAATGGTCTCAATTATATATAAAGTTGCAAAGTTTAAGTCTTCAATCATAGAATGAAGTTGCAAAGTTTAAGCCTTTAAAGAATAGGCTGAATACATAGATACCCCCTGAACTTGGCCAAAAATGCCTACTGCCCTCCTAAACTTTGAAAATATCCTAATATCCCCTTGAACTTCTTAAAAGTGTTCTAATGCCCCCCTAGATTTCTTAAAATTGGCCCAGTTTGCTCCCTAAATCCTATAAAAATCAGAGTTTGCTTTGAAAAGTCAAACATGAGATAACCAATAATTGAGTGACACGCGGCAATAATAAGGTAAACTGGCTCACTTTTTCAAAGTTCAGGAGGGCATTAGGTCATTTTAAAAGTTCACAGGGGCAGTAAGCATTTTTGTACTAGTTCAGGGGGGTATCTATGTATTTGGCCTAAAGAATAATTAGCATTTTATTTCCCATTAGATATTTATTTATTCGTTTCATTCATGAATGCAGTGGGAACCTTCAAAATTAGAATTGGTGAGCTATAATATGGTGGATTGCTATTTCTCTGGCATTGATGATGACGATTGGAAATACCTACAACTTCCAGTTAGAAATAACACTACAGATCATGCAATTTTGAAGTCCAAACTTTAATTTCTATTCAGATTAACTAAATTATTTTGGTTAATAATTGATTAAACTTTATGTGTTCGTTGAATTGGTTGAGGACAATTGATAAAAGTGTTTGTAATAAACTCTTGTTTATTTTTCTATTATAAATAGTTGAACAGTTTCCATATGGAAACCTAAAATTGCTTCTTTAAGTACTTCGGTTTGTTAATTTATTATAAACTGCTTAGAAATCCATTGAAAATATTGGATGGATCACACTTGATGGGCTTGACTCACCCTCTTCATATACTTATATGGATAAGCATAAATATTGTTTAAAAGGAGAAAAGTTAATGGTTATCAAATGAAATAATTTCTCTCCTTTTGGAACAAAAGTTCTCTAAAAGAATATAGAGAAAAGGTGTAACAATTCATTCCTGAGAGGGGTGGCACTAGGCTTGACCTTGAAGGATGGCGATGGGGGTAGACATGAACTAAATCCACATTAGAATTGGAGAGGGAGCGACTAAGCTATATTAGTAAGATGTGTTTCCAATATATATAGAAGCATTTTAAAGCCACTGGGCCCAACAAATGGAACTTAGGCCAAAGTGGATAATATCTATGTGGTGTTGGAAATAGGTTGTCATAATTGGTATCAGAGCCGACTCTCCACTACAATGTGTTGGTTCAGGGACGAACCAGGGAAAAGCTGGTAGGCCTATAACGACCAACCTGAGAGAGCTAGTGCTGAGGTGAAGGCCTAAGTAAAGAGCAGCTCTGAAGGATGGCGATGGGGGTAGGAAACAGAAGCCCACATCTAATTGGAAAGGGAATGACTGAACTATATTAGTAAGAGGTGTTTTCAATACATGTAGACGTGTTTTAAAGCCATGAGGCCTAAGGAATGGAACTTGGTGGACAATATCTACATGGTATTGGAAATAGGTTGTTACAGTTTTAGCGGATAGATTAAGGAGAATTTTTCGGCTCTAAATATGATTTTCAGACCTTTATAGGGTTTATCTAAGTCTCTTCAGTTCCCCCTAATTACAAAAATTTAAGATGTATTATAGATTTCAAAAGGCACTTGCAAAGTTCAAATAACTGAAATTCGCAAATCTTATCTAATTGGAATAATAGTTGTGCGATTACCACTGGTAGTGGCACAACTACCCTAGTAATCATGCGATTACCAACTGTAATCGCACGGTTATGGTGGTAGTTACACGGTTCACACGATTCGACTAGAACCGACCCAGACTGCTCTAAATTGAAAATGTTGACTTTGACCTATTTGAAGTATTTTGATGCGGCTGATTCCAAAACTCCAATCATTTTTGAAATCTAAGGTCCTAGAGGATGAGTTTTGGCTACTTAATTCCAAGAATCGTCCGTTTAGGAGCTTTTACAGGCGCTTGAAGTCATTTTGGGTTGACTCGACCTTCTCAACACCTATGAAAAGAGAGTAAAATAATTCTAATCATAGGGTCTAAAAAATCTATGCTCACACACATGTTATGCAAAATCATTTGAATCATGTGAGAAATTTACCTGAAACATGTCAACCAAGTTAATGGGTACATGCAAAGGGGCATGGTACTAGATAGATCCACTAAACGAGAAATCCACATGGTATAGTATCACAAGTGATTCTTGAGTAGTACTTGTATGGATCCCTTGACCTGACCATATGTTGGTATTGCATGTGAAGTGGCATACTTTGATGTACGCCTAAAAGGCCTGTAAAATGGTGCCAAGTATGAGTACGTTTGGGTATGTCAGTGAGCATGGCAATGCTATGGATATGCAGAATGGAATGTCACTCAGTAGTCCATTGAGAAGATATCATGGTAATTTAGGCACATATGGTTTAATAACAAGACAAACTTAAAAGGTACAGAGTTACCAGATTTGTCATTAGAGTCACATACCTCTTCAGCTTCCTTACCTACTTGCAGAGATGGAGATGGTTGCTTAGGAGGTTGAGTTTCCACTTCCTTTTCACTCCTAAGTATAATAGCTTGAGCTTGCTCCCTTAGGTTTGCTTCAGTGTTACTTGGAAGAGCACTAGGAGCTCTTTCTACTCTACCTCTATTCAACTGAGCTACTTGAGTACCTAAATCTCTATAATACGCCTCATTATTTGCTAAGCAAGTCTGAATGTCCTTCAAAATGGATAAAACTGGATTAACAGTCTAGTGGCCTGTTATGCTGCTTGTTGGTGCTAACCTCTCTGCTCATTCCCATTAAATCCAGGTGGAGATTTTAGCACATTATGTTGATTTCCATTGGAGAAGTTTGGATGGTTCCTCCAACCTGGATTATATGTGTTTGTGAGCATGGGTTTTTTCCCAACCTCGGTGATGAAAGCTATTATTACCTTTTTCACGGATAAACGTGAAGCAGATTCGGACCGACCAGGATAATGTCAGAAATGTCCCGGATAACCCGAAAGTGTGTAACAAGTCCTAATATGGAACCCCGAAGAATTCGAGTGAGTATTTTAAGAGAACCGAGGAAAAGAACGAAAAATAAGTGAAAATGACCTTTTCTAGATATTATAGCCGCTCGGCTGTAGTCTACAGGGGAGTGGCTGTAACCTACAGCCGCGCTGCTGTAATCATCATATTTCCTTTTTTGGCCAAAATTAGCATTTATTTTGGTTTATAAGCAAATTAGGCATTTTGGTCGCTACAGCCCCTCGGTTTTAACCTACAGCCCCGCGGCTGTAGTCTACAGGGGCGCTGCTGTAACCTACAGCCATGCAGCTGTAAGCGTCAGTTTTCTTTTTTACCGAAATCAGCAATTAATTCCGATTTAATACTAAAAAGGGAGGTATTTAAACATCCTAATCCGGGATTAGGGTTAAGGAAGGCAGAAAACTAAAAAAGAGAAAAGAAAAAAGGGATTTTGGAGAGAAAAACACCATCACTTAGATTTTTCTAGGGTTCTTAACACAATTGAGAAAAAAAAAAGAGTTTGACCTAATATAAAAAAAGAAAACAAAGATAATCTTAAAAGAACATATAACAACCAATCCTTTAATCTTCTTCGTGGTTCCGTTCAGGCTCCGGAAAGTGCGCTTTGCTTGGGTTGTTCGTGACTGCAAAACGTTTCTGGCATCCGAATGTTTTTTTTATGGTCCAAGCACTGGAACACAGACAAGGTAATCTTCTGAGAGGCCTTAGAAATCCATTTTGTTCATTCTGGTTGTGATTTGATTGCATGTTTTGAGTTTTTTATGATTTTTGGGAGTTTTTCCGGCTACAGCTGCCCCACTCATGATCACAGCTGCTCGGCTGTAACCTACAGCTGCGTGACTGTAATCTACAGGGGCGTGGCTGTAACCTACAGTCGCATGGCTGTAGCCTATAGTGGCGCTGTTGTAGTTGAGGTGAAATCACTAAATTTGTAAAACGATTTTCAAAAACGAGGAAACACACTAGAATCGATTCTGGGGCATTACAGCCGCGTGGCTGTAAGCTACAGGGGTGCGGCTGTAGCCTACAGTGGCGCGGCTGTAGTTGAGGCAGAATTACAGTTTTGCCCTTTTGGGCCCCAAACTTGTAATTTTGCATCATTTTCTTATTCAAAAATGAATTTTGGCGTGTTTGTATACTTTTGGACCCTAGATGGATGTTTGATTTAGGCCAACACAAGAACGGGACCCCCAGGTCCCGAGATATCCGGCCCGCCAAAGTTGGGAAAATGCATGTAAATGAGCCAAACCGCTTTTAAAACTGGTTTTTCATCCATAAAACCAACAGGGCGTTAAAAAAAAACGTTTTCCAGGTCTAACCGGGCCAACCAACCGGATCGACTCAGTTACCCCCGGATGTATGTCCCCCACTCCTAAAAATCCTATTTTATCCTATTTGAGTCTTTTGTATATCTTGATTATTTGTGCTAACCCTATTTGGATGCAGCTTTTATTTTCAGTTTTCTTTTTATTTTTGATGTATTTAATAGATAATCCCGTGTATCTAGGCGATTGTAATTTTTAGATTATCGTGTATAATAGGCGATTGTAAAAGGTGAGGATAAGAGTTTTCCTTTGCTTGGGTTGTATAATTTGGCCTCTGATTTACTTTTCTGCATTTTTATTTTCTCCGCACTTTATTTTAGTATTCATACTTATGTCATTTGCATGAGCATTAGTTAATGATTAAAGGAAGATAAAATGGATAGATTTAAGTGAATGAAATGTCATATTATGAAATAATAATTAAAAATAAGTGAGGATTAGTAGATATGTTGCCCGAACCTCGAATCTCTAGATTAGGTACTGCGTCTACACTTGGTAGGGAGCTGTACCGGAATTTCCCGGATGAGCTGATCCGGATGGCGACTCTGTATCTAATCTCGAAAGTCGTGTTTTGAGTTCTTTAAGTTAAAATGGGAATTTTCTAAAAGCCAGTTTTCTAATATTCGTGTCTAAAATTAAGTTTTCTACAAAAAAGACTTTTCCAATAAAATGAAAGGTTTTTCTAAGAAAGATTAAAACCCATTTTCAAAACCAAAACATCAACACTTAAAAAGAAAATCCCCAGTTCCTGCTTCACTGCACGCTCCAAAAAAGGTCATTCGCTCACAGTGGCCACTCTGTTGGGGATTAACGGTTTCTTCAAAAAAGTTTTCACAAAAAAAACTTAAGGAACTTAGGCAACAATTGAAGTATATCCTCACTTATAGTTGATTATTAAATCGTAACTCAATATTTCATTCACATTGCATAAAGCATGACATTTTCTTTTCTTAAATTCCTCCACCACTCATTTAAGCCCAGTTTATTTCTAAAGGTGACCTACCTCTTCCGCTAGGATTGGAGGCACCCGAGGGGGTAAACCACTCATAGCCTTGTACGAACCCTTTCGTTTGAACCCTTGAGTGGGGAGAAGTGAGGAGTATATTTTAGCTATGGGAACCTATACGACCCTTGGCTTGACTCATACCTTCATGCAATGGCCTTGCAACTTCCCCTTAGGATTACCAAAACATACACTTGAAAATGGACATTGAGAGTACGCCTTTGGTATCCCCTGTTGATGCCAAAGAGACCCAATACCTAGGAAGAATGCGAGACCAACCGAATGGAGGAATAAGGTTGGAAGGGTGAGCATATTCTTGTGTGTGTGTGCTAAAGTTTGCTCTATAGTTGTTTTATTTTCGACCTTTTCATACGACATAAACACGCATCATCCGTATGCCATATTCTAATCACTTTCTTTATGTAGCCATTTTAGAGCATCCTTATACGTGTGTGTTATGCTAACCATTTTTTTGTGCAGCCATAATCTTTTGCCGTATGCCACATTCATTTTGTGTGCTCATTGATTCATAAAGCATACACGACATCATCTAGCATGTCATGCATTCTAACCACATTTCTGTGTAGCCATTTGCATTTTTGTATGACGTAGGCATCCACATCATGTCATCTCATTAAAAATGTAAGGATGTTCTAAGTATGCCCTTCACGACCATTTCATCTCATAACATATCGGGAGTCCCCAAGGCTACCCGCACTCCGCCTGTGCACTAGTTTGCATTTGGCCATCCCATTACATTATTAGGAGACCACAACAGTCTTAGGCTTGTGTTTGTGTGATGGACCACACGACATCATCACATCTTGATCATTCACATTTGGTGTCATGGAGACGCCTTAGTTTTGCTTGCGTGTCCCAATCCATATCGGATTGTTACATAACATCAACAACCCATTTGAGGTACTCCACGAGTGCTGAGCTAGTTTTCATATTAAGACATTTCATAGCATTCCTAATCATGTAAGGTGTTCCACATGACCCGTATGTGACATCACTTCATGTTAGATGCCATAATAGCGTCAAACGTCTGTCTATGGGATGGCTCCCTTAAGACCATTTCATGTCATCACATTGACCTGCAAAGTGTCAAACTTATCTCCATGTGTTGGTGCACATGCGACCATTTCACGACATCCCCTAGGTGCCCCAAAAGCACCGAACCTTTGTCCGTGTGATGGCTCGCACGTGATGTTATTGTATTATCTTATGTGTAGCATGGGGAATGCTTGGAACATCCAAAGCAAGAGAAAGAAAAGCACTATAACCATCTTCAGCATCATCCATATCCACGAGACATCATCCAAGCATGAGCATAAAAGTACCACTTAGAATGTTGAGTCTAGGACCACGACATCCATCCGAAACTCTAACCTTATGCTGATTATGCAGTTTGGAGTCGTGTCTCGGGAAGGTTAATTCGAGTTGAGTCAAAACCAAACACCCCAGTTCAGCTAGTTTAATCAGAACCGGTCACCATGGAGGGAATCAGTCCAAGGTCGGATTCAGACAGGGAAGTCAAAGTTCAGTTCCCTACTCTACCGGTTGACAGTCAGGTGTTGTTAGAAGAGGTTGACGGAGCAAACATGGCCGACAAAAACAGTGGAAATAGTGGAAGCATGCCCTTCGACATGGCTGCCTTTATGAGGAGCTTCTTAAGCTCAGATGAGTTCAGGGCTACCCTTAGGGAGCAGGTGCAGGCGGTGATGACCACCCTCCCTGTTCCGGTTGTTCAACCAGCTCAGACCTCGGTTGGGAACGGGGGACAATAGTTTGTTCAAGTCACTACTAGAACCGGGGGGAGTACCCCTAGCGGAAGTGGCGGAGTCGCCAATCACAAAGAGCCGGACCATCAGTTCGAAGAGGATGAGGCTTTTGAGAAGGCGAGGGAAGCCTCGGTTGAGTGGATGCTGGAGAAACAGCTCAACCAGAAGTTCTCTAATATAAATGCTATGATGCCCAAGCTGAAAGAGATGGTCCACTTCAATCCTATCAAGTGTGCCGATCCTGCAACATTAGTGGCTGATGCGGAAGGACCACTTCCGGCTGGTTTTCATATGCCATACCTCTCTCCCTACACCGGGGAAGGACCACCAGAAGCCCATTTGGATAGCTACGTGAGGTTGATGACCAACATGGGGATTAGAAATGGTCATCTTTTGAATTTGTTTCTTACTACTTTGAGGGGCGCTACAGCAAAGTGGTACATGAAGATGCCACTGTATACCCGTTCCACCTGGGAAGACTTAGCTGACTCTTTTATGAAGCAATATGCCTACAACACCCAAGTTGAGACAACTCTCGAGGATTTGGAGAGAATCCACCAAAGGCCGAATGAGTCCTTCTCGGCGTATTACAAACGGTGGATGGATGTGCAGGTTTTGGTGGATGGGGCACCAAAGTTGGAATCTTTGATTGTGAAGCTTGTGGATGGTAGTTTGCCCTAATATAAGGACAAAATAAAGCTTAAGAGGTTCCATTCTTTTAATGAGGTGGTGGAGTTTGCTAAGCGTATCGAACGATACGAAGAAGAAGAGCAGAGGGGCAAGCAGGGTTTAGGCTCCTATAGAAGCAACCAGGGGTACTCCCAAGGGTACAAGAGTGGAAGTTCCAAGACTGCTGCAATAGGATCTAGTTCAAGGACAACGCCAAAGGCAGCCTCTATTGAAACTCAGGAGGCAGAAGTGGCTGCTGTGAATCAGGGGAGAGCAAATGTTCCAATAATTACCAGTCCTTGGGCTGAGTCAGTTAGTTGAATCTTTGCCAAGTGTAGAAAGGCAGGGTTGCTACAGAGTTTGAGGCCATTCTCACCTCCAGCAGAGGCAGATAAAGAGAGTTTCTGTTCTTACCATGTAATGGCGAGTCACCATACGAACGAGTGTACCCAATTAATTAAAGCCATCAAACAGCTGGTCATAGATGGCAAGATAGTAGAGCCGGCTCTGAAGTCGAATGTGCAGAAAAATCCACTCCCCACCTTTGGTAGTCAGGTGAACATGGTGCAGTCAGGCCTACCAGCCAACTATGTATTTTCCCAAATCATTAAGGCGAATCCGAGTGTGCGAGCTGTACTGGTAGAAAAGGAAGAAGAGCCAGAGGTGTTTGAAGAGCAGACTGCGGTGGTAAGGGACAAGATGGGTCCTATTGATTTAGATGACTTTGAGGTGGAAGATGAGTATGATGAGTTCGAGGTGCAAAAGTCGAAGCCTGTTTACCCGGTGGAGACAAAAAGGGGGACTGTGATAGAGAAGGATGGGCCAGTGATGCATATCACTAGGAGCAGTAGGGTTTATCAACCCATTAGTGCACCACCTCTAGCACCCCGAAGAAGGAACACAACACCGGTACAGAATGATACCCTAGTGGTTAAGGAGGAAGACATGGTAGTGGACCAACTGAAAAGGACACCGGCCCGTGCCAGTGTGTGGCACTTACTTATGGAGTCCAAGAGGCACCAAGAGGCGGTGGTAAAACAACTAATGCAGATGGATGCCAACCCCACTATGTCCCCTGATAAGGTGTGTGCAGTGATTAGGGGAGCGGATTTGAAGGTTAACAAGGCCTCGGAGATCAGTTTTGGGGTAGAGGACCTCCCACCTAAAGGGGTGAATCACAATAGGGCCTTGTACTTAAGGGTGGAAGTCATGGATAAAGTGATGCCGAGTGTGATGGTGGATGATGGCTCGGCCTTGAACATTTGTCCTTCTCAGGTCCTACCTTTCCTGGGGTGAGTCCTGAAGCTCTCTGCAGATCCAACACTGTAATTAAAGCTTATAATGATAGTAAAGGAGTTGTCTTAGGAACCTTCGAAACGGAAGTTAAAGTGGGGGAGGTCAAATCGAAGGTACTGTTTACCGTGATCGACATTCCTGTCACCTTCTCTCTACTATTGGGGAGACCATGGTTCCATGCTTTAGGAGGAGTTCCATCAACTCTGCACCAGAAAGTGAAGTTCTTAATCGAAGGGAAAGTAGTAAAAGTGGAAGCTGATGAACCTTCTGTGGTAGTCGCATTGAGTGCTACTGAGTAGCCGATGACGGGGTTTTAGGTCACTGTGATTACTGACAAGCCTGAGTTTCTAGACTGGATTCATAGGTATTTTGCCAAACAGAATTATGAACCGGGAAAGGGATTAGGGGCCAAGCAACAAGGAATCCCTGAATTTAACATTGAGGCTGGAAAGTACCGACAATTTGGGCTGGGGTATCAAGAAGGAAGGGCCAAGCAAGAGCGGAAGTGTGTGAACCTGGTGGATACTTTTGTCCGGGCCACAGAATCAGCGTATGATAGGACTCCTGAGCCGATAATTGTAGAGAGAGGTCAGCTCCCTGGATTTGAAATTTTTGTTGATGTGGTTGATTTCAGCAAGTATGGAATAGAGCCAGTTGTGAGCATGCTGCGTGTCAAAGCTGAGGATGGAAACAAGGGGGTTCAAAATCGGAAAGCTGTTTACCAAGTCAGGGTTGAATTCGGGGACAAGGGAGAAGCTTTTAGGAAGACAGACCAGGTGAGAAGTGAGATGGAAGTGGCTATGGGGGCCATTACAAGAGCACTGTCCACCTTGATGAAACCAAGCAAGGGTGCAGAAAGGAAGACATCACCTGCTGAAAAAACACATGAAGACCTGGTAGAGGAAGAAGTGAAGGAGCTCACTAAGCTGGTTATGAGGGGCAAGGCTGAAATGATAGAGGAAGAGCTGACTAACAAACAGAAGGAAGACTTGGAGGGAGACCAGGGATACTTATTTGAGGAAATCGACTGTGCTGCGGTTGACCAAGACCCTCCGTATATGGAGGATGGAAACTTTTTGAATGTATCTGCTTTTTCTATTTTTGATGTAAACAATTCTACCTACAAGGCATACAATGCAATAAAATCTAATTTTGCTTACTTGTGTGATGTTTTTCCGGATGGAACTGTGCATACATACAAACATTCATTTAATGTCTTTAGCATACATGATGCACCATTGCATGAAATGAACCTAGGGACAGATGATGAACCAAAGATGGTATCTATCTTGAAAGACCTCATGCTTGATGAGAGAAAAGAACTTGTAAAAATCTTGCAAAAACAGGTCAAAGCCTTTGCCTGGTCATACGACGACATGCCTGGGGTTGACAGAGAAATTGCAGAACATAGAATTCCGACAGATCCGAAGGTGAAACCGGTTAAGCAGAAACTCAGACGACTTCGACCAAAATGGGCTGAAAAGGTTAAGGAAGAAGTAGCCAAACAGATAAAGGCCAAGTTCTTAGAAGTGTAGAGTATCTAGAGTGGTTGGCCAACGCGGTGCTAGTTGCAAAGAAAGACGGTCGAGTAAGGGTTTGCATGAATTACCGCGATCTGAATAAGGCATCTCCCAAAGATGACTTTCCACTCCCGCATATCGATGTTCTGATTGATAATGCCGCTAGGGCAGCTATGTATTCCTTCATAGATAGGTTTTCGGGGTACAATCAGATTTTGATGAATGTAATCGACAAAGTAAAGATAGCCTTCATCACATAATAGGGAGTTTACTGCTACAGGGTTATGCCTTTTATGTTGAAGAATGCCGGGGCAACTTATCAGTGAGCGGTCACAATACTTCTGCATGATATGATTCACAAAGAGGTCGAGGTTTTATGGACGATATGTTGGTAAAATCCATGACCCAGGAGGAGCACTCAGCCATCCTGGATAGATTTTTAACTAGAATCGAGAAGTACAGCCTTCGCCTCAACCCGAAGAAGTGTGTATTTGGGGTAATCTCAGGAAAATTGCTTGGTCATGTGGTCAGCCAGAAAGGGATTGAGATGGATCCAGATAAGATCAAGGCCATCAGGGATATGCCAGCATCGCAGTCAGAGAAAGAAGTGAGGTTGTTTCTGGGTTCACTACAGTACGTCAGTCGGTTTATCGTGAGATTGACAACAACTTGCAAGCCAATTTTCTGACTGCTGAAGAAGAACCAGCCCGTAAAATGGAATGAGCACTGTCAGATAGCCTTCGACAGAATTAAAACTTATTTGATGAATGACCCAGTTCTAAAACCTCTAATACCAGACAAGCCTTTGATTCTATACTTAGCCATTGAAGAGACTTCTGTAGGAGCCATGTTGGTACAAGAGCAAGAGGATGGGTGCAAACATGCGATCTATTATTTGAGCAAGAAGCTGCTAGAGTATGAGACTAGGTATACGATAGTAGAGAAGAGTTGTGCTGCTATGGTATGGTTGACAAAGAAATTAAGACACTACTTCCAGTCGTACAAGGTTCAGGCGGTGGCCAAGGTGGACCCCATGAAGTACTTATGCCAAGATCCAGTACTAGCTGGGAAGTTATCCAGGTGGTTATTGTCAGAGTTCAACATAGAATATGTGACGAGGAAGACAATCAAGGGAAGGGCCGTAGCAGAATTCCTAGCTAACCAGCCAATAGATTCAGACTATGTGGAGAATTTAGAATTTCCCGACGAACAACTGGCGGTGGTGGAAGAGGAGTCGAATAGGTGGGTGATGTACTTCGACAGAGCGGTGAATAAACACGGCGCAGGCTTGGGGGTAATCATTGCTACACCTGAAGGAGAAATCATTCCTCTGGCGAGGCGACTTAACTTTCTAGTGACCAATAATGGGGCCGAATATGAGGCATGTCTCTTTTGTATCGATGCCTTGATCACACTGGGGCGAACGAGGAGTTAGTTATTAGGGATTCAGCCTTGGTGATTCAGCAGGTGATCAGAGACTGGGAAATAAAAGAAGAATCACTCCAACCTTATCTCGAGATGGTTTGGGAAAAGGCAAAGGTATTCAGTCAGTGTGAATTCCGACATGTACCGAGGAAGGAGAATCAAATGGCAGACTCTTTGGCTACATTGTCATCAATGTGGGAAGGCCCCCGAAAACAACCAATACGGTCGGTCATCGTAGAAATTGCTCGAAACCCATGCTATTTGTCAGTTAACACGGTTGCAACTATTGAGGCATGCCCTTGGTATTATGATATTCTACAGTTCATCCAGAATGGTCAGTACCTTGAGACACCAATGAATCTGATAAGGTTTCCCTCAGGACGTTGGCAGCACAGTTCCAGATATTTGAGAATCAACTTTTCAAGAGGACAACTAACGGAGTTCTTCTGAAGTGTCTCACAGAGAAAGAAGTAGTCGTGGTTATGAAACAAATACATTCTGGCGCTTGTGGCCCACACATGAATGGTTTGGCTCTAGCAAAGAAGATACTAAGACAAGGATACTTTTGGCTCACTCTACAAGCTGACTGTATCGAGGAGGTTAAGAAATGCCATGAATGTCAAGTGTATGGAGACCTCAATCATCTTCCCCCGCTTGAACTTCAAGTATCTTCGACTCCATGGCCGTTTGCAGCTTGGGGTATAGACATAATTGGAGAGATAAGGCCACCTACCTCAAATGGGCACCGATTCATTGTTGTGGTTGTAGATTATTTCTCTAAGTGGGTCGAAGCGGAATCATTTGCAAATATCACCACTAAGAAGATGGCCAAATTTATAGAAAAGAACATCTTCGCAAGATATGGGATCCCTCATCACATCGTGACCGATAACGGGGTACAATTCCAAGGGGTGATAGCATAGTTATTCCAAGAGAAGGGAATCGAGCACCACAAGTCATCCCCGTATCGCCCACCAGCCAATAGGGCGGTGGAAGCGGCCAATAAGTCCATCAAGAAGATTCTGTCAAAGATGGTGGTAACCTACAGAGATTGGGCTGACATGTTACCATTAGCTTTGTGGGGATACCAGACAAGCATCAGGACCCCTACCGGAGAAACTCCGTATTCACTGGTTTATTGGATGGAAGCAGTATTACCGGTAGAGATGGAAATCAGATCGTTAAGAGTGGTCATGGAGGCACAATTGCTAGAATCTGATTGGCTCTAGTCAAGATATGAACAGCTAGCACTGATTGACAAAAAGCATCTTCAAGCTTTAGATCGGTTGCAAATGTACCAACAGTGGATGGCTAGGACATACAATAATAAGTTTCGTCATCAGAAACGCCCATTTAAGGTAGGGGATCTGGTACTCAAGCAGGTGACACAGACCAACACAAATGTGCGGGGGAAATTCAAGCCAAACTGGGAAGGTCCATATGTAATCAAGAGGGTACTTTCGAAGGGTGCTGCAGAAATTATGGATATGGACGGGAATGAATTCGTCAACCCCATCAATCAGGACAAGCTGAAACACTACTACGTGTAAAAAAAAAAGTCCTATCGATTGAAAACGGAAAAGGCGATCCACGCAAACATTAGGACAGTCTGATGGGTCGAAAACAGAAAAGGCGATCCATGCAGAAGTTAGGATAGAGAGGTGAGGACTATCAGCTGGAAAATCTACAAAGACCGGTTGGTGACAAGCGTGGCTTCATTCGAGACTTATACCATCAATAATTCTGTCCATAGTTTTATTTCATCGTTCGATGTACATTGTGCTAAAACATTATTTATGAATGAATGAATGAATGTTCGATTTTGTTCGCTTAAATGTCCCAAGTTTATCTGCAATTCAGATTATTCTATGCATATTTATCTTTATATATCTTCTGCATATCTCACATCCATATATTGAACATATACATTAAAAAAAAAGTTTGATAGATTGAAAACCCGAAATGGGCGGTCTATGCAAAAGATAGGACATAAAGTAAGGTCTGCTGAATTGAAAACCCAAAAAAGGGTGGTTCAGGCAAAAATAAAGACAATCCGATAGGTTGAAAACCCAAAAGGGTAGCCTATGCAAAAATTAGGACAATATAAAAAATAAATAAATAAATAAGAATGAATTCGAGTCATACAACAGTAATCAATTTTAATCCTAATCATCTAGAGGCCAAGATACCGCAACGTCAGTGCCTTACGTCCTCACCTGGTGGGACAGCCGACCAGATCCGCCAACCAAGCCCTGTAGCAAGCATCTGTCTTTACGGAGGCAAGACTATCATACCTCAGGACCTCAGTGCGGGTAGGATGGATCCACTGGTGCTGCACATGCCAAGGCCATTGTGATGTAAACACCCCGTACTCAGTAGTACACGAAGATCGAGGAACCCCTTGTAGTTCCCCAAACTGTCTGCACGGCTGAGCAGGAGAGTAGAAAGTCACATGGGTCAACCCAAGCAACTGGACACCTCTAGCCTAGGTCTCAGTAGTCACATCAGGCGTCGGACCGCCTCCTCAGCCAGTCAAGCCAATGCTCCATGGACATGTAACCGAAATCTGGGAGCTAGATGTGCCAAGACCAATAGTGCTTCGGAGCATATCTCGGATGTGGTGGAGGAGGACTCAGGAGACACAGCTTCTCCAACAGCCAAATCTGTAAGTGGTTTAGTAAGGATGAGGGGGTACTGAATGTTTGAATTCAGAAAAGGGCAATACTGAAGCATACCTAAAGCAGAAAGGGAGACCCACAGCTCTCGATGGGAGAATTAGAATGGATGGAATCTAAGTGTATCAGGGTCTCAGCCTAAACAACCCCCATAAAAGATGCACCCTGAGACACCTGAGTCACTACTGAAGCCAGCTTAAGGCTATAGATATCATCTTGAGACTCGCATACAGACTCATCAGCGGAGCCTAGCCAGGGGCAGTGGGAGATAAAGCGAAACATAAGTCAGTAATGACAGAAAGACTGAGTCTGGGCGAGGTAGACCTACCAGTAAGTGCACGACCCATGCCTGCTAGAGTAGGAGCGAACTGGCTCAGAAATGTGTGACCATCATTATAATCGGGATCGGGAACAGCCAACTGGACCCTCCAGGGGCAGGGAACACAGAGAATGGCACTAAACTCCTCTATCAAGGGGCATAACTCTTGACCGGAGAAATGAAACACATTATCCATCGGATCCCAAAAGCTGACAGCTGCATCTAAGAAGACTCGGTCCGGGGTCAAAGCAATGTAACACCTGAGATACTACAAGCCAAAGGGTGTAAGTAGGGGCCAATTAGAAGAGCGGGTCATACCCCAGTAGTCCCAGAGTCATCCTCTGAGCTGTTCCATGCTGAAAGAGGAGCGAAAGAAGAAGAAAGGCTGAAGAATGAGTGGGGCAGCTATAGCTTATGGGGCGGCTGCAATCCGCTACAGGGGTTCGGCTGTAATGAATGGGGTAGCTGTAATATTTATAGGGGCTCGGTTGTGCTGAAGAAAGCTTATAAATCGATGTGGGATGGATTTTTGGCATTGGGCGGTTGTAATCTGCTACAGGGGCACGGCTGTAATACATGGGGCGGCTGTAATGCCTACAGGGGCGTGGCTGTGCTGAAGAAAGCTTGTAAATCGATGTAAGATGGATTTTTTAGCATAGGGTGGCTGTAATCTGCTACAGGGGCGCGGCTGTAGCGTACAGGGGTGTGGCTGTAATGCATGGGGCGGCTGTAATGCCTACAAGGGCTCGACTGTGCTGAAGAAAGCTTGTAAATCGATGTGGGATGGATTTTTGGCATAGGGTGGCTGTAATCTGCTACAGGGACATGGCTGTAGCCTACAGGGGTGTGGTTGTAACATATGGGGCGGCTGTAATTCCTACAGGGGCACGACTGTAGTACAGACAACACTTCGTCTATATCTTTATATGATTTTTTATATTTATGGCCACGTAGCTATGGGTTCTGGGGATCGTCTTTCAAGGAAAACAAAGTCTAAAGGCACCGGAATATATCTTGGACCCGACCAAATTGAACAAAAGAGCCATAAAGCGTAAGAAAAAGCGAGGAAATATGTGGATAAAAGGTACAAATGTCATACAAAAGTCATGTACATCAGATACATCAGATACATCACTAAATCAGACCTACGCGAGGACCTAAAATGTGCGAAGAAATGGCCCACAGATGGGTTAATACATCACAAATAAAGAATGGAAGGATAAGCCTAGAAGGAGTCATCATTATTCTCATCATCTTCTGCCTCATCATCATCATCCTCGTCATCACTTGCATCTCCCATCTGGGCATTCCAGTCGCCCGCCTGGTCTCTGAAGGTCTGATTCATGACCACTAATTCGGCGACCTGATGCCGTAATTGATCGTTCTCTGCCCTCAAGCAAGCGGACTCGCTGCGCTCTATCCCGATTTTCGTCTGCATTGAACAAAGCATGAGAAATATCACATTAGATGCATATGCATCCATACATACATGCATACATCCAGACACAAGCATACTATCATGTACAAGTACTTACTGTCCTAGCGGCATTGTCCCGAAAAGAGAGCACCCTCAGCGCATTAATGGCCTGACCCATGTACATACCTTGCATCACTGGAATCTGCAAAGATCGAGATTCAGAGTATCAGCTAATGACAGAAAAGGGGCAGAAATAGATGAACAAGAAAATACTCACATGTGTGGTGTCAGGAGGAATAGCCAAGGGAAAATTATGGTCCTGCAGATGCAGATCAGCTCGATAAGATTGCTAGAAATCATCATACAGCTGAATGGAATCTTCAATAGGGAATTCGAACCGACCATGTACATACCCGACCTCGGGGCCAGAGGAACCTGGAAGTGAGGAATGGGAATGTCCTCCGCAACGGCGGCAGAATCCGCGCCAGTAGTCCTAGAATCAGCGGTACCTGACCTACCTCCTCTTCCCCTGGATGATGAAGGCACGCGTGCTCATCCACCTCGTGAAGATGGCTGGAATCAATTAAAAACAATAATGTCAAAAAAAAAAACAAAACAAAACAAAACAAAAAACAAACAAAAAACAAACAAACAAAAAAACAAAAAAAAACTTTAATTACCCTAGCACTAGCACCAGCATCAGCAGATGGTGGGAGCAAATGAACAGTGATGAAGCGGCTATAATCACTGTTCACACTGCCAGCCTCGTATCTAATACCATAGAGGTCTGGGTGCAACTCAAGGAACAGCAGTGAGGCCAGAATAACCCTACCGGCAAGGCAGCTAGAATCTTACGTGCCCCAGGACCAGAACGCCAGTCGTGAGTCCTCTCACCTAAGAACCACTCCTGACCGAAGGGGCACTCCATCACAAAGCGCCTGTACATCAAGAAGCTGCTGGGGCAAATTTTTGCCCTCCCGGCTCTAAAAGGCCTTGGCAATCTGAGATTGAGGAACCAGGAAATTAAAAAAAATGAAAATAAAAATAAAAATAATACCCCCTCAAACATCATATCTCTCAACTCCTGCCGGCACTCCTCTTGGTTTTTATCAACCTCGCTCCAAACATATCCCATGTAGCGTCGGAGGCGGGGGAACTCAACCAGGACGACCCCTTCAGGAATCTGCACAGCTGGGGGAGGGACGAAATGGTATTCGTAGGCCCAGATCTACGAGGGGAGATTTAAAGCAAGTCAGTTTAAAAAAAAAAAGAGAGAGAGAGAGAGAGAGAAAGAGAAGGTCCAAGACACTCACGTGCAGCAGAATCCAAAAAGCCTTCAACTCCTTATGGGAACCCCAGGCGCAGAGATCTAGAGCATAGTAAAGTTGGGCCAAGGCAGCCCGAGTCCAATTAAGAGTCCTCACAGACTCCAAGTCAATCAGTGAAGGCAGTAAAGCCAGATTCAGATTGCTCCGGCCCATGGAAAAAAGAGTGGTGGAGAGAGCATGCAACAGGAAGGCTCTAGCATACTTCCTCTCATCACTAGCATCGAAGGTAGTCCCCTCCGGGAGAGCACGCTGCCACCCGAGCCAGTACTCACGGATACTACTACATTGGATCCGGCTCTTCGGAAGAACTAATCCTAATCAGCGTGGATACCAACTCCTAACAATAGCCACCATGCACAAAGACCTGATTGAAGTGGATCGTCTGGCCAAAGAAGGGAGGACCCATGATGGCAACGATATCCTCCAGGGTCACCGTGTACTCCCCGGAAGGGAAATGAAATGTGTGGGTGGAATCCATCCACCTCTTCAGAAGTGCAGCTAAAAGCCCTCGGCTCGTGCGAGGAGTAGTGATCGACATGCTACGAACCAGTCGGTGCAAGTCGGTGGAGTTTACTATATCCTTCACCCCTTGAGGGAGATGCCTATACCACTTCAAGGCCTCCGTAATGGATCCGTTACCATAATGGCCGGATCTCGACTGTAAAATCAATAATCAGGGAGTTTATGAGCTTTTTAGAATGCATATATATCATAAAAATTGAAGAAACATTATTCGAATCGCGAAAAACCGGCTTACATTAAATCTGCAGGTTACAGCCGCCCGGCTATAAGGTCATAGCCGTGCGACTGTAACCCCCCATGATCACAGTCGCGCGGCTGTAGCTACAAATTTTCGGCCCATTTGATTTTTCTTTGTTTTTTCAGTTAAATCTGGTCCCAACTCAAACCAAATCGACAACCAATCATCCTAGGGGCATAATCTACTTAAATCACGCATCAATTTCACATATTTTCCCCAATTTTGTAGAAATTGGAAACTTGGAAAAAGTGGAAGAATTTGAGAAAACTAACCGGATTCGTGTAAGCATGGTTCGAAATTTGGAGTAAGATGGGCACCTGGTCATCGATCTTCACTCCACAATACTCATCCTCCTCTTTTAATCCATAAATGTACTCAGTGGGTTCAAAGGGTAAAGTAAAGTTTCCCTTCGGAATGGAAAACCGAGTTTGAAACATGGGTTGAGCAGCAGGGACGGGCCGGAGGACTCTACGCATCTTTCGCCTCATGGTTTCAGTTTGGGAGCAAGAAAATCACCAAAAGAGAGAGTTTTTCGCCCAAATATTGGGTAAATGAAGGCTGCCATGTTTTGTGGCTTTTAAGCCATTCTCCCCACCTACCACTATAGCCGAGCGGCTGTAGTTTTCAAACACTACAGCCGCGCGGCTGTAGTTTTTCTCCCTTAAAATTTTTTATTGTTTTTCTTTTCCGAAACTTGTTTTATGTCTATTTGACCCCGAGAAAGGTAATTTCCATGTTTTGCAAGTATCAAAGAACAAGATATTAGGCCCATATTCGTTCTTGATCGAAGGGGCAAAAATTTTTGTTTCCAATATTATCGATCAAGGAACGAATACGCGCTCGAAACGACTTCAAAACGTCAAGTGTTGACTAAAATTCTCAAACCGCCAAAGCATCATCTTCCTGGCTACATGACCTCCACGAGGAACATAATTATTCTTTCCTTCAGTGACACAGGCTCCACCAGAAGTGAAATGACCAAAATCCCCTTCAGTTAATTACCACACTACTGGATAGCTAAAACACTTTTTCTTTAGCAACACGAGCTATATGGAAGACCAAATCACCAAAATATTTCTTCCCCTAATGACATAGGCTCCATTAGGGGTGAAATGACCGAAATTCCCTTTTATCAGCCACCAAGCGGCCAAATGACCAAAATACCCTTTTTCCACAAAAAGGGGACACCAAATCACTGAAACCCATTTCTTTTGTGACATAGGCACCACGAAAGACCAAACGACCAAAGCACCCTTACTTCAATGCCAACTTCCCAAGTTGCAAAATTACCAAAATACCCTTCCTTTTCGTAAGCACCGAATGGCAAGGAGGATTCGATCCGAGCAAGTCCTCTGCTTCGCAAAGTAGTCGAAGCATGTCCCCGGCAAATCTGGGCAAAGTCCTCTGCTTCGTAATGGAGTCTAAGCATGACCCTGGATAACATCAATTCGGGCAAAGTCCTATGCTTCGCATCGGAATCGAAGTAAGACCCTGAAGATTCAAACCAACTTAGGCAAGACCACTGTCTCGAAAAACAACTGTGACAAGTCCCTACAAACATTAAAACGAGTCAACGCGAGGAAAACCCACAGGTACATTTTCTCTTTTTTCTCACCGTGCTCCCTATCGCAAGGCCAAACTCGAATCGAGCACAAGCACCCGTTCAAGTCGACTTTGGCCACGCGAGGGGCAGCCTGTGATCACTGGTTTTTTCCCGACTTCGGTGATGAAAGCTATTGTTACCTTTTTCACGGATAAACATGAAGCGGATTCGGACCGACCGGGATAATGTCGGAAATGTCCCAGATAACCCGAAGGTGTGTGACAAGTCTTAATACGGAACCCCGAAGAATTCGAGTGAGCATTTTAAGAGAAACGAGGAAAAAAACAAAAAATAAGTGAAAATGGCCTTTTCTGGACATTACAGACGCTCGGCTGTAAACTACAACTGCGCGGCTGTAGTCTACAGGGGCGCGGCTGTAATCATCATATTTTCTTTTTTGGTCAAAATCAACATTTAATTCGGTTTTTAAGCAAAATAGGCATTTTGGTCGCTACGGCCGCTCGGCTGTACGGCTGTAAGCGTCAGTTTTCCTTTTTTGCCGAAATTAGCAATTAATTCTGATTTAATACCAAAAAGAGAGGTATTTAAACATCCTAATCTGGGATTAGGGTTAAGGAAGGCAGAAAACTAAAAAAGAGAAAAGAAAAAAAGGGATTTTGGAGAGAAAAACACCATCACTTAGATTTTTCTAGGGTTCTTAACACAATTGGAAAAAAAAAAGAGTTTGACCTAAAATAAAAAAAGAAAACGAAGATAATCTTAAAAGAACACATAACAACCAATCCTTTAATCTTCTTCGTGGTTCCATTCGGGCTCCGGAAAGCGCGCTTTGCTCGGGTTGTTTTTGACTGCAAGACGTTTCTGGTATCCGAATCTTTTTTTTTTTTTTGTCCAAGCACTAGAACACAGACAAGGTAATCTTCTGAGAGGCCTTAGAAATCCGTTTTGTTTATTCTGGTTGTGATTTGATTACATGTTTTGAGTTTTTTATGATTTTTGGGAGTTTTTCCGGCTACAGCCGCCCCACTCATGATCACAGCCGTTCGGTTGTAACCTACAGCCGCGCGGCTGTAGCCTATAGTGGCGCGGCTACAGTTAAGGCGAAATCACTAAATTTGCAAAACGATTTTCAAAAACGAGAAAACACACTGGAATCGATTCTAGGGTATTACAGCCGCACGGCTGTAAGCTACAGGGGTGCGGCTATAACCTATAGCCACGCGGCTATAGCCTACAGTAGCAAGGATGTAGTTGAGGCAGAATTATAGTTTTACCCTTTTGGGTCCCAAACTTGTAATTTTGCATCCTTTTCTTATTCAAAAATGAATTTTGGCGTATTTGCATACTTTTGGACCCTAGATGGATGTTTGATTTAGGCCCACACACGAACGGGACCCCCGGGTCCCGGGATATCCAGCCTGCCGAAGTTGGAAAAATGCATGTAAATGAGCCAAACCGCTTTTAAAACTGGTTTTTCATCCATAAAACCTACAGGGCATTTAAAAAAAATGTTTTCCAGGTCTAACCGGACCGACCAACCGGATCGACCCGATTACCCCCAAATGTATGTCCCCCACTCCTAAAAATCCATATTCTGTCCTATTTGAGTCTTTTGTATGTCTTGATTATTTGTGCTAACCCTATTTGGTTGCAGCTTTTATTTTCAGTTTTCTTTTTACTTTTGATGTATTTAATAGATTATCCCGTGTATCTAGGCGATTGTAATTTTTAGATTATCATGTATAATAGGCGGTTGTAAAAGGTGAGGATGAGAGTTTTCCTTTGCTTGGGTTGTATAATTTGGCCTCTGATTTACTTTTCTGCACTTTTATTTTCTCCGCGCTTTATTTTAGTATTTATACTTATGTCATTTGCAAAAATGGATAGATTTTAGTGAATGAAATGTCATATTACGAAATAATAATTAAAAATAAGTGAGGATTAGTAGATATGTTGCCCGAACCTCGAATCTCTGGATTAGGTACTGCGTCTACACTTGGTAGGGAGATGTACCGGAATTTCCCGGATGAGCTGATCCGGGTGGCGACTCTGTATCTAATCTCGAAATTCGTGTTTTGAGATCTTTAAGTTAAAATGGAAATTTTCTAAAAACCTATTTTCTAAAATTCGTGTCTAAAATTAAGTTTTCTACAAAAAAGACTTTTCCAATAGAATGAAAGGTTTTTCTAAGAAAGATTAAAACCCGTTTTCAAAACCAAAACGTCAACACTTAAAAAGAAAATCCCCGGTTCCTGCTTCACCGCGCGCTCCGAAAAAGGTCATCCGCTCACAGTGTTGCTAGAAGGATTGTTCTGAAATCTATTCTAACTGCTCCCCATATAGCTCACATTAATGGTGTCTTCCTCAAAAGGATTCCCCAGTTGGCACTCATGGCT
The DNA here is from genome assembly GCA_039660915.1 of Euphorbia tirucalli. Taxonomy (NCBI): domain Eukaryota; kingdom Viridiplantae; phylum Streptophyta; class Magnoliopsida; order Malpighiales; family Euphorbiaceae; genus Euphorbia; species Euphorbia tirucalli. The sequence continues at coordinate 30,385,052 of CM077637.1, read as the reverse complement.
TTGATGATCTCCTACACAATTCCCACACACTAGGACCTGTGCAGATTGCTTTAAACTCAAATGGGCCATCATCAAGTCCATATTGTGACTCAACTCAGCTACAACTGGATCATTTAACCTTGTTTATGTGGCAAAAGCATTTTGGCTCCTCCCACCTGGTTTCTCAGCTTGCCATTGAGCACTCTTCTTAGCTAACTCATTCACTAGCTCATAAGCTTCCCCTTGTGTCTTCTTAAAGATGTTACCACTCACAGCAAAATCAATGGTGGCACAGTTAGTAACGGTTAAACCATTGTAGAAAGTGCTCACTTGTTGCCACTTAGAAAGGTCATGATGAGGGCAATTTCGTAGTAGTTTCCGAAACCTCTCCCGAGCTATGAATAGGGTTTCAGAGAGGTGATCTTATTCCTTAATATAGCAGTCTTGGATGGCGAAAAGTAATATGATAGAAACTCCTTCTCTAACTCATCCCAAGTTGTTTGATCCGAATGGAGTCAGCAGAGACACCTTCCTGTCTGAAAGTGTCGACATACATCAGAAATTTATCCAGGTGATCATTTGGATTTTCATCAGGCTCTCCCTCAAATTGACCACAATGCTTGATCAATTCCAACATCCCAGTCTTAATTTCAAAACTCGTCGTATTTATTGGTGGAGCAACGATGCTAGAATTGTTCTACTGCCTCCTTTCCTCAGCTAACCAAGCTTGTCTTTGCTCTTCGATCTCCATAGCTTGCTTTTGTTCCTCACGCCTCTGCTTTTGGTTCCTACGATAAATTTTCTCAATTTCAGGATCAATAGGTAAAGGAATAATACCACTACTTCTGCTCAGCATGCACAACCAAAAAAATAAAAAAAGAAAAAGAAAAACCTAGATCAACAAAAATCTTTTAATCTAGTATTGCATAAAAATAGTCCCTAGCAATGGTGCCAAAACTTGATACGTCTAAAACACACACACAGAAGCAAGTGTACTTCGTTCAATAAAGCAATATGGAATAAGAAAGTTGTCGATCTCACCAGGACTATGTATGCCTACCCTAAACGCAGTCGAGTTTCTATTAATCTAGGCAGAGACAAAATTATATCTTTGATTGTAGTTTGTAAATAAAATCTATTACTAAGGAACAATTTAAATAAAGCAATTTGAACTAAGATTGAAATTCAAATGTGTAAAATCAGTGGAGAAACTAGCTAAGGCATATGGTTTTACTTCGCAGTCATTCTATCAATTTTATCAAGTTATGCAATCAAATAAATCCCAAGATGGCGAATTCCAAAAGCAATTAATATTGTTTAAGGCTATTAACCCTAATTCACAACCTAGATACTTAAACTGGTTCGATCTTAAGCAATTAGATTGGAACGCATTAAGAACTTGAAAACCTAGCATAAACTAGTGAGCTACAATGGTCATGCATTTGTTGTATTTTGAACTTCCATTAATTCAGTCCTTTGGTCAATTATGAATTAACTACGAACTTTGAAATAGATAGTTACACATTCAAAGCTTTAAGCAATCATAACATGATAATGGAAAAACAACAGGAACTTAAAATTGCATTAAACTGAAAAATTACATGGAAATTTTTCTAAGCTCCACTATAGCGAATCATTTCATAATAGAGTTATAAACAAACGAAGAAAATGCAGAAAACCTTATAAAGAGAGCTAAAAATAAACTAGGAAGGTGGAGATCCCAATGGTGGCTTGCGGAGAGAAGCCGGAGAAGATGAACTGTGGATTGAACCTTCAAAACCCTAGTTTCCTTAACTTCCTTGAAAATCACGTTCTCTTGGTGTAGAGAAGAAAAATTCAATTGTTGCCTAATGAATTAATGAATAATGTAAAAAACCTGCCCCAATTCCCTAAACCAAACGTTTTTCAAAGAGAGAGAGGGAGAAGAAAAGACCTCGTTAGGAAACAACTCTCCAAAAAGTAATAAAAAAAAATTAATCCCAATTAAGAGTTATTCCTAAAATAAAAATATTAATTAGATGTTATTTCTCCCTATCTTAATTACAAAAGGAAAAGAAATGAAAAAGTTCAAAATTGAAAAGTCAAAACTTCTAACTCTAGTTGGAGTACAAAATTCGTAACTCTACAGCACGGGCGTGCCTTAAGACTAGTTAGTTTCCGTTTTTACAAAATTCTTCAGTTTTGGCTCTCCATAAGATATGCCAATGCCTTAGAACTTCCTTACTTTTCCAAATAGCACGATTGAGCCCCAAAAATAGGTGATTTAGCCTCTATATGTTCAAATTCAAACTTTAGTACCATAACACATAAAAATAGAACAAATAAGATAAAATCTGCCTAAATTAAAGCTAAATAACACAATTCAAGCTCACAGAATAGGACAATTCATGTGCACATAACGCACTTATTAGGAGGAGGAGGCGAAGAATAAAGAAGAAACTTGGATTGTTATGGTTGTCAAATCCATCAAGTTAGGTAGTCCAATAAGCCTTAAATTACTCTTAGATCGGTAATTGTTTTAATATTATTCTTTGAAAATATTTATTTTGGTGAATCTTAAAGTAGTTTAAAAAGATAGTCTAATTCTATTTTCCGTAAAATTATTTTTCCCTTAAAGAAATTAAATAAGAATGCATCTGAAGGAATTGCAAGTCTTATCAGAATGTTAATTAAATTTATTTCTCGAAAGAATTAGATTCTAAGAAATACATTAATAATTTGCGTTCTGAATTTATGTTTTTATTTAGTCAATTTATGCTCTCAGGTTTTGACAGGTATTGATCAGTATATTTTGTACGTACGTTAAGCAATTAGAAAATGATATTATACAACACTTATTATGCCTATTTTTCAAACGACCAACAAAATGAATAATGATGTTAATATTAAAAAAAGCTATCATAAACTTAACTATATACGAAAAAAGAAAGAAAAATAATCTATGTTTTATGTACCCATGATATATATAAATTCCTTTTCCATTGACTTTATATAATTAAGATTTACATTAATTCATAGATCAGAGAAGGAAGAATGCAAAACTTCAGTCAATCTCTTATTCGTTAACATACAATATTACGTAATATCCTACTACAAGCTGCTACTAGCGACGGTTATGAGGTAATTTACTGTAGGAAATTTACAACGTTACATAATAAAATCTTAATTAATTAAGTTATTATGAGACTTTTCACTGCTAAGTGGAGAAAATTTTACAGGGTTCCAGAGCAATGCTATTTGATAAAAATAAAAAAGCCAAAGGTACGTATGATAAGTCTACTACACATAATCATTTTCACTTTTCTAATTTAATATAATCTTCTTTTAGTAGTTTCGAAAATTTAATGTAAAAAGCATTTTAGACTCTATTTATTTTACTGTTAAAAAATTTTTAATTTCTAGTTTCTGTAACTCAAAAAATAAAAATAACTCAAAAATTTAAGTCAAAATATTAGTTATCATTAAAAAAATTTCAAAATCAAGATAAAATAACTTTCCACTAAGAGACCTGATTAACATTATTTCTTTAACCTACTATAGTTAATCTCTTCTTATATTATATTCCTAAACAAATAACAAAAAATAATTTATGTTTTAAAAAATTATTTTCCATGAAAAATATTTATTCAAGGATTTTTTTTTTCATATTTACTTTAGCAGTTAGGGATTCATGATGCTTAAACTAAAGATCTCGAGTTTAACTTGATTTAGTGTACACCATAAATAATAATTGGAAGAAAATTTACCTAAACATGATAGGGATGTTAATGAGGTAGAGATGGGGCAAAAAATGGTTCCCTCGTCAACGTCCCTTGAATTTCAGGAAATCTCCATCCTCATCTCCGTGTATGAATCGTGAAAAAAAATGCTCTCCATTCCCGCCCCGTGTGGATTCCCATAAAGATTTTTTTTACTTTTATATGTTAAATTAATTAAAAATATTTTTGAATCTTTTCATTTTTAAACTAAATACTAATAATATGTTTAAACTTTTTTAATTAGACTAATTAAGTATAAAATTAATAATATTATTATTTAATTAGTAGTTAATTAATTAATTAATTAAAATGAAAATTTCGAGAGTGTAGGTTTAGTGGGTGGGGAAGGGTACTCTCGATGTCCCCGTCCTCGTTAGTTTTCAGGAACAAAATCATCTCCATCCTTGCCCAGCAAAAAACATTACTAGAAACCTTATATTTAGCAGTAAAAAAATTGCAGCGAAATAAATTTGCTGCCTAAGAGCATATTTAGCAGTAATATCCAAAAGTGTCTCCCGAAAAACACATTTAGAAGCAAAATTATATCCATATTTTTACTGTAAATATCTACGGCCACAGCTTTATAACAGCAACATGCAACAACTATTTTATTGCTGTTAGATTGTTGCCAAAGAGCAGATTTAGCAGCAATAAAATAGTTGTTGTATGTTGCTACTATAAGGTTGTAGCCGTAAGGATTTGCAGCAAAAATTTTATAATGTTGCTGCTAAACGTGCTTTTTGGCAGCAACTTTTAAATATTGTTGCTAAATATGTTCTTTGGCAATAACATTTATTTCACTGCTAATTTTTTCACTACTAAATCCAATATTTTTCTTGTAGTGAAATAATTTTGTCAGGATCCTCTATTTCCGTCATGAGGGATCCCCTGAAGTAATGATGGCATAGAGGAATTGGCGCTAACCTATTTGGAGAAAGTCGAAAACGGAAAAAAATCAACGAAGCGGTGAAATTTTGCAAGTGTCTGATTTGGGCCCAAAATTAGTGGATTTTCAAGGGAATTGGGCCGGTGAACAGGACCCACCACTTATGTGGTGGGCACCACCGGATTTTGGTGAAATAATGCTGTTTAGTCCTTCAATTTTGCGTTTTTATATTTTTAGGGACCTAATTGCAAATTTGTAAAAGTTTTTCTGTTATTCTGTTATTTCCGAAATTTTAACCCTAGGTCTTAGACACTATTTAAAGGCTTGTAAGACAGGAATTTCGCAGTTTTGATGAATACAAAATTTATTCCTTTTTTCCTATCTCTTTGAATTTTCGGTAAATTCTAGGGTTAGAAGGATCGTTTCCGGCATCATGCGCGATCAACGGAATTCGATTATTTATCCGCTGCATCAGTTGGTATCATAGCCTAACCTTGCGTCATCATGCCTCGCGGAAGAGAGAGACGAGTCGGTGACATCGCAGGGGAGGAGGACCTGGAACGACGGATTGAGCAACGCCTCACTCAAACGATCGAACAGCAAATCCAAGCAGCTGTCGATCTTTTGACTGAGAGGATGGGAGAGCTGGTTGCGGCCCAAGTTAGGGTTAATCGGCCCCATAGAAGACGAGCAAATCTGGAAAACCCGTTCGGGAGGGATGAAGAGGACGAGGAAGAGGATTCAGATAGCGAAGAGGCCCCTATCAGGCGTCGTGCGGCAGGCGAAGATCGACGTTGGGAGAGTGGGTTGCGAACTGAAATCCCTGAATTCCAAGGTACCCTTCAACCGGAGGAATTCCTAGATTGGCTTGCGACTGTTGAGGAAGTTTTAGAGTTTAAGGGCGTACCTGAGAACAGAAGAGTCCCGCTGGTTGCGACCAGGTTACGGGGGAGAGCGATGGCTTGGTGGCAACAGTTAAAGCTAACCAGGCAACGGATGGGAAAATCTAAGGTTACAACGTGGGAGAAGTTGAAGAAACATATGAGAGCGAATTTCTTATCCTATAATTACCAGCGATTGATGTATCAACGGTTACAAAACCTGAGACAAGGGAGTCGAACAGTCGAGGAGTATACCACCGATTTTTACCAGTTAATAGCCAGGAATGATATTCAAGAAACGGAGGAGCAGTTGGTGTCGCGATATATTGGAGGCCTAAGGGAGCAGCTCCGGGAATCAGTCAACGATTTTGATCCCCTGACTGTTTCAGAGGCGCATCAAAGGGCAGTGCGGATGGAGAGGAGAACGCGCCCTACGGGTTTCAGCAGTAGCGGGTTGCCCCGTACCTCAGTGGCATTACCCCGACCTTCAGGGTCAACGACAGCAATTACACCAAAACCTACACCTGTAACGGCCAACAATAACAACAGAAGGGTAGGACAGAGTAGTGGTATGAAGTGTTTTGCGTGTGGCGAGGTTGGACATCGTCAGTCTGAATGTAAGAAGGCCGGAAAGCGAGCCATGTTTGCTGATGTGGCCGAAGAAGAGGAACAGGATGATGAAGATGAAGGCGAGCCAATTTTTGAAGAAGAGGAATTTCAAGAAGAGATTGTGGGAGGAGATATAGGCCCTGCACTGGTGGTGAGGAGATCGTGTTTGGCCCCTCGAGTCGTCGAGGAAAACTGGTTGAGGCAAAACATTTTCCAGTCTACTTGCACCATCAAAGGTAAAGTGTGTAAGTTTATCATTGATTCTGGTTGTTGTGAGAATATCATGGCTGCTGAAGCTGTGAAAAAGTTAGGGCTTCCGACTGAAAAACACCCTAAACCTTATAAACTGTCTTGGCTGAAACAAGGAGGTGAATTGACAATTTCGCAGAGGGTGCTGGTTCCTTTTTCAATGGGAAGTAAGTATAAGGATGAAGTCTGGTGTGATGTGGTAGAGATGGACGCGTGTCACTTGTTGTTGGGACGTCCATGGCAGTATGATAGAGAAGTTCACCATGATGGGAAAAAGAACACCTACAGTTTCGTATTTGAGGGGGTGAAGATCGTGCTGGTTCCTCGAAAAGAGACCAGTAAGGAGGCTGGAAGTTTATTGACATTGGCACAGTTTGATGAAGAGTTGCAGAAGTAGGATGTAGTTTTTGCCTTGGTGGGAAAAACAGTGGCGGAGGAACAGCAGGTTCCTGAGGCAGTACAACCCCTGTTGCAGGAGTTTGCAGATCTGTTTCCTGAAGATTTACCTGATGGTTTGCCTCCTTTGCGAGATATTCAACATCAGATTGATTTGGAGCCTGGAGCAGTTCTTCCAAATCGACCCCATTACCGAATGAGCCCGGTTGAACATGAAGAGTTGAAGAGGCAGGTTGAAGAGTTAGTGGCCAAGGGTTATATTCGGGAGAGTCTCAGTCCCTGTGCTGTACCTGCATTACTGATTCCAAAAAAAGATGGAACGTGGCGAATGTGTGTTGACAGCCGTGCCATCAACAAAATTACAGTCAGGTATCGCTTTCCTATCCCTAGGCTGGATGATTTACTTGACCAATTAAGTGGTGCCACTGTGTTTAGCAAGCTGGATTTGAAGAGTGGTTACTACCACATACGGATCCGTCCGGGGGATGAGTGGAAAACTGCGTTCAAGACGAGAGAAGGGCTTTATGAATGGCTAGTTATGCCCTTTGGGCTTTCGAATGCTCCTAGCACGTTTATGCGAGTCATGAACCAAGTGTTGAGGCCTTTCATTGGTAAGTTCGTTGTGGTTTATTTTGATGATATATTAATTTATAGTGCTAATGAGGCTGAGCATTTGGGACATTTGAGGGCTGTGCTTGAGGTGTTGAGAAAAGAGCGTTTGTTTGCTGCTTCAAAGAAATGTATTTTCTTGTCTAGTAGAGTTCTGTTTCTGGGATATGTGGTATCGGACAAGGGATTGCAGGTTGATGAGGCAAAAGTGCGGGCTGTTCAGCAATGGCCTAGACCCAGCACAATCACTGAAGTTCGCAGCTTTCATGGGTTGGCTTCCTTTTATAGGCGTTTCATTCCCCATTTTAGCACGGTCATGGCACCTATCACAGACTGTATGAAGCAGGCAGGGAAGTTCGAATGGACGGAGGCAGCTGAGGAAGCATTTGAACTGATTAAGCATCGACTGACTACCGCCCCTATACTGGTTTTGCCGGATTTCCAACAACCATTTGAGCTGCATTCTGATGCTTCGAAATTGGGGATTGGAGCAGTGCTAAGTCAAGGCGGAAAACCAATAGCATATTTCAGTGAGAAGCTGTCCGGAGCTAAACTGAATTACAGCACTTATGATGTAGAGTTCTATGCAGTCGTGCAGGCTGTAAAACATTGGAGGCATTATCTGTTTCAGAGGGAATTCGTCTTGTACACTGATCATGAGGCACTCAAACATCTGCACAGTCAGGATAAAGTCTCCGCAAGACATGCTAGTTGGGTTGCCTATTTGCAGCAGTTCACATTTGTAGTCAAGCACAAGTCGGGGGTAGCAAACAAGGTGGCTGATGCGTTGAGCAGGAGGAAGACTTTGCTGGCTCGAATGACAGTCCAGGTACCGGGGTTTGAAAATTTTTCTGAATTGTTTGAGTCTGACCCGTACTTTGCTGCTGTCTTAAACAAAGTTGAAGAAGGAGAACGGACAGATTTCCATCTGCAGAATGGGTTTCTGTTCAAAAGCAACAGATTGTGTATTCCTGAGTGTAGTTTGAGGCTCCAGATCATCCAGGAGATGCATAATGAAGGTCATGTTGGTCGGGACAGAACATTACAGTTGGTGCAGTCTAACTATTTTTGGCCTTCCATGCGCAAAGAAGTGGAGAAATTTGTGCAGCGTTGCCGGGTCTGTCAGATTTCGAAGGGCACAGCCACAAATGCCGGATTATATATGCCATTACCAATACCGTCACAACCTTGGGTGGATATCAGTATGGATTTTGTATTGGGCTTGCCGCGTACTCAGCGTGGTAACGACTCCATTTTTGTGGTGGTGGACAGGTTCTCGAAGATGGTGCATTTTATTCCGTGTAGAAAGACTACGGATGCAGTTAAAGTGGCGCAGTTGTTCTTTCGAGAGGTGTATAAGTTGCATGGGCTGCCCGAGTCCATTGTTTCGGATCGGGATACGCGGTTTCTGAGTCACTTTTGGCGGAGTTTGTGGAAGATGGTGAACACGCAGCTGAACTTTAGCAGTGCATATCATCCTCAAACGGATGGGCAAACGGAAGTGGTGAACCGATCCCTAGGCAATCTGTTACGCTGTTTGGTTGGTGAACATGTGAAGAGTTGGGATTTGAAGCTGTGTTTAGTGGAGTTTGCCCACAATCATGCAGTGAACCGGAGCACGGGGTTCAGCCCCTTTGCAATAGTCTACTCGGTTATTCCTAAAGGGCCACTGGACTTGTTGCCTTTGCCTTCTCAGAATAAGCTCCATGGCAAGGCGGAGGATTTTGTTGGTAGTTTGCAGGAAGTCCATGAAGCAGTGCGCAACAATTTGCGGGCCTCGGCTGCCCAGTATAAGAAGGCTGCAGACAAAAAAAGGCGACACGTGGAGTTTGAAGTAGGCGACTTTGTTTGGGCTGTGCTGACCAAGGATCGTTTTTCTGTTGGCGACTATAACAAGCTGTCCGCTCGGAAGATTGGGCCTGTTGAGATCATTGCAAAAATTAATTCCAACGCCTACCGTTTGAAGTTGCCGAGTTCGATTCGTACACATGATGTTTTCAATGTGAAGCACCTTCTTCCGTATGTCAGTGATTCTTCTGAGGATGAAAATTCGAGGGCGAATTCTGTCCAACCCGGGGAGAATGATGGCATAGAGGAATTGGCGCTAACCTATTTGGAGAAAGTCGAAAACGGAAAAAAATCAACGAAGCGGTGAAATTTTGCAAGTGTCTGATTTGGGCCCAAAATTAGTGGATTTTCAAGGGAATTGGGCCGGTGAACAGGACCCACCACTTATGTGGTGGGCACCACCGGATTTTGGTGAAATAATGCTGTTAGTCCTTCAATTTTGCGTTTTTATATTTTTAGGGACCTAATTGCAAATTTGTAAAAGTTTTTCTGTTATTCTGTTATTTCCGAAATTTTAACCCTAGGTCTTAGACACTATTTAAAGGCTTGTAAGACAGGAGTTTCGTAGTTTTGATGAATACGAAATTTATTCCTTTTTTCCTATCTCTTTGAATTTTCGGTAAATTCTAGGGTTAGAAGGATCGTTTCCGGCATCGTGCGCGATCAACGGAATTTGATTATTTATCCGCTGCATCAAGTAAGAATTCCATAATGATTATACAACGAATGTATAGATTACCATAAATGGAATAAATAAACGGACTTACAGTTTATATGCAGCGGAAACACGTTTATGGAATGGATCTGATCTATACGAGAAATCGGATAGTTCTGGTTGTCTTTCCTACGAGTGTATGAATATACTGAGTATGGGCAATCTCCGTAAATTCTTCCAACGAACGAAGAAGTATATCGTGTTTTCTCTCTAGGGACGTTTTTCTAGAACCAGAAAGGAATCTCTATGATTCTCCCATCATTTCAAAATAGAGAAACTTCTTCTCTATTTATAGTGAAAATCCCAACTTCCATCTATCTATAGGGTCGGACCAAATTACACATTTGGTCCCTGTAATTTACACATAATTACAGTTTAGTCCCTGCCATTCCAAAATGTCATGGGTGGACCAAAAACCAACATCTCCCACTTGCACATGACAAGACACACTTTCATTGCGATAGAACACACATACTTCTTTCAATTCTTGTTCGGCGAATTCACACGACCAGTCAACGTAACGGTTAAACCTTTGAAGCTCTCCTTCATCGTTCTACCTTTAGCTTAACGCGACTTCCCCCTAGTCCATGATCACTAGTTTTCGACTCACTTTTGATCTCATGAAAATATTCATATACACTACATGCCTTTTCCCCGAAAAAGTATTGAGCTCGAGTGTTATATGATTACTAAGTAACATGTTACTGAAAATGTACTTCAACCTTTCGCCATATGTCCAATGCTTATCTGACTGGTCTTTATATACCCATTCATAGCTAACGAAGCTTGGTTTAGGGTTCCAATCAAGTTAATTATCAGACATACCATTCCTGTTATTTACAAGAGTCCTTAAGGGTGAACTTGAAACTCATAGTTTCATTTGGGTCTCACATTAGGAAAGTTGAGATCAATTTTCTTCTTTTCATCCCTTCATCGGCTTTTACACATATTACTAAAATATGCCATAGTGTTAATCCACTTAGGACTTATGTTTTATAAACACTATGCGAAAGCATTCAGTCTCTAAATGCAACTCATGCATCATTACCTCTAGTCCACATTTAAGCCTTTCACAGGACAGCTTTCGGTATAAACGAAATAATGATATTTCACATATCACATATGGAGTTTCTCACATCTCCATCTATATTTTTACCTATGAACACACCATTCATAGTAAAAGATTCATCTATATGAGTAGATGACATTTCACCAACATACTGAACTATACTCAATAGCTCTATGTGTATCGCTTTAAATAGTGAATGAATTTGAATACAAAAAATAACTCACATTCTATTCTAATAGAATTTACTAAAGTTATTACGATAGTTCAAAAACAATTACGAAGACCAAATTCCAAAATGTGTTTACTAAAAACATTTGGAGGTATTGGCTTCATTAACAAATCTGCAATTATATCTCCAGTTGGAACATGCACTAAACTTATTTCTCCTTGTGCTACTTTGTCTTTAACAAAATGATATTTTCTATCGATATTCTTGCTTTTTCCATGACAACAAGGATTCTTGGAATAAGCTATCGATGCAGTGCCATTGGAATAGATAGTTGTATATTTCCCTTTAGGCAATAGATCCAAAAGATCTATGAAGCGTTTTAACCAAACCGCTTTTTGTACTGCAGCTGATGCAGCTACATGTACCGACTCCATAGTCGATAATGCCATGCAAGCTTGTTTCTTGCTACACCAGGAAATTGCACCATTTCCTAGAGTGAAAATATACCCAGACGTGGACTTCCTCCCGTCTTTATCAATTCCGTGATCAGCATCTGTGTATCCCTTTAACTGCATATCCCTTCCTTAGTAATAAAGGGAATAATTTGAAGTCCCCTTCAAATATCTCAATATCCTTTTCACTGCTGCCCAATGCATCAAACCTGGATTAGCCTGATAACGGCTTACGAGACCCACCGCAAAACCTATATCGGGTCGTGTACAAATCATAGCATACATCATGCTACCAATTGCACACCTATAAGGAATTCTCTCCATCCTTTTAGTCTCTTTTAGAGTCGTGGGACACATACTAGAGATCAGTTCCATACCTTTTGCAATAGGGGTTTGGATCGGGATCACAATGAGCCATACCGAACCGTTCTAAGATATATGTCTCTTGTGAAAGAGCCAATAATCTCTTAGATCGATCTCTTGAGATCTTAACCCTAAGAATGTAATTAGTATCCCAAAGTTAAAAGACAACCAAGTCTTTACTTTCTTGAGTAAGGAAGTGTCATTTGTTGCTAACAAAATATCGTGAATGTATAATGTTAGAATGACAAACTTCCCTCCATTTTCACGCTTAATGTAGACACACGAGTCTGCATTAATCACCTTAAATTGCATTGATATAATCGCTTCATAAAAACGAAAATACCATTGTCTTGAAAATTGCTTAAGGCCATAAATTGATCTTTTCAACTTACAAATCTTATGTTCTTATCCCTGGACGATGAAACCTTCAGGTTGAACCATATAGATTTCTTCGTTCAGTTCACCATTTTACGAACGCAGTCTTTACATCCGTTTGATGTAATTCAAGGTCCATACATGCTACAAAAGCAAGTACTATTCTTATAGATGCGAAACGGACAACAGGTGAAAAAGTCTCCTTATAGTCAATTCCTTCTTGTTGTGTAAACCCCTTCGCAACTAGCCGACTCTTGGTTACATAGGTTTCCCATCCGTTGATTGCTTAATAGTATGTACCCATTTATTCCTAATGGCTTTACATCCTTTGGGTAGATCAACTAGTTCCCAAACTTTGTTGATCCTTATTGACTCCATTTCACTTTCCATCGCTTTTATCCATTCTTCCTTTGCTGGAGATTCCAATATCTCTTTCATGTTAGTTGGAATGTCTTTAATTTAAGCTACGATTATCAACTAAATGACGACGTCGTAGAATATTTCCTCTCTTCGATCACCTTAGAGGTTCTGCTTCTTGATAAACAAATCTCATATATTCATCAAGATTTTGGGCAGAACTCCCACTGGGATCTATATCCATATTCACACTTGAATTTGGAACAAGACTCCCACTCAAATCAAGACCACTGAAGTCAGGGTCAGGATTACTCAAATCCGCTTGTGAAGGTTAAAAAACATCATTCTCTTCCCTTTCCCTTACGTCTTTAACTTTATTCCTCCCACTTGGATTGAGTGATCCTGAAGTTTCAGACTCTTAAGTTTCAAAGAAAGTGAATTCCTTATCCACTTCTCCCAGCTTAAGAAATTCATTCTCTAAGAATGTGACATCTCATGACTCAAATTCTGTTATTTGACCATTCTCATTCTGTCCCACTAGAACATATCCTTTGGAGAGATAAGGATATCTTATAAAGATACCTTTCTTGCCTCTTGGGCCTAGCTTGCCATGCTTGCTAGATGTATCATGAACAAAGGTAGCACATCCCTATGGTCGCAAATGGTTCAAATTGGGCTTGTGGCTCTTCCACAATTCATAAGGCATGGTTTCAAAGGACTTAGAAGGTACTCTATTAAGTACATATGTGGTAGTCAATAGTACGTCTCCCCAAAAGGAGATAGGCAAATTGGCTTCAGCCATCATAGACCTTACCATCTGTAAGAGGGTTCGGTTTTTTCTTTCCGCGACTCCATTTTGTTGCAGAGTCGTAGGTATGGTCAACTGATGTCCAATACCTTTTTCATCACATAAAACTTTAAACTCCTCAGAGAGGTACTCTCTTCCCTGATCGGTCCTTAAAGCTTTGATTCTCCTCTCTAATTGATTATCAACTAGAGCCATAAATAGTTTGAAACATGCAAATGTGTCAGATTTATGTGCAATCAAATAGACATGACTATACCTTGTATAGTCATCCATGAATGTTATGAAATAGTACGCACCATGCCTTACCTGAACTTTCATTGGGCCACAGATGTTAGAATGGATTAGTTACAATGGTTGGTCAGCTCGCGTAGCTTTACCAAATGGTTTTCTTGTCATCTTTCCTTTTAAGCAGCTTTCACATGTTGGGAGATCTACTTTCGATAAATCAGCCAACAAACCTACTTTAGCCAATCGTACTAAACGATGTTGACCAATGTGACTAAGTCTCACATGCCACATTTTTGAAATGCTAACATTATCAATAGAAGAGTTAACAGTAAAGGAAAAACTATTATGACACACATAATTTGGATCCAAATCCAAAACAATAAAACCATCCAACAAATGTCCACCACCAAAGCAGATATTGTTCATAAAGAGACTAAAATTGTTCAATTCAAAAGATAACATGAATCCCAAATTCATAAGGGCAGAACCAGATATCAAGTTCCTTCGAATTCCATAGAGGACATTTTCAAGAAACAGTGGTCACCCACTATTTAAAACCAGCTAACAACAGCCAATCCCAAACCTCTTTAGAGTTGTGTCCCACGTATATCCACCTAGTTCCCCGTGGAACACTGCGGAACTCAACAAAAGAATCTGATCCTTTGTTACATGGTCTGTTGCTCCTGAGTCTACGATCCACAAAGGACGAGATTCAGTTTTGAAAATAGAACTTGAAACAAATGTATAACACTTATATACTTCGGTAACATTTACCTTAGTAGCTGTGCAATCTTTTGCAAAATGCCCTTTCTGTCTGCAATTGTAACATTTCACCCTAGAAATGTTAAAATCTTTCTTGCCCTTCTTTTGAACTGGAACACTGCCCACCATTCTCTTTGCCTTCTTCTTGAAGAACCTCTTGTTCCTCTCCTTGGACTTCAGACCAGGACTTGAACTAGCCATGTGAACCTCAGATTTCACACTAAGAGAGGCCAGACGGTCCTCTTCCAGTTCAAGATGATGAACTGCATCATCAAAGGTCTTAATGTCGTTGGTATGGGTTAGGTGCAACTTCATATGCTCCCACCCAATCGACAAAGAACGTATCACTGCTTGAACTTTCTGCTCCTCGGTCAACTTATAACCAGCATCATGAAGCTCAAAAATCATGTTAGACATTTCCCTTAAATGCCTCTTCATTGTATGGTTAACTCTTTTCTTGTAAGTATCAAACTTGATACTCAAAGAATGGAGTTTTGTTTAAGGAGACACCTCTAAAGTTCTCCTTAAGAGCATCCCATAGTTCTTTAGCTGTGTTGTATACGTGAAACTTTTTCACGATACCATCATTCATCACACTAAGCATGATGATGCGGGCAGACGAGTTCTTCCTCTTCCAGGCTTGATAAGCCTCAAGGTCCCTCCCTGTTTGAGCTGTGTTACCCTCTTTAGGGGGAATCATAATTCTCTCCAGAGTGTGCAGAGCCTCTTGCTCTTTAATTACGTATTGGACTTTCATAGCCCAAACTTAATAATTGTCACCGTTCAAACGAAGGTCCTTATTTAGTTAAGTAACTATTGCTTCTGAAGCAGTCATTGAAAAAAAACGTTAAAGACGAAGTAGCACTAATAAGAAAGCTATACACCATATTTATTATAAGATGATTTAAAACTAAAAATAGTGTTTGGTTCACGTAAAATCGAACACTATGCGCAATGCCTATAGTCACCATTTACATATGCTAATACAAACACCATATTAGGTTTAAATTTCCAATAATAAATATATATTTAGTTTTGTTTTAGATTATATTTTAATTTATTTAACATTTATACTTCTCTTAAGTATAAAACTAATGAGTAATATAACACTTAGTTATAATATCAAAATAAATAAATTAAAATTACTAAAACAAGTAACCAAAATAGCAATGTTTAACAAATAAACATTTTACTACACCACATATAATAAACATCCAACATTTAGTCAAAATTATAACCACGAAAAAAAACTTTAGCACGAAGCATCTCAATTTTCATTTCCATCGAGTTGAACTATCTCAATTTCTTTTGAGGTGATTGGTGTTAGAGATTGTGCCCTAAGCCAATGTTGGATTATGTAAACAATCTTCTTAAGTCATTAATAAAGACTTATTTTATCATATATATTTGTATGTTAGTATTTATGATAATGTATCCATGAATTAATTGTGTAAATTCTAAATTTCCCTAGTCGATTGTTATTATGGGAATAATAACAAACTAAGACTAGTGTGAGTGATAATGGATATTCATAAGATGAATATAGTGTATACAGATACAGATTATACTCACGGGCAATATGTTAGAGAACATGTTGCTGGAGACCCACTATGAGATCAAGTTCATGGTCACGTGTCACAACTGATCTTGATTATAGTAGTGTCATCAGCTGATTCCTTTGACCTGAGGTCACCATGGATTCCGGGATGAATTCATGTTGTGCTTTGACGCAGTCAAACGCTGCTTGTAACAGAGTAGTTATAAAGGCTGTGGTTGGGTACAATATGACTCATGCTTTGGGATGTGAGTGACAGATATGGGATTTTGTCCCTCTCTAACAAGAGAGCGATATCACTGGGCCCCTCGATAAGTAAGACTGTTAAATGCATGGCCATGCTCAAATAATTGATAAGAGTATCAATTAATTTGTCTAAACAGTTTACTTTGAGATCGAGAAAGCATATGATTAATTATATAAGATTGACAAGTGTACCATGTCTTATGATTAATCATGATATCAAAGAGACAAAAGGGAATATGATATTCTATAAATAGGTATTGGATCATTCCAATCATATTAATTGGGTAGTCGTAATGGCTTGCTAGAGTCCGCTTGTGACCTGTAAGGACATTATGGTAATTTCCTTATTGCCAATTAATATGATCCTATGGGGTCACACACAAGAGCAAAATGAAGTTCATCTTATCGGGTATAAATTATTATTGGATAATAATTTATGAATGAGAAAGAAAATAAATATATATATAGTGATATATATTTATGTATGTATATATAAATATTAATGTGATTAATATTGCATAAAGTATGCTACATATTATAATTAAATTATATGGAGATATAATTAATTATAATATTATATATACATATATGTATTATGGAGAATTGATTTGATTTAATGTTAATTGAGAATTAATATTAAATTGTGTGGGTTAATATATAATTATAACTAATAGGTGTATTAGGTTATAATTATAATTAACTATTTAGGTTAATTATTTAAGGAAACAATTAACCTAAACCTAAAACTCTATATATACTAATAACCCAACTGATTTCGGCAGCCACACAAAAGTGGAATAGTGGCAGCCGAAATTCTCAAAAGGGCTCCAAGGAAAAATCTGATTTTTCGCTTTCTCTGTCTCGTTCGAAGAATCGTTCTTCAATCCCGGCGCTAGCACGCGGTGGACGTATTGCTCCGTGTGGATCAACCGTAGAGGGAAGCTATTTTGGTTCCTGCTTGATTCAATCTTCATAGAACTAAGGTAATTCTTTAACCCTCCTTCCGATTCAATGCAATGTACATGGGTCCTTGGTGGGGATTAATCTTTTATTTCCGCTGCGCATATTTTGTTTTGTGCGATTAATTCCCCAACAGTGGTATCAGAGCCACTTGTGCATTGGTTGAATTGGATTTGTTATTTTGATTAGATCAAAATGCATGTTAGGGTTTGTGTGTTTTGATTTAAGTTTTTTTTTGTTATTGTGAATAACAAATTGAAATTTGATTTCAATGTTGATCATTATGAATGATTTGTTCTGTTATTGTGAATAACTATTTTGAATTGATTTGGAATTGATCATTGTGAATGATGTGTTTCTTCAATTGTTTTGCTCATTCGTGCACTGGAAATCGTTTCCAGATATGAGTTCAGTTCCGAACTCGTCGGCGTGCAGGTGCTGCACGCCGTGTTAACATGCTGTGCACGCCGTGTGCTGTCTTTGCACGGCGTGCAACTGGAAATTGTTCCAGTATTGGCTTTCAGTTCGGAACACGACGGCGTGCAGGCTCTGCACGCCGTGCCAACATGAAGTGCACGCCGTGTGATGGTTTGGCACGGCGTGCAACCGGAAATTGTTTCCGTGTGTGCTGAGACACAGCGAGGAACACGGCGGCGTGCAGGTGCTGCACGCCGTGCAAACCGGTTTTGCACGCCGTGTTCCCTTGGTGCTGCCGTGTAGAAATTGTTTCTACACATTTAGCCTTTTCAAATCAATTCCTCAATGCAATAAGATTGTATTTTGCCTTTGAACCCTAAATCTTGTAGATGTAAAATTATTGTGATAATTTTATGCATGGTGTTGTGGTATGGTTTTGCACCCCGTGGATGTTTTTTTGTTTTCTTTTGGTTTTGGTGGATGTAAGGTTTTATAAATACGGCCTGCGAGTCGTTTGTATTTATGTAACCTTATTTTTCTAGATAAATTGTATAGGATGCAATTTATTGTTTGTAAATTTTATTTTGCTAGAAAATTGTATAGGATGCAATTTTGTGTAATGTGTAAATCCATGAGATGGTGCCAAGGAACAAAGACGTGAAGACGGATCCAAGGGATGCGGCTGTGCTGCGACCATGCGATGGTTACAACCACCTAGGAAATGACCTGTTGATTTTCATATTGGCCTGTGAAAATCAATGTAGATAAAACCATACCATAACACGGTTTTTCGAGTCTATTGCATGTTTTATATTTTGATGCCATGTGATGCCATGCCTAGTATGAAATATGCATGCTAGATGAATGTATGACATTGGATGCCATGCTAGGATTAATGTTAACTTGGAAAGTTTAATATTAATGCCATGTTTTGTATATGATAAAATTTTAATCACGGGATTTATAAACCCTAAATAAACTTATGAAGTTTATATTTTTGCCACCCAATTACGTATAACACTTGTCAAGTACTATGTTCGCATCATGGTATACCGCCAGGGCGGGTACGCATGTTGTGACCTTAGCGAAGCAATAATATGAGAAAAGGTGATTCTCATTGTGTTGTAATTGGTTTAACTAAAGGGTTAATCAAAAAGGTGTTTGAGCCCGAGGCAAGGATGAGATGAGTAACATACAAATTAAATATGATATATGATATCATGCATCTCATAAATTAAAAGAGTTACATAATGATGTAATTGACATGGTGATGTCTACCGAAATTATATTTAATCATAGGGACATGCCAAAGCAGTGCTATGGTTAAGTATGGATTTTGGGTCTTTTACCCACTTAAATATTTTAAAGGGTTTTATAATTTTAGTGGGAGCTATATTCTCTTATGTAATTAACTTTGCATATATTTTCTGTTGTAGATAAATGGCCAACACAAGCAATCCCGGTTCTATTCGATCTATCCTTGAGAAGGATAAACTGAATGGAACAAATTACCTAGACTGGTATCGCAACTTGAGAATTGTTCTCAAGCAAGAGCGAAAGCTATATGTTCTGGATGGGCCTTTGCCCGCTAACCCTCCACCCACCACAGCTTCAAGAGCTGAAAGGGATGCTTTCCACAACATCAAAATGATCAGATTGATGTACAGTGCCTGATGCTCGCATCAATGATTCCGGAACTTCAGAAGGATCTGGAAACATTTGAGGCATATGAGATGTCTCAAGAGCTTAAGGAAATGTTCCAAAAGCAAGCGAGAAGGGAAAGGTATGAGACCTTGAGATCTTTGGTTGGGTGCAAGATGACCGAAGGGAGTTCGGTTAGTGCCCATGTTCTGAAGATGAAAGGGTACATTGATCAGTTGGAGAGGCTTGGTTCGCCACTCAGACCTGAGTTGGCAACGGATTTGATCCTTAATTCTCTTCCCGAGAGTTACTCCCATTTTGTCATGAATTATCACATGAATGATATGGACAAAACGGTCAGCGAACTGCATGGGATGCTGAAAAACGCTGAAGTAACTATAAAAGAGAAGCCAAGCTCCAAAGGGATCCATATGGTGCAAAAGGGTAGGATCCAGAAGAAGAGGGGTAAAGCAAACAAACCCAAAGAGTTTGGGAAGGATGCAAAGAAGCCCAAAGCTGTTACCAAGGCAAAGCCTCCAAAGGAAGGCGCATGCCATTTCTGCAATCAGCCTGGTCATTGGCGCAGAAATTGCAAGCTTTATTTGGAGGACTTGAGGAAGAAGAGAGGCGGTGAGACCGCTAATCAAGGTATTCATGTTATTGAAATACTTCATTCTACTTCTGTTTCTACTTCGTGGGTATTAGATACCGGTTGTGGTTCTCACATTTGTATGAATGTGCAGGGGCTTAGAGGAAGTAGAAAGCTCAAGAAGGGCGAGGTAGAATTCCATGTGGCGAATGGAGCTAGAGTTGCTGCTTATGAAGTCGGTCGCTACGAGCTCAAGTTGCCAAGTGGACTTGTTCTCCTTTTGAATAATTGTTATTTTGTTCCTAATTTGTCTAGGAACATCATTTCTATTTCATGTTTGGACAAGGAAGGATTTAAATGTGTTATTGAGAATAATCACTTATTGCTTTTCAATAAAGACTTGTTTTATGCAAATGCGGATTTACATGATGGTCTTTATTTGTTGAACCTTAGTGAAGGTTATGATGAGCATGTATATAACATAAATACCAAAAGGATAAGAACAAATATTGTGAATCCTACTTATCTCTGGCACTGTCGTCTAGGACACATTAATGAGAAACGCATTTCAAAACTCCATAAAGATGGAATTTTGGGTCTAGATGTTTTTGAAACATATGACACTTGCGAGTCTTGTTTAATGGGTAAGATGACCAAGAGTCCTTTTACTGGTCATAGTGAAAGGGCTAGTGACTTATTAGAACTCATACATACAGATGTATGTGGGCCTATGAGCACAACTGCTAGAGGTGGTTTTCAATACTTCATTACGTTCACTGATGACTTCAGTAGATATGGTTATCTATATCTAATGAAGCATAAGTCGGAATCCTTTGAAATGTTCAAAGCCTTCCAAAATGAAGTACAAAACCAACTTGGCAAGACAATTAAAGCACTTAGATCTGATCGAGGTGGTGAATATTTGAGCCAAGAGTTCGACGATCATCTTAGAAATTGTGGGATTGTCTCACAATTAACTCCTCCTGGGACACCACAGTGGAATGGTGTGTCTGAGAGGAGGAACCGAACTTTATTGGATATGGTTCGGTCTATGATGAGTCAAACAAATCTTCCTCTATCCTTTTGGGGATATGCACTTGAAACAGCGGCATTCACACTGAACCGAGTTCCATCAAAAACAGTTGAAAAGACACCATATGAGATATGGATTGGTAAGAAACCAAATTTGTCTTTTCTCAAGATTTGGGGATGCGAAGCCTATGTGAAATATTTGATTTCAGATAAGTTATCACCAAAATCTGTGAAATGCAATTTTGTTGGTTATCCAAAAGAAACTAAAGGTTATTTCTTTTACAATCCTAGTGAAAACAAAGTGTTTGTTGCTAAGGGTGGTACATTCCTGGAAAAAGAGTTTATTTCCAAAGGAATCAGTGGGAGTAAAGTACACCTACAAGAAAATATGGATAACCAAGTTGAAAGTGAGTTTCAAATGGAACAACCTGATTCACAAGAAGTTGTTGAGTAAGAACCAGTAACACAAGTCCAACGTAGGTCAAGTAGAGTTCGTCATGAGCCCGAGAGATATGGATTTCTCGTCACGAATGAAAATGATCTGATTCTGTTAGAAGAGAATGAACCTTCCACGTACATGGAAGCTGTCTCTAATTCAGAATCTGAAAAATGGCTTGATGCTATGAAGTCAGAAATTCAATCCATGGACGACAACAAAGTATGGACTTTGGTTGATCTCCCAAAGGGTGCTAAAGCAATAGGGCACAAATGGGTTTTCAAGTTGAAAACGGACATGGATGGGAATATTCAGACTTATAAAGCAAGGTTAGTGGCAAAAGGTTACCGACAAATTCATGGTATAGACTATGACGAAACCTTTTCTCCAGTAGCTATGATCAAGTCCATCAGAATTCTTGTTGCCATAGCAGCATATTATGACTATGAGATATGGCAAATGGATGTCAAAACAGCTTTCCTAAATGGAAACCTTGTTGAGGATGTGTACATGACACAGCCTGAAGGTTTTGTCGATCCAAAGAATCCTGATAAAGTATGCAAGCTTCAAAAGGCCATTTATGGTTTGAAGCAACCATCAAGAAGTTGGAATCATTGTTTTGATGAATCGGTCAAAAAGTTTGGCTTCATCAAAAATGAAGATGAGCCTTGTGTGTACAAGAAGTTCAGTGGGAGCAATATAATTTTCCTAGTTCTATATGTCGATGACATATTGTTAATAGGAAATCACATTCCTACCTTGCAAGAAATAAAATCTTGGCTAAGAAAGTGTTTTTCTATGAAAGACTTGGGTGAGGCAGCCTATATTCTTGGAATAAAGATCTATAGAGATAGATCTAAGAGATTGATAGGCCTGAGCCAGAGTACATACATTGATAAGATACTGAAAAGGTTCAGTATGGATCAATCTAAGAAAGGAAATGTTCCTATTGGGCAAGGGATAAAGCTTAGTCGTAAGCAATGTCCTATGACAGTTGAAGAACGTCAACGCATGGATAAGATTCCTTATGCATCAGCTATAGGATCTATCATGTATGCCATGGTATGTACTCGGCCAGATGTCTCTTTTGCTTTGAGCATGACAAGTAGATATCAGTCTGATCCAGGTGATAGTCACTGGACTGCTGTCAAGAGTATTCTTAAGTACTTGAGAAGAACTAAAGATACATTCTTGATATATGGAGGCTCGGACGAAGATCTTGTTGTAAATGGTTACACGGATGCAAGTTTCCAAACTGATCAAGATCAGATGCAGTCACAGTCTGGGTATGTGTTCATTCTGAATGGAGGTGCGATAAGTTGGAAGAGTTCTAAGCAAAGCACGATAGCTGCATCTACAACAGAAGCTGAGTATATTGCTGCATCAGATGCAGCCCAAGAGGCTGTTTGGATCAAGAAGTTCATCGAAGAACTTGGTGTCGTTCCTAGCATAGTGAATCCTGTGAGCCTCTTGTGTGACAATAATGGGGCAATATCACTTGCTAAGGAACCTAGTGTGTCACAGAAATCCAAACATATACTTCGGCGTTTTCACTACATAAGAGAAGTCATCTCAAGAGGAGATGTGAAGATATGCAAAGTTGCGTCTGAAGACAATGTTGCTGATCCACTAACAAAAGCTCTTTCACAAGCTGTACATGATGGTCATGCTAGGTCCATGGGTATTAGATACATTTGAGATTGGACTTAGGGCAAGTGGGAGATTGTTAGAGATTGTGCCCTAAGCCAATGTTGGATTATGTAAACAATCTTCTTAAGTCATTAATAAAGACTTATTTTATCATATATATTTGTATGTTAGTATTTATGATAATGTATCCATGAATTAATTGTGTAAATTCTAAATTTCCCTAGTCGATTGTTATTATGGGAATAATAACAAACTAAGACTAGTGTGAGTGATAATGGATATTCATAAGATGAATATAGTGTATACAGATACAGATTATACTCACGGGCAATATGTTAGAGAACATGTTGCTGGAGACCCACTATGAGATCAAGTTCATGGTCACGTGTCACAACTGATCTTGATTATAGTAGTGTCATCAGCTGATTCCTTTGACCTGAGGTCACCATGGATTCCGGGATGAATTCATGTTGTGCTTTGACGCAGTCAAACGCTGCTTGTAACAGAGTAGTTATAAAGGCTGTGGTTGGGTACAATATGACTCATGCTTTGGGATGTGAGTGACAGATATAGGATTTTGTCCCTCTCTAACAAGAGAGCGATATCACTGGGCCCCTCGATAAGTAAGACTGTTAAATGCATGGCCATGCTCAAATAATTGATAAGAGTATCAATTAATTTGTCTAAACAGTTTACTTTGAGATCGAGAAAGCATATGATTAATTATATAAGATTGACAAGTGTACCATGTCTTATGATTAATCATGATATCAAAGAGACAAAAGGGAATATGACATTCTATAAATAGGTATTGGATCATTCCAATCATATTAATTGGGTAGTCGTAATGGCTTGCTAGAGTCCGCTTGTGACCTGTAAGGACATTATGGTAATTTCCTTATTGCCAATTAATATGATCCTATGGGGTCACACACAAGAGCAAAATGAAGTTCATCTTATCGGGTATAAATTATTATTGGATAATAATTTATGAATGAGAAAGAAAATAAATATATATATAGTGATATATATTTATGTATGTATATATAAATATTAATGTGATTAATATTGCATAAAGTATGCTACATATTATAATTAAATTATATGGAGATATAATTAATTATAATATTATATATACATATATGTATTATGGAGAATTGATTTGATTTAATGTTAATTGAGAATTAATATTAAATTGTGTGGGTTAATATATAATTATAACTAATAGGTGTATTAGGTTATAATTATAATTAACTATTTAGGTTAATTATTTAAGGAAACAATTAACCTAAACCTAAAACTCTATATATACTAATAACCCAACTGATTTCGGCAGCCACACAAAAGTGGAATAGTGGCAGCCGAAATTCTCAAAAGGGCTCCAAGGAAAAATCTGATTTTTCGCTTTCTCTGTCTCGTTCGAAGAATCGTTCTTCAATCCCGGCGCTAGCACGCGGTGGACGTATTGCTCCGTGTGGATCAACCGTAGAGGGAAGCTATTTTGGTTCCTGCTTGATTCAATCTTCATAGAACTAAGGTAATTCTTTAACCCTCCTTCCGATTCAATGCAATGTACATGGGTCCTTGGTGGGGATTAATCTTTTATTTCCGCTGCGCATATTTTGTTTTGTGCGATTAATTCCCCAACAATTGGGATCATCTCTACGAACTTATAGTAGAGATCCAAAGGCATTTTCGCAACACCCTCAATGACAGCATCCAGACATGGGCGACGAACCAACTTGTTACTTCTAAGTAACATGGTTCTAGGATTATGAGATAACTTAGCTCCCGTTCAGCCAAGTTCAACACAAATACTTTGCATTGGGATCCATGATCCTGTTCAGGAACTAATCCTTCAATGGAGTCCACCAGTTTGTCGAATGCAGAATTTTCTCTAAACTAGAATTTCTTAAAGTGCTTTTCATGAAAAGCCTTTTTCGCAAATTTTAACATTTTTAATTGATCAGTTCCAGAGGAAAATCCTCCTTTCCAGACAAGCTCTTGGATTTCCTGGTTTAACGCATTAAACCACTCCATAACTCCAACAATATCCCCTTCCTCCAACGGGGAATACCGTTTAGAGAAAAGCTCATCTTCAAGTTTTTGCCTCCTCTTGAGACTGGATTATTTTCGCCGTTTTTACGAACGTTGCCATTTCTATAACACATATAGAAATAACAAAAACTTTTTAATGATCAACCAAAATCCAGTATATAAATACATAATAAATATACTGAATTTTCTTGAATTTATTAAACATAAATTAAGCATTTATACACAATAAATACTAGTAAATTTATTTTAAAATATCAAATGAATTCCAAAAATTCATCAAAATATATCAAAAATTCAAGAAAAATGTAAATTTTAATTCTGGAAAAATTTTGAACAAATTTGGATGCCGGAAACGCCCACACGCGCGGACACGTGCCTTCAAGCGCTCCAAAGGTTCTGTTAACTCATGCGACACGTAGCAAAATATGATTCGTGCTGACGTGGCCCACATGACTCTTGTCATCACCTGATTGGCCCATCTAATGATGTGGCACATGACGTGGCACATTCACAACCATTTTGCCACGTGTCTTAATGCTATTGGTTCCCTTTCTGACACGTGGCGTTTGACTGTTTCAAAAACGGCTGACTTGGTACACGTGTCAACAGTTGATTGGTTAGACTTTTCAGCCGTTAGAAAAATCCATCCAATCCCATTGCGCCATGTGTCTCTCATCTTAACTTCTCCCAACCGCTTTGGAAACAAACTCCAACCGCAGTGGTGGCGCGTGAGGTCCACGCGTCGCCTTCCGGGCCTCTGTTGGCCGTGAAATTTGAGATTTCAACTCTATTTTTCGTGCTGATTTCAATGGTGTGATCAGATTTTTGAAATTTCGACAAAAAAATTTTGACACGTTGTACTGTTGGATCAAATACGGTGTCATTTTGATACGGATAACAATGCAAATCCGTATCAAAACGAACAAAAATGAATTTAAATGAACAAAAAAAACATATTCTTATTCATGGAACATTAGAGATCAAGATTTACGGAATCATTTTGACATGGATATCAATATAAATCCGTATCAAAACGAACAAATATGTATTTAAACTAATAAATACACATTCAAACGAATAAAACTTATTTTAATTCACGGAATTCCAGAAATCAAGATTTGAACACATCAATTATTCATGGAATACTAGAAAACTAGATTTGAACACATCAATCTATAAACTTTTCGGCTCTGATACCAATGAAGTCAGAATTCCATAATGATTATACAACGAATGTATAGATTACCATAAATAGAATAAATAAACGGACTTACAGTTTATATGCAGCGGAAACACGTTTATGGAATGGATCTGATCTACACGAGAAACCGGATCATTCTGGTTGCCTTTCCTACGAGTGTATGAATACACTGAGTATGGGCTATCTCCGTGAATTCTTTCGACGAACGAAGAAGTATATCATGTTTTCTCTCTAAGGACGTTTTCCCTAGAACCAGAAAAGAATCTCTACGATTCTCCCATCATTTCGAAATAGAGAAGCTTCTTTTCTATTTATAGTGGAAATCCCAACTTTGATCTATATAGGGTCGGACCAAATTACACATTTGGTCCCTGTAATTTACACATATAGTTTAGTCCCTGCTACTCCAAAATATCATGGGCGGATCAAAAACCAACATCACCGAACCTGTCCCATTTACATCCCCACCTAAAGGGTTTTGTTTGACGAGCATCAACCGATTAATCTGAGTAATTAAATAAATGGAGCCTAATTAGTGAAGATATTTCCTGTATTCACAGTTTTTTTTATTACTATCTATAATCGTAAACCAATTTCATGTTTTTAATTTATATCTTCAAATTTACATTATGAATAGAATCATTATAATATAAAATTGCATATTATAATGCCAAGAACAGTAATCAGTATTTACTTTTCTTTTTTTTTAACATTTATTTCATTGTTTCCATGCAAGCAGTGGGAATCCGTCAAGACTAGTGTTGGTGAACTCTAATACGGTGGATGTTTGTTTTACTGGTATCGATGATCACGACTGGAAATATCTACAGCTTCTGATTAGAAATAATACTAGATATGGTGCAATTACCAAGTCTAAACTTTGATCTCTCTTCATGAAAATTAAATTATTTGAATTCTATAAGCTATTAATTGTATATATATATATATATATATATATATATATATATATATATATATATATATATACATGATAAAATTTACGTGTTTGTCAATTGATCGAAGACAATTGATATTTGAATATGTAATATATTTTTGTTTGTTTTCTGTCTTTTTATGCCAAGTTAATGAGAAATTTTATTATGAATTCTATTTACATGCATATTTATAATGGAAAAAAAAAACATATATATAGGTCTATAATAAAAATTCTCTTAGTTGATATTAGAGGCTCGTGAAACCAGGATGGAATTCAGTGTTTCATGGTACCTAAAAGATATATAATTTTAAATATAGTAGGTGTTTCATCGTCGGGGATTGCTTGTCTGCAATTTGGTTTGAATACAAAGTAGTCATATTCAGTAAGGCCTGTCAAAGATAATAATAAAAACTATAAGGTAAGGTCCAATTATAGTTTTTATCATTATCTCTAACAAGGTCATCATTTGCTTTTGCACTTCTTGATAGTGAGCTTGGGCTCGCATTTGTAGCACTTGAACATCCTCAAAATGAAATTGTGCACCCTGTGAGCCACGCACGGTGCTGCCCAAGGATGGTTCTCGAGCGCCGCCTTCTTTGTGAGTGCTATCATTGTCATCATCGAATGAATTTTTTACTACCACCTCTCCGAGCTGATTCTCTATGGTCATTTGTTTCTACACATTTACCGCATCGAATGTTGATGTTCCTTAAGTTGGGTCCTCCACAGTTAGTATCTATAATCACAGTCAGTCAAAGCCCATCCGAAACCTATACCAGAATATTGTAGATGAGTGATAAATGGCATTAGAGACATGGGAGTGTAGAACTATACCTTCTATTGGGGTCAACCTTAGCCTTAATTATTCTTGCATCTCATGGGCATTGGGCCTGTTATTAGGTGGGTTCATCCAAGCTCTAACTTTGTATATGTCCATTTCCATTAAATATAATTAAGCAGCTAGCTTCAACAGCACAAATTATTATTATTATTGTTATTATTATTATAGAATCCATTATCAAGAAAATATCCCATTTTCTGCCCGCTCAATTAATGAGATTTGAATATCAATTTAGTCGCATCTTAATTTTTTTATTAGATTGATTTAAAAGTATGTGTCAAGAGTATTGATAATCAATCTCTAGTGTCGTCACTTATTATTTTGGGATTGATTTAATAAAAAAATATTAAATTAAAAACCAATTTGATACTCAAAAATAAAATGTATTTTAGATCAAATTAATTATAAAAGCCAAATTTAAAGGTTAATTATATATATATATATATATATATATATATATATATATATATATATATATATATATATATGACGGTCCCAAATAAACTAGCTACAGTACTAGAGGGGGGTGAATAGTACTATATACCAAATAAAAAAATTCGCAAACAATTTAGAAATTTTTTTTTATGAAAAATAATTTTCTTTCAATAAACAAAAGTATTATAAAAATGCGGAAATAATAAAACTTGTAAATATAAATATGCTTTATTAAATAAAAAGGTCTTCAAATAATAATGCTACCAAATTAAATTGCAGAAAATTAAATAGTAATAAATGTAAAGAGGATAGAGAAATTTAAAGATACCGAGATTTATACTGGTTCAACCTAACTGGTTTATGTCCAGTCCCCAAACCAACCACTTGAGATTTTTCACTAATGTTTCTTTAACGGGCAAGAAACAAGCTTGTGTTACTTTTTACGAGTTCAAGTAACAAAATCAATAATTTTGCAGGTTGAGTATCAAACCTCTACCGTTACTTTTTCCGAACTTAAGTAACAAAACTCTATCGATGTCTTTTTAAACTCAAGAACCAAACTTTTCTGGTATTTTTTTATAAGCTCAAATACCAAACTTATCCCAATGCTTTTTCAAAGCTCAAGTACCAAGCTTTTACAAACTTTGTTGATCACACTATCAACAAAGAAATCCCCTTCACACAGCCTGGTGTGAAAATACAATTCCTTTGAATAAATATTGGAATGAATAAAGCAAAGATGAAGCTTTCTCTCTTTATTTGCTCTTTGAAAAAATTTTGAAAGACTTGAATAAAATTGCTTGAATGTGTGAATATTGCTAAGTAAGTCTTCCACAAACTAATTTCAATCTTCTTTGCTTTTATAGGGTGTGAAAGCTTCTCAAGAGATGAAGTAGCCGTTAGAGTTGCCACATAAGCATGATATGGTCGTTGGAGGTCCTAAAGTAAAATATGGCAGTTGCTTATAGCTTGTAAACTAAATATAACTGTTGTATATACCTCTCAAAGAAGATATCGCCATTAGTAATAGCTCATTAAATGAGATTTACAGCTCTTAAAGTAATTTACATCTTCTAACTAATAAGGCTTGTAGCTCTTGATTTCACTTGTATTCTTTGAAGCAAATATGGCCTTTGGAGATCACTTGAAGATTGTGAGCAGAAAATATTTAGCTTATAAGCAAGGCTTATCCTTTGTCCAACTTGACATGTGATTATTTTTTGATCTCCTTATGCTTTGTAAGACTTGTTGATTTGATAGAGCTTCATCTTCTTAAAGAAAAACTTTATATTACTTTTTATTAATTATAACATAATTGTAATTATATTTAAGTAAATAACATTTTTCTTTTTCTTTTATGTCAACTTCTTGATTGGTTGTTACCATCAAAACCCGATTCAACATTCTCCCCCTTTTTGATGATTACAACTTCTTTTATGTGATAGTCCTTGAAAAACATAAGTTGAATTAATGTGGCTCTCCCTGAAAATATGATTGCTTCTAAATTCGCCCCCCCCCTTAAAATATGCTTGTTTTATTTTTAGGGATTTTAGGAATAAAAAAAGAAGAAGATGTTCTTGATTTCTAATTTCTCATAAAAATAATGAGCTTTGTAATTTGCATGAGAAACATCTTAGAAAACCAAGTTAATTTTGTGAGAATTGGTCAGAAATAATATAATCTTTAATTTTAAATCACTAAATTAATAAGATCTTTTAATAAAAGATATGATAAGAAAAACATATTAGGCTTTTATCAGATCGGCTTTTATAAAGGATTTATCTATGGTCGTGAATATTTAGCCTTAAAAAAATCTTAAACAGCCTAAAGGATAATAAAGGTTAATTTTGAGCTGCTCGGTTGCTCATGTATCATGTATTTGAATTTGCAGCCTATGGACACACGATGGATGGTTACTTGTATCATCAGCCCATGATTTTCAAGAAGCATATCAATAAAGTCCTATATGAATGTAAAAGTAGCTAATAACCAAGCATATCACAAAGTTTATACCAAAAACTAATGGTATATGGAAGTGCAAAATTTCTCCTTACATGAGTGAGGTGATTAGTTAAGGCAAATGGTAGATTAACCCTCACTCTATTCACTAAATTCCATGTAAAACATAGGTCAAAGCCATTCATTGTGGGTAAACTAGCCTTCTGTGGCAAGAAGTCGGCAGAATTTAGCAGTTATAGTATTCTAAGCTCATCATCTAAGTATCCTAAATTAGTTCAAATCATGGCACAGAATGATCTAGAGGAATGTTGAAGAGCTTGTAGACAAAGGCAATAGAATTGTAATCACCTAACTGAGTGGGTGCAGGTGATCTTTCTATCCTTACACCATCTAAGGGCAGATTGAACACTTTACTAAAAATTTCTTCATTTACAAGGAATTTCTTGCCTCTAAGAATTACTTCATAGTTCATATCTCCTATGCATGTTAAGGTTCCGTAAAATTCATTTACTAAAGACTCATGGATTGGTTCATTGATGTTCATAAAACTCTCCCAACCCTGATCCTTAAAGATCCATAGAAAAGATTTATCTACTTTTCCTAGTTACTTCCAATCAACCCTTCTACATCTTACTTTATCTCCAGTGAACCCATCTAAGTAAATGAGTTTACCGTTGCCAACTTTTGGACTTTTTGTTGGAGATGAGGCAGAGATAGAGACTTTAGCAGTTGGTACTAGGGGTGAGCATGGACCGGTTCGAAAACCGAACCGAACCGAAAAACTGATCCAAAAAACACTGTTTTTTACAAACCAATCCGATCCAAACTAAATTTTGGTTCGGTTCTATCCAAACCGAACTAGTTAGGTTTGGTTCGGTTTGGACTAGGTCGAACCAAAAACATCAACTTCTTAAAAAAAAATCAAAATAAAAATTTTATATAAGTAGTTTTTTTTAAAAAAAAGAAAAGAAATACAAAAAAGTTAACTTAAAAAATCAGTAATACTAAATAATACTATTACATCACAATAAAATACTAAAATTCTCTACTTTTTTTTTTTTCAACTCTTAAGTTTTAACAACTATAAATTACCATCCAAAAATCACAATATAAAACTATAAAAGAATATAATGTCTAAAATTCTCTACAATTAGTATATATTAATTTTATAATTAATTTTAATATTTTACCAATTATTTCGTTTTTCAAAACCGAACCGAAATCCAAACTTCTTAATCATTTAAAACCAAACCGAACCAAACTATAAAATGAATCGGTTTGGTTCGGTTCGGTTTGGATTTCGGTTTTTGGACATTGGTTCGGTTTTGCTCACCCCTAGTTGGTACGAATTTCCTTGCATTCATTCTTCTTTCATACATAACTTTAAGAGAGCTTATTCTCTTCTTCAATTGATGAACGTTTCAGAGTTGTTTGATTCTTCTCTCTTTCTCCTCATTTCTGATTTTGGAATGTACACCCGTAACTTCTTAGTTGCATTTGCACCACATCTCCTCATCATTGTTGTTGTTTGTGAAGTTAATCTTTGACAGGTGATTCTGGCAGAGAAATCAAGAGGGAGGTAAGGTATAACACCTTGGTGGAGATTTGGTTTTAGAGAATGTCTTTTCAATAGCCAGGATTTTGCAAATATGGCTTGGAGGGGATGATAAAAATTGGCACTTTTTTGTGTTTCTTGCACTGGCATCGTTCTATTCTGCAGAACCATTTTTGGAATACTCACGTGGGCAGCTGATGAAGTTAAGTGAGTTTGTCACTTTTACATCCTTTTTGCTTATAGGACTTGGGCTTTAATTATTATTTGGCCTGCCTTATAGCCTTGCTCCTTTTGACAAAAATGTATGTCTATAGGTTTGTGGGCTAACAATTTGGCCCAATTAGTTAATTATGCAAACCAATTTAGTTTAACCTTGTCACTTCTTTCAATTTATGCTTTATATGTTATTTTATTTTTTTAAGCATAATAGCACAAATTATAAAGATATATGTGACAAAATATTTTATGACCCCTTTGTTCATTATTCTCATAAATATTTATGATTTATTCTTCAGTCATAATCTGATCCAATAGCAAAATTTTAATCGATTTTATATAATCTAGACTTATGAAAGAGAATTGGTCATAACATTTAATCCAATAAAATTATTACTTAAGAAAATATTAATGAATTAATACTTCTTAGAAAATTAACTTTATTTCTCATAAATTGGATTTGACATTCCAATTTTTAATCTTAACTCACTGAATTTATTTTCACATAGTGGCTTTGTGAAAATATCTGCTATTTGATCTTCTGTCAGAACAAATTCCAAGTAAATGTCTCCTTTTTGTGCATGATCTCTGATAAAATGATGTTTGATGTCTATGTGCTTTGTTCTTGAATGCAAAATAGGTTTCTTTGTTAGATTTATAGCAGTTGTATTATCACACCTTATAAGTATATGATCATATTCTAGCCATAATATTCCAGATGTTGCTTCATCCATAATATTTGTGCTACATAGCTGCTTGCAGATATATATTTAGCTTCTGTTGTTGAAATTGCTACAGTTGACTACTTTTTGCTTGACCATGAAACTAATGCTTCTCCTAGAAATTGACAAGTACCTGAAGTATTTTTTGTTTCTAATTTGCATCCAGCATTATCAGCATCACTGTAACCTATAAGATCAAAGTTTTGACATTTTGGATACCAAATCCTAATTTCTTAAGTACCATTTAGATACTTAAGAATTCTGTTAACAACTTTTAAGTGAGACTCTTTGGGATTGGCCTGAAATCTTACACATAGATATACATTGAATTGTATATTAGGTCTACTAGAGATTAAATAAAGTACAGAATCAATCATACCTTGATATTTTTTGGTAATTACACTTTTACCTTTCTTTTCTTCATCTAGTGAGACTGATGTGCTCATCGGTGTTTTTACTGGTTTAGAATTCTCCAGTCCATACTTCTTGATTAGTTCTTTAGTATACTTTGATTGACTGATGAATGTTCCTTTCTTTCCTCTTGATTTGTAGTCCAAGAAAAAATTCAACTCACCCATCATAAACATTTTGAATCACATGCTCATTTCTTGTGAGAATTCCTTGCACAACTCATTGTTAGTAGAACTAAGTATGATAACATCAACATATATTTGAACATGTAATATATGGTTCTTTATATTCTTAATAAACAAAGTTGTGTCAACTTTTCCACGAGTAAAACCTTTAGGAAGCAAGAATGTACTAACCTTTCATACCATGCTCTCGGTGCTTGTTTTAGTCCATACAAGGCTTTAGTAAGCTTGTAGACATAGTCAGGATGGTGTCAATCTTCAAATCCTGGAGGTTGCTTTACATAGACTTCTTTATTGATATAGCCATTTAGAAATGCACTTTTTACATCCATTTAATAGATTTTGAAGTCTTTATAGCAAGCAGATGCGCAAAGCATTCTGATTGCTTCCGACCTTGCTACCGGAGTGAATGTCTCATCGTAGTCTATTCCTTCTTACTGGTTATACCCTTGCGTAACTAATATGGCTTTGTTTCTGATAATATTGCCAAATTCATCAAGTTCGTTCCGAAATACCAATTTGGCTCCTATCAGTGATTGATTGTTAGGCCTTGGAACAATTTTCAAGATATTATTTCCTTTGAATTGATCCAATTCCTTTAAGATAGCCATCATCCAGCTTTCTTCAGTTCTGGCTTTCTTTGAATTTCCTTGGTTCAATCTCAGAAACAAATGCCACATTCACAAAGTATTCTTTAAGTTGACTCCTTGTCATCACTTTCTGTGAAGGACTGATGATAATGTCATCCATGGGGATGATATCGATGATATCTGAACTCTTTTGGTCGATCATTATATTGATTTTCTTGCACTTGCAGTTCTTGCACATTGTGTTCATCTTGATCACCAAAATTATCTTTTTTTTTTGTAGGACATTCTCATCATTTTCTGTGTGATCAACCTGTGAATCAAATATCTCAAGAGTATCCTCAGATTCTTTATCTGGCAGAGAGTTAGCTTCTTTGAATACAACATACATAGACTCATCAATGGTAAGAGTTCTTTTGTTAAAAACTCTATATGCTTTGCTATGTAATGAATACCCTAAGAAAATAACTTCATATGAATTAGAGTCAAATTTATTAAGATATTCCTTGTTGTGGAAAATAAAACACTAACAACCAAATGGATGGAAATAACCGATATTAGGTTTTCTACTATTTCATAACTCATATGGTGTTTTTTTAAAATGGGTCTTATAAAAGCTCGTTTAAAATATAACAGGTTGTGTTCATAGCTTTTGACCAAAATTATTTTGATAAATTATTCTCATTGAGCATAGTTCTGGTCATCTCTTCTAAAGTCCTAATTTTCCTTTCAACTACACCATTCTGTTGTGGAGTTTTAGGAGCTGAGAAATATGTGAGATACCATACTCAGAGCAAAACATTTCCAAAAAATGATGTTCAAATTCTCTTCCATGATCACTTCTAATAACAATAATAGAAGTGTTTTTCAAATTTTGAAGCTTTTTACACAAGGTAGAAAATTGTTCAAAAACCTCATCTTTTTGACTCATAAATAATGTACATGTAAAGCGTGAGTAGTCATCTACGGTGAAATTAGATACCTCCTAAACTTATTAGTTAAATCGGACTAAGTAAGTCTAAATGTAATAATTCTAATGGTCTAGAGGTAGAAACAACTCCTTTAAGATTAAAAGAGCTTCTAGTTTGCTTTCCTCTTTGACATGCATCACAAATATGAGTTTTGTCAAAACTAATTTTGGGTAAACCTTTAACAAGATCTTTCTTTGAAAGTTTTGAAATCATATACATGCTTGCATGTCCTAATCTACAATGCCATAACCAAGTCTCTTCTGCTTGTGAAATTAAGCATTGATCATTAGTAAAAGTACTTGAATTTAAAAGATATATATTTCCAACTCTAGGTACTTCAAGTAAAATCTTACCACCCCTAGCTTCCACAGTTTCACATTTCTTAAAATCAAAGATTACCTTGTGATTTTTGTCACAGATTTGACTTACACTCAGAAGATTGCATTTCAATCCATCTACTAAAGATACCCCATCAATGCATGGATTGTTTCCAATATTTCATTTTCCAATGATTCGTCCTTCTAGATTATCTCCGAATTTCACAGATATTCCTTTTTCTTGCTTTATGGAAGTAAAGTATCTTCCATCTCCGGTCATATGTCTATAACAATCACTATAAATGTACCACTTTGAATTTCTGAAGGTATTCTTTAGACATACCTGCAAAATAAATCAAATAGACTTAGATACACAAATAGTATTGGGTCCTTTGGGGTTAAAGTCAACATTTTTCTTTTTGGGAATCCACATAATTTTTCCTCTGTAATATCCTTTTCCAAAATTTGCAATCACCAATGACATGTCCTGTATGATTACAATAATAACATGTAACATTCCTCCTTTTCTTATATTGATGTGACTAATAAGGCTTTGAGGTAGGATGTTGGTGATAAGGAACATGGTTTATTTTATATGAATGGTTGAGCTTATAACCACGTCTTAGTTTTGACCTATAAGAATAAGGCTTTTGAGAGTATATAGGTCTAGAAGTGTTTTGGTAAACAATCTTCCATTGTGAAAAGGAATTTTAGTTTGATGTGGAAGATTGTACACTTCTTAGTTTGGAGGAATATATCTTTTTGGCTTTTTGGTCAATATACTGAACATGAGTGGTTTTTTGTTTGAGATTTCGTTCAGTAAATTGTTTCTGAATTTTATTATGCTTCCGATATATAGGTTTGGAAGATGAGGTTTGCATAGTAGAAGTGGAGGGAGAACATAATATAATTGGCTTTGGGGAAATTTGAGAAGGTATCTCATCAATACTTTCATAACCAATTCTTATTCTATCATTTGGATTTCTTTGGGAGTCTAAAAGCATATTCAACATATTTTCTCCATTTGTCAATTTGTTGATTGCTGAATCTAGCTTTTCATATTTCTTTTTCAAGATGTGATACTTTGCTAACTAATTCTATATTAGCATTTTCAAGAAATCTCACCTTGCTTTATAATTCAAGCTTTTTTTATTCTTTTTCTGAAAGCTTGTTTTCATAGTCATTGCACTTAACAATCATATCTTGCTTAGTATCATGCATCTTAAAAAAATTCATGAATAAGATCATTATGAGATAAAGTTTGTAGGATTAACTCATCTTTTTCACTTTCTGCTTGCTGTTGTGATGAGCAATCTGCATTATCATCTGCCATGAAGCATATTTGAGCTTTTTCTTGCTTTTCATTGTCATCATCCTTAGAACTTCAGTCATCACTGTCACTCCATGTTGCTACCATTGCTTTCTTATCTTTCTTCTTGTACTTGCTTTTAAGCTTTGGACAATCAGCTTTGAAATGGCCTATTTTATTACATTCAAACATGTATTTTCTTATTTTAAATCTTTCTTGGCTTTATCAACTTTATTATTGTTGAATTGCCTCTTAATTGACTTTTTAACAGAGCTTCCTCATCATCTTCTTCATCATCACTATCTGATTCATAGATAGATTCTTCAGGAGTTGAACTTGTAGCTTTTAGTGCAATGGACCTCTTTTGGTCAGTTTGCTCACCATAGTAGACTTAACTTTCATCTCATATATGAGTAATGAACCAATAAATTCTCATATGAGTATGTAGTTAAATCTTTTGATTCCTGTATTGCTGTGAGCTTTGCATCCCATGAAGTTGGCATTGTCCTGATTAATTTTCTAATCAGTTCTTCAGCTATGAAGCTTTTGTCAAGATTCTTCAATTTGTTCATAATGAGTGTGAACCTTGTGTTGATGTCTGAAACTGACTCTTTAGCATCCACCTTGAACAACTTATATTCTATGATGTAAAGATTTATCTTTCCATATTTGACTTTTTTGTTCCTTCATGAGTTGTCTCAAGTTTGTCCCAAATTTGCTTAGATGTCGTGCAACCTGAAACACGATTAAATTCATTAATATCTAAAGCACATTATAATAGATTAATAGCTTTAGAATTTAAAACTTCTTTATTCCAGTCAGCATTTTCATATTCATCTTCTTCTTTAAGGACAAACTTTCCATCAACAATTTTTGTAGAATACTAGGTTTTCCCTTGACAATTCTCTAGACTTGAATATTCGTGGACTATAAAAATATCCTCATTTTATTTTTCCAAAAACTATAATTTTCTCCATTAAATAAGGAGGCTTGTTAATGGAACATCCCTCAGACATAAAAATATTTTGACAACTGGATGTACTAGCCACATTAGAATCACTCTAAGGATTTTACTCCTTTTGTTTAGAGTCAAGCTCTGATACCAATTAATGGTCCCAAATAGGCTAGCTATAGCATTAGGGGGGTAAATAATACTGTACACTGAATAAAAAAAACTCACAAACAATTTAGAAAATTCCTTTGGATGAAAAATAATTTTCTTTCAATAGACACAAGTTTTAGAAAAATACAGAAATAGTAAAACTTGTGAATATAAATATGCTTTACTAAATAAAAAGGTCTTCAAATAATAATGTTATCAAATTAAATTGCAGAAAATTAAATAACAATAAATGTAAAAAGTATAGGGATAGAGAATTGAAGACACCGAGATTTATACTAGTTCGACCTAACCAGTCTACATCCAGTCCCCAAGCCAACCACTTGAAATTTTCCACTAATGTTTCTTTTACGGGCAAGAAACAAGCTTGTGTTACTTTTTACTAGTTCAATTAACAAACTCAATACTTTTGTAGGCTGAGTATCAAACATCTACCATTACTTTTTCCGAGCTTAAGTAATAAAAATCTACCAATGCCTTTTTAAGCTCAAGCACCAAACTTTTACAAACTTTGCTGATCACACTATCAACAAAGAAACCCCCTTCACACAGCCTTGTGTGAAAATACAATTCCCTTGAATAAATATTTGAATGAATAAAGCATAGATGAAGCTTTCTCTCTTGATTTGCTCTTTGAAAGAATTTTGGAAGACTTGAATAAAATTGTTTGAATGTGTGAATATTGCTAAGTAAGTCTCCCATAGATTAATTTCAATCTTCTTTGCTTTTATAAGGTGTGAGAAGCTAATCAAGAGGTGAAATAGCCGTTGGAGTTACCTCATAAGCATGATATGGTCGTTGGAGCTCCTAAAGCAAAATATGCCAGCTTCTTATAACTTGTAAATAAAATATAGTTGTTGTATATACCTCTCAAAGAAGACATGGCCATTGGTTTTAGCTCATTAAGGTAAATTTATAGTTCTTGAAGTAATTTACATCTTCCGAGTTATAAGGCTTGTAGCTCTTGAATTCACTTGTATTCTTTGAAGCATATATGGTCGTTGGAGATCACTTGAAGATTATGAGCAGAAAATATTTAGCTTATAAGCAAGGCTTATCCTTTGTCCAACTTGAAATGTGATTCTTTGTTCTCCTGATGCTTTGTAGGACTTGTTGATTTGATATAGCTTCATCTTCTTAAAGAAAAACTTTATTTACTTTTCATTAATTACAACATAATTGTAATTCTATTGAAGTAAATAACATTTTTCTTTTATTTTATGTCAACTTCTTGATTAGTTATTATCATCAAAACTCGATATATATATATATATATATATATATATATATATATATATATATATATATATATATATATATATATATATATATATATATAAAACATCTAGGTAAAATGCTAAAAACTAGATGGACATTTGGTCATTCTATGAAATGGCTAGATAGTCCAAAAGGGGGAATGTGGCTAACAAAGGAGACTTCTTGAAGCCACCAAATCGTTAGTCTCCATGTGTATACCATAATTGTCCACCTTGTGCAATAAGTTTATACAATTGAAGGGATGATCTAAGCTTTACATGTGTAGGGCTGATCTAAGCTTTACATGTGTAGGGTTGATCTATGAGGTCATTATTACCTCACCATGCTTGTCCAATCATATAAGAGCCTGAAAGTGATAGCAAGTAAAGGAATAAAGAGAGAGAGAGAGCATTGTTCGCGAATGAGGTATCTCTACTTTCTCTCTCTTATATTAATTTTTTTCTTTCCTCTCTCGGGGATAAAATCTGACTTAGACATTGGAGTGTTCCCCCTCGAGTCACCAGGTGTTTACTTATTTCTTTATTACAAGCATCCGAGCTTTCAGGCATTCTCAATCTGGTCTTTCTACAAAATCAGTAGGAAAACTAGGTTTTTGATACGTGATTCTTCATTAGTGTGGTGAGTGTGGACCTGCTGAACCATGGAGTCATCGGGTTTGATCACTTTTGACATTATTCCTCCTTAAGAAGGAAATCCTTCTTCCCCGGTAGTAGTGACACCCTTATCCAATAGCATAGCCATTCTAACTCCCAGTGTTGTTGTAACAAAGACATCTTTAGACGCTTAAATCAATCCACCAGCCTCAGTTTTGGAACAAATCACGAGGAGTTATTCAATGAGTCATTCACAAGACATTATGATTTTGGAACAACTCTTTGGCATATGCATGGATATGGTTTGATTGGATCAACTATGCATGGAGCCACACCTTCAACAACTGTAAATTCTTTTCCTGGAAGTTCTATGCACGCTGGAGTGGTTGAGATACTACTTCTGCCCCTCCTTTGAGCGATGGACAGTTTGTGGTAATCTATGGATCTATCTTTGGTCACTTTCCCACATCATCTTTTGGATTCACTGGAGTTCAGGGGATGGATATGGTAGCAACATCATGTTTATAGTCCTCATTTATTGGAGTACCTCTAGGAGCATTTCTAGTATACAGTTTCACCCAAGCTCCATCGCCTGGGATGACTACAGGAAACAATGGATACACATCCTCAGGTGTTTCAGGTGGCCTTTCACAGCTAGGCATATTTGCAACAATATCCCTTCCAAACTTATCTTGTTCCTCAGTTCCCTTATGTTACAGGAATGAATGCACTCATGAATTGTTATTCACCATATGGGTATGGGATTTCTGCAGTGTACGCGCTAGTGTAACCAGGCGGTGTAAACACGCTGCAGGGATTCCAATTGGCACCAGTAATAAGCTAGATGTCACAAGCGAATACTTCATCCATGATGATAAAATTTTTGGCAGACCCACGCTTTATAGCTAATTTTAATCAAGCCTTAAGCCATTACATGGTTCTATATTAAGAGCCTTTGTTGGAAACAGGCGAATCATAATTTTGCTCGAGGATTTTTCAATTACCGTGTGATCCAAAGTTTAAGCAACTAATGTTCACCAACTACAAAGGAGATGCAGATCCTAAAACCATATGAGAAGCTATAAGAATCGATTGGAGATATTAGGAGCAAATGAAGGGATGATGTGCCGTTTATTCTCTTCTACATTGGTTGGACTAGCTTTTTACTGGTTTGATTCATTGGGAGTTGAAGTCTGTCTAGAGCTGGAACCATCTTAGTAAATTGTTTTGCATGAAGTTCGTTTACTCAGTTCCAACCAGTACAACATGTAGGAGTCTATATGATATACTGCAAAAGCCAGGCGAATCTTTGAGAGAGTTCATTGACAGATTTAATCTAGCATGGTTAGAAGTAAGAAAGCTAGATTTCATTACTGCGTTAGAGGCCATGATTAAAAATACTTTGAATGAGTGTTTAAGAGGAGAACTAGAGTTGAGAAAGCTAAGGAATTTAACTCAGATGATCTCTTAGGCCAAAAGCCTAGTGGAATTAGACGAAGATGGATGCTCCTAGGAGAAGTAGTAAATCAATAAAAAAAAGATACGGATAAAAGGTCAGATGACTAAGAGGAAGACATGATAAGAGAGACAGATAATGGGTTGATAGACCTTGATTCACACCTTTAAATGTGCCACTTAGTGAAGTACTCTTAGCAGTACTAAAGAGTGTAGATAAGAGAGAACTCAGATATCCCCTAGTCAAGGTAGGCCAAGTCATGGTAAAAGACAAGTAGCTTATCATGAGTACCACCGTGTGTACGCTCATCATATAAACAATTGTAGGGTTTTGGCAGCTGATATAGATAACTTGATCAAGAGGAGGAAATTCGACAAATTCATGGATCGAAAGTTGAAATCCACTAACCAAAAATGATAAAAGCAATAAGAAATAGGAAGCAGACCGACCTCCCAAGAAGTTGAAAGGGGTGGTAATGGTCATTGCGAGAGGACCCAAGTTTGAGCCACCTTACAAGAGAGCCAACACCAGGAAGTATAATGACCTTGAATTCTTCCTTTTTCGAGGTGAGTGAAATATCAGTACCGCGTATAGATGCCCTGGTCATGGAGGTAGAAGTAGAAGGTTGTACGGTAAAAAGAATTTTAGTAGACACTAGCAACTCTATAAATCTCATCACTTAGCATGTGGCACAATAGTGTAACATCCAGGAAACCATATTGACAGGGAATCAAACTAGCCATCGAGTCAAAAAGGGGAGAAAGAAGATC
The DNA here is from genome assembly GCA_039660915.1 of Euphorbia tirucalli. Lineage (NCBI taxonomy): Eukaryota > Viridiplantae > Streptophyta > Magnoliopsida > Malpighiales > Euphorbiaceae > Euphorbia > Euphorbia tirucalli. The sequence goes on along the minus strand of CM077637.1, from coordinate 30,343,095 downwards.
AAACTTGATGAAATATGTAGTAAAGTAACAAAGAAGATAAAGGTGGCCAAGTTAACTGAGTTATAATTTAGACCTAGAAAGAACGAGTGACTTGAAATCAAGGAGTTGAGAGAGAGTAACGAATAGGAGACAGTTTACCCAAAATGATTTTTAACCGAGTTGGATCAATAGGTGGTCAAGTTATAAGAAGAGACATGGAAAGAGACAGGAAGAAGGAATGCCAGATTAGATGTAGTAAAGGAGTGAGGAAGATCGGAACAAATGGTTGAACAGATTAAGCTTACAAAAAGTTTAACACAGTGTTAAAAAAACGAGGACAAGTTAGATAGTGTGATTGAGGAACCAAAATGGGGGGATTAAATAGTTCAAGATCATAAATTTTTTGAAGGAATAAGTGGCAAGTTGAGACTCAGAGGAAAAAAAAAGCCCTATCTCCCTGAGATCAGGCGAGTAAACAGGAAAGTGAATAAAGAAGGGTACAATAAGGAACACACAATAATAAGAAGGGAGGAGCGAGAATAAGTGGAAGAAGATATTTATGCATGTGAGACACATGGTTGGTATGGAAGAAGCCATAACTAACTACTCAAAAAGGAATGGATAGGAACCATCCACGTATGTGGAGAAACTCAAGAATTTGAAATATAAAGGAAGCAGGACATAGAACCTAGGGATCCTTATGGAGAAAAATGGCAGAAATTGCTAGAGAGATAGGGAAAACAATTTTAAAGAGAGAAGAGGGATAATGAGGGTTCTAAGGGTACTAGAGAACACTAGGTCAACCATAACTACGTTAGGCTTTGATTCCCAGATTAGACATTTGGGATACATTGGAAGCTTAGTAGCGGATCTCTTAGGTTCAAGCCTAATCAAGTCGAAGAGAATGGGAGTTAAAGATAAGATGTTAGTTGAGAAAGAAAATTAAAGATCTAGCAGAGAAGGGGCTTGGGGATGGCACGAAAGAGGTAAGACTAGGATTATTAGGTTGTAAATTTTAAATTTCGTTGACTTTAAATTTAAAGTAATCATGAGATCTTTAGTTTAAGTAAAATATCAATAAGTCTTGTTTACAAGCTTATCATTGTTGCAATTGTAGTCATTAAGGAAAACATAGTGGTCAAGTGTAATCATTGAACGATAGAAGTACCAGTTTCTTAAAAACTGGCCCATTTTTGTGTATATAAATATATAAAATAGAATAAAAAAGTTTTCCAAAATTGTTTTCAGATCCAAATTTAGCGATTTAAAAATGTTTTCTAGGTCTAATTGGATGAATCTGCCAGATTCTTTCGATTATCTCCTTTCACATCCTGAGCTATTTGAATCCCTCATTCTACCTATTTTGAGTTCTTTGTGTATATATTTATTTGTATGCTAACCTTTGTTTTGCAGGTAGATTAGGTTAGATGTGTGTTAGCATTTATTTTTAGATTACTGTGTATATTAGGTGAATATAAATGTTAGATTTTCGTGTATATAGGCGTTTGTACCCCTATCTTTCTTTTATACAAATGTATCCCCTAGATTAGATTATTCAATTAAGTTGTAATAATTTTATTTTCTTGAATTTATTTACAACTTTTGATATGTAAGCATTTAAAATTAATTTTAGAAAATATAAAAAGGCATCAATCCAGGACATTTAATACTCATTTTTAAACAAGAAAGAAATAGGTAGTTTATCCTGTCACTTTTAGTGAGGGCATTCGATTCTGTGTGTTCTATCACTATTTCTAAAACCTTTAAAATTATTTTTCAAATAAAAAATCTTCCCAGCTTAGCCTTGCGGCCCATTTTAAATTAATTTTTAGGATCGTTCGCTCACCATGCATTTGACCATGAATAACTATAATTAAAAGGCCGAATACATAGATACCCCCTGAACTTATCCAAAAATGCCTACTGCCCCCCTGAACTTTTCAAATGTCCTAACACCTCCCTGAACTTTGAAAAAGTGACTCAGTTTGCCCCCTTATTATCACATGTCACTTAATTTTTGGTTGTCTCATGTTTGACTTTTCAAAGTAAACTCTATTTTTATGAGACTTAGAGGGCAAACTGGGCCAATTTTAAGAAATACAGAGGGGTATTATAACACTTTTAAGAAGTTCAGGGGGGCATTAGGACATTTTCAAAGTTCAAAGAGGTAGTAGGCATTTTTGGCCAAGTTCAGGGGAGTATCTATGTATTCGGCCTAAATAAAATAAATAAACTTTGAAACCCATTGTGAGCACAGGTTTTCCCAACCTCTGTGATGAAAATCCTATGTTACCTGTTAGGATAGACGAACGTGAGTCAGACTTAAGAATGAGCGGGATGTTGCCTGGAATGTCTCAAACGCTCCGAAAATCGAACAGGCTTCTATCCGAAACCCCAAGAAAGGTCCTTCGAGTGATTATAGGGCATAGAGGTGAGTGTGGGATTTAGGAGAATTCGTCAAGGCTCTGATTAGAGATGCAAGGCTGTAATTTCACAACTATAGTCGTGCAGCTTTAATTCCAGAGCCGCACGGCTGTAACCTTACAGCCGCGCGGCTCTAACGAGCAACCAGATTACTTCCTAAATAACCATATGTATCCTTGACAGAGTATGATTCCAAAATTAGGGGGATTAGGAGCTGGTTTTCTCTAGGTTTGGGTAGGAGGTAGAACATAACAATAACGGAGAACGAAAAAAAAAGACAGAGTAATCAAAAGAGAGGCAACAGAAAACATAATAGAGAAGAGATTCTAAGGAAAATAAAACCAAAAAAAGACAAAAACAAAAGAGAAAAAGAAAGAAACTAGAACAAAACACATAAAACACATTAGAAACACTTAGGGTGAGAGTTCCTGATCGCCTCCCATTCATTCAAGGTCATTCTCGGGTTCATTCGAATCGAGCCAAGGTCCGTATTCGAGTATTTCAGAGTGCTCACAGGATTCTAAGCGCATTCTGACTTTCCAATCCAATTCCGGTCGTCAAGCACACTGGAACGTAAAAAAAGTAAACTCTGAGAGGCCTTAAACTCATACTTGTTTGTTTTTTGTTGTGTTTCTATTCATTATTTTGTAAAAATCTGGAACTGTCTATTTGATTACAGCTGTGTAGCTCTAACTAGAGCCGAGCAGCTATAATCCCTTAGAATAGAGCCGAGCGGGTTTAACATTATAGCCGCACAGTTGTGTTCTTCAAGACAGAAACTGAAAATGCCCTAAATCGACGGAACACAGTTAGTTTCCCATTTTATTTGTTTTGTTAAGAATTATTTCGGTCCAATAACATCCGTTACATTCAAAATTATGGTTTTCGGTTTTCCAATAATGTTGATGTGAGATTTTCGGTTTCTTTGATTTTGATTTTTAAAATCTGGGGTTGTTTGATCTAAATCGGATCCACTGTCCAGCTTTAGCAGACCCCCAAGTTCCTCAAAGTTCTTAGAAATCATTAAAAATGATTAAAACAGTGTTTACAAAAGTGAAGAAAACCAATTTCAGGTTTTGGACACTATAGCCGCATGGCTGTAATGGTTATAGCCACGCGGCTCTAACTAGAGCCGCATGGCTATAGTTCCCAGAAGGAGGCAGAATCACGGGACAACTCCCATAGACATCGTTGTGTGATGCTGTCTTCAGAATCAAACTTTTTTTGGCGTGTTTACTGCTTTAGGCCTTAGATGGATGTTGAAATTAGGAGAGCCCCACGAATGGAACCTTGAGTTCCGAGATATCCAACTCACTAAAATGAAGTAATTTGCATAAAATCAAGCCAAATGGTTTTTCAAAATTGTTTTCAAGCATAAAAACCTACAGGGTGTTTCTAAAATTGTTTTCCAGGTTTAATCGAGTAAGTCGCCGGGACTTCTCGGTTACCCCCTAAATGCATGCTCCCCTTTCTTGAAATCCTCCATTTTATCTTGTTATGAGTCCTATGTGTGTTTGTGTTATAATTGTGCTAAACCATCTATTTTGCAGCTTTTATTTCTATTTATTTTTATTTTGGATGTATTTAATAGATCAACTCATGTATCCTAGGCGATTGTAATCTTTTTAGATATTCGTGTATCTAAGCGGTTGTATTGGTGAGGATGAGAGTTTTTTTTTTTTATCTTTTTGGGTTGTAATAAGCAGCCTCTATTATTTTTTTTTGTTTATATGTATGGTTTATTTTCCCGCACTTTATTTGTTTCTGTCATCTGAATGAACATAGGTTAATAACAAAAGATAAAATGGGTAAAGAATTAAGTGAGTATAATATCATCATGTGAACTTATAAATGAATGCAAACTTGAGGTTGAATAGGTAAGTTGTCTGAACCCTAAATTTCTGGATTAGGTACAATAGTCTATGCTCGGTAGGGAGCTGTACCGGAATTTCCCGGATGAGGTGATCCGGGGTGGTAACTCAGTCACTGATCTTGAAATTTAGGTCTCAAGATATTTAAGTAATAAAATGGGATTTTCTATAATTTAAAACCATTTTTCCAAAAACTCACATTCAAAGAAAAGGCTTTCTACAAAAGGATTTCTACAAAAGGATTTCCAAACAAATCAATGGTTTTCCTAAGCAAGATACAAACCTATTTTCAATTCAAACAAACATTCAGTTCTTCTTTTTCCCCAGTTTGCTTAACCGCGTTTTTCCAAAAAGGTCATCTACTCATAGTGGCGACTCTGCTGGGCCGAAATGGTTCTTAAATTTAAAAAAAAAAACTTAAGCAACTTAGGCAACTACTGAAATATACCCTCGCTTGCAGTCATTCACTAATTCATAGTACTATATTTTACCCAAAACTGCATAGCATGACATTTTCTTCTTGTCAACCATTCAAACTCACTGATAAGCCCGATTTATTCCAGAAGGTGACCTACCTCTTTTGCCAAGATTGGAGGCACCCGAAGGGGTAAACCACTTATAGCACCATATGAACCTCTCATGTTCTATGTGGAGAAGTGTATATTCGCTATGGGGACCTGTACGACCCTTGGTTTGACTTTGGCCCATATGTAATGACCTAGTAACTTCCCATTAGGATTACCAAAACATAAATATGAAATTGGACATTGAGAGTATGCCTTTGGTATCCCCGGTTGATACCAAAGAAACCCAACACCTAGGAAGAATGCGTGCCAATTGAAAGGAGGAATAAGGTTGGAAGGGTGAGTATATTGTTGCATGTGCTAACGTTTGTTCCACGGTGGTTTTATTTTGACCTTTACATGAAACATTAAACACGCATAATGATTCATGTGCCATTCTAACCACGTTTTCATGCAGCTATTTTCAAGACATGCACATATGTATGACATTGATGCTAACCACATCTTCGGGCAGCCATGACATTTTCATTGTGTGCCATATACATCTCATGTGTTGACATTTCTATGAAGCATACACAACATCATCCCATATGTCATGCATCCTAACCACATCTTTGTGCAGCCATTTGCATCGCGTATGACATGAACATTCATATCATCTCCTCTCATCCCATTTAATAAAAGACGTTCTGAGAATGCCCATCACGGTCATTTCATTTCATATCATATCAGGTGCTGTGTTCCGCCCGTGCACTAGATTGCACTTGGCCATTCCACTATACCATGTCATTCACTAGAGGACCACAATGGTTTTAGGTCTATATTCATATGGTGAGTCACACAATAACATTACATGACATCATGCTCATTCACAATTGGTGTCACGGTGATGTCGAAGTCTTATTTGTGTGTCGCGATCCGTATCGGATTGTTCCATGGCATTAACGAATAATTTAAGGTACTCCCTGATTGCCTGATTACTACACGTGTAGGAACATTTCATGACATTACCAAATCATACAAGGTGTTCCACGAACGCCGAACCCCTGTTCATGTCTCTATTCACACATGACTTGCTTGTAACATCATTTCATGTTGGATGCCCTAAAAGCATCGAAACCATGTCCATGGGATGGCTCCCATATAACCATTTCATATCACTTCATTGGCTTACAAAACATCAAAACTCTGTCCGTGTGTCAGTAACGCACATGACCATTTCATGACATCTGTGAGCACCGGTTTTCCCAACCTCGGTGATGAGAACTCTTTGTTACCTCTGTTAAGCAGTCGGACCTGGCAAAGAGCAGGATGTCACCTGGAACGCATTGAACTTTCTGAAAACTGGACAATCCTCGATCCGAAACCCTGAGAAAGGTCCCCCGGGTAGTTTTAGGGTTTTAGGGTGCGCGTCGGTTTTTGCGATTTTCGTCCCTGGCTCTACCTAGAGTCAGGCAGCAACAGCTGCCCAGCTGTAGGTCTAGAACTGTCCGGCTCTAGTACAAACTAAAGTCAAGCGACTCTAGTGGGTTGGGCAACCCTGAAACGGAGCGAATTCGGTGAAATTGGAAAAAACCGAACATGGCGCATTTAATTCATGAAATGATTACTTTGATGTGAGATATAAAAAGAGAATTAAAAATCAATTGAGAAGGGGGATTGGAAAAGAGAGCTCGGCCGAAAAAAAAACACAGAGAGAAATAGTTGCAGACAGTGAGGAAGAAGAAGAGAGAAAGAGAGAAAGAGAGAAAGTGAGAAAGTGAGTTTCAAGCCTAAAACTCGAACTCTAATCATCCCATAACTTGCCTGGACCATCACTCATTCGTCTGGATACACATATGGATTCGTTTCGGATTCGTTTGGATTCATTTTCGAGATTTCGGAACGTGCGAGGATTCGAGTCACGTTCTCGATTTTCAATCTGTTTCTGCATATCCGATACACTGGAAAAGCATCAAGGTAAACTTTAAGGGGCCTTAAACTTGTGTTCATTACATTTTCCATTTGATTTTTCTCTGTTTTCTTAATTTTCAGAAAACTGGCTACCTGAATATAGCCGTACAGCTTTGTTCTTTAAGAACAGAGCCGCACGGCTCTGTCTCCCTGAAATAGAGCCGCGCGGCTCTAACCCTAGAGCCGCACGGCTCTATTCCTCCTGGGCGAAAAACCAAAAATGCCCGATCGGCCGAAAATAGCTCGTTTTCCATTTTTATGCATTCTGTTGTGATATTTTTCGGCCTGAAAATATTCGTACGTTATTAAGCTTCTGTTTTCGGATTTCTGTGCATACGGATATTAGATTTTCGATTTTTTCTGGATTTTATTCTTTGATTTTGAGGTTGTTCGATCCGAATCGGATCCGTAGTCCAGCATCAACAGACCCCCGAACCCTATAAAATCATCGGGAAATACTGAAAACGAGCAAAATAATGATTTTTTGAAAGACAAGAAAACCAGTTTCGGATCCGAGTATTACAGCCGCCCGACTGTGTTTAGAGCCATGCGGCTGTAGTTCCTGGAAAAGACATAATCACAGAATGACCCGTGCAGACGTCGTTACGTGATGCTGTTTTTGGATTCAGATTATTTTTGGTGTGTTTACTGCTTTCAGACCCTAGATGTTTGTAGAAATTAGGAAACCCGCACGAATGGAACCCCGAGTTCTTGAATAACAGACCCGCTAAAATCTGAAAATTTGTATGAAATCGAGCCAAATAATTTTATAAAATTGTTTTTCAGCACAAAAATCTACAGGGCATTTCAAAACCGTTTTCCAGGTCTAACCTATCTCACCGGTCGGGTCGACCCGGTTACCCCCTAAATGCATGCCCCCATTCCTAAAAATCCCAATTCTGTCCTGTTGTGAGTCCTACTTGTGTTTGTGATATAAACTATCCTAACCGTCTGTTTTGCAGCGTCGATTTTCCTTTTTGTTATTTTTACTGTAATTAATAGATTAATTCGTGTATTTAAACGTTTGTAATTCGTAGATCCTCGTGTATTCTAGGCGTTTGTAAATGTGAGGACGAGAGTTTTTATTTTTATTCAATTTGATTGTATAAGCAGCCTCTGTTATTCTTTTGTATAATTTGGATGTATGATTTACTTTTCTGTAATTTGCTTGAGCACGGGCTAATAAAATAAACTTAATTGGGTAGAGAAAGATAATAACTTGAATAAATATGGTAATATAAATTATAAATCGAACACAAGCTCGAGGTTGAATAGGTAAATTGCTCGAATCCTGAATCTCTGGATTAGGTAAAGTAGTCTACGCTCGGTAGGGAGGTGTACCGAAATTTCCCGGATGAGCTGATCCGGGTGGCGACTCTGTCACTGATCTTGAAATTTAGGTTTTGAGGTCTCAGTGGAGACAAGGCAGGGAACCGTGGTCTCAAAAGATGGCCTAGTCATGCACATCACCCGGAGTGGCAGGGTTTACCAACTTGTTAATGTGGCTCCTCAAGCGCCACCTAGAAGGAACAACCCAGTTGTGGAAACTGACACCGCTGCTCAGGGTTGAAGAGTAAGCAAGAGGATACCGTAGTTAAGCAGTTGAAAAGAACACTTGCTCGGGTAAGCATATAGCACCTCCTCCTTATGGAATCCAAAAGACACCGTGAGGCAGTAGTGAAGCAGCTGATGGAAATGGAAGCAAACCCTACTATGTCCTCAGACGAATTTTGTGCCATGATAAAAGGGGTCGACCTGAAAGCCAACCAGGCCCCGGAGATCAGTTATGGGGTATCCGACTTGCCGCCAGAGGGTGTGAATCATAATCAGGCTTTGTATCTGAAAGTACAGATTATGGATAGGGATATGCCCTGTGTGATGGTCGATGATGGTTCAGCCCTGAATATTTGCCCTTCCAAGGTCTTGCCATACTTGGGTATTATCACATAAGCACTTTGTAAGTCTAGTACTATAATCAGTGCCTATGATGATAGCAAGAGATCAGTGATAGGCACATTTGAAGCTGAACTTAGTGTCGGGGAAGTCAGATCCAATGTGTTGTTTACGGTCATCGACATCCTGGTTACATTTTCCCTGCTCCTAGGAAGGCCGTGATTTCATGCCCTGGGAGGAGGGTCTTCCACTTTGCATCAAAAGGTGAAGTTCATGATAGGTGGAAAGGTGGTGACTGTGGAGGTAGATGAGCCATCAGTAGTAGCTGCTTTAAACGCTGTGGAGCAGCCCATAATAGGTTTTCAGGTTGCAGTTGTGACAGAGGAAAGTGGTGATGAACCAAAGTTTCCGGAGTGGATATATAAATACTTTTCCAAGCAGAAATTTGAGCCCGGCAAGGACCTAGGGGCAAGACAACAGGGTGTCCCTAAATTTGACATTGAACCAGGGAAGTATTGTCAGCACGGACTTGGCTACCGCGAGAAGGGAGATGGGCCGAGTAGGAGATCTGTGAATTTGGTTGACATGTTTATGTATCCGACTGAGAAAGTGTATGATGGGGCTCTGGAGCCGGTAGAAGTTGAGGGGGGTCAACTCCTAGGATTTGGAATCTTTTCTGATGTTGTGGATTTTGAGAAGTACGGGGTCGAGCCAGTTGTCAACATGCTCCGTATTGAGGCTAAGGATGATAAGGGAAAAGTTCTGAAAAAACAGGGAACAGCAGTCAGCCGAGTCAGTGTTGAGTTTGGAAACAAAGGGGAATCCACTGACAAGGTAAACCCAAGAAGTGGGAAATCTGAGGTGGCCATAGAAGCTATCACCAAAGCACTGTCTGCACTGATGAAAGTCAACACAGGTTCTAATCAGAAGCAAGCACCTGTGGCAAAGACTCAGGAAGAACTGATGAATCAAGTTATGAAGCAGTTGGCTAAGCCGATGATGGCTGGGAAGACCAAGATGAAAGAAGAAGAACTATCTGCTTACCAGGAAGAAGCCCTTGAGGGTGACCTGGGGGACCTGTTTGAGGAAGTTGAAAAGGCTACAACAGGAGAAGACCCTCTGCATGTGGAGGATGATAATCATTTTAATGTATCAACTTTTTCTGTTTTTGATGTAAACAACTCAGCCTGCAAGGCTTTTAATGCAATGAAATCCAATTTCGCTTACTTGTGTGATGTTTTTCCTGATGGAACTATGCATACATATAAACATTCATTTAATGTCTTTACATGAAATGAATCTAGGAACTGATGATGATGCAAAAATGGTATACGTCTCGAAAGACCTCACGCCTGAAGAGAGAAAAGAAATTATGAATGTGCTCCTAAAACATGTAAAAACCTTCGCATGGTCCTACGATGACATGCCCGGGGTTGACAAGGAAATTACAGAACACAGAATCCCGATAGATCCAAAAATGAAGCCCATCAAACAGAAACTCAGAAGACTCAGATCAGAATGGGTAGAAAAGGTTAAAGAGGAAGTGGCCAAGCAGATAAAAGCAAAGTTTTTGGAAGTCGTGGAATATCCAGAATGGTTGGCCAACATAGTGCCGATTGCTAAAAAGGATGGTAGAGTCAGGGTTTGTGTGGATTATAGAGATCTGAACAAGGCTTCTCCTAAGGATGACTTCCCATTGCCACATATTGATGTTTTGATTGACTGTGCCACCAGGGCCACAATGTATCCATTCATGGACGGGTTCTTAGGGTATAATCAGATCCTTATGTTGGGATTCGTCATTGGAAAAATAACGTGGCGCAGCGGAAAATACACCGTTTAAAATTTCCTAGAATCCACCTATCGTGTCCAATTACCATTGATTAGAATAAAATCAATTTGAATCAAGAGAGATTAACTCACCGGATTCGTCTCTTGTAGAGACTGCTGCAGAATCGTTTCTTGAAACTGCGATCTCCAAAGTCCGGTGCACGACCAACTATTGAGCGGGAACCGGTGCTAGCCGAAGACGCGAAGGAATGGAGGTTTAATGCTGGGATTTTTCGGCTGTTTTGGGGCTGCTATTGGTAAATGAAATTTCCAGCAATTAATTAGAGTTGAATTAGGGTTTTATTGCTTAAGTGTGCCCTTATATAGACACCTTGTCTAGTTGGGTTTTAATTAGGTTAATTAAACCCAAGCCCACTAGGATTATAATTACATAAATAAACTTTAATTAAAAAGTATATACTATGTAATTTAATTCCATTTGGCTAAATTTAATTACCCCTAAATAAAATTAAATCACACTTAAGTTAATACAACACATGTATTTAATTTTCCTCCTTAGGAAAATTATTTAATTAATTGTTTACTTTATGTAATTCAATTAATTGATAAATTAATTAATTAAATTACGTAAACTTATTAATTAAATTAAATTCAACCCAATGTCAATTAATTACCTTGACACCGAATGTCAACTAATTAATTAACGTATTCCTTCCAATGTACATTACATGTACAATTTCTATAAGTTCCAGCTCAATTGATCTATGTGCACGATCCTATGGGTCTGTCTTTATGTTGGCAGTAGGCCCAAGGCCCACAGACTATAAGTGGGTTCTAGCAAACCATTACAGCCCCCAATTAAGACAGAGATGCAGCAGTCTTTAGAAGACACTCACCCGGTAGTAATCTCATAGTGTCCTTTGCCTAACGATATCGATATGAATAAACAAGAGGCATGGTGTCTGTCATCCTCTTCTGTTGTTTATTATATTTCTTGATCTTGAGTTGACTGACTAATCAAATAAGCAACCAACTTATTTGGGTATGGCCATACACTTATCAGTCCCACTCATCAAGTGGCCAATGATATCATCTCAGTGTTACCTGAGTGGCAATTCCATCACTTCATCATCAATATCAACATGTTCACCGGTCCACCCAATCATACCCGTATTTAGCATCCTTTTACAGACCTGTTAGGCGTATGTCAAAGTGAACCGGATTCCATATCGATATTATAATGAAATCTGGTCTGAGGACAAAAGAGACCTACTCAAGACAGACCTATGACATGACAACCATGTGGCTTTCTTGTGTGGATCGATCCAGTCCCATGTCAATGACATGTACCTATATTCATGACTGACTATACAAGTACTATGGCTAGTTAAGAACTACCATACAGTCATCGAATATACAAGTCTGTGGTTCTATTCGTTCCCACGATTAGAACAGACTTGGGATAGGTTTTATGATTATCAATTAATGGATACTCTACTCATATTATAGCACAAGATATAAATGAAATAGATTAATTGCCTTTATTAATGTGACACAAATAATGTATTCATACATGACTCTTAATGTATAATACAAAATACAAGAATCCAATGCCCTAAGAACTAGGGCACACCAACACCTTATGGACATAGTTGACAAAGTGAAGACAGCCTTCATCACAGAGTGGGGGGTCTACTGCTACAGGGTCATGCCATTCAGACTGAAGAATGCCGGAGCCACTTACCAGAGGATTGTCACGACACTGTTGCACGAGAGAAGCACCCTGCTATCTTGGATAGATTCCTGACTAGGTTCGAAAAATACAACCTCCGCCTCAATCCTAAGAAGTTTCTGTTTGGGATAACCTCAGGAAAGATCCTCAGCCATGTGGTAAGTCAGAGGGGAATTGAAATGGACCCAGATAAGATCAAAGCTATCAGTGACATGCCCACGCCAAAGACAAAGAAAGAGGTAAGATCATTTCTGGGATCGCTACAGTATGTCAGTCGGTTCATTACAAGGTTGACAACGGTCTGTGAACCCATCTTCAAGCTCCTAAGGAAGAATCATCTGGCGAAGTGGAATGATCTGTGCCAGTTAGCCTTCGACAGGATCAAGGCTTATTTGATTAATCCACCAGTCCTGAAACCTCCAATGCCGAATAAACCTTTATTCCTGTACTTAGCTATCGAAAATGCTTCAGGAGGGGCACTGTTGTTCAGGAACAGGAAGATGGGCGAGAACACGCAATCTACTACCTGAGCAAGAAACTGCTCGACTATGAGATCAGGTATACTACAGTAGAAAAGACCTGTGCTACTATGGTATGGCTGACTAAGAAGTTGAGGCATTACTTCTAGTCATACAAGGTTCAGGCAGTGGCAATGGTTGATCCGATGAAGTACTTATGCCAAACCCCCACATTGGCCGGGAAGTTATCAAGGTGGCTACTCCCATTATCTGAATTCGACATTGAATATGTGACCAAGAAGACAATCAAAGGAAGGGCAGTGGCAGAATTTCTGGCCAACCAACCCCTGGAGTTAGATTATATTAAGAATCTAGAATTTCTTGGTGACCAGTTGGCTGTAATAGAGGCAGAACCGAACAGATGGATAATGTACTTCGATGGGGCCGTAAACAAGCATGGGGCTGGACTGGGAGTAATTATTGGCACACCTGATGGAGAGATCATCCCCCTAGCAAAATGCCTCGAATTCCCAGTGACTAACAATAGGGCAAAGTATGAAGCTTGCCTATTCGGGATTGATGCTCTGATCACACTAGGGGCACATAAAGTACTGATAATTAGAGATTCAGCATTAGTAATCCATCAGATCATCGGCAAATGGGAGGTAAAAGAAGGGTCGCTCTGGCCATACCTCCAGTTGGTTTGGGATAAGGTGGAAGCATTTGGACTGTGTGAGTTCAGACACGTGCCGAGGGATGAGAATCAGATGGCAGACTCTTTAGCCACACTCTCATTAATGTGGGAGGAACCTTGGAAGCACCCTATGCAGCCAGTAGTAGTGGAGATCGCATAGAATCCTTGCTATTTGTCGGTCAGCGTTATAGCAATGGTGGAAGAACGTCCTTAGTATCATGATATTCTACAGTTTATTTAGAATGGTTAGTACCCTGAAGATGGCAGTGAGTCGGATAAGATCTCTTTCAGGAGGTTAGCAGCACAGTTTAGATTATTTAACGGCTTGCTCTTGAAGTGCTTAACAGAAGGAGAAGCCAAAGAAGTCATGAGGCAGATCCACGCAGGGACTACGGGCCATATATGAATGGGTTAGCCCTGGCTAAACAAGTGTTAAGGCAGGGCTACTTCTGGCTTACAATGTAAGCAAATTGTATCGAAGAGGTGAAAAGATGTCACAAATGCCAAGTGTATGGAGACCTCAATCATCTCCCACCACTTGAACTTCAGATATCATCAACTCCGTGGCCATTCGTTGCTTGGGGGATAGATCTCATTAGAGAAATAAGGCCGCCTGCATCAAACGGATACCAATTTATAGTTGTGGCTATTGATTATTTCTCGAAGTGGGTGGAAGCGGAATCATTTGTATATGTTACACCCAAGAAAATGGCCAAGTTCATTGAAAAGAGTATTTTCACATGGTACGGGATCCCGCATCATGTTGTCACAGATAATAGGGAACAGTTTCAAGGGGCTACGGCACAGTTGTTTCAAGATATGGGGGTTAAGCACCACAAGTCATCTTCGTACCACCCACAAGCTAACAGTGTGGTAGAAGCGGCCAATAAATCCATTAAGAAGATTCTGTCAAAAATGGTGGTTACATATAGGGATTAGGCTGATATGTTGCCGTTTGCTTTATGGGGTTATAGAACCAGTGTCAGAACCCCCGCCGGAGAAACACCGTACTACCTAGTCTACGGAATGGAAGCTTAACTGCCAGTGGAAACCGAGATTAGGTCACTGAGAGTGGTTATGGAGGCACAGTTACCAGAATCAGAATGGGTTCAATCAAGATATGAACAGTTGGCACTGATTGACGAGAGGCATCTCCAGGCATTGACCACTTACAGATGTATCAGCAGAGAATGGCTAGGATTTACAACAGCAAAGTCCGCCATCAGAAACACCCGTTCAAGGTCGAGGATTTGGTACCAAAGCAGATGAAACAGGTCAACACTGATGTGAGGGGAAAATTCAGACCCAACTGGGAAGGTCCGTATGTGGTTAAGAGGGTACTTTCGAAGGGGGTTGTAAAGATTATGGATATGGATGGGAATGAGTTCGTCAACCCCGTCAATTAAGACAAGCTTAGGTGGTACTACTTGTAAAAAAAAGTCCGGTGGATCGAAAACCGAAAAGGCGGTCCATGCAAAAGTCAGGATAGAAAGGTGAGCACCATCAGCAGGAAAATCTGCAAAGACCAGCTGGTGGCAGTCGCAGGTTCGGTCGAGACGGATACCAATGTTGACTCTGTTGTTAGCTTCATTTCATTATTGAAACACATTGTACTAAAACATTATTAATGAATAAATGAATGAATGCTTTTTCTGTCCGCTCAAATGTCTTAAGTTTGTCCGAAATTGGATATTTGTTATACATATATATATGATTGTGCACATTCCATGTTCCGCATGCATCGCATAAAAAAATCCGATGGACTGAAAACTGAAAATTGGTCCACGCAAAATTTAGGGTACAAATAAAAAGTCTGCTAGTCAAAAACCTGAAAGGGTGATCCAGGAAAAAGTTAAGACAGTCCGATAGATTGAAAACCCACAAGGGCAATCTATGCAAAAATAAGGACATAAAATAAAACAGCAAAATAAAAATCATCCAGCAATAACTTCACATGACACGAAAAAACCTACAAACTGAGATATCTCAGGGTCAAGATCTCACGCTCGCATCTTGTAGGACAGATCACTAAGTCAGCAAGCCAGGCCCTATAACGACCATCCATCTCCACCGAAGATACATTGCCATATCTCAAAACCTCAGAACGGATCCACTGCTACTTCACATGTCAGGGCCACTGTTGTGTGAATTCCCTATACTCTGTCATGCATAATGTACTTGCCCGTATTGTCTGCATAACCACGCAGGGGAGTAAAATGTCACTTTGGACAGTCTAAGGAGCTGCACACCTCCTGCCTAAGTCTTCATAGTCACATGCGAAATGTCCCACCAGGGGCAAATCCAACGAATGGATACGTGCATCCTCTCTCTCAGCTAGCTGAGCCACTCCTCTGTAGTCCGGGTGGCAAAGTCTGTAGTTTCGACGTGCCGGGCCCAAAAACGTTTCGGGATGTATCTCGGTTGAGGTAAAGGAACGCTCAGGAGAATCAGTTTCTCCAGTAGCCAAATCTGCAAGAAAAACAGCCAATCAGTAGGATTCAAAATTAATCAGAATGTCAAACATGGGTTAGGGACAAACCTGAAGTAGAAAGGGAGACCCATTAGTCTCGACCGAGTGACCGGTGTGGATAGAATCCAGATAAATCAGGGTCTCAGCCAAAATGACCCCCATGGGTGAAGCACCGTCATTTGGGCCACCACTAGGATTAACCGGAAGTCACAGGTCCCATCTCTTGACTCGCACAAATAGAGGGACATCAATAGCAGACTCATTAGAAAAGCCCAACCAGAGGCAGAGGTGTCCAGGGCAGAACATAGGTCCATAATAGCAGACAGGTTGAGACTCCTAGTGGCAGCCCCACCAGGAAGCAAATGGTCTAAATATGCCGTGTCCAGCGTATTTAGCCTCTGAAGTATCTATAGGTTGTCTGAATCGGGTTTAGGGACGACTAACCTGACTCCACTTGGGCAAGGAACATAGAGGATGGCCCTGAATTCCTCCACCATGGGGCACAGCTCTTGCCCAGAAAATCGGAAGACATAATCCATCAGATCCTAGAAGCTGGCTGCAGTCGCTAGAAAGGTTTGGTTCAGAGTCAAATTCAGATAGAACCGTATGGAATACAGACTGTAAGGCACCAACAAGGTCTAGTTGGAAAACGGGATGTTCTCCAATAATCTCTGAGGCGGTCACAGAAAAAGGGCACAGAAAGGAGAAGAAATGGCTGAAATGCAAGTGGAGCCGGATGGCTCTGGTCTGGGTCGGGCAGCTCTGGTTTGGGTCGGACGGCTCTGGTTTGGCAACAGCACGCACTATATTCTTTTATACAAAATTTTGAATCTAGAGCCTTGCGGCTCTGCTACATGGAATAGGTATCTGATCGAAATCAGCCCCAGAATCACGGAACAAAGTTTTTGGGAAGCATAAATCATGCCAGACGGTGATAAAAACGAGTGAAAGTAGATAAAATGCACTCAGAAAAGCAAGTCCAGCAGAGGAAAGTAACAGAATAGTAAAAACAGTAAAGAATTCCATAAAATATCAACACAAATAGTACACCAATTCCAATTGTCAATAGTCACATAACGAGAAAAAGCCCACAAGCGAGCAACATGTCCTACAACATCAAGTCTAAGCCCACAGACGGGCTGCATCGACACAAACTACAAAAAGCTACAAAAGAAGGGCTACGGCTGTCCCCCATCATTCGAGTCATCATCCTCCTCCTCGCCTTCAGCCTCGCCATCATCGCCAAAGATGCTCTGGCTAGTTTCCCAGTCGTCCAACTGAGTGTGGAGAGTCCCATTCATGAATCTGAGGTCCACAACGGTCCTCTGCAGCTCCTCTATCTCCGCCTTCATGCGGGCCTCCTCACGTCGACGTGCACTGACTGCAGCCTACATTAAGAATCAAATAACATAGGCATCATGTCATAAATATACATGCATTTGAAACATACATACATGCATATATACATATTGACACAGGTACTTATCGCCATCGCCCCATTATCCTGAAGGAAGAGGGACCTGGGAGCAGAAGTCGCCTGGCACAGAGTCATCCCCTGTGACACGAAAATCTGCATGAATAACAATGCACAGGTCAGACCAGTGGCAAAAGTAACTGTCAAAAATAAGCAGGGGCAAGGATACTCACATGTGTCGCATCAGGAGGAATAGCATCAGGAAAGAGGTGCGCCTCAATGTACAGATTAGCCCAATAAAGTTGCCCAGCCTCATATGCAGCATGACCCACGGCTCCACCAGATACTCCAGATGGCCTGGAATAAAGCCAGCAGGAGGAACCAGCGGAGGCACTATCGGGTCAACAGGCTCAGTGTATCCCGCCTCGGTGTCAGCACCAAGCACATCCATATGAGATGAAGAACCTCCATCTCCTCGGCCACCGGCAGTCCTAGACTCGGGCCATTGGAACGCCTACCCGATGTTGTGCGAGGGCGCTCACATCTTTCAGACGGCTAAAAAAAATCGGGTCAGCAAGTAGCAGGATGGCCCAAACAAGCAAAGGATAAAAGCAGAACAAAGACGTACCCCAGCTGGCGCATCCTCTGTCGGTGCAGTCTGGAGGGAGGAAGAAGCTGTGTGCTAATAAACTAGGGATAGTCGCCGTCGTCCCTCATAACCATATATCCGGACCCGAATAGATCTGGGTGGTCCTCCTCCGATAGCAGGTACGACCAGAATAGTCCAACTAGAGGTGCAGGCGGGATCTTGCGCTCCCTAGGGCCGACTCGTCAGTCGGTGACCCTCTCTCCAAGATATCACTCAAAGCTAAACGGGCTCTCCATCACAAACCGTCGGGGCATCAACCTCCGAGCATCTATCAGCTCCGGGGACCACACAATGTTACCCTATGGCTCCTTTATGACTTGAAACCAGAATGTTATTAAAAAAAGGTATACCTGCTTGAAGCTCATACCCGCCAAGAGTTGGCGGTAGATCCAGGGGTCAGTGTCCATCTCACTCCAACCGAAGCCCAGCCACCGCCGCAGCTGGGGGAAATCTGGAAGCTCAGCATTGGTTGGTATAGCCAACTTCGGCTGAGGAACAAAGGCGTACTCATACGCCCAAATCTGCACAATGAGAAATTCGGTTAAAAAAAAACTCACATGAAGGACTATCCATGCGCCCTTCACTTCCCGGTGCCTCTCGTGGGTGCAGATATCGAGGCCGTAGTACAGCTAAGCAAACCTGGCTCATCCCTAGTTTAAGCTCCCCACATCCTCCATCTATATTAGCAAAGGGAGCACTTCCAGGTTCAGATCGCTCTGACCCGTAGGGAACAGCAAAGTACTCAGGGCGTACAGCAGAAACGCCTGGGCATAACACCTCGCGTCCCTAGGAGAGAACACAAAACCCTCAGGAAGGCTGTTATGCCTAACCAACCAGTAATCCTCCAGTGTGCTCCCCTTGACCCGCCTGCCCAGAGGGGTCAGGCCAATCAGTATGGTGACGAGCTATGGACTGAAGCCTCCTCGCTCTAGAGACTGATTAAACTCTATGGTGTGCCCACCAAATGATAGCCCCGTGATGGCCAAGAAGTCCTTGGGTGTGCTAGCAAACTCCCCGATCAGGAAGTGAAAAGTGTGGGTGGAATCCATCCACCGCTCTAGAAGCGCCATCAATAAACCCTTGCTCATTCGAGGTGGGACCTTGCATATGGAGCAAACGAACCAGTGTAGACCGGTCGAGTCGACTATCTCCTGCACCTCGTCAGGGAGCCTTCTATACCAAACCAGCGCATCAGACATAGATCCGGCCCCTCGGTTACGGGCTTGCTTCTACAAAACAATAAATAGGGAGTTTTATGAGTTATTTATGTTGTGCATTGCTTGAATAAATTGACTGGAAGCATTTAGAATGAAATTAGAACACAAAAAATCTCAATTATGTCGAACCAGAGCTGCCCGGCTTTAACCACAGCTGGTCTAGGAAGAACAGAGCCGCACGGCTCTGTTCTTCACCAGAGCGGCCGGCTCTGACATTGAGTGGTGCGGCTCTGTTTGGGAAACCAGCGGTTTGGTTCCTAAAACCTAGGTTTTGCAATTTTTCACCCTAAAATTGATTTTAATCAACTTTAAATCATCAATTAAGTTTCCTAGGGGCATATTCTACTCTAAACATACATCAATTTCATGTA
The DNA here is from genome assembly GCA_039660915.1 of Euphorbia tirucalli. Classification (NCBI taxonomy): domain Eukaryota; kingdom Viridiplantae; phylum Streptophyta; class Magnoliopsida; order Malpighiales; family Euphorbiaceae; genus Euphorbia; species Euphorbia tirucalli. The sequence goes on along the minus strand of CM077637.1, from coordinate 30,323,655 downwards.
ATTTCATCTAATTTTTTCTATATTGCAGAAATTCAAAAATGGAGAAAAATGAGGAAGTTGAAAAAAACTAACCAAATCTTGAATGATATGTGTAGACGGTTTCAAAGTCACAGGTACAGGATCGTCTCTCCTAACCCCGTAATAAGTAACCGTCTCTGTTAATCCGTACACATCCACTGTACACTCGGTGGGTAGAAAAAATTCTCCTTCAGGTAATGCATACCTTACATGAGGGAAGGGTTCTGCGGGAGTGTTTGGGCGAAGAGCTTTTCACATTTTCCTCATCTGGACAGAAAGATTCTACAGAGAATTTTCAGAGAAAGAAGTGCAGATATATATATATATATATATATATATATATATATATATATATATACATATATATATATATATATACATATATATACATATATATACATATATATACATATATATACATATATATATATATATGTATATACATATATATATATGTATATATATATGTATATATATATATATATATATGTATATATATATACACACACACACACACACACACACACACACACACACACACATATATATATATGTTTGGTTAAAAGGGAGAAGGGGTGCCGGCCCCTTTTATTTTCCCTTCCTACCCGCTAGAGTTGGGCGGCTCTGTCTTGCCAAGATAGAGCCGCGCGGCTCTGATTCCCCAGGTATGCTTTTTTCCTCGATTTTTCATAATTTCCATTTATTCCAATTTAATCCCGAGAAGGGTATTTCTCACTTTTGCAGGTATCCGGGAGCAAAAATAACCAAGCCGTATTTATTCTTGATCAAAGGGGCAAAAATTTTTGTTTCCAAAATTGTCCATCAAGGAACAAATATGCACTTTCGACTCAACATTAACGGTCCACTCCACTATATGCAGAATCAACTTCAACAGGTATGCTCCACCACAGAAAGCCAATCCCAACAGCTATGTTTAACCTCGTTGGCCCACTCCACCACACGGAGAATCAGCCTTTTGGGTACTCCACCACACGAAGAATCACTTTTATCAGGTACGCCACCACAAGGAGGAAAAAGAAAAAATATTTGTTCGTGTACTCCATCACTCGGAGAACCGAATTCCAGGGGCAACACTCCACCGCAGTGAGTCAACACTAGGGACAATACTCCACCACAGCTAGTCAGTAGCACGGGCACACTCCACCATAACGAGTTGGCTTGAGACTAGAACCAGCACCCCCAATAAGGGGCATCAGGTGCACCTTCTTTTCCTTTCTCACTGCGCTCCCAATCGCAAGGCCAAACTTGATCTAGGCTTCACAACCGACCATGAGTTGACTTTAGTCCCGCGAGGGGCAGCCTATGAGCACGGGTTTTCCTGACCTCTGTGATGAGAACTCTTTGTTACCTTTGTTAAGCAGTCGGACCCGGAAAAGAGTAGGATGTAACCTGGAATGCCTCGAACTTTCCAAAAACCGGACAATCCTCGATCCAAAACCCTGAGAAAGATCCCCCGGGTAGTTTTAGGGTTTCAGGGTGCGTGTCCATTTTTGCCATTTTTGACCCCGGCTCTACCTAGAGCCGCTCGGCTCTAGCACAAACTAGAGCCGGGCGGCTCTAGTGGGTTGGGCAAGTTGCTCTACAAAGCAGAGCAACTCACCCTGAAACGGAGCGAATTCGGTGAAATTGGAAAAAAACGAAGATGGTGTATTTAATTCGTGAAATGATTACTTTGATGTGAGATATGAAACGAGAATTAAAAATCAATTGAGAATGGGGATTGGAAAAGAGAGCTCGGCCGAAAAAAAAAGCACAAAGAGAAATAGTTGCAGAGAGTGAGGAAGAAGAAGAGAGAAGGAGAGAAAGTGAGTTTCAAGCCTGAAACTCAAACTCTAATCGTCCCATAACTCGCTTGGACCATCACTCATTCGTCCGGATACATATTTGGATTCGTTTCGGATTCATTTTCTAGATTTCGGAATGTTTGAGGATTCAAGTCACATTCTCGATTTTCAATTTGTTTCTGCATATCCGATACACTGGAACAGCATCAAGGTAAAATCTGAGGGGCCTTAAACTTGTGTTCATTGCATTTTCCGTGTGATTTTTCTCTGTTTTCTCAATTTTCGGAAAACCTGCTACCTGAATATAGCAGTACGGCTTTGTTTTCCATGAGCAGAGCTATACGGCTCTGTCTCCCTGGAATAGAGCCGCACGGCTCTAACCCTAGAGCTGTACGGCTTTGTTCCTCTCAGGCGAAAACTCGAAAATGCCTGATCAACCGAAAACAGCCTGTTTTCTATTTTTATGCATTCTGTTGTGATATTTTTCGGCACGAAAATATTCATACGTTATTAAGCTTCGGTTTTCGAATTTCTGTGCATACGGATATTAGATTTTCGGTTTTCCCAGATTTTATTCTTTGATTTCGGGGTTGTTCGATTCGAATCGGATCCATAGTCCAACATCAGCGGACCCCCAAACCCTATACAAATCATTGGAAAATACTAAAAACAAGAAAAATAATGATTTTTTGAAATACAAGAAAACCGGTTCGGGTATTACAGCCGCTCGGCTGTGGTTCCTAGAAAAGACAGAATTGCGGAACAATCCATGCTGACGTTGTTGCGCGATGCTGTTTTCGAATTCAGATATTTTTTGCTTGTTTACCGCTTTCAGACCCTAGATGTTTGTAAAAATTAGGAAACCTGCACGAACGAAATCCCGAATTCTGGAATAACAGATTCGATAAAATCTGAAAATTTGCTTGAAATCTAGCCAAATAATTTTCTAAAATTGTTTTTCAGCACAAAAATCTACAGGGCGTTTCAAAACCGTTTTCTAGGTCTAACCGGTTCGACCGGTGGGGTCGACCCGATTACACCCTAAATGCATGCTCCCATTCCTAAAAATCCCAATTCTGCCCTGCTGTGAGTCCTACTTGTGTTTGTGATATAAACTGTGCTAACCGTCTGTTTTGCAGCGTTTATTTTCCTTTTTATTATTTTTACTGTAATTAATAGATTAATTCGTGTATTTAGGCGTTTGTAATTTTTATATCCTTGTGTGTTCTAGGTGTTTGTAAATGTAAGGATGAGAGTTTTTATTTTTACTCAATTTGGTTGTATAAGCGGCTTCTGTTATTCTTTTATATAATTTGGATGTATGATTTACTTTTCTGTAATTTAATTCTGTAAGTTGCTTGAGCACGGGCTAATAAAATAAACTTAATCGAGTAGAGAAAGATAATAACTTGAATAAAGCTGGTAATATAAATTATAAACTGAATACAAGCTCGAGGTTGAATAGGTAAGTTGCCCAAACCCTGAATCTCTGGATTAGGTACAGTAGTCTACGCTTGGTAGGGAGCTGTACCGGAATTTCTCGGATGAGCTGATCCGAGTGGCGACTCTGTCACTGATCTTGAAATTTAGGTTTCGATGTCTTTAAGTAATAAAACGAGAAAACGTTTTCTACAAAAAAGAATTTCCAAAACAAATAAACAATTTTTTTTCTAAAAGAAGATAAACAAAACCCACTACCTTTTTCCTAAAACATCACGGGAACAAAGTTTTCGAAAATCCCTGGTTCACTTCGCCGCGTCCCTCCTTCTCTTGTCGTCCGCTCACAACATCCACTAGGTGCACCAAAAGCACCGAAACTCCATCTGTGTGAGGGTCACACATGACCATTTGCATTGTCTTTCGCAAGACATTGGGTATTCTTAGAACATCCGAAATAAAAAAGAAACAAAAACAAAGAAAGTCATCCTCACTGCCATTTTCATCCATCTCGCATCATTCGACCATGACCATTTCACAACCATACCATACATGTCACTTAGTGCATAGTGTCTAAGATCATAGCATTCATCCATGGTGCTAACCCTATGTTAAACATGTAGTTTGAAGTCGAACTTTAAAACGATTAGTACAGGTTGAATCAGAGTCCAATCAGTCAGTCCAGCCAGTTCAGCCAGTTCAACCAGAATCAGTCACTGTGGAGGAGATCAGGGGTTGTTCAAGGTCAGAATCAGAGCAGGAATTTGGGTAACAATTACCCTCTTTACCAATTGACAGTCAGGTTGTGTTGGAAAAAGTGAACAGAAGAGATATGGCTCAAGACGGATCTGGTGGAGGGATGCCTTTCGACATGAATGCATTTGTGGATGCCCTGCTAAACTCGAATCAGTTCAAGGCTACTTTATGAGAACAAATAGAAGTTGTAATGACCACCAATGCAGGTCAAACTATTCGATCGGTCCAGGCTCCGGTTGAGAATGAGGGAAACATTGTTTAGGTGGTCCCTAGCTCGGGAAGAAGTATTCCCTGTAGTAGTAGAGTGGTCGTTCCTCATCGAGAAATTGATCGCCAGTCCGAAGAAGATAAAGCTTTTGTAAGGGCAAGGGAGGCCTCAATTGAGGCAGCTAAGGAAAAGCATCTCAAAGGAAAGTTCTCTGATCTTAAAGCTCTGCCGCCGAGGTTGAAGGAGATGGTGCATGATAATCCCATCAAGTGTGCAGACCCGGCTGCTCTGTTGGCTTAAGGAGGGGATCCGTTACAGGTGGGTTTCTGGATGCCTTATTTTCCTCCGTACACGGGGGAAGGCCCACCAGAAGCTCATTTGGATAGTTATGTCAGAATAATGTCTAGTTTGGGGATTGGAAAGAATCACCTACTGAATCTGTTCTCGACTACCTTGAGAGATGCTGCTGCTAAGTGGTATTTGAAAATGCCAATTCATACCCACTCCACATGGGAAGATTTATCTGAGGCATTATTCAAGCAGTATGACTATAACACTTAGGTGAAAACTACTCTGGAGGATTTGGAAAGGATTCGCCAGAAGCCAAATGAATCCTTCTCGTCTTACTATAAGAGATGGATGGACATTCAAATGCTGGAAGATGGGGCTCCAAAGTTCGAATCCCTTATTGTGAAGGTGGTTGATGGTAGCTTACCTCTTTATATGGAGAAAATGAAGCTGAAAAGGTTCCACTCTTTTAACAATTCTGTTGAGTTTGCGAAGCGTATCGAAAGGTACGAAGAGGAAGATCAGATGAACAAACAGAGCTCGGGCACTTATCGAGGTGGTCGAAGGTGCACACAAGATTATAAGGCTGGTAGCACCATAACCACGCCATCTGGGTCTAGTTTAAAATCAGCTCAGAATGCAGTATTAGATCCGATGACAGAATCAAGTGTGGCTGTCGTAGCTTAAGGCAGACAATCAGTAACCCCTCAGAGGCTCACTAACCTATGGGCAGAGCCTTTGCCTCGCATCTTTGCCAAGTATAGGAAAGCCGGTTTACTTCACAGTTTGAAGCCATATGTTCCTCCATCTGAGTTAGAAAAAGACAACTTCTGTGCCTACCATATGATGGCAAGTCATCGCACTAATAATTGTACTTAACTAATAAAGGCCATTCGGCAGTTGGTTAATGATAAGAAGATTATGGAACCACCTTTGAAGCCAAGTGTTCAAAGTAATCCCTTGCCTAACTTTGGCTAATCCGGGTATGCAAGCTATCCAAGTTGATGATGCTACAGCTAGAGAAGACCCTCTGAATATGGAGGATGATGATTTTGATGTACTTGTTTCTTCTAATTACAATGTGAACAATTTAGCCCGTAGGGCATTTAATGCAATTTAATTTCGCTTATTTATGTGATGTTTTTCTGGATGAAACTGTTCATACATACAAACATTCATTTAGTGTCTTTAGCATACATAATGCATCATTGCATAAAATGAATCTAAAGACAGATGATGATCCGAAAATGGTATCCGTCTCGAAATACCTCATGCCTAATGAGAGAAAAGAAATCGTAAAAGTACTACAAAAGCATGTAAAAGCTTTCACCTGGTCCTATGATGACATGCCTGGGGTTGATAGAGAGATTACAGAGCATAAAATTCTGACGGACTCGAAAATGAAACCTGTCAATCAGAAGCTCAGGAGACTCTGACCAGAATGAGCAAAGAAAGTCAAGGAAGAGTAGACAAACAGATAAAGGCCAAATCCCTGGAGGTAGTGGAATACCCAGAATGGTTAGCCAACATTGTACCGGTTGTAAAGAAAGACGATCGAGTCAGGGTTTGTGTGGACTACTGAACAAGGCATTACCCAAGGATGACTTCCCACGACCACATATTGATGTTTTAATTGACAGTGCCGCGAGAGTAGCAATGTATTCATTCATGGATGGATTCTCAGTATATAATTAGATTCTGATGAACATCATCGATAAAATGAAGACGGCCTTCATCACAGAATGGGGAGTCTATTGCTACGGGTTCATGCCATTTGGGTTGAAGAACGCCGAGGCAACTTTTCAGCGAGCAGTTATTGCACTTCTACATGACATGATCCATAAGGAGGTCGAAGTTTATGTAGACGACATTCTAGTTAAATCGATGACCCGGGAAGAGAATCCCGCTATCCTAAATAGATTCCTAACTAGGATTGAAAAGTATAATCTCCGCCTGAATCCCAAGAAGTGTGTGTTTGGAGTAACTTTAAGAAACCTTCTAGGCCATGTAGTAAGTCAGAGAGGAATTGAAATGGATCCAGACAAAATCAAGGCCATCAGGGATATGCCCGCACCAAAGACAGAAAAGGAAGTGAGGTCCTTTTTGGGGTCATTGCAGTATGTCAGTCGGTTCATCGCAAGATTAACAATAGTCTGGGAACCCATCTTCAAACTCCTAAAGAAAAATCAGCCAGTGAAATGGAACGATCAATGCCAGTTAGCCTTTGACAAGATCATGGCTTATTTGATGAATCCACCAGTCCTAAAGCCTCCACTGCCGAATAAGCCTTTGGTCCTATACTTGGCTATCAAAGATGCTTCAGTAGGGGCAATGCTGCCATAAGAACAATGAAGCTTGCCTCTTTGGGATTGATGCCCTAATCACACTAGGGGCACATGAAGTGTTAGTTATTAGAGACTCAGCTTTGGTGATCCGACAGATTACCAAAGATTAGGAGATAAAGGAAGAATCACTCCGGTAGTATCTCAAGCTGGTTTGGGAAAAGGTGAAAGTGTTTGGTCAGTGTGAATTCAGATATGTCCTGAGGGAAGAGAATCAGATAGCTGATTCCTTAGCTACACTCTCATCAATATGGGAAGGATCCCGAAAGCATCCGATACAACCAGTCATCCTAGAAACTACACAGAACCCTTGTTACCTATCAGTCAATGTCGTAACAGTAGTGGAAGAGCATCCCTGGTATCATGATATCTTGCAATTCATTCAGAATGGGCAATACCCCGAAGATGCCAGCGAAGCAGATGAAATCTCTCTTCGAAGATTAGTAGCACAGCTCAGGATATTCGAGAATCAGCTCTTTAAGAGAACCGCCAACGGCCTACTCCTGAAATGTTTGATAAAAGAAGAAGTAAACAAGGTTATAAGATAGATCCATACAGGAACCTGCGGGCCACACATGAACGAGTTAGCCTTGGCCGAGAAAGTATTGAGGAAAGGCTACTTTTGGCTTACCCAACAAGCTGATTGTGTCAAAAAAGTAAAAAGATGCCATGAATGCCAAGTATACAGAGATCTCAATCATCTCTTTCTACTCAAACTTCAGATATCATCGACTCCATGGCCATTTGCTACCGAGGGGATAGACATCATCAGAGAAATAAGGCCACCTGCATCAAATGGGCACCGCTTCATAGTCATAGCTGTTGACTACTTCTCAAAATGGGTAGAAACAAAATCATTCATGAATGTTACAGCTAAGAAAATGACCAAGTTCGTCAAGAAGTTCATCTTTGCATGGTATGGGATCCCGCATCATGTCGTGACTGATAATGGGGTGCAGTTTCAAGGGGCAACAGCACAATTGTTCCAAGAAAAAAAAGTTGAACATCATAGATCATCTCCGTATCGCCCACAAGCTAATGGAGCGGAAGAAGCAGCCAACAAGTCTATCAAAAGAATCCTGTCAAATGGTAGTCACCTACAGAGATTGGGCTGATATGTTGTTATTTGCCTTATGAGGATACAGAACAAGTGTTAGAACTCCTACAGGAGAGACACCGTACTCATTTGTCTATGAGATGGAAGCCGTCTTGCTAGTGGAAACTGAGATTAGGTCATTTAGGGTAGTCATGGAAGCGCTGTTACCAGAGGCTGAATGGGTTTAGTTGAGATATGAGCAGTTGGCATTGATAGACGAGAAGCATCTTTAGGCTTTAGATCATTTCTAGTTGTACTAGCAGCAAATGGACAGGGCTTATAATAGTAAAGTTCGTCATTAGAAACACCCACTCAAAGCTGGGGATTTGGTACTTAAGCAGATGAAGCAGACCAATACAGATGTGCGGGGGAAGTTCAAGCCTAACTGGGAAGGTCCATATATGGTCAAGAAGGTACTTTCAAAGGGTCCTGCAAAGATCATGGATATGGATGGGAACGAATTCGTCAATCCCATCAATCAGGACAAGCTCAAGCGATGATGCATGTAAAAAAAAAAAGTCTGATGGATCGAAAACAAAAAAGGTGGTCCATGCAAAAATTAGGACAGTCTGATGGATCAAAAACTGAAAAGGCAGACCATGCAAAATTTAGGACAGTGAGGTGAGCACCATCAACGGGAAAATCTGCAAAGACCGGTTGATGGCAGTCGTGGATTCGGTCGAGACGGATACCATTACTGATTATATTCTTAGCTTCATTTCATTCTTGATGTGCATTGTGCTAAAACATTATTAATGAATGAATGAATGCTTTGTTCTATTTGTTTAAATGTCCCAAGTTTGCTTGAAATTGAGTTTGTATTATACATATATGGCTGCGCACATATTTTGTTTGCATGCATCTGTTGCCTTAAGATTTTGCACTAGTAAGTATACTAGGTCAATTGTAGTATTAGGCAAGACAAGTGTCGTATCCACAGGGAGTAAGGGAAATCCTAAAAATTTCCTAGTAAATTACCAGATTTAAAGGTTTTCCAGTTAAATTAGCATAGACAAATTATATAAACTAAGAACAGAAGACATGCAAGGAAGGAAATATAAGGTTGCGTAGAACAGAATAATATAGAACAATAAAGATAAAGGCACAGGATTTCACCAGCTAAACAGGCAATCTAAGAATATCTTCCTCTAGAATTTGCTATGAATATATTAAGGAATGTAGATCTAAGGTCTCTTGCCCTCTATTCACCAAGCTTATCTCTTAACCTTACTTGGATCAATGACTCATAACTAAGCTTATCTCTTGACCCCGCTTAGCATAGAAAGTCATGCATTAAGATTAGCAAGCATTCCACATCGAGTAGAAACCCTTAGCACACTTCCAATCTCCTCTCAATCTCATGGTAGGTGTGTGTGTGTGTGATTTTCCATATTCCTAAATCTCTTCTCGGTCTCATCAGGAATACTAAGAATATGAGAGGGCCCTTTCCCATATTAAATTAAGCACTTCACCACATAATCATCAAAGCATGATATTCATAATAAAAAGAGAGAAAGACTTCTTAAGACCACCAGCCTAAGCTAGTTTCATCCTGCTAGGAAATCTACTCACTGCACATAATAGCAATAAAAACGAGATTTCCTAGATGTCAAATATTAAACTTGCCAAGAACTAATATAATTAAAAATTAAAATTAATAATCAAAAGAACAAGTAGTTGAGCCCGAATAAATGCTACCCCCTACCTCTAAATAGTAGAGTATTTATAGTCCCAAAAAGTGAGATCTAGAGACAATGAGGTGTCAAAAATCTATGGTGCAAGTACATGACAAAATATTGTAAAAAAATTACAACCACAAAAGCAATTAGCTTCTGTGAGAAGCTAAGGACAACTATGGAATTTCCTCCAACCAAATATCTCCTCCTACTCTCTTAGGCCGCTCCTTTCTCGTCAAATCCTGCCCATTCCTACCGCTGCCGTCAACACTTTTCTTTTCTTCTTCTTGAATGCTCTAAAACTTCCTAAATCAAGCAACCTTGCTGAATGAGGCAGAAGACCTGGAAAAACTCATATTTAGACATGTGTTCTCCATACTCAATAGATTTTTAGTCAATTTAATGCTGAATTCTCACTAAATTACTTGGTATAATTTTCACTTATCAAAAACCCTGACACTTAAACATTGCTTGCCCTCAAGCAATCTCAAAAGAACAGAAAAGGAAAACTTTCAAAGAGAAAGAAAAAAAGAAAAGCTTAAATGAAAAACACAACTTGGAGGCTTTCAGAAAACTTTCTTAAATTAACTTGGGCAGCAACCAACAATCATCTCATCACCCTTAGATAGCAAGACTTCCATGCAAAACATGAAAATTGAGATTACCTAATTAATCAGAACATTCCTAAGCAACCTGATTCAACCTTAGAAACAACCTAAGGCGGTGAGATTAGACCTTGAATTTCAGTGAACTAGCAAGAAATTAAGCCAAGACTGCCTCACCACTAGGGTTCACTCAACTCTCAAGTGCTTTAGGTGATTTTTAAGAACTCTCATCAGCAATACAAGCAATCTTAGACTGTAGGCTTGATAATCGATCCCATCGCCACCACTCGTGTTAAACACATGCACAATCAAAAGGTCTTTCACCAGGGTTGTAACATAAGGCTTAGGTGAGGGGTGTGTCAAAGAGGCTTTTTAGGTTAAAGGAATACCAAGAGAATTACAGCACATTAAAAAGCAAAAAGCAAGCAGCCTCCAAAGAACTTATGCAATCCTTAAACAGATCAGGAAAAGGAACACACAAGGATACAAAAGCATTCTTATGGGATAAAAGATCAAATGCAGGAAAGGATATTGAGCAATCACATTGGAATTATAAGCTTTTTTTTTCAAACTTTCATTATTGAAGAGAGGAAGGCAATATAATCCAAGCATTAATGATATGAAATGATATAAGACTGAGCTTGCTCAAAACTTTGATTTCAAGCAGTCTTAAAGGAAAATAAGAATTTTGACTGCATTTTGGCAAATATTTGAAAGGTGATTTGCAAGATATATCTTCTTAAAAAGGGTTTCATAAGAAAGCTTCTTTTGGATAAAATGAGATTTTCCAGAAGGAGATTGCACAAGTTCAACCAGTTAATTGCTATGCACAATTAATTAAATTCATTCCTTTGGCATTCCTAGGGTGTTTTTGGACAACATATTGTGAAATGGTTAAAGTGAAATAATTTGTGGGTTGAACAAAAATAGGCTTAAAGGCTCGAAGGGGCTATTTTAAAATGGAAAGAAATTTGTTAGGGTGGCTTTTTGGGATTAAAACAAAAAGGCTAAAATAAACGCCTTTATGACTTTATGCATGTGAGAAACCATGTGATCTTGACAGGAACTAGCCAAATCAAATTCTAGCTAAAACTGACTATGCATGCCCACTCAACAAGGAATCAAGCAAGATGTGAGTGGACGATGTTTTCGATGGAACGCGGACTCCCTTTCGAAAGGGGTGCCACGATTTCGGGCGGACCCCTCCCTCACGTGGGGTTTTTATAATGGAAATTCGCGTGTTGGAAAACATAGAATTATTTCATACAAGAACCGAGACCTAAGTCTCGATGAATATTGTAGGAGTCGCCACTCAGCTCAGATCAACCATGAAATTTATAATGCGAACCAGACGAACGGCCGCTACACTATCCAGAGATTTGGGTCCGGACAAGTCCCTTATTTCGTGTCTAATTAAAATAAAATTGGCCAATGCTCTCAAATGGTATTTCATAATTCTAAAAGTCAATTTTATTGAAATAAATAGACATACAGTATGGATACAGGTATAACAAAAATAAAAGAAAAATAGTGAATATTTAAGTGGCTTATAACCCAATTGAATAGAAAATAAAAGCTCTCGCCTCACTTTTACAAACTCCTAGAATACACGATTTATCTAAAAATATTACAATAGCCTAAAATACAGATTAATTCTATTAAATACATATGAAATAAAAATAAAAACAAAAGCTGCAAAAACAAAGGTTAGCACAATTTTTACGGCACGCCACAAATAAGACTCAAATAGGTAGAATTGGGGAAATCAAGAATGGGGGCATGCATTTAGGGGATAACCGGATTGGCTCGGCTAGCTGGCCCGGTTAGACCTGGAAAACATTTTGAAACATCCCTGTATTTTTGGTTTTGTGGGAAAATCATTTTGAAAACAATTTTGGTGGTTTATATGCATTTTTTACATGTGAGGTAGGTCAGTTTTCGGGAGAATCGGGTCTCCGTCGTGGCATTGTTCTAAATGCAATTTTACTGAAAATTGAATTATGGTCGTGGATGCACACAACAAAATTCATTTTGATAATTTTCTGATTTTCTGAAATTTTTTAGGGATTTTTGGAAATTTTTAGGGATTATTCTAGAAATTCTGGTTCTGGTAGAGCACTACTTGGATTACTTATAGTCGCACGACTGTAGTTACAGTCGTACGACTGTAACTACAGTCGTGCGACTATAAGTTATCCAAACTTAAGATTTTGCCAAAATTTTGTTTGAAATAAACTGAAAGAAAATCATCTGGAAACCAAGAACTCTCGTACGATTGTAAATACAGTCGCACGACTGTTCATAAACTTAAGAACAGTCACACGACTGTTCTTGATTTCTAGAAACAGAAACGAGGAAAGTTGAACGAAAAAAAGGCACTAAATCACACCAATCATCCAAAAAGCTTGAAAAACAGAAGGGATAAAGAGTGGTAACCTTTTTGGAGTACGTCCACCGTAGGATTGACCCCTGGCGTCGCTCCAATCCACACAAATTTGCATTTTTCCTCTTTGAGTTGAGGTTGGAAACTTTGGGTCCAAGAATCTCCAAATGTCACAGTTTCTAATGGTTTTAGTCTGAGATTTTGATTTGTTTGTGAAGTCAAATTATTAACCTATTGATTTCTAACAAATTCCTACACTTAAACTTGGAGAATTAAAGAAAACAGAAGAGGAAAAGAAAACTTTGAAGTTGGGTTTTTCCCTTTCTTTTCCTTGTCTCTTTTCTTCTTTCTCTTTTTAATTTTTCACCAAAAATCCCAAAGCTGAGCTTCTTCCCTCTTTTTCTTCTTTTTATCTCATCTAATCTCCGCTTTTCCACCAGAAATCCGGCATTAATTGCCCAAAATCTTCCTCCCTTCTTTCTTATGTCATAGGTATGGTGTTCTGCACCTACTCCGATCTTACAGTCATACGACTGTAATTTTTAAATTACAGTCACACGACTGTAATGACAGTCGCATGACTATACATTACAATCATGTGACACAAGCTCTTTTTTTTGAGTAAAATTACGGCACTTACACAAGAATTCACATTGATTAACAAGAAAAAAAAGGCTCAAAAACCTCACAGAGAATCATAAGGTTATTGCAGCTGGTCTAATTCAAGCTAACAAGATGAAATACAATTTAAAGTCTCATAGCCCTAAATTGCTTAATCAGCAAAACCAGCATTACTTAAGGTCTTTTCCAATCAACAGGCAACCAAATTTTAAATGTTTTATATAGACTTCATGTATCCTTAGGCTCAGAAAATCTCATTGGCTGCCAAAAATCATTTAAACACAGAAAAAAATGTTTTGAAAAATTTTACTAAACCAAAAATACTAACATATTTACAAGTGGAAAGTCTTTGTAGACATAAACAAAATATTCATAAGATTGCTAAAAACAACACAGCAAACCTAAGATTACTCAAAGCAGCAAAATGTTCAAGCAGGGATTCTCAATTAGTAAATCATTAATACCAAGCAATCCAGTCAATCAACCAGCATTCTCAACAATCATCACAACTATCAACAATAATTCCAATAGGTAATCTAACCTCTCCCCCACACTTAATTTCTACTTTGTCCTCAAAGCAACTAAATCATGTAATTGATTAAGCAAAAGCGAGGTAAAGGAAAACTACCTATCACATGGCAATTCTGAAGTAAAGTGCTATGGGCAAAAGTTTAAAGAGATATACCAGATACCTTGAGATGGAGGAGGAGGAAAGCTTTTCACTCATCTGGTTTGGAGGAGACTTGCTCCTCTTCCTCTGCGGGGGTCTCCTTTTCTTCTTCCTCAGTAAGATTTTTCTTCTCCTCTTCCTCTTCCTCAACAATCTGCATCAGAACATTCTCACTGCTTTTGGGCTAGGCAACTTCAAGCAGCTCGTTGTTCACTTCGAAGATAGTATCAGAGCTATCAATCTGTTGGTCAATCTTAGCTTCCAATCGAGCAATCTTGTTCTCTAAGAGGTATATCTAAGCTTTGTCCGCAATTTGCCCAGCCCAAAGTCGATCAATAAATTTCACCATTTCTTCTAGAGACATCTTGGAAATGCACTCATAATGTTTCAACTTCTTTTGATCAGTAAAAGTGAGGTCTTCTATGATCTGCGGTTAAGAGGATATGGTGGATCTGGTGGCAAGTCTTTTCCTTTTTGCATATGTTTCCATTTTCTGTTTCTGAGCAGTCTTCGCAGCAAGGTCTTTTTCCAGTTTAGCAGCTTCATCCCAAAGCATCCAATCTCCAACAACCTTTTTGCAAACTCCCATCTGATTCAGATTTACAAATTCAAAGGCTGCACGACAACATTCAAGAGTGAGACCTTCCGATGAGAATTCTGATAAGCAGGCTTTCGCAATTCTAGTCACATAAGAAACATACAAAGTCTTCCCCTGAGGCTTACTGCTCTCGATGTAGCTCACGAACCAAGCCCCAATATTCATTCTGTTGCCCTCAATCATGCACCATAGGGTGAAAAGGTCTTGCACTATCAAGTATACTAGGCCAATTGTAGTATTAGGCACGACAAGTGTCGTGTCCACAAGGACTAAGGGAAATCCTAAAAATTTCCTAGTAAATTACCAGATTTAAAGGTTTTCCAGTTAAATTAGCACAGAGAAATTATATAAACTAAGAACAGAAGACAAGGAAGGAAGGAAATATAAGGTTGCATAGAATAGAATAATATAGAACAATAAAGATAAAGGCACAGGCTTTCACCAGCTAAACCGGCAATCTAAGAATATCTTCCTCTAGAATTTGCTATGAATATATTAAGGAACATACATCTCAGGTCTCTTGCCCTCTATCATGCACCATAGGGCGAAAAGGTCTTGGTTAGGAACATGGGATTGGTTGTTCCTTCCAAACAGCGAGCTATCTATGAATTTTTGAAGGATTTTATGGCTATATTTCTTGATATGGGTCACTAAAGATGTTGAGGAAGAATAATCGCTCCTTCTGGTAATCTCTTTCCAAAAGGCTGCTGGGTTGAATTCCAGAACAAAATCAGTGTAAGCTTTAGCAAATTCTTCGAATTCCAAAAAGGCAGTCCCAGCAACTCCCAAATATTGGTTCAGCTCTCGCAATGAACTGGTCTTTCTTTTTCCCATTACTCGAGAACTGTACTTCCTTTGATCATCAGGCTTTGTGATGTCCGGATTGTGATTGAAGGTGCAAACAAATTCCAGAATTAGTTCCCTGTAGGTTGGCTCATCATTCTGAGCATAGAACTCAAAACCTCCATTCTTTAGCAATTGACGAATCTACTCACTGAGGCCAAGCTTTTTGAAAACACTCCAATCAAAAGTTCTTGAGGCATCAAAAGGTAAGCTGTTGAACTATTCATATTTCTCAGCTTCCTTGGGGTTGAATGTCTTCATTTTTGCCAGCGTCTTTTCTACCGTGCTTGCTTCGGACTCGGAAGTTGAAATGTTGACAGAGGATGCAGAGGGCTTTGGATGACCGTAACTGGCAGCTTTCTTAATGTTTTTCTTTTCTTTGCCCATGGTAGCGATCTCAGCGAGCAAATGAAGCGGAGACGTAGAAATTGTGAACAAAAAAGGGGAGGGAAATCGAAGAGATAAAGATGAAGAGAGAGAGTGAAATTTTAAAAAGAATAAGGAGAGAGAAATCGATTACAGTGTTTGAAATTGAAAATAAACTGGCTTAAGAAGAGAGAGAGGGAAAACGTGGGAGTAAGAGTAGGAGTGAAAGAGGAGAGCGAGAAAAATGGGGTTGATTTGGCGGTTTCTCCTTTTTTCCACGTTTAACTCTTACATTCCTATCATTACTCCACTTCCCAATATTTAGGCACCTTTTTCCACTTTGATTGACTATCTCAATGGCTCCATATAGGAATACTTGAGCTACTGTGTTAGGTCTGATCCATCTTGACTTAAGCTTTCCTGGAAAGAGTCTTAATCTTGTATTGTACAGCAAAACTTTCTGACCAGGATAAAAAGTCTTTTCTTAAATTTTCTTGTCATGCCATTTCTTAATCTTTTCTTTATAGTTTATGGCATTTTCATAGCTGAACAGTCTAAACTCTTCCAGTTCATTAAGCTGCAATTTTCTTTTTTCTCCAATAGCATTCCTGTCAAAATTAAGATATGTGAGAGCCCATAAAGCATTAAACTCTAATTCAATAGGAAGATGACAAGCCTTTCCATAGGGCAATCTAAATGGTGACATTCTAATGGGAGTCTTGAATGCTGTGCGATATGCCCAAAGAGCACTATCGAGCTTGCTTGACTAGTCTCTCCTAGAATTGCTAACAGTTTTTTCAAGAATTCTCTTGATCTCCCTGT
Organism: Euphorbia tirucalli; assembly: GCA_039660915.1. NCBI lineage: Eukaryota > Viridiplantae > Streptophyta > Magnoliopsida > Malpighiales > Euphorbiaceae > Euphorbia > Euphorbia tirucalli. Next base: position 30,307,121 of record CM077637.1, on the reverse strand, counting down.
TGGAGATCTCAGCTTGCCCACTGGTTTATGGGTGATAAGGTGTAGCAATTCTATGAGTGACTCCGTAAGAAGCCTTCTGAATTGATTATTACAAAAATGGGTACCTTGGTCACTAATTATTGCTCTAGGGACTCCAAACCTTGTAAACAGTTTCTTAAGAAACCTTACCACAATTCAGGCATCGTTGGTAGGACTTGCTATAGCCTCTACCCACTTACTTACGTAATCCACAACAACCAAAATGTATTTATTACCCTTTGAGCTTGGAAAGGGTCCCATAAAATCAATGCCCCAAACGTCAAAAATCTCACATACAATGATATTATGCAAAGGCATAACATTCTTGGCAGAAATGTTACCTGATCTTTGACATTCATTGCACTCTAAGACAAACCTATGAGAATCCTTAAAGATTATAGGCCAAAAGAATCCACACTCCAAAACCTTAGAGGCTGTTCGGTTTGCACCAAAGTGACCTCCAACTTCTTGGGTATGGCACATGGACAAGATTGCTTGAACCTCTTCTTGTGAGACACATCTCTAGATAATCTGATCTACACACAACATGAACAGAAAGGGTTCCTCCCAAAAATAATATTTCAAATACAAAAAGAATTTCTTCTTTTGTTGGGAAGACAGATAACGAGGCATAACACCACAAGCTAAATAATTTGCAATATCAGCAAACTAAGGTGTAGAGTGTACTGCATAGAGTTGCTCATCAGGAAATGAGTCAGCAATCTTAGGTTGCTTGTCAAGGTTGCTTAGAGGAATTCTGGATAAGTGGTATGCAGCTACATTCTCTGAGCCTTTCTTATATTTGATCTCGATCAAATTCTTGTGGAAGCAAGAGCCATCAAATAAGATGAGGTTTCGCATCTTTTTTGGCTAATAGGTACTTTAAGGCTGTATGATCTGTAAAGACTGTAATCTTGGATAGAACCCAATAAGATCTGAACTTGTCAAAAGCGTAAACAACTGTAACTAATTCTTTCTCTGTGGTTATGTAGTTTTGCTGAGTCTCTGTCAAGGTTTTGCTTGCATAGTAAATGGGTTGGAAATGCTGGTCAATTCTCTATCCCAACACTGCTCCAATGTAAGTATCACTTCATCACACATTAGCTCAAAGGGAAGGTTCCAATTGGGAGGGATCAAGATTGGAGCGTTGACTAGTCTTGCTTTAAGAGTCTCAAATGCTTTCTCACAAGCTTCATCAAAGTTGAATTGGACATCCTTATGTAGAAGGGCTGTAAGTGGCTAGGCAATCTTGGAAAAATCTTTGATAAACCTTCTATAGAATCCAACATGGCCAAGAAAGCTTTGGACTTCCTTGACTGATGTTGGAGCAGCCAGCTTTTCTATTACTTCAACCTCTACTTTATCAACTTCAATGCCTTTCGAGGAAATCTTGAGACCAAGGACAATCCCCTCATTAACCATAAAGTGGCATTTCTCCCCGTTCGAAACAAGATTAGTCTCCTTGCACCTGATTAGGATAGCTTCGAGATTACTGAGGCAGGATTGGAAAGTCTTGCCATGTACTGAGAAGTCATCCATGAAAATTTCCACAGTCTTTTCAGCTATGTCATGGAAAATCACCATCATACATCTCTGGAAGGTTGCAGGAACATTACACAATCCGAATGGCATCCTTCTATAAGCATAGGGGCCATAAGGACAGTTAAAGGTTGTCTTCTCTTGATCTTGTGGGTGAATTGGGATTTGATTGTACCATGAGTAACCATCAAGGAAACAGTAGAATGCGTAGCCAGAAAGTCTTTCTAGTATATCGATCTATGAATGGTAAAGGGAAATGATCCTTTCTTGTGGCATCATTAAGCTTTCAATAATCAATGCAGACTCTCCATTCGGTGACTGTTCACGTAAGAATAAGTTCATTTTTCTCATTTTGAATGACAGTAATCCCACCCTTTGATAAGGTCGGTTTTTGACCTTATCTTTTAGGCAATTTCGTGGTTTAAACGCCAATATTTTAGAGTCCTTTGTGTGAATGCTAACTTGGTCTTGCGTATTTTGGGGTTTTTATGTTTTGATTAGATTTTCATAACTTTTTAGTGTTTTCGTGTTTTTAGGGTGTTTTTGTAACTTTGGACTTTGCATCTTGATTGTGGTCCGTTGCTGTGGTGCGGTTATGTTTCTTTATGTTTGTTTTGGATAGGCATTGTGGCCCGGGCCGAAAGTTGGAGCGATGGCAACGAAGAAGAGATTGAAGTGCTGAAAAACTAGGTGGCACGGTGTGCCACAACGAGGGCACGGTGTGCCATTCCAGTGTGCCAAAAGATGGAGTCCAGTAGGTCGGCACGACTGCGTGCCAACACCAGCACGGCGTGCCAACCCCTAAATCTATCCTAGCATGGCGTGCCAACACCAGCACGGCATGCCGAACATCAGAAAAGTGTTGTTGCCCTACTTTCCTCCTTCCTGTTTAGTGGTTTTAGCCTAGCCATATAAATAGGACATTTTCTAAGTTGTATGGATCTTTTTCCAGACTTTTGAAGTAGAAAGCACAAACTTGTAGCTAGGTTTATTGATTGAAATCTTTGTTACTTTGAGTTTGAACCTTTAATTGGTAGACATTTTGCATTGTATCTTCCCCTTTTGCGACGTTCTTGGTTTTGGATTGAGTTCGTTTATAGAGGTATACCCCCAAGCATCTTCACACTGCTGGAATCCGGTTAATCGGACAAAAAGGGCTTAAGTTCCTCTTTTTCTCTTTTGTAATTCGATTAGTTAGTTTTTGATTCCTCAATTGATTATGTTTGGTTGTAAACATTGAATTCTTGTCATCTTTCTTAATTAATGCAACTGACTGCAATTTAATTTCAATTTTACATCTTCTCTTTATGCAATTCCTTTAATGATAATCTAGTCTCATAAGATCTTAACTTATTAAGTTCATATTTGTGGCATTACCTAGATTAATGCCTAGGAAACCATTAGTATTGACAACACTGTGGAATTTACGTGCCCCTATTTTCTGAGCTTTAGAATTAGACCGCCTCTAAACAAGGGAAACCGGCTAAGGACCTAAAAGATCTAGACATGCTAGGTTGAATTATTGAAAGAACATAATTAAGGTTTAAATGTTGAGTTAAATTCATCTGTTTTAATTAATTGATAAAGCCATCACCGTTAGCATTCATAGGTCGCTTAAACCGCCAATTGATAACCCGAATTCAAGTGCAAAGTAAGCTGGGATAGATCAACTAGGAGTAGGATAATTTAGTTGTTAGTATAATCACAAACCAAATTTAAGTTCCGCTTAGGACAAGCAAGGAACCCTAGTAGTTTAGTGTTTGCAGAATATTTTCTCCGTGGGATCGATACCTGGACCCAACTAGAATTATTACTTGTCAACGATAGGTACACTGCCTTAGTTGTGCGACTCTAGGTTTAGTTTCATTACTTCGCCTAGGGACCACCAAGTTTTTGGCGCCGTTGCCGGGGAACTTATTTTCCTGCATCATCGAACCAAAGGTCTATCTGCTGATCTAGGTACTGTTTATGTGCATATATTTATGTAATTTTTCTTTTTATGGATATTACTTGTAAATTTTTCGTTTTTTTTTTCTGTGTGTGTGTGTGTGCTTTTTAGCTTATGCAAACTCATTCTCAGCACCCTGAGCTTTTACCCTATAACCCTGAAATTGAGCATTTTGTAACAGGAACCGTAGAGCACAACAAGAGCGAATTGCCCAAATGGACCTTCAGCAACGTGAGGAAAAGGAGAGACAGCCACGGGAAAGAGCTGAGCAAGAGCGACTCAAGCGAGAGCGGGAGGAGTTTGAAAGAAGAAGGGGTGGTGATAGAGACAACATGGTCATGACTGACCTAATGGCTCCACATCGACCCCGGAACAGATCCGAAGTGGTTCTCTCAGCCATCACTGCTAATCACTTTGAGTTGAAGTCCAGTATGATCAATTTGATCTAAGGGAACGGGCTGTTCAGTGGCAGAATAAGTGATAACCCCAATGATCACTTAGACCAATTTCTCATGGTGGCCGATACAGTTTGAATAGGTGGGGTGCCCCAAGATGCGGTGCGGCTGAAGTTGTTTCCCTTCTCATTATGCGGGGGAGCAATGGAATGGTACAAGTCCTTGAGGCCCGGGTCGGTGACTTCATGGGACCAACTGGAAGAACAATTCTTAGCGTATTACTTTCCACGATCAAAGACGGTTCAGTTAAGGAACGAGATTATGGGATTCCGGCAATTTGGGACCGAGACTCTCAACAAAGCATGGCAAAGGTTTCAACGGTTGTTGCGGAACTGTCCCCACCATGACATGCGGCGATTCACTCAGGTAAGCACGTTTTATCATGGTTTGACACCAGATAACCGTGCCATTCTTGATTCTTCTGCGGGTGGAGACATTTTTAAGAAGACTGCTACACAAGCCGAGGAGTTGATCGCGGAGCTGGCTAGGAAGAGTACCTTGTGGCAATCGGACATGCCAACAAGGAGTGAGGTTCGGGCTGCGGACTTGGGACGCCAAGATGCAGCCATGGACCATGTGAACAAGAAGATGGACCTGTTGATGTCCGCTTGAGTTTAAAAACACCACAATATCAGCCGGTGTTGTATGTATCGTGTGGAGCGGAGCATCCCGGTCAAGAATGTGCATTGGGCGATCCATTCGCCCAACCGTCCGAGAATGTAAGTTTTGTGGGAAGGAAACCAAAGGTACAATAACTCTAACTCTTACCCACAAAATTTCAATAATAATAACAATTACGGAAGAAGGTATCAACACCCGAACATGTCTTATGGTAATAACCAAAATGTATTGAGACCTTCTTCAGAGTTCCATTATGGGCACCATGAGCAGGGGTTAGGTAAGGCCCCATTTGTTCCTAATGACCAACCCCCACAGGAACCTCAACAATCCAAGCAAGATGAGATGGTTTTGTCTTTGTTAAAAGACATCTCGTCTCGGCTTGCCGATAATGAGGCATACTGTAAGGATTTGGGCAAGCAGGTGGCTCAAATGAGTAGGGAGAGGCAGGAAAGACCTCAAGGAGCACTCCCGAGTAAAACTGAGCAAAACCCTAAGGGACATCAACAGGAGACAGCTCAAGCTATAACCCTGCGTAGTGGTAGGGAAGTGGAAAGCCGAGTGCAAAACGCTGATATTCCATCCCAACCTACTAAGGTAAGTGAAGAGTCGGGAGAGGTAAGCAACCCAGACTCGATTTCTAAACCCGAACCTAGCACAAATCAAAAGGGGAAAATTTCTGACCCAGTGAGAGCCTATGCCTAAACTCCCTGTGAGCGGACGACGCATTTTCGACGGGACGCGAGACTCCCTTTCGGAAGGGGTGCCTCGATTTCGGGCGTACCCCTCCCTCGCGTGGGGTTTTTGGATTGGAAATTCGTTTTTGGAAAAGCATATTGTTTCGTAAAAGAATCGAGACCTAAATCTCGATAAAAAGTATAGGAGTCGCCACCCGGCTCAACTCAACCGAGAAATTACGGTGTAGCTGAACCATAGCGGGAACTGCCACACTTTTCAGAGATCTAGGTTTGGACAAGTCCCTTATTTCATGTCTAATTTAAATATTACTAGCCGATGTTCTAGTTACGACACTTTAAATTGCTAAAAAATGATTTTTATTGAATAACACATGCGGCGCGCATACATAATAATACAAACATAAACAGTAAGGAAGTAAATATTTAAAAGGTTTACAACCCAATTGAATGGAAAAATAAAAACCCTTGCCTCACTGATACAATCGCCTAGGATACACGAGAATCTAAAAAATTATTACAACCGCCTAAATACACGATTAATTTTATTAAAATACAAATAAAAATAAAAATAAAAAAAGGAATAAATAAAAGCTGCAAAACAAAGGTTAGCACAATTTTACGGCATGCCACAAATTGGACTCAAATAGACAGAATTGGGAAATTAGGATTTGGGGTCATGCACTTGGGGGTAACCGGGTTGGCCAGGTCGGCCGACCCGGTTAGACCTGGAAAATCATTTTGAAACGTCCCTGTATTTTTGGTTTTATGAGAAAATCGTTTTTGAAAACATTTTTCCGTTTATATTAATTTAGCATACAAGGTGGGTCAGTTTTCGGGAGATCCGGGTCTCCGTCGTAGTTTTGTTCTAAATGCAATTTCACCAAAAAATAAATCTAGGGTAGTGAATGCACACACCAAAATTCATTTTTTATGATTTTTTATTTTTCAAGATTTTTTATTTTCTGATTTTTATGAAATTTTTTGGGTTTTTATGAAATTTTTTGGATTTTAGGGATTTTAGGGATTCCTGCTCCTGGCCGAGAACTACAGTCGTGCGACTGTAGCCCTTACCAGAGGCAGAAATTGCTAAAAAAAACCTAAAAAAGAGAAACTTAAAAATGGAAAAATAAAAATAGTGGTACGACCGTAAGTGATGTGGCACGACTGTAACTACAGTCGTGCCCCTGTTCTTATAAGAAGAACAGTCGTACGACTGTTCTTATTTTTCCAGAAATAGAAGTGCAAAAAACTTGAATAAAAACGCACAAAAAACAACCAAATCACCTAGAAAGCTGGAAAATGAGTTGAGTTGAAGATTGTTTACCTCCTTGGCGCCGATCCATAGCTGGAATGACCCCTGGCTACGCACCAATCCACTTGAATTTGCTCCTTTTCCTGGAAATGTCAAGGTTGCAAAGAGAGTCCAAAAATTCTCCAAAAAGCTACAGATTTGAGTTTGTTTTTGTCCAAAGATGAGTTAGATTTCTTGTATGAATGTTAACCTAGGGTTTCTAATTTGTTTTAAAGATTAACATCAAGAAATGAAGAAGAAAATGATAGAAGAAAGCAAGATATTTCTTTTCTCTCTTCCCTCCTTTTCTTCCTTTTCTCTCTCTAAATTTGCTCTAAGTCTCAAAATTCTAGCCAAAAAAGTCCCTCTCTCTCTGATTTCTCCCCTTTTATGTCTTTCTTTCCCGAAAAATCTTAAGCATTAAATGCTCAAGATTTTCCCCAATTTTTAATTCAAAGGGGTATGGGTTCTACAACCTGCTCCCGATAATACAGTCGTACGACTGTACTTATGTTACAGTCGTACGACTGTAACCAAAACCGCATGACTGTAAATACAGTCATGGGTCAATGGTCAGACCTTTTTTTTATATCAAATTTTATGTTCACAGGCTGCCCCTCGTGTAGCTAAAGTCCGATTTCCGAAACGGATTTAGGTACACGAAATCCGTGACGATATGCAAGCGTGTGACTCGCGTGTGAACTTTGGGTGACTTTGGTAGTCAGGTGGTCCATATGCCTTTTGCATGAAGATGACACCGAGAAAAAGACGACTTTTGGAGTCGGGCGATTCCTTACAATGATTTTCGCGTAAAGATGGCGCCAAGATAAAATGACTTTTAGAGTCAAATGGTCGTGTATGATTTGCCATACAGAGCCAAAATGCATGTAATGCGTGCTTGGTGAACGTATTTAGTCCTTGATCGACAATTTTGAAAAAAAAATTTTTGCCCCTTCGATCAAGAATAAATACGGGAATGCGTGTCCTGGTTGCCTTTTATAGTCGTGCGGGACTGAACTTGTAAATGTGGAGTGAGTGACAGCCATGTGCGACTTAGCGCACTCAACGGACTAACACGAGAATTCCGGTTCCGTTTTATAGTCGCGGTGGACTGAGATTGGTTAAAGGGTGTGATAGCCGTTTGCAATTTGGCGCACAGGATTGGAATTGAATTTTGGGTTCCCTTTTAAAGTCGTGGTGGATTGTGATTTTGTGAAAATGTGTGACAGTCGCATGCGACTGGGCGTATTTGACAGACTAAAGCTGAATTTGGGTTCTCTTTTAAAGTCGTGGTGGACTGTGATTTTGTGAGAATGTGATGATCGGGTGTGACTTGGCACACGGGACGTGTTGAAAATGCAATTTGGTGAGATTGTACTTACAGTGAATTTTTCACGGTTTTCTCGGGTTTCATGCCCCTTGGATGAGACGGACCGTTGCTGGAAAAAATTAGTCACTGCTGGGTTGGCCCTGCAAAATTACTGAAATATCTTCTCGTGGGGAATAATTAAACATTTGGTGATAAAAGTAGGGTTTAAAGAATAAATAGGAAAATTAAAAAAAATTCTCCCCCCCCCCTTTTTTTTACTACAGTCGTGCGACTGTATTCAAATTTTGAATACAGTCATACGACTGTAGACGAAGTACAGTCGTACGACTGTACTTCGCGAGCAGAAAGGATAAAAGGGGCGGTTTCCACCCCTTCTTCTCCTACATTTAACATTTCCGAAAACCTCTACTTCTTTTCTCTCTGAAAACCGGTTCCCATCCCCAAAATCTTGCAAAAATGTTGAAGAAAATGGGAAAGAAACTGAAGAAACTCTCGAGCAACTTGATTCAGAGACCCAATAATCCAAACGATATCCCTTTTGTGAGCATTACACACGGATACGGTCATCCGCTATACATGGAACACCTCGGAGTTAGACTCGGGATGGAGATCCCGATTCTACTGGAGATGGACTCCCATCTATCTGTTACTCAGGTTGGTACCCGATTTTTAATCCTTGATTTTGAGTTTTTTGGACGTTTTTTCCTTTGAATGCATGGATCTGATTTGGCATGATTTATCGCTTTCTAGGTTGATTGATTGAGTAGAATGCATGCTAGGAGTCTCCTGTAGTTAATGGGAACAAGAAACTAGGAAAAACGAGTTAGAAATCATGAAAATTGCATAAAAATCGAATTCTGCCTGCAGGGATATGAACAGTCGTGCGACTGTTCATGCCAATGAAGAACAGTCGTACGACTGCGGGCTGTAGAGTCGTGCGACCATATTTTAGCTCGTGCGAAGCGTACTACAGTCGCATGACTGTAGCAATAAAAACAGGCCTAAAATTTCCAAAATTTTTATTTTTTTTTTATTAATTTTGATTATGTTACTGTTATGCAAAAATTGAATGTATGTGTATTGTACTTCCCCAAAAATACAAATGAACAGGATTTCCGGCAACGGGAATCTTTCTTTGCCGCGGGTCTGGTGGGACCGGCTTCCAGAGCCTGTGAGGGCCCGGGTTAGGATTCTGGGCTTAGAGTCTTTTATACTATCACTGCCCACGAGCACCCCTCATACTACCCACACCGTATTGACGGCTCTGTGCGAGAGATGGGTCTGTACTACCCACACATTCCACCTGCCCATTGGGGAGTTCACCCTCACTCCCTCGGACTTCGCAGCGATCAACGGATTCGGGTTTGGCGGGACCCCCATCATGTTCAACTGCTGCTTAACCCGTCATCAGCTGATGGATGAGTATATAGGTGGATTGGTCGGTTGCACCCCTGAAAAGGGGAAGATCCTGTGCTCCAGGGTGGAGGCTTTCTGGTCTGGTCATCCAGACCTATCGGAGGAGGATGTGGAGCGGTATGCTCGGGCTTATGTGCTCGTGCTATTGTCCTGCACGCTGTTTCCTACTGGGCAGAGCACTTGTAACTTGACTCTGCTGCCCACTTTGGCGGACTTGGCTGCCTTCCCTTCCCTAGATTGGGCGCGAGCTGAGTTGGGGCAGCTGTACTATGGGTTGGACTTATGTGCCCGGGGGGAGCAGCAGGAGATCCTCGGCTTCTGGTTTGGCCTTCTAGCATTATCTCTTCTTCCTTTTTCTTTAATACTTTTTGTTAACTACAGATCTGGGCCTTCGAGCACCGCATTTTGGAGCTGCCAGAGCTGAGGGACGTCCAGGGCAATGTTCAGCCGACCGTCCTACGTTGCTGGACGCAGGGATGGCAGGGTATCGGCCGGGATTTGGAGGAGGTGAGGCAGAGCTTGCTCGACGCTACCTGATAGAGGGTAAGTAAACGAAACTCATTAGTAGGAAAGTTTAATTAACTTTTACTTACCTGTGTTGAATTTCCTTTGTTGCATTTCTACAGATCCGGCACCATCCTTGGCACGGTCTGGGTGCTGTTTCCCTCATTGCACAGACATCCGTGTGATTTGACTTTCGCCGGTTTGTCCTGGAGTGTCCCATGTCACAAGAGTGGTATTTAGGCGAGCGCCTCACTCTTTCCGACCATGTGGACGGCCCAGCTGGTCGGCCTATGCCTCCACCGCTTCCACACTCGTTGTTATGGCCTCACTTAGCTGATCCCGCCGTAGACCGCGACATCTTCGGAGAGGGTTATAGTGTTAACCCTGTTGACGGGGATTACCCGATCTACATCCAGCAGTGCCTACTACCGGTTGCGGGTGGTGCACCAGCGGCTCCTCCTCCTCGTCGAGTATTCAGTCCTTCTTCTTCTTCTCTTTTTTTTTGTGACTTCATTCTGCTTGCAGGTTAAGAGGCGCAGGGGAACTGGGTCCACTCAGCCGAGTGGGCCGGCCAGTGAGAGTGGAGGCGACCACGGTTGGCGAGGATGCTCCGATTCAGGACAGGAGCCACCCTGTTCATGCGGGTAGGGCTGCAGCCTCAGCTTCTCGGGCTACTGGTGTTATGGAGGGTCATCTGATGACCGAGTTCCAGACCGGCTTTAACATGATGGGGCTGGATGGCAGCTACTCTTACAGGACGTGGCCGGTTTCAAGCGAGCAGCCGGCTAGATTCTTTCCGGAGGACACCACCCATGTAAGTCTAAGCTTCTCTTTCTCTTTTTTTTTTTTTTTTTTGACTTTCTGATATTCTCTAGGTTCCACGGGTCGAGGGGGAGGACATAGCCTACCAGTATAAAGGCATGAGGGACTTCATGGTCCAGGAGAACACCTTCTGGGCGGTGAGCATTCTGCATTCTTTGCACCATCTCATAATTTATGCAATGCATGAGTGTGCATGTATGTATGTATGCATGTTAATTTATGTTATGGATTACAGTCTCAAGTCTAGATGCTTCAGGACCAGGTCAGGCAGGCTGCTTCCTCTGAGGCTCGGGTCTTGGCTGCGACCCAAGAGACGGATCGGGCGAGGGTTGAGGCAGCCAGGCTACAGGCGGAGCTGACTCGGATGCGGGCGGACTTTGATTCCTACAGGGCCACGTATCAGAGTGAGTCTGAGGAGGAGGAGGAGGATGAGGGGCAGGCTGAGAGCTAGATGGAGTGCTCTGCTTTTCACATACATTATCTTTGTTGTTTTTCTTTTTCTGTATTGGATTTTTACGCACATTATGAACTGCATTTTTCACATTATGGGATTTTATTTTATTAATCTTTGAGAATTCATTCTTCTTCTTTTTTTTTCAATTTTGTTGCTTCCTTTCATCCAGGCTTTTACAATTTTTTAGAATCGTTACAAGACTCTGATTGGCTTAAATTGAAGCCCTTCGGGTTATGGAATATCAAGGCCTATTACAAACACCCCTGGAACATCGAACTGTTGAGTGCCTGTGATCATTTCTGGGATCCGGTGGATAACGTTTTTCGTTTCTCATGCCAAGAGCTCTGCCCCTTATATGAAGAATTCAGTGCCATTTTGAACATCCCCGTGTCACAAAGGGGTAGACATTGCCGTCCCTGAGTTCACCTTTGGCAACATTTCTTCCTTGGTGAGCTTGTTCGGGCTTCCCAATCCTGAGGTGGAAGCTCTACTTTCCACTGGTTCCCCTTCTCCCGGGTTAAGCTCGGATTCTATACTGGAGTGGTGCATCAATGCCCCTAGGGACCATATGAGCTGGGCTTGTATGGTTAGTCTGTTACTGGTGAGCCGATATTTCTGTGGTCCTAGTGATGGGGTTGTCTCCTTCAGAGCCATCTCCCTTATCCCTCAGATGGCTGCGGGGGCATCTCCAGCTCCTTTTGCATTTGCTGAGACACTGATCAGTTTGCATACATCTAAGACAAGCGGTGTTTTCCACATCGGCCCTCATTTCACACTGCTCCAGGTAAATCTCCTTATTGGCCGGTGTATTCCTGGACCAAATGAACTTCTAACCTTTGCTTCCTATCAACTGCAGATCTGGTTGTTGGAGAAGCTATCGTTTCTTAAGATCCCGAGGGGGAATTTTAAGAAATACCATCTGGCCAACTTCAGGGAAAGAGGCTTCTCCATTGACTCCTATACTGATATGTCTGCTGTTGAGTGGGGTGTTTGGTTATCTCGCCTGGCTGATGATCGAATTAGGTGGGTGTGCCCCTGGTGGAAGATTACCTACGTGATTGTGGATATGTGGGCACATGGTGTGCAGTTGTTGGGATTGACCAGGGTGACATTCTATTCTCCGAGTCGCCTCTGCCGACAGTACGTCCATCTACAAGACATCCCCCAGCGCTCTTGTGTCACTACTTGTGAGGAGTACACCGCTTCTTGGCCGGATCACATCAGACTTCGCTGGGCTAGAGATACCCGTCATGTGGCATTGAGCAATGCTTCTCTTGCTCCCATGGAGACAGATGATCGTTACAAGCAGTGGTTCGCTGAGATCAAGGACCTACCGACCTGCGAGGCACGTGAGCGCACGACTTTCCACTGGCTGGCTCCTTCTGAGGCCGCGAGATCACTACCGGTCAAGAAAAGGAGAACATGAAAGAAAAGTGATTTTCATTATTATGCATTTATGGACTATCATTATCATTATTTATATATATCTCCTTCATTATTGGAGCGATCTTTTTTTTTTTTGCCTTAATTTTTGCTTAAATCGCCCTTGCGGGTTTTCGACTTAACAGGCCCTTTTTTTTTATTGAATGGATGATGTTCGCAATCCGCACACTTAGGCGTCTAAATGTCTTTGTTTATCTAGATGTTTCGACAAATGAATCATGTAACATACTCCAAACATTCATGCAATATGTTGAGCAAGATGCACTTCATTAGTGAAATTTAATTGTTGTATCAATTGAATCGAACGAACTCATTCCTGTTATCAACCATCCTATACAGGTTTTCTGGTCGATAAGCTAACTCTCGTGCCTTTATTTTTGCTTAAGCCTCCCTTGCGGGTTTTCGACTTAACAAGCTCCTTTTTTTTTTACACATGGTAGCGTTTGAGGTGATCTTGATTAATCGGATTGGTGAACTCGTTGCCGTCCATGTCCATGATCTTCACTGCACATTTGGAAATTATTTTCTTAGTCGGCCTCATCTGTTTCAACACTAAATCTCCCACCTTCAGAGGCTGTTTCTGATGACGAACCCGTCGATTATAGGCCCTAGCCATCCTTTGGTGGTACATCTGTAGATGATCTAGAGCCTTAAGGCGTTTTTCGTCGACCATAGCCAGTTGTTCAACCCTCGCCTTTACCCATTCTGTTTCAGGCAATTGGGCTTCCAAGACAGTCCTTAGTGACTTCAATTCCACTTCAATAGGGAGGACTGCTTCCATCCCATAAACCAACGAATAAGGTGTCTCCCCAGTTGGCATTCTAACACTAGTTCTGTATCCCCATAGAGCATAAGGTAATCTATTTGCCCAATCCCTGTAGGTTGAAGTGGTCTTGGATAAGATCTTCTTAATAGACTTGTTTGCCTCCTCCACTGCTCCATTGGCTTGTGGCCTATAAGGTGAAGACTTACGATGTTCTACATTGTATTCTTCTAATAGTTCGGCTGTGGCCCCTTGAAATTGCACTCCGTTATCAGTCACCACGTGATGTGGTATACCATATCTTGCGAAGATGTGCTTCTTTATAAACTTAGCCATGTTCTTAGCCGTGACCGTGACATAAGACTCTGCTTCAACCCACTTGGAAAAATAATCCACTGCCACCACAATGAATTTGTGACCATTCGATGCTGGAGGCTGAATTTCACCAATTATGTCTATACCCCACACTGCAAACGGCCAAGGAGTCATGAGATTTTGCAATTCCATAGGTGGAAGATGGCTGATATCCCCGTAAATCTGGCACTCGTGGCACTTTTTCACTTCTTCTGCGCAATCTGTTTGCATAGTAAGCCAGAAGTACCCTTGTCTCATGATCTTCTTTGCCAGAGCTAAACCGTTCATATACAGGCCATAAATACCTGAATGCATTTCTTGCATAACCCTCTTGGCTTCTGCTTCCGTCAGACATTTTAACAACAATCCATCAGTGGTCCTTCTGAAAAGCTGTCCATCAAACCATCTGAACTGAGCTGCCAATCTTCTTAATGTGGTCTTATCTGACGCGTCAGCTTCTTCGGGATATTGGCCATTTTGTAGAAAGTCAGCTATATCTTGGTACCAGGGCTTATCATCTACACTTAATGTCAGGACCTCACTAGAATGATGGAATGGTGTTCTAGCGGTCTCCAGGATCAAAGGCTGCATCGGTGCCTTCTGAGGTCCTTCCCACATGGATGACAAGGTAGCTAACGAATCTGCCATCTGATTACCATCTCTAGCCACATGCCTGAATTCAATATGCCTGAATACTTTCACCATTTCCCACAAAGTCTCTAAGTATGGGCGAAGTGATTCTTCTTTGATTTCCCATTCCCTGGTGGCCTAACGGATCACCAATAATTGTCACATCATTTGCCCCTAGTGTGGTGAGAGCATCAATGCCAAATAAACAGGCTTCATATTCTACACCGTTGTTGGTTACCGAGAATTCTACCCGCTTTGACAAAGGAATTATCTCCCCCTTAGGAGTTACAATAATTACTCCGAGGCATGCTCCTCTCTTGTTTACAGCACCGTCAAAGTGCATAATCCATTTTCTGACCTCCACCTCCACCAAGGCCAACTGTTCATCTGGAAACTCCAGGTTTTCCACATAATCAGATTCAACCGGCTGATTGGCTAAGAACTCAGCCACTGCTCTTCCTTTGATCACCTTCTTCGTCACATACTCAATGTCGAATTCTGATAGCAACAGTAACCACCGAGACAGTTTCCCTGTTAAGGATGGGGCAGAGCAGAGGTATTTCATCGGATCAACTTTTGCCACAGCTTGTATCTTATAGGATTGGAAATAGTGTCTCAGTTTCTTTGTCATCCAAACCATAGCAGTGTAAGTCTTCTCCACCACGGCGTACCGAGTTTCATAGTCTAGCAGCTTCTTACTGAGGTAGTAAATAGCATGCTCCCTTTTATCATCTTGTTCTTGAACCAACATCGCCCTTATGGAGGTCTCTTCAATGGCTAAGTATAGAGTCAAAGGATGTTCCAAAGTTCAAGGCTTCAGCACTAGTGGATTGATCAAGTATTCTTTGATCCTATCGAATGCAACCTGACACTGGTCATTCCACACGACAGGTTGTTCTTTCCGAAGAAGCTTGAAAATGGGCTCACAGATAGTGGTCAATCTGGCAATGAATCTGCTGACATATTGAAGCGACCCTAGAAAAGATCTGACTTCCCTCTCTGTTTTCGGCGCTGGCATGTCTCGAATAGCTTTAATCTTATCTAGGTCCATCTCAATGCCTTTCTGACTGACAATGTGCCCCAATAGTTTGCCCGACGCAACTCCAAATACACATTTCTTCGGATTGAGTCGCAAGTTATACTTTTCAATCCTGGTCATAAATCTATCCAGGATAGCAGGGTGCTCTTCCCGGCTCATGGATTTCGCCAGCATATCATTAACATACACCTCAGCCTCCTTGTGGATCATGTCATGCAGCAACGTCGTAACCGCCCTCTGATAGGTTGCCCCAGCATTCTTCAACCCGAAAGGCATTACTCTGTAGCAGTACATCCCCCACTCAGTGATGAAGGCCATCTTGACTTTATCAATGACATTCATTAAGATCTGATTATACCCAGAAAAGCCATCCATAAACGAGTACATAACTGCCCTTGCTGCACTGTCGATCAGGACATCGATGTGAGGGAGTGGGAAGTCATCCTTTAGGGAGGCCTTATTCAAATCTCGGTAATCCACACAAACTCTGACTCTTCCATCTTTCTTGGCAACTGGGACTATATTGGCTAACCATTCAGGATAGTCTACCACCTCCAGGAAGTTGGCCTTAATCTGCTTTGCTACCTCTTCTTTGACTTTCTTAACCTATTCTGGACATAGACGCCTGAGTTTCTGCTTTACTGCATTGAACTTGGGGTCAATTCGGATTCTGTGTTCTGCTATCTCTCTATCAACCCCCGGCATATCGTCGTAAGACCAGGCAAACACTCCCATATGTTTTTTAAGTATTTTTGTCAATTCTCTCTCTTCTTCAGGAGTGAGTTCGTTAGAGATAGATACCATTTTAGGATTTTCAATTGTACCCAAATTAATTTCATGTAATGCAGTGTCATGAATGCTGAACACATTGAATGAATGATTGCATGTATGCACAGAGCCATTAGGAAAAACATCACACAAATAAGCAAAGTTAGACTTCATTTCATTCATCACCTTATAAGCGGAATTGTTCACATCAAATACATAGGATAAGTTTACAAAGAAACCATTTTCTTCCTCCACATGCGGAGGGTCTTCAGCAGTAAGGTCTTCTGGATCAACAGGTCCTTCCTCGAACAAGTCATTCAGGTCAGCCTTAAGGGTCTCTTTCTGTGCTTCTGAAAGAACATCTTCTTCCTTCTTCGCTTTCCCTTTAGCCATCATCTTGGTGAGCTCAGCAACAACCTTTTCTACCAACTCTGTCTGCCCCGAAACAGCTTCCTTTCTCATAGGACTCTCTTTTAACCCTTTCTTCAATAAAGCAGAAAATGCCTTAGTGATGGCATCTACTAGTGGATCTACATCTTTTTTTGGTTGCTCCTCCTGGATGATAGGGGCCACTACTTCAACTCGAGCTATTGGAGGAGTATTGATCTCTTTCATAGTTTCAAGCTTAAGCATTTCTTCCACCAAACCAACTTCATACTTTGAGAAGTCGACAACATTAGCGAAGATCTCAAACCCGGGAACTGTTTCCCCATCAATCATCATCGGCTCCGGCTTACCATCATATGACCCACCACTTGCTCGAACAAAAGTATCCAAAAGATGAACTTTCTTTGTCTCAGGGCACTCCTCCCAACGCATGGAACCAGGGCCTTACTAAAAGCAAGGAAAATGTCATCGGAATGTCGATGACAGTGAACAGCACAGTCGATCTAACTTCCCCAACTGACACCTCCGCCTCAAAAGTATCAAACGCGGTACGCTTCGAATCGTCATAGGCCCAGATCACTGTGTTAGATCGCGATAATGCTTCTTCAGATAGGTGGAGGCTAGGTATACCTTCAAAGGACAGATATTCAGTGCTGACCCATCATCAACCATTACACAAGGTAAAGTTCTGTCCATCATTTCTGCTTTCAAGTACAAGGCACGGTTGTGATTAGTTCCTTCCGGTGGCAGGTCATCATCAGTGAAAGTGATCCCCTTGGGAATATCAGGTTGCAGACTCTTTGAACTCCCAATTACCATGCATACCTCCTCAGGAGACATCAACGGATTAGCATCCATTTCCATAAGCTTCTTCACCACCGCAGCCCGGTGCCTTTGGGACTCCATAAGTAGATGCCACACAGATGCGTGTGCAGGCATCTTTTTGAGTTGTTCCACCACTAGATCTTCTTTTTCATCCACCTTGATAGGCAAATAATCCTGGACCGGGGCTTCTGCTCCTTTACTTGGCTCCCCTAATCGCTGTGGCTCAGGTTGATACAACCTTCCACTCCTCGTGACATTGTTCACAGGGGCATCCTCCTTTCTTATGTATATCCCGTCCTTGGTGCAAACGGGATAAACAGGTGCTGTTCGGCCCATAAGCTTGGGTTTACTCATTAGTTCGAACTCATCCGCATCGTCATCCAACTCCACATCATCTAAATTCACGGGCTTATTCTCCTCCATAGGTGGTTCAGCATCTTCACCCACTACCACTTGTATTGCAGGATTCGCCTTTGCAATCTGAGCTAGGACAAAGTTAGGAGACAACCCCGACTGTACCATATTCACCCTCCTTTCAAACTAAAGTAGTGGATTGCTCTGAACATTGGGCTTTGGGCGAGGTGCTTCTATCTTCTTTTCATCAATCAACTGCTGAATTGCCTTTTTCAATGCATGGCACTTATTAGTTTGATGCCCCTTGGTTACATGATAAGAGCAAAAATTGTTCTTGTCCGCCTCAGCTGGAGGCATGTACGGTTTCAGGCTTAGAATAAAACCCAAATTTCTGCACTTCAGAAAAATCCGCCCAAGAGAATCCTCCCAAGGAGAAATCCCTTTTCCAGCTGTTTGTTGATTTGCCCCTTGTGCTACTGCTGCTACTTCTACTTGCTTGACAGGGGCAGGTGGCTGACTCATCTTGGAACTTGTCGACGAGGAGGCTACAGGATTGTTATTACTCTTGTACCATGAGGAATATGTCCGACTTCGGTATTGTCCCCCAGAACTATTATGGGCCGGATCGATCTCGTATTTCTCCATTTTACTGGCCAACTCAAGCACTTCCACCAAGGATTGAAACTTGTGATATTTCATCACGTTCTGATAGACCTGTAAGCTCCCATCAATCAACTTCACAATCAGCTCATCCTCCAACCGCTTCTGATAGAGGAGGATCATCTTGTCCATCGACCTTTGATAGTACTCCGGGAAGGTCTCATTCGGTTTCTGTCTCACTGCCTCTAGGTCTTGTAGCTTGACCTCTAGCTGTGTATTGAAACTGAAATACTTTATAAAAGCATCAGACAGTGCATCCCAATCACCTTGCACAATCTTGGGCTGCTCGTTGTACCAAGTGATGGCTCTTCCCTCGAGAGTCGTGGGGAACAGTCCCACCAATTGATTCATTGTAAGCCCCGCCATAGTCATGATCCGCACATATTGGTTCAAGTGAGCCGTAAGAGGGCTTTTCCCGACATAAGGTACAATTCTAGGCATCTGAAAGCCTACAGGTAACATGTCAACCCCTCCGGCTATGAGTGTGGATGGGTCAATATGCTTGGAGGATTGAATCTTAGAATTGGCGCGTAGCTCCACTATAGTTTCCTCCATTTCCTTCATCTTCCTTTCTAAAGTATACTCCACGGGTCGTTCAGTGTTATCCCTTCTGCCTTCTTCTGCATCTAATTGCCCATCATTCAGTCTTCCTCTACTGCTCTCCTCTTGGGCAGCCCTCTCTGGTCGCTGATTGGACGACTCACTCAATGAACTATGCACTTGGTTCTTGATGAGGTTCTTGAATTCATCAGAGTTCATGAATTCCCCGATGGCAGTAGTGGCCATCATGGCGGCTGCAGCTTCAGGTGTGAATACCATGTCTTGAAAGCTTTGCTGTAACTGTTCAAATTCTGGTGAAAACTCACCACTCAATTCAGACGCCGTCTCAACCTCTTTGAACTGAACGGACTCCTCAGACTCACTGGACGACGAATCACTGTGCTCTAGTCTCACGAGTCTCCGTCCCGATTGGAGCCAAACTACAAAACATTTTGAACAAGTGTTAGTGAAAGATGATCACCTAAAGAGTTATGAACTCTAGGGGATATGCATGTATGCGTGGCGTGTTAGATGAATGATATGTGGATGTTGTATGAAATGGACTTGCAACGCGAACTTTGAACAACTGATCCTTCGGGTGGTGAAGTATACATGAATTCCTATTTATGTATGTAATGAATTGCAATTTAAGTCTTTGATGCATGGATGAAACCTTTGGCGCTCGGGGAGTACCTTGGATTTTGTGACATGAGATGAATGTTCTTAGCGAATGGATAGAGATGTGAGGTCGACATGTGCATGGCACATGGTCGGGGTTTCGGTGTCTGGGGGACACCTTGGATTTTTGATGATATGACGTGAACTCATGCTTGGTGTACGAGCGGAATTTCAATACTCGGGGAGTATCTCGATTTCCATGTCGTGATGTGAAATGAATGCGTTCTTGGTGAACGGGTAGAGTTCCGGCGCTTGGGGAGCACCTAAATGATTTGATGTGTGAAATGAATTTTTTTTCGGCACTCGTGGAGCACCTAAAATGATTTGATGTGTGAAATGAAATTTTTTCGGCACTCGTAGAGCACCTAAATGATTTGATGTGTGAAATGAATTTTTCAGCACTCGGGGAGCACCTCAATGATTTAGATTAGACATGATGCATTCTTCCGGCACTCGTGGAGCACCTAAATGATTAAACGAAATGAATTTTTTTGGTGCTCGTAGAGCACCTGAATAATTTAATGGGATGAAATGAATTTTTCGACGCTCGTGGAGCACCTAAAATGATTTCCTACTTGGTAGGCGGTGTGATGTGTGTGACCCTTATGAGGTTGTTCAAGGTCCGCATGAATGTTTTATGCATGACACGCGTTTCACATGGCTACAAGACGAATTGGTTAATGCTTATAACATTCAAATGATGTATGTGAATTAATGTTTTTTTTTCACACAATGAAAGGATGCATGGCTACAAAAAATGTGGTTAGTGTAAATGTCACGCGGGTGATCAATGTATTTACACATGAAAATTAATGGACATGGCTGTACAAAAGATGTGAGTTAGTGTCACACAAATTCTTTACATATGGTATGTTATGTTCGTGAAAAATGCGGATGATGATATGTTATGGAAGGGCAAGAAGACACGTAGCAATTAGCACATGGATCGTATTCCTCCAACCTTATTCCTCCAAACGTGGTCAAGTGGATAAAATTCTAACCAAGTCCTAGGAGGGGTTCTCTTCGATCACCAACCGGGGATGATGAAGGCGTATTTTATTTTATTCACATGATTTATTTTGGTATCCTAGGGGATCCAACTAGGGTTGCCTAAATGAGTTCGGTCCAAAGTCGGGATAACATCAAGGCTCCCATAGCAAACTATACTCCTCACTTCTCCCCACTCAAGGGTCCGAACGAAGGGGTTCATACGAGGCTATGAGTGGTGTTTCGTATTCGTGCCCCCAAGACCAAGAGGAACTTAGGCGACACTTCAATGATTCACCGGGCTAAAAAAGGGATACCTAACCTAATGAAACAAATGTCTAACTACAAAAATGCATAAAGTGCCATATAAGAATCATCCGCTTAATTTAAATTAGACACTTTTCAGGGCTTGTCAAATTCTTTTAAGTTTTTGAAAAACTTTTGAGAAATCCCCAGCAGAGTCGCCACTGTGAGCGGACGACGAGTTTTCGACGGGACGCAAGACTCCCTTTCGGAAGGGGTGCCTCGATTTCGGGCGGACCCCTCCCTCGCGTGGGCTTTTTGGATTGGAAATTCGTTTTTGGAAAAGCGGATTGTTTCATAAAAGAATCGAGACCTAAATCTCGATAAAAAGTATAGGAGTCGCCACCTGGCTCAGCTCAACCGAGAAATTACAGTGTAGCTGAACCATAGCGGGAACTGCCACACTTTTCAGAGATCTAGGTTCAGACAAGTCCCTTATTTCGTGTCTAATTTAAATATTACTAGCCGATGTTCTAGTTACAACACTTTAAATTGCTAAAAAATGATTTTTATTGAATAACACATGCGGCGCGCATACATAATAATACAAACATAAACAGTAAGGAAGTAAATATTTAAAAGGTTTACAACCCAATTGAATGGAAAAATAAAAACCCTCGCCTCACTGATACAATCGCCTAGGATACACGAGAATCTAAAAAATTATTACAACCGCCTAAATACACGATTAATTCTATTAAAATACAAATAAAAATAAAAATAAAAAAGGGAATAAATAAAAGCTGCAAAACAAAGGTTAGCACAATTTTACGGCATGCCACAAATTGGACTCAAATAGACAGAATTGGGAAATTAGGATTTGGGGTCATGCACTTGGGGGTAACCGGGTTGGCCCGGTTGGCCGACCTGGTTAGACCTGGAAAATCATTTTGAAACGTCCCTGTATTTTTGGTTTTATGAGAAAATCGTTTTTGAAAACATTTTTCCGATTTATATTAATTTAGTATACAAGGTGGGTCGATTTTCGGGAGATCCGGGTCTCCGTCGTGGTTTTGTTCTAAATGCAATTTCACCAAAAAACAAATCTAGGGTCGTGAATGCACACACCAAAATTCATTTTTGATGATTTTTTATTTTTCAAGATTTCTGATTTTCTGAAATTTTCTGATTTTTATGAAATTTTTTGGGTTTTTATAAAATTTTTTGGATTTTAGGGATTTTAGGGATTCCTGCTCCTGGCCGAGAACTACAGTCGTGCGACTGTAGCCCTTACCAGAGGCAGAAATCGCTAAAAAAAACCTAAAAAAGAGAAACTTAAAACTGGAAAAATAAAAATAGTGGTACGATCGTAAGTGATATGGCACGACTGTAATCATAGTCATGCCCCTGTTCTTGTGAGAAGAACAGTCGTACGACTGTTCTTATTTTTCCAGAAACAGAAGTACAAAAAACTTGAATAAAAACGCATAAAAAACAACCAAATCACCCAGAAAGCTGGAAAATGAGTTGAGTTGAAAATTGTTTACATCTATGGCACCGATCCATAGCTGGAATGACCCCTGGCTACGCACCAATCAACGTGAATTTGCTCCTTTTCCTTGAAATGTCAAGGTTGCAAAGAGAGTCCAAAAATTCTCCAAGAAGCTACGGATTTGAGTTTGTTTTTGTCCAAAGATGAGTTAGATTTCTTGTGTGAATGTTAACCTAGGGTTTCTAATTCGTTTTAAAGATTAACATCAAGAAATGAAGAAGAAAATGATAGAAGAAAGCAAGATATTTCTTTTCTCTCTTCCCTCCTTTTCTTCCTTTTCTCTCTCTAAATTTGCTCTAAGTCTCAAAATTCTGGCCAAAAAAAGTCCCTCTCTCTCTGATTTCTCCCTTTTTATGTCTTTCTTTCCCGGAAAGTCTTAAGCATTAAATGCTCAAGATTTTCCCCAATTTTTAATTCAAAGGGGTATGGGTTCTACAACCTGCTCCCGATAATACAGTCGTACGACTGTAACCAAAACCCCACGACTGTAAATACAGTCTTGGGTCAACGGTCAGAACTTTTTTTTTTATAAAATTTCGTGTTCACACTCCCTTATCCTCAAAGGGAGAAGAAAGATAAACTGGAGCAGAAATATTCCAAATTTCTGGAAATTTTCAAGAAGTTAGAATTCAATATGCCATTGGTTGAGGCTCTCCAAGAGATGCCTTCTTATGCTAAATTCTTTAAAGAACTTCTTGCAGGGAAAAGAAAGCTAGGAGAGGATGAAGTGGTGGCTTTAACAGAGGAATGTTCAGCAATTATCATTATCAAACTTCCACCCAAGCTCAAAGATAGGGGCAGTTTTACTATCCCATACCGGATAGGAAACTTGGAGATTGCCAATGCCCTATGTGACTTGGGTGCAAGTATCAATTTGATGCCTCTGTCGTTTTTCAAGAGACTCGGACTAGGAAACCCAAAGCCGACCAATATGACCCTCCAATTGGAGGATAGATCTCTCATGAGGCCAAAGGGGGTGGTCGAGGACATGTAAGTAAAGGTGGACAAGTTTATCTTCCCCGCGGACTTCGTGGTAATGGATATGGAGGAAGATAGCTCGGTGCCCCTTTTGCTTGGAAGGCCATTTCTTGCAACCGGTAGGACATTGATAGATGTCCAAGAAGGTAAGATTATTCTTAGGTTGCACAACGAGGAGGTAAGTTTCAACGTCTATAACTCAATGAAATATCCATTAGAAGTTGAAAACTATAATTTTGTAGACTCCTATTGTCCTATTGATGCTTGTGTGGTTGAGAATGTGTGCAGTGAACTAGAGTGCATCATAGGAGAAGGCCTGGTTGAAAGTGAGGCGAATGAAGTGTTAGTTGAAGAATGCTCATAGGTGAAGGGATGGTTTGACAAGCTGGATCGTGAAGTCAAGCCTGCACCTAAATCCTCACTGGAGGAACCTCCATCATTGGAGCTCAAAACCCTTCCCCCTAACCTTAAGTATGTTTTTCTGCATCCTCCAAAGGACTTACCAGTTGTAATTTCTTCTTTGTTGACAGGAGAGGAGGAGGACAAGCTACTAGAGGTGCTGAGGAAGCATAATGGAGCGTTTGGGTGGAGAATCCACGACATCAAGGGAATAAGTCTGACATTTTGCACGGATAGAATCTTTCCGGAAGACGAGGTAAAACCGTATGCACAGACTCAGCGTCGGTTGAACCCAAATATAAAGGAGGTGGTAAGAGCCGAGGTGATAAAACTCCTCGATGCAGGTATCATCTTTCCTATTTCTGATAGTCAATGGGTGAGTCTGGTTTAGTGTGTGCCTAAAAAGGGAGGCACAACGGTAGTGGAAAATGATAAAGGGGAACTAATCCCTACTAGAGCTGTCACGGGTTGGCGCATGTGCATTGATTATAGGAAGTTGAATGACGCCACCCGGAAATATCATTTTTCATTACCGTTTATTGATCAAATGTTAGAGAGGATGGCCAGGCATGAATATTTTTGTACATTAAATGGGCTATCCGGGTATATGCAAATTCCAGTGGACCCTCTCGATCAAGAGAAAACCACGTTTACATGTCCATATGGGACATTTGCATATAGGCGGATGCCCTTTGGTTTGTGTAATGCCCCGACCACCTTTCAAAGGTGCATGCTGGCCATTTTTGCTGATATGATTGAGGATTTCATGGAAGTCTTTATGGACGATTTTTCCATTGTTGGTCATACCTTTGAGTCATGTCTTGGGAATTTGGACCAGGTGCTTCAGAGATGTGAAGACACCAATTTGGCACTTAGTTGGGAGAAGTGTCAATTCATGGTCTGGGATTGCATTGTCTTAGGGAACAAGGTATCGAGAAAGGGGATTGAGGTTGATCTGGCCAAGATTGATGTGATTGAGAAACTGCCTCCCCCAAGTTCGGTTAAGTTAGTTAGGAGCTTCTTAGGACATGCGGGCTTTTATAGGCATTTTGTGAAAGACTTTTCTAAGATTACTAAGCCGTTGACTGAGCTACTCCTAAAGGATGCCCCATTTAATTTCAATGATGAGTGTATGCATGCTTTTAATTTGCTTAAGCAGAAATTGATTGAGACACCGGTCATGGTGAGCCCGAATTAGGAAATCCCCTTTGAACTTATGTGCGATGCGAGCGACATAGCTGTCGGGGCATGTTTAGGTCAGAGGGTGGACAAAATTTTCCGCCCAATTTACTATGCTAGTAAGACATTGAACGGTGCTCAAATGAATTACACTGTGACCGAGAAAGAATTACTAGCTGTTGTTTTTGCTTTCAACAAGTTCAGGTCTTATACTGACCATGCTGCTCTTAAGTATTTGTTGGCTAAACAGGATGCAAAGCCCAGGTTGATTCGATGGATTCTACTCCTCCAGGAGTTTGACATGGAGATTAAGGACAAGAAGGGAGTAGAGAACATAGTGGCCGACCATTTATCGAGACTGCCAAGTGAAGGATCCGTATCCTCTCCAAAAGCTGACATTCGTGACACATTCCCGGATGAACAGTTGTGTGGGTTAACCTCTATGCCATGGTTTGCGGACATCGCAAACTTCAAAGTTAGTAACATCCTTCCACCTAATCTCTCACATGCATAGAGACGTAAATTCTTTCATGATGCTAAGGATTATTTTTGGGATGATCCTTACCTTTTTAGATTATGTGCGGACAATGTGATTAGGCGGTGTGTTGCTTATGAGGAGGCTTCCTCCATTATTAGGATGTGTCATGATAGAGAAACGGGTGGCCATTTTGGACCCAATAGAACTGTAGGAAAGATTTTATCTAGTGGGTTTTATCGGCCGACCATGAAACAAGATGTCATTAGCTATATTCGGGCCTGTGATGCTTGTCAAAGGACGGGAAATATCTCCCCAAAGAATGAAATGCTTCAACAAGGCATCTTAGTGTGTGAACTTTTTGATGTCTGGGGCATAGATTTCATGGGACCTTTCCCAATATCCCACAACAACCAATACATTCTTGTGGCAGTTGAATATGTGTCTAAGTGGTATAAGCTGTCGCCTTACCAACCAATGATGCAAAGGTCATTGTCAAGTTTCTCAAGAAGAACATTCTTACTAGGCTTGGAACCCCAAGGGCTATCATCAGTGATGGGGAATCCCATTTTTGTAATAGACAATTTGACAATCTTTTGCATAAGTATGGAGTTAAGCATAAGGTGGCAACTCCTTACCATCCTCAGACGAGTGGGCAGGTTGAGGTATTGAATAGGGAACTGAAATGCATCTTAGAAAAGATGGTAGGTGCATCTAGGAAAGATTGGAGTCTAAAGTTAGACGATGCACTATGGGTATATAGGACTGCCTTTAAGACGCCTATAGGAATGTCCCCCTACCGCTTAGTCTTTAGTAAATCCTGTCATCTACCTGTGGAACTAGAGCATAAGGCTTATTGGGCTTCAAAATTTCTTAACTTTGATATGCAAGCTGCAGGTTAGCTTCGATTAAGGCAACTCATGGAGTTAGATGAGCTTCGATTGAGTTCGTATGAGAACGCCAAAATCTACAATGAGAGGACCAAGAAGTGGCATGACCGGCATATGATAGAGAAAGGTTTCAATCAAGGGGAGTTGGTGCTCTTGTATAACTCCCGGTTGAAACTATTTCCGGGCAAATTGAGAAGTCGGTGGACTGGACCGTTTACCATGCACAAGGTCTATCCCTCCGGGTTGGTGGAAATTGAAACTCTGGAGGGAATTCAACAAGTAAACGGGTATCGGTTGAAGCCCTACGTCAGCGGAGGGGTGAAGGAGGAGAAGCGAATCTTACTCCTTTGTGATGTGTAAGCATACCCGTGGACGTAGAAGTCGAGCTATTCCGACTATAAACATAGCATGAGGTACGTGTACTTCCCTTGTACATTAATTTTTGTGTTGATATGTTTTTGTGTGTTTATATGTGTAGAAATAGGTCACTAAGCAAGTCAAACACAATCTCGATCAAAAGTGTGAAAATATAAAGGATGGCAGAATTCCAGGGTGGCACGCCGTGCCATCATTGGCACGTCGTTCCAGGATGAGTGTAGGGTTAGCACGTGACGTGCTGGCCTAGCACGTAATCGTGCTAGCCCGCTGCAACCAAAAGAGTGCATTTGAGCAGTTCAGCACACCGTGCCCCCCATTGGCACGTCGTGCCAAAGATAGGGACCAAGACAGCATGAGATGAGTTGATGCAGCACGCGTACGTGCCAACCTCCTATTTCGAACGTGAGTTGGTGTAAGGGCAAGCCGCAAGCCATGTCGCCATTTAGCACGCCGTGCCACTCAAAGGATTCTCAGTCGGCACGACGTGCCAAGCCAGCACGCCATCATGTCGTCCTACTGTTTCCAGGTAAATCTCTATTCTCTGCTCAGCACGCCATGAGGTTTTTTTTGGCACGGCGTGCCGAGGGTTTAAAATTCGAAAACTTTAGGTCAAAATTGCTGCCCTATATAAACCCTTTTTTTTCCTTTGTTTCAGCCCCTTCTTCTTCTTCCTCACCTTCTCACTCTCTGCCCCCTTTCTCTCTCTAGAATCAGCCCCCTCCTTCACTCTCGCTCATATTTCCCTTATTCTTCCTTCCCCTCTCACTTTCTTCCTTTCATTTACACCAATTTCTTACTCCCCTACTCCTCTTCATCGGTTATTTTGATCTAGGATTTTGTTTTTGCATAACTCTCCTTGGAACCCAGGTATGAACTCATGCTTTGTTTTTCCTTTCTTCTCTCTTATTTTTGTTGCTTTCTTCTCGCACTTTGAATTTGAATGATTTACTTGCTTAATAGGGTGATTGTATTTAGGTACTTTTCTTTATATGTTCATATTTAGTGCATTTGTGTTTATGTGAGTAGGGTTTAATTGGATTTGTCTTCTTTTGTTTTTGGTCTTGGTTGTGTTTTGATGGTTGTGCAGTAGTAAGATGAAAAAGAAGACAGTTGCTGATCGGAAGCACGGTTCTTCGCGTCGGCCGATAGACCCGTCAATGGAACCGGTGCCAAATGAAGAACTGCCTCCTGAGCAGCAGATGGGTCCTCTAACTAGCCTCTCCAGGAAGTATAGATCCCATTTCCCTCTTCTCTCTGATGACAAAGGTAAACGCTATAAAACTCTTTTTCCTTTAGAGAGTACCCCTTTTCAAACCTTAGATTGGTAGTTTTTGTTCGTGCAAGATAGGTCCGAAGTTGTGCGTGCTAAATTAAACAGTCTAGGGTGGTATGCTTTTGTGAGGTCTGCTCCGCCTGTCTTTAGAGAGTTGAATTTAGAATTCTATTCAACTTTGAGCTCAGAACGAACCCCGATACCGGCCTTAGGACTATGACCTTCTGACTATTTGGTGATGAGCATTCTTTAGACATTGAGGGTCTTAAAACTAGCATAGGAATTGAGGGGGATAGTTATAAGTGGCCGGAGGACATGGATGCTAAGAAATTTTGGTGTATTGTGGGTCAAGGAGAATACCAACCTAGGTTCGCCAAAACATCCCAATTACATGACTTGACTCTACAATTGATCCACAAATTTGTGTGTTTTAACTTCTCGGGCAAAACTGAAAGTAACCGGGTTAATGCATTTGAGCTATTAATATTGTGGCATGTGCAAAATGATGTTAAGGTGCACATGGGCTTCTTCGTCATGGAAGCCCTATACACCCACCATAACCTACCTAAATCAGAACTAGGGTTAGGACATATTATAACTTGTATTGCATGTTTCTTTCATGGTAATACTTGCTATAAGAACCTCTATAGCATCCTTCCTAAGAAGCCTTCGAGGGGAATTTTGTCTTGTTCCCATGTTATGGCAGTTGCAGGTGTATCAAGCGCAGGAGGTTCGGGCACGGGTAAGGCCCCTATGGACGTGGATGCTGATGACGGGGGTGAGGGTGACGAGGATAATGATGACAGTGAGGAGGATGAAGAGCAAGTTTCGGTGGGCATGGATTTTATGGAGCGGATTGAAGGGTGGCTGGATGGTATAATCGAGCAGCTAGAAGGTTTGACAGTCCATCAATTTGTACTCGAGGAGCGGATGAACGCGTGCTTTGACCGACAGGCGGCTCAGCTCGCCAATTTAGAGGCATTCGCCTCTCGTTATTGTGCGGCCCAAGGGTGGCCATATCCGCCTCTGCCACCACCAGCCCCCGACATGTGAGGTAACCCTTTTTCTTTCTCGCTTTATTTTGTTCCTTCTTCCATTGCACTTTTGGAAGTAAGTGCAATCTAAGTGTGGGGTGGGTAAAGGGATCTCTCCCTTTTTTTGTTTCTTTCTACATTGCACATTTTGGTTTGTTTTATTTCGTATGTTTGTGTGTTTTTGCTTGTTTGGATGTTTTGTTATGGTTTTAGTGTTCACATGCATGGTTGGTTCTAGGTGTGCTTTGGTTAGGTTTAGGCTTTAGCTTTTGATGCATGTGGTGTTGGTTTGGTTTATTTTTGGTATGTTAGTGTTTTAGGTTGTTTAAGTGTCAATTGCCGTTTGAGTGACATTGCCTAATCTACCCTCGAACTAAGTCTCTGTGCTTGGGTTGGTAGCAATTGGCTAGAGACATTGGGAGTTGATTGCGAGTCATTAGCTTGTTTATGCATGAGTTGTGATTCTTGATGGTAATCATTGGTTAGATTTGTCATTTAGGTTGCATTAGGGAATTAACCCTCCACCTCTACTTGCATGATCGAGCTAGGATTATGCCTTGGAACATTGGTTGAGTCACACGACCTAGCACACAACCCCTAGCACACTTGTGAGGATTTGAGCCCTTGGAACCAATTCACATCGGTTCTATTTCTCTGTGAGAAAAAAAAAATCGTGGCACACTAGATCGTAGAACCCGACATCATTTTGCACTTGGCATCGAGAGCTTAGTATGTGGAGACCCTTAGGATTAACCCTTCGACTTAAATGAGCCTAACCCTAACTACTAATTTATCCCTTAGATCACCCAAAGCCACTAAATTAACCTTTTTAACTTAAAAAAACCTTCACCAAGCCAAATCTATCATCCTAACTTATTACCATTCACTTTGATTTTCCTTTCTTACCCTCCTCTCCTAAATCAAGTAATTGGCTAAGTTGTTCATTCATTTTGGGGTCAATCACCATTTGTATTTCAACTCTTTCACATCTAGTCCTATGGAAAAATTGTGATGTATATATATATTTTCAAAAAAAAAATCCAAATAGAGTCAATGTGTGTGTGTCCGGCTTCTCTCTTTAAAAGTCAGAGTTTGTAGAGGCATGTCCTGTTTGTCTGGCTCTCGCCTTTAAGCCGGTGTGTGTTCCATTTTGGGTTCATTTGTTTGAATAAGGGATTAGTGCGATCATCTAATTGCCTTGACCCATGTCTTGTCATCTTTTCCCCATTGGGTTGTGCTTTGGCCGTTGGTTGTGTATAAGGCCTTCTCATTTTTAGTAGAATTTCTTGTTATAAAAAAAACCAAAAAAGAAATAAAAAAGAAAAAAAATAAGAAAAAAATAGGAAAACAAGCACTCTTAGGACTAGTTTTGAGTTGAAATTGCATGACCCATCTTTAGTACTTAGTCAATTTGCATATATCACTTGATTTGTAGGAGTTGTACACCTAAAAACTTCCCTTTTATCAAACCTACCCTAAGCCGTAACATTACAAGCCCCAGGTTCTCTGATTTTGCTCCTTGACCAATGACTTCACCGGGATTGCTATTAGTTCGCTATGTGATGTGTGCCATTGTTTGTTTTTGTGCTCGTCCGCCTCACCTTGAACTTGAGCGTTAGAGTGACATCTTGTGAGGTGCTTTGTGGTCGTATAAACTCTGCTTGTTCCTCACCCTTTGACTAGCTAAATCTTGTTAGGTTCGGGTATTAAGTGGTTTTGAACCAGGCGCACCTAGTGTCATTTCGAAAGCGATGTTTTACCTCCTTGAGTTAATGAATTTTATACGGTTAAACCCTTAGTTGGATTTGCAAGTAAAAGCGAGCAATTTTACTCCTTTGTCTTTAGTTTATTTGCTTGAGGACAAGCAAGACTTTAAGTGTGGGGTGGTTGATAAGGTCGGTTTTTGACCTTATCTTTTAGGCAATTTCATGGTTTAAGCGGCAATATTTTAGAGTCCTTTGTGTGAATGCTTGCTTGGTCTTGCGTATTTTGCTGTTTTTATGTTTTGATTAGATTTTCATAACTTTTTAGTGTTTTTCATGTTTTTAGGGGTGTTTTTGTAACTTTGGACATTGCATCTTGATTGTGGTCCGTTGCTGTGGTGCGGTTATATTTCTTTATGTTTGTTTTGGACAGGCATTGTGACCCGGGCCGAAAGTTGGAGCGATGGCAACGAAGAAGTGCTGAAAAGCTAGGTGGCACGGCGTGCCACAACGAGGGCACGGCGTGCCATTCCAGCGTGCCAAAAGATGGAGTCCAGTAGATCAGCACGACTGCGTGCCAACACCAGCACGGCGTGTCGAGCATCGGAAAAGTGTTATTGCCCTACTTTCCTCCTTCCTGTTTAGTGGTTTTAGCCTAGCCATATAAATAGGACATTTTCTAAGTTGTATGGATCTTTTTCCAGACTTTTGAAGTAGAAAGCACAAACTTGTAGCTAGGTTTATTGCTTGAACTCTTTGTTACTTTGAGTTTGAACCTTTAATTGGTAGACATTTTGCATTGCATCTTCCCCTTTTGCGACGTTCTTGGTTCCGGATTGAGTTCGTTTATAGAGGTACATCCCCAAGCATCTTCACACCGCTGGAATCCGGTTAATCAGACCAAAAGGGCATAAGTTCCTCTTCTTCTCTTTTGTAATTCGATTAGTTAGTTTTTGATTCCTCAATTGATTATGTTTGGTTGTAAACATTGAATTCTTGTCATCTTTCTTGATTAATGCAACTGACTGCAATTTAATTTCAATATTTACATCTTCTCTTTATGCAATTGCTTTAATGATAATCTAGTCTCATAAGATCTTAACTTATTAAGTTCATATTTGTGGCATTACCTAGATTGAAGCCTAGGAAACCATTAGTATTGACAACACTGTGGAATTTATGTGCCCCTATTTTCTGAGCTTTAGAATTAGACCGCCTCTAAACAAGGGAAACCGGCTAAGGACCTAAAAGATCTAGACACGCTAGGTTGAATTATTGAAAGAACATAATTAAGGTTTAACTATTGAGTTAAATTCATCTGTTTTAATTAATTGATAAAGCCATCACCGTTAGCATTCATAGGTCAGTTAAACCGCCAATTGATAACTCGAATTCAAGTGTAAAGTAAGCTGGGATAGATCAACTAGGAGTAGGATAATTTAGTTGTTAGTATAATCACAAACCAAATTTAAGTTCCGCTTAGGACACGCAAGGAACCCGAGTAGTTTAGTGTTTGCATAATATTTTCTCTGTGGGATCGATACCTGGACCCAACCAGAATTATTACTTGTCAACGATAGGTACACTGCCTTAGTTGTGCGACTCTAGGTTTAGTTTCATTACTTCGCCTAGGTACCACCACCCTTCTTAGGCACTACTTGGACAGGACTCATCCAAACCGAATCTGAGATTGGGTAGATAATCCCAACATCAAGCAGCTTGATCACCTCCTTCTTCACAACTTCTTTATGTTAGGGTTTAGTCTTTTCTAAGGTTGCACAATAGGTTTATGATCTTCCTCCATTAGAATACGGTGAACACAAATAGAAAGGCTAATCCCTTTGATATCTGAGATTGTCCAGGCCATTGCTTCCTTGTTTTTTTTCAACACATAAAGTAATTAGGCTTTTGATCTTGAGTAAGCTTGGAAGATATAATTATAGGAAGGTTGTTTGGCGAATCAAGAAAAGTATACTCTAAGTGGGAAGGTAGTGGTTTAAGCTCTAAAGTGGGAGGCTCTTCAATGGAAGGTTTGGAATGTATTGTGGGTGTATAATTCAAAGGTTCAATAAAGTGTCTACTTCCTGAGATTGCTGGACAGCCCATTTTAGCTTCAATTTGCTTTTCCATAGTTTCTTCTTCATCTTCAAAGTCCACATCCTTAAATTCCTAAATGAAGAAAGGATTTAAATTCACATTAGTAGCATCAATGAAACAACAATAATCATCACAAGCAGGGGATACTTCATAGCTTTATTCATCTTAAAAACAACTTCCTCATCATAAATTTTCAAAATTAGTTTACCATTATGAACATCAATCAATGCACGGCCTGTTGCTAAGAAAGGTCTTCCTAAAATAATAGGAACATGTAAGTCTTCATCCATATCCATCACAATGAAATCAACAAGAAGTATAAACTTTCCTACCTTAACTAAAACATACTCAATTATTCCCCTAGGATGCCTCACAGTTCTATCAGCAAGCTGTATAGAAACCCTAATAGGTTGAGGTTCTCCTAATCCTAGTTGTTTGTAAATGTAGTATGGCATAAGATTGATACTTGCTCCTAGAACACAAAGTGCATTCTCAATATTAAGATTGCCTATAAAACAGGGTATAGAGAAACTCCCTGGATCTTTGATCTTAGTAGGCAAAGGTTGCTTGCTCTGAAGGATCGATGATCAGTCTCTGTTAAGTTGTACCATTGCTACATTGTCCAATTTCTTCTTGTTTGCTAGAAGCTCTTTCAAGAATCTCGCATACATAGGCATTTGTGCAAGTGCTTCTGCAAAGGGTATGTTGATGTGAAGCTTCTTAAAGACTTCCAACAACTTGTCAAATTGCTTATCCATCTCATGTTGCTTGGCTCTTTGTGGTTAAGGAATCCTTGGTTGATATGTAAGTACAGGCTACCTATATTAAACAGAAGTGCTTTGAACAGGATCTGATGTTGCTTGAATTTAATCTAGTTGAGTAGTCTCAGGTTGAGCTTGAGTTTGCTCAACATTATCAGAAAGCTTCTTAGTGATCTGGGCAGTCTGAGGTTATGTGACTTGCGTATTCTCAGGTTGCTTGTTCTCCTCAGCAGTCTTTTCTCCTGTATTTCTCTCATCATCAACAATATTCATCTTATTGGGTTGCTCAACATTCTTACCACTCCGAAGGGTAATAGCTTTGCATTCCTCTCTTGGATTGGGTTCGGTATTGCTCGAAATGACTCCCTTGTTCTTTAAAGTGACAATGTTTGTGAGTTGCTAAAGCTGAGTCTCCATATTCTTCATGTAGGTTTGAGTTTGCTTTATGAATTGAGACATCATTTGCTTAATCTCTTCAATTTCAGACTTCTTAGAAGTATAAAAAGGTCCAACTTGTTAAACATTCTGCGATTGCTGATGTGCTTGAAAGTTACTGTGATTCTGCTGGAAGGGTGTTTGAGATTGCTTGCCAGATTGTTGATTCCAAGAAAAATTAGGATGGTTACACAAACCTGGATTGTAAGTGTTGGAAAATGGATTGTTCTACCTTGGATTGTTTCCAATGTAATCACATTGCTCTTAAGTGAGTGAAGTGTCATAGTCAATGTTTCTATGGTCACCTCCACAGAAATCACAGGAAAGCTTTGAGCATGAAATAGCTGAGACATTCTGTTTTGCCAACTGTCTAAGAATCAAGTCCACTTTATCGGAAAGCTTGGCAACAGCATCTGATTCTACCATCTTTTCTCGATCTTTACTTGCTGAGTGCCATTTATAGCTGGTATTGACCAATCTTTCTATCAGCTTGTAAAGCTCTTCAGGTGCAAGCTCTTCCGGGTCTCCATTGGCCACGGATTCAATTTGAATCTTATATGCATTGGTGAAACCATTGTAAAAATTCTGAATTTGCACCCACATGGGAAATCCATGGTGTGGTACTTTCTCAAAAGTTTCCTTGTATCTCTCCCAGGCTTCTGACAAAGATTCATCAGGTTGCTGATGGAAATGGGTAACCTCGTTCCTTAACTTGATTGCTTGCCTAGGCAGAAAGTACTTAGTCAAGAAGACTTGTGCCATCTCATCCCAGGTTGTAACTGTTGGATATGCCCTAGTCCCGAGGTATTGGACCTTGTATTTATATTATACATTTATTGGATTCTTGTATCATACATATTTTGTGTCATAAATAAAGGCATTAATTCATTTATTATATATCTTGTGCTGTATTTTAAATGAAGTATCCAATGGAAATATCCATATCCATGTTAACAAGTGCCATGCACTTGGCAGTAAGACCATGGATAGAGAAAACAATATGACCATAAAGAGATCCGTAGTCTATTCCAGTCATGGGAATGAATGGAACTAGAGACTATCATTAACCTGGTTGTATGGTAGTGTCTTACCGGCCTTTGGAAATAGGATGTCAACCAAGTTAATGGGTACATGCAAAAAGGGCATGCTACTAGATAGATCCACTAAACGAGAAATCCACATGGTAAAACATCACAAGTGATTCTCGGGTAGTACTTTTATGGATCCTTCGACCTGACCATATGATGGTACCACATGCGAAGTTGCATACTTTGGTGTACGCATAAAGGGCCTGTAAAAGGGTTCCAATTATGGGTACATTCGGGTGTGTCCACTAAGCATGGCAATACTATGGATATGCAGAAGGGATATGTCACTCACTAGTCCACTGAGAGGATATCACCGGCCTCTTGATGAATGTGACTGATAAGAGTGTGGCCACACCCAAATGAGTTAGAACTTGTTTGTGAGCATCAGTACATCTGGGATCAAGTAAATGTCTGGACATAAAAGAGGGTGATCAATCCATGCCTCTGTGTTGGACACTGATATCGGTGACATGGGATATACAAGTTTAAACTATAGGGTTATGATTTCAGTTGGACTGCCATCTCCATCTTAATTGTGGGCTGTAGTAGCTTGCTAGAACCTGCCTACAGTCTGTGGGCCATAGGTCCACTACCAACATAAAGATAGGCCCACAGGATCGTACATATTGAATGTCTGAACACGGGCTTAAGGGATCACCTGTATACTTGGAGTATACGCACCAGAGAGAGAGGATTATATTGATTATATCATAAGGATCAATTGGATTAATCAAAATAATGAAATTAATATTTGCATTGGCCTTCTCATAATTAATTCAATGAATTAATTTATGAGATTATTTCCTATGTGGAAATATTTCACATGTATAGGTTTACATGTATCTTAATTTCATGAAAGTCAAAATTAATTCCATGGTGAAATTAATTGATCAAATTAATTTTAATTTAAATGTATGAAATATATTATATGGTATAATATGTTGGAATACATGTTGAATAAAAATTAAGTTTGATAATTATTGGTCCAAAAGAATTAACATTGACCTAGGCTTAAAAAGGAGAAAAGCCCGCATGAAATTAAGGGGAAGAATGGGCCGAAATTTTGGTCAAAAATTTCGGCCCACTAGGTAAAACATAACCTAGAGAATTCGGCCAAGGTAAGAAAAGGGAGGGATAGCTGAAATTTTCAGCCCCAACACACATTCTCTCATTCGATTCCATCGCTAGCACGGGTCGTGTTCCACAGCCGTTCGTGTACGTAAACATGGAGGGAATCTAGATTGATTTCTGCAGCCATCTCTAGAAGAGATATCTCGGGTGAGAAATCTTTTCTTTGTTATTAATTTTGATTTTTACAATTTTCATATCAATTACTCCTGGGCATGGATTTGAGGAAATCACCGCGTTCTTCTGCCTTTATCGAGTGATTTCCGATGAAAAATCCCAACAGTAACTGAGCCTGGTTGAAGGTTTTTTAGCCAACTTTTAGCCTTATGCCTAAGTGGAAAGGGAAAAGCTTCAATCTTATCACATCATCCGAGACTCCTCGATTGGTATGAAAAGTATTACACATAGTCACGAAATCTTAGATGTGAGCATTTGGATCTTCTCCGGGCAATCGTCCAAACTGACCAGCAGCTTGAAGCATTTGGATCATGTAGGCCTTGATCTCAAAAACATTGTCCCCTTCATTGTGTATCACAATACAAAAAGAGTGTCCGTCAGTGATAGGTCTCGAATATTCCTTGAGTCTTTGCCTTAGAGGGGGTAAGTGAACCTCTCCCTCTCCTTCTGGTGGTGGATTTTGTTCAGCCATTCTTTGTCATCTGCGAGCTCTTTTGGCAGCACCACTTCCTCTCCTACAAGTTCTCTCAATCTCTGGATCTATAGGAATTAAAGGAATACCAGCTCTTTGCATACACTAGGAGATTGCTTAAACAGAGAATTTCTGCACAAAAACACAAAACATCAAATCAAACACACAAATTTATAGGAAAATTTAAAAATTTGCAATCGTTACTCCCCAGCAACGGTGCCAAAAACTTGTTGCTTTAAGATTTTGCACTAGCAAGTATACTAGGTCAATTGTAGTATTAGGCAAGACAAGTGTCGTATCCACAGGGAGTAAGGGAAATCCAAAAAATTTCCTAGTAAATTACCAGATTTAAAGATTTTCTAGTTAAATTAGCATAGAGAAATTATATAAACTAAGAACAGAAGACATGCAAGGAAGGAAATATAAGGTTGCGTAGAACAGAATAATATAGAACAATAAAGATAAAGGCACAGGCTTTCACTAGCTAAACAGGCAATCTAAGAATATCTTCCTCTCGAATTTGCTATGAATTTATTAAGAAACGTAGATCCAAGGTCTCTTGCCCTCTATTCACCAAGCTTATCTCTCGACCTCACTTGGATCTATGACCCATTACTAAGCTTATCTCTTGACCTCACTTAGCATAGAAAGTCATGCATTAAGATTACCAAGCATTCCACATCGAGTAGAAACCCTTAGCACACTTCCAATCTCCTCTCGGTCTCATGGTAGGTGTGTGTGTATGTGTGATTTTCCATATTCCTAAATCTCCTCTCGGTCTCATCAGGAATACTGAGAATATGAGAGGGCCCTTTCCCATATTAAATTAAGCACTTCACCAAACAATCATCAAAGCATGATATTCATAATAAAAATAGAGAAAGACTTCTGAAGACCACCAACCTAAGCTGGTTTCAGCCTTCTAGGAAATCTATTTACTGCACATAATAGCAATAAAAACAAGATTTCCCAAATGTCAAATATTAAACTTGCCAAGAACTAATATAATTACAAAGTAAAATTAATAATCAAAAGAACAAGTAGTTGAGCCCAAATAAATGCTACCCCCCACCTCCAAATAGTAGAGTATTTATAGTCCCAAAAAGTGAGATCTAGAGACAATGAGGTGTCAAAAATCTATGGTGCAAGTACATGATAAAATATTGTAAAAAAATTACAACCACAAAAGCAATTAGCTTCTTTTGAGAAGCTAAGGACAACTATGGAATTTCCTCCAACCAAATACCTCCTCCTCCTCTCTTGGGCCGTGCCTTTCTTTTCAAATCCGGCCCATTCCAGCCGCTGCCTTCAACACTTTTCTTTTCTTCTTCTTAAATGCTCTAAGACTTCCTAAATCAAGCAACCTTGTTTAATAAGGCAGAAGACCTGCATAAACTCATATTTAGCCATGTTTTCTCCATACTCAATAGATTTTTAGTCAATTTAATGCTGAATTCTCACTAAATTACTTGGAACAATTTTCACTTATCAGCATCTCACTTAAAAAAAAAATCCGATAGACTAAAAACCGAAAGGCGGTCTATGCAAAAATTAGGAAAAGTTTGCTGAGTCGAAAACCCAAAAGGGTGGTTCAGGAAAAAGTTAAGACAGTCCTTAGGCCGAAAACCCTAAAGGGCGGTTTATGCAAAAGTTA
Source organism: Euphorbia tirucalli (assembly GCA_039660915.1). NCBI lineage: Eukaryota > Viridiplantae > Streptophyta > Magnoliopsida > Malpighiales > Euphorbiaceae > Euphorbia > Euphorbia tirucalli. The sequence goes on along the minus strand of CM077637.1, from coordinate 30,268,684 downwards.
GGACATAAAACAAAACACAAGTCACACAACAGCAGGTTCAGGCAATCCTACCTCCCTGCAACCCGAGGTATTTCAAGGTCGGTGCCTCGCGCTCATGGCCAATGTAATGAAGCAAAATGTGCAAAAATGGGCCCACGCATGGGCAATACAAGAAAAGTAGCAGAATGAGCCCACATACAGGCTAGATTGTCAAAGAAGGAAAAGAAAGGATCTAGGACTATGCCCTGTCACCCTGATCATCCACCTAGTTCTCATCCCCAGTGTCTCATAATAAGCAAGCCGCCCCTCCAATGGGTCTGTGCATGTCTAGAAGGCCTGATTCATGAGCTCTAAACCAGTAACTAGGTCGACTCGCGATGCTAAACACCAGATGCAGACTACACCAAGACCAACAGAGAAACATCATTTCATATACATGTATACACTCGAAACATACACACACACACACATATACATACACACATCAATGCTAACTCAAATATAGGTACTTACTGTTATCATCGAGTTACCCCGAATCGTGGGCACTCTAAAAGTGGAAAATAGCCCAACACTAGGGCATCCCCTGGATTATAGCGTGCGAATCAAAGCTACACGGCTTTAACTCTCAAGTATAAAGATTTTCTCAATTTTCTAAATATTCATTTACGCTGATATAATCCCAAGAAAGGTACTCTTTTCTTTTTGCAAGTATCCAGGGGCAAAATAATCAAGTCGTATTTATTCTTGATCGAAGGGGCAAAAATTTTTGTTTCCAAAATTATCGATCAAGGAATAAATACTCGTTCTCGACCCAACATCAAAATTATTGCTCCTGGAGCCAACTTCGAACCAACTCAGGCTAGATTGTTATTTCGCACAGACATTCGAACAAGTCCCTGAATCAACTCAACTCAGGCTAGATTGTTGTTTCCCACAGACATCAGAATAAGTCCCTGAATCAACTCAACTCAAGCTAGATTATTGTTTCGCACAGACATCAGAACAAGTCCCTGAATCAACTCAACTTACTAGATTGTTGTTTCACATAGGCATCGAAACAAGTCCCTAAATCATCTCAACTTAGGCTAGACTGCTGTTTCACACAGACATCGAAACAAGTCCCTAAATAAACTCAACTCAAGCTAGACTGTTGTTTCGCACAGACATCGGAACAAGTCCCTGAATCAACTCAACTCAGGCTAGATTGTTGTTTTGCACAGGCATCGAAACAAGTTCCTGAATCAACTCAACTCATGCTAGATTGTTGTTTTACACAGACATCGAAACAAGTCCCTGAATCAACTCAACTCAAGCTAGATTGCTGTTTTGCACAAGCATCGGAACAAGTCCCTGAATCAACTCAACTCAGGCTAGACTGCTATTTCACGCAGACATCAGAATGAGTCCCTGAATTAACTCAACTTAGGTTAGACTGCTGTTTCGTACAGACATCGAAACAAGTCCCTGAATCAGCTCAACTCAGGCTAGACTGTTGTTTCTCACAGACATTGAAACAAGTCCTAAATCAGCTCAACTCAGGCTAGACTGTTGTTTCACACAGACATCGGAATAAGTCCCTGAATCAACTTAACTCAGGCTAGACTGCTATTTCGCATAGATGTCGAGACAAGTCCCTGAACCAAGTCAACACCATTCCATCTGTGACACAAGCACCATGGAGAAGCAATACGAGAAAGAAGCCAGGTACATTTCCTTTCCCTTTTCTCACCGTGCTCCCAATCGGGAGACCAAACCTGACCCGGGCTTAATAACCTGACTATGTCAACTTTGATCCCGCGAGGAGCAGCCTGTGAGCACGGGTTTTCCTGACCTCTGTGATGGAAATCCTATGTTACCTGTTAAGATAGACGAACGTGAGTCGGACTTGAGAATGAATGGGATGTTGCCTAAAATGTCTCAAACGCTCTGAAAACCGAACAGTCCTTGATCCAAAACCCTGAGAAAGGTCCTTCGAGTGATTAGAGGGCTTAGAGGTGAGTGTAAGATTTAGGAGAATCCATCATGGCTCTGATTAGAGATGCACGACTCTAGTTTCACAACTACAGTCGAGCGACTTTAATTCTAGAGCCACACGGCTGTAACCTTATAGCCACGTGGCTCCAACGGCGGCCAGATTACTTCCTAAATAACCATCAGTATCCTTGACAGAGTATGATTCCAAAATTAGGGGGATTAGGAGCCGGTTTTCTCTAAGTTTTGGTAGCAGGCAGAACATAACAACAATGGAGAATGAAGAAAAAAGATGGAATAATCAAAAGAGAGGCAATAGAAAACATAACAGAGAAAAGATTCTAAGGAAAAGAGAACCAAAAAAGAGAAAAACAAAAGAGAAAATGAAAGAAACTAGAATAAAACACATAAAACACAGTAGAAACACTTAGGGTGAGAGTTCTTGATTGTCTCCCATTCATTCAGGATCATTCTCGGGTTCGGTCGGATCGAGCCAAGGTTTGTATTCGAGTATTTTGGAGTGTTCACGGGATTCTAAGCTCATTCTAACTTTCCAATCCAATTCCGGTCATCAAACACGCTAAAACATCAAAAAGGTAAACTCTGAGAGGCTTTAAACTCGTATTTATTTGATTTATGTTGTGTTTCTATTCTGTGTTTTACAAAAATCCAGAACTTTCTGTTTCATTACAGTTGTGCGGCTCTAACTTTAGCCGAGCGGCTGTAATCCTTAGAACAGAGCCGAGCGACTGTAACAATATAGTCGCATGGCTGTGTTCTTCAAGGCAGAAACTCGAAACACCTTAAATTGACTGAACACAGTCAGTTTCCCTTTTTTTTGTTCTGTTACAAATTATTTTGGTCCAATCACATCCGTTACATTCAGAATTATGGGTTTTGGTTTTCTAATAACATTGATGTGAGATTTTCGGTTTCTTTGATTTTGATTTTTGAAATCCGAGGTTGTTCAATCCAAATCGGATCCACTGTCTAGCTTTAGCGGACCCCGGGTTCCTTTAAGTCCCTAGAAATCATCAAAAACGATTGAAATAGTGTTTACAAAAGTGAACAAAACCAATTTCGGGTTCTAGACACTACAGTCGCACGGCTGTAGTGGCTATTGCCCCGCTGCTATAGTTCCCAGAAGAAGACAGAATCATAGCACGACTCCCAAAAATGTTGTCGTGTGATGCTGTCTTTAGAATCAAACTATTTTTGGCTTGTTTACTGCTTTGGGCCTTATATGGATGTTGAAATTAGGAAACCCCCACGAATGGAACCTCGAGTTCCGAGATACCCGACTCATTAAAATGAAGTAATTTGCATGAAATCAAGCCAAATGGTTTTTCAAAATTGTTTTCAAGCATAAAAACCTACAGGGCATTCTAAAATTGTTTTCCAGGTCTAATTGAGTAAGTCACTCGGTCTTTTCGGTTTTCCCCTAAATACATGCTCCCCTTTCCTGAAATCCCTCATTTTATCTTGTTATAAGTCCTATGTGTGTTTGCGATATAATTGTGCTAAAACATTTGTTTTGCAGCATTTATTTCTTTTTATTTTTATTTTGGATGTATTTAATAGATCAACTCGTATATCCTAGGCGATTGTAATCTTTTTAGATATTCGTGTATCTAGGCGGTTGTATTGGTGAGGATGAGAGCTTTTTTTTTTATCTTTATGGGTTTTAATAAGCGGCCTCTATTTTCTTTTTTTTTTTTTTGGTTTGGTTTGGATGTATGGTTTATTTTCCCGCACTTTATTTGTTTCTGTCATCTGAATGAGCATGGGCTAATAACAAAAGATAAAATGGGTAAAGAATTAAATGAGTATAATATCGTCATATGAACTTATAAATGAATGCAAGTTTGAGGTTGAATAAGTAAGTTGCCCTAACCCTAAATCTCTGGATTAGGTACAGTAGTCTACGCTCGGTAGGGAGCTATACTGGAATTTCCCGGATGAGTTGATCCAGGTGCCGACTCTATTACTGATCTTGAAATTTAGGTTTCAAGATCTTTAAGTAATAAAATGGGATTTTCTAAAATATAAAACCAGTTTTCCAAAAACTCACATTCAAAGAAAAGGCTTTCTACAAAAGGATTTCTAAACAAATCAATGGTTTTCCTAAACAAGACACAAACCCGTTTTCAATTCAAACAAACATTCAGTTCTTCTTTTTCCCCGGTTTGCTTCGCTGCATTCCTTTTTTTCCAAAAAGGTCGTCCACTCACACCCATGAATAACATAGAGAGAGAATATATGTAAGTATTATAATAAATAATTAACACTTACAAATTAATGAACAATTCATGTTTAAATAAGCTTAAATATAATTTGCTACTTACTTTTAAATAATATTGAATTGCTTGGGCATTGCCCCGATTTAACACTAGTATTACTGAAAGCTGACTACAAGAGAATTTTTTTCTATCAAGTAATAAAATATCAGCATCCATACTCAAAAGCACATTCCGCACGAATTATTGACAAAAAGATCTTAAATTAGCAATCCACATTTTTTCCACACAAGGGCTGCATTAATTAATTAATTAGATCAATGAAAAAAAATTTACTTCCCTCCAAGCAAATCTGCTAAGATAGTCACTTAATATCAGGTGCAAATTACATATATTTCACTTTGGATTTTGTCAATTAATTAGGATATTCCAATCCTTGACTAAATTTACATAAATTGACGTTTAAGGATTATGCCAGTTTTTCTAATTTTTGACCATTAATTATGATATTCTAAAGTGAAATTTATGTAATTTGTAGATGATATTGAGTCAATATCCTTGCAAATTTGCTTGTAGGGTAGGAAATTTTTTTTTTTACATTATTCTAATTAATTAATTAATGTATCCATTGCGTGGACAAAAATGGATTGTCAATTGACTTTTTTTTGTCCTTTTTTTTGGTATCTAACCTAAGATAAACAAACATATGCTCCTATTTTAAGCTTATTAGGCATAACTTCCTAATTTAAGATCCCTTTGTCCATAATATGTGCAGTATGTTTATTTTGAAAATGAATGCTAATATCTTACTGTTAGATGAAAAAAATAAATCTTTTGTCATGAGCTTTTAGTAATATTACTTTCATCTAATAAAATTTTGGTTCGTAAAAAAATTGTGATAAAATGATATTAGATGGCATTTTAGTAAATTAATAAATGCCACTTCATTAGATTGGATTGAAAAAACTTCAAAATAAACGAATGGAGGTATTAATAAAACAAAGGTAAAAAACATAAAAGTAATCATTGAATTGACAAAATATAGGAAGGTATTCATGTATTTTGGTAAATGTCAAAGAGGTGATAATTATCTACCCTAATAACATTGATTGACACAATGAATTGTTGACTTTTCGCTAATGTAGTATGTTGATTTGGTAATGTTAATTTTTCCGGAGGTCGGAAGTATATGGATTTTTTACAATAAAAAAATCACACTTCTGTGGTTGAAAATGCTTAAAACTATATGGCTCTGTTTAAATGAATGGTCAAGATTTCAGTTCTATCATAGTTGTAACTTTTACTTGAAAATAAACTAATTAAAAATTCAATTAATTAAACTTGATTTAGTAACTTGTTTGTCGTGCATAATTTAGCAAGGGCAATAATACACAAATAAGGCATACAATTATCTCCTAAAGCAGACTATTAAGAAACAACTACACCCTCTTCCATTTTGGTGGAAACTTTGTTAATCTCCATTGAAGCTTTAGCAGTATCATAAGAAGCATGCAATCCAAAAAGCAAATAGTAAACCAACAAAATACCTGTCCATATCCCAAACCTTCCAAACGACGCTCCATCAATGGATCCCAAAAGGAAAATGTTTATAAGAATTGAAGCCGAAGGCAACCATGGCACCAATGGAACACCCCATAGCTTTGGCTCCTTCGCTTGCGGAACAAATAACTTAAGCCCTCCAGTGGCCAACACCCAAATTGGGATCGTTATCACATACCCAATCCAACCGTGTTCATCTTTCGCCCAAATGATAGCCGTCGCCATTGAAGAACCAAGTATCAAACTCAGGCACAAAACAAGCCTGACCTTATTGGATTTCGTTGTCACACCGGGAGCATAATAGCGACGGACAAGGAGAGCTAACGCAACGAGCATGAAAATGAACAATGTAGAAATGGAGAGTAGATTTGCCAAAATATCCATTTTAGTAAAGAAAGCAACAATAGCCGTAGCCGTAATCATAACTACCGTTGCATTCATTGGTGTTCCCGTCTTTCCATTGACATGAGCTAGCCACGGCGGCATCATGTGAGTTCTCGCAATGTGAGTCAAATAACGCGCTTGGCCGACAGCTCCCACAAGAAGAGCCGTTGTCATTCCCTCTAATGCTCCTAAAGCAACAATGTATTTCGCCCAATTCATCCCCACATACTCAAATGCGACGGCGAATGCTGCATCAGGGTCAAGTTGTTTATAGGGAACCATTAGGCACAAAACCACAGCCATTAAACAATAAACAAAAGCAATTATTGTCATTGAACCCACGAGTCCGATTGGGATGTCTCGAGCAGGATTTTTAGTTTCTTCAGCCATTGTTGAAATCGCATCAAACCCCACGTATGCGAAGAAGACAACTGCTGCTGAAACAAATATCCCGCGGGCTGCATGCGGTGTGAAGTCAGTGTAGTTTTGTGTGTCGGATTTGACTAGGCCAGCTATGATGATGAAGATGATGGTGGCGACATGGATAATGGAGGTGATGTAGTTGAAGCGAGAAGAACCTTTTGTGCTAAGAACCGCGAGGATGCAAATAATGGCAGAGACAACGACTGCGATGGGATCTAAATGACCATAATCATCGGGGAGGCTGTGGGCTATGATGCGGAAGTCATCCGGGTTGTGGTTGCAAAGTGTGGCAAAATAGGAAGTCCATGATCGGGCTACTGCAGCGCCACCTATTACATACTCGAGTAGGATGTTTCCCGCCCCGATGAAGGCCACAAAGTCGCCTAGTTCTACTCTTAGATATGCAAATGAACCACCTGGTGAATTGCAAAGTGAAATTAATTAAGGAGTGAAAAATGCCTTGACTTTTAGAATTTCCTTTACCACACTGATATGCATGTGATAGATAATTTGTCCTTGGTTTAAGGCCAAATACATAGATACCCCCTGAACTTGTCCAAAAACGTCTACTACCTCCCTGAACTTTGAAAAAGTAACCCAATTTGCCCCCTTCCTGCCACGTGTCACCCAATTATTGGTTGTCTCATGTTTGACTTTTCAAAGCAAACTCTAGTTTTTATGGGACTCAGGGGCAAACTGGACCAATTTTAAGAAATCCAAGGGGGCATTAGAACACTTGTATTAAGTTCACGAGGACATTAGGACATTTTCAAAGTTCAGGGGGACAGTAGGCGTTTTTTACCAAGTTCAATGGGGTATCTATGTATTCAGCCTGAATTTAATATCTTATCAACAACTTAATTTAATATAAATGTCACATTAATCAATACTGAAATCATGAAATTGAAGTGGTTTAATATACCATATATTATAGTACTTTCTCAGGCACAAGTATATGATGAATAAGTGGCAACCGAGCAATCCAGATATTGCCAATTGGACATGTATAACAATAAGAAAACCAAAACTCATTAGAAAATTTTTACAGTGGTCCCGGTTCATACTGGTTTGGAACTGCTACGGTTGTGACACATCAGCAATAGCATTGACATGTCACAATCTTAATGATTCCAAATCAGTATGGACCGGAACCAAAATAGAATTTTGAGGTTATTGATATGACTTTTCCATTTTATTTTAGTTTTTTATAGAACTTTTACACACTACAATAAATCTTATATTTGATAGTGAAATAATTTACATATTAAAAAGCTCATTTAACAGCAATATTTAAAAGTTGATGCCGTATGCATATCAATGAAAGCTAAATTTTATCAAATTCGGCTATCAAATATATATTGTAACAACTTTATGATAACAATATGCAAAAAGTTTTTTCTTACTACCTAAAGTTACAGTGACAACTTTTATATTTTTTGGAGTAAAATTTTTGCTGTTAATTTTTTTTTTTTTTTTTTATAGTGACATTATTTGTAAAGGAGAATTATTCAACTTTTTAATGATGTAAAAGTATTTTAGAATGAGTACTTACTATAGCTCCTTTGGGCTGGAATATCATTCCTATCCTCAAGTTTTTAATTTAACAAAGAAAAATAACTAAAAAATAATTAGTATGGTTAGTATAACGTCGAGGAGATGAGTCAATTATATCAACTGCTTAATCTAGGTAGTCAACATTGTTATCTACTATAATTGCTTAATTTGAAAGCTAAAGATTTTTCTGTCCCTTGCTATTAATGGTTTACCTTTTTACCCCTAGTCTATTGATGTTTCTCTTTTTGCCTTTGCCATTAAAATAAATTTTAAAGTAACACATAAATTTTAGAGTCAGATTGGAGCTGTGGTGCTTAAAACTACTTTTAATGAAAAAAATGAAACTTAACTTTATTTTATAGCACTTTCACCAACAACAATCCCAAACCGATACCTAATATAAATGTTTGAAATTTTTGTACAGCAAACAGATATATTCGAATTTAACAAAAGAAAAGAATCAGGACACAATCAGAATGGACCGACAAGGGAGCTTATGGAGAAGTCAATGTGCCCCCACACATGCAGGTTGAAAATGAAGCTGCAAATTACGAAAACAAAATCCCTCTACTTAATTAATTATTGCCTAATAAATTAAATCTTTTCAGTTTTTTCATTTTTTTGTTTTTTTTTTTCATGTGTGCTGAATTGATCATATATAAATAGTTTTATGAAAATCTGTCTGTTTTGGTAAATTATGAATGGCTTAATACATATTGCCTGTTATTTTAAGTGTAATTAGGTTTAGTGCAAGTACATTAGTTGTCAGCGGTTGTCAATTCAGTATAGCAAAAAACAGAGAGCCAAAAAAAAAAAAAAAAAAAAAAAAAAAAAAAGAGGAAGAAGAAGAAACGTACCAGCAACAGGAATTTCGACAGCAAATTCAGTATAGCAAAAAACAGAGAGCATAGCAGAAACACCCGATACCACATAAGACAAGACAATTGCCGGACCGGAATGGTCACGTGCCTCTAGTCCACTTAGAACAAATATACCCGACCCGATAACCACGCCAATACCGAACCAAATTAGGTCCCACCATGTTAGAGTCTTCTTCATATCATGTTCACTCCGTGCTTTGATTTCATGGAGCTCCGTGGAGTCCATGGATCGGGTCAACAGCCTATCTTTAAACCTCATCGGAGTTTCTTTCAGTGCCGTAATATAATTACCCCAGCTTTGAAATGATTCTTCCGGCAGAAAATCGTTCTTGGAGCATGAACAATTCCTCCGGCGGATTCCTCCATCGCCGACGTCAGATCCATTGACCTCTCCCATTCGACTGTAATTTTTCAAGAAACAGAAATTGAGTAAATTGGTGGGGGGTTTTTATAGAATACTAGTAATAAATAGAGAATTAAGTAGCGATTAAAACAATAAATTCAACTGAGAATAATAATTATAGGGGCCGGGGAAGAATTAATGTGAGACAAAATAGTGAATATGAGCTAGCTACGTAACCAAAGAAAGCGATTAGTAATTGATTATTAAGTATCTTTATTAGGATAGGGAATCTATGTTCGGCAATTTTTCAACAAAGGAATCTGTTTGCCTAGCTGATTCATTCAAGAATGAGCCACCAAAGTGATGTTTTATTATGCACAAATTGGATAAGTGATTGGACCAAGTCATCTTAATGGAAACAATATACAAAATTTCTATTTGGTCTTGAAACAAATTGGTCCGGGACCATGCTCATCGCGACACGTTAATATTGTTGTTGATGAGTTGCATTGGTAGTAGTCTTGTAATTTGGGACCATTATTGAAGTTCGAGAAAGTTTATTATCGATGCGGTGTATTTTTCTGTTTTTTAATACTCATAGATGTTATATTATATGTTAATTTTTCATTAGAAGGGATCATGTGGACTAAGTTATAATAAAATTTGTCATTGAAGTTCTCATATCTGATTTTTTTTTTTTTTTTTAGGAAAAAAAATCCTAGGACATCTTATAGTTTCGAGTTTTATTGATTAAGTCTTTAATTTTTTTAATTTGACATTGAATGTTGTATAAAATTCATAATATGAAAGTATTTTACAGATTACTTCTATTTCTAAATTTTACTCTTTGCTAAATATTTTAGGTATTAAGAAATTAATTTTTATTACCTCAAGTAAAAAATCAGCAAAATAATAAAATTTTTATTATTTAAGATAATTAATTTCTATTGTATTATAGAGAAATTTTAGAATACTCCCGGAGTATATACTTCTATAATATACTCTTATAGTTATAAGATGTGATTTATATTTTTTTTAATTACACCCTAAAAAGGAAAATAGCAACCCTTTACGAGAATATCATACGCCAGTACTATTCTAAAATTTTTCTTGAATTATATTATTATATACATGTTGGCATGATTTATGGCATTTAAGATAATTGATTTTGTCATTAACTTCCTTGTTATCTTGTTTAGTTTTCATTATTTTAGGAAAGCTGAACGCTTCACGATGTGTTGGTTATTTGAATTTGGAAAGTATTTTCAATTCTTAATGCGTGAGAAAGATTTGCATATTTTGCAGTTTGTGATTAAATGCATATCGATTTTCAGTATTTTGTGAGATATGTTGCTTTTTTGTTTTTCCTTGAATATTTGTTTGTGTTTTAGGAAAGTTAGAACCGATGTATTCTTGAGAATTAAATTTCAAATTTTGCTGGTGTTTAAGAGAATAGTTGAAAGGAAAGAAATTTTTGAAAATGGATATGTCTATTCTTTTTCTTTTCTAAAAAAAAAAAAACAAGAATCTTGTTTCTTAGTCTACCTATCAAATGGGCTGACTTGAGGCGGCGGCGGTCTTGTGAAATTCTCATATCCCTTTTTTTTCTGTGTTCCACATACAGATGATCTTTTTATGGACTCATTTTCATTTTCTTACCACTCAAATTAGCGTCGTTGACTAATCTCACCACAATTCAGAAATTACATAGTATCAAGTAATCTGCTACATATTCAGTAAAAAAAAAAAATCTACTACAAAAATGTAAATTGTTCTGTTATTAACCACAAATATGCCACTATTTCGGACACTCAAAAAGCTAAAACTCTCTCGATGATTATTCTTTTTCATTCACAAATCTCCACCTAGACAGATTTTTTAACACAAATTAATGTTGCTGCATATGTACATTCACTTGGGAAAATTTATAGATGGAAGGACAAAAAAACTGGATAACCAAAAACTAATAGGTAAATTTGAATTTGAATTTGAATTTGAATTTGAGAAATGCTTGAACTTCATTAATGCATCTATTCACAAACCACTTTTCTTTTAAGACAAACACTTGCATTAAATTATGAAAAGAGACATACTAGATAGTACTAAATCACGAAGATTGTTAATGAGCATATCTGTGTACTTAATTAATTAGCAGACTACGCACCTTCTTCCATGGCCTTAAACCTTTTATTCTTTTCAGATTCCTTAGCTGTGTCATATACAGCATGTAACCCAAATAACAAGTAGTATACCAACAAAACAAGAGTCCAAACACCAAACCTAATAAACGAATCCTTATCTATCGATCCCAGCAGGAATATATTTATAGAAATTGAAGCAGATGGCAGCCATGGAACCAATGGAACACCCCACAATTTCGGAGCCCTTGCTTGAGGCACAAAAACAGCAAGTGCTAACGTAGCCAAAAACCATATTGGTACTGTAATTACATACCCAATCCAACCATCTCCCCCTGCACCCCATATAGCAGCAGTGGCAATCGAAGAACCCAAAATCACCAAAATACAAATTACCAGCTTCAAATGATTCTCCGACGTGGTTTCACCACTTACATAGTAGCGCCGCACCATAAGTGCCACTGCCACAAGCATAAAGATAAACAAAGTGGAGATTGAAAGAAGATCGGATAAGATGCTGAGCTTTGTGAAAAATGCAATGATGGCAGTTGCAGCCAGCATAACGACCGTGGCGTTCACCGGAGTTCCTGTCCTTTCATTGACCAGAGCAAGCCACGGTGGCATCATGTGGGTTCGAGCAATGTGGGTTAGATAACGAGCCTGGCCTACTGCTGAAACAAGCAAAACGGTGGTCATGCCTTTTAATGCACCAGCAGCCACAATGTATTTAGCCCAATCCCAACCTACAGCTTGAAATGCTACCGAAAATGGCGCATCTGGGTCAATCTGTTGGTACGGGACCATGAGGCAAAGTGTTATAGCCATCAAACAGTATAACAATGTAGTTACTGCCATTGAACCAACTAGACCGATTGGAATATCACGGGCTGGGTTTTTGGTTTCTTCAGCCATTGTTGAAACAGCGTCAAATCCGACATAAGCAAAGAAGAGCACAGCTGAAGCATTGAAGATGCCACGAGCACCAAATGGAGTAAAGGAGGAGTAGTTTTTTGTGTCGGCTTTTATGAGTCCGGCTATGATGATGAAAAGGATGACAATGATGTGGACGATGGAGGCAATGTAGTTGAAACGGGAGGAGCCCTTGGTGCTTAGAACTGCAAGGATACAAATGACGGCGACCACAACCACTGCAATTGGATCAAGGTGGCCGTAGTTTGAAGGAAGACTGTGGGCTACAATTCGGAAGTCATCGGGTTTGTGGTTCAAGAGTGTTGCGAAATATGATGTCCAGGCACGAGACACTGCAGCACCGCCGATAACGTACTCAAGTAGGATGTTACCGGCAGCAATGAAGGCTACAAAGTCACCTAGTTCCACCCTGAGGTAAGCAAATGAACCGCCTGAAAGAAAATATATTTTTTACGTCATTAACTACCATTAATTTAAAATTATATGCATTAGTTAAGGTTTGGATAAAAAGTGATATATATGTGAATATTGTCATGGACCGCCTAAGTGAAAGGCTAGAATCCCCCTGCTAGGGCCCAATTTGGGTTTAAATTAGCATAACAATGGCTTTTGAGCCAAAACAAACCTAGCCAAAAATGCTGAGAGTTACCTACGGAATATTGATCGGTGTTCTGTTTCTATTCCTTTCCACAATGTGCTGGATGGTTCCAGATTGGTCGGTAAATTTCAGGAAGGGCTCAGATCCGTCGCTAAATCTCTGGAAGGGTTCAAAACCGTTGGGAAACGGTTGGTAACCTCCGAAATACCTCTAGATTGTTCTAAACCGCCTTTAAGGTAGGAATATGTTTAGAATATGCCTTGTAAATGATTATTATCCACAAAATAGGAGGTACATTCCTAGCCACATATTGTGGAAGTGGAATACCTATAAATAGAAGTTAGGGATATTAATATAAGTGTCTTTAGAAGTGTTAAAACCTTTAAGATTTATAAGGTTTCTTCATATTAATAAAAGCTCTCTTTATTTATAATCCTTGCGTTCTTTAGCATTTGGGAAGGCTGACTAGCAACACATTTGGTAGGTTGTATTGCTAGTGTCACACGTCTCAACTAGTGAAAAGTTAAGCACGTTACAATATGTAAGGGAAAGCCATCATTTCCCATATGTGTCATTAGTTTAAAAACTAGTTTAAAAAAAAAAAAAAAAAAGTTGTGAATTAAATTAGTAAATAAATTTTTTTTCTAAGACAAAGTTAGAAGCTAAATTAATCCTCAATCCTTTGGCTGAGGTTTCTTTCTTTTTAATAATTAATTGGCTAATAAAGACATTTAATTAACGTGACATGCATGAACTAATAATGTACCAAATGTAAAATAAATTTATTTTAATACTAACCATATTCACAATGATTTATATAATAAGTTGGGTTAATTGAACTTAGACATGCATAAAATGTGAAAAGAACACTGATTTTTAGCCGAAATTCTACCCATGCCTAATCATACAAGTCAAAAAGTTGTCGAAGGGTTTGATGCACGTCATGTAGGTCATGTATACACCAGTATAAACTCTCCTAGTCAACTAAAGTTGTCCTTGAGAATTGCATAATAAGATCTCGACATATTATGTTAAGACAAAGAAAGTCAGCAATATGCTATATATATTTTATGATATGTCTATCAGGTTTCTGTATATTAAATTAGTAAAATTATGATAGCTCGCACTTTAATAATTAATTTTTAAATAAATTTTAGATCTTAAAATAAAAATTTTAAACTTTAAACTATAAACTCTAATAACTAATTTCTAAATTTTACAGTTTAATATATATCACGTGTCATAATTTTATAGATTTGGCATATAAAGGATATAGTCTCAGATATATTCTCAAATTTTTAACCATATACTCGAATTAATTATTCAAGAAAAATGACTACACAAAATTTTGTCTCCATGCAAACTAATACTAAGCTAAGTATAGATTAAATTAAATTGAATAGTCAAAGGTCAGCGCCCCAACTAGGATGATAATTAATGATGGTCATGTGCTGGAATTTTCAGTCAACCGGACTGATTTTATGCGAAGTTATACAATGGATCTGTTCTATATGGACATTCTCAATGAAAAACTAATACATAAATGTTTTGTATTTTTCCAATATTCATGTTAGTATTTTATTGGAATGGTCCACATGGACCGGATCCATTATAAAATTTCTCCTGATTTTAGACTACTGCATGTCCACTGATCGTGTCATATATTTGATTCAGCGAGTGAAAAATAATGAAAGAAATATTATAAAAAAAATAATGAAAGATGGTATTAGAGCTTTGGTTAGAGAAAATGTATTACAATATGTGTTATTATTATTATTGGAGAAATTTTATGACACATAATTTGTATGTCAAACTAACAACTAAAATTATGATTTATTTTAATTAATAATAAAATATTGATAAAACAAAATTAATAAAAAAAAATACAAAGTGTATATATTTAATTAATGCTTAATTATAATATAAAACTCTATTCTAAAATGTAACCTTTAGTCCTGATTTATAAATTATAAACTCTAAACTATATTAGATTTTGTAATTTTATCAAATTAATGCACGAATATTCTAAATTTTCTTATTGTTATTCTCACTATTATATATATATATATATATATATATATATATATATATATATATATATATATAATTCGTATAATTTACTCAAACATGAAATATTTAAATATGTTAATTTCACAAAACATAAAATAAAAGTGAAAAAAAAAAAAAAAAAGTAATTATGCTACTTAATGCTAATGTAATTCCCTTATTTTTTATCCTAGTATTGATTACTTTCCAACAAAAACAGAAATTAAAAGTAAAGTAGTGGTACGAGTATGAAAAGAGCATACCTGCAACAGGAATTTCAACGGCGAACTCGGTGTAACAGAAGACCGAAAGCATGGCAGATATCCCTGAAACTACATAAGACAAGACGACGGCAGGACCAGCTTCCTCCCTGGCCTCAAGTCCGGTGAGGACGAATATACCAGCTCCAACGACTGCGCCGATACCGAACCAAATTAGATCCCACCACGTGAGATTTTTCTTCATCTCATGCTCGCTTCTAGCCTTGATCTCATTGATCTCAGTTGAGTCCAAAGATCGAGTCAGGAGCCTGTCCTTGAACCTCATCGGAATTTCTCGAAGCGCCCTCATATAGTTCCCCATGCTTTGAAACGATTCCTCCGGTAGAAAATCGGCTTTTGTGCAGGAACAGCCTCTCCTTCTGATTCCACCTTCATCTCCTCCGCCTCCCATTCTAATCAGAATAAATTATTACAGAGATCTCAATCAATTACCTCCAGAGAATTAATTTCTCAGCAACCAAACAGTAGCTTAAGCTTTAAAAAAAAATAGTAGATTAAATTGATAAAATATTCATCCTATAATTTCATGAAAGCATAGGGATCGAACTTTTTTCCACAAATCAGTTGACTGATCTGTGATGTGACCTTCGAATTCGGAGTTTCTGGCATTATAAATTAATTACTATCTGATGTTATCAAGTCAACGCAAATTAATTAATAAAAGTATCGACAGAATCAAAGAGGCAGAGAATTAAAAGGAGAATTACCAGAGAAATCGGAGATAGAAAACTGGCCGGAGAGCAGTGGTGGAGAAGTGAGTGAGAAAGGAGATCGAGAGTAAAATTGTGCCGTCTACCTTGTGCCTCACAGGGCGGGTGCAAGTAAACGGAACCGCACGCAGAATCTCGTTATATACTACTAGTAGAGAAAAGAGAAAACAGAGGGGTCGAATCTACAACCGCCTGTTACCGGTAATTCATACCCAAGATTCAGTTTCAAAGGACACGTGTACGTCATTTACTTCATACAGACGTAGTGGCTGGTATTTCCCCGATATTTTTGGCTGTGATGAAGGAGCAACAGCTGTCGTTTTCTAATTATAAGAATTTTTTTTCTTTTTTAATTATTGTAATTATTTTTGTATCTAATTATAGGAATTTAAGTTGTCTTAACTTTCCTTTTTTTTTTTTCCATTGTATATTGTTATTTATATATTGGTGGTTTTGTGGAATGAATTTGGTAGAGGGCATTGGATGGAAATGAGAGAATGATACAAATTAATGATAAGCTATGTATATAGTCGAAAAATATGTCTATATAAATTAGTCGCGGAGCTAACATTCGAAATGAGTGGATGTACAGGTATAAAACTATAACACAATTTATAGGAATATAAAGTAAATTTACATATACTATAAATTTTAAATTGATTTTACTTATTAGAATGTTTTACAATTGATTTCGAAAGTATTTTCATATTTTAAATCATTGCATAATCATTTTTATTTTCAATACTATTAAGTATATATAGTTTTTTTTTTCTTTAATGAAAATGCGATACTTGTATTGAATCAATGACATTAACATCAAAAATCTCAGGAAGAGGAGTAAGACAGCTCACAAAGGTGTTATTATTTTTTAATCTTATTTTTGCAATGATATCAACAGCCTTATTATTGTTCCTCTTAACAGAATTAAAATGAATGTAAGAAAATTACTTGAAACATAAATATAATCCTTAATAATTAACGAGGCGTTTGGTATTTGATGGGGATAGGGATAGGGATAAGGATTGGGATGGGGATAGGGATAAAAGATTGGGATAGGGATAGGGATAAAAGTTAAAAGTGGGATAGGGATAATTTAAGATATGTTTGGTATGTGGGATAGGGATAGGGATAAATCAATGTAAATGACAAAATTACCCCCTAAACATGTTTAAAATAATAAATGCTATATTACTTATGTGAAAAGATATAAAAATTAGTCTATGAAAATAAGGAAATCTTGGCACAACAAACTTTGTTAAAATGACATAGCATAGAAATAATTACTTATGTGAAAACATAAAAAAATTAGTCTATTAATAAGGAAATCTTCACAAAACGAAGTTGTATCAACTTAAAAAGAAAAAAAAAAAAAAAAAAAAAAAGTAGAGTAAGAATTTCTCAATCCTTAAATTACGCTATATCGGTGCTTTGTTGTCCCATTGAATAGTCGACAATTCATTGTGAACGAACTTACAAGGAACCGCTCGGAGAGTCGGGTGGAGAAGGAGTGAATTGTATGTTGCTTTTGCGGAAAAAGGATAATAACTTCCGTCCCAAACTTTTCGTGCTCTTCTTGATTGCTTCAAAGCTTTGGCCATACTATCAACTTTTTTACTTAATTCTTGCTGATTTGCCTCCATGGTGTCTATACGGGTAAGAACTTGCCTCCAACCCGCAACATTTCCTTCCTCACCAACATTGGAACGTATATCCTCACTTTTAGACCGTTGGGTTGGGGTTTATGACCGTGGGTCACCCAACCCAATGGCTCTTTTTTTTTAAAAGAGTAGGCGTGTCACGAGCGCGACAGTAAGGAACAAGGCCAGCGCGACAAAATTTGTCGCGCTGGCGACGCGTCCGTAGGCCATTTCGCTAGCGCGAAGGATTTCGTCGCGTTCGCGACTGTGGCCAATTTGGCCACGGTGGCCTTCGTCGCCAGCGCGACGCGCTGGCGAAGCTTAAATGCGTCTCGTCGCGACCGAGACGAATTTTGTCGCGCTCGCGACCGTACGCAACAAGACCACTAGCGCGGTGGCGACGCCAAGTTTTGCCTCGTCGCGCTCGCGACTGTACAAAAATAAAAAAGAAAGAGCATTCTAATTACAAAATGGAACTTCAAATCAAAAGAAAAAGATCTTAATTAATCAAATGATTTTTGAGCAATTATATATTTCTGTTGAATCTGTGTATAGATTTTGACCAAATGTTCAAATTAAGAAACTAACTTGTGAACATCAACATCCAAAAAAAAAAAATCAGCTACTTTCTTCACACTCACTCTGATACAAATAAATTAAAGTTCATTACATTCAACTCTTAATATTTGTTGAATTCCCATAACAAAAGGTCAACTAAGCTTAAGGCAGTCATTCATTAATTATAAAAACAAAAGGGTGAAACTATATTGCCACCTGCTATAAGGTATTTTCAGAAAACATAATTACAATTTCAGCTCTAAGATCTCCTTATCTTAAAGATTACATAACAGCTAAATGAACAAAAGACCAGCTGGTGCACTTTCCAATTTGTACCGGCTTCTCATTTGGATTCAATCTTCTTCCATCCTTTGTACAAGCTAACTGCTTGATATGAAGAAACTCCTAGAGCAACTGGAATCTGAAAAGTATCAAAATTGAGGAACCAGTTTGAACTTTGAAGTTCAAATGCTAACAAGCTCTTAAAACCTCATATAATTTCAGTTCTGTATCATTGGAATAGGCAAGGTACCTGCAATAGATTGAAAACCCAATATTCCACTGAACATGTTGTTGTATAATTCTGCAACCGAAAAGGAAAAGGTTTTATCATCAGTCTAGCCAATGAAATGAGGATAAAAACATATCAATTTCTGCAAAAAATGACTTCTCTGTAGAGTAAGACCTTGGCTATTTCCAGTCCAAGGATAATGAACCACATAGCAAAGAGAATTCCAAGAAATGAACTTGACCACAGTTTACTCGTATTAAAATAAAAAAAAAAAAGTCACCTTTTTAATTATGGTTTCTTTTTTCCATGTTTCTACACCTCTGAGGAAAGCCTTAGTTGATGTGCCTGCAAAAATTTATAGACTATAGTTAGGTTATCCTAGAAGATGCATCCTAAAAGTTGATAATTCGAAGAAACTCACCAATGAATAGAATAATCAGCAGAACTGTGATCATCCAGTGAGCAAGAATCACATTTAAAATGACACCGATGCTGATACCGAGTACCAACACTGGCTGAAACAAAAGTGCCAAGTCATAGTCGATGATCGGCATATCTAATGTAGGATGCCTAAGTTTTAAATTGTAGTAGACGGTTGAAGCCGCTGCACCCGTAATCATACCTGACCAAATAAACATACAAGTAAACGAAAATGGAACTTAGCATAAGAGCCAGAAAGGAACAAAATTGAAAGCCAAGCAAAATCCAGTAATCTGTCTTTAAGCATAGGCTACCAAGATTCCGAGAGGGAATCTCCTATTCTAAAAACCAATTAAGCACTAGTAAGTAAGATACTTAAAAAAGCATTAACTGAAAAAGGGCCAATAAAATAAACAGATCAAAATGTTTCCTTAGCTGAAACAACCTTGGTTTCAATATATATACACAGAAAAGGGTATGTTACAGTTTCACAAAATTCTGAATCACAAATTGGATTAAGTTTTAGATGAAAGCAAACAATGCGAAAAAGGGTTTAATAGAAGAGGCAGATATTCTTACATTTTGAAATAGCAGTTGATGATTTTGCATCAAACCCAATAATCAAGGTAAGCATGGGAACAAAAATACCACCCCCTCCAACACCTCCTACGCTCCCAAAAGCTGCTCCCAAAAACCCAATTATGGAACCCACCACAATTTGACACCCAAATTCCATTTCCTGCGCATCCATTTTCACTTGTTATTTTCCTTAGCAATAAACAAAAACAGAGAAAGCTCTCAATTAGGCATATTACCCCATTTTCACTCTCTGCGTTTTCTAAGCAGCCATACAGAAAAATAAGCAATTAAGAGGGAGAGCAGAACAGGGACGTGGGTTTGTGGGAGCTGATGGAGAGATATGGCTGGAGAAAAAAGATGGAGATGGAGGAGAGCAGTAGATGGAGAACGTGTGGAAGGAGATGGAGGAGAGCTCCTGGAGAACGAAGACGAAGGAGAGGACAAATGGGTAAAATTTTCAGTTTCCCTTATCCCAGCTGAGTTATACCTGGGGGGATATTTGTATTTGGGATAGGGATGGGATAAAATCCCTGATCCCTATCCCAGTTAAACCTAAACAAATGGGGGATAAGGGTGGGATAGGGATAAGAAATCCCTATCCCACCTTTTATCCCCAAAACAAACACACTGTAAGTGATAGAAACACAAGCATTGGTTAAATCCATAAGTTGAAGATGATTGACGACAATTTGTGAACCGCTTTCAATGATTACCTGACAATGATGAGAATCGATAAACTAAGATAAAGGGTTTCTACAACTCAAAACCTCTCCAATGGTAGGATCAAGAACACTGGCATTTCTCTCAGAAGCACTTGCCAAAAAATGACCAAGATTATTGCAAATAATAGGTCCAAAACCCAAGGGAAAAATATAGCTGCATCAAAATTGCACTTGATAAAATAAAAGAAGAGGGCACATTAAAAATAATTTTTTCTACAGAAATTTATATATATATACACACACACTAAGAATTTCATGGAGAGTTCAATCCTGGCTCAGGATAAACGCTGGCGGCATGCTTAACACATGCAAGTCGGACAGGAAGTGGTGTTTCCAGTGGCGGACAAGTGAGTAACGCGTAAGAATCTGCCCTTGGGAGGGAATCAACAACTGGAAACGGCTGCTAATACCCCGTAGGCTGAGGAGCAAAAGGAGGAATATGCCCGAGGAGGGGCTCGCGTCTAATTAGCTAGTTGGTGAGGCAATAGCTTACCAAGGCGATGATCAGTACCTGGTCCGAGAGGATGATCAACCACAGTGGGATTGAGACACGGCCCAGACTCCTACAGGAGGCAGCAGTGGGGAATTTTCCGCAATAGGCGAAAGCCTGACGGAGCAATGCCGCGCCATTGTTATGTCTACTTTATAATCATTTAACGACATTGTTAAATATTTATCACAATTATGGAAAAATTTAGCAACGCTTTGGATAAAATCATTGGCATTTTTTACATATAGCGATGGTTTAAATTTTATGTTGATAGAAAGTGTCTTGATACTATTTAATTTGAAGACACTTTTTACTTGTGTCGACATATAACAGTACTTAATGACACTTTTAATTTTTTGTTGGCAATTTTTAAAATTTTAACTACGTTTTTGAATAAGCATCGTTACTTCGTTTTAAGTTAAAGATAATTTGATTTTGTGTCAATAGAAAGTGTCTCGATACTATTTATTTTGAAGACACTTTTTACTTGTGTCAACCTATAACAATATTTAGTGACACTTCTAATTTATTATTGGTAATTTTTTAAATTTTAACTACGCTTTTAAATAAACATCGGCACTTTATTTTAAGTTAAAGACAGTTTGATTTTACGTCAATGTTAAGTGTTTTGATATTTCTTAATTCAAAGAAACTTTTTTATTATGTTCCTATATTTATATATTCAGTCTCAGCCTTTTTATTTATGTCGAGTTATATCACCACTTAATTACACTTTTAAATTTTTTGTTGGCATTTTCATAAAAAATTTACAACACTTTTAAATATGCATTGATATTTCTTTTTGAAATTAAAAACGATTTGATTTTATATTGATATAAAGTGATTTTTTTTTTAATTTGAAGACATTTTTACTTATGTGTCCATATTTATACCTTTTAAGTATTTGCCTTATTTAAGTGTCTTGACATTTTCTAATTTAAAGGCACTTTTATTTATATTATCATAGCCCCTTGTTTTATCTGATTGTATTTCTAAATATTTAATGTATCTTTTATTTTCCTTTTTTTTTTTCTCCTATATAAGAAAATAAAAGAGGAAAATAATTTTAAGATTTTAATACTTAGACTTATCTATTTTTTCTTTTGTTTTTGATAAACGACTCATATATATCTATATAATTATTTAACTAATTTCTTTTATTTCCCTCCAAAAATTTCATCTATTTTTGGTTCTTTCCCTCCACTTTTTTTATTGCTTATATAGGTAAAATAAAATGATAAATTAAATATATGTATTAATTTAATCCTACATTTTCCCTCCCTCCTTTTTATTCTCTCCATTTTTCTTTAGTTTACCATTTTTCTCTTGGATCCAAATTAAGTCGGGAGGAGTCAAGCTGATTGACTATAAATTAGCGCTCTTGGGAGGCAACCCAACTTAGCTTAATTTTTGTTATTAATTGTTTTAATTTTTTTTTCTTATTTATTATTTCTTAAAAAAAAAAATGGAACCTTAGAGTTGAAAATTTAGAGCTGAAACTATTCCTAAGCTGTGGGCATAGGTTAGTCAAAGAGGGCTTATATTTCTTTATTAACAACCTTTTCTTTAGTTATGGGCATAACTTAGGCGAAGAGGGCTCCTGTTTTTTTTCTTTTTTTTTTTTTTTTTTTTTTTTTTTGTGCTGAGATTCTCTTTGCCTATGAGCATAGGTTATCAAGGAAGGCTCCTGTTTCTTTATTGACAAACGATTCTTTAGTTATGGGCATAGGTTAGACGAAGAGCGCTACTGCTTCATTTAAGTGGAAAGGAGATTTTTCTTCTTTTTAATAATAATAATAATAATAATAATAATAATAATAATAATAAAATCAAAAATATAAATAGTTAAGTCTTTTTTTTCTTCTACCTATACCCTAACTTCCCTTCATCTCTTGCTGCAACCGTCGAAACCCTCGCCCACCTTACGCTCCAGCAACTGTCCGCCGAAACCCTCGCCCACCTCTTATATTGAATAATTAATGGACTTATATATTTTTATTAATATATCAATCCTACTATAATACTTTTATTTATTTTAAATATATTTATAGAATTGAAAATATAATACTAAATTATCAGAATAGGTTTTAGAGTCTTTTATTTCAAATCAAATTAGAATCTCCCCTAGACCTTCTCTTTCATCCTTCAGAGGTCGAGACCTCAACCTCCGCCACAAGATTCCGACTTCCAACCAGCTCCTCTTCCCTTTCCCTGGCGATTAAAATCTCTTCGTGAGACTCTATTTCTTCATCTCCAGTCCAGGTAAAGTTTCATTTTCGTGGAATTAGGTTCCTTCTTCCTCGAACTCTGTTCTTTCTCAAATTATATTTCCAGTTAGTGTTTGGATTAATTGGATTGTAGATTTTGTTACGTAGTATGTGGTTGATTAGTATTTGCAAACCTAATTGGCTAGGATGAAAATAGAACTGAAATTTCATGGATTTTGCTAAATTAAACAGGGCACTCCACATGTTTGTTGAAAGTATTATTTAAGTAATTGTAGTTGGATGTAACCATCTTTCTTAGAATCAACATAATCTTAGACACAACAGGCGTGCAGTTGGTTTTTGCAAATTATGTAAATTATAGGCAAGGTTAATGTAGGTTGATTCTTGCTTACAAATTCATTGTTTAACTTTTATGTATCATCTAATGTGAATTTCTTGTGTTATAAAATAGCAATGCCCCCTGCTAATGCTATAAATTCAGGATTAGTAGTCAAAAATCAAATAAAATAAATGTAGATGACTGAATTAGGAAGCATCATCACAATATAAGTAGAAAACAATTTGTTGACTGTTGATACGTATTTTTTGTGCAATGAGAATGTTAATTGTTTGATTTTTTGGACTTGCGATTCTTAGTAATAATGGTCAACTTTTAGGGAGAAAAGAATTTGAAAAGGCTATGAAAGTAGATTCAAAGTTATTGAAACGATTTCAACTGACATTATGTAAAATATGATATATGAGATCCATCATTCAACATAATTTAAAAGCTATATTGCAGAATCATTAGTGTAAGCGCCAGAATTTTACACCCTTAAAAAAAATCAAAAAAAAAAAAAAGAAAAAAAGAAAAAAGAAACAGAAAGAAAGAAAAGAGTCGTACGACTGTCATTACAGTCGTACGACTGTAACGCCAGAGCAGGTGCAGAAGCCCATACCCTGCGGCGGAAAGAAGAAAGAGAAAAGGGGAGCATTAAATGCTCGGGAGGCACCAGCAGAAAAGGAGAAGGCTGAGGATAAAAAGAGAAAAAGGGAGAAAGATTTGGGTTGGTATGGAAATCTGGTGAGAGAGAGAGTATGGAAATCTGGTGAGAGAGAGAGGTTTAGAGAAAGAGATTTTGAGAGAGAAAAAATGGAGGGAAAGAAAACACAACAAAAAAAAAATCACTCTTCTTCTTTTTTTTCTTCTTAAAATCTTAAAGCTAGTATTAAAAACTTGTTGAAAATCAATAGAGTAATAATCCGATCTCACAAACACATCAAAATCTTGGACTTAAATCATTAGAATCCCAAGCATTTTGGATTTTTGGACACAAAGCTCTCAACCCCAATTCAAGAGGAAAAGTGCAAATTCGTGTGGATTGGAGCGACGCCAGGGGTCAAAACGACTTGGATAAACTTCTAAGAGGTAGGCACTCTCTTTTCCTTTCACTTTTTCCTGCTTTCTGGGTGCTGGATGTGATTTTTGTGCATTTTCACCTTATTTCTGTGTTTCTGCTTCTGGAAATCAAGAACAGTCACACGACTGTAATTTACAGTTGTACGACTGTAGTTACAGTCGCACGACTGTAACTTATTTTCCAGAATCAGAATTTCCCTTTTTATTTCTAAAAATTTCCAAAAATCCATAAAAATTCAGAAAATCCGAAAATCATCAAAATGAATTTTGTTGTGTGCATTCACGACCCTAGATTCAATTTTCAGTAAATTTGCATTAAGAATAATACCATGACGGAGACTAAATTCTCCCGAAAACCGACCCACCTCACATGTGAAAAATGCATGCAAACCGGCAAAAATATTTTCAAAACAGTTTTCCCACAAAAACCAAAATAGAGGGACACTTTAAAATGTTTTCCAGGTCTAACCGGGCCGGCTAGCCGAGCCGACCCTGTTATCCCCTAAATGCATGCCCCCAATTCTTGATTTTCCTCATTCTATCATGTTTGAGTCCAACTTGTGGCGTGCGGTAAATTGTGCTAACCCTCTATTTTGCAGGTTTTAATTTCTTTTATTTTTATTTTGGATGTAATTTAATAGATTAAATCGTGTATCCTAGGCGATTGTAATATTTTTAGATAAATCGTGTATTCTAGGCGTTTGTAAAAGTGAGGCTGAGAGTTTTTATATTTTTTATTCGATCGGGTTGTAATAATTTAATTATTTGCTATTTTACTTAACCTGTATGAGCGCTGTATGTCTATTTATTTCAATAAAATTGACTTTAGAATTTGAAATACCGTCTATGAACATTGACCAATTTTATTTTAATTAGACACGAAATAAGGGACTTGTCCAGACCCAAATCTCTGGATAGTGTAGCGGTCGTTCGTCCGGTTCAGATGCATTATAAATTTCCCGGTTGAACTGAGCCGGGTGGTGACTCTACAATATTCATCGAGACATAGGTCTCGGTTCTTTTATGAATTAATTCCATTTATTTTTCAAAACCGATTTTCCATTTATAAGAACCCCACGCGAAGAAGGGGCCCACCCGAGATCATGGCACCCCTTCCGAAAGGGAGTCTCGCGTTCCGTCGAAAACGTCATCCGCTCACAGTGGCGACTCTGCTGGGGATTTCTTAAAAAGTTTTCTTAAAAACTTAAAAGAATTTGACAAGCCCTGAAAAGTGTCTAATTAAAATTTGGTGGATGATTCTCGATTGGTATTTCATTTTGCATTTTTAGTTAGACATGCTTGCATTAGATTTAGTATCCATTTTTAGCCCGGTGGATTGTTGAAGTGTCGCTTAAGTTCCTCATGGTCTTAGGGGCACAGATACGAAACACCACCCATACGAACCCCTTCATTCGAACCCTTGAGTGGGGAGAAGTGAGGAGTATATTTTGCTATGGGAACCTCGATTTTTAACCCGACTTGGACCGAACTCATATAGGCAACCCTAGTTGGATTCCCTTAGGATATCAGAATAAATCATGTGTAAATAATATAAAATTACGCCTTCATCATCCCCGGTTGATGATCAAAGTGAACCCCACCTAGGACTCGGTTAGAATTTTTTGAGAACGACCACGCTTGGAGAAATAAGGTTGGATGAATTCGTTTTGTGTGCTCCGTGTTTCTCACCATCCCGCGACACATCACAACATACCATAATCACCATTTTTCATACACGATTAACATTTTACATTCATAAAACTTTTTGTGTGATACTAAGCCACATTTTTATGCAGCCATTTGCATTTTATTTTCATGTGAAAACATCAAATCATCCGTTTGCCATTCATACTAACCCTTTCTTTTTCAGCCATAACATTAAATTTGTGTGATTAGCATTTTTCACATAGCATACATAGATCATTATGTGTGTCATGCACCATAACCACGCTTTTGTGCAGCCATAAGCAATCACGACATATCACCTAAATTAAATTAGGGGCATTCCAAGGACGCCCACCACGATCATATCATTCCATCATGTATCGGGTATCCCAAAATACCCGTGTTTTGCCAATGCACCGGATTGCATTCGGCCATTCCACCAAATCATTTCATTCAATAGAGACTACAATGGTCCTAGGTATATTTCTGTGTGACAATCCGCACAATGCATTTCATGACATCATGTTCATTCATCATAAATATCATATAACACTGTGATCCACATCGGGTTACTTCGTGACATTACTACATTTTTCAAGGCGCTTCTCGAGTGCTGGATTAGTACGCATGTAGGGGCATTTCTTAAACATCCCAAATCATGCAAGGTGTTCCCCAAACGCTGAACTTCTGTCTGTGTCTCTTATGGCACATGACACTCTTACAACATTATTTCATTTCATATGCTCAAAAGCATCAGAACTCTGTCCATGGGCCGGTCCCATGTGACCATTTCATATCATCTCATGGACCTACAAAGCGTCAAACTCCGTCCGTGTGTCGGTACACATGCGACCATTTCACGAAATTCATTAGGTGCCCCAAAAGCACCGAACTTTTATCCGTGTGGCGGTCCACACGTGACATTTCTGTATAGCATTGGGTGCACTTGGAATGTCCAAAAAAAAAAAAGAATAAAAAGGTCATATTCATTATCATCCATATTCATGAATCATCATCCAAGCATTAGCATCCATACCATCCAACCATGCACTTTTTTAACCCTAACATTCTTTATGTGCATTAAAGTAGAAAGCTAAGGCATCCTAGAACAAGATCCCGGACTGTAAGAGCACGTGAGAGCGAAAGATCAGTCGAATCAAGCAGCGCAACAGAGCCTGGAGCAGAAGTAGCAATGGCTGACCAAACGCCAAATATTGTTAGTGTTCTGAAGGATTTCTTCCGATCCCAAGACTTCCGGGATATGCTAAAGGAAGAACTGAAGGCTGTTGTTAGGGAAAGTGGTGAAGCTAGTAACGGTGGAACTGGTAAAGAAAAAGAAGGGGAGACCTCTCAACATGGGGCTGATGCTTTAGCCAGTATAGAAAAGTTGCAGGAAATCGAGGCAACTATGGAACAGAAAATGAAGGCCAAATACTCTGAGCTGGATGAGATGCTAGCTAAACTGAAAAAGGGAGCCAATATCAGTTTAGGTTCCAGGCAGGGCATCAATGTGGATGCCATGATAAACAAAGGCATCGAGACATTCCCCGTGGGGTTCCAAGTCCCTAAAATTCCTTCTTACAGAGGGCTCGGATCACTAGAAGCTCACATCAACCTTTATGCCCGTATAATGCTGACCGCGGGTGCTACCAAACAGCAGTTGGTCAACTTCTTCCCAACAACACTAGAAGAAGGAGCTTTGAACTGGTACAACTCTCTAACAGAGGAAGTACAGTCAGATTTGGGAACACTGTCAGCGGCCTTCATCAAATACTATAGCTTCAACACAAAGATCCAAGTGAAGCTATATGACTTGGAAAGGGTTAAGCAGAAGCTCAATGAACCCTTTGATGAGTATTATCAAAGGTGGATGAACAAGATGATCCTGCTGAAGAATCGCCCAGATGAAGACGAGATGATTCAGAAACTGATTGAAGGCAGCAGGGATTCTACAAAGACAACATGAAATTCCATGCTTTCAATGAACTCAGCGAGGTCTACAGCATGGCCATGAAGGTTGAGAGGGACGAAGAAGAAAAAGCGGCAAGTCAAAAGGGTAGCAGAAGCTTCAAGCATGGTCTGGGGTATCGATCGACCACTGCCATTGGATCAAGCAGTGGATCCGGTTTCGGCTTTACAAACAAGAGTGACCAATCCCCAGAGGATAAGCCAATTGAAGTTGCTGTGGTGTCTCACCAATAAGGAGATTAAGCTGGAGATTTGCAAAATCGAGGCCTATCCCCGTGGACCCTTTCGTTGGCTAAGATTTTTACGAAATGCAGGAATGGTGGCCTCTTGAGTTCTCTGAAGCCGTTCGAGAAGCCGGCTGAGACAGACAAAGGCAAATTCTGCTCCTATCATGTGACAGTGGGGCATCACCCGAATGACTGCAAGCAACTACTCACGGTTGTTCGTCAACTGATCGCGGATGGGAAAATCATAGAGCCACCTTTGAAGCCTAGTGCGCAGACCAATCCTTTGCCCAGCTTTCACTAGTCCAATCAAAGTGGGCGATGCAGCAGCAAAAGAAGACCCTCCATATGTGGAGGACGTTAATTATATTGATGTATCTATTTTGTTCTTTATCTTGTTTTGTGAACAATGCAGCCTACAAGGTGTTTAATATAATGTAATTTGATTTCAATTATTTATGTTATATTTTCATGGATGGAACACTGTGCATGCATACAAACATTCATTCAATGTCTTTAGCATACACGACACATCATTACGTGAAATGAACCTAAGGACAGATGAGCATCCAAAATGATATCAGTCCTAAAAGACCTCACGACTGATAAGAGAAAGAAAGATTAAAAATGCCTAAAAGCATGGAAGGCCTTCGCCTAGTCCTATGACGGCGCGCATCGACAAAGGATCACAAGATATAGAATTACAAAGAATCCGAAGGACAAGTCCAGCTAAGCGGGAGTTCCGTAAAAAAAAAACCAAAAAAAGCATGGTTTCACGTTCCAAAATAAGAATGCACATCTGTATCATATGATGTTTCGCGCCATAGCATCCCCGATAATAGAACGCAAGTTCTGGGGCAACAGTACAATCATTCCAGAATAAAGGAGAGAGGCACCATGCATCGTCTCCATACCACCCATAAGCCAGCAGGATGGTTCAAGCAGCTAACAAGTACATCAAAAAGCACAGCCATCAACCTGCAAGATCGAAGCAGTCCTACAGAGAAAGACAGAGACCAAGTTGTCAACCCCTTCAATCGGGACAGGCTCAGGTTCCCATAAATAATAATAATAATAATAATAATAATAATAAAGAGTCCGATGGATTGAAAATCATGAAAGAAATCCATGCAAAAGTTAGGACAGTGAGGTGAGCACCACCGGCAGGAAAATCCGCAGGGACCGGTTGGTGGCAGTTGTGGGTTCGGTACTCATCTTGTCCTTAATTTCATTTCATATATAATGTGCATTATGCTAAAACATTATCAATGAATGAATGAATGAATGCCTTCCCCTGTTCATTTAAATATCCCAGGTTTGCCTGAAATTAAATTCATATCATGCATCATATATGCCTATACGCCTGTGAGCTTCAACAACAGCAATGGAGCAACCAAATCCTACAAGACTTCGTACAATCATCTCATCATCAGAGGATGTATTGAGTTGGAAGTCTTCTTCTAATTCCACGACATCTTTAAAAAAAAAAGAGAGAGAGAAAGCTCGCTGAGTTGAAAACCGAAAAGGTGCCTCAGGCAAAAATTAGGGCAGCCCGCTAAGCTGAAAACCCATATTGGGCAGTTTAGGTAAAAGTTAGGGCATATGGAAAGCTCGCTAAGGTGAAAACCGAAAAGGCACCTTAGGAAAAAGTTAGAGCAGCTCGCTGAGTTGAAAACCCACTTTGGGCGGCTCAAGCAAAATTTAGAGCACTTCCAAATTCATGGAGCCTAGGGGCAAAGAAGGCAAAACTCCTTCGTCATCCCCCAGCAGGAACATTTCATCAATCCCCAACAAGATCCTTTGCATTATTTCTCAACGACATCATTACCAAGAATATCATCGCTTTCTCTCCAACAGTAATCGTGCTTCCTCATTAGCCATCATATATCCCTGGCAAGATCGCAAGAATTACATGCACCAAAAAATGTTGCTTCTCCAACTATGGACAATCAATTGCACAACGTAGCTTCCCTAGTAAGAACCTGGAGTGTCAAGATTAAGCAAATGGCACGAAATGCATTTTTTTTAGTTCATTTGCATATGCACACATTGAAACATGTACATGCATTCAAAATATACATGCATACATACCACAACCAATCCAAGCACAAGTATCCATCATTATCATCAGACTATTCCGAACCAGGATCGCTCTCAAAGCAGAGATGGCACAATGTCGGGGCATCCATTGGACCTTAAGCATCAGCGCAAACCCAAATCTCAACATATCAAGTCTCCAAGGGTCAGAACAATCAAGCCATATTTATCCTTGATTGAAGGGGCAAAAATTTTTGTCTCCAAAATTATCGATCAAGGGATAAATACTCATTCCCCAGCCAACATCAAAATTATCATTCCTAAAGTTATCCTTTTCTTCATTCAAGCCAGATTTCAAACCCTTGAACTCCATTACGTTCAAGCATGGTTGCAAATCCTTGAACCCCTTTCTTCATTCAAGCCAGATTTCAAACCCTTGAACTCCATTGCGTTCAAGCATGGTTACAGATCCTTGAATCCATTTCTTCATTCAAGCTAGATGTCAAACCCTTGAACTCCATTACGTTCAAGCATAGTTACAGATCCTTGAACCCCTTTCTTCATTCAAGCTAGATTTTGAACCCTTGAACTCCATTACATTCAAGCATGGTTAGAAATCCTTGAACCTCTTATTTCATCATTTCGAGCCCATCCAATTCCAGCAAGATTTCAAATCCTCAAAATTTCAGCAGATTTGCCTCGGGTAACCTAGACCCAATATCGGCTTAGTTCTACATCAAACCCATTATTTCATCCAAGCTAGATTTTGAATCCTTGAACTTCTTCAAGCATGATTCCCAATCCTTGAACACCTCTCCAAGCTAGATTTCGAATCCTTGAACTTCTTCAAGCATGATTCCCAATCCTTGATAAACACATCCCCAAGCTAGATTTCGAATCCTTGAACTTCTTCAAGCATGATTCCCAATCCTTGATAAACACCTCCCCAAGCTAGATTTCGAATCCTTGAACTTTTTCAAGCAAGATTCCCAATCCTTGATAAACACCTCTCCAAGCTAGATTTCGAATCCTTGAACTTCTTCAAGCATGATTCCCAATCCTTGTAAACCTCCTCAAGCGTGATTTTGAATCCTTGAAACCTCTTCAAGCTTGATTCTTAATCCTTGAAAATCGCCCAGGTCAGATTTCGGATTCTTGAAGATCGATTCAAGCAAGATCCTAGATCATGGAAGTTAATTCAAATCTCCAGCATTGCCTCGGGTAACATAGACCCGATATCGGCTTATTCCATCCAATCAACTCAACACATCACCACAACAGTGAAGCTTCAGCAACGTAGTTGCATGTTTTATTTCCTGTGTCTGCGGCATTTTGATTCACGCTCTCAAATTCATCATCTTAGCTATTTCAGACCAAGATCGGGTGTTGAATTTGACCACGCGAGGGGCAGCTGTAAGCGCCGGAATTTTACACCCTTAAAAACAACAAAAAAAAAAGAAAAAAGAAAAAGAAAGAAAGAAAAGAGTCGTACGACTGTCATTACAGTCGTACGACTGTAACGCCAGAGTAGGTACAGAAGCCCATACCCTGCGGTGGAAAGAAGAAAGAGAAAAGGGGAGCATTAAATGCTCGGGAGGCACCAGCAGAAAAGGAAAAGGCTGAGGATAAAAAGAGAAAAAGGGAGAAAGATTTAGGTTGGTCTGGAAATCTGGTGAGAGAGAGAGGTTTAGAGAGAGGGATTTTGAGAGAAAAAAAAAGGAGGCAAAGAAAACACAACAAAAAAAATCACTCTTCTTCTTTATCTTCTTAAAATCTTAAAGCTAGTATTAAAAACTTGTTGAAAATCAATAGAGTAATAATCTGATCTCACAAACACATCAAAATCTTGGACTTAAATCATTAGAATCCCAAGCATTTTGGATTTTTGGACACAAAGCTCTCAGCCCCAATTCAAGAGGAAATGTGCAAATTCGTGTGGATTGGAGCGACTCCAGGGGTCAAAACGACTTGGATAAGCTTCTAAAAGGTAGGCACTCTCTTTTCCTTTCACTTTTTCCTGCTTTCTGGGTGCTGGATGTGATTTTTGTGCATTTTCACCTTATTTCTGTGTTTCTGCTTCTGGAAATCAAGAACAGTCACACGACTGTTCTTGGATTTGATGAACGGTCGTACGACTTTATATACAGTCGTACAAGTGTTCTTGATTTCCAGGCATTTTTGTCCCTGATTATTTCAAATAAAGTTTTGGCGAGATTCTGACTTTGAAACATTTACAGTCGCATGACTGTAATTTACAGTTATACGACTGTATTTTATCGTTCGTCGGAAGAATTCACGGATATAGCCCGTACTCAGTGTATTCATACACTCGTAGGAAAGGCAACCAGAACGATCCGGTTTCTCGCGTAGATCAGATCCATTCCATAAACGAGTTTCCGCTGCATATAAACCGTAAGTCTGTTTATCTATCTGTTTATGGTTATCTATGGAATTCTGACTTCATTGGTATCAGAGCCGAAAGGTTTATAGATTGATGTGTTCGAATCTAGTTTTCTGGTATTCCATGAATATTGATGTGTTCGTATCTTGGTTTATGGAAATCCGTGAATAAGAATGCGTTTCTTTATTCGTTTGAATGTCTATTTATTCGTTTAAATACATATTTGTTCGTTTTGATACGGATTTATATTGAAATCCACGTCAAAATGATTCCATAGACATTGAAATCTGATATTCCATGACAAGAACATGTTTCTGTTCTTATTGAATTCGTTTTCGTTCGTTTTGATACGGATTTGCATTGTTATCCGAGTCAAAACGATACCGTATTATATCCAACAGTACAAAGTGTCAAAATTTTTTATCGGAATTTCAAAAATCTGACCACACCATTGGAATCAGCACGAAAAATTGAGTCGGAATGTCAAATTTCACGGCCAACGGACGCGTGGACCTCACGCGCCACCACTGCGGCTGGGATTGGCCGCGTGACGGTTTGGAGAAGTTATGTTGCTGGACACGTGTCGCTACGTGATTCGTTAATTTTTTGACGGTTGAAAAGTAAAACCAATCACTTTAAGACACCTATCGAAGTCAACTGCTTCTGAAACGGTCAACTACCACGTGTTGTACACGTGGACCAATGGTATCTCGCCACGTGTCCAACCACTTTGTGATTTGCCACATCATCGTGACACGTCACTTACCACGTCATCACTGTGGACCAATAGGATGGTGCCACGTGTCATGGCTTTGCCACATCAGCAAGCCACGTCATCATACACGTCATCAGTTGACCCAATCAGGTGATGACACGTGGCATATGTGCCACGTCTGCACGAATCGCAAGGTGCCACGTGTCGCGTGAGTCAGCTATACCCATGGAGCGCGTGAGGGCGCGTGCCTGCGCGTGGTGGCGCGTGGAACAGATCAGGACGGCACGTGTGGGAGCGTGCGGTGTCTTACGGCGTCTAAATTTCGTCAAATTTTTTCCAGAATTAAAATTTACATTTTTCTTGAATTTTTGGTATATTTTGATGAATTTTTTGAATTCATTTGATATTTTTAAACTAAATTTACTAGTATTTATTGTGTATAAATGCTTAATTTATGTTTCATAAATTCAAGAAAATTCAGTATATCTATTGTGTATTTATATACTGATTTTTGGTTGATCATTAACAAGTTTTGGTTATTTCTATATATGTTATAGAAATGAAAACGTTCGTAAAAACGGTGAAAATAATCCAGTCTCATGAGGAGACGAGGACTGTCCAAAAACTTGAAGATGAGCTTTTCTCTAAATGGTATTCCCCGTTGGAGGAAGGGAATATTGTTAGAGTTTTGGAGAGGTTTAATGCGTTAAAACCGGAAAATCCTAGAGCTTGTCTGGAAAGGAGGATTTTCCTCTGGAATTGATCAATTAAAAATGTTAAATTTGCGAAAAATGCTTTTCGTGAAAAACACTTTAAAAAATTCTATTTTGGAGAAAATTCTGATTTTGACGAAAGTGGACTCCATTGATGGATTAGTTCCTGAATAGGATTATGGATCCCAATGCAAAGTGTTTGTATTGACCTTGGCTAAAACGGGAGCTAAGTTATCCTATAATCCTAGAACCATGTTACTTAGAAGTAACAAGTTGGTTCGTCGCCCTGTCTGGATGCTGTTATTAAGACTGTTGTGAACATGCTTTTGGATCTCTACTATAAGTTCGTAGAGCTGATCCCAGTCGCCTTAAAAGAAATTGAGATAGTTCCACTCGATGTAAATGAAGATTGCGCTCTTCATTTTTCACTCTTTCTCTTGCTGATTTCGTTTTTCAATTTTGTATTGAAGGGCTTTGTGCTAAAAGTTTTTATTGTGGTGGTAATTTTGACTAAATGTTGGATATTTTTTATGGTATTATAAAATGTTTATTTGTTAAACATTGCTATTTTTAGTTATTTGTTTTAATATTTTTTTAATTTATTTATTTTGAGATTATAACTAAGTGTTATATTACTCATTAGTTTTATACTTAAGAGAAGTATAAATGTTAAATAAATTAAAATATAACCTAAAACAAAACTAAATATATATTTATTATTGGAAATTTAAACCTAATATGGTGTTTGTATTAGCCTATGTAAATGGTGACTCGATGCATTGCGCATGGATGTTCGATTTTACGTGAACCAAACACTATTTTTAGTTTTAAATGATCTTATAATAAATATGGTGTATCGCTTACTTATTAGTGCTACTTTTGTCTTTAACGGTTTTTCAATAACTGCTTGGAAAGCAATAGTTGCTTACCTAAATAAGGGACCTTCGTTTGAACGATGACAATTATAAAGTTTGGGCTATGAAAGTCCAATACATAATTGAAGAACAAGAGGTTCTTAACACTTTGGAGAGAATAATGTTTCCTCCTGTAGAGGGTAACACCGTCCAAACAAAGAGGGACCTTGAGGCTTATCAAGCTTGGAAGAGGAAGAACTCATCTGCCTACATCACCATGCTTAGTGCGATGAATGATGATATCGTGAAAAAGTTTCATGTATAAAACACATGCTTAGTACGATTTATGCTCTCGAAGAGCAGAAAGTTCAAACTGTGATACGTTCTCTGCCGAATGAGTGGGAGCATATGAAGTTGCACCTAACCGATACCAACGACATTAAGACCTTTGACGATGCAGTTCGTCAACTTGAACTGGAAGAGGACCGTCTGGCCTCTCTTAGTGTGAAATCTGAGGTTCACATGGCTAGTTCAAGTCCTGGTCTGAAGTCAAAGGAGAGGAACAAGAGGTTCTTCAAGAAGAAGACAAAGAGAACGGTAGGCAGTGTTCCAGTTCAAAAGAAGGGCATGAAAGATTTTAACATTTCTAGGGTGAAATGTTACAATCGCAAACAAAAGGGCATTTTGCAAAAGATTGCAAAGCTCCTAAGGTAAATGTTACCAAAGTGTATAAGTGTTATACATTTGTTTCAAGTTCTATTTTCCTAACTGAATCTCGTCCTTTGTGGATCATAGACTCAGGAGCAACAGACCACGTAACAAAGGATAGAGATTCTTTTGTTGAGTTCCACAGTGTTCCACGAGGAGCAAGGTGGATATACGTGGGAAACAATTCTAAGAGGAAGTCTTAGGGATTGGCTGTTGACAGCTAGTCTTGAATAGTGGTCGCCCACTATTTCTTGAAGATGTCCTCTATGCTCCTAGGAATTCAAAGGAACTTGATATCTGTTTCTGTCCTCATGAATTTGGGATTCATGTTATCTTTTGAATTGAACAATTTTAGTCTCTTTATAAACAATATCTGCTTTGGTGGTGGACATTTGTTGGATGGTTTTATTGTTTTGGATTTGGATCCAAATTATGTGTGTCATAATAGTTTTTCCTTTACTGTTAACTTGTCTGTGGAAAATGTTAGCATTTCAAAAATGTGGCATGTGACACTTAGTCACATTGGTCAACATCGTTTAGTACGATTGGCTAACGCAGGTTTGTTGGCTGATTTATCAACAATAGATCTCCCAACTTGTGATAGCTGCTTAAAAGGAAAAATGACAAGAAAACCATTTGGTAAAGCTACGCGAGCTGACCAACCATTGCAACTAATCCATTCTGACATCTGTAACAAATGAATGTTCGGGCCAGGCATGGTGTGTACTATTTCATTACATTCATAGACGACTATACAAGGTATGGTCATATCTATTTGATTTAACATAAATCTGAAGCATTAGCATGTTACAAACGATTTATGACTCTAGTTGAAAATCAATTAGAGAAAAGAATCAAAGCTTTAAGGACTGATATGGGGAAGAGAGTACCTCTCCGAGGAATTTAAAGTTTTATGTGATGAAACAGGTATTGAACATCAGTTGACAATACCTAGGACTCCATAACAAAACGGAGTAGCGGAAAGAAGAAACCGAACCCTCTTAGAGATGGTAAGGTCTATGATGGCTGAAGCCAATTTGCCTATCTCCTTTTGGGGAGACGCACTATTGACTGCCACCTATGTACTCAATAGAGTACCTTCTAAGTCCGTTGAAACCACGCCTTGTGAATTGTGGACGAGCCGCAAGCCCAAATTTGAACCATTTACGACCATGGGGATGTGCTACCTATGTTCGTGATACATCTAGCAAGCATGGCAAGCTAGGCCCAAGAGGCAAGAAAGGTATCTTTATAAGATATCTTGATCTCTCCAAAGGATATGTTCTAGTGGGAGAGAATGAGAATGGTCAAATAACAGAATTTGAGTCACGAGATGTCACATTCTTAGAGAATGAATTTCCTTAGCTGGGAGAAGTGGATAAGAAATTCACCTTTTTTAAAACTCAAGAGTCTGAAACTTCAGGATCGCTCAATCCAAGTGGGAGGAATGAAGTTGAAGACGTAAGGGAAAGGGAAGAGAATGATGTTTTTCAACCTTCACAAGCGGATTTGAGTAATCCTGACCCTAACTTGAGTGGTCTTGATTTGAGTGGGAGTCTTATTCCAAATTCAAGTGTGAATATGGATATAAATCCCAGTGGGAGTGGTCCCAGTGAGAGTTCTGCCCAACACCTTGATGAATATATGAGATTTGCTTATTAAGAAGCAGAAACTCTAAGACGATCACAGAGGGGAAATATCCCGCGACGCCGTCATTTAGTTGATAGCGAAGCTCACTCGATCGTAACTCAAATTAAAGATATTCCAAATAACATGAGAGAGTTATTGGAATCCCCAGCGAAAGAAGAATGGATTAAAGCAATGGAAAATGAAATGGAGTCAACAAAGTTTGGGAACTAGTTGATCTACCTAAAGGGCGTAGAGCCATTGGGAATAAATGGGTACATACGATAAAGCGATCAGCGGATAGGAAACCTATCCTGACTAAGAGTCGGCTGGTTGCGAAGGGGTTTACACAACAGGAAGGAATTGACTATCACGAGATTTTTTTTCACCTGTTGTTCGTTTCACATCTATAAGAATAGTACTTGCTTTTGTAGCATGTATGGACCTTGAATTACATCAAATGGATGTAAAGACTGTGTTCTTAAATGGTGAACTGAACGAAGAAATCTATATGGTTCAACCTGAAGGTTTCATTGTCCAGGGACCAGAACATAAGGTTTGTAAGTTGAAAAGATCAACTTATAGCGTTAAGCAGTCTTCAAGACAATGGTATTTTCGTTTCCATGAAGTGATTATATCAATGCAATTTAAGGTGATTAATGCAGACTTGTGTGTCTACATTAAGCGTGAAAACGGAGGGAAGTTTGTCATTCTAATGTTATACGTTGACGATATTTTAATAGCAGGAAATGACACTTCCTTACTCAAGAAAGTAAAGACTTAGTTGTCTTCTAACTTTGAGATGAAGGATCTAGGAGAAGCTAATTACATTCTTGAGGTTAAGATCTCAAGAGATCGATCTAAGAGATTATTGGCTCTTTCACGAGAGATGTATATCAATAAGATCTTAGAACGATTCAGTATGGCTCACTGTGATCCCGATCCAACCCCTATTGCATAAGGTACGGAACTGAATGCAAGTATGTGTCCCACGACTCCAGAAGAGACTAACAGGATGAAGAGAATTCCTTTTAGGTGTGCAATTGGTAGCTTGATGTATGCTATGATTTGTACACGACCTGATATAAGTTTTGCGGTGGGTCTCGCAAGCCGTTATCAAACTAATCCAGGTTTGAAGCATTAGGCAGCAGTGAAAAGGATATTGAGATATTTGAAGGGGACTTCAAATTATTCCCTTTATTACCAAGGAAAGGATCTGTAGTTAAAGGGATACACAGATGCTGATCACGGAACTGATAAAGACGGGAGGTAGTCCACGTCTGGGTATATTTTCATTCTAGGAAATGGTGCAATTTCCTGGTGTAGCAAGAAACAAACTTGCGTGACATTATCGACTACGGAGTCGGTACATGTAGCTACAGTAGCTGCAGTACTAGAAGCGTTTTGATTCGCTTCATAGATCTTTTGGATCTATTGCCTAAAAGGAAATATACGACTATCTATTCCGACAGCACTGCATCGATAGCTTATTCCAAGAATATTTGTTATCATGGAAGAAGCAAGCATATCGATATAAAATATCATTTTGTTAAAGACAAAGTAGCACAAGGAGAAATAAGTTTAGCGCATGTTCCAACTGGTAATATGATTACAGATTCGTTACCAATGCCAATAGTTCCAAATGTTTTTAGTAAACAGATTTTGGAATTTGGTCTTCGTAGGTTATAGGAACATGTTGTTGTTTTTGAACTGTTATAATAACTTTGGCAAATTCTATTGGAATAGAATGTGAGTTATTTGTTGTGTTCAAATTCATTCACTAATTAAAGCGATACACATAGAGCTATTGAGTATAGTTCAGTATGTTGGCGAAATGTCATCTACTCACATAGATGATCTTTTACTATGACTTGTGTGTTCATAGGTAAAAGTGGGAGTGTGAGTTACTCCATATGTGATATGTGAAATATCATTATTTCATTTATACCGAAAGCTGTCCTATGAAAGGCTTAAAAGTGGACTAGAGGTACTGATGCATGAGTTGCATTTAGAGACTGAATGCTTTCGCATAGTGTTTATAAAACATACGTCCTAAGTGGATTAACACTATGGCATATTTTAGTAATATGTGTAAAAGCCGACCAAGGGATGGAAAGAAGAAAATTGATCTCAACTTTCCTAATGTGAGACCCAAATGAAACTATGAGTTTCAAGTTCACCCTTAAAAACTCTTGTAAATAACAAGAAGGGTATGTCTGATGATTAACTTGATTGGAACCCTAAACTAGGCTTCGTTAGCTATGAACGGGCATATAAGGACCAGTCAGATAAGCATTAAACATATGGTGGAAGGTTATTTATAGAGAGGAAGTACATTTTCAGTAACATGTCACTTAGTAAACATATAACACTCGAGCTCAATACTTTTTCGTGGAAAAGGTATGTAGTGTATATGAATGTTTTCGTGAGATCAAAAGTGAGTCGAAAACTAGTGATCATGGAAAATGGACTAGGGGGAAGTCACGTTAAGCTAAAGGTGGAACGATGAAGGAGAGCTTCAAGATTTAACCGTTACTTTGACTGGTCGCGTGAATTCGCCGAACAAGAACTGAAAGAAGTATGTGTGTTCAATCGCAATGAAAGTGTATCTTGTCATGTGCGAGTGGGAGATGTTGGTTTTTGGTCCGCCCATGACATTTTGGAATGGCAGGGACTAAACTGTAATTATGTGTAAATTACAGGGACCAAATATGTAATTTGGTCCGACCCTATATATAGATGGAAGTTGGGATTTCCACTATAAATAGAGAAGAAGTTTCTCTATTTCCTAATGAAGAGGGAATCGTAGAGATTCCCACTCTACTCCCGGGTAAAACGTCCCTACTGATAAAATACGGATTACTTCTTCGTTCGTCGGAAGAATTCACGGATATAGCCCGTACTCAGTGTATTTATACACTCGTAGGAAAGGCAACCAGAACGATCCGGTTTCTCGCGTAGATCAGATCCATTCCATAAACGAGTTTCCGCTGCATATAAACCGTAAGTCTGTTTATCTATCTGTTTATGGTTATCTATGGAATTCTGACTTCATTAACAAATTTCAATTTCTCACATATACAATCTTCATATCAAATTTTTGTTGAAAGGTCCACTAAAGAAAACTCTTCTAAATAAGTGCTAATTCACCAGTCTAATAGCCAACAGGTCATGAATTCAATGAGATAATAATAATAATAATGATGATGATGATGATGATGATAATAATAGAAAATAAAATGAAAGATATAGTTTTGTGTATTATTTAAATATAAAGGAATGCAAATTAATCAATTTTTATGTTTTTTTATTTTAATAAAATGAAAGATATAGTTTTGTGTATTATTTAAATATAAAGGAATGCAAATTAATCAATTTTTATGTTTTTTTATTAGATAATCAAAATGGTCAAAATTTGGATGAATGGATTTAGATCAACTATTTTATTGACTGCTTTCTTTGGAATATTTAGGCAGGGACTAAAAGGAGCAACTATGAGTGGTTTATGCTTTTCTTGTCAAGTTTCTAATGGTTTCCATGACTATCCTTTTCTCTCTGAGATTATTTGATTGTTTTTTCATTGATTGTAAGTACTACTACTTTTGCTTACTTGGTTTGAATTTGGACCAAGAGAGATTGTGTGGTGAATAACCATCTTGGAATCAAGTGAACTATAATTTGGAAACTAAACTTTCGCAACTATTATCTGCTAAGACATTCTGATTAGTATGTTTAATACAAGGCTTGTTATATTCATGTCAAATTAAGAATCTATTATGAGAAATTTTTGGTGTTTGACTGCAGGTACTTAAGAGGAAAAGAAAGGATAGAGGTGGCTCGTGATTGAAAGAAACAGTTAAGAAATTCAGTTGTAAGGTTAGAGAGCCTTATAACTCCAAACAATTACTTGCTTTGTTTAATGTAATATGCTATTATGTAATTATGGAATATTTTTTAACTTTTTAATTTTTGATTTCTACACAGATAACAAATAGTTAATGCATCTTGTTGATGATGACTTTTTCAAGATTGGAGATGCACGTAAAATAGATGGAGGATGATGGAGGATACTACATCATTTTGAAATTTAAATAAAAGCACTTGGAATATTGTTGCTTATGTCAGGCTTTTACGCTATTGAATTTCTTATATTCTCTTATACTTTTTAAGACTATTGTAAACAATCATGATATTTTCAATTATAGACATTTATATAATTATACATAGTAAATTTGAAGATATTATTTAATAAAAGTGTCGCAACAATTATGACATTTATGCACAAAATGTCGTTTATTGATGATGTATAAATATTTATACGTCACAATTTAATGATTTTTTTTTTATAAAAAAAACGTCATTTACTTTTAGGAAATCATAGATTTTTAATGTTGCTAAATATAGACATTTATATAATTATATGTCGTAAACTTGGAGATTTTTTTCATTGAAGTGTCGTTGTATTTAGGACGTTTGTGCATAAAAATGTCATTATATTGAGGACGTACTGATATTTATATGTTGCACTTTAATGACACTTTTTA
The DNA here is from genome assembly GCA_039660915.1 of Euphorbia tirucalli. Lineage (NCBI taxonomy): Eukaryota > Viridiplantae > Streptophyta > Magnoliopsida > Malpighiales > Euphorbiaceae > Euphorbia > Euphorbia tirucalli. Next base: position 30,226,650 of record CM077637.1, on the reverse strand, counting down.
GTCAATAAATGATGTCTTATTTGGGACAAAATAAATACGTAGTGTGGCCAAATGTAGACGCAAATATAATTATACGTCAAGAACTTGTAGATGCTTTTTTATTGAAATGTCGTGAATTCAAGACGCAATGAGTATTTTCCAAAGGGAAATGACGACAAAAAAAAATAAGTGTGGCTAACTTAGGACGCTTTATTAAAACGTCGTGAAAATGTTTAAATTTATTATTAAATAATACGATAGATTTTATGACGTTAAAAATATAAACGTCGTCAGCATGACAACGCTTTTCATATGAAATGGTGACACAATTTGGTTTACCGACACAATATTAATGTGTCATTAAAAATTACGACACGCGATTTGATGACACATGTAACGACGTTTTGAAAAGCATTGGTAAACGTTTAAAGACGCCGAAAAGAGTCGTTAAAAGCTAAATTTTTGCGTTGTTATAGACCATTTTTTTTGTAGTGCTAATACTCAAATTAAAAGGGGTATAATGCTATTTTGTTCCCATTGGATTTATAATAAATGTAAAAAATTAAGACTATATATAAAGAAAAAAAGGTCAGGTCTTCCTAACGTACATTAATTGCATACCATACACAGAAAAAAACTCTATTATATGATTTTGAAGTGAATTGGATTGAACTGGTATGGAACCATTGAATGAATACTACGTCAACGAAATGGTTGCAATAATTGAAGCGCTAATTAAATTGATCTCTTTCCCAAAAATACTGAAATAATATCCTTTAAAACGCACTGCAGCATTAACTGAATTTCATTATGAGGATCATAAAATATATCAAAGTTCATAATAATCGAAAATGTTAATGGTCATTTTTACGTGTGGCTTACTCCCTTGCTGAAAGCTATTTTAGAGACATAATCAGGTTGACTTTAATACTTATTATGCGTATGAACAATGCAAAACCATCAAAGTCGCTCAACAACAACATTTATGTGTGAAGTTTATGTTCTTCCAAACCCTCAAGACTACATACAAACCAAAAAGCTAATTATCTACTTGTATAGTCATGAAATTTAATTTTATTGATTGATTTATTTAAAAAAAAAAAAAATAGAAGGTGATAATAGAATTTATATCGCATGAAGTCAAGTCATATGGCCACTTGCATTTTCTTGCTTAATTATGGCACTCTGTTTTTTAATTTGACTTTAGACTTCTTTAAATTCAAAGAAGGAAGCAAAGGATCAAAGTGGGGGGCCTTCAACTTTAACTAATCTGCAGTTTAATCTTATCATCCCAAAAAGTCTGGCAGTTTTATCCTCCATCAGATCAGACCATTTCACTTAACCGGATCATGTGGGTCCCATCACAGTGCCACGTGTCTTTTATGGGCTCCACATAATATCTGATTTAGATAAAAAAAAATAATCTTTTTTTAGAAAAATAAAAACATGTGTTACTAATTTTCGGAAACAGCATACTTTACCCTCTGTTGGTTAAAATGGTTGTGCGGTAAAAAATAATTACAGACCATTTGATAGGGTAAATTGTATTCACCATGACTCACGGAAACTAATTTTTTTTTTTTTATATATGTTAGTAGAGTTATTTCGTTGCTAAAGTGAATAAATGAATATATTAATTTAGTGTAGTTAAATTAGTTACGCTTTATATTTTTCTTTAGTTGCGATCTCCCTTTTGAATTATGCTTCGTTTCTTCCTCTTTTTTTTTTTTTTTTTTTTTTTTTTCTTTGATGACTTTATAATGAATTTGTTGGTTTTTGGTCCGCCCATAACATTTTGGAATGGCAGGAACTAAACTGTAATTATGTGTAAATTACGGGAACCAAATGTGCAATTTGGTCTGATCCTATATATAGATGGAAGTTGGGATTTCCACTGTAAATAGAGAAGAAGTTTCTCTATTTCCATACGAGGGGAGAATAGTAGAGATTCCCTTTTAGTTCCGAGAAAATGTCCCTACAGAGAAAACCAATGTTATCATAACCGTACCGGACATCAAACCGGTGAAGCTACTGGTACGTGGTACAATCGGTTCAACCGGGTAATACCGGTGGTTATACCGGATTATTATTTTTTTAAAAAAAATATTATTTAAAAAATAAATAAGCTTATAAATTCATCAAATACAATTTTCAAATATTTAATACTCAAAATAATTTCATGAAATATCCTAAAACTTCATCAATTTTAAATTTTAATGATAATTGATTTAAATTTTAAAATTTGAAAAATTTTGGTTTGAAACCAAACCAAACCAGAACCAAACAAAACTAATTCAGTTTGGTTCAAGTCAAACCGAATGTATATTGGTTTGATTTTGGTTTTTATAATTTTATATGTTTATTTTTTGGTTCGGTTTAAAACTTCATCAATTTTAAAATTTAATGATAATTGATTTAAATTTTAAATTTTGAAAAATTTTGGTTTGAAATCAAACCGAACCAGAACCAAACAAAACTAGTTCAGTTTGGTTCAAATCAAACCAAATGTATATTGGTTTGATTTTGGTTTTTATAATTTTATATGTTTATTTTTTGATTCGGTTCGGTTCGGTTCGAACGGACCGAACTGTCAAACCGAACCGAATCAAAACCAGAGATAGAAAATGGTCAAAACCGGTTTTTGACCGGTTCGCCGGTTTACTGGTTTTTAACCGGTCGAACCGGTCATCTCCGGTTTTTAATCAAACCGTCCATTTTAATCAAACCGATCGGACCCATGGCCGGTTCGCAGTAAAACCGGTCGAACCGGCCGGTCCGGTCCGGTTTTCACAACATTGGAGAAAACACGATACACTTCTTCGTTCGTCGAAAGAATTCACGGATATAGCCCGTACTCAGTGTATTCATACACTCGTAGGAAAGGCAACCAGAATGATCCGGTTTCTCGCGTAGATCAGATCCATTCCATAAACGAGTTTCCGCTGCATATAAACTGTAAGTCTGTTTATTTATTCAGTTTATGGTAACTATACATTCGTTGTATATTAATTATGGAATCTGACTTCAGAATTTAAAAATATAGTAAAAAAAGTAGAATAATTAATTGAAATCCATAAGCATTTATGCATTAATATTGCCAAAAAAAATAAAAAAATTACCATTTCGCTTCACTCGTATTGATTTACTACCTGATCTGCTAGGATTTCATATTAAATTAAATATAATCTCTCGATTTCACATTATTATTTTGTTTCAGTTTTACTGTTTAATTTTCTAGATAAGAGTTGTTAGTTATACTCTCTAGTCAAAAGGTATTGAGATTGCGGTGTTTACTTAAAAATACATTTTGAAATTCTTTTCTTCCATTTAATTGTAATTAGTTCTAAAAAAACAGAAAATAACTAATATAATATGTAAAACTATACAAACTAATAAATTATTTATGTTTTTTTATAAAACTCCACATCTATTGTCTGAAAATCGGATCTAAAGGAATAAAGGAAACGACAAAATGAACATATATTCTCATTTATGCGCAAGATCATAAATGTTATTTGCAGTGCTTAAAAGAAAATTCTAGTAAGTGCTTACATGATCATCTAACTAATTTCCCTCCAACATGAACTAACTAAATGTAAATGAAATGCAGTTGAATATTGTAGGCAGTGTAGGTGACACCGCGATCCGTGAAGGCTACACGAGCAATGCCGTGTCGACAAGCGGCATCATCCGGTCTAGCACACACAAGCAATGTTGTGTTGACAAGCATCATTTCTTCACCCAGTCTTCATTCACCAACATTGTCAACAATCAGATATAAAAAAACATTGTCTTCCATTGAAAGAACAAAAATAAAAATTCCCATGATAATGAAAAGTCCTCCCCATAAATTCTTTTGGTAACTTCACAACTAGTTCCATGTCAAAAATTTTGGTTTTGAATAAATATGGAAAATAATACAGACCAACCTTTGAAAGAGAAATTTTACAATACTGCCGGATTATATACTCACTTAGTTATAATAACACAATTTATGAGATAATAAAAACATTAATAAAATTCAAAAATATAATGTTGATGTAAATTAACTTTACTATTAACTAAAATCAACATACGTCTTTTTTCTCAAAGTAAAATACACTTTACCTTTTCTTTCACTTAACACTTCACCTAATATATGCATAAATTGAATTTTATTCGGAAAAGAGGTGATTTAAAGAGTATTAATGAAACTCGAACTAATTAATCAGACTCGTAATATGCATGTTATGTTAATGGTTATGAGATTTAATTTGCAATTTTGGATGTAAATTCCATATATAACTTGTTTTTTTCTTTGCAATCTTAAATGCAAATATCAATACCCATTCATGTATACAAATCATAGTTTTCAAATCTGGACCGATCATTAAACCAAAGAAGATGGAGAATCAAAGGTTAAAGGTTCAACAGGAATCGAACCAGGATCAAATTGTTTCACTTTGAATTACTTTTGTGAAAATTTCATTGTCAAAACAATGTATCTATATGTGGATGGGTAGTACTTGTTATTGTGATAATTATATGGCTAAAACTTATTATTAGTTAAATACATACAATGAGTTATATATGCATAATCAACAATAAGCATGTTGCATTATAGCAAAATATTAGTTTTTGACGATGCGTATGTAAATTGTAATTAGTAATTATGAATAATGAATAATTGTGATATTTTTACGGAGAAATATCATGTTTAGATTCACATATTTTGAGTATGTATCACAAAAGAAGAAACATGGTTTGGAGTATACATATGTTTGTAAACTAATTCCCACGTAATTGATTTCCTTCAAATAAAATTCTAAGCAATTTAATTAATATAAATTGAAAAAGAAAGTGAAAAAAGAATTGATAAAGCACACCCCAAAAAAGGGCTGTACAATTAATTCAAAATTTGTATATGAACTATGATGTTTGAACAGTTTAATGCTGCTTTTAGCATGACCGACTTACACTGTTTCCTGTTGGTAAAAAGAATGAATTTAACATTTAGAATACAAAAATTGAACATGAACATGAACAATGAGCAACTCTCTGCACCCATAACCCCCATTTCCAACTATGTAAACAGAGTTACAACATCTCTTCGGTATCCTCTTACAATCAACAGCCTTGGCACATTTTGCACCAATAGGTCCATGTATTCCATGTAAAAGTAGGCTGGGTGGTTCAGTGGAGGTGGCGGTAAACTCACCAGCACAACCGACGCCATTCTCGAGTGTCTCAATATTGTTGCATTCAGTTTCAGAGTTGTGTAAAGGAATTTCTCTACCTGTTGCTCGTTCACTAGTACCGGCTTACCATCGGCCATCAGTGTAGTCCCTTGCTCTTGAGCTCTCGACTTCATCTCGCCCAAGTAACTCGCTATTCGCCGCTGAGCAGCAGTGAAAGCTTCCAGAGATTCATCCGGTTGACCACCCTCTGCTTGCAAATCCCATGACTTCATGGATATTACAATCACTTCAGCCTGCATTCGAAGATCGTACAGGAATTTCTTCACATCAGCTTTCAGTTCCTCTGCATCTGAATCCTCTTCAGCAATGCAAAAGACCTGAATCTTACAACTCTCGAAACTTTCCTTAGTGAGAAGGAGCTGGGAAAGAAGCAGCATCAGACCACCATCCCGTACAATCCAATATAAATCAATGGTACCGTACTGCTTCTGATACATATTGGGCCACTCATCAAGACCCTTGACAATAACAACTGCTTTATTTGCAACAATGCAGTCATTAATTATCCCAACAAAAGTGACAGGGATTTCAGTTAGGTTTTCACGACGCCATATTTCGGGATACCGTATAACCACAATGTTGGGCTTGAGATTACCAAGGCCCATGGTCTGGACAATCCCACGAAAGCCTTCAGACATACTAGGAGCCACAACTATCTCAGCTACTCCTTCGCAACTCTTGTAGTCAATGTAGGTGCTTAGTTGCTTGCAAGCTAGCTTCGCATCTTCAGCATGTTCATGGTAATCTCCATCTAATATAGAAACAAAAATAGACATACCACGGCCCTTCTTTTTCATACAATTGGCAAAGTCAGCAAGTTTGGGATGGCAAGGTACATTCTCCGGCAGCTTCCCCCATGGCCTGCAGAATACAAGTGGGATCGGATACCAATTCTTTGGATGGACTTGGTTGGCTGGAAAAGAAATGGCACATCAATCAATGAAAAGATGCATACACAAGCACAAATTAATGAAGAAAAGGACAATAAATAATCTAACAAGCTTTTTGGTTTTAAGCATGCTCATATATGGATTCAAATTTCCACTGTAGAACACAAGTAAAAATCCCACGTATACACGGCAAGTATAATAAGTAATGCATTTGTCAAATGGCATTACGTAAAACAATCTATTCGGTGATATAAGAGCAAGTCTTGCAAGATATTTCTTGAAAACCCCATAAAGATGGGTAAGGAGTAAAACGACAGGCGACATGAGTTTGAACAATCGACATTTAGTCAAATTCTCAGACAGACATGAGTTACCTCTCAAATATCAAGATTACCATCAATACCCAAATAAATCAAAGTGCAACAAGAGAACACATATTTGCCCACCAAATCACCAAGAGAGAAGAATAAAAGAAGTAACAACACAGGTAACCCACCATGTAACACAGTATTTGATTACCATATATATCTGATCAAACAATTCAAAGACAAATCCACAAATAGTGCAGTGCTATATAACAAACATACCTCCAAGTGATCGAAGACTACGAAGTGCCAACTGAAAATATGCACTCTTGAAGCCATCACCCCAATCCCCAGCCTTTCCTTTAATGCTCACATAATAATATATGAGGCTTGCAAGGGCCAGAGACACAACAGTGAATGACCAAGAAATCAAAAACATAATGACTGCAGGGAAAAAAAGACAACATCAAGAAAAAGCCATAAAGAAATATGCACTCACCATACAGCATACTGGCACCTAATACATGCAGAAAAGCAAACACCACAAACTTGGACATACTTGCATGTAAAAATTCAGTCACATTATGCTGTGCCTACTCTACAAGTGTCTGTTGAGTAACAACTGTGGTTTGAGATCATGATTATTTACTGGTCAAGAATGAGTAAAATATTACAAAAGGTGGCCCAAATAAAAATTACTTCTTAGTAACAACTGTAAAGTCATGTTGAGGACTTGAGGTGGATATATGAGAGGTCGGAAAAAAGGTTAATTCACAGGATGAAATTTGGAATGCTTTAGATAGGTAGCCCTTCCATGCAGCAGAGCAGAATGACCCATTTTAATACTGCAGAGAGGATATGAAGACTTCATCCAAAGCAATCCATTCATAGCACGTACCAAGTGAAATAAAAACCGAACACATTTATTGTGAACCTGCCTATGGCTCCAAACTAACTATTGTTTGATGTGAATATAGTCAGCATCTGATAAACACCTAAAATAGAGCTAAAGATGACAATTTTACAAAATGAATGAAGTGAAAATCAGCATTCTATCCCAACTTCCAGCCAAATTCTTCACAACTCTTCTCAATTTCCTATTCTTTGTAAACCGGCGACAAATTGCATTTGCTTCCCTTAGAAGTATCAATGTAAAAAGGAAAACTGTCTGCGCTTATGGCTCCCCTTCTTTAAACAGTCATACTAGCCTTATGTCATTTTTTAGTAGCCGTATAGAAGAGATGTAAAAAGCAGCAATCACCCAAATTCCTGAGACAGTTTTCATGGTTGCAAAACAAAACAATACAGGAAATAAAAGGCAATGTACCAATACAAAGTGATGCTCCAAGAAGGGAGAGGCTCCAATGGTGAAATTTCCACCGTGGCCGCCAACTGGGTGCGTCTAGAAGATCCAGAAGGAAGCAGGACAAGTTCACACCCGCATAGCACAAAAGGAAAAACATAGTTATAGTCGGTGTGATAAGATCCAAATTCCCAATTACAACACACCCAATGCAAATAAAAGCTGTGAAGAGGGTAGCAATATGTGGCTCATGCGCCTCAGCAACTCTGAAGTAGTTGAGAACAGGCAAAATCTCATCGTTAGCTATCGCAGCAAGTAGACGTGGAGCACCTGTCAGGCTCTGAAGAGCTGCTCCTAGAGTTGAAAGAATTATACCAACATATACAATTGCTGGAAAAGGCCATGCAATGGTAGCTGTAAGCAGCCTGCACTAAAGATACAATTCAGCAATAGGAGATACTAGTAGTGATGCTTGACAAATTATTCATCAAGAGACTAACCATATTTTTATATTTTTATTCAAAGAAGAAAAAGTCCAGGAACAAAGGATATGAAGCAGCAACCAGTGGCCATAAAAATTAATGGACAAGTGTATAAAAGAAAATGACCACCTTGGAACAAAAACAAGTGGCAAACACAAACATCATACTAGCAGAAGAAAAATCATAAGATACTAGGCCTAATAAAAGGACATCAAGGCATTCCCACATCTATTATATCATGTACTCGTGCACCGCATATGTGTATTATCCTTTAGAATAATCACCAAGTTCCAGAACAAGATTCAAAAGCAAGATATGAAGTTTACAATATATGCCAGTTATACATGCAACCAAAAAAAATGATACCGAAAAGTCAAACATGATCCAAGAACTCGTGGGAAACTAAGCATTAAAATGATGAACCTAGTTATCCACATAAAAGAGAAGTAAGAAAAATGTAGTTGAAAGATTGTTTGAAAAATGTAGTTGAAAGATTGTTTGAATTGTAGAGTGAACTATGAAATGAAAAAATAACTTAACAAGTATAACATTAGGAAATAGAAAATAGGAAAAACTGCATTTTTCAAACAAGTTTAACTGAATTCCAGTGTGGGGAAAAAGAACCACAGATTTAACATCCTTACACAACACCGGTGAATATCCTTACAAACTCACCTGTCAGTTAACAGCTTGTCTCTGGTTGCAACTGCTCCAAAAAATACCACAGAAATCAGATACATTGCAGAAGTTGTAAGAGTTGCAGCCAATGTACCGACAGGAATTGAGCGTTGAGTGTCCTTGAGTGAGGCTGATCTATTAGAACCCGCCATTATTCCAGTTACTGCAGGGAAAAAGAGACCCACCAATGCACTGAAAAAAATAGGTGAGGAAAAACGCCATTAAAATGACCCCATCATCAGCTAGCTGTACAAAATTGCATATGCATCAGTTCTGCTCAGCAGAAAAAACAAAGATGGCATCCAGTTCAAATTCTGTATTACTTAAAACTCAAAAGAAGTTAAGTGAGTCAAATGCATAGCTGTCCTTAAATTTAAGATTTACTTTCAAATAAGTCACAGAACCTCAATTCTACAACAAAAATCCTAAAAATTCTTGTAAACCATTTAGTCCAATTTAAATATTATGCTGCAACCATATCATTTGTTGAGAGGGACAACTCACACACCACGTCATCCACCCCCCACCCCCCCTATATCCAATTTGCTACATGGAGCCATGCAAAAAAAAAAAAAAAAAAAAAGTAAATTTCAAACGGAAACATGAACTTGAAATCGAGTGAACTGACATGGATGTCACATCGGAATTTTTACGCGTCAATCATGGGAAAATGGACGAAACGGTTCTACTGAATATTTAATAAAATTTTTGGGATTTGTATGGAACAAATTAAAGTTTTGTGGTTTCTGAAACTCACTAAGTTTAGGACAGTCTTACATTTAACCCTAAGTTTTTTGCACTGCACCAGGTTCCCTAGTAATACTGCATTCTCTTCTCATGATCAGGTGAACCCTCCTTACACTTTAGTAGGCAGTACGATAAATAACTTTTCAATTATCAAAAGTATCATAATTTTCACAAAACTTCCAATTGAAGAAACAAAATCAGACTCCAGTTTGCCAAATCTACTGTTTGTTACAGAATTTGTGAGCAATTACAGGTTTTTATTTAGCCACCTTTTGCAAAAACTATAAACCAAACAAAAAAAAGTCTAATGTAATAGTGATGCAATCGAACATCATTATTCACAAATTGACTAATGAAATGAACTTCAGGCAGCTAATTCATCCCGATAATAGAGGACCAGCAGTCAATAGACTGCAAGAAAAACCATGACCGCAAAGCTAAAATAAATTTTTGAAATGAAAAAAAGATCAAACTAAATGACCTCATTTTGACAAGAAAACAAACAGTAACAAGCTTAGCACATTTACTTGAAATTCCAATAAATCTCTCCTTTAGGATCAGGTATTCCAGCATTATTCGTAAACTGGTAAGCTGGACCCCAGTTATCTTGGAAGCTTTTCAAACTCAAGCCCGTAACTCCAGCTGCAATAACAATTAAACGTAAGAAAGGCATTTATGCTGTGGTCAAAAAATAAGGAACTAGAACACAAACTTAAGCCAATTAAATGCATAGTTACACATAATAAACATGTCCTAAAGTGCTTCAATTTGTGAGCGACAAAATATTTCAGCAAACAACTGCTACAGAAAAGTTATTGTGTTAAAATAATTAGAATTCCTTTCACTTCACTGAATTCCTTCTAAAAAGCAGGGCTGTAACCAGAATCCTCATCTTTTGTTCAGCATTAATAAAAGGTTTAGACATTTCAATCTATATTACAGATTAATTTATAAGCTAGCTTAAATTTTCCACAGCTCAAAAAAATTTAAATTAAGATGTCAAGACTCATTCTACATAATGTCAATATGGCATAACAAGGCAAGCCACTCATTATTCCACAATATCAGAAAAAGACAGTGGGAGAACAGCCTAATAGGTAAAAAATAAATGTTGAAAGCCCTAATTTTTCGTTCTTTATTGAAAACCAACGCTAAGCAGTTCTTGTAATCTTATTCATTTTTCATCCAATGGAAAGCTATTTACTTCATGGGAAAAGGACGACTTCAACTTCTTTTTTCTAATTTTACATCTAAATTATATCTTTCCTGCCTTATTCACTCCACAGTAACATTAGCACTGGTCTCACAAACTTAATCTTTTAATTGTTTTAGCAGGAATCCCAATGATTCTTTTATTGGATTAGCCAAATCCAATTTACAGCTATATGCAAACCAAGAAAATATTTATCCTAAAAAGCTTTGACCACTGTGTCAAAACAAAACATCAGAACCTGCAGAGCTGACCAAACAAAATTACAAAAAAAAAAAAAGAAAAAAGAAAAGAGAGAGAGATTCCTAGAGTCAAAGAATAGATAACAATGAAGAACACTGCTAGTGCATATGATCAATCTAAGATATCAAGCAATATCTTTATCATCGCTTTCGGAGATAACAACTGTTTAATCGAAGTCTTGAAACTGAGAAAACAAATTTAAGGTAGCTCCAAGTTTTGTTTGACTTGTACTCAGTGAAAAAGTAAACATGAAAAGAAAAATAAATTGACAGAAGTATACTTCCTGGTAGTTAAACTAATTCAAATCAAAAACTCTAGGCACAAGCTGATGAGGAAAAAAATGAGGCATGCATTACATGCTAGATACTTATTGGCATTTTCATTCCAGAGCATAGTGGCCCATTGTGTGGCAATATGCCTAAAAGTTTAAGAACTCACTTGTTGGATAATCCTTTCTCGCCAATAAAACCCCAATAAATATGCAGACTAGCGAGAATAGAACAGGTATAAGAAAGGCAGGTGCAACTCGGTTAATCATCTTTACTCCACCAAACACAATGAAGCAAAGGACAATAGTCACAACAACCCCATAAATTTGCAGGTCATGTGAACTTGGACTTTCTATAGGTTCAGCAGCTATTGTGCCATTCATTAGGGTGATAGGCTCTACAAGGTAAACATCAAAAGAAGTTAGTGAAACAATTATTCCCAACATCTCGAGATGATGCATTTAATAGCTTATACCAACTACTGCAAGGAAGATCTTACCTCTAAATATTCCAGCAGCAGGTACAGCTTTTAAAAATGTTTCTACAGCTCCCAACACATAACTAAGAGTAAGACAAGAAACAAATCAGATCAAACAACAAATACTAACGGAGGAGTAAGCAGGTCTTAGACAAAGCTATAACAATAAAATGCATCAATAAGTCTCAAATTGTTCATGGTCAATGACCTCAATTATTCACCATCAGCATGATATCACTAAGAAATCAAAATAAAAACTTACAGAGCTCCAGCAACTGCATTCCCGAGGAAGAAACATAGTCCAATGCTAACTCCAACCTCTGGACCAAGGGCACGACCAATGAGATAATATGGGCCCCCTCCCTAGAATTAAACACCGCAACCACATTACTTACAAATAATTCTGACATTAATTAGATTATATAAAAAGAAAATTATTATTATGAGTAGATGCATAAAATCTAATTAGGAGTAAAAAATACAACACGCTGTAAATGTTAGAAGTGCGCAAAAAAAAAAAAGACCAAACAAAGAAAAATGGAATTAGATAATAATAATACGTTAAAAGATGCTTACATCGCATCTACTAGCAACACCAAAAGTATATCCATAGTAACACAAGCAACTATTACACATGTCACATTTTAAAATATCACACCAACAGGTGACAATGTCATTTAACAAACACAGCCAGAAACAGGGACACGTATAAACATGAAAAAGAATCAAATTGTTTTCAAAACATATTCATGACCATGATTCCAAGAAAAATAAAAGCTCAATGCATCCATGTTATCCCCTGATAGATTGAGAGAAAACTCCTCAGAGTTCACACCATCACCTAGCTTGAACCTGTAGAAGTTTGCCCACAATACACCAAGTAATGGCCCACAGTTATGAATATTGATACAAGCAAAAGTTCCTAGTCAAATCACACTATGGCTTGACATCAAAACTTTGGTTCACCACTACAAGTTTTATCAAATGCGGTGTTTGTATAAAAATGGAAACTCTTTCTCGTTGCAAGAAAACATATGTTTCAGTGAAATCAGACTATAAATGTTTTGACAAAGATTATTGAGTACCTTCATTGCACCATTAGTTGCAATGGCACTCAATGAAATTGATGTTAGAAACGTACACAAACCACAGAGTGCTACCAGCATCAGTGATTCACCTATACCAGCCATGCCAACAATCCTGCAAATTTCACAGACCAGTAATGATGATAATAACAAAAACAATAACGGTAATGACAATTAATACTAATTCAAAAATGACAATGCATTAGTCAAACCTAAGTCAGTAAAACGGACTTCACTTAGAGAGCCAAAGAAGTTATGAATGCATAAATAGAGAGAGATGAGAGGATGGGAGAGAGAAGGGAGTAGAGCAAAAGTAACTGTCATATCCTCAAGCGACCCCACCAAAATTGCAACATTATTTATAAAAGCTCATTTATAATGTCCGTCTCAACATAAAACAATATCACCGTCAATACCTCGGTGTAGGTAAGCCTGGTATAATCCTTTGTTCCATAGTCTGGGGCTATTTACAACTAGCCAATTAATAATTTTCAGATGTACTAGCAAGTGGATCAAAGATGCAGTCATCGATTCTCCTGAGAGGCCACAATTACCGCAAGCAAACATATTAACTTAATGACGAAGAACACATTTTTGCTATGCTACTAATACTTGTACTTGCTCTTCTATTCTGCCAAAGCTTGGCTGAGGAACAGTTAGGGGGTGTAAAACAAAAAAAAGAGGGGGCCGGGGGCATACTATATGGAAAGGTTATACATTAATGATAATAAAATAAAAAGAAAAAGTGAGTACATTCTATTTCGACAAAAGACCCACACCCAAGTTCCATAGCTTTTGGTCCGCTATCCCGATCATGATTTTCCTACCTCCAGAAGGAAAGGTCCTTCCCTTTTTGGCCGGAAAATATAGTAGCTGAAACACAGAATATTATTAACTACTAAGGCTTTCAAACCTACCCGGACATTGATACAACAAACCTAGAGTCAAGGGTCACTCTAACTGGGATTCAACAAAATAATAATAATAATAATAATAATATGTATTCATATTTTCTATTGAATATAGGAATAACATATAATTTAGAATTAACTATACAATTCTTAATAATCAACAAAAAAAAAAAAAAAAACCTCAAATAGTTTGTCCTTGTAGAATTTTAAAATAATTATTTTGCATGATAAAATAACTGCAGATTATCATTACAAAAATGGAATGAGGTGATGATGGCTATATAGAAAAAATGCTACAAACATATTACACATTATACAAATGAAATAAGCAAATAAAATAAGATTTTGCTCTCATAAAAATAAATATTCCAACAATTTCACACATAGTTGAATGCTACCACTTAAAGATTTCAACCTCCAGTCCAGGCAAGTGCAAAGTTGATATGAAAAAAAAAAAAAAAAAAAAAAAGACAGATGGCAAATATGGCATTGTTACTTTTTTGTCATCTTCATGCATAATCTATAAGGCAATTATAAAGTCTCTTTTGACTAATTTCACCACTTGCTAGAGAATTTTATACATGTTAGCCACTTTCTCTTCATTTTCTATAAAATGTTTCCATTTTAAAAAATTACAATATTACATCACAGCCAGGGAGGTTCATGATCATGATCTACTTCCTGAATTATGTGTGTAACCTTAGTGGCAAATTCATAAAATAAAGTTCATACGAACTGAAAATTTAACCAAGAAAAACCTTATCCATGGACACCTAATAAAAAGATGCAATTGCATAAAATCAAAGCAAAAAGTTAACATCTAGTTATGGGCAGTTACCAAGTAAATCGAATATAGTATATAATTCCCAATATGCTCTGCAAACATGGGATAAAGACACCCATCATTGTACCCAGTTTAATATCATCAACCTGCACGATGAAAACACAAACAAAAGATGAAAAACATATCAGTAAGACAATATAGTTTTATTTCTATCATTCTATTATTCTATATCCCCAGATGAAAAGGCAAAAGTAATTCTAATTTCCCTGATACTATTCTCTACTTCCAAGCCTATGAAGCACGGACACGGACACGGCAAATATTTAAAACTTTATAAAAATATATATATATATATATATATATAAAATAAAAAAATAAAAAAACTAATCTACAACATTTTCCATCACAAGGCAGAGAAACTTGAGGCAGGAGGCAGGATCGATTGTTTTGGTGATGAGGCAGGAGATGTGATTTGTTAAGGTTTTTACTTCTTAAATTTTGGCAAATTACAAAACAATCCCCCTTTATAAAGTTGTTTTAAAAAGACCCTAAAATCAGTGTCCCCACATAAAATAAAATAATAATAATAATAATAAACTGGGGACACCGTTTTTGCCGTGTCAGACACGCGTCCCGCCATGTCTAGTGTCCCCGGAGTGTACGACACTGATATGTTGACCTCCTAGAAGTGTCTGTGCTTCATAGTTCCAAGCAAAAGAAAACACTATTCTATCAAACAAGAAGTAGAGCCAAAAATGTCAACAACAAGATGCATCTGCCTGTCCAGTTAGTAGTTTTTCCCAGCACAAGTGATAAAGATACTACAGAAAATTAAGGGAAAAATAAATCACTTCCTTGGACACCGGAAAAGGTTTCCAATATATAGCATCTTCAAGCAGTGGCAAGAAAGATGCATAAACACAGAGCACAGGGACATGAATGCATATGTTGTGAGAACAATAACATCCTTTTGGGAATTAATTATTAGCCCCCCGGCACCTGCGACAAAATTTCATTCTTGAATTACATAATCTATGTTCAAGGAAATTGGTAATACTTGAGTCAACTCCTACAGAAGTTCATAGCATTTGCAAAATGATTGCCTAGAAGAATTACTGCTTTGATTTACCTAATTCTAGTCAAAGTTCCAAATAAAATCTACATTTCATACATAGGACACTAAACATAGGAATTCACTTACAAATAAAAATAATAAGGCTATGTTTGTTTCGGACCAAATTTGATCTAACTACATCCCTTGGAAATTGAGCGTCTCATCCTCTCTCCTTTCCTATCTTTGAAACAAACATAGCCTAGTAGAATAAATTTAAAAAGTACAATGAATTACATATTTGGTGCTGAGCCTCATGTAAAAGAATCTAAATTGGCAGCTTCGCAAATTAAACAATATATCCAATAAAAACACTTCAACAACCAAGTATTACATTATAATAATAAAAAATACATACATGCCTTAGTAAATAAAAATTTTGTTAGTTTGTCCCCAGCTACTTAAGAGATAGTCATGTATCGCAACCTAGAAATTCAGTCAATGAAAATAGTAGCACTACAGCAAAAGCTAAACAAACTTAGCATAGAGAACAAAAAGTAAATTGTGAAGTTGAATGCTAAGGCATTATCATACCCTTGGACGCTCATAAGCATTGAGGCCGTCATCACCTTCCATAGAGAGGCTAGAGGGTTGTACCGCTTGCTCTGCACTCATACTGTACAGCAAGTTAAAAATAAATAACAAGTATGATTTATGACACTCTTTTCACTAGAAATATACTACATGACTTGTACAAACAGGATCAAAAAAAAAATTACATCAATTGCATTACAAGAACACATGGTGAACCAGTACATTCCACAAATGCAAGATGCAGCTTGACAGAACAAATATTGCATAAAACCACATATGTAGCGTTATATTCATAATACGGACTAAGGAGCAATGAAGGGTCTTGTTTTAACCCCAAATCCTTCTCCCAACCAAAACCCCCAGAAGAAGAAGCATATGGTCGACTAAATGCACAACTCTAAATAACAAGTCTAGGCAATGGATCATTCTCATCATAGACTTTAATATTTGGGATGAATTTGATCTTCTATTCTACATACTGCATCACCCTGTTCTAACATCTAACAGAGGACATTTATATAGTTAGAAAATTATTCATCAAGAAACAATCTTGATCTAGTTATCAAAAATTCAAACTACAGAAGTTGCCTCGCTGCAACTAGCAAAGTAGCATGATCTTATCATTAAGCTCCAAAACTTGATAGTATATTCCAAGATCAAATAACATATACATCAATTAAAAAGTAGTACACAAATTCAAATCAACGACTAACAAAGAGTAGAGAGAGAAAATGTACCGTGTACCTCTTAAGACCAAGGATATTGACAAGAGAATCAAAACCAAACAATTCCAATTTGTGTTGACTCTCTGATCCATTAACATTTCCATTAGCAGGAACAGCAGCCTGATTGGCATTTGAATGGGGACCTACTTTTGCCACCCTGCTATAATAGATTAGTGAAAACAACTGATCACCATCATAAAGACATAGACTGAATTAAACAACAATATTCATAAAGAGCATCAGCATTCTACTATCCTTTCTTTAAGAAATAACTATTGAATAAAAGGCACGTTGTTATAGCAGGTGGGCAAATCAGAATGAGAACCAATTCCAAGAAAGGGGATGAAAAAATGAACCCCCATACTGAATGAAGCCTAGCAAGTAATGAATAAAGAAAATAAAATAAAATAAAATAAAATAAAAAAAGGAAACTAGGTCGATTGTTTTACCAAGCATTTGACATGAAGAATACAATAAACCTGAGTGGTCAATTACCCCCATAAACATCCGAGAATACATGGAGAAAAAAAAGAGCAACATGTTGCTAAATTTGCCGAAGATGGCGCTTTCTGTGCTATGACTACTTTGTTTCACCTTTCCTTATTCGTATTTTGCTTCTATATAATCAATCGTATTCCAGTGTTTCAATGATGATTAACAATTATCATGTTTTTCAACAAAGAAATTTTAGAAAACAGAATCCTGGACTGAACAAAGTCTAACTCAACTATAGACCTGCTTGAAATAGAGTTTCAGAAAAATATTTTCCCCAGCAATGGAACCAAACATCAATGCATATGCCACATCCATAAAGATAACCAGAAGCGCATTTGTACAAATACATATATATAGTTACTTAAATTACAACTATTTAAGTCAATATAAAGAGAGGATAGAAGAGATAACCTGGAGTCAGATTGATAAGAAGAAGCAGCAGAGGAAGATCCAGGATCCATAGAGGACATCTCAAGAACGGCGCGATCATGAGCAACAACCGGGCGGTACTTGCGACCGGGGCTACGAAATTCGTCTTCCATACCACCCTCAACATCTTCATTTTCCATATTTAAGCTGCTTTTTGCCAAAGTTGTTGAGGCTATTGAAGATCCAAAATCGTACACAGGAAAGCAAAGAACAGAAACAACGGATCCAATTGCGAAAAGGAATGAAGAAATGATTCCTTAAAGATGGAAAAGAATGCAGAAACAGAGAGATCTCATATGGAAAAGAAGAAAAAAGTAAAAATAGAAAACTTGGGAAAGATAAAGCCGAGAGAGAGAGAGAGAGAGACGTGCTTTTGAAAATTAGTAGAAGAGGAAAACCCGGTTTCTTCGATGGTTCCTCTTTTTTATACACAGGCCCGCACAAGAAGATGGAAACGGGGACAGCGATCTTCATTAATCAGAGGTAGGATTAGAACGATGCCGTTTTTCTTACCACACGTTTTTTCAAGAATTATATCAAAAATACTTTATACGCCAAATCCCTCAAAAAATACGTTGAAAACTATAGTCAATTCGTATTTTACGCTCCAAACATTTTTTAATTACTCCATCTTATTTTTTCTCTTATTTTATTATTTAACGTTATTTTTCCATTAATCTCTCAAACCGTTCATTTTTTTAACATTCCGCTTTAGTAAGTTTTTTTGTTTTTTTTTGTTTCTTTTTTATCTTCGAATTGATATCCATATATATATATTTTTTTCTGTTTTTTTTTTATAATCAGAAATATATTCTGATAGTTATCTCATGCATTTTTGATACATTTATAATATATTTCTGATACTTTATGTACTGTGTTATGCATTCACATGTATTAGCTTTTATTTATCCTCATAAGAGTAAAAAAATTAGTTCAGGTGATTCCTCATTACAAATAAAACATATGAAATTAATATATAAAACAAAGTATGAAAAGTATCAGAAATGTATCAGAAAGTATCAACAAATAGAAATTGATACAATGTACTTTTTTTTTTCCATGGTTAGCTTTATTTAGTTTTCATAACAATAAAAAAAATCAGTTTATGTGATTTCTCATTACAAATAAAATATATGGAATACATAAAACACAGTATGTAAAGTATCAGAATTGTATTATAAATATATCAAAATTGTATCATAATTGTATCAAAAAATATCAACAAACAGACATTAATACAATATACTTTATTCTATATGTTTTTCCTATAGTTAGTTTTTATTTAGTTTTCATAACAATAAAAAAACCAATTTAGTTACTCACTACAGATAAAATTATTTTTGATACAATTCTAATATATTTCTGATACAATTCTAATACAATTCTGATACATTTCTTAAAATCTGAAAAAAAAATATACATATAGATTCTCGTTTTGAAGAGAAAAAAAAAAAGATAATAAAAACATTTTAAAGTGGCGTGGCAAAAAGACGGATTTAGAGATAAATGACAAAATTAAGGTTAAAAATATAAAAGATGAGAGAGAATCGCATGGGGAAAATGAAGTTGGTAAAAGCAAAATTTACATTTTTTTTTTTTGTTACAATAAAGTTTAGGGGCAGGAGGGATATCTCCAATCCAGGGCCTTCCACCATAAGAATCGATTCCTTACAATTAAATGAGCATATTTTAAAGAATGGGACAGAGTACTCATGAAAAAAAAAAAGTTAAAATTTAAGTATTTTTGGTAATTTTCATTTATTATATGTAATTAAATTTTATCAATATAAGACATTATTGAGTTGGCTAGCTTATTTATGTATAAATTATGCTGAAATACTTAAGGATATTTTATATAAATACATACTTTTTGACACTATATAACATTTTTATCTCAAAATAAAAATTTTGCATAAATACATTAAAAACTTTTCAAAATTTCACAAATACCTAAAACAATTATTCATGTATTACGTGACTCATCCACAAAATAAACAATAAGACAAAAATCAAAATCTCCAAAATACTTTTTTACTTTATCCATGTTTCTCTCTCCTCTTTTTATAATTTTTAATCTAATTTCGCATTTATCTCTCAATCCGTTTATTTTTTTGTCACGCGACTTTAGAAAGTTTTTCTTTTTATTTTCGAAACAAAATCCATATGTATATACTTTTTTCGACATATTTTTTTTCACTAAAGTATAACTAAGTATTACATTTATATCTTAAGGTATAACTAAGTATAACTAAAGTATAATCAATGTAATACTATATCTTAAAGTATAACTAAGGTATAATTAAGATATAACTAAGATATAAACACTGTAATAGTATATATTAAGGTATAATTAAGATATAACTAATGTATAATCAACGTCATAGTGTATCTTAAGGTATAACTAATGTATAATTAATATATAACTAAGGTATAATCAATACAATAGTGTATCTTAAGGTATAATTAAGGTATAATCATTGTAACAGTGTATCTTAAGGTATAAGTAAGTTATAATCAATATAATAATGTATCTTAGGGAATAACAAAGGAATAACTAAGGTATAATCACTATAATAGTGTATCTTAAGGTATAATTAAGGTATAATCAATGTAATAGTATATCTTAAGGTATAACTAAAGTATAATCACTGTAATTATACATTAATTATAAATTAGTTATACATTGTGATACATTAATTATGCCTTTAATTATACATTGTTTAAGCATTATAGTGTATAAGCAGTGTATAACAGTGTATTTATAACTTTTATTGATATTATACGTTAGTTATACCTTGTGAAACAATAATCATACTTTAGTTATACATTGTTTATACCTTTGTGAAACTGTTAGACCTTGTTTATATATTGTTTGTACCTTATTTTGTACATTATTTAAGCATTATAGTGTATAACCAATGTATAACAGTGTATAACAATATATAAGAAGTATATAATAATATATAAGAAGTGTATAACAATATATAAGAAGTGTATAAAAAGTGTATAACAATGTATAAGAAGTATATAACAATGTATAAGAAGTGTATAACAATGTATAAACAGTGTATAACAATGTATAAGCAGTGTATAATAATGTATAAGCATTGTATAATAATGTATAAGCAGTGTATAACAATGTATAATAAGTGTATAAACATATAACATTGTATAAGAAGTGTATAATAATGTATAATAGTGTATAAGTAGTATATAAATAATGTATAAGCAGTATATAAGAAGTGTATAACAGTGTATAACAATGTATAACAATGTATAAGAACTGTATAAATGGTGTATAAGCAGTATATAAGAAGTGCATAATAGTGTATAACAATGTATAAGAAGTGTATAAATGGTGTATAAGCAATGTATAATAACGTATAAGTAGTGTATAATAACGTATAAGCAGTGTATAACAATGTATAATAAGTGTATAAACAATAACATTGCATAAGAAGTGTACATCAATGTAATAAGAAGTGTATAAATACATTAGGAACAAAATGGCCTAATCTAAATTACAACATAATACTAATATGTCTTGCAGCAAAAGTATTGGGTACAGATATAAAAAAGATGACAAACTCAAACTACTCAATGTTGAGATTCTATTCAGTACCTTCAATCTTCTTCTTCAGTAAAAAGAAAAATTCTTCTTGGTTTTCAATTGTACCACCAAAGATGACATTCTATTCAGTTCCTGTAACAAAAAAAAGGCAAATATAACAGCATATAAGAACGTATTTTCACATTTCAAAGATGGATTTCAACTTTCTCAGTAACAAAACTTCAAATCTATAAACATGGAAATCTCCTTTTAAAATTAACATTAGCAATTTGATAACAAATATTAATTAAGATTTGAAGAATGTATAACAATGTATAATGAGTGTATAAACATATAACATTGTATAAGAAGTGTATAACAATGTATAACAGTGTAAAAGTAATGTATAAACAATGTATAACAGTGTATAAGAAGTGTATAAATAGTGTATAAACAATGTATAAACAGTGTATAACAATATATAGAAGTGTACAACAATGTATAACAATGTATAAGAAGTGTATAAATGGTGTATAACAATGTATAAGAAGTGTATAAATAGTGTATAAATAATATATAAATAGTGTATAACAATATATAAGAAGTGTATAACAATGTATAACAATTTATAAGAATTGTATAAACAGTGCATAACAATGTATAACAGTGTATAAGAAGTGTATAACAGTGTATAAATAGTATATAACATTATATAAGAAGTGTATAAACAGTGTATAAACAATGTATAAACAGTGTATAACAATATATAAGAAGTGTATAACAATATATAAAAAGTGTATAAACAATGTACAACAATGTATAACAGTGTATAAGAAGTGTATAAACAATGTATAAGAAGTGTATAACAATGTATAAGCAGTGTATAAGAAGTGTATAAACTAACGGATAAAGGCCTAAACAGCATTTTTTTTTTTGCCCAAATGCGACCTGTCACAATAAACCGGTGACATCTTATACAGAGCTTAAAAATCACATTATAGAAACATATTATAATAGTCAATCAGACTCCTATAGCAAAAGTTACATCCGTTTTAAGGTCTACCAAAAAGTAAAACTACTTATTTCCTTTCTTAGACCTATGATCCCTTTTCTTCCTTGACTCTCAGTGTATCTTAAGGTATAAGGTATAATTAAGGTCTAACTAAGGTATAATCAATGCAATACTCTATCTTAAGGTATAAGTAAGGTATAATTAAGGTATAACTAAGGTATAATCAATGTATTAGTGTATCTTAAGGTATAAATAAGGTATAATCACTATAATAATGTATCTTAAGGTATAACTAAAGTATAATTAAGATATAACTAAGGTATAATCATTGTAATAGTGTATCTTAAGGTATAACCAAGGTATAATCACTGCAATAGTGTATCTTAAGATATAACTAATGTATAATTAAGGTGTAATAACTGTAATAGTGTATCTTAAGGTATAACTAAGGTATAATCAATGTAATATTGTATCTTACGTTATAAGTAAGATATAATTAATGTATAACTAAGGTATAATCAATGTAATAGTATATCTTAAGGTATAACTAAGGTATAATTAAGGTATAACTAAGATATAGTCACTGTAATAGTGTATCTTAAGGTATAATTAAGGTATAACTAAGGTATAATCAATGAAATATTGTATCTTAAGGTATAAATAAGGTATAATTAAGATATAATCAATGTAATAATGTATCTTAAGGTATAACTAAGGAATAATTAAGGTATAGCTAAGGTATAATTAATGTAATTTTCTATCTTAAGGTATGAATAAGGTATAATTAAGGTATAATCAATGTAATACTGTATCTTAAGGTATAAATAAGGTATAATTAAGGTATAATCAATGTAATAGTGTATCTTAAGGTATAACTAAGGTATAATAAATGTAATCGTATATCTTAAGGTATAATTAAGGTATAACTAAGGTATAATCAATGTAATATTGTATCTTAAGGTATATGTAAGGTATAACTAAGGTATAATCAATATAATAGTATATCTTAAGGTATAACAAAAGCATAATTAAGGTATAATCAATCTAATAGTGTATCTTAAGGTATAAGTGATGTATAATTAAGGTATAATTAAGGTATAATCACTATAATAGTGTACCTTAAGGTATAAGTGAGGTATAATTAAGATATAACTAAGGTATAATCAATGTAATAATAGTGTATCAAAAAATATAATAGTCCTAAAATTGCAGTGCTAAAGTGCATATGCAGTCCCAAATTTGCAGTCCTAAAGTGCAGTCATAAAGTGCAAATGCAGTCCCAAAATTACAATCCTAAAGTGCAAATGCAGTCCCAAAATTGAAATGCAGTCCCAAATTTGCAGTCCTAAAGTGCAGATGCAGTCCCAAAATTGCAGTCCTAAAATATATTCCCAAAGTGCAGTCTCAATAATAAAATGTAATCTTAATAATTAAATGTCGTCCCAAGGAGAGAATTAAGAGTTAAACTCAAAATTAATAAGACCCCTAATTAAAGAACACAAGAAAATGGTAATTATTATAAAAACTAATAATTAAGAACTAAACAAATCAGTAAAAGTTCATCAATTACCCAATTATCACTATCAACATCCACAATTGTTTTATCAAAGTAGAAAATTACCACAATTCCAGCCATTGCTGATTAATTCGTACTGTAAATAGAGAAATTAAATAAGAACTGAAAGGAATTTGTTGCCTTTATTTTGGGTTGAAACTTGGAAAAATAATTATAACTTACCAATTACAGATCTGCAAGGAATCAATGAAGATCCAAGCCTACACAAACAGATAGTTGAAAAAAATGGAGAAGCCTGCAAAAATTGGGGTTTCTTTCAATTGATGAATCATGGGATTCCTTGAATTGTTTTGGATGATATGATGCAATTCGTAGATTCCATAAACAAGAAAATAAAGTAAAGAAAAACTTCTTCAGTCTTGATGAATCAAGGAAGGAGAAACGACAGGAAAAAAATCAAAAAACGTAAAAAACAAAGAACTCAAAAGGAACATAAAGTGAAATTGGAATTAAAAAAAAACGTAAATAAGTAAATAATAAAAGGTAAGTCACCAAACTAAACCCTAAAACGACGATAATTTTGACAATTTCCCAATACTTAACTATTGTTGGTTCAGTAAGGCTGTTGAAGTTCAAAAGGAGTGAATTGAATTTTCGAAAATTTTTGTTAAATAAAAACTTTTCTTTTCAAATAGTTGTAAATCGAATACTATTGACAATATTGTTTTGAATAAGTAACGGATCAATACTATTGATTAAAATTGTTTCGAATCAGTGACGGATTAATAATAGGATAAACAACAAAATAGTATCATGAAGATCTAAGAATAGTATTAACAACAAAACAATATCATGAAAGGATCATAAATATATAACAATGATATAAACAATGACACAATATCATAAAGGTATCATAATGGTATTTTGATGATATAACAATAATATAACAATGGTATAAACAACAAAACACTATAATGGAAGTATCATAATGGTATTATCAAGGTATAACAATAGTATAAACCACAAAATATTATCATAAAAGAACCATAAAGTACCATTGTTATACCTTTAAAAAAATAGATGAAAAAGTATATACATATGGATCTCATTTTGAAGAGAGAAAAAAAGTGAAAAAAATTTTATAAATTGCCATAGCGAAAAAGTAAACGAATTGAAAGAGATGCGAAAATATATTAAAACTAGTCGAAGCCCCGCGCGATATGCGGGTTTTGTTTGGTCTTATATAATTACGTACAAAATTTTTTTTTATATCCACCATTTTATTTAGTGTGGTTTATGAATATAGTTTTAATGGTTTTGACAAATTATTTTTAATAAAAAGGGTCAAGATTTTTAAGTTATGAAATGTTCTAAAATATTATTTGTTTGTAAATAATAGATATGATTTAAAAAATTTTAAAAATAGAATTAGTAAGATATTGTTGTAATAGAATAAATATTATGTAATGATATTTTTTTAAAAAAACTATTATTAACCTCTAAATTTATGTGTTACATAATTGTGTAATATTTTAGTCTAAAATTGTACTTAATTGCTAGGGGTGCAAAAAAAACTGAAAAACCGAAAAACCGTGAAACCGAACCGAAACCGGACAGAAAATATGGTTAACCGAAACCGATGGACTAGTGTACGTTTTTTTTTTAAATTTTCGGTTTCGGTTTCGGAAGTCCATGTGGACTCGATTAACCGACCGTTGAAAAAAAAAATTTTTTTAATTATATAATTGGATATATATATTATATGAATTAATGGTGAAATATTTGGGTGTTTAATGTAATTTTACCTCCATAGTTTCCAATATGTTTAATGTGATTTTTGTCCATAATTTAATTTTTATTTTCCAAGATATATATATATATATATATATATATATATATATATATATATATTTCTAGAAAGAAAATTGAATTTTTAAAAATGAAAAGGAAAATACTAAAGATACATTTATGTATTATGGAGAAAACATTTTTCAGTAATTTAACAATAATATTAATTGTTATATCCTATAATATATAGGACTGCATTATTACAATCTAGCCAATAAATGTCAAACTCCAACCTATCAGTTTCAAATTTCAACTCATTGCTCACCCAAATCCAAATAGAAATTCATCTAATAATTTCTTGATTTTATAAACCAACAAGTGTATGTAATGGATGTAGATTGAGAATTAAGTTTGTGTTACACAAATAAAATCTAGTATTTATAAAAATTCATTATGATTTTGATACGTCAATGCTATTATTGATATGTCACAATCGTAGTGGTCCCAGATTGATATCGTCCTGAATCACTATAGAAATTCATCGATACTTGAGGTTTATAGAGTCCGCATAGCTTAATCTGTCATGTGCTGGAAAAATGTATTGATTAATTTGTTATGTTACTTTCATAATTAAATATACGTAAATGAAATCTGTGCTAATTCTTGCCTTAGATGCAAGACTACAAGATTGCAAGGTTTCTGTCATATTTATATGTAGAAGGTGTTGGGGATTTAATCGCACAAAAACAATACGCAGCGGAAATAAAAGGATTAATCCCCACCAAGGACCCATGTACATTGCATTGAATTGGAAGGAGGGTTAAAGAATTACCTTAATTCTTTGTAGGTTTTGAATCAATTAGGAACCAAAGTAGCTTCC
The DNA here is from genome assembly GCA_039660915.1 of Euphorbia tirucalli. Classification (NCBI taxonomy): domain Eukaryota; kingdom Viridiplantae; phylum Streptophyta; class Magnoliopsida; order Malpighiales; family Euphorbiaceae; genus Euphorbia; species Euphorbia tirucalli. The sequence goes on along the minus strand of CM077637.1, from coordinate 30,200,009 downwards.
CTCTACGGTTGATCCACACGGAGCAATTCATTCACCGCGTGCTAGCGCCGGGATTGAAGAACGATTTCTTAGAATGGAAAAGCCAAAGTTTCGAAAACCTTGGGTGAAGGAGAAGGGTGAAGTCGGCTGGCTCCATGGAGGCTGCAGAAAAACTGCATCTTATGTGTAGGCTAGGGTTAGAGATTTTAGGTTATAAAACTTCCTTTTATATCCATTAAACTTAATTATAATTATAACTTAATACCCTTATTAGTTATAATTATAAATTAACCCACACAACTTAATATTAATTCTCAATTAATATTAAATCAATTCCATTCTCCATCATACACATATGTATATTGATATTATAATTAATTATATCTCTATATAATTAAATTATAATATGTAGCATACTTTATGCAATATTAATCATATTAATATTTATATATACATATATATATATAAATATATATATCATTATATATATATTTATTCTCTTTCTCATTCATAAATTATTATCCAATAATAATTTATACCCGAAAAGATGAACTTCATTTTGCTCTTTGTGTGTGACCCCATAGGTTCATATTAATTGGCAATAAGGAAATTACCATAATGTCCTTATAGGTCACAAGCGGACTCTAGCAAGCCATTACGACTACCCAATTAACATGATTGGAATGATCCAATACCTATTTATAGAATGTCATATTCCCTTTTGTCTCTTTGATATCATGATTAATCGTAAGACATGGTACACTTGTCAATCTTATATAATTAATCATATGCTTTCTCGATCTCAAAGTAAACTGTCCAGACAAATCAATTGATACTATTATCAATTTATTTGAGCACGGCCATGCATTTAACAGTCTTACTTATCGAGGGGCCCAGTGATATCGCTCTCTTGTTAGAGAGGGACAAAATCCCATATCTGTCACTCACATCCCAAGGCATGAGTCATATCGTACCCAATCACAGCCTTTATAACTACTCTGTTACGAGCAGCGTTTGACTGCGTCAAAGCACAACATGAGTTCATCCCGGAATCAATGGTGACCTCAGGTCAAAGGAATCAGCTAATGACACTACTATAATCAAGATCAGTTGTGACACATGACCATGAACTTGATCTCATAGTGGGTCTCCAGTAACATGTTCTCTAACATATTACCCGTGAGTATAATCTGTATCTGTATACACTATATTCATCTTATGAATATCCATTATCACTCACACTAGTCTTAGTTTGTTATTATTCCCATAATAACAATCGACTAGGGATATTTAGAATAACACGATTTATTCATGGATACTTATCATAAATGCTAACATACAAACATAAATGATAATATTAATCTACACTAGATTAATCTTAGAAGTCAAATTACATAATCCAATATTGGCCTTAGGGCACAATCTCCAACAATCTCCCACTTGCACTATGGCCAATCATACATGTATCTTATACCCATTGACCTACATGACTTTCATGTATTCATTCGTGCGGGAGTCTTTGTCAGTGAATTATTAATTTTCGCTTCCGTTGCTACTTTACACATTTTCACTCTTTCTTTAGAGACAGCCTCTCTAAATTAGTGAAAGACGCCTAAGTATATGCTTGTGTCATACAGGGTTCTTACGCATTGAACTATTGTCCCTACAATAGTCTCACAGGATAAGTAATGCTTAGAACAAAACACAAAAATTTTGATGAACTTCTTCATCCAAAATTTCTTTTACATCATATGTAACAATATACTTTGACTACTATTATAGATATTTAGCTATATTGTTTTATTTTGAACCTTTCAAAATCATAACATCTCTTTTTAAGAGAATACTAGATCTCGACTGATATATTGCAACTAATTGCAATCAGTTGTATATGTGCAGTTAACATAAGCAAGCTTCTATTAAGTCTTTTTACATTGAACGCTTTCAATGCTTTGACTTAAGCCAAAACATTCTTTTAGATCTATCTCTATAGATTCCAATTTCAAGAACACAGGCAGTCATGCTTATAACATTAACCGAAATTACTTTCTTAGCCAAGATTTTACTTCTTGCAAGGTAAGAATGTTATTTCCAACAAGCCATATGTCATCCATATATAGCGTTAGGAATACCGATATGCTCCCACTGATCCTTTTGAAACACAAGATTCATCATCCTTTTGATAAAATCAAACCATTTGATTTCTTTATCAAAACTATGATTCCAACTATTTGATGCATGTTTCGATCCTTATAAGAATCTTTGAAACTTGCATACGCTATTTGAATTCTTTGGATGCTCAAAAACTTTGGGTTGTGTCACGTACACATCCTCAATCATGTTTTCACGTAGAAAACAGATTTTGATATCCATTTGCCATATTTTATAATCATATTATGCGGATGTGGCAACAAGAACTCAATTTGACTTGATCATGATTAATGACGAAAAAGGATTTTATCATAGTCCTACTATGAATTTGTTCGTATCCTCATAGTCACTACTATGAACTTGTTTATAACCCCTTTTTGTCACTAGTCGTGCTTTATAAGTTTGAAGATCACCATTCATGTCGGTTTTCAATTTGAAAACTCACTTGCAACCATTGCATATGCATCTTCTTAAAGATTTATCAAAGTCTATACTTTGATTGTTAGACATGGACTTATCTTCAACCTTTGTAGCATCAAGTCACTTATTAGATTCAAAATCTAACATTGCTTCTTCATAAAAGAAGACTTATTCCAATTTAGTAAAACTACATCATGATTTTGAGAAATCCATATCTCTCCTAATCATGTCGTATTCCACTAGACTTTCATTGGACTTGTGTAATTTCAACAATGATCATGAAACCATTTCCACGTTCCTCTTCAACGTTAATGTCACTTTTGTGAATTCCGAGTTTTGTAGGTGTACTTTACTCCCACTAACTCTTCTAGAAATTAACTCCCTCTTCAAGGGGAAACCATTTCTAGCTACAACTATTTTGTATCCCAAAGAAACACAGGAGTAACAACTCCTACTTTCCTTTTGAGTAATCCACAATACGACATTTAAATTTAGGTGCCAACTTATTCGAAATAAGCTTTACAGCCCTAAACTTATTCAATGAAACAACTTGGGTCTCTTACCCAACCATATCTCATATGTTGATTCATGAATTGTTTTAGACGGAACAATATACACAGCTGCTTTAATGGCATATTTTCGAGAAAACAATGATCAACTTGACTTCATCATAGATTGAACTATATCTGTATAGAGTTCGATTACTCCCTTTTCGACACAACATCCTTTGTGGCGTACTTGGAGGAGTCAATTGTGAGACAGTCCCACAATCTCTAAGACGATTGTCAAAATCTTGACTCAAATGTTCACCACTTGGATCATATCTAAGTGACTTTACTATCTTGTCAAGATGCTTCATACTCCTTTTACAAGCTTTTGAACACTTCAAAAGTTCCAAACTCGTGTTTCATTAGATACTCTTATCTAGTGAAAAGTTCCATAAAAGTAATGAAGTATTAAAACCTCCTTTAGCAGTTGATTTATAATTCATATACATCCACATGTATAATGCTTAATAAATCGATTATTCTTTAACTACTTTTAGCAAAGAACCACTTTTGTCATCTTTTACAATAAACAACATTCGCATGATTCAAGATGATTCATAATCTCATGAATCCAAAAGTCCATTCTCATGGAGTTTCGTAATGCGACTTTGCTTATGTCTCCAAGACGACACTGCCAAAATAGGTTGAATCAAACTATTTGATTCGATCCTTACAGTATTTATGTTACAGATGGGCTCCACATATAAAGACAATTATGTAAATCTACATTTCATAATCATGTCTTTATAAAGTTTATAATTCACAATTATAAAATAAACAACATTTGTTTACTTAAGCCAACAAGTTCAATAGGCAACAAGAGTTCGTAACTCACATGCAAAAGTTCATAACCTTTAACCAAAGTTCATAACTTTTATGTTAAAAGGTTCATAACTTTTATGTAAAAAGGTTCAAAAACCTTCGAGTAACAACCTTTGCTTCTTTTGCCTATTCGCATTCTACCTTTCACCTTCATAAGGTTTCTATTCAAGTTGTGATTCTTCATATTCTACTAATATGAGATTCACAACGATATCTAATACCTTTTGATATAGAAACAAAAGTAGAATAGTTAATAAATACTTAAGGTAGCAGTCTCACTGCCTTTCATCTTCTTATAGTTCTCCAAACAAAGTTTGCTATTTCTATTCTAATGAACGATTCATTCTAGAAATGGCAACACCCTTCTTTTGGAGATCTCTCTATGCCGACAGCTTTGGTCTTTTAAAACATGTTTCACCCGAACCTTTCGGTCTTTATGCTTTTCGACCTTCCTTTTATCCTTTTCCTTTTGAACCATAAGCACACAATTCGAGGCGGGCTTATCCTTTATGGATAACTTAACATTCTTTTGCATCCTATGCAACTAATTCACAATTTTCCCCATGTCATTCAAATGATAGTTCATCACCAATGACTATCAAATAATGAATTCAAGATCACATCTTAATGCCTTTTGGAGGCCAATGAGAAAATGTTGCCTCAGACACTTATCTTTTCTTGCTTACTAACTGATGGAACATTTCCATTTGTGATGTATCATATACCTCAAGTAAAACTTCCACGTGCGGAAGAATTGGTGGCAAGTGTAAGATAATAAATTTTAAACAGAGTCCCTTCGATGCTTCAAGTAAGCATCTTTTATACTCGTGTTACAATTGCTAGTGGTTCATTGGGCAAAAGAATTATTGAGAACATATGATTCCTTTTGATTTGAGAACAATTCTCAAAGTTCAATAACAATCGAGATCATGGTAATAGCAATCATAACTATAATAAAGCATGTAAAGATTTTTATTTAAATGCTCCCACTTAAATTATAAAACCCTTTAAAATATTCAAGTGGGTGAAGATCCAAAATCCATACTTAACCATAGCACTGCTTTGGCATGTCCCTATGATTAAATATAATTTCGGTAGGCAAAGACTCAAAATCATGCTTTAAACCATTTAAACATATTTTGGATGTGCACTTCTTTGCCAATTGCATCATTATGCAACTCTTCTAATTTATGAGATGCATGATATCATATATCATATTTAATTGTATGTTACTCATCTCATCTTTGCCTCGGGCTCAAACACCTTTTTGATTAACCCTTTTTTAAACCAATTACAACACAATGAGAATCACCTTTTCTCATATTATCGCTTCGCTAAGGTCACAACATGCGTACCCGCCCTGGCGGTATACCATGATGCGAACATAGTACTTGACTAGTGTTATACGTAATTGGGTGGCAAATATAAGCTTATTAAGTTTATTTAGGGTTTATAAAATCCTGTGATTAAATTGTATCTCATACAATTCATGGCATTAATATTAAACATACATTTGTTAATACTAATTAGCATGGCATCCTATGTCATACATATGTTAAGCATGCAATCTAGCATGGCATCACATGGCATCTAAATGATACAAGGCATGCATTTGCACATATATATAAACATTTTAACATGCATCAATATTTATTAACATGGCATCTTATGGCATAAAATAAATATAACATGCATAAGACTCAAAACCGTGTTATGGTATGGTTTTATCTATATTGATTTTCATAGGCCAATATGAAAATCAACAGGTCATTTCCTAGGTGGTTGTAACCATCGTATGGTCACAGCAAAGCCGCACCCCTTGGATCCGTCTTCACGTCTTTGTTCCTTGGCACCATCTCATGGATTTACATATATTACAAAATTGCATCCTATACAATTTTCTAGTAAAATAAAATTTACAAACAATAAATTGCATCCTATACAATTTATCTAGAAAAATAAGGTTACATAAATACAAACGACTCGCAGGCCGTATTTATAAAACCTTACATCCATAAAACCAAAAGAAAACAAAACCATCCATGGGGTCCAAAAAACCATACCAAAACACCATGCATAAAATCTTCAAGATTTAGGGTTCAAAACGCTAAAACACAATCTCATTGCATTTATAAATAATTGATTGGAAAATCGTAAATATGTAGAAACAATTTCCACACTTAAACGAAGAACACCAAACCCAAACTCCAGCGATCCAACTCGCTGCTGAGTTGGACGGGGGTACGGGGGCGGTAGCCCCTGTTGCGAAGCAAGCGCCGCAGGCAAAAAATTTTTCGCGCACTGCAGCATCCAATGCTGCGCGCAGCATCAAGGGAGCACGGCGTGCCACTCATGTTGGCACGGCGTGCCAATCAGTTGGCACGGCGTGCCGATCCAGCACGCCGTCGTGCCCCCAAACTGCTTCTCAGTTGCATTTGTCAAACAAACAGCACGTCGCGCAGAAAAACAAGCCATTCTGAAAATTCCCAGGTGGCACGCCGTGCCAAGGTTGGCACGCCGGCGTGCCACCATTCTGGTTCATTTTCTGGAAACAATTTCCAGTTGGCACGCCGTGCCATGCCAGCACGCCGGCGTGCCAACAAGCTGAACCCAGAATTTTCAGCCCCCAAATGATCCAAATCAAGTGTAAAGCAAATCATTCATAATGATTAACTTCCAAATCAAATCAAAAATGTTATTCACAATAACATAGAACCCTAAATCAAGATCATACAACCCTAACATGCAATTTTGATCTAATCAAAATAACAAATCCAATTCAACCAATGTACAAGTGGCTCTGATACCACTGTTGGGGATTTAATCGCACAAAAACAATACGCAGCGGAAATAAAAGGATTAATCCCCACCAAGGACCCATGTACATTGCATTGAATTGGAAGGAGGGTTAAAGAATTACCTTAATTCTTTGTAGGTTTTGAATCAATTAGGAACCAAAGTAGCTTCCCTCTACGGTTGATCCACACGGAGCAATTCATTCACCGCGTGCTAGCGCCGGGATTGAAGAACGATTTCTTAGAATGGAAAAGCCAAAGTTTCGAAAACCTTGGGTGAAGGAGAAGGGTGAAGTCGGCTGGCTCCATGGAGGCTGCAGAAAAACTGCATCTTATGTGTAGGCTAGGGTTAGAGATTTTAGGTTATAAAACTTCCTTTTATATCCATTAAACTTAATTATAATTATAACTTAATACCCTTATTAGTTATAATTATAAATTAACCCACACAACTTAATATTAATTCTCAATTAATATTAAATCAATTCCATTCTCCATCATACACATATGTATATTGATATTATAATTAATTATATCTCTATATAATTAAATTATAATATGTAGCATACTTTATGCAATATTAATCATATTAATATTTATATATACATATATATATATATAAATATATATATCATTATATATATATTTATTCTCTTTCTCATTCATAAATTATTATCCAATAATAATTTATACCCGAAAAGATGAACTTCATTTTGCTCTTTGTGTGTGACCCCATAGGTTCATATTAATTGGCAATAAGGAAATTACCATAATGTCCTTATAGGTCACAAGCGGACTCTAGCAAGCCATTACGACTACCCAATTAACATGATTGGAATGATCCAATACCTATTTATAGAATGTCATATTCCCTTTTGTCTCTTTGATATCATGATTAATCGTAAGACATGGTACACTTGTCAATCTTATATAATTAATCATATGCTTTCTCGATCTCAAAGTAAACTGTCCAGACAAATCAATTGATACTATTATCAATTTATTTGAGCACGGCCATGCATTTAACAGTCTTACTTATCGAGGGGCCCAGTGATATCGCTCTCTTGTTAGAGAGGGACAAAATCCCATATCTGTCACTCACATCCCAAGGCATGAGTCATATCGTACCCAATCACAGCCTTTATAACTACTCTGTTACGAGCAGCGTTTGACTGCGTCAAAGCACAACATGAGTTCATCCCGGAATCAATGGTGACCTCAGGTCAAAGGAATCAGCTAATGACACTACTATAATCAAGATCAGTTGTGACACATGACCATGAACTTGATCTCATAGTGGGTCTCCAGTAACATGTTCTCTAACATATTACCCGTGAGTATAATCTGTATCTGTATACACTATATTCATCTTATGAATATCCATTATCACTCACACTAGTCTTAGTTTGTTATTATTCCCATAATAACAATCGACTAGGGATATTTAGAATAACACGATTTATTCATGGATACTTATCATAAATGCTAACATACAAACATAAATGATAATATTAATCTACACTAGATTAATCTTAGAAGTCAAATTACATAATCCAATATTGGCCTTAGGGCACAATCTCCAACAGAAGGCCTAATGCCAACATGGATTTACATCATAACTTAGAAGAAAAAGCTAATCTTGTACAGCAGTTTATCTTGCAATACTTCTAAAGTACGTTAGGTGTCTCAATTTGTTAATTGGTAACAATTAATTCACCGACAAACATTATCAGTTCACTTCTAGTTGTAATGTCATTTTTAATCAATTATTAAGACTATGGTTTATAATTTCATATTTGTCTTTGATATTTGAGATTTATGATTTAAAATTTTGAGGTTTAAAATATAATGTTTATTTCGGAAATGGTTAACCGTAAACAAAGGTTAACCGACCGAAATTAATGGTTAACCGAATTTTATGGATAGTGTACGGTTAGTAAATTAGAAAAACCGTTCAAGCAGTTAACCGTTAGCAAAAGTCCACATGGACCGGTTAACCGACCGTGTGCACCCCTGCTATCATGGAATACCTATTACATAATTGTATAATGCTTGCGGCCTCAATGTTATAGCTGCATTCTTGAGGAATTGAAGTCCTACTTTTCTTTCACCTTTGTTGAAAAATATATTTGTCCCAAAAAAGAATATAGCTGATGTATTTTTGGATTAGACTAATTTGTTGATATATGTTTCTGAAAAAACTTCTAAGTTCATTATTTTGTCAAGTAGTAGCGTCATAAATTGATCTTTTGAAGTATTTCATTTTCATTTGTCAGTTTGTAGAGGACTTTGTAGCTGCATGAAACAATTATTATTTTTTGTGATCTAATAATGATTTACTAATTAGTAGAGGAGTTTTAACATACCTTCTTGATAGTTGAAAATACAACAACAAATCTATACGTGCAAGATTTGTGATTATAATAAGTAAAATTTCACTCGGCATTGTTGATAATATGTGTTTCATGTTGCGTTGCATTTGATATTATGAATTTTTTTCTGTGCAAAGTATGCATTTGTTTTTCTTTGTTGTTACTATTATATATAGGTTTTCCTTATATTTTATAACTTATAATTTTTTATGATAATGCTTGAAAAAAATTTTCACAAACATCTTAATTATAAATTATCAAGTAAATATATTATATATTGAAGTAATTTGCAGCAATTTTTACTATTTCCTTTATAAATTACAACGTGATAACTAACCTGCAAGGATTTATAGATCCAAATACAACTTCCAAGGTAAGTGAGAACACTTACAGGGAAGTGAGAACATCTCCAATTATTGTGAATATCACATCTTCCCGGGAGAATATATATATTCAAAATGATTTCACTCAACTTCTTCTCCTGTAGATTTTTTACCTAAAAATTTTTTGTTTCCCATTGAAATTAAATAACGGAAAAATTTTAAGCATGCACACACTTTCCAATTTCTCATTTAAATACAAATTAAGAAAGTTTCATCAATTAATTAATTGACATTAATTATAATTAATGGTGATTGAGAAAATCAAGGAGTTGGAAACGTGATAACTTAATTTGAGAGAAAAAAAATGTAAGAAATTCAATTTTATTCTCTCTCTTTAGTATTTTGACACCTTAGTTGTTTTGATGATGTGGCAAATTTTTAGCCTACTTTTGGTTTCAGCTTTTATAGATATATAATAAATAATAGATAGATTTTGGAAGAGGAGAGTTAAAAATTAGGGAATTGATAAAAAATACCTATGTTTTATATTTTGTTTTGAGACTCTACATTTCTAAAATTACTTTTTTACCTTTTTTTTATTCATAATTATTAAATTGCCTCTTTTCTTAATTTATAACTATTATCCCTTTCAAACTTTCAAATTTACTCAAATACGTAAGTCTTATTTGTCTACATTTCTCTCTCATCTTTTCATAATTTTATTCTAATTTCGTATTTATTTCTCAATTTATTTATTTTTTTGTCACGCAACTTTAGAAAGTTTTTTTTGTTTTTTTTTCCTCTTCGAAACAAGTATATATTTTTTCCGACATTTTTTTCCACTTAGGTATAACTCATTATACCCTTTGTATCTTAAGGTATAACTAAGGTATAATCAATGTAATAATGTATAATTAAGGTACAATTAATGTATAACTAAGGTATAATCAATGTAATAATGTATAATTAAGGTATAATTAATGTATAACTAAGGTATAATCATTGTAATAGTGTATCTTAAGGTATAATCACAGTAATAATGTATCTTAAGGTATAATTAAGGTATAACTAAGGCATAATTACCATAATAGTGCATAAAAAATACCAATTATTATTGTCTTTTAAATTATTGGATTATACCTTAGTTATATATTAATTATACATTAGTTATACATTAATTATACATTAATTATACCTTAGTTATTCATTAATTATACATTAGTTATACCTTAATTATAGCTTAAGATATACTATTACAGTGTTTATACCTTAATTATATCTTAGTTATACCATAAGATATACTATTACATTGACTATACATTAATTATACTTTAATTATACCTTAGTTATACCTTAAGATACAAAGGTATAATTAGTTATATCCTAGTGTAAAAAAAAAATATCGGAAAAAATATATACATATGGATCTTGTTTCGAAGATAAAAAAAAAAAAAAACTTTCTAAAGTCGCATGACAAAAAAATAAATGGATTGAGAGATAAGTGCGAAATTAGATTAAAAATTATAAAAAGAGGAGAGAGAAACGTAGATAAAGTAGAGAATGTATTGTGGATGAGTTACGTAATATAACAATCTTTTTTTAGGTATTTTTAAAATTTTGAAAAGTTTTTAATGTATTTGTGCAAACCTTTTCTTTTAAGGTAAAAATGTTATATAGTGCCAAAAAGTATGTATTTATGTAAAATGCCCTAAAAATTAAAGAATCAGATGGAGTCCATGTGGAGTAGAAAGGAACGCGCATATAAAGACGGTGGATTTGTTTATTTTTATTTTTTTAAATATAAATGAAATACTAAGTAAAAGTTAAAAAGAAAAGGGATACAAATTTGTAATAAAAAAAAGTTTAATTATACTGTTGGGTCAGATATGTAATAAAAGAAAGTTGTCATCCTCCCATTAATTAGAGTTAAGTTTTTTTTTTTTTTTTAATCTAAAGTGGAATTTCAGTGCTCTATTAGATATGAAAAAGAAGTATTGCATCAGAATAACAAATCAAAGACATAGCAATCCAGCATATCTGATTTCTAAAGAGTTAAAATTACACATTCAGAATATTTGATAAATTAGGTGAGGTTCTACTTCTGGAAATGGTAACTCTGAATATAGTTTCTTCCTTTTAACAAGATACTTGTGAATCCAGCACTGTGTTAATGCAGAATTTAATGGACCAAGTTCTTAAATCCGAAAAATTGAGCAGAGGCATCACCATTTTTCTTTGTCGTACATTTCCTCGCCAGGGCTGGATGGTATATACAGGCTACTCTTATTACTTTTGAAATTGAACAAATGATGGCTTCATTTTAATCTGGAACATAAGAGTTTCATTGAAATTATCTACCTTATCCGTCTTCTTGTGCAACGGAGAAGATGATAATGGTGATTTCTCTTTTCTTCGTAGGTTCAGCTCTCGAAGTTGTTCATAAAGATCAGCTCTATCAAGATTATCTCCATTATTGAAACAGAAGGTATATTCTATCTTTGAAGCACTCCTGTCAAATATGATAACATTGAACTCAAGTTCGCTCTTTTCATATTCGAAAACTAGAAGATATCCATAGGCAAAGGTGTAATATTCAGCATTTTGCAACCAAATCTGGCCATCACTTTTGACACTCTCCACTTTCCATTTCACACCGGTAGGGCCTTCAAGATTATAGGACTTGAGAAATCATGTGCATAAGTTTATACAAATGTTTTTGGCATTCCTAGTTTCATTTCAGGATTGGGATCATCAAGAAGAGGCCTGTAATTTGATTTAAAAGGCATGCGTTCATTGTTCTTCCTGAGGGAAGAAGCCATTGTTGAATAGCTTCACTTGGGTTAGCCGCGACTCTGACTTGCCAAAATTTTCTTTGGATGGCCTTTTGGATAGAAAACTCAAAGATCAATAGTAGTACCAATGGTTGTGCTATTTTCATATAAACAAGAAGGGAATTCAAAATGGATGCAAAGAAATTGTTGATTAATGATGTGATGTTACAAGAACTACTACAAATTACAGATTTACCTTCCATCGCCATTAAAAGGAAGAAACTACACAACACTGCACTGAAAAAAGTTCTAACCAGAAATGGTACACAATTTTAACCAGACATGGTACACAAACAAGGGGATGATGGAACTTTAGTTTCTCAGATTAACAAGAAGCAGGAACTAAACTAATAACAATTCTACTTTGAAAGGGGAAAAAGAAGCCGAAAGAAAAATTAGATTAAAATGTTTGTCTTACCTATCCGGGACCAAGTTTTTCTTGTGTTTTCCATGCCTGTCTTTGATCTTCTCAGATTTAGAACTGCTATCATTCTGGTTGCTTACAGACCCCTCTTGTGCACTACACATTTGAGACTTCATCTTAAACCCGAATTTCTTCGACACATTTCCCCAAGTGCTGCTAGATGAAACCCCCTTGGTTCGACCCAACTTCTCGATCTCCTGCCTCATGTTCGAACACTCCTGCTCCAACTCTGAAACCCGCATCCTCATATTGTCCATTCCAACCTTCAACACCTGATTCTCTCTGACAGCTGTAGCCCAGCCACCTCCCTCGGTAGACCCGGCAAAGCCACTTCTTAGTTGTCTTGATCCATCAAGATTTTCAGAAACCAGAAAGCAACCAGCAATAGAAGTCCTAAGTTGGAGTTGCTCAAAGAAGAGAACTTGGACAATTATTCTTAGTGGTAACCTCTCATTCTGGGCGGCATGAGTGCAAGCCTCTAGTGACAGTTTTTGACAGTCCATCAGCCTACAGAGCTGTTCTCTATCAGCTTCCGACAACCACGGGTGTGACTGCAAGTTGTTTCATGGCAAAATTAATAAACTCTAATCAAGGAAAACAATGTTCTTAGATCAAATATTGTTGGTTTTCCAATCTAAGAACCAACCATTACAGTTGATGGCATCTTTTTTACAAAACGCAGGAAATAACTCCATAAAACTCTTACCACACAAAAACTAGAATACAGCAAACAATTAGGCATATGCACCAGGTTTTAGACACACAGGGTCCCAAAATTTTAGGGGCTGATTCACCATTTATACAAAATTTTAATTTGTCATTAAAATCTATGTACTTCCATTGAAATTCATTAAAACTCTGTCCAACATAATTCAGTGAAAACCTTGCAGGAATCTAATCAAATTACCAGAATTTCAGTGACACGAATTAAAATTTTGTAGCCATGGTGAAACTACCTCCTCTAAGCTGTAACTTGATTTTCATTTTTTATGCCAAAACGAAACCAAGCAAATAATAGCATTTCCAGGATAGCCATATACCAATAAGGTCGTTATTACCTTCAGGTAAATGTCTATTGCACGATAAAGTCCATCGTCGAGGGGCCTGGCATAATCAGGAACAGAAGCAGCAAGAGCCTGAAACTTGGGGAGTTTTAAATTCACATCAGGGGCAACCTCAGCAAGGTATCCATCAATCAGCTTTGCAACCATTGTGATTGGTGTAAGTGAAGGCGATCCAATCAACTGCCCATCATCAACTGAACATGGAGAGGCCCCACCAGTGATTTGATCCATGGCAAGGAAGTGTTCAAGAATCCGCTGCACACAGTCGACATTGTAAAGTGTCTCCATGGAATAAGAGAAATTCGGCATCAAAAGATCTTCGAGTGTTGCCTGATCAAGTTGCAACCCAATCCTTTTCTCCAAGTTTGACAAACAAGAGGGGCTTGCCTTTAGAATCAATGCTGTTCTAAGTAGACCAAACAGAAATTTGGTTCCAGCAAGACCCTTCTGCATTGGAAGTAATCTGTCAATATCTTCCAAGAGAACCTTCTGGTCTTCTTCTGACAATGGAGCCAAAGCCATAGGAATTAATCGAGAGCTAGATTCACTTGCACTTTGACGTCTATTCAACCCAGGCAGGTACTTTTTCGCATAGAAAGCAAGTGATCCAGTAATAATCTCCTGTCTGATGCCACGAGATTCCATGACAGAAATCAACCTCTTATAGAGAGGTAAGCTTAAGTTTGATACATCCTCGTACCACCAATCTGAGCTTGCATTTTTGGGTCTAGCCCCCGTGCTTATCCCATTCCACAAAACACTACCTCCAGGACTCTGCATTGGTCCATGCTCCATTATAGGCCATCCAAAAAGATTCGGGTCAGTACATGCTTTTGTGGCTAGTGACTCGATACACCGCTTTGTGATATGAAGTTCTTCAGCATAAGGAAGAATCTCATCGCAAGTTTGCAATGCCTTTAACGAGTCTTTCCAATTACGAAGAACAACTTGATTAAGAAAGGTCTCAGTCTGTGTAATTAGATTGGCTTCCCCATATTCCTCAGTCATTTCAAGATGCTCAGCAGCACACCGCAGGTAAACAACATTTGAGGAAGTAAGTTCAAGTTTCACACCATAACAGAACTTTGCCACAAGTTCAAAAGTTTTGGCACCACCAGGAATGTCAGGGAGATTGATCACACATTTTTCATCTCCTTCTTCTGATTCTGCAATCAACCTTTCCATCACCCCACTTCTAGATAGCAAAGGGAACTGCATCAAATTAGAGCATGGACACATAAGAAACAATTTAAAAAAAAAGAGTCAAAGAGTTCACTAACACCTGAACGCAAACTCCTTGCCTACCATCAACAATGCTGCAAAAGTAAATGTTTATGATATGGTCTCTTTTATGCATTTGGGAAGCAAACTACAAATAGAGATCTGGAAAAAGAAAAATAAAAGAAGCAGAAGGTAGACAAAGTAGCAACTAGTGGTCATCATGAAGGATTAGTTTCAGTTATGCAATACTGACCAAATAAGAAGGATTGAGGCTTGACCCTAAACTAAGTTGAAACTGACTAGATTGAAAAACCTATCACTAGAAGTTAAATAAACAAAATCAATGAACTTAAAGATAGCAGACAGAAAGATATAGGTATAAACTAGCAGGTTAATTCTTGTTCTTCCGGTTACACTATCTCAAGCAAGTGATCAACTAGTCTGCAAACATCTTTAGGAGCACAATGCAGGGTAGATAATTCTGATCCCGTTGCAATTTCCAGATATCTTTCTATGACCTCAGCTTTACTTACCCATCTAGTAAGACTTAATACAAATCCAAACAAGAAAGAAACTCCCTAATAATTGAGGTATATGAACATTCATACTAAAAATTTAATTGAAAACATAGATATGACCGAGTCAAATGACAGTACAAGGATCAAAAACTCTTAAGAAACACCTTTCTGCAAACAAGCAAGCTAAACAGAAAGTTAACTCATTCAATACTCCCTCCATCCCACATTGATTGGTCTATTCATTTAGGAAAATCCCAAATGGCTGTCACTGCGTGCGATTGTAGATAAAAGTAAAACGAAAAAGATTCTAGAAAGCATTTGCACGATTAACAAACACAAATATTCACAATTTAAGTATGATCAACAGAATTTGTTGAGAACATCAAAACAGAAATATACAACTTAAAGATGGAAAAGAGAAAGATTACCTTGTGCAGATGGAAGGACATTTCCTCAACTTCCACGGTAACATCACTAGGAAGGCCAGTTGTGCAAAACCTAGTCATTGAATTGCATGTGAGTAAAAGTTCAAATATAAGGCACAAAATACAGAATTAACACACAAAGAGTCTGAGGAATGAGAGCACATCCTTGTCTCTAAAGCTGACTTTTATGAAGACAGCCGCTAGCGATTATGAAAATGTGACTTGTGCATTATTATGCTCTTTGCTCTCATTTACTCCAACATTGACCTACACTTTAGCTATGCAGAAGGTTACATTTGGAGTAGTTGAATTCTTATTAATATGAGCAGGCAACCTAAAGTTCAACAATGTATAGGGCCACGAGATTCAAAGTGGACAGAAAGGCTGTAATGGATTGTGTCTTCCAATTTACATGAAGCACTTCTAAGAGACAAGCTTTCATGTATCAACACTGAAAAGTGGAAGACAAAATAGCTTCTCTCACAAAATATATCCGATATACCGATACAAAAATAGAATCACCAGGAGACTTTAAGAAGAAAATAGAGTTAGTCTATTTATCAAAGTTGAATCAACCATCATTATGCCTTGCTGAGAAGTTTTTAAGTTGGTCAACCCAATAAGTTTGTACTCAGAATGCATTACATTGTATCGAGCAGTGATAGAATACATAGGAGAAATAAAAGCTATGGCAGAAAATTGTTTTGCATCTTAGTTAGCATCAATTAAAGTGCTGTCTATATAACTGTATTATAGTATGCTAGAATCAATGCTCTATCCCCATAAGAGAAATCATCTGCATATTAAAGGGTTACACCCCAGAAGCAAGATTTTCCAACTGCATGTATCATAATGGCCAAACTGCAGATTAATCAACGACAACAAGCATGTTTAACCGTCCACTAACAGATTATTGACTTTGAACAAACGAGAAGAAAGAATTCTGAAATGACAACAATTGAGTAAAAACTTGTATCCATTAACAGGTCCAACCATGTCTTTTTTAATGAAACAATCCCTCAGCTTCTACAAAAAGTTACCCAATTTAGAGGCCATTCACCTCTTACCACTCGGGAGTTTAATTGAAATGATTTTCAATAGTGTTACATTGTTAGAAAAATCTCCAGGCCACTTTACAAACTAAATCCCAGCATAAAATGTATACAACAATTTCCCTTGCAATGCACAATTTATTTCAACCCTCTTTTTGTTACTATTTTCAGCAGAAAAGAAATATACTGGATGGATCTCTAATAAGCTTAGCTAAAATCTAGTTTATTAGAAGGAAAAAAAGAAAAAGAAGTGCGGGGCAGTGATTCAAGTGAACTGAGCTGAGACAATTGTTTCTATACCTGGATCCTAGGCATCATTTACAGTGAAAACATACTAGTATTTATACAGAAGAAATATAAGAACACTGAACCACAATTTTCTAATTTGAGGCGACAAGATAGGATGAGTAAACAGGAAAACCCAATATCAACATACACAAGAAAACAAAATGAAATGAAAATAAAAGAAAGACGACAAAAACAATTAACAGGAAATGGAGATTGAGAGAGAAGTAGTAACATATAAAATGAAGGTTACATACCAGGCCTGCCCTTGTCTTTGAAATGCATCACTTTTAGATCCCAGTTTCATACAAGCCATTTTCTCACAAAACAAGAGAAGCGAGCTCCTAGGAATAAAACAAATAAGACAAATGCAGAGCTTGAAGCAAATCTCCTTCAACCCAATTAACAATTTAGACCAAATAATCTCCAAATTCAAGAGCCCGAAATCAACAATGAACTCCAATTGTGAATTTTTTTTTTCTCTCTTGATTAATCACCAATTCCTCAATCCATGCCTCCTTTTACTTTAAAAAAGTATTAAATGTAGCTCCTTCACCAAATAAACTTGCCAAAAACAACCCAAAAATGCATACAGAGAATCAGAAAATCAGACACTCTTACCCACCTCTAACGCACCAAACACCATCTCCAATTAAAACCACTCCAATAAGACATACCCACTTCATCAAAAGAATCTCCAACCACCAAAAATTAATCAAAATCCAAACTTGATGTCAGTCAAGAAAACAGACACCAGTTTTAGGTCAACCCTTTCAATTTTGGTTTGTGAGAAATTAAAAAAATTACTATTCTTTCACTGGGCAAAGAGGAATCCAAAAGAGAAACCCATAAGAGACACAAAAGGGGAAAAACCGCTCATACCCACTTAAAGAAATGAGAAGGGACTGGGGTTAGGTCCTAATAATCCTATAATTAATGCACACAAAAGGATAATAATGTCGCCAAAGCAATGATATAGAAAGCCAAAAAGGCTTGAAATTCTAAACACATGAGGGAAAAGGAGGAGGCGATGGGTATAATTAATGCTAGCACAGAAATCAATTGGCTCATGTGGGTCCAAATGGCTTAAAACATACTCATTGCAGTTGTGGAAGTTGGATTTAAAGTATCTTTAAACAGTGACTAATTACAAATTGATCAAAATTAGAAGAGAAGAGAAAGGCAAAGGCTTTGTTTGTTGGATTTATTAAGGCAAAAAAAAAAAAAAGATTAGATTTAATTGAGGATTGAGGTTAGTACAAGTATCTGTCTGCCTGCTTTGTCCAGCTAGGCCATGTGCTATGCGCTTTCATATTCATTCGGTAAACGAGAAAAGTGGAGGAGTTTCTTATGATCTTCATTTCAATTCCATTCAATTCAATGCCATTAATTATATATTATTCTTTCGAATTTAATTTCCTGTCCCATGCACCAGTGGGGACCACACCCTACATTGACGCCATTTTTCTTCTTTCCTTTCTCCAAAAAAAAAAAAAAGAAAAAAAAAAACTAAATTTTGAATTTTTTTATTTTACGGGGTCAACTGCAAGGTTTTTGTTTTTTTCGTTTTTTCCCTGCAAATACACAAATGCAATTGCAGGGCTTAAGTTTTGCCCCTTTTTTGTTATTTTTACAAAATTATCATTTAGAGCATAATTTTTATAATAATTAAATTTTGGAATTTTAGGAAAACACCTGATTATTGGAATATATTTTCATAATACTAAACATGTGTACTTCCTTTCAAATGACATATTTAATTCAGCTATTAGATGTTATCCTTGTTGTTAGGGCTAGGCACAGTTCGGTCCAATCCGGGATTTAGAAATCTCCAGAATTGGATTGGAGGAATAAATCTCCAGAATTGGATTGTTCCAAAAATCTCGGTTCAGTGCAATTCGGTTATTCGAGGATTCGGTTCCGGTCCTATCCGGTTATGGAGTCTGGGGATTCAGTCCGGTCCAATCCTAATATAAAAAATGAATCCTAAAAATAAAAAAGTACAGATATTTTCTTATATAATTTCAACTAAAAAATATAAATTCTAATAATATCTTTCTAAATATTATATATTAAGTTGACTCAGTGGTTAGAAAGATTATAAATTATTATTTTTACATATATTATAAAATTTTAAAATTAAATAATCTCTTTATATATATTTAATACTAATAAATTCTCGGTTCTATCAGTCCGGTCCTCAGTCCAATCCAATTCAATCCGGTCCTCAGTCCGGTCCTGGATAAATTACAGTCCAGTCCAATCCAGTTCTTTTTTTAAAAAAAAGTCAATAGTTCGGTCTAATTCTGGATCTTTTTCCTCGGATATTCAGTCCAATCCAGTATATCCGGTTCTTATGCCCAGCCCTACTTGTTGTTTGATTAGCTTTTGTAGTTGACTTATTAAAATTAGAGTCTCTAAAGATATTATGAATTATTATCGTCATGATATAAAATTATTTATATAATTATATTTGAAATTTATATATATAATACAGATATAAATATAAATAATGTAACTCGTTGAAATTTAAAATATATATATTTTTTAAAAAAATAAATAAAAAATACAAGCAATAGAAAAAGATAAAAAGGAAAGTCAAATAGATTAGTAAAGACCAAAAGTTGAAAGAAAATAATTTGATATTCTTTTTATTGAATAGAAATACACAAGATAAAGTTTACCAATATAGCTTTTGGGACAAAGAAAAGATACATGAAAAAAATACATATGAAAATATTACAACAAATACGAGATTTAGCAGCAAAAATATAAAAATGCTATAATAAATGTTGTATTTAGAAGCAAAAAAGTTAGCATCAAATTGTATTTTACTACTAAAGAGAACACTTAACAGCAAAAATTCAATAGTTGCTACCAAAAAACACATTTAGCAGCAAAAAAATTAGTTGCTGCATGTTACTGCTATAAAGCTGTGACCGTAGATATTTGCAACGAAAAAGTTGATATAATTTTAATGCTAAATTTTTTTTGCTGCTAAATCTTCCATTTGTTGTAATGAAAGTTAAACCAAACACCCATTAAATAACAAAAATGAGTTCAAAAAATTCCTAAATCACCAATCTTTGTAATTCTTAAATTATTAAAACTATGAGGAATAAGAAAATAAATCGGGAATAAATCTCTTAAATATACAAATCTCGCGTACAAGGCAATTATAAATTGATCTATTATGACATGTGTTACATAAGTACATTACACTAGTGACATATATGTTTTATATTTTGTTAATTATATTTATGTTGTTTTTACATAAATTTTATTATTTTGGTGAAATATTAGTGATGTATTAGTAATACATGGTGATACTTCACACACACACACACACACACACACACACACATATATATATATATGTAAAGTATAAAAATAAATTTTGTGGTTTTGCTGATTTGCAAAACAGAGCCTGTGATTTAGAAATTTATAAACTGGAATATGTGGTTTGCATCGTTATACAGTGAAAATTTTTTTTTATCCAATATACCCTCTAAAAACTATTTTAATCCTTAGATTTTGACATAAAATTTTGCATATTAGTTGATAAAAATCAATGGACCTTGATGACGAAGCTTGAAATTTTTTTAAAAGTACATGTATTTTTTTATTAATTGATAACAACAAAATGGAAAAATCATAAAGGAAAAAGAAAACAAAAAAATCATCCAAAAATGTTCAAAATTTGATGACAAATTCTTAGATAATGTGGATAAATTAATGAAATGCTAAAATGGTAGAGAATGTTGAGTTTTGTATGAAGATGAGGTTAAAAACATATGGTTCACACTCTTAATCCGATTTGGATGGAAAATATAATGTTTTTAGCAGTTAACATCTCATTAGATTACTTGCATTATTAAGTAGTTTTCATCAAGATTTGAGCATTTTTCGGCTATCTTTCTATTCTTTGTATTTTTTATATTTCTTGAATTACTAATTAAAAAAAATACATGTGCTTCTTAAAATATTTCGAGCTTCATCATTTAAGCACAGATTTTTCTGACCTCAGTGAAGAAAGCCTATTTGGTTATCCTTTATGGAGATTTTTGTAGGTACCCGCCCATTAAGTGAAAAGCAGATTTTAGAGAGCTTTGAATAGAACTCGAAAACTACCCTGAGAACCAATGGTTTTAAACCTAATGAGGTTTGACCCATACAGCTCAATTTTGTCCAAATTAAGCCATACGACTCATCTCAAGTGGATTTAGGCCATGAGTTTTAGTGATGGATGGTGGATTATAGGTGTCGTTATGAGCTGCACAACTCATTTTTTTTACCTAGTTAAGCCGCAACTATTATCTTGTGATGAAATCTTATTAGACCAAATTTTCCACTTGCAATGTATAAAATAAAAAATTTGTTCGTATTACGGACAATAACAATTCTTACGGACAACATTAAGCTTACAAAATTTCCTTCCAATCATTCAACTCATCCTTACCAAAACACTAGTTTCAACCCAAAATCACTAAATCCAATCCTAAAACACCTTAAATCCTTCACTAAGCTTCATGTGTTCGACTTCCAAGGTGAATTTAGGGGAGCTTTTGAGATTCTGGAACTTTTTGATCGATTCGGGTGAGTAGAATCCAGTATAGCTTCAAGGATTTGACCCCAAAAACTCAATCAATTCGTGGATACATGCGATAAGGGTAATATCTGAGAGGTCTTAAATCTATTCTACTTGTATTTGCTTATTTGTGGCTGTTATTGCTTCTCAATTGAGTTAAACATTTTGCGGTTTTCAAGTCATTTTAAGTCGCACAGCTTATTTTAACGATATTTGAGCTGCACCGCTTATTTCTAGGGACTTTTGAGCCGCACGGCTTTGGTCATAGTCCTGGATCCCTGTAATTCAAGTATTTCTTGTTTCTATGAAGTTTGATTTTGTAGATCCGGAGTTAAACTGTAAAATTTATTGTTTATAACTTTATAAGCCCCCAAAAGTTTCAAAATCAAAAGAGAAACACCAAAAATTATATTTGAAAGTTTTAGGAAATTATTCTTGAATCTGTACCCAGCGTAAGTTAAGTCGTTTAGCTCATTTTGGGGCAAAATAAAGCCACGTGGCTCAGTTCTCCAAGAATAGAGTCGTGCAGTGTTATTTTCCTAGAACCTCTTCCGTGTTGTTTTCTGTTTAGTTTCGTGTTTCGGCTCAACTTTCCCTGATTAGAGTCACACAACTCACTGTTCACCAAAATGAGACGCACGACTCTAATTTTATTTCTAGTAATCTTCATGTGATATTTCGGGTAAAAACGATATTTCGGTGTTTATTGCTTTATACTTATTTTGATTTCAGTAAAATAGGATAACCTTAACTAAAGGGATTTTGGTAATCCTTAGATAATAGACCCACTTTGGCATGTTTAAAGGTTGATAACGTGGAAAATATTTTCAAAATGATTTTCACAAAATGTTTTCCAGTTCTAGCCGAAGAAACCTAGCGGGTTTTCCGACTATCCCCTAGATGTATGCTCCTGAGCTATCTAATTCCCTATTTTGTCTTATTTGAGTCCTACATGCATATATATTCATTGAACCGTTAACATCTGTGTTGCTGGTAGATATATGTTAGGTTAGATTTATGTTATCTTTTTATTTTAGACCATTTGTGTATCTTAGGTAGATGTAAATATAGATAATCATGTATTTAGGCAATTTGTAACCCTAAATTCTAGTTTCACAGTTGTATCCCTAGGATAGATTATTCAATTTGGTTGTAATAATTTTATTTTCTGAATTTATTTATAGCTTTCTACTTGAGCATCTAGTATTGATATTCAGGCTAAAAATGGATTAAGTAATTATAAAAGACGTGATAATTGGAATGTTTAAATGTTATATTGAACTTGATACAGAAATAAGTAGTTTGTCTAGACCCAAATCTTGCATGAAAGGTATAGGATTCCTACTCATGTTTGGCTATACCATAATTTTCTAATAGAACTGAACCAGGTGGTGACTCCTAAACCATTTAATGAATGGAAATTCGGTTTTGTTTCTTTTCCCTTTCGCTTTTCAAAACTAAGCTAAAATGATAATTTATAATTTTCATAAATAAATAATTCTCCAGGCCCGGACTCATGGCCGGTCGAAAGGATCGTCCACACACAGCGGGGACTTTGCTTAGGATCGAACCCAGAATCTCTAGTTTAAAGGTATAGGATTACTACTCAGGTTTGGCTATACCACAATTTTCTAATAGAGCTAAACCGGGTGGCAACTCCTAAATCATTTTTGATGAGGGAATTTGGTTTCATTTGTTTTCCCTTTCGCTTTTCAAAACCAAGATAAAACGCTTTTTTTTAATAAATAAATAAAAAGTTTCTCCTAACCTGGCCTCGTGACCCATCAAAAGAATCATCCGCTTACAGTCATCAAACTCCAATGTAGTTATATCAACCAACATGGAAAGTTTCAAGTAAAAATCTAAAGGATAAGATAGTTTTTAGGAGGGTGTACTAGAAGATACACTACTTTTGTTGATGGAGCAAACCACATGCCGTATTCTATCAAATTTAAAACCACATGTTCCATTTTGCAAATCAATCATATAATATGGTTTATTTTTGGATTTATCCCTATTTTTTTATTTTTTTTATTCTGTTTTATGTTGAATTTATGAGAATTTCATTATTTTTGGTGAATTGGTGAAACTGTAGTGAAACCTTGGTGATACCAAGTAATAAATTAGTGATGACATAATAGAAAATTCACCCGCAGGCTAGATTTCCAGATAAATATAGAGCAAAGGCCAAGTTCCAAATAAACTAGATAACCAATTTATAGTCGAACCAACGGTGCTTAGATCCAATAAGCTAATAAATTCGGTATTTGACAGACTATAATCCTTCCATAGCAAGGAGGCCATATCCTAATCGAGGGATGATTCTTTCTTACTTGCCTATTAAGGAGTCTACATCCTATTTAGGATAGAACTCTATAAAGATAGTATTTTACCCCAATTAGGAATCTTTCCTATTGGTTAAAGAAGAATATCAATGCTAATCTAATTAGAATATTTTGGAGCCTATACAAAGGTCTCTTTACCTCAAAAGGTACATATAGATTCTCTTATTTTACTATACTACTTCTTGATCTCTTACTGACTTGAGCATCTGAGTATCTTTGTTTTGTTTTGCAGGTCCTGACTTAGTCTTTCTTAAGACGAGAAACCTCCTAGCGGGTATGAATTTTTCACATAATTCATCAATTAGTGATATTCAAAAGAAATTAATGAAACTCTATTGAAGATGGAGAAAATCACTTAAAACTAAATTACAAATATTGAAGGACAAAGAAGAATTACACAAAATTAAAAAAAAAGGAAAAAAAGCATAAAAAAATAACAAAAAAAGGAAAAAAAGCACGCCATCATGATAAAAAAACAAAAGTATGGTGAAGAAGAAGACACAAAAAAAAGAGAACAAAAAATTGTTTCGAAAAAATATTTATAATATCAAATAGCTTGAAAATAAATATAAACATCTTTTAAAAGCATAACAATCTAAGGTCCATCAACATATTGCCCACTATTGTTGAAGGCAAACAATTGAAAATTTTGAAAAAGATGTGGATACTTGTGATTGATGGTTAAAATATTTCCTTTTTATATATTTGTTCTTCAATAGTTAAGCTTAAAAGTTAAATTTTATATATATATATAATTTGGGATTTTTCCCAATTTCTTCCAATTATACCGCTCTATTCCTGCTTCCCCCATTTTGTCCTTGCTCAATCTTTTTATATCCTGCTATGTCCCTGGGATCTGCATATCATCAATCCAAAACGATGCCGTTTTTCTTATTTAGGGTTTAAGTACCCAATTTGGACACCCTATTGTCGTTTCTTCTCATCTTCTTCTCTCTCTTAATCTCTCTTCCGCCTCTATATGTTAGGTGATGGTGACCTCTAGAAGCTTTTGCCTCCTAAAACCGTGTCCATCTCTTTCTTCTTTTCATCTCTTTGGTTTTGGTACTCATTTTCCTTTCTTTGCAGTCATTGGTTACAAAATATTATCAGATTTAGATCCGATCTGTTGGAACGATCTTGTAGTCCACCGAGTTTCTCATCGATCTAACCACGTACACCTTTGACATTTGTTTCTTTGATCGATGATTAGTTTCGGGTAGTATGCAATTCTTTCCTTATTTTTAAAGTTAATCCTTTCGATTTTGTAATTGGCTTGTCATAACTTTTAATTTTGTTTCGTGGGTCATTCCTAAATCACGACTTTTGTTGTGAAGAATGGGCGCTGCTAAGATCCTTTCTGATTTAAACATCACTGATATCCCTCCGTTATTTCATTGATCTGAAATTTAGGCATATGTGCTGTTACTTGGAGATTTGGCCTTAGAGTTAGCCTAGTTGTAGCTTTGCTGTTTTGATCAACGCACTTAATTATAGATCAATGAGGTGGTGTATAATTTCTTCGTATTTTCAAATTTTCTACTCATTTTGATTTTGTTCTTTCACTGATGCATGTTGTGATTGCTTTAAAATGCAGTTGAACAAAGCTTGGTTTTAGTCTTGGATTACTACTCAATTGGATATACATGTTGTTACTTGGAGATTTGGATTTAGAGTTAGGCCTTAGCTGTACCTTCTCTTTTCTGATGAACACGGACTATGCCGTTCTTTTAGGTTGTTTAAAATTCCTTTATTATTTCTTATTTGTAGTTTATATTTTTTACTATTCTAATTTTTGATTTTTTATTTATTTTCAAAGATGCATTTTGTTTTA
Organism: Euphorbia tirucalli; assembly: GCA_039660915.1. Taxonomy (NCBI): domain Eukaryota; kingdom Viridiplantae; phylum Streptophyta; class Magnoliopsida; order Malpighiales; family Euphorbiaceae; genus Euphorbia; species Euphorbia tirucalli. The sequence goes on along the minus strand of CM077637.1, from coordinate 30,174,015 downwards.
TAGCTTTCATTGTCAAACTTCCTTTCTTCTTAACTTGGTTTTTTATTTTGCCTTTGGTTTGTTTACATTCATTTTGTAGGGACTTTGGTTTATAGGGGTATTGTTGATGCAGACTACATAATGATGCTGCTGCTTTTTAGGTTAGTTGAAATTTCTCTATTGATGTTCTCATACAGTGTATTATCTGTGATAATTCATGTTTTTTCTGTTTGGTATGTTTTTCGCTGCAGAGATCATTAGTCATAAATGGTTGTATAGGTTATTCTTATTTGGTAGTCTTATTTATGAATTATAAAAATTTGATGTAGTAATATCTTACCTCTCTTCTTTTAACAGGTTTGGAAGGAATAACTGATAGTGATATCATTTGAATTTGTTAGGATTAATGCACTGGAACTTGGTGCTGGAAATGATATGTTCATTTCTATTTACCAATCTATGTTGAACTCATCGCTTTTATGAGTATTATAATACAATAAGAAGAAAGGCTAGTGGTTCTCACAATTAGTATTTTATAAGTATTTTATGGGAAATTATATTGAAAACATAAAATTTCAACAATTGTTTTTTTATGTTAATTGATTTTTTTATTTCTTTGTTGTTTCTATGAATCATTGCTTTATTTGATTTTTTTCTTTTTCTGTTCTAATTACTATGGTTCGTTTGTTGCATGTTTTTTCATGTTTGTATGTGTAAAGATCAAACCAAGGGGATTTTTCACCTAATTCTTCTGTTCCAGGTTGTATAATCTTTTTTTCTTTTATATAATTGTAGTTGTGGATCCTCCTATTTTAGTTTAGGTATAGTTTTTTTAGTCTCTCCATATAATTGTAGTCTTAATTGCTCTTAACTCTACACATTTTACAGGGTCCAACAAAGCAAGTGCACATTAACAAGTTTATGATGCATAAATATGATGGAGCGGTGAATGAACAAGGATGGTGTGAATAAAAGGTGTTTTGAGTACCTGATTTAGTACTTTGTAAAAGCATTTGGCATGTTTACAAGGTAGGTTCTTTAGTGAAGAAGATCCTTCTTTACTAGGTATATGTCGTATTGATGCAACGAGCTATTCTGATATGCCATTTGCAGTTCTGAGAGGTTGATTGATTGTTTTGTTGTTTTATCTGTTTTGCAGCACATAGCAAATCTTACTGGGAGCAAGGCCTTTGTTTTGCCTATACTGGCATTCAATGCCATCATTGGAGGCTCTCATGATGGCAATAAACTAACAATGCAAGTAATAACAGTTTATAAAAGCTCAGAAGTCATGAGACAGTATCAAATGGTTCCAACATTTATCTATTTCTCTTTTGATTCTTCTCAGCATCTTTATACTGTAAGAATTTATGATCCTCCTTGTTGGGCATCATCTTTCAAGGAAGCCATGAACATAGGTGTGGAAGTTTATCATAACCTCAAGGTGCTTTTTCTTTCCTTTTTCTATACTATTTGTTTCGTTTTTGTTTGTTGGGTCCACATATTGTGTCGTTGTTTGAATGTTTTATCACCTGTTCTTTCAGTCTGTGATGAAGAAGTATGAACAAGATTATACTAATGTGAGAGATGAAGGAGGTTTTAGCACTTACTACTCAGGTTCTTAACTTTTTTTAGCATCACTCTTGTGGAAATAGTTAATCTTATGCATTTTCTTAATCGGTTTCTAAGTTTGGTTTGTAAATGGATTTAGGTAGATTTTATTTTTCTGATTGAAGTTTATGACATTACTCTCTATCTTTGACATTATTTTCTGATAAATATGATATCTATTGATACTAAAGATATAAACCTTTGTTGTTTGAATCTGTAAAAGTTGATGTATTTGAATTGAAAACCTATGTTAAATTAATATAGGTCATGTTCTATTTGAAAACAAACACAAGTTGTGAAAGTAAATTTCCAATACTAGAGTTTATTGATGCTAAAATGGATGAGTTTATTTTCTAATCTGTTGTACAAAATTGCTTGCTCTTATTGCTTATGATTTCAGGAAATCCATATGTGAAACTCTATCAAAGGTTTTGATGAAATGAATATTTATTGCTGAAATGAATATTTATTGCTAAAATCCTATCTCTAATAAATGTTATTCAGATACACTAATTATGTCGATTACTTTGTGCATAAAACTGGTGATAAAAAGTTTGCTATTAATGATCAACTTTGTGTAATCGATCTTAGAACAAAAATCCTGTTGTTCCACTTGTATTGATTGCACTCTTAGTCTATTTTGTAGTGATTCTTATAAATTAATAGCTATAATGAACTACATTATATAAAATATAAAGGCTCAATATGTATGTCTCTGTCGAGATGTTTGGCAGGACATGGATATGGAAGTTTCCTTCAATTTTCAACCACATATTGCTAAATTGCTTATATAAAATGGAGAATCTAAGAGGAAAAGCAGACATCAAGTGAATTGGAGGAGGTTGAGTTAATGGATAAGATAAATGAATTAAAATCTAACAATGTATGTAGATTTAATGGCTAAGGAGCATGAGATTGAGAATTGTAACTTTTAAGGAGAATGGAGGTCTTAAGTGATTTCTGTATTATGTTTGATGGGTTTGAGTTTCTCTAAATGTTTGTCTGATTTTTGTATATTTAGGAATGATTTTTTTCTTGGTTGTGTGAAATTGATTTTATGTTTTGGTCCCTTGCAACTTTAGTTTAGATAATTATTTTCCTATTGTTCCTTGTGGAAGTTTTACATGTATTATTTCGCTTAAACATATTTCACATGAATTATAATTTATTTTATTCCTCAATGTACAAAGCATTTTAAGTTCATCATTAATATTATTTAATATCTTGACTTTATTTCAAACTAAATTTACGCTCTATAGTCTGGAAATTATAAATTCAAATAAAAAAATTATTCGTCTAAAAGCAAAAAAAAAAAAAAAAAAAAAAGAGAAAGCTTGACATACCGATTTACTTTTTAACTTTCTTATACGTATTTAAATATATTTATAAAATCACGGAATTTTTCTGCAAATCCACCTAGCTTTATATTGCTACTATGATTTTTGTATGATTATTTCAGTACATTTTGTATTTATTTACAATTTAAATATTTATTTTGTTCGTAATACTTTTATGTTTACAGTATAATAATATTATATCTAATTAATCAGTTATGCTTGACAATTTAATTCAAATTGTATTATTGCGGAGTATGCATTTTTAAAAAAAGTTGGAAATTCGGGTAACTTCTAGTATATATATACATATAGATATAGGTCTAAGATATTTTTTTCTCTTTCCTATATGAAGCCATCAAATGGTTAGAACACTAGTTTTCTTTTTTCTATTTTTTTGGATTTTCAAAATAATTTCAAGTATAAAAGAATATTTAACGCATAATAAATTTGAAAATGATAATTCATAATCAGTATAATTATTATCATAATTAATAAAAAAATGGAGTTACAAAATGAATTTATTAAATTTGTGACAGTTAAATAAATATACATTTTTCCTCATGTTATAAATTGACTTTCATTGGTTGTTTCTTCTTCATTTGTAGTTGTTTCAACCATTCTCCATGTAAGTTATCTGAACCCTTTTTTTTTAAATGTTTTTATTAGTATAGTGGTGATATAGATCAAACTAATTAAGATATAATTTAGATCGATTGAGATCAAATATATGGTTGTAAATATTACATAGTTCATAATTCAAAGAAGAAGAATCAATCGATGTTTCCACTATAACACATGTTGCTTTAAGATGGCTTATTATATGTACATGACATGTTGTTTCAGTTTTTAATGGTTTTAAATCCATTACTATATTCTCTCTTACTTTGAATTTTGGTTCTAACTTTTAAAATGTTTGTGTAGGAATCATTCATGGTTTCCTATCAGAAATGACTCTGAAAATTTCCCTCATATTTCTATCTTTGATATTAATGGTAATATCTTAAATTCGAGATAAAGTAGAGAATTACAATTTTTTCAATGGCAAATCACATCCTAAGGCCCCTGAACTTTTATTGAATTTATAATTGGCCCCTTGATCAATTTTTTCAACACATTGAGTACATGATCTTTTTGTTTTAATAGTATTAGCCCCAAACTCGACATTTTTTTTCTCTTGTGGGCTACAGTATCTATTCACTAACACGTGACACAATTTTTGAGAAAAATAGAAGACTCTAGAGTTGATTGGAGATATCAGAATCATACTTCCTATGCAGTTTTATGATAGCTACGAATATAAATTATATCTCCGATTTAATCTCACGTGCCTGCGAAAATTGTGTCATATACCAGTGAATGGTTACTATAGCCTACGGGAGAAAAAAGTGTCATGTTTAGAGCTAATATTATCAAAACAAAAAGATAATGTACCTAATGTGTTGAAAAAATTGATCAGGGGGCCAATTGTAATTCCATAAAAGTTCAGGGGTCTCAAGATGTGTTTTGCCTTTTTCAATTTATCGATGTTTTTTTTGGAAGCATAATTACTAAACCACTTTTCAATAGCTTAATATAATTTAGTTTCCGATTTACAAATGAGTATATGTATTATAATAATATAGGTTTTCATTTATTAAGCTTATATATCCTAATATTAGTACTAAACATTTCTTCTTATACACCTGTTATTAGACATATCAATATTTTATGCTTTCATTTTTAATCTTATAAGTTTTGTATTCAACCATACAAGATGAAAAACTTTGATGTTACATGAGAGTGAGAGTTAATACATAACAATGAGATAGACAAATTCAATAATAATATAACATTCAATTTCAAAGCCTCACATCTACCTCATTTCCATCTTTATATAATCCAAGATTACCTCTATACATATCTTCTCCTTTATATATGAAAGTTTCTTTTTCTTTCACACTTTAAGGGTATCCTTTCAGGGTGCTAAAGAATATGAGAGCAAAGTGAAACTAATGTTTTCCATTTCCATGTTGGTAGAACCTCTATCTCTTATTGGAATGAGCACTATCTTTTCCACCTTTTTTTGGAACTTACTCCTTTTCCCTTTTGCACCTTGTGAACTAGAACCATTCATGTACACATCAGTAGGTGATCACAAACTAGCTCCAAATGACACATGACATTTTCTGTAGTCTTGATATTTTCATTATAAGTGAGGTAGACTTTTATACGTTCCCAACTATGTGGCAAGAAATGAATTACAGCTTGAACCTGTTGCTTGTCAGTTAAGACAACACCAACATCATTTAACTCAGGTATTATGTTGGTCATTTATTGTAGATGCTTTTCCATGCTATGATTTAGGTGCTTCTTGGAACTATCAAACTTGTTAGTTAATGACCGCAATTTTGTCACAGAAGTAACACCAAATCTTTTAATAACTATGGGCCATATGTCCTTTGCCAGATCTCACTTTATGAACTCTCTCATGATATCACTAGCCATATTGCTCAACAACATTATGTGAGTAAAAGAGTTTTCTTTCTTTCAAGCATCATAAGTTGTGCGGTCCCTCCTACGTTGGGCTGTGTTTCCTTCCTTAAGCTCATTCATGGATTCATTTATAGCCTCAAGAGCCTCTTGCTCTTCTAGGACACACTGGATTTCATGTTCCAGATTTCATAATTATTATTGTTCATTTTTTTTACCGTTATTTAACTCGGCCACAATGTTCTTTGAAGCACTTGCCATCTAACAAATTACATATAAACATTTATGCACATAAATTAATGTATTGAACATATATATTGTTCCTTAATCATGAAATTAATTAAATAGTATCATCCTTTAATATTCTAGTATCGACTATTAATTACTTAATAATCAATATGAAGTATTTAAGTAATTAAGTTACGTAAACTTTAAACTTCATAGTAAAGCAAACAAAAAATATATATATCCATAAATAATATGGGTATACATAAATAAAATAATAAATAACATATATTATTATAAATAATATTGTGTTGACATGTTGAGTGGAAAATATACCATAAAAACATATCGATTATATATCATGATTGTAGTTTAAATAAAGGAAAAACAAGCTTAATGTGTCTATTTTCAGGTTGCATAGCAAAAGCACTGTTAAAACTCAACAATCTCATTTCACAAGCTAAATTGGAGGATTTATGGTACTTATAACTAGAAGATAGAATTAGCCACCATAGATGATGTGGAAACCACTAAGAGAGGAGGGGAGAGCTATTTTGAGGGGTTAATTCCATAATTACCCCTATAAAGTTGAAGAAGACTATCCTAAAGAAAAATGGATTATCTTTTAAGTGCAAGTTGATGCAAGTGGATAAGTGCAAGTTGATATAAGTCGATTAGTGCAAGTTGGCAAGTGGACTATTCATGCAAAAGACAGCTCGTGCTTGCATTACTTTTGATTATTTTAGTAAGCAAATAGTATAAGTTGTAATGATTCTTTTGTCCCTTAGAACTACTATAAATAATAGTTAGTTTTGGGTAGATAGACATCAAGAAATGGATCTTTAATTTGATCAACTTTACTTCCATTTAGTTTTGTAACTTTCTCTCTCCACATTTATAATATTTTCTCTTTTTAAAACTTCTGTTGTTGAGATTGTGTTACTTCTAGTTATGAAGGGCGAGGAGTCTTACCGCGCATGCTCGGGTTAACTTATCTGGCATGAGTAAGTCTTCCTCTCTTTTATTTACTGTAGGCATAATATCTAATATCTAAAGTTAGTCATTAAATAATGAGCTTAATTCTTATAAGTTGGCCACATTATATTGAGTAACCTAATGAGACTGAGAGGAGATTTATGGTTATGGAAAAGTTATTTAACACATATGCAACCTGAGACCGATAGGAGATGATTAATATGTTAAGGGTTTTATCTAAATGGTTAATGCTTTTTATAACTTAAAGCTTGAGATCTCATTTATGAAGATGAGAGTTAAGTAAATGAAATCTTAAAGAATTCATGTGAGAGTGAGATGTGAAGCATGGTGATGAAAGAAAGAAGAGACCTTAAACCTATGATCTTTACCTTGCCTATGCTAAATAAAGGAGATAGAGCTGAAACTGCTTGACATTGCTTAATTAGCATAAGTAAGTGAATTTCGTTTTATTTATTATGAGTAGTATGTTTTGATGATTGTTTTACAGTGTACTTATTTTATATTGGGATTGATCACCTCATACGAAGTAGTGTAATGAGACCTAGCAGAGACTTGCAATATAGAATAGCCATAAAACACATGTAGTCTATGAGACCGAGAGGAGATTAGGTGCATGCTAGGGCTTTTTATCATTTGATAGAATGCTTGGTAGAACTTAATGCATGAAAGTTAGTCTATGAGGAAGAGATTCAAGTAGATTAATTGTCATAGAATCCATATGAGGAGACTTGAGTATGGTGATTAACGAGTAAGATAGCTTAAATCTACACATCATCCTGCTCACAATAACTAAGGAGGATCTCACTGGAACTGTCTGACCATACTGAGATGAGCCTATTTCATTTTTACATTGTTTTTAATATTTATAATTTTTTCCAACAATCTTGTAGATATTTTAATTTCTTATTTATTGTAGAATTTTTTAGTTGTTTTTATCTTTTAATCTTTACTCAAATATTGGAAAAAATCATATCTGCTCATTTACTAGAAAATCTAAGGTTGATCAGTACTAATCCTGGTGGAAATGATATTTGTTCTTATCACTATATTGTATATTTGATCTAGTATACTTACTAGTAGTCACATTTGTAAGTAACAACATGTTTCGAGTTGACACATCAGTTGAAGAACTAACTATTTTCTTTGCCCCCTAAGCAACATAATCTTTAATGAAGTACTAACAAAAAAATTTATTTCTTGTGAATCTCATTATTTTCTCAAACAATATTGAGAGAGTACTATTAAGATTTGGATATAATATTACTTCTAAAATTAGATACCTTTAAGTATCATTTAATAAACCCCATTCACAAACAATATCGCATGCCATTTTGGTGTTTTCTTAACTCAATTTCATTTTTCTATGCAACAAAGACATGAGTAAATTTTTTTGTAACATACACAGAAATTAAAAAAATATTAAATTTTTTATTATTATTATCCAAAGTAATAATAATAAAAATAGTAATAAATTAATTTTCACTTAGATAAAATAAGTTCATAAAGCAACAAATGTTCAATGCCTCATAAAAAAAAATGATTGGTGATGTGAGCACTAGGTTTCCCGACCACTATGATGAAAGTCGAATTGGTTATCTGCTGTTTAGAAATCTTTTTCGAAATCGGTCTGTGAAGCAAGGGTTCAGATTTAAACGAGCTTTGAACTTGAACCCAGAAGAATTTGAAGAATTAGGGCTGAAAAGTGACTATACCCGTACGCGTATAGCTCTATCGTAAGGGTATAGTGGCAACATCTATTTGGATATTGCACTACACTCGTACGAATGTTGTTGAGTTGCAGACATTCTTGCATGAAATGCACAGATATTGGATTTGAGGGAGGACATGATTTTGAGTTTGGATTGAAGGGAGTTCTCGGAAGTGAGAGAAAGAGGAAGGAATTAGAAGGAATTAACAATAACAAGAGCAAAAAAAGAGAGGAAAAAAAGAAAAGGAAAATAAAATTCTTAAATTCTCATAATTCCAAATTCAATAAAAAAAAAACTTCAAATTCATCAAATTCAGTCAATAAATCACAATCCTAACCTCATATAATGGAATTGGAGGTTTGAAGCCTAATTTGGGAGAATTGCAAGTTTTGGGTTCAAATTCAAGTTCATTTAAATCTAGATTTCAAGCTTCAAGAATCGGTTTTCTTTGATTCAAACACTAGAAAAGCATCAAAGGTAACTTTTGAGAGGCCTTAAAACTCCATTTTATTGCTTTTTGGGTGATTTGTTACTTCATTTCGTATGCTTTCTTTTTCTGAAATTTCTCGTTAACTAGATCCGTACGAACATTACAATACCAATATGGTAATTTCTATACCTGTACAGATATAGTTAACATTTCAGAGTTTTGTTTTGGTTATTTTTTGCTTTCTGGGTTTGTTTCAAGACTATACCCGCACGGATGTACACTATAACCGTACAGATGTTGTCTATATCCATTCGAGTATAATTTTGAAGCTGAATGCATATTTGTGTGTTTCCATGCATACAACCTAGATTTATATTCTGTATTTATTTAATTTATGTAAATCAATTCAACAATAGAAACACAAATTTCTTGAAAACTAGCCTATTTCGTATACTTACATATTAAACCGGATAAATTGATTTTTTTTCAAATGAATTTCCAGTCCCATCAAAATTGCGTTTTAAAATGTTTTCAAAGGTAAATCGGGTAATTAATCAAATTCCCTGAATTTCCCCGTTTCACGCCCTGAACTATCTTGAATCCCCAATTCTTATCTGTGTGAGTCCTATGTGTATATATATTTATCTGTACTAACTTTGTTTTGCAGCTAGGTGTATGTTAGGTTAGATAAATGTTTAGCTTTTCGTTTTTTAGAGATTTTGTATATAGATAAATTTTGTACCCCAAATTCCTTTTATATAAATGTATCCCCTAGGGTAGTCATTTGATTGGTTTGTATATTGTAATTTCTTGAATTTATTTACTGCTTCTCGAATTTAGTTATCGCTTTTAGCATTTTATTTATATCTCGTGTGTGTGCATGGGCTAAATGAGTCAAAGATAAAATCAACTGTAGAAAATATAAAAGGCATTGATATAAACTATTAAATATGTTTTGAATCGAGAAGAAATAGGTGAGCTGTCAGAACTTGAATCTCTGACTAAAGGTATAAGGATTCGGAGCTGGTCTTGGTTGTACCGCAATTTCCCGGTTGAGCTAAGCCGGGTGGCAATTCCTGTCACTTTAGTGAAAGCATTCGAGTTTGTTTGTTTTCTCACTATAAAACCTGTTTTCATAAAACTCCTACTTAGAAATCTTCCCGGTCCGGTCGCGAGGCCTGTTTTTAGGATCGTCCGTTCACAGTTGCGAGTCTGCTGGAGATTTTTGTTTTTGATTTACAAAATCAAAATTGACAAACACTGAAAATTTTTGATTCAAAATGTTCTAACACTTTATATCATTGCCTTTTATTTGCATATCACTTAGAAACACTTTACAGGCACACTTTTAAGGTACCCTTTTAAATCCCGATGTGTTGTTGAAAGCGTCGCCTAAGTTTCACCAGGTCTTAAGGGCATCAATATGGTGCATCTGTAAGAACCCATTCGTTTGTACCCTTGGTGGGAGGGAAGTGAGGAGTGTATTCTGCTATGGAAGCCTTGATGTGAACCCTAGACTTTTTGACTTGGCCCTTATTTAGCAATCGTAGTTGCTTCCCTTAGGAACCAAAACGTAAATTGCATTAACCTATTAAGAAATGAACTTTTATTCCCCGTTGCTAATACAAAGAACCAACTCCTAAGAAAGACTTGTGTCGACGAAATGTGGAGAAATAAGGTTAAAAGGGAGTGCATATTTATGCATGTTCTAATGTTTGTTCCGTGTGTAAGAATTTGCATATTTTGCATTTTCATAAATCATTTGAATTTGCATGCTTTTTATGCATTTACACATTGCATCTTTTCATCTCCAAAATCCACAAATCCCAAATCCTTAAACCCTAAATGCCAAAATCCCAAAACCACTAAATCCCAAATCGCTAATCCCCAAATCCCTAAACCACTAAATCCCCAAATCCCTGAAATCGCCAAATCCCTGAAATCGCCAAATTTTCAAAATCACTAAATCTCGAAATTCCTAAATCCCAAAATCGCCAAATCTTGAAATCCCAAATCCCTAAACCGTCAAGTCCCTAAATCACCAAAAATTGCCAAAACCCCAAATTGTCATCCCAAATCCCCAAATTGCCAAATCCCAAAATCGCCAAATTTCCAAATCGTCAAATCTCTAAATCGCTAAATTCCCAAATCGCTGAATTCCTAAATTGCTAAATCTTCAAATCACTGAATCACCCAAAACCCTAAATCACTAAAGCCTGTATAAGATCCGCTCTATACATCCATCACCAAATCTTGAATAATTTATTTTGTTCATTTATCTGAAGCCCCATACGTGGTACACTATATCATGTATATTCAACCACATTTCATATAGATCCCTATACATCGAAGCTGGTGTACACTATATCATGTATATTCAACCACATTTCATATAGATCCTTATACATATATTCATATGCACATTTCATATATATCCATGTACATCGAAGGTGGTGTACATTTCATATAGATCTCAATGCATATATTCATATGCATATTTCATATAAATCCATGTACATCGAAGGTGGTGTACATTTCATATTGATCCCTGTGCAAATATTCATATGCACATTTCATATAGATCCCTGTGCATATATTCATATGCAGATTTCATATAGATCACTGTACATTGAAGGTGGTGTACATTTCATATAGATCCCCGTGCATATATTCATATGCACATTTTCATATAGAACCATGCACACAGAAGGTGGTGTATATTTCAAACAATTTTTATGCATACATTCATATGCATTTCTCATATAGAATCTCATACACAAAAGGCTGTGTACATTCTCGAAATCCTATACATTTCATTATCACATCATGCATTTCCATCAATTCATGCATATATATAACATGTCATGTACATGCATACATAGCATTTGTAAATTAATGCTTCATCATGTATGCATTCACAAATGCTAACAAATGTTTATGATCTCGGGTTTTGTCAGTCTAGTTAGAATCAAATAACAGTGAATTTGGGTTCAAGACAATTGTTAGAATAACCAGTAATTCAGAAACTTGGAACAGAGCAGAATGGCTGGGAATTTTGAAACCAAAGTAGTTGAAGTCCTTAAGGATAGTCCTTCTTATCGAGATTTCAAGAAAAGGAAGAATGTAGAATCATCTGAACCTAGGGGCCCGGTAATATTTCTGAGCTAGATAGAGTTACAAAAGAAGAATTTATCTTTGAGAAGAAGTTGAAAGTGAAATATGCTGAACTGGAGGAAATGTTGTCTGAAGTGAGAAAGGAAGCTGACTCTAAACCTAACATATGTATTGATGTTGATACAATGATAAGCCAAGGTATAGAAGTTCTTCTAGTTGGCTTTCAAATGCTGAGGATAACAACTTATAAGGGAATGAGTTCTCCTGAAGCTCATTTGAATTTGTATGCAAGAGTGATGTTGATGGTGGGAGTCCCTAAGGGGCAGTTAACCATTAAATTCTATTCTAGAAAAAAGGGCATTGCGACGGTATAACAACTTATTTGAAGAAGTTTAAATGAACTGGGATGCTCTTTCAACATCCTTTCTCAAACATTACAGTTTTAATAACTTGATGCAAGTAAAGCTAGGTGATCTTGAACAAGTCAGGTAAGGGCCCAATGAATCTTTTGCAAGCTTTTATCAAAGGTGGATGGATAAGATGATATAGATGAAAAATAGACTTGATGAAGATGCTGATTGTCAAACTCATAGATGGAAGCAAAGAAGAGTACCGAAAAGCTATGAAATTTTATAAGTTTGATACTCTAAATGATGTATATAAGATGGCAATGAAGATTGAAAGGCATATAAGTGAAAAATCTGATGATTCATTCATAGCTGATAGCTTAGGGTCAATTAGTTCGAATCATGTGAAGGCTGCGATGGTGCATTAGAGGCGGTCTGATCAACATAAAATCTGAAAAAATCATGGAATTTCTCTTTAAATTTTAACTTTGACACAAATCATCGCAAAATGTAGAAATGGTGGTTAATTAAAGTCTTTAAAGTCTTTCAAAAAGCCCTTAGAAGAAGACAGGAACAATTTCTTCACTTATCATGTGACATTCAGCCACAGAACTAATGATTGTTTTATTTTGTGAGAAGATATAATAAAGTTAGTTAGAGATGGAAAGTTGAAAGAGCTGAAGAAACTCGACGCTCAAGTCAATCATTCTCATCTTGTATATGAATATCAGGTCACCATGATACAGTCTGGGTTGCCAACAGATTTTGTATTGTCTCAAGTTGTTCAAGCTAATTAGATAGTGCAGACAGTAATGGATGATGGAGTCACTTACATTGAAGGGTCAGCTCTTTGAGCAATCAGTGAGATGAAGTGTGATGGCTTAGGCAAAAGCACAAAATTAGAAAGGAAAAACAAAGCAGATACAATTAGTTAGATAGATGCTAACATTATAGCAGATGCCATGAAAGATTATGTTTCCTAAGATCATTTTTGCAATATCATTAAAAAGGAAGTAGCTTTAGCATTGAAAGAAAAACATGTGATAGAAAGGCTAGAGGCAAGATATGCAGAATTAGAAAAGACGATAGTAGAGCTCAAAAGGGAGATTAGTCTTCACTCTGGTAAATGTGCTGTCATTGAAGATGGAGTAGGAAAAGGCAATGAAGTTCTTTCTACAGATCATTAAATGTCAGAAAATGCTTTGTGTGAAGATTCGGTACTGCCTGCTATACACAATGATATGGATGAAATGCCAACTACTAGGATATCAATAGCATGACTTAAATATCTACTTAAGTCCATATATGTGTCTTTAACTGATTGTTCTAATGAGGGAAATGCAGAGTCAACAGCCAATGTAAAACATGGAAATCCAGTAATGGTTTCCTAAAAGTAGTCTATTGTAAACAAAGGAAAGGGATGAATTGGAATTGCTTTTTTATTTTTTTCATTATCTAAAATCTATTTCAAATGCAAGAATAGGGTCTGCTACAATCTCTTAAACCTTTTGAGGAGCCATCTGAAGCTAATAGAGATAATTCTACACATATCATGTGGTGGTAGGTCACAGAACCAATAATTGCTTATGTTGAGAAATGACATTAAGAAGCTAATTGATGAAGGGAAATTGAAGTTAACATATGGAAAATCAGTAGTAATCAGAAAAGATACTGAGATTGAGAAAGGTGCACGAGTTTCTATCAAGAAGAAGAATTGATGAGTTCACTGATGTTTTGAAAGCTTTTTTGTATGTTTATGTTTTTTTCTGTATACTTTAGCAAGATGTAAATGCTTGAATAGTTTGTTTTAAATGTAATGAGCATTGGTGTCTTTTTCTTACTTATCTAGCATTCACATGTATATGACATTATGCATGCATTTGATAATTTGAAATGACATACCCAATACTCATAACATTTAAATTCATAAAATCAGTCTCAGTACAACATGGAACTTAAAAGTGACTTTAGTTTTGATTGGAATTCTATCTTGAAGATAAGATCATGTGATAAGTAAAGCAAACATAAAGAGCATCATGGCAGCAGTTTCATCAATCTTCATAAAGTCAAGATCTAGAATTTGAGGCATCATTATGATCAGCAAATGGTAGAAGTTCAAAATATCAAGGTATGCTTAATTTGCAACTAACTGATTAGCATCATTCTCCTGTTATCCACAGAAGGTTGATGTCAAAACAAAATCACTTAAAATGCAAATTCACCATGTTTCCAAGCCAAATTGAACAACAGAAATTCCCATGGAGAGTTTAACTACACTATAGCTAGGGCTGTACAATGGATGGCCCAACAAGTTTTGGGCCATCACCCAACCCAACCCATGGAAACAAGGAATTCATGGGTTGGTTGTAAAAATCAGCCCAACCCACCAAATATTTAGTGTTATGGGTTGGGTCGAATTTCAATTCAAATATTTATATAATTTTTCTTTTCTGTTTCTCTTCCACTATTCATTATGCCTTTTGATGTGTACCATTAGACATTTGTTCTTCAATCAAATTTAGTTTTTTTTTTTTTTTTTTTTTCACAGTAATTGAAATCAATTATAGATCCAGCGGAACAAAATTTGTTTGCTTTCATGTATGATTAATCATCTATTTTCATTTGTTATGTTGTTTCACCAATAAATTAAATGCCATATGTTAATGTATACATCATGAATGTAAATTCTTCTGTAATACAAATTTGTTAATAAAACAATGTTAAAATTATAATTACAAGAAATATACAACACTTAAGTCAACTTATTTCGTATTTTTTAACATTCAAAATAAACTTTTATTTTTTAACATTCAAAATACATTCTTGTAGCTGTCAATGAAAAATATTATATATAGTTTTTTCTTCCGATGATAGTAGCAATAATAATAATTAATAATAATGTATAGTTGATTAAGAAATAAAATTTAACCATTTCACCCCATGAATAATAAATAAATTTAAATTCAATATCAAACCTTCCTTCTGCTGTAATTTGGCGTAAAATCATCAATTGCATCATAGAAGTTGGAAATACGTTTCCTATGTTTTAGAAAACCGTGTCCCTCGTATATATCATCTAATTTTTTCATCACTATTATCGATGTTATCACTTAATTAAATGGATAGTGCAATGTTTTTAATTGAATATTGATGAAAAATAGTACAAAGAAGTGAAGATTTTCAAAAGGAAAAAATTGAATTTTACATGTAACGGTTAATTCGAATCCAACCCAACCCAACCCAACCCAATTACTTTTCCCATTTTATCCAACTCAACCCAATCCAACCCAATGAATAACCATTAAGATAAAGAATATATGGGTTGGGTTGGATTGGGTTGGTTAAATTCATTGGGTTGGGTTGATTTTGTACACCCCTAACTATAGCTCACACATGTAAATCTTTTCCAAGCCAAAGCTCATTTGAAACCTAGTCCAAAATGAATGGCCGAGCACACCATGAAGAATTCAAGTGTCGAAACCTTCAAGAGACAGTCAGCAAGATCATTTTTAAAGGAATAATGAAATACACTATAGATTTTCAGCACTAGCAATAAAGCATCTATGCATAGTTAAAGAAGATAGCTATAATCAACACGTAAAAGGGGATCATAGATGTCAGAGTCTTGTAAGTTGTCATTTCCAAGGGGCAATCAGAAGGTTACTCCAAAGGTAAATTTTTGTCATCATTCAACAGGTCAAAACACAGAAGGAAGTATCAACAAAACAACAGAAAGCAGAAAGAAGTCCTCTAATGAAAAGATGTTCATTTCTAACATATAGGAAATTATGTTTTGTAGAAATCTTAGACACAAAAAAAAGAAGAAAAATAAGAAAAATGTAAAGGGGAGTGTGAGGAAGTGAGGGAAATTCAAAGTGGAGATCGAACATCTGAATCAAGATGTAGAAAGTTCAAAATAAAGATTAATTGTTCAAGTTGAATTCAAGATGAAGACGTTGGTTTGAGATTTTTAAACATTTAATGATGACAGACAAGATATCTTTGGAATAAAATTCTATGTGATCTCTTAGAAATGACAAAAAACTTCAAGTCATGATAGAATTTCATAGGAAGTGCTTCAGAATCAAAGCAATACCTTACAAAGAAAGTTTCAGATTCAGATTAGTGCATTATAAAGAAGACAGTTTCAATCGAAAATCATGAAGAAGACCTTATGATCAGAACATACCCACAAGGTTAAATCAAGCAAAATCATTCACATCATCTTCAGAAGAATTGTCAACACTATCATCAAGGTTGACATAAAAAAAAAAAGAGAAAGAAAAAGCTCTTTGAGGTGAAAATTCCAAAAGGAGGGCCTCAGGCAAAATTTTAGGTAGCTTGATAGGCTAAAAACCCAAAGGGACTGGCATGGAAAACCGAAAGGACATTTTGGTAATAAGAGAGGGCATTACTCAAATCTAAAAGTCTCGTTCGGGTTTTCCCCATTGTACTTATTATGGTTGAATCATAATAATGTTATGAATGTTTGATATTTTGGTTAGATGTTCATAATGCATACATTCTGCTATTGCATGTAGTGTTCATCAGTAGGTCATTACTTTTAAACAATCTGTTTCAGAAGGAGAGTTCGCATCCAAAGACAAATCATCAATGTCAATAAGCATCTTCTAGTTACCCAGTGGAGTTCATAGCATATTAAATTATCTTCTAATCCCCAATGGAGTTCAAAGCATATTAGAAAATCTTCTAATCCTAGGGGCATCTTCAAGCCACTTTTTATCTTAAATCATCGACAAGTAGATTTTAAGTTCAACAGTCAATTTCTTTAATCCCCAGTATTTAGTAAAGATTCTATCATCCATACCAGTTGATATGTTATGGTCTCCAACAAGACAAGCAAGAGATTTTCATTCCTGAGCAGTAATTAACCAGAGAGCATGTTATACTTCCCTAAGAGCATTCTTCAAGTCAAAACACACTCTTCAATAATAGTCAAGCCAAGAGTAAATAGAATCTCCAGTATCAGACAAAAATGGGCATTTTGAAAATATGTTTCAACAAAGATGGACTAGCAATCAGTGTAGAAAACAATCACAAGTCTTGAACCTGAATTCACTGTTCCAAGATGAAGAATTCATCCCCAAAATATACAATCAAATCCTTCAAGAACATGTTTATACATCTTTATGCATATGCACACATGCATTGCATGTATTTTTTCTTGCATCATGCATCATGATTGGAGGAACAAGAAAAGAAGACAAAAGTCAGAAATTCAAGCAAGAAATCTAGAAATCTATAGATCCCAAATCCATCGCCAAGTGGTATCTGTATCACTCTTGTGAGGCATTATTCCAAATTGCCCAGTGGCATTATTCCCTCTCTCGCGAGGTAATGAGCAGATAGATCCAAAATTCATTGCCTAGTGGTATCGGTATCACTCTCATGAGGCATTATTCCAGATTGCCCAGTGATATCCATATCCCTTTTGTGAGGCATTATTCCAAGTAGCCCAACGACACAATTTCCGCTTTCATGAGACTTTGGTCCAGATTTGCCCAGTGGCACAATTTCCGCTCTTGTGAGGCAATGAGTAGATATATCCTAAACAATAGTCCCAAATTCAAATCACCTACTGGTATTCGTATCACTCTTATGAGGCATTATTCTAGATAGCCTAGTGGCACAATTTCTGCTCTCAAGAGGCATTAAATCAGAAAGATCTCTAATACCAATTTTGATCCCATGGAGTATGGTATAAGTCCCAGCACAACGAGAGATCAGATTGTTCAACAAAGTGATGATCTAATAGAGCATGGCATAAGTCCCAGCACATTTAGTGATCATCATGATTCATGCATTTAGTATGCTCATGCATTTGCATACATGCATCAAGCATTCTTTTACAAGAACCAAAGTTTATTCAACAGATTTTCATTCTTGACCAAAGGGGCACAAATTTTTTCTTCCAATATCTCTCAGTCAATGAACGAAAATCCTTTGCATCGAAACAAGGCTTTTGACAACTAAGTAGAAGAAATTTGTCTCAGTCAACGGAAAAGGAAATTCGTATTGCAAACAGTTATTCGCTAATTGAACTAATTCTCCACTTACAGCGGGCGACACTTAATTCAAGTAATTTTTCTTTCTTTCATTCAGGGTGCTCTTTTTCGCATTCTTAAATTCACCTCAGGCATTTTAGACCTGGTATCGGTATTGAATTTGATCAAGCGAGGGGCAACCATAAGTGCTGGGTTTTTCCTGACCTCTATGATGAAAGTTGAATCAGTTATCTGCTATTTAGAAATCCTTGTCAAAATCGATTCGAGAAGAAAGGATTCGAATTTAAATAAGCTTTGAACTGGAACCCAGAAGAATTTGAAGAATCGGGGCTGAAAACTGACTATATCCGTACGGGTACAGCTATAGTCGTACGGGTATAGGGGCAACATCTGTATGGGTATCGCACTATACCCGTATAGCTGTTGTTGAGTGGCAGACATTTTTGCATGAAATGCATAGAAGTTGGATTTAAGGGAGGAAACGATTTTGAGTTTGGATTGAAGGGAGTTCTCGGAAGTGAAGAGAAAGAGGAAGGAATTAGAAGGAATTAACAATAACAAGAGCAAAAAAAGAGAGAAAAAGAAGAAAAGGAAAATAAAATTCTTAAATTCTCAAATTCCAAATTCAAATTCAAAAAAAAAAAACAAATTCATTAAATTTAGTCAATTAATCACAATCCAAACCTCACTTAAACTTTCAGAGATACAAATTGAAGCTAGAATTGGAGGTTTGAAGCTCAATTTGGGAGAATTGCAAGTTTTGCGTTCAAAATTCAAGTTCATTTAAATCTATATTTCAAGCTTCAAGAATCGGTTTTCTTTGATTCAAACATTGGAAAAGCATCAAAGGTAACTTTTGAGAGGCCGTAAAACTCCATTTTATTGCTTTCTGGGTGATTTGTTGCTTCATTTCGTATGCTTTGTTTTTCTAAAATTTCTGTTTAACCAGATCTGTAAGGACATCACAATACCCGTACAGTAATTGCTATATCGCTATGGATATAGTAATATTAGTACGGATGTAGGTAATACCCTTACGAAAATAGTTAACATTTTAATTTTTTGTTTTGGTTATTTCTTTTTTTCTAGGTTTGTTTCTAGACTATACCCTTACAGTTATATACTATAACCATATGGATGTTGTTATATATGTTATCTTTATATCAATAAATCAAGAGAATGTAATGAATTTGAAAATGGCACCTGTGAGCAGATGATCCTAAAACCGGGCCTCGCAACCGGGCCGGGAAGATTTTTAATTAGGGATTTTATGAAAAAAGGTTTTATAGTGAGAAAACAAACAAACTTGAATGCTCTCACTAAAGTGATAAGAGTCGCCACCTGGCTCAACTCAACCAGGAAATTACAGTATTGCCTAGACGAGCTACGAATCGCTATACCTTTAGTCAGAGATTCGGGGTTTAGACAACTTACCTATTTCTTCTCGATTCAAAACATATTTAACAGTTTATATCAATGCCTTTTATATTTTCTACAATTGATTTTATCATTGATTCATTTATCCAATTCTCACACACGAGATACAAATAAAATGCTAAAAGCAATAAATAAATTCAAGAAATAGTAAATAAATTCGGGAAATTAAAATATATAAACCAATCAAATGACTACCCTAGGAGATCCATTTATATAAAAGAGATTTGAGGTACAAAATTTATCTATATAAAAAATCTCTAAAAAATGAAAAGATAAACATTTATCTAACCTAACATACATCTACCTGCAAAACAAAGTTAGTACAGATAAATATCTATACACGTAAGACTCACATAGACTCAGAATTGGGGATTCAAGATAGTTTGGAGCGTGAAATGAGAAAAATTGGGAAATTCGATTAATTACCCAATTTGACCTGTAAAACGTCGTTAAAACAAAATTTTGATGGGACTTGAAATTCATTTGAAAAAAAATCAATTTATCCGGTTTAATATATACGTATACAAAATGGGTCGGTTTCAAGAAATTCTTGTTTCCATTGTTGAACTGATTTACAGAAATTATTATAGATAGGGGTGAGCAATACCAAACTGTAACCCAAAAATTGAACCGAACCACATAGAAAAACCGAACCGAACCGAACCAAAGTTAGTTTGGTTTAGTTTTTGTTTTTAAAAATGTGATAGTTTCATTTTTCGGTTTGGTTTTGGTTTTTGATGGAAAAACCAAACAAAAAAGGAACCAAACTGAACTAATTATAAATATTTAAAAATTATTTATATATATGTATAAAATACATTTTATTTGATATAATATATATTTATATTATTATAAAATTTATATTTATGAGATTGTAATAATATATATGTAATATATACCATTTTTTACAATAATTTATATATAATTAATAATAATTTAATGATAATAATAATGATAATTTATTTAAATTTTAAAATTTACAAATTTTGGTTTGGAACCGAACCAAACCAGAACCGAACCGATGGTTTAATTCGGTTCAACCCAAACCTATTGTATATTGGTTTGGTTTTGGTTTTTATAATTTTCAATGTTTAGTTCTTGACCGAACCGCATTTTGCTCACCCCTAATTACAAAAATTAAATAAATACAGAATATAAATCTACAGAATATAAATCTATGTCAAATGCATGAAAACACATAAATATGCATTCTGCTTCAAAATTACACCCGTACGGAGATAGATAACATCCCTATGGGTATAGAATAATAAATTAACAAATTAATTTAGCCTAATGGCTAAGTACATGGACAAAAAACGCTAAAAGAATGAGGTGCCAGTTCGAATTTTGGTAGTTACTCTTGAAATAATTAGTTTATTTCTTTGTTCTGCCAAATTATCCCATAATAAGTTAGTTGCTTTATTAGTGGAGATTACTGATTTTTCTCTTATTTTGTTATGTATTTGCCTATACAATAGGCTTTTCAAAGTTATCAAGAAATCATCAAAGAAAACATATTTTCTCAATTTACTGTTATTCTTTCTAATAGCGGTAGAGTGTAAAAAGAGAGCGCTAAGAGTAGTAGTCCAAGCTTGGCTACTGACAATTTCTTAAAGCCAACTATTTCATGTTTTAATGGTCACTTTAATCATTGGAGCATGTTAATGGAAAATTTTTTAAGGTGTAAAGAGTATTGCGAAGTTATTGAGTCTAGTGTACCAACAACAACAAATAGAAACAATCTCACAAATTCACAATAAAAAAGATTTGGAGGAGATGAAATTGAAGGATTTGAAAGCAAAAAATTATGTATTTCAAGCCATTTATAAATCAATATTGGAAACCATTCTTAGCAAAGAGATGAAGAAAAAATGTCAAGGCTCTGCCCGACTGAAGCATGTACAGCTTCAAGCCTTGCGAAGGGATTTCGAAACTCTTTAGATGAAGGATGATGAATTAGTGAACAATTATTATGGAAGGACCATAGGAATAGCTAATAATATATGATTTTATGGTGAGAAGATGGAAGATACAACCATAGTTGTGAAGATTCTATGTTCTTTGATGCCAAAGTTTTATTAAGTTGCATGCTCAATTGGAGAATCCAAGGATATTAATGAATTCTCTCTTGATGAACTCCAAAGCTCTTACTAGTCCATGAACAAAAGATGAAAAAAATGCAGTTATAGAATATGAAGCTTTAAATGTCTCTACTTTTACTTATTCTTTACACTCTAGAGGAAGAGGTAGAGGAAGAGGAGACAATGTCGCAAGGCAATTTTAACAAGTCAAAGGTAGAATATTTCAGATGTCATAATCTTGGTCACTACCATTTCTAAATGTTGGACTAATTTGTCAAATGATAAGGAAGAAAAATGAGACAAGTCGAATTTTGTAGAACAGAAAGAAGCAGAGACTCTATTAGTGACTATTCAAAACCAATCAGGAACTTCATGATTCAGCGCTGTGGTATGTGTATTCATGATGTAGCAACCATATCTATGGTAATAAGTCTTCTTTCTCTTACCTTGAGGAATATTTTCATTCTTTAGTAATTTTTGGAGATTGTTTGATGGTCAACGTTTTGGGCAAGGGTGGCATTCATATTAAAACACAAAATGGTTTTGTGAAACGATTTCTAATATGTTTTATGTTCTTGATTTGAGAAGTAATTTATTGAGCGTTGGTCGATTACCAGAAAAAGGGCTATATAATTATAATTTCTATAGGTATATGTGAATTATATGATCCTTCTATAGGAACTATTGATGTAATTCCAATAAGTTCTAACAGGTAGTTCCAAGAAAGATTGAATGTGCTTAACGTTGCTTGATGACTAAAATTGAAAACCCAAACTGGCTTTGGTACTTTCGCTATGTTATCAATTTTGGTAGATTGAAGACTCTTAACAAAAAGATATGGTCAGTAGTCTTCCTGAAATTTCCATCTAAAGTTTGTGAAGAATGTGTTGTTGGCAAACAACATCACTCACCATTCCCTAAAGCCAAATCCTGGAGAGCAAAGTGAATACTAGAGTTGGTTCATTCAAATATCTATGGGTCAATAAAGCCATCCTTAGATGGGGGTAAAAGATACTTGCTCACCTTTAATGATGATTATTTCTAAAAAACATTGGTATACTTTTTGCAAGAAAAATAATGCATTTAAAAACTTCAAAGAACATGTTGAGAATGAAATCGAAAAAACTGTTTAAGTCATACACATTAATTGTGGCTGAAAATTGCTCTAAAGAATATTGCACTATGATAATTATGGCATATGATAGGAGCTTATTGCTATGTTTACACCGTAGTAACTAGTGTATCGGAGAGAAAAAATAAAACCATACTCAACATTTGTGCTGAAGGATTTGAAAGGATGAAAGGTTTAATTATTAGATTAAAGCCTTAATGAAGGGTTTCATCATGAGACTAAAGCCTTAGGACAATGCTCTGGTGGAAGGTTTAACTGATACTACAGTGGAAGATTTTACCCTAAGGTTAAAGCCTTGGAATGATGCTACTGTGGAAGGTTTATCCTTAAGGTTAAAGCCTTGGACTGCCACGGTGGAAGGTTTAACCCTGAGGTTAAAGCCATGGGTTGACGTTGCTTTGATGGTTGGCCTTAGATGAAAGCCTTAATGGTTGAATTTGAAGCTATTTATAGTTAAGGAGGGAATTTGCCTCCAGAAAAACCACGTTCCACATTTACTTAAAACTGTCAAAGATATGAGTGGCAAGTGGAATATTATGATAACTATTATAACATAATAATAACATATATTATGGTTGATCCTAAGCTTATATTAGGGTTATATTAGTATGAAAAATGGTATTTTAGGAATGATAATTAAAAATGCATGTATAATAGGAATGTGAAGGTGGTTATGGTTGAAAACATTCCTTAACATGTCATTTAAGGAAATTTCCCTGAAAAAATGAAATAAAGCCTAGACCTATAAGCCTAGTTAAGGACAATGGTGCTTCACTTTAACGCACAAAATACATAATAGGTCATCATTTGACTGCTTCTTAGTTCCAAAAAAATAAAAAAGACCAATGATTAACAAAAAAGTGGCAAATGTCTAGTTAATTTGGGATTCTTTCTCTGTCTATAAAAGATGGTTTATTAGGTAGGATGGGGGACTAACAAAAAAAAAAAAAAAAGATTGAAAGTGAAAAAGGTTGTGTAGAAATATTCCTTTACTCTATCTTTTTCTTCTCTCTTTATTGTTTTATATGTTTGTTTCTGTCTAAGGAAAGTACATGTTGAGCTTTCTAATTTTTCTTTTTCCAAAAGATAATGAACCTATGCTTTAGGAGAGGGGCTATTTGGAGTGGAATTTCAGGACATCATGGAAGAATCATTTAAGAAAGAAGCCATTGTTACATATCTCTTCAATCTTTATTACAATTGTGAGCACCAATTTTCACCTTTTGTAAGGAAACTGGCTTAATCCATTTTTATTGTAGAATAGTCTTGAATGTAAGCTCCAAATGATTCAAAAGCTTTATGAATACTAAGGATGATCTCAAATTATTCCCATAGGTATTAAGGTTAAAAGTCAAAACATCCGCCTCATACTCACAATTCTAATGCAACTTGAATCACCTAATTCAAAATTAAAATGAGGAAGTTAGGATAAAAATTATGTCTAACATGCATATAGTAAGTGAATAGCATGCCAAAATGCACAGGTTTTGTTCAAACCAAATCATCGCCCTTCTGTTTTGAGAATTTAATTTCAAAGTAACTTTTGAAGATGTTTGTGTCAAACTCAGGGTTTTAATGCAACTGGAATCACTCAATTTTGACTTGAAATGAAGAAGTTAGGATGAGAATTAAGTCAAGCTTCTAATAGGCCCACCAGGAGAGCCGAACAGCTCTATCTTGTATATCAGAAAGAGCTAAACGATTTTATTTTTTAGGCATCCAAAAAATCCAAATGGCTATGTTGGTAGAAGGTGGTAGGTGGAGTTTGGCTAGACAAGCATATGAAATTTCTACAAAACAGGCATGTGCAATGAATTTTTCAATTCCTATAATAAGAACTCATTTTAACTAACAATTATCATCAAAATCTGTCTAAAACTCTAAAAAAACATTAGAGTTTTGGATTGAAGAAAGCTCTAAGATTAGAAAAATTAAATACCCAATCTAATCCAAATCATTCTGAAGTGTTCAAGAGCTTTAAAAATCACCCAGAGTCTTTTAGGAGCATTCGGTGAAGCACGCTTCAAGGGTAAGCCTCTGGGATGCCTTAAATCCTTGTTTATTAATTTTTGGTTATGTTCAAAATCTTAAAAATTCAGATTAAAATAAAAATTCTGGCTCTATGATGAAGAATAGAGCCAAAGGATGAAGAGAGCTCTATAGGGCCATTTGGATCTATCCCTAGGCCCGACGGTTGTGCATAGGGCTTGATAGCTCTGTGGTGTACACATTTTGGCCTAAACAACCCTGAAAAATTTTTTATGCATGTCTTGATGATCTTACAACATTATAGACATGCTTTAAATTCATATTAACATATTTTAACAATAAAAAACACACATTTAGATGCTTACGAAGCTAGGATTCACGCGTTTGAAAAAGAACACATTTTTGCCTAAACTTGTAAACTAAAACTGTTTTGATGTTAAAACCAACTCCAATATGATTCTAAATGTGTACAAATATTGATTTTAGGGTGAATGAACTGTTCATGAGATTATGAATTGTTATGGCACCTAATCTCGGGTTTTTGCCTCGATAAAGGCAAAATCTCGAGATAAGTGCTAAAGTGATCCTGTAATCCTTCGAACATTTCCCTATTAATCAATATCCCCTTAAGCACACCTCAATTCTATTACTCCAATATATTTCATGAACGAATCCTATGTGTTATAGTGCTTGTCCGTTTGCATGATAGGCCCATGTGCCCTTAAGCCGACTACGTGAAAGACGAATTGGGTTAATAGTGTTTTGTTTTGCAAGAATTTATCTATTTTTCCTTTATATATTGTTCAAAATGTAATCCCTATCTTTACAAATGAATCCCTCTCCCTCAAAGTATGTAATAACTTAAGTAGGCTTGTTTTCATATCCGGCCTGCAATGTATGACCTCTAATGTGCAGGGAATCATAAATAGACAAATTAAGGTGTAAAAAAGCATATAATTATTAATATAAACCAAATTTATGTAGAGTCTTAAAAGAATTAGATGTAGAATAAATAAGTAATTGTCCATGGACCTAGAATCCCTTTTGATTAGGGTATAGCAATCATTTGGGGATTACTATACATTTCCAGGTATTGATCCTAAGTGGCTACTCCACACTAATCAAACTGTAATAACTTAATATAAGTCTCATGCATACTGAGCCAGAGGCGGGCTAGCTTTTACCACTGCCCACAGTGGCGACTCCACTAGGGATTAATCAGATGATATCGAAAAGATTCTTGTCTAACCCTTTTAACACTTTATAAAAATTGGCTTATAAGCATTGCACTACACTTATGCACACCCGGCTGTCGTGTGATTCCACTACCATGCCTTCATGAGGTATTAGCTCATAGCCTCGTATAACTTTGTCTTATGGACCCTTGAGTGGAGATGAGTAGAGTACATACTGATGTCGGAGACTTGATCTTAACCCAAACCTTGACTTAAGCTCATGAGGCAGTCATAGTAATTTCCCCTACGTTACCAGAACCTTGCATTGTTACTTACAGAGAGATATGCACTTATCTATCCCTTATTGATGGCAAGTAGAACCCAACCTTGGAAAGAATTTTACTGGACCAATTATGGAGAAATAAGGTTGGAAGGGTGTGCATCTTTGCATGCTATGTGATTAATGCTAACGTGATTTTTATGTTGTCTATACATAAACCATATCGTTTAGGACATGTATGCTTTCTACATAGTTATGATGAGTATCATTCCATAAGGAATTGTGGTAGTGAATTATTACTCTATCAAGCGGGGGAGATCTTATCTAAGGAGAGTGATATTTAAGTGGATCATTTATATCCTTTGACTCTTTCCTAGAAATTTATCTGGTATGACACAATGACTCACACTCAATTTCCCTATGTAACAATAATCGTCATACCTAGGTAGGAAGGATGTTATTCCATCTGGAAGGGTAGTAGTAAGTCATTTTCCTATCAAGCTAAGAATATCACATCTAAGGAAAGAAAACACTGAGAGGAACCTTTGTTTTCCTCCACTCTTTCTAGGGGATTTACCTAGCCTAGTATAATATAATGACTCACATTCCTTTTCCTTATGAAATAATAATCGGTTCACACCATATAGTATAAGTATGTGTGTACATTCATTAGTCACTTTGTTGCAATCCTATAAACATAATAAGGAGAAATGTGTGTGCATGAACATTCACTCTAATGGTTTTATTGTAACCATGTAAACATTATACTGCATGTTTGTGCGAGCAGATGAAGTTTTCATGATGCAGCGAAACAAAACGAGGAATTTAGTTATTTTTCACCATTAATACAGTATTAATTTTGGAAACTATATATTTCACGAAAGATTCGAGACTGAAATCCCAAAAAAGTTATAGGAGTGACCACCCGGCTTAACTCAACCGGGAAATTCAAGTACAACTAAAACCAAGTGAGGGCTGCTATACCTTCTAGAGATCTAGGTCTAGACGAGACACTTATTATCTAATTAAAATAACTATTTTGACAATCAAATCATAGCATTTTATAAAACTAGGTTAATTTTACTTGGAGCACATGACGTTCATATAAGGTATAGAAAGTAATAAATTAATTAATTATACAGACCGAATCAAATAAACTACCCTAGGGGATACATATGATTGAAATGGGAATCAAGGACAATCGCCTAAAATACATAAATTTATCTAATATAAGAAGAAAATTAAACATACATTTAATCTTGCAAAACAAATGTTAGTAACACAAATCACATTTAGGACTCAAACATGACATAATGAAATAATTAGTGAGTCAGAATCATGCACTCAGAGGGCATAGCCGGGGAAACTAGATAATTTCACCGACTAGACTTGGAAATTATTTTGAAATGTTCCTATATTAATTTTTGAGAAAACGATTTTACCGATTAATTACTCAACATGACAAGTGAGTCGGTTTTTAAGAAATTAGATTTCCATTGTTGTTTTGGTCTAATACATACTTTTAGAATATAAATCTAAGGTTTAAATGTCATGAAGTGTTTGAAAATTAGCTTTTAGTGATTCTGTCTCGAACCGATACCCACACGGATGTGCTGTTAAGACCCATATGACTATCAATTACATATGGGTATCACTTTTGGATTAGTAGCCAAAATTTGAATTTTTCAATTTCACGCTACTTTCTTAGGTTCAAGAGTCATGTGGCTACCATGCTTACAGCTGTGTGGCTATCTTAATAGCTGTGCAGCTCTGGTTCTTAGACTAGAAAACCAAAATAGAGTATGTTGAAAATATGTGTATGGTGCTCAAAATACAGCACAAATAAGGAAATTGCTTTCGGTTTCTCAGATATTTATCCTTAAAGCATGGATCCACAGCTTTAGGAGGCGTAAATCCTTCAAGAGAGGCTCTAATTAAACACCCAAACTCCAAGCTCCAAATATGTTCCAATGCTCCAAATGTTACGGTTTCGTGGTTAGATTAGTCTCTAAATCCTATTAAAAGCCTTAGTGAAGTGCTTAAGATTTGTAGCCAATTTTGACTCAAAAAAATGAGATTGAAAGATGAAAATTAAAGAAAAAGATTGATTTCTTCTCCCTTTTCTTCCCTTTTCCTCTCCTTTCTCTCTAAATTAGATTTGTGAACCCTTAATTCCATTTATATGCCCTTTATATAGGCAGAATGAGGCCTCTTCCTTGTTAAATCGACCCAAAAAATCCAAAAAATCATTTCTAAGAAGAAAAGCCATGGTTCTATCAGAGGAGACTTATGTATGCCTCAATGTGGTTGTTTTGTGGCTCTCATCACAACAACCATATGGCTTATGATACACCCTCACGGTTCTTGATCTGGGAATAGCTTTCTCTTCGTCCAGTAAATGATCCGAGGCTTGAAGTTTGGTTGATCGGAGCTTCAATCTTGAATTGGCTTTGACCCTTGCATTTATAGAAGCAAACAAATGATTTATTCGTAATTTAAACCAAGGGATGAAAATCTCAAAGCTCAAAGGTTGCTCCTCGTGTATCTAAATTCAAAGCTTGCTGGTTCACCTTGTCCCGTGGTGATTTTGGATGCACGATAGAGGGCACAGTGAAAAGAGAAAAGAGACATGCCCACCCCTCACGCTAGCTAAGAGACTAAGTTGTCAAGATTCAGAAGTTGCTATAAGATGCCATATTGCTGGTACGTTCGTTCCTTGATCCATAATTTTGGAAATAAAAAATTTTACCCCTTTGATGAAGAATGAATGTCGAAGTGAAGTTGGCTATTGGGGCTAAGTGGCTATGAGATGCTGAGCTTTTGGTGAGGGGACTCTGGTCTATTAAGATACCTAAAGTGATAATAAAAGTTCTTGGCATATTATGGAATACCTAGAACAATAAAGGAAACTTCTAGTGCATTATGGAACACCTAAAATGATAAAGGAAAGTTCTGGCATATTATGAACACCTAGAACTATAATGAAAAGTTCTGGTGTATTACAGAACACCTAAAATAATAAAGAGAAGTTCCAGTGTATTATGGAACACTTAGAACGATAAAGGAAAGTTCTGGTGTATTATGGAACACCGAGAATAATAAAGAGAAGTTTTGGTGTATTATGGTATACCTAGAATGATAACTGGAAGTTCTTGTGTATTATGGAACACCTAGAACAATAAAGAGAAGTTCTATTGAATTATAGATCACCTAAAACTATAAAGGAAAGTTTTGGTGTATTGTGGTACACCTAGAATGATAAAGAGAACTTTCGATGCATTATGGAACACCTAGAATGATAAAAAGAAGTTCTAGTGTATTATAGAACACTTAAAACGATAAAGGAATGATAGAAGAAGTTCTAGTTTATTACGAAACACTTAGAACAATAAGGGAAAGTTTTGGTGTATTATGGGACACCTAGAATAATCAAGAGAAGTTCTAGTGTATTATGGAACACCTAGAATGATAAAGGAGAAGTTCCAGTGCATCATAGAACATTTAGAATGATAAAGAGAAGTTTCAGTGTATTATAGAACACCTAAAATGATGTCGATGTCTTGGGATGATTCAAACCATAATAGAAAGAACTGACTGGTTGTAATTGTTTATTGATTGATGATTTTTGGGAAGTAGAGATTTAGTAAGTTAAGGATATTTAGCAAGTTGAACATTCGTAATGATGCCTATACTTGCGTAATAAACTTTCTTGAAAGAAAGCAAATTAATTTACCTTTGAAAGATTGAAAATTGATCAAATATAAATAATAAATAAATAAATGGATGAATAAGTAAATAAATAAGTAAAGATAAAATAGAATAAAATAAAAAGAATAAAATAAATAAGACAAATAACAAAATAAAAATAAAAACTGGAATAAAAATACCATGTCTGGCACGACTATCAATCAACAGCCGTTCCATTGAAGGAGTGACACCTATACTGTAGGATTTTCTTTACTATATACGGGCCTTCCCAATTCAGTTTGAGCTTACCCCAAACGTCTGTATTGGAAGGTTTTAGCTGCTTTAGCACCAAGTCTCCTACTTTTAATGGATATTTCTGGTGATGAACTCGGCAGTTGTATGCTCTAGTCATCCTCTATTGATACATTTACAAATGGTCTAAGGCCATCAAACGTTTCTCATTAACCATAGCCAACTATTCAAACCTAGCCCTGGCCATTCAGCTTTTGGCAGCTGAGCTTCTAGGTTAATTCTTAAAAACTTCAATTTTGTCTTTACTGGAAGAACATCTTCCACCCTATACACCAACAAATATGGAGTCCCGCCGGTAGGAGTTTTGATGCTAGCCCTGTAACCCCAAAGACAAAATGGTAACTTTTTTGCCCAGTCTCTATAAGTTTCAACCATTTTAGACAAGACTCTCTTTATGGACTTGTTAGCCACTTATACTGCCCCGTTACCTTATGGTCTGTATGGAGAAGATCTGTGTTGTTCTGTGTCGTGCTCCACAAATAATTCTATTGTCACAGCTTGGAATTATACCCTATTATCAATTACTACATGGAGCAGGATGTCGTATCATGCAAAAATATGCTTTTCTACGACTTAGCCATTTGTGAGTGGAAGACCTTTTAGGGCGGAACGCGGTGAAGCAAACCGGGGAAAGGAGAACTAAATGTTTGTTTAATTTTTGAATTGAAAATGGGTTTGTATCTTGCTTAGAAAAACCATTGATTTGTTTAGAAATCCTTTTGTAGAAAACCTTTTCTTTGAATGTGAGTTTTTGGAAAACTGGTTTTACATTTTAGAAAATCCCATTTTATTGTTTAAAGATCTCGAAACCTAAATTTCAGGATCAGTGACGGAGTCGCCACCCGGATCAGCTCATTCGGGAAATTCCGATACAGCTCCCTACCGAGTGTAGACTGCCGTACCTAATCCAGAGATTTAGGATTCGGGCAACTTACCTATTCAACCTCAAGCTTGCATTCATTTATAAGTTCCTATCACAATATTATACTCACTTATTCTCTACCCATTTTATCTTTTATTGTTAGCCCATGCTCATTCAGATGATAGAAATAAATAAAGTGCAGAAAAGTAAACGATACATCCAAACCAAACAAAAATAATAGAGGCCGCTTATTACAACCCAAAAATATAAAAACTCTCATCCTCACCAATACAACCGCCTGCTATACACGAATATCTAAAAAATGTACAATCGCCTAGGATACACGAGTTGATCTATTAAATACATCGAAAATAATAAAAAGAAAAATAAAAAGCTGCAAAACAGATGGTTAGAACAACTATATCCCAAACATGCAGGACACAATAGGGGATTTTAGGAAATAGAAGCATGCATTTAGGGGATAACTGAGAAGTCTGGGTGACTTACTCGATTAGACCTAGAAAATCATTTTAGAAACGCCCTGTAGGTTTTGTGCTTGAAAACAATTTGGAAAAGCATTTGGCTGAATTACATGCAAATTACTTCCTTTTAGTGGGTCGGCTGTCCCGGAACTCGGGGTTCCGTTCGTGGGGGTTTCCTATCTCAAACATCCATCTAAGGCCTAAAGCAGTAAACACATAAAAAAACAGTTTGATTCCAAAGACAACATCACACGAGGACGTCCATAGGAGTTGTCCTGAGATTCTGCCTTCATCTGGGAACTATAGCTGTGCGGCTGTAGTGTCCAAAACCTGAAATTGGTTTTCTTTGCTTTTGTAAATACTGATTCAACTCGTTTCAATGATTTCTAAGAATTTTGTGGAATCTGGTGGTCCTAAAGCTAGACAGTGGATCCGATTTGGATTGAACAACCCCGGATTCCAAAAACTGAAATCAACGAAACCCAAATCTCACATCAACATTCTAGGAAATATGAAAACCATAATTTTGAATGTAACAGATGTGATTGGACTGAAATAGTTCATAACAGAATGATTAAAATGGGAAACTAACTGTATTTAGTGGATTTAGGCACTTTGGGTTTCTGCCTAGAAGAACACAGCCGCTCAGCTCTGTTCTAAGGGATTACAGCTGATTGGCTTTAGTTAGAGCCGCACGACTGTAATCAAATAGATAGTTTTCAGAATTTTTATAAAACATAGAAAAAACACAGCATAAAACAAATAATTGTGAGTTTAAGGCCTTTTAGAGTTTACCTTTTTTAATGTTCCAATGTGTTTGACAACCGAAATTGGATTTGGATGTTTGAATCTACTTAGAACCCAATGAACATCTTGAAATACTCGGATACGAGCCTCGAATCAATCCGAACAAAACGCGAGAACAACCTAAACAACCAAGAAACATCCAGACACTCATGCTCAATGTGTTTTCCCTTTGTTCTTGTGTTTTCCCTTGAATTCTATTTTGTTTTTCTTACCTTTTCTCTCCTTCTTTTCTTTTTAGTTTTTCTCCCTCTTTGTTATTGTTCTCTCTTCTATTTTTGTCTTTTGCTATATCTCTGCCTCACTTGTTGTCTAAACCTAGAGAATCCCAGATCCTCTCTTTAATTTAGGAAAATCCTTGTGTAAAATATTAATGTTAGTTATTTAGGAAGCAACCTGGTGCTCGTTGGAGTCGTGCGGCAGTAAGGTTACAACCGTGTGTGAGCATGGATTTTTTCCCGACCTTTATGATGAAAATCCTTTGTTACCTGTTAATCAGATGAACGTGAATCGGATTTGAGAATGAGCGGAATAATGCTCGAAATGTTCTCAAACGGTCCGAAATTTAGAAGAGTCCTCGACCTAAAACCCCGAGATAAGTCCTTTGAGTGATTAGAGGGCTTAGATGTGAGTGTCGATATGCATCTGTAGTTTCACAACTACAGTTGCATGACTGTAACAACTACAGCCCCACGACTGCAATACTATAGTCGCATGAATATAGTTAGAGCCGTGCGGCTTTAGTCTTTGACTCAGCAGATTCCTAAATAGGCTAAGACTCTGTCTTTGACTCAGATTTTAAGGCGGGAATTAAGCAATTAGGGCGACAGAAACAGATCAAGGGAGGCAGAAACATAACAAAGGAAGGGAGGAATCAATTCTGGAGAGAGAGACCATTCTAGTGAGAGAGAAGAGAGCTTTAGAGAGAGAAAGTGAGAGAAAACAAAAGGAAAATCAACAAAAACCAAAACACAGAGAGAATACAGAGGAGAATTACATAGTGTGAGAGTTCCCAGTCACGTATCACAAATTCAGATCGTTTTCGGGTTGTTCGATTCAATTCAGGATGCGTGTTTGAGGATTTTGAGATGTTCGTGAGGTTCTAGGTGGATTCCAGCATGCAAATTCAATTCTGGTCATCAAACATACTGGAACGTAAAAGAGGTAAACTCTAAGAGGTCTTAAAACTTGATTTGTGTTGATCTGTGGTTGTTTTTTTGTGTTTAAATGATTATTAGGAAAACTGTTTGTGCAATGTAAACTACAGTTGCATGACTGTATTCTTCTAGGCAGAAGCCCGAAAAGCCCAAAACAACCGAATACACCCGGTTTTCCCACTTTAAATGATTTTTCATGATTCAACTAGGTCAAATCCCATATGTATACTCTAAAATCTTGGTTTTCGGATTTCCAATAATAAGGATGTGAGATTTAGGGTTTTTTTGGTTTCTATTCTCAGAATTCGTGGTTATTAGATCCATAATCGGATCCTCGGTCTAGCACTAACGGACCCTCGGATTTCTAGAATCTCTAGAAATCATCAAAATCGATTGAAACAAGTGATTTTAGAAAACAAAGAAAACCACTGTCGGGCACTGTTCACTATAGTCGTGCGGGTATAACACTATAGTCATGCAACTCTAACTAGAGTCGTACGACTGTAGTTCTCAGATTACAGTCATGCGACTGTATATTACAATCATATGAATACAGTTCATCAAAATAAAACCGAACGGCTGTAGTTACAGGAAGGAGACAAAATCATGGGACGACCCACATGGACATCATCGCATGATGCTATCTTCAGAATCAAATCTATTTTTGATGTGTTTATTGTTTTTAGACCTTAGATGGATGTTTGGAATTAGAAACCCTCATGAACGGAACCTCGAGTTCCGGGATAACCGACCCAGTAAATTGAATTAATTTGCATGTACTCGAGCCAAATTGTTTTCAAAACTGTTTTCAAGCACAAAAACCTATAAGGCGTTTCTAAAACTGTTTTCCAGGTCTAACTGAGAAAGTCACTCAGACTTCTCAGTTATCCCAGGTCTAACTGAGAAAGTCACCCGGACTTCTCAGTTATCCCCTAGATGCATGTTCCCATTTCCTAATATCCCCCATTCTGTCCTGTGTGAGTCCTACCTGTGTTTGTAATATCATTGTGCTAACCAATCTATTTTGCAGCTTTTATTTTTTTTTTATCATTTTCGAATGTATTTTATAGATCAACTTGTGTATCCTAGGCGATTGTAATTTTTAGATTTTCATTTATCTAGGCGATTGTATTGGTGAGGATGAGAGCTTTTTTCTTTTTGGGTTGTAATAAATAGCCTCTATTTCTTTTTGGTTGTTTGGATGTATGGTTTATATTTCTACACTTTAATTTTATGCAATTTATTTTTGTCATCTGAAGGAGCATGGGCTAAATAATAAAAGATAAAATGGGTAGAGAATTAAGTGAGTAAAATATTATCATATGCACTTATAAATGAAAACAAGCTTAAGGTTGAATAGGTAAGTTGCTCGAACGCTAAATCTCTGGATTAGGTATAGTAGTCTACACTGGGTAAGGAGCTGTACCGGAATTTCCCGGATGAGCTGATCCAGGTGGCGACTCCCGGATGAGCTGATTCTGGTGGCGACTCTGTCACTGATCTTGAAATTTAGGTTTTGACGTCTTTAAGTTAATAAAACAGGATTTTCTAAAACATAAAACCAGTTTTCCCAAAAATTCACGTTCAAAGGAAAAGGTTTTTCTACAAAAGGATCTCCAAACAAATCAAGGGTTTTCCTAAGTAAGATACAAACCCGTTTCAAAACAAATCCAAACACTAATTCGTTTTCCTCGGTTTGCTTTGCTGCTTTCTGCTCGAAAGGTCATCCACTTACAGTGGCAACTTTGCTGGGGATATTGTTTCTTAAAAAGTTTTTATAAAAACTTAAGGAACTTAGGCAATTACTGACATATAACCTTGCTTGCAGTCATTCACTGGTTCATAGTACCATAATTTACTCACACTTGCATATCATGACATTTTCTTCTTCTCAACCCCTCGAACTCACTGATTAGCCTGGTTTGCTTTAGAAGGTGACCTACCTCTTTCGCTAGGATTGGAGGCACCCGATGGGGTAAACCACTCATAGCATCGCATGAACCTCTCATGTTCTATGTGAAGGAGTGCACTTTTGCTATGGGACCTATACGACCCTTGGATTGACTTTGGCCCACATGTAATGACCTAGTAACTTTCCCTTAGGGTTACCAAAACATAAACATGAAATTGGACATTGGGAGTATGCCTTTGGTATCCCCCGTTGATACCAAAGAGACCCAACACCTAGGAAGAATGTGGACCAATAGAAAGGAGGAAAAAGGTTGGAAGGGTGAGCATATTGTTGTGTGTGCTAACGTGTGTTCTGTGGTGGTTTTATTTGCCCATTTCACAAAGCATAAAACACGTATAATCATTCGTGTGCTATTCTAACCATATCTTCATGCAACTATTTTCAAAACATTAATATATGTGTGACATTGACACTAACCACATCTTCGTACAGCCATGACATTTTAATTGTGTGCCGTATACATCTTATGTGTGACATACCCATGAAGCATACATGACATCATCCCGTATGTCATGCATCTTAACCACATCTTTGTGTAGCCACTTGCATCTCAGGTGACATGAACATTCATATCATGTCATCTCATTCCAATTAATGAAGGATGTTCTAAGTATGCCCTTTATGATCATTTCATTTCATATCAAATCAGGTGTCCCAAAACTACCCGTGTTCTACCCGTGCACCGAATTACACTTGTCCATTCCACTATACCATGTCATTCATTAGAGGACCATAATGGTATTAGGTCTATATTCATGTGGTGGATCACACGATAACATTACATGACATCATGCCCATTCATCATTGGTGTCACTGTGACGCCGAAGTCTTGCTTGTGTGTCGTAATCCACATCGGATCGTCTCATGAAATTATTGACTCATTTGAGGTACTCCACCAGTACCAGATTTCTACACATATAGGGGCATTTTATGATGTTGCCAAATCATACAAGGTGTTCCATGAACACCTTATCTATGTCCGTGTCTCTAACCACACGCGACTTGTTTGTAACATCATTTCATCCAAGATGCCCTAAAAGCATCGAAACTTTGTCCATGGGATGGCCCCCATGTGACCATTCCATGTCACTTCATTGCCCCGTTGTGAGCGGACAGCATTTTTACGGAACATGGGGTGAAGCGGGAACCAGGGATTTTTTTTTAAGAGTTGATGATGTGGTTTGAAAACAGGTTTTTAATCTTTCTTAAGAAAATCTTCCATTTTATTGGAAAAATCCTTTTGCAGAAAACTTAATTGTAAGTGTGAATTTTAGAAAAATAAGTTTTTAGAAAAATCCCAATTTGAACTTAAGGATCTCGAAACCTAAATTTCGAAATTAGATACAGAGTCGTCGCCCGGATCAGCTCATCCGGGAAATTCAGGTACAGCTCCCTACCAAGTGTAGATGTGGTACCTAATTTAGGGTTCGGGCAACATATCTACTAATCCTCACTTATTTTCAATTATTATTTCATAATGTAATGTTGCATTCACTTAATTCTACTCATTTTACCTCTTCTTTTATTATTAACCAATGCTCATACATTTGACATAAATACAAATCCAAAATAAAATGCAAAAAAGTAAAAGTGTAGGAAAAGTAAATAGAGGCCAAATTATACAACCCATAAAAAAGAAAAAGCTCTCATCCTCACCATTACAACCGCCTATAATACACGATGATCTAAAAAATTACAATCGCCTAAATACACGATTTAATCTATAAAATACATTCGAAAATAAAAATACAGTAAAAATTAAAGCTGCATCCAAATACGGTTAGCACAAGTAAACAAATCACACCAAGGACTCATATAGGACAGAATAGGGGTATTTTAGGAAATGGGATCATGCATAGGGGGTAACCGGGTCGACCTGACCGGTCGGCCCGGTTAGACCTAGAAAACGATTTTTGGAAACACCCTGTAGGTTTTATGGATGAAAAACCAATTTTGAAAACCAGTTGGCTCATTTACATGCATTTTCCAACTTTAGTGGGCTGGATATCCCGGGACCCGGGGGTCCCGTTCGTGTGTGGGCCTAAGTTAAACATCCATCTAAGGTCCAAAAAGAATGTAAACACACTAAAATTCAGTTTTGAATAGAAAAAAAATGCAAAATTACAAGTTTGGGGCCCCAAAGGGCAAAATTGTAATTCTGCCTCAACTACAGCCGCGCCACTGTAGGCTATAGCCGCAATGCTGTAGATTACAGCCGTACCCCTGTAGATTACAGCCGCGCTACTGTAATGCTCTAGAATGTGTTCCGGCCTTCTTTTCTCGTTTTTGAAAATCGTTTTTCAAATTTAGCGATTTCGCCTCAAGTACAGCCGCGCCACTGTAGATTACAGCCACGCGGCTGTAGGTTACACCCATAAAGTGTCGAAACTCTGTCCGTGTGCCAGTACACACATGACCATTTCATAACATCCACTAGGTGCCCCATAGGCACTAAATCTCTGTGCATGTGACGGCTCACACGCGACCATTTTGCATTGTTTTTCGCATGGCATTGGATATTCTTAGAATGTCCAAAGTAAAAAAAAAGAAAAAAGAGAATGAAAACATAAAGATCATCCTCATTATCATTCTCATTCATTTAACATCATTCAACCATGTCATCTCACGGTCATACCATACACGTCACATAGCGCGTCATGTCTAGACTCACGACATCCATCCACTGTTGTAACTCTATGCTGAATGTGAAGTTAGGAGTCGAACTTCAAAATATCTAGTGTGTGTTGAACCAGAGTTTGATTAGTTAGCTCAGCCGATTCAGCCATAACTAGGCACCGTGAAAGAGATTGGGTTCGGTTCAGATTTAGAATCAGAGCAAAGGCTCAGGGATCAATTACCTTCTCTACCAATTGACAATCAGTTTGTGCTAGAAGAAGTGAATAGAATGGAAATGGCTCAGGACAGACCAGTGGAGGTTCTCACTTTTAACATGAATGCATTTATGGATGCCTGCTAAACTCAAACAAATTTAAGGCTACTTTGAGAGAGCAGATGAGAGATGTTATGCCTACTGAAGTGAGTCAGACCATTCAGCCAATTTCAGCTTCGGTCGGGAATGGAAGGAACACAGTCTAAGCGGCAAATGGAGCTGGAGGAAACATTCTCGGCAATAGTAGAGTGGCCATTACTCATCGGGAGATTGACCGCTAGTCTGAGGAAGATGAAGTTTTTGTAAGAGCTAGGGAGGCCTCAATTGAGACAGCTACTGAAAAGTGTCTTAAAGAAAAATTCTCTGACTTGGAGGCTTTGATACCAAAACTGAAAGAGATGGTGATTACAATCCCATCAAGTGTGCTGACCCAGCCACTCTGATGGTAGAAGAAGAAGAGCCACTCCCAGTTGGTTTCCAGATGCCTTATCTGCCCCCATACACTGGAGAAGGTCCACTAGAGGCTCATTTGGACAGCTATGTGAGGATTATGTCCAGTTTGGGAATCTAGAAAATCCACCTGTTGAACCTATTCCTGACTACTCTAAGGGATGCCGCTACTAAGTGGTACTTGAAAATGACGATCCATACCCGTTCCACATGGGAAGATCTGTCCAAGGCATTTGTGAAGCAGTATGCCTATAACACTCAGGTGGAAACCACTTTGGACGATCTAGAAAGGATTCGCCAAAAACCCAATGAGTCCTTTTTGTCTTACTAAAAGAGATGGATGGATGTCCAAGTGCTGGTGGATGGAGCTCTAAAGTTAAAGTCTCTTATTGTAAAATTGGTTGATGGAAGCCTGCCTCAATACAAGGACAAAACGAAGCTGAAAAGATTCCATGCTTTTACAGAAGTTGTCAAATTTGCTAAGCGAATCAAGAGATACTAGAAGGAAGACCAAAGGGATAAGCCGAATTTGAATAATTTTCCAGGCAGTCGGGGGTTTCCACAGGGGTACAAGAGTGGAAGTTCTACAACTACACCTACCGGGTCTAGTTCAAAATCAGCTCAAACTACAATATTGGATCTAGTGCAGTAGGTGTGGCTGTCGTAGCTCAAGGTAGACAGGCGGGGATTCCTCAAAGGATCACCAACCCGTGGGCAGAATCTTTGGCTCATATTTCCACCAAATGTAGGAAAGCTTGTTTACTTTAAAGTTTGAAGCCGTATTCTTCTCCAGTTGAGACAGACAAGGGTAACTTCTGTTCCTATCATGTGATAGTAGGTCACCATAGAAATGACTGCATTAAGTTAATAAGGGCTATCCGACAATTGATTGCTGAGGGGAAGATTGTGGAGCCACCCTTGAAGCAAGTGTTTAAAGTAATCCCTTGCCCAACTTTGGGGGGTCCAAATCTGCTGTCGTAATGGATGATGCTGCAGTTAGAGAAGACCCTCCACATGTTCTATTTTTGTTTTATATTTCATTATGTGAACAATTCAGTCCATAGGCATTCAATGCAATTTGATTTCGATTACTTGTGTGATGTTTTTTTCCTGATGGAACTGTGCATACATACAAACATTCATTTAATGTCTTTAGCATACATGATGCATCATTGCATGAAATGAATCTACGGACAGATGATGACTCAAAAATGATATCCATCTCGAAAGACCTCACGCTTATTGAGAGAAAGGACATTGAAAAAGTACTACAAAAGCACATGGAAGCCTTCGCCCGATCCTACAATGATATGCCTGGGGTTAACAGAGATACTACAGAACAAAGAATTCTGATAGATCCGAAGATGAGACTTTTCAAACAGAAGCTAAGAAGATTTGGACTAGAGTGTGTAGAACAATTTAAGGAAGGGAACCTGTTGGGTATAGCTTGATAGGTACATCTCTCAATGTGGAGGTGGAAGATTGTGGGTTCAATACCAAATCTCTTTGAAAAAAAAGAAACAAAAAAAAAAAAGAAAACGACCAAGTTGACCTTCGCACGGTATGGAATCCCGCATCATTTTGTGACAAATAATGGAGTACAGTTTCAGGGGCAACATCACAGTGTTCCAGAATAAAGGGGTATAACATCACATATCATCTCCGTATCACCCATAAGCCTATAGGGTGGTAGAAGCGGCCAATGAGCCTATCAAAAGAATTCTATCAAAAATGGTAGTTACCTACAGGGATCGGACCGATATGTTACTATTTGGCTTGTGGGGATACAGGACTAGCATCAGAACTCCTACTGGAGAGATTCCATACTCATTGGTCTATGGTATAAAGGCTGTTCTACCAGTGGAAACTGAGTTTAGGTCATTGAGGGTAGTTATGGAAGTGATTCTACTAGTGGAAACAGACGTTAAGTCATCAACCTCATCAATCAAGACAAGCTCAGGCGATACTACGTGTAAAAAAAAAAGTCCGATGGATCAAAAACTAAAAAGGCAGTCCATGTGAAAATTAGGACAGTCCGATGGTTCGAAAACCGAAAAGGCGGTCCATCCAAAAGTTAGGACAGTGAGGTGAGCACCGTCAATAGGAAAATCTGCAAAGACCTGTTGGTGGTAGTGGTGGATTCGGTCGAAATGGATACCATTACTGATTCTGTTCTTGGCTTTATTTCATCTTTGATGTGTATTGTGCTAAAACATTATTAATGAATGAATGGATGGATGTTTAGTTCTGTTCGTTTGAATATCCCAAGTCTGCTCGAAATTGAGTTCATATTATGCATATATGGCTATGCACATTCTCTGTTTGCATGCATCTCATTTCAAGTAAAAAAAATAGATCTGATAGATTGAAAACCGAAAGGCAATCTGTGCAAAAGTTAGGATACAAATAAAAGTCTGCTGAGTCAAAAACCCAAAAGGCTAGTTCAAGCAAAAGTTAAGACAGTCCGATAGGCCGAAAACCCTAAAGGGCAATCTATGCAAAAGTTAGGACACAAAACAAAAACACAAGTCACACAATAGTAGGTTCAGACAATCCTAACTCCCTGCAACACGAGGCATCTCAAGGTCAGCACCTCGCACTCACAGTTAATATTCTAAAACAAAATGTGTGGAAATGGGCCCTCACATGGGCAGTACAAGCAAAGAAGCAGAAAGAGCCCATATACGAGCTAGATTGTCAAACAAGTAAAAGAAAGGATCTAGGACTGTGCCCTGTCACCCTGATCATCCTCCTAGTTCTCATCCCCGGTATCCTCATAATAAGCAAGCCACTCCTCTAGTAGGTCCATGCATATCTGGAAGGCCTGGTTCATGAGCTCTAAACTCGCGACTAGTCCGATTCGTGATGCTGAAAGCCAGACACGGGCTACCCTAACACCAATAGCAGAAACATCATGTCACATACATGCTTACACTCGAAAACATACACACACAGGCATACATGAATCAAGACCACCCAAGTATAGGTGCTTACTGTCATCACTAAGTTGCCCCAAATCGTGGACACTCTGAAAGCGGAAATAGCCAAACACTGGGGCACCCCCTGTACTATAACATGCAAATCAGACCTACACACTCTAACTCTCAGGTGTGGAGATTTTCTCGATTTTCAGGATTTCCATTTATGCCATTATAATCCAGAGAAAGGTACTATTTGCTTTTTGTAGGTATCCAGGGGTAAAACAATCAAGCCATATTTATTCTTGATCGAAGGGGCAAAAATTTTTGTTTCCAAAATTATCGATCAAGGAATAAATATGTGTTCTCAACCCAACTTCAAAATTATTACTTCTAGAGCCAACTGCAAACCAACTCAAGGAAGATTTTGTTCCGTACAGACATCGGAGCAAATCCTTGAATTCAATTCAACTCAAGCAAGATTTTGTTCCACGCGGATATCGGAGCAAATCCTTGAATTCAATTGGACTCAAGCAAGGTTTTGTTTCGCACAGACATCAGAGCAAATCCTTGAATTCAATTCAACTCAAGCAAGATTTTGTTCCATACGGATATCGGAGCAAATCCTTGAATTCAATTCAACTCAAGCAAGATTTTGTTCTACACAGACATCGGAGCAAATCCTCGATTACAATTCAACTCAAGCAAGATTTTGTTTCGCACGGATATCGGAGCAAATCCTTGAATTCAATTCAACTCAAGTAAAATTTTCTTTCAGATGGACATCGGAGCAAATCCTTGAATTCAACTCATCTCAAGCAAGATTTTCTTCCGCATGGACATCGGAGCAAATCCCTAAATTCAATTCGACTCAAGCAAGATTTTGTTTTGCACGGATATCAGAGCAAATCCTTGAATTCAATTCGACTCAAGCAAGATTTTTTTCTACACAGACATCGGAGAAAATCCTTGAATTCAATTCAACTCAAGCAAGATTTTCTTCCACATGGATATCGGAGCAAATCCTTGAATTCAATTCAACTCATGCAAGATTTTCTTCCGCACGGACATCGGAGCAAATCTTTGAATTCAACTCAACTCAAGCAAGATTTTCTTCCATATGGTCATCGAAGCAAATCCTTGAATTCAATTTAACTCAAGCAAGATTTTCTTCCACACGGACATCTGAGCAAATCCTTGAATCCAATTCAACTCAAGCTAGATTTGGTTTCACACAGACATCGGAGCAAATCCTTGAACCCAATGCAACTCAAGCTAGATTTGGTTTTGCATAGACATCAAAACAAGTCCTTGAATCAACTCAACTCAAGCTAGGCTGTTGTTTTGCATAGGCATCGACACCAATCCCTGAATTAAACTCAACTCAAGCACCACAAACCCAAGACACATTCCCCAGCTAGACATTAGGTATGTTTTCTTCCTTTTCTCACCGCGCTCTCTATCGTAAGACCAAACTCGATCTTGGCACAATAGCCTGATTATATCGACTTTGATCCTGCGAAGGGCAGCCTGTGAGCACGGGTTTTTTCCCGACCTCTATGATGAAAATCCTTTGTTCCCTGTTAAACAGATGAACATGAATCGGATTTAAGAATGAGCGGAATAATGCCTGGAATGTTCTCAAATGGCCTAAAACTCAGAAGAGTCCGCGATCCGACACCCGAGATAGGTCCTTCGAGTCATTAGAGGGCTTAAAGGTGAGTGTCAGCTATAGTTAAGGCCATGCATCTATAGTTTCACAACTATGATAGCATGACTATAGTCTACAATCGCACAACTGTAGTCTATAGTCACACGACTATAGTTTATAGCTGCACTACTGTAATACTACAGTCGCGTGACTATAGTTAGATCTATACGGCTTTAGTCTTTGACTCAGCAGATTCCTAAATAGGTTAAGACTCTATCTTTGACTCAGATTTTTGGGCAGGAATTAAGCAATTAGGGTGACAAAAACATATCAAGGGAGGCAGAAACATAACAAAGGAAGGAAGGAATCAATTCTAGAGAGACAGATCATTCTGGTGAGAGAAAAGAGAGCATTAAAGAGAGAAAGTGAGAGAAAACAAAAGGAAAATCAATAAAAACCAAAAAACAGAGAGAATACAGAGGAGAATTACATGTTGTGAGAGTTCCCAGTCACGTATAACAAATTTAGATCGTTTTTGGGTTGTTTGGATCAATTCAGGATGCATGTTTGAGGATTGCAGGACGTTAATGAGGTTCTAGGTCGATTCTGGCATCCAAATTCAATTCTGATCATCAAACATGTTGGAACGTAAAAGAGGTAAACTCTGAGAGGTCTTAAAACTCTATTTGTGTTGATTTATGGTTGTGTTTTTATGTTTAAAAGATTATCTGAAAAACTATCTATGTAGCTATAGTTGCACAACTGTAACTATAGTTACACGACTATAATTACAGTCGTACGACTATAGTTGTATGGAATACAGTTGTGCAGCTGTAAACTACAGTTGCACGACTGTATTCTTCTAGGCACAAGCCCGAAAAGCCCAAAATGACCGAATACGGCCGGTTTTCCCACTTTTAATGATTTTTCATGATTTAATTCGATTAAATCACATTTGTATACTCTAAAATCGTGGTTTTCGGATTTCTAATAATACGAATGTGAGATTTAGGGTTTTTTTGATTTTTATTCTCGAAATTCACAGTTATTAGATCTATAATCGGATCCTCGGTCCAGTGCTAATGGACCCTCGGATTTCCAGAATCTCTAGAAATCATCAAAATCGATTGAAATAAGTG
The DNA here is from genome assembly GCA_039660915.1 of Euphorbia tirucalli. Taxonomy (NCBI): domain Eukaryota; kingdom Viridiplantae; phylum Streptophyta; class Magnoliopsida; order Malpighiales; family Euphorbiaceae; genus Euphorbia; species Euphorbia tirucalli. The sequence continues at coordinate 30,129,354 of CM077637.1, read as the reverse complement.
ATTTTAGAAAACAAAGAAAACCATTGTCGGGCACTGTTCACTATAGTCTTGCGGGGTATAACACTATAGTCATGCGACTCGAACTAGAGTCGTATGACTATAGTTCTCGGATTACAGTCGTGCGACTGTATATTATAGTCGCATGACTGTAGTTTATCAAAATACAGCTGCATGGCTGTAGTTATAGGAAGGAGGCAGAATCACGGGACGACCCACACCAAAGTCGTCGCGTGATGCTGTCTTTAGAATCAAATCTATTTTTTATGTGTTTACTATTTTTGGACCTTAGATGAATGTTTGGAATTAGGAACCCTTACGAATGGAATCCCGAGTTCCGGGATAACCGACCCACTAAACTGAAGTAATTTGCATGTAATCGAGCTAAACTATTTTCAAGCACAAAAACCTACGGGGTGTTTCTAAAACTGTTTTCCAAGTCTAACCGAGAAAGTCACCCGGACTTCTCAGTTATCCCCTAGATGCATGTTCCCATTTCCTAATATCCCCCATTCTATTCTGTGTGAGTCTTACTTGTGTTTGTAATATCATTGTGCTAACCAATCTGTTTTGCAGCTTTTATTTTAATTTTTTTTTATCATTTTGGGATGTATTTTATAGATCAACTTGTGTATCCTAGGGGATTGTAATTTTAGATTTTCGTATATCTAGACGATTGTATTGGTGAGGATAAGAGCTTTTTTCTTTTTTTTTTTTAGGTTGTAATAAGTGGCCTCTAGTGCTTTTTGGATGTTTGGCTGTGTGGTTTATATTTCTACACTTTAATTGTATGCAATTTATTTCTGTCATCTGAATCAGCATAGGCTAAATAATAAAAGATAAAATGGGTAGAGAATTAAGTGAGTAAAATATTGTCATATGCACTTATACATGAAAACAAGCTTAAGGTTGAATAGGTAAGTTGCCCAAACCCTAAATCTCTGGATTAGGTATAGTAGTCTATGCTCAGTAGGGAGTTATACTGGAATTTCTCGGATAAGCTGATCCAGGTGGCGACTCTGTCACTGATCTTGAAATTTAGGTTTCAAGGTCTTTAAGTTAATAAAACGGGATTTTCTAAAATGCAAAACCAGTTTTCCCAAAAATTCACATTCAAAGGAAAAGGTTTTTCTACAAAAGGATCTCCAAACAAATAAATGGTTTTCCTAAGTAAGATACAAACCCGTTTCAAAACAAATCCAAACACTAAGTCTTTTTCCCCGGTTTGCTTCGCCGCGTTCCGCTCGAAAGGTCATCTGCTCATAGTGGCGACTCTACTGGGGATATTGTTTCTTAAAAAGTTTTTATAAAAAATTGAGGAACTTAGGTAATTACTGAAATATAACCTTGTTTGCAGTCACTCACTAGTTCATAGTACCACATTTTACTCACACTTACATATCATGACATTTTCTTCTTCTAATCAGCCCGGTTTGCTTCAGAAGGTGACCTACCTCTTCTGTTAGGATTGGAGGCACCCGATGGGGTAAACCACTCATAGCATCGCGTGAATCTCTCATGTTCTATGTGGAGGAGTGTATTTTCGCTATGGGGACCTGTACGACCCTTGGATTGACTTTGGCCCATATGTAATGACCTAGTAACTTCCCCTTAGGGTTACCAAAACATAAACATAAAATTGGACATTGAGAGTACACCTTTGGTATCCACCGTTGATACCAAAGAGACCCAACACCTAGGAAGAATGCGGACCAATTGAAAGGAGGAATATGGTTGGAAGGGTGAGCATATTGTTGCGTGTGCTAATGTTTGTTCTATGGTGGTTTTATTGCCCTTTTCACGAAGCATAAAACATGCATAATCATTCGTGTGCCATTCTAACCACATCTTCATGCAGCCATTTTCAAGACATCAACATATGTGTGACATTGACACTAACCACATCTTCGTACAGCCATGACATTTTAATTGTGTGCCATATACATCTTGTGTGTGAAATACCCATGAAGCATACACGACATCATCCCGTATGTCATGTGTCCTAACCATATCTTCGTGCAGCCACTTGCATCTTAGGTGACATGAATATTCATATCATGTCATCTTATTCCAATTAATGAAGGACATTGTAAGTATGCCCTTCATGATCATTTCATTTTGTATCATATCAGGTGTCCCAAAACTAGTCGTGTTCTGTCTGTGCACCGAATTGCACTTGGCCGTTCCACTATACCATGTCATTCATTAGAGGACCACAATGGTCTTAGGTCTATATTTGTGTCGTGGATCACACGATAACATTACATGACATCATGCCCATTCATCATTGGTGTCACGCTCGAGGTTGAATAGGTAAGTTACCCGAACCCTAAATCTCTGGATTAGGTATGGTATAGTAGTCTATGCTCGGTAAGGAGTTGTACCAAAATCTTCCAGATGAGCTGATCTGGGTGGCGACTCTGTCACTGATATTGTAATTTAGGTTTCGAGGTCTTTAAGTTAATAAAACAGGGTTTTCTAAAATACGAAACTAGTTTTCCTAAAAATTCACGTTCAAAGGAAATGGTTTCTCTACAAAAGGATCTCCAAACAAATCAATGTTTTCCTAAGTATGATACAAACCCATTTCAAAACAAATCCAAACACTAATTCTTTTTCCTCGATTCGCTTCACCGCATTCCTCTTGAAAGGTCGTCCGCTCACACCGTGCGGCTTTGGTGTTATAGCCGCACTACTGTAGTTGTGGAACTATAGCCATACAGCTATAACCAGAACTAACAAGGCTTTTCCTAAATCCCACATCACGTCTAAGCTCTCTAATCGCTCGAAAGACCTTTCTTGAGGTTTCGGATCAAGGACTGTTCAGTTTTCGGAGTGTTTGAGACATTCCAGGCAACATCTCGCTCATTCTCAAGTCCGACTCACGTTCGTATGTCTAACAGGTAAATTGGGATTTTCATCACAGAGGTCTAGAAAACCATGCTCACACCATTTTCTCTACGGTGACGTTGGTGTAGGACTCAGCCTCTACTCACTTTGAGAAATAGTCAATTGCTACTACAATGAATCTATAATTGTTCGATGTTGGAGGTCGAATCTCACCAATGATATCTATCCCCCATGTAGAGAATGGCCAAAGAGTAGAGAGACTTTAAAATTCCATTGGTGAGAGGTGATTGATGTCTCCATAAATCTGGCATTCGTGGCATCTATTCACCTCTTCAACACAATCCGACTGCATCGTAAGCCAGAAGTAGCCTTGCCGAAAAATCTTCTTTGTTAGTGTTAAGCAATTCATATGCGGACCACATGACCTTGAATGTATTTGTTTCATCACTTGTTATGCCTCTGATTCTGCTAGACACCTCAGGAGTAGTCCATCCACTATTCTCTTGAAAAGTTTATGCTCGAATATTCTGTACTGAACTACTAGTCGTATAATCACGGCCCTATCCGCTGTGTCTACTCCATTTGGATACTGACCATCTTATAGGAATCTAAAGATATTATAGTACTAGGGCTTGTCATCCACTGTCAAACTCAGAACATCATTACAGTCGTAGTATGGTTTCTTGGAGGTTTCCAGGATTAAAGGTTGCATAGGTTGCTTCTTTGGTCCATCCCACATGGATGAAAGAGTTGCTAAAGCATCTGCCATTTGGTTTTCATCCCTAACCATATGTTTGAATTCACAATGGCCAAACCCTATCAATTAATAGCTATACAGACTCTAAATACAGACGTAACGACTCTTCTTTAATCTCCTATTATCTTATGGCTTGATGAATAACCAATAGAGAATCTCCAATTATCAATGCATCATTTTCTCCTAGAGTAATCAGGGCATCAATGTTTAACAAGTATGCCTCATATTCCACACCATTGTTGATCATAGGGAATTCTAATCGCTTGGAGAGTGGGATGATCTCTCCGTCTGGGGTTGCAATGTCACTCTCAAACAAAAACCCCATTTGCTTACAACACCATTGAAATACATAGTCCATCTCCTAGGTTCAATTTTGATCATTGCAAGCTGCTTATCTGGAAACTCTAGGTTTTCTACATACTCTGAAGCTAGCGGCTGATTGGCCAAGAATTCTACCATTGCTTTACCTTTTATTACTCTTTTGGGCACATATTCGATGTTGAATTTAGACAACAATAATAATCATTGAGATAACTTTCCTGCTGGTACAAGATGAACTTCTGCTTCTCCAAGTACTTATGAACCCAATCAGAAAACATAGGGTCCTTGTCCTTTTTATCAGAGACAATAGCGACCCGGAACCTAGTCATAGGTTGATTAGAGGCATTCAATCCAGCAATAACAGAGGGCTCATCAGCCTTGATGGTCACAATTTTTCCTCCAATAGGGAACTTAAATTTCTGATGTAGGGTGTAAAGCATGCCTCTGGGGAATGGAACCATAGATGCCCAGCAGTAGAGAAAAAAGTCATTGGAATATCAATGACTGTGAATAGCACTTTGGCCTTCACATCCCTGATATCCACTTCAGCTTCGAAGGTCCTAATCACTATGTGTTTAGAGTCATCACAAGTGCATATTACAGTGTTGGACCTTAAGAGGGCTTCTTCACTTATATTTAGACACGGTAGAATCTTCAGAGGGCAATATCCAAAGTAGAGCCATTGTCCACCATGAAGCATGGCATTACCCTATCTATGATTTCAACCTTCAAATACAAAGCCTTGTTATGGTTTATACCCTCAAGAGGTAGGTCAGCGTCATTAAAGTTTATTTCCAAAGGACGATTCGTTGGACCGTTTGTAAATTCGATTATCATAATGCACATATACTCAGGGGAATTTAGGGGAGTTTTATCCATCTCCATCAGCTTTTTAACCACCACTGCTTGGTGTTTTTGAAATTCCATCAATAGGTGGCAAACACTGGCCTTGGCAGGCATCCTTTTCAGTTGGTCGACTACAAGATCATTTTCTTTAGCTAGAGTGGCGAGATAGTTAATATGGATCGGAGATTCCCTTCTGAGTGGTGGATCATTTTATCGAGGTTGATTTTTTGGTTAGTAAACTCTCCAACTCCTTGTCACATGATTAATCAACCCATCTTCCTTTCGCAGATACATCCTCACTTTGGTACAAGCCAATAAACTACTTTAGGCTCAGATATCTCGTATTCACCGTAGTCCTCATTTAGTTCAACATCATACAAATTAATTAGCTTCGATTTCCTCTCCATCGCTACCATCGATTCAATCTCCTTCTTAACCTCCTTACCGAGCAAAACTGCTTGCATTGCAGGGTTGGCATGGATAATTTGTGCAAACATAAAGTTGGAAGGCAATTCATTATGCACCATATTGACTTGACCTCTGAAGCTGGGCAGCGGGTTCTTTTGCACACTAGGTTCAACATCCATTTTTGGCTCTTTTTCTCTGCCACTAACTGCTTGATGGCATCCCATCGGCGGAGGCAATCATTTGTATGGTGGCCTTCTGCCATGTGATATGTACAAAAATTTTCTTTATCAGCCTCAGCAGGAGGGGTGAATGGTCTCAAGCTTTATAGGAGTCCCAATTTCCTACACTTGCCAAATATCCTGCTTAATGATGAGGCCCATGGTGATATTACCTTAAAATTGGCTTAGGAAGATGATCCTTGAGCCACTTTTGCTACCTCAACTTGCTTGATAGAGGTGGAAGTCTATGTAGGCTTCGAGCCTAAGTTGGAGCTGACTGAGTTATTGTGGCACTCCTATTGTTCTTATACCCAGATGTGTAGCTCTGATTCCTCCTGTAACTGTTATCGCAACTATTGCCCTATTTATCACCATCTTCATACTTCTTAATATTTTTGGCAAGATTATACACATCCATGAAAGTTTTGAAGTCATAAAGATTCATATTGTCATGGTAGTTTTTTAAGCTTCTGTCCACTAGCTTGAATATCAGTTTAGAATCCTGAGGCCTTTGTTCTAATAGAACTTGCTTATCCATCCATCTCTTGCAATACTTTACAAAGGTCTCATTCAGCTTTTTCTTCACTACCTTCAGATCTTTCAGTGTCACTTTGATCTGGATATCATAAATGTAACGTTTGACAAAAGCTTTGGCTAGAGAGTTCCAGTCCTTCTTAATATGTGCCGGCTAATTACTAAACCATCTAACATCATGGTCCTTAAGAGTGGTAGGAAATAGACCCAACAGTTAATTAGTGGTTAGGTCGTTCATGGTCATCACCATCATATAGTTATTAATATCAGGATCGAATGGTCTCGTTCCCTTGTATGAAGTGAACTTCAGCATCTGAAACCCTAGCAGCATTAGATTAATCCTATTGGCCCTCAATGCATTTAGGTTGAGGCACTTGACAGTAGGAATTTATACCATATGGCGAAGCTTAGGTAGAAGCTCATCGAGTTTGGAATACTTTTCCCTAAGCTTTCTCTCAGCTGGTGCCTCTCTAGTCCTTCTAGAGTCATCTCCCTACTTGGACTGATGGTCTCCATCGCTTACTAAGATCTATCTACCGAAATTCTCGCCGTCTATCAATTTAGCCTACCTGCTATAGTTCCCCTAATCTGCATTTAATATAGCTTGCCTATTGTGATTCCCCTGATCTGCATTTGGTTCAGCTTGCCTACTGCTAAACAATACTGCCTACAGTGGCCTACACTTAATTATGGATGCTCGACCTAAACTCCTTTAATCCCAAGAGGTCCTTAATGGCGGCTGCCATAGAAGCGGTGATGATTGCAGTATTATGTTGGTTTGCATTCTGTTGATCCATCATTTGTACAGTACTTTCCTTTGAATCACTCCTTCTGGTTCTAAATCCTATCTTGACTTTACAACTACTGACCCGAGCACACAATAATCAATCTTGATCTGAGTGCCCACCTTGGTTGAGGATTTACAGAGCTGACTCTAACCAGTGTTCCTTCAAGGCAATCCTAATCTATATACAATGGATGAATGCATGATAATACCCTAACCTAAAGTGGTATGCGTGTATGTATGGATGATGTGATATGACCAATGAGTGATATGTATACGACAGGAATGTATATAAGGGATAGATGAGGATCTAATGATCAGGGAGCATGTGGACAAGGTTTTGGTACTCGGGGAGTATTGAACATGGTTAACTAGAAATCTACTAGTTATGGTTACATACGTATGAGTCTACATATGGATAAGAATTCAGTGCCATTGGAGCTCTTGAAGGCGATGCTAGAAAGTTCTAGGTTCTTGAGATCTAAAAGAACCTAGAAGTTTTGGGTGCGTGCGAGTCTGCACCTGGACAGTGTTTCGATACTCGAGGATCACTGAAGGGGGCGTCTTTAAAGACAAGTGAGTATGTGAGCTTCTTACAATAACTGTGCGGTTACAGAAGAATAAATTTGTCATCCTAAAGTCACATCTGGGGGATCATAGATAGGTTTATTAATGCAAGTTCATTTATGCATAAATGACACACGATTATGGCTACAACAAAATTGTTAGTGTATATGTCACACACAAAATGAGGTATATAAGTGGTATTATTTACATATGAAAAATAATGCTTATGGATGCACAAAAATAATGGGTTAGTATCACACAAATGGTATGCAGAATTGTATAATATGTGCATGAAAGAATGACTATATGATATGGTACAGTAATACAAACATTATTGGGAGAAATGTGTGTTGCATATTCGGTCTAACATTTTTATGGTAACCATGTAAACATTATACTACATGTTTGTGTGAGCAGACTACATTTTCATGACGCGGTGAAACGAATCAGGGAATTTAGTTGTTTTTAGGCATTAATACGTTATAACTATGTAATTCATTTTGGAAACTATATATTCAAGACCGAAATCCTAAAAAAGGTATAGGATTCACCACCCGGCTCAGCTCAACCAGAAAATTCAGGTATAGCCGAAACCAAGTGAGGGCTGCTATACCTTCTAGAGATCTAGTTCTGGATGAGTCACTTACTTATTATCTAATTTAACTAATTGTTTCAACAATCAAATCGTAACATTTCATAAAATTAGATCGATTTTACTTAGAGCACACGATGTTCATGAAAGGTACAGAAAGTAGTAAATAAATTAATTATACAGACCGAATCAAATAAACTACCCTAGGGAATACATATGATTCAAATGGGGAAGCGGTGTATAATCGCCTAAAATACATGAAATCATCTAATATAAGAATAAAACTGAACATACATTTAATCCTACAAAACATATGTTAGTAACATGATAATCACATTTAGGACTCAAACATGATAGAACAAAATAATAAGTGAGTTGAGATCATCCACTTAGAGAGGATAGTTAGGGAAACTCAACAACTTTCACCGACTAGACCTAGAAATCATTTTGAAACATTCCTGTATTTATTTTTGAAAAATAGTATTGAAAACAATTTTCCCAATTAATTACTTAGCATGGCAAGTGAGTCAATTTTTAAGAAATTATATTTCCATCGTTATTCTGGTCTAACACATAATTCTGGAATATAAATTTAAGGTTCAAATGGTTTTTAGCGATTCTATCTCGAACATATACCTACATGGATATGCTGTCAAGAGCTGTACAACTATCGGTTACACCTATGTAGGTGTCTTTTCTGGATCAGTAGACAAGATTTGAATATTTTGGTTTCACGCTGCTTTCCTAGGTTCAAGAGCCATGTGGCTATCGTGGTCACAGTCGTGCGGCTGTCATGATTGCCGGGTGGCTTTTGTTCTTAGACTAGAAAACCAAAACAGAGTATGTTGAAAATATATGTATGATGCTCAAAAAACAACACAAACAAGTCAAATGTTTTTGGTTTCTCAGATATTTACACTTGAAGCGTGGATCCACACTTTAGGAGGTGTAAATCCTTCAAGAGAGGCCCTGATTGAACACCTAAACTCCAAGCTCTGAGTATGTTCCAAAGCTCCAAATGTTAAGGTTTTGTGGTTAGATTAGTCTTTAAATCCTATTAAAAGCCTTAGTGAAGTGTTTACTTAAGATTTATTGCCGATTTTCACCTAAAAAAAAGAATTGAAAGATGAAAATTGAAGAAAAAATTGATTTCTTCTCCCTTTTATTCCCTTTGTCACTCCTTCCTTTCTAAATTAGATTTGCCAACCCTTAATTCCACTTTTGCTGCCTTTTACATAGGCAAAATGAGGCCTCTTCCTTGTTAAATTCACCTAAAAAATCCAAAAAATCATTTCCAAGAAGAAAAGTCATGGTTCTGTTAGAGAACGAGACCTATGCTGGTCTCAATAGGATAACCATGTGGCTCTCATCATGACAGTCGTACGACTTATGATACACCCATGTGGTTCTTGATTCAGGAACAACTTTATCTTTGTCTGAGAAACGATCTGAGGCTTGAAGTTCGGTTGACCGGAGCTTCAATCTTGAATTGGCGTTGACCCCTGCAGCTATAGAAAGCTATTGAAGCAAACAAACAATTTATTCATCATTGAATTCGAGGGATGAAAATCTTGCACTGGCAGTTTGTACATAGAGTCTTTATTAGTTTTTTCATTAAGAGTAAGACATAACTATGATCTCAGACTCATACACAAACATACATCAAACATGTAATACACCCCATTCTATTGTTTATTGCTTGTTCAAGGGGGCTCAAAATTGCTCTTTGGCACAAGGAAGATAGATTGGTTAGGTTATAATAAAAAAGCTTTCCTGGAAGCATTGAATCAAGTCTGGTTGCACACAGTTTAATTAGTGAACTAGTGGGTCCAGATTCTAGGGAGTCATTAAGTAGTGAGCATTATGATTTTAACACACTAGTTGAGACAATGGCTGAGTTCATTGTTGGGCGAATGAGCAATATGTTCATGTCTTTTTTGACCTCTAATGAATTCAAAATGCTTATTGAAGCTTTTGTGTCCAAGGCCACTATCAATCTTGGCTCCAATCCTGGTGTTGATAAGGGTGAGTCCAATGAGGAGAGAATCACTCTTTTGGAGTGGGAAATTCATCAAATAAGGGAGGTTTCCCCATTATCTCCTTATTCTACCATCAACCTTGATGCTTTGTATATAGATGATAGTGAGACTTTGCCTATTGGCTTCTATTGGCTCACTTGAATCAGTATGTGAGTGTCATGAAAGTTGATGGGCTTTCTAAGAAGCAACTTATCAGCTTCTTTTCTCTATCCCTGGTAGAAAGAGCATGGTCTTGGTATCACTCCTTGGGCAAACATGTGCGAGGAGATTGGCACATCATGATGAAATCCTTTTTGAAGCTTTATCACTATAATACCAAGATTGAGTTCACTCTTAGTGATTTATAGCTTGTTTGACAGAAGCAATGAGCCTTTCAATTATTATTACACTCGGTGGATGAACAAGATATGTCTTATGAAGGAGAAGACAATAGAAAGGGATCTTATCTATAAATTGATTGAAGGGTCTCTCCCAGCATATAAGGAAGTGATGTGGTACCAAACCTTTAAGACTACACTAGGGCATATTAGATGGCCATTGAGGTTGAAAAGAGGGAGTTGAACAAATCTAGTGAGTAATGGTTCAAAAGCCAAAAGTGGAATGGTTCCAAAGCTACTCCAGCAACAACAATACTAGAGTGGGATGATATAACTACTGACTTTCCTTCATAAGAAATGGACTAATTAAATTTAAGCTACATGTTTAGAGTAAGACAACGAAGACTCCCTGCCTATAGGGAGACCATTTTATATGTACTTCTCTTTAGTTTTGAACATGAATTTTTGGTTGGGGATGCAATTCATTTCCTGTTTCCTTAATCATGTAAGGTTCACATTAATGGCCTCATGCATGCATTAGATCAACTGAAAAGCATATTTAGCACACATGATATTATAATGCATGAAACTTATCTAGTTGCCATAGAAAATCCAAAAGCAATGGTTCTAGTATTGCATAAATTCTCTCTTGGAGAAAGTCTTTATAGATGAGCACATATGAATAAATAAATTAATAAGAATAAATGGAAAAAAGAATAGAAAAGAAGGCATGGTAGTCACCACCAGATCGCTTTCCCATCAAACAGTCAAGATCTATACGACGACAATAGAGAATAAGGTAGGACATTCTTTATACCTCTAACCAAGCAATGATGTCACATGATACTTGGCTTTATCAAGTGCCGATTCATAAGTAATCAATCAAGGGGCATACTTCTAAAATGCTTATAAAAAAGCTAAAATGAAATTGGGGTTGACTCAGGCTTTTAGCAAGAATATTTCTCGAAAAACATATAACTTCATAAGGGAACACCATAATTGCCGAACCAACATTGGCCATAAACAACTAAAGCTTCATTATCCATTTGGCAATTCTCAATATGAAAGAATAGCTATTCTTGAGTTTTGAATGGATATTATGAACCAAATCTTCCGCCAGTGCCAATATTGGAAGGTGACCAAATTCATCAATAAGAATCCACTCACCAAACACTAGATTTTGTATAAGATAGCAACTGGGAGTTCAAAGGGAAACTCAAGAATTACTCTAAAAGAAATGGTGTGTAACCACTTACAAGGAAAAACCCACATGGAAATAGCTAAAGTCAACCAAGATGATGTCAAAACATCACAATCCAAGCCTAACTAAATGAGATTAAAGTTGTAAAGAAAGCTAATTCCAATGGAATAGTTAAAATCATAGACATAAAGTGAACCCATCACCCATATCCACATTGATGGTCTTGAATACTACCATGCTTTCAAGAATAGAAAGATAGAAATAAACATGTTAGATCGTACACCAAAAAGCAAAAATTAGGGCACGAAAGAGAAAATAGTTAGCAAGAAAAATTGAAAGGGCTAGCTGATAATAGAAGAGAGTATTGCTCAAGATTAGAACCAAACTATTACACCTATATTGATTTCATCATTATAATATCATAATTGCTTTATATTCTACTTGGATTTTCATGATACTTGCATGTGTCCCATTATGTTCAAACATCCATTAGTAAGTCATTGCATTCAAATAGGTTTTACCCTTATAATAGTTTTGTCTTGTACAGATCATTTATGCTATAGTCAAGCCATCCAGTACCCTCAGCCATGACATCTCTATGGTTCTCCTCAGCCCAGTTGCTAATAAGATTGTTTAAACATGCACTTTGCATAAAACAAAAGAAAAAAAAAGAAGCTCACTAAGTTGAAAACCTAAAAAGGATGGTTAGGCAAAAATTACGGCAACTTGTTGAGTTGAAAACCACAAATGGCATCTTAAGCAAAAATTAAAGCATACTCCTCTCTGGGGACATATCTCACGCAAAAAACTTGGGGGATTTTTAGGTCACACTCTAAGAAGTCATTACCAAGAGTTTTAATCCATTTTTCTTAATTTATAAGATGGGGGCAATTAAAGCAGTCAATGATCACCCAATAATAAGTTGAATTCCAAGACTTGCAAGGTCTAAGTTATGATATCAACATGAAGAAGATGTTCAAATTCTTCATCAAGGACATAACTTCTCCTCATTGGAGATTCAATCTAGAGGTTCAGACCTTCAAAATCAAAATAATATCTACTAATTCATCTTCTATATACAAGGGACTGAACCTTTCATATGGGGGCAACAATGCCCACTTACAAATTATCATGCATACATACATGCGTATACAACATGTCATGTATTTGCACTAATAATATCATACATATACAGGTGGTGTACAATGAATCCCTCATAGTGGCTATGCAACATTTGTACATTTATCTACATCACGATTAAGGATCGAATATCCTTGTTAAGATGTGTTCATGGAATCAAGCTTGACTTGTCATTCCACGAAGAAGTAGCACTCATTTAGTGTATGAAAAATTACCTTATAACCATATCCCTAGTTTTACAAGTAAGTCTTCATCCCTCTCTATTTTTGAGATTGCTTATCACAAGTGCCAATTTTACACCCCCTCCCCCCCGAAAGAGGATTTGTTTGAATTCTTACAAGAAAGACCTTCTAATCGGCATAGGCATTGTTCTGCCATTAACAAAAATCCTTTTGTCAGTATAGCTCCCCGTTACATATATAGGATGCTCCGTTTTTCAATAATGGTCGTATCACCTAGCTCTCTGTTTCTACAGCAACGTCTTGCAGTGTGTAGAATGATAATTTTTTAGCTCCCTCTTACAGACACATGATACTTTGTTTTTTTTTTTGATGGTCATAGCACGTAGCTCTCTATTTTTGTAGTAACATCTTGCAATTACCAACTGCTTATATTTTAGCTCCCTGTTACAGACATAGTATGTTCTATTGTTTCAGTGATGGTCGTATCACCTAGCTCTCTGTTTCTACAATAATGTCTTATAGTTTACAAAATTCTTACCTTTTCATCTACCTATTACAGACACAAGATACTTTATATTTTCAATAATGGTCGTATCATCTAGCTCTCTATTTTTGCAGCAACTTCTTGCAGTCTACAGAATGCTTTATTTTCCTTTGCAGTGCAAAACTTGTAAATGTCTTTTGTAACGTACACAACTCGTAAAATGCCTAGCTCTATGTTTATCCAACAATGTCTTGTAGTTTATAGAATGCTCCACTTTTCATCTCTTTATCTTTGCAGCACAAAATTTGTAAATGTCTATTACAGTAGACAGCTTGCAAAACCTCTTTAGATCTATACTGGTAACTTACCGATTTGAATTCAAACACACATAAAATTTTTTAAAATTTACTTCTTACAAATATTATCATTCTACCTTAAGGAGGACTTTGCTTACTTTTGTAGGAAAATATAAAATCTAACCTTTTTGAAGAAACTCATGCGTGAAATTTTATTTATCGAAAACTTGAAGAAATCTTATAAATCTAATCAAGAAACAGTAAATTAAATGAATATAGAAATAGATAAAAGAGAAGTGTAAAAGAATAAGTAAAAAACAAAATATGTGGTTTACTTCTAAATTAAGATGGCTAAGAAGAACAGTGAAGCCATGAACTTACAAACTTCAAAAATTGGAATGGACAAAAAAGTATACAAATTCATTACAGTTAACAATATTTACTATAATAAACTAATGAGAGTTTTTGCTTATTGTTGTTGTTAGATGAAATCATCTATCAAAAGGGTAAGGAGAAGAATCACATAGAAAGTCACAAGTAGGAGTATAAAGCCAAATAAAATTTGAAGAGAGAAGGGAGGTAAGGGAAACTGGAAAAGCATACATGTATTTTTTTCTTAGTTAAAAAAAGGTATAATGATATAGTTATATCAAATGTTGAGAGACTAAAAAGGACAACATTTAAAGTATGTATTGATTTTGTTTCCTAATAAGTAGACAAAAAAAAATACAAATAACAAAATTGATGAATAGGTTATATCTTATATACTTATGATTGGAGTTTTATTTGTTCATGAACAATAAAATACCCTACCTTTGTATTTGTAAAAGACAAGATAAACCCTTACAGTTAGATTAAGATTTTAACACCTAATGTGGGTTCTTAAATAATGTGGTTGAGCTATGAATTTGACTATAATTTTTAAAGAATAGGTTCTATCTTTCAAGAATAAAAGAGATTTCATAATACTACAAACTAAAATTCTTAAACAATGACTAGATTAAACACACAAAATAATTTACATGTTTGAAAAAATACATAAGAATGTTAAATTGGACAAATAAATCATTGTATAAGAAAGTTATTTGTTAGTTCAAGCTTGTTCATCTCAAAAGAGCGATGGTGTAATCCTTTTCTTAAAAATTTACATTTAATATTTTATAAATAGGAAAGCATGAAAGTTTAGTAAAACAATCATAATAATAAAAATCTGCACTTAATGAAAGCAATGATTAAGATAAAAAGAAATACAAAATTGTCACACCACATACTATGAATATAAATTTCATTCTCATTATACTTGCCCTCTTTTCTAGAGAAGCTTGAATGTCAATCTAATTTTTTAATTTCCTTTTCTCCTTGAATCAAATTCAACTCACTAAGTTTTAAGGTATGAGTATTGCCACCCATGAAAAATTGAAGTTAATAACTTTATTTAAGACATATAAATCATTAATATATAAAAATAGCTAAATAACTTAATATGTAAATAGGTAATTTGAGATTCATTTGAAATGGAATTCTTACCTAAAAATTACCTTCTATTAGAATGAATTTATTTAAAAAGACCAGATACAATTAGTAAGTTAGGTCCAAGTTTCTCATAAATTAGAAAGTCATGCTATTATTCTCAAATTCTAAGGCATCAATAGAATTTTTCTTTTAGTCATATAACATAAAGATTAACGATTAAATAAGTTTTAATTATAATAAAATGTTTTAAAAAACTAAAAGAAAACCCTTTTAAATAATAAAATGAATGGGTAGGTTTTAGTTATTCTTAGTTGGAAACTAATCAATTTAAAAGTATAATATAATTGTCCATAAGCAAGTAATTATTAAGTATGAATGTATTCTTTTCCAAATCTCTCACTAAATCCTACTTTTGTTTCTTTCCAATCATAAGAATTAACATGAGGTCACAAGTAATGGTAAAAAAAATTGGATTTCAAATCTAGGAAGAACTAGTATATACATTTTTCTCTCTTTATACAAGCATTTTAAGAAATAAAACCATGTCAAGAGATGCAAATGGTTTTAGATAATAATTTATATTACCATTTTGAAAATCATAAATATCTACAAAAGTGTTGAAGTTAGATTCCTTTTACCTATTGTGTAAAAATCCACATGATTGGTGAAGATTTTCAAATCCATGGCTTCATGTTTTAGGTGAAAATCCTTTTCTCAATGTTTGATTTTGTCCTTTCTGTTAAGGATTGTTTATTCTTTAATCTAAATAAAAAGGAATATGGAAATAGGGGGTAGAAGAGATAAGGAATAATTGTTTTTTTTCCTATTTTACTTTATTTTCACTGGTTTATTAATTAGAAGGAAGCATTGCTTCATAGGCTTTCCTCTTTTTAAAAAAAATAAATAGCTTTTTGTCATGTTGTGTCCAAAGTCTATTTATTTTTCTATTCTAAATGTGGACTCTTTATAAGGCTACTAGTGTTTATATGTAGTAAATATCATACAAATACAAAAGCTTTATAATAGAAGGAGTAAAAATATTAACAAAGTTAAAAGTGATATTTAGAAATAGAATCAGGTTCGTCATTTAGTTTAGTTATAATCTTTGAATAAGAAAGTTAAGTTCTAATATTTGTGTAAGCCATTAAGACTTACAATCTATTAAACAATAATTATATCAAACAAATAAATTTCACATCTCTAATTCCAGCTTTTGGAAGGGATAGAGTGACTTATTTGCTTTTCTTCCTACATATAAGCAATAAACAAACCTAACTTCTAATTTCACATATCATTTTATATTAGGTGTCCAATTGCACCTTAATACATTTGATGGAGAATCTTAGTAAATAGTTTAAAATATGAAAATTATTTAATTTTCTCTATGTTTGGATTATTTTTGCTTGTTGACCATGTTGCGATAGAAGAATTTGATAATGTTTATTTAAAAAAATATATGTTAAATGTTGTTACTATTACTATACTTCATTGTGCTTTACATGTTGTTGAATATAACATAATCTCAAGATGCAAAAAGAACTCAAGAAACATGAAACAAGTTCGAAACAACTTATGAAGGATGCAACAAGGTGAAGGAGTCAAAGATCAATCAAAGCATCACACTCTTAGAGATATTCAAAGTAAAAGAAGGGTAAAGTATTAATGATATGAAAACTTGGTTCACTAATGTTATGAATAGATGAAAAGATTAGGAAAGACATTTATTAAGGAAGAATAAGTCAAAAAAATTTTAAAAGTCTACCCAAAAGCTAGCAATCCAAGAAGATTGTCACACAAGATGCTCAAGATACATCAACATATAAGTTTGATGAATTTATGGGAAATCTATCAACACATGAGATTGCCATGCAAGCTTTTGAAAAAAAAAAAATAAAGTGAGGATAAGAAGCAAAAACCATTATTCTCAAAGTAGGCATAATTGATGAACAACTGGATGAAGATGATTAGGATTTGGCCATTCTTTCAAGAAAGCTAAAAAAGATTTATAGAAAAAGTAGAAAATTCCAAAAAAAGACATTCAAGAAAAGTGACAAGACCAATAAAAAAACTGCTACATGAAATTACCTATTCTGAGTGCTGAGAGTGAACGATCCTTTTGACGTATGGGCTGTGAGGCCGGGCCGAGAGAAGGTTTTTAATTGGTTTGGTTTGGAAATTTTGGGCTATTTACGACTTTGGTTTTGAAAAGTAGAAGGAACATGTATGAAACCAAATTCTCTTACTAAAATGGTTTAGGATTCGCCACCCGGTTTAGCTCTACCGGGAAATTATGATATAGTCGAGCCGCACAGGAATCCTAAACCTTTTAGCCAAAGATTCGGGTCCAAAAAAATCACTTATTTCTATCACATTTCAAATAATTACTAATTGTTCTAATTTTCACCTCTTTATATTTATTCTTTTATTCAATTTTCAGCCCTAATTATTTTCTATATGCTCATATAGAAAACAATAAATAAATACATAAAGTAAATAAATTTAAAAATTAAATTAATACAACCTAATTGAATATTCTAACTTAGGGGATACATTAATAAAAACGGGATACAGTATACAATCGCCCAGAATACATGAACAATCTAAAAAAAGAAAGCTAGATCTAACCTAACATGCATTTACCTATAAAACAAATGTTAGTACCACAATCAATATACAAATGCATATAGGACATAAACAAGACAACAAGGAATAATAGATTACTCGAGATGTGAAAGGGGAGAGTCGGGAGAATCCGACAGATTCAACCAACTTGACCTGGAAAAGGATTTTGAAACGTATTTTTGAGAAAACAATATCTGAAACATTTTTCTTGTTAATAGATCAATATATACTTCGATGAGTTGGTTATCTTAGGATCTCCATGGAATCTTGTTGATGTGAGTCATAATTACTTCACGAAAATTAAATCTAAGTCGGAAAGCAATAAACACATCAAAAGTGATTTTCGCAAAAACATACTAAAATATAGATATTCATATTCAAAATAACTCCAATGGAAAAACATATTTTTTTTATTATTTTACTTTTATTACAAGAAAATAAAATATATATTGAAAAATAAAGTTCCAGAAAATTTCTTCTTCCTATGAGTTAGCTGTTTAGCCTCATCTAAGGAAAAATCTCATTGATTATTCAGGAAACTGGACTAGAACAAAGAACAGAGCTGTACAACTCTAATTACAAAGAACAAAGCCGTACGGCTATAATATTTGGGCAAAACAATTTGGTTTGAAAAATTATTTTGTGGAACTGTACCTAAAGAACAGAGCCGTATGGCTTTAATCTCTAGATATGAGCAGTTTCATTTTTAGATAACAATTTCAAACACATTATAAAATTCAACCCAAAAAATATTAAAAGGATTTATGGCCTCTCAAAAGTTATCTCTAATACGTTTATCCAGTATTTTAAGCCTCTAAAATCGACTGTTGAGATGTAACATGGTTCTGAATGAGTTCGCCTTTGCCTCAAATCATCCCCGAGATCACGAATCAAGGATCAGAGGTTGAAGGTTGAGTGTTTAAAGACAAGAAGGTTAATATTTTTAGTTGGGAAAGGAAAATTAGTGTGATACAAAGGATGTAGAGTATAGTTTTCTCTTTTTTTCCGTTTGCTCTCTCACACACTAATCTTCTCTTGTCTTTGTTTTTGCTGCTCCCATTTCAAGTTTTATTTCAAGTTTTTACTTTTTCCAAAATAGTTCCCTCTTTGGTTTCTTATCACTTCCTCCCGTTCAAGATCCAAATTCTTTGTCTTTTCTCTCTTGCCCAGTTTGGGTGAATTATTTGGTTTGTCTGGCATTTTTTTGTGCCAACCTCAAACCAATCCAAACCAAATACAAAAATACACCAAAAATAAATACCGATTCCAAATCAAAAAGCTAAAAAAATGAATTGAATCGGTTTGGTAATTCAGTTTTACCGAATAATGCACACCCCTATTAGCATTAATACTAAAACAACAAAAAAATGTCAGAAATTCAGTCGATTTGCATAAACTAAAATTTTAATTCTCTAAAACTAAATCAAAAATCGATATTAAACTTTTATAAAAATTAAAACTAAAGCACACCAAAATTATCAACTGCATTATTTTCACCATTTGTTGAAACAATATTGATATAAGTTGGCAAAGCATTGTTGATCTCTTAACTCATTGAGTTTTCTTTTTGTGCATTATTTTCATTATTCACTTGAATAATAGGATTTTTTTATCAAATCAATATGAGTAGATTTTTCAATAATGAGAGTTCTTAAGTTAAAAGCTTTAAAAACTTTTTTTTTTAGTATCTAAGAAAAATATCTTTATTTAGTTTTGAATCAAATTATTTCAAATTGTCTTTGGTGGTGAAGATAAAACATTTGTAACCAAAATTTTTAAAATATTCAATGTTAGTCTTTCGACCTTTTCAAATTTCAAATATGGGTCTTATTTAAAATAGGTCTTACAAAAGTCATGTCTAAAATATAAAATGTTGTATTAACAGTTCTTCCTAAAGATATTTTGGAAGATTATGTTCGTTCAACATAGTTCTTACCATTTCAATAAAAATCCTATTTTACTTTATGCTACTTCATTTTGTTGTGGATGACTAGAAACAGAGAAATTATGAGTGATTTTATAGATATCATAACATTCATCAAACATTTGGTTTTAAATTATCCACCCTTGTTACTTCTAATTTGAGCTATCTTCAAATTTCTTTCATTTTAGACTCTTATGCAAAGATTTGAAAAATATTCAAAAAATTCATCTTTGCTACCCAAAGACAAAGTCCATGT
Source organism: Euphorbia tirucalli (assembly GCA_039660915.1). Classification (NCBI taxonomy): domain Eukaryota; kingdom Viridiplantae; phylum Streptophyta; class Magnoliopsida; order Malpighiales; family Euphorbiaceae; genus Euphorbia; species Euphorbia tirucalli. The sequence continues at coordinate 30,109,546 of CM077637.1, read as the reverse complement.
AAGTCTTAATATCTCTAATGGTCTGTTTGTTAAAATAAGAGTTTTTGCTTAAAATGGACTTTCTTGTTTGTTAACCAGATCGACAAACATCAGATAAGTGTTCTTTTTGAACACTTAAGAGTGGTGTGAGCAGACGATATTTTCGACGGAACGCGGATTCCCTCTCGGAAGGGGCGCCTCGATTTCGGGCAGACCCCTCCCTCGCGTGGGGTTTTTATTATGGAAAAAATCGGTTTTCGAAAAAATGGAATTAATTCTTAAAAGAACCGAGACCTAAGTCTTGATGAATATTGTAGGAGTCGCCACCCAGCTCAGCTCAACCGGGAAATTTATAATGTAGCTGAACCGGACGAACTGCCGTTACACTATCAAGAGATCTAGGTCTGGACAAGTTCCTTATTTCGTGTCTAGTTAAAATAAATATGGCCAATGTTCTTTGAAGATATTTCATATTCTAAAGTCAATTTTATTGCATTAAGTTAAACATACAGCGCACATACAGGTAAAGTAAAATAGTAAATGATTAAATTATTACAACCCGATCGAATAAAAGATAAAAACTCTCGTCCTTACTTTTACAATCGCCTAAAATACACGGAGATCTAAAAATGACAATCGCCTAAAATACACGATTAATTCTATTAAATACATCAAAAATAAAAATAGCCACAAATAGGACTCAAACAGGACAGAATTGGGGATTTTAGAATTTGGGGGCATGCATTTAGATGGGTAACCGGGTTGGCACGGCTAACCGGCCCGGTTAGACTTGGAAAACATTTTGAAACCTCCCTGTATTTTTTGGTTTTGTGAGAAAATCATTTTTGAAAATAATTTATTTTCTAGTTTAATTAATTTTAGCATGTGAGATGGGTCGGTTTTCGGGAGAATCGGGTCTCCGTCGTGGTATTGTTCTAAATGCAATTTTACTGGAAATTAAATCTAAGGTAGTGAATGCACACAACAAAATTCATTTTGATGATTTTCTGATTTCTGAATTTTTGTGAATTTTTAGAAATTTTCATGGATTAAAATGGAAATTCTGATTCTGAACGGGCATTACAGTCGTGCAACTGTAACTATGGTCGTACGACTGTAGTTACAGTCATACGACTTTAAACCATTCAAACTCAGCATTTTTCCAAAATTATTTGAAATAAAACTGCTAGAAACCAAGAACATTCGTACGGATGTATTTACAGTCGTACGACTGTTCATCAAACTCAAGAACAGTCGTACGACTGTTCTTGATTTCCAGAAACAGAAATGCAAAAAGTTGGAGAAAAATGCACAAAATCACATCCAATCACCCAGAAAACATGAAAAAAAGAGGGGATAAAGAGTGTTTACCTCTTAGGCGCTTTTCCACCATAGGATTGACCCCTGGCGTCGCTCCAATCCACTCAAATTTGCTCTTTTCTCCTCTTAAGTCAAGGTTGAGAAGTTCGGTTTGAAATCTCCAAATGTTCGGGATTCTGATGATTTTTTAATCCGAGATTGATTGAATTTAGAGTGTTAAGTTGTTAACCTGTTGATGTCTAACATATTTTAAACTTAAACACTCAAGAATTATAAAAAAAAAAAAGAAGAGAAAAAGAAGTTTGTGTTTGTGTGGTTTTTGTTTCTTTTTCTTCCCTTTTTCCCAATTCTCTCTCTCTCTAAAACCAGAAATTCTAAGTGTCAAAAGTCCCCTCTTTTCTGCCTTCTTCCTTCTCTTATTACTGATTTTCTTCACCAGAATCCGGGCATTAATTGCCCAATCTTTCCCCTCTTCTTTCTTATGTCATGGGCATGGTGTTCTGCACCTGCTCCGATCATATAGTCGTATGACTGTAAATGTTTAATTACAGTCGCACGACTGTAAGTTACAGTCATATGACACCTGGGTTTTTTTTTAGGACAGAAAATTTCGGCACTTACAGCTGCCCCTCGCATGATCAAATTTATCACCCGATCTTGGTCTGGAATAGTTGAGGTGATGAATTTGAGAGCACGAATCAAAGCACCGTAGACACAGGAAATAAAACATGTAGCTGAGTTGCTGAAGCCTCACTGCCGTGGTGACACGTTGAGTTGATTGGATGGAATAAGATGACACCCGGTCTATGTTACCCGAGGTAAAATTGATGATGAAATAAGCCGATACCGGGTCTAGGTTACCTGAGGCAGGGAAAATGGAGTGCGGGATTCGAATTGGCTTTAAAGATCTAGGATCTTGCTTGAATTGATTTTCAAGAATCCGAAATCTAATTTGGACAGTTTTCAAGTATTAAGAATCAGGCTTGAAGAGGTTTCAAGGATCCAAAATCACGCTTGAGGAGGTTTGTCAAGGATTATGAACCAGGCTTGAAGAAATTCAATGATTCAAAATCAAGCTTGATGAGGGTTTTCTCAAGAATCATGAATAAGGCTTGAAGGAGTTCAAGGATTCAAAATCAAGCTTGAGTGGTTTGTCAAGGATTATGAACCAGGCTTGAAGGAGTTCAAGGATTCAAAATCACGCTTGAGGAGAGTTTTGTCAAGAATCATGAATCAGGCTTGAAGGAGTTCAAGGATTCAAATTCACGCTTGAGGAGGGTTTTATCAAGGATCATGAATCAGGCTTGAGGTAATTTCAAGGATTCAAAATCACGCTTGAGGAGGATTTGTCAAGGATCATGAATTAGGCTTGAAGGAGTTCAAGGATTCAAAATCAAGCTTGAGGAGGGTTTTATCAAGGATCATGAATCAGGCTTGAAGGAGTTCAAGGATTCAAAATCAAGCTTAAGAAGATTTGCAAGGATTGGGAATCATGCTTGAAGAAGTTCAAGGATTCAAAATCTGGCTTGGAGTGAAATAAAGGATTTGATGTAGAACTAAGCCGATACCGGGTCTAGGTTGCCCGAGGCAAATCTGCTGAAATTTTGAGGATTTGAAATCTTGCTGGAATTGGATGGACTTGAAATAATGAAATAAGAGGTCAAGGATTTGAAACCATGCTTGAACGTAATGGAGTTTAAGAGTTCAAAATCTGGCTTGAATGAAGAAAGGGGTTCAAGGATTTGCAACCATGCTTGAACGTAATGGAGTTCAAGAGTTCGAAATCTGGCTTGAATGAAATAAGGAGATAGCTTTAGGAATGATAATTTTGATGTTAGATTGAGGATGAGTATTTATCCCTTGATCAATGATTTTGGAAACAAAAATTTTTGCCCCTTTGATCAAGGATAAATATGGCTTGATTGTTCTGCCCCTTGGAGACTTGATATGTTGAGATTTGGGTTTGCACGGATCCTTCTCATATTTTAAGGCCCAATAGATGCCCCGACATTGTGCCATCTCTGCTTTGAGAGCGATCCTGGTTCGGAATAGCCCAATGATAATGATGGATACCTGTGCTTGGGTTGGTTGTGATACATATATATATATATATATGCATGTATGTTTTGAATGCATATATATTCAATGTGTGCATGTGCAAATGAACTTTAGAAAATGCATTTCGCACCATTTGCTCAATCTTGACATTTCAGGTTCTTATTGGGGAAGATATGTTGTGTGATTGATCGTCCATAGTTGGAGAAGCAAAATTTTAGGTGCAATGTAATTCTTGCGTTCCTGCCAGGGAATATGATGGCTAATAAGGAAGTACAATGACTGTTGGAGAGAAAGTGATGATGTTTTTGGTAACGATGTCGTTGGGAAATAATGCAAAGGATCTTGTTGGGGATTAATGAAATGTTCCTGCTGGGGAAACGATGGAGAGGTTTTGCCTTCTCTGCCCCTAGGCTTCATGAACTTGGAAGTGCTTTAAATTTTGCCTGAGCTGCCTAAAGTGGGTTTTCAACTCAGCGAGCTGCTCTAACTTTTGCCTAAGGTGCCTTTTCGGTTTTCACCTCAGCAAGCTTTTCATTTGCCCTAACTTTTGCCTAAACTGCCAAATATGGATTTTCAGCTTAGCGAGCTACTCTGATTTTTGCCTGAGGTGCCTTTTCGGTTTTCACCTCAGTGAGCTTTTTTTTTATAAGATGTCGTGGAATTAGAAGAAGACTTCCAATTCAGAACAGGGGATTAATTGAAGCAGTGCCATGTCCACTTGTTCTGATGTCCCTCTGATGATGAGGTGATCGTGGAAAGTCTTGTAGGACTTGGTTGCTCCATCGCTGTTGCTGAAGCTCACAAGCGTATAGCCATATATGATGCATGATGTGAATTCAATTTCAAGCAAACTTGGGATATTTAAATGAACAGGGCAGGGCATTCATTCATTCATTCATTGATAATGTTTTAACATAATGCACATTATATATGAAATGAAATTAAGGACAAGATAAGTATGGTATCCATCTCGACCAAACCCACAACTGCCACCAACTGGTCCCTACGGATTTTCCTACCGGTGGTACTCACCTCACCGTTCTAACTTTTACATGGATTGCTTTTGTGATTTTCAATCCATCGGACTCTTTTTTTTTCTTTTTTTTTATGGAAACCTGAGCCTGTCCCGATTGAAGAGGTTGACAACTTGGTCTCTGTCTTTCTCGGTAGGACCGCTTCGATCCTGCAGGTTGATGGCTGCGCTGTTTCCTTAATGTTACTCTTGCATTAGTTCAATGTATTTACGAGACAAATGGTAACATGCTAGCTTAGTCTTTGTAGATAGATGCCATATTTAATAACACCTTTTTGATGAGCTTGTTAGCTGCTTGTACTATCCTACTGGCTTACGGGTGGTACGGAGGCGATGGATGATGCCTCTCTCCTTTATTCTGGAATGATTGCACTGTTGCCCCAGAACTCGTGTTCCATTATCGGGGATGATATGGTGCGAAACATCATATGACACAGATGCATTCTTATTTCGAAACTTGAAACCATGTTTTTTTTTACGTCTACGGAAATTCCGCTTGGCTGGACTTGTCTTTCGGATTCTTTGTAATTCTGTATCTTGCAATCCCTTGTCAATCTCTAGGTGCCGTCATCAGACAAGGTGAAGGTCTTTATATGCTTTTAGGTATTTTGCAATTTTTCTTTTCTTTCTCTTATAAGTCGTGAGGTCTTTCAGGGTGGATATCATTTTGGATGCTCATCTATCCTTAGGTTCATTTCATGTAATGATGTGTCATGTATGCTAAAGACATTAAATGAATGTTTGTATGCATGCATAGTGTTCCGTCTAGGAAAATATCACACAAACAATTGAAATCAAATTACATTACATTAAATGCCTTGTGGGCTGCATTGTTCACAAAACAAGATAGAAAATGAAAACAGATACATCAAAATAATTAACGTCCTCCATATATAGAGGGTCTTCTTTTGCTGCTGCATCATCAACTTCGATAGCTCCACACACATAGACTAGTCAAACTTGGGCAAAGGATTGTTCTGAACATTGGGCTTCAAAGGTGGCTTCACGATTTTCCCGTCAGTGATCAATTATCGAATAGCCCTCAGTAGTTGCTTGCAGTCATTCGTGTGGTGCCCCACTGTCACATGATAGGAACAGAATTTGCCTTTGTCTATCTCAGGCGGCTTCTCGAACTGCTTCAGAGAACTTAAGAGACCATCGTTCCTATATTTCGCAAAAATCTTGGTCAAAGAAAGATTCCATGGGGATAGGCCCATATTTTGCAAATCTCCAGCTTGATCTCCTTGTTGTTAAGACACTACAACAACTTCAGTCGGTTTATCCTCTGGGGATTGGTCACTTTTGTTTGTAAAGCTGAAACCGGATCCACTGCTTGATCCAGTGGCAGTTGCCGATTGATACCCTAGACTGTGTCTGAAGCTTCTGCCACCCTTTTGACTCACCACTTTTTCTTCCTCGTCCCTCTCGACTTTCATGGCCATACTATAGACCTCGCTGAGTTTATTGAAAGCATGGAGCTTCATTTATCTCTGTAGACATCCCTACTACCCTCAATCAGTTACTGAATCAGTTCGTCTTCATTGGGGCGATTCTTCAATAAGATCATCTTGTTCATCCACCTTTGATAATACTCATCAAAGGGTTCATTGAGCTTCCACTTAACCTTCTCCAAGTCATATAGCTTCACCTGGATCTTTGTGTTGAAGCTATAATACTTGATGAAGGCCGCAGACAACGTTCCCCAATCCGACTGTACTTCCTCTGTTAGGGAGTTGTACCAGTTCAAAGCTCCTTCTTCTAGTGTTGTTGGGAAGAAGTTGACCAACTGCTGTTTGGTAGCGCCCGTGGTTAGCATTATACGGGCATAGAGGTTTATGTGAGCTTTTGGTGATCTGAGCCCTTTGTAAGAAGGAATTTTGGGGACTTGGAACCCCACAGGGAATGTCTCGATACCTTTGTTTATCATGGCATCCACATTGACACCCTGCTTAGAACCCAAACTGATATTGGCTCCCTTTTTCAGCTCAGCTACCATCTTATCTAGCTCAGAGTATTTGGCCTTCATTTTCTATTCCATAGCTGCCTCGATTTCCTGCAGCTTTTTTATACTGGCCGAAGCATCAGCCCCATGTTGAGAGGTCTGCCCTTCTTTTTCTTTACCGGTTCCACCATTACCAGCTTCACCACTTTCCCTAACAACAGCCCTCAGTTCTTCCTGCAGCATATCCCGGAAGTCTTGGGATCGGAAGAAATCCTTCAGAATACCAGCAATGTTTGGCATTTGATCAGCCATTGCTGCTTTTTCCCTGGACTCTGTTGCGCTATTTGATTCGACTGATCTTTCACTCTCACGTGCTCTTGCAGTCTGGGATCTAGTTCTAGGATGCCCCATCTTATTCTGCTTTAATGCACATAAAGAATGTTAGGTTTAAAAAGTGCATGGTTGGATGTTATGGATGATGATGCTTGGATGATGCTTCGTGAATGTGGATGATAATGGATGTGACCTTTTTATTCATTTTTTATTTTGGACATTCCAAGAACAACCAATGCTATGCGAAAATGCCGAGTGTAGACCATCACACGAGCAGAGGTTCGGCACCTTTGGGGCACCAAGTGAATTCATAGAATGGTCGCGTGTGTGCTGACACATGGGCAGAGTTTCAACGCTTTGTAGGTCTGTGAGATGGTATGAAATGGTCACATGGGTCCGCCCCTTGGACAGAGTTCTGATGCTTTTGAGTGTATGATATGAAATGATGTTATAAGAAAAGTCATATGCCACATGAGACACGGATAGAAGTTCTACGTTCGGGGAACACCTTTCATGATTGGGGATGTTATGAAATGCCCCTACATGTGTACTAACCCGGCACTCGGGGAGCGCCTTGAATGATGTAGTAATGTCATGAAGTAACCCGATGTGGATCACAGTGTTATATGATATTTATGATGAATGGGTATGATGTCATGAAATGTGTCGTGTAAATCGTTACACGAAAATGGGCCTAGGATCATTGTGGTCTCTTTTAAATGAGATAATTTGGTGGAATGGCCGAATGCAATCCGGTGCATTGGTAGAATACGGGCATTTTGGGATACCCGATATGTTATGAAATGAGATGATCATGGTGGGCGTTCTTGGAATGCCCCTAATTTAATTTAGGTTATATGTCATGAATGCTTATGACACACAAAATGCAAATGGCTGCATAAAAACATGATTAGAATGCATGACATACATGATGATGTTACTTATGCTATGTGAAAAAATGCTAATCACACAAATTTAATGTCATGGCTGAGAAAGAAACAGTTAGCGTGAATGGCAAACGGAGGATTTTATGTTTTCACATGAAAGTAAGATGAAAATGGCTGCATAAAAATGTGGGTTAGTATCACAAAAAAATGCTTTATGAATGGTATGTCATGTGTATGGAAAATGGTGATTATAATATATTATGCACGCGTAGATAGTGATGGTGATGTGTCACGGGATAGTGAGAAACACATAACACATGAAACGAATTCTTCCAACCTTATTCCTTCAAACGTGGTCAGTCTCATAAAATTCTAACCGAGTCCTAGGTGGGGTTCTCTTCGATCATCAACCGGGGATGATGAAGGCGTGATTTTATTTTATTTACACAATTATTTTGGTATCCTAAGGGAATCCAACTAAGGCTGTCTATATGAGTTCGGTCCAAGTCGGGTTAAAATCAAGGCTCTCATAGCAAAATATAATCCTCACTTCTCCCCACTCAAGGGTCCGAACGAAGGGGTTCGTACGAGGTTATGGGTGGTGTTTCGTATCCGTTCCCTTAAGACCATGAGGATCAAAGGCGACACTTCAACAATCCACCGGGCTAAAATGGGATACTTAACTTAATGCAAGCATGTCTAACTACAAATGCAAAATGAAATACCAATTAAGAATCATCCACCTTATTTTAATTAGACACTTTTCAGGGCTTGTCAAATTCTTTTAAGTTTTTAAGAAAACTTGTCGTAAGAAATCTCCAGCGAAGTCGCCACTGTGAGCGGACGACGTTTTGGACAGAAGGCGGACTCCCTCTAGGAAGGGGCACCTCGATTTCGGGCGGACCCCTCCCTCACGTGGGGTTTTTATTATGGAAAAAATCGGTTTTGGAAAAAATAGAATTAATTCTTAAAAGAACAAAGACTTAAGTCTCGATGAATATTGTAGGAGTCGCCACCCGGCTCATCTTAACCTGGAAATTTATAATGTAACTGAACCGGACGAACGGCTAATACACTATCCAGAGCTCTAGGTCCGGACAAGTCCCTTATTTCGTGTCTAGTTAAAATAAATATGGCCAATGTTCTTTGAAGATATTTCAAATTCTAAAGTCAATTTTGTTGCATTAAGTTAAACATACAGCGTGCATACAGGTAAAGTAAAATAGTAAATGATTAAATTATTACAAACCGATCGAATAAAAGATAAAAACTCTTGTCCTCACTTTTACAATCGCCTAAAATATACGGAGATCTAAAAATAACAATCGCCTAAAATACACAATTAATTCTATTAAATACATCAAAAATAAAAATAAAAAGCTGCAAAACAGAGGGTTAGCACAATTTACGGCACGCCACAAATAGGACTCAAATAGGACAGAATTGGGGATTTTAGAATTTGGGGGCATGCATTTAGAGGGGTAACCGGGTTGGCTCGGCTAGCCGGCGCGGTTCGACCGGGAAAACATTTTAAAACGTCCCTGTATTTTTGGGTTTTGTGAGAAAATCGTTTTTGAAAACAATTTATTTTCCGGTTTAATTAATTTTAGCATGTGAGGTGGGTCGGTTTTCGGGAGAATCGGGTCTCCGTCGTGGTATTGTTCTAAATGCAATTTTACTGGAAATTAAATCTAAGGTAGTGAATGCACACAACAAAATTCATTTTGATAATTTTCTGATTTTCTGAATTTTTGTGAATTTTTAGAAATTTTTATGGATTAAAATGGAAATTCTAATTCTGAACGGGCATTACGGTCGTGCGACTGTAACTACGGTCCTACGACTGTAATTACAGTCATGCGACTTTAAACCATTCAAACTCAGCATTTCGCCAAAATTATTTGAAATAAAATTGAAAGAAAACTGCTGGAAACCAAGAACATTCGTACGACTGTATTTACAGTCGTACGACTGTTCATCAAACTCAAGAACATTCGCACGACTATTCTTGATTTCCAGAAACAGAAATGCAAAAAGTTGGATAAAAATGCACAAAATCACATCCAATGACCTAGAAAACATGAAAAAAAGAGGGGATAAAGAGTGTTTACCTCTTAGGCGCTTTTCCACCGTAGGATTGACCCCTGGTGTCGCTCCAATCCACTCAAATTTGCTCTTTTCTCCTCTTGAGTCAATGTTGAGAAGTTTGATCCGAAATCTCCAAATGTTAGGGATTCTAATGATTTTTTAGTCCAAGATTGATTGAATTTAGAGTGTTAAGTTGTTAACCTATTGATGTCTAAGAGATTTTAAACTTATACACTCAAGAATTATAAAGAAAAAAAGAAGAGAAAAAGAAGTTTGTGTTTGTGTGGTTTTTCTATCTTTTTCTTCCCCTTTTCCCAATTCTCTCTCTCTTTAAGACCAGAAATTCTAAGTGTCAAAAGTCCCCTCTTTTCTGCCTTCTCCTTTCTCTTATTGCTGATTTTCTTCACCAGAATCCGGGCAATAATTGCCCAATCTTTCCCCTCTTCTTTCTTATGTCATAAGCATGGTGTTCTGCACCTACTCCTATCGTACAGTCGTACGACTGTAAATTTTTAATTACAGTCACACGATTGTAATGACAGTCGCATGACTGTAAGTTACAGCTGTGTGACACTTACGTTTTTTTTTCTTGGATGGAAAATTGCGGCGCTTACAAGTGGAAAACCATCAACAAGTTGTTGTTTAGCTAGGTTAGATATTAGGTTCATGTTAGGATATCTTAACCTTCTATGCCATAGCTGACTATTTTCTTCATTTCAAGCAAAAAGTTTGTCTTCTAAAATCGTTGAACTTATATCAAACATGAAAACATTGTCAACTCTAGGTGCATAAATAACAGTGTTTGTCAACTTATTAATAACACTACCTCCATACACATCAAATATGACTTTCTTCTTCTATCATATAATTTATTCACACTTAACAAATTATATTTAAGGTTGTTTACCAATGAGACATTGACCATTGGCGGATTCTTACAAACCGTTTTGGTGTATGCCCTAGTCCCTATATAATGTAATTAGATATTTTCTTATAAATAAAAAGGCATAATCTATTCTGCTAATTTATTGTGCAATTAATAATAATAGAGAATCCACTAATTGTTGTTTTACTTAAGTATGTCGATAACATTCTTCAGGCAGTAAGACCTTAAGTAGGGAAAGAACACTGTTATAAAGCTATCCCTGGTCTATTAGAATCATGAGAATGATTATAACCAAAAGCCAACATGTGCCTTCATTGTATGATGGTGTCTTACCAACCATTGGACGTGGAATGTCAATCAGGGGCATTGGTATATGTTAGGTTACATGGTACTAGAGTAATCCACTATACGAACACCATATGGTTCTTATGTCATATGTGGTTTTCTAGTAGTACTTATATCGGACCCTTAGACATGATATTACTATAGACCTAGATGCTAGCTCGCATACTTTGACATGTGTCTAACGGGCCCGTAATAGGGTGGAAAGTATGAGTACGGTTGGGTATGCCAGTGATCATGCTAGGGGTTATGAGTGATGTGAAGGGATATGTCACTTCCCTAGTTGAGAGTAGATATCACCGGCCACTTGATGAGTGAGACTGGTAAGAGTGTGCCCACGCCCAAATAAGGTAAATATTGGGTATTTAGTTATTTGTGATTTTTAGTTTACTTGGAATCAAGGAACATCCTCACACTTAAAAAGAATGACATTGTCATGCCTCTTCTAGGACATCGATATCAATGGCAAAGGACGTATAAGTTTATTACAAGGTTTATGTCTCAAACAAGGTTCATGTTTTTGTCTTATTTGGGTAGTAGTAACGGTTTGCTAGAACCCACTTACAATTTGTGGGCCTTAAGGTATTGGGCTCACTGCCAATATAAGGCGAACCTACATGATCGTACACATAGGATGTCTGAGTGAGTTTGACATGAACTACATAATATGTATTGGTTACATATTATAATATGGAGCAATTGGGTTATGGGTTTTATGGTAAGGCTCAATGAAAAAAACCCATGAGAGACTATATTTCAGCCTCTTAATATAATTACCATGTGGTAACTTTAATTATAAGGTAAAATTATTTCTTAAGTTTAATATTGAGAATATTTATTTAAGGCATGGTTAAATTAAATTGAGGTTAATTTAATTTATTTATTAATTTTGAATTTCAAATTAGGATATTTTCTGGGATGAAAATAATCCTATTAGATATTTAAGATACAATAAATAAAATAATCTAAACTAATTTTAATGACACAAGAGTTCAAATAAGTTAGGAGATCTCTCCTCTTCCTCTCCCTTTCCTTGTGATTTTCGACCATCACTAGGAAACACCTAGGTGAATTCGGCCATGGAAGCGATTAAAGGGAGAAGCTCCGTTCATCCCGTGCTAGAATACTAGCTCATTCTGGAGGCATCTGTATGCATGAAAGTGAAGCCTCTTCGCTAAAAAGCAAGGGCTAAAATTCAATGTTGTGTGAGGAAGACATAGGTATCGATTTAATTACTTTCTAGTTGAGTATGTTCTTCCTTAATCTAAGCAAATTTGTTCCTGACACGGGTTCTAGTATGAATAAATTCCGCTTGCAGTGTGAGAAAATTTTGATTTACCTTGAGATGAACCCCAACAAACTGTTCCATGTGCTATGATTTTTTCTTTGTATTTGTCTCCAAAAACTCACATTTCCTTTTTCTTGCATATGAGAGTGATGAATTGTTATTCAACCCTTGTCATGTGACTTAGGCTTGAATTGTCAATATACCAATGCATTAATTCTACCTTATATTTCAAGCCAACCTGCAAAGGGATCATTTAGTTACAACTATCCAAACTAATTTGGGTCCTTGATTGTTAGATTTCTTGGGTTTTACCTAGGGATGCACACGGTCGGTTAACCGGTCCATGTGAACTTTTACAAACGGTTAACTGTTTGAACGGTTTTTTTAATTTACTAACCATACACTGTCCATTAAATTCGATTAACCATCAGTCGGTTAATTATTAATTTCGGTCGGTTAACAATTTCTTTGTGGTTAACCATTTACGAAATAGACATTATGATTTTGCTAAATTTATAATATTTGAAACCTTAGATAAATAGACTATAAATTTGAAATGTCAAATAAAAATATAAAATTACAAGCCATAATCTTAATTATTAATTAAAAAAACATTTTAACCATAAACTCTAATAATTAAAACATTAATAAAAAAAGTTCCCAAACATAGAAATTATTGTACAAGTTCAAACATTAATCAATGAAATGTTCTTTGTCGTTCATTTTTCAGTGAGTGTGAAATTAATAATTGAGAGGAGATAGGATTGGAAGGGAGTGACCGAGACTACTTGGTATTGTATAGTAAGGAAGTAAAATAACATTAAAGGTCCAAATGTTTCACTTATTATTCATATTACCTATATATATATATATATATATATATATATATATATATATATATATATATATTATTTTTTAAGAAAGATATTTGTAAGAAGTCGGTTAACCAATAGTCCAAATGGATTTTCGGTGTAAAAACCAAAACATAAACCGTAACCGTTAATTTCTAAAAATAAAAACCATACACTAATCCATTAGTTTCGGTTAACCATAATTTTAGCTCGATTTCTATTCGGTTTTGCGGTTTTTCGGTTTTTTTGTGCACCCCTAATTCTACCTTATCATAGTAATCGTATATAACACCATTATTGGTTGTGCTCCAGTAATGTTATTGTAATTATTAACCTACATATTTTGATTCTAAATTCGTTAAGATGATTCACGAAACTCATGTCTCAAATGGTTATCTTCAGCCAATGTCTTATCTCAAATAACCAGATATGATGTGGTTGTATCCAAATTGATGCTACACTTTACATGAATTTTATCTTTCTTTTGATGGAAGCATTTTTGATGGAAGCATTTCTTAAAACCCATGAAATTGCATCAAATTATTGAAAAAGACGTAATTGAATCCATTGAATCAAACAAAATCGGATCAGAGATTGCCGGTTATGTCTTCCTCAATTAAAGCCTCTTTATGGTTTTCTTCTCTGATGGGTAGAGGTTCCTTTTTTTTGTTCTCTCCTAAAACCTGAATTAGACTTTAATATATAGGGGACTAACCAACATGGCTTTCACGTATCTGTATTGGCATCCAATCAGAAACCCCATTAATCTCATATTGGACTGCCCAATTGGTTTCCATTCATTGAGTTCATAACCTTTAGGATTTTATTTAAACTTTAACTTTAACGATCACTTTATTTGGTCAAACACTATAAATAGTTAATATAATTAATCAATAATATGTCAGCATGCTTTATTTATTATTATTATTTAATAATAAAACCAACAAATTTTCTATTGCTAACTCACAACACCTTTATTTCACGTTTTTGAGATTAGTCACAGTTTTATTAAGATGTAAAAAAAATATTAAAAGCATCAATGAGGTCTTCGTAAAATAAATTTAAAGGTTTCAACACTTTCTTAATAATGAGATTTCATTCTTGAATTCATCTTTTATTATGGAAACTTCTTAATCGGATGATGATGCTTCTTCCATGGCCATGAAACATATGTTGGATTTTTCTATAAGGCTATTCTTCGTTAAAAGAGGCTTGCCATCACTCCACTTTTCAACCATTGCTTTGTTTTCGGTTTTCTTGTCTTTTTGCATCGTGGGAAAATTTAACTTGATGTGTCTTGTTTGATGGCAATTGTGAGCGTGGAATTTCCGACCTCAATGATGAGGACCAAATTAGTTATCCTTAATATCGAGCTTTCTATAGAAATCAGTTTGAAAGATGAAAACGTGTGTCGAATGAGCTTGGAAACAAACCCGAGAATCGTCCAAGAAATCAATACGCTAAACGCTGATTTTAATGAGAGCCGTACGACTCTTGTTTGAGTACCACAACTCTAATTTAAGCCATGCGACTCTATATAAAAAAAGGTTAAGCCGTGCAACCAAAAATTTGAAAAGGAGATTTCTGATCCAAAACTGAGAGTTGTATGGCTCTAAACTATTGCACACGACTCCATCCTTCAAAAATTAGAGCCATGCGGCTCTAATCCTTTAAAAAATTGAACCGAACCGTATTACTAGAATTATGTATTTTTTCATATATATGTGTATTTATACACACATTATTGTTTTTAGTGGTTTATTTTTTTATTATTATTGAGAAAATAATCCAATTTAGAAATATTTAAAATTGTTTTGAGTTTTTTTTTTTCTAATATTGCGAAAATTAATCAATACAGCGTACTGATATTAATTTGAAATTTCTATTTTTGTTCAATTTGGAACCAAACTGAACCAATTATATTTTGGTTTTACATGTTTGTTTTGGTTTCGATGTCAAATATTTTGATATTCGGTATTCGATTTAATAAGTTCTGTTCAGTTTAGTCTGATTTTAAACTGATACACACTTTAAAAGTACTAAATTTTTGCTTATTTTTATGTATATGTATTGATAATATTTTTTTTATTAGTTCAATGTAATTTATTTATTTATATATTCTTCCTATACGAATAAAATTGAAAAATAAAAAATAAAATGATTAATAATTATTTTGGTTTCAGAATCAAACCACATCAAAAAATATTCGGTCCGATTATAATTGGTTTTTATTATTTTCGATTGGGTGTCTATAAACTTTAAATTACGGTTTGATCAACTAAATAATCATTTTCAGATTTGAAAGCTTTAGTATGAAGGTGAACATTAGGTGACATTTCAAAATTATGAGATATAAATTGTTGTTAATAAACGTTGAGTGCAAATATTAATTGTGAAAACACAATGATGATCACTGTTTGCTCAATGAATTCCAAATCCACAACTCATATAAAAGCATTCATGGCTTACCCCACTCTCCTGGATTATACTCCAAATAAAGTTTTCATCTTTACCACTATAATTAATTGGGCCATGCTAAAATGCGCCATCTTCTCAGCGTTGGATCCTTCGTATGCTCTTTGCCTCGGGTTTCGAGCTGGTCCTCTTCTCTCTATAGCATACCAAGCAGAGGTCTAAGGTAAAGTTATCTTTTTTATTTCTTACATTTTCGATACGAAGCTTTTCATTAGTTTAAATGGGTGCTTACTACTCTCTGTTACTTGTTTCTTTTCCTAGTCAATAAAAAAAGGATTAAAAGAAAGGAAGAAGAAGACGCTGGTTCCAGTTCACAATAGTTTGTTTTATTTAATATTTAATAAAAGAAACAAAGGAAGAAGTGAAGATTACTGCTCTTCTTCTCTGTCTGTCTCTTTGTCTCTATCTATATTCTGCCAGTTTCTATGTCAGTACCATTTCTAAATTCTTTTATATTGTTTTTGTTTTCTTCAATACCCAACATCTCCTTTAATCCCTTTTCTTTTCTTACATTATCTTTGTCTATGTCTCTGGTTTGCAGCTTTGTTTGGCAGTGAGCTATGGAGAGTTTCAAGCTTTCTTCTCTTTTAATGGGTTTATCCTTTAGCTATGAGGGTGACGAATCAGCAAGAAGTGGAGTCTATGCAGTGTAAGGATTATGATCTGGGGGTGAAAATTTTGCCTGTCAAGAAAATCTCATCAATTTGGAGATATCTGCTTGCAACTTCGTAAGTGTGTCATTGAATTTGTATAATCTTTAATTGAAGGGCTACTGATGTTACTTTAAATGGTTAAACTTGAATAATTTACTAACTAATTCATGGTCACTTGTATATTTCTGAATCTCAGCTGTTTGAGTTAGACTGTAGAATGCAGTGTTGTTTCTTGATTCTTCTGATTCCTTCCTTGAATGAAGTCAAGTCTATGAGAAATTGCAGATTTTTGTAGAGTGGACAGTTATTAGCCATTCAGGGCTCTTTTCTCTGTATTTAGTCAATTGAGCTACCACGCTTGTTCTGCATCAGGAATGAATTCTCATTGATGTACACTTCTTTCAATATTATGTTGGTATTTCTGTTGTAGGAAGCTGACGAATTTGGCTGCAGCTGGGATTTGCTTTGCTTTGCATCACCTTAGAGATAAATTTGGGGCAGGAAATTATCTGACTGTACTGAAGAAATGGGTTGTGTAGCATCAAAGATCCATAAGGAAGAGAGAGTGCGACTTTGCAAGGAGAGAAAGAGGCTAATGAAGCAACTGGTGGTTTTTAGAGGAGATTTCGCAGATGCCCAATTGGCTTATTTGAGAGCATTGAAGAATACTGGTGTAACCCTTAGGCAGTTTACTGAATCAGAATCACTCGAGCTTGAAAATACCTCTTATTGCCAAGCAATGCCTCCATCCCCTCCTCTTCCTCTGCCTCCTTCCCCTCCACCACCGCCTCCTTTTAGCCCTGATCTTAGGAAGTCCACTGATAACCAGAAAGAAGAAAGCATTCGGGAAGAAACCATAATTCTCAATAAGGGTGATTTTTGTATTCCATCGCCTCCTCAAATGAGTCCCTCTTGGTATATTTGGGATTCTGTTGAGTCTTCTTCAACAATACAAGGAGGGAAAAGTGAAATGATGGGAGCCGTTTTAGAGGAGGAAAATTGGGCAGAGACTAAGACAGAATTTGAGGAAGAAGACCTGGAAGAGGAAAATGTTGGGAATATCATTTCCAGTACGTTCCCTCAAATGCGGCAACAACAGCAACCCTTAAAATTAATTGATGATGACTCATCAATGGCGAGCTGGGGTACTAAAGACACTGCAGATGGTGCAATGGTACAGTGGAGAAACAAGAAGACCTTGGAGGTTATTGTTAAGGAGTTAGATGATTATTTCCTTAAAGCATCGGCTTGTGGAAAGGATATAGTTGTTCTTGTGGACGTTTCCAAACGAGACACTTCTCTGTCTCAGAATTTCAAAGAAAATAAAAGTAATCACTGGCCTTTTTCTATTAAATAATTTACTTCCATTTGATATGCTTTTATACAAATTTGCAGAGTGTGCTTATGCTTGCAATTGTATATGTTGATGTTTGATGGCTCAAGTTTTTGGGGAAACCTTTAGCGGAAGCCTTTTTCAACTACCTTGAATAAGAAATTCCTTTTAAACACCTAAAAATGTTTGTGCTGTTCTATGTTTTTAGATAATTGACGTTATATTTTCATGTTTTTGATGAAAATTCCCTCTGATGCTGTCACTGTATAGTGCTGCAAGACTTCTAGGCTTAAGTGCAGGCTTGATTCAATGTCAATATAGGTATCTTGTTTGATTATGGCTGAGCTTTGTGTGACTTTAAAGCATTTAGGTAAAAGGATCTGCAATAATACTTTCCTGGCTCCACAATCGTGACACGAAAGTCTACTTTTTTTGTTGCCTGTCTATTTGTAGTCTTGTACTCAAATGCATCATTCAGTAATTTATGTTATTTGGTGCTCCTAAAATTACTTAATAATCAAACATAACCTTTGATGCTTCTTCGCAAATCAGGTTCTAACTATTTCTGATGTTTAAGAGTTGCTATGGTTGAGAATCGGAATCCTAAAACTAATAGAGCATAATATTCTTGACAAAGCTTGCAGCAGTAATGCCATATATTCCCTTAAAACTGTAAATAGCTTATTATTGTAATAGATGTTTTACTGAGAACAATTGCTCATCATGGTGTTCAATTCACAATTACAATTATATACAACATCTGTTCTGGATGTAAAAGGTTACTTTGTTTTTCTTGAAAATAACATAAGCTCCTTTTAGTCTTACCATTTATAGATATTTCCCCACATATGACCCCAAATGCATCATAATAACTTAGCCTCTTCAGAGTCCATAAACATTTCGAGTCCCTTCCCCTAGATAATCTTTGGTTGGGCAGTCACTTCAAAGTGTTTGATTTCACACTATTTGAAGGTGAATTGATGTAAGAGCTAGTGGACAGGATTTAGATGATTAACTACGTGTATTGAGATACAAAACATACAATTTCTTTTACAGGAGTGAGTGTATGTAAGTACAGGAATCTCATCTGTACAAATCATAGGGAGTTACAGTATTTGAAGTATTAATATGCCTGATTCAGTTGATGGGTTATTTGACCACATTATTCGTGGAAGCTTAATAACTTTGTTCTACAGGAAAGAGGAGTAATTCTGCAAAGGTATTCAGTGCATTGTCATGGAGTTGGTCTTCTAAGTCACTTCAGTTTGCAAAAGATGCTACTGAAGTTTATAATCCTACTGAACCATGCAAGCCAGGAGCTCATTGCATCACGCTTGACAAACTCTATGCTGCAGAGCAAAAACTTTATAAGGAAGTGAAAGTAAGTATTCAATTGATGTCAGAAATGAATTCGGTTTTGAATATTTTCGAATAAGTATGTAGCCGATAAATTAAATCTCGACATTTCAGATATGTATATAACCTGTTCTGGAAATAGTTTTCTATAATTCTGTTCAAGGTCAATATTATTGACCAATGAATGTAATATCTTTTTTTTTTTTTTTTTTTTTTTAGAAATGTAAGAGCTATTTTTTATTTATTTATATTTTCATATAGGCATCACAACATTAACTTTGAATTTCCGATTTTTTATGTGATAATTCGTCCTCTGTTTGTAACTTTATTTTTTTGCATTTTTGTTTCCTCTTCTGATTTGAAATATATATTTATTTTCTGATGGTTCGGACCATGTATCGATCATAATGCAGGAAGAAGAGATGACCAAAATAGAATTAGGGAAAAAAACCATGCTACTACTTAAACAAGAAGAAGAAAATCATGACTGGACCAAGACCGAGAAAACTCGATTGTGTGTCGAGGATTTGGAGACTGACCTGAGACACCTGCAGCATTCAATTACTACAAGTTGTTCACGTATATTGGAACTCATTGATTTGGAACTCTACCCTCAACTTGTTGCATTAACTTCCGGGTAATTACTTGCATTATAAACAGCTCGTAACCAATAGTATGTATTGGTTTGCTGATTTTTATCTCAAAGTCTTAACATCCTTTCGCCTTGTGAAATTCTAATCAGGATTTGCCTTTCCATTGGTATCTTCTTAAGTGTGAAATTTGATCTTGATGTCTTAAATCTCTTATCTGTTTGATCACTTTTGTAGGCTGAACAGTATGTGGAGAACCATGTACGAATGCCATCAAGTTCAGAATCATATATCTCAGCAGTTGAATCATCTCACAGATAATCAAAGTGCATACTTAACTTCTGAATACCATCGCCAGGCCACAGCTCAGCTTGAAAATGAGGTCACCTCATGGTACCTTAGTTTCTGCAAGCTCATGGAGTCTCAGCATGAATATATAAGAGCACTCAGCCAGTGGATCGAACGCACTAATTGCCTTGTGGATGATAATCAGCAGAATAATTGTTTGACTGCAGTTCGTAGTCTGTGCAGAGAGTGGCAGCTTGCCTTCGAAAAATTACCTGAAAAGGTACCAAAATGATATACGAATTCAATATTTGTATTTACTTAGAACCTGTGGTATTTTTGAATGAACGGGTTATGTGCATGTTTCCTTGAGAGTCTTGTGTTTTTCTGTAGAGCTACATGTGCTTACAAAAAAGTAATTATTTTTTTATTCATCCATAATTTGGAACAATATGAATGCGTTTGTTGTTTTAGTTGCTTGTAACCAATCTCTAGTTGAGCTGTTCAAGTTCTCGAGTCAGTCTTTGAAAAGATAATGCATTTAACAATGCAACCTTTACTTATTCAAAGCAGTGATTGAGTCGAGAAGGATCCTCAGTGGGGGTAAAACTCTCTGAATAATTATTTTTGTCACTGAAACCTAGACCTAGCTTAATTTGATTATCATTTTTGTTAATAATCATGTAGGGTATAGTTATTTCAAATTTCTACCAGTAATCATAATAATTCAATTTGGTGGAAGGAAACTGTTTGTTTTGTTTTTTTTTTTTTTTATTGTATGAATTATTTGTGCAGGTTGCCTCAGAAGCTATTAAAAGCCTTATGACTGCAATCAAAATGATAATGCTGCAGCAGGTGGAGGAATACAACCTGCATAAGAAGTCTGAAAAACTCGAGAAAAGATTGCAGAAGGAATTATCAACGCTAGCTGAAATGGAAAAAAAGGTGGATTGGAGCTTTGCTGCTGGAGATGTGCAATCAGATTTAAGCCCAAAACATCCCTTGTCGCTTAAGCGTGCTAAAACTGAAGCCTTAAGAAAACGGGTGGATAGTGAGCAGAATAAGTATCTGAATGCAGTTGAGGCTACCAGACTTATGACTCTAAGTAACCTGAAAACAAAACTTCCTAATGTATTTCAGGCATTAATGGGATTTTCAAATGCTGCTGCTCTGGCCTTTGAGGCTGTCCTCAGCCATGGTAGACCTGCAGTTGACTGTGATGCACCAGTGAGCTCAGTGACTTGAGATTTGTGAGTCAAATTCAGAGGCCGCAGATCAGAATTGTGATAAGAATGTTCATAGTTGCGGATATTACTGTGTTCTTAAATTTTTAGTTATACTTAACAGAATGAAGTTAATGTAAAGAAGTCCTGTACTTGAGGAGCAGAGCTCGAGTACTCCACTGCAGACTGCTTACAAATGTATTTTTTCTGTGTTTTCTCAAGTAAAGAATTCTCTCACCATTGAATCGATTTGCATCATTTACTGGAGCACAATTTTTAAATTTGGTGCGCGAGCTTTGTTGTTTTCAATCAAATTCAAGCGTTTTTCATTCATTAATTGAATATACAATTGTCATAAATGTTTATTATATAATATAAAAAAAGATAAACTAAGTTACTAATCTTTTGAGTCACAGATACAAGTCGTCTTAAGCTTTGAAAAAAAGTCATAAATATAAGCTGTTGTACTCTTATTTTTTTTCTTAACAATTAATCTATATATATATACACTAAACCTGTTACCATTATGCTGATGTAGTCGTCCGTCTTTGATTATAGCTTTTCATTTATTAATTATTTATTTTTAGCAGTAAAAATTTATATATATACTCAACCTGTTACCATTGAGCTGATATGTTCATCTCGTCTTGATTGTAGCTTTTCATTTATTAATTATTTATCTTTTTCAGTAAAAATAATTATTTATTTTTATTTATAATTATTTATTTCCCAATTACTAATCGAACAGTTTGTTTACATTCTTTTTCTCCGATCATCGATATTCACCCAATTTGAAATTTGAACTACCTCTTGATTGAGAAATTAACTTTTCATTCTCTCTCGATTCATCTATGTACAAGTTTCATCTCTATGCATATTGCATCTCATTTATATTTAAGGCTTTTCTTAGCCTTCCATTTGTTTTTGTTCTTAAATCTGTAGAAATTCCTCTTCTCTTATTAATCAACAATTTACTTAAACAGATTTCGTCTAATCTTTCTCTTACAGAAAATTTTAGAAACTACAACTTTCATTTCAGTAATCTTAGCTTTGATTTCAGCAATTCGGACTCAGATTAATTCGGACTTCTACTTCGTTACTCAGCAACAGGTAACAATCTGGAATTTGCTTAATTCTTAGTTTATAGCTTTTTGATTTTGTATTTGGGTTCTTACTTCTTTTTATCGGGCTCCTCTGCATGTAGTATGTTTTTTCATAGTATTTGGTTTCAAGTTTTTTTTTTTTCATTGTCTTCTCTGTATTTGGTAGAGGTTTTCTCTATATTTGGATTTAAGTTTTTATTTTTCGTTACAAATTTCTCACCCAAATCTTGACAGCTACAACAACGACGTGATATGGTTAATTAATTTCTGATTTTTCAAGTTTAATTTTCTTATTTCTTCTTCGTGTTTCCCATGGCTTTTCATTTTCATTTCAATTTATTCCCAATTATGGCGCCTTGGATTCTTAGGAAGGGATACCTAGACTCCATTATTGTTCATCTTTCCTCTGTTTGCTACTTTTTCGTTGATTTCATATTCTGTAATTTTTTCCCTCATGTTCAGTTGTCATTTCATTTTTGAGAACTTGGGTGTCTTATAACGTTTTTGGTTTTGTATTGTTGAGCTTCTGAGGGTAAGTAAAAAAAGTGGTTAGTGTGAAGACCTGATGTATTTTATCAGATAATCTGAAAATTGTTTTGATAATTATCAGATAATCTGAAAATTGTTGATCGCACCATTAGTATATTACTCGTCCTATCAAATCTCTTTCAATTTTATGACTTTCAGTTTGATTTTCTTAAATTAATATCGCTCATTCTATAAAATCTCTTTCATTTCTCTGACTTTCAATTTGATTTCCTAAAATTAATATTGTTGCTATTTGTAATTCCATATTACATACAGGAGCCTATAAGAAGTGTATATGCATATCCTGTGTGGAGTCTCGAACAAATTAAATTTGCAATCACTCAAGCTATGGATGTAAGTATTATCGTTATTTAGTTAATCTTTCATTGATTTGTTGATTTATTAATAGTGTCTTCTTAATTTAGGTTTCATGGTATTTTTTCTCCCTGATTGCTAGTGAGATGTCTCATACTTCTTTTTTGTCTGTGCCGCCATTGAGAACTAATACATATACTAGGATTATTCAATTTCCCATTTGTCTATTATTTATTGCAGTTATGAATTGTGGTCTCCTCTTATATAATTGAAATTTTAAGAAGCCAGTGATTTTAACTTTCAATTTATCTTGGCTTTGACACTTTTTTCTTTTTTTGATCTGCTACAGGTGATCTATTGAATATGCATAATCCTCACGTGTTTCCTATATCTATAAAATAGTATCAATTCTCAAATCTGGAATCCGGTTTGTAAGGAAGGATGAAAGGTCATTACTTAGATAGGAAGGCATGATATATGTCGTTACCGGCCCGACGGCGCAAGGAATATAATAATAAAATAAAAGAATTTTTCTAATAATTTTTGATGGATTTTACCATGTATAGATCTAGGATAAAAGGGAATAAAATTATCTCTTATAGCACAAATTCCACCAAAGTGATCACAGCAGAAAGATTACGATCCAACCTCACGTAATACCGGTCGTGCGTAGATCCTACACCGACGTGTTCGGGAGGAGGAACAGTTAGTTCACGAACTAAAGCCAAAGAGATGATTATGGAGAGGAGAAGGGAAGAGCTTGACTTGATTTTACTTAATTAAGCTTTATATTTGCTTAATTAAAAACTTCTCTCTCGTTATTCCTTTTATAAGGAATACGCCTTAGTCTTAGCCTCAATTAAGACTTACGCAACCCCAATTACTGAGGCTATATAATTACCTTGTAGCCCCCTACATAATTACTCTTTAGTCCTTCAACTTGTATTTTTTATTAGAACCAAGCATGTACTAATATAGGCGGACCAAACATTAAATCCAACATCTCCCACTCGCACATAACAGAACAGATCCATTACTTCATGTCATTCATACTCACAAATAGTTCGTGCGACCAACATGCCTTGAGAGCTCTAATGCTATATACATTAGAGATATACAACAGCTTGATGGAAGAACCGAAAAACTGCATGCCTTATCCTAGATTCCATATCACATCCACTGTAATCATTTTGATCTCTACAGTTGTATATCGTCATAGTTATTCACATGTGCATAACTACCCGGGTTGTGAAGCATAGAAACTCAATATGTCAACACATGGTAATCTTCCCCTTTTACTACATTCTTTCCATCATTATCTAACTCGCTCATCAAGTCAGGTTTATCTAAGGTCAAATTATACATGACCCCTTCAAAGTCTCCTTCCAAAACAACCACATTAGATTGTACTTTCAGAATCAGTTAGGGTCTTAAGGATAGCAATGTCACGAAACCATAGTTTGATTACATGAGTCTCACACTAGGAAAAGTTGAAATCATTACTTTTCCATCTCAAGGAATTAAACACACATGATATGAAATCACGTATTATGGCTTTCTCTTCTTTCCTTTTGAAAGAAGTGCATGTCTCACACTAACACCATATGAAAGCATTAATTAGGTGTGCCAAAACATCTAACCTTAGTCCACTTACTTTGTGGACTACTTCTGGCTATAAAAATAGAATAGGTTGATGTTATAACAAGCCTTTCAAATTACACATAATTTCTTATATACTTGCCTTTTGCATGTATATGAAACTCGCTCTTTAAAGAAACCTTTTTCATAGTTTAAGTGAGATGGCTTTTATTGTAAAACAAGCTATCATTTGTTCAAAAATAGCCTCATCCTTCACATTTGTCAACCAATGACAAAACAAGGTTAAGTACTTATGTGAGTGAGCTAATTCTCTATCTGACATGCATCTAAAAATAAGAGCGGTGCCAGGATTCATCAGTTAGGGGGGCAGAATTTGGTTCAAAAAATTTCCGGTCGGTTAACAAAAATTTCTGGCCGATGAACAAAAATTTTCGATCGACCGATAAACCTGAATTAATTTAATTCAATTCAATAAGAACACAATTAAATTAATCCAAACAACAACTTCATTTAAAACATAAGTCTAACCCAACGCAATCAAATTAATTCAAACAATTCAATACAAATAACTACCAACAATTAATTTTTTCTAATCGAAGGAGACGATGAAGAATTAGTAAAATGAGAAGTTTTGAGAGGTTTCAAATAGTTTTTGGAAGATGCCAACTTTTGAAACATTGCATAATGTCTTCTTCATCAATGCTGATGAATATCTTTTTCTCAATGTAACACAATAAGCAATCTGACAGTAACTCATCGCCCAGCCTGTTGCGCAGATCAGTCTTCACAATATTCATGGGAGAAAAACATCTTTCAATAGTAGCTGTTGCAACTGGTAAGACCAATGCCAACTCAATAAGCCGATACACCAAAGGAAAACAAATGTGAAACTTACTCTCCACCATCTTCCTTGCAAGAGCTCCAATATCATCAAGATTAGAGAATTCAGGATTCTCTCTCACAGCAGAAATGTATAGCTCAAGTTGGTAGCTAAGCTCAACTAGCTCAATGCTAGAGAAATCTTTAGAGTATAACCCAACAAGATCGAGTACTTCATGATGATCAAAATGTGCAAATAATTTTGAAGGATCAAGACTCATTATGCCTTTAAGCAGATCTGTGTTTGCCTCATTGAAATGATTGTTCAATTCTATAGCAACCTCATCAATTACCTATTATTATATAAGTAAAAACAATTTAGAACACTATCCATTTAAAGAATAGAAACCAATGACATATATATATATATATATATATCAATTTCCATAAAATAAAATGGAATACCTTTGCAAAGATGTCCACCCGAAAATGGTGAAAATGAGTCACGGGTTCTCCATCAATAAGTGCTCTAATATGCCTTTCAATAATGTCCTTCATATTGGGCACTTTAATTTTTTGTTTCACACAAAATTCAGTGGTTTCTTTCAACAACTTTTCCCAACCATCTTCTCTGTATGTTTGTAACTTCTTTTTCGATGTTTGAATTATACGAACAGCAGTTCCTATGTTTTGATCCTTGGCTTGAAGAATCTTTGATAAAGGTTCTGTCACTCCCAAGCATACAACATTAACTTTCCAATAAACACAAATTCGAAAGAACCCATTTGATTCCTTAAACGCTTAGCTGTGCCTTGATTTTTTCTTGTATTACCATCTTTATTTATTGCCAAAAGTACTTCTTCCACTGAATTCCATATATCAAAAAGCCAGAATAATGTCTTATAGTGAGAACCCTAATGTGTAGTCCTTGGTATTGCTAAACTTATTTCTTGATTCTGCCCCTTTCCTGTTGAAATCTCACCACTTTGTATTTTCTTCACAACTTCTTCATGGTGTAATTGGCGACAAGTATCCTTCCTTTTACATAAACCTTGAACCATATTCACAATCATAGAAACATAGTCAAAGAATTGGCTCACATCATAGCAGACACAACAACCAACTGAAGTTGGTGAGCAAAACAATAAATATAATGCGTGTGCTTATTTTCATTTAGAATGAGTGATTTCAATCCATTCAGCTCACTGCGTATATTAGAAGCCCCATCATAACCTTGACCCCTAAGTCTTGATAATGATAATCCATTCTTCTCAAAGAATTCATCAACGGCATTTTTTAAACATTATGCAGAAGTCTCAATTACATGAACCACTCCAACAAATCATTCAATAACTTCTCCATTATCATTCACAAATCTCAAAACCATAGCCATTTGCTCCTTCACAGAACTATCTCAGGCCTCATCAAGCAAAAGAGAAAAGTCCTTGTCTTTGATCTCATTCAAAATGACTTTTCTTGTTTCTTTTGCACAAGCTTCAATTATTTGTCTTTGAATGGTAGACAAAGTCATTTGATTATTTTTAGGAGCATTGGATTGCATTACTTTATTTGCTTCTTCATTATATTTACAAAACCAACTAATGAGTTCAAGAAAATGACACCTATGCATTGATTCTTCGGACTCATCGTGTCCTCGAAAACCTAAACCTTCCCCTAAGAGATATCGAGCTACTCTTACAACCGTTGTCAACCGAGTGCGATACTCATCATCTAAAGCATTACTTTTATTGCTTAAAACAAAATCCACATTCTCTCTTTGGTTTTGATATTGACCAACCTTAATTCTAGCATAAGTGTGTGGACCATCCGGACCTCCTTCATGACCAACAAAATTTTCCATAGCATGTTTCCAATTATTATACCCAACTTCTGTAAAAGAAGTAGCCCCACTTTTGTTGCTATTTATAGGAAACAAGTAGCATATAAACAAAATGCTTTGTCTTTAGAAACACTATACTCTAACTAAGCAAATTTTTTAAAGCAAGCAGATTGAAACCTCCTTTTACATCCACTATAAGTACTTTGAAGAAATTGATGACCCATTGGTTGACAAGGCCCTTACTCAAAGTATCTCCTTCTCAATGTATCTCTCATCTCAATTGGATAACTATCAATTAGTTTCCTCAATCCCGGATCACCAATAATATCATTGTCTGAAACTTCAACCTCTATGCGGGCTCTTTTTTCACTACCTTGATCAATAGGGGTTTCATTACTAGTTGATGATGGTTCAGGATTTGATAAAGTATTCTGCTTTGTTCTAGTAATAAACTTATCCATATTTCTAATTCCTATAAATAAAAACACAAATACTACAATCAATTAATCAATTCATAACTAAATTTAAACATATTTTATCAATTCTAACCCAAAAATAACAATGCACAATCAATTCAATTCAAACCCACATTCAAACATAATTTATCAATTATCAATTCAAATCTAAAAGTAACAACACAATTTGCACAATTAATTTATCAATTAATGCCTCAATTTATCAATTTATCAATTCATACCCTAATTTATCAAACAACAACACAATTAACATAATCAATTTATTAATTTATCAATTAATACCTCAACTTATCAATTCAAACCTAATTTACACAAATATTTTTCTTTAAAACCTAATTGTAATAAAACCTAAATAAATTACAAAAACCTAATATTTAAAATTAAAACTAACCGAAATAAGAAGCAAAGAGGAAAGGAGGAGAGGAGAGGAGGACGGACGGCGTCACAGCGGCGGCGGCAGACGGGCTGGCGATGGGCGGCAGGAGGAAAAAGGAGAGGAGGAGAATGAATAAGGGAGACAGAGATGGATTATGGGGTGTGAGGGAGACGAATTAAGTTGTGTCTTTATTTTCAATTTTTTCCCAATCTGTCAGGGTAAAACGACGTCGTTTTGCCTTGGCCAAAAAAATAAATAAATAATAAACCTCTGATACAGGGGGTCGTCCCCTGTATCAGAGGGGGGGGGGGGGGGGGAGGGGGTAAGAGCAAGGGCGCTGCCCCTGCTCTTGGGGGGATGGGGGGCTGCCAGAAAGCCCCCTACTCAAGGGCTTTTCTGGCGGCTAGGGGGTCAGCTGCCCCCCCATGAGGTCCCCCCCAATCACCGCCACTATCTAAAAAATAATGACAACAAATATATTAAAAAAAATATTCGTCGTGTATTTTAAAATTCAAAATTTATTGAATAATATGTTCTTAAACATTCAGAAATATGATCAAGATCTGGCACAAACCCTAGGATCTTACATGTTTTACATGAACATTTCTCGTGGCAGGTTTAGTTAGTGGATCTACTACCATGTCATGGGTAGATACTTATTTCATGTTATCCTTTTTGCATGCTATTAAATACCTAATAAAAAAAAAATACTTAATCTCCATATGTTTAAACTTGCTATGGAACCTTTGATCCTTAGCAAACGCTTTAGCAAACTGACTACCACTATCACCATTGGAGCATTTGAGGAAGTAATACATAAATAGTTCATAAACTTGTTTAACCATATTGCCTCTTAGACTGCGGACAAGTATGACATATACCTTGCCTCCATAGAGGATAGGGCAACACAGGTTTATTTCTTACTACTCTATGATATTGCACCATTACTAAGTAAGAAAATAAAACCTAGCGTGAATTTCTTGCTACTCCATGATATTGCACCATTACTAAGTAAGAAAATAAAACCTAGAGTGAATTTCCTTTCATCAACGTTTCCAGCCTAATTCGCATCTGTGTATCCTCTTAATTGCAGATCCTTACCATGATACCATAGAGGGTAATCCATAGTGGCTTTAAGGTACCTCATGTTGGGATTTTTCATCTGAAATCAATCGATAAAGCAGAAGAACACGTTGATTTCCTCAAATTCGTGCCCAGGAGCAATTGAAGTGGAAATCAAAAACCAAAATAAAATAGAGGAAGATTAGATTCTCACCAGAAAATCTCTAGAAGAGATGGCTACAAAAATCAATGTATACTTTCTCCACGTTCCCGTACACGAACGGCTATCAAACTCAAACCCATGTTAGCGATTTGATCGGCCGCAAGAGAGAATTTGGTGGCTAGAAAAATCTGCTATTTTTCCCTTAGTTTTGGCCGAAATATGCAAGGGGTTTTAACCCTAGATGGCTGAAATTTCCATGCAAATTTTTGGCCCAACCTCCATTAATTTTATGCGGGCTTTTCTCCTTTTTAAAGCCCAAGTCTATATTAATTCACTGGGTCCAATTTAATTTCAAATTCAATTTCAATTCAACATGTATGTTAATATATTTTACCATATAATAAATTACATACATTTAAATTAAAATTAATTTAACCACTTAATTTAACCGAGGAATTAAATTAGACTTTTATAAAATTAAACACATGTAAACCTATACATGTGAAATATTTCCACCTCAGAAATAATCTCATAAATTAATTCATTGAATTAATTATAAGAAGGTCAATACAAATGTTAATTATATTATTTTGATCAATCCAATTGATCTATATAATATAATTAATAGAATCCTCTCTCTCTAGTGTGTATACTCCAAGTATGCAGTTGATCCTTTTAATTCGAGTTCAGACATTCAATGTGTACGATCCTATGGGGCTGTCTTTATTTTGGCAGTGGGCCTATGGCCCACAGACTATAGGCAAGCTCTAGTAAGCCACTGTAGCCCCCAATTAAGACAAAGATAACAGTCCAACTGTAATTGTAACCCTGTAGTTTAAACTCGTATATCCCATGTCACTGATATCGGTGTCCAACACAGAGGCATGGTTTGATCACCCTTTTTTATGTCCAGACATTTACTTGATCCCGAATGTACTAATGCTCATAAACAAGTTCCAACTCGTTTGGGTGGGGCCACACTCTTATCAGTTGCATTCATCAAGAGGCCGGCGATATCTTCTCAGTGGACTACTGAGTGACATTTCCTTCTACATATCCATAGCATTGCCATGTTCACTAACATACCCGAACGCACCCATACTTGGCACCCTGTTACAGGCCCTTTAGGCGTATACCAAAGTATGCCACTTCATATGCAGCACCATCATATGGTCAGGTCAAAGGATGCATACAAGTACTAAACGAGAATCACTTATGATACTATACCATGTGGATATCTCGTTTAGTGGATCTATCCAGTACCATGCCCTTTTTGCATATACCCATTCTCTTGGTTGACATTCCATGTCCAATGGCCGGTAAGACACTGCCATCCAACCAAGCTATTGATAGTCTTTAGTTCCATTCATTCCCATGACTGGAAAAGACTACGGATGACTTTATGGTCATATCGTTTTCCCTATCCATGGTCTTACTGCTAAGTGCATGACACTTGTCAACATGGATATGGATATGTCCATTGGATACTCTATTTAAAACATAGCACAAGATATATAATAAATAGATTAATGCTTTTATTTAATGAAACAAATTGTATGATACATTAAATCCAATAACATTGGACAAATGTATAATACAAATACAAGGACCAATGCCTCGGGACTAGGGTATATCCAATACCTCAGTATCCTCTTCACCACGTCTAATGTGCTTATTCTAGATTGGACTAATATCTACTCACCATGCCAACTACATGACAGATATCTGGTCTTATACATATAATAATGTACATGAGGCTGCCCACAACACTAATATAAGGAACATTTTTCATATGTTCAATTCTTTATTGAGTTTAGGACACATATCAACATTAAGAGTCACTCCCTTAGACATTGAGCTACCTATAGGCTTACAGTTGCCCATATTGAATTGCTCAAGAACCTTATTAATGAATGTCTATTGAGACCAGGCTAACAATTTCTTTGAATTGTCCTTTGAAATCTGAATTCCAAGAACATAAGCAGCTTCACTCATATCTTTCATCTCAAAACTTGATGTCAACCAAGCTTTGATTTGATTCACATATTCCATGTCATTTCCAACTATCAGAATGTCATCAACATATAATGACATAATTAAAAATCTATTTCCAGAGCTTTTAATATACATCGTGGCCTTTTTCAATTACCTTAAACCCATTCGATATCATAACATTATGAAATCAAAGGTACCACTGTCTAGAAGACTGTTTAAGGCCATAAATTAATCTTTTCAATTATGGCCTTCAACAGTCTTTTAGACAGTTTCCAATTTACAAACCTTTTGTTCACAGCCTTTTACATTGAAACCTATAGGTTGATCCATGTAACTTTCTTCGTCTAATTCTCCATTGAGAAAAGTAGTCCTTACATCCATTTGATGTAGCTCTAGGTCCAGACTTGCCACTATAGCTAGGATCAATCTTATGGATGTGATCCTCATAACAATTGAGAAGGTTTCCTCATAATCTATCCCAACCTATTGTCTATAGCCCATAACAACTAGATAAGCCTTGTATCTTTCAGTATTGCCATCAGCCTTATGCTTGATTTTGAGAACCCACTTATTCTTGTTGGGAAATGCCCTAGTCCCAAGGCATTGGTCCTTGATTTGTATCATACATTACTAGATCTTTATGGATTAATGTATTATACATTTATGTTATTAAATAAAAGGCATAATCTATTTAATTTATTACTTGTGTACTGAATGTAAATAGAGTATCCAATGTTCATATCTATATTCATGTTGTCAAGTGTCATGCATTTGGCAGTGAGACCATGAATAGGGAAATGAAATAACCATAAAGCCATCCCTAGTTTGTTCTAGTCATGGGAATGAATGGAACATAAGACTAGCATTACCTTGATTATATGGTGGTGTCTTACCAGCCATAGTACATGGATTGTCAATCAGGTACATAGGTACATGTAATGGGACATGGTACTAGATAGATCTACCAATAAGAAATCCACATGGTATAGTATCACAAGTGATTCTCGTGTACTCCTTGTATTGGATCTTTCGACCTGACCATATTATGGAGTTGCATGTAAACTCGCACACTTTGACGTGCGCCTAAAGGGCCTGTAATAGGGCACTAAGTATGGGTACGGTCAGGTGTGCCAGTGAGCATGACAAAGCCATGAATATGCAGAAGGGATACATCACTCAATGATTCATTGAGAAGATATCACCGGCCCCTTGATGAGTGCAACTAATAAGAGTGTTGCCACACCCAAGTAAGTTAGAACTTATTTATGAGCATCAGTTCACTCGGTATCAAACTAATGATCAGACACAAAAGAGGATGATAATCCCATGCTTCCATGTTGGACTCTGATATCAATGACATGGGACATATAAGTTATACTACAAGGTTACGACTTCCGTTAGACTGCAGTCTCCATCTTAATTGGGGGCTATAATGGCTTGTTAGAGCCTCACTATAGTCTTTGGGCCATGGGCCCACTGTCAACATAAAGACGGACCCACAAGATTATACACATTGAATATCTGAACTAGCATATACTTAAGTATATTGACAAGAGAGGAGATTAATCAGATTATAGATCAATCAGATTGATCAAATAATATCAATAATACGAATTGGGTTTCATAGAATTAATTTGATAAATTAATTTTATGTATTTATTTCTTGGAAGGAAATACTATTAATATATATATATATATATAGGTTTATATATATTATCTCTTAAATGATGTCTAAATAATTATTGGGTTAATTCAATTAGGTAAATTATATTTAGTTAACATGATATGAATTATACTATATGGTATAATTTAATTCATACATGTGAAATTAAATTAATTTGAAATTAAAATTTAACCTAAAGTAATTAATTAGACCTAGGGTAAAAAGGAGTATAAATACTCACTTAAGAGAAGAAAACCCTAACCCAAATTTTCTACATAGAAAATTCAGCCACCCTCATTCACTCTCTCTGTTCTTGATCTGACGCTAGCATGGGTGTTGCTTTGTTAGGCGTTCCGTGTACGTGAGCGTGGAGGAAATCTCTTTTGGTTTCTATAGCAATCTCTAGAAGAGATAGAAAAGGTGAGATCTAAATCTCTTATTCTTTTCTATGTTTTGGTTTTGATTTCATCCACATGAGTTCCTGGTTTATGGATTCTAGAAAATTGAAATGGCTTCTACTGCCGTTCGGTTTGATTTTTGGTGATGAATCTCACAGTTCCCAATAGCTTTTCTTCCTTTTGGCAGATCAACGAGTTCCTAAACTTTGTTGCATCTCATGGAAGCCATTTCTTCTTCCATTGCATTAATCCATTTATCTTTTATATGGCATGAGAGAGCTTCCTTGTAATTTCTCAGCTCATCATCATCTTGTGAGGTAACTAAAAGAGCCATGCCTTTAATACTAAATTGAGGATGTTCAACTTTTTATCTTTTAGTTCTGCACGGTTCTAAATCCTGGTAAACGTATCTCATATATTCATCATAATTCGGTACGCTCCTACTTGGACCATATTCCATAATCCCACTGAAGTGTGTATCCATATTGTCACTAAAAATTGGAACTTGATCTAGACCTTGGTTTTGACCATTCATAATGTTTTGAGATTCTTGAACATTTTCATGTTCCTCAAAATTTCTGCTTCTTGAATAGAGAGATCCATTAGCTTCCAATTCCTTGTAAAGTGGCAATTCATCCTTTAAGTAGACAACATCATGTGATTAAAATTCTGCCACTTTCCAGTCTTCAGTTTCTCCCATTAAGACATATCCTTTTGACACATGTAGATACCTTATAAAGATACAGTTTTGCCTTTTAAGCCTAGTTTCCCAAACTTGCTCAAGTATCATTGGCGAAAATGGTGCAACCCTACGGTTTGAGGTTACTTAAATTGGGTTTGCGACCTATCCATAACTCATAAGGAGTGGAAGTGTCAGACTTAGAAGGCACTTGGTTGAGAACATAGGTGGCTATGAGCAGTGCATCTCCCTAATAGGAGATGGAAAAATTTGCCTTAGCCATCATTGATCTAACCATATCAAGCAGAGTTCTATTTCTCCTCTCAGCATGAACATTTTGTTGCAGAGTGCAAGGAATTGACAACTGATGCTCAATTCCATTTTCATCACTTAAAGCTTTGAATTCATATGAGAAATATTCCTAACTGTAGTTAGTTCTTAAAGCTTTAATTTTTGCATTTAATTGATTCTCAACTAGGTTCATAAACATCTTAAAGCAACTCAGAGCTTTAGAATTCTGAGCCATCAAATAAACATGACTATACCTAGTGCAGTCATCAATACAAGTGATGAAATAATATGCCACATGCCTTGTCCTCACATTCATCGGACCACAGACATCAGAATAGAGTAACTGTAAAGGAAAATCAGCCCTAGTTTCTTTTCCAAATGGTTTCTTACATATTTTTTTCTTCAAAGCATGATTCACAGGGAGGCAATTCAACATTATTCAAATTACCTAATAAACCTGCTTTGGATAATCGACTCATTCAGTCTTGGCCAATGTGGTTTAATCTAGTATGCCACAAAACAACATGACTATTTCTATCACTTATAGAAGTAAAAGCAGATTGTGAGAAAAATGCAATATTGCAATTATTGTTTGAGTCAATATCCAATACAAACAAACCGTTTGAAATATGTCTAGAACCATAAAAGGTTTTGGCTAGACACAAACTTAAACTGTTACCATTCAAGATCAAACTAAAAACTAGATTCAATAAAGCGTTAAAAAAATAAGATTCCTATGAATCTCGGAGGCAAACAGGACATCATGCAGGAGAAGGGTCTGTCCACCTTTCAGAATTAATCTACAAGTGTTGATCCCTTGGACTTCAACTCTCGAGTTATTTCCTACATAGATCCACTTTGATCCATATAAGAGTCATCAGAACTCAATGAAGGAACCTTTATCTCTCATCACATGGTCTATTGCACCTGAATCAACAATCTGTATAGGATCATATTCTATTAGATAAACAATACTACATATAATTTACTCACACTTGAGTTAATTGAATATACCTTGGCATCAGACTTGTTATCATTGGCATATGGCCATTTTCTTGGCATTTGAAATATTTCACTATTGAAATATTCACTTTCCTATTCTTGCATTTCTTTTTCCCTTTCTATTTAGTTTTCTTGGGCTCACCAGCCTGCTCTTTCCCTTTTCCATAGAAATGCTTACGTTTCTTATCTTGGTTGCTATAAGTAGCATAGTTAGCCTCAACATTGATCTTAATTGATGCTAGGCGGTCCTCCTCCAACTCAACGTGGCAAACAACGTCATCGAAAATCTTAATACTTTTAGTATGAGTTAGGTACATCTTCATATGCTTCCAATTGTTATACAAAGAGTGGATAACAACTTGAACTTTCTGCTCTTCGATCAACTTATGACCTGCATCACTAAGCTCACCTTTCATGTTAGACATTTCCCTTAAATGTTTCTCCTTGTAAGTGTCAAACTTGATCACCAGAGAATGAAGCCTTGTCAAAGACACACCTCTAAACTTTTCTTTTAGAGCATCTCATAAGGGACTCATGTTCTCATACTTGTGAAACTGCCTAGTGATATCATCATCCATTTCACTCAATAGAATGATACGACCAGTAGAATTTCTCTTTTTCCAGGCTATAAAAGCCTCTCGGTCCCTTCTATACTAGGCAGTTGTTCCCTTCTTAGGTTCAATCATAACCATTACTAAGGAGTCTAGAACATTTTGCTCCTCAAGCACATATTGGATTTTCATGCTCCACATCTCATAGTTGTCCCTATTCAACTTGAGATTTTTGTTCAATTCGACCATAATCGATTTGGACATGAATGCCATTGTATGAACTTGATCTACAATACATATAATCATAACTTATTAGAGGTTAAAACAATACACGTGAAGTTCAATACATAACCAATATTTAATCAACAAAGCCTTACATTAGAATTGAAGTCGAAAAAGAGACCTAAAAAGGCTCCAATTACCTTCTAATTTCCAATATTCAACCTTACTAATATCATATATATGTATAGTGAATAGTATTCCATGATCTAATCTCATAACACATTTATAAGAATAAAATTATTATTTTATGTTGAACTAGATTTATCATTACTATTCTATAATAGCATTAACAACAAATTATACACAAATAATTAATTGTCTAATAATAAAACAAATAAACATTTTCAAATATTCATTTATTCAACATAAAGAAATAACAGTGATCCAGTAATAAAAATAATAATAATGATAAGAAAACAAAACAAATTCGTTTTATACAATCCCCCAAAATAGAAAAAATAATTTTCTACATAATAATTCCTATTAACTGGAAATGTCCCTATTACATTTCTCCATAGACCATCGATGATAAAGAAAAGATTACATTTGTAACATGGTCCAAACAATTTTTTTTCAAGATCTTAAGATAGTGCATGATAGGTCATGTTGAGTAGTGACTTTTTCAGAGCTCAACTAATTCAAGAAACTTATTACAGATCATCTGTAACTATCCTCTCTTTTGGTCTAGCAATAAACCAATAAGCATCTCAATACTTATGAATGGAACGATCTCTTTACCACATTAAAGAGAACTTTGTCATCAAACTCTCTATTGAGGCCTCCTCCTAAATGCACTCTTACATTTTCTTATGCCTGATTTTAATATGAGAAACTATTTTCTCAAAATCATCCCATCGAGCAACACAACTCATTTTACAGCTTTTAATTTCCCTTGTCAGTGTTCTTATCCTTGCCAGCTGCTTAGGAGATCAGGCAATCAAGGGAACTCGAACAAATCTCATTACTGTAACACATTTACAATAAAAATAAAGGTTAGCGTATTTATACATATACTTTAATAATCAAAACATATTTCAATTTATTCAAGTTGCACCAAATTACCCAACTAACTTCCTGAATTTTCTAGAATTTTTTATTAATTTTATGGGTATTTTTAAAAAATAAAAAATTTTTAATTAATTTTTAAGTATTGAAAAAATACAAAATTAAACTTTCTGTGTTGGCCCCAAAATAGGCTAGAAACATAGTAGAGAGGGGTGAATAGTATGTAAAATAGAGCTTAAAAACTCTTTTTCAATAAAAACGATTTTGCCCAATAATACAAGTTTTACTAAAAATGCGAAATTTAAATAGTTTGTAAAACTGTGAATACAATTGGTTTGATTAGTTTAACCAATATCTCTAAATGAATACTAATGCTATTAATTTAAATACCTAATATGTAAATAGTAGTGAATAAAGAGAGTAGGGATAAAAATATCAAAGACACAACAATTTATGCAGGTTTGGGCCAACTGGTCTACTCTTGTCCCTAGGCCCACCGCTTGAAATTTTCCACTAACAATTCTTTGACGTTCAAAAACCAAGCCTGTGATTTTTTTACAGGCAGAAACCAATCCTTATGTTACTTTTTATGAGTTCAAGTAACCAACTCAATAGTTTTTCAAGCAAAATATCAAAACCTCTAATGACACTTTTTACAAGCTCAAGTGTCAAACTTTTAGATGTTGTTTTATAGCTTGACAATAAGTATTCCTGTGTTTTTCACAAGCTTAAATACCAAACTTTTATAATTGTTGTTTTCAAGCTAAAAACCAAACTTTAACTACACTTTTAAGAACAAGTATGAAACTTTACAATGCTTTGTTGAAATCACCACAACAAATATCCCCCTCACACCGTATTGTGTGAATTACAATTCCCTTAGAATAAATGAATTTGCTTGAGAATTGATGAAGACTTTAATTCTTTGAATAAATCTTTGAGGACTTGTGTCGGAAAAGACTCTAAATTGTAAGCTTATATTGTGATTTTGCAAACCTATTGTGAAAGTTGAAATGGCTCTCCCTTGATAGGTGAAAAACTAGCCGTTTATAGCTGTTATATGACCGTTTTATAGCCGTTACAAGTGTAAATTGATGGAGTTTATGTTCTTTCAGGTCTCTAAAGCTGCTGTAAGAATTCATTCATGTGACGCACAACCTCCTGAAGCTTGTAAATTAAACTTTCTTCAGCCTTCTGTAGATGACTGTTATATAGTGCATAGCCTCCTGTAGATACATAGACTTCTGAAGAAATGTTCCCTTTTGGAACTCCATGCTTGTATAGCCTTTTCCTTGGTCATCATTTTTTCTTGTATATCTGCATCTTCTATAATACTATGTCTTTATAATTTTATCCAAATTTAAGTATCGTTAAACTATGTATTATCTTCTTTCTTCTTTATGTGGAATAATAATAAATCCTTTTTAATTTTAATTAAGACCATTATCCATTTAATCTTAATTTAATTACTTGAGATTATATTATTATCATTATCTTCTTTTTATAATATTGTTAGCATCAAAATTTGGCTCAACATTCTCCCCTTTTTGATGATGACAATACTCTTTGAAATATCTTCATTGATTAGAAGGAAGAAATGTTGTCGGGGTAATAATTTAAATCTTTGTAAGCTTCCCCTGAAATTTTGATTCCTTCGCTTAAGAATAAATTGAGATTAATTTAGAAATTTTTAGGAATCGATTTGATTTCTAATATTTCTTGGAATTAATTTTATCTTATGTGCAAAAAGAGAAAGGAGATCAAATTAAAATTTTTAGTTTCTATATGATTAGTTATTGTTTTAATTTTAATTTTCAAAAACCTTCCTAAGATTTGAAAAATTTTCCAATAACTAATTTTATAACATAGGTAAAAGAAAAAAAGAGCTTAAGATATTGCTTGAGAATTTGTCGACCCATAAAAGTTTGTATGACAAAAAAAAAATGAGCTTATTGGTACAAAAGAATGGCCTATATTCTTACAGAGAACTTTAATTTAATTGTTAATGGGAAAACCAATACTTTCAACCCATTTACAATAGTAAGCAACATAAGCTTTAGAAGGGTATGTACTCTACATAATTTCAGAAGGATGATCAAGCCAATTAAAGTGTTATAAATTTTAATCACTCATGTGCTTAATAAGCTCAACTAGAGGAGAATATATCAGGCTGAGAAAATAAACACATCAATTCATAGTAAACTTGTTTCGGGTAGATTTAATGCAATATAGCCATATGTCAAACAAGATCATAGATATCAATTTTAGGACACTAGAACTCATATGAGATTTTGCAGATTTTCTAGAGTCAAAGTATGGCATTAATATCTATATCTATCTAACCTTATCATTATTCTAAAGGCATTCTTCAAAGACATATGTAACACTAGATTTCATGAACTTCACAAGGATTGCAATATATTAGGCATTTTGAGTGCCATATGAATTCAACATAATAGAATTCAACATTCATACATATTTCTGAAATGGAAACAATATTGCAATATAACAGATATATTAAAGATTCTGAAACTTTAGCAGTTGATGTGCCACATTATATCAGTAACCCAAATCTCAGTATATATGCATATATCAGCAAAATTTTGGCAACTATCCTATGTAATAGGATTATATTCTCAAGTCAGCATATAAGGGAATGGATTATCAGGAGACTATTACATGCTCAGGTAGATATTAGAGTTTTTAGATAGAGAAACAAATAATAAACTTAATGTTTAGAATCCTAGATGCATATACCTAGGCATGATTAGGTTTCCACTTAAATACGCTGTTTCAGTTATGTTTCAGAAAGAAAACATCATGCATAACAGTATTAGAGAATATAGCTATCTGAGCATATACATACAACACACGACAACGGATTCCATCCGTTAAAGGATTTATGGTGTGGTCATGGTGTTGTTGTTCGTTTGTTCATATGACAATCGAAAAATAGAGTTTGAATCTTAAACTCCCACTAACGTCATTTAAACAAAAAATCAGTGTTTTTCATTGAATCAATCCGGTTTTCACAAAAATGGTCCAAAACATACACAAATCAAGCTACCAAAAAATCACCAAAAATAATTATCAAGCCTGAGAAACATCGCAATCAAGCCACCAAAAATTATTTTTCATAAAAAATATATATTTTATAAATTACACCATATATGTACTAATTGAGCATCAAAACGACAAAATATGTGATCGTCTAGCTTTGATACGAATGATGGATTTTACCATGTATAAATCCGAGATAAAAGGGAATTAGATTACCACTTGTAGTAGATTCCACTTAAGTGATTGCAGTGGAAATATCACAAACCAAGATCACGTATCACCGGTTGTACATAGATCCTACACTGTTGTGTTTGAGAGGAAGAATGGCTAAGTCACTAACTAAAGCCGAAAAGATGATTATATAAAGGAGAAGAGGAAAAATTGTCTTGGTTTTACTTAATTAAGCTTTATATTTGCTTAATTAAAAACTTCTCTCTGCTTATTCCTTTTATAAGCAATAAGCCTCAAGACTTAAGCAACCTCAATAACTGAGACTGCATAATTACCTTGTAGCCTCTTGCATAATTAATTTTTAGTCCTTAAACTTTTATGTTTATTAGGACCAAATATGTACTGATACGGGGGGATCGGGCATGAAATCCAACACATTTTTTTGTATAAAATTAATTTTTTTGGTATTTATTGTATTTTTTACAAGAAAAAAATAGATTGGGGAATTGAAATTAGACACCTCCGTGAACTCTGGAATAGTGCCCAAAGACTACATTTCCAACGGTTATTGGGCCATTGGAAATGCAAGTCCATATACCCACCAATCCCATTTTATTTTTTCACCACTCTTAAAAAATCACCTTGAAATCTACTAGAACTCAAGAATTTCCGACCGTTATAGTTGACACTTTTTTTTGAAGTTTCGAAGGAAATGGAAGAAAAATAATGCATTTGATGATCTTGTTATTGCAATGATTTTCGTCATTCTCATCGTTTTGTTTTTATATATAGTGATTCAATATTATGGTATTCCTAATGAACTCAAACGATAGGTGAAATTCGACACTACTAAATGTATGGTGAAATAATCTCTTATTTATGTACTTTCTATTTTGCTTATTTATATGAAATAAAACGGCTAAACAATTTATCAGTTCTTACGTTTTTATGTATTACACTAGTTAGTACATAGATAAATTTTAAGGTCCTTAAATTTTATTTCAATGAATTCTTTAGTCCAATCTTTTATTTTTGCTTATGAAATGACAAAATTACCCTTGATTATTGGTAAAAATTTATCTTTTGATTTTTAAATTTAATTAAAATATTTCCAATAAATTTTTGTGTAGTATATACACATACACCAATATTTCTATATTTCTATATATTGGTTATAAAAATAAAATTATTTCTTATTATTTATTCTCTTTAATATATATTATCTTTTTTATTAGTTTAATATAATATCTATAAACTAATAATAAATGTTATTATGAATGTTGTTAATTATTTTAAAATGATATCTTTTTGTTTATTAATGTTTTTTTTTAAGGTATATTAGAATGAAAAGTTCGAATTTATAATTTTTATATAGTTTTACTCATAATTTTTTATTTTTCAAATTTATAAATTTTATATTTTTCAAAATAGTTTTTTTATTTAGTTATTTTGATAAAATAAATTGTATGCCAAGAGTTTAGTTATATAATTATATAAAATTTAATAAGTTAATTGATCAATATTAGTAATATTATTAATATTAGGATTATGTGAGGAAAAAATATAAAATATAAAATGTAATATATTTTATTATTATAAAATAAAATAAAGTGCAATTTTGGTATTATTAGTCTAATTTGACTTAAAAGAACTAAACAGTTAACAATGATAAAACGTAAGGACTATATAATTATTATGTGGACTGACTAGTATAATATGTAAAAACACAGGGACTAATTAGTTATTTACCCAAATAAAAATCTATTTATTTTCAAAAAATCCATATGTTAGTGAAACAAATGACTTTGAAAATTGAAAAATTTCATATTTTTTTAGAGTTGCCGTCAACCGATTTCCGGTGCAATTGGACATCATCAATAATTAGAAATTCAAATATGTTCGTTTGCCAATTATGTATAAGAAAATAATAATCAATTTACATCGTCCAATTTTGGTAATAGAATGTTGTAAATTATTTTGTTGGATGTATTAGTTAAGTGAAATATTTATTTAATTTTAAATTTTATATCTATGACATAGACATTAAATTATCTATAACGGAAAACATGTAAATGATTTTTTTTATTCACTATCCAATTAAAAT
The DNA here is from genome assembly GCA_039660915.1 of Euphorbia tirucalli. Lineage (NCBI taxonomy): Eukaryota > Viridiplantae > Streptophyta > Magnoliopsida > Malpighiales > Euphorbiaceae > Euphorbia > Euphorbia tirucalli. The sequence continues at coordinate 30,067,142 of CM077637.1, read as the reverse complement.
TAGATTTAAGGATGAATTTTTTGAATTAAATTTTATAATATCATTTTTATGTGTATAAAATAAATGTAAAAACATTTATTTTTAGTAGTTCTTGTTAAAGACTTATATTATTCTTATGTCATAATTAAATAAAAAGGAAAGTTATTTTTATTGGGCATTTGACTCAATATTAACCCTAAACATACGACCATTCTAAAACTAACTCAACCTTATCTTAATTAGTTAATCATTTGGTTTTTTTTTTTTTTTTTTTTTTTTTTTTTTTGGCTCTATGTCTGCCGATACCATATCAACTTCTCTTATCTTTTTATAATTTTGTTTCAAAACAAAACCTTATCTCCTCCTTTTGTTTCCAAATGACCTTATCTCTAACCCATGTTCGCCTCTCCATCTTCCTTTTTCAAAATCACAATTTTTCTCTCCCAATCTTGATTCCTACCGCTTCTTTTCCCCCCTTCTTTTTTCTTTTTAATTCCTAAAAAAAAAAATCTCTTCACTAAATCGTCTCTCTCTTAAACAAACTCTCAATCGTCATTTTTTTTTACTTCTCAACCAATGACCGGTGTCCTGAGCTCAGGTACATTTAGCATTGGCTGGAGTCGTTTGTCGTTTCTCCCTACCTTTTGCTAGCTCTGACCAGCATTGAACTCTGTCAATTGCTGCTGGAATCACAAACGTCGTTTCCCTATACTGGTCTGACGTTAACTGTTCCTTATGGGCTAGATTACCATTCTAGGCCCACTGCCAACATTAAAGGGAAATTACAAAAAATACTCTACTTTTGGGACTTTGTTTTCTGAGTACACATACTCATTCTTGAAATACGTTCTTTTTCTTTTATGTTTTGGTTTTTTCCACTTTATCTTCTTTTTTACCTTTTTCCTTCCGCCAAATAAGATTCCCTTAGTTTCTCTCTGCACTTTTATATCTAACCTTAATTTTGTCATTTATCTTTTAATCCGTTAATATTTTCTACACGTCACTTTAGAATATTTTTATTGCTTTTTTTCTCTTCAAAACGAGATCCATATATATATATTTTTTCCGATTTTTTTTTCGATCATTAAGAAAGTATCAAAAAAGTGTAAAACATGTATTAAGAAAGTATCAAAAGTATCATGTTACATGTTTTGATATATATATCAACTCCAATACATTTTGCGATACATTTTGTGATACTGTCGATGATACTTTGTGTGTACTGTGTTATGCATCCATTCTACATGTTTTGATACATATATCAATTTTGATACATTTTTTATATATTTTTGTGTTGTGTATTATGCATTCATTCTACATGTTTTATCTGTAGTGAGAAACCATCTAAATTGATTATTTTTATTGTTATGGAGGCTAAATAAAAGCTCACCATAGAAAACAAATAAAGTACTTTTTTTTATCCATGTCTGTTTGTTGATACTCTTTTGCTACATTTTTTATACTTTCCTAACAATTTGAAAAAAAAATACATACGTAAAAATCTCGTTTCAAAGATAAAAAAAAAAAAGGAACTTGTTAAAGTGAAATGTTGAAAAAGTGAAAAGTTTGAGAGATAAATAAAAAAATAGCGTTTAAATTACAAAACACGAGAGAGAATATGAGGAAATCACACAAGTCAAGAAAGGAGGTATTTTTAGGATTTTTGTGTTGCTGTTTTTATCTCTAAATGGGCATATTTCAAGAATGATAAAAATGAAGTATTTTAGGAATTAGTCAAAGTTTGGAGCTATTTTTGGAGAAATCTCATGTTTATGTATTTTTGGAAGGATTCTTTAAAGGACATTTTACATAAATATATACTTTTTGGCACCATATAACATTTTTACCTTAAAAGGAAAAGTTTGCACAAATACATTAAAAACTTTTCAAAATTTCAAAAATATCTAAAAAAAGTATTGTTGTATTACATGACTCATCCATAATACATTCTCTACTTTATCCTCATTTCTCTCTCCTCTTTTTATAATTTTTAATCTAATTTCACATTTATCTCTCAATCCATTTATTTTTTTTATCATATGACTTTAGAAAGTTTTTTTTTAATCTTCGAAACAAGACCCATATGTATATACTTTTTCCGATATATTTTTTTTGCACGAAGATATAACTAATTATACCTTTGTATTTTAAGGTATAACTAAGGTATAATTAAAGTATAATTAAGGTATAGTCAATGTAATAGTATATCTTAAGGTATAACTAAGGTATAATTAAGGTATAAACACTGTAATAGTGTATCTTAAGGTATAATTAATGTATAACTAATGTATGATCAATGTAATAGTGTATATTAAAGTATAACTTATGTATAATTAATGTATAACTAAGGTATAATTAAGGCATAACTAATGTATAATTAATGTATAACTAATGTATATTTAATATATAACTAAGGTATAATCCAATAATTTAAAAGACAACAATAATTGGTATTTTTTATGTACTATTATGGTAATTATACCTTATTTATACCTTAATTATACCTTAATATACATTATTACAGTGATTATACCTTAAGATACACCATTACAATGATTATACCTTAGTTATACCTTAAGATACACTATTACAATGATTATACCTTAGTTATACATTAATTATACCTTAATTATACGTTATTACATTGATTATACCTTAGTTATACCTTAATTATACATTATTACATTGATGATATCTTAGTTATACCTTAAGATACAAAGGGTATAATGAGTTATATTTCAGTGCAAAAAAATGTCGGAAAAAATATATACATATGGATCTTGTTTCAAAGAGAAAAAAAAAAAAAAGTTTCTAAAGTTGCGTGACAAAAAAATAAACAGATTGAGAGATAAATACGAAATTAGAATAAAATTATGAAAACAGGAGAGAGAAATGTGGACAAATAAAACTTACGTATTTGAGTAAATTTGAAAAGTTTGAAAAAGATAATAGTTATAAATTAAGAAAAGAGGCAATTTAATAATTATGAATAAAAAAAAGGTAGAAAAGTAATTTTAGAAAGGTAGAGTCCCAAAACAAAACATAAAACATAGGTATTTTTATAAATTCCGTTCTTTAAAATAGGGGTATTTTCCTAAAATGCTCAACATTTTATGGAGCACATAGAAGACTGAACTGTTAATGTGGGAGGGATACTTTATTTAATTAGGCTTAATGGTTAAGTGATAAGTATAAAATATAACAATAATTTCAAGTATTAATCAGATTTAAATTGAGCTTAAATGAAAGATTATTGGCTAACTAGAGCTTATTTCAAGATTAAAAGATAAATTGGAGCAACTATAAAAAAATCTCAGCAAGCAGGCTAGGAGCAGGCTAGAAGTGACTGGAAAGATCTTAGGAAGAGAGAAAAGTGGATGGGCTAGATATGGAAACCATGCGTGGGCCCAAGGAAGAGAAGAAGAGAAGATTTGATTACCAAAAAGGAGATTTGATTTAAGCTTCAAAATTAGCTTTAGTTGGTGAACAAATATATTAATTTAATTTGTAGCTGATTTTGAGCCATCAAGGCTTTAAGTACTTTTATTTATTATTTTAATTTCTAGATTAGTTTTTTTCTGTGAAAAGTGCTATAAGTACTTCTTTTGTGTGGTGGTTGAGAGCTTTTAATACTTTGGCTAAACTCTTATCTCTCGTTTTGTAACTCTAATTTCTAATTAATATTAGTAGTAATTTCTCTTTAGCTTATATTGAGAAGTCACCAACTTTTTCTCTTAAATTCTAGAATTATCTTAATATGTTTAGTTATTATTCTAGAATTGTGAAGACTTTCTAAGTTATTAATTAGCACTAGAAACTACTAGAAGGAAAATGATTAATGTAGAATATCAAACCGACATACATGTTCGGTTAATAAAAGCCTATAAATAGGCACTAGCATACTTGTTTAGTGTGTACTGAAAAACAAATTCAAAGTGAAGTATATTAAAGTGTTGATGGGTAATAAAGTGTGTCTTTGCTAGAAAGTATTTGTTAATAAAAATTTATTCCAAGTTCAACAATGGTATCAGAGCAAGGTTCGTCTGGGACCGTGTAGAGTTTTGCGTAAAATATAGTTGTGGTGCTATCGGAGCTTTCAAACAAAAATAATAGCCGATCCTAGATTGGTGAGGAAAGTCTAGAAGACATTGTTCGTGTGTTGGGACTATGGAGCTTGTTGTCCGGGACCAAGCTTACTTGGTGAAAGTATACCAACCAAGTCACGATGTCAGATCAAATAAGCACTCCGGGTAGTATTGAGAAGTTGAATGAGTACAACTATCGGGATTAGCGAACCTGTATCAAGTCTTACCTCAAAGGGTAAGACTTGTGGGATATAGTGGATGGAGAAGACATCTCACCACCAACAGAAATGCCCAGGCCGTTAAGAAGTGGAACATAAATGCAGGTAAGGCTCTATACGTAATTCAAACAACAATTGATAAAAATTTACTTTTAAGAATTGAAGATGTGGAGACACCCAAGGAAGCATGGGATGCTTTAGCAGCTCTATTTTCAAAGAAGAATGATGCTCGTCTCCAAATTCTTGAAGGAGAGTTAATGAACGTGACACAAGGTACATTGTTTATCAACACATAATTCTAAAAGATTAGAAGTTTGTGCCGTGAGATAGAACAATTGGATCCGGAGTCTAAAATTGGTGAAGCTAGGATGAGAAGAATTATTTTCAATTGTATAAAACAAGAATATAAGAGTTTTATCATTGCAATACAAGGATGGCCTATATAACCTTATTTAAATGAATTAGAACATATCCTGGCTAGCCAAGAAGCTCTTTCAAAACAAGTGGCACAAGTATCTATTAAAGAAAACAATGAAGCGGCATTATTTAGTAACAAAGGTAAAAGAGGAGGAAAGAATTTTTTCATGAATAGAACAAACGAGAATGAATGGGAAAGGCCATGAGGTCGACAAGGGAGATACCAAACAGGGAGAGTGCAGAGCAACCGCGCGAGTTAGAACCACCAAACAAGGCAAAGCGATGAGTGTGTTCATCTGCTGTAAGAAAGGATATTTTGCTCAAGATTGCTGCCATAAAAGACAAGAAGAAAACATAGCCACCATAAAGTAGATTTCAAATGAAAGTGAAGAAGAATAGGACTTTCAGGTGTCCTTTATCAAAGGAGGAGCTTGCACTTACTGCCGTAAGTGAGAAATCATTTAATTATAATACTGATTGGTTTGTAGATTTTGGATGCTCTAATCATATGAAAGGAGACAAAGAGAAATTATCTAGCATGTCACAGCACAAAAGTGGACAGTGGTAATCACTGCTAATAATTTAGAGATGCTAATCACATATATTGGAAAGGCGGTGATAGTACCATGACATAATCCGTAGCAAGTATAACTTCAGAATGTTTACCATGTATCGGGGATAAAGAAGAATTTACCATCAGTGTCACAACTGACAGCATCAGGCAATTATGTGTGTTTGGACTAGGAGATGTGAAGGTTTATAAAAGTTTCAAACCTACAAGCATGCTGGTATTGGAAGGAAAGAAATTAGAGTCTGTCTATGTCATATCTGCACAAGACGCATACATAGATAAAACTCGAAAAAGTGAAACTGCTGATTTGTGGCATGAACGGTTGGGACACATTAGCAACCACAAATTGAAGATCATGATGAAGAAGTCCATGCTAAAGGGTCTTCCTCAACAAGAGATACGAGAAGATATAGTTTGCATTAGCTGCCAATTCAGAAAAGCACATCAACTCCCATACGAGGAATCGAAGTTCAAAGCAAGAGAGCCACTACAATTGGTTCATTCAGATGTTTTCGGTCCAATGAAGCAGTCATCCATCAGTGGTTTATGTTACATGATGATGTTCATCGATGATTTTTCAAGGTACGTATGGGTAGACTTTATGAAAGAAAAGTCAGAAGCTTTTATCAAATTCACAAGCTACAAAGAAAAAGTAGAAAGTGAAGTTGGCCCAAGGATTCAATGCCTTCGTACGGATAATAGGGGAGAATACACATCGCATGAATTCACAAAGTATTTGGAGGAGTGCAAGATGAAACGACAACTGACCTGCCCCAACACTCCACAACAAAATTGAGTAGCAGAAAGGAAGAATAGGCATCTTGTAGACCTATGTAGAAGCATGTTGCATGCCAAGAATGTACCACCGTGATTTTGGGCAGAATGCATGAAGACAAAGGTACATGTTATCAATCAAATGCCATAGGCGAGGTGTGAATTTATTTCACCATACGAGAAGTTGTTGAACATAAAATCCACGGTGAGTCAGTTTAAAGTATTTGGTTGTGTGTGCTTTGTATTTGTGCCTGATCACTTGCACAATAAGTTTGATAAGAAAGCAATTAGATGTATATTCATGGGTTATGATGAACAAAGGAAAGGATGGAATTGTTGCGATTCGGTGACCAGAAAATACTACACTTTTTGCAATGTGGTATTCGATGAGATGTCATCTTGGTGGTCTTCGTAGGCTGTAGTTTTACTAGATTCCAAGGAAATTGAAGAAAAGTTATAAGAAAGAAATGAGCAAAGATCGAAAGTGGAGAAAGAGCATTTAGAAGTCCCTCTAAATGATGAAGAAGTCACGCGGAGGTCTCCAAAGAAAACTAAATCACCTTAGCATAGTGGAGTACAAGAGAAGATTCATGAAGAAGACCGTCCAAGTCAAATTGAAGTAGATGATGAAGAATTGAAAACCCAAGTATAAAGGTCATTAAGATAAAGAAAGCCAAATCCTAAGTATGCAAATGCTGCATTGGTGAAAGATAGTGACGTAAAAGAGCCTAGTACCTATGAAGAAGCAAAAAGGTCCAAGGAGTGGAGTAAAGCTATGGAGGAAGAGATCAATGAACTAAAAGAGAATGAAACTTGGGATTTAGTGCCACAACCTACAAATATACGACCCATCTCTTGTAAATGGGTTTACAAGGTTAAAACTAGTCCTTATGGATCGGTAGGAAGGTTCAAGGCTTGGTGAATGGCTCGAGGTTTTTCACAAACATATAGATTAGACTATGACGAGACATTTAGTCCAGTTGCCAAATTTACTACCATGCAAGTATTGCTAGCCTTAGCAACTAGTAAATCTTAGAAGCTTTGGCAAATGGATGTCAAGAATTTTGGGATTTTTCACCAAACATCACCCGATTGAATGCCGAAGAACACGGTGATTTCCTCAAATCCGTGCCCAGTAGCAATTGAAATGGAAATTGCAAAACATAAAATTTTTCAACAAGAGATTAAACTCTTACCAGGAGTATCTCTTTAGGAGATGGCTGCAGAAATCAATGTAGATTCCCTCCTCGTTCACGTACACGAATGCCTCTTGAACACCACCCATGCTAGCAACGGAAATCAAGAACTTTGGAGAGGGAGAGGGTGAAGAAATCGGCTAGGCTTGTATTGCTCTATTTGGCTGAAATGCCTAGGGTTTGTGTGGGCTTTCCTTCTTTTATTTTTAGGCCCAAATCTATTCTAATTCATTTGGTTCAAATTAATTTCAAGTCCAACTTTAATTTTAACATGTATATAATATATTACACTATGTAACATATTATTTACATTTAATTAAAATTGATTTGATCAATTAATTTAATCCATGAAATTAAAATTAGATCTCACAAAACAAATTCATATGTAAACCTATACATAAGAATATTTCCACCCAGGAAATAATCTCATAAATTAATCCAATTAATTATGAGAAGGCCTATCAAATATTAATTTTATTATTATGATCAATCCAATTAATCTTTATAATATAATTAATATAATCCTCTCTCTCCAGAGTGTATACTTCAAGTATACAGGTGATTCCTTAAGTCTGTGTTTAATCGCTCAATGTGTATGATCCCTTGGGCCCATTTTTATATTGGCAGTGGGCCTATGACCCATAGACTGCAGGCCAGCTTTAGCAAGCCACTGCAGCCCCCAATTAAGATGGCGATGGCAGTCCAACTGTAATCATAACCCTGTAGTTTGAACTTGTATATCCCAGGTCATTGATATCGGTGTCCAACACAGAGGCATGGATTGATCACCCTCTTTTGTGTCCGGACATTTACTTGATCCCGAATGTACTGATGCTCACAAACAAGTTCCAACTTGTTTGGGTGTGGCCACACTCTTATCAGTCACATTCATCAAGAGGCCGGTGATATCTTCTTAGTGGACTACTAAGTGACAAATCCCTTCTGCATATCCATAGCATTGCTATGCTAAGTGACATGCCCGAAAGTACCCATACTTGGCACCCTATTACAGGCCCTTTAGGTGTACCCCTAAGTATGCGACCTCGCATGTAACACCATCATATGGTCAAGTCAAAAGATCCATACAAGTACTATATGAGAATCACTTGTCATACTATACATGTGGATTTCTCATTTAGTGGATCTATCCAATACCATGCCCTTTTTACATGTACCCATTAACTTGGTTGACATCCCTTGTCCAATGACTGGTAAGACACTGCCATACAACCAGGTTAATGATAGTCTTTAGTTCCATTCATTCCTATGACTGGAACAGACTACGGATCTCTTTATGGTCATATCATTTACCCTATCCATGGTTTTACTGCCAAGTGCATGACACTTGTCATCATGGATATGGATATGTCCATTGGATACTTCATTTAAGATATTGCACAAGATGTATATAATAAATGAATTAATGCCTTTATAAATAACACAAAAGGTGTATAATACATAAATCCAATGAATGTATAATACAAATACAAGGCCCAATGCCTCGGGACTAGGGCATATCAAATAATCTCCCACTTGGACTAGTTCCAAATAGGCATGGGCCTAATCCCTATAGATCTAGTATGACCCTCGTGCTTGGGGTGAGCCAGCACCTTTGTCAATGGATCTGCGACATTATCCTCGGTGTCCACTCTGTGCAATGTAATGTCACCCTTCTCCGTGATTTCTCGTATGAGGTGAAACTTTCTGAGCATGAGCTTTGTGTTCTTATGTGACCGGGGCTCCTTAGCTTCTACAATGGCCCCATTGTTGTCACAGAAGATATCAACTAGGTCTTGGATAGTTGGCACTACTCCCAACTCAGTGATAAACTTCCTTATCCATACAGCTTCCTTACCTGCATCACACGCCGCGATATACTCAGCTTCTATTGTAGAGTCCCCGATGGTTGGCTGCTTAGAGCTCCTCCAGCTTTAGAACCACCATTTAGCAAAAACACATACCCAGACTGCGACTGGTACTCATCTTGGCCTGTCTGGAAGTTTGCATTAGTGTACCCAGTAACTGATAGCACTTCCTGACCTCCATACACCAAGAAAGTTTCATCATAGTCTATTCCATGGACTTGTCTGAAACCTTTTGCAACCAGACGCCCCTTGAAGGTATTATCAGCTTTTAGCTTGTGGCACCACTTGTAACTAATTACCTTAGCACCCAGAGGTGGATCAACCAAGTTCCAAAACCTGGTTATCGTATATAGATTGCATCTCTGCCTCCATGGCTTTACGCCAATTTGCAGACTGTGGGCTTGCCACAGCCTCCTGGTAGGTTTTGGGTTCTTCCTCATCCAAGATGAGAAGAGTTTGATCATCAGTGATGAGGAAACCATACCTCTCTAGTTGCCAACGATCCCTACCAGACCTTCTAGGTCTTTGTGTGGCCTGGGTTGGTGCTTCCTCCTGTGGAAGCTCCACTTGGGCCTCTAAGTTATCCTCTTCAGGAGCTTGTGGACTTTGAACTTCCCTGAGTTCAACATTGCTCCCACTATCTTTCTTGGAAAGGAATTCCTTTTCTAGAAAGACCCCCTTCCTTGCCATGAACACCTTGTTCTCGGCGGGGTTGTAGAAGTAATACCTTTTGGTTTCCTTAGGGTAGCCTACAAACAGGCATTTATCTGTTTTGGGCTCTAGCTTACCACTAGTCAACCTCTTGACATGTGCTTTGCATCCTTAAATCATTAGGAAAGACACATTGGGCTCTTTGCCCGTCCATATTTGATATGGGGTCTTTTCCACTGCCTTAGTCGGAGTATTATTTAAAATAAGAGCAGCTGTCTCGAGGGCGTGTCCTAGAAACTTATTGGGAGAAAGGCTTGACTAATCATTGAGTGGACCATGTCCAACAGGGTCCTATTCCTCCGTTCAGTTCCTGGAGGAGTGAGTTGTGGAACTATTCCATGCTCTCTCAAATATGAGTCAAACTCTAGGCTCATATACTCACCTCCTCGGTCTAACCGAAGGGTGTTGATATTCCTGCCTGGCTGGTTCTGTACTTCGTTCCTAAATTCCTTGAACCTATCAAGGGTCTCGGACTTATGTTTCATCAGATAGACATAGCCATATCTGCTGAAATCGTCCGTGAACGTGACGAAGTACAAATTTCCACCTCTGATCGCTGCGCTCATGGGCCTACATACTTCTGAATGTATTAGGTCCAATAAGCCAGTGGCCCTTTCAGCCTTCTTGCTAAAAGGCGCCTTAGTCATTTTGCCTCGTAAACATGACTCGCATATATCAATTGACTGCAAGTCAAATGACCTTAAGACTCCAGCTTTGTGAAGCCTAGCTATGCGCTTCTCGTTTATGTGGCCTAAACGACAATGCCATAGGTAGACAGGATTAAGTTCATTGGGCTTAATGCTTTTAGCGTTTATGTTATAGACATGATTGGTTTCATTTAAGTCCAGGATATATAGGCCACTATTTAATAGAGCATCTCCATAAAATAATCCCTCTTTAGATAAAGAAATTCTATCATTCGAAATAGTAAAATAAAATCCAGAAATATCCAACATGGAAACTGAAATAATCCTCCTACACATAGCAGGTACAAAATAACATTGTTCCAAAATCAAAACCAATCCACTAGGCATCATGAGGTGATATTCGCCGATCTCTATGGGAGCAACCTTTGCTCCATTACCAACCTGCAAGTCCACCGCCCCCAATCCCAGTGACCTTCTGTTCTTAAGTCCCTGCACATTGCAACAAATGTGAGAACCGCATCCAGTATCCAATACCTAGGATGTTGAAACAGTAAGGTTAATGTCTATGACATAAATACCTGACGAAGATGCACCCTGGGTCCTCCTCTGCTCTCCCATTAGCTTAGGACACGATCTCTTCCAATGGCCTGCCTGCTTGCACCTGAAACAGACATCCTCGAGACCTGCCTTCTGCTGTGCCTTGGGCTAGGCCTTGGCCTTCTTAGCCTTAGCCTTGGCCTTTCCCTTAGCCTTGGTCTTGCCCTTAGCAAGAGGAGGGTTCCCCTTGTTGACCAGCAGCACCAGCGGACTTTTCTTGATCGACTGTTCCGTGAGCTTAAGCATCCCATACAGCTCAGTAACAGTACGGTTCATCCCTTGCATATTATAGTTAAGGATGAACTGATCGTAAGAATCTGGTAAGGATGCAAGGATTGTGTCCATCGCCAACTCCTGAGAGATGGGCAATCCGAGATGGGCCAATGTATCCAAATAGCCCTTCATCTTGAGCACGTGTGCACTCACAGATGTCCCAGCCCCCATCTTACAGCAGTGGAATGCCTTATTGGTCAGCTAACCTTCCTGACGAGCTTGCTCTTAAAACATCTCATTGAGAGTTGTTATCATAGCATAGGCTTGATGGTCCATGAACTGCTTTTGCAGCTCGGGGACCATGCAGGCCAACATAAGGCATGTCATATCCCTATTATCCTTGACATGCACCTCGTATTCCTCCAACTGGGCAGCCGGTGGATTACATCCCTAAGGCGTAGCTGGTACAGGCCTTTCAAGTACGTACTCTTTAGACTCTTGTCTTAGAGCTATTCTTAAGTTCCTAGACCCATCCAAAAAGTTGGGCCGGAAAGCTTGTCCCTCTCTAGGATTGATCGCAGTGAAAGTGAGTTGTTATTTGCCATTTTAGAGTTTCTACACAGAAAAACATTTGAGAGTGTTAATAAAGGACTTTACTTTGTTATTCCCATATACAATTAATAATGAATCAAGTTATTAATTAATCCGAGTTATTGGGCTCATGGGCCGAGATCCATAATCATTAAGATATAGCCAAACGAGGGCCTGGTACAGCTATACCCTAATTATTTAGGTTGGAATGCCATCCAATCCCAACCTAGGGACTCTCGGTTTGATGGACTTGTTGGCACTTACCCATCTGTGCTTAGGGCCAGGAGAATCCTACTACCCATGCTAAGTCAAAACCTCCATCCAAGTGTTAGAGTATCCCATACCCTAACCTAATACAAAATGACGATACTCCAGTGTATCCTGTGAAGGCAAGGTCTACAACTGGCCTATCCCCACTTCGAGCTGGTTTTGAATCAGGGAAGCACTTTTAAGCGACTTAGTAATTTCCAATAGGTTATTAGATTCATTTAATAACGACTTACATGCATAAGGCGGGTGAAATTTGGCTGTTGGATCATACATACACACAGGCAAATAAATATAAAGCATAATTAAATAAATAAGTAAAATGGATTGCTACGGGCCTATATTACATCCTAATATTATTCTAGTAAACCTATACTAGAAACAAATTTCAGGTGGGCCTCCATCTCCTTCCTTCTGGGCTTGCACCTCCACTTGGGCTCACCACTTCATTGGGCTTCTTCTTTTACAAATTTTATAATAAGTAAATAAAATAAAATTACATTAAAAAGAGAAAAACGATATGCAGGCCGTATTTACCCAAAAAGAAAATATAACCCATCTTGAATAAGGCCCAGTAGCATCCAACCATACAAATATTTAATCACACATATGCATCCAATACATAAAATTTATAAGCATGTTATAATGCATGAATTAAGACCATTTGAATTATGTCCAAGCCATTATTTTGAAATCGCCAATTTTGGCCCACCATGGTTCTAGCCCTTAACGGGCTTTGGGCCTCCAGCCCAGGTAGTCTAACTGCTCCCACTAGAATTGGGAAACTATGGGTCCATCTTAGCATCCAGGTAATTCTGCCAAAATTACCCGAACCAATTTGAATTAACCATATTAATTTCCAAAACTAATATCATATGAATAAAATTAAATTTCATTCAAGAAACCATGCGCATTTAAATTACAAAAATTTAAGCACACAAATTTTAAAACCAATTAAAATTTTAAAACTGGGTCCCGGGCACAAACCCACCAAATCCAAAATACAAGGCCCGACCCGCTGCTGCCGTAGCGGCATTGCTACTGCGCAGTGGCCGCTGCAGCGGCAGCGGCTGCCGCTGTTCGCATCCGGCAGTCCCGCACACCGAAAACAGCCTAATTTGTTTTATTTTAATACAGAAAATTAAAAAAATATGGCAGCCATATCAAGAATTCACCAAGAATCTCATACAAACAATAAAATTAAATAAACATAAACCTATATGCAAATTTAATTTCTATTGCACAAAATAAAAGAGGGAAAAAATCATAAACCCCAATCCAAGAATCCCAATCAAAAATCCACTTTTAAATCCAAGAGATTCAAACCAATTAAGCAATTTCCACGGATCAAAAGCCGGTTCTGATACCACTGTTGGGATTTTTCACCGGAAATCACCCGATTGAAGGCGGAAGAATGCGGTGATTTCCTTAAATCCGTGCCCAGGAGCAATTGAAATGGAAATTGCAAAACATAAAATTTTTCAACAAGAGATTAAACTCTTACCAGGAGTATCTCTTTAAGAGATGGCTGCAGAAATCAATGTAGATTCCCTCCTTGTTCACGTACACGAACGCCTCTTAAACACCACCCGTGCTAGCGTCGGAAATCAAGAACTTTGGAGAGGGAGAGGGTGAAGAAATTGGCTAGGCTTGTATTGCTCTATTTGGCCGAAATACCTATGGTCATTTTAACCATAGGTGGCCGAAATTGTCCTTGAGAATTTCGGCCCTGTTGGCTTACCTTGTGTGGGCTTTCCTTCTTTTATTTTTAGGCCCAAATCTATTCTAATTCATTTGGTTCAAATTAATTTCAAGCCCAACTTTAATTTTAACATGTATATAATATATTACACCATGTAACATATTATTTACATTTAATTAAAATTGATTTGATTAATTAATTTAATCCATGAAATTAAAATTAGATCTTCACAAAACAAATTCATATGTAAACTATACATAAGAATATTTCCACCCAGGACATAATCTTATAAATTAATCCAATTAATTATGAGAAGGCCTATCAAATATTAATTTTATGATTATGATCAATCCAATTGATCATTATGATATGATTAATATAATCATCTCTCTCCAGAGTGTATACTTTAAGTATACAGGTGATTCCTTAAGTCTGTGTTCAATCGCTCAATGTGTACGATCCTGTGGGCCCATCTTTATGTTGGCAGTGGGCCTATGACCCATAGACTGCAGGCCAGCTTTAGCAAGCCACCACAGCCCCCAATCAAGATGGAGATGGTAGTCCAACTATAATCATAACCCTGTAGTTTGAACTTGTATATCCCAGGTCTTGATATCGGTGTCCAACACAGAGGCATGGATTGATCACCCTCTTTTGTGTCCGGACATTTACTTGATCCCGAATGTACTGATGCTCACAAACAAGTTCCAACTTGTTTGGGTATGGCTACACTCTTATCAGTCACATTCATCAAGAGGCCGGTGATATCTTCTCAGTGGACTACTGAGTGACAAATCCCTTCTGCATATCCATAGCATTGCCATGCTAAGTGACATGCCTGAAAGTACCCATACTTGGCACCCTATTACAGGCCCTTTAGGTGTACCCCTAAGTATGCGATCTCGCATGCAACACCATCATATGGTCAGGTCAAAGGATCCATACAAGTACTACACGAGAATCACTTGTCATACTATATCATGTGGATTTCTCATTTAGTAGATCTATCCAATACCATGCCCTTTTTGCATGTACCCATTAACTTGGTTGACATTCGTTGTCCAATGACTGGTAAGACACCGCCATACAACTAGGTTAATGATAGTCTTTAGTTCCATTCATTCCCATGACTGGAACAGACTACGGATCTCTTTATGGTTATATCGTTTACCCTATCCATGGTCTTACTGCCAAGTGTATGACACTTATCATCATGGATATGGATATGTCCATTGGATACTTCATTTAAGATATTGCATAAGATGTATATAATAAATGAATTAATGCCTTTATAAATAACATAAAAGGTGTATAATACATAAATCTAATGAATGTATAATACAAATACAAGGCCCAATGCCTCGGGATTAGGGCATATCCAACAAAGAATGCATTCTTGCATGGTGAGATAGATCAAGAAATTTATATGGAACAACCAAGAGGATTCGAAAGTAAGATCCACCTAAGCTATGTGTGCAAATTAAAGCAGGCACTTTATGGTTTAAAACAAGCTCCAAGAGCTTGATACGGGAAGGTAGCGGAGTTTTTATTGCAAGGTGGTTACTCAATTGCACTAGCAGATTCAAGTTTATTTGTGAAGAATCAAGATGGTAAAATCTCTACTGTGCTAGTATATGTAGATGATTTGATCATAACAGGAGACGATGAAGAAGAGATTTATCAAACAAGAAGCAATCTGTCCTCCGCTTCCAAATGAAAGAGCTTGGAGAGCTGAAGCACTTCTGAGGACTTGAAGTCAAAAAGACCAAGGATGGATTGTTTCTTTGCCTACAAAAATATGCTCAAAACTTGCTCGAGGGTATGGCATGCTAGATTGCAAGCCAATTTCAACACCTGTAGAAGTAAATGCAAGATTGTGCTCTGCAAAAGGAAAGGATTTGAAAGATGCTATGATGTATAGAGAATTGGTGGGTAGTTTAATCTACCTAACATTGACTCAACCTAACATCTCGTACGTGGTTAGTGTGTTGAGCCAATTATGCAAAATCCAAAGAAGCCACGCTTGGAAGCGGTACGTCGAGTACTAAAGTATGTGAAAAACAGCATTAACTATGGTATATTGTATAAGAAAGGTGCTACTCTTAAGATTATGGGATATTAAGATGCAAATCATGCTAGTGATCACGACACTCGTCGATCAACTACTGGATATATGTTTTCACTGGGATTAGGAATTGTGTCTTGGTGTAGCAAGAGGCAACCTACGATTTCTTTATCAAGCAGAGAAGCAGAGTATAGACCAGTAGCTATGGTAGCTCAAGAATGCACGTTGCTCGTGGAGTTATTGGAAAATTTGCAATAACCAATTGACCAAGCTATAGAGCTATACTGTGATAACCAATCAACAATTCGTTTGGCAAAAAATCCAGTGTTCCATGCGAGGACCAAGCCTGTGGAGGTTCACTATCATTTTCTATGAGAAAAGGTGTTGAGAGGAGATATCGAGATGAAGTATGTCAAGACAGAAAACCAAGTTGTGGACATATTTACTAAAAGTCTAAGTGGAAAAAGGTTTGAAGGGTTTAGAAGGCAACATGGTATGATGACTAGATAAGCTATACGAAAGAGAGTAGTCGGTGAGGGGGAGTATTGAGAAGTCACCGGCTTTTTCTCTGAATTCTAGAATTATCTTAATTATGTTTAGTTATTATTCTAGAATTATGAAGACTTTCTAAGTTATTAATTAGCACTAGAAACTACTAGAATGAAAATGATTAATGTAGAATAACAAAACTGGCATACAGAGTCGGTTGATAAAAGCCTAGAAATAGGCATTAGCATACTTGTTTAGTGTGTACTAAAAAACAAATTCAAAGTGAAGTGTATTACAGTGTTGGTGGATAATAAAGTGTGTCTTTGCTAGAATGTTTTTGTTAATAAAAATTTATTCCAAGTTCAACAGTTTATTTTATTGCTTTGTTGTTGATGCTGCTCATGTGTTATGAGTAAGCCTC
This sequence comes from Euphorbia tirucalli, assembly GCA_039660915.1. NCBI lineage: Eukaryota > Viridiplantae > Streptophyta > Magnoliopsida > Malpighiales > Euphorbiaceae > Euphorbia > Euphorbia tirucalli. The sequence continues at coordinate 30,050,334 of CM077637.1, read as the reverse complement.
TTTAAGCAAGCTTGAGCCAGCTCGACTGGCAGTAATAATTACTTTTTCTCCTTCCTTATTATGAATCTTATTTGTTGATGATTGGTTCATGGTGTGCTTAACTTAAAATGAGATTGATCACCTCATATGTTAGTGGTTATGATGAGACCGATATGAGATTTATAACTATGGAAAATACCATGAAACACATGCATGTTTATTGCTAGAGAAATCAGAGTAGACTGTATGCTAGGGGTTTTTATCTTTGATAAAATGCTTACAAGAGCTTAATGCATGATTAAGTAGCCTTTTGCTGAAGAGATTCGATTAGATTGCTTGTTATAGGATCAACATATCTAGAGGTTCTTAGTGTGGTGATTTGAGTGTAAGATACCCTAGATCTATGTTCTGTAACCTTGCTCAGAATGTTTAAGGAGAGGAAAGTACTGAAACTACTTGCTTGTGCTTGGTTTGGGTCTAATGCCTTTTATATTGTTGTTGTTTGTTTTTATTGTTAGTAATCTTAAATCTATTTAATGCTTGGTTCAGTTTAGCTTGTTAAGTATTTTTCTAAGTTAGTTTGCTTGAAATTATTATTTTTTATTGCGAAAGATACCAGATTTGCCTATTTGATTAGAAATTTAAAGTTGTTTGCTTAGATCCTTGAGGAAACGATACTCGAACTCACCGTTCATATTACAACCGACCTTCCAATTAGTCAGCAACATTAAGGTCTAATTAAATAAACTAGGCCCTGTAGAAATAAGAGCATATAAAGAATTTACTATATGGTAAATATTTATGGTAGCATATCTAAATTATTTAATATCTAGCCAGATATTTATTTTATCTGATGAGATATTATTTAATTTGAATTAAAAGGGAAGGAGATAATAAAGAGATTTTAGTTTGAATTAAAAGGAGATTTTTTATTAAAAAATAACTCTCTCTCTCTCTCTTTAATAGGAAGACCCACATGTTTCCCCATTCTATGCTAGACTTTTTTTTCACACAAAACAATAAAGAAAAAGGCAGTTAGGGTTTTGCCTAAGCTAAGGGAAAAAACATCATTGTCTTTCACTAGTACCGAGGTCGGTCCTAAAGTCTTTGTAGGCGTGAACTCAAGGAGGAACACTTGAGCCTTGTCGAATCAATTTTCAAAGAGCGAGGACGAGAAAGGTATCATTCACTGTTTCCATCTTTGTTATCGTTTTTCTTATTCTTTATGTTTGAAACACTAATCTTGGACATGGAATTGAGTTAGAAATGAGGCTTTTGCTGCCATTATTTTTATTTATGGCTGTGACAATTTCCTACATTCTTGTCACAAGAATAACTAAAAAAAATGATGAAGGAAAGAATAATGTTTAAAGACTCAAAGAAGATGAGGGACAAGTTTATTTTTTTATATAGTTTTGTTCGCTCTTTGAGGATGACTGTAATAAAATCTGGATTTTTTGGTTCGATTTGATCACTTAATCTCACACACACATAATAAAAATGAGCACTAAAAAAAGTTTTTAAACCTGCCACATTTTTAACACAAGTTTTTTTTTCAAAAAGTTAATTTTTTTTTTTAACAAATCTATTCTAATTTTAATACTGTTTTATTATGTGAACCTTTTATCAAAATGGAGAGGTTTTATTGTAAAACAAATTCATTAATATTATTGAGTTGTTTGTCCTAAACTGAGATAAGGTATGTTTATTTTAGGACTTTTTATGGAAATACTCTTATTTGGTCCCCCATTCCTAAAATACATAAAAAGGAAAAGTTATATGAAAATACCTCAAAAACTTTTGCAAATTCTTAAGATCGCTCTTTAAAATCCACACATCAAATTCCTTAGTTTCTCTCTCAGCTATTATAATTTTAATTTAATTTCGCAATTATCTCTCAATCCTTTCATTTTTTCGATATGCGACTTTAGATTTTTTTTTCTCTTCGAAATGAGATCCACACATATATACACACACATATATATTTCTCCATTTTTATTTTCATCTTCAATTTTACCAGACAATGTGAAGAGTTTATGCTACACTCGATGCCATCTGTCCAGTTTAAACAAGAGGACACTTGAAACAACCAATAATAACTTGACCAATGGAGAATATTACAAAAGTTTCATTAAAATCCCAACACAATTTCCTTAGACTCCTTCCTTACTTTTGCTTCTTTCAATAATATCATCTTCCTCAAACTTCAAACACCAAATCTTTAAATCCAAATCCCCAAAAAAAAAAAAAGAAAAAAAAGAAAACCCAAATCCAAATCTTCAAACACCAAAAAAGAAATAAAAATCCAAATATTCAAATTTGTTCAATCTTCTTTTCCATTAAAAAAGAAAAAAAAACCAAAATCTTCAAACACAAAAAAAAAATCCAATCTTCCACATAAATTCCTGCAAAATCAAAATTTCTTCATGCCAAACGTATTGAATCTTTCATATCAATAAGGGAAGAACAAGTTTCAGATTTTGTAAAATATCTTCTTCACTCGAAAGTTGGGTCAGTCAATTTATCAAACACCTTGCATGCATTAATAGATTCCATCATTCTAATGACCTCACTCGGCAAAAAATGCAAGAACCAAGAGAGTGTGTTGAGAATCATCAAGAGCACTGCACTGGCGGGTTTCAACGTTGCTAATGTGTTTCCTTTATTCTAATTCCTTCACCATTTAAGGGAAAGAGGTGGTGGTAGTGGAGAAAAAGAAATGGTGAAGGGTTGAAAGGAAGAAGATGATATTGGTTTTATTTTAATGTTTACAATAATTTTTTGAGTTATAAATATATTAATTATTATATTTTTACACTTTATATCACTATTCACACGCTCATCATCATTTAAAACACATTTGCTTTGCCACGTCACATTGAGGGGGTAAACTAGGTTGGTTTTTGAAAGTTTAGGAGGGCAAATGGACACTTTCTAAGTTCGAGGGGGAGGGGGGCAGTAGGCCCTTTGGACCAAGTATAGGGGATCTGAATGTATTAGGTCTATCATAATGGTATCATAATGGTATATGAGGTTATAAAAGTATCATAAAGGTATAAATAAAGTATAAAGATTGTATCATAATGGTATCATAATGGTATATATCATGAAGGTATCAAAAACATATCAAAACAAAATGGAATCAAAAAGGTATACGAGATTATAAAAGTATCATAATGAAATCATAATGGTATATGAAGTTATAAAAATATCATGAAGGTATAAACAAAGTATTAAAAAAGGTATAACAATGGTATATATCATGAAGGTATCAAAAACATATAAAAAATATATAAAAAAGGTATAAAAACAAAATGGTATCAAAATAGTTTCAAAAAGGTATTTGAGATCATACAAGTATCATAATGATATCATATCGATATATGAGATTATAAAAGTGTGAGTGCTGGATTTTTTCTGACCTCCATAATGAAAGTTTATTTAGTTATCTAGTGTTCAAAGATCTTTATTGAAATCGATTCACGAAGTGAGAATTCGGATTTGACGAGTTTGAGAATTGAACCCCAAAACCATTTTTGGTTCGACTGTTAAAGTTTTTAGGCTTAGAACCGCGCGACTCTAAATTATAGTCATGCGGCTCTTATCCTACTAACTTGGGCTGTACGTTCTAAATGGATAAGGACATTTGGATTGGAGAGAGCTCGACATTTAGATTGAAGGGGGCACCTCCTACTTATGAATTATCAGTGGATTACAAAAACAGAGAGGGAGTTTACAGAGGTTGGATATAGAGGTAAATGAACAACCATCACAGTTAACAGGAGGAGAGAGATTAGCAGAGGGTAAGTGACAGAGAAAGCTGGGGAGAAAACTAGAGAGAGAGAGAATAAGAATTATAAAACTAAAATTTAACAACCAAAAGAATGTTTATTCTCAATACTCAAAGTTGTTTCTACTTCAAAACTTATTTCCTGGAACACTAGAGAGGTATCAATTAGAAGAATCAAGTTCAATTCAAAGTTAAATCCAAGTTGGGAGTTCAAACTTCAAGTTTATTCAAATTTAGGTTTTCTCACTTCAAATAGATTTCTAAATTAAATCTCGTTTATAGCTTTCTGAGTTGATTTATTTTTGAATTGCATTGTTTTTGAAAATTTGTGAATTCTGGAAACCAGAGCCATACGGTGTCACAATAGCTGTATGACTGTAACATGTCACCCGCATAGATATGGTTATAGAGAAGTCAGTTATTTCTTGATAATTTTAGCAATTTGGAATAAGAGTAGTCTGGCTCTAATATTAGTCGCACGGCTATAGTACATAAGTCGTACGGATCTTGTTTCAAAATCTGAATGTTGTTTTGTTGCTTAAATCATTTTTCATGCATTTTAACCTAGATTCACGCTTTTACAGTTTATGATAGACCACCGTAACAATAAAAACACTATTTTCTTGAAAATCGTCCCATTTTGCACAATGTATAAAACCAGATAAATTATTTTCTAAAATTGTTTTCAGAATCAAATTTACGATTTTAATTTTCCAATTCTAGTTGGATAAATCTGTCGGATTATCCTAATTATCCCCATTCACACCCCGAACTATCTAGATTTCCCATTCTTGTGTTTGCTTAAGCCCAATGTAAAAATATTTTGTTATATATTAACCTTTGTTTTGCAGGTAGAATCAGGTTAGATGTATATTAGTTTTTATTTTAGATTTCATGTAAATTAGGCGGATGTAATTATTAGATATCTTTGTATATAGTGATTTTGTACCCCCATTTCTCCCTTCTATACAGATGTATCCTCTAAGTTAGAAAATTCAATCGGGATGTAATATTTTATTATACTGAATTTATTTATATTCCAGAATTCATTTATTTTCTATGTGAGCATGTAGATAAATTAAGCTAAAATAAATCATAGAACTATAAAAGTATTGAATTAAATTTGTTAACATAATATTTTCAATCAAGAAGAAATAGGTGAATTCTTCGGACCCGAATCTCTAATTATAAGGTATAGTGATTCCTGCTCGGTTTGGCTATACTGCAATTTCCCAGTTGAGCTGAACCAGGTGGCGACTCCTATCACTTTTAATGAGATTGTTCAGTTTCGTTCATTTTCTTGTTATATTTCTAAACCTATTTCCATTTCTATTTAAAATCTTGGCTCGTAAACCTCTAAAGGATCATTTGCTTCCAAAATGTATCATGAAGGTATAAAACATAGTATAAAAATAGTATAATAATGGTATCATGATGGTATGTATCATAAGGGTATAAAAAACGTATCAAAACAAAATGGTATCAAAAAATAACATATATAACAACTTACATTCTTATATATGTGCTTTTTTGTTGTGATACCATTTTGATAACGTTTTGATACATTGTTTAAAAGGTATCAAAACGGTATAACCACAGAAAAAACACATATATAACAAAAGATAAAAAGGTATTTTTCATTTTATACATATGTATTTTTCACAAAGATATCAAAACAGTTTTAAGACGGTTTCAGAAGTATAACAACAAAAAAAAAATACATATATAACAACATACATTCTTATATATGTATTTTTTTGTTGTTGTGATACCAGTCTTATACTTTGTTTAAAAGGTCTCAAAATGGTATCACAAGGTATAAAAAAATGCATACATAACGACATATAAGAACATACCTTCGTATATATAACAACATACCTTCTTATATGTGTTTTATTGGTGTTATACCGTTTTGATACACGTTTCGCAAAGGTATCAAAAAGGTATCGCAAGGTAAAACAAAAAAATTGCATATATAACAATATACACTCTTATATATGTGTTTTTTTTTATTATAATACCATTCTGATACCATTTTGATACTTTATTTGAAAGGTATCAATACAGTATCGAAAGGTGTAACAACAAAAAAACGCATATATAACAATATATAGGAACATACATTCTTATATATAACAATATACATTTTTATATACACATTTTTTTGTTTTGTACCCTTTTGATACCGATTTCACAAAGGTATCAAAATGGTATCACAAGGTAAAACAACAAAAAATGCATATGTAACAATATGCATTCTTTTATATATATATGTATATTGTTTAAAAGGTATCAAAATAGTTACGAGTGGACGATCCTAAAATACAATGGTCCTCGCGATCAGGCCATGATTTTTTTTAATATAGAAAAATGGGTTTTATAATGAGAAAACAAACAAAATCGAACGCTCTCACTAAAAGTGACAGGAGTCATCACCCGACTCAGCTCAACCAAAAAATTGCGGCACATCCGAGACGAGCTACGCCTTGCTACACCTTTTAATCAGAGATCGAGTTCGGACAACTCACTTATTTCTCCTCAATTCAAAATGTGTTAATAGTTTTAAATCAATGTCTTTTATATTTCTATGATTGATTTTATCTTTGTTTTATTTAGTCAATGCTCACACATGAGATATAAATAAAATGCTGAAAGCAATAAATAAATTCAGGAAGTAGTAAATAAATTCAGAAAACTTAAAATATACAAATCGATCAAATGACTAGCCTAGGGGATACACTTGTATAAAAGGGATTCGGGATACAAATTTGCCTATATACAAATATCTAAAAATAAAAAGCTAAGCATTCACCTATCCTAACATACATCTACTTGCAAAACAAAATTAGTATAGATAAATATATACACATAGGACTCTAATAGACTCAGAATTGGGGATTCATTATAGCTCAGGATGTGAAATGGGGAAAATCGATAAATTACCATATTTGACCTGGAAAACATTTTGAAACGCAATTTTGATGAGATTAGAAATTCATTTGAAAATCAATTTTTTATTATTTACACATACAAAAATGGGCCGGTTTTCAAGAAACTTGTATTTCTATCGTTGAACTGATTTATGAAAATTAATACAAAATTTAAATACAGAAAAAAAAATCTAGGTAAAAAATGATATGCCAATGTATGAAAAATGCATAAAAATTTATTTCTGGAATTAAGACTATATACATGCGGATGTAGAAACAATAGTCGTGTGGCTATCAAAACACCCGTATAGGTCTGGTTTAGAATAAACCAGAGAAACTGTTAAAAACTTAAAACTGTTGAATTCTAAAACAAACCACATCAGTACGGCTCTTAGTACAACAATCGTATGGTTCTTGATAAAGCTGTATGGCTCTGGTTTACCAGAAACATAGAAAAAAAATAGAGCAAGAAGAAAATGTATAAAATGCACAACAAGTCAAGCCAGAACGCTGTAAAAAGGTTTAAGCCCTCTTAGAATTACCTTTTAGATGTTTATCCAGGTTTAAATTTGAAAGAAAACTGATTCTTAAAGCTTGAATTCGGATTTGAATTGAACTTGAAACTTTGAATCCAAACTTTGAAATTCTCCAATTAAGGTCCAAATTCTTTGTTCCAACAACCCAATTAAGTCTCTAAAGGTTTAAATTTAGTTTTGAATGTGAATTTTATGGTTGAGATGATGAATTTGTGGTTCTAATACTTTGATTTTTGGAATTATAAAAGTTTGAGAATTTGGTGTTGGTGTGCCTTAGTTCTTAGGGCATTAGATTCTTGTATTTTATATTATACATTAAGATTTGTTGTATGAATATATCATTTGTGTCACATTAATAAAGGCATCTAATATATTCCATTTATATATTATGTTATAACATGAATAAAGTATCCATTGATTGATAATCATAAAACATATCCCAAGCCTATTCTAATTGTGGGAACAAATAGAATCACAAGCTTATATATTCGATGACTGTATGGTAGTTCTCAACTAGATATAGTACTTGTAAAGTCAGTCATGAATATAGGTACATGTCGTTGACATAGGACTGGATCGATCAGCATAAGAAAGCCACATGGTTGTCACGTCACAGGTCTTTCTTGAAGGTATCTTTTATCCTCAGATCAGAATTCATTATAGTATCAATATGGAATCTAGTTCACTTTGACATAAGCCTAACAGGTTTGTAAAAGGATGCTAAATATGGATATGATTGGGTGGACAGGTGAACATATTGATATTGATGATGAAGTGATGGAATTGCCACTTGGGTAACACTGGGATGATATCACTGGCTACTTGATGAGTGGGACTGATAAGTGTATGGCCATACCCAAATATGTCGGTTGCTTATTTGATTAATCAGTCAACTCAGATCAATAAATATAATATACAGCAGAAGAGGATGACGAACACCATGCCTCTTGTTATTCATATCGATGTCATTTGGCAAAGGACACTATGAGATTACTACTGGGTAAGTGTCTTTTACAAACGACTATATCTCTATCTCAATTGGGGGCTATAATGGTTTGTTAGAACTCGCTTATAGTCTGTGGGCCTTGGGCCTACTACCAATATAGAGACGGGCCCATAAGATCATGCACATAGATCAACTAAGCCGAAACTTATAGAAATTATACATGTAGTGTACATTAGAAGGAATGTATTGATTAATCAGTTGACATTTGGTGTCAAGATAATTAATTAACATTAGGTTGATTTAATTTAATTAATAAGTTTACATATTGTAATTAATTAATTAATCAATTAATTGAATTGCACAAAGTAGAAAATTAATTAAATTATTTTCCTAAGAAGGAAAATTAAATACATGTATTCTATTTTCTTAAATGTGATTTAATTTTATTTAGGGGTAATTAAATTAGCCAAATGGGATTAAATTACATAGTATAAACCTTTTGGTATAAGGTTTATTTATGTAATCCAAATCCTAATAGGCTTGGGTTTAATTAACCTAAATAGAAACCTAATTATAGAAGGACTATATAAGGCACACTTAAGGGGAAAAATCAGCCCTAACCCTAATGGGAACAAGGAGAAATTCAGCCACCTATAGCAGCCCCAAAACCAGCCGAATTTTCCAGCAACATTCCTCCATTCCTTTGCTTCTTCGGTTAGCACTGGTTCCCGCTCAATAGTTGGTCGTGCACCGGACATTGGAGATTGCAGTTTCAAGAAACGCTTCTGCAGCAGTCTCTAGAAGAGACGTATCTGGTGAGTTTTATCTCTTTTGAAGCAAATTGATTTTGTTCCAATCAATGGTAATAGGACACGATACGTGGATTCTAGGAAATTTTAAACGGTGTAATTCAGCTATGCCACGTTACTTTTCCGATGATGAATCCCAACAGTGGTATCAGAGCCTAGATTTTGTCCATTAGATTGATTGAATTTTGATTCTTGTAAGTGTTCTTAAAGAAAGAATAGGTTTCGAGAATTGTTTTTCGGGTTTCGATAATTTTTGCCGATTGTTTTTATCGATTCTTTCTGTTGTTAATTTTAATTTCAGGTTTATTGGATTGATATTGCTGCTTTTATTTTTTTGTTCTTGGCTATTTCTTTTTTGTGTTTTAAAAAAAATATATAGTTTTGGGAGAAGGGAATCGCAAATTGTGATTCCCATCTCTTATAGCAGTGCTGCAGTCCCCGGACAGCAGCGCCGTCGCGCGGGGTTTGGGTCTGTTTGGATTTTGCGGGTATTTTATTTTAACCCGGGCCCTTAATGCAAATTAAATCAAAATATTTTATTTTGAATTAATTTGTATTTGTTATATTGGACTGCATATTTAATATAATTGTTTCGCATATTGTATTCAATATCTACTTTGTGAAATTGGCCCAATAAACCGTGGCATCGGTTAGAATTGAGAGAGCTAAATTTCAAATTTGTGACAACCCAAATTCTAGTGGGAGCAAAATTATTAATTTTGCATTAATGGATGTAATCCATTGGGCCTTTTTGGGCTTTAGTCACATTTGTTAAAATTGACGATTTCACCTTAAGTAACTCAGCTTAAAATTTATATTTATTATTTGGAATGCCATGATCATGCATCATATTGGTATGTATGTGCACGATAGGTACTTTGTTTGAAATTTTGTGTTGAGTTCTATGGGTCCTAAATTATGTACTTTAATTTTGGGAAATATGGCCAACGTGCCATTTATTTTATTTTTGATGCAATTTTAGAGTAGATTTTATTTTAAATAAAATTATTGTAATTGCATCAAGTATGGAGGAAGGCCCAGATGGAGCAAGCCCATAGTGGGAGCCCAAAGAGAATTGTAGTCCAGCTCGATGTAGAATTAGATAGGTTGTCTAGTTTTTCATTAGGTTGTAATTAAAAACCCATAGGACCTCATTATTTTAAATTAAGTATGCTATTGCATTTATCATAATATATGGATGCATGGATTACCAAATTATAACCCGCGTTTATGCATGCTAAGCCGTATCACTTAATTTTAATCCGGAGAATTAAAGTATTGAGTCGTTTAAAAAGTGCTTCCCACATTCACACCTCTTCCTCCCATTGATGCTGCGATGTACGCCATGCCTAAGCTAGGTACATCGTAGTATTTGGTGGGCTGGTATGGTTAACATGTGAATGGAGGTTTGACTCAATATGGGTAGCATTAACTCAGAGCGGACCCTAAGCACAGATGGGTAAAGTGTTAATAAGCCCATCAGACCAAGAGTCCTTCATGGAAGGATTGGATAGGTTGTCCTGCCAAACAAATCAATGGTTGGTTAGTGAGCCCTAGTTCGGCCAATCATTGATGAGTTGTGGATCTTGGTTAAGTCAACCAATTAACATCACCAGCAAACAAATTAAAATCAGATTATTAATTTGAATTGGAAAAAGTCATTTATTTCTAACTCAAACAATGATTTCTTCCATGTAGATAATCCCATTTTCACACTAGCAATTTTAAATGGCTGCAATAAATAACAACTCACTCTCACTTAGGTCACTCCTAGAGAAGGAGAAGCTTTCAAGGACTAACTTCCTGGATTGGGCTAGGAACTTGCAAATAGTTCTTAGACAAGAATCCTCGGAGTATGTACTAAATGCTCCTTTACCAGCTGGCCCTCCCTGAGGTCAATGTGAGCACGAAATTTTAATTTACAAAAAAAAAAAAAGAGAGGGCCGTTGACCGTTGACCCACGACTGTAATATACAGTCGTGGGAATTCACTACAGTCGTACGACTGTAGTGTAAGTACAGTCGTACGACTGTACTTTCGGGGGGCAGGTTCTTGCCCATACCTCTTTTACTTAAAAGAGAAGGGAAATCTTGAGCATTTAATGCTCAAGATTTCCGGGTTAGTGAGGTATAAAAGGGTAGAAAAAGCAGATTTTGGGTTTTCTTGGACAAGAAATCAGAATATTAGAGAGAGAAAGAGGGAGAAAAAGAAAGAAGAGAGAGAAGTAAAAGATCTTACTTTCTTCTCACATTTTCTCCTTGATTTCTTGTTTTTAATCACTGAAACGAATTAGAAATCCTAGGTACACAATCACACTAACAAACTAAATCATTTCGGACCAAAAACAAACACAAATCCGTGACTTTTCTGGAGTTATTTGGACACTTCTGCAACCTTGACTTTTTGAGGAAAAAGAGCAAATTCACGTGGATCGGTGCGTAGCCAGGGGTCATTCCAGCTGTGGATCGTCACCAAGGGGGTAAACAACCTCTAACTCATCTCATTTTCCAGCTTTCTGGGTGATTTGATTGTGTTTGGTGCATTTTTCTTCAAGTTTTTGCATTTTTAGTTCTGGAAAAGTAAGAACAGTCGTACGACTGTTCTTGAAATAAGAACAGGGGCACGACTGTAAATACAGTCGTGCCAAATCCCCTACAGTCGTACGACTGTCCTTACCTTTTCAGTTTCAGAGTTTGTTTTTAGGGTTTTTTTAGCGATTTCTCCCCAAACCAAGGCTACAGTCGCACGACTGTAGTATACAGTCGTACGACTGTAGTCCTCAGCCAGGGACAGAAATCCCTAAAAAATCCCTAAAATCCAAAGAAAATCATAAAAATCCAAAAAATTTTATAAAAATCAGAAAATCTCAGAAAATCAGAAAAATTAGAAAACCCTCAAAAATCATCAAAATGAATTTTGTGGTGTGCATCACGACCTTAGATTTATTTTTCAGTAAAATTGCATTTAGGACAATTCCACGACGGAGACCCGGTTCTCCCGAAAACCGACCCACTTTACATGCTTAACTGTAATAAACCGAAAAAAAAAATTATTTTCAAAAATGATTTTCTCACAAAACCAAAAACACAGGGACGTTTCAAAATGGTTTTCCAGGTCTAACCAGACCGGCCGGCCGGGCCGACCTGGTTACCCCCAATTGTATGACCCCGAATCCTAATTTCCCATTTCCGTCTACTTGAGTCCTATTTATGGCGTGCCGTATAAATTGTGCTAACCTTTATTTTGCAGCTTTTATTTTATTTTAATTTTCTTTTTATTTGTATTTAATAGAATTAAATCGTGTATTTAGGCGGTTGTAAATTTTCCTTAGATCCTCGTGTATCCTAGGCGGTTGTATCAGTGAGGTGAGAGTTTTATTTTTCTTTCAATTTGGTTGTAAGCTCCTAAATTTTATTCTTTTTACTTTATATTTTGTATTATTATCCTGTATGCGCGCTGCGTGCTTTTTTTTTTAATGAAAATCAATTTTTAGCAACTTAAAGTGTCGTAACTAGAACATTGACAATAATATTTAAATTAGACACGAAATAAAGGACTTGTCCGGACCCGAATCTCTGAAAAGTGTGACAGTTCTCGCTTTGGTTCAGCTACACTGTAATTTCCCGGTTGAGCTGAGCCGGGTGGCGACTCCTATACTTTTTATCGAGATTTAGGTCTCGATTCTTTTTCGAAACAATCCGCTTTTCCAAAAAATGAATTTCCAAACCAAAAACCCCAAGCGAGGGAGGGCCACGCCTGAAATCGAGGTGCCCCTTCCGAAAGGGAGTCCCGCGTCCCATCGAAAATGCGTCGTCCGCTCATAGTGGCGACTCCGCTGGGGATTTCTTAAAAGGTTTTGAAAAACTTAAAAGAATTTGACAAGCCTTGAAAAGTGTCTAATTTAAATTAAGTGGATGATTCTTATATGGCACTTTATGCATTTTTGTAGTTAGACATTTATTGCATTAGGATAGGTATCCACTATTTAGCCCGGTGAATCGTTGAAGTGTCGCCTAAGTTCCTCTTGGTCTTAGGGGCATGAATACGAAACACCACCCATAGCCTCGTACGAACCCCTTCGTTCGGACCCTTGAGTGGGGAGAAGTGAGGAGTATATTTTGCTATGGGAGCCTTGATGTTATCCCGACTTTGGACCGATCTCACTTAAGCAACCTTAGTTGGATTCCCTTAGGATACCAAAACAAATTGTGTGAATAAAATAAAATAAAATCCGCCTTCATCATCCCCGGTTGGTGATCGAAGAGAACCCCTCCTAGGACTCGGTTAGAATTTTATCGACCTGACCACGTTTGGAGGAATAAGGTTAGAAGAATACGATCCGTGTGCTAATTGCTACGTGTCTTTTTTGTCCTTCCACAACATATCATCATTCACATTTTTCACGAACATAACATACCGCATATAGAGCATTTGTGTGATTCTAACTCACATCTTTTGTACAGCCATTTCCATTTTTTCGCTTGTAAATACATTAATCACTCGCGTGACATTTACACTAACCACATTTTTTGTAGCCATGCATTTTTTCTTCGTGTGAAAAATTAATTAATTCACGTACATCATTTGAATGTCATGAGCATTAACCATTTTATTTTGGAGCCATGGGAAACGTGTGTCATGCATAAAACATTATACGAATCTTGAATAATTCCACAAGGGCCATACACATCACATCACCTACCAAGTAGGAAAGCATTTTAGGCGCTCCACGAGTGCCGACAAAAATTCATCGCATTTCATTAAAGCATTTTAGGTGCTCCACGAGTGCCGACAAAAATTCATCGCATTTCATTAAAGCATTTTAGGCGCTCCACGAGTGCCGACAAAAATTCATCGCATTTCATTAAAGCATTTTAGGCGCTCCACGAGTGCCGGTAAAATTTCATCGCATTTCATTAAAGCATTTTAGGCGCTCCACGAGTGCCGACAAAAATTCATCGCATTTCATTAAATCATTTTAGGCGCTCCACGAGTGCCGACAAAAATTCATCGCATTCCATTAAATCATTTTCGATACTCCACGAGGACCGGAAAAATTTCATTTCACACATCAAAATGTTTAGGCGCTCCCCGAACGCCAGAACTCTGCCCGTTTACTAAGAATGCATTCACTTCACATTGTGGCACGGAAACTGAGGTACTGCCCGAGTATTGAAATTCCACTCGCAAGCCAAGCACGAGTCCATTTCATACCATCAAAAATCCAAAGTGTCCCCCGGACACCAAAACCTCGACCAAGTGCCATGCGCGTGTCGATCTAACATCACAAACATCCGAGGCACTCAACGAGTGTCGAAACTCTGTCCATCCACTAAGGACATTCATATCATTTCACAAAGACCCGAGGTACTCCCCGAGCACCAAAGGCCTCATCCATGTATCTAATACTTGGATTGCGATATATGCATGCGTAAATAGGAGTTCATGTATACCTCACCACCTGAAGGATTAGTTATTCAAGGTTCGTGTTACAAATTCATTTCATACAACATCCACACATCATGCATCCAACACGCCATGCATACATGCATATCCCCTAGAGTTCATAACTCTTTGGGTGATCATATTTCACTAACTTTTGTTTGAAATATTTTGTAGTTTGGCTCCGGTCGGGACGACTACTCGTGAGGATAGAGCACAGCGATTCATCATCTAGTGAGTCTGAGGAATCTGTTCAGTTTGGGGAAGTTGAAGGGTCATCCGAGTTAAGTGATGGGTTTTCACCGGAATTTGAACAGTTGCAACAGAGGTTTCAAGATATGGCAATCACTCCCGAAGCTACTGCTGCCATGGTGGCCACCACTGCTCTTCGTGAATTCATGAGTTCTGATGAGTTCAAGAATCTTATCAAGAGTCAAGTGCAGAGTGCTTTGGCCGAATCATCTAACCAGAGGCCGGAAAGGGGTGCTCGAGAAGAAAGTAGTGGAGGGAGACTGAATGATAGGCAGTCGGATGCTGAAGAGGGTCGAAGGGATAATTCTGAACGGCCTGTGGAGTCCACCTTAGAAAGAAAGATGAAGGAAATGGAGGAGACCATAGCGGAGCTGCGTGCCAGTTCTAAGGTTCAATCTGCTAAGCGTATCGACCCATCCACACTGATAGCCGAAGGGGTTGAAATGCTGCTAGTAGGCTTCCAAATGCCTAGGATTGCACCATATGTTGGGAAAAGTCCTCCCACGGCCCATTTGAATCAGTATGTGTGGATTATGACCATGGCCGGGCTCACCATGAATCAATTAGTGGGACTGTTCCCCACTACTTTGGAGGGGGGTGCTATCACATGGTACAATAAACAGCCCGAGGGAGTACAAGGCGACTGGGATGCACTGTCCGATGCCTTCATTAAGTACTTCAGTTTCAACACGCAACTGGAGGTCAAGCTGCAAGACTTAGAGGCGGTGAGGCAGAAGCCGAATGAGAATTTTTCTGAATATTATCAAAGGTGGATGGATAAGATGATTCTTTTTCATCAGAAGCCATTGGAAGATGAATTGATCGTGAAGCTGATTGATGGGAGCTTGGAGGTTTATAAGAATGTGATGAAGTACCATAAGTTTCAGTCTTTGATAGAAGTACATGAGTTGGCTCGCAAGGTTGAGAAGTACGAGATTGACCCGGCTCAGAATAGTTCTGGAGGAGGGTATCGGAGCCGCACATATTCCTCAGGGTATAAAAGTAATAACAACCCTGCAGCTTCTTCATCAATTAGTGCTAAGCCAAGTCAGCCGCCTGCACCTGTTAAACAAATAGAGGTAGCAACAGTTGCACAAGGGTCCAGTCAACAAGCAGCCGGAAAGGGGATCTCTCCTTGGGAGGATTCTTTGGGGCGGATTTTTCTGAAGTGTAGAAATCTGGGCTTCCTCCAAAGTCTGAAACCGTACACGCCTCCGGCTGAGGCAGACAAGAACAACTTTTGCTCTTATCATGTGACTAAGGGGCATCGAACCAACGAGTGCCATGCTTTGAAAAAGGCGATTCAACAGTTGATTGATGAAAAGAAGATAGAAGCGCCCCGTTCAAAGCCCAATGTTCAGAGTAATCCGCTACCTCAGTTTGAAAGAAGAGTAAACATGGTGCAATCGGGGTTATCTCCTAACTTTGTCTTAGCCTAGATTGCAAGGGCGAATCCCGCAATTCAAGTGGTAGTAGGTGAAGATGTTGAGCCATCTGTGGAGGAGAGCAAACCTGTGAATCTGGATGATATAGAATTGGATGATGATGCGGATGAATTTGAGTTGATGAGTAGGCCCAAACCTCTGAACCGGACAACACCTGTCTATCCTGTCTGCACTAAGGATGGGATGTATATAAGGAAGGAAGACGCTCCAGTGAATAATGTCACGAGAAGTGGAAGGGTATATCAACCCGAGCCACAACGGTTGGGGGAGCCGAGTAAAAGGGTAGAAGCACCGGTTCAAGATTATTTGCCCATCAAGGTGAATGAGAAAGAAGACCTGGTAGTGGAGCAACTCAAAAAGATGCCTGCACGTGCATCTGTGTGGCATTTGCTTATGGAATCCCAAAGACACCGAGCTGCAGTGGTAAAGAAGCTTATGGAAATGGATGCAAACCCATTAATGTCTCCCGAGGAAGTCTGCATGGTGATTGGGAGTACAAAGAGTCGGCAATCTGATAATCCCAGGGGGATCACTTTTACCGAGGATGACTTACCACCATTATATCTGAAAGTGGAGATGATGGATCGAATTCTGCCTTGTGTGATGGTTGATGACGGCTCAGCATTGAACATCTGCCCTCTGAAAGTTTTACCTAGTCTTCATTTGTCCGAAGAAGCATTATCAAGTTCAAATACAGTGATACGGGCCTACGATGATTCAAAGCATACCGTGATTGGTACTTTTGAGGCAGAAGTGTCAGTGGGAGAAGTTAAGTCAACCGTGCTGTTCACTGTCATTGATATTCCTGTGACTTTCTCCTTACTTTTGGGAAGAACATGGTTTCATGCATTGGGAGGAGTGCCATCAACTTTGCACCAAAAGGTGAAGATTCCGATGGGGGAGAAGATTGTAACTCTTGAGGCAGATGAATCTTCTATGGTGGCTGCTCTGAACTCATCTGAACAACCTTTGACTGGCTTTCAAGTGGCAGTTGTCTCAGAGCATAAGGAGAAAGACTTGACATTTTCTCCATGGATCCATAAGTATTTTCAGAAGCAGAATTTCATTCCGGGAAGGGGGCTAGGAGTCCATCAACAAGGGGTCACAAAGTGTGATATCACTATGGGCCAGTCACACCGAGGGGGTCTTGGTTACAAAGATGCCGAAAAGAAGGGAATCCCGGAGACAAAGAAAGTCCATCTCTTAGACACTTTTGTTCGAGCCAGTAGTGGGCCATATGGTGGTAAACCGGAACCGATGGTTATCGATGGGGAAACAGTCCCCGGGTTTGAGATTTTTGCTGATGTTGTTGACTTTTCGAAATTTGGGGTTGGCTCAGTGGAAGGAATGCTTAAGCCTGAAGGTGTGAAGAAGACCACTCCTCCTCCAAAAAGCCAAGCTGAAGTGGTGGCCCCCATCACCCCGGAGGAACAACCAAAAGAAGATATAGACCCCTGGTGGACGCCATTACCAAAGCATTTGCTGAATTACTGAAGAAAGGGTTGAAAGAGAGCCCTGTGAAGAAGGAAGCTATTTCAGGACAGGCAGAGTTAGTGGAAAAAGCTGTTGCTGAACTCACCAAAATGATGGCTAAGGGAAAAGCAAAGGTGGAAGAAGATGCCTTATCTGAAGCACAGAAAGAGACTCTTGAAGCTGATTTGGGTGACTTGTTTGAAGAAGAGCCTGCTGACTCGGAAGACCTTGCTACAGAAGACCCTCCGCATGTGGAGGAAGAAAATGATTTCTTTGTAAACTTATCCTATGTACTTGATATGAACAATTCTGCTTTTAAGGCGATGAATGAAATGAAATCTAACTTTGCTTATTTGTGTGATGTTTTTCCTAATGGCTCTGTATATACATGCAATCATTCATTCAATGTATTCAGCATTCATGACACTGCATTACATGAAATTAATTTGGGCACAATTGAAAATCCTAAAATGGTATCTATCTCTAACGAACTCAATCCTGAAGAAGAGAGAGAATTGACAAAAATACTTAAAAAGCATGTGGGAGCGTTTGCCTGGTCTTACGACGATATGCCGGGGGTTGACAGAGAGATAGCAGAGCACAAAATTCCGATTGACCCTAAGTTCAGTGCGGTAAAGCAGAAGCTCAGGCGTCTACGTCCAAAATGGGCTGAGAAAGTCAAAGAAGAAGTAGCAAAGCAGATAAAGGCCAATTTTCTGGAGGTGGTGGATTACCCTGAATGGTTAGCCAATATAGTCCCAGTTGCCAAGAAGGACGGAAGGGTCCGGGTTTGTGTGGATTATCGGGATTTGAATAAGGCCTCTCTAAAGGATGACTTCCCACTTCCTCACATCGATGTCCTGGTCGACAATGCAGCAATGGTAGTTATGTATTCGTTCATGGATGGTTTCTCGGGGTATAACCAGATCTTAATGAATGTCATTGACAAGATCAAGACAGCCTTCATCACCGAGTGGGGGGTGTACTACTACAGAGTGATGCCGTTTGGGTTGAAGAATGCTGGGGCAAC
Organism: Euphorbia tirucalli; assembly: GCA_039660915.1. Taxonomy (NCBI): domain Eukaryota; kingdom Viridiplantae; phylum Streptophyta; class Magnoliopsida; order Malpighiales; family Euphorbiaceae; genus Euphorbia; species Euphorbia tirucalli. The sequence continues at coordinate 30,031,702 of CM077637.1, read as the reverse complement.
ATATCAAACGGCGGTTACGACGTTACTGCACGACATGATCCACAAAGAGGTAGAGGTGTATGTTGATGATATGCTGGTAAAGTCAATGACCCGGGAGGAGCGCCCTGCTATCCTGGATAGATTTATGACCAGGATTGAAAAGTGCAACCTGAGACTCAATCCAAAGAAATGTGTTTTTGGAGTTGCGTCGGGCAAGCTTTTGGGGCACATTGTCAGTCAAAAAGGCATTGAGATGGACCCAGACAAGATCAAAGCAATTCGAGATATGCCAGCACCAAAAACAGAGAAAGAAGTCAGGTCTTTTCTGGGGTCTCTTCAGTACGTCAGCAGGTTCATTGCTAGATTGACTACAGTCTGTGAACCCATTTTCAAGCTTCTTCGGAAGGAACAACCCGTCATGTGGAATGATCAGTGTCAGGTTGCATTTGATAGGATTAAAGAATACTTGATTAATCCTCCAGTGTTAAAGCCCCCAACTCTGGGAAGACCTTTGACCCTGTACTTAGCCATTGAAGAAACCTCCATAGGGGCAATGTTGGTTCAAGAACAAGATGACAAGAGGGAGCATGCCATCTACTACCTTAGTAAGAAGCTGCTAGATTACGAAACCCGATACTCTGTTGTGGAGAAGACTTGCACTGCTATGGTCTGGCTTACGAAGAAGTTGAGACACTAATTCCAATCCTATAAGATACAAGCTATGGCAAAAGTTGATCCAATGAAATACCTCTGCTCTGCTCCATCCTTGACGGGGAAATTGTCCCGGTGGTTGCTTTTGTTATCGGAGTTCGACATCGAGTATGTAACGAAGAAGGTGATCAAAGGAAGAGCGGTGGCTGAGTTCCTGGCCAATCAGCCGCTTGAATCTGATTATGTGGAAAACCTGGAATTTCCTGATGAACAGTTGGCCTTCGTAGAAGTGGAGATCAGGAAATGGATCATGCATTTTGATGGAGCTGTAAACAAGAGAGGGGCGGGCCTCGGAGTAATCATTGTAACTCCTGAAGGAGAGATAATCCCTCTATCAAAACGGTTGGAATTCCTGGTAACTAACAACGGCGCAGAATATGAAGCTTGTTTGTTTGGCATTGATGCTCTCATCACATTAGGGGCAAATGATGTGACCATTGTGGGAGATTCGCTGTTGGTAGTCCGCCAGGCTACCGGAGAATGGGAAATCAAGGAAGAATCGCTTCGCCCATACTTGGAAACCTTGTGGGAAATGGTGAAGGTATTCGGGCATATTGAATTCAAGCATGTGGCTAGAGATGATAATCAGATGGCAGATTCATTGGCTACCTTGTCATCCATGTGGGAAGGACCTCAGAAAGCACCGATGCAGCCTTTGATCCTGGAGACTGCTAGAAAACCGTTTCATCGTCCTAGCGCGGTCCTGGCTTTAGTTGCAGACGGTGAGCCCTGGTACCAAGATATAGCTGACTTTCTGCAGAATGGCCAATACCCTGAAGAAGCAGATGCATCGGATAAGACAACTTTAAGAAAGTTGGCAGCTTAGTTCAGATGGTTTGATGGACAGCTTTTCAGAAGGACTGCGGATGGATTGTTGTTAAAGTGTCTGACGGAAGCAGAAGCCAAGAAGGTTATGCAAGAAATGCATTCAGGGATCTGTGGCCCACATATGAATGGATTAGCTCTAGCAAAGAAGATCATGAGACAAGGGTACTTCTGGCTCACTATACAGACTGACTGTGCAGAAGAAGTGAAAAAGTGCCACGAATGCCAGATTTACGGGGACATCAGCCATCTTCCACCTATGGAGTTGCAAAACCTCATGACACCTTGGCCGTTTGCAGTATGGGGCATAGACATAATTGGTGAAATTCGACCTCCCGCATCGAACGGTCACAAATTCATTGTAGTGGCAGTCGATTATTTCTCCAAGTGGGTTGAGGCCGAGTCATATGTCATGGTCACAGCTAAGAACATGGCTAAGTTCGTGAAGAAGCACATTTTTGCAAGATATGGTGTACCGCATCACGTGGTAACTGATAACGGAGTGCAATTTCAAGGAGCCACAGCTGAGCTATTCAAAGAGTACAATGTGGAACACTGCAAGTCTTCCCCTTATAGGCCACAAGCCAATGGAGCAGTGGAGGCAGCGAACAAGTCCATCAAAAAGATCTTGTCCAAGACCACTTCAACCTACCGAGATTGGGCAGATAGACTACCTTATGCTCTGTGGGGGTATAGAACCAGTGTTAGAACGCCGACTGGAGAAACACCTTATTCGCTGGTTTATGGGATGGAAGCAGTCCTTCCAATTGAAGTGGAGTTGAAGTCGCTAAGGACGGTCTTAGAAGCCCAATTGCCTGAAACAAAATGGGTGAAGGCAAGATTTGAGCAGCTGGCTATGGTTGATGAAAGGCGTCTTAAGGCTCTGGATCATCTGCAGATGTACCACCAAAGGATGGCTAGGGCCTATAATCGACGGGTTCGTCATCAGAAACAACCTCTGAAAGCGGGAGACCTAGTATTGAAACAGATGAGACCGACCAATACGGATGCGAGGGGCAAATTTAAACCCAACTGGGAAGGGCCGTATGTGGTTAAGAAGGTACTCTCCAAAGGCGCAGTGAAGATCATGGACATGGATGGTAATGAGTTCACCAATCCGATTAACCAGGATCATCTCAAACGCTACCATGTGTAAAAAAAAAAAAAAGGGGCCTGTTAAGTCGAAAACCCGTAAGGGCGACTTAAGCAAAAATTAAGGCAACGAGGGTTAGCTTATCGACCAGAAAACCTGTATAGGATGGTTGATAACAGGAATGAGTTCGTTCGAGATATGTACCAATTTTAAAATTTTCAATTGATGCGATAATTAAATTTCATTAATGAAGTGCGTTGTGCTCAACATATTGCATGAATGTTTGGAGTATGTTACATGATACATTTGTCGAAACATCCAGATAAACAAAGACATTTAAACGCCTAAGTGTGCAATTGCGAATATCATCCAATCGTAAAAAAAAAAAAAAGGGAAGCCTGTTAAGTCGAAAACCCGCAAGGGCGGCTTAAGCAAAAGTTAAGGTAGAAAGAAAAAAAGAGAGGGAAGTCTGTTAGGTCGAAAACCCGCAAGGGCGGCTTAAGCAAAAGTTAAGACAAAAAAAAAAAGGAGGGATTGCATTAATAATAATAATAATAATAAATGTATATAAATGATAATAATGGTGGCCAATACATGCATGATAATGAAAATTATATTTTCTTTATGATCTTCTTTTCTTGACAGGAAGTGGTCCCGCGGTCTCAGGAGGAGCCAGCCAGCGGAAAGTCACACTCTCACGCGCCTCACGGGTCGGTAAATCCCGGATCTCAGCTAGCCACAGCTTGTAACGATCATCTGTCTCTATAGGGGCAAGACTGGCATAATTCAGCGTCACACGATGGGTATCTCTAGCCCAGCGAAGTCTGATGTGATCTGGCCAAGCAGCAGTATACTCCTCACAATTGGTAACACAAGATCGCTGGGGGATATCCTGCAGATGACCGTACTGATGGCAAAGGCGACTCGGGGAGTAAAATGTCACCTTAGTCTATCCTAATAACTGCACACCATGTGCCCACATCTCTACAATCACGTGGGTGATCTTCCACCAGGGGCACACCCACCTAATCTGGTCATCAGTCCGGTGAGATAGCCAAACGCCCTACTCATCAGCAGACATATCAGTATAGGAGTCGACGGAGAAGCCTCGTTCCTTGAGATTGGCCGGGTTGTATTTCTTGAAGTTCCCCCTCGGGATCTTAAGAATTGATAACTTCTCCAGCAACCAGATTTGCAGTTGATGTTAAGCAAGGGTTAGCAGCTCATTCGACACAGAAATACACCAGATAATAAGGAATTTCACCTGGAGCAGTGTGAGGTGAGGGCCAACATGGAGAACGCCATTTGTCTTAGATGCATGCAAACTAATCAGTGTCTCAGCAAGTGCAAAAGGAGCTGGAGATGCTCCGACAGCCATCTGAGAAATAAGGGAGACGACCCTGAAGGAGATAACCCCATCACTAGGACCACAGAAATACCGACTCACCAGTAACAGGCTGACCATGGAGGCCCAACTCATGTGGTCCCTAGGGGCATTGATACACCATCCTAATACGGAATCCGAGCTCAATCCAGGAAAAGGAGAATCAGTAGCGAATAAAGCTTCCACCTCGGGATTGGGAAGCTCGAACAAGCTCACCAAGGAGGAAATGCTACCAAAAGTGAACTCGGGGACGGCGATGTCCACTCCCTTATGGCAGGGGATATTCAAGATAGCACTGAACTCTTCATATAAGGGGCAGAGCTCTTGGCATGAGAAGCGGAAAACGTTGTCCACTGGATCCCGGAAGCGATAACAGGCATTCAATAACTCGATGTTCCACGAGTGTTTGTAATAGGCCTTGAGATTCCACAACCCGAAAGGCTTCAATTTGAGCCAATCAGAGTATTGTAATGATTCTAGAAAATTGTAAAAGCCTGGATAAAAGAAGCAAAAATTGAAGAAGAAAAGGAAGAAGAGTGAATTTCTAAATATCGATGAAACAAAAGCAAATCCAATAATATGAAAAGTGCAATTCACAATGTATCTAAAAAATTCAATACAAAAGAAAAAAACTATGAAAACAACAAATAAGACAAGCAGGACGCTCCAACTAGCTCTCATCCTGCCCCTCATCCTCCTCCTCCTCCTCAGACTCACTCTGATGTGTAGCCCGATAAGAGTCGAAATCCGCTTGCAGACGAGCCATCCCAGCCTGCAGCCTGGCTATCTCAGCTCTCGCTCTTTCCACCTCCTGGTTTGCAGCCTGGGCCTAAGCCACGGAAGAAGCAGCCTCCCGGGCCTGCTCTCGAAACATCTCAACTCGGGACTGCAATTGACAGCATAAATTAGCATCCATACATACATACATATGCATTCATGCATTACATAAATTTTGATGCAGGAAACACGGGATACTTACCGTCCAAATGCCATTCTCCCGGACCAAGAAGTCTCCTAGACCCTTGTACCGGTAGGCTATCTCTTCCACATCAACTCGCCGGACCTAGAAGAGTATCAGCAATAAAAAAAAAAAAAAAAAAAAAGAGAGAGACTTACGTGGGTGGTGTCCTCTGGAAAGAACATAGCCGGCTCCTCACGTGGAATGCTCCATGTCGTATAAGCCTGGGTGCCATCCAACCCAATCAAGGTGAAGCCGGCCCTAAGCTCAGATATCAAAAGACCCTCCACGACACCGCTAGCACCGACGGCCTGCGAAGCCGAGGCTGCGGCGCTGCCTACATGAACGGGGTGGGTCCTATCCTGAACAGGAGTATCCTCTCCTCCTGTACCTGCATCAGCACTCCCGCCGGCTGGCCCACTGGGCTGAGAGGACCCAGTTCCCCTACGTCTCTTCACCTGCAAAAAGAATAACAATTCAAAAAAAAAAAAAAAGAATGAAATATCAATGAATACCTGACGGGGACGAGGAGGAGGAGCCGCTGGAGCGACACCAGCAGCGGGCAGTAAACACTGCTGGATATAAGCGGGGTAATCTCCATCCACAGGGTCTACACTATACCCCTCTCCGAATATCTTGGGGTCTGTCCCGCGATCCGCCAGATGTGGCCAGAAGAGTGCCTGCGGAAGCGGCGGGGGCACAAGCCGGCCGACTGGACCGTCGACGTGGTCAGAAAGGAAGAGACGATCGCCCAAGTACCACTCCTGGGACATAGGGCTCTCCATGACAAATCGGAGGCGGTCGAAGCGTGCTGAGGACTGAACGAGGAGAGTGATGGCACCCAGATTCTCCCAAGGGTGGTACCGGATCTGTAGAAGTGCAATAAAAGAAATTCAGTACAGGTAAACAAAAATTATTCAAATTTTCTTACTAACGAATTTTGTTTACTTACCCTCCTCCAGGTCGTGTCGAGCAGACTCTGCCGTACCTCTTCGATGTCACGAGCGGTACCTTGCCACCCTTGCGTCCAGAAACGCAGGACGGTCGGATGAACATCACCCTGGACGTCCCTCAAATCGGGCGGCTCCAGCACGCGATGCTCAAAAGCCCAGATCTGTAGTTATAAAAAAATAATTATAATACATAAAAAAAAAGAGGCAATACCAGAAGGCCGAACCAGAATCCCAGAATCTCCTGCTGCGCCCCCCGGGCACACAAATCCAGCCCGTAATATAGCTGCCCTAACGCAGCCCGCACCCAGTCCAGAGACGGGAAAGCAGCCAAGTCCACCAATGTCGGAAGCATAGTCAGATTGCAGGCACTCTGTCCAGTGGGGAACAATGTGCAGGACAGGAGGACGAGCACGTAGGCTCTGGTGTACTGCTCCACGTCCTCCTCAGCCAAGACTGCGCGGGTGGCCCAATAAGCCTCCACCCGGGAGCACAAGATCTTCCCCTTTTCAGGGGTGCAGCCAATCAATCTCCGAATATAAGTGTCCACCTGCTGGTGTCGGGTCAAGCTGCAGTTAAAGACGATAGGGGTCCCGCCAAACCCAAAGCCTGTGATCGCCACAAAATCCGAGGGAGTGATGGTGAACTCCCCGATGGGCAGATGGAAGGTGTGGGTAGTGCAAACCCATCTCTCGCACAGAGCCGTCAGCACGGCATGTGTGGTGTGCGGTGTGCTCATAGGCAAAGACAGAACGAAGGACTCAAGCCCTAGGAGCCTAACTCGGGCCCGCACGGGCTTTGGAAGTCGGTCCCACCAGACCCCGGGGCAGGGAAAGATTCCCGCTGCCGGCAATCCTGTGCGCCTGCATTACGGGGAAGTACAACACACATGCATTCATATTTTGCATAAAAAAAATCCCTTTTTCTTGCTACAGTCGTACGACTGTAGTACGCGTTGCACGAGCGTAACTACAGTCGCAAGACTGTAGTGCCCACAGTCGTACGACTGGTCATCATTTGCATGAACAGTCGCACGACTGTTCATATTCCTGCAGAAAAAATTCGTAATTCGTTTAATTTTCGCGATTTCTAACCTGTTTTTCCTAGTTTCTTGTTTCTATTGACTACAGGGGACTCCTAGCATGCATTCTACTCAATCAATTCAGCCCAGAAAGCAGTAAATCATGCAAATCAGTTCCAAAAGTTCAAAAGGAAAAATATTGAAAAAAAAAACTCAAAATCAAGGCATAGAATCGAATACCAACCTGTGTAACAGACAAATGGGAGTCCATTGCCAGCAGAATAGGGATCTCCATCCCGAATCGGATCCCGAAGTGGTCCATATAAAGCGGGTGCCCGTATCCTTGGGCGATCCCCATAAAAGCAATCTCATCCGGATTGTTGGGTTCTGGAACCGCGCTGTTTTGGATCTTCTTCAACTTCTTTCCCATTTTCTTCAACATTTTGACGGCTTTTCGAGGATTTGGGTCGGTTTCAGAGAGAAGGAGAGGAAAGGTTTTTGGGAAAAATGAGAAAGTGGGAGAGAAAGGGGCGGAAACCGCCCCTTTATTTTTGTCTGCCCGCGAAGTACAGTCGTACGACTGTACTTCATCTACAGTCGTACGACTGTATTCAAAATTTGAATACAGTCGCACGACTGTAGTGGAAAAAAGGGGGGAAATTTTTGTTTTTTTTATTTTCTTTCCTATTTATTCCTTAAACCTTATTTTCATTATCTAATGTGTAATTATTCCCTACAGGGGTATTTCGGTAATTTTGCAGGACCAATCCAGCAATGACTAATTTATTTCGGTGACGGTCCACCTCTCCCAAGGGGCACGAAATCCGAGAAAACCATGAAAAATTCAATGTAAGTATAATCACACCAATCGCATTTTCAACGCGCCCCACGTGCCAAGCCACTCCGGGCCATTACATTCACGCAAAAATCATAGTTCCCCACGACTTTAAAAGGGAACCCAAATCCAATTTCAGTCTGTCAGGTGCACCCAGCCGCACACGATCGTCATGCATTCACACAAAAATCATAGTTCCCCACGACTTTAAAAGGGAACCAAAAATCCTGTGTCAGTCCGTTGAGTGCGCCAGTCGCACATGACTATCACATCTCGTATTCACAAATCCGGTCCCGCACGACTATAAAAGGCAACCATGGCACGTATTCCCGTATTTATTCTTGATCGAAGGGGCAAAAATTTTTGTTTCAAAATTATCGATCAAGGAATAAATACGTTCATCAAACATGCATCACATGCATTTTTGGGCTCAGTGTGACAAACCGTACACAGCCTTTTGACTCCAAAAGTCATTTCATCTCGGCGTCATCCTTGCGCGAAAGCCATCGTAGGGAACCGCCCGACTCCAAAAGTCATTTATACTCTCGGTGTCATCCTCATGCAAAAGGCATATGGACCACCTGACTACCAAAGTCACCTGCGAAAACTACCCTTGCATATCCGTGATTTCGTGTTCTTTGTCGTGTACCTAAATCCGTTTCCGAAATAGGATTTCAGCTACACGAGGGGCAGCCTGTGAACACGAAATTTTAATTTACAAAAAAAAAAAAGAAAAAAGAAAAAAAGAGAGGGCCGTTGACCGTTGACCCACGACTGTAATATACAGTCGTGGGAATTCACTACAGTCGTACGACTGTAGTGTAAGTACAGTCGTACGACTGTACTTTCAGGGGGCAGGTTCTTGCCCATACCTCTTTGACTTAAAAGAGAAGGGAAATCTTGAGCATTTAATGCTCAAGATTTCCAGGTTAGTGAGGTATAAAAGGGTAGAAAAAGCAGATTTTGTGTTTTTTTGGACAAGAAATCAGAATTTTAGAGAGAGAAAGAGGGAGAAAAAGAAAGAAGAGAGAGAAGTAAAAGATCTTACTTTCTTCTCACATTTTCTCCTTGATTTCTTGTTTTTAATCACTGAAACGAATTAGAAATCCTAGGTTAACAATCACACTAACAAACTAAATCATTTCGGACCAAAAACAAACACAAATCCGTGACTTTTCTGGAGTTATTTGGACACTTCTGCAACCTTGACTTTTTGAGGAAAAAGAGCAAATTCACGTGGATCGGTGCGTAGCCAGGGGTCATTCCAGCTGTGGATCGTCACCAAGGGGGTAAACAACCTCTAACTCATCTCATTTTCCAGCTTTCTGGGTGATTTGATTGTGTTTGGTGCATTTTTCTTCAAGTTTTTTCATTTTTAGTTCTGGAAAAGTAAGAACAGTCGTACGACTGTTCTTGAAACAAGAACAAGGGCACGACTGTAAATACAGTCGTGCCAAATCCCCTACAGTCGTACGACTGTCCTTACCTTTTCAGTTTCAGAGTTTGTTTTTAGGGTTTTTTTAGCGATTTCTCCCCAAACCAAGGCTACAGTCGCACGACTGTAGTATACAGTCGTACGGCTGTAACTACAGTCTTACGACTGTAACTACAGTCGTACGACTGTAGTCCTCAGCCAGGGACAGAAATCCCTAAAAAATCCCTAAAATCCAAAGAAAATCATAAAAATCCAAAAAATTTCATAAAAATCAGAAAATCTCAGAAAATCAAAAAAATTAGAAAACCCTCAAAAATCATCAAAATGAATTTTGTGGTGTGCATCACGACCTTAGATTTATTTTTCAGTAAAATTGCATTTAGGACAATTCCACGACGGAGACCTGGTTCTCCCGAAAACCGACCCACTTTACATGCTTAACTGTAATAAACCGAAAAAAAAAAATTGTTTTCAAAAATGATTTTCTCACAAAACCAAAAACACAGGGACGTTTCAAAATGGTTTTCCAGGTCTAACCGGGCCGGCCGGCCGGGCCGACCCGGTTACCCCCAATTGTATGACCCCGAATCCTAATTTCCCATTTCCGTCTACTTGAGTCCTATTTATGGCGTGCCGTATAAATTGTGCTAACCTTTATTTTGCAGCTTTTATTTTATTTTAATTTTCTTTTTATTTGTATTTAATAGAATTAAATCGTGTATTTAGGCGGTTGTAAATTTTCCTTAGATCCTCGTGTATCCTAGGCGGTTGTATCAGTGAGGTGAGAGTTTTATTTTTCTTTCAATTTGGTTGTAAGCTCCTAAATTTTATTCTTTTTACTTTATATTTTGTATTATTATCCTGTATGCGCGCTGCGTGCTTTTTTTTTAATGAAAATCAATTTTTAGCAACTTAAAGTGTCGTAACTAGAACATTGACAATAATATTTAAATGAGACACGAAATAAAGGACTTGTCCGGACCCGAATCTCTGAAAAGTGTGGCAGTTCTCGCTTTGGTTCAGCTACACTGTAATTTCCCAGTTGGGCTGAGCCGGGTGGCGACTCCTATACTTTTTATCGAGATTTAGGTCTCGATTCTTTTTCGAAACAATCCGCTTTTCCAAAAAACGAATTTCCAAACCAAAAACCCCACGCGAGGGAGGGCCCTGCCGGAAATCGAGGCGCCTCTTCCGAAAGGGAGTCCCGTGTCCCGTCGAAAACGCGTCGTCCGCTCACAGTCAAGGTGTCACCATAGCGGTGGTGGAGCAGTACGACCAGCATGTGAGGGACGACCATAGTGTCTAGTGCCTTATGTTGGGTACCATGGCTTCTGATCTTCAGAAGCAATTCATGGAGCAGCATGCTTATGAGATGATGGATCAGCTTAAAAAGATGTTCCAAGATTAGGCTCGTCAGGAATGATACCTAACAACCAAGGCTCTTTGCACGACTGCAATGGCAGCCGGGACTTCTGTTAGCACTCATGTGCTAAATTTGAAGGGGTATATTGATACACTTGCCCATCTCAGCTTGCTAGTCCGCAGGACTTGGCAGACCTTATTCTCGGGCCACTTCCTGAGTCTTATAACCAATTTATCATGAAATACCACATGTAGGGTCTTGATAAACTGGTTGTGGAGCTGTATGGCATGCTCAAGCTTGCTGAGCAGTCTCTTAAAAAGACTCCTAAAGTTCTGCTGGTGATCAAAAGTAGCACACCCATTGCTAAAGGAAAGGCCAAATCTAAGGCCAAAGCTAAGGGCAAGAAGGTGGTGGCCCACCCTAAAGCAAGGGTTGCTTCTCCTAAAGATGTCTCCATAAGTGTCATGAGAAGAGGCACCGGAAGAGATCATGTCCAAAGCTAAAGGAGCAAATGAAGAGCAAGTTTGTTGCTTCAAGTATTTATGTTGTTGAGATTAATCTGGCTATTTCTGCATCTTAGGTTTTAGACACTGGATGTGGTTCTCACATTTGTTCAAATGTGTAGGGTCTAGGAAATAGGAGATTGCTAGGATCCGAAGAAGTGGATCTTCAAGTAAAAAATGGCACTCGAGTTCAGGCTATGGAGATCAGAGATTATTTCTTAGAGATGTCTAGTGGACTTGTTTTGGAATTAAGAAACTGTTATTTTGTACCTGTGATGCGCATGAATATTATTTCTGTTTCTTTATTGGATATTTTTGGTTTTATTTTCAATATTGGACATGGTAGAATTTCTGTGCAATGTGGCAATATTATTTATGGAACAGCATTTCTTGAAAATGGCTTTTATATCCTTGATCTAAAACTTGAAAGTTCAATCTATAAAATCAATACTAAAAGGATTAAACAAAATGAAATTAATCCTACATACATCTGGCACTGTTGACTTGGCCACATAAATGAGAAGTGCATAGCTAGGCTTCACTCTAGTGGAGTGCTAGGGTCATTTGACATTCAATCTTATGAGACATACGAATCTTGTTTAAGAGGCAAGATGAAAAAGATGCCTTTTAGTAAGACTGCTAAAAGTTCCTCAGAGCTATTAGAGCTGATACATTTCGATATATGCGGCCCAATGAGCACTAGTGCTAGATCAAGTTTTTGGTACCTTGTTACCTTCACGGATGACTTCAGCAGATAAGGTTACATGTATCTGATGAAGCATAAGTTTAAGACTCTTTAGAGATTCAAGGACTTTAAGAATGAAGTAGAAAACCAGCTTGGCAAGAAAATAAAAGTGCTTTGGTCTGACCGAGCGGCTGAATATTTGAGCCAAGAGTTTCATTTGTTTTTGAGAGAGTGTGGGATTATATCCCAACTCACTCCTCTTGGTACACACCAATGGAATGGAGTGTCGGAAAGGATGAATAGGACCTTGCTAGACATGGTCCACTCGATGATGACTTATGCTCCACTCCATGTCTCATTTTGGGGATATGCTTTAGAGACAGCTGCTTACATACTTAATAATACACCAAGCAAGGCAGCTGAGGGAACACCATATGAACTATGGAAGGGCCGAAAGCCCAATGTTTCCTTCTTGAAGACTTGGGGCTGTGATGCACATGGCAAGAAATTAACAAGTGGCAAACTCGAGTCCAAATTTGTTAAGTGCTAGTTTGTGGGTTACCCTAAGGAAACTAAAGGTCATAACTTCTACAATCCGGTAAAAAACAAAGTTTTCATATCCAGGAATGCAGTCTTCTAGGAGAAGGAATTCCTTTCAAAGAGAGATAGTAGCAGTAATGTTGAACTTTTTAAAGTTCAAGACTCACAAACTCTTGCAGCTAATGCTGAGGATGCTTTGGGAACTAAAGTAGCGACTCAAGAAATTAAGGAAGCTGAGCCAGTTACACAGGGCCTTAAAAGGTCTGGTAAGACACGCCATCAGCCAGAGAGGTGCAACTTTCTCATGACTGATGATAGGGACCTTATGGTCGTTGACTAAGAGGAGCCCAAGACCTATCAGGAGGCTATTGAAAGTCCACACTCAGATCAATGGTGTAAAGCCATAGAGGCTGAGATGTAATCTATGCACGATAACTAATTATGGAACTTGGTGGATCCACTTTCGGGTGCAAAGGTGATAAGTTGTAAGTGGTGTTTTAAGTTAAAAGTCAACAACACCTTCAAGGGGTGATTGGTGATAAAAGGATTCAGGCAAGTTCAAGAAATTGACTATGATGAAACTTTTTCACTAGTTGTCATGCTCAAATCCATACGGATACTACTAGCCATAGTTACATGGTACGATTATGAGATATGGCATATGGACGTTAAGACTACTTTCCTTAGTGGAAAGATACTCGAGGATTTGTATATGACACAACCTGAGGGTTTTATCTATTCGAAGTATCCTAACCGGGTATGCAAGCTTTAAAGATCCATTTATGGATTGAAGTAGGCATCGAGGTCATGGAATCAGAGATTGAATAAGGCCATTACAGAATATGGTTTCACACAGAATTCTGATGAGCCCTATCTGTATAAGATGGTTAGTGGGAGAGTTTCCACCATTCCAGTGCTGTATGTTGATGAAATCCTTATCATTGGAGGTAACATACCAACACTGCAAAGGGTAAAGAAGTGGTTGAGTAAGTGCTTCACAATGAAGGACTTAGGCAAAGCTGAGATGACCTTATGGATTAGAATCTACAGAGATAGGTCCAATCGGCTTCTAGGCCTAAGTCAGGCCACGTACATAGACAAGGTTCTAAAAAGATTCAGCATGGATAAGGCAAAGAAAGGATTCTTGCCTATGCGCCATGGGTTGAAGCTGAGTAAGAAAAATGGTCCTAAAACAAAGGACCTGGAGAACATGGAAAAGATCCCTTATGCATCTGCTATAGGATCTCTCATATACTCCATGTTATGTACGAGGCCTGATGTCGTGTTTGCACTAAATATGACTAGCCAGTTCCCCAGGGAGGAACACTAGAAGGCTGTTAAAGCAATCCTAAAGTACCTTAACCGGACTAAAGATGCTTTCTTAGTGTATGGAGGTCAAGATGAGCTGGTAGTGTCAGGTTACACTGATGCAAGCTTTGAGACCGATGAGGACGAAAACTAGTCACAAACTAGTCACAGTCTGGTTATGTTTTTCTCTTGAACGGCGGTAGCATTTGTTGGAGGTCCTCAAAGCATGCCACCATTTCTGACACTGTAACAAAGTGATGGAATTGCCACTCGGGTAACATTGGGATGATATCATTGGCCACTTGATGAGTGGGACTGATAAGTATATGGCCATATCCAAATAAGTCAGTTGCTTATTTGATTAATTAGTCAACTCAAGATCAAGAAATATAATAAACAGCAGAAGAGGATGAAAGATACCATGCCTCTTGTTTATTCATATCGATGTCATTTGGCAAAGGACACTGTGAGATTACTACTGGGTAAGTGTCTTCAACAATCTGCTGTATCTCTATCTCAATTGGGGGCGGTAATGGTTTGCCAGAACCAACTTATAGTCTGTGGGCTTTGGACTTACTACCAACATAGAGACAGGCCCATAGGATCGTGCACATAGATCAACTGAGCCGGAACTTATAAAAAATGTACATATAGTGTATCTTAGAAGGAATGCGTTGATTAATTAGTTGACATTCGGTGTCAAGGTAATTAATTAACATTGGGTTGATTTAATTTAATTAATAAGTTTACATAATGCAATTAATTAATTAATCAATTAATTGAATTGTATAAAGTAGAAAATTAATTAAATTATTTTTCTAAAAAGGAAAATTAAATACATGTATTGTATTTTCTTAAGTGTGATTTAATGTTATTTAGGGGTAATTGAATTAGCCAAATGGGATTAAATTACATAGTATAAACCTTTTGGTATAAGGTTTATTTATGTAATCCAAATCCTAATAGGCTTAGGTTTAATTAACCTAAATAGAAACCTAATTATAAAATGACTATATAAGGCACACTTAAGAGGAAAAATCAGCCTTAACCCTAATGGGAACAAGAAGAAATTCGGCCACCTATAGCAGCCCCAAAACCAGCAGAAATTTCCAGTAACATTCCTCCATTCCTTTGCTTCTTCGGCTAGCATGGGCTCCCGCTTGATAGTTGGTCGTGCACCGGACTTTGGAGATCGCAGTTTCAAGAAACGATTCTACAGCAATCTCTAGAAGAGATGTATCTGGTGAGTTTTATCTCTCTTAATGCAAATTGATTTTGTTCCAATCAATGGTAATAGGACACGATAGGTGGATTCTAGGAAATTTTAAACGGTGTAATTCCGCTACGCCACGTTATTTTTCTAATGACGAATCCCAACATTTGGTTTCTTCTCTTTCTCTTTACTTAATCCTTTTCTGGTTCTCAATTATTGTTGTTAATCCTTTGATTGAACTCCCTTCAATCTAAAACAACTCGGTAATTTCGAGATTAGTGGGATTTGATTTGTCAATCCCTCAATTCAACAGCTGTCTGTTTCATGCAAGGTTGTTGGTGACACATCGATAGCCATGCGGCTATCACGCAACAGCCGTGCGGGTGTCTAGTCAACATCCGTACGGATGTCACAATGATCCTGCGGCTCTTGACTCCTTTTAACCCTAATTCTTCATATTCTTCTAGGTTTCAAGTTTCAAGTTCATTCAAATTTGAATTTTCGCTTCTCGAATCGACTCCGATGAAAAACAACAAGAAAGGATAACATTTTGGTATTCTATCATCATTGAGGTTGGGAAAACCCGGCGCTCACAATAGTATCAAAATGGTATCAAAATAATATTAGAAGATATAACAACAAAAAAATGCATATATAACAACATATAAGAACAAACCTTCTTATATATACATTTTTTTGGTGTTATATTGTTTTCATACTATTTTCTCAAAGGTATCAAAAAGGTATCACAAGATATAACAAAAAAAATGCATATATAACAACTTATAAGAAGATATTTTTCATTTTTATACATATATATTTCACATTTAAGAGATAGATTTAAACTTGCTCAGTAACAAAGCAACAAAATAAAAATCTATGTCCCAATCAATATTAATATGTCTACTTCACTTAAGACCAAAAAGAGAGAGTGTGACAAAGAAATAATGAAATTCTCATTACAATATATCAAACTGAAATAGATACAAAATGGAAAATCAAAAACAATGATTCTTATAAAAATTTTGAAACGAAAATCTTAGTAATGCATTTAGTAGACAAAGAGATGTTTAATGCACTTGTCAATTGCAATTAGTAATGTATTTTTTTTCCATGGTTAGTTTTTATTTAGCTTTCGTAATAATAATCAATTTAGGTAATTCTCCACTACACTTGTGAGATTAGCATGAAACTAGGAGAACAAATGTATAAAAAGGTCATGTATCACAGCTCAACCAAGTAATATTAGCATGAAACTGTACATTTTTCTTAACAGTATCACAAAAGTATTATCAAAGTATCACAAATATCACAAAATGTATCGAGCTGATACATGTATCAAAACATGTAACACGATACATTCAATACTTGATACTTGCGTGATACTTCACCCGATGATTAGAAAAAAAAAATCAGAAAAATATATACATATGGATTTTGTTTGGAAAAGAAAAAATAGATGATAAAAACATTCTAAAGTTGTATATCGAAAAAAATTAACAGATTAAGAGATAAATGACAAAATTAAGGTTAAAATAAAAAAGAGGGGAAAAGAAAGTGAAATAATTAGGTATCAACAAGGCTATAGTAAAAAGGAGCATAAAAGAAATGTTAAAAGCCTATGGGAGGAAGGAATCTTAGAAAGAAAGTTTTTTTTTTTTTTTTAGACAATTTACCTTTATTTTACTAACGGTTAACTACCAAAATAAAACCTTATTTTAAATAAAATCATGCAGGTAATAAAAGAAAGTAGAACTAAGCACATATGACATAATAATTGAGATGATAAAAATGACATTTATTTTTCTTGTTGCTATAGAGAAGGAGAACTTTACACATATACTTAGTATATAGATTAGGACACCAAATCAAAGAGGTTGTGACTTCTAGTGAATACCAACTCAAATTGAAATTTTTTGCATTGATTTTTCAAAAGTGCATATGCTAGAAAAAAAATTATGTGTTTTAGGGTATTTTTCCTGCGTGTGAATGTGTATCCCTTTCTTTTTGACATAAATGTCCTTTTGTCGGAGATGTGTGTACCCCTTTCTTTTTGACATCAATGCCCTTTTCCAGGAGATGTGTTTTACTGTTTGAACCACCGTAATTATAGACTTTTTGGACCTATTTAATCATTTATTGGACCAAACTTTGGCCTCAAGTTACAAATACTGCTCCTATGGCACGCTTCAATTAAAATAAAATGTTTTTTTTTTTTCTCAAAACAAATTTCCTACCACAATATTTTATTTTTGGCTTAGACCTAGTGACAACCATTATTGTACCACGCAAATTTTTAATAGCCTTTGTTATTTTCTAATCTTTTTTTTTTTTTTTTATAAAGAATGCCTTTGTCCCTAGGTTATTGTAAAATATGTAATTAACTTTTTTGTGTATATTTTTATTATTAATTCATCATTGTAAAAGTAAATTCATAAAAATATCTTTTGATAAAATTTTTCTGATTTTTACAGTAATAATTTGTTCATATGTCTATAGATATACATGGGAAATTTTACAGTGGACCGGGTCCTTGTGGACCGTTACACTGAAAAACTGACACGTAAGCAATATAACCCTTTTAAAATTAAAAAACGCTTACGTGTCAATTTTTCATTGGGAAGGTCCACATGGACCGGCTCCATTGTATAATTTCCCAGATATACATATATCAAAATTAATTAATTTCAAATTGGGTGAGCTAAAATATTTTTAAAAGATTAATTTGTTCTTGACAAAATGGATACCTACAGAGTAATTGCCTTCCACTATTCTGTACCTTCAATTACTTGGTCGTGTTTCCCTTCCAAGATGTCTTGCAATGTGATCACTGCATCTTTTGTTTGGTTTAGTATATTGTTCTCAACTCCAATATCTAACCTGTGAAGATCATCTTGGGAAGAAGTGAGGCTAACGCAAGGGCAAAATGAGCAGCAGCTGACCATCTTGCCTCTTGATTATTGGCTGATGAACTTATTTCAGTCTCCTTCAAATACTATGCTCCGTAAGTATTGAGCATTGGCAGGTCCGGTACTTTGGACCATCTTAAAGAAGGCGTTTCCTTCATTAAATAGCAACTCCTTTGGAGTACCATTCTCCGAAACCTGAAAAAGGTGAGTTGAAATTTCTTAATTTCTTATCATACAGCTAAACCAATGAACATTCCATAAGTAATATGGAAGGCAGAACAGTTATTAAAAGTAACATTTCATGAGTTTGAGACATACCCGACCATCATCAAGCACGAGAATTCGGTCACAATCAATGATGGTATTTAGTCTGTGAGCAATAACAAGCATTGTGTAAGGCTTAAATTCTTCGCGAATGGTCTTCTGAATAAGAGCATCAGTTTGGACATCAACAGCAGCAGCAGCTTCATCAAGAACAAGAATCTTTGATCTGCACAGTAATGCTCGTGCAAGACTTAGCAATTGTCTTTGTCCCACACTGAAGTTTTCCCCGCCTTCAGAAACCTGGACACAGGATTAAATTCAATACTCAGTACTTCTCTATATAGATAAGATCAGTTTGTTCAACAAGAAATTTTGAGAGCCATTTTTATACTTTGACCGTACTTCTAAATAGATTTTACTTCAGTTTCTGCATGCATCTAAATTTAAGTAAGAAGTGCTGAGGTCATATCCAAATAGATTAAGGAGTTTATACTTGATTAGGAAGCCACACGAAGATTAAGGAAGTTATACCTCAGCATCAAGACCAAAAGAATTCTTCCGGATAGCCTCCTTCAGATATGCCCTCTCTAGAGCCTCCCACAGGTCTGCATCGTTGTGCTCACCAAATGGGTAAATATTAAACCATACAGTTCCTTTAAAAAAAAAAAAAACAACAGTAAGATTTACATCAACAAGAACTTTTAGTAACATCAACAAAACTGTCTCTGATCCTGATATAAACATTTTAAGACTTAGAAGAAAATTGGTTAAAATATTAGAATGAAACAGCAGCAGAACATAAATAAGAGTGAAACATCATCATAGACGTGGAACAATATAAGAATGAAACCAATAAATCTAAAGTTACAAACATCTAATTCTTAGTTTCGCATGAAAATACCTGAGAAAAGAACTTGTGATTGTGGTATAATGCTAAGAGCTTTTCTTAAATCTGTTAGTCCAAACTGAGAAACATCACATCCATCAATGATAATCTCACCTCTTTCCAGTTCAACAATCCGGAACAATGCATTAAGCATGCTAGATTTCCCTGCTCCAGTTCTGCTAGCTATTCCTAGCTTCTTACTTGGTGAAACCGAGAAGGATAATCACTACCAAAAAAATGGTCTATAACAACGCAAAAATTTAGCTTTTAACGACGCTTTTCGGCGTCTTTAAATTTTTACCAACGCTTTTCAAAATGTCGTTACATGTGTCGTTAAATCGCGTGTCGTAATTTTTAACGACACATTAATGTTGTGTTGGTAAATGATACAGCGGATAAACAATCGAATTCCGTTGATCGCGCACGATGCCGGAAACGATTCTTCTAACCCTAGAATTTACCGAAAATTCAAAGAGATAGGAAAAAAGGGAATAAAATTCGTATTCATCAAAACTGTCTTATTCTTGTCTTACACGCCTTTAAATAGTATCTAGCAGCTAGGGTTAAAATTTGAGAAACAACAGAATAAAGGAAAAACTTTTACAACTTTGCAATTAGGTCCCTAGAAATATAAAAACGCAAAATTGAAGGACTAAACAGCATTTTTTGGCCAAATCAGGATGGGGCCCACAAAAGAGTTGTGGGTTCTGATCACCAGCCCGATTCCCAAGAAAATACACTAATTTTAGGGCCAAATCAGATACTTACAAAATTTCAAAATTTCACAGCTTCGTTGATTTTTTTCCGTTTTCGACTTTCTCCAAATAGATCAGCGCCAATTCCTCTACGCCATCATTCTCCCCGGGTTGGAAAGAATTCGCCCTCGAATTGTCATCCTCAGAAGAATCACTGACATACGGCAGAAGGTGCTTCACATTGAAGACATCATGTGTACGAATCGAACTTGGCAGCTTCAAGCGGTAAGCATTGGGATTAATTTTTGCAATGATCTCGACTGGCCCAATCTTCCGAGCGGACAGCTTGTTGTAGTCGCCAACGGAAAAGCGATCCTTGGTCAGCACGGCCCAAACAAAGTCTCCCTCTTCAAACTCCACATGTCGCCTTTTCTTGTCCGCAGTCTTCTTATACTTGGCCGCCGAGGCCCGCAAATTGTTGCGCACTGCTTCGTGGACTTCCTGCAAACTACCAACAAAATCCTCTGCCTTGCCATGAAGCTTAGTCTGAGAAGGTAAAGGCAACAAGTCCAGCGGCCGCTTAGGAATGACCGAGTAAACCACTGCAAATGGACTGAACCCCGTGCTCCAGTTCACCGCATGATTGTGAGCAAACTCCGCTAGACACAGCTTCAAATCCAACTCTTCACATGTTCACCAACCAAGCTGCGTAACAGATTGCCCAAGGAACGGTTCACCACTTCAGTTTGCCCATCCGTTTGAGGATGATATGCACTACTAAAGTTCAGCTGTGTGTTCACCATTTTCCACAGACTCCGCCAAAAGTGACTCAGAAACCGCGTGTCCCGATCAAAAACAATGGACTCGAGCAGCCCATGCAACTTATACACCTCACGAAAGAACAACTGTGCCACTTTAACTGCATCCGTCGTTTTTTTACACGGAATAAAATGCACCATCTTCGAGAACCTGTCCACCACCACAAAAATGGAGTCGTTACCACGTTGAGTACGCAACAAGCCCAATACAAAATCCATACTGATATCCACCCATGGCTGTGACGGTACTGGTAATGGTATATATAATCTGGCATTTGTGGCTGTGCCCTTGGAAATCTGACAAACCCGGCAACGCTGCACAAATTTCTCCACTTCTTTACGCATGGAAGGCCAAAAATAGTTAGACTGTACCAACTACAATGTTCTGTCCCGACCAACATGACCTTCATTGTGCAGCTCCTGTATAATCTGTAGCCTCAAACTGCAATCAGGAATACATAACCGATTGCCCTTGAACAGAGACCCATCCTGTAAATGGAAATCTGTCCGTTCTCCTGCTTCAATTTTTTTCAAGACAGCAGCAAAATACGGGTCAGAATCAAACAACTCAGAAAACGTGTCAAATCCCGGTACCTAGACTGTCATACGAGTCAGCAAAGTCTTTCTCCTACTCAGCGCATCAGCCACCTTATTTGCCACCCCAGACTTGTGCTTGACTACAAATGTGAACTGCTGCAAATAGGCAACCCAACTAGCATGCCTTGCGGAGACCTTATCCTGATTGTGCAGATGTTTGAGCGCTTCATGATCAGTGTACAAGACGAACTCCCTTTGGAACAGATAATGCCTCCAATGCTTAACAGCCTGCACAACCGCAAAAAATTCTACATCATAAGTGCTGTAATTCAGTTTAGCTCCGGACAGCTTCTCACTGAAATATGCTATCAGTTTTCCGCCTTGACTTAGCACTGCCCCAATCCCTAATTTTGAAGCATCAGAATGCAGCTCAAAAGGCTGCTGGAAATCCGGCAGAACCAGTATAGGGGCGGTAGTCAGTCGATGTTTAATCAATTCAAATGCTTCCTCAGCTGCCTCCGACCATTCGAACTTCCTTGTCTGCTTCATACAGTCTATGATAGGTGCCATGATAGTGCTAAAATGGGGAATGAAACGCCTATAAAAAGATGCCAACCTATGAAAGCTACGAACTTCATTGATTGTGCCGAGTCTAGGCCAATGCTGAACAGCCCGCACTTTCGCCTCATCAACCTGTAATCCTTTGTCCGATACCACATATCCCAGAAACAGAACACTACTAGACAAGAAAATACACTTTTTCAAGGCAGCAAACAAACTCTCTTTTCTCAACACCTCAAGCACAGCTCTCAAATGGCCCAAATGCTCAGCCTCATTAGCAGTATAAATTAATATATCATCAAAATAAACCACAACGAACTTACCAATGAAAGGCCTTAACACTTGGTTCATGACTCTCATAAAGGTGCTAGGAGCATTCGAAAGCCCGAAGGGCATAACTAACCATTCATAAAGCCCTTCTCTCGTCTTGAAAGCAGTTTTCCACTCATCTCCCGGACGAATCTGTATGTGGTAGTAACCACTCTTCAAATCCAGCTTGCTAAACACAGTGGCACCACTTAATTGATCAAGTAAATCATCCAGCCTAGGGATAGGAAATCGATACCTAATTGTGATTTTGTTGATGGCACGGCTGTCGACACACATCCGCCACGTTCCATCTTTTTTTGGAATCAGTAATGCTGGTACAGCACAGGGACTGAGACTCTCCCGGATATATCCCTTGGCCAATAACTCCTCAACCTGCCTCCGTAACTCCTTATGTTCAACCGGGCTCATTCTGTAATAGGGACGATTTGGAAGAACTGCTCCAGGCTCCAAGTCAATCTGATGTTGTATATCTCGCAAAGGTGGCAAACCATCTGGTAAATCTTCAGGAAACAGATCTGCAAACTCCTGCAACAAGGGATGTACTGCTTCAGGAACCTGATTTTCCTCTGCCACTTTTTTCCTACCAAGGCAAAAACGACATCCGAGTCCTGCAACTCTTCATCAAACTGAGCCAATGTCAATAAACTTCCAGCCTCCTTACTGGTCTCTTTCCGAGGAACCAACACGATCTTCACCCCCTCAAACACGAAACTGTAGGTGTTCTTCTTCCCATCATGGTGAACATCTCTGTCATACTGCCATGGACGTCCCAACAACAAGTGACACTCGTCCATCTCCACAACATCACACCAGACTTCATCCTTATACTTACTGCCCATTGAAAAAGGAACCAACACCCTTTGTGAAACTGTCAACTCACCTCCTTGTTTCAACCAAGACAGCTTATACGGTTTTGGGTGCTTTTCCGTTGGAAGCCCTAACTTCTTCACAGCTTCAGCGGCCATTATATTCTCACAACAACCAGAATCAATGATAAATTTACATATTTTACCTTTGATGGTGCAAGTAGACTAGAATATGTTTTGCCTCAGCCAATTCTCCTCGACGACTCGAGGGGCCAGACACGACCTCCTCTCCACCAGTGCAGGTCCTACATCTCCCCCCACAATTTCTTCTTCGAATTCCTCTTCTTCAAAAATTGGCTCGCCTTCATCTTCATCATCATGATCCTCTTCTTCAGCCACATCAGCAAACATGGCTCGTTTTCCGGCTTTCTTACATTCAGACTGACGATGTCCAACCTCGCCACACGCAAAACACTTCATACCACTACTCTGTCCTACCCTTCTGTTGTTATTGTTGGCCGTTACAGGTGTGGGTTTTGGTGTAATTGTTGTTGTTGACCCTGAAGGTCAGGGTACTACCACTGAGGTACGGGGTAAC
The DNA here is from genome assembly GCA_039660915.1 of Euphorbia tirucalli. NCBI lineage: Eukaryota > Viridiplantae > Streptophyta > Magnoliopsida > Malpighiales > Euphorbiaceae > Euphorbia > Euphorbia tirucalli. The sequence continues at coordinate 30,008,495 of CM077637.1, read as the reverse complement.
CCGCTACTGCCGAAACCCGTAGGACGCGTTCTCCTCTCCATCCGCACTGCCCTTTGATGCGCCTCTGAAACAGTCAGGGGATCAAAATCGTTGACTGATTCCCGGAGCTGCTCCCTTAGGCCTCCAATATATCGCGACACCAACTGTTCCTCCATTTCTTGGATATCGTTCCTGGCTATTAATTGGTAGAAATCGGTGGTATACTCCTTGACTGATTGACTCCCTTGTCTCAAGTTTTTCAACCGTTGATACATCAATCGCTGGTAGTTATAGGGTAAGAAATTCGACCTCATGTGTTTCTTCAACTTCTCCCAAGTCGAAACCTTAGATTTTCCCATCCGTTGTCTGGTCAGCTTCAACTACTGCCACCAAGCCATCGCTCTCCCCTGCAACCTGGTCGCAACCAGCGGGACTCGTCTGTTCTCAGGTACGCCCTTGAACTCTAACACTTCCTCAACAGTCGCAAGCCAATCTAGGAATTCCTCCGGTTGAAGGGTACCATGGAATTCAGGAATTTCAGTCCGCAACCCACTCTCCCAACGTCGGTCTTCGCCTGCCACATGACGCCTAATAGGAGCCTCTTCGCCATCTGAATCCTCTTCCTCGTCCTCTTCGTCTCTACCGAACGGGTTTTCCAGATTTGCTTGTCTCCTAAGGGGCTGATTAACCCTAACTTGGGCCGCAATCAACTCTCCCATCCTCTCAGTCAATCGATCGACAGCTGCCTGGATTTGCTGTCCGATGGTTTGATTGAGGCGTTGCTCAATCCGTCGTTCCAGGTCCTCCTCCCCTGCGATGTCACCGACTCGTCTCTCTCTTCCTCGAGGCATGATGACGCAAGGTTAGGCTCTGATACCAACTGATGTAGCGGATAAACAATCGAATTCCGTTGATCGCGCACGATGCCGGAAACGATTCTTCTAACCCTAGAATTTACCGAAAATTCAAAGAGATAGGAAAAAAGGGAATAAAATTCGTATTCATCAAAACTGTCTTATTCTTACCTTACACGCCTTTAAATAGTATCTAGCAGCTAGGGTTAAAATTTGAGAAACAATAGAATAAAGGAAAAACTTTTACAACTTTGCAATTAGGTCCCTAGAAATATAAAAACACAAAATTGAAGGACTAAACAGCATTTTTTGGCCAAATCAGGGTGGGGCCCACGACAAAGTCGTAGGTTCTGATCACCAGCCCGATTCCCAAGAAAATACACTAATTTTAGGGCCAAATCAGACACTTGCAAAATTTCAAAATTTCACAGCTTCGTTGATTGTTTTCCGTTTTCGACTTTCTCCAAATAGGTCAGCGCCAATTCCTCTACGCCATCAGTAAACCAAATTGTGTCGCCATTTCATATGAAAAACGTTGTCATGCTGGTAACGTTTATATTTTTAATGTCATAAAATCTATCGTATCGTTTAATTATAAATTTAAAGATTTTCACGACATTTTATTAAAAGTCCGAAAACTGGCAACGCATATATTTTTGTGTCGTCGTTTTTCTTCGAAAAATGTGTCTTAAATTTCACAACACTTCAATTAAAAGCATCCTGAAATTCACGATATTTAATTATATAAGCATCTACATATGACTGTATTACGAATTTGTTTTGTCCCAATTTTTTTAATAGTGTCCTTAAAGTGCGACACATAAATATTGTTATGTCTTTATTATAATGAAATTTTGACACATAAACGACCTAAATACGTCGGCACTTCAATTTAAAAACATCGCAACGCTTGAACATTATTATGTCTCCAGTACAGTGACATATCTACTATTAAGCATCTCGAATGAAGAAAAGACCTATAATTATATTTATTTAATAATGAAATTTCGCACGTAATTAGTAATTGAGTATCATGTTCAATAGATATATAATTGTATATTAAGAACAAAACTCAAGTATTTGATCTTGTAAAAGGTACAATATGTATCAAACTACATGAATTCTTGCAAAAACACTTGAAACAAATAAATAAATAAAAGATTAATAAATATGAGTGTTTCGTACATTGAAGATTATATTTAGTAGACTAAGTCACTGGCCTAGAATGGCAAACATTTATTCGTTGATGATTTTTAATAGTTCTTCCCTGAGGAACAGCAAGAACAAATCCTTTTAATATCATATCAGCTACAAGATATAAGTTCAATCAAGTAAATGTTAGCAAAGAATAAAAAAAAGAATACTAAAGAAACATAGAATTTAACAGTTATTATCTAACATGCGTCCAACTATAATAATCACCCTACAAATAAATATTACATAACATATATAAGATCAATTCTCAAATTCAACACAAAGATGGACAGACTCAACACTTGAAAATTTTCATAAAGAAAACTACATTATGGTTTTGTCAAAAATTATTATATGCCAGTTAAACAATTGCATTACTAGTCTCACCAAGCTCATTTTTCATAATTTGGCCAAGAATAACTAAGAGAGAGAGAGAGAGAGAGAGAACTACCTCCATTTCTGTCCAACAAATACCTTTTGTTAGTCTCAAAATTCTCTTTCATTAAATTGGTTCAACTATATGTTTTGTCTGAAACAATCAACAAAAAACTAAAAACTAAAAACAACATAGCCTAAAAAATTAACAATGAATCAACAAAGGGACTACTGGCTTTATTTGTTGTCTAGAAAGTCCTTGCATCAGCAGCCTTGATATAACCAACAATAGGCAAATGGATAAAGCAATGAAAAATTTAGAATTGTCAACAAGTGGAAGATTTGAATAAATTACCAAATGTACCTCTGTTGTGTCTTCAGTGATGAAATTGGTTTAATCTTCTTAACAGTAACATCAGATTGTTTCCATTTTCCATGGTAGGCTATTCTATATGTGCCTGAACCAAGTTTTTTACATACTCTAGGTCTGAATTTTTAACAGTCTGCACAACAAGACAGGATCATATTAAGTATTAAATTTAGTTTCATTCAACAATATCAGAGTAAGGTCTAGATTACATACTTTAAAAACTCCCTGCCATTCTCAGAGTATTAAGTTAAGTCTAAAGTGCAACCAAGTTAGCAGAGATTCCACCAATCACCTTGCAGCCTTTAATGCTACCATAGCTTAGTAAATTAATAATGAATCGTAAAGGGACTATTGGATTAACTTGTTAGGTAGTCTAGAAACTCACTGCATCAGCAACCCTGTTATGCAGTGAATCAGATTGAGATTTTGAAGTTCTTATCCATGAACCCAGACCTTTCTAACCATGAATCATTATATGAAGTTTCCATTTCATAAAGGTTAATTAACATACATAAAATTCAATTATAAAGTCAAAGCTCAATGAATTCAAGAGATTATCTAAATGAAATGCACAAAAATTGAGAATACTTGCTGACCAGTGCCAGTGAGAAGGCTGACAAATTCTTCAAGATACGCATCCGAGAACCAATAGTGCACTTGCATCGACCTCGTTGTTAAATCAATTAGATCAAACATCCTTCCTAAAATGCAGCTCGAATCCACACTAAATATATTGGTACAACAAGAATGGTTCACGGAATTGAGAAAATGTCCTTCTTCAAAAATGTAAATATCGCTAACAACTCAGAAATCAAAGTTAAGAAACGAAGAATTAAGAGAATAACAAATCAGGAACCAAATAATGAACCAAATGAAAAAGGTAGTGGATGACTAGAACAAAATACGGACTGAAGCAAACTGAAAATAGCACTTGGAGAAAACGAATTGTTTCAATAAAAGCAGGGGTATCGATGGCTGGTGGGCTGGGCGACTGACGTGTCTTGACGGAGATAGAGGCGGGTGAGGCTGGTCGCGTCAGAGAAGGTGGCCACGCTGGACAGGACACGGTTCGCGTCCGGGCAGATCAGGCTACTGGTGGTGTCTCGATTTTTGCTGCTGCAACAGACGGCTTCTTCGATGGTGGTTTTCAGCCTGGCAGTTGCTTCGTTTTGGCCATCGGTGAAGGAAAGAAGTTACGGCAGTGGTGACGAAGGCGACGGAAGTGGGCGGCGGTGACGAAGGCGGCAGAAGTGGACAACGACGACGAGAAAGGAGAGGGGTGCTGTTGGATGGTTTTCTTCAAGGGGAGAGAAGTGGCTGCCAAGAAAGTTAGGGTTAGAAGAATGAAGAAAAAACAATTTTTACTTATATATTTTCTTTTTTTAAATAAAAATAAAATAAAATAAAAGACACAAAAATTAAGCTTTGTCTAAAAAGAAGCAGAACAGTTATGTCCTTAAGCTAAGATCATGGTTTAACTCACTTTCTTGAATTCATCACAACAAAAAGAAATAGAAAACTAATGTTCTGGAACCCAGATCATGGCTTATGACTCCTTCAAATTTTAAAAAAAAATCACTTTATATCAATCCAAAATCAAACCGTTTTTAATTTCAAAAAGAAATATCAATGCACATTTAAAAGTGTTGTAAACTTTTTATAAACATACCAACAAAAAATTTAAAAGTGTAATTAAGTGGTGATATAACTCAACATAAATAAAAAGGGTGTGACTGAATATATAAATACTGGAACATAATAAAAAAGTTTATTTGAATGAAGAAATGTGAAGACACTTAATATCAATGTAAAATCAAATTGTCTTTAACTTAAAATAAAGTGACGATGTTTATTTAAAAGCGTAGTTAAAATTTTAAAAATTGCCAACAAGAAAGTAGAAGTGTCATTAAGTATTATTATAAGTAGATACAAGTAAAAAGTTTCTTCGAATTAAGAAATATCAATATAGTTTCTTCGAATTAAGAAATATCAATACACTTAATATTGGCGCAAAATAAAATTGTCTTTGACTTAAACAAAGTGACGATGTTTATTTAAAAGCGTAGTTAAAATTTTAAAAATTGCCAATAAGAGAGTAGAAATGTCATTAAGTATTGTTATAGGTTAACACAAGTAAAAAATTTCTTCGAATCAAGAAACATCAAGACATTTAATATTGACGCAAAACCAAACTGTCTTTGACTTAAAACAAAGCAACGATGTTTATTTAAAAGCGTAGTTAAAATCTTAAAAATTGCCAACAAGAAATTATAAGTGTCATTAAGTATTGTTATAGGTCGACACAAGTAAAAAGTTTCTTTAAATAAAATAGTATTGAGACACATTCTATTGACGTAAAATCAAACTATCTTTGACGTAAAACGAAGCAACGATGCTTATTTCAAAGCGTAGTTAAAATTTTAAAAATTGCCAACAAAAAATTAGAAGTGCCATTAAGTATTGTTATAGGTCGACATAAGTAAAAAGTATCTTCAAATTAAATAGTATCGAGACACTTTCTATTGACGCAAAATCAAACTGTCTTTGACTTAAAATGAAATAACGATGCTTATTTAAAAGGGTAGTTAAAATTTTAAAAATTACCAACAAAAAAGTAGAAGTGTCATTAAGTATAGTTATATGTCGACACAAGTAAAAAGTGTCTTCAAATTAAATAGTATCGAGACACTTTCTATTGAATCAAAATCAAACTGTCTTTGACTTAAAACAAAGTAACGATGCTTATTTAAAAGTGTAGTTAAAATTTTAAAAATTGCCAACAAAAAATCCAAAGTGTCATTAAGTATTTTTATATGTCGACACAAATAAAAAGTGTCTTGAAATTAAACAGTATCGAGACACTTTCTATCGACATAAAATTTAAACCGTCGCTATATGTAAAAAATGCCAATGATTTATCAAAAGGGTTGCTAAATTTTTCAATAATTATGACAAATATTTAACAGTGTCGTTAAATGGTTATAAAACCGACATAACATAAAAAAGTGTGGCTATATTCAAAAAAATAGAGACACATATTTTTTATGTCACTAAAAAAGTGTCGTTATAATCACTTTTTTTGTAATGAATCCATGCAAGACAGGAGGTAGTTCAGGTCTATAACGTAACACAACATCCCTAAAGTTAATTGATCCTGAAGAAGGCCAACTTGATGGAGGACGGTTGCTTTCAGTTACAGCTGAAGCTTCAGAAGGCAAATCGATATATGTGCCAGCCCGCTCAACAGAATTGAAACTGTTTTCTGCTCTACTTGCTCATCTGCGAACTTCACTTAACAGAGTGGTAATATTTAAATTATAACTGAGAAGTAGACCCATCGTAGATGCAAAGGCCACCCGGTTCTCTGATCTATTATTCTAAAGAACTGCAAAGGATGCAGTCATCATATCATTATCCCTCCTAAGGTTTCCAATCTTACAGTGAGCCAACGATTTGAACTAATATTCACAAGGGTGAATCTGCTATTGTTGTCTATGGTTCTTGTGGAAAATAGTTGTATATAAGAGGTTTTTATTAGTATATTAGGATAATGCTAGTTTACAATATACTAGGATGATAACCTTATAATTTGTATAGCTTGTAAGCTGTAGAAGCTGTATTACAGTTTTATTCAAGAGGTTGAAACTTAGGTTGTTTGTATATAAATAGGCATGCTTGTAAATAATAAAGATATCAAGTTTTTCTCCCATATTTTTCCTTCTTCTACTATATTTCTCCTATTTTACCACATGGTATTAGAGTTTTTAGGCTCAATTTTTTTGGGAGTTTAAAGAAGATTCAACCTTAATTTCTGAAATCTTTTCCTGCATATTTTTCAGCCTTAATTGTTGAAACTAATACTGCTATTCTTAAGCCTTAATCGCTGCAAGTTTTAGCTTCTCTCTTCATCTTCTTCAACCTTAATTGCTGAACCTTTTTTTCCTCTTATTTTCAGCCCTATATTATTGAACCTTTCCCACTCTTTTTAAACCTTAATTGCTGGAAATTCTGGTTATCCACGGTTATTATTCCGTTCATCACCGTTTCTTTTTCTTCAGCCTACGAATTTCATTGTCAAGGCCGTTTAGATATCTGTCAAGTGGAAAACCATGACAGAAGTTAAGAAAAATGAATCAAGCATTAGGAATGAAGAAAATAAGAGTGGCACTAAATTACACATTATTCAGAATGTCTACAAATTGGATGGCAAAAATTACCTAAAGTGGTCTCAACTCATTCATACCATATTGTAAGGCAAGGGAAGATCAGTCATTTGCTCGGTACGGGACCAAAAGAAGTAGATCAAGGTTTTGAAGTATGGGATGAAGAAGACTCTATGATAATGGCATGGCTGTGGAATTCAATGAATCTTGAAATAGGCGACACTGTGATGTTTATGGCTACAGTCAAAGATATTTGGGATGCAATTCAACAAATATACTCAATAGTAAGGTATGCAGCCCAAGTGTATGAAGTAAAAGTCAAAACTATAGCTGCAAAATAAGGGGGCAAATCTGTGACATAGTATGCCAACCAATTGAAATCTCTATGGCAGGAACTTGATCATTATCGAGTAATCAAGACCAAGTGTCCTGATGATGAGGCAGTGCTAAAGGAATTCATTGAACAGGATAGAGTCTACGACTGTCTTGTAGGATTAAATCCATAATTTGATCAAGTGAGGATCCAAATATTTGGAAAAGAGAAAGTTCCTTGCTTTAATGAAGTGGTAACAGGAATTCAAAATGAAGAAAGTAGGAGGATCTTAATGCTCGACTCTCAACCTATTGATGGTTCAACTATGATAGCAGAGGGGCCAAAATGTAGCACTAAAAGGGGGCCCATTAATGAGGCTGGAAGAGGGGTTCAACCCAAACCTCCTAGTCGTGATGACTTATAGTGCACCTATTGCAAAAAGCCTCGACACATAAGGGAGACTTGCTGGAAGCTGCATCCCAAACCCTCTAGTTGAGATTGTGGGCAGAAGAAGTATCAGCAGTGGGTCAATGGACAAGCACATATTGCCAGTGAAGAGCCACAAGGAAGCAAGTTGGAATTGAAGGCCCTTAATCAAGAAGAAGTAGAAAAGGTGAGAGTATTCCTGGAGAAACCTACAGGTTCAGGTACGTTCGCATGTTTAGGTAAGCAGATTTTTTTCATTTAGATTTAATGCCTCGATTTCACCCTTCCAACACACTTCGATCATCTATTCAAGAGCCACTAATCACATGATCAACTAATCCAAACACTTCACGACATATCTCCCTCGTCCAAGCAATAGGAAAATAGCCATAGTAGATGGATCCTTAGTAACTGTAGCCGGCATAGGCAATGTCAGAATAAACCCACTTATAACCCTGAAAAAGTTCTCCATGTCCCAAAATTAGCCACAAATTTAATATCCATACAGAAACTCACACGAGATTTACCTTATACTCTTATATTTCACACAAGTAACTGTGTATTTCAGGAGAAGAACTCAAGAAAGAGGATTAGCAGTGCTAAAGAATGGGATGGTCTCTACTACCTTGAGGAATCAAATATCTTGAACAGGTCCAATGACACATCTCTTTCCTCATTCATGTCAGAGTCTGCGTTATCCAATAAAGAAAAAAGTTTTTTTGTACCATCGTAGGTTAGGCCATCCTTCATTCCAATATGTTCAAATGTTGTTTCCTTCATTGTTTACCAACCTAGACCTTAAGAGTCTTCATTGTGATGTC